>BSEG01000016.1:33175000-43175000 GCA_036245055.1 Diospyros kaki
TATCATGTCATCTACGTAAGCTTCCATCACCCCCTAGTAAATCTTTGAATATTTTGTGGACCATCCTTTGATACGTTGCCCCTGCATTTTTCAAGCCGAAAGGCATCATCTGATAACAATACGTCCCTTTTTCTGTTATAAAAGCTATTTTTTCGGCGTCAGACTGATACATGCTGATCTGGTGGTAACCTGAGAATGCGTCCAAGAAACTCAATACTGCATACCCGACTGTATCATCAACTAGTCTGTTTATTCGCGGGAGTGGGTAGGAGTCTTTCGAGCACGCCTTATTTAGATTAGTGAAATCAATGCACATTCGCCATTTTTCGCTGGCCTTTGGCACCATCACGACATTGGCCAACCATTCGGGGTATTGCACCTCCCTAATGAATCCTGCCTTCAAGAGTTTATCTACTTTTTCTTCCATATGCCTCAGCCTGTCTGGGGCGACATGTCTTTTTTTCTGCTTGACTGGTCGAGCTTCTGCACGCACATTCAGGTGATGGGATATGATTTCTGGACTGATTCCGGGCATGTCGCAGGCGTCCAGGCGAATATGTCTGCATAAGAGCATAGACATTCGACGATCTCTTTTTTCTCCTAACTCTCCAACTGGCTTCCCAAGTGTACCTGCCGACGTTCATCATCAGGGTCCAGGGGGACGATTTCAAGCGGTTCCACCGGCTGAGGCTTACTGGCCTCAAGGGTTTGCTCGCCAATCAGCAAGGTCTCCTCAGTCATCGCTTTTCCCTTACTCGTGACACCCCGAGTGGAGCTCACATAGCATACTCTGGCCTGTTTCTGATTACCCCTCACCTGCCCTACTCCCTGCGGAGTAGGAAATTTCATCAGCAAATATCCCGGAGATATGGCAACTCTCATAGCATTGATGAGTGAACGCCCCAAGATTACATTGTAGGCCGAGGAGAAAGTTCTGACTACCATAAAGCTCACTTGCCGGGTAACCACTTGAGGGTAGTCCCTGAGTGTAATAGGCAACTGAACCGACCCAACCACTGGCACTGCTTCTCCCGTGAAGCTATACAGGGGGGAAGTGACTGTCTTCAATCGATCATGGGCGATGTGCATCTTCTCAAAAAAATTCCAGTACAAAAGGTTTACAGAGCATCCACTGTCCACCAGTATTCTTTCAATCGGGTGCTTGGCAATAATAGCGAAAATAACCAAGGGGTCATCATGGGGGAGCAGCACACTCCCCTGATCTTCGGGTGAGAAAATAAGGGGATCTTCGTCTTCTTGAATCTTTTCCACCGAATGAACGTATAGTGCCTGGCGCGCATATGCCTTTCTAGAAGAGGATGAATCTCCTGCCAAATTTTCCCCTCCTGAAATTACGTGTATTCTCTCCATAATAGGCTCATTTCCGCCTTCTTCTGTGCTAGGGCCTGATTCCTCCCTTCTTTGACTATTTTTCTCCCCTTCTTTCTGCCGGGACGGCTGGTTTTCTCTTCTGCCTGGTACTTCATTCCTCTGATGCGGGGGCCTTCCCTGATTATTTCTTTTAGGGTCCTCTCTCCGACCTTGCTGATTTTTCGGCTTGTCCAGTATGAACCGGTCTAGTTTCCCTTCTCTGATTAGCTGCTCAATTTGGTTTCGCAATTCTCGGCACTGCTCTGTGGCATGTCCCGTGGTTTCGTGAAACTTACAAAAAGAATATGTGTTTCTACCCATTGGTTGGTTAGAGTGCGGAGGGAAGTTGATGAGCCCCGTATGCGCAATGGATGAAATGATAGCGGCCCTGGGCTCAGTAAGGGGGATGAAGCTCCGGAACTGCATCTTCGGGGGCTCTTCTCTTCTTTGCGCCTTCACTGATCTGTCTGACCCAACGTCATTTGGCCTTCCTCTTCTTTTACCTTCCCATGCTTCCAAGATTTCCATCTGGACAATAAATTGCTCAGCCCGAGCGAACAGTTCGGCCATTGAGCTCGGCTCAGAAAACGCTAGGGACCTTCTGAGCGGGGCGTAGGCGGTTCCATTAAGCAAAGCAGATGCGGCCAGACCTACCGGGAGATCCCTTACCTCTTGTGTTGCGACCCTGAACCTCTCAACATATTGCTTCAAAGATTCATTCGGCCTTTGTTGCAAGCTCATCAAGTACATGGCACTCTTTTTCTTTGGAACATAGGCAAAAAATGCCTCCAGAAATTCTTTCTTCAACTGTTCGAACGATCGGATGTGCCCAGTAGGTAATTCAATAAACCACTGTTGCGCTTGCCCAGGTAGTGAGAGGGGGAAAGCTTTACATCTGGTGACTTCATTCCATCCATGCAATACGACCATTGTGACGAAGTGTTGCAAGTGCCTCTCGGGGTCTTCCTTCCTCGAATATAACGGGAGTTGGGGCAGTTTGAACCTAGGCTACACTAGCTGTCTTCGGAGCACTTCAGACAGTGGGAATCCTTTCGTGAATGGCATCAACGGCGGCCTGATCATGCCGAGAGGTAACCTCGCCCTCTGGACTTGCCCCATGCCTGGTAGGATCATGGAGAGTATGATGGGGAGCCCCACTCACGGCTGCAGAAACGTCCATCGCGAGTGGGGAAAAGGAAGGGGGGCCCATAGGCTCTGCGGGCGAGTCATGAGCCTGGAGGTCGTCGACAGGTTGGAATGTCGCGGGGTCTACTTCCGCTTCTTGGCAACGGCTCCTTTTCCTCTCCTATGTCGTGGGCGCGAGGGAGCCCAGGTTTCTCCCACCCCCTTACCTCGTTCGATGTTGTGAGAGTCAGGGGCAAGAGTTCCATCTTGGGGATCAAATGCAGGAGACGCTCTGGCTTGTGAAGTCCTAGGGGCCGTCTGCTGGTTAGCGTATCTCATTAAACGTTGCATGGCTGCAAAAGAAAGACATAGCACAGTTAGGTACAACGAAATAACCTTTGAAAATAAAGTTCATAGCAAAGAAAAATAGCAAGGCAGCTAGGGGGTCCCCACCCTCAGGAGAGGGTCGCTCCTGGAGAAGGGCATCTCCCCCTCTCGCCGTGACATCAGGAGTTGGGTCGACTGGAGGGTCGGGATATAAGGCCCTGGGCACCCTGCGAAGAGACGGTTCGCCACGCTCTGGAATCCAGCCCACCCTTGTCAATCTGTCCACGGAAAATAGGTCAAGGAGATGTTTAGGGCCACCCCTAGTTATAACGCGGCGGCTATCCTCATATCTCTCTCTAAGCACAGACAGGGGTGCGCTCAGTACAGGTTTTCCTACCCTCTCCGGGTTAGTGCGCCATTCACGAGGAGCGTTCCACACCCCATTCTGAGGTTTAACCAAAAACCATCGAGTGTCGAATGAAGCTTCACGAGGAGGAGACTCAGAAAAAAGAGTCTCACCCTTGATCCGCTGTAGGGTACACATATGAAAACGTTCCTTAACTAGACGTAAGAGAAAGAGACAATAGAGGAAATCGACTGTAGGGTCTATGTCATTTTCACGGCAGACGATAAAAAAGCCAACTAATTGGGCCCAGCCGTTAGGGTGTAGCTGGCCCGGAGCCAGCCCGCTAAGGCGAAGAAACCTAAGGCCAAAATTATGGAGAGGGAGATGGAAGCCTAAACGAAAACTAGCCTCGTGCACACTCATCCACCCCTCTTCTACATCCATTGCGCAATTTTTCTCAGGACGAGGGAGTCTGGTGAGGTAATTCCTAGGGATGCAGTGATTTTGGAGATTTTACCTACGAAAGTGATTTTTTCTTCGGAAGGGATTGTATCTTCGGAAGGGTCAAATTCTTCGGTAGAAAGACACGAGAGGGTTTCCAGAGCGGAAAGTGAAGGAGGCGCGGAAGTGGTGGACCCTATTTATAGGAAACTAGCGGAAGCCAAAGAGTTCGCATGAAAGGCTTCGGAAGTGAGCTTCCGAAGATCAGTTGGAAGAGGCCTTCCGAATCTTGTTGCATTTTACTTAGAAAAATACTCTTTATATTGATAAAATCAAAATAAAAAATGGGGGACAATTGTTGTGCCCCAAGATTCGCAGGAAGAAAACCAACACCAATTAAGGCTCGCTGAGAGTATCTTCCGAAGATGATTTGACAGCTAGGGAAGATATCTTCCGAAGACCCTCTTCCGAAGCATATCTTTTGAAGTCCATGTCTGAAGCCCATTTTGTTCTCTATTCCCAGCCTATAAAAGGAGAAGTTCAACACCAAAACAGGGATCTAGACACTGGTATTTTTCTCTCACCATATTTCCTTCCGAAGAACATAATCTTCCTTTCCATTACATCTTTTCCGTACTGACTTGAGCATCGGAGGGTCTTCGTGGGAGAGAACCCCACGAACCTTTTGACCATCTTTTTCTTACAATGAATTTTGGAAGCATCAAGACGTGCCTTCGGAAGCCCTAAATGCGGATCTTCGGAAGATAAGGAGATCGCAGCATTGCAAGCTTCCGAAGACTGGACCTTGGCAGCTTCGGAAGACAGGTTATTTGTACTCTCGAGGACTGAGAACCGTAGCTTCGGAAGACTGAGAACTGTAGCTTCGAAAGACTGAGGATCAGCAGCCTCAGAAAACTAATAATTGTAGCTTTGGAAGACTGAGGATCAGTAGCTTCGGAAGACTGAGAACGGTAGCTTCGGAAGACCGATAAGGGTAGCTTCAGAAGACCGAAAAGGGTAGCTTCAGAAGACCGAGCTTTGGTAGCTTCGGAAGACGTCCCAGATTTGAAGGTCCCATCAGTGTCACCTTTGGAAGTCTCTACAGCTAGCTTCAATAGCCTTCTGAGGGGCGCTTTGTTCACATCTCGGAATCTGCGGCATCCACGACAGTCCCATCGTTGAAAAAATTTTAATTGTTGTATTTGGGCAACAACAATAATGACTATATGAAAATCAATTTCTATATGAGTGAGTAAATCTATATGGATAAGTTTGATTTTGAATCAATCTTTATGAATGAGAAAATCAATCTTTAAATCTCTATAAATGAGTTTGAAGCAAGTTATGAAAACCTATATAGGAGAAATGTTGAGTGTGTTTAAATTCAAAATAAATATATTTTTGATAATCTCAACTTGCTTTCAAAAGAATCAAAATGAGGACATGTTAAGTGTTCAGATTTTCCAAATGGATAGTTAACTGTGTACCTGAGGATAGTCGACTATGCCTGAGGATAGTTGACTATGCTTGCATGTTCTATCGACTATATTCTATTCTGTCGACTATTATGCAAGATCTGCCGACTATGATTTTCCTTCTGTCGACTATGTGTGTATATGATATTTGAAATTCTCTTCATATTTTGAAGGTGTCGACTATGTGAATGTGTTTGTCGACTATCAGTAGATTTGGTTGAGTAATAGTTGACTATGCCTTATTGTCTGTCTACTATATCTTAGTTTATTTGAAAATATAGTGGATTAACCTATTTTGTCTGCTGACAGTTTGTTTCTCAGAAACTTGTAATGGCTAGTTTTTTGGCGCATTTAATGCTCGCCTAACTACCACAACAGTCTGATTTTTGGATTTATCTACCATCATCTATAAATATGGGTTGGTGAATTGACTGTGGGCTGCTGAACATTGAATATCTTCAACTATCGTGCTTTCATTGTTACATCGAGTGTTAAGTTTTTCCTCTGTATTTTCATTTCTGAGGCTTTTGTATCTCACTGTTACATTCATTGTAAGCCTCGATTTTTCAATTAGAGAGAGCTTGTAACTAAGAGTTATACTCTTAGATTCTCATTCTCACTATTTTTGTAATTTTCCTAGCGTAAGCTAGAGGGCCCATTAGATTGGGAGGGTTGTACATTTCCTAGTCACGGACTAGAGGACCTGCTCGTGTTGAGTAGGGGGTTGATAGTGAAGGTATTTCAAAATTCTTAGTGGGTAGCTAAGGTATTGAACTAAGCTTGGAAAGTCGAACCACTATAAATCTGTGTCTTCAGTGTTTTCTATTTTCACTTGTTCCTATTAGCATTTTTATCCCTACTTACTTTGTTCATTCATTCATAAGATTTCAAATTTATTTTTCACAAAACGAGATTGTCTTTACACGGTTGATACCTCATTGTGCCATTTCAAGGTCTTGAGGTTTAACGAATCCGTGGTCTTAACAGACGACATCCTTGTTTCTCAAAAGATTTTTTTTAATATACCAATTCACCCCCCCTCTTGGTGAGTGCCATATCATTTGAATTCTATTATTGGTATCAGAGCCTGGTTCCCCTTGTTTTCAATTAGGTCTAAGAACCTAGGGTCAAGATCCACACAATGGCATACTTTGCTAGTTCCTCTCATCATGAAGAATAGAGCACTTCACGTCCACCTTATTTTGATGGTACTAACTACAATTATTGGAAAGCAAGAATGAATATCTATCTTATGTAGGAGTCAAGTCTTATGCAAGCTATTAAAAAAGGAGTCACCTTGGCTGACATGGAAAAAATGGACAAATGAACAACTGAAGAGAGAATAAGTATGGAGACAAACGCAGAAGCAATGAACACATTGATTTGTGCTCTATGCCCTGAGGAATTCAACCGAATATCAACATGCAAGACAGCTAAAGAAATTTAGGATACACTGGAGGTAACTCATGAAGGTACAAACTAGGTAAAAGAAACAAAAATAAATATTCTAGTTCATGACTATGAGTTATTTACTATGAAAGAAGATGAATCTATTAAAGACATGTACACCAGATTTAATGATATTGTTTCAACCTTAGAATCTCTAGGAAAAACTTTTACAAATGGAGAAAAGGTTAGGAAAATTCTAAGAAGTTTACCTAGATCATGGGATCCTAAAGTCACTGTAATTATTGATGCAAAAGATTTAGACAAACTTGAATTTGATAATCTACTAGGATCACTAATGACTCATGAAATCATGATGAAATGAAGTGATAATACAGAACCAAAGAAAGACAAGAATGTAGCCTTTAAAGTTGAAAATGAGGAAAAAGACTCTTAGGACAGTGATGATGATGAGTTTACTCTACTAGCTAGGAGATTTAGAAGATTTATGAAAAAAGGGAGATTTAATCAAAAACAAAGTTTTAAGAAGGATAAAGATCAAAGTAAAACTAACCCCTCTAATGAGATTCGATGCTTTGAGTGTAAGAAATTAGGTCATATAAGAAAGGACTGCCCTCAGCTAAAAAAGAACGATCGCAAGGAGAAAAAAATGAAGAATAAGGCTCTAACTGCATAGGGTGAGAAGGATCTCTCATTAAGTGATAAAGTTGCCAACATTTGCTTTATGACCAATATTGAAGATGAGGCTGTATTGATTTCAAATGATTCAAGGAGCAAGTGGTTCCTTGATAGTGGGTGCTCAAGGCACATGACGGGAGATCAAGATCTTGTCAACAACATCATCTTCAAGGAAGGAGGTAATGTATTCTATGGTGATAACTCCCAATGTAAGATTATAGGTACGGGTTCTATCTCTTTTGAACATCTTGTCTTGGATAATGTGTTTCTTGTTGATGGTTTAAAGCATAATTTAATAGGCATTAGTCAACTATGTGATATGAACTATGAAGTTCATTTATGCTAATTCCTATAAGGTAATTTGTCGAAAAATGAAAGAAATAAAGCTAAAAGGAAAAAGAGTAAGAAATGTTTATCTTATTTTTCTAGGATCATCTAAGATAGAAAAATGTTTATCTTACTTTTCTAGGATCATCTAAGATAGAAAATTGTTTAGTTGCAAATTCTTCTCAAAACACTTGGTTGTGGCATAATAGGCTAGGACATGCTAGTATGAACTTAATCAACAATTTAGTTAAGCATGACCTTGTTAATGGATTGCCAAAGCTTAAGTTTGAAAGAAATCATATTTGTGGCACATGCATAAAAGGTAAGCAAATTAGTGTATCATTCTAACCAACTAATGAAGTATCAACATCAAGACCCCTAACACTGCTTCACTTGGACTTGTTTGGCCCAATGAGAACTTTAAGTTTAGGAGGTAAAGAATATGTTTTTGTAATAGTAGATGATTATTCTAGATTCACATGGGTAATTTTTCATGCCTCTAAGAATGAAACTTTTAGATCTTTTGAAATATTCAGTAAAAAAGTTCAAAGAGAAAAAGGCTTTTGTATTTCAAAGATAAGAAGTGTTCATGGTGGAGAATTTGAAAATGAATCTTTTAAACTATTTTGTGAAGAAAATGGAATAGATTATAACTTCTCATGTGCTAGGACTCCTCAACAAAATGGTGTAGTAGAAAGAAAGAATAGATCCTTACTAGAAATGGCTAGAACAATGCTTTTTGATAAAAATCTTCTTAAATATTTTTGAGCAAAAGCCATTCATACTACTTGTCACATTCTAAATAGAGTTTCAATAAGATCAATATTGAAAAAGACTCCCTAACATAAGTCATTTTCAAAGGAAGAAAACCTAGCATAAGTCATTTTCATGTTTTTGGTAGCACTTGCTATATTCTCAACAAAAGAACCTTAGTAGTAGAAGAAACAATTCAAGTAATAGTTGATGATGTAAATATTGATGTTCCAAAACCTAGAGAAGATGGTGAAAATGAAGTAACCCAAAATCTTGAAAGACTTTCAATAGAGCAAAATGAATCAAATAATGGGATTGTTAGGGTTCAATTTATGTTAAGTGCATGTTGTATGATTGTTGAAAAAAAAATATCCCCGAAATTCCATGTTAACGCATGCTTGGTGAAAAACGAGGTGTTACAGAAATAATTTCGTTTTGTTATGCTAGATTTTATGGCATCTTTTGAGGATGATGGGTGGTTAAATCCAAATGTGAATGGTTAGAAGAGTTGTGATTTAATCATTATTTATTTTGCTTCCGTTGTTGAATCAGAAAAGTTTTGGGAATGTTTTATTTAAGTTTATATATGTATCAACCTTTTTAGCTCTTATTCTCGGATTCCTGGTGGCGGGATTTCTGGGAACAGGGTCGTCACAGTGTATTTGTATTTATATGATAAATATACGTGTTGTTTAAATATTCAAGTTGTGTGCATGGTCCGTGTAATTGATTCCATCGCGCACATCTAATGTGCATAAAATTTTTTATTTAACCTTCACAACCATACACAAGTTTTCCATCAATCACTTCTGTCAATTGACAAATGACTAGCCCCAAACACACACGAATGATTAAAGAGGACCTTAAAGATGTTTTCGAGTCACTAGCATCAACGAACCAAGGACTTACCCCAAATACATGCAGATGATTAAAGAAGCTAGTTAACATGTTTGGGGGTCACTTGTAACACCCCGTTCCAACCGAGCCTAGCGTTAATTTGGGATTTCAAGAACACATATTTCTTTCACACATACACTCATCTCGATATATATAAATCAATTCCTAACAATTCCATTCTACTTTCTCATCATATCAACTTAAAAGAAATAAGCTAAGATAGATAATCTCATCATAAATGTAGAAGCTAGATCGAAACCTCAAACGATACATAACCGAAACCATTTATTCATAACATGAAGTCGTACCATCGTTTAACATGACATTATCAAAGTAAAATACATTATAAACCAAATGACATTCTATGAACCAACTATAAAAAGCCATTACTCCTCAGCAATTCCTTTCCCTTTGACACCGCTGCTTTCACCTGGAACATTTAACTATTTTAGGGACAAAGTTCAAATTAGATGTTGAATCATCTAAGTGAGAGTTCAAAACAATTTCATGAATGTATGCAAGACATAAAACCAAAATGACATATCCTCGACTTGTCCCAGACCAAGAGAATCCCACACAGCACATAACCCTAACTAGGAAAAATGCAATCTCTAAAGGCAACACAACCACATCAACACATTGGCACAACACAGCCCTAGCTTAAGAGGGCAACATCAACTCCTCTCCTTGACACAACAAAAAACCATCATTACCACTTCTAACACGAAATGGTCAACATCAATTCAGGAACCCGAGAAATCACCCCACAATCATGTCAGGGAATACATTTCCACTCAAAAGCATATCAGATCATGTCAATGCAAACCCTAGACACAAGAGGATCAACACCAACCCTGGGAATCTATGTGCACCTCAGAAATAATGCTATCGCTCAAAGGAACCTAGGGTGGTGTCCACTCGCAGCCCCGTCACTTAAGCCAATCCGAGGTGGTCTCCACTCACAGTCCCACCACTTGTGGACTGTCTAGGGTGGTGTCCACTCCCAACCCCCACCATAAGTGGGGATTAATCTTTGGAAGGCTTCCCTAGTATTATCACTAAAGTCCCATATCCCATATGAACAACCAGTCACCCTAGTGTAACTTCCTTAGCAAACCAGCTTGGCACGAAACCCTAGGTAATCGTCCTGACAAGCACACATGACACACTATACCCCTATACGTTGCTCTAACAAATACCCTTGGAGAATTATGGCTACACTATCCAAGCAACATCCCAGGTTAACATCCCACATGGATAACACAAAAACATGTTGATGCCACATGCCATGATTCAATGAATCGTTTAAAACAGCATTTCATACACATAATTTAATATACAAAATTCAATGCACATGTAATAAATATTTTGGGACGAACCTTCCACAAGAAACCAACCATCCACAGGTTAAACCATTTACATGCAACAAAATCATTTGCATGAAACCAAACAAGTTTGGGGTCAAAACACCCAAAATAAACCAAGTCTTATGATAGAACCACTGTAACACCCCGTCTCGCCAAGCGTGTCACTATAAGGGTATTCACGGGATTTTTTTTTCCCTCCAAGCTCAACACGCACAGTGTGTCAAGAACAATCTTCACATGCAGATACAAACCTTGAGAACCCCAGCCTTGCCCGTTTAACTATCAAGATCAATAATCTTAAACTAAACGAGACATAATACAACGCAGTGGATACATTAATATCAAACACCGTAGCTCTTACATTGTGTTTCCATAACAAAATATGTAATACAGATTAAATGATAACATTGCTAATACACAACTGTTCATTTACAACCTGAAATACATGCTAAAGCCTCCAAACGTTACAATGACTTATCAAACTAAGTACCATTGGCCTTCAACCGGCCACATCCTTACCCTCGCAGCAGTCTCTGGCTGGAACATTAAACGTTCCAGGGGCATAGCCCAGGTTAGATGATAAAACATCTAAGTGGCGACATGAAACAGGTTATACAATGCATGAAAGACACACGATCATGGAATACGAAGACAACAACATGCAAGACACGTCTAGCTTGAGAAATTTCCCTAACATACTTAATCCCTCGAATGCCCCACTGTGACACCTGTTCACCTGGTCTAACATTAATCCCTAGAGTGCACCATCGTGACACCCGTTCACCTGGTTTAATATTGTTCCCTCGAGTGCCCCAGTGTGACACCTGTTTACCTGGATTAACATTGTCCCATTCTCAAGTAGACCCCGTCCCGTCCTATACGGACACAACACCGACACGAATATCAATACCTCGATGATATGAAAATCACACGCCATGCACCGACTCTTTTATAAATAAAAAAATTTCATGCAATATATCACATGTTCAATATGCAAATGATGACATAAATACATAAGTGAAACGCTTTTGCAAAACAACCCAAGTTCTGGAGGGTAAAACCGCTCACTAGAACTGGTCCCAATTGCGCGTAACCTAAGTTCGGGAGTGTAACACCAACCACCTGAACCCACTACACACATTTCAACATAATTTCAAGATAAGGTAAAGCTAGAATCATACCACTCACCTCGAACGTATTCAGATGCCTCGATCCTCGTGCAACGCCTCAATTTGCATGCCAAATCCCAAATATTTGAACTTATACGCGACCTCGAGTCACGACACTTCCTAAACACCATATTCAATTAAGGAAGCATTAAAATCCAGTTTTCTCAATTTTTCCATAATTTCCTCTATTTTCTCCCATTTTTCACCTTGATAATTCTAAAATAATTATTTCCTCAAACATTTTCCAAAATGTTTCAACATGATAATTCCTAAAATAAATTAACAAAAATACTGGAAGAGTCAATACCCAAAATGCCCATTTCACGCGCCCTCACGTGCCTGGCGCGTGGGTGCGTGTGGAGGCTAGCGCGTGACTACACGCGCTACCTTCTTCCTCGTTGAACCAATCTCCAACGATCGCTCCAATGGCCAAAATAAGGGCACCCCCTTGAAGCCCTTTGCAAATCGATCCAAGCCATACCATTTTCCGACCGAAAGGCCTTCAGAAAACGCCCGAAACGGGCAGTTGCAGGCGACAGAAGGCAGTCCGCCACCTTCGTTCGGCTAAGCTCCAAACAGCCTCAAACGAACACCAAAATGCTCTAAATTGCTCCCAAATGCTTCTCCTTGATGCAAGGATTAGAAACCCCTTAATCACTCCCTCAAAAACATCTGAAAACAAGGTCGATTTAACGCCCCAAAATTTGAAACCCTCGGCCCCTTTTATACCCAAAAACTGATCGGATTTCGGCCAATAAACGGCCATGGCTTGGTCCCCAAGCCTCACACCGTCGGTTACCACCTCCCCCGAGCCACCCTCGACCGTCCCATCGCCTAAAAACGACGGCCAAGTGCGGTGAAGGCGGTGACTGATTTCCCCTCACTGTGTTCACACCATAACTTCTATTTTTTTGCACTTTCACCCCATGACTTTCCAAATGACATTTCTGCCCCCTTCCAAAGCACCCTGATAAATCCAATTATATCACCAAGTTCCACAAGTTTAGTACAACTTATTTGATCCTCGAAGCTCCAGTAAAATTACCATTTTGACCTCCCTCGGGCAAAATTAGAAAACTACACTTAGGCTCGGCTGGTCAAATTGACCTTAAATCCATTTAATTCAACCCGAAATCGCTTATGGGTTGTTCTACACATTAAATATAGGTCCTTGACATGCTCCATTGACTTTTTGAACGTTTCCTACAACGATTCAGTTTTCTCAGCCCGATCGACAGTTGTATCGAAAACTGTTCCCGATCCCACTTCTTTCATCACTAAAAATCATAATTCGAATTACTTGCCGATACTATACAATTTTCTTTGGCTATCTAAGGTCTAGGTTACTCCCTCCGACTGATTTGATCGTCTAAAATTGCGTTAGTGTGTCATATAGCCTTATTCTTTCGATAATTCCAGTTATACCCTTCATTAAAAATCATTTATACTCTTAATAATTTCTCAGGTATTACAACCACTCACCTTAAAGGTAACTCAGAATGCCTCGATTCTAGTGCAAACTCTTGATTCTTGTGCTAAGCCTCAAACAACCATACTATTACTCAACCTCGAGTCTCAACGATCCCTGGACATCATATTTATTCAAAGGAATATAAATATCTATTTTGTCCAATTTCTCTATAATTTTTACTTATTTTCTTCCTATTTTTCCCTCGATAATTCCAAAATAAATATCTTCTCAAACATTTTCTTAAATTTTTCAATGCCATAATTCATAAAATAATTTTCTCAAAATTCTAAAAACAATTCAGAAAAATAACAATGGCTCACACGCCCTCAAGCGCCTGGCACATGTTCTGCGAGTATAGGATGGTGCATGCAACTCACGCGCCGATCGTCTTCTCTGGCTCCAACTGCCGATGATTGCTCTAATGCCCGATTTGATCCCACCCCCTTGAAGTACTTTTCAATTCAATCCTAAGGGTACCCTCTTTGGCCTAAAAACACCATTGGAGATGCCCAAAACAGCTAAATTTCAGTTTGACTCTGACAAGGCTTGCGATTTTCTGGCCACCCTTTGAAACCCACTTAAACCACCACAAAACCTCACCAAACCCTCCATAAATGCTCTCCAAGACACAAGGAACAAAAGCCCTTTATCCAATCCTTCAAAAACACTCCAAAACCCTAGAAATTTGTGTAATGACCCAAATTTAAGTAATTAATGTTGTGTCATGCTTTGAGGATTGAGTGATTAGTTCTGATGTTTAAAATGTTATTTTTGGTAATTATTAATTAAGTGTTGGGTCTAAGTTGGAAAATTCGAATGTGTGTAAAGTTATATTGGAATTGGAACTTAGATATTCAAATGGATGGTGATTCATTCAGATAGATGGTGTAGCATTCGGATGAGGCATGGGATGCATTCGGATGAAGGATGAGGTAAGTCATTTAAATGGGAGGTATTGTCATTTGGATGAGTTTTTGAAAGGCTAATTTGAATGCCACAGTAAGTTATTCGAATGAATGTTAATTTAGATGAGTTTTTGTGACTTATGTGAGTGTCATTTGAATGCTACAGTAGCTCATTTGAATGGCTTAAGGGTGATTCAAATGGGGAGTGCCTGATTCAAATGGAGCTAAGGTTTCAAATTTCCAATGTACAGTCTTCACCTTGACACCCAATTTTTACCTTGATTCAGCTCGAATCTGTCAAAACCCAAAACATAAAAGTTGTATATCTTTCTCTTTTTTTTTCTATATCATCTTGAATTATCTCAATCGGAGTTCAGAAGAGAGAGTTATGCCTAGAATATGAAAGAGTGTCGAATCTGTCCAGAATGTCTGATTTCATTTAATTCCTCTCATTTGAATTATCCACTGTAACATCCGAATGGGTCTTTCTAAGACCGAATTTCTAGGCCATTTTCTCTATCCACCCTGACTTTTCAGAAGGCATGTCGGGGAATTTATCCTCCCATCTTGCCACGACTTTGACACACGTCCTCACCCATCAATTTGTGTCCCTTATGTGTGTGTGTGTGTGTGCGCGCTCACCAGATGCTTCTATTCATCACCTGGGAGCATTTTTGCAAAGCACAGATCAATAAGGAAGAAGAAGAAGAAAAAGAAGACAGGAAGTTAGTGTGTTGTTCTCAATGAAGGCAAGTATCCTACCCCTTTTACCCTTCTTTATCATTGCAAGCTCTTATACCCCTTTTCCTCCACAACCTCTGATCTTTAGTTGTGAGAGATTTTGCTATTTAATTGTTGAATGCATTTCCTTGTGTGTTGATTTGGAGGTTGAAATTGGAGTTTCCAGATAAGCTGGTTAAATGAGAATTTATGGGAGATCTTCTCACTGTAATCTTGACATTGGAAGATTTGTTTGAGGATAAGAGTTATAGATAGATTTCATTTGAGGATTTTCTCGTTGTAAAGTTGATTTATAGTTTGATATTCGAATAAGAGGGAATGCATCCAGATATGTGGGTTTGTTGTATGCAGGTTTATATATATATGTATATACATATATTTATATACATATACGAATATGCATGGCCGAGAAGCATATGTATGTTTGAGTTAAGTGGCCAAAAGTTGGTTCATGCATATATGTGGTTGAGACTCTAATGGTGAGACTCTCTGTTATGCAGGTTTATATATATATATATATATATATGGCCAAGAAGCATATATATATTTTGGGTTAAGTGGCTGAAGGTTGGGATATATATATACATATGGCCGAGACTGTAGTAACAGGGTGAGTCATATAAGTATATATATATATATATATTTATATATTTATTTGGAGAAATGGGTTTGTGTTAAAAGAAAGTCAATTAGAGAGAGATGAACTCGAGAACAGTGGTCAATCCATGGTCTCTCAATTTGGTGATTGTCAATTTGGGATTGATTTAATTGGGTCAACGGAGACTTTGATATTTTACTCTTAGTAATAAAATGATTTTGATAATGACTATATGAAAATCAATCTCTACCATATGGATTATATGAATGAGAAAATAAATTTTTAATATATAAGTTTTGAAGCAAGGTATGAAAATCTATAGAAGAAATATTGAGTATGGTTGACTGTGGTTTATTTCAAAATATATTTTTGATAATCTCAACTTGCTTTCAAAAGAATCAAAATGAGGATTTGTTAAGTTTTCAATGTCTTCAAAAGGATAGTCGACTATGTGGTTCATTCTGTTGACTATGCCTGAAAATAGTCAACTATGCTGTTAAGGATATCGACTATGCATAAGGATAGTCAACTATGCTGGTTTGATCTGTCGACTATTTAAGGCATCTGTCGACTATCAAGTAAGGATAGTCGACTATGGCTTTTCATCTGTCAACTATTTTTGTTTATAAAATTCAAAATCTCCTTCATATTTTTACATCTGTCAACTATGTCTATGTATCTGTCGACTATGGGAAATTTGTGTTAGAAATAGTTTACTATGATTTTCTGTCTGTCGACTATGCTTAGTTTTATTTGATGAAATAGTCGAATAATCCATTTTGTTTATCGACTATGTGTTTCACAAAGACTTATAACGGCTAGTTTTTGGCACATTTAATGCTCGCCCAACCACCCACAATGGTCCAAAATTCAAACTTACCCACCATCAACTATAAATAAGTGGTTGAACATGCATTGAAGGCTATTGAATACATTAAAGATTTTGATCTATCGAGCTTTCACTGTTTCATTGAGCATTTAGTTTATCTCGCTCTGTACACTCATTTAAGAGGCTATGATATCTTACTATTCTATTCATTTTAAGCCTCGATCATTTATTTAAAGAGAGAAAGCTTGTAACTAAGAGTTGTACTCTTAGAATCTCTATTTCAAATTTTGTATTTTTCCTAGCAATTGCTAGAGAGCCCATTAAATTGGGAGGCTGTACATTACCTAGTCAAGGACTAGAGGACCTAATCGTATTGAGTATAGGGTTTGATAGTGAAGATTGGTTTTAAAAATCCTTAGTTGGTAGCTAAGGTAGTGGACTAAGCTTGGAAAGCTAAACCATTATAAATCTGTGTCTTCTCTGCCTTGTTAAATTTTTCTTGGGTGCTTACATTATTGCCTCTACTTTCTTTATTTATTCATTGATATGTTTTAAATTTTATTCATCACAAAACTAGAGTGTCTTTTACACGGTTGACACCTCATCGTTCCACTTCAAGGTCTTAAGGTTTAACGAATCTGTGGTCTTCACCGACGATATCTCCATTTTTCAAAAGAATTTTTAATTATACCAATTCACCCCCCTCTTAGCGTGTGTCATATAAGTTCAATTCTATCAGACTTACAGGTGACTTTGGGAGATTCCCTCTTTGATGACTATTATATCTTTCGAGGATTAATCTGGATGATGTATTGAGTCTTTGAAATGGCTCGGGAGGGTTTGTTTGCTCTCCATTTCCTTCATGGAATGAAGCTAGGCCATCCTTGGGTAATGCCCAATTTAGGTTTGTTGTGCCCGAAAGTATTTACATGTGCTTTCTTTTATTTCCAATTTATCATCAGTTCATATGCATGCAGGGGCATGGGATATGCATTTGGAGGTTTCATGTGATTGGTGTGCTTAACGGGCATATTGCATCATATGTGACTTTCTATATGGGCGAGCAAGGCTCGATGGATAGCTTATGGGGATTATGTATCATTGTCTATGCTCATTATGCCTCTGCATCATACTTAGACATGAGCACTGCATCGCATGTGATTTCCTTTATGGGCGAGCAAGGCTTGATGCATGGCTTATAGGGGTTATGTATCATCATTTATGCTCATTATTCCACTGCATTATATTTGTACATTGCATGGTTACTAGCACCTTGTGGGTGTGTGTGGATGTGTTTCAGTTAGGGCTTCAGCTCTAGTTAGAGCTTCGACTCCAATTCCAGAGATGGATGGGTGTTGGTCGCTCCCACCCGAGAAAGCTTTGGCCCGCAATTCAAGTACAGTTGCCTTTTAGGGAAGTGACAGGTTTGTGATAGGGACTTGGGCGTCGTGTGTCTTATGTGTGCCCCAAGAACAAGTATGTGCATATTTTATTATACGGCATATTTATATATCTGTCATGAGATTCATGAACATGTGATGTATGGTTGGTTGTCATGCTTTACATGAGTGTTACACTTGGGTGCGAGTTATCTTTAACTCCCATACTCTTGTTAGGCCTTCCTTTCTTATATGCTTGCTAAGTCTTGTGACTCACTTCTGCTTCTCTTCATTCTAGGTAAGGGCAAGGCTAAGTGTGGGGGTAAGGCTAGCAGTCTTTGAGCTATCTCGATAGGTGGGGGTAAGGCTAGCAGTCTTTGGTGTATATCTTGTGATTTTGTGCCATGGATGTTTAGTTTTTGAGTACTTGGCACAGTTTTGTATGTGTATATGTATATACCATGTAACCCCGTGCCTGGTTATCTTTCATATGCAAGCCTAGGATGTGATTTATGCTTCCGCTATTATTCTTTCAGTATGAGTTCAAGTGATCCTAGTTGAGCATGCATGGCAGGTCAGGGTAATTTCTTTTCTATTTTCTCTACCCCTTGTGGACTCTCACTCAGGTTCTTCGGCTTGGCTGGGGTATCCGAGTGGGGGTCTCACAATTTGTGTGCAAAAACTTTAAAACCCTCGGCCCTATTTATAACCAATAACCGGCTACCTCTCGCCAATCAGAGGCCAAGGCTTGGCCTCCAAGCTTCCTAAGCCACGAAGAACCTCCCCCAGGCCCGACCTCAACCGTCCCATCGCCGAAATAGGGATGGGAAAGGCGGCCACCGACTTTGCAGTGTTCACAATGCATTTTACTAAATTGCACTTTAACCCCTCCTTGATTTCTAATTACATTTTGGCCCTTTCCTTGAAGCCCCTGATTTTTCCAATAATTCCATTAAGACCTACAAGTTCTAAACTCTTTATTTCATCCCCAAAAATTTAGAAATAATGTCTTTTTGACCTCTCTCAAGAAAAATTAAGAATTTAGACTTTGGCTCAAATGTATGATTAGACCGCTAATCCTCAGGGTTCTATTGACTAACCGGAAGTCTTCTACGACAATTCAATTGTTCAGCCTAAATCATAGTTGTACCAAAAACTATTTTTGATCCTATTTCTTTTGATGTCATAAATCTTGCCTTAAAATGCTTGTCCATACCATATCATTTTCCTTAGATATCTAGGCTCCAAGGCATTCCCTGTAATCAATTCGGTCACTCATAATTGTGAGAAATCACACTATAACCCTAATTTTATGAAGATTTCACTTATGCCCTAATGGAAATTACATTTAAGTCCTTTAGAATTTCTTGAGTGCTACATCACTTGCGTTAACGGACGAATGACTCACCCCAAACATACACAGATGATTAAAGAAAACTGCTAAGATATTTAATCACTTGCGTTAATAGACGAAGGACACACCCCAAACACACTTGAATAATTAAAAATTCGTTAAGGTGCCCACAGACCCTTGTGGCACTCGAACACATAAGATTACCCCATAAAAGAAGACTCACTATGAACACACAGGTGCAACAACATCAATTATATGACAAAACCAATCTACTCGAAGGATTGGGAAGTGATGAAGTAAACATTCAAAATGCATGAACAACAATAATAATGTCTCATGACAAAACCAGTCCACCTGAATGACTAGGGAGCAATGAAGGAATCTTCCTAAAACCATGAATATCAACCGAGTCTCACAACAAAACTAGCCCATTTGAAGGAATGGGGAGCGACGAAGGAATCTTCTTAAATGCATGAACAACATCAATAAAGTCTCGTGACAAAACCAGTCCACCTGAAGGACTAGGAAGCGACAAAGAAATCCTCTTAAATGCATGAACAGCATTGATAAAGTCCTTTGACCAAACCAGTTCTCCCAAAGAACTGGGGAGTAATCTACATAAACGTACATACAACATTAACATCACAAGAAAAATGAAACGAGCAAACCAAAAATGAAGCAATGTCATCAAAGAAAGAACAAAAGAAAGTTTACAAAGAAGAGATCAATACAACAAAAGAAAAAGTTTTGTACAACACAATACAAAAGTAAAAAGGAATAAGGATTGGACTCTTTATATGGAAATATATGAACGAGAGGTGGATGTAGCTTATGAAATACTCAAAAAATTCTTGAGGTTATAGATGGGATTTTACGAAGGGTATAAGTGGAATTTTCAAAAGAGTGGGGCTATAGAGTATACTATCACACTTTTAAGTGATCGAATTGACCGCAAGGAGTGCCCCGGACCCTAGATGTTTAAGGAAAATGGAATAGTATCGACGAGTGATTCGAAGCATGATTTTAGGTGTCAAAAGAAATTGAATCGAGAACGATTTTCGATACAGCTATGGATCAGGCTGAAAAATTGAATTGACGTAAAAGATTTCTGGAAAGTCAACAGAGTGTTTTGAGGACATAGATTTTATATATAGAACAACCCGCAAGCGATTTCGAGTTGAAACGAAAGGACTTAGGGTTCAATCAATCAACCAAGCCTAAGTATAATTTACTAATTTTGCCCGAGGGAGGTCAAAAAGATAGTTTTTTAGAAATTTCAAAAATGAATTGAAGGGTACAAAACTTGTGGGCCTTAATGGTAGTATTGGAAAGATTAGGGGTTTTATAGAAAGGGCCAAAATGGCATTTGGAAGAAATAAGGGGCTGAAGTGTAATAAAGCAAAATCAGGTGTGAAACCTACAAAGTCGATGGTCGACTTTCTTGCTACTATCTTCGGCAATGGAACGACCGAGGGAGGGTTGGGGAAGGTTGTATACGGCGTGGGGAGGCTTTCTGGCCAAGCCTTGGCCTCTGATTGGTTGAAGAATGGTAGGATTTCGCCTATAAATAGCAAGGGTTTTAGCCAAGAATTAACACGCAAATTACTTGTGTTTGAGGGTGAATCGAGGGAAACCAATAGAGGTTTTTGTTCTTGGAATGGTGGGCATTATTTTTGGAGCATTCGGGAGCATTTAGCGTTGGTTTGAAGCTGGTTTGAAGCTTAGCCGAAAAATGTAAGGCTGACGCTAGAGTCGCGTCTGTAACTAGTCGTTTAAGGCCTTTTCTAGTGACATTTCAGGAAACCAAGGGTGCCATTAGGATCGATTGAGGGAGAGCTTCAAGGGGGTGTGCTCAGATCGGGCATCAAAGGAGTCGTCGGTGGTAGGTAGCGAGGATGAAGATCGGCGCATGAGCTGCACGTGCCACCTTTAATGCGCAGACACGCGCTGGGCGCATGAGGCCCAAGGGTATTTTCTGAAATTAGTTTTAATATTTTTATAAAATTATTTTAGGAATTATCATGTTGAAAAATTTGAAAAAATATTTGAGGAGATAATTATTTTGGAATTATTGAGGTGAAAATTAGGATAAAAATAGAGAAAATTAAGGAAAAATGGATTTTGATGTTCCTTTAAATAAATATGGTGTTTAGGGAGGGTTGTGGCTCGAAGTTGAGTATAAGTACGGGTGTTTGAGGTTTGACACGCAAATTGAGGTTGTGCACGAAAATCGAGGCATTTTGAATACGTTCAAGGTGAATGTTCCTATCCCAAAAAATTGGTATTTATTCTATCTAAATGTGTTATGATTTCATGTAAAATGATTTTGTTGCATGCGACCGGTAACCGGTGACGATTGGTTTCATGTGGGAGGTTCACCCCCAAATCGTTTTATACGTGTGCATTGTATTTTATGCAATTAATGGTGTTCATAAAATGTTTTTTATGTGTTGCATTGAGTTGTGGTATGTGGCATTGTCATGCATTTTGTGTTGTTCATATGGGATGTCAACCTAAGATGTTGTTTGGATAGTGTAGCCGTAATTCTCCAAGGACTTTGCCGGAATAACGTATAGGGGTATCTTGTGTCGGTGTGCATGCCAGGATAGCCACCTAGGTTTTCGTGCTAGGTTGTATGGCCAGGAAAGTTACATTAGGATGACTAGTTGTCCATATGGGTGTAAGTTGGGAATGGGTAATGTTTTTGGAATACTTTTGAGTGGGAATGTAATCCCTGACATATTTGTCGTGAACCGGGTTCCTGCGTTGATGTTGACACTCTAAGGTCGGGAGTGGTAATGTTTGTTCCTGAGGTATTGGGGAGATGCGTTGACCTTACCCCTCTTAAGCTATGACAGTGTTGTGTCGATGTGATGATGTTGCCTTTAGAGAGATTGCTATTTCTCCATGGTTGGGTTAAGCGTTGTGAGGGATCTCTTGGGTTAGGGCTTGTCAGGTTGTGTTGGTTTGTTTCATGTCTTCCATACATTCATGAAAACATGTTTTGAACTCTTACTTAGATGATTCATCATCTAATTTGGACTATGTCCCTGGAATATTCAAACGTTTCAGGTGAAAGTAGTGGTGCAAAAGGAAAAGGGATTGCCAAGGAGTGACGGCGATTAGTAAATGGTTTATAATATGTCGCTTACAATTATGTTGTATATTTTGATGATGTCATGTAAAATGATGGTTTGACTTTAAAGTTATGAATAAGATGGTTTCAGTTGTATACCATTTGAGGTTTCGATCTAGCTTCTACATTTGAGATAATTTACCTGTCTTAGTTTATTAATGATTTTGATTTGATATACTAAGAAGGTGTAACGGGATTGCTGAGGAACATTCTATGTGTTAAGTTTCTGTTGAAAAAAAATATATCCCTGAAATCTTACGTTATCTAATGCTCTGAGAAAGCAAGGTGTTACAACTTACCTAGATTCTGATGGAGGATATGACCCTCTGATTCCATTACGAGCAGTTTGCTTGTATTGTAGAGCAACAGGCAAAGCTTGGGACCCAAGTAATTCAAGGTGACAATGGGAATCCTCAGTGGGATATCAAACTGAAGTTGTGGTGTAGGGTCCTACTTGCTCGAGGGATGAATTTACAAGACCTAGCTCCAGTGTTAGGAGTAGTGGGGGCTTGGCAGATCTGACAAATAAGGTCACGTCCCGGGCCGAGGGGGACGAGAGGAGCAACACCTAGCGAGAACATGCTCGCACTAAGGGAAAAAAAGATAGCAGTTGACTGTGTAGTTTGAGTGTATATTTTCTTTTGGCTGCTTGCATAAATGTAAATAGTTGTTGTATAACGTATGTGTAAAATAATGGAATAGAAGTTTTGTATTAACTCTCTTTCAGATTATGCGGTTGTTTGTAATGTGTATGGAAAATTAGTAAGGTATGGGCCTTACATGTGATATTTGCGACATGTTATTGTTGTATTTGATTGACTAATGCCTTTTTATGTAAGGGAATGCCCCTGAGATATAAATTTATATTTAATTTTCTTCCGCTGTTGTATAATTATGAGGCAGAATCTTAGCCCATGCATTCAAGTTGTTTGTTAGTTGTAAATAGAACTTGAGGTATTTCTAGGTCGTCATAGTTGGTAACATCTCAAAATTTCGTCCTCGAGGTGTTATAGTTAAACAGGGTTAACTTTACGATTGCAGTGAATATTGAAATAATTTGAAAGTTAGGGATGGTACCAAAAGATTGAGTCTGAAGTAGGTAGCTATCCTCGAATTTCAAGGATGAAATTTTTCAATTTTGTTTTTGGTCAATCCTGGAGCCATGGTCCCTGAGACAATCAAGACAGATAAGCATGAGTAGCCATAGGTGGAGATTAAGCAGGGTAACGTAAACCAAACACCCACGATACTTACACATATATTGTGTCAATTTCTCTAGATCATACCCAAACTCGATAAGTGTAGTTGTTTTTAGCTGTGGGGAGGAGGTAAGGAGATCCACCAAGACTTGTCCTTCTAGATCCAAATTTGCATAGTCAATCTTGGTTGGGATGGTCGAATCGTGTTGCCAAAACAGGGGGTACCTTGGATGTCTGTTAGCATCCAAGAAAAAGGGAAACTCCTTCTCCGTCAAAGCTATCTTGAAGAAGCCAAACTTGAAGTCCTTATTTGAACTATCGTATAGCTTTAACCATTCCTTTCCCCACAGACTATTCAAGGACAACCAACCGCCTTAACCATTCCTTTCTCTCCCAAGCTTGGCTTCAGGCAGAGAAAAGTGCAAAGCACCTCAAACGCCATGACGAAGGCCTAGCTATTCTGATGCAGCAGGGTCGGGGCAACATGTAACATTCAAAAGACCCAACCCTGGAACTCGAACAAGGGCAACTGCAATCGAAGAAACAAGAAGAATGTCCTCATACCTGAAGATCAATCACCTGTCTGCTACGGATTTTGATTCCATGAATACGCGTTATTTTTTCCCACAGTATCGGCACATGAACAACTTCTCTCCCTTTTTGGTGCCAAATAAGGCAATTTGCCTCCACATCTATACCACACGGCCAAGAGTGTTGAACTTAAACATGATTTTGGATACCTCCTCGCTTACCCATTCATAGGTGGGGAGATTGGAGAACGATTCAGCCATTAGTGATTGCCTAAAGAGCAAAAGCCTATAAATAGCGACAGAAGGAATTAGGCATGAAGCGTTACAACTCTTGGAAACAAAAACTTCCAAAACATGAAAGAAATCACAAAAAGCATCTGAAAAGATACGAAACGGCAGGAGAGAGGCGTGTTTATAAAAATCGTTGGAAGCATCTAACGGTCGAAGACTATTCGTCACCTAGACAACCCCCAGGATCACGCCACCTGTCCAACAATTAATGCTCTGACGAAATGCCCGCATCGAATAATGGGCCAATGGTCCCTTGGGCTTGAGTTATTTTTTCAAATTTCGAGATATGGCAGCCAATCATGAACAGGGCCACCCCGGACCCTAACAGAGTGACTCTCCATAACTCAGCTTCGTTACTGCTTTGATCGGGCATGATGAGCTTCAAAGCCCGCAAGTAATCGAGTCATAACAACGCCCCAAGTATATCTAGGGATCATCTCAATCAAAACACTTCAGCCCAGGGGATTATATCCCGACCTCACTCCCACAACAAACTATTGAAACACACATTACCCAACTACATATCCTTAAGCTCGGATGCTTGCTTCACAACCAACTGACTTGGGGGCTTGTGACACATATCAAATCTTGGCCCTACGTAAGTCTACAATAGCATCATTGTCACCTCACATTGGGTACTCCTCTGCCCGCTCCAAATCCCATCCTCACTAATGGCAAAGCTAATCCGTATTTAATAAAGGTCCCGTCGACACCATGCCACAATCAGGGAGCCCTGTCGGTGCTGGATATCAAGTCCCATCACCATGCAATGCCCGATGCAAGCATGCATGCAGGAGACCCTCTCCTCCTTCTATATAAATCAGCTTTATCAAGAGACAATGTATGTTCTTTTCTAACTTACCAATACTCTATCACTTTCATCTCTTGTTTACTTGAGCGTCGGAGTGCTTACAAGTGCTAGCCACCCCCCGAAGTCCATTCCTTGTCGTTGCAAGCTTGCATCCGACCACCCCTCTTTTGGACAAGAAGGAACAAGAATGGCTCAAGGGTCAATCACGGTAACAGAAAAATCTGCAACCGGGAGAGGAGAAAAAGTAAGAGTTGAGGAAGAAAGAGTTAAGTCACTAGTCACATTACTCGAAAGGGCACTAATCTATTCCAGAGCTCCTAGCCCACCTTCATACGGCTTCCAAGGACCTATCAGATTCTCTAGATTTTCTACTAAAGAAGAAAGGCTACTTGAAGAAAACTTAAGAAAAATACCTTTCAAAAACACAAATTACAAAGAACCTTTTGACAAAAGCAAGACATCCCAAAATAATTGAGGAGCAAACCTCTATTCTTCCTTAGAAACTCAAATGAAAAAGTGAGAAACAATTAATGTGTTATGAGAAAAATATTAAAAATAATAATAAAATCAAAAATAAAAAACTAGGTTGACCCAGAAATTGGCTGACCCTAGACCGACCGTGGGAGACCATAAGGGTCTCTAGCAGAAATGGGTTGCGAGAGACCCCAACTAGAATCAGTCTCTTGTAAAAGCTCATGCAGCACAGTAGGAATGCAACAAATGTGGCCCTAGCGTGCGACAGGCGTGGCCCTAGAGTAAGGCAACACTTAGTGCAATAGGCTTAGTAGAAGCTTAACCCAACATGTGGCAGATGCGGCCCCAGTGTGTGGCAACACTTGGCACAACAAGCTTGGCAGAAGCTTGGCCCCCATCGTGCAGCAAGCGTAGCCCCCATAGGCCTATCGCACCGTTATAGCCTCCAATACCCATCGCAAGGTAAAGGACTCCCAAGGGGATCTCCCATACCCAAGGGGCGTCGCATGCTTCGGGATAGGAGGTTATTAATCAGGGCGAGCAGATTATTATTCAAGGTGATAAGGCTCAAGCTAGGACCACTAAGATGTCGAAAGTGGACCCTATAATTAACATGGTTGCTGAAAAGCAGCCTGCTCTATGGGTTAGCCTTTTTAAAGATAACAAACAGCAACGACAGGGTCTCTCACTGTAATCTTTCAAAACCCAGGGTAACCACGCTGTTCTAGAGAATTAGGATGTTGTTGAGGTTGAAAAAGCATGGGGTTTCTCCTTAGTGGGTTTCATATCTGGTAAGTTCCCAAGTAAGGCAGCATTGCTCAAAATCTATGATTCCTGGAATGTTAAGTATCATTACCTAGCCCATTCTAGTGGGTGGCTTGTGTTTAAATCTGCCAACCGTGAGTCTATAGATGAAGTTCTACAGAAGGGCCCGTTCTTTGTTTTCGGTCACCCCCTTATGCTAAAAATAATGTCTCATTATTTTGACTTCGAAGAAAAGATGCCTTTATCCGTTCTTGTTTAGGTCTCTCTGCCGTGTTTGCTGCTATGTTGCTGGAGACAGCTAGGGCTCTGGGAAAATTTCATCTTTCATAGGTAAGCTCATACCCTCGGATAGGCTCATGGCCACAAAGGAGAGGATCTCATTCACTCGAGTCTTGATTGAGATTGACCTTATGAAGGAACTTACCCAATCTGTTAAAATTCAGCTGCCTTATGGAAGAATCAAGCAACAGAAAGTGATATATGAGAATGAGCTAAAATGTTTCCTCATGTGTAAGGTGTTGGGTCATTCTACATTAGGATGTAAAAGAAATCGTATATCGAGGACAGGTTAAGGCTCATCTGGCTCAAAGGAGAAATTAGTTGAGCAAGGGAAAGAGTCCTTAACTCCAAGCCTGTGTGAGCTTGGGCAAAAGAAGAGTATGGGTCCCCCCCCTCTTCCAGAAGGCCCTAATGATATTCTCCCAAAAACCCCTCATAATGGCTTCTATAAAGGACATCTCTAAGGAGGTTGATGTTGGAATCGCTGTAGTCAACAAGGATGGGGTCATGATAGTAGATGACCTTCAATTGAGCACTGAATCTGATCTCTTAGGCATTTATGATATTGACTCATCTTTTCATGTCGGTCCAAGGGGGGCTGACCCAGAAGGTCCTTTTCAATTGGTCAAAAGCAAGAAGAAAAGAAGTAGTAAACCCATAGAGGAGTCGACAACTCAGCAAGCTATTGGGCAGAATGGTCGGTCGAATGTGATGCCTAGCAAGAAGATTCTCATTAATGTAGGGGTCCTCATGAAGGCCAAATCTCTCCCAAAAAAAGATAGGATGAAGGGCTAAACCCTTCCTATCCCTCCATGAATATTGGTTGCTGGAACATCAGGGGTCTAAATAGACCCTTAAAGCAAAATGGGATTAGAGACCACATTATTAGCAATAAAATCGTTGTTATGGGTATTTTTGAGTCTAAGCTAGATTCTGAGAACCTTTAGAGGATTATGGCCATTAAGTTCCAAGGGTGGTGTGAGCTGAATAATTTCCACACCCATCAAGCAGGTCGTATTTTGATTTTGTGGGACCCCTCGAGAGTGGCTCTTGAGCCTATTGAGATTTCTCCTCAGATCATCCACTGTAAGGTTTCCTATAAGATATCCTTAATGTCCTTTATTATTAGCTTTTTCTATGGTATGCACTCAATTGTTGGCAGGTGACCATTATGGAGCAACCTTTCAGTGTTTCGGTCTCTTTGCTCATCTCCATGGATGGTTTTAGGCGATTTCAATAACATCTTAAGGGATGGTGATAGATGCAATGGTTCTGAGATACCACTATGAGGTAAAGGATTTTGAAGACTGTTGCATCTCCCTGGGGTTTTCAGATCTGCAGTCCACAGGATGTTTCTTCACATGGTCCAATAATTCAATCTAGAGCAAGATTGATAGGGCCATGGTTAATAATCATTGGATGCAAGCTGGGAGGTATGGTCTTGCTAACGTTCTGCCCCCTGGCTTCCTCTCAAACCATTCCCCATGTTCGGTCTCTCTCTTTCAGCCTTCTAGGCCAAGTAATAGGCCATTCCGTTTCTTTAACATGTGGTCGGACCATGTGGATTTTCAGCCTTTGGTCAACCTTGCATAGGCGCAACTGTAGGTTATTGGGTCCAAGCAATTCATTCTCTATAAGTTACTTCAAGGTTTAAAAGCTCCTTTAAAGCAGCTTATATTATGTTTTTTAGTCATATTTTCTCTAGGGTTGATAAGGCTTCGAATGATCTCAAAGCTGCCCAGCTAGATTTTCATGATGATCCAACCAATTCAAAGCTCCAAAGTAGGGTGTCAGAGCTTAGGAAGTTAGCTAACTTCCTTAAAGATGCTGAAAGGCAGTTGTTTGGTCAGCTCACTAAGTGTAAATATATCATGAAAAGTGATAAATGTTCGAAGTTTTTCATGCTCTTGTCAAGAGAAAAGCCAAAAGGAATTTCATTGTTGTTGTTACTCTTGAGGATGGTTCAGTCACGTCGTCCCATCAGCAGGTGGCTAATGAGTTCTTGAGATTCTATGAAAATTTGCCAGCCTATAGATAGCAGCGTCATTAACTCAAGCCCGAAGGTCTCTCTTGAGCAGGCAGTGAACCTTTCTAGAGCGATTTCCAAAGATGAAATCAAGGAGGCTCTTTTTAGCATTGGGGATGATAAATCCCCTGGCCCTAATGGGTTTTCTTGTTATTTCTTCAAGAGAGCTTGGCCAACAGTGGGTGAGCAGTATTCTGAAACAGTCTTGGAATTCTTCAGTTCCAATTCTCTCTTTAAGAAAATCAATCACATTGCTATTGTTCTCCTGCCTAAGTCCAACCATTCCTCTTCAGTGGGAGACTATAGGCCAATAGTCTGCTGCAATGTCACCTACAAAGTTACTTCCAAGATTTTGGTTGCGAAAATGGCCCCCATTATGGACTCCATCATTAATCGAGCTCAAACTGCTTTTATTGAAGGAAAGAGCATGGTCGAGAACATTCACCTTGCCTAAGAACTTCTCAAAAAGTATAACAGAAAAAGAGTCTCCCCCTGGTGTATGATTAAGGTCGATCTCCGTAAGGCCTTCGACTCTATAAATTGGGACTTTCTTAGGGCAATTTTGAATGATTTGGGCTTCCCTCGGCAATTTGTTAATTGGGTCCTACAGTGCATCTATTCTCCTTCCTACTCTCTTGTTATTAATGGTAGCATGTACAGGTTTTTCAAAGACAAGAAAGGGCTCTGCCAAGGTGATCCTTTATCCCCTTTCTTATTCGTGATTTGCCTTGACTATTTTTCAAGGGTTGTCAAAGCAGAGACTTCTAGCCCGAATTTTAATTTTCACCCAAGATATGGGTCCTAAGGATTTCCCACTTAGCATTTGTTGATGACCTGCTTCTTATGGCTAGAGGAGATCCCATATCTACTAAAATTCTGACGAACTACCTTAAGGACTTTGGAGCAGTCTCAGGCCTCTTGGCT
Source organism: Diospyros kaki (assembly GCA_036245055.1). Classification (NCBI taxonomy): domain Eukaryota; kingdom Viridiplantae; phylum Streptophyta; class Magnoliopsida; order Ericales; family Ebenaceae; genus Diospyros; species Diospyros kaki. The sequence goes on from BSEG01000016.1 coordinate 33,204,396, forward strand.
AGTACTTTGAAATCGAGTTTTTTTTTTTCTGTTGGAATTGTGGGTTCAAACTTAGAGGTAGTCCAAATCCTAACAGGTTTTCCCAGAGGGACCATGCCTTTCAGGTATCTTGGGATCCCACTTGCTGTTGTGAAGCTAAGGGTTTCCCATTACGCTTCATTAGTAGATAAAATTGATGGTTGCATCAATGTTTGGTCTCTTTCCACTCTTTCTTATGCTGGTAAGGCCAAGTTGATCAGGGTTGTACTTCAAGGGGTTGAGTGTTTCTGGATTTCGATCCTCCCCATCTCGTCAGCTGTTGTTTATCGTATTATTCAGTTATAACATGTGTTCCTTTGGAGCTCCAAGCACCCATTAGTCCCTTGGAATGATGTATGCTTGCCTAAGGCAGGGGAGGCCTTGGCTTTAAAGATATCAAGGTTTGGAAACTTGCGTTTCTTGCTAAAACTCTTTGGGATATCCATCAAAAAAAGGACTCCATTTGGGTCCAATGGCTATCTCATGAGTATTTAAAAGGGCAGTCGATTTAGGCCTAGTCAGGCAGGAGGGATGACTCTCATCTCCTTAAGAAAACCCATTTGATCAGGGACCAAATCTTGAATGACACAGAGTCTGTTGATGCAACCATTTTAAAGATTTCAAGTAGGGTTCTCAATGACCGGTTTATAATTGGAAGAGCCTATGATTTTTTTCAAATAAAAGAGCCTATGAGGGCTTAGGCTTCTAATGTGTGGCATTCGAGTATTATTCTAAAGCATGCCTTCTGTAATACCCTAGAAATCCTGAAAGGTATAAATGGTATTTAATGAAGGGTATAAGCGAAATTATCGAAAGAATGAGGCTATAGGGTATATTAACACAGTCTTAAGCAATCAAATCAGACAAAGTGAGTACCCCGGATCCTAGATAGCCAAGGAAAATGAAATGGTATCGACGAATAATACGAGTTATGATTTTAGGCATCAAAAGAAGTGGGATCAGGAACAATTTTCAATACAGCTATCGACCGAGCTAAGAAAATTGAATCTATGTAGGGAACATCTGAAAAGTCAATTGAGTGTCTTGAGGACTTAGATTTTGTATATAAAACAACCCTTGAGCGATTTCGGGTTGAAACAAATGGATTTAAAGTCAAAATGACGAACCAGGCCTAAGTGTAATTTTCTAAATTTACCCGAGGAGGTCAAAATGATAATTTTTCAGAAATCTCAAGGGTGAAATGAAAAGTACAAAACTTGTGGACCTTAGTGGTATAGTTGGATTAATCAAGGGTGTTATGGAAAGGGTAAAAATGTCAAATGAAGAAACTAGGGGGCTAAAAGTGTAATAAAATGAAAATACAGTGTGAACACGCAGAAAGTCAGCCGCCGCAAATCCACTGCACGTGGAGCTGTTTCCGGCAATGGGATGGCCGCGATAGGGCTCAAGGGAGGTCGTATACGGCTTGGGGTTTCTTGTAGGCCAATCCTTGGCCGGTGATTGGCCGAGAAATGGCTGATTTTTGGTTATAAATAGAAGCGGAGGGTTTTGGAATTTTGGCATCAAAATTTGCCCTTTTTTTGGATGTTTTTTAGAATGGTGATAAGGGGCTTTTGATCATTACATCAAGGAGAAGGATTATGGATATTTTTGAGGAGTTTTCATTGCGTTTTGAACCAGTTTCGAGCATCACCAAAAAAATCGAGGTAGGCCACCATGCTGCGCTTGCAACTTGACTTTTGGGGCACTTTCCAGTGTCCTTTCAAGCGGAAAAGGGTGCCATCCTGATCAAATTTTCAAGGTATTCAAGGGGGTGTTGTTGTTTTGGCCATTGGAGTCGTCGTCGGCGACCAAAAAATTAAGGAAGATGGTCGAGCGTCAGCTACACGCGCCACACACCACGCACAGCCATGCCTGCACTTGAGGGCGCATAGAAGGGGCATTTTCGATTTTTCACTTCCAGTATTTTTATTTAATTATTTTAGGATTTATTGTGTGAAAAAATTGAGAAAAATGTTTGAGGAAATAATTATTTTGGAATTATTGAGGTGAAAATTGGGAGAAAAATAGAGAAAATTATGGAAAAATTGAGAAAAAATGGTTTTTGATGCTCTTTAATTAAATATGGTGTTTAGAGAGTGTCGTGACTCGAGATTGAGTGTAAGTACAAGTGTTTGTGATTTAACACGTGAATCGAGATAGTGTACGAGGATCGAGGTAATCCAAATACATTCAAGGTGAGTGTTCACCCCCAAAACTTATTTACTGTGAGTTGTTCACTACCAAACTTGACTTGTTCATGCAAATGGTTTGATCTGTAAGTGTTCTACCTAAAAACTTGGTTTTAAGTTGTGAGTGGTTATTTCCCAAAACTTGATTTACTGTGGGTGTGCTATCCTAAAAACTTGGTGTTTGTTCTACCTAAAAGTGTTGTGATTTCATGCAAAATGGTTTTATTACATGCAAACAGTAACCGGTGACGGTTGGTTTTATGAGGGAGGTTTGTCCCTAAATGTTTCGAACTTGTACATTGCATTTTATAAAACTGTTGTTTATATGATGCTTTGAATTATAAAATGTGGCATTGTCTTGTATTTTTTTGTTCAAATGGAATGTCAGCCTAAGATGTTGTCTCCATAATGTAGCCATAATTCTCCAAGGAGGTGACAGAATAATAGAGGTATCTTGTGCTGATATGCATGCTGGGATAGTTGCCTTGGTTTCCGTGCCAGGCTGTTTGGTTAGGGAAGTTGCACTAAGATGACTAGGTGGTCCATATTGTGTTGTTCATATGGGATGTCAGTTTAGGATGTTGTCTGGATAGTGTAGCCATAATTCTCTAAAAGCGTGACAAAATAATAGGGGTATCTTGTGCTGGTAAGTATGTCGAGATAGCCGCCTTGGTTTTCATACTAGGCCGTTTGGTCAGGGAAGTTGTACTAGGATGACTAGGTGGTCCATGTCAAATTTTGGAGTTGGGATTGTGTGGTGGTTCCTGGATGCTTAGAGTGGGAACATAATCTCTGACGTAAATGTAGTGAGAAGGGTTCCTACGTTGATGTGACCCTCCTAGGCTAGGAGTTGGTAACGATTGTTCTCAAGATGTTGGAGAGATGCGTTGACTTGCCCCTCTTAAGCTAGAATCGCATTGTGTTGATGTGTTTATATGGTGGCATAGCTTTTAGAGAGATTGTTCTTTTCCTCTGGTAGGGTTAAGCGCTTGGTATTGGGTGTATTGGTTTATTTCATGTCTTGCATTCATTCATGAAAAATGTGTTTTTGAACTCTCACTTAGATGATTCATCATCTAATATGGACTTTGTCCCTAAAATATTCAAACGTTCCAAGTGAAGGCAGCGGTGCGAAGGGAAAAGGAATTGTGGAGGAGTGATAGCAATTAGTGGATAGCTTATAATATGTCGCTTTCAATTCTGTTGTTTATTTTGAGGACATCATGTAAGCGTTGGTTTAACTTTATGTTATAAATAAAATGGGTTCGATTATGATTTATTGAGGTTTCGATCTAGCTTTCGCATTTGAGGTGATTTGCCTGTCTTAGTTTATCAATAGTTCATAGTTGATATACTGAGAAGGTGTAACGGGATCTTCGGGGAACGATTTTGTGTTGAGTTTCCATTGTTTTGGAAAAAAAATATCCCCGGAATCTTATGTTATCTAATGCCCTGGGAAGGCGGGGTGTTACATCTTCACCTTTTGGCTTGCTATAAAATCGACATTGCTCACTAGGGACAAGCTGCTTTACCTGGATATTGACAGGAGTTGCATGCTATGTGGAGCTACTAAGGAGTCCACTGGTTATGTTTTCTTTCTCTGCTCATTCAGCTCATTTGTATGGGCCTCCATACGTGCGTGGCTGGACATATCTAGGGTGATGAGCTCAGTGCCTAGCACTCTCAAATGGCTAAAGAAGAATGCCCATGACTCATTGTGGCAGCCTAAGGTCAAGAGGACTGCCCTGGCCAACACTATTTACTTTCTCTGGAATGCTAGAAATAGGAAGATTTTTAAAGGCTATAGGCCATGTGTGGATACGGTCATACATAGGATCAAAACGCATGTATACAGAGTCACATTTACTTTGTATGCTCATGTTTTGATTCATTTTTAAGCCCACGCTATGGGTCACTAATTGTTATTTTTGTTCCCTTGCCTGGGCATGCCTAGAGTACTAGTACAGGTCTTTTACTCTATATACATTTACCTTTTGATCAAAAAAATAAAAAACAAGACTGCCATACTTGAAACTGTCTCGAACTCTTACTCCCGAGACTACTAACTAGAAATCGCATCAGAGATCGTGGACATGAGATTGTCATGCCAGAGATGGCCAAACCATTTCACCATGTACGAGAGAGTCTCACATAATGCGTAAATTAGATAATTTCAACATCTAAAATATCTTTCGAAGATTATACAAAAAACATAAAAATTATCTGTAAAGAATTTTAATCCTAACATAACCTCAAAATATTGGGATAAATATTATCCTTAAAAATACTAATCCTACTGGATTTTAAAATGTCAAGATAAACATTATCTGTAAAAACTTTATTCTTAGGAGATTAAGATTGCTCCATGTTCTTCTATAAATAGAAAGGTCCTCATTCCAGATGAGGAACATCTCTAATGTTGTTTTCAATACGACTTTCATCATTTTTATTGTCTGACTTAAATATCGAAGTGTTTGCGCATGGACTTCTATGTGCCCTCTGATTGTTTTCTTTCTTGCAGACTTAGTCAGATTGACGATAATATTTTCAGTTAAATAAATTTATTGTTGTATCTTGATAATAATAGCTAATATATATGATTAAGAGTAAAATGGTATTTTTGTTTTTTACTTTTGATATGCCCTGTAAACATGGAGAATCACAAGACCTAAAAAATAGTCTTGAGACATGGACATGAAACCCAAAGGACCAACGGGTTGTAGGAGATCAAGGAAGTAAGCCGAAGGAGCAAGAGGTCGAGCCGAGACCAAGTGGGGAGGGCCCACTCGGTTATGCCAAGTGGGTACGACACTGCCTTAGTTTTTCGGCCATAACTTTCTCATACGAGTACCGATTGAGCTGATTCAAAGTCTTATGGAAAGATGAGAGAATTATCTACAAATTTCATGTTTTGAGTTTTGATATATTCTGGCTTAATCAAGGGGTAAATCTGGTAAGAACATGATGCACCTACACTATGAAGGCTCGGAGTTAAGTATTGAAGGAAGATGGACTCGAACCAAGTCAAAAGGGAAAAACAAGGCATAACTGAGTGGCCCCCCACTTGGTCGGGCAAAAGAAGACATGACCGAGTGGCCACTCGCTATTTATGACCCACTCGGTTTTGCCAAGTGGGTATGACATTGCTTCAATGTTTTGGCCATAACTTTCTCATACGAGCTCTGATTGACCTGATTCAAAGTTCTGTGGAAAGATCAGAGAATTATCTACAACTTTTATGTTTTGAATTTTGAGATATTCATGTTCAATAACCATGAAAATTGGGAATTAATTTGAGGTATGGGAACCACTCAAAACCGAGCCAAGGAAAAGGGGAGAAGAATGCATGATCGGGTGCCCCCCCCCACTCGGTCATGACTGAGTGGCCCCCCACTCGATCATAACTGAGTGACCCCCCACCCGATCATGGTCAGGTGGGCTTGGGCCAGTCTCTCCTCTTTTTCCTCTCGGATGGGCCGCGAAATCATCGAAATGGGCCGCGAGATTCTCGCACATCTTCTCTCTCTCCTCCGCTATAAATACGAGATCATGCCTTCATCACAAGGTACGCTATTTTGAGAAATTAAAGTACAATTTTGCATTTTCCCCCGAGATCTAATTTAAGCATCGGAGGGTTTGCGCGGGGACCCCCACCTGCGCCCTAACGGTGCTCTCGTTTTGTAGGCCTCTCGTCACTTGGAGGCCACTCGTCACTTGGAGGCCACTCGTCACTGGAAGGCCACTCGTCACTTGGAGGCCACTCGTCACTTGGAGGCCACTCGTCACTTCAAGGCCACTCGTCACTTGGAGGCCACTCGTCACTTCAAGGCCACTCGTCGTCTCAAGGCCACTCGTCCATCTCAAGATCACTCGTCCATTTCAAGATCACTCGTCCATCTCAAGGTCACTCGTCCGTCACAAGGTCACTCGTCCGTCACAAGGCCACTCGTCTGTCATAAGGCCACCCGTCATCCTTAGGCCACCCATCACCCCGAGGCCACCAGATCACTTTTGGCCACCAGATCACTTTTGAGGCCACCTGATCACTTTTGGCCACAAGATCACTTTTGAGGCCACCAGATCACTTTGAGGCCAACAGATCATTTTGAGGCCACTAGATCATCAGCCCACAAGATTATCAACTCATCAGACCATCAGCTCTGTCGGTTTATCAAGACCTGAGACTCCATCAAATCCAATTCCTCGTCCAGATTTTTCATCAGTAAAGGCACAACTCCCGAGATACTTGCGTCTGTCCGCAATAAAAAATAGATTGTTGTATTGGCAACAACAATTGGCGTCGTCTGTGGGAAACGCAAGACAAAAAGTCAACGTAAGAATGGCAAACACCCGTGGACACCGATAAACTCTCTCTCAAGGCGTAGAAACACACCTACCACCACGAAACACTCAGCAACAGGGAGCACCTCCCCCCCCCACATAATGCTCAACCTGAAAGCGACGACCGCTCCATTTCCCCCATCTCACAGGTGGGGAACCAAACAGTCCCATCGCCACTACTTATCGGCTCAAGGCCACCTCCTATTGAACAAGCTGGGGCTTCACGACAGCCATCATGCATGGTACCGTGGGAAGTGTACGAAGCATTGAGACAACAACACGTTGAGGGCATGCAAGCACTTTGAGACATGGCTGGTATTCTCCAAGGTATGATGCCTGTAGGGTCGTTACCTGATACTCTGAAAAAGTTTATGCCATCCCCAGAACCTCAACCCGAAGTAGGGGCCGATTCCTACCAAGAAGCTACTCTCGATTCTCATTCTCGATCTACGCCTAGACGAGAGGGTAGGCCTAGGTCACCACCTCCAAGGAACAACCCTCATTCCGCACCGCGAAGAAATGAAAACCCCAGAATGGAAAACAGAACCAGAAGCCCTCAAAGACGGAGGTATCATGAAACAGTGGCCAGTACGCCAACAAGACATGACAATCAGACAACAGCCACTATGAGGGATGATATGAAAAGAGTAGTAGAAGAAGTGCTTGAATAGAAAAAGTTAATCCCTGCAACAGATGAGCACCAACGAAGAAAATGTCCTTTTAGGACCGATATATTGGAGAGACCACTGCCTCGAAAATTCAAAATGCCACAAATCACCCTCTACTCAGGGAAAGACGACCCATATGATCATGTTCAGAATTATGAGTCACTGATAATATTGCATGGATGGGACGACGATATAATGTGCCGAGCATTTTCCTTAACACTGTCAGGACATGCTCGAACATGATTTAACAACCTTCCAGAAGCCTCCATTTCCTCATTTGGGCATCTTAGGACAGAATTTACTAAAGCTTTTGTGATTAACAGTCGAAGGAAACAGGATGCCACATATTTTCTCAGCATACGACAAGGGAATAAGGAATCTTTACGTCAATTTGTGGAAAGGTTTCGCAATGCCATCCTTCAAGTCCCCGACTTGCCGGCCCAAGTTGCAGTGTCTGCTATGCTCCAAGGGACGCGCCTCGCCTCTCTCCATGAGTCACTTTCTTTAGACCCCCAACGTCCCTGACTGATCTATTTGTCATAGAAAATAGGTATATCCTTCACACAGAAATTATGAGAAATGTGGCAGGGAATGAGGACAAAGAAAGGAAGAAAAAGGAGCGCGAAGGAGAAGAAGAGTCTATTCGACGACAGGAAAGGGTTAGAAGATCAGATATACCTCTGCCCCAGTTCCACCATTACACCAAACTCCTCCAACCTCGATCAACCATACTTGCAGCCATCAAAGGGTCAGGTCTCATTAGACTCCCAAAAAAGGTTGACCATCCAATGGGGAAGAATAGAGAAGAATATTGTAGATATCACAGAACCCGTGGTCATTGCACTGACCAGTGCCGGGAGTTAAGAGATCAGATTGAGATGCTAGTTCGTGAAGGACATCTTCAAAGGTACGTACAGGTCAAAGATGGTGATCCTCAAAGAGGAGAAGATAGACAGGAAGAGCGGGGAGATCAAATCCGAGATGTCAAGAGAGAGGAAGGGCTTACAGGGAGAATCTACCTCTAGACAATGAACCAGTTGATGAGCCCATGCATGTCATCTTGGGCAGTGAAACTATGGTAAAGGACTCTTCCTATTCCATCTAGACAAGCCACAAAAGGACATGCCCATAGAAGAAGGCAGTTAGCCACCATTATTGCCCTCAAAGAGAAAACTGGGAGCAAAATTCAAACCCATTGAAGAGAGCCTATGTTAAAGATCGAGAAACTAAACATTTCATGGTCAGAGGCAATAATAAGACCCAGAATGAAATAGTGGATGTACTCACTTATTTCAAAAAATGTAAGCATTTCCATTACACATTGCTTCGTGAAAGTTTGTTTGCTATGCTCTACTTACAGGAAAAATAAACTCAAGCCTGTTGCCCCGCTCACGGCCCGGCAACGAGGGAAAAATAAACTCAAGCCCATTGTCCCGCCTACGGCCCGGCAACGAGGTAAAACGCGATCGAGCCCGTTGTCCCACCTATGGCCCGGCAACGAGGTAAAATTCGATCAAGCCCGTTGTCCCACCTATGGCCCGGCAACGAGGTAAAACGCGATCGAGCCCGTTGTCCCGCCTATGGCCCGGCAACGAGGTAAAATTCGATCAAGCCCGTTGTCCCGCCTATGGCCCGGCAACGAGGTAAAATTCGATCGAGCCCATTGTCCTGTCTATGGCCCGGCAACGAGGTAAAATTTGATCAAGCCCGTTGTCCCACCTACGGCCTGGTAACGAGGTCAAATTCGATCAAGCCCGTTGTCCCGCCTATGGCCCGAAAACGAGGTAAAATTCGATCAAGCCCGTTGTCCCGCCTATGGCCTGGCAATGAGGCAAAATTCGATCAAGCCCGTTGTCCCCCCTATGGCCCGGCAACGAGGTAAAATTCGATCAAGCCCGTTGTCCCGCCTATGGCCCGGTAACGAGGCAAAATTCGATCAAGCCCGTTGTCCCCCCTACGGCCCGACAATGAGGTAAAACGCGATCGAGCCCGTTGTCCCGCCTATGGCCCGGCAACGAGGTAAAATTCGATCAAGCCCGTTGTCCCGCCTATGGCCCGACAACGAGCTAAAATGCGATCGAGCCCGTTGTCCCGCCTATAGCCCGACAACGAGGTAAAATTCGATCAAGCCCGTTGTCCCACCTATGGCCCAGCAACGAGGTAAAATTCGATCGAGCCCGTTGTCTCGCCTATGGCCCAGCAACGAGGTAAAACGCGATCGAGCCCGTTGTCCCACCTATAGCCCGACAACGAGGTAAAATTCGATCATTCCCGTTGTCCTGCCCACGGCCCGGCAATGAGGGAAAAATAAATTCAAACCTGTTGTCCCGCTTATAGCCCGACAAAGGGAGAAAGAAAACAAACGCAAGCTCATGGTCCTGCTTAAAGCCTAACAAAAAAGGAAAATTAAATGCAAGCCTATTGTCCCGCGCATAACTCAATAACTGGGAGAAGAATCAAACTCATCATTCGATGCATAGTTCGACATCTATGAAAAGCAAACTTACTAGTATATGTACCTCATACTTCTGCAAAGGAATTGAAAATCATAAGAGTCCAGAAATTTAAAAGCATGATGTGCTAACAAGCTCGAGAGGATGTGTAGAAGATTAAGCATCTAAAAGAGAAGTGGCGTTCAAAAGTTTATTGGACAAGATACTCTTTCATCCGAACCTTCCGGCTAAAAGAGTAGGGAGCAATTGATATGCCCTATAAACATGGAGAATCACAAGACCTAGAAAATAGTCTTGAGACATGGACATGAAGCCCAAAGGACCAACGGGTTGTAGGAGATCAAGGAAGTAAGCCGAAGGAGCAAGAGGTCGAGCCGAGACCAAGTGGGGAGGGCCCACTCGGTTATGCCGAGTGGGTACGATACTGCCTTAGTTTTTCAGCCATAACTTTCTCATACGAGCTCCGATTGAGCTGATTCAAAGTCCTATGGAAATATGGGAGAATTATATACAAATTTTATGTTTTGATTTTTGATATATTCTGGCTTAATCAAGGGATAAATCTGGTATGAACTTGATGCACCTACACTATGAAGGCTCGGAGTTAAGTATTGAAGGAAGATTGACTCGAACCAAGTCAAAAGGGAAAAAGAAGGCATAAATGAGTGGCCCCCACTCGCTCGGAAAAAAGAAGACATGACCGAGTGGCCCCCACTCGGTCATGACCGATTGGCCACTAGCTATTTATGACCCACTCGGTTTTGCCGAGTGGGTATGACACTGCTTCAATTTTTTGACCATAACTTTCTCATACGAGGTCCGATTGACCTGATTCAAAGTTCTATGGAAAGGTAAGAGAATTATCTACAACTTTTATGTTTTGAGTTTTGAGATATTCAAGTCAAATCACCATGAAAATCGGGATATTAAATTGAGGTATGGGAACCACTCAAAATCGAGCCAAGGAAAAAGGGAGAAGAATGCATGATCGGGTGGCCCCCCCCCACTCAGTCATGACCGAGTGGCTCCCCACTCGATCATAACCGAGTGACCCCCCACCCAATCATGGTCAGGTGGGCTTGGGCCAGTCTCTCCTCTTTTTCCTCTCGGATGGGCCGCGAAATCATCGAAATGGGCCGCGAGATTCTCGCACATCTTCTCTCTCTCCTCCGCTATAAATACGAGATCATGCCTTCATCACAAGGTACGCTATTTTGAGCAATTGAAGTACAATTTTGCATTTTCTCTCGAGATCTAATTTAAGCATCGGAGGGTTTGCGCGGGGACCCCCACCTGCGCCCTAACGGTGCTCTCGTTTTGTAGGCCTCTCGTCACTTTGAGGCCACTCGTCACTTAGAGGCCACTCGTCACTGGAAGGCCACTCGTCACTTGGAGGCCACTCGTCACTTGGAGGCCACTCGTCACTTCAAGGCCACTCGTCACTTCAAGGCCACTCGTCGTCTCAAGGCCACTCGTCCATCTCAAGATCACTCGTCCATTTCAAGATCACTCGTCCATCTCAAGGTCACTCGTCCGTCACAAGGTCACTCGTCCGTCACAAGGCCACTCGTCTGTCATAAGGCCACCCGTCATCCTTAGGCCACCCGTCACCCCGAGGCCACCAGATCACTTTTGGCCACCAGATCACTTTTGAGGCCACCTGATCACTTTGGGCCACAAGATCACTTTTGAGGCCACCAGATCACTTTGAGGCCACCGGATCATTTTGAGGCCACTAGATCATCAGCCCACAAGATTATCAGCTCATCAGACCATCAGCTCTGTCGGTTTATCAAGACCTGAGACTCCATCAAATCCAATTCCTCGTCCAGATTTTTCATCAGTGAAGGCACAACTCCCGAGATACTTGCGTCTGTCCGCAATAAAAAATAGATTGTTGTATTGGCAACAACAATTGGCGTCGTCTGTGGGAAACGCAAGACAAAAAGTCAACGTAAGAATGGCAAACACCCGTGGACACCGATAAACTCTCTCTCAAGGCGTAGAAACACACCTACCACCACGAAACACTCAGCAACAGGGAGCACCTCCCCCCCCCCACATAATGCTCAACCTGAAAGCGACGACCGCTCCATTTCCCCCATCTCACAGGTGGGGAACCAAACAGTCCCATCGCCACTACTTATCGGCTCAAGGCCACCTCCTACTGAACAAGCTGGGGCTTCACGACAGCCATCACGCATGGTACCATGGGAAGTGTACGAAGCATTGAGACAACAACACGTTGAGGGCATGCAAGCACTTTGAGACATGGCTGGTATTCTCCAAGGTATGATGCCTGTAGGGTCGTTACCTGATACTCTGAAAAAGTTTATGCCATCCCCAGAACCTCAACCCGAAGTAGGGGCCGATTCCTACCAAGAAGCTACTCTCGATTCTCATTCTCGATCTACGCCTAGACGAGAGGGTAGGCCTAGGTCACCACCTCCAAGGAACAACCCTCATTCCGCACCGCGAAGAAATGAAAACCCCAGAATGGAAAACAGAACCAGAAGCCCTCAAAGACGGAGGTATCATGAAACAGTGGCCAGTACGCCAACAAGACATGATAATCAGACAACAGCCACTATGAGGGATGATATGAAAAGAGTAGTAGAAGAAGTGCTTGAATGGAAAAAGTTAATCCCTGCAACAGATGAGCACCAACGAAGAAAATGTCCTTTTAGGACCGATATATTGGAGAGACCACTGCCTCGAAAATTCAAAATGCCACAAATCACCCTCTACTCAGGGAAAGACGACCCATATGATCATGTTCAGAATTATGAGTCACTGATAATATTGCATGGATGGGACGACGATATAATGTGCCGAGCATTTTCCTTAACACTGTCAGGACATGCTCGAACATGATTTAACAACCTTCCAGAAGCCTCCATTTCCTCATTTGGGCATCTTAGGACAGAATTTACTAAAGCTTTTGTGATTAACAGTCGAAGGAAACAGGATGCCACATATTTTCTCAGCATACGACAAGGGAATAAGGAATCTTTACGTCAATTTGTGGAAAGGTTTCGCAATGCCACCCTTCAAGTCCCCGACTTGCTGGCCCAAGTTGCAGTGTCTGCTATTCTCCAAGAGACACGCCTCGCCTCTCTCCATGAGTCACTTTCTTTAGACCCCCAACGTCCCTGGCCGATCTATTTGTCAGAGCAAACAGGTATATCCTTCACACTGAAATTATGAGAAATGTGGCAGGGAATGAGGACAAAGAAAGGAAGAAAAAGGAGCGCGAAGGAGAAGAAGAGCCTATTCGACGACAGGAAAGGGTTAGAAGATCAGATATACCTCTGCCCCAGTTCCACCATTACACCAAACTCCTCCAACCTCGATCAACCATACTTGCAGCCATCAAAGGGTCAGGTCTCATTAGACTCCCGAAAAAGGTTTACCATCCAATGGGGAAGAATAGAGAAGAATATTGTAGATATCACAGAACCCGTGGTCATTGCACTGACCAGTGCCGGGAGTTAAGAGATCAGATTGAGATGCTAGTTCGTGAAGGACATCTTCAAAGGTACGTACAGGTCAAAGATGGTGATCCTCAAAGAGGAGAAGATAGACAGGAAGAGCGGGGCAGATCAAATCAGAGATGTCAAGAGAGAGGAAGGGCTTACGGGGAGAATCCACCTCTAGACAATGAACCAGTTCATGAGCCCATGCATGTCATCTCGGGCAGTGAAACTATGGTAAAGGACTCCTCCTATTCCATCTAGACAAGCCACGAAAGGACATGCCCATAGAAGAAGGAAGTTAGCCACCATTATTGCCCTCAAAGAGAAAACTGGGAGCAAAATTCAAACCCATTGAAGAGAGCCTATGTTAATGATCGAGAAACTAAACATTTCATGCTCAAAGGCAACAATAAGACCCAGAATGAAACAGTGGATGTACTCACTTATTTCAAAAAATGTAAGCATTTCCATTACACATTGCTTTGTGAAAGTTTGTTTGCTATGCTCTGCTTACAGGAAAAATAAACTCAAGCTCGTTGCCCCGCTCACGGCCCGGCAACGAGGGAAAAATAAACTCAAGCCCGTTGCCCCGCTCACGGCCCGGCAACGATGAAAAACGCGATCGAGCCCGTTGTCCTACCTATGGCCCGGCAACGAGGTAAAATTCGATCAAGGCCGTTGTCCCGCCTATGGCCCGACAACGAGGTAAAACACGATCGAGCCTGTTGTCCCGTCTATGGCCCGGCAACGAGGTAAAATTCGATCGAGCCCGTTGTCCCGCCTATGGCCCGGCAACGAGGTCAAATTCGATCAAGCCCGTTGTCCCGCCTATGGCCCGGCAACGAGGTAAAATTCGATCAAGACCGTTGTCCCGCCTATGGCCCGGCAACGAGGTAAAATTCGATCAAGCCCGTTGTCCCCCCTACGGCCCGACAATGAGGTAAAACGCGATCGAGCCCATTGTCCCGCCTATGGCCCGGCAACGAGGTAAAATTCGATCAAGCCCATTGTCCCGCCTATGGCCCGGCAACGAGGTAAAACGCAATCGAGCCCGTTGTCCCGCCTATAGCCCGACAACGAGGTAAAATTCGATCAAGCCCGTTGTCCCACCTATGGCCCGGCAATGAGGTAAAATTTGATCGAGCCCATTGTCTCGCCTATGGCCCGACAACGTGGTAAAACGCGATCGAGCCCGTTGTCCCACCTATGGCCTGACAACGATGTAAAATTCGATCATTCCTGTTGTCCTGCCCACGGCCCGGCAATGAGGGAAAAATAAATTCAAACCCGTTGTCCCGCTTATAACCCAGCAACGAGGTAAAAGTACATTCAAGCCTGTTGCCTCACTCATAGCCCGACAACGAGGTAAAAGTACATTCAAGCCCGTTGTCCCGCTTATAGCCCGAAAACGGGAGAAAGAAAACAAACGCAAGCTCATGGTCCTGCTTAAAGCCTAACAACAAAGGAAAATTAAATGCAAGCCTATTGTCCCGCCCATAACTCAATAACTGGGAGCAGAATCAAACTCATCGTTCGATGCATAGTTCGACATCTATGGAAAGCAAACTTACTAGTATATCTACCTCATACTTCTGCAAAGGAAATGAAAATCACAAGAGTCCAGAAATTTAAAAGCATGATGTGCTAACAAGCTCGAGAGGATGTGTAGAAGATTAAGCATCTAAAAGAGAAATGGTGTTCAAAAGTTTACCGGACAAGATACTCTTTCATCCGAACCTTCCGGCTAATAGAGTAGGGAGCAATTGATATGCCCTGTAAACATGGAGAATCACAAGACCTAAAAAATAGTCTTGAGACATGGACATGAAGCCCAAAGGACCGACGGGTTGTAGGAGATCAAGGAAGTAAGCCGAAGGAGCAAGAGGTCGAGCCGAGACCAAGTGGCGAGGGCCCACTCGGTTATGCCGAGTGGGTACGATACTGCCTTAGTTTTTCAGCCATAACTTTCTCATACGAGCTCCGATTGAGCTGATTCAAAGTCCTATGGAAATATGGGAGAATTATATACAAATTTTATGTTTTGATTTTTGATATATTCTGGCTTAATCAAGGGATAAATCTGGTATGAACTTGATGCACCTACACTATGAAGGCTCGGAGATAAGTATTGAAGGAAGATGGACTCGAACCAAGTCAAAAGGGCAAAAGAAGGGATAACCGAGTGGTCCCCACTCGATCGGGCAAAAGAAGACATGATCGAGTGGCCCCCACTCGGTCATGACCGAGTGGCCACTAGCTATTTATGACCCACTCGGTTTTGCCGAGTGGGTATGACACTGCTTCAATTTTTTGGCCATAACTTTCTCATACGAGGTCCGATTGACCTGATTCAAAGTTCTATGGAAAGGTAAGAGAATTATCTACAACTTTTATGTTTTGAGTTTTGAGATATTCACGTTCAATCACCATGAAAATCGGGAATTAAGTTGAGATATGGGAACCACTCAAAACCGAGCCAAGGAAAAGGGGAGAAGAATGCATGATCGGGTGGCCCCCCCGCCACTCAGTCATGACCGAGTGGCTCCCCACTCGGTCATAACCGAGTGACCCCCCACCCGATCATGGTCAGGTGGTCTTGGGCCAGTCTCTCCTCTTTTTCCTCTCGGATGGGCCGCGAAATCATCGAAATGGGCCGCGAGATTCTCGCACATCTTCTCTCTCTCCTCCGCTATAAATACGAGATCATGCCTTCATCACAAGGTACGCTATTTTGAGCAATTGAAGTAAAATTTTGCATTTTCTCTCGAGATCTAATTTAAGCATCAGAGGGTTTGCGCGTGGACCCCCACCCGCGCCCTAACGGTGCTCTCGTTTTGTAGGCCTCTCGTCACTTGAAGGCCACTCGTCACTTGGAGGCCACTCGTCACTTGGTGGCCACTCGTCTCTGGAAGGCCACTCGTCACTTGGAGGCCACTCGTCACTTCAAGGCCACTCGTCACTTCAAGTCCACTCGTCGTCTCAAGGCCACTCGTCCATCTCCAGATCACTCGTCCATTTCAAGATCACTCGTCCATCTCAAGGTCACTCGTCCGTCACAAGGTCACTCATCCGTCACAAGGCCACTCGTCTGTCATAAGGCCACCCGTCACCCCGAGGCCACCAGATCACTTTTGGCCACGAGATCACCTCGAGGCCACCAGATCACTTTTGAGGCCAACATATCACTTTTGGCCACCAGATCACTTTTGAGGCCACCAGATCACTTTGAGGCCACCATATCATTTTGAGGCCACTAGATCATCAGCCCACAAGATTATCAGCTCATCAGACCATCAGCTCTGTCGGTTTATCAAGACCTGAGACTCCATTAAATCCAATTCCTCGTTCAGATTTTTCATCAGTGAAGGCACAACTCCTGAGATACTTGCATCTGTCCGCCATAAAAAATAGATTGTTGTATTGGCAACAACAATTGGTGTCGTCTGTGGGAAACGCAAGACAAAAAGTCAACATAAGAATGGCAAACACCCGTGGACACCGACGAACTCTTTCTCAAGGCGTAGAAACACGCCTACCACCACGAAACACTCAGCAACAGGGAGCACCTCCCCCCACATAATGCTCAACCTAAAAGCGACGACCGCTCCATTTCCCCCATCCCACAGGTGGGGAACCAAACAGTCCCATCGCCACTACTTATCGGCTCAAGGCCACCTCCTACTGAACAAGCTGGGGCTTCACGACAGCCATCACGCACGGTACCGTGGGAAGAGTACGAAGCATTGAGACAACAACACGTTGAGGGCATGCAAGCACTTCGAGACATGGTTGGTATCCTCCAAGGTATGATGCCTGTAGGGACGTTACCTGATACTCTGAAAAAGTTTATGCCATCCCCAGAACCTCAACCTGAAGTAGGGGCTGATTCCTACGAAGAAGCTGCTCTCGATTCTCATTCTTGATCTACGCCTAGACGAGAGGGTAGGCCTAGGTCACCACCTCCAAGGAAGAACCCTCATTCCGCACCGCGAAGAAATGAAAACCCCAGAATGGAAAACAGAACCAGAAGCCCTCAAAGATGGAGGTATCATGGAACAGTGGCCAGTACGCCAACAAGACATAACAATCAGACAACAGCCACTATGAGGGATGATATGAAAAGAGTAGTAAAAGTAGTGCTTGAACGGAAAAAGTTAATCCCTGCAACGGATGAGCACCAACAAAGAAAATGTCCTTTTACGACCGATATATTGGAGAGACCACTGCCTCAAAAATTCAAAATGCCACAAATCACCCTCTACTCAGGGAAAGACGAACCATATGATCATGTTCAGAATTATGAGTCACTGATGATATTGCATGGATGGGACGACGATATAATGTGCCGAGCATTTTCCTTAACACTGTTAGGACATGCTCGAACATGGTTTAACAGCCTTCCAGAAGCCTCCATTTCCTCATTTGGGCATCTTAAGACAGAATTTACTAAAGCTTTTGTGATTAACAGTCGAAGGAAACAGGATGCCACATATTTGCTCAGCATACGACAAGGGAATAAGGAATCTTTACGTCAATTTGTGGATAGGTTTCATAATGCCACCCTTGAAGTCCCCGACTTGCCGGCCCAAGTTGCAGTGTCTGCTATGCTCCAAGGGACGCGCCTCGCCTCTCTCCAAGAGTCACTTTCTTTAGACCCCCCAACGTCCCTGGCCGATCTATTTATCAGAGCAAACAGGTATATCCTTCACACTGAAATTATGAGAAATATGGCAGGGAATGAGGACAAAGAAAGGAAGAAAAATGAGCGCGAAGGAGAAGAAGAGTCTATTCGACGACAGGAAAGGGTTAGAAGATCAGATATACCTCTGCCCCAGTTCCACCATTACACCAAACTCCTCCAACCTCGATCAACCATACTTGCAGCCATCAAAGGATCAGGTCTCATTAGACTCCCGAAAAAGGTTGACCATCCAATGGGGAAGAATAGAGAAGAATATTGTAGATATCACAGAACCCGTGGTCATTGCACTGACCAGTGCCGGGAGTTAAGAGATCAGATTGAGATGCTAGTTCATGAAGGACATCTTCAAAGGTACGTACAGGTCGAAGATGGTGATCCTCAAAGAGGAGAAGATAGACAGGAAGAGCGGGGGAGATCAAATCAGAGATGTCAAGAGAGAGGAAGGGCTTACGGGGAGAATCCACCTCTAGACAATGAACCAGTTCATGAGCCCATGCATGTTATCTCGGGTAGTGAAACTATGGTAAAGGACTCCTCCTATTCCATTTAGACAAGCCACGAAAGGATATGCCCATAGAAGAAGGCAGTTAGCCACCATTAATGCCCTCAAAGAGAAAACTGGGAGCAAAATTCAGATCCATTGAAGAGAGCCTATGTTAAAGATCGAGAAACTAAACATTTCATGCTCAGAGGCAACAATAAGACCCAGAATGAAACAGTGGATGTACTCATTTATTTCAAAAAATGTAAGCATTTCCATTACACATTGCTTTGTGAAAGTTTGTTTGCTATGCTCTGCTTACAGGAAAAATAAACTCAAGCCCGTTGCCCCACTCACGGCCCGGCAACGAGGGAAAAATAAACTCAATCCCATTGTCCCGCCTACGGCCCGACAACGAGGTAAAATGCGATCTAGCCCGTTGTCCCACCTATGGCCCGACAACGAGGTAAAATTCGATCAAGCCCGTTGTCTCGCCTATGGCCCGGTAACGAGGCAAAATTCGATCAAGCCCGTTGTCCCCCCTACGGCCCGGCAATGAGGTAAAACGCGATCGAGCCCATTGTCCCGCCTATGGCCCGACAACGAGGTAAAATTCGATCAAGCCCGTTGTCCCGCCTATGGCCCGACAACGAGCTAAAACGCGATCGAGCCCGTTGTCCCGCCTATAGCCCGACAACGAGGTAAAATTTGATCAAGCTCGTTGTCCCACCTATGGCCAGGCAGCGAGGTAAAATTCGATCGAGCCCATTGTCTCGCCTATGGCCCGGCAACGAGGTAAAACGCGATCGATCCCGTTGTCCCACCTATGGCCCGACAAAGAGGTAAAATTCGATCATTCCCGTTGTCCTGCCCACGGCCCGGCAACGACGGAAAAATAAATTCAAACCCGTTGTCCCGCTTATAGCCCGACAATGAGGTAAAAGTACATTCAAGCCTGTTGCCTCACTCATAGCCCGACAACGAGGTAAAAGTACATTCAAGCCCGTTGTCCCACTTATAGCCCGACAACGGGAGAAAGAAAACAAACGCAAGCTCATGGTCCTGCTTAAAGCCTAACAACGAAGGAAAATTAAATGCAAGCCTATTGTCCCGCGCATAACTCAATAACTGGGAGCAGAATCAAACTCATTGTTCGATGCATAGTTCGACATCTATGGAAAGCAAACTTACTAGTATATCTACCTCATACTTCTGCAATGGAATTGAAAATCACAAGAGTCCAGAAATTTAAAAGCATGATGTGCTAACAAGCTCGAGAGGATGTGTAGAAGATTAAGCATCTAAAAGAGAAGTGGTGTTCAAAAGTTTACCGGACAAGATACTCTTTCATCTGAACCTTCCAGCTAAAAGAGTAGGGAGCAATTGATATGCCCTGTAAACATGGAGAATCACAAGACCTAAAAAATAGTCTTGAGACATGGACATGAAGCCCAAAGGACCAACGGGTTGTAGGAGATCAAGGAAGTAACCCGAAGGAGCAAGAGGTCGAGCCGAGACCAAGTGGGGAGGGCCCACTCGGTTATGCCGAGTGGGTACGACACTGCCTTAGTTTTTTAGCCATAAATTTCTCATACGAGCTCCGATTGAGATGATTCAAAGTCCTATGGAAATATGAGAGAATTATATACAAATTTTATGTTTTGAGTTTTGATATATTATAGCTTAATCAAGGGGTAAATCTGGTATGAACTTGATGTACCTACACTATGAAGGCTCGGAGTTAAGTATTGAAGGAAGATGGACTCGAACCAAGTCAAAAGGGAAAAAGAAGGCATAACCGAGTGGCCCTCCACTCAGTCAGGCAAAATAAGACATGACCTAGTGGCCCCCACTCGGTCATGACCGAGTGGCCACTCGCTATTTATGACACACTCGGTTTTGCCGAGTGGGTATGACACTGCTTCAATTTTTTGGCCATAACTTTCTCATACAAGCTCCGATTGACCTGATTCAAAGTTCTATGGAAAGGTAAGAGAATTATCTACAACTTTTATGTTTTGAGCTTTGAGATATTCACATTAAATCACCATGGAAATTGGGCATTAAGTTGAGGTATGGGAACCACTCAAAACCGAGCCAAGGAAAAGGGGAGAAGAATGCATGATCGGGTGCCCCCCCCACTCGGTCATAACCGAGTGACCCCCCACCCGATCATGGTCAAGTGGGCTTGGGCCAGTCTCTCCTCTTTTTCCTCTCGGATGGGCCGCGAAATCATCGAAATGGGCCGCGAGATTCTCGCACATCTTCTCTCTCTCCTCCGCTATAAATACGAGATCATGCCTTCATCACAAGGTACACTATTTTGAGCAATTGAAGTACAATTTTGCATTTTCTCTCGAGATCTAATTTAAGCATCACGGGGACCCCCACCCGCGCCCTAACAGTGCTCTCGTTTTGTAGCCCTCTCGTCACTTGAAGGCCACTCGTCACTTGGAGGCCACTCGTCACTTGGAGGCCACTCGTCACTGGAAGACCACTCGTCACTTGGAGGCCACTCATCACGTGGAGGCCACTCGTCACTTGAAGGCCACTCGTCACTTGGAGGCCACTCGTCACTTCAAGGCCACTCGTCGTCTCAAGATCACTCGTCCATTTCAAGATCACTCGTCCATCTCAAGGTCACTCGTCCGTCACAAGGTCACTCGTCCGTCACAAGGCCACTCGTCCGTCATAAGGCCACCCGTCATCCTTAGGCCACCCGTCACCCCGAGGCCACCAGATCACTTTTGGCCACCAGATCACCTCGAGGCCACCAGATCACTTTTGAGGCCACCAGATCACTTTTGGCTACCAGATCACTTTGAGGCCACTAGATCATTTTGAGGCCACAAGATCATCAGCCCACAAGATTATCAGCTCATTAGACCATCAGCTCTGTCGGTTTATCAAGACCTGAGACTCCATCAAATCTAATTCCTCGTCCAGATTTTTCATCAGTGAAGGCACAACTCCCGAGATACTTGCATCTGTCTGCAATAAAAAATAGATTGTTGTATTGGCAACAACAACTTTAATAACAAGGTAGGTTACTATAATTTCCAAAAATACAAGATTAATTGGTACAATTTATGTAAATCCCATGAATAATTTGTGAAATTTATCCCTTTTTTATATTTATTTAGTTAGTTATTCCAAAGATTGGTTGAAGCCTTGATATTTGACCATTTGTTCGTGGATGGAGAGTGAGTTGGTCCGTCGTTTCTCGATTTCACTGGGAATCAACTTTACAAAATGATGATGCATCTTTTTGCCCACCCATGGCATATCTCCAAGGGTACCTATAAAAATTGTGTTGGTGATGTGTTATTCTTATTCGTGGCGTTAAAAATGATATATTCCTCAGAATGAACTGATGCATCTCCGTCCAGAATCTCCAACATCAGTGCTCCATCTGAAACTAGTCTTGCAAAATGATGGACACCCGGCTGTTTGAAAAGAAAAAACCTTGATCACTTCTCTCCACTAAATTAATTAGCACCCTTTCACTACCATAAGAGTTATTTACATAGAGATTTCTTATAGTAAGAGTCCGTTTGATAGCATTTAGGTGGAAAAGAAAGTATTTTCTAACTGACATGGAAAACAAAAATCATCTCCCCTTAGATGGAATTTTTTATGGAAAAGAGCCAAAAACATGCTTTAATAGTTATACCATGAAATTGAATTCTATAGAAAAAATAGTGTGTCAAACACCAAAGATGGAATTTAATTCCTTGGTTGGGACATTTTTCATGCATTTTCCATACTATCAAACACACCCTAAGAGAAATTATAACAACATCTAGCATAAGAGCTAACATGATCTAAAGTCTAAAAATATAATACTTTATTTAGTTTTTCTTAAAGTACAATTTTTAATTTGGCTTTTGGTTTGAAAGTAGTACAGTAGCTTGTTTGTTTATTTTGAAGTATAATAACTAATTTGATTTTAAGACCCAAATACTGTAACTTATGTGGTAGTTCACTCTAAAAATGTAAAATGCTCACTGGCCTTAGGAGAAAAAATCTCATTAAGCGTTAAGGTATAGTATGTGTCCTAACACAATTGCTAGAGTGATTTCGGTTCAGGGCTCATTCAAGATGAACTTTAAATTGATTTTATTGTTGAAAGTCTATAGAAGAAAAAGTTAAGTCCTTGGTTATAAAGGTCTGCTTAGGTAGTTTATGAATGAAACTCAGCTCTTTTTTTTTATTTTAATTGTTAGTGTTGTGTGTTCTAATACTAAATTTGAATGACATCTAGCGGACTTGTAATTAATACATTTATTATATATTTGTATATATTAGTAAAATGCATGTTTATCATTATTCATAAACTCTCTAGTTTGCTATATGAATGAGTTTTTAGATCTCCTGTTTAAGAATTTTATTCTTAAGATGTTGAGATTGTGTAATAGAATTCTCTGGTGATAAGACTTCTTAAATGATTTATAATCTTTAGATTAATCGAATGGGGACTCTAATTAGTTGAGTATAGACTAACACAATATTTACTAGCTTGTTTAGTATGAGATATTGATGAGAGGGTGGTGAATCACGTTATATGACATAGGGATATATCTAGTAAACTTGTAGATGATTGATGATTGTTTGAGAACAAGGCACTGAATGTGACGTTAATAGTTAACTACATGGCATTGTGGATGTCGTCTAGTTATCATAG
Source organism: Diospyros kaki (assembly GCA_036245055.1). Classification (NCBI taxonomy): domain Eukaryota; kingdom Viridiplantae; phylum Streptophyta; class Magnoliopsida; order Ericales; family Ebenaceae; genus Diospyros; species Diospyros kaki. The sequence goes on from BSEG01000016.1 coordinate 33,227,411, forward strand.
TGTAGTCGATCATTAAACTTGAATAGACATGGTTGTTATGTGTATCAGTATATGGAATTTGCTAATGAGCTGAACCATCCAATCGTAAGGTGGAAAGGTTAATCTATATGGTTTCGTATTACTTATATGTGGAGACAGGGGTTGAGAATGGGATTAACCACCCTTGTTGTTATTGATGAGGTGAACATCCTATGTGATCTACTGTTAGTGTAATAGGACAATCTCTAATCAGGATAGATAAATTATTAAGAAATGTGTTTTATGAGGTGTCATCTACTCATACTAATATGATCAAACATGTAGTTACTGAGTTTGTGAATTTATCACTCCATGGCTCTCGCTCAGTCAGGACGTTAGGTGATGAAGATATTATAGCACACGGTAATCGTTAAGTATAATATGTTCACTTGAAGTAAGACTTCACTGTCACCTATATTGTCCTGGACCGTTGTTAGGCGTTATCTAGTACCTCTTAGATCATCATCGAGATATGGAGAGATTCATGTGATGGGTCAAGGTATTGGTCGGTGTTAAAAGGGGTTTTGGTGTTATCTATTTATTAGCGGACGGTGGACTTAGAAAGTCACATATCATATAGTGTTACATCTGGTATTAGCACTAAACATCCAATGTGTCTCGATTATGTCATTAAGTGTTAATGACATGGCGGGTTGAAGGTTGACTTGTTGGAGCACCAAGAGTTGACTGCTCCATATCTAGGAGTTGATTGCCTCGACAGTCGACTGGCCAGTGAACGAGAGTTGACTCCCAATGTCGCCTCAACCTCTCTTGGTACGTTTCATGTGTCAATCAATTGAGGGGTGTGGTGGATTAACCGGAGACAATGAATTGGACGTGAAAAAGTGGATTTACATAGAGGGAATTGGCTACTTGCTTCTTTATGTAATTTCCTTTACTGCTTTTGTCTTTTTCTGCTTTCATAAAAATTACATGCGCTTGACTGTCCTATGGGGAATTTGAGACATGAGTGCTAGTAATATGTGGAACCTCTGGTCTAGCACGGGAAGAGGTGACCGGAATAATATTAAACTACATACTAGGTGTGAACAGTATAGGACCACCACAGCTTAAGATAGAATCAATCTCAATACAAAAACAATTTTTGTATCCTAACCTGATATCGAACTTCAGGTATTCATTTATTATATTTCATGTACTGAAATAATGTGTTACTTAAATACTTAGTCTATATATAGTGTGTATTTATGACTTCTGTTGTATGTATCTTATGCATGCAACAATTTTTACTTTTACTCCCCCACCATTAATGTAATCCTTCACTAACAATAATTTAAAATAAGCCTTTAACTTTTTAATAAATCAAAAACTCATCAATAAATTATTTCTAATATTACTATACTAAAAATTGCACAAACTTTTCAAAAATAGAATTCTCAAGAACATCTATAAACTTAAATTCAAATATAAACTCCACGTTATGCAAAATAAAAGAACTATAATAATAATTATTCATATTATTGTTTTATTATTGTATACTAGGCATATTGCTATTTACATTCTGTCCATTTTGCACCATATATACACCTTTGGGTCATTTGTTTAATTTTTTTTTTTTTGGTCATAATTAATGGACAAAATCAATAGAGTTTGATGATAATTCACAGTTTCAGTTTAATTTATAGATTTTTAGATAAAAATTTAAATAAAAACAATATTCAGTGTAACGTTAAAAAAAAAAATTGTTTTTAAATCAAAAAGAACAACTTCAGATCTTATTAATAAAAAAAAAAGATATTAGAGAATATTTTAAAAATAAATAAAGTTTGACAAGACTTTAAATATTAAATCTGTACTTTTATGTTCAATAAAATAGATAAAATATTAATAATAATAGTACTTTTCTTTTAAATGTAATTTTTTTTATGGTGGAGCATCCCACCAATCCAATAAGCGTTAAGGTATAGTATGTGTCCTAACACAATTGCTAGAGTGATTTCGGTTCAGGGCTCATTCAAGATGAACTTTAAATTGATTTTTATTGTTGAAAGTCTATTGAAGAAAAAGTTAAGTCTTTGGTTATAAAGGTCTGCTTAGGTAGTTTATGAATGAAACTCAACTCCAATTGCGAGGTGGAAAGGTTAATATAAATAGTTTCGTATTACTTATATGTGGAGACAGAGGTTGAGAATGGGATCAATCACCCTTATTGTTATTGATGAGATGAACATTTTATGTGATCTACTGTTAGTGTTATAGAACAGACCCTAATCAGGGTAGATAGATTATTAGGAAAGGTGTTTTATGAAGTGTCATTTACTCATACTAATATGATCAAACACATAGTTACTGAATTTGTGAATTTTTCACTCCACGGCTCTTGCTCAATCAAGACGTTAGGTGATGAAGATATTATAGCATACGGTAATCGTTAAGTATAATATGTTCACTTGAAGTAAGACTTCACTGTCACCTATATTGTCCTGGACCGTTGTTAGGTGCTATCCAGTACCTCTCGAATCATCATCGAGATATGAAGATATTCTTGTGATGGGTCAAGGTGTTGGCCGGTGTCAAAAGGGGTTTTGGTGTTTTCTATTTATTAGCGAATAGTGGACTTAAAAAGTCACATATCATATAGTGTTACGTTTGGTATCGACACTAAACATCCAATATCTCTCGATTATTTCTAATATTATTATATTTCATGTAATGAAATAACGTGTTACTTAAATACTCAGTCTATATATAATGTGTGTTTATGACTTCCGTTGTATGTATCTTATGCATGTAACAATTTTTACTTTTACTCCCCCACCATTAATGTAATCCTTCACTAACAATAATTTAAATTAAGCTTTTAACTTTTTAATAAATCAAAAACTCATCAATAAATTATTTCTAATATTATTATACTAAAAATTGCACAAACTTTTCAAAAATAGAATCCTCAAGAACATCTATAAACTTAAATTCAAATATAAACTCCACGTTATGCTACTACAACAAATTTTAAATTAAGAGACATTTAAAAATACCTTAATTGATAGTTTATTGAGGCATTTTAACTATTAGGGCATTAATAATAATGTACTATGTAACTGTCCCAAAAACATATTGAGCCACTTACAAATGCCTTAAAAACAACTATAAATTTAAGTTTGTTGTGACACTTAAAAATGTCTCAAAAATCACTATAAATTTATTTTTTCATATCCCCTATAAAGCCTTCTCTTAATTCTAAGTTACTTCTCTTTCGGCTCGAACCCTGAACCTTTTTTTCTTCTTGTACACGCGTGACTACCTAATCTACACATCATCTTATTAATATATGTGTCTATGTTTATTTTATAGTATATCTAAGTTTCATTAGAATTATTCTATTGGGGCACTTAAGATTTGTCTATTAGGGCACTTCGTCAGAGTGTCTTGTTAGAATTATTTTAATGGGGCATTTCAAAAATTCTGACCTATTAGATTTATCTATTAAGACACTTATATTTGTCTATTAGGGCATTTTATTGTCGTGCCTCATTAGAATTGTTTTATTGGGGCACTTCTTTAAATTGTGCCTTAAAATAGTATTTTATAGGACACTTAATTGTTGTGCCTCATTAAATTTATTATATTGTGGCACTTTTTTAGATTGTACCTTAAAATGGTATTTTAGATGACACTTTCTAAAAAATACCTTAAAAAAGATGTCTCAACAAATCATTTTTATTGTAGTGTGCAAAATAAAAGAACTATAATAATAATTATTCATATTATTGTTTTATTATTGTATACTAGGCATATTGCTATTTACATTCTGTCCATTTTGCACCATATATAAACCTTTGGTTATTTGTTTAATTTTTTTTTTGGTCATAATTAATGGACAAAATCAATAGAGTTTGATGATAATTCACAGTTTCAGTTTAATTTATAGATTTTTAGATAAAAATTTAAATAAAAACAATATTCAGTGTAATGTTAAAAAAAAAATTGTTTTTAAATCAAAACGAACAACTTCAGATCTTATTAATAAAAAAAAAAGATATTAGAGAATATTTTAAAAATAAATAAAGTTTGACAAGACTTTAAATATTAAATCTGTACTTTTATATTCAATAAAATAAATAAAATATTAATAATAATAGTACTTTTTTTTTAAATGTAATTTTTTTTATGGTGGAGCATCCCACCAATCCATTAAGCGTTAAGGTATAGTATGTGTCCTAACACAATTGCTAGCGTGATTTCGGTTCAGGGCTCATTCAAGATGAACTTTAAATTGATTTTTATTGTTGAAAGTCTATTGAAGAAAAAGTTCAAGTAATTGGTTATAAAGGTCTGCTTAGGCAGTTTATGAATGAAACTCAGCTCCAATTGCGAGGTCAAAAGGTTAATATATGTAGTTTTGTATTACTTATACGTGGAGAGAGAGGTTGAGAATGGGATCAATCACCCTTATTGTTATTGATGAGATGAACATTCTATGTGATCTACTATTAGTGTAATAGGACAGTCCCTAATCAGGGTAGATAGACTGTTAGAAAAGGTGTTTTATGAAGTGTCATTTACTCATACTAATATGATCAAATATATAGTTATTGAATTTGTGAATTTATCACTTTATGGCTCTCGCTCAGTCAGGATGTTAGGTGATGAAGATATTATAGCACACGGTAATCATTAAGTATAATATGTTCACTTGAAGTAAGATTTCACTGTCATCTATATTGTCTTGGACCGTTGTTAAGTGCTATCTAGTACCTCTCGAATCATCATCGAGATATGGAGATATTCTTGTGATGGGTCAAGGTGTTGGTCAGTATCAAAAGGGATTTTGGTATTATCTATTTATTAGCGAACAGTAGACTTAGAAAGTCGCATATCATATAGTGTTATGTTTGGTTAGACACTAAATATCCAATGTGTCTCGATTATTTCTAATATTATTATATTTCATGTAATGAAATAACATGTTACTTAAATACTCAGTCTATATATAGTGTGTGTTTATAACTTCTATTGTTTGTATCTTATGTAGGTAACAATTTTTTCTTTTACTCCCCTACCATTAATGTAATCCTTCACTAACAATAATTTAAAATAAGCTTTTAACTTTTTAATAAATCAAAGACTCATCAATAAATTATTTCTAATATTATTATACTAAATTTGCACAAACTTTTCAAAAATAGAATTCTCAAGAACATCTATAAACTTAAATTCAAATATAAACTCCACGTTATGCAAAATAAAAGAATTATAATAATAATAATTATTCATATTATTGTTTTAATATTGTATACTAGGCATATTGCTATTTACATTCTGTCCATTTTGCACCATATATACACCTTTGGGTTATTTGTTTAATTTTTTTTTGTCATAATTAATTGACAAAATCAATAGAGTTTGATGATAAGTCACAGTTTCAGTTTAATTTATAGATTTTTAGATAAAAATTTAAATAAAAACAATATTCAGTGTAACGTTAAAAAAAAATTGTTTTTAAATCAAAACGAACAACTTCAGATTTAATTAATAAAAAAAAGATATTAGAGAATATTTTAAAAATAAATAAATTTTGACAAGACTTTAAATATTAAATCTGTACTTTTATATTCAATAAAATAAATAAAATGTTAATAATAATAGTACTTCTTTTTTTTTAAATGTAATTTTTTTTATGGTGGAGCATCCCACCAATCCATTAAGCGTTAAGGTATAGTATGTGTCCTTACACAATTGCTAGACTGATTTCGGTTCAGGGCTCATTCAAGATGAACTTTAAATTGATTTTTATTGTTGAAAGTCTATTGAAGAAAAAGTTAAGTCTTTGGTTATAAAGGTCTACTTAGGTAGTTTATGAATGAAACTCAGCTCCAATTGCGAGGTGGAAAGGTTAATATATATAGTTTCGTATTACTTATATGTGGAGATAGAGGTTGGGAATGGGATCAATCACCCTTATTGTTATTGATGAGATGAACATTTTATGTGATCTACTGTTAGTGTTATAGGACAGTCCCTAATCAAGGTAGATAGATTATTAAGAAAGGTGTTTTATGAAGTGTCATTTACTTATACTAATATAATCAAACACATAGTTACTGAATTTGTGAATTTATCACTCCATGGCTCTCGCTCAATCAGGACGTTAGGTGATGAAGAAATTATAGCACACGGTAATCGTTAAGTATAATATGTTCACTTGAAGTAAGACTTCACTGTCACCTATATTGTCCTGAACCGTTGTTAGGTGCTATCTAGTACCTCTCGAATCATCATCGAGATATGAAGATATTCTTGTGATGGGTCAAGGTGTTGGCCAGTGTCAAAAGGGGTTTTGGTGTTTTGTATTTATTAGCGAACAGTGGACTTAGAAAGTCACATATCATATAGTGTTACGTTTGGTATCGACACTAAACATCCAATGTGTCTAGATTATTTCTAATATTATTATATTTCATGTAATGAAATAACGTGTTACTTAAATACTCAGTCTATATATAATGTGTGTTTATGACTTCCGTTGTATGTATCTTATGCATGTAACAATTTTTACTCTTACTCCCCCACCATTAATGTAATCCTTCGCTAACAATAATTTAAATTAAGCTTTTAACTTTTTAATAAATCAAAAACTCATCAATAAATTATTTCTAATATTATTATACTAAAAATTGCACAAGCTTTTCAAAAATAGAATTCTCAAGAACATCTATAAACTTAAATTCAAATATAAACTCCACGTTATGCAAAATAAAAGAACTATAATAATAATTATTCATATTATTATTTTATTATTGTATACTAAGCATATTACTATTTACATTCTGTCCATTTTGGATCATATATACACCTTTGGGTTATTTGTTTATTTATTTATTTATTTTTTGTGATAATTAATGGACAAAATCAATAGAGTTTGATGATAATTCACAGTTTCAGTTTAATTTATAGATTTTTAGATAAAAATTTAAATAAAAACAATATTCAGTGTAACGTTAAAAAACATTTTGTTTTTAAATCAAAACGAACAACTTCAGATCTTATTAATAAAAAAAAAAGATATTAGAGAATATTTTAAAAATAAATAAAGTTTGACAAGACTTTAAATATTAAATCTGTACTTTTATATTCAATAAAATAAATAAAATATTAATAATAATAGTACTTCTTTTTTTTTAAATGTAATTTTTTTATGATGGAGCATCCCACCAATCCACTAGTACAAAACCCAGAATTATTATCTATGTGGAAACATGGTAACCACCAAGCCTGCAATATCTGATTTATTATTATATATATTCCCTTCTCATATTTGTATGGAGCAAAGCCAAGAGAATCCTCAAATGCAGGGGCACTTTGTTCTGATTAAGACCAAAAGGACACTCTTTTTGACTATTTGTAGCTTTTAATCTTTTGCTGACAATTACAATCACTAACACACACGCGCGCGCGCGCTTCTCCATTCCATTAACATTCATTATATCAATCATATCTCAACATGGCTTGGCTTGGCTGCTTGTTCTTCCCCCATTAATTTAATTTAATGGTGTTTTTGAGCATATTATACTTCCATTCCTCAAATTACATTTAGTTGCTCAGTCAACAAAGTGATTCTTCCAGTACAGTGTGCAAGAATATTTAAAAAACAAAAAAGGAAGAGAACATAAGGCTGTGTTCTATATTATTTTTAGTTTGTTTTTTAATTTTTTAAAATATTAAAAATGTATTTATTTTATTATTTTTAAAAATATATTTTTAAAAAAAAATTATAAAAAAAACTGTTGTTTTGAGTATTTTCAACCAAAATAATTGAGAACACCAAAACGCGGAAAACACTCCCCCTACCCCAATCTCACACAAATGTCACTAATTTATTAATTAAATATATTATTTTATTTTGATAATAAAATTTTATTAAAAATGATTAATTTTATTATTTAATAATTAAATTTATTGAATAAAATATTATAAAATAATTTTTTCAAAATTTCAATGTAAATGAGTTTGCTAATTTTCTGTTTTAAGAAACAGTTTTTTAAAATGATAAAAAGAACGTGTTTTCAAAAATCTCAAAATAAACACTCAAAATATAAAATTAAAAATAAATTCAAAATTAAAAATTAAAAACTAAAATACAAAAGAGAACATAGTCTAATGTTCTATATTAGTTATTATGGTAGATATCTAATAAGTCATTATATTTTCATATTTGGAATAACATTAGTTATTATGGTAGATATCTAATAACATTTTAATCCTATTAACAATATTGACTGTATTTCTAATTAAAGTAACACTACATAGTTGAAATTTTGTATCTGAAGAATTCTACACAATTAGAGTTTGTGTCTTTTTAAATTATAATGGCTACTCTGACTCTAATTTTTAAAGTATAGTGACTTATTTGATCATTTTAAGATATAACTGTCAATAATTGAACCCTAAATTAAAGTATAGTGACTTATTTGACAATTCACTCTAATAAAAACTATAAAATGTGACGAAGATAAAAAATCATGTGACGAAGGTCAAAAATGGGGTCACAAATTTAACTTACAACCTACCGAATCAAGGTTTCACGATAAAATTAATTTAATTAATAGATATATTGTTAATTTATGATATTATACTATTAGGCCTTTATCTAATGGGCGAAGGATGTGATGAGTGAATCAAGGGTTAGTTGCAAGTCTAATTTATAATTAATATATATTAATTAGACAAAGATTTCTGGCTCAAGCACAGATAAAATAGCACTGTTGTCTTAATGTTTTCTATTTGTTAGTGTTAAAATAAATGCATTTACTACTATAAATTTAATCAAAAGGAAATGTTTAAGAGTAATGTTAAGAAGATATAAAGAGTAAATAGCAATGTAATTCTTTTAAAGCTTCGTGTCTATTAAGAAATTAATTTTTATTTTAATTTGTTTTATATTAACTATTAATTTTGAATAAGTTAGGATAATAATTAAGTTTTAATAAATGCACTTGTGAACCATTTTGGCTCGATGAGGCCCTTCCCAGTAAAAGCCCAAGACCCCTACCAGCCTCGTGGTCCAATCTCGACCCCCTTTTTACCTATCAACGGTGATCATCATTACTTTATACCTGCAACATTTTTACATCCGCTCTAAATCTCACTCTTATTAATGGTAGATTTCATCTGTATTTAATGAAAGTTTCATCAGCATCATGTCACTGTCAAGAAGCTTCGTTGATACCGGATATCCAATCCCATCACCATACAACGCACGATGCAAATATGCATGTAGGAGGATCTTTCTTCCTTATATATAAATTAGCTCTATCAAGAGTCAATATATGTTCTTTCTAGTCTACCGATATTCTGTCATTTTAATTTCTAACTTAAAATTTGGAGTGCTTACAAGTATCAGCCACCTTCAGAGTTCATTCTCTGCCGCTACAAACTCGCGCCCAATCACCCCTTTTTGGGCTAAAAGGAACAACACTTTATTCTTAGAAAAAATGCATTATTTTCATTTTCAGTGTATCTTTCAAGGGCAATAATTAACATTATTCTTAAACTTTTAATCTTATAATAATTTAGTCCCTTTGAAAAAATTCTCCATCAATAAATTATAATGTGACAGATATATTAAATTATAAAATTTTCAAAGAAACACTAAATTATAAAAAAATTAAAATTTTAATAATTATTATAAGATAAATTGAAACACAAGAACTATATTATTATAGAACATGAAATTGAGATACCATTTGAGTTATTTACTCGAGATATAAATACACATTATTTTCAAATAAGGTGTATTTATTTTTTTAAGGGCCTAGTTAACTTTATCTAATTTTTAAGAATAAATTACATTATTAATCTCTAAATTTTGTACTCTATAATAAATTGGTCGCTATATTTTAATTTTTTATTAACATAGTCATTAAATTTTATTTTTTGTTAATTTACTCTCACTTTTAATTTTTTGTCAAATTTGATTAAAAAAATTGATCTAACAGACATTTATATAAACTCTAAAATCACTTAATTGCAAGAATTATATTAATTTTAACATGGATTTTAAATTTCATATTAAAGCATATAACATTAGTTTTATTTTCAAAATTTCACCCAAAAAAAAAAACAAGAGAGGAACCAAATTTTAACAAAACTCAAAGTTTAGTAATTGTACGGACAAAAATTAAGGTACAATAACTAATTTGTTATAGAGTTTAAAGTTTAAGCATCAATAGTACATTTTATTTTATTTTAATATAATAAATATATATTATTTTAAAAATAAGTTTATTTGATGTGGTTTAGCACTGGCTGCGTTAGGAGGGGGGGGCCTCTTCTAACCGACTTGTACAGCACCCAAATCTAACACCTTAGCCCTGGCTGCGTTAGAGAGGAGGGGGCAGGATTCTGGGTCCTTGTCAAACCGACTTGTATAGCACCCAAACCTAACACCTTAGCACTGGCTGCGTTGGAGGGACACCTTAGCACCGGCTGCGTTAGGGAGGGGGGGGCAGGATTCTGGGTCCTTGTCAAACCGACTTGTATAGCACCCAAATATAACACCGTCCATCATCGATGGTCCCATAAAGTGGACTGATATTCACAAACATTACATCACTTTTAATACTCTTCTAATATTGTTAATACCCCTAGATTAATAAACTCTTACTGATATTGCTTTCAAAAATCAATCTCCTCGGCCTCTGCCTGCCTGGGCCTTGATATCTCTATATAAACCCTTTATTTACCTATTCAAATTAGTCTCTGCACAGCCTTCTTTCTGTTCCTTCTTCCTCTTCAAATTTTGGTTTAACAGATTGATTAATTAAGATGCAGGAACAGAATAAGATGAAGGTGAAGAAAGGCTGGCTGGCGGTGCAAGTTGGCCTAGAAGACGAAGACGGCGGATTCCGGCGTTTTGTCATCCCAATATCGTACCTCGACCACCCTATCTTCCGGCGGCTTTTGGAGAAAGCTCATGAGGTTTATGGGTACCATGCCCCCGGCCCGCTAAGGCTGCCGTGTTCCGTCGATGATTTCCTCCATCTGCGGTGGCGGATCGAGAAGGAGACGGCCAACTACCGCCACCAGCACCACCACCATCTACCCAGCTCCTTGTCCTTCCGTGCTTGTTGATCAACGTCGTGTAGACCAGTATTGCAGTGTATCTTAATCTTTACTGAAAGGCCCTTTGTATGGCTTAGATCAGATTCAGGAATTTCTAATCACAGGAGAAAGAGATTTAATCACCTATTGAAAGTCTCCTTTTCCTGTAATGTTGTTGGCTTTGGCTAGTCTTAGAAATAATGCTACCTAGCACTACCAGATAGTCTTGCAGCTGAAATCCCCCATTTTCATTTTTTTTTTAATTTATAAATGTTAAAACAGGCAGGAAATTTTAATGTAAAACTGTCTGTCATAAGTACTTGAAAGGAATAGAAATCGCGATTGTCTTAATATTTATATATACTTCTTATTTGATTGTTTTTCTTCTGTAACTAAACATTTATGTGACGATCTTACCTAAATGATATAGGATAGTGATGTAACGTTGAACTAAAATTTTATTTGAGTAAAGTGCCCTCAAATCTCTTGTAATTCAAGTTAACCCCATCATTTTTAACTCCATTACTTAACCCCAAATTAACCTAAACTAAATTAATAAAATACTAATTAAGGTAAAGGCTTAATCGATTGGTTTACTCCACGGCATTTTGCAATTTTATCTTGTTTTGAGATTTACTTCAATTTTGTTATCGAACTTTAATATTGGTGTCAATTTTATCCTTAATTGATCAGACGTGTGGCCTAGTCTACGTGATGTGTTGATGTATCAAATAATAAACAAATCAATAAAATGATGTCGTTTTGCTTTGATGTTGCTGCAATGCACAAGGCATAACAACATTATTTTGTCTTATGCATTTTGAAACCCCAAGTAATGGGTTTCAGATTTGAACTAGTGGGTCGACCCAACACTTAATGGGTCAAAACCTATCTTATTTCCTGAATTACCTAAGGTTTCTGCCTTCCACTTTATGACGTTGTCATTTCTACGTTTACCACCACCAACTGCATTCTTTTTCCTCACTTTTAATCGCTGGCGGCTCTAACTGCTGACTTACTTTCATTAACGATAGTCACAGAGCTAGTCGATCAAAAAAAGAAGAGAGAAGGGGAGAAGACCAAAGGTCATCAAACGATTGCGATGAACCCAGCCATCGCTAGTTGTGCAAAAGCCTCATCACAACTTAGAAAATGCATGACGAAAAAGCCATGATGGCAGAAGGCGACCAGTCATGTCAAAATGAAAGTAAAAGGTTGCGACCATGGCGAACACGTCAAGCCATGGCCACAGGCGACGCGGTCGTGAGAGAGACCTATCTATGGCCTTCAGACACCACCACTAATGCCATTAAACTATGACGTCGATGATGAAGAAAATGGCACAGGGCTGTTCTCGCTCACTCCACTTCGCCCATGCTTTCTATAGGCACCAATGCACCGCCCACAAACCTGACATATGTGACCACCCATGAGGGGAAAAAGCAGTCGTGGCGAGGCCTATGTCGAGAAGACAACAAGGCCCATGGGTGGTCGATTTGTACTCTTCATCTATTACTGGCGTCGCGTATGATGAAAACTGATGGAAAACAATGGAAATCGGTCATGGCAGTGTCTTGAATCATCGGTTGGCCAAAATGAAGAACACGACCACCAATAGGTCATTGCCACTTCACCCCTCGTTCATCGACGACTTGAACGAACCTTCCACTAGCCGCGACAAACATGACCACCCATTCATACCGACCATCAACGAGATCTTATCCATGTCCATGACCACAATAGAAAACAAAGGTTGCGATCATGGTGGCCGCCAACGACGAGCGAGAACAACCATGGCAGTGAATGGGTGTCCAAAATGCACAAGCCCACCGATTGTTTTGCCTTGTGCATTTTCAACACATCAGCATGGCACCTTAGCCGCTATGTAACATGGGCCACATGCCTAATCAATTGAGTAAAATTGACACTAATGTTAAAATTCGACGAACAAATTGAAATAAAAGTCGAAACATGATAAAATTACAGAATGGGCCAAACTTCAGGATGTCAATTAAGCATAAAGTAAATTACTTCTAAATTTGACCAAAATAATAAAGAAAAAATAAACAAAAAATGATTGCTATAACTAGAACCAATAGTTAGCGATGGGTTCCAAGCCGTTGTTAGTGGGCGATCAGAGAAAGACAAAGCGGAGAGAAGCAAACAAAACTGCAATAGTGTCCAACACGTCAGGTGTTCCTAGACCCCTAGTGGTTGAAGATGGCGATGTGACGCTAAAATAGAGATGGTGGCGGTTCATAGAGGGAGAATAGAGAAGGGTTGATGCAATATAAAGAGAAGTGAGCAAAGAAATTAGATTTGAGATGAGGGAATGAATTAAAGTGAGACACGAGGACGAAGAGGGAGCAAGGTGAAGACGACTCTTCTGTCGACGACCGCGTATCCTTCACTGAGAAAGAAAAAGAAACCTATCTATCAGTGGCAATCTGTTGCTAACAAGAGACAGTCGATGCTGCTTGCGCAATTGTAACTCCATCTCTAAGATTGATGATTGACACTCTCCCTTCATCTTTAATTCCAGCCCAAATCTGATCGACTACTAGAATCTCCTTGCTCACCAGAGATTGTCATATATTCCCATGACTTGAATTAAAAGCCTTTATTACTGAATATGTAACTTAACTTGAATATCTGCATAATAAATTGGCTTTGAATTCCTGTAATTTGAGTATTGAAATGTGCGGTTCAACAATCATGAAGACTTGAATATATATGAGAATTGAGTAACTTTTATATATTCAATTTAATTGATCTTCAATGTCTCATTGATCTCCAGTTGAAATCAAAATCATTCATCATGAAAAGGGTTTTATATTGGAGTAGTTTGTTTTTATAGGATTCCATTGGCCGTGACTTGGGTGAAGAGAATCTTCGACGGCGCATTAGCAATGATTGTGTCTATTTGAAAAGCTACGAAATAGTGCAAACCCACAAGGAATGATCGTCAGTGGAATTTTCAATGGATAGGAGATAATATTTACTATTATATCACATGTATTTTTTGTATTATCGTTGAATAGATTTTGTCATATCATGACAAAAATTTAGTATGGTACATATGGGGATTGTGTTTGTTGTTTGATTATAACAATGAATTTAGTTGATTGAAAATGTTATTGTCAAGTCATCTGAATTTGCAAAAATAAGAAAGCAATCAGCGGACGCGAGGTCTGATGCTTAAGTCAGATATTGAAAATAATGAAAATTATATTAAAATCAGTATTAGAGATATTGTCATTGTTTCTTTTCAATAATGGGTGCTTGTTTATTTATAGAGGAATATAGAATAATCTTTAATAATTCAAAAATAAAATTATTGTAAATAACGTTTATCTTAATTAATCATAGTCTGACTGAGACTAGATTTGTTATATATGATATTTATTTTTTATTAGTCTGACTGAAATTAATATTGTTATGGATGACGTCTCTCTTATGGATGACGATTATCTCAATATTTTAAAATTATTTTAGAATTAGAATTATTTTTGAATAATTGATTATCTTTTTGAAAAAAATTTCAAATGTCAGAATTATCTTGTTTGCGCGTTTGTGTAGGACCCCCACCATATGAAAATTTTATGCTTTTTAATCCAAAATATTATTTTGAACTCTTAGATTTTTAATGGACCTTTGCTTGCTTATGACACAATAGTGTTAAAATACCCTACTTGTTTGATATATAAATCCATTATGAAATATATCTTGAGGGGTTATGCTCTAAGTTTGTGATAAAAGAAAATGCGTTATGGTTGATGTACCATGGAAATCAAGCATGATGCATATAGTGGGGGCTATGCTGTAATTTTGCAATGGAAAGAAGTGTCCTATAATGTTTCACGAAAATTGAAAAAGTAAACCAAGCGCATTAGTAGACAATTTTTCCTAGAACCCTTGCATATTAATTTCAATGAGTTAAGAATTTGGGATCTCATAATAGATTTTTGTTACTAAAATTACACAACTAGTGGATTCACTACAACAAAATTGACATTTGCTAACAATTGTTTAGCGGCATTTGTACAATTACCATTAAAGGTACAAATAAAATAAATATTTATCAACATTTGAAAATATATCTTTACGGGCATTTGTCATAATTATTAGTAAAATACATCAATATCGGCATTTGTTTGTCAAATGACAAGAGCTTAGTGGCATTTGTTTGTTAAATGCCATATTTTTTTGGTTAGAGTTGAATTTTTTTTGTCTTTAACAAAAATTTCATCACTGAGATGGAATTAGAGATAAAAATTTTGTTATCTATAACATCATTCTGTCTTTGAGACAGATGTAAAGATCATATTAGTGTTTACCTTTGTCGTGTCATAAGCAAAATTTTATTAAAACCCCAAAAAAGCCTAAAAGCTCAAAATAACATTTTGAACTAAAAATGTGCAAATATTTCTTTAATTAAAGGAGTCACACACAACGTGCAAACTAGATAACTCTGTCATTTGCAAATCCCCTCGAGGGTCCCATAAAAAGGATAGACATTATTCTTTAGAAAACTTAATAAAACATTGGTACAAAAAAAGATAAATATTATGTATTAAAAATCCTAATTCTAATAAGATATTAGAATATTGGGATAAATATTAACTATAAAAAATCCCAAACTAAGGAGATTTAGGATTATCCCATTCCCCTCTATAAATAAGTAGGCATTCATTCATAAAAATGCATGTCTCTGATATTGGTGGAAACTTTGTTTTACAATTTTTAGTATCGTCAATGTCTCACTTAAATATTAGAGTGTTTGTTCTCATGCTCTCTAATTGTTTGCTCTCTTGCAGTCTTGGACAACATGAAGTCTCAGGACGAAGGCCTCAAGATGGCATTAGGTCTCAAACAAAGGTCATAGGACAACAATAGGTAGGACGAAGGTCTCAAGATGACATTAGGTCTTAGGACGAAAGTCTCAAGGCAACATTAGATCTCGGGGTGAAGATCACAAAATGAAATTACGTCTTAGATGAAAGACTCAAGATAACATCAAGTCTCAGGATGAAGGCCTCAAGACAACATCAGGTGTCGGGACAAAGGTCTCAGGGCAATATCAAGTCTCGGGACGAAGGTCTCAAAAGGACATCAGATCTTAGGACCAAAGCCTTAGGACGACATCTGGTCTTGGGATGAAAAAGGTTTTAGGTCGATGACAATCTCGAGCAAGACAACGATGTTTCCACCCCCATAAATTCATTATTGTGTTTGAGTGACAACAATTGGCTCAGACTATTGGAAATGTCCAAAAAGCCTAAGAATACTACAATGGTTCTCACATGGTCTCAAGCTACAAGCAACAGACACGACAAGGACAATCCTGACATCAACAACCTTCCTAACCCGAGACTGCGAGAGATCATTCCAACTTAAAATCCAAAAGCCTCTTAGATAGTTCGTCAAATTGTCCCACTCAGGGAGCATGAAGCCCTTAAACGACAACAAATGGCGCAATTTGTGGGAAATGTCCAAAAAGTCTAAGAATACTACAATGGTTCTCACACGGTCTCAAACTACAGGCAACAAGCACGACAAGAAAGCTCCTGACATCGACAGCCCTCCTAACCCGAGACTGCAAGAGATCGTTTCGACTAAAATTTTAGGAGTCTCTGGGACAGTTCCTTGACTGTCCCACTCAATGAGTACTAATCACTTAAGCGACACTATGAAGAAAGTATAACGCCCTCCCAGAGATGGTTAGGTTACTCTAAGGCGCCTTGCCACATATTGCATTACCCCCCATACTGCAAAACTACATATCTCAACCTCAAGAAAAGAAAGTCCCTACCTTAGGAGGTCTTAGGAAGGTCGATAGAGGTCCACGAGAGGTGGTACGTCCTAAGGCTCCACAAAGAGATGATCAGACAAGGAGTTTCCAAAATAATCCCCACTAAGAATCGCTTTGAGAAACTGCCTCCCATGAAGGCTCTTGAGACTGTCTGAACGAGTTGTAGGGAGCGCTAACCTGAAATGTGGGAGTTCTCATCCCTCATGGCGAAAAATATCACGAAGTAGTTGAAAGTACAAAAGTAGTTGAAAGTACAACCCCAAGAGTAGCTTTTAAGCATCAACCAAATTAGTCCAATCTTACTACCCGGGATACTAGGGATATGAAAAAGATAGTGGAGCAAGATCGAGAACAAAATAAATTAGTGGTTGCAAAAGAAGATTCAGATGGAATAAAAACACCTTTCACCCCAGAAATCATGGAAAAATGACTCCTTCCAAAATTCAAAATGCCCCAAGGCAATCCCTACTCTGGCAAGACAGACCCTTATGACAACATATAAAACTACGAGTTTGTTATTATACTCCATGGCTGGGAAGATGCTATTATGTGTCAAGCATTTTCATTAATTTTGACTGACCATGCTCGAATTTAGTACAATAGCCTCATTGAGGGATCCATCTCCTCCTTCAAACAATTGCAAAAAGAGTTCATAAAACTTTTTTATCATAAATTGTCAATGCAAAAAAGATTCTACATACCTACTTAGCACTCAATAAAGAAATAAAGAAACTTTAAGGCAATATATGGATCGATTTAGAAATGCCACTTTGGAAATATGAGACTTACATTTTGGCATGGCAGTCATAGTGATGCTTTAAGGCACTGAGTCAATATCGTTACAAGATTCCTTGGCCTTGAGACAACCAATGTCACTAGCTAACCTATTTTATGCGAAAATGAATATATACTACAAGTTGAAGTAATGAAATGGTGTCTGAACAGACAAGCCACTATGGGCATAGTGAACCACAAGCAAAGTTTCTACAAGTGAAACATTGTTCAACCTGGTCTACGAAATAGAGGTGTTAATCCCTGTTGAAATTGGGGCATAATCCCCTCAGTGGAGTGGATTTAATGAATAGACAAATGGTGTACCTTTAAGAAAAACTTGGATTTGATGACGAAAAAGGGGACCAAGCCTTTCTCAAGATGGCCACCTATCAAAGAAGAGTAACCAATTACTACAACGAAAGATGAAAGTTAGGCCATTATCCAAAGGCAACCTAGTACTGTGAGAAACGACAATCACGAATGCACTTTGGGATGAAGAAGGTCTCGGGTAAACAAAAATCTCAAGTCTCTTGACGATGAGGTTTCAACTCTTATAAATTCATTGTTCTTTGTCATATGTCGCTTCGCCTTCGTTGCCATCGACGTTGTCGATCTCCATCATTATCCCCTCCGCCACCTTTCTCTACAGTCATCCTTTTGCATCGTCATTCTTTTTTGCCTCCGCCATCTGTCACCTCACATTCATTGCAGTCGACATGTCGGTCTCTTTTATTGCCATCAACACCTCATGTCTCCTTCATTGTCATTGCCTCCGCCTGTCTTGAGCTAAGTCTTCTCTGCCATTGATGCTTTGGATTTTGCTAACCATTGACCTATGAGATTTTTTTTAATTTTTTAATTCTAATTTTTTATTAGAAAGTTGAATTTTTAATAAGAAAATAAAAAAGCTTAATGTTCTAACTTTTTAATTTTTTATACTATGAATTAAAAATAAAAAATATTTTCTAAATTCTTTAAAAGTGAATCGAATGTTAGTGCTATTCGAAATATAAAATATTAAATTATAAAATTAAAATTAGAAAATGAAGAAATGTAAGGAATCCCTTAGACTTTTGATTTTATTTTAGCTGCTCTATTTTTGCTTGCCATATTGGGGTCGACTGAGAGTCTCTGTTTCGATATGCATTTCACTTTGCAACACTCAAAGTAGAATTAAAATAATTTTTAAGTTATTCTTTTATTATTGAACTCCCAGGTCTTATTTTTATAGGATTATTAGGTCAATCTCAGGAGTTTACAATTAAATAAATTTAATACAATAATTTGAACGTTATAGTTGTTTCATATAACTATTTCAATTAAATTATACTATTATGTTATCAATAGGTAATAAATAGGTATAAAAAGATTACAAAGAATTACTATATAAAAAATAAAAAAAAATCAAAAAAACCTACAAGACCTACAAGAGAAAATAAAAATATTTTCTAATAATATGTAAGATAAAATAAATAAATAAATATAAACATTATACTTATAAAAAAATAAATAAGTTTAAAAATTAATATTTTCAAAATTTAAATTATTCTATTATAGAATAATGCTATCTATAAGAGAAAATAAAAATATTCTAATAATACTCTGACCATGTTTTAATTAACAATCCAAAAGACCTACAAGATAAACAAATAACTGACCTAAATCTCTGTGGATGAACTCATAAAGTCAGCAATTGTTAAATTCAAAAAATTAAGTTGCAAGTAAAGAGGAGATTAATAAGAGATTATGATGGTATATCTTATTCTTAGGGAAATAAACAACAAAGATTTAGTTTGAAATACTATAATTAAGAAATAGAAACCCATCAATTTGTTGTAAAATAATTATGAAATTATTAATAGATAAAAATTTACAGCTTTTATATATAGCAAAAGTAGAAATAGAAAAATCAAATTATTAATAGATAAAATTACCATTAATAAATAGATAAATTTACAAAAATTATCCTTGTTACATATATAATATAAAATATATTTTAGTACAAAAAATATAATAATTAAAATAATATTTTATCATAAAATTAAAGAAATATGATGAATTGGAGTTAATATGCCTTGTTATTCCTATACTTATTAATTTAATGTTTGGTTAGTTTAACGCTTTTTCTTTGTTTACTTTCTATACTATAAAATTTGAATTCTACTTGAATGGTCTTGGCATGAATGATTGAGTTTATCCTTTTTATTTTCAGGCTCTTTAGTGGATTTTAATGGATAACAAGCGTAAAAGATGGATGGATTATAGTAGGGTAAGCCAAGAATACTTAGGAGTTCAAACGTTTCTCAATTTTGCTTGAAAAGATAAAACAGTTGGTGAAACAGTTCCATGTCCTTGGCAAAAGTGTGTTCTTCATTATTATTACAAGCGGGCTCAAATATATGATCATCTTGTGGTTAATGGTATTATACCTTCATATAACACTTCGTTTTTAGGGTGTGCAAAAAATCGGATAAACCGATTTAACCGAACCGAATTGACCGGTTCGATTGGTTTGGTTCGGCTCGATCAGCCATAATAATCGGTTTGGTTTCGATTATTTATTTTTAAAAAATCGATTCTTCGGTTCGGTTCGGTTCGATTATTTTGATAAAACTAGCCCAAAATCGAACCGAACTGTGGAATAAACCAAACCCCCCTCCCCGCGGGAATCGAACCGTGACCCCCCCATGCGGGCGCAACACCCCATGTCTCACTACCATTTCATTTTCGCTTCGTCACACTCTCTCTTCCTCTCCCTCTTCCTCGCCATTTCATTTCATTTTCATCCCAGATCTGGTTGCTGGAGAAGATGTTGCCATCGCCGATGGAGAAGTCAAAGATGAAGACGAAGGCTCTTGCTCTTCGAGGCTTCGTACTTCGTAGATCAGAGAGAAAAAAAGACCCAAAAGGCAGAATGACCGAACCGATCCTTGGTCCTTCCATTTGCTTGCCCCCATTGTCTTCGACTCTCCTGCACGGCCGCACCATCGCCCCCACATATGCCGTCGTCAACGCCGATGCGATGCTTCCTCTCGAGTCTTTACCTCTAATGCCGACTTGGACCTCTGACACAGTCACATAGCAACGCCGACTTCAACGCCTACAACGAGTGCATCTGTAATACCCCGTTTCAGGATAAGGCTGCCACGTCATTTAAGTGGGAATTAAATACTAAAAATGGGCTTAATAGCAGAAATAAACTGCCGAATCAATCGAAGGGAGTGCCCTGAGACTTAGATATCAAAGGAAAATAGGATAGTACTAACAAGCAGGTCAAGAAATGATTTTTAGCATCAAAGAAATTGGATTGGGAACAGTTTTCGGTACAGCAAAAATACAGCTGGGTGTAAGGCTGAAAAACTGAATAATCGCAGGGGGTTTCTGGGAAGTCAACAGAATGCCGAGAAAGGTCATATTTGGTGTATAAAACAACCCTTAAGTGGTTTTCGGAAGAAACAAAAGGATTTAAGGCCGAAATAAAAATTCGAGCCAAAGTGCAATTTCATAAAATTTGTCGAATCGGCCGGAGGGAGGTTGAAACGATGATTTTTCAAGATCATCAAAAGAGGAAGTATGATTTTTGAAGCATGAGGGACCTAATGGTAATAAAAGAAAGTTCAGGGGGGCCTAAGTCCAATAACTCAAAAATGAGGGGCAAATCTAGAATTTTAGAAAAATGGGAGAAACCATGGCCGACCAGCAAGGTTGATTGGCGTTTCTGACAATGGGGAATCCAAGGAAATGGTCGAGGGAGCTCGGGGACCCAAGCCACGCCGTCGACGAGCATCGAGGGTGGCTCGGTTTTCAAGAAATCCGACCACGAGCGGTCGAATTGTCGCGGCAATGCCGCGACCTAAAAATGCCCAATCGAGGCCTTTTTTCCGAGAAATTGGGTCGCCTAAGGGATGGGCGAGAGGCTAGAGGCATTGGGTCGATCACCCATGCCCATTTCGAGGTCCAATTGAGGCTATAAATAGCCAAGTCGCGAGTTAGGGTTTGGCCGAATCTGGGGCATTTTTGAGCTTCAAATCGAGGGGGCAAACAAATGAATCAGAGGGTCAAAGCATAGGGCTTTTGAAGCCCATGTCTTGGTTGAGGTTTCTGGGGATTTTAAAGAATTTTGGTCGAGTTTTGAGTGGGTAATCGAGCAAATCGAAGTTCGGAGGTGGTGGGTGTGGCCGGCCGGTTGAAGACCTTCCTGGCTTCTTTTCGGGCAGCAAGAGGTGCCCTTAGGATCGACTTCAAGAGATCTTCGTCGTGGTGTGATCAGAGGCAAATTCCGGCGCCGGCCGGCGAACCAGATTGCCGGAGAAGACAAGGCACGTGCATCACACGCACTGGCTTCATGCGCAGACGCGTGGGGCATGTTCCTTGAGCGCGCGTGAGGGCGCGTGGCTGGCTGAAAAAATTTGGAAAAAATTCCTAAATTCCTGAAAAATTGATATCTTGAAGTGTGTGCAATTAGTTTTGGATTTGGAGTTTCTGGTATCTCGATTCTAGCATCAAAATGCCTCGTTTTGCGTGATATCGAAACATCGAGGTAAGATCAGTAATTTTCCTTTGAAGATATTTGATTATTATGAATTTTGTGAAGTAAGATTTGAGGAAATTATTAAACAAGTATTTATTAGAATTGTAGAAGAAGAAAAATGGAGAAAATAGGAAAATGAGAGAAAATTAAGGAAAAATGATATGTTGATACTTATGGAGATAAATATGATGTCTAGGGTGCCTTGAGGCCCGAAGTGAAGTGACTTGTGCGAAGTTGAGATTGGGTGCGCTAATCGAGGCTGTGCACACTTTTCGAGGAAAAGTTAAGTTACGTTAAAAGGTGAGTAGTTCAACCCCAAAACTGGATTTGTTCATGCAAAGGATTTGATATGTGAGTGTTCTACCTGCATAAAAGTGGATTTGTTCATGCAAATGATTTGTTATGTGGAAATGTCTATTACAACTTGATTTGATTTCACGGAAAAGGTTTTGTTGCATGTGAACGATTTTAACATGAGATGATGGTTTTAAAAGAGGGCGGTTTGTCCCTAAATGTTTTACGCATGTGCATTGATTTTATGCGATAAGTTATGTTCATGAAATGATGTTTAAGCGATGCATGGTTTATGATGTTGGCATTGGCATGTTTTATGATGTTTATGTGGGATGTGTGTCGTCAACCTGTGTGAGGTACTTGAGTGATAACACGAGGGTAGCGTGCCAAAGGAAAATACCCACTGGGAGAGGGCTAAGACGGACTTCACCCTAATGGGACCAGGTGGCGGGGCTGCGAGTGGACACCACCCCGGACCGGCTCAAGTGGCGGGGCTGAGACGGACTTCACCCCGGGACCATTGAGCGATAGTATTGTTCTCGAGGTGGACGTGGATTCCCAGTGATAGTGTTGATCATCTCGTGGCCAAGGTGTGACGAGACCCGAACTGCTTTTGGGTGCGAGCGTAATGCCTAACATGATAGGGGGTGATACCCGAGTTTATGCGTGAGGTTGTCCCCCTTAAGTAGGGTCGTGGTTGTGGCATTGGCATATGGATCCAGGTGCTTTTGAGTGGGAACGTAATCTCTGATGAAATAGTGGTGAGAGCCGGGTTCCTGCGTTGATCTTGACCTTCCCGGGTAGGGAAAGGTAACGATTGTTCCCGAGATGTCGGAGAGATGCATTGATATTTCCCATCTTAAGCCGGATTGCGTTATGTTAGTGTTCGATGTGGATGTGTTGCCTTTAGAGAGATTGCATTTTCCCCGGTTAGGGTTAAGTGCCTCGTGGGATTTTCTTGGGCTGAGTTATGTCGGGATGAGTTTATGTTGAATGAATGTTAAAGGATATGTTGATGTTATTCATGTTTGCATATATTCATGAAAATATTTTTGAGCTCTCACTTAGATGATTCAGCATCTAATTTGGACTATGTCCCTGGAATATTCAAACATTCCAGGTGAAAGCAGTGGCGCTAAAGGAAAGGGAGTTATCGAGATGTAGCTGTTGATTTCGTTGTAATTGCTAGCTTACATTTTTTCTATGCTCGAGGTATTAGTAGTTGTTGTCGAGAGATGAGACTCGATGTATTATGTTTTGAATGTCTTGTCGAACGATTTCTACGTTATGAATGAAATGAATTCGGTTATGTATGTTGAGGTTTCGATTCTTCTTTCGCTGATGTAATGATGTTGTAGCCTCAGCAAGTTAATATGCTGAGATAATGGCTCAGGATTGTTGGGATTTCGAATTATGTTGAGTAAATGATGGGCGATTAATGAGGAAAAAATTTATGTGCCCGAAATTCCGAGAATAAAGCTCGCTTCTCCCCCTTTTGGGAAACTGGGGCGTTACAGCATCTCTCTCTCATCCGATTTCCACCACTGTGCTCACCCTTCGGTATGTTTTTGGCAACTTCTATTTTTCTAGAAACTTGTTTGAGTTTGTTAACTATGGAATTAATTTTTAGATCTACAAAAAATCAACCATCCGATCAAAGTCTTTTTTGATATATGAATCACCATGGTTGGAGGAATCCAATGATCGGTTATGATCATTAGAATCACCGGCGGTCTAGGTGGCCGACGGTAACAGATGTTCGGTCTCTTTAGTATTCTAGGTTGGTTCGGTTTTCGGTTCGGTTCAGTTATCATTATTTAGGTTTTGGTTAGTTCAGTTAGTGGGGTTAGTCGGTTTGGTTCGGTTCGGTTATTATATGCTGGTTGGTTCGGTTCAATTCGTAATTTTTGGGCAGTTCGGTTTGGTTATAACCGATTGCACACCCCTATTCGTTTTGTCATGGGGAACCAATGTCTACATTTATATCTACAAATGATTGTCATATGTTGACTATATTAATTCCATTGGGCTTCACCCAACAATAAGTTCGTTGTTTGGTACTGGGCCTGGTCCTCAGGACCCATCCCATCAATGTCAGCTCAACAGTATCCCCCATCCCCTCATTGCCATGCCAAGATCTCCACGCCCGGAACAAGCCTTAACTGCCCTGAGATCCTCGACTCCTAATCCATCTCCAATAACCAGCGACACGTAAAGGGCTCTCTCCTTCTCTCTTATATAAGCTAGTTGACGACCATCGACCAAGGTATGTTCTTTTCGATCTAGTAGAAACTCTACCACTTTTAACTCTTATTTAATTACTTGAGAGTCAGAGTGTTTGCAGGTGTCACCCCCTTTCCATGCGGATCACTGTTGCCTCAAGACCTCCATTTGATCATCGCTTTTTGGGCCGGAATGAACAATATGCAATATGAAACATCTAGAAGAGATGACACGATAAGAATGCTACATGATGTGTTGTATGTGAAGCTTCAAAACATCACCATTTCTGGCAAGGGGTGGAGGGTCTTTTTGGCAACCACTTGGCTGCCCAAAACGGCAGCGTTTTGGGCTCTTGATGGAGGGCCAAAATGGCAACCTCTCCTGCCGTTTTGTGTGGCATGCTGATTGATGTCCTTTTGTCTGCCTCTCTATCTCTCCTGATTGTCGATGCTCTGTACTCTCCTTTATACGACTCGATCTCCACCGCTTGAGTCTTCTTTATATCAACTACAGTTGCGTCTGGATGAGCAAGGGAGGCGACCTCCGATTATCCGCTGCTGTTAGGGTTTGTTCTGATCATTTTCTTTAGTTCTCATTCTTTCTTCAATGTTCTGTTTTTGTCTTGTTTTTGTCTTATTTTTGGTCTAAGCCTTTAACCTTGAGTTTGTGGTTATGGGGCGGAGTTATATCATTGAGGTTTCGTTTTATGTACAGTGAGAACAAAGAGTTGATTTTGATTCTATGATTTGTAATCGGTGGCTGTAAGACTTTTATCCCTATAGTGTAGTGATCTCCCTTTGTCGGAGCTCAACGTGGACATAGCCCTCTTTACGGGTGAACCACGGTAAATCTCCTTGTGTTGATATTGTTTATTCTTATTTTATGATTGTGTATTTTCCTGTCCATTCGATTTCTGTTAAGACTTGGTCAGTCACTTGTTCGAGTTTATAAGGGTTGATTTAGGGTTAAGCTTCAGCTCTACCCAACAGTGGTATCAGAGCCTTTTAAACTCGTAGTACCCTTAACTGAGACTTGTCTCAGTTAAAGTTTACTGTTGTGGTGTCGTTTTGCCTTTGATTCCTAGGGTTTACTGTAAGTCTCTCGTCGGCCTATTCTTTTGCTGAGTGAGTTTGGTCAGTGTTTAGGGTCTTAGGGTATCTTCATGCAAAGCGAAGATGACATCAACCCGATTTGAAATCGGAACATTCGATGGTAAAAGTGATTTCGGTAGTTGAAAGAAAAAAATGAGAGTTCTTGTGACACCCGTAACTTACTTACATGCTTAATGATAATAATATTCATATAAAAATATTCGGAGCTTAAAACCAAAACCATACTTCCTTATAAATTTTATAAAATTCCAAAACATGTTTTATGGCATACATATAGGAAAAGATCAGAGTTCAACCCTAAAAACATTGTTTTCAAAAGGAAACTAAACTTAAATTCTTGAAAATCCTTTTTAAACAAGCCACCACGCTCCACGTCCATGTCCCGATCTCCTCATTCATGTTCACCTGGGGGGGAAACATAAAGGGGATGAGATTCTTGTGAGTCTCAATAAGTACAAGAGAACCATCATATGTATTTAAACAAGTCATGACATAACATAACATAACATATGGAGACACGAGAGGTTCCACCAACTTGCAAGGGTAAGAACCCTCGCGCGTAGCGCTACCAAGCTCTGGTCCCGAAACTTGCGTGAACATAACATAACGTGAGGGACCACATAACATAGTTCATAGTCATGTTTAAACATCATAAATAGTTCATAATGTACTTACCTTAACTTGGTTTGATGAGATTTGAACGATGAAGGCTTCACCTTTACAAAAGCTCGAAGCACTCCCGTCTATCACGAATTTATCCCAACTTAGAATGAGGAAACCCTTGGTTATGAGCCCTATTTATAGGCTTGGAAACTTGGTCACCAAGTAAGTCACAATCATTTCAAATCTTTTCTAAATCTTTTAAGATATTTCAATCATTTCAAATCTTCTAAAATATTCTCTAATCATTCCAAATATTTTTAGATTTTCTGCAATCATTCTTATCTGAATCAAATCTTATCCAAACAAGATCTTATCAAATCTTATCCAAATCAAATCAAATCTTATCCTTAAAGTCATCATGAGGCTTAATCTTTATCTCTAAAGTCATCATGAGGCTTAATCTTTATCTCTAAAGTCATCATGAACCTTTATCTTATCTCTAAAGTCATCATGAGGCTTAATTTTTATCTCTAAAGTCATCATGAACCTTTATCTTATCTCTAAAATCATTTATGAGGCTTTTCTTGAATCTCCCAAATGCCCTTAGTAAAAAGGTTTCAAGAATTACACTTTGGCCCAAATTTTTCAGGTAATTGCACTTAGACCCTTTCCAACTTAGTCCCTAGGCCAATTTTTAATTGCATTTTAGTCCCCAAAGAAAGGACTAATTACGCTAATACCCCTAGATTTTAGGTAAATTACACTTTTACCCGAACTTCAATATTTACGATTTTGCCACTGCCTCAAAAACTGAACCTTTGTCTCAAGGCTTCTATAATCCCTTGAAATGACATATTTCTTCAAGTATTAGAAGCTAAACAAAATCCCAAATATTACATTATATTTCAGTCTAAAAATCTCGGGTGTTACAATCTACCCTCCTAAAGAATTTTCGTCCTCGAAAATTTACCTGACTCCTCATCATCAAACAACTGGGGATATTTGGATCGCATCTCGTCCTCGCGCTCCCAAGTTGCTTCTTCAACTGAATGATGTTGCCATAACACCTTGATCAATGGTATATCTTTATTACGAAGCCTTCGTACCTCCCGAGAAACAATGCTTATTGGTTCCTCCTCATACTTTAAGTTTTGCTGGATCTCTAATGGTTGATGGTTGATGCTTTATTACATGGGTTGGGTCAGGGATATACTTTCTAAGCATTGATATGTGGAAAACATCATGTACTGCTGAGAGAACTGGTGGTAAAGCTAGCTGGTAAGCCACATTCCCAACCCGTTTCAGGATCTCAAATGGGCCTATAAACCGAGGTCTAAGCTTTCCTTTCTTCCCAAACCGTAAAACTCCTTTTATGGGTGTAACTTTTAAGAATACCTTATCACCGATGGCGAACTCCAGATCCCTTCTTCTTTTATCCACATAGTTTTTCTGTCTATCCTGAGCCTTCTTTATGCTATCCTTGGTCTTTTCAATGGCTTGTACAGTTTGTTCCACAATCTCTGGACCCAAAATCTTCCGCTCGCCAACTTCATTCCAATGAATAGGTGATCTGTATTTCCTTCCATATAACGCCTCATAAGGTGCCATGCCAATAGATGCATGGTGACTATTGTTGTATGCGAATTCAATTAATGGTAGATGTTTCTCCCAATGTCCACCAAATTCTAGGGTACAAATACGAAGCATATCCTCTAAAGTTTGTATTGTCCTTTCAGATTGTCCATCTGTCTGAGGATGAAAAGCTGTACTAAAACTCAATTTGGTTCCCATGGCTCTGTGTAAGCTCTTCCAAAAGTTGGATGTGAACCTTGGGTCCCTATCCGATACAATGGAAACTGGAACACCATGTAGTCTTACTATTTCCTTAACATACAGTCGTGCAAGCTGATCCATTGTAAATGTCATTCGAACAGGTAAGAAGTGAGCTGATTTGGTAAGTCGATCCACGATCACCCAAATAGCCTCATGTCCTGCTATTGATTTTGGAAATCCTATAACAAAGTCCATCGTCACATGTTCCCATTTCCACTCTAGAACCTCCAATGGTTGCAATAGCCCTGTTGGTTGTTGGTGCTCAGCTTTCACCTGCTGACATATCAAACACTTCTCGACAAATTTAGCTATGTCTTCTTTCATATTCCTCCACCAAAACACTACCTTGAGGTCACGATACATCTTTGTACTTCCAGGATGTACAGAATAAGGAGTGGAGTGGGCTTCTTTTAGAATTTCTTGCCTTAGTTCCTCAAAGTTTGGCACACACAGTCTCCCTTGGTAGTAGAGTGTGTCATCACTAGCTATTGTGAAGTGCTTCCGCTTCTCAGTGTTAACCTCAGCTTTGACGTATTCAAAGAATTGCTCTCCCTTCTGATGGCTATTAATCCGATCATGGAGAGTCGGTCGAACAGAGAGTGCTGCCATACGAGCATTAGAATTAGGTGGCGTAGCAACAAATTCGAGGCTTAACTTCTCGAACTCCTTCCACAAAGGCTTTTGTGCTGTCAAAGCTACTACTTGACCCATTTTCTTTCTACTCAAGGGGTCTGCCACCACATTTGCTTTGCCAGGGTGGTAGTGGATTTCACAATCATAATCCTTTACTAATTCCAGCCATCTCCTTTGCCTCATATTCAACTTTTTTTGTGTGAAGATGTACTTGAGACTCTTATGATCAGTATAGATATCGCATTTATCTCCATACAGATAGTGTCTCCAAATCTTCAAAGCATGCACTACTGCTGCAAGTTCTAGGTCATGTGTAGGGTAGTTTTGCTCATAAGGCTTCAACTGCCTTGATGCATACGCAACTACCTTACCTTTTTGCATCAATACGCATCCAATTCCTTGTTTGGACGCATCACTATAAATAACAAAACCTTCTGACCCTTCAGGAATAGTTAATACTGGCGCGTTGACCAGCCTTTTCTTTAATTCTTCAAAACTAGTTTCACATTTCTCTATCCATTCAAACTTAGTACCTTTGCGAGTCAGCTGCGTCAAAGGCCCTGCCAATTTGGAGAACTCTTCGATGAACCTCCTGTAGTATCCAGCTAAACCCAAAAAGCTGCGAACCTCATTTACATTGGTTGGTCTTGACTAATTTAATATTGCTTCTACCTTGCTGGGGTCCACTTCTATTCCTTGAGCTGTGACAACATGTCCAAGGAATACCACCCCCTCCAACCAAAACTCGCACTTCTTGAACTTTGCAAATAGCTTATTTTCCTTCAAGATCCCTAAAACAACCCTCAAATGTTTTTCATGCTCTTCTTCACTTCGAGAGTACACCAATATATCATCGATAAAGACAATGACAAATTTATCCAAGTACTCATAGAAAACTCGATTCATTAAGTCCGTAAAAACTCCAGGCGCATTAGTCAAGCCAAAGGGCATGACTAAAAACTCATAATGACCATACTGAGTTCTGAAAGCTGTCTTTAAGATGTCACCAGATTTGATCCTCAACTGGTGATATCCTGACCTTAGATCAATCTTTGAGAATACTCGTGCACCTTGTAACTGATCAAATAAGTCTTCGATCCTGGGAAGAGGATACTTGTTCTTAATAGTAATCTTATTCAATTCTCAGTAATCGATGCACATCCTCATTGATCCGTCTTTCTTCTTGACGAATAATACCGGTGCTCCCCAAGGGGATACACTTGGTCGACTAAATCCTTTCCCCAACAGTTCCTCTAACTGGGTTTTCAACTCGTGTAGCTCCTTTGGTGCCATCCTGTAAGGAGCTTTAGAAATAGGTGCAGAACCGGGCACTAGATCAATAATGAACTCTACTTCTCGTTCTGGTGGCATTTCAGTCAAGTCATCAAGGAAAACCTCTGGAAAGTCCTTTACTACATTAACATCGTTCACTGCTAATTCTTTTCCTCCCTTAGCCACTACTGACATTAAGAATCTAATACATCCTTCCGACTGCAATAATTTCTTAGCCTTTAATGCTGAAATGACACGGGGAAGGTATTTTGTCTCAGCCACTAAAAGACAAAGTTCTATCCCTTCAGGATACCTACAAACTATTTCTTTTTCAAAGCACAGAATGGTCGCATGGTGCTTGGAAAGCCAGTCCATTCCCAAAATCACATCGAATTCTTGCATATCTAAGACATATAAGGTTGTTTCTAAAAAATTTCCCTCGACCTCCACCTTAGCTGTTCTTACTACATGATTCGTGCTTATTATATCTCCTGAAGGTATTGCTACTCCTAAGGGAGTACTTACATGTTCCACATGTGCATTGCATTTACTTGCAAACTTAGGGGATATAAAAGAATGGGTGGAACCAGAATCAAACAAAGTATAAGCAGGTATTCTAGAGATGAGGATGTTACCTGCCAACACGTTGTGGTCCTGATCCTCCTCCTGTCCTGTGAGTGCATAGACCCTAGCTTGCCCCATAGGGGAATTTCCTGGCTTCTGTTGATATGGTTGTTGCTGCTGTTTCTTTACCTGACCCTTGGGACAGAATTTGGCAATATGACCCATTTCACCACAATTGTAACAGGCGCCGGTTCCCATGAGACACAGTCTAATATGACGCTTCTGACATTTGCCACACACTGGGTTCAGTTGATAATACCCTGATGTTGGACTGCCTCCTTTATTCTTCTTCGAATAATCCTGCTTTCCTTTACCTTTATCCTCCCACTTACGTTTTTCTAGTGGTCCAGACTGCGATAGCTTGCTATTGCTGTTGGAGCTTTCTCTAAAGTTTACCAGTTGGGCCTTAGCTAGCACCTCATGATACGTGCCTAACTCAAAAGTTACGACTGCTTGTCGTAAATCATCTCTCAACCCTTGTTCAAAGTGCCTTACCCGCTTTTGTTCTGCATCCACTAAGGTTGGGGCAAAACGTGATAGCTCATCAAACTTCCTTTCGTATTCAATCAAGGTCAAGCTACCTTGTTTTAACATAAGGAACTCTGCTTCCTTCTGGTTACGAATGTTAGTGGGGTAATACTTCTTAAGAAAAAGTTCCTTGAACTGATCCCAGGTCCACACATGTTCCTGGGGTCGGGATCTAGCAGTAGAATCCCACCAATGCCTTGCTCCATGTTGTAACATATATGTAGCGCAAGTTACCTTCCTAGGGTTTGGACAATCTATGAGATTAAAGATCCGTTCAATTGATGCTATCCAATCTTCAGCTACCAGAGGGTCCAACCCACCCTCAAAAGTTGGAGGTTGAAGCTTCCAAAACTGCTCAACCAGGGTAGCATTGTTTCTTAGGTTTTCTTGGGGAGGTGCAACTGGTGGTGTGGCAAGTGGCTTCATGTTGCGAATGGCATCAATGAACTGCATGAACTGCCCGTTGAGGTTGTTGGTTTCGCTAGCCTCATTTTGCGGTTGCCTGCCCCTACTATTGGCACTTCTTGCACGGGTTTCCATAACCTTATGTGAAAAAGAATAATTAATTCCTGAATGTAGGGTCCCTAAGGATAAAGAGTATTATTGTAGATCTACATGTTAACTATGATTTATTAGTCCATCGTTTAGTCTACCAATATGTATAACACGCAACTAAAGAGCTTCCAGGTAAGGAGGAGGGTCACGTGGACCACTTAAGTCCCAAGCTCGCCTTAGACAGTTTAGGTCTTTGTGACAAAGCCCTTAGCGCGGTCACACATATCAATAAACTCAACAATAGATCCATGTTTAATTACGATTCATTTTGCAAACTCTTCTTGATGGACTTGATTCCTAATTGCTTTCATTCTAATAAGCCCTTCCTAAACAAGTATTTCTGCTATAATCATGAACTCTTGAGTTTGGAGCAATATCACTAGCAAAAAACGCATACTAATTAATGACAAATAAGAATCATATCTCTCACATACTTATTCCAACATGAGCTTCATACGTGTGCATACATATAACAACATATGCTCATAAATATAGCTTGAGAGAATAACTGCACAGTTAAGGGGGATATGGCTTGCATGAGCATAGTATCCGTAAAGAATAAGCATAGCAATTCTTATAACTTACTTGGAGATCAGAAGCTTGAACGGGATGTGGTGGATTTTCATATTTCCGTAAAAGCATTTCCTTAAAAATTTTACTGAAAGTACAAAAATTTTCTTTCAAAACAATTTGAGTCTACAGGAAAGTAAACTTTGCTCTGATACCACTATGTGACACCCGTAACTTACTTACATGCTTAATGATAATAATATTCATATAAAAATATTCGGAGCTTAAAACCAAAACCATACTTCCTTACAAATTTTATAAAATTCCAAAAACATGTTTTATGGCATACATATAGGAAAAGATCAGAGTTCAACCCTAAAAACATTGTTTTCAAAAGGAAACTAAACTTAAATTCTTGAAAATCCTTTTTAAACAAGCCACCACGCTCCACGTCCATGTCTCGATCTCCTCATTCATGCTCACCTGGGGGGGGGGAAACATAAAGGGGATGAGATTCTTGCGAGTCTCAGTAAGTACAAGAGAACCATCATATGTATTTAAATAAGTCATGACATAACATAACATAACATGTGGAGACACGAGAGGTTCCACCAACTTGCAGGGGTAAGAACCCTCGCGCGTAGCGCTACCGAGCTCGGGTCCCGAAACTTGCGTGAACATAACATAACGTGAGGGACCACATAACATAGTTCATAGTCATGCTTAAACATCATAAATAGTTCATAATGTACTTACCTTAACTTGGTTTGATGAGATTTGAACGATGAAGGCTTCACCTTTACAAAAGCTTGAAGCACTCTTGTCTAGCACGAATTTATCCCAACTTAGAATAAGGAAACCCTTGGCTATGAGCCCTATTTATAGGCTTGGAAACTTGGTCACCAAGTAAGTCACAATCATTTCAAATCTTTTCTAAATCTTTTAAGATATTTCAATCATTTCAAATCTTCTAAAATATTCTCTAATCATTCCAAATCTTTTTAGATTTTCTGCAATCATTCTTATCTGAATCAAATCTTATCCAAACAAGATCTTATCAAATCTTATCCAAATCAAATCAAATCTTATCCTTAAAGTCATCATGAGGCTTAATCTTTATCTCTAAAGTCATCATGAGGCTTAATCTTTATCTCTAAAGTCATCATGAACCTTTATCTTATCTCTAAAGTCATCATGAGGCTTAATTTTTATCTCTAAAGTCATCATGAACCTTTATCTTATCTCTAAAATCATTTATGAGGCTTTTCTTGAATCTCCCAAATGCCCTTAGTAAAAAGGTTTCAAGAATTACACTTTGGCCCAAACTTTTCAGGTAATTGCACTTAGACCCTTTCCAACTTAGTCCCTAGGCCAATTTTTAATTGTATTTTAGTCCCCAAAGAAAGGACTAATTACGCTAATACCCCTAGATTTTAGGTAAATTACACTTTTACCCGAACTTCAATATTTACAATTTTGCCACTGGCTCAAAAACTGAACCTTTGTCTCAAGGCTTCTATAATCCCTTGAAATGACATATTTCTTCAAGTATTAGAAGCTAAACAAAATCCCAAATATTACATTATATTTCAGTCTAAAAATCTCGGGTGTTACAGTTCTGCTCTCTCATCACAAAGTGCTTATTGCACTTGAATCCAACGAAGAGAAAATGGACAGCAGAACAGCTCACAAGAGCTGCTGAGGTAAGGGAAGAAGCATTCAATCTTATTTTTTTGCATCTTGGTGATAGTGTAATACGTAAAGTAGATGACATGAATACCCCTCTTGAACTATGGAATAAACTTGATTCATTATACTCTGTTTTATCTGCTCCGAATTTAGTTTATTTATAGGGTATGCTATTTAATTTTAAGATGAATGTTTCTAAATCTATGGATGAAAACATAGATGAGTTTACAAAACTTACCTTACTGTTAAGGGGAACTGATCAAGCCCTTGGTGATACCAGTGAGGCTATGATCCTTTTAAATTCTCTATCAGATGAATATAATGTGGTTAAACATGCCTTACAATACACTGGTATTGTACCTAGTTTAGACCTTGTCATCTCAGGGATTAAGGTAAGAGAATTAGAATTAAATTCATCTAAGAAACTAGCTAACAACTTGTTTGTTAAGAGTAAGCCTGATAAAAAAAATATTATAGGGAATAGTAATCAAACTATAGGTTCAGGACTTAAGGGTAAGGGTAAAAAGGGTAAGCAAAAGCCCAAATGGAAATGCTACCATTGTGGGAAGGAGGGTCACATAAAGAAGTATTATTATGACTTGCTAAAGAAACAAAAACAAGGGGGGGATGCATCGGTAGCTGCAAGCAGCTCCAATAACCTAGCTGAAGTACTTACTGTTTCTAGTTCAATTATTGCTAATGAATGGATAATGGACTCTGGTTGTTCATTCCACATGTGTTCAAACATTGAGTGGTTTCAAAATTTTAATAACAAAGAAACAAGAACTGTTTATATGGGCAACAATCAAACTTGTTGTGTTCAAGGCATAGGTGACATATCTTTGAAAATGCATGATAACCAGACTAAGATTCTCAAAAATGTTAGATATGTGCCTGAATTAAAGAGAAACCTAATATCTCTTGGAACCTTAGACGAATTAGGTTATTCCTATAATGCTGAGAAAGGAAATATGTATGTCTTTAAGAATAATCACCTAATTCTTACTGGTACTAAAAAACCATGGTCTATATGTTTTAAATGGTTATTCATTATTCCCTGTTAATGCTTCAACTACATGCATGGCAAAAGCTAATAAGACAGATATCTGGGACTTGAGACTTGGTCACATGAGCCAGAAAGGTCTGAAGGCTCTATCAAACCAAGGTTACCGTGGTTTAGTGCCTTTAGACCCTCTGAACTTCTGTGAATCATGCATCCTAAGCAAGCAACACAGGATGAGTTTCCACAAAGGGACTCACCTGGCAAAGGTATGCTTAGAGTATGTGCATGCTGATTTGTGGGGTCCCTCTCAAAAGCCTACTCTTGGTGGAAACAAATATTTTCTATCTATTGTGGATGACTTTACAAGGAAGGTTTGGGTTTTTCCTCTTAGAACTAAGGATCAGACTTTAGATAAATTTAAAGTATGGAAAGCCTTAGTAGAAAACCAATCTGACAAGAGGGTTAAAACTCTAAGAACTGATAATGGTTTAGAATTCTTTAATAGAGAGTTTGATGAGTTTTGTGACTCTCATGGCATTGTTAGGCATAAAACCGTGAGAAACACACCCGAACAAAATGGGGTGGCTGAGAGGATGAACAGGACTTTGCTAGAGAATGTTAGATGCCTTCTATTTACTACTAGCCTACCTAAAATATTCTGGGGAGAGGCTCTCTCCACTGCTGCTCACCTAATAAATCATAGCCCTTCCACTGTGTTAAATCTAAAGTGCCCTGAAGAAATATGGACAGGTAAGAAATTAAACTTCAATTACCTTAAGGTTTTTGGCTGTGAGGCATATGCCCACCAATCAGTGGGAAAATTGGATCCTAGATCCATTAAATGTGTTTTTGTGGGGTACCAAGATGGAACTAAAGGATATAGATTGTGGGATAGGAGTTCAGGTGGAGTTAAGATAATAATTAGTAGAGGTGTTATATTCAATGAATCTAACTTCCCCTGTAAATCAGAAAATTTAAAATATTATCCCACACTTTACAACCCAGATGAGTTCCCTATAATTAGTAATACCCAAAATGAGGTGGAGCAACCAGTAGAAGTTCCTGATCTGCTAGCTACTTCCTTCTCAGGTGTGTCAAACCCTAAAAGTGACCTACCCTCTGATCATGAAAGTGATCATGAGGAGACATCTGTAGCTCCTGAAGGTGAGGAAGAGCAATATGACTCTCCACACCAAAACCTAGGGGACTACCAGCTGGCAAGGGACAGAAGCAGGAGGACTATAAGGCCTCCTGTAAGGTACTCTTATTTGGATCTGGTTTACTGTGCCTTAGTGGCAGGTTTGGAGGTAAAGAGTAGTGAGCCTACTTCCTATGAGGAGGCTGTCAGCTCCCATGACTGCTTAAAATGGCAGCAAGCCATAGACGAGGAGATGAACTCTTTGATGACAAACAACACTTGGGAACTGGTCCCAAGACCTCAAAAACAGAAGCTGGTAAAATGTAAGTGGCTGTTCAAAA
This sequence comes from Diospyros kaki, assembly GCA_036245055.1. NCBI lineage: Eukaryota > Viridiplantae > Streptophyta > Magnoliopsida > Ericales > Ebenaceae > Diospyros > Diospyros kaki. Next base: position 33,263,968 of record BSEG01000016.1, read on the forward strand.
TTAAAGAAGGTATGTTACCCTCTGATCCCTTAAGGTTTAAAGCTAGATTAGTAGCTAAATGTTTTACCCAAAGGGAAGGAATTGATTATACTGAAATATTTTCTCCTGTTGTTAAATTTAAAACTATTCAAATGATGCTTGCAATAGTTGTTCAGTATAATTTAGAACTAGAGCAGCTGAATGTTAAAACTGCTTTCTTACATGGGGATTTAGAAGAATTAATCTATATGGATCAGCCAGTAGGCTATGTTAATAAAAAAACACCCTGATCATGTTTGTTTGTTAAAGAAATCCTTGTATGGGTTAAAACAATCCCCACATCAATGGTATAAAAAATTTAACAATTTTGCAACTGGGATTGGTTTTAACAGAAGTGAATATGACAATTGTTTTTATTTTATGTTATCTGACACTCCTGTTTACTTGCTGCTGTATGTTGATGACATTTTATTAATTAGCAAGTCTAAATCCAAAATTTGTGAATTGAAATCTCTATTAAATACCAATTTCGATATGAAAGACTTAGGACCTGCTAGGAGAATTTTAGGAATGATTATTGAAAGAGATAGGAACAATTCTTGTCTGAAAATTCACTAACATGATTATTTGTTGAAAGCTGTTCAAAAGTTTGGCATGACTGGTTGTAAATCAGTAAATGTTCCCTTAACTGGTCACTTCATTTTGTCAAAAAAACAGTGTCCAACATCTGATTCTGAAATGCTTAAAATGGAAAGAATCCCATATGCCAATGTCATTGGAACCATAATGTACTCAATGATTAGTACTAAGCCAGATTTAGCATTTTCAATTTCTCTACTTAGTAGATTCATGTCCAACCCTGATAAAATTCATTGGGAAGCACTAAAATATGTGTTACGATACATTAATGTCTCTGCTAATATTGGATTAATTTATAAAATGAGTAGTGATGTTTTTGATCTTGTTGGATATGTGGACTCTGATTTTGCTAGTGACAGGGATTTTCAAAAATCTACAACTTTTTTCTTTTTTACCCTGGGAGGAAACTGCATCAGTTGGAAATCTCAGTTGCAACCTTTGGTTGCACTATCTTCCACTGAGGTAGAATATGTGGCAATCATTGATGCCTTCAAAGAAGCCATCTGGCTCCAAGGTTTGTTAAAAGAAATTCATATGTTACAAGGTAAGGTTGTAGTATTTTCTAATAGTCAGAGTGCCATACATCTATGTAAGAACCCTGTATATCATGAGAGGACCAAACATATAGATGTAAAGTTTCATTTTGTAAAGGACCAAGTAGCTAAAGAAAATGTTCTTATCCAAAAGGTCCCAACAGAAGACAACCCCGCTGATATGGGGACAAAAATTGTGACTGCAGCCAAGTTCAAACACTGTTTGGACTTGCTGCATGTCACAATTGGTTGAAAGACCAAACATTCTGAGTGATGATGGCATAGGTTGTAGCTTGTTGCACTGTTAGTGGATTGTCCCTTAAAGATTGAAGCTTCAAGGTGAAGATTGTTGTATGTGAAGCTTCAAAACGTCACCGTTTCTGGTAGGGGGTGGAGGGTCTTTTTGGCAACCACTTGGCTGCCCAAAACGGCAGCGTTTTGGGCTCTTGATGGAAGGCCAAAACGATAACCTCTCCTGCCGTTTTGTGTGGCGTGCTGATTGATGTCCTTTTGTCTGCCTCTCTATCTCTCCCGATCGTCAATGCTTGTACTCTCCTTTATACGACTCGATCTCCACCGCTTGAGTCTTCTTTATATCAGCTACAGTTGCCTCGGGATGAGCAAGGGAGACGGCCTCCGATTATCCACTGCTGTTAGGGTTTGTTCTGATCATTTTCTTCAGTTCTCATTCTTTCTTCGATGTTCTGTTTTTGTCTTATTTTTGGTGTAAGCCTCTAACCTTGAGTTTGTGGTTATGGGGTGGAGTTAGATCATTGTGGTTTTGTTTTATGTACAGTGAGAACAGAGAGTTGATTTTGATTCTATGATTTGTAATCGGTGGCTGTAAGACTTTTATCCCTATAGTGTAGTGATCTCCCTTTGTCGGAGCTCAACGTGGATGTAGCCCTCTTTACGGGTGAACCACGATAAATCTCCTTGTGTTGATATTGTTTATTCTTGTTTTATGATTGTGTATTTTTCTGTCCATTCGATTTCTGTTAAGACTTGGTCAGTCACTTGTTCAAGTTTATAAGGGTTGATTTAGGGTTAAGCTTCGGCTCTACCCAACATGATGCTTTTGAAGTAGTTGGGCAAATAATGGATATGAATTTAGATAGAGGAAGGTTAATTGAACCCAATGTAGTGGCTTCACATCAAGGGCACAATCTCATACTATAGTAGATAACTTTCAAAATTTGATGAAATATGCTGATGAAGAATTAAATCCAGGTTGTAAGAAATTTTCTAAACTTTCCTTCTTGTTGCACCTTTATCATATGACGTGTAGTTTATGATGGTGCAATGGATCACTTAATGCCTTATTCAAGCTTTTAAAGGATGTGTTTCTTCAGAGTGCAAGTGTACCAAATTCTTTCAATGAAATGAAAAAACTAATTAATATGTTGGGACTTAAATATGAAAAGTTACATGCATGTCCTAATGATTGAATGCTATTTTGAAGTAGTTGGGAAAGCAAGGCATATGAATTCAAACAAACTCATAAAATATTGTTATGAGCTTGAGCTTGCAAATATTGGAGAATGAGCTTGCTATGATGAGGGCATATTTTTTGAATCTATATCCTAATTCGAGTGATATAACATGTTTTGATCAAGTGATAATATAGTGTGTGTGTGTGTGTGTGTGTGTGTGTGTGTATTATTTTTTTATAGTTATCAAATTTACGGATGGTAACTTGTTCTTTTTTCTATTTGCAATAGGCTCCCACTACTCATACTGCTCATCAAGCACACTCATGAAGCATAGATTCTATTCAGGTAAGAAATTTTATTATTTTTTTTTTCTCGTCTTTTGGCTACTTAACTATTTTAGGAATATTTGAAATAATGACATGGAAATTATTAGGTTTGGTGGATATTGTAAGAGAAGTGACAATGTAAGTCTTCATCCTCATGTTAACTATGTATGTTATTTGCTTGATCTTATCTCCAAGATGTAGTGTATTAAGTTTGTCTTTAAGATCAAGATGTCATCAAATGTTCATGTTTAACTAATCAATGACACGAATGATATTAAGTATGAATCTATATTTTCTCTATTTTTCTACATCTTGTCTATTATCCAAAAGTGTGCTATTAGAGTGTTATCTTTTTAACAACAATTTCACTTATTTTAATGAAGTAAACATGCATATTTAAGTTAGGATGTAGGTGCATCAATTTAGAATGATTATGCCATTATCATAATCATTCTAAAATAGGTCGTAGATTATGCCATTATCATAATCTTCTTCATGGCTCATTTTCTTATTAGAATATTGATTTATATAAATTCTTTTTTTGTATATATCTATAGGTGAATGGTAGATCAATAAATAGGAACTCAATACCCTAGAATTATTACAACAATATCACTATTGTAGTAGCATTATCATCATAGTGATATTTTATTCTTTCTGACCATGGTTTTTTTAATTTAGATTTTTCAGGTAAAACTTTTTTGTTCATTTGTGTGTTTGATAGTTTGATTGTGATTTATTACTTTTTTTTTATCTTAAATTCTTACAAACTAGTATCAATTTATTGGATCAAACCATCAATATCTTTCAATTTCAACCTTCAGATCTGCAGCCTTTCATCTTCTTCATCACCTAGGGTTTTATTGCCTACCACCACTGTCGTTAGTTGCCTATGCTCTATCATCGTCTACTTCCATCAAGCACTTATTTGCCTGTCACCATTGACTGTCGTCAACCTCCTTACAGTCGCCATCGACTACAACACATGCAACTATCCGATCGCCTATTCTTGCATCATTTTCGATCATTATCTTCCTTTTTCCATTGCCATCAACTCAGTTCTTTTGCCTCTGTTTACTCCAACCACTTGTTCATTTACTCCAGCCACTTGTTCATTTTCTCCAGTCGTCGCCTATTGCTCAGTCACAGTCGTCAAACTACTAACACTATTCAAATTTCAACCTCACAACTATTGAATGCCTCTGTGCCTCCGCCACTATCTTCGTCGACGAAAGCCACTTAAGCTTTCGTTATTACCGCTGATAGTCCCTGCCTTGTGTTCGATCACTAACATCTCACCATATAGCTATCGATCCTCCTTCATTTTCTGCCATTGTCAATAACCATTCAAGTCTCTACCTAGATCTGCCTAGATCTGATAGATCCAACCCAAATTTTCCCGAATTCATCAAATCTGCCCAGATCTTATCCATTTAGACTAGATCCTACCCTACAATTTGTTCAACCCACATTTGATAGATCTAGATCTGTCTCGCCTAAATTTGTAGTTTAGATATGTTATCCTAGTATGTTTTATGTTAACCCTTTCTTTATTGATTGTTTGACACTATTTGAGGTTATTTGATCTTGGTAATGACAAACTTGAAAAATGATATTTCATTGTTGGACTGGAACATTAGATTTTCATTATGGTAGGTGAAGATGCGACCAATTTTGGTACAGATGAGCTTTGATGATGCAAGTACTCTTGATTTAAACTAGTATAAGTATATTAGCGAAAGTAGAGTCATTAAGGTCAGTAAAGATATGCTGAGACAGATCTTGTTGTCTATGCTTTAGGTGTTGCTAAAGATATCAGTTGCGGTGAGGATTTTGTGGTTTTGTTTGGTATTCATTAAGGAGGTTAATTCTCCATGATTTTGATAGAAGAAAGAATTATAAATAATTTCATATTTGAATTTCGTGTTAACGTAAAGTTTGTGATAGTTACAACCTGAAATTCAAATTTGACTATGATTGGGATACATTTGCAATTGAAGATTTATCTTCTTCGTGGCTCATCTCCTGATCAGAATATTAATTTATATATATTTTTTATATACAGCTAAAGATGAGTGGTAGATCTATAATTAAATAGGTAACCAATACCCTAAAATTATTGTAGCAGTATCACTATTGCAGTAGGAATATTTTCATAGTGATATTTTATTCTTTCTGCTCATGATTTTTCCCAATTTGGGTTTTTCACATAAAACTTTTGTGTTCATTTCTGTTTGATGGGTTGATCGTGGTTTGCTTTTTGATCCTAAATTCTTACATAGGTACATAATCTTGATATTGATATTAGCTAGAAATACATTTATTTGTAGCTATGTAGTGTTGATTATGCTATTATAGAGATGGCAAATGAGCGGGTCGAGCCGGGCCGACCTATCTCCCGCTTGGCCCACCCATTTGGTGGACAAAGCTGATTTTGACCCGTGAGGGAGACGGCTCAGGCCAGGTCGAGCAATGGTAATTAGGGCTTGGTGTTGCCTTGTGGCAAGGCGGGCCGAGCCGAGCCGGTCCGTGGGCCATTTATTTTTAATTTTTTAAATATTTTTTTCTCAAATGCAACAAATATTTTTTTCAAATATGTTTATAAGTAATTAAAAGCGATTGTTGATTTTGTATTTTTCAATGTTCCTCTCCTTGAAGGGCACCCAACTCCTTCATATGCTAAAAATACCTGTAAAAAACTACTCTCGGGGTTGCCTCCGAGAGCACTCCAATGCTTAAGTTAGTATGGTTTCAATAACAAACATATATTAAGATGGCAATTCTTTGCAGGTACTTATGTTTCAATAACAAACATATATTAAAAAAACAAACTCATATTTAAGTGTTGCCCAACCTCTTTGATTCCTTCAAATGGTATAAGTACCTGCAAAGAATTGCCATCGGGATTGCTCTCGAGGGCACTCCGATGCTTAAGTTAGTATGGTTTGACGAAAAAATAATAAAATCTAAAGTATGAGAAAATAATTAACTATTAAAATACATAAAAAAAAAGCTCAAACCAATAATTGCATGGCATATTCCGCTTAAAAGGAAATATCACTGTGCTGTGGATTGCCCTGCACTATCATTATGTTTTGATTCGCTAGATTTATTGTACAAATCTATCCCTTATTTGTCAAATTCAGCATCCAACCAATCCTTAAAGCATATATACATTTCTAGTGTCGTATGTTGCAACATTGATCTCTTTGGGTTGAGCACCCTATTTCCTGCAGAAAAAACTGACTCCAATGGCACTGTGGACACCGGGGGGTTAGTAGATCTCAGGCCATGGTGGTCAACACCGGATACATGTGTTGATTTTGACGCCACCATGACAAAATATCAAATGTGTTAATTTGATCATTAGAAAATGAAGATCTCCTATTTAAATAGAATTCAAGTTTGTTAAACCCACTAGATGTTTGTGGAGCGCCCTTTGATTTTTTCGATTTGAGGTATGTGGACCACCTCTATTTTAAGAATCCCTTAGACTTCCTTTCTGAAGAAGAATTTTCAATACTTGGTTTATTACCAAAACGTGACTCATATAAATTATACATTTCAAAAATTAAATTTTTAACTTTTATTTTTATTTCTTGTGTGTCAACCCCTATAGTCGTTTCTTAAAACTCTAAAAAATATTCAACACATTCTCACTTTTGTGTGAGATCTAATACAGCTGTCATAAGATATAATAATGGTATATTAGTCCAATATTTTTCAATTTTTTTTTCAATGGGGGCTATAAATTATCCATATATATTTAAATTTCTATGTTCTGCAAAACAACTAACAATAGGAAATATTTCACGAATAAAAATATGTGTGGTAGGATATTTATAACTAGAAAATGATTTTGTTGCACTATAAAATGTTTCTAATATATATATTATAATATCTAGTTGTTCCCAATCACTATCCCTTAGTTGATATGCTTCTACCATTTCCCTATTCCAAAATAATTCAAGTTGTTATCTATATCGTTTAGTTTTTTGTAACAACAAACAAGTTGAATTCCACCTAGTTTGAACATTTGTTGGAAATCTTCTATATGGTAAGCCAAATCCATTAACAAGTTGTTTCCACTCTTGGGAATGGGATTCATTACTTCGAATTAAAGCCAAAACACCCCTTATTTTTGCTAATGCTTCATTATATATTTGTAGACCATACTGTACACATAAGTTTAAAATATGGCATTCACATCTATTCTGAAACAATTATCCATCTAAAATTAATAGAAGTTCGCGTCTTAGTCGTTCAATGGCAGAGCCATTGTTACTCGCATTATCAAATGAAATTGTCATTATTTTATCACTAATATTGTAATTATAACTAGTCTCTCGAATTTTACTTGCAATTAAATTATCTTTATGTTGTTCTACTAATTCTATGAATCCAATTATTCTTTTTTTTTAATTTTTCATTCTTCATCAATCCAATGTATAGTGACACATATATAATAGTTATTTATCATAACATCATACCAAATATCTGATGTTAATGAAACCTTTCCATTAAATGCATTAAATGTATTTCTTAATTGTTCTAAATATTTTAAATATAACCTCATCGCTTCATTTTTTATAGTCTTTCGTGAAAAACCCCTAGCTGTAGGTTGTAATGTATTCTTACAATACCATTTAAACATTGTATTATCCCCAAACAAAAAGAAGATTCAGTTTTAATTATTAGTTTTGCTAAGCTAGATTTATCAAGTTCTTTATTGTATCGAAAAATCAAACCCTTTCCTTGTTGCAATTGTGTCTGTGTTTCATCCAAACTACCATCATCATGTTTCAAGGCATGTCTCATCAAATGTCCAGTTCAACCCCCTGGTCGGCATGAGTAGTCTTTTTTGCAAAATTTACATAGAGCTCTTTGACCCTTTCCGACTATATTAATGATTTCGAACACCTGTCAGACATTACTAGTTCTTTGTCGCTTGGAGTTGCGTTGCGAGGCTTCTCGTTTAGTTGTTTTGAGGAGGTATGGCCCTCATTTGGTGAGGGTTGCTTAGTCGGTAGAGGTTGGGGGTTACCAAACATTTGCATATCAGGATCTTGTGATTCGGGAGGTTGTGTTTTTGATTTAGTAAATGATGGGTGTGACCATGCCTATTGACTGCCACTCTAATCGTTAAAAAAATCATGGGAAAGCGGTCACATTAGGGATGGAATAGAAGGTCGTTAGGGGTTTGTAGAAGATGTATTGGCTCGAGGGGGCTCCATCCAAGAAACACTGCAAGAATCATTTATACGAATAGTGAGGGAGTGACGAAGGGAAGACATGATTGTAAATGTAGAGTAATGAAACCAATCAAAGATATTGTGACACTAAAAAGTATAGTAATTAGCAAGATAGTAATAGAGTATGACAACTTGTAAAATAGTGTATCAACAAGAGAGTAAGATAGTGAAAAGAATTTTTGTGATTGAACAACTTCAACAATCACTTATTTATAGATGCAAACAATTGAACGTTCCCACAAGTTACAATGAAAATTTAAATTTTGAATTTCAAAGTAATCAAAATAATAGGAGCCTAGAAAAGTATTGAAAACTTTTGACAATTGATCAAACGTATTCCTTGAATCCCTGCCATATTCCCTACCATCAACAATCATCGGAGCCTAGAAAACTTTTAACAATTGATCACATGCTATGAAAATTGAAACATTGAATTTCAAAGAGAATCACTGCAAAAGCCCATGATTCCTTGCGTACAACAATTATTTTCAAATTAAAATTATGTTCATTAGCCTTTTTAACAGTTTAGATAGTTAATACAAATATTTTATTATTATGAGCTAAAAAAAGTAAGAAAATATTTTTTTTTATTTAGAAAGTTTCTTAACCACTTATTAATTACGGATATCTCAAAGTCTAAGATAGTTGAGGTAGTTATTTAGTTGGTTTTTTTTTTCTATGTATAGAAAAATCACTTAACAGTGACAATTGTCAGCTTAGTAAAAAAAATAAAACTACTCAACCACGTCATATGATCAAAAAAGTTTAACATTTTTTTTTTCAGGAAGTTCCCGAACAACATTGTCATTTTAGTTACAATTTATCAATATGGAAAAATTTTATTTAAAAATTAATCCATATTCCCTACCAAAGCCCATGGTTCCTTGCCATATTCCCTACCGTCAAATGCAAGTGGGGTTGAATCATGGGAGTCTAGAAATTGTTATGAAAATTTAAACTTTAAATTTCATAGTGATCAAAATTATTGAAAATTTGATGCCATAGTTCCTTGAATTATTCTTTGCCATCAACAATCATGGGAGCCTAAAAAATTATTGACAATTGATCACATGCTATGAAAATTCAAATTTTAAATTTCAAAGTGAATCATTGCAAAAGGCCATGATTTCCTATGTACAAAAATTATTTTCAACAATTCTTTTTAACTTAAATTATGTTCATTAGCTTTTTTTGACAATTTAGATGGTTAATAAAAATATTTTATTATTATGAGCCCAAAAAAATAAGAAAATATTTTTTTTTATTTAGAAAGTTTCTTAACCACTTATTAATTAGGGATGTCTCTAAGTCTAAGATGGTTGAGGTAGTTATTTACTTTTTTTTTCTTTGTATAAAAAAATCACTTAATAGTGACAATTGTCAACTTAATAAAAAAAATGAAACTACTCAATCGCGTCATATGATAAAAAAAGTTGATATTTTTTTGAGAAGTTCTTAAACAATATTGTCATTTTAATTATTATTTATCAATATGAAAAAATATTATTTAAAAATTAATCTATATTCCATGTTAAACCCATGTTTCTCTCCCTGCCATCAAAACCTTAGAAGATGCTTAAACCTATAAAAGTCTAGAAAATGTTTGTTTGTTCCTGCCATCAAAAGCCGATAAAATTATTCCTACCAACTTGAATAATTTAAAGTTATTCCTGCTATATGCTGATAATTGTAACTATTAAGAAATTGACTTTTAAATTGTCAATATTTAAATTATGCTTCTTTGGCATTTGAAGTTTGTATTTAAAGTTAAATTTCAAGAAATTACACTTTTTATATAATTTCTGGAAAAACTTTAAAATTATTCCTTGTTGGACCGAGCCTTGTCAGGCCGGGCCGATCCATTTGGCGGGCCACTTGGTAGGCCGGCACATGGGCCATTTTGGTGGGTCGGGCCGGGCGAGGCTGTAGGTCATAGATCACTGGCCTAGCATGGCCCATATTCTTCTGGTATGCTACAGTACCAGGCCAGGTCGGGCTACGCTGGGAGGCAAGCAGGCCACCCGACCCATTTTCCATCTCTATGCTATTATCTTTTGATTTGGACTTATTTTTCTCACAGGTTACATTTTGTGAGGGATTAACATAGAGATTTTTGAGATTGTTATTGTGGTTATTATGATAATTTTGTAATTTTTGGATTCATATATGTTCTAGGAATTCGAATTCATTCATGATTTTGCAATTTGTATTCTTACTTGATTTTGGATTCATACATGTACCCATATTACAATGATTTAAGTAGAGATTTTGAGAATTAGGTTATATATTTTTATTTGTCTTTCCACTTTTGTGGTTTGCACTTTTATTTTATTATACTACAAGGTACAAATGCTGCTAAAAGTTATTAGAATTATTTTATAACTAAAATTTTATAACTTTTTTAAATGCCATCATAGGTCATTGAAATTATTTAATGGCTAAAAGTTTCTAACATTTATAAATGCTGCTATAAGATATTGAAATTATTATATGGCCAAATATTTCAAGCATTTATAAATGTTGTTGTAAGTCATTTTTATATTTTTGTCGAGAATTTTTGACATCTATAAATATCACTAATCAAACACTATAAATGCTGTAAAAGAGTTTGTATTTTAGCAGTATTTGTTTGAATCTACCCCAGCAATTGCTATTTTGCCTCTAATACCGTTAGTTGACATTGCCTCTAGCCTTGAAATCACAAATGTCAGTAAATTTCATAACGACAATTACAAATGCCACTAAAAAGAAAAAAAAATGTCACTAAAAAACAATTACGCCACAGCAATTACTAGTGTGGTATTTTAAAACTATGTTCATGTGAATGTTATGCCATGGGTGAAATGATTTGATGGGATTGCAATAGTTAGACATTATGGATTTAAGGTTTGTTGTAATACCCGGGATCACTTGAGGATATAAACGGTATTTAATGAAGGGTATAAATGGAATTTGCGAAAAAGTGAGACTATATGATACACTAATGCAACTTTGGACGACCGAATTAGTCGGAGAGAATACCCCGAACCCTAGACGATTAAGGAGAATGGTATAGTATCGACGAGTGATTTAAATTATGATTTTTTTAGTGATGAAAGAAATTAGATCGGGAATAGTTTTCGGTACAACTGTAGATTAGGCTGAAAAATTGAATTATCGTAGGGGACTTTTGAAAAGTCAACGGAACCCTGAGGGAGCTCTGATTTTGTGTTAAGATCAACCTTGAAATGGTTTTGAGATGAAACAAAGGTCTCGTAAGGGCTCGAAAGGCAAAATTGTCTTTATCGAGTAATTTTGAATTATTAATTTCAGAATTTTAGTATTTTAATCTAAATAAAATTAATATTTGAGAATATAATTATAATTGTAATGCATAAAGTGGGATTAATAATTTAATTGAGAAATTTATAATGATTTTAATAAATTATATATTATACATAATATATTATAGAAATTATATATATATATATGTGTGTGTGTGAGTAAGTCTGCGAGTGTGTGCGTGGTGGGCAAGAATCTACCATAAATATATATATACATATATAATATACAAGGGAATGGGTAAACACCAAGTTCCATAATATAATATATCTATTTATGTGTGTGAAGTGTATGTGAAATGTGTTGTGAATGAAATCAGCGGGTAATTCAAAAGCCTATGCGTGGAGGTGAGGTTAAGGTAAAACCATGGTATTGAATTGATTAGTGGGCTGCCAATTGAATTTGATAGATTAGTATATTATGTAGATATATTATATAATATACATAAAGGTACGTGATGGCCAAGATGTAAATATAAAATGTATATTTGGAGTAGCGGCCAAGGATGAGGAATTATAAAATGAATTTGTGAAGTGGTGGCCATGGCAGGAGCGTTCGCATGAAGGGTATAAATAGGCTTGGGCGCAAGATGGAGAAGAGGAGGGAAGAGAAGAGAAATAAGGATGAAGAGAAAGAGAGAAAGGAAGAGAAAAATAAAAGAAAAAAATAGTAGGAAGTTTTTGAAAAATTTTAGAAATTTATTTAGAGTTTGAGGAATGTGTTGGGGCAGGCTGGCAGAATTTAGCAAGTTGGCATTAGGGTTGAGATTGAGCTCGAATTTTGAGGTATTTTGAATTTCATTTAAGGTGAGTGGTTCCAACTCAAAAATTTGGTTTAAAGTTGTGAGTAGTTTACCCTAAAACTTGGTATTTGTGTTACTTAAATGTGTTGTGGATTTCATGCAAAATGGTTTTGTGCATTGAAATGATAACCAGTGACGGTTGGTTTTACGAGGGAGGTTCGTCCCTAAACGTTTTGAACTATGCATTGCATTTTATAAATGTTGTTTATACGATGCATTGAATTGTGAAATGTGGCATTGTCTTGAGTTTTATGTGTACGTATGGAATGTCAGCCTCGGATGTTGTTTGGATAGTGTAGCCATAATTCTTCAAGGGCGTGACGGAATAATAGGGGTATCTGATACTAGGTGTGCATGTTAGGATAACTGCCTTGGTTTTCGTGCCAGACAGTTTGGTCAGGGAAGTTGCACTAAGACGACTAGGTGGTCCATACTGTATTGTTCATGTGAGATGTCAGCCTAGGATGTTGTCTGGATAGTGTAGCCGTAATTCTCCAAGGGCGTAACGGAATAATAGGGGTATCTGATGCTAGCTGTGCATGTTAGGATAGCCGCTTTGATTTTCGTGCCAGGCCGTTTGGCCACGGAAGTTGCACTAGGACGACTAGGTGGTCCATGTGAAATTTTGGAGTTGAGATTGTATGGTGGTTCCTAGATTCTTAAGGTAGGAATGTATTCTGGTGAGATGCGTTGGCAGCCCCATTTAAGCTAGAATCGCGTCGTGTTGTCGAGTAGGTATGGTGGCATAGCTATTAGAGGGATTGCTCTTTTCCCGTGGTAGGGTTAAGCGTGTGGGATTCTCTTGGGCTAGGGCTTACCGGGTGTATTGGTTTATTTCATATCTTACATTCATTTATGAAAAATGTGTTTTGAACTCTTACTTAGATGATTCATCATCTAATTTGGACTTTGTCCCTGGAATATCCAAACGTTCTAGGTGAAGGCAGCAGTGCGAAAGGGAAAGGGGTCGTCGAGAAGTGACGGCGATTAGTGGATAGTTTACATTATGTCTTTTCAGTTATGTTATTTACTTTTGAAAACGTCATGTAAATGTTAGTGCAACTTTATTTATAAATAAAGTGGTTTCGGTTATGACCTGTTAAGGTTTCGATCTAGCTTCCGCATTTGTGTTGATGAACCTATCTTGGTTTATTAATGGTTCATAGTTGATATACTGAGAAGGTGTAACGGGATCTTTAGGGAATAGTTTTTGTGATGAGTTTTTATTTGAAAAAATTTTTATCCCCTGAATCTTATGTTACGGTCACGCCCTTTCGGGAATTGGGGTGTTACAATTGGTATTAGAGCGAATGTTTGAAATTTAAGGGACTCTAATTAGGGTTTGGAATTTAAGAGACTCTAATTAAAGCGATTGTTATCTGAGGATTTTAGATTTCGTTGGAAATTTAGAAACTATCGATTTGAGGTCAATAGTTGAAATTTTTACGTGGAGTAATGAGATAACTGGTAGTTATCGGGGATGGTCGAGTTAGAAATAATTCGATTTGTATTGAGGATCCTAGGGATATTAAACTTAGGATGACTCGATAGGTGTTGTGGAGAATAGAGTTTAAGGATTCTGAGGGTTGATTTTGATGATAGGGATCTCAAAATAAATGTTTTGAGGATCGAGGTAGGGTTATCTCAAGGAAACTACTCATGGGAACAAGTCGAGAGTGTTTAGTTCAAATGTTGATCTAGGGAAATGAAATGGCCGGGATAAAATATTGAATCCCGTAAAGGCTAATGGAGACTAGAAATTTTGGCTACTCATAATTTGAAATTTAGACAGGGTACTTTTGATGGTTGTGGGACCCAAAACATCTTTTAGCAAGATAGAGATTATCTTTAAGTGAGATTTTCCGTAAGGAAGTGTTTTTCTTTTCAGATGGTGAAAACTCGGAGAGTTATGGATCTCAACGAGCAAGATGAAAGTGACGGTAGTAGCAGTCATCGCAGTTGTTCTGCGAACCATGTCACAAATGATGGACGATAAGAGGAGCGATCAGGTCCTAGCGAGAACAGACTTTATCGAATGGAAAGAATCTTAGAAGGCATGCTGACACATGTAACGAGAAACGAGCCATCGAGGCATACAACTCATGTGTTGGATCAGTATCGCCGACAAAAACCCCTGGTGTTCAGGGGAAAAGCAGATGATGACCCCTGCATGGCGGAATACTGGATGGAGCAAATCGAGAAGTTGCTCCAACATTTGCAATGCAGCGATGAAGACAAAGTTAACTGCGCTACATTCATGCTTGAGGAAGACACTGCACGATGGTGGCAGTCAGCCCAGCGAGCTTTGCAGAGGACACTTAGGCAAGTGGAGCAAGATCCAAGGCCGAGGCAAGCTCAACCTGTGACTTGTGCTAGATTCAAGGAAGCGTTTGACGCAAAATATTTTCCTCGGAGCTGGAGAGAAGAAAAGACTTGGGACCCAATACGACGTAAAGTTTACTCAGCTAATCCGGTATGTACCTATGTACGAAGTCGATGAGTGGCAGAAAGCCTAGAAATTTGTGGGAGGATTGAAAGTGGGACTGCAACAAGCTCTTAGCTCGTGGACTTTGGACACCTACAACGAGGCATTGCATAGAGCCTTATCCACTGAGACTAATCTATTGCGAGTTGGTTTGATTCAATCGGACGAGAAAAAGAAAAATCCGAAAGGTGGGGAGCATAAATCAGATGGAAGGAACTCCAAAAACAATAGGTCGTGTCCAAGATGTGGCAAGGTACACCAGGGAAACAATGTTTCCAAGGACATATCTGATGTTTTTCGTGTGGTGAAGAAGGACACAAGTAAAATGACTGTTCTAAGAATAAAGAGGCACTACCGACCGGGAATCGAATGAGGATCACATGTTTTTCGTGTCAACAACCTGGTCATTACTCAAGCGAATGTCCAAAGAGGCAGAAGGTGGAGCAAGTGGGAAAAGCAAATGAGGCTCAAAAACCCCGCCCTGGACGAGTTTTCTAGCTGTCAAAGGAGGACGACGATATCTACTTGACAAAAGAGAAAGGTATGCCGAGTTAATTCAAAGTTATCAATTTCTGTGCAATCATGGCAGCCAATGTAAAAGTTCAATGTTATCAATTTCTATGTGATTTTATCATATGCATTAGTGTGAGAGTAGGTTGGGAGATTTAGAGGTCAAAAGAAATGTATTTTGAGGACATGATTGGAAATAATATTAAGTATTATGAATTATTTTGGATATGTGTAACCGCCGGTATAAAGCTACAACGGGATAATCTGAAAAATAAGTAAGATGCTTGGTAAGCATGGATCGTGTTAGGATGTAAGTAATGAATAATTGCTAAGGATTATGAATGGTATTTAGGACATTTCAATTGGGATTCATTAGCGACAGTAGTGATTCAATTATCGCGGGCCAAATTTTGAGGACGAAAGTTATTAAGGGGGGAGAATGTAATACCCGGGAATCACTTGAGGATATAAACGGTATTTAATGAAGGGTATAAATGGAATTTGCGGAAAAGTGAGACTATAGGGTACAATAACACAGTTTTGGACGACCGAATTAGTCAGAGAGAGTACCCCGAACCCTAGACAATTAAGGAGAATGGTATAGTATCGATGAGTGATTTAAGTTATGATTTTTTTAGTGATGAAAGAAATTAGATCGGGAATAGTTTTCAGAACAACTGTGGATCATGCTAAAAAATTAAATTATCGTAGGGAACTTTCGAAAAGTCAACGGAACCCTGAGGGAGCTCCGATTTTGTGTTAAGATCAACCCTGAAATGGTTTCGAGATAAAACAAAGGTCTCGTGAGGACTCGGAGGGCAAAATTGTCTTTGTCGAGTAATTTTGAGTTATTAATTTTAGAATTTTGGTATTTTAATCTAAATAAAATTAATATTTGAGAATATAATTATAATTGTAATGCATAAAGTGGGATTAATAATTTAATTGAGAAATTTATAATAATTTTAATAAATTATATATTATGCATAATATATTATAAAAATTATATATATATATGTGAGTAAGTCTGTGAGTGTGTGCGTGGTGGGCAAGAATCTACCATAAATATATATATACATATATAATATACAAGGGAATGGGTAAACACCAAGTTCCATAATATAATATATCTATTTATGTGTGTGAAGTGTATATGAAATGTGTTGTGAATGAAATCAGCGGGTAATTCAAAAGGCTATGCGTGGAGGTGAGGTTAAGGTAAAACCATGGTATTGAATTGATTAGTGGGCTGTCAATTGAATTTGATAGATTAGTATATTATGTAGATATATTACATAATATACATAAAGGTATGTGATGGCCAAGATGTAAATATAAAATGTATATTTGGAGTAGCGGCCAAGGATGAGGAATTATAAAATGAATTTGTGAAGTGGTGGCCATGGCAGGAGCGTTCGCATGAAGGGTATAAATAGGCTTGGGCGCAAGATGGAGAAGAGAAGAGAAGAGAAGAGAAATAAGGAAGAAGATGAAGGGAGAAAATAAGAGAAAAATAAAAGAAAAAAATTGTAGAAAGTCTTTGAAAAATTTTAGAAATTTATTTAGAGTTCAAGGAACGTGTTGGGGCAGGTGGCAGAATTTAGCAAGTTGGCATCAGGGTTGAGGTTGAGCTCGAATTTCGAGACATTTTGAATTTCATTTAAGGTGAGTGGTTCTAACCTAAAAATTTGGTTTAAAGTTGTGAGTAGTTTACCCTAAAACTTGGTATTTGTGTTACTTAAATGTGTTGTGGATTTCATGCAAAACGGCTTTGTGCATTGAAATGGTAACCGGTGACGGTTGGTTTTACGAGGGAGGTTCGTCCCTAAACTTTTTGAACTGTGTATTGCATTTTATAAATGTTGTTTATACGATGCATTGAATTGTGAAATGTGGCATTGTCTTAAGTTTTATGTGTACGTATGGAATGTCAGCCTCGGATGTTGTCTAGATAGTGTAGCCATAATTCTCCAAGGGCGTGATGGAATAATAGGGGTATCTGATGCTAGGTGTGCATGTTAGGATAGCCGCCTTGGTTTCCATACCAGACCATTTGGTTAGGATAGTTGCACTAGGACGACTAGATGGTCCATACTGTGTTGTTCATGTGGGATGTCAGCCTAGGATGTTATCTGGATATTGTAGCCGTAATTCTCCAAGGGCGTGACGAAATAATAGGGGTATTTGATGCTAGGTGTGCATGTCAAGATAGTCGACTTGATTTCCATGCCAAGCCGTTTGGCCAGGGAAGTTGCACTAGGACGACTAGGTGGTCCATGTGAAATTTTGGAATTGAGATTGTATGGTGGTTCCTGGATGCTTAAGGTGGGAACGTATTCTGGTGAGATGCGTTGGCAGCCCCATTTAACCTATAATCGCATCGTGTTGTCGTGTTGTCGTGTCGTCGAGTCGGTATGGTGACATAGCTTTTAGAGGGATTGCTCTTATCCCGTGGTAGGGTTAAGTGCGTGGGATTCTCTTGGACTTGGACTTACCGGGTGTATTGGTTTATTTCATGTCTTACATTCATTCATGAAAAATGTGTTTTGAACTCTTACTTAGATGATTCATCATCTAATTTGGACTTTGTCCCTAGAATATTTAAACGTTCCAAGTGAAGGCAGCAGTGCGAAAGGGAAAGAGATCGTCGAGGAGTGACGACGATTAGTGGATAGTTTACATTATGTCTTTTCAGTTATGTTATTTACTTTTGAAAACGTCGTGTAAATGTTGGTGCAACTTTATTTATAAATAAAGTGGTTTCGGTTATGACCTGTTAAGGTTTCGATCTAGCTTCCGCATTTGTGTTGATGAACTTGTCTTGGTTTACTAATGGTTCATAGTTGATATACTGAGAAGGTGTAACGGGATCTTCGGAGAATGATTTTTGTGATGGGTTTTTATTTGAAAAATTTTTTATCTCTAAAATCTTACGTTACGGTAACGCTTTTTCGGGAATTGGAGTGTTACATTTGTTGCAGTAATAACAATGGGTGAAAATATGTTTGATCACGACAATTGTTACTCATTTCTTCAAGTCTTCACAATAAAACAATTATTCTAGAACTTTAAAGAATTATAAATATGCATCAAGACGTGGTGCCTTGAGAATATATATTAGACAGTTATTATCTAATAAGGAAATTATCACGGTATAATTATCTTATGCTAGCTGATGCAAGAGCTGTGATTAAAGGTATAAGGAATGTGTTTAAAATCATTCCTAACCACCAGTAGTGAAAACCCAACATTTTTTTCATTTTCAGCTATTACAAGTTTTAATGATCAAGTAATAACAAGTTACTATTACATGTTTGTAGCTTTAGCATTAGCATGATGCAGAGGGATAAAGAATATGATTTTAATGAAATTTAGTTTCTTGCTTTAAGTAATAGAAGCATGTAAGAAACTTCAACTAGGTGAGCATAAGAAGTGGCGTCGCCAAAGGGTTGAAAATCACCATTGTAAATGTTCATGAAAGCAAGAGCTCATACATGGTTATAATTATTCGAGAATGTTATGTTATTCACGTCGGGTAATATAATATTTGCCAGACGCAAATAAAGTAAGAAGAGGGGCATGGGCCCTACCCCCTTCCTCTTTGCATGCCCGCATCAGACAAACTTGATACAAATAGAAGAATAAATCTGTATAATTATTAGTGAACATCTTATTCAATATGTCAATATCATATATCATCATTTAAGATTAAGCAATGTATCACCAATGTTTCTTTAGAACTTGGTACATACCCTAATTGAAGATTTAAATCGAAAAATACCTTATTCTATATATGGACCAGGAATTTAATAGTGTATGAATTAACTGGAGGATTGTTAGAATAATTTACACTATTAAATAAGAGAACAAAAAAAGTTGTGTTATGGTTACTTATGTTTTTAAAAGATATAAGCTTTTCTAAATAGACATAACTATTTTGGAAAGTTAGGATTATTTATAAAGATAAGTGACACATTAGTTTAAAATTAAGAGATATGACTATTCATATCTTTTTTGAAGTGACATGACTCATGTACAAATAGATGTGTTCATATATGATTTTCATACAAAGGGATGTCTTTTCTCTTAATTATCTATACTATCATACAAGCAAGCACTGTATTTTGGCATTATAAAGTTATGTCAATAAAATTCTTTTCTAAAATATTTTTTATATTTATTGTTTAAAAATTAAAAATTAACTATATTAACAAGATTTGAACCCATGATTGTCTCCATAATAATTAATTTCTCAAGCAATTTTATCAGTACACTAAAATTCATTTTGTTTAGTTTTTTATAAAGTAAAAAATAAATTGTAACCATCAAATGCCACCTATTGAACTTTCATTTTAATGTTTTTACTTTTGTGCACTCTCACATGTCACCCTTTTCGATATAAATGAGTGAACCTATTTCAATAAAATTAAATTAATTGATCTATCTATCCCCTACTCTCAAAAGTATATTGAGTCATACTTTTGATAAATCTTAAGAGTGATTCGCTTAGAAGGGTGTTTGGCTTACCAATTTGATTGTTTATAAGTTTTATTTTTAGTTTATAAGTTACACGGCTTATTTAGTTAATCGTTTATTAATATCTAAGAGTTTAAACACTATGAATTTTATAAGTTGTTTTAATAGCATTTAAGATAAGCTCTCCTCTCCCCTCCCCATCCCCTCTCCTGTTCCTTCTCATAAGTTTTTTCAAATAAGCTCTTGATAGTTTATTTCGTTGACCAAGTAAATGATAAATTTGCCATCAAACAACTAACATATTTTCAACCTCTATCCTTCTCCTTCATCCATCTATCTTCTCTATCGTTGCCTCACCTATATCTTCTTCGTCGCCATCATTGCCTCTATCTCTTCCATGGCGACCGCCTCTAGCCCCATTCCTTTCCCAATCGATCATTGCCTTTATCCCTATCTCCATCGGCTGCTGCCTCCAACCTCCATCCCTACCTCCTCCATGTCCATCATCACCCACTGCACGTGCCTCTATTGTCCATCGCTTCCTCCTCCATCAACCACAATCTGTGTGTGTGTGTATATA
Source organism: Diospyros kaki (assembly GCA_036245055.1). Classification (NCBI taxonomy): domain Eukaryota; kingdom Viridiplantae; phylum Streptophyta; class Magnoliopsida; order Ericales; family Ebenaceae; genus Diospyros; species Diospyros kaki. Next base: position 33,284,304 of record BSEG01000016.1, read on the forward strand.
TATATAACATATGTATTTAACATATATATTGTATTAATATATTTTTTAATAATTATGTATAATTTATCAACATATAATTGTAATAATTTTATCAGTTGGATATTAATTTATAATTTATTTTTATTAAAAATTTATATTTTTATGAATTTTATTTGTATTATTCAACATGTATTAACATGTCCATTTTATTTTATTTTATTTTTTTTGATTAAGTTATGATAGTTTATAAACTTTACATAACTATATAAATAACAGGTTAAAACACATTTATTCAAATATGTTATCAATTTAAATATTATCTAACTTTTAAACTTTACACAATTTATAAGTAAAAAGACTTATAAGCAAGAAAAAAATAAGCCAAACAGCCTCTAAAAATAACAATTTGTCACGATCACAGTTAAGTTACATCTCTCGCTCTCCTTCTCCCTTCTCCCCACACCCCATCCCTTCTGTATCGCACCACTGTCTTCTTTGTTATCCCTATCTATAAAGCATCAAATCACACTGACTCAATCCATATCAAGCGGGTGGATCTCTTTTCAAGCTTTTCGGCGAGCATCCTCTTCAATGTTAATTAGCTTGCAGCTTCCTCTTTTCACCCACCTTCTTCAGCAGCAACGACCACCATGGAAGGTGGCAACAAGATTACTCCCCCAATTAGTGATGTGCATCCAGTTAAGCTTCTCTTTCCTCAGTTGAACTGCACCAATTGAATTATTAATCTCATACCATTTAAGGACTTTGCTTGTCTAGTTGTGAGACTACTCTTTTGAGTTGCATAATTACGTTAGACTATCTATATCATTTGATGTATTATTTATGTGATATATCATTTCATATATTTTTAATCTATCTACAATTCACTAAATTTGAGATTTATCTATCTATACAGGACAACTAGAATTAAATTAAATCTCTTATATCTACCATTTTTCTCTATCTACGAACATATTAAGTTCTATTTTAGAAACTTTTGTCACTATTAAATTTGAATTTGATGAGAATTATCTAGCTAATATATATTGGGCAAATAACATAACCACAAATGTTAGCCTTCTTTTCAATTGATTAATTAAGGAACAAAAAAGATCACTGCACTAACCTAATGTCGTTATCTTATTAAGATTCGGAAACATTTTCTTCTAAAAGCTAATTCAAAATTATCATTTTCTTCAAAATATTCTTCTTACCATTCTTTGTGCTCTCTTTATGGTGGTGTACCGTCCCAATCAAACATGATATCAAAAGAAATTTCAGTTTTGGACCATTAAGAGTTTGAAGTGTATGAGTTACTTAAATCTTTAATGTTGTTTTCGTAAGAATTTTAGAATTTGCATGGTCTTCTATCATTATCTGATCGGTTTAAAGGGGGAACGATATCATCAGTGATGATGTTTAATGGGAGTCTGGCTCGGTTTATATCAAATGTCTCAAAATTGTATATATTTTATGAATTCTAAAAATAATTGTTAAATGCAATGCTTAACCCGAAAAAACGAGAATCGAGTTGGGGGAAGGTTATATGGATCCTACCCTTGGTCACCAAGAAAAAGAAAAAGTTAGATGTCTGAACAAATGAGATACGTTATTTTTCTGGGTAGACAAGTGATGGAACTTATGCTGTTACCCCACTATTTTTCAAAAGAAAGATAAGTTCACAAGAAAATTTCGTTTCAACATAATTTACAGAAATAACAATCATACCATTGAAATATGTAGTAGTTCTATGGGAGTAACCCTTTTGTTCATAGGCTTGGTGAGAATTATAATTTTATATTCAAGTTTAGTTTAAGATTTAGGATTTAGGGTTTAAGAGAAAGTTAAAAGAGTGTTGTATTAAATTACTCAACAAAAATTTTTAAGTATCTCAAATAAATAATATATTAATTTTCACTAAATCATGAGAAGACCACACCGTTCAAGATTACATAAATTATTTTTTTGATTTAGAAAAAAAGACAAAAGTGAGTCACCTAATGGGAGGGAGTATTGCAGTCCAGTTAGGCCATTAGGTGCCTTTCCTAGTGGAGGGGGTCACTCACTCTAAATATAATACATATTCTGTTCTGGATAACACTACTAAGAAAAGATCCCTAATTAATGTAAAAACTTCCTTATTTGGTAAAAGGTTGAGAGATGGTATTTTTCTATAGCATTTCTCTACTGAAACTAAGTTATACGAAATGATATAAAATGACTTTCCCAGTGGGAGGTTCAAGATCTTACTCAAGTAATAGGTATATATTACTGGAGTAACCTAAAAAGGTTCAAATATGGTTAAAATCTTTTTCGAGTAGCCTATATATATTACTCGAGTAACTTTGGCTCTAATAGAGAAATTCAAATTTGTTTTGTGTATTACTCAAGCAACCCTCTCACAATACTCAAGTAATACAGTCCGCGAAACTTTAGATTCAAAATTTCTAGCCATTGGGCTGCATTTAATGTAGTCTACACAACAATACTTAATGCTCTCTGATTGAATCTTCATTACATTTCTTTTAATATACATTTGATTTCCTTGAGATTAAAAGTACTAACAAGGTTTACTTGTTGTCGACGTTCAATTTCAGTCGAGTCTGATTCGTTTTGGGCCGCACTGAGTGATTATAGACCACGGTAAGAAGAGAGGTCTTTTTAGGAAGCTAATGAAGAACACTTAACGATTTTCTTCTGGTTCGGCCAGAACGATGCCTACTCCACGCCCGCACTCTGATTATTCCTTTCAGAATGGCGGTTCTTCAGATTATTCTCCTTGTCCCTTATGTTACCTCTGTCCCCTATTTATAATCGAAGGGGCTTTACAATTCGGATAACATATAAAAATAAAAAGGGGATATAATGGGGGACAAACAGTCTTTATTATCTGTACAAAATCGTAAGTGGGATCTTCATCTCGAGGAGCATGGGTTGCTGCAGTGGATGGTCCCTACCTCTGACTCCTTAGCAGCTTTTACCACTTTATGCGAGCTGATCGTTTTCGGGCCAGCGACCTCGGTGGTCCAGCGATCTGAAGGATGCTTCCTGGAGTTCGCTCACGGATGGCTTCAGACTCGTTTGAAGGATATCGGGAGGTCGTCAGGTGTCGCTTTACAAGTTCGGGCTTTGGAAGTGAAAACGACCTCCCCAGTGAGGTCGTTTGGGCCTTCTTGTTTCCAGGCGATCGGGCCGGCCCATCCGAGCGAGAAATACGTATAACATAAGCCCCCCAGTTCGCGGTGCGATCCTCGCGCTGGGAACTGACGCGTGCCAGCTGTTCTTCCGCCTCTTCGATGTCTGCCTAATCGTTTTAAATCTCGTCGTTCCACGCAGCACGCCTTGTCTGTAACGCATTTAATGCGCACTTTCCCCCATTACGGCGCATGATTATGCCTGTGGGACCCATAAGCTATCGTGCGGCCGTTGGATGTGTAGTATGCGGTGAGTCGCATTTAGATCTGACGGTTGGGCCGATCGAAACATCAGTATAAATGGTGAGGGGTGTCTACTTTTTTCCCTCTTTCACGCCATTTTCGAAATCTTTTCCAGCTTCTGCTTTCTTGCTTTCTCCTTCTCGAAGCCTCCTCTGCTGCCTTTTTCCAGTCGTTCGTTACTCTTCTTCCGGTGCTCGTTCCGACGTTCCGTACAGGCATCAGACTCATTGTTTGGTAAGTCTGCTATGACTTCTTTTCTTTCTTCTTCTCGCCGGTTAACTATCGACAGTCCTGTCGATCGCTATTATCCCCGCTTATAGACGGCTCGACTTGATTTGGCGTTGGCTGGGCCTTCGGGTTCAATGACCTTAGGATTAGAGTTTCCTTGGAATACCGGGCTCGCAGCTGTGGCCCCTCCGCTTTAAGCAGTATCCTGTTGCAAAGCGCTCGGCCTGAAAGATCTTAGGGTTTTTTTTTTTTTTTTTTTTTTTAGGGTTCTTGAGGTCTGGTTCGCGATTTGTGACCTGACTGTTCTTTATTTTTTCTCTGTAGATGTCCGATCGTCACCATGGAAATTCAGGTCAAAAGCGCTGCAACTATATCGTAGGAGAAAATGACACTTCGAACTCGGAAGATTGTCTTATCATGGAGGGCCAGAACTGTGAGGGTGCGAGCTCGAGGTCTAGGGAAATTGTCGCTCTGACCTCTTTAGAAACCGACCTGGAGATTTACGATCAGATCGCGAAAGAGAGTGCTGGTCGTGCGGTCTTCAAGAGATTCCCGTCCAGATTCAAACGTCGCGAGGTGGTGGCTTGTGTCCGGGAGTTCCGTCTTCCCAGGGACTGCCAAGTATACATTCCTATTTCGAGCTCTCACGCAGCTTACCCACCATCCAAATAAGTAGCCGTTAGTCATCAGCATCTTGAGTCCGGCCTTAGATTCCCAGTAGCCCCGTACCTTGTCACCCTTTTGAACGACATTAAGCTCGCTCCTTTTCAATTAACACCGAATTCGTTTGCCCAGCTCACTTCTCTGGCTGTTTTGTTCCTTACAAATAAACTTCCTCTCCCTTCGCCAAAATTAATAAAATTTCTGTTCTCTTTCAAAAACGCCAAGGACGGGCTGTACTACCTGGCAGCTCGTCCTTCTCCATACAAGGCCGCCCTTCCTCAGGGTAAAGCGAAGGGGAAGTCTAACGTGGGCGATTATAAGTCCAGTTGGTTCTTCGTATCCTGCTCTTCGCTTTCTCTTTTGAGGAATTATAGCTTCGTATTGACCCCTGGTAACTGAATATCAGTCCACATGAATTTTTCTTCTTTCGATTACTTGCTTTAACCCATTTGCATTTTGATGCAGACTTCGGGGGCAAGAGACTGACTTTGTCGGCTGAGGAGACTAACATCCTCGACAGACTTTTGGCTACGGGGGCAAGCTTAGAGATCCTCGAGCTTTCGGATGACCTTCTTCGTGAAAACAAGCTCGCCCCTCCTCTTAACGTCGAGATCGTTCAGGGGGACCATATCATGGACTTGGGTGCGGACATCGCCTCGTTACCTCTTCAGGTTGCAGGGGCGAGTAGTTCAAGAGGAGTTGTCCAAGGCGAGAGTATGATTGACCTCGACCTCCTCGAGCCGAGGCGACCTAAGGAAAAATCGAGCAACACCTCGTCATCAGCCCCGAGCTCAAGCTCGCGGGACGGCAGGTCGGGAAAACAGCAAATGCGCCCGCAGCAACAGCAAAATCGACAAGTGCGGGGGGGGGGCAACCGGAGCAGCGACAAAGGGCTCCGCCCCATCAATCCCAGCATCAGAGGGAAAAACATCATCAGCAAGGGCATCGGCCCCCGGTCCCCCAAGATCATGGTTTGGGCGTGGGCCAAGGGAAAGAGGTCGCTGTGGCTCGAGACGCCCTTGTTGCCGGCTCAAAGAGGGGGCCAGATCACCCGCAGCTGAGGGAGGATGCTAGAGGCAACGGGCCAGGATCCCTGAGAAGGAGCTGCCCCTAGAGGCCCTGCCAGGAGGGGTCTACGTCAACTCTCTTCTGAATTCTGCGCCCGACCTCTTGGGAGCGACCTCGAAACCTCTTGATGACCCGAAACTAAAGGGGGTCGTTCTCTGCGACTTTATGGCCCCTCATAGCCTGGTGGTAAGTAAGAAGATATATATATATATATTTTGTGGCGGGGGCTAATAACTTTTCTTCTTTCACAGGCTTCCCTTACCGCCATGAAGCTTCGTGCTCAGTATAAGGACTTTGACGACCAGCTTCGTACGATGAGCACGTCCCTTCAGGCTGAAGTGGAGAAACTTCAGGACGTGAAGAAAGCCCAGCAGGCCGAAATAACGAAGCTTTCGGACGAGAAGGCAAGTCTCCAGGCTGAGCTTCTTTCAATTCAGAAAGAGGTGGAGGGCTCTGAGATGCATCTGCGGGCTGAAGTTCAGAAGAATAAAGACCTCGAGGAAGGGTTTCGTAGGTCAAAGGATGTGTGGGAGTCTTCCAAATCCGGGCTCACTGCCGAGCTAAATAAAACGAAAGAGGAGTTGGGGAGGGCGCAGGAGTAGCTCAAATCGGTCGAGGCAGAGTTGAAAACGACGACTGAGGAGCGGGCTCGGGCGGATGATTGTGCGGCCCGATGCAAGGAGCTCGCCCAGAGGGCCATAGACGATGTAAGAGGAGAGGTCGAAGCTCGGATGGAGGCTACGCGCCGTAAGGCCAGATCCGACACCTGCTCGGCGTTCCTGTACACCCTTTGGGTGAACCATCCTGAGATGGATTTCTCTTTCTTCGGTGCGCAGGCCGTCGAGGAGGTGAAGCGGTATGCTGCCGAGGCCGCGGAGGACGCCATCGAGGCTGATCCCCTTGAATCGTCTGAGGCTCCCCTGGACGAGGTCGAGCTATCCGGAGCTATCGCTCCTCAGCCCAGGGAGGTCACCGAGGAGTCTTCTATGGATTCCCAGCCGGTTCTGCCTCCTACAGTTCAATCTGCCGAGGTCGATTCTGTAGAGGAAACTGCCCCTCCCAACTAGGACTTTCTCATATGTATATGTACACATTTTCTTTTTCTTTTTTGTAATACCAGCTTCATTTAATCGAACAGGTATTTTTTTATTTTTATTTTTTTATACTTTGCGTACATTGCTTCAGATTTCTTCGTGAGCTAGGATCAATTTAATTTTTTAATAATAAAAAGAAATAATTCAAAACACTCTTCATGATATGTCTCGAAATAGAGTTGATACCTTAAAAACAATCTCCTCAAGGGAAGTCTTCAGAATCATAATTTCAGAACGAACATAGGCTCGAACCAGGTCGTCCATGATAGTTGTAATTAATCAACGCGAATGATCATACTTGAAAACAATCTCCAAAAGAAAATCCCTCTTCAGCATGTTTGGATAAAACGACAGGGTTTAAGAAAATCCCTCGCTGTCTTGGTTTAAGTATAGTGGCTGAGAAGCTCGCGATAAACGGTCAGGAAGTGTACCCAATAGGTTGGGAACGATCTTATTATACAAATCGAGACAGATCTCTATTGACTCGTTTGAACATGAAGATTTTGTGTAAACATGAGATCGTGTCATGCCCTCGACTGACATTTTGAAGCGCTTGATAATTTTAACAAATTCGGAGTAAATACTCAGGTAGGTCGTAATTCAAGGCTTTCTGTCAAGATAAAGGGACCCTCAGTTAGAGAAATCTTGACCCAACATTGCCAAGCTATATGTTCATGTAGGTCATAGGGTGACCCCAGCTAACATACCATGGCTTGCTATTTCATTGACTTGCTGAGCCAAGATATGTGTCTAGATAGGTCGCGTTTCGATCTCAGCTGACACACCGTGGCTTCTGCAATTTTTATTTGGATCGAGAGAGAACACCTAGGTAGGTCATAGACTGTAGCTTTAGGTTAAGATGAAAGGACCTCGGCTAGCGAACCCAACTCGGAGTTACTTATGGAGGCCGTTACTCAAAAATTTCCAAACCATGACATTAAGTCAAGATGAATGGTTCCGGCTTCAGACCAAGACCTGAAGGAGGGACCAAGGTGAATGCTCAGTTGAGCTGCAAACCATAACATAGTGGTTAGGTTCTTTAGGCTCCAGCTCGCAAACCATAGCTTTTCAATTCCTCGTTTCAGGGATATTTAATCAAATACCAATAAGGATAAAGTGCAATGAAAGTTCATGAATCTTAAACAAAATCACAAAAATTTATTTGTAATAAAAAAGACGAAGAGTAGACGGGGACCATTACACTTATTTGAAGTAAGGACAGAGGTGCTCCGCATTCCAAGCTCGTGGGAGAGAGAAGCCGTCCAAGTTTGCCAAATGGTATGCTCCGTTACTTAGATTTTCCTTGATGATAAATGGACCTTCCCAGTTAGGCCCTAGTGTGCCATCACTAGTCATCCGTGCCTCTGGGAGTACCAGACGTAATACCGAATCTCCGACGTTGTAACGTCGGATTCGGACCTTCCGGTTGTAATATCCCGCTACCCTTTGCTAATAAATGGCAACCCTTATGCGAACCATATCTCTTGATTCTTCGAGCAGGTCAAGGTTAGCTGCCAGGAGCTCGTTATTGCGATCTGAGCTGAAGGTGGCCCTTTGGTGGCTGGTCACTTCATTCTCGACGGGGATCGTAGCTTCCGACCCATATGCCATTGAGAATGGGGTTTCTCCAGTGCTGCTCCGAGCTGTTGTTCGATAGGCCCACAACACTGTTTACAGTTCGTCCACCCAAGCCCCCTTCCGGGCTTCAAGATTAGTTTTTAGGGTTTACTTGATTATTTTGTTGACAGCTTCAACCTGCCCATTGGCCTGGGGGTGATCCACTACGGTAAAACTTTTTTGGATCCCCATTGATTCGTAGAATTGGATGAACTGCTCACTGGTGAATTGGGTTCCGTTATCCGTTATTATTTACCGCGGTACCCTGAACCTGCAGATTATGTTATCCCATGTGAATGCTTGTGCCTTCGCACTGGTCATTTATGCGAGCTCTTTAGCCTCCGCCCATTTGGTGAAGTAGTCAACTACTACTATGGCGTGCTTGCACCCTCCGCGAGCTGTTGGGAGTGGCCTGATTAAGTCCATCCCCCAAATAACAAACGGCCATGGGCTACTCATCTGCTGCAGATAAGCCAGCGGAGCTCACGGAATTTTGGCGAACCTTTGACACTTTTCGCATTTCTTGACTGTTTCTAGGGCATCTTGCTTTACGGTGGGCCAATAAAATCCTTGTTGGAGGGTCTTTTGTGCCAGCGAAAGTGCCCCTATATGATTACCGCAGTGACCTGCATGAATTTCTTCGAGCACAGTTCGACAATCGGTGCCATCAATGCACCTCAGGAGTGGGGCTGAGAACCCCCTTCTGTATAGTCTTTCGTCGTAGATGCAATACCGAGCTGCTTGAGCTCGCAGACGACGTGCTTCCAACTTATCTTCAGGTAGTTTGTCGTCTTGTAGATATTCCAGGATAGGAATCATCCACGAGTTTTGGGATACGGTGATCGTCATTGTTTCAGCTCGTTGCTCTATACTTGGGACTGCTAAAAAATCCATGGGTATGTTTTTCGAGAATTCTGCATCCCGGGCGGTTACAAGACGAGCTAACGCGTCCGCATGGGAGTTCTGGGAGCGGGGGATTTGGTGTATTTGATATATTTCAAAAAGGGCAAGGAGCTCGCGTACCTTTTGTAAATATGCAAGCATCTTTGTACCTCTGGCCTGGTATTCTCCCCGTACTTGGTTGACAACCAGCTAGGAGTCATTGAAAATCTTCAAGGATTCGGCTCGTATCTCTTTTGTCAGGCGGAGTCCAGCTAATAAGGCTTCATACTCGGATTCATTATTAGTGGCTGAAAAACCAAACCTTAGGTCGCAGAGGATTTTATGACCTTCGGGACTTATTAGCATAACCCCGGCTCTTGTTCCCTGTTCACTTGATGACCCATCGACGTATAGCTCCCAGGATGGTTCCTTCGAGCTTTCTGTATCCTCGTTAATTGGCCCAGTAAACTCGACGATGAAGTCTGCCAATGCTTGACCCTTTATCGCTGTCCTTGGTTTGTATTCTATGTCGAACTAAGCGAGCTCGATCGACCATTTCAGTAAGCGACCCGAGGTATCTGGCTTTTGCAAGATTTGCTTCAATGGGTATTTGGTCATTACCTCGATTTTGTGAGCTTGAAAATAAGGTCGCAACTTTCTTGATGCCACTATTAGATAGTAAGCCAATTTTTCGATTGGTGCTACCTTGTTTCTGCGTCAATCAAGCTTTTGGAGATGTAATAAATGGGGTGCTGCACCCCTTCTTCCCCCCGGACGAGAGCCGCACTAAGAGCCTGTTGGGATACTCCCAAGTATAAGGTCAGCTTCTCTCCGTTCTTTTGTTTAGCGAGCAGTGGGGGTCGTCCCACGTATTCTTTCAGTTGCTGGAACGTGAACTCGCACTCTTCTGTCCATCTGAAATCCTTCTCCTTTTTCAGCAGCTCGAAGAAAGGGGCGCACTTATCAGTCGCTTTTGAAATGAAGCGGCTCAAGGCTGCGACTTTCCCATTGAGGCTTTGTACCTCCTTCTTCCTTACAGGTGACCTCATATCGAGCAAAGCCTTTATTTTGTCTGGGTTGGCTTCGATGCCTCTATTGTTTACCATGAACCCAAGGAATTTTCCGGAGGCTACCCCAAAGGCACACTTGAGTGGGTTGAGCTTCATCTCATAGTTTCTGAGGATTCCAAATATTTCTTCCAGATCGGAAACATGGTCCGTCACTCGCTCGGATTTTATCAACATGTCATCAACGTACACCTCCATAGTTCTTCCGATGAGTGCTTCGAACATCATATTGACCAGCCTTTGGTAGGTCGCGCCAGCATTCTTTAATCCAAAGGACATGACTTTATAACAGTAAAGCCCCCGATCTGTAATGAATGAGGTGTGCTCTTGGTCATTGGGATCCATGGGGATCTGGTTGTATCCTGAATAAGCATCCATGAAACTGAGGAGTTGGTGACCAGCCGTTGCATCCACTAGTTGATCGATTCTAGGGAGGGGGAAACTGTCCTTGGGACACGCCTTGTTCAGGTCGGTGAAGTCGACGCACGTCCTCCACTTCCCATTTTTCTTTTTTACCAAGACTGGGTTGGCCACCCAGGTCGGGTAATGGGCTTCCTTGATGAAGTTGTTTGCCAAGAGTTTGTCCACTTCTTCCTTAAGGGCGGTATAACGCTCTGGCGTCATTGGCCTCCTCTTCTGTCGCACTGGCCTGTAGCCCAGATCTATGTTAAGCTTGTGCGACATGACTTTTGAGGTGATCCCCACCATATCCTGATGGTTCCATGCAAATACATCAAGGTTAGCTTTAAGGAAATTTGTAAGTTGTTCTTTTACCTTAGAAGCTAAGTTCTTTCCTAGCTTGAGGTGTCTCTCTCCATCCGCTTTACCGACCGGGATATCTTCGAGCTCTTCCATGGGACCGGTGGGTTTGTTGCAGTCGATCTCGCGGGGATCCAGATCGTCACTAGTTTCCCATTGGCTGGCTGGTCGCGGGTCGTCTTTTGCAATTATGTTCACTTTCTTTCCTTTTGCCCCCATTTTTAGGGCATCTTCATAACAGGGTCTCGCGAGGTGCTGCTCGCCCCGTACACTTCCTATTCCATTGGGGGTCAGAAATTTCACAGTAAGAGACCTGGTCGATGTGACTAGGTCGAGGTCGTTCATTACTGCCCTTCCGAGCACGACGTTGTATGCTGAGGGGCAGTCTATGATCAGGAAATCTGCCAAAGTGGTGGCTTGGTGTTTCGTGTCCCCGATGGTGAAGGGAAGGCTGATCCGTCCAACAGGGATCACTGCGTCACCTGTGAATCCATAGAGCAGCTTGGGTGACGAGCTCAATTGTTCTCTTCCCAGACCCATCTGATCGAAGCACGCTCTGTACATCACATTCACCGAACTTCCCGTGTCCACCATTATCCTTTGCACTTCGAAGTTACCGATTTGCGCCCGGATAACGAGTGCATCATTATGGGGCCAATGAACGTCGCTGGCTTCTTCTTCTGAGAAAACCATGTTCTCCGGAGTTGGGCCACCCCTGGATCGCTTCGCAGGAACCGACTGTTCGCCTGACCTCGCTACCAGGACATGGTTGGCTTCTCGTACGTACTTGTCGTGGGACTTGTGGGAGGATCCCGCGAGATGAGGTCCACCATGAATCGTGTAAATAGTTCGCACGGTTGGCAAGCGTTCATCATCAGAGGGGGGTGGCTGTGCCGGTTGCTGGCTCGGTTGATTGGTTGGTCGCACTACGTAGTCTTTTAAGCGGCCTCTTCGTATTAGATCTTCAATGGCGTCCCTCAGGGCCCAGCATTCAGAGGTGGTATGACCCGCCTCGTTGTGATACGCGCAGAACTTCTCTTTGTTTCAGAATTTGTTGGGAGTTCTCAACGGGTTGGGTTTTCTGAACTCCTCCTTGTTTCTTTCCATGGCGAAGATCCTATCTTGAGAGTCAGATAGGACGTAATAACTATCGAAGCGTTGCGGCCTCGGAGGTCGTTCATCCTGCTCCACCTTGTGAGTTTGTTTAAACATTTCACCGCTCGAGTGATCTCTTCGAACTTCCCTTCTGGTGTCTCCGTTGTTCCTTTTCTTATTTTGGTTGGAGCCCCCGACTTCTTCTCTAGGTCCTATGGGCTTCTTTGACCCGAAGGCGTCTTCCCACCGGACCTCCTTGGAGGCTCGTTCGTAAAATTCCCCCAGGTCCTTGACTGGGGTCCTGTAGATGCTCTCATAGAGCTTGCCATCTTTTCGGAGGCCGGCGGAAATCGTCGTGAGGATGCTCTCATCAGATGGATCCTCAACATTGCTCACCTCGCATCTGAACCTGGCAATATAATCCCTCAAAGGCTCGTTTGCCTTTTGGAAAATGGTGGCGAGGTGGCACGGTGGTGCGAGCTGTCTTCTTAGGGCCCTGTATTGGTTGACAAATCTCCGTTGACATTCCTCCCAACTGCTGATGCTGCGAGGTGGAAGGTTTCTGAACCATGCTCGGGGAATATCACCCAGGACTGCTGGGAAAGCGCGACATTTAACAAGCGAGCTGGTCGTTTGTAAGTCCATTTGCACGTTATACGCGTCCATGTAGTCATAGGGGTCGTCATCCCCATTGTACTGTGGCATGTTTGGGACTTTGAATCTCCGGGGGAGGGGCTCAAGTTCGACCTCTCTGGTGAACGGTGTCCTGTCTCCACGGCCATTGCTCTGGCTGCAGACCCCTTGTCTTTCCTCCAGCTGCCGGACTCTCTGATATAATTCCTCCACAGTCGAGTCCGGGCCCACCGATTGCTGGACATGCGACCGTCTGCTCCTTTCCCTGTCTGGGGAGCGGTGATTCGGGAATGGGTAGTTGTCCCCGATATCTTCTTCTTCAGGCGGAGGTCGTTCTTCCTACGGTTGGCGGATTCTCCGAGGCGAAGCCGGTGGGTCATGAGTGGCTTGTACTTGGGCTTGGGCCAGAATTCTGACCGCATCGGCGAGCTGCATTACCGTATTTTCTAACGCCTCCTGACGTTGCTGCCAGTCCTGGATCGTTTCGGTCCCGACAATTTGGCTGGCGGGTTGAACAGGGATCCGTGGTGGTATTCCAGCAGCATCTGCAGCGGGTGGCTATAAAAGGCTGTCTACTATCAGAGCAACGGGCCCTCCGTTTGGTGGAAAATCTCGCGGTCTATTGCGATGATTTTCTGGAGGGTCGACTGCTGCCCCGGAACTTCGAGTATTCCTTCCTCTTGCCATGGCTATCGATCAAAGCACGGCCCCTTCCTCTAGCGCCAAAATGTAGACGTTCAATTTCAGTCGAGTCTGATTCGTTTTGGGCCGCACTGAGTGATTATAGACCACGGTAAGAAGAGAGGCCTTTTTAGGAAGCTAATGAAGAACACTTAACGATTTTCTCGTGGTTCAGCCAGAACGATGCCTACTCCACGCCCGCACTCTGATTATTCCTTTCAGAATGGCGGTTCTTCAGATTATTCTCCTTGTCCCTTATGTTACCTCTGTCCCCTATTTATAATCGAAGGGGCTTTACAATTCGGATAACATATAAAAATAAAAAAGGGATATAATGGGGGACAAACAATCCTTATTATTTGTACAAAATCGTAAGTGGGATCTTCATCTCGAGGAGCATGGGCTGCTGTAATGGATGGTCCCTACCTCTGACTCCTTAGCAGCTTTTACCACTTTATGCGAGCTGATCGTTTTCGGGCCAGCGACCTCGGTGGTCCAGCAATCTGAAGGATGCTTCCTGGAGTTTGCTCACGGATGGATTCAGACTCGTTTGAAGGATATCGGGAGGTCGCCAGGTGTCGCTTTACAAGTTCGGGCTTTGGAAGTGAAAACGACCTCCCCAGTGAGGTCGTTTGGGCCTTCTTGTTTCCAAGCGATCGAGCGGGCCCATCCGAGCGAGAAATACGTATAACACTTGTAAAATGAATGTTTCATCTAATCATCTATAGGAAAAAGAGTTGTTATTGTTGAAAAGTATCGTGAAATGTTGAGAAGATTTAGATATGTATATCCACATCAATTGCGCAACAAAGATGATGAGAAAAAGAAAATGAGAGCAAGAAACAAGTTGAAAATAAACAAAAGCCAAAGTGAAAATGATCATCCTTCTCATCCACTGAGAACAAGTTCTTCAATCTCATTCATTTTCTATCTCTATCAGAAAACCTAGAGTGTCTTATTTTCATTGAACTTATTTTCTAAGGATCCCTAGTACTAAGAATGTTTTTCTCTCTATTTGTATTTCATTCTATCTACTGTAAGCAGGTTATTTCTTCAACCTTTGAAAAAGCACTATAAGTGAGTTATTGCTTCAACTCTTAAAAAAATATTGTAAGCAGGTTAGTGCTTGAGTCTGCGAAAAAGCACAAGGAAGGTTAGTGCTTGAACCTATGTGAAAGGCATAAGATCACTGAAAAATGATTGTATAGACGATAGTGCTTGCCTTTTCAAAAAGTAGTCTGATAGTAGATTTGTAAATCCTTAGCGAGGAGTCAAGATAGTAGATGTAAGCGAGTTGTCGAACCACTATAAATATCAGTATCATAGTTGTTTGCTTTCTTCACTTTTATTCATCTTTATTATATGCTTTAATTTTGCAATATTTTGTGAAGCTTATTTCATCACTTTCTTAATCTTGAATTATTGATTGTTTGTACTTAATATTTTCTCTTTCGTATTTTACTCACTACGCACATAATTTACACTTTTATTTGAGTGAAAAACAAGCATTTTCATAAACTCAATTCACCCCCATTTTGGCTTGCCTTATTACTTGGGCTAACAATAATATATAGAGATCTTAATTCACTCTCCCTTCTTAAGCTAAGAAGTTATTCATTATCAAATCATGATTTAAGGAATAACCTTTAGGCCTTGATACTCCTGATCATCAACTTACATACATATTGGTATACATTTCAGCATACCTTGTCACAAAAGCTTACTATTCATTTAACCATAAAATGATATTATACCAATTTTGCATAGATTCAGTGATTTCCTTTCAAGATTTCATCAACCTCAAGAATTGAAAATATTTAAATTCCAATATTTGTTAGTACAATTAACACCCCCAAAATTTTTTGGGTGTGAGAATACATAAATACATGTTTACTTTCTAACCTATAGAGGAAAGTTCTAGAGCAAATGTCGATTCCAAAGTAATCAGAGAATCTGATGCACTCCTGGCAGCCTTTGCCGACGAGATCGCACGAAGCAGAAAGTCGGCCCCCTCTTGGCCAAAACATTGAGGGCAGTTTAAAGAGTGCCCAGCGGTCATGCTCAAGAAATTTGGCCACTGTCTATTCGAAGGGATACGAGTTAGAAGGCCGTTTATTGGTGGATTTGGCGAATCAGAAACAACCTTCCATTATGGTGATTGTTCGGAGTATGTCGATGGGAAGATTAAAAAGAGTGTTTCGTGTGATGATGGTAATGGCCGACAAATCATAATTTTCTAGGTGGTTGTTAAGAGGTATTGCCTCGATGATGAAAGACAATGCCAATGAACAGATCGGGAACAAAGAGGAAGACAGGTCATTCGAGGATAACAAGAAAGCATGTGAATCAGATTATGGAGAGAGGGTGAATAACGGATCCAAGAAAAGTTCTCACCCCCTTTTGGATGAAAATGATTTGTTGGATGAAGCAATCAATCCTCATGACGGTATGGTCGAAGATGAAGGCACTGTTGAAAGGAGTGATCAGCATGTGGAGGATATTCACGAGCATCAGACGTTAGAGCAAGAAGTGGAGCATCATCTCCCTTTCGTTGGAAAACAAGTGAGTCAGAATAGGTTTCCAAGGGGTTCGAGAATGACCGATGGGGATGGTATGCTCATGGGAGAGGGCCTTTGAGAGCAGATTTGTGTTAGGGACGTGACTAAGTTCCCTTCCATTGGGGTGCACTGTCAGGTAGGTGTGGTGATTCCAAGCAAAGTGCCACCAACGGGCCGCAATGTGTTGTCAACAGCGAAGGGATCTCTAGATCAGTTTGAATATGGGGTGCACATAACGGATGCTCATGTTGGGCAATCAAATCATGGGATTTTAGCCAATCAAAGGGACAATCGGAGGCAAGGCATTCCATTTACAAGGCATGAAGGAAACCATCACTGGTAGTTAAGTTTCGTTAATGGTAGAGGACCATTGGAGATGAGAGTAGTTGGATCAAGTTGAGTGGGAAAGCTTTCGAATTGGGTGGCTACTTTTCCTGAGTGGGGCAAGAGGCCTCAATATGGCCCATGAGGAAAGTTTGGGCCACTGCAAAATAACCAAGACCCATCTACCTTAGGCCAAAAAGATGTGGTTCTTAGCTCTAGGATGGGCTCTGCTTATGGGTTTGCCAATCCAAATTTCAATGGCCCTTACAATGGTTTAAAGGAAGCTGCCCAGGAAGGAAATGGGCATGATAATTATGGGACCCAGCCAACTTATAGGTAGATTTACGTAGCCTAAGGAATCCTAGGGATAGGGGTGATCCTGACAAAGCAAATAATGGTGATTTCTATCATGGGAGGCAACAAGCTTATGATAATCAGAGGAGGCCAAATAGCAATAATCCTCCAAGGCCCAATAGCAATCATCAGCTGAGGACTTATGCTCGACCCATCAAGTCATGTGCTGATGTGATTGAAGATCGTACACAACAAATTCCCACGACATTAAGGTATTTTCCCCCTATAGGTACATCTTTTGAATTTCCAGTAGTTAAACTTCCTAGTAATGTCATTAATGAATGCGTTGATTATTGAACGAATACTCTTGTGGGTTATTTTATTGAAAAGCGTCTTTTTTTTTTTGGTGGTCGAAAATATTGCTAGTCATATGCGGCAACATGGCTTTTTATAAGTTCTTTCGAACAACTGTGGCTTTTTTTTTCATTTTGATTCTTAGGACAACATGTTAAAAGTTTTTTATACAGGTCCTTATCATTTTGTGGATCAACCATTTATTATAAAATGTTGGGAACCGGGCATGAATTTAACTATAGAGTCTCATTCCTCAATCCTTTTTTGGGTTAAGATTCATAACATTCCGTTGGAGGGGTGGTCCTTAAAGGGGATTTCAATGATGGCAAGTGAGATAGGAAGACATCTTCATGCGGATCCTATGACAGAGGATAGGTTTAGGTTGGGTTACGCTAGGGTGTGTGTTGAGGTGAGTGTGTCATCTAAACTTCCCAAGTTTATTGGCATTGATCAGGGTATAGATGAAG
The DNA here is from genome assembly GCA_036245055.1 of Diospyros kaki. Taxonomy (NCBI): domain Eukaryota; kingdom Viridiplantae; phylum Streptophyta; class Magnoliopsida; order Ericales; family Ebenaceae; genus Diospyros; species Diospyros kaki. Next base: position 33,301,504 of record BSEG01000016.1, read on the forward strand.
TTTCCAGAGAATCTTGTATCTCCAAGATTCTAGTTGAGTATCGGTGGATACCATAAGTCTATTCTCATTATCAGGTTTTTGGTCACCCAAATTTGCGGTGCCCAAGACAACCTAAGCTTGACCCTAAGGATGCAGAGACTTGAATTCAGGGGGGTCAGGATGAAGACTTTATCAAGGTGTAAGGAAAAAAGAGGAAGGACAAGGTGAATGATAGGAGTGAGGAAGTAGGTCTATCTACTACTCTTACTGAGCTTGATCATGCCCCTAAAAAGGTAATGGATAATATGGAATCCCATCCTAGCTATTATGATTTCTTGTAACCCCAAGGATATTGACACCCATATAATAAATAGAATAAATTTTGTGCTTTATTGAAATAGGGCAAGGACGTTCCTTCTCCCAAGGAGTCGGAGGAAGAGGCCGAACATAGGGACGATCGGGAGGTACTAGTATTCAAGAAGGAGATAAGGCTGAAGACTTGGAATCTGATAGGGTAAGGAGTATGAGTTCAGAAGCGAATAAGATAAGGACGAGAACTCAAGCCAAGAGGGATAAGAGGAAGAAGAGAGAGCGTCAGAAGAATTAGCACGAGTCCATGAGTCCGGTCTAACCCCCTAAGAATGCTTATGATGCGGATTGCAGCTTGGAATGTGAGGGGGTTGAATCAAGCCCCAAAGCAGTGGAAGGTTCCCAAAGTAAATTGTCTCTAGTGGCTATTTTTGAGTCTCGAGTCCGAGAAAAGGCAAGTTGAAGGAGTCTTGCGAGCTATTATGTCCTCTTGGAAGTGGGATTTTAACTATGATATGTTCGATAGGGGTCGTATTTGGGTTGGTCATTATCCGCCTACCCTTAGTTTGGTTGTTTTAAGCAAGTCAGACTAGTTCATTCATGTCATTGTGACGGGTCCTAACATTGTCATTCCCTTCCTTCTGACTTGTATTTATGTAAGGAATGAGGAAGTTGAAGGACCGATTACGAGGATCAAAGCATGCAACGGAAGCGATTTAACCATTAAATCTATCCTCGTAATGATTTGAGTCTAGGAGACTTACTTTTTCTTCGGATTACCGGTCGGAATGAAGCGTTCGAAGGAGGAGGGGCGACAGCTTCTTCACCTTGTGGAGATGATGGCTGTCCTGCGATCCTTCGGCTCCTACGCATCAGATCTTTCGATCTTCCAAGATATGGCTCGAACTCGTGGCCTCTCTTTGGTGAACAAGAGAAAATCGAAAATCAGAGATTAGGGTTAATAACAACTAGAGAGAGAATATATATAGGGAGCATCCTAGGGTTAAAAACCCTAGTGGGCCAAACCCTAGTGGGCCAAGTCCATTTTTAATTAATTCTCTAATTGGGTTAGCCCAATTAATTAATTAAATCCCAATGAACTATTAAATAATTCTCTCTCAATGTAATTTACCCAACAAGCCAAAATGTATTTAAAAAATACATGAGTTACATCGAGCTACCCTGGGGACCAAAAGACAAATTATTCATGGCTGCTAAAATGACCAAAATATCCCTGCTACCCAGTAGCTATATTTTGTCATTCTAAGTGTTCCAACTATCACCATATGGCAACACTGACCCCACGAATAATTTTGCATGTGCGATGTCTTTGACCTACTAGTGTAATGACGAAAATACCCCTCTGTGTAACACCCATCATTTAGAAAGGAATAATGTACTAACACCTCTCTAAATGACTTCTACCATCCTTAGATCACTAGTCCAATAATCCGTGACTACTCGAATGTACTTGCTTATCACTGGGAGCTACCCAGAAGCACACACTCTTAAGTCACGTTCCCAGGGCCCTGGATTATTAGATTATTCTTGGACAATCACAAGGGGGTGAATCACAGAAAACTATCTTGTATTAGTCTGTCTTAGCTAATTAGAAACCACACTCTCAACTCACAAGGTTGCTGATCTTTGATAGACCTCACCTATAGTGAATCTAAGAATATAGCTCTAGGTTCACTAGACCACCAACTAATACTCAAGTATTAGAGTACTTGTCCACGTAGTAGCAGTGATAGACTAGCTCCATGATAATCAGTACTTTGTCATTAGCTTCTATCACAGGTCCACTCTACGCATTCCAAATGCGCTTGTACAATTAGAGTAAACGGACTGTTTACTGGCTAAGGCAAGCCATCCTCCATTAGGATCTATTGCACAATGATCTTATCATGATAGAATGCCCAGTTCTATCAAAAGATCAAGAGTAATATTTTTCTTGCATATTAAGTACCCATGATTCATGCCTAACTGTGAAGAACGACCCATCACATGAATCACTTACTTAATAGCATGGACACTTTTCCAACAGTTAAATGCAAATGATATATGTGCCATAAACAGACTAAAATAAAACATCATTACCATAAATAAAACGTGTCTTTAGGGCATACATTTCCAACAGAAGTGAACCAAGCATGTTTATGGAATTCTCTAAGAAAAGTGGGGATGTTAGTAACTAGCAACCCTTGGCTCATTCTGGGTGATTTTGATGTCTATCTCAATAGTTCTAAGATGAAAGGTGGAAACACCTCTCTATCTTTGGGTATGCACAGGTTTAATGACTTTCTCTCTTCTGTTTCGCTTCAAGATTTGGCTTTTAGTGGGCCAAAGCTAAAGTGGAACAATAAGCGGTTTGGAGAGGAGTGTATTTTTTATAAGTTGGATAGAGCCTTGGTTAATGATGGTCGGCTTGGTAACTATCTGGAGAGCAAGGCTCATTTCCTTCAGCTAGGGATCTCAGATCATAGCCCTGCAGTAGTGCTTTTATCTAGAAATATTCGGAGTAAGGGAAGTCCTTTTAGGTTCCTAAACCATTTTATTGATCATCCCCTATTCTTGGATAGGGTGGCTGCTAGCTAGAGTAGGTGGGTTCATGGGGTTCCTATGTTTCGAGTAGCTCATAAGCTCAAAATTGGTAAGGATGCTATGAAGATCCTCAATAGGTTTAGCGGCCATGTCTCAGAGCTTGTTGTGTCTCTTCAAGATAGACTATGTAGTATTCAACAAGAGATGCATGATAACCCTCATGACCATATTCTTCGTCAATGGGAGCTTGACTTAAATAGGGATTATTCAGAGGCTATTGCTCAAGAATTTGAATATTTTCTCATTCGAGCTTGGATTCAAAGGTCTACGAACGAGGATTGGTGTTCTCAATTTTTCTTCTGATCTATGTTGGCTTGGCAAAATAATAATCATATCATCAGCCTCTAGAAAGATGATGATACGGTTGCAGATTCTAAGGAGAAGGTGGCAAGCATTATGGTGTCTTATTTCCAAAATCTTACAGGTCAAAGCACTTATCTAGCTCCTTTGCGTTTAGAGAAAGTTGCCCCCATTATTGATAAGCATTTAGAGAGGGATCAGTGGGGCGAGCTCATTGTTGAAGTTTCAGCCGAGGAAGTTAAGAGCGCCCTCTTCAGTATGGGCAATGATAAGGCCCCTGGGCTAGATAGGTTCACTATTAAGTTCTGTAAAAAGGCCTGGGAGTTTGTAGGTCTAAATGTAGTGGAGGTGGTGCATAGCTTCTTCTCCTCTAGTAGCCTTCTAGGGAAAATGAATGCAACCATAATCAGTCTCATTCCTAAGGTTCCCCACCCTGAGGTGCTGTCCCAATTCAGACCAATTTCTTGCTATAATGTCTTGTATAAAGTCATCACCAAGATTTTAGCTAATAAGGTAAAGTTAGTGCTCTCTAGCTTGGTGGATGTTTCTCAACAGCTTTTGTGCTAGGTTGTTCGATCAGGGATAATGTGTTGCTAGCCTAAGAGTTGGTTTTTCAATATCATCTCCATAAAGGGAACCCCCGATGTGCACTAAAGATGGATCTAGTGAAGGCTTATGACTCAGTGGAGTGGGATTTCCTCCTGATAGTGCTTCATTTAACGAATTTCCCCCTAGAATTATGTAGTTGGATCCGCAAGTGTATTATGATGCCCCATTATTCTGTTAAGATCAACGGTCAATTAAAATGCTTCTTTCCGAGGGGTTGGGGTTTGAGGCAAGGGGACCCCTTGTCCTCGTATCTCTTTATTCTTGTGATGCAAATCCTGCATTGTATTGTGAACCACCACTTAAGGTCCTAGGATTTTCAGTTCCACTAGAAATTAGAGCAGACTCGAATGGTGATGCTCATGTTCGCGGATGATTTTCTCTTGTTCTCCCATGGTGACCCTACTTCGGTGAGCACCTTAAAATCCTACTTGGAGATATTCTCTTATTTGTTTAGCCTCAAGTCCAATTCCTTGAAGAATGATTGCTTCGTCTCTTATAGGGATCAATCATTGAGAAAGGATATTTTTAATGCTTTAGGATTTTGAAAAGGCGCCTATGCTATCCACCAAGTTGTCATACAAGGTTTGTCAGCCCATCATCGATAATGTGAGGAATAGGATTTATGGCTAGCATAGTAGGTTGCTCTCTTTTGGGGGGAGCCTACAATTGGCTCAGTCTATTCTCTCCACCATCTATGTGTATTGGGCATCTGTGTTCATCCTCCTAAAAAGGCTGGTCCAAGAGATTGAGCAGCTTATTTGTAATTTTCTATGGAGTGGAAATGAGGCGAACCCTCATAGAGCAAAAGTAGCTTGGTGTGAGATTTGCTACCCGAAAGAGCAAGGGGTCTGGGTCTTAAGCCTCTTTATGTTTGGGATCAAGCCTTGGTTACCAAGCTTATTTGGTGTTTGCTTGTCGAGGATAGAGAGTCCCTATGGCTGAAATGAGTGCATACATATAAGGTAAAGAAGGCATGCTTTTGGCTTCTTAGAGTTCCCTATGACTACCCGTGGTACTGGTGAAAACTGCTCTTGTTAAGAGGGGGGCTTTGAGATCCCGTTTTAGGTGGAGGATTGGGGACTGTTAAAGCACGTTCCTATAGCATGATCAGTGGCACCCATTGGGTATGTTAATTCATCGCCTCTCTCGCCAATTGCTTTGGTAATTAGGCATTTTAATAATGGCTAAGGTCTCGAATTTTATTAAGGATGGTTCCTGGATATGGCTAGAGACTTCTTCATCTCCATCTTCGAACCTTGTTCACAATCACCTTTCTAGCCTCTATCGTCTGAAGCGTTATCATAAGCCTTATTGTCTTCCGGCCTCAAATGGAGTTTTTTCAATTAGGGCCACTTTCCAAGACTTTCAAGCTCAGCGTCCTCAAGTTCCTTGGCATCAGTTAGATTGGTAGTCTGTGGGAATCCCCACCCATTCGTTCATTCTGTGGTTAGTGATTTAGAAGTGTTTATCTACTCTTAACCGTATTAACCTATTCTTGTCTTTTTCAAATAGTTGTTTTCTTTGCAGGGTGAATGTAGAAAGACATAGCGACTTGTTTCTTAAGTGCCCCTATTCCTGAGAAGTGTTGTCCTTCTTTCGCAGATCGAAGAAATTTAGATGGCCTTGGTGTAGATGGGATACTAGTGTGCGATGGGCAGCTGTGAGATGGAGTGGCAAGAGCCCCTGACAGGTGGCAAATAGGTTGGCACTTGATGCTTTGGTGTATTTCATCTGAAGCGAGGGCAACAACAGGTGCTTACATGATCAAGAGAGATCTACTTCTCAATTAGCATGTCAGATTCAGTGTGTTGTGTCGGCCCATTTTACGACTGTAAGATTCAAGTCGTCTCTTCAAAGTCATGCTCTTCGTCATATCTGGCAGCTTCCAAGGGACTAGACTTTTTCTCCCCATTGAGTGGTCGATTGTTTACTTTTGGAGGCTGGTTATTGTGATCCTGAAGTCTCATGCTTGATGTTAATTCCTCCTATGCTTCTGTTTCATTGATGCCCCTCTTTTTTCTAGGCTCGTTATTTGCCTAGTATTGATTTTGCTGGTGATTGTTTCCACAGATTAGTAACTTCGAGTTTGGATATTGGTTTTGTTTTTCTTCTGTCCATTGTATATATCTTTAGTACTTTTCTTATTTTCTTATTTTTATTGTTATTTTCTTTTTTGGCCTAGAGGGTGATTGTTGTTGTGCCTTAGCCCTTGGTTTTCCTTGGTGGTTCAAGGTATGCCGTAGCCTTGGTTTGTAGTCGTTCTGGCGTTGTGTTTGTTTTATAAATTCTTATTTCCAAAAAAAAAAAAAAAGAAAGAGAAAATTGGGTGTAAATGTATTGTTTTCATTTAATCCTTTCAAACTGATTTTTTTTTTTTACCTCTTCAGAGTCACCTTCCATTTCATCCACTCTATTGTCTTTAATAAGATTCATTAGTATCACATCTGGTTATATAAAGCATAACTTATTGCGTATTCCATCATGTGAACCACAATCCCATTATAGCTAACACATGCTTCGTTTACATATGTGTCGCATCTTTCTACTCATCCAACTAAGTTTTCAAATATTTTGAACCTTACTATTCACTTAGTATTCAAATGTTGAACCAATCTTTTCCATATATAGAAATTCATAGACATACATACAATCGGGACTAGGAAAACCAAGATTTCTCATGTTTTTCCCAAATTCTAAGGTTACTTACATCCAATATTGTGGAGGGTTTCATTACTTGATATCAAAATTACCCTTCCATATGTGTAATGCCATTTTAGGCTCTATGTATCGAATTGGAATGTTAAGTTACTTAGAATATCCTAATCGTGCATAATTTCACTAAGACATCATCTAAAGTCCCAATTTTGAACTATACTTTTAGATCAATTGATTCTTTGCCCTCTAAGCTTATGTAGGTAAGCTATATCCCATAGCTATTTGGTCATTCTATTTCTTCCCTTAGTTTCTTCATTCACAAAAGGGTCAAAAACTTCTTGATATGCTTCATAACGTTTCCATTTTCAAATCCTTATGGTCTACTACATGTTCCTATGAATTTGCTATCCAATTGACATAGAGTGTGATTTTGTTCACCCTAGGGGTAAAAATGTCATTTTGGTCTCCTTTCTTACCCACCACCTTATTTCTCTCTCCTCTCTCTCTTTCTTCCCACCGCCAACCCCTCGTAGTGGCGTGGCGAGGAAAGGTAGCAGGTCGTCGACGATGGAAGGAAAGAGAGAGAAACGAGCGGTGGGTGAGGCGCAACGAGGCAATGCAACGAGGCAGCAATGCAACGAGTCGACAACGGGAGGAGAAAGAGAGAGAAAAGGCGAGGCAATCGTTGGTAGCGAAAGGAATGAGAAAGGAGAGAGAAATGGAGTGATGGATAGAGAGGGAGACAAAAATGACATTTTTACCGCTAGGGTAAAGTCACCCCAAGGTGAACAAAATCGCACTCATTAACATGTCCACCAAACCCTTGCTCATCTCTATTGATGATCCACATTCCAATCATATTATCATAGATTAAATGTCAGACATGACATATTAAAAACTTTCTCTTCTAGCCCCTAGTCTTATGGGTTTTTGTCAAATCTTTCAACACCTATTTCCTTCAAATCAATCAAACTCATATATTTTATAACACAACCTTCTAAGGTTTTTCTCTTCCTTCAACTAATTTCTTTTAGGCCCTTACACCTCAACCCTTGCCCATTTGAAAATCACAATCATGGCCCAATTTCTTTTAAATCATTTCTTTACACCCAAATCTTTTGGCAAAATATTACACACGCTCCAAAAAATTTTGATGAATTCCATTAATATCCTAATTTCTACAATTAGAAAAATACCCTTGAGATGGAAATCTATATTACCTACTCTTATGCCATTTTTATTTTTAGGAAGGCCTCCATATTTTATTTTTTGAATTTTCTTAAAAATCCAAAGTATTACAATACTCCAAATCATATCTTTTAAAGTGTGAGTTTGTCATTCAACCATACCATTTTATTTAGGAGTCCCCAACAATGTATAGTGGTAAATTATACAACAACTTTGTAAGTAACACACAAGGCTGACCTTGAGGGTAGGCAACCAAGACGGTCACCTAAGGCCTCCCAATTATAGAAGGCCCCTCAAAAATTAAGTTCAATTTTTGAATATATACTTTAAATATATAACAAATACGTGATAGAATATATAATTTACATCAATTCTATTTGAGTTCAGCTGGTAGAGTGTTGGGTTGTAAATCAAAAGTTTCTTAGGTCACTGGTTCAAGTCACTCCACCAACACATTTGGATTTTTTTACATTTAATACTTTTAAACAATAAATACCAATCCCACAAATTTTGTAAGAAAAATTAATACTTTAGTGAATTTTTTTACATTTTAATGTTTTTTAAATAATAAAGGCCAATTCCACAAATTTTGTAAGAAAAATTAATACCTTAGTGAATTTTTCTACATTTTAATATTTTTTAAATAATAAATATTATTCTTATATTGAAATTTTATAAGAAAAGTTAGTGGTTTAATCATTAGACCTTTGAAAGTTTTTATTTAAATTTTTTAAACTTGAAAGTCAATCCTGTAAATCGTTAATGTCAGATTTGATTTAAAGTCTTAAAAGTCTCTAAGGCCCCAATAAAATTTGATTTATGGACTTGCTTAGGGCCCTCAAAATCTTAGAGTCGGCCTTGGTAACACAACAAATGACCACTCTTTAGATTATGTTTTCCATATCAATCAACCTTGTGGTTAGACCTAAAAACTTTAATTAACTTTCTTAATTTTTTTTCAACTTTAGTTTTATAAAACTTGAATTTTTTAAGTACTTCAAATTCATCATTAATTAAATACAAATATCTATACCTAGAGTGGTCATAAATGGATGTTATAAAATATCCTTTGCCATACAAGGTAGATGACAAGGGTTCACATATATCTATGTGAATTTATTCTAAAAGTTCATCACTGTGTGTTGATCCATAACTTTTGGTTTTAGTCAATTTATCCTTTATGCAATCAACCCAATTTTCAAAATCAAGAAAATCCAAAAAAGGAATAATTTCATTTTTAATCAATCTCTCACTCCATTCTATTGAAATATGACAAAGTCTTTTATCCATAACATAGAAAACTTCTTTTATCAAAATTCATTCAATCCCAGCCTTTTTAATTCCCATAGAAATATTTTTAGATGCTAAATTTAATCTATATAGGCAATTGTTGCTACCAAAAATACAACGATTAGATTTTATAATGTGACACATGCTGAAAGTACCATGATTTCCTAGAGAAACAAAACTGCCACAGGAATTAGACTACCTCAAGGATGTGAGTGCCACTAGAATGTGAGTGCCACAAGGATGTAATTTCCCAACTAAATGTGAGTGCCTCTAGAAGGTGAGTGCCACAATGATGTAATTGCCCAACTCAATGTGAGTGGAAGAGACTACCTCCAGAATGAGAGTGCCACAAGGACGTACCGCAAGGAAAGGATGATGTTGTGAGAATGTTGCCGCATTGGTGGTTTTTCCACAAGGATGATGTTGTTGCAAGGGGGGTCGTGCCACAAGGAGGTTGCTGCAAGGTTTGTGTCTTACTGCAAGGATGAGAGTGCCACAAGGACCCTCCATCTCTCTTTTGATACTTAAAAAAAGGGTTAGAAGGCTCGCGAGAATCCTCGCCCGCAATGACCCTCAAATGCTTAAGTTAGTACCCACCAAAAATAGTAGAAATGCTATTAATGTTTAGAGTTTACCAAAATTTTTGGATCATTTTTTGAGTCCTATAGTGAGACATTTATAGGGCTCAAATCCCAAGGGTATCATGTGTCGACATATGTCAGTCATTTAGTGATGAAAATGAGGCCTTACCGAAAGAAACTTCTTTGTTGCAAGGCATTAGCTCCAAAGGGAGTGCTTTTGCTACAAGGCCTATTTATGCATTACACTGCCGTGAGGCACACTACCGCAAGGCTTATTTATGCATCACACTACCACAAGGCTTATTTATGCTAAGAGGATCCTTACCGTGAAACCTATTATACCTTTACCACAAGATTCGTTTTTGCCAGTAGGATCACACTGCCATGAGGAATATACATGCTGAGAGTAAGGATATGCTTCAAGGCCTATTATGTCGAGAGGCTAAGGCCTTGCCACGAGACTTGGCTTTCTCATGAGGCTTGGCCTTGTCTTGAGGCTCAGTCTTGCTGCGAGGCTATGACCTTGCAGCAAAGGAGCACACTACTGCTAGGATGACACTGTCACAAGGTCCTCTATGCCGAGACAAAGGTTTATGCCACAAGAACTGCCATGCTGCAAGACTGTTGGCCGCAAAACTCTTTATTGTCGCAAAACTAAGGCCTTACCGCGGTGATGCTTGGGGTTGCCAAGAGGCTAAGTCCTTGCTACAATGGTGCTTGGCTTTATCGAGAGAAGACTTAGGCTTTACCGCAAGACCCTTCAATTCCACAAGGCTACTCTACCACGATGATTTGTCTTAAGGCACACTGTTGCAAGCCCTATTGGTGTCGAGATTATTTGTCTTAAAGCGCATTGCAGCAAGCCTTATTGGTGCTGAGATGATTTCCTTACTGTAAAGCCCTGCTTCAAGACCATTCTATGTTGAATTTATACCTTTCCTGCAAGACACACACATTACCCTAAGGCACACAGTCGCAAGGTCTTATTTAGGGATTATTTTGATTAAAAAAATTGCATCTTTCTATAGGCGATCGTACAATAGTTATGGCACAACAATTTGTTAGGAATCGCTGATCGTGAAGGCTTTGATTCTGCTTCCTTTCAATCCATAGAGTCGCAAACGCGATCTCCTCCAAATCAGTCCACACGATCGACCCTTTCCACGAACGCCTCGAGTAGTGCTAGCAACCCTAGGTGCCTCTTGAGAGATTACGAATTTTCTTCTTCATTTTTCAACTTCTTAAGCAGCATATATATAGAGTTCAAAACCCTAATCATGCCTTGAAAAACCCTAAACAATTTAGGCTTGGCCCTTGATCACATTGGGCCGACTCTCTCTTTTAAATTGTGGAATGGGCTCGACCTAAGTGTGTGATCCCTTAGGTCCACCATTAGACTAGATGTAGGGCCAATTCTATTAGACTATATCAAGGCCCAATTTATTAGATTAATTAAACTATTTAATTAAACTCATGGGCCTTTTATTTAACCCATCTCATGAGCTTCTTAATTAAACTCTTTAATTAATAGCTTTAGAATTAATCAAATTAATTCTAAAACCCTACATATCATGGTTAACGTCTAGCAACATACCATGAATACCTAGCCATCGATGAAAAAACACAGACCTTTCCAATTGCAATTACCATGTAGTAAAATCCTTTCATCAATCTATGTCCCAATTGAATTTAGGGTATGGTTTTATGACGAAACCCTAATCATTCAATAACTATGTATCCATTCTAGATTTATGACTTGATAGGCGAAATCAAAACACATTTTGATTTCCACCTTATCTTGGCCAAGGATTTCCTCAGTCATCAAATTATCAGAATACATAGGACATCCTCTCATCTTAACGATAAGCGATAAATCCTATTTTGACATTCACAAGCCTTCATATATGATAAATCCATTCCCAGTGATAGTTTGTCAATGACTCCATTAGAATCCAAAAAGCACCAAAGCGTACCTAGTCAAATATAAGACTACCATGATGTCTCAAGTCTAAGGACCAATCTGCACTATTGCAACACAGAAATTCCAATTCGACATTAAATAATAACCATTAGGAATTCTTAGCGGGTCAATTTAGTGTACTTATTCTTATAATAAGCACCCACATATATGCACTAGTGTCCTCACACTAATGTCCATGAAACAAGACATTCTCCTAATTTAGCATGCATCATATGTGCTAGTCTATCCGAGTTATTAGTGTCCAATCCTAATAACTCTATGACTAGGAACATTTAAGATCAAGGCTTGATAGGAATATGTTTCATGATCGTCATCTCTATACACGGCTATATTCCATGAACCTATTTGATCTATGAACTTTGTTAAGTATGGATTGCAATAAATAATGATGACAACCATCAATGACAAATAAAAACATAATGCCTTACAATAATAATTGATTGAAGATAAAGAATCACAATGTAAAGTATGATCAATTACATATAAATATAATTGGCTTGTGGGCATAACTCTAACACAATTACCCCCACTCTTTTGTTTCACCACAAAGTGAAATGAAAGAGTAGTTTCTTGATGCTTTTTTCTTTCCTTTCTTTGTAGAACAATCGGCTTATTATTACCTTGTTGTCAGGTCTTTGGCACTTTATCACTTGACTAGGCTATACGTCTATCAATGAATTTATAGTGTTGTCGAGCGATTGTGCAAATTGTGTTGTAAGGTCGTTAGACAATGTAATGGACCAATCATATTGAGGAAGCGATTGGACGAATTGTGTTGTCAGGACATTAATTGTTATGATGAAGTGATTGTATGAACCACGTTATCGATCTGTTAGGCAGGACGACAGGCCAATCGTTTTGAAGAAAGGATAGAGCAAATCACATTGCAGAGCCATTAGGCAGGACAACGAGCCAATCATTTTAAGGAAAGGATTGTGCAAACCACGTTGTTAGGTAGTTAGGCAAGACAGAGGGCTAATCGTTTTGAGGGAGCAATTGTGCGAATCGTATTGCTAGGTGGTTAGGTGGGATAATGAGTCAATCGTATTGATGAAACGCTTGTACAAACCGCATTATCGGGTCATTAAACAAGACAAAGGGTCAAAATTGTGTTGAGGGAGCAATTGTGCGAATCGTGTTGCCAAGCTGTTAGGCGGAGCAAAGGGCGAATCATATTGATGAAACGATTGTGCGAACTGCGTTGCCAAGTCGTTAAATGGGACAATGGGCCAATTGTTTTGATGAAGTGATTGTTCTCAGGCCTTGGGAAATGCAATAGAGGATGCACAAATAACAGTTATGTATTGTATTAGTGAGTACAAGCATCTTTTTTTTTATATGACTCGGCCAAATATGCCTATGTCCATAGTCTAGCTAGAGACTTACATCATTAGTAAATTTAAAGCATGCCACTCATCTAACCTTCTCCTATCGTTGTTTAGGGTCTTCTTCAATGTCTCGCTCTTTTCTCTTTTGCTCTCTATCCTCATCTATCATCATAGTTTGCATAACCTCCACATGGAATATGTATTTATTTGCCTTGACAAACAAATCTGCCAAGGAGTTTGGCTGGTCCAGAGATAGTGGCTTTTGTAGGGAAGTTAGACGTGTTCCTTGTAACATTGCTGATACCGCTATTTCCACAGGCAAGTCACGAATTTCCAGTGTGGTGTTGCAAAATTTGTCCATAAATTAGCGAAGAGTCTCTTTACCCCCTTGTTAGACACTGAGGAGATGCGTCGCATTCTTATTCTTTCGACTGTTAATTATGAAGGTTTTGATGAAGTCTGTTCGTAACTACTTAAATGACGAGATGGATGCTTCTAATAGACTATTGAACCAAGTCCGGGTGTGTGTTGACAAGGTCAATAAAAATGCCTAATACATAATCTCGTCGTTCCCCTCTCCCCATGGAGCATCATTAGAGATTGGTAGTACTGAATGTGATCATCAGGATCATCATCGTTGGCGTTGAGAGAAGCCTGAGGCATTTTAAATTTCCTTGGTAGTGATTTTTCCAATAAGTTTTCGGTAAAGAGGGACTGCCTTCTTGACTGCTCCTCCATGACTAGGACTAGCTTCTTCTACTCCAAGACTTCTTCCACTACCTTTTTCATAGCGTCCTGCATATTTGTCACGATATGATTGTCAGCTTTTGTATTCCTTGCGATGGAACCCTTAGTGGGGCTTTACCTGTCTCTTTGACTGCTCCTCCACGACTAGGACCAGCTTCTTCTACTCCAAGACTTCTTCCACTACCTTTTTCATAACGTCCCACATATTTGTCACAATATGATCATTGTCAGCTTTTGTATTCCTTGCGATGGAACCCTTAGTGGGGCTTTACCTGTCTCTTTGATAATTTTGTTCTTATGCTCTTCCTGGTGGCAAAGGCTTTGACTAGTTTCCTTGGCGTGAAGAGGATCAACATTGAATGTCGAGTGTAACCTCTCTTTAGGAACTGAGTTCTTGACCTCTTGGCTAGGTTGTCCGTGGTAGTGCGATTTCTAGCACAAATATCGCCAGTGTTGCAAGTAATGTTACATAGGGAACCGTACTTTGAAGGATCCTTACCATGTCTCGTAACGCCTGCATTCCCTCTGTATGCTATTGTCGTAGAGCTACATAAGCTTCCCAAGAAATTGTGTGAGAAACCTGCTGTGAAGTGCCCACCTGTTCGAGATGCCTATACTGATTAATTTCAAACGGTTGCTGGAAGCCTAGGGGCGGCAATTAGTTCTCCACCTATTGTTGAGGATCCAGGGGAGCTGACTACGTACTCTTTTGTTGGTGAGAACCTTGTGGAGGCAAACGTGCTCCTGTTGAATGCTAGTTGTCTCGTGGAAGTTGGCCAGACTCCCTACCTTGAGAGTGAGTCCGACAATTACTTCTAATATTTACCATTAGTAGCAATTCGCAATTTGGCTTTTTGTTCATTTTTTCACAAACGACGCCAAATTGTTGTATTTTTTGCAACAACAGCGTTCAATTAGGGTACATTGACCAATCAAATTAGAATTGAAAAATATGTCAACTTTTCCATTTTCAAACTTAAAAAAAAACCATTATTGTCAAGTAAGCATTATTTCCAAGTAATGAAATTCAAACTAAACTTTGTCTCATCTAAAGGAAGACTAAAATCAGTTTGAAAATTTAAAACTACTATTGGCGTGAATTCAACTAACTTTGACACCATTCTCCACATAAACATTGACTTCATCTTCATTTGTCTTGCATTTGTTTTTCATCCCGTACAATGAAACAACAATATGAATATATGTACTATTATCAAACCACCATGAATTTGGTGGAACATCTATCAAAGAAGATCGAAAACAATTATAACCAAATGAATTGCTTTCATTTCCTTTCTTCTCTAATCATTTTTTTATTATAGTTATTTGCTCTGCAAAAGTAGCATTTAAATTCTTTCATGATGTCAGGCTTGAGCCCCCAATATTGTTATTGCTTTTCGATTTTTCTTGATTCTGCTCTTTCTTTTTATTCTTGTCATTAGAGTGGGCCTTTTTGTTGTGGTGATGTGGTTCATGCACCAAATTCACAATCTCCATATTCTCTATTTGCATACCAATAAGTTGGTTAATAGTCCATATCTCATTTTCAATATTGTAAATGGTCTTAATGCTATTGAAAGAAGAATTTAGGGTTCGATCAACAAAGAGGGCACACGCTATATCTTATATCTAAAGGACAAAGACTCTAATCCCACTAATCTTATCATATCTCTTGTTACAGGACTTTTGTATTAGTTCACCATATTCGACCTTTTCATAATATTCGAAACACATTTTTATGACATTAAGAAATTTGTTAGCATCGGTGTTTGTAGGCACCCTCCCCTAGAAGGATATAGATATGAATTTTTTTTCCTAAACATATATCAAACTAAATAGCTACCCTATCCCATTTCTGATAAAGGGTTTTTTCTGAATAGTTCTAGTATCCATGGGTTTTGGGGGGCTCATGTTCATGAATGACTAAGTCAAGATCAACTAGTCTAAGAGCAAGTTTAATAAGACTATTGCTAATTGTAAAACAAATATAATTTTGAATTAATGATACAATAAACATACACTAAAGTATTTACATCAGCGTTCAAACTATATCACTACACATTTCTCTTTGGGATAGAACATATAGAATATAACCTAAACTTCCACTCAAAAAGTGAGAATAATTCTTAGGAGATTTATCTCTTTTGAGTAGAACTCCTCGTAATTAATAAAAATGACTCTTATTATCAGTCACACTACTTAAATTAAAGCAAACAATAACTCTCTCTAGGATAAGTTAGTGCACAAAATAGTTTAAATAGCCAAGCATGCCCCAAAATTCTTATTGAACAATTTAATAAATATCAACAAAAGCCAGTTCGGTAGTACAATTCACAGCAATGTATAAAATTATTCAACTAAGACGAGTTTATTTCATATTCATTATTAATTGTGCACATGCTACATATGTAATTACTTGAGAAAAAATATCGAGTTTCAACTAGAATAAAAAAAATTAGCAAATAATAATTGAAAAAAAAAAAAACTATGCATACAATATTGAATATGAGAGTGTATAAATATTTCTAACATACCAAGAGAGTACAACATTTCAATGCATTTAACAAATGATAAAGATATTTTCAGTTAAATATCAAGAAGAAATACATCTTAATGCGTCAAAAAAAATAATTTTAAACACTCAAAAGTACCAAATAAATGTTTTTCAGATATGCAAAAATTACGAAAATTATATATATATCAGAAAATAGATTTGGGCAAGTGAAGAACGGAGCAAAAAATCACAGAAAACAATACGCCATTAGTGCGCGTGAGCCTTGGCTGATGCATGACAAGAGGTTCTTTCAACTTCTGGCAGCCTGACCTGCTACAGGTTCGTCTGGGCACGACCCGCATGCAACAACACGGGTCTAGGCCGCGACAAGCGCGCAACAACATGAGTCTAGAGTGCGACCTACACGCCGTAGCGCCTTTGGCGCTGCTTTGCTGCAATGGACCCAGTATTGAGTCGTAACGTATTGCGACCCGCATGCAATAGAGGCTGCCTTCAACCTTTGGCTAGATAGCCCACGAAACCCAGAAAGTTTTTCGTGACTTGGTTATGAAATTGCACGTTAAACTTCTAAAAAAAGATGCCTTAATCCTTTGTCTAAATTTTATGTCAAAAAATTGAGAAAAATATATCAAGATATATAATTGAATGGATTAGACGGTTAAAACTACTATCATATTTGGAATAAAAAACAACCAAAACCGAGATTAAGATCCAAATTTTTCTCGCCTGATAGATTGAAAACAAATTATTGGGTTCTATATTTGGTATTAATTATTGTTGATACCGTTTCTTGAATGTAATATATTATTCAATACCAAAAATATAAAATATAATCCAGTGTGACTAAAGAAATACCAAATTTTGGAGTAAATCTTTTCTTTAGGTGAACCAATGAATATTGATAAATCGAATTAACATAAGAATATTCATGTGTTCTGGCTAAGTGCTCTTCTCTTCCCCCACCTCCCCCCCCCCCCCGCCCCCCTCTTCTCTCTCTCTCTCTAAGATTTGTATGAAAATTTTCAAAATGAGTGAAAACTTTTCAACATTTTCTTAAAGATTGTCTTTTTTAATGAAAAGATACATCTCTTGATGAAATGATACAGATGATAGTTAACTAAATACTAACTACCCAAGTGACCATAACAATTCATAAAAGGAATAGTCACAACAATTTAAAAGGGTAGTTAGATATTGTTTGATTACCTATAATCTATATTTTAACCAACTTGGTGACTGTTCTATAAAAGTTATATAGCTTTTCATCAAGGGTAATTATTTTAATGACTATCTAATAGTCACATCCTTTTATTAAAAAGTGTCAAGGTTGGTAATCAACTACTCCAAGTAGTTAATATTGTTGGCTACTTGAGAAAAGTCACAACAATTCCAAAAGGGTATGGACAACTCTATAAATAAAAGTGTTCATGGATCAAAAATATAAGATGTATTTTTCAATAGTCTTGTTATTATTGATTGTTTCTTAGTGGTTTGATAACTTTTTGTGTAAAACACTTTCAATATAGACTTCTTTGTATCCTGAAAACTATTTTGGGATACCATGCCCACCAATTCAATTTGTGGTGGGGGAGAATTAAGTCTGTAAGGAAAAGTTGGTTACATGCTTACAAGCCATATACTTGGTAACATTTTCAGTAGTTATGCAATTGAAGCAGTTCCAAAACATAGCTCCAAAATGGATTAGGGGATATCAATGTTGAGGAGCAAGGCCTACAAAAGCAAACCCAAACTCCCCACATAGCTAGCCCATGAGCAACTTTGTTTGCATGATGTGAAGAAGCGAGCATCCAAAACAGATGTTGTTAATTAATGATGGCTTTATATTTTTAATGTACAATCGGTTATTTTGCTGTATATAAAGTTGAAACATTTGATCTTGAAACATATTTGGGATGAATAAAATTTAATTTTATGTTCATAATAATGTTATATATGGCAGGTTTGTCATAATAGTACTAGGTTTAAGTATCCACAAAATTAACAAAGTACATATAACATAAGCATAGTCATTATGTAATATAATCTGATTCTCTGTTCTTAAGATCAATCTTCCCTTGCTTCCTCTTTCATTTGCTTTCATTTACAGTGAAAGGAATTATTATCCGCCAGTACATAATTAATGTACTTATTTCAATCGGGATGTTATAAACTCACACTCCATTTCGTTTGGAATAAAATATTTTTGATAAAATATTGTATTTTTTGGTATTTAAATAGTAAAAGTTAAGTAAAATAAAATATTTTAAATCAAAAATAAAAATATTTTCAATTTTTATACTCAAATTAAAATCTCATATTCTAATGGATACATTATTAGATTTTCTAATGTTTAATTAGTTTTTAACGTAAAATAAGATAGAAAAAATAAAATATTTTCTATCATAAATATGAATTTAAGGGCATATTTCATTTCTTGTTAATCTTTTAATGCAAGCCAAATACAAAAATAAATAAATAAATTGCGATGCCTTGGCAACGCTTTTTTTTTTTTCTTTTTCTTTTAATTATAACATGGGAAAGAGTTAATTTGGTTACTGGCTAGTTAAAGGGACCCTGTAACCTGTATATATTTTCCTTAGATGTTTTGACTAACTTAGAATAACTTATAAGCTACTCAACTTCTAAACCATACCAACAGTTTTGTGTTTTTTCAAAAACTGGTATCCTTTGGCTTTTTTTTGAATTTTTGAATTTTTGAATTTTTCCTTGTATTAAACAGTTATAAATTGTCTAAGAAAACCTATTGCTGATGACCAAGTAAAAAATAAAAATAAAATATCTGCCATTAAAATTCAAAAGTTTCAAACAAACTCTTATGACTTTAAGCTTCTATAATTTAAGCCAACCTAGCGCCCTCTAATTCAGTGATGCTAAATAAGTTGATAATTACAATAATTGGATTTTGTCAAAGTGCTGTTAAGTAAATAATTTGATTATTTGTTGTCAGGCATGCATCCATGCTAAAGGGTGACATTTTGTTGGCAAGTTTATCGTGTTCACACATTGAGGAGTGGATATACTCTTGTGGCCCTCAGTGGAAATCTACCACCACATTGTAGGCTGAGGTAACTCAACCATGATTTTGTTTAAATAAGTAAATCCTAACAATATATCATGCATGAAGTTTTGCAAAATCAGATTCCAGGTGGCATATTGGAAGTTCAGAATAAGGCAAGATTTCTACTTAAAGAAGAAAAAAATAAAATAGAAGAGAATGCTAGCAGCTGCTCGTAATTCTATTTATCAAAGAACTGGAACCAGGGAATCCTTGGACCCATGTAGCAGTGAGAAGAAGAAGGGTGAAGAAGGAATATATTATATTCTATTGAAAGTGGCAGTAACACAAGCCCAAATTTATGAAGAGAGAATTTAATTAAATGCATTAAAACTGATGTTATTTTGCTCCATGCCAAAGTAATAAAGCACCTCACGAACTTGCTGCTCACAATATATAGAAGGAATTATAGCTTAATGTAGAAAGTATAGAATTGTGACCGAAATGTTATAACTGGCAAGGTTTTGCATTTTTTTTCCTTAAATAAACATCACGAGTTTAATTGTAAAAAATAATTTGTAAAAATATGTAAGATTGCGTACAAAAATAAGGAAACTTAATGGGCGACAATAGAACTAATTACCCTATTTTTTTATAAGAAGAAAATATGTTTTGGTGCAGTACTTGTGTACTTGCTGTTGGGCCTCTGCTTAGCTGCTTGCCATTTTGTTCGTTATTTCTAATTCTGTGCATATATTTCTCTAGTAGTTTATTACTGTTAATATTGTTTTTTGCAAAGAAGTTGTTTAAGGAAACAAAGAAAGAACCTCTTAGCAAGAGGAGACAATTATTGTACACCCAATTAATCCTAGAATGTGGAAAATGTATCAAGGAGTAAGGCATTCAAAATTAATGCAACCATGATGAATGGGCAGCCCTTTGATGCAAATGAAACGTCAATAGATAATTAATCATGATATTTTATGTCAAGTTGAATCTGCAAATTGTAATTCTGTGTTTATGGTATCTAATCAAGGCGCCAAAATTGCCGTCATTATCTTCCAGTGCCTATAACAATATATCTAATGCATAAAGCACGTATATATATATTATATATATATATATATTACATTTAAGTTAATTGAAGATCATGACAAGAGAACTATTGCTTAAATTTTCTTCTTACCAGTGCGCCACCGAGTCGATGTCATCATGCTGGTGCACCTGCTTCTGGAACGAACTCTGAGGGAAAGGCATGGAATAGGGTTGGTCGGCTGCCACAAAAGGCGGCTGAGGGATGAGACCGGCCGACGAGTAGATGCTGGCATAAGGCATATTTTGTTCGTGATCATGGTGCGGGAGTCGTTGTTCGGATAGCTGCTGTTTCTTGGGGAGATGAAGCTTCTCTCCTTCTAATTCCCTATACTTGGAGAGGTATTGTTTAAGCGGGTTGACGTAGTCTTCGAAGCCTAGAGTTTTGATTGCCCAAAGGATATCGTCTCCATTGATGGTTTTCCTCTTCTCGCGTTGGCACTTGTCAGAGGCTTCGCCGGTGACAAAGCTAATGAACTCGGACACGCATTCTTGGACGGTCTCTTTGGCATCCTTGGAGATCTTGCCGTTGCCCGGGACAACCTTCTTCATGATACGGCCGACGTTGGCAATGGGGAGGAACCTGTCTTGTTCTCTATTGTTATTGTTGTTGTTGTTGTTGTTGTTGTTGTTGTTGTTGTTGTTGATTTGGTTAGTGTCATTGTGGTGGTTGTTGGTCTTTGAACATAAGCTATCAGGTGGGCTGTCTCGATTGGCCACATTTGGCTCGTATTTGTGCCTTTCATCTTCCATCACTCTTTAGTTTGTGTACATGAGAGAATGATAGGAGTTGTTGGACAGATTAGTGGTATTATATGGGGGATGAGAGAAATGGCATGAGAAGCATGAAAACAGGCAAATCAAGTGGCAGCCAAAAGGCTTAGCCTATTTTTAACCATATTAGTCCCAGGGACTCGCTCCCATGGGTTGATGGGGCAGTTAAAGTAAACAAACAAAACAAAATTAAAAAACTAAAAAAAACAAAAACTCTCTCTCTCTCTCTCTAGATATACATTAATCAATCCTTCAAAAATAGCTAAGTTTCAAAAATAAAATAAAATAAATTTTCCTCTTTTTTTTAAAAAAGTCGTTTTTTCCTTGACAAAATTAATTAAATTTGAAAACAAAATAAAATTGGCCTTCTTTTTATTACAATTTTCATGTTTTTTTCAGAGGCAAAGATTTCGGCAGTCGCCTCATTGAGCAGAGACCGCCATCTAACAACAGTAGATGTGAGAAATCACTAAAATTTGTATTCAGAAAACCCCAGCTTCAACCATATTAACCAGAAGTTGCAGCGGACGAATAGAGATGGAACCCTAGACTAGAGAGCAGAAAAACCAGTGGGAAGAAGGGATTATAAATAGTTTCAACAACTGGATTGAAAATGGATTTTAGAAGCAGCACCGCTTAACCATCGCCGTCCTTGGAGCCTACAAATAAGGGACAGACCTGCTATCAACGTATAAAACAACAAACTTGGAACGCCTAGGACGACTTGAGCTGCTGAACGCATAGCCAGCTGAATTCCTCCTCAAATCTGCAAATCAACCAGATATATCATACCCAAGCCACAGAAGTTTCACTCCTTGGAACCGTCATATAATTAGCTAGTGTATCAGCCTTGTAATTTGCTTCCCGCTAGGTGTGAACGAAAGAAACAGAATGACTAGGATTAACAAAGCAGTGCTCATGATATAATTTATCCCAGAACTTCCAAGGATCATGCTAACAAAGAAGCGATGACGCCCAGCCGATTGAAACTTCTTAACTCGTGATCTTGACTGAGTAAGCTCTAGTCCCTTGAGGATTGCCAGTAGCTCCACTATTTTTTTTTTTTTTGTAAACAGTAGCTCCATTTGGTTAGAACCCAAATACCTGACCATCTGCGCGTCTCTGAGAACTCCGCCTATACCTGAGAGGCCAGGCTTGCCCAACAAGGATTCATCAATATTCCATTTGAGAGAACCTCGCGAAGGAGAGGAGACCAAACCAGCAAGGGTACAGAAGGAGGACTTACAGACCAGTGCTTCAAGGCCATCGACGAGGAGAGAATTAGCAGTCAAAAGGAAAACCAGGTTGTAAAACTGAGATCCAAAAGCACAATCTGGAGATAGCCAAGAAAAAAGGGCCTCATCATAATCCAAATTCCGAACAGTTTAGTTAAAAATGATCTTGTTTCTTTTCAACCAAATAGTCAAATAGTCTATAGATCACCTAATAAAAGAAAAACTTAAGTGGTATTCTCTTTGTGTTTCAGTTTTGTGTTTTATGTTTTGAGTTTTGAATTCATTTTGAGTTTTGCGTTTTGAGTATTTGTTTTGAAATTTTTAAAAATACGTTCTTTTTGTCATTCTGAAAAATTATTTCTCAAAATAGAAAACTAATAAACGTATTTATTTTGAAATTTTAAAAACGGTTTCTTTTTTGTTATTATGATATTTTATTAAATAAATTTAATTTAAAATAAATAATAAATATTTATTAATAAATTATAAATTTGATTCAAATACTTTAAACTATAAAATAAAATTCAAATAAAATAAAAAAAATTAACAACCTTAGAAATATCATTTAAAAAAATAATACAAACAAAACATATCACATACTCAGTTTAATAAATAAAAAAAATCAAATAACACAAAAAAAAAAATCAAATTAGGGAGTCACAACCCATCTTCTTCATCTAGGGTTTTTTGTGGAAGGCACTGGTTGCGGTGGCAGTAGAGGGCACTGGTCGCCGCTGGGGGGGAGGGCACTGGTCACGATAGTGGTGGAGGGCGTTGGTCACGATGGCGGTGGAGGGTACTGGTCGCGATGGCGATGGGGGGTGCTGGTCGCAGTGGTGGTGGGGGGCCGAGTCGATGATTAATGTGGTTGTGACAGGGGGCGTTGGTCGCAGTGGCAGTGGAGTTGAAGGTCGACAGCGGTGGCGGTGGCGGTCAATGGCCAAAAAAGGATAGGAGAATGAAAAGAAGATAGGAGGGAGAGAGAGAGAGAGAGAGGAGTGGGTCTGTGCGTGTGCAGGTAGGGGGGAGGGGGCTGTTTTCCGCATTTTGCATTTGTTTTGTGTTTGTAGTGTATTTTCACTGAAAACGCCCAAAACAACAAAATTTTTCAAAAACGGGAAAATGTTGTTTTGGGTTTCCTTAACAAAACTTTTGGTTGTTTTTGAAAACGCATTTTTGAAAATAACAAAGAGAATGCGTTTTCAGTATTTTCAAAAATTGAAAACAAAAAACGACCCAAAAAAACAGGCCCTTAGCCTTTTTCTGAAATTTTCTGGCCATAAGCGAAAAAGTCCCATTGAGTGAACAACTCCCTCAATGAGCTTCGGCTAACCCACTCACAACCCCACCATCTGAAAACATAACAACAAAAGTTTCGAGAAACGCCTGCAATAAAGGAATAAATGGTCAATTGTCTGAGTCTCCGAACCACATAGTGAGCAAAGTAAGTGACTACTTCTTAACGTTCCTTTCCTGTAGAGATTCTCCTTAGAGTTCAACTTCCCCAAAAGGAGTAACCATACAAGCAATTGTACCTTTTGGAGAGCCAAGTTTTTCCAAATTTTACCAAATTAGCATCCAAACAAAACATTCTAATTCTCCTCATGTTTTTTCGAGGGCCTCGTAATAGATTTCACAAAGAACTCACCATCATTACAATATGACCAAATTAGTTTCATCAAGTTTAAGAATTTAATCTAATACAAAATTTCAAGGTAGAGTTCCATACATACTCCTATCAAAATGTCACAAATGAAAGATCTTCCCAAAGGGAACATGTAGAATCTTATGCTTTAGCATCTCAATCAAACTGTCAATTGGCAGTTCCAACTTATTTTTGGAGTCGTAAAATTACACGTTTTTGGTTTGGAATAATGGCAAACCAAAGACCTATGTGTAAGAAAGCAAAGTCAACCTCAAGAGCAACTTCTTTGGAGGCAAATTGAATGCAAACTTTCAACTGAATTACAATGGAGAAACAAATTGTAGATCAAGGTTGAAAGTTGTTGATTAATATGTGATTCAAAATTACATTAAATGTTTTATCATTTATATTTTTGATATATAATCTGATTGCATTTCTTTTATATGAAATTGAGTTACATTTAACTTTCATTTAAATTGCATTTTAAATGTGTATATATTTTGTTGTTATATCATGTGGGCCAAGTTTATTTGGGCTAAGATATATTATGGACCAAGCCCATAATCATGTGTTCCATCTGTGCGCTTGTTGGTTTGGCCCATTTCAGTCCCGCTGATGTTGCTATAAAAGGGCTTTGATGCTGCCCTAATCTCCAGATTGTTCTCTCATTCATTTTTTGAAATCCTAATCGGCGCTTGAGGCGAGACACTTTTCTCTTGAATCCTTCTCTTGATCGATCGGTTGTTCGGTTTTATGGTAAGATCACCCGGTAAGCAAAGGTATTGTGTAATCTCTTTTGTAATTTAATCGCTTGAGACATGTGAGATTGATAGAAACTAATAGAACAGATACTTGATTTGATCGTGAGATTAGTCGAACAGTTGTGTATTCGGTTTCAGTTTTCTCTTTTGCAATATTGTTTTTACTTTAGTTGTGATCTTGTAATCCGATTGTAATCTTGAGATATTTAATGAATTGACTAGAGGCGGAGCCTTTGTCGTGAGTAGGATCTATTTGAATCCAAACACGTATATCATGTATTCTTGGTTTCGATATTGTTTTTGTTTCATCTTCCGTTTTTACGCTTGATCTTGTGTTTGGCCGAGAAATAGGTTGGGTTATAAAACCAACAAAAGTGTTTTATAAATGGGAAATCCTTGAAGGTGTTCCCAAGATACAACGAAAAGTGCTTAGTTCTAGACAACATGAAAAATTGGTTGAATGTGGTAGTTTCCCAAGTGTGATTCTTAATTTGAAGAGCGGTGATTTAAGCCGTATAGCGGGAGTTGGAGATGATCAATCTGACCTTGTACAATCAAATTTTTTTTTCTTTTTTTTCTGTAAATAAGAAATATATAGAACAAAACACGCCATTCAAGAGTGGCTACAAACAAAGGTCAGGGCACTCCCCGGACCACCAAATAAACTAGGGGGAACAACACATCAATGATCACCGGGGACCACCAAATAAACTAGGGGGAACAACACATCAACGATCACCTTCTGTGCTAAAAAAATAAAAAGAAACTAAAAGTAAAAGGAGAGTAAAAATAAAATAAGCATAAAAGAGAGGAAAAAAAGAGAACTAAAGTATGTACAAGAGAAATATGAGAACCCATGAAGATATGACAAGGCAACATAAAAGATCTCTAGAGTACCAAAACCTGGACCTCGAACAACCCAGGTAATCTGGGAATCAACGAAGCATAAGTGTCGGGGAAGCTGACACCAAAGATGAAACTCCATGGCCATGAAGGACTACCTCCAAAGCAAAGACATCTCAATACAGGAAAGAGGTTTGGTCTCTCAAAAGCCGCAAGACATGACGAAGAGCATAACTCTGAAGAGACGCCCTAAAGTGAATAGTCGCTAGCTGAGCCCACATCGCACACTGAATCAAGTAAGCCATCTAGGATGCTGATCGCTCCTGATCACAGAAACACCTATTGTTACGCTCCCTCCAAATGAAATACACTAGGGCTTGAAGAACCAATCTGTTCGCCACCTGTCAGGGACCCTTGCCACTCCATCTAGCGGCTGCCCAACAGACACCGATATCCCATCTATGCTAGGGTCAGCTAAATTTCTTTGATCTACGAAAGAATGACATCACCTCTCTAGAATAACTACACTAGAAAAATAGGTGATCATGTCTCTCAGCATCCACCCTGCAAAGAAAACATCTATTCGGAAAAGACAAGAACAGGTTAATACAGTCAAGGGTAAACAAACGTTCCCGAATTGCAAACCACAAAATAAATGAGTAAGCGGGAATACTAGTAGAAGACCAAACTAAACGGTACCATAGAACCTGGGGGCACTGGGCTTGAATCGCCTAGAAGGTGACCCTAACTGAGAAAAGCCCATTCGAGGCTGGAAGCCAACATGGCTCATCATGACAATCAAGACGAGGTAGGCTGGGCAAAAGGTTCCAAAAAAGATCAAAGGATAGCAAACGAAAAGTCTCCATCCGAGTCCAAGAACCATCTTCGATCAAATCAGAAACCTTAGCCAAAATCGGAATGCCTAATTGCCGAGGTAACTAGTGAGAGAAACAATCAATAAGAACACCTAGTGGATGCCACTGATCATACCAAAAGAATGTACTTCGCCCGTCCCCAATCCTCCACCTAAAAAAAGGTTTTAGAATTCCCCGCAGTAAGAGCAACTTCCTCCAATACCACGGGCAAGCATACAGAGACTTGAGGAGCCAAAAGCATTCACTTCTTACTCTATAGGTGTGCACCCACTGCACCCATTGAGATTCCTCATCCCCAACTAGTAAGCGCCACATAAGCTTAGCTACCAAGGCTTGATTCCAAACATAAAACAACTTAAGGCCCAGGCCACCCTGCTTCTTCGGGCAGCAAATGTCACTCAGGGCAACTTTCGCTTTATGGGCCTCCATCTCATTGCCACTCTAAAGGAAATTACCAATAAGCTGCTCAATCTCACGAATCACCTTCTTCGAAAGAATGAAAATCGAGGCCCAGTACACATAGATCGTAGAGAGAATCGACTGAGCTAGTTGTAATCGACCCCCAAATGAAAGGGCCCTGTTGCACCAATCACAAATTCTATTCCTAACTCGATCAATAATGGTTTGACAATCCCCATAAGAGAGCTTAGAGAAGAGCAATAGAACTCCCAAATACCGCATGGGCAAGGTCCCTTTTCTAAACCCCGAGGCATTGTAGATAGCCTCACGAAGATATGCATCCTTACATGAGACAAAGCAATCACTCTTTAAAGAGTTGGTTGTTAGGCCAGACAACGAAGAAAAGAGCTCCAAGCAAGAATTCAAGATGCTAACTGAATTAGGGTCATCATGAGAGAACAAGAGTAAGTCATCTATGAACATAAGCAACACTAACTAAGGCTTCTCACATTTCCAATGGAATTGAAAGTCTGAGGATTGCGTGTGATGCCTAACAATGCCTTGAAGGGTTTGCATCACGAGAACAAAGAGGTATGGGGATAAAGGATTGCCTTGCCTCAACCCCCTACTCCTAGGAAAGAAACCATTTAACTGTTCGTTGACCTTAACTGAATAGCGAGGAGTCGTGATACACTCCTGGATCCAGCCACAAAATTGGGGAGGGAAGTTCATTAATTGAAGAACCATCATGAGAAAATCCCACTCCACCGTATCATAAGCCTTAGCTAAATCAACTTTCATAGCACAGCGAGGAGGACCCTTATGAAGATGGTATTGGAAAACCAACTCCTGGGCAAGTAAGACATTATCCCCAATCGAACACCCAGGCATAAACGTCGCTTGAGACATATCCACCAAACTTAAGAGCACCAGCTTAATCCTATTGGCCAAAATCTTAGTAATGACTTTATACAAGACACTACAACAAGAGATTGGCCTGAATTGGGACAGAGCTTCAGGGTGAGGCACTTTAGGAATAAGGCTAATAATGGCAGCATTAACCTGGCCTAAAAGGCGACCAGAAGGGAAAAGTTTTGGACTGCTTTCACCACATCCAAGCCCACGATCTCCTAGGATTTTTTGAAAAACTTAGTCGTGAACCCATCAGGACCAGGGGCTTTATCATCGCCCATACTAAAAAGGATTAACCTCTTCAGCTGAAACCTTAGCAACAAGGCTTACCCATTGGTCCTGCTCCAGGCGCTTATCAATAAAGGGGGCCATATCGAGAGGGTTAAGGGGTGTATGATGAGAACGTTGACCATAAAGGTTTTGGAAGTAATCGACCATGACTTCCGCCACCTCCTCTTTAGACTTTGTAAAGGTGTCATCCTCTCTCAAGAGGTTCATGATACAATGGTTATTATGCCTAACGAGCATAGATTGAAAGAAGAATCGGGAACACTGGTCCCCCCCAGCTAACCACTTGATCCGAGCATGCAGGCGATAGTGGTATGACTCTTTTTGGTGAAGGATAGGGTCATGGGGCTTATCTTGTCTCATATGTTGGATGCAACTTAAATCATTTCTAAGGGTCACAACCAGGTCAGAAACATGGCCTTTGGACCTATTGAGGATCTTCATAGCATCCTTAACAGCTTTAAGCTTCTGGACAACCCGAAACATGGGAATGCCAAGAATCCACCTATCCCAACTAGTTGCCACCCTATCCAAGAAGAAGGAATGATCAACAAGATTAAGGAATGTAAAAGGGCTCCTATTATGTTGAAACTCAACGGATAGAGACATCACAATAGGGCTATGGTCAGAGATCCCGGGCTGAAAGAAGAAAGCCTTGCTTTCTGGATAATGGCCAAGCCAACCATCGTTAACCAGGGCTCTATCCAGCTTTTGAAAAATACAATCTTCACCAAATCTTTTATTGCTCCAAGTTAATTTGGGGCTACTATACGCTAAATCCTGAAGCGAAGAAGAGGAAAGGAAATCATTGAACCTATGCATGCCTAGAGAGAAAGAGGTGTTACCACCCCTCATCTTAGAGCAATTGCGACACACATTAAAATCCCCTAAGAAAAGCCAAGGATCAGACGTTGCTAACCCCACAACTCTATTGAGGGAATCCCATAATCTTGCTTAACCCACCTCATCATTCCTAGCATAAATGCATGACAACGTTAAGGGTTTTGGGATCTCAGATCCCATCACTTTGATATAGATAAATTAGTCTAACTTGGCCAACGTCTGCACATTGAGGGCGGTTGGATCAAAACCAATCCAAATGCGACCCCCATTATGCATATCATAATTGAAATCTCAATTCCAAGAAGGTATTATATTAAGAGAAACGTCCATAGCATGCATTTCCTGAACCCTAGTCTCTAGAAGAGCAACAAGCAACAAATTTTGTTGAAAGATAAAGGACCGAACCTCCCATTGCCTAGTGGCTTGGTTCAGACCCCTGATGTTCCAAGCGGCTATTGCATCATTATCACTCTTGGGGAGGGGGATCTATACTCATAGGGCTCTGCCTCTGCTCACCATTATCACGCATCTTTTTCTTATCTCTTTTGGCCTGAGTTTTGATCCTAGATCGATGCCCATCAAAGCTGATGTTCGCTACTCGCTCAAATTCTGAGCCCTCTTCTTCGTTCTCTTGTTGTCCACTCAAGTCTTCTTAAGGATTCCTTTCAACTACCTCTCCCTCTGACACCATTGGAGAAGCACCGTCCCTGTCCTCTTTTGCAAGAGCATAGAATCTATTTTTAATTTGAGCATCAACCTCCTTAGGGTCATAAGGAACTATAACAATGTGTAATTCAAGACAATTTACTATGGTCATCGAGGCATAATCTGGCTCAGAGTATAATACCCCAAAATTTAATGTAAAGGTTGGATGTTGCAAAAAGTGTTACAAATAGAAGTTCAGAATTAAAGTGTAAATATGAATGGATTGAAGGCATTAAACCGAACCTGAGTGAAAATATCACATCTTGTAAAAGGGATAGCTTGTTTCCAACAAAAAAAATGAATGCAATAATGATTCCTTATCCTAGAAGCCATGTGTTGGAGAGATAGGATTGGTTGAGAATTTTCCAAAGTCTTAAAGTCTTATGGTTGTAATGATTAATCTTACACCAAAAGTCTTGGAATGGCTTAATTTGGAAGACTTGACTTGGAAGAATTAATTTGGAAGACTTGTGTTAGCTTTCAAAAGAAGAGGAAATTTCAAGTTAAGGCCACGTGAGGGTTTGGATTGGAAGAAATGAAGGCTTGCTTTGGAAGATAGAATTAAAGAAGGAAATTTCAAAGTTTGTAATGATTGATTTTTGTCCTAAATGTCTAAACTTGGACGATTAGGATTGGCTAGGATTTATCTTGCAAGGGAAGAAGATGATAAGGCTTATCTTGAAGGTGTATTTGGTGACCTAGGATTGGAAGAAGTAGAAGCTTGCATTGGAAGATTGGAAAATTTCAAAGTTGTGATGATTACTAGGGTGGAAAATGAGTAACTTGGAGACAAAGTGAAATCTTAAGGATTTGGGAATTTGAAAGCTATATAAAGGGGAGGAGGAAAGGCCATGAGAAGCTAAGAAGAAAGGAAGCAAGAAAGTGCAAGAAAAAACAAAGAAAAAGCAAAGAATAAAGGAAAGAGAGACCTAGTCTGAAAACTGCCAAAACAGAAAGGAAAATGAAAAGGTAAGCTAACTTTCTTTCTATAGGATCGTAGAGTATGAAAAGAGGAGTCTGTAGGTTCAAACAGAGAGCGAATCAGATAAAAAATGAGTAAGTTATGGCTTTTTTAATTTTTAGTTGCAAAATCCGTAATAGGGAAGGAGATGGCGCGCAGCCAACCTTCCGGAGGCACGTGAGAGCGCGTCCAGGCTCCGTTTGGCCTGAAATTTTCATCTTTATTCTCCTATTTTAATTACCTACAATCCTATGTAAAAATATTTAAATTTTGGGTCACTTAAATGCGTGATTTCTATAGAAACATCCCCTAGTGCTCGAAACCAGACTGTAAACAGTGCTATCGAAGGGACAAGCGATCAAGGTGAGTGGTTCTTGTGCATGCTTCCTCTTGATCATTCTTGGTTTTATTTTTGAGTGGTTCTTATGCATGCTCCTTGATTCCTATTAATCACTCTTGGGTTTCATTTATGGAATGGTTATTGCTTATGTCTATGTTTCCTTTGTTTCCAAGCATATCCTCCTTATTTTGCATGTATCATGGCATTTTTGTGAACATGGCATGAGTGGTTCTTGTGCATGTAAACTATTCTTGCATGCCTTTTACTTCATCTTGATCACTCTTGACTTTATTTATAAGTGATTATGGCTTGCGTTTCATGGTTCCCTTTGTTTCGAGTATATCTTTTCTACCTTGTTGCATCGGGTTTGACCATGACAGCTTTCGTGTGTGGCTTATAGCTTGTATATCATATTCCTTTTGCTTTGTCATATAACATATCATGGTTGGTGGTTTACATCTCATGTTTTATTGCTTTTGAGCATATTTAGCCTATTTTATACGTATCTCGATGTTTGTATTTGTGGTTGGCTGTTGGGACATCACGAGGGATCTCGTGCTCTTGCTGTGACTCATGATCTCATGCTCTTGCGATGAGCTGCCATGATGATTGCGGGACATTACGGGGGATCTCGTACTCTTGCGGTGAGCCATGATCTCATGCTCTTGCGGTGAGCCACCATGATGACTACAATGGTGATTACAACCCTAACCTGGTTACCACATGGGAAGTTTTATACTGGCATGATCTTGGGAGATTTGTACTTATCTCTGCATATTTCTTGGCATAGCTACATATTGCTCTTGCATACATTGTTTCCTTTCCTTGTACCACTCACTTAGATGTAACAATCTAACTCGGGTGTTTCATACCTCTAGGATATTCAACGTCCCAGGTATCTCAGTATGTCAGGTACTGGAGGTGAGAAAGAGAAAAGGGCTATGAGGAGGCTGAAGTTAGTTTAATTTCATGTTCTCATTTACTATGGAT
Organism: Diospyros kaki; assembly: GCA_036245055.1. Classification (NCBI taxonomy): domain Eukaryota; kingdom Viridiplantae; phylum Streptophyta; class Magnoliopsida; order Ericales; family Ebenaceae; genus Diospyros; species Diospyros kaki. The sequence goes on from BSEG01000016.1 coordinate 33,333,269, forward strand.
CTTATGTAATCTTTGGGTTGGTTTTGAGAGTTGTATGTCGAAATTGTATAAATAGGGGTTACGTATGGCTTGGATTTACTTATTATACTGTTAAAGTTGTAAGTCATGATTGTTATGTACTACGATCTTGGTAAGAGATATTTGATGATTTTGGAAGTCATGTATTTGGTGTACTCATATTTGAAGTTTTATTATTGGAAATCCTTTTTATCTAGCTTCAGCTAGCTATCAGGTTTGATCCATCGCTTCCATTGGTAAAGATTTCCATAACGCCCTTGTGGATATTACCTTGTATTTAGCTTCAACATATAATTAAAAAGTGGGGCGTTACACAGAGGGTGTGGATGATGGCCCTGTTTCCTCACCCATCACATTCATTTTATCCTTTCCTTTTTTATTTTACACCTGCACAAAGCCCTCTTCGTCACATCCCATCTCATTATTCTCTTGGTGATCATGCTTCGACTTTTTTGGGCACCGCGAGATTGGGTGACCAAAGACCCTACAGTGGGAGCAAATAGATGGGATCCACTGATACTCAATAGGAAGCCTAGAGATACGACGTTCCCTAGTGGCTTCATCGATACATATCAATGTGTTTCAAAAACTTAAAGAAAACATTGACCTCAACACAAACCCTTACATAACCTAATCTTGATCTATCCTCTATCATTTAGTCTGTATGAAGAGGTTTTCCAATTTAACTAGCCATGATAGAAATCTCCTTCAAGGACCACCCTTTTAATGGGGGGTTATGAATTTTAACCCACAATGGGATGGATGAATGGGACTCTTTCACCAAATTCATTCTTGGTTCCCAGCACTTAATAATAAAAGGGCGATTCGCAAAATGATATGGACTGGCATCAACAACCTTCATCATACTATCTTGGGAATCAAAACGACAAAAATAAAAACCACAATTATTTGAAAGAACCTCAAGAATGGCATGACATTGCCACAAGCGCTTAGCAATATTTTGAACAATCGGAAAAGGCAGACATTTTTCAATAAAATATCCAACTAGAGTATTCATCCAATAATCAGTGCATTTATTAATAACCTCATTTGGTAAATGAACTAATGGGATTTCAGATTGCGTACCTGAGGGCGGAAAATATTCAAGGCAGGCAGGAATTCTTTGGGGCCGATCATCAGCATTTTCAACCCAAGATTTATTGGGTTTATTGGGCTGGCCTAGAGGCTCAGCAGCCTTAATAAAGGCCTGCTACCCCAAGGAAGGAGGCCCAGCAGCCTTACTTTGCCCTCCATGAACAAGCCCATTGCGATGATGGGCTGGAGGCCTTTGAACGAAGACTCCTTGGCTGCGAGGGCCATCTGGGCCATAACGTCGGCCCCCACCATTCTGAATTTTTCTGCCATCAACCTTATCCGTCAACGTTTAACCTATAGCGGCATGGGAGATCCCGAAAAAGTGGCGCTTGTGATCTAACTGAGCAGCTTCTCGAGGGTTGGGACTTTGCTGGAAATGGGTGGGAACTCGATTGGTAACTTCGTTAGAAGCCCGAGCCTTGCCATTTCGGGCTTTTGCAGCGTCACCAGCTAATTGCAACCAAGGATGATGGTTGTCTTCCACCACCGGAGTCACCGTCTGCCCCATCTTCAAGTTGGATATGTCGTTTGTGGCGACACTCGAAGTTGCATTAAGACGCCCTATGCTCCTGTCTTCCCTCTGGATCGATCACGCACTGCATTCATCGGAGCTGACTGCACTTCCATGACTTCCATTCTCGGACTGCCATTACTTTTCTCCACGATGGACATGGATGGTCGCACCTTCTTCAAAGCTTCCATTGCTTTTGCACACAGTGGTGAAGCTAGAAGCCGGCCTCCCTACAACGGAGGAAATGACGAGGGATCCCCCAAGTCTAGCTTTTCATCCTCTTCGTCAAGCCTTTAGCCTTTACATCACCTTGCCTGAAATCTCCTTGGACTCTACCCCTGCCATGGGAGGTCCACATACAGCATGTCAGCCTCCTTGACCCTTGCCGCCTGACCTCTCTCCTCTATTAATCGTTCCTCATCACTGAGAGTACCACTGTTAATCCTACTCTTCTCGCTACCTTCCTCTTGTTAAGACAACATTCCAGCTATTTCGTAGCCATTTAGCTCCTCCACGGAACTTGCGTCCGATCCAGCGGATTCATTTCCACCATTTCCAACTATTGGAACATCTTCCCCACTCATCCCAACCACACATGCTATAGCTGGGTTTTTTGATCTTAACCTGTGAACTTGTTTGGAGATACCCCCTTTGCTTCTGCCTAAGGGAGGCCTACTCCTCAAGCGTGATCTCGCCAGCGTAGACCGGCGGGAACGCACCATATGCGCGGTTCGCTTAGGGAGAGCCACAAAGACGTCAAAACCTCTCAAGCTAGAGAGAGAAAATTTCAATTACACAAGTAGTGATGTTGTAGCTATATATCAAGATCAATAAAGGGTAACCTCCCGACTAATGCAATGTAGTACAACCACATGCGTTGTCGTATTGGAAAGAATATGATCAATGCCGTTGTCACCCAAGGTAAGTGGGAGACAACATCGCAACATTCTCAAATTTCAATTGGGTCGAAGAGTACATTTGTTAATTCTCATATGGAAAATTTTATGCTAACAGAGGCATCTTCATGAAGGACTATTCCAAGAAAATTAAGCCTTATCCACCACTAAAATACAAAATAATCGAAGGATAAGTTCATCTTCCTGACAGAATTTCAAGGGTCAGTTTACTCTGACATTTTGTGGTAATTTCGTACGTGCTCCAATATGGTCACAAAATATATGGTTGGAAAGCCCTATGAGTCTAGTTTCTAATGTAACAAGGTTCATGCAATTTGGAGTCTTCCAGAGAAACTAATGGCCAAGTTACTAAGTGCTACTCAGTTCACCTAAAAAAAAGTCTTCAAAGTTCTTATGAGTTTATTGTTCCCATGCGTTGTAAAATGTTCAAGAGTTGATCTTCTTATTTATATTTTGCCTAGGGACTGTTTGTCTTGTCTTGGAAAATTAAGATATTAATTGGCCTTGAAACTTGCCTACGCTTGGAGGGTTGTTCCAAGAGAGTCCTATAAATATCTCAAAGACTTCTTGTGGGAGAAGGGTTCTTGAAGAATGAATTTTCAGATTTGATCTCTTGGATTAGAGTATCACTCAAGCTCTGTATCTCTTTGATGGATTCCATTGAGTTGTAAGTTATATGCTCTGTATCTTCGGGTGAATTCTTTAAGTGGGGAGCATCCCCTTGAATTCTTTGGTAGTTTGATCTTGTTGATTTTCCATTTCCCACAATCCTTCAATAAAAGTATAAGTTCTCCATATGCAATTATATATCATGATTTGAGATGCATGCTATTCTTTAAGAACTGTGAAAATGTCTTCTTTGTGTTTCTTATTTCTATCTTATCATGGTATATATATGTATGTGCATATTTGTTGTTGGTTCATGTGTGCATTTCTAGCATTAGGCAAACTAGTTTTTTTTCTGGCTAATTCAATTACTGATGGGTTTCTTCCTACAACCTTGATTACTCTCTTTTTAGTTTTAATAGATTTTATTTTGTTCTTACTTTACGTGGTCTTTGATATGATAGATTGCATATCTTTATATGATAAAGACTACATTTTCTACCGTCACGGCGCCACCTTGTCATTAGTAAAATGGCATGTGTGAACAGCAAACACAATGAGACAAAGAGCACAGGGCACACGAAGAATCATCCGTAAACTGTAGGATAGTAAATCACAACAATCTTGGATATATATCACATCTTAACGATAATAACTACATAGCAAAGGTGAAAAAACTATATGTCATCCATACAAACTAATCTGACAATGAACAACCATCCATAAATTAGATAAGCCAATGTGATTATATCATCCAAATATATAGTCTGCGATAACCCCATGTATAACCTATGATTGTTAATTTCCATAACTATAAAAGACTGAAAACCATCACATAAACCCATAGAAATAAAATTAAAGGATGCATAACTCAACATGAACATGAAGCTACACCATATATGATTCCTTACAAATGATTAGTTCCATATCATCCCCGCCTTCAACTACTCATCTACAGGTAATCCCTAGCTAAATTTGAATCCGGTCTCTAACTTCTTGACAAGTTCATAGGCTGTTATAGCCCACTAATGATCTAGATTGCATGAAAACGGAAATGAAAAAATGACATTTTAAAAAAAAAATAAAATAAGAAACGAAAACATGAGATAAAGTGTAAATTAAAAAAATAAGGGTTTTTTGTAAATATAATTTTAGTATAGAAAATTTTAAAAAATAGTTATTTAGGATATTTTAAATGAAAATACCACTACAAAATCTTAATGAGCCCAATAATCTTAAGACTTCCTACATCACCTACTCTCAAATCTAGACTATTATTGGACTGATTTCTAAATGTGTTATTAAGTAACTATTGTGCCATGGAAAAATGGGAGGAAAAAATGAGAAATGAAAATTTTTTTCGGCTTGCCGTGAGTCACGAGCCATTAACAGCAAGGCAGCTAGATTATAGCCGCTAGGCTAGCTCGCGGCAAGCTCTGGCCACAAGGCTGAGCTGCCTCACGGAAGCCTTTGCCACGAGTCCCAACTGCCTCGCGGCAAGCTTTGCAGCGAGGTGTAGTTGCGGCAGGCTTGCCGCGAGGTCAAGCTGCCTCACGACAGCTTGTCGCTAGGACAAACTACCTCGCAGTAGCCTTTGCCATAAGGCCGAGCTGCCTCATGGAAAGTACAAGCCGCGAGGCCCAGTTGCCTCGCAGCAGCCTTGGTCGTGAGATGCAGCCACTAGGCTACCTCGCGACAGGCAGCCGCAAGCCTCTAGCTTCGTGGCAACCTCCTCCTTTTGGCTTCGATCCTTTCAGTAGTCGACACGTGTTTGCACCAGCCACCCTTGAGAATCGTGCCCTATAAATACCCAACTACAGGACATTGAAAAGAACTTCCAACTTCTGTAAAATTTAGACATTTTGAAGGTATCTTTATTGTTTCCGTAAATGGACATTGGGATTCGAGATTGACTTTCGCATCGGAGAGTCCTCCCGGGGGAAGATTCCCATGAGCCTTCTAACCCATTTTTTGAGCATCAACAGAGTCAAATCCTTACGGCGAATCTAGCAGCGAAACCTCATGGCGAAGGCAAAACCTTGCGGCGAACCTAGCGGCGAAGGCAAAAGCTTGCGACGAACCTAACGGCAAAGGCAAAAAGCTTGCGGCGAACCTAGCAGTAAGACCTCGTGGCGAAGGCAAAACCTCGCGGCGAGCTTAGCAACGAAGGCAAAACCTTGTGGCGAGAGCAAGTGGCGAAGCCTTGTGGTGAAAAAGCTAGTGGTGAAGCCTTGTGGCATAACCTTGTAGCGAAAGAGCTAGTAGCGAAATCCTTGCGACGAACATCCTAGCAGCGAACTCTCTTGAGGCAACTTCTCTTACGGCAACCTAACCTCACCCGACATCGAGCTCAAGTGGACCCCACATCACAAATTTTAATTGTTGTATTTTGGCAACAATAATTTGGTGCCGTCTGTGGGAAACGCAACAAAAAGCCAAACACAAGATGCCGAGAGGGACAAGATCAGTTGATTAGGTGAACCCACCTTACCCAGCCCAAAGGAGCTCTTGTACCAGGATGGGAGCCACCAAAGACCCCCATCAAGTGCACTTTACAGTACCAGAATTTTTAGTAGATCACCTTAACAACGAAATGCGTTCCAGAAACTTTCTGTGCTTGAAGTCAACCATACCACCAGACTGGGGGTATGGAGCTTTCGGAACAAGGAGAAGCACACGTAGCTGGATTGAGGAGATATGTAATAGGGCGAGAGAAGCAAGTCCCACATGTAGCGCTCACTAGTCAGGAACAACAATCCTTTGAGCAGTCTTCAATTCCAAATGGAAATTTGGTGGGGACTTCAAGAATAGCTCCACCCACAGTCTTACTCTCAGATTATGAACTATTACAGAAGAATTTTGAGGAGCTAAAACAACATAATGATGAACTTAGGATGAAAAATGAGGAGAATATGAGAAGACTATAGGGAGTCACTGCTTTTATACGTGAACTAATGCCGGAAAATTCCATCAGTTTGCTGGAAAATTCCAACTTTCTTCCCTTTATTTTTTTACTATTCTTGGATTGAACCCACAGCAAAAGGGAGGCTCCTGCGTGTGCACAACTGGCTCGGCTGAAAGCTCCTTCAATCCCTTACTTGCATTTATTATATTTAACTTACTCTTTGGTTTTTACTTAATAATTTTCTAAAGTTTCCAGCATCTCGCACGTCCCAAGAATTGAAGCTTCCAACATTCCATGCATATTGCACTTCTAACCTTTAAATTATGAGCACTTTTATTTCTTTATCTAACTTAGTTTTATATTAATCTAATGCTCAATTTTTCCCACTTTGTACTTAACAGAAATATCATAATTTCTTACTTACTTCCTTTATTCAAAACACATTAGATTTAAAATTTATTTTATTATTATTATTATTTTCCTAGGTCAAGGATGTTACAGTCTTCCTCTCTTACAAAAATTTCATCCTCGAAACTTTCTTCACTTCACGACTTTAACCATGGCCTTCAAACAAGTAAGGGTATTTTTTTCGCATTTCTTCCTCCATCTCCCAAGTTGCCTCTCGTTCTGAGTGCTGACTCCACTGCACTTTTATCATAGGTAGAGTTCTATGTCTTAGCTGACGATCTTGGCGTTCCAGTACTTGCAAAGGTTGCACTTCAAAGGTCATACCAGGTTGGAGTTCGATGTCCTCAACACGCACTTCTATGTCTGGATTATATATATGCTTCCGTAATTGGGAAACATGGAATATATCATGCAATTCGGCTAATGCTTCTGGCAATTCCAGACGGTAGGCAAGTGGTCCAACTTAGCCCTTGATTCGATATGGCCCCAAATATCGGGGTCCCAATTTTCCTCTTCGTTGATGTCTAAATGCTGGACGTAATGGGCTAGCCCGAAGATACACTATGTCCCCAATTGCAAATTCCAAAGGTCGAGTCCGACGATCCGCATACTTTTTCTACCGATCTTGAGCTACTTTCATATTTTTACGAACTATCTCTATCTGTCGTGTTGCTTTATCTATAAAATCCGTTCGAGCAAGTTGTTTCTCTCCCACCTCGAGCTAGCACACCGGCGATTGACACCATCGTCCATATAGTGCTTCATATGGTGCCATTCCTAAGCTTGCTTGATAACTGTTGTTATAGGAAAACTCAGCCAAACATAAATATTCATTCTAGTTGCCACCAAAATCCCACACACATGCTCTGAGCATGTCTTCTAAAATTTGGTTAACTCATTCTGTTTGCCCATCTGTCTGAGGATGATAGGCTGTACTAAAGTTTAGTTGGGTTCCCAATTCCTCCTGTACAGCTTTCCAAAATTTAGACACAAATCTACTATCTCTGTCTAACACAATACTCACCGGGACTCCGTGCAATCGGACAATCTCTTGAATAAAGTCGGGCAAGATGCTCTGCGCCTATAGTACTTTGGATAGGTAAAAAATGTGCTGACTTTGTTAATCGATCCATAACTACCCAAATGGCGTCGACCTTCCTTAGCGTTTGGGGTAGTCCTACGATAAAATCTGTTGTTACATGCTCTCACTTCCACTCAAGAACCTCTAATGGTCATAAGCTTCCTGACGGCCTCTGATGTTCCGCTTTCACCTGCTGGCAAGTGTTGCATTTACTCACGAACTCAGCTATGTCCTTTTTCATTCCAGGACACTAATACACTTCCCGCAGATCATGAAACATCTTGGTAGCTCCTAGGTGTATCGTGTACCGGGTCCGATGTGCCTTGTTCAGAATTTTCTGTTGTAACTTCCCAAAGGCCGGCACATACACCCGCCCATTCATTCGGAGTATTCCATTATGATACTCAAACCCTGGCTGCTTGGGTTGTCCGTTAGCGTCTATCCATTGATCCAAATTTCCCTCCTGGATCGTAGCCTGTTTAATTTCATTCCATAGGCTTACTTGTAACTACATCTGTGCTACTACTGTTGTTTCATCATACGACTCCACATTGAGAGTTAATCCTGCAAATTTCTCGGTCAAGTTTTGTAGACGAACTGCCTGGCAAGCTCTCAACTTAAAACTCTTCCGACTTAGTGCATCAGTTACTACATTTGCTCGCCCAGGCTGGTATTGAATGGTACAATCATAATCCTTTAGGAGCTCCAACCACCGACGCTGACGAAGGTTCAAATCCCGTTGGGAGAAAATGTATTTTAAGCTTTGATGATCCACATATATAACAAATTTCTCCCCATATAGATAATGTCGCCACAGTTTCAAAGCATGTACCACAACTGCTAACTCCAAGTCATGCACTGAGTAATTCTTTTCATGGGGACGTAATTGTCGAGACCTATATGCAATCACCTTTCTGTGTTGCATTAACATGCATCCCAAGCCTATTCCTGAGGCATCTGTATACACTTCATATCCCCCAAAACCATCAGGTATCCCTAAAATTGGTGATGTTGTCAGTCTGGACTTAAGTTCTTGGAAGCTCTTTTCACAATGCTCATTCCAGATAAACTTAACCTCTTTCCAAGTCAATTGTGTTAGCGGAGTTGCAACGCTCGAGAACTTTTCTATGAACTTACAATAATACCCTGCCAATCCAAGAAAACTTTTTATTTCAGAGACAGTAGTGGGTTGTGGCCATTCTTTTACTGCATTTACCTTTGCAGGATCCACTGCTATGCCTCGCCCATAAATTATATGCCCTCGAAAGGCAACTTCCCTCAACCAAAAATCACATTTACTAAATTTGGCATATAACTTATGATCCTTTAATGTGGACAAGGTAATTCTCAAATGTTCACGATGAGCTTCCTCACTTGGTGAGTATATTAATATATCATCAATGAATACAATGATAAATTTGTCTATGTACAGTCGAAATGTCCGATTCATCAAATCCATGAATGCCACAGGTGCATTAGTTAAACCAAATGGCATAACTAGATACTCATAGTGACCGTACCGTGATCGAAACGCTGTTTTAGGGATGTCTTCTTCTTTTATCTTCAATTGGTAGTATCCTGATCGCAAATCAATCTTGGAGAACACCCAAGCTCCTTGTAACTGGTCGAACAAGTCATCTATCCTAGGTAACGAAGATTTGTTTTTAATGATCACCTTATTAGTTGCACGATAATCAATGCACATTCTCAAACTCCCATCCTTTTTGCGTACAAACAGCACTGGCGCCCCTTAATGTGACACACTAGGGCGAATAAAGCCCTTGTCCAGCAAATCCTGAAGTTGGGTCTTAAGTTCCCGTAACTCAGCTGGGGCCATTCTATAAGCGATATAGGTATTGGATTCATTTGAGCTCCAGGGGCCAAGTCAATGGTAAACTCAATTTCCCTGTCCGGGGGTAAGCCTAGTAGATCTTCTAGGAATACATCTGGATATTCTTTTACAATTTCCACAGTCTCTACCTTCTTCTGAGGTTTTTCATTAGCCACCACTTGCACCGCATACCCTAGGGCTCCTTTGTCTAAATATTTTCTAGCTCCCAAGACGGATATAATTTTCAGAGGTTGACCTACTTGAGCTCCAACAAACCTTCTAACCTGCCCATCAAACCCTGTCAACTTAACTATTCGCTTCCCACAGTCCAACCGAGCTTGATATTGGAACAATAAGTTCATGCCTAGTATGACATCAAAATCCCAGATTTCTAATAAATTCAAATCTACTGGAAACATGGCTCCATCTATCAAAATTTGGCACTCTGGCACTACCCGGTGTGAATGAGACCAAGTCCCCATCGGGGTTTGCACGTTTATAGGCACACATGACTCCTTGGTACTTAAATTCGCCGAATCTATGGCAACATATGATATAAAAGAGTGTGTAGCCCCTAAGTCTATCAATGCATGCATGCATGTGTTCTAGACCAGGAGCGTACCTTCAATTACTTGCGGATCGACGACTGTGTCAATCTTGGTGAAGTTGAACACCTTTCCAGTAGTCACTGGTGCCCTTCCTCTAGTCTGCCTCACTTGCTCGGCCTTGTCACACTGTGGGCATCGAGAAGCGATATGCCCGGGCGTATTGCAGTTGAAGCATACAACCGGCCTTCTCTGGGTGTTACTAGTTGGTGGAGTAGGCGTGGCCACAGTCATTTCTGCCCCTTTTGGGAAATTTCTTGCAATATGTCCCATTTCACCACAACGATAGCACCCCTTTGCAGTCCTGACAGCCTTACATGGAGAGTTCCATTGGTGAGATTTGTGGTAATAGAGGTATACTCTTGTTTCTTTTTTAAATTTACCTGCCTCTGGACAACTGAATTGATACCCCCGCCTCGTTGTGGCTTTCTTTCGTCCATCCTCAGTTGCTTCTTTTCCTCGAGTAATTTCTCTATAACTCATTACCTTCTTCTCAATATCCATCGCTTTCATGACTGCATTTCGAAAAGTGTTCATTTCTAGATAATTCATCCCCCATCGCACCTCGGGGTGTAAGCCTTGGATAAATCGTTATGTTTTGCCAGCCTCTATTAACATGTAAGTTGGCATATACTTTAATAATTTCACAAATTCTTCCTCATATTGTGACACTGTCAAATGAGATGACTGCTTCAATTCCATAAAGTCTCGTTTCTTTTGGAGTTGCCAGTCATGCGGATAATATTTCTCGTTGAAGGCTTCTGTGAATTGCTCCCAATCAACTACATGTGGCTGTTCTCTGGGCCTCGCCAATCGAATGTTCTGTTCCCTTAACATCTCGACCATAGACTGCCACCATAGCCTGGCCTGCTTAGTTAACATGAAAGTGGCGCATCTCACCCACTGCCTCTTTGGGCAATCCATGAATTCTAATAACTGGCGAATGTCTTCCAACCAATATTGGGCCACGCTCGGGTCAGCTTCAAGCTGCCCCTTGAATGCCGGAGGCCGTAAGTCCATGAATGCCTTTAACCGAGTTGCTGCCTCGGTGTCTGCTTGTCGATTAGTGGGTGCTCTTATCCCCACACGATGACTCTAAGCTTCTTTAGAGTGTTCTGGCACTTCTGCCAAAGGTCTTCGTGTAGCATTTCCCAATTGGGAGGTGTTTGACATGCGAGCACTTCGTCATGTCACATGTACCATCTGCACACTGCCACAATTTTCTTTTTAATTTCACATTACCAAGGTATAGCAACACAAATGTAAAAACAACTTTTTATTTATTATATGTTCAAGATGTACATCACATTAGTTAAGTTAACTCCATATACCACATTAAACCCCGTTACTGTATAACTTTATACAATACAAAATTGGGTGCTATGCCTAATTTCTATCGTCGACTAGGCTACACTTGCGTTATCTCCCACTGTCCGTGAGGTTGCCTCATCAGCCAGGTAAGTCAAGTCCCCGTTACTTTCCTTACTGGAATGCGTTCCCGGTGGCACATTTTCCTTAGGTCCCCATATCTCTGCCTCGGTTGGAAATGTAGTAGGAAATGTCCCAATCCTTGTCACATCATAGGGCGCTATACTAGGGTCCCATTCGTTTGCCTGTCGTTTGATGGCTCAGATGAAATTGCCATAGTTGAACAAAAAGTTCACGTCCCAAACATAATTATCAAGTAGCTGTCTCCAAGCCTCGTTCATATATTTTTTTAGCAAATAAGACTTGTTTTTCGGCCATCCCCCATATATCGATTCGTATTGTATTTCGAAAAATTTGATTTACGCGGCATATATAGCTAATCACTCCTTCATCCTCATGCTGCCCACCTCCCATATGAGTGAGCAAGTCGTACTCCCATTGCTTAAACAAAAGGTCCAAGAGTGGCAAAGAGAGTTCAGGGTCAGGTATGACATAACTCGATCCTCCAAACTCCATGAGGGTAATCTGCATACACAAAATCAGGGATCAGGTCCATAACTCAAACAAGTTACCTTTTGTAACACCCCGTCCCATCGAAGGGCGTGCCACTATGCTGGGGTCCATCGTATACATACATATTCCCTTTACCTTATACATCAAATACCGTATTTCAAAGGGAAACCCCAACAAATCAAATGCGGAAGCAATAATCGAAACCTGATACGGTACATACCTGAATTCAACTTGTATATATATCGTAAAGAATTCGTACCATATATTACCATCATATCTTCAAATATAAAAATACATTGATACACGTCTCCCGAGATACCATCTAACACCCTAAGTGCAAATCATATGAAACCTCGAGCATACATCAGATACATTTCTCAATAAATTAAATACTGGAAATCTCCTACTGAATCCATCGGCCACGCCATCACGTGCCGTCATATCTCAACCTGCTCCTTGCTAACTGCAAGTCTCAACTGGAACGTTGAATGTTCCAGGGGCATAACCCATTAGAAGATGAAACTTCTAGTGAGGGTCCAAAAACATTTATACGATGTATGATGCAAATACATGAACAACATATACCCATAATGTAACTTCCCAGGCATCCCCAGCCCGGCTAGGAATCCTCGGCAAATCCCGAACGTCTACGGGAAAAGCCAAACGTTATTCCTTCAACGCCCGAGGGGAATTACGGCTACACTCTGAGGGTATCATCCCATCCCCATGCACAAGTTTCAATATGACAATAATATCGTGCAATGGAAATATCACGACTTTCAATGCAATATGACAAATGAACATTGCAATCATAATAACATGCATATACAACAAATATATCATGAATATAACTTCTTGTGAGAATACCACTCACCTTTGCCCAAAGACAAAGATATCTCGAAAAGCGTGCATCGCCTCGATATGCGTGCCCCGCCTCGATTCTCGTGCCAACTCTCAAAAGTTGCATCGATCTTATCATCTCGATATCCTCAAACATAAAATAATATTTAATTACTAAATATCCTCAATATTCTATTTTATTTCCTATTTCCTTTCATTTTCCTTCATTTTTCCTTCTAAAAATCTCAATAAATATACCGAGACTATTTCCTCAAATCTAACTTCACATCAATTCATTATATGCTATGAACTTTCAAGGAAAAATACTGAACTTACCCGGATATTGCGTTTTCACGCAAAACGAGGTACTTTGGTGCAGAAACCGAGGCATCGGGAATCCCAAATCCCAATATTTTTGCACAAACCTCCATAAAATATTTTTCTCTATTTTTCAGCATTTTTTTCCAATTTTTCCCATGTAGCACGCGCCTCCACGCGCCATCACACGATTAGGGCGACTGGGGCGCGTGGAGAACCGCGCGTGACCGGCACGCGCCGGTCGTCTTCTCCGGCGCTCCGGTCGCCGGCTTTTCTGGTTTTCTCCGCCATCTTCTTCTACTCTCTTAGTCGATCAAGATGGCATGTCTTTCAAGCCCAAAGGAACACCGGAAGGCCGTCAACCGACGGCTCAAACTCTCGACCTAGGCGTCCGCCTTCTTTTTCCGGCGAAGCTCGAACGGCCTCCAAACCTCAACGAAAACGCCTCAAAGTTTCCAGATTTCATCCTTAGGTCATGGGCAACAAAAGCCCTATCCTTTGGTGTCTCAATTCGTTCAATAGGTGGGTCGATTTGAAGCTCAAAAACCCTAAGTTTCGGCCATCTTTGAACGCCTATTTATAGGCTATTTCGAGCAACCAAAACCCCTTGGCCGCCTTGCCCATCACTCATAGAGGTTAAACCTCCCTTAGATCGTCCTGGATCGAGCCTCATCCGACCAAGAAACCAAGTTGTAGGTGCGGCCAAGAACGACCGAAAATTCGGTCGGTTTTTCTCGATTTGCGGCCACCACAATTGCTTTCTCCGACCAAGCCCTTTACTAAAGTTGGTCTCCCGACCAAGCCTCGTGCAACCCCGTGGTTTGATCGGCCGAAATCGACGACCGGAGACTTGGTGGTGATTGGCCAAACTTTTGCTTAATTGCACTTTGGCCCCTCCAGTTTCGGGTTTGTCACTTTGGCCCTTTTCACTTAACCCCTCAACTTTTCAATATTGCATTTAGGTCCAAAAAGTCCTAAAACATCATTTTGACCTTCGAAGATCACAAAACAACCTTGTTTCGGCCTCCCTCTAGCAATTTCTAAAAACTGCACTTAGGCCCGAATCTTCGTTTTGGCCTTAAACCCATTCGTTTCTTTCTGAAACCTCTGAAGGGTTGTTCCTTATGAAAAACCGAACCTCCCTCAAGCTTCCGTTGACTTCTGAAAAGTCGTCTATGACAATTCGGTATTGCAGCCTATTTGGCAGCTGCCTTTTTAGCTGTACCGAAAACCGTTCCCATTCTCATTTCTTTCGACACCATAAATCTTATCTCGGGGTGCTCATTAATACCATATCATTTTCCTTTGGCATCTTGGCTCCAGGGTACTCCTGGCAGTCGATTCAATCATCTATACGGTAATAAATTACTGTTTTACCCTTCATTTATCCTTAAATTCCAATTTTGCCCCAAGATAAATTACCCTTGAGTCCTTTAGAATTTCTCGGGTATTATACCTTTCCCCATACAAAGGCTCAAAATCAAGATACACATCTCACTGCTTGCTATCCCAGAAACACTTTTCCCTATGCAGACTCATATCATATCACATGCCTTTACTGGGAAAGTATTTTATTTCTAGTTATGACCTACCCTACTCAAGGTATGCATCCACAACTTCAAAATTTATTGACCCAACATCCCTCCCTTAACCCAGCTCTGATACCACCTTCTGACGCCCCGGCCCCACTACCAGGTGTCACCGTAACCCGTGGTTACAACTCGGGCCTATCTTGAAGGACGACTATGCCCCGTCATCATAAAGAATTAAAATAATATGGGCGCCCTGGGTTGGGTCCAGGCTTCGTCGCCTTCGTCTGTCGAGAATTCGAGTTCAAGAACATAGGCATCGAAAATTTACCCGACTAGGCCTTTAAAATACAAATCAATATGCTCAATAAAATACTTTAACAGTTAAGTATAACTAGATTACACTCACTGAGTTACTCATAGTGGGAACCTTAACTTGGTTCAAAACAAGTTTTATTTAAATCACAATTATCTTCCATGGCCGAGTACAGAGCGCACATAATTTACATTAAAGACACATACATGACTCACAATCTTATTGCCCGCAATTACTATTGACCGACGACTCTTCCACCACTACCGCTTTTCCTTTCTTAGATCCTGAGCCATCTGTTAGGTTAGTGGGAGTGAAGGGGGTGAGTCCGGAGACTCAGTAAAAGTAATATGCAATGCAGTAAATTAATGATCATGACATCATAGATAATAATGAAGTGCAGTGTGCATGCAAGCCTATCCACTGCACCTATCTCAGGCTCTAGATGGCCCCTAGTGGTTTTATCTATGATCCCGTCCTAGAACTCTCACGGTCCAAAACCCACTGCCCCATGCCTAAGCACTTCCTCAATATCTTATGTAAGTCATGACAAAAGAAATTTACACACAAAGCATATTAACCCTTACCTTAATTTGTTTGTTGCTCGATGACCGACTCTATTTTGTTGTACCAACTGGTAGTGTACCCGCAATGCTTTTACCACAATTATACATATACATGAGGCTAAGTAAGTAATTAATTAGCAATTGACTAAATTTATTTGTTTAATTAATTTACTAATCCAACTAATTATCTTAACTAATTATCTTACTAATTAAAATAAACTTTAACTACTAATTTAATTTTACTAAGTAACTAATTAATTAACTATTCAAAATAAACTTTATTAATCTAATAAATCAGAATTCTTAAGTATACATACCTTTCTGATGAACTCCTCTTCTTCTCGGACTGTTCATTCACTCGTGCCTTCTTCCCATGGCCGAATTGCCTATTTATAGGCTTGGCCACCCCCTGATTTTTCCTTCTAACCATGGTTTTAATCCACAGATTTACAGTTAATTTAATGCCTCGGCCACTGTCCTTTTACGTAGCTGTAAATTGGCTTCACAATGAGGGTTTGAAGGCTGTGAAATGGAGGAGAAATTGGCAGCTGACAGAAACCAAAATCAAGGTTAATTGCTGTTAGACGCGTGGTTGCAACCTGACAGCTTCTTGGGCTTCAATTTGACACTGAAACAGCGTCGTTTTACTCCATCAGTTTGCTGGAAAATTCCAACTTTCTTCCCTTAATTTTTTTACTATTCTTGGATTGAACCCACAACAAAAGGGAGGCTCTTGCGTGTGCACAACTAGCTCGGCTGAAAGCTCTTTCAATCCCTTACTTGCATTTATTATATTTAACTTACTCTTTGGTTTTTACTTAATAATTTTCTAAAGTTTTCAGCATCTCGCACGTCCCAAGAACTGAAGCTTCCAACATTCCATGCACATTGCACTTCCAACCTTTAAACTATGAGCACTTTTATTTCTTTATCTAACTTAATTTTATATTAATCTAATACTAAATTTTTCCCACTTTATACTTAACCCAAGAAATATCATAATTTCTTATTTACTTCCTTTATTCAAAACATATTAGATTTAAAATTTATTTTATTATTATTATTTTCCTAGGTCAAGTATGTTACACACTAAGACATCAATGCTTAACTCATTCCATTAACAATAACCTCTTTAATAAAATATAAGTCATAGGGTGGTTATCATGCGGATTATTGTTATTAATGCGTGGAACTGAATCACGATGATGGAGGGTATAAAATATGAGAAACTACAGAGACTTTCACAAGAAATAAAGAACAGGATGAGAGGATTAGGAACTTGCCTGAAAACGGTTAATTCTTGACTTTTACGTACTCCTGCTGTGAAGTAATACAATTAAAGTAGATAATGAGTTCTCGGGCCCTAATTAATCAATTTCGACCGTATAAGATTAATATCTCTATGTGTATAATATTCTAATAATTTATTTAACTTACCTGGATACTTAAAATGCAGATTAAACCAAAATTTCCCCACTTTTTCTTCAATTTTTCACCCCCAGGAGTTGTTGGTCGATCCCTTTTTTCTCCCTCTCAATCTCTTAATTTCACTTTGCTAGCTCATGCTTCACTCCAAATTGGCTTTAATTTACATGTTATAAATCCACTGCTTGCTGCCCAAGATTTCTCCTTTTTATAGCTAATTCATGTGGCATTAAAGCCACAAAAAGAAAGGGCTGAGAAGTAGCCACGTCCCAGCCCAAGGGTGCTACTTATTTTTCATTTTAATATATATTATAATGTTAACATTAACTAAAACTATTTTGTAATACTCAAAAAATTATTAAGGGTATAAATGGTATTTAATAAAGGGCATAAATGAAATTTTTGGAAAAATAAGGCTATAGGGTACACTATCGCAGTTTAAAGCAATCGAATCGATCAAAGGGAGTATCCTGGACCCTAGATGATTAAGGAAAATGGTATAGTATCAACGAGTGATTCAAATTATGATTTTAGGAACCAAAAGAAATGGGATCGGGAACAGTTTTCGGTACAGCTGTCGACCAAGCTGAGAAAATCAAATCAATGTAGGGAACATCCAGAAAGTCAACAGAGTAGATTGAGGACTTATATTTTGCATATTAAACAACCATTTAGCGATTTCAAGTTGAAACGAATGGATTTCAGCTCAAATCGAACAACTGAGCCAAAGTACAATTTTCTAAATTTGCCCGAGGGAGGTCAAAATGAAAATTTTTTGGGAATTTTGAGGGAGGAATGAGAATTACTTACATTTTGGGACTTAGTGGTATATTTGGATTTATCAGGGGTACAATAGAGAGGGAAGAAATGTCAATTGAAGAAATTAGGGGGTTGAAAATGTAATTTAGCAAAAATGGTGGTGTGAACGCACAGAGAAGAATTTGGCCGCCGTAAATCGCTGCACGTGGAGGTCGAATCCGGTGATGGGATGGCCAAGGGTGACCTAGGAGATGTGGTATCCAACGCTAGGAGGCTTGGGGACCAAGCCATGGCCAGTGATTGGCCGGAAGAAGGTCAGTTTTGGGGTATAAATAGGGACCAAGGGTTTTGAGTTTTTGGTTGTTTTCATGTGGATGGTTTATTCAAATTGTTTATTTTCGAGTGCATTGAAATGTCGTTTTATGTAATGCATCATTACATGTTGTGATTATGGCATTAGCATATGTGTTGGATATGGGTAGTGTCTTAGGGATACTTTTGACTGGGAACGTAATCTCTGACGTAATTGTGGTGAGCTGGGTTCCTGTGTTAATGTTGACCCTCCTGGGTTCCTGTGTTAATGTTGACCCTCATGTGACAGGAGTGGTAACGATTGTTCTCAAAATGTTGGAGTATTAACCCTCCTGTGACAGGAGTGGTAACGATTGTTCTCAAAATGTTGGATAGATACGTTGATGTTGCCCCTCTTAAACTAGGATTGTGTTATGCCAATGTGTTGATGTGGTTGCATTGCCTTTAGAGAGATTTTTCTTTCCCCGGAGTACGGGTTAAGTGCTGTGTGGTTGGGCTGAAACATGTCGGGATATGTCAGTTTATTTTATGGTCTTGCATATATTTACCAAAATGTTTTGAACTCTCACTTAAATGATTCAACATCTAATTTGGACTATATCTCTGTAATATTCAAACGTTTTAGGTGAAAAGAGCGGTGCTAAAAGAAAATTGGTTACCGAGATGTAGCCGTCATTTACGTTGGTGATCTTTAACGTATATTTTGTCTATGTTTAAGGTGTTTAGTAGTTGTTATTGATGAGATGAATCTCTATGTATTTTGTTTTGAACACGTCATGTTAAACGATGGTTTAATTTCTATGTTATGAATAAAGTGAATTTGATTATGTGAAATTTAAGGTTTCGATCTTGTTTCTGCTAATGTGATGATGTACCTGTTTTAGCTTATTCATTTTAAGTTAGATATGATAAGAAGGTAGAATGGAATTGTCGAGATTTGATTTAGGTTGAGTGTATATTGAAAAAAAAATATCCCCAAAATTCCATGTAAACGCACACTTGGGAAAAAAGGGACATTATAGACAGTCCTTGGCCAGGGCATATTGATTATTAGGAAATGTGTTTCCTAAGTTGTCATCTAGTCAAATTGACGAGGTCAGACACATAATTATCGAGTTTGTGAGTTTATCACTCCATAGCTCCTGCTTAGTCAAGACGTTAGGTGATGAAAGAATTATAGTACACGGTAATCGTCAACTATAATAGGTTCATTTGAAGTGAGACTTTACTGTCACCTATACTGTCATGAACTACTGCTAGACACTATTCAAGAACCTCAAATTGTCATAGAGATATGGAGAGATTCTGGTGATGGGTTAAGATGCTGACTGGTGTTAAAATGGGTTTTGGTCCTATCTGACAGTGAACCTAAAAATTCATACACCATAATATTGACATTTTGTTCTTGATGTGTCTTGAACATCATTAATAGTTAATGATAGTTTTGGATGTATCATTAAGTATTAATGACAACGGTTCGTTAATAGACGACAGTTCGTTAATAGTTAATGAGCCGGTATATAATAGATTTGAATGTTTTGTTCAGGCTGTTGACTGTTGTGGTGGTTGACACCACAAAATTGGAAATCGACTCCCTTAAAGCTATAGTTGACTTAGGAGTCGACTCCTCAAAATGGCAATTGACCCCAAAGTTAACTCCTGCATCGGCTTAACCAATTTTGAGTGCGGTACACGTAGTACAAGATTGAGAGGGTAGAGGTGACTGGGCAGAGGTTTTTGGATGAGTGAAATTGAAGAAGAAATACAGAGGAGTTGATTACTACTTGGCCTCTGTTTTTTTTCTACTTCTTATCTTTTCTATTTCTGTTAATTTCTTTTTTGCTCCAATGAAAATTAATTGAGTATGAGTGTCACACATCGATCGGAACACGGATGTTGGTGATATGGAGAACTTCTAGTCTAGCCCAGGAATGGGTGATCGAAGTGATACCATACTGCACTCTAGTTGTAAATGGACTAAGACCACCACAGTTTGAGATAGATTCAGTCTTAGTACAAAAATAGTTTTTGTACTCAACCCTACATCGGATTGTAGGTATCATTTACAATATTCATTTGATGAATATACGTATTGCTTCAATATCCAAGTTGTGTATGGTGAGTGTTTATTTGTATTTTATTATGCATATCTGATATGTAAGAATTTTTAACTTTACTCGCACCACCATACTTGTATTTCGTTAATCATTACCATATCTATAGTGTTAAGAACATTGTTGAAGATCATAAATGAACCAACCTTAGTTATTGTTATTCTTACTCTCCATATCCACTAAATCACATAATTCTAAATTGCATCAAATCCCAAATCAAAACCCTAAAGGAAACAATCTTAAATCAAGAAATCCCCAATTACAAACCCTAAATCAAGAATCCCTAAATTACAAACCCTAAATTAGTGTTTGGTACAACAAATAGGCTTTAAAACACTTAACTTCAACGACAACAACGACGCAAGATAGAGAGAAAGACGTTTAAACAATAGTTGTAATCAACCTCGAGTCTTAGGCTGCTGTCGGTTAATGAGAGTCGGTCTGCTAGCAAGTAAGAGTAAGAGAAATAGATAGACTAAGAGTGACTGACCTTATTAAGTTTATCGATAGATTTGGTCATTGTCTATAGTTTACCAATAATGGGAACCTTTTAATCAAGATAGGTCATCAGTAAGAAAAATCAAGGGAGTTTCAATTTCAATTGTCCGTAAAAGAAATCGAGAGACCAAGAGATAGAAATTTAAAAATAACTTTCTATTCACAAGTTTAATCTTCAGTTGAAGTCAAACGATATTAGAAACTCATTACTAATGGTAACAAGTTATTTATTGTCTCTATATTTAGTAAATAAGATAAAGACAAATTTGTTACTGAAAATAATAAATTTCTTTAGAACTCGCAACTCTTAGTAGTCAGTAGCGAGTTTTACTCGTCCAATTCTATGTTGGTTCTCTTTTTAATATGAAAAATTGATATGATATATTTATAATATTATGTTAAATTATTTGAAAGAAGTAATATTTTTTAAATATTTATCCAATTATTAGCTACGTTCAATACATGATAATAAAATAAAATAATAACTCAATTTCATTTTCTCTGACCTCCTTCCTCGTTCCAACAAACTAAACGCAGTAGGCCCCCCCCCCCCCCCCCCCCCCTTCTTAGCGTCACATAGAGAAGTTTGGATAAATTATAGTGGTAATAGTGTAATTTAACCTAGCAGCGAACCGGTCCAGGATGAATTGGGGTTTTGTTGCCAGCTGACTCTCTCTCTCTCTCTCTCTCTCTCCCCCCTCTCTCTCTCTGCTTTGCAGTTGCAACAATGGGAGATGGCAGCAGAGGCAACAGCAGCAATAGCAATAGCAGCGGTGGTAGTAATCGGCCGGAATGGTTGCAACAGTACGATCTGATCGGGAAGATCGGAGAGGGCACGTACGGGCTGGTGTTCTTGGCGAAGATCAAGTCCAATCGGAGCAAATCTATTGCTATCAAGAAGTTCAAGCAGTCCAAGGACGGCGACGGCGTCTCTCCCACCGCCATCCGTGAAATCATGGTTCATCTCCTTCCTCATTTTTTTAATTTTATTTTTATTTTCCCCTTTTTCCCCGAGAAAGTAACGGAGAAAAAAAAAAGAATTTTGCGATTTTTACGCTTTTCATCCGCAAATTGGTTCTTGATAAAGAGAAAAATTACTAGATTTGGCTCAGAGAAAGGTGATAAGAATAGTGAAATCTTGTTCTGCGTGGTAATTGTATCGTAGGTTCAGGTTTATGTGTTATATTCAAAACCAAGAAAAAGACAGGCGAATTGTTAGCAGGATTTCTGTTTTGTTCCTTCTATTTCAGCACATAGAAGCAGCTAGTTGTTTTCTTTTTTTTGGTTGCTTAGGCACCCTGAGGATGGATAGAACCACCAAGCGAATTCAATAGCGAAAGCTTAGCTCTGTTAAATAAGTGTAGCACAGGCTTAGTAGTACGCGGTTTCTTTTCATGGTTTGTGTTGCAAAATACGCACACATCTCCACACCGTTCTATGCTTGCCTGTATTTTTCATCTCAACGGTACTTTTTTGCTTTGGCATGGATGTTGAGAAAGCTTAGGTAAAAGAAGGCGAAATCTGTATCTTCACCAAGCCACAAAAAAAAAAAAAAAAAAAAAGGAGGGTGACTCTCTAATTTTAGTTATTTCTTTGCTTCTCTATTCTGCTGCAAAATTAGGAGGAGAAGGAAAGATAAATTATGTTTCTAGTTATTGCTCTAGTTCTGTCCTTATTAGAATACTAATGAAATGTAAGTTGTATGAGAATTGAATAAGACAAATAATGATTATCTGTATTTAATTATAAAAGGTAATAATAGTTGACATGATTGTTAAACCTAGTCGGATCCAAATATGAATTCTAGACAAACTATCTGTTGGGATGTAACCCACATAGAAGTCTAGAATTCATGTAGCCAACCCCACATAGTGGGATAACTGCTGGATATGTTGTATGATTGTTACCAAATTTTCAAGCCTGTTAGGTTTCAATAAGGCGAATGGTTACGAAGCAATTATTCAAGAGTATAAGAGTAAGGTTTATTCTAGGTTTTTGTTAATTTTTCTCTCAGAAGTCAAATCATTACCCACCTAGTGGCATTGAGGCTTGCGATTGTTATTGTTGTAGAAACCAAATCATTAAATTGTAAGAATTTAAAAGTATTCTTATTGTTCTTTTTTTTCATTATATTCATTGTAATCAAGCAAGCATTATTGTGAAACTGAAATATTTGTTTTAATAATACTTCATTCCAATTTGGTTAAGTTGAGAATATTATGTGTCAATGATGCAGTTGCTTCGGGAGATAAACCATGAGAATGTGGTGAAGCTTGTGAATGTGCATATCAATCATGTTGACATGTCACTCTATTTGGCTTTTGATTATGCTGAGCATGACCTTTACGTAAGTATATTTTTCCTGTTTTTGATTATATTTTATTGTTGTTCTGCTTTTGTAAACTCACATTACAAAAAAAGATTTCTATTCATCTTGTTTAGGAACCCAATTTATGTTTTAGATTACATGACCAATTTTGTGTTGTTAGAAGGCAGTTGTTGCATGTACACCTACACACGCACATGCTTAAATTAGGATGATTTCAAGGTTTTATTTTCTGTTGGCCTTTTTCTTTTTCACTACTCCAGTCTTATGCACATTTTTTAGCACTTTACTATTGCTTTGTCATATATGATGTGAACTGGTAGCAACTTGGAAAGAACTGCTCATATTTCACCACAAAGCTTTTGATTTAGTTATGCTTTAGAAGTTAATGTATCTCTCCTATAAATAAAGAAATTATTAAAATTTCTTAACAATGCTATTCATATTTGGCCTTAATGTTGTATCCTTGATGTACAAGATATCTGATATTATGAGAATATCTACTAATTGGAGGCTTATTTAGTGTTAGAAGGCTAGGGAAAGGTGTTGAAAGGGCTAGGGTTTAGAATTTTAAGGGCTGGTGGACAATTTAGAGGTGAAAGAAGCCCGAAAAATTGAGTTTTAGGGGCTGAAAACAGGTCTGGAAGCAAGGTTACGAAAATAATAATCTAAAATTCAAAGATTAGGGATGAGAGAAATAGCTTCTAGACATCATATGTAGGTTCCATAGGTATCATGCTTGGGGTTGGAATTGCATCACACAATCAAAGAAAGTATACCATGTAGAAAATTGTAGTTAATTGTTTCATTTACTTTTAGAAAGAGAGATTGTCAAAAGATACTGTTCTGAAGATCTCTAGATTTAGTGTTCCAGATTTGGGCATTTATGTCCCTAATATAGTGGTTTAGTTGTAGTTGATATATCTTCTTCTCTCTTATCTTCTTATCCCCTTATTCTAGGGAGTCAAGGTCTGGTGGTTAGTTCCTATTTTAGGGGAGGTTAGTGGAGAAGTCAATTTTCTATTTTTAGGGAAACAGATTCCCCATTCCATGACCCTCTCCAAATTATGTATATATACACTTGGCTCCTCGAATAAAAGATACATAAGTTTTTCAGTCTCTACCTAATTTGTGTCAGAGATTATGATGGTATTTATAGAATTCTATTATTGCTACCCCTATTGGGATTAGGAAAACTAAAAAAACTGAAATTACTAATAATAAGGCTAGGAAAAGACCATAAATAAAGTATATTTATTTGATTTTCTGTTGGAGCAATGGTATTTATGCATTTGTTTACTTCTTTCATTTGATCCAGTGTAATGTAATGTCACGACCCTAGGGTTATAGTTGTAATTAATTGGCATTTATCTTGTATGAGCCATTGGGGGCTAACCAAAAAGGGTTTGGCAGTTAAGTATGTTAGTAAGGAAGTATCATCAGAGAATAATTACAAGTCCTTTTCTTTCAATCCTCTCTCCATCTCTCTCTCTCTCTCTCTCTCTCGTTCTCTCTTTTTCCCTTAATATGTTTTGTCTCTCCCTCTAATTCTGTTCTTCTTCTTCTAAATTCCTATACAAACCCTAGGACACCGTAGGGTCTTGACAAGTGGTATCAGAGCAAGGTTAATCCTTGGCTGTGATTTGATTCGATTATCGTTGAAATTAATCTAGTAGTGACTCAATGGATTCAGTTTCATTTCCCATCACCATTAAGATCCAACGTGAAGCCACATTCCTTGGCTGTGATTATTGGAAGTTCTCCAGCGATCTCGATAGCAAGATAGGCTGGCGAAGTACTGACGACTAAAAGGTTGGTTGGTGAATTGCGGTGATTGCGGCAAACTCGAGTGAGCAAGCAATTCTTGGTTCGAATCTTGAAGACGTAGCGGAACAACTGACCAGAATTTCCTATTCGACTTTGGAAAACGACTTGGCCAGGCATTCCGATGGTGCCTTCGATGACTCTTAAGAGCGAGTTTGAAGCTATTAGAACCCAGCCCAAATTCTGCAGGACTCCAGTTAGAATTGTGGAGGGCGATTCTTACCATAGTGAGAAAACAAGGCAGACCTAGGGAATTCCGGTCGAATTCCTTTGACCCAAGAACTGGGCAATCGCAATTGGGTCCAGCATGGTGAGACGAGCGAGCCCAACAGTGTTCTTGGCATTAGATGAGGTTTAAGAAAGGATCTTGGAGGTGAACAAGAGGGTGCAGGCGACTCGGTGTAGTAGGTGAGCCAGAACAATAGTGATATTGGGGCAAATTCAAAGCCAAGCTGTCCTCGGCCACTGACTTGGATTTGGATGATTTAGGAAGGGGGTTACCGAAGTGGAATTCTTGGTTATCTGTCCTGGGCAATTGCTGTGAGGCAATTTTGGACGAAATTTTGGTGAATTTAGAAGTTGATAATAGGTCAACTTGAAGGCAATACAAACTCGATCAAATTTGGGAAGGCAAGTTACGCACCGAAAGTAGTTTCAGAAGCGAGCCACGGACGCAAGATTTGAAAAAACATGTGCTAAAATCAACAGATAGTTGGATGAGATTATGATCATGGTAGCCAAATGATTTCAGATTTGCCTTTCAGCTGAGTTTTTTTCTAAGGAGTATTGGGATCCGATTATTCAGTGGAAGAGGTTAGAACCGGTCACAGGTGGAGATCTTGACATTACTTGTCCATGGAGTCAACTTTCAGAGATAAAGGAAAGCTTTAGATCCACAGTAGGACTAGTTCGAGCAAGCAATGGAAGCACACCTAATGCTTCTAGTTGGCAAACAATAGGTGGAGTAAAATTAAACGAGGCCAGAGATGAGAGATACAGTGAAGAACTTAATAACTTAAAACAAGAAGGCTCTGCAATAGATTACAAGGTTAGGTTTGAGGAATGGAAAGTGCAGATGCTCAACTCTCGTTTGACCTTGAATGAGTCTTACTTTGTGTCAAAATTTACTAATAGTCTTGATGATGCGCTAAGGCTTAATGTGCAAATATGCTTTCCTACTATGATGGAACAAGTAGCGGAGAAGGCGAGGCTACATGAATTGGTGCTAGAAGCCATTTACAGAAAACATGGACTGCAACTGAAAAATTCTCGTAAGAGCAGCTTGCAAGTTTGTAACGGACCACATGTAGCTAAAGGAGTTTTAACGGAACAATCTGGATCGGAACAACTTTACATTAGCTCTGAGGAAGCTGATACTGAAGTTGTTGAGGGTGGACAGGCAACCGATGAGGATACAGACCAAAGAAATAAATTGGAGGCTGAGGGCATGAATGGTTCTAAGGAAGCAGATTCTAAGAGTATGGCTTCTTTGCCTTTGATTTTGGAAAAGACTGAGGAGTCATAGGTTAAGATAATTCCAGCTGAAGAAAATCTCCATGTTGTTTTGAGTAATTTTGATCTTGGGCAATATGACAATATTGCTATTACTGTCATGTCACTTGGTGTAGACCAGATTCGGAGGATGAAGGAAGAGAAGGGTGTTGCCATTTGATTCGTGAGTTTTGATATTGTGGAAGAGGAGGTTGCTGCCATCTGGTTCGAGAGATGGGACATTGGAGAAGGGAGCTTTGACATGGTGATCCTTGGAGTCTACATTTTATTTTTGCTAGAAAAACAAAAGCAACAAAGTGTAAGAGAAGACGGGCCAAAGCTTCGAAGGAGAAAGAAAGCAAGGAGAAAGAGGAGAAGAATAAACCAGATTGTTAAGGCTGGAATTGGCTGAAGAACGGGGTTAGCAGCTATCAATTCTTGAGAACAAGAATTGTTTGAGGGGAGAGGATTGTCATGACCCTAGAGTTATAATTGTAATTGATTGGCATTTATCTTGTATGAGCCATTGAGGGCTAACCAAAAAGGGTTAGGCGGTTGGGTATGTTAGTAAGGAAGTATCATTAGAGAATAATGACAAGTCTGTCCTTTTCTTTCAATCCTCTCTCCCATCTTTCTCTCTCTCTCTTTCTCTCATTCTCTCTTTTTCCCTTAATATGTTCTGTCTCTCCCGCTAATTCTGTTCTTCTTCTTCTAAATTCCTATTCAAACCCTAGGACACCCTAGGGTCTTGACATGTAAGTTCAGGATTCCATTTGGACCATGTGCCCTTTACTGCTGCATGCTGGAGACTATGGACATACCACTTGTTCAAAAATTGAGTTTTGACCTTATCCTAAGAAGAGCTTTAAACAATAAAAATTCAATTGTTATGATAAAAGGTTTTTGGTGCTGTAATATCTTGATATATTCATATATTTCTGCTCCATTTCTCCAATGTAAACTGCTTATCTTTCCTACTTTCTTACAGCAATAACAACATACCAAGCCTTTATCCCACTATTTCCTACTTCTTACATTCGGACTTTTATATATGCACCTAAGTTGTATTCCCGGTAATGTTTCATGTTGAAGTACAAAAATATATAGAACTAATTCTTTTATTTGTTATGCAGAAAGTAAAATTT
This sequence comes from Diospyros kaki, assembly GCA_036245055.1. Classification (NCBI taxonomy): domain Eukaryota; kingdom Viridiplantae; phylum Streptophyta; class Magnoliopsida; order Ericales; family Ebenaceae; genus Diospyros; species Diospyros kaki. The sequence continues at coordinate 33,360,647 of BSEG01000016.1, forward strand.
TGACAAGTAAAAGTAACTTATCATTTGTCAAAGCATATTTTAAACATGTTTAATCCTAACTAGAATCATCAAGCAGAAGCACAAGATTTGTAGCTTTGGATTCATATATTCTGGTTAAGTTCACCTAATATAGCCAATTCCCTGATAATGTTTTCTTGAGCATGCCAGGAAATTATTAGACATCACAGAGACAAAGCTAACCAACCCATCAATCCGTACACTGTTAAGTCATTGCTATGGCAGCTGCTTAATGGGCTGAATTATCTCCACAGGCAAGGTTTAGTTGTGTCATCCTGAGGTTTAGTCTAGTTTCACTGTCATTGTTGACCTACACATATGTACATTGGTTTGTTGATGCATGCAGTAACTGGATTATACATCGAGATCTAAAGCCATCGAATATCTTGGTATGTTCGGTTGTTGTTGTCCTATTTCCATGTTTACTAAGAATGTTGTATTCTTTGACATCTGGAATTTGCATTGACTCATTTTCATGAACTTCAATGATCAGGTCATGGGTGAGGGAGAAGAGCAAGGAGTTGTTAAAATTGGTGACTTTGGACTTGCTAGAATTTACCAAGCTCCCTTGAAGCCATTATCCGACAATGGGGTAGGATATATAATCCTGTCAGTCCGCTGGTTTCTTTTTTCCTTCGTCTGTTTAATGATAATAGTGTCCCAGTATTGTAATCTGGTGGTTTCTTTTGGCTTTCTTTTTATTTGATAAAAATTATCTTGTCTGATCTGGGATGTGATGCTGCATCATAGCTTTTGTTTATATTGGTGTTTTTGCATTTTCTCCACATAGTGGGATAAAGGCATGTTATGTTGTTATTGTTGGTGTTTTTGGATTTTGGTAACCCAAAACAATTCACTTTATTACCTCAATTCTGACATACAGTATGACCTTTGAAGCACAGATGTTCTAATGACATAATTCTCTAGGTCTAACCATATTATCCAATATGAAGTGGTGATTTGTTCCTTAAGATATTTATTCCTTTTTCCCATATGGCATTTTTGTGTTTCTATGAATTGAAGATTCGTTGCTTGGTATTGATTATTTTTCCTGACATGGCATCTTCTGTTTCTCTCTTATTTATCATGTCTTTTTATCGTTGTATTGGACAATGAGTAATTAAGAGAGGGTATAATTCTCCTTTTATCCTAGTTGTTTCTCTTTATTGGAAGATGAAATCATGCACCTAAATCAACCATTAAACTTGCAACTGATCTTGACTTGGGTGACTGTGTTGGCTGATCCCAATGACTTTGATCTTCCCATTGCCATCAGGAAGGGAACAAGAATCTGTACTAAACACCCATTGCATTTGTTCATGTCCTATTCAAATGTGTCTTCAAATCACAGAGCTTTTCTTACCAGCCTACACACAATTTCTATACCAAAGACATTTTTCGAAGCAATAGGCAATGAGAATTGGAAGAGTGCCATGGAAGTAGAGATTGCAGCCTTGGCGTGAAATCGGGAGCATTGGAATTTCCCAATCTTGCCAATTTACAAATACAAACTCACACTAATTCAACCCATGAACATAAAATATAACATGAACAAAATTAAAATAGGGAAAGAAACATGCAAACCACACGAGAACACCAAGATGTATCTTGGTTTAGATCATCACCTCTTGTCCTGAGAGCGAAATCCACTAGAATCTTTGAAAACCAATACAAGAATCTCTCACCACGTGTACATCAATCTCAAGATTACAAAGCACTATCTTTTCTAGACTTTTCTCTCACTTTACAACACTCACACAACTAAATGAATGATGCCCCAAGCGAATGCCCTATGCCGCTTATTTATAGACATTTTTGGGCAGACATTACAAGGATTATAAAATGACTACACAATGTCTAATATACCCCTCATACATATACAATCGTTAAACACTATATAGCTTAACTTATATCTGCCGCTTGGTTATACTTGGATTCTCCTGATTTCTTCTAGTTCTTCTAGGCTATACTCAATGCAAAACCATAACACTTGTAGAAAAATCAAACGTAGGAGTTAGTCAAACTACCAAAGGGAAAGAATTTGGTAGGATGTAAGTGGGTGTTCACTATGAAATATAGATCAGATGGGTCCCTAGACAGATATAAAGCAAGGTTGGTTGCTAAGGGATATATTTAGACATATGGGGTAGATTATCTTGAGACTTTTCCCTCGGTAGCAAAAAAGTATACACCTGGACATCAATGCAGAAAATAGTTGATGTAGATGGAGGGAAAAGAGGAAGAGGAAGAGGAAGAAGAAGAAGGAGAAGAAACCAGGGAGCTAGAAGGGGCTAGAAATGGAGTTGATGGCGAGGAAGGAGGGCAAATATCCTTACATGCTCTCGAGGGTTATCCATCAGAGAAGATAATTAAGATAAGGGGGATAGTGGGGAAGAAGAGGGTGATAGTCCTCATGACAGCGGGAGCACACATAGCTTTTTGGATAAGGACACTGCCAAGGAGTTGCGATGCACCTTACATGCCACCCTTCCCTTATCAGTTATCATTGCAAACAAAAGCAAAATGATTAGTAAGTACAGGTGTAAAAACTTCACATGGAGGATGCAAGGGCATGAGTTCACCACTAATCTAAGGATTATGCACTTACGAGGCTGCCACATTGTATTGGGTGTCAATTGGATGAGGACAATGAGTCCATTGATATTTGATTTTAATACATTGGAAGTGACGTTTGAAAGGGCAAGTAAGAGACTGATGTTAACCGGGTGCTTGGAGGAGGGTGAATGTAAAATGGTATCGAGCATAAACTTAAAAAATTGTTTGAGCATGGGGAGGTTGCCATAGCTCAATTACACTCCTTGGATGCAATCAAGTTGGAGGAGGAAAATGGGGGTGCCAAGGAAGCTGCAGTAGCTGATCATTCTTGGTTCAGGCTTGATGCTATAATACCCTTTCTCAAGCGAGGTATTGCCTTATGACTCTTTACATTCATTATTGGCTAAATTTGAGGATTTATTTGTTAAGCCATCTACCTAACCCCAACTCGATTCCTAGAACACACCATCCATTTAATACCCAATACTGAACCCATCAATGTCAGGTCATATCGGTATTCCCCTTCCAAAGGGCAAAGATCGAAAGGTTGGTGAAAGATATGTTGTCTAAATCCAAAATTCAACTAAGCCAGCGTTCATTTGCCTCCCCTGTTCTTCTTATAAAAAAAGGGATGGATCGTGGAGATTTTGTGTTGATTATCACCAACTAAACTCCCACACAATCAAAAACAAATTTCCAATCCCTATCACAAAGGACCTCTTAGATGAATTATCTGGGGCATACTTTCGAAGCTTGACTTAAGGTCTGGATTCCACCAGATTAGGATGAGCCCACAGACATCCCTAAAACTGCTTTTAGAACCCATCAAGATCTATATGAATTCTTGGTTATGCCTTTTGGCCTAACCAATGCCCCTGTCACTTTCCAAGCCTTGATGAATCACATCTTTGGCGTCCACCTGAGAAAATTCATCCTTGTTTTTTTTAATGACATACTTATATACAACCCAAATTTTGATCAGCATTTGAGCCACCTACGAATTGCTTTCCAAATCCTTAGATCTAATTAATTGTTTGTGAAGAGATCTAAGTGTACCTTCACGGAGAGAAAAGTGGAATACTTAGGTCACATCATCACGGGGAAATGAGTTAGTATCGATTCAAAGAAAATTACTGCCATGGTGGAATGGCCGATACCACGGACAGTTAAGGAGTTGAGGGAATTCTTTGGACTGATGGGGTACTACAGAAAATTTATCAAGAATTATGGGATTATTAGCAAGCTGCTTACGGAGTTGCTCAAGAAGAATGGTTTTGAATGGAACTCCAAGGTAGAGGTAGCCTTTCACACCCTTAAGGAGGCCATGACACAGGCTCCAATCCTAGCCTTACCTGACTTCACCAAGCCCTTTACGTTGGAGACCGATGCTTGTGAGTCGAGAGGAGGTGTAGTCTTAGTGCAGGAGGGCAAACCAATAGCCTTTCTTAGCCAAGCCTTGGCCCCAAAACACTTGGGGTTAAGCATCTACGACAAGGAATTAATTGTAGTTCTCATGGTAGTGGACAAGTGGAGGTATTATTTGGAGGGGAATCCATTCATGATAAAAATGAACCATGAAAGTCTCTAGTTCTTGATGCAGTAGAGGTGGCACACTCAATTATAAAAAAGGGGGTAACCAAGCTGTTGGGACTATATTATACAATACAATATAGAAAAGGAAAAAAGAATACAATGGTAGATGCACTGCCAAGAAGGGAGAAGGAAGGGGAATGTCGAGTTGTTTCAACTTTGGTATTTGATTGGGTGAAAGAAGTGTCAGCCAACTATGAACAAATCCTGTGGGCAAAGGGCCTTATGATTCAATTGGCTATTAGGCCAACTAATCATAAGGGGTACAACTTAAAAGCTGGACTGCTAAGGAACAAAGGAAGGTTGGTAATAGGGGATGATTCTCAACTCAAATGGAGGATTTTGCAATCTCTACATGACTCTCCCATTGGAGGACATTCCAGCATGAATGTCACTTACAACAAGGTAAGACAGTTTTTTCATTGGCTAGGGTTGAAGAAAGATGTAACTGAGTTTGTGCTGGAGTGTTCCATTTGCCAGCGTTGTAAACATGAGAGCAGGTTCCTTACTCGGGCTTGCTTTAACCTCTAGATATACTAAAACAGGCATGGCAATAGATTTCCATGGATTTTGTGGAAGGTTTGCCCAGGTTAGAGGGGAAGAATACTATATTTTTGGTGGTGGACAAGTTGACAAAGTTCAACTACTTTTCAAGTTTGGCTCACCCTTTCACAACCCCTGAAGTAGCTAGGTTACTGTTGGACTCAATGGTGAAGATACACGAGTTACCTTTATCTATTATATCAGACAGAGATGAGGTGTTTATTTGGAAGGAATTGTTTCAACAGTTAGGAGTGGGGTTGCACATGTCAATGGCCTACCATCCTGAAACCCATGGACAGACTGAGAGGGTGAACCAATGCCTGGAATCTTACCTCAGGTGCTTATGCTGCTCAAAACATAGGAGTTGGAATAGGTGGCCACCACTTGCTTAATGGTGGTATAATTTTAATTACAACTGTAGTTTAAAAAGGTCCCCATTTGAGGCCCTCTTCAGTTACAAACCCTCATTGATACCTGCAGTCATGCAATACTCTAGTGTGGAATTAGTTGTAGACCAATATTTACACCATAGACAAGAAGCATTACAAGTGATAAAGAGGGAATTGGTCGTGGCATAGAATAGGATGAAGCAACTTGGAGACTAGAAGAGGTGTGAGAGAAGCTTTGAAGTGGGAGACATGGTCTACTTGAAGGTCAAGAGTTTCCAGCAACAGCTATTTGCTGTAAACCCTCCCACCAAGTTGAGCCCAAAGTACCATAGGCCTTTCCAGGTGTTAGCCAAAGTGGGGAAGGTAGCCTATATACTGTAACTGCTAAAAAGAGTAGATACTCATCCAATCTTCCATGTCACTTTGCTAATATAGTTGGTGGGGCCTTCTTAACCTCACAAGTTCATACCTCCCTGCAGTGGAAGCACACTTAGCAAAAGTGGTGGAACCCCTTGCGGTGTTGGATAAGAGGGTGAACTATCAAAATTCTCTTCCCATCACACCGGTGTTGGTATAATGGACCCACTATCACCCTGATCACACAACTTGAGAGTACCTATTAGATCTCCTCAAACAATTTTCCCAAGTTGCTCAGCTTTTTTAATTTCTTGAGGACAAGAAATGCCTTGAAGGGAAGGGGTATTGTCACATTTCGTGTTATTCAGTTTTGTTTGAGTGGCTGGAAGTCTAGAAGGACTCGATTATTAGGCTTTGTGCGGCAGTGGCAATTAGGAAATATAGGCTAATTGCATGTTTATTTAAGTGGGGGGTAGACAAGGTTTTTCCTGAGTATACTCTCATGTTGTAACTCATGCCCTTATGTCTATAAATAAGAGGTTTGGGGGTAGATTGCTGGCACCTAATGTACTAATCATTCTCATTGATTGTGAAGAGTTGTATTGCTAGAGAAAGGATAGAGAAGATATCTTTGTAATCTTGCAGTGAGGGTCCTTGGTTTGTCAGTGAGGGACGAGGGGTGTGCGAGTGACTTCTTTGTACTGAATTCATCTAGTTTTCTAGTGGATTGCTCTCTCTATGTTATGTCATTTGTATTAGATTAGAAGTTATGTAAACTAATATTCTGTATGCTTGCATTGGTATGTTTCCTTTTCTAGTTTAAGGTTAGAATAAATATTCTTCTAGAAGGCATGTTTCTAGAAGGGTGGCTGACCAATTTAGTTAGTTGGTTAGTCTCGGTCAATTGGTTAGTTATTGTAACCCACAACCCTATAGTCTATAAATAGGGAGCGTGGGGCAAGTCAGGGGCGTGCATTTTCATTCCGAAAAGGGTTGTTTCTTCAGTTTTTATCTTGTGGGTTGGAATTGAGTGAGAGATCGAGAGGAAGGCTGAGAATAAGTCTTGTAATCTCAGGAATCTTGGTAGCTTTCAGGGTATATGGGCTAGGTGGATTCGGTAAACTCTTTGTAATCATTCTCAAGTGTGTTTTCAAGATAGTGGATAAGAAGGCGGAACTGGAGTCTGGACGTAGGTCTCATTTTGAGACCGAACCAGAATAAATCCTTCTTGTGCTCTTACTATTTTCTCTATTCTTGTTTGTGTTGCCTGTATCATTTGTGTTCTCGAGTGTGGGAGTGATTAGGCTGAGCTATTGAGTTGTGAGAATTGTTGGGATTGGTGTGCTTCTACTCTTAACACTCTGTGAAGGCTGGATGTTGGACTAGTGTTATTAGTCTGAAGCAGGATATATCTCGGAATATATTGTGTGGTTTGATTGCTTTAACTCCACTCTTTGTCGATTCTTTATTTTCGGTTTATGTTGTATGTTGTATTGGCCAGTTATTGAGGGTGAGAGTTAGTGATTTGTTGGCTTCTTGGGTAGATTTATTAGACTGCCAGTGCTCCCAATTGTAACATTTCAAAGGGTAGAATAGTCCATATAATTTTTGTAAGCTATTTGGAGGTGTATCAAGGTGGTTATCAACTAGACATCTCCTGGAGTACATTTCAGAAGATACCGCTCAGCTGACAGTTATATATATGTATTGAGGCATTAGCCACCAAAATCATGGGATGAAAGAATCTGATTTCTCTCTCCAATTCTGTTATTCTCTCTCATCCTCTCTTTCTCTCTCTCCCTCTCTCTCTTTTCTTCCTTGAATTCTCATATTAGAATCCTAAACCACCTTTGTCAGCTTTAAGGTGCTGACACTCTTGTCTCACATTAACAATTTCAATATCAGTAACCAATGAATCTAGACCAATTATCCCATAATCAGTAAGCGATTAGCTTCACCCTATGGTCAGTGCACTACCTAAGCTCGTGCAACAATAATTGTGCCAGGAGCATGCCTTCAGTATAGTCAAAGAAAACATCATACCACATTCTTTGTACTCTGATAGTCCAAGTCTACCTACCTGTAAAATATTGCGAGGGGGGAATGCAAAAAACATGGAAAAACTTGGGCAACTCTCAGCTAACCTAGTGAGGGATAAAAGGCATTATAACAGTGGGGAAATAAGAATATATGCAACAAATGGATAAATGCCATGACAGTAAGTATAACGGGATAGAGACGTGGGATCCAACAACTACGAGTGCAGGGAATATGGCATGTGTCATGGAGGAGTAACCAAGAAGAACAACAGTTAATCAGTGCTATACAACAGTTTGTTCAACATCTCAATCAATATAATACTAGGCCACAACAACGGCCATGTATTTAATACTTAAAACACATAGCAAGTGGTTATCATTGTGATACCTTGCTAGCACGATGATGTGATATCACTGTTGCATTGAATACTTTCTCCTGCATATGAAAGCTGGGCCTTTTGTCTGCTTTCCCTTTCTACAACCAAGATCTTTTTGGTCTTTGTTTTGAACATTTAGAAAAGTAATGTATTTCACCTTAACTATTGAATAAGTTGTACCAAACTTATATACATGTAACATATACTAACATCATGGAAGTATATTCTACATATCATACAATATATATGGTTACTATAAATTAGAGATGCAGTGTTCTAAAAGGCGCTAGACGCTAGTCGGGCGTCAGGTTGGGGCCTAGCGCCTAGGGTGCCTAGGCGGGGTCTAGGAAAATTGCTGTTTTTTATTTTTTATTTTTTAACTTTGTGATGTAATTTGATGTTATTTTTAATTAAATCAAAGTTGAAAAGCATGAATAATGCAAACAATAAACAACAACAAAGGCAGCTTGCTACATTTGTTGCTTGCTTGCAATTGCAAGTTACAAATATTAAATTTAATAAAACATTAATAATAATAATTAATAAATATTCAAATAAGTGAATAATAAATAATCAAATATTAACATAAATACTAAATTAAATAACAAAAAGAAAACAAAATGCAAACAATAAGCAGCAGCGCAGCAGCACGATGCTGCTTGCTTACTACTTACCAGAGGAGGCGGAGGGTGACTGGGTGAGTGAGGAAGATGTGCGAGTAAGCACGAGAGAGGTGACGGTGTGCGAGCACGAGACGGTGGCGACGGTGACTCTGCAACTGCAAGAGACGGTGGTGGCAGCGACTCTACAACTGTAAGAGACGGTGGCGGCGTGCGAGCACGAGAGAGGTGATGACGGCGGCAACTATGCAATAGACTGTCGGTGGCGGTGCCCGCGAGAGAGAAGGGGTAACGGGTAAGGGAAACAAAACCCTAAAAAATTTATACTAAATCACGCGGCCTAGGCGATTCACGTGGCCGATTTGGCCATAATCGGCCAAATCAGCCAGGCGGTTCATGCGGCTAGGCGCCGCCCGGTACTGATTAGCTGGGCCGGCGCCTAAGGTGGCAGATTTGGCCATAATCGCGACGGCCAGAGGCCACCTAGCACCTGTGCGCCGCCTAGGCTGCGTTTTAGTTCACTTAGATGTCAAGTATATACGACTACTTGATATATATAAATTGTCATCTCTTAACACTCTTCCTCAAGCTGGAGAATAAATGTTGAACATGCCATGCTTGGTGCATATGTAGCTTGCACAAGGACCTTTGAGTGACTTAGTGAATAGATCAGTTAACTAGTCGTGAGAACCCACAAATTTTGAGACATTATCTTCAAAAAGCAACTTTTCTTTGATGAAAGTGGCACTCAATCTCAGTGTGTCTGGTTCTCTCATTTATCCTCACATTGACAAATGGATGAAAAATGCTATTGCTTTTTACTAATCTTTTCCTACAAGATAGACAAAATATATCGTGACACTAATGTTGGTATCTTTATCTTCACATAAACAAGATCCTTTTCAATTGTGGGGTTAATGTTGGACGGCTGCCAAGAATATCTTGGACATGTTTGACCAATTGGGGGGGGGGGGGTTGTGTCTGTGGGAAAACTATCTAAAGATTTTGGTTCTCTATCTTCTCCAGTTGGCTGTGGACTTTATGGCTTGAGAGAGATAAAGTGGTGTTGAACATTGTTCCGGTTCCTTTGGCTGATCTGTTGAAACTAACTATTACACATCTACTTTATTGGATTTAGGCTTGGGACCCTCTTTCCCATACTTCTGTTCACAACTTATATTGAGTGTGGACCCATTGTGTTTTTGGAGGTAGAGGAGGTGGTTGATCTCAGCTTCAACTTGGGGATGGTTTTACCTCCTTGAGTATTATTGTCTTTTGGCTACCGACAACAGCTGAGGGTGGTTTCAATTTCTTGCTCCTTATTCCTTCCATTATTGGGTGGCTGTTGACCTTTGTTTTGTCCTTGGTCTCATTTTGTGGTGTAAGGGTTTTGATCTGTTTGCGTGGTGGTTGTTCATGTTCTCTTCTAAATTAATTAATGAATTCATATTTTTTTTTTAAAAAAAAGATCCTTTTACTTTTTAGGTAGTGTTTGTTAACCAATATGTGAGCGAAAAATGTCAGATATGGAAAATATTTCAAATAACAACAACAACAACAACATATCCAGCCGTTATCCCACTATGTGGGGTTGGCTATATGAATTCTAGACTTCTATGTGGGTTATATCCCAACAGATAATTTGTCTAGAATTCATATTTGGATCCGACTAGGTTTTACGCTAGCTGTCGGCTACCTAACGCAACCCTCCTCCTTTATCCGGGCTTGGGACCGGCAGTGGATAATATCCCCTGGCGGAGTAATGATGAAATAAAGTTGGAACACTATCTTCACATGGAGAAATTTCATGAGATGGTGGTGAATGAAGATAATTGATATAGTTGTGTTCCATAACTTAGTTGACATGGTGAAACCAACAAGTACAATATAGAAACACAACAATGAAAAATATTTCAAATGTTTGTTATTTTTAATGTGCTTGTTAAACTTATCTAACCTTTCCCGGAAAAACCTTTCGTGATTTCTTATCTGATTTTTTACAGATAAATTTATCTAGCCGTAAATTTATTTGGCCCCCCTTTAGATAAATTTATCTGATATTTTATAGATAAACATAAATTACTCATATACTCTTTGTAAGATAATTAATGTCATTTAATACATTTTTTAAAATTTAAATTTATTAAGTCTTATTTTTACAATAAGGTTGGTTTTAAAAGAACTTATTTATTTAAGTCTTATAATTAATGTCATTTAATAAATTTTTAAACTGCCATATGTTTTGGCAATTTTTTAAATTTAAATTACATTATTCTTTTCACCAATTTTTAAAATTTAAATTTCTCTCTCTTTATATATATTTTATTATCTAATACAAATTCCTGTCATTGATTTTTTAAATTATTTTATTCAATTTTATATTTTATTATCTATTATGAAAATATGCTTTGGCAATTTTGGATTATGTAAGTGGAATTATTATAATTCCACCAATAATTATTTCTACTTTCTAGTCTTTTTAGAATCTATTTTTGAACATGAATTTAAAAAATAAAACACTATTTTATTTTTAATTTTTTGACAATTCACATTAATCATAAAATACTATTTTAATTATAAATTTGTTGTTGATGTTAATGTACAGTTTTGAATGAATTCGGTAATAGGGATATTTTAGTAAAAAACTCTTATCTTTGTGCTTATCATATGCATTTAATGAACATATGGGAAAAAAAAGTATAATTCTCAATGGATTAAAAAAATTGAACAGTCTGATAAAAATTTTGAAATGCTTTCCAATCTTATTTTGACCATTCCATATTTTGGTTCAAAAAGTATTATAATCTTATTTTGATACTTGCTTATCTTGCTTATTTTAACAAACACTACCTTAAAGTATACCCAATTTTCTAAAAGTTCAACAACCTGATCAATGGCATCAAATTGAAGGTCTAATTTTTAGTCAAGACAATTTTGGAGGGTGAGCTTTGGTAGCAACAGAAAGGTTGCTCTGTGACTGAGAGGTCATAGGTTCAAGATGAAGAGAGAGCCTCTTTGCAAAAATATACTAGGGTAAGATTGTGTACAAGAATGACATCTTCCCAAATCCTTGCAAAGAGGGGAGCCTAATTCAGTGGGGAAACCCTCATACTACAGTTCTGAAGGTTTAAGCAATTAGGAATTAGGCCAAATAATATGCCATACTTTCTAAAACTCTCACGTACTGTGCATTGGCAACCCAAGCCAATGTGCACTAACTCACAAAATAAGAGTGCCCAACAATACAATGGGAAACAAACTCATGTAACAAAATTCAATCACTGCTTTGTGGAATCAGAGATCTGATACCATATTTGTCTAAAGTTTAAGCTATTAAAATAGAGACTCAATATGTATCAACTTTCTAACAGTTTTCATGAGTTAAAATAACATTTTTCCTGTTGAATGTACTTGTTTTTACTCTTTGTTCTTGAGTCATAGTCTTTTAATTACAAAAGTTTAGTTTTATATCAGACCATGTGGCCAAATGGCACAACAATTAACATATAAGTTTCCTTTTATATTATGTGTGGATAACATTGAAGAGCCAGCATAAAGGGGGCTGTAACAGAAAAACAAATGACAATAATAACTTGTATTTCTAAAAACATATACAATCTATTCCACTATTACATAAAAGATGAGTGAGAAAAAACTATTCCCCTCTATTTCACAAAAAGTGACTTAGTCAAAAGTCTTTGATTTCTAACAAATAAGCCACATCAATCTTCTACTCCTGTGCCTGTGAGTGAATTGAGAGTAGACTTTGCAATGGAGCCTACAACTGAAGCTGGCTTCTTTGTTTCTGACACCAGGCTATAGATAGTTTATCATACCCAAATAAATAATGTGCTTAATAATCAATTTTGAATTTTCTACCAGTATGTCACACATGAACTGCTGCAAGGCAGTTCTTGTTTTTTGGAGCTGGGTGATGGATTTTTACCATGGCCAAATAAGTCCTTTGTACTTGATTATGAAGTTGTACATTTAAATGTGCCAATGCCATCACATTTCTTGTCATTTATGTTTTATGGTGCCAATGACTGCTGCAGGTTGTTGTAACCATTTGGTATCGGGCACCAGAGTTACTTCTTGGGGCAAAGCACTATACAAGTGCTGTTGGTATCCTTTGGCATTGGATTCCCTTTTCTATTCATTACAAGCATTGGAATGACTTGGCATCATCTTTGTGATTGTGTTGATAAGATACTGTTATTACTTTAATTTAAATTCACATATTTCCTTAAAAATTGCTATTAGATATGTGGGCTGTTGGATGCATATTTGCTGAGCTTCTGACTCTGAAACCACTCTTTCAAGGGCAAGAAGTAAAAACCCCATCAAACCCATTTCAGGTATGAAGTAATTGATATGTTCTTCTTTCATGTCATTTTCTCATTGAATTTTCTTTTCAATTATTGTTAACTGTATAATATGATTTTATAGCTGGACATCTGCTATCTCTGTTTATTTCTTTCACTAAAGTGAAGTGCAATTTCTGCAGCTTGACCAACTAGAAAAAATATTTAAAGTCTTAGGTAAGAAGGTTCCTTTTTGTTGCTTTCACCCTTTATCTAGCTTACTGGTCTAAATTATTGTTGACCATTGCATCAGGCCATCCTACAGAAGAAAGGTGGCCAACACTTGTCAATCTTCCTCACTGGCAATCAGATAATCAGCACATCCAAGGGCGTAAATAGTATGTACCTTCTCATAAACGAAAGAGAGAAGTCTTTTCCATCAATTATTCTTAATTCCCATACACTACTTAAGCATTTGGTCATCACTCTTAATTAGTTCTATTTGCCAATGTAAACAGCTATACTATCTAATTTATTTCCGCCTTCCTTCTTTTCACTTGGCAGTGACAATCCTGGACTTCATAATGCTGTTCGTCTCCTCCAAAAAAGTCCTGCATACGATCTACTTTCAAGGATGCTGGAGTATGTTCCTTGCAGTTTCTTTGTTGTAACCTTACTGTATGTTAAGATATTGATAATGGTGCAAGTGTAGAATGTACTTCATCCTTCTTATCATTACAACTAGCCTGAATCCCACTAGGCGGGGTCAGCTACATAAATTTCAGCTCCCTGAACTGTTTTTAAGTCTTGTTTGAAGTCTGGCAATTTTTATGCTGCCGATCAACAACCAAACATAACCATTCTTCGTTCTTTGAGCTTGGGATCGGTTTTGTATAGGAGGGATGCCAACTAGCTGTGAATAGGTAGATCCTTTGAAGGTGTTCCTCCAATTTACAAATGGTCCTAAGCCTAGATAAACTCAGTGGGTTGTGTTAAGTAGTTGATTGCCAATGTAAACTTGTAGGTTCAAATATTATCAATTCTAAATGAGTAAATTGTGTTAGGCTGTACCCTCTTAGTTACACATTATATTACTCGAGTCTGGTGAAAATGAGCTAGGGCCACTATATTAGTGCTTGGAGGTGGGGTTAAATTTATAAACATTCTCTTTTCATGGATGGATGACTTAAAGAAGTTAGTCTAGGATCAAAGATGAAAGATTAGATCATGAAACAACAAAATTTTAGCAAAAAAAATCTATGGAAGTTGTGGGTTATGATTATGAGAAGAATTAATGTTATCTGCCTCTCATGACCCAAGGACATAGTAATAATTAGATAATAGTGGAATTTCTTTAGTTGTATTGTAACAATCTCCAGGTGATTTCATTTGAATAATTGGCAGCTCTATTGGTGCCGAACTAAGCTGCCGGATCAGTATATAAGGCTGATCATATCTGATTTAAAGGATAACCAATTATTGAATGAAATCTGATTTTTCAGATTCTCTCTTAGTTTCCCTCTCTTCCTTGGTTCACCCTATTCTCGCTCTCTCTGTTTCTGTTCTTCTCTAATTCCCTCCCATATCTTCTTATCTCTCTCCCCAATTCCTTCCTATTATCTCCTAAACCCTAGGTTGAACACTAGGAACGTGACACTGCCTCCAAAGACGAGTTGGGTTGGTGAGGTGGCTAAAGTGTTAACCATGCATGAATATAAATTTTGTTAATTAGGGAAGGATAGTGCAAAGTATTGAGTGGGGACTATTTTGTGAAACACTTTGAAGGAAGGTTTAGTAGATGTGAAGAGCATTGTTATTGCATATAAAATTGTTCTAGATGAAGAGACTATTAATATTTTTAGTACATATGCACTACAAGTTGGGTTAGGAGAATAGGTAAAAACAAAATTTTAGGAGGATTTAGAGGTTTTGGAGCAAGGAATATCGGAACAAGAGATGATCATTATAAAAATAAAGGGGTTGGAATATCGGAACAAGAGATGAGTGTTTGACTACTCAACATAGACTTCTAGTACTTGACGTTCAAATAAGAAATTGGAAGAGAAAAAACCATATAAAACAAAATCCAAGAATCAGGTGGTGGAATTTAAAAGGGGAGAAACAACTAATCTTCAAAGAAAAATTAAGGGGTAGAAGGGAATGGAATGGAGAAAGACAAACAAACCAAATGTGGAAAGAAATGGCTAATGCTCTGAGAAGCACGGCAAAGGTAGTCCTTGGAGAGACAAATGGTAGAGCCCCTAACCTTAAGGAGTCTTGGTGGTGGAATGAAGATGTACAATTGAAAATTAAAAATAAGAAAACTTGCTATAAAGCGGTATATCAATGCAACAATGAAGAAAATCAAAAAAATTATAAAGAAGCAAAAAAGGCAGCAAAAATAGCTGTTAGTGAAGCAAGGTCAAAAGCATATGAGAATCTATATAAACGACTTGATACAAAAGATGGAGAAAGGGATATATATAAATTAGCTAAAGCAAGAGAAAGAAAAACACGGGATTTAAATCAAGTGAAATGCATAAAAGATGACAATCAAAATGTTTTAGTAAATGAGGGAGCGATTAAGGAGAGATGGAATGAGTATTTCACAAAATTATTCAATGATGGTGGTGACACAAGAGTTAGGTTGGGACATCTTAGTAACTCCGAAGGGAATGTGAGCTACGCATTCTATCGACGCATAAGTTCAAATGAAATAAGGCAAGCTTTAAAAAAGATGAAAAATCATAAGGCAGTGGGACAAGATAATATACCAATAGAAGCATGGAAATGCATGGGAGAAGAGGGCATCTCCTGGCTAACGCAACTATTTAACGCGATCCTTAAATCAAAAAAGATGCCAGATGAGTGGAGGAAGAGTACTTTGGTTCCTATATACAAGAATAAAGGAGATGTTCAAAACTGTGAAAATTATAGAGGAATTAAGTTAATGAGTCATACCATGAAACTCTGGGTGAGAGTAATAGAACAGAGACTTAGAAAAGAAACAAATGTGTCAGAAAATCAGTTTGGTTTCATGCCTGACAGGTCAACAATGGAAGCTATATATTTACTGAGGCGCCTAATGGAAAGGTATCGGGATCATCAGAAGGACCTACATATGGTGTTTATAGATCTAGAAAAGGCCTATGATAGGGTCCCTAGAGAAGTATTATGGAGGGTTTTAGAGAAGAAAGGAGTCAAAATAGCCTATATACAAGCCCTTAAGGACATGTATCATGGTGTAGAGACAAGGGTCAGAACATGCGGAGGGGATACTGAACCATTTACAACTACAATAGGACTGCATCAAGGTTCTGCACTAAGTCCATACTTATTTGCCTTAGTAATGGATGAACTCACTAAAGATATTCAGACAGATGTGCCATGGTGTATGCTATTTGCAGACGACATAGTGTTGGTGGATGAAACAAAAGAAGGAGTGAACACTAAGCTTGAGTTGTGGAGAAACAATTTAGAATCTAAGGGATTTAAATTAAGTAGAAAGAAAACAGAATATATGGAATGCAAATTTAGTAAAAATGCAAGAGTGGATGATGTTATAATAAAATTAGAAGACCAAATCTTACAAAGAAAAGATCATTTTCGATATTTGGGATCAGTGATTCAAAAAGATGGAGAAATTCACGAGGATGTCGCACATAGAATTAAGGCAGGTTGGCTAAAATGGAGAAATGCATCGGGAGTGTTATGTGATGGTAAAATCCCATTAAAATTGAAAGGAAAATTTTATAGGAGAGCTATAAGACCAGTTTTGCTATATGGCTCAGAATGTTGGGCAGTCAAATACCAGCATGAGCAAAAGACGAGTGTAGCGGAGATGAGAATGTTAAGATGGATGTGCAGACATACAAGAAAGGATAAAATTAGAAATGAAGTTATTCGTAATAAGGTAGGAGTAGTGCCAATCGAGGAGAAGATGAGAGAGACTAAACTAAGATGGTTTGGTCATGTGAGAAGGAGACTAAGAGACGCTCCTGTGAGGAGAGTTGATGAAATGGAACAATTAGTCACAAAAAGAGGTAGAGGTAGACCCAAGAAGACTTTGGGAGAGACATTAAAGTTCGATATGAAGTATATGGATCTAAATGAAGATATGACAAACGATAGAAATACATGGAAGTCTAGAATTTATGTAGCCGACCCCACATAGTGGGATAAAGGCTGGATATGTTGTTGTTGTTGTTGTTGTTGGTGTAAGGAATACCTAAAGGAGAGAAGATCATTACAGGAAGTAACTGATATAATTATGTGGGCAGTGAAGTAAATGAGTCTAAATATGTACATGGAAGTTTGTGATTTGGAGAAAGAAATAATGAGGGAAGCTATTTGATTTTGCCATGAAATATGAGCTCATCATAGCTAATACAATGTTCAAGATGTGGGATAAATAATTGGTACGTATACAAATGGCTTATCGACTACACAAATATAGTACCTTCTTTTGAGATAAAATGATTGCTTATGTCATAAGGATTATAAACATATATTGAGAGAATGCCTAACCACTCAACATAGGCTTATGGTCCTTGATGTTCCTATTTGAAGGTGGAGAAAGAATGGTAAAAAACAAAGGCCAAGAATCAGATCATGGGATTTAAAGGGTGAAAAATAGGCTATTTTAAAGGAAAAAGTTAATAGTTGTCAAATAGGTTGGCTTTACTGCAACCAAACTATGCCAACCTGACCTAGATATATAGGGCCAGGTTGGGCTAGGGTTATGGCCCATGGCATGTCTTGACATGACCTGTGGCCTATTTGGCTTGTTTAAAATAAAAAAATTAAAATTTTAAAATTACATAAATTTAAAAAAAAGAAAATTTAATAAATCAACTATTATTAGTCATCATCATGGATTAAAAAGTAATTATTTAAAATATTATTAATTGTGAATTAATAAGGTAATTGTTTACAGTAATCTAAATTTTTAAGTGAATATTATATTCAACATTTTGCCATCACTCATTACTAACTTACAAATTTAGTCTTTAGTATAGGGATGTAAGTGGGTGCTCCATGGGTTCCCAATTACCCTATTTAAGTTTAAAACAAGTATGAAAATGAGATATAGGTATAAGGCTTATTTGAAAATTCATTAAGATAAATATGTACATAGACCCTGCATTTGTTGTATTACACATTTTATAATATATTACAATAGATTTAGGTTATACATCAAAATTATAGAGTTCACAAGTTTATACTTTATAGCCTTGCAATGAATACCTCAGGAAATCCCTGGAAGCGTGCTCAAGTGCTGTAGTGCTTGAGCAAGTCTTGCACTTGTAGGGATTTCCTATAAGGTTACACTCATATGAGCGTACTCATAGCCTATGAGTATATTTGAACACTCAAAGTTGAACGATCAAATTTGGGTTAGGATCAAGATACAAAATTTTTATAATGCTATACTAATAATACTAAACATTTTTAATTAAAGCGACTAGGAGTCAAGAATAAAGAATAAATACAAGTACATTCAACATGCAAAATACTACTTTAACTTGTGAAAATTGGTTGAAAGGTTGATAAATGTTGAGTCACTATTCTAATAGCTTAAACTTTTGACATATGGCCATGCCAAACAAAACAAATTGTGACCCTTAATTATAAACATTTTGTATCTTGATTTCGCTCCACATTTGAACATTCAAATGAGTCATAGCCTATGAGTGCACTCATACAAGTGCCCTAAACCCTAAAATTCCCAGCAAGTTGTGCTTAAGCATACTAGTGCTTTGTTGCACTTGAGTGCAACTTACAGTTGCTGCGAATCTTCCCTCAGTGATTCCTTGCAAGCCTATAAAGTATAAACTCTAGAATAGCATAAAATTCTAAAATAAGAGGAAATTTTCTTTTAAAAATATAATTTTAATTATAACTTGAATTCATTGTAATCTATTGTAAATTTGTAATACTACTAATATAAGGTTGATGTAAATGGGACCAATTAACTCCATTCACTTATTTGTTTTAATACATTTTCAAATAAGCCAAATACCAATATCCCATTTTCATACTTGTTTTAATTTAAATAAGGTAATTTGGAATCTGTTGAGTACCTATTTACATCCTTATGCTACTACCTAAATTTGTAAATTAGTGATGAGTGATGATAAAATGTTGAATCTCACTTAAAAAGTTAGAATATTGTAAACAATTTCCTTATTAATTTGTTATAATAATATTTTAAACAATTACTTTTAATTTATGTTGACTAATAATATTTGATTTATTGAATTTTTTTTCTTTTTTAAAAATTTTTGTGAATTTTTTAAATTTCTATTTTATTTATTTTAGTCAAGCCAAATAGGTCACAATCTGTGCCAAATTGGTGGGCCAAAAACCCTTAGCTTGGCATGACTAGCTACCACTGTCATGGGTTGGGCTAAGCTTTTCAACTTGTTTGACAACTCTAAATATGGTATTAGAGTAGACAAAGATTTTGAGTTCAGACCTCTTCTCCAACCCAATATTTAAATTGTTGCATGTGTTTGGACTTGTTATGCTGTAAAGCTTGGACACATGTGAGGGGGCTGTTGAGAGTAAAAATGGTAATTAAAAGATAAAATTAGCCCTTGATCTAGCAACTTAAGCTTTTATGTGAGATGGTGGTTAACAATTCAACAAGTTGAAAATTGAATATGTTGAATGCAAGTTCATTTAATATAAAAGTGTGGATGATGCCATTATGAGACATGGAAATCAAGTTATCCTAAGAAAAGATTAGTTTAGATATCTTGGACCAATTGTTTCAAAAAAAGGGAGGTTTTGGATGATATTACTTATAGAATCAAGGGAAGGTGGTTAAAGTGGAGAAGTGCATTCAATATTTTATGCGATAGTAATATTCCTTGAAAGCTAGAAGAGAAGTTTTATCAAACAATTTTAAAAATTCTTGTTTTTCTATTGGTCTAAATGTTGAGTAGTTAATTACCTAATCATAAAAGGAACAAGGATGTTATGGTAGTTGTTTAACCCTATTAGAAAAGAAAAAGAAAATAAGAAATGGAACTATACATAATAAGGTTGGAGTGGCATCTATTGAAAATGAAATGTGGGAGACGCAATTAAGATGGTTTTTGACATGTGAGAAGAAGACTAATAGATGCACTTACGAGTGAATGGATGTAATGGAGGAAGTTTGTAGCAAAAGGAGAGGAAGACCAAATAAAACCTGGTGAAAAATCATTAAATATGACATAGGATATAATTGTTTTACCAATGATGTGACCAATTGGCCATACACAGTGATAGAGGTCTAGGATTCATGTATTCCAACCCACCTAGTGTGATTAGGACGTGTTGTTGGTCGATAAATTACCACCTAGTTGAACTTGGACTTGATAGAGATAATAAATTATAGTTTTTTTTAGATTATGACTAAGTACCTCCCACCTAGTGGGACTAAGCGTTAATATGTTGTTATGTATTAATACCTTATTTTATAATCCATCAAACAAATTTAAAAAAAAAATTATGCATTGACAACTCTATGGCAATCCATATACATATTTTTTCCTTGAATGATAAAATACAACTTAAACAACATCCGCTACTTGTTCCAGAGCTCTATCAGAGTTTTGGGAGTTTAGATGATATTGTAAGAGTAAGGAAAACAATAGTTAGTTCTCCTTTTGTTTTCATGCTGCTTTTGTGTTCTAGTCTTTGCTTTGTCTTGATGTTAGTGAATTTTGATCATGTTGGTTGTGAGATGTAGAGAGCACTTGCATGGTTTGCTTTTTCTTGTAGCTTATCGTTTTGGATTAGATTCAATATAATAATGGATTTAAATAGAGATTCAATTCAAATTCTACCTTGTTTTCTAGGCATAGTTTATAAGTTCCTAAAATCTCTGGAAGTTTATGCAATGTGTGATGAATTACCTCATGCATGCTGCTTTTGCAACTTTTTTCTTCTTTGATGTTTCAAATTCTTAAATTTCTTCAAATTTGGATGGTTGGATTGATCACAATAGATTGCCATTGTTTAATTATGACATCTGAAGAATTTGGATTTCTTAACTAGTTGCTACTAGCGAGTTAACTTCAAAAGGGTTGCAATTTAGAGGAAAAAGAATGCAAAAACAGGCTGGGGAATAAGTGTTTAGTGTTGCGATGTCATTACCACCATCATTATCATTATTAAATTTTTGATAAGTTCTTCATCACCATGGTTGTTATTTTGACAAGTTCATCACCACCACTATCATCATCTTCTTAGGAAACTAGTTAATACGCTTGGAGGGGTGTGTGTGTGTAACAGTCTCCTTGACTGCACAGGTATGATGACCCTGCTAATGCAGTCATCCAAATCACCGTGCTTGGCCAGTAATGTGTGTGAAGTTTGAACACACGCCCTTATTGCTGCACTCCTTCGATTCTTAAGCTAGCTTCGTGGTTTGCTTCCTTTCCTTCCCTTCCTCTCTTCTCCACCCAACCTCAGCACTTTGATCACCCAAATGACTTTCTAAAAACGTCATACTGCCATCAAAAACCCTCTATATGGCCAGCAAACTGGCTGGAGAGCTGGAAGTGCTGGTAGCTAGCTGGGTGGCTATCTGGATGTGACACAGTACTGGAAGAAGTTTCCCAGACTTTCTTCTTGGTTCTATCTGAGCTCTGGAGTTTAATCAAGAGGTTTAGGATCTAATTGACCTGTTTACCCTGGTTTAATTAGGCTCAGCTAATGACAATGCCCATTACCACTAACCTTGATGCAGGACTGTCTTGAGGGAGATTTGGGTGGTTATTGTAGGTATTGAAGTAGATTTTAAGAAGTTTATGTTTGGGAATTGTTTCTTTAATTTCTTGTATTTGCGGGTAGTTATTTTTTCATGTTGGACATATATATTTGTTTGTATTTTCACTATGAAGGCAGTTAATGGTCAGTTTCTCAGTATTTCTCTTTTCAACTGCTCTCTTCCCTCTCTCAATTTTCTCTCTTATTCCTCCTTTTCTTCTTCTTCTTTCACTCGTTTTCTCTCCTTTCTCTTCTCTATTCTCTTCTGTCCTACATCAAACCTTTCCTACTTTGACCTTTTAGTGGACCCCTTAACCACCTCTTGCCCCTAACTTGAATTTTCCTGTAACTACCCTAAGCTTGAGCTGACGAAGCCATAATTCTCTTGAATACCCCTTCTACAACCAGTGTTCTTAAAATTGGCCTAGGGGCCACCGAGGCGTTAGGTGGCCCCTGGTCGTCGTGAATATAGGCTAATCGGCTTCCCTAGGCACCAATTCGATTAATCGGTTGTCGTTAGTGCCTAGCCTAGCCGCCTGGGTTGCCTAATTTTCAAAGGTTTTAAGTTAGGGTTTTTAAGTTTTGAGTTAGGGTTTCTGGCGGCAGCTGCCGCCAGTCATCTCTCTTGGCCCCTGATTTTCCCAATTTCCCTTGGCCCCTTGGCTGTTGCTGCCAGTTGTCTCTCTTGGCCCCGATTTCCTGATTTCTCTTGGCACCTTGGTCGCCATCACCAATTGTCTCTCTCGCTGTTGGTTGTTCTTCCTCCGCCCTCCGGTACGTATTGCCATCGCCCATAATTTGTCTAGTGCCTAGAGTGTTTTAGAACTCTGTCTACAACTACCTTAAGTTTGGCTTTTCATTTCTGTAGTTGTCCCAGATTTGCAGGTCATGCGAGTCGCTTCTTTTGGCCTTCTCAAACTTCAATCAAACACTGACCAAAATGTGATCCATGAGTCACCCCTTACTCACCTTCCAGCCTAGTATCCTTAGTCAAAATGGTGCCTAAAATTTCATTCATTTTTTTTGTAAGAAAATTTCATTCATTTAGGTCCTAAAAATTGCTCTTCAAATCGGTCCTCACACTGTGACTGACATTGCTCTGATACTTGGGATTTTTCTGGGTTATCTGCTTCAATGGGCCAAGCGACCAACCAACTTTGGCTGACTAGTTGGCCCATCTAATGTTATCTAAAATGCATCTTGTTTGATCCCTCTTACTGACCTACATGGGCAGAACCTCCAACTAAAATTGTGGATCTGGTGGCATTTGTATTCTCTCTCAAGAATGTCCTCAAAGTCAGGTCATTTGGGTATTCCATTGAGCAGCTTGTTGCTTTTGCTTATTCTGAACTTTCTTGACCAAAACTCAAATCCATCTCTTACCTCAATTAGCCTTATTAAACATTTTCATGTTTTTTGGAAAATGATAATTGTACCCCCAGTTGCCAAATGGCACTCATACCTCTCACTTGACACTTCTTGGGGTTTACCAAACACTAACCTGGCGGTCACAATCTTCTGAGATTTATTCTGGCTTGTGTTCACCATAAAGAATGCCAGGTTATCACAACTTGGATTTTATTTGAGGAGAAATGTGAACTTGCGAACTTTTATAGTATATTGTGAACAGAAAGTAGTTTTCGGATGAAAGAAGAATTTCATTCATATGGAATACTCTTTTGTACAAAATTATATAGACAAATGATCTAAAACCTTACCATCTAGAATGTTAGGAATCATGGAATTAAACAACCTTAGAAAATATAAAGTTTTGACTTTTGTACAATCCCTATAATTACTCTAATAAATCATCTATAAATTTATAATTTACAGTTGCCTTCTTTTAATATATACTCTTATCAATTTATTTTTTATTCTCAGTATTCCAACACTCCTCCTCAAACTAGTGAATAGATATCAATCATTCACAGGTTGCTAATTAATACTTCAAAACCTAGTTTGGATATTTGCTTTAGTTAGGATATCAACCTCTTGAACTTGTGAAGGAATGTATGAGAGGATAACTATTCCTTTTTCAATTTTCAGTCATGATAAAGTGTTTGTCAATTCTTACATTTTTCATCTTATCATGTTGAATTGGATTGTGAACTATGCTAATGGTTGATTTGTTGTCATTGTGTAGCTTCATAGGTCCATCTCATGATATTGTTAAGTCGTGTAACAGTCTTTCCAACTAGATGAATTCACATATTCCTTGGTCAATTGCTTTATACTCTGCTTCAGTGTTGCTTCTAGCCACTACTAATTACTTTTTGCTCCTTCAAGTGGCTAGGTTACCCCATAACTTAGTACATTATCTTGTGGTAGACCTACTGTCTTCCATTAATCCTGCCTAATCTGCATTGACATAGCATTCAATTTTTCGATTGTCACATTTCTTGAACAATAGACCCTTACCTGGTGTACCCTTGAGATACATAAGAATATAATTTACTACATCTAGATGCCTTTGTGTAGAAGCATGCATAAATTTAACTTACAACACTCACACTAAAAGAAATTTCTAGTTTTGTGAGAGATAGATAGATCAATTTACCTACCAATCTTTGGTATCTAGGCTTATCGACAAGATAATCAGTTTTTATGCTCCTTGATTTCCAATTTTGTTCCAAAGGAGTGCTTGTAGGTCTGCAGCCCATTTTCCGGATTTCAGTGAGGTGAGAAGGTCTAGAGTATATTTCCTTTGAGTTATAAAATACCTTTTTTACTCCTTGCTACTTCCATGCTAAGGAAGTATTTAAGTGTTCCAAGATCTTTAACTTCAACTCAGCTTGTAGACACTCTTTTTAACTGTTGAATTCCTACAACATCATCACTTGTAAGAATCATATCATCCACATATACTATTAGAATTGATCTTTTTCCCATTTTTAGTTTTTTTGATAAACAAGGTGTGATTAACCTGCCCTTGTTGAAACCCAAGAGTCTTCATAGTTGCATTTAACTTTGTAAACCATGCCTTAGGTGATTGTTTTAGGCCATGAAGGGGTTTCTTTAGTTTGCATACTTTATCTAGATTTTCAGCTGTTTCAAAACCAAGAGCTATTCGCATTTAAACTTCTTCTTCCAACCTTCCATTTGACCGATGAAGTTCCCAATCCAAATTTGCAGCCATAGATCATAATACTTTAATGAAAGCTGAACTAGCTTCAGACTCGTCTTTTATTAGATAAACCCAACACACCCTTGAGTGATCATCAATAAAGGTAATAAATTAGCGAGTACTAGTTAAGGTTGGAACTCGGGCTAGTCCCCAAATATCACTATGAACAAGATGAATTGGTTTGAAAGGTGTATGTGTGTGACAAGGATGAGAAATATGAGATTGTTTGGCAAGAACATAATGTTCGCATTTAAAAGAACCAATGTCTTTATTTCCAAATAATTTGGGGTACAAGGATTTTAGGTAAACAAAGCTAGGATGACTTAATCACTTGTGCCACAGCATAACATCACAATAGGACATAGAAACTGAATTAAGGGATCTGTGAGGAGGGGGATAGGATAGAAAGTAGAGACAATTTTTTTCTGTCAGCGTTGCTAATCATTGCTTTGTTAGTTGAATATTGGGCTAATGTAATAGGCTGTAGGCATTGATTTAGTGGGCTGAGGCCTGTGTAAATAAAGGCCACGAATAAGCATGGCTAGAGGAATGTTCTATCATGTTACCGGGCAAGTTGATAAGCAAGTGGGGGGCATAACCGCTTTTGGCGCCCATTTAGGCCATAGATCAGTATAAAAGCAACTGATCTACGCCTTTATCCATAGGTTGAATGAAATATGGAAATTAGTTTCCCTCTCAAACTCTTTTTCCTCTCAATTCTCGTTTCCTATTTCTCTTTAACTCTCTCAATTCTCCTTTCCCTCGTTCTCTCGCCTTTCTCGATCGATTGAGACTCTCTTGTTAGATCAAGAATCTGACAAATTGGTCTTTGAGACATAATGACTGACAGTACCTGCATGAAATAGATGGAGATGCAGATACAATAGGTAATTGCTACGGTGATCGAGGTGCAACAGTGGGTAAGAAACATGGAGGATGCGATTGGAGCCGTGGACAAGAAGTTGGAAGTGATAGCGGATCGGTTGCCAGGAGATATGCGCAACCAAATCTGAGAGGAGATGCGAGAGCATAGCAACTTGGTTTGAGATCAGATGCAACAATTCATGCTAATGTTCTCGAACCAGGCGCAAAGAAGAATATCCCTAGATTTTCCCCTCATGAGCAATTGGATCCCATACTTCTTGGTATTGGCATGAGTCATAGGGCGGTGGGATCGTCATAATTAGGGGGTGAATCAGTGGGAATAGGAGGAGTAATGGATAGGAGGCCGAGAATGGTGGTAAATTCAAGTCACTCTAATTTTCCAATGCCCAAATTAGAGCTACTGGTGTTTGATGAGACTAAGCCAAGGTGGTGGACCTAGCGATGTGAGAAGCTATTCAATATACATCAAGTGGCTGAGGATCATAAAGTTAATATGGCCGCAACATACCTATATGATGCAGGGGATATATGGTTTCAAGGCTGGTTTGAAGTGAGAGACGGCTACAGTTGGGATGAATTTGCTAGGGGACTTTGTGAAAGGTTTGGCGAACGGAGGATGGTAGACATTGTAGAAGAATTCAACAAATTGAAGCAAATGGGGACGATTCATGATTATTAGCTCAAATTCGAAGAGCTGAAGTCGCTTATGCTCCACAAAAACCCTTACTTAATAGATGAGTATTTTGTGTCGAGCTTCATCGGTGGACTGAGCGATGATCTCAGATCCATGGTGAAGATGATGAGACCAAGATCGGTGCAGGAAGTAACAGAAGATGCACTGTTACAAGAATTGACCGTTGAGGTGTTAATGAAGAAGTAGAGGGGGCAGAGCAAGGGGTTGAATCTAGGAATGATGTTGTTTGGAGGTAGAATGCAGAGCAAGGAAAATTTTAAAGGAACAGGGGTGAAGTACCTAACCAATACCCCTTATGACTCAAGCTTGCCTCCAAGAGACAAGATATTTGAGCGACAGAGGATTGCGGGTTTGTGCTTTAGGTGCGGGGATAGATATACCTCTGGGCACCAATGCAAGAAATAACTGCTCCTATTGGATGGGGCAGAAGGGATAGGAGAAGAGATTTTCGTGGAGGAGGAAGAAGAAGAAGAAGAAGAGGGAGGAGGGGCCATTTCCTTACATGCAAAGGGATGGCCAGTAGCAAGATTACAAAGGTGGAGGGGAAGGTCCAAGAGAGTACCCTCATGGTCTTAATTGACAGTGGGAGTACCCACAATTTCACAGATGAAAGCATGGCTAGAAAGATGAAGTGGTCGTTAGCTAGCACCCAACCATTCTTGGTAACCGTGGCTAATGTAAACAGGGTCATTAGCAAATCTGCTTGCGTGGGATTTTGCTAGGAAATGCAAGGGGAAGACTACCAGGCTAACCTAAGGTTGATAAAGTTAGGGGGATACCACATTGTTCTCGGAGTTGATTGGATGAAGGAGGTGAGCCCAATCAGTTTTGATTTTAACAAAATGGAGGTGTTACTGTAGAGAAAGACGAAAGGAGGGTAGTATTACAAGGGAATATGGAAGTGGGAGCATGCAAGATGATCAAAGGGAAAAAGTTGCAAAGGTTGTTCAAAAAGAAGATGTCACAAGTAGCCCAATTATTCTCAATTAAGGCCACTGAATAGCTGGGATTAGAGGATCAAGGAGGCTCATCAATCACACCCACTTGGTAGGTACACGACTTGGCTCTCCTTGATGCACTTTTAATTGAATACCAAGATCTGTTTGTAGAGCCTAAGACCCTTCCCCCTCAAAGATCTTTGGATCACACCATACCCCTTTTACCTAATGCTGAACCAGTGAACATTAGATCCTACCGATATACCCCCCAAGACTAAATTTGAAATCGAGAAGCTTGTCAAGGACATGCTAACCCAATCTGTGATCCGACCCAGCCATAGTCCATTTGCTTCTCCCGTCCTATTAGTCAAGAAAAAGGATGGAACATGGCGATTCTGTATCGATTATAGACAACTCAATGCCATTATCATCAAAGACAAATTCCCCATTCCTATCATTGAGGACCTTTTGGATGAACTTAAATATGCCTCTGTTTTCTCCAAGCTGGATCTAAGGTCGGAATACCATCAAATCAGGGTGGATCTTAACGACATTTCCAAGATAGCCTTCAAAACGCACCAGGGCTCCTTTGAATTCACTGTCATGCCCTTCGGCCTAACCAACTCATCAGCCACATTCCAAGCCCTCATGAACCAAATCTTTGAACCCTAGCTCAGAAAGTTTGTGCTGGTTTTCTTTGATGACATCTTGGTTTACAACCCCTCTTTTGACCAACACCTAGACCATCTTAAGGCTACATTCAATATCTTGAGGTTCAATCAATTGTACATTAAGAGGTCAAAGTGTGCTTTTGCACAAAAACAAGTGGAATACTTAGGGCATATTATCTCAGGGGTTGGAGTAGGGACAGATCCCAAGAAGATTGAGGCAGTAGTGGCTTGGCCAAAACCTACTAACATCAGAGCCTTGAGGGGGTTCCTAGGGCTTACAGGGTACTACAGAAAATTTGTAAGGAACTATGGGACGATAAACAAACCCTTAACAAAGATGTTGAAGAAGGATAGCTTTAAATGGAGCCCTTAAGCAGAGGAAACTTTTGAGCAGCTAAAAAGAGCATTAAGTGAAGTTCCAGTGCTAGGCCTACCCGATTTCAGCAGGCCATTTGTGTTGGAGATTGATGCTAGCAACCATGGAATAGGGGCAGTTCTTTCCCAGGATGGCAGGCCACTGGCCTTCCTAAGCCAATCCTTGGCCCTTAGACACTAAGGCCTTAGCATCTACGAGAAAGAACTGATGGCAGTAGAAAAGTGGCGACACTACCTGGAAGGGGGAAAATTCGTTATAAAAACGGACCATGAAAGCCTCAAGTTCTTGCTACAACAAAGGTTGCACACCCAATTATAGAAGAAAGGCATGGCCAAACTTGTGGGATTGGATTATGTAATCCAATTTAGGAAAGGAAAAGAAAATATTACAGCAGATGCCTTGTCTCATTGCCAAAAAAAGGGAGTCTATGAAGCCATTTCAGCAGTAGTCCCAGATTGGTTACAAGAAGTGACCGACTGTTACCAACAAGGAAAATGGGCCAAGGGCTTATTGGAACAGCTGAGTGTGGATGCCAATAGCAGACCAGGTGTCACGACCTTGGGGGTAGTACTGTAATTGGGAGGGTATTAACCTTGTAAACCGTTAGGGTCTAACTAAAGGAGTTGGTTGGTTAATAGACGGGAATGGGTTGATTGTATAACAACTTGTTCTTAGGTTGTTAAATAGTTAAAGAGTTGTTGTTGAATTGGCTAGAGGTTTTATATAAAGGAACCAACAACATTGTGGAGGGATATCGATCGAATGAATAATCAATTCCTTTTTTTCTTGATTCTCTCTCTCTCTCTCTCTTTCCTTATTTCTCTCTCTGTTTCTATCTCTCTCCCTCGTTCTTGCATTCTATAGTTACAGAAATTGCTAGCCCTAATTCAAGGGCTTGACAAAGTGGTATCAGAGGCAACATTTCTTGGTTGTGGTAGTGAATGCGACAATTTCGGCGGCAAAGAATCCAGTAGCAGACCTAGAGTCAGCGAGTTCAGTTTGGGGTGTGGCATCGGAATTTACTAGTGAGTAAGTCGGACATGATTACAGGAAGCTTACAGATGGATGCAACGCTGGTGCAAGTTCAAGAGGCAATCTTGATTGAAGCTGAGGCATGGAACCCAACGAATTGTAGCGACCCACAGTGAGCAGCTTGGGAATTGTGAATTGCCGGTCCATAGTGGGTGAGGACCTGATCGGTGATTGGGTAGGAATTGGATGCAAGCTTGGGGCGATCTTGAAGGTGCATGATCGAAGTTGGTCTCCAGCGTCGTAGGGATCAGAGATGGTTGGTGGGTTTACTGATTCTACAATCGGAAGTGTACGGGGTCATCAACTAGGTAATTGGAAGTTGACGTATAGGAGGTGGCCAGTGAGTTCACTAATTTGAGAATCGGACGCGTACGAGAGTTGATGGTAGGAAAGGCGACCATCAGTGAGTTCACCGATGTGAGAATCAGATGCGTACGAGGGTTTGACGGTAGGGAACGCGAAGACTTTCGGCTCGGAAGTTGAAGGCCAAGTGGTATCAAAATCCAACGCAGAGCCACATTCCTTGGTTGTGATTACTGGAAGTTCTCCAGCGATCTCGGCAGCAAGATAGGCTGGCGAAGTACTGACGACTAAAAGATTTGTTGGTGAATTGTGGTGATTCCGACAAACTTAAGCAAGCAAGCAATTCTTGGTTCGATTCTTGAGGACAGAGCAGAGGGTATTAACCTTGTAAACCGTTAGGGTCTAACTAAAGGAGTTAGTTGGTTAATAGGCGGGAATGGGTTGATTGTATAACAACTTGTTGTTAGGCTATTAAGTAGTTAGAAGAGTTGTTGCTGAATTGGCTAAAGGTTCTATATAAAGGAACCTACAACATTGTGGAGGGATATCGATTGAATGAATAATCAATTCCTCTCTCTCTCTCTCTCTCTCTCTTTCCTTCCTTATTTCTCTCTCTGTTTCTATCTCTCTCCCTTGTTCTTACATCCTATAGTTATTGAAATTGCCAGCCCTAATTCAAAAGCTTGACACTAGGTTACTCACTGAACACTAGAGTGACCCAGTACAAAAGAAGATTGGTCATCGGGGGACAGTAAAGAATTGAAAAGCAAGATCCTACATACGCTCCATGAGTCCCCTATTGGAGGGCATTCTAGCATTCAAAACACCTACCAGAGGAAACACAGATGCACCCGGTGTTCCACGTCTCCCTCCTCAAGAAGGCTATAGGTAAACAACTATTCAACACCTCGCTGCCTCCCATGGCCAGAGAAGAAAATGAGAATGCCGTGCTCGCAACCATCTTAGATAGAAGAGTGGTTCGCGGAAATGGAGCCCTTTTCATCCAAGTCCTAGTCAAATGGTCATCTCTCCATGAGGACAACAACACTTGGGAGTACCTCCCAGACCTTCTCTGACAATTTCCAAACTCTGCCAACCTACTACATATTTCTTAAGGACAAGAAATGCTTTAAGGGGAGGGGATGTTATGTTAGCTGAATATTAGGCTAATGTAATGGGCTGCAGGCATTGATTTAGTGGGCTAAGGCCTGCCACTACTTTGATCCTTGATATGCCTCGGGAGGGTTTGTTGGTTGCAAGAGAGGCTCTCGGGGGTGAAGGATGGAAACGACCGAGAGGCCTTGAAATGACCGAGAGGCTTTGGATGATTGAGAGGTCTTGAAATGACTAAGAGGCCGAGCAATGGTTTTTTCTTGCTTTCCTTGGCTCTTTGCTCTTCTCTTTGTTTGATTCATTTAATTTTTGCTTCGTTGTTCATCACTTAATGGGCCATCTTTTGTTGCATTGTCCTTCTTGACTGAGTGGGGCCTACTCAGTTATTTTCTTGTCTTCTGCTTGCTTAGTTTCTTCTTTGTTGCCTTTACTTTTGGGTTGTGCTTTGATGCTTCGTTTTAAAGGTTGTTCTTCTTGAACGGATCAAGGGGTGCCTTCATTGCCGTGAGCCTTCCAAGATCGAGTGGGGAGGTGCCCACTCTGTCATATCTTGATTTCTTTTCACCTTGTTCTTCCTTTGTTGGTTATTGCTCTTAGTTTGTGAACTTTAGCCCATTTAGATATGCACTTGACCCAAATGCACACTCATAGATTTTGACCCGGATCTGCCACTTGGGTTTGCTCTATGTGAGAAGTCAGAGGTAGAACTCCAAGCTGAAAAGCTAGCTTAACAGGTGGTTCAGGTTGGAGGGATCCTCCTCCTTATATATAGCTCAAGTCTTCCTTGTTGAGGCGATGTGAGATTCTCACATTCCCCCCACACCAAAGTTTCTCCAGTAATTGATACATGCCCAGGTTATCGGGCAAGGTAGTGGTCCATGACCATGAACGAGAGTAGTCTCCCCCAGCCAAGGGTTAGCTTTGATACCATGTGAGAAGTCAGAGGTAGAACTACAACCTGAAAAGCTAGCTTAACAAGTGGAGGGATCTTCCTCCTTATATATAACTCAAGTCTCCCTTGTTGAGGCGATGTGAGATTCTCACACTCCATATCTGAACTGTCTGCTGTTTGTAGGGAATATCACATTCATATGGAATACTCTTCTATATAGAATTATATAGACAAAAGATCTAAAACCTTACCATCTAGGAAAAGAGTAACGCCGCATTGGGGGCCATGTTTTGAAGTATCCTTGCCATGTCTCGCAGTGCTTGCATTCCCTCAATATGTTGTTGCCGTAGTGCTTCATATTCTGCCCAAGAGATTGTGGGAGGAGCCTGCTTTAAAGGGCCAGGTTGATCATGACATCCATACTGATTGATCAGGGGTTGGAAGCTTGGTAGAGGTGGTTGAGTCCCTATTTGCTGTTGGGGATATAGGGGAGTTGATTGAATACTCCCTTGTTGTTGAGTCTAGCAGAGGAAGGTGTGTTCCTATTAGGCACTGAGAGTCTTGCAGAGGTGGGCAAGCTTCCACGCCTTGTGAGAGGGTTTGTTGATTACCTCTAGTGTTTGCCATTGATAGCATTCTTTGTTTGACTTTTCATTATGTTTCCCATAGACATCGTTAATTGTTGTTGACAAAATATAATAATGAATTTGTAATATGGGAAAGGTGATCTTGATTGCAATAATCAGGAGACCTGGGGTTCTTGTTGCAATGTTCAGGAGAATTGGAGGTCTTGTGGATGATCAGATGCCTTGATGAATGGGTAGCTTGCTGATGAACGAGTGACCCCTGGTGATTAGGAGACCTCGGATGAACGGGAGCCCTCTGATGACGAGGAGACCTTTGATGAACGAGAGACCTCAAATGAACGGGAGACCTTTGATGATCGGGAGGCCTGTCGAGACGAGCAACCAGTTAGGGGCGCAATTGGATGTCCCTGTGCAAATCCTTTGATGCTTAAATTATTATTCGAATACTTAGAGTGCTAGAAATGGAGTTAAGAGTGGCAGAGTGAGCGTACCTGAGAGAGGTGTTGTTCCTATTTATAGAGGAGGGAGAGGGGGACACATGGTAGCCATCCCACGTTTTTAGGATAGAATATTCTTAGCATATTCCTGACATATTCTATGGAATCTTGAAATATTCTTGTGGGTCCCCAGGAAGGTCTTGGAAAGAGGCTCTCGGGTTCGGTTTGAGGAATTCCCCAGGAGTGTCTGCTGGTTACAAGAGAGGCTCCTAGGGGTGAAGGATGAAAACGACTGAGAGGTCTTGAAATGATCGAGAGGCCAAGTAGTGGTGCTTTCTTGCTTTCCTTGGCTCTTTTCTCTTATCTTTGTTTGATTTGTTTCATTTTTGTTTCGTTGTTTATTACTTAATGGGCCATCTTTTGTTGCATTGTTCTTCTTAACCAAGTGGCCACTCGGTCATGATCGAGTGGGGCCCACTTGGTCATTGTCGGTCATTATCTTGTCTTCTGCTTGCTTGGTTCCTTCTTTGTTTGTTAGAGTTTTGTTTAGAGTATTGATGGCTGCGATAGCAGTGTTTTTGCATAGGTTATTATGCAGTTTTAGAGGGTAGAGATAGGCGATAGACTCACCTGTAAATAGCTGTCAAGTTGGGGGTAAATCGGTAATATCCAGTCTTGTAATAGTCTAGAAATTATCACCCTAATATTCTATAAATGGGAAGGTGGGCTAGGCAATAGAGACGCATAATACAGTTATTTCTCGAGAAAGCTTTGAGAGAGGAAATGCTGTGTTCATAGAATAGCTTTTCGTAATCTTGAGAGAAGGCTTGTAATCGGGGGTGCAACTGGTGTACTGTGATCATTTTTTCTGAATCAAAGAAGGTTGCTCTCGGAGGGTTCTTAAGGTTGGATGTAGGATTGCATATTGGAATTTGAACTAGGATAATCTTGGTGTTCTTGTGGATGTTTGGTTTGCGCATTCTTATTCTTTCAATTCCATTTCTGTTCTGTTTATTATTTCTATTGATTTCATTAATTCTGTTCTTAAGTTTAAATCCGTGAGTGTGCGATGGTGAGTGAGAGAATTCTTGCCTAAGAAATCTGATCCAGTGACCCTAGGAATAACATTGTTGCTTTTACTTTTGGATTATGCTTTGATGTTTCATCTCAAAGGTTGTTGTTCTTCAACGGATCAAGGGGCGCCTTCATTGTCGTGAGCCTTCGATGACTGAGTGGGGTTTAGGGTTTAGGATTTATGTCTTGATACCCCACTCGGTCATGTGAACTAAGTTATGGAACACAACTATATCAATTATCTTCATTCACCACCATCTCATGAAATTTCTCCATGTGAAGATGGTGTTCAAACTTCATTTCATCATTACTCCGCCAGGGGATATTATCCACTGCCGGTCCCAAGCCCGGATAAAGGAGGAGGGTTGCGTTAGGTAGCCGACAGCCAGCGTAAAACCTAGTCGGATCTAAATATGAATTCTAGACAAACTATCTATTGGGATGTAACCCACATAGAAGTCTAGAATTCATGTAGCCAACCCCACATAGTGGGATAACGGCTGGATATGTTGTTGTTGTTGTACCCCACTCGGTCATGTCTTGATTTCTTTTCATCTTGTTCTTTCTTTGTTGGTTTTTACTCTTGGTTTGTGGATTTCGGCCCATTTAGATATGCACTTGACCCATATGCCCATTGGTAGATTTTGATCCGGATCTGCCACTTGGGTTTGCTTCATATCCGAATTGTTTTCTATTTGCAGGGCATATCACATTCATATGGAATACTCTTCCATATAGAATTATATAGACAAAAGATCTAAAACCTTACCATCTAGAATGTACAACAATCAAGGAATTAGACAATCCTTGAAAATAGAAAGTTCTGACTTTTTTACAATCCCTATAATTACTCTAATCAATCATCTATCAATCTATAATTTACAGCTTCTTTCTTTTAATATATACTCTATCAATTTATTCTTTATTCTTGGTTTTCCAATATATTGGGGCTCTAAACTTGTTCTATGCAGTGTCCTCTAAAAATTATCATAATAGCTGTGTGACAATCCTCAAATTTCTGCAATGGATTCTAATATTTCAAGTGAATCACAAGTTACCACTCATAAGCCCACTGGCAATGCTTGATTTAGCATAACTATGAATTGCAAAGCTAATAGAGCATGTCTATAAATGTGGATCATGAAAAATGTTGGAATTACTTTGATTTGATTCTTTTTTGCATTTTGGACAGAACTCAGGAAGGCGATATAGGACACATTCATGCTGTGAAGTTTTTTCCCATGATTTTTACTTCATGGAAACTTCAGATATAGCAGTTATCAGACTAATTGTAGGCTAAAGTAGGTTGATGCACAAGATAAATTTAGTAGAAAATTGCACCATGACTTCGACTTTATGGAAGCTTCAAATATAGCAGTTATCTAACTGTTGGCTAAAGTAGGTTGATGCATGAGATCAATTTAATAGAAAATTGCATCATGATTCATGAGCTATCTGTTTGATTTGGCCATTTATCAAGCTAAACAATATGTTTCTTACATTCTTGGCCAATATTTGGGGAAGTTAATTAATACTTAGTTGACTATCATGGGTTGTCTTATTTGCAGATATGATCCCCGAAAGCGAATAACAGCTGCACAAGCTCTTGAACATGAGTATGATATCTTCCTTGCATATATTGTTTATAGTTTTTGTTTCTAATTTCAGCTTTCAAGTTCTTTGATGTTATGTGTTGACAGTGACAAACTGCATAAAACATTTTCTTAGATGCAATTTATACTGTAGTCCCAAAATAATTATGTTGCTGATCCTTTAGTGCTTTTGAAGGAACTTTGAGAACAGCTTGCTGCCATATCTACATTTGATATGTTCTAAAAGCAAAAGAAAAAAAGCTTATGAAGAAATGTTAAATTACACTGAGCAACCTTGATCTTTGACATTCAACAAAAAGTTGAGAATATCCAAGACAACATTGATAAATTACACTGCACATGCTTACTTTATTGTAAATTGGAACTGATTTTCTCTCCTGGTAAGTTATCATTGTGAAAATTATTGACTTGTTGCATATGCGAACTGTAGAAGGATCTAATGTTTGATTAGCTGTGGTGTACTTTCTTATGCTATGCTGTGATTGCCTTATGTTGTTGTAACTGTAATTCTTATGCTTCTGCTGTATTGTTATAAGTAATGATTGGTTTAGTTAGCTAGGCGGTTAGCTGGTTGTTGCAACCTGCAACAACTATTTGTTATCAAGTATAGCTGAGTTTAAATACTTAGCTATACCTTCTCTCTTGTTTTGAATTTTCATTTTTTTTCATTCAGTAAAGTTTTCAGTGAGGTTTCTTTCTTCTCTCATTTTTCTTTCATGCACCTTGAAGCTCTTGCTTCATGGTATCAGAGCCATAGAGATACGTTAATGGCTTCCAATCCAGATTTCAGTTCCTCCTCCTCTCTAACTCATTCCTCCTCTTCCTTATCATTAGCTTCACAATCCGATTTTGTGGTAGTGGCGAAAGCCTTCAATTATATCCCTATCAAGCTGGACTCCAGCAACTATCTATTTTGGAAGGCTCAGATCTTGGCAAAGATCAGAGTGTTCGATCTTCTTCCGTTTAAGAATAAATCTCCGCCACCAGTGAAGTATGTTTCTGATCCGGCAGCTGCTGAGTCTGCTTCTTCTATTGTTAATCTAGAGTACATCAATTGGATCTGGTCCGATCAACTGTTACTCAGGTGGCTCTTCTCTACAATAGACAAAGAGGTACTCGCACAGGCAATTCATTGTGAATCATCTATAGAGATATGGTCTTCTCTTGAAAGTCTTTACTCTCGGCAAACAGTAGCCAAATCTTTTCAGTTAAAGCCGCAATTGAGGTCAATCAAGAAGGTTCACTTTTTGTAAATGACTATATTTTGAAAATCAAAACCATAGAGCATGCTCTTGCTGCCATTGGTGAACCACTTAATGACAAGGATTTACTGCTAGCTATCCTTACTTGTCTAGATCATTATTACGAGACTGTGGTTAGTCTCATCTATAGTGGAAATCTGTATCACATGAATAGAAACCTACATAAAGGATAATAAATACACAGTTTGCCTGCAAAACATTCTGATGACTTCAAATGTGACCCAAAAATTGAGAGCCTTTTATCTGTGTGATATACTGTCAGTAGTGCACTTTGAGCTTACGTGTTCCAAATGCTGGATAAACAACTTGTTCTCAAATTGTCAAATTATTTTTTTAAGCAAAGCCAAGCAGAGCAAAACTTGAAGTCAACAACCGAAATATTAAATCCAGCAATATTGTGAACTAATCTGAATAAACAAGTAACCATGAAGTAGTACCAAAAAAGAATGACAAGTACAATCCCCAAATCTGCAAGCCATGCATAACATCTGTTATGCAATCACCCTTTCTGTTCTTCTGGGGCCCTATCCATGCATAGCTCTTGTGCTCACCAGTTCCGCCAGACTCTTCAACCAGTCCTCCTTCAGCTCGTTTGATGGTAGAGGAAGTGCACATAGATAGAACCATATTTTACCTTTTGGCTAACCTGTTAAAAATGTGATGATTGAGTGGCACAGTGACTCGTTGAATTTTGAAACATATTTATTTTGGGCATTTGATGTTAGAATCATGTGCTTTTTAAAACTATTCAAGCTTGATATGCAAAGTAGAATATGTAATACTAGAGGGCAAGCGTTGGTAGGAACAAGAAGGTTGCTCTTTTGGAATTGGAAACTTATAGGTTGAGTTGTGGAAACAGTCTCTTTGCAAAGCAAAGGGAAGGATGCGCACAAGAATGACCTTTCCCCAGTCTTTGCAAGGTCATGAGTGTCACACCCTTTTCAGAACATGTGATGTGAAACAAGCAAGACCAACAATGTACTTCCAACACTCTGCCTCCTGCATGCCCAGCAAAAAATAGAGAACAAAAAAAGAGAGAAAAAAAGCAGAGACATAAATGGACTTGCACTCAGTAAAATAGGCACAAGTGGCTCTCGTTTTGGTGTAGCTGACACTTGATTTTCTTGCAATTTAGCATTAGCTGCTTCTATGAAGCTTTTTGTTTGCATTTTTTTTATTTTTTTCTTTTTATGAGTAAGATTTCTGTGTGTTTAAAATTGAATATGGTCAGGCCTAAATATGCGTGAGTTTTGGCATCTTTGTTTATTGGTACATGTTTTCAAGCTACAAGCATTTAATGACTTATTATGACAGAAGATTTTGAGGATATTACCAGCTTACACTCACATGCTATGATTCAAATTGTGACAAATCATTTAGGAACTCCATATGCCAATTATGAGTCTGATGTCCTTTCTATCAACTACACGAGCTAGACAATGGCATTCTTTGGCCCCCAATCCCAGGTGGATATATAAACTTGGATGAAATACTATGATGGAGATCAAGAGGTCTAATTATTTTAAAACTTAATAATTTTAGTCATGTTAGGAATTTATTTATGTAGGAGCTCTTAAAGATTAAGATCATTTGATGTTATCTTAACATATTTTAGTTTATTTAGGACTGTGTCGGAAGAGTTTTAGGTGTTTTAGTAGTTTTTTCAACCCTATGAATATAACTTAATCATGAATTACCATATTATCGTTTTAAGTATGAATAGAAGCTATAATTTTTGGGAGAGTTTTGAACTGCCCCCACCCCCCACATTCCCCTCTTACTTCCTTTTATCTGGTGCGTCTCTTCTCTATTATATGTTCTGTTCTCTTCTTTCTTTTACTC
Organism: Diospyros kaki; assembly: GCA_036245055.1. Taxonomy (NCBI): domain Eukaryota; kingdom Viridiplantae; phylum Streptophyta; class Magnoliopsida; order Ericales; family Ebenaceae; genus Diospyros; species Diospyros kaki. The sequence continues at coordinate 33,399,046 of BSEG01000016.1, forward strand.
TTCTTCTCTGCTTCTTGATCTCTTATTAATTTTCTTCTCTGTATTCTCTCTTCTCTATTTCGTTTCTTCTTCCTCCTCTGGTTTCTTCTCTTTCACGATTTTATCTCTGTTTTTTTCCTTCTTTCTCACACAGGCCTTGAAACTTTTCTTTCATTTTGTTGAGCATTTAACAAAGCATACATGCACATACTCTAGTTCCATCAAAGTGAAGCTGTTGATTATTTGGATTCTTATATGTAACATTTTATGTCTGCATATATGGTCAGTTTTCTGTTTGTATTGTGCAGCATACACTTGATCCTTGATAGTATAGGGGCCATTTAACTGAACCCTCAGTTTTCATTTTTAATTTCTTATGTTCAGTTTTGGTTTTCATTTAAAGAAAGACTAAAAACTGACATGTTCGATAAGTTTGTTTTTGTTTTAAATTTTGTATAGAATATTTTCCCTTTCAACCCCCCGCCTTCTTAAATCATCACCGGTGACTGGAGGAGACACTGGATGTTGCCTGAGAGTTGCCACAGCTGTTTGGCAATGCACAGAGATCATGGCAGGACTCAGGCAGCGGCTGAACATCCTTGGGGCTATTGCAATGGGTTTCATCAACTGGCATAGTTCCTTTTTTTTGTTAAGACCTATCCATGTAATACTGCTCCATTTTTTCCTCCATCAATGCCTATATCTCTAGTAATTACATGGTTTACCTTGAAGTTGCATGCCCAGTAGTTTATGTTTAAGCTACAGCTGCACCTCCACCTCCACCTCCACCTCCACCTCCAGAATCCCTTAGATGTGTCTTTTTTTCCACCAATACCACCTCATGCCATGCTTTTTCCCATCCCAGATACACAGTTGCAAAATAAGATAGTAAATTGGATAAATTATTAATTCAGCAATGAGAATTTAGTTAAAGATATGTTCTTGTGACAGAACATTGATGAACAGAGCTGGGTCTCATCTGTGGGAGTCGCTAGCAAGTGGCAACTCCAGGAGTAAGGTCGCTATTGACTTCCTGCAGTTCCTGGTTGCCACTCTGGTGGCATCAGGTTGCTAACAGTGAGTGATGGGAGAGGAAAAATGAAAATGAAATGAAAAATCTCAACACCTTTTTGTGTTCAAAATTTTTGGAAACAAAATGAGCAACCAAATGCCATTTTCTATTTTCATTGTCAAAATAGTGAAAATGAAAACTGTTAAGACAAAAAGCCAACCAAACAAGCTCTTGATAATAGCAGATTTTCTAGTGAATTCTTTCAAGTAAAACTTGCTTCAATGTAATATATAATTTTCTTTTGTTGGTTTATAAATTACAGTCTTATGTACTACAGTTTTTTCTTTCTATCTTTTTTGTTTTGTACACATGAATAAACATGACAAGTTTTCTGCTGCTTAGGTACTTTCGGCTTGACCCACTTCCGGGACGCAAGTAAGTTTTTCTTTTTTTTTTTCCTGTATAGATCCTTATATTTTTTAAACTTTAATGTTTGATGTGTATAAAGCAATGCTATGTTGTTCTCTGTTACTTTTTTTACACATTGTATGAAAACAAAAGTATCTTTTAGTCTTCTTGTTTTTTGTTTGTTTACTTTTTTCCTTTTTTCTTTTCTGTTGTTATCATTTCATCGTTGTTGGTTGCGGTGATTTTTTCCTTTTTTTTTTTTTTTGTGAACCATATTTTCCCTCCATATTACCTTGAATTTGACCGGGGAAATGTAACATCAATGCTCAGTGCTCTGGTATCGCCTCAACCTGGAGAGAAAATTGTGAATTATCCAATTCGTCCGGTGGACACAACAACTGATTTTGAAGGAACGACTACTCTACAACCTCCTCAATCGGTATATACCCTTGATATGCAACTTCTGCACTGTACTAAAATGTCTCCATGAGTTTGGAATTAATATATCTTTTCCTTTTGTCCCTTTGATACTGATAATAATTGCTCACTAAGAAAATATCAGTGGGATGCATTTGCCTCAACTTATGTTTTCCTGCTTGGCATGTCGTTTTGTGCAACTTACTTTTTAAAATGCTTTACATGATCTCCTCATAAAAATTGTTTTGTCTTTTCGAACTTTAAACTTCCAAGCAAGAAAGTAACTTTGCACTTGGTAAGAGTATAGAGATGGACATGACAAATCGATGTGCTGTAAAAAACTTTAAATAATCTGGACGTGCTACTAACAAGGACTAGGGAATAGGAGTAAAGTGATTCATGCACACACAAAAAATATTATTTTTTGATGTAATATTTGTTTTTATTTTTATTAGAATTATTAGTATAATTAGATATATTGCATATTGTTGTATGTGTTTTTTATTTATTTATTTGTTATAACTATGTGTAATTAGACTAATCCCATAGGTTATTAAGCCCGTTGTGCCTATTATAAATAACACACTAAGAGACTAATCTCTTAAGTTTTTCTCTCATAATTGTTTTCTCACATGGTATCAGAGCCACCGGTGAGAAAAACCCTAGCCACCGTTGTGTATCTTTTTCTAGTGACCTAAAAACCCTAGTTTTCTTTCTTCACCGTCATTGTTCACGCCGAAAAAAAAAAACCTAGTTTTCTTTCACTGTCACTGTTCATGTCGAAACATCACTGTCCGACCATCGTTTGCTGGAACTAACCCCACCCTAGGGTTTGCCGCCTTCAGGTTGAGTTGCCGCCGGAGCTCCCATGCGCCCCCACGCGCTGCCGCTTGAAGGCGCGTCCGTCGGCCGTTTTTTCCCGGCTTCTCCAAATCAGCTCGCCTCCCTTCCCTAGGTCTATTCCCGGTGTCAATTCCTACTATGTTTGACCTTAGTGATGCAGTTTCTGTTAGTGCTACTCCCGCAACCGTACTTGTTGCCCCTGCCTCTCAGTCCTTTACTATCTCCAATCTCGAAACAGCCAATATCACCACTGCCAAGTTGATAGGGTCTACCAATTATCTCTCATGGGCAGCCTCTGTCAAAATGTGGTTCAAAGGGCAAGGCCAAGCCAATCATCTTACCACAAAGGCTGAAAGCGTGTCGAAAGCCAATCGGGCTAGATGGGAATAAGTTGATGCCCAGTTATGCAGCCTCTTATGGCAGTCCATTGATCCATCCATCATGCAGCTCTTTCGGCCATTTGAAACTTGTGTTGACATGTGGAAGGAAGCTAAAGAATGTTATATGAATGACATCCAGCGTTGTACACTGTGGTCTCTAATATCAAGAATCTGAAGCAAGAGTCGTCCATGGAATCTTTTTTGGGACAGGTTTCGGCTCTCATGCAATAATTTGATACTCTTCTTCCCATTACTACGACCAAGACTGAACAGGTTGCTCAAAGAGAGAAGTTTTTTATGGTTATTGCTCTTTTTGGTCTAAAACCAGAATTTGACGCCATCAGGCATCAAATCTTGACCAACTCGACTAATCCTACCATGAAGGATTCTTTTAAAAGGTTTTTGAACATGACCGGTGCACATGTTATGTCATCTTCTTCTCATGTTGTTCCTCTAGCCGAATCTTCAGCCCTTGTGTCTCAGGCTTCTCACTCAGGAGGAAATAGAGGCCGTAATAATAATCAGACACGTCCGCAGTGTACCTTTTGTAAGAAACTGGGTCATCTTGAGAACAGGTGTTGGAAGAAATATGGTCAGCCCCCTGCTCTGCCTACATCATCTACCAGTGCTGCTCATGCATTCCAGAGTGATCTTAGTTCTGCCCAATCTGCACTGGGTTCACAGTTGATACCTATGTCTGCAATTGAGTATGATGTCTTTTTGAAGTTTCAGGCCATCCAATAGTCTCATCCTGGTAATCCCGTTGCTTGCGTTGCTAAAAGCCCATCTCTTGGTCCTTGGATTATAAATTCTGGCGCCACTGATCATATGTGTGGTAATGAACTTCTTTTCTCTTCATTTACTTATTTTGATACCTTACCTACAGTTACCTTGGCTGATGGCACCAAAATTTTAGTTAAAGGGATAGGACAAACCACACCCACTTCGTCTTTATCTTTAAATTCGGTTTTACATGTCCCTGTCACTCATTTCAATTTGATTTTAGTTAGCCAGTTTACTAAAACCCTTAATTGCTTAGTCACTTTCACTCCTACCTCTGTTTGTGTACAGGACCAGGGTACGGGACGGACGATTGGCGTCGGGCGTGAGTCACAGGGAAACTATCATCTTGCTGCATTGATGGCTTGCACCAGTGCTGCTTCCCTAGATCTCCTCCACTCTCGTCTTGGTCATCCCAGCCTCTCCAAATTGAAGAAATTAATTCCTAATTTGTCATCATTGTCTATTTTTTATTGTGAGTCATGTCAGCGTGGTAAACACGCATGTAGTTCTTTTTCCAGTCGTGTCAATAATAGGGCCGAGGCTCCCTTTTCTCTTGTACACTCTGATATATGGGGGCCCAGTCGTGTCAATTCTACTCTTGGTTTCAAATATTTTGTTACTTTCATTGATGACTTTTTTCGCTGCACTTGGTTGTTTCTCATGAAGAGTCGGTCTGAGTTGTTTTCTATCTTTTAGACATTCACTACTGAAATAAAAACACAATTTAGAGTTTCTATACGTGCTTTACGTAGTGATAATGTCCCTGAATACTTTTTTTCTCAATTTACTACTTTTATGACTGCTTGTGGCATTCTGCATCGATCTTCTTGTCCTTATACACCTCAACAAAATGGTGTTGTCAAGCGTAAAAATCGCCATCTCATTGAAATTGCACGAACACTACTTTTACATGCCAATCTTTCCACCAAATTCTGGGGAGATGTTCTTACTGCGTGTTATCTGATCAATTGCATGCCATCTTCAGTGTTAAAGGAAAACATTCCTCACTCTTGTTTGTTCCCCTCCCAGCCCCTTTATTATGTTCCCTTTCGTGTATTTGGCAGTATTTGTTTTATGCATTCCTTTTCACCTAGACAGGATAAACTTGCTGCCAAATACCTCAAGTGTATTTTTCGAGATTACTCCCAATTACAGAAAGGCTATAAGTGTTACTCTCCTGAGTTGAACCGTTATCTTATGTTTACTGATGTCACATTCTTTGAACAACAGTCCTCCTTCTCAGTTGCTCAGCCTGATTCCCAGCGTCTTGACCAGGTATTGCCTATTCCTTCTCTTCTGTTGCCCTTATCAGATCTGTCTATCTCCTCCTCGGTGGACCCTTCACTTCTGTCTTCCAGTCCACACTCCCCGACCCCTCCACGAACTTATCACTGTTGTCCTCATCTTGCTCTTGGCACCGTCATTCCTCTTGACTGCGACTCTCCTGATTCACTCTCTCCGTCAGTGGTCACTCCTGCCATGGATCCTCAGCCTGACAGCCTTCCTATTGCACTCTGCAAAGGTACACGGTCTACTCGCAATCCACATCCTCTTTATAATTTTTTGTGTTATGACTGTTTGTCACTTCCTTATAGTGCTTTTGTTTCGAGCCTTTCTTCTGTTTCTATTCCTAAAACAATAGGTGAAGTCATGTCCCATCTTGGTTGGCATTAGGCTATGTTAGATGAGATGGGTGCTTTGCATTCTATTGGCATTTCGGATTTGATGCCTTTGCCACTAGGAAAGATTCCCGTTGGTTGTCGGTGGGTGTTCACCCTTAAAGTGGGCCTCGACGAACAGGTGGAACGTCTTAAAACCCGCTTTGTTGTCAAAGGCATTACACAGATCTATAGGCTAGATTACAGTGATACCTTCTCTCCAGTTGCTAAAATGGTCTTTGTTCACCTATTTCTCTCTATGACCGCCACGCGTCATTGGTCGCTCTATCAATTAGACATTAAGAATGAATTTCTTCACGATGATTTGCAAGAGAAGGTTTATATGGAGCAACCACTTGGTTTTGTTGCTCAGGGGGAGTCCAATATAGTCTACAAACTTAAGAAGTCTCTCTATGGTCTGAAACAATCTCCACGAGCGTGGTTCGGCAAGTTCAGCATTGTGGTTCAAGCCTTTGGTCTCACTCAAAGTGAAGCTGATCATTCAGTTTTCTATCGATATTCTTCTTCTTTATGTATCTACCTCGTTGTTTATCTAGATGACATTGTTATCATAGAGAACAATCAGGTTGGTATACAAAATCTAAGTGAACATCTCCATCAGCACTTTTAAACTAAAGACCTAGGCAAACTTTGGTATTTCTTGGGTATTGAAGTTGCTCAATCAAGATATGGGATCTCAATCTCTCAGAGGAAGTATGGACTTGACATTTTAGAAGAAATTGATATGGTGAATTGCAAACCGATTGACACCCCGATGGAGCCAAATGTCAAAACTCTTGCCGGGACAGGGGGAGTCTTACTTAGATCCTGGAAGGTATAGAAGATTGGTAGGCAAACTGAACTATCTCAGAGTCACTCGTCCTGACATTGCTTTTGCTGTGAGTGTGGTAAGTCAGTTTCTCAGTTCTCCATGTGATTCTCACGGGGATGCTGTTATTCGGATTCTGAGATATATCAAACGAGCACCGGGTAAAGGGCTACTCTATGAGGATAAGGGCACTCAGATATTTGTTATGCAGATGCAGATTGGGCTGACTCTCCTTTTGATTGCCGGTCGATCTCTGAATATTGTGTTCTTGTTGGAGGAAATCTGATTTCTTGGAAAAGTAAGAAACATAATGTATTAGTTAGATCCAGTGCAGAGGCAGAGTATCAGACTATGGCTAATGCAACTTGTGAGCTCATTTGGCTTAAGCAACTCTCGAAGGAACTCAAGTTTTGTGAAGTGTCCTCTATGAAGCTTATTTGTGATAATCAGGCTGCCTTGCACATTCCTTCCAATCCAGTGTTCCATGAGCGGATTAAGCATATTGAAATTGACTGTCGCTTTATTAGTGAAAAACTGGTTGAAGGTGTTATTGTTACAGAGTTTGTTAACTCCAACGATTAACTTACCGATGTCTTCACCAAGTCTTTAAACGGTCCTCGGATAGAATATATCTGTAACAAGCTTCGTGCATATGATATCTATGCTCCAGCTTGAGGGAGAGTATTAAAATTATTTATTGATCTAAGAAGTGAAAATGAGGATAAGGAAGGAAAAGATAAAGCTGTAAATTTTGAACAGCAACAACAGGATGTTATTGCTACTCAAAATGCCCCCCTAGAACCTTTCCAGGATCAACAAAGTGCTGGTGATGAATTCTCAAGCCAAAATAGTCTTGATAGATCTATAGAAGTTAGGGATTCATCAAGCTATGATGAAGAACAACACATGGACAGTGCTGGTTCATCTAGTACAATAGGAGAGCCTATTGGGGATAGATATAATGTAGGCAGGGATAGACAGAGGAGAATAAGTAGGCCTCCAGTGAGATACGGATACTCGGATCTGGTAGCATATGCACTCCTAAGTGCAGAAGAAATAGCAGGAGAAGAACTAAAACCTATGAAGAAGCTGTAAGTTCTAAGGAAGCTCAGAAATGGCAGGAAGTCATGGAAGCTGAGATGGAATCCTTAATAAAGAATGAAACATGGGTATTAGTGGATAGACCTTTGGGAAAAAGAATTGTTGGCTGCAGATGGTTGTATAAGGTAAAAGAAGGAGCTGAAGATAGCCTTAAACCTAGGTATAAAGCTAGGTTAGTAGCTAGGGGTTTTACCCAAGTAGCAGGAATTGACTTTAATGAAGTGTTTTCACCAGTTGTTAGACACACTTCTATTAGAATTCTGCTTGCAATAATAGCCCATCTTGACCTTTATCTAGAGCAGTTGGATGTCACCACAACATTCCTTCATGGTGAATTAGAGGAAGAAATTCTAATGGATCAGCCTAGAGGGTTTAAAGTTAGGGGAAGAGAAGACAAGGTCTGCTTGTTGAAGAAGTCCTTATATGGACTAAAGCAGTCCTCTAGGCAGTGGTACAAGAAATTCGATTCTTTTATGATAAGCCAAGGGTTTACAAGAAGTTCTTTTGATTGTTGTGTCTATCTTAAACATATTTCCACTAAAATAGCTATTTACCTCTTGCTTTATGTTGATGACATGCTCATAGCAAGCTAATCAACAGCTGAAATCCAAAGTTTAAAACTTAAACTCAAATCAGTTTTTGAGATGAAAGAACTTGGTGAAGCTAAGAGGATTTTAGGAATGGAAATATGTAGAGATAGGAAGAACAAAACTCTTCAGCTATCCCAGAAAATATACTTACAGAAAATTATGAGAAAATTTCATATGTTAGATGCAAAGGTAGTAAATATACCATTTGCTCAACATTTTAAACTTTCTCATGATCAATCTCCAACTGATGAAAATGATTTATCAGAAATGAAGAGAATTCCCTACTCTAATGTTGTTGGCAGCATAGTTGTTAAATCGAGATTCGAATCGAGAATCGAAATCCTTATTTTATGAATCGTGAATCAAGAATCGAATCGAATCTTAAGATTCGGTACACATTCTCAATTTCAACTATAAATAATATATATCCATAAAAAATAAATAATGTGCCCACCATGATCAATTCTTTAAATATAAATAGATAAATAAACTTCTAAATATATTTGCTAAGTTTAAAATTATACCAAAAGGCAAAAGTATATTCATGTTGCCTTTAAATTCAAATTGCACCAAACCAAACCACTTTCAAAATAACAAGCTAGAAAAAAAAAAAAAAAACCTACAACTATAAGGTTACTAATAAACTCCATTGTCCATAATCTTCACTAGTTATCAATCATTTTCATCTTCAAGCTCAAGAGCATCATCATCTTCATCATTTTCATCATCTTCTTTGTTTTCAAAGATAGCCAAATCGAACGAATATTTGATTAAAGTGCACATGGAGATGAAGTCGCACGAATTGGATGAATCGGACGAATCGTGCTATTCATGTGATTCACGGTCGATTCATAGTTGATTCTAAGGGATTTTCGATTCACCCTATAAATTCAACTCGATTTCTATATGAATTGAGTCGAATCGTATGATTCGAATAGTGAATCGTACGATTCTAAGGGATTTTAGATTCACCCTATAGATTCAACTCGATTTCTATATGAATCGAGTCGAATCGTACGTTTTGAATCGTGAATCGTAAGATTCTAACATCAGTAGTTGGCAGCATTATGTATGCAATGGTGTGTTCTAGGCCTGATTTAGCTCATGCCATGAGTGTAATAAGTAGATTTATGGCAAATCCAGGGAAAGAACATTGGACAACAGTTAAATGGGTGTTTAGATATCTAAAAGGATCAATAGACAAAGTTCTGATTTATGGTGGAGCTGATGATTTTAAAAATCCAGACATTATAGGATATTCTGATACTGATTATGCTTCAGATTTAGATAGGAGAAGATCTACAACCGGCTATGTATTTAAATTGTGGAAGTCTACAATTAGTTGGAAATCTAACCTTCAATCAGTTGTAGCTCTATCAACAATCGAATCAGAGTATATAGCTGTAACAGAGGCTATTAAAGAGTCTTTGTAGTTGAAAGGCTTGATTAGTGAACTCCTAGGATATAATGTGAGGATTATTTTAAAGTGTGACAGTCAAAGTGCCATCCATTTGGCCAAAAATCAGTGTCATCATGAAAGAACAAAACATATTGATATTAGATATCATTTTATAAGAGAAGTCCTTGAGAAGGAGGAGGTAGAGCTTATAAAAGTCGCTGGAAGTGAAAATGCTGTAGATATTTTCACTAAGGCAATCCCATTGTCCAAATTACTTCATTGCTTAATGTTGTTACAGTTTGATGTGTTTTGATTGATGTATTTTCTGGATATCCAAGAAATGAGCAGAGCTAGAAGGTTGAAATTCCAGGATTACTTAAAGCAAAATGGTGGAGATTTGTTACTGTTTTGCCTAAAGTAAAGCTGGATTTATCGAAGAAATCAGAAAGAATTAAAGATGATGTGGCAGCAGTTAGTTAATAGGACATAAGTGTATCTAATTTGCTTTAGTAAGGGTAGTTTTGACTTTTGTAAAGTTAGTTATCTCTCTTAGACATTTCCGCCTCCCTTAGTCTATATATAGAAGGGTGCGGAGGCTGGTTTTCATCATCAATCATTCATATCTTGTATTCCTTGGGTTCGGGTACAGTGAGAGGTGCGAGTGAGAGCTGTGTGATACTAGTTCTTGTTAGCTTCGGTTGAGTATTGTATTCGAGAGTAAAGGAAGAGGGAAGAGGGGAATTCTTGTACTGATTTCTGATTTGTTTCTAGAGGATTGTTTGCTTCTTGGATTGCTGGATGTAGTGCCATGTAAATGGCATGAACCAGGGTATATCTTGTGTGCTGCAATCTGGTTTGATTTCTCCATTCTCTATTCTGTTTTACTTTTCTACTTTCAGTATTCATTGTTGGTTTTGAATCCGGTAAGTTTCTTGAGTGGTTCTTGAGTGATTATAGTCTCGGTTTCAACAGAATATTGACTAATTACATCCTATCTCTTGCGTGGATTCCTAACACTCCTCTCATGTTGGTGAATAAACATTGTTCATTCCCAACTTGGCTATAATCTTATGAAAAACCGGACTATTGAGTCCCTTGGTTAGGACATTTACCAGTTGTGATTCACTCAATACATTAGGGGTGCAAATAAGACCAACGTCCAACTTCTCCTTAATAAAATGTCAGTCAATCTCAACGTATTTTGTTCGATCAAGCTACATAGGATTGCATGTAATGTTGATTGCAGACTTATTGTCACAATACAGCTTCATAAGACCATCCCACTTGAGTCTTATATCTTCCAAAATAATCTTCAACCATAGCAGCTCACATAAACTCTATGCCATTGCCCGAAATTCTAATTTTGCACCTAATCTTGCCACGACATTCTACTTTTTGCTCCTCCAAGTAATTAAGTTTCCTCCCAAGAAAGTGCAGTATCCCGTGGTGGACCTCCTATCAACTATTGAGTTTGCGTAATTAGATCGATGTAGGCCTCTAGGTGAGTTTGTCACTTTTCTTGAATAAAATCCCCTTTCCTAGGGTTCCCTTGAGGTAGTGTAGAATTCTATAGATTGCTTGCAAGTGAAGTTCCTTGGTTTTGTGCATGAATTGGCTCACTGCGCTAACTACATAGGCTATGTCCAGTCGTGTCTGAGATAGATAGATTAGCCTGCCAACCAATGTTTGATATGCTTCTTTGTCTGTGGCCCTATCTCCCTCTGCTTCACCAAATTTGTTATTACGATCAATTGGGATGTTGGATGGTTTGCAAGCCAATTTTCCTATGTCTCTCAAAAGATAAAGGGTATACTTATGTTCGAATATAAATATCCCCTATGTAGATCGTGCCACTTTAATACTTAGAAAATATTTCAAATTCCCTAGTTCCTTGATCTCAAACTCCTTACCTAAATATCTTTCCAAGTTTTGCCTCTCCTTTTCATCATTTTCTGTCGCTATAATGTCATCAATAGAAACAACAAGTATAGTAACTGAACCTGAACCCGAGTGTTTTTTAAATAGGGTGTGATCCCCTTGGCTTGGCTTGTACCCCATAGCCTGCATTACCTTGGAAAATCTCCCGATCTAGGCTCTTGGTGACTGCTTCAGGCCATATAGTGCCTACTTGACCCTAAAAACCTTGTTTCCAGCTATGTTTCTATTGAACCCTAGGGATATTTCCATGTAAATTTCCCTCAATTGCCTAACCCCCGTTTAGTTAGCACTAACAACTCATACAGGATTATTACCTACCAATTGCAGATATACCCCTAGGGTCGTGACATCATCTTGGCTACTGAGGCAAAGGTTTCTTGTTAGTCTATCCCATATGTTTGGTTGTATCCTTTAGCTACCAATCTAGGGTTGTACCTTTTAAGTGTCCCATCCACTTTATACTTGACTGTGAAGACCCACTTGCATCCCATCGATTTCTTTTCTTTCAATAAATCCACAATCTCTCAAGTAATGTTCTTTTCTAGGGCTTGCATTTCAACATTTATAGCATTCTTCCAATTCTCACAATTTAAAGCCTCTTATAATATTGTGGGAATGGATGTTGTGTTTATGTTTGCAAGGAAACTTCTATGAGATTGAGAGCATCTTTTAAAGAATACAAAATGAGATATTGGTTATAAGGGATGTTTTGTGCACTCTCTGATTCCTTTCTTAAGTGCTATGGGCAAATCAATGATAGCCAGGGATCAATGTCTTTTGTGTAAATAGTCAAGGGATCCATGTTAGGAGGAGAGCTAAGAGATACTACCTCATTTCCAACCGTTGGGTCTAATGATTGGTCTAGCCTTGTTTCGGGTTCTGGATTTGTCTTTCTTGAGTAAATCTATGAAAATCAATTGTCAGTAATGGCCTTTCCCCCTTCTATTTGTGAACCAAGTTGTAGGAAGGGCTCATGGTCATGGTTTTGTGAAGAAGGCTCAAGTTCAAGTTCAGGCGTATGTTTATGGGATGATGATGGTAAAGTCAAGAAGGAAAAAATTATCCTTATCTTCCACAATTGATGTCTCTGTCTGAAGATAAGGATGTAAAATAGGGTTCAATTTCAACAAAGGTAATATCTGTTGAAATAAGATGTTTTTTAGTCGGTGGAAGATAGCATTTGTACTCTTTCTATGTTGAAGAGTATCCCACAAAAATACACTTAGTAGCTCTAGGATCCAAACCATATTCGTTCATCCAAACCTCGCAATTTCATCTACTAGTCTTCCTTTCATCCATCCAAACCATATTCGTCTTGTCTTTCACATCCTATTGTCTGTAAGCGCCACTTCAACCTTGTTATGTATAATCTCGTTTCTCATTTGTCATGTCTTTTTTTGTTTTTTTGTATAGTTGCACATCTATTATAGTATTCTCATTTTAGTTATGCTCATTATTTTGTATTTGCCCAATATTTTGAACCAATACTATGCGATAAATATGACACGAGAACGTTTACAAGCCTCAATCCCATTATGTGGGATCAGGTTCATGAATTATCAACCTCCAACCATTTGTATTAGTGGTTATATTATTTTCAAGGCCACTATATCCTATGTTAAGGGTTTTTCACTTTCTTTTTTCTCTTCCTCACCCTATTTTGCTACAAACATGCTCCATTTCACCCCCTTGCACTACAAGTGCATCTAACAATCATTTTCCCACTTATTTAAACTATGCATCTAAAAATCTTTTTCCCACTTATTTAAACTATCTTAATCACGTCTCTTGGATCTTATCTTTAATAAATGTCACTCCAATTTTATTTAGGGTGGTTCATTAGCTTGATCCCTTAATAAATTTCACAATTTTTAACATCTCTTTTATTTTTATAAATATGCACCAAAGTTCTATTTCTCCACTCATTTGACATCCTTTTTATTTAAGGATCACATTAAATAATTCTACTAATTTGTTGTGTTTCCATATTGTACTTGTTGGTTTCACCATGTCAACTAAGTTATGGAATACAACTATATCAATTATCTTCATTCACCACCATCTCATGAAATTTCTCCATGTGAAGATGGTGTTCAAACTTCATTTCATTATTACTCTGTCAGGGGATATTATCCATTGCCGGTCCCAAGCCCGGATAAAGGAGGAGGGTTGCATTAGGTAGCCGACAGCCAGCGTAAAACCTAGTCGGATCCAAATATGAATTCTAGATAAACTATTTGTTGGGATGTAACCCACATAGAAGTCTAGAATTCATGTAGCCAACCCCACATAGTGGGATAACGGCTGGATATGTTGTTGTTATTAAATAATTCTACTAAAAATGCTCTCTTGCATTTCCATTTTTATATCCAGATATTATTTGATCCAACTACTTTACTATTCCTTATCTTTTTCGTAGTGTACTTTATTTCAATTGGAGAAATGTTCCTATGGAATGTGTAATTCTATTTTCTTTAGAGTTACTATGATGCCCCGAAATATAGCACTTGTTTCTCCCCTATTATTGAATACCTTTGAGAGATTCCCTTTCCATATCTCTTTGATCGCCCCCTCATTTACTAGCACCTATTGATTTTCATCTTTTACACATTAAGAAAAATGATAAGGTGGGGAAATAATGAAATAATTTGGAGGATGCATATAGCACAGACCAATTCCTTAAATATTTTAAGAACCATTAGGTGATTCAAAACCTGGGGGCAATAGTGCAGTGATTTATTCCAATATCAATTATTTTGCAACAAGAATTTTTGAGTTATTGATAATTAAGACTTTTCATAAGATCTTGTGTTCGTGGAACAACCCTTTCTGCTTTTAGTTTGGAAAAATCAACTGTCTTATAACATTGTCTCAACAGAATTTTGGACACCTTCTATCTCTTGTTGGTTGTAAGACACAGCAATGTGTAAATCAGAACAATCTATTGCCCTAAATTTGTACCATGGGCTACTTTAGCAAATATACTGGCATATGCAGAGTTCTTACCCTGAAAATTTGACATATAACATTGTCTCAACAGAATTTTTGCTACCTTTTGTTGGTAATAAGTCACAACGTGTAAATCAGAACGATCTATTGCCTTGAATTTATACCATTGACTATCTTAGCAAATATGATGCTGGCATATGGAGAGCTCTTGCCCGCCTTCCCCCCAAACAGAAAAGAAGAATTGTGGTTTTTTTACTCATATTTTGGTAATTTTGATCAGGCATCAACAGGAAATGCTGTTTCCGGGAACATGCCAGGGCCCCATGTCATGCCAAGTAGATCTGTACCTCGGCAAATGCCTATGGTTCCCATGCAAAGAATGCAACCTCAGGGCATTGCAGCTTACAATCTCACTTCCCAGGCTGGGATGGGTGGTATGAATCCTGGCAACATACCAATGCAGCGGGGTGTTGCAGGCCAGGCTCACCCACAGCAGCAGGTTCTCTCTATTTAATTCAAGCTTGTTTGCCATGTTAAAGCTATTGCTTACTAATGCATGGTCTATAATTTGGAAATAGATGAGAAGGAAAGATGGGGGAATGGGAATGCCAGGATACCCTCCACAACAGAAGTCGAGGCGCTTTTGAGGTAAACCTACTTTTTCATTCTTTTTGCTGTTGCATCTGTTGGATGATCTGAAAGATTGCATTTATTATTGAAAATTTTATGTCGAGTGGAATTCATAATCAAGATCCAAATATCTGTGCACCTAGCAATTTTATTTTATTTTTTTTTAGAGAAAGAAATTGTTCATTCAAAGGAGGAATCTTCCGAAAACAATAGACACTGCTGCAGGTGGGAAATCATGGTTCCACACCTGAAATTGATCAGCTCCTAATTTGACAAAAAGATGTGCCAATCTATTGCTTTCTTTTCTAACATAAAGAATATCTGTGCAATGAGTCAATGCCAGTTTGGCAACAACCGTGAGGATATTATGTCCATATTCAGCCATGGTGCTTGTGTGGTGACTGCCATGGAATCTCCTTCAAGCTGAAAATCCAGAAATACTCATTGTTATATAGAACACATCTGCCGTGGAATCACCTGCTAATGCAGCCACAGCTTCAATATAGAACACATCTGCAATACAGGGCAGTCTCATCGTTGTTGCTGCTATGAGAATGCTCCTGTGATCTCTAATTACTGCTCCAGCTACAACCACCTTTTGCCTCAAATCTATAACTCTGTCAAAATTGATTTTGCATGTGCCTCCAGTGCAGGAGCTGATTTCCAGAAACTTTTGAGACGCTTGATTGTCCAAACACTGGGTTACATCAACCTAAGAACTGCTGCAAGTCTGTCATCTGTAACCAAGGAGATGGAATGGATATAGGAGCTCAGGAGAAATCAAAATTTGCCAGTAAACATGAAATTGATCGCCGCCATGACTGGATCTTGTGGATTCCCACCCTCCATGAGAAACTCTGAAATTAAAGTCAACCACAAAGAGGTGTAGGAAAATAAATCTTGAAGTCCAGCCATGCTTTATGAGAAACTGACCATAACTGTTAGGGAACGAATCAAGTGATAAAGAAAACTTGGAACAAAATCACACACACATAAAGCCGAATTTATGTGGTTTGACAAAGAATATATCTGTCTACGGTCGCAATAGGTGTTTTTTTCACTATTTGAGAATGTTAAAATTACAAGAATCATATTCATATATGAAGAATAGCACAGAAATAGAACTCCTAATTTGGGCCTGTTTAAGTTTCGGGGGCTCCACCCCCTAGCCCCGGCAAGGTGCACTGCCCCCTTGACCCCTGTCCGCTGACTGAACTAGGACACCCCCGGTATCAGCTCTATGTGGGCTTTATAAATCAAATCAGGCTCCACATCTCCAACAATAACTGCCTTCAAATTGAAAATACATACATGTATTTCCAACATAAAATAAAAACTACCCAGAAATACATTAAAGAAACAATTCCCAAACATAAACACAAATAAACGCTTAAAATCTGCTTCTATACCATCGATAACCTGTCCAAATCTCCCTCATGACGGTCCTGCTGTAGCCACAGCTCCCTAGCTCTGTGGATTGTGGTATCTTGGGAATTGTGGGACTCCTCAAAAGTGAGCGAGCAGTATCCACAGCTACCTCTGGATATTGGATGATGTACATATTTTAGCCAGACCCATGTCAGACTTGTATCAAGGGAGGAGAGCTTTAAACCTCTTCTCAAAGGTTTAGATGTATCAGTTTTGACCTGCAGTTGGAGAAATCTACCCCAAGCCACATCTCAAGAATCATTACCTATTTCCTCAAAAGAGCTGATTATGTTTCCAATTAATTGCCCTACATCCTTGGCCATTCTTTAAATTGGCAGATTATGCATTTGGAGTCAAAAGCTTTGATATTTGACAATTATGTCCTTGAGTTGCTATTAGTCTCCTATCTCAGTGAAAACCACCAGATTCTTGCTCAAGTGCACAAACCTGCCCCAGATAAGATTCCATGGAAGTCTCTTGCTTGAGATTCTTGATATTGGAGACCATAGTATACAAGCGTTGGATATCATTCGTATAACACTCTTTAGCTTCCTTTCATACGTCAACACAAGTTTCAAAGAGGCGAAAGAGCTACAAGATTGATGAATCAATGGACTACCATAGGATATTGCATAATTGGACATCAACTTGTTCTCATCTAGCCCAGTTGGTTGCCAGCACACTTTCAGCCTTTATGGTAAGATGATTAGCTCGGCCTTTTCCTTTGAACCACATTTTGACAAAAGTTGCCCATGAGAGATAATTGCTAGACCCTATCAACTTGACAATGGTGATGTTAAGTGTCTCAAGATTGGAGACAACAAAGGTTTGAGAGTTAGTGGAGGCATCAAATACTGAAATGAAAGCACTAGAGATAGAGATAGTGTCACTGAGGTCAGACATGGTGAGTGTTTTGACAAAAGAGATGGGCTCAAAGGGTGCCAGAGGTTCAATTTGGAGTGGCTGGTGGCGAGATAACAACGAACGCACTTACACACGCCGATGGCCTCCCAGCACCAAGGGTTGGCCAATGTGGAGGTTCTAAGGATGATGGTATGGTTGGTTTTTCGAAAATAATATCGAACAACGTGCCAATAGTTTCGGCCAGTTGCAAGTAAACGAAAAACTAGGGTTTGATTTTTGCTAGAAATAGGGACACAACTGGGGATTCTTAGGGTTTTCTCAACACAAGCCCTAATACCATGTGAGAGTGATTGAGAGAGAAAATTTGAGATATTAGCCTCTCAATTCTATTATTTATAGGCTAATTACAATCAATGATAGAGCTAATCATGGATATGATTATAGATTATGTGGATAATTACAGCCTAGCTAATTACTCTAATTATGAGCTAATCATTAGTTGACTATATACACATTCTATACATAAAAGAGAATAAATCTCATAAATCTCTCAATGACATTGAGATTTTTGAAGACTTGATCAACCTCAAACTTATCTTTTAGAAGGAATACCCATGTTAATCTAGTGTGGTCATCAATGAAAGACACAAACCAGTGAGATGCCAAAACATGTTTTGTGCGAGAAGGTCCCCACACATCACTATGAACCATAGCAAATGGACGAGAGGGTTTATAGAACTGATTTGGAAATGAACTTTGAGTATGCTTTGAAAATTGACACACTTCACATTGAAACAAATTGGAATTTTTATTCTTGAATAACAAAGGGAACAACTTTTCGAGATATGCAAAATTCTTTTTTTTTATTTATATAAAAAAATATGTTTAGATAGAGAAAACGTTTGTACAGAACCCAAACCAGGGTATACCTCAGTGCACAATGACACAACAAACGAAATAAAGAAAACACTCAAGATCTCCACATAAACTAGATCAAAACAACATAGAGAAACAAAGAAACAACGTGAAAGAAATTCTAAGTTATAGCTCTAGATCAAAGTGTCAGCTTCAAAACCAGTGGCACTCTAAACACGTCTTCCGAATCAGTGAAGCTTTGCAAAGACCAGGATCATGCAGTGAACATCTAGGTAGCCATAGACAGGGCCACCAAGTTGAAAATGTGTACAAAGTGATGAACTAGGACCAAAGGGATGACCCAGCAAGAGTCACCAAAGTGTGTTGCTGAGTAGCCAACCCCAGGATACGAATTGGAACAAACACTCGGGGCCCTAATCGTTAAATCAAATCCTGCTCAAGAGTTATCGTTTTACAACGGAGACGCACAGGGGCTTTGCCCGCTCTAAGTTACTAAGTTAGCCGACATACCGTTTGACTATGGAGACACACAAGGGGTTTTCCCGCTCCAAGTTACTAAGTAGGTAGCAAACCTGAACAGGCAAGATCAAGAGGTAGCAAAACCACTCTACATGACATCACGTACAAAGTAAGAGCTATAATCAAATGAGAGTATCAACTTTGGTCACTAGAGTTTTGCAACTCTAGGATACTCACTGACACAACACAAAGATCTAACATCGTCAATTCATAGCCAGCATTAGAAGCCATCTACCATTTGACTATGGAGACGCACAGGGGTTTTTCCCACTCCAAGTTACTAAGCAGAATGGCTTACCTAAGCCAGTCGGTTGGAAGCCACTAGAAATGTTGCAATGCACGGCTCTGAAGCAAAGGAGGAAAAGGGATGGTGACTAATCATGCCCACACAACACACTGTACCTGATAGGCGAGCTGGTCCGTAAATCGCTCAGTACCTCGCCAACATCGGTTGTTGTGCTCACACCACAAGAAGTAGACCATCGCCTGCAAAATCAATTGGTTAGACACATGCCATGGGCTCTTAACCTTCCATTGAGTTGCCGCCCATAGAACTCCTGTCTCCCATTGTCACCGTGGCCATCCAAATTTCTTTGAACACCAAAAGAAGGACAACACTTGCTTAGAATAGGAACACTCAAAACAAATATGGTTGTGTCACTCAGAATCGCCAACATCGGTTGTTGCACTCACACCACAAGAAGTAGACCATCGCTTGCAAAACCAATCGGTTAGACACATGCCACAAGCTCTTACCCTTCCAACGAGTTGCCGCCCATAGAACTCCTGTCTCCCATTGTCACCGCGGCCATCCAAATTTCTTTGAATGCCAAAAGGACAACACTTGCTTAGAATAGGAGCATTGAAAAAACAGATGGTTGTGCCATTCAGAATCTGCTTGCAAAGAAAGCATCTATTGGGGAAAGGTAAGACCAGGTTAACACGGTCAAGAGTATATAATCGCTCTCTAACTACTAACCATAAAATACAAGAATGGGCAGGAACTCCATACCCAAATCAAACCAACCGATGCCATAAAACCCGATCCTATTGCTCCAAGAAACCCTGTAAGACAGACCTAACTGAGAAGGCACCATCTGAAGTTGGAGTCCAACTCAGCACATCATGACTCCCAACCCTAAAGGGTCCCGGCATCTGAAGCTGGATAAGCTCCAGAGAAGGAAAGGCAAAGTTTGAGGGCCAAGCCCACCTACCATCAACAATGATGTCAAAAACACGGACGGACTGTAATTGGGATACCTAGCCGCCAAGGGAGCTAACAGGAGAAATGATTGACCAAAATCCTAAGTGGGTGCCACTTATCATACCACAAGAAGACACGACTACTGTCCCCCACCCTCTAACCAAACTTATCTCTAACCACATGACGGATAGATAGGAGCTTCCTCTAGTACCAGGGGCAAGAATGTGGCACTGAAAGCATCCAAAAGCATTTGTTCTTGATTTGAAACGTATGAACCCATTTAACTCACAAAGACTCGCTTTCACCTGACAAGAGTCTCCAAATTAACTTTGTCACCATAGCTTGATTCCAAAGATAAAGGGGCTTCAACCCAAGACCCCTTTGCTCCTTGGGACAGCACATATCTCGCCACACGACTTTAGCTTTATGAGAATCCCCATCCAACCCACTCCAAAGGAAATTCCTAATGATGCTCTCTAACTCCTTAATCACTCGCTTAGGTAACAAGAAGACAAACACTCAATACGCGTAAATCGTAGCAAGGACCGACTGAACCAGCTGAAGCCTACCCCTAAAGGACAACAACCAACTGCACCATGAGCACACTCAGCTCCTAACTTTATCCAAGATGGGCTTACAATTCCCATAAGCTAACTTTGTCAATAATAGGGGACACCCAGATATCTCATGGGGAGCTGACATCTACAGAACTCAGCAGCAAGGAACAAATTCTCCCTCAAGGCCTCATCCTGACAAGAAACAAAACAGTCACTCTTTGCGGGGTTGGCACATAGACTAGACATTAGATCAAATTTCCCCAAGCACTCTTTGAGGATTCTTATGGATGCAACATCTCCATGAGAGAATAGTAATAGGTCATCGACAAACATGAGCATCACCATCTTGGATTGCTCACATCTCTAATGAAACTTGAATTCAGGAGACTGAGCATACTGGCTAACCATATCCTGCAACACTTGCATGATCATCACAAACAGATAAGGCGATAGCAGGTCTCCTTGCCTCAAGCCCCTCCCTCCCCGAAAAAACCCATGCAATTGGCCATTTATCTTGACTGAGAAGCAAGGAGTGGTGACACACTCACGAATCCAACCACAAAACTGCGGCGGGAAATTCATCAACTGAAGGATCGCTAAAAGAAAAATCCACTTCACTGAATCGTAGGCCATTGCCAAGTCAACTTTCATTGCACACCTTGGCAGGCCCCTATGAAGATGGTATTGATGCACTAACTCTTAGGCTAACAAGACATTATCTCCTATGGATCGGCTTGGCACAAAAGCTGCCTAGGACTCATCAATCAAGCCTGGAAGCACTACCTTAAGCCTATTAGCCAAGATCTTCGAGATGATTTTGTATACGACATTACAACACGAGATTGTCCTAAACTGAGTGGGAGACTCCAGATGGGAAACCTTGGGGACTAAGCTAATCACTGTGGCATTGACCTCTCCCAATAATCGTCCCGCACCAAAGAAATTCCTAACAGCCTCCACCACATCCGATCCCACCACTTCCTAGGCTCTCCTAGAGAACTTGACCGTGAAACCATCAGGCCCCGGAGCTTTATCATCTCCCATGCTAAATAGAACCTGCCTGTCAAGTCTCCGAGGAGAGACTTGAAGTTTCCGAGATTTAAGAAGACTCGATAGAAAGAGAGAGATTGAGAGAGAGAATTTGGAGGGAAGAAAAGAATTGAATTTAGAGGGAAAGAGAATATCATTCAACAAATAACTCCCATTCTCCCGTACAAGGCCTTAAATAGGCTCTTCCCACGGCATGTGATCATAACTATGAGGCTCCTCTCTAACTACTTACATGCAAGTGGCCATGTGGCTATCTTTATTATAGAATTTCAATAATACCTTTGGGGTCCTAACATCTCCCCACCCCTAGAAACAATTCTTGTTCTCAAGAATTTAAAGTAGCCCTGTAGCTCTTCGAAAACGATCTAGCAACTCCGGTAAGTACTCCCATGTTGTGTGATTTGGGTCTTTCTGCGTCCATCTTACCAGCTCCTGTGTTAAGGGCATGGAGCCTTGATATAATACCTTTTTATCCAGAATAGCTTGGAGTTCTACTACTCCTTCTTCCTCTTCATTCATTTGTGGTAAGTCTGAATTGCTAACAGTTTGGGGTCCAATATACTTTATTTAGGAGAGACATGTGGAACACCAGGTGCACTTGGACTCCCTCTGGTAATTTCAGTTTGTAGGCCACCTTCCCAATCTTGGACTCCACCTCATAAGGTTCGAAGTACTTAGGGCTCAGTTTAGATGCAAGAATGGTTGTAAAAGGTTGTTACACGAACCTTTTCAACCTTAGGAAGACCCTATCCCCCACCTCAAAGGGCCGATCACTCCTTTTTTGATCTGTGTGTTGTTTCATTTTGTTCTAGGCTATACTTAGCTCCTCCTTTAATATCCCCAAAACTTCCTACCTTTGCTGGAAATACTGTTCCACCATTGTCATGTTTGTTGTTGACTTAGATAGGGTTGGAATTAGCAGTGGTTTGTAACCAAACAATGCCTCGAAAGGGCTCCTGTTAATGGCACTGTGGTGGCTTGAATTGTACCACCACTGGGCTAAGGAGAGCTATTTATCAGTGTTCTAAAAGGCGCTAGGCGCTAGTCGGGCGGCAAGCTGCCGCCTAGCGCCTAGGCCGCCTAGGCGGGGCCTAGGCGCCACCTAGAAAATTTAATATTTTTTTAATTTTTTACATTTTTTTCTTAATATATTATTTTTTCCCCCACCCCCTCAAATTTCAGCGCTTCAGCGCGACTCCCTCCCCCAACCAAATTTCACAGCGCTCTCTCTCTCTCTCTCTCTCTCTCTCTCATACCTGCCTCCTCCGAGCACGTCGCTGCCCCCGCCATTGCCAATCGGACCGTCTGCCTCCTCCGAGCACGTCGCTGCCCCCTGCCATTGCCAATCGGACCGTCTGCCTCCTTCGATCAAATTGTTGCCGACGGCGACTCTGCAACTACAAGAGGAGACGGTGGCGGCGTGCGCGAGAACAAGAGGCGACGGCGACAGCGATTCAGCAATAGACTGTCGGTGGCTGAGGCTGTGCACGCGAGAGAGAAATATTAACCGAGGAGGGAAAGGGGTAACGGCCTAACGGGTAAGGAACCAAAACCCTAATCAATTTATACCAGGCACTTCACGCGGCCCAGGCGGCCGATTTGGCTGCCTTGGTGTCCGCCTTGGCCAGACGGTTCACGCGGCTAGGCGTCCGCCTTGGCCGCCTAGGCGCCGCCCGATACCAATTAGCCGGGCTAGCGCCTAAGGTGGCCGACTTGGCCTTATTCGCGGCGGCCAGGGGCCGCCTAGCGCCTCGGCTCCGCCTAGGCCGCGTTTTTGTTCACTGCTATTTATGCCAACTCTTAGGCTTAGTGTGACACATGCACCTCAAGTAACCCTCCAAACATTGGTTGACTCTCTCGATTTGGTCATCTGTTTGTGGGTGGTATGCAGTAGATGTGTGTAATCCCATTCCCAATCGTTTAAACAGCTCCTGCCAGAAAATGCTCATAAAGATCTTGTTCCTATCTGAAACAATTGATTTTGGCACAGCATGGATCTTCACCACCGAGTCCATAAACACCCTTGCTACCTCCCGTGCACTAAAGAGATGTGTTTAACTGACGAAATGTGCGAACTTGGTCAACCTATCCACCACTACCATTACCACATTCCTTCCTTCTGATCTTGGTAGCCCTTCAACAAAATCCATGGATATTCCCTCCCATGCCTGCTCAGGAATTTCTAGGGGTTGTAGAAGGCCGGAGTAGGCTACATTCTCATGTTTACACCTCTGGTAGACTGAACATGATAATACAAAATTTACTACTTTTTTTTTTTTTTTTTGTCTTGGCCAGAAGAATAAGTGTCTCACCTCATGGTAGGTTGCCCTGATGCCCGAATGTCCTCCCATTGGTGATTCATGTAAGGTTGGTAGTATCCTCCTTCTCAATGTCTCATCATCACCCATCACCACTTTTCCCTTGAACCGCAACAGTTCATTAGCAAAACTGTACCTTGAAGATTCTGATGGCTGCACTGCCAGGCTTTCCATTAGGTCTCTGATCCATGGTGTCTGATCATAGCTTCCAGCCACTTCTTTCATCCATTTCGGAATTACTGCCGATATTGCTTGACATTGACCCACCTCTTTTTTCCTTGATAGGGCATTTGCCACAATATTTTCCTTTCCCTTTTGATACTTGATGGAATAGTCCAGCCCAATCAATTTTGAGATCCTTTTTCATTGTAGCTGAGTGTGCAATTTTTGTTGGGATAAAAATTGTTGACTCTCGACAAACGATAGAAATACATGGAAGTCTAGAATTCATGTAGCCGACCCCACATAGTGGGATAAAGGCTGGAGATGTTGTTGTTGTTGTTGTTTTTAAAAATTGTTGACTCTCGTGGTCAGTTTTAATTATAAAAGGACTGGTTTTCAAGTAATGCTTCCATTTTTCAATAGCCCCCCAAAATTGCTAGTAACTCTTTATCATGCACATTCAATCCCAAATGTTTGGGAGCTAGTGCCTTACTGATGTAACCTAGGGGTCTTCCTTCTTGCATTTACATAGCCCCAATCCCCTTACCACTTGCGTCAGTCTCCACTATAAACTTCATAGAGAAATTCGTTAGGGCTAGCACTGGGGCCTCTGTCATGGCTTTCTTAAGGGTTAGAAAGGCATCCTCGGCTTGTGGGTTCCATTGGAAACAATCTTTCTTGAGGAGTTCTATAAGGGGCTTGCTAATGAGCTCATAATTTTGCACAAACTTCCTGTAATAGCCCGTCAAACCCAGAAACCCCCTTACTTCCTGTATTGATTGGGGGCTTAGCCACTCAGCCATAGCAACAATCTTTTGAGGGTAAGTCCTCACCCCTTCCCTTGAGATAATGTGACCCAAGTACTCCACTTCTCTTTGAGAAAATGTACACTTGAATAGCTTAACATATAGTTTGTTAGAATTCAGGATCTCAAATGTCATTTTTAGGTGGGTTAAATGTTGGTCAAGGTCTTGGCTATATACAAGGATATCATCGAAAAAAACTAAAATGAATTTCCTTAGGTAAGGCTAAAATACTTGGTTCATCAATGTCTGAAATGTAGCTGGGGCATTGGTGAGCCCAAAAGGCATCACCATAAATTCGTATAGTCTTTGGTGTGTGCGAAAGGCTATTTTGTGTATATCAAGGGGTGACATTCAGATTTGATGATATCTGGATCTTAGGTCCAATTTGGAAAAGATTTTGGCTCCATGTAACTCATCCAAAAGGTCATCAATGAGGGGTATAAGAAATTTGTTTTTGATGGTCTTGGAGTTGAGTTGACTATAGTCAACACAAAACTTCCATGATCCATCCTTCTTCTTCATGAGTAATACGGGTGATGCAAAGGGGCTTTGGCTAGGGCGTATGATGGTTGAGGATAGCATGCTAGCTACTTGTTTTTCAATCTCCTCTTTTTGTATGGGAGAATATGTTAGAAATCGAGCAACCGTGAAGAGTAGATTCTGCCTTGATTGATCCGTAGAGTCGCAAACACGAACTCCTCCAAATCGGTCTACATGATCGGCCGTTTCCACGAACGCCTTGAGTAATGCTAGTAACCTTAGGCGCCTATGAGAGATCCGAAATTTTTTTTTTTCCATCTTCTTAAGTGGCCTATTTATAGAGTTTAAAAAAAACCCTAATTGTGCCTTTGGAAAGCCCCTAAACATTTTAGGCCCGGCCCTTAATCATATTGGGTCGTATCTCTCTTTTAATTTGTGGAATAGGCTCGACCCAAGTGTATGACCCCTTAGGTCCATCATTGGGCTAGATGTAGGGCTAATTCTATTGGGTTATATGAAGGCCTAACTCATTAGAATAATTAAACTCTTTAATTAAACTTATGGGCTTCATAATTAACTCATCTCATGGGTTTCTTAATTAAACTCTTTAATTAATAGTTTTAGAATTAATCATATTAATTCTAAAACCCTACATATCATGGTTAATGTCTAGCAACATGCCATGAATTCCTAGCCAAAGATGAAAAACACCGGACCTTTTCGATTGCACTTACCGTACAATAAAATTCTTTCATCAATCTATGTCTCGATTGAATTTAGGGTATGGTTTTATGACGAAACCCTAGTCATTCAACAACTATGTATCCATTCCAGATTTATGACTTGTTCGATGAAATCAATACACCTTTTAATTTTCACCACCTAGGACAAGGATTTCTTTAGTCATGAAATCATCGGAATACATAGGACATCTTCTCATCTTATCGATAAGTGATGAATCTTATTTCGACATTCACAGGCCTTCATATGTGATAAGGTTACGCCCAGTGATAATTTGTTAATGACTCCATTGGAATCCAAAAAGAACCAAAGCGTAACCAGTCAAATATAAGACTACCATGATGTCTCAAGTCTAAGGACCAATCTGCACTATTGCAACACAGAAATTCCAATTCGACAATCAACAATTACCATTAGGAATTCTGTAGCGGGTCAGTTCAATGTACTTATTTTTATAATAAGCACCCACATATATGCACTAGTGTCCACACACCAATGTCCATGAAACAAGACATTCTCCTAATTGAGCATGCATCATATATACTAGCCTATCCGAGTTATTAGTGTCCAATCCTAATAACTCTACGACTAGGAACATTTAAGATCAAGGTTTATAAGGAATATGTTTCATGATCGTCATCTCTATGCACGACCATATTCCACGAGCCTATCTAATCTATGGACTTTGTCAAATATGGAAATAATAAAGACATCCATCAATGACAAACAAAAAAACATAATGCCTTGCAAGAATAATTGATTGAAGATAAAGAGTCATAATATAAAATATGATCAATTATATGTAAATATAATTGGCTTGTGGGGCATATCCCTAACAGAATATCTATAGGCTCTTAGGTTTACTGGTTCAGAGTGGGGTTTAAGGAATATCAAATGGTCTAATGATCTTTGGGGTGGCAGGGTATGGGGTTCAACAAAAGGATCTTGATATTCCTTTAACAGTAATGTTAAGCTATGCAGAAGTGGTACCTACGTGGTTGATTGGAGTAGTGCCCAGCTTCCCATCCCTGGATGATTATTCTTTGTATCTCCACCCCTTGGATCTAGCTTTTCCATTGCGTGTATTGGGTATAATTGAGCTATCTGCCCCCCTTTACTCTTCATCCACCTCTGTAGCTTCTCCCCCTTTATCCATTTGCATTCTCCCTGCTACATGGTACCCTTTAGAATGAGCTTAGAATTTCCTTTTTCCACAGTGACTTCCAGTTTGTTGAAGTCAAAGGTGAGGGGACTAACAGTCTTCATCTAATCCTCTCCCAACACTATGTCACAGCTACATAATTCCAGCACTCTCAAGTCAGCTTGGAACGTGTGCCCTTGCATCTCCCAACAAAAATCTTCGCACCTTTTATGGTTATGCATCTTACTTTCAGTAGCCACAGTCACCAAAAGAGGAGTAGCAGTAGTTAATCTACATCTCAATTCTAGGGCAATAGCTTCATTTAAGAAGCTATGGATGCTGCCACTGTTGATTAATACCACTTACCGTTTTTGTCCCACTTGCCCTGCACCTTTATGATTTGACCTGTAAGCGCCCCCCTTCAACACATGGAATGAAATTTCTACCCTCTCCTGCTCTTTTTCTTCCTCTCGTACCAATCTCACTACCTCTTGAGTAACCTCTTCTTCATTTTCTAGCTCTTCTGCACTAGGCTCCTCCTCCCCTTCCCTGTTAAGGACCTGCCTCTTACACTGGTGCCTGACATGATATTTCTCTCCACATTTGAAATACAACCCCATAAGCCTCCTCTGTTCCATGGTTGTAGCATAGGTAGGCAGAGAACTACTTTTAGGACCC
Organism: Diospyros kaki; assembly: GCA_036245055.1. Classification (NCBI taxonomy): domain Eukaryota; kingdom Viridiplantae; phylum Streptophyta; class Magnoliopsida; order Ericales; family Ebenaceae; genus Diospyros; species Diospyros kaki. The sequence goes on from BSEG01000016.1 coordinate 33,426,786, forward strand.
CCAGATGGGCCCCCTAATAATAGTGGTATGCTACTTACTCCTATAGGGTAATTCTAACTTGGCAGTGGTCTCATAGCCACCTTGTTCTTTTTGAATATAGCCTCAAGTGTCAACTCTTACAACCTGGCCTTTTCTGCCGCTTGCTTAACCGTCATCGGCATTGTGATTTTTACCATGGATCTTAGCTCATCCTTGAGGCCACTAATGAAGCTAGATACGAAGTACTGATCGGTGAGAGTTGGTTGAGCATTCCACATCAACGCTCCTAACTCCTCGAATTTCTGTTGATATTCAGAGCCACCGACCCTTCCTGTTTGAGCTTATTAAACTCCTTTTATCACATCTGTCATATTTCACTCCCCAAAGCGAATAGAGTTCCTCAGCAAAATCGATCCATCTTGCTTCCATTCCTCTTGATCTATACCACCCTTGAAACCAAGCATCAACCGTATCATTGAGATAGGATGTGGCCAAATTGATCCTCTGGTTTTCAGCGATTTGATAGAATTGAAAGAACCTCTCACATCTCCAGATCCACCACCTAGGCTTAGATCCTTCAAAGAGAAGTATCTCCAACCTCGACATAGAGCCTTGGTGAGTACAAGGGGAATTGAATTCTCTTACCAGTTTTTTCATGTCCTTGTATGATGAATTCCCCCTTTCTATGACTCGTTGAGGTCGGGGAAGAATTCCCACACTTGTCGTTCTAGCTTCTAGAACTAGCCTGGGAGGAAATTCCGATGGCAATCTGAATTGAGGGAGTGCAGACAGCATGCTCCCCACACTGCCTATCCGCTACCCAAACTGATGTAACAACTCCCTCTGCCTCGCCAATTCTCTTTGAACTCCTTCTCGGGAAGAAGTCATCTCCTCCCTTACTTCCTTGCGAACTGCCCTAGTCTCTTCCCTACTCTATGCTACTGCTTCCTAAGTCATACCAAACTCCATTGCTTCCAAACAATTCTCCAACTGTTCCAATCTAGTTTCTTCGGCCATCTCCGTTTCCAATCACTTCGCCTCGATCCTTCTGATATAACTACTTACCGAGCTTAGAATCACAGCCGAGGATGACTGGCTCCGAGGAGAGACTTGAAGTTTCCGAGATTTAAGAAGATGAAAGAGAGAGAGAGAGAGAGAGAGAGAGAGAGAATTTGGAGGAGAAGAGAGGAATTGAATTTAGAGAGAAAGAGAATATCATTCAACAGGTAACTCCCATCCTCCCATACAAGGCCTTATATAGGCTCTTCCCACGACATGTGATCATAACCGTGAGGCTCCTCTCTAACTACTTACATGCAAGTGGCCATGTGGCTATCTTTATTACAAAATTTCAATAATACCCTTGGGGTCCTAACACTGCCTAATCTCCTCCAAAGTCACAGGAGTTGTAAGACCCTCCCATCTATCACTAGCCACCTGTTTGACCACATAAGGGGCGATATCTCTCAAGTGAAAACTCGACACCTGAGCAGTACTACCCAATAGATTCTTGTAATAGTTCACTAGAGTCCCAACTACCTCCTTATTAGAGTCCATCGTGGTGCCATCATCCCTCTGTAGACTAAAAATCTTCCCATAATTACATCGAGCCATCATAGACTAGAAGAAGCATCGAGAGCATTGATCACCCTCAGTCTCCCCTCCAATTCTTCTCTCTCTCTCTCTCTCTCTCATATTCTTCTCAATTTCCTTTTTAAACCCTAGCCCAACCTTAGGTTATGACATTTGGTATCAGAGCAGATCATTCCTTGGCTGTGAGTCAGGTAGTTCCCCAAGCAATCTTAGTCGTGATCTATTGAAGCTGAGGCAAGGCAATCTTAACAGTGATTAGATGAAGTCAAGGCGAAGCAAATCCAAATGATTTTCAGCTTAGATATAGGCGATTCAGGAAACCAGTTGATTCTCGACAGTAATGATGGCGATCAGAGCATCAAATTGATAGGCAACTCCGCAAAGCAATTACTAAGGCGGACTTTGGTTTGCTAAATCGAGATTGGAAGGTTGTCCTTGGAAGCTGTTAGTGTCTGATTCTCCGGAATCTACAATCCACATAGATGAATTGTTGCTTTTAACATTGAGGACATGGATGATATTACCTTTATGAGCCACGGTTCCTATTGCGATGATTGAAGAGGGGCTGTTTTGTGGTTGGCTGAAAACTTTCTGAAGATATTCCTTTGTTCTTTGCTAAAGAGAGATGTTTTGGTGGAGTTGGTCCTTTCTTCCAAATTCACCACTTTCCGCCTCCTTTCTCTTCGATTTGCTGGCTTCATGTCCACTAGTTTACTGTGTAAATCCCAGCACTTGTCCTTTGTGTGACCAATTTTATGACAATACTCACATTTTGACAGATCCTTCTTTTGTTTACCACGGTTTGATGGAGGTTGCCTCCCACGGGCAGCAAGAGCAGTAGCTTTTGTAGCTGGATTTTAGGTCTCTAACATGACTTTCTTTCTACTATCTTCCCGTCTCACTTCGACAAAGGCTTCTCGAAGGCTTGGGGTTGGTTTTGTAGACAAGATTCTTCCACGAACATCATCCAAGTTCTTACTTAGACCAATTAAAACTTGTATAGGCGCTTCTGTTCAACAATCTTCTTGTAGTACAATCCATCTTCTAAGCATTTCCATTTGTCCTCCTCAAACTTGTCCAACCGTTGCCAATGCTGGTTGAGGATGTTGAAGTATTGTGTGACGGTAAGATCTCCTTTCCGTTGATTGTGAAGAAGACACTCAATCTCGAACAACTCAGACGTGTTCTCCACGTTTGAGTATGTTTCCTTCGCAGCCTCCCAAATTTTCAGTCATTTTGTAAAGGAGAAAATTCTCTCCATTTTCATTCGTCATGGAGTTGAGGAGCCGTGGCATAACCTGGTTATTCCCCAATCTTCCATGATCGAAACTTTAGATCTTCTTTCTTCAGCTGTATGGCTTCACCGGTGAGATATTCATCTCTACCTTTCTCGGAGATGATCTCTACCTTTCTCGGAGATGAAGATCAAGATTGAGTGGGACCGCTACAAGTAGTTTTGACCTTTTAGTTTATGGCCAGTGATGGTGAACAACATGCTGTCAACGGTTCTCCTGTGACTCGAGATGATTTCTGATGATGAGGAAACCTTCTTGGCGGCCATGATTTTTCTCAGATTTTAGGTTTTCAGAGGTGGCTCGGAGACTAGGCTATAGTGGAGGAGGCTGCAGCGATGGCAGACAATGGCTAGGATGAACAGGAATGAAGACAGTGGACGATGTGGGAGATGAACAGTGGACCAAGGGAGTGCCCTAGAATGAGCACTTTCTTTATCTCTGTTGGAGATGAAAGGGATGCTAGTGATTAAGGCTGAAAAGTCACATAAACAAGAAGCCCTAATCCCGCTTTGATACCATGTGGAGAAAGGAAAAATATTTCTTCACTCGTAAATGGGGGCTGTACATAGCAGGAATATATATACAAAAAGGATTCCAATCATTTCCCTAACAGATTGTGATCTCTTAAGGATCATCAATCTACTAAAAAGGAAACGAAGAAAATCAAAAACTGTAAAATCTCCCTAGCTGTACTCCTAACTGTACATAGCCTAAATAGAGAAGATTTGGGATAAAAATGTTGATAGATTCGGACATCTACAGCATGCACTTTAGCAGCTAAACAAAACTCAACCTTGTTTATAGGAGGCTGGACATGAGAGGTATTGATATGGATGGGTTCTTCTCCCTCATTTGTCAACATTAGTTTGTGAGTAATATCTTCAGTGATGTCCTCCATTCATCCACCGCTACTCTGTACCGATTAGTGATTTGAAGGTATTTGTGCAGTTAAAACCAGTAAAGAGAGACATTCCTTTCACCAGAAAAAATTAGGCTGACTTGTACATAGGATACAACAGAGACTTCAGGAATGGGTATATCACAGCTCAAAAGCCTCAAACCATAGATGCATACAACGATGTAGAGGGGAGAGAATTATGTTGTATCTGATGATAATTCTGTATGGTCTCCTATAGTTACAGAGCTGCTGTGCCAGTCCTTTAGTTACTGTGCGACAACTATGAGTCATATTTGATGAGACTTCACCCAGTGGTCTAGTCTAATCAATCCACAATAATACAAGTTATTCGGGAGTTTTCTGAATGGGTCAACTAACTGGGCCATAACCCTGAGTACCCAGCCCAATTTCATATGAAGTAATAATTGAAATGGAAGGGAAGTGCCTAGGGGCTTTCTTTTATTTGTCTAATTGTTATTTTGTTACAGTTATTATTGAAAAAGATATATGAAGCTGGCAGTTCTCTGGCAGCCTTGCAAATGTATATCTTATCTATTGTCTGCTAAGAGGCAACAATAAGCACCTTATATATAAACATGCTACTGATGACCCAGTTGATTTGCTCCTCTCTGTTCAAGTAGTTTAATAGCCTCTGAATTGGTATAATTAAATATACAATGACTAAATTGCTCTGTACCTCTGTAAATGTATTAGGCAAAAAGCCTTCGATGGAGATGAGTAAGTTTGGTGTGAACTAAGTGACAAATCCACAAAGTAGGATCAGGAACAAGAACTTATTAACGTCATTTTATAAAATTGCATGAGAGCAAGAACACCTTGAGCATCTACATACAAGAAGTATAAAACATAGTTGAAATGCTGAAACATAGTCTAATTAAATATTTTACTATTTTCTTAGGGATATTATTCATGTGAGAAACTCTTATCTAATATTTGAAAGAAGTAGACCAGAATTGGTGTGGTATATTAGTGGATGACAAACTGTAATTACTTAACTGGTGAGCCTTGGTGACCATCAGAACTGTTTGTACAATCTGTAGGGTATAACAAATGCCGCTCAGGTTGGCCATGGCCACACGTATAACAAATGCCCCTCAGGTTTTGCCATGGCCATACTTCACTAAAGATTTAGTTGAGTGAAGCACATGCCAGTAAAAATTTCAATTTCTCACAAGCCATAGTATAGAAAAAACACCATTTATCCGTAAATTTTTGCTAACAAGTTGAGATTCTTCTTCTTCTATGAGTTTTAAATAAATTCTCAACTTTTAACTTTTACCATCCTGCGCCAAATTCCCAAACTAGAACATGGTGAGCAAGGCGTGTGATTTACATTTTGATGGAAATCGTCGAATCATGAGACCATATGGAAAACCTTGGTCAAACATTAGTAGTTCTATTCTGGTCATAATATCTTCTGCAATTGATGAACGACTTTATGCAGATGAATAATGGAAGTGAAGATGCCTTATTTAAAAGGGATCATCAGCAGAAAATCAAACTGAAAAGAGTTCAACCAGTACTTCTGGCCAAGTTGAGGCAGTTCCTTCAGATGCCCTCACAGCTGTGTGCCTGTGCCTCGTAGCATCTCAAAACATCAGAATTTGTTGTAGAAAGATACAGAATCAACAAACTTATTCACTCTGTGTTGGGCCAACAGAAACTTTGGTATCATATAGAAGTTCCATCTTAATTAAACCTTTGGATTAGTTCCCAATTTTACTTGTTGCATAGCTAATTGGAATTTAGAAAGCTGCTATCCTTAGTGCGAGGTATTGGTTTTATATACTTTACTACTTATAAGAAATAGGGAACTAAGCAGTTTGTCGATGCTTCTTTGAAGCCATCTATTCTAGGTTACACTTGAGACAATCAAGTCTGCTTTTCCTTCTTGTTTTGAGCTCTCATTTTTTTTCTTTTTCATTTGTTTTCCTCTTGAGTTGCTTGCTTCGTTTAATATAAGAGGGTATCGAATTGAAGGAATCGTGTTTGCATAGCAACTTGAAAGCTTCCCAGTATTGTTCAATTCCCCTTGCAGTCGCTGATTTTCAATTATTTGCCATGACCTAGTTTATTAGAAAGGTGTCGAGTGTATATATTATTTGATCCCATAGATGGGATCTAAGGTCATGTTTAACTGCATTTTTGGGTGAAATTCAAAGTCGCAGTAGGGTTAACTCAGAATCCCTGACAGCCAAGAAAACATTTTGAGATTGAGTTGGGGGGATATGGGATATGTTACATGCTCCGTCCTAACACTTGGGTGCTTAATGCCATCCGTGCTTAATGTCGTCATACGAAGGGTTTCTCATGCAATGCCACAAATGATCCTAATGAATTTAATCTAGTGGTCCATACTGTTGCATTTTCTTTCACCGAAACTGAATATGTTGTAGTTGAAAGTTGTTGTGCACAAATTCTTTGAATAAAGCATCAATTAGAAGATTGTGCCATAAATTTTCTTAATGTTCCAATAAAATGTGACAATACAAGTGCTATTGCCTTAATAAAAAAATTGATATTTCATACAAGAACAAAACACATTGAAGTAAAACATCATTTTATTAGAGATTATGTTTAAAAAGAGGACATTAAACTTGAATTTGTAGACATAAATTACCACGGATATTTTTACAAAATTTTTAGATAAGAACAAATTTAAATATTTTAAAAGTGAGTTAGGAATGATTGAATCTTAATGTGTTATTCATATGATGAATGTGATTTAAATGTATCTGGGTGCAAAATTTTGTGTTATGAATTGGTTGAAATTTTATTTGGATGCAATTTGTTTTTAAAAGCTAAGTGGAATCGGTCAACTGGTTATATCTATACTGTCGACCTGTCCTAGAAGACTGTTGACCGCTTGATGCTTACACTCATTTTGTGAACAAGGGACGACGATTGATCAGCTTACCCTTCTTGTTGATTGTTTCTATCATGGCTTTTAAAAGCTGGGCAACCGATGGGTTGCCCATTCTCTCAAACCCTCATCTCTCTCACTCAATCGAACCCTTTCTTGTGTCCCTCTCTTTGTTCAATCGATTTTTTGACTTTTTTACCCATTTCAAGCATCGATTTTGCATTAAAATCCCTCTATGGCACAAACCAAACATCCTTTAGTTGTAGGTGTCTCCAGTTCGAACAAACCAATTGACATCCAACAACTTGTAGACAACTCGCACCTCATGGAGCGTTTCACCACTCTCTTCTAGTTACGGGACATTCTTTTGGGTAGGTTTCTTGACGTTTTCTTCGTTGAGTCCATTCATTTCCCTTATTTAGTAAATTTCTATAACTTTGGTTGGATGGATTTTATTACCTTTGCATAGAGATGTATATGAAGATGTCATTAAAGCATGTCATTCAAATGCTTCCAACATGTTTGATGGTCATGCTTCTGAAACCCGTTTCAAATCCAAAGTCTGTGGCAAGTCTTTTGAAATTAACACTTCTTTAATTCATAACATGTTTGGAATTCCCAAAAATGGCCTAGCGTACCAATCTTGACAATTTAACTTTGTTAAAGACAGTTAGGTTGTTTTTGAAGATGAAACCCTTGCCCACTATATTGATTATGTGTCTCAACTTTTTATGTGTAACCGACTTCTTCATTTAATTTGCATTTATATTCTCATTTCAAATCCAATTGACTAAAGAGATTCTTTGGCTCATGTATTGACTTGTGCATTGACTTGCCAATGCATTGACTTGTGCTCCACCATCTTGAACCAAATGATAGGGCTTTCTCAAGTAAAAATTGGTGTGTTCCTTATGGCATTGCCTTGGGTTCAATCTTAGACTCCAAAGTAGACAACCTCGATAATGTCAAACGGGTATCCATTAACCCCTCACAATTTCTAAACTGTGAGTCCCTAGTTCGCATGGGATACAAGGAAGACAAAGAGGGATGATGGGCCAAATCAAAGAAACAAAAGGAAATCCATATGTCGGAGGAGGAGGAAGTCCAACCTCTTCCTCTATTACTACTTCCTCTGAGCCTCCTCTAGCACCATTATCGATTTTCCCATCGCACCATGTGGGTGAGTCTTCTCATCCACAAAATTATCTTGTTGTGCACGGGATAGTCAACCTCAAGTTTGAGGTCAATAGCCTTCAAGCAGCGATGCAAGAGATCTGGAGTCAACAAGTAGAGATGCTAACTCAAATAGCGTAACTAGTGGAAAACGTTTTATCTTGCATGTTGCTGCCTACATCGTCTTCTTGTCCTCCGTCGCCTCCCGAGTCCTAGTTTATTCTCTCATGTTCACACATTATTGTATTTTTTGTATGTTTTGCTCTTCATGTCTCTGTGGTGACTCTTATGTATTAAACGTGAGTATAATGGATGAATGTAATGTTGTTTGTTATCTATGGATTTCATTAGCATATTTCTCTTATGACTAACGTTTGCTTGATTGAATGTTTTTCAGTTAAGTCATCTTAAAAGGGGAGTTCATATTAAGGGGAAGTGTTTTTTATTAAATTTGTTTTTGAAAAATCATGTTTTGACTTATAAAGGGGAGATATTGAGAAATTGATTTTGTTGAGTTTTGTCATCATTAAAAAAGAAGAGATTGTTGTTTTACTCTTTGTTTTGGTTTTGATAATAAAAAATGATATTATTTTAATAATCAAAATCTTATCTAAGTGGTTCATTTCTTGGTGCACCCTAATCGTTTTATAAGCACCTAAATGAAAATCAATTTTATCATGAAAATAAATTTCATCCAATGCCAAAATCATGTTCTTAGAATTCTTGATGGCATTTGGGAAAAACAAGTTTTATGTTAAAAAAATCGTTTAAATTTGATTCTTCAAAAATGGTCTTGAAGTGCTTGAAAATCGAAACAATTTTTTAAAATACAAAGGTTAAGTTGTTGATCATATATGAGATATGGTCGACCACTTTAGGTCTTGTTGTCAATTGGCTGCCCAAACCAATTGATCGGTCAAATGCATGGTCTCAGTCGACCATAATTGCATAAATTCGATCAACCGCTTTAAATCTAGTCGATCATTTTTTCTTCTTATGTCGATCGTTTCCTTCGGGTTTGCTCTAACCAGTCGATCGTCTCTTAACCCTATTAACCATTTTTGTCCCAAATATCTTTAACGACTAGTTTTGTAAATCATTTATGGTAGCCAACAGCTCCATCAATAACTATTAAATTTAAAAGGTAGATGAAGTCTATAAATACGAGCTTGATGGTGCATTTAATGTTGAATCAACTCACTCCATTTAATGTCTAATCAAGTTTTGATGATTAACAAAAATAATATTTTGAATAATGTATTAATTGTAGCTCTTAATTATTCTAATTAAATTATAAAATATTTTTTTCTTAATATCTTTGTTATCAAAATTGTTATTTTTCATAGAAATTATTTTTTAAGTAAATATAGGATATAAAAAAAAGTTAGATTTTTTTGAAAACTAGATTAAGAGTCAACTCCCAATCATGGATAGTTAACTCCTGATGTGCCAGTCTACTATGGCAAAGCCAAACTCGACATAACTGAGAGCTTGTTATGTAGAGTCAACATTGTCGAGAGCATATCTTGGATAGTTGACTCCCGCTTGGAAATCGACTTCCACTCCCTAGAAGTTGACTCCAATTCAAGTAACAGTCGATTACTAGAGTCCAACGGTCAAATTTTTGAACGTTATGTAGGTTGTTTAGATTTACCTATAAATAGTTGGAGATTAAAATGAAGAAAATGTTTTTCTCTCCTAAACATCTTGAGTGATCTCCAGTTTTCTCAAAGCTCTCAAAAACATTCCAGGTAATCCAAGGCTCTCAAGCATCATTGTCAATCCATCTAAGAGTCACAAAACAAATGGAGAAGACGACAACTCGAGTCAATTCCATTTCTCTCCATTAAACTGAGGTTCATTATTTAATTTTTATTTTCATTGTCTTATATTTTCGTTCATCAATTGTTGATTGATTTGTGTCCAAGTGTGGACAAGGATTGTATTCATTTAAACTCATTGTTGAGGATTGTTTTTGTTGCCTAGAACCCTCATAATCTAGGTGTGTATTAGTTTCCTAAGTGAGTTAAAGTGAAAACCTTGATGAGATTGGATTTAGTGGAACTCTAATAGTGATTAGACCTTGGAAAAGTGGAGTAGGTGTGTGAAAAAAGTTTCTATTAAAAAAATTTCTAATAAAGATCTAGTTGTTCGGCTTCCTAAGATAAAATTTAATGAATAAATTTTTTGTTATGCTTGCTGTCAAGGTAAGCAAACTAGAACTTCATTTAAATCTAAAAATGAAATTTCAACAAGTATATCTCTATAACTTTTACACATGGACTTATTTGGACCTACACAAACTAAAAGATTAGGTGGGAAACATTATGTATATGTTGTAGTAGATGATTTTTCTAGATTTACTTTAATTATGTTTTTATCTTCAAAAGATGAAGCTTTTCAAAGCTCTATCAAATTAGCTAAGAGAATTCAAAGAGAGTAAGATAATAAAATTGTTTCTCTAAAAAGTGATCATGGTTGGGAATTTGAGAATAGATTATTCATGGAGTTTTGTGAAGAGCATAGGATTCTTCATCAATTCTTCACACCGAGAACCCCACAATAAAATGGTGTTGTAGAAAGAAAGAATATGACACTTCAAGAGATGGTTAGGACCATACTTTTGGAGAATAATTTGCCTACCTATTTTTGGGCAAAAGCGGTTAATATTCCTTGTTGCATTTTAAATAGGTTTAACTTAAAGCAAGGTATTAAGAAAACACCATTTGAGATTTATAGAAGTCCAATGTATCCTACTTTAGAGCCTTTGGATGTAAATGTTATATTTTGAACACCAATGACAACTTAGGTAAGTTTGATGGTAAAAGTGATCAAGGTATCTTCCTTGGATATTCAAACATTAGTAAGGCTTATACAGTGTAATTTTAAGACAAATTCTTTGGAAGAATCCATCCATGTAAAATTTAATAAATCTTTTGAGTCAAAGAGAAATTATGAAGATGAATAAGAGATATCATTAGATCCATCCAAAGAGATTGAGAAGTTAAAAATTCAAGAAAAGGCTAAGAATGAACTATCAAATTCTCAATCTAAAACCCAAGAGAAACCCTTAGATGAGTATGATTTAGGTAAGCTCCCCAAAAGCTATAAATTTGTACAAAATCATCCTAGAGACCAAATTATTGGGGAACCAAGCCAAGGTGTGAAGACTAGGGAATCCTTGCATCAATATTGCAACAATGTGGCTTTCATATCAAAAGTTGAGCCAACTTGCATAGAATTAGCTTTGAAAGATGAATTTTGGAGCAATGCTATGCAAGAAAAACTGGACCAATTCAAGAGAAATGAAGTTTGGGAATTAGTTCCAAGACCCAAAGATAAATCTATTATAGGAATCAAATGGGTATTCAAGAACAAGTTAGACGAAAATAGAAACATAATAAGAAATAAAGCAAGACTTCTAGCCAAAGAGTATTGCCAAAAGGAAGGCATTTATTTTGAAGAATCATATGCTCCCATAGCTAGAAGTTGGCCAAAATGTTGGCCCCATGTCCTAGGTCAACCTAGCCTTCATATGCTTCCAGAATGTTGGCCAGAATGTTTTTGGTTACTGAACAATTTCAGTCAACCGAAATTGTGCCTTCGATCGACCAAAGTTCAACAATCGTTTTTTATTATCCTATTTTCTGGATCTTTTGTTGTTACACGCCAAAGGTATATTTCTTTATATATGTTTTATCACTATCATCAAAGTCATAGTCTGATTTTCTATTATCATTTTATCTTTAGAAAATGTTGTCCCCTTAGCATGCATTTTTAACTTTGTATGCAAATGATTCTCAGCTGTGTTCTAAGTTTTTAATAGATGCTAGCTGGATGTTACGCAAGGTGTGTAACACCACTGAAGGTAGGCACCAACAATCGAGAGAAGCATGAAGGTATGTGTTACAATTGTGACCCGAAATTTAAATTTGACTGAGATTAGGACTCCTAATTTGACTGTAATTATGATGTTGTCAAATTCAATTTTATGTGAGATTTATCTCATTTGGAGGAATATCCTCATGCATCATCTTCTTATTAGAATATGATTTCCTGTGTTCATTCATAGATGATTTTAGGCTTATAAATAGGTGTCCAATGCTCTGGAATTAATTGTAGTTATATCACTTTTGTATTACCAATATTTGGTTAGTGATATTTTATTTTTTTTGCCCGTGGTTTTTCTTGATCTGGGTTTTCCATGTTAAATTATGTGTTCATGTGTGGTTGATTAGTTTGATTGTTGGTTTGTTGTCGATCCAATTTCATAACAAAGTGATATCAAAGCCATTGGATCAAACCATAAACATTTGGCAGATCTCAGCCGTCAGATCTGCATTATCGTCATCATCTACATTAGCTGGTTTCAAGTTGCCTAGGACGTTCAACCCCCATTATCGCCACACATCCACCTCCTCCTTCGTCGTCGACAACCCTTCCTTCACCGTTGATCGCCCTTGCCCTCACTGTCACTCCAGATTTGATCGTCTTCGTCCACCTTGTCGGTTGTTTGCCCTTCGTCATTCACCTTTTCATCGATTGGAACATCGTTGGTCACTGTCAAGCTTATTATTGTTGATCTCCTATCTCTTCCACCATCAATCATCAGCCAACCTTCATCGCCTTGTTTCTTTGTCGTCGACCATCGGCTTTCCTTGCTACTTGTCATCCATCAACACAACCAGCATTGCCGATTGGGTTTCTCCATTGCAGAAGACCATTGTTTCAGCACACCTAGATCCTTATCCAAATCTAGTTAGATCCGAACCACGAGGTCCAGACTCGCTTCAGTTTTGGTTAGCCAAGGGTTGACCCATTTGGTCATATCGACCAGCCAATCTTCCAACCCACATTCAGATCTATTTTTGCCCAGATCCAGTATTCTGGTTTGTTTTCTATTGAGATTTTGTTTTCGATCGTTTGGCATTATTTGATCTTTGTATTGGCTACCTTGAAGTATGATATTCCATTATTGGATCGGAATATCTTGATTCTCACTATTATGATTAAGTTGCGTGTAATTTTAGATGGATGGATTTAGATGAAGGTGGAGTTATCAAGAGAGATTTATATTGATAAATGCGAAGTTATTAGGATCATCAAAGATATGTTGAGGCTGATCTCTGGCTATGCTTTAAGTGCAAGTGAAGATATCCACCACATTAAACATTGTATGGATTTGTGTGGTATTTCCTATGGTGTAGTTTTAGTTAGTTTTTATCAGGAGATTAATTCTCTATGATTTTGTTGAAAGAAAGAATTTTGGATAATTTTATACTTGAATTTTGTGTCAAGGTGGAGCTTGTTACAATTGTGATCCGGAATTCAAATTTGATTGAGATTGGGACTCCTAATTTGACCGTGATTATGACTTCGAATTTGACTGTAATTATGATGATGTCAAATTCGATTTTATGTGAGATTTATCTCATCTAGAGAAATATCTCCATGCATCATCTTCTTATCAAGATATGATTTCCTATGTTCATCCATAAATGATTTTAGGTCTATAAATAGGTGTCCAATGCTTTGGAATTAGTTGCAACTATATCACTTTTGTATTACTAATATTTGGTTAAGGGTATTTTATTCTTTTTACCCATGATTTTTCTCAATTTGGGTTTTCCATGTTAAATTTTGTGTTCGTGTGTGGTTGATTGGTTTGATTGTTGGTTTGTTTTTTATCCAATTTTGTAATAATAGACATAAGAGGGGTGCCAGGCTGGAGGCCAAAGGCATAGGCGGGACACGCTGCTAAGGCCGAGGGGCAACAATGGCAAGCGTACATGCCACCGAGCACACAAGTGGGCACAAAAGGTGCGCCAAGCTGGAGACCAAAGACATGAGGGGGACGCGGGGCTAAGGATGTGAGGTGACGAAGGCAAGGCACTACGCCATTGGGAACACGAGTAGGCCAACGTCGAAGGAACACCCGAGAGGTTTGTGAAAGGTTCTAGAAGCGTACAGGACATGGTCAAGTTGGCAAGGTACGAAAAGCTCCATGCACAGGCGTTAAAGGAACTCTCTAGAAGGCTCAAGAGAATTGCAGCAAGATTTGGCATTCTAGAGAATTTCAAGGGAAGATTATAGGGATCTATTCTAGAGAGCTCCATTGTAAATATCTAGGATATTTTGTGTAGAGAATTCTAGAAGGTGATGGGAGGCCGTTGGATCAAGTTGATCCCCATCGTCCATTCTAAGGAGAAGGAAGTATAAATAGGGTTGAGGCCTTCATTTGCAAACCATCCCCCAACAGTCCAAGAGTGTGCAAAGTTAGAGAGCTAGAGTGAGAGTAAGGCACTTGTGCGAGGGCAAGTAAGGGCTTCTAGTCACAAGTGTTCTACGAGGGTCATTGTGGAGGGTTGTTCTAATTGTGGAGAGTTTTAATACAAGAGATTGTATATTTCTCTCTATGTTCATTTGTCGATTTCCCCTTTCATTTCATTTAGAAGCACTTGAGTGGTGCTCATGTGAGGGCCAGGCTGACTTAACTAGTGTCCATAGAGGATGGATTGAGGAGCTAAGGCCACACAGAGCTTTCAAATCTCCAAGTCTGTAACAGTTGGTATCAGAGCAGCGTTTAGCATATAGGTGGTGTTGGCATAATGGCTAACAAGGGAAACGAGTCCGGCACAACGGAGGTCCAGTGAGGATGTGATGTTGCATCTGCTAAGGATGGCACCAAGCAAGAACGCAACACAAGTTGGGTACATACGAAGGCCCTTGAGGAGATGTTCATTAATATAGAGGAAAGCATTGAGGCCATGGAACATTCACTCTTAGTGTTGGAGTCGCACACGATGGATCAACTTGACGCCGTCAAGGAAGAATAATGTGTCATGAGGGGTGACCTTGCTACTTTGGAGGGAAAGGTCATGGACCATCACGACCATCCAAAACTAAGTCAACCAACTTTGTAACGAAATGTGCAAAGAGATGGTCGTATGCAGGATGACAACGTCTAGCACGGGTGCTAGCACATCATCCGTTACTCCAAGGGTGAAGTACCCCAAGCTGAAGGAGTTTTTCGACAAATGGGATGCTAAGGAGGTCGAGAATTTCCTATGGCAAATGGAGAAGTATTTTGAAGGCGTCAACATCGTCGATAAGGCCACAAAGGTATGAACTGCCACTCTCTACCTTAGTGACATTGCAACATTATGGTGGAACTGCAAGCACAATGATATAGAAAGTGGGATGTGGAAGATCGAGACTTGGGATGATTTCAAGAAGGAATGTTGAAGTGCCAATTCTATCCTGAAAATGTGGTGTACGAGGCATAAAAGAAGATGCAGAAACTCAAGCAAAGATCCATGATTCAGGACTATGTGTAGGACAACACTAATGCTTCATATCCCAAACATGACAGAAGAAGACTCGCTCTTTTACTTCACCAATGGGCTCCAACATTAGGTAAGAATGGAGTTGCTAATATGAGGAGTTAGCAACATAAATGAGGTAATAGCGATAGTGGGGTCCTTGGCGGACTATCGCATGGAGGATGCCTCAAAACGCAAGGAGTTGTGGGACAAACATGACAAAGGTGGGGAAAATAAAGAGAGAACTTCGTGTCACCCGAAAGCCGATCACCTACCCCTTAGAAGCAGTCACTTCTCTTCTACAGGCGACAAAGACACAAGGTCGGAAGGAGTATGAAGATAAGAGCGGATGTTTAGGCCAAGGGGAGGATGCTTCAATTGTGATGGGCCTCACAAAATAAAGAACTACCCCAAGATCAGTGCATTGTCGGCTATTGTGGAGGAGCCGATGGAGGAACGAACTCAAGAGGAGAAGTCAAAGAAAATGGGGGTAATCCAACTCTTGAACAATCTATAGGTTGGAACCAAGGAGCCAACTAGTGGGATAACCGAAGACAAGGGCCTCATGTTTGTGGAAAGCCGCATCAATGGATAAAACGTCTGGGCTCAGTGGATATGCGAGCTTCCCACAACTTCATATCTGAGGGAGAGGCCAAGTGGTTGGCCTCCTAGTTACGAGGGATGACTGCTGGACAAAGACGATCAATGCTAAAAGCCAAGCAGTTATCAAAAGTAACACGAGGTCTGAGGCTGCACCTTGGCACGTGGAAGACTCGGGTGGATTTATTAATAGCACCGATGGATGGCTATGAGATGATATTGGGGTTGGACTTTATGAAGAAGTCAAAGTCCAACGCGAAACTAGTGCCAAGCATGAAGGCATTGTGCATTCTTGGAGGTAATGTGCCTTATATGATTCCCATTGTGGAGGGGTTGTATGAGACAAAAGTCTTAGGGATGCAGCTTGTCGAGGGGACAAGCAGATGTAACGTGTATTACTTGGGGACAATCTAGCTCGTTGAAGGATGCAGGTCGAACATGGCACATCAGACACCATGGCAACGAGGGCATCGCCACAATAGATGGGGGAGATTCTCATGCACCGTGCGTGACACTACCAAAGACAAGCCCTAATGGCCAAGAGAAGCACAAAGATGGGCATGAGAGGAATGCTGGGTTAGAGACCAAAAGGTGTAGGCAAGACACGCTACCAAGGTCGAGGGGTGACAATAGTGAGCGAGCGCACCATCAAACACACAAGTGGGCGCAAAAGGTGCTCCAGGCTGGAGGCCGAAGCCATGAGGGGGACACATAGCTGAGGATGCGAGGCAACGAAGGCAAGGTGGCATGCCATCGGGAACGCGAGCAGGTCGACGTCGAAGGAATACCCAAGAGGTTTATGGAAGGTTTCAAAAGTGTTCGAAACATGGTCGAGTTGGCGAGGTCTGAAAAGCTCCATGGACGAGCATTAAAGGAACTCTCTAGAAGGCTCAAGAAAATTGCAGAAGGATGGAGCATTCTAGAGAATTCCAAGGGAAGATTCTAGAGGCTTATTCTAGAGAGCTCCATTGTAAATATCTAGGATATTTTGTGTAGAGAATTCTAGAGGGTGATAGGATGCCATTGGATTAAGTTGATCCCCACCTCCATTCTAAAGAGGTGGAAGTATAAATAGGGGTGAGGCCTTCATTTGAAAACCATCCCCCAATAATCCAAGAGTGTGGAGAGCTAGAGAGCTAGAGTAAGAGTGGGGCACTTGTGCAAGGGCAAGTGAGGGCTTCTGATCATAAGTGTTCTACGAGGGTCATTATAGAGGATCGTTGTAATTTTGGAGAGTTTTAATACAAGAGGTTGTATATTTCTCTCTATGTTCATTTGCTAGTTTCCCATTTCATTTCGCTTAGAAGCACTTGAGTGGTGCTCGTGTAAGGGTCGGGCTAACTTAGCTAGTGTTTGTGGAGGACAGATTGAGGAGCTAAGGCCGCACAAAGCTTGTGAATCTCCAAGTCCATGACATGGAGCTAGAAATGGATGAAGAATTTTTTGTATTTCGAAAGATTGTTTATTCCTTTATTTGTAACAGCTAGATTTTCTGCAAATGTGTATAAATTCAAAGCTTCTGTGAAGGCTAAAATGAGTAGAGAATAAACTTGATAGAGCATTCAAACAAGAGTGAGAAAGCTCAAGTGTTGGAAGTGTGATAGCTGGTAGAATTCTCAATCTGTTGATGACTTGTTTGATATTGCCTCTAGTTGTAAGTTTGTTATTATTCACTTGTTGTGCAGAGGATTGTATTTGCTAGCTGAGTGTTAGTGGTCTTACTTAGGCAAGGGATTGTATGTTGGTTCCAACTCCAATCAAAAGCTAGTGTTGATTCTCCCTAATGGAATCTCAAGTTAAGTCTTGAAAGCCTCAAGTTCAGTTTTGAAAGAGATGACTAGGCTTTTTAAAGAGTTGAACCTCTATAAAAATTATCTTGTTCATTATGGTTGATTGTTTTAAATTTTCATATACTTGCTCAATCACATTTTATTTAGATCAAAAAAATCAAGAGTTTTCAACAAGAGCTAAAAAATTTAATTTTTGAAAAACCCAATTCACCCATCTTCTTGGGTATTTATCTAGGCAACAGAAGTAATTAGAATTCTTTTAGCCTTTGCCTCTCACATGAATTTCATGTTGTATTAAATGAATGTGAAGAGTACTGCATTCTTAAATGGCTACATAAATGAAGAGGTATATGTGGAACAACCCCTCAGCTTTGAAAATTCTCATTTATAGAGGACCATGTGTATAAGCTTAGAAAAGGCTTATATGGTCTCAAGCAAGCTCCTAGAGCTTGGTATGAGAGATTGAGTAAAATTCTCATTGAAAAAGATTTTTTAAGAGGAAAAGTTGACACAACTCTTTTCATAAAAATTGAAGAATCAAATATTCTAATCATCCAAGTATATGTAAATGATATAGTATTTGGAGGAACAAGTGAAAAGTTTTGCAAAGATTTTGCAAATTTAAAGAAGAGTGAATTTGAAATGAGTCTCATGGGAGAACTCACATATTTTCTCGGCCTCCAAGTAAAACAATCTAAGGAATGAATTTTTGTGAATCAAGCAAAATATTTAAGAGAAATGTTAACAAATTTGAGATGAAAAATTCAAAAGCAATACACACTTATGAGTACATCCACAAAGCTTGACAAATATGATCAAGGCATAAGTGTGGACCAAAAACTCTATAGGAGTATGATAGGATCTCTACTCTACCTAACGACAAGTAGGACCAATATCATGTTTAGTATATGCCTACGCGCAAGATTCCAATCAAATCCCAAAGAATCTTGTCTAATGGCTATTAAAAGAATTTTCAAATATTTAATTGAAACTCAAGATGCAGGTTTGTGGTATCCGAATGGGGATGATTTTGAACAAATAGGATATTTTCGATGCAAATTTTACCAGATGCAAGGTAAACCGAAAGAGTACTTATGGAACTTGCCAACTTTTAGAGAAAAAGCTAATTTCATGGTTTTCAAAGAAACAAAATTATGTAGAATTATCAACTGCCAAAGTAGAATATATAGATGTTGGTAGTTGTTATGCTCAAGTTATTTGAATTCGCCAAGAACTAATTGACTTCGAAATAAATTTTAAGCAAACCCCCATTAGATTTGATAACACTAGTGTCATTAACCTCTTAAAAAATCCAATGTTACATTTTAGAACAAAGTACATAGAGGTTAGACACCATTTCCTTCAAGACCATGTCCAAAACCAAGAAATATCTCTTGAATTTGTGCCGACGAAATTGCAATTAGTGGATATATTTATAAAACCCCTTTTAGAGGAAAGATTTAATTATATTCAAAGAGAATTAGGCATAATAAATCTATTTTGAATAATTAATGTATCTATTTTTTTCCTAAGGTCAATGATGTTTTTAGTATGCTCTCAAGTTTGGAAGCACAAACAACTCCCATGGTATAAAAGTTAACTCCTAATTGAAAGTCGACTACAAATTTAGCAAAGTCGACTTCCCATTGAGAGTCGACTACAACTATAGAAAAGTCAACTAGGGCTTGAAGTCGATTGTTAGTGAATGGACAATTGATTTCTGAGAACCATTTCAATGCCTTTTCAAAATCATCTGTGTCCCTCATTTTTTTAAAACATACTCCATCTTTTCTTCATCTCATTTTTTTCCTTTTTCGACTCTCCTATCTTACTCTTATTTCCAAACTCAAACCCTAGAAATCCTCTCAAAACAACCGACGTCTCAATGCCTTCATCTCACCATTGAATCTCTCCAAGGTAATTTTTCTATTTCTTTCGTTACTTTCCCATTCTTTCTATTTGGATTTATTAGTTTTTGGTTAGGTTATCGAATACTCAAGTTGTTTATCTTGTGATTTAGTGCTTATTTGTGATTTTGTGTTGGTTTGCATTTACATTTGCATTATTCACCGTTTTTATTGTGTTTCGTCTAGAAAAGTCAAGTCCCTTATTCCCATAATCAACTCCCTTCATACGGAAAGTTGATTGCCCCATCTTGATAGTCGCCTGCCTAGCGTTTTAAAAAATAATCTATTTTTACATCAAGAATGTCTTCACACAAACGTCCTCATCCATCCTCCTCCTCTTGACGCCCTCTTTCTCAATTATCATCCCATCCTTCATATTTCCCAAACCATGATTTAGAAGATTCATTTAACAAACTCTTTCAAAAATGTACTGTACTTTTTGGGAAAAACATTTGTTGCCATTATTTAGAGCCACATATTTGACTTTTGCAAATGGTTCTATGAGGATCGCCCTTGGGGCTCCCTCATTGACTTGCAAGGTGATATCTTTCCCTTCCTTCTTCGCACATTTTACACTAACCTAAATGAAGATTCTCACTCTTTTGTTAAAGGTGTTGACATTCCCGTCACCTCCAAGTCCATCCCCACTCTCCTCTATATTCCACTTGACAATGATACCAACGACCCCTCATATCTAAACGTTCCCTGGAAAACTATCTTATTCAATATCACTGATGAAGACAACCTCATTTTCGAGATATCCTACTTAGTCACCATCCTCCAAAACATAAATCTACACTTTGCCCAAAACGTTCTCGCCCACATCATCCTACCCCGAAAGGGGACTCTCGACTAGTTTACCCTATCTGAGGCCTTTTTGCTCTAGGCACTCATGCATCATCACCCCATTAACCTCTTCACACTCATTGTTGAACACATGCACAACGTCACAAGTCATAGTACCTTACCTATCCCCTATTGTTGTCTCCTTGCCTATCTTTTCACCACTATGCACATCGACTTAGAAAATGAGGAATTTGAATGAGCCACACATTTCCATATTATTCATGACGCCACCATCAAGTGGATACATTTCAAATGGAATGGTCAAGCTTGGGTCTACCAACCTAAAACCCAACCCCTTGCCTCATCTCTTGATTTCGTCAACGACGCTAACGACAACAACCCTCCTCGTACTCTAGCCCATCGTCCACTTGCTTTTGATGTGGATGGATCTTATATTGCTCCTCCGCCTTCTCCTCCTGCACCATTCACGTTACAGGTTGTAAGCGTGCGAGTAGACTAGGTTACAATTGAGGTTGCCAAGGTGAGGACGTTCGTGCCAGCAGATTTCATAACTCTTCGAACTGACCTTCGCAATATGATCGTTGATCTTTTTCGAGTCATTGATGGCCATCTCCCACGCCAAGAAAATCAAGCCGATGACACTCTGACATGGGCTTCATCATTGTCACCTAGGGATGCCTAGGTTATCTTATTGTACTTTGTTTTATTTTGGGTACTCATTTTGTATATTCAGTACTATCCTTTGTTCCTTATACATGGTGTTCATGTCTATAGATTCATCTTATCAATTGCCTATGCTTGGATATCTCATCTCATGCATTAATTTTCTATATATGTTTATTCTTTCTACTGACAATGTTTCTTTTGATTATGACAAAAAAATGGGGGAGAAGTATAAGAGATGCCAAGAATGAGAGTAGTTAGGCAATCAACTTTGGTCCTTAAATTTTTGTCAAAATATTTTTATCTATTATGCTATTAGTATTTTTGAAAGGGGGAGTTTTTTAGTGGAAAATTAAGGGGGAGTTCAATTATTAATCTTTTCTCAAAACTCATGTTTTGTTATCATTAAAAATGGGGAGAATGTTGAGCCAACTTGCTTCATTTAATCTATAATCAAGTTTTGATGATTAACATAAATAATAGTTTGAATAATGTATTAATTGTAGCCCTTAATTATTTTGGATTTAATTATAAAATATTTTTCCATAGTATCTTTGTTATCAAAATTGTTATTTCCCATAGAAGTTATTTTTCAAGTAAATATAGGATATAAAAAGTTAGATTTTTCCAAAAATTGGACAAAGAGTCAACTCCCAATCATGGATAGTCGACTCTTGATGTGCCAGTCGGCTATGGAAAAGCCAAGGTCGACGTAACCGAGAGTTTGTTATGCAGTGTCGACATACCCGAGAGCTTCTCTTAGATAGTCGACTATCATTTGGTGGAAGTCAACTTCCACTCCTAGAAGTCGACTCCAGTTCAAGTGACAGTCAACTATAGCTACAGGACAGTCGACTGCCAAAAGTCCAATGTTCAGATTTTTGAACATTATGCAGGTCGTCCAAATTTGTCTATAAATAGTTGGAGCTCAAAATTAAGAAAAAGTTTTGCTCTCTTAAACGTCTTAAGTTATCTCCAAAACATTGCAAACAATCCAAGGCTCTCAAACTTCATTGCCAATCCATCTAAGAGCCACAAAACTAGTGGAGAAAAAGGCAACTCAAGTCCATTCCATTTCTCTCCATTGAACTAAGGTTCATTATTTAATTTTTAGTTTCATTGCATTGTATTTTCGTTCTTCAATTGTTGATTGATTTGTGTCTAAGTGCGGACAAGGATTTGTATTCATTTAAACTCATTGTTGTGGTTGCCTAGAACCCTCATAATCTAGGCATGTATTAGTTTCCAAAGTGAGCTAAGGTGAAAACCTCAGTGAGATTGGATTTAATGGAACCTCAAAGGTGGTTAGACCTTGGGAGAGTGGAGTAAGTGTGTGAGAAAACATCGAACCACTATAAATCTCTATTGTCTGATATTTATAACTCTTGATACATCTTGTGGCATAAACTATCAAAATCTCAATCATCATTAATACATATTTAAGCAAATGTATTTTCTATAAAATCATTCTTTAAGAATTTTATCTAAAATTGGTAAAATTTTAATCTCTCAATTCACACCCCTCCTCGTGAGTGGCCATTAGCCAAGGGACCAATAGTTAAAGGGTTAGAGAAACTTTTGCAAGTTTCAATTTCTATAATCTCATTCAAGTGCAAGTGTTTTTAAATTTTCTTATTGTAACTAAGAGATTCATCTCTCAAATCATCTCTTATTGTAAAATCATTGTAAATTGTCTTATAAGATTGCTAAAGGGCCTACTTTGATAAGTAGGAGGTTGTAATACTAGAGGGCCTAATTGGGATCAAGTAGAAAGTTTTAGTGGATATTTTAAAATTCCTAGTAAACAGTTAAAGTAGTGGATTAAGCCAATTAGGCTAAACCACTATAAATAGATTGTGTGATTTTCGTATTTATATTTCACTTCATTGTTATTCTTAAACATCATTCTCAATCACCAATGCTTTTGCACTAAAACCTCATCATTTGTTTAAATTTTTTTAAGCTTAATCAAATTTTTAAAATCACCCAATTCAGCCCCCTTTAGGTGTGTGGCGCCATTACATACACAAATCTAACAAGATTTAGCCCAGATCTGACTCATTAGACCAGATCTGACCCTCCAATCTATCTCGCCTAGATATGTTGTTCAGATGTACTATTTTGATCTATTTTTATTGGGGTTTTATTTATCGATCGTTTGACATTATTTAAGGTTATTTGATTTTCGTAATGGTTATCTTGAAGTATGATATTTCATTATTAGATTAGAATATTAGATTCTCACTATGGCAGGTTTAGATGCATACAATTTTGGCATAAATAAATATAGATGAAGGTGGAGTCATTAAAGTGGATTTACATTAGTGAATGTGGAGTTATTAAGGTTAGTAAATACACATTGAGACTGATTTTGTTGCTTATACTTTGAGTGTGGTTGAAGATATCTACTACACTAACAATTGTGTGGATTTGGTTAGTATTTCTTTGGTGTGGTTTTGTTTGATAATCATTATGGAGATTAATTCTTCGTGATTTTATTAGAAGAAAGAATTATGAATAATTCGATATTTAAATTTCGTGTTAAGGTAGAGGTTATTATAATTGTGACCTGAAATTTAAATTTGACTGAAATTGAGACTCTTAATTTAACCATAATTAGGACTTTGAATTTAACTATCATTAGGATGTCAAATTGGATTGTGATTGAGATTTATCGCAATTGAAGATTTATCTTCTTGGTTTATCTTCTAATTAAGATATAATTTTCTTTTACATCTATAAATGAGTTTAGGTTTATAAATAAGTGTCCAATAGTTACAACTATATCACTATTATTATACCAATTTTATTACAGTGATATTTTTTTTTTTTGTGATTTTTCTCAATTTGGGTTTTTCACGTTAAATTTTGTGTTTATTTATGTAGTTGATGGTTTGATTATGATTTCTTTTCAATCCAAAATCATAAAAATAGGAGTGCACATCTCAAAGAGGGTGAATTGGGTATTTCAAAATTTGTTTGGTTTAATAAAGATTTTACAAAAAAAAATTGTTTTGTACTTTTTTTTATAGTTTGAAAACAATGTTGTGAATGTAAATCAAAAATACTTCAAATAAAATAATCAAATGCAAGAAAAAAAAAAATCAATAGTAGACATGATTTATAGTGATTTAGCATAATGCAGTTTATTCCATTATCTTAACTTAATTGAATATTCATTATCATAACATTTTCAAAATCAAACTCAACAGTATCCTTTTATAATATTTGTGAACAATGTGGACTCAATTTGGGTATACAATAGAAATTATTTTTAATGAAATTGTTTAATGATATTTAAGTTTAACTTAGACTGCATTCCTTGTACAACTCTAAAGGTGTGTTTGATTGCACATTTTTTCCATGGAAAATGACTAATTTCCACCCAAATTCTAACTTTTGAGGTGTTTGATTGATTAAATTTTCTAGGTAATTTATTTTCTCACTTTGAGTCACGTGATGCCAATTTGACACTTTTGCTAGAAAATATTTTCCCATGGGGGAGGTTGGAATACATTTTCTAGAGAAATGGAAAATCCCAACCGTCTTCCTCTCTGCAAGTTTGAAATTCATATGGAAGAAGATGATCGAGCTAGAACGATCGATGCTGATGTTCAACCCCTACGGAGGGAAGATGACGAAGATCTCACCATCTGCAAAGCCGTTTCCACACCGCGTCGGAAACGTCTGCAAAATCCAGTACGCCATGGACTGGGACGAAGATGGCAAAGAGGCAGCGAACTACCACATGAATCTGACGAGGAAGCTACATGAATATATGACTTCATTTGTGTCCAAGTTCCCAAGGCAAGCATTATGGAATTACAGAGATCTTGACTTGGGGATCAACCACAACGGCCGGAAAAAGCCGCTGGTTATGGGATTAAGTATTTCATGGGGAATTACAAGAGGTTGGTGCAGATAAAAACGAAGGTGGATCCTGATAATTTCTTCAGAAACGAGCAAAGTATTCCAGTCGCTCCACTTGCAAGGAATCATTCGAAGCTATCTGGCAGAGGAGAAGCCTGGCAGCGATGGCGATGGGGGAAGCTCGACTAGTGACGGCGATGACGACAGGGGAAGCTCGGCTAGTGATGGTGGCGATGGTAGCGACGACCAATGACGATGGCTCTTTCCCTTCATCTTCTTCCTCATCACCGTCCATGTGCAGCCATAGTTATATATATATATATATATGAAAATCAAACACTAAAATTGAAAAAATTTAATAATTTTTAGTTAGAAATTTATGCCAATCAAACATGTTTAATTGACATTTTCCCTGCAATTTAATTCTAGGCAATTTAATTACCTAGAAAATATTTTCTTTCCACCCAAATTTCATGCTAGCAATCAAACACACCCTAAGTAGTCAGATTAATTATAACTAAGGGACAAAAAGAAAAATTCATGAAAATTATTATGATTATTGGGCATAAGGGTAGAAATAAAAA
The DNA here is from genome assembly GCA_036245055.1 of Diospyros kaki. Lineage (NCBI taxonomy): Eukaryota > Viridiplantae > Streptophyta > Magnoliopsida > Ericales > Ebenaceae > Diospyros > Diospyros kaki. Next base: position 33,452,151 of record BSEG01000016.1, read on the forward strand.
AATATACGAAATAGAAATAAAAATTTTCTAAATTTTTCAAAAAATAACACATGAAGAAAGCAAGGCGTTACATTCCACTTTTATGTTCCCAACACTATGCTTTGCCCTATTTTATTTCCTAGTTTTGCTTAATATACCTTTAACACAATCCACACAAATTTTGGAGTTGTGAAAATTCAATTGGGGGAAGAATTTGAGTTTTAATCAATCTTTCAACTCTTTCTTGAGAAATGTGTACTGAGCATTAATGCCACAAATAAAATCATTTTTCTTTTATCAAAATTCTTTGGGTTCCAATCTTTTTAAGGTTTAATGGATAACATCAAAACATAAAGTTCAATTGATATAAGTCATCAAACATTCACTAAAAAAACTTCAATTTAAAGAAATTTCAACTCCTTTATTGGAATATAGAAATGATGATATCCAAACTCTTCAAGTTTTGAAATAAAGGTCAAAACTCCACACGGTACAAAAATAGTTTTTTTTTTTTTTATTAAAACAAGACTACAACCTCGACTCTATTCCCCACATGCTAATTTATTTCCCTTCACTTGGTTTGTGTTTGATTATGAACCCCTGCAAATAATTAGCAATATATGAATAGGACTCCCACTATCTAACCACTAAGGATTTTGTGGTACATCAACTACTAGAGAAGTTTCAAAATAAACGAAGGTTAGTATTTAACCTTTCTTATTTCGTTCTCCAACCATGCCTCATACAAAGGTTGAGTTGGATGACATTCGAAGTATGAGGGGTAGATCTAAAAATTTAGAACGCAATGATTGAAAATCAAGAACGATGTCTCTAAATGTGAAAGAAGAGAGAGAAAATGGAAAGAATCTGATAGGTATGGGTACTGTGTCAATTCAAAAAAAAAAAATGGGAACGTATTATGAATCTAGTTTGGAATAACATATTTGAATTAGGGGTTGAGGAACACAAGTTATAAAAGGAATACATGTTGATAATTCAAAAATTTAAAAAAAAAATAATTTACCTAGATTTGAATTGAGGTCGTCATGAGCTGAAACCCAATCCACCCCCTCAATCCATCTCTGCCAAGTATCCTTTTGAGCATTATAGATGGTTTTGATTTACTAAATTGGATTGGAAGAGAGACTTTAAGGCTTGGTGAACAACGAAGAATTTGGTAACGGTTACTTTCGGGTTGTTGAGACAGTTGATGATATTTTACATTTTCATGGCATAGGTCATAATCTTAGAAACACTATCATAACTTATATTTGTCAAATTTTCTATCAGCTCTCTTGTTCCAACCTTTTTAGACTCTAGGAATCTCTACCCTATAGTCTCAAAGAATCTCTTACCATTCTTCTTATAACCCTATTGCTCAATCTATTACCTATTTCCTATTTTTCCTAGTGAGTTTTCTTTAAGGATGTGTTTGATTGGGGGATGGAAAGTGGGACAGAATTCCAATTCTCACCCCATCTCCTAGAAATTTTAATTTCTTAATTTTAAGAAAAATCTTCACTTTTTGAATTAAAATGAAATTCGAATTCCATAAAAAAAAAAAATTGTTTGATGAAATTTCCTAAAATTTGGATATAAAATGAATTCCACTCCCATTTTTTACCCGTATCAAATGTGACCTAAGAATGCATTAAGTGGGCCCAAGAGACTTATCATCAATTAAGGCTAAGTCAAGATTAGTTAGCCCTAAAAGTAACTCAACATCACCCTTCCAAAATTGGCATAATTATTCTTATGATCTTTGATAACGTTTTGACTAACTACATGACAAAAGTAAGCTTATTTCATATATGAAAAACATTATAATTTTTATTTTTATTTTTAATATATTTGTTAAACTTATCTAATCATCCTTAAAAAATAAGTTACTTAACTTTTTATTTGATATTTTTCATACATGCTCATCTTTCTCCCTCCCCTCCAAACAAACATATTTGAACTTTACAAATAAGAAAAAATGATACATGTATCTTCTAATGCATTTTAAAAAATTTAATAAATAATTTGATAAAAATTTTAAAATATTTTTTAATCTTATTTTGATCATTCTATATTTTAGTTTAAAAAACATTCCAAACTTATTTTGATATAATCTTATTTTATTTATTTTAACAAATATTACCTTAATAATAAAAATGATTGCACCAAAAAAAAAATCCTCTACATCTATATATATATGTATATATATAAATCTCAAAATTAAAATAAAACCCTTATCAAGTATTCCCACTTTTGGAAACTCATGCGAATAACAACCCCTTTTTTAAGTAATTATACACAATCATTTACTTACAACATCATCTCATAATCTCTGGCCATTTCATTTATTTAATTCATAAGATTTCCATTAAGACAATTTGCCCACCTATATATAATATTATATATATATATATATGCTGGCACACATTTATAATATGTATAATTTATACATCTCAGTTTATCAAGTAATAGTTTCATTCAATTTATAATAAAATAAAGTATACACACACCAGCCAGCCTAACGACCTAAACTTGCATTCAAAAGACCAACTCTGTGACATGAACAATATATATATCTAGGGTTAATTACATCAATAATCACTTAATTTTGTATTCTGTTATTATATGATCACTGAACTTTAAAATATTATTTGTTAGTTACTAATATTTCAAAATTGTTACTGCTTAGTTATTGAACTTTAAAATGTTATCAGCTAATCATTAGTATTTCAAAATCGTTTCTTACTCGTCACTTGTTAGTTACTAAATTTTAAATTCACGAATAACAGATGAGAAATAATTTTGAAATATTAGTGATTAATAGGTAACATTTTAAAGTTCAATGACTAAATAGTAACAGTTTTGAAATATTAGTAACTAAAGAATAACATTTCAAAGTTTAATGACCAAATAGTAGTAGAATGTAAAGTTGAATAATTATTGATGTAATTAACCCTATCAAGACATGAAATGAACCTGAATAATATATATATATATATATATATTAATGTAACACTTCTCCATTTCGCTGTGTTCTAATTAACTTAGCGCCACAATTTGTTGCTTCATCATAAAATTAACAAAATGACTTAATTTTATAATAAAAAAAATAAATTAAATGGATGGCAAAGAACATCATTTTGTAATCATTATTTCTTTTTTTATTATTTACTTGAAGTGTTCAAGATTTGCTCGACTAATTTTCATGAATGGATGACTTATCCTTCTGATGCATTTTTAAATAAATTTAAATATGATCACAATTTATATATACTTAAAATTAAACATTCAAAAAAATTTATGTGAGACTTATCCTTTAATTAAATATTATTTTTTAATAATAATTATATTTTTTAAAATTATGACACTAATTCGAATTTTAAGTGTTTTACCACATCCATGGCAATGCAGGGGGCGGTTGGTTGCGTTGGACCATTTTGGCCCTAGACCAAAAGATACCATTCTTCAAAAGGAGCTGTTTGCACGTGCATCTCGCGTGGAGGACATAGATATATCCAATATACAAAGAGACCCGCTCACAACTGCCCGTCCCAGTCCCACATCAGATAAAAAAAAATTAAAAAATACATATATATATATATAGTGAGTGATATTTTAAATAAATTATATATATATATAAAGTTTTTGATATTGTAGTGATAAGTTATTAATGTCGGTAGGAAGTTGGGAAAGGTTACTAATGGGTACGTTACGCTTAAAAATTCGAGATGAAATTAATTAATTATTTATTTATTTAATTATTTATTTATTTATTTTAGCGTGCGCCTGCCATCCATCCGAAATAACCCACGTGACACTCTTAACTTGTTCGTAAAATACTACATTGTCATTGTTGCTTGCTATATATATATATATATATATTCATCTTGATAACCTGTTTTTAATCCAAAAAAAAAAACAATATTAATAATAGGCACGAGAGGTGCGCGTGGGACTTGTAGCTGTCTTCGGCTCTCAGTTTGTCGCTGGCATTCATGGGATCTACTAAATAATAATAAATAAAAGGAGAAAAAATGTCCACTTGCGGCTGCAGACAACCCAACGTGACTTCCATCCATCCATCCATCAATCATCATCATTTTTTCCCATTCTTCATAGTTAAGTTATCAATTTTTTATGGCTCAGAGAAATTAAGACTCAGTTCTTTTTACTATTTTTAAATTATTTTTAATTTTTAATTTTTTAAAATAATAAAAATATATTCTTTTTATTATTTTAAAAAATATATTTTTAAAATAAACAAATCCTAAACTCAAATATATTTATTTATTTATATTTTATTATTATAATAAGAACAAATATTATAAAATTTATTAATTTTAAAATATACATATTTTTAATAATATATTAATATTAAATATTTTTAATTTATTGAATAATCAAATTTATTAAATAAAATATTATTAAAATTTTATTTTTAAAATTTCAAAAAAAAAGCGTTTTTAACTTTTTAAAAATAGACTATCAAAATAAAAAATTAAAAAAAAATTTAAAATTTAAAACTGAAAATTGAAAAACAAATAGAACGAAGCCTAAGGGTCCGTTTTTCTTTATTGTTTACATACTATTTCAATTTTTAATTTTTTAAAACAGTAAAAACTTATTTATTTTATAATTTTTAAAAATATATTTTCAAAAGTAAGAAAAAAATTTATAAAAAAATTCAAAATAACAAAAAGTTATTTTAGCTGTTTTTAAGTACAACACAAAAAAAGAAAGGGTAAGTTATTTATTTATTCATATTTTATTCTTATCACGAGAAAAAAAATATTACAAGATTTATCAACTTTAAAATGTATATATTTTTTAATAATATATTAATATTAAATAATTTTAATTTATTAAATAATCAAATTTATTGAATAAAATATTATTAGTAAATTATTTTTAAAATTCCAAACAAAAAGTGTTTTTTATTTTTTAAAAGTAAATTACTAAAATAAAAAATTTAAAATAAATTTAAAATTTAAAATTAAAAATTAAAAATTAAAATCTAAAGAGAACATAGTCTAAATTACTAATTTAAAATATAGCTTGTACGTAAATATGGAAATAATTTATTGTATTTTATTTTTAAAAATAAATTAATTATTATATTTTTAAAACAACTTAAGTAAGTTATCAGAGATAAATCATGAACTCTAAGTTATTATATGTGATTTTAAAAATCATTTCTTAAAATTTGAATGTAATAAATTTGGAAAAAATAATTAAAAGGGTAAAGGTAATAAATGTTATTTAAATATATATTTTTTGTTAATAAATATATATATATATATATATATATAATAAAGAAGAATACTGGTTGTGGAGAACTAGGGGCTGGCCGTTGTATCCAGGGGAAAAAGCCACAGCGGCCACGTGATCGAAACATGCGCGCTTTCATCATAATATCTGGCAAGTTGTTGTTGTTGTTGTTGTAGAGGCTATTAGGTTTACGGTAATTTAGAAGTCCATTTTTTTTAAATAAGTATAATTGTTAATATTGATAACTCTTTGAGAGATTTAATTTGACTTTGTGTCTAAATTGTTATCCTTTAAAGTTTAAAGTTTAAATTAAATAATCTTATTAAATTACAGATCAAATATACTAACTAAACACAATAATTAATTTCCTAAATAATTTTCAATCCTTTAAAAAAAATAAAAAAATTATAATCTGCTTTATCAGTTAACCCAGTCAGCTGTTCGGATTGGCATTAAAGTCCTCAGAAGGCCTATGAGTCTATCCCAAATATATATATATATATGTATATAAACTATTAGCTGAATTTATTTGTTTTTTCTCAGCGGGGATTTCAGAATTTCAGGGGCAGAAAACCAAGTCTTCGCCAACTTGCTCCGGTCACCACCCAATCCAATCTTCTCTCTCTCTCTCTCTCTCTCTCTCTACATATATACAAGTAGAGGGCATCCATCCATGTCTCTGCTTCTCGATCCGCATCTATGGCAGAACAGGAGACCTTCCACAAGTTCTTCAACTGCTGGATCACCGGGCAAGACCGCCTCCTCCAAGAACTCACATCCGCTGCCGCCTCTAACGACGACGACACCGTGCTCCGGCCACTCGTTGCCCGAGTCCTCCAGCATTACGAGCACTACTACGGAGCCAAGTCTCGCTTGGCCAGGGCCGACATCTTCTCCATGTTTTCCCCCTCCTGGACTACCACTCTGGAGAATGCCTTCCTCTGGATCGGTGGCTGGCGCCCCTCCATGGCCTTCCACCTCCTCTTCTCCAAGTCCGGCCTTCAGCTCGAGCAGGCCCTGGAGGTCCTGATTCGCGGCCTCTGCTCCGGCGACCTCGCCGACCTCAGCCCTGCCCAGGTATCTCAGGCCGACGACTTGCAGCGCCGCACCATAAGGGAGGAGAAGGAGATCACCGAGGAGATGGCCAAGCACCAGGAGACCATCGCCGACCCCTCCATGGTTGAGCTCTCCCACGAGGTCTCCGAGCTGCTCCGGAACGGCAGCGGCGGCTGGGGCGAGGCGGAGACGGAGCGGCTAGAGTCGAACATGGCGGCGAAGGAGAAGCGGCTGAAGGAGATACTCCAGATGGCGGATGACCTACGGCTGAGGACACTCAAGGGAGTGGCTGATATTTTGACTCCGATCCAGGCCGTCCATTTCTTGATCGCGGCGGCTGAGTTGCACCTCCGGCTTCACGACTGGGGCAGGAGACGGGACGCCCTCCACGCCGCCGCCAACAACAACCACCCTGATGATGGACTTCGTGGTCTTTGATTGGATGTTTGGATGGTGAAGATTGCGGGTTGCACGTCGAGCAGAATGAGAAGGGTGCAGTGTAGCAATGCTTTTTCTTATTAAGGTTAGGAAATATGTATTACATAATACTATAATAGTAGTAATAATAATAATATATATCTAATATGGGTGGTAATATATAAAATATATAAAATCTTTCTTGTTCTTATTAAGTCTAAATCTGCTACTGTGTACACACCGAAATGTACTTACTGGTTTGCTGTTTGTCCAGTCAAAATAAATTGTCAAATTCATGGGACCCATTTTATTTTTTTATATATATATATTTTTTCATATTGGTTTTAAAAATTAAAACTGAAATGGTATTTAATTTCGTGTCCTATATAAAAAAAAAAAAATTGAAACGTAACCCAGAAAAGTGGTAAGAGATGTAAACAACAAAAAAGTGTTTTTGTGTGCTTAAAAGTAAGTTTGTCCTATTAGTGCTTAAATTAATAATATATTTGAACCTAAACAATAATAATGGTTTGTAAAGGATAAATTAGCTGGATTTGGTCTTCTGGTATGGACCGTGCTACATGACCGACGAAATGATAGACTGATAATCAGGTTTAACTTTATTTGATGATGAAGTTCAATTAAATTTCATAAATTAGATTTCATCAACAATCATGAAGACATTACAAACGAGAGAAGATCAGACTTCATAAAACTTGATCAAGTCTGAATCAAACTTTATCATAAGATAAATCTAACTTCATCATGAGATGAAGCTCGATCGATCTTCGTCTGATTGGGCTCATCATGGAGATTAAACCTAAGACTTCATTCAGATACGATAATAATAAATTATGTGAGGACATTTTTAATTATTTATGTAAATAATATTTTTTTTCTAATATCAAAATTCAGAGTTAGTTTAGCTAGTTGTGTTAATATCTATTCTATTCTAGGCTAGGCATTTCGATTTTGGAGCCATCAATATTAAACCCTTAGCTGCCCAGCTGTGTCAAGCTAATTGTTGAATAGTGCATGCATTTACGCAAGTCAGCCTCAGCAAAGCGACTCTGCCACTAGAAACCATCTAGGAATGAGTTTCATTATGTCAGCAACATATTGGGAAAACCGAGAATCCAGAACTGGAGGCCTCCCATCCCAACCTCACTGTTAATTACATATACAGTAGCTGAACAAAAATGCTTGATATTAAATCATGCTAATAGTTAAAAAGTACTGTTGAATACTTCGCCTCTTTTAAATTATAATATCAAACAGCTCAATACATAAATTATTAAGTCCTCAAAAATAGAAGGCCCCCCAAAATATAAGAAGAGTAAGAGACCTAAGATGAGAGACATCGAAGAAAGAGAAAGGAGAGTTGGAGAAGACTAACAGACACCGAAAGGGACGACAGAGAGAGAGAAAGGAGATGCCAAAGAAGATGCATCTGAAACGACAACAAACATTGGAGAGAGAGAAAGAAAGAGAAAACCAAATGACTCGAGATGTGAAAGATGGGACGAGACCAAGGGATACTAGAGGTAGAGAGAAGAGATACGGTTGTTAGTGTTGGTGTCCTAACACTAGACTTAGATGGCATCTAGTACTTATAATTATAAGACTAATGATGTACTTCTTGCAATATATATAATAAAATGTGTTTTCATATTTTGAGATTCTATCTTCATCAGAAGTGATATTGCCACACTCTAAAATTCCATCTAATTTGAACACCTATTTATAGACTTAAAATCATCCATAGATATATACAAAAAATCGTATCCTGATCAGAAGATGATTTATGAAGATATTCCTCCAGATGAGATAAATCTTATATAAAATCGAATTTGACAGCATTCGAATCACAGTCAAATTTGAAGTCATAATCAAGGTCAAATTAGAAAACGCAATCACAAATAAATTAAGATTTTGAGTCATGATTATCACAAATCTCCACCTTAACTCTAAATTCACAAATGAAATTATCTAAAATTTGTTCTTCCAACATAATCATGGAGAATTAATCTCATTGACGAATACCAACTAAATCCACACAGTGCTCGAATTTCGCAATAAGCAGGGACTTGATCAACATATCTGTAAGATTATCATAAGTGCTGATTTTTCTAACGATAACTTCACCACGAGCAATAATCTCTCGAATAAAATGATATAACACATTAATGTGATTCGTTCTCTCGTGAAACATCTAATCTTTAGTGAGAAAAATAGCATATTGACTATCACAATAGACTGTACTGTCATGAAGATTTTCACTAATTTCACCAATCAACCCTTTCAACTAAATAATTTATTTAACGGTTTCAATAATTTCTATATATTTTGCTTTTGTAGTAGATAGGGCAATGGTGGACTGTAAAGTAGCCTTCCAACTAATAGCATAACCATCAATAGTGAATACATACCCAGTAAACGATCTTTTCTTGTTACGATCACCTGCAAAATCAAAATTAACAAAACTAATAACTCAATCTCTAGTATTTTCAAATTGTAAATAGACATCAACGGTACCACACAAAAATCAAAGAATTTGTCGGACTGTCTTCCAATATTCTTTACCAGGGTTAGACATATATCTACTAACCACGTTTACTACATGAGCTAAATCAAGGCGTGTACAAACCAAAGCATACACAAGACAACCGACTCCACTAGAGTATGAAATTTTCGACATCTTATTAATTTTAGCATCTGATTGAGGAGATAAACTCGATGAAAGCTTAAAATATATAGCCAACAAAGTACTCACATGTTTAACCTTCTGCATATTGAATTTAGTCAAGACTTTCTCAACGTATCCCTATTGACTTAGATACAATTTACCTGCCTCCCTATCTCTTCAAATTTGCATTCCAAGTATCTTATTCACTACTCCAAAATCTTTCATCTCAAATTCTTTGTTTAGCTGAGATTTCAATCTCCTTATCTCATCCTTATCTTTCGATGCTACTAGCATATCATCAATATATAAAAGTAGATATATAAATGACCCATTTTTTTTTAATAGACACAATTATCATAACTACATCTATTAAAACTATGTTCAATCATAAAGGAATCAAATCTTTTATACTATTACCGAGGAGACTATTTCAGGTCATATAAAGACTTTTTCAATAAGCAGACATAGTCTTCTTTGCCTGGAACTTTAAAACCCTCTAGTTGTTGCATATAGATATCCTCATCAAGTTCCCCATTTAAGAACGTTGTCTTAACATCTAACTATTCAAGTTCAAGATCTTGAATAGCTATAATACCAAAGAATGCCCAGATGGAATTATGTTTCACAACTGGGAAAAATACATTTGTGAAGTCCACACTTGGTACATGACTGTATTTCTTTACTATGAGTCTGGCTTTGTATCTCACTTTTTCAACTCCTGGTGTACCTTTCTTTTTCTTGAATATCTATTTGTACTTAATTGCTTTCTTATCCTCGAGTAGTTTCATTAATTTTCAAGTACAATTTTTGTGTAAGGATTCCATCTTTTCATGTATTACAGTAATCCATCTTCTAAATTCAGCACAAACTAATTACTTCAAAATAAGTGAAAGACTATTCACTACAGTCGATATCTTCAACCACACTCAAGGCATAGGCAACAAGATTAGCTTCAGCTGACCTTTAAGGAGGCTTGATATTTCTTCTGAGTCTATCCTTTGCAATACAATAATATGATGGACTAGCACTTATTTTCGGACTTGACTTGGGGCTTGACCTAATCTAAGATGATGATGGCGGCTCAGACGTTTGACTTTTGTCAATTTCAAGCTCCACTTGAATATCAGAACTCTGGTGATCTGCAAGGTTAGATTTTTGTGCAAACGAATTGCGAAGCATAGCAATTTAATTAAAAATAACATCTCTGCTAATTAAAACATTATATATTTTTAGATTCCATAACTTATAACTGTTAACACTAGATTTATAACCAAGGAAGAGACAATGTTTAGACATTGGTTCTAATTTTCCATTATCGACATGAACAAATGCAGGATATCCAAAAATTTTCAAATCTTAATAATTCACAAAAGTATCTGACCATAACTCTTCTAGAGTTTTTTTGTCAATAACAAACGAAAGAGACCAATTAACTAGAAAACATGCCATATAAGCAAAGTCAACTCAAAAAGACTTAGATAAACTGGAATTAGATAGCATACATCGTACATTTTCTATTAAGGTTCTGTTCATCCACTCAACTACACTGTTTTGCTGTGGCGTACATGGAATTGTTAAATGCCTTAAAATTTCGTTCTTCCTGCAAAAATCATTAAATTCACATGAACAAAATTCTAAATTATTATCTGTGTGGAGACGCTTAATTTGTTTATCAGTTTGTTTCTCAATCATAATCTTCCACTGCCTGAAAGTAACCAAAACATTAGTCTTCTATTTTAAGAAGAATGCCAAGACTTTCCTAAAAAAAATCATTAATGAAAGTCAACATATATCTAGCACCACCTTTAGAGAGTACTTTAGCTAAACCCCAGGGATCAGAATGGATATAGTCCAGTATACCTTTTATATTGTGGATGCCTTTATTAAATCTAACCAATTTTTGCTTACTGAATACACATTGAAGGTTTAAAGTGATGAAATTCACGCCACAAGATATATCAATGAAGCGCAATAAATGGCACAAGACAATTTTTAAGTGGTTCGGTGTATTCTATACACCTAGTCCACTTTCCCAAGATCTAATTGCCCTTGGGGTTCCACTAAAACCAACACCAAGGTTTTCTCTTAGATCACCTTGGAAACTAATACAACCCTAGATTACAAATGGTTCTAGATAACCTAAACAATCCACAACAATGTTTAAATAAGTACAATATTTTGTCCACAATTGGACTCAAAAGATTTAAACAATAAATACACTTATACAAGGCAATAAATGAAATGATACAATAACCTTAAGATGAAGAAATTCAGATAAAACTTGAAGTAAGTTTCTCTTCTTTGCCTTGTAGCTCTTAAGTGAGTGAGCAATGAAACTTGAGAGCCTTTGGATGTTTGGTTAGCTTGATAAGGGATTGGAGACTTTGAATACTTCTTTGAACTCAAATAAAATGCTAAACTCCTCAAGCAAAACAACCCTCAAGTATTTATAAACGCGGCTAGAAAACTTGTTCAATGTTCAAAAAAATGACTGTTGGGCCTGAGGAGTCGACTTTCCTAAAACAGGGGTCGACTTCCATTTTAAGTAAGAGTCAACTCTAGTTATACAAGAGTTGACTCTTCAAAAAACACCAATGCTGTTAAGTCAACTCTACATAATCTTCTCTCAATTGGCTCGATTCTAGCTTTGTAAGAGTCGACTTCAGGTTAAGGAAAGTTGACTCCTTTGAACTAAGAGTTAACTTTTGAAGCCAATTTTATAGAAAATAAATTTTATACATATGTTAATTGCTTGAGACTTGGTTTTAATCAAAAGCATAGCTTTAGTGGAGATTATGAATTTTGAGAAAAATATGTAATAATTTACTTAAAATAATTAAGGGCTACAAATTTTACATCAATTATAAAATATTATTTTTGTTAATTGTCAAAAATTAATTAAAAACTCAATTGGGGCAAGTTTGCTCAACATTTGTTGGTTTTAGTGGAACTCCAAAGGTAGTTAGACCTTGGGAGAGTGGACTAGGTGTGTGGAATACACCGAAACACTTAAAAATTGTCTCGTACCATTTATTGCGCTTCATTGATATATCTTGTGGCATGAATTTTATCACTTCAAACCTTCACATATATATATTTACATAAACCTAGTTTAGATAAAATTGTAATAACAAGAATTTTATTTGAAAAATTAGTAGATTTTTAATCACTAAATTCACCCCTTTCTTGAGTGGCCATACTCCAAGGGACCAACACACATTGCTCACAAAACTCTAGTTTTCCAATACTTTATCTTTCAAGAAATCCTCTTTTGCTCAATTCAACCATACATATTTTACTCATATGTTCAAGACACATATGCCATAACTAAGTAATATCAGTATCAAATAAAGAAGAAGTAGAAACAGAAGCATCACCTATAAAGGTAGAACCCTATAAAACATACATTAATCAACCGTACTCAATGAAATAATATTTCTTTTGAACTTGTACCCACTTTCACCAATGAACTTGTACCCATTTAAATCAAGAGTACTCAATGAAATAAGATTTTTTTTTAGATCGGGAACATGTTTGATATCAGTTAAAGTTTGAATGATACCATTAAACATCTTAATTTTAACTGTTCCAATGCCAACAATTTTAGAAAAAGAATTATTATCCATCAACACATCACCAGAAATCAAAGTTTTATATGTCGAAAACAAATCCCGGTTAAGTGACATATCAAATGTGCATGCATTGTTGAAGATCCAATTTTCATTAGATTTAATAACCTCATTAGATACCCCCATAACTTCCCCATTATTACTGTTATTTTTAACAACATTGGTTTCTCCTGAAGTTTCTGCTTGCTTTCTTTTCTGGTCAAATTCCTGTCTTTTAAGTTTGTTCTGCAACTTATAACACTCATTCTTTGTGTCCTTTCTTCTTACACTAATTACAAGGTTTTTCCTTATTCCTAGACTTGGATCTACTTTTCCCTCTACCACTAGAATTTTTATCTTGTATTCTCCCTTTACCACCAAAATAATTATCTCCTCAAAAATTTTCTCAAATATTTTAACTTGATAAATCTTAAAGTAAATCAATAAAAATTCTGGAAGAAAAATACTGAAAAACCCATGCTTACATGCTTTCATGCGCCTAGCGTGTGGCTGTGCATGAAAGCTAGCGCGTGCAACCACGCACCACCGTCTTCCTCAAGTTTTTGGTCGCCGACGGATGCTCCGATGGCCGATATAATCGCATCCCCTTAAAGCCCTCAGCAAGTCAATCCTAGTGGTACAACTTTCGAGTCGAAAGGCCACTGGAAGATGCCCCAAACGGGCAGTTGCAGGTTCGGCAAGGCAGACCGCCTCCAGATTTCGGCCGAGCTCCAAATGGCCTTCAATTACACACCAAACCGCACCAAATTCTCCAGAATTGATCCTTAATGCCTCAAGACCAAAAGCCCTCTATCCCTTGCTTTCGATTCACTCCCAAAATCTACCAATTTGATGCCAAACACTCGAAACTCTCGACCCCTATTTATACCCAAAAACTAGCCACCTCACGGCCAATCAACGGCCAAGCCTTGGCCACCAAGCTTCCTACCGTCGTATAGCACCTCCCCTAGCTCTCACTCGGTTGTCCCATCGTCGAAATTAGCCTCCACGTGCGGTGGATTTGCGGCGGCCGAATTTGGCTTGTGTTCACACTACCAACTTTTGTTAAATTGCATTTTCACCCCCCGCTTCCTTCCAATCTCACTTTGACCCCTTCCATGATACCTCTGATCTTTCCAACACCATCACTAAGGCTCACAAGTTTTGTACTTCTCATTTTCTCCTCGAAATTCTCAAAAATCTATCGTTTTGACCTCCCTCAAGCAAAATTAGAAAATTACACTTTGGTCCAATTGCTCGTTTTGACCTTAAATCCATTCGTTTTAACCCAAAATCGCTTAAGGGTTGTTCTACACGTAGAATATAGGTCCCTAACATGCTCTGTTGACCTTTCGGACGTCTCCTACATCGATTCGATTTTCTCAGCCCGATCGACAGTTGTACCAAAAACTATTCCCGTCCCACTTCTTTTGATTCCTAAAATCATAATTTGTATTACTCGTCCTTACTATACCATTTTCCTTAATCATCTAGGGTCTGGGGTACTCTCTTTGGTTGATTCGATCGCTTTAAATTGCGATAGTGTACCCTAAAGTCTCATTCTTTCGATAATTCCATTTATGCCCTTCATAAAATTCCATTTTTAGCCTCAAATAGTTCCCGGGTATTACAACTATAAAGATAAGGAATAGGACTAGGTCATAAACGTTAGGTTTGGGACTAAGACATGAACACTGAGACTAGGACTAGCTCTAGAGAGTATGACACTAGGTCTAGGACTATGACATGAACACTAGGACTAACATTAGCACTAAGGAGTAGGAATAGGACCATGACTAAGACTAAGACTTAAGACCTTGGCCTTTAACTGAGTCTAGGACTAGGACTAGTATTAAGACTAATGAGTCCTAGTCCTCTAAGACTAGGTAGGACTAGGGCAAGTCTAGGATACAACTATTAGTTTTAGAACTACAACTAGGGCTAATACTATGAGGATAAGGACTAGTATAAAGACTAGAACTAAGACATGGACCAAGACTAGGACTTAGGATCTAGACCCATGACTTACGACTATGACATGAACTTTGGACTATGAGGACAAAGACATTAGAAGTAGGACATAGACCTAGGACAATTGGGACTATGAGAACTATGGGTACTAGGATTGAGATTAAGACAACATTTAGGAGGACTAGGAGTCTTAAGATTACTTGGGATATGGCTAAGACTTGAACTATGAGGACATGGACTAGGATTCAGAGGACAAGGATTCCAGGAGTCTATGAGAATAAAGATTGTGATTAGCACTACGAGTAGAGATAAGATACCAAAAGGACAAGGGTATTAGGTCTAGGTCTATATACGAGGACATAGACATTAAGAGATCATGAGTTATAAAAAAAGACATGTGTATGGGTGAAATAAGAAGAGGAGATTTTTGTTGTTTTTGGTAACTCAATAATTTTTTTATTTTTTCATCAAATCTTAAAAGTGATAGGTGTAATTTATTTTAAAATAAATTATATTATTACTTAAAAGAAATGAGCTTAATTAATATTTTTAATTTTTAGGTAAGTCGCATTATTAATCTTAACCGGAATTTTTTTGAAGAGAAGCTGAGAGAAAAGCAAATGGCAATTGTTTTCCACAAAAGCAAGAAAAGCACCGCAAGCTGTAGACGACACGTTCTCTCCCTCCCCTAACATCCACAAATAGTGGAAAAAGGCTGACTGATCTGGAAGTTGGTAGAGAGAGGGAGATCGATGTTTGCTTTCTGATCCATTTGCTCTTCCTCCGCTTCCTCGAGGTTTGTTTCTCTCCCCAGTTATCATTTTTTGTGTTTATTTGAGCCTTCATTTCTCGCTCTCGATTTTCTGTACTTGCTCAATTTATCGTCGCCATTAGTGAATTTTCTGCAGAAATTTGTCAGTTCTTGATCGAGTACGTAATGCTAGAGAATTCGCCATCTTATCTGTGAAATTTTATTGGAGATTTATTGATTTTTGTTTTTGTTACTTCCTAGTGTCGGTGGAGCGCATCGGCTGGTACGTGGCTGCTCGTCAGGGTTCTCGTGGGTTCGTATTAGCTTTCATCTCTTGCTTCTGCGATTGAAAATTGGACTAATGCATGAGTTTTGTTGTTTTATATTTCAATTCGTTGGTTCCGCAAGCGAGCACCCCCTAGATGCCATTGTTTAAGTGATTTTTTGTTGCTTTGGAGTTTGACTGGAACTAGTTGAGTTGATTTTTCTGAACAGTTGACCTAAAATTAAACAAAGAAATGACAGTTTGTGCCTTTTTTTTTGGGGGCGGGGGGTAGGGAGTAATGGCATTTGCAGTTTGTTAAAAAGTCAAACAAGATTGCCCACTTGGTATTTAACAATGAAAAATATATAAGATTGGTGAAACAGCTTTCTTTACCCCCCCCCCCCCCCCTTTCATTTGTGCATAGAATATCTACACACAATGTGCTCTGTGTAATTAGTTGAAGCAATTTATGTTGGTAGCAGGTTGATGAAACCATCATTTGGACTTGCTGCTACTGAATAAGATAAAAAACAGTTATGCTTAGTGAATTGTGTAGTATGTTCAATTGTTCATATAGATTTACATTAGGTTTCACTATTTGTCTAACATAATTATAGATTCTACAGTTAGAAATGCAATTTATATGTAAGAAAGGTGCATCATGAGATTAGTTAAAGATCTAATTCTTGATAATTGGTATTAAAACTGTTTCTCTTGCCCTCTGTACTATATAGATTTACGAATTGGTATTTTTGTTGATGTGATAGATTTTTTTAGCTTAGAAAGAGACTCAGATTCATTAGAAGTCTTTTTGTTTTAAATTCCTGATTGATTTTGCTTTTGATTGCAAATAAACGAATCAGCTTCTTCAGGAGCCTTATTGTTTTAGATTCCTGAAGGTTCCCCCTTGTCATTGCAGTGACTAATGTTTTGTTTATTGCCCAAGCAAGCATTAGTACAGCTTTAAAAGTTCAGAAGAAAGCACATTGCATTTTCTATTAAATGCATCTAAATTTAAAAACTTAAAAGTAGGCATAAGGTTGTATTGTTTTTTTAATAATCAGGTATTACATTAATCTTTTCTCTCCTTCATCAAGGCCTTGGAATATCCTAAGAGATCTGCATTCAAAGTGGTCCCAAATCTTCAGAAATGCGCTGATTCTTCTCTGAAATATGCAATATGGTAGTTGGAGTCATGAGATTTAATAAGTAAAAGATGGTGCTCTGATGATAGAGCATAAAAGCACATCTTTATTAAATGGTAGTGTAATGGGTGAGGAGAATCTGCCACAAGCAATTAAGGCTGAAGAGAGTGATGAAGGATCATCATCCACTGAGAGTGAAGATTCAGGGACTTCTCCAATATCACATCATGGTTTAGACAATGAGGCAGGCTTGGCAACTTGTCGTGTATGCCATTGTGCTGAATCTGATAGAAGGGGGGATGTTGTGCTGGGACTTTTGGGTATCACTCCACCATCACAGGATACAACAAAAAGTGGTGAGCATGTAAAACCTAACTGCAAAACAGTCTTGAAAGATGTTAAAAGTGCTTGTAACAGAGGTGGCAAAAGAGCATGTGATGTTCTTGAGTTTGTCAGCCCTAAAGGGGAGGTTTTTATTTGTAACACTGATGTAGAGATGGGTTTTAGTCACCGTCGGGACACATTAATTGAGCTAGGTTGCTCGTGTAAAAGTGATCTTGCTCTAGTACACTATGCATGTGCGCTAAAGTGGTTTGTGAACCATGGATCCACCATCTGTGAAATTTGTGGATGTGTTGCAAAAAACATCAGAACTTCAGATTTCAAAAAGATAGTAGTTTTATTGAAGGATTATGAAATGCTGAGGGAAAGGACTGCCAATGGGGAGCCTAATCCTACAGTGGTGCAGACTTCAGGTGTGGACCCTGATGCTGTTGCTGCTATCCGAAGGCAAAGGCTAAGTGAGATTTCACTCTGGTTTAATCTACATAATAATAGCCAGACTGTCGCAACTTCACTGCTTGTCGATGAACAAGCCCCTAACATTGTCTCTGAAAGAATTGTCCCTGCTGAAAATCCTGCAACAAAATGGGCCGTGGAGGGTACTGGGATACTGCTTGCTACAGGGCTTCTTACTGTCACTCTTGCATGGCTGATAGCTCCTCATGTTGGAAAGGTACTTGGAATCATCATGTCTTTACTACACATAGATGCTTCATGTGAGCATTTTTTTACTATTTAGTTTTCATGTAGTGTATCACTATTTGTAGTTGCTAGGCTGTCTTATGCAGGTGTACCAAAGCATTTAGGTCTTTACTATACATAGATGCTTCATGTGAGCATTTCTTTTTCTACTTAGTTTTCATGTAGTGTATCACTACTTGTAGCTGCTAAGCTTATGCAGATGCACCAAAGCAGTTTGTCAAGGCAGTTCTTTTATCTAATGGATTTTCTACTTTTGATGGATACAAGAAAGGTGTGGAATGGGCTTTTGTTTTCCATGTAGTTCAACACACTGCATCCCCTGAGTGTTACAAGATTTTCACATTTGCTGTTGGAAGCTGTGGTTAACTAGATGTGAAATCCCTCCCCCATGCACCAATTCAAGCTTGACTGCAAGAATCTCTGTATCCATAAACATGTGTCTCTAAGCTGGCTTTTAACAATCCAACCAAAAAACTAATGTGAATGCTTGCTATCAAAAGAAAACAATAAAAGAAAAAGGAAAAAAAAAACTCAGAAATGAATGTGTAAGGTTGTTGGTAGTAAAAGACCTCAAAATACTGCCTCTCCAATCTTGTTTAGTGGGCTAAAACAATGTGAGGTGTATTCATTGTAAGAGAACACCTGGAAATTCTGAGCAGCTTTCTTTACTCGGTACAAATCATTCACCTATCTACTAGAACGTGTGAAAATATGGTATAGATCATTTGTGGAAGACAATGAATTGAAAAGAAAATAACTTAGAATGGAAGTGAGGAAGAGTAGAATATTATGACACCCACTTCTGTTGGTATTTGTAGAGGAGAAATAGTATGAGCAAGGAAAAGAATACCTCATATATTGATATATGTTCTTAACTGATCTGATTAATTTTCTGAATTATTATTGGCTTTGGCATCTGAATTCCCCTACTGATAGATATGTGGAATCAGAGAGCCAACCACAGATATGGAGAGTCTGGATATGCTTGTATTTCATTTTCCCTCTTTTTTTCTTTGCACCTTAGTATATTTTATCTGACAATGATCTCCTGCTTGCAGAAAACTGCCAAAAGTGGTCTTCACATTCTTCTTGGAGGCATTTGTGCTTTAACTGTTGTTGTCTTCTTTCGATTCGTAAGTTATTCCATATTTTTTCCTGTGGCCTTGCATCCATCAATTATCCTTGCCTTTTAATGGACTATATAAGACATATTAGGGCTAGTTATGCTAAACATGAACTACCCTTATCATGTTTTTGCCTCTTGATTCCCTTGAGAATATTGATTTCTTTTTTTGAGTTAAGGATATATTGCTTTTCATGTGGCCTTCTGCTGATCTGACACTGTTAATATTTATTAATTGGATTTTAGTTGTGAAAATTCATTTCACAATTGTATCTTATGGGTGAGAATTCGAGGCAAGGCTCGAAAGCAAAGATAAGGTTGTTCCGTTATGACCAAAACGGTAATGGGTTCAAGTTATAGAAAATTTATTTGCAAAAATACAAGGAGAAGGTTACATGCACCCCTGCACCACCCCACCCACCCGTCCCCTCATAAAGCAAGGAGTCTCATGCACTAGTGACACTCTTGAATGCACAAGCGCTCCATCTTCCTTTATTTAGCAAGTGATTATGGTTTTGGATTGGTAGTTCACTTACCCTTTTTTAGTTTGAGGTGTGGCTTTGAGGGAAAAACCAGGAATATCATATATATATATATATATATATATTTGTTTTTTTTTTCTCTGGAAATGTGGATGGTTGATCTTATGTTTGTGCTCTTTCTTGTTTTTTGGTTAAGTAATAACGTAATGTTTGTGCTATTGAAAACGTGCAGATTGTACTAACAAGAATCAAGTACGGACCTGCACGCTACTGGGCCATCTTATTTGTGTTCTGGTTTCTTGTGTTTGGCATATGGGCTTCAAGGACACATGGCGCTCATACCACTTGAATGTTAGGTGCCTTTTCTTGTTATTTCAAGTCATTTTATCACCCATATAACCACATTTCTTGCCTGCATTATAATTCGCTATCTCTGCCCTCTTCACCATTTTATCCCTATTATAATGAATATTTGGTCTAGACTCTCTGGGAAGGTTTGAGACTCTCTTTGGGAAGATTCGGTTTCAAGTTATAGTGAAGGCTATTATAATCTTTTACCATTAAGTCGATCTTGGGTTGTATTCATTTTGATTTTTGTTCTAATGTTTCTGTTTTGTTGTTATTGGATTCCTGGCATTTTACTGCTATGAGATGGTTCTTTAGCACAAGGATTATGGGGTTTGGTTTAAGTATTTAATGTAATAGTGATGTCCTGTCATTATAGTAGCGTGGTCTCGCAGTCCAATCATCATGAATATGTTCTCTAGACTCGTCTCTAACAAGGTTTTAGACTCACTTTTGGAAGGTTTAATCTCAGGTTATGTTGAAGGCTATTATAATTATTTACCGTTAAGGTAATCTTAGGTTACGTTCATCTTGAGTTTTGATCTAAAGTTTATTTTTTTTTTATCATTTGGTTTCTTAGCCCTTTGATATGGAAAAAGGCATAAAAATGTCCTCAAACTTTGCCCAAAGAGTCATTTGGCCCCTCAACTTTGGATTGAACCTATCATGTTCCTCAATTCTTGAATTTGAAACAAATACACACTTGATTTTGCAATTGGGCGCTTGTGAGATACACACGCTTGACACTTCTCTCCTAAACATTGACGACGCTAGTGGCCAGCGGTCAATGGTCATTGCCTCTCTGGTGGTGGCTGGCAACAGCATCAAATTCTCTTACATACCTTATGCATTGAATTCTCTCGTTGGAACTTTGGATTGTCACCGGTGGTTGCTGCCTCTCTGCAAATCGCTCTCGCTCTCATTTGTCGGTGGTCATTGCCTCTCTCTCTCTCTGTGTTGGTGGCATGGGGGAGGCGAGCGATTGTCAATGACGAATATAGGTGGGCACTGGCGAGTCGATGATGGCAACGACGTGGAAGACGAGTAGTTGGTCGCTCGCTCACCTTTCTCATGCTGGTGACCGATGACAACGTCAATCGAGGTTGACAATAGCATTGTCGTGGGTGTGGGCGGGCAGGCAGCGGAGGTCTGATGACGTGGGTGGTCATCTTTCTCGTTCATCACCTACAAGGTGGAAATATAGCTATTCACCCATCACTTTTCTCATGCATGCATGGTTTCACGTGCCAATCTCACAGGAATTTAAAATGCATGCTTGGAACAAAATTGCAAAGTGAGATGTGTGTTTGTTTCAAATTCAAAAATCAAGGGGCATGATAGGTTAGTCCAAAGTTAAGGGACCCAATTGGCTCTTTGGGCAAAGTTTGAGGGCATTTTTTTATGCCTTTTGCCCTTTGATATTGGAATTTAGGTTGAATATTTAATGTAATTGTGATATTTCATGATTGTGTTAGCTTGGTATTACACTCTAATTATATATGGTTATATATTGAGATTATAGATACATTGTTGCTGATGATATTGATAAAAATTGATGTTGGATGTAAATCATGTAATGGTCTTTCAAAAGATATTACAATAGTAAAGACGATTTGAAAAATTATAACTCATGTAGTCAATCCTTGCAAATGAGATTAATGATTGTGATTGTTATTTTAAAATTAATATTTATATTTTAAAAATAAAATTCTTGTTAAAAATATTTTTTATAAAAAAATTAAAATAAATTACATTCAATATTGTTAGGGTCAACCTAAAATTTGAGAAATGATCGTCACCTTTTATAATTTTATAACTTTATTTGTATTTTTTTCTCTATCGTGATTAAAATTGTTTATTAATGATTAAAATACTTTTATATTTTTTCTTATGTTTGACAAGCTGGTTAAGATTAGGGCTGATTCAAGAAAAAAGTTACTGAGACATGTGACTAGGGTCCCAAAAATAGGAGGGTTCTAAAAAGATTTCAATAGCCAACTATGTCTGTTGGTTGCTATCTGAAATTATTTTACTTTTAATTAACAATTAAAAATAGAGTTGAAAAGGGTCCCAAAAATAGGAGGGTTTCAAAAAGATTTCAATAGCTTGGTTGTTGTCTAAAATTGTTTTACTTTTAATTAATAATTGAAAAGAGAGAGTTGAAAGGGGAGGGAGAGAAACAATTATAAAGAATTAAAAATAAAAGAAATGATGAAAGTTATTGAAATAAAATAATTATTTTAATTTTATTATTAAAATAAAATTAATATTTTTGTATTTTTTTAATTAAGGGATTGGGGGCCCTAAATTAATAATGGTCTAGGACTCTCCAATTAGGGTTAAAAAATAATAATTTATTAATTTCTTTTCTTTTTAGTTCAATAATAACTAAATTATCATTGAACTTGAGTGAAGAGAACTAAAAAATAATTAAATTTTGACTAGTTCATCATATGAGAAGAGTATGGGGAGAGAAAAATGTAAATGTATTTTTATTATATTAAAATTTTTAATGTATATGAAGTAATGCTAAAGAAAAGTGTTGATTAGAGTTATAAAATTTAGTGAGCTTACCGTCATTTATCAAATGTTTAGAAAGTATTTTTATGTATTTTGGTCAAACATTAAGGATACTGAATGTAGTTTATCCATAAGAAAACTAAAAGAAATAATTTTGGCAGCACCTTTTGGTAATTTAACAGTTAAAGTTACTCTTCCATCATCAACCAAACATAAACACGAAAATTGTTTTCTATCTAAATACTAAAATTATTCGTTTTTAGAGTTATCCTCCCCCTTTTAAAACTTTTTTAAAAAAAAAATTGCGGGACAATTATTGTAATAGAATTTTTTTTTTTAAGTAATGCTAATCACTCATGTAATCCATTTGAGGATGGCATTAGGAATTAACCCCTAGAATTGGATCTTAAAAGACCTTTTTCAGCCTAGATTTCCTATTTAATTTAATGTGCTACCATATAATATTTATTGTAAAAATACTACTAGAAATACATATTTTACATTGATATTATACAGTAAGTTATAATGTCAACCTTTTTATTTTAATTTGTGTAATGTTAACAATTTAAACCCATGCCATTGTTAGTACTTTATTATCAAATATATCAACACATCATTATTAATACTATTTATATGTTAATATAGATATTAATTTATTTACTAACGTACAATGACTCTCATAAAAATATAATGTTACCTACCATAACAATATAACTTTAACACTCAATCTTTACCTACCCTCCCCTACCCTTTCAAGTGAGTTTGTAAAATAGCCGGTCAATACAACTATACCTTTGAGGTCATCATATGCCCTATGTTGTTTAGATTAAATTATTAATAAAATTAAATAATATTTAAAAAATAATTAAATTTAAGGTTATGACCATAAATATTGAACATGAGGCCGAAGAAATATAAGGAAAGATAGGCCAGCTTTCAATGTAGGGGGACAAAATTGCCTTTACCTTCGGTTTACAAATTTAAGAAAAAGAAAATCATTACCCACAGAACATAGAAGAGACCGGGAAAGCTATTTGGTTGGTAGAGAGTGGGGACTTAAGATGAAAGAAATTTCTTCAAGAGCTTGCATTTCATGTACAGGAGGCCTTTGATGTATGTATGTGACAGCAGTTCAGATCAATCAACAGCTCCTACCTATATTTCTTAATTTGTACAACTGCTGCTGCTGCTACTACTCATAATCACTCCTGATTCAAGTTCCTTTAGTACTCTCTCTTTTGTGGTTAGCTAAACCTTTCCAGTATCCCTTTGCTGCTGCCTCATGTCAGAAAGCTCGAAAATCAGGTGTAATATCATCCCCAATTCAGAATTTCAGTTGATAATCACAGGATTTATAGGGCGTTTTGTCTCCATAAACCGACCTGTTCCACAATCAAAGATGGCTTATGTAAACCCCTAGTTTCTTCGTGTTAAGCACGTGTTGAAAATAAAAAACAAAAATAATAACTTCTCAAATCAAAAAGCAACCAGATAGGAATTCATTTATCAGGTTGAAGCTGGGAGAGTCCCATCAGCACAGGATTTAATAAAGATATTGAACTACACAATATCTAAACAAACAGATTTAATTAACATATTGAATGTGAAACAGGTAGGGGGTACATTGGTAAGGTAATTTAGCATAGGCTAAATTGGTTCATATTTTGAGTCGCGGTGCCTTTTGTAGTTGTACTTGAGTCAGAAGTAGTTGAGATTATACTTTCGGGAGCAAAAGGTGTTAACCCACACCCCGAGGGCCCCCCACAAACTGCCCCACGCCACGTGAGGGGGGTAAATCAGGAACCCAGCCGCCATGGTCACGAGGAGGACTAGTGCGAGCCGCCCACAAGGACCCCTAAAGAGCAGGAAATCCCACACT
This sequence comes from Diospyros kaki, assembly GCA_036245055.1. Lineage (NCBI taxonomy): Eukaryota > Viridiplantae > Streptophyta > Magnoliopsida > Ericales > Ebenaceae > Diospyros > Diospyros kaki. Next base: position 33,476,690 of record BSEG01000016.1, read on the forward strand.
GCGGCTTGCCCGACTCGATCCTTGCCTCTCGGGAGCAACTCTACCCGCTCACTGCCAACTGAGCTATGCCCTGGGGGCATAGTTGAGATTATACTTTGCTCTTATAGAAGTTGGTTTCTTTTGTTTTGAATTTTCTATGTTCTTGTATAACTTATGGAATGAAGGATCCTATGCAAACAAAGTTAGGTTTGAATATAATTCAAAATGCAATAGAATACACAAGAAAATGGGTAGACAAGCTTTCTTTTCTCTAATTTTATTTGAAAATTATTCTAATTTGAAGTTTCTTTCCTAGCTTTTAATTGTTTTAACTACACTCAATGCATTGAGTAGGGATCCCCATTCTTGGGGTTTCAAATCGCATTCTTTGCAATTATGGGGCATAAAAGAATCAAAATCTAAACCGTGTGATCCAAATCCGATAACTATGTTTTGAACTCATTGTAACATACTTGACCTTTGCACTAAATCTTCAATCTAGTTTTCTAACTTTTCTTTTTCAAATCTTGGGCTTCAACATATTTTGCACCTTTTACATATAACAAGATTTGACAATTTAGAAGGCTACCTTTGTATCATAATGTTTACAAACATTAAAAATTCTAGCTTTGATCAACAACAATAACATTTGACAATTGTAACATTAACCTTTGAATAGTCTCCAGGTCCATTTGAATTCCTTGTTCAAACTCGTTTGATCTGTTTTGAACTCATTGCAACATATTTGAACCTCACACTGAATCTTCAATCTAGTTTTCTTTTTCAAGTCTTCAGCTTCAACATATTTTCACCTTTGACATATAAAAAGGTTTGACAATTTTAAAGGCTAATTTTTTCATTCAAAGTTCTTAACTTTGACCAAGAGAAGAAGCAGAAGCAAGAGGATGAATCTATCTCATTTCATCAACTCTTATCAAAAGAGCATCAATTGGTTTTCTCCTCACATAACTAAACCATTTTAATAGAAGCATTTATTCATTTTAACCATCCCCCCTTAGTTTTGCAGCATCTTCAATGATTTATCCTCCTTTTAGACAATTGATCCAACATGTTTGAACTATTTTTTTCTTGAAATGACTTGATCTTCAATTCTCACCATAACACCATTTGTTTCTAGTTTTACTAAACCAATGAATATTTAGCTTTTTATATGCTCAAAACCTTTGAATTCTAAGGTGTCTCCACATAACCTCAAGCTTAGTATTCATGCCTTCTTTCCTCTCATTCATGAACTCATTGTCATCTGCAAATAACATGGATCAGAGCATATTTTCTTAGGTGTGGTTACTAAGTTCATCCATCACTAAAACAAAGAGATAATGGCTCGATGCAAGTTCTTGACATAATTCCATTGTAATTGGAAAACTTTAGTATCCTCTCTTCAACTTCTAACATATGTTTTTGCTCTATGATACATGTGATAGGCCTTCGGTGCAGCGAACCTATCAAAGGCGTTTCAAGAGCCAAGGCCAGAATGGTAACACAGTTGGGCTTGCATAATAGCCAGCATGTACACCAGGGGGTAGAATCGAAACTTGGCTAGTTTGTGTATAACCAGCATGTGCATAACCAGATGCAGTTATGGAGGGAAAACAACAACCTATAAATAGGGAATAGACGAGAGAGAGAAGGGAAGAAAAATATTGAGTAGAATCTTTAGGAGAGTTCTAGGTTTCTCGAATGCCCATTCTTTTCTTCTATTTTTCATTCCTTGTAATCTGGAGTTGAAATTCAAGTAGTGTATTTCTTTACTTAATTAGAATCCTATCAATTTTCTTGAGATCCCACGAATTTGGTATCAGAGTCCAACAATCCCAATGGTGAATTTGTCAGACAGAGTTGGGGAGTTAGAGGTGAAGATGGAGGGGACGCAGAGGGGAGTCAACACCATGAGAGGGGAGGTGCAAACAATGGTAAAGAATGTAGCGATCATGCTAGAGCAGTTTGCATACCTGAGGACTAAATGGGAGGATCAAGAACGGAAGGGGAAGAACAAAGCGAATAAGGGGGATAGGCCTTCGGAATTCACCCAGTATTCCAAGATATCTCCTGGAATTGGAATGGGCAGAGAGTTTGTGGGTGGAATTGGAGGAAATTGGCGGTCGGAAGTGCAAGGAAGAAGGTTGGAGATGCCGATTTTTGAAGGGGAAAATCCAGATGAATGGATTTTCTGAGCCGAAAGATATTTCACTATCAATCAGTTGTCCGAGGAGGAGAAAATCGAGTCGACTACTCTGTGTTTTGAAGCAGGGGCTCTGGCGTGGTTTCAATGGAAGACTCGACGAAAGGGAGTTTGAAGTTGGGAAGAGCTTAAACAGGGGATACTAAACCGGTTTTGCTCCACACAAGAAGGGACGTTGGAGTGATTCTTGGCTCTCCGGCAAGAGGGGTCTGTCAGGGACTACCGATTGTTGTTTGAGATGTTGGTCGTGCCTATGGCAGAAGTCTCTAATGCATTTCTAGAGGGTCACTTTATCAATGGTCTCAAACCTGAGATACGAGCTGATATTCCAGTATTACAACCCTAGGGACTAGACGGCTCAAAACATTGAGAATAAGAATGCAGCTCTCCAATAGTGTTTTGGTTCTATCGAATCATCAAGGGGTAAGTATCCTCTCATCTCCACATCAAACCCCACTTGACCCTCCTTAGTTCAGGCAAGGATTCTAATTTTTTCCACCAAATCTGCTACCCCATAGGGACACAGGACACAGGTCGCAGGTGGCAGCGGTAATCCCCCCTTTAAGTGACTCAGTGAAACTGAATGGAGAGCAAAGCGTGAAAAGGGCTTATGTTTTCACTACAATGAGAAGTACTCTATAAGTCGGCGTAAAAAAATAGGAACTCCAAGTCATGATGATCTATGATGAAGAGTTAGGAGAAACAAGGGTTGAGGAGGAGACATTGGAGATGGAGGAAAAAGAGTTGGCACATGGGGGCGAGATAATTGAACTTTCAATGAATTCGATTGTGAGATTAACTACTCCACAAACGATGAAGCTTAGGGGACAAATAGAAGGGCAGCCTGTAGTGGTGTTCATTGATGGAGGAGCCACCCACAATTTCATTGCAACAAAGTTGGTGTGGTAGTTGGGTCTGCCGAAGACAGGAACGACAGGGTAGGGGGTGATAATGGGGATTGGTATGGCAATGCAAGGGGTGGGTATTTGCAAACGGGTGAATCTTACCCTCCAAAATTTGCAAATTGTGGAAGATTTCCTGCCCCTGGAATTGGGTAGCTTTGATGTAATCCTTGGGATGAAGTGGCTAGCTGTCGTGGGAAAGATGAACGTGAATTGGAAGGCCTTAACTATGAAGTTTTAGGTTGGGAGAATAGCCGTGACTTTGCAGGGAAACCCCAGCTTGAGCAAAACCTTGGTATCCTTGAAGGCTATGATAAAGGCCTTTAAGGAGAATGGAGAAGGGATGCTACTAAAACTAGGGATGATGGCAGCAGAATTCAATGAATGTCGAGTAGAGTTCATTTGTTCCTAAAGGAGGTGTTGGCTAAATTTGAGGGGGTGTTTACAACCCCGAAAAGGCTGCCTCCTTCCAGGAAAAAAGACCATGCAATCAATTTGCTGCTAGACACTGTACCGATCAGTGTACGACCCTATTGTTACCTTTACCTTCAGAAAAGCAAGACTAAGAAAATGGTAGGTGAAATGTTAACCGCCAGGATTATACAACCGAGTTCCAGCCCTTTTTCTAGTCCAGTGTTGCTTGTCAAGAAGAAGGATGGGGGGTGGCGTTTTTGTGTGAACTATAACGCTTTGAACAAGGTGATAGTCCCTAACAAATTTCCAATTTTGGTAATCAAGGAGCTACTTAATGAGCAACATAGGGCCACGATTTTCTCCAAACTTGATCTTAAGTCTGGTTATCATCAGATTTGAGTCAAAGATGAAGATGTTCTAAAGACTACTTTCAGGACACATGAAGGCCATTACAAGTTTCTCATCACGCCATTCAGGTTGATGAACACACCAGCCACATTTCAATCACTGATGAATGACATTTTCAGGGAGCAATTGAGGCATTTTGTGTTTTTAGCATGGATTTTGAACAACATGCACAACATTTACGTTATGCTTTGAAAGTGTTGGCAGATAACCAGTTGTTTGCAAATAGGAAGAAGTGCTTGATTGGGCAGCTAGAAATTGAATATTTAGGCCACATCATATCACAACAAGGTGTTTCCACTAATCGTAGCAAGGTGGAAGCTATGTTAGATTGGCCCACTCCTACAACGTTAAAGGAATTGAGAGGCTTTCTAGGGCTCACAAGGTATTATAAACGATTTGTTAAGGACTATGGCAGGTTGGCATGGCCTCCCACGGAGCAACTACGAAAGAACAATTTTTTCTTGAGATGAGGCAGTCGGGCAAGCCTTCCAACGGTTAAGGCTAAAATGGTGTCTCTACCAATTTTAGCCTAGCCAAATTTTGGCAAGCCATTTGTGGTTGAATCGGATGCATCGGGACAAGGTATGGGGGTGGTATTAATGCAAGATCACAAACCAATTGCTTATTTTAGCCATGCTTTTAATCAATTAGGAAGGAGAAAATTGGTTTATGAATGAGAATTGATGGCCATCGTGTTTGCGGTGTAAAAATGGAGACATATTACTTGTTAGGAAGGAAGTTTGTGGTTCGAATTGACCAAAAGAGTCAAATTTCTGATGGAGCAGCAGCTAGTGAGTCCAGAATATCAGAAATGGATGGTGAAATTAATGGGATTTCAGTTTGAGATACAATACCGCCTAAGATTGGAAAATAAGGCAGCAGATGGTCTGTCCCAAATCAGCCACTCCACAACCCTATTAGCCTTAACAATTGGCTCGCGAAGTAGAAAAAGATGAAAGGTTGCAAAGGGTTGTCAAAGACCTCCAGTTTAATCCTTCCCCCCAACCCAATTTCCAATTGGTGGACAACCAACTCCTATACAAGGGCCGGTTGTACCTACCAAGGGAATCTTCTCTCATTTCGCTACTACTTCATGAGGGACACGATGGAAGTGTGGGAGGACACTCGGGATTTTTTAAAAATTACAAGAGGATTGCAGCTAATGTCTATTAGCCGAGAATGAAGCGTGACATTCATCGGTATGTGAGTAATTGTGATGTTTGCCAGCAAAACAAATATCTTGACCTAATGCCAGGAGGACTCTTGCAGCCCCTTCTTATCCCAAATCAAATTTAGGACGACATTGCTATGGACTTCATTGAGGGCTTACTAAGGTCAGGCAGAATGAACTCAATCTTGGTGGTGGTGGACAAACTTAGTAAGTATGGATATTTTATTAGACTTAAGCATCCATGTACAGCAAGAGAGGTGGCAGGGGTTTTTATCAAGGAAGTTGTGAGGCTCCATGGTCTACCACGATTCATTGTATCAGATAGGGACAAGATTTTCATGAGCAAATTTTGGGAGGAATTGTTTCACCACCAGGGCACAAAACTCCACCGAAGCCCAGCTTACCACCCGCAAACAGATGGCCAAACAGAGGTACTTAATAAGACCCTGGAAACATACCTACGCTATTTTGCTTCCTCCAAACCTAAAGCTTGGTACATGTGGCTACTGAATTATGGTGTAACACTTCATAACACATAGCTTCAAGGCTAACCCCATTCCAGGCAATGTATGGGCGAGAACCACCAGCATTATTGAGGTTCGAAAGGGGATCCACTCCTATTTTGGTGGTTGAACAATAGTTGATTGAAAGAGATCAAATCTTGGAAGAACTGAAGGCACAACTACTAAGAGCCCAAGCAGTAATGAAGAAGGGGGTAGATATGAAAAGAAAAGAGTGAAGTACAAGGTCAGGGACTTAGTCTATTTGAAGCTAAGGCCTTATCGCAGAAAAACATTGGCTGTCATTTCAAATGAGATGTTAGCTCTTAGATTTTATGGTCCATTCAAAATTGAAAAGGAGGTAGGGCCTGTAGCCTACAAGTTGACATTACCGTCGCATTATAACATTCACCCCGTCTTCCATGTGTCCCAACTACGTGAGGCAAGAGGGGCGTTGAAAGCCAATGTGGAGATTCCCAGTCAACTGAGTGCAAATCTAGAGATGCTTGGGTGCAAAAGGTGAAGTCCCTCACCTTAAGGGCCCCCCCCCACACTGTCTCACGCACATGGGAGGAGTTAATCACGGTACACAGTAGCGCACCAGGTAGGAGGCACAGTGCATGATACCCACAAGGAGCCACCCCCACATGAGAGTGAAACTCCCACATTGCAACTGCCATGACTCGAACCTGCATCCTTGGGTGCAATCTGCTACCTGAAAACCAACTGTGCTATGCCCATGGGGGCGCAAATCTAGAGATGTTGGTAGAGCCATAGGCGGTGTTGGGAGTTAGGCCAAGAACAGGCAATAACTTACGTGGATTGGATATTCTAATTCAATAGAAGGGGTTACCGTCGTTGGAAGCTACTTGGGAGCCCTATAGCCTAATTCAACAACAATTTCCCACTTTTCACCCTGAGGACAAGGTGAAAGTTGGGGAGGGGAGTAAAGATAGGCCTCCGATGCAGCGGACCTATCGAAGGCATTTCAAGAGCCAAGGGAAGATGGTAACACAGTTGGGCTTGTATAACAACCAGCATGTGCACTAGGGGGTAGAATCAAAACCTACCTGGTTTGTGTAACAAACTAGCATGTGCATAACCAGATGCGGTTATGAAGGGAAAACAACCACCTATAAATAGGGAATAGAAGAGAGAGAGAGAGAAGGGAAGAAAAATATTGAGTAGAATCTTTAGGAGAGTTCTGGGCCTCTCGAATGCCCATTCTTTTCTTCTATTTTTCATTCCTTATAATCTAGAGTTGAAATTCAAGCAATGTATTCCTTTACTTAATAGGAATCCTATCAATTTTCTTTAGATCCCACCAAAATGTTCTTAATAACTTGTATATAAGCAACTCAAACTTCAGTTTTATCTAAAACTCCCTCCCTCCCTCTACTTTGTCTTTCTCTGCAACTTTCACCATCATTCATCATTCTTTGCAACTTTCCCACCTCTAGAGGCTACAAATTCAAGAACCAAAACCTACTAAAAAAATCCAATAAATAACCAGCTGTCCAGCAATCCTATTCGCTTTCCTAGCAAACCTATCCAATTCAACCCCCATTTAAATGGTTTATCACACATAAACCATATCAGCCAACAAGCCTATCCACCTCCCAAGTTAGAGAGATGGATTTCGATGCCTACTCCTATTCTCTCTAAAATCTCAATGCACCACTTTTGTAGGCTAATTGGAAACATCAACTAGAATATTCTTTGCCAGAGTCCTTGACTCCAACATCAATTGAGGCATTCAAATACCTCTCCTTGTCTTTGAACAACAGTAATTGATCCTGCTGGTGCAAGGTTGGCCTGCTAGCATCTTTGTCAATTCCGTTGCAAACCAAACTCAATACAATCATCAAAAGCTCTGTGAATCTTCTCTTGGGCCAGTCTAGAGAGAAAGAGTGCACACTCTTCTTTTTTGACTTCTGCTTTGTTTTCTTTCCCTGGAAGCCATGCAAATCTTCAAATCTCTAATCAGCAAGGAAATCGACCAAAGGGACTGTAGGAATGCAGTTGGCAATTTACTTGAAACAAAAAACACTCTTCCTGGGTTCATTTTTCTTCACCAGATGTCAACTCTCTCTCAAATAAAATCTAACAAATGAGTTAAACCACCAAATCTGCCTGAAAAGTGATTCATGCTATGAGACCAACTAGATAGAGAAAAGGTGTTGGGGGGAGGAAAGAAAATGGTGAATGGCAAAGAGATACTTATTATGTGATGTAGTTTAAATAACATTTTTAACAGCGTTAAATTTCAGTGTTGTGTTTTCGTGTTGTACAGGTTGGTTTCACAATATCAACTATGTGATGGAACACAACTATATAAATTATCTTTATTCACCGCCAACTCATGAAACTTTTTCATATGAAAATGTAACTTTATCTCATCATTTCCTTAGAGGGTTGCGTTAGAAGGGTATCCAGGGTAAAAAATTTTCACATTGTTCTTTTGCATAGATTTGTATTGTCAACGTGACTTGTAGAAGTTAACTGATATTATCAATGTTGTCCCACAGATGCTAATTTGGTTGGATGATGTGCAATTGATGATGATGATGACAATGATGATGATGAAGATGAATGACATTTAGGGTGTGTTTGATAGCATGAAAAATACATGGAAAATGTCTCATCTAAGGAATTGAATTCCTTGTTTGATATTTGACACACTATATTTTCCATGGAATTAAATTCCATAGTACAACCATTAAAACATCATTTAGTCTATTTTCCATGGAAAATTCCATCTAGTGGGGGGTGGTTTTTGTTTTTCATGTAAGTTGGAAAATGTTTTCTTTTCTAACTAAATACAATCAAACACACCCTAAATTTCAGATTAACAGAAGAACGAAGTTGTTAGAACCAGATCCAATGCCCTTTTGAGAATGATACCTAGGTGCACTCCCATCTAAGCAAATGACGCCTTTGGGTTTGACCATTTGGGGGAGGGGGGAATTGTTTGGCTGGGTGGTTGTTGGTGGTCAGACAAGCATTTGGTCCCTGAACTGGAGATGATAGACTGATAGACAATAATGGTGGTCAAATGATTATTCGATCCAAAGATTGTCTCAGGAGAAAGGAACAAGAGCTAATAGAATTGTGAATTAGAGAGTTATTTGTCATCTAATTCGGAAGAGAAAATAGACCAGGAGAGTGTGGGCTCTTTTCTGGGAGTTGGTGGTGAATGACAACCGTTAGACCTAAGGGAGGCCATCGGCAATTCATCTGACCAATTTCCAACATCTTCAATTGCTGGAGGTGAGGAAGTAGGTAAGGGAAGAAAAATGAAAACAAAGTGAAAATTATGAAAATACCTTTTTCTTATATTCAAAGTTTTGAAAAATAACAAAACCAAGTAACAAAAGGCCATTTTCCATTTTCATTGACAAAATGATAAAAACAAAAACTAAAAATTGAAAAACAAAAGCTGATCCAAACTGGTCCTCTGCTAATGAATGTTCAGAGAGGTTGGTCAAGTATTGAATGCTCCTTGATATGATTTTTACAACAATCAATCGGATAACGATTCTCATAGCCGTACTATGTTTGTCCCCTCACCAAATTCTATTGGTAGTTGGAATCAACACATGCTAACTGCTTACGATAGTTTGATTATTAAAAGCCCCTAATTAAAGATAAAAAATCTCAAGCTTTCTCTAAAGTTGAAGAAAGAGCTGGATCTTCTCAAACCTCAACTTGAAGCATGCCAATAATAGGTTTCTATATTTGACCGGCATTGTACTATGATTGAGAAGTTTGTCACTAAAGACATGAAGATTCATGCCTTGGAGGACTCAAAGGAACTTCTCAGGCATGAGGTCAATAAACTCTAAGTGGATTTAAACTCAATCTCGCAACTAAGAGTTCCAATTCAGCATTGAAAAAATTGGAGCAACTTTTGAGCATCCCAAAGTCTATGTTAGACAAGAAGGGTCTTCACTACACTGGTTCAATTTCAAAGTTAACAAAATCATGGTAACTCAGACTCATGCCAAGGTGCAAAATATTCCTTTTGTTTTTAAGTGTCATAATTATGAAACTGTTGGACATTTAGACCTATATGCCCTAAATTAAGGAGAAGATTAACAACCAAAAATCTTATCGATCTAGAAATTTTACATAGGTCGTCTAAGAATGGTCCAAAGAATTCGAATAGGAAGAGAAAATCCAAGCAAAGGATTAAGAAATTTCAACATTCTTTGAAGAAAGATGTTCAAAGATCTTGAAATTATTCAAAGAAAAATATTCAGGTGAAAAAAAGTTGTTTGGGTTAGGAAAGAGGACCTTAGAGCATATGTAGTTCACACTGCATTGACTGCATTCAAGGATTATAAACGAAATACCAAGTATTTAGATAGTGGATGCTCTATGTAAAAGTCATGTGATGCTACTGTAGAAAGTTATGGAGCTTTTGTCAATTTTGGTGATGGACAAAAGCTCCATAACTTAAATGTCAATGGAGGGATTATATCCCTCTACTGTAGAATAGAGGGATATATTCTCTCACTTCACCTGGGAAGAAACAGACTTGAATGACATCCTCTATGCTTAAACACTTAAATGTCAATAGCAATAGTTCGGTCAAATATGTGAATGCAGTGCAGGATGAGTCTGAATTTTATTAGCTCTATAAGGTCGATCATCAATTCATGACATAAAACTTAACATGACTGGTCCTAGATCATTGTATAATTTCTCCTGTATTGCACCATTACTTGTGTTATGCAATTCTGCATTCTTGTCATAAGTAGACCTACAAGCATGAAAGGTCAGAATGTGTGAATTGTAATACAATATCTAAGCAGTCCATGAAATTACTTGTCAAAAAGATTCCTAGATTAGAAATTCCTAAAAGACTGTGTGGGGGCAGTGTCAAATGTCAATTAGGAAATTAAATCAAATCTTCGCGTAAGAAAATTGTTTTAAGTGCCAAAAATCAACCATTTGAGTTGATACGCATAGATTTGATGAGATCCAGTAGCATTGACAATTTAGGTGGAAAAAAGTACAGTGGTGTTCTCTTCGTATTTCAGTTTTCAATTTTGAGTTTTGAATTCATTTTTAATTTTGTGTTTTGAGTGTTTGTTTTGAGATATTTAAAAATATGTTTTTTTTATTATTCTGAAAAACTATTTCTCAAAACAGAAAATTGAAAAACGAGTTTACTTTAGAATTTTGAGAAAAATTATTTTATGATATTTTATTCCTAAACCAGCCACAATCGCCACTGCCAGTGGCCGAAGATTCCCACAATCAAAGTCTATCATTAGAAACGCCAAGCCAAGGGGGTTAACATATACAAAAATAAGCCAAATTTAAAAGCTAGATTTTCATAGATCTAATTTTTAATTTTCGGTCAAAACTGAAAAATGCACTATTAGTCACCACCGGATTTTCAGTGATCAAAGGCAACCACTCGACACCCCCATCCCCATCGACCAATATACCAAAAACTAGCAAGATCCAACGACCAAATCGCCATAGATCTAAGCTCAAACTTTCAGCCAAACCCAATTTTTGGTCAGGCAAGGTGGAGAGAAAGAGACAGGGCAGTGGCGGGAGCGACGACGGTGTAAGCAGCGGGCAAGTTTCTGTGGCCAGCGAGGTGGGGGCGACTAGGTGGGTGCGAGCAACGTTGGCAGGGGAGATTGCAGGCAATGGTGGTGGCGGGTTTCTCTCTCAAGGCCGAGGCCAGTCGGGTGTGGGCACAGTACAAGCGATGGCGATGGCGATGTAGATGTGATGACCAAAGCCCTTGGTTGTCAATGGCAATGGCTGGCTACTTGGAGAATGGAGAGGACGAGGAGATGGTGGAGTAGGCAATTAGTGCATAGAAAGAGAGAGTGAGAGAGAGGTGGGTGTCCCTTTTTTTGTGTTTTGGATTTTTCAACATGTTTTGGCTGAAAACACTCAAAACAACATTTTGTTGTTTTGAGTTTCCTTTACAAATTTTTTTCTTATTTTCGAAAATACATTTTTGAAAACAACAAAGTAAACACATTTTAGTGTTTTGGAAAATTGAAAACGGCTTGAAAACAACAAAGAGAATAGGCCCTACACCTTTCTCATAATTGATGATTTGTCTAGGCATACATGGGGTTACTTTCTAAAAGAAAAAATCAAAAGTTTTGGAAATCCTATGTAAGAAGCTTAGAATGAGAAAGGCGTCACAGCAAGGGTTTGATCAAAGCATAGCAGAGAGTTTCACAGTTCTAAACTTCTTGAATGTCATCATGATTTATATACTCATCATGTATTTTCAGCCCCCAAAACAAATCATCACGTATTTTCTGAGTTGCAAGTATCTAAATACCCAAAACAAATCAAACTCCTTGTAAGAGTTGGGAATTGTAAAAGACCTAATTTGAAATGTAGTTGTGTGTGTGTGTGGGGGGGGGGGGGGTGTATTTGGAAGCAGGTGCTACATATTAAGATATATGCAACCATTAGGCAAATTTGGTGTAAGGAGTAATGAGGGAATTCTCCTAGAATACTTCGACACTAGTAGACTCTATAAACATCATGCCAAGCCTTACGCCTCCTATTCCATGAAGCGATTCGATCAGTTCCAGCCAATTTGGAACAGATGAATTACAAGTACTTAAATTAGTAAACAATTATTGTTGATAATTTTCTTTGAAGTACTAGATTCCTCAAAACTACAGCCCTGAACCTTAAACGTTGGCAAGAATAAATAAGGAAGCCCCACTCTCATTTCACTTTCGCACCAAAATACCAATAAAAAACAACCAAATTAACGTTCTACCAACAAGAAGAACAACCTCAAGGAAAACAAAACAAACACAATATATGTACAGAAAGATAGAGAGAGAACCACACCAGGTTAGGCAAGATAGAAGATATCACCGGTCATCAAAAGGATATATTGCAAAATCCTCAAAGGGGCATTCCGAAAATCCAAAGCGGGCAACCTCAGCTCCCTAATTCTACACTCCCCAGAAGCATTAGCACCATCCCCACTTCCCTGTTTGATCCGAACCCGATTCGAATCCACCTTCCTGAACAGATAAACCGATTTCGTCCCACAAACTCGGTTGTTTCCAGAATCCAAAGATGGGCTGTTCGTGGTCTTGAACAGGGTCCAACCCACCCCAGCCAGAGCACGAGAGAACCCATCCATCGACTCGATTCGATCCCCGCCCCGCCTCGAAATCAAGGAAACCGAGCAACAATCCCAGTTACTTGCTTGGCCACCGATTCTGTCACTTGGGGCGACGCTCGATTTCAAGAAAACCAACTTGAAGAATCCTCTGGAGAGGCCGACGAAGCAGCGTAGGTGAGATACGGAAGCGGCGGCGAGGGAAGGGAAGGGCAGGGGAACAGCGTCGTTGGGCAGCGACCACAACGAGGAAGACGAGGAGAGCGACGTCGACGACCAGAAAGAGGGGTACGAGGACGACGAAAACGACGAAGAAGCAGACGGTTGGGAAGACGATGGCCACGAGAAGATGATGTGAGAGAGAGATGGGTTCGGATGCAAGTCCATGCCTATGTCTCTGGCCAATGTGGCGAGCCTGTAGGTGTCGGTGACGAGCTCTTTGGTGGGCATGAAGAGCAACAATGGCGTTTTGGCGTTGGCTTTGGATTTCGGTTTCCTGTTTCTGTGAGAGTGGGCATTGGGGGTTATTGAAGAGTTGGGTGAATCGGCGTCGCTGTCGCTGTCGCTGTGGGGATGGTCTTGGATATGGCGATTTTGGGGGGAAAGGAAAGGGCGAGTGGTAATGGTTTCCCCCAAAACCAGAGAGCGAACCAGCTTTAGAGGAAGCATCCTTCTCTTTTCTCCCTCTGCGGGGCAATCATCAGCTTTCATTATCCCTAGCTTTGACGAAGAAGTCATTTTCTTGAGGAACCACCGCAGTTTTCTTTTCTTCGACTTTCCCTGAGCTATGAAGGTACTTGTCGGGGTATCTTCGCCCATTTCAAGCACCATTTTCCAGATTTGTTAGAATTACATTTATTATTTCATATTTCTAAAAATAATATAAATTTCTCATATAACTAACATAACATTGAAATTCATCATTTGAACAACCCCTCCCCCCCCCCCCCCCCCCCTTTCCCCGCAAACCGTTTGCAGTCTCCTTCTTCCCTCAATCTCATGTATTTCGACGATATTAGTCTTTTTCATCTTTGATGACTTGCGATTGACAAAACCTTCTAATCACTAGCTCTCAATCATTAGAAATAGAAGTCGAGATCTGCTATCTTAAAATGCTGTCTTATTAGTTGTCCCTCCAATCAAAAATGGCCACTCATCAAATAATTAAACATAATAAAAAATCTGTTGTATCTCCAACTTAACAGCAGCAAGTAACGCCATCTTCTAAAATTTATTCTACGGACCTTCTTCTTGTTATTTTCTTCTTCCACCTCAAGGTCCAGCTTCATAATCGCCGACATTGGCCGTAGCACTGCCTTTGCCTTCTTTCAGGACAGTCGCTACCACACCAGTACTAGAAAAAGAAGCTGATCAGTACTACCACCGCCATCGTCAACATTTTATCCGATCGAGATTCTCTACCAAAGCCCGCAACAACAACGTCTCGACAACATCCGAATGGTTGTTTCAAAGATCAGAACTCATTTTTAAGGAGCTGTGAGCATTGCTGGGGCACTTTGGGGAGGAAATGAGTGATGGGGAAGTAATGCATACGAGGTGTTTAAGGTATGAACAAGGTATGAAATTTCTCAAATAATTTTGTTTTTCCATTTTAAATGGTTGTAAAAATTGTTCTCTTTTGTTCCTTTACCTGGTAACCAAAAATGATTGTCAGAAAAATTGTCTTAATAAAAATCAATTATTAAATGCAAACAAAGCATCAAAATAAACAAGTACATAAAACAAAACTGGTTTAGCCCATAAGCCACCTGAAGAAATGCCTGAATGCAATAATCACTGGTCTCCAGTTGAACAAGCTTATTAGAAATTCTTGTAGTGTGCCCTAAGCTTCCTGCTCGTGGTGTCCATTTCCCATCAGCAGGTAAAGTTGGCTGATTTAGGTCCTTGGAAAGAATGGGGTGTTTATCTGTTTGTAGAATTTTTTCTATTAAATCACATTCTTGGGAAAAAAAAAAAAGCTATTAAATGGGTACTTAAAGGTTCTTTCTTTTACTTACAGGAAAAAAAATTGTTCTCTTTTAAAAATTTGTCTTTATGTTTATGCTTGTATTTATGGGCTGAACTAATTTATGATATAGAAACTGAAATAGGATCAAATCATTAATCTTTTTACTTTGTATTGGTTTTTGAAGGTTATGGAGGCCAATAATTTTATAGAACATCAATCTCGTAGGAAGTTGGATTTTGACAATTGAGAGAATGATATACTTTTTGACACCACGAGAACAGATGTAGATGAGAACGAAGACAATCAAGCTAAATTTGACAGTAATGAATATATTACTTCCATTCATTCCAAAATTCCTTCTGAAACAATACCAAAAATTGATATGGAGTTTGAAACAAAAGAAGAAGCTTATAACTTTTATAATGCTTATGCTTACAAAGTAGGTTTTAGTATTCGGAGAAGTAAAGGAAACAAAGGTAGTGATGGGAAAATGATAAATAGAACATTTTGTTGCTCTTGTGAAGGTCGTCGTGAAGTAGATAATCGACGCATTATTGTTAAACACCATCGTGCCAAAACAAGGTTTAGTTGCCTTTCAAGAATGAAGATGAATTGTCGTCAAATTGGTAAATATCGGGTTGTTGATTTTATTGCTGCACATACGCATGTGACATCTACCCCTAGAAAAAGTCACTTGCATAAGTCTCAAAGGAGATTGACTGCGGGCCAAGAAGTTGAAATTGATTTAGTGGACAACTTGGGAATTGCTCCTAAAGAGGGTTGTGAACTAATGATTAGGAGAGCAGGTGGTCATGAAAGTCTTGGATTCACTCATGATGATTATCGAAATTATTTGCGGACTAAACGGACTACTAAAGTTAAGTTAGATGAGACGGGTGGCGTTCTTGAGTATCTTCAACAGATGCAATTAGAAGATCCTTCATTCTTTTATGCTCTACAATTAGACAATGAAGGATTAATCACTAATATCTTTTGGAGAGATGCACAAATGAAAGTAGCATACTCTCATTTTGGTGATGTTGTTTGCTTTGACACAACTTATCGAAAAAATCAAGAAAGTCAACCTTTTGCTATGATTGTAGGCGTTAATCATCATAAACAAACTATTCTTTTTGGGGCTGCACTATTATATGATGAGACAGTTGAAACATTTATATGGCTATTTGACACTTTTGTTCGAGGAATGGCAGGAAAAAAGCCAACGACAATTCTTACTGATCAAGATGTCGCAATGGAAAAAGCATTAGCTTTCCAATGGCCACAGACATCTCATCGTCTATGTATTTGGCACTTATATCAAAATGCCGTAAAGCATCTCAGTGTTGTTTTTGAGCGCTTTCGAGAATTTTCTAAAGATTTTAGTCGGTGTATATATGATTATGAAGAAGAGAATGAATTTTTGCAAGCATGGCATGAGATGCTTGAGAAGTATGACCTTTAAAGTAATGATTGGTTGAAGCGAATGTTTAGTTTCAAGGAAAAGTGGGCCTTGGTCTATGGTAGAGACACGTTTTGTGCAGATATGACGACAACTCAGCGTAGTGAAAGCATGAACAGCTCTATAAAGGGTTATGTTAGCTACAAGCATAATTTATCGAAATTTTTTCATCATTTCCAAAGGTTGATTGAGCATCGACGTTATGTGGAGTTGAAGGCTGATTTCAGAGCAACTCAAAGTAGTGTTTCGTTACCACTTAATATTGCAATTTTAAAACATGCTGCAAATGTATATACACCGCAAGTGTTCAAAGCATTTGAAATTGAATTAGGCAAGGCTTATGATTGTACCATGGTCACTTCTGTTGAGATTGGGATGGAAATAGAGTACAAACTAAGCCCTCTTGGTAAACGTTCTTGTTACACTGTTAAATATCACTCTACTAATGGGGCAGTTATGTGTAGTTGCAAAAAATTTGAGTTTGCTGGTATTTTGTGCTTACACATTCTTAAAGTTTTGTCTTCCAAAAATATTATAAAGATTCCTAAACAATATATTCTAAGAAGGTGGACAAAAAATGCAAAAACAAAAACAATTGCACGGGCTCCTTACAAGAGTAGTGCAACTAATGAGGATCCTAAGACAAGTATGGCAAGGCGTTATAAAGAGTTGTGTAGGTTGCAAACTCAAATAGCAACAAGGGGGTCAGAAACCGAAGAAGCATATAATATTGTTATTCATGGTTTTAATAGGATCTTGGAAACTATTGATACAAGCACATTCACCCAACAGATGTAATCTTGTACTTCAACCACCATGTCTAACCGCAATGAGAATAATATTGTTGATGGAGTTGGTAAAGTAGCAGGAATTAAGCTTAAGGAAAGAATTCGTGGTAGCTCTATGAGGCCAAAAAGTGCTCTTGAAAAGGGTAAGAAAAAGAAAAAAAGTTGTCCAAGCTCAACAGGTACCTTAAGTTAACTTATTGTTACTCTGTTAAATCTTAAGATTGTGTTGAATGTTTCTAAACAATTTCTTACACTGTTAATATTTTGTGCCGCAGGTTTCACAGAATTCATTAGATCTCACACCAACACTTAACGCTAGTCAAGTACATTTTCATTGTCTAAAAATATTTTTATCTTTATTCACACAAATTTATTTGTTAAAGTAAATAATTATCTTGTGTTATACACAGATTGAATCTCATGTTGATATTGAACATCTTACTACGGTGCCAAGTTTTCTTGAATTATTAAAACAGGTTTGCTACTCTTTACCATGAATGTTTAGTGTTTTTCTATATACTTTGGATGCTAAAGATTTGGATTCATATTGTTTATGTATTTTTATAGGTTGAGCCATATCATTCAACTTTATCATTTCAAATATTTGGAGCATAGAAATTGACAGAAGCATGAAGAAGACTTGAGGTTGCTAGTTGCAGTTGCTAGTTGCTAGTTTTTACAAAAATACTTGTTATTAAGTAGTACATTAAAGACTCATTTTTCTTTGTTTGCTGGTTGTATAAAAATATAATCATATATGTATGTACCATTGGACTCATATATGTCCATCTCTTCTTGTCCTTCTTTCTTTACCCTCCCCACTTTTTGGCTTAATTTGGTTGCAGCAGGCAACCAGCACAAACAAGGAAGAAGAAGAGATAATGTAATTTATATGAAGTAATTTATTGCTCATCCAATCTTTTTATTGCCTAAACAACTGTGGATTAGTTTTGAATTAATTTTTATACAATTCCTTATATGAGAAATCAACATGAGAGATCACATGTTGTTAAAATTCAAAAGTTCATAAATTTAAATGAACAAATGAAATAAGAGTAAATAAAAAAATATTTGTTGAACTCTATGGAGTTCTTAATCTATAATTAGAGTTTGCTCTAATTCCTAATATATATATGTACAAGTGTGGGTTCATTTTGTCTGCTCCAACCCATAATCACAATCTCACAAGCAACATAATCAAGAACTAGCCCTTTTTCATGGCTTAAATCATCAAACCATAATCAAGAACAATTTCACAAGCAACATAATCAAAGTCAATCCTTCCATGCCTGTAGTTCCCATCAATTAAATTGGTCAAAATAATATCATTTGGCACCAATCTTCCATCAATTAAATTAATAAAAATAACATCATTTGGCACCAATCCTCTGTCACACATTTCATCAAACAGTCGGTTTGCATCATCTAACCTACTATTCTTGCAAAATCCATTAATCAAGACACTATAAATATAGGTATTGGGAAAAGAAACCCTTCCTCCAAATTTCCCAATTTACAGTAACCATTTATCAACGTATTGAACTAACAGCATTAGGCCTCAAACCGTACTTCCCAATTTGATCAAAAAACAATTGGGCTTCTTTCATTTTACCTTGCATAAGCTGTACATTAGAATGTTAAAGTTCCATTACAATACCCACAACCAAAAATCTTTGAGTAGAACGTCCAAGCTGTCGCAAACGAATTCGACTTCATCAACAGGTCAAGAAGATGACCACGGGCTTGAAATGAGATGCCATCTTTGGAACAACCATTCGGACAAGCTGTTGCAGGCTTTGGTAGAGAATCTCAACCGGATACAATGTTGACGACGGCGGTGGCAGTGCTGATCAGCTTCTTTTTCTAGTGCTGGTGTGGTAGCGACCGTCTTGAAAGAAGGCAAAGGCAGTGTTGCGGTCGACGTCGGTGATTGTGAAGCTAGACCTTGAGGCGGAAGAAGAAGATAGCAAGAAGAAGGTCCGCAGAACAGATTTTAGAAGATGGCGTTACTTGCTGCCGTTAAGTTGGAGATACAACAGATTTTTTATTATGTTTAATTATTTGATGAAGTGGCCATTTCTGATTGGAGGGACAGCTGATAAGACAGCATTTTAAGACAGCAGATCTCGGCTCAATGGGGTTTTTAACTTGGTTTGATTTGGGTTTAATTTTATTTTTAATAGGATTCTATCAAAAATCCTCTCTCTCCCTCTCTCTCATCTAAGATTTGGGTCTAAGTGAACCCAAAATTTGAGTGCTCTAAGACTCAAGAAACCTTATTGGACCTAGATTTATAGGGTTCAGGTTTGTTCCAATCTAGAAGAAATATGGGTTCAAACTGGTCGACCAAATCCAAAGAAATCCTCTAGGTTCTAACCTAGAAAGTAGGTGACTGATGATGGTCGCCAATGATGCCTTGTTGGCCACCAATAACTTTTGTTTTATTTTTTTTAATTTTTGGTTTTTATAATAATAATGGAGACGAGCATTTTGAGAATTTAAGATAAAATTGATAAGCATTTGTTAATAAAGGGATATGTGATCCTCGTTTATAAAACTAAAGTAAGGTTGGAGACATGTTTCAGAATGACAGTTGGTCCAAATTAGGCAAACCTCAAAAGTGGCCTATGAAATTTACCCTTAAAACAAAATTAATGAATTATTAAATTAGTCTTTGCATTTTAGTTTAGGAGTTAAATTAGCTTTGTTAAATTTAAAATAATCAAATAAGTTTTTGTATTTTAGGATATGGAGCCACATTAGCCCTTATAATTGGTGTTGTTTGAACGACTTCCAAAGACATTTATATTTTCTCAATGGAGTTAAGTTTACCCCAAATCAAAATTTAACCCCTCCCCCTAAAATCAAACCTAAATCAAAACTCCAATTGAATGGAACATACTTTACTCTTGTGTTCAATTTGAGTGAGAAATGGTTTTTTTTATTGCATATAATTGTTGTTGTTGGATTACATCAATTAATCATTTCAAGAAAACTCAGCAAACAGTAGAGAGGACCAAGTGTGGATACAAAGGTCTATTTGAAAGAAGCCAACACAGTTGTAGGGATGCTCAATCTGCTATTCGAAAAAGTAGAGAGATATCCTCAAAAAGGTCGCTCAAAAGGGTTGCTCCAGATATAAGGTTTACAAGGCAAAAGGCAGTTAGAAGACACATGGGGATTTCTCCCATGCGGGTCTCCTATGCTTAAGTTAGACACTACTATGGTGGAGAAAGTATGCAGATGCAGTGTGATGTTGTATGTGGTAGGTGGCCTAATTATATGAGGATTTTCCCAAAAAGCAACGCGGAAGAGTCGTTCTTTTGCTTGAAGATGCAGGAAGTATTGGGACTTATAATCGAGAGATTGGAATTGGAATCTTGACCATGAAGGGTCGAGGGGTATTTATAGGCATGACTAGGACACATGGCACGCACATGCGAGGGATGAGTGACTCAAATTCTAGGTTACACAACTCTCTTGGTCGTATGCAACTGTTTCGTGGTTAAGCTTGGAAGGACCCTAGTGAGAAACCCCTTGGAAGAATGATCCCCCAAAAGAAAAAGGCCTGAAGAGAGGTAGGCCGTGTTGTGCACAACAACATGGGATAAAGTAGTGTGGACGACAAATCTCCCTGAAGACTTGTTTGAGAGGATTGCTCAACTGAGTAAGATGGGTCTCTAAGGGATTAGCCCCAAAGAGCTCTTTTGGGAGAAGGGCTTCTAGGGATAATCTCATTTCCCTTAGGATTTTCCCTAAAGACTTTTTCAGGGGAACTACTCTAAAGGGTAGGTTACAATAATGGTTCCCCTACTCTTGTCTTTGATTGAAAGCCAAAGGGAAAAGTACTCAGAGATATGGGGAAGTCACCCTAGAAAAGTCAGGACTTGCTCCAAGTTCCTACAGAAGAACTCACTTAAAAGAATGCCTTGAGACATTGAGTCCCCTGAAGAGTCTAGATGTAGAAGAAAATTTTTAAATTTTTAAAGAATCATTGGACATCAAGCTTATAGAAGACTTATCGGGCATTGAATGCTGCAAAAGACTTGTGAATTTCAAGCCCAAAAAGTCATACAAGTAATGATTGCAACCTTGTTTTTCATTTCCAAAGACCTAGCTATAAATAGTAAAGAAGGGACCACATGTGAATCCCTACTAATTTCTTCCAAGAACCCAAAGGTCTTACATGTTTAGATTTCCCTGAAGAATTGTCCGCAAAGAGCTTTCGATAGCCTCAAAGACCCTACTTGTTTCACCCATTTGACTTGGAAGGGTTTGCTTCAAGGACCTACCTCGAAAACCTATTCCTGAAGGATTGTGAACCTTTAATAAACTAAAGTAATTTCCAATGGTCCGAGTTAAGTTCACCCAAGCATTTGGGAAGAGCTTTAGGGCTAAGGCATCAGTGCTTTCTCGGTGCCAACGATTAGTTTTAAACGACCATGATGTGGAGATTATTAGGACGTTCGATATTTCGTCCTTGTGTAAACTAAGGAGGCTGAAAAATGGTGGAAAAGACACCAACTGTCGGAGGGGAAGGAGTAGCTATTCACATTGACAACTTAAGAATGGGCTTACGACTCCCTTTCCACCTCTTTGGAATGTAGTTTCTAGGTGAGAATGAACTAACACCAACTCAATTGGACCACAATGATTGTGTAGTGCTCGTGGGGTTTTACATCCTCTATAAGGAACGAGACATGAACCCTATCGTTGGGCTTTTTGGTTGCTTCTTTTGCCCTAGGACGATAAGAGAGAAAAAATATTTCGTCACAATGTAGAAGGTGTTGAGTAATGGGTCTTTATTTGTGGAGAACCTAAAAAAGATTGACGATTTTGAAACTCAATGGCTAATGGTGAGATCTCCAATAGAATAGGAAGCTCCTTAATTCTAGCGCTCAACCGAGATAAGGGAAGACATGCCTAAGGTGCCAAACATTAGGGTCGCCTCAAAGGAGCACCAACTTGATATTGATAGAATTTTGAGAGAAGGGACGATCGTCCTCAGTGACTTACTCATGGACGAGCGATTGAGGGATGCCGGTTGGCTTATGGGGGATAATATCAGATCATCACAGCCAGTGGCATCAAGAGATGGTGCCAGCCCTTCTCAATCAATGACATCCGAGGGGGATGCTCGCAGAGAAAGAAAGGAATGAGAAGAAAATGAAAAAGAAAAATCCCAAGGTTGCTCACATTTCCCATTTTTTTATCTTATCCTTGCTTCCTCCTACTTTCGTCTTCAAATTTTGCATTGGCTTTCTCCTTTTTTATTTTTTTTATGGAAATATCGATAGGATTTTATTTTGGTGCTTACAGAAATAGAGCAATTCAAGGCTACTACAATGGAAAGGCTAGCAAAGAAGGAGCAACTGGTTCACGAAGCTTGCGAGAGAGAAGAAAATGAATGCTAGTAGAGACAACAACAATAACAGTTGCAGTAAGAGCAGCAAGGTTAATCCTCAAGTCAACATGGTACCGAGGGCTAAGGAAAAGAGGTAGCCCCCTTGGTTAGGTGAAATAAGAGGGTGAGGGTCGACTTTGAAGGAGAAGTTGGCACCTTCAATGACCCTTTGCTAGCGAGATTGGCTGACCTACCACCCATTCAACTACCTCAACTGCCACTATCTCCACAACCAATAGACAAGACCTTTGGCTTGGTCAAGGCAGTTTTTCCCCCTCCCGTTTCTCTACTTGACCCCAGCATTTAGGTGAGGTTTGAGGTAGACATGGTTGCAGTCGCAACAGATGAGGAGACAACTTCAAGGCTTAATGTGGCAACCTTGGAGAAATACCACAGTCAGCACCTGGCCACTTGCAATTTTGCCTTTCCCCAACTAACGAAATGCCAACAGAGAAAGGTGCTTAGCTTGGAGCAGTTGACACAACCGCCACTTTTTTCATACTCTCTTCTATTCATGATGGCAAGATCCACATGCCTCATCTCTGACTAAGAGGGGAGCAAGTTAGAATTTACCCCAAGCTGGTCAACATTGACACAATATCAAACTCGAGGGTTGGAGCAAGATTAATCTACTTGTTGATTTTACCTTACAACGAGCGGGAGTTTATGAGGCGAGCTTCGAAAAATATGGACATCATGGAGAGATTTTTGGTGGAAGTAAGCCTCCTTATTTTATTTTAAGTTGAGAATTGGATTTTTAGCTTGAACTGATATTCTATATTTTGTATTTTCATAGGGCGTTCAGAGGATGGTTATTGTTAATGCTTATAATTGAGTAGCCCTCACGTGAGCTGAGAAAAGAAGAAGAACAACAGCAAATAATTGAAGCGTTCAAGGAATCAAATACTACTTTGTCCCAAGAGCATACCCAAGCCGTGGGGGAACTAAAGTAGCCTTACACTCAACTTCAACACTCTCAAAGGCAAGTAGATGATGTTAAACTTTGATTAGAGATGGTGGATGTGACAGTGATATGCTCAGTGGCCATCAAAGAGTAATAACTTTCCAAGGAATGCATAAGAAGAAGCAGGAATATTCTTTGGGCTTTATGAAATATGGATTTTACTTAATTTGAAGCCTAGGGAGTCATTCCTCGAGCTAGTTTACACTGATGAGGTCTCTATCAAAGATGTCCCAGATTGGCAGTAGTACAATGATCTTAACCCTTACTCTCTTGTGAAATTTCTAAGGTGTAACCAGGAAGACGATTTGTCGAATCTCGTTGGGCCATGGATTGCATATATGTAGGAGCCTAACATGACTCAAGAGGTGGAGGATATTGGTGCCTTAAGGGATATCAACATCATTACCCAAGACATCGAGGAAGGCGAGATCGGGGTTTAGCTCGTTTCCTCCACAACCGACAACTTAGGCTCTTTTTGGTTACACCTTAGGTTTCTGTAGCATATTGTTGGATTATATTTGATCATGTGTAGTGGAATAAAATTTATTTTCAGGTATCACATTTTTCAAAATTTTACAATTTACAAAACAAAGAATAAAATGAAAGAATACATGTTGACGAAATCTAATTTCACTGTTACGTCACTTGCTGTAAAATTCTTCACGCGTAGGATCTCGAGTCAGTCCACCTAAAACCACCTTTAATATAAGATTGTCTCAAGAGAAGAAGTAGAAATTTTTTTGAAAATTTTCTTTTTGATATATGGTTTCTTGGTTCAAGGTTTATGGTCCTATTTATAGGAATCCATAAAGAAACCCTAAGCGCTATTGGGCCTGGCTTAATGTGCTAGTATTAAACCCAGTCTAACTATGAACAATCTTAATAATTTTATTCATAATAAAATTATTTAATTATTCTTATCTATGTAATAAATAAATGTGCCAAAATTACTAATTTTTAAAATTACTAATTTATCCTTTTTTTCTTTAAAAGTGATTTCTTATTGGGTTGAACTTTCTAAGTTCACAATTAAATTGGTAACGAGAATAATCTATTATTAATTCTCATAAATCATGAATGACATCTAACAATATGTTATGATTATCCAATTTAATATGAAACATGTATAGTGAACCTTTTACTATGATTTCATGTAGTACGGTCTATCTATCATCCTACATCCCAACAAGATACCAGATCATAGATAGCATGTCAAATTTCTTAATTTCGTCACATGACCAAATCTAAAATCATTCTTGACTAATATGATAAAAATTATGGAATACGCATTCCATTGTCATATTATCTTGACCAAGGATTTATCCTCAAATAATTATCGGATGGCATATGATATCCTCCTTGCAAACCTTAAGGTGATAGATTCTATGTCTGATGCACACATACCTCATGTACAACTGAATTAGGCACATAGATACATGTAATTGTTCTTGATTAGAACAACCGTATAGAATCGCTGATATTCTAATCCATTAATCCATAAATATCTATGTCATATCAGATTTAAGGACTAGTGGCACATTTGCAGCTAATATTGAATCATTGACCCAAGAGAAAGAACTCATGTGATTCAATGCTAACAGTCATATTTAGTGAGCTCGTTCTTGTAACGAGCACCCACTCATTTTTCTTCTATATCTCATATAAAATAGCACGAGACTCACCAATCTTCAATTTTAGTATCTCATACTGAACAAGAAGGAAGACAATGTGCTAGCCTTTACGAGTTGATACTATCTAGGTTAGGAACTCTATGGCTACAAACTTGTTTATAACATAACAAACCATGGATTAACCGTTACTCATATTCTTAACGCTTAAGAATGGTATCCACTCCTTATTATACTAAAGGATATATATTTAATTTAAATCATATTACAATTTAAATAAAAACATAAACTTGTCATTTAATTAATATTTAAATAATTATAAGATCGAGTCCCTTTGTGTCACTAAAATTGGTCTCAAGGGCTCATATCCAACACATATCTAGTTTCTCATTTCATGCCCATAATGTAATCTTTTATGTAATAAATGAAATGAGATTTTTGTCAGTCCATATGTTATCACTACAAAAAAGTTAATTTTTAGCGGTGGTTTTTTTGCGGCGGTTTCTAAAACCGTCGCAAAAAATGGAATTTTGCGACTACGGTTTGTAAACCGCTGCAAAATACTATTTTAGTAGCAGTTTTTTTAACATTTTGCGACGGTTTTCAAAAATCGTTACAAAATTTATTAAAACATTCAATTTTATGGTGGTTTTCAAAAACTCGTCGCTAACTTTAGAAAATAATTAAATAATTAAAAAATAAAATTTAATTTAGCGGCAATTTTTAAAAACTACAACTAAATTAAAAAAATTAAATAATTTATAATAAAATTAAATTAACATTTGCGGCGATTTTTAAAAATCGCCGCAAAATTCAATAAAAAATTTAATTTAGCGGCGGTTTTCAAAACCGCCACTAAATTAAAAAAATAATTAAATAATTTATAATAAAATTAAATTAACATTTGTGGCGATTTTTAAAAATCGCCACAAAATTCAATAAAAAATTTAATTTAGCGGCGGTTTTCAAAACCGCCGCTAAATTAAAAAAAATTAAATAATTTATAATTAAAATTAAATTAACATTTGTGGCAGTTTTTAAAAACCACCACAAAATTCATTAAAAAATTTAATTTAGCGACGGTTTTGAAAATCGCTGCCAAATTAAAAAAATAATTAAATAATTTATAATTAAAATTAAATTATAAATTCATTAAATAATTTAATTTAGCGGCAATTTTTAACCGACGCTAAATTTAAAAATAATTAAATAATTCAAAATTAAAATTAAATTGAATTAAATTAATAAAAATAAATATAAAATCTTAAAAAGAAATTAAAAATTTAATTTAAATTAATTGAAAAATATTTATATATATAAAAGTAGGATAGTTTTGAAAAAAGAAATTTTCTCCTAAAACTTGCATTTATTTGCAATTAATACTTATTGTATTAATAATTTACATTTTGTAATTTACATTAATAATTTAAAATTTTCAATTGCTTTGAAGTAATAAGTAGTAATAAAATTTTCCTCCATAACTTGCATTAATAATTTGCATTTAGTACTTTCTGCATTAATAATTTATATTTTGTAATTTGCATCTTTATATATATAAAAGTAGAATAGTCTTGAAAAAAGAAATTTCCTCCCAAAACTTGCATTAATCAATGATTTGTAATTAATACTTATTGTGTTAATAATTTACATTTTGTAATTCGCATTAATAATTTAAAATTTTCAATTGCTTTGAAATAATAAGTAGTAATAAAATTTTCTCCCAAAACTTGCATTAATGATTTGCATTTAGTACTTATTGTATTAATAATTTATATTTTATAATTTACATCTTTATATATATAAAAGTAGGATAGTCTTAAAAAAAGAAATTTCCTCCCAAAACTTGCATTAATCAATGATTTGCAATTAATACTTATTGTGTTAATAATTTACATTTTGTAATTTACATTAATAATTTAAAATTTTCAATTGCTTTGAAATAATAAGTAGTAATACAATTTTTCCCCAAAACTTGCATTAATGATTTGCGTTTACTACTTATTGCATTAATAATTTACATTTTGTAATTTGCATTAATAATTTAAATCTTTCAATTGTTTTGAAATAATATGTACTAATTATTGTAAAATTAATAATAAATTTTAAATATACGAGTTTTTCAATGCTAATTGTTTTGTATTAAATTTGCATGAGTTTTATGAGAAATATTAATACACAACTTAAACTATTAATTAAGTCATAAAAAATTATCTATTTATTTAAAATATTATTTTTATATCTTTATTCTATGTATATTTATATAATATTAAAATATGATAGTCAAATAAAGTATTTTGCCAAGTATCGATCAATGGTGAATTTTTTCCCCCAAAAACTTACATTAAATCAAATGTAGTGATTAATTAATTATTAATTAATTTAATAATTATAGTCTTGAAAATGTGACGTCTTAACAAATTCATAAAAAATTATTTAAGTTTGTCAAATGCTACGGTTTTTCAATGCTAATTAATGTTTAAGGTATCACATTTTTAAGACTATGGAAGAAATCAAAATTAATTTTTTTTTAAATTTTGTTATTATTGAAAAAACTTATTCTTACTCATATTTAAGAGTTTTAATTTATATTTATAGTTATCATATAATAAATAGAAAATAAAGAACATTTTAAAGTGAAAATATTATAGATTTTATAATATTTACTTATAAATAAATATAATATAATAAAAAAAATTTATAAGTATTTTCTCAAGTGACTTATTTAATATGTTAATTATTCTTTAATACATTGAATGACAGTATATTGAATTAAAAGTGTTCTCCATTAGCATATTAAATAGTTAATAATTAAGTAAACTTAAATTTTTTTAACATGATTAAAGATTAAAAAAAATTATAATTATCAATTCTGTTAAAATTATTGAAAATAATAAATTTATTTTTTTATTTTTAAATTAAACTCTCCCATATATCACACGGGTTCACCACTAGTTACTTAAAAATTTAATTTAAAAAATTAAAATAAAAATAAATTTAAGAAAATTTTAATAATTTTAAAAAATATATAATTTTTTTATTTTTAATCAATTAATTTAGTTAATTTAATTCAATTAATTTATTTTTAATTTATTCCTTTACTCTTTTAAAAAATAATAATTTAATTAATATTTTTTAATTTATATTAAAAAATATAAAATATAATTATGAAAAGTAGTGGTTGTTTTAGTATATAATTTATATATGCGATTTTATAAAAAGGGAGCATGGCAGATTAGGTGGTCACGCGCACGCACGTGCACAGTGGAGGTCGCGGGTTCGAAACTGGGGAAAAGGTAATTTCCAGCCTCGCCACGTGGTGCACGGACATGCAGCCACGTGGTTGCAGGCGACTGGGCGGGTCCAAGCAGGTGCAGGCGCGGGTGGGTGGGAGAAATTAAAATTTTTAATTTTGTTTTAATTTTAGCGACGGTTTTTAAAACGTTGTGAATGTTTGATAACGCCATAGGTAAGGCTATTCTGTAAGCCACTGATCCAATTTTCTCCAAAATTTTGTAGAGACCCATATATCTTGGGCTTAGTTTCCCTTTTTTTTTTCCCTTGAATCACTGATTTGAATGGAGAGACCTCCAAATATACCTTATCACCGATCGAGAATTCTAAATTTCGTCTTCGTTGATTGGTGTACGACTTCTAACAACTTTGACTTGTTCTCATTTTCTTCTGAATTCTCTTGATCTTTTCTGTAGTAGTTTGAACTATCTCGGGTCCAATCAATCCTGTTTCTCCGGTTTCTACCCAGCAGAGTGGCGTTCTGCATTTTCGCCCGTACAACGCCTCGTAAAGGGCCATTCCAATGCTACTATGGTGCCCGTTGTTGCAAGTGAATTCCACTAGTGGTAGATGTTTCTCCCAACTTCAGGAAAAATCTAAAATGCATGCCCTCAACATGTCTTCAAGCATTTGAATTGTTCGCTCGGACTGTCCGTCATTCTGGAGATGATAAGACGTGCTAAGCTTCAACTACGTTCCCATACACTTGTGGAAACTTTTCCAAAATCTTGACGTAAATCGTGGGTCTCGATCCGACACTATGCTTGCAGGGATTCCATGTAATCGAACTATTTCCTCAATGTATAGCTAAACTAAGGCATGAATCAGCTGTCTTATCTTAACAGGCAAGAAATGTGCCAACTTTGTCAATCGATCTACTATCACCCAAAAAGCATCGTTTCCTTTGGGATTTCGAGATAGATTGGTCACGAAGTCCATGGTGATGTGATCCCATTTCCACTCGGGAATGTCAGGAGGTTGCAACATTCCTCTTGGGCACTGATGCTCAATTTTGATACACTGACAAGTATCGCATTGTGCCACGTACCGTGCCACATCTTTTTTCATTGCAGGCCATCAATAAATTTCCCTAAGGTCCTTATACATCTTTGTGGACCCTGGATATATGGTGTACCTAGCTCAATGAGCTTCTCCTAAGATAATTTGCCTCAAGTCTTGATCTCTCAACACGTAGGTCCTTCCTTGGAACTGAAGTATACCATTGTAGTAACTGAATTCAGGTGCCTTTACTTGTTCTTTTTTGTCTATCCATTGACTTCTTCTGGCGTCCATCTGAAGTGCTGACCTGATCTGATTTACTATATCAAGTTGGATTGTCAGATTTGCCAAATACCCTTTGATTGGTTCAGGCTTGACACTTACTGTTAGATGACTGAATTCTTCAATCATTTTCCATTCCTTAACCATCATACTAGCCACAATTTCTGAGCTTCTTCAGCTAAGAGCATTTGCAACTACATTTGCCTTCCCAGGATAGTAAGAGATGATACAATCATAATCATTTAGGTACTCCATCCATCTTCTTTGTCGCATATTTAATTCCTTCTGAGAAAATATGTACTTTAGACTTTTGTGATCCATAAAAATCTCAAGTTGTGCTCCGTATAGATAGTGTCTCCACAACTTCAAGGCATATATTATGGCTACTAACTCCAAGTCGTGGGTTGGATAGTTCTGCTCGTGCCTCTTCAGTTGTCAGGATCCATAAGCAATTACTTTCTTGTCTTACATTAGAACACATCCCAAACCTATCCCAGAAGCATCACTATACACCACATCTTTTCCCGACTCTGTTGGCATTGCTAGAATCAGTGACATAGTCAATTGCGTCTTAAGTTCTTGAAAGCCTTGCTCATACTTTTCATCCCATTCAAATTTGACTTCCTTCTGCATCATTCGGGTAAGTGGAGCAGATATCTTCGAGAATCCTTCCATTAATCTTTTGTAGTATCCAGCTAGTCCAAGAAAACTCTGAATTTGCCCGATGGTCTTGGGTGCTTGCCAATTCTGAATTGCTTTTATCTTTGCTGGATCGACAGTTATACCTACTGCAGAAATTATATGTCCAAGAAATGCTACCTGGGTAAGCCAGAACTCAAATTTTGAGAATTTAGCGTATAACTTGTGGTTCTTTAAGGTCTGCATAACTATCCTCAAATCTTCTTCGTGCTCACTCTCAGTTGTAGAGTATATCAGGATATCATCTATGAACACTATCACGAACATGTCCAAGTAAGGTCTAAAAGTTCGGTTCATCAAGTCCATGAATGCAATAGGTGCATTTGTAAATTCGAATGGCATCACTAGGTATTCATAGTGACCATATCGAGATCAGAAAGCAATCTCAGGTACATCTTTCGGCTTGATCTTCATTTGGTAGTACCCTGACCGGAGGTCTATCTTTGAAAATACCCTAGCTCCTTGAAGTTGGTTAAACAATTCCTCAATCCTAGGTAGCGGGTACTTATTCTTTAAAGTTACCTTGTTCAATTGCCGATAATCAGTACACATCCGTAAGGTACCATCTTTCTTCTTTACGAAAAGTATCGAAGCTCCCGATGGTGACACACGTGGTTTAATGAATCCTTTGTCGGTCAAGTCCTATAATTGCTCTTTTAATTCTCTCATCTCAACTAGGGCCATCTTATATGGAGGTATGGATATAGGCTACATACCTGGTACAAGATCTATCGAGAATTCAATCTCCATATGGGGAAGTAATCCTGGTAAGTCTTCCGGAAAAACCTTAGGGTATCCATTCACAACTCTCACTGATTCCAACTCAAGACTTTTCTTAATCGGTTCAAGTTTGGCAGATTGCAATGCTTGCAAAGTCATGCCGTGCTTTCTCTTACTCTTACTATTCTGGCCTTGAAATATAATCCATTCTCTGTTAGTTTTGAGTAAGCTCACTGTCTTATTCTTACAATCTACCTTAGCCCCATGCATCGATAAGAAATCCATTCCTATGATTATGTCGAAATCTTAAGTATCCAGTACCACTAAGTCTATCTTGAGACTTTCCCCTTCCATATTGAAAACACATCCCCGGCAACCTATCGCAGTTTCTAGGGTCGTACCCATAGGAGTAGGTATTATCATTTGATAACCCAATTCTCTAGGTTTTAGTTTTAGATTGTCTACTAATGCATGAAAAATAAACAAATGCGTAGCACCTAGATCTATTAAAACATGAACTACAATATCTGAAAAGAATAGTGTACCTTCAATAACTGCAGGATTTGCCTCAACGTCATTGCAAGTTAGGTTGTATACTCGGCTTGGACGAACATTCTGTGTTCCTCCACTCGGTGGCTCCATTTTCTGCCTCTTCGGGCACTTTCTAGAGATGTGTCCTTGTTGGCCACAATTGTAGCACACAATTTTTCCCTGATACCCAACCTGGGACGTCCCTTTGCTCTTTGGGCAGTTCTTCTCGATGTGACCTTCTTCACTGCATCCATAGCATTTTATGATGCATCTCTTCCCAGGGTGTTTCTTCTTATATCAAGGGCATTTCCCTTCGTCCTTAGGTTGAGCCATTGAACTTCCTGGCTTAGTGCTCTTGCTTCCTTCCTCAGACTTGATTATCTTTACTCACATCAGATTCCTCTCAATGGTTAGGACTCAGTGCAACGCTTCTTTATAGGAATCAATATCCCATCTGCTCAAAACTGGCTGGAGATTCACTTGCAACCCTGAAACGAACTTTTGTGCCTTTTGACTCTCGTTAGTCTTGTACATGGGCACATACTTAATCAATTAAGTGAATCGGTTATCATATTGGTTCACAGACATTTCATCAGTTTTCTTGAGCCTCATGAACTCCTAGATCCTTTCATCCTTCCAGCTCTTAGGAAAGTACTTGTCGTTAAATTCCTCCTTGAATCCTGCCTAAGTATAGATTGACGCATCCTCATCCTCATCCTCACGCTCTTATTGAGATCTTATTATGGAATGCTCGGTAGATTGCCACCACTGTCCCACCTCTTCCTCCAGTGTGTAGGTTGTGCACCTTACTTTTTCCTCCTCGCTGCACTGGAGGTGTTGAAGTAATTTCTCCGTTTGCTCAAGCTAGTACTCGGCTGAATTGGGATTATCGCAAGTCCAACCTTTGAACACAGGGGGCCTTAAATGTCGATACCATTCCAATGTTGTGGTCATGTGCTGAGTAGGCTCCTCTCGACTCACATAGGTTAGCATATTTTCTAAGAATTGTTCCATCCACTCGAATCGATCCTCGTTAGAGCTTGATTCCCTAACATATCTCTTGTTTCCTCCTAAGTGATTTCTGCGATCACCTTGATCTCCAGGATTATATTCCTCATTTCTCCCATTCCCATTGTGGACCGCATCTCGGAGTCGTCGTGTATTCACCATCTGGAGTGAATCACGAAAATGTGTTATGCATAAGACAAGATCGTTTCTTAAAAGTGGGATAGTTTTATTTCTTAACAGTAAATCGCAAAACATAACATCCTAACACAACAAAAAAGAAAATAAACATAACATCTTATTATATTATATATTTCTCCTTCCTCTAGCTATCCCTACGACCTCTTCCAGCTAGTCCTTCGGCTTCCAGATCCACGACTCCTTGTGATCCTCATCATCGTCAGATTCTATCGGGGGTCCTTCATCCTCCTCCTCAGATTCCTCATCAGAACTGATGTCAATGACATCCTCTTCAGCTTCGAATTCTACAACTGCATCTTCCTGATCTTCCTCGTCTATAGCTTCCCCGTGCAGCTCCGCATGTTAATCCTGAATCCTTGCGCAGAATTCGCTTAGGGTTAGAAAATCCAAATTTTGCCATATCCACTGGGCATATGTCTTCCATTCCCCCACCATTATGCCGATTAAGTAGTTGATCTGGTAATCTGCCCAATCTACTAGTTGTCGGTAGCTCGGGGGTATATCATCAATGATTTCCTCCATTGCGTTCAGAAACATAGCCACATCTTCATCTAGCGGATTGCCTTGAGCTTCGATCCTTTGAGCCCAATGTGACAACAGCACTTGATCCACCATTGTTGCTAATAACACATAAATTTTACTCAAAAACCTCGAACATATGTTTCCCAAAGTTTCCACATTATTTCCTACTAAGTTTTGAACGTCTCTTAGAATCCATAATTCTATTCTAAGTTCTTGTTCAACAGTTTTAACCATGCTAAGTTCAACAACCTAACTTAACCGTCATAGGGTTTTAAACTAGGGCTCTGATACCAATTGTAACACCCCACCTTACACAAACGCGTTATTATAAGGAAATTCATGGGAATCTTTTTTCTTTTTTCCAAGTTCATCACTTGCGGTGCATCAAGAACAATCTTCATATGCAGATAACATGCCCGACACATACGTTGGCTGGCACCCGTGGTGATTGTAAGAACAATCTTCACATGCAAATAAGATCCCAAAAACCCCAGTCTTACTCGTTTAGCTAACAAGATCAAAAATCATAAACAAAACGAGACATAGTATAATGCAGTGGATACATTAACATCAAAATACCGTAGCCTACCACGAGGTTCTTACATAGTATTCCCATAAAAAAATTGTTGTTGCCAAAATACAACAATTAAAATTTGTGATGTGGGGTCCACTCGAGCTCGATGTTGGGTGAAGTTAGGTTGCAGTAAGAGATGTCACCTCAAGGGAGTTTGCTGCTAGGAAGCTCACCGTAAGGATTTCACCATTAGCTCTTTTGCCATAAGGCTTCGCCATTAGCTCTTGCCATAAGGTTTCACCACTAGTTCTCGCCACAACATTTTTCCACAACGCTTCGCCATAAGGTTTCACCATACGGTTTTACCACTAGCTCTTACCACAAGGTTTTGCCTTCGCTGCTAGGTCTCACCGCAAGCTTTTGCCTTCGCCACGAGATCTCGCCACAAGCTTTTGCCTTCACCGCTAGGTCACGCCTTCGCCACTAGGTCACACTGCAAGGTTTTGCCTTCGCCGCTAGGAGTTCCGATATGTCGGCAGTTGTAGGAGTCCTAGGATTTTCTTACTCAATTTTTAAGATATTTCTACTTGGTTGATGATTTACCCTATTTGACTAATGAACACTGATACTTGATTATAGACCAAATTTATTCAACTAGTGGTGCTCCCTAATCAATTATTTTCTCTTTTCAAATTTCGATTATTCTTAGTTCAGTCCAAATCTTAGAGAACTAATTTCTTTCCAATAGTCTTAGAAAAATATTAGCTGGATGACTCCTTAGATGGCACAATCATTCTAAAGTCATATCTCATCTCAGTAGCTGATTGATCAGCATATCCTTAAACTACTCACATAGGATACTATAAAAGAATTTCTGACCTAGGTACTTTTGAGCTGGAGTACTACAAACCACTTACTACATAACTCTTAGCTGGATTATCTAAACAAACAATTTAATGCTATCTTAGAATTATTGCCTTAGAAATATTGTGACTTAAAATAACTATTCTATGATTATTTGCAAGGCTTAGACTATACTCATTTTGATACTCTAAATTCTTGAAAATCCATATGAGTGAGGAATAGAATCTCAATTATGAACTAATAATAAAGGGAAAACTATTATATACTCAATTTTAACTATAATTGAGTATTTTATGGATGCTCATAGATATCCTTCGACAAACATCCATTCTAAAAACTAGTTGAGTAATAAATTGTAATATGTCGTATCGAACGATAGGAAGGATTGGAACAACTTACTCTAATGGGCTTATACGAACTTCCCAGGAGTCACCCATTCTTGAGCTACCCTAGTTCAAGCACGTTTAACTCGAGAGTTTTTTATCTATATTCAGTCCAAAGGTATCCAGCTAGTGTTGTTTTCTTCTTTACTACTCTCAATATATATACTAGCTTCTCTAGAGTCCCTTCTTGAATTTGACCTTGAGCTCTCGAGGTATTACATAAATATTACTCTTCCTAGTTTCCTAGAATCTAATCTTGAATCCAAGTACGTACGAGAAGTACGTACGAGAAGCTAACCATGTCCTGGTGGCGAGGTCGGGCGAACAGTCGGTTCCTGCGAAGAGATCCAGGGGTGGACCAACTCCGGAGAACATGGTTTTCTCAGAAGAAGAAGCCAGCGACGTTCACTGGCCCCATAATGATGCACTCGTTATCCGGGTGTAAATCGGTAACTCCGAAGTGCGAAGGATAATGGTGGACACGGGAAGTTCGGTGAATGTGATGTACAGAGCGTGCTTCGATCAGATGGGCCTGGGAACAGAACAGTTAAGCTCGTCACCCGAGCCGCTCTATGGGTTCACAGGTGACGCAGTGATTCCTGTCGGACGGATCAGCCTTCCCTTCACCATCAGGGACACAAAACACCAAGCCACCACTTTGGCAGATTTCCTGATTATAGACTACCCCTCAGCATATAACGTCATGCTCGGAAGGCCAGCAATGAACGACCTCGACCTAGTCACATCGATAAGGTCGCTTACTGTGAAATTCCCGACCCCAAATGGAATAGGAAGTGTACGGGGCGAGCAGCACCTCGCAAGACGCTGTTATGAAGATGCCCTAAAAATGGGGGCAAAAGGAAAGAAAGTGAACATAATTGCAAAAGACGACCCACGACCAGCTAGCCAATGGGAAACTAGTCACGATCTGGATCCCCGCGAAATCGACTGCAACAAACCCACCGGTCCCATGGAAGAGCTAGAAGATATCCCGGTCGGTAAAGCGGATGGAGGGAGACACCTCAAGCTAGGAAAGAACTTAGCTTTTGAGGTAAAAGAACAACTTACAAAATTCCTTAAAGCTAACCTTGATGTAGTTGCATGGAACCATGAGGATATGGTGGGAATCGTCCCAAAAGTCATGTCACACAAGCTTAACATAGATTTGAGCTACAGACCAGTGCGACAGAAGAGGAGGCCAATGACGCCAGAGCGTTATACCGCCCTTAAGGAAGAAGTGGACAGACTCTTGGCGAACAACTTCATCAAGGAAGCCCATTACCCGACCTGGGTGGCCAACCCGATCTTGGTAAAAAAGACAAACAGGAAGTGGAGGACCTGCGTCGACTTCACCAACCTGAACAAGGCGTGCCCTAAGGATATTTTCCCCCTCCCTAGAATCGATCAGCAAGTGGATTCAACGGTTGGTCACCAGCTCCTTAGTTTCATGGACATTTATTCAGGATACAACCAGATCCCCATGGATCCCAATGACCAAGAGCACACCTCGTTTATTACTGATCGGGGGCTTTACTGTTATAAGGTCATGCCCTTTGGATTGAAGAATGCTGGCGCGACCTACCAAAGGCTGGTCAATATGATGTTTGAAGCACTCATTGGAAGAACCATGGAGGTATACGTTGATGACATGTTGATAAAATCCGAGCGAGTAGCGGACCATGTTTCCAATCTGGAAGAGATGTTCGGAATCCTCAGAAGCTATCAGATGAAGCTCAACCCACTCAAGTGTGCCTTTGGGGTAGCCTCCGAAAAATTCCTTGGGTTTATGGTAAACAATAGAGGCATCGAAGCCAACCCAGACAAAATAAAGGCTTTGCTGGATATGAGGTCGCCCGTAAGGAAGAAGGAGGTACAAAGCCTCAATGGGAAGGTCGCTGCCTTGAGTCGCTTCATTTCAAAAGCGACTGATAAGTGCGCCCCTTTCTTCGAGCTGCTAAAAAAGGAGAAGGACTTCAGATGGACAGAAGAGTGCGAGTTCGTGTTCCAGCAACTGAAAGAATACATGGGAAGACCCCCACTGCTCGCCAAACCAAAGAACGGAGAGAAGCTGACCTTATACTTGGGAGTATCCCAACAGGCTCTCAGTGCAGCTCTCGTCCGGGGGGAAGAAGGGGTGCAACACCCCATTTACTACATCTCCAAAAGCTTGATTGACTTAGAAACAAGGTACGCACCAATCGAAAAATTAGCTTACTATCTAATAGTAGCATCAAGAAAGCTGCGACCTTATTTTCAAGCTCACAAAATCAAAGTAATGACCAAATACCCGTTGAAGCAACTCTTGCAAAAGCCAGATACCTCGGGTCACTTACTGAAATGGTCGATCGAGCTCGCTCAGTTTGACATTGAATACAAACCAAGGACGGCGATAAAGGGTCAAGCATTAGCGGACTTCATTGCCAAGTTTACTGGGCCAATTAACGAGGATGTAGAAAGCTTGAAAGAACCATCCTGGGAGCTATACATCGATGGGTCATCGAGCGAACAAGGAGCAGGAGCAGGGGTTATGCTAATAAGTCCCGAAGGTCACAAAATCCTCTACGCCCTAGGGTTCAGTTTTTCGGCCACTAATAATGAATCCGAGTATGAAGCCTTATTAGCTGGACTCCGCCTGGCAAAAGAGATACGAGCCGAATCCTTGAAGATCTTCAGTGACTCCCAGCTGGTTGTCAACCAAGTACGGGGAGAATACCAGGCCAGAGATACAAAAATGCTCGCATATTTGTAAAAGGTACGCGAGCTCCTTGCTCTTTTTGAAAAATATGAAATACACCAAATTCCCCGCTCCCAGAACTCCCATGCGGACGCGTTAGCTCGTCTTGCAACTGCCCGGGATGCAGAATTCTCGGGAGACATACCCATGGATTTTTTAGCTGTCCCAAGTATAGAGCAACGAGCTGAAACAATGGCGATCACCGTATCCCAAAACTCGTGGATGATTCCTATCCTGGAATATCTACAAGATGGCAAACTACCTAAAGATAAGTTGGAAGCACGTCGTCTGTAATCTCAAGTAGCTCGGTATTGCATCTACGATGAAAGACTATACAGAAGGGGGTTCTCAGCCCCGCTCCTGAGGTGCATTGATGGTACCGATTGTCGGACTGTGCTCGAAAAAATTCATGCAGGTCACTGCGGTAATCATACAGGGGCACTTTCGCTGGCACAAAAGACCCTCCAACAAGGATTTTATTGGCCCACCATGAAGCAAGATGCCCTAGAAACAGTCAAGAAATGCGAAAAGTGCCAAAGATTTGCCAAAATTCCGCGAGCTCCGCCAACCTATCTGCAACAGATGAGTAGCCCATGGCTGTTCGCTATTTGGGGGATGGACTTAATCGGGCCACTCCCAACAGCTCGCGGAGGGTGCAAGCATGCTATAGTAGCAGTTGACTACTTCACCAAATGGGCGGAGGCCAAAGAGCTCACACAGATCACCAGTACGAAGGCACAAGCATTCACATGGGATAACATAATCTGCAGGTTCGGGGTGCCGCGACAAATAATAATGGATAACGGAACCCAATTCACCAGTGAGCAGTTCATCCGATTCTGCGAATCGATGGGGATCCAAAAGAGCTTTACCACAGTTGATCACCCCCAGGCCAATGGACAGGTTGAAGCTGTCAACAAAATAATCAAGCAGACCTTGAAAACTAAGCTTGAAGCCAGAAAGGGGGCTTGGGTGGACGAACTACAGACGGTGTTGTGGGCCTATCGAACAACAGCTCGGAGCAACACTGGAGAAACCCCATTCTCGATGGCATACGGGTCGGAAGCTATGGTCCCCGTCGAGAATGAAGTGACCAGCCACCGAAGGGCCACCTTCAGCTCATATCGTAATAACGAGCTTCTGGCAACTAACCTTGACCTGCTCGAAGAATCAAGAGATATAGCTCGCATAAGAGTCGCCGTTTATCAGCAAAGGGTAGCACGATACTACAACCGGAAGGTCCGAATCCGGCGTTACAACTTCGGAGACTCGGTATTACGTCTGGTACTCCCAGGGGCACGGACGACTAGTGACGGCACACTAGGCCCTAACTGGGAAGGTCCGTTTGTCATCAAGGAAAATCTAAGTAACAGAGCATACCATTTGGCAAACTTGGACGGCTTCTCTCTCCCACGAACTTGGAATGCGGAGCACCTCCGTCATTACTTCAAATGAGTGTAATGGTTCCCATCTACTCTTCGTCTTCTTTATCACAAATAATTTTCGTGGTTCTGTTTAAGATTCATGAACTTTCATTGCACTTTCTCGGTATTTGATTAAATATCCCTGAAACAAGGAATTGAAAAACCATGGTTTGCGAGCTGGAGCCTAAATAACCTAACCACTACGTTACGGTTTGGGGGCTCAACTGAGCTTTCACCTTGGTCCCTCCTTCAAGTCTTGGTCTGAAGCCAGAACCATTCATCTTGACTTAATGTCATGGTTTGGAAATTTCCGAGCAACGACCTCCACAAGTAATTCTGAGTTAGGTTCGCTAGCCGAGGTCCTTTCATCTTAGCCTAAAGCTACGGTCTGTGACCTACCTGGGTGTCCTCTCTCGGCCCAAATAAAAAATTGCGGAAGTCACGGTGTGTCAGCTGAGGTCGTAACGCGACCTATCTGGACACATATCTTGGCTCAGCGAGTGAATGAAATAGCAAGCCATGGTATGTTAGCTGGGGTCACCCTATGACCTACATGAACATATAGCTTGGCAATGCTAGGTCAATATTTCTATAATCGAGGGTCCCTTTATCTTGGCAGAAAGCCTTGAATTGCGACCTACCTGTGTATTTACTCCGAATTTGTTAAAATTATCAGGCGCTTCAAAATGCCAGTCGAGAGCATGACACGACCTCATGTTTACACAAAATCTTCATGTTCAAACGTGTCAACAAAGATCTATCTCAATTTATATAATAAGATCATTCGCGACCTATTGGATACACTTCCTGACCATTTATTGCGAACTTCTCAGCCACTATACTTAAACCAAGACAGCGAGGGGTTTTCTTAAACCCTGTCGTTTAATCTAAACATGCTGAAAGAAGGATTTTCTTTTGGAGATTGTTTTGAGTATGAACGTTCGCGTTGATTATTACAACTATCATGGACGACCTGATTCGAGCCTATGTTCATTCTCAAATTATGATTCTGAAGACTTCCTCTGAGAAGATTGTTTTTTAAGGTATGAACTCTATTCCGAGATATATCATGAAGAATGCTTTGAGTTATTATTTCTTTGAAGATCAAAATTCATTTAAGCTGACGAAGAAATCTAAAGCAACACAAAGAATAAGAAAATGCTCATTCATTTAAACTGGTATTACAAAAAAAAAAAAATACATATGAGAGTCCTAGCTTGGAGGGGGGTTGGCCTCTGAAGGGACAGTCTCGGCGAGCTGAGATGAGGAAGCTGAAGTCGGCTGAAGACCAGCATCCCCGGTAGGACAAACCAAAGGTTGAAATGCGGTGAGTCGCATTTAGATCTGACGGTTGGGCCGATCGAAACATCAGTATAAATAGTGAGGGGTGTCTACTTTTTTCCCTCTTTCACGCCATTTTTGAAATCTTTTCCAGCTTCCGCTTTCTTGCTTTCTCCTTCTCGAAGCCTCCATTGCAACCGCTTCAGCTTTGGTTTGTCCTACCGGGGATGCTGGTCTTCAGCCGACTTCAGCTTCCTCATCTCAGCTCGCCGAGACTGTCCCTTCAGAGGCTAACCCCCCTCCGAGCTAGGACTCTCATATGTATTTTTTTTTTGTAATACCAGTTTAAATGAATGAGCATTTTCTTATTCTTTGTGTTGCTTTAGATTTCTTCGTCAGCTTAAATGAATTTTGATCTTCAAAGAAATAATAACTCAAAGCATTCTTCATGATATATCTCGGAATAGAGTTCATACCTTAAAAAACAATCTTCTCAGAGGAAGTCTTCAGAATCATAATTTGAGAATGAACATAGGCTCGAATCAGGTCGTCCATGATAGTTGTAATAATCAACGCGAACGTTCATACTCAAAACAATCTCCAAAAGAAAATCATTCTTCAGCATGTTTAGATTAAACGACAGCGTTTAAGAAAACCCCTCGCTGTCTTGGTTTAAGTATAGTGGCTGAGAAGTTCGCGATATATGGTCAGGAAGTGTATCTTATAGGTCGCGAACGATCTTATTATATAAATTGAGATAGATCTTTGCTGACTCGTTTGAACATGAAGATTTTGTGTAAACATGAGGTCGTGTCATGCTCTCGACTGGCATTCTGAAGCGCCTGATAATTTTAACAAATTTGGAGTAAATACCCAGGTAGGTCGTAATTCAAGGCTTTTTGCCAAGATAAAGGGACCCTCAGTTAGAGAAATCTTGACCCAGCATTGCCAAGCTATATGTTCATGTAGGTCATAGGGTGACCCCAGCTAACATACCATGGCTTGCTATTTCATTCACTCGCTGAGCCAAGATATGTGTCCAGATAGGTCGCGTTACGACCTCAGCTGACACACCGTGACTTCTGCAATTTTTTGTTTGGGCCGAGAGAGGACACCCAGGTAGGTCACAGACCGTAGCTTTAGGCTAAGATGAAAGGACCTCGGCTAGCGAACCTAACTTAGAATTACTTGTGGAGGTCGTTGCTCAAAAATTTCCAAACCATGACATTAAGTCAAGATGAATGGTTTCGGCTTCAGACCAAGACTTGAAGGAGGGACCAAGGTGAATGCTCAGTTGAGCCCCCAAACCGTAACGTAGTGGTTAGGTTATTTAGGCTCCAGCTCGCAAACCATGGTTTTTCAATTCCTTGTTTCAGGGATATTTAATCAAATACCGAGAAAGTGCAATGAAAGTTCATGAATCTTAAACAGAACCACGAAAATTATTTGTGATAAAGAAGACGAAGAATAGGTGGGAACCATTACACTCATTTGAAGTAAGGACGGAGGTGCTCTGCATTCCAAGCTCGTGGGAGAGAGAAGCCGTCCAAGTTTGCCAAATGGTATGCTCCGTTACTTAGATTTTCCTTGATGACAAATGGACCTTCCCAGTTAGGGCCTAGTGTGCCGTCACTAGTCGTCCGTACCCCTGGGAGTACCAGACGTAATATCGAGTCTCCGACGTTGTAACGCCGGATTCGGACCTTCCGGTTGTAGTATCGTGCTACCTTTTGCTGATAAATGGCGACTCTTATGGGAGCTATATCTCTTGATTCTTCAAGCAGGTCAAGGTTAGTTGCCAGAAGCTCGTTATTACAATCTGAGCTGAAGGTGGCCCTTCGGTGGCTAGTCACTTCATTCTCGGCGGGGACCATAGCTTCCGACCCGTATGCCATCGAGAATGGGGTTTCTCCAGTGTTGCTCCGAGCTGTTGTTCGATAGGCCCACAACACCGTCTGTAGTTCGTCCACCCAAGCCCCCTTTCTGGCTTCAAGCTTAGTTTTCAAGGTCTGCTTGATTATTTTGTTGACAGCTTCAACCTGTCCATTGGCCTGGGGGTGATCAACCGCGGTAAAGCTCTTTTGGATCCCCATCGATTCGCAGAATCGGATGAACTGCTCACTGGTGAATTGGGTTCCGTTATCCGTTATTATTTGCCGTGGCACCCCGAACCTGCCGATTATGTTATCCCATGTGAATGCTTGTGCCTTCGCACTGGTGATCTGTGTGAGCTCTTTGGCCTCCGCCCATTTGGTGAAGTAGTCAACTACTACTATGGCATGCTTGCACCCTCCGCGAGCTGTTGGGAGTGGCCCGATTAAGTCCATCCCCCAAATAGCGAACGGTCAAGGGCTACTCATCTGCTGCAGATAGGTTGGCAGAGCTCGCGAAATTTTGGCGAACCTTTGGCACTTTTCGCATTTCTTGACTGTTTCTAGGGCATCTTGCTTCATGGTGGGCCAATAAAATCCTTGTTGGAGGGTCTTTTGTGCCAGCGAAAGTGGCCCTGTATGATTACCGCAGCGAAAGTGCCCCTGTATAAAATCCTTGTTGGAGGGTCTACTATGGCATGAATTTCTTCGAGCACAGTCTGACAATTGGTGCCATCAATGCACGTCAGGAGCGGGGCTGAGAACCCCCTTTTGTATAGTCTTTCGTCGTAGATGCAATACCGAGCTGCTTGAGATCGCAGACGACGTGCTTCCAACTTATCTTTAGGTAGTCTGCCGTCTTGTAGATATTCCAGGATAGGAATCATCCACGAGTTTTGGGATACGATGATCGCCATTGTTTCAGCTCGTTGCTCTATACTTGGGACAGCTAAAAAATCTATGGGTATGTCTCCCGAGAATTCTGCATCCCGAGCAGTTGCAAGACGAGCTAACGCGTCCGCATGGGAGTTCTGGGAGCGGGGAATTTGGTGTATTTCATATTTTTCAAAAAGAGCAAGGAGCTCGCGTACCTTTTGCAAATATGCGAGCATTTTTGTATCTCTGGCCTGGTATTCTCCCCGTACTTGGTTGACAACCAGCTGGGAGTCACTGAAGATCTTCAAGGATTCGGCTCGTATCTCTTTTGCCAAGCGGAGTCCAGCTAATAAGGCTTCATACTCGGATTCGTTATTAGTGGCCGAAAAACTGAACCTTAGGGCGCAGAGGATTTTGTGACCTTCGGGACTTATTAGCATAACCCCGGCTCCTGCTCCTTGTTCGCTTGATGACCCATCGACGTATAGCTCCCAGGATGGTTCTTTCAAGCTTTCTGCATCCTCGTTAATTGGCCCAGTAAACTCGACAATGAAGTCCGCCAATGCTTGACCCTTTATCGCCGTCCTTGGTTTGTATTAAATGTCGAACTGAGCGAGCTCGATCGACCATTTCAGTAAGCGACCTGAGGTATCTGGCTTTTGTAAGATTTGCTTCAACGGGTATTTGGTCATTACTTCGATTTTGTGAGCTTGAAAATAAGGTCGCAGCTTTCTTGATGCTACTATTAGACATTAAGCTAATTTTTCGATTGGTGCATACCTTGTTTCTGCGTCAATCAAGCTTTTGGAGATGTAGTAAATGGGGTGCTGCACCCCTTCTTCCCCCCGGACGAGAGCTACACTGAGAGCCTGTTGGGATACTCCCAAGTATAAGGTCAGCTTCTCTCCGTTCTTTGGTTTGGCGAGCAGTGGGGGTCGTCTCATGTATTCTTTCAGTTGCTGGAACGCGAACTCGCACTCTTATGTCCATCTGAAGTCCTTCTCCTTTTTTAGCAGCTCGAAGAAAGGGGCGCACTTATCGGTCGCTTTTGAAATGAAGCGACTCAAGGCAGCGACCTTCCCATTGAGGCTTTGTATCTCCTTCTTCCTTACGGGCGACCTCATATCCAGTAAAGCCTTTATTTTGTCCCGGTTGGCTTCGATGCCTCTATTGTTTACCATGAACCCAAGAAATTTTCTGGAGGCTACCCCAAAGGCACACTTGAGTGGGTTGAGCTTCATCTGATAGCTTTTGAGGATTCCGAACATCTCTTCCAGATTGGAAACATGGTCCGC
Source organism: Diospyros kaki (assembly GCA_036245055.1). Taxonomy (NCBI): domain Eukaryota; kingdom Viridiplantae; phylum Streptophyta; class Magnoliopsida; order Ericales; family Ebenaceae; genus Diospyros; species Diospyros kaki. The sequence goes on from BSEG01000016.1 coordinate 33,521,103, forward strand.
TACTCGCTCGGATTTTATCAACATGTCATCAACGTATACCTCCATGGTTATTCCAATGAGTGCTTCGAACATCATATTGACCAGCCTTTGGTAGGTCGCGCCAGCATTCTTCAATCCAAAGGGCATGACCTTATAACAGTAAAGCCCCCGATCAGTAATAAACGAGATGTGCTCTTGGTCATTGGGATCCATGGGGATCTGGTTATATCCTGAATAAGCGTCCATGAAACTAAGGAGCTGGTGACCAGCCGTTGAATCCACTAGCTGATCGATTCTAGGGAGGGGGAAACTGTCCTTAGGGCACGCCTTGTTCAGGTCGGTGAAGTCGACGCAGGTGCTCCACTTCCCGTTTGTCTTTTTTACCAAGACCGGGTTGGCCACCCAGGTCGGGTAATGGGCTTCCTTGATGAAGTTGTTCGCCAAGAGTCTGTCCACTTTTTCCTTAAGGGCGGTATAACGCTCTGGCGTCATTGGCCTCTTCTTCTGTCGCACTGGTCTGTAGCTTGGATCTATGTTAAGCTTGTGTGACATGACTTTTGGGGCGATTCCCACCATATCCTCATGGTTCCATGCAAATACATCAAGGTTAGCTTTAAGGAATTTTGTAAGTTGTTCTTTTACCTCAGAAGCTAAGTTCTTTCATAGCTTGAGGTGTCTCCCTCCATCTGCTTTACCGACCGGGATATCTTCGAGCTCTTCCATGGGACCGGTGGGTTTGTTACAGTCGATTTTGCGGGGATCCAGATCCTGACTAGTTTCCCATTGGCTGGCTGGTCGCGGGTCGTCTTTTGCAATTATGTTCACTTTCTTTCCTTTTGGCCCCATTTTTAGGGCATCTTCATAACAGCGTCTTGCGAGGTGCTGCTCGCCCCGTACACTTCCTATTCCGTTTGGGGTCAGGAATTTCACAGTAAGCGACCTTATCGATGTGACTAGGTCGAGGTCGTTCATTGCTGGCCTTCCGAGCACGACATTATATGCTGAGGGGCAATCTATAATCAGGAAATCTGCCAAAGTGGTGGCTTGGTGTTTTGTGTCCCCGATGGTGAAGGGAAGGCTGATCCGTCCGACAAGAATCATTGCGTCACCTTTGAACCCATAGAGCGGCTCGGGTGACGAGCTTAACTGTTCTGTTCCCAGGCCTATCTGATCGAAGCACGCTCTATACATCACATTCACCGAACTTCCCGTGTCCACCACTATCCTTCGCACTTCGGAGTTACCGATTTGTGCCTGGATAACGAGTGCATCATTATGGGGTCAGTGAACGTTGCTGGCTTCTTCCTCTGAGAAAACCATGTTCTCCAGAGTTGGTCCACCCCTGGATCTCTTCGCAGGAACCGACCGTTCACCCGACCTCGCCACCAGGACATGGTTAGCTTCTCGTACGTACTTGTCGCGGGATTTGTGGGAGGATCCCGCGAGATGAGGTCCACCATGAATAGTGTAAATAGTTTGCACGGTTGGCAAGCGTTCATCATCAGAAGGGGGCGGCTGTGTCGGTTGCTAGCTTGGTTGATTGGTTGGTCGCACCACGTAGTCTTTTAAACGACCTCTTCGTATTAGATCTTCAATGACGTCCCTCAGGGCCCAGCATTCAGAGGTGGTATGACCCGCCTCGTTGTGGTATGCGCAGAACTTCTCTTTGTTTCGGAATTTGTTGGGAGTTCTCAACGGGTTGGGTTTCCCGAACTCTTCCTTGTTTCTTTCCATGGTGAAGATCCTATCTTAAGAGTCAGATAGGACGCAATAACTATCAAAGCGTTGCGGCCTCGGAGGTCGTTCATCCCGCTCCACCTTGTGAGCCCGTTTAAACATTTCACCGTTCGAGTGATCTCCTAGAACTTCCCTTCCGGTGTCTCCGTTGTTCCTTTTCTTATTTTGGTTGGAGCCCCCGGCTTCTTCTCTAGGTCCTGTGGGCTTATTTGACCCGAAGGCGTCTTCCCACCGGACCTCCTTGGAGGCTCGTTCGTAAAATTCCCCCAGGTTCTTGACTGGGGTCCTGTAGATGCTCTCATATAGCTTTCCATCTTTTCAGAGGCCGGCGGAGATCGCCGTGAGGATGCTCTCATCAGATGGATCCTCAACATTGCTCACCTCTCGTCTGAATCTAGCAATATAATCCCTCAAAGGCTCGTTTGCCTTTTGAAAAACGGTGGCGAGGTGGCACGGTGGTGCGAGCTGTCTTCTTAGGGCCCTGTATTGGTTGACAAATCTCTGTTGACATTCCTCCCAACTGCTGATGCTGCGAGGTGGAAGGTTTCTGAACCATGCTCGGGGAATGTCACCCAGGACTGCTGGGAAGGCGCGACATTTAACCAGCGAGCTGGTCGTTTGTAAGTCCATTTGCACGTTATACGCGTCCAGGTAGTCATAGGGGTCGCTATCCCCGTTGTATTGTGGCATGCTTGGGACTTTGAATCTTCAGGGGAGGGGCTCAAGTTCGACCTCTCTGGTGAACGGTATCCTGTCTCCACGGCCATTACTCTGGCTGCGGACCCCTTGTCTCTCCTCTAGCTGCCGGACTCTCTAATATAATTCCTCCACAGTCGAATCCGGGCCCACCGATTGTTGGACCTGTGACCGTCTGCTCCTTTCCCTGTCTGGGGAGCGGTGATTCGGGAATGGGTAGTTGTCCCCAATATCTTCTTCTTCAGGCGGAGGTCGTTCTTCCCGCGATTGGCGGATTCTCCGAGGCGAAGCCGGTGGGTCATGAGTGGCTCGTACTTGGGCTTGGGCCAGAATTCTGACCGCATCGACAAGCTGCATTACTGTATTTTCTAATGCCTCCTGACGTTGCTGCCAGTCCCGGATCGTTCCGGTCCCGGCAATCTGGCTCGCGGGTTGAACAGGGATCCGTGGTGGTATTCCAGCAGCATCTCCGGCGGGTGGCTGTAAAAGGTTGTCTGTTGTCGGAGCAATGGGCTCTCCGTTCAGCGAAAAATCTCGCGGTCTATCGCAGTGATTTTCTGGAGGGTTGATTGCTGCCTCGGAACTTCGAGTATTCCTTCCTCTTGCCATGGCTATCGGTCAGAGCGGCCGCCCTTCCTCTAGCGCCAAAATGTCGACGTTCAATTTCAGTCGAGTCCGATTCTTTTTTGGGTCGCACTGAATGATTGTAGGTCACAGTAAGAAGAGAGAGACCTTTTTAGGAAGCTAATGAAGAACACTTAACAATTTTTTCGTGGTTCGACCAAAACGGTGCCTACTCCACGCCCGCACTCTGATTATTCCTTCAGAATGGCGGTTCTTTTGATTATTCCCCATGTTCCTTATGTTACTCTGTCCCCTATTTATAATCGAGGGGACTTTACAATTTGGATAACATATAAAAATAAAAAGATGATATAATGGGGGACAAACAGTCCTTATCATCTGTTCAAAATCGTAAGTGGGATCTTCATCTCGAGGAGCATGGGCTGCTGCAGCAGACGGTCCCTACTTCTGACTCCTTGGCAGCTTTTACCACTTTATGCGAGCTGATCGTTTTCGGGCCAGCGACCTCGGTGGTCCAGCGATCTGAAGGATGCTCCTTGGAGTTCGCTCACGGATGGCTTCAGACTCGTTTGAAGGATATCGGGAGTTCGCCAGGTGTCGCTTTATAAGTTCGGGTTTTGGCAGCTAAAACGACCTCCCCAGTGAGGTCGTTTGGGCCTTCTTGTTTCCAGGCGATCGGGCCGGCCCATCCGAGCGAGTCTAGCCCATACGGGAATTACGTATAACAACTATAATATATAATAAGAATATACAGAGGAAAATAGATACTATACCAATAAAACAAGAACTTCTCATTTAAAAAATGATATCAACTTTATAGCATGGGAGAATTATCGTTTGAACAAAATATTTCTTTGAAGATCTTTGAGAAATCTAATTTTGAAACAAGCAAGCTAATGACATATCTGAAGAATTTACTGATTTAAGCACAGTCAATGAGCATTTCTTTTTATCAATGTTACAGATACTTAAGTAAGAAGTATACCTTGGGCATACTTACCTTGAATGCTCATTTTAGCATATCGATTTTGCTAGAAAGAAGATATTTCTTTTAGAGCATTTTCTAGCATTGTATAGACTTCCTCAATTTTAACTAAAACTAAAGGATTTTCAATAGGATTATCCTTGAACCTAGTTCTTCTTGGATTTGAAACTAGAAAGCACACAAAGGACTTATGGATACCCATTTTCTTGGGTCTTAAGGGTTAGTATGGTAGACAACAATTAAGAAAAACCCTTTAGTAAACTCATGAATATGTTAGATCCACCTAATGTTTTTAAATAGATATCCCATGTGGTCTAAACCTTTTTGATTTAAGCAAATGAGGATAAGATATGGAAAATCTTTGTTGTGCCATGATGGTTCTTTTTATCAAAATCTAATTTTCATATACCAAGGTAAAAGATTTTTTATGCAATCCATTTAAAAAAAAGAAGAAGATATTTTATGAATAATGTAACTAGTTTTCAACACATGTAGGATGAAATGCATTTTTAAAAATCAGCATTCCCTGATAACTCATAACATTGAAACTTCATCACATTTATCATATATGCTCTTAACTTATGTTAAATAACAAATGTAGAGATAGAGACTACCTTCTCTTTCTCATACCCAGTTAAGCACACTTACATAAATGATGCATCAGGAGAATTGCCTTTGACTGTTGCAGCTTCATTTCAAGAAAAAGTTAGAATAGATAAATCCATATGAAAAGTTTTATTTGAATCAAAATGCTTGGAAATTCATTTTCATACATAGATATACAACAAAGAAAAATGATTTTATCCAAATATATTAAAATCACTCAATTCATATCAATGAAGCTCATATGATCATATAGATAGAAAGAGCTAAACACGTTGATACCATGTGATGCCATCAAAAAAATAAGCATTACCTCAAAAAGGTTAGCTTTTATAAAAACTATGAAATACAAGAATGACAAGGATCACTCCTCGCGGTTAAGCCAAAAATTAGAGAACTTGCTCTGATGACAATTGAAAGATCACCCAAGAGGGGTGAATTGGGTATTTTGAATATTATTTTAAAAATAATTAAAATATTAGAGATTATGATGTAGTAAAGTTATTTGAAATTAACATTTTTGTTAAACTAAAAAACAATTGCAGCAATAGATAATATAAATACAAGTATTTGTTTGCATTGCATTGAGAAAAGCTTTTCAAATCTATCTTCTTACATTCTCATTTATTAAAGCATACATCTTCCCTTAGTATTTATAATTGCATGCACCCTTGGGAACCGAACGACCGTGTAATCATTACGCACATGCAATGTGGCCTTTCATGCATCCCCGCAGTAGCCTGCACCTTTTTCGATGCCCTTCACACAAGTGTAAAATACCCAAAAAATCCCTCAAAAATTCCAATTTTACTCATCTCTTCAAGAACCATATGCCTCCAAAGGAATTAAAATTGAACATCTTTAGGGTAAGTCCTCTTTTACGTTCATGAACTCTTCCTTTTCATTTTCAATCAAAGGCAAGAGTATGAAGATATTGTTGTAGCATAACCTTTAGGGGACCTTTTGGAATGGGAGTTCCCCTAGAGGTGATAAGCCTATTTAGAAGTTTTTGGAGGTCAACCTCCTCAAAGACCTAACTGAAGGCCTTTCAAGGACTGCTTCCTCGAAGGATTGGCACACATCCTTCAACATTCTTTTGTATAAGGCATTTTCAAAAACCTTTGGGGGACTCTTTTCTCCCACAAGTTTACCCCAGGTTATTATCAAAATAACTTGGCTAGCTTTTTCAAGGCCTCCATCCACTGAAGACAATTTTTTGAGGCAGTTCTTCTGGCTTTCCGATCCTAACCTAGGGCACCCAAAGACTTGTGTCCTCTCATTTGAAGGCCCTTGCGATGCGTCTTCATGCATGTGTGCCATATGACCCAGCGTACCATGTGTCTCAATCCACCCTGAAGACCCAAACCTAGACTAAATCCACGCACACTAGATTTACCTAAACCCATTTCTGAAGACTCTAAACCCTCTTGAAGCCTTCACTTAGATACATTGCATCCCATCTGTATCTCATCTTTAGCATGATGACGACTTCTAACTTAGGCATCAAAGGGCTCACGCGAGAGAAATCCGCACATACCTTCTGACTACTTTTGTCCCACAAACTCGAAGACCTAACAGCCCTTCTAGATACCAATCAACTCTCCCAGACAGTGAAAACTCTTCTGGAAGCCCCTTTAAAGCCTTAAAGCACCTCCCAATGACATTACCAGCTCTCTCAAAGCCTTACCTTTAGGACTAGGACCCAAAGACCCTTCGAGTCCTACTGTTCTCGAAGACCCTTTGAGTGACCCCCTTTAGGTAACTTCCTCGGGGTAATTTCTAGGCCTTACTTCTGTTCTCCTAGACAATAGATCAAGCCTTGCCCTTTATGCACATCTGCTCTCTCAAACAGTGAATCAAGCTATTCCTCGAGTAACTTTAGACTATTTCCGACACCATTCACCAACACAAGCCTCACTCTACCTTATCACTGAACTTTGTCGAACCTCTCTTAAGCTTCCTTGTGACGAACAAATTTTGACTATTGTATCTCAGCAACAATAATTTTAATTTTATTATTATAATAATTGAATAATTTGAATGAGAAAATAAAGGAGATAAAAGAGGTTAAATGAATTAGAGTTATTTTTTGTTGGGAAAGGCTAGAGCACCCCCAAACATGTTGATTATTAGGATAAAGATTGGGTAACTTAGTGAATTTTCAAGAGATGTTAAATTTTAATTTGCTTAATAAATGTTAAATCTAACTAATAATAAAAATATTATTTGAATATTAATTTTGACACTTGAGATGATACTACTACATTAATATATTCTACTATGTTGATATGATACATAATATAATATATTAATATGGGAATATAATTCTAAATATTTAAATAATATTTTAAACTAATAAAATATTAACATGTGAATTTAAGAATCTAATAAAATTTTCAAACTTTGACGTTGATTATTATTATTTTTTTATCTAAATGAAAGATGGAAATGACGTATAGATATTAAAGGCAAACGGAGATTATTTATTGAGTATTTGATTATGAACTTTTTAAACTATATTGCATGAAAATGAAAATGGAAAGTAAATATAATATAATATTTTTTTTAAAAATTAAAAAATAGAAACATGAGAAAAATACTTAATATAATTTTAAATATAAGAAATTATAAAAAATAATTATTTAATCAAACATAAACATAAATTTTATTATTTATAAATCATGATTTAATAATTAAAAACAAATAATAAATTCAAATGAAAAAAAATAATCAAACCTAATATAATTTATGAAAGTTCTTCCACTTCATTATTATTCTTTTCCTCTACATATATATATATATATACATATACATTCACAAAATCACAGCTATATAATACATACATAATTGTCATAACTATATACATACATTCACAAAATATATATACTTATATAATATATTCACAATTTATTCAAAAAAAATTAGAAATAAGAATATATATACATACAAATGAGAAAATAAGCAATCAATTGACTATTTCTTGATATAACCTTTTAAGGTCCAACAAAAAGGAATATATATACATACAGACGAAAAGATAAACGGGTATTATTTTCCTAAAAAAATTAATTTTTAGATTTAATGAGATTCAATTTTTAGATATATGGATCACAAGACCAAGATGATTTAATGGTCAATTATGATTGTCAGAATCTACCATGAACGATGACCAGTAATGCCTTTCCAAAAATGAGTAGGTTTTTTTAAAAACTTAGGTGGTGTTCTTTTCTTGTTTTAGTTTTCAATTTTGAGTTTTAAATTTATTTTCAATTTTGAGTTTTGAACATCTGTTTTAAGATTGTAAAAAATGCGTTCTTTTTATCATTTTGAAAAATTGTTTCTCAAAACAAAAAACTGAAAAACTCATTTACTTTAAAATTTTAAGAAAAATTATTTTATAATATTTTATTCAATGAATTTGATTTAAAGTAAATTGTAAATATTTATTAGTAAATTATAAATTTGATTCAAAGGCTTTAAACTGTAATACAAGAGATAACTGATAATCTAATTATATGTATATAATGCATTGAAATTGCAAAGTGATTATAAACCCTTGAAATTACAGAATCCTGGAAATGCCATTGGAAAAGAAAATCAATGGAGAAAAGCCATATTACATATTTAGTTTAGTATTCAAACCAAACAAAACAAAAAAACTTGTATACATATTCTAACTCCCTTTCATTGTTATTTCACAAGATTATTGCAACCACATTAAGCTTATAAACCATTAAATTAAACCTTAATTCCAAAATTGAAACCAAACCCCAAATCTGAAACCTTGAAAAGGATGAGCCATAGATGGAAGAAATTGCAGAAGGAAGAAATGACTGGTGAAGGCGAGGCGAGGTTACGATTCTAACGGCGACAGTGGCTGGAGGCGGATGACAATGGGAATCTAGCTGGAGGCGGACGATGATGGTCAAAGGCGATGGATCTAGGTTTCTAGTCGCAATGCAAGGGGAGCGACAGAGGGCAGTCGGCAGTGGCAATTCAGTAAATCAAGGTAGTCAGTCACAATGCTAGGTCATTCGATGATGATGGCAGTGACAGGCACGTTCAACGGCCCAGCCTTGAAGAGAAGAGAGAAGAGAAGAAAGAAGAGAGAATGAATAGTCGAACCTAGATTCCATTCTTCAGGAGGATGGAGAATGTTTTCCGTATTTTGGATTCAAAGAGTGTGTTTTGGTTGAAAACAACCAAAACATGATTTCAACTTTTTGAGTTTTGTGTATAAATTTTTTTTTGTGTTTTGGAAAAAACATTTTTGAAAATGGGCAAGTAAATGCATTTTAAGTGTTTTGAAAAGCAAAAAACAGAAAATGACTTGAAAATAGCAAAGAGAACATGGTTTTATGTTTTAAGTCTAATGAGATATAACTATTGAAATGTTTTGGTTTTTGGCTATGATGGTCTCTAGACCAAAAACAATTTCGATCATCAAAATCTGCCATGGACGATAGCTAGTTATGCCCTTCCAAACGAGCCAACGGCTAGTCACTACTGGCCACAGAAGAAGAAGAGACGTAAACGTAGGTGAGAGGGAGAGAACAACATGCAGTTGGTGGTTGCTAGGGTTTGGTAGTAGTTTGACCCGCTCCCACGTGTCTTTTTATACCCTGACTCAAGTGAGTCGACGTATCGGGTCAGATTAACAAGTTGTTGCAATTTCAATTGTAGAATAAACTAAAAAAAGTCTTTTCTCCTTATTATAAATACACATATATAAACAAATATGTAGTTTATTTATATAAATATAGTAGTTTATATAAAATTTAGGGTAAATTATATAAAACCTCCTTGCACTTAGGGTTATATGCAATTTACCCCATGTACTTTTGATTGTATCAAAATACCCCATTACACATTCTATTTGTTGTAATTAGCAACCAACCGTTAGTAAAGCGTAATTCTATTAATTGAGTGGCACATGCTCCTTATGTGCTACTAAATCAGCCCCTAAAATCAACCTCAATCAACCCCCAAATCCCTAATTCACCCCAAATCAAACCTGCCTAGCTTGACTGCTAATACCAAGCTTCGTTGCCGCCACGCATTTCCTCAAGCTTTGTCGCTAGCCACACTTCTCCTCCTCGTGGTCGTCGGCCATGCTTTTTCTAGTCACAACCACCAACCATGCTTCTTCTCCTCCCGATTGTTAGCCTCATTACTCTTTCTCACGGTTGTTGGCCTCTTTGCTCCTCCTTGTGACTGTCGATGGCGCTTTTCCTCCTCGCGACCGTCGACCAAGCTTTTTCTTCTCCGCCAGATCGAGTCTTTAACTCATATAGCAAAATTATGCTATGGAATTGATTCTATACAGAATCAAGTCTAGAATTTTGTATGTATGTTATACAATTATTGCATATAGCAGATTTTAGCCATAATTGCAAGTATAGAATATCGCCTTAATTTTTGTAAGAATTTCACCATAATTTCGGCATAATTGCTACATGTAACAGATTTTTATATACTATAATCAACTTGTAGAATTTTATTATGCAGATAATAGCATTCAACGAGAATAGAAATTAGGACTGTAAACCAGAGTTTTTAAAACATTACATTTATAACTCAACAAACCAGAATTCAATAGTCAAAAAACCTGCCTAACTTCGTTGTTGATACCAGGCTTCACCGTTGGCCATGCTTCTCCTCCTCGTGGTCTTAGGCCTCACTTCTCTTCCTTATCACTGCCAGCCACACTTCTCCTACTACATTCAACTATGCTTCTCTTTCTCATGATTGCTGGCCATGTTTTTCCTCCTCATGGTCCCCGACCACTTTTCTCTTCCTTGAGATCGTGCTTCTCTTCCTCGTGACTGCCAGCCACACTTCTCCTCCTCACGATCATTGGCCACGCTTCTCCTTCTTACGATCGCTAGCCTCGTTGATCCTTTTCGCGATTGCTGGTCCCGCTTCTCCTGCTCGCAACCACCGACCACAGTTATTTTTCCTTACCCATTAATATGTTCGACCAAACCCACACACACACATGTGTGAACGCATTTCTCTCTCTCTTCTATGAAACCCAAACCTACCCACCCACACATGAACTTACTCTTTGGAATTTACGAATGCCTTTCTTTCTCTCTCTTTCTCTCCCTCTCTCTCTTTCTCTCTCTCTCTCTATGTTGATTTATGTTGAGCACAATAAATTATCTTATGAGACTTAAGCAACCTGAGTTACTTATGGATTTGGCGATTCAAGTAGCACAGGATAAGAGTGATAGTGAACTAGATGAGCCATAAATAGATTTAGCCGGATGTGATTTCCACGATAGTGATGATGATGTTGCTGATTTGTTTTGTGAGAAATTTGTTAGAGGTGGTACTTATGCTGAAAATACACCTAGGCTAACTATTTTGGATTACAAATGTTAGGATAACAACTTAGGATTATCCCATGTGATTCTTATCACTTAGTTTTGAGTTTTCATATCTCTAGTCTTTAGGAGATAAGTTCACCTCATCTCCACAATATCAGGAGATCTAGTTAATCTCCTACTCTATAAATGTATCTACATATTAGTTAATAGAAGACAACAGTTTATCATAATCTATTATGGTATCAGAGCTCGTAAAGGACTAAACGTCCACACTAATCTGGCTTACTTCTCAAGTTTTCGCTGTTGCTGCCTACGTCCGCGACTCCAACCACCGCCATTGCAGCACCTAGATTTGTGATGATGGCAAACTCTAACCTATTAGCAAAAGTTGTTGCGCCTCCTGCTTCCTCGTTTCTGGCAATCATAATCAAACTTGATCACTCCAATTACTATGTTTGGAGTTCTACCATTCGGTATGCGCTGGAGGCTTTTGATCTTGAGAGCCATCTTCCGCCAACTACTCCAGCCTCTAGGTCTTCCTCTGTCGCTATCAATGCTGATGGTGCAGAAGCTACCTCAGCACCACCTACCTCTACTGTTGAGTTGAATGTCCAACAGTGGCGTCGCATGGACAAGCTCGTCCTTCTCTGGTTGAAGTCCACCATCTCCGACTAGTTGTTGGGCACTATCACTATTGCCTATACTACCTTTGAGTCATGGACTACCCTTGAGAATATTTTCAAGTCCCAATCTCGGGCTCGTGCCATGTCGCTGTGTCTTCAACTCTAAACACTCACAAGTAAGGATAACAACTTAGGATTATCCCATGTGATTCTTACCACTTAGTTTTGAGTTTTCATATCTCTAATCTTTAGGAGATAAGTTCACCTCATCTCCACAATATCATGAGATCTAGTTAACCCCCTGCTGTATAAATGTATCTACATATTAGTTAATAGAAGACAATAGTTTATCATAATCTATTAACAAAGAAAGTTGTTGGTATTTTTATGGACTTCTCAAGCTATATTTTATTGATAATCAAAGCATTTATTTATACAACTTATTTAAAATAGAAAAAACATACAAAGTGCTGCCAAATCTGTTGCACGTTACATAACAAAAACTTCTTAACAAATAGCTGAAGACTAAATCAAGCCTAACAAAATGTTGACAACTTCAATTCCATGTTAGTAGCTCTTGAGACATGTCATTCAACACTCATCCTTGGCTCTGGAGCTGCAGGCTCAAATTTTTAATTTTGACATATCTTAGATATAAATATATGAGCATTTTATGGTTTATGGTTATGAGGTATAGGTATGGTTATGGGGGCATTTTATGATTTATGGTTATTAGGCATAGGTATTTTGGGGGCATAGGCATGACTATGATTTTGAGTAGAGTTAGAATAACTCCTCTTCATTTGGTTGGCTATTCATTGTTGCTTTGGCTTTATCCTGGGATTTTTACTATTAGTGGCAGAGTTGGCTAGTAGAGAAATGGCCATGGTATTTTGAGATTTGGGCTCCATTGTCAGCATATTAGCTGCACTCTCACCCTGGAATTAAAACATAATAAAAATTTTATATTTTTTTCTTTATTTAGGTGAAAGATTTATACTCGTTAGTGTACGAGTACAGTTGCAGTCCAAATTTAAATTTATATTTTTTGGATGAGTCCAGGTCGTCCACTGAGAGATTTATTTATGGCAAAAGAAAAAGAATGTCACAAACACACATACACACACATTTGAATGAATTGGAAATAGGTTTTTTTTATGAATTTTTAAATAGCATATGCTAGAAAATAAAGCAAGACAAAAGTTAAAATAAACACTGAATGTAAAAATATAAAATTAGATAAGTCTTGAGTTAAGGCAATTTCAGCACCAACCCGTTGATTCTCAAATTTTAGTAGAAAAGATTAGTAACATTAATTTAATTTCAGATATGAGGGTTTGTTATTAAATGTAATTAGAGATGATGATAGTTCTAATTTAAGCAATCCCTATACATGATATGTGAGATTCTAGTTTAAGCAACTACCATAAATCCAATTGCAATTAATATACAAACAACTAAATTAATCATCCGGGTTTGAGTATGATAGCGTTTCCAGTTCTAGTAACTCTCATACGTGGCCTGAAAGCTCTAAGTTAGGCTTACGCTTCAATTTAAACCTAGTGATTTCTCAATTTAAAAAAAATACACACTCATATTGAAATTTAAATTAATATCACTCATTTAAAGCGCAGCTTTCTTTGGGAATCATTGGCGTTGGACATTGTCCTTGCCTTAACCCAAGATTGAATTTAGCTACTCATTTTCATTTGTAAATTAATTGACATGAATTTAAATGGCATAATTTAAATAACAGAATTTAAATGACAGGAATTAAAATAGTAGAAATTAACGACTATTTAGGCGGTGGATAATTTAAATGACAGGAATTAAAATTTCAGAAATTTAAAGGCAGAAATTAACCGGTCATTTAGGCGGTAGATAATTAAGTAACAATAAATGATATAAGAATTCAAGAGAAGAAAGAAAGAAAGTAAGATCACATGAGAAAATAATAAAGAAAAGAAAAGATAACAAGAACAATTTTCAAAGAGAAAATATAAGAAAACAACTAAGATTTGATTTAAGAATAATCACCCTTACAAATGCAATCTAGTGAGCTATTTATAGCCCATAAGATGCAACACAAACCACACAATTTCAATTATTTAACTAGACATAATTATATTTAATGGGCACTCATACACTAAAAATTAAATGGATTTTACATATAATACACTCTTAAAGTTAAATAGATTTTAGATAAAATACACACCTAATAAAGCACTCATAAAGTTAAATGGATTTTAACTATGATACACACCTAATAAAACACTCATAAAACAAATATTAAAAAAAATAAAAATAAATTTCTACAATTGGGTTTTTAATCTTCATTAGGATTAAAAATAATGTTTGGGCCTTCTCCAAATGATGTCTTCCATGAGTTGTTCAAGTTAGGCCTTAATTCTTCATAAGGTTTAATTCTTCATGGGTTTTAATTCTTCATGGGCTTTAATTCTTCATTCCTCAATCTAATTTGAGTCTTCAAGCCCACATTCTTCATGCCTACAAACAAGCAATTGAATATTATTAATAAATTATATATTATATATATTTATATGGTATATTATATACTTATATATTATATAGATACTCAATGCATGCTCTCCATTGAGTATATGTATTATGTTATAATATTTATATTATATTTACATATTTATTATAATATATTATATATTATATATAGATATATATTACACATAAGTATTCAATTAAATCAATTTAAAATCAAAACGGGGGTTATAATTATTACAAAATTTTACAAAATTAACCATTAATCATACCTCCCAACTTAAATATTGCTAGTCCCTTAGCAATCAGACTATACACTTGCTAAGCTTTATTCGCAATAACTGTATGAATGTAAAAATTTTAAATTCGAAATCGAAATGCATAAAATTGAATAAGTAATTTAACATTCTAAATAAGATTTTTAGTTAAAGGTCATATAATCTTAGGAATGACAACTAGGATAATCAACACACAGACTTACTCTCTCGAAGTTTTGACTTTAAACCTTACTATGGATTTTCCCTCCAATAAAAAGGATTCCTAAGTGTACACACAAGAGGGTGCACCGTTATAAGAGTAAATATAGAACAAGTTCAAAACTCGTTGTCATCCCAAATACAAGGAACGCATTTTCATGAAAGAATAGGGAAAATGACATAGTTTTATGACTAGAATAATGCTCTAGGTGAGTAACTTTTGAATTTAAACATGATTCCCTACTCCAAACTCGAATTTTGAGATCACATGATTTATAGTATCAAAAGGGACCAAATTGGGTTGTAATGGGACTATGAGATTAATACGGGTTGTCAAAGAAAGGGTAGAGTGCACAAAGGGTGTGTCGGGATTTCTTTTTTTTTTCAGCATTTATTTTGAAACACTTATGGTGAATAGCTAAGAGAATTCTTTTTTTTTTCTTCTTTTTTTTCTTTTTTTTAAAATATGAAAATAGCTAGACAAATTAATTTCCAAAAAACACACCAGGTTGGACAAGATTCATATGGTTATGGGTTAAACTAGGGTAACGAAAGAAATTGTACTACAATTGGCTCAATAGGCTAGCAAGAGAGGTTAATGTAAAGAAAGAAAAAGGTTAATAAGGCCAAAATGAAAGAAATTGATCCCCTTATCATGTTTCTACAAAACAATGTTACTCAGTCATCTAATTCGGAATTTGAAACCAGTCAAATTCACCCGCTATCATACTAGACATTCAAAGCGAATTGATGTTTTGAAACCATTGAAAAGATGAGATAAACAATAAAGCATATTTAGAATAAGTGTTATTTCACTCAGAATTAACGATTATTAGGCTCAAACACTAACTTGGGTAATAATCTCCACTTCTGTTGAGGGATCATACAGTGTACTAATCAGCTAATTACTGTTACCTTTGACTTTATGACCGATAACCAATTTTTAAATTTTGAATACTCGATGAATGCAAATTACTTGTTCTAATGCATATACGTTTTCAAATAAGAAATCAATGCATTCATGTTTCTTATTGCAAACTTAACCGGCTATCAGTGCATAACTCTAAAGCTTTAGGAATAGTGTTATTTAAAACACACAATCTTTCTTTTTTTTTTATTTTTTTTAATAAGAGCAAATAAAGATAATCAATTCACATAAGACTACAAGCAAGCAATAGCAAATTCACAGTTAATCATGAATCAGATAATTCATAACTAGATCTTTCATCCCCCAACCTGAATTGCAGTAATAAAATAGGGTTGTTAGGAATACCTGTAACTCCACAAATCCATAGATTTACTGTAAACTGCTAAAACTCAAACAAACAAATAAGCATACCATATATATATTTATATTTTCACACCAAAATAAAAATTTCATGCAAATCATAAGATAAACAAAATGCATCTCAAGAGTACAAAAGTACTCCTTACTCAGCCATCTTATCATAGACTTGCTTAACAATATTCCACAGTTTTTTTTAGGGAACACAACCAAGAAAAATCCTACAAGTTGTACAATCATTAGATGCATCTAAAGAGTACAAAAAGTACTCCTTACTCAACCATCTTAACAAAGAGCACTCCTTATAATGATAATTCTAAGTTAATCAAACCTTTTTGGCTCTGGTTTCTGATTACCTTAGACCAATCTATCCGAAGCTCATAAGGATCGTGCTGTGAAACATAAGCGTATAATTTCTCTAACAGCTCCTCAATGGTAGATGCTGAAATAAGAATCTTTCTTGTTGAAAGAGAAATGAACTTTTGATCCACAGCCTGATCAAGAAAAGAGAGCAACCCATCGAAAAAATAGTTAACATTTAAAAGTCTAATAGATTTGGTATGAAGATTGCTTTTGGCCTAAGAGATTATACAGAAGATTTCTTTAAGTGTACCAAAATCTCCTGGTAAAGCAATGAAGGCGTCTGATTGATAAATTTTACAAGCCATGCGCTCAGACATAGAATTTGTTTCTATAAGTTGACCGCTTGTAATTCTAAAAATATGTGGATTAGCCAAAGGGATTAACATTACACCTACCACATATGATTTTCCAAGATGTGCAGCTTGTGAAACACAACCATTCAATCCACGACTTCCCCCTCCATATACCAAATTAATTTTTCGCTCTCCCAATTTTAGGCCAAGTTCGCTTGCTGCAAATGTATAACAAACATTGCTCCTAAGTTGAGAGCTACATAGTACACATATGATCTTGATTCGACAACTAACTGACCTTTCATTTATGTTTGTTCCTTTTGTATGCCCTGAAAAGAGGTTTGGTGATCAAAAGCAGCTATACAAGAATTCAACAAGAAATAAATACAAACAAAAATCATGCGTATGTACAAGTAGTTGTGATTGTGGCTCACATCTTCCTCTGGTTTTACGTCCAGAAATGGCTTAAACACTTTCTATAAAGTGGAGATAGGCTTCCTATCCAATTTTCTTATAGATTGGCAAACAGGGTCGTTTTTAGTCAGATTCGCAAAACTATAGCGTTGGTAGTCACTTATGAACTGGGTCCATAAAGCAAGAAGTTCTCTTTGCACTATTCCACTCAGATGCGTGTCAAGAGTCAATCGAATATCATCCAAAACTCCTTACTTAGTCTATCCTTTATGAAACTAATTTTATCTTCTCGATTTACGGACGTAAACCCCACAAATTTGCATCGTGTGTTACAGGTCCAATGAGCACACTTGTGACAACCATTCACTCTTTTCGCTCTTCGTTTCTTCGCAAAACTACTCTTTCCCAAACCTGGAAAGTGCTTAAAACTAGGTGAAGTTTCGCCAGCTAATCGAACTTTTGCTTCGATCAACCAGCGAATATCTTTAGGGATGCTATTATACATCAATATCCTAAGTCTTTCACACCTACCAGTATAAATTTTTTTCAAATCATTCATTGGGAGAGATGGATAGTACTTGCAAATTTTTGAGAGTTGAAGATCCACTTTTTTTCTCTTTTTTTTTTTTGTTGTAATTAAAAGACAACTATAATAAAAGAAAAGTAAAAACTATGAATTTTACAAAATGAACGAGTACATGATCAGAGAACAACATGAAAGAGAGAAGATTGAGCTTGTTTGTAGAAGGGTAACTTGCCTCTTACAAATATGGAGTCTCTTATAGAGCAATGAGTGCCACTATTCCACACTCAGCTTGAGGCATGCCATAATTGCACTAACACGCTTGGTGTCGTCTAGCATCTCATTTTTCAATATTTGGCAGCGTGTCTCTTTCTTTATAGGGCAGTATGATTGCACCGCCCGAGAAAAGTGGCTACCACCAGCGTCAATTCTGTCTCTTTATTTTTTTCTTATTTTTTTTAAAATTTTTTAATTTTTTTAGGGGCCTAATAAAATCATGTATACCACACAAGTCAATATTATCGAGTCAAACAAAATTATTTACACACTAGATTAATTTCAAACACCAGTAAATCAATTCTTAAGTACACCTTACCCCCCAACTTGAATTGCGCATTGTCCTCAATCAGTAATAAAATGATAGAAGATAGGCATACCTGGCAGTCTTCAATGTATGAACTCGTATGCAAAAATTTTATTTAGACTGCACACAAAGAAATA
The DNA here is from genome assembly GCA_036245055.1 of Diospyros kaki. Taxonomy (NCBI): domain Eukaryota; kingdom Viridiplantae; phylum Streptophyta; class Magnoliopsida; order Ericales; family Ebenaceae; genus Diospyros; species Diospyros kaki. The sequence continues at coordinate 33,539,231 of BSEG01000016.1, forward strand.
CTATTTGAGTCAAAATTAATTAAGTAATGCAGAAAATGAACAATATATATATTTATATATATATATTTTATATACCTTTTTTTTTTAATATCCCAAATCCAGAGACATCCATTTAACCTAAATAGAAAGGTAGTCTTTTAACGTTAGATTCCCAGACGACACGAAACTCTTCTTACTCATCAGATGATGGTGGATCACCCAAATCCACAACTCCTTCATTCTCCTTAACACTGCCCTGGTATGGTTTCAACCTATGACCATTGACTATAAGAAGTTGTCCTAACTCCAGATTTTCTATCTCAAATGCCCCATATTTTGATATGGTCTTGATTACAAAGGGGCCGACCCATCGAGAGTTCAATTTTTCTGGGAATAGATGCAATCTAGAATCATACAAGAGTACATGTTGCCCTACCTGAAAGCTTTTTCGAATGATGTGCCGATCATGCAACTCTTTCATGCAAACCTTGGCCAATCGTGCATTTTCAAATACCTTGTTCCGAATTTCCTCGAGCTCATTCAATTGGAGCTTCCTAGATAGTCCGGCTTCAGTTAGACTCGTGTTGATCTTTTGAATTACCCAATATGCTTTATGCTCAATTTCCACCAACAGATGACAAGATTTACCGTATACTAGCCTATAGGGAGACATTCCTAAAATTGTTTTGTAAGCTGTCCTATACGCCCAAAGAGCGTCTACTAGTCTTAAGAACTAATCCTTACGATTAGTAGCAACAATCTTTTCCAATATGCCCATAATCTTCCTATTGACTAATTCGGCTTGACCATTGATTTGGGGATGGTATGGTGTTGCAACCTTGTGCAGTACACCATATTTCTTCATTAGTTCTTCCACAACTTTATTACAAAAATGGGAACCCCCATCACTAATGATTGCTCGTGGCATCCCAAATCGATTGAATATGTTTTCTTTCAAAAATTTCACTACAGTCTTATGGTCATTTGTTCTGGCCGGGATCGCTTCGACCCATTTGGAGACATAATCAACAGCAAGTAAGATGCATTCATGACCAAATGAATTAATAAATGGGCCCATAAAATCCATACCCCAACAGTAAAAAACTTCTAACACTTGGATCGGATGTAATGGCATCATGTTTCTCCTTAACAGACTTCCTAACCTTTGACATTGATCGCAACTTGAATAGAACTTATACACATCCTTAAACAGTGTCGGCTAATAAAATCCACTTTGAAAAATTTTTGCAACTGTTTTCTTGACAGAAAAATGGCCTCCATATGCAAGAGTGTGACAAAAATGAATGACACTCTATTGCTTATGATCGGGTATGCATCTACGAATGATTTGGTTAGGATAATACTTGAAGAGGTAGGGCTCATCCCTAAAAAAAGTTCTGACTTTTCTGAAGAATTTATGCCTATCTAGCTTACTCTAATGGTCTGGGATCAAACTAGTTGCGAGATAGTTTGCAATGTCGGCATACCAAGGGACAACAGATGATGTAGGAATAACATTCACTTCAAACAGTTGCTCATCAAGGAAATTGTCATGGATTGCTTCATCAAATTATGTGAGATCTTGACCTGGAATCGTTGACAAATGATCAGCCACCACATTCTCTACTCTCTTCTTGTCTCTGATTTCAATGTTGAACTCTTGTAGGAGTAAGATCCATCAGAGGAGACGAGGTTTTACATCTTTCTTTGTGAACAAATACTTCAGAGCAGCGTGATTAGTAAAAATGATCACTAGTGACCCTACGATGTAAGATCGAAACTTGTCTAGGGTAACGACAACTACTAGTAACTCTTTCTTTGTAGTGGTATAATTCTTTTGCACCTCATTAAGAGTTTTGCTAGCATAGTATATCACATGAGGTTTCTTATCCTTCCTCTGTCCTAACACAGCTCCTACCGCGTAATCACTAGCATCGCACATAAGTTCAAATGGGAGGGACCAATCAGGAGACTGAATGATAGGTGCTGAAATGAGTGATTTCTTCAACTTCTCAAAAGCAACTTGACACTCACCATTCCACTCAAAAGGTATGTCAAAAGTTAGGAGGCAGCATAAAGGTCTGGCTATGGCACTGAATGAAGCGATAAATCACCTATAAAAACCAATATGGCTAAGAAAAGACCGAACCTCTCTCATGTTCCTTGGGACGGGTAATTTTTGAATTGACTCAACCTTGGACTGATCAACCTCAGTACCCCTGGAAGAAATAATATGTCCTAAGACACTTCCTTGAGTAACCATGAAATGACACTTCTCCCAATTTAACACTAAATTTGTTTCTTTGCACTAGATCAGAATTTTCTCCAAATTTTCTAAACAACTCTCAAAACTGTCTCCGTACACTGAGAAGTCATCCATAAAAACTTCTACCACATTCTCAACCAATTCACTGAAAATACTCATCATGCATCTTTGAAAGGTTATAGGGGCATTAACAGACCAAATGGCATTCATTTGTAAGCAAATGTCCCGAATAGACATGTGAACGTGATTTTCTCCTGATCCTCTAAGGCAATTTCAATCTGATTGTACTCAGAATACCCATCTAAGAAGCAGTAGAAGGCATGTCCCGCTATTCTCTCTAACACTTGATCCAAAAATAGGAGCGAAAAATGATCCTTCCTAATCACAGAGTTGAGCTTCTTGTAATCTATGCACATCTGCCATCCAGTCTTGATGCGCGTAGGAATGAGCTCATTGTTCTCATTTGCTATCACAGTGACTCCTGACTTCTTAGGTACAACATGAGTTGGACTAACTCATTTGGAATCAGATATAGGGTAGATGATGCCAGCATCTAAGAGCTTCAACACCTCCCCCTAACCACTTCCTTCATGTTTGGGCTTAACCTTCTCTACATTTGTCTCACCGGCTTTGCATCTTCTTCCAAGAAAATTCTGTGGGTGCAAATTAAGGGACTAATGCCATGTAGGTCTTCTATAGTCCAACCTAGAACTTTCTTGTGTGCCTTTAACAAATTCAGCAATTGTTCCTCCTGTTGAGTATTCAGACTTGATGAGATCACCCTGACAAAGATTCTCTTTCACCTAGGAATGCATACTTAAGGTTGTTTGGCAATGGTTTCCTTTTAAGTGCGAGTGAGCAGCTTAACACAGATTCAGTTTTCTCTCTAAAGCAATCTTACTACTCCATAAATTCCTCCAACTCAAAATTTTCTTGAGCAAATTCACAGTTAATGTACTCCTCACTCAATGTCTGTATTAGATCAGTTTCTTCAGTCTCATTCTCCACATCAAGTTGTTTGGAAACCCTAAAAATGTTTGTTTCCAATGTCATATTTCCAAATAAAAATTTCAAGATTCTATTCCTATAATTGATGATGGCATTTGATGTGGCAAGGAATGGTCGACCTAAGATGACTGGCACAGGAGGCTAAGGCCCCTGATGCGACTATGTGTTCAAAACGATGAAGTCCACCGGAAAGTAAAACTTATCGATTTGTACTAGAACATCTTCCACAATTCCTCGTAGAACTTTGACTGATCGATCAGCCAGCTGAAGGGTCACTCTAGTGGGTTTGAGCTCACTTAGTCCCAACTGTTGATACACACTGTATGGTAACAAATTGACACTAGCTCCTAAATCCAAGAGTGCCTAATCAACCTTTTGACTTCCTATGATACATGAAATAGTTGGACAACCTGGGTCTTTGTATTTAGGAGGAGTTTTCAATTGGAGAATGGCGCTGACTTGTTCGGTCAGGAATGCCTTTTCATGTACATTTGTTTTTCTTTTGATAGTGCACAGATCTTTCAAAAATTTTGCATATGAAGGTGTTTGTTTAATGGCATCCAACAGCGGAATGTTGATTCTTACTTGCTTAAACACTTCATATATATCTGCATTATGTTGCTCTTTTTTCAAATGATTTAACCTTTGTGGAAAATGTGGTTTGAGCTTGTATTGAATTTCTTTCTCATCTTCTTTTTGTTTTTCATTTTTCTCATTTTTTTTATTTTTTTTCATTTTTCTTCACGGTGGATTCATGATCTTTTGGTTCTTCCTCTTTAGTAGCAGGTTGGTTTATCCTTGGATCAGTTGGTTTTTCTATCATTCATCCACTTCTTAGGGCAGTCACTGCTTGCACTTGTTCATGAGTGTTGGTTTCACTATTTGAAACTTCTACCTGGTTGGTTTGCCTAATTGGGTTAGGATTAGTTTGAGATGAAAACCTTATAGGTTCTCTCACACTCAATGTTTGTGTTAACTTGGTCAACTGGCTCTTAATGTCTTCTATGGCTCTGTTTGTTTGGTCCTGATTTTTGACAAGGTGAGCAACCTGATTATTGATGCTTGTTTGACTTTGGAAGAACTGATGCAAGGTATCTTCCAAAGATCTCCTATGAGGAGGTTGGTAAGTATTGGATGAAGAACCTTGATTTTGTTGGAAGATGTGTTGTTGTGTAGGGAAGGGAGGTTGAGAATGATTTCTAGAATCATTTTTCCAAGAAAAATTGGGGTGATTTCTACTATTGGGATGAAATGAATTGTAGTTCTGATTATTCCCATAATAGGTTCCACTCTAATTTTGATTGTCTCCCCTCAAAGTTGTGTGAATGATTGTTATTAGTCTGCCTATACAATACCTCCTTGAAAGCAAGTAAGGTAGGACATTCTTTAGTTGAATAATCTGTTGCATCACACACAACACACTTTACTTCCACTTGATTAACGGATTGCACATTTTTGGGTTCCATGTTTTCAACTTTCTTTGTTAAAGCAGTTAGTCTTGCATTTAAATCATCACTCTCACTCAGTTGATATCTCCCTCTAGGTTGTGGATTTTCTCTTGAATCAAGAGCAGATGTTGGACCAACTTCCCAATTCCTTGTATTCTCAATTAATGTGTCAAAGAAGTGAAAAGCTTCTTCTGGAATCTTCTCATAGAATTCTCCATTGCACATTATAGAAACTAGTATTTTCAATTGGGGAGTAAGTGAATCATAAAAGAAATTGATCACTCTTCATTGCTCAAAAGCATGGTGCGGACAAGTGTGAAGAAGGTCTTTAAACCTTTCCCATGCTTGAGCAAAATTCTTATTTGGTTTACAGGCAAAGTTCATGATTTGTCTTTGAAGAGTAGCAGTTCTGTTGGCAGAGAAGTATTTTTTTAAGAAAGTTGCTTGTATTTCTCTCAAAGTTCCTATAGATCTAGGTGAGAGAGTGCCTAACCACATTTTTGCCTTATCTTTCAGTGAGAATGGAAAGAGTTTTAATCTTATGACATCCTCATTTGCTATATGGTCCATGCAAGTGCTACATACTTCCTTAAATTCTTCCATATAAGTATATGAATTTTCAGAATCCATGCCATGAAAAGTTGGCAACAATTGGATTGTGTCAGGTTTGAAGTTAAACCTATGATGGTTGATGGGAAGGATGATGCATGAGGGGGTTGTTTGCCTAGGAGGCTGAAGGTAATCCCTAAGAGGTCTAATCATTTCCTGATCAATGGGATCAAGGTTACCGTGATCACTACCATGTGCAGACATATTAGGTGCAAGTGGCAAGTTTTCGTTGTGTTGAGACATGAGTGACTGATATTCTACAATCCTACCTGACCTAAGTATCATACACTATGTACAAACAAAAAAATAAAGTAAAAGAGAAACAGAGTTACCGAATTTATCAAGAGATGTTTATTCTTATTTTTTTTCTTTTTGTTTTTGCCTCAATCTCCCCAGCAACGGCACCAAAATTTGGCTACACTCTCACCCTGCAATTAAAACACAATAAAAATATAATAAAAATTTTATATTTTTTTCTTTATTTAGGTGAAAGGTTTATACTCGTCAGTATACGAGTACAGTTGTAGTCCAAATTTAAATTTATATTTTCTGGATGAGTCCAGGTCGTCCACTGAGAGATTTATTTATGGCAAAAGAAAAAGAATGTCACAAACACACACACACATTTGAATGAATTGGAAACAAGTTTTTTTTTTTATGGATTTTTAAATAGCAGATGCTAGGAAATAAAACAAGACAAAAGTTAAAATAAACACTGAACGTAAAAATATAAAATTAGATAAGTCTTGAGTTAAGGCAATTTTAGCACCAACCCGTTGATTTCTAAATTTTAGCAGAAAAGATTAGTAACATTAATTTAATTTCAGATATGAGGGTTTGTTATTAAATGTAATTAGAGATGATGATAGTTTTAGTTTAAGCAATCCCCATATATGATATGTGAGATTCTAGTTTAAGCAACTATCATAAATCCAATTGCAATTAATATACAAAACAACTAAATTAATCATCCGGATTTGGGTATGATAGTGTTTCCAGTTCTAGTAACTCTCATACGTGGCATGAAAACTCTAAGTTAGACTTATGCTCCAACCCAAACCTAATGATTTCTCAATTTAAAAAAAATACACACTCATATTAAAATTTAAATTAATATCACTCATTTAAAGCGCAGTTTTCTTTGAGAATCATTGACGTTGGACACTGTCTTTACTTTAACCCAAGATTGGATTTAGCTACTCATTTTCATTTGTAAATTAATTGACATGAATTTAAATGGCATAATTTAAATAACAGAATTTAAATGACAGGAATTAAAATAGCAGAAATTAACCGACTATTTAGGCGGTGGATAATTTAAATGACAGGAATTAAAATTACAAAAATTTAAAGATAGAAATTAACCGGTCATTTAGGCGGTGAAAAATTAAGTAATAATAAATGATATAAGAATTCAAGAGAAGAAAGAAAGAAAGTAAGATCACATGAGAAAATAATAAAGAAAAGAAAAGAGAACAAGAACAATTCTCAAAGAGAAAATATAAGAAAACAATTAAGCTTTAATTCATGAATAATCACCCTTACAAATGCAATCAAGTGAGCTATTTATAACCCACAAGATGTAACACAAACTGCACAATATCAATTATTTAACTAGACATAATTATATCTAATGGGCACTCACACACTTAAAGTTAAATGGATTTTACCTATAATACACTCTTAAATTTAAATGGATTTTAACTAAAATACACACCTAATAAACCACTCATAAAGTTAAATAGATTTTAGCTATAATACACATATAATAAAGTATTCATAAAGTTAAATGGATTTTAGATATAATACATACCTAATAAAGCACTCATAAAACAAATATTAAAAAAAATAAAAATAAATTTCTACAATTGGGATTTTAATCTTCATTAGGATTAAAAATAATGTTTGCGCCTTTTCCAAATGATGTCTTCCATGGGTTGCTCAAGTTGGGCCTTAATTCTTCATGAGTTTTAATTCTTCATGGGTTTTAATTTTTCATGAGCTTTAATTCTTCATGGGTTTTAATTCTTTATAGGGTTTAATTCTTAATTCCTCAATTTAATTTGAGTCTTCAAGCCCACCTTCTTCATGCTTACAAACAAGCAATTGAATATTATTAAAAAAATTATATATTATATATTTATATGGTATATTATATACTTATATATTATATAGATACTCCATGCATGCACTCCATTGAGTACATGTATTATGTTATAATATTTATATTATATTTACATGTTTATTATAATATATTATATATTATATATAGATATATATTATACATAAGTATTCAATTAAATCAATTTAAAATCAAAACGGGGGTTATAATTATAACAAAATTTTACAAAATTAACCATTAATCACATATTCAGAGATATTTTTTTCAAATCGTTCGACTGGCTTCTTGTAGAGGTGTAGATCTTCTCCTCAAATCTACTTGCAATTTGCTTGAGTTCTTGAAGTCCCTCTTGTCCAGAAAAAAGAAGGTGTCTCTTCAAAGTGTCCACAATTTTGTTAGTAATCTCTTGTTGTTCATTAGGTGGCAACTGGGTCCTCCAATCAGCACCAGAACTTCCAATATCCATCATAGATTTAATAGTACCTTGAGCAAAATTCCAGTTATTGGTATTCATCGAAGTTCCTGCATTCGGTGAATTTCGGCTAATACTGGCTTGTTAGGATGGCATGTTGCTGGTGTTGCAGTTGTAGGCATAGGCAGATGGTATGTTGCTGGGGCTGTTGTCGAAGGTGTAGCATGGTAGGTCATTAGTGTTGGTTTCTCTCAACTAACAAGTCCCTCAAGAAAATAGCTCTGATACTATTTGTTGGTATTTTTATGGACTTCTCAAGCTATATTTTATTGATAATCAAAGCATTTATTTATACAACTTATTTAAAATAGAAAAAACATAAAAAATGCAGCCAAATTTGTTGCACGTTACATAACAAAAACTTCCTAACAAATAGCTGAAGACTAAATCAAGCCTAACAGAATGTTGACAACTTAAATTCCATTTTAGCAGGCTTTTGAGACATGTTGCTAAGCATGGATGGCTCTGATGAGGAAAGGTGTCAACCTAGATTCCTAGAATTTAATGGGAAAACTGACATGCAGGGACCAATTGAGCTCAAAGTTGGAATGAAGTTTCAGATTTCAAAGTGTATAGGAAAGCATTTAAGCAATATGGTATTGACAATGGGATTGAGTTTAGATTCATACATAATGAAAGGGCTTGGATTATAGTGGAATGCGTGAACAAGTGTGGGTGGAGGATACATGCTTCACCTACACAAGAAAATGATGCTTTTCAAATAAAGACTTTCCGTCATCCTGTGCATAATTGTGGGTGGATGAGAAGCAATTCTAGGGTCACTGCATCATGGATGTCCAAGAAATACATGGAAAATATAATAGACCAACCAGATTGGAAGACCACTACCTTTGCTAATCAAGTGCAAAGAAACCATAATGTTGAGGTCTCTAGATTCAAAGCATATCGAGCGAAGAAGCAGCCTGTAATACCAAAGAAAATCCTTAAGGGTATAAATGACATTTTATGAAGGGTATAAATGGAATTATCGAAAGAATGAGGCTTTAGGGATCACTATCACAGTCTTAAGCAACCAAATCAGCCGAAGGGAGTACCCCGAACCCTAGATAGCCAAGAAGAATGGTATAGTATCGACAAGTAATACGAGTTATGATTTTAGACATCAAAAGAAGTTGGATCGGGAACGATTCTTGGTACAGCTAGAAAAGCAATTGTGATTTAGGCTGAAATACCGAATTATCGTACGAGGCATCCGGGAAGTCAATGGAACCCCGAGGAAGTTCATATTTGGCATATAGAGTAACCTTTCAGTAGTTTTTGGAAGAAACAAAAAGGTTTGTAGCCAAAACGAAGATTCGGGCCTAAGTGCAGTTTTTTTAAAATTGATAGAGGGAGATCGAAACGATATTTTTTCAAAATTTTAAAGAGAGTGTTTAAGGATATTTCAAAGGGTTATAAAGGTCTTTAAAGAGAAATTCAGTTTTTGAGCCAGGGGCAAAATCGTAATTTTGAGGTTGGGGGTAAAAGTGTAATTTACCTAAAAATTAAGGGCATTAGAGTAATAAGTCCATTTTTAGGGACTAAAATGCAATTAAAAATTAGTCTGGGGACCATGTTAAAAAGGGTTAGAGTGTAATTACCCAAAAGTTCGGGTCAAAGTGTAATTATTGAAACCTTTTTACTAGGGGCATTTGAAAAATTCAGGAAAAGCCTCATAAATGACCTTAGTGATAAAGATGAAGTTTCATGATGATATTAGAGATAAGATGAAGTCTTATGATGACGTTAGAGATAAGATGAAGGCTCATGATGACTTTATCGATAAGATAAGATTTGGATAAGATTTAATTGGATAAGATTTTGTTGGATATGATTTGAATAAGATTTGATTTGGATAACAATGATTATATAAAATCTTGGAAGATTTAGAATGATTGTAGAATATCTTAGAAGATATGGTAATGATTATATAAAATCTTAAAAGATTTGGAATGATTGCAGAATATCTTAAAATATTTGGTAATGATTATATAATATCTTTGAAGATTCACAATGATTGCAAAAGATATTAGAAGATTTTGGAATGATTGCAAAAGATATTAGAAGATTTGAAATGATTATAGAAAATCTTAGAAGATTTACAATGATTGCAGAAGATCTTTAGAAGATTTGGAATGATTGTAAAAGATTTTGAAATATTTGAAATGATTGCAGAATATATGTTTCTTGGTGGCTAAGTTTCCAAAACCTATAAATAGGGGTTCATAACCAAAGGTTTCTCATTCAAAATTCTGAGAAGTTCATGCCAGATAAGAGAGCTTCGCGTTTAGTAGATAGAAGGCTTTTTAAGCATATGCGAAGCATCACACGCGCAGAACACTTGGGTAGCGCGTGAGGACGTGCAAGGAGCTGGTTTGGTCAAAAAACTTGAGGAGTTGCACAAAAGTTGAGGTTCAACACAAGATTTGAGGCATTTGAGTTTCCTTCAAGGTGAGTGGTTTGACTCTAGTTTTCCCCTTGTTTGGAAAGTGTCTTGGTGTGAGTGTAGCGGGTTCAGGTGAGCGGTCTCACCAGAACTCAGGATGCTATGCTTATGCGTTTCACTTATGTATTTATGTCATCATTTGGATATTGAACATGTGATATATTGCATCAACTGTTTTTACTTACAAAAAAGTCTGTGCATGGCGTGTGATTCTCATATCATCGGGGTATTGATATTCGTGTCAATGTTGCTTTTTATGTGAGACGGGATGGGGTCTTCTTGAGAATGGGACACGGTTAGTCCTGGCGATCGGGTGACACGGTAGGGCATTCGGGGCCGGTACTAGTGATCGGGTGACACGGTAGGGCATCCGGGACTGGTAACCGAGTGACACGGTAGGGCACCCAGGGATTAAGTATGTCAGGGTGATTTCTCAAGTTAGGCGTGTCTTGCATATTTACGTTTGTCTGAGTATGCCATGCTCATGTGTCTCTCATGCATTGTATAAACTATTTTATGCCGTCACTTAGATGTTTATTATCTAACTTGGGCTATGCCCCTGGAACATTTAATGTTCCAGCCAGGGACTGCTGCGAGGGCAAGGATGCGGCTGGTTGAGGGCCAATGGTGCTTAGTTTGCTAAGTCGTTGTAACGTTTGGAGGATTTAATATGCATTTCAGGTTGTATAATAGCGATTTTATCATTTGATCTGTATTACGTATTTTTCTATGAAAATACAATATAAGAACTATGGTGTTTTGGTATTAATGTATCCGCTGCGTTGTATTAAGACTCGTTTAGTTTAAGATTATTGATCTTGATAATTAAACGGGTAAGGCTGGGGTTCGCGGGGTTTTGTATCTGCATGTGAAGATTGTTCTTGATATACCGCGCGTGTTGAACTTGAAGAAAAAAAAAAGAAATCTCGAGAATACCCTTATAGTGACATGCCTGGCGAGACGGGGTGTTATAATTAGTATCAGAGCCCTAGGTTAAAACCCTAGGACGATTTGACTAGGTTGTTGAACTTAGCATGGTTAGAACTATTGAATGAGAACTTAGAACGGTATTATGGATTCTAGGAGACATTCGAAACATAGTCGAAAATGGTATGGAGACTCTATAAAGGTGAAATTTGAGGTTTTCAATTTGAATATACTTTCAGCGTCAAGGGGAGACGAATAAGTTCTATTCACATCTTTTGGAAATTAGGAAGCTAGTGAAGAGGGTCGTCGAAATGAAAGAGATATATGATCCAAAACCTTTGAGGAATAAATACTTTGGTGATACTGGTATAACTTGAAGTATAACATAAAATCTCTTTCGGAAGAATCTTAGTGAATCGTCTTAGTACCCTCCCGTTTGGGACATGTTAAAATGATGGTGGTGTCATGCCCCAACAAAGATAAGCGAAACGACGGAGATTATTAGGAGAACCTGTCAAGGACGTGGGAAAGAAGAACGACTTGAAGATCTAAGGGCATGGGAAAGAAGAACGACTTGAAGATCTTAAGGTTAAGTTAGATATCCGAATTGAGGACTTAAAAGAACGGATTCAGTTAGGGCTAACTAGTGAAAATCCCGAATGGAGACTTAAGGGAAATGAACTGGTAGATCATAAAGACAAAATCCCTACTTAAAGATTTGGGGGGGGGGGGTTTGTCAGTTGAAGTCTTTGAAATTATTAATTGGAGAATACTAGATTTTGCTGAGTGATGAAACGTTGGATTGGAAGTCAGCATTGAACAATATGGGTCGAATGTAAGGTTGGTTCGATAAACCATAACTGAGGATTCGTAAGATTTGGAAACCGTAGATTGGAGATCATTAGTTAAAATCAATCTCACTAAATGTTGGGATAACTGGTGGTTATTAAGAAGAAACAAGTTGTAGACGATTAGTTTGATATGACACAACCTAATTGTAAGTCAGGTTTTGATCGAATGGTATAAGGATTCAAGGGAAAGAATGACTTGGTATAGATCGAGGATCCTAAGGAATGACCCGATAAGAAACTCACGAAGATTCAATAAGTGCTTTAGAGAACAGAGCTTGAGGATTTTAGGAATCCAGAAGTGTTGATGGGGATATTGAGATAGAAAAATCGGAATTGATGAAAGAGAAAATAAGGAAATAATACCTTAAGAAAACGACTCATAGGGACAAGTCATATGTTATTCAAGGACAAAGAGAGTTAAGGCGTAGATTTAAGTTTTATGAAAGTTTTGGGAGATGACAGAAAAGAGAACTATATCGAGGATATTAGTTAGGATCAGACGAGGAAAACAAATCGGAACTAAACGAGGATCGAATTCTTGTTGAGGTGTTTAGAAGTTTTTTTCTCAGAAGTATTTGGCTTGTATAAGGTGCTCTAGGTAGAATTTTCCTTTCACATGAAATCTTAGAATGTAATCTCAATCTAATTTCCTTATTAATGGTCACTACTAGACAATGAGGGATCGATTGTAAACCAGCCATAGTTAGGATCAACGAACAACCGAAAGTTATTAGGATGTAAAACGTAAAGTTTGCATGTTTCAAGGATTAGAATTTTCCCTTGGTAGTTGAAAGAATCTTTTGGCTTATAGAGAATTTGCAAAATGGAACCATACTTGATGATTTTGAGATTGTAAATAATATAAGGAACAACGATAGACTAGAGATTTGTGATTTAAAACGAACCTTGGGAATTAGAAAAATCTTGGGGTAAGGGAATTATGCGTATAACTATTGAGGTTACTAAAAGAAAATTTACGCGTACTATATATACTTGGAGATAAAATGGTATTTCAACCTGCGGAGACGATTATATTATAAGCTTGAAATGATCCTAGCCGATTTAAGAAGATTCAAACTCAAAAGAAGATAGTTAGCATAACAATGATTGTCAAGGACCGAGAGGTAGTCATAAAAGTCTTGGCTTGAGTTTTAAGGCGTCACGCAATGAGATAGGATTGCTAAAATTAGATTAAGCTCGTAAAGATATATTGGGATTTAATTAGGTCTTAACAAAATTGAACTTGGTCCTAATAGATTCAAAGAAATAAGAATGATTGACATAATGACCTGTATAGTGAGTGTTAGTTGAAAGTCAATCGTGAAATAAACATATAAGGAAAATGGAATTTCTAAGCCAATTTTGTGATAGATTAAGCATACGGCAATGACGAGAATATGGTTGAATGATCTAGTATAAGTTAAGAAAATGATAAACTGGAAATACAATTGATGTTGGAGTATTTGATAAATTATGAACGTCTGCAAGAGCAGCAATAGGAGCGCGAGGTTCCGTCACGTGCGTGACAAATTTGGAAAGTAAAAGAGATTAAGTTGTGAGAAAGAAATCTGAAGTCTTAGGAATGGTTAGGATAAGGGTGCTCGATACGATTAAGTGTTACTCTGGAAAAGAACATTAGGAATCCAAAAGATCAGGGATTTGGATTAGTACCAATAGAACCACTGTAGCTCTCAGAGATGGAATGAGGAATTCTAGCGTAACGATAACACCATTGGTGTTGGTCTGTAACAATGGATCTGAGCCTAAGGACCAAGGCAGAGGACTGGTGGTTGGCTCGCGGTTTGGGGTGTGATACCTACGAGTCGGAGCAACACAGTGAACTGTGGAGACGGTCAGGTGCCAATGATTGGGCGACACTGAGGATGTTATGTATGGTTTAGAGTCCAAGTTCCAAGGGACCAGAGCATCGTGGTAGGATTCTTAATCATGGTGAAAAGATTGAAGGTTTGGATTGTGATCTAAGTGGATAATTTCTATGTGGGTTATGATAGTCAATAACCAAAAGAGAATCGGAAGAAGGAAATGTAATATCGAGGGACAAAATAATGATTGGTGAGCTGTTAACAGAGATTTGAAGGATTCTTCTAAGATAATTGCATCCACGACAGAAATTCGTAAAATTAAGGTTACTAAGAGGTGACGAGTACGTTTGAGAAATTTGGGAGTTGTGGTGAAACAGTAATTGTGTTCATAGGTCGGGATACGTTCTAGCTAGGAATGGAACGAACCTTGATATAGACATGTGTTACGAACTTGCTTAGGAAAATGTGTTTCTCGGATGTGGCATCTGGAAAAAAAAAATTTAACTCTAGTTATTGACTTAACTTTTAGTCTCGTGTGACTAGTAATACGCACCTCAGGAATTGTGAGTAATTGGCTCCAATTTAACTATTTTGAATCTTACCTTTGGTGATATTAAAGGTTAGAGCAATAGCAAATATATTTTGGAACTCTCAAGAACACGAGTTGGTCTATAGAATGAGACGAAGTCAACATAAAGATATGGTAGGTTATAAGTTGTTAAGTAAACGAAAGTGTTTTTCCTTCCGAGAGACGTGTTATGATTTGAGGAAACATATAGTAAGTTGTTATAAAGGAAGACGTGAGTTTCTAGTTTCACTACGAAAATTTTATTTGAATTGTAAGACAGTAGGTTAAGTTATTAAAGTTATGCTAGGTGTTGCTAAAGACCCGGTGAGAACCAAAAGTTATCCAATAAGGTTTTCATTTAAGGAGTTGTGTGAAAACTAGATCACTTAATAAGGACGAAATTAAATCTATTCCAAGAATCGAGGATAATAGGGATTTTGTTTAAGCCAATAGAGAGATTATTCCTCATGTGGAGAAATATGGAAAGCACCGTTTAGATGAAATAGAACATTTAGCGATACTGAGTTGAGGAGCCACAAATGAAGGACGTGTATAAGTATGGAAGGTTGTCGATAAATGAAACGACATGGGAGTTCTAGGCTGAAATAGATTGATCTGATTGATGGATAGTGTTTGGAAGAGAAGTAGTAACATGTCAGGATGTTAAGCTATTATAAGAGAAATTGCGTTTTTGGGAGACCTAAGTGGATAATTTGCATGACCAGCCGTAAGAGACTGAGAAATTATCTCTAAAGATAATATGCGATCGAGATAATTGAGAAAAAGATACGCTGGGTAAGTTCAATGTTATCAATTTCTATGCCATCATGGCAGCCGAGTTAGTTCAATCTTGGTGTGATCACTGGGTTGGGAGATTTAGGAGCCAGATAAAATATATTTTGGGAACACGATTGGGAATGGTACTGGGTTTATAAATCATTTTGGGAGTTGAGTAGCCGCTGATATGGAGCTACAACGAGATATTCTGGGAAAATAAGTAAGATGCTTGGTAAGCATGGATCATGTTAGAATGTAAGTTATGAATGATTGCTAAGGATTAGGAGTGGTATCTATGACATTTCAATTGGGAGTCATAAGTAATAGTGGTGATACAATTATCACAGACAAAATTTCGAGGACGAAATTTCTTAAGGGGGGAGAATGTAATACCCAAGAAAATCCTTAAGGGTATAAATGACATTTTATGAAGGGTATAAATGGAATTATCGAAAGAATGAGGCTTTAGGGATCACTATCACAGTCTTAAGCAACCGAATCAGCCGAAGGGAGTACCCCGAACCCTAGATAGCCAAGAAGAATGGTATAGTATCGACAAGTAATACGAGTTATGATTTTAGACATCAAAAGAAGTTGGATCGGGAACGATTCTTGGTACAGCTAGAAAAGTAATTGTGATTTAGGCTGAAATACCGAATTATCGTACGAGGCATCCGGGAAGTCAATGGAACCCCGAGGAAGTTCATATTTGGCATATAGAGTAACCCTTCAGTAGTTTTTGGAAGAAACAAAAAGGTTTGTAGCCAAAACGAAGATTCGGGCCTAAGTGCAGTTTTTTCAAAATTGACAGAGAGAGATCGAAACGATATTTTTTCGAAATTTTAAAGAGAGTGTTTTAGGATATTTCAAAGGGTTATAAAGGTCTTTAAAGAGAAATTCAGTTTTTGAGCCAGGGGCAAAATCGTAATTTTGAGGTTGGGGGTAAAAGTGTAATTTACCTAAAAATTAGGGGCATTAGCGTAATAAGTCTATTTTTTAGGGACTAAAATGTAATTAAAAATTAGTCTGGGGACCATGTTGAAAAGGGTTAGAGTGTAATTACCCAAAAGTTCGGGTCAAAGTGTAATTATTGAAACCTTTTTACTAGGGGCATTTGAAAAATTCAGGAAAAATCTCATAAATGACCTTAGTGATAAAGATGAAGTTTCATGATGATATTAGAGATAAGATGAAGTCTTATGATGACGTTAGAGATAAGATGAAGGCTCATGATGACTTTATCGATAAGATAAGATTTGGATAAGATTTTGTTGGATATGATTTGAATAAGATTTCATTTGGATAACAATGATTATATAAAATCTTGGAAGATTTAGAATGATTGTAGAATATCTTAAAAGATATGGTAATGATTATATAAAATCTTAAAAGATTTGGAATGATTGCAGAATATCTTAGAATATTTGGTAATGATTATATAATATCTTTGAAGATTCACAATGATTGCAAAAGATATTAGAAGATTTTGGAATGATTGCAAAAGATATTAGAAGATTTGAAATGATTATAGAAAATCTTAGAAGATTTACAATGATTGTAGAAGATCTTTAGAAGATTTGGAATGATTGTAAAAGATTTTGAAATATTTGAAATGATTGCAGAATATATGTTTCTTGGTGGCTAAGTTTCCAAAACCTATAAATAGGGGTTCATAACCAAAGGTTTCTCATTCAAAATTGTGAGAAGTTCATGCCAGATAAGAGAGCTTCGCGTTGAGTAGATAGAAGGCTTTTTAAGCATATGCGAAGCATCACACGCGCAGAACACTTGGGTAGCGCGTGAGGACGTGCAAGGAGGTGGTTTGGTCAAAAAACTTGAGGAGTTGCACAAAAGTTGAGGTTCAGCACAAGATTTGAGGCATTTGAGTTTCCTTCAAGGTGAGTGGTTTGACTTTAGTTTTCCCCTTGTTTGGAAAGTGTCTTGGTGTGAGTGTAGCGGGTTCAGGTGAGCGGTCTCACCAGAACTCAGGATGCTATGCTTATGCGTTTCACTTATGTATTTATGTCATCATTTGGATATTGAACATGTGATATATTGCATCAACTGTTTTTACTTACAAAAAAGTCTGTGCATGGCGTGTGATTCTCATATCATCGGGGTATTGATATTCGTGTCAATGTTGCTTTTTATATAGGACGGGATGGGGTCTTCTTGAGAATGGGACACGGTTAGTCCTGGCGATCGGGTGACACGGTAGGGCATCTGGGACCGGTACTAGTGATCGGGTGACACGGTAAGGCATCCGGGACTGGTAACCGAGTGACACGGTAGGGCACCCGGGGATTAAGTATGTTAGGGTGATTTCTCAAGTTAGGCGTGTCTTGCATATTTACGTTTGTCTGAGTATGCCATGCTCGTGTGTCTCTCATGCATTGTATAAACTATTTTATGCCGTCACTTAGATGTTTATCATCTAACTTGGGCTATGCCCCTGGAACATTTAATGTTCCAGCCAGGGACTGCTGCGAGGGCAAGGATGCGGCTGGTTGAGGGCCAATGGTGCTTAGTTTGCTAAGTCGTTGTAACGTTTGGAGGATTTAATATGCATTTCAGGTTGTATAATAGCGATTTTATCATTTGATCTGTATTACGTATTTTTCTATGAAAATACAATATAAGAACTATGGTGTTTTGGTATTAATGTATCCGCTGCGTTGTATTAAGACTCGTTTAGTTTAAGATTATTGATCTTGATAGTTAAACGGGCAAGGCTGGGGTTCGCGGGGCTTTGTATCTACATGTGAAGATTGTTCTTGATATACCGCGCGTGTTGAACTTGAAGAAAAAAAGAAAAGAAATCCCGGGAATACTCTTATAGTGACACGCCTGGCGAGACGGGGTGTTACACAACCCATTGCTCACATTGAGGGTATTAATCTGGAACAATTTACTAAGATTTGAGACTATTGTGCTGCAATAAGAAAACACCATCCTGGAAGTATAGTGATGGTGCAGTCAGATATGCGTGTCTTCTAGAGAATACACGTCTACTTTCATGCATGCAAGCAAGGCTTCTTAACCGTGTGCAGGCCAATTGTGTGTTTGGTGAGGTGTTTTCTGAAAGGCCGATTTGGGGGCCAACTGTTATGTGCAATTGCAAAATATGGTAATGAAAATATGTACCCCATAGCATTTTCTATAGTTGAAGTTGAAATAAAGGATAGTTGGCAATGGTTTATGCAATTATTGTTGGCGAATATTGGGATATTCGATGACAAAGGATGGGTCATAATGTTAAACAAACAAAAGATAAGAAATTTTGAACATCTTTCATTACTAGTTACTTTCGTAATCTAATGATGTTGCTTTTAGTGTAGGGATTAGAGTATGTTCTAAAGGAATATGGGTGTGAGCAAGGGTTTTGCGTACGCCATTTGTATGACAATTTCAAGCTGGAATTTAAAGGCAAAAGTTTGAAAGATGAGCTATGGAATGCAACAAAGGCAACAACAACACATGATTTTGAGTCTCATATGGCCCGAATAAAGAATCTTGCCCGTCATGCAAAATCTTGGTTGAGAATTAAGTTACAACCATGGATGTGGAGTAGGCATGCATTCGATCTCAGGGCAAACTCAGATATGCTACAAAACAACTTGGCCGAAACCTTTAATTCCTTTATACTTGAGGCACGAGATAAACCAATACTAACATTGTGTGAGACTATGAAAAAAATGTTGATGAGCAGGTTAATTACAAATAGATAAGGGATGACTAACTACAGAGGTCCAATCTGTCCTCGAATACAAACTAGGCTAGGGAAGATGAAGAAGTAGGCCCCAGAATGGATTATTGTTCCCTATGGAGATGGTAGATTCAAGGTGGAGAATGCATGGAGAACTAGGAAGTTGGTTGACTTGCATTAAAAGACTTGTACTTGTAGGCAATGGGATCTTACCGATATTCCTTGTTACCACGCAATGGCTTGCATCTACAAGATGAGATTGGTTCTTGAAGATATTATTCATCCTTATTACTCCATGGAGATATTTCGAAAAGCTTATGCCCATAACATAGACCCAATACCAAGAGAGGAGGATTGGCTTAAAACTAATTAAAACCCACTTGTTTGCACCAAAATACAATAATGGACTTGGGAGACTAAAGAAGACTAGGAAGAAGGCTGCAAATGAACCAATCAACCCTTACAGAGTTAGTAGAAAAAGGCAATCTCTCAAGTGTGAGAATTGTGGTGCGGTGGGCCATAATGCTAGAGGATGTAAAGGCTTAGTTAATCCTAGTAGAAAAATAAGAAAGAAGAAACAAAGGGTCATTCCTCTAGCCAGTCAAGAGAGTGTGTGCCATTTCATTCCATATATAATACCACTAACATGTAATATATGTATAAACATAACCACTAACATTTATTATGTTTTTCTTAGGTCACCATGGGTTCTACAATCCCAACCTTATCGCAGCAGCCCATGCCTTATGCAGGAGCATCCTCTTTAGGTAGGAACAAGGAAAGGATCGCAAAGAAAAAACAGCCATAAAAAAGACCAAGAAGGAAAGGAAGCGCTTAAGTGTAGGGTGTAGTTTGTTTGATGTTGTTAAGCACTTTAAATGTAGTAATTGAAGGGTTTTTTGATTGTTGAATTCTAGTTTGTTGACTTATAATTATAGTGTTTTAAAAACTCTAGTTTATAGTCCTAATTTATGTTCTAGTTGAATGCTATTATTTGCATAATAAAATTCTACAAGTTAACTGTAGTACATAAAAATTTGTTATATGTAGCAATTATGCCAAAATTATGGTGAAATTCTGGCAAAATTCTTGCAAAAAATTAAGGCGATATTCTATACTTGCAATTATGGTGAAAATCTATTATATGCAGTAATTGCATAGCATACACACAAAATTCTAGCATAATTCTGCTATATGAGTTGAAGACTCGATCTGGTAGAGGAGAATAAGTTTGGTTGGCAGTCGTGAGGAAGAGAAGCGTGGCCGACGATCACGAGGAAGAGCAAATAAGCTGACGATCGTGAGGAAGTGTAGTGAGGCCAACGATTGCGAGGAGAAGAAGCATGGTTGGTGGTTGTGACGAAGAGAAGTGTGGCTGACAATCATGAAAATGAGAAGCATGGCTAATGACGAAGCTTGAAAAGAAACAGAAACGTGGCAGCAACGAAACTTGGTATTAGGTGTGAAGCTAGGTAGGCTTGATTTGGGGGTTGATTGAGGTTGATTTTGCGAGTTGATTTAGTAACAGGTGAGGAGCATGTGTCACTCAATTAACATAGTTAAGATTCACTAATGGTTAGTTGCTAATTGCAACAAATAGAATGTGTAATGGGGCATTTTGATATAATCAAAAGTAAATGAGGCAAGTTGCACATAATTCTAAGTGTAAGAGAATTTTATATAATTTATCCTAAAATTTATAAAAATATAAAAATATATTGTTTGATATATAAAAATTTATTAATTAAAACCATAATTTATATTATACGTTTGTTACTGTTACAAAATGTTATTTTTCATCATAATTACTTTGTAATGAATTTATTTATATAAAAGATAACATATCTTTTTTTTTATCATTTTCATCACTTCTAACAACTTTAATCTTTTTATTTTACTAAACAAAAATTTATATAATTAATATTTTAAATATATTTTATCCAAATACTCTCATTTATTTAAAATAATATATAACTTAAATTTTAAAAACTTAAAATTAAAAATAATTTAAACATATAATTAATATTTTAAATATATTTTATCCAAATACTCTCATTTATTTAAAATATTATATAACTTAAATTTTAAAAACTTAAAATTAAAAATAATTTAAACCTCTTTCTAAACAAAGCCTGACCAAAGCAGCTCTTAAGCGCTGTTACAGGCAAGTTTGATATCCGCCCTTGGTATGTTCTGGAATCTAGACGGCCACCGCCTTATTTTAAGAATTAGTTGTGCATTTGACGTCAGGCGTTACGTCACTTGCGGCTTCTTAGCCCTTTCAGAGGACTCTCGAGGAGACTGGAAGGGCATTCCCGTCAAAACACGTTGCCCCTCTCAGCCTTTAAATACAGCCCTCTCCTCTTGCCCACTCGCGTTCTATATTCGTATTCCCCTCTTCTCGCTCGAAACCCTAGCTATTGTTTCTGCCTCATCAAAGGTGAGTTTGTGATGATGATGTTTGATCGTAATTATTGTTTTATGGAGATCTTATTTTCTTTGATTTGGCGATTTCGTGTAATGTTTCAATTTTCTGTTGAAGTTATCCGATCGGATTTTGGATCTCAAGTACCGTTTCTTTGATGCCTCGGAAAGTAATTTTTGGTCTTTTGTAGTTGTTTCGAGGTCTGGTTTGAGATCGGTTTCTTGATTGTTCGTATAGACCGTCTGACTTTTAGATTATTCGTCTCCCTTGATCCAATATCTTGATTTTATTCTAGATCTTGGTCGTTGGACCCTTCGTTTTAGATTTATTTGTTTATTTTCTGTATATGGATCATTCGTGGTCCAAGATCTGTAGAAGAACGATTTCTTGGATCGCGATCCATGATCCCTGTTTGGTTTCTGATTTGTAAAGTGTAATTATTTGACAGATGCAAATCTTCGTGAAAACCCTCACCGGCAAGACTATCACCCTCGAGGTGGAGAGCTCCGACACTATAGACAACGTCAAGGCTAAGATACAGGATAAGGAGGGAATCCCCCCCGACCAGCAGAGGCTCATCTTTGCCGGCAAGCAACTTGAGGACGGTCGTACCCTTGCCGACTACAACATCCAGAAGGAATCAACCCTTCACCTTGTTCTCCGACTCAGGGGTGGTATGCAGATCTTCGTCAAGACTTTGACCGGAAAAACCATTACCCTAGAGGTCGAGAGCTCAGACACCATAGACAACGTCAAGGCCAAGATCCAGGACAAGGAGGGAATTCCACCGGACCAGCAGAGGCTTATCTTCGCTGGAAAGCAACTTGAGGATGGCCGTACCCTTGCCGACTACAATATTCAAAAAGAATCTACCCTTCATCTTGTTCTCCGACTCAGGGGTGGCATGCAGATCTTCGTGAAAACCCTAACTGGCAAGACCATTACCCTCGAGGTCGAGAGCTCCGACACCATCGATAACGTGAAGGCCAAGATTCAGGACAAGGAAGGTATCCCACCGGACCAGCAGAGGCTGATCTTCGCCGGAAAGCAACTCGAGGATGGTCGTACCCTAGCAGACTACAACATCCAGAAAGAATCGACCCTCCATCTGGTTCTCCGACTCAGGGGTGGCATGCAAATTTTTGTCAAAACATTGACCGGCAAGACCATCACTCTCGAAGTGGAGAGCTCCGATACAATTGATAATGTTAAAGCCAAGATCCAGGACAAGGAAGGTATCCCGCCGGATCAGCAGAGGTTGATCTTTGCAGGGAAGCAGCTTGAGGATGGCCGCACCCTAGCCGACTACAACATCCAGAAGGAGTCCACCCTGCACTTGGTCCTCCGTCTGAGGGGTGGTATGCAGATCTTCGTTAAGACGTTGACTGGCAAGACCATCACCCTTGAGGTCGAGAGCTCTGACACCATTGACAACGTGAAGGCGAAGATACAAGACAAGGAGGGCATTCCACCCGACCAGCAGAGGTTGATATTCGCTGGGAAGCAATTGGAGGACGGCCGAACCCTGGCCGACTACAACATTCAGAAGGAGTCAACCCTGCATTTGGTGCTTCGCCTGCGGGGTGGGATGCAAATTTTCGTGAAGACATTGACGGGGAAGACCATCACATTGGAGGTGGAGAGCTCAGACACAATCGATAATGTCAAAGCTAAAATCCAGGACAAGGAGGGGATCCCACCGGATCAGCAGAGGCTCATCTTTGCTGGGAAGCAGCTGGAGGATGGAAGGACCCTAGCAGACTACAACATTCAGAAGGAATCCACCCTTCATCTTGTCCTCCGTCTCCGTGGTGGTTTCTGAGCCAAGCGGCAGTCTACGTCGTGGTGGTGGGTGTGGGCTTACCCAGAGTATTGTCTCCGGCAGCAGTGTATGTAGCTCGCCGGCTATCAGTGTGGTGGTGTTAGTCTTTCTGAACGCTGGTTCTGTGTCTTTATTTTACTGTTTCTGAGTGTCTTGTCTATGGCCTGAAGCTGAGCAACATAAAATGGTTGTGACATGGTAACGGGCCACGTTCCTGTATAATAAAATGCTAATAAAATGCTTTTAAGAAGATTTATGTGTTTGATCTGAACAGTTGAAGGGTTAATCTGTTATGAATTAATGAGTAGTGGTGTTCTAAATTTGGAGTACGCTGGATGATTGTTGACTTTTTCATGATACAAGGCGAAAAATAAGCCCGAGTTTTTAGATTAAAAGTGGAAGTTGGAGGTAGATTTGACGGAATCCTGGCTGTATTGTATGTTCTGGGCTTGAAGGTGGTTTACATTCATTCAGGGACGATTTCCTCGGTTTTGAGTTGGAATCGGATTTTCCCTAGAATGTGTTACTAGTTCAGAACTTGAAAAAAAGAGGGAATTCGCGGGGCTTTGATTGGTTGTCTGTTGAAGCATTCAGGATGCAGACATCTATTAGGAGTTAATTATGTATTAGTATTCAGCTGCTAGGACGTTGGTTCATATATATATCCAGTCTACAAGAATTTTAAGGTATTGCTAACCTAAGCGTCTTGCTAGATGGCTGTAGTTGGGTGACTTAACTGTTATATGTTTTTCCTTTATGTTTCTTATGATTATCCTGGATTTGCTGCTCTGCTCTGCTCCCAAAGGAACTTGGGTTCGCTTGTTATTTTGTTGCATGTGCAGCTGGTGAAATTATTTAATCTTAGATATGGTTAAGGCCTTATGGCTTCTCTTGGCTTGTTAATGCAGTACTTCTCTGTTAAGCATTATTGGCGTGTTAAAGCATTCAGGTGCAAACATCTATCAGGACCTAATTATGTATTAGTATTCAGCTGCTAGGAGGTTGGTTCACATATATATATATATATATATATATATCCAGTCTACAAGAAATTTTTAAGGTATTCCTAACCTAAGCGTCTTCCTAGATGGCTGTAGTTGGGTGCCAAGTGTTCTACGTTTTACCTTGATGTTTCTTATGATTATTCTTGATTTGCTGCTCTGCTCTGCTCCCAAAGGAACTTGGGTTCGCTTGTTATTTTGGCGTGTTAATAAATGGTAATGGAGGTTTTCTCCCAGCTTACGAATTGCTTACAATTAGGATGATGTTAGCCGGTAATTAGTTCTTGATTTCTTGGCAATTATGACCCAGTTCATACGACTAGCTTAAAAGTTTGGGTGAATGTTTGTAATGTTACCAAGTGTTATCAAAGTCAAAATCATATAATATTTTTGGGATTATCGCTCTTGTGCGATCTTCTATCGTTTGTACCTTTGATTTCAGCAGAGGAAGTAAATTACAGATAGGCGTTTGATCTTTACCTAGGTCAAATATCGATCTTACAATCTGTTGGTATTAATCCCAACATATTACTTGTTCGTCACTTAACTTATGTCATGGGAACAAAATCATGTTAAAGAGTTTCACTACTCAATTCCACGTTAATGGTATATTGGAGAGGTTGTGCGCGCGGTGCCCACTCTGTCCCCAACTCGAGTGTGCCTTCACATGGCCCTTGCCTTGGCGCCACATCCCATGACTAGAGTAGAGTCACAAGGTTCTTCTCGGCCATAGTTGGAGGTGTCGAGTTGTTTCTTAGATCGAGTAAGACGAACCCTTTACCCTTGTTGTACAAAACCTCCCCCCAGAAGCTGTTTTTCTCTTATTTTCAGCCCCTCACAGTCAAAAATCGACTCTTGTTGGACTGCCCTGCGGCTACTCACTCTCCAGGAGACTGGTTCTTCCCTGTCTGCCATAATCAACACTAGACACGCATTCATTTGCAAGCCTACTCTTAACCAAGAGATTAACAAAGGGCTTAATTAAGGATAATTAATCAAGGATCAACAAAGGGCTTGCTGTGTGGAGTCTTTGAGCAGCATTTAGTAAACTCTATAGCCATAAAAAGTCATGCACTTTTCTATTTTTGACCATCTTACTTTATTTCTAAACTAACACCCTTGAGAATCTTTTGGAAAAACACCTTGGAGAATTACTCTTCTAAAGTAAAATATAATACTTGTTTCTCCATATTTATTGAATAACTTTGAGAATTACCCCTCCCAATCTCTCCTTGAATCACTCCCTCCTAGCACTACTTGGGCTAGCATAAAATCTCATTCCACATTAGATTTCCATCACCCTCCACAATCCAATCTCTTCTGTTGCATTTCTGTTTTTCTCTTTCTAGAAAATAACTTGCTTTTTGCCTTTTAAAACCCATTATTTGATTCTTGGATTTTGACGAATTTATGTGTGAGCAGTCTTGAGTTTCAGTCCATGGTAGTCCATAATAAAATTTAAATTTTGAAGGCAAAAATTTTAATTTCTTAATAATAGTCCAGCCTAATTTCAATCCAGCCCAGCTTAATTTTTTTTCAGCCCACCTCACCCTAGATTGCTGGATCTGCCCCTGCCTTTTGTCGTCCTTGCTTCTCTATTTTTTTAATATGAAAGTCAAGAATGATGAGTTTATATTTGAGTGGGAAGGCAATTCTTTTGCCTCAAAAGAAAAATGTTTGTTTGAGCAGTTGATAAGTTATTTTTATATGTGATTAAATGTTCATCTTTATTTCTTAAAATTGGTATTTAACTAAATGAGATCATCCGTCCTCAGATTGCTGCTCGTTCTTCACCAGATGTATGATATGACTGCATAACATGCACTGTTTTGGTAAAACTACTTTGGAAATCTTGTTCTTTTTCTGATTTTGCACTCCAAAGTGGAATTGCTATCAAGGAAACTAAATTGGCCAACAAATAATGGCTTTGGTTCTGCTTCTTTTGCAGGTTAGGTAAGGTGATAACTTTTCTTCTGTTGATTTTTTGCCATAGCTAGTGATGAGCTGAATTTTTTTCACAAATTAAAGGTTCAATTTTGTGAATTTTAGATAATTAGTGTGTTAATTAATTTATTTTTAAGTTAATATTGCACTAATATTTATCTTATTATATGATATAGTTGGAAGAGGAATTAAGAGGCTAATTGAAAGTCAAAGTTCTTAATTAACATGAAAAAAAAAAAAAAGTTTGGGTCAGATTGGAATTCTACATGTACAAGAAATGAAATTTCAATTTAGACCTCTGCTCAATTTTCGAACTATAACTTCCCCCACAGATATCTAATTTAGGTGTTCTTATATACGTTGAAAAGCTAAGACAATTATCTACAACTTTCATGAAGTCAACGAAGCCTAGTTCTAATGGTAAGGTAGTATAAAACGCATGCAAAGTTGCTAGACGTGGGCAGCCCTGTTGTGAAATGAGACCTATTAGTTTGGGAATCTACTTCCAAGTTGGTTTAGGATTTCTTAGAGGAGCCATTTATTTAGGAACATAGACAACACATTAGAGAAGGGATTGGACATCATGAAACCCTAAAGAAAAAGAAAAAGAGGAGAAAAGTGCAGCTTTTGGGAGGAAGGACATATTTTCTTACGAGGAGACCGTTTTGCTTTCTTCCTTCATTTTGTTTTAGCCACTTGTCCACTCATTCCTAAACTTTGCAGCAACCTAAAGGGACTAAAAGTAAGGTTTTGGAGGCGAGGTTCAACAAAGAGTGGTATTTCATCAAGGAGGACTCAAGGCGACATCAAAGAAAATTGGTTTTATCTTTTAAATTCTATTTTTCTCTGATAATTTAGGATGACTTTGGGGATATATTATTCATTATGAATGGCTAATTAATTGTCTAGGGTTTTTAAAGGATCCTATGCATTGAAACTTAGTTTACTCAATTTTTAGTTTTGATTGTTATTTCAACTATACTTATTTTGTTCTAAACTTAATGCTTGTAATTACTTTATTACCAATTATATAATTTGAGATTTCTTATGATGCTAAACATAGATAAGTAAGGAATAGATTCTTGGACAAAATAACACGTGTTAATTGGAGAAGACATTCACTTGATTACATATACAATCTTTGATTATTTTTGTGATGAATATTTTCATGTTATGAGTACATATGCTTGATGTATTCTCTAATTCTAATTCACATAGACATATAGTTAGTTAGGTTAGTTGAATAAACTTGTTAGACCTAGACATAAGCTAATAAATAAATTAGAGTGTTTGATTAACATAGTTCTTCACCTAATCAGCCAAAATTGAAATAATTCGATAAAGTGGATTTACTAGATAAATTTAGAAAACCCTAGATTTTAATCAATGGAATTTTAATTCTTTAGAATTTAAGGTTGCATTCTCTTTGTTGTTTTCAGATCATTTTTAATTTTCAATTTTCTAAAATAATGAAAATGTGTTCCCTTTGCTGTTTTTAAAAATACATTTTTTAAAACAAAAAAAAAATTGTAAAGAAAACTCAAAACAACAAAAAGTTATTTTGAGTGTTTTCATTTAAAACAAACTCTAAACTCAAAATACATTTCTTTATGTATTTATTCATATTTTACTATTGTAATGGGAAAAAATATTACAAAATTCATTAATTTTAACATGTATATATTTTTTTAATAATATATTAACACTAAATATTTTTAATTTACTAAATATTCAAATTTTTTGTATAAAATATTATTAAAAATTTATTTTCAAAATTTCAAAGAGAACGCGTTTTCTAATTTTCTGTTTTGAGAAATAGTTTTTCAAAATGACAAAGAGAATGTGTTTTCAATTTTTTAAAAATAGACTACCAAAACAGAAAATTAAAAATGAATTCAAAACTCAAAATTAAAAATTAAAAAACAAAAATAACGCACCCTAAGTGATTGTTAGTTGTTTAATTTTTTTTTCTAGTTGGACAATTTAAGGTTTAATTTCTCTAAGTGATTGATTGTCCAAATATATATAGTTAATTGTGACTAATTTTAGTAATTAAGAGGTTTAGTTACCAATCTCCATGAGAATGATCTTTATTCATCATTTTACTTGTCTTGACTGCATATATTTGCGTGTTATTCGTGGGTTATATAAAATCACAAACAAGTTTTTGGTGTCATTGTCAAGGATTGTGTTTACTATTCTTTTTAATATTAATACCAATTGCAATTAATTATAATTTGGACCTTATTTTTATTTTGTTTTACTTGTGTAAGGAAGTAAGTTAGTACATGAATACAAGATCCAAGGGCATTGATCCTATTCCACTTGACTTAGAAATTGAGTGAACTATTTCTCATTTGAGAAAAGTAAGTCAAGGTGAGTCTAGCAACTCAGATCAAGTCGAATCATCAAGTGAAGACAAAAAGGAACCAATGGCTCAGCAAGAAGAATAGAAAAAATTGAGAGAATATGTTATGCCTAAAATGGATGGAATTAGCTTGAGCATTCAAAGGCTAACAGTGTAAGCAACTAATTTTGAGATCAAACCATCTATAATTCAAATGATTCAGACATCTGTTCAATTTGGAAGTTTACCAAATGATGATCCCAATCAGCATCTCATTCATTTTCTAGAGATATGCAACACTTTCAAGTTCAATGGAGTGTCCTATGATGCAGTGAGAGGCTCTTTCCTTTCTCTCTTCGAGATAAGGCTAAGAGTTGGTTGAGTTCATTATCGTAGGGATCCATCACTACTTGGACTGATTTGGCACAAAAATTTTTGGCAAAATTTTTCCCACCTGCAAAGATGAGGAATGACACTATCTCATTCATGCAACAAGATTAAGAGACTTTGTATGAAGCATGGGAGAGGTACAAGGAGCTATTGCAAAAATGTCCACATCATGATATTCTCGAGTGGTTGTAGGTATAGACTTTTTATAATGCGCTAATGGGACAAACACGAACAATCTTAGATGCTACTGCAGGCGAAACAATCATGGATATAAGTCATTTGATGATGCCTACACCTTACTCGAAGACATGGCTATAGACAATTATCAATGGAATCCTTATAGGACTCCTCAAAGAAGGGTTGAGGGTGTGTATGACATTGATGCAATATATACCTTGACTATTTAGGTGTATGCTTTGACTAAGCAGTTAGCTCAAAGTGGAATTCAGAAATCTCAAGAAATTGTGGCATCATGTGATTTATGTGGAGGAAATCATGTCAGGGAGAGGTATGGATTGAACATTGAGTCTGCATAGTATGTTGGCAATTATAACAGGTAGTAAAATAATCTCAACTCAAATTTCTATAATCCAAGTTGGAGAAATCATCCAAATTTCTCATGGAGCAACAATCAGAATGCTCAACAGTCTACTCACAGGCCAAATAATGGTCCTTTAGGATTCCATAACAATCTAGTGCAAGACAAAGTTAAATCAGTTCAGGAGTCTTTGAATAAGTTCATGGAATAGACTGTAAATCTTTTTCAGAGTCAAGGAATTGCAATTAAAAATATAGAGAACCAATTGGGGCAATTGAGAAATTTCATGAATTTTCAACCACAAGGTGCCTTACTAAGCAACACTAAGCAAAACTTGAAGCGAGAAGGCAAAGAACAGTGCAAAGCAATTCCAAGCGACCAAGCTCACAAGTTGACTAGCTTATATGCTTAGTGGCCGGATCCCAAGGAAACAAGTCAGTAGCTCGTGTAAGGCTAGTTAGATTTTAAGCAATTTGTGGATATGGATGATGAGTTGAATGAGCAGGGAGTGACTTCAGTTGATCAAAATAAGGTTAAATCCAATGCATATGGAGCAAATTCTATGAGGCAAAGGAAGAAGAAAGATTAGAGATATTCAACCAAATATAACCCCAAATTTGGATATACACCTCCTTCATTTCCTTAACGCTTACAAAAACAAAAACAAGAGCAATATTTTTCTAAATTTCTTGAGGTGTTTAAAAAACTAAAAATTAATATTCCTTTTGTAGATGCATTGGAGTAGATGCTAAGTTACGCTAAGTTCATGAAGGACATACTCTCAAGGAAAAGGCTGCTTGAAGACTACAAGATGGTTGCTTTGACTGAGTAATGTAGTGTTATTATTCAAAACAAACTTCCCCCAAATCTCAAGGACACAGGGACTTTTGTGATCCCTTGTACTATTGGTAATCAGTATTTAGGTCGAGCTTTGTGTATCTTAAGAGCTAGTATCAATTTGTTGTCTTTTTTATTTTTAAGAGATTAGGAGAGGCCAAACCTACAATTGTATCCTTACAACTAGCTAATAGGTCAATTAAGTATCCATATTGAGGATGTTTTGGTTAAAGTTAAAAAATTGATTTTGCCTGCTAATTTTATTGTTCTAGATATGGATGAAGACAAGGATATTCTCATTATCCTTGGAAGACCCTTCTTAGCTACATGTAGAAATTTGATTGATGTTCAAAAAGGAGAACTTACCACGAGAGTTTAAGACCAAGAAGTCACATTTAATGTCTTTAAAGTTATGAAATTTTCTAACTATGTTAATCATGGTTTTGGGTTGGATGCTTTGGACACTTTGATGCTTGCCTCCCCCATTCCTAAAGAAGATGATTCACTTCAAGTTGTCTTGACAAATTTGGAGGTTTTTGATGATGAAATCAAGGAGTGCTGTTGGTTCCTTGATGCTACACCAAAAATCCCTACTAAGAAGACAAAAATTAATCCTTTGCCATGTAAAAATTCAGTTTTTTCTACTTTCTCCCATGAGCAATGTATGAATGTAAGTGAAGCTATTCTTACTTTAGAATTGAAACCTTTGTCTTCTCATTTCAGGTATGTCTTTTTAGGTGAATCTTTTACATTTATTGTGATTATATCTACTAATTTGAATGAGGAACAAGTAGAGAAATTGCGTAGGATCCTTAGAGAGCATAGGAAGGCTATAGGTTGTACTTTATTTGATATTAAAGGAATTAACTATTCAATTTGTATGCATAAGATTAAGTTGGAAGAAAATAGTAAACCAACTGTTAATGCACAAAGACGACTAAACCCTATCATGAAAGAAGTGATAAAGGTGAGATAGTTAAATGGTTAGACAATGGCATAATTTACCTTATTTTTGATAGTTCATGGGTTAGTCCTGGTCAATGTGTTCCTAAGAAAGGGGGATGACTGTAGTGCAAAATGAGAAAAATGAATTAATTCCCACAAGAACTGTAACCGGTTGCAGGATTTGCATGGATTATAGGAAACTTAATAAGCCATAAGGAAAGATCACTTTCCTCTACCTTTTATTGATAAAATGTTGGATAGATTAGTCAATCATGAGTTTTATAGATGGTTATTTAGGTTATAATCAGATTGCTATTACCCTTGAGGACCAAGAAAATACTACTTTTACTTGCCCTTAAGGGACTTTTGCCTTTAGACGAATGCTATTTGGTTTATGTAATGCACCTGCTACTTTCCAACGATGCATGATATGTCCATATTTTCTGACACAATTAAAAAGTTCATTGATGTGTTTATGGATGATTTTTTAGTGTTTGGTGACTCATTTGATTTATGCTTGGCTAACTTAAAACTTGTTTTGTACAGATGTAAAGACACTAACCTTGTGTTAAACTAGGAAAAATGTCACTTTATGTTTAGAAAGGGTGTCATACTTGGCTATAAAATTTCTCCAACAGGCATTGAAGCCAATCGTGCCAAAATTAACACAATTGTCAAGTTACCACCACTTACATCTGTTAAAGGAGTTAAGAGTTTTCTAGGCCATGCAGGTTTCTATAGGAGATTCATCAAAGATTTTTCTAAGATCTCTAAACCCTTGTGCAACTTGCTTGAAAAAGATGTACCTTTTGTTTTTGATAATGCATGCATGAATGCATTTCTAGTTCTTAAAGAAAAATTAACTTCTGCACTTATTATTGCTACTCCTAATTGGAACTTATCTTTTGAATTGATGTGTGATGCTAGTGATAATGCCATAGGTGTAGTGTTTCATACCATCTATTATGCTAGCAAAACACTTAATGATGCTCAATTGAATTATGCTACTATTGAGAAAAAGTTATTAGCCATTGTTTTTGTCTTTGAAAAATTTAGATCATACTTGATTGGTTCTAAACTTGTTGTTTTTACTGATCATTCTGCAATCAAGTATCTTCTTTCTAAACAGGATGTCAAGTCAAGACTTATTAGGTGGGTGTTGTTGTTGTAGGAACTCGACTTGAAAATCAAAGATAAAAAGGGTGATGAGAATCGTGTAGATGACCACCTAAGTAGATTGGAGAAGCATGTCAACAATGCGCAAGCACATTATGTGATTAGAGAGGAGTTTCCTGATGAAAAATTACTTGCTATTCAGACTTCTTCAATTGCTTGGTATGTTGAGTTTGTTAACGTTATTGTAAGTAAAGTCATTCCCCCTTATTTGAATGCTTATCAAAAGAAGAAATTCTTACACGATGTTAAGTATTATATTTGGGATGAACCTTACTTGTTCAGAATTTGTAATGATCAAATGCTTAGGAGATGTGTGCCTTGTGAAGAATATAATGATATTTTGATGCATTGTCATCCCTTTGATTATGGTGATCACTTTTCAGGGAATAAGACTACTATAAAATTCTTGCAGTCAGGCTTTTATTGGCCTACTCTTTTTAAGGATGCCTTTAACTTTGTTAAAAATTGTGATAGATGTCAGAGAGTAGGTAACATATCTAGCAGACATGAGATGCCACTTAACATAATGCTTGAAATTAAACCTTTTGATGTTTGGGGTATAGATTTCATGGGACCATTTGTTTCTTCATTCGATAATAAATACATCTTGGTTGTTGGGACTATGTTTCCAAATGGATAAAAGCAATGGCATTGCCTAAGAATGATGCTAGAGTGGTGACTAGATTTTTAAAAAAAGCACATCTTTACTAGGTTTGGCACTCCTAGGTCAATCATCAGTGATGGAGGTTCGCACTTTTGTAACAAACAGTTTGATGCTTTGCTTGCCAAATATGGGGTTACACATAAAGTTTCTAATAGGGAGATTAAAAGAATCTTGGAAAAGATAGTGAACGGGTCTAGGAAAGATTGATCTCAAAATCTTGATGATGCATTGTGAGCATATAAAATTGCATTGAAAACTCCCATTGGAATGTCTCCTTATAAACTAGTATTTGGTAAAGCATGTCATTTGCTTGTTGAGCTTGAACATCATGCATATTGGGCTATCAACCATTTAAATTTTGATATGCAAGCTGCAGGTGAGAAGAGGCTTTTGCAATTAAATGAGATGGATGAATTCATGTTAGATACTTATGAGAATGCTAAATTGTACAAAGAAAAAACTAAATACTAGGTTAAAATTTTTATTGGTTTTATTGTACAATTCTAGGTTAAAGTTTTTTCTTGGTAAATTGAAGTCTAGATGGTTAAGTCCATTTGAGGTTATTAATGTTTCTCTTTACAGAGGAATGAAACTTCGAGATTTGGGTACTAATATGACTTTCAAGGTTAATGGACAGTGGTTGAATCATTATTTTGGTGGACCTATTGATCGTCAAGTGTCCACAATCACACATTCCACTCCCCAATGAAGGTGGTCAAGTCAAGCTAAGGACTTAAAATTAGAACTACCTTTCCTTTTCCTTAGCTTTTTAGTTTCATTATTTCCATATTTCTTAGTTTAATAAGTGGCAATTGGCCATATTAGTACTAGCTATTTCTTTCTTTTCCAATGCTACTATGTTTCTTGTGTTCTCTAGTGTCTGTAGGTTTCATGGATGGTAGTTGTGGGTCAAATTCAAGGCTGATTTTGAGCCGCATGCATTGAATTCACAATCTGGGGAGTATTTTCTTTCTTTTCTCTTTTATTTTATTTGAACATTGAGGACAATGTCTGATTTAAGTTTGGTGGAGGGAAAGGGCAGAATTTTTCAAAATTTTCAAAATATTTCCTTTTTGGGTTGAATTTTTTCAATTTTCGCAAGTTTAGCTTAGAGAATCTTGGAGTATTGATGAGTAAAGTCATAAGTGAGCTTTTAATTGAGATTGTTTAACTTTGTTGATTGTTAACTATTTAAGATGATCTTGATTGTTGCAATATATAATTTAAATCCCAAATAAATGTGAATCATGTAACTGGACTTATTCTTGTTTCAATTTATTCTTTATCATGAATTAAGCATAAATTTATTCATTCCATGCTAAGTACTTGTTGATTGTGTGAGTTGTTAGTGAAGATTTATGTGAGTTAGTGAAAACTCGAGATCTTATGAAATTCTAGGATATGTCTGAACATTCTTTGAGGCGTAATCCTGGATGATAGTCATGCTTAAAGAAGCTTTAGGCCTTCTTTGGATCATTTGAGCCTTTCAAGCCACCCTAATTACATTCATCTCTAGTTTACCCCTTTTGTGCTTTATATAGAATGGTACATGCTATGCATATATGTGAAACCCCCATTCAAAATTTCTTTGTTAGCCACATTAAACCTAAAACCTTAATCTTGTAAAACCATGAATACACTCTACTTGAGAACTTAACATGTTATCTTGCATTTTAGTATGCAATTACAATGCTTCATGTTTATTTGGTGGAGTTCAAGTGAACATTGAAGGCAAAACGATTGTTGATGCAAGGAGATAAGTTTAGGGGTATTCAAGCTAAAAGAAAATGATGAAAAGAAAATCTGAAAAAAAAAGAAAATAATAAAAATCAGAAAGAAATCATATGTTTGTGTACGATCCCCATTCCAAAAGAAGAGGTTGTTGTGCAAAAGTGAAGAATGAGCTCTAAATTTGTTTGAGATGGTGAAGTTTTGCATACAAAGACCATGTTAATATTTCTCGTGTTAAGTTATCTTGTTTTCATTATCTTTATCCTTTCTTTGTAACCAATACCCATAGCCTTACATTACAAGCTAGTAAAAGTCCTAATGATTATGCATGATTGATTATCTAGATTGGTGGAGAAGGATGTGACAAACATGCCTATGAAATGTCCATTTACATTATTCATTCAAAGATCTATTAGACACTCATTGATTTGCATAAACTCAACTTAATAAGCATGCATGAAGCTTGACTTGGGAATATTCATACACTCATTTTTCATGACTGGAGTTTATTGGCATGAGAATTTGGATTTTGCTTGATTTGTGCTTGATTGTTATTTGGTTTATATATGTATGCAATCACTTGAATCTTGGATGTTGATTGATTGAGGAGATTAGGCATGACCAATTGGGAGTTCATTGCTTGATTATATTCATTCTTTGCTCACGGATGATCAAAGGCTAAGGTTGAGGGAATTTGATGAGCTAAATTTTTTTCACAAATTAAATGCCCAATTTTGTGAATTTTACATAATTAGTGTGTTAATTTATTTATTTTTTAGTTAATATTGCACTAATATCTATTTTATTATGTGGCATAGTTGGAAGAGGAAATAAGAGGCTAATTGGAAGTCAAAGTTCTTAATTAACATGGAAAAAGAAGTTGGGGTCGAACTGGAATCCTACATGCACAAGGACTGAAATTTCAGTCTGGACCTCTGCTCATTTTTTGGACTATAACTTCCTCCAAAGATATCAGATTTGGGTATTCTTATATGAGTTAGAAAGATAAGACAATTATCTACAACTTTCATGAAGCCAACAAAGCCCAGTTCTAACGAGAAGGCACTATAAAACGCATGCAAATTTGCTGGACATAGGCAGCCCTACTGTGAAAGGAGACCTATTAGTTTGGGAATCTACTTCCAAGTTGGTTTAGGAATTCTTAGAGGAGCCATCTATTTAGGAATGTGGAAAAAACATTAGAGAGGGGATTGGATACAAGAAACCCTAAAGAAAAAGAAGAAGAAGAAGAGGAGGAGAAAAGTGCAACTTTTGGGAGAGAGGACATATTTTCTTTCAGAAAGACCATTTAGCTTCCTTCTTTCTTCTTTTGAGTTTTTGTTCCAATCACTTGTCCACTCAGTCCTAACTTTTGCAGCAGCCTAGAGGGACCAAAAGCAAGGTTTGGGAGGCAAGAGGTTCAACAAAGAGTGGTGTTTCATCAAGGATGAGTGAAGGTGACATAAAAAAAAATTGGTTTATCTTTTAAATTCTGTTTTTCTTTGATTATTTAGGTTCTCAATTATGCAACAACTCTCGGATGATTTTGGGGATATATTATTCATTATGAGTGGCTAATTAATTGTCTAGGGTTTATAAAGGATCTTATGCATTGAAATTTTATTAATTTACTCAATTTTTGGTTGGATACAAGAAACCCTAAAGAAAAAGAAGAAGAGGTAAAAAGTGCAGCTTTTGGGAGAGAGGACATATTTTCTTTCGGGGAGACCATTTAGCTTCCTTCTTTCTTCTTTTGAGCTTTTTGTTCCAACCACTTGTCCACTCATTCCTAACTTTTGCAGCAGCCTAGAGGGAGCAAAAGCAAGGTTTTGGAGGTAAGAGGTTCAACAAAGAGTGGTGCTTCATCAAGGACAAGTGAAGGCGACATCAAAGAAAATCGATTTTATCTTTTAAATTATGTTTTTCTTTGATTATTTAGGATCTCAATTATGCAACAACTCTTGGATGATTTTGGGGATATATTATTCATTATGAGTGGCTAATTAATTGTCTAGGGTTTATAAAGGATCTTATGCATTGAAATTTTATTAGTTTACTCAATTTTTGGTTGTGATTGTTACTTCAACTATGCTTATTTTGTTCTAAACTTAATGCTTGTAATTACTTAATCACCAATTACATGATTTGAGATTTCTTATGATGCTAGACATAGATAAGTAAGGAATATACTCCTGGACAAAATAACATGTGTTAATTGGGGAAGACATTCACTTGGTTATATGTGCAATCTTTGATTATATTTGTGATGAATATTTTCATGTTATGAGTACCTATGCTTAATGTGTTTTCTAATTGTAATTCACATAGACATATAGTGAGTTATGTTAGTTGAATAAACTTGTTAGAGCTAAACATAGGCTAATAAATAAATTAGATTGTTTGATTGACATAGTTCATAGCCTAATCAACCAAGATTGAAGTAATTCAATAAAGTGGATTTATTAGATGAATTTAGAAAACCCTAGGTTTTAATCAATTGAATTTTAATTCTTTAGAATTTAAGTGATTATTAGTTTTTTTTTCCTAATTGCAGAATTTAGGGTTTATTTTCTTTGAGTAATTGATTGTCCAAATATAGTTAATTGTAACTAATTTTAGTAATTAAGAGGTTTAGTTACCAATCTCCATGGAATTAATCTTTACTCATCATTTTACTTATCTTGACCGCTTATACTTGCGTGTTATTCATGAGTTACATAAAATCACTAATAGCTAGCAGGCATTGAAATCAATAATGCTTGTCTACCTCCACGGGTAATCTCAAGTATCATGAATAAGGGTGTGTTAAAACTCTCATACTATAAGATGTGAACTTTTTCTGTGTGGACTATATTGATGTCAGATTTTATATAGTTACTGAAACATATATAGGGTCAACAAGTGCTTCTTTATGACCTAAAGCAGTTATTCACTAATGGTAGAAAGAACACATGGGAATGGACTATATCTTGTATGAGCAACACCTAGCTCTGTTCATGCATTCTTTTTCATGATAAGGAAGAAGAAAAATAGGAAATGAAGGAAATAATGTAAATGCATGGTAGTGGCTAGTGCAATATTTCAATATTTGGAACTTGGATTGGGAAAGGAAGTGTCATGCCTGACCAAATAAATCCACAACATAGTCAGATAAAAAATTAGCTAAAGTAGGCTATAGGAGCCACAGTGAGTCGAAATGGGCCAAAGTGGGCCAATGGCTTGATGAGAAGGCCATATGGGCTAAGCCACAAGGGGTCCGAGCAAGGGTTTCTCGGGCACACCTGAGTGACCCTCACTCAAGTGTATGCCAAAATAATGGTCACTTGGCCCCCCTTTAGTGCATGCTAGGCCAC
Source organism: Diospyros kaki (assembly GCA_036245055.1). NCBI lineage: Eukaryota > Viridiplantae > Streptophyta > Magnoliopsida > Ericales > Ebenaceae > Diospyros > Diospyros kaki. The sequence continues at coordinate 33,577,406 of BSEG01000016.1, forward strand.
CACATAGCCAAGAGGTGGCCACAAGATGCAAGCACACAACCAGGCCTTTGCATGGTTAAGCACACACAAGCCACGCAGCCATCCCTGCAAGGCCGAGCAATGCCGAGAGACCTTACTCAGGCCCATAGTCGAGTAAGGTTCACTCAATCCCCCAAGTGAGCACGTGCAACCATCATTACAATTTGCAAGCCTAGCCTCAGTCATATCGCATCCTAGATTATCCTCGCATGCCACAGTTGCATAACCAAGCATGCCGAGAGACCCTATATCGGGCCTATGGAGTTACCCATTATGGGTGCCCATCATGCAATCTATACGCCTAAGTATGTGCAAGCCATGTGACCGTACAATCACCTGCATAGCTATGAGGCAGACATCCAAGTGAGGCTTCAAGCCACACTCGCGTGGCCTAGCATACCAAGAAACCCTCACTCCGGCCTATAGCTAAGTAAGGGTCACTCAGCCATGAGCCCGCATCATGTAAGCCACATGGCCATTTAGGTACACGTGAAAGCTACTGTGCCTATACAAGCCATGCACCACACCAAAGCCATGGGTCACGTGGAAGACACTTGAGTGACCCTTAAGAAGCCTCACTTGTGGCATCACTAAGATAGGCTCCTGGGGTTAGGTGGCCCATGAGTGACTAGTGGGTTGTTAACCCCATGAGACCAAGTCAAAATTGCCTCAGAAATGCCCATCGAAAATGGTGGGTCTCCTGCTACCTATCAGTCTCCTCGTTCTTTATAAATAGAAGGGCTGCCCCCTTACACAAAGGACGCTCACTCTCATATTCGAACTTCTTCATTATGCTCAAGCTATCCATATTTTTCAAAGGTTGACTTAGACATCAAAGGGTCCGCGTGGGGACACTAACCCACTCCCCTAACCAATTTTCTCTCTCAGTAAGTCACTTGTTGTAAGAAGGTCACCTATCATCTGGAAAGGTCACCCTATCCGGAAGAGTCACCCATCATCCGAGAAAGTCACCCATCATCTGAGAGGTCACTTATGTGCCACCTTGAGATGATCTCCCATACCATAAAGTCATTGTTGGAGTTAGGCAACAACAATTGGCACCATTTATGGGAAGCCAACAAAAACCAAGGAAGATTCACTAGTGATGGCACAAACCAGAAGTAGTCGATAGACCCTCTCTTGTGATGCTCATTCACCCAAACGATAGACCTTCTCTCATGTAGAAAGTCATCATCAACCTTCACGTGAGGGTTAGCCATCCCTCACCCATTAGCCTCCATGTAAAGGTCAACCATCTCTCACCTATCAACCTCCACATGAGGGTCAACCATCCCTCAACCATTAGTAGCTTCGTGAGGGTCAACCACCCTTTACAGGGCATTCTCATTCACTGAAGATTCAATTCCAAGTTCCACATTTCAACGCCTCACATGCCCTAAAAAGGACTCAGCCTTCTGGTCACTTGGGCTCAAGCGAACATGTTTTGTTCATGGTTCCCCGAGCTGAATATAAGGCCCTGCGACAACAACACGTTGAGGGGATGCAAGCACTTCAAGAAATGGTGGGGATGTTACAAAACCTGGGTCCTCATGGTGTGATGCCAACCACCTTAAGGAAGTTTGTATTTAAAATGGATCCACTGTACTAGACCCCCTAGAAAATGCCAGGAAACAGTTCTTACTCAGAAGCCACTCCTAAGACTCAGTCCCAATCCATTCCTCCTCGAAAGAATCAATAGAGATCCCCTACACGAGGAGCTTATGCTTATGCTTATGCTTAGAAATCAATGAGGAAAGGATGATCGTCAGAGAGCATGGGATAACCCTCGGTCTTCAATGCTTATGAAACAACTTATATGAGGAAAATGATTGACGAGGCACTTCAGCAGAAAACGTTATTGTTGGTCTCGAAGGAACAACCTCAAAGGAGACTCTCATTTCCGGTGGATGTAATGGAGAAGTCCTTGCCAAAGAAATTCAAGGTGCCTTAGATGACCCCCAATTCAAGTAAGGATGACCCCTATGATCACATGTAGAACTATGAACTTTAATGATGCTCCATGTCTAGGAAGATGAAATAATATGCCAGGCTTAGTTTAATGGTTTGCCTAATAGGTCTATATAGTCCTTTAAACAATTGAGATCAAAATTTATCAAGACATTTGTAATCAACAGTCAGAGGAAGAAGGACGCCACCTATCTCCTTAGATTTGTCAAGGAGGCAAAGAATCCCTTTGATAGTATGTGGACAGGTTTTGAAATGCAACCCTTGAACTCCATGACCTACAAGTTGGAGTGGCATTGGCTGCCACGTTACAAAGGACATAGTCCACTCCCTTGTAAGAATCCTTAACCTTGGATTAGCTTACCACCCTAGTTGACTTGTTTGCGAGGGCTAACAAATACATACTCCAGTTGGAGGTCATGAAGATGGTTAGGGTAAGTGAGGAGAAAGATCGAAAAAGGAAAGAAAGAGATATGGATGAAGGCCCTAGTGATGAGAAGATAAGGTGAGGAAGCCAAAAAAAGTCCAACCACAATTCCATCACTATACACGGCTCAATGAACCATGTTCATCAATACTAGTAGTCGTTCAAGGATCAAGCCTCATAAGGATCATGAAAAAGGTTGATCAGCCCATGGGAAAGAATCAAGAGAAGTATTCTAGATACCATAGGACCCATGGCCATTCCACTGACAAATATCGGGAATTGAAAAACCATATTGAAGCACTTATCTAGGAAGGACATCTTCGAAGATATGTGAGGGGTAAGGAAAGAGATGATTGGGGACCTCGTAGAAGGGAAGAGAGGCTTGAGGGTCAAGATCAACAAAAGCAGTAGTAAAACGAAGGAATGAGGAATGATAGACAAGCTATTCCCCTAGATAATGAGTTGACTCATTAGGCCATTCATGTCATTGAGTGGTAAGACTCAAGCTGGAGGCACATCCTTCTCCTGAAAGTCCTACACTCATCAGGCCTATCAAGTGAATTCAATGATGGAAGTGTAAGAAAATGAAGAGTTGATCGTATTTACACCAGACAACAAGGGAGACGTAATTACACCACATGATGATCCTATTGTAATTTTAGTTATCATCCTAAAAACACCCATTTGTACAGTTTCACCAAGGAGGTAGTACTTCTTGTCGACTCAATTCAGTTACTAGTCATGCTAGGCTCTGACCCACAGAACATAACCCAACAGGCTAATTTCGTGGTAGTAAAAACTTCCTTAGCTGCCTACGACGTAATTCTAGGACACCCTCTACATAATGACATAAGGGTAGTAAACTCATCTTGTTTTTTGTTGATGAAGTTTCCTATACCCCAGGGAGTGGGGCAAGTCTGTGGAGATTAAAGAAAGGCTCACACTTGCTTCTTCTCCTCCACGAATGAGAAGAAAAATGAGACCATGTCAATTACTGAGAAAGCTATACACAAGTCACTCGTTGAGCAAGCAATACACAAAACTCAACTGGTGGAGAAGCTAGAAGTTATACAGTTGAGTGAGACCAAACCTAAAGAGCTTGCTTATGTGGGCTCGCAACTCCCAGAGGAAGCAAAAGGGGAAATTGTAAAGTGTTTAAAAGCTAACACTGATATATTTGCTAGGATGCTTGCTAACATGCCCAAGATTAGATCGGATGTAATTTGTCATCACCTGAATGTCAAACCTCAACTGATAGAGAAGCTAGAAGCTATACAGTCGAGTGAGACCAAACCTGAAAAGATTGCTTATGTGGGCTCTCAACTCCTAGAGGAAGCAAAAGGGGAAATTGTAAAGTGTTTAAAAGCTAACATGGATATATTCACCAAGACACTAACTGACATGCCCAGAGTTAGCCCGGATGTAATTTGTCATCCCCTGAATATCAATCCACAATTTAAGCTTGCTTAGCAAAAGAAGTGAAATATTGCCCTCGACAGGCTGTCAGCATTGGAAGAAGAGGTAGACAAGCTATTGGAAGCCTGATTTATCCAAGAAGTACAATACATTGACTGGTTGGAAAATGTCATGATGGTAAAAAAGCTTAATGGGAAGTGGAGAGTATGTGTCAACTTCACCAACCTTAATAAAGCCTACCTGAAAGATTCATACCCCTTGGGGATTGATCGGTTAATGGATGAGATATCAAGATAAAGATTGTCGAGTTTTCTTGATGCCTTTTCAAGCTACCACTAGATAATAATGTATCCCTCAAACCAAGAAAATACCTATTTTACTATGAAAAAGAGAACATATTGCTATAGGGTCATGCCTTTTGGGCTGAAAAATGTTATAGCTACATACTAGCACATGGTGAATAAGGTATTCAAAGACCTACTAGGTGATACAATGGAGGTTTACATTAATGATATGATTGTGAAAAGTTTGGAAAAAGAGTCCCGTGTTGAGAAGTTAACTTAGGTGTTCAAAGTTCTCTAACAATACAATATGCGGTTAAACCCCATGACGTGTGCATTCGGGGTTCAATTGGGAAAATTCTTATGGTACATGATCTCACAAAGAGGAATCAAAGAAAACCCTAAGAAAATATAAGCCATACTAGACATGGCGTCCCCAACGTCTACTAAAGAAGTACAATAGCTAATGGAGAGAATAGAGGCCCTAAGCCAATTTTTTTCTAAATTAGCTAGGAGAAGCCCTCCATTTTTCCAAACGTTAAGGAATGAAAAGGGATTTGAGTGGACTGACCAATTCCAAAAGTCCTTCAAAGACCTGAAGGAGTATTTGAAGGAGGTCCCCCTTTTGACACGACCAATAATGGGAGAATCTTTATATTTTGTACCTAGGGGTCAGTGACAAGGCCGTGAGTCCCATGTTGATAAGGAGGGAGGGCCAAATTGATCATCTAGTGTTTTATGTTAGGTCCTAAAAGGTGTTGAAACATTGTATCCCTTTACTAAGAAAGTGGCCCTAGCTTAGTAAACACCTCCAAAAAGTTGAGACCATATTTCCAATCTCACTTCATCATTGTTCTGACTCACCAAACATTGAGAAGCATCTTGCAAAAGCTAGAATGTTCGGCCTAGCTCAGCAAGTGGTCAACAAAACTAAGTGAGTATGACATGCATTTCTAGCCAAGGTAAGCTATAAAGGGACAAGCCCTGGTTGATTTTATTGTTGAATGCACTCTTACCAGAGAAGCCAACGAAGAGAGCGAGGGCAGAATGGTTGTTGCTCCTTAATGGGGTTTCTAGTTCACAAGGAAGTAGGGTTGGAATTGTTCTTATCCCACTTGAGAAGGAAGCTCTGGAATATACGTTGTGATTTGCATTCCCCAGCTCAAATAATGTGGTTGAGTATGAAGCATTGATTGCCAAACTGAACCTAGCTCAAAAGCTTAAAGTGACACAATTGACAACCCACAGTGACTCCTAATTGATTGTCCAACAATACTATAGGCAATATGAAACTAAGGAGTCGATTATGGGACAGTATTTACAGAGAGTCAAGGCCCTTGCTCAGTCATTCAAAAAATTTCAACTAATTTCGATCTACAGATCCCTCAATACCCACACCGATGTGTTATCCACGCTAACATCCACCAAAGAAACAATTGAAAGGACAGTGTTTGTGGAGGTCTTTCAGTGGCCTAGCATAGAGGAAAGCGAGGTCGCTTGCGTTGAAAGTGACAATGATTGGAGATTGCCTTTTTTTTTTCCAGTACTTGACTAGATGAGAGCTATCGAGTGATCTGATGGAAGTAAGAAAAATGAAAATGGGAGGAGTTCAATTCACCATTGTTGGTGGGGTGCTATACAAGTAGGCTTTCACTATCTTTCATTATGTCGCTCATTAAATTTCTAGGCCCCCAAGAAGCTGAATACACCCTACTTGAAGTTCATAGTAGTGTATGTGGTGAGCATTTGGGAGCAAGGGCTCTTGTAACCAAAATATTATAGGCCGATTTCTTCTAGCCCACACTACAACAAAATACCCTAAGGTAAGAAGATGCGACAAATGCTAAAGGCATGCCCCAACTCAGTCTATTCTAATATCACAGTTGCAACCTACATTCCAACCCATCCCATGAACATTTTTTCATTAAAATTATCTATATTTGAGTTTCAAATCTTATACTAACCATTGGCATGGACAAGAAAGACAATGTTCTTGCATGTTTTAAGGTTAAGACTTAAAAGCTTTATTCATTGGATAGACTATAAAATGCATTAAAGAAGGAAAAGCTATAAATACCATGAGCATTAGAATTACAACATGAGATTGTTGATCCAAAAACACATACTAAAGTCTTAATCATATAGCTCAAAAAGTCTTTCAAGATATACTCTTATTTTTCTGTTTCAAAGAGTTAAGACCTTAAGATCATACATCTTTATTCTCTGAACTTGGGTGAGAAGCCTATTTTCATATAGTGTGTAAAATATTAAATAGCTTCTCTAACTGTTTACCTTGAAAATTCTTATTCTCCTTGTCAAAGGTTAAGTGCTTGCTTCTCAAAAGCACAGATTGTAAAGGTTCTAACTTTATCCCGTTAAAAGTTGTGCAAAGATTATTGCTTAGTCTGTAAAAGCTACTAATAGTAAGTTGATTAAAATTTTTATTGTTGTGCCATGGATTTTTCAAAATGTCTACCGAGAGATGTTTTTAATAAATAAATACAAGTACGCATATTTTTAATGAGGAATTCTAAGTGAGAATTGTAACACCCTCTCTCCTAGAACTGCCCGAGAAAATGTGCTATAGGAAAAATAAAATAAACTAACTGATAAACTGAAATCTGATACTATAAATGAATATCTCAATCAATTGAAATAAAAACTCTGAGTTAAAACAAACTGAAAAGTATAAACTCTAACTAAGAGACAATCCCTCAATTGAAATGTAAAATAGATCTAAACTGACAAAATGCTACAAAACTCAATAGACTCCTAGACATCTTTTATCTTAAGAGGTTCCACGTACACACACTATAGACCACTGCTGCTAGGCCCCACTTCTGGTACTCCCCCGCTAGGACCTGGAGGGGTGAAGAGTATAAGGTTAGCTACAAAACTCAACAAGTAAGAAGTTGGAAAGAATAATTAAAGTTGAATCAAAGAATATCGATACTGATAAATAACTCATTGAACTTGTACTGTATAATCACTGTCTGTTTGCATTCATAAAAAGTAATGCACATAAACTGTAAAGTAAATGCAGGTATGCAACTTTGGCTCATAAGTCCACATAATTTGATAAAACATAACTGACTGATCTGAATCCTATAAATAGAAAAAACTGTAAGCACAAACTGTGGGCAAAGCCCCTAGCCCCCTAGTCATCACCAGGAGAGCAACTCATAAACTAAGTTGTAACTGAAACTGATACTGGTGGGATCCCCGCGAACTATGCCGCCTGACGCGCATAATGCAATACTCAAATAAATGCTGGCACACGATATGTAGTGCTTCATATAAAGTCATACTCAATGCTCATACCAAGATGTATGCACATAATCTCACGAAATAATGCTGAACATGTCATAATAAACACTAAACATGTAATTTCATCTTCAATATATTTGAATACAAAGATTCTATGAATTATGCATTATGGTATGGACATGATTAACTTGTTATATTCTGGCATAAAATTCAATATTTGGAGGTATTGAATATCTTTATTTGAATAAAACTGGAATTAAAACATCACTGGAAGTTCACTTAAATTTCTGGAAAAGCCATCCGGATATTAGGGAAGATATCCGGATATGAGAAAGACATCCGGATATAAAGAAGGCTCATCCAGATACGCTAGCCCTCAAATAAGAAGTTATTCAAATATGCTGGGATATATTCAGATAGAAACTAGGACATCCAGATAAGATTCTGGACATTCGGATAACTCACAAGGCACTCAGATATATATATATATATAACATTAGACTTATTTGAATATAAAATTCAACTTTGGAGAGAGGCATCCGGATACTGAAAGAGGCATCCGGATATGCTAGACCTATCCAGATGTACGAAGAACCATCTGGATATCATACGCAAGGAACTTGAAACTCATCCGAATATGGGAAGATCTATTCGAATATCTACAATTAAATTTGACGAACATGAACGCTAATAAAGACTGAAATCTGAAACGAAACTGAATGATTATACACTATTCTGAATAAAATCTTGGGAAAACAAATCCCAATCAATATGAAACAACTTTAAGGATGATTCAAAGATAATATTTGATTGAATCGCTATAAAGATCATGCATATATGAGAACTTGTCGCTAAAAGAAATAAAAGGAGGAAGGAACTTGCAACTCAAGAGAAAGAAGAAATAATAGGACTTGCACTCCAAATGAGAAAATGAGTAATAGAACTCACAATCCAAAATGGAGAAGGAGTAATAAAACTTGCAATCCAAAATGAATAAGGATTAATAGAACTTGCAATCCAAAATGGATAAGGAGTAATATAATTTGCAATCCAAAATGGATAAGGAGTAATAGAACTTGCAATAAAAAATGAATAAGGATTAATAGAACTTGCAATCCAAAATGGATAAGGATTAATAAAACTTGCAATCCAAAATGGATAAGGATTAACTTGCAATCTAAAATGGATAAGGATTAATAAAACTTGCAATCTAAAATGGATAAGGATTAATAGAACTTGGAATCCAAAATGGATAAGGAGTAATAGAACTTGCAATCCAAAATAGATAAGGATTAATAGAACTTGCAATCCAAAATGGATAAGGAGTAATAGAACTTGCAATCCAAAATGGATAAGAATTAATAGAACCTGAAATCCAAAATGGATAAGGATTAATAGAACTTGGAATCCAAAATAGATAAGGAGTAATAGAATTTGCAATCCAAAATGGATAATGATTAATAGAACTTGCAATCCAAAATGGATAAGGATTAATAAAACTTGCTCGTAACTTCACTGTTATACGCATATATATATATATACGTCTCTTCTTACTGATATAAATTTGAAAACTACAACGAAGAATTGGAATAATCTGAAAATGAAACTAATATGAACCTGTAATGGAAGGGATTACAGGGAAGATACTTGCCTCGATAACTCTTGATCGACTCACACGATCTCAACCAGAAATCTCCTATGCAAAACAACTTTTGCAACTCACAAACTTCTTGGGTCTCTGCTCCCTACGCGACGTGAAGAAAACTATGGCTTATGTGCCTTTATATAGAGAGAAATAGCCTTAGACGCCCATCTCTTTCTCTTTTTATAATTTGGAGTCCTTATTCTTAATTAACTTGGAATCCTCTTCCTACTTCAACTATGAGACTCTCAATCCAAATCCATCTCACGCATGGATTCTCACTCTCCCTTAAATACATAATCTCACTTAATTAATAATAACACAAAAATTATTATTAAAACTCTAGAATAATAATAAAAGTCTAGAATTATCTTCATGCCCTTGCATTTAATTTTTACAATAAATAAATGCCATCAAATGCTATTTAAAAACTATTCTCTCAGTTAAAAATCTAAATTACCACCTTGGCAAATTCTTTTAACTCCAAAATTAAATAGAATTAAGTGCTATTCTTTTCCTTCAAAATCTCTAAATTGCCACATTAAATAATTAATTGACAAAATCTCTTAATCAAATACTTCAACAATTAATTAAATAATTCCTGAAAAAATACTGGGCCCTTTAATGGGTCGTTACAAGAATATTTTTTCCAAGGGATGGGAGGCATGATTCCCAAGAATCATGGTTTTGGGGGGTTAAATTGTCTAAGGGAAAATGTGGCACATTCCCCGATAAATAGCACAGTAAAATGAATAGTGCATGGGAGACACGATTCTAAAGAATGGGGTTTTCTGGCAAAGATAGGTCTTGCGACAATCACATCCTTACGACAAATGGGGACCTTGCGGCAAACACATTTCCTTGTTGCACAATGGGTCTTATGACAGTCACATCCTTGTGGGAAAGAGGGACCTTGCGGCAAACTATGAAGCACGAAAACAGCTCGAAGACGTCGTTTCAATGTTTCCAAACCGTTTTCAATTTCGAAAATGGGAAAAATGGCCCGAAACATTTTTTGAGTCGTTTGTGTAATTTTTGAAAAATTACAGGCCATTTCAAAATTTAAAAAACTTGGCTATAAACGCGTTTCCGATGATTGCTTCCCAGCAAAGGCACAAATCCCTAAAAAAAAACCTCTACCTCCTTTCTTTTTCCCCTTCTTCTTATTCTTCTTCTTCTTCTAGCAATTACTTCCAATTCGATCACCCTCACAACCATCTGTTTCCAGTTCAATCGCCCTCACCACCGTTTGCTTCCAGTCCGTCTTAGCCCTCTCATTTCGGTGGTCCCTTGGTTCTGATCATTCCTTCTCGGGCCTTTGCCATTTGCTCTAATCCTCCCTCGGTTTGAGTTCTTTTTTTCTCCGTGCCCATCATTCCTTCTTTATTTGGAAGACCTGGAATTTGCACCAGTAGCTTGTTTCTTTTCTTTTTCTCCATTTGCTTTTCTACTTTAGTTGGTATATGCCTTTAACTATCGCCTAAGAGTAGGTTCATCTATATTCTGATTTAATTGGGGTACATGTTGTGACACCCTTAACTTGTGTGAACATAAAAACCATGGGCAGGCGGTCATATTTCTTCTTCTTTTTTTGATATATATATATACATATACATATTTATGTGATAAAAATAACTCTTATACTTTTTGAAGAATAAGAGGTATAGGTACATATATAACTTTGTTTGAGAATCTTAGATGAAAATTCCAAAAATAAACACCCTTATAGTCTCATGGCTTCAATTGATTACAAAAATTTGAACTTAATGTCAAAGGAAGCGGGGTTTTCATTCATAAAGGGACAATAAGGATATTCGAATATCAAGACGAAAAACATAACATAAACCACAAAAAGTCTTTTAAACAAGCTTTCTCATAACATCTAGATTTTAACTTTGAAACCTTCTTTCGATAAAGGAAAGAAAGACTATTTTTTAGATTTATGGAAATCCCTTTTTAGAGAAGCCACCCCGTTCCATGTCCGTCCTCCATTCTCCTCATTTGCTATCACCTGGAGGGAAAAATATGGGCTGAGATTCATGCGAGTCTCAGTAAGTACAAGAGAACCATCATACGTATTTAAACAAGTCATAACATAACATAACATACATAAGGAGACACGATAGGTTCCACCAACTATGGGGGCATGAACCCTCTTGCATAGCGCTATAGAGCTCCGATCCCAAAACTTGCGTGAACATAACATATCACAAGGGACCACATAACATAATTCATGGGCATTCTTAAACATCATAAATAGTTCATAATGTACTTACCTCAACTTGGTTGGATGAGATTCGAATGTTTAAGGCTTCACACCTTACCGGGTTTATTTTTCTGCAGATAAAATACGTATTTTCGTGAACTAAACCTCAAATAATCTTACATGGGATTGTAGGTATTTAAATAAGGGATTGATATGTGAAATATCATGAAAAAATGGGCTGGAACGTGCCCTCATGTGCCCCAAGAAGAGGTGGCACGTATTTGCACGCGTTGGAGGCAAATTCGACACCCTTTCGTATTTTTTCCATATCTCCCTCATTTTAACCCCGAATTGACTTCTGTTTGAACCTACAGACTCCTATTTCAGTCCTCTATATGATTATGGAAAGAAATCAGACTTATCTCTCTAATTTGTAGACTGTTATAGCAATTCTTTGTGGCTATCTGCTTTTAGTCAAGCCTTTGCTTCTCCTTCGCATTCTCCCTTGATTTTCACTGACTTCCTCTCCTTCTTTTTACAGAACTTTCCCCCTACAATCAAAATCTTATTTCTCTCTAAATGTGCTCTCAAAGTGGCATGGATTCGGCTCATAAATTTTGAAATGGCTTGGGAAGTTAGATTTCAAGCCTATTTATAGAATTATTAATCAAATCATAGCATGCCATGTGTCACCTTAATTATTTGGGACTCATCATTACTTTCATGTGTTACCACCCAAATGGTGCCATGTGTCCCAAACTTGGAGTTTAAGTAAAGACTTGGAAAAGATTTATCAATGTGCTTCCATTCAAATGATGCCATGTGTCCTATATAATCATTACTTCCATGTGTTTTCCTCCAAATGGTGCCATATGTCCTATAATCATTACTTCCATGTGTGGCCAATGAAAGCTTTCCATAATGCCCAAATCAAATCTTGACATGTGTCTTAAACTACATTTAAATAAGCTTTGGGATCCAAAGTAGAATTGAATAATTATTTGAAATTCGAACCAATAGATTTGTGCCATGTCATCGTTGATCTTATCCTCAAACACCCAATAGAATGCTTCCACCTCACAAGGACACTTGGAGGGTGTTGATTGGCTAATATTTGATATTTTTGGTTGATATTTTGGCTAGTTTACCAATATTACACTTGTGCCCGAGTTTTTTCAAAAATTTCACTTTTACCCGGACTTAGTAATTGTGATTTTACCACTAGTTCAAAAACTAAATTTTTATTTTAGGACTTTCGTAACCCCTTGAAAATGTCTCATTTCTTCATATATCTTAACTCAAAGATCCTTGGTACATATCACAATTTAAAGTTCTTGGATATTACATATTTGAACTGAGAAAAAAAAGAAACAAAAATCTTGGGTGTTACACATGTAGAAATAATGGCATGGTGGAAAAATGGACATGGTATTTGGGTACCTAAGTTGTGAAATACTTTGCTAGAACTGGATGCCAAAGGCTGCACTTCTATTATCACGGTCTTTTTAGATGGTGTTTGGTGTTTTTGAGTGTTTTATGTTTTCATCTATTGGGTTTATTATTTGTGGTTTTCTTGGTGGGGTTTTTAGTTATGGCTTTTAAGGAAATTGTAGATAATTGCATTAACTCTTACCGCAATTTGTTGAGTATTGTTTTATGTAAATTGTGGATAGAACTTTTTAAATATTGTTAATGGTTGTTTGAATGTGTTGTGGACTTTATGTTTATGTTTGGTTGAATGTATTATTGAACTTATGTTTATTGTTTATGTTTGAACTATTTTTTATAATTTTCTATATTAAAAATTATATTTACAAAAAAAATCCTATATTTTTAAAATTTATAGTTTACCTCGTGTTTCTATTTGCTACTTTTTTGGAAAAAATATCGTTTTCTCGTTTCCATTTCCTATCGGAAACGTCTCCCGTTTCTGTTTCCGTGCAACCTAGGCGACAAACACATTGCCTCGCGGCAACAATGATTCTTATGGTAGTCACATTCCTTTGTGGCATTTTCTTGCGGATACCCATTCCCTTATGGTAGTCACATTCTTGTGGCAACACATTTCCTTGCGGCAACAATGATTCTTGCGATAACACAATTCTCTTGCTGCAGCCTTAAGACATCTCGACACTCACAAGTCTCTCAACAAGGCTTATCTTGATTTGGTTAATTAACCCTCACTGCAAATGCTCCAAGGAAATAAGGATTCTACGTACCCACTTAGCATTCGACCGAGGCTACATGAGTCATTGAAACAGTATGCAGATTATTCCAAAAATGCTACTCTATAAATGTGAGATCTATAAGTCAGTGTGACAACTACGACGTTCCTCTAAAGAACAACATTTTTGCCATTAAGAAAGTCTTTGGCTCTTAACCAACATTTTTCCTTTCGAATTGGCCTGCTTGAGCTGACATGTAGGTTGAGCAAACAAAGACCTTGAGTATTTTCAATCCCCTTAATGCCTCAAGTATGAATCAAGAGAAAAGGCCAAGGCCAAAAAGGTAGGTAAATGGAGGGCCTAATGGATTTGAGAAAGTAGTTTGCTAGTACACACTAGGTTAATCAACTTTTCTCCTCACTTTGACCAACCATAAGGAAGAGACCGTAGTGCCATTTGCAAACTTCATGGGAGTTTGAGTTACGCCACCAAGCAAGGTGTAATCAAATGGAACAATTGATTAGCAAGGTCTCCCTATGTTGGATAAGCTAAGGCCACGACCCCACCAACGGTAAGGGTAAAAGCAAACATGTAGAAGGCAACCACCTTGGCACAATCATGGAAAAAAGGACAATTGAGACGAGGACAACCAGAAAATGGATGATGTGTTAACCACTCTTAAGGAAAATGACAACGGACCTACTGGGGAGTGAACCTGTGCAATCTCGGTAAGCAAAAGCATGGAAAAGGATTCCAAAACAGATTTAAATGGTATGTTCAACAAGTACTGTGCATTGGCTTACCAACCCAAGCTGAGGAGCACAAGGGTCAAATTAAATTCACTCTGGACGATTAGGGAGATGTGTTAATGCCATATGATGACATATGATGATCTCTTTGTTATCCTCATCCTAATTGCCAAGCATCTTGTTAAGTGAATCTCTATTTGTTCACCAGTGCCTTTCTTGGAAAATATGCCTGCCTGAGACAATAGATACGCTATGTAGATGGAGATTTGAAGTACTTTCAGTGAGAAAAGAAAGAGATAGGGCATATCGAGTTAACCGACTTTTCTCCTCAATTCAAACAACCACAAGGAAAGGACCTTAATGTCATTGAAAAAATTCATGAATGTTTAAGTTGCACCACCAAGTAAGACGAATGTGTAATTAAGTTGAACTGTTGATTCGTTAGAAGGAACAGGCTCTCTTTATGTTGGATAAGTCGAAACAACAACCCAATCAGTAGCAAGGATCAAAGTAAAGGTATAGGTGGAAACTACTCAAGCCTAGTCATGGAAGACAAGGTTATCGTGACATCCAATCAGATTCACTCCAAAGGAATAGGGCGATGTATTGATGCCGCATGATGTCCCCATCATCATTTCCATTGTAATCATTGAGCACCCCATCATGGGAATCTCGATTGTCAGCATTCTACTGAGGAGGCAATACCTATTGTGGGACTCATTCAAATACATATAATGTCGAGCACAAGCACCTGGAAAGAGAATTGACAGATTAACCTCGTGGAAATCAAGGCACATCTTTCTGCCCAATGCAATCTTGGAGATATCTTTTGTTAATGACATGGGATACAAGCTAGTGTGGCAAGTCGTGGATGTATGCAAGACATGCTAAACTACTAAACAAAATATTGATGCAGATGCTCGCTAATTGTCGATGTCACGAAGGTAGGTGAATCTGAACTGCATCAACGAAAAGATATATATATATATATATATAGGCGATCATCTCTCTATATGGCTATCCACCCCAACGTATATACACACTCTTGGTATTTTCATAATGGAGTTCTTGATGTAGAAGTAGGCATGACACGCTAAACTATGTAAACAAAATTATGGAACCTTTAACCTCAAAGATTGGTACTCTAATCTTGTTTGGGTGTCACCTTGTAGTTTAGAGCCAAGTGTTTAAGCTAATCTAGATTCCCTGTGGTAACCCGATGCCATGCCTAGAGGCAAACCTAGATTCCTTGAGATGATTTGGCATTAAGCCTCTAGGAAAACTTGGGTTCCTTGTAGCAATCCAGTGCTAAGCCTCTAGGCAAGCCTAGATTCTCTATGGTAACCCAATCCAAGACATGACATGCCTTATTTACACCTAGATTCTTATTGCAGAAGTAGGTAAGGCACATCGAACCACATAAACAAAATTACAACTTGTGAAGATTAGTGATTTGAAAGTTCGGCAAACCATGAGCTCATAAACCTAACCCTGTTAGGAGGTCACCCTTTGGTAATCTGGCGCCAAGCCTTTGGACTAACCCAGATTCCCCATTGTGATCGGTGCCATGTCACAAGACCAACCTGGAACCCTTGTCATAGCCCGATGCCAAGCCCCTTAGGTTAACCTAGACTCCTTGCGAGGATCCATTGCTAAGTGTGTTGACAAACCTAAACGCTTGGTCATAATCTGGCGCAAAGCCCTAAGGCAAACCTAAATTCTCTAAGGTGACAAAACTCTGGGGCAAGAGACAACTTATTTACATGCTACCCTGTAAAAATCTAGCATCAAGCCTTTGGACTAACTCAGATTCCACATCGTGATTTGGTGCCATGTCACGAGACTAACCTAGATCCCTTATCGTAGTCGTGAGCCAAGCCCTTTAAGCTAACTTGGACTCCTTATGAGGATTCGACACTAAGTCTCCTAAAAAAACTAAATCTCTGGTTGAAATCCAAAACCAAGCCCCTAGGCAAACCCAGATTCTCTGAGATGGACGAATCCAAGAAAAAATTATTTATGCACCACCTTGTATAGCAATCTGGCGATAAGCCTTCAGGCTAACCTGGATTCCCTATGATGATTTGGCACCAAGCCTTTAGACAAGCATGAATCCCTCGTTGTAATCAGGTGCTAAGCCTCTAGACAAACCTGGATTCTCTATAGTGGTCGAATTCACCTGGATTCTCTAGCTGGAATTACAAGCCTTTATCTTGGGATGCATTTGGATCCCATTATCTTGCACCAAGTTAAAGTTTGAATATACTTGCAAGCAGTTGTATCTTATCTATATAGAAGATGTCGTGTAGTGGTAACACATCCGCAACAAGGTATTGAGTGTTCTGTGTCTCTCTAAAACCAGAGCTTGGTGATCTCAAAATGAATATGATTTGCTTAATGCTGGGGAACCAAGTTATGCTCTAACCCTACGATGAACTTAGCCTAGCATATGGCTTTACATGGGCAATCTGGTGCAAGTGACTTCGCCTGGAATCCACTCCAAGGCTAAAATGGGGGCCTACCCAACCTAAACACCCGTTTATCCTAACTATTTGGCTCTAACAGTCCCTCATGCTTAAAACCCATTAAGGTGGTTAGGTTAGAGATAACCACACCATGATTCCGTGTGATAGCCAAGCGAAAGGCTGAGGGATAGTATGAGTAGTATTGACAATTTCACCCTAGTTAGTCATCACTGTCTTGGTACTCCAACCAATGGTATCCAATTCAAGGTACACAAGGAGCTCATTTTTACTTGCTTTATCATTTATTGTTTTCAATTTCTTAAGCATATATGCATCGAAATGTATTAGCTCGCTTGAGTTGAGAATTTTAAACACCGACTCTATGATTAAGAAGCCAAGTACTAGCTAACATGGCAAGAAATGAGCTCTAGCTAGTGGATATCAAAACATTTTTACCAAAGCCAAGGTATTACTCCAACTGATCTAGTCTCTCTATATTTAACCTCTTGACTAACATGGTTGGAAAATCTAAGGAAACATGAAAGGGCATTGCCAAGTATCATTACTTGATTTGATTGTTTTTCTTTTTGGTACATGCTTCCCTACTTATTCACAAGTGCATAACATGAGACACACAAATTAGCAATGTATGTTGCAAGAAAATCAAAAACATCATAGACACAAGAAAAACTATACTGCTCTTTTCATTTCTTTAAAACAATTACATTCAAGACTGGAAATTGCATACAAAACATACAACAAAAATCAAAAGAGTAGGGCCTAACATATTGATAGCTGAGGTGGGACGACGGGCTACTAGAAAGCCATGCTCGTAGCTTCGATTAGAGTGCCCCTAAGGTTTTATTCCAACTCTCTTGCAATACCATCTTCCACCTCATAGACTTCCCCTATGATGCCGAAAGAAATACTCTTATCTTGAGCACATACCGAGTTTGCGACCTAGAGAGGTTGGCAATATCATTCCTCATCCTCAAGTCGAGATGCTCGTCAGAAATCCTAAAGACTAGGGTCATATAGACGCTTGATGTGGCACTGCCTAAAATTACAAGAATACCTCTACGCCCTGGTGGCCTCGCTCACCACAGGGATTGCCCAAGAGATTGACACGTGGCAAGTCAACAGTCAAAAGCGGAGTCCAAAAAATCTAGGCCGGACCACGAGACTCATTCCAGCTTGATCGGGGTCCTTGGGAGTTGTGTCCTCCTATCTCGGGAACCTCATAACGGACCCGCCTATAAAAAGCAGGGATCCTCACCAGGTATAGACAAGCTCTACAGCTCTCACATTTATTACTACTTGCATTTACTTTACTAATTTGAGCATCGGAGTCTACCTCGAGGGATCCTAGCCCCAACCCTCCATTGTCTTACAGGTTTTATACCTGAGCTCCAAGACCTGTCACAAATTCAACAAGCCACGTATAATCAGTGCATTGTTAGGTACTATAACCGACGAGTCCACGCTAAGAGTTTCATGCCAAGAGATCTTGTATTGCGACAGTTCAACGTGAGTCATCCTCAGAACGCGAATAAACTAACTCCAAATTGGGAAGGACCATACCGAGTGGTAGAATCCTTAAGTTCAGGGGGCATATCGACTAGAAGACATGGAAGGCAAGCCCTTGAAGCATACTTGGAATGTCAAAACTTAAGGAGGTTTTATCAATGAGAAGGGGAATTCCCCAAACCTCTTTGTACTCTTTTTTATGACTAATGGCATGATTTCGAATTCTCTCCATCTAATAGTAATCTCACAAAGGCCGACACTTCGCCAAAGAAAAATCCAAGAGTCACGAGCCCTAGGTTGTACCCAAAAGTGGACTAATGGCCCCGAAAAAACACATCCAAGGGTCACGAGCCCTAGGCTGTCCCCAAAGGTGGACTAACGACCATGGAGAAACTCATCCAAGGGTCACGAGCCCTAGGCCGTCCCCAAAGGTGGACTAATGGCCAAAGAAAAATTCTAGCCCAACACCCTCCTCCATGGGGGAATGGCTAAAATTCAAGGGTCACGAGCTCTAGGTCATCCCCAAATGTGGACTAATGGTCACGAATCTAAGGGTCATGAGCCCTAGGCCGTCCCCAATGGTGGACTAATGGCCAAGAAAAAATTCTAGCTCAACACCCTCCTTCGCAAAGGAGTGGCTAAAATCCAAGGGTCAAGTGCCCTAGGTCGTGCACAAGCCAAAGATGAACTAATTGTCGAAAGAAATCAACACCCTCATTCGCAAAGGAGTAGCTAAAATCCAAGGGTCAAGTGCCCTAGGCTGTCCACAAGCCGAAGATGGACTAATGGCCGAAAGAAACTCAACACCCTTCTCGCGAAGAAGTGGCTAAAATCCAAGGGTCACGAGCCCTAGGTCGTCCCCAATGGTGGACTAATGGCCAAGAAAAAATTCTAGCTCAACACCCTCCTTCGCAAAGGAGTGGCTAAAATCCAAGGGTCAAGTGCCCTAGGTCGTGCACAAGCCAAAGATGAACTAATTGCCGAAAGAAATCAACACCCTCATTCGCAAAGGAGTAGCTAAGAAGTGGCTAAGAAACTCAACACCCTTCTCGCGAAGAAGTGGCTAAAATCCAAGGGTCACGAGCCCTAGGTCATCTCTAAAGGTGGACTAATGGCTAAGGAAAATATTCAGAGCCCAACACCTTCTTTCGCGTGGGAGTGGTAAAAAATCAAGAGTCAAGTGCCCTAGGCCGTCAACAAGCCAAAGGTGGACTAATGGCTAGAAAAAAGTCAAGGCCCAACACCGCCCTCTTCAGCGTGGGAGTGGCGAAAATCCAAGGGTCAAGAATCTTAGGCCAACCCTAAGACGAAGGTGGACTAATGGCCAAAAGAAAATCAGCACCCTCTTCAGCGAGGGAATGGCTAAACTCCAAAGGTTAAGAGTCCTAGGCCGTCCCCAAGACGAAGATGAACTAAGGGCTGGAAGAAAATCAACATCCTCATCCGCAAGGGAGTGGCTAAAATCCAAGAGTCAAAAGCCCTAGGTCGTCCCCAAGACGAAGGTGGACTAATGGTCGGAAGAAACTCAACGCCCTTCTCTGCGAAGAAGTGGCTAAAACCAAAGGGTCAAGAGCCCCCGTCCTCGAATTAAAGAAAGGCAAAGGTCAGGGAAGGAAAACCACAACCGAGCACAAGCTAAAAGGAGCCAAATAGGCTTGACTTAACTTGGGAAATCTCAAACCACACCTACGGCAAAAAAAACAAAAGAATTAGGTTAGTTAAGTTAAGACTTACTTTGTTGCTATTAACAAAAATATATATAATAATAATAATTAAAAAAAAAAACAAGTAGCAACAAATAAAAAAAAGAAATGAGGGGGGAAGAGCCCCAATATATATCTATATATACGTATATATATATAAAAAAAAAGCAAAGAAAGAAAGGAAGGGGGGCAAGTGCCCCAAGAAGAGGGCGGTCATGGCCGACCTCGGTCAGGCTGGCCCTAATTGAGGGTGGCCAGGCCGGTCCTGGCTGCACCTCAGCCATAGCCGAGGTTGAGCCTCGGCCCTGGCCGAGGAAGAAGATACAATATTTAAAAAAAAAAAACAATAACAACAACAACAAACAAGCATAAAACAAGCAACAAATAAGGAGCAAAATAATATAAATAAAAAAGCAAAAGAAAAAAAATTAAAAAAAAAGAAAGGAATGGAGGAAAAAACTAACCTCAAAAAGTTAAGAGGTTGGCGATCTCATACTTAAAAATACTCATGTGCATCCCGGGAAAATCTACAGTCGAATAGCCTAAAAAATTAAGCTACTCCTCGACCTAGCGTGATTCTTAGCTCAGCTCAAGGAGTGGGGGGCAAGTGATGTGGTACTGCCTAAAATTACAAGAATACCTCTACGCGCTGGTGGCCTCGTTTGCCACAAGGATTGCCTAAGAGATTGACACGTGGCAAGTCAACAGTCCAAAGCGAAGTCCAAAAAATTCGGGCTGGACCGCGAGACTCGTTCCAGCTTGACCGGGGTTCTTGGGAGTTGTGTCCTCTTATCTCGGGAACCTTATAACAGACCCGCCTATAAAAAGCAGGGGTCCTCACCAGGTATCGACAAACTCTATAGCTCTCACATTTATTACTACTTGCATTTACTCTACTAATTTGAGCGTCGGAGTCCACCCCGGGGGATTCTAGCCCCGGCCCTCCATTGTCTTGCAGGTTCTATACCCGAGGTCCAACATCGCCAAGTCCAAGGTATTATTCCTGAGGTCCATTCGTAGAGGTGGCACGTGGTGGTCGGTCCCAAAAACCATCATCATTATACCCGTGGTCCGACATCGCCAAGTCCGAGGTACTATTTTCGAGGTCTATTCATAGAGGTGACACGTGGTGGTCGGTCCCAAAAACCATCATCAATGCTAATCATGAACATTAACGAAAGTCACCTTAGACAAATACCTCATCTCAGGATAAAGCTCACTGAGACACTTCGGTCCCATAAAAGCTCTACTTAAATAAACCCCAAATCCAACGAAACCACTTATGTAAACTTCTTTGCACCCAAAAACATTCCCTAGAGAATTTGTTGCCGATAACAACCCTTGAGCACTCAACTTTCTATGTCTATACCCTTACTCTTAGCAAAAATCTTATTGCAACCCTAACATTTCCAACTCTTGAGCTATTTAGCTATTTTTCTGGTCCTATGCTGCAAATAAGGCTTATACTTCCTCAAGCTCCATTTATCATACCTTAAAGGCACGCCTGTATCTTTCCTCGAGTGGATCATTCTTTATGATGCCTCGAGTTGTGCCTTCAAATCTTTCACCACCAACTCGAAGCGCTAAGCTCTTCCATCGTACAATTATCAATCCCCACTTGAGTGAAGGTTCTCAACCCTCTTGATCAACGCGAGGCCATAAATCCTGAAAAAATTGGTTTGTCTGCCAAGCCGGGTGGACGCACAAGAACGACATTACTCTTCCCTTTGAGTTAAAAGTCAAAGCAAAAAGTGAGGGGTTATTGTTGTCATAAAATTTTCAAAATGTCCATCAAAAAATGTTTTTAATAAATAAATATAAATGAGCATATTTTTAATGAGTAATTACAAGTGAGAATATTTTTTTCAAGAATAGATTATGAATAAGTCGTGAGAGTAATTAATAATGTTAATAATTCAAAGTAGCACACTCCCTTATAAGTAGCTATAATAAAATGAACAGTACATGGGAGGCACGATTCCCAAGGATGGGGTCTTCCAGCAAAGATGGGTCTTGTGGCAATCACATCCTTGCGACAAAGAGGGACTTTGTGGCAAACATAAATTTTTTTGTGACACAATGGGTCTTGCGGCATTCACATCCTTGCGACAAAGAGAGACCTTGCGGCCAGGGACGGATACAGTAGTGAAGTTCAGGGCAGCTCACAAGAAATTTTTTTTTGTAATGTAAATTTGTTAATTTTTTAGTAATAGCCTACCCTTAATTTAGTCTATACCACCTTTAATTTTTCCCAGCCCAGCCCATCCCAACTGTTAACCCAGCCCATCTCACCTGCCTGGATCCGCCCCTGCTTGCGGCAAATACAGTTCCTTACAACAACAATGATTTTTGTGACAATCACATTCTCTTGGAGCATTTTCTTACGGTGGCCTATTCTCTTGCAACAATCACATGACAACACATTTTCTTGCGACAATCACATGAATCACATTTTCTTGTGACAACACAATTTTCTTGTGACAACACAATTCTCTTGCAACAGCCTTAAGATCTCTCGGCACTCACAAGTCTCTCGGCAAGGCTTCCCCCGGCTGCTGCTTACTGATTTCTTCTTCACGTGCAAGCCGCTCCAGCACCTTGCGTGTCATGCCCCCCCAAGCCTCCTTCATTCACAAATTAATTTTCCCCACGCGTGCGGCCCCCTCTTTTGGCCAGCGCATTGTCCGCCACAATTGCCTCTCAAAAACACTTCAATTCCTCAAGCCATTGTGCCCCGCGGGCCCCATAATAAATATATCCAAGCAATTCACCTATATATGATGTGTATATATATAATATACATATATTCATATAAAGTGCATGCTAGCCATTCCTTCATCACCAAGTGCCCAGCGGGCCCCATGCATTAGCTTGTACTCTATGGCTTCTAATTACTCTCACGCACAGGCATAGGCATATCAGAGGTGCACGATTAATTAAATGAATATTATTATGTATATAACTAATTATTTGTTAGAAGACGAGGAATTAATCCTTATCTTATGTCATCAGACTATAATTTTTATGAGAGGTATTATATTAATTTTTAAAAAATAGACAATTTTAAAAAATATTCTTTATCATCCTAGAGTTTCATCCAAGCCAACCATTTAGAGGCCAAGAGCTTGTTTTGACAACTCGTCGTAAGGCCCACCTTCTCTTAAAAAATTCTCTAAGCCATTTAATCCTCCAAAGAGATTATTCTTAAATTCATCCGAAATAGCTCAAGGACCACAATCCTCATGCCCAAAGCATACATGTTCATCATCAATATCTAGCAAGAATACTATAAATAACTCATCTCTCTTTGAGAAATATACATATTTTATGTTCATTAATTGCATCCCTTATTTATGGCACACTCGGCATAACGTACCTTTATGAATTTTTTCGAATGACTATTTTCTTTTACATACTAACTTAAGGATAGAAGGGTATACACGAAGTGAGGAATCCCTACGTGATTTCTAAAACATTCAATTTTAAAGCAACTCTTGTGGAAGAACATAATTAATTAGCTTGGTTTTAGCTAATTAACTTTATCATTTTGCTCAAAACTGATCTTTTCACTCTACATCTTGCGAACTGTCCCAAACAAAATCTTGCAAATTTTGAATAATCTTGTGAAATTTGCTCAAAGTGTTTTTCTAGTCGCGAACAAAGATGTTTTGAAGAAAGTAATTAGTTTGGTCAATCACAGTGATGTCCAGTCAACCAAAATGTTACAAAATGCAAAATAAAATTTTGTCCTATTTAGTTTATCAAAGATGGATACTATATTTTTTTACGTTTAGTAGACTAGTGCTATAAACATACTTGACCAAAGTTAAGTAGTATGTTTCCATAAAATTTTGAATTTCAATTCAATTGACCAAAGATAAAGTCTGATCGACTAAAATCTTTCAGTATAATTCAAAATAAATTTTTAAAACTGATTTAGTCAATTAAAGTTCAAGTTTAGTTTATCAAAATTTTTCAAAGTCAAATATGACTATTCTAATAAGAAACCGATTTAATCGACCAAAAACTATCAAAATCACAACTTGAATTTCCAAAAATACCTTCGTCTACACATACTTAAATCATTTTACTTGATAATTTTATGTTATTGTGAGTCGAGCAAAAAAACTTTTCAATTGACTTAAAACACAAATCTAAAAATCATCGCAACGCATTAATACCTTTCACTGAAAATAAGTATTAATAATTTGTGTCACTATTTTGCCTCCAAATTTAATTTTCTCTCCTTGGCTCCAAAATAAAAATTACTTCAAAATTGATTCTCTTCTATCTTTGATAAAATTCATTAATTATTATTATTGTCTTGTTTATCTTTTTTCTTAAATAAATTCAACTCAACTATTTAAAAATCCCATCTAAAAATCTGTTGAAATTTCAAAGTCTACTACTAACCTAAAGATTTCTTCTATGTTGATTGATATTAATGTTGTTTTGTGTTGTTGGGTGTTGATTCATTCTTATCTAAATTAAGATTAACTTGCAAATCTTAACTTCATACGTTAATAGAGATTTTTGTCTCTTAACGGTAGAAACTATAGAAGAAAGGTTCATAAAAGAATTTCACCTATCAATATTGAAATCAACTATTTAGCTTTTAAGTCATGCTTTTAAAGAATAAGGTGTTCAAGCATTCATTAAGTTACCTCATTTCTGTTTTTACTTTCATTTTTAAAAGGATTATAAATCATTTATTATATTTTAACTCATTGGTGTGTGAAGAGACTCATTTTATGATGAATTTAACTCGTCATAAGTGTGCACTTATTATGATGATGCGTGCTCCTAGTTATGGATAGTATTATTGATTTATAGTGAAATCTTCAAACTTTTAACTTGAAGTGAAATAATAGAAACTTGAATCTCTACAAATTTTGGATTTATGATTAGGAAAATAATATTAGTACATCATGAATTATATCTTGAACTACAGAATCTACTTAAAATGTCTAAAATATTCCTCACCTAAAATGGTAAAGTGAGGCTGTAAGGCGCCGTGAAACAGTGAGACGCATGACTAAAATAACTCTCACCCAAGATGATAAAGTGACACAAGACAGTGAGGCGAGGAGGTGAAGTACGAGAGATATTTTTATCATTTATGATGTATTATATAATTTAAGAGGTACCAATAAAAGAAATGGCCATGAAAAAGGACATGAAACTCAAGCCACAAAGGTTAGGATCGTTTAGGGTTAACCCAACAACCAAAATAGCATAAAAAAGCCCAAACAAACAAATACAATTACAGGATTCACGACCAGAATGCAAAGAGATCAAACCCTAATAAGGCGTGACCTTTGACCTTTGTTCAAGTTGAATTTTTACAATAAGTGAAAAATAAAATTTCACATAAGAAATATTGAATAACAACTGCAAGCAATGGTAAGAAATTAATTTTGTGGGTTAGGGTTGAGTTTTGGTTTTGGAGGCAATTAATGGATTGACTTGGAATTGGATGAGTACAAAACAACAACATCAGCACATAGCACACGGCATGTATGTAGCAGCAGCATATTGGGCGGGCGGGCGGGCGGGCGGGCGGGCGTGCGTGTCTGGATGGAAGGCCTTTGGTAGGGGATTATTATTATTATTATGTTTTTCCATATATCTCTTTCCCGGAAAGCTCCGAGGAATACGATAAAACATTGCAGCCCACCATTAGCGTGAACGTTTGAGAAAGCACCACGAAGCATATCGCTGACTTTCGTTTCGTATTTTGCTCCACGTTAATCCCCCCCGTCAACTTCTATAATTTCAATTTTCGACAATTCATGAAATTACAAGAATGACCCTATTACTACCACTACGACTACTTACAACGTACACTTCCATAGCTGCATAACAATTAATATAATATGCCAACATGACCACCATCATCATCATCATCATCACCATCACCATCATATGCCTCCTCCTATTATCAGATTAACGCTTATGATGCCACCAACACCGACTCTCTATGGTGCGACCCCGCCGCACCCGATTGAGAAAATTTCTTCCGAGTTTGATCGGACGGCTTAGAATGGCTTCTGGATGTACATGAACATGTCCTGCATCGGATAAAGCGGGTCGGGTGGATACTGCATCGGAGGGGCGAAAGTGTCATCCGGAAAGGCATCCATGTAATTAAACTGAAAATCGGAGGCATTTCCGAAGTCGTTCCACTTGGGCTGGCTCTGAACCTCCTTCTCGTACGTGAACTCCGGCGACGTCACATGCTCCGACCCGCTCGAGTCCGTGTGCAGCCTCGGCATCGAGTCCGACGTCTCGAAGTGCAGCAAGTCGTTCCCCGCCGCCATGTGCGGCGCCAGTGGAGGCAGCACCGCCGGCGGAGGCATCGCGCCGTAGCCCGATAAAATGTCGGGCTTCTGGTCCTCGAATTCGGAAGCTTCCACGAATTTTCTGTCCGCCGGAAAGTGCTTCTCGATGGCACCCTTTTTGTTGTATATACGGCACAGCACCCAATCGTCGAGCTGCATTCCGATGAGATAATTTAGAAAGTCCGGCTAGGGCAAAACGGTCAACGAAAATTTGGGAAGGAAAAATTTCAAAATTACGCTTACCCTTAGATTGTTTTTCTTGCCGGCCGATCGGTCGACGTTGGCGAGGCGGTACTCGTGCATAATCCAGTTGGTCTTGAGCCCTTTGGGAGCTTTTCCGGCATAGAAAACCAGAGCCTTCTTGATCCCCACCGGCTTCGGCTTCCCGATCGGCTTGTCGGCGCCGGTGGCCTTCCAGTACCCGGTTCCGGCCGCCCTGTTTGGCCGTGACCCGTTCGGATACTTCCGGTCTCTCGGCGAGAAGAAGTACCATTCTTTCTCTCCATACAGAGCCATATCTGCTCGATCGAACCCAAAACAAATTAAAACTCAGAAAAATTAAGAAACAGAAATCGAATCAAGAATCACTAATGATCATCTTCGTCTCTTTTTGTTCCTAGAAATTAATCTTGACTTGAATTAAATTACCTGGAAGTTGCCACGGATCAAACTTGTAGAGATCGATCTCTGCAATGATGGGGACGGCGATCTGCTGGGCGGCACATTTCCGGCAGAGGTAGTGCATCACGAGCTCATCGTCGGTGGGATGGAATCGGAACCCCGGCGGCAGCTCCAGCTGAGGGTACCCACAATTGACTCCACTCGTCATTCACAAATCAAATTAACTCTTCACTGATCAAGCTCTCTCTCTCTGTCTCTCTCTGTTTCTTCAAGTGGGTAAATCTGGATGGATAGTCCCTGCCTTCTCTTTCTTCCGGGCGAGCTTCTTGTTCTGATGTTACTAGCCAGGAAGAAATTTGTCGACGGCTGGCTGGAACGGCTGGGATGTCTGTGTGTCTCTCTCTATATATACATATATGGGGATAGATAGATAGGCATGCGATGAATATGAATAAGCATGCGAATGCACATGTGTTTTACACACGTGGTGGTCGCAGGGTGTTCCAAGTAGAAGAAGTGGGTGGAAGCGGTGAGGGGGGGGGGGGTTGAAGGGCTGACCGGTGGGGGCTGCCGTGACACATGCCCAGAGCTGAGTGGGTGTGATGGCGGGACACGTGCGGGGCGAGAGCGTGTGTCACTGCTTGCGTCACCTACGTTGGACATACAAAATTGTCGGCTGAGGAGTGCCGCCGAGCCGACTGAACGGGCATCCCAGTCGGCACCTTTACCACTTGCCGCCCAATTTGTCTGGTCATCATCCTATTATTATTATTATCATTAAATTAAAGACAAAAGGATTTAGTTTTAATAACTTTGAATTTTTTACAAAATTTGGACTTTTTACTAATAGTTTTGGAGAAGGAACCTCCGGTTTTGTGAATGAATGGAATAAAAGCTAATTGGTGCTTTCCACTTTCTGACTCACCGACTGATAGTGACTTTGTATTTGTTATTTTCCATCTTCTGCTATATGTGAAAATTAAACTTAATTTATCTCAATTTCTCATAAACAGCCCCTTTATATTTAGTTATTTTCTTTTTATTTTCAATTTAGAAATTAAAAAATTTAAAATTTTGCATTGAATATTAATAAATAAATTTAAGTACCGTAGATATCTACAATGGAATCAAGACGTGGCACGATGGTTCTATTAGTTGAACACGTGGATATCTATTCAGCACATATTAATATATAAGACGCCACGTACACAATACTGACAAGATGTTATAAAACAAAATTTCGTAGAGATACAAACAAGAATGACGTTCCAATCAATCAACTTGTCGTCCACCGACACTCTCAACAAACCTTCTAGCATATCGTAAACTCACTCAAAACCGAATGATTCGTCTTCCAAAATTTGACAAGAAGACCACCTAAGTGCGACTAGGAAAAACGAAGATCAGATCATAAATTTTTTTAATTCTTTTAGAGAATAATTTATCTTGTTTAAGAAAACTAATAATTTGGATGTCCCAATAGCAAAATATACAACTAGTGAGTGTCTATTAATTACTTTTTTTTTTTAACAAAGAAAATGAGCAAGAAAAAAGACACCTTAATTATATTTAATATTTATTTTTTAAAGACTATTCTCAATAAAATTATTTAAATCCATACGTGTATGTACAATATGTCATGATACCATCTAAGCAATAACTAAATACACAGCTTCATTGATGTTTAGTTATTGATAATCTAATATTATTAATTTTTTTCTTAATATAAGAGGAAATTTAAAAGCATAAATAATTCAGAATTCTTAAATGAATTTAACAAATACAATGAAAATCACTTTTGTTCGAAATACTTTTTATATCTCACTTTTTTTGATTTATTTTTTAATTAACAAACACTACCTTAATAGAGTAGAGATATTTGCTACTATTTATTACTCTAAACCCTAAACTATATACATCTCATAATTCAATTTCGTCCAAATAATTAACCATCATATTCTCTTTAAGTTAAATTCCGGCTAGAGTCTTCATAGTATTGCATGGGCTCCTATTTATTTATTTAACACGTGGACTAGATAGACAATGCATCACCGAATCACAAAAGTAATAAAAATGGAGTCGTAAAATTTGAACACTCGACTTAAAAAACTTAATACTCGCTATTAATCACTTATACGACCACTTTAATAATTAGTTAATATTAATCATTTGATGCAATAAATACATTTTATTTTCAGATAAGATAAATTTGTTGAATATTTTTTTATAATTTTAAAATAATTTTACTAGTTAATAAATTTTATAAAATTTAATACATTCATTATTAATCAATATGAGAGCCTTTTTTTATCATAAATCAAAATACAATAAATATACTTTTAATTAAAAATAATACATATTAATTAAAAAACTTAATTTATCTTCTGCTATATGTGAAAAGTTAATTTGTCTCAATTTCTCATAAACAACCCCTTTTATATCTAGTCAATTTCTTTTTATGTTAATTTAGAAATTAAAAAAAATAAAATTTTGCATTGAGGATTGATAAATAAATTTAAGTATCGTAGATGTCTACAATGGAATCAAGATGTGGCACAATGGTCCTATTAATTGAACACGTAGATATTTATTTATCAAATATTAGTATATAAGACGCCACGTACATGATATTGACAAGATTCTATAAGACAAAATTTCGTAGAGATACAAACAAGAATGACGTTCCAATCAATCAAATTGTTGTCCACCGACACTTTCAACAAACCCTCTAATATATCGTAAACTCACTCAAAATTGAATGATTCATCCCCCAAAATTTGACAAAAAGACTGCCTAAATGTGACAAGAAAATATGAAGATAGTCATGAATTTCATTTAACACGTGGACTATATGGTCAAGGCATAACCAAATTACAAAAATATAATAAAAATTTAGGTTTAGAATTCAAACACTCGACTTAAAGAACTTAACATCCGCTACCACTTTAATAATGGATTAATATTAATCATTTGATACATTAAATACATTTTATTTTTAGATAAGAGAAATTTGTTTAATATTTTTTTTATAATTTTACTAGTTTATAAAATTTTATAAAATATAATAATACATTCATTATTAATCAATATCAGGGCTAGCTCATGAGAGTTGAGGGTCTTAAGACATTTAAAATTTAGAATTATTTTTTAAAAGAATAAAAAATATGAAAATTTTATTGGAACTCCTTTCTAATACTAAAATATTTATTATTAGAAATTTATTGAAACCTTTTTTGGATAAAAAATATTTTTAATGTTAAAATATTTAAATATTTTTATCAGTAAACTTGGCAAAAAAATTTATTTGACTCTCCTTTTATGGGGCCCTAAGCATAGGCTTCACTAGTCTATGCCTTAAATCGGCCTCGATCAATATGAGAGTTTTTTTAATTATAAATTAAAATATAATAAATATATATTTAATTAAAAATAATACATATTAATTCCGAGTTATCACAACCATAGTTAACATTGCTGTGGATAATAATATAATAATTTGATATTGGTTAAAGAGTTACTTTGTGGTAGATTTGTAGTGCCGACGTGTATATTTTAATTGGTTTATTATTATTATAAATTGGGGGGGGGGGGGGGGGATGAATACGAATCCACAAGGTGAATCCGCACACCTTAAACATCCAATTGCCATTGATTTGATTGATGTAAACCCACATAGAAAATTCCGTCTATTCCGCATGAACCTGGAAGACCAAATTAATTAAGCACGTGCTTAAATGTTCTGGGTTGAATTCTGAGCCTAACCACACCCTGACCCAGATCCGCTCCAGCTGTACCTGGAACCACTTAAAAGACTTTTATAATAGCTGCCCCATTTGCCATTTTTATTAAAATAATAATAATAATATAATAATAATCAAAGTAATCTTACCATTATCTTTAAATGCAAATTTAATGGTTAGACTGTAATAAATATAAATTATTTTTAAATAAAATATATTTATTATATATTATTTTTAATATCTAAATAATTTAATTTATTTCTAGATATATAAAAAAAATTTCAGGGACCAATGGATCGAATTTAATATTTTTTTAAAATTTTAGTAATTTTAATATTTAATAATAATAATAATAATTAAAATTTAATATTTATTTAAATGAATTAGTACTCACTATGCATGTTATCGAGTTTAAAAAGCACAAATTAAAAAGATAAATAGAAGAGTCAACCTATGAATTGGGGGTTCTAAAGTAATATCTTATGATGATATATTATATATTTATATTAATGTATATAATAATATATGATAAAATATATTATATAATTTTAAATATTAAGATTGAGTATTGAATTATCATGTATGAGACGGTTAAGCCCACTAGCCGCCAACTGTGGTTGCAATGGTCAACCCAATGGGAGAGAGAGAGCTGACGTGGATGATGACGTTTTTGGGATTGAGGGGATGACGTGTTGCATGACGCAAACAGACATCATCAGACATATTAAAATTCAAACATTACAGTTAGTCATCCTAATTACCAGTCAATGAGACGAGAGACGCGGGGACACGAGAAAGCCAGAGACTACGCAGTCTCAATCCAACTTAACTTATTATTATTTTTGGGGTGATTTTTTTATAAATAGAGTTGAAGATTTGATTTATTCTGCTTATTTAAAGAAGATAATTTTATCAAGAATGAAAATCATATTTTCCACGTCACCAAATACTATTATATATCTCAATTCTAACTTTTTATCGTCTCGAGGTAATAATAAATTTATTTTTACAGAAATTATTTATAAATTCTAAAAAATTTATAATAAATAAATAATTAGAAAATACATGAAAATTACTATATAAGTGTTTTAATATTTAAGTTAGATTTCGAACGAAATTGCATAACTCTTATAAGAGTTGAAGAAAAATAAGTTTTCTTCTATTTATAGTTGGGTTTTATGAGTAGTAATAATGATTTCTTCTCTCTAGGGATTGATATTGATCTCGATAATCATAATTTATTATATAATTTTTAGAGAAGATTATTGAAATATGTTTACATGTCTTTTCGTAAAAAATGGCCAGTAAAAAAGGTCTTTAAAAGACTCTCAAGACTTCTCCAAAGACTAGTCATTCCTTGGAGATGTGTCTTTACCTCTCCTTATTGGAGACTCTTATGTATCTATTAGTTACTCCTCACTCTTTTCTTAGAGTCCTTTGAAGGAAAGAGAATAATTTTTGTTGAAATTGTCTTTGTCTTGATGACTTTCATGGATGTACCTTTAGGACTTTCTTCATGAATTTTTTACCCTGAGGATTATGCTAATGCTTGCACTTTCTTCAAGTATCAAGCCATTACTAGTTCTCGAGCTTTATATTGACCTTGAAATTGTTATATTGCTAATTGCCAAGTCTCTTTGGGTCATTAATCTTTCTACTTGTACTTTATTTATCAAGTTCATTTCTGTAATCGGGGTTTTATATTTTGCTATGTTGTTTGAACTTGAAAATGCAAAATGAAATGAATATTCCAACATATCTTCTTTTGGAAACACCAATGCTACTCCAGCACCACTTCTTTCAAGGAAACTCCATCAAAAAATTATTTCCTTTCCGACTCTTCTAGATTTTTAGGCTCTTTTTCATGTGTACATACCATAATAAAGTTTGACAAACTTAACCTTTGATTGGCTAGTGTGCTAGAAATGGATGTCATACTCACCCAATTCTATTGCCCACTTGGTGAGTCGTCCTAAGCATTCTAGTTTTTGTAGTATTTGTTGAAGAGGTTGATCTGTTAGAACAATAATTGAGCGAGCTTGGAAATAAGTTTTTAACTTCTGGGATGCCATTATTAGGGTTAAAATTATGCTTTTAGTATAAGTGTATTAGGTTTCCAACCCCTATAGCATCTTGTTGACATAGTATACAAATCGATCCAATTGGCCATCATATTTTAGCAATACCGCACTAACTGTTGTGTCGTTCACCTCTAGGTATGTAAATAACGACTCCCCAATTTCTAGTCTACTTAATAGTAAAACTTCATTCAAATGTTCTTTCAATGCTTCAAAAGCCTTTTAACATTCACTTGTTCACTCAAAACTCTTCCCATCTTTTAGGGTTTGGAAGAAAGGAAGACTTATTTATGTATATTTCAAGAGGGATCTATTCAAAACCATTATCTTCCCAGTCAATCTTTTAACGTCTTTGATTGAGACAGGTTGCTTCATATCCAAGATAGCTTGAGTCTTCTCAAGATTGGCCTCAATACCCCATTATGTGATCATATAACCCAAAAATTTACCAAATTGAACCCCACATGAACACTTTTTAGGGTTAAGCCTCATATTATATTTTTTTAGTAGAAGATTGGCCAATTTCTTTGCATAAGACTCAGTCTTCTTGCTTTTAATGATCACATCATCGACATAGGTTTTCATAGTGTTTCTTAACAAGTCCTTAAAGACCTTGTTAACCATTTTTGATATGTAACCCTTACATTTTTTAATTTAAAGCGGATAGCTATATAATAGTACATGCCTTTCTTAGTGATAAAAGATGTCTTCTCCTTATCAGGTAGGTGCATCATGATCTGGTGATATTCAAAGAAGGCATCCAAAAGTCTTAGAAATTCAAACCACAATGTTTTTATCAACCAGTCTATTAATCCATGGAAAAGGGTATGAGTCATTTGGGCAATCCTTATTAAGATCTGTGAAGTCCACATATATTCTCCATTTCCCTTTAGCTTTTTTCACCATCACCACATTTGCCAACTAATCGGGATATTATACTTCTCGGAAGAAATCTACTTTTAAGAGTTTGTCGATCTTTTCCTCTAAGGCTTGTTGCTGTTCAGGGGCAATGTTTCTCTCTTTTTTTTGTTTGACAGGTCTTATCTTAGTGTCCACATTCAGGTGATGTGAAATCACCTCAAGACTGATTCCAAGCATATTCGTCGGTGTCCATACAAATATATATGCATTTGCTTGTAAGCACTTTACAACTTCTTTCCTTATTTCTCCTTGTAATTGACTTTCCACATATACCAATTTCTTTGCATCTTCATCCTTCAATCTTATAGCCTCCAATTCTTCCACTGGTTGAGGCTTAGCCATGGCTTGTGTTGCTATGGTGAGAGTATTCTCATTCTCTTTCAATTTTCCTTAGTAAATGAGATATAATAGTTCCGTGCCTTCTTTTGATTGCCTTGGACTTGTCCCACTCCATGAGGTATCAAGAATTTTATCAACAAGTATCCCGAAGAGACTACGACTCTTATGTCACTCAATAAAGGACGAGCCAATATCAAATTGTAGGCCGACGAGGAAAACTTGACCACCATGAAAGTTGCTTGCCACATTACATTTTGAGGCTCTGTTTCTTGTGTTACTGCTAGGGATAATGCTACACGGACGAATGCAGCGACAAACGCATTGACAAACCCAAGTTATCGCGAGATTTTGCCACTAAAATCTCGCGATAATTTGGATTTCAATTTTAAGTTAATTTTCACCCTCTGTCCTCGCCTAATTTGAAAATTAGGGTTTACGTCGCTTTACTCTCTCTCTCTCTCTCTTACTCTCTCTGTCCTCACCCCCCATTGTCGACTACTCTCTCTCTCTCTCTCGCTCGCTCGCTCTTCGTCCTCACCGTCATGAGCTGTTCCCCCATTGCTAACGACTCTCTCTCTCTCTCTCTCTCTTACCCATCCAAAATACTATCTAATAATATAGATCGGACGCCCCTACTCCACTGGCTTCATCTCCCCCTGCTGCCGCCGACAAGCTTTGAAATTTCTGATGGAAGCAAGTACCCAAGTGGGAAGTCAATCGGACGCCCCTCGACGAGTTTTGAAAACAACATTGGTATGTTTTTTATGTATTTTTGTATGTTTAGAGGGGCAATTTATGCAGAAGTAGATTTCCTAGAGAGGATATTGACTGCTTATCCAGCTGTCCCTAAATGTTAGTTCAATGGTAAAGAACTTCCCTAATGGAATGGCCTAGCTTTGGTTCTTCCTCTTTCTCTGCTTCGGTTTACTGAGGGTGAGGTCGACCTTCTTTCTGTGGTACATTTCCTGTCTAGCTCGTTCTCTTGGTCAGAAGCCAAAACGACTCCTTAATGGCCAAGCCAAGAAGAATCACCCGGGATGAGTGAGAACTAAAAGCCTTGTGGAAATTCCGAGTGCTCCAGTGCATAGCGAAATCAAGCCTTTCAGTCGGCCTAATTTTTTCTTCTTTTTTCTAGGTCTTTTTTGACTTCTGTTATTCTTAGCTTTAGGTGGGTATTGGTACAGAGTAGGTGTAGGTTGGGGCAACCCTAATAGAGTTTGTGGATTAGTAAGAGTTTTCATAACTGGTGCATTATCCAGGTAAATATAGCCCTTAAAACAACTAATGTGGCCTCACACAAGATAGTTGTGTTATGAAATGAATGCCTCAATCTCATTGATGAATGAAAAATAGAACTTATATACAGAAGAAAGAAGGAAAAGGAAAACAGAAACGAAAAATCCTATTTCTAACCAATCTAACTAACCGAAATTAGTTTAGCTAATTAACAACAATCAAAAACTGATTTAACAACTTTCCTCTTCTTAACAAACTGCCCTGTTATATTCATTAACTGAACAGATCATGAGCATGGTGGAGAAAAGCCAAGTGAAAATAAAGCCAACAACACGTAGGAGAAAGGTTCACCATTTATATGCTAAGCTTTTCTTAATTGAACTAGGATTGATACTTCAATTACAGACTTCATAATCTAAGGCAAATCACAAATGATAATTAATAGTAGAGTTTCACTCATAATATGAGCCACTCACAATGCAGCTCAACAGCAACAAGCCTTAACCCCCTCAAGGTGGATTGATGTAGTTCACCCATGGAAAATACAAAGGAATTACAAAAGCCTCATTGCATGAGGGGCCAAGCAATGAAGCAAAACTTCATATTTGTTCCCTATTGAAGTGCTTTCTTCCGTGCATGTTCTACCCTACTATTTTCTGCAACAACAGTATAGTAATTTTTTGACATCCTTAATAGTGTAACAATTTGTACTGTTTAATCATATTTTGTACATACTTTTTAGCATATAAATGGGAGAATATTAAGTAACAGTGATTGAGTTATTTTTTGTTGATTGTATGGCTGACAAAAAATGATGGTAGTAGATTTAGGTATTTGGCTTTAGTGTAAAAGATTATTTATGTCAGTAAAACTTTGTTTGTTATGTGCAAATTAATTGTTTAGCTTCTGATATTGGGGTTGTATTATTGAAATATTT
This sequence comes from Diospyros kaki, assembly GCA_036245055.1. NCBI lineage: Eukaryota > Viridiplantae > Streptophyta > Magnoliopsida > Ericales > Ebenaceae > Diospyros > Diospyros kaki. The sequence goes on from BSEG01000016.1 coordinate 33,613,450, forward strand.
TGTTCTCTTATTTTTTTCTCCCCATAATGAAGTTGGTTTTGGATTCTGTAGTGTTTGCTTTGTGGTTCACTTATGGCTTTAATTATGAAATGGCACAATGAAGTTGGTTTTACAGCTCCCCATAATGAAGTTGGTTTTGGATTCTGTAGTGTTTGCTTTGTGGTTCACTTATGGCTTTAATTGTGAAATGGCATAATGAAGTTGGTTTTACAGCTCCCCATAATGAAGTTGGTTTTACATGTTGGATGGTCATAACAGCAGCCCAAGTCTGGATGAGCTGTGCTTCGAGCTTTGCAGTTGACGTGCACGTTGATGCGCAGGAGATGGCCGAAGTCAAAGATAGTTTTTGAGCCTTCATTCTAAACAATCAGAGTGCATCTACTTCACTTTTTACATCCCCATCCACGTCCTATAATTTTGTACAAGTATCCTTGTTTCCAGTGTTACATAATATCATCATCTTCCTACTTGGATTGGACCATTGTCATTGAGATCTGTTTGTTTATTGGTACTGTCGGCGTTAGAATGGAAGGAATGATGAGAAAATTTTGCTTGGCTTTTTGGTTGATAGTTTCTTATCTGTTACTTCATTCATGTCGCCAACCGCCTTATTCTGGTTGACACAATAATGCACTTTGCAGCCCATTCACGTTGATAATTCCCTTGGTAATAGCTTTGAGTTTACCAAAACCGACATCTATGCCACACATGTTCTACTAGAGGCTTGCAAAAATGATACAGAGCTGCGAGTAGCATGGTATTTAACACGGAGGCAAAAATGATATACAAAATTATATAATGATGACACTTAATGGTGCATGGTACTCAAAGAACACACATTCTGCGTTGGTGACTATGGCTAGAATAAGATAACTGTGCAAGCAAAGCATTGGTGATATACTTCAACTATCAAAAACTCAACAACTCCAAATGCAAAATTTACCTATTATCATAAAAATTGATTCACAAATTACAAATGCATGCTGCAATACTAAATTCATTACACCGCCATGATTGTAACAATTTAAATTCATTACACAGCCACAAATTCAAAAGCAGAATATTAAATTCACTTAAAATAATTTACATGAGGAGTTCAACAATTCATTTCCTCAATATAGGATAATTGCAAAATTCAGAACTCTTGAAGATAACAGTACTCTTGAACCATACAGAGTCTCCTGCTTCAAAAAAAACACAAGAAAATGTGTCAGGAGAATTATAATGAATTATGCAAAATAAAAATTATAAATAAAGAAATTGCTTTTAAGTAAAACATGATCTTGTTCTCTATAACCGATAATTGCTTTCACAAAGAAATTAGAAAAAAGATGAAAATTTTAAACATCCTTCAAAAAATTGGACAGCCAACAAGAATTACATAAAAAGAACATAAAACAAAAAGAAGTTACACCCACGTATGATCACTTGCAAAATACTGATTATGGAATCTTCCAAACACCATATATAAAGCATAAATTCCTAGCTCCAAGCTACTCTTAATCCATACAAAACTCACTTCATAATCATACAACCACTTCACAAGCTACTCTTAACAACCAATAAATGTACTCTACAAGTTTATACATCTCATCTAAACATATAACCATACACAATGTAAATACTGATATAACAATACTATAAGTTCAGATATTATAATTAAGTTTATACAGAAGAAATAGAAGAATAAGAATAAGAGGAAGAAGAAGAGGAGGAAGGGTTTGAAGCCATGGAAGGGAAATCTTTAGCCGGTCACACGCGCGCGAGAAACCCAAGGGATGCCGGACGATCGAAAGTGGAGGAGACGCAGTCGCCGGTCACGCACTCGCGTGGAGTTGGAGCCGGATCTAAGGGATCCACTGTTGTGCTGAGAAGAGAAGGTGGAGGGGCATGAGGGCTGGGCGAGTGTATGTTGGGTGGGGTCAGCGGTAGAGATGTTGAACAACTTGTTGAGCTCGCTAGACCTCTTGATGCCGCTGCCGGTGTACAAAACGGTGCGGTGGGCCTTGAGATGCTCGGGTCGATCCAAGACGTAAAGGCCGCTGCTAAGCTGGTGTGATGGGATGCCGGAGAAGACGCAGTCCGCAAGAGAGAGAGAGGGAGAGAGAGAGAGAGAATGGGTGAGGAAGAAGCAGATGTTGGGCAGATAGAGAGAAAGAGAAGGTGAAGAAGAAACAGGGGTTGGGCGGGTAGAGAGAGAGAGTGAAGATGAAGAAGAAACAGGGGTTGGGCGGGGTTTCAATTTTTTGATTGATTGAGGGTAGATTTGTAATTAAAGTAAAGGATAAATTTGTCATTTAATCTGGGTTTGTCAATGTGTTTGTCGTTCCGTTCGTCCATGTAGCATTATCCTACTGCTAGTTGTACTAATCTAGTCAGGGGTACAAATTCCCCAGTGAAACTATACAATGGAAAAGATTCAGTCTTCAGTTTATCCCAAGAGATCGATGTTCTTCTTCTCAAAGTAGTTCCAATAAATCAAATTGATTAAAATTTCATTGACTGTGAGTATCTACTCGACCAAATGTTTAGCCATAACAACATAAATTATCATGGGATCGTCATGGGGCATGATAATATCCCCCTATCTACTAAAGTGAAAGTGATAGGTTCCTCATTCTCTTAAATCTTTATCACATAATTTACTTGGTAAGCTTGTCTAGCATAGGCTTTTCAAAGGATGAAGCACTTACATCCATTGTCTCTTCCCAAGAAATAACATGAATAGCTTGGTGAGTGGGTTTCATTATCTACTAGAGGAGACTTTCTATCTTTCTTTTGTCATCTTGTTGCCTACCTTGTCCTTTTTGTCTTTTTAGCCTTTCTTCTTGCCTTTGATCATATCTTCTTTCTTTAGTCTCAATGTGCACAAATCTTTGTCAGTCGAATGGTTGTGAGTACCATGGAAACTTCAAAAAGCATCCATGTTTCTTCCCAATGGTTAGTTAGTCTTCTTGGGAAATTTGATGAGACCAAATCCTTCAATAGCTACTAAAATGGTTGATCCTGGCTATGTGAGATGAGTATATTTTTCAAACTTGAGCTTAAATGAGCCATTAGTTCTCTTGGACTTTTCCTCCATCTTGCTTGCTCTCTCTTCAATGTCTCTATCTTTTCTCTTCCTATCCTTTTCGTCATGTCCCCCAGCTATTTTCATCACCTCAACTTGCAAAATATATTTGTTAAGCCAAACAAATAAATTTTTCAAGGAAGTAAGTTGATCTAGAGCGAGCAACTCTTTTAGTGGTACTAATTTTGTTCTCTAAAGTAGTGTAATGACTTCCATGCTCACTTGAAAGTCTTAAGTTTCCAAGGTTGCATTTTTGAATCGATCTACAGACTACCTAAGAGTTCTTTATTTCCTTGTTGGATGCTAAAAAAATATGGGGCATTTTTCTTTCGCTAGTTGTTAATTATAAATGCCTTAATGAACTCCCTCATTTGTTGCTCAAAAGATGAAAAGGAGCTTTCGGCCAAACTATTAAACCAAGTCTGAGCATGATTTGCTAGAGTAAGAGAGAAGCTCGACACATAATGGCATCCTCCCATCCATGCAATAACATTACTGACTCATAGTTCTGAATGTGGTCTTGGGGATCCTCCTTGCTTGAGCACGTAGTAAGTTGAGGAGTCTTGAATTTGGAAGGAAGGGGCTTTTCCATGATCTTGAGAGTAAAAGGGATCTTTTTCCTTTTCTAGTCCTCTTTTAGTAGCACCAACTTTTTCTGCTCCAATACTTGCTTAATTATCTTTTTCATGTCTACTGTCTCTTGTGAGCTGAAAGCAATCTGATTTTTAGCCTCCAATTATTTTCTAGGTTGATTTTTTGGAAGGCCATTAACTTCTCTTAAGGTGTGTTTGATTGTATTACCTAGAATTTAATTCTAGGTAATATTGGCTAGAAAATAAAAACCATCTCACCCCCTTGAAAAAAAGCTTTAAATGCTTGTACCTTACACATTTTTTCATAGAAAAATTAAGAGTGTTTGATTGTTTTTCATATCCATAGAAAATATGTGAAATCAAACACACCCTTATATTCATACTCCCAACCACTTTGTAGTACATATCTCGCTATGCGTTCCCAACTTTATCTCAACTTATGCTTGAGTCAGCCCCTACTTGCCAAACTAGGCCCCTTTGCTGAATTAGGTCCAAAAGGGTCTCTTGGACACCCTTTTCCTGGTAGACTTGTAGGAGGGGTATATTCTTTAATGGGCTCTCTTGGAGACCTTTTCTTAGAGTCTTCCACTAGGTCTCATGTGTCAAGTCATTTTGTCCACTTTTTGCATAGTTTTGCAGAGTTAGTGGTACTGGGCATGACATTCTGTAAGAAAACTATCATCTCTCAGAGAAACCTAGTGCTCTCCTCGTGTTGCTTCGCAAGGCTTCATACTCACGTAGAAGGACAATTTACATGACAGCCTTGGAGGGCATAGAAGCACACGTTGGGAAAGTCTCGCACTGCCTTAGGAGATTCAAAGGACAATTAACATCATGTCATTCGGTTTTCCTATTATCAACTACTTGTGATCTTGTGTGAAGCATTTTGAAAGTTAGTATGATGAATGCGTATGGCTTTTTGATCATTTCCCACAGATGGTGTCAATTGTTGTCATTTGAACACAACAATAAATTCATTTGTAAGGAAAATAGTCTCTAAGCTCCAAAAATTCTTCAAACAAGGAACGATCAGAAGACGCAAGGCATTTTTTGTGGAAACACTCTTGGTTTCTCAAGATTGATACAATCCCATTGATCGTAATCTGTTACACAATTTTCGAAGAAGATATGGATGTATGTTTTTACATGTCTCTTTATATAGAAAACAAGAAGGTTTTTGCAAGACTTCCTAGGGGACTCTGGTCCTCCCTTGGAGAGGGAGCCTTTCAAAAGGGTGGGTCTCTCGTGGACTTTCTATGCAAGAGAGTTTCTTGGAAATTCTATGTGTACATCACAATTAATACCCACTAACAATGCTTTCATTTAGACTTTGCCTCTACAAGGGGAAGGTTGGAAGAAGATTCTTATTGTTTAATAATTTCATGTCAATTCTAAATTGAAAGCGAGCTGTATAAGGGTTTTTTTTTATAAAAGATATTTTTAGAACAAAATTATATAATCACATATGTGCACAATTTTGAGTCATAATACCAAAACAGAAACATACCCCCCATGTTTTGACTATGTATATTGTCCCAAAAACCCGTGCTAAATCATGTGTTGCAGAGATATAATCCCATGTCATCCTGAATATGAATCCAAAGTGAAATAATTACAACTTGTAAATAAATGGCAACTCCATTTTTCAGAAGAGCCATTTTGAGAACAAAATGGTGTGATGGGCGATGCTAGTATGCTTCTCAGCCATATCAATCAAACTATACATATATACATCGTGTGGAATATTATTAACTTTAACATCATCAATAACCCTACTCTTTTTTTTATAAATAATAAAAAATTTTGAACTCAATTCAAGACTGTTCATATAGACTTATGAGCATCGCGTATCGACGCCTTTTAAAATATAAAGAGTACAATGTTTGTAAAACATGAAAAGTATATTATATGCACAAAAAATTAACATATAATACAAATTTTATATGCATTATGGGCCACAATCTTTATGTTTTACAAGATAAGCATGAGCTAGGTGGGGTGGGGAGAGGAGTGGAGTGGAGAGTGGCAAGAAACTTCCCCTCCATCCATCCGTCCGTCTCTGCCTGTCCATTCCAGCGGCATATATGAATCTGAAACTGGGCATATTCCTCTCACCAGAGACATCTCGATCACTCTCAGATCTTCACTTGGGCCCCCAGAAAAAGATAAACAAACAAAAGAAAGAAAAAGCGAAACATTCAGCCAAGTGAGTATGTATGTATCTAGAAAGGAAAAAAGGTCCAAGTGAAATGAACAATCGGCCTCCCACTCTTTCTGGGAAGCTTCAGCCTTCCTTCAGCTTCCTCACTCTCTGGCCGCCTGCCTGCCTGCCTGCTATTCTTGACCAATCTCAACCTCCACCACCTTCCAGTCGCCCTCGTGTACCATACAAATACTATTTTATGAATAGAATTATTTGATTATCCTTTTATTTCTTCATAAAAAAAAAAAAACATTATAATACAAACCATCTTATTTGCTTGTTATCACTAACTGGATAACCAAATTTGCATAATTTTTTGACCCACGTGCCATATCATCACACATTATTGGATGGATTGCAGCGCAAGGTAAAGAAAAGTCTGCACCAGATAACTCCAAAATGGACCAAAATTCAGTCCATTTCATTGACTGTCCCTATCCGACCCTGCTTTTAAGTTCTTTATATTTAATGTCCACTCCACCCATTCATATTCGCACAAAATTCAAATCTTCTGTGTACATTATTATTAAAATGAAATTGTAAGGTTTAAATAAATTAGATAGAATTTATAACATTTATTAAAGTGAATAAATTCAGTGTTGTCATTTTATTGTGTATAAATCCATTCAACGAGTGCCCTTTTTCTTTTTTCTTTTTTTGGTTGAAATAAAATTGGAAAGTAACAAATTCAATAGAATTTGAAAATTTATTAGTTTGTGAAGTTTGAATAAACTGAACGGATTAGTATTTTTTTTTTAAATAATGAGCTTTTTTCTTTAAAAAATGTGAAAAATATAAAGACATTAAACCACGTTCAATTTAAATACCAAGAAAAAGAATGATCATTTGATTGGCCATATTCTTAAATTATTGAATTAAATTTTTATGGCCTTTTGATTTGACTATTCTACATCTATCTAATTTAGAGATATTAAGCTTTAAAATGATATTTTATTAGAAAGTACTTAATTGATGAAATGATGTAGAGTGAAGTTTAAATTAATATTTTTTTAAAAGGTAATTAATTGCTAAAATAAAAGACATTAATAGTGTTGGTTGAGCTTTGTATGTATATACTATTGTAGCCTATCTTTCTAGGCACGTGTTGGTCTCTTGGAGGAAGTGTTGATCTCCAGTAAGAAATATCCTCCCAAAGAAAGTGTTGGTTGAAGAAGTTTCCCCTAAAAAAGATTAGGGGAAGATGTCATCTCAAGAAGGTTGTTCTCCCGAATGAAAGACGTTTTTTCGGACAAACTTTATTCACATAATAGGAATCACACAACATTCACCTGATTGAGTCGTTCTCCCAAAAAACAAGAAGGAAGATTTTCTCCCAAACAACTTTCACATAGTAACAAACTTATCATTGTCCAGTGCAATGGTAGTCCACCTCAAGGCATTTCTTCTCTCAAAGGACTCAATAGGCTTTTGCACTTTCTGGGTGGGAGGGGGGGTGTTTCTTCTAGGCCTAATTTGTGCTTAACTTGAGACAACTCCATGCACTTCTCATGCATGTGTCTTGTGTCCTACTATTGACATTTTAGGGAGTATAAATACCCCTTACCCTTCATTTAGAAGAATCTTTGGCATTTTCTTCAAATCTTCTAACATAATTAAACCAAAACACTTGTTAATTTGCTTGTTTATCTGGAAGAATGACTCTTTCTCCTCCCAGACTACTTTAACGTACTTCTTCATCATGACTTATGTTGACTTAAGCATTAGAAGGCACAAGAGGAATCCTCGCGTGTCTTTTGACAATGCTTTTCAACAATAGGATAACAGAGTGTTCTCTTGGGTAGCATTGCATTTCTCTCTTGCTTCAACAATATTGCTGCTTATTCAAGCCCATAACTACTTCTTCAAGGGACTCAAGGATGTTGAGCTCTCCCTCAAACAACGATTTCATGCTCTCTCTCCTGAACAATAACAGTTCCCTCTTTCTCAAACAAGTTATCAAGTCGAGCTTTTTGCCTACTTTGCCTTATCTTAACTCTCTTGCATAATAAATTTAATTGTTGTATTTTTGAAAATAATAATTTGGCCCTATCTATGGAAAGGTGACAAAAAGACAAACTTGATGGAAAAAATGAGGTCAACTAGTGCCAAAGAACGGCATCTTAGAAGTTAGAGAATGCCGCCCAGTTTCTTCTCTAGGATAACACCATATTTCTATGAGGTAAAGACTTGGGAAACCTAAGATCAATCACTAGTATCCACGGAAGCAAGGATGGCACATATTGCATCGCTCTTCCGGATAAGTTTGTAGCTCTCCTGGATAAGTCTGCAGTTCTCCCGAACAACAGAGATGTTCTCCCAAACACTACCTAGCTCCTGTTAAGGTATAAGCTATGCATTCCTCCAAACATTCTACAACTCCCAAGAGGATTCCTTAAACCTCTACAAGAGCACCAAGACACTTTGGAGGAGGAACCACCTGATGTTTCCCTCGTGGAATAAGAATAGCTTGAGAAGAATTATGATGAATTGAAAAAGAGCCATGAAAAGGATACTAATGCTCTTAAGAATCTAACTGATTTGTCGCAAGTCCTTTTACCTAGTGCTGAACTGCCCCCATCAGCTAAGCATTTGGCCTCAAGAGGGAATAGGTCGCAGTCACCTTCGAGGAGGTCCAATACCACCTTAGCACCCTCAAAGGCCACAACCTTACATGCCTATCCCTGAAGAAGTATGGCAGAAAGGCGTAGGCAGACAAGAAAAGCTATCGCCTAAGATGAGACTGTTGAAAGCACAACTTTCAAGGGCAACATAAGTCCTATCAAGGCAATTTATTTAAAGCCTGCCAAGGCTGTTTCATAAAATCCTCGGGGGTTGTCTGAGGTAAAGAGGATTGTTGAGGAAATTTTTTAGCAGAAAAGAGTTGCAACTGTTTACAGTGATATGCATAGAAGAAAAGTTCACTTCTCTGTCAACTTGTTGAGGCGACCACTCATTCCAAGATTTAAGCTTCCACAATTGCCCGTATGTTCTGGAAAAGGGAATCCCAACCATCATCTACAATAGTATGGATCCCTCACTTTTCTCCATGGGTGGTATGATGCCACTATGTGCCGTGCATTCCTCTTAACCCCTAGCAAATCATGCTCGTGTGTGGTTTAGGGAGCTCCTAGAAAGGCATGTTACTTTTTTTGATCAATTGTAGAAAGAATTCATCACGACTTTTGCTGTGAATGCCCCTAAAAAGAAAGATCCAACATATTTACTCGGTATTCGTCAAGGTCTAAATGGACCGGGCAATATGTTGATTGCTTTTGCAATGTTACCTTGGAAGTACATGAGTTGCAAGTAGGCATGGTGATCATGACACTTCTTCAAGGCACTACATTTGCACTGTTACAAGAGTCCTTGGCCTTTGATCATACAACGTCATTGGCCAAATTGCTCACTCACACCAATAGGTTTGTGGTGCAAATGGAAATCCTAAATACCTTTGGTGTTTCAAGCAAGAGAGAGAGAGAGAGAGAGAGCCATTGGTGAAAGGCTTGGTAAGCTTGAGCTGAAGGCCTATAAAACTGATGATTTTCCCAAAATGCAATTTCAGAGATTTACATCTCTCTTAGACTCCCATACAACAAGTCTTTCTTCTGTGGCTCATATTGGAGTAATTAGCTTCCCTTCTTCTTCCAATAAATTGTTGGGCAAAAACCAGAACGTCTTTAGTAAATTCCATGAATGTTCAGGTCACTCAACTAAGCAATGTCGTGACCTAAGGAATCAAATAAAATACTTGATCCATGAAGACAAGTTGGTTCAATTCATCTTTGATTGTCCAAGGTAGCCCCCAAGACCAAAGAAGGGGGCCAAGGCAGGGTAATCAAGGACAAGGACAGCCTCCTAGTCCTGGTTGCAATAATTATAGGAGGAAGGATGAAGTTGGAAATCACCAAAAGCGAGAAACCTCAATAGCCTTAGTAGATAATGAACCAATTCAAGATAAAATTCATGTCAATTCTGGAGAAGAGACAATGGCCAACGACTCTTTGTTAGCCCGAAGAGCTTATGCTTGCTAGACCTTACATGTGGATTCAATGCCTCATGTTGAAAATGATGAAGAGCCAATCCCATTTACGCATGCAGAAAAGGGTCATGTTTTAATGCCACATGACCACCCTGTCATCTCGACGATGATTACCAAGCACCTTATTAAATGCATTCTTATGGATAGTAGCAGTTCCATTAAGTCAATGTTTACATAGAAATGCATACATGAAATGAGAATACAAACAAGTATTTTGCTAGCAGTTCCCTCTCCCCTGGATAGGTGGTCACCTCGAGCTTTTTGCCTACTCTACCTTATTTTAACTTTTCCACATTATAAATTTAATTGTTGTATTTCTGATAATATATACATACATAGATATAGATATATGTAAATTTTTTATTTAAGACAAAAGGCTTATCTTGCCGAAGAATAAGACTCCATATAAAACCACCCCTTTCTGAAGAAAGAGGGACTTCAATTGATGATTTTAGGATAGAATTTTTGAGTACCTATCATGAATAAAGGTTAGAGTCAACTTCTACTTTTTAGTGGGCAAGGATAGTGAGTGCAAGTTTTGAATGGATAACAAAAATAAATAAGCAAAGAAAAAAGAAACACACTGGGAGTTACGATGAATTGAGTTTTTGATAGGAAAATGACCACAAATTAGGAGTCCAACAAACATTCAAGCAAGTTAGTTGATAAAAGCTAGCAAGCATTGCAACCACAATTTGGCCTAGAGAGAAAGATAACTAAAACTAACAAAGACAGACATGGCATGCATTTGCCTATCACCATAAGTCACCATAAGCGAGCATTTCCAATCTCTCTGCTACCTGCTCAAAGTTCTGGGGAACAAGAACACTGCCAGTTCAGTTGGAAGCTATGGATTTTGAAGCCTAATCCTCTTCACATCGCCCTCTGGGACACTTGCTTCGTTTCCGTTGCCCCTTGCTGGAATTACATTCTGCCCTTGGACCTACATACACACCAATAATACGGTTTGTTAGGCGCCTGTTGCTAGTAGGGATACTTAATGTGATAAGAGAAGGCTAGGATTGATAGTAGCAGTAAAGTTGTTCATTTGTGATTGAGAAGTCACAGATTCAGGTTGTGAAAACCGTCACTTGTAAAAAAAGAGTAGCGCTGAACATAGAAACAACCCACGCAAAAAGGGAGCCAAGTATACCAACTCTTTAATGTTACCAATGAGGACTGTTAAGTTACCTTATCATCAGGAACTATTGCATATCTTTCAGTTGGGCCAACTGAAGTTTTACCTGCGGTGAAACAAATTACCATCACGATTTGAAATAGTGTGCCAGTTTAGAAAGAAACAAGGAACCTTGGGGGGGGGGGCGGGTGAGTAAAGCACCTGAAGAGGGATCAAATTGAGAGGATGCTATCTGCTGTAATCCAGATCCATCCACGCTTAGAGATTCTATAATTGTCGGAACATTTCTTCAAATTATAGAAAGAAAAAGTATTAGCTCAGGAATTGGGAGCCAACTCCATTGATTCAGCTCCATGAAACATAAATCAGGTGAAGTATGTATAGTTCAAAACAGGAATCCGTTGCATTGAAGTATCCCTCACAGTGCAAACTCAAATCAAAATGCAACTGCAGAGAGTACTAAACGTTTCTCGTTAAAAAAAAAAAATCAAATTCAGATGTTGTACGTATGGTAAATTACTAAAAGAGTTACAGCAATAATTGACATAAAAAAGCCAGACAAGACGGACTGAAAGTTCAAGAACAAACTGCCATTGGAACTATTTCAAAATTTTATACAAGTGATGGTTAAAAAGCAAGGTGGAGCAGATAGTTGGGCAGCTTGATATATGTTTTTAGGCTCATTTCCTAACACTTAAAACTTTTGGGACTAATTTGGGCCACCTTTCTAATACCTCATTGATCATTAAATATTGATAAAACTGCCAGAGAAACCAACATAATTAGACATACAATTAAAACAGAACGAAGTAAAAAACTTGTACTATTTTATTGCCTTGCTTTCCATTTCGTATGCATTCAATGTATGACATGAAATTCAATCTCAGATACCGGTATATTTCGAAATGCTATTACCGATCAATAGATTCTCCATGCCCAAGCTGTCCGTTTGTACCTCGCCCCCAAGAAAATACATTGCCCCTTTCAGTAACAGCAAGTGTGTGCCTCCATCCACACGAGATCTGAACTACTTTCTGCACGTGAGAAATAAACCACCAAAAGAAATTGTGATTATTAGGACAGACAAACACGAGAATTCAAAATCAGCCATATGCTCCAGAACTGAACATTATTGCCAATAAACCATCATAATTCATTTTGAAAGTTTCAGGAACAAGGATTTGCCTGTTCATGAGGAAATCTAACTTGTATGGGAGAGCAATGATCAACATTGTCACCAACACCCACCTGTCCAAACTGCACCAAAAAAGAAAAGAAACAGCTAGACTCAACTCATAAGAGCTTGCAAAAATGTCAAAATTGTTGCCAGTGAAAAAAAAAAGAAAAAAGAAAAAGAGAATTTAACTATGAGAAGCAGAAAGAAAATGAAGATCTTAGATAAAGACTAGTTTTTTGGACCACTGATGGAGAAAATCATAATAATATTCAAATACATCAAGTGGGCATGCTCTTGTTAACTGGGAATCCTATCCTTTATGGCTTTACCGGCAAGGATTGCAGTCAACTAGGTCAGAATAAAAACATAGGAATGAAAATAGTGTTACCAGAATCCAGATGATGGTTGCTGATGCATGATCTATTGATAACTCGAGATGAGAATAGAGGTTAGCTAGGGGAAAAGACAGATCAGCCAGGATTCAAGGATGGAAAAAGCTTACTACAATTTCAAGCCCTTACAAAATGAACAAAGAAGAGACAGATCTTCTAATAAAAGAGAGGGAAATTTTGTTGTGAGCAACAGACTGGGCAAAAGATGGAATTTCTTTTGTAACAGCTGAAGCTACTTATGCGTCAACTGTGATGCACATGTTTGAAATCAAGCCCATCTCAATGATTTGTGCTTCCTGTTTATACAGATATGCCCTGGCTGTTTGAGGGTGAGATATTCTTTAGTAAGTCTATAAACCAGTTTGGTTGGAGTGTAACAGGACGCACTCTTGATAGACTTGCCTAGCTAAAGTGTTGAAGGCTTGAAGCTGATCATTTCATATGAGATAGTGGGATCTCTAGAGCACTGGGTGAATTTGGGATTGAGCACAAACCATAAAAGTGCTAGCTTTGGAAGTACAAGACCTCTGAAGGATTGTATGGGTGACACCCTAGACTGTAAGCATGGGTTCTAAGTTCAAGGCATCCACTTAGTTCCCTTAAGATCAAATGTGGGTTGTAAGATCAAGGTCTATCCTCTTAGTCCCTGCTTGCTTATTAAGTTCATGGTTGTCTACTTGGAGTCCATACAGACATGGTGTGTTTGCACTATGTGAAGGTTCAAACCTTGAAGATACCTTTACTTATGCACATTACTTCCTAGACGCACATAAAACTTAGATACAACAATGTTTAATTTACATCAAGCGGGGGATTGTTAACAAATTATTTAAGTTCACTATTTTAGTTTAAATTAAGGAGTTGGAAACCCAATAGGATTGGCTATCCAAAAGACATATATTAAGATGTACATTAACTAGATAAGTTATACATTAATATTAAGACATTCATATTGAAAATATCTATACATACACTATTATATACTGGGCATCTAGATAAGGAGTTGAGAGGTACTTGGTTCCCATCGGTTATTGCAAAACTGAGGGAACAGGATTGAATCCAAGCCAAGTTGATTCCCAGATGTAGAGCTTCCAGATCCCTTGCACAGTGGGAGTCTCCAACTATCTTCAAGAAGTGTCATCACACGTCTTAGCAAGAGATTTGACATTCGGTTAGTTCTGGTATTTACTAACAACTCTAGTTTTACTATTGTTTGCCATGAACCTAGGACCTCCCATAACCAAAACTTTGATACATGACAGAAATAGATGGTACCAAAGCATTAAGATTAAGCAAGCAAAGAAAATAATATTGTACATTCATGTGCCGTAGGCCTTCAAATAGTGTCTACTAACAGACCAGTCAAATGCCATGCTCTAAAAGTTATATTTCGATCTCAGTGTGTTTCATCTGGAAGAGAGTAATGAACCGTTACTAGTAGAAGAATATAGAAGGCTGCAGCAAATTCCTATATTAGACCATGTTAGTAAAAGCAGTGTCATGTATCCACATGGTAGGGGGGCGATATAGTAATTAAATGTAATAGGAAGGAAAAGTAGCAAATGAGTAGCATATGCTGTAGGGAGTTGTACAAGGTTTGTTGCTGCTTTGGCAGTTTGTACATTCCCAATCTTGTAAGCGGTTACTTGCACATGGGAGGTTAGGATCCAGCTATATATACAGCCGATCCCTCCCCATGGGCAGATATGAAAAATCCATAACAAATTATCTGAATAGTCTCTCTCTATTCTCTCTCTCTCCCTCATTTCTGTTTCTCCCTAATTTCTCTCTTGATTCCCCCTCTCTTCCTTCCTCCATCAATTGAGAATTGCTCATCCGTTCCTTAGGGAGCTGACATTTTGGTATCAGAGCGGTGTTCTTGGGTGACATTCGGATCCTTGAGAAGCCATCGCCATGGCTAATGGAATGAGGATGAAACAAATGGAGAACCAACTACAACAAGTATCAGCAGTAATGGCGGAGATGCAGACAAGGATGGGTGCTCCCAATTCTTCAGTAGGAGTAGGGGTGGATAATCGGATTAATCAGGTGATGGATAGGTGGCATGAAGAAAACCGAGAACAAAGTGCTCTACTGAGGGGACAAGTGATGGAGCAGATGCACCAGTTCATGGGGATGTTCGCATCCTAGCAACCGGTAAGTCTCTCAATTGAATTTTCTCCTAGGGAAAGGTTAGAGCCAATCCTTCCTGGAGTGGGAATGGAGCTGTCACCTGTAGGGACGTCGGAATTTCAATTAGAACTGGAGATGGTGGAGGAGAATACGTTGGAGAGGAGGCCAGGAGCTCAGGCTAATCATAATTAGCCAAGCTTTCTTGTGCCAAAATTGGAGATCCTACTCTTTGATAGGGAGAATCCGAGATGATGGATAAGGAGGTGTGAGAGGATGTTCTCCTTATACCAAGTTCAAGAACAACAGAAAGTCACTTTGGCATCTGCTCACTTGAATGATATGGGAGACGCCTAGATTCAGGGATGGCTTACGACTGAGGGGAGTCCATGGAATGTGTTTGCTAGAGACCTTTGTGTAAGGTTTGGGGATAAGAACTTAAGGGATGTGATCGAGGAATTTAATAAGCTCAAGCAAGAAGGAACAATGCAAGCCTATTAACTCATATTTGAGGAGCTAAGGTCTTTAATAGTGGTGCACCAACCCCATTTCTTTAAAGAATATTTTGTGTCAAGTTTTATTAGTGGTTAAAGGGACGAAGTGAGGTTGATGGTTAAAATGATGCAACCTCGAACAGTTGAGCAAGCTGCTGACAGTGTAAGGCTACAAGAATGACAATTGAGGCTTTGATGAAGAAACAGAGGAGCCAAGTGAAGGGGGTGATCACGGGTGGATGGTAGTCAAGAAGCAGAGTAACTAGAAGGGATATGGGGCATGGTGGCAAAGGAGTCTTAGCCCTACCTTTAACAATGACTAACCCTACAAGTGGGGGAAGGTTGATGGAACAGAGGCACCATGTTGGCCTCTGCTATATTCTTTTGGGCATAAGTGCAAAAGGAAACTATTGTTATTAGAAGTAGAAGAAGATGAAGAATAAGAAGTAAAAGAAACCCCTTAAGTTGATGAAGAGGATAAAGGGGAGATTTCTTTACATGCCCTAAAAGGATTGGCCAACAATAAGATAATTAAGGTGGAATGGAGAGCCCATAATGTCCCAGTGGTGGTACTCATCGATAGAGGGAGTACCCACAACTTCTTGGATGAAGCCATGGCAAAGAAGTTGGAGTGTGAGATCTCAAATTCTCACCCTCTTTCAGTGACAATAGCCAATGGTAACAAGGTCTTGAGTCAGTCCTCTTGTTTGGGGTTCTGTTGGGAGATAAACGGAGAAGAATTTGTGGCTGAGTTAAGGCTACTAAAGTTGGGAGGGTGTGATGTAGTGCTTGGGGTAGACTGGACGAAGGCGGTCAGCCATATTAGCTTTGATTTCAATAAAATGGAGGTAACCTTTGAGAAAGATGGGAAGAGAAGGACTCTAACAGGCAGCCATGAGCTAGGGGTGTGTAAAATGATCTCGAGAAAGAGGTTGCAAAGGATGCTTACAAGCAAATTCTCCCAAGTGGCCCAACTATTTTCCATCCATGCCATGGAACCCACTTAAGATAAATGGGAGCAAGAAGGAGAGTTGACAATAACTATGAGCAACAACTCACAAAAACCATGGTAGGTACAGGAAATCAACTCTCTTAACATGCTCTTGATTGAATTTAGGGACCTCTTTTCTAAACCAAACTCCCTACCACCCAAGAGACCCTATGATCACACTATTAACCTTAAACCAAATACAGAGCTTGATAATTTAAGATCTTATTGTTACCCACCTAGACAAAAAACTGAAATTGAAAAGCTCATTAAGGACATGTTGCAAAAGTCTATCATCCAACTAAGCCATAGCCCATTTGCATCACTCATGTTACTTGTCAAAAAGAAAAATGGTTCATCGAGATTTTATGTTGATTATCGTCAACTCAATGCCATGACCATCAAGGACAAGTTTTCCATACCAATTGTGGAAGATTTGCTTGATGAGCTTAAAAATGCTTCTGTTTTCACCAAACTCGACCAAATATCAACTTATCATCAAATTAGGATGAGGCCAAAAGACATTCCCAAGACAGCCTTGAAAACCCACTAAGGGCATTATGAGTTCATAGTAATGCCTTTTAGCCTCACCAATGGCCCAACAACCTTTCAGGCATTGATGAACCAGATTTTTGAGCCATATCTACGCAAATTCATCTTGATATTTTTTGATGACATCTTAATCTATAGCCCCACTTTTGCCCAGCACCTAGACTACCTGAAAACTACCCTTGAGGTTCTTAGATTTAATAAATTGTATGTTAAGAAGTCGAAATGTGCCATTGCACAGAAGCAAGTTGAATATCTAGGGCATATTATATCAAAAGCAAGGGTAAGTACTGAACCTAGCAAGGTGGAAACAATGATTACTTGGCCCAGGCCTCAAAATGTTAAGGGATTAAGGGGATTCTTGGGATTAACTGACTACTAGTGCTAGTTTGTTAAAGGGTATGGTCCCATCAACTGTTCCCTCACTGATCTATTAAAGAAGGATGGGTTTCAATGGGATTCCAAGGTAGAAGAGGCCTTCTATAAGCTCAAGCAGGCCATGAGTAAGGTGCCAACCCTAGGCCTGCCAAACTTCAACAAGCCTTTCGTTCTTGAGATAGATGCGAGTGTTAATGGCATTAGGGCAGTGTTGGCTCAGGAAGGTAGACCATTAGCTTTCCTTAGCCAAGCCCTAGCCCCTAGGCATCTTAGGCTAAGCAATTATGAAAAGGAACAATTGGCGGTGCTGATGGTAGTGGATAAATGGTGTCACTACCTAGAAGGGGGAAGATTTGTAATTAAAATAGACCACGAGAGTCTGAAATTCTTGTTATAGTAGAAGTTGCACACACAATTGCAACGGAAGGGAATGAATAAGCTAATGGGACTGGATTATGTAATCTAATATAGGAAAGGAAAGGAAAACCTAGTAGCTAATGCTCTATTTTGGTGTTTTAAGGAAGGGAGTATTGGCTGCAATCACAACCATCATCCCTGATTGGTGCCAAGAGGTGGTTTCCAGTTACGAAGCAACTGGAAAGACCAAGGACGTTCTCCAGCAGCTGATAGTAAACCCAACATCAAGACCAAGTTATACTTAAGCAATGGTTTAATTTGGTATCAAAGGAAGCTGGTAATAGGGGAGGATGAAGTGCTGAGGAGGAAGATAATAGAAGCACTGCATGCTTCTCCTATAAGGGGACATTCGGGTATTATGAACACCTATCACAAGGCTAAACAATTGTTCCAATAGCCAGGGATGAAAAGGTATGTCATGGACTTTGTATTGAGATGTGATACTTGCAAGAGATGCAAGTCAGAGAATGTAACCACACCAGGGCTATTACAACCTTTGGATATTCCATGGGGACCATGGGAGAGTATTTCAATAGACTTTATTGAGGGACTTCCCAAATCAGAAGGAAGGGACTGCATCATAGTTATAGTAGACAGATTCATCAAGTATGGCCATTTCATTGGATTGATTCATCCTTACACTCCTCAGGAAGTGGCAAATGTGTTCTTGGATTAGGTAATTAACCTACACCGAGCATCTAAGGCTATAGTATCTAATCGAGACAAAATTTTCACTAGTTTGTTGTGGAAGGAGTTGATGGGATTGTTAGGAGTTAAGCTCCATATGTTTACTGCTTACCACCCTGAATCAGATAGCCAAACTGAAAGAGTTAATCAATGTTTGGAGATGTATTTAGGATGTTCTTGCTTCCTATAACCAAGAACATGGCACAAATGGCTTCCCATGGCCCAATGGTGGTACAACTCCAACCACCACAACTCCATAAAAAGGTCTCCTTTCGAAGCCCTTTACGGTCACAAACCGCCATTGCTACCAACCTTGGGTGACTCCTCTACGGTTGCAGCTCTAGATGCTTACCTTCAACAAAGGTAGCAGGCCTTACAAGAGCTTAAAAATGAATTGGCTAATTCCCAAAACCATATGAAGCAATTTGCAAATGGGAGAAGGAGCGAAAGGGAATTTCAGGTTGGTGAAGTCGTGTATTTGAAGCTTAATCCGGGTCACCTAAGAGCCTTAATACAAAACCCCAGCTCAAAGTTAAACCAAAGGTTCTATGGTCCATTTCCCATCACTACAAAGGTGGGGAATGTAGCCTATCAGCTGCAACTACCAAAAGGCTCCAACATCCCCCCGGCATTCCATGTTTCACTCCTCAAAAAGTCAATAGGGGCACAACCAACGAGCTCTACTCTACCCTCTCTCCCAAATGCCAATGACAGTATTAAGGAACCTATAGTTGTGTTGGATAGAAGGGTAATCTACAGGCATGGGGTTTTTGTTCCTCAAGTTCTCATCAAGTGGTCTCATCTCCACTCGGATAATAATACATGGGAGTATCTTCTAGACATCTTCTGCTAGTTTCCTAGAGTGGCCAGCCTCCTCCACATTTCTCGAGGACAAGAAAATTTTGTAAGGAGGGGTAATTGTCATGTACTTGCATGGTAAGGGGGCGATATAGTAATTAAATGTAATATGAAGGAAAAGTAGCAAATTAGTAGAATATGCCGTAGGGAGTTATACAAAGTTTGTTGCTGCTTTGGCAGTTTGTATATTCCCAGTCTTGCAAGCAGTTACCCGCACATGGGAGGTTAGGATCCAACTATATATACAACTGATCCCTACCCACGAACAGATATGAAAAATCCATAACAAATTATCTAAATATTCTTTCTCTATTCTCTCTCTCTCCCCCTCATTTTTGTCCCTCTCTCCCCAATTTCTGTCTCGATTCCCCCTTTC
This sequence comes from Diospyros kaki, assembly GCA_036245055.1. Lineage (NCBI taxonomy): Eukaryota > Viridiplantae > Streptophyta > Magnoliopsida > Ericales > Ebenaceae > Diospyros > Diospyros kaki. The sequence goes on from BSEG01000016.1 coordinate 33,632,939, forward strand.
TTCCTTCCTCGATCAACCTATTAATTGAGAATTGCTCCTCAGATCCTTAGGGAGCGGACACAGAGTTACCACAATGCTAAAACCCTGAATAGAACCTCCTAACATACAAAGGATTTACTGAAATGTTATTTTTGCAGTTATTGCCAACTATCATTTTTGAGACAATGTAATGTACTTTGCTTAGGAAATCAAACATATAAAATTGTCAAGATTATCCTTATGTCAAAAGGTTGGCATGCAAAATTACAATTCAATATTCAAATGTTACTATGATTAGAAAATGATGATTCATTCAAAGAGAGGTTGTACAACAAACAAACAACAAAAATAACCACAACATATAAATTCACCCAGTAATGCAAAGTTCCAAAATCATGATTTTTTAACCTTGATGTAGTAGGGCTTATAGTAACAACTATAAGAAAACACTGTGTGATCTGATATCTAAAGCTCTTTCTCTCTCTCTCTCTCTCCCTCTCTCTCTCTCTCTCTCTCTCTCTATATATATATATATATAGACGTGTGTGTATTTTCTTTCTGGTTCTTGCTTTTTCTAAGTCTGTTCAATCGGACCCAATCTTTGAAGGTTTGGTCACTTTCACTCCTTTAAACCCACATGCACGTATACAGATCATGACAACAGGAAGTAACACATGCCTGTGGTGTATTTTCTCTTAAGAATGGCAGCCAATATGCTAGTTGAAAATCCCATATGAAATAATCAGTAGAAGAAATCATCTAGACAATTAATAAAATGGGGTGTGGCAGATGTGTGGCAGCAGGTTAGTCTGCTAAACCTACGTAAACGAGTGGAATATTTTAGGGAAAAAAAGACAAATGTTTGCTAGAAAAAGAAAAAGGACCGAAAAAAAAGAAGTTGCAGCACAACCCAAGAAAAGTTGTCACCAAATCTAACTGCCTCCTATTTCACACTCTTGGCAACAACGGTGCACCTCTGCTAGTAATCATGGAAACCTTGAAGAACATTGAAGTATGATGTATGGCAAGTCCATGCCCATCCTTCTTCACATAAAATGTCTTATACACAGAAAACTAAGCAAAGGAAGGGTATCAAGGTATTTGTCCAAGAAAATATGTCCTTGTCATGGACTCAAAGCTCAAAAAACTAATTCATCTGGATTGTCTAGGGCTTCGAGTACCAGTTACATAGGTAACTACAAGAGTTGGTAGAGTCGTGCAATTTAATGTTGCTAAAACTGGGCAGAGATTGAATGTCAATTCAGGTGCCTTGCAGTCTTGGACTATGCAGTGGTTGTTTTAACATATCCCACTAGGCTAACATGGACGCCAGTTTTAAGTCATATTAGGTGTTTGATTCAATCATGTGCACAGTTGATGAACCTTAACATCAAGCTTTGTGTGAATTCAAAATGATCTGTTTAAATATTCAAATATCCCATGTAAAATTGAGTCATTATAAGAGAATCACAAGGGAAGAAGATCAACCCCTCAAAGGAAAGGAAGGTGGCATTCTTATGTGCAATACTAACCAAAAGGAAAGTGGAATAAAAAGACAAAAAGGCAGTAGCAGTGATGAAAATTCAATGAGATTAAAGCAGCCAACCTTATTCCAACCCCATCCATAAAGTTTTCCATCACTTGTCAATGCCATGGTGTGCCTCCAACCGCCTGATATCTGAAAAATTAAATCCCAAAGAAGTTGAAAAACACTAGACATATAACGAATATCAACTATAACAACCAAGAAGTCTGTGCAACGCATGTATAGATATCTATGAATGTAAAACCAAAGGCAAATGTATATATTCATATCTACACTGGTTCATTTCATGTATTTACACATAGGGATTTTCAGTATTAGAGAACGACATCACAACCTAGTACTCGTTCCAAGTTTTGGTTTAATCATACTTGGTCAATTCAAAGTTAATTGGAACAAATATACACGCAAATAGCATCCTCAGTTTGGCTCATTTTCACTGTTCTGCACCCCAAACCCATCTGCCAAAGATAATAGTAAAATAATAAATAAATAAAAGAAGGGACAGAGAGGGAGACAGCATTTCTTTTACCACCTTTTTGGGATAAGTAACAAAGAGACTTGTTCTTGCAATCCAAATTTAGGAAGACAAAATTTGTCGACTCACTTAGTACATACAAGAAAACATCAATCTGTAGAAATTGCATGGTTGCAGTATAACTTGATACCAATAGCAAATAACATGTAATTGTAATCATTCTTTCTGAAAATATGGGGTTGACCCTGTGGAATCAAACCAACTATCACACTACTATTTCTGAACTAGCATTTTTACATCCAGAAGCAGGGAGATAGCTTCCGATCTTCCGATCGTCATTCCCTTCATGTAGACATCATAAAGAACTTGCTTTCATAACTATTCAGAAATGTCTCCCCTGAAAATTATCTTTAGTGAACTCTCCACCTCTATTTTACTTCCTCATTTATCAGTGTAACTTTTATACTTATCCTTGATATATTTAAAATTATTAGTTGCATGCCTGCGCATTCAACTTATGCTTGATACACTAAACTTTGCAAGTTCCATGGTTGCAACTCTGCACATTCAGAAGTTGATGAAGATGCATATATTGTTCAATGACAACTTCTTATGCAGTACATGGTACTTGGAATATATCACTGTAAAACATAATGACCAAACCTAGGAAATAATTTATGCTAGACAAGGTGCAGTGCATATTATCATTTGAGCATGGAAAAAGCAATTTTGGAATTTTGATTGAAGCTCTCATTCTTTGACAAGAGAGCTGTATATTATATAGAAGAGAGCCTATTCTAAATATGGACAGAATTCTGGTTACAACTATCAATCTATTCTAAATATGGACAGAATTCTAATTACAAGGAAAGTATCAACCTAGGGAAAAACAAATAAAAGGAAATATAGAATTAAAGAGATAGATTCCTAAACTAAAGAAACTTCTAAATTTAGAATAGAAAATCTAGGAGTAATTTCAGAAATCATAACACTCCCCCTCAAGCTGGTAATTGAATGTCGTCCATTCCCAACTTGTTTGTGATTTCTTGAAACCTTCAACTAGGTAGCCCTTTACTTAGAATATTTGCTAGTTGATTCCTTGATGACACACAGAGAGTCCTGATAAGTCCACTATCTAATTTCTCTTCGACAAAGTGTCTATCAACCTCAATGTGATTGGTACGATCATGTTGGACTAGATTATGAGCTATGCTAATAGCTAACTTGTTGTCACAATATAATCTTATCGGTCCCTTTACTTTGATTCTTAGATCCTTTAGAATAATCTTAAGCCATGGCTCAAAATTTTGCTCCAACACTTGATTCTTGCTACAACACTTTGCTTCTTGCTTCTTCAAGTAACAAGATTTCTAGCTATAAAGGTACAATACCCAAAAGTAGATCCTCTGTTTGTTAGGGATCCTACATAATCAGCATCAATGTATGCTTTTACTAACAAATCACTCCCTTTTCGAAACAAAATTCCTCTTCTAGGAGTAGCCTTCAAGTAATGGAGAATCCTTTGAATTGTCTATAGATGTTCCTCTCTTGGATCATGCATATATTGGCTAATCACACTCAATGCATGGGTTGTCAGGCCAATTATGTAAAAGGTAAATTAACTTCCCAACCACCTTTGGTAATGTCCTTTATCGATAACCTGTGATTTGGAACAATTGGAATATTCGAAGCCTTACTTCCTAGAGTACCAGTTTCCTTAAGCAAGTCTAATACATATTTTTGTCGAGATACAAATATTCCTTGCTTGGAATATGCTACTTCAATCCCAACAAGTATCTTAGCTTGCCCAATTCTTTGATTTCAAACTCTTGGGCTAGTTGGGCTTTCAATCTCTTTCCCTCTTCTTCATCACTCCCAGCGACAACGATGTCACCAACATACACTAATAAGATAGTAATATTTCTCTCCTTCAAGTGTTTGATGAATAAAGTGTGATCGCCTTGACTTTGTCTATAGCCAAATCTCACCATAGCTTTAGTGAATCTTCCAAACCAAGCTCTTGGTGATTGCTTTAACTCATACAAGGCTTTCCTCAACTTGCAGACTTTATTAGGACTAAACTCTTTATCAAATTCCGGTGGGGTTTCCATGCATACTTCTTCTTCCAAATCTTCATGGAAAAATACGTTCTTCACATCAAATTGTAGAAGTTACCATTCTAACTAAACAAGGGATAAAAGAATTCTTAATGTATTCATCTTTGCTACTCTAGCAAGAGTCTCTTGATAGTCCACTCCATAAGTCTACTTATCACCCTTTGCAACTAACCTTGCTTTGTACCTCTTGAGAGTTCCATCTACTTTAAACTTTAGGATATAGACCACTTGCAACTAACTACCTTTTTCCCTTTTGGGCGTGTGACTATCCCAAGTCTTGTTCTTCTCCAAGGACTTCATCGCACATGTCCAATGCCTATCTCTTAAAGCCTCATGTATTGTTTTTGGAATTTCAAATGAGTTTAAGGTAGAAAAAAAGTTGTGTGTTGGGTGGAGAGATGATGTGAGGAAATAAAGTTGGATATAGGATGTTGGGTGTAATTTCGAGTCCCTTTTCTCAGGTCCAAGTCACTTTCTGAGGTGGGCTAGTTATCACGTGAAACAAACTCAATAGTACCAAAAACAGGTATACTTAAAGTGCTTCCATTACCTGCACTCGAGATAGGTTCATGGCTCTATTTTGGTCCTTGTGAGGGCTGCACTCTCTTTGAATATTACTTTAGTTGTTTCCGGTTTTTCGATTCTACAATAAGTTCAAGGCTCAGCAAAGTTGAAATTTCTACTAAAGGGGTAATGGTTTCATTAAATTGAGTTGGAATGGCTTCGATTTCAATGGAATCATCTACTATTTTGGTTTCAATGGAATCAACTACTGTTGTGGGTTCAATGGAAGCTGCTTTGGTTTCAATGCCTTCAAGGAAAGATGTACAACTTGAACACACATCTACCTTGTGAACAATTGTGAGAAAACTGTATATATTTCTCTAATTTCTTCACTAGGACTGATTACAATATATATAAGAGAAAGAAATCAATCAGATCCCTATAACTAAGGAACAAAAAAGGAAGGAATCCTAATTACAACAATTGATCCTATTTACAACAATTACTAATTTACAGAGAATCAATCCCAATAATTGAGATAGAATCAATCCCAATAATTGAGATTAATTATAATCCCATAAATTGTGGGATTTGATCTTCTAACACTCCCCCTCAAGTTGGTGAATATATGTCAATCATTCCCAACTTGCTAAGAAGGTGTGGGAACATAGGATAAGACCATAGTTCCATTATCTATTTCAAATTTGATGAAATGTCGGTTAATTCTAACGTGCTTCATGTTGTCATGCTAAACTGGGTTGTGTAAGACACTTATAGTTGATTTACTGTCACTGTAAAGTTTCATGGGACTGGTGATAGGCATGTTTAAATCTACCATAAGTCTCTGAATCCAAATGAGCTCACAAGTTCCTTGAGCCAATGCAAGAAACTCGACTTCTACACTACTTCTGGCAACAATAGTTTGTTTTTTACTTCTCTAAGTGACTAGATTTCCCCAAACTTTATTGCAATTCCCAATTATAGATTTACTGTCATCTATTGCTCCTACCCAATCTGCATCTGAGTACTCCACTACATCCCTAGTATTTGTCTTCTTGAACAATAATCCTTTTCCTAGACTTCCTTTTAAGTACCTCAGGATCTGAATTGCTGCATCCATATGCCTCTTCGTGGGAGCATGCATGAATTGGTTGATCAAGCTCACATTGAAAGCAAAGTCTGGCCTAGTTAAGGATAGATAGATTAATTTTCCAACTAGGTGTTAACACGTCTCCCTATCCACTGGAGAATTATCATCTGTAATCTTAAGTTTCCAATTCCTCTTAAAAGGTGTCAATGCAAGTCTACACCCCAGTTTGCTAGTTTCCTTCAATAGATCCAGAACATATTTTCTTTGTGAGATGAATTCCCTATTTACTCCTAACAAACTCCATTCCCAAAAAAGACCTTAGAGTTTTGAGGTCTTTCACTTTGAATTTTAATTGTAGTTTTTTCTTTAAATTCACTGTTGGAAATATGCTCAAATTAAAGAAGATTTGTCCTTGATCCTAGAATATTCTAGGATTTAAGTTTTATGTAAATATTATGTAAATATAATAAGTCAAGGATGTAGATTAGGATGCTGTCAATATTTAGTTTATTTTTTTCCTTTTTTGTTTATAATCCTCCCCTTAAAAGAGGATGTTGCTCTTGCTCATTGGAATAAAAAAAAAGACAAATTGTCTTTGATTATTTCTAAGATGGTATCAGAGCTGGATTAAATCCCAGCCATCCATTCCGTGTGAGGCCCTTCTCGCGACCGCTTGCGCATTATCTATTGGCCTCTTGATTGACTGCTGACGCTCAGATCCGAGAACTTTCGACACTTCCCAGTCGTCGCCGAGCTCGGATCTATTGGTCGCGACCACCCAAGGTCATCTTCTTTGTTGCATCCTCCATTGTCAACCGCCAGGTCGCTTTCTACCTCTTGCGAGTGCAAGTTCACCATTCAGGATGGTGACGCCCACTCCGATTGGGTCGGTTGTGTTTGCTTCAGCCACTGTCGATTGCTCGCAGCCTCTTTGCCTTCACCAGCTTCAGCCACTGCCAATTGCTCGCGGCCTCTCTTCCTTGACCGCCTACTGCTTGCTGGCTTCTTACATTGAAAGCAACCAATTTGCAGCCACCTCCAAGTTCCTTGGTAACCCTGCTTGCTAACTTTCCTTCTTGTTTTTTTCCACTCCCAACGTGATAAGTTATGTCGGAAGTCACTTCCGAAACCACCTTAAACCCTGCTGCTGCCATCCAAACTAAACATCCAGCTACCCAGCCAAACCATTCTAGCACCCATTCTGTCCAAATCACCACCATTCGTTTAAATGGTGATAATTTTCTTCGCTGGTCTCAATCTATTCGAACGTATATCCACGGGCAAGGAAAAATTGGCTACATTATTGGAGACAAGAAAAAACCTGCAGTGGATGACCCTGCACACTCCGTTTGGGATGCTGAAAACTCTATAGTCATGACATGGCTGGTCAATTCCATGGATGAAGATACCAGTTCCAATTATATGTGTTATCCTACTGCAAAGGAATTGTGGGATAATGTAAATCAGATGTACTTTGACCTAGGTAACCAATCTTAGGTTTTTGAGTTAACTCTGAAGTTGGGAGAGATTCAGCAAGGAGATAATTATATTCCTAAATACTTCCATTCATTGAAGAGACTGTGGTAAGATCTTGACCTCTTCAACACTTATGAGTGGAAATCTACTAAAGATTACAACCACCACAAGAAAATGGTTGAAGATGGCCGTATTTACAAGTTTCTTGTTGGCCTTAATATTGAGTTCGATAAGGTGCGAGGGAGGATTATTGGCCGATCTCCCCTTCCTCCTATTGGTGAAGTATTTGCTGAGGTTAGAAGGGAAGAAAGCCGAAGGAGTGTCATGCTCGACAAAAAAACTGCTGGTGAGTCAATTGAAAATTCTGCCTTGTTAACTGATACTGTTGCCTACAAGGCTGCAAATTAACAGCATAGGAGCAATGAGCGGCCTCGGGTCTGGTATGACCATTGCAACAAGCCACGCCATACTCGTGAGACTTGTTGGAAAATTCATGGTAAACTTGTCGACTAGAAGAGCAACATGCAAGGAGACGAGCAATAACCATGGGGTCCCTACTGCGAATGAGGTTGACACAGGTCCCTTCAACAAAGAGCAGATTGATCAACTCTTAAAGTTGTTACAATCTAGTTCCTCATCTGGTATTCCTAGTGTTTCCTTGGCGCACACAAGTAGAAAACCTAAAGCTCTTTCTTGTCTACATTCCTCTCCATGGGTTATTGATTTCGGAGCCTCCGATCATATGACTAGTTCTCCTTATTTATTTCATACCTATTCTCCTAGATCTGGAAATGAAAAAATCAAAATTGTCGATGGTAGTTTTTCATCTATTAAAGGAAAAAGTCATATTAAACTAACGGCAAAAATTAATCTCCATTCTGTTCTTCATGTTCCTAACTTAGCCTGCAATCTTTTATCTTTTATTTGTTAGTAAACTTTGTAAAGATTCTAACTGTTGTATTATGTTCTTTGAATCACATTGTGAATTTCAGGACCAAAACTTAGGGACGATGATTGGGCGTGCTAGGATGATTAAAGGTCTTTACTACTTTGATGAAATTTCTTCTGGTAATAAAAAAGTTCAAGGCTTTAGTAGTACTAGTTCAATTCATGTTCAAGACACAATTATGCTATGACATCTTAGACTAAGACATCCTAATTTTGCCTATATGAAATGTTTATTTCCTGAATTATTTAAAAGAATGGATTGTTCTTCTTTTTAATGTAAAAGTTGCATCGTGACAAAAAATCATCGTTCTGCATATTTACCAAAACCCTACCAAGCATCCAAACCTTTTTATATAATTCATAGTAATGTTTGGAGTCCATCTAAAATTTCTACTCTATCTGGAAAAAAATGGTATGTTACCTTTACAAATGATCATACCCATTTGTGTTTGGTTTATTTGATGCACAAAAAATCTGAAGTGGAATATTTATTCAAAAACTTTTACACTATGATTGAAAACCAATTTCAAACCAAAATTGGCATTTTACACTCTGACAATGGCACCGAGTTTTTCAATGAGCACTTGGGGGATTTTTTGAAAACCAAAGATATTCACCACCAATCTACTTGTCGACATACTCCTCAACAAAATGGCATTGTTGAATGCAAAAATCAACATTTACTCGAAGTAGCACGTGCCATCATGTTTTCTATGCATGTTCCAAAATATTTATGGGGCGAAGCTGTTTTGACGGCGTCCTATTTGATAAATAGGATGCCTCCTAAAGTATTAAAGTACCAAACACCCCTTGAGTGTCTAAGAGACATTTTTCCCAACACTAGATTACATTCGGACCTTCCCATCAAAGTTTATGGATGTACTGTGTATGTTCATATACCTACTCAATTTCACTCAAAACTTGATTCTCGGGTTGTCAAATGTGTTTTCTTGGGTTATACCTCTCATAAAAAAGGATATAAGTGTTATGATCCTCTCACAAAAAAGATTCACGTGAGTATGGATGTCTCATTTGTTGAAAACAAACCCTATTTTACCAAAAATTCCCTTCAGGGGGAGAAACATGAAGCTGAAGACAATTTTTGGGATGTTTCTGTCCCCCTTCCAAATGCAATCTGTCCTACTCAGGAACCACATGTTTCTGATAATGGTCACTTAGGAGATTCTGGTTCTTTGATGCCAAGTAAAGGGGTTTCTCAGGCAGGGGGGGAGAATTACTACAAACTGATCATCATAATCTAAATTCTGAGCTTCAGGTTTATACCAGGAAGAGTTTTCATCAAAAGAACAAAGACTTGAATGTCAATTCTGCACAAAACCAATCTGAAAACCCAAGAAATAGCACTGTAAGTTCAAGAAATCCCACTTCAACTTCTAGTTCACCTCCTTCTACTTTACCTAATAGTTCCCAAATTGATTCTTCAACTATTTCCAATCATTTACCTACTATTTCTGATCTTGATATTCCTATAGCAATTAGGAAAGGTGTCAGAAGTTGCACTAAATATCCTATTGCCAAATACCTTTCCTACCACAGACTATCTAAGAATCATAAGGCTTCACATCTAGGATTTCACACTTGTTTGTGCCAAGGAATATACAGGAAGCTTTGGATGATCCAAACTGGAAATTAGCAGTTATAGAGGAGATGAATGCTCTAAGGAGAAGTGGCACTTGGGAGATAGTTAACTTGCCCAGAGACAAAAAAAAATAGTAGGGTGTAAATGGGTGTTTACAATAAAATGTAAGGCTGACGGGAGTGTTGATAGGTACAAAACCAGACTGATGGCTAAAGGCTTCACCCAGACTTTGGTGGAAGATACCTTGATCTTGAAGGTAGTGATTAAAGGCCTGAGAAAAATATTCTTCACCATTGTCAATGCGGAGGATCTGTACAGAAGACTGTTGAATTGGGAGCACTGGAATGCGCTCAATCTTGGTAAATTCTAGTCACACAAACACATGATTGAACCCAAAAACTAAAAGACAAAATAAGAATATAATTGAAATAGAAAAGAGATGCACAAACCACAAAAAGACACAACAGTTTATCTTGGTTCTGATCATCCCAAAGATGATCCTACATTCAGCCTCTTGATCCCAAGAACAACCCACTAATAACTTTGAAATCAATACTCAAGAATCCCTCTCACACAAATACAATCATTTATGAGATTACAAAGGCTATCTTGAAATCTAGACTTTCCTCTCAATTCATAGCACTCGTACAATAGAACGATCGATACTCAAGCGATTGCCCTATGCCTTATATTTATAAACATTTGGGCGGACAATACAAGGAATATAATGAACATACCCAATATACCCCTCATACATATGTTACCATTAGACAAAACCTAACTTAACTAATCTGCTGCTTGAATATAAATTGACTCCACTGATTTCTTCTAGGCTACACTCGATGCAAACATACAAGGAAAACATTTTTGATAAGTTGGAGAAACTGTTTGAAGATCATGGGAACCTCAGACTTATCTTTCATCAAGTAGCCCCAACAAACCTGGGTATGATCATCAATAAATGTGACAAACCACCATTTTCTAGTGATGGTGGAAACTCGAGATGGACTCTAAACATCACTACGCACAAGGTGAAATGGCCATGATGGTGTACAAGGACAAGAGGGATGGGGAGAATGCGAATGCTTTGCTAGTACACAATGGTCACAATGAAATGAACTAGGGTCTTTATTAAAGAATAACTGGGGGTGCAAAAACTTTAAATATGAAAAACTAAGATGTCCTAATCGTTGGTGCCAGAGAAGGACATCGGATTTAGAGATTGTGTGAAGACCTATAGGAACAGAACGACTGAATAGACCGCCATTGGACAAATAGTATAGGCTATTATACTCTCTAGCATTATCAATGGTCCTCGCCAATGGTAAATCCTAAAATTGATAGTGGGAAGGAAAAAAGCTTATAGAGCAATGTAAATCAGTTGCCAATTTATGAACATAGATTAAATTGCACTGTAATTTGGGCACATAAAGAACAGACTTTAGTGGCAACCCAAACACCATGAGATCACCCCGGCCCGCGGCTTTACACAAGGACCCATCTGCCATGGTAATTCCAATGTCCTCTGTACAAGGGCAAAAATTAAGAAAGCCTAACCGAAGAGCCACACATATGGTCAGTCGCTCTAGAATCCACAATCAAAACATCCTGGAGGCCTTTGTAGGATAAAAGGGAAGCAAAATAGCTTATTTTACCTTTAAGAGCCATAAGTGCAATGGAACTAGAATCAGATTCCTTAGCAAGATGGAGGAGTTTTTTTAGCACCGCCATTTGTTCGGCTGTGAATGGTAAGACGCCAGAGGAGGGAGGGACCGGTGGGGCATCAACAACGTAAGCTGTTTTTGTGTGTCTTTGAATTCTAGGTTTCCAATCAGCAGGTTTCCCATAAAGGTCCCAGCAAGTCTCCTTGGTGTGGTATGGTTTGTTGCAATGCTCACCATAAACGATCTTTCTGAGGCCCAAGAGACTAGTGCCCAAAAGGTCCTTTGGATTTTTTAGGAGGATATTTTGCTAATGCAGAGCCTTGGGTAGTAAAATCCATGCTAAGATCTTTGGAATGAGGTATCATAACACATTTGCGACTTTCTTTGCGGCAGACAATTGCAAAGGCCTCATTGACAGTTGGCAGGTTTGGTACCCAAAATATGGCCCCATACCTCATCCAATTTAGCATTAAGTCCTTGTAAAAAATCAAAAACACGGTCTTTCTCTTGCATAGCTAGAAACAGTTGATCATCCTTGGTACAATGCCAAGTAACGATGTGATACAAATCAAGCTCCTACCACAACTCAAAAATGGTATTAAAATATTCCGTGACTGACATACTTCCCTATTTTATGGAGTGTAAGGCAATCCGAACCTCAAACAATTGAGAGAAGTTCTCCAAGTTGAAGCACATTTGGTGGACAATAGTCCATACCTCTTGGGCAATGTTGTAGAACAAATAGCGCCTTCCAATTTTGGGTTCCATGGATTGGACAAGCCAAGCCATAACTAGAGAATTTTCCGCTACCCATGTGCCGTATTTGGGAGATTGAGAGCTTAGGGCTGGTGGAACACCAGTAAGATAGCCCATTTTCCCTTTACCAATCATCACACGCTTCACAGACTGGTACCATACCCAAAAATAACTACCATTGAGAAGATAAACAATCAAGGGAATGGAGCGTTGGTCAAGGTGGGATGTCTACACAATGATAGCACTGGGATTGAGGGGTGGAGGTGTTGGGTCCATGTTTGGTTCGATGTGGGGGTCAAGGGTCGAAAACTTGGAGGTTCTATTGGTGGAGAGCTGGTCGGTGAGGCCATGGTGGTTGCTGGATCAGTCAACACCACCGTCATTGCTAGGGCAGGGGTTCAGTATATGGGTCAGTGGGTAATGTAGGCTTCAGGATACTTCACGGCTCTAATACCATGAACAATTGTGAGAAACACTTTAAGAGAATAGGCTTTTCAAAAGGATAAGGGGATTTTGGAAGATTAAAAGTAGCACCTCAAATGTTTCCCCCGTTGTAGCCTTATTAGGGTTGACTGTATGAGGTAGATTAGAGGGTTGTGCTCCCTAAACCGACTTGCCTCTATCAAAAGCTACTTGTTTATTTTCATTCCCACTATACTGGCGATAGTTGTCATTACGAGCTCTCTCACTCAACATTAACCCAGCCTTAAAAGCTAAGTTCATTGCTTCTAGCACACTCAAAACCATCTAAACCACAATTTTATCACGAATAACAATCTTCAACCCATTCAAATAACGAGCTTCTTGTTGATTATCACTTTTAGACAAATGGTTCCTCTCCACCAATTTCAGAAATTCAGAGGTATATTCATTCACACTTCTCATTCCCCGTGCACATCTTTGATAGGCTTCAAACATATATTGTTCATAACCAGGGGGTAAAAACCTACCTCTTAACAACTGCGTTATTTGTCTCCATGTCTGAACTGGGTGTCGGCCTTTCGTCAATCTCGTCTCTCTCAATCGCTCCCACCAAATAGATGCACCGCCCTTCAATTTGTAGGCCACTAACTTGACTTGTTGTTCATATGGAATCTCCATGTATTCGAAAAAACAGTCAACCTCAATGATCCAATCCAAGAACCCCTCAATATCAAGATCTCCACTAAGGGTAGAAATATCAACCTTTAGTTTATACTCATTGTTGCCCCAATAGTTGTACTGCTGCACATTCCTCCCAACCCCTCTACCACCAGGGTTAGCTATTACTTGACCAAGATCATCCTTTTCATCACTATCTTCCATCATTAGTCTTCTAGGATTAGCAGGAACATGATTATTGGTTGGTCTTCCTGCTCCGACTTGATTTACGCCAATATTTTGGTTCTTGTCAACATCAATTCGTAGCAGGGAGCCCAATTGGTTGTTAATTTGCTCCAATTGTTGCTGGATGGTATGAGTTACTTCCCGTTGTTCTTCGATTGCTCTCCAAACCGTGGACAACCCTCGATCACCGTCATGAGGCTGGTTGCTATCGTTACCTTCAAGACTGGCCATCTAATTGGTTGATTAACCGGGCTCTGATATCATCTGACCCATCATGTAGCGCGTGTGTAAAGAAAACACACAAAAAAACCCTTGAAAACAAGCTTCAATAGCTGAAGCTTGGCTTTTAAAGAGGCACAAAACTGAACCTATTTTGCTAGAAAAAAACCCAAAAATGCTGCTATAATTGAATTGATAAAAAGTTGATTACAAACCCTAGTTTCTAAGCATATATATATATATATATATATATAGTGTTCTGTTAATCCATCTAATACTTGTAAATAAAATTCAACTAGAATCCTAATAGAAATAAAATCCTAATCAAACATGAAGTAGAATTCTAAAACTTATGAAGTTTCGCTACTGTTTCAGCGCTACTGTTTGGGTTGGTTCTGGGCTGCCCGATTTGGGTCGAGTCGGACTTGGGCTGGGTCTTGATTGGTGACCGCATCAGGTATGGTCTCTTCCTTGTTGGTCATGTTGGCTCGACCCTGTACATGACCCTTAAATCCACTAGTTCAAGCCAAAACATGTGCCTTCCTTGCAGCTTGAAATAGTTCTCTTGGGTATGGCATGGTTTATTGCAGTAGGTACACCATAATCCATCTCTATTGGACTATTTTTTAGAGTCAAGCCGAGTGTTGTCACCTATCCTCTCTCCCTTATTCCCTCTATCTCCAAGTCTCCATAGCCGAAGCTTCAATTGTGTGTGGTTCTAGTATGACACCTTGTCAACTTTCCTAAACCTAAATGATGGAAAAAAATTCATTAAGGGTTGGGATTGGGTCCTTACCAAGGACCTACACTCTGATTTGGTTGTATTCTACATTCAACCCTGCTAGGAATTCGAACGCTCTATCATGCTGCATGACCTCTAGGAAAAAATTTGAATACCATCACTACATTTCATCTTCAGGTCACGATAGTAGTCAATTTCTAGCCATAAACCTGTCATCCTATTGTAGTAGTTAGTGACATACATGCTTCCTTGTTTAGTGGAGGTTACTTGAACCTTTAACCTGTAAACTAGAGCAATATCCTTTTTCTTGGAGTAGTTTTGTTGTAGTGTTTCCCATATGGCTCTTGCAATTGAGAGGAACATCACATTTTGGCTAACATCCGATTTCATGGAATTCCATAACCATGACATAATCATGGAATTCTCTTCATCCCATCTCTTGAATCTTGGGTCTTCAGTGCTAGGCGCAGTATTAGTTAGGTGGTCCTTCTTTTCTCACCTCTTGAGGATGGTTTGGACAATTTGACTCCACTACCAGTAAATCGTTCCATCAAGGCAGTAGAATGGATTCAACCTTTGGAGTTCGTTGCCTGATCCAGTTGAGGCAGCAACAGCAGAAGGTTTACCCGTAGTGGCAGAGGGTTCGTTGAGTGTGAAGGTGTCCATGGAGGTTGTCGACATCTTCAAGCAGAGAGTTCAAGGCTGAAGGGTTTGGGATAATTGCAATGAAGGCTGAAAGGAGAACAATTACAACAGAAATGTAGGGCAATTAAGGCTAATGGAAAGAAACCTAGACAAAAGGCTCTAATACAATGAAGGAATTCTTGGTAAAATTTCTCTCTCATTCATTGACAAGAGAGTTGTACATTCTATTGAAGAAAGCCTATTCTAAATATGGACAGAATTCTAATGACAAGGAAAGTATCAATTTATTCTAAATATTGACAAAATTCTAATTACAAGGAAAGCATCAATCTAGGGGGAAAAAAAAAAAAAAGAGGAAATGCAGAATTAAAGAGATATATTCCTAAACTAAAGCAATTTCTGAATTTAGAAGAAAATCTGGGAGTAATTTCAGGAATCGTAACATTGATTAACTATTGTTGTCAACCATAAAGTTGGATATTTGTCAACCATACAGGGTGAAAAGAACCCATATTGACTACTATACTTTGTCACCAAAAGCCAGAGAAAGAGACAGCACGCTTGAGATTGTCTGTAGGACAAAATGACGTTGATATGACAAGATAATAAATTCCATATCCTTTAGCTATGGTCCTTCAGTGGATTTTTTGTTACCAAAAAAAAAAAAATATTAACTCCATGTTCTTTCTCTTAATTTTTGTGTACGACGGAGAATATAATGGACTGACGCAAAATTAAGATATCATAATCCATATGACAGGGACCTAAAGGTTACCTGAGAAATAAAATTTTCACACAAGGCTTCCACCCTATGAGGGATTAGGTGGTCTTCAAAATTCCCATGCCCTAGTTGACCGTACTTACTCCAGCCAAAAGTGTACAAACCTCCAGAAGAGGAAACAGATATAGTATGCCTCCATCCACATGCAACCTGAACCATCTTCTCTCCCTGAAACTTAAAAATATTAATGTCTAATGCATGCAATCTTAAAAGGAAAAAGGATATGCCACAATGACATATGAAGCTACAAATACAGTTGGAATCAGCTTCCTCTAAATAATGGTGACTAACAGAAACATAAGGCTACTCCATAAACTTAAAAAGTAAAACATAGAAGTGCAAGTTATTCTTCTATATAGCAATTATGTTAAAAGGAACTGAAAGAAAACAGAAACTAGGATTTACTGAAGAATAATCCTTGATTGCTAAAAACAGAGAATCAGTTGAGTATTTATGGACTTGAATACTCAACTGATTCTGTTAGAAATACAACTAACTTGTACAGCTGTACAAGAACAAGTGGACAAATCCTAACTAACAAACTAACAAACTGAATTCAACTGTAACAACAGTAACAGCTTAATAACAAACAAAACTATTTCTCTCTACATTCCCCCTCAAATTAGACTCTGAAACTTTGGGCAAATCATCCTTAGTTAAGTAGTCTGCTGTAGTTTATCTTGAACAGCACAGTTAGGCAACAATGTTAAGCCAAGCCTATTACACAGAAAGAGAAATCTGTCTCTAGGCAAACCTTTGCTGAAAGTATCAGCTGTTTGATATTGGGTGAGAACATATGTGATCTCCACCTCACCATTTTCAACTTTCTCTCTAACAAAATGAATATCAATTTCAATATGTTTAGTGCGTGAGTGGAAGACAAGATTTTCAACAATACTTTTAGCTGCCATATTATCACACCAAATGATAGGAATTTTAGAAAGTGAATAGCCCAGTTCAGCATCTAGAGACTTTAGCCACAAAATTTCAGTAACTCCTTATGCTAAAGCTCTATATTCAGCTTCCCCAACTGATCCTACAACCACTGACTGTTTCTTTTAACTCCAAATTAAGAGATATTACCAAAAAAGACACACGACCCACTTGTGGATTTGCAAGACTTTACACCCAGCAAGATCTGCATTGATATAAACTTCTATAGACAGATAAGGAGTGAATAATAAACCTAACCAAATAGTCCCCTGTAAGTATCGGACCAATGTTTTGCAGGCCAACCAATGTTGCTGATTAGGAGAGGACAAACTGAGTTTATTCACCACAAAGGCAATATTAGGTCAGGTGTAAGTCAAATGTTGTAGAGAGATAATGATAGTTCTATATGGAAAAGGATCAGAAAACAATTCATCATCATTTAGTCAGAGGAGCTCCCAGATTAACTAATGTAGAACATGTGATAAAGAAGTTCAAAAGGAGAGGCAAATTTTAGAGAAGCTGGTAAGAGATTAATTGTATAAACAGCTGTTTAAAAAGCTTCTACCCAAAATTTTAAAGGCATATGAGCATGGGCTAACAGTGTAAGACTCATTTCAGCAATATGTCTATGCTTCCTCTTAGCAACCCCATTTTGTTGGTAAGTATGAGGTCAAGTCAAACAAGGTTGAATGCCACGACAGCTAAGATATGGCGAGAAGGCTAGAAATTCCCCTCCATTATCAGATTGGAGAGCCTTTAGTTTAGAATGATATTGTAATTCAGCAAATTTGTGAAAGGAAATGAAGGTAGGAAGAGCGTCAGATTTCAGTTTCAATGGATATAGCCATTGCATACCTGGTATAAGCATCCTACGAAGATGATACAGTACCTATAGCCTGCAGTAGATACATTAGGAGCTGGACCCCAGAGATCTGAATAAACTAATTTTAAAGGTTTCTTGGCTGTAATTTCACAATTAGAAAAAGGAAGCTGATGTAGTTTGCCAAGTTTACACGAATCACAAAAAAGAAAGAGAAGAATTAGAACAAGAAGGAACATGAATCTTATTCAAGACCATTTGTATTACAAAAAAAGAAGGATGCCCCGATTTGGCATGCCCCTGATCCATAGTTATCAAAGGCGCGCCTAGGCGGGAGGCGCCTTAAGGCGTCAGTTTGGCGCCTCACTTGGGCCGAGGCAAGGCGGTTTTGGCTAGGCCCTCGCCTTGCGCGCCTAGGCGCGCCTCATGAAACTTAGGTCTTCTAACTAAATCTTGCAGCCCAATCGCTCCTCACTCCTCCCGACTCTAGCATCCAGCCTCTCCTCTCCAGCTCGCTGCTCGCCCGATCTTCCTCTTCCTCTCTAGCCCCAGCCGCGCCTGCCTCCTCTCCTCCTCTCCTCTCCAGCTCGCCTGATCTTCTTCTTCCTCTCCTCTCTAGCCGCAACCCCCTCCTCTCTTCCTCTCCAGCTCGCCCGATCTTCCTCTTCCTCTCTAGCCCCAGTCGCGCCTACCTCCTCTCTTCCTCTCCTCTCCAGCTGCGACCCCCTCCTCTCTTCCTCTCCAGCTCGCCCGATCTTCCTCTTCCTCTCTAGCCCCAGTCGCGCCTGTCTCCTCTCTTCCTCTCCTCTCCAGCTCGCCCGATCTTCTTCCTCTCCTCTCTAGCTGCGACCCCTTCCTCTCTTCCTCTCCAGCTCGGCCCGATCTTCTTCTTCCTCTCCTCTCCAATCGCGACCCCCTTCTCTCTTCCTCTCCTCTCCAGTCATCTCATCCACCATTGCTTGTCGCTACCCCGAATTAGAAAGTGCCTCACTAACAATCTTAGGTATTGAAATAGAGGATAAGGAAGACACAAAAGCACAAAAAGGAGACGAGAGACGGTGATAGCTAAGAAAATTATGAGTGGGGTGAGGATTGCGAGAAGAACAGGTACCTTTCTGAATGACAAAAAGAAGCAGATCCTCAGAAGGCAGGACCGCAGCAGGTGGAGAGAGTGGAGCAGGATGTAAGGCAACAGGAGTCGTTGAAGTAGTAGGAGACACGGGAGAAGGCACAGGAACAACATCTCCACCGGGAGGAGACTGAGGCGGATGACGTCGATGATAAACCTGCAATGGGTTAGAAGAAGGAACAGGGAGAATAGGAGCAAGAGGACTCGCGGGAAGAGGGATTGCCTCAGAGATGGGTTGACACTCGGAATGAGGCAAAGAGTAGAAAAGAGACGACTCAAAGAAGGTAACATTCGCCGAAAAAAAATAACGGCGAGTGTCATGAGAATAACACCGAGAACCCTTCTGAAGGCGAGAGTAACCAAGGAAAATGCACTTAATAGACCGAGCAAACAATTTATCTTGACTAGGAGACAGGTTATGGACAAAGCAGGTGCAACCAAAGACACGGGGAGGAAGAATATATAATGGCTGATCAGGAAACAAAAGAGAATGAGGAATCTGGTGATGAAAAACCGAGGAGGGCATCCTGTTAATGAGATAGCAAGCAACAAGGATAGCTTCAGCCCAAAAGCGAAAGGGGACATAATGGTGTAGAAGAAGAGTGCGAGCAGTTTCAATCAAATGTCTATTTTTACGCTCAGCAACCCCATTCTGCTGTGGTGTATATGCACAAGACGACTGATGCAAGATCCCCTGAGAAGACATAAAGGTAATAAAGGGAATAGAAAAATACTCAGGGGCATTGTCATTACTCAATACTTGGACAGAAGTATGAAATTACGTTTTGATTTCAGCACAAAATGATTCAAAAATTGAGAATAACTAAGAACGATTTTTTATTAAATATAACCATGTGCAATGAGAATAATCGTCGATAAACATTACAAAATATTGAAAACCCAAAATAGACACGACACGACTAGGACCCCAGACATCGGAATGAACAAAAGCAAAGCCGATTATTGACATGCTTTGGAAAAGAAGTGCGAGACTGTTTTCCAAGTTGACAAGACTCACAATGAAAAGACAACAAACTAGACAAACTGGGTACCATCTTCTGAAACTTAGCCAAACTAGGATGTCCCAAACGATTGTGGAGAAGAGCAGGAGACTCAGTCACCGAGCAAGCAACAGGAGATGCAGGAAGGTTGAGATGATAGAGATCTTGCGACTCACATCCGACGCCAATCATCTGTCCCATACCGCAATCTTGGATAGTAAAAGAATGATCATCAAAAGTGATAGAACAATTTAACGCACGTGTAAGTTTACTAATAGAGACAAGATTAAAGGGACAATAAGGAAGATAAAGGACATAATCTAAAGGTAGAGAAGGTAAGGGTTTGGCAGTGCCAATAGATTTAGCAACTGCTTTGAACCCATTGGCTAATGTTACAAAAGGTAAAGAAATAGAATTAGTAAAATGAGAGAACAAATGGGATTACCAGAGATATGGTTAGAAGCACTTGAGTCCAGGACCCATGGTGCTAAAGAGGATGACTGAGCGAGACAGGTAGTGGAATCACCAGAGTAGGCGACAGAAGCAACTGTGGATGAGGATTGCTGGTATGTCTTATACTTGAGATACTCATCATAGTCAACCCTAGTGAGAAGGACAGATTGCGGTGGATGACCATCAAAGGACTCAGATCAAGAACCATCAGCATAAGCAACATTAACACGAAGAGGGCGACCATGCAACTTATAACATTGTTCCTTAGTATGCCCCCACTTGTGACAATAGTTACACTTGGGGCGTTTGTCCTGATTACCACGACCTCCTCCCTGTTCGCCACTACTCTGAACTTGTGAAGCCATAACTAAATGATAACCTGTAGAAGAAGGAGGTACTGTAGGAACAGATGAAACCCGAAAAAGACGAAAATACACTTCATCCATAGTAGGTACAGTAGGAATAGCAAAGATCTGATCACGAACAGGAGCAAGCTCAAGACTAATGGCAACAAGAGTACACACCATGAAGAACTTATCTCGTTGAGCTAGATCCTCTGCAGCAGTCTTACCAGCAGGTAATAAGGAGTTAAATTCAGCTTTAATAGAGGCCATCTGACCAAGAAAATCAGGAAGAGTCAGACCCTGTTGTCATAAACTGAGCAGATTAGACACCACTGAATACAGACGTTGAACCTCATTAGTGTATAACGCCTTGGCCTGAGCCCACAATTCACAGAACGTGGTGTCGTTAGTATAGATCGGATGAAGAGAAGGATCAATTGACTGCCACAGGAGACTACACAACAAAGCATCAGCTCTCTGCCACCCAGTTTTATCTGCGGTCACATTCTCGGCCTTAGTAGTTAGATGATCCTATAAACCTTTACCCATACACCATAGTTCAACTGCCTTGGACCAAGAGATATAATTGGAACTGCCCATCACTTCTCAATAGCAATAGCTGGAGAGGGAGACAGAATACCAGAGAATGAACCAGATTTACTGGTACCAGCCATGTTGGACAAAAAGGGAGTCGTACAAGATCAACAAATTTGAAACAAAAGGGGTTAAATAAGCCAAAAAGAAGGGTTGGATGATCCAACACAGAGAATGAAGCTTGGAGGCGCACTGGAGTGATAGCAGACGGTGGATGCCGGTGACCGGCGACGGCGGATGGCAACGAATGGCGACAAAACCACCAGACTTGGGATGGACTAGAGGAGGCAAGTCCAATGGTGAAGACGGCGTTGCGATCGGAGCACTGGAGAGAGAGATCGAAGCAAAAACGTCTCCATGAACAGTGCGAGAGAGGCAACACGTGGCAGCAACAACTGCGATGAGCCTCCAGGGGTTGACAGATCGGAGGCCGACAAACGCAACGACAGTGGTTGTGTGCTTGATCAATGGCCGGACTATGAAGACCTGCTACAGACTAGTAGCGCGAGAGGCAGGAATGCAGTGGGTGGCGACGGCGGTGGCACGACAAGCTTCGGCGCTTGGAGGCGACACGACCGACAGTGGTCTTCAGTGATGTGGGCGGCGGCAGTGACGGCTAGGGTTTGTATGGTGGCTGCTAGGGTTTGTATTTGGCTCTGATACCATGTAAGCTTAGGAAGAAAACCCTAGCTTTTAATGTGTATTTACTACTTAATTAATTTATAGACTATATACCTATATATATATATACAAATATAATAGGCCATGGGCTATGGGCTCTAACATAAGATTAACTCTAGACTATAACCATATAACTCAACAAAAGTAATGTGATTTGTTGCTCTAGAGTCAACAAACCAAGACGGATCATTGCAAGTTGCTGAAGAAGAAAATTGATTGTCCACAGAATTGTTATAGTGAGAACCTTGAATAGAACCTATCTCACTTAAAAAATCTTCACTAGGATCACTAGGGGCTACAAGATAAGCTCTTGGATCAAACTAAGATAATCCAACTCTGCAAGAATTTTGACTTGGAAAATGTTGAAATTTTTTGTCAAATCTATGATAACATTTGTTGGCAAAGTGACTTGGTTTTCCACATAATTGACAATATATCTTCCTAGAGTTAGATCTGCCTTGGCTCTACCACATTTGTCAGAAAACCCACCGCTACTATTAACAGAACCACTGCCATTCCTTGACTAGTGAGATGCAACATTTGCAATCATGGGAGGTACACCTTCAAATTTTAAAACTGAAGATAAAGAGGAATGCTTAACAGATAAACTCTGCTCATGCATTAACAGTAAGTACTGAACCTTCTCTAGGTTAATATCATCCATTTGATAGGTAATTAAGTTGACAACATATTCATAGTCACTATCCAATCCACTCAAAATTGCTAATAAAAGATCCTTGTGATTGGCTCACTAATTGCAGCAAGAGCATGTTCTATTGTTTTAATCTTCAAGAGATAGTCATTCACAGATAGAGAATCCTTCTTGATAGATCTCAATTGTTGTTTTAACTGAAATGATTTGACAACAGTTTGCCGAAAATAAAAATTCTCAAGAACATACCATACCTCTGCTGAGGATTCACAATGAATCACCTGAGCTAGAACAATTGTCTATTGTAGAGAACAACCACCCTAAGAGTAACTTATCTGATTTGATCCAGGCTAGATATTCTTCATTTACTTTTCTATGCATTAGGATCATCAAAATCTGGATCTGGTAGACATTTGATTGGGCCTTTTCCTGATTTGTTGATGAAGGAAACCAAATCAAAAGCCCTAATTGTCGCCAGGATCTGTGCTTTCCAAAACAGATAGTTATTATTACCTAGTTTGATAGGATTGTAATTGAATGCTCTTGCAATAGAAGAGAAATCAGATTGCAAAGCAGAAGATAGAGAGCAGGATCGACTTTGAGAAGAAGAACTGCATTGTTCTTGATTTCCAGCCATTGATGCAAGTTGCAGGCTCTAATACCATGAAGCGAGAGCTTCTATGAAGAAAAGAAAGGAACCAAAAGAAAACAGAAACTAGGATTTACTGAAGAATAATCCTCAATTGCTAAAAATAGAGAATCAGTTGAGTATTTATAGATTTGAATACTCAACTGATTCTGTTAGAAATACGGCTAACTTGTAGAGCTGTACAAGAACAAGTGGACAAATCCTAACTAACAAACTGAATTCAACTGTAACAACAGTAACAGCTTAATAACAAACAACACTAATGCTCCATACACATACCATTGAAATGCAAAGATAGACTAGAAGATTCTATCACAGAAAGTTTTTAAGAAACTCCTCCTGTTATGACCCAATTCTACATCAGTAGTCTACTGGAGAGGTCTTGGGTATATTACAAGGTCCCATAAACTCAAAAGTCACCTTCAACTAGCACTGTTGGAAGTGGCATCAGACCAACCTAGGACCACTACCGGGTGGTGCGGCTAGGAAAATGCTTTGAGACTGGTTTGGATCATATTGAGATATGAATTTCTAACCTGGCAAGGACACCAGGAACTAAAAAGAGGGGAGTTTGTCAAAATTCAATCCCACATTGGTAGTCTACTGGGGAGGTCATGGGTATATTACTTGATCCCATAACATTAGTCACCTTCAACAAACACCTTTGGGTAAGAACTTGTGGTGTTACATCTTTCTAGAATTAACTAGTGATGGAAGTGATTGTCTAGGACTACAATAGGTAACAGTTCTTTATAATATATCCATAATTAATATAAAAAAAATGACAATTGAACCATGAGTTCCTGCAGTCGTTTGGCTAACAAGAGTTTTTGAAAAGCACTTTCATGTTCATTTTGATTCATAAAAATACTAACCAAAACAACCAACCTAAAACAGTATAGTTCCACCGAAATCTTCAAGCCCTGCTTGTAGTGAATGACTATAGGACTTAATCTTACTTCAACCAAAAATTTAAACCATCTGATATAACTCAATATCATCTACAGCTCAATCATGTGATGAGGGAGCTCCTAGAGTTCTTTGGACCCTGGATCATATTCTGAAGAAACCAAAAGAAATTATCAAGACATGATCAAGGATGAAATAACCTTATCAACTTCTTAAAGTTGTATGACTACTTTAAAAAAACAAAAACAAAAACATTTCCACTTGTTCTATTACATGGCAGTAAAATTGTCAAAGCCAGCACGCCTTTCAAAAGAGCAGAATTGAAGTGTAGCCTGAAACAAGTACGTGTAACTGTTGAATTCTACAGTGACAAGCTCAATGGATCAATTAGTAACCATCAGCTGTGACCGTGATGAGCAAAGGCTTATAGAGATGTTATCTCTGAAACTTTTTCTGGAAAATAAATTCTCTTTATTTCAGTAGATGACAAGAAAAATGCAATATATTTTCAGTAACCTCCCCCCTTTCAGATTTCATTTCTCCCAAATCATCACTAATGTAGTTCATCCGATAAGCTCATGATGATAGGAAAAATGCTCCTTGCATGTTCAAAATGTCTGGATATTCCATGAAGAAATCATGTATATGGTAATAGTCTAAGATAGGTTACATACCTGAACACTTGAAACTTTATGAGGAACTAAGCGGTCATGTCTGTCACCCAAGCCCAAGTTTCCATATCTGCCCCAGCCCCAACTGTAAAGCTCACCTTCTTCAGTAACAGCAGCTGTATGTTCAGCACCAGCAGCAACCATTTTTACAGATACCCCCTACAAAATATTAAGCATAGTTAAAGGGAACTACATAAATCTTTTGAGAACATTCCAGCATGCCCATGTCAACCTCAATGGTAAACATGCTTGAAGAATTACGCATTTTTTATATTACCATAAAATCTGGGGATCTGAAAGATGAGAATGTACCGTGTCCGTTTTAGACAATGTCATGAAAAGGATATCTTCATTGTATATTGGAGAAATCACTAGTTTAAATTAAAATTGTATGCCAGTTGTTACATGTGATAAACATGTGTGAAATTACAGCTTAATAACAATACCAAACAAAAATAATGCTGTCAGAATTGGCTAGCAAGAGAAGGCAGAATCACCTCAGACCTCTGAAGGATTACAGACAATGTAGGGATGAAGAAATTCTAGGCTAGAGGCGGTGTTCATGGTACATAAAGGACTGCAGATAATGTTGGATAGATCCTTAGCTTCCTGCTGTGACACTTAACTAACACAGGTACTTGAAAAGGAAATCCTTGCCATAAGGAGTGAATCAATTGTCAGATATTTCTTGCAAACCAAACATTCCAAAGTACTTTCTCTTTGAGTTGTTTGTTCTTTCAATTTTTTCCTATAATTGAACATTCTCTCCTCACTTATTGGCCTTCTGTCTAAATATGAGGAGGCTAATCCTCTTTGATGTCATTTGGTGCATTCTATTTATTTGTGAAAAATTTTTTAGTAGAAAGTCATTCTATTCATCTGTCATACTAGTACACACACACATATACAAAGGACTGAATATCCCAGCCACCCTATTCCGAGATTTACATACACTAAATTAGGAAGCTACAGCTAGCATTGGGAGAAATTTATTCTCCACTCAAAATAGGAAATAAGCTAATGGACCCAAATCACAATATTAAAATAAAGCTTAACTAAAATAGATAATGTCAACTATTCTAAAGAATCAAGATCAGATTTCCACAATTTGTTATCTTGAGAGAAAGACAGACAGGGAGAATGAGGGAACAAAGGCATAGAAACTTTAATCAAGATCTTTTCTTCGACGGCAACTGATAACTTTTGCCACAAAATGCAAAGATGAGAAGTAAAATCAGAATTAAAACTTCCTATCACAGACAAGCTTGGATATCCAATGGTTTTCTACCCTTTTCTTATATTTCTATATTAATGGGAAAATATGTATGTCATTATAACATTTCTAATAAAATTAAAAGCCACAACTAGGTTGATATGGTTTAGAAGGTGATTTCCCAAATTTTTACGACACTAACAAATACACGAGTAATGAATGGATAAGAAAAACAAATGAAATACCTGGAAATCCTCAATTTTCTGTGGCAAAAGTGAGTCCTCCGTAGTACCAAGGCCTAGTTGGCCATTTTGATTCCGGCCCCAACTTCAATAAAGAAATAGAGACAAAATCAACAAAAATAGTGATAATAATAATTTACTACAAAAAGATAGAAAAAACTTCATGCAAATAATGAAATTACTAGAGGCAATGAAACCTGGGAACAGAACACAAAATGTTATAGATATTTGATCTTGCAACCACGAACATATTTATTGATATAATGACTATCCACTTGAAAAGAGTCAACAAGAACAAGCAAACAATACAATTTAATGCTCAAAAGACATGCATACAGGCATGCATTCAGAATCTACCACCAATACAAAAAAAAAAAATTGTTCTGAAGAAGAGCACAACCCAGATTTTTAAAGAAGCGGTACAACCCCAATATCTCCCAGCTATATGAAAGCCTCTACTCATAATTTAATTAATTCCTATTAAACCATAATCATCACAGTATATGTCGTGAGGCTTTTAACTGAGCCTTCCATCCTCCCTTACTATGCCTCTGCTAACTTTAAAGAAGATTGTCTGCTCACTTGGGGAAAACTCAAGAAAACAGACAAGTTTCCACAACAAGAGAAGAGATCAGGATTCTGATGCTACCCTACAACGATGGAGGTGATCTACTGACAAGTCACGTGCAGCAACAATTATCTATAACTTTGTTGCCAAATTAGGATCTTTGCTAGCTGCCTCACAAGAAAAATACCCATCTTGAATGGGGCTCTCACACTTCGCATCCCTTAGTATGGGTAATAACTACTTGTAGATCCCAGTAATTCATGATTTTATCTCAAAGCAACTTGGTTTTGAAACCCTCCAATAAGCTGATTTTCTCTATACCAGTATCCTTAACCCCATGAAAAGCCTCAGAAAGCTATGTTGTCTGGAGCTCTTATTTTTTGGCACATGAGACTGAAAGACAGTACACCACAAGTTCTACAATGTAGCATATTATGAATAAACTTTTATATATTATTCTTAAAATTCAATATACTTTAGAAAGCTGTTTCCTTTTTAACTATTATATAACCAACGGAACAAAAAATCTACTATTGCATAAATTTATTTAATACTATATATTTTTTCTCATCCTAAGCAATCTTTTAAGAGAATAAGTATGAAAAATATTACGATCACTAGGATTGCCAAATCCATTGTAGAACAATATTTACCATTGATTGAAACATGTGTACCAATTTGTTATCTGCTGGAGTTTTAGTGCCTTCTGGTATACCCCCAAACTTCCTCAATCTACCAATTGTTAACTGTAGAATTCCAGCTGTGCATCAATGTCCTACATGCTTTCCATCTGCTAGTGCCGTGGATGAAGAATGGGCTGCTTAGGCTTATCATCTTATTTGGAAGAAGAGCTTATCATCTTTAGAGTTATCTTATTTATCTATTCATGTATTTTGTTTATCTTACGAATTAATCTAGTGTATAATCTAGTCCTAAAAATTAGGAGTCCTCATCCTAATATCTAGAAGCTAAAGTCTAGGAGATTTTTTAGGAAATCTAAGCCGAAGCTTATGTATATATTGTAATCAATTCTCTCGGATTGGGGTAAGAAAAGAAAAGGAAAAAGAAGTTCCAGTTTCTTCATTAACATCCCAATTTTGTTACTGTTAGAAGCCCTAAGGTTCTATGCTTTCCTAATATGGAGATTTCCGAATTATGATTGGTTTCCTAATAGTGTTTGTATCATATATTCTTTGTATTCTAGACTGATTTGATTGTATTAGCAGCAGTATGATTTGTTTCCTTTCTGTAAATATTTCCTAAGCTAGATTAGGCAACTGTTAATTAAGAATCCTTCCTAATTAGCCTTAGGATCTTGCCTATTCAGGATAGGCGTATGTGTATATATGTCTTGGCATTTCATTGAGATTAATAAGATTGATTTTTTCAGTCTTCTTAACATGGTATCAGAGCCATTTCCGATTGCCCTTTGATTTCCAGCCTCAATTGTTTCTCTTTTTCTGTGTTCTAGTTTCAGCCCACCCTCCGGCCTTCAGTGCCATTCTTCGCCCTTTTGCCTTGACTGTTTCTGGCTGTTATTGCCATATTTCCAGTCACCTTTTTTTTTTTCTTCCCCAACCTAGGAACCATGACCGACTCCGTGGAATCTGGCAGCACGACTGAGGTTCCTTTCACGGGCAATTATGGCAGTGGTCTAACTTCCAATGGGGAGTTACAAAATATCCAAGCAGCCTACAAGTTGAATGAAAAAAATTATCTTAAGTGGTCTCAATTGATTAGGACTTTCCTAAAAGGTAAGAGAAAGTTGAGCCACTTAGAGGGAACCGGTCCCAAGGAGACGGATCCTACACACGTTGCATGGGATGAAGAAGATTCACTCGTGATCTCCTGGCTTTGGAACTCTATGGTTCCAGAAATTAGAGACATTGTGATGTTTTTCACAACTACTAGAGAAATCTGGGAAGCAATGAAGACAACATATTCAAAGGTGAATGATGTTGCACAGATTTATGAGATTCGAACCAAGGTTGTAGCTACTAAGCAGGGAACTCAGTCTATAACCGAGTATGCTAATTTGCTGCAGACCTTGTGGCAAGAACTGGATCACTATCAGTGCATCCAAATGAAATGTAGTGAGGATGCTGTTGTTTTCAAGAATTCAGTAGAGAAAGAGAGGATCTACGACTTTCTAGCAAGATTAAATGTAGAATATGATGCAGTCAGAGTGCAAATTCTTGGCAAAACAAAACTGCCTTCATTGAATGAGGCAATATTGATAGTATGAGCAGAAGAAGGCAGAGAATGGGTGATGTTGGAGACTGGTCATATGGAAAATTCAGCCCTGCTTAGTCTGAAAGAGTGTGGTCAATAAAGGCCGCTAAGGGGAGATAGGAAACTATGGAGCCATTTAAGTCCACAAACAAGGATGATTTGTGGTGTGCCTATTGTCAAAAGCCTCAGCATACGATTGAAAAGTGCTGGAAGTTCCATGGGAAACCAACTAAAAGAGGTCTATCAAAGGGGCAGCCTTACATTGCCAATAATCAACAGATTAATGATACAAAAGGTTTCGAACAGACTGGGCTGATGGAGCTAAAGCAGGAGGAAATTGAGAGGCTGAGAAATCTACTGGGACTACTTGAAAAAGAATTAGGGACAGCAAGTGTGGTAGGAACCTCTAATCTAGCCTTCACAGGTATAACTTCCACTTCTATTGCCTTTCATGCTTCAGATTTAAGCCTTAAAAATACTTGGATCCTTGACTCCTGTGCCATAGACTATATGACTTCTTTTTCCCACAAATTCTTGTCCTATAAACCCTGTCCTAGTACAAAGAAAATCATTCTAGCAGATAGGTCTTTAACAACAGTGGCTGGACAAGGAGATGTCCTGATAAATGAAAACCTAACCCTGAAAGACGTTCTCCGTGTGCCTAAATTATTCACCAACCTTGTTTCCATTAAAAAATTGACCCATGATGCTAATTGCCACGTTATCTTCTACCCTACCTTCTGTGAGTTTTAGGAAAAGGACTTGAGGAAGGTAAGGCATGCTAAAGTGAAGGAGGGGCTTTATCATCTTGAAAGTCCTAATGAACAGATTACTAAAAGGGTTTCTCCTGCATCATTCTTAGTGAAATCCAATAAGGATGTGCTTTGGCTTAATCATTTTTGCCTCGCCCATCCATCCTTTAGTGTTCTTCAATTTATGTTTCCCTCTTTGTTCAAGGGATTAGATATTGAACAATTTCAGACTTGGATTTCTGAAAAAATACTCGAATGCACAGAAAAACTCTTCTATCTCTTCTAGGATACAAGGCTACTTTAAATACAGCTCTTACTTCTTATCATTTAGCTAAAGAATAGAGTATTTAAAAATTAAAAATACAATAACAGATTTGGAATAAATCAAATCCCTATATTTTCGGATATATCTTCTGCCCTATCTTCTTCCTTTCCTTCGTCCAGCTTTATCTATTTAATTTTTGGATTATCTCCAACACTCCCCCTTAAGCTGGAAAATAGATATCCTTCATTCCCAGCTTGCCTCTTATCACTTCAAATCCTTGTTTGTTCATTGCCTTGGTAAGAATATCAACTTCTTGTAGACCGGTAGGGATATATACTATGTTTATTCCTCCTTCTTCAATCTCTTGTCTGATGAAATGCCTATCAATTCTTACATGCTTCATCTGGTCATGTTGGACTGGGTTATTTACTATACTAATAGCAGATTTACTGTCACAGTATAATCTTGTAGGATCAGTATTAGACATCTTTAAGTCATTCATGATCTTTCCTAGCCATATTACTTCACAAATGCCTTGGGCTATAGCTCGGTATTCTGCTTCAGCACTACTTCTAGCTACCACACTTTGTTTTTTGCTTCTCCATGTAACAAGATTTTCCCATAGTTTTGTGCAATAACCAGAGGTTGATTTGCTATCTTCTAAGGAACCAGCCCAGTCAGCATCTACGAACCCTTGAATTCCTCGGTCTTCGGTCTTTCTAAACAAAATACCCTTGTCAGGAGTCCCTTTTAGGTATCTTAGAATATGATAAGCTGCATCAAGATGTTTGTTGGTTGGTGAATGCATGTATTGACTTACTTTACTCACTGCATATGAGATGTCTGGCCGTGTAAGAGACAAGTATATCAACCTTTCTACTAATCTTTGATACCTTTCTTTGTCAACTGCTTTCTCAGCCCCATCTTCATTATATTTCCAATTGGGTTCCAGCGGTGTATTGGCTGGTTTACACCCCAACTTGCCTGTTTCTTTTAATAGGTCTAGAGTGTATTTTCTTTGGGATAAAAAGATTCCCTCCTTGCTCCTTGCTACTTTCATTCCAAGAAAATATCTCATCTTCGCAAGGTCTTTTACTTCAAAAAACTGCTGTAATTGCCTTTTTAATGCTGAAATCTCCTGCTTATCATCACCTGTAACGATAATGTCATCCACATAGACAATTAAGACAGTTTTAAGGCCATTATCAGCATGTTTAGTAAATAAAGTATGGTCAGATTGCCCTTGTTGATACCCTAGCTGATGCAATGTAGTACTAAACCGCTTGAACCAGGCCCTAAGAGATTGTTTCAGCCCATATAACGATTTTATTAATCTGCAAGCCTTCCCTTTTTCTTCAAATCCGGGAGGCATTCTCATATACACCTCTTCTTCTAGATCTCCATTAAGAAATGCATTCTTTATATCAAGTTGGTGTAGTTCTCAATCTAAGTTAGCTGCAATTGAAAGTAACATACGTATAGAATTGAGCTTTGCAACGGGTGCAAAGGTCTCTTCATAATCTATACCTTGAGTTTGAGTGAATCCTTGGGCCACCAACCTGGCTTTATATCGTTCAATGCTTCCATCAGCTCTATGTTTTACAGCAAATACCCATCTGCTCCCTACTATCTTCTTATTTTGAGGCAAATCTACCACTTTCCATGTACCATTTTTCACTAGGGCATCTATTTTCTCCAATACAGCTGCTTTCCAATCCGGTTTCTGTAGGGCATCATCAATATTTTTTGGAATCTGCACTTCATCCACTTTGATGGTAAATGCCCAGAAACTTTGGGACAGTTGAGAGTACACCAAATGGTTAGTTATAGAATGTCGAGTACATGACCTTACTCCTTTTCTCCAAGCAATTGGAATATCTAAGCCATCTGGTCCAACTTCTGCAGTCTCCGGTTCTGCATTGTTGGACTTACTGGGAGCCTCAAATGGTGCTACTGATTCAGTCCTCTCTTCTTCTCCTTGTGTTGGACCTTGTCCCGGGGATGATGATTGACCTTGCCTTGGTTCAAGATCCTTTCTCCTTGAATATACTTTTATTGGCAATCCTATTTTTGGACCTATTGTTGAAATATGTTGTTGCTGCTGCTGTTCTTCTCCCCCTGAATCTGTTACATTATTCGAAATAGGAATAGATGAAGTCACTGTTTCAGGAAAAAGACTCACATCCCAACAATTATCCCTACTTTGATCTGCACTTGAAATCTCCCCTTGCAGATTGGTTGTAGGGTAATAAGGCTGATGTTCTAGGAATGAGACATCACAAGACACAAGGAATTTTTTTGTGTTAGGATAATAACATTTGTATCCTTGTTGTGTAGGAGAATAACCAACAAATACACACTTCAAGGATTTGGGATGTAATTTAGAACTATAGTTGTGAACATAGGCAGTGCAGCCAAAAACTTTAGGGGGCAAAGAATTTAGAATGCGGGTAAGGTGAGGATATGAGGTAATGAGAGTCTTTAAAGGGGTTTGAAAGCTGAGAACTTTAGAAGGTATCCGATTAATGAGAAAAGCTGAAGTGAGAATGGCTTCCCCCCAATAAGATGTAGGCACAAAACTGGAAAACATGAGTGTTCGGGCTGTTTCAAGCAAATGTCAGTTCTTCCTTTCTGCCACACCATTTTGTTGGGGATTATAAGGACATGTACCTTAGTGAAAAATACCATTGTCACTTAAATATGTCTCAAACTCGGATGAGAAGTATTCTTTTCCATTATCCGATCGAAGAATATGGATGGAAGTGTGAAATAAGTTGCGGACCATGTGATGGAATTTTTTGAAAACAATGTAAACTTCAGATTTTTCCTTCATCAAGAATACCCAACATACCCTAGTATGGTCATCAATGAAGGTGACAAACCAACAAGTGTTGGTCAAGTTTGGTATCCTAGTTGGTCCCCATACATCACTATGGATTATGTAGAAAGGTTTGGTTGGTTTATAGGCATGAATAGGATGTGAAGATTTTGTTTGTTTAGCAAGAATACACTGTTCACAGTTGAAAGAATCACTCATTTTATTGCTAAATAAACGAGGAAACAAAAGCTTCAAATAACGGAAATTCGGGTGGCCTAATCTCTTATGCCATAAGTGAATATTAACATCTGAAACAGCAGAAGAAACAAATGAATTTTGTAACCTAGGAATAAGAACAGAAGTAGCAGCAGTAGCTGGTCCTTTCACATAGTAAAGGCCCTCTCTCTCCTCAGCATTGCCAATCATCCTCCCCGAAATTAGGTCCTGAAACACACATTGAGTAGGAGAAAAAATTACGTTGCAGTTCATATCTCTAGTAACTTTGCTGATAGATAGTAGATTGCATCTTAAAGAAGGCACATATAAGACAGATTGCAACCATAAATCATTTAAGTATACTGAACCTTTCCCTTCAACATATGATATTGTACCATCAGCCATAGTCACCTTTATATTCCTATCACACCGTTTGTAATCCACCATGCCACACATGGATCCGATCATATGATCGGAGGCCCCCGTATCAACAATCCAATCATTCCTATTTAGTAACTTAGAAAGATAGCAATTATAACTCTTACCTTGTGTCACTTGGGAGATGGTTGAATTCATCCCTTCCTCAGAATTGGAGGGTTTTGAAATCCCTGTTTGTTTAAAAACCTGTTGTAAAACCTCCAATTGATTAGAGGTTAAGGTAAAACTTTTACCTTCTTCTACATCCACTGCATAGGCTACTTGTGGTCTCTTCTGATTCTGATTTCTCCCCTTCCAATTAGCAGGCTTCCCGTGTATTTTCCAGCAGGTTTCTTTAGTATGGCACGGCCTCTTGCAGTGATCACACCAAGGTCGGTCTTTTGTATGATCTCCTTGGGGTGTTGTTGTCTTTTGCTTCAAGGCTATGAGTGCTGATCCATCCTGATTATTACCCTCAGGAGCTGCGTTTAACATGACCTTTTTCCGGCTTTCCTCCCTCCTAACCTCAGCAAAGGCCTCCTTGATGGAAGGGAAAGGTTTCATCCCTAGGAGCCTTCCGCGGACTTCATCTAAGTTCGGATTTAATCCATGTAGGAAATCAAATACCTGCTCTTTCTCCACAAGCTTTGCATATTTTACTCCATCTTTTGTACACTCCCATTGTATATCATAAAACAGATCTTTTTCTTGCCATAATTCAGATAGAATATTATAGTATTCAGTCACCGAATGGTTACCTTGGTGAGTGGTTCTCAAAGCTGATCTCACCTCAAAGCATTGTGTTGTGTTCTCCATGTCTGAATATAGGCTTTGGACAACATCCCATACATCCTTTGCTATCTTATAGAATAGATAGGTTCGCCCTACCTTTGGCTCCATGGAATTAATGAGCCAAGACATCACTATAGAGTTTTCAGCAGCACATGCTTCATGCTCGACAGTTTCAGGATCTGGTTGGGGTATTACTCCTGTGAGATAACCCATTTTTCCCTTGCCTTTCATAACCAACATAACTGACTGAGACCATTCTCGAAAATTGGTCCCATTAAGTTTATGTTGTGTGATTTGGAGAGTATGGTGATCTAACGAGAAAGAAGAAGGAGAAGAGATTGGAAGAACAGATCGCGAGGCTGTAGGAGGACCTATATTGGAGGTTGCACCTGTGGTTGAGGAGTCGGCCATTGGAGAAAAGTTGTTGTGCTGATTATCGAGTACCAAGCTCTGATACCATGAACAATTTTAGACTTGGATTTCTAAAAAAATACTCGAATGCACAGAAAAACTCTTCTATCTCTTCTAGGATACAAGGCTACTTTAAATACAACTCTTACTTCTTATCACTTAGCTAAAGATTAGAGTATTTAAAAATTAAAAATACAATAACAGATTTGGAATAAATCAAATCCCTATATTTTTGGATATATCTTCTGCCCTATCTTCTTCCTTTCCTTCGTCCAGCTTTATCTATTTAATTTTTGGATTATCTCCAACAGATATTAAAGAATTTCAATGTAATGTTTGTCAATTTGCTAAACATAAGAGGGCTTCTTTTCCCTTTAATAATAATAGAAGTTCTTCTCCATTTGCTCACATTCATAGTGATATATGGGGTCATTCTCCCGTTTCTAATCTCTCAAGTGCACGATGGTTTGTGATTTTTATAGATGATTGCACACAAGTGGTGTGGTTATATCTACTGAAAGCTAAATCAAAAGTATGCACAGTCTTTTAAAACTTCCACACTATGATTAAAAATCAGTTTGGGCCTGAGATCAAAAGAGTCCGAACAGATAATGCCAAAGACTTCTTCAATCAAACGCTGTCCAATTTTTTCAAATTAAAGGGGATAATCCATGAGTCTTCTTGTGTCTACACTCCTCAGCAAAATGGGGTAACTGAGAGCAAAAATGGCCATTTGCTTGTTGTTACAAGAGCCTTGTTGTTTCATAATAATGTTCCGAAAAACTATTGGGGAGAAGTTGCCTTAACAACAACCTATCTCATTAATCGGTTGCCATCTAAAAGTCTTAGACTCACACAGCCCCATTCAGCTGCTTTCTAAGTTTTTTCCTAACTTTAGTCCCTCTAATTGTCTTTATCCTAAAGCGTTTGGATGTCTGGTTTTTGTTCATAACCATTTACCTAAAAGAAGTAAATTGGATCCGAGAGCTTTGAAATGTGTTTTTGTTGGGTATTCTTCCACTCAAAAGGGGTACAATTGTTTCCATCCTCCATCAAAATGGTTCTTTGTCTCAGCCGATGTGACTTTTGTGGAGGAAAGTTCCTATTTTAACAAGTCCTATCCTCAGGGGGAGACTGGATTCTTGGAGGATAGTGATAGGGAATTGTTCTTTGCTACTCTACCTTCTTCATCTCCTCTCTCTTCTTCTTGTCATCCTAAGAATATCCCATAAGATTCTCTAAATATGATGCATGAGGAACAAGTTTATACTAGTCCACTAAAGGTTTATTCAAGGAGAAAAGTCTCAAATCCTAAACCTAAGCATGCTAAATTACCTGCACCAAATCCAGATTCTCATCTGAGCCTTGATCTTGACATTCCAATTTCCCTAAGGAAGGGAACTCGAACCTGTATTAGGCACCCCTTGCACCTATTCTTGACTTACTCCCACTTATCTCCAATTTATAAATCCTTTTTGACAAACCTAGACTATATCCCCATTCCAAAAACCTTATCTGAAGCATTAAGCAATAAAAATTGGGAAGATGCCATGAAGGTTGAGATGGCAGCTTTTAAAAAAAATCAGACTTGGGAATTGACTAAGTTACCAAAAGGGAAGAAGCCGGTAGGGTGTAGATGGGTTTTTACAGTGAAATATAAGTCTAATGGGTCCCTAGAAAGGTATAAAGCTCAGCTAGTAACTAAGGGCTATACTCAAACATATGGGGTGAATTATCTTGAAACTTTTGCCCCGGTAGCAAAGATGAACACAGTGAGAGTTTTGCTATCATTAGCAGCTAACTTTGACTGGCCTTTTCTACAATTTGATGTAAAAAATGTTTTTCTGCATGGGGACTTAGAAGAGGAGATTTATATGGAAGTGCCTCCTGGTTTTGGAGTTCAAACTCAAGGAGAAAATGTAGTGCTCCGTTTAAAAAAGGCTTTCTACGGACTGAAACAGTCACCAAGAGCCTAGTTTGGGCGGTTTGAACGGGTTATGGTTGGTTTAGGGTACAAGCAGAGCTAAGCTGATCACACTCTCTTTATACATTATTCAAAAAAAGGGAAACTTCTTGTCTTGCTCGTCTATGTTGACGATATTATTCTTACAGGGGATGATAAAGAAGGAATGGAGCTCTTGAAGGTGTGTTTGATTAAAGAATTGGAGATAAAAGAGTTGGGGAAATTAAAATATTTTGTGGGCATCGAAGTTGCTCTATCTAAAGAAGGAATATTTATTTCTCAACATAAATATGTGATGGATCTTTTGACAGATGTTGGTATGCTTGGTGGCAGGGCTGTTGATACACCTATTGAGCCAAATCATAAACTTGGTGTTGATCTGGAAGAAGGTACAATAGATAAGGAATCCTATCAAAGGTTAGCAAGAAGACTTATTTACTTATCTCACTCTCAACCAGACATTGCTTATGCGGTAAGTGTAGCCAACCAATTCATGCATTGTCCTAATAAGAGTTATCTAAAAGCAATGCATAGAATTCTTCACTATCTTAAAGGGACTCCTAGTAAGGGTATTTTGTTTAAAAAGGGAGGTGAATTGACTTTGGAAGCATATACAGATGCAGATTATGCTGGCTCTATTGTTGACAGGAGGTCTACTTCGGGTTATTGCATTTTTCTTGGTGGAACTCTTGTCACTTAGAGAAGTAAAAAATAGAATGTGGTGGCTAGGTCAAGTGCTGAAGCTGAATTTAGATCCATGGCTCTAGGTTTTTGTGAGTTATTGTGGCTGAAAATTTTGTTGGAAGACTTAAAGGTGAGTTGGTCAACTCCAATGAGGCTTTGTGACAATAAATCAGCCATCAACATTGCTCACAACCCAGTCCAACATGATAGGACTAAACATGTTGAGGTTGATAAGCACTTTATTAAAGAAAAACTATAGAGTGGCTTGAGCAAGATGGGCATGCACACCCTTTGTTCCTACATGAGAGTAGTTGGCAGATATCTTGACTAAGGGTCTCCCGAGTAATGTGTATCACAGGTTCTTGAGCAAGATGGGCATGCATGATATACACGCTCCATCTTGAGGGGGAGTGTTAGAAGGCCAAAGGTTCTATGCTTTCCTAATATGGAGATTTTTGAATTATGATTGGTTTCCTAATAGTGTTTGTATCATATATTCTTTGTATTCTAAACTAATTTGATTGTATTAGTAGTTGTATGATTTGTTTCCTTTCTATAAATATTTCCTAAGCTAGATTAGGCAACTGTTAATTAAGAATCCTTCCTAATTAGCCTTAGGATCTTGCCTATTCAGGATAAGCGTATGTGTATATATGTCTTGGCATTTCATTGAGATTAATAAGATTGGTTTTTTAAATCTTCTTGACAGTTACACCCTAAAGCATTAAAGGTCCAAAATAAGGCCAAAAGTCAAATAAAATGATTTGGCGACTCGAGAGACAAATCTGAGGAGTAAATTGGCAAAATTTACACCAGACAAAATGGTCATTTTACACCAATGGACAGGACACATGATCAAAATGTCCAGAAATGCTCCAAAATACCTTAGAAAGGCATGGAGTGAAGTGGAAACAAACTTTTGAGGCCTCAAAGAGCCAAAATTCTTCAAGATTGAAAGGTGTTTGATGGAAGGCCCAAAGTCAGATCAAACTGTTGAATATACAATGAGAACTTCAAATGAAGGAGTAAACTGTCAACAGGTAACATAGGCCATTTATAGTTGAGAGGAAACAGTCAATAGTTTTGCTGGACCAACAACAGATGATGAAACTTTTGAAAGCTTAAGAGGGAGTTTCGACAATGACTATACAACTCAGAGAAAACAACAATGTTAGGCTACATTCACAAAGGGTCTGCAATGTGGAATTTTTCTAAGGGTACACACAGGAGCTTACAAAAGTTAAACTAAAGGCCTAAATTGTCCTCAATAAACGAGATAGGTGCATCTAGCAGAGGGCGGAATTGGAAGTTAAATGTAATTTATGTCAACGGAGGAATATAGGTATTAAATGGAAAGTAGTTGGCTAGCAGCTAGGCTTCCTTATACCTATGTTGTGGAGTGAGCTGCTCGACATCAATACCAGACAAACAGCAAGATGGAAGCTGATGATTTTGGCTGTTAGATAACCATTCAACTGTACATGATGAAAACAAGTTTCTAAAACAAGACCAGGTGGCAGCAGCAAAAAAGAGAGAAAGATGGCCTAACAAATTTTTCTAGAAGGCTGCATTGCTGGCAACTACTAGGGATGAGAGAGAGAGAGATGAAAACAGAGAGAATATTCATATGAGTAGAAAGGATAGAGATTGTTACAAAGAATAACTTTGTGTGTTCCTTCTTCATTTTTGTGTGCGAGTTACTATACCTGATGGGCTACCTAGAGACTGCTTGGTGTTCGTGCCTACCCTTACCACTGTTAAGAGAATCCCCTCAATGGAGTCAGGCCTGAATATGACTCCTTTCGAAGAAAAGCAACCAATAAGCCTTCTACGTAGGAATTCAAGGGAAGGCTCCACCCCAGGGCTTTATTCAATCATTCATTTACTCTTTCAAGTTTGCATATATGCTTGCTGTTTGCTGATGCTGAAACTGGGTCAAGATTTTTGCCGTGATCTGAAGAAAAAGGAGGAAGTAAAAGCTAAACTGATAACCAGCAAAGAGAGATAAGAATCCCTTCTCTAGCTATTACATATGACACCACATCCTGCACCTCACTTGCATAAAGTTTTCTAGCATGAATCTTTCTCAATGAATGTGCTTCCATGGCCATTACTGGCTCATTGGTTATGGGCAACACTCTTGGTATTCGAGTGCCTCCTCATCGAAAAGTTCTTCTTGTCGTGGTAATGAGCTATAGTGATGATGCTTGTGGAGGCAAAAAGGGTTAGCTGAATCTGTGAAAAATGTGATTTTAGTGATTGTGCATTAAGCATTTGTAGATGAGCATATTTTGGGATTGCTTTTCATTCATTGTGTCCGTTGAGAGTAAAAATAATATAAAAGATAAAGTTAGCCCTCTATCTAATAGCTTAAATTATTAGATAAACTAGTAGTTAACTGAAGAATAAATTCACTAGAAGTTTCATGAATGAAATAAGTTCCATAAAATTCATTGAACCGTGGGATGCAAATATATACAAAGAGTTTCCTAAGAAAACTCCAAAAATTTAGCACTAGATTACACTCCTAATATTTAGGTATAAATTATAACAATCATTCTTCAGATTAAGATGAATTTAAATCAGAAATTCCTTATCTGATTTTAAGGAATGTCCTTATCTTTGCAGCTGGATCTCTCCTTCATCTCTATCTTTAATATCTCCTATTCTTATCCTCTCGGTCATAGCTTAGATTTTCTCCTTTATATTCTCCAACACTCCCCCTCAACCTGATGAATAGATATTTATCATTCTCAGCTTGCCTCAAATAGATTCAAATCTTTGTTTATGCATTGTTTTAGTAAGGATGTCTGCCTCTTGAAACTCAATAGAGATATAGGTTAGACTTAGATCTCCTCTTTCTATTTCTTGCTTGACAAAGTGTCGATCAATTCTCACGTGTTTCATTTTGTCATGTTGTACTGAATTATTTACAATGCTAATGGCCGATTTGTTGTCACAGTAAAGAACTTGTGGTGAGGATATTGAAAGTAATAAGTCTTCCATCATTTTCGCCACCCAATAACCTCACATGTCCCTTGTGCAATAGCTCTAAACTCTGCTCCTTGCCACCATTGATTGCTTCTTGCTTCTTCAAGTTACCAAATTTCCCTATAGTTTTGTACAAAAACCAGATGTAGACCTACTATCTTCAATAGAACCAACCCAATCAGCATCTACAAATCCACTGATTCCTCTATCTTGGCTCTTCTTAAACAAGAGTCATTTCTCGGGTGTTCCTTTTAGGTACCTAAGAATATGATAGGCTGCCTCAAGATGCCTTTTTGTAGGAAAATGCATGAACTGACTTACTATGCTTACAAGATATGTAATGTCAGGTCTTATAAGTGATAAATAGATCAACTTGCCTACCAAACACTGATATCTTCCTTTGTCGACTTGATAGTCCTGTTTGTTGTCCTCTTTATTCTTCTAGTTATGTTCTAAGAGGGTATTAGCAGGTTTGCATCCAAGCTTACCAATTTCTTTCAACAGATTAATAGTATATTTCCTTTGAGATATGCAGATCCCTTCAATGCTTATGGCTACTTCCATCCCCAAAAAATATTTTAATCCTCCCAAGTCTTTTACTTTAAATGCAGCACTTAGCTTTCCTTTTAGATGTTCAATTTTCAATGTATTGTCTCCTGTGATGATAATGTCATTCACATGGACAATAAAAACTGTCTTCTTGCCATTTACTTCAATTTTTGTTAAAAGGGCATGGTCTGTTTGCTCTTATTTGTATTCCAACTGAATAAGTATCACTAAATCGTTTGAACCAAACACTTGGAGACTGTTTTAGACCATATATGACTTATTTAGCTTGCATACCTTTCCTCTTGTGTTTTCTGTCTCAAAACCCGAGGGATCCTCATATAAATTTCCTCTTCTAGCTCCCCATTCAAGAATGCATTCTTGCTGTCTAGCTAATGCAGCTTCCAATCTAGGTAAACAGCCACTAAAAGCAACACTCGAATAGAATTAAGTTTGGCAATCAGAGCAAAAGTCTTCTAATAATCGAGTCATTGGATTTGGGTAAACCCTTGGGCTACTAATCTTGCCTTATACCTGTCAATGCTTCCATTAGATTGGTACTTAATTGCAAACACCCACTTGCTGCCAACAACTTTCTTCCCAACTGGCAAATTGACAATATCCCAAGTGCCATTAGCTTCAAGGGCTTGCATCTCATTCATTACTGCTTCCTTCCACTTTTCATCTTGCAACGCATGTCGTATATCCTTAGGAATCACTACATCATCAATGATGACTGTGAAGACCTTGAATTGTGGAGATAGCTTGAATATCCCACATAATTTGCAATAGGATGCTTTGTACACGATCTCATCCTTTTCCTTAGAGCTATTGGGATATCAAGATCATTAAACCTGTTGAAAGTAGCCTTTTTCATGCTGTCACTGCCCTCAGTTTCTAGACCTATCTCTGGATTAGATATTGGGCTTGGCCAAGGGTCACGAGGCCTTCTAGAATATACCAAAAATGGTTTATCCAAGGCTGGATTTTCTTGAATCCAGTCTTCTAGATCTCCCCCTGAATTAGATGCTGAAGTTTGAGTAGGAATAGGAGGTTTAGGGGCTGATTCAATGACAGTAGTGTATTCAAGATCTTGGATCATAGGTAGAGGCAGAATAGAGTCCCATTGTTCCTCTACACTAGGCCTTTGTTCCGGCAAAGAAGTTGTATGAAATAAAGGTTGATGTTCAAGGAAAGCCACATCACATGATATAATGAAATGTCTTGTAGAATGATGGTAGCACTTATAGTCTTCTTGAGTGGGAGAATACCCAACAAATATGCATTTAAGGGCTTTAGGTTCAAGTTTGGATTGAGAGGGTTGATGTTTATGAACAAACACAGTGCACCCAAAGACTTTTGGTGATAGAGAGTTTAGAACCCGTTTGAAATGAGGATAGGAATCAAGAAGCACATTCAAAGGGGTTATAAATGAAAGAACTTTGGAAGGAAGCCAGTTAATAAGGAAAGAAGTAAGAACAGCTTCTCCCTAGTAGGCATTAGGGACTGAATTGGTGAACAAAATTGCCCTTGCAGCTTCAAGAAGGTGGCAATTTTTCCTTTCAGCTACTCCATTTTGTTGGAGATTATAAGGGCATGAACTTTAATGAATGATCCCATGTTTAGTTAGATAAGGATTGAATTCATTTGAGAAATAATCTCTACCATTATCTGAACGCAAAACATGGATTGAGGATTAAAAAACATTCTTGATCATTTGATGAAACCTTTTAAATATAACATAGGCTTCAAATTTGTCTTTCATTAGGAACACCCAATTAACCCTTGTGTTATCTATGAATGTGATAAACTACCTAGTGTTAGTCAAATTAGAAGTTCTTGCTGGCCCCAAATATCACTATAAATCAAATAGAACGGTTTTGTAAGTTTATACACATGAGATGGATAAGAAATTATGGTTTGTTTAGCAAGAATGCATTGCTCACAATGAAGGGAATGACTTCTTTTACTAATGAAAAGATACGGATACAAGACTTTAAGATAATTGAAACTAGGGTGTCCTAAACGCTAGTGCCACAGCATAAGCTTAGAATCTAAAATAGTAGACAAAGAAGTTAGGTTTTGAGACCTAAACCCAAGGGACTGACCATTCTTTGCAATATAGTAGAGGCCTCCTCTCTCCACAACACTGTCTGTTGAGAATCCGTGTGAGAAGATGAGGACATCAACAAGGCAAGCAACTAGAGATAGAGGTGAAGCCGAGCAATGCGGATAATGAAGCCAAGATAATGCGGATGAAGTTTCTGGATAAGCTGGAGGAATTATAGGAGATAAAAAGATAAGTTCCTTAATAATAGAGAAAATAGTGTATATATCTTAGAATCTGGAAATATTCAAAGTGTTGTAGCTAAGTAGAATTCTAACGTAAGTAGGATACCTCTTGTATAAAAGAATTGCCTATGGTTTAATGCATCCTAACGAGGAATATTTTTCCTAAGTTCGATTCAACCTAAGTATTTAAGCTTAGGTGTACATTTTGTTCATGGTATCAGAGCTCGGTTGA
This sequence comes from Diospyros kaki, assembly GCA_036245055.1. Taxonomy (NCBI): domain Eukaryota; kingdom Viridiplantae; phylum Streptophyta; class Magnoliopsida; order Ericales; family Ebenaceae; genus Diospyros; species Diospyros kaki. Next base: position 33,676,277 of record BSEG01000016.1, read on the forward strand.
TCCGAGTCTGAGTTGTCCAGTCGTATCCCTGCAACAGCCATGGCTACTCCAATATCTACAGCATCCACAGAGTCCTCCCCTGATCCTAACCCTCAACCGATGGTGAATCAAGGACTGCACCTATCATTCGAGAACCAAAGCCTGCAGATCACTCAACACCGATTGAATGGCCGTAATTTCCAAGAATAGTGTCAATCGGTCACATTAGTGATCAAAGGAAAAGGCAAGTATGGTTACTTATCTGGTGAGGTTGTTGCACCACCAGAAACTTCTATTGATTACCAAAGATAGGAGGCCAAGAACGCGATCATAATGGCATGGCTCTTCAACTCAATGGAGCCAAAAATTGGTCGCACATACCTCTTCTACAAGAAAGCTAAGGAGGCGTGGGATGTTGTCCAAGAAACATACTCTGATCTCGAAAATACTGCCCAATGTTTCGAGATAAGATCAGCTATTAGAACCACTAGGCAAGGTAATGTGAGTGTAACTGAATATTACAATACTTTGCTAGAGCTTTGGCAGGAGATTGATCTCTTTTATGATCCAAGTTGGGAGTGCACAGCTGACAGTATGAAGTATGAAAAAATGCTAGAGAAAGAAAGGATTTTCGACTTCCTCCAAGGTCTAAATTCCGATCTAGATGAAGTAAGAGGCCGCCTACTTGGTGCAAAACCTCTTCCTTCTCTCCGAGAGGTATTTGCCGAGGTAAGAAGAGAGGAAAGCAGAAAACAAGTTATGCTACTAGCAGGAGAACCAAGTATGGGGTCGGCACTTGTCACAACCAAGAGGGAGGAATTTCCTAGGGATAAACCATGGTGCGAATATTGCAACAAGCCATATCACACCAAGGAGACTTGCTGGAAATTGCATGGAAAGCCAGCTAATTGGAAACCCAAGAATAGAAAAGAAAGAGCATATACAACTTCAGTTACAGCTCCTATACTTGAAAAAGGTGTAAGTATGACTCTCACTAATGACCAGATGCAGATTTTACAGCAACTACTGAACACCACTCAATTGACAAAGGATCTTGACACACCAGCAACCAATACATCTGCATCATTGGCCCAAAGAGGTAACTTAAAGTACTCTCTAACTACTAGGAGAATGAATGGGAAAGGATGGATTGTTGATACCGGGGCGTCCGATCACATGACCGGATCAACCCTGTTTTTTGAGAAATTTCAGCCTCAAAATAAAAAGCTAACAGTGTTGATGGTAGATGGGAGTATATCTATTGTTAAGGGGCATGGAAGCATATGTGTGGCTAGACTGCAACTTAAAACAGTAATATATGTGCCAAATTTGGCATGCAATTTATTATCTGTTAGCAAGTTAACAAGAGATATGGACTGTGATGTGATTTTTCTTTCATCTCTTTGTATTTTTCAGGACCGGACCTTAGGGAAGATGATTGGCAGTGCTGAGGAAAAGAACGAGCTTTATTGGATATTAGATAACCCATCTCCCTCAAATCAGTTCATTCCTAGACTCTGGTTTACTGTTCATTCAAATTCAAATATTTTGTTATGGCACAATAGACTTGGCCATCCTAGTTTTTCTTACTTGAAACGCTTGTATCCAAATTTATTTTTCAATAAAGAGGGAGTAGTTCTTCAATGTGAAAGTTGTATTCTTGCAAAACAAACACATAGCACATATCAGTCTCATTCTTACTCTCCTTCTAAGCCGTTTTACTTTATTCATAGCGATATTTGGGGACCAGAAAGAATTCCAAACTTAACTGGTGCTAGATGGTTTGTCACCTTTATCGATGACCATACTAGAGTATGTTGGGTATATCTCATGAAAGACAAATCCGAAGTAAATGCTATCTTTCAAGCCTTTCATAAATTAGTTCAAAATATTTTTCAGTCCTCTATTTGCATCTTGAGGGTTGACAATGGCCATGAATACTTCTCTCAATCCCTCACCCAATACCTAACAAATCATGGGATCTTTTATCAAAGCACCTGCCCCTATACTCCTCAACAAAATGGGGTAACAGAGAAATGGGATAGCAGAGAGAAAAAACCGTCATCTACTAGAAGTGGCTAGATCCCTAATGATTGCTAGTTCCACTCCTCATAGGTATTGGGGTGAGGCGATTTTAACAGCCTCTTATTTGATCAATAGGCTGCCATCCAAAGTGATAGATTACCAAATCCCATTGAAACACCTCGTGCATTATTACCCTCATACACGCATCCTTAACTCACTCTCTCCTAGAGTCTTTGGTTGTGTTGTATATGTTCACCAAACCGGGTCTAACCATCACAAACTCGAGCCAAGATCCTTTAAGAGCATATTCATTGGCTATTCTCCTACACAAAAAGGATATGAATGTTACTGCCCCTCATCACAAAAGTTCTTTGTCTCTTGTGATGTGACATTTATGGAAAATGAGTACTATTACTCTAACAGTAAGATACAACAAATTGAAACTCATTGGGATCCTATGGTATCTATCCCTCTTCCATCTTCCTTTCAAAACATTGTTCTACCTCTCAAGGATACAAACAATCCCTCTCAACCTATTCTCATAGAATCAGCCAAACCTAACACATCCAACTCGCTGGTTCCCCAAAAACATGAGCCATTAATAACTGATTTAGAGGGAGATAAGGCTGTCAAAATGTATTCAAGACGGTCCAAATGTCCTGATCCTCATCCCAACCAGTTGTTAGAACCAGGGGGAGGTCCAACAAGAGATGAGAACCCTGCTGAAACTGCTGAACCAACCAGAGAGCATGATGCTGGTCACGGGAGTGATCTGGACATTCCCATTGCTATCCGAAAGGGGGTGAGTTCATATGTTAAGCATCCTATTTCTAATTATCTAACATATTCCAAGCTGTCTACACAATTTCAAGCTTTCACAACCACGGTTGATACAATAACAGTACCACAGAATATCCAAGAAGCTCTACGAAATCCTAAGTGGAAAGAAGCAGTCATGGAGGAAATGAAAGCACTAGTTGGGAACCACACATGGGATGTTGTTGAAATTCCCCAAGACAAAAAAATCATTGGCTGCAAATGGGTATTTACTGTCAAGTATAGATCTAATGGTTGTGCTGATAGATACAAAGCAAGGTTAGTAGCCTAAGGGTATTCTCAAACCTATGGAATAGACTATGAGGAGACATTTGCTCCTATAGCAAAATTAAATTCCATACGAGTTCTATTATCTCTTGCTGTAAATTTGGATTGGAAACTATTTCAGCTAGATATTAAAAACACTTTCCTAAATGGGGAATTAGAAGAAGATGTATACATGAGAATCCCACCTGGGTTTGAAGAAGAAGGGAAAATTGGCAAAGTGTGCAAACTACAAAGATCACTCTATGGGCTAAAGCAGTCACCACGAGCATGGTTCAAAAAATTCAGCACAACGATCACTAAATTTGGCTATACACAAGGAGAAGAAGATGATACACTCTTCACCAAGTGTACAACAAGTGGAAAAAGGTGTATCCTAATTGTATACGTAGACGACATAATTATAACCGATGCTGATACTTCAAAAATTGACACTTTGAAACAGAGACTGAAAGAAGAATTTGAGGTTAAAGATCTTGGACAAATGAAATACTTCTTGGGAATGGAAGTGGCAAGGAGCAAGCAAGGCATACTAATCTCTCAAAGAAAATACACTCTAGATCTCCTCAAAGATACAGGTATGATAGGTTGTAAACCAAGGCACACACCCTTGGAAAGATATTGGAAATATCTCTTAAAGGATAATGATCCACCAATTGATAAAGAAAGGTACCAAAGACTTGTTGGCAGAATGATCTATCTCTCACTCACACGTTCGGACATAGCATATGCAGTGAGCATTGTGAGCCAATTTATGCACTCACCTACTCAACAACACTTGGATGTTGTACACCATATTTTGAGGAACTTAAAGGGGACACCTGGAAAAGGTTTGTTATTCAAGAAGGGAGAAAATAGAGGAGCAGAAGGATTTGCTGACGCTGATTGGGCCGGATCAGTTACTGATAGCAGGTCCACTTCAGGTTTCTGCACTAAACTATGGGAAAATCTTGTCACTTGGAGGAGTAAAAAACAAACTGTAGTTGCAAGAAGCATTGATGAAGCAGAATTCAGGGCAATAGCTCAAGGTATTTGTGAATTAATTTGGTTGACAAGGATAATGGAAGATATGAAAATGCCTCTAACATTGCCAACAAAACTATATAGCGACAGCAAGTCGGCCATAAGCATTGTCAATAATCCTATACAACATGATAAGATGAAGCATGTGAGGATTGATAGAAATTTCATACAAAGCGAAATTGAGGAAGGAGGAATCTAGCTGACTCATGTTCCTACTGAAACTCAAGAAGCAGATGTTCTTATAAAAGCTATGTCAAGACCAGGATTTGAAGCTTTAATTGGCAAGCTGGGAATGAAAGATATCTATTCACCAACTTGAGAAGGGGTGTTGAGAATCTGTGTGAGAAGATGAGGACATCAACAAGGCATGCAACTAGAGATAGAGGTGAAGCCGAGCAATGCGGATAATGAAGCCAAGATAATGCGGATGAAGTTTCTGGATAAGCTGGAGGAATTATAGGAGATAAAAAGATAAGTTCCTTAATAATAGAGAAAATAGTGTATATATCTTAGAATCTGGAAATATTTAAAGTGTTGTAACTAAGTAGAATTCTAACGTAAGTAGGATACCGCTTGAATAAAAGAATTGCCTATGGTTTAATGCATCCTAACGAGGAATATTTTTCCTAAGTTCGATTCAACCTAAGTATTTAAGCTTAGGTGTACATTCTGTTCACTGTCAATCATCCTCCCCGAAGATAGATCCTAAAATTCACAATAGGAAGGAAAGAATGTCACCAAACACTTCTTTTATTTGGTTAACTTACTTACTTACAGTAAGTTGCACTTTAAATTAGGCACAAACAACACTGATTTAATTTTAGACCTGCCACATTAGTTGTACCTTTCCCTTATGCCATGGTTGTGGTACCATCAGCCATTGAGATTAGTAAACCTTGATCACAAGGTTCATAGGCTGATAGTACTTTCAAAGATCAAGTCATGTGATCTGAGGCACCTATGTCGATTATCCAACAGTCTATAGGGAATTTAAAAGAGATTAGAGCGTGTATAAGTGTACCTTACTTAGCAAGAGACACTACTAGGTTAGGAGATTCACTTGTCTCAGATTTAGCCACCTTGGTTTGGCTCAATAGTTGTTGTAGCATCTCCAACTGACCTGTAGATAGAATCAGACTGGTCGTTTTTGCTACTCTTTCATAGGCTACTTGATTTCCCTTCCTCTAATTTCTAGGCTTCAAGTTTGCTGGTTTTTCCACTTCTGCCTCAAGTTCTGAGATTAGCTCATTCTCTCTCTAGTTTGAGAGAAAAAGTGGGTTTCCAAGTGGCGAACTCTAAAAGAGAGGAGATTCCGGTGCGTTCCCGGCGGCCTTCGTTGGTGAGGGCGTACGAAAAAAGACAGCCACCCCTTGGCCGAAGTGATGGGGAAACCACCAAGCAGTCTCTCACCACTGTTCGCTTCAAAGACCGGGAAGCCGAGAAGGAATATGGGCAAATGGGCAAAGAAAGAACAAGGAATGTCAAGGCAGATAATGCACTAGCGCCTCGGTTGGGAAGTTCTAGAATGTCCAATGACCATGTAGTGCAGAAAGATGTTGGGGGGCGCCATGAAAATGACGAGGATCAGAAGGATATAAAGTCTCAAGGGCTGGAAAAAAATACCAGTTCTGAAAAGGAGTATACACGAAATCCGAACAGCAAGGCAAAGGTTAATGAAGCTGGAATCGTGATGATTAGCGAGGGCTCTGAGAATGGAAGTAAGCACATGCTTGAGGAAGATGACCTGTTGGACGAGGAGCTCAACTTCCGCGACATTCCAGCACTGTCGAATGGTGTTTCCAGAAGAAGCGATCTAGAAGAGCCGTCTTCATCCTTGATGGTCGGTCGGGATTCCAGATCTTCGTCGCCAGGTGCGTCGTCACCAACAGGAGCATCGCCTCGAGCAGTAGACCAAGTTGGCATGCAGATCGTACATGGCGGGGTGGATCAGTCCGATGAAGAGAATTTTAAAGGTAGTGACAATGGGAACGAGACCATGGAGGACAGGAACCAAAAGGAAGTTCGAGCTCCCTCTTCGTTCAGGGACTCGGAACCCCGACGATAGTCCGACTGGGAGTCTGGAAAGGCATCAGACGATGGTGCCAATGGTGGCAGATGCTCTTCTGGAAAGGCACCAAGTGGTGGCGCCGACGGTGGCAGAAGCTCCTCGCCGACTTGAGCAGAGCGATGATGCGACGAATGCCGAACTTGGTGAGGCAAAACCCGCTAACTTGGGCAACTAAGGAAACACTTACCGTTTCCAGCATAGGCCCCTGCTTTAAATTTCTGAGCAGCCACTTCATGATCAGCGGATTTCCAGGGATCTTCATGTGACGGCAGGGAGGAGGCTATTGGAGGCTAAAGCAGGTGGGTTAAGTTCTGAAGGTGATGGGCTTCACCCGCGAGTGGGCTCAGGTTGTGATTTAGGTGGGTGGGCTCCAGAACATGGCCCGCATCAATTAAATGATAAAGCTGGGTTAGCCCAGCACGTTAATGAGCCGAAGTAGTAAGCCTATGGGTCTTTTATTAGTAAACAGCAACCATCCTTTTTTAATAAGCCCAGGCCCACTCATTTGGCTGCATCCATACAACCTAATAAATCATGGGCGGCTATAATCGACGATCGGGCTCACCGTGCTCCCACGCACCTTGATCATTTCCCACCTCCAAGTACGCTTTCAGATATTCCCCTTGTTCAGTTACCTAGTGACGTAATTGAAGAATGCATAGAATTTTCGAAGAATACTCTTGCAGGATATTTTATAGAAAAGCGGCTTCTTTTTTCGGTCATTCAAAATATTGCAAAAAAAAAATGTGGTAACGCTATGGTCTCATTGAGGTACTCTCTAATAATTGTGGTTTTTTCTTTTTTCGCTTTGATTCATTAGAAAACATGCTTAAAATTTTTTATGCGAGTCCTTGTCACTTTGCGGGCCATCCTGTCATTTTAAAATGCTGGGAGCTAGGCATGAATATCTTTAGAGAGTACCACACATTGGTTCCAATATGGATTAAAATCCATAATCCTCCTCTTGAAGGATGGTCCCTTAAGGGCATTTCTGTTATTGCCAGTTCTATAGGTCAACCCTTGTATGCTGATCCTATGACCGAGAAAAGAACTAAATTGGGGTTTGCTAGAGTATGTGTCGAGGTGAGTGTCAATTCCAACTTCCCTAAATTTATTGATGTTCAGCAAGGTAGGGATGATCTCACAAGTGAACCTAGGATATCTCGTCTACCTATTGAACATCAATGGATACCATCTATGTGTTCCCACTGTAAGGTTTTTGGTCACCCTATTTCTCAGTGTCCAAATCAACCTCAGTCAAAAGGGAGTGAAGTTAGAGTTGTGTATTTAAAGAAGAATGATCAGAATCCCAAAAACTCTAAAGATAACCAGAATGTACATGATCGTGAAGGTTTTATTATGGTTCGTGGAAAGAAAGGAAAAGCTAATGAAAGAAAGGATAAGGCTATTGTTAGGGAGGAGGAGGTAGGGCCATCTTCTAAACCCTCTGAACCTGATTACTCCGCTATGAATATGGTGGATTGCCTTGAGTATCATACCGTACCAGTTCTTAATGACCCTAAGGATATAAACGATCAAATAAAGAAAAACAATAAATATTGTGTCTTAGCTAAAAAGGATAAGGACGTCCCTTCCCCCACAGAATCTCAGAAAGATGCTGATGAGAGGGACGACTTGAGGGACTCTAGTGCTCGAGAGGTTCAGGGTGACAACGACTCGAGAGTCTAATAGGGAGACGAGTACAAGCTCAGCAGGGAGTGGACCAAGAACAAGAACTAAAGCAAAAAGGGAGAGGAAGAAGATCAAAGAGCAGGGTGGGACGCATCAAGGGTCCAAGAGCCCGAACCCAACCCTTCAACAGTGTTAAGATGCAGATTGTTGCATGGAATGTGAGGGATCTTAATTTGTCCCCCAAGCAGTGGGAGGTTCGTTCTCTTATCTCTCAATATAAGTTGCCTTTAGCTTTCATTTTAGAGTCTTGGGTGGGGAAATCTCTCGAGCTATTATGCCCACCTGGAAATAGATTTTCAATTACGACATGAATGATGGAGATCGGATTTGGATTGGTTATGATCCGTCAGCCATTAATTTAGTTGTTTTGAGTAGGTCAGACCAATTCGTTCACGTTAGGGTGACTGGTCATGATATTATCACCCCTTTCTTCCTGTCTTATATTTATGCTCGAAATGAAGAGGTGGACCAAGCTCACTTATGGAACTCTCTGAGAGGGGTGGAGTTGTCGGTGGTTAACGACCCTTGGATCCTCCTTGGTGATTTTAACGTCTATCATGATAGTTCTGAGATGAGAGGTGGAAACACCTCCCTATCTTTGGGTGTGCGCAGATTTAATGGGTTTCTTTCCTCAATTTCTCTTTAGGATTTGGCCTTTAGTGGTCCAAAGCTGACGTGGAACAATAAGAGGTTTGGTGCAGAGTGCATTTTCCAAAAGTTGAATAGAGTCCTAGTGAATGATGGGTGGCTTGCTAGTTACCTAGAGTGGAAGGCTCTTTTCCTTCAACTAAGAATCTCTTATCACAGCCCCGCTGTGGTTTTCTTATCTGGTTCTTCTCGAAATAATGGTAGCCCTTTAGGTTCCTCAACCACCTTACTGACCATCCTCTTTTTCTTGATAAGGTGGCTAACAACTAGAGCAGGTGGGTTCCCTAGGCCCCTATGTTTCGGGTTGTCCAGAAACTCAAGGTGGTTAAAGGAGCTATGAAGACTCTTAATAAGTCGAGTGGTCATATCTCTGATCTTGTTTTGTCCCTCCATGATAGTCTGCACAGAATTCAGAGAGAAATGCAGGATAATCCTCATGATCCTAATCTTCACCAACGAGAGCTCAATCTTAAAAGAGATTATTCAGCGGCTCTAGTGCAGGAATCTAATTATTTTTCCTCAGAGCTCGGATAAGGTGGTTTGCGGAGGCCGGAGGGGGACCGAAGTTCTCGCTTCTTCTTCCAGTCCATGTTAGCTCGACGGAATAATCACCATATCTATAGCCTCCAAAAAGAAGATGGATCTATTGTGGATTCTAAAGAAGATGTGGCGAGACGTATGGTTTCCTACTTCCAGAACCTCTTTGGTCACAGTGCCCGTTTAGCCCCTGTGTCCCCTGAAGAGATTGTCCCTTTTATCGACAAATGCTTGTCACGGGAACAGTGGGGGGGCCTTATTGCTGAAGTCTCAGCAGAGGAAATTCAAGGAGTCTTGTTTAGCATGGGGGATGATAAAGCCCCTGGGCCAAACAGATTTACTGTTAAATTCTTCAAGAGTGCTTGGGGGATTGTGGGGCCTGACATGGTGGAGGCTGTCAGGAGCTTCTTCTCCTCAGGCTGTCTATTAGAGCAAATGAATGTGACTATCATTAGTCTGGTTCCTAAGGTCCCTCACCTTGAGTTGTCGTCCCAGTTTAGGCCTATTTCTTGTTGCAACGTCTTGTATAAAGTCATCACCAAGATTTTGGCCAATAGAATCGAACCCGTGCTTTCTGGTCTTGTGAATGAGGCTAAGGCAACATTCGTGCCTAGGCGCTTGATTAGGGATAACGTCTTGCTCGCCCAGGAGCTCGTGTTCCAATATCACCTTCACAAGGGGCCTCCTCGATGTGCAATGAAAGTGGTCCTAGCTAAAGCTAATGACACTGTGGAGTGGGACATTCTCTTGACTGTCCTTCATCTTATGAATTTCCATCTGCAATTTTGTAGCTGGATCTGCGAGTGTATCACTACTCCTCGTTATTCCATTAAAATTAATGGGCAGTTAAATGGATTCTTCCCTGGTGGTCAGGGCCTTAGGCAAGGGGACCCTCTATCTCCTTATCTCTTCGTCCTTGTGATGCAAATCTTGAATGGCATTGTTAGCCATCAGACAAGGTCTCCAGATTTTCAATTTCACTAAAAATATAAGCAGACTCGACTGGTGATGCTCATGTTTGCAGACGATCTCCTTTTGTTCTCCCATGGCGATCCTGCTTCGATAGGTATCTTGAAATCTTGCTTAGAGAGATTCTCTGGGTTGTCTAGCCTCAAGGCCAATGACTTAAAAAGCAGTTGCTTCCTCTCTTGTAGAGATGAGTCCTTAAGGGAGAATATTTTGACTGTTGCAGGTTTCCAAATAGGTGTGTTGCCTATGCGGTACTTGAGGATGCCTCTTCTTTCCACTAAGTTATATTATGGAGATTGCTGGCCTATCGTTGATAAGGGTTAAGAATAAGATTTGCTCTTGGCGGAGTAGGTTACTATCCTTTAGGGGCCGCCTTCAATTAGCTCAGTCTGTTCTTTCCACTATCTATGTGTATTGGGCCTCTGTGTTTATTTTGCCGAAACGGGTGGTCCATGAGATTAAGCAATCATTTCGTAATTTCTCATGGAGTGGTGATGACGCTGACCCCTATAGAGCAAAAGTGGCTTGGCAGGAGATCTGTTGCCCCAAGGTGCAAGGGGATCTGGGTCTCAAGCCTCTCTATGTCTGGAATCAAGCCCTTATCGCCAAGCTTATTTGGCGCTTGCTCTCGGGCAATGGGGAGTCATTTTGGGTGAAGTGGATGCATACCTATCGAGTTAAGGGGGCGTGCTTCTGGCTCCTTAAAGTGCCATACGCTTGTCCATGGTACTAGAGGAAGCTGCTCTCCCTCAGGGGAGCTGTGTGATATAGAGTGTGGTGGAAAATCGGGGATGGTCATAGCGCGTTCCTTTGGCATGATCAATGGCACCCCTTAGGTGTGCTTGTTGATCGTTTCTCTCGCCAATTGCCTCAACAATTAGGTATCCATACCTTGGCCAAGGTCATTGATTTCATTGAGAATGGCTCTTGGAATTGGCCTGACCTTTTCCCTTATCCAACTTACAATCTTATTAGGAATCACCTTCCTAGCCTTCCCCGCCTTCAGCGTCAGGACGAGAATTTCTGGCTCCCAGCTACGAACGGTGTTTTTTCGATTAGGGCTGCACTTAAGGACTTCCAGGAACAACGTCCCCGGGTTCATTGGCATAGGCTTGTGTGGTCGTCGGAGTGTATTCCAACTCATTCTTTTATTTTGTGGTTAGCGATTCGAGAGCGTCCTTCTACACTTGACCATATTAACCTTTTTTTGTCTTTTCTGAATAGATGTTTCATTTACAAGATGAATGCGGAGAGACAGTCACCTTTTTTTCAAGTGCCCTTATTTCAGAGAGGTGATAACATTCTTCCACAAATCAAAGAAATTCAATTGGCCTTGGCGTCGATGGGATTCTAGAGTGCTTTGGGCTGCTACAAGATGGAGTGGCAAGGGTCCGTGGCAGGTGGCGAACAAATTGGTGCTTCATGCTTTAGTGTATTTCATCTAGAGAGAGCACAATAACAAATGTTTCCGTGATCAGGAGAGATCTGGCTCTCAGTTGGCTCATCAAATTCAATCCGCTGTGTGGGCCCGTTTAACGACCGTCCGACTCAGACTGTCTATTCAGAGTTATGCTCTGTCATGTTTGGTGTCATTCGAGGGATCAGGTTCTCCCTCCCCATTGAGTTGCTACTTGCTTGCTGTTGGAGGCTGGCTTTTCTGATCTTGTTCAGCACCAATCCCTTCGGTGCCTTGTGTTCAATGCTGCCTCTCCAGTTGGGGCTCGCTTTGTTTGCAGTTTTCCTGTTCATGATAAGTACAACAGGCTTGTTCTTCCAAGATGGATTGTTGCTTTCAATCACTTCCAAGCTTTTGTTTATTTTCTGTACATATTGTCATTTATTTTTCTTCTTCCTATGTTTTTCTTATTTTTAGTTTATTTTTTCATCTTTTGGCCCAAAGGGTGATCGTTGTTATGTTCATGCCCCTAGTTTTTGGTTGGTCCGAGGCATGCCTTGGCCTTGGTTTGTAGCCGTTTAGGCTTTGGTTTGTGTTCTATGAATCTCTCACTTACAGAAAAAAAAAGTTTGCTAGTTTTTTGTGAATTTTCCAGCAAGTTTCCTTTATGTTATACGGCTTATCGTAGTAATCACACCAAAGTTTGTCCTTTTATAACTCTCATTTGGATGGATTATATGTCTTTATCCTCGAGGAGACCAATGTCGATGACTATAAGTTTGCATCAAAATTGATCACCCCTGCAAGATTAAGCATCACTTTTTTTGTGCTTTCTTCTCTTCTCACTTCTACACAGACTTCCCTTATTGATAGAAAAGGTTTGGTTCCAAGTAAGGCCTCTTTTACTTCATTAAGATTAGAATTTAGACCATGCAAAAAATCAAACACTCTATTTTTCTATCATCTTTTCATACTTCTTTTCATCTCCAACACACTCCCATTTAATCTCATGGAATAAATCCATCTCTTGCCACAATTTAGTTAAGGCATTATAATTTCAGTAATTGAACTATTACCTTGCCTTGTTGTCCGGATAGTAAAACGCATCTGGAAGCTTTAGGCAGTGTTCTCCATGCCCGAATAGATTTCTTGCACAACTTCCCATATCTCCTGGGTTGTCTTGTAGAACAAGAAGGTCTTTCCAATCTTTGGCTCCATAGAATTGACTAACCATGCCATTACAATCGAGTTTTCAGCCTCCCACATGCCATAATTTGCTGAATCAGCACTTGGCTTAGAAATCGTCTCATTTAGACATCCAATCTTGCCCTTTTCTTGAATCACCAACAAAACTGACTGGAACCACTATCTGAAGTTGGTTCCATTCAGCTTATGCTGGGTGATTTGGAGAGAATGATTATCGAGAGTGATTGGAGGTTGTGGGACTTGAGTGTTCCTTGTTGCGGTTGGTAGATCGGTGGAAGTTTCACTCGCTGACAAATTTTCAGCCATAGCACAAACTTACAGAGTTCTACCAACTGAAGGAGAATAAAAAATAGGTGCAAACCCTACTACGGAATCGGATTTTTGAAAATATTTGCTTTTTCCTCAAACAACAATGAAAGATACGTTTGTAATGAGTAAAATACAAAAACAATAAAATTAAGTACAACCATCAAGTATTCAAACTTAAGAAAAGAGTGAATTTGTGCTTCACAGGATTTTGCAAGATTAAAGTATGTAACAAAGATGAACAAGAAAGAAGAAATCAAGCAAAGATAATACATATTTTATATAGTGATTCGACAACTTGCCTATGTCGATTACCTTGACTCCTCGCCAAAAATTTCCAAATCCACTAACATAATGCTTTTTGAAGAGGCAATCACTATTCTCTATACAATCACTTTTCAATGATATTCTGCTTTTTACACAAGCTTAAGCACTAACCTTGTGCTTTTTACAGGCTCAAGCACCTAACCTTACAAATGTTTTTTACAACCAAAGCAATAGCCCCTCGCTTTTACAATTTAAGAAGAAGATTTGTGAGATACTCACAATACTAGAAAACCTCACAAAGGATAACACTCAAGGTGTTTTACAATAAGAACACTGGGCCTTTCCGCTTCAACAGTCATCTGGTTGTCCACCCCTCTTTTGCTCAGATGGTTCAGTCTGGATGGGCCTTAGAGGTGGATGGTTGGCCTATGTATCGCCTCGTTATAAAGCTCAAGGCTGTCAAGCATGAGCTGAAATTCCTCAAATCCCAGCAAGGTCATGTGACTTCGCGTGTTTTGGACCTTAGAGCCAAGCTTCATGAGATCCAGGGTCTTCTTCACTCCTCCCCCTCTGATGCCTCCCTCCGAGCCCGTGAATTTGATCTGGCTCGAGCCTATTTGGAAGCTCTGTCTCAAGAGAGTGATTTCTTTCGTCTTCATGCTCGTATTCATTGGAATGGGGAAGGGGACCGATGTTCCAGTTTCTTTTTCCAGCAAATGCTCTCTAATCGTAATTTTCACCATATTCATAGTTTGGTTAGACCTGATGGTTCCCCCGCGACCTCAAAGTCAGAAATTCCTCAGGTACACCTATCCCACTTCTATGAGCTTCTCGGGCCCCACTCTAAAGGGATTGATTTCAGCCGTGAGTCGTTGGACATGTATGTCGATAGGACCATATCCTCTTATGTCTAGCCAGATCTTTTGAGGGATGTCTCGGCAAAGGAGATCCGGTCGACTCTATTCTCGATGAGAGATAATGTTGTTTTTTGTTCCCTAATAAGACCCAAGGCAATGACGATTTTTCGGACGGGTCCTCATAGGCTTCGGCCCGGGATTGAAGGACCCAAGACCATTACCGTCCTCTTTTTGGCAGCCCATTTTAGAAGTCGGGCCACAAGCCCACTTTCCATTTTAGAGGAGAAATGGGCCTCAGCCCATTTGCTCAAATGGTGACAGAAGCCCACTTAAGCCAGCCCATCTCCTTTATAGCCCACATATATAAGAGCCTTCTGGCTCTTCTGTTGGCGCCTCTGATTGCCCCTTGTTTCGGCCGAGCCCTAGTTTCCTCTCTCTCTCTCTCTCTCTCTCGTGTTTCCTATCTTGGCCGATTGCTTCATCACTTCAACCCTTGTTCCTTCGATAGCGATGAAGACTCTCTTGCCTTCTGTGAGTTTTGTTTCCTTTGATGGTTTCAGCCGCCTTTCCTTTTGTGCGAAAGGCAGCCTCTTGGATGTCGCGGGAAACGCCTATATATCCAGATCTGGGTTCTCTCTTTGAAAAGGTCGATCTCCTTGCTTTGTGCCTTGATCTTGCTGTTCTTACCACCGATTTACTGCTGTGTGTGTGGTTGTCTTCGGTTGAGCGAGAGAGGGTTTACTTTGCTGGTTTTGGCCGAGAAGGGTTGGGGCTTTTCTGGGCTTTGGTTTGAGGGCTTCGATAGTGGCTTGTGGTTCCTATTCGTTGGTGTTACCAAGAGGGGTAACTGGTCTCTCAGATCCGAGCCTTGAACGTTTTGAAATCAGAGTTTGTATTGTGTTTTACTTTACATCCATGTTTTGATCTATATTGGATTCGACATATTGCACTAACCTATTCTGTTTTGAAGAAATATTCCGCAACAAATGGTATCAAAGCCTTGTGTGGCTCCTGGATAGTGCCTTGTTCGAATCAGATCTGAAAAGCCTTATCATTTTTAGATCCGATCTCGGTAAGTTTGCTTCCATTTCAGATCTAATCTCGGTTTGTTCGATTGACCCTTGCAGGTTGTAAGGTGGGTTGCAAGGACCCCAGATCCGGACTTAGTCGGTCGCGGGGATTCACTCCGAGCAGCGCGTGGCTGCTCACTCACCTGCCGACCAGCGGCGCGTGAGCGTGTAGACGGCAGCGCGTGAGGTAGCGCGTGGAGGTCGGGGTTGCCCCTCTTCTGCTCCAGATCTGAGCCTGCATCTTCTACAGATCTCAGTTGTGAGATCTGTGCTGGTAACTTCTCTATACTCCTTTTTCTAGCAATTAGCAGGTCATCGTGTGGGGGTGGCCATTAGGTTTGGGGGTTACCCTGTGGTGGTAACCATTGCTTGTTGATAGACTTAGGGTTATCTGTGATTCTTCTTGCACTAGCATAAACTGTTTTTTTTTTTTTTTTGGTACGGTTAAATCTTGCTATTGTGCTGCATGTGAAATCTGCCTTAAGTTGTTCCTATCTGTTAGGTTGAACTTTAAAACCCTAAAAATATTCTGCTTGTGTGTGTTAAGCATATTCTTTTGTGTGAACATGTCTGCAAATCATTTCGAATTGGGGGTTTTCAATGGAAAAGGGGATTTCTCAATTTGGCAACAAAAAATGAGGGAAATTTTGGTACAACAGAAAGTTTCTAAAGCCCTAGATGGCAAATACCCTGAATCCTATACTGCAGAACAGAAAACTGAGGCTAATGAATTGGCTTATACTTCTATCATTTTACATCTTTCTGATTCTGTTTTAAGAAAGGTAGGAAAACTTGATTCTACAAAAGAGTTATGGGAAAAATTGGAAAAACTCTTTGTGAAAAAATCCACACCCAACAAACTTTTCTTGCTTGAAAGTTTTTTCAGTTTTAAGATAGACTCCTCTAGGGATCTTGATGATAATTTAGATATCTTTAATAAGCTAGTACAAGATATAACTAATTGTGGTGAAAATGTAACTGAAGAATACAAAGCTATAATTCTTTTAAATGCAATTCCAGATGCATATAAGGAAGTTAAAAATGCCATTAAGTATGGTAGAGATACCTTGACACCTGAAATAGTCATAGATTCCCTTAGGAGCAAAGATATGGAGTTAAAAAGTGAGAAAAGACATGGAGAGGTCCACTTGATGAGAGGTAGGTCTCAAACTAGGGGACATGAGGGAGGTGGTAAAAAGAAAGGTAGAAGTAGGTCTAAGTCTAAGACCAAAGGAAAGGGGAAGAGTAAGTGTTTTGGTTGTGGTAAAACTGGACATTATATTAAAGACTGTTATACTGAGAAAAATAAGCAAAAAGAAAAATTAAAGGATCAAGAAGAAGCAAATGCAATAACCTCTTTTGACCCTAGTGAAGTTTACATGCTTATAGACTCTGACATTGCTGAAATTAATGCTACTCTTGGGGCACATGGGCAAGAATGGATTCTTGACTCAGGTGCATCATTCCATGTCACATCCCAAAGACATTGGTTTGAAAATATGCGAGAATCCGTGGGTGGTCATGCCATAGTTTGTAGCAATATAGCCTATAAGGTTGTAGGGATTGGAGACATCACTCTTAAATTAGAATCAGGATATGTCCTAAAATTGAGAGATGTTAGATTCATCCCTGAAATGGCTAGAAATCTAATTTCAGTAGGAGAATTAGAAAAGAATGGATTTACAGAAAAAATAGAAAATGAAATGATTAAAATGTTTAAAGGGGCTATGATGGTGTGTAAGGGAGTTAGAAGAAATGGGATATATGCCTTAACTGCTGAGGTAATGAGTAGCTCAGGCTCTCATATTGATTCAATCAATTCTGATGTCACTCAAAAATGGCACAACAGGTTAGCTCATGTTAGTATTAAAGGACTTAAGTTCCTAAATAATAAGGGAGTGTTTGGTAAGGATTGTGTGTCCGATATCCCCTTTTGTGACCATTGTGTGTTAGGCAAACATCATAGATTATCCTTTTCTTCAAATGTGCATAGAGCCTTAAGGGTTCTAGAGTATATCCATTCAGATTTATGGGGACCAGCAACAAATCCCACTTTTTGTGGGAATAGATATTTTTTGTCTATGATAGATGATTTTTCTAGGAGAGTGTGGGTCTTTCTCTTAAAAGACAAAACAGAAACTTTTAAAAGTTTCAAAACTTGGAAAACTCAAATAGAAAATCAAACAGGCAAGACAATAAAGTATCTAAGAACTGATAATGGTCTAGAGTTTTGTAACAAGGATTTTGATGATTTGTGTAAAGAATGTGGTGTACCAAGGCATAGAACTGTTCCTTACACCCCACAGCAAAATGGGATGACTGAAAGGATGAATAGAACTCTCCTAGATAAGGTTAGGTGTATGATGATTAGTTTTAATATACCTAAATCTTTTTGGGGTGAAGCAGTGATGACTGCTTGTTACTTGGTTAACTTAACCCCATCAGCCACATTAAATGGTGACACTCCTTATGAGAAATGGTATGGAAAATGTGCAGATTACTCAACCCTTAGAACCTTTGGCTGTGCTGCCTATTCTCATCAGAATGAAGGCAAATTAGAACTTAGATCAAGAAAATGTGTTTTCTTAGGATATCCTGAAGGGGTAAAGGGTTATAGACTTTGGGATAGAAGTCAAAAGGGAGTAAAAATAACTGTAAGTAGAAATGTCACATTTAATGAAGCTGAAATGCCTTGTCTACAATCAAATAGTAACAATCAACAAGATAATGAGGGTAAGGATTCCCTAGAAGAGTCTAGGAATATTAGCACCAACATTTCCACCACCTCAAGTGAGGTGGAGATACAAAACCAGGCTGAAGAAAATGAGGAAAATGAGATAGTAGAAGAACAGCCTCCTATAGAATAGCCACCTCTATCTAATTATCAACTAGCCCGAGATAGGGAGAGAAGATCTCATAGGATTCCTCGAAGACTAGAATCCGATTTTGATTTAGCCTTTGCTAGTTATCAAGATCTAGCCGACAAGGAGCCAAAAACATATGAAGAGGCCATTAGAAGTGAATATTCTAAAAACTGGAAAGAAGCAATGGGAGAGGAGATGAGTTCTTTAAATAAAAACCATACATGAGAATTAGTACCTAGACCAAAAGATAAGTCAATTGTGGGATGCAAGTGGATATTTAAGGTTAAAGAAGGTACAAGTGAAAAAGAACCCATAAGATTTAAGGCTAGGTTAGTAGCCAAAGGTTTCACACAAAAGGAAGGGATAGATTATAATGAGATTTTTCCACCTGTTGTTAAGTATACCACCATTCGAGTCATGCTTGCTTTTGTTGCTTATTTTGACTAGGAACTTGAACAACTTGATGTTAAAACTGTTTTCTTGCATGGTGACTTAGATGAAAAAATCTATATGTCTCAACCCAAAGGTTTTGAAGATAAGGCAAAACCAGATTTTGTGTGTTTCTTGAAAAAATCTTTATATGGTTTAAAGCAATCTCCTAGGCAATGGTATAAACGTTTTGATTCATTTGTTAAATCAATAGGTTTTAAAAGAAGTGATTTTGATTATTGCCTTTATTTTCAGCATAAAAATAAAGATGACTGCGTATTTCTTTTACTTTATGTTGATGACATGCTTCTTATTGGCCCTGATGTTAAAAGAATAAATAACATAAAATCTACTTTAGGTGGAGAATTTGACATGAAAGACCTAGGTATAGCTAAAAGAATCCTAGGTATGAAAATTATAAGAGATAGGTCAAATTCCATGTTATTCTTGCATCAAACTTCATATGTGTTAAAAATTTTAAAAAGATTCAGCATGCATGAAAGCAAATCAGTTTCTTTACCTTTAGGAGTCCATTTCATACTGTCAAAAGAAAAATCTCCAGCTAACAAAGAAGAAGAGGAGTACATGAGTAAAGTCCCTTATTCAAATGCAATAGGATCGGTTATGTACCTCATGGTGTGTACTAGACCAGACTTAGCCCATGCAGTTAGCACATTAAGTAGATTTATGACAAACTCAGGACTTGTCCATTGGGAAGCTTTGAAATGGTTGCTTAGGTATTTGAGGGGTACTTCTAATTTAGGTTTAGTGTATAAACATCATTCAGATAAAATGAGTTTAATGGGGTTTACAGATTCAGATTATGCAGGTGATAGAGACAATAGAAAATCAACATCATCTTATGTTTTTACTTTATGTAATTCATGCATTAGTTGGAAGTCTCAACTCCAACACATTGTTGCTTTATCCACTACTGAATCTGAATATATAGCTGCTACAGAAGCAATTAAAGAAGCATTGTGGTTTAAAGGTTTGCTTAATGAACTATGTGTTCTAACAGAAAATGTTACTGTTTTTTCTGATAGTCAGTCAGCTATACACTTGTGTAAAAACCCCGTTTTTCACGAACGCACTAAACACATTGATATAAGATTGCATTTTATTCGTGATATTATATCTCAAGATATTATTAGACTTGAAAAAGTGCGTTCAGATTTCAACCCCTCTGATATGGGAACAAAGGTGCTTACTGCTGAAAAATTCAAAAGGTGCCTAGAACTGCTAAGCATTGGTAAAGTTACGTGAAAATGGTAAGGTATTTCTTTTACCTACTGATTATGCTTTATGCTGTATGTTATTTTGTTGTTTTAAGTTTACTGGTCTTATTAGGAAACAAGGTGGAGATTTGTTGTTTTTTGTTCCCTAATAAGACCCAAGGCAATGACGATTTTTCGGACGGGTCCTCATAGGCTTCGGCCCGGGATTGAAGGACCCAAGACCATTACCGTCCCCTTTTTGGCAGCCCATTTTAGAAGTCGGGCCACAAGCCCACTCTCCATTTTAGAGGAGAAATGGGCCTTAGCCCATTTGCTCAAATGGTGACAGAAGCCCACTTAAGCCAGCCCATCTCCTTTATAGCCCACATATATAAGAGCCTTCTGGCTCTTCTGTTGGCGCCTCTGATTGCCCCTTGTTTCGGCCGAGCCCTAGTTTCCTCTCTCTCTCTCTCTCTCTCTTGTGTTTCCTATCTTGGCCGATTGCTTCATCGCTTCAACCCTTGTTCCTTCGATAGCGATGAAGACTATCTTGCCTTCTGTGAGTTTTGTTTCCTTTGATGGTTTCAGCCGCCTTTCCTTTTGTGTGAAAGGCAGCCTCTTGGATGTCGCGGGAAACGCCTATATATCCAGATCTGGGTTCTCTCTTTGAAAAGGTCGATCTCCTTGCTTTGTGCCTTGATCTTGCTTTTCTTACCACCGATTTACTGTTGTGTGTGTGGTTGTCTTCGGTTGAGCGAGAGAGGGTTTACTTTGCTGGTTTTGGCCGAGAAGGGTTGGGGCTTTTCTGGGCTTTGGTTTGAGGGCTTCGATAGTGGCTTGTGGTTCCTATTCGTTGGTGTTACCAAGAGGGGTAACTGGTCTCTCAGATCCGAGCCTTGAACGTTTTGAAATCAGAGTTTGTATTGTGTTTTACTTTACATCCATGTTTTGATCTATATTGGATTCGACATATTGCACTAACCTATTCTGTTTTGAAGAAATATTCCGCATCAGATAATAAAGCCCCTGGTCCTGACAGTTTCACTATCTAGTTTTTTCGTCATGCCTGGGATATTGTTGGGGCTGATTTTGTTATGGTTGTTTCTAGATTTTCCAGTTAGGCAAGTTACTAGGTGAGATCAATGCTACTATCATTAGCTTTGTGCCTAAGGTTCCCCACCCGGAGTCTCCTAGCCAGTTCCGTCCAATTTCTTGTTGTTATGTTACCTATAAGGTCATTTCCAAAATTCTTGCCAATAGGATTAAGCCTTTGTTACCCCACTTGGTTGATGTCTCCCAGACTGCCTTTGTGCTTGGTTGATTTATAGGCGACAATATCCTGATAGCACAGGAGCTGTTGCATAGGTACCACATCCCAAAAGGTCCTGCCAAATGTGCTCTTAAGGTTGATCTTACTAAGGCTTATGACTCAATGGATTGGGATTTCCTTCTTTGTGTCCTGCGCCTTATAAACTCCCCCCCTCCTTTGGGATTTCCTTCGTTGTGCCCTGCTCTGTATAAACTTCCCCCCCCTCTCCCCCTATTTTGTCTCTTGGATCAAGGCCTGTGTGACTACGGTCCGATTTTCAATTAAGGTCAATGGGCTGCTCCATGGGTTTTTTCCTGGTGGTCGGGGCCTTAAGCAGGGGGATCCTCTTTCCCCTTATCTCTTAGTCCTGGTCATGCAGGTTCTTCATGGTATTGTCGTTGATCACTCGCACGCGGATGACTTCCGTTTCCATTGGAAGTGTGATAGGTTAAACATTGTCGTGCTCTTGTTTGCAGATGACCTCATGCTTTTTTCCAATGGTGACTTAGCCTCTGTCCGCATCCTAAAGCAATGCCTTGATTGCTTTGCTGGCATGTCTGGGTTAGTGGCGATTCTAGCCAAAAGTAATTGCTTTGTTTGTTGCGTTGACCCTGATCTTCGTGCTTCTCTAGTGCAGGAATCGGGATTTAGGCAAGGCTCTCTTCCTATTCGTTATCTTGGAATTCCTCTTATCTAGAGGCAGCTCACTTATGCTAGAATTATGCTCAATTAAGGCTAATCTCTATGATCAGTGTATTATGTAAATATTATGTAAATATAGAAAGTCAATAATGTAAATTAGGATGGTAGGATGCTGTCTATTATTTATTTCCTTCTTTGCTAATAATCCTCTCCTTAAAAGAGGATATTGTACACATTCATTTTAATTTCAATCAAGACATTGTCTTTGATAATTTCTAAGTTGGTATCAGAGCAGGATTAAATCACAGCCATATTGTGAAAAACCCTAGGCAGCCTTTTAATCACAACATTCCATTTCTTGTGAAACCCTAAGCTGCCTCTTCATCCATCAGATCCGATACCCATAGCCTACGACCATCCCTAGCTGCCGCCATCGGCCCTCCTAACCGTCATTGCCATCGGCCACCCTAGTCGCCGCCGATCACAAGTTCAATACCCATCAACACGGCTACTTCAGAGCCATCGATCTTCTATAACTAGCGGTCGCAGCCTCTTCAGAGCTTGTCAACGCGGTTGGTTCAAACACCGTTGACCATCGTCGACCGCCAGACCCAATGTGACCATTTCAGACACGATCCGACCACCAGCCACCTCAACCCAAAGTCGCCGCTGCATCCTAGAGTTGTTGCTGTCCTTACACTAGCAGCCACCTCCCAAGTTTTGTTAACCGTGTTTCTCTTCCTGTTCTTCCGCTTCCAACTAGTTCAGTTATGTCAGAAGTTACATCTGAATCCATCCCAAGTCCTGCTGCTACCATCCAGACAAGAATTCCAGCAACCCATTCTGTTCAAATCACCACCATTCGTTTAAATGGTGATAATTTTCTTCGCTGGTCTCAATCTGTTCGGATGTATATTTGCGGGCAAGGGAAAATTGGCTACATCACAAGGGAGAAGAAAGAACCTACAGCAGATGATCCATTGTCTCTTGCAGAAAATTCAGATTGGCCTCTGCACCAGCTTGATGTCAAAAATACGTTTCTTAATGGTGATCTTAAAGAGGAGGTCTTCATGAGTTTGTCTCCAAGATTCGAAAAGAAATTTGAGAGTGACAAAGTATGTAGGCTGAAGAAATCCTTGTACGGTCTCAAACAGTCACCAAGAGCATGGTTTAAACACTTTGGGAAGGCAGTTACTAGTTATGGCTTCCTTCAGAGTCAGGCAGATCAAACTATATTTTATAAACACTCAAAAGATGGTAAAGTTGCAATTTTGATTGTTTATGTTGATGACATTATTTTAACTAGTGATGATGAGACAGAGTTAGCAACCCTTAAGCAGAAACTTGCAAAGAAGTTCCAAATTAAGGACCTGGGAATTCTAAAATACTTTCTTGGAATGGAGTTTGCAAGATCCAAAGAAGGTATTTTTGTCAATCAGAGAAAATATGTTCTTAATCTTCTTGGAGAAACAGGTTTACTCAGTTGTAGGATGTCAGAGACTCCTATTGAGCCTAATGTGAAACTACAGGCTACTAAAGCTAAAGAAGTGAAGGACAGAGAACAATATCAGAGGCTTGTGGACAGGTTAATCTACTTCTGTCATACACGGCCTGATATTGCTTTTGCAGTTAGTATGGAAAGTTAGTTTATGCACTCACCAGGACCAGAGCATTTCGAGGTGGTCTACAGAATTCTAAGATATCTAAAAGGGACACCTAGCAAAGGGTTACTGTTCAAGAAACATGGTCATCTGCAAGTTGAGATCTACACTGATGCAGATTTGACAGGAAGTGTTGATGATAGGAGATCTACTTCGGGCTACTGTTCTTTTGTTGGGGGTAACCTAGTCACCTGGCAAAGCAAAAAACAAAATATAGTGGCTAGAAGTGGTGCAAAAGAAGAGTTTAGAGTTGTTGCCCATGGAATTTGTGAGGGAATGTGGATCAAACGAATACTTGAAGAGCTGAAGTTATCTCATTCAGTACCTATAAAAGTCTCCTGTGACAACAAGGCTACCATCTCTATAGCTCATAATCTAGTGTTGCATGACCATACAAAACATATAGAGGTGGACAAACATTTCATCAAGGAAAAGATCGATGCTAGAGTAATATGCATGCCGTATCTTCCAACAACCGAACAAATTGTTGATGTTCTAACTAAGGGTCTTCACAAGAAGCAGTTTGATAAACTTATTGGCAAGCTAGCTATGGAAGATATCTACAAACCAGCTTAAGGGGGAGTGCTAGAATTATGCTCAATTAAGACTAATCTCTAGGATCAGTGTTTTATGTAAATATTATGTAAATATAGAAAGTCAATAATGTAAATTAGGATGGTAGGATGTTGTCTATTATTTCTTTCCTTTTTTGCTAATAATCCTCTCCTTAAAAGAGGACATTGTACACATTCATTTTAATTTCAATCAAGACATTGTCATTGATAATTTTTGAGTACTTATAATGACCTTCGTCCTATCTTGGACCGTGTTTGCTCTAAAGCTGTCTCCTGGAGGGGTCGTCTTCTTTCTTCTGTGGGCCGTCTCCAGCTTGTCCAATCGGTCCTATCAACCATTCATGCCTATTGGGCTTCGATTTCCATGCTCCCCGAGAAGGTCCCTAAGGAAGTGGAGAAAGTCATTTGTGCTTTCTTGTGGGATCGCCCGGACCTATCTCCCTATAAAGCTAAGGTTGCTTGATCTGATATCTGCTTCCCAAAAGACCAGGAAGGCCTTGATTTGCGTCCCCTCTATATCTGGAACCAAGCTCTGGTTGCCAAATTGATTTGGCGTCTCATGCATGCTTCCTCTGAATCCATTTGGATTTGATGGATTCACTTGTACCGTATTAAGGACTCTTGTTTTTGGCTTCTTACGCCTCCTTACTCTTGTCCGTGGTATTGGCGTAGGATCCTTAACTTTAGAGATGTTATTCGTCCGCTTCTCAGATGGAAGAAAGGTAATGGTCATCGCATTTTTCTCTGGTATGACCAATGGCATCCCTTCGGGGTGCTGGTGGATTATTTCTCCTGTAGCCTACCTAGGCACACGGGTCTCCCTTCTACAACTAGGGTTTCCTCCATTATCTTTCAGGGTGTCTAGTCGTAGCCCCATGTGGATTTTTTGAGGGAAGCCTAGCTGATTTTTTAGACTTTGCCCAATCTCCCTCAGACCCTTTCCCCTGACCTCCCTTGGTGGATCCTTGCGCCTGATGGTTGCTTCTCGACTTGCTCTGCTATGTATGCTTTGAGATGTAGGAGAGCTCGGGTCCATTGGTTTCGTTTGGTCTGGCACTCCTCTGGGGTCCCATCCTATGCGTTTATCCTTGGCTTGCTATTACTTTAGATCGGTTAAATCTATATTTGGCTTTTCCTAACAGGTGCTTCTTGTGCAGGTGCGCGATGGAGCGCCATAGCCACTTATTTTTTAGTTGTGTTTATCCTAGACAAGTTTTGCAGCATCTTAGACGTCACGTGAAGTTTGCTTGGCCCTGGATGAGTTGGGAGCAAGGTGTTTTTTAGGCAGCTCATTGATGGCGAGTTAGATCTCCGTGGATGGTGGTGCACCAACTGATTCTTCAGGCAATGGTTTATTATATTTGGCGCAAGCGAAACAAACGTTGCTTTCAAGATAGTGATCAACCTCCAGCCTAGCTTGCGTAGCAGATCTAGCAGGCGGTTTGGGTGAGGCTGGCATCCATGCGGTTTACTCGATCCTTGCAGAGCACTGCCCTTGTTCGTTTATGGCATCTCCCTCATACATGCTTCCGCTCATGTCCGGGTGTTTGATCTCTCTCCATTATTTATACTTTTGGTCGTGGTCTACTTCCATGGCGAGTCATGCCTGCGAGGTCTCGTTCTAGTTTCTCAGTGGATTCGATGTTGTAGATTCTAAAGGTTCTTTTGCTTTCATGGTGTTTGCATTATGTGGCTCTTTATTACCTCGTGTGTTTGAGGCGTTGTTTTGCATCCTCTTTTTGCCTTGGGATAGATAGTGTTGTAGTTATGTGCTCTACTTAGGGTTTGGTCCAGCTGTGTTTGTAGACGCTAGTGCGCTTGTTTTCTTTTTCTTTTTTTTTTTTTTGTTCTATATATTTCTTATTTATAGAAAAAAAAATAGTTGCAAAGAATTGTAGGAGGAGAATGAATGTGAAGCTCTTGTTCTTTCAGATTATTTGCCTCATGCTCTCCTCAATTTATTCTACATTTTTCTCGTCCTTATATAGGTAGAAAGGTTGGTCAAATGGTCTTGTACCAAACCTGTCAGGAGCAGGTACATCAGCATGTTCCCCATGCTTTGAAAATGACCTAACCTAACATTTGATTAGATAAAGCAATTTGAAATTTGAAATTCTCAACCTGCAATGACAAAGACATGTTAGATGGAGATTTGAAAAGATTTCTGACTGAAGTGGTTGCTTTCCAATGGCTCGATTCTCAGATTTTTCTGATCGAGGGTTTCAAATACTCGAGTATCATGGACCGAGTAGTCAAGTATCGTGCAGTGCATTGTTTTTAGATTGCAATATTTAGCTTCAGGTAGTCGAGTACTGCTCTCTGGTAGTCGAGCATCTTTGAGACTGAGACTTGCATACATTCTGTGCTACAATCTAATACTCAAGTATCATTTTCCAATACTAGAGTATTTTTGACTGCATCAAAAATATTCTCAGTTCCTCCTTAAAATATTTGAGTATTATTTTTCAATTCTTTCCAATACTCGAGTATTTGTTACTGAAAGTCTAATACTCGATTATAATACTCAAATACTCAATTATTTCTACGATTTATGTCATCAAGCATCATCAGTTTTCAATCATTACACTTTGGCATACTACTTTTAAAATTATTCATTCGTTTATTATTAGAATAGTTAAAGTTCATTTATTAAAGTTTTCTGTGAAAACCTTCATCAAAACATCATCAAAATCAAACCAACAAGGAGCATGATCTTCTTAAACCACAACTAGTAAAGGTCAGCAATTTGTCACAGGGCTGACTGGTCTTTATATTACCATGTTGGAGAAGATTGTCATGCAAGACAAGAAAATTCAAGCCTTCATGAAATCAAATCAACTATTTGAAAATGCAGTCAGTAAATTGAAGTTGAATTAAGTCTAACCTTGTTTTAAAATCTTTGAATGCAAGATTCAAGAATCTGGATCACATTATAAGGTAGTAGAATAGTAACTGTGCACAGTAACCTGGGAATTTTCTCTTATTTCAGTCAAGGCAAGAAAAAGCATTCACGTAAAACATAACTTCCCAGAAATTTGACAAAGAAGGATATAAATATCCATGATTTTCTGGTCATACAGTGTCAAATCAAAGATCAAAGCCCTAGTCCTTGACTAATTGCGAGATGAATTTACCATTGAATTGTGACCACACAAGTATCATTGTATCTTTTTACTTCTTTCAGTATAAGACTTGATAGTTATTACCCCAACAAAAAGAAAGCAGCTTGAACATTGAACAAGTAATTTGGTCTGAACCACTACAATGGCCATGTTAATCCTATAAATGGATAAATAAAAGATTGATATGGCAGTAGAGAATAGAGAAGAAATGAGAAATCCTAAAGATGGCTACCAACCTGTGGACCTCCCCTTCCATGGTCACTGCCAAGCAGTGGCTGTCCCCACAAGCAATTTGCTTAATTCTTAAACCCTGCAAGGCTTTGATTGGCTGAGGAGTAAACAAGTCACTAGAGTTACCATGACCAAGCCTCCCAAAATCACCCCTGTAAAATTGGAAGAACTGCTCCTATGTCAAATAAGAACAATAGAAGGCTCAAATCACGATAACAATGTGAAGAAATAGATTCTATAAAAAAGCAAGAATCGTCATGTCGGTGCAAGTTAGTAATATCATGAAGTTGCAATAATCCACATAATATAAGTGAACAGGATACTTAGTCATATTTTGATAACCGGTTTCATCAAGCATCAATGTTCACCTCGTACGAGGTGGACTAACTTCATCACCATAAGAGAGCAAAAAAAAAACTACCTGTCCTTCACAGAACTCCTGCTGACTTTACAGATATGCACGCTTTGTTTGCAAAATCAGATATGTAGGAGATCAAAATGGAGTTTAAAATTATTTCTGTTAGCTTTTTCTGATATACATAACATGATGTAATAAATTTATCAACTTTTATGCCATCAATAATTTTAAAGTTAAGAGAGTTCTAGAAATTTTCTTCTGGTAATTAAAGATATATTAATTAATATTTCGAAGAAAATCTGATGATTTATTTTATATTATCAATGAAGTACAAAAGAAAACTACATATTATTATTACCATATTTGGTTAGTTACAAGGATGGCAGTTTAGGAGGAGAATATGGCTAAAAGCCGATGTCTCATCATCAGATATAGCCTAAAACCAACTACTTCTAAATTAATGTTCAAGAAATCATCTTCATTATAGTAAAAAAGTACAAAAAACAAATTTACCTTGTTTTTGAATATTTGGGTAGAGACAAAGGGCAGAATGGCTAAGATCATGATTGATACAATATGTTCCACATTATTGCAGCCATTATGATTGTAACAATCGTAACTGAACAAAATAAAGAACCTAAGTAGAAATAACTTAGGTAGGATCAAAGACTAGCAAATCAACTTGTTTTCTCACTTTGTATTGAGTTTAGGATGAATATATATATACACACAAGTTTGGCTATGCTTGTTCCTAAAATACAGGGATAGAGTACAAGATTACAATTTCAAATATGTTACAGACAGATAGGGTAGAATTTTAAACTTGAGTGGCAATTTTATCCTACTTTTGTGTAACCACTTTATCTCTTCATCCTCTTATCTCTTTTCAAATATTCCTTATCATCTCACCATCTTCCAGTTTCTATTCAAAAAACAGCAATTTGAATTTCCGATTTCTCATCTTATCTCTTTCAACAGTAGCAACCAGCAAGCAGTAATAAATCTTACAGATTTGGTAAGACTCAAACCACACCTAATATTGCTACATCAGTTTTGACCCTCTTTCAAATTATGGTTGACAATGTCCTATGGTGACACTGATAAGCCATTGAATATATGAACAGGATGCATGGTTATATTTGGGTAAACAGAGACATCATTAGGACCACTATAACAGGTTGTGATTGATTTGGTAAGGGCTTAAAATTACATGTAATTCTATTATAATGGTTACAGCCCATTATATGTTAATAATGCACCCATTTTGTATTTTATTTTATTTCATTTTTTGTGTTCAGTTTTTAATTTCTTGTTGAAAAAATAAATGCTAAACATGTTTGATAATTCTATATTTCCTGAACTTCTGAAATTAAAAACTAAATATGGTTTTTGGTAAAAAATATATATATATTTATTCCATCTTGTGATTATTTACAATTGAGTTGATATTGATAAAAATTCCATGAACAGTTTCATTTCTACTTTTTTTCTTTATTCTTTTCCAATCAGCAACCCATTGGCTAACCAATCAGAGACAGATCTGGGTTAAGCCAAGAGTTACATTAAAATGGTTTGGACAGGTAAGAAAAAGTTCAATAGATGCACCTATAGAGTGAGTGGATGAAATGGAAGAAGTTTTAGTAAAAGAGGGAGATAAAGACCAGGGACGGAGGATGTAGAATTCATGGAGCCTACTCTACCTAGTGGGATTAAGACTTGCAATTGTTGTTCTTCTCTTTCTCTCCTCCACTCCCCATCACCTTATTTTTTCTTGGCCTAGGAAATGCCAAAGAAATATGAAATTAGTGTTGGGATAACTCCTCAAATTCTAGCTTGATCAGGATTGTTATCTTATCTGACAAGATTAATCTGATGGAGGAAAGGTTTCTCAAATAATCTTTATCAGATGATGATTTTAGTTAGGGGATTAGGATAGGTTTGGGAAACCTAATCTTGTTGTGATTGTGACTATGATTTAGTGCCTACAAAAAGGGAGCTTTGGTTCAATGGTTAATAGACCACTCCCAATAATCTATGGAGACTGATATCTAGATTATTACGGTTGTGTGCCTCGTGTATTCCACAGCCTAATAACTAGAGTCCTAGTGTGTGGTGCAACCAGTTATTTGAAGCCGTGAGGTTAGTTTGTTTTGGTTAGTGAATTATCCCCTTGTAGTTGGATTATGGACATAGGTTGTTAAGCTAAACCACATTAATTTTTCACGTGTCATTATTTTTCTTGTTTAATTTCTATTTTTTGTTCTTGGTTTGTGCAATTTGATCCTGACAATTAGATCTAGTATTGATAAGTGCCAAGAATAAGGAGACACAGAAAGAAGTTAACAAGAAAATGATCAGTCATAAGGAGTTCACAAACAAGAGCTTCATCATATGGTAAGGGAGAAGGAGATGGTCAACTTTCATAGGGGAGGGAGAGAGCTGACCAAACCCACAGCACGATGGAGAGATCTCAATCATCAATTTGGGTGTAGCATAGGGGAAGTTAGAGGGGAAGGAAAAGAAAAAAAAAAAACAAAAGCAATGGAAAAAATGGAAAGACCTTTTGGATGTGCTTGTGTGTGTGTTTTTTTAACAATTTAAAAAAAATTCATTTTCTTAAAAATAAAAACAAGTATCCAAACACTATTTTCTGTTTTTGCTTTATCTTTACTCCCAACACACCCCATAATGGCCAAATTTTATTACATATGCAACTATATTAATATTGGATCAATAGTAAGGTCTGAACATGATATATTTACTTTCTCTAATATCGTGTAAATTACCATTTCTCCTATAAACTTAAGCTATTAGAGAAAAGAATAATTTTATCATTCATATTATCATTTTCACTCTCAAAACTAACAATACCCAAAATACTTACCTAAGCAGCAAAGCATCTTCTATAAATTATTCCAAATGATGATAATGTTAATTTGGACACAATACTTCTTACAAAGAGATGTTACAATGCAGCATCTGTCCAAATTCCATTTTCTAATTGAAGCGTATACTATTGGCAAGTCTTAAGTTGACACAAATTTCTCCATGGGTAATGAACCAAACTGTTTAGTCAATACTAATATGTCAACTTATTAATAAACAACTTGGACATTCAAAACTAGTACCAATTCAATCTAAGCCATCAGCAATCAAAGACCGATGATAACTGAAAGAGAAAACTAGCCAAAAGAAGAAAGAGATTAAGAGAAATTGATATATAATGTGAATTACTTTTTGGCCATTATCAGACTCGTTTCAACTTGACAGCCTCTTGCACGCTTGAGCAAGACTTTAAGTTATTTCATTAAAGATAATAATGGCTAAATGAGCACTTAAAAATTTTTGTCTGAATAAAATTAAATTATTCCATCAAACTAAATAATAGAAAGGAAAAACTTTAGAAAGTCATCAATATCAATACAACGTTTTAATTTATTGACAATTTTAACAATTATTTTTTACAGAAAAGATATTATGCACTTTATTCTGTGCTAGATGGCAGTAAGTGTTGCATTTAAAAACAGTGGTAAGTGACTCAAAAAAAGGAGTGGTAAAAGTGAAAATGCAGCAAAATCCTTTGGAGATAAAAAGTTAAATTTTCGTCATATTTATGTTTCAGCAACTTCTAGAATAAGCAAAGTTCCTAAAATTTTTGGAAACACCATGAATAGCACATTATGCAATTTCTTATTACTAAGATAGCCTAAAAAGTTCTATTCTCCATAACATGATAAACAAATGAAGAACATACCATCCCCAACTGTACATTTGCATACGTGATTCTGAAAATGCAGTTGTATGATCAGCTCCGCAAGTAACAGAGACTATCTCTTGGCCATCTAATGCACTTAATTTAGTGGGAACATATCTATCTTCAGCATCACCATGGCCTAACTGCCCATCCTCTCCCCGCCCCCAGGAACAAACAACATTTCCAGCTGCAAAAATCCACAAAATTACTTTGGTTCAATGTAAGCTTGTACAAGTTAAATTTTGATAACGGCAAGGTTACATGCAAGGAAATCAAGTACGGATTATTGCAAAATAAAAGGATAAGCCAAGATGAAAAAAAAAATGCATGATAACAAGCTAAAAAGACCACAAAAATTCTATTATTCTGACCAGTTAGAAGAGAAAAAGAAGTCTCTGTAGTACATTTAACCATGTAACAGAAACCCAGCCGAACCATAATTCTATTAAGCAAAGAGTAAACTTGTCAAACTTAGGTATTGGAACGTTATTGTGGCTCTATGTCAAACAGAAAACCAAGAACAATCTTACCAAAACTTAAGTACTCCCAGAACTACAAGGGAAGCAGATTTGATTAGTATTAAATCAAGTAGAAAGTACAGACTAATAAACTGGAAGACCATCTACCAGAGTTTAAAAAACATAGAGACTGTTAAAGGAAGAACTCTAATTGAAAAGCAACCAGTATAAGGACGTTTGACACTTGAGGTGCTCAACAGTATCATGGAGTATCCTCATTTATTTGATGTTGTGACTGTTAGCTTTATAGTGATGCACATAGTTATTTGTCTACCCTAAACCTTAAACACAGGAATAAAATATTTCTACACTTGTCTTTTCCTTAGTATCAAAGCCACTAATGCTACAAAAACCCTAACCCTAATCCTTAGTCAGCTGCCAGTGTCATTGCAGCCAGTCGCACATCTCTCTCCGGTCGGTCGCCCATTTCTCTCTCTCCGTTACCATCAGTTGCGACCATCCACAACCGACAACCAGATTCGCTTCTCTCTTTGTCGCGCCTCTCTCTCTACTGCCACTGCCTTCAGTCGCAACACCTATCTGGTGACCAGATTTGCAACAGCGACCCCTTTTCTCTCTTATCCAGCGACCAGATCTGCAATCTTCAGACCTGTGGCCTTCAAATCTGTGACCTGTGACCTTAGCTTTCGTCCCTTCTCCCTCTGCGACCTGTCGATTTTCCTTCAAATCTGCTTTGGGTTTGTTATTTCTGTTGCTTCAGCTTTAATTTGTGATTCAGTTCATGAGATATGGCATCGTTCAATCCTGGCGTGTCACATCCTGGAGTTGTGAGTTCATCTTCTCCTCTGAATGTACCTGTGACTGTGCCATTGTTTTCTGGTATTCCTGCCATTATCATGGCCAGCCTCTGTTGGCATGTGGTTTCAAGGACATAGTGTGAGTGACCATTTGACTAGAAGCTCTCTCACATTGCCAAATTTGATAGGACGTTATGGGATTGCATGGATGCACAATTGGTTACATTGTTCTGGCAATCAATAAATATTGAATTAAACCTTTATTTCGTGTCCACGAGAACTATTTTGATATTTTATCTTATGCTCAACAGCTTTATATTAATGATATTGTGTACCTTATACAATATCATTAGTAATTTGTTTTATATTCAAAAGAGAGATTCAGATGTGACTACTTACTTGGGCCATATTCAGTCTGTCATGGCAGATTTTAATGAAATGCTCTCTATTTCAACTCATCTTACAAGCAAAAGAAATAAAGAGAAATTATTTTTGGTGCATACCCTAGCAGGTCTTGGGGCTGATATGGAGGGAGTTCATACCTAGATTTTGAGTAGTCCAACTATACCTACTACAGAAGAGGTCTTTGATCGAATCCTACACAGCACACAAACTTTTTTGATATTTCGATTTGAGAGCAGTCTGTACTTCCCTGTCAAAATCATGGATTTTCTTCTGAGATTGGATTTGGAGGTGGTTGCGGTAGGGATTTCAGGCGTGGCCGGGGTGGTAAGTGACCTTATTGTGACTAAGTTGTCGCTCTAGTCATTATCAAGATACTTCTTAAGCACTCCATGGTCAACCTCCTAGGGCAAGTGTTGTACTTCCTGAGGGTGCAGACGTGCATTCAATGGTACCTAATAGTTCTCATACTAAAAGACCAACTCCTACATATACAATCTCTGTTGAATTAGCAGAGTGTCATCAGTTGTAGGCACCTCAACAAGGATCTTCTTCTATAGCTTCTTGTTGGAATCTCAAGTAAAGATAGCAGGCAAGACAGTTGTTACAGCTATAAATAGATGGTTATTATGGAAAGGCTGACCATGGTGGTGCAAGATTGTAAATGGCTAATTCTATGGCAGTAATCAAGGAAGACAACAAAGCAATCAATCTAAAATAATTGTGATTGTGTATAAGCTATAATTAGGATGTTTCTTATATATACTTTCCTCATGTATTCTTTCCTAAACTGTAAATTCTAAGGTTATAAATAGAGGATTATTCAAAGAGGCAAGATGTCTTTTGTCTACAATTTCAAACCCTAGTTGTTGCTATTCTTACATGGTATCAGAGCCACAACTAGGCTAGATGAAAAAAAGACAATAGTTTGAGCAAAAATGTCCCAATAAGAGGTTAGATCATCCAGTGTTACAGGGGTAGTAGTGCCTGGCGAGGGGCCTAAAACTGCAGTACCCGCCAAAAATCCATCATTGCCAATTAGTTCAGTGAAACTAGATGGAAGCAACCATCTAACCTAGTCCTACTCCTACAAATTGTTCATTGAAGCCTGAGGATTGGAAGACTACATCACTGGCATGAAAAAAACTTGTTGCTGAAGATGTACAAGCTCGATGTGGAAAAGAGAGAAAAACAATGTTCAACAAGATAGAAAAGAGAGATAACCCTTTTTAGGAGTAGAACTCTATGTTTTGATCTAGCATCCTTCCATTGAAATTAATAGTAAGTTGTACAATAATTAAGGCTACAATTAAGGTCTAAATAATAGCTAATTACATCAAATCACATCCTAATTGACTGCTAATTACATGTTAATTGACAGCTAATCCAACAATGGCAAATCTTTCTTCCTTGGTTTTTGAAAAATCTTCTTTCCTTGATTTATGGCAAAGATACTTTCCTTGATTTATAACAAATCTTCTTTCTTTGAATTATGACAAATCTTTCTTCCTTGATTTATGGCAAATCTTCTTTCCTTGATTTATGGCAAAGATATTTTTCTTGATTTATGGACTTGATTCATAACACTCCCTCTCAAGCTGGTAAATAGACATTGTCTATTTCTAACTTAACTATAATTTTATGGAAGACAGGACTAGAGAGTTCCTTCGTTAGAACATCAGCTAACTAGGATTCACTTGGTATATAGAGAGTACAAATAAGCCCTCTGTCCAGTTTCTCTTTAATAAAATGTCGATCAACCTCAATGTGTTTTGTTTCGTCATGTTGTACAGGATTGTGTGCAATGCTAATAGAAAATTTATTATCACAATAAAGTTTCATAGGGCTATCCCACTTGAGTCCCAAGTCTTTAACAATAATTTTCAACCATAGCAACTCACATATATCTTGTTACATTTCTCGAAATTCCAATTCTGCACTTGACCTAGCCATAATAGTCTATTTTTTACTCCTCCAAGTAACTAGATTTCATCCCAATAAAGTACAATATCCTATGGTAGACTTCCTATCAACCATTGAACTTGCATAATCTGCATCAGTATAGGCTTCTAGGGTAAGTTTAGCCCTTTTTTTAACAAAATTCCCTTTCCTAGGATTCCTTTGAGGTTGTGCAGAATTCTATAGACTGTTTGTAGGTGAAGCTCCTTGGATTTGTGCATAAACTGACTTACTATACTCGCTGCATGGGCTATGTTCGGCCTTGTGTGAGATAGCCAACTAATCTTTGATAGGCTTCTTTATCAGTATCCTTATCTCTCTCTGTTTCTCCCAGTTTGTGATTAGGATCAATCGAGATGCTGGCTGGTTTGCAAGCCATTTTCCCTATGTCCCTCAAAAGGTCAAGAACATACTTGTGTTGAGATATGAATATTCCATGCCTAGATCGTGCCACTTCAATACTTAGGAAATATTTCAAATTCCTTAGTTCCTTGATCTCAAACTCCTCAACCAAACATCTGCCAAAGTTCTGCCTCTCCTTTTCATCATTTCCTATCACTTAATGTCATCAATATAAACAATAAGAGTTGTGACAAAATCTGAACCTAAGTGTTTTATGAATAGAGTGTGGTCCCCTTGCTCGATTTGTAACACATGCCATACATTACTTGGGAAAATCTCTCAAACAAAGCTCCAGGTGACTATTTTAGGCCATATAGTGCCTTTTTGAATCTACAAACCTTAGTACCAAGTCTGTTTTTGTTGAATCCCAGGTGTATATCCATATAAATTTCCTCCTCAAGGTCTCCGTGCAAGAAAGCATTTTTTACATCAAACTGTAACAAAGGCCAATCAAAGTTAACTCGTAGGGATAAGAAAATTCTCACTGTGTTCATTTTGGCTACCGGGGCAAAGGTTTCTTGGTAGTCTATTCCATATGTTTAGGTATAACCCTTAGCTATCAACCTAGCCTTGTATCTTTTCAAGTGTTCCATCTGCTTTATACTTGATTGTGAAGACCCATTTGCACCCAATAGGTTTCTTCCCTTTTGGTAAATCCACACCTTCCCATGTATTATTCCTCTCAAGAGCCTGCATTTCAACATTCATGGAATTCCTCCAATTTTCACAGTTTAAAGCCTCTGATAATGTGGTAGGAATGGATGTTGTGTGTTTGTTTGTAAGAAAGCTTCTATGAGATGGAGAGCATCTTTTAAAGGATACAAAAATGAGAGAGTGGATGTAAGGGATGTTTTGTGCACTCTCTGATTCCTTTCCTTAGTGCTATAGGAAGGTCAATATCAGCCATTGAATCAACATTAGAAGGTGAGTCAATAGATGTTACCCCATTTCCAAACATTGGAACTAATGATAGGTGCAACCTTGGTTCGGGTTCTGCATTATTTCTTCTTGAGTAAATTTGGAGAAACCTTTTATCAGTAGTGGTCTCCTCCCTGGCAGTTTGGAGAACAAGTTGGATAGAGGATTTAGGTTCATGAGCTTGTGAGGTAGAGTCAAATGCAGGTTCAAGTAGTAGGTCAAGGGAAGGTTCAAATGCAAGTTGTACAAGTAGAGGTTCAGGAGCTGGAGTTGGCTGCAGAAAGTTAGGAAGGAGTAGTTCATCCTTATCTTCCACACTTAAGGTCTCCCTCTGAAGAGAAGGGTGAGTAAAACAGGGTTCAATTTAAACAAAAGTAACATCCACAGAAACCAAAAAAACTTTTAGTCAGAGGATGATAGCATTTGTACCCTTTTTGTGTAGAAGAATAGCCCACAAAGACACTTAAGAGCTCTAGGATCCAACTTTCCCCAATGAGGGTTGTGAACATGAACAAATAAAACACACCCGATTACCTTAGGACTAAGCTAATTTGTGGTAGGAAGAATAGGATAGAAGTGGGATAAGACTGCTATTGGAGTTTGAAAATGTAACACTCAAAAAGGTAATCAGTTTATGACATGAGTGGTTGTGAGGACAGCTTCTCCCCAAAATTGTTTAGGCACATTTTTGTGAAACAACAATGCCCTAGTAGTATCTAGGAGATGGTTGTTCTTTCATTCGACATTCCCATTTTGTTGATGGGTAAAAACACACGAGGATTCATAAATAACTCCCCGTTGAAGGAAATAGTGGGAATGGGTTTGGTTGAAATAATCCCTTATATTGTCTGACCGAAACCGTTTGATTTGTGCCCCAAATTGATTGTGGATCATAGAAAAGAAATTGGGAAGAATATCATTCACATTAGATTTAGATTTAAGAAGAAAGACCCATGTAACCCTTGTGCAATCATCAATGAACGAAACAAACTAGCATGCCCCAGAAACATTTGGAATGGTTGATGGACCCCAGATATCACTATGAATCAATTCAAAAGAAGTAAGACATCTGTCATTACTAGCTGGGAAAACAGCACATTTATGTTTAGCAAACTCACAGACATCACAATGAAACTCTCTAATATCAACGTTTTGAAACAACGAAAGGAACATGATTTTAAGAGTAGAAAAAACAAGATGTCCCAGCTAGTAATGATGCAACAAAATAGTGTCCTTGGGGGGTATATGTGGTTCTGAAAGACATATTAGGGGTTGCTTCCACCTGCCAATAGGTAATTTCTCAGATTTCTCAAGATAGTATAAGCTATCCCGTTCCTTAGCATGTTCAATCATCAGTCTCGAGCCCTTGTCCTAAAACCAGCAGCAAGATGGAAGAAAAAACACTCCACAATTAGTGTCATAGGATAGCTTGGAGACGGAGATTAGGTTGGTGGGCAGTTTAGGCACATGAAGGACATTTTTTAGGGTTAAGGAAGGGCTGATTTTGATCTCTCATATTCCATCTACTATGATCAAAGAACCATCAGCTGTAGCAATTTTTCGATTGCTAGAACAGGGTGAGTATGAGAGAAAAAAATCGGGAGGAATGAGTCATATGGTCTGTGGTTCTAGAGTCAATAATCTATGAATCTTTAAGGGATGTATCAAAGGCATTTAAAGCATGGGAATTTGGGGTTTTACCTGATTGTCTTGAAAAGGATAGTGCCTCAAGGGTACTTAAAAAGTACCGCAGCCTTTCAATCTCCTTCTTGTTGAAGTCTTTTGGTTCATGGGACTATTTTTCCTCCTATGGAGTTGCCATATTAACTTGCCCCCGACTCCTATGATGATGTCTGCTTCTATTTCCCCATTCTTTGCTTGGTGGCTTTCCATGTAGCTTCCAGCACATCTCCCTAGTATGCCGTGATTTCTTGCAAAAAGTACACCACATATTCTCGCGATTGTCATTGCCCATGGACTTGAAACATGTTTTTCCATTTTCTCTCAGTAGTTGGTCCTTCTTAAACCCATGATTTCCTCCTCCTTTTGCCACCATTGCTGAGGCCTCAATTGGTTTGTGGTCCAACATGACACCCCGCCAACTTTACTCAGCTATAATAATTGAAATCACTTCATTAAGTGAAGGTAAGTCATCCTTGCCTAGGATTTGAACTCTCACCTGATCATACTCCACATTTAGCCCTACAAGAAAATCATAGTCTTTGTCTATAAAAGCTTTCAAGGTGGCTACATCATCACTATTTTTCATCCCAATTACCCTGTAGTGATCCATTTCTTGCCATAGTCCCTTTAGGAAATTGGCATACTCAATGATAGTTCTATTATCTTGCTTTGTTGCAGCTATTTTGGTCTTCAACTCGTAGATCAGGGTTGCATCCTTCACCTTCAAATAAGTTTGTTGGATAGACTCCCAAATCTCTTTTGTTGTTGACAAAAAGATACAGGTATCACTGATTTCGAGAGCCATGGAACTCCACATCCATGCAATGATCAGGGAATCTTCTTCATCCCATGCCGCATAGGTTGGATCTTCTTTCTTTGGTCCAATTTCTATAATATGGCTAATCTTCCCTTTTCCTTTCAAAATGGTTCAAATCAACTGGGACCATTTAAGATAATTCCTTCCATCCAACCGATAGAAAGCATTGATTGGTTGTAGTTCTCCCAACAATTGAAGCATCACGGGTGCCGGTGTTTCCCTTGTATCGTGGGAACTAGCTTCATCAGTGGTGGCTGACATCTCCAATTAATGAGAAGGGCCAAGGGAAGAATGGAAAATAACATACTATTGCAGCAATGAAGGTTGCTCGTGACAGTTGTAGTATCGGGTAAAGCTGGGCAACAATGAAGGCTGTTGGTGATGGGCTGTTAGTGATGGACTATCAGTAGCAGCAAAAGAGTAGTCGGCGATGAAGGCTCAGAAAGAAGAGTCCTAGGGTTTCTTAGGCTCTGATACCATATGGAAAAGAGAGAAAAACAATGTTGAACAAGATAGAAAAAATAGAAAACTCTTTTTAGGAGTAGAACTCTATGTTTTGGTCTAGCATCCTTCCATTGAAATTTATAGTAACTTGTACAATAATTAAGGCTACAATTAAGGCCTAAATGATAGCTAATTACATCTAATCACATGCTAATTGACTGCTAATTACATGTTAATTGACAGCTAATCCAACAGTGGCAAATCTTCCTTTCTTGATTTAAGTCAAATCTTCCTTCCTTGATTTATGGCAAATCTTCTTTCCTTGATTTATGGCAAAGATATTTTCCTTGATTTATGGCAAATTTTCTTTCTTTAATTTATGGCAAAGATACTTTCCTTGATTTATGCTCTTGATTCACGACACTCAACAATGGGGAGATAGAGAACTCCCTTGTGATATCTTGGCTAATTAACTCAATGTAGCCAAACATTACCCAAGGGATATCTACTACTTGATATAGCAAGGAAGATCTGGAACGTTACATCCCAAACCTAGTCTCAAGTAGGACACGATGCATAAATTTACGAGATCCGAAAAAGGTAGATGAAACTAAACAAGGTGAGTGGTCAATCT
The DNA here is from genome assembly GCA_036245055.1 of Diospyros kaki. Taxonomy (NCBI): domain Eukaryota; kingdom Viridiplantae; phylum Streptophyta; class Magnoliopsida; order Ericales; family Ebenaceae; genus Diospyros; species Diospyros kaki. The sequence continues at coordinate 33,716,118 of BSEG01000016.1, forward strand.
TTCAATACTATGCCAAATAAAACAATCTATGTCAAGAGTTGGATTATTATCAAGATTTCTTGGCAGAATGTCCTAACAACGCTTCTAAGATCCAAATAAAGATTATTATCAAGAGCATTTGATTTTTTGGTCGAGCTGAATGTAGACCAAACAAATCAGCTATGATGGTGAAACCATCACTCATTAATAATTTGTTAAGACGTGAATATTGTGGAAAACCTAGACATACAAAGGAGACTTGTTGGTATTTACATGGCAAACCTATTAAGGGAAAGGAAAAAAGGTAAGAGGGATGTCATCAAGTTCAATTGTCAGAAACTATCCAAATTGGAGAGGAGCTATGATCGAAACCTAAAAACACTAGTCTCTGAAGGGAAGAACTAGTTTTCATAAGCAGTTAATGACTAAGATGAAGAATGACTCAAGCATCACTTCTACATCACACTATACCCAAGTGGGTACAGCTAGTAGTGCTCCTACTCAAGGTACTATTACAGCATTCTATTCCTCAAATTTTGTCAAACAACCAACTTGGATCATAGATTCTAGGACTTCAGCCCATATGATTGGATTATATAATTCCTACTTGACCTATACCCCATATTTCGACAAGGAAAAGGTTAGAATAGCATATGATACCCTCTCTCCTATTTCTAGAAAAGGGACTATTAACTGCAACAAAAAGCTCAAACTGTCATCTGTTCTTCATGTTTCTAATTTTGCAAATAACTTGTTATTTATAAGTTCTATCACAAATTCCCTAAACTGTAAAATTACTTTTTTTTTTCCCCTACCCATTGTGCTTTCCAAGAGGTGAGCATAGGGAAAACGATTGGCTCTGGTAAATTGGTTGCTGGACAATAAATCATTCTCTCAGCTTGAAGACCAAACCCTAACAGTTTACCAACTGACCTCATATGAGAAAGAGCTAATGTAGCGGCATCAAAGATTAGGCTAGCTAAGCACTCTATGTTGGGATATTATATCTTGGTTGGAGGTAATTTAGTTCTTGGAAGAGTAAGAAGCAAAATGTTGTAACTAGATCTAGTGCAAAAGCAAAGTATCCGCCCATGGCTTTACCCACATATGAATTGGTTTGGCTTAAACAACTTCTTAAGGAGTTGAGGTTGAGCTTTGGAGGTTCAAGGTCTATATAGCTCATTTGTGATTATCAAACAGCCCTTCATATTGCCTTTAATCAATTTTTTCATAAGAAAACTAAACATATAGAGATAAATTGTCACTTTTTACGATAGAAGCTGATTTCTAGAGAGATTAGTACCTCATTTATTAGCTTTAGTGACCAATTAGTTGATCTTCCTACAAAGACATTATGAAGTCCATGGCTTAGCTATATTTGTACCAAGCTATGCACATATAATTTATATGCGCCTACGTGAGGGGAGTGCTAGCTTTATAGTGTTGTATATGCTTTATAGTGTTGTATATAGTTATTTGCTTTCTTGAGTTGTTCCTTGTAGAGTTGTATATATATGCCTAACACTTGAATAAAATATTTTATACTTTTGTCTTTTCCTTAAAACAAAGACAAAGGAAAAGTATATTTGAAAGGAAATTTTAAAAGGAAGGAAATTCAGCAAAGAAGGTTACAACCATTAGAACCTAGTGCAAAGTTGTCAAATGCGCACATGAGGCGCACCTAGCCGCGAAGCTCAGAGAGATGAAGCCCTATGCGACTCTCAGCATGGTTGAGTCACAGCGTGCCTCATGCGGAGGCAAGATGAGCACGCTTCACGCACCTTTGGCACAAAGACAAAGCACTCAATTTTTTTTAAAATTTCAAACAAAGAAAGGGATGTTTCAGCTGCAATGGGAAGTCAAAAAGTCTGTTGCTTTTGAGTGAAAAAATCTTCCATTCACAGAAAAAGAGAGAAATCAAAACTTTCTAAATTAAAAGTTAAACCTGAAAAGTTTTGTCTTATACTAAGTTAAAGAATACCAAGCCTTTCTATGCGAACAAAACTATTCAAGGAGTTAACCAGCTTGATTGAAGGAACCAGTGAATCGAGCACCCAATTCAAACCTATAGAAAACAACTCAAATCATCAGGCTTCATCGCAATCTTGATGTATTTCTTGTTCCAAAAGGTGAAATCGCTCACCCCGGGCGCCCCCCACCCCCGGCCCGACAGGACATGGGGGGATTTAACCATAGTGACCCAGCCAGACGCAGTGGCTAGACCGTTCTCACCGCGCACAAGGAGCCCCCCTCACTTTGGAGAGAAGTTACCCCCACACTGCCGCTTGCGAGTTTTGATCCCTGGTCCTTGTTCCAAGATTCACCACGGAAGGCACTTTGTGCCCCCCTTCTTGACCAATTGGGCTGCCCATGCGGGCAATCTTGATGTATTTCTATTCTTTCTTTTTCGGTCCTTAAGCTTTATCCAGAGATTCTCTTGTTTGTTGCATAATAGGACTACATTTTTTAGTTTTAGGGCGGCAGGCGATCGTACTGCTGCAAGCTAGAGCTTCATTGGACCTCCCACACGCCAGCAAACAGGTCGCGCGTGTGGGCACGCGGGACCTACCTCCGGCTCCTGTTTTGATCGACAGTGTGGCCGGAGGTAGGCAAACCAGTTCCGGCAACTTTGACCTCCACAGACTAAGTTTTTGTTGGTTTTCTATTTTTTTGTGCTCGCTGTTCCTTTTTTGGCTTCTCTGTTCACTGAATTGGTTATTTTTTTGCTAAGAGCAACAGCACTGTGTTCTGTATTCTTACTTGGTTAATTGGTTAATTGGTTGCACAGCACTGAGCTGCCCTGTGTTCTGTTTTCTTTGTTTACTTGGTTAATTGGTTTTCACTGTATACTTAATCTACTGTACCTGTTGTGCAACCTGTTAACACCAGCTTGCTTGCAATTTTTATATGAAATAATTATATTAGTATTTAATCTAATAATATATTATTTTGTGATCAATATCTTTACTATATCTGTAACTATGTAAGTATATATTGTATTATCTTCCTGCTGTTGTTTTCCAATCTTCAAACAATAGACTGTTGCAGCTTGTTTAATGTTTATAACTTTATGTTAACTGTTTATATTTTTATAACTTTATAATTTATATTACATTAAATATTCCTGTTGTTCAGTCTAAATAAGACATCTTTATATTATATATATAATTATAATCTCTTTTTCTGTATGTTATTAGGGACATTCTGATGCAATTTATTTTTGTTTTTGTTTTGAAACTTTTGCTAATTGTTATCCCATTTGCTTTTTTTTTTTTTTAAATGATTATGTTTTGTGTTTTGTGATTTTGGCGATGTGTTCTATTTCTATTGTTTTTTCTTTTGGAACAATAAAGTAATTTCATGTTTTTTTCTTTCTTCTAATGGTTTATTTATTTTTTGCACCATCTAGGCTTGAATTAAATGGCTAGTGTCGAGAATTCTGGGATCACTGCTCAAAAAGATCCAGCTTGGAAATATTGTAATTTGGCATATCCAAACAATAGGAACAAGGTTGCTTGTAATTTTTGTGGAAAAGTCACAAATGGGGAGTATATCAAGCTAAACAACACATTATTGGTGGCTTTAGAAACACAAGAAGATGTCATAAGTGTCCAGCTTATGTGCATGAGACAAAAAATCCATGTTGAAAAAGGCCGAAGAAAGTAATGCTGCAAGCATAAACCTTATGGGAATTAATGTTTTTTTATGGTATTGGGGATGAGGAGGAAATTGAAGAACATATACAATCTAAAGCGAAAAGGGTTGCTTCAAGTTCTCAAAGTAACAATAAATTTGTTGGTGTGAAGAAGGCAAAACCAAAGGGCCTTATGGATTTACATTTCACTCCTAATCCACAAAAAGTAGTACAATATAGGAGAGAAGGCAAGATGAAACAAGCGGCCATCAATGAATAATGTAAAAAGGAGTTAAGGGATAGGGCATGTACAGAAATTGCTACGTGGTGTTATGATACAGGCAGACCATTTAGTGCTGCAAAATTAGAAAGTTTTGCAGTGGCAGTTGAAGCAATCAGGCAATATAGTTCTGGTGTGAAGCTACCTAGTTACCATGAGCTAAGAGTTCCTTTGTTGAAGAAGCAAGTTGATAACACCAAACAAATGCTCAAGGCTCATGAAGAAGATTGGGCAGAAAATGGATGCTCAATTCGTTCTGATGGTTGGATGGATCCGGTTTGGAACAGGGACAATCATAAATTTTTCTAGTGAACCCTCCAAGGGGATCAGTGTTCATCCAATCAATCGATGTCTCTAATGTTGTGAAGAATGCCGAGAAGTTGTTTCATTTTCTTAATGATATGGTGGAACAAATTGGTGAGGTAAATGCGGTTCAAGTGGTGACAAATAATGCCTCCACCTATGTTGCTACAGGTATATATTTTAGATTCTTAATTTCATATTTATATTTAAATATGTTTCCTAATTTAATTAATTTAAAAAGTAGTTAATATATTCAAATTTTTCTATTTGCATCAGCCAAAATGTTAGAAGCAAGAAGACCACATTTATATTGGACTCCATGTGCAGCCCATTGCATTGGTTTGATGTTGGAGGATATTGGAAAGTTGCCTACAATTCATCGAACCTTGAAGAGGGCTATATTTTTGAGTGGTTATATTTATAACCAGACTGGTGTGGTTAATATGATGCCACACTTTACCCAAGGTAGAGAACTAACAAGGTTTGCAGTTGCAAGATTCGCTACAGCCTTTCTAACACGTTAGTCATTGCATATTCAGAGAAAAAACTTGAGGAAGATGTCTACTTCTGAAGAATGAAACCCTAGTAAGTGGGCAAAGGATCAAGCAGGTAAAAAAGCTGTTGGAACTGTATTGATGATTACATTTTGCAGGAATGTAGTGGAAATTCTTAAATTTTTTTTGGCCCTCTTGTTCACATTCTATGTTTGGGTGATGGAGAGAACAATGTCATCGGCAAATTGCATGCATCTAGGCATCTCCACCTGAGTATATTTAGTGAGTTCATTCGTTATTAGGGAAAATAAGTAAGGGATTAAATTCGATCCTTAATGTAGCCTTAGTATCTCCTCCACATGTTCTTATGCGTGTTTATGCTCCATGTACATATCCTTAATGACATGTACATAAGGGCAATAGGAAGGTTTTGGAAAAATAAAATTATGGATTGAATCATTAAATAAAAATCTAATAAAATGATGAATTATTTGAGCAACCAAGTTTTTTATTGACCTGCTATTTTACCATTAATAGCCACTTTGTGTTTGCTTTCAGTTATAGCTTAAGATATAGGAAGAAAAACCAGAACAAGCATAAGATCATGCCACATTGCGCTTTTGGAGAAAGTTAGCTCTGTTGAAGCTTCCCCTGTAGAGTACAACTAGAAACTTTCTTATTTCATTTACTGAAATTGTATCGAACAACAATCAGAAGAATGATTTTCAACAATGCATGTGACAATATTTCTAGATTTCTTTCCTTATTTATCAAACCAATTATGCACGCAAACTGTTAACCAGAAGGACTGAACAACCCTCAATTGTCCAACAACTACCGCTTTGAATCAGAACCTATTAGAAACACCCAGCTTCATGTCACAGACAAATCCTGAAGCAATGAGCAAGAACTAGCAACTCAAATTTCCCTAAAATGAACAAACTATTCAAAGCGCGAGATCAAGACCAAAAATTAGAACACAAATTCACAGACCGACTTCACAAAATGAGTAAACTCACCTACACATCCACATACATACACATGATGGATGTAGAGAAAGAAGTTTCTGGGAGAGAGGAGAGAAAGAGACTCACAGAGGAGGGCGACAGAGTGACTGGCGCCGGCGGAGATGAGAAGGGCCCGGTGAACTGGTCCACTTACCGCTTCGCTAGTGCTGCTAATTCCTTCCTGATCCGCCATATCTTGCTTCCTCCGATCAGATTGCGATTGTTCCCAAACCCCAAAGACACGCAGAACAGAGAGAGAGCGCACTAATAAGTATCTTCTTGTTTGCTCTGGAAAGAGAAAGAGTACAACAATTATGAAGGGGGGCAGTGGGATATTTATAGCGACTGAGACGGCTCATGTGCTCTATTGACTGTAAATGAAGTTGAACTGCCCATGTACTGTGCTTGTACAGAGAGAGAGAGAGAGAGAGAGAGAGAGGACAATTTGTTTGTTTGTTTGTTTGTTTGTTTGATCGATCACAGGCGACGAATAAGGCGACTTGGGAAGGTGCAAAAAGTCTTGGTTTATCAACGTAGGACAGTCTTCCTCGTTACAACGTGAAGATCGATGGATCCATCCATGGATGGTCGTCGCTTCCCGGGCAATATCAATATGAGGAACATGATTTTTCTTTTTCTTTCTTTTTCTTTTTCTTTTTTTTTTTTTTGTGGGTAATCTCTCTATCGACCTAACGGTTGGATTCTCTCTTTGATTTCTTTTGTTTCTGGACCACAAGTTTAGTTTAGTTTTGGATTAGGCGGGAGTGACTCTTTCTTTGGTCAGCCCCCCCCCAGCCCAACCGTAGAGGATGTGAGGATCCAAGATGGATGCCGCACAAATTACAGCTCATCTCATTTACCCACCTACTACCTACCCACTACCATAATACCATTTGTCGCTTTGTGGTGGGGAAGTCAAGCCAGCTTCCATCCCATCCCAACGACCAATCTCCCTTCAGTTCTGTCTCTTTCCATGCCCATGCCCATGCCCATGCCCATGCCCTTACAAATTACATCTTCTGACACGTATACGGATTTACAGTTTTTGAACTTGCTGTTATGAATCTCGTCCTTCAAAACCCAAATCGTTTACAGAGCAGAGAGAGAGAGAGAGATATGCAGTGCATTGATAAGCTTCTCAGACTCTCTCTCCCTTAACAAAGATATTTATTAACAGTGAAGTAAAGTTAGGCCACATTAATAAAATTCAAAGGAAGTGTGTTAATTTGAAAGAGTACTCTCATGTTTGCATATTGTCCTTCGCTGGTTGATGGGGGTGAGTGTGGGTCTCATTCCCCCTCCTCTCCACCCATGCCAGGCCCTGGCCCCTTCTTAATTTATCCACAACAACTAAATATTATGTTGTTAAATATGGGTAACATAAAAACGTCATAATTTTAAGATCACATAAATTGTCAATAGAATTTAAATCAATTTTAAGGTAATCTATAAAATTTACCCCAAAAATTTTATTTTCTTATATATGTTTTTATTGTTATGTTTATTTAATGTATAAATTAGGAAAGATAAAATCTAGAGTTTATCTTTCATTGTGTCTGGACACCTTTAAAAAATGACTTTAATTTAGTTTGTGATGTTTTATACTTTAATTTGTTTAGATAATGACATTATTTTTCTTGAAAATATTTTATGGTGTATCTATGTTACATGTATTTATAGGTGGAGTTGAAAATATTGTATAAATTTTATATATATATATATATATATTATTTGCTTGGTATATCATACGTATTAAATTTGTTTTAAAATTTGAGATAAGATTGAATAAAAAATATTATTTTAATCTAAATTAAACAAGTATCGATATACCATGAACATTAGTAAATTTGATTGTTCTTGTTTTCCTTATCTTAAATACTATAATTCTCATAATTTGATTTTCATTCCTCCAAATATATATTTCTTGGTTATAGCTTGCACCATAAAGGTTAAAAGTGTCTTCATTCTAGTGGCGAAGTTTATTTTTCCTATCATCTTGACTTTAATGAGTTCGAGTTTTCTTACACTCAACTCTTATTTTCTTTTTCTAAACCTACTACCGTCACTTCTCTAAATTATTCATCTACCACTTGTTTCTTTCCTTCTCAATCATCTCCTTGTGGACCATCTTTTTATCTCCTCAATTTCCTACACCTTCAACTCCTCCTTCATCTTCTTTTAACTTCAACTTCTTGTCCTATCCTTCTCCTATTAATCCCTCCCTTCTTTCTCCTACTCATAGCACATACTCAAAACACTCATCATATGATTACTTGAGCCAAGGTTGGTATTTTCAAGCCAAAATTGTACACTAACAATTATGTTTTACCAGTTGTATTTCTTACTAAACAAGTACCTTCCTCAATCCTTGTAACATGTTCTAATCCCAAATGGTTTACAACTATGATGGATGAGTGTAAAGTTCTTCAACCTAAACATATATGATCTTTGGTTCCTTATACTTACTAACATGAATGAAGTTGGGTACAAATTGATATTTCATATCAAGTATAATCCTAATGGTACCATTCTCAAGTATAAAACTCAATTGGTTGCTAAGGGGTTTTACCAAACTATCGGTCTTGATTACAACAACATTTTTAGTCTAGTTGTTAAGACCCTAACAATTCAAGTAAGTTTCGCTCTGGCTCTCGTTATAGCTAGCCAATCTTTATCTTGATAATGACTTTCTCAATTGTGATACTCAAGAATTGGTCTTTATGGAGCAACTAGAAGGATTTTAAGATACCAAATTTCCTTCACATGTTTCTCATCTACACAAGTCATTGTATTGTTTGAAACAAGCCCCTCATGTTTAGTTTCATAAATTGAAGCAAGCTCTTATTGATTGTGGTTTTCAACAATATCTCTCTAATGATTCTTCATTTGTGAAGAGAAAGGATGATCAGATTCATTATCTACTTGTTTATGTTCACAACATCCTTGTTACAGGCTCAAATTCTACTTTGATCACTCATCTCATTTATAATTTGAACTCATGGTTTTCTTTGAAACCTTGGGCAACTTAATTTCAAGCTCATTGGTATTCCATTGGTCTATTTATCCCAAACCAAATATATTTCAAATCTCTTATTCAAACTAGGATAAAGGATTCAAAGCCCTACTCTACACCTTTATCTCCTAGACTAATCCTTACTTCTACTGCTAACTTACTATTTTCTATTCCTTCTATTTATCATAGCACTGTAGGTGCTCTTCATTATCTTTGTAATACTCGTCCTTATATAGCCTTTGTTGTCAATAAGTTTAGTCAATTTTTTTTAGTACCTACAGATGTTAATTGGTTAGCATGTAAATGAATCTTGAGATATCTTAAAGGCACAATTTCTATGGTCATTATTTTAAGCGTGCAACTTCTCTCACTTTTGAAGTTTTTACAAATGTTGACTATGCTAGATCTAAAGATGATTGGAGGTCAATTAGTGGCTTATGTGTTTTTTATAGTAACAATTGTAGCACCTTGCTTTCTAAGCATGTTACGACTTAAGGAATTCGAGATTTTTTTTCAATAATTACACTTTCCCAAAATCCCCTTTTTACCCCCTCAACATAACATCATAACATCCTCCATAAAATTTAAGATAAGTAATAAGGATAATGCATAGAATGTAGTTTAGATCGTGACCTCATAAAGATATAAATATATGTACTCATTTAAAATATGATCCTGAAGATACATCCATAAAATATATGGCCTAGAATTATATCATTAGAATTGAAAACATTACTAGATGCAACATAATGTAAAATTACAAAAATGCCCCCTACTTGGAAGCCATTCATGGATCTTATCCTAGCCTTTATTGTTACTGACTTACAGGTCTTTATCTGGTAAGTTTGAATATACCACATTAAACGTTAAATCATTTAGTGGGGGATCTTGTGCATGATACATAAGCAAGATGTCACTCAACATAGTCATAGAAGCTCAACACCAAATATTTTTAACCATGAGCCAGGATGTAGTTATGGCAGTCATTTTGTTAATTTTCACTTTGGGGTTAATACAAATAATTCTCTAGACTAACTTCCTATTTCTATCATAGTCAAATAATGACACATATGCAATTGAGCTAATGGTCACATGTTCAATACAAATAACATACATTTTGAAACATCATAATAAATAATAAATATGATGATTAATAATGTACAAGAAATAAATTGATTTTTTTTAGAAGATCCACTCACTTTGATTTGCTAATTAGTAACTAGAACTCACTTTCTCGTTTTGCATGTTAGCTTCAAATGACATGTTTTCTAAACTTTGAACTTACTTAACACATACTTCGTAAAGCAACCCCTAGCGTATTTTCCGCTCTTGGCAGTCTACCGAAAGATAATAGCCCCTCACTACCTCTTCCCAAGCTACGGAGAACTCCTCCTCTCGACAAACCTTGAGGGACTCTATCTGCTTCTTTTGACGCACAACATCATCCACCCTCAAGGAATACTCTCGCAAGAGATTTTCATACGCCTCTCGCATTTCGTCAAACACCCCCAACTTGTAGCTACAATATTTTCTAGAGTGAGCAAGTCAAGTAGATGACAAGGACTGAGAGCACACAATCTTTCTATCACTCAGCAATAAATAGCTCAAGCGGTCCCAATGTCAGGGAGCTCCTTATTCTAAAGGTCCTGCTCGTTGTCCTAGCACCAATGGAGTGACGCATTCCAAATGAGGGAAGGCTCGACCACGATCTTTCAGGACTGGAAGTTCACCTTATTTTGGAGTTTAAAAAAAAATGGGTTAGGCCTACGATCCTTTGAAAGGTAAAAAAGACGCCCCTTTACTCGACTTTTCTCAGTTAAAAGTAGCCAAACAAGTGGATAGATGGAGGTGTATTGATTATGTGACAACGGATGGTGAAACCAATTAATAGAGCCTAGCCATTGGGATGAGGTTGTGCCGAAACGATACAATGATAATCTCGCCACTCCATGCTAAAGCTAGATAAAGGGAAACAAAGACCCATTCTGAAAGAAGCCAAGTAGACCCCCAAAACCATGGCCTCTTACCTAAATGGTACTTAACTCTTCTGACGTAAGGATTCTAATAAAGTGGTTATTAGGAATATGAAAACGAGACTGGATCTCATCTAGTTCCCTCTTTGTCACCCAAGATCGCTTTCCAAAGGATATGTATACGTTGGGAGCAAGAGGAGTAAGGGGCATAACGTTCTTTCTACAACTCATGATGAAAGCCTAAACAAAGATGACAAAGGTAAGAAGGAGAAGACCACGTAAACGACGAAGTTTAACCTAAGACAAATGAACTCGATGCTAATATACGATTTAGCTTAAGAATGGGTGAATTAAGCTTTTTCACCATTTTTGAAAAATAAACTTGAATAAATGGAAATGAAGTAAGAATGTTGTAAATAAAGAATAACAAGAGCAGAACATAGTATATATAGTGATTTAACCTCAACTGCCCAATCCACTACCTTGGTTCACAACAAGGATTTTACAAATACACATAGATGTATTATATTACCTTATAGTTTTTCCATGCTCAACTACAAACCTACACAGTTGATTTTTTTAAATAGGCTCAACTAGAACTACTATTTTTTATAAGATAAGGTGTAACCTTTACAAAAGGCTTTTCACAAAAAGGCTAAGCCACAACCACTACATTTTAAAAGATAAAGAGTAACCTTTTACAAATTCAAAAGAAGTTATGCAAAGATTTATCAAGAGAAAAATATGAATGAAACAATTAAGCACAAATATTTTTCCCTTGATAGAGAATTACAAGATTTTTGAATGAAACACACTCTAAAAATTCTCATAGAAAGATTTTCAAAAAGAAAGCTTGTGAGAAGTAGGACATATTTGAGAAAGAATGCTAGAAGCTTTTCGAATGGTGCTTGAGAGTTTTGTAATCAATTCTTCTAACCTTCTCCAAGCAACTTCATCCTCTACGTATAGATTTCCTACATTGAATGTTAGCTGACATGGAAAAATTTAAATTGAATGTTTCATTTGTCTCACAATTGTCACTTTTTGTCTCTATGAACATTAAAAAACATTTATTAATTCATTCAAGAAATCTTATGTTGTGTGAAATGTATTAAATGATCTAAAAAGTTGAAACTATCAAACATTTAATGCATATATTTTTCAAAAACAGATTACAATTACTCGACTGAGTTATAAAGATACTCGACTAATATAGCACTTCAATCGGTTGGATAAATCAAGTAATTGATTATGCAAAAGCCTTACTCGAATATAACCAAGTCATTACTTGATGATCAACATATTTTGCACTCTTATTTAGTGGTTCAAATTTAGCATTTAATTATTCAATGAACATGATTACTACTCATTTTTTGCTTAATTTTGTCAATATAGATACACATTACATGCAAAGCGGACATGGAGCAAAAAGAGTGATTTTGGTTCATGATGAAGGTTGAAATAAAGCTTGGAGGCATGGTCGGGTATCGATTCAAAAGAAAGCAAAAGAGTATCGAGAGCAAAAAGTGAAATATAATAAAACAAGAGGCAAAAGAAAAATGCTAGTTTTCAGACAAGTCATCCATGTTAGTTTGATTAATGGCAGTTTATAAGGATAAACCAAATTAACTACTATATTTTAAAATGGGTCAAATAACCTATTGAATTTTCATAAATGAGGTTGTTCCTTGCCTTTCTTTTGCAAATTTGGGAATGTTTGACTTCTTGTGAAGTCAAAAATTAATTGTAGTTAGCAAAAGAAAAAACTTAGTCAAGAATTCATGGGTAATAAGCAATTGAAAAACATCAAGAAAGTACCTTTAGGCTGCTTGTTGACCACTCGATAGTGAATCACGTGATTTAGTCCCCTTGCAGGTAAAATTCTATAGAGTTTGTTTATCATATTGTTGTTTAGTCAATGAAGAAATGTCTTTAATATTGATGCATAAATTTACACAATAATTTATTTAAACACTTGGTGGGTAAAAGTAAATCTTTTTGCACCTTTCAAAAATCTTTTTTTCAGTTTCTTGTTGGTATGAATTAGTGCTTTTGATTGTCAATGTGAAAAGGGGCAAAAACAAATGAATCACAAATTTTCGTGTACGTTTCCAAACATTAATCACTATGATGTGAGATTTTAGGAATGACCTTTCATTTTGAAAATTTTGGCAAAGTATCAAATTAACCACAAAACTTTGATCCCAATGGGCAAATTGATCATTGAACTTTAACAAGGATCAAATAAGTCATTGAATTTTCATAAAAAAAATCACTACGATGTGAAATTTTAGAAATGACCTTTCATTTTGAAAAGTTTAGCAAAGTATTAACCACAAAACTTTGACCCCAATGGGCAAATTGGCCATTGAACTTTAAGAAGGGTCAAATAAGTCATTGAATTTTCATAAAAGATGTCATGTTAATCGATCATTGATTGCGTCTAATAACACTAAAACAAAAAGTTGATAGTTGGTTAATATAACCCAGTTTGTGAAAATCCAATAGTTTATTTCACCAATTTTAAAGTTCAGCAACCAATTTGACACTTTACCCTATTTTTCATCAATCTCTCTTTTTAAGTTAATTTTTTTTTTCAAAATAAAAAATAAATATATTTATGGTATCATTTATTGAAATTTTATTTTTTTTTATCAAAAAGTTATTTCAAAGTTAAGTTTAATTTTTGAAATAAAGATAAATATAAATTTAATATTAAAATAAATATAACTAGAGAATACATGAAATTTGTTTGAAAGTAGAAGAATGTAGTATATTGTATATTATAGATGATGTGAGCTTCCAGGCACTAAGAGATGGAAAAGGAAAATGCTATTTGTACATAAGGGTATTACAGATTACTTTACAGGGATAGTAAAATTACTAATTTGTCTTTATGAAAAATTACCTAAATGCCCCAATCCCAAAAGACCCAGCCCCACTCTCTTTCTCCCTTTGTCTCTCTGGCTCTCCCTCTTGCAGAGACCAACGACCCAACTCTCCGGCTGCACCACCACCATCCCTATCTTGCTAGCGCGCTCTAGACCGTCGATCTTCTTCCTCGTTGCCGGCCATCCCTCGGATGCGTGATCGATTCTCTCTCTCCCTCTAGTAGACACTGTCAAAATTCTCTGTTTCTCCTTCTCGCAGCTTGTTTTCTTAATCACTTGCTGGAGGTCATATTAAATTTTATCTTCATTTTATTTACTATTTCTATTTATTGTATCAAATATGAGAAAATCTGAGCTGCTCTATTACTTGATAAAAATTATTTGTCAATAGTAGGGAGAGGGAGAAATTATTGATTGATCACTCTGATTTGGTACATCCTGCACAATTGAATGCAAAAGCCCATCTAGATCATTGTATATCAAAACTCTCTGTTTTTAGTTTCAGGCCTCTTGTTCTCCATTTTTGTTCTCCTTGTTCAACAGAAAGTAAACTCTAAACACTAAGAGGCCCAATTCAAAAACTTCCTAACTTAGATCTAAAAGATTCTTGCATATCTACCACCAAGAACTTTCCAACTTAGATCTGGACTAAAACAAGGTGGGAATCACAGAAGACGATTCATAGTTCCTGGATTTGCATTTTTCATTATGCCATGAATCTTGAATTAAAAGAAAAACTACACAAAGAAATCTTGCAGAAGCTAGACAACGCCCAAAGAAATGCTTGGAAGAGATGGCTATGGCAATATCGGGAGAACGGTGGCGCTACAACTCGTCGTTAGGGAAGGAGTTGTGGAGGAAGTAGCTTCTCTTGCTTTCTCAATCGTTGATGGAGAGTGGTGGCTTCGCTGGTGGTTGGTTGGTCACCGGTGGTCTCTATCGATTGAGAGAAATGGTTTTGGGAAAGGGTTTTGTACCGTCTCTCTCCCTCTTTCTTCATTTAAATGGGCAAGATATCACCATAACATATCCTTCCATCATCCAATATAGCGCCAATTTATCACGATAGCCCATTCCTGTAAAGCAATCTGTAATACTCCATCTGTACAAATAGCGGGACTCGATGGAAAATCAAGCAGTATCCACATACAGCATGAGTTGTGTTGTTCGTACAAAAGCATTCTTACAGAATGCTTTACAGGGGCATTAAAATGACCATTTACCCCTCTAATAAATCACCAAATGACCCAAAAGACCAAAAGTTTTTCTCTCTCCCTTTGTCTCTCTCTCACTCTCCCTTTCGCAGACACCACAACCCCAACCCTCCGGTCACCCATCGAGGCCTCGCCTGGTAGATGCAAGAAGAGTCATTTGACTGGATCGTCATCGAAGAGATGGAAGTTCTGGGATTTGCTCCGGCGAAGCAACAACGAAGGGAATGCCACCTTCGTGTTCTTGACTCTAAAGAATAGAGACCAGAAGGTTGACAGACTCGAGGGAACTGAGGTTCCCAAGAAAAGGCAAAACTCCGTCGACGACTTCAAAGCTTCCGGGAAGACGAAGGCAAAGGGACTCATTGTCGATGGGGGAAAGGCGTCTTCATCCGCTCACGAAGTGTTCTACGTACAAAATTAGAGCTTTGAAAGAAGGAGACAATAGAAAATTGTATCTCTGGTATAGACAAGACCTCGTTGGCTTCTTTGCGAACGTCAATGGATTGGGAAGAACCTTCCCTCCGTTCTAAACAGACTCCATTTTTGCTCTGTTGGAGTCTATACATACACATACATATAACATATATATGCCATATTTACAAATCCATATCCAATTGCTACTTCTCTTTTCTCTGTAAATAATCTGTTGTACAATTATTTCTTAGATTAATTAAGAGTGTATCTTAAGACAGTTGATGATAGTAGACGATCGATCATCATACTAAGACAGCTTCTCTTGCTTTCTGTGTCGCCGAAGGTCGGTTGGTTTGGGTGGTTGCAGGTGAAAAATGGCGTTTTTGCTGGTTGAGAGAGAGGGGTTTGACCGATAGTTTTGTTCCGTCTCTTTCCTTCTCTCTTTTCATTTAGATCAGATTTATCAGAAATGAGATATCGCGATAAATTGCTTTATTTTACACTTGAGATATCACTAATTTCTAGCGATATCTCATCCCTGTAAAGCATTCTGTAAGAATGCTTATGTACAAATAGTAGAACCTCATACACCATAGACTTTGAACAAAACCCATTAATGGGAAGAGGACATTTCTTTCTTAACAAAAGTTCATAATCACATGTTCTTACGAATCTCTTTTCAAAAGATAGATTTCTGAATCTTAAGACAAGGAAATACACAATGCATGTGCATCCTCCATTCAAGGTGCCTGCTACCTAGCTAGCCTAACCGCCAAGGTAACCCCCATTCAGCATTCATACCCATCTCCTCTCTGTGCTATGAGATATACTGCAAATATGACAAAAACATCTGCTTATCTCTGCCTTGGAATGCAAGAGCATAGCTGCAAAGCACGAAATCGCTGAGAAAGAAGTGTTGATTCAAGCCAAAGGCGTGGTAATGGTATCGAAGGAATGAAGGACTTGCTCCAATATCTCGCGCATTCCTGTGTTTAAAGGACTCTCTGGTTTGTCAGAGTGAGCAATGTTAAGAACATAGAGTTTCTTCGAAGCCACAAATGCAGCCGAAAATATCCTCTTCATACCGCCCCTGGTGCTATCGACCTTGTACTCAAACTCGTACACTTGTAGGCCTCCGTTGCCTAATCTCTGTGAAGCTTCAATTACCTCGGCATCCTTGGTGCTTTCCTGTCCAAATTGGGAACTCGTGAATACAAAAACCAGCTTAGAACTTGCACAAGCTGTGCGCACACACAAATATCCACCTAATCTAACTGCAAGCTTTATTTCTACTGACATTTTCTTTTTCCTTGTTTTTTTTTTAATATGAACCAGCTGCAAGTTGCTGAATCATCAAATAATAGTGGTAATGGAAACAGAACAAACAAACATGAAAGCATTAATCGTAATTTTTCTTCTCCCTTAACCGAATTCAGTGGCTGGAATGTTAAAACAAGCACATGAAGCAAAAGCAAGCAGGTAGTTCGTGCGGGTCAGTTGGCCAGTTACATTTGCTAGTCCACAACAAAGAGGCTTGAGAATTGAGTTGTTTCCTTCTACAAACCAAACCAAGATAGCAGAACACCTGCCAGTGCTGTGGCATGTTAAAGTACTGCCTCCCTTGGGCTAGCTTTCACAGCCCAATAACCCTCGAAAGATGTATTCTATTCTCCCCCACGCAAATATGCATTCATAAATTGGGGCAGAAAATCATAGGAAAAATTGTAGAAACAATAGCAAATGCTCTGTCTTGAAAGAACAAGTTTATCAGGAAAACATTTTGACAGATAAGTGAAATGTAAGCATATATCAGAACCCTTTAACCCATGCTGTCACTATGGGTTATGCAAAAAGGTAAAAATGTAGCTAATAAGCCTAAGGATGTAACAGCAGACCCATAAACTATTGTTGTGCTTGATCATGGCAAAGAACTGAATTATATCAAATAAGCTTAAGGACCGTTGGTTCAACCAGCAAATTTTTGCTATTTTTTAAAACCTTTAAAAGAACCGCTTATTGAACCAACAGGTTTATCCTTAAGAGGAACGACCAATAGCATTTTGTTAAATAATTTCATAGTAGTAGTTTAGTGATCTTGTTTATAAATAGCAGTAGTCTTGAAAGCAAAAAAAAAAATCATTCTAAAGTATGTCACTGCAGCACTAAGTGATTGTTGATGGACCAAGATCATTAAACAAAACAGCATACGATATGTCATACCATATTATATAATTTTATGAAGACATTAAACAGCATGTAAAAGCTGGGTGTGCTCTTAGAAAATAACAAATTTGTGCTCCCTCAAGTAATTTTGAAAAGCGTGTCCCCATGTTAAGGGGCTCTCCACTTTGCAAGGACAGGGCTTAGAGCTGATCGTATTTGTATCTAACGTTCGCTTTACAGTTTTGCAAAGATACTGTATTCACAACTCGACCCATTGGTCTTGGCATTCCAATCACAAAGAAGCAACCTTAGTGTTGCTACCAAAGCCCGGATTCTTCCCTCATTGCAAATTATATTTTAGCATTATCCTTTCCACCCACAACGCAATTTCTTCATCCCCTCCCCCAACCCACAATCAATTCAATTGAGAATGGAATGGTCTTGAAAGAAACACAAGCAGCTCAACCAGTTACCTTGCGCTTCTCAGCTTGAATAAGTTTATCTGCAACAACCTCAGGACTGCCAAATTCTTCAAGCTTTGTAAGACGAACAGGGTTTACCACAACTCCGATGTTATTAGCGGCTTTGTTTGGCTCCTCAAACAGAAGAGTGGCCCCAGCTTTATCCACCTAACAATCCAAACGCCTAACCACATTCACCTAGAGAGTAATCACCACAAACAAAATGAAGCTAGAATTCGCAGAGGAGAGGTGGAATGAAACCTTAATCCAAGAAGGGGGCAGGAGGAGAGTGAAACCCTCTTTCAAATCTGTGTACCTTTGGAGCTCTAAATCATCGGCCGTGGCTTTGGAAAGGGTGGGAATGGACGATGATGAGAAGATAATTGCGGCAACGGAGAGGCTGAGCATTCTCTTCCCCAGACAGATTGTACGGTACCCATTGGAAACGTCGTTTGATTCTCTTCTGGGTCTCTGAGCAAAAGAAGAAGAAGAAGAAGAAGAAGAAGAATTGGATACAGAGACGAACAAGCGGCGTGTGGTTGAGGACAAAAAGCAAACGCTTGATGAAGAAGCCATTACACCTTGAGGAGATAAGAAATGTAAATGTGAAGGAGGAAGAATCCATTCATCCAGCGTTTGCTGCTTTCTGTCCCACCTGCTTCGCTTCTTTGTTTTTCTTGGGAAAAAAATAATTACAAAAATAAGAAATTCTAGTTTTACCCATAATTATTGCATTTTTGACCATTTTACATGGATATGTTACAAGTTATTTTAATTTTATTTACAACTCAAATATGGCACGGAAGAAAATTTAATCAAGTTATTGTTTTACTAAAAATATTTATATAATAAATTACACTTATATCTCTTTAATTCAAGTCATTTGCATAAAAACTTTTTGTGATTTGCTTTTTGTTAACTTTCTTTCCTTTGTATCTCTCTCAAATTTCGTCGGCTCGTTTTTATGTGCATATACACACACATAGTAATTAAGTTGAAGAAGATGATAAAGTCAATTTGCTCTCTCAAACCTTACATCTCCCAATCCAAGCTTCCTTTTCTTATTGTCGCTAATAAGGTAAAGTGATAAAAAAAATAATCGAGAACCAACAATAATGATATTGGGGATGTTTGTTAGATTTTTTTTTAATTTTAATTAGAATGAGAATTGGAAAAATACTGATTAAATTAAATTTAAGTTGATTAATCAACATGTTTAACCTAACAACTAATCGAGAGGTGTCATAGCACAAAAGATAAATTGCGGGGACTTTTTGAAATAAAAATAAATTATAAGAGATTTCTATGCAAATGACCCAAACCAAGAGAGGTATAAATGCAATTTTTTAAAAAAAATCAATAATGTTTTTAAATCATATAAAATTCCCTTACAAATAATAGTAATTTTATTAATTCCCTCTTAAAAGTCTTTATTTATTTATTTATTTTTTAGTTGTAAAAATGAAATAAAATAAAATAGAGTAAAATAAAAAGCTATTTCTCTCTCGCATCTCTTTAATTAATAATTTATAAAAATAATAAAATAAATATTACTAGTAGTGGTTTATTGCCATCAACAACCATTAGAGAAGGAACAAAAGAGAAAGAAAAAAAAAAAAAAGGAAGAGAAATATGAGAGAAAGAAAGGGAAAGAAAAATATGAGAGAGAAAAATAGAGAAAAAACTTGTAGTGGTCAGCTAATCACCATTACTATCGTTAGTGAACCCGAATTGTTGGATTTATTAACTAAGCATTATTGGGATTTATAGAATTTGTCTTGGGTTCATTACATAACTTTTATTGGGTTCGAAAGGAAAAGAAGAGAGACAGAGAAGGAAATAGATTAATCTTAATAAAATTTTTAGTGTTTTTAAGGAAGAAAGAAACGAATGAAGAAAATAGGGGAATAAGATGAACCCATAGTGCAGTTTGATATCTTGAAAGAAGAAATAGATAGAAGGGAAAGGGACTGAGATTAACCATAATAGGGGTTTCATGTTTGAAAAGGGAGAAAAAAAAAATGGTAGAGAAAAAATAAGAAACTCGTCACAACATAAGAAATAAAAAAAGAAAAGAGAAATGGTTTAGCTAAAAGAGAAGGAGAAACGAGGAGGAGAAAGACAAAAAAAAAAAGAGAATGAGGGTATTTTGGGTATTTAAAAAAATATAAGTGCTTAACTAATGTTGAGAAAAATAATTATACACTTTTTAATCTTAATAAAGAAAAGTATAATTTCTAAAAAGTAAAGATACTATTAGCAGGTAAGCTAAAAGTCTACTTTTTTTTTTCCATATAACTTAATGAAAAGTTATAATTTATAATTATAAAATTTTAAAAGACATTTTTTGTATCAAGCCTAGTTGCAATTATAGGATCTTTGACCTAGCACAACACAACATTGGTATGGTAGGTTACCTAAGCTAGGGAACCTAACTTGATTTGCACCTCTAGCTAGTTTGTTTGGAAGACACACAACTTGGTTGGGGATGATGGCTTAAAACCCAAAATATAAACGCATTCTTTTGCATAATAGTTATAACTATGGGTAGCTTGTATAATTTACTCTAAATACATGAATTAATTAATTACTCACTCTACCTGTTGGAAGCACAACAATGCGGGTTTACACCTTGTTTGGAATATAGAATTGATTACCAATTTCAAATTTTCATGTTTGTAATGACAAAAAATTAGATTTCAATTATAGGAATTTATGAAATTGCTTAGTTGTTGAATCTATGAATTGAACATAACTAAATTAAATTCCATAAAATAGATAAAATTTACTAATGAATCGCGCTAACCTCAATAAACAAATTTTGTAGATAAAAATACCCACAATCTTTATTTTCTTGTCTCCTTCTCATTTATTATATCAAGGGTATTTTACAAAATAAGAGCAAATAGAACTTCAATAATAGACTTATTCCAAATATAAGTTTATACAATTCATTTGAATTCTATAATTTAATTTAGGAAAAATTGCATATGATACTGCTAAAAATTAAAATATTACAAAACTACCCTTGAGAAAATACAATGAATATGCTAGAGGTTTAATGCTGTATTGCAATTTCCTCCTTATCATTAGTTAAGTCCAACTAAATATTCCTAAATGACCAAAATATCTTTGTATTTAAAAAGTTCTTTTTTTTTTTTTCCTATCTCTATGCATTCTTTGGCTATCAAATCATCATAAATACCCCTATTCTCTTTTGGCATTCTTTTATTCTTCTTTTTCTACTTTTCCCTCAATTCTCTTACAACCCAACTTATCTTTATTATCATGCGCCTATGTAACTGCTGCCACAATTGTCGTTGCCACAGATTTGTTTTGTTTTCATTTGACGTGAGATAACTTATCTTTCTCTTATGTTTAACCATCATTATCATTCTTCTTTTTCTTTTACTTTTTTCTCTCTTTGTGTTTTTAGCAATCAAACCTAGATATAGAAGGTTCGAGCAAACCACTTATCTAGTTTGATTCAAACCCTATTAGAGTTTGATTGAACCCCAATACATTTGGTTTATAAGGGGTTTATGAGGTTTGAATTGAATATAGATATAGAGGATTCAAACATCTTACATATAGCTTTGATGTTCATTTGTGTAATGGCCTATAATTTTATTTTAATTAATTAAACCCATTAGTTGGAATTTCTAAGAGAAATTGGGTATTTAGGGCTATTTCAAAGGAATTTTGAGTTACTGGGCTAGCTTGACTAGATAAGTAGGCCCTCTAGGGTTTAGATGAGAAAAACTTAAGGACATTAATGACTTGAAATTGGCATAAGAGTGATCAAAGGAATTAAGGAGTATGGAAAAAAAAAAAAGGTGATGATGGTATTTGAGACCGACTACCATGTGCCACCTCGACAATCAAGCCTTGGGAATGGCAACTTCAAACTGGGTGATGTCGGACTTTGGTGATAGAACCTGCAAGACAATGGAATGACGAGGCTAGGGTCCCCTGAGGTGGATTCCGACGCTCAAATTAGTAGAGTAAATGCAGGTAGTAATAAATGTAAGAGCTAGAGAGCTTTTTCTTTCCTCATACTTGGCGAGCACCCCTACTTTTTATAGGCAGGTCCATTATGGGGTACCTGAGATGGGTGAGCATGACTCCCGATGACCCCAGTCAAGTTGGAACGAGTCTCACAATCCAGCCTGAATTTTTCAGATTCTACTCCGAATTGTTGACTTGCCACGTGTCAGTCTCCCGGGTAATCCATGTGGCGGGCAAGGCTACTAGCGCATAAGGGTATTCTTGTAATTTTAGGTGGTGCCACATCACTTGCCCCCCACTCCTTGAGCTGAGCTGAGAATTACGCTGGGTCGAGGAGTAGGTTAATTTCTGAGGTTATTTGATTGTAGATTTTTCCCAAGATCCATAAGAGTATTTTTAAGTATGAGATAAATGATGATGATGATTTATGAGACCAGCCACCACGCGCCGTCTCAACAAATGGACCTCGGGAGTGAAAGCTTTGGACTTGGGTATTCCTGGCTTCGGACTTGGGTATTCCTGGCCTTGGATCTATAACCTGCACTTCAGACTTGGTTATGCCTGGCATTATTTGTGGGGATGTAGCCTGTAAGACAATGGAGCAACAGGGCTGGTCAAGTTGGGATTCCCTGGTCAGGTTGGTCTGGCTGGGATCCCCTCGTTAGGTTGGGATTCCCTGGTCTGGTTGGGCAGGCTGGGATTCCTTAGTTTGGCTAGTTTAGCTAGGATATCCTCTGGTCAGGTTGGGATTTTCCCTGGTCAGACTGGGATCCCTTGGTCTGGCTGATCAGGTTGGGATATCCTCTGGTCAGGCTGGGATTTCATCTGGTCAGGTTGGGATTTCCCCTAGTTAGGCTGGGATCTCTTAGTTTAGCTAATCAGGCTGGGATATTCTTTGGTCAAGCTGGGATCCCTTGGTCTGGCTGGGACTTCCCTTGGTTAAGCTGGGATCCTTTAGGCTCTTGACCCTTGGATTTTAGTCACTCCTATGCAGAAGAGGGTGCCGGGCTTTGAAGTTTTTTCGACCATTAGTCCACTTTCGGCTTGTGGATGAGCTAGGGCACTTGACCCTTGGATTTTCGCCACTCCCACACGAAGGAAGGTGTTGAGCTCTAACTTTTTTTCTGGCCATTAGTCCACATTCGTCTTGTGGACAGCCTAAGGCACTTGACCTTTGGATTTTCGCTACTCTCACGTGAAAGAGAGTGTTAGGCTCTGACTTTTTTCTGGCCATTAGTCCACCTTTGACTTGTGGACGGCTTAGGGCATTTGACTCTTGGATTTTCGCCACTCCCATGCAAAGGAGGGTGTTGGGTTTTGAATTTTTTCCTTGGCCATTAGTCCACATTTGGGGAAAGCCTAGGGCACTTAACCCTTGGATTTTTGCCACTCCCACGAGAATGAAGGTGTTGGGCTCTGACTTTTTTCTGACCATTAGTCCACATTCGACTTGTGGATGGCCTAGGGCACTTGACCCTTGGATTGTTGCTACTCCCACGCGAATGAGGGTGTTGAGTTTCTTCTAACCATTAGTCCATATTCATCTTTGGGATGACCTAGGGCTCTTGATCATTGGATTTTAACCACTCCCTCGCGGAGGAGGGTGTTGAGTTTCTCCTACCATTAGTCCATCTTCGGCTTGTGGACGGCTTAAGGCACTTGACCCTTAGATTTTTGTCACTCCTTCGCCGAAGAGGGTGTCGAGTTTCTTCCAACCATTAGTTCATCTTCGGCTTGTGGACGGCCTAGGGCATTTGACCTTTGGATTTTCGCCACTCCCACATAAATGAGGGTGTTGGGCTCTGAATTTTTTCTAACCCTTAGTCCACCTTTGACTTGGGACGGCCTAAGGCACTTGACCCTTAGATTTTTGCCACTCATTCGCTGAGAAGGGTGTTGAGTTTCTTCCAGCCATTAGTCCATCTTCGGCTTGTGGACGGCCTAGGGCACTTGACCCTTGGATTGTTACCACTCCTATGTGAAGGATGGTGTTGAGTTTCTTCTAGCCATTAGTCCACTTTTGTCTTGGGGA
Source organism: Diospyros kaki (assembly GCA_036245055.1). Lineage (NCBI taxonomy): Eukaryota > Viridiplantae > Streptophyta > Magnoliopsida > Ericales > Ebenaceae > Diospyros > Diospyros kaki. The sequence continues at coordinate 33,739,984 of BSEG01000016.1, forward strand.
TGACCTAGGTCTCTTGACCCTTCTTATCTGGCTGCTCAGCCTGCTTGAGCTTCATTATTTCTTCAGCATTGATGTATTTATTAGCCCGGGCAAAGGCTTCTGTGAAAGTAAGAGGTGGAGTTTTGGCCAAGAACTAAGCAAATGGCCCAGCCCTCAAGCCATTTTGAAGGGCTACCATTGCAATCCATTGATCGAACTCTTTGATGCTCAACACCTTCTCAATGAACCTAGCCGCAAAATCCCATAGGGATTCACCCTAGTTTTGCTTGACGTTCACTGGAGCCTTAGAAGACTTCTGGTGGCGCTTCAAGGAAGCGTAATGGGCTAGGAAACAGGTCTTCAGCTCTCCGTAGCTGTAGATGGAACGATGGGGAAGACAAGATTACCAAGTCCGGGCATGACCTCCTTAAGTAGCTGAAAAGATTCGGCACCACATCGCATCTGACCCCGATTGCATTAGCATGTGAGAGGAGAAAAGCTCTACATGATCATAAGGGTCTATGCTTTCATCATAGAGCTTGATGGATGGGATACGAAACCTCTCTAGAGAAACCTCTGCCATGATGCCCTTGCTTAGGGGTTGGTTAGAGCCGAGGTGGGGTAGCTCTTCCTTTCCCTTCTTGAGTTCCTGGACTTTCCTTTCCAGAAAACGCAACCGCCTCTCCTACAAAGCCCTTCCTTCTCGTGAGGAAGAAGAAGTAGATCCTGCCGCCTCAGAGGGATGGATTTCTTGGCTCGACTGACGGGATTGACGAGGCTCCCGAGTAAAAGGAGGTGACTAGTGCTCCTCCCGCTGAGAGGGCACATGCAAACGACACTGTTCATTCTGGTGTAGATAGCCAGTTAACAACTCAGTTGATTGTTGGACTTAATTTTCTAGCCTAGTGAGTTGGTCCTTTGGCATTGGATTAGCCAGAGGCAGTAGATTCTTCCCTTGCATCGGGGCCTCTAGATTGACATCGACTTTGTTACGGGTCACATCTCTTTAGGGAGCCATGTAATTAATTATGGCAAGGAGCGAAAGTCGGTGACACTTGTGGAAAGACTGAGGTTCGAGGTGAGGAGTGGAAGTTCGAAGCACGAGGAAAGGAAAGAAGAAGCTGGTGAGTATGGACGTCGGCCCCACGGTGGGCGCCAAATGATGATGGTATTTGAGACCAACCACCACGTGCCGTCTCGACAATCAAGCCTCGGGAGTAGTGACTTCAAACTGGGTCATATCGGACCTCGGTGATAGAACCTGCAAGACAATAGAGTGACGGGGTTAGGGTCCCCCGGGGTGGACTCCGATGCTCAAATTAGTAGAGTAAATGTAGGTAGTAATAAATGTAAGAGCTGGAGAGCTTTTTCTTTCCTCATACCTGGTGAGGACCTCTGCTTTTTATAAGCAGGTCTGTTATGGGGTACCCAAGATAAACTCGAGATGGGTGGGCATGACTCCTGATAACCCCGATCAAGTTGGAACGAGTCTCGGGGTCTGGCTTGAATTTTTCAGATTCTGCTCCAGATTGTTGACTTGCCACGTGTTAATCTCTCGAGCAATCCACATGGTGAGTGAGGCTACTAGCGCGTAGAGGTATTCTTGTAATTTTAGGTGGTGCCACATCAAAATGTGATAATATCTTAGAGGGTGTCTTTAATAGACCAAAGATAGAGGCATGGAAGTCTCAGTCAACCAAAGTTAAAAGATCAAAACTTGTTGCGCTTATTTAAAGGTTCAATCAACCAAACTAAGGTTCTAGTCGATCCGAGCATGAAGGCTGAGACTTGTCTTATACACTAGACAAGTTTGAATGCTCAAACTTAAGGGTTCGAATGATAAAATATTGGCTTGTTGAAATAACAAGTTATTGTGACCAAATTGAGTTACAATTAGGTTTAGAATCATGGACTTAGGGATTTGAAAGTATGTCCTTGGCGTAACGCCCTGCTTTTCCTGAGCGTTAAATAATTCATGGAATTTCGGGGATATTTTTTTTAACATAAATTCAATATAAATCGTTCCCCGACAATCTCATTCTACATTCTCAGCATATCAAAATAGGAATTAATAAGTTAATACAGGTAATTATCATAAATACGGAAGCAATAATTGAAATCTAATATGGTACATAGCGAATTCACTTTATTCATAACATGGGAAATCGTACCATAGTTTAACATCATGTTGTCAATACTTAAATACATGGAGACTCATTTATCAGAGATAACAACTAAATATCTCAAATAATAATACATAACGTACTTACATCTTACAAAACTAATCATCAACGGAACATAAGACTAAAGAATATCTGTCTCTTCATGATGAAGCAATATAGCGAAACCACATGCTGAATCCATTGGACACGTCATCACGTGCTGTCACATCATCACCACTTCCTTACCTAAGCAGCAAGTCCTATCTAGAACGTTTGAATGTTCTAGGGACATAACTCGATTAGAAGATACATGAATGCATGATGTAATAACATGAATAATCATATGCCTTAGTGTAATTTCCCTGGCCTGACACAGAACCCTAGGCAGAATCTCGACCTATTTTTAGGATAATCCTAACGTTGCTCCATCAATTGTTCTTGGGGAATTACGGCTACACTCTCAAGGCAACATTCTAATCCCATGCACAAGTATCAATATGCCAATAACATCATGTCATATGAAAATCATGACTTTTCATGCAATAGTATTTGAACAAATATGATAAAATGATTATAACTTTCATGAGTATCATGCATAATATAAGTAATCATATCATATACAAGCTTTTGGGGAGAACCACTCACATTTAGCACGAAATTCAACACACCTAAAAAAAGTGCACTGCCTCAATTTATGTGCCCGACCTTGATTTTCGTGCCGAACTTAGAGATCACTTAATCTCAAGCCACAATGATCCCTAGGCACCATATTTATTTCAAAGAAAAATAAATATCTACTTTTCATAATTTTTCCATATTTTTTTCTATTTTTCTCTCATTTTCCTCTCTAATATTCCAAATAAATACTTTCTTAACTATTGTCTCAAATTTTTTTCCACAACAATTCATAGTATTCTAAGAACTTTAAAAGAAAATTTCAGAACTTACCTTGATACTTCGTTTGCATGCATAACGAGGTTGGTCATTGCCAAAATCGAGAAACTCAAAAGGAAAACACCAAAACTTTGAACACAAACCCCCTTATTTTATTTTTCTTGATTTTTTGAGATTTTTGCCAAAATTTTTTAGCAAGGGATGCGCCCTCATGCACCCCCTCTTGATCCTTCACGTGCGCCCACTTGCTGAGGCTGGCTGGCGCGTGCACTGCACGCGCTAGTCTTCTTCCTCGACAAGTTTCCGAACAACTCTGGTTTTTTGGAGATATCTCCTTTGTTTGAGCTCTATTTTGCCTCCCGTTTAAATCTACGTCTTCCTCCCTTCATCCTCTACAGGACTATGGCTTCAAACGCCTTAATCAAAGCTATTTTCTGACTAGTCAAACTCATTTTCTGTTGAACCTTATTTTTCAGATGAAGCTTTATCTCTCTCTCATCTCTCAACGAAAATTGCTCAAATGTTTCAGAAATGATCTTGTAGACATGGGAAACAAAAGCCCTTTATCTGCTTTTCTGAATTTTTCCTTGAACTGTCGAATCTGAAAGTTTAATTTTGGTTTTTCTCAGCTATCTCCAAAAGCCTTTATTTATAGGCAATTTTGAGCTTTCAAATGCTCGTACCTAATAAATCCAACCTCCCTGAGGCTTTTACCTGTCCCAAATTAGTTCAAAAATACATTCTTCGACCACCAAATGCATCAAAATTATGGCCTAGAAATGACCGAAAATCATGCAAAATTGGTCACTCTCGTGGCCAATGTCGACCTATGCTCGGCCTAAGAGCATCCTAGGCCACTTTCCTTGAGCATTTTGCCACCGAATTCAATGATGGGAGGTGGTGGTGGAAGCTTGGTCGGCCATGGCAGATTTCCCTTTGTAAATTGTACTTTAACCGCAACCTCTTTCCATTTTGCACTTTCGTCATTTCCTTGAAATCTTTGAGCTTCCCAATAGTACTATTACGACCTACAAGTTCTATACTTTTCATTGCATCCCCAAATATTTAAAAAAAAAATGCCATTTCGATCTCCCTCATGCAACTTTAAGAAATTGCACTTAGGCCCGAATCTATGTTTTGACCGTAAACCCTTTTGTTTTTTCCCGAAACTATTGAATGGTTGTTCTACATACTAAATATGAACCTCTTTGGGGTTTCGTTAACTTTTCAAAAATCTCCGACGACAATTCGATTTTTCAGCCTAAGTCATAACTGTATTTTAGTTGTACTGAAACTCGTTTCTAATATGATTTCTTTTAGTGCCATAAATGATACCTTGAGATGCTCGTCAAAACCATATCATTTTCATTAGACATCTCGACTTCAGGGCACTCCCTGTAGTCAATTCGGTCACTCACAACTGTATCAAAAATTACATTATAACTCTAATCTTTTAAAAATTTCATTTTCACGCCAAGATAAATTACTCTTGAGCTCTTTGCAAATTCTCGTCTATTACACTTGGGACATTAATAACCACATAATGGGACATTTATATGGGTAAATAATAGTCAAATAATTAAGGAGGTCTATGATTAGATTAATTGATAGGGATTATGTGACTAATTAAAGGAGTTAGGACAACATGAAGATCGTTTATGGTTTAGGACCAAACTTATGACAAGAAATTTTCCCCATTAGTGTCTTTAGGAACTTTGGACAAATCTAGAGAATGAGAATAGAAAGTGAAGGAATTAGCATGCAAGATAGAGAAGTTCACTATAGAAATTAAATGCAACTTGGAGAAAACAACTAGGCTTGATGTTTGCCTTAAAAACTAGGCTAAGACAAATCTAAAACAGGATTGATGTTTGTCTTAAAGACCAAATGAAGACACACACACACACACAAAAGAAAAAAAAAAAAAGATATGTAGTTTGGTGTCAAAACTTGGTGGACCAAGGTGTCCTCATGAAAAGGACTAATAAAGGATCAAATAGGGGTAATTGGGTAATTGTTGGCTCAGTATAAAAGGTCTCAAGATAGGGTTTCTTCTCGTAATAAGGAAAGGTATTAGGACCTTGGGATGACAATCTCTTTCAAGACAAAAGGCTAAAGAGAGGGGTGAGTAACAACTTAGGGATGACTCTTGGTGTTTGAAATCTTAGCCATGCCAAGCCTTCCATTAAACCCTTTCATTATGCATAAAGCACAATGGTATGACATGCATGACATATAGCTTGTGTTTATGTTGCATTTTATTTTCATATTATATAACTATCATGGGAATTTGAGATGCATGGACGATGGTACGGTGATGAATATCTTGTCCAAGGGGGACTTTCGCCGTTGACATGAGATGATAGCATGGTGAGGCTATTCGTGGGGGACTTCCATCATTGGGGTGGCATGGTCACTCCAAAGATGGTGACCATAAATCACTCCTTTTCAAAATGGGGATTGTCGTGGATATCTCAACCATTACTAGAAACAAATCTCGGTGCCAAAATTCTTTTGAGTGGGTACTAATGCATCATCCCAAAATTTTACATAAATTTTGAATGTTAAATTTCGCGAAAAAGATCATTAAAATTGGGCACAAAATAAATTCTACTAGTAATCAAATAATAGTGTACATTGTGAAATAATGGGACTTTAAGATTTATTTGATTCAATGAATAAGTGTGAAAATAAATCAATATTAGATATACTAAGTATATTCTCGAGGTTATTATATGTATATATATATTTCTCTTTCATATATATATATATACACACACTTTTTTTTTTAGTATATTTCACCATTATAATTCTGCTTTTTTTTTATTTTTTTTTATGGCTCCCTTTCATTCTCAAATAGTCTAAGATTGTGTTTGATTGTATTACTTAGAATTTAATTCTAGGTAATATTGCCTAAAAAACAAAAATCACCTCACTCCCTTGGAAAATGAATTCCATGGAAATAAATTTTAAATGCTTGTATCATACATATTTTTCCATGAAAAAGTTAAGTGTGTTTGATTGTTTTCCATAAAAAATGTGTAATAATTACAGATTTTCTATAGAAAATGTGTGCAAACAAACACACTCTTAATTCAATTTAAAAGGGTGAATTGCAAAAGAAAGGAACAAGGAAAGTTTCAAAAGGATTAAATTAAATAAAAAGTCCTTAAATTAATTCATCTCTCAATGAAAACATTAAGGCAAAAATTGAGTGTATATAAAGGAAAACAAGAGGATGGTCTTTAACTCTTAAAAACTTAAGATACAGTGTGAAATTAAAATGAAAGAGAATAGAGGCATTGGCTAAGGAAGAAGAATGTTATCAAGCTAAAGGGTATGAGCAAGCTTTTCTTATATTATATGACATCATGTTATTTGAATTTAATACTTTCATACAAGATTGTTTTATAAGTGTTCTACTTATTGTAAAATTTTTATGAACTTTGAAGATAGTTTGGATATTTTAAATATTTGATTTCGACGGAATATTGAGCAACACTTATATTAAATAAGAACTTTAGAAGTTTCTTAAGCGTAAAAGTGAGTCAAAGATGACTTTAAAAAAAAAAAATCTAAAGTGATAATATTGTTGAGATTTGATTTGAACGCGTTTAGATGTGTTAATACTCTAATTATTATCCTTAATTTTAATTTTAAAATAAATAATTGAATTTTTAAATAGAATAATGGTGATATATATCTATTTTGTAATTAGGTTAACTTACTTAACCAAAATAAATGTGTAGAGAAATCAAGTAAGAAGGAATTAATTTAACAAGTGAAGTTGAATTAATTATTTTGTTAATTTTTTTTCTCAATTTTCGATTCATTAACACACTTAAAAGAACAGCTCTTATATTAACTATTTATACCAAACAAGGCATATTATTTAAAACTAAGACACGAGACTTGTCTCAAGGGCTAATTGAGTGACAAGATGACCATTTGGAAATCACAAAATTTTTCATGAATTAAATACTTGTTTTGTCAATTCGATTGTGTTCTAAAAAAAATGCCTTTGAAATTTAAGAAAAAAATCAAGGGTCGCAACAATTTACTTTTGCGATTGAACCCAAAATAAAACCATGTAGGTTCAATTGTGAACCTAGATGGAGTCAAGGAATTCAATGGTTATTGCATGGCTGGTGAAACTATTTATTCTTTTTCATTTTTATTTTTTTTGCAAAATTAGAATAAAAGGGAGAAAAAGAGAAAGAAAGGATAGATAAAGGAAGAAAATGAAAAAATAAAATAAATATTTTATAATTTTATTTAATAATAAAAAATTATTATTTTTAAAACTTAAAAAGATAAATCTTGCAATTATGTCAAATTCATATAGAAGTAAATACAATTACAAATAAATTTCTTAGGATAATGCTATTGATATACATTTTTGTACATCTTGGTCTACACAAAGGTGCACAAATGACAAAAAAAACCCATGAGGAGCATAAAAACGTGTGAGACGCATGGCATTTTGGTAATTATACCTTTTATATAGCCCATAATGTACAAAATTATTATACATCTAGTATGGTCTAATTTCTTATATTGAATTCATTTAGAAATGAAGTACACATTTCAAATTCATTCATTCCAAACATAACATAGCGTTTGGGAGCATGTGAGCGTGAGCACCTACGACGTTTTCCCAAAAGGCATTTCCCAAAAGGCTCATAAAGAAAAGGGTGTTTGGCTTACCCATTTGATTACTTATAAGTTGTATCATTTTATCATTTTATAAGCTATTAATCAAAAGTTAGTGAGGTATTTGAGTGCATTTCACCAGCATTTTGCAAAAGTTGGTGGAAGGAGCTTTTGCAAAACATTGCTAATTTATAAATTGTGTTGACGATTCATTTTATCTTTATCTTTTTGGCTAATTTTCAGTCACGTTCTTCTTCTTCAATCTCTTTTTCTTGTCGCTTGTTGCCTAGCTTTTCTGGCAGCCATCATCGGCCATCGCCATCACCCCATCGCCTGCACCTCATCGGCTATCGCCCTCGTCGACTGTTACCCTTATCGCCCACATCTGCTTCAACTTCTCCTCTATTGCCCTATCAGTCGCTGCCTGTCGTCGCCTCCACCCTCATTTCCTTCCCGTTGCCATTGTCTATATATATAATAATAATATATTATATGTAAAAATATATAATAATATATATAATAAAATTATATTAATATATTTTTAATAATTATGTATAATTATAAAATTTTGCATCATTTAATACTATGCCTATTTTGATTTTTTTATCAAATTGTAATAGTATATTAATTCTTTCAAACTAAATACATAACTATTAACTAATAAGTTAAAAATATATTTATTTAAATACATTATTAATTTAAAAATTATCTAATTTTTTAGTTTAATGCAACTTAAAAGCTAAATAACTTAGAAGTAACGAAAAAAAGGGTAAGCCAAACACCCCCTAAAGCAATCGATCGGTCAGTAATATCAGAAACGACGACTCACCGGGTTTCGAACCCCAACGCTGCCAGGTCCTTCTTCTCTTTCTTTCTCTCTCTGGCTTTTCTAGGGTTTTTTAAGCGAATATAATTTTGCGGTCTCCCAACCGTGGCTATACTTTGCTCTCTGCATTTATAGAGCGGGAAGGAGAAATGTCGAAAAGGGGAAAGAGGAAGGACGAGGAAGAGTACTCCGAAGGCGATGCTCCGGTATCGAAGGTCGCCAAGAAGGATACCGGCGATGATTCCGACTCCGAAGACATCTTCGTCTGCCAGGTCTCTCTCTCTCTCTCTCTCTCTCTCCCTCTCCCTCTCTCTCGACACAGTGGTATCTTTTAATATCTATATGAATGCCTGTCTAATTTGTGGCGGTGATTTTGGCGTGTAGATTTCAAAAAATCGGAGAGTGTCTGTGAGGAACTGGCAAGGGAAAGTTGTGGTGGATATTAGGGAATTCTATGTGAAAGATGGCAAGGAAATGCCCGGCAAGAAAGGTTCTCCTCCTTTCACTTCTCCTTCTCCAGCTTTTCTTCGACCCCTCTTTTTTTATATAATTGCAATGAATTCTATGTGAATTGTGTTTTAGCATTTCCTTCTTTCTCCTTTTCTGGTAGTTCCTTCTGTGCGCTTCATATGATATCAAGTTCTCTTGTTGTAAGTTGGTCTTTTGAAAATATTTTATTACTTTTTCAGATCAGCTGTGTTGGAATGTAGACCAATAGAAGTGTAATGTTAAGGAGCCTGTCACGCCTTTAAATATAATTTTGGGGCATTAAGTTTGCGGAGTGTTGCCTTTAAATATAGTTTTGCGGTTCATTTCATCTCCTTGAAGGTCAATATGCACATTAGTCATATATAGAAGATAAGACAATAGTGTTTCAAATGTGAAGGTGAATAAAAGTCTTAGAGAATATTATAGAAACACCGCAAAATAATTGATAAATGATAAGTAAAGGGAAGAAGCCGAAGTCCTCTGTTGTTGAGCAGCAGACTGCTGCGATCTTCTTTGTTGCTTTTGTCGAGCAGCATATTGTTATCGTTGTACTCTTCATTGTTGTTAAGCAATGTGCTGTCATCAAGCAGCAGATTGTCGTCCCCGTCTTCTTGAGCAGTGGGCTGTCTCGTATTCTTTGTTGTTGTTGTGTTATTGCCTTTTACAAATATATCTCCCTCCCTCTCTCTCTAACCCCCCCCCCCCCCAAACATTTTGTTTAGGAATGTGGGTTCACACTCTGGGTCACCATTTTTGGTCCAGTTTTCTACGCAGCATGAGTTGGGATGTTTGACCCAATTTATGGTTCTACGGTTGGTAGTGCAACCTAGGCATCTACAGGTGTCGCAACTAAAACAAAAGATTTTATCTCAAAGAAGAAAAATGGGTAAATACTAGCTAGATCCCTAGCAGTTAAGGTCTTTTATAGACACCCCAATGGTATTTTGTTATTTGAGTTCTTATGGTTTATTTTTACCAAATCAACCCGTTTCAGTAGTTTAGAGTCTGATGGGGGATGGAGTTTAGTTGTGGAAAACACCCCCAGTTTTCTGGGAAATTATTCCACAGAAAATGAAAACTTTGAAAAATTGTTCAAATGCAAAAATTGTTCAAATGCAAAAATTTTCTAAATGGAATATGGAGATTTTGGAAACGTGGTTCTCCAAAAATCAAATACAAAAAATTCCCTAAGTAGAAAATGGAGATTTGGAAAACATGATACTCCAAAAATGAACTGAACTTGGAAAAGTCTTAAAATGAGTTTTCTAAATTTTCTTTATTCATTTCGAGATTTGGAATACTTTGTTTTCCATAAATTTTTTTTTTCAAATCATTTCTTTGACACAAGTTACACTTACACCCAAAAAAAAAAAAAAAAAGACCCTCTCTCTCTTTTCCTGAACATATGTTTCAATTATCTATATATTGGAAATTATTTTTTTCTTTTTGCATTTCTAACATTGACTGCGTTTTTTCAAATCTTTTGTGGAAAATTAAGAGTAGAGATTTTATAGAAAATTAGAGATAGAAAACTAGAGATATTGTAGCAAATTAGAGATAGAAAGCTTGAAAACATTTTCCACAACTGAACAACCAAACTTCGAAAATTGCATCGATTTTAACAAATCCTATTTTTTGGCTCTACTTTTGACCTTCAGCACTTTTTCCTCTCTCATACCCTTTGTTTGTCTCTTCTACTCTCTCTCTCTAGAATCTTTTTGTTCCTGTTGCTACATTCTTTCTGCAACTTCTAACTGGTGTGGATCGTAGGCAGGCCTATATTTCTTCGATTTAATAGGACTTCTTACAAGAGTTGTTTCTATCTACTATTATCTATAAATAATCAAGTTATTTATGACTGGACAAAACCAATAAATAACCCATAGAAGATCTCCTTTTAGATCAAACAATTCCATCAAATTGAGTATGATTGTATGCGTGATGGCATCTACCACATCTACCATAGCAGGAATATCAATGAATCCGATTATTGCAATTGCTCATGATACCCTTTTTTAGCTTCTAGGGTCTTGTTAGAAGACGACATCATTCTTATGTGCAGCTGCCTTTCCTTATATACAACTTTACTTTTCTGGTTGTATTGTGTATTGTCTTTCCTTATTTCTTTGTTTGTTTGATTTGATTGTATGTAGTAGCTGTAGGATCCTTTTCTTGTAAATATCTTCCTCTGTACATCTTTCCTAATCTAGTTTGGAAAGCTATCTAATTAGGAAGTCACTTAATTAGTATTAGGAAACTATTGCCTATACGATTGATAGGTGTGTATATATGTGACTAAGGTCGTTTGAATGTAATAAGATTGGTCTTTTCCCCTTCTTCTTGACAAGTCTATTTCTTAATCGAAGATCCCTCTTAATAACTAGAATCAAATAATTAGTAGATCCGTTTCGTTCAAAATGGGAATGGGCTAGGGTTATGAACTTATAATCTATAATATGATGATTGAGTTGATTCCATGATTGTAACTTCTTTCCAATCATAGTCGAACCTTCTCCTTTATTTGACACCATAGCTGAACCTTCTGTGTTGGGTTCACTAAGCATCGCTACCCTTTGATTCTTTGCACTTCTAACAATAGCAAAAACCTCATTAAGGGAAGAGAGTCTCGCTCTACCAAGAATTTGCACTCTAACTTGGTCAAATTCTGTGTTGACCGACTAGGAATTCCACAACCCTATCTCTTTGAAGTATTTGATTGCGGGTGGCAGCATCCTCATTGCACACCATTTTGATGTTCTGATAATGGTCTAGCTCTAGCCACAAACCATTCATCTTGTTATAATATTCTGTTACAGTCAAGCCCCTTTGTTTAGTATTACTAATCTTTGTTTTAACTTCAAAGATTACTAAGACATCTTGGATCTTAGAGTAAGTATGTTTCACCGTTTCCCAAATCTTCTTTGCTAAAACCAAAAACGTATAATTTTTATTCACCTTGGGTTGCATGGCATTCCACAGTGTTGAATTGGGAGCACTAGAATCACTCTATTTTGCAAATACACAGCCACACGCACACATGGATTGGATACTCAACAAAAATAGAACAATAGAACAAATATGGAGATCAAATAATCAAATAAAGAACATGCAAACCACAATGAAGACAACTGATTTTATCCTGGTTCAGATTATCAAAAAGATAATCCTATGTCCAGCCTCTTGATCCCAAGAGCGATCTACTAAGAAATCAAACTATCAGTACAAGAACCTTCCCTCACACGAGTGCACCAATTGCAAGATTACAAAGCACTATCAAACTAGGTTTTTCTCTCACTTTATAGCACTTGCACAATAAGAATGAATGATAGCCAGTGACTGCCCCCCATGCCTCTTATTTTTAGACAAATGGTGGACATTATAAGGACTAATCAAATATTATACAAACCCTAATATACCCCTCATAATTAAAATACAGTTAGACATAAAACCTAACAAACACTGCCGCTTGACCGACTTGAATGCACTGACTTCTTCTAAATCTTCTAGGCTATACTCTATGCAAAACCATAACAATTCTCCACCATTTTGCATGAGTGATGCCTAAAACTTTACTTCTTTGATCTGCTCTCCTCAAGACCTGCATATAACTTGATCATTCACACAAAGAAACCTGCAAAAGCCTTAAACAATGGTGCAATTTAGATATAGGGACTGCTTTAGTGAACATATCAGCTGCATTTTCTTGACCTCCAACCTTAATTAGATCTATTTCCTTTCTCTCAACTACTTCTCTAATAAAATTGTACCTTACATCAATATGCTTTGTTCTCTCATAGTGGGCTTGATTCTTAGTTAAGTGTATAACACTTTGGCTATCACACATTAGGGCAGCCTTAACATTTTTCCCTAGTAATTCACTCACTAATCATTTCAACCATAAAGCCTCTTTTATAGCTTAAGTGACAGCTATATACTTGGCCTCGATGGTTGAAAGAGCCACCATAGATTGTAAATTAGTTTTTCAGCTAATGGTTAAGTTCTATAGCTTGAAAACATATCCTGTAAATGACCTCCTTTTGTCTAAATCTACTGTATAATCAGCATCAGTGAACTCTAGAATTTTAGGCTCTTCTTCTACACTAGCTCCACCATAAACTAAAGCCATATTGATTGATTTTTTAAGGTATCTAAAAATTCACTTAACAGCAGCCAATGATCCTTTTCTGGATTAGCCATGAACCTACTTGTAACACTCATGACATGGGCTAAATCAGGCCTAGTGCACACCATACAATACATAAGACTTCCTACAACACTTGGGATCTTGTTCATTTCTTTAATTCTCTCTTCATCACTCGGGATTGCATATGAGATAATTTGAAATGCTGAGCAAAAGGAATATTCATTTCTTTTGCATCAAGCATATGAAATTTCATAACTAGCTCCTCAAGGTAGGACTTTTGAGATAGCTGGAGCAATCTTTGTTGACTATTCCTTGATATTTCTATCCCCTAAATCTTCTTAGCCTCTCCTAACTCCTTCATTTCAAAGGTTGATTTTAGCTTCAGCTTTAAACTTCGAATTTCTCCATCTGATTGACTTGCAATCAACATGCCATCAACATAAAGGAGGAGATAGATTGAGATCTTAGCAGAAATATATTTTATATAAACACAACAATCAAAATCATTTCTCTTGAACCATTTATTAATCATGAATGTGTCAAATTTTCTATACCACTGCCTATGAGACTGCTTAAGCCCATATAAGGACTTTTTCAGCATGCACACTTGCTCTCTCTTACTCCTAATTTCAAATCCTTTAGGTTGCTTCATTAGGGTATCCTCTTCTAACTCGCCATGAAGGAATGCAGTGGTCACATCCATTTGCTCTAGGCTTAGGTTTAAATGGCAGTCATAGCAAGCAAAATTCTAATAGAAGTGTGTCTCACAACCGGTGAGAAGACTTCATTAAAATCTACCCCCAGCTACTTGGGTAAAACCTCTTGCTATTAACCTGGCTTTATACCTAGGTTTTTTGATCAATTCCTACCCCTTATTTTATTTTAAACAACCACTTACAGCCTACCACCCTTTTACCTAAGGGTCTATTAACCAAGGTCCTGTTAAAGCACTTTGTATACAGTAGTTTAACTTGTAGCTTGCTGTGTGTTTTTATTTAAGCTATTTTAGCGTGCTTATTAGTGTGGCTGTAAAGCTTTAGCTGTTCTCTATATAAACAGCAAAGCTATCTGTTTGTTTGTTGGTTGATTACTTTGAAATCTGAATTATGAAGTTAGTGCAATTTTTCTCTCTTCTTGTTCGCTTATCTCTTCTCTTCTTTAGTCGATCTTCTCTCCTAGGGTTTCTGATATTTTACAGGTCCAAGTATCATTCTTTCTAAGTGATTCCATCTCAGATTCCATGGCAGCAAGCCATTTCTTGGAATCTTTTGATCTAAGAGCCTTTTCATAAGAAAGAGGATCTTCTCCAGCAACTTCTATTGCACTTGACAGTGCACAAGACACTAAATCAGAGAATCCATATCTCATAGGAGGTCTACTCTCTCTCTTTTGCCTATCTCTGGCTACATTATACCTCCCTAGGCTCGGGTCACTTTCTAAGCTAGAGGAACCAGCACTATCACCTCGCTGGTCTGTTGCCTGATCATCATGACTGTCAATGGCAACATCATGGATTTCATCTTGCTGTTCTATTTCAACAGCCTTAGATTTTCCTTTTACATTCTCTATCTCATCATCTCTCATGAAGGAATTCTCATCAAATGTTACATCCCTACTTACTATAGTTCTTGGCAATCCTTCTTCCAAATTTCATAATTTGTATCCCTTAACCCCTGATGGATAACCAATAAATAAGCATCTTTTGGCTCTGGGCTCTAATTTGCCTTGCTTTACATGGGCATAAGCTATACACCTAAATACTCTTAGGTGATCTAGGCTAGGCTTGGCTTATGGCCATTTCACATTTCATAGGGTGTTTTAAACCCTATAGCTGCCGATGGTGACTTATTTATTACATATGCAGCTGTTCCCACATCTTCACCCCAAAGAGACTTAAGACATTCTAGCATGGAACAACATGCATCTCACCCTCTCAAGTTGGGTTTTATTCATTCTCTTAGCTAGGCCATTTTGTTTAGGGTTTCCAGGGGCTGTTAGGTGCCTAAGGATGCCACTCTCACTACACATTTGTGTAAAATCTTTATTACAAAACTCTAGACTATTATCAGTCCTAATATCTTAATTTTCATACCCTTTTGATTCTCTATCATGATTTTCCAGGTTCTAAAGGCCTCAAAAGTGTGGTCTTTTGATTTCAAAACATAAACCCAAACCATCCTAGAGAAATCGTCTATAATGGATAGAAAATACCTTGCTCCTCCATGTGTTAGAGACTGACTAGGGCCCCACAGATCTGAATGTATGTATTCTAAGGGGGCTTTCGAGGAATGAATGGCTTTCTTAGGGAATTTTACTTTTGTAGACTTACCAAAGATGCAAGATTCACATTTATCTAACTCTGTAAAATTTCCAGCACCTAGAATTCCTTGATTGGACACTTCTCTAAGGCCTTGCTCACTAATATGAGCCATCCTAAAATGCCACAACCTAGTGTGCTCATAGGTCTTATTTTCACCTATAGCTGCATCACGACATAATGTGGATGCATGCAGCACATATATTCCATTTTGAAGGACAGCCTTCATGCATATAAGTGAGCCCCTTGTTACCTTTAGAACTCCACCATCCCCCCTGTGAAAACTTAAGAAACCCTAGAAAAGGAGATCGTCTAGAAAAGAAAATAACAATCGAACAAGGAGAGAGGAAATTGAACTAACTTCGTAAGTCATATTTGATAATAGAAATCATAATCTCAAACAGCAAGCTGCTTTGCTGTTTATATACTACAGCAAAAGCAAAGCGCGCCTACAACATAGCTTAAAATAGGGCGCAAAACTATTACTAAAACAACTATAAACTACAAAACAAAATGCTTTAACACCCCCTATAGGAATAGCCATTTTTATCCAATTCTTCCAGAGAAATTAGGTTCCTTTTTAAATCTGGAACATATCTAACAGCAGTTAGGGTTTTAACTATTCCATCATGCGTCTTAAGTTTTTTGTCTCCAATTCCCCGAATGTTACACTATGGTTGTTTCCCAAAATTACCTTACCACCACCAATATCTCTATAGTTCAAGAACCACTTTCTATGGGGTGTCATATGAAATGAGCAACTCGAGTCAAGCACCCAAAACTCCTTATCTTCCTTGCTAGATACAACCAAGGTATCAACACTATCATATTCAAACTCACAAATGGAGGATGAAATTTCAGAATTTGATTTTTCTTGGAATTCCTTCTTTCTTTTAGGGCAATGTTTCTTGATATGCCCTTATTCATGGCTATGATAACACATCACTTTTCTGCCATTTCTTGACTTTGACTGAGACCTACCCCTATTCCTAGAGTCCCTTCTATCTGTTCTAACCTCCACTGCAAGAACATCCTCTGCTGTGTTCTTGCCTTCAACCTTCTGTTGCAATTCTTTGGAGTTCAATGCCCCAATTACATCATCCAAGGTTAATGTGTCTCTATCGTGCTTAAGAATATCTACAAAGGTTTCATAGGACTTCAGCAATGAATGCAATAGAACTAGGGCTTTGTCTTCGTCATCATATTTCACCTCTATGTTTTCTAAGTCAAGACATAGCTTATTAAAATTATCTGTATGATCTTGAAGTTTCTGCCCTTCTAGAATCTTAAAAGTGAAAAACCTTGCCTTTAAATACAGCCTATTAGAAAGGGACTTAGTCATGTATAGGCTTTCTAATTTTAACCAAAGTTCTGCAGCGGTTTTCATCTTAGATACCTCGCGCAATACTCTGTCTCCTAGACT
The DNA here is from genome assembly GCA_036245055.1 of Diospyros kaki. Classification (NCBI taxonomy): domain Eukaryota; kingdom Viridiplantae; phylum Streptophyta; class Magnoliopsida; order Ericales; family Ebenaceae; genus Diospyros; species Diospyros kaki. The sequence continues at coordinate 33,756,871 of BSEG01000016.1, forward strand.
CAAGATTAATGCATTGAAGACTTTCTTTCCTATATCCTTCTTCTTTTCTATGGTATAGGTGGCTGGCATTTTGGACTCACCTTTGAGTGCCTCTTCCAGCCCAAGATTACGCAACAAGGCCCTCATCTTCATCTTCCAGCGGCCAAAATCATTCTGCCCATCAAACTTCTCGATATCTTATCGAGTGGCAGAGGCTGTTGAAGCCATTCCAGCGATCTTATCCATTGCCTTTTGAATGATTCTTGGCTTTCTTGATGAGTTAACTATGCTTTGATACCAATTTGTTGAATTGGGAGCACTGGAATCACTCTATCTTGCCAAGCCCCCCCCCCCCAAACACACACACGGATTGGATACTCAACAGAAACAGAACAATAGAACAAATATGGAAATCAAATAATCAAATAGAGAGCATGCAAACCACAATGAAGACAATCGATTTTATCCTGGTTTAGATTATGAAAAGATAATCCTACATCCAACCTCTTGATCCCGAGAACAATCCACTAAGAAATCAAACTATTAGTACAAGAACCTTCCCTCACATGAGTACACCACTTGCAAGATTACAAAGCACATCAAACTAGGCTTTTGTCTCACTTTACAACACTCACACATTAAGAATGAATGATGACCAGCAACTCCCCCCCCCCCCCTCTTATTTTTAGACAAATGGGTGGACATTACAAGGACTAATTAAATATTACACAAACCCTAAATATACCCCTCGTAATTAAAATACAGTTAGACTGTCATGTGTCGCGAGATAAGCTGAGGTCTTTAATGATGGTGCACAATCCCCATCTGTTGGAAGAGTATTTTTTGTCGAGTTTTATTAGTGGCTTTGGAGATGAGGTGAGACCCATGGTGAAGATGATGCAACCTACGACATTGAGACATATTGCAGAGAGTGCGAGATTTCAAGAAATGATGATCGAGGCATTGCTAAAGAAGTAACGTAGCCAAGTGAAATGAGTGATTTCCGGAGGATGGCAGTCTGGTAACAGGACTGTAGGAAGAGAGATGGGGGCCGAGTTCCAATGTCTCCATCCTCTCCTCTATCTGCAAAACCATAACACATAGTTATGACATAATTTGAGAATTTTCAATGTCTCATATCGGTGTTACAACCCTTTGGGTAAAACTCACTCCCCAAAAGTTAGCTGTTGAGGGGAGGGTGCCCAAGAGGTTATAAACCTCACACCAAGAGCCCATACTTCCTGATGTGGGACAAGTCGCATACCTTACAATGGACCATAACATACCACCACACTGCACAGCCTCGATGCCCACATCAGTAGGTTGGAGCCACACTCTGCAACCCCAGCCATGGCCACATCGGCAGGTTGGAGCCATAGGGTCGGCTTTGATACCACTTTTACAACCCTTTGGGTAAAACTCACCCCCCAAAAGTTAGCTATTGAGGGGAGGGTGCTCAAGAGGTTATAAACTCCACACCAAGAGCCCATACTTTCCAATGTGAGACAAGACTCATACCTTGCAATGGACTATAACTCCCTTCCGCCACTCTATATTGATAAAAAATCGTTCACATCTTCGTATCCACCAACTTGGCTTGTCTGCTTCAAATACCGAAATATCTAGCCTCGTGTCATGAACCTAGGGTTCATGACGGCTGAAATGGACAATCGGAAGATCCGATTGAATTAAAGCCAAGGGCAGAATGTATTAGGGAAGGAATTGAAGAAGAACGGGGGAGAATGGTAGAAGATCGAGAGAGAGAATTGAGGAAGAGAAAAGAGAGAGAAATTGAGAGGGAGATTGTAGAGATGTTGTTGAGAGAGAATCAGATTTCAATTATCAATTCAAGTCTATCCTTCTCTACATACTATAGCCTATTTATAGGCTTTACAACTAAAAGAAATATCTAGAATAACAGTCCCATGTGCTGTAACAAAATAACAAAAATAGCTTCTAACCAACTAAGGTAACTAATTACATTATTGCCCCTCTAATTAGCCTTGGGTTGTGACAATCCCCAAGAAACTTATTATCATTGAACCACTTCTTTATCTTCATCCAACTCCCACCTTCATTTTCTGTTCAATCTCTTTTTCCCTCTTTCTTCTTCTAGGCTGCTTCTTCTTTGTTCTTAGGATTCCAAGATCAATCCCCGTTGTAATTCGGCCTAGAACTTCAATAGAAGCAAGCTGATAGAATTCAAGTTCAATACCAACAGCTTGTTCCTACTCCTCCATGGTGCACTACAGCTGCACATTGAAAGATATCAACAGCATCCTCGAGATGCAGCAATGGAAGATTGCAGATTTGCCTTGGATACTCATACCAAGGCTGTTTGTAAGCATTAGCATTAGGAGCTGTTGCAACTTCTATTTCAGCCAACAATTCATCCTTTCATGCAGTGGACAACAACTTGGATTTGCTAGTGGAAGTAAAAAACAACACAGCAGCAGGAGTTTTGTTTCTTTCGGCAAAATCTTTGACTTCTTCAGCTATTTCCCTTAACCTTCCTGCCAAAACTCACACCGGAGGCTGTTTGATACCTATTTTAACCCTAGCCAAGGATGATTCAGCCTTCTTTGGATCCAAAGACAAAGGAGCAGTATACTTAGGGCTTTCTTTAATTGCATGTGGTCCACCACAATCTTGACCCAGCATAGGATAAATGTTGCAGGTATTTCCACTCTTAGCTTCCGGTAGGTCCAGAATCGGAGGAAGAATTCCAGCACCAATATCTGTATAGATTGCTGGTCCTTCAATCAAATTTTCCTGACCCAATGTTACTCCATTTCCGACAAACTTCTGATCTGGAACACCATCAAATTTTCCTTGCAGCCTTTCAGTAGATGCTTCTTGGAGTATTATTTCTTCTTCTAACTTCTCAATCACTGCAGCTGAATCCCCTCCCTGCCATCTTGACTTCTCCTTCGGCTTGTCCATTTTGAGAAATTCCTCCTTGTTAAAACTTCCGTGATAATCATCGAAGTATTCCACCGAAAAGTTGTAATGATACTTCTTGATAAGTATCATTGCAAACTCTTGCAGCTTCTCGTGTATCATAAGACCAAATTCCTTACTTGTATCATGTACCCCACTGCTTGCTCTCTTGTCCCATTGATTGATCTCATTTTCAAACTTTTTTCCCCCTGTTTGCTGCTTCTGGCCAACTGAAAATGCAGCCTTCTTTGGCTGCCATAGAGGCTCCATTCCAACTGAAAATGAAGTATTCATCTGCAGCAATTGCGGCTCCAATGGTCTCCTACGTGCACTGCTTCCCAAGGTTTCACGAACAGGACATTTCATTGAAAATGCAGCATCATTCGGCTGCAATTGAGATGCTCTCGGCTTCATCCGGATGTCATCCTCCATCCGAATTCAAATAGTTGGTGGAATCGCTTGGGCTGCTTGCCTCCTTTGATTAATTTTGAGGCAGCCAACGGAATTCTCAGGAATTGAGAATCGCTGGTTGCAATAAACTATGAATTGGTTTTCAATTTCGCCGAATCTGCTTTGGCTTGCTGCCCCAGCCTCGAAAATAGCCGCAATCCACCTGCTCTTCCGCTTCACAACAGTCGCCAAGACAAGCAATCAACTCACCCAGTTAGCGATCTTCAATTCTTCCAGTAAACTGAACAGCTGATAAGTGAACAGCTGAACAACAAACTAAACAACAGATCCGATTCTGCCTTCTGTCACCTTCGTAAATTAGCTAGCATGGCTTCAATGGATCTAACAAGTGAGTTCGCCCAGCTTGCTGCTTCGCCTTCCCAGTTCGATATCCACGTCGGCAACAATATCCCAAAACCGATCGGAATTCTCTTAGCTCAATCACCGTCAGTTTGGGTCGGAATCGCCTCCACTCTAATTCGCTAGAACCGCATATGACCAGCAACTCGCTGACGTTCAACAGCGGCATAGGAAGTTGCTTCTCGTCATCAACTTCCTAATTTGCGTCAATTGCCGAAGGTCACCCGAGTTCCAGCGGAAAACGATCACTCGGAATTGGCCTTGGTTAACGAAGAGAACCGCCGATCTCCATTTCCAGTCCTTCAAGTCGCCTCTGAAATGAGTCTCGTTCTCGCCTTCAGCAACCTGACTCGCCTCCGACACTACTTGAATTTGCCAGATGATGCGCAACTGCAGGCCACAAGCTTCCTTGAATGCATTTGATGGACTTACTCACCAGTCGCGAGCGTTGTCTGTTCGCAACGCTTCGCCTCACCCGCTCACCGTCCAATGGTCGGAGGACCACTGGCTTTGTTGTAATATTCTCGGAATCACAGTGAAGCTCACCTGATAGAATTCGCCAAGACACAGCTATCGTTGATGATCAACGATCACCAAAATTCCTACCACGCTTCCGTTGCGCCTTCAATTCCGAGTCTCTATTTGATCGAAGGAACTCGCCTTTTGGATTAATTGGCTCTGGATGTGCTTCAGCTCTGGATCGCCTTAATCGCAGCCAGTAGTTGAGATCCAGCCCTTCCGTTCCGCCTTAATCAGCTGCTAAAATTTTCGAAATCACAGCTGAGACTTGATCGGCTCACCTCTGAGTTTGCCTTCCAAAATTCCAACCCGAACTGCAACTAGTCTTCCAGAATCACCGCAAAAGATCGCATTGCTCTGCTTCGAATTGGCTTGATTACTTCATAACTGGATCGGACAAGGACAACCACCGAATTTCAGCACTCACAGCCGAGGAACATGCTCTGATACCATTTGTCATGAACCTAGGGTTCATGACGGCTGAAATGGACAATCGGAAGATCTGATTGAATTAAAGCCAAGGGCAGAATGTATTAGGGAAGGAATTGAAGAAGAACGGGGGAGAATGGTAGAAGATCGAGAGAGAGAATTGAGGAAGAGAAAGAGAGAGAAATTGAGAGGGAGATTGTAGAAATGTTGTTGAGAGAGAATCAGATTTCAATTATCAATTCAAGTCTATCCTTCTCTACATACTATAGCCTATTTATAGGCTTTACAACTAAAAGAAATATCTAGAATAGCAGTCCCATGTGCTGTAACAAAATAACAAAAATAGCTTCTAACCAACTAAGGTAACTAATTACATTATTGCCCCTCTAATTAGCCTTGGGTCGTGACACCTCGACATTGGGGTGTGATACTGATTTGCATTTGTTCCCCTTGTGGAATTTTTTGGTACAAATTCTGGCCGTTCCTTTGCTTCCAGAGGATTCAGGAACATGCTGCTGGATTCTTGACTCGCTCAGAATTGCGGCCGAGGTGGGCCTTGGAGGAACTCTGCCGGCAAGCTCGCGTTAGGAATTTTGGAGAACATACTTAGATTTCTCTCCATGGCCGTTGTCTCCGCTCTCACTTCCTCTTGAGTTTGACGGGGTTGAGTTCCAAGGTCTCCGTCCTCTCCTCTATCTGCTCCAGATTCTGTTGCAGGCCCATCTCCATCGCATCCAACTGCATCTCCAGTTGCTTCATCCTAGTGCCTTTGGCCATCCTTCAGCAGTCTGCCTAACTTTGCCTTTAATTCACTGAGAATTGCCAGCCACGCCCACTGTACTGATTTCCGATGGACAAGTCCTGTGGATCTCTGATTGGCCAGATCTGAGCAGAAGTTTCTGGGGATCAGCGATTGCTCTACCACTACTTCCAACTGTGCCTACCTCACTTGCCAGAGCCTGCTACGCCGAAAATGCTGCGCAGCTTCAGAAACCCACCTTGTGACTTGCAGTTACCTCTGCTTCGTGTCTCAAAAATTTCAGCCCAAGAATCACTGGCTCATTCGAAATCTGCTACTGGAATGCCCAGTCGGAAATTGTAGGAATAACAACTGGAATAGTCTAAATCACAGCCAAGAATTGACTGGCTTTGATACCAATTTTCACACCCTCAAGTTGAGCTAGGGTATGAAAAGGGAACTGGGAAGATTGAGAGAAGAATTTGGAGGAAGAGATCAGACTGGAGAGAGAGAAACAGCAAGAAAGATGATGAATATTTGAGAGAAAGGTAACAGAGGGAGAGAGAGAGAGAGAGAAATAAAAGAATTTCAATTCATTCCTTCACCTGCCCTACCGTTCTACAGCTGTGGCTTATTTATAGCCTCACAGCCCCTGCACCCATGTGTAATAACCGTTTGGCCTCAGCCCATGCGCTCATGTGCGGTACAACTGTAATCATAACCACCTATAGCTAAGGTAAATATCTATAACAGGAAACGAAATTACAAATACTACTTTGGAACGTGACAATTAGTTACTTGTGTATCACTGATCCGGAAGGGAATTTGATTGTACAAGGGCTGGTGAGTACCTGTTTGTTCATAATGTTGTGATAAATTGATTTATTTGATGCCTTTATTAACCCAATAAAGGGATTATCTGTTTTCGTATGAATTCTTTGGGATATCTGGCTACAAAGAGCAATAACTCCCCCATTTTGTTCCATGAGTGCTGTATTTGTAAGAAAGGTAGGCAGGGAAAATGTGATACCGTAGCTGCCTTTTTTTGAAGAAGTGATTGATTCTCATGACAACAATGTGGCTGTTATATTTGAAGGCAACAAAAATATGCACCTGTATTTTAGTTTGTTTTGAAAATAATAATTAAAAATTCAACTCAATTGCCAATACCTAATAAATCTGACTCCTAAATGCCATGTCAGATGTTATAATGCCATTTTATTCATTTTCCTGGCCTAGTTCAAGATAAAATTTGGGATCTTTAGTCGTGTCTCTTCTTCCTGTTTTTCAAAGAGAAATGTGGCAAATGCTTGTAGAGGGGGTTTGTATTTCAGCGGACATTATGTTGCTATGTTTTTAACTGCTTCTGCTTAAACAACTCGAGCACAGTTTTAAGTTGTTATCATCTTAATAATCTTAAATGTGTTGAATCCTCTGAATTTACTAATTTACCATGGCGTGGGGGCGCTACCAATTGATTGCTTGAACTTGCAATATTTATTTGGTTGTTGGCTTGGTAAATTATACGATGCTAACTGATGAACCGGCTTATTGTGCTGCTTTCAGGTGTTTCACTAAGCATGGAACAGGTATCCTTGAAGCTTCCATTACCGTTTTATTTTCATTTATTTAATTTTTGTGAGTTAGAGAGACGTGTGTAATTTCTTTCTGTGTTCTGCTTCTGCAGTGGAGTAAGCTCCGAGACCATGCGGCCGAAATCGACGAGGCCATTGGGGAGAGAGAAGAGTAATTAAGAAATGATAAATGAAATGGGGCTGCTGCTGTAACTTTTGATGTCGTTTTGGTAGAAGCTATAGGACGATTGGTTACCGATCTATCTGTACTGTACGTAGTTGTAAGTAGGCGCGGCATGGTATGACGTAATGGTGTGGTGGGTTTTGATATGTATGTTTGCTTGAATTGAAACGGGGAACTACATTATGCAGCGCTTCTGTTGGAACTTTGGTGGGTGTAATGTTGCATTTTGCAAATGGAAATGAAACTTAAACGTGCTGCTTTCTTGTGTCGTGGAATTTTGTTCCAATTCATGTTCATAGTGGGAGACAAATATTATTCCCTTTCGCTCGTCTGAACGTAGAAAAAGGTTTCTTTATTTGGATTTGGACTATTTTAGTTAACTTTAAAATTTTTAGGTGCGCGTTACAGTACACGCACTGGTGAAGGCCCAGTTTATGTTGAAACTGAGGCGGTGCCACAATTACAAAGATTATAAACATTCACTGGTGCAGGTGGTTTGCTTGTAATAAAATTAATAATAAGCTAAAATAGTGATGGATTAAATAATATTATTTAACATTTACATTCTTAAAATATTATTTAAAATAATAATTATTTTACACTCTTTTAACATAAAAATATAAATAAAATATTTCTTGATAAAAAATGCTTAAATATGATCACTTTTGCTTTTGCTTGTTGACTATAAGAACACGTTTAAAAATCTGATCTTGACCACCAAGAAGTATATGATCTTAGAATTACAAAAATTATAATTTTAAACCACAGAAGATATATTTTAATTTTAAAATATTTTCTAATGTTCACGACTTTTTTCTTTTGAAACCCATTATATTTATATCAAAATTTTAAAAATAAGCTGATAAAAATTTAAAATTAAAAAAAAGGCTTCAAATGGTGACAACTATATTAATAAAGTTGTAACTGCATATAAAATATATATATGGATACATAAAAAAAAAAAAGGCTTCAAATGATTACATAATTTTTTTTTCTGTAAATAATGATTACATAAATTACTCACTCATTTATAGGTGGCAGCATATATAGGTACAAGTGCAACATTGCAGCATATACTCATATTGCAAACAATGGAGAAAGGAGCCATTGAGGGAAGAAGAACGCATGATTCAATGTAAATGACACGACCATATCCTGGTTTGAAATTACTTCATTTCTGCATTTGATCAGATGTATATATATATATATATATATATATATATATTCATCTCACCTAGTTGCATTCACACATTCTATTTGACCATCTCTTTCTGATATGCTTGCTACACGGCAGGGATGCTGAGGGAGCCCATATTGAGCAATCTTGGTAGGATCTGCAAGAAAAAGTCGAGGAATGCAAGCATAAAAAAAACTGTTATTTGTGTGTGTCATGAGAATGTGGAGAACTTGTTACTATGGTAATTCCGAGCAACGATACCTCTCCAAGTCGTGCCTTGATTTTTAAGGGCACAAAATCATCAGCTCGGGTCGCACCAACATTTACAATAGCTGTAGCAGCACCGGCCTCATGAGCAGCTCTGTGAATTCAATTCGAAGAGACATTAGCAGTGGCCTGTACATAATTAGGTGATAAATCCATAACCTCTGACTCCCTCTTTCACCCAAAGTATCTCCAAAGAAGACAGGTTTACTCTTCTGAAGAAGCATTGGTTTCCCAATATATATTTCAGGAGCTAAATTGAACGTAAAGATGAGATTTTTTTTACGACATATCACTTGCTTCAGATTTGATTATGAACATAATCCACTGAAACGACAACCTTAGTCAGCAACAGATCTACTTGTGTCAGGATGCAAATTTGTGCTTAAAGTAGTAACTATTCCAACTCAAGCTACAAGCATCGGAAAGCAGTTACTCGTTTATGAGCAGCTATGCTCAAATTGTGAGAAAATTTGGTATATATACATATATATATATATATATTTTCTAATTTTTACTAGGAATGGTTACAACATATATAGGAGAAAGAAATAAATCAAATCCCTAAAACTAAGGAAAAAAGAAAGAATTCTAATTATATCAATTACTAATTTACATCAATCAATCAATCCCAACAATTAAGATTGATTATAATCAATCCCATTGATCGTGGGATAAGATTGATTATAATCAATCTCATAAATTGTAGAATAATTGGGATTGATAATCAATCCCATAAATTGTAGGATTTGATTTTCAACACTCATTTTCAAGCTGGTGAATAGATGTAAATCATTTCCAACTTTCCCACACAAGACTCAAAACTTGATTTGGATAGAGGTTTGGTAAGAACATCAGCTTCCTGAGAAGTTGTGAGAACATAGGACAATAATATAGTTCCATTATCTATTTCAAACTCGATGAAATGCTAGTTGATGCTAACGTGCTTCATCCTATCTAATGAATTGGACTGTGTACTACACTTATAGTTAATTTATTGTCGTTGTAAAGTTTCATGAGACTAGTGATAGGCATGTTTAAACTCGCCATAAGTTTTTGGATCCAAATGAGCTCACAAGTTCTTTGAGCGAATGCACGAAATTCGTTTTCTACAATGCTTCTTACAACAATGGTTTGTTTTTTATTTCTCAAAGTGACTAGCTTTCCCCAAACCTTAGTGCAATACCCAGTTGTAGATTTACTGTCATCTACTGCTCCTGCCCAATCTGCATCTGAGTACCCCACTACATCCCTAGTACTCGTCTTTCTAAATAGTAATAATTTTCTTGGATTTCCTTTTAAGTATCTCAGGATCTAAATTGCTGCATCCATATGCCTCTGTGGGAGCATGTATGAATTGGCTGATCAAGCTCACACTAAAAGTGATGTTTGGCCTAGTTAAGGATAAATAGATCAATTTCCCAACTAGGTGTTGATAGGTCTCCCTGTCTACTGGAGGATCATCATCTGTAATATTATGTTTCCAATTCCTCTTTAGAGGTGTTGATGCAGGTCTACATCCCAATTTTTCAGTTTCCTTTTACAGATCTAAAACATATTTTCTTTGTGAGATGAAAATTCCCCGTTTACTCCTAGTTAGGAGTGTTCAAAAAAGCCGTTAGACCACGGCTTTCGGCCAAACCGAACCGAATTGGCTGGTTTTTTGAACTGGCGGTCCGGTTTGGTTTGAAAAATTGCCAAATCGCGCGGTTCACGGTTTGGCAGACCGGCAGTTCGATTCAAAACCAAACTGCCTGCATATAATATATAATTTAAAAAAAAATAATTTATATATTATAAATATAAAAAGGGGCAGCGCCAGACGAGCCTCTTCGGCTCTTCCTCTCCTCTTTCTCTCCCCTTTGCCCCCAACCAAACCCTAACCCTAAACCCTTTCTCTCCCCTTTCCCTCGGACATCGCCAGAGACAAGGAGGGTGGGTCTTGGTAGCGAGGCGGTAGTACTTCTCTGTGGTCTTCCACCACCCTGCGACCGAAGGATTGGAAGAAGAAGAAGCGGGCAGCGAGCTGATGAAATCGGAGATGATGGATCGCTGGGCAGGCTTGAACTGGCCGTACCAGATGAGATTAATAGAGATTTTGTCGTAGAGAAGGGGGCCATTGTGGTATCCCAAGCTGGAGCTTGTTTGGTCCTGAACTAGTTGCTCGAGGTTTCTAGTAGCCATGGACAAATGAAAGAAAGAGATCAAAACGACAAGCTGCGGGACAAACTGTAAAACAAACGAAGCCATTTTTGGTTTCTGAACTGTGAAATGATTGGATTGAAGGAAGAGTAGAAATGACGACAGGGAAGATGAGTGATACTGTATAAAAATATTTATGTGGTAATTTTTTGGTTTTAGTATTAGATTAGTGTATGTAAATTCTGAAATTGCGAAAACCGAACCGAACCAAATCACAAAATGCAGTGTGGTTCGGTTCGGTTTTTCGCACCAAATCAAACCGCGGTTTGATTTGGTAGAAAACCGAGCCTGCGGTTCGGCGCATTAAATCGACTCAAAATTGGCCAGACCGAACCACGAACACCCCTACTCCTAGCAAACTCTATTCCTAAGAAATACTTTAGAATTACGAGATCTTTCACTTTGAATTCTAACTGGAGTTCTTTATTTAAATTCATTATCTCTGTAGTGTCATCATCTGTGATAACCATATCATCTACATAAAAAATCAGAACTGCTTGCTTCCCATTATCACTTCTTTTGACAAATAAAGTGTGATCTACCTGTCCTTGTTTATACCCAAGGTTCTTCATAATAGAGCTAAATCTAGTAAACTATGCCCTAGGAGACTGTTTTAGATTATAAAGGGATTTTTTCAATTTAGATACCTTCCCTGATCCAGCATGCATCTCAAATCCTGGAGGAGTTCTCATGTAAATTTCCTCATCTAGAGTGCCACTCAAAAAAGCATTCTTAATGTCCACCTGGTGTAGTTCCCAATCCAAGTTTGCAGCTAGTGATAACAATACTCAAATTGTATTTACTTTGGCCACCGGAACAAAGGTCTCTTCATAGTCAACTCCATAGGTTTGGGTGTACCGTTGAGCCACCAATCGATCCTTATATCTTTCTACAGTGCCATTTGATCTGTACTTCACTGTAAGCATCCACTTGCTTCCAACAGTCTTTTTTCCTTTGAGCAACTCCACCATCTCCCATGTTTCATTTTCTTTTAGAGCTTTCATTTCTTCCATTACTACCATTTTCCATTGTGGATCTTGTAATCTTCAAAAATAGTGCAAGGCACTTGAATCTCATCTACTTTGAAAATAAAGGCACTGTAACTTCTTGATAACTGAGAATATGTGAGATAGTTAGAAATTGAGTGCTTTGTATAAGCTCTTACCCCTTTTCTAACAGCAATTGGAAGATCCAAGTCATCTTCTTCAACCACACTTGGTTCATTTTCCATAGGAGGATCAACCATTGGTTCAGACTCATGGTTCTGTTCGGAAGTGTGTAGCCTATGAGAGTAAACATGTTTCAATGGTGGTCCAGGATTGCGGGACACTCCCCCTGGATTTGGGACCGATTTGGTTTGAGTGTTTGGAGAGGAAAAGCTGGGAAAATCAAGGGCAGGTAGGGTTACAGGATGTAAGGGAAAAGCTTGTTGCTCAGGGTTCGGTCTAACAAGTTCTCCTACGGCTATTGGATCCCAATGATGATCTCTTGATGAAGTCTCTCCTTGCAGAGTAGCTTGGGGATAGAAGAATTGGTGTTCCACAAAGAAAACATCACAGGAAATCAAAAATCTTTTGGAGGGAGGATGATAACACTTGTACCCTTTCTGAGAAATAGAGTAGCCAAGGAAAATACACTTGTAGACTTTGGGGTCAAGCTTATTGGGATTGGGTTGGTTATTGTGAAAAAAAAAGGCAAGACACCTAAAAAGTTGAAGTGGAAGAGAGTTATGAATGTGAGATGAAGGAAAGACAGAGAGTAAAGCACTAAGTGGAGTGCTAAACTTGAGAAATTTGGATGGCAACCGCTTGATAAGGTAGGCTGAAGTCTAAACAAAGTAAGGTCCCTTAGGCAAAGAACTCGAGACCTAGAAGCTTAGTTTGAGAGAAATCAAACTCTTACTTTGATTAATCGAGGGAACTAACTTTATACATGATTCTATGCTATCCAATCCTAATGTTTAGGAGATAATATACAATAGAAATTTAAAATACACAAGATAAGATAACTAGCACATCCTACTCCTATTATTTCTCCTGAATTTTAGGAACTTATCTAGATTATCTCTTTGAGTCTTCAATTCCTCCTTATCACTACTTTTCAGCACATGATCGGGACTCGTTCCTTGCGTAGACTCCTTAGCAGCCTAGGACTCTCCAACACCCCCCTTCAGTTAAGGAATAGATATCTCTCATTCCTAACTTGTTAATGAGAGTTTTAAACCCTGGTCTTAACATAGCTTTGGTAAGCACATCTGCCACTTGCTCTGCTGTAGGAACATAGATCAGCTTTACACCTCTTTCTTCAATTTCCCTTTGGATGAAAGTCCAATCAATCCTGACATGTTTCATTTTATCATGCTGCACCGGGTTGTTAACAATGCTTATGGCTGACTTATTGTCACTATATAGCTTTGTTGGTTGGGTTAGAGACATTTGTAGGTCTTCCATTAGTCTTATCAGCCAAATTAGCTCACAAATACCTTGGGCAATTGCCTTGAATTCTGCTTCTGCGCTGCTTCTAGCTACCACCGTTTGTTTTTTACTTCAACATGTAACCAAGTTGCCCCACAATTATGTACAAAAACTAGATGTTGATCGACTATCCATAATTGATCCTACCAATCTGCATCGGAAAAACCTTCAGCCCCTCTTTCACTACTCTTTTAAAACATAAGTCCCTTACCCTGGGGCGGAGCCAGGATTTTGATTCAATGGGGGTGAACTTAAATACAAAAAATATAATTTCAAAAATAAGACAATAATAATAATATTAAAATGCAAAAACTTTTTACAATTGTTCCCTATGACTGTTTATACTTTGATAAAGCCGTATAATGACCTCACTATCAATTTTATTAAATACATCATTTTCAACATACATAACTAAGCTATCATTCATCAATTGGTCTTCAATTCTATTACGTAATCGATTCTTCACAATATTCATTGTAGAAAATATTCCTTCAACTGTAGAAGTAGCAACTGAAAGAAGGAAAATTAGGTGGGTAATAGGAAAGAAAGCAAGAAATGGGATAAATTTAGAAATGAAATGGATTACGACTTAGGAATTAGTGGATTTGGACCGTTTGACCTATTTAAGCTAAGCTTTAATACAATAATTTTGAATTGATTTTGGGAGTTGGACTTGATTAAAAAGAATATAAAATAAAAATAAAAAAAATTTAAGATCTGGCCTAGTGGGGGCAACTACCCCCATTGGGCCTTACTTGGCTCCGCCATTGCCCTTACCCGGTGTTCCTTTCAAGTACCTCAAAATATGGTATACAGTTGTCAAATGTTGTTGAGTGGGAGCATGCATAAATTGGCTTACGATGCTCACTACATAGGCTATGTCCGGGCGAGTTAGGGAGAGATAAATTAACCTCCCAACTAGTTGTTGATACCTCCCCTTATCAACCATTGGGTCACCATCCTTTTTCACATATTTCCAATTTCTTTCTAGAGGAGTATATCTTGGTTTACATCCCAACATTCCAGTTTCTTTCAAGAGATCAAGAGTATATTTTCATTGAGAGATTACTATACTTTGTTTGCTTCTAGCCACTTCCATTCCAAGGAAATATTTCATTGTGCCCAATTCCTTGACTTCGAACTCCTCTTTTAACTTCTGTTTTAAAGCTGTAATTTCATGAGTGTCATCCATTGTAACGATTATATCGTCGACATACACAATTAAGATGCATCTTTTTCCGTTAGCAACATGTTTAGTAAAGACAGTATGATCAGCCTCACCTTGTTTGTAGCCAAATTTAGTGAGGGTAGAGTTGAATTTCTTAAACCATGCCCTTGGAGATTGTTTTAACCCATAGAGAGACCTATGTAATTTGCATACCTTGGCACTTCTCTCTTCTTCCTCAAATTCAGGTGAAATCCTCATACATACCTCTTCTTCTAACTCCCCATTTAGGAATGCATTTTTGATATTGAATTGAAACAATTCCCAATCTAGATTTACAGTAATGGATAGCAGTACTCTTATAGAATTTAACTTTGCTACCTGGGCAAAAGTCTCCTCATAGTCTATCCCATAGGTTTGAGAGAATCCTTGAGCAAATAACTTGGCTTTATATTGGTCTATACCTCCATCTGATTTGTATTTAATGGTAAACACCCATTTGCACCCTATAATCTTCTTGTTCTTTGGGAAATCTACAATATCCCAAGTGTGATTACTATTCAGTGCTCGCATCTCTTCCATCACTGCCTCTTTCCGTTTAGGGTTTTTTAATGCTTCTTGAATATTTCGAGGTATAGTGACTTCATCCATAGTGGTAGTGAATGCCTTGAATTGAAGAGATAACCTGGAATATGTCAAGAAGTTTGATACTAGATGCTTAACACACAACCTTACCCCTTTTCTAAGAGCAATAGGGACGTTCAAATCACTGATGGCTACAATGTCTTCCTCCTCATTTGTTGGACCTCCCCTTGGTTCTAATGGTTGGCTGAGTTGAGGAGTTGGATGTTTAGTTCGTCTTGAGTAAACCTTTATTGGCTTTTCTAGGCATAGATCTTCCCCTGAATCAATTACCCCTGGTATTGTTGAGGATTGAGGATCTTGAGGAGATGATGAATTGAGATTGTTAGGTTCAAATGGTGCTGGCTATGAATGATCAGCTGCAGCTGTTTGAATAGGATTATCATTAGGAGAAGAAGAAATCGGTAATGTAATAGGCATTGGCATAGTAGGATCCCAATGATTTTCTTCCATTTGTAATGGAGTACTTGAGTGATAGAACTCATCTTCAACAAAGGTTACATCATAGGAAACAAAGAATTTTTGTGATGTAGGGCAAAAATACTTATATCCTTTTTGGATAGGAGAATACCCTATAAATATGCACTTGATTGCCCTAGGTTCCAGTTTATGACGATTAGGGCTGGTTTGATAGACATACACCACACACCCGAATACTTTGGGAGAGAGAGTGTTGAGAATTCGAACATGGGGAAATACAAACATGAGGTTGTGCAATGGAGTTTGATAATTTAGAACCTTGGAAGGCAGCCTATTGATTAAATAAAATGTTGTTAGGACTACTTCCCCCCAATACCTATTAGGAGTAGAACTAGTAGACACGAGAGATCTAGCTACCTCAAGCAAATGTCGATTTTTCCTCTCAACTATCCCATTTTGTTGAGGGGGTATAGGGGCAAGTGCTTTGATGAAAAATTTCGTTAGTAGTAAGGTATTGAGTGAATGAGTAAGAAAAATATTCTTGGCCGAAAAATATTCCCGGCCATTGTCAGTCCTAAGGATAAAAATAGAGGACTGAAAATTGTTTAGAATGAGTTTATGAAAGTTCTGAAAAATTGCACACACCTCAGATTTTTCTTTCATTAGGTATACCCAACACACTCTTGTGGTCATCAATAAAGGTTACAAACCATCTAGCACCATTCAAGTTTGGAACTCTAGCTGGTCCCCAAACATCACTATGGATCAAGTAGAAAGGTTCAGAAGGAGTGTATGGGTCTGGTTGATGAGTATTATGAGTTTGTTTGGAAAAAATACAATGATCACACTTAAGTACCAACTTCTTTTCATTGATAAATAAATTTGGGTACAAGTGTTTCAAATATAAAAAACTAGGATGATCAAGACGTTTATGCCATAAAAAAATTTTATAATTTGAACTAACGGTAAGAGAGAACCTAGGAGGAACTTAACTAGGGAAAGCCTTGTTATCGGATAGCCAATAAAGTCCATCTTTCTCCTCAGCACTGCCAATCATCTTTCCCAAGGATCGGTCTTGAAAGACACAATATGAAGGGAAAAATGTTACAATACAATCCATATCCCTAGTTAACTTGCTCACAGATAGTAAACTGCATTTTAGGTTGGGTACATATAACACAAATTTGAGTTGTAAACCAGCAACACAAACACTTCCTTTTCCCTTGACTAAGGATATTGTACCATCTGCCATCAATACGGTTAAATCCTTGTCTCTAATTTGAAATTTCTAGCAATAGATTCGGTCATGTGGTCAGATGCCCCGATATCTACCACTCAATAACTTCTATTCATCCTCCTAGCAGTTAAAGAAAGAGCCTAGTTACCTTTTTTGTACCATGGATGTTGTGGGATTAGTTGCTAAATCATCTGATTCCTTTGCAATGTGAAAGCCATTCAACAGTTCTGTAAAAATTCAATCTGGTCAGTTGTTAAACCCATACATATACCTTTTTCACTAGTGGGTATACTAGCTGTTGCATATGCTGGTTTCTCTTTTTCCTTCTTAGATTTGGGTTTCCAGTTTGGTGGCTTTTCGTATAACTTCCAGCATGTGTTCTTTGTATGGTAAGGTTGGTTGCAGTGCTTGCACCAATGTTTGTCCCTAGGATTGTCTTCTTTCTTGGTAGTAGCAAGAGCTGATCCTGAATTTGGCTCTGTGGTTGGGAGCATGACATTCTTTCTGCTTTCCTCCTGTTTAACCTTCGCAAACACCTCTTGGAGGGATGGTAATGGCTTGGTACCTAGGAGTCATCCTCTCACTTCATCCAATCTAGCTTGGAGGAAGTAAAAAATCCTCTCCTTTTCCAACATCTTGCTATATTTTTGGATGTCAATCGTACACTCCCAACTTGGATCATAAAACAGAACTATCTCTTTCCATAACTCCATTAGATTATTGTAATATTCCATAACTCCAAAACTACCATGTTTGGTAGTCCTAATTGCTACTCTAATCTCAAAACATTGAGTTGTGTTTTCTAGATTATAGTAAATTTCTTGGAATGCATCCCGTACCTCTTTTGCAGTCTTGTAGAACAGATAGGGTCAGCCTACTTTGGGATCCATTGAGTTGATAAGCCAAACCATCAAAATTGAGTTTTCTACCTCCCATCGTTGATACTCTTCGGAATCTTTTGGTGGAGTTGGAATAGCCTTGGTGAGATAGCCATATTTTTCCTTGCCTTTAATCACCAAGATGATGGATTGAAACCACTCTTTGAAGTTTCTTCCGTTCAACCTATGTTGTGTGATTTGCAGGGTGTGGCTATCCATTGATAGGGTGTTGGTTGGTACTATGGCAATCAAAGTTGTTGTTTGTTGAAGAGTCAAACTAATGGATGACTAACACATCCTACTCCTATTATTTCTCCTGAATTTTAGGAATTTATCTAGATTATCTCTTTGAGTCTTCAATTCCTCCTTATCACTACTTTTCAACACATGATCAGGACCCGTTCCTTGCGTAGACTCCTTAGTAGTTACTCTTTTTCCTTTCGGTGAGACTCCTTAGTAGCCTAGGACTCTCCAACAAAGTCAAAAGAGCCTTTCCCCAAAGAGAATGAGGGACATGACTAGCGATCATGAGGGACTGAGCAACTTCCAACAAGTAATGATTTTTGCGCTCGACTACCCCATTTTGCTTAGGAGTATAATAGTAAGAATTTTAGTGGAAGATACCCTAATCTAGAAGGTAGTGATTAAAGGCATGAGAAAAGTATTTTTTACCATTGTCAATGCAGAGTATTTGTATAGAAGACTGGAAAACATTTTTGATAAGTTGGTGAAACTGTTTGAAGATCATAAGAACCTCAGACTTATCTTTCATCAAGTAGACCCAACAAACTTATGTATGATTATCAATAAATGTGACAAACCACCGTTTGCCAATGATGGTGGAAACTTGAGATGGATCCCAGACATCACTATGCAGAAGGTGTAATGGGCGTGATGGTGTATAAGGACGAGAAGGATGGAGAGAATGTGAATGTTTTGCTAGTACACAATGATCACAATGAAAGGAACTAGGGTCTTTATTAAGGAATAACTGAGGGTACAAAAACTTTAAATATGAAAAATTACGATGCCCTAATCGTTGGTGCCAGAGAAAGACATTGGATTCTGAGATAGTGTGAAGACCCACAGGAATAGAAGGATCGAATAGACCACTATTAGACAAATAGTACAGGCTATTATGCTTTCTAGCATTGCTTGCCAATTGTCCTCGCCAATGGTAAATCTTGAAATTGACAGTGAGAAGGAAAAAAAGTATAGATCAATGTAAATTAGTTGCCAATTTATGAACAGAGATTAAATTGCATTGTAATTTGGGCACATAAAGAACAGACTTAAGTGGCAACCCAAACACCATGAGATCACCCTAGCTCGCGGCTTTACACAAGGACCCATCTGCCACGGTAATACCAATGTCCTTGTACAAGGGAAAAAATTAAGGAGTCCAGCCGAAGAGCCACACATATGGTCAGTTGCTCTGGAATCTACAATCCAAACGTCTTGGGCACCTTTGTAGGATAAAAGAGAAGCAGAAAAGCTGATTTTACCTTTGTGAGCCATAAGTGCAATGGAACTAAAATTAGGTTCCTTAGTAGGATGGAGGAGTTTTTTCAGCATCGCCATTTGTTTGGCTGTGAATGGCAAGATGCAAGAGGAGGGAGAGGTAGGTGGGGCATCAGGATAAGTTGTTTTTGTGCGTCTTTAACTTTTGGGTTTCCAGTCGGTAGTTTTCCCATGAAGCTCCCAACAAGTCTCCTTAGTGTAATATGGTTTGTTGCAATACTCACACCATAAACGATATTTCTGAGGCCCGAGAGATTGCTGCCCAGAAGGTCCTTTGGATTTTTTAGGACAATAAAGCTACTAATGCAGAGCCTTGGGTAGTAGAATCCATGCCAGGATCTTTGGAATGAGGCATCATAACACGTTTGCGACTTTCTTCGTGGCGGACAATTGCAAAGACCTCATTGATAGTCGATAGAGGTTTGGTCCCCAAAATACGGCCCCGTACCTCATCTAAATCAGCATTGAGTCCCTGTAAAAAATCAAACACACGGTCTTTCTCCTGCATAGCTAGAGACAGTTGATCATCCTTGGTATAATGCCAAGTAACGGTGTGATACAGATCAAGCTCTTGCCACAACTCATAAATGGTATTAAAATATTTAGTGACTGACATACTTCCCTATTTTGTGGAGTGTAAGGCAGTCCGAACTTCAAACAATTGAAAGACGTTCTCCAAGTCGGAGTACATTTAGTGGATAGCAGTTGACATTTCTTGGGCAGTGTTGTAGAACAAATAGCGCCTTCCAATTTTGGGCTCCATGGATTGGATGAGCCAGGCCATCACCAAAGAATTTTCCGCTACTCATGTGCTATATTTGGGAGATTGAGGGGCTTGGGGTTGGTGGAACACTAGTAAGATAGCCCATTTTCCCTTTACCAGTCATCACGAACTTCATAGATTGGTACCATTCCCGAAAATTGGTGCCGTTGAGATGATGAACAGTCAAGGGGATGGGGTGTTGGTTAAGGTGGGGTGTCTGCATAGTGGTAGCGCCAAGATTGAGGGAAATAGGCGTTGGGACAGTGTTTGGGTCAGTGTTTTGTTCGGTGTGGGAGTCGAGGGTCGAAAACATAAAGGGTTCCGCCGGTGGAGAGCTGGTCGGTAAGGCCATGGTGGTAGCTTGATCAGTTGACACCATTGTCGTTGCTAGGGCAGGGGTTCAGTGTTTGGGTTAGTGGGTATATTTTTCCATTGTCCTTACTTCACGGCTCTGATACCATGAACAATTGTGAGAAAACTTGGTATATTTTTTTCTAATCTTCACTAGGAATGATTACAAAATATATAAGAGAAAGAAATCAATCAAATCCCTATAATTAAGGAAAAAAGAAGGAATCATAATTATATCAATTATTAATTTACATTAATCAATCAATCCCAACAATAAGGTTGATTATAATCAATCCCATAGATTGTGGGATAAGATTGATTATAATCAATCCCATAAATTGTGGGATCTGATTTTCCAACATGTTTTCATACACAATCAAATATGGCCGATTAGGGCAGGAGAATTATAATCTGCATGAACTGACGCAACTGTGTAGAAATGCACAAGTTAGATATTAAGTCACCACCAGTGTTAAAAAACATAAGACTTTAGAAAATCAGTCGAATTATATTTATCACACTTTCCAATATTAGAGAATGCATAATTTTTATTTGGCCATTTCAGATTAAGCTAAAGAGAATGATGATCATCTAAGATATAGCTTATTTCATGCAAATTTCTAGTAAAGGGTGTCACCGAATGCACAATGCTCTGCATTTTGTGAGGGTTGAATTTATACACAGCCTTTCCCTTGTTTCATCTTTCTTATTTTTGTTCTTTTTTTTTTTTTTGAAAAGTGGTTTTCACAATTCAAACCATGACCTTCTAGTTACAAAGGGGCAACTTTACCGTTGCTGCCAAGGAAACTACCATCACCATAGATATAATATTCACTTTGGATTAGTTACCCCCATACTCTGCACTCAATCCCACTTTACTCCTTGAGTATCCATTTCTCCAACTTAACCCTACTACTTAAGTCTAGCTGCGATGCGATCCCTCCACCAGCTTGATTTGTGAATGTGAAAGAAAAGTGACATGTGACACTTAGATATTTTCATCATTACAAAAGAAAACTCGTAGAGGCATAACATTGCTACTTGACCTTCAGTGTAGAGGCAGACTTTCATAACCAAAGAGTTCGAGGGTAAAGAATGGATTAGGAATAACTGTAACTAACTGATTTAGGTTTCTATTACCAGTTACACAGAAATTGCAGGTATTTTATTTGAAGAAAAAGGTTAGCAAAACAGAATATGTACCTGATAAGCCTGAAAGCAGACATTGTCATAAGAGATGATCCAAGCACAAGGAAAGCATCACATTGTTTTGCAGCTTCCATTGCTCTATCAGCTCGATCTTTTGGCACATTGTCACCAAAGAAGACAACCTTCAAAATTGACGAGTACCAATAGATTATCTATGAGTTTGGCCCAGCATATATTCTTTCAACTAATTCAATAACTTAAGATATACGTTTGCATAGAAGCCAAGGAATACAGATGTAATGATAATTAAACCAAGAATAAACTATCCAAACAAAGTGAATGAAGTGTATGATGGCAATTAGAACTTACGGATCCTCCAAATAAGCAAAACAAGTAAATTTGATCATTGACAAGTTAACAATAATTACACAACTTGGAAGGAAGTTCAATTTACATTTCTTTATTTAATATTAGAAATCACCATAATATCCGCACCTCATGAACTACCTCTAAAGGAAACGAAGATTGTGAAAGCTCAAAGTCCCAGTATGCAATAGCAACAGATTTGAACATTTTCCATCTTTATCAGTTAGTGGACAGTAACAAGCCTTAAGCCATTACTAAAATCCCTTCATGTCTTAGCATCTTGTTCCATGAAGAACAATTAATATATGGAACATCAAGTAATCTATTATACCTAATAGATAATCTTAAGATAATGGTTTTATTTCCCATAACTGTAGAACTATGAAGTGTTCCGATAACTTCTTTGGGCAGCAGAGGTCTTCACTACATACACATCTAAGGCAAACTTTGCTAGCAGTGATCTACATTACTATTTCATTCCACCCAAGGAAAAATTCTGTTGACATCACATGCTTACCAAAAATGTCCAATTGCAGTTCTCCATAGGTAATGTGTATCCAAAGCCATTATCAAACCAAATTTACATTCAATAGCATTTTTAGGGCATGTTCGTGGCCCCTCAAAAGTGCACCTAAAGGAGCATTTTTATTTATATATTTTTAACATAAGCGAGGGCTACATTCATCATTCTTTAATGTCAGCAAGGTTTCAGATGCAAAATGAACAGATAAAAGAGTTTTGATCAGTAAGTGTAAGGTAAGAAGTGTGCATCTGTTTTCAATATCATCTAGCAGTACAAGTAAATTGACTATCTATTTCCATGAAAGACATATATTTTCCTTTTAAGGTTAGGGTTATCAGCATCCTTCAAGAAAGTAGACCACAAGTGCAAAATTGGATATATTAAAAGCCAAATGTCTTACTTCAGGTTTTACTACACCATTGCATTTCTGGCAAGTGGGAATGTGAAAATCCTCCTCCCAAAATTTCTCATCAATTTCGATATCGCCATCAGGCCTTATCCTCATGCCAAAGCTTTTATCTGACCGGCTGTCATAGTCCAAACTTTCAATTGCTGCAGCCCACTGCAGGAGAACATTATATTTCTCAGTTGCCATCAGGTGAAAGTGAAATATGGCTTGAGGTTAACACAAGTTCAGTCTCTATCATCTAGGTGAACACTACAAAAAGAGGGAAAAGAAAAAAAAGAATTTAACACTTCTAAGAAGGTGCCAATATTGCATTGGATTAGTCGTCAATAACTACTCATGAAAACATTTGTGCACATGAAATGGATACTCATGTTAATGTTTTCTATTCTTTTCTAACTTATCTTTAACTGGATACTTGGGGAAAACACAAGCCCATAGTGGGAGTGCCCATCCATCACTTGAATAAATAATAAATATGGCTTAAAAGAATATGCCAAATATCAATTATAAAATGAAAAGAATATGGAATATGAAGCATGGACAATCCAGAAACAAGGTTGTGTCTGAACTCTTAACACATCATACTCACTGGATAAGCTAAATAGATGTCAGACATGCCATGTTGTGTGCCTAATAGTGATAACTCTTTGAATTCAAAAAAGATATGCATGAGGCACACCGCATGGCATTTCCAACTGTGATAATTTGCTCATATGTGTCTGTGCCCCAGATACTTGTGTCCAGATCCGCATCAACATATATCCCTCTTAGTCTTACCTCCTGGACACTTTCAGAAATTTTTAAAACATAACATTTGGAGCCCATTTGATTTTGTTAGTCAGATTTCATGTGTTTGTTTCCAGTTTAAGTATTCAAATTCTTGTGTTCAGTTTTTGTTTCCAATTGAAGAAAATGAAAATCGAAACTGTCATTAGGTTTTTGTAGAATCTTAAAAAATTTGAAAACAAAAACACAAAATGTTGTTTGATAAATCTATTTGTGTTATTATTTTTCTTCATATGGTTATAGAACTTTTGTAAGTCAACGTAATATAATTTTATTTTTCACATTTATCATTTTTTACTTAATTTTTTCAATTATTTGTGAAAATACATATTTTTGAAAAATTTACTGAAGAAAATCAGGTCAGAAAATGGAAACTGAAATGAACACAACAAACCATTTTTTTAAAATGAGTTCATTTTTTCGAAACAAAAACACCCAGACAAACGACATTTTCTGTTCTTTTTTTTTTTTCAAAATTTTCAAAATGAACACAAAAAATTGGAAACAATAATAATATGAACTGGATCCTTAACTTGTGATGAGTACGGTTTCAAAATAGATATTAGCCTGTTCATGCTTTCTTAAAAATATGTAGAATATGGAAAACAGTTTCCAAATTTTGACATAACAAAATATAACTGCATTTACAATGTGATTTCGTGCCTATGAATGAAATGAATTATTAATATGTTTGATGCCTTATGATTATTTTACAAAATTGCTGTATTGGCATGTTCTTCTCATGCTCAAAACCGTACTGCGTATATTTACACTATAATCAAAACTTCTAGGGGCTGTTTACTCATGGTAAATTGGAGTAGTTTTCTGAAAAATATCTCTACAGAGATGGAAAATTGGAAACTGCATTCAAAATAGTTTTTTTTTTCCCTAGAATTTCTGTTTCCTAAAATTGTACTACACTTTAAAAAACATCTGAAAGATGTTTTCTAAGTTTTCCTTTATAACAATTTGCTTGTTTTCCACTTCATTTTCTGTGGAAACACATGATTCTCCATGGCATATGCCCACACATTTGCAGGTTCGAACCTACGCAGAAGCATTTTAAAGAAAACACCTTCCAGTCTTCATCTCCTTCACAGAACAATCCTTGGCCTCTCCTCTTTGCAGAAAACATCCTTCCATCTACATCTCCTTCGCAGAAAAATCGTCAGCCTCCCCTCTTCGCAGAATGATCTTCTCGTCTTCATCTCCTTCACAGAAAACATCTTCTCGTCTTCATCTGAAAGTTTCATCTCATCGTCGGATTGTTGGCCTCTCCTCTTCTTGGTGTCATCAGTAAGTTTTGTCTTCTCTTCTCTTCTCTCCTAGTTTTATTGTTGCCTTGGTGTATTTGATTGGGGGTTTTTATGTGGGAGATTTTCTCCTCTTCTCTATGTTTCAATCTGTTCTCTCCCTGATTTGTCATCTTTTGGTTATTGGTAGATGTTCTTCTCTCCTCTTGTCAGCTCCAATCAGTTTTGATCTGTTCTTCCCTCCTCTTCTCAGTTCCGATCTGCTGTTCTCTTCCTGATCTGTTCATTTTTGCACTTTGGTTTGTTCAACAATTTTTCTTCATTATTATTATTGTAACTCCCCAATATGTTTTAAGTACACCTACCAATGGTTATGTCATCTACTTAGGAACTTCAATAAAAATAGATCAACTCACGTTGATTAGCATACACTTGGGAACCATTTTTTCACTCTTTTTATCATAATGAGACATGGATAGCTACTAAACCCTCTTTAACATTGGCTTCCAAGCAGTTGTACCTTACTGTCTTACTTGCAACCTTCACCAATTTGTTTATGATTGAGATTTCTATCAAAGGGCCATGTTCATGATGCAATATGATTTAAGTAGGTTAGTTAATTCTCTTATTGGTGATTGATTGCTTTGGTGTGTTCTTAAGAAGATTGATATAATTTTACTGACTTGTGGATTGGGTTCACTGGAATTAGAGAGAACTGTTTAATAAGGCCATGAAACTTGTTACTATCTCTTGGAAGGTCTACAAAAACCAAAATAACACTCGTGGAATGCCTTGAAAATGTCATTGTAGTTGCGTGTCATATATACATGTTCTAATCATTTATGACAGTGAACTCCTATGTTGTTACCCTTCTTTCATTGAGATTTAGGGTGCTGACTTGTATCATAGGTTTCTCCAAAAGATCATGTAGGAGACCCTTGAATTGTTTGTGGCTAGAGTATAGTGTAGAATGGAATCCCTAGAAACCAAAGCACACAGCTCATCTCTTATTGGAGGAATAAATGGATTGAATTCTTGATGTTTCAGGTGAGAACAATGTACAAATATATGAGTAGACATTGATTGAATTTTTCTGATGATGTACTTGGTTAAGTAACTTGCTTGAAATTGTTGCATGTCCATTCTATGAACTTGCATTCTCATCTCAATGTGCCTCTTGAAATTATATTACTATCTCTCCAATTGTACATTGTTTTGAGAAACAACAAGGGATGTTCTTTTAGTTTTAATTGATTATTTGAAGTGAGACAATTATAAAGTAAATTCTGTCCAATTACTCTTTAGTTTGAACTGATTTTTTATTTTGTATTTAGATGGGGGGAAAGAGTGGGGATAATAAGGATGTTATGGATTGGTCTGACTCAAATGAGGCATCGTTTTTACTCATATTATATGCACAAGTTAAGAAAGATCTAAATGGTACTCCCAATTTTAAGACGACAGACTGGCAAACAATGGATGAAGAAATATTTCTAAAAACAGGAGTGAGATACGGGATAGACAGACAAACAGGGAAGATTAATTGTCTTCGAAGAAATCATTGTAATTTATGAGTTGTTGGAATGCATTGGTGTTACATACGAGATAACTACAAACACAGAGTTCGCAATTGAAACTACATGACAACATTTATATGTTGTATGCTATCTTATGTGTACATTACTTCAGATATTTAAAGAATTATCCTACTTTTCGTATTGCTGATGATTTTCTTCTTGGCAACACCCGGGTTAAGAAACAATCAAAATTTGACAAGATGGACTCATGCTTAGAAATGTGGGCATCTATATTAAGTGCTAGAGCCGAAAAAGAGAAAGCAAAGACTCAGAAGTATAAATCTTAGAGTACTAAAGCGACAAGTCTTGTATCTAACTCATATTTTATTATTGCGTGCATGGACAAGTTGGGGAGTATGCATGATGTTTTTGATACATCATACAACAAAACTATTGCAATGTTTACATCATTAGAATGGAGGCAAATTTTTAAGTCAATGTTAGAATCTAGAAGAAAAACTTAGCTTAAGAGCTTGGAGTGAATTATTTGTCAAAATTGTGAATCCTACGAATGTTTTCATCTTGCGTATTGAAATTTGTTTGTTTTGAACACTTGTGTGATTTCCAAGCGTCGTGTTTGTCTATTAAATTGTGTAATCTATTCCAACTATTTGGACATGCATGAACTATTTTCTCTATGTGATGTGGTGTTTTTTTTTTTTTTTTTAAGTATCTTATTCATTTTTCATTAACTTGTTAATTATGCAGGTGGTGATGGAACACAATTTGGTTTCTACTTCAATATGTTCCTTGTCAAGCAATGGAATATCTAGTTCTAGCGATGATGAAGAGGAAGAATTGTTAGATTTTATGGTGGTAAGATACTTAATGGAAAAAGAAAGAATATTTGTTGAATAAATTCCTTGTAGGACTTTTATGCTCAGAGGCAAAATACAAAGTCAAAGTTTTATTAGGAAATCCTACAAAAATGCTATGAAGGATTTCGCATGAAACCCCATGTATTTAGAAATTTATCTGATAGATTAAAAATGAGAAATTTGTTACAAGATTCTATAAATGTAAGTGCAGAGGAAGGTGTAGCTATGGAATTAGAAATTTTGTGTCATGGGACCACACAGAGTTGTAGATGAAAAGTTTCAACATTCACTTGGTACGATGCATAAATGGTGTGAAAAGGTGATAAGAGCATTTGCATCTTTAGCAACTGATTTGGTTAAGCATGTTAATAGAGGTGCTGTTGAACTAGAAATTCAAAGCAATCCAAAGTGGTTTCCGTACTTCGAGGTATGAAGTTTTATACTCTAGACCATGTTATATGGGCTACTATAGTTTTACCTATGTTGTTATCTAACACAAAATTATATTTTCTAGAAATGGATAGGTGATATAGATGGTACTCATGGTAGCATGGGCTCCAACATCAAAACAAAAAACTTTTCGTGGTAGAAAAAAGCATTGGTGAAACAAAATATTATGGCTGTCTGTTCTAGATGAAACAAAACTTTTGTATATACTAGATGAGAAGGGACTGCTAATGATTCTCTTGTGTTTTTAGATGCTCTAACAAGAGAAGGAAATAACTTTTCGTTTCCTAACGATGGCAAGATTTAATATCTATAATATTAGTTTTTTTTTTCATACAAAATATGACATTAATAGTACATGTTTATTTTAAAAGTTGTTATTATGTTGTTGATTCAGGTTATCTAAATATTCCAAGATTTTTAGCTCCATATTGCGGTGAGAGATACCACTTAAATGATTTTCATGGTTGAGGAAGAATTTGTGAAAGAAATGAATTATTTAACTATGGGCATTCATCTTTACGTAATGTTATTGAGAGAGCCTTTAGTGTGTTGAAAGCTTGGTTTCACATTTTAAAATCAATATTGAACTACTGTTTAAAGTGACAAAAGTTGCTTCCTATTGCATGTTATGCACTTACACAATTTTATTTTGTAAGAAGATAGAGCTAACAATTTATTTATACTTTATGGAAGAGAAGGTTTGGAGATACCCGATGAGATGGGCGATGAAGTAGAGCAAGAAGGGTTTTTGATAGATATGTCTCAACAACAAATGAGCCTTGTTAGAGAGGCCATTGCAGACCAACAATGGAATGACTATAACAATTGTTAGTGTGGCAACTAGGTAGTCTTGATATGATTTGGTTAAGTTTTTTATTTTTGAATGACATGCTTTGTATGATGATATCTATAATTATGTTATGTTTTAATCACTAAATTTTATAATATTTCTTTAATTTTAGATTTATTATTTACTTAATACAAATACAATAAATAGTTTTGAAAAATGGAAAAAAACAATAAAATATAAGGATAATTCAATGCTAGGTTATTTTCAGTTTTTGTTCAAGTAGAAAATAACATGATTTTAAACACATTTTCTCATTTTTTGAAGTCTAAAACTAGTTTCATATATGACAGAAATGAACCCGTTTTCTATTTTTCTCTGATTTTTTGTAGAAATAGAAACATAGAAACAGAGATGAAACCTGGAGATGGAAAACATAAAACATTCTCCTCAAATAAACAGCCCCTAACTTTTCCTACGAGTTTTCCCACAAAAAAAATAAAATAAAGAATGACAGAAAAATGACTATTCAGGAACAAAATCAGTATTGACTCTGTTGTTGAATCAATTCAAGAAAAGGTTGCTCTATCCAAAAAAGTGGAGTTTCTAGTTGCAATAATATATGGACAGCCCCTTGGGCCCTGAAGTTGTTCCCAGAACCACCAGTATTTCCTTTTCAGTAAAAACCAATTATACATGTCAATTTGTCAACTGAGGTGGATAAAATCCTTCAAAAACCTCTTTCACCTATTGTCTATTAGTTTTGACCAACAGAGATGTAATAAATTGACCAGCATAAGTTGAATTCAGTATAACACTAACTTAATAATAACATGTAAAAATTTTACTTTGCAATTCACTTTTATTTATTAAATATTACCTTTAAGTATCAGCTATTGCTTTTAACATACATATTTTATGCATATAATGGCCTATCAGTCCTGACTCATAATAGATGGGGTCACACGAACAAATTTCTACATTGCTTTCCTCACGCTCCATCCTCAATGCTTGGCTAAGGTTAATCATTACTCTCCTTCACACTGAAAATTCCTTTTTGTATATCATTAATATTTATTTTAAAACCTTTTCCACTTGGTACCATAGACAGCGAGCTTAGGTAGCAATGGTAAAGTTGCTCCTTTGTATTGGAAGGTTATGAGATTGAGTTGTAGGAATAGCTTCTTTACAAAGCAAGGGAAAGGCTTCATACAAAAAACCCTCTCCTGACCCTCACAAATTGGGAAACCTCATGCATTGGGGATATTTTTTCAACTTGGTACCACAACCTTTTTAATGAACCTCTAACTAGCATATATTGCAGTTAACCTAAAACGAAAGTAGAAACCACCACTACAAACGTGAAAGTTTTCTTACGGTTTATGATACTCCAGTAAACGTTATGCATGCTTCTTACTTTTCCCTTTGACTATAACAAACACTACCAAAAAATAAGCCATACTAAGAATAGATAGACCTATGTTTTACATGTAATCAGGAATTTATACCTTGTATGTCAATGAACAAGTAACAATGTGATTTTACAATTTAGTGAACAAATACCCGTGTCTACTATCCTTACATTGGGACTCATGCAAGACAGCCTTGACAGTTCCTATTCTGTTGTTAACACTTGTTTCTGACATCTGTGAACTAACAAATTAAGGATCTAATGCTTTTTTAACACCAATTCCCACCAAGCGTCTCAATGTTGCATCGTTTTCCAAGATGATGCCAATTTACTAACGAGCCAACTTTGCCTGTACGGTTGATGCAAACCCGTACATAATTTTTATTTTCACGTGTTTTCTTTAATTGGGTATTATGGTACTTTTTAGCTTTTGGGGTATATTTTAGTGTAAGTTAATTTTGGGGTGTCTCTCTGTATGATCAAGTGTTTTGTTGGGGTTCCTTGAAGATTAGTGACTTTTAGGGGAGCTATTAGCAAAAAGGGTGTTGGCTTCTCTTGGAAAGCTTAAAGAGATAGAGGTTGGCTTCCCTTGAAAGCTTGAGGGTAGGTATAATAGAGTCTCACAGCCAATTGAGGGACTTTTTTTTTTTTTTAGCATTTTTGAAGACTTGTCTCTGCAGGGAGTTTCAGCCCCAAAACAGCTAGGGTTTTGAAGATTTGGAGGCTTGGGTTTTGAGGAGTTGACCCTGCAGCGCCTACCAATCCCTCCACTGCTGCCATAAGTGCAAGAGGCTAGCAAGAAGCTACTGCCACTTTGCTTTTCTAGATCAGGAAAGGTGTGATTTCAGTTGTTTAAGTGAGCTATTTTCTGTTCATTGCTTCAGCACTGCATCATTGTTGTGTTTTTGGCTATTTTGCTGTCCCTATTTGCATCAACGGTGCAGAAAGTAGGCATACCAAACCACTTTGACAGACAATGGAAGACTTCTGTTGCTTGGGATTGTTGAAGAAAGTGATAACAGATAGTATACATTTCTGTTTCTATTTAGCTATTGTTTCAGTTGAAGTTTGTTAGTTTCTGTTAGCTTATTTTTAGCTTATTTTGCTGTTAAGGCTTAGCGCCTTCTCTATCAGCTGAGTATATATATATATCAGTTGGTTCATATTTGTTATTCATTAATACAAGATCGAGGCATTATTCTTCCTTCTTTTCTCTCGTTTTCTGTTATCATTTCTTACATGGTATCAGAGACAATGGTTATGGCTTCCGATCCGAATTGCAGCGCTTTATCTCTTCCTCGATCTTCTGCATCTTTTCTTTCAAATTCGCAACTCGATTTTTCTTCAATTGCCAAAGCTCTTAATTACAGTCCGATCAAACTAGGAACAAGCAATTATTTGTTTTGGAAGGCACAAGTTCTTGCTACAGTTAGGGTGTATGATTTGTCGGAGTTTCTCAACAAACATCCTCCTCCTCCTAAATATCTTCCTACTTCAAAATCGAACTTAAACTCTGAGTTGAATCCAATTGGAGAAGATTCAGATGCATCGGTTCTCAATCCTGACTATATGAACTGGATCAGATCGGATCAGCTGCTTCTTGGATGGCTGTTCTCGACAATTGATCAGGAAGTACTTGTGCAGGTAATCCACTGCGAGTCTTCATCGGAGGTATGGCTGTCTCTTGAGAATTTATATTCTCAACAAACCGTTTCCAAATCTTTCCAGTTGAAACAACAACTACGATTGGTAAAGAAAGACTCTCTGTCCATTAATGACTACATTCTAAAAATTAAGACAATTGGACATGCCTTGGCTGCCATTGGCGAACCTCTAGGTGATAAAGATTTACTATTATCCATATTAAATGGATTGGATCATGACTATGAAGCTGTTGTCAGTCTAATCACCTATCAAATAGATGAAATTAACATTGATAAAGTTCAATATCTGCTGCTTATGCATGAGCAACGTCTAACTGCTAAAAATCAGTCCGTTTTGTCTACTGTTAACTCTGATATGAGTAGCTCAATGAATGTTAATGTTGCATCCTATGGATCCAAATCTAGTGATAGATTTTCTAATAATAGAGGTAGTTTTACTCCTCGAGGAAGTGGTTATGTGAATAGAGGAGGTCGTGGCCGTGGTGGCAAGTCTGGTGGTAGACGCATATACTGTCAACTCTGTGGCAAACCTGACCATTTAGTTGATAAGTGTTATCATCGCTTTGATAGAAATTTTTAGAGAGTCTCTCTTCATAATCAAAATGTTTCCAGGTTTAACAATCAGTTTCAGCAATCTAATCAGTTTTAGAATGATTATCAAGCTTTTCTAACTGGTCCTAATGAGTTCAGTGAGGCTTACATGACTGAGGTAGGTTCTATGTCACCATATGGACAAAACTTTGAAACTCAATCCTTGCCTTCTTCCTCTCGTGGAGAAGCTCCATGGTTTGTTGATTCTGGAGCAACTAACCATATCACTACCAGCCTCAACAACCTATCAATTCATTCTCCATATCAGGGCAATGACAAAGTAGCTGTTGGTGATGGTAAGAAATTGTCTATATCTAATATTGGTCATAGCAATCTTTACACTCATACTAAACTTGTTTCAGTCCTTGGTTTGCCTAATGTTCTTCATGTTCCACATATGAACAAAAGTCTTCTTAGTGTCTCTCAATTAACCAAAGACAATAATGTTGTTGCTGAGTTTAATTCTACTTCTTGTGTGATTAAGGACAAGGATTCAGGACTAGTGCTACTCTGAGGACTACTTAAGGATGGTTTGTATCAGTTGACCTCAGCTTTTGATCCTGCTGAATCCACTCATGCTGTTTCGTCGCAGTCTTCCAAGTCTTCAAGTGTTGCTGTTATGCATCCTTCTGTTTCTCTTAAATGTAATCAACAGAGTCAACTTGTTCCTGATCTCGTCTAACAATGTTGATGTTGTCTCTATTAATTCAAAGAATATTGTTCAGCAGTGGCATGCCAAGTTGGGACACCCTTCTTTTCATGTACTGAAACATGTTTTGAATAAGATTCGAGTTTCTTGCTCAAACTCAGATTTAGCATTTTGTGATTCTTGTAAACTTGGTAAGCTACATCAGTTACCGTTTTCTTCTTGTCCAATAACAACAACACATCCCTTAGAATTAGTGTATGCTGATGTATGGGGTCTAGCACCTATTCTCTCTACTGAAGGATTTAGATACTATCTAATCCTAGTTGATGCTTATTCTCGTTATTCTTGGTTGTATCCTCTTAAGTTGAAATCTGATGTTCTTTCCACATTTACTGCCTTTCACAAATTAGTTGAGCTGCAATATAACTTCAAACTTAAAAGCCTTCAAACTGACAATGGTGGGGAATTTAAAGTTTTGTTGCCTTATCTTCGGTCATGTGGTATACAACCTTGGTTTACATGTCCCTATACACACCAACAAAATGGTGTTGCTGAAAGAAAACATAGACATATTGCTGAAATGGGACTTACCCTTCTATCACATGCTCATATGCCTCTTAAATTCTAGACAGAAGCCTTTCAAGTGGTTGTTTATACCATTAATCTTTTGCCCTCAGTTCCTTTGAAGCTAAAATCTCCATTTGAATTGCTCTTTCACAAAGAACCCAACTACATGCATCTCCAACCTTTTGGTTGTTCCTGTTTTCCCTACTTAAGGCCTTACAATCGACATAAGTTTGACTTGCACTCAGCTAAGTGTGTCGTCATTGGATATAGTTCAATTCATGCCGGATATAAGTGTTTGCCTCCTTCGGGTAGGATTTATATCTCTCGACATGTTCAGTTTAATCCTACTGATTTTCCTTATCCAAAATTGTTTATATCATCCATGAATAAGCCTGTTCAACCTTCTTCTTTGTGTCCCTCTACTGCTATATTTCATTCCCTTCCTTCTTTTCGTTCTAAGAGTTCTCGGGTAGCACAGTCTTCAATGCCTTCTTCTCCTGTCACTCAAATTGCTTTTCCATCTTCACCTTTGGAAAACTCTGTTTTCCCTTCTTTGTTACCTATTTCTTCAGACATACAACAAGGTACCTCCACTTGCCCGCTTCCTTCTCGTCTTAAATCTGTACCTCTACCTTCTGTTCATCCTATGATTACCTTCTCGTCCTAAATCTGTACCTCTACCTTCTGTTCATCCTATGATTACCCGTTCTAAGTCTAAACAACTTTGTACTTCTCCTCATGCCCTCCTAAGTGCTCTAGAACCTAACTCAGTTGATGAAGCTCTCTCTGATCCTCGTTGGACTCAGGCAATGGAGGAAGAGTTTTCTGCTCTTCAATGCAATAATACCTGGGAATTGGTACTGGCTTCTCAAGATATGAATTTAATTGGCTGTAAATGGGTGTTTCGGACTAAATACAAGGCTGATGGATCCATTCTAAAACACAAGGCCCGTTTGGTTGCAAAAGGTTTTCTCCAAACTCCTGGAATTGATAATTTGGAGACATTCAATCCAGTTGTTAAAGCTCCTACAATTAGAATTTTGTTCTCCTTGGCAGTCCACTTTGGCAGGGATATTCAGCAAGTAGATATAAATAATGTCTTTTTGAATGAAGAACTAATAGAGGATGTTTATATGACTCAACCAGCTGGCTTTGTTGATTCTAATTTTCCTTCCCATGTTTGTAAACTGAAGAAATCTTTGTATGGATTGAAACAATCACCTAGAGCTTGGTATCTTAAGTTGAAATCTGCGTTGCAAGGTTGGGGGTTTTCTAGAGCAGTATTAGATGCATCACTCTTCATTAAATGGACTGACACAATAGTTTTATTTCTTTTGGTGTATGTTGATGACATATTAATCACTGGATCCAATCCTATTATCTTACAGAAGTGTATTTAGGATCTAGATGATCATTTTGCTCTCAAAACTTTGGGTTCTGTCAGTTATTTCCTAGGTTTTGAAGCTCATAGAACTGTTGATGGTTTGTATCTTTCGCAATCAAAGTATGTTTTAGATCTCTTGAAGAAAGCTTCTATGTAGGATTGTAAGCCTTCTGATACACCTCTGATATCTGGTTTTGTTTTTACTGACAAGGGAGAGCCAATTTCAGATCCTACCCTTTATCGGACTCTAATTGGATTTCTTCAATATTTAACAAATACTAGACCTGATATTTCTTTTGTGGTAAACACGCTTAGTCAATTCTTGTCTTCTCCTAAAATGGAGCATTGGTTAGCTTGAAAATAGCTTCTTCGATATCTTAAGAGCACGATCGGTTTGGGGCTAGGGTTCCGGCCTATGATACATGGTCTTTCTTTGACTGTGTTTACTGATGCTGATCATGCTGGATGTCAGGTTACACGAAGGTCAACAAGTGGTGTTTGTGTGTTTCTTAGTTCTAATCTGATAGCTTGGGGTTCTAGAAAGCAATCAGTTGTGGCTCAATCGGTTGGGGAAGTTGAATATCGAGCATTGGCTCAAGGAGTTACTGAAATTCTGTGGTTAAAATCTTTGTTCTTTGAGCTGGGCTATTCTATATCTCATACTCCTATTTTGTGGTGTGATAACATGGCTGCCAAGAGGATAGCAGAGAATCCGGTGTTTCATTCCCGCGCTAAGCATATAGAAATAGATGTGCATTTTGTGCGTGAGAAGGTTGAAAACGGTGTGGTTGAGATTAGATATATGCCCACTTTATATCAGGTTGCTGATATCTTTACTAAGAGTTTGCCTCATGATCGGTTGCAGTTTCTGTGTAATAAAATTGGTTTGCAATTTTCTCCTATAAAGTCACAGCTGATTGGCAATACTGCTGTTGTAAAGAAACAAAGGAATTCCAAGTCTAAAGGGAGGTCTAAACTGAGGGAAAATGTTGAAGAAAGTGATAACAGATAGTATTCATTTCTGTTTCTATTTAGCTATTGTTTCAGTTGAAGTTTGTTAGTTTCTGTTAGCTTATTTTGCTGTTAAGGTTTAGCGCCTTCTCTATCAGCTAAGTATATATATATATATCAGCTGGTTCATATTTGTTATTCATTAATACAAGATCGAGGCATTCTTCTTCCTTCTTTTCTCTCGTTTTCTGTTATCATTTCTTACAGGGATTTGAGGATGAGAGCCTCACCACAAATATATACCCAGCTCATGTTCTGATAACCTACAAGCTATCTTTGCTATAAGAGGGATTGCCATTATCTAGAATGATCATCAACACTTCTGTAACCAACAGAGATTATTCAATTTCTAGTTAACAAATTGGAGTAAACAACTTGTCATGATACAGAGCAAGCAAAGGTTGTATATCCAAATCTCACTCAAAACTCAATATTTAAATAGTTGCACTTATTTAACTTGGTATGCAGTCAAGTCTGGCCACACATGAGTGGACATGTTAAGAGGAAAACTAATAAAATACAAGAAATATTATCCCTCTCTCTAATAACCATAACTTTTAGATTAGTTGGTTGTCAAAGAATTTGACATAGACCCTCACAATCTCAATTTCCTGTTAGTAAAAATACACATTATTCTTCTGAAAAGTTTGATATACCAACAAATGGATTTTCAAAAAAATGAATAAAACATAGTAATATGTGCAGCTGAACTTTAAAATTGTTAGTTTAGGAGTCCCAAATTACTATTAGAACAACACATTTAAGGAATTATAGGATTTTGATGAACAAAACATAACAAATGTTACAACAACAACAACAACATATCCAGCCTTTATCCCACTATGTGGGGTCGGCTACATGAATTATAGACTTCCATGTATTTCTGTCTTTTGTCATATCTTCATTGAGATCTATACACTTCATATTAAACTTTAATGTCTCCCTCAAAGTCTTCTTAGGTCTGCCTCTACCTCTTTTTTTGATTAATTGTTCCATTTCATCAACTCTCCTCACAGGAGTGTCTCTTGGTCTCCTTCTCACATGACCAAACCATCTTAATCTAGTCTCTCTTATCTTCTCCTCTATTGGCACTACTCCTATCTTATTACGAATAACTTCTGATGTACCCGAAAAGATGAAGACAGACAAAGCGGCAGCAAGGAAGCAGAAAAGACCCCTCGGCTGGGGCCAAAAGGAAGCCACTCGGCACGGCCGAGTGGCCCTGTCGAATGGCCAAAACCACTCGGCGTGGTCGAGTGGCCAAGGCCACTCGGCGTGACCGAGTGGCCAAGGCCACTCGTCACACCGGAGTGGCCAAGTCTACTCCGCCATCCGCCAAAGTGGCCAAGGCCACTCGACCTGACCGAGTGGCCAAGGCCACTCGCTCCAACCGAGTGCCCGAGGTCACTCGGTTAGCTTGCGAGAAAAGACCCCCCACCCGAGTGGGGGTCACCCGACATCGCTAGAAGACTCTTCGTGATTCAGCCCATGGGCCCCGAGAATTCCGAAACGGGCCCCGAGATTCCCTCTGAAAATATCGCGAGATTTCTCTCTCTCCTCCACTATAAATACAAGACTCAATTTTCATCACAAGGTACGCTATTTTGAGCAATTGAAGTACGATTTTGCATTTTCTCTCGAGATCTAATTTAAGCATCGGAGGGTTTGCGCGAGGACCCCCACCCGCGCCCTAACGGTGTTCTTGTTTTGTAGGCCTCTCGTCACTCTGAGGCTTCTCGTCACCACAAGGCCTCTCGTCACTCCGTGGCCTCTGGTCACCACAAGGTCTCTCGTCACTCTAAGGCCTCCCGTCACCTTGAGGCCACCCGGTCACTTTTGGCCACCCGGTCACTTTTGGCCACCTTCAGGCCACCCGGTCACTTTTGGCCACTCAGTCACTTTTGGCCACCCGGTCATCTTGAGGCCACCAGATCAGCTCGAGGCCACCAGATCACTTTTGGTCACCAGATCATCTTGAGGCCACCAGATCATTTTGAGGCCATTAGATCATCAGCCCACAAGATCATCAACCTGTCAGACCATCAGCTCCGTCGGTTTATCAGATTTGGAACTCCACCAGATCCAATTCCTCGTCCGGATTTTCATCAGTGAAGGCATGACTTCCGAGACTCTTGCGTCTATCCTCAATTAAAATAGATTGTTGTATTTAGGCAACAACAATTGGCGCCGTTTGTGGGAAACGCAAGACAAAAAGTCAACTTAAGAATGGCAAATACTCGTGGACACCGACGGACTCTCTCTCAAGGCGTAGAAACGCGCCTACCACCACGAAACACTCAGCAACAGGGAGCACCTCCTCCCCCACATAATGCTCAACCTGAAGGAGACGACTGCTCCATCCTGCAGGTGGGGAACCAAACAGTCCCATCGCCACTACTTATCAGCTCAAGGTCACCTCCTACTGATCAAGCTGGGGCTTCACGACAGCCATCACATACGGTACCGTGGGAAGAGTACGAAGCATTGAGACAACATGTTGAAGGCATGCAAGCACTTCGAGACATGGCTGGTATCCTCCAAGGTATGATGCCTGTAGGGACGTTACCTGATACTCTGAAGTCGTGCCTTCACTGATGAAAATCCGGACGAGGAATTGGATCTGGTGGAGTTCCAAATCTGATAAACCGACGGAGTTGATGGTCTGACAAGTTGATGATCTTGTGGGCTGATGATCTGATGGCCTCAAAATGATCTGGTGGCCTCAAGATGATCTGGTGACCAAAAGTGATCTGGTGGCCTCGAGGTGATCTGGTGGCCAAGAGTGATCTGGTGGCCTCAAGATGATCGGGTGGCCAAAAGTGACCGGGTGGCCTTAAGTTGACTGAGTGGCCAAAAGTGACCGGGTGGCCTCAAGGTGACGGGAGGCCTTAGAGTGACGAGAGACCTTGTGGTGACGAGAGGCCACGGAGTGACGAGAGGCCTTGTGGTGACGAGAGGCCTCGGAGTGACGAGAGACCTTGTGGTGACGAGAGGCCTACAAAACAAGAACACCGTTAGGGCGCGGGTGGGGGTCCTCGCGCAAACCCTCCGATGCTTAAATTAGATCTCGAGAGAAAATGCAAAATCGTACTTCAATTGCTCAAAATAGCGTACCTTGTGATGAAAATTGGGTCTTGTATTTATAGTGGAGGAGAGAGAGAAATCTCGCGATATTTTCGGAGGGAATCTCAGGGCCCGTTTTGGAATTCTCGGGGCCCATGGGCTGAATCACGAAGAGTCTTCTAGCGATGTCGGGTGACCCCCACTCGGGTGGGGGGTCTTTTCTCGCAAGCTGACCGAGTGGCCTCGGGCACTCGGTTGGAGCGAGTGGCCTTGGCCACTCGACCACGCCGAGTGGTTTTGGCCATTCGGCAGGGCCACTCGGCCGTGCCGAGTGGCTTCCTCTTGGCCTCAGCCGAGGGGTCTTTTCTGCTTCCTTGCTGCCGCTTTGTCTGCCTTCATCTTTCCGGGTACATCAACTTCATTTCTAATTTTATCTTTTCTTGTATGGCCGCACATCCATCTTAACATCCTCATCTCCGCTACACTCGTCTTTTGCTCATGTTAGTATTTGACTGCCCAACATTCTGAGCCGTACAACAAAATTGGTCTTATAGTTGTCCTATAGAATTTTTCTTTCAATTTCAATGGGATTTTACTATCATATAACACCCCCGATGCATTTCTCCATTTTAGCCAACCTGCCTTAATTCTATGTGTGACATCCTCGTGAATTTCTCCATTTTTTTGAATCACTGATCCCAAATATCGAAAATGGTCTTTTCTTTGTAAGATTTGGTCTTCCAATTTTATTATAACATCCTTCACTCTTGCATTCTTACTAAATTTACATTCCATATATTCTGTTTTCTTTCTACATAATTTAAATCCCTTAGATTCTAAATTGTTTCTCCATAACTCAAGCTTCGTGTTCACTAATTCTTTTGTTTCATCCACCAACACTATGTCGTCTGCAAATAGCATACACCATGGCACCTCTGTCTGAATATCTTTAGTGAGTTCATCCATTACTAAAGCAAATAAGTATGGACTTAGTGCAGAACCTTGATGCAATCCTATTGTAATTTTAAACGGTTCAGTATCCCCTCCGCATGTTCTGACCCTTGTCTCTGCACCATAATACATGTCCTTAAGGGCTTGTATATAGGCTATTCGGACTCCTTTCTTCTCTAAAACCCTCCATAATACTTCTCTAGGGACCCTATCATAGGCCTTTTCTAGATCTATAAATACCATATGTAAGTCCTTCTGATGATCCCGATACCTTTCCATTAGGCGCCTCAGTAGGTATATAGCTTTCATTGTTGACCTACCAGGCATGAAACCAAATTGATTTTCTGAGACTTCTATTTCTTTTCTGAGCCTCTGCTCTATTACTCTCTCCCAGAGTTTCATGGTATGGCTCATTAACTTAATTCCTCTGTAATTTTCACAGTTTTGAACATCTCCTTTGTTCTTATATATAGGAACCAAAGTACTCTTCCTCCACTCATCTGGCATCTTTTTTGATTTAAGAATCGCGTTAAATAATTTCGTTAGCCAGGAGATACCCTCTTCTCCCATGCATTTCCATGCTTCTATTGGTATATTATCCAGTCCCACCGCCTTATGATTTTTCATCTTTTTTAATGCTTGCCTTATTTCATTTGGACTTATGCGTCGATAAAATGTATAGCTCACATTCCCTTCGGAGTTACTAAGATGTCCCAACCTAACTCTTGTGTCGCCATCATCATTGAATAATTTTGTGAAATACTCCTTCCATCTGTCAGTTATCCCCATTCACCACCATCTCATGAAATTTCTCCATGTGAAGATGGTGTTCAAACTTCATTTCATCATTACTCCGCCAGGGGATATTATCTACTGTCGGTCCCAAGCCCGGATAAAGGAGGAGGGTTGCGTTAGGTAGCCGACAGCCAGCGTAAAACCTAGTCGGATCCAAATATGAATTCTAGACAAACTATCTGTTGGGATGTAATCCACATAGAAGTCTAGAATTCATGTAGCCAACCCCACATAGTGGGATAACGGCTGGATATGTTGTTGTTGTTTACTCCTTCCATCTGTCCTTAATCGCTCCCTCATTCACTAATACATTTTGATTTTCATCTTTTATGCATTTCACTTGATTTAAATCCCTTATTTTTCTTTCTCTTGCTTTAGCTAGTTTATATATATCCCTTTCTCCATCTTTTGTATCAAGTCGTTTATATAGATTCTCGTATGCTGTTGACCTTGCTTCACTAACAGCTTTTTTTGCTGCCTTTTTGATTCTTTATAATTTTTTTGATTTTCTTCATTGTTGCACTGATATACAGCCTTATAGCAATTTTTCTTATTTTTAATTTTCAATTGCACTTCTTCATTCCACCACCAAGACTCCTTAAGGTTAAGGGCTCTACCATTTGTCTCTCCAAGCACTACCTTTGCTGTGTTTTTCAGGGCATTAGCCATTTCTCTCCACATTTGGTTTGTCTGTCCTCCATTCCATTCTCTTCTACCCCTTAATTTTTCTTTGAAGATTAGTTGTTTCTCCCCTTTTAAATCCCACCACATGATTCTTGGATTTTGTTTTATGTGATTTCTTCTCTTCCAATTTCTTACTTGGACGTTAAGTACTAGAAGTCTATGTTGAGTAGTCAAACACTCTCCCGGTATCACTTTACAATCCCTACAACATACTCGGTCCTCTTGTCTCATGAGGAAGTAATCTATTTGGGTGCTTGATGTGACATTTTTATATGTGATTAAGTGTTCGTCCCGTTTTTTGAACCTAGTATTGGTTATGATGAGCCCATATGCCATTGCAAAATCTAGAATAGATTTACCCTCATTATTAATTTCCCCGAATCCATACCCTCCATGTACCTCTCTATAGCCGTTTCCATCTCTACCCACGTGACCATTTAAGTCACCTCCTATAATCACTTTCTCTTCTCTTGGTATCATTTGTATGAGTCCCTTTAAGTCCTCCCAGAATTTTACTTTTATCTCCTCACCTAACCCCGCTTGTGGTGCATATGTGCTAAAGATATTCATAGTCATTCTTCCTAAAATAACCTTCACCATAATAATCCTATCCCCTATTCTCTTTACATCCACTACCTCATCTATTAAGCTTTTATCCATAATGATCCCCACTCCATTTTTTGCTCGATCATTTCCTGTGTACCATATTTTATATCCATTTCCTGTTACACACTATGAAATTTAAGTAATAGTAAAATATTGGAAACTCATAGTGCCATAATTATTTGCAGGTCACTAATGAACTCACTTTCACACTATGATAACTAATAAGATGAAACCATAATATGGTATCACAGAAGCATATGATGCAATTCATTCTGGATCAATAAATATACATACTTTAAGACTAACCTTGGGATTAAGGGCCTTCAGTTGGTCTTGAAACAGCTGTCGGGGGAAAGAAAAGCCACAACTTAAACAAACTACAATATATACAGTCCCATGTAATTCAAGTGGGTTGCTACCAGCACGATGATGTAACCTGGATGAGATATTGATAGATCAGTTGATGCATAAACCAGGAAATAGATAAGGATTAAAGAAAGAGAAGAAGAAAAGCAGAGAGAGAAATAATCACATGCATTCAATATTATCAAAGGCAATTTTTCTGAATACATTGTATGCCTCTTTACATGACAAAATCCAATCCTAACTAAAACATAATTATCTGAACTATAATCATCATTTTGACAAAATAAAAGATAAAGTCTGAAAAACTAAAACCTAAACAAAATACAATAAATCAAGATAAACCTAAATAACTAAATATTTATCAAACATCAAAATTTGATACTTTTAGTTCCTCATCAGCAATGCTATCAGATTGCCCAGGGTCCTGCAGAGTGCTAAAATTTAATGTGAGATAGAAAGCCAATTACCTGTCAACATTTTGTGTAATCAT
Organism: Diospyros kaki; assembly: GCA_036245055.1. NCBI lineage: Eukaryota > Viridiplantae > Streptophyta > Magnoliopsida > Ericales > Ebenaceae > Diospyros > Diospyros kaki. Next base: position 33,799,489 of record BSEG01000016.1, read on the forward strand.
AAAATGTATGCGACCAGCTTTCTCAAGAGATGCCAAAGCAATATGAGCTGCACCTGGCTGGGATGCAGTGAAGCGTCTCCATCCCGCATAGCTCCTTGCCCAGTACCGCCTTCGGGTCCGGTTAGAACGAAGAAATTCCTGTTAATTGGAATTCCCAAGAGAGCATAAGTTAACCATGAAGTTCAGCAGTTGATATAAACAAGAACAATCACTAATGTGCATTATTTCAAGTACTTGATCAATCAGGCCAAAATTCAAATGGTAGGCAGGGAGAAAACCAGCATTAGATAGAAGGTAGCCATGGTCCCCTACTTTGGCAAAACTCTTATGTACCCACCCCCCACCAAGTAAAATACTTTTCATACTCATATTCAACCTAGGGCCCCTAAAGATGTTTCATCCCCCTTTTAAGAAATCCTAGTACCATTTATGGTCTTGCAGGTAAATTCAACCATTTTTAATCTTCACAGGTTCTAGAGGAAAGTGGGGAGAATCGAAAAGAAATGTCTCAGTCTGCAAAGAATAGCATCACACAGATTTCTCTCTCTTGTTAGATCAGTTGCTTTGTCAGTAAATCCAGAAAACTATAAATCCTGATGGAGCTACAGAGATGAATCAAGAAAACTACACATTAACTTGTCAAGCACGGAAAGCCATTTCACCATTATGTATACTGCTCATGGGTTACATGAACATCTGACACCTTCCACATCGAAGGCTGGAATCCATTATATGATGTGATAACCAACTGAGATACAATTGTTCAACCACCGTCAAGAATAAAGCATGGGTTTTATTCTTCTGTGTGCACAAGAATGAACAATTTATTTTTCTTAGTGAGTACACAACCATAAGCCTAAGTTCAAGGCCATTGATGTAACTGAATAAATACCAATTCTTAACTTGTTCATTGCAGGAAAAAAAAAAAAAAACAAACAAAAGAGTTATTCATTAGAGTTGAAAACATCAAAGCACACAATTCAATGGAATTTGCAATATTTGTTCAACATTTGGTACTAATTCTGAAAACCTTGATATACCTATCCTCCCCAAGTCTCTACATATCTTCATTAAACCAATTTGTATAGTCTTCATTGATTTCTTATTTTCCTGAATGACACCAGACATTGTGAAACATAAGTATATCTATGTTTTCAAAATAACAATATATTCATTCCTTGTCAAAATCTTTGGAGTAACTGTAAAAGCTGAATATCAGATGATTGAATTGATTATGATACACAACCATCCTTCTTATAGGAAGGGAAAATTACAACATAGGAAACTCTATCCACAAGAAAGGAAAATATATATACAGCCTTTCAGGAAGTTTCCTAAACCTAGTTTAGGTAAGTATCCTAAACTGATTTGGAAACACTAAATAGGAAACCTCTAAATATACACTACAACTCATCTCTTCAATATTCACGAGATCCAACACTCCCCCTTAAGCTGGAGAGTGTATATCGATCATTCCCAGCTTGCATGTTAGATCCTCAAACCTTTTGATTGCCAGCCGTTTAGTTAACACATCTGCCACTTGTTCTTGTGATGGAACATAAGGTATATGGATTAGGGCTGCATCCAACTTCTCTTTAATGAAGTGCCAGTCTATTTCAACATGCTTCATCCTGTCATGTTAGACAGGGTTGTGAGCAATGTTGATGGCTGATTGGTTGTCACAAAATAACCTAATTGAGCATTGAACCTTGAACCTCAAATCCTCTAGGATGATTCTTAACCACAATACCACACATAGGCTAAGGGCCATGGCCCTAAATTCTGCTTCTGCACTTAACCTTGCTACAAGACTTTGCTTCTTGCTTCTCCAAGACACAAGGTTTCTACCTAAGAACACACAATATCCACTTGTTGATCTCTTATTAACCAGAGATCCGACATAGTCTGCATCTATGAATCCTTCAATGTCCAATTCTCCTTCTGACTTGAACAAGATTCCCTTACCTAGAGTAGCCTTCAGGTAGCTTAAAATTTTCCTCACTGCCTGCATATGTTCCTCTGTTGGGCTGTGCATAAATTAGCTCACTAGGCTGACAGCAAATGCAATGTCAGGCCTAGTGTGGGAGAGATAGATTAGCTGACCCACCAGCCTTTGATATCTACCCTTGTCAACGAGCTGACTGCTAGGATTAACCCTCAACTTGCTGTTAGGCTCTACTGGCACATTAGAACCTCTGCCACCTGATACTCTTGTTTCAGCCAATAAGTCCAGCATATATTTCCTTTGGGAGAGAAATATTCCAGCCTTGGAATAGGCTACTTCAATTTCCAAAAAGTATTTGAGAAGTCCTAAATCTTTAATCTCGAATTCCTTGGCTAGCTTATCCTTGAGAATCTTTTGTTCTTTTGCATCATACTCGGTGACTATTATGTCATCTACATGCACTAATAAAGCAGTAAGCTTCTCACTTCTTGAATGTTTAAAAAACAAAGTATGATCACCCCTGTTTTGGCTATACCCCAGTGTTGTCATAACCTTTGAGAACCTACCAAACCAGGCTCTTAGGGATTGTTTAAGCCCATAGAGAGCTTTCTTGAGTCTGCAAACATGCCCTGCATCTCTTTCATGAAATTCGGGAGGCAATTCCATAAATACTTCTTCTTCTAAGTATCCACGCAAGAATGCATTCTTACATCCAATTGCTATAAATTTCATCCATAATAGGCAGCTAGGGATAATAGTATTCTCACAGTAGAGATCTTTTCCATAGGGGCAAATGTTTCAAGGTAATCTATACCATTGTCACGGAAGGGAGCCAAGGACGGATAAATCAGATAGTTAAAGTCTTGGTTTATTTTTTGCTTACTATTGTAATTTTCTTATTGCTGTAATCTTGTTATTTTTCTGTTGTAACTTCCCTAGTGATATTAGCTGGAAGATTCCCCATGTGGGTGGGAATTAGAATAGGACAAAGAAGCGGTTATAACCGCATGGAGACGGGATCTGCTATACTAGTCCCACCCACTGAGTGTTTAAATATTCCCAACTTGTTGGAGAAAAGATCATTAAATGAGAATATCAGAATTGATTCTTCCCCATTACTCCTATTTCTCTCCTTCTTCTCTCTCTTTCTTCACTCTCGTTCTCTCCCTCCCTTGCTCTGTTATGTTTTGTGTTGGTTGAAACCTACTCCTAATCCAATCTGGCCTAGGAGTAGTCTACATTCATGGGTGTGCCATGACAACCATATGATTGGGTGTAGCCCTTGGCTACCAACCTAACTTTATTCCTGTCTAGGGTTCCATCAGCCTTGCACTTGACATTAAAAATCCAACTGCAGCCAACCGGTGTAACCCCCTATGATTTAGGCACTAAGTCCCATGTATGATTCTTCTTTAGACCTCTCATCTCTTCTAGCATAGCTTGCCAATACCTCCAATTCAGATCCTTTAAGGCCTCATCAACTGACTTAGGGATCTTAATGGAGTCCAAAGATACTAGGAAACCCCTGTGGTTGTGAGAAAGACGATGATAGGACAAGAAGTTGGCCAAAGGATGTTGGGTGCAGCTTCTAACCCCCTTTCGAACAGCTATAGGAAGGTCTAAATCAGCATTAGTAGTATCAATTTGAATTGATGATGAGGGTTGAATGACCTCTATACCTTGACTAGGGGCAAACATTGGTGCATGCTGAGGCTGCCTACGTTTGAATATATGAGGAGATCCCTTATACCTGACTAGAGATAACAGCTCTTGAGTGGCTAATTGCTCTTGCTCAGGGTTCCCTTGATCACAAGCTAACTCATGACTGCCTCTTGAAGAGCAGTTAGGGTCCAAATCAGCTGGCTGAAGAGGTGTATCAGACTAATCAAGCTAATCATGATGCTGAGGAGATGAGACAGTGATGGCAGGAGGCTGAGGGGAGTAGATGGGAGGCTGAGTGAAAGGGATCATTAGGGTCACCATGAACCATAGTCTCCCCCTGGTGACCAACTTGGGAGTCGAAAAAGGAAGTTGACTCCACAAAAGTAAATCTTTAGATACATAAACCTTCCTAGTGGAGGAATGATAACACTTGTACCCCTTTTGAGTAGGTGAGTGTCCTATGAAAGCACAACGTAGGGCTCTAGGGTCAAATTTATCCTGGATGTTTAGCCATGTGGACAAAGGAAACACAGCCAAACACCCATAATGGAAGAGAGGCATGCTGAAACAGGTCTAGAAAATGAGCAGAGAGGCATTGAAGAGGGCTTTGATGCTGTAAAAGCTGAATATCAAATGATTGAATTGATTATGATATGTACACGGCCGTCCTTCTTATAGGAAGGGAAAATTACAACATAGGAAACTCTATCAACAAGAAATGAAAATATATATACAGCCTTTTAGGAAGTTTCCTAAACCTAGTTTAGGCAAGTATCCTAAACTGATTTGGAAACACTAAATAGGAAACTTCTAAATATACACTACAACTCATCTCTTCAATATTCATGAGATCCAACAGTAACATATGAAAAACTTATTGAATAAATATCAGGAAATCTTCATGTCCTCCTCAGTAGCTTCCAGTTTTGATTCAACAGGAGCTATTCCTTTATTTTGTAGTCTGCCACTATTGTTCCTTACTCCAACTCCCTCCTTGTCTAGAAACTCAAGAAACTAAATGATTATTTCTTCCACAGTTAAATATATATAAAGAAAAAGATATTAGTGCTCATGCCTTCAGATCACCTGGTGTGTAATTGGTTTGAATCCAGAACTATATGCTCCATTTGGACTGCAATGGAAAAAAACAGTCAGGACATGCACAAAAAAGCACACATATAGACATACCATACATTCCTATGTCTAACAAGTAAGTTTTCTGTTTTCATTTAAAATTGATTTTTTTTTTGGTGCAAGCATGAATAAAGCTAACCGATCAAAGATTATGGTGCAGAGACAAATTGCCCGTGTATTAGTATCCTAGAATAAGGATGCATTAATAGGCTGGTTTCAAATATTTGGTTTAAATCATGGTGCCGCTACAAAGCAATCAGAACAATTTATAATTTCTTTTGAGTTGAAATATTTCCAGAACGGGTTTATATTCAAACAGTAAAAGCATAAATAAACAAGGGTAAATTACACTCAGCACCCCTGAAGTTTGATAAAAAAAAGACAGGGACAACCCTGACATTTAAGAAATGATAGAGACCTTCCCTGACACTTAAGAGATGACAGAAACGTCCCCTGACTTTACAATTCTAATTACACTTTCCCCCTACTGTTACTTTACAGATGTTAAAACATTTTAATATGATGAAAATACCATCATATTTTCTCTCTCCCTCCATCTCCTCATATGGCAAATTAGCCAGAATACAGCTCTCTCCTTCTCTCCAGTTCGGCAATGGCTGAACCAGAGAGAGATCAGCAAACTATTGGATTTTTGCTAGACAAAGGAGGAGGACAAAGAGAGGGGGGAGAGAAAATGTGAAGATATTTTTGTCATATTAACAATTTTACAATGATGGGACTGGGGGGTGGGGTGGGGAGTGTAGCTAGAGTGGTAAAGTCGGGGGAGGTTACTGTCATTTCTCAAATGTCAAGGGTGTCTGTCACTTTACTGAACCTCAAGGGTTCTAACTATAATTTATCCAATAAACAAATAAGGATACAAAGCAACAACAATATATTACAGCAGAAAGGAAGAACAAAATTTTTAAGCTAAAAGTAAAGAACAACGGTAAAATCTTTCAGCATAAAGGAATAACAACATATATATACTTTATATTACCTAACAAAAAAAAAAAAAAAAAAAGAAAATGCCATCAGGTGTATGCTTTTAGATTGTGATAGAAAACAATAAGCAGAACCATATGAAACTATAGTGAAGGAGAATAAATATATACGTACATTATATGTAATAAAACATAACCAGAACTCAAGAAAGCCATAAAATGCATATTAATGCAAAAGGGAGAGGTTAAAGTTAATTAAAGGGGAGGAGATCTACTGGAACAATAAAAGAACTAAGAAAATTTGATAATCAGTATTGATCAAAATGCAGCGTTCTAAGAGCATATTAGAAAAACAGCAAAGAACAGAACAGCAAAATGAGTTAATTTGGGTGATCTACACCATATATCTTTTCCAGCAATCACCTATTGTTTGAAACTTTGCCAGATAAATAAATAAATCCGTGTAAGGTTTTATGGGGTACAAACTAACATTAAGATTTACAACAACAACATATCCAGCCGTTATCCCACTATGTGGGGTTGGCTACATGAATTCTAGACTTCTATATGGGTTACATCCCAACAGATATTGTCTAGAATTCATATTTGGATCCGACTAAGTTTTACGCTGGCTGTCGGCTACCTAACGCAACCCTCCTCCTTTATCCGGGCTTGGGACCGACAGTGGATAATATCCTCTGGCGGAGTAATGATGAAATGAAGTTTGAACACCATCTTCACATGGAGAAATTTCATGAGATGGTGGTGAATGAAGATAATTGATATAGTTGTGTTCCATAACTTAGTTGACATGGTGAAACCAACAAGTACAATATGGAAACACAAACATTAAGATTTACAAATATAGATTAAAATATATCAGTGTATGTTGGCTAGGAACTTCAGCCAGATTGCAATCTCTTTGATACCATTCAAATTATGCAATCAACAATGATGGTTGGAATGAAATCTTTGAAACATTTTGGAGATGAATATAGAAATTGAAATGTGGAAGTATGACCTTCTATAATCAGGAATTCCACATTCTGTGCTTATTCCAGCTCCAGTCAAAACCACAAGCTTGGTACTACAAATTTTACAGAACCAGTACAACAGAAGTTAGTCAGAACCTCACACGTAGTTTCAATTAACTGCATAATTAATCAAGAGAACCTAAACGCAGAGAGAGAGAGAGAGAGAGTAAAAATTCTTTGAAACCTCTGGTCAAAGAATTGGTACAACAGCTCCACATCCTTGGAGGTTGGGGGATCTGAATCGGGAGTCAACTTCTTGTCCCTCAAAAAGTTTAAAGGCACTTTTTCTTCAGTTACCGATGAAGTACCAGGAATGGTGAGACGATATGTTGTTTGTACATATCTACAAGAGCCTTGAAAGGAGACAACTCTTCCTGCAGTGCCTAATTTTGCACTATCTGTACAGACACAAAATAAAATGGTATCAGATATACAAATCTATAGGATGATGATGTAGGATAGGTATAAATGATGCTGAAGAAAGAGAGACAGAATAAGAAGACTTGCTTGCCGTTGCCATCCCAAGCACCCTCCTCATGTTTCTAATAGTCTGCATATCAAAAAGCAGAGATGAAAATCAATGAATTCCATAGTACAACCAAAGAAGAAAAAAGGATAAACAAGGAATTCACCATATAATATTTTCATTTTTTTTGTTTGTTTTTTACTTCATTTGCTATTTTGATAACTTGGTAGCTGCAAAATATACCCTAATATGCAATACAAGCCTGCTTTCTTGTTTCCTAGAAGCAGCCATTAAAAAGTGACCATTGCCTCATTTAAAGCTCAGACTAGTTCATTACTCTCTTCCGGCTACCATAGTTAATTCAAAGTATATAGTGACAAAATAACTCATTTTCACCATGCAACCAGGCCTCAATCAAGATCAGTATGAAGTCTCTTCTTCTCCTTCAAAAGCATCAACTTGAGCTTGATAAATATGAAGAACACTTTCAGAAATAATCCTCCAGGACAAACAAACCCATACCTATGCTGCTCTTCAATCGTCTTCTACATATGCCACATTTTTTTCCAGTCAATTCAGGGTTTATTTTCGGAAAAATTACCATCCAAACATTTCCTTCCATAAATTTTAACCATTAAATTTACAAACAGATATAAATTTTGCAAGTCATTCATTTGTCAATGAAACCCATGTGCAACAACTAAGTTCCTTTGTTATGAAACAGAAAAGTCCAACATAAGTACAGCTATGGTAAATTATACCAAAATTCTTATTTTCTTTCCGTATAATCTCTAATCTATCAACATAAAGTCCCAACATCAACATTCCCTTAGCAACATCTGATTCTAAAAGCCAAGGTCATCACCATACTCAAAGACACATTTTTAAGATACCAAAATCACCTAATTACAGGAGAGAGAGAGAGAGAGAGAGAGAGGAGTTACAGAAAGGAAGGATCGGGGAGGCATCTGCAACGATACAACCATCTGGCCTTTGCTCTCTTGTTTTTCTCTATCTTCCGATTTTCGCTAAGTCCTCTCGCAATGCATTGAAGAATTATTTACACTAGTAAATTCATAATTCATCATCACAATCACACATATTTAAGGGAAACAAGTAATCTAATCTAATGTGAAAGAGAGAGAGAGAGAGAGAGAGAGAGAGAGAGAGAGAGAAGGGACTTACAGACACGAAGAAGAAGGATGGTTCATCGGGGAGGCGTCGGCAACGACATAATAATCCATTGAAGAAGAAATCTGGCTTCTTTCTTTTATTTATGGCTTTCTTTTCTGATCTATCTGAACCTTGTAATTGTAAGTAAATATCATTCTATATTTTTTTCTTTAATTTTTCTTCTTTGGCGGCTTTGTGGTTCCACGATGCACTGTTCTTCGCCACTTAAAAAACTCTTCTTTCATCACATTGGAAAATGTAAACAAATTGGAGTTTTTTTAATTAACTATAAAAAAAACATTTATTTGTTTAGTATTTTAAGTTCTTATAAATTTGATTTTCTAAGATAACCCTTTCTCATACCTCAAATTCCTTTGTTTTAAACTATAAATCATGTTGGGTATATATATAAAAATGGCCAAATATAGATGAAAGCATCCTAAAAAATAATTAATAAATTAAAATTCACATTCTGATAATAGAAAGGAATGACACCGACTACGTGCCTGAATAGATAAAATGAAAAAAAGGAAGATTTTTGGGTATGAGATCCTTTAATTTGCCTATAACTCGGAAATATTTTTTAATATTTTTTTATTTTAAATATGTATAATTTCATATATTGATAACTGATAATTATATTTTCAATTATACATAGCAATACATAATCATATGTTAGTATAGGTATATGTAATTTTATAATATATGATCACTGCATGTTATAATATTTTAATTTTTAATATTGTAATTTTGTGATGTTATGTATATCATATATATTATATATTATATTATCTATATATATATATCATTGTAAATATTTTTGAATTATAACATGTATAACATTGTGTGTATACCATAGCATCACAAAATAAAAATAGAAGCACCACAAGTGTAAAATAAATGCATCATAAGAGTAAAATAAAAGTATTGCAACACTAATACATGAGTATTATATATTAGTAAAATTAGAGCATTGTAAATGTAAAAATCAAAGTACCGCAATTGTTAAGAAATAACATCACGGGAGTAAATAGTAACACTGTAAAATTAAAATAGAAACATCGCAATACTAAGATGGTAATGCCACAATAATAGAACAAGAGCACTATAAGTCTAAAATGGAAGCCTTGTAGGAATAAAATGAGAGCATTGCAATACTAAAATAAGAACACCATAAGATTAAAATAGGAGGATCATAAGACTAAATGAGATTATCCCAAGAGTAAAATGGGAATACCATAAGTGTAAAATGGGAGCATCACAAGACTCAAATGAAAATATTATAAGAGTAAAATGAGAACACTGTAAAAGTAAAGTAAAGAGTACTGAAATACTAAAATGAGAGCTTTGTAAAGCTAACATGGGAGTGTTGGGATCAATATACCCAATCCCTAACTTGTGAAAACCTGTGAGGAAACAGAGCAACTAGCCAAGTATCAAGTGCAATCACAAAAATAAATGAGATAATCAATTTACATGAAAATCTCTCTCAATGTGAGGAGTAAAATCATGGGATCGAAGTCCACCTAGAAATTCCACTAATATCACCAAATCTGGGTTACAAAATTCTCTCAACAATCACAAAAGACAAGAGGGAAACACAAAAAATCAAGCTCATCTCAAATTAATGAAATAACAAAGGAATTAGGGAAGAACAGATTGAACTATAAGGCAATATGAAAATGGCTTGATTATTAAGGATCTCGGCCTCTAAATCATATCTTCACAGTTTAGATCTTAGAACTACAAGTTTGGAACATACCTTAAAATTTTAGCTTAATTAGACTACAAAATACCGTTTGATCCTCTGTTTTATCACAACCACTTAGACAAAAATTGAAAACCACAAGGTAGTATAAAAATGGCTCGATTCCCAAGGATTTAGGTCTCAAATCAGATCTTCACCATTTAGATCCTAGAATCACGAGTCTCAAACGTACTCTCCAAATTTCAGTTCAATCAAAGCTCAAAACACGGTGTGATCGCCTGTTTGATCACAGTTACGCATGCAAAAATGGAAATTCAAATTTCTCCAAGAACTTTGCCCTTTTTCCTTTTGTTTTTCTCACCTATTATGCACGACTTTTATAGCATAAGAGGCATAAAAACCCTAAACTCATTAAAGGGTATTTTAGTCCCATGAGATAAAAATATTAGTGAAATAAACAAGGCTATATTTTTAGAAATACCCAATCATTACCTAGCCATCCTTTTAGGAATACCCAATCATTACTGGGCCATCCTCCAACTAGGAGAGAAGCCCAACCCAACAAATCTCTCCCTTCATGACTAGTTGGAGGAGATTGCCATTCTAGCAATTGATTGACAAGTCTCAAGCTTCTCCCTCGATAATGCTTTTGTCAACATATCAGTTTCATTATCATCCGTGTGAACTTTTTCAAGCTCCAAATTCTTAGTGCTTAAAACATTACGTATCTAATGATATCGAACATCAATATGTTTTGACTTTTAATAAAACGTTGAATTCTTACCAAGGTGAATAACGCTCTAACTGTCACAAAACAATACATAACGATCTTGCTTGAAACCGATCTCCTGACGACATTTTTCATCCACAACAACTCTTTGCATGCTTTTGTAATTGCAATGAATTTTGCGTTAGTAGTAGAAAGTGCAACATACTTCTGTAACTTGGATTGCCATGCCACAGCTCCAGTCACAAATTTTACTAAGTACCCTGAAGTAGATTTTTGATAATCAACGTCTCTGGCCATATCAGCATCGGTGTAACTGACCAGTAAAGGTTTCTCACCTCCGAAAGTAAGACTTAACCCAAATGTCCCATGTAGATATCTCAAAATCCACTTAATGGCATTCCAATGCTCTCTTCCTGGATTAGAAAGAAAGCGACTAACTATACCAGCTGCATGAGCTATGTTTGGCCTTATACACACCATGACATACATCAAACTCCTTACTGTTGGAGCATATGGAACTCTAGCCATATCATCTTTCTCTGAATTTGTTAATTGCTCAATCTAAAGTGTGTAGCAAGAGGAGAGATAACAACTTTTGATTTACCCATATGGAACCTCTGAAGCACCTTTTCTATGTACTTATCCTATGATAAAGATAATGTCTTTTCTCTTCAATCTCGAATGATTTTTATACTAAGAATTTGATTTGCCAGTCTCAAATCCTTCATATCAAAAGACTTATTGAGTTGTTTTATCAATTGTACAATTATGACTAAGTTCTTTCCCACAATTAACATATCTTTAACATAGAGCAACAAGATGATAAAATCATCATCAGAGAACTTTTGCACAAAAACATAATGGTCTGAAGTGGTCTTATGCCCTTGCTCCCTCATAACTGATTCAAACTTCTTGTACCATTGCCTTGGTGCCTGTTTCAACCCATAAAAATTTTTCTTCAAATGACACGCATAATCATTTTTTTCCTCTTTAACAAAGTCTTCAGGTTGTATCATGTAAATCTCATCCTCCAAATCACCATGAAGGAAGATTGTCTTTACATCCATTTGCTCAACCTTTAAATCAATACTAGCAACCAAACCAAGAACAACATGAATGGATAACACCTTCACAATAGGGGAAAAAATCTCATCAAAATCAACTCCTTTCTTTTGGATGAATCCTTGAACAACTAGTCTAGCCTTGTATTGAGGAAACAAACTATGCTTTTCATGCTTGATCTTGTACACCCACTTGTTCTGCAAAGCCCTTTTACCCTTCGACAACTTTACTAACTCGAATGTGTGGTTCTTGTACAAAGAATTCATCTCATCTTCCATGACCACTCTTCCTTGTGTTAATCTTTCAAAGCTTCATCAAAGTTTTCCAGTTCTTCTGCTTCAGTAAGTAATACATAGTCACTAGGATCATATCTCATGGATGATCTTCGATCTCTTGTAGATCTTTTAACTGGAGGAAGGTCCTCGGTAGTTGGTGTCTCAACATGATCATCATCACCAACACTATCATCAACCTATGCAGGAGCATCTGTACTAGGTGAATCAATTTGAACTTCATCCTCAACTTGACCCCGAATAGATGTAAGAAGAACTATCTATGAATCAACCAAGCCATCTTTATTCTGAACTAATTTTCTAGACTTATCAATATCTTGAATGGTTTGATCTTTAATGAACACAACATCTCTACTCTTGATGAGTTTCGTATCAATGAGATCATAAAACTTGTACCTAAATTCATCCTAACCATAATTAATGAACACACACTGTCAAGACTTTGCCTCAAGATTGAACCTCTCATGTTTAGGAATATGAACAAATGCCTTACACCCAAAGACCTTAGGAAATATCCTTACCTGTCCAAACCTTATCTGGAACATCACTTTGTAAAGGCGTGCTGGTGACAATTCAACACATGCACTACAGTACTCAAAGTTTCACCCCAAAATGATTATGGTAAATCTGCTTGTGAAAGCAAGCATCAAATTCTCTCAACAAGTGTTCTGTTCATCCTTTTTGCCAACCCATTTAACTGAGGTGTCTTAGGTGGCGTCTTTTGATGTCTAATACCATGCTCTCAACAATAAGCATCAAATGGTCCAAAATACTCTCTTCCATTGTCGATTCGAATACACTTCAACTTCTTCCTTGTCTATCTCTCAACCAATGCTTGGAATTGCTGGAAAATACTCAATACTTGATCTTTACTCTTCATAGTGTAAGCCCGCACCTTTCTTGAGTGTTCATCAATAAATGTGACAAAATAAGATGCACCACCAAAGAGACCTTGTCTTTATTGGACCACACATATTAGAGTGTATCAAATCAAGTATTTATGGTTTTCTTGTAAGAGAAAACAATTTGAATGAGACCTTATATTGTTTGCCAGCCAAATAGTGACCACACCTTTTCAAGTGTAAATTAGAGATTCTCGGACTTAGCTCTTTCTTGGATAACACAGACATTCATTTCTCACTCGTATGACCGAGCCTCTTATTTTATAACTCAATAGTACCATCATTCTCTACTGCATTCACAATGCCTCTGGAAAGTTTAGCCTGCATCACATACAAAGACAAAGATTTGTTACCTCTAGCCACAACCATGGAACCTTTTGTAAGCTTCCATTGACCATCATTGAATTTACTGCAAAAATCCTTATCATCAAATCTTTTTGCTGAAATCAAGTTCAAACGAATATTCGGAACATGTTTAACACCTTTAAGCACAAGTCTATTATCATTACTAGTTTCTAAGCAAACATCTCCCACGCCAACAACACTAGCCATACCATCATTACCCATCTTGACAGAGCTAAAATTACTTGAGGTATATGTAGTAAAGAATTTTTGCCTCGATGTAGCATGAATAGAGGCTCCACCATCAATGACCCAACTCCTCTTGTGACTTGTCAGATTCACAACATTTTCATCAAGAACAACGAGAAATTCTGGGACCAACCTTCGTATGAGCTCTAGCTATCATCCTCAAGCGAATGGGCAGACAAAAGTGGTTAATCATACGCTTGAATAGTATCTTCGATGTTTCACAATTGATCAACCCAAGAAGTGGATAGATTGGCTATATCCTAGGCTGAATATAGTTATAATACTTTAGTATATTTTGTAATGAAAATTTCTCCTTTTGAAGCCTTTTATGGACAAGCTCCTCCAAACTTGCTTTCGTATGTCCTTGGAAGATTACAAACCTCCACTCAAATGGGCCTTCTAGCTTCCGCTAGATAATACAAGAAAATGAATAAGATAATCTAAGAGTGAACACTCTTAGTTACAAGTTCTCTCTATAAATAATCTTGAGACTTGAAATGAATAAAATCGATTAAGTATAAAGCCTCAATACAATAGTAAATGAGAGAACATAAAATTTAAGCACGATAAAAGATTTAATGCACGGTCATTGAGCAATCAATGATCTAAAGAACTGCCTTCAATGCTCTTTAATACCATATATATAGTTGCTGGTGGATACTTCCAAAAATCGAACCGTTGGGGTGGTTGGGCAAGCATTAAATGTGCCAAAAAGTAGTTGTTATAATTTTCTGTGAAACAAACTGTTGATAGACTCAAGAGGTTAGTCGACTAATTATATGAACAAAATAAAATATAGTTGACAGAACTGGAAGCACAGTCGACTGAAAACCAAACAATTTCACTGATAGTCGACAACCACCCTTACACAGTCGACAAATCAAAAATATGAAGAAAACTTCTTCTAAAATACACACTGATAGTCGACAAACTAAATTATTCTGTTAACAGAACCATGAGGATAGTTGACAGATCAAAACATAATCGACAGATGCTAGGCAAAATAGACAAATCAAACACACTTAGTAGACTATTCTCTTAGAAAAACTTAACACTTAGATGTCAACATGAACAAGAATACTTGTTTGATATAATTGGGATTCCAAACATAAAATTCTTTAACTTGAACTCTCTTAAATTTATTTCTTTTGAAAGCAAGTTGAGATTATCAAAATGAGATTGCTTTTGAATTCAAACATATAATTTTGTTTCTTTTTTATTTCAAGATTGATTTTCATATATTGAAAAACTTGTGTCATTATCAAAACTCTTTTAATACTCAAGAGTAAAATATCACATAACAGCTATCCCCTAATTTTGTCACAAAATTATTTCAGTTACAAGTTTCGATTCCACAATATGATGTTCTAAACTTCCCTAATAAATCACAACAGCAGAATCAAACAATTACTAACTCACACCTTAGGGCTATATAGATCAGATCACAATAAACATAATATTAATATTAAGCTCCTAATCGCAACATGTGCCCAAAGATCTTTTCGATTAGGATTGTCTTGTACACATAGCCACCTAAAGGAAATGAACATCAATTTCCATAGGATCCACTATCGAACATCATCTTTCACACCTGGAATAATATTAAAACAAAGTGAATCACAAGACTCAGCAAGCATGTAAAAGAATAACAATAAGGCTGGGGATAACTCTCTCACATTGAATACAACCCACAAAATGTTGTGTTGTAAATTAAATGTCACACCATACCATGTACCAAGATATCTAGTTCTCAACATAAATACCAATGCACATAGCGGTCCTTGGGGCCCACATAAGAAATGCACAACTTGGCACCCAAGTCTCGGCATACAAACCTGTTGCAGCCATGAACTGGCTAGCATATTACAACCTGTTGGGCCCACATGAGCCCAAGGCCCTCATATTACAACCATATATTGGAGTTCCTGAGTCATAGCTACCCAGAGCCGAGCTCCATTTATAGTTATCAAGGGCTAACTCCATACCACATCATAACGTAACTATGCAATGTAATAAATAATACATGCAATGGTGTAGTAAGCATCAACGTGATACATTAACCCCCATAGGTAGGCATCAAGCCATGCTTTGCCCACATAGGAATACACATCCAATGCAATGCTTGTGCACCTAGTCATTCTAAGATGTACGTGTCTAAGCATTCATAGCTTATGTCTCCTCTAATGAAGCCCAGTCTCATGCACTACATTTCCATGTAGTATATCACATAATGGCAGAACCGATCGATAGTGACTAGGCATCGATTGACAGTCCTTGACTAAAAGCAATCGGTTGACAACCTTCCTCGGGTTGGTTAATAGTTCACTCTAGTGTCACCAAACGATCAATACTTTACCTCACCAGCCGACAACTCCTACACCCTGTTACAACGATTCACACCTGCAGCAATTCATAACCATAACCAAACCCCTCCAATCCTCTTGGAACCTAGTCCGCAAATTTGTTTGACATCATTCCTAAGGAGATAGGGGCGATACAAACCCCATAAGCGTTTAGAAATAAAAATCCCAAGAAATCTCTTGTTTAACTCAAATGGGGGTAAGAGAATGAATAAAACACGCAAAATGAAGAGAACTTGCAACAATAAGAATAAGAGAATGGAACTTACCTTTTACCGATGGTACTCGAAACTAGAACTAGTTTCTCCTAGAAGTTAATTCACCAACTTAATAGCTTGCAGCTAAGAAAAGATAACAAGAATAGTGTCTTTTAGCTGCAACGAGATACTCACCCAAGCAACAAGGAAGATGAACAAAGCAAGAATACATGCAATTTGAATTTGCTGCTATGAAAAATCTCCATGAAAACTCATCCGTGAAGCATAAAAAAAGGAGGAACGAGACGAGTTGCCAAAAGTCTTCGAACTCTCCCAAAACCTAGATAATTCAAGAAGTCTCTCCAAGCGGCCGTGCCTCCTATTCCGCTGCTGCTTCCTTTCCTTCTCATATTATATATGATGCATATACATGTACATGGAGATATATATATATATACATATTTAAATGGCAACACATGCTTCGAATTTTGCTCACTTCTTAATCTTCCCATTTCCTATATATATTAACATAATAGAATCTGTGTATTATTAATATAATATATGTTAACATAATACACACATTTCATGTTTCTTGTATATATATATACGTATGCACCGCTGCACCCTCTCCGATTGACTTCAACTTTGTTTGCATGCCCATCTTATATTTTATCGTCTGGTGTATAAATATAATATAATATAAGATTTATGTATATAACAGGCATTTTGGTGGTCTTGGAGAGCAAGTCTCCAATTTGAGACTTTCCAAGCGTAATCATGCGCCCTGCCATCCCCATTTTCCTTGTCTTCTCCACTCAATCCAATCTGCCAAATTTTTGTTCCCCTTTTTAATAATATATATACATATATTTCCTTTTCTAATAATAACACACATATATAATATTATTACTTTTTAGTTATAATGGCCTTAAATGGTTTTCCATTTTGAGCCACCAAATTTTAACTTTTTCAATCCTTTTTTCCTCTTTTGACATTTCAAAATTACTTTATTTTGAATTTTCAACAACTACACACACGTACACATACATTGACTTGACTTATATAATACCATTCATTCCAACCATTCTTAAGCTTATGAGAAAATTTTTGACATTAGGCCAAATAATGCCAACCTGCTACGCATACAATATAGGGCCACATTACCTGAGTATATATATATATATATACATGCATTACTCATTTACTTAAATGGAAGGAAAAATGGGAATGGCTATGTTGTAATATTGTGCAAGTTCAAGGGCAAAATGGGTAAGAATGGAAAGTATATAAGAGATTCTTAACGTGCAAGTCTTCCATATCTTTGTCTCTCCTGTTCCTTCTTCTTTTTCCATTTTCCTCTTGCTTTCTCCATAGCTTATCTTAGATTTGAAGTTGTTGGAAGTGAAAGCTAGCAGATTTGGTAGTCTTGTTCTTCAATCCAACCATCAAGAAGCTTATAAAGGCAAGTTCTCCCTTGCACTTGTTTTCGTTTTGTTTGTGCAAGTTCACTTTCTTCTTTCTTCATACCTTTGTGAATCTATTTCCATATCATTCGACATCCCATATCATTTGTGTGAATGATATGGACCATTGCAGACGCAAAAATGTCATAGGGAGTGGGCGAGTGATTTGAAATGCTTAGGTAGTAGCTTTCTTTTTCTTGCATTGGTCCATAACGAGTTTGGCTTAACCAATGGGAAATGTTTTTATCCAAATCGCAATTTGATTTCAGTTGCAATTTGCGGTAATGGACGCAACTCCTTGGGAATTGGCCAATAATGAAATTTATAAATAAAAGAAATTAATCTCACAACAAATTAGAATTAGAAGATAAATAACAATTTAATTTTAATAAAATTTGAATTACCACTATTGTTACTTATATACAATAAAATTTGTAGTAGCCTCCGGGAGACATATGAAAGAAGAAACAATTATGGGTGAAAGTAGAAGAATAGCTGTACGAAACTTTTTCGCCTAAAATCAGCTTCTATTTTTTTTTTCTTTTTAAGAAATAAATTATTATTTAAAAAGTATACATAATTTTTTTGAGATAATCACTAATCAGCGACAGTTTCTATGCCATTATATTAATTATTCACTACTATTATTAATCAGTTGGAATAATTAGAGACAATTAATATTTTAAATTTATGTTGTTATTAAAATGAGACATCATTTAGTTTTTAATATGATCTTCACACTTCCTAACAGTCACACATTTTAAGATAATCAAATAAAATTAATTTAATTACAGCTTTTATACAATTAAATTAATTATTCACTCTCATT
Source organism: Diospyros kaki (assembly GCA_036245055.1). NCBI lineage: Eukaryota > Viridiplantae > Streptophyta > Magnoliopsida > Ericales > Ebenaceae > Diospyros > Diospyros kaki. The sequence goes on from BSEG01000016.1 coordinate 33,817,982, forward strand.
ATTAATCAAATAATTAATATTTTAAATTTCTATTGTTATTAAAATGAAACATAACAAAAGTATGCTCCATATGAAGCTAAAACACTAAAAAAGTAAACATAGCCATAACTCTCACGTCTAGTAGCTTTACATTTTTTTTTTCTCTTTTGTTTTTTTATTGGTCTATTTTTTTTTCTTTTTCAAAAAATATATTAATATTTAAATTTTCTACTATTATTATTTAAAATAGCACTTCATTTAAAAGGTATACGTAAATTTTTTGGAATAATCACTAATTAGCTTATTCACTACCATTATTAATCAGCTGGAATAATCAGACAATTAATATTTTAAATTTATATTATTATTAAAATGAGATATTATTTAGTTTTCAATGTGACCTTCAGATTTCTTAATAGTCACACATTTTGGAATAATCAGCTAAGCAACTTCTATGCAATTACATTAATTATTCACTATAATTATTAATCAGATAATTAATAATTAATATTTTAAATTTCTACAGTTATCTTAATATATAAAGTAGCAGACTTCCTACACATAGTTATCCTCCAAAAAGTTGCCTCTAAAATTTGCATTAAAATTACATGAGTTTTCCAATACTATTAATTAATCAAAAATAATTATTCACTACCATTATTAATCAGCTAGAATAATTAGAGACAGTTAATATTTTAAATTTATGTTGTTATTAAAATGAGACATCATTTAGATTTTAATATGACCTTCACAATTCCTAACACTCACACGTTTTGGGATAATCAAATAAAATTAATTTAATTATAACTTTTATACAATTAAATTAATTATTCACTCTCATTATTAATCAAATAATTAATATTTTAAATTTCTATTATTAAAATGAAACATAACAAAAGTATGCTCCATATGAAGCTAAAACACTAGAAAAGTAAACACAACCATAACTCTCATGTCCAGTAGCTTCACGGTTTTTTTTTGCTCTTTTTTTTACTGGTTTAAGTTTTTTTCTTTTTCAAAAAATATATTAATATTTAAATTTCTTACTATTATTATTTAAAATAACACTTCATTTAAAAGATATACACAATTTTTTTGGAATAATTAATAATTAGCTAGATGCAGCTTCTATGCCATTACATTAATTATTCACTACCATTATTAATTAGCTGGAATAATCAGATAATTAATATTTTAAATTTATACTGTTATTAAAATGAGACATCATTTAGTTTTCAATGTGACCTTCAGATTTCTTAACAGTCACACATTTTGGGATAATTAGTTAGGCAATTTCTATGCAATTACATTAATTATTCACTATCATTATTAATCCATTAATTAATAATTAATATTTTAAATTCCTACAGTTATCTTAATATATAAAGTAGCAGACTTCCTACACACAGTTTTCCTCCAAAAAGTTGCCTCCAAAATTTGCATTAAAATTACATGGGTTTTCCAATACTATTAATTAATCAAAAGTAAATATTTTATGTCATATATTCTCATCAATTAACCCCTCAATCAATCAAAAATAAATATTATTTCTGATAAATATGAATAGACAACTTAAACTATTAATTAAGTCATAAAAAATTATCCATTTGTATAAAATCTTATCTTTTTTTTATATAATATATTAAATAAATTATAATAGTTTACAAATATTTTTTCCCTCCAAAAATTAATCTGCCGAACTATTTTTTGTCTCTAAAATTTGTATTAAATTTGCAAGGGTTTTTCAATACTATCTTAATATATATTAAAGTAATAGAGTTGTTGTAAATATTTTTCCTGCCCAAAAGTTGCTTCTAAAATTTGTATTAGTTTTCTAATGTTATTAATTAATTAAAAATAAATATTATTTCTAAAAAAATATGAATAGACAACTTAAACTATCAATTAAGTGATAAAAAATCATCCATATTTTTTAATATTTTCAATATTTTGTTATTATTGCATAAATTAAATTTCAATAGTATAAATCAAAATCCATATTTTCAATATTATTGCACATACTTTCTTGCCAAAAAAGTTATCTTTAGTTTTTCTTTTTTCAGGAAATAATATTCCTTTCAGTTAAAAACGTGTTATTAAATCCCTCTGAAAACATATTAGGCAACATTCAGATTTTGAACTATTTGATTTTCGCACATAGACTGCTCTATTATTTGATATTGAAATTTAGAAAGTGTGTATTAGCAATAAGCAATGGATTTTTCAATGTTATTAATTAATCAAAAATAAATATTTTCTCTCATATCTTCTCACCAATTAATCCCTCAACCAATAAAAAATAAATATTATTTCTAAAAAATATAAATATACAACTTAAACTATTAATTAAGTCATAAACAATCGTCCATATCTTTTAATGTTTTTAATATTTTCAATGATTTGTTATTATTGCATAAATTAAATTTCAATAGTATATATCAAAATCTATATTTTCAATATTATTGCACACAGTTTCATGCCAAAAAGTTACCTTTAGTTTGTTTTTTTTTTTTCAAAAAATAATATTCCTTCCAGTTAAAAACGTGTCATTGAATCCCTTTGAAAACGTATTATGCAATATTCAGATCATGGACTGTTCAATTTTTGCATATAGACTACTCTATTATCTGATATTGAAAATTGAAAACGTGCATCAACAATAACCAATGGGTTTTTTAATGTAATTAATTAATCAAAAATAAATATTATTTATGAGAAATATGAATAGACAACTTAACTATTAATTAAGTCATAAAACATTGTCCATATTTTTTAATGTTTTCATTATTTTTAATGTTTTGTTATTATTGCATAAATTAAATTTCAATAGTATAAATCAAAATCTGTATTTTCAATATTATTGCACATAGTTTCTCGCCAAAAAGCTGCCTTTAGTTTTTTTTTTTCAAGAAGTAATATTTATTTCAGTTAAAAACGTGTTATATATTGAATCCCTCTTAAAACGTGTTATGTAATATTCAGATTCTGGATTGTTCGATTTTCGCACATAGATTGCTCTATTATCTGATATTGAAAATTGGAAAGTGTGTATCAGGACATAAGGTCTTCATTCCAAGGATGTCATTGACTCCATCGGATTCAAGATTGCCGTTCAAGTTTCACATAAGTCAATTTTCTTTGATTGTATCATACGCTATGACCATCCACAAAAGTCAGGGGCAATCATTGTTGCACGTAGGACTTTATTTGAAAAATTCAGTATTCAGTCATGGTTAGTTATACGTAGTTGTATCAAGAGTTACAAGCTGAAATGGTTTAAAGATATTAATATGTGATAAGAAATGAGAACAAACAAACTCAACCACAAATGTTGTATTCAAATGAGTTTTTAAAAATTTGTAATATTTAATCTTATTATAAATTTCATTTCTTATGATATTTATAATTTAATAAATCTAAATTATGGTATTTCCAATATTTATTGAAAGTTCATATATCTTTTATGTCTCTATTTGTGAATTTATTTTCCATGCATCACAAGGGGGGAAAGAACTAGTTATATTTTATATGTATTTGTAATGACGCTTAAATGCGCTCTTAGAGCATGAATCTACCTCCATATATAGTTAGATATTAATTAAAGCATATGTATATGTAAGTATATAAACTAATTAATTTCTCCAAATTAAGCTTCCATTGGTTTAATTTGGTGCTTCAATACGATTGTGTATGATATATATGGACCATTGTAGATGCAAAAATGTCATAGGGAGTGGGTGAGTGATTTGAAATGCTTAGGTAGTAGCTTTCTTTTACGTGCCTTGGTCCATAACTAATTTGGCTTAACCAATGGGAAATGTTTTTATCCAAAAATATTTCTACTTATAGAAAAATTTTAAAAAATCTACCTACTCTCCTTGTAAACTCGATGTAAGGCCTACTTCTAAATATTCCTGTTTAGCATAAGATATTTGAAAAGAGGTCATTACAGAGATGATATAGAATCAAACTGAACTCAAATAACAACTCATTTTATTTCTAGCAGTGGAAATTAAATTAAGGTTCAATTATATTCCCAATATCTCATAACTCTAGGCTTGATGGCCATACGAAATGATAAGAGGCTCAAATGCCAATAACATAATGAATTATCATTATTACAAACCTCACCAAATCACTAACTAGGATCAGGTGTTCTAGGGTACCCTTTCTTCCTCCGCACAAAAATAGTAGGTGCGCAAAAGATATATATATATATATATATATATGTAACATGTACATGTATGCATTTGCCAACCATATGTATTTAAATTCTTGTTTCCACGATATTCATACTTTCAACATCACTTACCTATACCGGGTATTTTTCCATCATTAGATAAATTCAACATATCTTACTTCACAACGTTTACCAAATTTAAGATGTAATTTATGACACATAAATGCTTGATGTAATTTATAACGCAGGAATAATTTTTGAGAGATGCTATTTAATATTAAATCTCGATTCACCAGTTGAGGAGTATTATAAATTTAATAACTATTTTTCCCATCACATGATTGTTGTGATTTCATTTAACCAATGATAGTATACATTTACTTGCATTCGTGCTAATAACTCAAATTCATGATTAGTCCCCATGCAATCAAAATGATCACACCACACGAAATTGCTGGTCAAACATAAATCTAAAATTTTCTAAGGCGAATGACCAATTAGAATATATTTTTGAAGATGTCTTCATTTTGAAAAACTAACTCCCAGTATTTTGATAACTAGCATTCATTGTTTTAAGAATGATTTTTAATGAATTTTTCAAAAAATGGAAACTATGTATTTCGAGGGTGGTAAAATCGCAAATTCGTGAATTTGTACTAAAACGAAAATTCTATCTTTTTATTGTTATGGATTTTGATTTTTTTAATATTCTTATTGAATCCAAATGGGGGGTACTTTGTTATTTACATTTATGTAAAGGTAAAATATAAATTAAAGAAAATGAAAACATTTACTTAAATGAAAGGTAAAATATAAATTAAATGAAAGGTAAATAGATAGGGTATGAGCAGATAGCTCCCATTCAAAGGCTTATGGGACGACCTCGCTAACAAATGCTCACGAAAAGAGCTCGGGAGAGCTTGCGGTCAAGGCTTATGGGACAAGCTTGGGACGAGCTCGAGGTCACGATTTCGCGGCTTACGAAGAGAGAGCTTGAGGTTAGGAGGTGCACCAAAGTTTGCAAAACGAGCTTGCAGTCAAGGAGGTTGAGCAAGAGCTCGCGGGATGAGCTCGCGGTCAAGGGGTTGGGCAAGAGCTTGCTGGACGAGCTCGTGCAAAAGCTTGAGGAATGAGTTTACGGAAAGAGTTCACCGGAACATTAATGAAGCTGAACGTGTATATATATATATAACTGGGTTTGTCGAACAGAATAAGGGCATTCGAATGATTGATTAAGCATGAGTATATGGTGGATTGGCTAGACAAGGCATGGCTCTGGTGAGCTTTTCAAATTAGTGAGGAGTAATAGCTTATTACGCATGTATGTATATGTGTATTTACAAGTGGGTCTTATATATGGGTGAACAGTATATATATTCTTAGTTGAGCTTTTGCTGTTGATGCGAGACCTTCGAATACCTAAATGAAATCATTCGAATGAGTGGCAGCTGACTTAACATTTTACATCCCGACATAGCACATACAACTATGAGGCATTTGGAACAGCGAGCTCATTCAGATGTGATATACACGCAAATATATATATATATGTACATTTAACACTACTTCTTTGGATGGGGAATGAGCAGAGGTTCTCATCCTCACCTAGCTATATAAAATGCCATTCACGAAGAAAGCTTGGGGTGAAAACAAAGCCCATCTCGAAATCGCAAGAAGACCCACAAAGAGATACATAAACATAGGTTGAACATAGTGAGCTAAAGTGAACTAAAATGAATACAGTGAGTTATAATGAACATAATAATTGTAACAGAAGCAAGAAGATACAGGCTAGCTCACACAAGGATATAAAAGGATGTATAAGAGAGCTTGCACTGAAAATCAAAGAGGAGTGCAAGAAGAACTTGCCTGATAACTTCACTATACAGAAAAATCCTCCATTCCTAAAACTGCTGTCATCCCAGACGAAAAGTACAAGCAGCCAAGAGGGAAGAGAAGAAATAAGAAGAATAAGCCATAGATAGGAAATATGGGTACGCTTAGGAGAAAGGTCGCTGGTGCAGGTGCAGCACGAAGAATGAAAATACACAGTCTGCACCTACCACTTGGTTGAAATGACTTGATTGCCCTTCACCTTTACAATGGTCAAATGGAAGACAAAGGGCACTATTAACATTTGATGGCCAATTTATTTTATTATGATTTTCTTTCAAAAATTTCCAATCCCATTTCTCAATTGGGCTAAGCCCATGCCGTGGGCCATTCCATGGCCCAAGTCACTAACCCAAATAAATTATCATCATCCAAACCTATTCATAATATAATTAAAATTACAAACACATCTCAATGGCCCAATTTATTTGGACTTTTCCCACATTTTTGGATCCCATTTGGATAAGCTACAAAATTTTTATTTCCACTTACTCTTTATTCCAATAAGCAAAGAAGAATATCTTCAACCCTCAATTAATTAAAGCAAAAATTTTTGAACCCAAATAAAATACTTGAAAACGTCTAGACCCTCTAACGGGTCGTTACACTTGACGCCCCACTTGTAAAAACAATGTCAGGATAATACCTAAAATCTTGAACTGCGACAACTTGGGTGTCAAAAATTGATAATTTGGGTCATGAAGGGCAACAATCTGATTGAGTGCACACTCTTCAGGATTTCATAGTCTTATCTCCTTAATTATGAACTCAAAATAAGGAGATCACAAAAATAGTCTTGACTTCACTATTTGAAGGAAAAAGAAGAAGAAGAAGTAGAAAAATGGCTAAAAGATTACGATAACAACTCCCTAATTAATTTTTGTTCTTCCCTTTTGAAGAATGTTGCTTCCCTTTTATAAAGTTGAAGACCTTAATTACAAGGAGAATCCAAATTAAATAAGAAAGATTGCAACACTTGAAGTCAAATCACAATTTGATTTCAGTTGCAATTTGGGGTAATGGACGCAACTCCTTGTGAGATTAAATTTCTTTTCTTTTTATTTTGGAATTGACCAATAATTAAATTTATAAATAAAATAAATTAATCTCACAACAAATTAGAATTAGAAGATAAATAACAATTTTAATTTCAATAAAATTTGAATTATCACTATTGTTACTTATATACAATGATAAATTTGTAGTTGCAGGTGAGTATCTTCCATTAACCTTGAGTCTCCGGGAGACATATGAAAGAAGAAGCAATTAGGAGTGTGGGGTGAAAGTATAGGAGCGTACACCTAAGAGAGGGGATGAATTGGGTATTTCATTTAAAACATTTTGGATTTGATAAAAGATTTATATAAAATATGCTTTAAACTTTTTTATGCCTTTAAAAAACAATGTTGTGAATGTAAATAGAAAATGCTTGAAATATGAAAATGACTTATTTTTTTTTCTATGTATTAATTTTCTTTCATAGTCTTGAAAATGTTATATCTTACATCCTAATTAGTATCGAAAAACCTATGCATTAGTATTGAAAATATGATATATGGACTTTGATTTCTTCTATAGTCGTGAAAATGTGATACCTTAAATATTAATTAGCATTGAAAAACCCAAGGTATGATATTTTTAAGACTATCATATAGTTATTAAATTAAAATTAATAATTAATTAATCACTACCTTTGATTTGATGCAAGTTTTTGGAGGAAAAAAATTCACTATTGATTGCCACTTGACAAAATACTTTGGTTGGCTATCCTACTTTAATATATTATATAGGATATATAGGATTTAAAGATAAGATTTCATACGAATAAACGATTTTCTATGATTTAATTAATAGTTTAAGTTGCCTATTCATATTTTACATAAATAATATTTATTTTTGATTGATTGAGGAATTGATTAATGAGATGATATGATAGAAAATATTTATTTTTGATTAATTAATAGTATTGAAAAACCCTTGTAAATTTAATACAAATTTTAGAGACAAAAAACAGTTTGGCAGATTAATTTTTGGAGGGAAAAAATATTTGTAAAATATTATAATTTATTTAATATATTATATAAAAAAAGATAAGATTTTATACAAATGGTTGATTTTTTATGACTTAATTAATAGTTTAAGTTGTTTATTCATATTTATGAGAAATAATATTTATTTTTGATTGATTGAGGGATTAATTGATGAGAATATGTGACATAACGTCTACATCTTCACATGTACAGCCGCCCACACTAGCATTTATAGACACACGTCAAGTGATCATGCCTAGGGGCACAAACTCGTATGTATTTCTTGTTTCATAAACACGCATAATCCTCCCTTACATATTAGGAAAGGGTTTAATAGCGGTGTATGTGTATTTATTTATGCGTACTACTAATTGTTGTATGTCATAATAGGTTTAGCAACCTCAATGTGTTCATGAAATTATAAAAATAATTAAAAAAAAGTTTGATCGTCTGACTTACTCATTTGCTAAAATGGACCCAGCTCTAAAGGAGTTATGGTTTGGAGAGTTTAAGGTACTGTGATCAAGTTCTACTTATAAATCTTTCTACATTTTCAATTTTATCATGGCACTACATTTTCAATTTTATCATAGTTATGACCATAACCATAAATTTGTAGAAACTGTACGCATGGGATTCAAAAGATGAATATGAAATTCACATGCGTTTCAATAAAAAAGCAAGTGAGATTAAAAGATATGTTAGCTGTATTAATTAGAAAGGATCAAAGTAAGGAGTCAGATTGGATTGGTGTAGATATCTTCGAAGAACTGAAGAAATTTTGGAGCACCGAAACTTGTAAAGAAAAATGTGAAAAAACCAAGAAAAATAGAAGTTCTAAAGTTGGAGGAAATGTTCACACTTGTGGTTCCATACCCTTATCTGAGCACAAGGATAGATATGTATAATCATAAAACCTATTTCCTTTTTCCTTTATTCATTTCACTTAATTATTTTTCTATATAAATATAGCTATATAAATGACTTTTTTCATTGTAGATTAAAGAACATGGTGTCGAGCCTACTACATCTCATTTATTTGTGATGACCCACACAAAAAAGGGCACATCAAAATTTATTGATAGAAGATAAAAAAACTACGTATGTATGTACACATTACTTATCTTGTTGCAATTTTAATATTTATGAAATTGGTTTTTCTACCAATTATTCATTACCTAACCACAACTTTTGCAGGATGAATTTCAAGCATTGCACTAAGCAGCTTCATCTCGAGTAGATGAGGAGGGCCTAGTCCAAGAGGATGGAAGTGATGGTACCCAACACACAACCAACTATTGATGATAGCAGTCTTTGGGTGTAGGCTGTTGGAGGTAGAAAAAAGGTCCTGTATATGACATGGGTTCAGAAGCTCATGTTATCCCCTCTTAGTCTATAGGGCCACCACCACCGCCACCGTCCACAGCCGATGAAGATATGACTCAATTGCGTAATGAGGTGTCTGGGATGGTGCATGCCGCTGTAGGGGGAGCCATAGATAATGCCTTAGAGACCATCGTTCAATATGTGTTGCAGCGTATTGGAGATGCAGTAGATACTAACTCTAGAGCAAACCTCGCCAGAGAAGTAAACTCCACGTCATATTGCGCTACTGACCTATTCTCCTGAGTCAACTCAGTGAACTCATAGGTCTTCTGGTCACGGATCCAAGCGGGAAAATAAGTACCATTAAATGCTTCCTTGAACTTTGCCCATGATGGCTTTCTACCCTTGAATCTCTGCTTAATGGTTTCCCACCACCTCTTAGCATTCCCTCATAATAGAAATGTCGCTAGCTGGACCTTCTGAGGATTACTACACCCCATAGTCTGAAGGTGCTTCTTTATAGACAGCATCCAGTTTTCTGTTGCTAGTGCATCTGTCCCTCCCTTGAACTTTAGAGGCCTGAGAGCATAAAGTTCCTTACTAGTTGACTTCCTGCATATCCATTTGTCCCCTGGGGCTCCATTCCCTGATTCACGGGGTTTGAAGTCTGCCCACTATTATTTTCATCCAACCTTAGTTTGTTTTCTGCCCCCTGAGGTACTTGACCCTGTTTCTCCTGGTTTGCCATGAAGGCCTCAAATGTCTTAACATGGTGTCCATTGTACCTCTCAACTCGTTCATCTCATGTTGTAACGCTGTCGTAGATTCCCTTGGAGTACTAGGTGTGGGAGGTGGTGTAGGGGTAGGAACATGTGTAGGAATAGCCTGACCTTTGCCTTGGGCACGAGTTGACGATCTTCCTAGACGACCACTCATTTTCCTGCACAATCAAATTACTTTTTGAACGCTATCTTAGCTTAACCTCATTTAAACCACTAAACACACCCTTAACTCTACCCGTCATTCTAATGTGTATAGAGACTCTTTTCATCCCAAACTTTTGCTCTTATAGCCTATTAGTAATCCCCCGTCCAATATCTCTAGTCCAGTACAACCAACCTGTGGCTAGTACATAGTCCCCAGTCCAGTACCCCTAGCCTTTGGCTAGTACACGGTCCCTAGTCTAGTACACCCAGCCTTTGTCTAGTACACGATCCCAACACATGGCCTGGGTTGCTCTGATACCAAAACTGTAGTGGCCCACTCCCGGATAGTCCCGCTAGCAGAGGATATTCGAAAGGAGGTTATCACAAGGATGATATAGAACAATGACGTACAACACCACATTACAATTCTTAGATAAATTCAGTGGAAGCCAACATAAAGGTTTACAACATCTTGGCACCATGGCCTACACAAAATGAAATACAAGGGCACTAACAAACACTAACATATACCCTCTTCACAAACATATACCATCTAGTTTGGAAGGTTTTTGTACATCTCTAACCCTGGGTTCTAGCCCCATTGGACTCGCCCTCAACCACTGCTTTACATTTACCTGGAATGACACGAGAGTACAATAAGGTGAGCCACAAGGCTCAGCAAGTATATTTATAAAGTACGTAGATATAGAATCAAAGACATGGATAATCAAGATAGAGTAAACAACTCTATAAGAATATATTCGTATAACACAACTCATAAGTTTTCCATTTACATCCATTTTCCATGCCGTGATTATTATACATACTATGTAGTCATTTCCATGCTCACACACATGGATTAATAGTAAGGAACTTTCCACATAATTCTCAAGGCTCCCACGACCAATATATCCATACATGAATATATATGCATCATGAAAATATATCAACAAGCAATAACAATTTGAGCCTCGCCAGCCAAGTTGATGGCCATCTCACCTACGTCAGGCGCTCATAGGATATTCTTTTCTCACCCACGGACATAGCCGCAACGCAAAAAGAATAGGTGCGCAAATATAATAATCATGCATCACACATACATATCCCAATTTCATGTCAATCCTCAATGATTAAGAAAAATTCCCACATCATGCTTATTATGCATAATTATATAAATTAACGTGTGTACTATTTCATGATCACATGGTAAATTTTTACCCCAACAATAACTGCAAGAAACCAAAATTTATACATGCAAGAAACACCAAATTTTGAATGACTCTAGACCTTAATCAATAAATGTGTCATTACTTAAAAAATATAGGGTGATACAAAACCCTATCTAGACTTCCAACAAGATTTCACAAAATACCAGAAAATTTCAAAACTTAGCAAAACAAGGGAGATAGAACCCATTCAGCAAAATGGGGGTTTTACATGGGCAAAAACCATGATATTAACATAGGAAGTGTAGCAACACAACAAATTCTCAAAATTTTCAAATTTCTAGTACAACTTCAGAGACCTATTTCGGGCTCATAATTTAGTCAAATATTACGAATAATATAACCAAATCAAAGCCCTAGACCTATAGTTTCTAAAACAATAAATGGATTCAGAATAAAAAATAATCACAATGAGTTATTGCCCAACAACCGAAGCAAGGCAGATTATGTGGTACAAAAAATTTCCAGATTTTTGGACAGAATTTAACAAGGTCATTATAGGTCCAAATCATAACCAAATAAATCGATTAATAAAAAAAAATGAAGCGTATGATGTCTATTTTACATATCAATAAATGAATTTCAATTTGGATATGAACACAGAAAATTATAGGCCAGAAACCGAAGCAATAATAGATTACACAGAAATAAAAATTCCAAATTCGAGTAGGTTTTTCACAGGGCACATACAGGCTCAATACTTGGCCAAAAATTCCAAGTAATATATAAAAATGAATATCAAGAAGTCTAGTTTATATCAAAACAAACGGATCTTGATTTGGATGTAAACAAAGAAGGTTATAGGCCAAAAATCGAAGCAATGACAGATTACATGAAAATAGAATTTTCAAATTTGAGTAGGTATTTCACAGTACACTTATAGACTCAATACTTGGCCAAAAAAATCCAATTAATATATCAAAATGAAGCTTAAGAAGTCTAGTTTACTATGCAATGAAAGAATCACGATTTGGATGTAAATACAAAAAGTTATAGGTCAAAAACCAAAGCAATGACAGATTACATGAAAACAAAATTTCCAGATTGAAGTAGATATTTCACATGGCACTTACAGGCTCAATACTTGGCCAAAAAAATCCAAGTAATATATAAAAATGAAGCTCAAGAAGTCCAATTTACATCACAACAAATGGATCTTGATTTGGATGTAAACATAGAAAGTTATGGGCCAAAAATCGGAATAATGATAGATTACATGAAAACAGAATTTTCAAATTCGAGTAGATATTTCATAAGGCACTTATAGGCTCAATACGTGGCCAAAAAAGTCCAAGTAATATATCAAATGAATCTCAAGAAGTCTAATTTACAATGCAACAAATGGATCTCGATTTGGATATAAATACAAAAAGTTATAGCCTGAAATGTACAACATGCACAAGTTGGCTAAAAATTTAATAATTTTGAAATGAAGAACACGGAAGGAATGAAACTTGCCTTAGATGGAGAAACTGAATTTAGAGAAGAAGAAGCTTGCTAAATGCTACAAAGCCACACCCCTTGAAGCTCCAAATCAGTAAAAAAAAAAAAAAGATAAGAGGATAGGAAGTTGGAGGAGGAGAAGAAGAAGAAGAAGAAGAAGAAGAAGAAGAAGAAGAAGAAGAAGAAGAAATACTAATGGGAGAGAGAGAATGGAGCAAGAAAGCAAGGTGGAGGAGAATAAGGAGGGAAATGGGGGAATGTTTGCTACCCCACCCCCCATTTATGCTTTTTCAACTTTTCCCCTCCTTCTTGCACACACACACACACGCGCACACACACACATTTTTCCATGCCCTTTTATGTCATTTTCCATTCATTTAATTTTTATTTTAAATTTAAATCATCCTTTTGTAAATGGGCTCAAGCCCAAACCCATTCATCCTTCACATATAATTTAAGCCCAACTCATTTAATTAGTCCCAACATCTCATAAAACCTAAAAAGATTATTTTTAACTTGACCCAACACTTAAGGCCCAAAAGATTTATTTTTCACTTAGTCCAACCCACTTCATTTAAAATCAACTATGAACTCAATCTATACATAGTTAGGCCCAATCCATTAAAACGGTTTCATTTAAATTCTAAGTACCATTTGCCATGGGCTTTCTCAATCCATTTTATTAAATTTTAAAATAATATCATTATATATATATGCTCCAAAATGAAATAAATATCAATAATGGCATAAACCCAATAATGGGTTGTTACAAATGTAATTTAGATTCTTGGGGGTTTTTGGGTGTCCTTGGATCATGAAATTTTTGAAGTATCTTCTTGGGAATTTCGGGGGGTTTTTGTGGAAGGTTGGGGTTTTACAACAATTTGGTTGATTGCGCTTTGTATAATTTTTGGTGGAATCTTGATAAATTGATGTTATGGATGAAATGAGGTCCTTTTTATCTCTTATTTTCATGGAAATGATGTATTTGGGGTTTGGATGGATTATGGTGAGTTTTGGTTGATTTGGGGAGTGTTCTGTTCATCCGTTTTTATTTCTAGGTCTCAAGAGTCTACTCTTTTGAGTAGAAGCCGAGTCTGTATGTCAAGCTCTCAACTGGGTCGACTAAGTTAATGTAGAAGCTGACTTTCTCTTTTCAGAAGTCGATTTTCCAATTTCAAAAATTGACTTTTTGTTTCAGTCCGCACATGTTGTACCCTTTTGGGTATAACTTTATGTGGTTATATCCAATTCAAGATCTGCTTTTTGTTTTGTAAACTAGACTTGATAAACTTCATTTTGGTTCATATTTCAAACCATTTGGATAAGTTTTGTGTGGTCTTCTTTTATTTCGAAAATATATCTAGATGTTCTTGGCTAATTCTTGTACAACTGTAGTGTGTTTTGTGCATGGGGGACTTGGGTGCAATAAATGCATAAAAATAAACATACTAGATGAATGTGCTCTCATAAAAATATCCTTGAATGAGATAATGGTCAACAATATCATGAGAATGCATTGTTTCTACATCATGTTGGAAATGAGAACGCATATTTCATGTATTGGCACATGTGTGCAAGTTATATGTTGTGTGGCTGTTGATTCGCGTGATAGAAGGAAATCCAAAACCAAGCTTGGAGGACATTTGCCTAATCGAGGGAGCTATGGATCGAATTGCCGCCTAGCATGGACTAGGTGTAGGGGGTGGATGACGATCCACCATAACTACTATATATATATATATCTTTGGCATATCATCATGCATTTTTCATTGGAATGTGACTTGGTTTGAAGGCATGGCTAATGATGTCCTAATTAAGGAGGGAGGAAAATTGTAATACCCAAGAGTTCTAAAGGACTCAACAGTAATTTATCTAGGGGAAAAAATGAAATTATTAGAAGTTTTGAAGTTTAAGTATAATTTCTTGGAGTTATAAACAACCGAATCGATAGAAGGGAATGCCCTGGAACATAAGTATCTTTGGAAGAAAAAGTATGTTGTGGATGAATATAATATCCCATGTTTCGTTTGGTTGTCACATTGTTTGAATGAGTAATGGATACCCAAAAATGGCTGTGATAGCAAAGTAAGTAGCCAAATCTGCAACAAGGAATGCCTCGGGACTTAGATGTCTAAAAGAAAGGGTATGAAGTCATCAAGCATATCCAAACGTGATCTATGATATTGAAAGAAGTCAAAACATGGACAATTTTCGGTACAACATCGATTCAGCCTAAATTACCGAATTATCATAGGAAACCTCCAGGAAATCAACGGAACCTTGAGGGGGCTCCGATTTTTCATAAGGAACAATCCTGAGGTGGTCTTGGGATAAAAGAATATCCTAGTGAGGACACTGGGGCGGATTCGTCCTTGTCGAGTAATCTTGGGTTATTAATTTTGCATTTTTGGTATTGAAATGCAAATTAATCTGATGTTTAAGGGTATAATTGTATTAAGGGAATTACCTAAGTGAAATTAAGATGGAAATTTGGGTTTAATGTGCAATTTCCTTTAGATTATAGTGTAATATATAGTTATTTATATATATATATATACACTCATATGCATGTGTGCGTAGTGGCTGGCTTCTGCGAAGCTTCTGGGAAGCTTCATGGCTGAATGAAAGGATGGTGGCCAAGTTTGCTAGAGTGATGGTCAAGGCAATTTGAGTCGGTGCTTAGCCTATAAATAGAAGAGAAATGAAAGAGAGAAGGGAAATGGAAAATGGAAGGAACAGAGAACAAGCTGGGCACAACCATGGAAGGAGGAATTGATGGTAGTAAATTAGTGGCCAGTTGGGTTGTAAGTGGTGGTTAGAGGCGACCCAAAACTGACAGTAGCGGTAGCTAGAAGTAAGGTCGATGCTGGAAGCGTTGGAGGTGGGTGATGGCAGCCATGGCAGCACGACGAAGGCTAGACAACGAGCACGAGCGGCAGACGGTAATGGTCGACAAGGTTGGTGGCAGGCGACGAGGGTGGCGAGGTAGACGGGTAGCGCGCCGATGATGGGGGGCATGGCTGGTTCACGCATAGGTTAGGCGGAGGAAGAAGGAGGAAGAAAGGAGAAGGAAGAAGAAAGAAAAAAAAGAATAAAGAAAAGGAAAAAAGAAAGAAAAAGGAAAATGGAGGAAAATAGGAAGAAAATAAAGAAAAATTAGGAAAAAAACTTCTGTAAAATATTAAAAAATTCTGAGGATTAATTTGAGACTAAAAGAGTACACCAAAGTTAGGAAATTATTCAGATGCGCAAATCGACTTTTCGAATAAGGTGAGTGGTTTGACTCCAGTCTTACCCATTGTCTTGAAAATGGTTTAGTGTGTGTATAGTGGGTTCAGATGAGTGGTTCTATCCTCCCAAGCTTAGGTTGCATGTGTTTAAACTAGTTCCAGCGAGCAGTTATACCCTTTGATATTTGGGTTATATCGTGTAGGCGTTTTACTTAAGTACTTATGGCATCGTATGCATATTGAACATGTGGTATATTGCATCAATTGTTTTTACTTATAAAAGAGTCGGTGCATGGTGTGTGATTTTCATATCATTATAGTGTTGAATTCGTGTTGTTATGTCCGTGAGTGGACGGGATGGGGTATTCTTGAGAATGAGGCAAGGTTAATTCCGATGATCGGGTGATGTCGAAAGGCACTCGGGGATTAAGTATGTCGCAGCAAGGTCAACCCTACAGATGTGTGGAATGGATTTTTCACAGGAAATTGAGGATGCTAGGGAGATTTTTCAAATGTTGCATGTTGTCATTGTCTGTATATGCCATGCTCGTAATCATTCATGCATTCAGTAAACTGTATCATGCCATCACTTAAATGTTTTATCATCTAATTTAGGTTATGCCATTGGAACATTCAACGTTCTAGCCAGGGATTGCTGCGAAGGCAAGGATGTGGCTAGTTGAGGGCCGACGATGTTTAGCGATAGTGTTGTTATCATTTTGTAGCGTTGTAATACTTATTTTGGTATGAAAACACTATGTATGAAGCTCATGGTAGGTCACGGTATTTTGATGTTATTATATTCGTTGCATAATATTATGAATCGTTTAGTTTAAGACTATTGATCTTATTAGTTAAACGGGTAAGACTGGGATTTTCGGGATCATGTGTGCATGTGGAGATTATTCTTGATGCACCATATGTGATGAACTTGGAAAAAAAAAAAATTCCCGAGAAATCTCTAATAGTGACACGCTTAGCGAGGCGAGGTGTTACAAAAATGTCTTGTTCTTGAATTTCTTTGGAAATGTTTCTTTTGGGTTGAAGTTCCTTATGATCATTTTGGTTTCCCAAATTTGTTGGTCATACGATATGCCTCCTATTGTTTCGCATTATTGTTGCCATATACACTTGTTGAGCCTTGTGGCTCATATTGTTTCTTACATCTTTCAGGCAAAGAGAAGGGTAAGGCCAAGGAGAAGGGTGAGACTAGTGGCTTATGAGTCGGGGTAGCATGTGTACAGAGTCACTCTTAACTGAAAAATCCCAGGGAATATGTTTTGGTAGGGTAGACCAAGTGCAGTTGTCATTGTAAATTTTGTTCACTTTTGCCCTTAAATTTTATGGTGTTTAAAAAGTGAGAAGATAACGACTGATTTTGTATAGAGATGTAAATTATGTTGTTCTATTGGCCTTTTAAGACTTATGAACGTGCATGTGGATGTTTAAGTTAAATTTGTTCTACTTCATCTTTTAGTGACCCTCTTCTCTTATGTTAGCAGGTGCTTAGAGAAGTGGATTATTACATTAGAAATATCTATTACCTTATATATTATTATTTCTTGACAATATATACATCATCTCATATAGTATAAAAATAGTTCATGCCGCCAATCACCGCCCACCTATACAATATAATAATGCCTTAATATATAATATCTTTTCAAATTATATAATGCATATTTATATCTATTCAAGAACTCGACAACCTTTATTCCATTTCCACTAGTTTCTCCTAATTTTCATTACCTTGCTAATATAGAATATAATATACCCACATAATCAAATATAAAATATAATATTTTCTAAAATTATTGGGATGTTACAAATTCACTTTATCAAATTACTTTAATCTTTGATTGATTAAGTTACAAACTATGTCAATTAAACACTCTAATTTATTTATTAGCATATGTCTAGATCTAATAAGTTTATTCAATTAAGTTAACTTATTATATGTTTATGTAAATTAAAATTAGAGAACACATTAAACATATGGTACTCATAATATGAAAATATTCATAAAAAATATAATAAAAAATTACACATGTAATCGAGTGAATGTCTTTCCCAATTAACACATTTTATTTTATCCAAGAATCTATTCCTTGCTTATTTATGTCTAGCATCATAAGAAATCTCAAATTATGTAATTGGTGATCAAGCAATTACAAGCATTAAGTTTAGAATAAAATAAAAATAGTTGAAGTAACAATCACAATAAAAAATTGAGTAAATTAATAAAGTTTCAATGCATAAGATCTTTTAAAAACCCTACACAATTATTTAACCACTCATAATTAATAATATATCTCTAAAATCATCCCGGAATTGTTGCATAATTGATATCCTAAATAATTAAAGAAAAACTAAAACTCAAAAACAGAATGAAGAGAGCTCCCTGCCCAAATCTAGAATAGATATGGGTCAAACGGATTCGGACAGATCTGGAACAGATCTGCAGTGCGACTGCTGCGTGGCCGAGTCTTGTTATGCTGCCCGCACGAGGGGCTGCTGTGGCTGAATGCTGTGCGGCTTCTCCCTCTTCTTGTTCCGTCCCACTCTGCCGCTGCCTTCTTCAATTCCCCTCCTCAATTGCCTTTTTCACCTTTATAATATTATATATACACCGGCATGCCACTCTAGTTCTCCTCCAATTTGAATTTTATTTTTAATTAATTATTATTTTTTATTTATATTATAATATTAATTTTAACATTAACATTATAAATTAAGTTATAATTTTTTTTCTTTTTACATTTAAATCTTCAAATTAATATTCTTTATTAAATTTCAATAATAAGAGATTAAAATTATATAAAATTTATATAACATACATTTTAAATAAAAAAATTAATATAAAATAAAAATATATGTACAATTAATTAAGCCTATGGCAAGCACATCCTTAATTAATGCACGTAGTATTCACGGAAAACTTTTGAGGAGGAGATCGCACAAAGCAAAATCCATTTATTTAAGTAAATAGCAGCAGAAAATGAGACCAACATCTCTGCCTAATACCCCATGGCGATAAGCAAAACACTTAAAGAAGTGTCCCCATGATACGCACTATTACATCTAGTTGCTGTACCAAAACCGAGTTTGAAGATAGTCAACCACCTTCTCATCCAATTGGAAAGCCCTAGTAAGAACACTCGGATCAATCCTCGGATTTGAGCCAAACACCGCATTTGCAATGGTGATCACCCCAGGATTCTGGCTGCTGAGAGCTGCGATAGCCACTGCTCTACTCTTTCCTACGTTCAATTGGAAGTGAATGAGACCCATTGGAAACACAAACACATCTCCCGGCCGTAGAACCTTGCTGAAGAGACGATTGTCGGGATTGGATGTGACAAAGCCTACTAAAAGAGCGCCTTCTAAGACGACAATGATCTCGGTAGCGCGAGGGTGTGTGTGCGGCGGGTTAAGGCCGCCATCAGGAGCGTAGTCGATGCGAGCTAAGGAGATACCCAGAGTGTTGAGGCCTGGTAACTGGTCGACGTTTACCGGAGTGACTGTTGACCCAACTGGGTTCGATGTGTTTCTTGGAGTTAGCAACCCAGAGAAAAAGAAATCCTCGGGTTTGGCAACCTTGGGGTCCTTGCAGAACTTCCCATTCACAAACACTGCGTGAAATGGAACAAAATAATGAGAATGCCATGCATTTTCCACAGTCCATACATGTAACATAAAATTTATACATCGTTGTTACTAAAATAAGATTGAACTAGTCGGTTGGACCGGAGATTGGTCGCCAAATTTGTCCAATTCGAGAAAGGTCAAACAAATCAAAATAGTTTGATTTTAAGAGTTTATTTGATTTTATCAATTCAAAACAAGTCCTCTCTCTGATGATAATTTTTAAAGATCACTTTTCTTTAACAGAAAGGATAATTTTTCTTTTGTGGGAAAAATCAGAGAAAACCAAGTAAGGATTTAATATCCCAAATCTTTAGGTAGTTCCTTTTTTTTTATCTTCGATAATACTATTTTACGTATAAATTTCTAAACCGCGTGCATTGACGGAGAATCGAACCAAAGAACCACTCAACCAGTACTCATGCCAGTTCAATAATCTGTCCAATTTTAACAACTACAATATGCATATATATGTGTGTGTGTGTCAGAGAGAGAGAGAGAGAGGGCGGAGGGGGGGGGGGGGTAATACCGGCGGCAGGTGCAGAGTAATTGATGGCAACACAGAAGTCCTGAAGAGGGTCGGGATCAGCAGCATAGGCTAGGTTGGAAACCAAGGCCATGAAGATGGCCATGGCAGCTGCAGCCACCTGGAAATTAAGAGACCTTCTTATCGTCATCATCACCATCATCAATATTAACGTACGTAGAATCAAATTGGAAATAAACAACACTACGCTTGTTTCAACTGAGAGTATGAACTTGCTATATATATAGGTATCTTGAGTTCAATTTATGGACTGAGTTCTCTAACTGTTCATCAATTAATTAATTAATTACTGATTCTCCAATGATTAATTAAGTTGCTTCACACGCATATAGATATCAAGGACGAAATTGTTCAACAACTCTAACTGCTCACTTCCCATCTTCACCTTTCCATTTTTTTATATATGTATATATATGTACATATATGTATATATATGTTTGTGTGCGTGTTTGTGACAATATATCTACATAATTATATAATCTCACCATAGTATATTTTTTTATGCTCTTCAACTTTACGTGTACTTATGACGGCCCCACTCTTAGAAACCCTGATCGAGGCACCAAAGGAAGAGTGTCAAAATGAAATGGTACCTGCTAGAGTCATAAAAGAACACAACACAACATTTACATCGATCACATGATAAGAGGTACTAATACATACAACAGGGCCATACATCCATAGTATTACAAAACAAAAGAATTCAAGGCCCTCAAAAGGATTACATATCAACAGACAGTGCCAAACCCTCAAAGACCTTTCATCTGGGATAACTCTATATACGCCTAGATGTTGGACCCCATATTGCTAGGCTCTTCTTCAACTTTAGTCTTGCCCCTACTTGAAATGATGCAAGCACAAGTGAGCTACAAACCCTAACAAGTAATATAGAATAAAAAAGGATACCATAAATGATAACAAACATCCCCACTCATGCACATAGGAAGGAGTGGAATCAAGCCACAAGCATCATGAACGTAAAAACAAATGTATCCATGTAAAGCTGCCATCAATTCACAATGAACATGTATAGAGAGTAAGATGCATGCTCCCACATAACCACCCTACATAGTCATTTTAGGGGAGCCACACGAGTCCAATCTTGTGGCCCACCCAATCTTGACACGAGTTCGGTTTTATAGCCCACCCGAGCTTTGGTTTATCACTGTAGGGGATATCCCAACAGATATTGTCTGTGGCGTGCATTATCGCATGTAATTTCCTCGAAACGAAGCCATGCATTATAACGACATCATGCTTCACACAAAACCCATGCGTAAGGTCTCTCCTAACTTGCATGCACAAAACCAAACATGCTTTTAAAATCAAGGTTGACATGCAAGGAATACACTAAGGATAGGGAATCATGAGCTAAGAGGTATAAAAGGGAAGCTTAAGCTTGCATGAGGTTTTGGAGCCAAACAGGGAGAAATTGATTGACAGATGCCTTGGCATCTATCGATAGATCGCCCTTAAGAAAGCAATATGTCGACAGATTGCTCCTAATCTGTAGACTAATAGAGGCCAAAATCACTCGACTCCCTTACTTTTCTCACTCAGACCTTGGCAAGATGATTCAAACTCTTGCCAAACCTTTGCCCTAACAAAAAGGCACCATTCCCAAGAAAAAATAGGGAGAACAAATCCCTTTGGAAGCATTAAAAAGGGGATTACACAAAGGAAAGTTAGCAAATTACAAACATGTAGGAGTTTTGCTCTCAAAACAGAAAGTTTGACAAAAACCAATTCAAAGGCTAAAATTTCATATTTATAACCATTAGAAGGGATGAGAACTTGCCTTAACTTGCCTTTGACAATCTCTAGCTTTTCCTTCACCCTTAACACTATTTGTAAGTTGCCATACATAGATATTTCTATCTCTTTTTAGCCACAAAACAGAGAAAAAAATAGGGTTTTAGCTAGAGAAGAGCTAGAAGATGAATTTCTTATCTTGAAATCCTTTATTGAACTCCTTAACTGCCACTAGAAGAAGAGAAATAAAGAGAAAAAAACCCTAGTTTCGGGATGAAGTTTCTCCCGATTTCCATCGCCTCAAGTTTTGCTCCCTCTTCCAACTTGGCTCCTTTTTATACATTCCCATTATTTTGATTTAAGTTTATTCCCTTATTTTCCAGCCGGGTAAATCACACTAAAGGTCACAAAACTTTGGCCTCTTTTTCAATTTGATCACTAAACTTCAATTCTTTGCAAAGTGATCACAAAACTTTAAAATATTTTGCAATATGATCACTAAAGTGATTTTTGAATAATTTTTGGTCAAAATTGCTGACATGGCAATGGCCACTTCATTGCCACACCAGCGCCACATCATCGCCACGTCAGTAATTTTGGATAAGAACCATTAAAAAATCACTTTAGTGACCACATTGCAAAACATTTTAAAGTTTTGTAGTGATCACTTTGTAAGGAATTAAAGTTTAGTAACCAAACTGAAAAAGACACCAAAGTTTTGTAACCTTTGGTGTGATTTACCCCTTATTTAAATTCTTAATTTACATTTCATTTATTTGCATTACATAGCCATTTACCTTATATTTAAGTCACTTCTCTATTTTTACTTGCTTCCTCTCCTTTTTTACTTTGAATATTTAACCCTCTTGTTTACTCTTTCTTTGACTTATCAACACTTTCACTTTGACTTCTTGACTTCCCTTAGTCTTTCAAGCCACCTCCACAAACCAAAATAATTCTCCAAATTATTATCATTTCATATGATAGAAAATTCCTAAAATATTATCGTAGCATAACATACTAACGGGGCGTTACAATACTAATAATAGCAATAGACTTTCAAACTAGAACATTTTAATTCGTGGGGATATTGTAAACTACATGGCTTGAGAGTTTTATTGAGATCATTAAAAATAAGATAATAAATTATCTTATTAAGGATAGATCACTAAAATTAGTTACCGTAATTACATTAGTTATGACATAACATTAGACAATAAGATGTATAATAAATATAATTATTTTCATGTTTAATAAATGGTTGGTTCCCTGCGCGGAGGAGGGTATTATATTTTATATGTATTTGTACTGACGCCTAAATGCTCTCTTAGAGCATGAATCTACCTCCATATATAGTTAGATATTAATTAAAGCATATGTACGTATATCTAAGTATATAAACTAATTAATTTCTCCAAATTAACTTCCATTGGTTGAATTTGGTGCTTCAGTACGATTGTGTGTATGATATGGACCATTGCAGACGCAAAAATGTCATAGGGGGTGGGTGAGTGATTTTGAAATGCTTAGGTAGTAGCTTTCTTTTTCTTGCATTGGTCCATAACTAATTTGGCTTAACCAATGGGAAATGTTTTTATCCAAATCGCAATTTGATTTCAGTTGCAATTTGGGGTAATGGACGCAACTCCTTGTGAATTGACCAATAATGAAATTTATAAATAAAAGAAATTAATCTCACAACAAATTAGAATTAGAAGATAAATAACAATTTTAATTTTAATAAAATTTGAATTATCACTATTGTTACTTATATACAACGATAAATTTGTAGTTGCAAGTGAGTATCTGCCATTAACCTTGAGCCTCCGAGAGACATATGAAAGAAGAAACAATTAGGGGTGTGAGGTGAAAGTAGAAGAGTAGCTGTGCAAAACTTTTTTGCCCAAAATCAGCTTCTATTTTTTTTTTAAGAAATAAATTAATATTTAAAAAGTATATATAATTTTTTTGGGATAATCACTAATCAGCTACAGTTTCTATGCCATTACATTAATTATTCACTATCATTGTTGTTAAAATCCCGATTTTATGTGTATGATTTTACGATTTTACGATTCGAAGACTCCCAAACGATTCAAATCTCATGTAAAATCCAATTTGGGATAAAATCCTATAAAATCTCGATTTTACATGTATGATTTTACGATTCAGAGACCACCAAACGATTTTACAATTAAAAGACCTCCATTGATTTAAGTTGCAATTTTGAGGATGCTTCCAACGTCTCAATGTTACATAGCATCTGACATTGGAACTTATGCAATGAATTGTTATATTTTGCCTTTAAATTGGAACTTGATTTAACATTGATTGCATAAGTTCCAATGTCACATAGCATCTAACATTAATTGCATAAGTTCCAATTTACTTGATTTAAATTGTAATTTTTACTTGATTTAACATTGATTGCATAAGTAAATCAAGACAAACAAGTAATTAATTGATGGACCACCTAACCCCAAATCAGGATTTTACTTGATTTAATTCATGTTAAATCAAGAAAAAATTGCAACCTAAATCTAATGGAAGACGTTGGAAGCAACCTCTAAAAAATTTTAAGCTATATTTTACCTCTAAATTACCTATATTTTGCCTCTAAATTACTTATATCAACCTGTTAGTTTTTGAACTATATTTTGGAAGTATCATTTTTTGAACTATAATAAGGAATAATTAGGTTTTTAAATGATATTAATTCATTTTCTAAAATATTATGTTATTATAAATATATATTTACAAAAATTAAAGGATATTTTTAATTATCTTTAAAATCTTACAATTTTACAATTCAATTTTACGATCCGAATTTATTGACCCTTTTTTGATCCCATTTAAAATCTCGATTTTAACTACCTTGTTCACTACCATTATTAATCAGTTGGAATAATTAGAGACAATTAATATTTTAAATTTATGTTATTATTAAAATGAGACATCATTTAGTTTTTAATATAACCTTCACACTTCTTAACAGCCACACATTTTGGGATAATCAAATAAAATTAATTTAATTACAGCTTTTATATAATTAAATTAATTATTCACTCTCATTATTAATCAAATAATTAATATTTTAAATTTCTATTGTTATTAAAATGAAACATAACAAAAGTATGCTTCATATGAAGCTAAAACACTAGAAAAGTAAACAAAGCCATAACTCTCACTTCTAGTAGTTTCACAGTTTTTTTTTTTCTCTTTTCATTTTTATTGGTTTAATTTTTTTTTCTTTTCCAAAAAATATACTAATATTTAAATTTTCTACTATTATTATTTAAAATAATACTTCATTTAAAAGGTATACGCAATTTTTTTGGGATAATCACTAATTACCTTATTCACTACCATTATTAATCAGTTGGAATAATCAGACAGTTAATATTTTAAATTTATACTATTATTAAAATGAGACATCATTTAGTTTTCAATGTCACCTTCAAATTTTTTAACAGTCACACATTTTGGAATAATCAGCTAGGCAACTTTTATGCAATTACATTAATTATTCACTATCATTATTAATCAGATAATTAATAATTAATATTTTAAATTCTTACAATTATCTTAATATATAAAGTAGCAGACTTCCTACACACAGTTTTCCTCCAAAAAGTTGCCTCTAAAATTTGCATTAAAATTACATGGGTTTTCCAATACTATTAATTAATCAAAAATAAATATTTTATGTCATATATTCTCATCAATTAATTCCTCAACCAATCAAAAATAAATATTATTTCTGATAAATATGAATAGACAACTTAAACTATTAATTAATTCATAAAAAATTATCCATTTGTATAAAATATTATCTTTTTTTATATAATATATTAAATAAATTATAATAGTTTACAAATATTTTTTCCCTCCAAAAATTAATCTACCAAACTATTTTTTGTCTCTAAAATTTGTATTAAATTTGCAAGGGTTTTTCAATACTATCTTAATATATATTAAAGTAATAGAGTTGTTATAAATATTTTCCTGCCCAAAAGCTACTCCTAAAATTTGTATTAAATTTGTATTAGTTTTCCAATGTTATTAATTAATTAAAAATAAATATTATTTCTAAAAAAATATGAATAGACAACTTAAACTATTAATTAAGTGATAAAAAATCATCCATATTTTTTAATATTTTCAATATTTTGTTATTATTGCATAAATTAAATTTCAATAGTATAAATCAAAATCCATATTTTCAATATTATTGCACATACTTTCCTGCCAAAAAAGTTATCTTTAGTTTTTTTTTTCAAGAAATAATATTCCTTTCAATTAAAAATGTGTTATTGAATCCCTCTAAAAACATATTATGCAATATTCAGATTTTGAACTATTCGATTTTTGCGCATAGACTGCTGTATTATCTGATATTGAAATTTAGAAAGTGTGTATTAGCAATAACCAATGGGTTTTCCAATGTTATTAATTAATAAAAAACAAATATTTTCTATCATGTCTTCTCACCAATTAATTCCTCAATCAATCAAAAATAAATATTATTTCTAAAAAATATAAATAGACAACTTAAACTATTAATTAAGTCATAAAAAATCGTCCATATCTTTTAATGTTTTTAATATTTTCAATGATTTGTTATTATTGCATAAATTAAATTTCAATTGTATAAATCAAAATCTATATTTTCAATATTATTGCACACATTTTCTTGCCAAAAAGTTACCTTTAGTTTTTCTTTTTTTTTAAAAAAAATAATATTTCTTTCAGTTAAAAACGTGTTATTGAATCCATCTGAAAACATGTTATACAATATTCAAATCATGGACTGTTCAATTTTTGCTTATAGACTACTCTGTTATCTGACATTGAAAATTGAAAAACGTGCATAAGCAATAACCAATGGGTTTTTCAATGTAATTAATTAATCAAAAATAAATATTATTTATGAGAAATATGAATAGACAACTTAAACTATTGATTAAGTCATAAAAAATTGTCCATATTTTTTAATGTTTTCATTATTTTTAATGTTTTATTATTATTGCATAAATTAAATTTCAATAGTATAAATCAAAATCTATATTTTCAATATTATTGCACACAGTTTTTCGCCAAAAAGCTGCCTTTAAGTTTTTTTTTTAGGAAGTAATATTCATTTCAGTTAAAAACGTGTTATATATTGAATCCCTCTGAAAACGTATTATATATTGAATCCTTCTGGAAACGTGTTATGCAATATTCAGATTCTGGATTGTTCGATTTTCGTACATAGATTGCTTTATTATCTGATATTAAAAATTAAAAAGTGTGTATTAGGACATAAGGTCTTCATTCCAAGGATGTCATTGACTTCATCAGATTCAAGATTGTCGTTCAAGTTTCAGATAAGTCAATTTTCTTTGATTGTATCATACGCTATGCCCATCAACAAAAGTCAGGGACAATCATTGTTGCATGTAGGACTTTATTTAAAAAAAATAGTATTCAGTCATGGTCAATTATATGTAGTTGTATCAAGAGTTACAAGCCGAAATGGTTTAAAGATATTAATATGTGATAAGGAATGAGAACAAACAAACTCAACCATAAATGTTGTATTCAAATGAGTTTTTAAAAATTTATAATATTTAATCTTATTATAAATTTCATTTCTTATGATATTTATAATTTAATAAATCTAAATTATGGTATTTTTAATATTTATTAAAAATTTATATATTTTTTATGTCTCTGTTTGTGAATTTATTTTCTGTGCATTGCAGGGGGGAAAGAACTAGTTATATTTTATAGAACTAGTTATATTTTATATGTATTTGTACTGACGCCTAAATGCTCTCTTAGAGCATGAATCTACCTCCATATATAGTTAGATATTAATTAAAGCATATGTATATGTAAGCATATAAACTAATTAATTTATCCAAATTAAGCTTCCATTGGTTTAATTTGGTGCTTCAGTACGATTGGGTGTATGATATGGACCATTGCAGATGCAAAAATGTCATAGGGAGTGGGTGAGTGATTTTGACATGCTTAGGTAGTAGCTTTCTTTTTCTTGTATTGGTCCGTAACTAATTTGGCTTAACCAATGGGAAATGTTTTTACCCAAAAATATTTCTACTTAAGAAAATTTTTCAAAAATCTGCCTACTCTCCTTGTAAACTCGACGCCCCACTTGTAAAAACAATGTGAAGATAATACCTAAAATCTTGAACTGCGACAGCTTGGGTGTCAAAAATTGATAATTTGGGTCATGAAGGGCAACAATCTGATTGAGTGCACACTCTTCAGGATTTCATAGTCTCATCTCCTTAATTATGCACTCAAAATAAGGAGATCACAAAAACAGTCTTGACTTCACTATTTGAAGGAAGAAGAAGTTGAAAAATGGCTAAAAGACTACGATAGCAACTCCCTAACTAATTTTTGTTCTTCCCTTTTGAAGAATGTTGCTTCCCTTTTATAAAGTTGAAGACTGATGAAGAGGTGGCCGATCACCCTCTTCTGCCTCTGCTAGAGCACCTGCAATATAGGCGGGGACTTGCTCCCCCGGTTGTCCTCCGACGTTCAAGTTAGATTACCAAATCAAGAACAAACTTAAGAATGTATAATTCCCAATGTTTAATGATTGTTTAAATTATTGTAACTACTAAACTAGTGTATCGCACGGGCGATTACTCATGTTGATTGGTTTGTGTTATCAAAAACAAACATAACTCACTGGTTTTAATTACCCGCGTCGGGTTTAAAATGCCAACTAAACCTGTAACGAGTTTAATTGGCACATTAAATCCGGTAACGCTACTGATATCCAAGATGCAATTTTATATTTAATTCATTTTCCCGGGTTTAATTGGCCAGTTGAACTTATCCAGAGTTTAATTGTCCTGATAAACTCGAGAAGGCTAGTTATCCTAAATAATTTAATTGTGTTAATTATTTTAGGAAACCGTCACAAAAATTAGTAAATGTAATCGCGTCAGGTTTAAATGACACATTAAACCCGGTAACGATATTGACCTTATTAATCATATTTTATTTAATATTTTTTTCCTTTGCTTGGGGTGGGGGGGGGGAGTTAAATGTTATGCTCAAACAGAATTAAATTATTGTTTGAGCATTACATTTCCATTTGTTTAAATGTAACACTATTGACCTTAGTAATCAGATTTTATTTAATATCATCATTCTTGGTCATATGTCCATTTCGATTGTTTTATTTTACATATTATATTATCCTGCCCAAATCCCATATCTCTATTATCTTCATTTCTTCATTTCCGGGCACCCTTCTTCTCTCTCTCTCTCTCTCTCTCTCTCTCTCTTATATTCTCGCCATCTCCATTCTACATACTCCCGCTATTCCCGTTGTTGCCCTGCAACCCATCGCCACCGCTGCTACTTCTAGAGACACACACTCTCTATCTCTCTCTCATACTCACGCCTTTATCTCCCTCTCTCATACTCTCGCCATCATCGTCACCTGGCTGCCTCCATCCATCGCCTCTGCCGCTGCTTCCACTCCGTCAATCTCAAGTCTCGCTGGCACCGTCTTCCCTCTGTCTCCTCTTCCCGTCGTTCAAATCTGGTATATATTCTTTTGTTTCCTTTTAGATAAATATATGATTTTTATCTGGTTCATGTAAATGTGTATCAACCTGTTTATTTTGTGTTTGTTTTTCCTCAATAGTCTCATTCACGAACGGTCAGGTCGTACTTGACAATATGCTTCACATCACCTTAATCTCTATTTTTTTTGTTCTTGTATTTTATTTTCCATCTTCTTATGCATCCAAGCTTTACATTTTATTTTCCATCTTGTTAGATAAATATACTTTTTTGATCAGAGAATTCGAGGCAAGTGCGGTTGATTTAGTTCATTTTAGTTCTTTTTCATATTGTTATTTATGAAATATACTTGTATCCTTTTGGTTGTTTTATTTGTCATGAATTCTATGTTTAGGGCAATCAAACTTCAAAATCCCATCTATGTTCAAAATCCCATCCTGTTTTGTAGACCATGGATGTACCAGAGCATATATAGGAGGTAGATGTACAATAGAACGAGACCTCGAGTCAGGCTATTAGCTGAATTCATCAACGGGGTTGAGGGCTTCATAAATTATGTTTGCTCTCGACCACAATTTACATGTGATGACATGCTCATAAGATGTCCGTGTGTGAGATGTGAATGCTTGAAATTCCTTGATGTGGACACAATGAAGTTACATTTGTTTCGGAAGGGGTTTATGGCTAACTATCACTACTGGACGTGCCATGGAGAAGAGTCACCCACCATACAACCAGAAGTTCAACCAATAACTCATCAAAATGACATGCAACAGAGTTACATTGAGAATTTAAACCAATATCAGTCGATGGTCATGGGTGCAGCAGGTCCCTCATTTCGAGTCATTCTTCATGAAGATGAACAAGATGAGCAACCTAATGCTAGTGCTCAAGGATTCTATGAAGTGTTGGCAACTGCATAAGCAATCTTGTGGAAGGGTTTTTTGACTCATTTAGAGTTGTCAGCATCAGTTAGGCTACTTAGCATTAAGTCTGATTATAACATGCCTCAACAATGCTACAATGGGGTGGTTCAACTTATGAAGGAGATAATGCCTAGAGAAAATCTAATGTCGTCATACTTTTATAGAACAAAGAGGATGGTTTCAAAGCTAGGCCTTGGTTACCAAAAGATTGACTGTTGTATTAATGGGTGCATGTTATACTATAAGGACAATGTTGATAAGCAATAGTGCACACTTTGTCATGCTTTACGATATGTTCGCAGGGCAAGTCGCAAGGGGTATAAGGATGTTACTAGAAAGCAGATGTGGTATTTGCCTTTGACACCAAGACCTCAAAGGCTATTTGCATCAAATGCTATGGCTGCTGAGATGAGGTGGCACTATGAAAACCCTCGAGAGTCCGGTGTACTTTCCCACCCATCCGATGGAGAAGCATGGAAGCACTTTGATAGAATGCACCCTTATTTTGCACGTGATCCACGCACTGTTAGATTGGGATTGTGCGCTGATGTCTCCCCATATGACCCATCAGGTGGAACATATTCATGCTGGCTTGTAATCATTACCCCTTTCAATCTCCCCCCGTCAATGTGCATGAGACATGAGTATATGTTCTTGACACTAATTATCCCTAGGCTGAACAATCCGAAGAGTAAGATCGATGTGTTCCTACAACCTCTCATAGATGAGTTGAATATGCTTTGGGATGTTGGTGTGACGATGTATGATATCTCATTGAAGGAAAATTTCCAAATGAGGGTTGCACTATGTGGACCATAAATGACTTCCCCGCATATGAGAAGGTATCGGGTTGGATGACTGCAGGTAAGTTAGCTTGTCCATATTGCATGGAAAAATCAAAGGCATTTATAGTTAAACATGGTCGAAAGATGTCATTCTTTGATTATCACCGAATGTTTTTGCCCTTAAATCACCAATTTTGAAGAAATCGAGATGCATTTGTAAAGAATAGGGTTGACAAATCACCACCTCCTAGGCGATTAAGTGGAGATGAAGTTTGGGAAAGTGGTAAAAACTTGCCAAAAACAATCGATGCAGGCCCTATGCGCCTACTCAATTATGGAATTGATCACAACTGGACAAGGCAAAGCATTTTCTGGGAGCTTTCATATTGGAAAACTGTTAGATAAACTAGAGCTTGGGAAAACAAGCAGCAGATCCACGGAAGAGAAATATTTTATAAAACTTCAGTCCATATTTTTGTGTTCACACTTTTGAGCTGTTACAATCTGAAATTATAGACTTACGCAACAACTCTTGACATACCTATCATTAACTCATCAAAAACTCATCAAATACATGAACTTAGATAATGAATGAACATGAACCTAGATGAATGAATCAAGTAATTAATGTAAGACTCTTCCATTCTTCAAGTCCATTGTATCTACTGCACATTATCAGTAACATTCTCCCCCTTAATGTGTTGTTTCTGAACTCCCAAAGCATTCCTTAGTTGCTAGAACTTGGCTCTTGGTAATGCTTTTGTGAAAATATCTGCCACTTGTTCTTCTGTCTTGCAATACTTCAGCTCCACAACTCCATCTTCAATAGCTTCACGAATAAAATGATATTTAATTGCAATATGCTTGGTGCGGTTGCGATAAACAGGATTCTTTGCAATAGCAATTGCTGATTTGTTGTCACAATAGAGTTAATAGCTCTCTTTTGTTTTTCACCAATATCTGCTAAGATGTGTTGTAGCCAAATAGCTTGTTTAGTTGCCAAGCTTGCTGCAATATACTCTGCTTTAGTAGAAGATTGAGCAACTGATTCTTGCTTCTTTGACAACCAATAAAACACCCCTGAACCAAAACTAAAAACATATCCTGAAGTACTTTTCATATCATTTGTACAACCTGCCCAATCACTGTCACAATGCCCCACTAGCATTACTTTATTCTGCCTCTCAAATCTGATGCCATAATCTACAGTGCCTTGAATGTACCTCATCACTCTTTTGGCTGCACCAAGATGAAAATGACTTGGACAATTCATGAATCTGGAAAGTAAACTTGCAGCAAACATGAGATCAGGCCTTGTAGCAGTGAGATAAAGTAGATTTCCCACCAAACTTCTATAATGGGTAGCATCCACCTTCTTGCCTCCATCTTCTTTCATCAATTTTTCATTTACAATAAGTGGAGTAGTAACAGATTTGCAATCAGCCATTCCAAATTTTGTTAGAATTTTCTTGGCATAATTCTTTTGACAAATAAAAACTCCCCCATCATCTTGATAAATTTCTATGCCAAGAAAGTGATGCAATAGTCCCATATCACTCATTTCATATCTCCTCATCATATCAGCTTTGAATTTTTCAATCATGCTCAAATCATTTCCAGTAAATACCAAATCATCAACATAAAGAGCAATGATGAGAATTTTAGTCATACCTTCAGTTTTGACATATAAAGTAGGCTCATTTAGACTCTTTTCAAAACCTTGCTCAATCAAGTACTTGTTGATTCGGCTGTACCAGGCTCGTGGAGCTTGTTTCAGCCCATAGAGAGCCTTTCTTAACCTATATACTTTCTCTTCCTTGCCATTAACCACAAAGCCTGGTGGTTGCTCTACAAACACCTCTTCTTTTAACTCTCCATTTAGGAAAGCTGACTTAATATCTAGCTGATACAAACACCAACCTTTATGAGCTGTCAATGCAATAAAAGTTCTAATTGTATCCAAGCGTGCCACTGGAGCAAATGTCTCATCATAATCAATACCGGGTTGTTGAGAATAGCCTTTTGCAACCAATCTAGCTTTGTTCCTTTGCACCGAGCCATCTGAGTTATGTTTCACCTTGTAAATCCACTTCACACCAATGATATCTCTATCTTCTGGTCTATCAACCAGCTACCATGTCTTATTCTTCTCAATTGCATCAATTTCTTCTTGCATTGCCCTTCTCCAAGACTCTTCTTTCACTGCTTCTTCATAGCTTTCTGGTTCAACAACACACATATTACATCTTGCATAAATTTGAGACAAAGATCTCACCTTTCTCGGAGTTGAAGAGTTAGATGATGATGCTAGTTCCTCTTCATTTGCATTGTCATTATCTAAGTTTTGTTGCACTAAATCTTCAGGATTAGGGTCTCCTTCAATCTGATTTTGCTCCCAATTCCAGACAGCATTTTCAGCAAATATGACATCCCTGCTGATAATCATTTTGTTAGACTTCAAGCTATACAGCCTATAGCCTTTAGACATTGAACTGTAACCCACAAATATACACTTTTCACTGGTCTGATCAAGTTTTTGTCTCATTTCTTTTGGAACTTGAGCATAAGCAACACAACCAAACACTCGCAGAAGATTCATGGATGGCTTCCTCTTACTCCAAGCTTCAAATGGGGTTTGGTTCCACACTGCCTTGGTAGGAGATCTATTGATCAAATACACAGCTGTATTTACAGCTTCTGCCCAAAATTCTTTTGGTAGCTTTTTCTCAAATAACATGGATTTAGCCATTTCCATTACAGTTTGATTTTTTCTCTCAGAAACTCCATTTTGTTGTGGAGTATAGCCAACTGTAAGTTGTCTTGCCACCTCTTCATCTGCACAAAACTCATCAAACTGTTTTGAGGTATATTCTTTTCCTCTATCACTTCTCAATATCTTAATACTGCAACCACTTTGTTTTTCAACAAGATTTTTGAATTTCTTAAAGATGGTGAAAACATCAGATTTTTGTCTCATGAAATAAACCCATGTCATGCGAGTATAATCATCAATGAACAAGATAAAGTACCTATTTCCAGAATAAGATGTTGTAGTCATTGGACCACAGACATCAGTATGCACCAATTCCAGCTTCTCCTTAGCTCTCCATCCTACTCCTTTTGAAAAGGGTTGACGATGATGTTTTCCAAGTACACATCCTTCACAAACTTCTTGTTTTTCATGAATAGCTGGAAGCCCTTGAGCCATTCTCTTATGATGCAGCAATTTAATTGCTCCAAAATTCAAGTGACCAAGGCGTTTGTGCCAAAGCCAAGACAAATCAACTTTATTTATTATCAAAGCAACATTCTCTGCACACTTTATATCAAGTGGAAAGCATCTACTCACCATCTTCAATTTTGCCAGAATTTGAGTCATTTTCTTTTTGTCATAAATGGTGCAATAATTATCCTCAAAATGAAAAACATATCCATGCTCCATAAGCTATCCAATGCTAAGCAAGTTCTGATCCACCTCTGGCACATAGAGTATTTCATGAATAAGCTTGATTCCTTGTTTTGTTTGTACTCCAACACTTCCTTTTCCTTTCACTTCAATGAGATTTCCATTTCCTATCTTCACTTTGGATTGAAAACTCAGATCCAAATCCTGAAAAATGCTTTTATCCGCTGTCATATGATTGCTACATGCACTGTCAATGAGCCACTGATTTTGTGCAGACTCTAGGAGACTTTGACATGCATAAAACAAGCTTTCTTCACCTGCTCGCTGCTCCATTACATTTGCTTGCTGCTCATTCTTCATTCTACAATCCTTTCTCAAATGGCCAAATTTATTGCAATTATAACAACGTGGCTTGTCTTTAAACCAGCATTCTTTTGCAAAATGGCCAAGTTTGTCACAAACATGACACTTTGGTGCTGAACTTTCTGCAATTGATTTACTATCAAAAAATCCTCTACCTCTTCCTCTTGAGTTTCTGAATCTGCCTCTTCCTCTTCCTCTTGATGAATCTTCAGGCTGTTTTTGATCTTGAAGAATGAGTTGAGATTGAAATTCACTTTCAATTGATTTTTCAGAGTGACGTGCCAATCTTTGCTCATAAGTTTTCAACGACCCCATCAAGGCTTGAATGCTCAAGGTGGAGAGGTCTTTAGTTTCTTCTATCACAGCAATTATGGGATCAAATTTTTCTAGCAAGCTAATCAACACTTTTTCTACCATTTTCTTATCTTCCATCACTTCATCATAACTCTTCATTTGGTTCACAATTTCAATAAATCTTGTAAAATACTCCTCTACTTTCTCATTTTCTTTCATTTTCATATTCTCGAATTCTCTTCTTAAGGACTGAAGTTTAATAACCCTTACCTTCTCATCTCCTTGAAATTCTTGCTGCAAAATTTCCCAGGCTTCTTTTGCACTTGTTGCTCTCATGATTCTGGGAAAAATCACATCAGTAACTCCCCTTTGAATCATGGCAAGCACTGCTGCTTCAATACTCTTTTTCTCTTTCAATTCCTTCACCTGGGCTAATGGTATGTTTTCATCATCTGATGGTATTTCAACTCTAGACTCCACGATTTCCTAGGCTCCAAGTGAGTTGATCAAGGTCTTCATCTTTACACACCAAAAATCATAGTTTTCTCCGCCAAATACTGGAACTTGGGTTGAATTATAATTGGAAATATTCTTGGTCAACATTATTTTGTTGGCACAACGGCTCTCTTCTTCTTCCAGCTCTGATACCAATTATGTTAGATAAACTAGAGCTTGGGAAAACAAGCAGCAGATCCACGGAAGAGAAATATTTTATAAAACTTCAGTCCATATTTTTGTGTTCACACTTTTGAGCTATTACAATCTGAAATTATAGACTTACGCAACAACTCTTGACATACCTATCATTAACTCATCAAAAACTCATCAAATACATGAACTTAGATAATGAATGAACATGAACCTAGATGAATGAATCAAGTAATTAATGTAAGACTCTTTCATTCTTCAAGTCCATTGTATCTACTGCACATTATCAGTAACAAAAACAAATCTAATTCGCCATAACCTAGATGTAATGCACATAGAAAAGAATGTGTTTGATAATGTGTTTAATACTGTTATGGATGTCAAGGGCAAGACCAAGGATAATGCAAAGGCAAGAATGGATTTAAAAGAAACTCCTTCACCATCATTTCAATTTCTATTTTTTGATAATATGGGTACCGGTAAGGCCAGACACTTATAGGTTCCTGATTTTGTTGTAACGGAATGTGATGATCATGGGTTCGTATTGGTGGCAAGCTGTTGGGGACAACAAAGACATGCTCAAATTCAGTGAGTATTTGGGCGAGGTCGGCAGGGTGGTCATTGACTGAATCTGGGTTGTGGCTTGGGATGATTTGGAAAAACAAGGTTGTTCCATTGAGGTTAAGGAGTTCTTTATCACTTAAAGCCGTGGGTGGAGGTTGTTTAAGACCCTGAAACATGCAAGATTTGCCTCCCTGTTGGAAAGACATGGTGAGCTTGCTGTATAGTCAGTTTCAATCGGTCCAAGGGTGGCCAACCATTGAAATCCCAAGACCACTTGACACGTTGCTACAGGTAAGACATAAAAATCTGGGTGAACTGGAAAGTTTTGGATGAGCAGTGTGCGCCCAAGGCATCGTTCGTCGCAATCAATTTTGTCCTAATTGGCCACCATTACTTGTAACTTCTGATCGCGTGCTATGGGCATCCCAAATTTCGTGACTATGGCTTGATCAATGAAGTTGTGGGTACTCCCTCCCATCAATGAGGACAGTCACTGCTTTATTTTGTAATTTACCCATCACTCAGAATGTTTGAGGATGTGTCGTTCCTACTATTGCATGGAATGAGATTTCTGGAAGGGGCTCGGCCATATCAGGGTCTTCAGGATGGCCCATGGTGGCTTTGAATAATGGTATCTTTTCGATCATAAACAGCTGGGATCTTTGGCAGCGGTGACCCGCAATGAACTTCTAGTTACAATAGCAGCACATCCGTTTCTCGTGACGATCTCGTGCCTCTTGACTGGTAATTCGTCGGAAGAGAATTGGAGTGTTGGTCAAGGTGTGACCCACCTTCGGTGTGGGTGAGGGTCCTAAGACTCCAGCTATGTTGTTTGGAGCAGATCGTGGCGTGAGAGCTGCCATTTGGGGATGGAAGGAACTATTCCCCTTTTTCTATAGAGAGTTGCGTTCTTCAATTAGCCGGGCTGCTCCAATGGTGCCGACCAAGGTGCGTGGTTGTTTGAGTTTGACATCCAGACGTATATCGTCACGGAGTCCCGCAATGAAAAACCCAATCAAGTAGTTTTTAGGTAGCCCATCAACCCGATGTGAGAGCATCTTGAATGCTTCTTGATAGGGCAGCAACTGACGAAGTTTGTTTGAGGCGGGTCAAGGCTTCCGAGGGATCCTCATAGTCGATTGGGCCAAAGCGAAACAACAAGGCCTTGGTTAGCTCGTTCCAAGTTAAAGGACCCCTGAACTTGGTTAACCGTCGTAGCCATTGTAGAGCTATGCCCTCAAGATGGAAGGACGCAAGCTGAACTTTTTGGCCAGGAGCAACATTTTTGAAACCAAAGTATTGTTTGGCTTTGTAGATCCAACCCATGGGGTCATCTCCACTAAATTTAGGAAATGAGAGTTTCAAGTGTGTATGGTTTCTGCTAGGGGTGTTGTTGGTACCATGGGTTGGTGATTGGTTGTCAGTGGTGGGGAGAGGTCGATGATGAGAGGTTTCGGCTTGACCAAAAGGGTTATTGACAGAAGTGGTGTTCTGCGAGATTCGCATGGATTGGAGTTCTGTCAAAACAGTTTGGAGGGTACCATGAATTTGGTTGAAGCTGGACTCATGACGAGCTAGGATTTCGCTAACTTCATTGCGAAACTCAGCGTTGCTTTTGGCCCGGGTATCCATGTAACCTGCTCTGATACCAAATAATGGGAAATTTGTATTAGAACAGTTGAAGAATAGCAAAGAAGAAGAAGAACAGAGACTTAGGAAAGGAAGAAGTGTGGGATTATACTTTTCTGCCCTTTTTCAAATAGTTCCCAGGCTATTTATAAGCCAAATGAGAACATCAACTACAAAAAATAACAACTGAAATAACTGAAAAGTAATGCAAAAGGATGTGGCACTATGTGGCACAAAATGTGGAAGTAGTTACCACCATTTATCCAAAACAACCTACAACTAAGCCACCTTAGTCCTATTTCTGAGGCAGCAGTTCCCGCCACGTATGACCCACTTCCCATGAACATATCACCCATTTTCAAGAGTAGTTTAAACTAACTAGATGAGTCCTCTTTTGGCCTTCCTCTCCCAAAGGCCCCATTGTGTGGCTAGCCGTTTCTTGCTCTAGCTAGGTTTATCTTTAGCCATATTGTAACATTTCAATAATTTGAAAATAAATAATAATTAATTATTAATTTTTGTATTCAAAATGATTTATTAAAATTTTGTGAATTTAAAAAATTTAGTGAAACATATTAAAATTTTTAAATGAGAATAAGACCATCGTTAAGTGTTTATAATTAGTGAAAAAATATTAATATAATAATTAATGTGTAATATGTGATGTATTAAATAATAATAATAATAATAAAGTAAAGAAGCGACTTGGAATGGGGTGGCCGTGCATAATTGTATGCATATGTATACATGATATATTATAATGATAATATATTAAATATTATATTAATATCAAAGAAGGGAATTAAGGGGCTGTAGTGCGTGCGTAGGTTCCAACATACATATAAACAAGAAATATGTACATTATGTCAACATATAATAATATAGTAATAACACATGATGATTATATTATATTAATATATTGTTAAGGAATTGAGAAGCTGGAGGAGGCTGGTGGAAGCTTCCAGTGTTGAGAGGAAGGAATTGGAAGAAATAGGAGAATTAATTTCCAAAGCTACGTACCGTGTGCAATAGCTATATATATATGCGCATATATATATATTATATTATTTGTTGTATTATTATATCAGGTCGCTTGTATATATATATATATATATATGTATAAAATGCAACTGGAGTCCGTTGGAAATTCTGTCAGATAAGATAGGAAGGCGGCACCTTCTTCTCCATTCTTCCGTCATCTTCCGCGCGTGTGCTGCCCCAATATAATATATTTATGTATGTATGATATTTTGTGTGTCTACTTCCCAACGGTTCTCTCCCTCCTTCAAGTGTTGGCTATTAAATAAATACAATAGAATAAATATATGTCTAGGTTAAAGGCATAATCAGCGCCCTTGTCTTTCACTATTTAATCATTTAACCTCCTTAACTTAAACAAGAATCTATTAAATCTCTCAACTTCTAATTTTGAATCTATTAGGTACCTTAACTATTAATTTTGTAATAGCTGCATAATCAGTGCCCTTGTCTTTCGCTGGAGACAAGAAGGAAGGAAGAAGAAGATGAAGGTGCTACACGTACCTCAATCGCGTGTGTAACACACGCGTTGACCCAACTATTTACTTGGTTCAAAATTGGAAGTTGAAGGACCTAATAGGTCCTTGTTTAAGTTAAGGGGGATAAATAGTTAAATGGTGAAAGTTGAAGAGGCTAATTATGCCTTTAGCCTATATATATATATATATTATATTATGTTGTAAGTTGATGGATGGTGGAATATATATATATATATATATGCCTTTAGCTATATATATATATATATATATATATAATATATATATATATATAATATATATATATATATATATTATATATATATTCTCCACCGCAGTGGGAGGCGGTGGAGAATTCGAGGAAAAATTATTAGCAGAAGCGTCAGGCAGAGAAAGTAACGAGTATTCCTCACCCTCGAGTCCATCTCCATTGTTCAGTCTGATCATGTAAGGGTTGTTGGGAGTAATTATTTGTGGAAAAATTCGATATATTTGGAGTTTAAGACAATTGGGTAAGTGAGAAAAATTATTAGAAGTTTGGGGTGGTTAACTTATGAATTTTTTATAGCCAGATTTCATTATGTTGGGCTGTAGTTTCATTATTCTCTATAAATATATTACTTTGCAACGAGTGTGCGGGAAAGACAAGAATCGACTATCTAAATTTAGCGGTGGGGCCGATCCTGTTGCTAAAAACTAAAAAAAAATAAATAAAAATTAAAATTTAGATGAAATGAATTTAAATAAAAAATAAAAAATAAAATAAATTTAAATAAAAAAATTAAAATTTAGCGACGGGGTATACCCATCGCTAAAAAATTAAAAAAATTAAAAAATTTTAAATAAAAAAATTTAAATTTAGCAACGGAGTACACCCGTCACTAAAAATTAAAAAAATTAAATAAAAAAATAAAAAATTAGCGACGGGCCAATCCCGTCACTAAAAAATAAAAACAAATAAATAAAATTTAATAAAATAATTCAAATTTATCGACGACTTAACCTGTCACTAAAAAGATAAAAAAATTAAATAAATAATTGAAATTTAGCGATAGGGTCAATGTCGTGGCTAAAAAATAAAAAAAAATTAATAAAAAAATTAAAATTTAGCGACGGGCCAATCTCATAGCTAAAAAATAAAATAATTAAATAAAAAATAAAATTTAGATAAAAAGAATTTAAATAAAATTAAATAAAAAAAATTAAAAATTAGCAACGGGGATAAAAATAATTAAATAAAGAATTAAAATTTAGCGACTGGTACACCCC
Source organism: Diospyros kaki (assembly GCA_036245055.1). Lineage (NCBI taxonomy): Eukaryota > Viridiplantae > Streptophyta > Magnoliopsida > Ericales > Ebenaceae > Diospyros > Diospyros kaki. Next base: position 33,859,114 of record BSEG01000016.1, read on the forward strand.
GTCGCTAAAAAATAAAAAAAATTAAAATAAAATATAGTGATGGGATTCACCCCGTCGCTATTAAATAAAAAAATTTAAGTAACAAATTAAAAATTTAATTAAAAATGTTACATTTAAGCATATCATAATAATTTTTACTAACATTAATATTAGTAAAAATTAAACGAATAATTTTTAAATATATTAAAAATTAAAATCAAAATAAAAATATAATTTTTCACTGCTAATATAGTAATTAATAAAGTTTTATGTGAATTAATAATGAAATAAAATTAAAATTAAAATTAATATTCATTTCCCTTTACTAACATTAATATGAAAATTAATATCATTAAATAAGTTTTGAGAAATTTGGTGGATAAATATAATTTTGAAATATTTAGAAGAGAATACTATAAATATATTTTATATACATCAATAAACAGGAAGACTTCCAGATTGGCTGGCTCGCGCGCGGATCTTGGTCATGAGAGGTTGGGGGTTCGAATCCGATAAAGAGTTTGAGATAATAGTTGGGAATAATATCCCAACATTGCCATGTGGCGCACATGTGGGGAGGCCGGGGCCTGACATGTGTTGAATTTTGAATTTTGGGGTTGAATTTAGCAACGGAATTAGCGACGGGGTCAACCTCATTGCTAAAAAATAAAAAAAATTAAATAAAAAATTAAAATTTAGCGATGGGCCAACCTCGTTGCTAAAAGGTAAAAAAATTAAATAAAAAAATTAAAATTTAGCAACAGGCTAAAACCCGTGGCTAAAAAGTAGAAAAATTTAAATAAAATAAAATAAAATTTAGAGAAGGGCTCAACCTCATCGCTAAAAAATAAAAAAATTAAATAAAAAAAATTAAAATTTAGTGACCGGTTCAAACCCGAAGCTAAAAATAAAAAAAATTAAATAAAATTTAATAAAAGAATTAAAATTTAGTGACGGGGTCAAACCCGTCGCTAATTCCGTCGCTGATTAGCGACGAGTACAACCCTCATTGCTGATTCCGTCGCTAAAAAATACCCATTGCTAACCTCGTCACTAAATTTCAGCGACGCCCTGTTTAGTGACAGAAAGGTGCCCATCACTAAATTCGTCGCTAAAAAATTTAGCGACGGATTTTGATATTTTAGTGACAGAATTTTCCGTCGCTAAAATGCTGATTTTTTATAGTGGTAACTGTTGTGGGTCTTGGGTTGCTTGAATGCAAATTTAATATTTATTTAATTACGCTAATGTTGCAGTGTGTGTCGGGATTTGGGAATTGCATCAATGGGGGGCCATATTGATGAGGGGCCATATCTTGTGAGTGCTTGGGCACGAGCATCTTAGAGTGTCTAGAGTGTGTTTTGCACAAGCATTGCATTGGATGTGTATTCCTATATGGGCGAAATATGGCCTGATGTCTGGCTTATGGGGGCCAATGTATCACGTTAGTGCTTACTACGCCATTGCATTCTTATTTGTGCATTGCATGGTTTGATTGCGCGCGATTATTATTGTTGATATTATTACTTTAATGCCAGACAGGAGTACCATAATGTTGGACCAGGCGACGCGAGTATCAACTTGGGGGAGATTCGGCTCAGTTTTTAAACTAGCTTGGGGAATCATGAGGGAAGACTTGATTTGGTATGAGGTTTTGCGTGCATAATTCATGTGCGAGAGGACTGACCCGAGGAAGCTTAGATTCAGCGCTGGAGCACAGAGTATTTATGTTTGCTTGTTCAAGGCAACGAAAAATTTGTTAGGGACTTGGGTGCCAGTGTCTTTTGTGTGGGCCCCAAGGACCATTAAATGCATATTTACTTGTGCGATTTATTCATGGCTTGTGGTCCATGGTCTTGTATGCTGTTGACAGTCTTGCACGTAGCGTGCGGGTGGTTTGGGTTACACCTTCAGCTATATTAGCCTTTCTTCGCAGGCGAAGGTGGCAGCATGTAAGCTAGTCAAGTAGTATGGTGTACAGGGTAGTCCCAGTCGTTCGACTTCTATGGCATCTAGAGTCTCTGGGAATGTCGGGGTTTGTTTTGTTTTTCTTTTGAGTTGTACCGACACAGACTTGGTGAATGTATAAATCATGTAATCTTTGTGGTAGTGGTTGGCCATGTATGTATGCGTGTGTTTGTGGTTTTGTTTCCACTCTACTATATGCCAGACTTCATTTATGCTTGTGGTGTGGATGTTTTATTTAAGCCTTTTTCTGTGCCACTACAGGACAACCTTTTATACTAGCAAGAGCTCTAAGAGGCAGGTTGTTACACATATAGAGTCCATTTTAAATTCTTTGGTTGGCTTGTTTTGGCATTTTCCCCTATTTAGCTAGCTTTCTCTCTGTTTCCTGTGTTGAGCTTAAGTCTTGATATTTTTATGTTAGCAAAAACCTAAAGCACAATCATAATAACGAGTCAGGTTTACCATCTAGGTGTTTTGTCTAGGGTTAATCTTTTAAAAGTATTTATAAGTTGAGCATCTTATTGCTACCTAGAAATAGTATGGCGGGAACTACGTACAAACGAAAATAAGAAAGGAACATTGGCACTACAACAATTAGGACAAGCCCATCTACAACAAATAGTAGCTAAACATCCAGCGTAGAGATAGTAAGAACTTTGAACTACCTTGTATTCGTAGAGTACATAAAGCAAGATTCTATAACATTTCAGGATATATATAGATAGACTATCTTGTCATGTACACGTAGGGTACATACAAGATAGTGACTAACTTATTATTCAGAACTATTTCATTGAACCACAACAATAAGAGAATTTCAAAGAAAAGGACATTGTAGCTAGCATCGGTATGAACCCACTTATTTATGGCATTAATTTAATTATTATTAGCAGACAAAAGGGTCCAATTAATATTTGTTTGGTTGTTATCTCTCAAGAGTTAGAAGACTTCTTGGAGATAGTCAACCACCTTTTTGTCCAGTTGAAATGCCTTGGCCAAAACAACAGGGTTAATCTTGGGATTGGACCCAAATACTGCATTCGCAATGGTAATAACCCCAGGATTTTGGCTGCTTAGACCAGCAATCGCGACAGCATTCTTAGTCTTTGCCACATTGAACTGGAAATGAATGAGACCCTCTGGAAACACAAACACATCTCCCGGATACAGGGTCTTGGCAAAGAGACGATTTTCTGGATCGGAGGTGACAAAGCCTACATATAAGGTACCTTCCAGCACAACAATGACCTCAGTAGCACGAGGGTGCGTATGTGGCGGGTTAACCCCAAAGGGAGCAAAGTCGAGTCGGGCCAAGGAGATACCAAGTGTGTTAAGCCCCGGTAAGTTCATCACATTCACTGGAGTCACAGTAAAGCCAAGTTGGTTTGATGTATTTTGACGGTTAAGGAGCCCGGGGAAGAAGAAATCTTCTGGTGTAGCGAGCTTTGGGTCCTTGCAAAACTTCCCGTTCACGAACACTGCATGTGATGAAGAGAATTAGGGTTGGTAAAAAGTCACTAAAATTTGTAGCAAAAAGAAAAATAAATAAATAAATAAAAGTCACTAAATATAGAGAAAAAAGGTCTGTGGTGATGAACCATAAAATTGAACAATATTTCATGCAGTTGGCTAGTTGATGAAGTTATATATAGTGTTATCCTATACAGTTTGAACCCATGAGAGAGAGAGAGATAGAGAGAGAGAGAGAGAGAATGTACCTCCAAATTTGGTGTCATTAACAGCAACACAAAAGTCCTGCAATTGGCTTGGATCAGAAGCATAGGCAAGTGTTGAAGCCAAGGCCAACACAGCCATAGTTACGAAGAAGTGGGTTCCCTTCATTCGCTTGATATAGGATCTAAACTAACAGTAACAGTAGGGAATAATCAGCGCTTTGGATTTAGAGCTTTTCTTTGTAATTTGTTTGGTTTAGATGATGGATTGGCTATTTATATATACAGACATGGAGTTCATGAATTGGTCAACATTTTTCTAGCTCGGCAGAGGAGATTTACTTGGTCCTGAATGGGGGAGGGGAGAGGACATTTTTTTATTTGAATTAGGATGAATTGACATTTTCTTTCTTCTCAACTAAAACCAACATATACATATCCTGATGAAGTTTTCTTCTGTGATTAGGTATCTACTTTCAGCATCAAAATTAAACGTTGATGCTGAATCATTCAATGAATAAATAATTATCTCCAGATGGATATGAATTCAGCTGAAGCTTGTTTTCTAGAATATATCCTCTTTGCTGTTCAAAAACTGATATTTAATATCAAATTAATTTGCAATCTTTTCGCTCCTACTGGGGAGAACACGCATTGATTAATGTTAAGCAAATAACGAGAACTTAGTCAAAATAAATAAATAAAATTAAGTACTGCAAAATAATATAATATATAATATCAATTGTCCTAAAATACATCACAGTAGATGTTTAAGAATTTGAAAAAAGCAAAAAATAAATGTTTAAGAGAAGATTTATTTACCAGGTCATGACTTAGCCTAACCTTGACCTTGATTCATTTAGCAGGTCATGACTTAAAATCAAGTACCAGGTCATGAACTTGCATGCACTTGATTTATGTACCTGGTCATGACTTAACCTAACCTTGACTAGCTAGCATAGACAATTAAGAGGTATGGTTAAGAGAAGATTAGTAATGGAATAAATTATATGATATGAAAACAAGCATATTCTTTTTTTTTTTTTTTTCAATTGCATATTTTTTAAGTAAGGGTATGGTTAAGAGAAGATTAGTAATGGAATACTTTCTTGGGATGGACAATGAAAGTATTGCCCCTTTATCTATGAAAATACAAGGAATGAAAAATTATTAAATAATAAGTGACAAATGTACATTCATGAAAAATATATAAAAAGGAAAATTGTAATAATCACCCCTAAAGTTTGGCATAATTGTAAGAACCACTCCTCATATTTCAAAAATAAAAATAATCTCCCCTATTGTTAAACAAATGACAAAATAATCATTTTATCTTTCCTTTCTTTCTCCTTTGATTTTACAAAACAAAAGAATAAAAAAAGAAACTAGTTGCATCTTGGAGTCAAACATGTTTCAAGATGAAGGTAGACCATTTGAACTTATTGCGCAGAAGAAAGGGAAAGGAAGAGAAAAAGAGGGAGACTAGTGTCACAACTACCATCGTTGTTGTTACGTTGACAACTAAGAGAGAAAGAAAAAGAAAATAGATGAGAGACTTAAGAAAAGAAAGAAAGAAAAATATAAAATAAAAAAATTAAAATATAATGGTACTTTGAACCCTTCAAGCCTCAATTATTAGTTTATATAATCTTCAATAATTTTTGTGATAATAGAGATGTGAATCAACATAGGTTTTCTTATTGAAATAACCAACTAAAGGACAAATACAAACTAAAAAGATTACTCATATAGGACATGCACAAAGCAAAAAATTAAGTAAAATCAGATTTTACCTAGAAAAAGAAAGAATAATGATAGGAGAGGTTTTGAAATTTAGTGCAAACTAGTAAAATAATGGGCAACTATATATTGTCTCATTTACATAAATCGACTTTGTTTATTGTTTCCACTTGTTAATTAATGTAATTTAATACTAGCTTCCATGCATTAAGGTGATATTTATGTGTGTTCTTGTCAAAAATAAAGTTGTTTGTTTGCATTTAATGTTTTGTCAATATATACATCTTTAATTAGACGAAATGATTTTGTATGGAAAGAAAAAGGGAACAGGAATAGAATGACTATTTCATCCTATCGCTATGACTGATTGTTATGCTTGGTGCGTCTTCATTTTGATTGAATGTAATGTCATAAAATAATTAGTTGACAAAGATGTGTTTTTATATTATAAAAATAATATTTAATTTAAAAAATCATATAATTATCTCCCCAGTTTAGGTAAAAATATTAAATAAAAATAAAATTTTATTTAATTTTCAAATAGAATTAATTTGAGAAGTGACGTATTACATATGGTAGATATTGTTTTACCTTTGATATAGTTTTGATGATGAAAAATAAATATTGATTTTATGTTAAAATTTGTTTGGTGCACCTATTTTTCTTTTCAAGCACCAAAATGAAAATCAAGTTTTCATGAAAATCCATTTCATCTTATGCCAAAAATCTTGTGTTCAATATTCTTGATGACATTTGGTTTTGAAAAATAAGTTTTTATTGTCAAAAGAATCTTTTTTGTATCAAAATAGGCCATATTCTATTTGAATATCAATTCTATGTTTTAATTTTGAAGGCCAGCATGTCAACCATTTTTGAAAAGGAGTCAACCGTTTTTGAAAAATGGTCGACTATTTTTTCCAAGCCTGTTGACCGTTTTCTCTTAAAGTGTCGATCGTATTTTAAGCATATCAACCGTTTTTATGCAAGCTCTCGGTCATATGCTGTCATCCGCTATTACATCATTTTCAGTAGATCATTTTTGGACCCAGCTGACCATTTTTTATATACTATCGACCGTTTTTGTTTTTAATGGCTAGTTTTGTAGGCTCTAACGGTCACAAACGACTAATTTTACTTCAAGCTTTTGTGTAGCCTATAAATATAGCCAAAGAGAGAATTTGAGAAGACTAATGGACGGGAATGAGTTGAGTTGAGATTACATATTGTATTCATACTTCTCAAATTTGCTTGTAGTTTATTTTTCTCTCAAAAGGTGTCAAGCCTCGTTCCTAGATTTTCCCGCTAACATAGAAAGTCCGAGAGAAAGTTCATTGAATATGGATACAGATACTCAAAATTTTCAAAGAAATTGTTTTTTCGAATTTTCTCACTAATAATAAGAGCCAAAATAAATTATATAACATTCATTACATTATCATCTTAGGCTTATCGCCCATACATTTTCAAAATAAAATGACACTAAGGTAAAAAAAACAAAATGAACCCTCTATTTCTTGCCCTCAACATTACACCCATGGATCTTGAGGCCGGGACATCTTTGTACACATCTAACCAAAACTCATCTCAATATCTATCTTCCACTTCCCTAGAATGACGAAAGAAACAAAGTGACCCACAAGACTCAGCAAGTATATAGCAAATGGAAGTATTCATAGAACGATATATGAAAGCATGAGTAACTCAGAGCCAAAGAAAATCATTACCCGACATTTAGACACCTATTGGGTTCATTCCTTCTAGACTAGACAATGACATTCTCAAAGAAATACACTTTCTTATGGTTTATTAAAACCCATATTTCAAAGTGAGCTATAAGGCTCGGCAAGGATACACATATAATAACGGAATCAAGAATGAAGGGAAAAAGAAATAGAGTACACCTGACTTCCCAATACAATTTAAAACACATCATCCAATTCCTATTATTAATACCATTCCATTCCATCATCATTATGGATTTATGCAATATTTCATTTCCAATAATAACATAGATCTCCATACATTGCATTAGCTCACATGACCTTCCATATACATGGATCACTTCGACTCTCAAAGCCATTTATTCACATGCATGTATGCATACATATATATATATATAAATCAATTATCACTCATTGGCTTGAGCATCACCTACTAGGCTATATGGTCACCTCACAAGCGTCAGACGCTCATAGGATATCCTTTTCTTTTCTCACTTACGAAACATAGCCGTCGCGCCAAAATAATAGTAATAAGGGTTCAAATAATAATGCCATGCAATGCTCATGAGATCTCACATAAGTATAACATACATGCTCCATTATAGAAATATACACATCATGTAATACCCCATGTTCATATAACGTTGCCACGTAATTTCGATGAGTTTAGAATATCGAAAATTGGCTTGATAGCAGTTATAAGTACCGAATCAACTACAGGGAATGCCTCGAAATGAAATTGCCTAAGAAAAATTATATGGTCTCGACAAGCGTATCGAGATAGGATTTATGGTATCGAAAGAAATCAAATTCGGAACGATTTTCGGTACAGTTAAAATACAGCTGCTATTTAGGCTGTAAAACTGAATCGTCGTAGGAGACTCTCGAAAAATCAACGAAACCCTAGGGGGCTCTGTTTTTGCTTAACGAGTAACCCTTCAGTGGTTTCGGGATGAAACAACAACTCGGTAAGGAAACTTGGGCAAAATCAACTAGACTTCAAGTTATTAATTTTGTGTTTTTGGTATCGTAATGTCAATTAATTTAGTGTTTGAGGATATTGTTGTAATTAGATAATTATTCTAATGAATTTAGGATAAAATTTGGGGTTAATGCATAATTTTTATATATAGTAAATATGGTGTGGCAGTGTGTGCGTGGAAGGCATGCTCTGCAACGAAATTTCATGGCTGAGAATGGAGAGATTTTAGCGGGATTTAGGGAGAGTGTATGGCAGCGAGATTTGTGGAAATTTCTGATTAAGTGCGTGGAAGGCAAGCATGTAACAGTGAAGTATATATATATAAATGTAATCGGGTGGAGTGGTGGCCAAGGTAGGAGGTCTATAAATGGATGCATTTGGGTTGTTTAAGAGCAATAAGGAAGCGAGAGTTCACTGAAGAGAGAGAGAGAGAGAGAGAAAGAGAGGGAGAGAGAGCAAGCGACCGAGAGTGGCCACTTCCAGTAGCCATGGCTGCGAAGTAGAGCTTCGATGCTCGACCATGGTGGTCAAGGAAGAAGGGGCAGCCCGTCATGCGATGGTTGAGACAGTAAGGTGAGGTGCAGAGGCAACCGATGGGCCGAGAAACAACCCGAAATAATGGAGCTGCGGCCATGGCAGCCATGGCCGCGAGTTCCAGCAAACTGGACATGAGGCAGAGGAGCTGCTGCGATGGCAGCTCGCGGTGGCAGGTGACGGTACGGCCAGTACAACGGCTGGGAGAGGCTGAAGCGGCTGGTGGCGGAGGCGCGAGGAGGTGCTGGCAGCAGCGGTGGCCGCGGGCGGTCCTGGTTCAACCAGGGAGGAAAGAAGAAGAAGAAGAAGAAGAAGAAGAAGAAGAAAAGAAGAGAAGAAAGAAAGAAGAAAAGGAAGAAGAAGAAATGGAAAGAAGGTGGGTTGCACAGGTAGCAGGGGAGGCACGGGGAAGAAGATGAAGTAGAGGGAAGAAGAGAAAAAAAAAGAGAAAAGAAAGAAAAAAGAAAAAGAAAAGAAAAAGAAAGAAAGAAAAAGAAGAAAAAAATAGGAAAATGATGGGAAAAAATCCTAAAAATTTTCAAAAGATAGGAAATTATATTTTGGTGATATTTCAGAGATTTTGGTGAGAAAAACGGCCGGGCACTCATTTTGAGAATATGGCACGCATATCGAGAAAAATCAGATATGCTGAGTTAAGGTAAGTAAAATTTTTTAAAAAAATTTAGAAATTATAGAATATTATTTTATGAATTGTCATAGTGAAATATTTGAGAAAATATTTTTAGAAATATTTAATTTAGAATTATTGAGGAAAAATAGGAAGAAATAGAGAGAAAATGCCAGAAATTCTGAAAAATAGGTTTTAATTTTTATTTAAATAATTATGGTGATTAGGATACTTTGAGGCTGAAGTTGAAGAGAGTCGTGAAAATTTTGAGGTTGACACGCAAATCGAGGCAAGGCACGAATATCGAGGTAGCCTGATAAGCTTGAGAAGGTAAGTGGTATTTCCTCGAAAATGTTTTCATCATATTGACATGCCTTGATATGTATTTATCACGTAGAATGCATACATGACTATGAAATGCATGAATACACGTTGATATCATTGATCACACGCACATGAGGCCGTAAGGAGTACGAACTGGTACCGCTGCCTACCAAGAGTGCACCCATACACCCCGGTTTTGAAAGAGGTGGCCGCTAAAATGGTGGGTAGCATGAAAGGTGCAATTGACACCTACAATGAAAGACATTGCATACACACATGACATAACATTATATACCCTTACTTAGATGATTCATCATCTAATTTGGGTTTTTGCCCCTAGAATATTCAAATGTTCCAGGTGGAGATTGTAGCAGATTCGAGGATAAATGAGGCCTGAAATAGCACTTAGCAGAGTGCATGAGAAATGAAATGTATGTAACGTAGCCCCTGTATTTAAGTTCTACTACTTTAGATTTTGAACGTTTTGAGATGTAAGAATTATTTATGATTAATGTTAAGATATCAGGTTTCGATCATTGCTTCCGCATTTGATATGTATAGTGATTCTCTTTCAAGAAAAATGATTGGGAATTCTAGGACGAATTCGAGGTATGATGTGATTTAGAATTAAGTTTGAAAAGAAAAATTTTATTGTCCCGGAATTGTCCTAAGTTTATAACACTCCCGAAAAGCGGGGCGTTACACATCATGAACATCATGCACATTTAAACATTTCAATAACATATTCACTCATGAGCCCATGCATGCACATATGCATATCTTCAATCACATCCTAGCATTTTAGAGGATTGAGTGATGCTAGATGAAGCAATTAATATCAACTTAGATCAACAATCATGCTTAATTTGGATTGAGGAAAGACTTGAACAACTCAAATCATGACCAAAGTATATGGTATTATATATCAAATTGAATCCCTAGAAGTCTAGTTTATGACGCTTCAAACGGATCTCAATTTTGACTTCTACATCAAAAGTTATGGTCAAAATAGAGCAACATGCGCAGTGTTGAAAAAAAGAGAATAACCGACTAATAAAAGGGAATAGTCGACTAATGGAAGGAATAGTCGACTAAGGAAATCTTTAGTCAACTAATGATTAGTCGATTGAGCAAATTGATTAGTTGACTGGGTCGAGGGCTGGCACCAAAATTTGAGAAAACATGCATCTGTTGAGTCGACTAAACCTCAAAATTAGTCGACTCAACACACATAGAACACACGAAATGGACCCGAAACACCCCAAAACAACCACCACTAGCTTCCTAACCACAAATGTCATTCATTGAATGAAAAAAAGGGGTGAACAAGTCCCAATGAGACTAACACCAAGACCCAACAAAAGTTTTGACATAACATATGGTTTAAAGAAAATATATAACCGATACCAAAAATAATTTTTATCAATGAGGGGACCAAGAATCATGAAACATTTCGACATCACAATGGAAAATAAGGAAAGGTTGCACAAAATAAAATAAGAGTGCAAGAAGAACTTGTCTTGATAATGGAATCCCAAAGAGAAGAAGAGCACCCAGTTGAGATCTCTCCACTTGAAGCTTCAATGGACATCAATAATGAAGAATAAGAGGGAGAAGAAGAAGGAGAAAGGGAGATCAATGAGAGAAAGAGAGATTGAGAATGAAGGAAGAAAGCAAGAAGAAGAAAGAAAAAAAATGAAAAACACAAGGGATGGGAGGGGAATGGCATGCACGCCTATCTCACTTACCCCCATCAACCCATTCTCCATTCTCTTTCCATATTTGCCCTTCTACACAACACATACTCCACTAAATATCTAAGCCCTTTTTGGACTTTTCCATTTTTCTTTCTATTCCTATTTATTCAATTCAACTCACTTAAATACATGGGCTCAAGCCCACTCACTAGCCCAATTCATAATGGCCCAATGGGCAACCCAATCCATTTCATTTACCTAAATAGAATACCACACAACTTGCACTTGGGCTTAACCCAATTTTAGTAGCCTAATCCACTTTAGCCCACTAAGTTGGACTTTTCAATCATTTTCATTTTCTTTCTTCATTTTCTTTATTTCTCCTCTTTTCATCAAATATGATAATAACATTTATAATTTATTCACATAAGAAAAATATTTTCCCAACATTTAATTTAATAGGGTAAAACTTCAAATGCCCATAAATAAAATATTAATAAACTCCTAGACCCACTAACGGGTCGTTACAAAAGGTTTTTCTTATTTAATCTGTATCATTTGATTTCAAACATTGTATTTAATTTGAGAGATCATTGTAACTAAGAGTATTCTCTCTTTTGTTCAACCCTTGTATTTTCCTATTTTGTACTTGTGTATAAGTAAGAAGGTTATAATTGCTAACTATTTATGCTAGAGGGCCTATTGAGTTTGGTAAGAGATTTTAATGAATTGTTTGAAAATCCTTAGTGAGGAGTTAAGGTAATGAAAGTTTGGTTTAGCCGAATCATTAAAAATTCTTGTGTTTTTTATATCTCTTGTTTTACATTCTTCAAGCATTGATTTTGAAATTTCATATTTTTTCTTTTAACTCACTAAAACCTCATTTCTAGCAAAAGATTTTTAAAGTTCAAGTAAATTTTTAATCACCCAATTCCCCCCTCTTAGACGACGATGACAAAGCAAACGATGGAAAGCTTATATATATGACACCATGTAATTAGCTAGAAAAATAATGTAAAAGTAAAAATATAATAGTAACTCCCATTTCACATAATGGGAAAGATTTTTATCCATATTGTGATTGAAAATCTTTCAATCATTTTGAAACAATGGGTCATTCTATTCCTTTGTAACAACTTAAGAATCTTTTTTGTAAATCTCATTTCCATTCTTATTTCCTCACTCTACATTCTATCCAACCATATGTAATCTAAGAGAATGCCTCCCAGCTAGTTGAAAGAAAAATCACTTTTATTTATTAAAGAAAATCTAACACTAGTCAATGCATAGTTCATATTTAATCAATAAATGGAAAGAAAAGAAAGAAAAGGGTTATGTTTAATGCTAGTACACTTTACCCTTCCATTCACTACAAGAAAAGAAAGAAAAGAAAGAAAAGGGCATTCATTGGCTTGAGCATTGCCTACCGGGCTATATGGCCACCTCACAAGCGTCAGGCGCTCCATAGGATATCCTTTTCTTTTCTCACTTACGGAACATAGCTGTCGTGCCAAAATAATAGTAATAGGGGTGCAAATAATAATGCCATGCAATACTCATGGGATCTCACATAAGTATAACATACATGCTCCATTATAGAAATATACACATCATGAACATCATACACATTTAAATATTTCAATAACATATTCACTCATGAGCCCATGCATGCACATATGCATATCTTCAATCACATTCTAGTATTCTGGAGGATTGAGTGATGCTAAAGGAAGCAATTAATAACAACTTAGATCAATAATCATGCTTAATTTGGATTAAGGAAAGGCTTGAAAAATTCAAATCATAACCAAAGTATATGGTATTATATATCAAATCAAATCCCTTGAAGTGTAGTTTATGAGGCTTTAAACGGATCTCAATTTCGATTTCTACATCAAAAGTTATGGTCAAAATAACGCAACATGCGCAGTGCTTAAAAAAAGAGAATAGTTGACTAATGAAAGGGAATAGTCGACTAATGGAAGCTATAGTCGACTTTTTCTTAGTCGACTAAGGAAATCTTTAGTCAACTAATGATTAGTCAATTGAGAAAATTGATTGGTCGACTGGGCCGAGGTCTAGCACCAAAATCTGAGAAAACATGCATTTGTTGAGTCGACTAAATCTCAAAATTAGTCGACTCAACACACATAGAACACACGAAATGGACCCAAAACACCCCAAAACAACCACCATTAGCTTTCTAACCCACAAATGTCATTCATTGAATGAAAAAAATGGGGTGAACATGCCCCAACGAGACTAACACCAAGACCCAAACAAGTTTTGACATAACATACGGTTCGAAGAAAATATATAACCGATACCAAAAATAATTTTTATCAATGAGGGGACCAAGAACCATGAAACATTTCGACATCACAATGGAAAATAAGGAAAGCTTGCACAAAATAAAATAAGAGTGCAAGAAGAACTTGCCTTGATAATGGAATCCCAAAGAGAAGAAGAGCACCCAGTTGAGATCTCTCCACTTGAAGTTTCAATGGACATCAATAATGAAGAAGAAGAAAGAAGGAGAAGGAGAAGAAGAAGAAGAAGAAGAAGAAGAAGAAGAAAAGAAAATCAACGAGAGAAAGAGAGATTGAGAATGAAGGAAAGAAGCAAGAAGAAGAAAGAAAAAAAATGAAAAAAAGAAGAAAAAAATGAAAAAAACAAGGGATGGGAGGGGGATGGCATGCACGCCTATCTCACCTACCCTTATCAACCCATTCTTCATTCTTTTTCCATATTTGCCCTTCTACACAACACACACTCCACTAAATATCTAAGCCCTTTTTGAAATTTGCCATTTTTCTTTCTTTTTCCATTTATTTAATTCAACTCACTTAAATATATAGGCTCAAGCCCACTCATTAGCCCAATTCATAATGGCCCAATGGGCAACCCAATCCATTTTTCATTTACTTAAATAGAATACCACGCAACCTGCACTTGAGCTTAACCCAATCTTAGTAGCCTAATCCACTTTAGTCCACTAAGTTGGACTTTTCAATCATTTTCATTTTCTTTATTTCTCCTCTTTTCATCATATACGATAATAACATTTATAATTTATTCACATTAGAAAAATATTTTCCCAACATTTAATTTAAAAGGGGTAAAACTTCAAATCCCATAAATAAAATATTAATAAACTCCTAGACCCACTAACGGGTCGTTACAAAAGGTTTTTTTATTTAATTTGTATCATTTGATTTCAAACCTTGTGTTTAATTTGAGAGATCATTGTAATTAAGAGTATTCTCTCTTTTGTTCAACTCTTGTATTTTCCTATTTTGTACTTGTGTATAAGTAGGAAGGTTATAATTGCTAACTATTTATGCTAGAGGGCCTATCGAGTTTTGTAAGAGATTTTAATGAATTATTTGAAAATCTTTAGTGAGGAATTAAGGTAATGAATTAAGTTTGGTTTAGCCGAATCATTAAAAATTCTTGTGTTTTTTGTATCTCTTGTTTTACATTCTTCAAGCATTGATTTTGAGAGTTCATATTTTCTCTTTTAACTCATTAAAATCTCATTTCTAGCAAAAGATTTTCAAACTTCAAGTAAATTTTTAATCACCCAATTTACCCCTCTCTTAGACGATGATGACAAAACAAATGATGGAAAGCTTATATATATGACACCATGTAATTAGCTAGAAAAATAATGTAAAAGTAAAAATATAATAATAACTCCCATTTCACATGATGGGAAAGCTTTTTATCCATTTTGTGATGGAAAATCTTTCAATCATTTTGAAACAATGGGTCATTCTATTCCTTTGTAACAACTTAACAATCTTTTTTGTAAATCTCATTTCCATTCTTATTTCCTCGCTCTCCATTCTATCCAACCATATGTAATCTAAGAGAATGCCTCCCAGCTAGTTGAATGAAAAATCACTTTTATTTATTAAAGAAACTCTAACACTAGTCAATGCATAAATAATATATAGAATCTTTATTTTATTATGCGGAGGCAATTTGCTTAGTTCATATTTAATCAATAAAAGGAAAGAAAAGAAAGAAAAGGGTTATGTTTAATGCTAGTATACACTTTACCCTTCCATTCACTATAAGAAATGGTAGATTTCTCAACTTTTTCTCCTGGCATTTTTTGGGAACGCTAGTAACAATGGATAAAAAACATTGAGAAACAAATAACAAATGGCAAACTAGATTAACGAGGGAGCGGTAATTACTGAAATTTTAAATTTGGTAAAAAAATAATGGATATTTACAAGTGTTTATAAAATATATATCTATCATAGACGAGAAGGCTAGTAATTAGAAACAAATAATAAATGGAAAACTAGTAAAATATTGGGCAACTATTGTCTCGGTTACATAAATCGACTTTGTTTATTGTTTTCACTTGTTAATTAACGTAATGCAATGCTAGCTTCTATTAAGGTGATATTTATATGTATTCTTGTCAAAAAGAAAGTTGCATATTTGTAATATTTAATGTTTTGTCAATATATACATCTTTGATTAGGTGAAATGATTTTGCATGGAAAGAAAAAGGGAATGGGAATAATAATGACTATTTTATTCTATCGCCATATGTTGTGTCATAAGTACAAACCTATTAAAAAGCTAAAAAATTCAAAACAACTTTTTGGATTAAAATGTATAAATTTTCTCCTACACTGGGGGAGGAGTCTCACGTAACGCGCAAACTAGATAAATCCAACTTCCAAAAATTTCTCCGTGAAGATAATTAAACGTTATCTACAAGAAAAAGACGTTATCCAAAAGAATTCTAATCCTACTAGGGTTAGGAAAAGCCAAGATAAACGTTATTTGTAAGAATTCTAATCCTAACAGGGTTAGAAAAAGTTAAGATATACGTTATCTATAAGAATTCTAATTCTAGCAAAGTTAGAAATGTTGAAAATAAATGATTCAATATATAGGGCCACAAATGTACTTTTAAATGTGTAATGCTATCTTAAAGTTTAGCCATTTAAAAGTGATGTATAAAGTTTATTTTTTGGGCTATTAGGTATTAAACTATCATGGAACTAATGTGCAAAGACATAAGTTATATTTCTAAATTGATAATGGGCCAATTTAGAAATATGAGAAGTTGTTAACTACTTTTAGCAGTTATATAAGGGGTTATGGTCCCCAATTGATAGTTATGTCTTTCTCTCTGCATCCCCATCAACAGAGAAATTATATAGAAATTACGAATCAATTAGAAGATCAAAAGACCTGTTTTGATCAATCATCGTAATGGATACATATATGCTTCCATTTATTGTTCATTTTATTCTTAGTGATTTGACATGAATGTTCTTGAAATTTGGATAATAATTCTACAAGTGGTATCAAAGCGGTTTTCATATCGAATCATTAAGGATCGTACTATTTGTGATCCATGATTTACTTTTAGTATTATGATCTTTAAATTCCTTATGGATTAAATTTTTTGTTTCGACCCAATCAAAATGGTGCAATACTGCACCAGTAAGGAATAGTTGTGACCACCTGGCCGCAGCATTAAGAAAACCAAAGCCACGACTAGTGACCACGACATCAAGATGGCAGTGGTCGCTGCATTCAATAAATAAAAAGCCACGGCCAGTGGCTGCGGCATTAAGGAAAAGAAATGGCCGCAGCCTCTAGGCTGCGGCGTTGTGGCAGAGGGGCGGCCTAACTACTGCCTCCATCCCTAAGGGTTCAACCCCTAGGGTTTTTTCAGACAGGGGCCCAAAAAGGTCTATGGCAAATTTGGGCTTTTGGATGGCGGGTTAAGCCTCCAATTTATCAATTAATTAATTTATTGATTATTAATTAATTAAATTCAGAACAATTTTTTTTAATTAGTTTTTCCATTATTTTTCCTGTAGAAGAAAAATATATATAGTTAAAAAAAAAAAACTAAAGTTAACAATAAATTAATATTGGCATGCAATTCCAGTCTTAGTGGCGCATGCATTTCCAGTCTTAGTGGCACCACTTTGGAATTTGGTGCATTTTTAAATGCAGATATTGGCTTGCTTATATATATATATATATTGAAATGAATTAATTGAAACAACATGTCGCCAAAGTGACATCTCTTGTTGAAATTAATTTGTTTTGAAATATAAACAGTTGTGTGAATGTAACTTGTGTGAATATTTATCGACCCAAAGGAAGATAATTAACATAATTTCATGTGCACTTATAGTAATAAATGCGTGATAATTTTTCGATTTATATATGTGACCAATAAATCGGCCCAAAGGAAGATTTATTGTATTCTTGTCAAAAAGAAAGTTGCATATTTGTAATATTTAATGTTTTGTCAATATATACATCTTTGATTAGGCGAAATGATTTTGCATGAAAAGAAAAAGGGAATGGGAATAATAATGACTATTTTATTCTATCGCCTTATAAGTAAAAGTCCATTAAAAAGTTAAAAAATTCAAAATAACTTTTTGGATTAAAATGTATAAATTTTCTCCTACACTAGGGGGAGGGGTCTCACGTAACGTGCAACCTAGATAAATTGGACTTTCGAAAATTTCGCCATGAAGATAATTAAACGTTATCTATAAAAAACAAACGTTATCCAAAAGAATTCTAATCCTACTAGGGTTAGGAAAAGTCAAGATAAACATTATTTATAAAAATTCTAATCCTAACAAAGTTAGAAAAAATTAAGATAGACGTTATCTATAAGAATTCTAATTCTAGCAAAGTTAGAAAAAATCAAAATAGACGTTATCTGTAAGAATGTGAATTCTGGATTATTTCGAATTACTCCATGTCCTTTTATAAATAGTCAAATATTCATTCTTAAAAAGATACGTCTCTAATACTGATTTTAATATAGTCTTCATCATCTTTAGTATCTGAATTAAGTATCGAAGTGTTTGCGCAGGGACCTCCTATTGCCTTCTGACTGTTTTCTTCCTTGTAAACTTAGGTGAATATATGACAACGTTAAATTTCTTGTTATATACGACTACGTTAATATACGACTACGTTTCCAATCAAATAAATTTCTTGTTATATTTTGACAACAACACTATGTTTGATCTAGCCAAAAATTGAATAATCAGTTCATTCTACCGTTATGTTTGATATATACATCTTCATTTTGATTGAATGGAATGTTATAAATAATTAGTTAACAAAAAATGTCCTTTTATATTATAAAAATAATATTTAATTTAAAAAATCATACAATTACCAAATATATGTTAAAAATTTATTTCCTCTTTTTAGGTAAAAATATTAAATAAAAATAAAATTTTATTTAATTTTCAAATAAAATTAATTTGAGGGGTGATGTATGACATACAGTAGACGACAACCACAAATGGATGGTGAAAAACTTATATATGTGATACCATCTAATTAGGAAAAAAAAATTTGAAGATAAAAATGTAATAATACCTCCCATTCCACAAAATGAGAAAGCTTTCTATCTATTTTGTGAAGGAAAAATTTCAATCATTTTAAAGGAATGAATCATTCTATTCCTTGGTAAACCTTTAGTGGGAATTCCATTTTGTTTACCATTAATTTCCTCACTCTCCATTCAGCCCAACCATATGTAATCCAAGAGAACAATAGAGAGTTGCCTCCTTACTCTCACAGTGAATGAAATATCACGTTTATTTATTCAAGAAACTCCAAGACTAGTCAATGCATAAATAAATAACAAATAAAGTGTTTATTCTATTATGTGGAGGCCACTTGCTTAGTTCATATTTAATCAATAAAAGAAAATAAAAAAGAAAGAAAGAAAAGGGTTATGTTTAATTCTAGTACACTTGGCCCTTCCATTCACTTCAAGAAACGCCAGATTTCCTGACTTTTTTTCCTAGCATTTTTTGGAAATGCCAGTAATAGTAATGTATAATAAAAACGTTGAGAAAAAAATAGTAAATGGAAAACTAGATTAACGAAGCGATAATTATGGACATTTTAAATTTTGTCAAAAATGCTAGATATTTATTATTGTTTATAATAAATGCTAGATAGTAAATGGAGAGCGCTGGTGATTAGAATGGTTGAAACAACGTCCTCCAACCGCGAGTTTCCCAACATTTTTAAAGTTGTTTCAGTTTTGGCGTAGGATAAAATGCCATCGTATTCCCAACATTTCTAAAGTTGTTTCAGTTTTGAACTCTATAAAATTGCAAAAGATTATAACATCATTTACAGATGTCAGTATTTTCAAAGTAAAGCACCAACTATCACCAGGAACATTAATCCCTAAACCTAGCCCCTTCTTTTTCTCCCTCGCTAATACCTTTGGTAGAAGCAACGTTGCTCGTCACTCGGACAGCCTACTCCTCTAGTGAGTCCATTAGTCTCACTCTCTCTCTCTCTCTTTATCATTCTTCCCCCATCTTTGTCTCATTGTTTTGATAGGCACTGAGAGACCTTTTGATTTTGAATCACTATCGAGCACTCCATTGTTGTTTTCTCTCCTCTCTCTTTCTCCTGATCATCTTTCTTTCCCATAATAGGGTGATAATTGGAGACCTTTCAATTTTTGATTTCTGATAATGGTGTTTGAGACCGATCACCATGTGTTGCCTTGATAATTGGACCTCAAGAGCTAAGTTTCGGACTTAGCAATGTCCGACCTCAGGAATGTAACCTGTAAGCCAACGGACTGACGGGGCTAGGGTCCCCTGGGGTAGACTCCAATGCTCAAGTCAATAGAGTAAATGCAAGTAGTAGAAAATGTAAAACCTGGAGAGCTTGTCTTACCTGATGAAAACCCCTGCCTTTTGTAGATAAGTCCGTTATGGGGTACCCGAGATGGGCGGGTATGACTCTTGAGAACCTTGGTCAAGCTGGAACGGGTCTTGCGGTCTGGTCCAGATTTTTTGGACTCCACTTCGGTTTGTGGACTTGCCACGTGTCAGTCTCTCGGGCAATCCATGTGGCGAGCGAGACTACTAGCGTGTAGGGATTTTCTTGTAATTTAGGTAATGCCACATCAATTTCCATTGATGACTACAGGGTTATCATAACATGCATAAAGTAAGGATGCTCAGTGAGGTGATTACTAAATCGAAAACATCCCCCTGATCGAATCTTCTCCCCTTGAAAATCAACAACCATGCATAGGGCTATGATCAGATATGCCAGGCAGAAGAAAGATGGCACGAGTATTCCCGACGTGAGCCAGCCAGTTATCATTGACAAGAACACGATCAAGCTTACGATAAATACTATCTCTCTCGAAGTGCTTATTATTCCAAGTAAAGGCTGGGCTATAAAATGAAAGGTCCTGGAGGGAGGAACGAGACAAAAATTCAATAAAATGACCATATTTGACGTAACCAATGGATTTCCCCTAATTCGAATTTTAGAGATATGACGACAAACATTAAAATCCCCAAGGAGAACTCAAGGGGAGACGTGAACAAACGACACCTAGAAGTACAAGCAATGCCATAGCCGACACTAGGCCACATCCTTATAACTAGCAAACACACAGGTCAGAAAGAATATTGACTAATTAATCAATCAAGTGCATTTTAAGTGCACAAATTAATCTAAACTACATACAACTTCCACTATCTAGTGGGCTGGATCATGGCCAAACCAAGTTCGAACCTCCAACCTGCTAGCTCCCCTCGTGTGCATGTAACCACCAAGTTACAAGGCTCCTCAATGCATTTATAAACGAGTATGTATTCATTAACTAATCGTGAACTTCTAATCGAGCTAACTCGTGAGCTAATGAGCCGAACTTTACTAAGGTCAAGCTCAACATGTTTACAAATTGAGTTTTAAAGTTAGACTTAAGCTTAGCTCATTTATCTTAACAAACAAACTCGAACAATATTTTATTAAGTCAAACACTAAGCTGCTCACGAACGATTGGACTCATTCACAACCCTATATTTGGGTAGTACACGTGGAACATTTCACTAACCATTTCCATAAGATTGACCACCATCATTGAACATTCTTCCACAAAACATACAATAACTCAACCTCGCTTCACAAAAGATCATAACTCAAAGCTCTTTCAAGATGATGCAAGAGAATTCTATTTAT
This sequence comes from Diospyros kaki, assembly GCA_036245055.1. Lineage (NCBI taxonomy): Eukaryota > Viridiplantae > Streptophyta > Magnoliopsida > Ericales > Ebenaceae > Diospyros > Diospyros kaki. Next base: position 33,880,392 of record BSEG01000016.1, read on the forward strand.
TTTCACCTTTAAATAGATATTTATTAAGGAATAATGAGATCCTGTATTATTTGTTGCCTAAAATTTATATTAAGGTCAACATAAAACCATTCTTGTGCAGTTAAATTCCAAATTGTAAGGTTTGATTATCAAACAACACGTGCTAATAAGTGATTAAGTGAATATCAAACAAATATATCAAAAACAAGTATTTTTCAAACAAATATAATTTTTCGTCAATTATCAAACAAGGACATGCTATCAGGTGATTTGACGAAACAAATAGATCAATGAAACAAAGTAACAAATTAGGGGCGAGATGAAGTACAATTACGTTTGAGGATTCACTAAAGTTGTTGAGAGTTGTGGTTTAAGAACTTTGTAGTGCTAGTTGCAACGACAAGAGAAACAACAAATCTAATGGCAAGCGGCAGCAGGCTATGATAGAGAAAGAAAGGGTAAAGGATAAGGCGACGGATGACGGAGGTGGCAACGGTTGTGGAGGCTTTGATGGCGAGAGAGAGATAGGCATATGGAAGAGAAAAAGAGGGAGAGGGATATTAGGGAGATGAATGGCAATGACATCGTCAACAGAGAGATGAAGGGTTATGGCAAAGATTGAAATGGAGAGAGATAATTAAGGAGACAAATGGTGAGAGAGAGATGGTGAAGAGGAATTTACGAATGGAAAAGAAAAGAGAAGCTTTGAGATAAAATCTAGAGGAGGATTAGAGAAGGAAATGATTTGTCTTTAAATCTGAATTAGGATTTAATTTAAAATTTGTCTCAAAATGCTTATTTTCACTAAAATGCACTTCTTTTTAGTGTCTTAATTAAAAAATAATATTTTGAATAGAGAGAGAATTTTTTCAGTCTTTAATGTAATAAATAATATTAAAATAATAATAAAAATATTTTTTACCCTTTCAAATTGGAAAACTTTTCGTCTCTAATTATATTTTTTCATTTAGAGACGAAATTTGTGATTGATTCCTTATTTTTAAATAGAGAGCATAAAATTTTATTTTTAAAATAAATAATAATAAAATATATTGGTTGTCTTTAGAGATAAAAAATTATCTGTCTTTAATCATATTTTTCTATTTAAAGATGGAACCGAATTCCTTATTTTTTGACAGAGATGAATTTTTTTTTTGTTCCTAAAGTAATAAATAATATTAAAATAATAATACAAAGACATAATTAGAGATGAATTTATTTTAAAATTGAAAAATCAATTTCTAATTCCTTCTTTATATTCTTCTTCTACTACTAAAATACAAAAGGTTGATTTTTCTGTACAATTTGTGTTATTCTTCAAGAGGTCAGCCCAGCTCCAACCCTTTGGGAGGACCCTAAGGAGACTCGGATCAAAAGGAGCCCATGGAAAGAAAGATACCAAAGGAATCCCATAGCTTCGAGTCTGCAAATCAAAGGAAATTAACCATTAATGCCCATCATTCCTCAATTAATAAAAATGAGCCAGCTAGAGACAGTGGTATCGAGGATGACAAACACCCTAAAAGGGTAGTCTTCAGCTCCATCGACCCTTCATTCTCGAGAGAAAGGACGAGAGGTACAGGTGGCCAAGTCCCTTACGACACCATAGAAAATAAGCAAACACAAGAAAAAAACAAGGGTAAGTTCATTCTAACTTTTCTGGCTTTCCACGCACGTTCGATCTCCATAAGGAGAAAAGTGGAGAAATAACTTTGTAGTGTCCCTTGTTACTAACTTCATCGTCAGAGGGGCATTCCCAAGTAGTCTCAAGGTAGTCTAATTGACATTTCTTTAGTGCAAGTGCACATGGGGATCCACGTATATAGGCATCCATCTCAATTACATTACTCTACGTCACCACAAATTTATTGGTGACAGTTCATAGGCATTATCATCTCCATTGCATCAGTTTAACTTCTTAAGGGAACACACTCTATATCTTTCTTCTTACCAAAGACTAGAATAAAATATATTTTTTGTCTTAGATACCAAAAATTACTTATCTTTAGTCATATTTTTTTATTTAAAGACTAGAGACGAATTCTGTAACGCCATCATTTTCTTAGGCGCGTTATAACTTGGGATAATTCTGGAATAATAAATTTTTTTTCTTTCAAACTTAAAGCTAAATCACATTATTCCTCGAATCCGTTCCAGAATTCTCATCTATTAATCTCGAGAGAGAATCATTATACACATCAAATGCAGAAGCAATGATCGAAACCTGATATCTTAACATTAATAAATTCAACATTCCTCAAAACATTCAGAATTCAAAATAGCAGAACTTAAATACATGGGCTACATAACATATATTTCATTCTTCATGCACTCTGCTAAGTGTCATTTCATACCTCATTTATCCTCAAATCTACTACAATTTCTACCTGGAACGTTTGAATATTCTAGGGGTAAAAACCCAAATTAGATAATGAACCATCTAAGTAAGAGTATATAATGCTATACCATGTGTGTATGCAATGTCTTTCCTCATAGGTGTCAACTGCATCCTTCATGCTACCTACCATTTTTGCAGCCACCTCTTTTGAAGCCGGGGTGTATGGGTGCACCCTTGGTAAAGTAGCGGTACCAGTTCGTACTCCCTACGGCCTCAATGGACGTGATCAATGATATCATTGTGTACATATGCATTTCATAGCATGTCATATGTGCAGTCTACGTGATGGATATATATCAAAGCATGTCAATATGATAAAAGCATTTTCGAGGAACATGAATCACTTACAACCAAACATTTTCTATAAAACTAAATTCAGTTGGGAAGTACCACTTATCTTCTCAAGTTTATCGGACTACCTCAAAATTCGTGCATCGCCTCGATTTGCATGTCAAACTCAAAATTTGCACAAATCTCTTCAACTTTAGTCCTCAGGCATCCTAATCACCATATTTATTTAAATAAATATTAAAACCTATTTTTTCATAATTTCTGGCATTTTCTTTCTATTTCTTCCTAATTTTCTTCAATAAATCCAAACTAAATATTTCTCAAATATTTCATTATGACAATTCATAAAATAATATTCTTGAATTTCTAGAAAATTTTACTTACCTTAACTTAGCATCTCTGATTTCCTCGGTATGTGTGCCATATTCTCAAAACGCGTGCCCGAACCGATTTTCTCCCCAAAATCTCCGGAATATTACCAAAATATAATTTCCTATTTTTCTAAAACTTTTGAGATTTTCTGATATTTTTCTCAATTTTCTTTCCTTTCTTTTCTTTCTTTTTCTTTTTCTTTTCCTTTTTCTTTTTCTTTTTTCTTCTTTTCTTTTCTTTATTCTTCTTCTCCTATTCACCTTCTTCTTCCCTGCTTCCACCAATCAGCTTCTTTTCCACTATCCGTTTTTGATAGAGACGAACTTTTTTTTTATTTTTAAAGTAATAAATAATATTAAAATAATAATACAAATACGTAATTAGAGATGTAATTATTTTAAAACTGAAAAATCAGTTTCTAATTCCTTCTTTATATTCTTTTTCAAGAGGGAAGCTCAAGAGGTCAGGCCAGCTCCAACCCTTTGGGAGGACCCTAGGGAGACTTGGATCAAAAGGACCCCATGGAAAGAAAGATACCAAAGGAATCCCATAGCTTCGAGTCTGCAAATCAAAGGAAACTAACCATTAATGCCCATCATTCCTCAATTAATATAAATGAGCCAGCTAGAGACAGTGGTATCGAGGATGACAAAAACCCAAAAAGGGTAGTCTTCAGCTCCATCGACCCTTCATTCTCGAGAGAAAGGACGAGAGGTACAGGTGGCCAAGTCCCTTATGACACCATAGAAAATAAGCAAACACAAGAAAAAAAACAAGGGTAAGTTCATTCTTTCTAACTTTTCTGGCTTCCCACGCACGTTCGATCTCCATAAGGAGAAAAGTAGAGAAACAACTTTGTAATGTCCCTTGTTACAAACAAGTGAGCTCCCTTCATTTTCTTGATTCTAAGATCTCAAATTTGTTGTTTTTCTACACATGTATTTGTTTGGTTTAGATGATTCAATCTAATTACTAGCCATCTATTTATAGACACAATTCTTGAATTGGTAGAGGTTTTGTGGGTTTGGACCATGAGATTTGCCAAGTCTTTCAACAGAGCATTTTTAATCAATTAATTCAAGGGTGAATTGTTCTCTAACAACCTTCTGGACTTCTACTTCTAATTACTTTAACTTGAAGGACCGATGAACTGTTCTTTAATCAATATCTAATGAATAGTTACCAAGTCTTTGATTGGGAAAACGCTAATTTAAGTTTATTCCGAAATTCGGATTGAAAACCTAATTTCATATGGAATGATTATTTCAATTAAAATCCTTTGACCGTGTCTTTGTACAAATACACCTAAAGATGGTGACAATGAATGAATATTTTATCATCCATCATGTGACTAAGATCTCTGGAATGAACTGAATTTTAGGCCTTGTTTGGAGAAAATTAAACATATGTTGCTGCTGATTGCTGAGTCGTTATATTCAGCCGGGAGATATTATTTCACCTGAAGCTTTGCTGTGGGTTAGGTAGTGTTTTATGTTGACTTTTGCTCTATTCATTCTATAAAAAATTGCCCAACCAAACATGGCTTACTAGTTGGTTTCTAAGAACACTGATGGCTTGGTTTAGTAAAAATGGGTTAATTAGGGGCTCTGGATTTGATTCACATGGTTCAGAAGTGAAATTTAGTATCAAACTTGAACACCCGTGAAATTAATTTTAGACAAGCCTGCATTCTCAACAACACATTTAGAAAAATAATTATTTATTCATTGAATGATTCAGCATCAACGTTTAATTTTGTCAAAAAGAGGCTCAAGACTTGGTTCCGAAACTGTCCCAGAATTTTGGTTTAGTTCATTTATTTCGGGTGCCTAGATCAAACTGGTTCTTGCTCTCTAGCACAAACAGGTACATGTCTTAATTTTGAGAATTTTAATGCTACAAAAACTGTTAGAAATGGCTTATAGATTATGGATTCAGGAGCTACTAATTACATAACCTATGACTCAACTCTTTCTAAAACCTATAAACTTATGTCCAGTTCCAAAAGAATGATTGTAGGCAATGGTCACATAGTTCCTATAGCAAGTCAGGGAAGTGTTATACTCAATGCATCACTCCTCGTTCAAAATGTTTTTCATGTCCCTAACCTTTCTACCAATTCTATTTCTGTTCACCAACTGACCAAAATCCTTAATTGTCGTGTTGTTTTCTCTCCCCATGATTGTGGTTTTTAGGAACTAGGCTCAGGGAAGATGATTGGGACTGCTAAGGAATGAAATGGGCTATATTATTTGAAAAGGGGTTGCGATGTTTCTAAAGGGAACCAGTATATTCTTGCCTACTCATCACAACTACACCTACCATGACTGAAATCTAGCTCCATCATTTTCGTTTAGGCCATCCTCCTTCCAGTCTGCTACAAACTATGCTTCCTTCTTTATTTAGGGGTTTAAATGTTACCAGCTTTCACTGTGATGTTTGTGAATTCTCCAAACATTATTGAGTATTCTATCCAATGAGTAATAAGTTTTCTTCCATTCCTTTTTCTTTGGTGCATTATGATGTTTTGACCATCTAGGGTCCCTAATTGCTCTGGGGCTAGATAGTTCATTTCATTTATTGATGATTGTACTTAGATGACCTGGGTATATCTCTTAAAAGATAAGACAACCATTAGTACAAGGATGATTTATACCCAGTTTGGGTCGTTTATTAGGAGATTTCGTACTGATGATAACTACAAGAAAATGTGCGTTTAGAGACGGATTTTAGAGACTGATTTGGAGACTGAACAGTTTTGAGACGGATATTTTCTGTCTCAAATTTGAGACGGATTTAGAGACGGAAAAAAATTTGTCTCTAAATAGAGACAGATTTAGAGACGGAAATAAATCTGTCTCAAATTTGAGATGGATTTAGAGACGGAAAAAATCTGTCTAAAAAATTTAAGACGGATTTTGAGACGGATTTATTTCAGTCTCTAATTACATTCTAATTTTTTTTTGTCTGTAAATCCGTCTGTAATTTGAGATGGAAAAAATCCGTCTCAAATTTGAGACGGATTTATAGACGGATTTTTTTCCGTCTTAAAATTCGTCTCAAATTTGAGACGGATTTTTTCCGTCTCAAATTACAGACGGATTTAAATCCGTCTCAAAATCCGTCTCAAATTTGAGACGGATTTTTTTCGTCTCAAATTACAGACGGATTTATTTCCGTCTCAAAATCCGTCTCAAATTTGAGACGGATTTTTCCCTCTCAAATTACATACGATAAAATTATCTCAAATTTGAGACGATTTTAAATTTTGAGACGGATTATATATAATTATTTAATATATAATTATTTTCGTCTCAAAAACTGTCTTTAATTGAAAATTAAATATAATTATTTAATTTAAAGTTTATTTAAATATATAAGTAATAAAATAAAAAAATTAATGAAAAGTATATTAAAAAATGTAAACTAAATATAAAATTTCTTAAAACACACGCGCTCTATTTTAATTAGTAATATAAATAATATATATACTACATTTTAATATTATAAATCTCTATAAATAAAATATATACTAAACATACACTATATTTTAAATTTTAAGGACGTAAAATGAGGGAATCAAATATTAAAAAATAATTAAATTAAAAGTTAATCAATCTACAATTAAATGAAATCAATTCCAAAAAATATTAAATAATAAAATTATAGACATGCAATAATAAATATATAAATATTATTTTCTTAAAGGAATCAACTAAAAAAAAATGGTGCTACCTATGTGACTCGTGTCACATTCAGTAGATGTTCAACTAACATTTATTCATATCTACTATATTCATCTCATGAATATTGTCATGTGACTCATTATACTTTAAGATTAATATTTAATGCTAATTAAAAGTAATAGTCTATGTGTCAATTTATAATCGATTTATCATATTTTTCTTTTATGAGAAATCTAAGGACTGTTTATTTATTTAAGGATGCATGATAGGTTAAAAACATATTCAATTTTATCCATAAAGATTTCAATAATGCCATTCACAGTAAGATGTTGAACATCTTTAATACAAGAATTTAGACTTATTCTGATAAATTAATTTGTCACAATAGGTATGAAAATTTTGACAACATACTTATTGTGACGAAATGACACTATAATAAAATAACAGTTTAGACACAGATTTTTGAGACTGAATTTTTTGAGACAAATTTAAAGATGGAAAAGATGGGAAATAATAATAATAATAATAATAATAATAATAATAATAATAATAATAATAATAATAATAATAATAATATCTATATTAAAAAAATATATATAAGGCAGGCAGACTAGGTCAAATCTGCCTAATAAAAGGGAAGGTCAACCAGTACGAATTGGATCAGATATAAATAGGATGGGGTTGATAGTGGGTGCCGAAAGTTTCTTGACCAATTTTAATGCAAGGGACTATTTTAATCAACATATTCATCATTTCCTTCAGCAAGAAGGCATTGTTCATGAATCCTCCTACATTGATACCCCCTAACAAAATGAGGTTGCTAAAAGAAAAATGAGACATTTACTCAATGTTACTCGAGCCCTCCTACATCATCATCATGTTCTCAAATTTTTTTGGGGCGAAGCAATTTTAATTACTGCCCACCTTATTAATCGAGTTCCTTCTAAACTTCTCCAAAACTAAAGTCCATTGCAATGTCTTTCTTCTCACGTTTAGGATGTCAATCTTTGTACCTCTCTTCCTCTCAATGTTTTTGGTTGTGTGGCCTTTGTTCATATTACTAAACAACATAGAGACAAATTTGACCCTCAGGCCCTTAAGTGCATCTTTCTTGGCTACTCTCTCCTACCCAAAGGGATACAAGTGTTATTATCCCCTTTCTTGAAACCTCTTTGTGTCGAAGGATCTTACTTTCATTGAAACTCAACCCTTTTTTTTATTCTTCTCTTCCTGGTCACCAAGGGGAGATTGTCAGCGGTGATCTTCTCACTTTGGATTTAGCCCATTTGAGACAGTAAAAAATAGAGCCAGCCACAATTGAACCTGAACCCGAGCTTACCTCAAACCCTCTTGTTCTTGATTCCTCAATTTCAAGTTTTGGTGAGTAGAACACGCAAGAACACGGTGACTCCCCTACAACACATCCATTGTTGCCACCTACTTTCGGATTTAAAGGCTCTCCCTATGTCTTCAAAAGAAGATCTCAACCCATTCTAGATTCCCAGCTTGTGATAACATCTACTCCTAGTCTAGGTATTGAAATCCCTCACTTGCTTGGTTATTCCAATTCTATTTCCAATGATTTGGACTTACCTACTGTTATTAGAAAAGGGATTAGACGTTGTACACAACATCCACTGGCCAATTACATTTCCTATTATCGGCTCTCACCCTAACATAAAAGCTTCTTGTCCTCCCTTAATGCCATTGCTATTCCTAAAACAGTTGAAGATACATTAAAGGATCAGAATTGGACACAAGCCATGCAAGAAGCTTTGAAGAAAAACCAAACTTGGGATATGGTGCCTAGACCAAAGGGAGTAAGACATGTGGGGTGTTTAACTTAAAATATAAGGCAGATGGCACATTGGAGAGACATAAGGCATAGTTGGTTGCTAAGGGTTACACACAAACATATGGAATAAATTATTTGAAAACCTTTGCACCAGTGGCAAAGATGACAACTATTCAGATTCTCTTATCATTGGTTGCATGTTGTGGTTGGCAGTTACAACAGTTTGACGTAAAAAAAAAACCTTCTTCCATGGAGATTTAGAGGAGGAAGTTTTTATGGAGTCACCACCAAGGTTTAATAAAGAACCTTCAGGCAGGGTGTGTAGGCTAGAAAAAGCTCTCTATGAGTTTAAGCAGTCTCCTACAACATGGTTTGATAATTTTACTAAAGCTATGAGAAAGATGGGATACTAGCAATGTAATACCCCACGTTCGTATAAAGTTGCCACATAATTTCGATGAGTTTAAAATATCAAAAAATTGGTTTGATAGCAGTTATTAGTACCGAATCGACTGCAGGGAATGCCTTAGAGTGAAATTATCTAAGGAAAATTATATGGACTTGACGAGCGTATCGAGATAGGATTTATGGTATCGAAAGAAATTGAATCAGGAACAGTTTTCGGTACAGATAAAATACAGCTGCCATTTAGGCTATAAAATCGAATCGTTGTAGGAGACTCCCGAAAAATCAACGGAACCCTAGGGGGGCTCCGATTTTGCGTAATGAGCAACCCTTCAGTGGTTTCGGGATTAAACGATAGGCCGATGAGGACACTGGGGCTAAATCGTCATTTTTAGCTAAGATTTGGATTATTAATTGTGGAATTTCAGTATTATAATGCAAATTAATTTGAGGTCAAAAGGTCGAAGCTTCAATTAGAGATATGCACTAGTGTAATAAGGATGAAATTTAGGGTTTAATGTATAATTTTTAAATTAATTATGTAATTTTCTATATATATATATTAATGTAGTTATATATATATATATGTATAAAACGTGCTGTGTGTGCTGTGCGGCTGCCTATGCTGCAAATGTAATGGCTTCGCGAAGCTTTTGTGAAGCTTTAATGGCCGAGATTTTGGCCGCAAAATAGGGAGATTGTGGAAGCAAGATTTAAGGATATCGCAGCAAGATTTGTGGAGATTTTCATATTAAATGATATGTGTGGTGGGCAAGCTTGTAACAGTGATATTTATGTGAAGCCACCGCCTATAAATTGGCAGTGATCGTGGCCGAGGGAGAGGCAGTGCGAGATCGAGAGTGATAGAAAGCAAGGGAGAGAGATGAGATGGAGGGAGAGAGAGCTGGGTCGTGAAGGAGCTGGAGGCAAGCGGCCATAGCCGCGAGCTTCGTGCGCAGCCATGGCTGTCTGGGAGAAAGCCGAGCAGCGGCGTGAGGCAGGGGAGGTGGCCACGGTCAGCAGCGAACACGGGGAAGATGGTGGTGGCAGCGAGGTTTGGTGGGCTCGAGGGGGGGGGAGGGATCGTTGGCGTGGGCGGAAATGGCTGAGAGAGGTGGTTGGGCCGTGCGTCCTTGGCAGAAGAAGAAGAAGCAGAGGCTGTTCGCGCAGGAGCAGAGAAAGAAGAAAAAGAAGAAGAAGAAGGAGAAGAAGAAGAAGAAGAAGAAGAAGAAAGAAAGAAAAAAAAAAAGAAGAAGAAAAGGAAAGAGAAGAAGAAGAGGTGCGTAAATTGCAGGAGGCAGAGGAAGAAGAAGGGGGAGGAGGAAGAAGAAGGAGAAGAAAAGAAAAGAAAAAAAGAAAAGAAAAAGAAAAAGAAAAAAAGAAAAAAAATAGAGAAAAAAGCTAGAAAAGTTTTGGAAAATAAGAAATTGTGTTTCGGTAATATCCCAGAGATTTTGGAGAGAAAAACAGTCCAGGCACGCGTTTCGGGAATATGACACGCATACCGAGAAAATTGGAGAGGCTAAATCAAGGTCAGTAAAATTCTCTAAAAATTCTAGAAATTCAAGAATATTATTTTATGAATTGTCATAGTTAAATATTTGAGAAAATATTTTTAGAAATATTTAGTTTGGATTTATTGAGGAAAATTAGGAAGAAATAGAGAAAAATTATAGAAAATGTCAAAAATTATGGAAAAATAGAATTTAATATTTATTTAAATAAATGTGGTAATTAAGATGCTTTGAGGAATAAGTTGAAGTGACTGGTCAAATTTTGAGGTTGACACGCAAATCGAGGCGATGCATGAGGCAGACGCAAATATCAAGGTAGCTCGATAAGCTTAAGAAGGTAAGTGGTACTTCCTCGAAAATGTTTTCATCATATTGACATGCCCTGATATGTATCCATCACGTAGGAAGCATACATGACTATGAAATGCATGAATACACGTTGATATCATTGATCACACGCATATAAAGCCGTAGGGAGTACAAACTGGCACCGCTGCCTTACCAAGGGTGCACCCATACACCCCGGCTTCGAAAGAGGTGGCCGCTAAAATGGTAGGTAGCACGAGGGGTGCAGTTGACACCTACGATGAAGGACATTGCATACACACACTTGACATAACATTATGTACCATTACTTAGATGATTCATCATCTAACTTGGGCTTTGCCCCTGGAATATTCAAACGTTCCAGGTGGAGATTGTAGCAGATACGAGGATAAATGAGGCATGAAATGGCACTTAGCAAAGTGCATGAGAAATGAAATGTATGTAACGTAGCCCCTGTATTTAAGTTCTGCTACTTTAGATTCTGAACGTTTTGAGGAATGTTGAAGATGTAAGAATTTATTTATAATTAATGTTAAGATATCAGGTTTCGATCCTTGCTTCCGCATTTGATGTGTATAGTGATTGTCTTTCGAGAAAAATAATTGGGAATTCTGGAACAGATTCGAGAAACGATGTGGTTTAGCTTTAGTGTTTAAAAGAAAAAGAAATTTTATTGTCCGAAATTGTCCTAAGTTTATAACGCGCTCGGGAAAACGGGGCGTTACAACTGGTATCAAAGCTTAAGATTATTGGAAGCCCTAAGTGACTCGAATGTAGTCGATATCAGAGTTAAATCCTATTTGAAGATTAGGGAATAACAAATTGGAGACTTAAGGGTACCCGGTATTGATGGAACCAGTTAGTAGGAACCCCAAGTGGAGGCTTAGGGAAAAGAGACAAGGGTTGTAAGACGAAATCCCTATTTAGGAGATTCAGGGATTGTCGATTGAAGGCTTAGAGGTAACTGGATTTCAGTGTTGAGTAATGGAAGTGCATGTCTAGGCAAGTTCTGGCTAAGGAAAGACTTGGTATTTAAGTGTGTCCATTTGTGACCCACCTCTCTTTTCTAGGAACTTACCTGGTGTACTAAGTATATGATTACTATTCTCGGTGAATAGTAAAATCCTGATAGAAGCTAGTACAATAATTGAGCTATTGAAGTTAGGAACTGATGATATGATTCGGGTATAAGGTTGACTCGGTAATCATGATTATGGATTCGAGAGATTTAGAGACTGTCGATTTGAGGTCATTACAATGAAAGATATGATAGGATAACTGTGGTTATCAAGAATGATCGAATCATGATTAGTTGATGTGACATGGTTTAGATGATAAGTTAAGATCAAATGATAAGTAATTCGAGGATCATTCAGTGTCTCGGAAATGAGATGTAAAAACCAGGGATCCAACGAATTAGATCCAGCAAGACGTCAAAGATGACCAAATGATGGCGTATGAGTTACGCCAAGTGATGAAGTAATGGTGGTGCAACCAAGGTGACTCGTAGAGACAGGATTAGAAACCCTAGTAGCATAATGACACTACTGGTTCAGCGTTCGTAGTGACAGATCTAGGTCTAGGGACCCACGTGTAGATGGTTGATGGATATCTTGCGATAAGGTACGGGAAGCCCGTCGATCGAAGCATCATAGCAGACTGCCTGGAAGATGATCAGATGCTGAAAATCTGGGACAACCTAGTAGGGTCTGTATCTTGTATGGGTCTAAGTCCCAATGGTCTAAGAGCGAGATGAACCACTAGCTGTGATTAATCAAGGCCGGAGAATCAACCCGAAAAGAAATGGATTGAGTATGGACTGAGTGTCCTATTTAAAGAATTACATCGAAGTTCACGGTCATCTTGGGAGAGGGTGACGCGACAAACAATATGAGACTCGAGGAGTAGAATACCTCAATATCTAGTATGGCAATGAGATCATGAATGGTCACTTGTTGATAATTAGTTGGATCTAAATAGCAAAATGCGAGAGTCAGTTGACTCTCGGTAAACGAGATTTCAGGTAGTAGAGCATGGTCAGTACAAGACCTTGACAATAAGTTGTGAGACGACAATCTCAGTTTGAGGAAGAGATCAGGTACTTAAAAGGCAAGAGTTGCTTGTAGGTCGTATTGACCCTAAGGAAGGATGATGAGAAACCTAGTCAACAGAGGTTGTGACTACGGTTCAATATGCCGAGTGGACTTAAGGATTAAAAAATTTGTAAGAAAAGACTCGTGAATAAGTTATGCCTTGTGTATAGGTATGTGGACCTGAATCGTTAATTGAGGTTTAAAGAATCATTCGGTAAAGAGTCCTTGGAAGTCTGAGGTTCGATTGTTTTTAGGAAATAATTGGAACCAGGTATGTGATCTGAATAGAAATCTTCAAAGATGAATCGATTTTCCTAAGGATTGGAGTATCATGAGTAACATAAGTACCTGCTTGCTCTAGTTGATAGTATAATTACAGATTGTTGTCTTGAAGATTATGCAAATTTTAGACGTGATTGAGAGAATCAAGTGATGACAAATGTACCAAGATGACGGGTCACAGTAAGAGAAGCTGCAAATCGATTAGAGATCCGATATTTTTTGATTTGGAGAATGAAACTCTCGTATGGCTAGACGGTTAGTTTAGAAAACCCTGGTAGGCAAATTGGGAGATGTATAGCTGAGCGATGTCAACCAGTTATGATTCTGAGGAACCTATTGATCCATAGTACAAGCACTTGCGGTCAGTGAAAAGCTGAAAAATTCTAGGATACATTCACAGAAGATTTATCGGGGTTATTTCTTAGTGATGAAATTGCTAATAATAACTTAAGACTATTAGATGCTTAGCTATAAGTGGCCTGATTGAGGACGTAAATTATCAGGTTTAAAAAAAAAAAAATTGATGAGCCTGTGGATATATATAGTAAGCAGGAGAAATGCTATGACGTATTCCCAAAAAATTTATTGGGACTATTTCTTAAATGATGAGTCTAAATTTACCAATGATGGCTTGAGGTTAATAGATGTTGAGCTATGTGTGGACTAAAAGAGTAGGATAGTACGAAAAAAGTTGATTGTCGTAAGCACCATAAGTTTATGAAGTTCTGAAAAGTCAAATGTCCTGATAAGATTTCGGGAGACGAATTGAAAGTTTCGGGAAAAGATTAGTTTGAGCAAAGATCGGTAACCTAAGTAAGTAGATTCGAAAAGGATCGAGCATATTTAGAGTCAATTGATATGAAAAGTTATTACTCGAGGATTAATTCAAGCAAATTTGAGGATCAAATAATTAATCTTATTATATAAAAGGTTATTTGAGGATCATTTTGAAAAGTATGAGGACTTATTTGAGTTGTGAGTAAGAACGAATAGATATTAGTATTGCTAGATTGGAAGATAACGTTAGATTTCAATTGATATTAAAAGTTAGATTACGACAAGAAGATTTGGAGACAGATAAAATCTATAAACTGTAAAGATTTCTTGATGAGATAATTATACGACATGATTAGAAGATGATCAATTGATAAATACCTACAAGAATAAGGAAACAACAGTTATAAGAAACCTCGAATAGGTTGGCTCGAGTAAAGATCAAGCAATGATTAGGTTTGATATGACCTAAGGTAAGGCATAGCTAGTTTCAAGAATAGGTGATGACGTATAACTGTGATGTTTTTGGATCCAAGGGTTCGTGAAATAGTTTGATGACATAAAAATATTTCTTTAAGGATCAGTTTGATAAAAGTCAAGATGTATCGAGATCAGGGACTTTTGTGCTAAGGTTGGAAGATTATCAAAACATGATTGATTAGTTCAAGATAGATGACATCGTAGGAAATCGGAATTAGAGAAGTGTCGTGATTAAGAACATCAATTGGAAAGCAAATTGAAAATTGATGATATGGATGTAGGAGTTGTAGACTCATTATGATGATATGTGTACTGACTTGGATACGAGTTCAGGTTAAGATTCGTGGCCCAAGAACCGAGTTATGCAGTTATGATTTCAAAGGTATGCATGGTTGATAAGTGTACTTGTCTAATGTAATACCCCGTGTTCGTATAAAGTTGCCACATAATTTCGATGAGTTTAAAATACCGAAAAATTGGTTTGATAGCAGTTATTAGTACCGAATCGGCTACAGGGAATGCCTTAGAGTGAAATTATCTAAGGAAAATTATATGGACTCGACGAGCGTATCGAGACAGAATTTATGGTATCGAAAGAAATTGAATCAAGAACAGTTTTCGGTACAGCTAAAATACAACTGCCATTTAGGCTATAAAACTGAATCGTTGTAGAAGACTCCCAAAAAATCAACGGAACCCTAGGGGGGCTCCAGTTTTGCGTAATGAGCAACCCTTCAGTGGTTTCGGGATTAAACGATAGGCCGATGAGGACACTGGGGCGAAATCGTCATTTTCAGCTAAGATTTGGATTATTAATTGTGGAATTTCAATATTATAATGCAAATTAATTTGAGGTTAAAGGTCGAAGTTTCAGTTAGAGATATGCACTAGTGTAATAAGGATGAAATTTAGGGTTTAATGTATAATTTTTAAATTAATTATGTAATTTTCTATATATATATATTAGTGTAGTTATATATATATATGTATAAAACGTGCTGTGTGTGCTGTGAGGCTGCCCATGTTGCAAATGTAATGGCTTTGCAAAGCTTCTGTGAAGCTTTAATGACCGAGATTTTGGCCGCAAAATAGGGAGATTGTGGCAGCAAGATTTAAGGATATCGCAGTAAGATTTGTGGAGATTTTATATTAAATGATGTGCGTGGTGGGCAAGCTTGTAACAGTGATATTTATGTGAAGCCACCGCCTATAAAT
Source organism: Diospyros kaki (assembly GCA_036245055.1). Lineage (NCBI taxonomy): Eukaryota > Viridiplantae > Streptophyta > Magnoliopsida > Ericales > Ebenaceae > Diospyros > Diospyros kaki. The sequence continues at coordinate 33,896,003 of BSEG01000016.1, forward strand.
TGGCAGTGATTGTGGTCGAGGGAGAGGCAATGTGTAACATCCTGATCGAGCGATAGGAAGGACCAGAACAACTTACCCTGATGGGCCTACACGAACTTCCCAGGGGGGTCACCCATCCTTGGATTACCCCAGGTCAAGCATGCTTAACTTGGGAGTTCTTTGCCAACATTCAGCCCAAAAGGTATCCAGCTGGTGTTGTTTCCTTTCTTACACTATCCTCGATATATACCAACTTCTCTGGGCTCTCGGGGTATTACATTCTCCCCCCTTAAGCACATGACGTCCTCGTTATGTGACCTTACAACCGGTCCCAGATCTCTCCCCCCTTGCATGGCCGATGTGGGATTCGCCTAAGGTGCCTACACGCACCCCCTATAGGGGCCTACATGCCCCTCTTTGGACTCAGCCTCTTCGCTGAGGTTTGCCCCATCACCGCGCTCAGAGGCTCTGGGGTCGGCTCTGATACCACTTGTAACATCCCGATCGAGCGATAGGAAGGACAGGAACAACTTACCCTGATGGGCCTACACGAACTTCCCAGGGGGGTCACCCATCCCTGGATTACCCTAGGTCAAGCACGCTTAACTTGTGAGTTCTTTACCAACATTCAGCCCAAAAGGTATCCAGCTGGTGTTGTTTCCTTTCTTACACTATCCTCGATATATACTAACTTCTCTAGGCTCTCGAGGTATTACATTAATGTAACACCCAGTGTTACCAGTGTTAAGAGAATGAGAAAGGAAGTAAGAAAACTTCCAAAAATACCCTTGAGGAGGAGATGAATCCTTGAGATTGAGGGTGCCCTATGAGAGGGGTATTTTGGTAATTTGGATAGAGAAGTCCAATAAAGGGTATTTTGATAAATTGAAAATAATTCATATGTGAAATTAGATGTGTAAGTGAATAAAATCCCAATTTGATGTTTATGTAGAGATATATGGGATTAATAAATTCACAAAGGGTATTTTTGGAATTTTGGAATTTATTTCCATAAACAAATTTAATTATGGAAAATAGGAAAAATGGTGGATATGAAATTATTGGAGGAAATAATTATCTTTCCCTAAATTGGTGAATAAATGTGGTAATGCCACATGGAGGGATGAGATTAGAACTTGGAAGCCAAGGTTAGTGTCTTGTTGTGACACTTGGCATTTTGTGGTCCAAGTTAAATGGAGAGATTAAATTAAATGCAAAAGAAATTAGTTTAGTCTTTCAAGCATTTAATGAAGGCATTATGGTGTTGGATTAAAGAAAATCCAAAAAGAAAATGTGAAATTAGTCACCATTAATGCTTGAAATTATGGTGAATTAAATAAATCTAATGGAAAATGGGAAAATGGTCACCCATTAATGCTTTGGAAAATGAAAGGATTTATTTAAATGAAAAATGAAGGATTATATCTTTCAAAGTAGTCTCTCATGTGATGGGGTGAAAATAGTCCCATTAATTTAAATGGGAAAGAAATGAAAAATTGGAAGGATGAGATTGATTCTTAGAATTGGAAATGATCTAAGGGCCACCATTTAGTCTTGAAAATTGGCAAGGATTGCCAACATATTAATGATTTAATTAAAAGACTAATTTTGGATGGCTAAGATGAATTCTTTGAAAGGCACATGGATTGTGTTTCCTTTTAATGGTGGAGATGAAGTCTTGTAAAGACAAAAGTAATCCAATGGGTGAGAATTAAAGGGAGGAAATGGCATGGATTGTGTTTCTTCCAAGAAAGATGTATGTATTCTAAAGAGATGGATGGTTTGGATTTTCTCTCAAAAAGCCCATTGGAAATCAAAGGCTAAGATGAAGTCTTGAAATGGAGATTTCAAGACAAGGTGAGTATTTAAAGGGAAAATAAGCCTTTGTCTCAAGTTTTGCCATTTCAAAGAGAGAAAGAAAGTGAGAGGAAGGAAAGAGTTGTCTTCCAATGAGAAGAAAAGAGAAGAAAAGAAAGGGAAGAAGATGAAGGTAAGGGTTCTTCCTTGGTTTAATAATCTTCTTATTTCTCTTGAATAGTAGTAAGTTTCTTTTGGGATACCATCTTAGGTAGGAGAAAATGAAGATGGAAGCTCTCTTGAAATGAAGATTTAAAGATTCAAGAATGAGGTAAGGGATGGCCCCATGTGGAGGAGGCCTTGCATTGCATTGTAAGTAGGTTGCATAAATTTGTATGTATCTCTTTGCATGCTTTATTTGTTCATGAGACCTATGGCCATGGGGGTGGGAAAGAAATAGTAGATTGATGCCTCAAACCATGTTGGATTGTGAGAATGGAATGACTTAACCATACTTGCATGCATTTGTCATTACATAGACTTGTTATGCTTGTATTTACTTTGCATATGCACCCTTATTGAGCTTTTGAGCTCATGAGGTTTGTTGAACCTCTTTGTAGGTGTTGAAAGCCTCATGGGAAAGGTGAAAATGGGAGAGAAATGGCTATGAATGGGGAAGGCTAAAGTTGTGTAGCCTACGTATTTTGGTTGAAATGTAAAATAAATTATGTTTCATTTTGGTTTCATGTGTATGAACCTCCATGAATGAGGTTAATTAGATGTAGTATTTTCCACTTCATTGTGTAAGCTTTGTGGAAGAAGAAAATGGATATTTTCTTGTAAGCCTTTGTTGCAAATAGTGGATGGTTGATGTATGTTGTGGAAGCATCAAGTGATTGGTTCAAGCCTTAATTTTGGAGAAATAAAGGCAAAAATTTGATGAAAGTGAAGTATTTTGTTAATTTATTTTTCTGGAAAATTTTGGGTTAGAAGGCCCAAGAAGAAGAAGGAAAAAAAAAAAGAAGAGAAAAGTGGAAATGGCAGCATGAGGCAACAGCAACAGCTGTTGGGCGCACGCTGGGGGGTCGCGGGTGTGCGCAGGTGGCAGCGCGAAGGCGGGCGCACGCGGGTGGCCGCGCGCGGGCAGGTGCGTGGAGGCGGGCACGCGCGGGGCATGCGCGGCCAGCCTGCGCAGGCCAGCAGGTACCGCCGGCCAATTTTTTTAGAAAAATTGGAAAAATTGGGGAATTTTGGGGCATTTCTTAATTGAATTTGGGCCCCGGAGGAATTTTCAAAATAAAGGGATTTTTCGGACAATTTGGAGATTAATGCTAAAATTTTGAAAATTTGAAAATGATGAGTTTTTCCTCCAAAATTGGTGATCCATCAATGGGTTGGTTTAAATGGTGATTTTTGGAGCCCGGTAAACTTCTTGGTCAAAAAAGGATTAAATTCAAATGAGAAAATAATGATTGGATGTATTCGCGAGATTTCTTTAAACCAAACGCGGTGTGGTTTAAAGCCCAATTCTGCTAGTAAATCCTGGGGTTTAAGGGAAAGGAAGGACGAGCCTAGTTCCCACCTAGGACGTTTCTTCTTGAAACATGGTCCGCCCTTCATCAAAGTCCGGGCAGGTGGACAATTCGAGTAATTGTTCACGAGTAACACCCGTAAGTGGGAGCGGGGCGTTACAAATTGGTATCAGAGCATGGTTGGTGCATCAAGTGGAAGATGCTTGGAGAAATGTGGTCGAAGGTTAATCTGAAGGCCTTGAAATTAGGACCATAAGCGACCGAAGATCTTAGGGGTTGGGTCGAGACGTTGAGGTCTATGGTGATCGAAATGTAAGGCTTGGATATTCCTGCTATTGGAATAGCAAAAAAATATCATGGTTTGAGACGATATTCCATAAGAGATATATGGGTCGAATAAAGAAGAGTTAAATGCCCAAGTGTGGGTATTGGTATCGTGGACCCGAACGTAGAAATTGGGAGTATATGAAGCGTTTTAAGGATGAGATTTCCTTGTGATTGAATTATTAAGGCTTGTGTGGGGACACAAAGCTGAGTCATGGTAAGAATCATGATGGGACAAGGAGAGTCCAAAGTATATCTAATCCGAGAAAGGATTAACAGAGCACCCCTATGTTGGGGGAGATGATCAAGCAGGTATGAGGGAATGAAGTGGTTCCCGTAGAGATGGAGTGTTAAGGGTTGTGTGCTTGAACTAAGGCGAGCTAAGGTTGAAATTAGCTCGAAGCCCAAAGAAAGAAGTCATCAACAACTTGTGTGACGAGCTCTGGGAAGGGAGTAAGCTAAAGATGCTTATAGACAGGCTCTAGGCGGAGTGAGCATGTGAAGCATATGCCAGTCATGGCCAGGGTAGGCATGATGTTGGTAGTTCATTGAAAGACTCCAAGGGGAGTCGGGTGTGAGTCATGCATGAGGGATGCCTACGGTGCCATATGATTATATCGTTATGACGATCCTGGATGGGACATGCCTAGGGTATGAGTGAACCCTAGTTGGTTTCATGATGAAATAAGATATATCCTAAGAAAGGATAGGTGTGTGACAAATGGACCTTAGCGGGTGTCTGTATGAGATGGAAGTCCCAAGTGAGTCGAGCTGGAATCCAAGGGGATCCAGATTTGGGATAAAGGAGTTGGGCATGCGTAGATATGCGCGTGGGAGCCATGGGATTGGAAGCCCTGGTTGAGAAAGGCCAACTGACCGTTCCTGTGAATTATGGATGAGGGGCCAATTTAAACTCTCATTGACGCTTGGGGTCAGGCGAGACGCCTAAGGTCGGGAGATGAGAGGTGAATAGACCCTCATTATGATGCCTGGGGTCGAGATGACGCCTAAGGTTGTGAAACCCTTGATGGGAGATGAGGAGGTCACCCAATGAAGGGTATGAACGGTGTGTGCATAATGGATTGGGATCCATTGTCGTGGAAAGCTGGAGCTTTCAAATGTTGAATGAGAACCGTGAGGTATGATCTTGTGCGGTAAGATCATGAGGTCTCAAGATGTGAAGTGGTTGAGAGTCTCTTAAGCAGTAAGAGATGTAGAGTTCGGAGGAGTGAGGTTTATGGTTTGAGCTTGGGGTTATCAAGGCAAGGATAACCAAGTAAGATGGCTTTGGTAAGATGGTGGTGGAACCATCAGGGTCGGAGAGGCTTTAAGTAGCTTCGATGTGATGGGTGCAGGGCTTAATGTGACGGATCTGATGCTATGGACCGTGTGGCAGAGGACTAATGAGTTAGCTCGCGTTGAGGGCAAGTAGCCCATGAGTCTGAGCAATTTAGTGAACTGCAGGTGACGGTCAGATGCCGAAGAACTGGAGCAGCACCTAGGGAGATTTGGTCAGGTGAGACCGAGAATCTCCTGTTAGGGATAGGACCCCTAGAGTAGTCCTAAGGAGGAATCATGGAACGCGATAATGATCCGATAGATTTGTTGTCGAGTAGGACGCCTGGTAAGAATAGTGGCTGCGAGCGTGGCGAGATAGTCATGTCGGGTTCGATATCAGAAGAGTGACTGAAGAGTTGAAGGTCACACTATGGGGTGCGAAGCAGATCAGAGTGGGACCTGAGCCATGCTGTGGGAAACTGTTGTTGGGCCAGTGTAAGGGACAACACGGTAATAATGATGGGGCGTTGACTCTCTGAAGCACAAGGCAACACGATGGGGAATCAGTGTTGGGCCAGTGTATGGGGGTGACACGTGATTGGGTGTTGACTCTCTGAAGCACAGGGCAACACGATGGGGAACCAGTGTTGGGCCAGTGTATGGGAGTGACACGATGATGGTGACAAGGTGTTGGCGCGCCTAAAGCACAGGGCAACACAGTGACTATGCAGATGGTCAGGGACTGAAGATCTGTGAGATGTTTGAGAAAGAAACCCGGGGAAAAGAAACGGGTCTAGCATGGGAATAATGCTACGGTTGACGCCTATCAGTGACGGGTCTAATGCTAGGGACCACTGTATGCAGATGGTTAGTCCACAGAAGGGACTGCAGCCCTCCACGTGGGGTAACCTGTCTGTGGTGGAGACGATTAGACACCGAAGACCTGGGGTATGTTGTAGGTTATGCCTGAGCCAGACCTAAAAATTCCGTAAGGGTTGAAGTATGGTGGTACTGCTGTGGGTGTCAAGGAAGCAAGAAAGTTTGTGAATCGAGGGAGTAATATCTTGTGGTGTGATAACAAGAGGTGTGGCGATGCTCCTTGCTAAAGGATGCTAAAATAGTTGTTAAATTTGATCAAAGTGATCTGGTAAATTGGGATGATGGACCTAGTGTGACCTTGCAGTAATGCATGAAGATGGGATTGATTGGTAGAGTTGGTAAATGGCTCGAGAATGATATGTAAGTGTCGTAGAGGGCGAGACTTACGAAATGGAAGCCAACCATCAGATGGGGAAATTAAAGCGTGCGGAGGTTTCAAATAAAGCAATCTCTAATCCAGTGATGTGAGTTGTGGTAGGCTAAATGCGTGGCTAAGGATGGTTTGAAATCCGTGAAGGTGCGCAATTGCACAGTTTGGTGTTAGTCTTGGTTGTGTCGATGCGAAATGAGGAAGTGTCCTCATGTAGCATTGGAGGGATTTCCAGTTGATGACACATGAAAAATTGCTAAGTGGTAGCACCTGATGGCAATAATGGAGCGTGAGGCTCGAGGGCTGTGGTGTAAAGCCTTGTTGGTTGTCGTGTATGCAATATAAAGGTTCAGTGGGTCTTGGTGATTAGACCAGGCTGATTGTGCAAAAGAGATCCAAGGTGATAAAAGATGGTTGGTCAGGACAGAATTGTGCCACTCAAAGGAGTGTGGCTTTGGAATGAGAGCTATCAATGGTAGTGGAATTGTGGTTAGGGCAGAACTTGAGATGTTCTCCCAAGAAAAGTTGCACCTGAGGCAACAGTGTGAGATAAACTTCCTAAGGCGCTACAACTCTATCAGGAAAGATCACCCGGGGAAATGCCAGCGTAATGGCAAGTGCCTGAGTAGGAAGGTGAGTCCTACGGCATCCAGTGGAAGTGTGAATTCCACATGAGTGGTAGGGGTGATTTCCAGTGAGTGGAGTTTAAGTCGAAACGATAGTCGATGATTGCAAGAGTAGTGCCTAGAGTCGGGTCGTGTTGGTTATGAGCCGGGCGATCCGGCTAGAGCTAAGCGAGTTGGTTAGATGGAAGATGATGGCAAATTTAAAATATTGCCAATGGGTAAAGAGAGCTCGAAGGAAGAGCTTATGGGACGAGATTGGTTTCCAGTAGTGGTGTTGAGGTGATGAAATCACCTAATGGCTGTGAGTGATGCAGTTGAAGGGATGCCTTGGAGTGTGGGCAATTGATGAAAATTAACCTCGTGTCTAAGGTTAATGGTTGTGAAAAGAAATCAGCTAGTGAAGTTGTTGTGGTGTTAGAGCCATGTGGTTGCTCACCGAGAGGTGTGAGCTAGCTGTACCAAAGTGTATAAGAAATCCAGGAGAAGCCAGAGTCTCTCAGGGATTTAGCTAGATGCTATATGTATAAAAGGTGATGTGAGGAAGGTGACCTAAGAGTGGGGTCATGCTAGTTGTGGTGACCAATGAGATTCAAAGAGCAGCAAGTCTTTTGAGATGGCATGGTGGTGTCATCGTCGCAGTTAGGGAAAAGAAGTTGACAGGAAGGTCAAAGGTAACCATTGTGCATGGTAAGACCTTGAAGCCAAGTATGAAGGGCCATGAAGGCTGGTATCGGTGAATTTTGAGATGCAACGATCGTGGGGGAGAAATTCGTTGCTGTCATGGTGTTGTCCTTGCCAAGCAGGACAAGAGGAACCATTATGCATGGTTTAAATCAGGTGTCTATTGTGGGTTGAGAATGAACTTGATGTAGGATGGCTAAAAGTTCATGCCTCAAGAGTAAGAGGCTTTGTTGAGAAATGGTGAGATTTAAAAGGTCCCAATGAAAGTGAAGCTGGGCGAGAAAATTTAGCCAGAAGACCGCTACAAGAGTGGGGGTGTAACCATGATGGCTTGTTGTGGTGTGGACCAAAGGCACGAGTCATCCTACAGGTGCGATGCATAAGTGATTGTGCAGATGGTAATAAGCCAATCACTTGTGCCACGTACCGTGGGTGATGACGAGGGCTGGTTAAAGGTTCCACGACCCTAAGCGCAATGGTAGGATCCTGGACTCGTGGTAGAGTAAATAGCCAAGGTAAGGCCTAGCATGGGAACATGATTGTAAAAGTTGAAATGGGGTGAAGAATTGAAGAGGGGTTGCTCAGTGAAGAGTTCCCTGGTATGGGTATGAGACCCTACTAGCATGTGATATCGGCTAGTAAGTATCGTTGTGTGCTTAATGCGAAGAACTCTTGGTTGGGAGAAGGTTGTGGCCCGAGCATGCTTAAACTCAAGGTGAGATTGAAATGGTGCATATGTCGCCAAGCTCGATGTGAACTCGGGCAGTGCACAGGGTTGAAATGTGTGATAGCCTGGCATGGTGTTAGGTAAGTCGATTTTGGGTAATTGTATCGATAAATGAGGGTCAGCTGGTCAACGTAGAAGACCATGTATGAAATGGTCGAAGTTGGCAAGGTGGGCCAAATGGGTGCTTCCCAGGTAGTGCTAGCATGGTAAGTTGATCGGTAATGAGAGGTTACCATGAGGATTAACTCAAGTTATGTAGACGTGTGACTAATGGCGGTATGCCGTGGTGGAATGGGTGTCCGAGTGTCTAATGGGCACTAGAATGTGATATTGCGGTGAATGATCAGTGCTAAGACGTTGTTGGTTAGACCAGCGTAAAATCGTGGCCATGTGTGATTGGCAGTGAGAAACGTTGTCGTGTGTGATCGGCGTAAAATCGTGGTAGACTGATCAATGATGCAATGCTAGTGTATGTGGTTTTGACTGATGGGAAAAATGGAAGTGGACTGCAAAGTGATGCTCGAGGTAGCGAAAATCCATCCAGAAATGGATAGCGTTGCGGTAAGCGTGATCAGTAACCAGTTGTGCAATTTAGCAAGAGGCCAAAGCGGTGTTCGATTGTTAAATGTCCCCGAGAGTTGGGGGACCAAAAGCCTAAGCTAGACCTCGAGGTAGGTGTAACCCGAGGTAAATGTAGGGAATGGATAGGCTATGAGATTCTCGAGCAAGAGAATTTGGCAAGTAGCCCGAGAATGTGATTGTCTTGGGTAGGAGAATATGGTAAAGTGAATTTCGAGGACGAAATTCTTTTAAGGGGGGTGGAATGTAACACCCAGTGTTACCAGTGTTAGGAGAATGAGAAAGGAAGTAAGAAAACTTCCAAAAATACCCTTGAGGAGGAGATGAATCCTTGAGATTAGGGTGCCCTAGGAGAGGAGTATTTTGGTAATTTGGATAGGGAAGTCCAATAAAGGGTATTTTGATAAATTGAAAATAATTCATATGTGGAATTAGGTGTGTAAGTGAATAAAATCCCAATTTGGTGTTTATGTAGAGATATATGGGATTAATAAATTCACAAAGGGTATTTTTGGAATTTTGGAATTTATTTCCATAAACAAATTTAATTATGGAAAATAGGAAAAATGGTGGATATGAAATTATTGGAGGAAATAATTATTTTTCCCTAAATTAGTGAATAAATGTGGTAATGCCACATGGAGGGATGAGATTAGAACTTGGAAGCCAAGGTTAGTGTCTTGTTGTGACACTTGGCATTTTGTGGTCCAAGTTAAATGGAGAGATTAAATTAAATGCAAAAGAAATTAGTTTAGTCTTTCAAGCATTTAATGAAAGGCATTATGGTGTTGGATTAAAGAAAATCCAAAAAGAAAATGTGAAATTAGTCACCATTAATGCTTGAAATTATGGTGAATTAAATAAATCTAATGAAAAATGAGAAAATGGTCACCCATTAATGCTTTGGAAAATGAAGGGATTTATTTAAATGAAAAATGAAGGATTATGTCTTTCAAAGTAGTCTCTCATGTGATGGGGTGAAAATAGTCCCATTAATTTAAATGGGAAAGAAATGAAAAATTGGAAGGATGAGATTGATTCTTAGAATTGGAAATGATCTAAGGGCCACCATTTAGTCTTGAAAATTGGCAAGGATTGCCAACATATTAATGATTTAATTAAAAGACTAATTTTGGATGGCTAAGATGAATTCTTTGAAAGGCACATGGATTGTGTTTCCTTTTAATGGTGGAGATGAAGTCTTGTAAAGGCAAAAGTAATCCAATGGGTGAGAATTAAAGGGAGGAAATGGCATGGATTGTGTTTCTTCCAAGAGAGATGTATGTATTCTAAAGAGATGGATGGTTTGGATTTTCTCTCAAAAAGCCATTGGAAATCAAAGGCTAAGATGAAGTCTTGAAATGGAGATTTCAAGACAAGGTGAGTATTTAAAGGGAAAATAAGCCTTTGTCTCAAGTTTTTCCATTTCAAAGAGAGAAAGAAAGTGAGAGGAAGGAAAGAGTTGTCTTCCAATGAGAAGAAAAGAGAAGAAAATAAAGGGAAGAAGATGAAGGTAAGGGTTCTTCCTTGGTTTAATAATCTTCTTATTTCTCTTGAATAGTAGTAAGTTTCTTTTGGGATACCATCTTAGGTAGGAGAAAATGAAGATGGAAGCTCTCTTGAAATGAAGATTTAAAGATTCAAGAATGAGGTAAGGGATGGCCCCATGTGGAGGAGGCCTTGCATTGCATTGTAAGTAGGTTGCATAAATTTGTATGTATCTCTTTGCATGCTTTATTTGTTCATGAGACCTATGGCCATGGGGGTGGGAAAGAAATGGTAGGTTGATGCCTCAAACCATGTTGGGTTGTGAGGATGGAATAACCTAACCATACTTGCATGCATTTGTCATTACATAGACTTGTTATGCTTGTATTTACTTTGTATATGCACCCTTACTGAGCTTTTGAGCTCATGAGGTTTGTTGAACCTCTTTGTAGGTGTTGAAAGCCTCATGGGAAAGGTGAAAATGGGAGAGAAATGGCTATGAATGGGGAAGGCTAAAGTTGTGTAGCCTACGTATTTTGGTTGAAATGTAAAATAAATAATGTTTCATTTTGGTTTCATGTGTATGAACCTCCATGAATGAGGTTAGATGTATTTTCCACTTCATTGTGTAAGCTTTGTGGAAGAAGAAAATGGATATTTTCTTGTAAGCCTTTGTTGCAAATAGTGAATGGTTGATGTATGTTGTGGAAGCTTCAAGAGATTGGTTCAAGCCTTAATTTTGGAGAAATAAAGGCAAAAATTTGATGAAAGTGAAGTATTTTGTTAATTTATTTTTCTGGAAAATTTTGGGTTAGAAGGCCCAAGAAGAAGAAGGAAAAAAAAAAAAGTGGAAATGGCAGCAGGAGGCAGCAGCAGCAGTTGTTGGGCGCGCAGGGCCCGTTGGGGGGCCGCAAGCGCGCGCGGGCAGGCGTGTGGGTGGCCGCGCAGAGGCGGGCGTGCGCATGGCATGCGTGGCCAGCCCGCGCGGCCAACGAGCCCCGCCGGCCAAGTTTTTTTAAAAAAATGGAAAAATTAGGGAATTTTGGGGCATTTCTTAATTGAATTTGGGCCCCGAAGGAATTTTCAAAATAAAGGGATTTTTCGGGCAATTTGGAGATTAATGCTGAAATTTTGAAAATTTGAAAATGATGAGTTTTGCCTCCAAAATTGGTGATCCATCAATGGGTTGGTTTAAATGGTGATTTTTGGAGCCTGGTAAAATTCTTGGTTATAAAAGAATTAAATTCAAATGAGAAAATAATGATTGGGCGTCTTCGCGAGATTTCTTTTAACCAAACGCGGTGTGGTTTAAAGCCCAATTCTGCTAGTAAATCCTAGGGTTTAAGGGAAGGGAAGGACGAGCCTAGTTCCCACCTAGGACGTTTCTTCTTGAAACATGGTCCGTTCTTCATCAAAGACCGGGTAGGTGGACAATTCGAGTAATTGTTCATGAGTAACACCCGTAACTGTGAGCGGGGCGTTACACAGTGCAAGTTCGAGAGTGATAGAAAGCAAGGGAGAGAGAAGAGATGGAGGGAGAGAGAGCTGGGTCATGAAGGAGCTGGAGGCAAGCGGCCATTGCCACGAGCTTCGTGCGCAGCCATGGTTGTCCGAGAGAAAGCCGAGCAGCTGCGTGAGGCAAGGGAGGTGGCTGCAGTCAGCAGGGAACGCGGGAAAGATGGTGGTGGTAGCGAGGTTCGGTGGGCTCGGGGGGGGACCATTGGCGTGGGCAGATATGGCCGAGAGAGGTGGCTGGGCCGTGCGTCCATGGCAGAAGAAGAAGAAGCAGAGGCTGCTCGTGCAGGAGCAGAGAAAGAAGAAGGAGAAGAAGAAGAAGAAGAAGAAGAAGAAGAAGAAAGAAAGAAAGAAAAAAAAAAAAGAAGAAAAGGAAAGAGAAGAAGAAGAGTTGCGTAAGTTGCAGGAGCCAGAGGAAGGAGAAGGAGGAGGAGGAAGAAGAAGGAGAAGAAAAGAAAAGAAAAAAAAAAGAAAGAAAATGAAAAAAATAGAGAAAAAGGCTAGAAAAGTTATGGAAAATAAGAAATTGTGTTTCGGTAATATCCCGGAGATTTTGGAGAGAAAAACAGTCCGGGCATGCGTTTCGGGAATATGACACGCATACTGAGAAAACTGGAGAGGCTAAATCAAGGTCAGTAAAATTCTCTAAAAATTCTAGAAATTCAAGAATATTATTTTATGAATTGTCATAGTGAAATATTTGAGAAAATATTTTTAGAAATATTTAGTTTGGATTTATTGAGGAAAATTAGGAAGAAATAGAGAAAAATTATAGAAAATGCCAAAAATTATGGAAAAATAGAATTTAATATTTATTTAAATAAATGTTGTAATTAGGATGCTTTGAGGAATAAGTTAAAGTGACTGGTCTAATTTTGAGGTTGACATGAAAATCGAGGCGATGCATGAGGCAGACGCAAATATCAAGGTAGCTCAATAAGCTTGAGAAGGTAAGTGGTACTTCCTCGAAAATGTTTTCATCATATTGACATGCCCTGATATGTATCCATCACGTAGGAAGCATACATGACTATGAAATGCATGAATACACGTTGATATCATTGATCACACGCATATGAGGCTGTAGGGAGTACGAACTGGCACCGCTGCCTTACCAAGGGTGCACCCATACACCTCGGCTTCGAAAGAGGTGGCTGTTAAAATGGTAGGTAGCACGAGGGGTGCAGTTGACACCTATGATGAAGGACATTGCATACACACATGACATAGCATTATGTACCCTTACTTAGATGATTCATCATCTAACTTGGGCTTTGCCCCTGGAATATTCAAACGTTCCAGGTGGAGATTGTAGCAGATACGAGGATAAATGAGGCATGAAATGGCACTTAGCAAAGTGTATGAGAAATGAAATGTATGTAACGTAGCCCCTGTATTTAAGTTCTGCTACTTTAGATTCTGAACGTTTTGAGGAATGTTGAAGATGTAAGAATTTATTTATAATTAATGTTAAGATATCAGGTTTCGATCCTTGCTTCCGCATTTGATGTGTATAGTGATTCTCTTTCAAGAAAAATAATTGGGAATTCTAGGACAGATTCGAGAAACGATGTGGTTTAGCTTTAGTGTTTAAAAGAAAAAAAAAAATTATTGTCCCGAATTGTCCCAAGTTTATAACGCGTCCGAGAAAACGGGGCGTTACAAGCAAAGTAGGGGAGATCATACTCTCTTTATTAAACATTCAAGCTCTGCTTGTGTATGTGGATGATATTGTAGTGTCTAGAAATGATGTTGTGGAGCAACAACAACTAAAAGAAAGCCTTGCAAGAGAATTTGAGATTAAGGATCTTGGTAATTTCAAGTATTTTTTGGGAATAGAAGTAGCCTACTCAAAGAATCTTCCTTTCCCAAAGGAAGTATATCTTACATTTATTGAAAGAAACTAGGTTGTTAGGTGGAAAAGTAGTTAGCACATCAGTGGAACCAAATCTCAAACTAGGTGAGAATCCCAACTATCAACTGGTGGACAAAGGAAGGTATCAATGGTGAGAATCCAAACCTCTTTAGTAGTATTGTAGTCCTCGACACATTAAATCTAAAGACCGCATGATCTAGGCACTATCAAATCATGATAGATAGTGAATTAAAGCAACGCATGAAAATTATATTTGAATCCTCAAACAGTGCAATGCAATTAAGTTTGATGCTGAAGATTTGAAGATCTAAAGGCTATGTTCATACTAATATCATATATGTATCTTTTTTGGAATGAATGTATGTTTATTTATAGAGGAGTATGAAGTTTTTTTAAATCTCCTAAGATTATGATTTTTATAGATAATATCTATCTTATCATTTTAGAATCCACTGGGATTAGAATTCCTATAGATAACATTTGTCCTTATATTCTGAGTCATTATAATTAGAATTCTTTATAGATAATTTATATCATTTTCACATGACTCTCGGAGGAATTTTCGAATGTCAAAATTATTTAGTTTACGCGTTGTGTAGGACCCCTTCCCTCACCCAATTAGATAAAGTTCACATTTTTAGCCAAAAAAAATTATTTTTTGCTTTTAAGATTTTTTGGTCTTATAATAGCCTGTTGTCTATGACACAATAATTGCTCTTCATTCTTTCATTCTAGTTTCTTGGAGGGAAGAGTAGAATATGTCATGACTTGCATTTATTTCTCTTTCATAAGAACATTCTTGTGCTTTTGCACTTCTATTTTTTGGATAATGTGCCATAGAATGTCCTTTGGCATTTCACGCTTCAATATTATTTATTTACAGTAAAATTGTAGTAATCTAATTTAAAAACTTTTCCTAATGATGTTGATACTATTTATGTATAGTAATATTGCAGTGGTATGATATACTTCTTAAGTTTACTTTTAGTTTTATCACCAATATTCTTTATGACAGACGTGTTTTTTTTTTTTTTTTTTTGTGTTGAGTTCCAGTAGCTAAATTATTAGGGAGCTAATATTCTATATATATATATATATTTTTTTTTTGCTTAGTGGATAAGAATTATCCAAATCCAAGTCAATATTAAAATATTAGAGATGGTTATCACAAATCTATTATCTCAACTATAATAGGTGAGTCTTCTTTCTTCAAAAGTAAATCCCTTTTATTCACTTAAGAACTCTACAAATTTTTATGTAACATTTCTTTAGTGCAAGGAGTAATGTTATTCAATCACCCTAAGTGCCACCCACGAGATATTGTGATATCTCGCATTTTATCGACTCCAAAATATCGCAATATGAAAAGTAGCCCAAAAGCCAATTATTTCAAATTTTTGCCCCAATTTTTGGTTATGATTTGAGCTCGTACCAATCCCGTTAATCCTTGCTTAAAATCTGGAAATGTTACTGTTTCAAATTTCTCCTTACTTTAGTTTTTGTGGAATACCTTTTTGTAGTTATTTTTTATTTTGAATTCGTTTCCTGAACTTCATTTTTGACATATTTTTGTGGTATTTGACCAAGTATTGAGACTGAAACAAGTTTTTGAAAATTATGTTGAAACCTAGAATTTCTAGAATTTTGCTTATTGAGTTCCTTTTGTTTAGCTATTCTTCCTAAGCTTAATATCATGATTCTTTCCCACTCTATTATGTTTAACCTTGTTGTCTTCCTTGAATAATTGATGAGTTTCATTTGGAAGCCAAATATGGTTTCGATTCACCCTATGTTCTTGTGGAATGATGTCTAACCATGTTGGGATAAGTTTCTAGAGGGTATGGAGGTGTTGTATGTGTATTTTGGGTGTGTTGTATGTAGATTTAAGGGTGTAAGCTACAGAGGCTGTCGACTGGTTACTACAAAAAATCAACGTTTTAGTGACGAAAAATTCCATAGCTAAAAAATTTAGCGACGGATTTAGTGACGGGCACCTTTCCGTCGCTAAAAAAGGCGTCGTTGAAATTTAGCGACGGGAGTATTTTAGCGACGGAATCAGTGATGGGGGTTGTACCCATAGATAATCAGCGACGGAATTAGCGACGGGTTGACCCCGTCGCTAAATTTAAATTTTTTATTTATTTTTTTTAGTTTTTAGCGACGGGATTGACCTCGTCGCTAAATTTGAATTTATTTTTTTATTTTTTAGCGACGGGGTCGAGCACGTTGCTAAATTTTAATTAATTTATTTTTTTATTTTTTATTTTTCTTGTATCTAATTCCGTCACTAAATTCAACCCCAAAATTCAAAATTCAATGCGTGCTAGGCCCCAGCCACCCCTCTTGTGCGCCACGTGGCCACTCCTCTACTCGCCATGTGGCAGCGCTAAGATAATACTCCAAGCAATTATTTAATGCTCTAAACAAGATTCGAACCCCCAACCTCTTATGAGCAAGTTTCAAGCGTGAGTCAGCCGATCTGGAAGCCTTTTTCTCAAACTTATTTAATGATATTAATTTTAATATTTAATGTTAGTAAAGGGAAATGAATATTAATTTTAATTTTATTTTGTTATTAATTTAAATAAAATTTTATTAATTATTATATTAGCAGTAAAAAATTATGTTTTGATTTTTATTTTAATTTTAATATATTTAAAAAATTATTAGTTTAATTTTTACTAATATTAATGTTAGTAAAAATTATTGTGATATGTTTAAATGTAAAATTTTTAATTATTTATTTATTTATTTATTTTTATTTTTTAGTGACGGGTTGACCCGTCGCTAAATTTTAATTCTTTATTTAGTTTTTTTTTTATTTTTTAGCGACGGGGTAGACCCTGTTGCTAAATTATAATTCTTTATTTTTATTTTTATTTTTTTTAAGCGACGGGTTGACCCTTCGCTAAATATTAATTTTTTTATTTAATGTTTTTTATATTTTAGAGACGGGGTTGAGCCCGTCGCTAAATTAAAATTTTTTTATTTAACTTTTTTAATTTTTAGCAACGGGAAATACCCCGTCTCTAAATTTTAATTTTTTATTTAATTTTTAGCTACGGGAAATACCTCGTCAGTAAATTTAAATTTTTTATTTTTTAGCAATGGGGTTGACCCTGTCGCTAAATTTTAATTTTTTATTTTATTTTATTTATTTATTTTTTAATTTTTAGCGACAGGAGTGAACCGTTGCTAAATTTTAATTTTTTATTTAAAAAATTCCGTCACTAAATTAGCGACGAAATAATTCCATCTCTAAATTCCGTTACTAAATTCTATTTTTCTTGTAGTAAGATGTCGTCCGTTTGGGTGTCATGCAGGAGAAAACTCTCGACCGTTTCCCCCACAATCACAAGCTATCAACCGATGGCTGGCAACTATCGACCGGCTTTGCCAATATTTATCACTGAACATTATCTTGTAGCATTGAGCTTCCCGATTGCATTATGGGTGGATCATTTGTTATGTGTGCTTGGACACAGGCATTGCAGAATGACTAGGA
Source organism: Diospyros kaki (assembly GCA_036245055.1). Classification (NCBI taxonomy): domain Eukaryota; kingdom Viridiplantae; phylum Streptophyta; class Magnoliopsida; order Ericales; family Ebenaceae; genus Diospyros; species Diospyros kaki. Next base: position 33,913,159 of record BSEG01000016.1, read on the forward strand.
GCATGAGCATTACATCGGGTGTGATTGACTACGTGGGTAAAGCGTGGCTGGATGCCTAATTTATGGTGGCCATGGTATCACGTTTATGTTTACACCGTCATATATTTCCTATGTGTTGCATTGCATGGTTACCGGTACACGCAGTAGATTTATCTGTGGGGTATACCCACAAGTTGTGGCTTGTCATAATGGATGTGGTATGGGAGCTTTGGCTCATGTTGAGGTTATGCTAGCTAGTTCATGGCTACAGTAGGTTTGTATACACAGTTTTGGAAGCCATTGGGTGTATTTCTTATGTGGGCCCCAAAGACCAAATGTGTGCATGCATTTATGACTATGGTTTGGTATTATGGTACATGGTATGGCTTGGTTATTACGCATGGCATGGATTGTGTGCTATTGTGGGAAAGTCAGTTTCCAATCTTGTTACCATTTTCTTCTATATACTTGTTGAGTCTCATGACTCACTTTATTTTAACATCATTCCATGTAAAGGTAAGGCTAGAGATGATAGTGGTCAGAGTGGGGTGCGATCTTGGGGAGAGCTCTCCTAAACTAAAGGTCTTGGGATGTCATTTTGTTGGTGCCATATGGTTGTCTAGATTTTTGTCATTAGGACTTGATGCATATTTTTTTGAAAAAGCGTAATGAGATGCAAAGAATGATGTCTATTTTGTCTTAAATGAAAAATCTTAGTAGTCTTTATTAATATCGATTAATGTAATGGATGTTCTCAATTGAGTTTTATTCTATATCCATTTTGCGGGGACTTTCTCTCGGAACTCCTATGCCAGTGGGATTTTTGGAAATGATGTCTTTTTTTCTTTTTTACTATTTTTGAATATGACCACTATGGTATAGTTTATCTGTGATATGTATAAATGTGGCCTTCTATGATTATCCCTTGGCAAATTCTGAAATATGTATGCATATTACTATTTTTAAATGTGGCCTATTTCATCCGAAAGTTGCGAGGTTTAGATCGGTCGATTGGGAGAGAGTTTGAAAGATTTCGGAGCGGGGTTTTGATCTTCAAGTTGTGGGTAGCATTTCTGCTAAGTTTGGTGGCCAACGGAGCAGGGAAGAGGAAGACCCAAGCATCGCCGAAAAGTCACGATCTCGCCGGAACCGAGGCTTCGACCGACGATTGGAGGTAAATTTTGTCATTTTTTCTTAATTTTGAGGCTGAAATTGGGTTCGAGGGGTCAGAATTTAGGGGGATAGGAGCTTCTTTCGAAGCTTCAGGAAGCAGCGGCGTCGCCAGCGGCGAAAGAGCCGCCGGAGAAGACGACCGCGAGGGGGGGTCGGGCGCGTGGTCGCACGTGCCGCGGTGGAGGCAAAGGCGCGTGGTCCACACGCGCCCGCCAGAGAAATTTAAAAAAAAAAAAAAGAGTAAAATTTTGAAATTTTTTTATTAAATTTGAAATGTTGTTTATGATATATTGGTGGAGCAATTTTCTAGAAATGCCAAAATTATTAATTATTTAAGTAGATTTTTCTATTATGGAAATAAAGAAAAAATAGGATTTTTAATTCTGAAAATTCCAAGAAACTTTCAGAATGTTATAAGTATTATTCAAGAAATATTAGTGAAGAGAAATTTAATAAATTGAAAGATTAGGTGATTATTATGTAATAATTGTTGGTTTGAGAGTGCAAACAAGAAGACAAGATGAAACAAACTTTTCTGTGAATTTTGCTACCACATAAATCCCGTTCTTCCTTATTCTTAACAGCTTACACACATAACCTATATATAGGAATTACATGCTGATTATTCGGATAACATAACAAACAAGATTTCAAATCAACTAAATTCCTAAAACCTTGCATAAATCCTAGCTCCACTATTGAAGACTAGTTCTCCTTCACTGCTGAAGACCCGGCACATCATTTAGTGCTTCCTGTTGACTTGGTCTCATGCTGACCTGGTTTGTTATCCACAACACTCTCCTCCAAACTAGGTCCCCTTGAACTGTCTCCCTTTCGCTTCATTCCAAGCATGTCCCTTAGCTTTGTGAAGCTTTTAAAAGGTAATGGTTTAGTGAATATATCAGCCACCTGCTCAAGTGTATGGCAATACTCCAACTTAATCGTTCCTTGCTTGACATGGTCCCTGATGAAATGAAATCTTGTATCTATGTGCTTACTCCTTCCATGTTGAACTGGATTTTTGGCTAACTTAATTGCAGACATGTTGTCTACATAAATGGCTGTTGACTCCTGTGAGTGCTTCAGAGAAGTGAGTAAATTTTTAAGCCAAATTGCTTCACACACCGTAGATGCCACTGCTACATATTCTGCTTCACATGAAGATAGAGCTACAATATTTTGCTTCTTTGATGACCAAGAGAAAGCTGTTGATGCACCAAAAAATACATACCCAGTGGTACTTTTTCTCTCAGATGGATCTCTGCCCCAGTCACTATCCGAGTATCCAACCAGTTCAAAATTTTCACCATAAGTATAATGCAGTCCAAAGTTCAAGGTTCCTTTGACATACCTTAGAATTCTCTTGGCCGCCTGCCAATGTGACTCTCTTGGTGTCTCCATGTAGCGACTTAGCAGGCTCACTCCATATACTATATCCGGTCTTGTTACAGTAAGATACCTTAAGCTTCCAATCAAACTTTTGTATTGTAAAGAGTTGACTTCTTCTCCCTCTCCTTCCTTGGATAACTTGTGATTTGTTATCACTGGGGTATTAACGATGCCACAATTACTCATATTAAATTTCTCAAGTAACTCCCTTATGTACTTCTCTTGAAATAAGAAGATCCCATCAGCTCTTTGTTGGACTTGAATGCCCAGAAAATAGGACATGAGTCCATTATCTGTCATCTCAAATTCTTGAAACATGTCTTGCTTGAATTGTGCAAATAGCTTTTTGCTATTTCCTGTGTAGAGAAGATCATCAACATATACACATAATATCAAAAATTCTCCATTTCCTCCTTCTTTGATGTACACTGAATGTTCATATGGACACTTCTCAAATCCTTTTGCAAGCAAGTAGCTGTCCAATCTTGAATTCCAGGCTCTTGGTGCCTGCTTAAGCCCGTACAATGCCTTTTTCAAGCGATAAACCTTGTCTTCTTCTCCAAAAATGGCAAATCCCTCTGGTTGTTGGACATATACCTCCTCTTCAAGAACTCCATTTAAAAAAGCTGATTTTACATCAAGTTGAAATACACTCCATTTGTGTGCAGCTGCCAGAGAAAAAATTAACCTTACTGTGTCAAATCTGACCACTGGTGCAAATACTTCCTCATAATCAATCCCATATTTCTGTCCATACCCCTTTGCTACAAGTCTTGCTTTGTAGCGGTCTATGCTCCCATCTGCTGCTCTTTTGATTTTGAAAACCCATTTGACACCAATGGCTTTTTGATGTGCTGGAAGTGAGGTTAAAGTCCATGTATCATTCTTCTCAAGTGCCCTTATTTCTTCCTTCATAGCTATCCTCCAACATTCATTGTTGTTGGCTTCCTTGAAACTTAAGGGTTCGTGATCAGTATATAAACATAAGAGATTCACCTCTAATTCATCATCATACTCTATTGTTGCTGTTTCTGCATATATATCACCCAAACTTCTCATACGTGGGGGTGGTGATGAAATTGAAGAAGTAGGACTTACAATATTTGTTTGTGTTGGAGTCAAAGCTGTCTCTGCCTCTTGTTGCTGCACTGTTTGAGTAAAATTTGGTTCTGGTGTCATATCCAACTCCTCTTCTTGCACCACAGTATCTTGTTTTTCACTGGAGTCCCAATTCCATGCAGTATCCTCATCAAACACCACGTCTCTACTAATCACAACTCTCTTTTCAACTGGATCATACAACTTGTATGCCTTGGACTCTTCACTATACCCCACAAATACACATCTTACTCCACGGTCATCAAGCTTTTTCCGTCTAACTTCAGGGACTTGAGCATAAGCAACACAACCAAATATCCTTAGATGTGCCACACTTGGTTTGATACCACTCCACGCTTCTTGTGGTGTTTTGTATTGAACGCTTTTGGTGGGACTCCTGTTCAGCAAATAGACAGAACATGCTACTGCTTCTGCCCAAAACCTTTTTGGCATGAGCTTTTCTTTGAGAAGTGTTCTGGTCATATCCATGATGGTGCGATTTTTCCTCTCTGCTATCCCATTTTGCTGAGGAGTGTAAGCAGTGGTGAGTTGATGTTGAACTCCATTTTCACTGCAAAAATTCTGAAATTCATTGGAGGTATACTCTCCTCCACGGTCAGATCTTATAATCACAAGTTTGCATCCACTTTCAGTTTCACTTTGAGCCTTGAATCTTTTGAAAACTTCAAATGCAGCAGACTTTACTTTGAGAAAATATACCCATATTTTCCTACTGAAATCATCAATAAATGTTATGAAATATTTGTTACCTCCAATTGACTCTGGCTCAAGCGGTCCACAAATGTCCGTGTGTACCAATTGCAATGGTGTTGTTGCTCTCCTGGTTGTTGTAGTAGGAAACGATTGTCGCACTTGTTTTCCAAGTACACATGTGGCACATAGTCGATTGAGCTCATGAATATTGGGCAGTCCCTTCACCATTTCATTCTTGGATAATAACTTGAGACCATGAACATACAGATGTCCATAACGAAGGTGCCACTTTTCTGTTTCATTCTCGATATGGCTAGTCAAACATTGCTCAGATTGTGTGTTCAGTGTCAAAGGAAACATTCGATTTCGCGTCTTCTGTACTCGTGCAATTAACAAACCTTTTGAGTTTCTTAATTCAAGAGTGTTTCCTTCCATATGTACCACATGCCCTTTCTCTAGTAGTTGTCCAAGACTTAAGATATTGCTTCTCATGGTTGGAATATAGTAGACATCTGAAATCAGTGCAGTGCCTCCATTCTTTTGAACAACAGCGACATTCCCTTTTCCTGTGACAGCTAATTTGGTACCATCTCCTAGACTGACAGTGCCATATGAACCTTCAAGAAGTTCCATAAAAAACTCTTTTCTTCCACTCATGTGATTACTAGCCCCTGTATCCAGATACCAGACCCTTCCATTTTCTAGCGGCTCGCTTCCAGCCACTAACAACGTTGGTTCTTCCTCCAAATAGTCAGAACTTTCAGCAAGGTTTGCTAATTTGCCGCCTTTATTTGGACAATCATAGGAGAAATGTCCAAATTGATTGCAGTTCCAGCATTGCACTTGTGTTCTCCCCTCACCATACTGTGAGTTTCTTCCACGATATCCACGTCCTCGTCCTCGTGAACTCGGTCCTCCTCGTCCTCTTCCTCGACCACCATTATGATTATCAAGCACAAGTTTTGTTTTTAATACTTGCTCCACAGCTACTGCTTCAATTTTCTTGTGAATACGAGTTTCATGTACTCGAAGGGACCCTATGAGCTCCTCAATACTCATGGTGTCCAAATCTTTGGATTCTTCAATTGCTGTAACCACATGCTCAAAGCTAGGAGACAATGATCGTAATATCTTTTCAACCACACGAACATCATCAAGCTTCTCCCCATTTCTATTCATTTGATGCACAATTCCAATCAGCCTGGAATGATAATCAGTCACAGTCTCACCTTCATTCATGTGAGCTGCTTCGAACTCTCCCCTCAACGTCTGCAGACGTACCTTCTTGACACGTTCTACACCTTTGTAGATAACTCCCAGCTTGTCCCATACTTCTTTGCTCGTGGTAGCCTCTGAAATTTTCTCAAATGTATCATCTTGCTCAAGTCCTTGGTAGAGGAAGAATAGAGCCTTCTTGTCTTTCTTCCGTTGTTCTTTGAGTGTGCTTTTTTGCTCAGCCGTGTATGCAGCCTCTTGCTCTGTAGTTGGTTTTGTATAGCCAGTGGTGACTATATCCCACAAATCCTGTGACCCAAATAAGGCCTTGAATTGGATACACCACTTTCCGTAGTTATCTTTCTTCAATACTGGAACATGAAGTTGCACAAGATTGGATGCCATAACCAAGTCTCTGATACCAGTTTGTTGGTTTGAGAGTGCAAACAAGAAGACAAGATGAAACAAACTTTTCTGTGAATTTTGCTACCACATAAATCCCGTTCTTCCTTATTCTTAACAGCTTACACACATAACCTATATATAGGAATTACATGCTGATTATTCGGATAACATAACAAACAAGATTTCAAATCAACTAAATTCCTAAAACCTTGCATAAATCCTAGCTCCACTACTGAAGACTAGTTCTCCTTCACTGCTGAAGACCCGGCACATCATTTAGTGCTTCCTGTTAACTTGGTCTCATGCTGACCTGGTTTGTTATCCACAACAATAATTACATATTTAGCTATTATGAAATAAGGGAAACTAGGAATTAAAGTTAGAAAATTACAAGAAAAATTCCAGAATATTAGGAATATTATTTAAGGAATATTGGTAAAAAGAAAGTAAATTTTTATGAAGCCTAGATAATTATTCCGTAATTTTGAAGAGATGAAGCTTAGGGATGAAAGAAAAAATGAAAGAAACTATGAAAAAAATAGTAAATGGTATTCTAAAAATAAAAATTTTGTTGTAGGAATCCTTGTGAGCAAGAAGGTTAAGAAATAGCCGCTTGGCACGTAGTTCGAGACAATTAGCTGTAAGTATGCTGCTTGAATTTAATACAAGTTATAGATGTAAATTTTTGAAAATGCTTTTATCATATTGGCATGCAATGATATGAAATCATCACGTAGACTACATCAATGACATGACTATGAAATGCATATATATACAATGATACTGTTGATCACATGCATATGAGGCCATATGGAGAACGAATTGGCACCGCTGTCCTATCAAGGGTGCACCCATACACCCCGGCTTCGAAAGAGGTGGCCGCTAAAATGATAGGCAGCATGAGGGGTGCAGTTGACACCTACGATGAAAGACATTGCATACACTCATGACATTGCATTTGGTATCCTTACTTAGATGGTTCATCATCTAACGTGGATTCGCCCCTGGAACATTCAACGTTCCAGTCGGGGCTTGCAGAGATGATTCTAAGATTGGTGATGTGTAGTGACGCGAGACGTTAGGGAATGAGGAAACGTGCCAAATTATGTTTAAACGTTATGTATATTTGTTGTTTTTCCGTATCTTATGTAATCATTTTATAATAAATGCAATGTTCAGATATTCATGTATGTATTGTCATGAGCAGGTTTGATTCAGCTTCCGCTTGTATTTAATTTCTAGTGTAAACATTTCGTCTACACTAGATAAGGCCTTAGGGAATTTCAAAAATAATGTTTTAAAAAAAAAAATAGACCTAATTTCCTAAGGTATAACACGCTCGAGAAGGTGGGTTGTTACAATGTAGCTTGTGATGGAGATGTTTTGTACTTTGCTAATTCTATTTCTAATCTTTTATAAAGAAAGCATGAACACATCTTTGACTCTAATTTCATGTTTTATTTTTTTTTTGTAGATCAATGAGACAACAAAACTCTAAAGGAAACAACTTTTGTCTTGGACTATATGAACAATTCTATGACTATAATTGCAATCAATTCTTTGACTATAGTGTTTTGGTGTACTTTTTTATATAGTACATGAACATTTTTGTATAGTACAGTTCTACATGAACATTTTTGTCAAAGTGTTGCTTTAGTTGAACATGTTTTTTGGTGTAGTTTGTTAGCAATTAACACTTATATAGATACTAGTTTTGGTGTATAAATGCTAATGGATAATGATGTTTTTTATTTTGGTTGAACATGTATTATTTTGAAATTACTTGAATGACAGGTTTAATTTTAAGATTTTTTTTCTAATTTGATATGGATAACGATATATAGGTTTGGTGGTTTACATCAAAATAGGATGTCGTCGTCATTGATGATTAATCGTCGTTAATTATTTACACTATTAACGACGAGAAATATTGTCGTTATTGGGTTATAATCTAGTCCCTGATAATTATTTTTAACGATAGGAATCGTACGATCATTAATTACTCACACTATTAACGACAGGAAATATTGTTGTTATTGGGTTATAATTCGGTCGCTAATAATTATTTTTAACGATGGGAATGATACGGTCGCTAATACAATTAACGACGGGTTTATCATTCCCGTCGTTAAATGCTTTTATTCGCGGAGGCAATAACGATGGGCGACGACAGGAAAATTTTGGTCGTTAAAATGTTTTAACGACAGGAAATCAACTTTTAACGATTGATTTTCCCGTCGTTAAAACCCGTTTTTCTTGTTGTGTAATGATGATAAAATCCTAAGCTTTTTTTTTTATGTCATTTGTAGGCAGTCTAGTTTTGGTGATTTTAATAATAGTAGTAGAGAGAGGGATTTGTATATGAATGATGATGCTGAAATTGATTTGGTTCTTTTGTTTGAAATTATAACATAAGTGTTTTTTTTTATTGTTCTTTATGCTAAGTTACAATTGCTAAATTATTAGGGAACTAATATTCTATTTTCCTTTGTTTTTCGTTTAATGGATAATTAAGGATTATCCAAATCCAAATCAACCTCGAAATATTAGAAATGGTGATCACAAATCTCTTATCTCAATTATAATAGGCGAGTTTTCATCCTTCAAAAGTAAGTCACTTTTATTCATTCAAGAATTTTTTAATTTTTTATGTGATTTTCTAGAATTTGATTTAAGCACTAGAGTATTTGCACAGAAAATATTATGTGCCCTCTGACAATTTTTTTCCTTGTAATGTACTTGAAGCTTGGAGACGGTTTTGTCCAAGACAAATAAATTTATTATTGTGTTCGATCGATAAGCATTCTTTTATAAGTTAGGTTTTTAAAAATTAATCAGTTTTTTTTAATTAATTGTTTGGCATGACATTTTGTATTTGGTTTGCATAATGTGTGATAGTGAAAATCACCTGAAACCTATTTTCCCCTGTCAATTGTACTCATGCAATTGATATTTTGATAACATTATGTACTTGGTCTGCATATTGTTAGAATGTACTTGATTGATAATATTTCTGATAGTTTTTTGGTTTAATCTTCATTAAATCCTCTTGTCTTAAGATGGTAAGGTGATTTGGCCTTCCTCTCCCAAAGGGCGCCCTATTGTGTGGCTAGCCGTTTCTTGCTCTAGCTAGGTTTATCTTTAGCCATATAGAGGCCAGTTTTAATTCTTTGGTCTGCTGGTTTTGGCATTTTCCCCTATTTAGCTAGCTTTCTATCTGTTTACTCCGTTGAGCTTAAGTCCTGATATTTTTATGTTAGTAAAAACCTAAAAGCTCAATCATAATAAAGAGACAGGTTTACCACATAGGTGCTTTGTCTTGGGTTAAGCTTTTAAAAGTATTTATAAGAAAGGAACATTGGCACTACAACAATTAGGACAAGCCCATCTAAAACAAATAACAGCTAAACATCCGACGTGGAGATAGTAAGAACTTTGAACTGCCTTGTATTCATAGGTTACATAAAGCAAGATTCTATAACATTTTAGGATATATATATAGATAGACTATCATGTCATATACACGTAAGGTATATACAAGATAGTGACTAACTTATAGTTTAGAACTATCTCATTGAATCACAACAATAAGAGAATTTCAAAGAAAAGGACATTGTAGCTAGCATAGTATGAACCCACTTATTTATGGCATTAATTTAATTATTATTAGCAGACAAAAGGGTCCAATTAAGATTTGTTTGGTTGCTATCTCTCAAGAGTTAGAAGACTTCTTGGAGATAATCAACCACCTTTTTGTCCAGTTGAAATGCCTTGGCCAAAACAACAGGGTTAATCTTGGGATTGGACCCAAATACTGCATTCGCAATGGTAATAACCCCAGGATTTTGGCTGCTTAGACCAGCAATCGCGACAGCATTCTTAGTCTTTGCCACATTGAACTGGAAATGAATGAGACCCTCTGGAAACACAAACACATCTCCCGGATACAGGGTCTTGGCAAAGAGACGATTTTCTGGATCGGAGGTGACAAAGCCTACATATAAGGTACCTTCCAGCACAACAATGACCTCAGTAGCACGAGGGTGCGTATGTGGCGGGTTAACCCCAAAGGGAGCAAAGTCGAGTCGGGCCAAGGAGATACCAAGCGTGTTAAGCCCCGGTAAGTTCATCACATTCACTGGAGTCGCAGTAAAGCCAAGTTGGTTTGATGTATTTTGACGGTTAAGGAGCCCGGGGAAGAAGAAATCTTCTGGCGTCGCGAGCTTTGGGTCCTTGCAAAACTTCCCGTTCACGAACACTGCATGTGATGAAGAGAATTAGGGTTGGTAAAAAGTCATTAAAATTCGTAGCGAAAAGAAAAATAAATAAATAAATAAAAGCCACTAAATATAGAGAAAAAAAGTCTCTGGTGATGAACCATAAAATTGAACAATATTTCATGCAGTTGGCTAGTTGATGATGTTATATATAGTGTTATCCTATGCAGTTTGAACCCATCAGAGAGAGAGAGAGAGAGAGAGAGAGAGAGAGAGTACCTCCAAATTTGGAGTCATTAACAGCAACACAAAAGTCCTGCAATTGGCTTGGATCAGAAGCATAGGCAAGTGTTGAAGCCAAGGCCAACACAGCCACAGTTACGAAGAAGTGGGTGCCCTTCATTCTCTTGATTTAGGATCTAAACTAACAGTAACAGTAGGGAATAATCAGTGCTTTGGATTTAGAGCTTTTCCTTGTAATTTGTTTGGTTTAGATGATGGATTGGCTATTTATATATATAGACATGGAGTTCATGAATTGGTCAACATTTTTCTAGCTCGGTAGAGGAGATTTACTTGGTACTGAATGGGGGAGGGGAGAGGACATTTTTTATTTGAATTAGGATGAATTGACATTTTCTTTCTTCTGTGATTAGGTATCTACTTTCAGCATCAAGATTAAACGCTGATGCTGAATCATTCAATGAATACATAATTATCTCCAGGTGGATATGAATTCAGCTGAAGCTTGTTTTCTAGAATCCTCTTTGCTGTTCAAAAACTGATATTTAATATCAAATTAATTTGCAATCTCTTCGCTCCTACTGGGGAGAACACGCATTGATTAATGTTAAACAAATAATGAGAACTTAGTCAAGATAAATAAATAAAACTAAGTACTGCAAAATAATATGATATATAATATGAATTGTCTTAAAATGCATCGCAGTAGATGTTTGAGAATTTGAAAAAAACAAAAAATATGCAGGTCATGACTTAGCCTAACCTTGATTTATTTAGGAGGTCATGACTTAAAATCAAGTACCAGGTCATGAACTTGCATGCGCTTCATTTATGTACCAGGTCATGACTTAACCTAACCTTGACTAGCTAGCATAGACAATTAAAGAGGATAATCTGGTTTTAACCTAACCTTGAATATGCAGCAGGTCATGAACTTGCATTTTCTTTTTTTGTTTTTTTTTTCAATTGCATATTTTACAAGTAAGGATATGGTTGGGAGAAGATTAGTAATAGAATGGATTAAAAGGTATTAAAACAAGCACAACAAGAATAAGTGAAATGAAATAGTAAGTACTTTTCCTCATCCGGAAGAGAGATCGATGGAGGATGGACAATAATAAAAGGTATTGTCTTTTTATCTATGATAATGCATGGAATAAAAAATTATTAAATAATAAATGAAAAATATACATTCATAATAAATATATAAAAAGGAAAATTGTAATAATTAATCACCTCTAAAATTTAGCATAATTGTAAGAAACCACCCCTTAAATTTCAAAAATAACAATAATCTCTCCTATTGTTAAACAAATGGACAAAATGATCATTTTATCCTTCATTATTCTCTCTTATCATTCCCCCTTTTTCTCTTTCATTTTTTCTCTGAGTTTATAATACATAAGAATAAAAAAAAAGAAAAAGAAAGAAACAACCAGTGATCACCAGGCATTGGCAACCATTGACCACTATGTAATTGAATCTAGATACATTTTGAAATCAAATCTAGTTCAAGATGAACAACAAACCTAAAGTTGAGTCTGGAGATAAGAGAAAAGATAATGAACCTAGACCATTTGAGCTCATTGCATAGAAAAGAGATAGAGAGAGAGAGAGAAAAAGGGACTGGTGTCACAACTACTATTGTTGTAATACCCCAAAATAAAATAAATTAATTTTGAAATTTTTTAAGAATTTTTAGGTTGAAAAGATTCAGGTAATGAGATTTTACAAGTGACTCTTAAGTGGATCAAAGAACTATAAGTCAGTTTAATAATTTTAAACAGCCAAATCAGTGGAAGGGAATACCTTGAAATGATATATCTAACGAAAATGATAAGACATTGACAAGCGTCTTGAGACAAGATTTATGACACTGAAAAAAATTAAAATGGGGACAGTTTTTGGTACAAGTAAAATACAGTTTGAAAAATCACATAATCGTAAGAAACATTTGGAAAGCCAACGGAACCCTAAGAGGACTTTGATTTTATGTAAAAATCAATTTTGAAGTGGTTATAGAATGAAATGATAGTCCTATGAGGTCATTTGGACAAAAACTTATCAAGTAACCTTGAGATATTAATTTTAGAATTTCAGTATTTTAATCCAAATGAAATTGATATTTGAGGATGTAGTTGCAATGTGCAAAGGTTGAAGTGAGATTAAGAATCTAATTTATGGATTTATATATAATTTCCATAATTTAAGAAATTATATATGTGTAAATATATATATATATATATATATATGCGGGTATATACATATATGTGTGCAGAGGAACTATCAGTGAAATCAAGGGGTAAATTTAGTGGGCTATGCTTGGTGCCCAAGCTTCAAGTGACTATATATATGGGTGGGAATTTGAGCATTGGAATGAAAAAGAAAGAGATTGAGAGAAAGAAAAGAGAATCATGGCAGAGGAAGCAATGACCATAGATGGGCAGCAAGATGCATGAGGCCGTGTGCGGCCGATGACAGCCGTGATGGTGGCCACGGTGGCATGCACAGGAGGTGACCAACGGAGGGAATAGCTGTTGCAGTAGCTAGGCGTGACCATGACAGTAGCGAAGCTACTGTTGTAGCAGTTGGACAACTAGCAGGGGTGGCGACAGAGCTTAGGCAGTGCGTAGAGGACGCTAGCGGTGGCTATGGCGGCGGTCTATGAGGACAGTGGTAATGCACGTAGGAGGTGGCTGACGGCTGGAGTGGTAGCGTGGGGAAAAAGAAGAAAGAAGAAGAAAGAAAGATAAGAAAAAGAAAAAGAAAAAGAGAAAGAAAGAAAAAAGAAAAAGGAAAATAGAGAAAGTCATGAGCTTGCATATTCTTTTTTGTTTTTTTTTTTCAATTGCGTATTTTGCAAGTAAGGATATGGTTGGGAGAAGATTAGTTATAGAATGGATTAAAGGGTATGAAAACAAGCGCAAGAAGAAAAAGTGAAATGAAATAGTAAATACTTTTTCTTTGTTCAGGATAGAGACCGAGGATGAACAATAATAAAAGGTATTGTCTCTTTATCTATGATAATATATGGAATGAAAAATTATTAAATAATAAATGAAAAATATACAAATTATTTTTCTCTTTTCTCTGATCTCCAAACCCAGGTTTAGGTTTGTTGTTCATCTTAAACTAGATTTGACTTCAAAATGCATTTGGATTCAATCACAAACATAGAACAGAATGAACCTAGACCATTTGAGCTCATCACATAGAAAAGATGAAGAAAGAGAGAGAGAGAGAGAGAGAGAGAGAGAGAGTAGTCTCACAGCTACCATTGTCATCATTTGGTTACCAACTACGAAAGAAAGAGAGAAATAGATGAGAGATTTAAGAAAAGAAAGAAAGAAAAATAAAAAAGAACAAAAAAAAATTAAATAGAAGGGTACTTCAAACCTTTCAAGCCATCGTTATTAGTTTATATAATCTTCAATAATTTCTATGAGAATAGAGATGTTAATTTATTATATGTTTTTTTATTCAAATGGCCAACTAAAGGACAAATACAAATTAAAAATATCACTCATACACGACACCAAGCAAAAAATTAAGTAAAACAGGATTTTACCTTGAAAACAAAAGAATAATAATTGGAGAGGTTTTGAAATTTACAATTAGTAAAATAATTGTAACTATTGTCTCGTATTCTAGATCGACTTTGTTTGTTGCTTCCACTTGTTACTTAATGTAATGCAATGCTAGCTTCTTTAAAGTGATATTTATGTGTATTTTTGTCAAAAATAAAGTTGTATGTTTGCATTTAATGTTTTGTCAATATATACCTCTTTGATTCTATTGCTATGATTGATACGACCAAAAATCAAATAATCATTTCATTTCACTATTCTGTTTGGTATCTGTTCATTTTGATTAAATTGAATTGATAAATTTGTTAGCTTAAGAGGGGATGATTAAGCTTTTTCACCCTTTTTGAAAAATTGAACTTAAATAAATAAATTTGAAATAAATATGCAAGGAAGGTAAAAATGCAACACACTGGATTTAAAGTAGTTTAACTATAAAACTTAGTCCACTACCTTAGTTCACAACCAAGGATTTTGCAAACACACAAGATGTACACTATTACCTTGTAGCTTTTACACATGATCAACCACTTAACCTTTACAGTTGGCTTTCTCAAACTAGGCTCAACCACAACCACTTCCTTTCAAGGATAAGGCATAACCTTTACAGATTTTTACTGTTCACACTTAGGTCAACCACAACCAAACAGTCATTCAAGAATTAGGTGTAACCTTTACAAGTTTCACAAATATTGTGAAAGGATTTCTCAAGAGAAAAATATAAGATGAAACAGGAAGCACTTAAACTTTCTCTTGATAGAGAGTTACAAGATATGAATGTAAAACACTCTCATTGAAAAAAAAAATCTCATTGAAAGATAATATAGATAAGCTCATGAGGTGCATGAAGCTTTTGAAAATAATTTGAATGATCACTTGAAGCTCTTAAGCAAAGTTCTTGTGTGTGCATTCAATTGTTCTTGTTAAGATCAATATACCCAATCCCTAACTGGTGATAACTTGTGAGGAAATAAAGCAACTAGACAAGTACCAAATGCAATGGCAAAAAGTAAAGGAGACAACCAATTTAAGTGGAAAATCCCCTTAATGTGAGAAGTAAAAACCACGGGATCGAAGTCCACACAAAAATTCTACTAATATCACCAAATCTAGATTACAAAATCATTTCAACAATCACAAGATGTAAGAGACAAACCAAAGAATCATACTTGTCTCAAATCAATGAAATATCAAAGGAGTTAGGAAGAATAGATCGAATAATAAGGCAGTATGAAAATGTCTCTATTCCCAAAGATCCTGGCCTCTAAATCAGATCTCCATTATTTAGATCCTAAGCCCATGAGTCTCAGACGTATCCTTCAAATTTCAACTCAATTGGATCACAAAATATAGTTTGATCATCTGTTTGATCATAGCTACATAGGCAGAAACAAAAATCCAATTATAACCACAAAATAGTATTAAGACAAGATTGATTCCCAAGGATGCCAGACTCCAATCAGATCTCCATCGTACAGATCCTAGAACCATGAGTCTCGAACGTACTCTCAAAATTTTAGCTCAATCAGACCACAAAATACAATCTGATTGTTTGTTTGATCACAACTGCACAGGTCGAAATGAAAATCCGAATTTCTCCCAAAACTTTACCATTTTTCCTTCTATTTTTGTCACCTATTATATATGCATGAATTTTATAGCCTAAGAGGTATAAAAGAGCCCTAATCTCATTAAGGTTATTTTAGGCCTATGAGATAAAAATATTAGTGAAAGAAACCAGGTCATCCTTTTAGAAATATCCAACCATTACTGGGCCTTCCTCCAACTAGGAAGGAAACCCAACCCAACAAATCTCCCCCTTCACGACTAGTTGGAGGAGATTGCCATTTCAGATATTGATCGACGAGTCTTAAGTTTCTCCCTTAGTAATGCTTTTGTCAACATATTAGCTCCATATCATCCGATAAGTCTCTTGTATTTTAGGGCTCAGGCGTAACCACAACAAAGTAGAAGAAGTTTACAAATTGAAACAAATTAGAGAAGCTCTTACAAGATTTGAGATTAAGTACGAAAGATGTTTCTCATAATAGAAAAGAGAGACAAAGGATTTTAAAATAGATAAGCACTATTTCTCCTATTAAAGATGAGAACTTGAAGTATTCTTTTGGATCAAGTCAGTTGGAAGAATTCAAGAACAACAGTCTTTATTTTCAACTTCATTTCCTTTTATAGTTGCTGTCAAAAGAATGAGATATCTATAGGAACAGTCTTTTTTTTTTTTCATAAAATAATCATTAGAATATTTAAATATCATGCTCAATTATTTATGAAATATTTAGAGTCTTTTTGAAACTAAACGGTCCAATCTGTGACTTAAAAGCATGCCAAACGGTTATAAAATTTGAGTTCAATAGCCATTCACTCGACTAATTGAAGATTATAGTCAATTATGTAAGCTTCATACTTGAGTATATTCTGACTGCATTCTATAATACTTCAGATACTCGAATTAACTCATCAAATACTCAAGTAAGCTCTTCAACAACTTGATTTAACTTGAAATATAGAGAACTTGCATATCATACTTGACTATCACTCACTAATAGTCGATTGCCCATCAACATACACTTGATTGCTCATAAAAATATTCAATTAAAACCTTATGAGCAATCATACTTGACTAAGGAACCAACATACTCGACTAATGCAAGGATATACTCGATTATACACAACTCTTATTTGATTATCAATTAAATAATATATAGATTGCTTTGAAAATTATCATCAAAACACTTTTTCCTTAATATCAACATCTAAATGAGAAACATAAATCATTAATATATGAAGCACAAGTTTCTCAAAAATATCTCAACATTAAGCTTAAAAATATAGAACACATTTTTCTCATTTCTCAAACAAACACAAGTGTTTTTGTGAAAGTTGGATAAATCTAACTTTACAAATACATCCACTTGATTACATAAAAACCCTTAAAGGAGCCAAGATAATGAGATATTTTAAAGCACATGGCTTTTAATAACAAGTTGAGAACAATACATGTTACTCAACTAAATGACATCCAATTTCTAGATTCAAATAAGAATCATTACAATAAGAAACATAAGGATGCAAAACACATAGAAACATGATTTTTCATTCATAATAACTTTATGAAATACATTCTCATGAAAAACCAAAAGTCAAATAATTCACCATTACTTGACTTTCATGAAATACATAGAACATTGCAAATATGGACTTTCATATTCACATAAAACAAATATGCTGAGCACAAAATATGATACTCAACTACAAAGCATAACATATATCACAAAGATGCTCTAGCTTAAGCATTTTAATAACTCATTCATATTTATGAAACATGAACACACATAAGACAAAACACAACAAATAGCATTAAGATGCTTCAACTCTAGCATCATGATTTTTCAAAGCAAGAGCCCATATGAGCTTAGCAAACCATATATGAACCATATATGAATTTTTATTCTAAAAGATTAATATACATATACCAATAATGCATACATTAAGTAATTCTAGAAGAATATAAACATTAGGATTCTATTACTTAAATGCATTAACTTAAACATGAGGAACACTATAAAGTATTACTTGGAACACATAAATCATTTAAATTCTAACTATATCTAGATGCTTTAAAATAGCACTGCTTAATTGCATCTATATTCTTATTTGAGTGATCAATCGTCACTCAATTATTAGACTAAGAAAATAAATTTTCAGCAACATAACCAAAAGCTGTCTGAAATCAATAATCCTATACATACTTGAAAAATTTGCATCAAGCAACATGCATTCAATATTATAAGTTCTTTAAGAGATCTTTCAAGATTTTGAGAACTTTAGGAAATTATGCTCTATGAAATTAGAGATTGGAATTACTTGCCTAAGCACACATATGCATATTCTCAAAAGCTTAGATGATTGATACTCAAGCATTAACTAATTAAAGCACATTGCTCTTAAAATTTGAGAAATGCTTTCACATAGTAATTTGAGTACTTAAGATATTTCCAACCTTAAGTTTACTTTAAGTGTCGTGAGGATATTTGACATTTATCCATGACACTAACACATTAGGATACTTAGCATATCCCTTGAAAATTTAGAGCACCCTATTATTATATCAAGCATATTGGCAAATAATAACAAAAATAAGATTAATCACACAAATGCTAAGGTTGTTAACACAACCTTATCATGAAGAATAAGGCAAAATAAATCTTATGAGCCAAAGCTCAAGTACCCTTACTTGAGTATATGATCTTTTATTCAAAAGACATAATGTTGAGTTGATATTTGTAATGACCCGCTCCCACTTACGGGCGCTACCGGTGAATAATAGGTCGAATTACTCACACACAACACCAAACTAATGAAGAGATGGACTATGTTTCATCGGGAAACGTCCTAGGTAGGGACTAGGTTTTGTCCTTCCCTTCGTTCCACTCAAGGAGCGAGTCCCAAAACATAAAAAGAAACATAGTGGATGGAACCCGGAACTAGAGTGAGCTTCATCTTTCTTCAGCTTGTCTCACTACAAGCCAAAGGTGACCCAAACACAAAACTAGCACATCAAATATCTACTGAGTATTGGGGATTTATAAGTACCTATTTGATTCTTACCTGATCCTAAAACTTGGCTCCACCAAACAAGCCACTAACAACCAGAAGTCTACACAATCATATACTATATTATACCGATTACAACAAAATGGATACCATCCAGCGCCCAACAACATACACATTCACCCACAAGGATATATGTATACATACCACCACATGAATATATATAAGAGATAATACAATTTACAATGCGGCAACAATGCTAGTCGCCACTTCAACCTCCCGAAATAATCCTTGCTTACATCTGGACTCGCAACATCTACAACACGAGGTAAAACCTCATGAGTCACAATGACTCAATAAGGGTGTAAATGAATGTAAACAAGATAATATATGCAATGCAATGACAAATAAATATGCATGAATGACGGGGCATCTCTGATCTCCGAACCTACTTGTTCGAGGCACTTACCTCCCATATTATCCCTGGCATGCATCTAGTCTCTCCCATGGCCATATGACTCCACTAGACTATCTATAGAATATGTACAACACACCACTGCACACAACATATATTTAACCATATTACCAAACATTCGCATGGCTGCCACCATTGGAGCCGTCCCTTACCTGGCTCGAAGCCTTATCTCTGTCACGGGCGAGAACACTAGCCCAAACTTTGAACTCTTCTAGGATTACTGCCTCCTCGATCGACCCTAGATGCAATCACAAACCCAACAATAGAAATTAAACTAGGGCCTATGTTTTTGCTATACACCGTAAAATCACCCACCAACAACTTCCAATAGACCCCAACTAATGGTTTAATCCAACCTATAATTCACATTATATCATTTCACATAATGCAAATAACTAGAAATAATTAATTTAATTTACCTCAGCCATTTGGAGGAAAAATCTGAAAAACGCCCATATCGGTGTTGCCTTGTGGGATGCCACCTTGCACTCAAAACCTCATTTTTGAGCTTCTGATACGGTCCTCGAGCCCCAAATTAATTTCAAGAATTTTTCTCAATTTTTGGAATTTTCTGACTATTTTTTCCTATTTTCTCTAATTTCCATAATTTCTTTTCTATTCTTTTTTTCTTTTCTCCTCCACTATTCATCATCTTCCCCACGCGTCTTCTTCCTCCATTCACGCCCACCAGGCCGCTGTAGCTCGGCCTAGCTCCGCCAGCCCCCGTTCCTCCTGGCTCCGCCATCTACTGATCAGCATCCGCGGCCAACGGCAGCCTCCATCGCGACAGCTTCGGTTGGCCTCCCTTGCGCGCACGACGCTGGCTACCATGGCCATCTCGCACCTCCATGCACGGCGTTGCCGCTACTCCCAAGCATTGCATCCGCCATAGCCGCTGCTCCCGTGCCGCCGTGCCTGTCGATCTGTTGCCTCACGCAACCGCGACACTGCTGCAATGGCCAACCGGCCCTCAGCCTCCGCCGCTGGCCGCTGCAACGAGCTTCCACTTTCAGTGTTGCCAGTCACTGCTCGGCCCTCCGGCTAGCCACAATCGGCTCTCTCTCTTGCCTTCGATCTCTCCATGTCTCTCCCATGCTCTGCCTCACTCTCATCTCTCGGCCTCTCTTTCTCTCCTTCACTCGGCCTTATGCTTCAACAGAGAACAATTTTGGATCCAATGCTATTGTGTTCCAAGCCATCATTATATATATATAATTATTATACATTAAATCCTCAAAATCCCCATTAATTCCACTTATGAAAATTATAATTGGACTTGGAGATTTTGTAATTGCATTTGGACCCTCTTCGACTTTAATTTAAATACCATCAAGCCATATAAATTCTTGATTTATGAAAATTAATTATCGACGCTTACTCGATAAAGGTTGATTTCGCCCTTGTGCCTGCACGGGATCTTTTCTCAACCTAAAAATGCTTCAGCTTGACTCATTCATAAAACCAGGCCACCATTCGGGCCCCTCTAACTTACCGATAATTTCCCTATTGGCCCTCACGAACATTCGGTTTAGCTAATAATTTAAGTTTATACAATAGATGTACCAAAAACTATTCCCGATCTGACTTCTTTCAGCGTCATTAGTCTCATCACGAAACACTAGCCAATCCCTTGCCTCATTTCCTGGACATCCCAGTCTTAGGGCATTTCCTTCCATTAATTCGGTAATTTGTTACTTTACTTCTCGAAACTGACCTTAGAGCCCGCCGGATCGCTCAGTATCCAAATTACCAAAATGCCCCTCCCCCAAGGCACTGTCATTTCATTTCCCGCCTCTCTCTCAAAGAGTACTATTGGAATTTTATCTTATTTTCTAACATCGGTAACACAGGGTGTTACATTCCACCCCCCTTAAAATGAATTTCGTCCTCGAAATTCACTTTCATGATTCCTCTACCTGACACAATCTCGTTCTCAAGCTGCTTCCTCATTCCTACACTTAGGAATCTCACAGCTTCATCATTCGCTCAAGTTACCACCACTCAAGCTCCTACTTAAGTTATCGATCCTTTAATTCCCGAGGATATTCATCTACTGATGTCACTTTGGCCTCCTGCCGAAACCCACCACTAGCCGCTAGTCATAACACGTGACTACTACACTAATACCCATGTTCTTGATGGATTTCAACTATCTCCTTGCATCACCTTGCAGTCAGCTTCTGATAGCATGCATATTTATGCTATATTTTGGCATTTCACCTCAATCTTATTACACCATTTGAAGTAATTTTGTTGATCTTTCATTGTTTCTATTTTATGATACTTCAAATTGTCCTTACACTATTTTCTATCTTACTTCTATGAATCCAAGCTAGAGAAGCAGCTAGAAAAGACTTGAAGACTTGGGCAATTATGGGACTCATCTAAATGAGCTTGGGCTAACTTTCAAGGAGCAGATTTGGGCTGCTCAATTCTACTATTTTGGGATGCATTTGGGCTGCTCGTTTTTGTTGTCTTGGGCTCATTTCTGTTGGGCTAGGCCCAACCCTAGCTTTTCCTTTCTTGGCCATGTATTTAAGGCCTCTTAGCACTTATTTCCAGAGAAGATGGAGAGAAGAATAGAGAGGAGATTTCTGGCCGTTTCTTGTTGCTAGCATATTTCTATGTTCTTCATTTTTGTTTTCCATTTTGTCTCCTTTGCTGCAATGAAAAGCTAGAATTATTGTAACCGGTTGTGTAATCTTGAACCTATGTGGAATCTGAGTCCCAGATGAGCTACAAAAACCTGGTTTGTTTGTTTTAATCTTATTCATTTCCATTGGTTTAGTTTGAGCAGATTTTGAAATGCATGGAGTTCATGGCAGGTTTGTGTGAGTTTGCATGGATTCATTTTCTGTTAAATGCTTAAGAGAACAGAGTGTTGTAGCCGGTTGGTATAACATCTTGGAAATGAATATAATGTGCTTGAATGGTTGTTCTTGCATAGCTTCGGATGGGTTGAATAGAGAATGAATGGCTGCATTTTGTTTATAAGAGATTTCTGTATTCATTTTGTTGTTCCAATCATTCTAATCCTTGGACGGTTGTTGGGGATGCTTTGAGTTTGATATCCAGAGATTATAACATCTAACAAACCAAGATCTATAGGTTGGACAAGGAAGATTTCACATAGGGGATAAATACACAACTGGTTGCTCTCCATTTACTGATTTTCATCTATATTTGTGTTTCTATTTTGTTACTTAATTTTCTGTCAAACCCCCCCCATAAACGAACTGTTGTGTTGCTTATATTGATTCTCCATGTGGTAGAAGAAGATAAGGCTCCTTGTGAGAGACGACCTAGGGTGTACTTTGCTGCAAACTAGAGAGAGGTATATAGATATCTAATGTAATTCTGGAGTGGTTCGACAACTGCTCGACCAGAATTTTGGCGCCGTTGCCGGGGAGCCAAGTTTTTCTTCTAAAAACATAGAGGACCGACCCTATTTTCTGTTTGTTTTGTTCTCTTGTTTAAGTGTTTAGTCTGTTTTGTGATTTTGGTGATAAGGTTATCAGTTGTTGCTCACAAACTTGAAGAGCCATTCTATTCTGTTCTTGAGATACACTGATAGCAAGCCTTTTCGATCTTCTTTTTGTGTGTATGTATTCTTTTTTTTTGTTTTCTTGTCTCTGAACTATTTTTGAACAAAGAAGTGGCTGTTGGAGAGAGCTACACGACCTTGCAACTGGAAAAGAAACCCTGCAGCAACTGAAAAAGCAAAAAAATAACACCTGCAATCCTTCTCTTTTCAGTATCACTACCTTGTTCTCTTTTCAATATCACTACCTTGTTCTCTTTTCAGTATCACTACCTCGTGTTCTTATATGGTCTTCACAGCAAGCTCACAGCAATTAGAGTACCCAACAGAAATCGAAAAGGGGCTGCACCAGATCAGCAGCATATCAGATCAAGGCTCCACTTTTCTGCCTCTGACAGCAGATCACTTGACCAAGAGGATATTCCATTTTTCTTTTTCACTTTTTCCTTTTATTCTCTCTCTTTTAACATTCCTTTTAAGTCTTTCCCTGCCCCACTAATCCTCCTTTTCGTTTGGCAGAGAGGCATCAGCTGCTGTAACCAAGAGAAGATCAGTTTTGGCAGCCTCCCATTTGACAGCATTTTTGACCACCTCCATGACAGATAGCAAGATTTAAGGATTGAGCTCGAGATGCCGGTTCTACCCTCTTGCTTTCTCATCCTTACTTGATATTCTTTCAATTCCATATGCCTACCTGGATGTTTTATTGCATATAGAGTGGTTTCTAAGGCAAAATAGGAGGCGGTTTGAAAAAAAAATCAGTTTTCCTGGGTACTGTTCACAGTTTTCAACTTGCTCCGATTGAGATGATTTTTGGTGTCCAAACAAATGGGGGTGTGGAGATCAATACTCACAATTTATTTGTGACAAGAGCATTTTTTAGCCAAATTCGAACGTTTAGACCACTTTTTGGGCCATTTTGTGTTTCTCAGTGGCTAATTTTGTGTGGTTTTTAGTGTTTTTAGGTCCCTCAATGTTTTTGTGTTGAAATTTTGTGAAAAATTGCATAAAAAAAAAATCATCTAAGGGCTTCTTGTTTTTTGCTTTTGTGTTTTTGTGTTTCTTGTTTTTGTGTTTTTGTGTTTTTGTGTTTTTGTGTTTTTGTTTTTGAGTTCTTGGTATGCATAGGCCATTTTGTGTTCTGTTTTTGTGTTGATCTCTAGTGCATGACTAGGTCATCTAAGGAGAAATTACTTGATTTAGATCTTAAATTAGAGAACACTCTTAGAAGGCAAGCTAGAGAGCTTAAGTCTCGGAATAGGATTGACCCTAATAGTGTTTCTAATACTTCATCCGAACCTGTTCCAGAATTCATCAATATGGCAGATAATGGTAATTGAAATAATGGTAATGGCAATAATGGGAATCATGGTCATTTGGATGGTAGAACCATTAGAGAGCTGGCTGCACCTGATGTACATTATCAGCCCCTATGTATTCAATACCCACAATTGGATGCTAACTTTAAACTAAAATCTGGACTGATCCATTTGTTGCCCAAGGTTCATGGTCTTGTAGGAGAGGATCCGCACAAGCATATGAAAGAGTTTCATGTTGTTTGCTCAACCATGCGGCCACAAGGAGTAGATGAAGAGCAAATCAAGTTGAGAGCCTTTCCATTCTCACTTGATGGATCAGCCAAGGATTGGTTGTATTACCTGCCACCAGCTGCCATTACCAGCTGGGATGGATTAAAAAGGATCTTCTTGGAAAAATTCTTCCCAGCCTCCAGAACAGCATCAATAAGGAAGAAAATTTGTGGTATAAGGCAGATAAGTGGTGAGACTCTACATGAGTACTGGGAGAGATTCAAGAAGTTGTGTTCCAGCTGTCCTCACCACCAGATAAGTGACCAACTCCTAGTTCAATATTTCTATGAAGGTCTAATCCCCATGGACAGGTACTTGGTAGATGCTGCAAGTGGAGGAGCATTGGCAGAGAAGACTCCAGCAGCTGCACAAGAGCTGATATCAAAGATGGCACAAAATGCCCAGCAATTTGGCACCAAAGTTAACACTCTTACAAAAGCCATCAATGAAGTCAGTGTGGCTGCCACTATGGACCAGCAGAGGATAGAAAACAAGCTTGAGGAATTAGCTTCCATGGTCAGGCAGTTAGCATTAGAGAGAAAGCAACCCCAGCAGCAGCTTTGTGGCATTTGCTCCTTGCCATCCCATATAACAGACCAATGCCCACAGTTGCAAGAGAATAATGAGACATGTGCAGGCATCTTTCCTGGTAGACCATTCCAGCACCAGCAGCACAGCCAATCACAACCTCCAAACAGATATGATCCATTTTCCACCACCTACAATCCAGGTTGGAGAGACCATCCGAATCTCAGATATGGCAACCCTTCCAATCAACATGTGCAGCAGCAGCCATACCATAATCAACCATTTCAGCAGAGGTTCCATCCTTCAAATTCCAGCAACCATGCTCCACCACCAAGGCCAAATCAAGCCATGCAACAAGCATCACCATTACCCAAGTCAGAACCTAGCCTGGATGATCTTGTTAAACAACTAGCAGCCAATACACTCCAATTCCAGCAAAAAACAGAAACCACAATTCAAAATTTGGAGACCCAAATAGGCCAACTAGCCACAAACATCAATGAGTTAAGGAGTCAAGGTTCAGGGCAGCTTCCTTCACAGCCAGTTGCCAATCCGAGGGGTAATGTTAGTGCCATCATGCTTCGAAGTGGGAAAGAACTAATCATCCCAATCCCTCCACCATCATCAAACATGAAGCAGCATGTAGAGGAGCATCATGTAGAGGGTAGCAAAGAGCAGCAACCCTCCTCAATCCAAGAACAAGGAGAAGGAGAGTCTTCCAACAAACAGCCCCTACCATTCCCACATCAAGCAACTCAAAATAAGAAAAGAGCAGAGGTTGAATTAGATAAAGAGATCTTGGAGACATTCCAGAAAGTGGAAATCAATATACCCCTCCTTGAAGCCATCAGATAAATTCCAAAGTATGCAAAATTTCTCAAAGATTTGTGTACTCACAAGAGGAAGCTTAAGGGGAATGAGAAGGTCAACCTTGGGAGGAATGTTTCAGCCCTTATCCAACCTGCCATGCCAGCAAAGTGTAAAGATCCATGGACGTTTTCCATTCCTTGTACTATAGGAGACATGCAATTAAGCAATGCTTTACTAGATATAGGTGCATCCATTAATGTTATGCCTAACTCTATTTATGCTTCATTGCAGTGTGGTCCTTTGAAGCCAATAAGAGTGGTTGTCCAGCTGGCCAATAGAAGTACTGCACACCCCACTGGAGTCCTAGAAGATGTGCTGGTTAAGGTTAAGGATTTAATATTTCCAGCTGATTTTTATGTTTTGAATATGGAAGATGATAGCACACTTGAGCATGCACCCTTGATATTAGGGAGACCATTCTTAAAAACTGCTAGAACTATTATCAATGTGCATGAGGGTACACTTTCCATGGAATTTGCTGGTAACACAATTAACTTCAAGATACTTGATGCCATGAAATTCCCTGCTGAGGATCATTCCACTTTTCAAGTAAATAGAGTTGACCTGTTAGTGAATGAAGCATGTTTTGAGTCTTCTGATTTAATTGATAAAATCCCCACTATGCATGAGTCCCCAGATACGATTATTTGCACTGATTGTAGTGATGGAGAAAGTCAATGTGCTGCATGCTTAGAGATTACTGAATTTTTTCATAGGCATGAGTTTGATTTTAATGCTAACATTTCCCAAGTGGAAGATAGTGCTGCTGACCTTGTTGAGCAGGTTGATAGTGCTTTGGAGTTAGATTTGCAATCAAATAGATCAGCCCCCTCTTTGCAGCAGCCACCCACCATTCAGTGCAAGCCCTTTCCTCAGCACCTCAAGTATGCATTCTTGGAGAAAGATGAGAAGCTGCCAGTCATCATTGCAAAAAACTTGCAGCCTGACCAAGAGAGAAAGTTGTTGGACGTGCTGAAAAAGAATAAGAAAGTAACTGGAATCAGCCCATCTGTTTGAATGCACCGTATCTTATTGGAGGAAGGAGCAAAACCAGCAAGGCAGCCTCAAAGAAGACTTAACCCAACCATCCTTGATGTGGTAAAACAGGAGGTAAGTAAATTACTTGCAGTCAGTATTATTTACCCTATTTCTGACAGCAAGTGGGTGAGTCCCGTGCAGGTTGTTCCAAAAAAGACGGGCATCACGGTGGTTCCAAATGAGCAGAATGAGCTTATCCCCATGAGAGTGCAGAACAGTTGGAGAGTCTGCATTGATTATAGAAAGCTAAACCAAGCAACCAGAAAGGATCATTTTCCCCTCCCATTCATTGATCAGATGTTGGAGAGATTGGCTGGTAAGTCACACTATTGTTTCCTTGATGGTTTTTCTGGATACTTTCAGATTTGCATAGCCCCAGAGGATCAAGAGAAGACCACTTTCACCTGCCCCTTTGGCACATTCGCTTATAGAAGAATGCCTTTCGGTCTATGTAATGCTCTAGGTACCTTTCAGCGATGCATGGTAAGTATATTTTCAGATTTTCTAGAGCATTGCATGGAAGTGTTCATGGATGATTTTTCAGTTTATGGCACTTCTTTTGATGATTGCTTGGTTAGCTTGGGTAGAGTCCTAGAGAGATGCATTGAAAAGAACCTTGTTTTAAATTTTGAAAAATGTCATTTCATGGTAGAACAAGGAATTGTTTTAGGGCATGTTCTGTCTAAGAAGGGTATAGAAGTGGATCGGTCTAAGGTTGATGTTATTGCTTCGTTGCCTTACCCCACCTCTGTGAAGGAGGTGCGTTCTTTCCTTGGCCATGCAGGATTTTACAGGAGGTTCATCAAGGATTTCAGCAAGATTGCACTTCCACTTTCCCATCTTCTCCAGAAAGAAGTGACCTTCCACTTTGATGAGCAGTGCAAGCGGGCATTTGAGGAACTGAAAAGTCGATTGATTTCTCCACCCATCATACAGCCACCCGACTGGGAGTTGCCCTTCGAGTTGATGTGCGACGCCTCCAACTTTGCAGTGGGTGCTGTCCTTTCCCAGCGTGTGGAGAAAAAATCCCATGTCATAGCCTACGCTTCGCGTACATTGGATGCGGCACAGACTAATTATACCACTACGGAAAAAGAGCTCTTGTCTATTGTTTTTGCATTGGATAAATTTAGATCCTATTTGCTTGGTTCTAAAGTTATTGTCTTTTCTGACCATGCAGCTCTTAGGTACCTCTTGAAGAAGCCTGATGCCAAACCTCGTTTGATAAGGTGGATGCTCTTACTCCAAGAATTTGACATTGAGATCAAGGATAAAAGTGGAGCAGAGAACTTGGTAGCTGACCACCTCAGTCGCATTCCTTCCACCTCAGATCCATCTGTCATGGACTCCCAGCCTATCAGGGATGATTTCCCAGATGAGTTATTATACCACATTCATGGTGTTGAGCCATGGTATGCTGATTTGGTAAATTATTTAGTTGCTTTTGAATTACCTACATATTTTAAGAAGGAACAGCTAAATAAATTTAAGAGTCAGGCTCGGTATTATGTGTGGGATGATCCCTATCTGTGGCGCATGTGTAGTGACCAGGTCATCAGGAGATGTGTGCCTAACCATGAGTTTGCATCTGTCTTAAATTTTTGTCACACACTTGCATGTGGTGGTCACTTTGGTCCCCAACGTACAGCTAGGAAAGTCCTAGATTCTGGATTATATTGGCCTTCACTCTTTAAGGATTCATATGAGTTCTGTAAGAATTGCACACGTTGCCAACACACAGGAACTATATCACGTAGGAATGAAATGCCTCAAAAACCCTTATTGTTTTGTGAAATCTTTGATGTTTGGGGCATTGACTTCATGGGTCCATTTCCTGTGTCATTTGGTTATGTGTACATTCTGTTAGCTGTGGATTATGTTTCTAAGTGGGTGGAAGCTAAAGCCACCAGGACTGATGATGCTTCTGTGGTTGCAGATTTTGTTTGTTCTCACATCTTTTGCAGGTTTGGCATGCCCAGGGCCATCATCAGCGACCAAGGATCCCACTTTTGCAATAGAAAGATAGACACCCTGCTTCGTAAGTATGGGGTAATACACAAAGTGGAGACTCCTTATCATCCACAGACTAATGGGCAAGCTAAAGTCTCAAATAGGGAGATCAAGCAGATTTTGGAGAAGACTGTCCAGCCCAATAGGAAAGACTAGAGCATGAGATTAGAAGATGCGCTATGGGCCTATCGCACTGCCTACAAAACCCCCATCGGCATGTCCCCTTACAGGTTGGTTTTTGGAAAAACGTGTCACTTGCCGGTGGAAGTGGAGCATAAGGCATATTGGGCAGTGAAGCAATGCAATATGGACATCAGTCAAGCGGGGTCCCAAAGAAAGCTCCAACTTCAAGAGCTTGAGGAGATTAGGATGGACGCATATGAGAACTCACGCATCTACAAGGAGAAGACCAAGGCTGTGCATGACAAGCTTATTGTGAGGAAGACATTTAAAGTTGGCCAAAACGTTCTGCTATACAATTCTCGTCTCAAGTTGATGCCCGGTAAGTTACGTTCCCGTTGGACTGGTCCTTTCATAGTTACTCATGTTTTTCCCTTTGGTGCAGTTGCAATCAAGGATGAGTCCAATGCAAAGCAATTCATAGTGAATGGGCAGCAACTTAAGCCATTCTACGAGAGCTTTCAGGAGCACATTGTGGAGGAGCTGCATCTCCTCAACGCCACCTCCATTTGATACATCAGGCTGTTTCTCTCTCCCTAATATTTTACATTTACTTGTCCTATTCTTGATTGGAATTGCATGTTTACATTGAGGGCAATGTAAAGTCTAAGTATGGGGGGGTAGCATTCTTATTTTTGCAGCATTTTCTTTATCTTTTCATATTTCTTTTTCCTTGGGTCTAGTTGAGTCTGTTTTGTGTGGAAATGCAAGTTAAGCAATTAAGTCTAAAAGAACCCAGCATGATTAGAACTTCAATCGTATCTTCCTTGATTTCGAGTGACTTGGCAATGAGTTTGATTTGATAGATTGATTGGGTAGTCTACAGCCGTGAGGATTTTGAGCCTATTGTCTTTCTTGTGTGTGCATTCACCTATCATGATCTCCACTCTAGAACTTGTTTTGATTCTTGGTTGAGGCTATATTTGTTCATGCATGACTCAAACATGATTAAGGCATTCTTTCTTGTCCCCATTTGGCCATTTTGTTATTAAAAAAAAAAAAAATTGATGAATCCTTTTCGCTTGCCACTTAGAGCCATCATTCTTACCCTTCATTTTCATACACCTTTTTGGACCTTCCAACCTTAGGAAGAGGAATATTAAGTGCATTCTAAGGAGAGAGATTGAATTCATCAATAAAGCATGACACAAGGCCAAAGGCCATTTGCATCCATGAAAAAAAAGAAAAGAAAAAGAAAAGCAAGCAAAGGATAGAATGGTGCGAAGGAGCGTAAAACGCACTCACCTCCTCTTTCAAAAAAAAAAAGAGAGAAAAAAAAAATGAAATGAAAAAAATTGATGAGAAAAAGAAGAAAGCAAAGTTGAGATGGAGCGTAAAACGCACTCAACCAAATAAAGATGCAATGTTTTTCATAATGCTTGGGAATTCTATCTCTTGATCTTAGAGTTGCATGAAATGTTTTCTCGACCTAAGGCATGTTTTCCTTCATTGTTGTCTTTCCATTTCTTTCTTCCCCACATTACAACCCTGAATAAGTCCTTTTGGTTTGTGTTATGCATGTGGCATGGATAGTGGAGATTGAGAAGATAAACAAGCTTATGGTAGTGGAATTGTGATTGGGTGAATTTGAGCGAAACAGTCACCACCACCTCTTGAGAGATTTTTGAGCATACACTTGTCCTGTGAGAGGCTTCTACTTTTGATTTGTCTTATTGAATGAATTGCCATGTCACTTGTTTTCTTGGAAGTAGAGGAAAGATGATCTCTGAATGATGAATTCTTGAAGACTTACCTTGCATCTGATTTGTGTTTTTCCACATTTTTATTTTTGAGTCATAGAGTCTAGTGTTTTGCCCAGGAGTGCAAAAATCTAAGTATGGGGGAGTTGATAGCATGCATATTTATGCTATATTTTGGCATTTCACCTCAATCTTATTACACCATTTGAAGTAATTTTGCTGATCTTTCATTGTTTCTATTTTATGATACTTCAAATTGTCCTTACATTATTTTCTATCTTACTTCTATGAATCCAAGCTAGAGAAGCAGCTGGAAAAGACTTGAAGACTTGGGCAATTATGGGACTCATCTAAAGGAGCTTGGGCTCACTTTCAAGGAGCAGATTTGGGCTGCTCAATTCTACTGTTTTGGGCTGCATTTGGGCTGCTCGTTTTTGTTGTCTTGGGCTCATTTCTGTTGGGCTAGGCCCAACCCTAGCTTTTCCTTTCTTGGCCATGTATTTAAGGCCTCTTAGCACTTATTTCCAGAGAAGATGGAGAGAAGAATAGAGAGGAGATTTCTGGCCGTTTCTTGTTGCTAGCATATTTCTATGTTCTTCATTTTTGTTTTCCATTTTGTCTCCTTTGCTGCAATGAAAAGCTAGAATTATTGTAACCGGTTGTGTAATCTTGAACCTATGTGGAATCTGAGTCCCGGATGAGCTACAAAAACCTGGTTTGTTTGTTTTAATCTTATTCATTTCCATTGGTTTAGTTTGAGCAGATTTTGAAATGCATGGAGTTCATGGCAGGTTTGTGTGAGTTTGCATGGATTCATTTTCTGTTAAATGCTTAAGAGAACAGAGTGTTGTAGCCGGTTGGTATAACATCCCGAAAATGAATATAATGTGCTTGAATGGTTGTTCTTGCATAGCTTCAGATGGGTTGAATAGAGAATGAATGGCTGCATTTTGTTTATAAGAGATTTCTGTATTCATTTTGTTGTTTCAATCATTCTAATCCTTGGACGGTTGTTGGGGATGCTTTGAGTTTGATATCCAGAGATTATAACATCTAACAAACCAAGATCTATAGGTTGGACAAGGAAGATTTCACATAGGGGATAAATACACAACTGGTTGCTCTCCATTTACTGATTTTCATCTATATTTGTGTTTCTGTTTTGTTACTTAATTTTCTGTCAAACCCCCCCCCATAAACGAACTGTTGTGTCGCTTATATTGATTCTCCATGTGGTAAAAGAAGATAAGGCTCCTTGTGAGAGACGACCTAGGGTGCACTTTGCTGCAAACTAGAGAAAGGTATATAGATATCTAATGTAATTCTGGAGTGGTTCGACAACTGCTCGACCAGTTTCCCATTTTTCCCACATCAAACCAAGACCATAGCACGATAATGCCAATCAATCTAGTCAACACTGCATCACTAATCAGTCAACAACGATTTTACACTGATCACACACGAAAACATTTCCCATGCCGAACCCATACGACCATGATTTTTATGCCGATCACACATACAACAACATCTTAGCACTGATCAATCGTAGCAGTGTCACTTCTAGTACCCACTAGGCACACTAACACCCATTCATTCATGGTATTTTGTCATCAATCATATGCATGTATAGCTTAAGTCGATCCTCATGGCAACATCTCATTGTCGATTGACTATTACTATGCTAGTACTATATGGGAAGCAACCATCTGGCTCCTTTAGCCATACTCAACCATTTTACACATGGTCTGCTACCTCGACCAGCCAAGCTTCACTTATCTTTACGACTCAAGCATAACCCACATACCCATACTTCATCATAATGGGTAATTTCAATAATTTAAACTTATACAATAGCTGTACCAGAAACTATTCTCGATTTGACTTCTTTCAGCGTCATTAGTCTCATCACGAAATGCTAGCCAATCCCTTGCCCCATTTCGTGGACATCCCAGTCTTAGGGCATTTCCTTTCATTGATTCGGTAATTTGATACTTTACTTCTCGAAACTGACCTTAGAGCCCGCCGGACTGCTAACTATCCAAATTACCAAAATGTCCCTCCCCCAAAGCACTGTCATTTCATTTCTCGCCTCTCTCTCAAAGAGTACTCTTGGAATTTTATCTTATTTTCTAACACTGGCATCACAGGGTGTTACAATGTTTAATGCTTAATCATTAGACAACACATAAAGAATACATTACTCTAAAGCTTGAGTAATTCTGCCACATATATCACTTAGCATATAAAATATCATGACTTTAGGATGATCCCAAAGAAAGACATATACAAACATAGCAATAGCACATATGGCTAGAGCAAACATAGCACATATTAGAACAATCATATTAACAGATAAACCTATCAAGGTTCTTTGACCTTATACATATTCAAGGTAACCTAAACATATATCTTATCAAGATAAGCTTACCATATTAATAATCATATAAGGATATAATATAAGAAAACATTAAAGTTTTGGCATAAATGAAGTCATCATCAATACATCTAGATCACGTAACTCAACATCTTCTCTTTAGGAATATTTGAGTGCTCTGTGGAGACTCATGATGTATGTGGTAGCATTACTCAAGTTTCAAAGTAATGTATTTCATACATGTTTAATGTTTAAGTGTTAAACTTCAAGTCAACATCATATCTTTTGTGTAAACGATAAAATACTCAAGTAAGGGTACTTGAGCTTTATTTCATAGGATTTATATTGTCTTATTCTTCATGTCAAGGTTGTGTTAATGACCTTAATATATTTGTGATTAGTCCTATTTCCATATGCTTCATATATTAATAAGTTTCTCTAAGGATATCTTATGTATCCATATTGCATAAGTGCTATGCGGACCTCTTGGTGTTTAGAGTAAGCTTAAGGTTGAAAAATATCTTACTTAAGTACTCAAATTTTGTGGTAGTTTCTCTCAAGTCTAAGGGTAGTGTGCTTTTAGTTGATGCTTTAGTATCAATCGTCTTAGCTCTTGAGAAAATGCATATGCATGCTTAGGTAGTGATTCTAAAGCTCTAAATATACCACAAGATTGGCTTAAAAGGTTACCATGCTTCAATTCTTCATATTTCCATACAGTTAATTTTACAAAACATCCGAATAAAAATTTGTCATAGATTTAAATGGTCATTTAGTAACTTGATTACAACAACTTGATTTATTTGAACGTAACAAAATAAAAGAAATATTTCGTAGCCGTTCCCCTTTGCCTTTGCTTGCTCCTGAGTACTTGAAAAACTTACTGCACCTGGAACGTGGAATGTTCTAGGGGTGTGGAACACCCAAATTAGATAGTGATATCTAAGTGGATAACTCAGTAATGGAAGTGAGAGCAAAAGCATTATGTAGTGTGTCATGAAGTAACCCGATGGTAGTGACGCCAGGGCGTTGCAATCACCCCCGCTGGCTATCATGTAATTGACTGCTTCACTACCCTGCACATTTATTTATCAAAACAATAACCAAATTTATCAAACTTTAATTCTCTTGTTAAAGCAGGTATAGGGCGATTATACTCGTCAGTGTGCGAGTGTGCGTGTAGTACAATTTTAAATTTATAAATTCGGTGAGTCCGAGTCAGTTCACAGGGAGATTATTTTGGATGAAAATAAAAATGACTGAATATTTGATTTTAAGAGGTGATTAAGATGATCTAAAGAAAAATATTAAAACTAAATTAACACTGAATTTAAGTAGCTTGGGTCAGGGCAATTTCAATGTCAAATCCAATTAATTCCCAATTTAATAGAATAGATCAATAATATTCATCTAAATTAAGTTTTACAAATCTGTCAGTAATTTTAGTTCAAAATAATGATAATTCTTGTTTAAGCAATCTCCATACATGGTATGAAAATTCTAAATTAAGCAATTATCATAAATTGAATTATATCTCACAGACAGAATTTATAGGTAC
This sequence comes from Diospyros kaki, assembly GCA_036245055.1. Taxonomy (NCBI): domain Eukaryota; kingdom Viridiplantae; phylum Streptophyta; class Magnoliopsida; order Ericales; family Ebenaceae; genus Diospyros; species Diospyros kaki. Next base: position 33,947,611 of record BSEG01000016.1, read on the forward strand.
AGATTAATCATTTGATCTTGGATATAAAAACATTTCCAGGTTTAGCAATCTCCATACGTGGCATGGAAATTCTAAGTTAGGCTTATACTCCAATCTAAACTCAAAGATACACTATACGCACACTGCTCAACTTAAATCAGATTAATATTACACATTTGAAGTGCAGCTTTCTTTGGGAATCATTGGCGTTGGACACTATCCTTGCCTTAACCCAAGATTAGATTTAGCTACTCAACTTCATTTTTAAAATAAATTAGCAGGAATTTAAATGACGGGAATTAAAATACAGTATTTGAAAGACTATTTTTTAACCGACCATATAGGCGGTATATAATGAAATGACAATAATTGAAAGACTATTTTTTAACCGACCATATAGGCGGTATATAATGAAAAAACAATAATTGAAAGACTATTTTTTAACCGACCATATATGCAGTATATAATGAAAAGACAATAATTGAAAGACTATTTTTTAACCGATCATATAGGCGGTATATAATGAAAAGACAATAATTGAAAGACTATTTTTTAACCGACCATATAGGCAGTATATAATGAAAAGACAATATGAATAACATAATACAACTATATGGAAACAAAACTTAAAGATTTAAGAGAGAAATTCTAAGAACAAAACTATATAGAAACTAAAGTTGAAAATTTGAGAGAGAAATCTTAAGATCACAATTATACTTTCATTATAAGAAAATCCAATCCTTACAAATGCACCCTAAGTGCTCTATTTATAGAGAAAATGTAATGGAAACTATTCAATTATATAATTTAATAATACAAAATATCTAATTAATGATGTAAGCGATGATGTCACTCCAACCCATGATGTAAGCAATGATGTCAGCAATTTGTGGGACTTGGGCTTTCTTTGTGTTGGGCTTGGGCCTTCCTTGTGTTGGGCTTGAGCTTGGGCTTGGGTCTTCTTTGTCTTGGGCTTGGGCTTCATAATATTATAATATTATATATTATATTTATATTTTTTTTATATTTTATGTATTTTATATATATTTTTATATTAATATTTTTAAACCTGCATGCAATCACAAAATGCATAATAATATTCAATTTAAACCATTTTAAGATCAAAATAAGGGTGAAATTATAATAAAAATTTTACAAAATTGATCACTAATCACCCCCCAACTTAAACATTGCTAGTCCCATAGCAATTAGACTTTATACTGGCCAGATTTATTTACAATAATCACATGAATATAAAAATTTCAAATTCGAAACCAAAATACATAGAACAGAACAAGCTATCTGTCATACAATCGAATATTCTAAATCAGATTTCAGTCAAAGGTTATACAATCTTAGGAAGGGCAATTAGGATGATCATCATTCTACCTTATTCCCTCGAAGTTTTGACTTTAAACCTTACCGTGGGTTTTCCCTCCAATAAAAACGATTCCTTAGGTATACACACAAGAGGGTGGACCGTTATAAGAGTAAATGCAAAACAAGTTCAAACTCGGTGTCATCCCAAATCCAAAGAACGTATTTTCATGAAAGAACAGGGGAATTAACATAGCTTCATGACTGGAATAATGCCATAGATAAATAACTTTTGAATTTAAACAAAATTCCCTACTCCGAACTCGAATCCTGAGATCACATGATTTATAGCATCAAGATGGACTAGACCGGGTTGTAATGGGGCTATGAGGTTAATACTAGTTGTTAAAGAAAAGGGTAAAATGTGCAAAGGGCGTGTCGGGATTTTTATTTTTTTTTTACACTAATCTCAAACTAGATATAATGTTTTTTTTTTCAGCATTTATTTTAAAACACTTATGCTGAATAACTAAGAGAACTTCCCCTTTTTTTTTTCTTTTTTATATGAAAACACCGAGATAGACTGATTCCTAGAAACACACCAGGTTGGACAAACTTCATATGATTACAGGTTAGACGAAAGTAAGGAAAGAAATTGTGCTAAGAATAGCTCAAATGGGCTAACAAGGGAGGTTATTGTAAAGAAAGAAAAAGGTTAATGGCCCAAATTTAAAGAAATTGACCCCCCTATCATGCTTCTAAAAAATGATGTTACTCAATCAACTAATTCAGAGTTTGAAACCAGCTAATTTCATCCGCTATTATACTAGACACTCAAAGCAAATTGATGTTTTGAAGCTATTGAAAAGATGAGATAAACAATAAAGCGCATTTAGAGTAAGTGTTATTTCACTCAGAATTAACGATTATTAGGCTCAAACACTCACTCGGGTAATAGTCTCCACTTCTGTTGAGGGATTATGCAGTATGCTAATCAGCTAATTACCATTGCTTTTGACTTTATGACCGATAAATCAATTTCCAATTATTGAACACCCGATGCATGCAAATCACTTATTTTAATTCCATACATACACATTTTCAAATAAGAAATTAATGCATTCATGGATCATATTGCAAATTCAATTGGCTATTAGTGTATAATTCCAAAGCTTTAGGGATAACATTATTTAAAGCACACACATTTTTTTTTTTTTAAATTCACACAAAACTACAAGCATGCAATTGCAAATTCACAGTTAAACATAGACCAGATAATTCATAAATATACCTTACTCCCCCAAACTTGAATTGCAGTAATAAAATAGGGTTGTTAGGAATACCTGTAACTCCATAAGTCCATAGATTTACTGTGAACTGCTAAAACAAACAAATGAGCATACCATATATATATTTTTATATTTTCACACCTAAATAAAAATTTCATGCAAGTCATAAGATAAACAAAATGCATCTCAAGAGTACAAAAAGTACTCCTTACTCAGCCATCTTATCATAGACTCGCCTAACAACATTCCACAGTTTTTTTTTTTTTTTAAAAAAAAAACAAGAATAGAAATTTCGTACAAGTCATAGGAGATGCGTCTCAAGAGTACAAAAAGTATTCCTTACTCAGCCATCTTATCATAGACTTTCCTTACAGGGATAATTCTAAATTAATCGAACCCTTTTGTCGCTTGTTTCTGATTGCCTTAGACCAATCTATCCGAGGCTCATAAGGATCGTGCTGTGGAACATAAGCGTGTAATTTCTCTAGCAGCTCCTCAATGGTGGATGCAGAAATAAGAATCTTTCTTGCTGAAGGAGAAATGAACTTTTTTTCCACAGCCTGATCAAGAAAAGAGAGCAACCCATCGAAAAAATGGTTAATGTTTAAAAGTCCAATGGGTTTGGTATGCAAATTGCTCTTGGCCGAAAAGATTATACAGAAGATTTCTTCAAGTGTACCAAAACCTCCTGGTAAAGCAATGAAAGCGTCTGACTGATAAATCTTACAAGCCATGCGCTTAGACATAGAAGTCATTTCTATAAGTTGACTGCGTGTAATCCCATAAATACGTGGTTCAGCTAAAGGGATTGGCATTACACTTACTACATATGATTTTCCAAAATGTGCAGCTTGTGAAACATAACCATTCAATCCACGACTTCCCCCTCCATATACCAAATTAATTTTTTTCTCTCCTAATTTTTGGCCTAGTTCGCTTGTTGCAAATGAGTAACAAATATCACTCCCAAGTTGAGAGCCACAAAGTACACATATGGTTTTGATTCGATGAACTAACTGGCCTTCCATGTTTGTTCTTTATATATGCCCTGAAAATAGAACTGGTTAAAGAGGTTTGGCGATCAAAAGTAGCTACATAGAAATTAATAAATAAACATAAATAAAAATCATGCGTATATACAAGTAGTTGTGATTGTGGCTCACATCTTCCTCTGGTTTTACGTCCAGAAACGGCTTAAACACCTTCTATGAAGTGGGGATAGGCTTCCTATCGAATTTTCTTATAAATTGGCAAAAAAAGTTAAATATAGTCAGATTCTCAAGACTATAGTGTTGGTGGTCACTTCTAAATTGGGTCCATAAAGAAAGAAGTTCTCGTTGCACTACTCCACACGGATGCGTCTCAAGAGTCAATCAGATATCATCCAAAGACTCCTTACTCAGCCCATCCTTTATGAAGACTATTTTATCTTCTCGATTTATGGAAGTAAACCCCACAGATTTGCATCGTGTGTTACAAGTCCATTGAGCACATTTGTTACAACCATTTAATCTTTTCGCTCTTCTTTTTTTTGAAAAACTACTCTTTCCCAATCCTGAAAAGTGCTTAAAACTAGATGAAGTTTCGCCAAGAAATCGAACTTTTGCTTCAATCAACCAGCGAATATCCTCAGGGATATTTTTATACATCAACATCCTAAGTCTTTCACACCTAGTGGCATAAATCTTTTTCAAATCATTTTGTGGGAGAGATGGATAGTACTTGCGAATTTTTAAGAGCACAAGATCCATTTTTCTTTAAACAGAACTATAGTAAGAGAAAAGTAAAACAAAATAATGAACCTTACAAAAGGAACGAGAGTACCTGATCGGAGAACAACACAAAGGAGAGAAGACTGAGCTCAAAGAAGTGTGGCTTGCCTCATGCAGACATAGGGTCTCTTATAAAGCTGTGGAAGTCACCATTCCAACAACCACACTTGGCTCGAGGCGTGCCACAAGTGCAGGGTCACGTCTGGCGTCTCCTTTTTTCAACGTTCGGCGTTTCTTTTTCTTTATAGAGCAGTGTGTTATTTACTTTATAGGGCAGTGTGTTGCTCTGCCCAAAAAAAAAAAAAACAAAAGTGGTTTCATCAGCGTTAAGTCTGTCTCCCTCTTATATCTTTATATATATATATATTTTAAAAAAAAGTAAAAAAAAAACTTTTTATTTTATTATTCTTTAATAATTTTTTTAAAGATTTTTTAGGTTTTTTCTTTTCTTAAAAAGGTCCCAATAAAATCACATATACCACACAAAACACTTATGTAAGTACACCTTACCCCCCAAATTGAATTGCACATTGTCCTCAATTGGCAATAATAGAAAAGATAGAGGATAGTCATACTTGTTTGTCATCAATGCATGAATATGTGGTGTTTTCTTCACCCTAAATAGCTACAGGGGTTGTTATTAATCTCCTGGACCTAGAGATATCCATTTAACCTAAATGGAAAGGTGGTCTTTTAAGGTCAGATTCCCAGACGATACGAAACCTCTTTTACTCATCTGATGGTGGATCCCCTAAATCCACACTTCCTTCATCTTCTTCATAACTATACTGATAAGGTTTCAACCTATGACCATTGACCTTAAGGCATTGCCCTGACTCTTGATTTTCAATTTCAAAAGCCCCATATTTTGAGATGGACTTGATTTTGAAGGGGCCAACCCATCTTGACTTTAATTTTCCCGGGAATAAATGCAATCGAGAATCATACAAGAGTACCTGTTGCCCAACATGAAAGTTTTTCCTAATGATGCGTCGGTCATGCAACTCTTTCATGTGAAGCTTGGCCAGTCGTGCATTTTCAAATGCATCGTTTCGCATTTCATCAAGCTCATTTAATTGCAGCTTCCTAGAGAGGCCTGCTTCGGTCAAACTCTCGTTGATTCTTTTAATTGCCTAATATGCTCTATGTTCAATTTCCACGGGTAGATGACAAGGTTTACCATACACTAATCTATATGGAGACATTCCCAGGATCGTTTTATATGTAGTCCTATATGCCCAAAGAGCGTCCACTAATCTCAAAGACCAATCTTTGCGATTGGTGGCAACAGTCTTTTCTAAGATATGTTTAATCTCCCTATTAACTAGCTCAGCCTGACCATTGGTTTGGGGATGGTACGGTGTGGGAATTTTGTGCAACACACCATATTTTTTCATAAGACCTGCCACGACCTTGTTACAAAAATGGGAACCCCCATCACTAATGATCTTTCGTGGCATCCCAAATCTACTGAAAATGTTCTCCCTTAAAAATTTCACCACAGTCCTATGGTCATTGCTCCTTGTCGAGATTGCCTCGACCCATTTGGACACATAGTCGACAGCAAGTAAGATATACTCATGCCCAAACGAACTAACAAATGGACCCATAAAGTCTATACCCCAGCAGTCGAAGACTTCTAACACCTGGATTGGTTGTAATGGAAACATGTTTCTCTTGGATAGACTGCCTAGTCTTTGACATCGATCACAACTTGAGCAAAATCTGTACACATCCTTAAATAGTGTTGGCCAATAAAATCCACTTTGTAGAATTTTTGCAACTGTTTTCTTGATGGAAAAATGGCCTCCACAAGCAAGAGTGTGACAAAATTTAATGACACTTTGTTGTTCATGATTGGGGATGCATCTGCGGATAATTTGGTCAGGACAGTACTTGAACAAATATAGGTCATCCCAGAAAAATGTCACCACCTTCCTGAAAATTTTTTATTTATCTAGTTTAGACCAATAATCTGGGATCTGTCTAGTGACTAGATAATTTGCTATGTCAGCATACCATGGAAAGGTGAGTGGTTCAGTTTGAGTGTTTGTTTGAAACAATTGTTCGTCAGGAAAGGAATCTTGGATTGGGTTTTGAAATTGATTAAGATTTTGGCATGGTAGACGAGACAAGTGATCGGCCACTACATTTTCTACCTCTTTTTTGTCTCTGATCTCGATATGAAATTCTTGTAACAATAAGATCCATCTAAGGAGATGGGGTTTTGCATCCTGCTTTGTTAATAAATATTTAAGAGCAGCATGGTTAGTAAAAACAATCACCAGTGACCCCACGAGGTAAGATCGGAATTTGTCTAGGGCGTGGACAACTGCTAGTAACTCTTTCTCTGTCGTGGTGTAGTTCTTTTGGGCCTCATTAAGAGTTTTGCTAGCGTAATATATCACATAAGGTTTCTTGTCTTTCCTTTGCCCTAACACGGCTCCTATCGTATAATCACTGGCGTCACACATCAACTCGAATGGTAGGGACCAATCAGGGGACTGAATGATGGGTGCAGTAACGAGTGAGTTTTTTAATTTCTCAAAAGCAGTTTGACACTTATTGGTCCACTCAAAGGGTATGTCTAGGGCTAAAAGGCGACATAAAGGTCTGGCTATGGCACTGAATGAAGCAATAAAGCGCCTATAAAAACCAGCATGGCCAAGAAAAGACCTAACATCCCTCACATTCTTTGGGGCGGGTAATTTTTGAATTAATTCAATCTTAAACTGATCGACCTCAATACCCTTAGAAGAAACAATGTGTCCTAAGACACTTCCTTGAGTGACCATGAAGTGGCACTTCTCCCAATTTAGCACTAAATGAGTTTCCTTGCATCGCTCTAAGACTCTCTCTAAATTTTTCAGACAACTGCTAAAGTTGTCTCCATACACTGAGAAGTCATCCATGAAGACTTCCACCACATTCTCTACTAATTCATTGAAAATGCTCATCACACATCTTTTGAAATGTTGCAGGGGCATTGCATAGACCGAATGACATTCGTTTGTAAGCAAATGTCCCAAATGGACACGTGAATGTGGTCTTCTCCTGATCCTCTAACGCAATTTCAATTTGATTATACCAGAGTACCCATCTAAGAAACAGTAGAAGGTATGTCCCGCTATTCTCTCTAAAACCTGATCCAGAAATGGAAGCGAAAAATGATCCTTCCTTGTCACGGAGTTGAGCTTCCTATAATCAATACACATACGCCATCCGGTCTGGATGCGTGTAGGGATGAGCTCATTGTTCTCATTTGCTATCACAGTGACTCCTGACTTCTTAGGTACAACTTGAGTCGGACTGACCCATTTGGAATCAGAGATTGGGTAGATGATACCTGCATCTAACAGTTTAAGAACCTTTCCCCGAACAACTTCTTTCATGTTCGGGTTCAGACGCCTTTGCATTTGCCTTACAGGTTTTGCATTTTCCTCTAAGAAGATCCTATGGGTGCAGGTGAGGGGGCTAATGCCATGTAGGTCAGAGATGGACCATCCTATAGCTTTTTTGTGCATTCTGAGGAGATCTAGTAATGCTTCCTCTTGATGCAATTCTAGGCTTGATGAAATCACTACTGGCAAAGACTCTCTTTCACCTAAGAATGTGTACTTAAGGTGATTTGGCAATGGTTTTCTCTCAAGTTGGGGTGGATGGACAAAAGATGGTGGGGTTTCATTCCTAGGTATTTTCAATGGCTCTGGGTCAGGCATCAACTGTGTGATCACCCTGGCTGACTTAACATCAGGCTCTATCTCTTCCAAAGTTTGCTCCTCTAAATTATAAATAACTTGCTCACAAAGAGCCTTCTCAAAATATTCTTCACTTAAAGTCTGGATTAAATCAACCTCCTCCAATTCCATTTCGTCATTTGGTTGCTTGGCTACCTTGAAAACATTCATCTCCATCGTCATATTCCCAAATGATAGTTTCATGATCCCATTCCTATAATTGATGATAGCATTCGAAGTAGCGAGGAATGGTCTCCCTAGGATAACAGGAATAGGCGACTAATGACCCTGGTGGGGCTGGGTATCTAAGACAATGAAGTCCACTGGGAAATAAAATTTATCCACTTGGATTAGGACATCCTCCACAATCCCATGAGGAACTTTTACTGATCGGTCGGCCAATTGAAGAGTGACTCTAGTGGGCTTGAGTTCTCCCAAACCTAGCTGCTGATAGACACTAAAGGGCAACAGGTTGACACTAGCCCCTAGGTCAAGAAGTGTTTGGTCGACTTTTTGGCTTCCAATTATGCACGTAATGGTCGGACATCCTGGGTCCTTGTACTTTGGAGGGGTCTTGAATTGAAGGATAGCACTCACTTGTTCTGTCAGGAATGCTTTTTCCCGCACATTGATTTTTCTTTTGACTGTACAGAGATCCTTCAAAAACTTAGCATACGAAGGTGTTTGCTTAATTGCATCTAATAAAGGAATGTTTATCCTTACTTGTTTGAACACCTCATATATGTCTGCATTTGTTTTATCTCTTTTTGATTGGGTCAATTTTTGAGGAAAGAGTGGTCTTGGTTCAAATTTGGATCTCTCTTTAACACTCTTCCCTTTTTCCTTTTTCTTTCTCTCTTGCTCTCTTTCTTCCTCCTCGGCTTTCTTCTTACACTCTCCACTTCCTTCCTTCACTTCCTCAACATGCCCTTGGCCTTTCTTACTAGTGGTAGGCCACTCTGTCCTAGGGTCCTCAGGTTTCTCAATTATTTTTCCACTCCTAAGGATAGTGACAGACTGAACTTGCTCATGATTCTTACTAGATGACTCTTCGACCCTATGGGCTTGACCTACTGGGTTCGGACTTGGTTGTGAGGGAAACTTCCCTGGTTCTCTAACACTCAAGGTCTGACAGGAATTAAAATACAGTATTTGAAAGACTATTTTTTAACCGACCATATAGGCGGTATATAATGAAATGACAATAATTGAAAGACTATTTTTTAACGGACCATATAGGCGGTATATAATGAAAAGACAATAATTAAAGACTATTTTTTAACCGACCATATAGACGGTATATAATGAAAAGACAATAATTGAAAGACTATTTTTTAACCGACCATATAGGTGGTATATAATGAAAAGACAATAATTGAAAGACTATTTTTTAACCGACCATATAGGCGGTATATAATGAAAAGACAATATGAATAACATAATACAACTATATGGAAACAAAGCTTAAAGATTTAAGAGAGAAATTCTAAGAACAAAACTATATAGAAACTAAAGTTGAAAATTTGAGAGAGAAATCTTAAGATCACAACTATACTTTCATTATAAGAAAATCCAATCCTTACAAATGCACCCTAAGTGCTCTATTTATAGAGAAAATGTAATGGAAACTATTCAATTATATAATTTAATAATACAAAATATCTAATTAATGATGTAAGCGATGATGTCACTCCAACCCATGATGTAAGCAATGATGTCACCCATGATGTAAGCAATGATGTCACCCATTTGTGGGACTTGGGCTTTCTTTGTGTTGGGCTTGGGCCTTCCTTGTGTTGGGCTTGAGCTTGGGCTTGGGCCTTCTTTGTCTTGGGCTTGAGCTTAGGTTTGGGCCTTCTTTGTCTTGGGCTTGGGCTTCATAATATTATAATATTATATATTATATTTATATATATTTTTTTATATTTTATATATTTTATATATATTTTTATATTAATATTTTTAAACTTGCATGCAATCACAAAATGCATAAAAATATTCAATTTAAACCATTTTAAGATCAAAATAAGGGTGAAATTATAATAAAAATTTTACAAAATTGATCACTAATCAGTAATCATAAAGCCATAGCCATTCCCTGACTTGGGATGGTGTGGTCCAAGACCACGTACATGATGCAACCATTTCAATGCCACTAGCCATGAATGTAGTGATGCATGTCCATGTGTGTGAAAATGCGAACCAATGGTATTAAATGATATGCAAACCACCCGAATGGAAGTACAACATGTAAGAGATGCAAGAGTTTAAAGAGGAGGAGTCACCCACCAAAGTTACCTGACTCGGTACTAATCATAGTTGTCGGTTAGGCTATTTTGTAAAAAACACAAGATTTCGTAAAACCACAGTTAAATATTTTTACATAGACTTGTAGGGAATAAATAGAGGTATAAGCGTGCAAAATTTCAGGTAAAAAGGACCCCGCACGAGCCCTCACGTGCCCCTAGAACAGGACCCATACACCCCCAGTCACGGCCAGTAGCGGCATGTGTGTTACACGCACCGTGTCTTCTTCGGTGCAAGTGCGTTACAACTCAGTTTTTCAGGCTTTTCTCCTTCATTTTAACTCTGATTTGACCCCTATTTTTTCCTACACCTCCCTCTTTCTTCCCTTTACAAGATTATAAAATTAAACGGAACTTACCTCTTTGTTTTTCGGTGATTAGGCTCTAGATTCCCATGACACGTAGATTTCCCATTAAGGCTCGTAACTCCTTCGAATCATCACTAATCTACCTCGATTCCTTTTGCAGAACCTCCCTTTTTTTCTCAAGAACAGATTCCTCACCCTCAATTCTCTCACATGGCCCAACTTGTCTCAAATTTTCATGATTTGTTTTTGGTTGGGTTCAGGCTTTTATAGAATTTGTGGCCAATTAGATTGTGCCACTTGGAGGGACACTTGGCCATTTGGGATTGGCTAATGGCTGATATTTTGATGGCTTCATGATGACTAAACTTTTGACTTTTATCATTTTGGCCCACAGTTTTCATAAATTACACTTTTACCCCTCATAACTTTTGGAAATCTCGTTTTGGCCCTCAAAATGCTATCCGTCCATTTCTAGGGATTCTAACAATCCTCCTTACGCTTTTGGGTACCATTCTTGACTCCGAAATGGCCTCCAATTATTCTTTAGAAATTATGTTTTTTCCCAAAATCTCCAAAAATGCAGTACATTTTGCTTGAACTTCACTCGTTCCTTCTTGAATCCTAAGTTCTTCTTATCTTCTTTAAAAGAGAGCACTCCTATAAAAATCCTGAGTATTACATTCAACCCCCCAAAAACAAAATTTCATCCCCGAAATTTCTCAGGGTCTTAAAGAACATACTTTATTTTCTCTTTCCCATGTAGCTTGTCAGACCCATTCCAAAACAAAGAGAGCGAATCATCAGGCCAGCGAGGTAAATAGACATTCTTTTAGGAATCACATCCACTGTCAGTAGGCTAAGAGCCTCTACCAGTCCCCACTCCCGGCCATCGAAATTAGGCTAGTACGTCAGCCACCATACTTACTTTCCCGGGTGGTACTGGATTGTACAAGTGTAATCCTTTAAAACTCCATCCACTGTTGCTACCCTACATTCGAGTTTCTTCGAAGAACCAGGTACCTCAAGCTCCCATGGTCCGTCCAAACCTCGAATGTTCCTCCATATGAGTGGTACTGCCTCAGATTCGATAACCACATTTGTTGTCAACTCAAGACCATAGGCGATAAATGTTGTTCACAAATTTTCATTCACAAAACCCATACGTTTTATAAGGACACACCCTTAGCACATGCCTTCCAAAATGATTTTATACTTTTAAACTCATACGCTCTAGCATTATGCACAATACTAGAAATGTGACCATTAGTACTAGAATCTCCAACTTGTCCCAAAGGTTGATAACTGATACCCATATATCTAATCATCGATTACCACCATTCATTATTACACCCATATTTGAAATGCCTCCAACACTGTTATGGTATTGAGTTCTATTATTCGACATACGAGTATAATTTTGAGGTAAGGGTATGGATTTTCATAAGTATTGAACCACTTCCTGGATCAAGGTTAGAGTTCGTTGTCATTTTCCTTATTGATTACTTCTAAATATTTTGGTATTATTAGAGATTGGATCAAAACAGATTGATTAGCCACTTAAGTCATTTAACCCTTTTTGAAGGATATGCTTACATTGCTTTGTTCTACTCAATTTGGTTACACTAGGAAATCTTTTAAATTTTCGTCGTTCAAGGTTGTTTCCAATATCCTATTTCCCCAATTTCCATAACTGTCTCTCAACACAACAATACTTAAGAAAATTATCCGTGTTAGCATAAGCTGGCTATTCCTACAGTGTCTGTAAGTCGATCCTCAAGTTTTGCTCATTCTCCCTGCTAACTGAGTAAAATAACCACAAGTTAAACTCAAGTATAATTTGAACACCTATTCATCCAACTTATGTAGACTACAGGTGCGTTAGTATCACTAGATATTATCCAAATTAGAATCTAAAAGAAATCCTGCTACCATCTCTTTCTTTAACCCTCAATTGGTAGTTTGAATCCCTTAGTCACAAATCCTCAATGTATCATTCCCATACTTAAAAGTTACATTTAGCCTATGCTAGCTAATAGCATTCCTCAACCCATGGTTGCCCACAACTTATGGATCATTATTAACAAATCATCATAATCCCTCAAATCTTCTGAACATCTACAGTCCCTAAATATAGTAAGTTACCTCGAGCCCTATAGTTTCACAAAACCATCCCGAATGGAATGATATATATCTTCATAGTCACAGTAGTACTCATAATTAATCGTCTTAACTACCTAATCCATTATCGGTCATTTCACCTTCTGTCCTATCATTATTTTCAGTAAAACTTATCAGCTTTAAGAAATTATCTTACCAAATTGCTAGGACATTTTCCTCAAACCACCAATTTGTAAAATTTACTAAAAATCCATAGCTTAAATACATAGTTGCATAAATTTATTGACCATCCTTTATTCATCCCGTTTTGATGTATTTTTCCTCCTTTGAGGGCAATCCCTAAAGGGATGGCCAATCTGCCAACAACTGAAACACACGAGCCCATATGGACAATCTCGGGAAAAATGACCCTTTCCCCCACAGGTATAACATTTTTGGTTTTTCTTTTCATAAGGTTTCCCGACATGGGACCTCTAACACCTGAGACAATTACCTTTCTGCTTGAAATCCCGTCATGCTCCCAAACTGAGTCCTTGGTTTCTTTCATTTGGCTGATCGACTTTCCTCTTCGACGAGCTGTGCTTGGTGAGATGACCGGTTTGCCGATAGCCAAAGCACACATGTCCCTTTGGGCAACTCCGGGCTTTGTGATCGCTTTCTCCACAAGTGTAGCAACACTTCCAAAAATGAAACTTTCGACACCTAAGGTAGCGACCCTTTAGCTTGAAACTTTTCCCTTGAACTTCCAAGTTGTGTCCCTTCCCGGACCTTTGGGGAACGTCGAGTATTTTCCATCTGGAATAATCACATTCAGAATTATAAGGTAAATATTCAACCTTCGACAGTAAATTAATCATGAAATTCCATAACCTTGTTTATGATGGCCCTTTCAAATTCTACCATTTCCTAGGGGGTAACAAAATAGTCTCTCGAGCACTTACCATTTAAAATCCATTGAATACCTATAAAAAGAAGTAGTTTCCTAACTCTATGGGTACTCTTTCACCATATAAAACAATTGGACTCTTTCCTAGAACTTTTCAGGATACCAAGATCCGTTGAATTTTCTGCAACATAGTTGCTAGTACCATACCCAGAAATAGCTCAATTGAATTCTAATAACCCATATGGAATATTTTCAAAAGTCCGGTGAATCCCAGAATCTTGGCTAGGGCTTTAACTCTCCCAAATGATCAAGTACTTACTTACTGGTGCCAACTTCTACCCCGTAACCCATGTGCATTTCCCACGATTGTTATCCTGAACTCTTGAGATCCCAAGTCTACCAAACTCCTGTAAAATAGTTATTAGTGCACTATTCAATAGCCTCTTCCTAGAGATTCCTTAAAAAATCCAGTTAGTCTCCTGAATCCTCAAATCCATGAAATTTTGTACAACAGTTATTAATAAGGAATCCTAATAGATCATATAGTAAATCCTTCAAGATTTTAAGGGGGTTTCAGTCTTACTTGATGTTTAAGATACTTACTCGAGTCCATTCTTGTTTGACATACCGACCAGAATCCACAGGAAACTTCTATGACCTCCAAATTGCTATATACATTCCATCCTGCCACATAACTCAAAAGTTAGTACCATCAAGTATAAGCATCATAAATACCTCATGCTGTCACTAGGTGTGTAACGCCCCACTTTTCAAAATACACAACAACATGGAATATAAGCAGACATCACTTATGGGTGTTATGGAAACCCTTACCAATGAAAGTGTTAGATCGAACCTGAACACTTAACCAAAGCTAAATAAAAGGGGTTTTCACTAGATTTCCTTTACAAGCATAAGAAATCCATACGACCTTTAATACTCCATAAAACACAACACATCATAGCGGGTACAATTATAGGACACCCACACATACCCTTTACAACCTTGAGTATCCTACTTGCTATTTACATCACATCACTTGAAAACTTCCAAAATCCAACAGATAATTCTTACCATGTTCATAGTACATAGTAACCCAGACTTACACCCTCAATAGCATAAAAAGTAAATTCAAGCCTTACATAACCACTGTTTACACAACTGCAATACACAAGTCTCAAATAAATCCAAAGGTTACATAAGATCCATATCACATGAATAACATGAAGTTAAACTAAACATCGGCCTCCTCATAGCCTTTTCTCCTGCTTGTCTCTGGGGTACCTGGCATGCGAATATACCTGGGACGTTGAATGTCCCAGGGGTATGAAACACCCAAGTTAGATAATGACATCTAAGTGAGTGACTCAGAAAATGAGAGTACATGCGTGCAAATGCAATAATGCCATTATGAAATCCACCCCTGTGGTAGCAATGCCAAGGTGTTGTAATCATCCCCGCCGTCATCATAGTCACTCTTGGCTCATCAGCAGAGCACGAGATCTTCCATGATGTCCTAACAACTAGCCACAGTCACCAATACGAACATGATATATGACAAAGCAGAAGGAATATGCATAAGCAAGGGAAAATATGACATGTAAGCCACAAAGGCATGATATGCAAGCTAACATCCACACACAAGTGAAGCAACAAATGCTCAAAGTGTCACAAAACATGAAGGAATCGCTCACCTTGACCGATTACCTTAGGAAGCACGGTTTACAACGAGCGGGATGGGTTCTCTCGTGGTTTTTTGATTGATTGGCACGAACTTCGAGAAAGACCCAAAAATTATATCAAGGCTTATTCTCCCTTGACTTTCTCCCTTCTTTTCGACAACGTTTCCTCTCTCAAACTCCCTTTATTTTCCTCCTTGCTTGGTGTCCAAAATGAATAACCCCAAAGCCCTTATTTATAGGAAATTTCGACGAACCAAATTGCGCCATGTGTCGCGTCATCATTCCATCCATGAGCATCCAATTAAAATATGTCACGTGTCCCTAGAGATTTGTGCCTCCACATGTTTAATTAGATTTTCAAGATTCCCCATCATTACATCCCACACGGTAAATTACATTTTCTACATTTCCCATCATTACACCTTTAATTAACAACTACATCCCACATGGTTAATTGTATTTTCTACATTTCTCATCATTACACTTCAAATCCTATCTCCAAGTGGCCAATGAATTCTTGCCACATGTCCTTAGGGATATGGTTTGGAGACTTTTGCAAACTTGGAGATTAAGTAAGCTTTTTGTTAGCCAATCATGCAATGCCACCTCAGGGGGTCATTATGAGACATCATGTGACCTTATCTTATCTTCCAAATGGCCAATAGTTGATTGCCATGTGTTATTGAGGATAAGGCTTCATCATTTCTCCCATGTGCATCCAACCCAAATGCACTACTCGTCTCTTAATTGAATTTAATACAGTTTGGAATCCAAAGCTCCATTTGATTTGAGTTTGAAATCTGCAATCATGACTTAACTATATTGGAATAAGTTTGGAATCCGCCATCATTACTCCCAAATGGTTTAGTTGGCCCAGTTCATTATTCCAATGATCTAGCTATAGGTTTCAAGAACTACAACTTGGCCCAAACTTTTGGGGTAATTTGCAGTTAGGCCCTTGTAACTTGGTCCCCGAGCCATTTTTAATTGCACTTTTTGGTCCCCAAAAAATAGATAAATTACGCTAATACCCCAAGATTTTTAGGTAAATTACACTTTTACCCAAACTTTAGTATTTACGATTTCGCCACTGGCTTAAAAACTGAACCTTTGTCTCAAGGCTTCTATAATCTCTTGAAAGAACATATTTCCTCAAGTATTAGGACCTAACAATTTCAGGTATTACCTCATTTTTTATTTTGAAAATTTGGGGTGTTACAAGGTGGCTTGGTTTGTCACTATGTAATCTTAACGTTACTTTCTTACTTCCTTTTGTTCATATGCTCCATCTTTCCAAATTTCTTCTCAGATACTTACTTACACCCCATTCTATCAATTTGGAATCCTTCAAATGATTAGTGTCTAGAATCCCTGAGACTTCAGATTCATCAAACTCCACCAAATGGTCTTCCAAACATTTGTCTAAAGTCCTCTAGACTCCAGATCCTCCAACTTCCTATAAAATAGTTGTCAGTACGAGATGTTAATAAATCCAACTAATCCTTCGATGCTTTAACCTTACCAAATGAGAATTTCTAACAACCCATATATATAGAAATGTTTTCTCGAAGGAAATCCTTTAGGACAATCAAATAGTAGAAAAAGATCAGCCTATCAACACTTATCATCTGAGATCCTCAAAAATCAATATATGCAAGATAAAGTAGCTTCCCCATGAGTATTGCCTAATATTCCTTGAAGCTCCAAACTTATCAAGTCCCTGCAAAGTAACACAAAATTCAAATGAGTTATATCCAGTATAAGTAATTTCCCAAGACCCTAAAATGTCATTTGCATGGAAAAATGCCTTCAAAAATCCAGGGAGTCATTGAAAATTTTGGTTGGGGTTCCTTTCCTCAAAGTAATTAAAATACTTACCTGTACTAGATCTCATTCCACTTACTCATCTAATCCTACTAACACTTATTCATATTTCCCACAATTGCCCCATATCATTATTTATCCCCTTAAGTGCATATGTATATAGGCTTCTCATTTCACCACGTAAATATTAGAATGGCATCTCATGCACTTATTGTCCAAAATTCTCGAGATTCTAAATCTCTCAAATACCTGTAGGGCATTGGTTAATTCTTATTGGATCACAAATCAAACTATCTGCAAAATCTAAGTTTCTAAATTATCTCCCAATTCCTCGAATCGTTGGTTTTAACAATATAATCATTAAGAGATTCCTACAATCCTTATATAAAAATATCCCCAAAGATCTTAGTGGGTTATCCAAATTTCTGACTAAGTCCAACTTACAGAAATACTTACTTGAATCCATCCTCATCCTACTTATTCATTAGATTCTACTGACAATCGCCTATATCTCCCAAAATGGCCATGTATCCTGTCCTGTCATCAAAATCCCAAAGATTAGTATCACCAAATAAACATTACCTTCTAGGATCCCCAAAAATAATCATACAATTCTTCTTGTCATCAAGATACTTTAAAAGTTAATGATATCAATTAAATGCCATAACCGTCACATATCACCATTTTATCTCCACAAGTAGATATGCATCTTGCTACTTTGTTACCATCTCACATATCTGTACATGTATGTAACCCTTGAAAATTAGAATTATTCTTCCTAGGTTTCAGATCTTGGTGGGGGTATCGGGGTTTGTTCTTCGTGTCCTTTCCCTGGTACTACCTCGCCTGGGAGTATGTCTGTGGTGCCCATAAATCCTTCAAGTTCACGTAGATGAGTGGTAAAAGTCATGAGGTCATAATAAGGTCCTTGGACGTGCAACTCATCCCCAACTTCCTGCAATTCTACTGTTAACAAGGAAATCAAGTAAGATATTTGTAAATCCACTGTGCAAGGAATTGTAACATTGGGTGGAAGTGTTTGCAAAATAGGGGTGACCAAGTCCAAAAATTCTCCTATTGTATCTCCTGGGCGCATGTAGCGTCTGCCTAGACGTGTAATCCACTATTTCAAGATGGCTCATCGGTTCTGGGTCTCTATCCCAGTCGGGTTCATTCCTGCTATCAAATGTCCTTAAAGTTAGTTATCACATTAAAAATCCCTAACCTGTATTGTCATCAAGGAGCCCAAAAATTAGTAGTATATGTAAATATCAATATGTATGCATATAGTCACCTTGACCTATTACTCCATTTATATAAACTGTTTAACACATATGTGTACATGCATATAATCCTTATATTAATATCCTTGAGTAAGTCCCTTAAACTCTGAATTTCCATAAGGTCTGACAATAGGGTTCATCCTCCAATCGCTTATATGATCCTTGTGACTTCAAATTGACCACAAACCTACAAAACATTTGTTACTAAGGGTTTTATAACTTCAAAGGTTTGCAATGGAATAGATAAACAAGAAATTTCCTTAGTCTTTATTGGTTCTAAAAATTTAATTGACTTTACCATAAACCAATTTGTTCGAAAACCACAAGATCCAAGTACCTGCAAGTATCTTTAAATTCTATAAACCATAAATAGAATATCCTCAAAATTAGTCAGTCCAAACTCAAATCAAAACCACAAAGTCGCCACTTACCAAGAATATCCTCAAAGTTAGCAAACTTAGCTAAATCAAGACTTAAATCATAAATTCTAGCTTTGATACCACCTGGAACGCCTCGAAAATCCCATGATCATTTCCAACGCATTAGTTTCAAAATTTAAATATAGGTGGCGTTAATTTACTCGTTAAGGTTTACCCCATTTCCTTATGGTATTTAAATGTCTTTAAACTTCAAGTTAGGGGAAGCGTGTTAGGAAGGTTTTAGATAAATATGAAATACAAACTAGCAACCTTCCAGAAGCAAACGTCATAGCCTAAGTCATGGTCTTTCCTGTGACTCCATGTTTTACCTATTCAAGTAGTCCGAATGACACCACGAAGAAGGGTTTTACTTTCTGAGAGAACGTGTTTATTTATTAGGTGGATGACATGTAGGTATCCCTCGTATAACCTTGTGAACTTTGAGTCTTTCATAGGTGGTGATTTCAAGGATATTCTTTAAAGGACTTGCATAAATGAGGTAATAAGGACATGATTTTGTCATAAATATGAACTTCCAAAAGTAAGGACAAAATGGTAGTTAATACAAATGGTTATGTGTATGTTGCATTTCTTTGGAATTCGAATAGGAACATAAATATACCACAAGATTGGCTTAAAGGCTTACCATGCTTCAATTCTTCGTATTTCCATCCAAATAGAAATTTGTTATAGATTTAAATGGTCATTTAGTAACTTGATTACAACAACTTGATTTATTTGAACGTAACAAAATAAAAGAAATATTTCGTAGCCGTTCTTCTTTGCCTTTGCTTGCTCCCGAGTACCTAAAACACTTACTGCACCTGGAACGTAGAATGTTCCAGGGGTATGAAACACCCAAATTAGATAGTGATATCTAAGTGGATAACTCAGTATTGGAAGTGAGTGCAAATGCATTATGCAGTATGTCATGAAGTAACCCAATGGTAGTGACGCCAGGGCGCTGCAATCACCCCCGTTGGCCATCATGTAATCATAAAGCCATAGCCATTCCTTGACTTGGGATGGTTTGGTCCAAGGCCACGTACATGATGCAACCATTTCAATGCCACTAGCCATGAATGTAGTGATGCATGTCCATGTGTATAAAAATGTGAACCCATGTGTATAAAAATGTGAACCAACGGTATTAAATGATATGCAAACCACCCGAACGGAAGTACAACATGTAAGAGATGCAAGAGTCCAAAGAGGAGGAGTCACCCACCAAAGTTACCTGACCCGGTACTATTCACAGTTGTCGGTTAGGCTGTTCTACATAAAACACAAGATTTCGTAAAACCAAAGTTAAATATTTTTACATATATTTGTAGGGAATAAAGGTATAAATGTGCAAAATTTCTGGTAAAAAGGACCCCGCACGCGCCCTCGCGTGCCCCTAGAAGAGGACCCACTTGTCCCCAGCGGCGCGTGTGTTGCACGCGCCGTGTCTTCTCCGACGCAAGTGCACTGCAACTCATTTTTTCAGGCTTTTCTCCTTCGTTTTAACTCTGATTCGACCCCCATTTTTTCCTACACCTCTCTCTTTCTTCCCTCTAAAAGATTATAAAATTAAACGAAACTTACCTCTCTATTTTTCGATGATTAGGGTCCAGATTTTGACGACACGTAGAATTCTCGTCGAGGCTCGTAACTCCTTCGAATCTTCACCGATCTACCTCATTTCTTTTTGCAAAACCTCCCCTTATTTCTCAAGAACAGATTCCTCACCCTCAATTCTCTCACATGGCCCAACTTGTCTCAAATTTTCATGATTTGTTTTTGGTTGGGTTTAGGCTTTTATAGAATTTGTGGCCAATTAGATTGTGCCACTTTGAGGGACACTTGGCCATTTAGGATTGGCTAATGGCTGATATTTTGATGGCTTCATGATGACTAAACTTTTGGCTTTTATCATTTTGGCCCACAGTTTTCATAAATTACACTTTTACCCCTCATAACTTTTGGAAATCTCACTTTTGCACTCAAATGCTATCCATCCATTTCTAGGGATTCTAACAATCCTCCTTACACTTTTGGGTACCATTCTTGACTCCGAAATGGCCTTCAATTACTCTTGAGAAATTACACTTTTGCCTGAAATCTCCAAAAACGCACTACATTTTGCTTGAACTTCACCCGTTCCTTCTTGAATCCTGAGTTCTTCTTATCTTCTTTAAAAGAAAGCACTCCTATAAAAATCCTGGGTGTTACAAAACATCCTCTCATCAAGCCCACACCTTTCTTGAGTGATCATCAATAAATGTGACAAAATAAGATACAACACCAAGGACCTTGTATTTATTGGAACACAAACATGGGAGTGTATCAAATCAAGTATTTCTAGTTGTCTAGTAAAAGAAGACGATTTGAATGAGACCCTATGTTTTTTGTTAACCAAACAATGACCACACTTTTTCAAGCATAAACTAGAGATACCCAGAATTAGCTCTTTTTTGGATAACGCAGACATTCCTTTATCACTCATTTAACTGGGCCTTTTGTGCCATAACTCAATAACAACATCATTCTCTATTGCATTCACAATGCTTCTGGAAAGTTTATCCCACATCATATCACATACAATGAAAAAGATTTGTTACCTCTAGCCCCAACCATGAAACCTTTTGTAAGCTTCCATTGATGATCACTGATTGTACTACAAAAACCCTCATCATCAAGTGTCCTAGCTGCAATCGAGTTCAAACGAATATCCAGAACATGCTTAACACCCTTAAGCACAAGTCTAGTATCGTTACTAGTTTTTGAGCAAACATTTTCCATACCAACAACACTAGCCAGACCATCATTACCCATCTTGATTGAACCAAAATTACCTGAGGTATATGTAGCAAATAATTCTCTCCTCAATGTAGCATGAATAGAGGCTCCATTATAAATGACCCAACTGCTCTCATGACTTGGAAGATTCACAACCTTTTCATCAAGAATAATGAAAAACTCTTCCGTGGCGGCTGTAACTTGTTCCTCATTATCTCCTTGATTTTTTCCTTTTCCATTTTTGTTGTTTATCTTCAACTTCCAATAGCTCTTCTTAATGTGCCCTTTTTTACAGCAGTGGTAGCATTCCACTTTTGCAAACTTGTTTGACTTGCCTTAGCTTTTATTGTTACTTTTTTTGAATCCCGATTCAAACTCCTCCCCCTTGACTCAAAGACTAGAACATCAAATTGTGAGGAACCAACTTGTAACTTTTTTCTCATTTCCTCATTCAAAACACTACTATTTGCTAAGTCCGTGGAGATAACACCATTTGGAGCAAAGTTAGAAACTGACATTCTAAATGTCTCCCAAGAATCTAGTAGTGTATCAAGAAGCCATAGACCTTGAATCTTATCATCAAATTTGATTCTCATTCTAGACAACTAATTGAACAATCCCTAAAACGCATTTAACTGATTTGACATTGGAGTTCCTTCTTCATATTCCAAATCAATCACCTTCTTCATAAAGAACAACTTATGATTTTTGGTCTTTCGAGCAGACAATTGCTCTAGCTTCAACCACAAAGAACGAGCATGAGTCTCACTGCTAACATGGTTCCATACATTATCATCCACCCATTGCCTAATTAGCCCACACACTTGGTGATGTAGCAAAGCCCATTCAACATCAGATTTACCAGCAAGTTTCTGTTTGGAAAACACAGATAAATAGTAATCATTCACATAGAGAAATCCACTATCTTACCTTTCCATAGATGATAATTTGAACCATTCAAACCGATTATTTGACTAGTATTTGTTTCCCTAGTTGAACACAAACAAACAGAAAACCCAAACCAAAGCTCTAATACCAATTTGCTGGGATCAATATACCGAATCCCTAAATTGTGAAAACCTGTGAGGAAACAAAGCAAGAAGCTAAGTACTAAGTGTAATAAAAAAAAGTAAAGGAGATAACCAATTTACATGGAAAATCCCCTCAATGTGAGGAGTAAAAACCAGGGGACCGAAGTCCACCCAAAAATTCCACTAATGTCACCAAATTTGGGTTACAAAATCCTCTCAATAATCACAAGATGCAAGAGACAAACCACATAATCAAACTTGTCTCAAATCAATGAAATAACAAAGGAGTTAGGAAGAACAGATTGAACCATAAGGCAGTAAGAAAATTGCTCAAATACCAAGGATCCCAGCCTCAAATTAGATCTCCACCGTACAGATCTTAGAACCATGAGTCTTGGACATACCCTCTAAATTTCAGCTCAATCAGATCACAAAACACCATTTAATCGTCTATTTGATCACAGCTGCACAGGGGAAACATAAATCTGAGTAGAACCACAAATCAGTACAAAAACAGGCTCTATTCCCAAGGATCCCAGACTCCAAATCAAATCTCCACTGTTCAGATCTTAGAACCATGAGTTTTGAATGTACCCTCAAAATTTTAGCTCAATCAAATCACAAAACACTGTCTAGTCGTCTATTTGATCACAGATGCATAGACAGAAATGAAAATCTAAATTTCTCCTAGAACTTTGCCCTTTTTCCTCTTATTTTTCCTTTTATTTTTCTCACCTATTATGCATGAATTTTCTAGCCTAAGAGGCAAAAAAAACCCTAGTCTCATTAAGGTTATTTTAGGCCCATTAGATAAAAATATTCGTGAAAGAAACTAGACCATCCTTTTAGCAATACTCAACCATTACTTGGCCATCCCCCAACTAGGAGGGAAGCCTGACCTAACAGTTATAACTTTCTTCATACAATGTCTTCTCCTATTCATAGATTTTCTTCATTGAATGTTAGCTAACGTGGCAAGTGACAATTGGAATGTTTCAATTGAGTCACAACTGCCACTTTTTGTCTCTATGAGCATTAAACAAGAGATAAAAATTCACAAAAGTACACTTATGTTATCTAAAATGCATTTAATGAACTAAAAGATGAAATTGGCTTCAATGAACTGAAAAGATGAAACTAGCAACACTCAATGTGTCCAACAGCTATATTTTTCAAAATCTGTCAGTCGATACTCGATTAAGTTATAGGCTTACTCAACTAATATAGGTCATTACTCGTTTGGATATACAATGTAATTGATTATATGACAGACTTACTCGAGTATGACCAAGTCATTACTCGACTAATATAGAAGCCTCAGAAACTTGCATTATTTACTCAATTTCAAGGCTAAGATTACTTGACTAATATAGATCTTTACTCGAGTATAAATACTTGATACTTGATTAATCTTAAGACCAGAAACTTAGCTAGTATCCAACCTATCTTTACTCAATTAGAAGAAGGATACTCACTCAAGTATAAAAATACATTAGTCAATTATAAAGAAAGCTTCACTCCAGTAAAAAGATACTCAGAAGATTTAACACAAAAATACTCTATTATCAAAAAGATTTACTCAAGTACAAATGATTGATACTCAATTATAAAAACTCCTTACTTGATTAATTTTTGATATGACAGAAGATTGCATAATATACTCGAGTAAGAAATTTTGATAGTCAATTATATTATACCTTTACTCAACTATATTAACATATGTAATCGATTGACTTTGAAAACTCATTGAGCATTACTCGATTATATTAAAAATATACGCGATTGGACTTTTACAGAAAACCTTTCAAAAGCTTTATTTGATTAACACAAAGAGGTTTCTTGTTTTGCTCTCACAATGCCTTATGGAATACTTAATTATATCAAATATACTAGACTATTTTGAAAACATACTTGACTATAAAATCATCAAGCTTAAAAGTACTTCAAAAATATTTTGCATATCATCAATGAACCAAATTTACTAAAAATATATTTTTATTTAATTTTATCAAAAAATATTTTCTCAATAAATCAAAACACAAATTTCTTAACAAGAATGTTATAAAATACTTAGTTGGCAAAGATGTCCTTTTATATTATAAAAGTAATATTTAATTTAAAAAATCATGTAATTACAAAATATATATTAAGAAATTATCTCCACTTTTTAGGTAAAAATATTAAATAAAAATAACATTTTATTTAATTTCAAAAAAAATTAATTTGAGGGGCAACACATGGCATATGTAGACCATGACAAGCAAATGATGGCAAGCTTATATATATGACACCATATAATTAGTTAGAAAAAAATGTGAATGTAAAAATGTAACAATATCTCCCATTTCACATAATGGGAAAGATTTTTATCCATTTTGTGATGGAAAATCTTTCAATCATTTTGAAGCAATGTGTCATTCTATTCCTTCATAACAACTCAACAATTGTTGTTTCCAAAAGTACAAAAAATAAATTTTATGATGTGGAGTCCGCTCAAGCTCAGTGTTTGGTGATGTGAGGTTGCCATGAGAAAAGTTGTTGTAAGGGAGTTTGCCACAAGGATGCTTGCTGCGAGGGAGTTTGCCACAAGGATTTGTCTCGCCGCAAAGATCTTGCCTCAAGCTCCTTTGCCTTAAGACTCTTGTTGCAAGGATTTTGCCTACGCCGCAAGGATTTGAGTTCACCGCAAGGATTTACCTCTGCCACAAGGTCTTGCTGTAAGGATTTGATTTCGCCATAAGGATTTACCTTCACCACAAGATCTCACCGCAAGGATTTGACTTTGCCACAAGGTCGCGCCACAAGTATTTTCCTTTGCCACAAGGTTTCACTGCAAGGATCTGACTTTTCCATAAGGATTTTCTGTCATCTTAAGGTCTCATTGCAAGGATTTACCTTCACCACAAGGTCTCGCCGCAAGGATTTACCTTCGCCACAAGGTCTCGCTACTTATTATCTCACATCTTCTCCATCTCTAATTGAGCACAGGCAACCGTTTGGAGCGACGCAACTACCCATTCCTTGGTGCAGGCTAAGTCACCTTTCAAGCATGACACCTCTCCTTGGGCCTCCACTAGAGAAGATACCTTTTCTTCATAAGCCTGATTTCGAGCCTCCAGCTCTCTCTCCCATTTGTGGGCATTGTCCTCGGCCGCCTGACAACTAATGGAGAGATCTTGAAGCTAATCTTGAAGATTGATCTTGTCAGACTCCAAATGGCGGATTGTTATGTTCAAGACCTACTCGTCCTCTTTCCACTGGAAAGACTTCTGCGTCAAGTCATAAATTTTTTCCTCCTAACGGGCCAGGCGCTCGTGATTCATGGCATTGGTCATTATAGCCCCTTGAGCACCCTATGAGATAAGAGCACGAGAAGGTTAATGGGAGAGAAAAATATGAAGGTCAGTAGGAAAAAGAAAATAAGGAAGGAGGTGGGGAAAGCTTACTATCACTAGGTAACGTTCAAACTCGTCCATGTTTTCTAGAGAATTGCGAAAGTACCGACTTTCGTCACACGAAAGGATGAAGGAGTAGAGAATGCAAGCACCGACCCCAAGCATGTCTATGGTGTTTGTTTTTAGAACCCCAGGTTGCATGTCAAAGCGTTCCTCGTAAATCCAATAATTGCCATCCAACTGTACTGCCCTCAGGTGGGGAGCAAGTAATGCTGGCAAAATTGGGCGCCAATCTTCTAGCCATGGCCCCCTTCTCCGTGTACAAAGTGTGACGGTCGCCACATTGAGGGTTGATCACAACACAACGATATAATCCTCGGCCGCTCACGTAAACTGCATCAATGACAACCTGGTCAAAGCGAGAGGTAGCCTCACCCTCTGGAACATCGCAGAAGCTCAGACCGGCTTCGTGCCTGGCTGGTTCGTGGGGTACATGGTGAGGGGCTCTGCTCATAGTCATGGATACATGATCGGGGCTGTCGAACACCAATAGATTAGATAGTATGATGATGCGGATTTGCAATATAGGTGCAACCCTAAGTCGTCTCCCAACGAACCTCAAACGGATCTGTCAAAACAAGGCTAAACAAGGGGGGAGTTTTTGATGAAAAACAGAAAACAAGATGAATAAGAACACAATAAATCAAGATGCAATCAGTTGCAAACCAATCCTTTTATCCCAGTTTTCATTGCCTTCTCAATAAACCATTTGTTTAGTTTTAACCCTCAAATCGAAAATCAGAAAAATCCTTTAACAACCGCCAAAGATTTGGAAGAAAACCAATAAACAGATTTCAGAAACCTCTTAATTCAATCTATCAGTTTTAATTCCCCTTATTGCACAGATTCGAGACTGATTGGATTACCATCCAAACAGGTTGTTCTTGATTCCAGTTAAAGCCTCAACCGAGCACAAAAACCTTGAATTCTCAAACAAAGACAATGCATGCATTCATCCAACCGGTATCAACACATACACAGATTTAAGAGAGAACGGAAACAAGTAAACAACAAAGTTAAAACTAAAACAAACAGATTTCCATTAAATCCAAGACTCAAACCGGGAACAAGGATGGTGTTGCAACTTGATCACAGAAACTTTAGCCCTCCATCTTGACAAGAACAATGGAGAGAAGAGGAAAATCGGCTACTGTTCACGTCCTTCCCGAATCTCCCTTTGATGGCCTCTTAAGGTGTTTAAATAGAGCTTTAGGAGGAAACCCTAGATTACCGCCACTTGACGGCCGATTTCGGAAAGGTTCCCGTGCGAGCTGGGCTTCGGCCTCTTCATAAGAAATTTAGATCAGAAAGAGTAGATGAACTTGGGCTTTTGAATCACTTGATTTGGATGTCGGACGCCCAAGATATGGCCTTTTAAAGAATTAGTATCTGTGCAGTTTTCCTAATTTGCCCCCAACTTATTGGCCCCGACTTTGAAGCGCTGTTTGAAGGCCCAAACGAGCTCGGATTTGGACAAAACATACCATTCCAGAAAGCTCAAGAAGTCCCCTTCAATATCTCTTAAGACAGCATCTTCATTCTGGAATATTATCTTGGCCAAAATACTGAAGGAAGTGCAGGAGGTCAAATCTGCCAAAATTGCTCTTACTTCTCTATCTCCAATTTCCAAGATATCTCATTGCCATCAAGATGTATCATGCCCCATCTCATGCTCCATGTCCCTAAACCTGGAAAAATAAAATAAAATAGTGTGAAGCCCAATTCCTATAAAATAAAATGAAATAAAATCAAGATGAATGAAATAACACAACTAATGTGCAAAAAGGACTAAATATGAGGGCTAAATAGTATGAAAATATGTGCTCTATCAAATTCCCCCACACTTGGACTTTTGCACTCCTGGGCAAAACACTAAACACTAACAAAAAGGATGGCAAAGAATGCAAAATGAGAGGCATGGCAAGTTTTATAGGAATTCAACATTTCAAAGATCATCTTTCTTACACTTCCCAAACAAACAAGTAGCATGGCAATTTCACTTGGCAAGGCGAGTCAAAATAAGCAGACCCTGATAGAATAAGAACATGCTCTCAAGTTCCTCAAATGCTATGCCCAAATCCACCCAATCATAATTCCACTACCAGATATGCTCATCTTCTAAATCTCCACTCTCAGTGCTTTATGCATGCAAATCAAAAGGACTTTTATTCATGGCTCAAACATGGTAAGGTGGGAGGGATAGGAAGATAACAATGAAAAGTAAACTTTAGGAGGAAAGAAAACATTCAAGACAATCCCAAGATCAATGAAGAACTATTAAGCAAGCAGAAAATAGAACCCTTCTTTTTTTTTTTTTTCTTTTTTTTTTTCGCATGGTGGGTGCGTTTTACGCTCCATCCCACCTTGGTGAGTGCGTTTTACGCTCCATCTCACCTTGGCCTTTGGCCTTTCTATTTTTTTTTTATTTTTTTTTGATTCCAAAGGACTTGCTTAATTTTTTTTTTTAATCAAGGGATGCAATGAATGTTCTTCAACCTAAAGAAGGGACAAGATCACTTTTTTCTTTTTTTTTTTTTTTTTTTTTAGGTATAAAATGAAAGAATGCCTTAATCATCTTTTCACATGCATGAGCACTGATAGCTTCAATAAAGGATCAAAACAAGTTCTGGAATGATACCCATAATTCAGTGGATGCAGGCATAGCATAAGAAAGGACAAGAACATGCACAAATATCCCCACAAAGACTACCTCAATCAACTCACCAAGCCAAACTCATTTCCAATTTACTTGAAAGCCCAAAAAGATAAGATCAACTTTCTAATCATGCTAAATTCTTTCAAACTCAATTTGCCTCATTTTGCAATTTGTTTTTTTTTTTTTTTGTTTTTTTTTGTTGTTTTGTTTTTTTTTTTTTTTTTTTTTTGGTAAATGCAATTTTCTAAAACTCCTCCCCCCACACTTAAACATTACATTGTCCTCAATGTAAGCATGCAGCAAGAATCAAGTATAGGACAAGTAAATAATGAAGAAAATAAGGAGAGAGGAACAGCCTGATGTTGTCAATTGTAGGCGGCGTTGAGGAGATGCAGCTCCTCCATGGTATGCTCCTGAAAGCTCTCGTAGAATGGCTTAAGCCGCTGCCCGTTGACTGTGGAAAAACATGAGTAACCACAAAAGGACCAATCCAACGAGAACGCAACTTACTTGGCATTAGTTTCAGACGGGAGTTGTATAGGAGGACTTTCTGGCCAACTTCGAATTCTTTCTTGTTGATCAATTTGTCATGAGCAGCCTTAGTTTTTTCCTTGTAAATTCTGGAGTTCTCGTATGCTTCCAATCTCAATTCCTCAAGCTCTTGCAATTGAAGCTTTCGTTGGGATCCAGCCGCTGTCATATCCATGTTGCATTGCTTTACCGCCCAATAGGCCTTATGCTCGATCTCTACCGGCAGATGACATGCTTTTCCAAAGACCAATCGATATGGGGACATGCCAATAGGAGTCTTGTAGGCCGTGCGGTAGGCCCAAAGTGCATCTTCCAACCTTTTGCTCCAGTCTTTCCTGTTGGGCTGGACTGTCTTCTCTAGAATATGCTTGATCTCTCTGTTTGAAACCTCAGCCTGCCCATTGGTCTGTGGATGGTAGGGCGTCGCCACTTTATGTAAGACTCCATACTTTCGGAGCATGGATTGCATCGTTCTGTTGCAGAAGTGGGATCCTTGATCACTGATGATGGCCTTGGGAATGCCAAACCTGCAGAAAATATTAGATCGAACAAAATCTGCAACCACAGAAGAATCATTAGTCCTGGTGGCTTTAGCTTCCACCCATTTCGAAACATAATCCACAGCCAAAAGAATGTACAAAAAGCCAAAAGAGACAGGAAAAGGACCCATGAAATCAATGCCCCAAACATCAAAGATCTCACAAAATAGTAAGGGTTGCTGAGGCATTTCATTCCTACGTGATATTGATCCTGTGTGCTGGCAACGTGTGCAATTCTTACAAAATGTATGAGCATCTCGAAAAAGGGATGGCCAATATAAACCTGAGTCTAGGACCTTTCTAGCTGTGCGTTGAGGACCAAAGTGACCACCACATGCAAGTGAATGACAGAAATGCAAGACTGAAGCAAACTCAATATCGGGCACACATCTCCTAAGGACTTGGTCACTACACATGCGCCATAGATATGGATCATCCCATACATAGTACTTGGCCTGACTTTTAAATTTACTTAGCTGATCTCTCTTAAGATGGGCAGGGATATCAGATGCAGCTAGAAAATTAACAATGTCAGCATACCAGGGCTCAGTACCATGCAAGTGATAGAGTAACTCATCTGGGAAGTCATCTTTGATAGGCTGACAGTCCATGGTAGTGGCATCTGAAGAGGAAGGAAGCCTGCTCAAATGATCAGCCACAAGATTCTCAGCTCCACTCTTGTCTTTGATCTCAACATTGAACTCTTGAAGTAGGAGCATCCACCGTATCAACCTAGGTTTGGCATCGTGCTTCTTCAAGAGATATTTCAAAGCTGCATGATCAGAAAACACAACAACATTAGAACCCAGGAGATAAGAGCGAAATTTATCTAAAGCAAACACAATGACAAGAAGCTCCTTTTCAGTAGTGGTGTAGTTTGCTTGGGCGTTGTCCAGAGTGCGCGAGGCATAAGCAATGACATGTGACTTTTTCTCCACTCGTTGTGAAAGGACAGCACCAACGGCATAATTGGAAGCATCACACATGAGCTCGAATGGTAAGTCCCAGTTGGGTGGCTGAATGATGGGTGGGGAAGTCAAGCGCCTCTTAAGCTCCTCAAAGGCCATCTTGCAAGACTCATCAAATTTGAATTCCAGATCCTTCTGAAGCAGGTTGGACATTGGAAGGGCAATCTTGCTGAAGTCCTGGATGAATCTCCTGTAGAATCCTGCATGTCCAAGGAAAGAACGTACCTCCCGCACAGACGCGGGGTAAGGCAAAGAAGAAATGATATCGACCTTGGACTTATCAACCTCTATACCCCTCTTGGAAACAACATGACCCAAAACAATCCCCTGCTCAACCATGAAATGACATTTTTCAAAATTTAGGATAAGATTCTTCTCAACACATCTCTCCAGGACTCTACCCAAACTGATTAGACACTCATCAAAGGAGGTCCCATAAACAGAAAAGTCATCCATGAAAACTTCCATGCAATGCTCAAGTAAATCTGAAAATATACTCACCATGCATCGCTGGAATGTACCTGGGGCATTACATAGACCAAATGGCATCCTCCGGTATGCAAAAGTGCCAAAGGGGCAGGTGAAGGTGGTCTTCTCCTGATCCTCCGGTGCTATGCAAATCTGAAAATAACCAGAAAAACCATCAAGAAAGCAGTAATGGGACTTTCCAGCTAACCTCTCTAGCATCTGATCAATGAATGGGAGTGGGAAATGATCCTTTCTAGTAGCTTGGTTGAGCCTTCTATAGTCAATGCAGACTCTCCAACTGTTCTGCACTCGCATGGGCACTAGCTCATTTTTCTCATTGGCTACCACTGTGAATCCTGTCTTCTTTGGAACTACCTGCACTGGACTCACCCACTTGCTATCAGAAATAGGATAAATAATGCCAGCTGAAAGTAGTTTACTTACCTCTTTCTTGACCACATCTAGAATGGTGGGATTGAGTCTCCTTTGGGGCTGTCTCACTGGTCGAGCTTCTTCCTCTAAATGAATCCTGTGCATGCATAAGGAAGGGGATATACCAGGAATGTCTGCAAGTGACCAACCTATGGCTCTCTTATGTTGCTTCAACAGATTCAGCAACTTCTCCTCTTGGTCAGGCTGAAGGTTGTTGGCAATGATCACGGGTAGCTTGTCTCCATCTGCCAAGTAGGCGTACTTCAGATTCTCGGGCAGGGGCTTACACTCCAAGGTGGGTGGCTGTTGAATTGAAGACACCAGTCTGCTTATGTTGCCACCTACCTGCAATACATTCTCAACAACAGAAACTTCCTCTATGGGAGGCACATCAGAATCGCATATAGTATGAGAAGGTGCACTCTCAACAATACTCAGAAACTCATCTATTTCAGAACAAGCACTACACTTACTGAGTCCGTCATGACACTGAAAGCAATGCATATCATCAGGAAAATTATGAATGGTGGGGAATTCAGACTCAAGATCATACAACTCAACACATGATTTCTCCACCATTAAGTCAATAAAGTTAATATGCAAGGCAGAATGATCTTCTAAGGGATACTTCATGGCATCAATGATATTGAATTGAATAGTATTACCAGCAAACTCCATAGATAAAGTACCCTCATGCACATTAATTATTGTCCTTGCAGTTTTCAAGAAAGGTCTACCTAGAATAAGTGGTGCGTGTCCAGGTGTGTGATCATCCTCCATATTCAAAACATAGAAGTCAGCAGGGAATATGAAATCTTTTACCTTCACTAACACATCCTCTAATACTCCCTCAGGGTATGCTGTGCTCCTATTTGCCAACTGGACCACCACTCCTGTAGATGTCAATGTGCCTGCACCTGCCTGCAAAGAAGAATACACAGATTTAGGCATCACATTAATAGAGGCTCCTAAATCCAACATAGCATTATGAAATTGCAAATTTCCAATAGTGCAAGGAATTGTGAAAGTCCCTGGATCTTTGCATTTCTGAGGCATGGCAGGTTGAATCAATGCTGACACATTTCTTCCCAAATTGATCTTTTCATTTCCTTTCAGTTTCCTTTTGTGGGTGCACAAGTCTTTGAGAAATTTGGCATACTTGGGAATCTGTCTGATGGCCTCCAAGAGTGGTATGTTCACCTCAACTTTTTTGAAAGTTTCCATGATCTCCTTGTCTAACTCAGCTTCTGCTCTCTTTTTATTTTGAGTGGCTCGATGAGGAAATGGCAGTGGATGGTTGTAAGAAGTCTCTCCTCTATCTTGATCAATGGTGGGCTGCTTGTCCTTTTGAATGGGAGGAGGCTGATCTTTCTTTTGGCTTCCTTGTTGTTGCTCAAATTCTGGTTGTGGAGAGGGTGGGCTGCTCAACTCCTTACCACTGTGGAGAACGATAGCACTTACATTGCCCCTTGGATTTGAAACTGGCTGTGAAGGCAACTGACCCGAACCTTGACTCCGTAGCTCACTGATGTTGGTTGCAAGCTGTCCAATCTGTGTCTCCAAATTTTGTATGGCAGTGTCGGTCCTTTGCTGAAACTGGAGATTGTTGGCAATGAGCTGCTTCATGATATCTTCCAAGCTTGATTCGGATTTAGGGGCTGGTTGTTGTTGCTGCATTGGTTGACTTGGTCTTTGTGCATTGAATCTGTGCTGCTGAGGTTGCTGCTGCTGTGGCTGGAATGGCTGGTTGGAAGGACCTCCATACCTCAAGTTTGGATGATCTCTCCACCCTGGATTATAGGTGGCAGCATATGGATCATATCTGTGTTGCTGCTGATGATGTTGTGGCTGGAAGGGTCTTCCTAGAAAAATGCCAGCACAAGCTTCTGTATTCTCCTGCAATTGAGGACATTGGTCAGTACCATGGGAGGATAATGAACAAATACCACATACCTGTTGAGATTGGGACTGTCCTTTATCAAGGGCTAGCTGTCTGACCATGGAAGCCAATTCCTCCAGTTTGTTCTCTATCCTCTGTTGGTCATTGATGGCAGCAACACTAATCTCATTGGCCTGTCTCATGGGAATGGCTGACCTGGTACCAAACTGTTGGGCATTCTGTGCCATCTTGGAGATTAGCTCTTGAGCAGCTGCTGGTGTCTTTTCAGAGAGGGCTCCTCCACTAGCTGCATCCACCAAATACCTATCCATTGGAATAAGACCTTCATAGAAGTATTGGATCAGCAGCTGGTCACTGATTTGATGGTGTGGACAACTAGAACACAGTTTCTTGAATCGCTCCCAATACTCATGTAATGTCTCCCCATGATTCTGCCTTATGCCACAAATTTCTTTCCGAATGGCGGCTGTTCGAGATGCTGGAAAGAACTTCTCCAAAAAGATCCTTTTTAGCCCATCCCAACTTGTGATGGCAGCAGGTGGTAGGTAGTATAACCAATCCTTTGCAGCTCCATCCAAAGAAAATGGAAAGGCCCTAAGCTTTATCTGCTCCTCATCAACTCCTTGTGGCCTCATTGTGGAGCAAACAACATGGAATTCTTTGAGGTGCTTGTGCGGATCTTCACCTGCAAGGCCATGAAACTTGGGAAGCAAATGGATTAGCCCAGATTTCAATTCAAAGGTTGCATCCAATTGGGGATATTGAATGCATAAAGACTGATAGTGCACATCAGGGGCAGCCAATTCTCTAATCGTTCTACCATCCAAATGACCAAGATTTATATTATTTCCATTATTTCCATTCCCATTACCAGCCATTGTGTTTAAGTCAGGGATAGGTATAGAAACAGAAATAGAAAGAATATCAGATGCAATGGCAGAAGAGGTAGGAGGATTATCAGCTATCCGAAGCTCTAACTCTCTAGCCTTCCTTTGCTTCCTAAGGGTCCTTTCTATTTCAAGGTCTAGGTCAATTGGTATGCCCTTAGAGGATCTGGTCATGCACAAAATTTCAACACAAAAACACTGAGGGACCTAAAAACACTAAAAGCCACACAAAATCAACCACTGAGAAACACAAAATGGCCCAAAAAGTGGTCTAAACGTTAGAATTTGGCCAAAAAAAGGGTCTCCTCACTGCATAGCAGTGACATTGATTCCTCACACCCCCATTTCTTTGGAAACCAAAAATCAGCCCAATCGGAGCAAGTGAAAAAATGTGAACAGTAACTGTTTGCCTCAAAATCGTTTTTTTTTTTTTTTTAAAACTGGCTCCTATTTTGCCTCAAAAACCACTCTAAATGCAAGAAAACATCAAGGGAAGCATATAGACATGAAATAACATCAAGTAAGGATGAGAAAGGAAGAGGATAGAACCAGTTTCTTGATCTCAATCCTTAAATATTGCTATCTGTCATGGAGGCTGTCAAATCTGCTGAATAGGAGTCTTCTGTTTTGCACTTGCTGATTTTTGTTGCTATCTCTTGCACTTGGATGCAGCTTGCTGGTCTCCTACAAAACAGAGAATAAGAGTTTTCTATCAGAAAATAGAATAAGAGAAGAAGAGAAGAAGAAAAGAAGAGAATAAGAGAAGAAGAGAAGAAGAGAAGAAGAGAATAAGAGTTTTCTGTTTTTTGCTGGTCTTCTTGATCTTCTTGATTTATTTATGGCATAAACTTGGTACGTGGCGTTGTATCTAGCAGTGCCGAGTATGGTTAACTCGCTTTGGACCAGTAGCCCGCAACCAGCTAGTTTCCAACCTATATACCAAGTAGCAACCACAATTTTTTTTTTAAATCAGTCTTCTTTGACAGAAACGAAATTGGTTCCCCGGCAACGGCGCCAAAATCTGATCGGGGCTGTCGAACACCAATAGATTAGATAGTATGATGATGCGGATTTGCAATATAGGTGCAACCCTAAGTCGTCTCCCAACGAACCTCAAACGGATCTGTCAAAACAAGGCTAAACAAGGGGGGAGTTTTTGATGAAAAACAGAAAACAAGATGAATAAGAACACAATAAATCAAGATGCAATCAGTTGCAAACCAATCCTTTTATCCCAGTTTTCATTGCCTTCTCAATAAACCATTTGTTTAGTTTTAACCCTCAAATCGAAAATCAGAAAAATCCTTTAACAACCGCCAAAGATTTGGAAGAAAACCAATAAACAGATTTCAGAAACCTCTTAATTCAATCTATCAGTTTTAATTCCCCTTATTGCACAGATTCGAGACTGATTGGATTACCATCCAAACAGGTTGTTCTTGATTCCAGTTAAAGCCTCAACCGAGCACAAAAACCTTGAATTCTCAAACAAAGACAATGCATGCATTCATCCAACCGGTATCAACACATACACAGATTTAAGAGAGAACGGAAACAAGTAAACAACAAAGTTAAAACTAAAACAAACAGATTTCCATTAAATCCAAGACTCAAACCGGGAACAAGGATGGTGTTGCAACTTGATCACAGAAACTTTAGCCCTCCATCTTGACAAGAACAATGGAGAGAAGAGGAAAATCGGCTACTGTTCACGTCCTTCCCGAATCTCCCTTTGATGGCCTCTTAAGGTGTTTAAATAGAGCTTTAGGAGGAAACCCTAGATTACCGCCACTTGACGGCCGATTTCGGAAAGGTTCCCGTGCGAGCTGGGCTTCGGCCTCTTCATAAGAAATTTAGATCAGAAAGAGTAGATGAACTTGGGCTTTTGAATCACTTGATTTGGATGTCGGACGCCCAAGATATGGCCTTTTAAAGAATTAGTATCTGTGCAGTTTTCCTAATTTGCCCCCAACTTATTGGCCCCGACTTTGAAGCGCTGTTTGAAGGCCCAAACGAGCTCGGATTTGGACAAAACATACCATTCCAGAAAGCTCAAGAAGTCCCCTTCAATATCTCTTAAGACAGCATCTTCATTCTGGAATATTATCTTGGCCAAAATACTGAAGGAAGTGCAGGAGGTCAAATCTGCCAAAATTGCTCTTACTTCTCTATCTCCAATTTCCAAGATATCTCATTGCCATCAAGATGTATCATGCCCCATCTCATGCTCCATGTCCCTAAACCTGGAAAAATAAAATAAAATAGTGTGAAGCCCAATTCCTATAAAATAAAATGAAATAAAATCAAGATGAATGAAATAACACAACTAATGTGCAAAAAGGACTAAATATGAGGGCTAAATAGTATGAAAATATGTGCTCTATCAATACATCAGCCTCGAGTGGAAAAGAGAGTGTTGGTTCAGCTCCCGATGCTGCAGGAAAGTCAAGAAAAGGCTCTGCTGGTGGGTCATGAGGATTGAGATCATCGACAGGTTGAAAAGTTGTAGGGTCCACATTGGCCTCTTAGTGGTGACTCCTCTTCTTCCTCCGATGGTGGTGGCACGAAGGAGCCGAGGTCTCTCCTACACCCTCACCTCGATAGGCATTCTAAACATTAGGATAGAAGGTCCTATCTTAGGGGTCAAGAGGGGGCCCACTTCAGTCGGGGCAGCTCCAGGGGTGACACTTTGATGAGCAGACCTCATTAAGTGATGCATGGCTGTAAGGAAAAGACACAAAGTGGTTAGATACCAGAAAATAACTTGAATGCAAAAATTCAAACAAAGCAAGGTTAGCTAAAAAAGGAAGGATTGCAAGTAGCTAGGGGGTCCACGCTCTCATGAGAAGGCTGCTCCTAGTAAGGGATGTCCCCTCCTCTCACCGTGATAGCAGGCGTTGTGTTAACTAGAGGATCTGGACGTGGTCCCTGGGCACCCCACGAAGAGATGATTTGCCACGCAATGGGATCCAGCCCACCCTTATTAATTTGTCCATGGTCAAGAGGTCAAGGAGATGTTTAGGACCACCCTGAGTAATAACACGACAACTATACTCATATCGTTCCATAAGCTTGGGAATGGATGCGCTCAATCTCGATTTTGCTACTTTCTCGAGGTCAGTGCACCACTTGCGCGAAGCATTCTGCACACCATTTGGAGGTTTGACCAAAAACCATCGAGAGTTGAACGAAGCCTTTCGGGGAAGGGAGTCATAAAAGAGACGGTCCTTTCAAGTCCTCTGTAAGGTGTACATGTGGTAATTTTCCTTAACCAGACATAAGTGGAAAAGACAATAAAGAAAGTCTATGGTGGGGTCTATGTCATTCTCGTGACAAATGACGAAAAAGCTAACTAATTGGGCCCAATCGTTGGGATGTAATTGGCCTGGAGCTAACCCACTATGGTGAAGAAAGCTAAGACCGAAGTTATAGAGAGGGAGGTGGAAACCTAGGCAAAAACTGGCCTCATGGACGCTCATCCACCTCTCTTCTACATCAATCGCACAATTTTCTTCAGGACGAGCAAGGCTAATGTAGTAATCCCAAGGAATGTTATAATTTTGATGGATGAGGGCACATCATTCTCGGTCATTCGAGAGCATTTTCCTTTCAAGAAGAAGTGTCCATGGGAATCGACTTCATGATGATATATTTTTCCACTGGCAATAATGTTAAATGGAAGGAAGGAAAGAAAGGAAAAAAGATACTAGAAGAGTCGAATTAAGGTTTTCATGAAGAAACGAGATTCCTTCGGAAGGAAAATACGATCCGGAAGGAGAATTTACTTCAGAATGAGAGATTATTTTGGAAGGAAAATTTGCTTTGGAAGTAACGGTTCTACGGAAGGAACACTTATATGCAAAAGGACTTCGAAAAGGATGTTTCTAGCACTACTAACACTTTGAAAAGAATAGTATTGAAAAGAGAATTATACGATTACCTATAAGACAATGAATCTTTTGGAATGGGGTCCTTCGGAAAGAAATGGCTGAAGACAACTGAGATTTCCTTCAGAAGGAAATAATGAAAGGGAACAAGAGAGTTCTTCAAGAGGAGACAAAGTGCAAGAGTAAGAGAATTCCCAAAGCAAGTGGTCCTATTTATAGCGGATGTGCGGAAGCCCAACTGCCTTGACAACAAAAGCATGCTCGAAAAAGATCCTTCAAAAATGTCCTTTGGGAAAAACTATCTCCGATTCTTGGTGCTATATCCTTGGAAAATACTCTTCATTTTGTACCTAAAAAGAACAAAACAAAGAGTGGGGGACAATTGTTATACCCTAATAATCAGAAGGAAGAAAGGCCAAGCATTATAGAGAAGGCTTTAAGCTACTTCGGAAGGTCCTTCGGAAGGACCCTTCGGAAGCTTCCTTCAGAAGGATGCTCAAAGAAGCCTTTATGAGACAATGATGCTTCCTCCAACGTATGTCCAGTAGACCCCTTCGAAAGGGTCCTTCGGAGGGGCCTTCAGAAATGACACGTGTCCTCCTAGATCAGTGACACTTGCCCCCTGCCACCAGCCTCGAACTTGAGCCCTATAAAAGCCTAGCTACAATTCTCAGAAATGAGGGCAGACATCAGTATACCATTTTCATTTTCCTTCCGAATGTTTGGCTGAAAAGTTCTACAAGGATTCATCCCTTTTGGTTTAGCATTTTCATGACTTGTTAAATGATGGAGATTTTGGTTAGTGATGGTAATTTTTCGCAAGTGTACGGATCGCACAAGTAATAGAGTAGTGAGTAGAATATCATTTCCACGAGGATCGGGTGATAATTACCAAAATATATTAACCCAGATGTTATTTAATCAATTGATTAAGGGGAATTAATTTAAGAAAATAAAATAATAACACATAAAGAAAATATGAAAAGTTTCAAGATTTGGAGAGTACTAGGGTATTTCAATTTCATTTAATTAATCCAATTTAATTTAAATGGTTGAAAATCCAAATTTAATTATTCATGTAATGATAATTAACCACACAACTCAAATTTTTACTTCCGTTCCAATTATATTCTTGTGGTGTTTATTATCTAGATCAAGTTATAGATTTTTCTTTCCAGTCTAAATCTATATCCACATATCAATCAAATATTGGCAAAGTATTTGATAGCATTAAGCACAATAATAAACACTTGTATGAATGAAGAAAATCAATCCATATAAATAAAATTATCATTTTTAAGTTATATCAAAACACCCTAGTTATAGAGTTTAGTTCATATTATAAATGACAAAATCCATAACAAAACAAATGAACATAAATATAAAATTTAAAGGAAATGGAAGAAGAGAATAAAACTCTTTTGATATGTAGGATTTCTTTCTCCAAAAATGTTGTCATCAATTCTTGAAGAAATCTTCCACCAAGAGTGCTCCGATTCTCCAATCCTTCAAGCTGTCTCACCTTCAACTCCTTCAATTTTCCAGCCTTCCTTTTCGATATATACTCATTCATTTCTTCTTTTCCTTAATTTTCTCCTTAAAACATGGGATACCCTACCTCCATGTTTTCATTCTCCATGTTTTTCTCTTCATGTTTCATGCCACCCATGTCCACTCAAAAGTTTAGGTCCCATACTCAATACAAAATAATCCCTTAAAATATCAAGAATTATAATTTAAGGATTTTTGTAAGATATGGGCTTAATTTAATTAGACTTTTGGGCTAGGCTTCTTAGGTCCAATTCTACCTAATTCTTCATGAAATAGGAAGCCCAAATAATCATTAAAAAGCCTCTTAATCCATCTACAAATCAGCCCAACTTGAAGAAAATGAAATACAAAATCAGTAGGTAATGCTGAATTTTAGACAACTTTGACCTTCTATCACTCCAACAGCCATAACTTTCTGTAGAAAATTTGGATTTACGCACTGTTTAAAGCATAGAAAAGTAACATATAGAGTTCTCACATATATTTTTCCCAGAAGTTTTTTGACATTCCAATTTGTACAAATTTTATTTTTAATCGCACCATTAAGTAGCGAAAATCCATAACTTTTCCTCTTCTTTCTCACTTTTCCTTCAAATCCTATCAACATGATAAATTACCTAAAATTAATATAGAAAACATATATAAGCATAAGAATTAATCATATAATCAAGTAAGAATGGTATAGAAAATATGTAGAAAATATTAGCACATCAGTTAGGAAATGTGTTGGTAGTCCATAAAATTGGAATAAGTTCTGTGTGCATGCCTATATATATATATCTAAATAAAATAGGTGTTAGCAGTTAGGTAAGGTTGTGGTAGTGAAGTTTGCTTATTGGATGTTAGGGTTATTTCTCTTATCTCGCTCAGTGTGCACGTGAAGCAGAGTGGTTTATAAAATAATGTTCTGGGGTAAGTTATGCAAGTGACTTCCATCAGAATTCATCCTTCCAACAGGTGATGATAAAGGCTATGGCTATGCTTGGAACTTGGTTTCTTTGAGTTAAAAGAATGAGGAAATGATGGCAAAAGTAAATAAGAAATTAAGGTATATTAATCAATTGGATATAATTATTTGGTCTGTGAGGACCAATCCGTGTATGGAATGGATAGAAGTTAGATCTACTAGGATGCTAAGGAAGGGAAAATATCTCAGAAATACATTTGTTATATATATATATCTAATGTTGGCAGCAGAAATAAAGGGTTAGCTCTTGGTTTTTATTATAGTTAGGGGAGTTTGTCCACTTCCCATTTCTTTGGGGAATGAAGCTAGGGATATTTCCATTGGGACAAAATGCTACGCCAAAAAGCTAATGACTGAATTAGGTGGGGGATACAGGCATTGGGTTGCACTTAAATAACTAATTTAATAACCTACTTTCCCTATTCCAACTAGTTAAATGCATACAATATTTTCAAATGCACGTCTTGTATGCTTGAGACGGGTTTATGCATTTTGGGTAGTCCATTTAATCTTGAGTGCTTGTCATATGACCATGACATTTATCTGTTAGTTGTAGACACGAGCATTTGTTTTGGCGTGTGTTTTACTACTTGGGTGAGGCTTAGCTGGATACTTGGCTTATGGGGGTTTAGTATCCTATTCAACCTATTGCGCCACCCTTATTTGTTTCATTTGCATAGTCTTGGTGTCAGTTCTTAAGATACAGTTGTACGGTATCGAGCTTCCTGAATCGAGTTATTTAGGGAGCCCCAGCATGCCCAGTTTTTTTTTTATCTTGGATGTTATGCGGGCTAACGGGTGTGGTAGCTTTCATTAGAGCTAGCTTTGTCTCATAGTACCGGTACAGTCTTCCTTTAGGGTCGTAGCAGGTTTGTTATAAAGACTTAGGTGCTAATGCATTTCTTATTTAGACCCCAAGATCATGTATGTGTGCATTGTTACTTGCACAATTGATACTTGTATCAGTTTATGAGATTACATGACATGTTATGCACGACTTTTGATTTGTTATGCACATGAGATACAGGTTTACTCTTAGCACCTATTCTATTTGTCCTTCCTTTCTTTATAACCTTGCTAAGTCATTTGGACTCACCTTGTTTTCTCTTCAAGGACCTAGTTGTGAATGAGTCTAGTGGTTCCCAACTTCCTGGTTAGGCGATGTACAAGGCCATGCAGACCTAGCAGTTGTTAGCTTGGGAGTTCCTTTTTATGCATTTTGTTGCTTTCGAATTACATTTTGATTCAATTTATTTGGGGTTGCATGTCAAATGTCACCCCTCAAATTCATTTTATTTGAAAATTAAACAAAATTTTATTTTTATTTAATATTTTTACCTAAAAAGGGAAAATAATTTTTTAACAAATATTTGGTAATTATATTATTTTTGAAATTAAATGTTATTTTTATAATTTAAAAGGACTTTTTTGTCAACCAATTATTTATAAATTCCATTCAATCAAAATGAAGATATATCAAACATAACATCAGAATGAAATGGTTATTCGTGTTTTGGCTATATCTAACATAGCGATAGAATTAAATAATCATTCTATTCCCATTCCTTTTTTCTTTTCGTACAAAATCGTTTTGTCTAATCAAAGATGTATATATTGACAAAACATTAAATATTGCAAACATGCAACTTTATTTTTTTACAAGAATACACATAAATATCATCTTAATAGAAGATAGCATTGCACTACATTAATTAACAAGTGGAAATAATAAAAAAAGTCAATTTATATAAACAAGACAATAGTTGCCCATTATTTTACTAGTTTGCCATTTATTATTTGTTTCTAATTACCAACCTTCTTGTCAATGATAGATCTATATTTTATAAATACTAGTAACTATCCAGCATTTTCAATCAAATTTAAAATTTCAGTAAATATTGCCCCCTCCTTAATTTAGTTTGCCATATATTATTTGTTTCTAAACGATTTTTATACATTATTACTAGTGTTTTCAAAAAATGTAAAGGAAAAAAGTCATGAAATCTCACATTTCTTGTAGTGAATGGAAGGGCAAACTCTACTAGCTAGCATTAAACATAACCCTTTTCTTTCTTTCTTTTCTTTCCTTTATTGATTAAATATGAACTAAGTAAATTACCTCGACATAATAAAATAAAGACTTTTTATATTATTTATGCATTGACTAGTGTTAGAGTTTCTTTAATAAATAAAAGTGATTTTTCATTCAATTAGCAGGGTGGCAACTCTTGTTATTCTCTTAGATTACATAAGGTTGAGTAGAATGGAGAGCCAAGAAATAAGAATGGAAATGGGATTTCCACAAAAGATTGTTGTTGTTGCCAAAATACAACAATTCACTACAAAAAAATTGATTTTTTGTGGTGATTTTTTTAAAATTTTGCGACGGTTATATAAAATCGCTGCAAAATTTAGTAAAGCATTACATTTTGCGACGATTTTCAAAGAACCGTCGCTAAATTTAAAAAATAATTAAATAATTAAAAAATTAAATTCAATTTCGTGGCAATTTTTGAGAAACCTCTGTTAAATTAAAAAATAATTAAATAATTCAAAATTAAAATTAAAATAACATTTCCGTCGGTATTCAAAAATCGTCACAAAATTTATTAAAAACTTAAATTTAGCGACGATTTTTGAGAAACTACGGCTAAATTCAAAAATAATTAAATAATTCAAAATAAAAATTAAAATAACATTTATGGTGGTTTTCAAAACCTGTCGCAAAATTCATTAAAAAAATTAAATTTAGCGACGATTTTTGAGAAATCGTCGCTAAATTCAAAAAAAATTAAATAATTTAAAATTAAAATTAAATTAACATCTGTAGCAGTTTTTATAAACCGTCGCAAAATTCATTAAAAAATTAAATTTTACTGAAGAAAATAATGAAAAATTAAATTAATAAAAACAAATATAAAATCTTAAAAATAAATTTAAAATTGAATTTAAATTAATCACAAAATTCATTACAAATTTAATTTAAAAAAATAAAAAAAAATTAAAAAAAAATTAATACATAAAATTTTAATAATTTTTAAAAAATATATAAAATCTTTTTTTTTATGTTTTAATCAATTAATTTATTTTTAATTTATTCCATTATTCTTTTAAAAATAATCAATTAATAAATGTTTTTAATATATATTAAAAAATATAAAATATAATTCTGAAAATTAGTGGTTAGATTAGTATGTAATATATATATGCGCATATATGTGTGCGTATGAGAGATCATGGGTTTGAAACTTGGGGAAGGGAAGGTTGAGATTTAATTTTCAGCATCACCACGTGGCGCTCGCATGGGCATGTACGAGCCAGCAAGTGCAAGCGGGCGCGAGCAGGGCTAGGCCCAGGCGGCTCGACGCGAGTAGGGCTGCCCACACTTGTGCGTGCACCTATCAATTAAAAATTTAATTTTTTTTAATTTTTGCAGCGGTTTTGTAACTGCCGTAAAAAATATAATTAGTGGCGATTACTCCAACAGTTGCTGAAAACTGCCACTAAACGCTCCGTGATAGCAGACTTAGCGACGA
The DNA here is from genome assembly GCA_036245055.1 of Diospyros kaki. Taxonomy (NCBI): domain Eukaryota; kingdom Viridiplantae; phylum Streptophyta; class Magnoliopsida; order Ericales; family Ebenaceae; genus Diospyros; species Diospyros kaki. The sequence continues at coordinate 33,992,120 of BSEG01000016.1, forward strand.
TTTTCTACGAAAAAAACCGCCGCTAAATACTGATTTTTTTGTAGTGATTAAAATTTTTAAGAGTGGGATGCTTATGGATGCTGATAATCTCAAGATCCAATCGAAGCTTGGTCAAAAGATTAAGGTGGGCTTCGAAAGGAAGGCTTCCAAAGGGGCCTTCCGAAGCCTCCTCCTGAAGGATCTTCACAAAGAAGAGCTCGTGATAGGCAGAAGTCGAACGGGCAATGGTCTTGCGGTTTGGCCCTTCCAAAGGATATTCCCGAAGATCCCTTATAATGACCCGAGTTTTCAAGATAGAGAGTAAGGTGGTCTCATGTGAGCTTTAAGGGAATGTCGTGGGAGTTTGTTGTTCACAGGTTTTCAATTTCGTGTGAGTTTAGGTGACTCTTCTGGCTAAAAATTTCAAAATAGCCAAACAGAAACCTATATTTATAAACATATCCTTTATATTTCAAAACATGCCTTTTATATTTTGAAACATGCAAAACAGAAAGTTTTATTTCGAAACATGAACCCTATATTTCAAAACGTTTACAACAGAATCACTGCACACCTTCCATTATTTTGTCCATAACTTTTGATGTAGAAGTTTGAATTGAGATCCATTTGAAGCATCATAAACTAGACTTTGAGGGATTCGATTTGATATATAATATTGCATAATTTGGTTGTGTTTTGAGTTGGTTGAGTCTTTCCTCAATTCAAATTAAGCATATGTGTAAGATGCATTCGGTTAAGGGAGTGAGTTCCCATCTTGATGTGTGGGAGTCCTATCTAGATGTGTCAAGGATATTCAGATGTGTGGTGAAATGGTGGTGAGGTGATGTGAGGTATGGTGGTGTGATGGTGAGGTTAAGTATGGTCAGGTTAGGTTAGGTATGGTGAAGTGATGTGAGTAATGGTGAGGTGATATGAGGTATGGTGAGTTAGTAAAACTAATTAATTAAAGGTATGGTGAGGTGATGGGAGGCATGGTGAGTTAGTAAAAAGTAATCATGGCATATATTAAATGAGGGTATGGCCTTGGGGAATGGGGAAACTTAGCTGCCAAGTCACGAGGATGCCTATAAATAGTGAGGGAAAATTTAGAGAATGGAGAGGAAAAAGCTTGGGAAGAGGAAGAAGAGGCCGAGCAGCAAGGAGAATGGAAGAAAAAGGAAGAAAGATTCGCTAAAGGCAAGCTCCTAACCCTTTCCATACGTTTTTAAGTTTCTATGGAAGTCTTCATGGTTTTTCATGTTATATTCCTTCCCTTACCATGACTCGGTTCCACGCATTAATAATGTAAATCCGCGTGGTAGCCATCCTATGACTATTGCTTTAATAATGGGTCTATTGATGATGGAATAAGTTAAATAAATGGTTCTATAGTGTCGTTGCTTACGTCCGTCATGGGGCTTTGTTTTGCTCTGCTTTCTTTGGGAATGATGCTGAACCCATTGGGGCTAGGTTCTTAGAAAGATGATTATGGTCAAGATTATGGGATTATGTTAAGAGTCTTAACGAGAAAAGAGACAAGAATAATGAAATATTCCATGTTTGTATGAGCTTGCCACGTAATTTCAATGAGTTTAGAATACTGAAAAATTGGCTTGATAGCAGTTATAAGTACCGAATTAGTTGTAGGGAATGCCTCAGGGTGAAATTATCTAAGAAAAATTATATGGTCTTGATGAGCATTCCGAGAAAAGATTTATGGTATCAAAAGAAATCGAATCGGAAACAGTTTTCAGTACAGCTAAAATACAACTGCCATTTAGGTTGTAAAACCGAATCATTGTAGGAGGCTCCCAAAAAATCAACAGAACCCTAGGGGGGCTCCGGTTTTGCGTAACAAACAACCCTTCAGTGGTTTCAAGATGAAACAAAGGTCCCGAGAAGATGCAAAGGTGAAATCATCTATATCAAGTAAAATTTAAGTTATTAATTGTGGATTTTCGATATTGTAATGCAAATTAATTTAAGATGCAAGGGCATAGTTGTAATTAAGAATTGCACAAGTGTAATAGGGATAAAATTTGAGATTTAATGTGTGATTTTTCTTAAATTAAAGTGTAATATATAATTTATATATATATATGCATGTGCACGTGTGTGCGTGGCCAGCTTCTGAGAAGCTTTAATGGTCACGATTTTGGGCTGCAAATTGGAAGATAATTGCAGCAGGATTTGAGGAAGATAGTTGCAGCTGGATTTAAGGAAGATTGGCAATAAGATTTAAAGGGTTAAGAAATTAATGTGATGTATATATATATACGCCCGTGGAGAGCCGCAATGGCTGCCTATAAATTGGCAGTGATCAAGGGCGAGAGATGCAAGGGCTAGGTAATCCGAGAAGCAAGGGAGAGAGAGGAAGAGAGAGAGAGAGAGAGAGTATGTGTGTGTGTGTGTGTGCTAGAGTAGAGAAGGTCGAGTGGGAGGCAGCAGCTTGTGGCAGCGATGGCCACAAGCTTGGGCAGAGGAGTGAGAGACGCGGGCGTGGAGCAGCTGGTCGCGACGGTGGAGCGAGTGGAGCAGTGAGCAAGGAGGCCGGGTGCAAGCAACGGCAAGGTCAACAGGCGATCAGAGGGGCCGCGAGCTTGTAGCGACAACCATGGCTACGAGTTCGCAGCAGTTGGGTAGCAAGCGACCGGCGACCGCGAGTAGCAGCTCGCGGTGGTGCGTGATGCCTAGGTCCGGGAGGCTGGCGATCAGCGGTGGAGGTGCGCAGAGGCGCTGGCAGCGGCAGTGGCTACGGGAAGGAAATGAAGTAGGAAAGTTGCAGGCGTGCAAAGAAAGAAGAAAGGAGAGGAAGAAGAAGAGAAGAGAAGGAAGAAGAAGAAGAAGAAGAAGAGGAAGAGAAGAGAAGGAAGAAGAAAAGAAAGAAGAAGAAAGAAAAGAGAAGAGGGAGTTACAGGCGAGAGAGAGGAGTTGGAGGAAGAAGATGGAGTGGAAAAAGAAAAAAAGAAAAAAGAAAAAGAAAAGAAAGAAAAAGAAAAGAAAAGAAAGAAAAAGAAGAAAAAATAGGAAAAGGTCTCGAAAATATTCCAAAAAAATAGGGATTGGATATTTCGGAGATTTTGGGTGAGAAAACGGCCCGGGCATGCATTTCAAGGATAGGGCATGCCTATCGAGGAAGTTAGAGATGTTAGATTCGAATAGCTATGGCACCAACACCAAGAGGGGGGTGAATTGGGTTGTTTTAAAAATTTGATTGAACTTGAAAATCCTTTTAATAAAAAATGTGATTTTAGTGAAAGTGAGGATTAATGAAATGCTTGAAACAATAAATGAAACAAATAGCACAAGCATATAAGAGACACAACAATATATAGTGGTTCGGCTTAAACCAAGCCTACTCCACTACCTTAGCTCCTCACTAAGGATTTTTCAATCAATCCACTAAAAATCTCCTATCTCTCCGGATAGGCCCTCTAGCAACAAGCTAGGAAATACAACCCCTTGCTTCAACAAGCAAGTCCTCTCGCACAACAAGCTAGGTATTCAACCCCTTGCTTCAATAAGCAAGTCCTCTAGCACAACAAGCTAGGAATCAAAATTCTCCTACAAACAATGTAGTCTCTCTAGCAAAACAAGCTAGGAAAATTACAAAGAGATATAAGATTAGAGAGGATCTGAGAAACAATATTCTCAATTACAAACTCTCTCAAATATAAATACAAGGCTTGATAATGAATTTAACAAAATGAATACAAAGCCTTGAAATGAGAAAGAATTTACCAATGAAGCACAACCATGATCTTGGCACTTGGGAGCTTGTAATGTAATCTCTTGGTTCACTTGAATCATCCATTTGACTTGTATTTATAGTCTCTTGAAAGCCCATGGACGAATCTTGCCGTTGGTAGTGGGAAAGCCACTTTGGGTGAGTGGAAAAACTAGCCGTTGGGGGTTTCTGCGACACAAACGGTCGACAGATGCAAGGCATCGGTCGACAGATTAGCAGATTTTTAAAATCCGGTCGACAGATCATTTGAGTCGGTCGACAGTTCCTTGTGCACGCATTCTGCCGGTCGACAGATGCATAGGCATCGGTCGACAGATGCTTGAAGCATCACGAAATGGCATTCTGTCGGTCGACAGATGCAAGAGCATCGGTCGATAGATGGTCTAAAAATCAAGAATCGGTCGACAGATGGTGAGACATCTGTTGACAGATGAAGCCATCTTTCAGGACATACATTCAGCACAACTTATTTACATTTCTTTTTTCTTTTAGTTAAGTAAATGTCCACATTTTAATTTATTTATATTTTACCTCCATTTACTTTAATACATAAATGTAAATAACGAAGTACCCCCCATTTGGATTCAATAAAAATACTTAGAAAATCAAAATCCATAAGAATAAAAAAGTAGAATTTGGGTTTTAGTACAAACTTAGGATTTTGCGATTTTACCACCTCCAAGATATACGCTTTCCATTTCTTGAAAAATTCATTAAAAATCGTTTTGGCTCTAATGAATGATAGATATCAAATTACCGGGAGTTTGTTTTCTAAAAAGAAAACTCTTTCTTATACTTCTCCTTATAAGGTGCTAATCTCCCAGACTTAGCTAAATTTTGAAACGTCATCAAAACGAGTTTCAAGACTTGATGCATGAACTAAAGGATTTTTCATGCGATTAAATTTCAAGCTAAAACCTTTCATGCATGCTTCAAAATATGAAAGCTTATTTTGAAATATGAGATTAACATAAATGATTTTTCATACTTAAGATTGGATTTTCATCAAACACATTTATGTTCAAGTTGGTCTTTTACCGTAGAACAATTTTAGCTCTATCTTGACCAATGACTTCAAAACTTATTTTGAAAATCCTTTTAGGAGATGCTTTTAAATCTTAATACTTGTTTGAGCAAATCTCCATTTATAGAAAATTATAGATCATTTGGTTTTCATTTTCACAAAGGTACTTGAAATTGATTTTTGTTGAAAACCATAAACTTGACTCATGACTTGGGGATAAACAAAGTATTGTTTTTCATCATCAAAACTAAACACAAGGGTAGAACATCAAGAGATGCTAAGTTAAGGATACTTTGAGGCTGAAGTTGAAGAGACTTGTGCAAATTTTGTGGTTGGCATGCAAATCGAGGTAAGGCACGAATATCGAGGTAGCCCGATAAAGCTTAAGAAGGTAAGTGCTACTTCCCAATTAAAGTTAGTTTATGGAAAATGCTTGATTTATGTTCCTCGAAAATGTTTTCATCATATCGACATACTCTGATATGTATCCATCATGTAGGCTGCATACATGACATGACTATGAAATGCATAAATACACGTTAATATCATTGATCACTCGCATTGAGGCTGTAGAGAGTACGAACTGGCACCACTACTTTACCAAGGGTGCACCCATACACCCCGGCTTCGAAAGAGGTGGCCGCAAAAATAGTAGGTAGCATAAGGGGTGCAGTTGACACCTACGATGAAAGACATTACATACACACATGATATAGCATTATGTATCTTTACTTAGATGATTCATCATCTAACTTGGGCCTTGCCCTTGGAATATTCAAACATTCCAGATGGGGATTGTAGCAGATACAAGGATAAAAGAGGCATGAGATGGCACTTAGTAGAGTGCATGAGGAATGAAATGTATGTTATGTAGGCTATGTATTTAAGTTCTGCTACTTTAAATTTTGAACGTTTTGAGGAAAGTTGAAGATGTAAGAATTTATTTGTGATTAATGCTAAGATATCAGGTTTCGATCATTGCTTCCGCATTTGGTGTGTATAATGATTCTCTTTCAAGATTAATGTATGGGAATTCTGGGACAGATTTGAGGTATGACGTGGTTTAGCATTAGTGTTTGAAAGAAAAGAAAAATTATCCCAAAATTGTCCAATTTATAACGTACTCGGGAAAGCGGGGCGTTACAGGTATGTTGATGTTAATGTTATCAAATGCATGAAAAGTAACGGGTAAAGGTTATGAAATGTTAAGTCTAAAGAATGTAAGTGTAACGTTTGTGTCTAAGGGTATGGGGTACAGAGCCACCGACTGTTGATCGTGGGTCATGGTAGTCGATGGTTGGATGTATGGGCGCCAGTTATTAGCTGTTATGATAAGCGATAAATGGGCTAGAAGAACTGGTACTGCTAGATTCCCACCTTGTTGTTGTACATATCATGATGTGTGTGTTCTTATGTGGGCGTAACATGGCCTGATGCTTGATTTATGAGAGTCTTGACATCACGTTTATGCTACAAATGCCATTGCATTTCTTATGTGTTGCATTACATAGTGAGGATGGGTGATTATGTGATCTTGGCATGAACCCGATAGGTTAGCCAATGAGTGCAAGGTTATGATATGAGCGGGTTGCGAGGTACGGACTCGGTAGGTTAGCTGGTGAGTGTGAATCCCAAACCCAAGGTTGGAAGTTTCATGTTATATACAGGGCACAGACCCAATAGGTTAGTCGTTGAGTGCAAGGTTATGATATGAGCGGGTTGCAGGGCATGGATCTGGTAGGTTAGTCGGGGAGTGCGAATCCTAAAGCCAAGGTTGGATGGTCTCATGCTATATACATGTTATGATTGTCAGGAAAATGCATAATGAATGACAGGAAAAGCTATATGGTGAATGATAGGAAAAGGCATGTTATGATGATAGGAAAAGCCAATTGATGACCCATGGGGAATGATCTAGTGTATACTCCAGGGGTGTTCTTTGAGACTTCGGGGAATGATCTGGTGTTTACCTCGGAAGTCCATGGTAGCCTATATGGGGTTGCAACAGGTTTGTATGTAGGACTTGAGGGCCAATGTGTGTCTTATGTGGGCCATAAAGACCTTTTATGTGCAGTTGTTTTATGTTATGTGATTAGCGATCAATTTTGTAAAATTTTTATTATAATTTCACCCTTATTTTGATCTTAAAATGGTTTAAATTGAATATTATTATGCATTTTGTGATTGCATGTAAGTTTAAAAATATTAATATAAAAATATATATAAAATATATAAAATATAAAAAAATATAAATATAATATATAATATTATAATATTATCAAGCCCAAGCTCTAGCCCAAGACAAAGAAGGCCCAAGCCCAAGCTCAAGCCCAAGACAAAGAAGGCCCAAGCCCAAGCTCAAGCCCAACACAAGGAAGGCCCAAGCCCAACGCAAAGAAAGCCTAGGTCCCACAAATTGCTGACATCATTGCTTACATCATGGGTGACATCATTGCTTACATCATGGGTTGGAGTGACATCATCGCTTACATCATTAATTAGATATTTTGTATTATTAAATTATATAATTGAATAGTTTCCATTACATTTTCTCTATAAATAGAGCACTTAGGGTGCATTTCAAAGAGGTTTCGAAACATGCATAGAAACATGACACAGATTCAGAAACATATTGAAAGCACATTCCACAGCATGTATACACCACAGCTTATTTACATTTTAATTTATTTATATTTTACCTCCATTTACTTTAATACATAAATGTAAATAACGAAGTACCCCCTATTTGGATTCAATAAAAATATTTAGAAAATCAAAATCCAAATATATAAGAAAGTAGATTTTGGGTTTTAGTACAAATTCAAGTTTTAGCAATAAACCCACTTCCAAAATATATACTTTCTATTTAATGAAAAATTCATTAAAAATCGTTTTAGCTCTAATGAATGATAGATATCAAATTATCGGGAGTTTGTTTTCTAAAAAGAAAACTCTTTCTTATACTTCTCCTTATAAGGTGCTAATCTCCCAGACTTAGCCAAAAACAGGGTTTTCAGTTTCAGACAATGAAGCTTGATATACTTGATATTGAAATTGATATATATTGAAAACCACATACTTGACTCATGACTTAGGGATTAAACCAATATATGTTTTTCATCATTAAAACTATTGTACAAAAAGTACAACAACACATTTATAAGGATTGGATTTTCTTATAATGAAAGGATAGTTGTGATCTTAAGATTTATCTCTCAAATTTTCAACTTTAGTTTCTATATAGTTTTCTTCTTAGAATTTCTCTCTTAAATCTTTAACATTTGTTTCCATATAGTTATATTATGTTATTCATATTGTCTTTTTATTATATACCGCCTATATGGTCGGTTAAAAAATAGTCTTTCAATTATTGTCTTTTCATTATATACCGCATATATGGTCGATTAAAAAATAGTCTTTCAATTATTGTCTTTTCATTATATACCGCCTATATGGTTGATTAAAAAATAGTCTTTCAATTATTGTCTTTTCATTATATACCGCCTATATGGTCGGTTAAAAAAATAGTCTTTCAATTATTGTCTTTTCATTATATACTGCCCATATGGTCGGTTAAAAAATAGTCTTTTAAATACTGTATTTTAATTTTCGTCATTTAAATTCCTACTAATTTATTTTAAAAATAAAAATGAGTAGCTAAATCTAATCTTGGGTTAAGGCAAGGACAGTGTCCAACGCCAATGATTCCCAAAGAAAGCTGCACTTCAAATGTGTAATATTAATCTGATTTAAGTTGAGCAGTGTGCGTATAGTGTTTCTTTGAGTTTAGATTGGAGTATAAGCCTAACTTAGAATTTCCATGCCACGTATGGAGATTGCTAAACCTGGAAATATTTTTATATCCAAGATCAAATGATTAATCTGTACCTATAAATTCTGTCTGTGAGATATAATTCAATTTATGATAATTGCTTAATTTAGAATTTCCATGCCATGTATGGAGATTGCATAAACAAGAATTATCATTATCTTGAACTAAAATTACTGACAGATTTGTAAAACTTAATTTAGATGAATATTATTGATCTATTCTATTAAATTGGGAATTAATTGGATTTGACATTGAAATTGTCTTAACCCAAGCTACTTAAATTTAGTGTTAATTTAGTTTTAATCCTTTTCTTTAGATCATCTTAATCACCTTTTAAAATCAAATATTCAGTCATTTCTATTTTCATCCAAAATAATCTCCCTGTGAACCGACTCGGACTCACCGAATTATAAATTTAAAATTGTACTACACGCACACTCGCACACTGGCGAGTATAATCGCCCTATACCTGCTTTAACAAGAGAATTAAAGTTTGATAAATTTGGTTGTTGTTTTGATAAATAAATGTGCAAGGTAGTGATGCAGTCATTATGCATTTATTGTTATGGCATGTAATGAACATGGCATGGTATGTTGTTGCATTGGCATGAAACGCATGGGGTATTATGGGAAGAGTTGATCTTTAACCTTTGGCCTTTCTTTCTTGAGCTTGTTGAGTCTCGCAACTCATCCTTGCTTTCAATCATTCCAGGTAAGAGAATTGCTTTAGCAGCAAGTGCGTTCAACGGGGTTGGGTTCAAATGTTGAGCCATGGTAAAAGGTATAGAGTTCTCCCGAAACTAGGTCTTAGGTGTCATGTTGCTATGTTAGGGTAATGTTTTTATGTTTCTGAGATAGATGTATGTTATGTAAGCCTGGGTGGGCTCATGTTGAGAATGGATATGTAAGGATGGTTATGTAATAAAAAGCTTATGGTTTCAATAAGAGTTGTGAGTGTGTTTATAGCTTGCATTATTGTTCTTTATCATTCAAGTAATGACCCTTTCAAGGATCCTCTATGCGCAGTAGGGGCTTCAGGAGCTAAGCCGTTACATCCATTCCAAAGGTGTGGTGTCGTTGCGAGGGAGGATCTCTTGAATGGCCAAAGGTCTTTTGATAAAGGACACTTTGAAAAAAGGCTTTTGAAATAGCCTTATGAAGGAACTTAAGGATGCACTGGAGATGGTGTTTCTGAAGGAATGAGTAGGGTTTTCCTCAAGAACTTGGTCTCAACAAGGTCTTCTGAAGGAACGAGTGCCAAACAGACTACCTATACATATATATATATATATATATTTTTATATATCCATATATATAAACGAGTATAACCCACGGGTTTTACAGCTCACGACCACACCAATTGGGAATGATCCAATCGTATTTCATGCCTAAACTTAATGGAGAATCAGAGAACAACGAAGATGAGAGGAGAGCTTGCCTATGAAGCCTGAAGAAAACAAAATCCAAAAGCTTCACTACAACGTCTTCTTCTTCCTCTGTTTTCCCTCGGTCGATTACAGGATCTTCTCTTTCCTTCCACTCAAACTTTCAGCTCATATACTATGATCAGAGGCTGGAGATGGCAACCACGTGGATGGATCAGTGGAGTTACGTCAACTAACATCTTCATCAATTGGACAAGCTTTAATAATGGCATGGGATTTTCTGCTAATAGAGGACATCCAGATGCTGGAAAGAGGCATCTGAATGTGAGGGGCAATAATTGAAAAATGAAGATTCTAGATAGATTTGACACATTCTCTAATTTTGGGCATAACTCTCCCGTACAAGCTCCGATTGAGATAATTTAAGATGCTATGGAATGAAAAGAGAAAGATCTACAACTTTTGTGTTTTAAGGATTTTGAGATTCAGATTGAATCAAGGTCAAAATCGGGCTTCAATAAGAAAATTAATTTCTAGAACGAGAGTCATTCGAATGCAATAGGAAAACATCCGGATGTAAGAACAAAATATAAAAAATAAAATATTTTAAAAATAGGAAAAAAATCTATATATTTAAAAAAAAAATAACTGTTAGGTAACTTTTAGTTACTAAGTAGTGTATGAGACTTAGATCGGGTAGAGTGTTAGAACAAGACGTCCATTCACAATCTCTAATGTCTCAACAAAATGATAACATGTCTGCTCAAGGGGATGATCATGCTGATCAAGATCCCTTGGGAGCTGAAATGGTTCGACTTCTTAGGGACTATTTGCACCCTCCGAGGCAAACTACTCCCTCTTGCATTGTACTTCCACTTAACCACCATAGATTCAACTTTAAACCGGGTACTATTCAGATGTTACCTACTTTTCATGGTATGGATTCAGAAAATCCGTACACTCACATGAGAGAATTTGAAGAGGTCTGCGGCACTTGTGTCGATCAGAATGTCAATGAGGATACTGTGAGGCTAAAATTGTTCCCATTTTCATTAAAAGACAAAGCTAAAATGTGGTTGAACACATTAGAGTCGAGATCAATAGGAACATGGAGTGAAATGCAAACTAAATTTTTAAAGAAATACTTTCCAGCCAATAGGACAGCATCTCTTCAAAGACAAATGATGAACTTTTCTTGTAAACCCACCGAGTCATTTGCTCAGGCTTGGGATCGTTTTAAAGATCTACTTCTTACTTGCCCACATCATGCTTTTGAGCAGTGGCGGGTGGTTAGTTTTTTTCATGATGCCTTGACCCCCAACCTTAAGATGTTAGTATCGACTATGTGCAATGGTGAATTTTATGAGAAGACACCCGAAGATGCTTTTCACTTTTTCGACACTTTAGCTGAGAATACTAGGAATTGGGAGGTAAGTCCATTGTCTTTGGAAGACTCAAGAGAACATGTCAGTCCGCAGCCTCGAGGAAAATTTCAAATAAGTGAAAGTGATAACATTAATGCCCGGTTAACAGCATTAACAAAGAAGATGGAAGAATTAGAGTTGAAAAAAAACAAGGCCGTCCATGAGGTGGAAGTCCTTTGCGTGGTCTGTGAGACGAATGGCCATATGACAAAAGATTGTCCTACCATTCCTGCTTTTAAAGAAGTCCTATATGGCCAAGCGTCTGGAGCACAACCACGTCACACTGAGGGTAGGCCTTTTCAAAATCAGAATCAGGGTGGGAACTACTCAGGGTATAATCCTAATTCCAATACATACCACCCTAACTCCCGTAATCACCCTAATTTTTCATGGAGAAATGATTCTACAACCCAACCCCATGCACCATTCCCCTCACAGCCACAGTCTTACCAACCAAACCAAGGGTCATCTGGTGCGTATCAACCTCCTCATAGGAGATCTCTAGAGGACACCCTACAACAATTCATGCAAGGTCAAATAGGAACCAATACCCAAGTAACCAAGTTTCAAGAACAAACAAATAGGGCTCTAGAAGACATGAGAAGTCAACTGACTAAGTTGACTCAGACCTTGAGTGTTAGAGAACCAGGGAAGTTTCCCTCACAACCAAGTCCGAACCCCGTAGGTCAAGCCCATAGGGTCGAAGAGTCATCTAGTAAGAATCATGAGCAAGTTTAGTCTGTCACTGTCCTTAGGAGTGGAAAAATAATTGAGAAACCCGAGGACCCTAGGACAGAGTGGCCTACCACTAGTAAAAAAGGCCAAGGGCATGTTGAGGAAGTGAATGAAGGAAGTGGAGAGTGTAAGAAGAAAGCCGAGGAGGAAGAAAGAGAGCAAGAGAGAAAGAAAAAGGAAAAAGGGAAGAGTGTTGAAGAGAGATCCAAATTTGAACCAAGACCACCCTTTCCTCAAAAATTGGCCCAATCAAAAAGAGATAAAACAAATGTAGACATATATGAGGTGTTCAAACAGGTAAGGATAAACATTCCTTTATTAGATGCAATTAAGCAAACACCTTAAAATGCTAAGTTTTGAAGGATCTCTGTACAGTCAAAAGAAAAATCAATGTGCGGGAAAAAGCATTCCTGACAGAACAAGTGAGTTCTATCCTTCAATTCAAGACCCCTCCAAAGTACAAGGACCCAGGATGTCCTACCATTACTTGCATAATTGGAAGCCAAAAAGTCGACCAAGCACTTCTTGACCTAGGGGCTAGTGTCAACCTGTTGCCCTTTAGTGTCTATCAGCAGCTAGGTTTGGGAGAACTCAAGCCCACTAGAGTCACTCTTCAATTGGCCGACCGATCAGTAAAAGTTCCTCGTGGGATTGTGGAGGATGTCCTAATCCAAGTGGACAAATTTTATTTCCCAGTGGACTTCATTGTCTTAGATACCCAGCCCCACCAGGGTCCTCAGTCGCCTATTCCTGTTATCCTAGGGAGACCATTCCTCGCTACTTCGAATGCTATCATCAATTGTAGGAATGGGATCATGAAACTATCATTTGGGAATATGACGGTGGAGATGAATGTTTTCAAGGTAGCCAAGCAACCAAATGACGAAATGGAATTGGAGGAGGTTGATTTAATCCAGACTTTAAGTGAAGAATATTTTGAGAAGGCTCTTTGTGAGCAAGTTATTTATAATTTAGAGGAGCAAACTTTGGAAGAGATAGAGCCTGACGTTAAGTTAGCCAGGGTGATCACACAGTTGATGCCTGGCCCAGAGCCATTGAAAATACCTAGGAATGAAACCCCACCATCTTTTGTCCATCCACCCCAACTTGAGAGAAAACCATTGCCAAATCACCTTAAGTACGCATTCTTAGGTGAAAGAGAGTCTTTGCCAGTAGTGATTTCATCAAGCCTAGAATTTCATCAAGAGGAAGCATTACTAGATCTCCTCAGAATGCACAAAAAAGCTATAGGATGGTCCATCTCTGACCTACATGGCATTAGCCCCCTCACCTGCACCCATAGGATCTTCTTAGAGGAAAATGCAAAACCTGTAAGGCAAATGCAAAGGCGTCTGAACTCGAACATGAAAGAAGTTGTCTGGGGAGAGGTTCTTAAACTGTTAGATTCAGGTATCATCTACCCAATCTCTGATTCCAAATGGGTCAGTCCGACTCAAGTTGTACCTAAGAAGTCAGGAGTCACTGTGATAGCAAATGAGAACAATGAGCTCATCCCTACGCGCATCCAGACTGGATGGTGTATGTGTATTGATTATAGGAAGCTCAACTCCGTGACAAGGAAAGATCATTTTTCGCTTCCATTTCTGGATCAGGTTTTAGAGAGAATAGCGGGACATGCCTTCTACTGTTTCTTAGATGGGTACTCTGGGTATAATCAAATTGAAATTGCGTTAGAGGATCAGGAGAAGACCACATTCACGTGTCCATTTGGGACATTTGCTTACAAACGAATGCCATTCGGTCTGTGCAATGCCCCTGCAACATTTCAAAGATGTGTGATGAGCATTTTCAGTGAATTGGTAGAGAATGTGGTGGAAGTCTTCATGGATGACTTCTCAGTGTATGGAGACAACTTTAACAGTTGTCTGAAAAATTTAGAGAGAGTCTTTGAGCGATGCAAGGAAACTCATTTAGTGCTAAATTGGGAGAAGTGCCACTTCATGGTCACTCAAGGAAGTGTCTTAGGACACATTGTTTCTTCTAAGGGTATTGAGGTCGATCAGTTTAACATTGAATTAATTCAAAAATTACCCGCACTAAAGAATGTGAGGGATGTTAAGTCTTTTCTTGGCCATGCTGGTTTTTATAGGCGCTTTATTGCTTCATTCAGTGCCATAGCCAGACCTTTATGTCACCTTTTAGCCTTAGACATACCCTTTGAGTGGACCAGTAAGTGTCAAACTGCTTTTGAGAAATTAAAAAACTCACTCGTTACTACACCCATCATTCAGTCCCCTGATTGGTCCCTACCATTCGAGTTGATGTGTGACGCCACTGATTATGCGATAGGAGCCGTGTTAGGGCAAAGGAAAGACAAGAAACCTTATGTGATATATTACGCTAGCAAAACTCTTAATGAGGCCCAAAAGAACTACACCACGACAGAGAAAGAGTTACTAGCAGTTGTCTATGCCCTAGACAAATTCCGATCTTACCTCGTGGGGTCATTGGTGATTGTTTTTACTGATCATGCTGCTCTTAAATATTTATTAACAAAGAAGGATGCAAAACCCCATCTCCTTAGATGGATCTTATTGTTACAAGAATTTCATATTGAGATCAGAGACAAAAAAGGGGTAGAAAATGTGGTGGCCGATCACTTATCTCGTTTACCATGCCAAAATCTTAATCAATTTCAAAACCCAATCCAAGATTCCTTTCTTGACGAACAATTGTTTCAAACAAACACTCAAACTGAACCACTCACCTTTCCATGGTATGCTGACATAGCAAATTATCTAGTCACTAGACAGATCCCAGATTATTGGTCCAAACTAGATAAACAAAAATTTTTCAGGAAGGTGGTGACATTTTTCTGGGATGACCCATATTTGTTCAAGTACTGTCCTGACCAAATTATCCGCAGATGCATCCCCAATCATGAACAACAAAGTGTCATTAAATTTTGTCACACTCTTGCTTGTGGAGGCCATTTTTCCATTAAGAAAACAGTTGCAAAAATTCTACAAAATGGATTTTATTGGCCAACACTATTTAAGGATGTGTACAGATTTTGCTCAAGTTGTGATCGATGTCAAAGACTAGGTAGTCTATCCAAGAGAAACATGTTGCCATTACAACCAATCCAGGTGTTAAAAGTCTTCGACTGCTGGGGTATAGACTTTATGGGTCCATTTGTTAGTTCGTTTGGGCATGAGTATATCTTACTTGCTGTCGACTATGTGTCCAAATGGGTCGAGGCAATCCAGACAAGGAGCAATGACCATAGGACTGTGGTGAAATTTTTAAGGGAGAACATTTTCAGTCGGTTTGGGATGCCACGAGCAATCATTAGTGATGGGGGTTCCCATTTTTGTAACAAGGTCATGGCAGGTCTTATGAAAAAATACGGTGTGTTGCATAAGATTTCCACGCCGTACCATCCCCAAACCAGTGGTCAGGCCGAGCTAGCTAATAGGGAGATTAAACATATCTTAGAAAAGACCGTTGCCACCAATCGCAAAGATTGGTCTTTAAGATTAGTGGATGCTCTTTGGGCATATAGGACTGCATATAAAACGATCCTGGGAATGTCTCCATATAGATTAGTGTATGGTAAACCTTGTCATCTACCCGTGGAAATTGAACATAGAGCATATTGGGCAATTCAAAAAATCAACAAGAGTTTGACCGAAGCAGGCCTCTCTAGGAAGCTCCAATTAAATGAGCTTGATGAAATGTGAAACGATGCATTTGAAAATGCACGATTGGCCAAGCTTCGCATGAAAGAGTTGCATGACCGACGCATCATTAGGAAAAACTTTCATGTTAGGCAACAGGTACTCTTGTATGATTCTCGATTGCATTTATTCTCAGGAAAATTAAAGTTAAGATGGGTTGGCCCCTTCAAAATCAAGTCCATCTCAAAATATGGGGCTTTTGAAATTGAAAATCAAGAGTCAGGGCAATGCCTTAAGGTCAATGGTCATAGGTTGAAACCTTATCAGTATAGTTATGAAGAAGACGAAGGAAGTGTGGATTTAGGGGATCCACCATCAGATGAGTAAAAGAGGTTTCGTATCGTCTGGGAATCTGACGTTAAAAGACCACCTTTCCATTTAGGTTAAATGGATATCTCTAGGTCCAGGAGATTAATAACAACCCCTATAGCTATTTAGGGTGAAGAAAACACCACATATTCATGCATTCATGACAAACAAGTATGACTATCCTCTATCTTTTCTATTATTGCCAATTAAGGACAATGTGCAATTCAAGTTGGGGGGTAAGGTGTACTTACGTAATTGTTTTGTGTGGTATATGTGATTTTATTGGGACCTTTTTAAGAAAAAAAAAACTAAAAAATCTTTAAAAAAAATATTAAAGAATAATAAAATAAAAAGTTTTTTCTTTACTTTTTTTTAAAAAATATATATATATAAAGATATAAGAGGGAGACAGACTTAACGCTGATGAAACCACTTTTGTTTTTTTTGGGCAGAGCAACACACTGCCCTATAAAGTAAACAACACACTGCTCTATAAAGAAAAAGAAATGCCGAACGTTGAAAAAGGAGACGCCAGACGTGACCCTGCACTTGTGGCACGCCTCGAGCCAAGTGTGGTTGTTGGAATGGTGACTTCCACAGCTCTATAAGAGACCCTGTGTCTGCATGAGGCAAGCCACACTTCTTTTAGCTCAGTCTTCTCTCCTTTGTGTTGTTCTCCGATCAGGTACTCTCGTTCCTTTTGTAAGGTTCATTATTTTGTTTTACTTTTCTCTTACTATAGTTCTGTTTAAAGAAAAATGGATCTTGTGCTCTTAAAAATTCGCAAGTACTATCTGTCTATCCCACAAAATGATTTGAAAAAGATTTATGCCACTAGGTGTGAAAGACTTAGGATGTTGATGTATAAAAATATCCCTGAGGATATTCGCTGGTTGATTGAAGCAAAAGTTCGATTTCTTGGCGAAACTTCATCTAGTTTTAAGCACTTTCCAGGATTGGGAAAGAGTAGTTTTTCGAAAAAAAGAAGAGCGAAAAGATTAAATGGTTGTCACAAATGTGCTCGATGGACTTGTAACACACGATGCAAATCTGTGGGGTTTACTTCCACAAATCGAGAAGATAAAATAGTCTTCATAAAGGATGGGCTGAGTAAGGAGTCTTTGGATGATATCCGATTGACTCTTGAGACGCATCTGTGTGGAGTAGTGCAACGAGAACTTCTTTCTTTATGGACCCAATTTAGAAGTGACCACCAACGCTATAGTCTTGAGAATCTGACTATAATTGACCCTGTTTGCTAATTTATAAGAAAATTGGATGGGAAGCCTATCCCCACTTCATAGAAGGTGTTTAAGCCATTTCTGGACGTAAAACCAGAGGAAGATGTGAGCCACAATCACAACTACTTGTATATACGCATGATTTTTATTTATGTTTATTTATTAATTTCTATGTAGCTACTTTTGATCGCCAAACCTCTTTAACCAGTTCTATTTTCAGGGCATACATAAAGATTAAACATGGAAGGCCAGTTAGTTCCTCGAATCAAAACCATATGTGTACTTTGTGGCTCTCAACTTGGGAGTGATATTTGTTACTCATTTGCAGTAAGCGAACTAGGCCAAAAATTAGGAGAGAAAAAGATTAATTTGGTATATGGAGGGGGCTTGTTGAGTTCTAACCTAGTCAAGAGGGGGGTGAATTGACACCTTTTTAAAATTCTAATGCGAAACTTATGCACGCATATATATGAGAAAACAAATTTAATATAAACCAAAATTGTAGTTGAGAGTACGGGAGCACTTAAATACTAGATGGATAATATGATATCCGCCAGCTGTGCTAGTATGTGCTTTGATCCAATATACTCTTCAAATTACAACTTGGTGAAAATAAGTGATTTGAATGCACTTTAAATAAACCAAATTGAATATTGAATTAGTACAAAGAATAATCAATTTAAGCAAATCAGAATATAATATAACAAGAATAAGTAAGAGTGAAGAGAAGAAGAACACAACGATTTATAGTGGTTCGGCCCTTATGGCTTACATCCACTACCTAAGGATTCCCTTCCTTAGGATTTTCAATCAAATCCACTATATGAAACTTTTCTTACAACTACCAAAGCCTTCACTTGGCTTCACCACCACCAAACTATTTCTGGAGTCTCACACTCACTAGTTTGGATTTTGTACGCTCTTTACAAGATACAAGAATAGTAGAGATTGCGAAATAGGGTTCTCTAAAAAATAATACAATGAAGTGTAGAGAACTCTCTTAGTTTTCTCTCAAGAATATAGAGGAAAAGAAAGACTTGGAGAGAATGAAAATATTGGCCAATGATGTAGAAAATGATAAGGCTTCCAAAAATTGTTCTAAAGCCTTGAAGAGACCCTTTTATATAGTGCTAGAGTAGGCTTTCCTTGATCAATCTCAGCCCTCCATGTGTCAAGTCTTCAAGCCAATCTCAGCCCTTCATTTGAATTCTTGATTTACCTTCCATAATAAGCCAACTTGATTGATCATCAAGATCTTTGACTTTTGTTGATCTCCAATCAGCCTTGAATGAGCAAATCAATTCTAATAATGCATGACTGATTTTAAGGATTAAAATATCATCAAAAATCCTTCATAATTCTTGCAAAATCGTCCATAAATCAGAAATAATAAATTCTGACTTCTAGTTGAATCTTCAATCACCTTTGATTGTGTAATTGGCCCCTTAGCTTCCATAACAAGCATAGCTAATTTGAAATTTGAATTTAAACCTCCAAATGGTGGAAAATCCATCCAAATATTCTCAAATAATAAAGTAAATTTGTCCAAACAATGAAGATATCAATCATAACTTCAAAAGCCCTTAATTGATCAAGTTTCCATACTAAAAATGTTGACAACAAAAAGAGAATCAATTTGTGTAGCTGAATATATGCAAGATATCCTTAGAATATTCTCCCATAATGAAGATATCAATTAGCCATAATGAGGATATCAATTAGTCATAATGAGTAGGATAATTGATTCCATGATTTGAGTAGAGGATCCTTTTAATAAAAGAGAATCAGCAATAAAGGAAAGTAATATCAATCAAGGTTTAACTTTCAAACCTTAATATCCTCCATTAATGTTGAACAATAAGGCTGAATCTTTAACTTCTCCATTTGAATGCAATTCAAAAATTCTTCCATATTTAACTGAGTAAAGAAGCTTCTAAGAACCTTTAAATTTACTCCATGATTCTCTTACCATATTTAAACCAACAAGATGATGTGACCTTGATGAGTGTGCTCCACGTGGCTGCCATGTCATCAAGATGCCACATTAACAATGCCATGTCGCCAAGTTACATATATGGCAACTCCATATAGTGGACTACTCCAATCTCCTCAAAAACTTCCATATAGATCTTTTGAACTTCCCATATATAAACAAGGATTCCATATATATATATATATATATATCTTCTAGACTTTCCATTCCAAGAAGAACTTTCCATATATAAACAAGGATTCCATATATATATCTTCTAGACTTTCTATTCCAAGAACTTTCCATATATAGCTCAAATACTCAAATTTCTAGAAAGCTCTCTAAAAACTTGTTTCCATATATAATGAAATCTCTATATAGGTTACCAATCATCAATCATCAAAATCTACACTCAACAAAGTCGTGGATTGAATGGTTATGTTTCATAAGCTGCACATTTTGTAAAATCATATGTAATAGGTGTAATGCCAATCCCTTTGGCTGAACCACGTATTTCTGGGATTACACGCGATCAACTTATAGAAACGACTTCTATGTCTGAGCGCATGGCTTGTAAGATTTATCAGTCAGACGCTTTCATTGCTTTACCAGGAGGTTTTGGTACACTTGAAGAAATCTTCTGTATAATCTCTTGGGCCAAGAGCAATTTACATACCAAACCCATTGGACTTTTAAGCGTTAACCATTTTTTCGATGGGTTGCTCTTTTTTCTTGATCAGGCTGTGGAACAAAAGTTCATTTCTCTTTCAGCAAGAAAGATTCTTATTTCTGCATCCACTATTGAGGAGCTGCTAGAGAAATTACACGCTTATGTTCCACAGCATGATCCTTATGAGCCTCGGATAGATTGGTCTAAGGCAATCAGAAACAACTGGCAAAAAGGTTCGATTAATTTAGAATTATCCCTGTAAGGCAAGTCTATGATAAGATGGCTGAGTAAGGAGTACTTTTTGTACTCTTGAGACGCATTTCCTATGACTTGTACGAAATTTATTTTCTTGTTTTTTTTAAAAAAAAAAAAAAAACTGTGAAATGTTGTTAGGCGAGTCTATGATAAGATGGCTGAGTAAGGAGTACTTTTTGTACTCTTGAGACGCATTTTTTTTATCTTATGACTTGCATGAAATTTTTATTTAGGTGTGAAAATATAAAAATATATATATGGTATGCTCATTTGTTTGTTTTAGCAGTTCACAGTAAATCTATGGACTTATGGAGTTACAGGTATTCCTAACAACCCTATTTTATTACTACAATTCAAGTTTGGGGGAGTAAGGTATATTTATGAATTATCTTGTCCATGTTTAACTATGAATTTGCAAGTGCATGCTTGTAGTTTTGTGTGAATTAAAAAAAAAAATGTGTGTGCTTTAAATAATGCTATCCCTAAAGCTTTGGAATTATACACTAATAGCCAGTTGAATTTGCAATATGATCCATGAATGCATTAATTTCTTATTTGAAAACGTATATGTATGGAATTAGAATAAGTGATTTGCATGCATCGGGTGTTCAATAATTGGAAATTGGTTTATCAGTCATAAACTCAAAAGCAATGGTAATTAGCTGATTAACATACTGCATAATCCCTCAACAGAAGTGGAGACTATTACCCGAGTGAGTGTTTGAGCCTAATAATTGTTAATTCTGAGTGAAATAACACTTACTCTAAATGCGCTTTATTGTTTATCTCATCTTTTCAATAGCTTCAAAACATCAATTTGCTTTGAGTGTCTAGTATAATAGCGGATGAAATTAGCTGGTTTCAAACTCTGAATTAGTTGACTGAGTAACATCGTTTTGTAGAAGCATGATAGGGGGTCAATTTCTTTAAATTTGGGCCTATTAACCTTTTTCTTTTTTTACATTAACCTCCCTTGTTAGCCCATTTGAGTTGTTCTTAGCACAATTCCTTTCCTTACCTTCGTCTAACCTGTAATCATATGAAGTTTGTCTAACCTGGTGTGTTTCTAGGAATCAGTCTATCTCGGTGTTTTCATATAAAAAAGAAAAAAAAAGAAAAAGAAAAAAAAGGGGGAAGTTCTCTTAGTTATTTAGCATAAGTGTTTTAAAATAAATGCTGAAAAAAAAAACATTATATCCAGTTGATGACCCATGGGGAATGATCTAGTGTATACTCCATGGGTGTTCTTTGAGACTTCGGGGAATGATCTGGTGTTTACCTCGGAAGTCCATGGTAGCCTATATGGGGTTGCAATAGGTTTGTATGTAGGACTTGAGGGCCAATGTGTGTCTTATGTGGACCATAAGGACCTTTTATGTGCAGTTGTTTTATGTTATGTGATTAGCGATCAATTTTGTAAAATTTTTATTATAATTTCACCCTTATTTTGATCTTAAAATGGTTTAAATTGAATATTATTATGCATTTTGTGATTGCATGCAAGTTTAAAAATATTAATATAAAAATATATATAAAATATATAAAATATAAAAAAAATATAAATATAATATATACTATTATAATATTATCAAGCCCAAGCTCAAGCCCAAGACAAAGAAGGCCCAAGCCCAAGCTCAAGCCCAAGACAAAGAAGGCCCAAGCCCAACCTCAAGCCCAACACAAGGAAGGCCCAAGCCCAAGCTCAAGCCCAACACAAGGAAGGTCCAAGCCCAACACAAAGAAATTCCAGGTCCCACAAATTGCTGACATCATTGCTTACATCATGAGTGACATCATTGCTTACATCATGGGGTTGGAGTGACATCATCGCTTACATCATTAATTAGATATTTTATATTATTAAATTATATAATTAAATAGTTTTCATTACATTTTCTTTATAAATAGAGCACTTAGGGTGCATTTGTAAGGATTGGATTTTCTTATAATGAAAGGATAGTTGTAATCTTAAGATTTATCTCTCAAATTTTCAACTTTAGTTTCTATATAGTTTTGTTCTTAGAATTTCTCTCTTAAATCTTTAACCTTTGTTTCCATATAGTTGTATTATGTTATTCATATTGTCTTTTTATTATATACCGCCTATATGGTCGGTTAAAAAATAGTCTTTCAATTATTGTCTTTTCATTATATACCGCCTATATGGTCGGTTAAAAAATAGTCTTTCAATTATTGTCTTTTCATTATATACAGCCTATATGGTCGGTTAAAAAATAGTCTTTCAATTATTGTCTTTTCATTATATACCGCCTATATGGTCCGTTAAAAAATAGTCTTTTAAATACTGTATTTTAATTTCTGTCATTTAAATTCCTGCTAATTTATTTTAAAAATGAAGATGAGTAGCTAAATCTAATCTTGGGTTAAGGCAAGAACAGTGTCCAACGCCAATGATTCCCAAAGAAAGCTGCACTTCAAATGTGTAATATTAATCTGATTTAAGTTGAGCAGTGTGCGTATAGTGTTTTTTTGAGTTTAGATTGGAGTATAAGCCTAACTTAAAATTTCCATGCCACGTATGGAGATTGCTAAACCTGGAAATATTTTTATATCCAAGCTCAAATGATTAATCTATACCTATAAATTCTGTCTGTGAGATATAATTCAATTTATGATAATTGCTTAATTTAGAATTTCCATGCCATGTATGGAGATTGCTTAAACAAGAATTATCATTATCTTGAACTAAAATTACTGACAGATTTGTAAAACTTAATTTAGATGAATATTATTGATCTATTCTATTAAATTGGGAATTAATTGGATTTGACATTGAAATTGCCTTGACCCAAGCTACTTAAATTCAGTGTTAATTTAGTTTTAATCCTTTTCTTTAGATCATCTTAATCACCTCTTAAAATCAAATATTCAGTCATTTCTATTTTCATCCAAAATAATCTCCCTGTGAACCGACTCGGACTCACCGAATTATAAATTTAAAATTGTACTACACGCACACTCGCACACTGGCGAGTATAATCGCCCTATACCTGCTTTAACAAGAGAATTAAAGTTTGATAAATTTGGTTGTTGTTTTGATAAATAAATGTGCAGGGTAGTGATGCAGTCATTATGCATTTATTGCTATGGCATTTAATGAACATGGCATGTTATGTTGTTGCATTGGCATGAAATGCATGGGGTATTATGGTAAGAGTTGATCTTTAACCTTTGGCCTTTCTTTCTTGAGCTTGTTGAGTCTCGCAACTCATCCTTGCTTTCAATCATTCCAGGTAAGAGAATTGCTTTAGCAGCAAGTGCGTTCAACGGGGTTGGGTTCAAATGTTGAGCCATGGTAAAATGTATAGAGTTCTCCCGAAACTAGGTCTTAGGTGTCATGTTGCTATGTTAGGGTAATGTTTTTATGTTTCTGAGATAGATGTATGTTATGTAAGCCTGGGTGGGCTCATGTTGAGAATGGATATGTAAGGATGGTTATGAAATGTTATGTAATAAAAAGCTTATGGTTTCAATAAGAGTTGTGAGTGTGTTTATAGCTTGCGTTATTGTTCTTTATCATTCAAGTAATGACCCTTTCAAGGATCCTCTATGTGCAGTAGGGGCTTCGGGAGCTAAGCCGTTACATGGCCACGGTTCATGAACCGCCGGTTCCGGTTCAAGAAATCTTTGAACCTGAACCGAACCGCCCAAGGGCGGTTTGGGACGGTTCGGTTCCAGTTTCGGTTCGTGCCGGTTCGGTCAACAGTTTGAGCTGGTTCGGTCAACGGTTCCGGTTCCGGTTCAAACCGAATTTTTTTAATTTTTTTTAAATATTGTTGTATTCAATTTTGGTCCTTGTTCCGTTGTTCGGTTCGGTTTGGTTTTGATTTTTAATTGTTAAATGTAATTGTAAATATAGATATTCTCAACCATATTTTTAATAAAAAACACTATTAAAAATTGAAGAAATATAAGTAATAATTTCATTAAAAATAATTAAAACAACTAAACAAGTATGTAATACAAGTAATTAATTTTTACAAATGTGAAAAATAAAAAATAAAAAATAGAATTAGGCTGTATTACTTGTAATTAATTAAAAAATAAAAAATAGTAATTAATTACTTGTATTACTTGTATGTAATACAAGTAATTGGGCTGTTGCCTGTTGGCAGCAGCCAACGGTCCGCGGAACCGCCGGTTTCGGTTCCGCAGAAGCGGCGGTTCCGCTTCCCGGTTCCGGTTCCGCGGAACCTCGAACCGGAACTGGACCGAATTTCGCCGGTTCGGTCCGATTTCGGTTCCGGTTCGGCCGGTTCTGGGTCCGGTTCCGGCCGGTCCGGTTCTGGTTCGAACCGCCGGTCCGGTTCAATTTTGGCCATGTCTCTTGAATGGCCAAAGGTGTGGTGTCGTTGCGAGGGAGGATCTCTTGAATGGCCAAAGGTCTTTCGATAAAGGACACTTTGAAAAAAGGCTTTTGAAATAGCCTTCTGAAGGAACTTAAGGATGCACTGGAGATGGTGTTTCTGAAGGAATGAGCAGGGTCTTCCTCAAGAACTTGGTCTCAACAAGGTCTTCTGAAGGAACGAGTGCCAAACAGACTACCTATACATATATATATATTTTTTTATATATCCATATATATAAACGAGTATAACCCACGGGTTTTACAGCTCACGACCACACCAATTGGGAATGATCCAATCGTATTTCATGCCTAAACTTAATGGAGAATCAGAGAACAACGAAGATGAGAGGAGAGCTTGCCTATGAAGCCTGAAGAAAACAAAATCCAAAAGCTTCACTACAACGTCTTCTTCTTCCTCTGTTTTCCCTCGGTCGATTATAGGATCTTCTCTTTCCTTCCACTCAAACTTTCAGCTCATATACTATGATCAGAGGCTGGAGATGGCAACCACGTGGATGGATCAGTGGAGTTACGTCAACTAACATCTTCATCAATTAGACAAACTTTAATAATGGCATGGGATTTTCTGCTAATAGAGGACATCCAGATGCTGGAAAGAGGCATCTGAATGTGAGGGGCAATAATTGAAAAATGAAGATTCTAGATAGATTTGACACATTCTCTAATTTTGGGCATAACTCTCCCGTACAAGCTCCGATTGAGATAATTTAAGATGCTATGGAATGAAAAGAGAAAGATCTACAAATTTTGTGTTTTAAGGATTTTGAGATTCAGATTGAATCAAGGTCAAAATCGGGCTTCAATAAGAAAATTAATTTCTAGAACGAGAGTCCTTCGAATGCAATAGGAAAACATTCGGATGTAAGAACAAAATTGAGCCTATCTAGATGCTATAGGGGACACTATCCGAATGTGGAGGAAAAAACTCATCTGAATGCTTTAACCCTCATCCGAATGACACATGCCTCACTCGAATATCTAAGCTACAATTCTCCCATACATTCGGATACAACACCACACTTAGCTTAATCACTTAATTTTCACACTTAAACATTATTCAACACAACCATACACCAACCATTAATCATAATATAAACCCAACAAGATTAAATTAGTACCAAGGCATACGAAAATCATACCCAAGACTCAACTACGGGTCGTTACAAAAATTTTCAATCATTTTGAAGCAATGAATCATTCTATTCCTTCATAAACCTTTAGAGGGAATCCCATTTTCGTTCCCATTTTCTCACTTTCCATTATGCCCAACCATATGTAATCTAAGAGAACAATAGAGAGTTGCCTCCCTACTCTTACATTGAATGAAAAATCATGTTTATTTATTCAAGAAACTCTAACACTAGTAAATGCATAAATAAATAACAAATAAAGTGTTTATTCTATTATGTGGAGGCCACTTGCTTAGTTCATATTTAATCCATAAAAGAAAAGAAAAGAAAGAAAGAAAAGGTTTATGTTTAATTCTAGTACACTTTACCCTTCCATTCACTTCAAGATACATGAGATTTTCTAACTTTTTTTCTAGCATTTTTTGGAAATGCCAGTAATAATGTATAAAAAAACGTTAAGAAAAAAATAGTAAAGGGAAACCTATTGAGCAAAACACCATAAATGGCTCATAGAGAACAAACCACAGAAAACACACAAAAATGCTTTCGATAGAACTGAAGATTTAAACTCTCAAAGAACCATAGCAAACATTCATGAGACATAGAACAGAAAACACAAGCGACATAAAAATAAAGAACGCAAGGAGTCCAAAAGTTTTAACCGTGGTTTGCCCACAAAAATGGGCTATGTCCACGTTGAGCTCTGGTGAGAAGAGCTCACTGCACTATAAAGAGAAGGATTACATCGATTCACAACAACATACAAGACTTTTTGTACATCACTAAGCTTGCTAACAAAAACAGACCCAATGATCACAAAATCAAGATCAAATGTCAACCTATCACGCTAGTGAACAAAGAGAATATACAGAGCATTTACAGAGGATAAAGATGGAGAAAGAAAGAGATCACCTGAACCCTTGGGAGAGGAAACCCTTTCCAAACCTCAGCCGAAAGGAAGAAAGAAAAACCTAATCCCCTTGATGCTCTTTTCTCTCTCTCCCCCCTCTACCGATGGAATCCCAAGGAGGCACATAAATAGTAAAGATGAATGGCTGAGATATCACGAGATAAAGCTAAATGGATGGCCTGGATCAACTCGAGAAAAGGCTCGGACAGATATACGTAGCAGCCGCCAAATGAGCCAATTGGAGGTTGCCATGTGGCCATTCAACGGGTTGCTAAAAGGAAACTGCGGTTGCCACGCTACCTTCCTCCAATTTGAGACCAAAACGACATCACTTTAATGCTTCATAATAAATAACAATATCCACCTTGAAGCATTAAAGTACCAGTGAACTCCCAATCCTGTAAAATGTAGCATGCTTCAATTCTCACCTTCATACCTCGTGTTGGCTAATAGATCAACCAACTCCAACATGTAGCAAGTCCAAGCAATGCTTGAACTTGGTTGCAGTTAAAACCTTTGTCCCCATGTCAGCTGGGTTATCTTCTGTAGGCACCTTCAAAATACTCACAGTGCCATTAGCTATTAAATCTCTAACATAGTGATACTTTACCTCTGCATGCTTGGTTCGTTCATGATATACCGGGTTTTTGGATAGGTGAATAGCACTTTGACTGTTTGAGAACACCACCACTTTGCTTTGGAGCAAGTGGATCTCTTTGATTAGGCCTTAAAGCCATATGGCTTCTTTGAAGGCATCAGCCACAGTAACATATTCAGCCTCGGTGGTAGACAAAGCCACCAGAGGCTAAAGTTGGGACTTCCAATTAATACAATTTCCACCCAAGGTGAAAAAATATGCAGTTGTAGACTTATTTGAGTCCCTACCACCTGCAAAGTCAGAATCTACATATCCCACAAGATTGAGAGTATCAAATCTCCTTTTATAACACATACCAATGTCTAACATAGTGATACTTTACCTCTGCATGCTTGGTTCGTTCATGATATATCGGGTTTTTGGATAGGTGAATAACACTTTGACTGTCTAAGAACACCACCACTTTGCTTTCGAGCAAGTGGATCTCTTTGATTAGGCCTTGAAGCTATATGGCTTCTTTAAAGGCATCAGCCACAGCAACATATTCAGCCTCGGTAGTAGACAAAGCCACTAGAGGCTGAAGTTGGGATTTCCAATTAATACAATTTCCACCCAAGGTGAAAAAATATGCAGTTGTAGACTTGTTTGAGTCCCTACCACCTGCAAAGTCAGAATCTACATATCCCACAAGATTAAGAGTATCAAATCTCCTTTTATAACACATACCAATGTCTAACATAGTGATACTTTACCTCTGCATGCTTGGTTCATTCATGATATATCGGGTTTTTGGATAGGTGAATAGCACTTTGATTGTCTGAGAACACCACCACTTTGCTTTGGAGCAAGTGGATCTCTTTGATTAGGCCTTGAAGCCATATGGCTTCTTTAAAGGCATCAGCCACAGCAACATATTCAGCCTCGGTAGTAGACAAAGCCACCAGAGGCTGAAGTTGGGATTTCCAATTAATACAATTTCCACCTAAGGTGAAAAAATATGCAGTTGTAGACTTGTTTGAGTCCCTATCACCTGCAAAGTCAGAATCTACATATCCCACAAGATTAAGAGTATCAAATCTCCTTTTATAACACATGCCAATGTCTACAGATCCATTAATATATCTTAACATGTATTTCAATGCATCCCAATGTGGTTTCCCATGATTTGACATATATCTACTAAGCAGAGATATTCACTATGCAAGATTAGGCCTAGTACTAATCATTGAATACATAACAGTTCCGATTGCATTAGCATAGGGGGTATTTTCCATTTTAACTAATTCTGAATTAGATGTGAGGCATTGAGACTTAGATAAAGCAAAGTGACCAGCTAAGGGAACTCCTACGATTTTACAGTTATGCATACCAAATCTTTGAACAGCTTTAATGAGATAGTCACGTTGATGAATTTTCAAGATTGATTTACTTCTCTCTCTTTCTATTGTCATTCCTAGAATTTTCCTAGCAGGCCCTAGGTCCTTCAAATCAAAATTAGTATTTAACATTAACTTTAATTCACTAATTTTTTCTTTGGACTTACTAATTATCAGGATATCATCTACATAAAGTAGTAGATAAACATGAATATTAGAGAGAATGAAGTAAGAGCAGTTATCATATTGACTTTTTACAAAACCAATCCCTAGAACAAAACTATCAAACCTTTTATACCATTGTCTTGGGGATTGTTTTAAGCCATACAAAGATTTTTTCAATAAACATACATGTTCAGGATGAGTATGATCAATATATCCAGTTAGTTAAACCATATAAATACATTCATCAAGGTCACCTTGCAAGAAAGTTGTTTTAACATCTAATTGTTCTAATTCTAAATCAAATTGAACAACAACAACAAGCATCATGTGAATGGTCTTAAATTTAACTACTGGTGAGAAAATTTCATTGTAGTTTATACCCTCACTTTGAGTAAAACCCTTAGCGACTAATCTAGCTTTGTATCTAAGTGGGTCAGTGGGAGACATACCTTCTTTTAATTTGAACAACCATTTGTGCTGGATCAATTTTTGTTTCTCAGGCCTAGGGACCAATTTCTAGGTACCATTTACCTTGAGGGAGGTCAATTCCTTATCCATGGCTTGACACCATTTAACAGAGTCTTTGGAGCTAACAACCTCCTCATAAGTGGTTGGCTCACTGCTCCTCAACTCTTTTCTAGCAATTAAAGCACAGTATACTAAATCTAAGTAAGCATACCTTGCAGGAGGCCTTACCTGCCTCTATCACAGGCTATCTGTGTAATACCCCAGAATTTAATGCAAAGCTTGGATGTTGCAATAAAATGTTTCAAATGGAAGTTTAGAATTAAAGTATAAACATGAATGGTTTTAGGGCATTAAACTGAACCTGAGTACAAATATCACAACTTGTAAAAGGTATAGCTTGTTTCCAACAAAAGGAATGAATGAAATAATGATTCCTATCCTAAAGCCACATGAAGGGGAGATTTGATTGGAATGAAGTAAAGGCTTGAAGGAGAAGATGAAATCAAAATCAAAGATTGTAATGATTGGTCTTTATCCTAAAAGTCTAAACTTGGAAGACTAGGATTGTCTAGGAATTTCTTGTAAAGGAAGAAGATGATAAGGCTTATCTTGAAGGTGTATTTGGAAGCCTAGGATTGGAAGAAGTGGAGGCTTGCATGGGAAGATTGGAAAAAATTCAAAGTTATAATAATTACTAGGGTTGAAAATGAGTAACTTGAAGCCTAAGTGAAATCTTGAGGATTTGGGAATTTAAATGCTATATAAAGGGAAGGAGGTAAGTCCACAAGAAGCAAAAGTGTGAGAAAGAAAACAAGGAAAGAAAGAAATCCAAAGAAAAAGCAAAGAAGGGAAGATAGCAACACCTGGTCGGAAAGCCACAAAAACAAAAGGGAAGTTGAAAAGGTAAGTCAAATTTATTTCCATAGAGTCATAGATCATGAAAATAGAGGTCTGTAGGTTCAAACGGAGAGTGCATCGGAGCAAAAATGAGCAAGTTATAGCATTTTTAATTTTGGGTTGCAAAATCCGTAACAAGGAAGGAGGAGACGCGTGACCACCCTTCCCAGGGAGCGTGAGAGCGCGTCCAGCCTCCGTTTGGCCTGAAATTTTCACCATTGTTCTCCTATTTTAATTACCTACAACTCTATTTAAAAATATGTAAGGTTTGGTTCACTAAGATCTGTGATTTCTACAGAAACAACCCTAGTACTTGAAATTGGGCTACAAACAATGCTATCGAAGGGAAACGATCGAGGTGAGTGATTCCTGCATGTTTTGTGACACTTTGAGCATTTGTTGCTTCACTTGTGTGTGGATGTTGGCTTGAATATCATGCCTTTGTGGCTTACACGTCTTATTTTCCCTTGGCTATGCATATTCCTTCTGCTTTGTCGGACATCATGTCATTTGGGTGACTGTGGCGAGTTGGTGACTTGTCGTGTGTGAACTACCACGGGGGCCTGTGTAAGGGGACTGACCACGTTGGCCTGTGTAAGGAAGCTACCTAGAGCTTGTGTAAGGGGGCCGAGGGGTTCATGCATGACAAGTAAAGAGGATATCTTGTGCCTGTGTAAGGGGGCCGAGAAGTTACATCTCATGTTTGTTACTTTGAGTATATCTTGTCTATTTTTGTATGCATCTAGATATTTGTATCTATGGCTAGTTGTTGAGACATCACGGGGGATCTTGTGCTCTTGCGGTGAGCCTAAACCTCATGCTCTTGAGGTGAGCCATGATCTTGGGAGATTTCGTTCTTATTTCGGCATATTACTTGGCATAATTGCATAGTGCTCTTGCATGCGTCCTTTCCTTTTTTGAGTCGCTCACTTAGATGTAACAATCTAACTCGGGTGTTTCATACCCCTGGGATATTCAACGTCCCAGGTGTGTTAGACATGCCAGGTGATCCAGGTTCCAGTTCGAGCAAGGGCAAAGAGGTGGTACTTGGCTAGTTTTGGGTTTGTAGCTAACTATGAGCTTTATTTCATTATGTACCATTGTAATCCCAATATCGTATTGTAAATAGCAGTTAAGATGCTTAAGAATGTATGGTGTTGTGTGCGATTTTATGGCTGTACCGCTAAGTCATGTATTCATGAGGGTGCTATAGTTTTCTGACATATGTGGTGCATGACAGATTTTATTTAAGTTGTGGAAATCCTAGCTATTTAGCATACTCAGGTTCGATCCTTGCTTCCGTTGATTAAGGATTTTCAATAACGCCCAAGGTCATTATTAGCATGTAATGAATATCTTATTGCTTCATTGTGTAATTGAAAAGTGAGGCATTACAATCTGGTAGTCACTGAGGTTTTGAGGGAAGCTGTGATCCTCATCCTTAGGGTTATCCTCTTCTTCCTCTTGATCATCATCATGATCAGAGGTGTGTTCTTCATGAGACATAGGCAAGGTAACATTTGGTTGATTAGGTTCAGATAAGGCTGGAGTAGCTGGCAAGTCATTACTTCCTGCTGGTTGCCCCACCTTAATCTGAGGTCTTCCTAGCACAACAAAATCATCAAGATTTTGCTGAGTGTTTGCTTCTTTCAAATTTAAGGTCTTATAATGGAAAACATTTTCATTAAAGATAACATCTCTACTAATTATGATTTTAACTCCACCAGATTCCCTATCCCATAACCTATATCCCTTGGTCCCTTCTTGGTAACCAACAAACACACATTTGACGAACCTAGGTTCAAGTTTATCTTCAAACTGATGAGCATAAGCTTCACAACCAAATACTCTTAAGTAATTTAAATTTAACTTCCTACTAGTCCAATTTTCCTCAGGGCATTTAAAATTTAAGACAGCTGAAGGGTTTCTATTTACTAAATGTGTTGCAGTTGAGAGAGCCTCCCCCTAAAATGACTTAGACATGTTAGAAGATAATAGGCACTTGACTTTTTCAAGTAGGGTTCTATTCATTCGTTTAGCTATCCCATTTTGTTGGGGTGTGTTCCTAACTGTTTTATGTCTGAGTATACCTTGACCATTACAAAAAACATCAAAGGCTCTACTGTAGAACTCAAGACCATTGTCAATTATTAGAGTTTTGATTTTCCTATCTATTTGGTTCTCTACCATTGTTTTCTAGGTTTTAAACTTCTCTAGAGTCTGATCTTTTGATTTTAAAAGAAACATCCAAACCTTTCAAGTGAAATCATCCACAATAGATAGAAAATACCTATTACCACTAAAAGTGGGGACCTGAGGAGGCCCCCACAGGTCAGCATGAAGATATTCTAGGCATGCCTTTTCCAGGTGAGTTCCCTTATGGAAACTCAGCCTATGTTGCTTGACCAGAACACATGGTTCACAAAAGTCAAGGGACCTAATAGGCACTGATCCAAGGTAACCTTGGTTTGACAGTACCTGAAGACCTTTCAGACTCATATGACCAAGCCTCAGGTGCTATAGATCTGTCTTATCAGTATTAGCTATGCAAGAAGAATGCATGTTAACAGAGGGAGAATAACAACCGTTCAAAATGTACAAGCCATTTTTCTTAGTACCAAACAAGATAAGATTATCATCTTTAATAACATGCATGAAACCGTTTTCTGCTTTATATGAAAAACCTAACTCATCAAGTGTTCCAAGAGATATTAGATTTCTTTTCAAGCCTACATACCTTACATCAGTTAGAATTCTGATTTTGTTGTCATGCAGTTTTAAAGATATGTCACCAATTCCTTAGACACTACATGATTGGTTATTACCCATGTAAACAGTACCAGTTTCCCTTTGGTTAAAATATTGAAACCATTCTCTATTAGGGCACATATGAAAGGAGCAACTAGAATCCATTACCCATTCATTTTCAGCAGACAAACAAGAGACAGTAAGAACTTCATCTAAACAATTAGAGCTACCAGCATTTACATTTGTATTTCCCCCCTGTTTTTGTTTCCTAATGAAATCATA
The DNA here is from genome assembly GCA_036245055.1 of Diospyros kaki. Classification (NCBI taxonomy): domain Eukaryota; kingdom Viridiplantae; phylum Streptophyta; class Magnoliopsida; order Ericales; family Ebenaceae; genus Diospyros; species Diospyros kaki. The sequence goes on from BSEG01000016.1 coordinate 34,025,359, forward strand.
GCAATACTTTTTAATATGCCCCTCCTTTCCACAATGATAACACTTTCATTTTTGTTTACCCTTTTTGTCTTTCTTTTTAACCTTTTACCCTGATTCTCCAGATTGATCTGTGTTACCTATAGTGTGCCTTTTCTCATTTTTTTCCTTTTACAAACAAGTTATTTCCAGATTTCTTAGATGTACTAAGTTCTAATTCCCTAGCCTTTATACCAGATATTACAAGATCTAGACTAGGTAGAATACCAGTGTATCAAAGAGCATGCTTAACAACATCATAGTCATCAGGTAATGAATTTGAAAGAATCATGGCTTCACTAGCATCACCTAATGCTTGATCAATTCCTCTTAAAAGTAATACAAATATAGTAAATTCATTTATGTTTTCATCCATAGACTTAGAGGAACTTATCTTAAAATTAAACAGCATGCCTTTTAAATAAACTAAATTAGGTGCAGTCATTACAGAGAATAATGAGTCTAATTTATTCCATAAATCAATGGGAGTAGACATACCATCTACCTTGCATATGACAGTGACACCAAGGTGAAGAAAAATGAGGTTGTATGCCTCTTCTCTTACCTCTTCTGTTCTTGCAAGCTGATTAGGTAACCATTTTAGGTCATCTGGTTCTAGTGCTATCAGCACCTTATGATGAGAAAGGAGAACTCTCATTTTCTTTTTCCAGCTACCAAAGTCTCCTTTACCATCAAATATTTCGATTTCAAATCAGGTTGAGGCCATCTTCGCCTTGCACGAAAGTAATCTAAGGTGGCTCTAGACTCTTACTGAGACACACACAACAAACACCCGCTGACTTAGGTTCTCAGAAAACCCTAAAGGGATAGAGACCACGAAACAGATGAAATCCTAGATTTGGAACCGATCGACTCTGAGAGTATTCAAGCCCTAACAGTGCTATCAAAGATAAACGCTCTGATACCACTTGTTGAGTAAAACACGATAAACGGCTCATAGAGAACAAACCACAGAAAACACACAAAAATGTTTTCGATAGAACTGAAGACTTAAACTCTCAAAACAACCATGGCAACATTCATGAGACATACATAATAGAAAACATAAGCGACATAAAAAATAAAGAACGCAAGGAGGCCGAAATTTTTAACTATGGTTCACCCACAAAACTGGGCTACGTCCACGTTGAGCTTCGGTGAGAAGAGCTCACTGCACTATAAAGAGAAGGATTACACCGATTCACAACATACAAGACTCTCTGTACATCACTAAGCTTGCTAACAAAAATAGACCCAATGATCACAAAAACAAGATCAAAGGTCAACCTATCAAGCTAGTGAACAAAGAGAATTGGATCAGCTAGAGAAAAGGCTCAGACAGATATAAGCAGCAACTGCCAAATGGGCCAGCTGGAGGTTGTCGTGTGGCCATCCAAGGGATTGCTAAAAGGCAACCTCGGTTTCCATGCTACCTTCCTCCAATTTGAGACCAAAACAACATCACTTTGATGCTTCATAATAAATAACAAAAACTAGATTAACGAGTCGATAATTATAGACATTTTAGTTTTGGTGGAAAATGCTAGATATTTATTAATGTTTATAAAATGTTGATCTATCATTGACGAGAATGCTGGTGGTTAGATTGGTTGAAACAATGTCCTCCAACCTAATGTTTCCAACATTTTTAAATGTGGGGAATGAATGAGGAAAAGCCAGCAATGTGTGAAGACCAAAACACACTTGTTTCAGTTTCGACATAGGATGAAATGCCATCGTATTCCAAAAGTCAAGAATGTTTTCTAACATTTTTTACATGATGTTAAACTCTATAAAATTGCCCCAAAAATTATAACATCCTTTACAGATGCTAATATTTTTAAAGTAAAGCACCAACTATCATCATACCTAGCCCTATGTTTTTCTCCATCTTTTTTTCCTCCCTCGCAGATACCTTTGGTATAAGCAACGTTGCTCATCACTCGGATAACCTACTCCTCTAGCAAGTCTATTAGTCTCACTCTCTCTCTATCTTTATCATTCTCCCCCCATCTTTGTCTCATTGTTTTGATAGGTACTCATAGACCTTTTAATTTTTTATCACTGTTGAACACTACATGGTTGTTGTTGCCTCTTCTCCCTCCCTCTCTCTCTTTCTTTCTCCTCATCTTTCTTTCCCATACTAGGGTGACGATTGGAGACCTTTCAATTTTGTATTGCCATCGATGACTACGAGGTCACTATGGTGGTCTCATCTCCCTCTATCTCTCCCCTTCTCCCTGTCTTTCTCTTTCTTTCCCCCATAACATGAGGGAAGCAGTCAGAGACCTTTCAGTTTTTGATTTCGATTAATGACTACAGGGTTGCCAATGTGGTGTCTTTTCCCTCTCTCTGGCTCCCTATCTCTCTCTCTTCTGAGGGCAATGATTAGAGGCCTTTCAGTTTTTTATTATTGTTAATGATTGTGGGGTCACTGACATGGTGTCTGTTAGTGATAATGCCTTAAATGCTAGATTTACACTACCTGAGATGTATGTGAGTGACACTTATGATGTATTCTTGATAATTAATAAAAGATCATATCTTCATTCATGCTCTCCATATCATCTTTATGAACAAGTCCCTACATTTTCTGGTAGAGATCCTATTCTTAAGAGTTAAGAATACTGTGACAAGAATCTTTAGTTTATGATTTCTTAAAGAAGTTCCCAATTCTTAGATTTATCACAAAGGGAGTATGGTTTATCGATTATGGATCAGCACATGGGTTTCTACCATTGTTTGGCATGAGATGCTAATGAGATAGGGTAGTGAGTCACATGGCACATTACATGAGATGCATATAGTAGACATGTGGGTGCGTGTTATAAGTTGAACATCCACTGAAAGATATGTTGCTGGTTCTCAATTGTGTATCTGGTCCTTTGACTAAAAGTGACAGAGTTATCTAGTGCCCTAGTGTCAGGGATTTTCCATTGAGAGAAACCATTCAGTGTAAGAGGTGGAATGCTCTATATGTGGTCTATGTGGAATGGTATATGGAAGTAAATGCTCATTGATGGCATCCATTGACCTCCATTGGATGGGATCGAACATCCTATGTGAGCTAAGTTGGTTGCGATTGGAAATCCCCTAGCTAGGGTGAGCATGATTAGAAAGAGTTTCCAATGTTGGAAAAGTTTCAAAATGCTACCTTAATCACACCATACAGGATCTGTCATAGTTATCGAATCCTGTGAGTTTAATTAGTCCATAACTCTCACTCAGTTAGGATGTTAGTCAGTGGAGGGACTATAGTGCATTGTAATTAAAGAGGCTTAATAGGTTTATCTGAAGTTCAGACTTCATTTCCATTAGGATCTTCCTAAGTCTTGGCTAGAGAATACTCAAGATCTTTCAAGGTGTTCTACGGATTTGTAGAGATTCTCTTAGTAGGTCAAAGTGCTCGGTCGGCGTCAAGGAGTTAACAGGTCTTGATTGCTACATGGCTTTGAACCTAGAAAGTCACACGCATACTAAGAAATATATCGCATTGGTGAACCATTGTTGTTAGCTAGTTTGTTTCTCATCATTGAGAGTTAGTAATGTTGATTGTGGCTAAGTGTTAACTATATGGATCTATAGATATGGGAGACCGCTAAGAGTTAGTGGGGCATACTGTCAAGAGTTAACGGAGGCTTTTGTTTCATTAAGAGTTAGTGGGAAGGCTACTAAGAGTTAATAGTGGGGCCTAAGTGCAATATGATAAAGTTAGAGCATCGCTAGCAGTGCTAGTCGACTGGTGCTTGAAGTGGTCAACTACTTAAAAAGGATGATCGATACTATCGTGTGGTCAGTCATTTCTATTGACTAGTGTGTGTAGTGGTTAACCACTTCAAGTGGTCGAGCAGGAGCTTCACATGATCAACCTTTTGCCTCTTAAATGCTCGATCACTTTATCGCGTCAAAGTATTAAATGCTCTTATGCAAGTGATTATAAGAGAAAGGGATGAGAGGAAGCATGCACAAGAAGATGGGATTGCATAAGAGAAGTTGAAAGGGTTTTGAGAAGGCCAACTGATCGGCTACTCCCCTATTTGGTTCTTCATCTTCTTCTTGGTTGTTTTATTACTTCCTTCTTCTTTCTCCATATCTGCAAGCTGTTGCTTCTTCTTGCTCCTAGCTTGGTTGCTACAACTTCTCTTTTTCTCCCATTTAGATTTGGCTGTTGGATACCCACAGTGCAACCGAAAGGGAACCTCGAAACAACTTTCGTTCACCTTTATCGAGAAGGTCCTAGCACGGCTTCGATTAAGGGTTCTGAGGCATCTCAGGTATCGACTAATTAAGTCCTCCATACTTGAGGAGGTAAGCTAGTCCCCTACCATTGCAGGTTCATGGGAGCAAATTCAACAGCAAGGAATAGGCACTTCATTGGACAATCATCACCAAAAATCTTCCATAGAGGTATACCGATAAAACCCCCATTGGTATGGTTTTTTGTTTTATGCATATGGATGGTTATATCGACTCTTACAATGATTGTTTTTGTTTCCATTGTGCACTGTGATGTATTATTATTATTTTTTTTTTTTGAAAACTATTTTAAAACTTGTTAATCCTTGCATTAATCCACCAATGGTTGGTTTTTTGCCTCAAGCCCCTGTTATTTTTTCCTAGTATTAGAGCCTCATCTTAGTATTTTCATCTTATGAAGTGTTTTGTGTATTGTGTGTATGTTTCGGATGTGTATTTCATTATGTTTTGTTGCAAGTTAGCAAAAATTGTCAATCATTTTGTCTGAACAATCAACTGGTCTAGTATCTAGAGGATGAGTGGGTTAACTATCCTAGGAGGATCAGTCGACTGCTTTGAGTTACCCAGAAGTCAATCAACTAGTTTCGAGGCTATCGAATGTTTTGCTTCATACCAGCTTAAAACTGTCGACTGATATAAAACTCAATCGATCGATTATTCTAGTGGGAGATACGGTTGATAGTCTTGAAGACAGTCAACTAGTCTAGCACCACAAAGGAAGAACGATCGACCGTTTCATACTGTCTAATTTCCAGTTATCCAATTTCTTAGGTGTATGCCTATATGTAATGATATTACATTGGATAAGCTTAAACCAAAGGAATGTAACATGAGATGTCATGAGTCCAAATGGTTGCACACATTACATAAACACAGGAATTATTTGAAATTGTATTTCAAAATATGCCAATTGATTCAATGAGATTGAGTAGGATGATCATGGGCTAATTCAATGTCATTGAATGAATGAATGAATGATTACATGTAGTCGGTCTAAAAATGTAATATTATTTATTCATTCAGGTTGTAAAGAGACAAAAGCCTCCATGTCCTTTTTCATTTTTACAATAAGTTGTAATGTATAATAGTTCTTGTAAAATGAAGAAGGAGCATCGACATCAAAAGTTGGTGGCTCGAGGGAGCAACTCAATCATATTATTGGCAGCGCATAATTATGTATGGTTGAATGTCTCTTTTAAGCTTTCTTAATTAAATCCTGAGGCTCAAGTTTAATTGACAACTTAATGCCCATGATCATCTAGTTATACATGTATGCATTTTGTTTTATTATGTATTGGATACATCAATTAAAACTTAATGCATGTGCAAAGTGAGACCTTAATAAAGACCGAAAAAAATTCCCAATTGTGTAAAAGATATTAGATTGTAAGCAGTGAATTGGATTCATCGTGGCCTTCCGTCACCGCAAGTAGATCGTCACTCAAATAGGGTGTGCACTGGCTATGGATACATGGGAGTATGCATTCCATGAGAGTGGTTTGGCCAACCTGTTAAGCATGTGATGTTATCGGTGACCCCATACAACTATTCCTAAGAAACGATTATGGGAAGGGGTAGGCATTCAAAGGGCTAGTTTGTTGGTGCGATGGGTAGGATCTAACTGTGTCATCGATCCAATAAACTATTATGTGAGGATTTGGTGGCATAGGGCACGAAGATCAAGCTCCACATTGGATGTGAAAAAGGGGCAAGGAGTTGTTCTTCGATCACCTAGTACGAGTCTTCCAACGGGACTCGTGTCGGGAAGTATGGATTAGGACAAATTAGTGGGAGGTACCATTTAATTCAAGATCGAAATTAAACAAATTTTTCAAGATAAACCAAATTGACAAACTTTAAATTCTTTTGCACTAAAATGGCAAATCAATCAAACCCACTTTCTCATATTTTGGACAAAAACATTTTTACGTGACCTAATTATAAAGATTGGCTTAGGAATTTAAAACTTATTTTAAATATGGAGAAAATCACATATATCTTAGATCAATCACCTCCTATGGAACTTCCCAAGGGGTCTAGTGAAGATGAGCGTGTGGTATGGGAGGAGATGCATGACCATGACTTTAGGGCTAGGAAATTCATACTTGCCTCCATGAATAAAGACCAATAAAGGCAACACGAGCATATACAGAGTGTTGCTGAGATCATCTTAAATTTGAAGGAACTGTATGGATAGCAGAGTAGGACCGCCTAGTATGAGATATCGAACCGATTGTTTCGATCTAATATGTCGAAAAGAGTTGATGTGGGAGATCATGTACTAGCGATGATTAATTTGATCAATCAGTTGGAAGTACTAGATTTCCACATAGATGCGGATCTTCAAATCGACTTGATCTTGCAGTCCCTCCCTGAGTCATTCTCCGAGTTCATTATGAATTTCAATATGAACAAGACCTTATGCACGCTCTAGGAGCTATTCAACATGTTGAGGACAACTGAGGCCCAGATCAAAGGGAAGGGTAAAGAAGGAGTTCTTGTCATTACCTAAACTTCTAGATCTTTCAGGAGGAAGAGTTCCTCCAAGAAGAAGAAGTTGGTAGGGCCCAAGAAAGAGGTCTCCAAGGGTAAGTCCAAAGCCAAAGAAACTAAAGAAAAATGTTTTCATTGTGGGCAGGAGGGGCATTGGAAGAGAAACTGCTCAAATTTTTAGCAAGGCTTGAGAGCCAAGCGAAACAAAACTCTAAGGGCAAGTAATTCTTCCTTTCTTGTTATTGAGATGATCAATTTGATTGGTCGTTCTCCTACTTCTTGGATTTTGGATTCTGGTGAAATATTTCACTTATGTGTTTGCATGCAAGATCTTCTGACAAGTAGCCTGTTTCAAAAGCAAGAGTCGTCCTAAAAGTGGGGAATAGGGCAACAATTGTTCCATTAGTTGTAGAGACTTCTTTTATACTTTTGTTTACTAGGCATGTAATAAAACTAAAAGAGTGTTTGTTTGTATCGGAAGTCATTTGAAATGTTGTTTCCATTCCTAGGAATGTAAGTGAAAATTATGAATTTTCTTTTTCCAACAATGTGTTATATTCATTTTGAAAATGAATGTGCTGTAATGAGTACATTGGTCAATGGTCTTCATGTTTTAGAATTACATGAATCAATGAGAAATGGAAATATAAGTGCTACAACCACAAGCAGCAGGAAGTGTTCTCGCATTGATAGTGCTGATCTTAAGCATTTATGGCACCTCAGGCTCGGCCATATAATTGAGATGAGTATAAGCGAGTTAACTAAACATGGATTTATTGATCCAGTAGTGGGTTCAGAACCTAAATTCGCCCAGCAATTCATGTTTAGGCCGATTTCATGTTTTCTATATTAACTTTGATTCAATACATAGTTAATTCAAGAGTGGGAATTATTCTATTTGATTATTAATTCTAGGTTTAGCAGTGTTATGAAAAAGAAATTGATTATGTCGGATTATCATGATTGTGATTATGCATGATTGATTATGAGAATAATATTGTGATTATTTCTCAAAACTAGGCCTAAATAGAGTTGAAGTGAAATGGGATGATGGAGTAAAAAAAAATGTTACTGCTATGTTTTGAGTTGCTTAGTAGTAACTGGGGTTGACAGTGTGTTCCTACATTATCCTTCACATCAAACGGTGGTTCAAAATGTGAGTATGCAAATGTATTCTAAGCAATTATTTAGGGGAGTAACGAGGTGTCTTTATCACAAAATGTCAGTATTCACGTAAAAAGTCAATTAATGCTTAGGAAAGATTAATTCTAAAAGAAAAAATTATTCTTGTTACTCCTTATGTTTGTAGTGGTGGAGATAAGTGATTGCAAGAAAGTTATTACATGTTTTAATTGTGTTAGTTACAAGATTTCATGAATTAATTTTGAAGTATGCATGGCATCAAAAGTGATGATTGTGCATTATTAATTCTTTCAATTAATGCTTTTAGATTTAGAGTTGATATGAAAATATGAATAGTAACCAATTTCGAGATTAATTATGCGTTGATATGTTGTTGAATTTCTTGATTTTAGTCTAGTGGAAAAATGAAATGTTTATTTCTTTTAGTTTCTTCATTGCTTTGCTTGAAAACAAGCAAAAAATTAAGTGCGGAGGTATTTGATATGACTGAATTGTATATATATTTTTATTTATTTTTTATCTTAATCTTGTACTATTTTTTCTACTTAAAACGTGCGTTTATATAGAATTTATATTATTTTAATCTTTTGTTGTAGCAACTCAACAAAAAATATTATTTTGAAGATTTGAATATGAAAAGAAAAAAATATATTATAACGTTAATTTTAAAATTAATATTATAATATAATTAAAAAATAAATAAATATTTTAAATAATTAATATTATAATATAATTAAAATTCCTATAATTAATAATATATTAAATATTATATATTATAATATTTATATATATGTATTATTATTATACAGTGGCGTGAATGTGGAGACTACGGCTATGTCCATGCACACATACATATATATTATAATATACAAAGGGGGATTTAGGGGAGACTTGAAGAAGGCGGCTGCAGGGCAGTGAAAGGAAAAGAGATTTAGAGCAGGGGGGAAGGAATTAAACCAGGCGGCGCACAGGAAGGAATTAAATGGAAGAACGCACAGTGAAGGAGATTTGAAGGAAGTAGCAAACGGCGGAACAGAGAGAAATCAAAGACGGAAGTGCTGCACGGCAGGGAATCTTTTCTCTTTTTCATTTATCTTTTATTTTTATTTTTATTTTAATAATGTCTAACTAAATTTTTTTAACTAAGGTTTGGATGGATTTTAATTTTAGAATTATATGATTATTTGTTTAGTTTGATATAAAATCTGATTATTATTTGTATGAAAAATTTATATTATTATGTTTAATGCGTTAAAAGATTGGTTACCTTTTAATAATTTAATAACTTATGCATAATTGACTAAAGGATTGTTATAAATTATATCTATAAACAATATAAATCACATGTTTGACTATGATATAGAGAGATGATTAGCTCATGTGTGAAAATTGAGGAATCTTAGTGAGTCAAATTCCCTTCCAAAATTATAAGTTTTCAAAGAACTTAATACTTATTTATTCTTTTGACATCTGTTCAAAAATTTGATGGTGAAATTGAATTAATAAGGGATTAATATGACTTGATGAGAAACCTTATTAACTAATTGAGGGAAATCCACCATCATATGCAAATAATTATGAAATATTGTAAGACTATTTTTTGTTTTGAATCGGATTGAATAAATAATCACATAATCTAGATTAAATAAAATTTAAATCCTAATGCATTCATTAATTAGTTTTTCCTCATAAAGAATTTAATTTTTTATTTATTTTTCTTTTTATTCATTTGATTAATTAATTAGTTCAATTTATACTAAATTAAAATTATTTTGGTATTCTGATATATTTCTTGTAGGATCGACATTCGTTTTATCACTATATACATATTTGAGTAGGGTATACTTGGTTGAATTAATTGTGTATAAATCACACATCAAGTTTTTGGCATTTTTGCGGGGAACTAATTTATTGCATATTAAAACTACTTAAGTTAGCCTTAGATTAAACATCTATTTGTTTTACTTAAGGATTTAAATATTTTAATTTAATTTTATTATTATTATTATTAGCTTTTAGGAAATTTTTAATTCCTTCTTTTCTTTTTATTTATAGGTTTTCTTTTTATTATTATTATTTTTTCCACCTTTTAGTAATTTTATTTTTAATTTTAATTTTTAATTCATTATTTTTATTAATTTTTTTCTTTTTCTTTGTAGGTTTCATGGTACATAACACGCACTAATGGTGGAGAATTGATACCCCTTGATCAATTCTTTTACAATAGGCCCAAAATAATCCAAAGTCATTGAGCTCATATGCTACACCTACTCTGGATGGCACTACATCAAGCATTATGAGAGAAAATGTGTAACCAAATAACTTCGAGATCAAGGGTTATGGCAAAGAAGGAGATGGAGAGAGATAAGGAGACAAATGGTGAGAGAGAGATGGAGAAGAGGAATCGATGAATGGAAAAGAAAGGAGAAGATTTGAAATAAAATCTAGATGAGGATTAGAAATGGAAATGATTTGTCTTTAAACCTAAATTAGGATTTGATTTAAAATTTGTCTCACAATGCTTATTTTCCCTAAAATGCACTTCTAAATTAGGATTTGATTTAAAATTTGTCTCACAATGCTTATTATCCCCAAAACGCACTTCTTTTTAGCGTCTTAATTAAATATAATATTTTAAATAGAGATAGAATTTTTTCAATTTTTAATGTAATAATTAATATTAAAATAATAATAAAAAATATTTTCTATCCTTTGAGATTGGAAAGCTTTTCGTCTCTAATTATATTTTTTCATTTAGAGACAGAATTTATGACCAATTCCTTATTTTTAAATAGAGAGGATAAAATTTCGTTTTTAAAATAATAAATAATAATAAAATATATTTTTTGTCTTAGATACCAAAAATTATTTATCTTTAGTCATATTTTTTTATTTAAAGACTAGAGACGAATTCCTTATTTTTTGATAGAGACGATTTTTTTTTTTATTTTTAAAGTAATAAATAATATTAAAATAATAATACAAATACGTAATTAGAGATGAATTTATTTTAAAACTGAAAAATCAGTTTCTAATTCCTTCTTTATATTCTTTTTCAAGAGGGAAGCTCAAGAGGTCAGGCCAGCTCCAACCCTTTGGGAGGACCCTAGGGAGACTTGGATCAAAAGGACCCCATGGAAAGAAAGATGCCAAAGGAATCCCATAGCTTCGAGTCTGCAAATCAAAGGAAACTAACCATTAATGCCCATCATTCCTCAATTAATATAAATGAGCCAGCTAGAGACAGTGGTATCGAGGATGACAAAAACCCAAAAAGGGTAGTCTTCAGCTCCATCGACCCTTCATTCTCGAGAGAAAGGACGAGAGGTACAGGTGGCCAAGTCCCTTACGACACCATAGAAAATAAGCAAACACAAGAAAAAAACAAGGGTAAGTTCATTCTTTCTAACTTTTCTGGCTTTCCACGTACGTTCGATCTCCATAAGGAGAAAAGTGGAGAAATAACTTTGTAGTGTCCCTTGTTACTAACTTCATCGTCAGAGGGGCATTCCCAAGTAGTCTCAAGGTAGTCTAATTGACATTTCTTTAGTGAAAGTGCACATGGGGATCCACGTATATAGGCATCCATCTCAACTACATTACTCTAGGTCACCACACATTTATTGGTGACAGTTCATAGGCATTATCATCTCCATTGCATCAGTTTAACTTCTTAAGGGAACACACTCTATATCTTTCTTCTTACCGAAGACTAGAATTTGTAATATGTTTAAGTTGCAAGATTTTGTAAACATTTATGTGGAGAATACATGGGTAATCATTATATTATATACTACACAAAATTTGATCTTTTCGTTATGTTATAGGCACATAGTGAAACAAACAAAAAATTAATTTTATTATCGGATCACGACAAAGAATTCCAAATAAGAACACTAGTATTCTATGAACCCACTTATTCATGACAACCTAAACTATTAGCAGACTTTAGACATGTTGCCTGCTTAATTTTCAAGCAATAGACAGGTATGTGGGTTCTTTTATTTTTGTAAGGAATAAATCAAAGGTTCAATTTTTGTCCGATTATTGTCCGACCAAGAGCTAGAAATGGGCTTGGAGATAGTCAACCACCTTCCTGTCCAGATGGAATGCCTTGGTTAGAACATCGGTATGAATCTTTGGATTCGACCCAAACACAGCATCTGCGATTTTAATGAGCCCAGGATTTTGACTGCTTAGACTAGCAATTGCAACGGCGTTAGTCTTTGCCACATTAAGCTGGAAGTGAATGAGACCCTCTGGAAACACGAAAACATCTCCTGGATAGAGTGTTTTGGCAAAGAGACGATTTTCTGGACTAGAGGTGACGAAGCCCACATACAAGGCACCTTCCAAGACAACAATGACCTCGGTTGCGCGAGGATGTGTGTGTGGCGGGTTAAGCCCGTTGGGAGCGAAGTCAAGGCGCGCCAAGGAGATACCAAGCGTGTTAAGGCCTGGTATTTGCATCACATTCACCGGAGTCACAGTTGAGCCGAGCGGGTTTGCTGTACTTTGTCGCTTAAGGAGCCCAGAAAAGAAGAAATCTTTAGCTGTAGCTAGCTTCGGGTCCTTGCAAAACTTCCCATTCACAAACACTGCATGAAAAGAAACGGCCTTGGTCCTTGAGTAAGCACTAACCAGCCATACAATGGAAGGCTATACAATTTCATGAGATAAGAGAAAGGGGGGAAGAGGGGGAGAGAGAGAGAGAGAGAGAGTACAACATACCACCAGATATGGAGTCATTTACAGCAACACAAAAGTCTTGCAAAGGGCTGGGGTCTGATGCATAAGCAATAAGTGTTGAAGCCAAGGCCAACGCTGACACCGTTACAAACAAGTGAGCTCCCTTCATTTTCTTGATTCTAAGATCTCAAATTTGTTGTTTTTCTACACCTGTATTTGTTTGGTTTAGATGAGTCAATCTAATTACTAGCCATCTATTTATAGACACAATTCTTGAATTGGTCGAGGTTTTGTGGGTTTGGACCATGAGATTTGCCAAGTCTTTCAACAGAGCATTTTTAATCAATTAATTCAAGGGTGAATTGTTCTCTAACAACCTTCTGGACTTCTACTTCTAATTACTTTAACTTGAAGGACCGATGAACTGTTCTTTAATCAATATCTAATTAATAGTTACCAAGTCTTTGATTGGGAAAACCCTAATTTAAGTTTATTCCCAAATTCGGATTGAAAACCTAATTTCATATGGAATCATTATTTCAATTAAAATCCTTTGACCGTGTCTTTGTACAAATACACCTAAAGATGGTGACAATGAATGAATATTTTATCATCCATCATGTGACTAAATGATCTCTGGAATGAACTGAATTTTAGGCCTTGTTCGGAGAAAATTAAACATATGTTGCTGCTGATTGCTGAGTCGTTATATTCAGCCGGGAGATAAGATTTCACCTGAAGCTTTGCTGTGGGTTAGGTAGTGTTTTATGTTGACTTTTGCTCTATTCATTCTATAAAAAATTGCCCAGCCAAACATGGCTTACTAATTGGTTTCTAAGGACAGTGATAGTTTGGTTTAGTGAAAATGGGTTAATTAGGGGCTCTGGATTTGATTCACATGGTTCAGAAGTGAAATATAGTATCAAATTTGAACACGCGTGAAATTAATTTTAGACAAGCCTGCATTCTCAACAACACATTTAGAAAAATAATTATTTATTCATTGAATGATTCAGCATCAAAGTTTAATTTTGTCAAAAAGAGGCTGAAGACTTGGTTCCGAAACTGTCCCAGAATTTTGGTTTAGTTATTTATTTGGGGTGACTCATATTATGACCTCCTTAGTAGTATTGTAGTCCTCGACACATTAAATCTAAAGACCGTATGATCTAGGCACTATCAAATCATGATAGATGGTGAATTAAAGCAACGCATGAAAATAATATTTGAATCCTCAGACACTGCAATGCAATTAAGTTAGACGCTGAAGATCTAAAGGCTATGTTCACACTAATATCATAGATGTATCTTTTTTGGAATGAATGTATGTTTATTTGTAGGAGTATGGAGTTTTTTTAAATCTCTTAAAATTATTATTCTTATAGATAATATCTATTTTTTCATTTCAGAATCCATTGGGATTAGAATTCCTATAGATAACATTTGTCTTTATATTCTGAGCCCTTAGTATAATTAGAATTCTTTATAGATAATTTATATCATTTTTACATGACTCTCGAAGGAATTTTTGAATGTCAAAGTTATTTAGTTTACGTGTTATGTAGGACCCTTCCCCCATCCAATTAGAGAAAGTACACATTTTTAGCCAAAAAAATTATTTTTCACTTTTAGGACTTTTTGGTCTTTTAATAGCCTATTGTCTATGACACAATAATTGCTCCCAATTCTTTCATTCCAGTTTCTTGGAGGGAAGAGTAGAATATGTCATGACTTGCATTTATTTATCTTATATTTCTCTTTCATAAGAACATCATGCTCTTGCACTTCTATTTTTTGGATAATGTGCCTTAGATTGTCCTCTCGCATTTCACGCTTCAATATTATTTATTTACAGTAAAATTGTAATAATCTAATTTAAAAACTTTTTCTAATGATGTTGATACTATTTATTTGCAGAAAAATTGTAGTAATCTAATTTAAAAACTTTTCCTAATGATATCAATACTATTTATGTACAGTAATATTGCAGTGGTATGATATACTTCTTAAGTTTACTTTTAGTTTTATCACCATTATTATTTATAACAAAAATGTTTTTTTTTTGTTAAGTTACAATAGCTAAATTATTAGGGAGCTAATATTCTATATAAATATATATATATATATATATATATTTTTGGCTCAGTGGATAAGAATTATCCAAATCCAAGTCAGTATCAAAATATTAGACATGGTTATCACAAATCTCTTATCTCAACTATAATAGGTGAGTCTTCATTATTCAAAAGTAAATCACTTTTATTCACTTAAGAACTCTACAAATTTTTATGTAACATTTCTTTAGTGCAAGGAGTAATGTTATCCGGTCACCCTCAGTGCCACCCCACAAAATATCGTGATATCTCGCATTTTATCAACTCCAAAATATCGCGATATGAAAAGTAGCCCAAAAGCCAATTATTTCAAATTTTTGACCCAATTTTTGGTTACGATTTGAGCCCATACCAATCCCATTAATCCTTGCTTAAAATCTAGAAATGTTACTGTTTCAAGTTTTGCCTTGCTTTAGTTTTTGTGGAATAACTTTTTGTAGTTATTTCCGATTTTGAATCCGTTTGTTCTTCTAGAAACTAGAGTTCTTGAACTTTGTTTTTGACATATTTTTTGTGATATTTGACCAAGTAGAAACAGGTTTTCGAAAATTATCCTAAAACCTAGAATTTCTAGAATTTTGCTTATTGAGTTCCTTTTGTCTGGCTATTCTTCCTAAAGTTAATATCATGATTCTTTCCCACTCTATTATGTTTAACCTTGTTGTCTTCCTTGAATAATTGATAAGTTTCATTTGGAAGCCAAATAGGGTTTCGATTCACCCTATATTCTTGTGGAATGATGCCTAACCATGTTGGGATAGGTTCCTGGAGGGTATGGAGGTGTTGTATGTGTATTTTGGGTGTGTTGTATGTAGATTTAAGGGTGTAAACTACAGAGGCTATCGACTGGTTGGGTTAAGATGTCGACCGTTTGGGTGTCATGTAGGAGAAAACTCTTAACCAACTTGAGAAAACTGTCGACCGTTTCCCCCACAATCAGAAGCTGCCAACCGAGGGCTGGCAACTATGGACCGACTTTGCCAATATTTATCACTCAACATTATCTTGTAGCATTGGGATTCAGGATTGCATTATGGGTGGATCATTTGTTATGTGTGCTTGGACATAGGCATTGTAGGGTGACTAGGAGCATTAGCATTGCATCGGGTGTGATTGACTACGTGGGTAAAGCGTGGTCGGATGCCTGATTTATGACAGCCATGGTATCACGTTTATGCTTACATCGTCGTGCATTTCCTATGTGTTGCATTGCATGGTTACTAGTACGCGCAACAAATTTATCTGTGGGGTATACCCACAAGCTATGGTTTGTCATAATGGATGTGGTATGAGATCTTTGACTTATGTTGAGGTTATACCAGCTAGTTCATGGCTACAGTAGGTTTATATACACGTTCTTGGAAGCCATTGGGTGTATTTCTTATGTGGGTCTCAAGGACCATATGTGTGCATGCATTTATGACTATGGTTTGGTATTATGGTACATGGTATGGCTTGGTTATTATGCATGGCATGGATTGTGTGCTATTGTGCGAAAGCTAGTTTCCAATCTTATTACCCTTTTCTTCTGTATACTTGTTGAGTCTTATGACTCACTTTGCTTTAACATCATTCTACATAAAGACAAGGCTAGAAATGATAGCGGTCAGAATGAGGTGCGATCTTGGGGAGAGCTCTCCTAAACTAAAGGTCTTGGGATGTCATTTTGTTGGTGCCATGTGGTTGTCTAGATTTTTGTCATTAGGATTTGATGCATATTTTTTTGAAAAAGCGTAATGAGATGCAAAGAATGATGTCTATTTTGTCTTAAATGAAAAATCTTTATAGTCTTTATTAATATTGGTTAATGTAATGGATGTTCTCAATTGAGTTTTATTCTGTATCCATTTTGCGAGGACTTTCTCTCGAAACTCCTATGCTAGTGGGATTTTCAGGAATGGGCCCTTATAGAGGAGAAATTAGGAAACTTGTGTCACGGGAGATGAGGGAATTATAATGATGATAAAATCCTAAGCTTTTTTTTTATGTCATTTATAGGCAGTCTAGTTTTGGTGATCATAATAAAAGTAGTAGAGAGAGGGATTTGTGTATGAATGATGATGCTGAAATTGATTTGGTTGTTTTGTTTGAAATTATAACATAAGTGTTTTTTTTTTGTTATTTGTGCTAAGTTACAATAGCTAAATTGTTAGGGAACTAATATTCTATTTTTCTTTGTTTTTCATTTAATGGATAATTAAGGATTATCCAAATCCAAATTAACCTCGAAATATTAGAAATAGTTATCACAAATCTCTAATCTCAACTATAATAGGCGAGTTTTCATCCTTCAAAAGTAAGTCACTTTTATTCATTCAATAATTTTGTAATTTTTTGTGATTTTCTGGAATTTTATTTAAGCATTAGAGTATTTGCACAGAAAATACCTGTGCCCTTTGACAATTTTCTTCCTTGTAATGTACTCGAAGCTTGGAGACGGTTTTGTCCTAGACAAATAAATTTATTATTGTGTTCGATCGATAAGCATTCTTTTATAATTTAGGTTTTTAAAAATTTTTCAGTTTTTTGTAATTAATTGTTTGGCATGACATTATGTATTTGGTTTGCATAGTGTGTGATAGTGAAAATCACCTGAAACCTATTTTCCCCTGTCAATTGTACTCATGCAATTGATATTTTGATAACATTATGTACTTGGTCTGCATATTGTTAGAATGTACTTGATTGATAATATTTCTGATAGTTTTTTGGGTTGATAAAATGAGTATATACAGTGTTTAATCTTCATTAAATCCTCTTGTCTTAAGATGGTAAGGTGCTTTGGCCTTCCTCTCCCAAAGGGCGCCCCATTGTGTGGCTAGCCGTTTCTTGCTCTAGCTAGGTGTATCTTTAGCCATATAGAGGCCAGTTTTAATTCTTTGGTCTGCTGGTTTTGGCATTTTCCCCTATTTAGCTAGCTTTCTCTCTGTTTACTTTGTTGAGCTTAAGTCTTGATATTTTTATGTTAGTAAAAACCTAAAAGCACAATCATAATAAAGAGACAGGTTTACCACATAGGTGCTTTGTCTTAGGTTAAGCTTTTAAAAGTATTTATAAGTTGAGCATCATGTTGCTACCTAGAAATAGTATGGCGGGAACTACAAACAAAAATAAGAAAGGAACATTGGCACTACAACAATTAGGACAAGCCCATCTAAAACAAATAACAGCTGAACATCCGACGTGGAGATAGTAAGAACTTTGAACTGCCTTGTATTCATAGGTTACATAAAGCAAGATTCTATAACATTTTAGTGACTAACTTATAGTTTAGAACTATTTCATTGAATCACAACAATGAGAGAATTTCAAAGAAAAGGACATTGTAGCTAGCACCGGTATGAACCCACTTATTTATGGCATTAATTTAATTATTATTAGCAGACAAAAGGGTCCAATTAATATTTCTTTGGTTGTTATCTCTCAAGAGTTAGAAGACTTCTTGGAGATAATCAACCACCTTTTTGTCCAGTTGAAATGCCTTGGCCAAAACAACAGGGTTAATCTTGGGATTGGACCCAAATACTGCATTCGCAATGGTAATAACCCCAGGATTTTGGCTGCTTAGACCAGCAATCGCGACAGCATTCTTAGTCTTTGCCACATTGAACTGGAAATGAATGAGACCCTCTGGAAACACAAACACATCTCCCGGATACAAGGTCTTGGCAAAGAGACGATTTTCTGGATCGGAGGTGATAAAGCCTACATATAAGGTACCTTCCAGCACAACAATGACCTCAGTAGCACGAGGGTGCGTATGTGGCGGGTTAACCCCAAAGGGAGCAAAGTCGAGTCGGGCCAAGGAGATACCAAGCGTGTTAAGCCCCGGTAAGTTCATCACATTCACTGGAGTCACAGTAAAGCCAAGTTGGTTTGATGTATTTTGACGGTTAAGGAGCCCGGGGAAGAAGAAATCTTCTGGCGTAGCGAGCTTTGGGTCCTTGCAAAACTTCCCGTTCACGAACACTGAACGTGATGAAGAGAATTAGGGTTGGTAAAAAGTCACTAAAATTCGTTGGAAGAAGAAAAAATAAAGTTATATAGAGAAAAAAAGTCTGTGGTGATATGAACCATAAAATTGAACAATATTTCATGCAGTTGGCTAGTTGATGAAGTTATATATAGTGTTATCCTATACAGTTTGAACCCATGAGAGAGAGAGAGAGAGAGAGAGAATGTACCTCCAAATTTGGTGTCATTAACAGCAACACAAAAGTCCTGCAATTGGCTTGGATCAGAAGCATAGGCAAGTGTTGAAGCCAAGGCCAACACAGCCACAGTTACAAAGAAGTGGGTGCCCTTCATTCTCTTGATTTAGGATCTAAACTAACAGTAACAGTAGGGAATAATCAGCGCTTTGGATTTAGAGCTTTTCTTTGTAATTTGTTTGGTTTGGATGATGGATTGGCTATTTATATATATAGACATGGAGTTCATGAATTGGTCAAACATTTTCTTGGTCCTGAATGGGGGAGGGGAAACGACATTTTTTTATTTGAATTAGGATGAATTGACATTTTCCTTCTTCTCAACTAAAACCAACATACATATCCTGATGAAGTTTTCTTCTGTGATTAGGTATCTACTTTCAGCATCAAAATTAAACGTTGTTGCTGAATTATTCAATGAATAAATAATTATCTCCAGATGGATATGAATTCAGCTGAAGCTTGTGAATGGGTAGCTTCATTTCTAGAATCCTCTTTGCTGTTCAAAAACTGATATTTAATATCAAATTAATTTGCAATCTTTTCGCTCCTACTGGGGAGAACACGCATTGATTAATGTTAAGCAAATAACGAGAACTTAGTCAAAATAAATAAATAAAATTAAGTACTGCAAAATAATATAATATATAATATCAATTGTCCTAAAATACATCACAGTAGATGTTTGAGAATTTGAAAAAAACAAAAAATAAGACTACGTTCTCTTTGTCAGTTTGAAAACTATTTCTCAGAACAAAAAAATTAGAAAACGCGTTCTCTTTGAAATTTTGAAAATAATTTTTTAATAATATTTTATACAAAAAAATTTGATTACTCAGTAAATTAGAAATATTTAATGTTAATATATTATTAAAAAAATATATACATTTTAAAGTTAATGAATTTTGTAATATTTTTTTTCATTATAATAGTAAAATATGAATAAATACATAAATAAATATGTTTTGAGTTTAGAGTTTGTTTTGGATGAAAACACTCAAAACAATTTTTTGTTGTTTTGAGTTTTCTTTACAATTTTTTTTTTATTTTTAAAAGTGCATTTTTAAAAATAGTAAAGAGAACACGTTTTTATTATTTTAGAAAGTTGAAAACTAAAAATAACTTGAAAACAATAAAGAGAACGCAACCTAATTGTTTAAGAGAAGATTTATTTACCCAGTCATGACTTAGCCTAACCTTGACCTTGATTCATTTAGCAGGTCATGACTTAAAATCAAGTACCTGGTCAAGAACTTGCATGCACTTGATTTATGTACCTGGTCATGACTTAACCTAACCTTGACTAGCTAGCATAGACAAATTAAGAGGCATGGTTAAGAGAAGATTAGTAATGGAATAAATTATATGATATGAAAACAAGCATATCCTTTTTTTTTTCAATTGCATATTTTTTAAGTAAGGTTATGGTTAAGAGAAGATTAGTAATGGAATACTTTCTTGGGAGAGAGATCAAGGATGGACAATGAAAAGTATTGCCCCTTTATCTATGAAAATACATGGAATGAAAAATTATTAAATAATAAGTGACAAATGTACATTCATGATAAATATATAAAAAGGAAAATTGTAATAATCACCCATAAAGTTTGGCATAATTGTAAGGACCACTCATATTTCAAAAATAAAAATAATCTCCCCTATTGTTAAACAAAGGGACAAAATGACCATTTTATCTTTTCTTTCTTTCTCCTTTGATTTCACAAAACAAAAGTATAAAAAAGGAAACTAGTTGTATCTTGGAGTCAAATATGTTTCAAGATGAACAAAAAATCTAAACATGGTTTAGAGATAGGACAAAAAGAGAACGAAGGTAGACCATTTGAGCTCATTGCACAAAAGAAAGGGAAAGGGAGAGAAAAAGAGAGAGACTAGTGTCACAACTACCATCGTTGTTGTTACGTTGCCGACTAAGAGAGAAAAAAAAATAGATGAGAGACTTAAGAAAAGAAAGAAAGAAAAATATAAAATAAAAAAATTAAAATATAATGGTACTTTGAACCCTTCAAGCCTGACTTATTTGTTTATATAATCTTCAATAATTTTTGTGATAATAGAGATGTGAATCAAAATAGGTTTTTTTTATTGAAATAACCAACTACAGGACAAATACAAATTAAAAAGATTACTCATATAGGACATGCACAAAGCAAAAAATTAAGTAAAATGGGATTTTACCTAGAAAAAGAAAGAATAATAATAGGAGAGAGGTTTTGAAATTTAGTGCAAACTAGTAAAATAATGGGCAACTATTGTCTCATTTACATAAATCGACTTTGTTTATTGTTTCCACTTGTTAATTATTGTAATGCAATGCTAGCTTCTATTAAGGTGATATTTATGTGTGTTCCTGTCAAAAATAAAGCTGTTTGTTTGCATTTAATGTTTTGTCAATATATACATCTTTAATTAGATGGAATAATTTTGTATGGAAAGGAAAAGGGAACGGGAATAGAATTAGTTGACAAAGATGTGCTTTTATGTTATAAAAATAATATTTAACTTAAAAAATCATATAAATACCAAATATGTAATACCCCATGTTCACATAAAATTGCCACGTCATTTCGATGAGTTTAGAATACCGAAAAGTTGATTTTATAGCAATTTCGAGTACTGAATCGACTGCAGGGAATGCCTCAGAGTGAAATTATCTAAGAAAAATTATATGGTCTCGACGAGCGTGTTGAGATAGAATTTATGGTATCGAAAGAAATCAAATTCGGAACAGTTTTCGGTATAGCTAAAATACAGTTGTCATTTAGGCTGAAAAATCGAATCGTTGTAGAAGGCTCCCGAAAAATCAACGGAACCCTAGGGGGGCTCCGTTTTTGCATAACAAGCAACCCTTCAGTAGTTTCGGGACAAAACGACAGCCTGGAAAGGTCAGTGGGGTGAATCGTCCTTTTTAACTAAGTTTTGAGTTATTAATTTTAGATTTTCGGTATTATAATGCAACTTAATTCAGTATTTGAGGGCATATTTGCAATTAGGGTATTTTATAAGTAAAATAGGGATAAATTTTAAATTAAAATATATAATTTTTTCTAGTTTACTATATAGTTATATATATATTATATGTATATGGGCGTGCGTATGAGGCCATTTTCACCCATTCCCTGCAAGCTCATTCCATGCCACAACCATGATTTTCCATCCTAGAATTGCGCAAAATGAGAAGATTATAGCCACGTGAATTCTGTAAAAGATATGGATAGGTGGCGTCTGAAGATTAAGAGCAATTAATGTGCAATTAATGTGGAGTAGCGGCCAAGGCAGGGCATGGCCTATAAATAGAGATTAATGGAAGCAAATGGGAAGAAGTAGGGAGAGAGTTGCAGAGCAGTGGCCGAGCAATGCGAGAGAGAGGGAGAGATCGAGCTCGGGCTGGGCGATCCAAGAGAGAGAGAGAGAAAGATTGAAAGGGGGGAAGCTGGCCGGCACAACCACCATGGCTGCAAACAGCGGCCATGGTAGTCGAACAAAGCTCGGCCATGGCAGAATCAAGCGGAGCTGACCCAACTGGCACCCGTTTTGGAATGCGAAAGTGGCTATGGCGATGGCCGGAAAGGCCGACGATGGCTGAGGCGAGCAGCCCGCGGCCATGGCAGCCGCGAAGCTGCGTTGCAGCAGCTGGCCAACAACGCAGCAGGGCTCGGGCAGCGACTCGCGGCCTTTCGTGCGTTGCGCCGGGGTCCGACGAGGCCGGGGCAGCCGACGGTGCTGGCCGAGGCAGCGACGTGCAATGGTGGTGGCTAGCGTTGTACGTGCATGGCAGGGCCACGAGGAAGAAGGAGCAGGGGCGCAGGCCGTGGAGAAGAAGAAGAAGAAGAAGAAGAAGAAGGAAGGAAGGAAGAAAGGAAGAAGGGAAAGAGAAGAAGAAGAAGAATGAAGAAGAGAAGAAAAAGAAACAAAAAAGAAGAGAAAGAAGGCTGGTTTGCGCGCGCAGACAGAGGAAGGAGATGATGAACAGTAGAAGAGGGAAAAAAAAAGAAAAAAGAGAAAGAAAAGAAAAGAAAAGAAAGAAAAGAAAAGAAAATAGGAAAATGATGGGAAAAATTATAAAAAAATCTTGAAAAATAGGATTTGGTGATTTATTATTATTCTGGAGCTTTTGGTAAAGAAAAATTCTCCGGGCACTCGTTTCAAGATCAGGGCACGCATATCGAGGAAATCGGAGATGCTAAGTTAAGGTAAGTAAAATTTTCTAGAAAATTTTAGAAATTCTAGAATATTATTTTATGAATTTTCGTAGTGAAATATTTGAGAAAATAGTTTTAGAAATATTTAATTTTGAATTATTGAGGAAAAAAGGAAGAAATAGAAAGAAAATTACAGAAAATGCCAGAAATTATGGAAAAATAAGTTTGAATATTTATTTAAATAATTATGGTGATTAGGATACTTTGAGGCTGAAGTTGAAGAGAGTCGTACAAATTTTGAGGTTGGCACGCAAATTGAGGCAAGACTCAGATATCGAGGTGACCCGATAAGCTTTAGAAAGTAAGTGGTACTCCTCAATTAAAGTTAGTTTTATGAAAAATGCTTGGTTTGCAAGTGGTTTATGTTTCTCGAAAATATTTTCATCATATTGACATGCCTTGGTATGTATCTATCACGTAGATTGCATACATGATTATGAAATACATAAATACACGTTGATATGGTTGATCACACGCATATGAGGCCGTAGGGAGTACGAACTGGCACCGCTACCAAGGGTACCCCCAGATACCCTGGCTCTGAAAGAGAGGCCGTAAGATTGGTAGATAGTTCAAGGAGTGCAGTTGACACCTACGATGAAAGACATTGCATACACTCATGACATAGCATTATGTACCCTTATTTAGATGGTTCATCATCTAACTTGGGTTCGCCCCTGGAACATTCAACATTCCAGTCGGGCCTTGCAGCGATGATACCGAGATTGGAGATGTATAGTGACGCGAGACGTCAGGAAACGAGGAAATGTGCCATGTTATGTTAAGATATTAATTATGTTCGTTTTAATTTATTTTCAGCACGTTTTGGGAAATATTGAAGATGTAAGAAATTATTTATGATTAATGTTAAGATATCAGGTTTCGATCTTTATCTATATATAATTAGTTATTTTTATTGTGCATTTTCTCTCTTCAAGCCAGTTATCTATTCATTATTTTTAGTTGGTTTTGCTTATTCAGGACAGTTATTTTGTTGCTAGCACATTGGCATTTTTGGCTTTGGCAGGCTTGGCATTTGCTTGCGTGCTAGTGTCAACCCCACAAGGTCTATTCCTCGCAGTCCCTTTTCAGGAGTAGTTTAAATCCACTTGTCTTAAGATGGTAAGGTGCTTTGGCCTTCCTCTCCCGAAGGCCCCATTGTGTGGCTATCCGTTTCTTGCTCTAGCTAGGTTTATCTTTAGCCATATAGAGGCCAGTTTTAATTCTTTGGTATGCTGGTTTTGGCTTTCTCTCTGTTTCCTTTGTCGAGCTTATGTCTTGATATTTTTATGTTAATAAGTAAAAACCAAAAAGCACAATCATAATAAAGAGACAGGTTTTCTACATAGGTGCTTTGTATAGGGTTAAGCTTTTAAAAGCATCTATAAGTTGAGCATCTTATTGCTGGCTGGATATAGTATGGCGGGAACTACAAACGAAAATAGCTAGAAATAGGATGGCGGGAACTACAAACGAAAATAAGAAAGGAATATTGGTACTACAACAATTAGGACAAGCCCATCTAAAACAAATAGCAACTAAACATCCGACGTGGAGATAGTAAGAACTTTGAACTGCCTTGTATTCATAGGTTACATAAAGCAAGATTCTAGAACATTTCAGGATATATATATATATATATAGATAGACTATCATGTCATATACACGTAGAGTATATACAAGATAGTGACTAACTTATAGTTCAGAACTATTTCATTGAATCACAACAATAAGAGAATTTCAAAGAAAAGGACACTGTAACTAGCACCGGTATGAACCCACTTATTTATGGCATTAATTTAATTATTATTAGCAGACAAAAGGGTCCAATTAATATTTGTTTGGTTGTTGTCTCTCAAGAGTTAGAAGACTTCTTGGAGATAATCAACCACCTTTTTGTCCAGTTGAAATGCCTTGGCCAAAACAACAGGGTTAATCTTGGGATTGGACCCAAATACTGCATTCGCAATGGTAATAACCCCAGGATTTTGGCTGCTTAGACCAGCAATCGCGACAGCATTCTTAGTCTTTGCCACATTGAACTGGAAATGAATGAGACCCTCTGGAAACACAAACACATCTCCCGGATACAGGGTCTTGGCAAAGAGACGATTTTCTGGATCGGAGGTGACAAAGCCTACATATAAGGTACCTTCCAGCACAACAATGACCTCAGTAGCGCGAGGGTGTGTATGTGGCGGATTAACCCCAAAGGGAGCAAAGTCGAGTCGGGCCAAGGAGATACCAAGCGTGTTAAGCCCCGGTAAGTTCATCACATTCACTGGAGTCACAGTAAAGCCAAGTTGGTTTGATGTATTTTGACGATTAAGGAGCCCGGGGAAGAAGAAATCTTCTGGCGTAGCGAGGTTTGGGTCCTTGCAAAACTTCCCGTTCACAAACACTGCATGTGATGAAGAGAATTAGGGTTGGTAAAGTCACCAAAATTCGTAGTAAAAAGAAAAAAATAAATAAATAAAAGTCACTAAATATAGAGAAAAAAAGTCTGTGGTGAAGAACCATAAAATTGAACAATATTTCATGCAGTTGGCTAGTTGATGAAGTTATATATAGTGTTATCCCATTCAGTTTGAACCCATGAGAGAGAGATCTAGAGAGAGAGAGAGAGAGAGAGAGAGAGTGTACCTCCAAATTTGGAGTCATTAACAGCAACACAAAAGTCCTGCAATTGGCTTGGATCAGAAGCATAGGCAAGTGTTGAAGCCAAGGCCAACACAGCCATAGTTACGAAGAAGTGGGTGCCCTTCATTCTCTTGATTTAGGATCTAAACTAACAGTAACAGTAGGGAATAATCAGCGCTTTGGATTTAGAGCTTTTCCTTGTAATTTGTTTGGTTTAGATGATGGATTGGCTATTTATATATATAGACATGGAGTTCATGAATTGGTCAACATTTTTCTAGCTCGGTAGAGGAGATTTACTTGGTCCTAATTAGGATGAATTGACATTTTCTTTCTTTTCAACTAAAACCAACATATATATCTTGATGAAGTTGCCATTGTTCTGTTCCTTCTTCTAATTTACCCTAAACAAAAAAATAAATAATATTCCTAAATCTAATGTTCCAATTTTTCAAGTAATTAAATAACTAATGTTCATATTCTAAATAACTAATGTATCTAATAAATAACTAATGTTCATATTCTTTCTAGTAATAACCCAATAGCCTCACTGAGTTAACAATAATCCTAAAACTTTTTCCTTTTATCAAACAAAAAACAATTTAGTACCATTTCTTTCTCTTATACCAGACAAATTTGTTATATACATTTTTTGAATAAAAAATTATGCCTCATAAAGGGTAAACTATACGCTGTACTAATTTGAGTTGGTATCTTAAAGCCTAAACAAACCTAATTAAGAGATAGAGATAGTGATACGCAATGAAATATTTTATTATTAATCATATGACTAAACCAAAATTCTGGGACAATTTCGGAACCAAGTCTTGGCCCTCTTTTGCTGAATCATTCAATGAATAAATAAATAATCATTTCCAGATGGATATGAATTCAGCTGAAGCTTGTTTTCTAGAATCCTCTTTGCTGTTCAAAAACTGATATTTAATATCAAATTAATTTGCAATCTTTTCGCTCCTACTGGGGAGAACACGCACTGATTTATGTTAAACAAATAGCGAGAACTATGTCAAAATAAATATCTAAAATTAAGGACTGCAAAATAATATGATATATAATATGAATTGTCCTAAAATGCATCGCAGTAGATATTTGATAATTTCAAAAAGCAAAAAATAAACGTTTGAGAGAAGATTTATTTAGCCTAACCTTGATTTATTCACCAGGTCATGACTTAAAATCAAGTACCAGGTCATGAACTTGCATATTCTTTTTTGTTTTTTTTTTTTTCAATTGCATATTTTGCAAGTAAGGATATGGTTGGGAGAAGATTAGTAAATAGAATGGATTAAAGGGTATGAAAACAAGCGCAAGAAGAATAAGTGAAATGAAATAGTAAATACTTTCTCCTTGTTCGGGATAGAGACCGAGGATGGACAATAATAAAAGGTATTGTCTCTTTATCTATGATAATATATGGAATGAAAAATTATTAAATAATAAATGAAAAATATACATTCATGATAAATATATAAAAAGAAAAATTGCAATAATTAATCATCTCTAAAATTTAGCATAATTGTAAGAAACCACCCCTTGTGTTTCAAAAATAAAAATAATCTCCTCTATTGTTAAACAAAGGGACGAAATGATCATTTTATCCTTCATTATATTCTCTTATTTTTTCCCCTCTTTTTTCTTTTATTGTTTCTTTGATTTTATAAAACATAAGAATAAAAAAAGAAACAACTAGTGATTGTCAGTTATTGGTGACCATTGACCATTGTGTTCGTGATTGAATCCAAATGCATTTTGAAGTGAAATCTAGTTTAAGATGAACAACAAACCTAAACTTGGGTTTGGAGATCAGAGAAAAGAGAATGAACCTAGACCATTTGAGCTCATAGCATAGAAAAGATAAAGAGAGAGAGAGAGAGAGAGAGAGAGAGAGTAGTCTCACAGCTACCATTGTCATCGCTTGGTTACCAACTAAGAAAGAAAGAGAGAAATAGATGAGAGATTTAAGAAAAGAAAGAAAGAAAAATAAAAAAGAAAAAAAAAAGAAAAATTAAATAGAAGGGTACTTCATACCTTTCAAGCCACCATTATTAGTTTATATAATCTTCAATAATTTCTATGAGAATAGAGATGTCAATTAATATATGTTTTTTTTATTCAAATAACCAACTAAAGAACAAATACAAATTAAAAATATCACTCATACATGACACCAAGCAAAAAAATAAGTAAAACAGGATTTTACCTAGAAAACAAAAGAATAATAATTGGAGAGGTTTTGAAATTTACAATTAGTAAAATAATCGTAACTATTGTCTCGTATTCTAAATCTACTTTGTTTGTTGTTTCCACTTGTTACTTAATGTAATGCAATGCTAGCTTCTTTAAAGTGATATTTATGTGTATTTTTGTCAAAAATAAAGTTGTATGTTTGCATTTAATGTTGTGTCAATATATACCTCTTTGATTAGACGAAATGATTTTGTATGGAAAGGAAAATGAAATGAGAATAGAATGACTATTTCATTCTATGGCTATGATTGATACGACCTAATTTAGAGATAGTGATACGCAATGAAATATTTTATTATTAATCATATGACTAAACCAAAATTCTGGGACAGTTTCGGAACCAAGCCTTGGGCCTCTTTTGCTGAATTATTCAATGAATAAATAAATAATCATTTCCAGATGGATATGAATTCAGATGAAGATTGTTAATGGGTAGCTTGTTTTCTAGAATCCTCTTTGCTGTTCAAAAACTGATATTTAATATCAAATTAATTTGCAATCTTTTCGCTCCTACTGGGGAGAATACGCATTGAATATTATTGTTAAACAAATAACGAGAACTTAGTCAAAATGAATAAGTAAAATTAAGTTCTGCAAAATAATATAATATATAATATCAATTGTCCTAAAATACATCATAGTAGATGTTTGAGAATTATTTGAAAAAACAAAAAATAAATGTTTAAGAGAAGATTTATTTACCAGGTCATGACTTAGCCTAACCCTGATTTATGTACCAGGTCATGACTTAAAAATCAAGTACCAGGTCATGAACTTGCATGCGCTTGATTTATGTACCAGGTCATGACTTAACCTAACCTTGACTAGCTAGCATAGACAATTAAAGAGGATAATCTGGTTTTAACCTAACCTTGAATATGCAGCAGGTCATGAACTTGCATTTTCTTTTTTGTTTTTTTTTCAATTGCATATTTTACAAGTAAGGATATGGTTGGGAGAAGATTAGTAATAGAATGGATTAAAGCGTATTAAAACAAGCACAACAAGAATAAGTTAAATGAACTAATAAATACTTTTCCTCATCCGGAAGAGACATCAATGGAGGATGGACAATAATAAAAGGTATTGTCTTTTTATCTATGATAATGCATGGAATAAAAAATTATTAAATAATAAATGAAAAATATACATTCATAATAAATATATAAAAAGGAAAATTGTAATAATTAATCACCTCTAAAATTTAGCATAATTGTAAGAACCACCCCTTAAATTTCAAAAATAACAATAATCTCTCATATTGTTAAACAAATGGACAAAATGATCATTTTATCCTTCATTATTCTCTCTTATTTTCCCCCATTTTTCTCTTTCATTTTTTCTCTGAGTTTATAATACTTAAGAATAAAAAAAAAAAAAAGAAGAAAGAAACAACCAGTAATCGTCAGGCATTGGCAACCATTGACCACTATGTAATTGAATCTAGATACATTTTGAAATCAAATCTAGTTCAAGATGAACAACAAACCTAAACTTGAGTTTGGAGATAAGAGAAAAGGTAATGAACCTAGACCATTTGAGCTCATTGCCTAGAAAAGAGATAGAGAGAGAGAAAAAAGGACTAGTGTCACAACTACCATTGTTGTAATATCCCAAAATAAAATAAATTAATTTTAAAATTTTTTAAGAATTTTTCAGTTGAAAAGATTCAAGTAATGAGATTTTACAAGTGACTCTTAAGTGGATCAAAGAACTAAAAGTTAATTTAATAATTTTAAATAGCCAAATCAGTGGAAGGGAATACCTTGAAATAATATATCTAGCGAAAATGCTAAGACATTGACAAGCATCTTGAGACAAGATTTATGACACTGAAAAAAATTAAAATGGGGACAGTTTTCGGTACAAGTAAAATACAGTTTGAAAAATCAAATAATCGTAAGAAACTTTTGGAAAGCTAACGGAACTCTAAGAGGACTCTGGTTTTATGTAAAAATAAATTCTGAAGTGGTTATAGAATGAAACGATAGTCCTGTGAGGTCATTGGGATAAAAACGTAGTTATCAAGTAACCTTGAGATATTAATTTTGGAATTTTAGTATTTTAATCCAAATGAAATTGATATTTGAGGATGTAGTTACAATGTGCAAAGGTTGAAGTGAGATTAAGAATCTAATTTATGGATTTATATATCATTTCCATAATTTTAATTGTAAAAGAAATTATGTGTAAATATATATATATATGTATATATGCGGGTATATACATATATGTGTGCAGAGGAACTATGGGTGAAATCAAGGGGTAAATTTAGTGGGCTATGCTTGGTGCCCAAGCTTCAAGTGACTATATATATGGTGGGAATTTGAGCATTGAAGTGAAAAAAGAAGAGATTGAGAGAAAGAAAAGAGAATCATGGCAGAGGAAGCAACGACCATAGATGGGCAGCAAGTTGCGTGAGGGCGTGTGCAGCCAATGACAGCCGTGATGGTGGCCAAGGTAGCATGCATGGGAGGTGACCAATGGAGGAAATAGCTATTGTAGTAGCTAGGCGTGACCATGACAGTAGCGAAGCTACTGTTGTAGCAGCTAGACGACTAGTAGGGGTGGCGACGTAGCTTAGGCAGTGCGCAGAAGAGGCTAGTAGTGGCTATGGCGGTGGTCTGTGAGGACGATGGTAACGCACGTAGGAGGTGGCCGACAGCTGGCATGCGTAAGAGGTGGCCGGCGGCTGGAGTGGCAGCATGGGAAAGAAGAAGAAGGAAGAAGAAAGAAAGAAAAGAAAAAGAAAAAGAAAAGGAAAAGAAAGAAAAAAGAAAAAGGAAAATAAAGAAAGTGAGGAAAATAAGAGAAAAATAGGAAAAAACTTTTGAAAAATTGTAGAAAAATTCTAGGAATTAATTTGGGTCTGGAGAAGCATGCTCGAGGCCAACAAATTGTTTGGGCACACATACCGAGGAAGCCTGAGAGGCTAAGTCAAGGGTACATTGAGATTCCAAACTAAGTACATTCAAAGCCTGACATAAGAATCATGATATTTTGAGATACGTTTGAGGTAAATGGCTCAACCCAAAACTTAGTTTTATGTAAATAGTTTTATCATGTTGTCATGCCTTATCATGCTATGCATCATGTGGATTGCATACACATATTATATGTTGATGAGAAATGAATATATTCATTGGTGAAGTTTATTGTCAGGCATTGTATGTCTATTTGCTGACGTAGGAAATCGACAGCCTATCATGGATGTTATATTACATCCCAGCCTCGGAATGAAGGTTGCCTTGGAAAGGAGGTTGTAAAATGATGTTTTGAATGTTATTTCATCACGGATGTTGATGAATTTCCTGGCCTCAGAAGAGAGGTTGGAAAATTGTGATAGCAAAAGGATTCCCCATGGTCACTAAAGAAAGGTGAAGAGATGATGTTATTATTGCATTTTGCATTCATGCTCAATTCATGTTTATATATTATGAATCCCTTACTTAGATGATTCAACATCTAACTTGGGTTGTGCCCCTGTAACATTCAAACATTCCAGTTGGAACTGTTGGTTCCTAATGATGGCAAATATATCCCAAGAGGCGGGGTGAATTGGGATTTGTATAAATTTTGATAAATTAAAACTTTAATTGAAAGCAAAACACTATGTTTCGAAATATAGGATATATGTTTCAAAATAAAGCTTTCTGTTAAGTAGGTTTCAAAACCTACTATATATGTTTTGAAATATACTTCATTGTTTTGCAAGTTTCGAAATATGAAATGTATGTTTCAAAATCTACTTCACTGTTTTGCTTGATTCGAAATCTTTTACCTTGTAGTTCAAAATAACGATGTTTGGAAAAGATGATTTATGTAATTAAGAGTATACCAAATATGTTTGTATATCAAAGATATGTTTTCTAAGTATGTATACAATTAAGCTCAAGAAAACTTTGTTTTAAACTTTGATAACAAAACTTATGAAAGCATGTGCAATATGCAATAATGATAAATGAAATCTAAAGAACACTTGTACACAAGATATATAGTGGTTCGACACCCGCCTACTCCACTACCTTCAAGTTTACCCACTTGAAGGATTTTACAATCCCAATTACTTTTACTAGTGATCACCACAACAAGGGTTTTCACCCCAAAACCTTACAAAGTGAGTTTTTACAGGCTTAACTCAAACCTAGCACCAAGTGAGTTTTAGTCTCAACTCAAACCTTACACCAAGTGAGTTTTAAGGCTAAACTTGAACCTTTGACACAATGAGTTTTAGGCTCAACTCAAACCTTTACACCACAATGAGTTTTAGGCTAAACTCAAACCTTTACAACATTTACAAGATAAATGGAAGTTATCTTTACAGCCTAACAAATGTATAGCAATAGAATGCCTTACCAAATGGCTGTACAAACCTTTTAACTTGAGGTGAGGAGAGTTGGAGGATGATGCTTCAAATTTTAGCTTGCTTTTCCTTTTCACACTTGCAATGCACAAGAATAGGATGTGTGTAGATCTTCTTGAAAGCTCAATCAAACATTTTAATCACCTCTTGTGCTTGAGTGTGTGCTCACTTGTTCTTACTTGATCAATCTGTTCTTGTCTTGAAATGCCTGCTATTTATACCAAAAGATAGAAATCTAACTGTTTTATAGCCGTTAAAGACAAGACAGAAAAGTAGGTTTCGAAACATACATAAGAGGTTTCGAAACATCTCAAATTAACACATAGGTTTCAAAACATACTCCTCATGTTCCGAAACATACAGCCTTTCTAGCTATACTTGCACTTAGAGACAGGATTGAGTGGGAGACAAAAACTATTCCCACTTTGACTATTTTTAAAGGCACTCACATTCAAATTCAAATTTGAATCTCAGAGCATAGAGAATGCATTAAACAATTGATAAAGAATAAAACATAATTGCAAAACAAATGCATCTCGATTTTCAAATGATCTGCTGACAGAATGCCAAAGGTTTCGAAACATGACATGATAGGTTTCGAAACATACCTCTTTGGAAATGAGGTTTAGAAACATAGACATATAGGTTTCGAAATATGGTTCAAAACCTGAATTGAAAACACATACATTGCATAGATGTTTCAAAATAGCATACACTGAAAACATTGAAAACCTTTTCGAAGGGGTTTCGAAAAATGTATGGAAACATGACAAATATTCAGAAGAATATACTTGAAAGCACAATCCACAGCATGAATACAACACAACGTATTTACATTTCTTTAGTTTAAGTAAATGTCCACATTTTCTTTTATTTATATTTTACCTTCATTTACTTTAATACATAAATATAAATAATGAAGTACTCCCTATTTGGATTCAATAAAAATACTTAGAAAATTAAAATCCAAATCAATAAGAAAGTAGATTTTGGATTTTAGTACAAACTCGATATATAGCAATATTACCACCTCCAAAATATATACTTTCTATTTGATGAAAAATTAATTAAAAATCATTTTAGTACTAATGAATGTTAGATATCAAATTACCGAGATATAGTTTTCTATAAAGAAAACATTATCTTATACTTCTCCTTATAAGGTGCTAACCTTCCAGACTTAGTCAAAATAGGGTTTTCATTTTTACAAAGTGAAACTTGATATTGAAATTGATATATATTGAAAACCACATACTTGACTCATGACTTAGGGATTAAACCAATATATGTTTTTCATCATTAAAACTATTGTACAAAAAGTACAACAACAGGAGCTTGCAATGAAAGCAAGGAAGTGGTTGAGATGTAACGACATGAGATGTCGTGTCTAATGGGTTTGGCAAGTTGTCCCTGTATTTTGCTTCTTCATGAAGATTCGATGATGTTTTAGTCATGTTGAGAAACTTATGTTCCATTAATGAGCATTCTTGTAAAATAAATGAATGTTATTTATTATGAATTATGTTTGAGGAACGATTAAGTAATATTGTTATGGTTCAATGTTATTTTTGAGGTTTGATTCTTAACTTCTGCATTTGATGTTTATGAAGATTCTCATTTCAGATAGATGAATGGAAATTTTGGGATGGACATGAGGAATGATATGGTTTAGCATTAGTTTTGAAAAGGAAAAATTTACTATCCCAGAACTGTCCTAAGTTATAACTTGCCTAAGAAAGTAGGGTGTTACAGTTGGTATCAGAGCGAACTAGCAAAACCCGAATTGGAGATTCAGGAGGACTGCTAGGGGTTATTGATTCAAAGTGAATCTAAGGGGAGGTTTGCATGAGTGGTACTGTAGTAGTTAACATTGTTTAGTTGGAACTTGATAGACGATCAGAGACTGGGTCGTTGTTGGCGAAAAGGGACATGTGGGTAGGGTATGCCTTAGGCAACAACATGGGACCTAAATCATTATCTAGATAGTCGAAAGGCGGACCTTTGGGAGATTATGTAGTATGGTTTTAAGGTATATAGCTCAAGCCATAATGAAATTGGGAGAAATTTAGTGATATACTTTAGTTGCTTACTCGATTTGAATTGTGTCAATAATTATGCCACGCCTTGGTGATTTAGTGGGAGTATAAGTGATAATAATTCGCCCTATTTTCCATATGCATAAGAAGAAACAGAAGCGAGAGTGGCAATGGCAAGGGAAGCAACACTAACCTCCACCCAGGAAGTGGCGTGTGAGGGCGAGAAGAGGCAAGATTCGATCCTGGTAAGAATCAAATGGATAGGGTCGAGAGGTTCTTAGAAGAAATGGTTGAGCGAATTTTAGAGTACTACCCTAACAGAGAAGGGTGGATCCCTTGGAGAGGTACCTACATGCACCAGTGTTCTGAGAAAGGCCGATAGACGACCTTGCCATTAGTGAATTCTAGTTAAACCAAACTAAGAAGATTCTACAAAGGTTGAGGATCTCGGATGAGGACAAGTTTGAGTGTGAGACCTACATGTTAAAAGAAGAAGTAGCCCAATGGTGAAAGACTATGCAAAAGTCGATGCCAAACCTGGTAGAGTCCTAGGAGTCAGCATCTGGTGGAGAATTGGGGGTCGCACCCCAGATGTTGTGGGAACGATCCAATGAGTTATTTAGTGAAAAGTTTTCCCCACCTGCTGGAGATTATTAGGGATTGAGGATTCATAGAGTGAAACCTCTACTAGAGACTTGGGGATCAATGATTGAAAACTTAAGGACTGTTGGTTCAAGAATTGCTAACTAGGATCTATATATTAAGTGATAGAACAACTGGCAATTATCTAGAACGATTGTTAGAATTATGAGTCGAGGACGATTGGCAAAACATGGATAAAAGTCTGAATGACCTAGCTATTGAGTTAGGATCAAATGGTGACCCCGATAATAGGCCATGTAGTTCGAGGACCCTAAAGTTTGGGTCAAAGCAAAGAGACATATGATAATTTGGGGGATATACTTAAAGATTTCTAGAACAAGAAAATAACATTGGCTAAGATGATAAGTCCATTCGAAGTATACAAGTAAAGGAAAAGAAAGACCTAAGAGTGGGTATTGGCATTAAGAAACCCGAATCTAAGAATTTGAGATTATTACATGTTTAAAGGATAAGAATTTTTTTGAGAGTTTGAGGTATTGGAACTAGTTAAGGCATGAATGGACTCTAACATGAGTTGGTATGAAATGGAAAATTCCTAGCGAGTTGAGTTGGGACTCAGAGAAATTAAATTGGGAAAGAATAAGTTGGGTATATATTGATATATGTGTGAAAGCCATAGGGTTAGTGATGATGAGCTAAGCCACCGTTCATAATGACGGGTAAAGTAGACCCTTGTTGTGATGTTAAGGACACATATGACGCTAGATGGGGAATAAGTAAACCTGCATTGTAATGCTTGAAGTTAAATGGATGCTTAAGGTTGCAAGATTTTTTTTTAGATAATAATGATGTCACCTAATAAAGGGTATGGACAGGTTGTGTGGACCAAAAACCTAGGATGATACGGATAAAGTTAATGACACTATTACTAAGATGATTAGACACTTGGAGTCAAGGAGCAAACTTGGTTGAGTAATTGGGAGATTGCACGTTGGGAAGTGAACCAGTACTATGTAAAGATTAACTAGTAGTAAAAAAAAAAAAAGAAACGATGGGCACAGGGTAAACAGTGATAAGAAAAGATACCAAGTTTATGAGAGATGAATTAGATGAGTGCATGGAAACCAAGATAGGCAAGTGCATAAAAGCCGGACAGGAACAAACCTTGGCAACTATAAAATGATAATGAAACGAATAGATGACTGTTGAAAGACCATGAGATGACTCAAGGTATTCAGAGTATAAAACTAAGGTCGGGAGAAGATTGGAAGACGAACCACAGAAGTGTCGGTGGTGTATAACTAGTGGAACCCATGGAAACGACTCTAGCATAGGAATAACGCTAAGGGTACGATATTTACTAGTGACGGATCTGATGATAAGGATCACTAAAGACAGATGGTAGATAGCTAATAGGTTGGGTGGAGGCCCTTTGTAATCAGTCTGTCATGGAAACGATTAAATGCCAAAGACCTAGAAAGCACTGTAGGTTATGATTGGGCTAGACCTGAGTTTCAAGGTTCCAAGGTTAATACATTTGGTGTAACCATAATAGTCAGGATTTATACTACAAGTACAATGTTATAGCCATGATATATGGATCTGTCGATTAAGATCAGGATAGTTGATCTTGTGAGGTATGATCAATTGTAACGAAAGAAATTAAATGGAATTTATTGAATTAATGGATCTCTTGATGAGATAGTGTTATCGGTTGGGGAAGGCCTTCAGGAATAAAGAAACAATAATACCTCGAATAGGTTAGCATGAGAAAAAAAAAATTATTTGGAGACTTAGAAAAAAAAAATCTAACTTGGATGACATATAAATTTTTTATTTAGGATAAATCTCGGAGAATGACAAGAATTTGAGCTATGAAAATTTTGAGTATAAGATGCTACCAGGAGAGATTTGCATGTAACCTTGGAGATTAATTGTTGATATTAGAATCCTAATTAATGACAAAGGATTTGGTTAGCAAACCATAACACCTCTAATGACAACAATAAGGGGTGAGGTTTCCTATCTATAAACGAGAAGTCTAAATTAACCTCAGGAGAACATCTTAAGATTTATGAATGATTAAGGATGCTCAACTAGATTGCGTGTAACTTTAGAAAAGATAAATTGAGAATGTTACAAACCCATAATATTGGGAATTAGGACTAGTATTGATTCAAGAAGGAAGTATGAAAGTTACAGACAATAAAACCACTATAGCTCTCAGAGATAGAACAAGAAGTTTTAGCATATCTATAACACCATAAGTGTATGGCCTAAAACCATAGGCCTGAGGCTAAGGACTAGGGCAGAGGACTGGTAGTTGGCTTGTGACAAACGATGATTGGAGCAGCCACAGTGGAAGGACTATAAGCTGGCTTGCGGTAGGGGTATGAGACCCAAAGAGTCAGAGCAAGACAGTGCACTGTAGGAGATAGTTAGGTACCAGAGTTTGGGTAACATTGTGGATGTTACGTTAAGGTTAGAATCTAACTTCCAAGGAACCAGAGTGATGTGGAAAAAAAACCTCAAGGATGGAAGCTTAGGAGACGATCCAACATGAGAAATTGGGTCAAGATGAAAGAAGTTAAGAGCAGCCGACCAATGTGACTGAGATGAAAAGTATTGAGGGGACAGATATGAATGAATTGTCAAATTAACTTACTCTAGCAATACTTAGTAGATATGATATCAATGTCTCGAAATGGGTGATCATGTATGGGTTACGCCAAGACACAAAGTAAAACTACCCAATATATGACTTGGAGCTGGTGGCATGGTAAGACACTCAATGTATTCATAAACCACAAAAGCCTAAAAGGAGTTGAACATAAGGAAGCAACGGTGGATGGGATTCCTCAGAGACTATGACAACGTTATCACCCAGAGTGTACCTTCATGGTTGACACTTTAAGTGGGGTATACCTACTGATATGGCCTGGTTGATCTCTCATGAGGAGTAGGAATGGGAGTGTAACACCCCATTTTCTCCGAGCGTGTTATAACTTAGGACAATTGTGGGATAATATTGTTTTTAAAAAAAACTACGACAAACCATATCATTGCTCTTATCCATCCCAAATTTCCATACATTTATCTCAAAGAGAATCAACATAAACATTGAATGCGGAAGCTAGAATCGAACCTCAACATACCTCAAATTCTAATAATATTACATGATTGTCTCAACATAATTATTAATACA
Source organism: Diospyros kaki (assembly GCA_036245055.1). Taxonomy (NCBI): domain Eukaryota; kingdom Viridiplantae; phylum Streptophyta; class Magnoliopsida; order Ericales; family Ebenaceae; genus Diospyros; species Diospyros kaki. The sequence goes on from BSEG01000016.1 coordinate 34,063,616, forward strand.
AGATTATCTAAACAAAAGTCTTCCAAACATAACTTGTAACATGATATAAGTTTTTCAATATGACTTTAAACAAAACATAAGTTTCTCAACATGACTTCGAACATAACATAGCTGGTACATACTAGAATCCTCATACGGAAACTAAATGCAGAAAAATAACTTCATAATGCCTTGCATCTTTATATTTCGCCCACTTCTATGTTTTCGCTGCAAACCTCATCTGGAACGTTTGAATGTTCCAGGGGCAAAGCCCACATTAGATGATGAATCATCTAAGTAAGAGTATATCATAATGCATATGTATGAATGTAATGCACATAATATCATAACTCTCATGTTTGGGTCGACTGCACCTTAAGATTACCTGTCATTTTTCCAATCTCCCTGCCAGATCGGGGTGTATGTGTGCACCCTTGGCAAAGCAACAGTGCCAGTACCTAATCCCAAACCCATGTAACGTATGACTGTGAATCTCATCATGCTCATATGCATACTTTGTCATCAATACATGTAAATGCAATTCACATGACATGTTCACATCAAAACATGACAACATGATGAAAATATTTACATAAAATCAGGTTTTGGTGGAACCACTTACAAGCCATTTTCATAAACTAAATTCTGTTGAATAGTACCACTTACCTTGTAAAAGACAATTTTGCCCCTAACACAATTTTGCTTCAAAATTCGCATCAACCTTCCAATTGTACTTAATTATGAATCGTGACGTATCCTGACATCATAATTATTTAAGAAAATCAGATTTCTAATTTTTTCTAATTTTTCCTAATTTCTCTAATTTTCTCCTATTATTTCCTCAAGATTATGAATTAAATACTTTCTCATAGAATTTTCTCAATTTATCTTCACAATAATTCCTAAAACAATATTCCCAAGCCCTAGAAATTTTCTCATAATTTTTAAAATCCATGATCTATTTATTTCTCATTTTCTCTTTGATTTTCAAGCATCTATTACCTCAAAAATCCATAATAAATACTAATCATGTATTTCTCTTCCAATTTCACTATAAAAAATTCTAAAATATCATTCTAACATTTCCAAAATTTTTTAAAGAAAATTTTGAAGATAACTTACCTTCTCGTGGAGTGATTCGGTATTCTTTTATATTGTGATGAAGCCTCGTTTTGCGAATCCAAAAATGCCTTTTGCCACAAATCTTTGCACGAACTACTAAACCCAACCTGTAGAATTTTTCTAGAAATTTTTGGTATTTTTCTCTATATTTTTCTTTCTCTTTCTCAAATCTCTCTCTTACTCTCAAATCATTCTTTCTTACAACCTTTTTCTTTCTAATTCAAGTCCTCAAACCTTTCAAATTTTCTCTATTTATAGAGGTTGAATTAAATTTAGTTTAATTGTAGTGATCCACTATCTTTTATTATTTTATCATTTTTTTTATTTAATTTTCCACTAAATCTCACTCATAATCTTTAATTATTTGTCCATACATTACTTTATCTTCCACATTTCTCCATTAATTCACCCATTATCTTTGATTATTTGGCCACATTCTACTTTTTCTCTCACATTTCTCCATTAATTCATCCTTTATCTTTGATTATTTGTTCACACCATATTTTGTCTCCCACATTTCTCCATTAATTCATCCATTATCTTTGATTATTTATTCACACCATATTTTGTCTCCCACATTCTCCATTAATTCACCCATTAACTTTGATTATTTATTCACACCATATTTTGTCTCCCACATTCTCCATTAATTCATCCATTATCTTTGATTATTTTTTACTTTAATTATTTTTAACTAAATCTTATTTTGAATGGGCTATTCTTTCATTTAGTCTATAAATTTAAGTCCACTTTCTTAACCTACTAACTCTAAGCCCATTTACTTAACCTTTATTTTCTCAACTTAGCCCACTAACCATAAGCCCATTTACTTAATCTTTTTCCTTTTACAATTTAGGCCACTAATTCTAAGCCCATTTACTTATTTATTTTTTTCAAATTAGCCCACTAACTCCAAGCCCATTAGTTTTCTCAATTATAATTTCTAATTGATGTCAAAAAATATTTTAAATACAAAATTAATTATTATTATTATTATTCTCAAAATACTAGGATATTACAGGGAGGCTTTTAGCCTATTGATGATAAGTGTAGCGTCGGGGGAATATCCATTTGTATCACTGGCTTAGCAATTCGGCTGGAAATAAAAAATGAATTATGGAGACATGTGTGGTTGATAAACATATCGATGAGCATAATCAACCCAAAAGGCATAGTTATGAGATTTGAAATATCATTTTAACTAGATTAGCACAAGTAAACATCAAGCAATAATCAAATTTTAAGGTAACTTAAAGAAGGCATGACAAAATTTTGAAGACTTAATGTAATGCCTTGAATTACAGGCAACTTTTCCTTTGAGATAGCAAATTTCGAGGAAGAAAGTTTGTAAGGGGGGAGAATGTAAATGGTTTTATCATGTTCTAAATGGTTTTATCATCTTGTCATGCCTTGTCATGCTAGGCATCATATAGATTGCATAAAAATGTTATATTGATGAGAAATGCATATATTCATTGGTGAAGTTTATTTGTCATGCATTGTATGTTTATTTGTTGACACAAGAAATCTACAGTTTATCATGGAGGTTATATTACATCCCAGCCTCGAAATGGACGTTGCCTCGAAAGGGAGGTTGTAAAATGATGGTTAGAATGCTATTTCATCACGGATGTTGATGAATGTCTTGGCCTCAGAAGGGAGGTTGGAAAATGGTGATAGCAAAGGGATTCCCCATGGTTAGTAAAGGAGGGTGAATAGATGATGTTATTATTGCATTTTTCATTCATGCTCAAATCATGTTTATTATGAATCCCTTAGATGATTCAACATCTAACTTGGGTTATGCCCTTGGAACATTCAACCGTTCTAGTTGGGGCTTGCAGCAAAGGCAAGGAAGTGGTTGAGATGTAACGACACGAGATGTCGTGTCCGATGGGTTTGGGAAGTTGTCCTTGTATTTTGCTTCTTCATGAAGATTTGGTAATGTTTTAGTCTCATATTTTACTCTTGTATTTGGTTTTCATAATGAAAAAAAAAAAAATTATTCCCTAAGTCATTTATCAAGAATATGATTTGTTGGAGATTATGATTTCTCAAGAATATGAAAAACAAAATGATCTAAGATTTTTTATATTAGTTGGAGATTAGTAAAAAAGCAAGTATTAAGATTTAAAAGAATCTCCTAAATTATTTTTACAAATTGATTTTAAATCATTGAAAAAACATGTGTATTATAGTATTTTGTGTATCAAAATGAACCAAGAAATATTATTTTTCTAAGCCTAGAAGATTAGCACATTATAAGAAGACATATAAGAAGATGTTTTCATTTTGAAAAACTATATCCCGATATTTTGATAGATAGTATTCATTGGTGTTAAAACGATTTTTAATGAATTTTTCAATAAATAGAAGGTATGTATTTTTAGACTGGTTAATTTGTTAAATCTCAAGTTTGTACTAAAACCAAAATTCTATTTTCTTATGGTTAGAGATTTTGATTTTTTAGATGTTTTTATTGAATCCAAATGGGGTGTATTTTCTTATTTACATTTATGCATTAAAGTAAACTAAAGAAATGTAATATGTTGTAATGTGGTTATTTATGTATCAAATTCATTTGTCTTCATTAGTCGACTAACAGTATGCTCAATATTGTAAAATTAATTTTAAAGCTTGACTAGGTCAAAATTAATTTTAAAGCTTGACTAGGTCTACTAAGCTATAGGCTCTGCTTACCAACAACATGCATGATTCTGTCTTAGTCGACTAAGCTATAAGCTTTGTCGACTAACAATGCTTATATACTGACTTGGTCAACTAATTCCTTAAGTCTGTTGATAGAAGAATAGCCTTGTTCGACTAAGTGTCATTCTTATTTATGTCTTGGTCGACTAAGTGTTTTGTTGTTTTTATGACTTGGTCGACCAACTTATTTTGTCTGTCAACCAAGCTTGTTATTTTGCCTGATTATGTCGACTAAGTCTCTTTTTGCAGAAAGTATAACGGCTAATTTTTCAAATCCCAACGGTCACAAATGGCTAGTTTTCTCTTGGATCTCCTAGGATTCTTATAAATACAAGTTATGGATGAACTTGGTCTAATAGATGGGAATGAGTTAATCTAAAGAGTACAAATCATTTTATTCGAGCTTATAGGAATCTGTGCCTTCATTGTTGTATTTTTTCTCTTAAAGGTTTCGTTCTATCATTGTAAATTTATTCTTAAGCCTATTTTCATTGTGAGAGAACTTGTAACTAAGAGTGTTAACTCTTAGCTTCTCTCTTTCATTTGCATGTTCTTATTTTCCTAGCTTGTTATAGCTAGAGGGCCTACTTGTCTAAGTAGGAGGTTTGTATTTCTCCTAGCAGTTAATGTTAGAGGGCCTACTAGCTTTGGTAGGAGGTTATAGTGGATTGGTTCGCAAAATCCTTAGTGAGGACTTAAGGTAGTGGATTAGGCTTGGGTTAAGATAAACCATTATAAATCTTTTGTGTTCTTTTGTGCTTGTGTTCTTTGTTTATTTATCTTTTCAAGCATCTCTATATTCCTCCCTTGATTCATATATTTAACATTTCATGAAAAAGATTTCATATTTCTCAATCTTTTGTTCTCCATTGTCAAGACAAGATTGTCTTTATATGGTTGATACCTCATCGTGCCATTTCAAGGTCTTGAGGTTTAACGAAACCGTGGTCTTCATAGATGACATCTCCTTTTTATCAAAATAATTTTTAAGGAAAAAGAATTTTTATATACCAATTCACCCCCCTCTTGGTGTGTGCCATAACACTTTTATTCCAATATAGTCATGTTGAGAAACTTATGTTCCGTTGATGAGCAATCTTATAAAATAAAAGAATGTTATTTACTACAAATTATGTTTGAGGAACAATTATGTAATACTATTATAGTTCAATGTTATTTTTGAGATTCAATTCTTAGCTTCGCATTTGATGTTTATGATGATTCTCATTCGAGTAGATGAATGGAAATTTTGGGATAGACATGACGAATGATATGTTCTAGCATTAGTTTTGAAAAGGAAAAATTTACTATCTCAGAATTGTCCTAAGTTATTGCACACCTAAGAAAGTGGGGTATTACAATTGTCATCGTTGGGTTGCCAACTAAGAAAGAAAGAGAGAGAAATAGATGAGAGATTTATGAAAAGAATGAAAGAAAAATGAAAAAGAAGAAAAAAATTTAAATATAAAGGTACTTTAAACCTTTCAAGCCTCCATTATTAGTTTATATAATCTTCAATAATTTCTTTGAGAAAAGAGATGTCAATTAATATACATTTTTTTATTCAAATGACCAACTAAAGGACAAATACAAATTAAAAAGATTACTCATACATGACACCAAGCAAAAGATTAAGTAAAATAGGATTTTACCTAAAAAGCGAAAGAATAATAATGGGAGAGGTTTTGAAATTTACTATTAGTAAAATAATGGCAACTATTGTCTCGTACATGTAAATTGACTTTGTTTGTTGTTTCCACTTGTTACTTAATGTAATGCAACGCTAGCTTCTTTAAGGTAATATTTATGTGTATTTTTGTCAAAAATAAAGTTGTATGTTTACATTTAGGGTGTGTTTGATTGCACACTTTTTCCATGGAAAATAGTCAATTTTCATCTAAATTCTAGCTTTTGTAGTGTTTGATTAGCCAATTTTTCCATAGAAAATATTTTCTCACTTTGCCTCACGTGACCTTCTTTTCTCACCTTTGATGGAATTTATTTTCTTAGGGTTGGGGTTAGATTTGATTTTCCATGGAAATGGAAACCCATGCTGGACGCAATTCATTATGCTATGGGCAGTGTACTCTTCCTTCTTCATGCCATTAGAGTTCGGCTTCTTCAGAGGCCTGCCGGAGAACCTCTTCCTCCTCTACGCGGCCAGCCAGATTGCCTTCCTTACAGGAATTGTGGTTCGATTCTTTGTCGCTTCAAAATACTCCCATTCTTACATCGCCTACAGAGAATCCCAGGCTCATCATTCTCTGGTATGTATATATATATATATATCTACTTCTCCTTTGCCCCTTGAAAACTGCTTCGTCTCGCACATTTGCTGGATTCGACTTTGATTTTCGATTTCTAGTCTTTGAACAACAACTTCAGCTAAGGCAAGCAACAAAGAAAATCAACCAGAAATTGAGAGTTCAAACAATGCGAGGCGAAGCAGCTGATTTTCTTCAAACAATGCGAGGCGAAGTAGCTGATTTTCTTCAAACAGTGTGAAGCAGCTGATTGAAGCAAACAGTACAGTGTGAGACGAAGCAGCTGATTTTCTTCAAACAATGCGAAGCAACTGATTGAAGCAAACAGTACAGTGTGAAACGAAGCAGTTGATTTTCTTCAAATAGTGCGAGAGGAAGTAGCTAATTGAAGCAGCTGATTTTCTTCAAACAGTGCGAGACAAAGCAACTGATTTTCTTGGTTGCTTGCCTTAGCTGAAGTTGTGGGTAAGTAGATTATTTTGATTATTTTGTGTATGTATATTTGATTATTTTATGTAGTTGATTATTAATTTATGTATTTGATTATTGATTATTTATGAATGTGTATGCGATTATTTCTATGGAAAATAATGATAATCAAACATCAAAAGTTAGAAAAGTGCAATAATTTCTAGGGAAAATATTAAGCCAATCAAACACTTTCAATTAACATTTTCCTTAGAATTTAATTCTAGGCAATTCAATTACCTAGAAATAATTTTTTTCCCATGTAAATTCCATGCTTGCAATCAAACACACCCTTAATGTTTTGTCAATATATACATCTTTGATTAGAAGAAATGATTTTGTATGGAAAGGAAAATGAAATGAGAATAGAATGATAATTTCATTTTATCGCTATGATTGATATGACCAGAAATCAAATAATCATTTCATTGCACTATTATGTTTGGTATCTCTTCATTTTGATTGAACGAAATTGATAAATTTGTTAAGGATATGGTAAGAAATGTTGTATGTGCTCTAAACAATGCTTCCTAGTACTGCTTGTGTCAAGTTTCAATGCATTTGAATAATGATATTTTAAAGTTTCTATCTTTCTAGAATTACTCAAATTATGCATTAGTAGTTTATGTGGCTTGGAGTCAGTAGAATAGAAATCATGTATGCCTTATTAAGTGTATATGTGTTCTTGTGTTTATAAGAATGATTGAAACATCATGATGCTAGAGTTAGAGCATCTTGATGTTATATGTTGTGTTTTGTTTTATGTGTGCTCTTGTCTTAATATATAGATGAGTTATCATAATACTCAAGCTAGAGCATCTTTGTAATATTTGTTATGATGTATTTTATGGAAGTCAAGTAATTGTGAAACACTTGACTTATGAATGTTTTATGTTAGCATGTATCTCAAAGTTAATGTGTTTATGCATGTTGTATCTTTATGTTATGTATTAATGCATGAGTCTAGTTGAAAGATTCTTATTTAAATCGTAGAGAAAGGAAGTTTGTAGTTAAGCAACATATAGTGTTCTCAACTTGTTCTCAAAGCCATGTGCTTGAGAATCTCATTATCTTGGCTCTTCTAAGGCTTTTTATGTAATCAAGTGGATGTATTTGGAAAGTTAGTCTTAACCAACTTTTACAAACAACACTCGTGTTTATTTGAGTCTAAGGTTTATATCATTTAGATGTTGATGAGAAAATGGAGTTTTGTATTTAAGCTCAATGTTTATGATATCTTAGATGTTTTGATGATATTCAAAACAATATGAATGATAGTCGAGTAAGGCATTGGATAAATTGAGCATTTGTTGCAGGGTTTTTGCTATTCCAAAATTATTCAAGTGATCTATGTTATAGCCGAGTGTTATGCCTTTGTAATCGATTAAGAAATGTGCATAATCGAGTATATTCATGTATTAATTGAGTATCTCTTTTCATTACTCGAGTATGCTTGCTTGGAATGATTTTAATCAAGTATTTTTATGAGCAATTGAGTGTTAGTTGATGGATAATCGACTATTAGTAAGTGATAGTCGAGTATATTAAGCAAGCTCTCTGTATTTCAAGTTAAATCTAGTAGTTGATGAGCTTACTCAAGTATCTGATGAGTTCAATGGCGTTTCTGAAGTATAATAGAGTGCTGACAAAATATACTTTAATATGAAGCTTATATAATCTAGTGTAGAATTTCATTAGTTGAGTGAGAGCCTGAGTTAGTCGAGTGAATGATTGTTGAACTCAAATTTTATGAGCCCTAAACTAGCCATTAGACTAGCCGTTGCACGTACTTTTAAGGCACGGATTGGACTGTTTAGGCTCCAAAAAAGGCTCTAAATTTTTCATAAATCATTAAGCATGATATTAAAATATTCTAATAATTATTTTATAAAAAAAGTAAATTGTCCTTGCAGATTTTCATCCTTTAGACAACAACTATAAAAGATAATGAAGACGAAGAAAAAGCCTGTTGTTCTTGAATTCTTCCAACTGAATTGAACCAAAAGAATTTCATTAAGCTTACATCTTCGAACAGAAAAAGAAAGGAGTGCTTACATTCTACTTGTAACACCTCGCCTCGCACGAACGCGTCACTATAAGGCAATTCCCGGGATTTCTTTTTTTTTTTTTTTTCCAAGATCAACACGCGTGGTGTGTCAAGAGCAATCTTCACATGCAGATACAAACCTTGAGAACCCAGTCTTGCCCGTTTAACTAACAAGATCAGTAATCTTAAACTAAACGAGACATAATACAATGCAATGGATACATTAACATCAAAACACCGTGGTTCTTACATAATATTTCCATAAAATACGTAATACAAATGACCAAATGACAACGTTGTACATACTAAGCCTCCAAAAGTTACAACGACTATCAAAACTAAGCACCATTGGCCTTCAATTGGCTATGTCTTTGCTCTCGCAGCAGTCCCTATCTGGAACGTTGAATGTTCCAGGGGTATAACCCAAGTTAGATGATAAAACATCTAAGTGACGGCATGAAACAGTTTACAGAATACATGAAAGACATATGAGCATGGCATATATGGACACAACAACATGCAACACGTTTAACTTGAGAAATCTCCCTGACATACTCAACCTCCCGTGAAAAATCCATTCCACACACTGTTGGGGTTGACCTTGCCGCGACATACTTAATCCCTTGAGTGTCCTACCGTGTCACTCGCTCACCTAGATTAACATTGCTCCATTCTCAAGTAGACCCCATCCCGTCCCACACGAACACAACATCGACATGAACATCAATACCCCGATGATATGAAAATCACATGCCATGTACTGACTCTTTTATAAGTAAAAATAGTTGATGCAATATACCACATGTTCAATATGCATTCGATGCCAAAATTACATAAGTAAAACGCATAAGCATAACATCCGAAGTTTTGGAGGGTACAACAACCCGCTCGAACTAGTTCAATCACATGTATCCTAAGCTCGGGAGGGTAAAACAACTCACCTGAACCCATTACACACGTCCAACATACTTTCAAAATATGGTAAGACTAGGATCAAACCAATCACCTCGAACATGTTCGGATCGCCTCGATCCTCGTGCACTACCTCGATTTGCATGCCAAATCTGAAATACTTGAATTTATATCGAACATCAAGCCACAATACTCCTAAAACACCATTTTTCATTAAGGAAACATTAAAATATATTTTCCTCAATTTTTTCATAATTTCCTCTATTTTCTCCCAATTTTCACCTCGATAATTCCAAAATAATTATTTCCTCAACCATTTTCCAAAATATTTCAACACAATAAATCCTAAAATAATTAAAGAAAAATTTTGGAATTAAAATTACCAAAAAGCCCCTTCTCACGCACCCTCACGCGCTCGGCGCGTGTGTGAGAGTGAAGGCTGGCACGTGCAGCCACGCGCCACCATCTTACTCATTGAACCAACCGCCGGGGGTTGCTCTGATGGCCATGAAAGTGGTATCTCCTTGAAGCCCTCTTAATGTCAATCATGATAGTGCAATTTTCAGGCCGAAACAACACCGAAAAGCCTACCAGAGTGGTAGTTACAGGTCCGGCGAGGCGGTCCGCCTCCAACTCTCGACCAAGCTTCGAACAGCCACCAAACTCACTCCAAAATGCCTCAAAATGCTTCCAAAATGACCCTTGATTGATTAGCGATCAATTTTGTAAAATTTTTATTATAATTTCACCCTTATTTTGATCTTAAAATTGTTTAAATTGAATATTATTATGCATTTTGTGATTGTGTGCAAGTTTAAAAATATTAATATAAAAATATATATAAAATATAAAAAATATATATATAATATAATATATATAATATATATATATAATATGGATTCCAAGCCCAAGCTCAAGCCCAACACAAGGAAGGCCCAAGTCCAACACAATGAGGGTCCAAGCCCAAGCTCAAGCCCAACACAATGAAGGCCCAAGCCCAAGCTCAAGCCCAACACAAGGAAGGCCCAAGCCCAAGCTCAAACCCAACACAAGGAAGGCCCAAGCCCAACACAATGAGGGCCCAAGCTCAAGCTCAAGCCCAACACAATGAAGGCCCAAGCCCAAGCTCAAGCCCAACACAAGGAAGGCCCAAGCCCAAAAACATGAAAAGCCCAAGTCCCACAAATTGATGACATCATCGTTTACATCATGGGTTGGAATGACATCATCGCTTACATCATGGGTTGGAGTGACATCATCGCTTACATCATGGGTTGGAGTGACATCATTGCTTACATCATGGGTTGGAGTGACATCATCGCTTACATCATGAGTTAGAATTACATCATCACTTACATCATTAATTAGATATTTTGTATTATTAAATTATATAATTGAATAGTTTCCATTACATTTTCTAGCCTATAAATAGAGCACTTAGGGCGCATTTGTAAGGATTGGATTTTCTTATAATGAAAGTATAGTTGTGATCTTTAGATTTCTCTCTTAAATTTTCAACTTTAGTTTCTATATAGTTTTGTTCTTAGAATTTCTCTCTTAAATCTTTAACCTTTGTTTCCATATAGTTGTATTATGTTATTCATATTGTCTTTTTATTATATACCGCCTATATGGTCGGTTAAAAAAATAGTCTTTCAATTATTGTCTTTTCATTATATACTGCCTATATGGTCGGTTAAAAAATAGTCTTTTAAATATTGTCTTTTAATTCCCGTCATTTAAATTCCTGCCAATTTATTTTAAAATGAAGATGAGTAGCTAAATCCATTCTTGGGTTAAGGCAAGGACAGTGTTCAACGCCAATGATTCCCAATGAAAGCTGTGCTTAAAATATGTAATATTAATCTGATTCAATTTGAGCAGTGTGCGTATAGTGTATCTTTAAGTTTGGATTGGAACATAAGCCTAACTTAGAGTTTTCATGCCACGTATGGAGATTGCTAGATCTGGAAATGTTTTCATACCCAAGCCTAAATGATAATCTATATCTATAAATTCTGTCTATGGAATATAGTTCAATTTATGGTAATTGCTTAACTTAGAATTTTCATGCCATGTATGGATATTGCTTAAACAAGAATTACCATTATCTTGAACTAAATTTACTAATAGAGCTGTAAAACTTAATTCAGATGAATATTGCTGATCTTTTCTATCAAATTGGGAATTAATTGGTTTTGACACTGAAATTGTCTTGACCCAAGCTACTTAAATTCAGTATTAGTTTATCTTTAATTATTGTCTTTAGATCATCTTAATTACCTCTTAAAATCAAATATTTTGTGATCTTCATTTTCATCCATAAATAATCTCCATGTGAATCGACTCGGACTCACCGAAATATAAATTTAAAATTGTACTACACGCACACTCGCACACTGGCGAGTATAATCGCCCTACACCTGCTTTAATAAGAGAATTGACGTCGGATGAATTTGGTTGTAGTTTTGATAAATAAATGTGCAGGGTAGTGTAGCAGTCAGTTTTTGGCGCCGTTGCCGGGGAGATTAAATTTGGTTGAATTTTGTTGTTGTTTTACTATTTTTTAAAAAAATAAGAAAATAATAATTAAAAAATTATTTTTCAAAAAAATATATATATAAAATATATATTTGAAAAAAAAAACTAAAAAATAATAAAATAATAAAATAATAAAATAATATAAATTAAAAAATAATTAAAAATTAAGTAAAAAAATAATAATTAAAAAAAATATTTAGATAACTTTTAGTTACTAAATAGTGCAAGAGACTACGGTCAGGTATGATTATTGAAACATTAATTGATTCATTAACATCATTATCTACCGTTGAATTGTTATTTTCATATTCTTTATATCTCAGTATTTCAGCATGTCTGTGACTTCTAATACATTTGGTCATCCTGATCCCAGTGAGGGGAAGTTTTCTTTTAACCAGAGTCAGAGGGAGAATTCTTATCTGTCGGGCTATGACCCAGATCTTTACACTGATTATCCCAATTCCTATAACCATTGGAATTATCCTTGGAACAATGACTCCATGTTCCAATCTCATGAACCTCTTCCTCCACCACCTCACCAATTTGAGTTAGAACAAGGGGTTAGATCTGATGCTTATCAACCTCAGTATGAAAAATTTTTAGACACCTTTCAGGAGTTTATGCAAGGTTAAATGAGTTTTAATGCACAAGTGGTCGAACATCAAGAACAAACCACTAGGGCCATAGGTGACATTTTAGAACAATTGATCGAATTTACACAGACCTTAAGCGTGAGTGAACCTGACGAGTTTCCAAACCAACCTAATCAAAATTCTGTAGGTCAATGTCTTGGGGAGGAATCGTCATTCAATACACCCATAAGTCAAGAGTCGGTCCAATCTACACCCATCCCTAGGAATGATGAGCCAATTAAGAGACTTGATGACCCTAGGATGGTACGAGAAATCATAGAAGAAAAAATGGGCCAAAATGATGTAAGAAAAGAAGAAGCCTGGGAGAAAGAAGAGGATAAAACCCAAGAGCCTAAATGTGAAGATACCATGGGCCTAGCCAAACTTGAGCTTAAATTTATATCTTTTGGGCTAGTCTATATTATTGGGGATCAAATTAAACCAGACATGTGTGAGTTGTTTGTGCGAATTGATGTGTCGTACTCTGATGTAATAAAACCAACACCCCCGGATGACATATTTTCAAAATATGTATGTGCATTTATGAGAAAAATTAATTTACATAATTTTGAAAATAACTTTAAAAGTGGTGTAATGAATAGAAGTTATTATATGATTAGGTGGGCAATCACTCATTTGATCCTTAACTGGAAGAAAAGAAAAAAATTCTAAAAAAAGAATTAAAAATATATAATAAAATAAATTTGTTTTTTTAAAAAAATAAAAATAATAAAAATATATATATACAAAAAATAAAATAAAATAAAATAAAGAAAAGAGGGAGACAAACTTAACGCTAATGGCAACCACTTTTCTCGGGCAGTGCAATCACACTACCCTATAAAGAAAAAGAAACTTTAAGCGTCAAAAAAGAAACACCGAAAGATGAAAAATGAGACATCAAACGTTGAAAAAAGAGATGCCAGATGTAACCCTACACTTGGGGCACGCCTCGAGCCAAGTGTGGTTGTTGGAATGGTGATTTCCACAAGCCCTATAAGAGACCCCATATCTGCATGAGGCAAACCACACTTCTTTGAGCTCAGTCTTCTCTCCTTCGTGTTGTTCTCCAATCAAGTACTGTCGTTCATTTTGTAAGATTCATAGTTTTACTTTTCTCTTATTATAGTTATATTTTAATTACAAAAAAAAAAAAATGGATCTTCAACTCTCAAAAATCCGCAAGTACTATCCATCTCTCCCAATGAACGATTTGAAAAAAAATTTATACTGGTAGGTGTGAAAGACTTAGGATATTGGTGTATAATAGCATCCCTGAAGATATTCGCTGGTTGATCGAAGCAAAAGTTCGATTAGCTGGCGAAACTTCACCTAGTTTTACGCACTTCCCAGGCTTAGGAAAGAGTAGTTTTGCAAAAAAACGAAGAGTGAAAAGATTAAATGGTTGTCACAAATGTGCTCGATGGACTTGTAACACACGATGCAAATCTGTGGGGTTTACTTCCATAAATCGAGAAGATAAAATTAGTTTCATAAAGGATGGGCTGAGTAGGGAGTCTTTGGATGATATTCGATTGACTCTTGAGACGCATCCGTGCGGAATAGTGCAACGAGAAATTCTTGCTTTATGGACCTAGTTTAGAAGTGACCACCAACGCTATAGTCTTGGAAATCTGACTATAATTGACCCTGTTTGCCAATCTTTAAGAAAATTGGATGGGAAGCCTATCCCCACTTCATAGAAGGTGTTTAAGCCGTTTCTGGACGTAAAACTAGAGGAAGATGTGAGCCACAATCACAACTACTTGTATATACGCATGATTTTTGTTTATTTTTATTGTTGAATTTCTATGTAGTTACTTTTGATTGCCAAACTTCTTTAACCAGTTCTACTTTCAGGGCATACATAAAGAACTAATATAAATGGAAGGCTAGTCAATTCGTCGAATCAATACCATATGTGTACTATGTGGCTCTCAACCTGGGAGCGATATTTGTTACACACTTGCAGCAAGCGAACTTGGTATAAAATTGGGAGATAGAAAAATTAATTTGGTCTATGGAAGGGGAAGTCGTGGATTGAATGGATGTGTTTCACAGGCTGCACATCTTGGGAAATCATATGTGGTAGGTGTTATGCCAATCCCTTTGGCTGATCCACAGATTTCCAGGTATACACGAGGTCAACTTATAAGAACAATTTCTATATCTGAGCGCATGGCTTGTAAGATTTATCAGTCAGACGCCTTCATTGCTTTACTAGGAGATTTTGGTACACTTGAAGAAATCTTTTGTATAATCTCCTGGGCCAAAAGCAATCTCTATACCAAACCCATTGGACTTTTAAACGTTAACCATTTTTTTGATGGGTTGCTCTCTTTTCTTGATCAGGCTGTGGAACAAAAATTCATTTCTCTTTCAGCAAGAAAGATTCTCATTTCCGCATCTACCATTGAGGAGCTGCTAGAGAAATTACACGCTTATGTTCCACAGCACGATCCTTATGAGCCTCGGATAGACTGGTCTAAGGTAATTGGAAGCAAGCGCAAAAGGGGTCCGATTAATTTAGATTTATCCCTCTAAGGAGGGCAAGTCTATGATAAGATGGCTGAGTAAGGAGTACTTTTCTGTACTCTTGAGACGCATCTGTTTATTTTTACTTGCATGAATTTATTTTATGTTTTGTTTAAAAAAATTGTGGAATGCTGTTAGGCAACTCTATGATAAGATGGCTGAGTAAGGAGTACTTTTTGTACTCTTGAGACACATTTCTTTATTATATGACTTGCATGAATTTTTCTTATTTCAATGTGAAAAAAAAAATATATATATTTATAGAGTATTCTCACTTGTTTGTTAAAGATTTAGCAGTTCACAGTAAACTTACAGACTTATGGAGTTACAGGTATTCCTAACAACCCTATTTTATTACTGTAATTTGAGTTGGGGGGAGTAAGGTATATTTATGAATTATCTGGTCTATGTTTAACTGTGAATTTGCAATTGCATGCTTGTAGTTTTGTGTGAATTAAAAATTAAAAAAAAAATGTGTGTGCTTTAAATAATGCTATCCCTAAAGCTTTGGAATTATACACTGATAGCCAGTTGAATTTGCAATATGAATCATGAATGCATTAATTTCTTATTTGAAAACGTATATGTATGGAATTAGAATAGGTGATTTGCATGCATCAAGTGTTCAATAATTAGAAATTGGTTTATCGGTCATAAAGTCAAAGACAATGGTAATTAGCTGATTAGCACACTGCATGATCCCTCAACAGAAGTGGAGATTATTACCCGAGTGAGTGTTTGAGCCTAATAATCATTAATTCCGAGTGAAATAACACTTACTCTAAATGCGCTTTATTGTCTATCTCATCTTTTTAATAGTTTCAAAACATCAATTTGCTTTGAATGTCTAGTATGATAGTGGATGAATTTGGCTGGTTTCAAACTCTGAATTAGTTGACTGAGTAACATTGTTTTGTAGAAGTATGATAAGGGGATCAATTTCTTTCAATTTGGACCTATTAACCTTTTTCTTTCTTTACATTAACCTCCATTGCTAGCCCATTTGAGTTGTTCTTAGTACAATTCCTTTTTTTACCCTCATCTAAACCGTAACCACATGAAGTTTGTCCAACCTGGTGTGTTTTTAGGAATTAGTCTATTTCGATATTTTCATATAAAAAAAAAGCAAAAAGAGGAAAAAAAAGAGAAAAAAAAAAGAAAAAAAAAGGGAAGTTCTCTTAGTTATTCAGCATAAGTGTTTCAAAATAAATGCTGGAGAAAACATTAAATCCAGTTTGAGATTAGTGTAAAAAAAAAAAAAAAAAAAAAAACCTTACACACCCTTTGCACACTTTACCCTTTTCTTTGACAACCCGTATTAACCTCATAGCCTCATTACAACCCAGTCTGGTCCTTCTTGATGCTATAAATCATGTGATCTCAGGATTCGAGTTTAGAGTAAAGAATTCTGTTTAAATTCAGAAGTTATTTATCTATGGCATTATTCCAGTCATGAAGCTATGTTAAATTCCCTGTTCTTTCATGAAAATACGTTCTTTGTATTTGGGATGACACCGAGTTTGAACTTGTTTTACATTTACTCTTAAAACAGTGGGCCCCTTATGTGTACACCCGAGGAATCGTTTTTTTTATTGGAGGGAAAATCCATAGTAAGGTTTGAAGTCGAAACTTCAAGGGAGTAAGGTAGAATGATGGTCATCCTAGTTGCCGTTCCTAAGATTATATGACCTTTGACCGAAATCTAATTTAAAATATTCGTCTGTATGAAGATAGCTTGTTCTGTTCTATGTATTTTGGTTTCGAATTTAAAATTTTTATATTCATGTAATTATTGTGAATAAATATGGTCAGTGTAAAGTCTAATTGCTATGGGACTAGCAATGTTTAAGTTGGGGGGTATGATTAGCGATCAATTTTGTAAAATTTTTATTATAATTTCACCCTTATTTTGATCTTAAAATGGTTTAAATTGAATATTATTATGCATTTTGTGATTGTGTGCAAGTTTAAAAATATTAATATAAAAATATATATAAAATATAAAAAATATATATAATATATATATAATATGGATTCCAAGCCCAAGCTCAAGCCCAAAACAAGGAAGGCCCAAGCCCAACACAATGAGGGCCCAAGCCCAAGCTCAAGCCCAACACAATGAAGGCCCAAGCCCAAGCTCAAGCCCAACACAAGGAAGGCCCAAACCCAAGCTCAAGCCCAACACAAGAAAGGCCCAAGCCCAACACAATGAGGGCCCAAGCCCAAGCTCAAGCCCAACACAATGAAGGCCCAAGCCCAAGCTCAAGCCCAACACAAGGAAGACCCAAGCCCAAAAACATAAAAAGCCCAATTCCCACAAATTGATGACATCATCGCTTACATCATGGGTTGGAATGACATCATCGCTTACATCATAGGTTGGAGTGGCATCATCGCTTACATCATGGGTTGGAGTGACATCATCGCTTACATCATGGGTTGGAGTGACATCATTGCTTACATCATGGGTTGGAGTGACATCATCGCTTACATCATGAGTTGGAATTACATCATTAATTAGATATTTTGTATTATTAAATTATATAATTGAATAGTTTCCATTACATTTTCTAGCCTATAAATAGAGCACTTAGGGCGCATTTGTAAGGATTGAATTTTCTTATAATGAAAGTATAGTTGTGATCTTTAGATTTCTCTCTTAAATTTTCAACTTTAGTTTCTATATAGTTTTGTTCTCAGAATTTCTCTCTTAAATCTTTAACCTTTGTTTCCATATAGTTGTATTATGTTATTCATATTGTCTTTTTATTATATACCGCCTATATGGTCGGTTAAAAAAATAGTCTTTCAATTATTGTCTTTTCATTATATACTGCCTATATGGTCGGTTAAAAAATAGTCTTTTAAATATTGTCTTTTAATTCCCGTCATTTAAATTCCTGCCAATTTATTTTAAAATGAAGATGAGTAGCTAAATCCATTCTTGGGTTAAGGCAAGGACAGTGTTCAACGCCAATGATTCCCAATGAAAGCTGTGCTTAAAATATGTAATATTAATCTGATTCAATTTGAGCAGTGTGCGTATAGTGTATCTTTAAGTTTGGATTGGAACATAAGCCTAACTTAGAATTTTCATGCCACGTATGGAGATTGCTAGATCTGGAAATGTTTTCATATCCAAGCCTAAATGATAATCTATATCTATAAATTCTGTCTATGGAATATAGTTCAATTTATGGTAATTGCTTAACTTAGAATTTTCATGCCATGTATGGATATTGCTTAAACAAGAATTACCATTATCTTGAACTAAATTTACTAACAGAGCTGTAAAACTTAATTCAGATGAATATTGCTGATCTTTTCTATCAAATTGGGAATTAATTGGTTTTGGCACTGAAATTGTCTTGACTCAAGCTACTTAAATTCAGTATTAGTTTAGCTTTAATTATTGTCTTTAGATCATCTTAATTACCTCTTAAAATCAAATATTTTGTGATCTTCATTTTCATCCATAAATAATCTCCCTGTGAATCGACTCAGACTCACCGAAATATAAATTTAAAATTGTACTACACGCACACTCGCACACTGGCGAGTATAATCGCCCTACACCTGCTTTAATAAGAGGATTGACGTCGGATGAATTTGGTTGTAGTTTTGATAAATAATCTCCCTGTGACTTCTAATACATTTGGTCATTGATACCTTGAGACCAAAAGCCCTCTATCAAGGCTCCCAAAATCATCCAAAAATGCGGTCGATTTGAGTCTTCATTCTCAGTTGAAACCCTTACCCTTTTATAGCCAAAATTCGGCCAATATTCGACCAATCACCAGTCATGGATTGGCCTACCAGAAACCTCAAGTCGTATATGACCTCCCCTAAGCTAGCATCGGTCGTCCCATCATGGAAAATGGCCTCCACGTGCAGTTGCAGTGCGGCGGTCGTTTTTCCTTCATTGCGTTCACACCACTATTTTTTCATAAATTGCTTTCACCCCTCGACTTCTTCAAATGCCATTTTTACCCTTTCTATGACACCCTTGATGACTTCAACTATATCTCGAAGGCCCTCAAAATTTGTACTATTCATTTCATCCTTGAAACTCCCAAAAAATTACCATTTTGACCTCTCTCGGGAAAATTTAGGAAATAACACTTAGGCCCGACTGCTCAATTTAACCTTAAATCTATTTGTTTTAACCCGAAATCACTTAAGGGTTGTTCTATACATAAAATATTGGTCCTTAACTTGCTCCGTTGACCTTCCAAAAGTCTCCTACGTCGATTCAGTTTTCTCAGTCCGGTCGACAGTTGTACCGAAAACTGTTCCTGATCCAATTTCTTTCATCACTAAAAACCATAATTCGAATTACTTGTCAATACTATAACATTTTTCTTGGCTATCTAGGGTTCGGGGTACTCCTTTCATTCAATTTGGTTTCTTAAAACATTGATAATGTACCCTACAACCTCTTTCTTTTGATAATTCTAGTTATACCCTTCATCAAATACCATTTATACCCTTAATAATTTCCCGGGTATTACACTACTTATTCCTTTTATCTCTCTTTTCTTTGTGAGAAGTAAATATTGTCATTTGTGCTCTACCTTTGTAAGAGCTTCTCAAGTGCTTCAATTTATAATCTTCTTATATCTTGTTGTAGTTATGCCTGATCCTTAAAAGGCAAGACCATCATTACCTATCTTGACGGAACCAAAATTACTTGAGGTATATGTAGTAAAGAATTCTCACCTTGATGTAGCATGAATAGAAGCTCTACTATTAATGACCCAATTGCTATCATGACTTGTAAGATTCACAACATTTTCATCAAGAACAACGAGAAACTCTTTGACAGCGACTGCAACTTATTCCTTATTATCTTCATGATTTTTCCCTTTTTCATTTTTGTTGTTTCTCTTCAGCTTCCAATAGCTCTTTTTAATGTGCCTCTTTTTGTAGTAGTGGTAGCATTCTACAATTGCAAACTTGTTTGACTTACCTCAACTTTTACTATTACTCATTTTCAAATCCCGATTCAAACTCCTTCTCTTTGACTTAATAACCAAAACATCAAATTGCGAGGAACCAACTTGTGATTTTTTTTCTCATTTCCTCATTCAGAACACTACTTTTTGCTAAGTTCATAGAGATAACACCATTTGGATCGGAGTTAGTAAGTGACATTCTAAATGTCTTCCAGGAATCCGGTAATGTACTAAGAAGCTATAGACCCTGAATCTCATCATTAAATTTGATTCCCATACCAAACTACTAATTGAACAATCCCTGAAATGCATTAAAGTGATCTAACATTGGAGTCCCTTCTTCGTATTTCAAATCAATCATTTTCTTGATAAAAAACAACTTATGATTTTCGATCTTCTGAGCATACAATTGCTCTAGCTTCAACCACAAAGAACGAGCATAAGTCTCACTACTAACATGGTTCAATACATTATCATCCACCCATAGCCTAATCAACCCACACACTTGGCGATGTAGCAAAGCCCATTCAACATCATATTTCCTTGCAAGTTTCTCTTTGACAAACACAGGTAAATAATAATCATTCATATAGAGAAGATCCACCATCTTACCTTTCCATAGATGATAATTTGAACCATTCAAATTGATTATTAGTCTAGTATTTGTTTATGTAGTTTAACACAAGCAAATATAAAACTTAAACCTAAGCTCTGATACCACTTTGTTGAGATCAATATACCCAATCCCTAACTTGTGAAAACCTGTGAGGAAACAAAGCAAGCAACTGAGTATTAAGTGCAATCACAAAAAGTAAAGGAGACAATGAATTTACATGGAAAACCCCCTCAATGTGAGAAGTAAAAACACGGGACCGAAGTTCACCTAAAAATTTCACTAATATCACTAAATCTAAGTTACAAAATCCTTTAAACAATCACAAGATGAAAGAGGCAAACCACAGGATGAAACTTGTCTCAAATCAATGAAATAACAAAGGAGTTAGATAGAATAGATCGAACCATAAGACAATACGAAAATGGCTCGATTCCTAAGGATCCAAGACTCCAAATCTGATATGCACCGTTTAGATCCTAGAACCACGAGTCTTGAATGTACCCTCAAAATTTCAACTCAATCAAATCACAAAACATCGTCTAATCGTCTGTTGGATCACAATAGCACATACATAAATAAAATTTCAAATTTCTCCCAAAACTTTGTCATTTTTCCTTCTATTTTTCTGACCTATTATGGACAAATTTTATAGCCTAAGGGGCACAAAAAAACCCTAATCTCATTAAGGTTATTTTAGGCTCATGAGATAAAAATATTAGTGAAATAAATTGGGCCATCCTTTTAGGAATACCCAACCATTACTGGGCCATCCTCCAACTAAGGGGGAAGCCCGACCCAACAGTTCTAACTTTCTTCATACAACTTCTCCTATTTATATATTTCCTGCATTGAATGTTAGCTGGCATGGAAAATGACAATTGGAATGTTTTAATTGAGTCAGAACTACCACTTTTTGTCTCTATGGGCATTAAACAATATAAATAAATTCACAAAAGTACACTCATGTTGTCTAAAATGTATTTAATGAACTAAAAAGATGAAACTGGGTGTAATGAACTAAAGAGATGAAACTAGCAACACTCAATGTGTCCAATGACTATATTTTTCAAAATCTGTTAGTCAATACTCGACTAAGTTATAGGCTTACTCGACTAATATAGGTCCTTACTTATTTGGATATACAATGTAATTGATTATATGATAGACTTACTCAAGTATGACCAAGTCATTACTCGACTAATATAGAAGCCTCAGAAACTTTCATTATTTACTCAATTACAAGGTTAAGATTACTCAACTAATATAGATCTTTACTCGAGTACAAACACTTAATACTAGATTAATCTTAAGACCAGAAACTTAGCAGCGTCCAACCTATTTTTACTTGATTAATTAGAAGAAGGATATTCACTCAAGTATAAAAATACATTAGTCGATTATAAAGAAAGCTTCTCTTGAGTAAAAAGATTCTCAAAAGATTTAACACAAAAATACTCAATTATCAAAAAGATTTACTCGAGTACAAATGATTGATACTTGATTATAAAAACTACTTACTCGATTAATTCGAGTAATTTTTGAGATGATAGAAGATTGCATAATATACTCAAGTAAGAAATTTTGATAGTTAATTATATTATACCTTTACTTGACTATACTAATGAAACACTTTGAATTTTTCCTCAAATTTTTTTTTTTTTTTTGTTCACACAAAGTGGAAGCTAAATAAATAATAAAAATCGTAAGTCATTTAATACAACCACTAAGGGCTTATTCCGCTATAATTCTCAAAGCTTCAAATAAATTCAATATAACACAATGTGACAATTTTGCCTCTACACTCGAAATATTCCTAAAGACCTTTTCAGTCAAGATTGTTCTGTACGCAAGTCTACTACACGAGAATCAAGCTTCACTAGGCTCATCCTCAGCCTTCGCTTTCCCTTTACATGGAATGATGTAAAAGCAAGTATGAATCACAAGGCTCATCAGCAATAATTTTAAAATGAACGGAATCGATAAGAATCGAAGCAAGTGATGGAATTACTTATTTATATTAAATACACCCACACTATATTTCACAACATCATATAAAATTATGTGCATGCATAAATGCACACCTATGGCCCTTGGGGCCCACATAAGTCATATTGGTACCCGAGGCCTAAAAATACGTACCTGACTTATGGTCATATACTTGCAAACATAAACATTAAATATTAAATTATGGACCAAAGTCCTTCCTCACGTCAAACTTACGTCTACCGAGCTTTCTGCATTATAGCCGTCCAATATGAGCCGAAGCTCCCTAGCGTTAGACTTTTGTCTATTGAGCTTATGGCATAAAACCATCAACATAATCCTCACATCAAGCCATCACCTGCCGAGCTTATGGCATAATAACCATCATCATATTCCTCGCGTCAGGCCATCCCTTACTGAGCATACAACATAATAACCATTAACTTATTCCTCGCGTCAGGCCATCGCCTACCGAGCTTATGGCATGACAACCATCAACTTCCTCGTGTTAGGTTTTCACCTACCGAGCTTATGGCCATACCTTGCAGACTTAATCCACTACCCATATAAGTCACCATTCAACACGTAACCATTTCAAAGAATAACAATTCATACATGATCATACAAAATATTCCAAACATATGTTCATACATAATCTTTTATTACACACGTGCACAACTTTTACAACAACAAGAGAGGTATAAGGAGCCTTCTGTGTCTACTGCTACATATATATACATCATATATATATTTCATATGGTTAGATTTATTGAACGAAATGAAAGAATAAGGAAGGAGATGGAATAGAGGCCGCTTGAAAAGGCGCATTTCATAAATTAGAAATTTAAATCAATAAGAATAATAATAATATTATATATATTATTTCTCGGTAGAAGGGTATAACTTTTCTCCCCACGTCCCTTCGTAATTCCCTTCAAAGTCCCACTTAGTCTCCCACATCAATTTCCCTTTTGTTTCCTTTTTATTAATGTAATATCACATATATATTATCATGCTCCAGCCTTTCTTTTTCATTTATTATGCCTCACCTACTTATAATTCCTTTCTTTTCTAATAACATACAATATAATGCCATGTATTTTGTGCAGATTTTAAAGTACAATAAATAATTTTATCTATGTGTATAATTTTTATAACAATGAGAAAAATAATCTAGAGTTACCGGAACTTTAGTGCCATTAATGATATTATTGAAATAAATAATCAGTATACACATGCATTATGAAGTTATATATACTGTTTGGATAGAATATCATGAAATAAATATGATTCATCAAGGATCCAGCAGTTAGAAAAGAATGTATCATCGAAAAAAAACATCATTCCTTTAAAAATTATAGGCAAAACTGGAACCCTATTTAGGCTTTTAAATAAGATTAAAGTGAAAGAGTAATAAAAAATTACATCCCAAAAAAGAAGAAAGAGATAGGGAACTTGTAAATCAGAAAGAAAAGGAAAAAGAACTTACAATGAGGGTTAAAGAACTTGTGTATGAAAGGAAAAAGAGAAGTAATAAATTGCCTGAATATTGGAAAAGAAGGTTGAGAACTTGCTTGTAGTTTACGCTCACTTTGACTATTCTTCCCTTCTTCAAATGTCCTTTATTCCTTCTCAAGGCTCAATTTCAAATCTCCCCTCAACTCCAATCTCTCCCATAGGCTTCCCCAAAAATCCAAATCTCCTTCCAATCTCCCTATTTATAGGGAATTTAACTCAAGGTGGTATAAGTATAATAATTCCCACTTAATTTTCTTTATTTACTTAATTGCCCACCTAATTTTTTTAATTATTTATTCTCCCACCTAATCTTCTTTATTTACTTAATTGCCTCTCTAATCCCCTTTTAATTAATTATTCTCCCACCTAATATTCTTTCTTTACTTAATTTCCTACCTAATCTCCTTTTAATTAATTATTCTCCAACCTAGTATTCTTTATTTACTTAATTTCCTACCTAATTTTTTTTAATTATTTATTCTCCCACATAATCTGACAAGTTTGAAATGCTATGGCACCAACCCAAGAGGGAGGGTGAATTGGGTTATTTAAAAATTAGCTTGAAAACTAGAAATCTTTTTCAAAGCAAATAAGAATATAATGGAAGTGAGGTTATTGAAATACTTGAAATAATAAATAAAATAAAAAGCATAAGCAAGAGATGAACACAAGGATTTATAGTGGTTCACTAACGACCCATTAGGGGGTCTAGGCACTTTCAGGTATTTTATTATGAGCTCAATTTTTTCTTTTTTTTCTTTTTTGAGGATTGAATATATTTTTATGGAATAAAGTGAAAGTTGAAAGAAGAACCGATGGGCCTTGATTTAGTTGGGCCTAGTTTATTTGAGATAGATTAACTGGTTGGGCTTGAGCCCATTAGCAATTAATGATTGAAATCTAATGTGAATTTGAAATAAAGTGTGAAATGTCTAAAATGGGTTAATGAATATTAATGCATGGTAAAAAGGTAAGGGCAAGTGTGTAATTCCACAATTGGGTTGAATAAGGAACATGGAGAAAATGGCAAATGTCAATAGTACCCTGGACCTTCGTTTGACCATTGTTAGGGTGAGGGCAGTCAAGTAATTTTCATGGGATGCAGGGGGTAGACCTGCAGCCCTCCCTTTATCCCCTCTACTATGTCGAGGATTTCCTCCTTGGTGTAACATGCTTGACAACCAATGTTCTTCGCCAGCCTTATTTCCTTCTTCATCCCCATCTACGACCTTATCTCCTCCTTCCTCCTAGCTTCTCATGTCTGCCTTGACCGATAGCAGTATCAAGAAGAGAGGATTCTTCTGCATAGTGAAGTCATCAAGCAAGTTCTTCTTGCACTCCTCTTTTATTTTCAGTGCAAGCACCCTTATTTATTTATTGTTCTCGTGCGAGTTCCCCTATTAGTCTCTTCATTTTAGCCACTGTGAGGGATGATAAATGTATATATATATATATACATATGCTTGTTGCTGTGTATGGTTCTCCTTCTGTGTTGATCATTGAGTCTTCATATCTGGGTATCTGATGGGGTCTCATTGTGGTCTCAGAATGGGGTTTGTTTCCACCCCAAGGTTCATTCTGTGAATCGCAATTCATTTATCTAGATATAGATACTAGGCTCTGTTCGCTTCTATATCTTACTGAGCTTAATCATGTATACATGGCCGAATGCACCTCACAGAAGCCTAAATGACGCGTCTGAATAAGCATGAACCATCCAAATGCCATCTTCCACATGCGAATGTCAGACACAAAATATTCATAAACATATATAAGTCCCGCTTTGAATAGCCCCTTATATGTATATATATATATATATCTGAGACGAATAGCATGGTGTAGATACCCTCTGTTTTAAATAGCCTATGTATATCTATTCAAATCAACCCTGTGAGCTCTTTCTGCGAGCTCTGCTTCAAGCTCTTTCCTCGAACTCTTAGCCGCTAACCCTTACTGCGGGCTTTTCTGCAAGCTCTTACATGCGATATTTCTTACAAGCTTTTTTCCATGAGCTCATGCCCTATATGCCCTTTTGCTACGAGCCTTATCCGCGAGCTCTTTCCCTCGAGGTCATTCCTCAAGCTTTTGACCATGAGCTCTTGTTGCGAGCAACTTCCATGAGCCCTTGCTCAACCTCTTGTCCGTGATCTCTTTCTCAACCCCTTGTCCAAGAGCTCTTGCTTAAACCCTTTCCACTAGCCCTTGCTCAACCCCTTGTCTGCAAGCCCTTTCTCGGCCCCTATCCACGAGCCCTTTCCATGAGATTTTGCCTCAAACTCTTTCCAGGAGTTGTTGTCGTGGTCCATTTTTTGCGAGTTCTTCCAATATGCGCTCTTGTTGTATGACTCATAGCCGCGAGCTCCTGCCACAAGCCCTTATTGCGAGCTCATGCTCTTAGCCAAACCTCCACCTCGACCATCTCTTGGAAATCAAATCACTTTGAATAATACTCTCCTTCAACAAATCAAAGTCGATTCTGATAGTAAATAAGAATACACAAGCGTTGTAATACCCCATAACTGTGTGAGGTCACTGTGTAATTTAAGTGAATTTAAAATACCGAAAAATGAGCTTGATAGCATAATAAATCACCGAATCAACTGGAGGGAGCACCCCGAGACTTAGATGTCTAAAGAAAATGGTGCATCAGTAACGAGTGTCCTGAGAAAAGAATTATGGCATCAAAAGAAATGAGATCGGGAACAGTTTTCGGTACAACAAAAATTTAGCTGTCGATTAGGTCGTAATACCGAATTGTTATAAACGACGTCCAAAATGTCAACGGAGCATGTCAAGGACTATTATTTGATGTATAGAACAACCCTTAAGTGATTTTGGGTTGAATCGAGTAGATTTAAGGTCAAAACGATCAATCGAGCCTAAGTGTAATTTTTTAAAATTACCTGATAGAGGTCAAAACGGTAATTTTTCAAAAGTTTCAAGATAGAAATGAGAAGTACTAATCTTGAGGGCCTTAGTGATGGTGCTGGAAAGATCAGGGGCTTGAGGATAAGGGCCAAAATGCAAAAGAAAATCTTAAGAGGGCTAAAATGCAATTTTTGAAAATCTGCTAAAGCATGGCAAATCTAGCTGCGGATTTGGCCAAAAAATCAAGAAGATTGGCAACCAAGTTTCGTCAGGGCATGGGCAAGGACGATCCTAGTGGTGTGTAGAGAAGGTATGGCCGAAAATCGGCCACGTGGGGGTCGGATTTGGCTTATAAATACTAAGGGTTTTTGGCCAAATTTGGAGCATCAAATTACTTGATTTTGAGGGCGAATCAAAGGAAGCCAATAAGGAGCTTTTGATCCTTGAGGAAAGAGGAGCATTTCTAGAGATTTTCATGAGTTTTCAAGCTGGTTCAAGGGGTTTTCGAAGGCTGGTCGGAAAACTAGGCGGATCGCCATGCCACGCCTGAAATTGCCCGATTGAGGGCCTTGTTGGTGGCCTTTCGGCCTAAAACTGGCGGCATCAAGATCGACTGAATGTGGGCTTCTTGGAGGTGTGATCGAGGTCTGATTCCGGTCACCGGTCGGCGACCAACTCGCCAAAGAAGAAAGGGTGCGTGCAGTGCACGTGTGGTCGCCACGCGCAGTACCACTCGCCCGCGTGTGAGGGCGTGTGAGGGCTCAGGTATTTTTGAATTTTTTTTATTATTTTAATAAAAATAAATTAGAAATTATGGTGGAAGGAAATTTTGAAAAATATTGGAGAAAATGGTCATTTTGTAATTTTCAAGGGAAATAAGGCTTATGAAAAATAGGAGAAGGTATAGGAAAATTTTCAAAAAATTCCAGAGACTTATAAATATTGTTTTATGAATTTTTGTGGAGAAAAATTTAGAAAAATGATTGAATAGATATTTATTTGGAATTATCGAGAGAAAAATAGGAAGAAATTAGAGAAAAATTATGAGAAAATCGAGAAAATAGATATTGATTTTCCTTTGAATGCATATAATGTCTAGGGAGGCTCGAGATTAAACTGTAGTACGCCTGGCATGAGAGACAAGGTCTAGCATGCTTTTTGAGGAAATCTGAGTTACATCTAAAGGTGAATAGTTCTACCCGAAAGGACTTATAGTACCATGCGAATGGTTTACTGTGAGTGTTCATCCCTATGGCTTGGTTTATTGTGATGGTTTGTTCAAACGATTATTTACACATGCATTGAATTTCGTACGATAAATTGCATACATCGAGATGTTGATTTTAAGTTATGTATGTTATGATTTTCGGCATTAGCATGTTGTGTGTTGTCCATGAGGGACGTGGGTTGTTAACATGTGACGTAGCCCTGAGTGATAACACTTGGGATGCGTACCAAGGATTAAAGCTAGGTGACCCACTTGGGACGGGGCTGAGATGGACTTCACCCTACGGTACTCAAATGGCGGGGCTGAGAGTGGACACCACCCCGGTTGTTGGCTCAAGTGGTGGGGCTTTGAGTGGACACTACCCCAGGTTCCTTTAAGCAATAGCATTAATACTGAGGTGTTGTTGATTCCGAGGATAGTGCTGATGTGATGCTCTTGGGGCTAGGGTTGCGTTGGGTTTGGAATGCTTTTGAGTAGGAGCGTAATGCCTAACAATGACAATGGGGCGATTCCCGAGTTCATATGTCAAGGTTGTCCCTCTTAAGAAGGGTTGTGTTTGCCAATGGGTCAATGTGGTCGTGTCGCCTTTAGAGAGATTGCATTTTCCTCGGTTAGGGCTAAGTGCTTCGTGGGATTCTCTTAGGCTGGTGCATGTCAGGATTTGTCAGTTTTATATATGATTTTGCATATATTCATGAAAATGTTTTTGAACTCTCACTAAGATGATTCAGCATCTACTTTGGACCATGTCCCTGGAATATTCAAACGTTCCAGGTGAAAGCAGTGGCCCCAAGGGAAAGGATGTCATCGAGATGTAGTTGCTATGTTTTGTTTTCGTGGGTTTTGTCTATGATTACGATGTTCAGAGGTTATGTAATATTTTGATATTTTCATGTGAAACATCGATTTGACAAATAAAGGAAATTGTCGATTATATCATTGAGGTTTCGATCTTGCTTCCGCTGATGTGTTTAATAATACCTGTCTTAGTCTATTAATTGTTTTAAATTTCGATATGCTGAGAAGGTATAATCGGGATTGATGGGAAATGATTATGATGAGGGTATGTATATCGAGAAACTTATGTTGTGTGTATAATGTTGACAAAAAATATTCCCGAAATCTCGAGTTAACGCACGCTTGGAAAAAGTGGGGCGTTACAAGCGTGACCATTGTAAGTGTACTGAATGCACAATTTATCTACTTTAAATTATCTCAAATATGTCCAAATTACGAGATGCCTCAGTGAAATTCCTTCTAAATATTCCTCAGAATGTGGTCATTAAATTTAACACCCATTGTTTGTGTAAAAGATCAATACTAGCTTGTCAAGGAACAAACCCGCTTGGTGTGGTCATTCTGATTGCATGGGGATAAATCATGAATTTGAGTTATGAGAATGAATGCAAGTCAATGCATACTGACACTAGTTAATGAATTCACAAAGATCATATGATGGGAAAATAGTTATTAAATCTACAATATTCCTCAACTAGTGAATCAAGATTTCATCTTAAATGGCATCTCTCAAAATTATTCCTGTGTTGTAGTTTACACCAAGCATTTCTGTGTCATAAATTACATGTTGAATGTGGTAAATATTATGAAGTAAGATATGTTGAATTTATCTGATGATGGAAAAATACCCGATATGGTTAAGTGATGTTGAAAGCATGAACATTGTGGAAACAAGAATTTAAATGCGTGTGGTTGAAAAAAGCATACATGATGCATACATGTAAATGTTATATATATATATATATATTTTGCGCACCTATTATTTTGCTCGGAAGGAGAAGGGTACCCTAGAGCATCTGACGCGGGACGAGATGGCCATAGCCCGGCAGGTTGGCTTCATATTTATTTGTGAGGTTTTATTGAAATTATGCAATTTTGCATTCATTGATTGATGGCTTGAGAGTCGGGGAGATTGATATTGATAATGATATGATACACTCTTGCATGTGTTGAATGATGGCTCGCGAGCCTGTGAGAATTGATAATGACATTGAAAGTTTATGCATATTTGTATAGTGATACATGATGATATGATATATTAAGTTGAATTAATAAATTCATGAATTATGAATCTTGTATATAATTGTGGAGTCCTTGATTACTCTTCTTAGTGTCATCGTGTTCTTGTATCCTATATATTGTTTATTGTTTCTCAAATTTGCTAAGCCTTATGGCTCACTTGATCTTCTTTTTCATTCCAGGTGAAGGAAAGAATGTTATTGGGGGGGAGTCCAGTAGGACTACAGCCCAGGGATAGTAGTGTACAGAGACACGTCCTAACTTCAAATATCCTAGTTAGTGATTTGGTGAGGTTATAGTGATGAGGATTTGTTATGTTTATTGGCATTTGAGCCTCTTATTATTTTGTATGGCCATCGAGCCTAGAGTTATGAGATATTGAAAATGTAATTAAAATCTTATTTAAATTTTTACAGCTAGAAATGAATTAAGTTGTTATTTGAGTTCAGTTTTTTTCTATATCAGCTCTTTGATGACCTCCTTTCAAATATCCTATGCTAGCGGGAATATTCGAAAGCGGGCCCTATAATTTTGGTATCAGAGCATAAGTTAGGAGTAAGTGGAGTCTCTGTATGCCTAAGAGTGATGGGCAGAGTTAGGGCTGGCTATGTTTAGTAGTCCAAAACTTATAAGTGTATTAGAATGATGTCCCAAAAATGGCTAGGAATAAGGAAAATGGGTGCTTGCGGCAATAAGCCATTGACTCGAGGTCAAGGTTAGAACACCCCCCTTATATACGCATATATATTTATATATTTAAGTATTCTTGTAAACCCATAGGAATTGCTAGAAGGGTATTAGCAATGAGACATATGTGTTCCAATTATGGTGCTTTGGTGAGAAATGGTTTACTTTGGTAGGAAAGCTGACATTCGACCTTGCGTGTAGATTTTGGAACACCTTGGCATGGATCTTGGAGAAACGAGATGCTGGATGCTAAACCCAAGTCTTGGGGAGTTGGATTTACTCTGGTATCACTGGGAAGAGGAGCTACTTTCGATATGGGGAGGAAGGCAACGAGAGGGTGAGCCTGTGGTAGATTATTTACACTGAGTGGATGCAGTGTTCAAGGCTACTATATGTGAACCTCTATGGGGTCTTCCTGAAAAGCAAGTGTTGTTCGTGAGGAAGTATATGAATGAAGTGTGGGGGCAGCTTGTCAGAATCCTGACGCAGGATATGCACCTCCAATTCCATTATGATGATTTTGCTGGCGCGGTGAGGTAGCAAGCTGAGCTATGGGAGCCTTATCAGACCCTACCTGATGACTCAGCCAAAGGTAAAACCGTTTGTGGGGAAATTCCTTCAGAGGCCATGGAATGGGGACCAAATTATCAGAGGAAGCAAACTGCTGGACCTGAGTCAAGTGTAGGCAGCGATGGGTACCTAGATTGCTGGGCAGATGAGGTCACATCCCATGCTAAGGGGGATGCAGAGAGCATTGTTTAGTAAGGGTGTTGTACTAGAAAAGTTGTAAGCGTTAGCTTGAATCTATGTAGTAATGGAAGTATGAATTGAATGTATTGAATGTAGAAGAAAATTGTACCTAGAACTTTTTTGTCACAACTAAGACCATTCATGAATATTAGTTGTGTAGAAATTTTTGTGCATGCATGGCAAGATGAATGAATGGTATGTTGTAATGTTGGACGGGATAGATTATATTCTTGGGTGACTGGTATGTATTGGAGCAAGCACAACCTAAGGATGCCATGTTAATTCTTGAGGCCTTAAAAAGGGAAAGGATTGTTCTCATGAGAAAGGGGGCTTGAGGAATTGAATGTCGTGAAATTATTATCATGTGCTAATGAACGTGGCATATGGACAGTATAACTGTAATCAATGAGAAGTATAGATGCTTCTGAAGCATTTGAGTTAGCGATCCTTTGGTAATAAATGATGAAAATTTAAAGGAAGTAAAGTGCCCATGTGTGAGTTAACCAGGGCGAGTATGTAGCCATATCAATGAAGAGCTAGTTTGGAATCCTAGGAGTGACTCGTGTAATTACTCATAGAAATAACTAGTTGGGATTTTGGATCGAGAGTATGTATGCATACGATTATGTATATATGTAAAATATAGGTTATCCTATAATAAGAGGAAAAATGTAATACAAAAATGGTAGGCCAATGCGTGGCTAAGGGGAAAGAAGCAATGAGGTGAGAGGCTTATTCAACATAGCAGCTGTCAACAGATAGTAAGGAGCTGTTGACCAGTCGCGAACGGTCGCCAGTGTTACTTTCGTTTAGTGATTGTGTTGATGTTGGACTTGGTTTTCTAATGCCACAAGAAATAATAATAATTGGAATAAAGTTATCTATATATATGTACGAATTCATATGGTTTGCGATATTGTAATATACCTGTTTTGCATGGGTAAGCATATAGTAATGCGTAACTAAGAAGAAGTCCACCATTGTTAACAAATAAAAACATTGGACGATGACCTATAGCGACCCGAGAAGTGAAGGATCTGCGATCAAATTAGAAAAGTAAATGTGAAATGAGAAGGATATATTGGAAGAAATGAAGCTGCAGGAGCTCATAGTGAAATTTTAAGATTTCTAGACAAGGATAGTGCTTTCTCAAGTGTATTCATTAGGGGAGAGTCCTAATGTTCTATGAGGAGGAAACATGGGAGATTTAGAACATGCATAGACTATAGCAGTTGAAGTAAATAACTATAAGGAGTAAGAACCACCACCATAAGTGGATAATTTATTAGATTGCATGTTGAGGCGATGTATCTTTTAAGATTGGCATGTGGTCAAGATGATATCAATGAATGGTAAGATGGGAAAATAAGTCATCTCAAAAGGGGTATTAAAGTGCTATCGATGGAATGGAAATATACATGTTGAGTGAAGAGACTCACTTGGAGTACTTAAGGGTTACTTGTACAAATTGGGAAATTGCAGAATGTATGCTGGCGAATGCGAATTTGGTTGAAGGAAATGGTTTCCTTGTGGACCCTACTGGAGGCCTAAGGTAGAGTGTATTATTCACTTGGAACAATTTAAGCAGAGATATGACAAGATTTGTTTTGCAATGTCTAATATGTCAGCAAGTTAAGGCTGAACGTTATTGCAATTATTATTAGCCCGGAATGGAAGTGGGATAATACTCCCTTGGACCTTGAGTAGAGATTGCCTAGGATGGCGAAGAGAACAAGGACGTTTGGGGTACTAGTAGTCAAGATGACTAAATCAACCCCTCTTAGCTAATTAAGAAAAAATTTTCCCTAAATTGTTGGGCAGAGAGGTATATTGGAGAAATAGTAAGACTGTATGATATTCTGTCAAGTATTTTGTGAAGTGTTGCATGTTGCCTCGAGGACCAGGTGGAAGTTCAGTACTACATTTCGTCTGCAGACTGACAAATAGACGAAGAGAACTCATCAAGCATGGGAGGAGATGCTACTGGCATGGGTGTTGGATTTCCTTGGTAGTTAGGGCGACCATCTTCCAATAGTGGAGTTTGCTTACGATAGTAGTTACCATGCCAATATTGGGACACCACCCTATGAGGTGTTTTATAGTAGTTCAAGCAGGATGTCAATGTGTTGGGAAGAGGATGGACATCGGGCCTTGTTGGGACCCTAAGTTATTGAGAAATCATTTGAGAAATTAGAACCATTAGGGCCTAGGTGGAGATAGCCCAAGATAGATAGGAAAGTTATGTAGACCAGAATCACCGGGATTTAGAATTTGAGATGTGAGACCATGTATGTCTAAGGATGATGCCATGAGGTGCGTGCGATGTTTGGAACTCGAGGAAAACCAGCCCCCGTCCTATTGACCCTTTTGAGAATTCTAGTGCGAGTTGGACCTTTAACGTATAAATTAGCTTTGTTTAGTCGAGGTGCATTTGGTGTAGCATGTATCAACGTTAAGAAGTATGTGTTGGATCCTCAGCATGTGGTTGATTTTCTTTAGACCATAAAGGTCATGCACAATGTGTGATATGAGAAAATGTCATTGAACATTCCAGAACGATATGAGAAGGAATGGGAGTATATATAGATCGATTCCATTTGTAATGGCTGGTGGCAATGGCACGATCAGGGCGAGGTTGCTCGTGAATTTGAGGATGAGCTGAGGCATCTCTTTCCCAATTGTGCGTGTGGTCAAATGCAATTTTGGGGACCAAATTCTTTAAGGGAGAGGGGGGAACTGTAACGACCTGTTAGGGGGTCTAGGCGTTTTCGAGTATTTTATTATGAGCTCAATTTTTTTTTTTTTTTAGGATTGAATATATTTTTATGGAATAAAGTGAAAGTTGAAAGAAGAACCGATGGGCCTTAATTTAGTTAGGCCTAGTTTATTTGAGATAGATTAATGGGTTAGGCTTGAGCCCATTGGCAATTAATGATTGAAATCTAATGTAAATTTGAAATAAAGTGTGAAATGTCTAAAATGGGTTAATGAATGTTTATGCATGGTAAAAAGGTAAGGACAAGTGTGTAATTCCACAATTGGGTTGAATAAGGAACATGGAAAAAATGGCAAATGTCAATAGTGCCCTTGAACCTTCATTTGACCATTGTTAGGGTGAGGGGCAATCAAGTAATTTTCATGGGATGTAGGGGGTAGACATGTAGCCCTCCCTTTATCCCCTCTACTATGTCGAGGATTTCCTCCTTGGTGTAACATGCCTGACGACCAACGTTTTTCGCCAGCCTTATTTCTTTTTTCATCTTCATCTATGATCTTATCTCTGCCTTTCTCCTGGCTTCTCATGTCTACCTTGACTGATAGCAGCATTAAGAAGAGAGGATTCTTCTACATAGCAAAGTCATCAGGCAAGTTCTTCTTGCACTCTTCTTTTATTTTCAATGCAAGTGTCCTTATTTATTTATTGTTCTCGTGCGAGTTCCCCTGTCAGTCTCTTCATTTTTGCCACTGTGAGGGATGATATATGTGTATATATATATATATGCATGTTACTGTGTATGGTTCTCCTTATGTGTTGATCATTGAGTCTTCATATCTGGGTATCTAATGGGGTCTCATTGTGGTCTCAGAATGGGGTTTATTTCCACCCCAAGTTTCCTTCAATGAATGGCAATTTATTTGTCCAGATATAGATACGAGGTTCTGTTCGCTTCTGTATCTTCCTGAGCATAATCATGTATACATGGCCGAATGCACCTCGTAGAAGCCTAAATGACACATCCTAGTAGGCATGAACCACCTGAATGTCATCTTCCACATGCGAATGTCAGACACAAAATATTCATAAACATATATAAGTCCCACCTTGAATATTCCCTCATATGTATATATATATATATTCGAGATGAACAATTTGGTGTAGATACCCTCTGTTTTAAATAACCTATGTATATCTATTCAAATCAACCCCGTGAGCTCTTTCTGCGAGCTCTGCTTCAAGCTCTTTCCTCGAACTCTTAGCCACTAGCCCTTACTGCGAGCTTTCTTGCAAGCTCTTCCCCGCTATCTTTCTTACGAGCTCTTTGCTGCGAGTTCATGCCCTATATGCCCTCTTGCTATGAGCCTTATCCTCGAGCTCATTCCTCAGCTCTTGACCGCGAGCTCTTGCTGTGAGCTCATTCCGCGAGCCCTTGCTCAACCCCTTGTCTATGAGCTCTTACTCAAACCCTGTCCGTGAGCTCTTTCCGTGAGCTCTTACCTCGAACTCTTTCCACGAGCTGTTGTCGCGGTCCCTTTTTTGCGAGTTTTTCCATATATGCATCTTGCCGTATGACTCATGGCCGTGCACTCCTGCCACAAGCCCTTGCCACAAGGTCATGCCCTTGGTCTCGAGCTCCAACCTTGTCGTAAGCCTCCACCTTGGCTATCTCTTGGAAATCAAATCGCCTTGAACAATACTCTCATTTAACAAATCAAAGCCGATTCTAATAGTAAATAAGAATACACAAGTTTGACCATTGTAAGTGTATTGAATGCACGATTTATCTATTTTAAATGATCTCAAATATGTCTAAATTATGAGATGCCTTAGTGAAATTCCTTCTAAATATTCCTCAGAATGTGGTCATTAAATTTAACACCCATTATTTGTGTAAAAGATCAATACTAGCTCGTCAAGGAACAAACCCGCGTGGTGTGGTCATTCTAATTGCATGGGGACACATCATGAATTTGAGCTATCAGCACGAATGCAAGTCAATGCATACTGACACTGGTTAATGAATTTACAAAGATCATACCATAGGAAAAATAGTTATTAAATCTATAATATTCCTCAACTGGTGAATCAAGATTTAATCTTAAATAACATCTCTCAAAATTATACCTGTGTGTAATTTTCACCAAGCATTTCTATGTCATAAATTACATGTTGAATGTGGTAAATGTTATGAAGTAAGATATGTTGAATTTATTTGATGATGGAAAAATACTTGGTATGGGTAAGTGATGTTGAAAGCATGAATATTGCGAAAATAAGAATTGAAATGCATATGGTTGGAAAATGCATACATGATGCATACATGTACATATTATATATATATATATATATTTTTCACACCTATTTTTTTGCATGGAAGGAGAAAGGGTACCCTAGAGCACCTGGCATGGGACGAGGTGACCATAGCCCTACAGGTTGGCTTCATATTTATT
The DNA here is from genome assembly GCA_036245055.1 of Diospyros kaki. Taxonomy (NCBI): domain Eukaryota; kingdom Viridiplantae; phylum Streptophyta; class Magnoliopsida; order Ericales; family Ebenaceae; genus Diospyros; species Diospyros kaki. Next base: position 34,100,636 of record BSEG01000016.1, read on the forward strand.
TGTGAGGTTTTATTGAAATTATGCAATTTTGCATTCATTGATTGATGGCTTGAGAGCCAGGGAGATTGATATTGATAATGATATGATGCACTCTTGCATGTGTTAAATGATAGCTTGCGAGCCTGTGAGAATTGATAATGACATTGGAAGTTTATGCACATTTGTATAGTGATACATGGTGTCATGATATATTAAGTTGAATTGATAAATTCATGAATTATGAATCTTGTATATAATTGTGGAGTTCTAGATTACTCTTCTTGGTGTCATCATGTTCTTGGATCCTATATATTGTTCATTGTTTCTTGAATTTGTTAAGTCTTGTGGCTCGCTTGATCTACTTTGCCATTCTAGGTGAAGGAAAGAATGTTATCGGGGGCGAGTCCAGTAGGACTATAGCCCAGGGATAGTGGTGTACGGAGACGTGTCCTAACTTTAAATATCCTAGTTAGTGATTTAGTGAGGTTTATAGTGATGAGGATTTATTATGTTTATTGGCATTTGAATCTCTTATTATTTTGTATGGCCATCAAGTCTAGAGTCATGAGATATTGAAAATGTAATTAAAACCTTATTTAAATTTCCACTACTAGAAATGAAATGAATTGTTATTTGAGTTTAATTTTGTTCTATATCATCTCTGTGATGACCTCCTCTCGAATATCCTATGCTAGTGGGAATATTTAGAAGCGAGCTCTACAGGTTTGACTTAAACTAAGCCTAATTCACTACCTTAACTCCTCATTAAGGATGTTATAAACCAATTCACTAATCTTCTTACCAAAATCGATAAGCCTTATAGCATTAATCATTAGGAATTTATAAATCTCTTACTTAGACAAGTAGATCCTTTAGCTACGTACCCAAACTAGAAAGTACAAGAAATGTACAATAAGTGAGAATCTAAGAGATGAATCTCTTAGTTACAAGATCTCTTAAACTAAAAACAAGGCTTCAATGATAAAATACAAATTAAGATGAAAACCTTTGAGAGAGAAAATTTAAAGCACATTTACAATTGAGAAGATTGAGAAGATGTAAATAAATTGTAAGCTTACTTCATTTCATTTTCATCCATTAGTTTCTTCTTGATTATCCTTGATTTGTATTTATAGGTATTCCACAAGCTTTAAGAGAAAACTACCCGTTTTGAGCCATTAGGATTTGAAAAACTAGCCATTATTTGCTTTTAGTGAAAAAATCAGTCGACTGATGCAAAACATTTGTCAATAGGTTAAAGCATTAATTTAAAAATCAGACAACAGATGAAAATAATTAGTCGACAGATCACAAAAATAATACTATGCATATATACTGCCAAGCGATAGATGGAAATGGATAGACTTATGATTAGTTAAGAAACAAACATAATGGATGTTGTTAGAAGCTTGATCAAATAGGATCAATCAACCGACAAAAACCACGTCAACCCATCAGACGACAGATCCAAACAATCAGTCAACTAATACCTTTACAATATTTAAAAACTCTTTTTGCCTTGAACCTCAAACTTTTTTATAAACATTTTGAGCTTTTAATATAAATACAAAAACATGAGATACTTGTCATTTTCCTTGAGATATAATTTTCAATATCACTTTATTTAATCTCTCATTGATCCTTATTTGAAATTGAAGGATGTACGCCTGTAACATATACACTTCACTTAAAACTTATTTTATTTTTATTCTTTTAAGCTCTTTGAAAATAATTTTGAACACTATTTTTAATCAAATAAAAATACAATATTCTAAATGCTATCAAAAAATTTATCACAAGATTTTTAACATTAAATTGCAAGATAAAATTTATTTTCATTTAACATTTTTTTAACATACTATTCAAAATGCCATTAAGAAATTTATAACAAGATATTTTGGAATTGTATTTAATTTTCATTCAACAATTTTGATCAAATAACAATTTAAATGTCATCAAAAAATTCATAACAAGATTTTATGATTTAATTGCACGATGAAGTTGTTTTTATTTTTAGTACTTAATAAATCATATAAAAATAATTTGAAGAACCAAGATAATCAGCAAAAATAATTTTAAAATACAATCAAAATGATAGTAAAAGGCAAAATATCAATTTTATCAATAACATATACTTTGTCGATAGGCAGAGTAAAAGTGTCACAGTAGTTGACAAATGGATCTTTTTGTCTTAGAGAAATTTTGCTCTATTTTGCCAACAGTTTGGACAAAATTTTGTAAAAATCATTTAAGATATTCATTGAAATCTTAATACTTGTTTTTGTAAGTCTTTATCTATAGAAAATTATAGATCATTTGATTTTCATTTTAACAATACAGTACTTGATATTGAGATTTATTTTTGTTTGAAAACCATGACCTTTACTTATGACTTGGGATACAAATTAATTTGTTTTTCATCATCAAAACCAACACAAGAGTAAAATATCACAATCTTCTTTATTTACTTAATTGCCTACCTAATCTCCTTTTAATTAATCATTCTCCTACTTCATAAGTTATTCTTTCACTTAGCCCACTTACTTAGCCTTACATTTTCTCACTTAGCTCACTAACTCTAAGCTCATTATTATTGACTTCATAAGCTTACATAAGTGTATGAGATTATTATAATATTTGTTAAATGTATTGATAACTTAATGTGTATCACATGAATATATATATATATATATATTGTATTTTAGCTATGCATGACCTCCACATCTTAAAATTACCTTTGTTTTTCTTGTTTTATTACCTTATTATTTTCTTATTTTCTTATATATATATATATTACTTTCACACATGAATTATTATAATATTTTATCCATGGTAAGTACTTGATGGCAATTTAGACCCTAAAAATTTCACAACTTCCAATCACTTCCCCATTCAAAAATACTATAAATTTAATGTCACCATTAAATTTCCCATACTCATAGCTAATCAATAAATCATAAGCAATTTTTTTCAAATATAAAATTAATTTATTTCCACAAAATACCAGGATGCTACAACTAATATATGTATGTTGAACCAAATTGCTCCAATCAACCTATTGTGTGTTTTGATGATTAACAAAATATAATTTTAGTAAAATCATTTTTGGTATATTTAAAACCTCTAATGTATTTTTGATATGTCTTAAGTATTATATTATTTTGTGTATCAAAATGAACCAAGTAATAATATTTTTCTAAGTCTAGAATATTAGCAAGCTATAAGAAAACATATTATAAAATGTTTTCATTTTGAAAAACTAACTCCCGGTATTTTCATATCTAATATTCAATAGTGTTAATATATACATCTTTGATTAGACAAAATGATTTTGTACAAAAAGGAAAAGGGAATGGGAATAGAATGATTATTTCATTCTATAGCTATATTAGATATAGCCAAAACACAAATAACCATTTCATTCTAATGTTATGTTTGATATATCTTCATTTTGATTGAATGGAATTTATAAATAATCAGTTGACAAAGAAGTCCTTTTAAATTATAAAAATAACATTTAATTTCAAAAATCATATAATTACCAAATATATGTTAAAAAATTATTCCCCTTTTTAGGTAAAAATATTAAATAAACATAAAATTTTATTCAATTTTCAAATAAAATTAATTTGAGGGGTGACATCTGACATACAACGATGACGACAATAAATGGATGATGGCAAACTTATATACATGATACCATCTAATTAAAAAAAAAAAAATTTGTGAAGATAAAATTGTAGTAATACCTCCCATTCCACAAAATGGGAAAGCTTTCTATCTATTTTGTGAAGGAAAAATTTTCAATCATTTTCAAGCAATGAATCATTCTATTCCTTCATAAACCTTTAGGGGGAATCCCATGTTGGTTCCCATTTTCTCGCTTTCCATTATGCCCAACCATACGTAAGCTAAGAGAACAATTGAGAGTTGCCTCCCTACTCTCACATTGAATGAAAAATCACGTTTATTTATTCAAGAAACTCCAACACTAGTCAATGCATAAATAAATAACAAATAATTAAAGTGTTTATTCTATTATGTGGAGGCCACTTGCTTAGTTCATATTTAATCAATAAAAGAAAAGAAAAGAAAAGAAAGAAAAGGGTTATGTTTAATTCTAGTACACTTTGCCCTTCCATTCACTTCAAGAAAGGCCAGATTTCCTGACTTTTTTTCCTGGCATTTTCTGGAAATGCCAGCAATAATGTATAAAAAAAAGTTGAGAAACAAATAGTGAATGGAAAACTAGGTTAACGACGAGGCGATAATTACTGACATTTTAAATTTGGTAAAAAATGTTGGATATTTATTAATGTTTATAAAACATTGATCTATCGTTGACAAGATCACACTGGTGATTATAATGGTTGAAACAACATCGTTCAACCTAAAGTTTCCCAACATTTTTAAATGTGGGGAATGAATGATGGAAAGCCAACAACGTGTGGTGAACCTTCATCATTGTAAGTTTTGAATCAGCAAAAAAATTCCATCATACCCATCTTTATCTTCAACAAGAACCTATCTCCAATGGCTTATAAGGGAGCAAATCATGGATAGGAAGCAAGCTATACTAGACTAGAAAGATGTCATGGATAATCGATCCAAGCCAAATTTGAAATCGATGTAATATCCAAAAAATTTAGAGAACTTTGGATATTAAAATTATTTATAAATTAACTTAAATTAGACTCAAAAATGGGTTTTAGTGATAATTTTAAAAATTATTAAGCCTCGGGATAAATTTAGGAGAACTAAAATGAGAATATACAATGAAATAAGGCCCAACTGTAGTTTGTTAAAATTACATAAAATGGTCAAATTTTGTTACTTAGGGAGTCAACTTTGAACATAAGATTCAAGTAAACAGAGTCAAATTGGTTGAATCTAATATTGGGTTTCATAGGAGGCATTAGTGCTATAACGGCCCTCTCCCAAAACATCCTGCTAGCATATGAAATCCGAAAGGAGATCGTCACAAAATGGATACAGAAATAATAACTCGGATTTATCACCAAATTTTTTTTTTTTTACTTGCTCACTGATCATCAAGAGCCAAAATAAAATATCTCCACATTTGCTCACTATCAATAGGAGTTCAAAATAAATATTACACATCCTTTACATTATCATCTTGGGCTTACCGCCCATACATTTTCCAAATAAAATGGTACTAAGGTTCTAACAATAAATTGAACCTTCTATTTCCAGCCTTCAACATTACACCCATGGATCTTGAGGCTAGCACATCCCTGTACACATCTAAATTTGGGATCTAGCCTTACTGGACTCACCCTCAGTAATTTCTTTTTTTTTTTCTTACCTAGAATGATAGGAATAAAAAAAGTGAGTCACAAAACTCAGCAAGCATATGTTACAACAAATAGAGCAATAGAGTCAAGGCATGATGAACCAAAGTGGAATAGACCCGACTTCCCAAGTACAAGTAGTATTTCCCATTAGATGCCATCATTATTATCATTCCTATGCCATTGTCATTATGCATTTCATGCATCATTTCATTTCTCAATCATTATTATCATTTCTGTGCCGTTGTCTTTATGCATTTTTTTGCATCATTTCATTTCTCATGAATACATAATTTCCATGAAGCACATTGGCCCTCCAAGCCTTCCATTCACATGCATGCATACATATACATAGAAAAATCATTTAACCATTCATTTGGCTTGAGCATCGCCTGTCGGGTTTATGGCCACCTTACCCTAGTTAGGCGTTCTTTAGGATATCCTTTTCTCACCCCGTGGTACATAGCCGCCGCGCAAAATAATAAGCGCGCAAATAATAATACCATGCAATGCTCATGTAGGTTTCAAGTAAACATATCGAACATGCTTCATTATTAGCAATGTTCTCATCATGCTCATCATGCGCACTTAGACATTTCAAGATTATATCCTCACGCGAGTCAATGATATTTTCATCACATGATTTAGCATCATTCATTGAGATTCATTTCCATACCATAAATAATAATACCATGCAATGCTCATGAAGGTTTTCAAGAAAACATATCGACATACTTCATTAGTAGAAATTTTCTCATCATGATCATCATGCACCCTTAGACATTTCAAGATTATATCCTCACATGAGCTAATGATATTTTCATCACGTGATTTAGCATTATTCATTGGGATTCATTTCCATACCATTTCTCAAGGTCAAATAAGTTGATTACATGAATTCACCATTAAAAACTCATGATTTTCATTTTTTATTTCTCACCATTAATTTACTTCCCCATTTTTGGAACACCTACATATCCACAAGATGATTTTGAAGACAACTAAAACATCACAAGAGCTTTGGGAAAGAATTACAAGCATTAGAAAAGAATCGGACCAAAAAGAAAGAATCAATGCATTCTGTTGGTTGACTGAATGAAAGGGTTAGTCAACCAACTAGGGACTTAGTCAACTGATGAAGAAGACTTAGTCAACTAAATAAGGACTTGGTCGACCAAGTAAAACCCTTAGTTGACTAACAGAAGCCAAATTACTCACTTGGTCAACTTACAGAAACCAAAATATCACTTGGTTGACCGATTAAAACACTTGGTAGACTAACAGAAAGCAAAACACATACTTGGTCGACTAACAGAAAGCAAAACACATACTTGGTCGACCGAATGAAATACTTAGTGAACTAACAGAAAACAAAACACATACTTGGTCAACCAATAGAAATACTTGGTCGACTAACAAAAGGTAAAACACATACTTGGTTGACTGATTGAAATGCTTGGTCGACTAACAGAGGCCTGAAATTTAAAAATAACAACGATAACCCACAAAACTCAACATCCCAGGCAAGATACACCAAAACCTTGCTTCTCTAACATTCCTAATCAATCAAGTGTCATTCCTTTGAGAATTTAGGGTGAACTAGACCCTAACAAAAACTCTCAAAAAGACCCATCGATGACAAAACACAAAAGTTTAACGAAATGAGCAAATAATCCACCAATCATTATAGGCTCAAGATTTAGATCTTCTAAGAAACTAGAAGATTTGAAGTCAAAGGAACCAAGAAGGAAACCAACTTGACCTAAGAGGAAAAAGAACCAAGGCTTGCATTAACAAGGAAGATCAACATGAACTTGCACGGAAACAACATATAAGGAACAATAACTTGTATTTAGAATGAGAACTTGCCTCCACAAAGAAACAAGGAGGTAAGGGAACTTGCCATGTAAAAGAAATAGAGGATAAACTTGCATAACCAAAAAGAAATGCAAGAAGAACTTGCCTTAATGATGCCCAACCATATGTAATCTAAGAGAACAATAGAGAGTTGCCTCCCTACTCTCACATTGAATGAAAAATCACGTTTATTTATTCAAGAAACTCCAACACTAGTCAATGCATAAATAAATAACAAATAAAGTGTTTATTCTATTATGTGGAGGCCACTTGCTTAGTTCATATTTAATCAATAAAAGAAAAGAAAAGAAAAGAAAAGAAAGAAAAGGGTTATGTTTAATTCTAGTACACTTTGCCCTTCCATTCACTTCAAGAAAGGCCAGATTTCCTGACTTTTTTTCCTAGCATTTTTCGAAAATGCCAGCAATAATGTATAAAAAAAAGTCGAGAAACAAATAGTAAATGTAAAACTAGATTAACGAGGGGGCGATAATTACCAACATTTTAAATTTGGTAAAAAATTTTGAATATTTATTTGTAATGACCCTAAATTGGGGCTAGGTGTTTTTCATATTTAATTTTAACTCAAGGGCATTCTAAATGTGAGTCGAAGTATTTTAACAATTTATTTTGATGGCATGAAATGATTTTAGATTAATATGAAATTTTCTTGGTGCATGTGATTATGAATTTAAGTGTATGGGTCTAATTTCTAAGAATTTGAAAATTAATATTTTGGACTCCATTTAAATAATTAAATGAGTTCATGGGTTTATCAAGTGGGTTAAATAAATTGTTGAGTTGGGCTTGGGCCTAATAATTAAAGAGATTTAAATTTTATTATGTGAAAAAAAAAAGATTAAAATAAAAATAATTACCTAAATGTCAAAAACGTCCCAAAAAACTTGTCTGTTATCAGAAAAAGAAGGGGCGAATCAGTATTTTGAGGGGAACAGTGCAGTCCAGCCTTCTCTGCTTGTCTGTTACTTTATGCACAGACCATATCTCCACTTTTCAGTGCCTATAATATACTCATGTTGCTGCCTACTGTTGCATTACTTATTCTCCTTCATTCGCTGCTGCGTGCTTCTGTTGCTGGTTAAGGGTTGCATCTCTTCAGGCAAGTTCCTCCTGTATTTCTATTACATTCTCAAGTCCAATTTCTATCCATACACTCCTTATGCATTACGATCATCTGTTGTTTTGTTTCTCTATATTTCAACTATGGCTCTGTTTCTCTATTCCCTGTGAGTCTCTTTGATGTATCCAAATGGGGTTTGATTTACTCCAAGGTTTACTTCTGGAATGGCCTACTTCTATTCTTTACAGAAGTTTTCTTTTGTGGGGTAAATAAAGATTATATATACATACCTATATACTCGCGTGGAGAAGCTGCAAGTCTGAAGCAGCAAGTCTGGGCGCTCTTCCCCTGTTCCAAGCAAAATACACACACATTAATATATATAACAGCCACCATTGTTGTACCAGTTGAGTGACCACTAGTATTTCCATCCATATATATATATATATATGCTAACAGCCCTTGTATATACATGTACGCACGCCCCTGTTTCTGTCCCAACAAATCCATCATTTACATATTCATATAGAGATATATATATATAAGCGCGGCAGTGTAATCTCGCTATTTATTCGGATACCCCATGCTTTATTCAAACTGCATAGATATATATATATATATATTATGCAACCATCCTAATGTTCCCTGCCCCAGCCGACCCACCCCATTACATTCTCATACATATACATATATATGTGCGGCAGTGCAACTGCTTGCTTGGAAGCTCTCTCTCTCTTTCTCTCTCTCCCTCCTTGTTCCATTTAATCCTCACCCACTTATATGTATACACATGCGCGTTGAAACACCCATTGTGGACATAAACACCCTAATAAAATATATATATATGTTTAATGCCATATTTAACACTCACTGTAAACGTAAGACCCTTAATAATACATATATATATATGTATATATTATATAAGTTTAATAGTCCCTGTAAGTTAAAGTAAACATTAGGCACTTAAATAAAATATATATATGTATATGTTTGTTTGTTATTCTCTGTAAGTCTAAATATGTGTATATATAGGTTTGCTGCCCTTTATAGGTTTAAGAGCACTTAAATAAAATATGTATATATGTATATGTGTGTTGCTAGTTTAAGAGCACCCTAATAATATATATATATATATGTATACACATAATTAACACCCACGCACCCATTGCCGTGAGCACTATTTAATTAGTTATTAAATGATTTTTTTTTGAATATGTCCAAATTTATGAGAAATTTATATCAAAATTTTTCTTGCATTTTTAATAGTCATTGGAATATGGCTAATAAATTAAATGTCACTATGTGCAAGGATTAATAGAGCTAATATACTTGATGTGGTTCTTTTGGTTGCATGGGAATTCTAATCATAAATTTGAGACTTTGTGGAAGTATATTTGTCATCAATATGTGGTATTAATCCATGTGGATACTTATTTATACATTTAAGAGCATGGCATCAACATTGGTAACCTTGCGTGATTTCATAAAGGGCATGTCAAGATACGATATATGTACTATTGTTATTAAATTTTGCGCACCTATTATTTTGCGCGGAAGGAAGGGTACCCTAGAGCACCTGGCGCGGGACGAGGTGGCCATAGCCCGGCAGGTTGGCTCCATATTGAATGTGAGTTTTTATTTTCTTGATGCACTTTGGCATATGTTATTTGATGGCTTGCGAGCCTACGAAATTTAATTTTGATACTTAATTTCATATGCGCATTTGCATAGTAATATATGGTGACGTGATGCATTTAAGTTGAAATTTATAAAGTCATAAATTACGAAGCTTGTATAAAACCATGGAGTTCTTGATTTCTCTTTTTGGTGTCATCATATTATTGATTCCTGTTTGCTATTCATTGCTTCTCGAACTTGCTGAGCCTTGTGGCTCACTTGATCTTCCTTGCCATTCCAGGTAAAGGGAAGGCCGTTTTCGGGGGCGAGTCCAGTGGGACTAAGGCCCAGGGATAGGGGTGTACGGAGACGCGTCCTAACTTGAAGATCCTATTTAGCATTTTGGTGAGGCTTGATGAAATGATTTTTATTTTGTTAGTTAACATTAGAGCCTCTTAATTATTTTGTATGGCCTTCGAGCCCCAAACTTATGAGATATTGGAAGTGTAACTGAACCTTATTTTAGTTTCCGCTGCTAGTAATGAATTGAGTTGTTTTATTATGGTTTGTTCTATATCATCTCTGTGATGACCTCCTTTCGAATATCCTATGCTAGCGGGAATATTCGAGAGTGGGCTCTTACAATTTTGGTATCAGAGCGTAAGTTAGGAAGTGAGGGGAGTCTTTGTACACCTAGGTTTGGGTCGAGTTAGAATTGTGTCTAATGGTCTAGTAAGCCTAAGTTAAGATGGAGTACTAAAAGGTCGTTTGGCATGTAGGAAATGAGTGGACTACGAGGAAGACCGTCGAGCCGTGCCTGAGGCAACCGGGCCATCCCTACTCCAGCTCCTAGACCCATTCCTGAGCCTGCACCTGATCCTACCCCTACACCTCCACCTGCACCGGCCACTCCAGCAGAGTCAGTGGCAGACTTGCGCCAGGAGGTTAGTGAGCTGAGGGGCACCATGACTACTATGTTGAGGCACTTTGAGAATTTTATGGCGCATCAGGGAAGGCAGGGGCAAGTACCACCTGGAGCGAGGAATGAACCAGGCTTGAATGAGAACGTTAGTGGTCAGACTCCAAACCCAGCGCCACAGGAGGTGGAGCTCCATGGAGTGGATGGCAATACCGGGAGCCAGTTGGTAAGGAATTTCATTGCACTGAGACCTTCAGAGTTTCGTGGAGGGACCGACGCTTTGGCTGTAGAGGAGTGGATGATGGCAATGGAGAAGCACCTCAGGACAATAGGGTGCAGTGACACCCAGAAGGTACAGTTGGCTACATATCTGTTTCGAGGAGGGGCCGAGAGATGGTGGGAGACAGTTCGACAGAGGTTTGTGGGCAGAGAGCCGTCATGGGCGGAGTTCAGAGAGCTTTTCAATGCCAACTACTTTCCAGCTTGGGTCCGAGATCAGAAGACATATGAGTTTATTGAGCTAACACAGGGCAATAGGACGGTGGCGCAGTATGAAGAGGAGTTCATCTCTCTGGCATGATTCGCTCCTGAGTTGGTATGTACCGAGGAAAAGAAAGCAGCCAAGTTCCAAAGAGGCCTGTGAGTGGACATCAGATTTCATCTGGCTGGTGCACAGATTTCAGATTATGCTACACTGGTGCAGAGGGCACATATTATAGAGAAAGAGAGGAGCGAGCTAAGGGCAGTCCAGGCAGCAGCTAGGGGATCAGGTTCAATCGGGGGGCAAGGCAATGACAAGAAGAGGAAGGGAGCACCGGGGTTTTCTGGTAATGTAGCTGACATTCCTCCCTGCACAACTTGTGGAAAGAGGCATCGAGGAGTATGTAAGGCGTGCTATAGTTGCGGTCAGTTGGGGCACATGAAGAACGATTGTCCACAAGGGAAGGGTATAACGAGCAACAGAGATGTGACTTGCTACCGGTGTGGAAGAAAGGGGCATACGTCTAACGTTTGTAGACAACTGCCACAACAAGGAGGACAGAGGTATGGGAACCAAGGCAACAAGATGGGACAGAGGCAACCAGCACCGAGACTTCAGGGGACAGCATCACCATTGGTACTGTCATCAGGACAGGGCACCACAGACGCTGGTCGACCCCACACCCAGGGACGGGCATTCGCTTTAACGTCAGCAGAGGCAGAGAAGGGAAAGGACACTGTGCAAGGTATTCTCTCCCTATATAACATTGATGTGCGTGTTTTGTTTGACACGGGATCTACACATTCATCTGTTGCACCTAGGGTTGTGTGCCACATTCCATTCTCTAGTACATTGCTGCCTTATTACTTGATCGTGTCTACACCGGGAGGGGTCGAGTTAGTGGGGAGTGAAGTCTATAGAGACTGTAAGATTATGATGCATGATAAGGAGTTACCTGGGGATTTGATAATCCTAGACATACACGATTTTGATCTTATTTTGGGCATGGATTGGTTATCCCGACATTATGCCAAAGTGGATTGTAGATGTAAGGTTATCCACTTTGAGTCACCCCAGCAGCCAGTCATATCGTATCGAGGCATTAGACCGATGAGTTTCACACCTATGATATCAGCGATGAAGGCTGAAAAATTGATGCGGCATGGATGTGAAGCGTATTTGGCTTTTGTGACCACGGGTAAGGAGAACAATACAGAACTGTCAGACATTCCAATAGTCCATGAGTTTCCTGATGTATTCCCTGATGAGTTGCCAGGGTTGCCACCACTGAGGGAGGTAGAGTTTTCCATAGAGTTGATGCCAGGAACTCAGCCAGTTTCCAAGGCACCTTACAGAATGGCCCCGAATGAATTGAAAGAATTGAAAGTGCAACTTGAGGAGTTGATTGAGAAAGGATTCGTTCGCCCTAGCGCTTCACCTTGGGGCGCTCCGGTCTTGTTTGTGAGGAAGAAGGATGGATCCATGAGGTTATGCATAGACTACCGCCAGTTGAACCAGGTAATGTTGAAGAACAAGTACCCTCTTCCCCGAGTTGATGATTTGTTGGACCAGCTACGTGGAGCCTCAGTCTTCTCTAAGGTTGATTTGAAGTCGGGGTATCACCAAGTAAGGGTCAGAGAAGGAGACATTCAGAAGACTGCATTTCGTACTAGGTACGGCCACTACGAATTTGTGGTCATGCCCTTTGGATTGACAAATGCTCCGGCCGTCTTTATGGATTTGATGAACAGGGTTTTCAGGGAGTACTTGGATCATTTTTTCATTGTATTCATCGATGACATTCTCATTTACTCGTCGAGCTTGGAAGAGCATGAAAACCATCTCAGGTTAGCCTTGCAGAGACTTAGGGAAAAGCAATTATATGCCAAGTTCAGTAAGTGTGATTTCTGGCAACGGCAGGTGGGATTCTTAGGGCATGTGGTATCTGGTGAGGGTATTTCAGTGGATCCTGAGAAAGTGAAGGCAGTGATGGATTGGCCAAGACCAACCTCAGTGACGGGCATCAGAAGTTTCTTGGGACTGGCCTGTTATTATAGGAGATTTATTGAGGGTTTCTCCCGATTATCCCTGCCTATGACGAAGTTGACTCGGAAGGGAGTCAAGTATGAGTGGAACGAGGCATGTGATCGTTGCTTTGAGGAATTGAAGAAGAGATTGACGACAACGCCAGTATTGGCTATTCCCAAGAGTGGGGAGAAGTTTACCATCTTCAGTGATGCGTCGCACTCTGGCCTTGGGTGTGTGTTGATGCAGGATGGACGAGTAAATGCATATGCCTCAAGACAGTTGAAGAAGCATGAGATGAATTACCCCACACACGATTTGGAATTGGCAGCCGTGGTATTTGCACTCAAGATTTGGAGGCATCATCTCTATGGGGAGAAGGTAGAGATTTATACTGACCACAAAAGTCTAAAATACCTTTTCTCACAAAAAGAGTTGAACATGAGACAGCGCAGATGGATGGAGCTACTGAAAGACTATGATTGTGAAATTTTATACCATCCAGGGAAGGCCAATGTAGTGGAAGATGCTTTGAGTCGCCGAGGAGCCCACATAGCAGCTATGATGGTCCAGGAGTGGATACTTTTGAGGCAGATAGGGGAGATGTCTATTTCTGGACCCGATGAGAGACCTATAGTGTATTGTTCGTACCTAAGGGTACAACCAGATTTGATGGAGCAGATTAGGGTACAACAGTCTTGTGATGGGAAGCTGGCCCAGATTCTAGCAGATGTGGGGAAGTTTTCCCCAATGGGTTTCAGTCAAAGAGGCGACGGGATGTTACTATTTCAAGATCGGGTCTGTGTACCTGATGATGTCGGGATTAGGAAGGAAATTCTAGCGGAGGCACATAAGTCTCATTATACCATTCACCCTGGCACGACAAAGATGTATCAAGGTTTACGACGACAGTTTTGGTGGGATGGACTGAAAAGAGATGTGGCCAAGTACGTATCCCAGTGTGCAGTGTGTCAACAGGTGAAAGCAGAACATCAGAAATCGACAGGTCTTCTACAGCCGTTGCCCATTCCAGAGTGGAAGTGGGACAACCTATCTATGGACTTCGTGTCGGGACTACCGAGGACGACGAAGGGGTTTGATGCTATATGGGTGATAGTAGACCGTTTGACTAAATCAGCCAATTTTCTGCCAATTAAGAAGACTTACCCTTTGAGTCGGCTTGCAAGGTTGTACGTGGAGGAGGTGGTGAGATTGCATGGAGTCCCCGCTAGTATCGTGTCGGATCGGGACCCTCGGTTCACTTCACATTTTTGGGGAGCATTACAAGATGCCTTGGGGACAAAGTTGAGATTTAGTACCGCTTTTCACCCACAGACAGATGGGCAGACAGAGAGGACCATACGGACGTTAGAGGACATGTTGAGGGCATGTGTGCTAGACTTTCATGGTAGTTGGGACGACCACCTGCCACTAGTAGAATTCGCCTACAACAATAGTCATCATTCCAGTATTGGTATGCCACCTTATGAGGCGCTTTATGGCAGACCATGTAGATCGCCCATTTGTTGGGAGGAGGTTGGAGATAGAGCCTTGTTGGGCCCGGAGATTGTGGAACAGACAACAGAGAAGATTCGCATAATTAGAGCGAGAATGAAGGCCGCCCAGGATCGACAAAAGAGTTATGTAGACAAGAGACGGCGAGACTTGGAGTTTTCAGCTGGAGATCATGTATGGCTGAAAGTGATGCCCATGAAGGGCGTACGCCGATTTGGGGTGTCAGGGAAGCTTAGTCCTCGCTATATTGGGCCGTTTGAGATTTTGGAACGGGTTGGCACTCTGGCCTATAGGTTGGCGTTGCCACCGCAACTATCCAGCGTTCATAACGTTTTCCATGTGTCTATGCTGAGGAAGTACGTGCCAGATCCTCAGCACATTATTGACTATCAGACTATAGAGGTCGGGGAAGATGTGGCATATGAGGAAATGCCTGTCAATATCTTGGAACGGAAAGAGAAAGTGTTGCGCAATCGGTCGATTCCTTTTGTGAGGGTTCAGTGGAAGCGTCACTCTCCGGACAAGGCTACTTGGGAGCGTGAGGATGAGATGAGACGTCTTTTTCCTCAGCTATTCTCATGATGAGGTATGAATTTGGGGACCAAATTCTTTGAAGGGGGGAGAAACTGTAATGACCCTAAATTGGGGCTAGGTGTTTTTCATATTTAATTTTAACTCAAGGGCATTCTAAATGTGAGTCGAAGTATTTTAACAATTTATTTTGATGGCATGAAATGATTTTAGATTAATATGAAATTTTCTTGGTGCATGTGATTATGAATTTAAGTGTATGGGTCTAATTTCTAAGAATTTGAAAATTAATATTTTGGACTCCATTTAAATAATTAAATGAGTTCATGGGTTTATCAAGTGGGTTAAATAAATTGTTGAGTTGGGCTTGGGCCTAATAATTAAAGAGATTTAAATTTTATTATGTGAAAAAAAAAGATTAAAATAAAAATAATTACCTAAATGTCAAAAACGTCCCAAAAAACTTGTCTGTTATCAGAAAAAGAAGGGGCGAATCAGTATTTTGGGGGGAACAGTGCAGTCCAGCCTTCTCTGCTTGTCTGTTACTTTATGCACAGACCATATCTCCACTTTTCAGTGCCTATAATATACTCATGTTGCTGCCTACTGTTGCATTACTTATTCTCCTTCATTCGCTGCTACGTGCTTCTGTTGCTGGTTAAGGGTTGCATCTCTTCAGGCAAGTTCCTCCTGTATTTCTATTACATTCTCAAGTCCAATTTCTATCCATACACTCCTTATGCATTACGATCATCTGTTGTTTTGTTTCTCTATATTTCAACTATGGCTCTGTTTCTCTATTCCCTGTGAGTCTCTTTGATATATCCAAATGGGGTTTGATTTACTCCAAGGTTTACTTCTGGAATGGCCTACTTCTATTCTTTACAGAAGTTTTCTTTTGTGGGGTAAATAAAGATTATATATACATACCTATATACTCGCGTGGAGAAGCTGCAAGTCTGAAGCAGCAAGTCTGGGCGCTCTTCCCCTGTTCCAAGCAAAATACACACACATTAATATATATAACAGCCACCATTGTTGTACCAGTTGAGTGACCACTAGTATTTCCATCCATATATATATATATATATGCTAACAGCCCTTGTATATACATGTACGCACGCCCCTGTTTCTGTCCCAACAAATCCATCATTTACATATTCATATAGAGATATATATATATAAGCGCGGCAGTGTAATCTCGCTATTTATTCGGATACCCCATGCTTTATTCAAACTGCATAGATATATATATATATATATATTATGCAACCATCCTAATGTTCCCTGCCCCAGCCGACCCACCCCATTACATTCTCATACATATACATATATATGTGCGGCAGTGCAACTGCTTGCTTGGAAGCTCTCTCTCTCTTTCTCTCTCTCCCTCCTTGTTCCATTTAATCCTCACCCACTTATATGTATACACATGCGCGTTGAAACACCCATTGTGGACATAAACACCCTAATAAAATATATATATATATATGTTTAATGCCATATTTAACACTCACTGTAAACGTAAGACCCTTAATAATACATATATATATATGTATATATTATATAAGTTTAATAGTCCCTGTAAGTTAAAGTAAACATTAGGCACTTAAATAAAATATATATATGTATATGTTTGTTTGTTATTCTCTGTAAGTCTAAATATGTGTATATATAGGTTTGCTGCCCTTTATAGGTTTAAGAGCACTTAAATAAAATATGTGTATATGTATATGTGTGTTGCTAGTTTAAGAGCACCCTAATAATATATATATATATATATAAATATATGTATACACATAATTAACACCCACGCACCCATTGCCGTGAGCACTATTTAATTAGTTATTAAATGATTTTTTTTTTTGAATATGTCCAAATTTATGAGAAATTTATATCAAAATATTTCTTGCATTTTTAATAGTCATTAGAATATGGCCAATAAATTAAATGCCACTATGTGCAAGGATTAATAGAGCTAATATACTTGATGTGGTTCTTTTGGTTGCATGGGAACTCTAATCATAAATTTGAGACTTTGTGGAAGTATATTTGTCATCAATATGTGGTATTAATCCATGTGGATACTTATTTATACATTTAAGAGCATGGCATCAACATTGGTAACCTTGCGTGATTTCATAAAGGGCATGTCAAGATACGATATATGTACTATTGTTATTAAATTTTGCGCACCTATTATTTTGCGCGGAAGGAAGGGTACCCTAGAGCACCTGGCGGGGGACGAGGTGGCCATAGCCCGACAGGTTGGCTCCATATTGAATGTGAGTTTTTATTTTCTTGATGCACTTTGGCATATGTTATTTGATGGCTTGCGAGCCTACGAAATTTAATTTTGATACTTAATTTCATATGCGCATTTGCATAGTAATATATGGTGACGTGATGCATTTAAGTTGAAATTTATAAAGTCATAAATTACGAAGCTTGTATAAAACCGTGGAGTTCTTGATTTCTTTTTTTGGTGTCATCATATTATTGATTCCTGTTTGCTATTCATTGCTTCTCGAACTTGCTGAGCCTTGTGGCTCACTTGATCTTCCTTGCCATTCCAGGTAAAGGGAAGGCCGTTTTCGGGGGCGAGTCCAGTGGGACTAAGGCCCAGGGATAGGGGTGTACGGAGACGCGTCCTAACTTGAAGATCCTATTTAGCATTTTGGTGAGGCTTGATGAAATGATTTTTATTTTGTTAGTTAACATTAGAGCCTCTTAATTATTTTGTATGGCCTTCGAGCCCCAAACTTATGAGATATTGGAAGTGTAACTGAACCTTATTTTAGTTTCCGCTGCTAGTAATGAATTGAGTTGTTTTATTATGGTTTGTTCTATATCATCTCTGTGATGACCTCCTTTCGAATATCCTATGCTAGCGGGAATATTCGAGAGTGGGCCCTTACATTATTAATGTTTATAAAATGTTGGTCTATCATTGACAAGAACATTGGTGATTATAATGGTTGAAACAACATCGCCCAACCTAAAGTTTCCCAACAATTTTAAATGTGGGGAATGGATGAGGGAAAGCCAACAACGTGCGGTGAACCTTCATCATCATAAGTTTTGAATCAACAAAAAAATTCCATCATACCCATCTTTATCTTTAACAAGAACCTATCTCCGATGGCTTATAAGGAAGCAGATCATGGATAGGAAGCAAGCTATACTGGACTAGAAAGATTTCATGGATAATCGATCCAAGCCAAATTTGAAAATGGATGTAATATCCAAAAAATTTAGAGAACTTTGGATATTAAAATTATTTATAAATTAACTTAAATTAGACTCAAAAATGGGTTTTAGTGATAATTTTAAAAATTATTAAGCCTCGGGATAAATTTAGGAGAACTAAAATGAGAATATACAATGAAATAAGGCCCAACTGTAGTTTGTTAAAATTACATAAAATGGTCAAATTTTCTAAGTTAGGGAGTCAACTTTGAACATAAAAATCAAGTAAACGGAGTCAAATTGGTCGAATCTAATATTGGGTTTCATAGGAGGCATTAGTGCAAAGTCGTTGGACCTAATTTCATAGGATATTCTCAAACAGTATAAAAGTTATTCAAGTCTAAAATTAGTCGAAAAACATAATGGGTTGATTGGGTAGCCTACTTTAAACTTAGATAATATCTAAATAGCTTGAAAAATGGGCATAAAAAAAACATAGCCAAGAATATGATGGTGTTTCTTGATTACATTAGTGGCCACCAGATTAAAAGTAATTGAACTTGAAAGATTGTGGAAAATAATTGTTTAAGACACAACAAATAATTCAGGTAAGTCACTTTTGACTCGAATTCTGAACAAGTGGCTTCGAATTTGATCAAACCATTTGATAGGTCTTGTAGATGGCATGGAGAATAGTAACCCGACACTTTCATTAGGCATTTCTATTAACAAAAGACGAAGTTTAGGGAATCCAAATATGGTGGAATAAATTGAACAAAAAATCCATTTGTTGCCTCTTCTAATTTTCTATAATCTTTTCAATTTGAGTATTGAAACTAGTTTTAAAAAGATTCAGGCATAAACTTAGATCAATTTTGAGCAAAACGATTGAAGGTTTGACAATAAAAAAAAGGTGAGAAATTGGCATTGATATGCATTCATGATGATGGTACATACATGTGGAGGAAAACTAGAATTAATTAACAACCTTTTGTTTTAAAAATAGAGGAATTAGTTGGTTTGAAGTATGGGAAGTAAGAAGAAAAGCAAGAAGAGAGGGGCAAGAGGGAGAGATTGAGTGTGTACGAAATAATATACACTCAAAAACGGGGTGAATTATGTGTTTCAAAAACTTTTTCATTCAAAGACCCTTTATATAAAGAAAACTATTTGACATTTTTTTAGAGCCTTTAAAAGATAGTTATAAAAGAATTTGTTGAAAAGCTTGACTGATCTTATAGATTAAAGGAATAATGATGTAAATATGATTTGAGTGAGGATTACCTCTACAAATTCAATTTTAGAACTGGGACTACAAACTTTAAATGTTGTAAGTAAAACTTAACTTGTTGAAATAAAAATTCGAAATAAAGAATGCAACACACAAAAGTTTTATAGTGATTTAACTCACCTAGCCTACTCCGCTACCTTGGCTCCTCAGTAAGGATTTCATCCAACTCACTAGATAACTTTTTAATCGTGATAAGTTATAACCACTTTACAACAGTTTTACACTCCGCTGCCTTGGCTCCTCATTAAGGATTTCAACCAACTCACTAGATAGCTTTTTAATTGTGATAAGTTAAAACCACTTCACAACAGTTTTTCAAGGATTAACTAGAATCGCTACCTTTTCAAGGATTAGGCAAAACATTTTGCCTTTTACTGATTAGGAAGAACCACAAAAAGCTTACAGGAAGCAAGGGTTTAAGAGTACAAAAGAAACTTTATAATAACAGTTCACAATAGAAAAATAATGCTTCTTTTAATCCACAGAGATTTAAGAATAGCAAGCTAAGATCACTCTTTTCATTTTTATTAACAATTGAAAATTGTTTTGGGGTGCCCCAGGAAAATCCAAAAATTCATAGAAATATTCTCATAGATCCAGATGATCCCAAAGAGTCTCCTAAGGTAAGTGTCCCTTGGAGACTTCGGAGAGTCTCTGGGACAGTCCAACCTTTGCATTGCATAGCCTGATGACTCACTGAGAGTCTCTAGGGCCCAAGTCACCCGATGGCTCCAAAGAGTCTTCTGACCCACCCAAAGGATACTCATTAGGGCACTTTCACCCTGAAGATACCTCTAAGCCCTCCAACCTCACCCAATGCATCTTTCCTAGAGTTGGAAGGTTCTCACCTACACATCACGTGTTACGTGGACACTACCACTAAGTGTTTATAAATAGCTATATATTCCATAGCAAACGAACCTTTTTGGGACCTTTTATAACTCGCTCATTCTCTTTAGGACCCCAGTCCCAAAGACTTAAGAGTTTGGATTGCACAGCCCATTCGGAGACTATTCCCCCGAAGACCCATATTGAACATATAACGCAAGTGAGATGACAGAACACATTGTGGAGGTTTTTATGGATGATTTCTCTGTCTATGGAGCTAGTTTTGAGGCATGTTTAGAGAATTTAGAGAGAGTTCTAGCTCGTTGTGAAGAAACCCACCTTGTGCTTAACTGGGAAAAATGTCATTTCATGGTCAAACAAGGTATAGTCCTAGGGTATATTGTCTCTGCTAAGGGAATGGAGGTAGACAAAGTCAAAGTAGAAGCCATCCAAAAACTACCAGTCCCTAAGAGTGTTAAGGACATCAGGTCTTTCCTTAGACATGCTGGGTTCTATAGGAGATTCATAGCATCTTTTAGTAGCATAGCTCGGCCTCTGTTAATTTGCTCTCCCAGAATGTCCCATTTGAGTGGACATCATCTTATCAAACCTCTTTTGAGAGGTTAAGAAATGCTCTCATCTCAGCCCCCATTATTCAACCACCAGATTGGTCATTGCCCTTTGAACTCATGTGTGATGCAAGTGATTATGCTGTAGGAGCAGTCCTAGGGCAAAGAAAAGATAAAAAACCTTATGTCATCTACTATGCCAGTAAAACCCTCAATGAAGCCCAAAAAAATTACACAACAACTGAGAAGGAACTATTGGCAGTAGTTTTTGCATTAGAGAAGTTCAGATCATATCTGGTGGGGTCATTGGTCATTGTTTTCACTGTCCATGCTGCTTTGAAATACTTGCTCACCAAACAAGATGTCAAACCGCGTCTTATTAGGTGGATTTTGTTACTCCAAGAATTCAACATAGAAATCAAAGATAAAAAGGGAGTAGAAAAGTGGCAGACCATTTGTCTAGACTTCCATGCCAAGACTTTAATCTAGACAAGGAACCAATCAGGGACACCTTTCTAGATGAATAGCTCTTTCTTATTAATGATACCTTAACCTCGGTTACACCATGGTATGCAGATCTGGCCAACTATCTAGCCATCGGTCTAATTCCAAATCATTGAACCAAGCTAGATAAACAAAAATTCTTTAGGAAGGTTAGGACTTATTTCTAGGATGACCTTTACTTATATAAGTATTGTGCTGACCAAATTTTAAGAAGGTGCATCCCCGAGCATGAGCAACAGAGTGTTTTGAATTTTTGTCATACTCTTGCTTGTGGAGGTCATTTCTCCACTAGAAAAACATTGGCCAAGATCTTACAAAGTGGATTCTTTTGGCCTACCATGTTTAGAGATGTGCATCAGTTCTGTAGCTCATGTGATCGATGCCAAAGGCTAGGAAGCCTAACCAAGAGGAATATGATGCCCTTGCAACCCATTCAGGTGTTAAAAATTTTTTATTGTTGGGGAATAGACTTCATTGGACCATTTGTTAATTCAGGTGGACACAAGTACATCTTGTTAGCTGTTGACTATGTGTCCAAGTGGGTAGAAGCAATCCCAACAAGAACAAACGATCATCGGGTTGTAATGAAGTTTTTGAAAGAAAATATTTTTGGTAGGTTTGGAATGCCTAGGGCCATCATAAGTGATGGATGTTCTCATTTCTTCAACAAACCAGTGGCTAAATTAATGAGAAAATATGGAGTAGTCCACAAGGTTGCAACCCCATATCACCCTCAAACCAATGGCCAAGCTGAATTGGCCAATAGGGAGATGAAAAGGATTTTAGAGAAAACAGTCAATTCTAACCGCAAGGATTGATCCTTGAGGTTGATTGATGCACTTTGGGCCTATAGAACTGCATACAAGACCATTCTAGACATGTCTCCCTACAGATTAGTACATGGCAAGCCATGTCATCTACCAGTTGAAATAGAGCACAAAGCCTACTGGGCCATTAGGAAGATTAATGAGGAATCAACAGAAGTGAGCCTCAATAGGAAATTGCAACTTAATGAACTTGAAGAACTTCAGGATGAGGCATTTGAAAATGCCAAATTGTCTAAGTTGCATATGAAAAGTTGCATGACCAACACATCAACAGAAAAAATTTTCATGTTGGTCAGTAGGTGCTTCTCTACAACTCAAGGCTTCATTTGTTCCCAGGGAAGTTGAGATCAAAATGGACAGGACCCTATACAATCAAGACCATATTAGAATATGGGGCAATAGAATTTGAAATCAAAGAGTCTGGACAATGTTTTAAAGTGAATGGTCAAAGGCTGAAACCATATCTAGGCATAGCTGAGAAAGATCTTGTTGAAGGAAATGAAGAGAGGCGGAGTTGGGTGATCCACCATCAGTAGTTGAGTGACCTTTAAGAACACATTTGTCTGGGAATCTGACGTTAAAATACCCCCTTTCCGTTTAGGTTAAATGGATGTTTCTAGATTTAAAAAATAAATAAATAAATAAAAAGTATATAAAAAATTTGTTTCTTTTCTACATTACTTCAATAGTGTTTCTCTGTGTGCAGTCTAAACAAAAAATTTTCATACGAGTTCATGCATTGAAGACCGCTAGGTATGCCTATTTTCTATCCTTTTATTGACGATTGAGGACAATGCGCAATTTAAGTTGAGGGATAAGGTGTACTTAAGGTTTATTGGTGTTTGAAATTGATCCGTTGTGCAAATAATTTTGGTTAACTTGATAATATTGTCTTGTGTGGTATATATGATTTTATTGGGCCCCTAAAAAAAATTAAAAAAATAAAATAAAAAAATAAATAATAAAAAAAAATATATAAAAAAATATATAAAAAAAAAATTTGAGAGAGACAGAATTGACACTGGTGGTAGCCATTCTTCTCGGGTAGTGCAATCACACTGCCTTATAAAGAAAGAGGCACACTGCCAAATGTTGAAAAATGAGACGCTAAACGACACCAAGCCTGACGGTGCAATTATGGCTTACCTCGAGCCGAGTGTCGAATAGTGATGCCCATTGCTCTTTAAGAGACTCCATATCTGTATGAGGCAACCCACCCTTCTTGAGCTCAATCCTCTCTCCTTTGTGTTATTCTTCGATCAGGTACTCTCATCCCTTTTGTAAAGTTTATAGTTCTTTACTTTCTTCTTATTAGAGTTTTCTTTAAAAAAAAAAAAAAATGGATCTTCAGCTTTCAAAAATTCGCAAGTACTATCCATCTCTCCCAATGAATGATTTGAAAAAAATTTATACTGGTAGGTGTGAAAGACTTAGGATATTGATGTATAATAGCATCCCTGAAGATATTCGCTGGTTCATTAAAGTAAAAGTTAGATTAGCTGGCGAAACTTCACATAGTTTTAAGCACTTCTCAGGCTTTGGAAAGAGTAGTTTTGCGAAGAAACGAAGAGTTAAAAGAGTGAATGGTTGTCACAAGTGTGCTCGTTGGACCTGTAACACTCGATGCAAATTTGTGGGGTTTATGTCCGTAAATCGAGAAGATAAAATTAGTTTCATAAAGGATGGACTGAGTAAGGAGTCATTGGATGATATCTGATTGACTCTTGAGATGCATCCATGTGGAATAGTGCAAAGAGAACTTCTTGCTTTATGAACCCAGTTCATAAGTGACCACCAACGCTATAGTCTTAGGAATCTGACTAAAAATGACCCTGTTTGCCAATCTATAAGAAAATTGGATGGGAAGCCTATCCCCACTTCATAGAAAGTGTTTAAGTCGTTTCTGGATGTAAAACCAGAGAAAGATGTTAGCCACAATCACAACTACTTGTACATACGCATGATTTTTGTTTGTATTTATTTCTTGTTGAATTGTTGTATAGCTACTTTTGATTGCCAAACCTCTTTCCAGGGCATACAAAAGAAACAAACATGGAAGGCCAGTTAGTTCGTCGAATCAAAACCATATGTGTACTTTGTGGCTCTCAACTTGGGAGTGATATTTGTTACGCACTTGCAGCAAGCGAACTAGGCAAAAAATTAGGAGAGAAAAAGATTAATTTGGTATATGGAGGGGGAAGTCGTGGATTGAATGGTTATGTTTCACAAGATGCACTTTTTTGAAAATCATATGTGGTAGGTGTAATGCCAATCCCTTTGGCTGAACCATGTATTTCTGGGATTACACGCAGTCAACTTATAGAAACGATTTCTATGTCTGAGCGCATGGCTTGTAAGATTTATCAGTCAGACGCTTTCATCGCTTTACCAGGAGGTTTTGGTATACTTGAAGAAATCTTTTGTATAATCTCTTGGGCCAAGAGCAATTTGCATACCAAACCCATTGGACTTTTAAATGTTAACCATTTTTTTGATGGGTTGCTCTCTTTTATTGATCAGGCTGTGGACCAAAAGTTCATTTCTCCTTCAGCAAGAAAGATTCTTATTTCTGCATCCACCATTGAGGAGCTACTAGAAAAATTACATGCTTATGTTTCACAGCATGATCTTTATGAGCCTCAGATAGATTGGTCTAAGGTAATCAGAAACAAGAGGTAAAAAGGTTCGATTAATTTAGATTTATGCTTGTAAGACAAGTCTTTGATGAGATGGCTGAGTAAGGAGTACTTTTTGTACTCTTGAGACGCATCTCCTATGACTTGTATGAAATTTCTTTTCTTGTGTTTTTTTTAAAAAAAAAAAAACTGTGGGATGTTGTTAGGCAAGTCTTTGATGAGATGGCTAAGTAAGGAGTACTTTTTGTACTCTTGACACGCATCTCATATGACTTGCATGAAATCTTTTTCTATCTTATGTTCTCTAAAAAGAAAAAAAAAACTGTGGAATGTTGTTAGGCGAGTCTATGATAAGATGGCTGAGTAAGGAGTACTTTTTGTACTCTTGAGACCCATTTTGTTTATCTTATGACTTGCATGAAATTTTTATTTTGGTGTGAAAATATAAAAAAATATATATATATATATATGGTATGCTCATTTGTTTGTTTGAGTTTTAGCAGTTCATAGTAAATCTATGGACTTATTGAGTTACAGGTATTCCTAACAACCCTATTTTACTACTGCAATTCAAGTTGGGGGGAGTGATGTATATTTATAAACTATCTGGTCTATGTTTAACTGTGAATTTGCAATTACATGCTTGTAGTTTTGTGTGAATTAAAAATTAAAAAAAAAAATGCGTGTGCTTTAAATAATGCTATCCCTAAAGCTTTGGAATTATACATTGATAGCCAGTTGAATTTGCAATATGAATCATGAATGCATTAATTTCTTATTTGAAAACGTATATGTATGGAATTAGAATAGATGATTTGCATGCATCGGGTGTTAAATAATTAGAAATTGGTTTATCGGTCATAAAGTCAAAGGCAATGGTAATTAGCTTATTAGCACACTGCATGATCCCTCAACAGAAGTGGAGACTATTACCCGAGTGAGTGTTTGAGCCTAATAATCATTAATTCTGAGTGAAATAACACTTACTCTAAATGCGCTTTATTGTTTATCTCATCTTTTCAATAGCTTCAAAACATCAATTTGCTTTGAATGTCTAGTATGATAGCTGATGAATTTGGCTGGTTTCAAACTCTAAATTAGTTGACTGAGTAACATTGTTTTGTAGAAGTATGATAGGGGGATCAATTTCTTTCAATTTGGGCTTATTAACCTTTTTCTTTCTTTACATTAACCTCCCTTGCTAGCCCATTTGAGCTGTTCTTAGCACAATTTCTTTCCTTACCTTTGTCTAACCAGTAACCATATGAAGTTTGTCCAACCTGGTGTGTTTCTAAGAATCAGTCTATCTTGGTATTTTCATATAAAAAAGAAACAAAAAAAAAAGAAAAAAAAGAGAAAAAGAAAAAAAAAGGGGGAAGTTCTCTTAGTTATTCAGCATAAGTGTTTCAAAATAAATGCTGAAGAAAACATTATATCCAATTTGAGATTAGTGTCAAAAAAAAATCCTGACACACCATTTGCACACTTTATCCTTTTCTTTGACAACCCATATTAACCTCATAGCCCCATTACAACCCAGTTTGGTCCCTCTTGATGCTATAAATCATGTGATCTCAAGATTCGAGTTCGGAGCAAGGAATTCTGTTTAAATTCAAAAGTTATTTATCTATGGCATTATTCCAGTCATGAAGCTATGTTAATTTCCTTGTTCTTTCATGAAAATACGTTCTTTGTATTTGGGATGACACCGAGTTTGAACTTGTTTTGCATTCACTCTTATAACGGTGCACCCCCTTGTGTGTATACCTAAGGAATTGTTTTTATTAGGGGGAAAATCCACGGTAAGGTTTAAAGTCAAAACTTCAAGGGAGTAAATCTGTGTATTGATCTTCCTGATTGTCATTCCTAAGATTGTATGACCTTTAACCATAAATCTAATTTTGAATGTTCGACTTATTTTGAATGTTCTACTCTACGTATTTTGGTTTCAAATTTGAAATTTTTATATTCATGGAAGTATTACGATTAGATCATGGGTGGTGTATAATCCGATTGCTAAGGGACTAGCAATATTCAAGTTGGGGGGGTGTGATGAGGGGTTAATATTTCCTAAATCTTAATGAATTATATCCCCATTTTGACTTTATAATTATGCTTAAAATAAATAATTATTTACATTACATATTATTACAGGATGAAGCAAGGAAGCTGACTTCTACAATTAATTAGGGGCATAAATCAAAGACGTTGGATTACCCATTATTGTTGCTGAAAATCATGGGCCAACTATGGAGTCTAGAGGATGTTTCAAGTGCACTTGGCTCAACTATCATATAGAATCCAACATAAGAAAGGCCCAAGACCAATCAAAGGCCCAACAAAGCCAAATTTTTAGAAGACTTTTCTTTGTTTTGAATTTTTATAAGTGTTTTATCACCTAAGGTCTTTTGTATTCTTATGAAAAGTCCACCACCTAAAGTCTTTTGCATTTTTTGTCTTTTATCTAATTTTCTTCCACTAGTTAGGTGAATGTTTTGTTGAATAATTGTGTGGCTTGTATTGCATCTTGTGAGCTATAAATAGCTCACTTTGGTGCATTTGTGAAGAGGTTGTTATTACTTGAATCAAAGTTTAGTTTTGTTCTTAGAGTTTCTCTTAGAGAATTGCCCTTATTCTCTCTCTTATTTTCTTTTGTAATCTTACTTCATTCTTATGTCATTTATTGTTACTTTATTATCCACCGCCTAAATGGTCGGTTAATTTCTGCCTTTAAATTTCTGCAATTTTAATTCTTGTCTTTTAATTATCCACCGCCTAAATGGCCGGTTAGTTTTTGCTATTTAATTCTTATCATTTAAATTCTGTTATTTAAATTACGTCATTTAAATTCTTGTCAATTAACTTTTAAATGGAAATGAGTAGCTAAACCTAATCTTGGGTTAAGGCAAGGACAATGTCCAACGCCAATGATTCTCAAAAAAGCTGCGCTTTAAATGAGTAACATTAATTTAAATTTCAGTATTAGTGTGTTTTAATTATTGGAAAATCACTAGGTTTGGATTGGAGCATAAGCCTAACTTAGAGCTCTCATGTCACGCATGAGAGTTACTAGAATTGCAAACGCTATCATACCAAAACTCGGATGATTAATTTAGTTGTTTTGTATATTAATTGTAATTGGATTTATGGTAGTTGCTTAAATTAGAATCTCGCATATCATGTATGGGGATTGCTTAAACTAGAACTATCATCATCTCTAATTGCATTTAGTAACAAATTCTCATATCTGAAACTAAATTAATGTTACTAATCTTGTCTGCTAAAATTTGGGAATCAACGGGTTGGCGCTGAAATTGTCTTAACTCAAGTGCTATCCAATTTTATATCCTCACATTAAGCATTACTTCAACTTCTCCCTTGCTTTATTTTCTAGTATCTGTTATCTAAAAATCATAAAAAAATCTTATTATCAATCCATCTAAATGCGTGTGCGTGTGTGTGACATTCTTTTTCTTTTACCATAAATAAACCTCTCAATGGACGACCTAGACCCATTCAGCAAATATAAATTTAAATTTGGACTACAACTGCACTCGTACACTGATGGGTATAAACCTCTCACCTAAATAAAGAAAAAAAAATATAAATTTTTTATTGTGTTTTGTTTTGTGTTTTAATTGCAGGGTGAGAGTGCAGCTAGCAATCAACTCAACAAGTCTTGTAAAGGATACCCAAGCAAGTAGAGCATGACCAAGGCCGAGACAAGCTAAGTTGGTAACTTAGGAAGCATTCAAAGAAGCTTTTGACGCTAAGTATTTTTCACGAAGTTGGACGGAAGAGAAGACTTGAGAGTTTATGATGTTGAGGCAGACAAAAGAAATGACGGTGACTCAGTATGATGTTAAGTTTACCCAATTGATTAGGTATGTGCTTATGTACGAAGCTGAAGAGTGGCAAAAGGCACAAAAATTTGTGGGTGGACTAAAAGTGGATCTGTAGAAACCTCTTAGCCCGTGTGATGTTGACACTTACAACGAGGCTCTAGATAGGTATCTAACTACTAAGATGAATCTTCTGCATGTAGGATTGATAAGATCAGACAATAAGAAAAGAGATTCGAAAGGCGTGGAGCATAAGTTGGGAGGAAAGAATTTCAAAGATGTCAAACTATGTCCTTGTTGCGATAAAGTACACCCAGGGAGAAATTGTTTTCAAGGGAATATCACGTGTTATGCATGTGGCAAAGATGGACATAAAGAAAAGGATTGTCCCAAAGACAAAGAGGCATCTCCAACTAAGAATTAAATGGGGGTTACATGTTTTGCGTGCAATCAACTCGGTCATTATGCGAATGAATGTCTGAAAAGATAAAAGAGAGAGCAACTGGGGAAGATGGATGAGGCACAAAGATCTCTCACTGGATGAGTTTACTACTTGTCAAAAAAGGATGAAGAAACCCACCCGACAATGGAAAAAGGTACGCTAATTTAGTTCAAATAGATTTTGATGCATTCATGATTATAGCATATGCATTAGCTTAGAAGTAAGCTAGAAAAACTTGGTGATATCAAGTGATATAGATTATTTTGGGATAGGTCTGACCACCTGTGAAGAGCTACAACAGGAAATTCTGTGAAAGACATGGCATAAGGTATTTAGGTCATTTCAATAATTGCTAAAGATTAGGAATAAAAATAATTGAGGTATAATATGTGATTGAGGTATTTAGGTCATGTGAATTAAAAATAATTGCTAAAGATTAGGAAATTATGTGAAAGACATGCAAATTAAAATAATTGCTAAAGATTAGGAATAATATGTGATTGAGGTATTGATTGCTATGCTACCCTGCACATTTAGTCATCAAAAACACAACCAAATTGATCAAACATTAATTCTCTTATTAAAGCATGTGTAGGGCGATTATACTCGCCAGTGTGCGAGTGTGCGTGTAGTACAATTTTAAATTTATATTTTGGTGAGACTGGGTCGGTTCACAGGGAGATTATTTTGGATGAAAACAGAAATTACTGAATATTTGATTTTAGGAGGTGATTAAGATGATCTAAAGGTAAGAATTAAAACTAAACTAATACTGAATTTAAGCAGCTTGGGTTAAGACAATTTCAGTGCCAAAATTAATTTATTCCTAATTTAATAGAAAAGATCAGTAATATTTATCTGAATTAAGTTTTGCAGCTCTGTCAGTAATTTTAGTTCAAGATAATGATAATTCTTGTTTAAGCAATCTCCATACATGGCATGAAAATTCTAAGTTAAGCAATTATCATAAATTGAATTATATTCCACTGATAGAATTTATAGATACAAAACAATCATTTAGGTTTGGGTATGAAAACATTTCCAGATCTAGCAATCTCCATACGTGGCATGAAAATTCTAAGTTAGGCTTATGCTCCAATCCAAACTCAAAGATATACTATACGCACACTGCTCAAATTAAATCAGATTAATATTACATATTTGAAGCACAACTTTCTTTGGGAATCATTAGCGTTAAACACTGTCCTTGCCTTAACCCAAGATTGGATTTAACTACTCATCTTCATTCAAAAATAAATTGGCATGAACTTAAATGATGGGAATTAAAAGACAATTTTTTAACCGACCATATCGGCAGTGTATGATTAAAAGACAATATTTAAAAACAATATTTAACAAACCATATAGGTTGTGTATAATTAAAAGACAATAAGAATAACATAACACAACTCTATGGAAACTAAAGTTAAAGAATTGGAAGAGAAATTCTAAAAACAAAACTATATAGAAACTAAAGTGAAAAATTTGAGAGAGAAATCCTAATATCACAACTATAATTTCATTATAGGAAAATTGAATGGTTACAAATGCACCCCAACTGCTCTATTTATAGGCTAAAGGATGCAATGGAGACCACTCAAAATATATAATTTAATAATACAAAATATCTAAAGAAAAACAAAATACCTAATTTAAAAATACAAAGATAAATAAAATATCTAATTACTTAAAAAGTCTGGGCCAAAGTGTAGTTCTTGAAACTTCATGACTTGATGTAAGCGATGATATCACTCTAACTCATGATGTAAGCGATGATGTCATTCCAACCCATGATGTAAGCAATGATGTCATTCCAACCTATGATGTAAGCGATAATGTCATTTCAACCCATGATGTAAGCAATGATGTTAGCAATTTGTGGGACTTGGGTTTTTCATATTTTTGGGCTTGGGCCTTCCTTGTGTTGGGCTTGGGCCTAGGCCTTTCTTGTTTTGGGCTTGAGCTTTCTTTGTGTTTGGCTTGGGCCTTCCTTGTTTTGGGCTTAGGCCTTCCTTGTGTTGGGCTTGGGCCTAGGCCTTTCTTGTTTTAGGCTTGAGCTTTCTTTCTGTTGGGCTTGGGATCCATAATATTATAATATTATATATATTATATATATATTTTTTATTTTATATATTTTAATATTAATATTTTTAAACATGCACAAAATCACAAAATGCATAATAACATTCAATTTAAACTATTTTAAGATCAAAATAAGGGTGAAATTATAATAAAATTTTTACAAAATTGATCACTAATAAGGAATTTAGGTCATTTCAATCAAGAGTTATTTGCCAAGTGCAAAACTTTCGAGGATGAAATTTCTTTAAGGGGAGGAGAATGTAACATCTGAGATTTTCTTGAGGACTTAAGTGTAATTTATCTTGGGGCGTAAGTAGAATTTTTTGAGGCTTTGGAGCGTTACAGATCGAGTCCTAGTAAGAATAGGTTTGACCGAATGGAAAGGATCCTAGAGAACATGCTAACGAATGTAGCAAGAAACAAGCCGCCAAGGCATATACCACATTACTGGATCAGTATCACTGGCAAAGACCCCCCTGTGTTCAAAGGAAGGGCGGGAGTTGATCCTAGTATGACTGAGTACTAGATGGAGCAAACCGAGAAGCTACTCCAACATTTGTAATCCAGTGATAAGGAAAAGGTTAACTGCGTCACTTTTATGTTAGAGGAGAAGTTGGGAGATGGTGGCAATCGACTCAGTGGGCCTTACAAAGGATACCCAGGCAAGTAGAATAAGATCCAAAATCGAGACAAGCTCAGCCGCTAACTTGGGAGACATTCAAGGAAGCTTTTGACCCTAAGCATTTTCCTCAAAGTTGGAGGGAAAAGAAGACTTAAGAATTTATGAAGTTGAGGCAGACAAAAGGAATGGCAGTGTCTTGATACGATTTTAAGTTTACCTAACTAATTAGGTACTTGCCTATGTACGAAGTTGTCGAGTGGCAAATGACACAAAAAATTGTGGATGGACTACGAGTAGAGTTACAACAAGCTCTTAGCTCATGTGTTGTTGACACTTACAATTAGAAGCTGGTTAAGGCTCTAACTACCTTGAAGAATCTACTATGTATAGGATTGATAAGATCAGATGAAAAGAAAAAAGATTTGAAAAGCATAGAGCATAAGTCAGGAGGAAAGAATTTCAAAGATGGAAAACCATGTCCTTGATACGATAAAGTACAGCCTGGGAAAAATTGTTTTCAAGGGTACATCACATGTTATGCATGAGGTGAAAACAAACATAAGGAAAGGGACTGCCCCAAGAATAAAAAGGCACCTCCAATCGAAAATCGAATAGGGATTACATGTTTCTCGTGCAATCAACATGTTCATTACACGAATAAATATCTGAAATGACAAAAGATAGAGCAACCGAAGAAAATGAAGGAGGCACAAGGACCTCGCACTAGACGAGTTTATTGCTTGACAAGAGAAGATGAAGAGGCCTACCCAATAATGACAAAAGGTACACTGATTTTGTTCAAATTGATTTTGATGCATTCATGATCTTAGCATATGTATTAGCTTAGGAGTAAACTTGGAAAATTGCATTTAAAGTTAAGGGTTGAGGCTTAAAGTTTAGAACACTAGAAGTCATGATGCTAAAAGCATACAGATCTTGTTAAGAGGACGAAAAAATTTTGAATTAGGAAGTAGCTGACTGTATGAATCAAGTGTATCCCCGTATTTCGTAGTGTGGAGTAAGTTTAAGGAACTGGAAATCGATCTGAGAATTTAGTTAGTCAATTACCGAATCAATGGAAGGGAGTGTTGCGGAACATAAATACCTAAGGAAAAAGGTATGTCACTGACAAGTATCTTGATACGAGATTTATGGCATTAAAAGAAATCAAAACAGGGATAGTTTTCGGTATAGCTAAGATTCAACCTAAAAAATTGAATGATCATAAGGGACTTCCAAAAGGTTAACGGAACTTGAGAGGATGCAAGTTTTGCATAAGGAATAACCCTAAAGTAGTTTTGGGATGAAACGAAAGGATTTGTGATCAAAACGTGATCTTGCATATATTCGGGCCCAAGTCTAATTTTTTATTCTAGTTGAAAAGGAGATGAAAATGATATTTTTCTAAATTTCTTGAGCCAAATGTGAAGCATGGGACATAAAGGTTCATGTGGGAAAATATCAAAGTTTAGGGACTTGAGGAAGAGGACCAAAATGTAATTAGAAATGATCAGGGGTAAAAGTGTAATTTAGCAAAGTTGCATTGTAAACACTGCAACAAAATTAGCCTTCGAACTGTGCACGCCTGGCACCAACCAGCCAGCCGTCGTAGACCCTAAGGGATAGGCCCCAGGCCATTAAAGGCACGTCAGGGATACATCGAGACCAAGCTTGGCTGAGGGATAACCGGATTTCACCTATAAATAGGCTGAGGGTTTCAAGGTTTTTGAAGCATCAAATTCAACCGTTTGAGAGTGTTTTTGAGGTTTTGGTTAGAGGGCTTTTGTTCCTCTTGTCTTGGAGAGAATTTTTGAAGCATTTAGAGAGTTTTGGAGTCAGTTTGAAGGTGTTTTTAAGGTAGGCCAAAAATTGTAGCAGTCGTCAGAAGCGAACATTAAACTAGTTGATTGAAGGCTTTCTGGTGATGTTTTCAAGCCATGAAGGTTACCATTGTGATTGACTTGAGATGAAGAGCAAGAAGGGTGAAGAAAATTAGGCATCGGAGCAGTAGCCCGCGACCGAACTTGAAGAAGATGATCGGCGCGTGAAGTGCATGCGCCAGTCTTCACATGCAGTACATGCACCAGACGCGTGAGAGCTCTTGAGACCTAAGTATTTTTTTGAATTATTTTCATAATTTTTTGAAAATTATTTTATGAATTATGGTGGAGAAAATTTTAGGAAAAACCTTGAAGAGGTATTTATTTTGGAATTATTGAGGAAAAAATAAGAAGAAAATGGAGGAAAATTATTAGAAAATTATGGAAAAAAATAGATATTGAAATTCCTTTGAATAAATATGATGGTCAAGGTGTGTTAAAACTCAAAATTGAGTAATAGTACACTTATTGAGGATTGGCATGAGAATCGAGGTTGGGCACGAGAATCCAAATGCTCTAAGTTATGTTCAAGGTGAGTGTTCGTGTAACATCCCGGTAATTCGGGAATAATTAATAACTATTAATCTAATTGGGAATAGCTGATAATTATTAATTTAAATTGGGAACGCTTAATAATTATTAATTATTGTAATTACGGTGATTATGGAATATTTATGGGTTTAAAGAAAATATTAAATTATTTGGTATTAAAGAGTTGGGTAATTAATTATTGGAAATTTGGGGTATAAAAGTAATTAATAAGTGGGTTGTATGTGGAAGTTTCTGGAAGTGTGCGGGCGTAAATGCAATTCCTAAAATCTCTCTTGGGATCACTTTAAATGTAATAAGAGGTGTATATAAGTTGAGGAAACTGTCTAGTGCCGACAGTCGCGCGCGTGAAGGGGCTTGTGGCAGGTAGCAGGATCGAACCATGGGTGTGCGCGCAAGGACGAGGAATTTTGCTGATTTTTATCAAGCCATGGGTGCCCAAAATGACGCCGTTTTAGCCTAAAGGCGGTGGCTTGCGCTGGGCTGCCATGTGGCAGTCTCTGGTGCTCTCTTTTTGTGGCTTTTAAGCCACGATTTTGGCAGCAAAATAAGAGGGTTTGGGTAGCAAATGGAAGAGGAAAATTGGAGAAGAAATAGCGGCGCGCAAACATGAAAATGAGGAGGAAAAATTCAAAGAAAAATGGAAGAAATGCAGTTTAATTAAAGTTTAATTATTCAGGTAAGTTGAATAAATTATGTGAATAAATTTGTACGGTTGGAATTTTATATAGGGTGAAATTTTATTAATTTTTGGTTGAATTAAACTAATTTGCAGAGTGTATTAATTTAGCAGCATGTGGGCAGAAAAGCCCTGAAATCAGTCAATTTAAGGCAAGCTCCTTACTCCCTTTGTGAATCTCCTTCAATTTGTGGATTTTGTTTCCTTTCTTAGCCTGATTTGGTTTTAGAAATTATATATGTGCGTTGTGAGTATCTGTTGTATAAATTTAATTTAATTAAATTAAATGGGAGACTTCCGGAGTTTAATTCGGTAAATGCTTACGGGGTATTGTATCGCCCCTACTTCCTTGAGAATGATGTCGAACCTGATTTGGGCTAGGTTCTTAGTGAGTCAGCTGTGGTTGTGGGTACCCTCTGGGGTGAGTTGTTGTAACCAGGAGTCTTGGGTTTTGCTTGTGTGTGTTGTAGGGTGTGGGATACAAGCTACTGACCGTCGACCGTTAGGCCATGACAGTCAATGGCTGGATGTATGGGTGCCAGTTATCAACTGTTGCGATTGACTATAGATGGCTCGGGCAAGCTGGTACCCCTGGATACCCACTCTTGGTGTTATGCCTATCATGATGTGGTTATGGTTTCCTGTAGGCGTGAGTGGAAATAACAAGTGGTGTGAGCTGTCTTCCGGTGAGGTAACGTGTTGACTGTTTGGTGACACTGGAGCGAATCGTCTTCGGGTCGAGGGCGGTTGTCGACTGGTTGTTCCTAGTCACAGATTGTCGACCAGTACCTAGTCACTGTCGACCGGCTCTACCATTATGTGGCATATTGCATGACATTACTGTTAGAAAACCAGCGATCGTGTAGCCTTCGTTGTTGCCTTGATTCAATCCCTAGAGTTGCAAGCGCAAGCTCCTCCAAGTCAGTCCACACGATTGACCCTTTCCACAAACGCCTCAAGTAGTGCTAGCAACCCTAGGCACGTCTAGAGAGATCCAAAATTTTCTTCTCCTTTTCATCTTCTTAAGTTGCATATTTATAGAGTTAAAAGACCCTAAACGTGCCTTGGAAAAACGCTAAACAATTTAGGCCCGTCCCTTAATCACATTGGGCTAACTCTCTCTTTTAAATTGTGGAATGGGCTCGACCTAAGTGTGTAACCCCTTAGGTCCACCATTGGGCTAGATGTAGGGCTAATTCTATTGGGTTATATGAAGGCCCAACTTATTAGATTAATTAAACTATTTAATTAAACTCATGGGCCTTTAATTTAACCCATCTCATGGGCTTCTTAATTAAACTCTTTAATTAATAGTTTTAGAATTAATCAAATTAATTCTGAAACCCTACATATCATGGTTAACGTCTAGCAACATGCCATGAATTCCTAGCCAATGATGAAAAAACATAGACCTTTTCAATTGCAATTACCATGCTGTAAAATCCTTTCATCGATCTATGTCCCGATTGAATTTAGGGTATGGTTTTGTGACGAATCCCTAATCATTCAATAACTATGTATCCATTCCAAATTTATGACTTGATAGGCAAAATCAAAACACATTTTGATTTCCACCTCACCTTAGCCAAGGATTTCCTTAGTCATGAAATCATCGGAATGCATAGGACATCATCTCATCTTATTGATAAGTGATGAATCCTATTTCGACATTCACAAGCCTTCATAAGTGATAAGGTTACGCCCAATGATAATTTGTTAATGACTCACCTTCATATCCGGAAGACCGAAGAAAACTCATGTGATCGTTATCAAGCAACACATTGTCATACTTGAGATCACATAAGATACATTGACGAGAGGATCGAATTACATGGTAACCATGTTCGTGAAAGGTTATTTGCGGATTATGAATCCTTCTGAATAATTGGGTAGGCATGATGCCTTGCTAGAGGCCAATCTTGTCTTATGTGTTCGTACCGACACATTGCCAACATATTTGGGAGCCTAATGAGTCATACGCAATAGGCACGGTCCCTGGCTTAAACCAGGAAAGCGGACGTATGGTTAAGTGGGACACTTCGGCAAGAAGTTGTGCCATCGTAGGTTCTCACGGGAAAAGAACAAACAGACATAATGACGTCGATATGACGAGGAGTCATTATAAAGGAAAAAGTTTCCTAAAATAGCAATTGATTAAATTAGAAAGTAGTTTCTAACTTAATGATTAAATTAGAAAGAAGTTTTTAATTTAATAATTTGGGCTTAATTTAATACTTGGGCTAAATAAAGTATTTGGGCCAAATATTAAATTAAATTAAATATTTGGGCTAAATTAGATTTGGGTCAAATATTAAATAATAAATATTATATTTGGGCTAAATAAGATTTGGGCCAAATATTAAATTAAATTAAATATTTGGGCTAAATTAGATTTGGGCCACATATTTTATAAATGGATTTGAGTCACTTTAATTTCTAGTTGGATTAGGATTAATGGGCTAGCCCAATCCATGTCCATTAGGGTTTGGGAAACCCTAGGAGGTTACCTCTCTATAAATAGCCCTTTATGGGATGCCCAAATTATGCCTCTTATTTTTATTGGTTTTCAAGAGTTGAAAATTGATTATTTTTCCCGTCCATTCATAAGCCTTGTTAGGAGAAGGAGCTAGCACTCCTGTTCCGCTCTCCTTGCCAACGGACGCGTGCCGCGTATCATGAGTTAGAGGCCAGACGCTTGGACGGCTCGAATCCGCGAACGACTCGATTATCTAAAGGTTAGATTTATTTATTTGTTTGTGAATGATTTGATTTCGATGTTGATCCAATCACCAGGATCGGGGTAAGGTTCAAAATTTTTGAACTACGCTACTTGCCTCATAGTGATCTTACTTTACTTTCAGTGGTATCATAGCCATCATCAAAATATTTCAATTCCTTATGTGCAGATTCAATTATGTTGTTATTTGTGAAATAATTAAATAATTCTTGCATTTGTATTTTTTGGATTGCAAAACGTTTTTGGGTGAAGGGCAAAAGATCGTGTATGCATGAAAAAAGGCCGAAACGGGGTTTGGGGTGCATATGGATGCACCGAGGCGTCGAAAGATGCGGCCGAGCAAGGCCTGCGCACGCTGGGCACGGCCTGGGGCGGCCTGGGCGCGCACAGGGCCCTGCCAGGCGGTCGCACGCACGCACAAGCCCCCCAGGCGTGGCCGGGTAAGGTCGCGACACGCGACCTGCGTGCGGCTGGCGGGTTGGACCCGCGAGCAGCGCGCGGCCCGCAGGTGCGACCCGTGACCCGCGCGCGCCCGCTCGGCCCCTCCTTTCCCTAGCGGCCCGCGCAGCTGCGGCCCTGCGTGCCAGGCGCACCCAGAGCGCCCAATGCGCGCACAGCACGCCCCCAGCCGCCCCACTTGGGCTGTTTGGGCTGGCAACATGTATGACATGCTGCCCAGCCACCTCCCGGCCCCTCCCGCTCCCTCGGGCTTCGGTTTGACACTTTCTCGGGGTTCACGTGAAGCACCTAGACCGATCCTTCGGTGGCCCAGTGCGTTCCATTCCCTTAGGTGGGGCTCGGCCAAATTGTTTGACTATTTTTATTATTTTTATCCAATCCAAAAGTGTATGACACCTATGGGCCGTGATTAAAAATGGGCTAGGGCCGTTAATTGGGTTATTTATTAATTATTGGGCTGCTAGTGTATGTTTGACATGCATTGGTTGATCTAAGGCCTGTTGAGCCTTGTTAGTTAGACTAATGGATGGAGCCCAAGCCCAACACAATTAAAACAATTTTGTTTTTCCAAAATTATACAAATTTTCAATTTATTGAAAGCGTTTCATTAAATTTGAAATAGATGCGACAATTAATTAACATAATTATGAATGAATCAATTGGATTGATTGCATGGGTGTATGGTATGGATCGAGTCGACCATTTATTTATTGTTGAGAATGAATGCTTGTAAATTTGGTTTTTGAAATAGGGCCTGCGTGTCCTGCCTCTCTTATACTCTGATGTACATTCTTTTCTCATCTCACTCCCCCCGAATGTAACTCGGGGTTTCTGATTCTATGTAATGTATGTAGAATAGAATAGAGTAGTGATAGTTGTAGTTTGTATGAAGAGAAAGAGATGGAGCCAAATTGAAGACAAGATTCGAAGACCAATGAAGGCTTGAAGAATGTGCTTGTGAAGCAAGATGTGATTCTTCACCTAAGTTTGACCCGCTAGCTTCCCTTCTATGGCTCAAGGGGGCTAGCCGTAGTTATCCATACCATACACCGGTTTGAGTCGTTTATTATGCATTATTAATTTGATTAATTGCATGTGATGAGACCTAAATAAATAAATAATAAATCCCTCATTAATATTAAGCCAACTTGCCTTCCATCATTATGATGCATTAGGATTCTAGCTGGCATTTGATTTGTTGAGTCACTCAAGGTCATGTGTCACCTATGATTCCTATGTTTCATGGGCCATGAGATGTCCCTGAATGATGGGTCCGACTTAACTAGAAATGTGGGGTTTGTTGAGTCACTCTAGGCCTTACTAAGTATAGAGGCAAAGATTGGGAGTCACATAAGATGTGCTTGACAAGGAGTTGTTAACCCAATGAATCTAGGAGTTGCAAGGAGATGTAATTGGTAGCAACTACCTACCTAATCGATCCTAGCACAATTTGTTGAGTCACTCAAGGTTATCCGAGGGGAGATGGGATCCTAGCCTGTTAGGAAATCTTCCAACGGGATTTCTCGAGTTATGTCTTGAGGTTGGCAAACTCGTAGAAAATAGTGGGAGCAATCATAAAATGTTACTTCTTGCAATTTATGATTTCGTAATTCAATATGATTATAATAATATCTCTATTCAATTGTTAATCCAGAATGTCTGGAAACATGTCGATAAGATCGATACGCGAGGGCAATAATACCTTCAACAGATTAATTTCTATAACTGGGAGATCATCTTGAGGATAGTCCTTACGTATGATAAGATTCTTTATGCGATAGAGAGCTATCTTCTTACAAAGCCACCAGTTAAAGAAATAATAGCACATTAGGCCTGGATGATGCACAGGGGTGATATGATCATCGCTTGATATATCGTCTTGGCTACCATGACCCCAAAACATAGGTCGCATCATAAGAGTTATGATGCCTATGAGTTCATGGCTAGGCTCAAGGATCATCTATTGAGAAGCATGTCATGGAGATGATACGTTTTATCAATAGGTTGCTAGAGCTCAACTTGGGTATGGATGCTGAAACTTACCCTAGATTTGGTGCTACATTCCCTCCCTAACGGCTATGGAAAAGACTCTTGGAGAGTGGTTGTCCATACTTAGGGAGACCAAACCTAAAATTGATTATAGGTAAAGGGAAGTGTTCTCTTAGTTGGAGGGCCCAAGGCGCACAGGGGCAAGCCCAAGAGTAAGAAAGCCAAAAGGAAGAAAAGTTCTTCCATAGCACAATCTGGAAGTGTCCAGAAGACTAAAACCTAAAGGACAAAGAGGATACAATATATCTCCATTGTGATAAACCAAGAAGTGTAGAGTAAGAAGAGTTCTACTCAAGACACTTCAAGTATTTATGTTATTGGATTTAATCTATCTACTTCTAATCAGTCCACATGGGTATTAGATATTAGATCTAGTGCTCATATTTGCACTTTTGTGTATGGGTTTAGGAGTACGAGGAAATTAATAATAGGAGAAGTGTACCTACATGTGGCAAATGGATCAAAAGTTGTTCCATTAGTTGTAGGGACCTATTTATTGACATTGCCCACAAGGCTTGTATTGGAATTACATAACTGTTACTACAATTCTAGTATGACTAGGAATATAATTTCTAATTCTTGATTGACAAGGATGGATATTCATTTTTATTTAAGAACAATAGTTGTTCGTTTTATAAAAATGAGTTGTTTTATGGTAAAGCAACAACACGTAATGGTTTGTATATCCTTGATGTTGATACTCCTATCAATAACATAAATATTAAGCGACTTAAATCAGGTGATTTAAATAGCACTTATTTATGGCATTGTCGCCTTGGCCATATAAATGAGACTCGCACATCCAACTTGTATAGAGCTGGATATCTTAGCACATTTGATTATGAATCATATGGTGCTTGCGAATCTTGTTTACTTAGCAAGATGACTAAGTCTCTTTTTAAAGTAAAGGGAGGCTACATAAGTGCTAGGGTTTGTGCACATTGATGTGTGTGGACCCATGTCCACCCAAGTTAGAGGTGGATATATCTACTTCATAACCTTTACTGATTATAGATCATGTTTTGGTTATGAGACATAAATCTGAGACTTTTGAAAAGTTCAAAGAATTTAGATTTGAAGTAGAGAAACAAACTGAGAAAAGTATCAAAGTACTTCGATCAGATCGAGGTGGTGAATACTTGAACAGTGAGTTTCTAGATCATCTGAAGCAGAATGAGATTCTCTCACAATGGATTCCACCTAGAACATCAGAGATGAATGGTGTGTCTGAAAGGAGGGATAGGACCTTGTTGGACATGGTCTGGTCCATAATGAGTTGCACTAAACTCCTCATTTCATTTTGGGGATACGCACTCCTCACCGCGATCTTTGTTTTGAACAGGGTTCCAAATAAGTCAGTTACTCAGACTCCATATAAGATATGGAAAGGAAAGAAGCCAAATCTGTCTTTCCTTAAGATTTAGGGTTGTGAAGCTTATGTCAAGCGTGTTGACAATAATGAGCTAAAACCCAAATCGATGAGATGTTTGTTTATGGGATATCCAAATGGATATTACTTTTACCACTCATTTGAATAAAAGGTGTTTTATTGTCAAGCATGTGGTATTCCTTGAGAAGGAATTCTTAGATGCTGTGGCTAGTGGGAGGAATGTTGAGCTTGAATAAGATTCAAGGCGAACCACAAACAAATACTCCCCTCCAGGAACCCGAGAAAGATTAGACACAAGATGCTATGTCAACTCCCCAACCTTCTACACAAGAACCTTGTAGGTCGACGAGGGTTCGTCTCGAGCAAGAGAGATATGGATTTCTCATCTCGACACATGGAATGTGCTTCTAGCTGAGAACGATGAGCTTACTACCTATGATGAGGCAATGTCTGACATTGACTCTGGGATATGGAAGAGGAATGACAAAACGACTTTCCTTAAAGGAAACCTGATCGAGGATGTGTATATGACACAGCCTGACGGTTTTGTTACTCATAAACATGCAAATAAGATTTGTAACTTGCAAAGGTCCATTTATGGACTAAGGCAAGCATCCCAGAGTTAGAATCAATGTTTTGATGAAAAAAATCAAAAGGTTTGATTTTTCACAAAAGGGAAATTGATCCTTGTGTTTACAAGAAGGTTAGTGGGAGTGTGGTGGTCCGTTTAGTCCTATATGTGGACAATATATTGCTCATAGGGAATGGTCTTCCCATGATGCAATTAGTTAAAATATGGCTTTCAAAATATTCGCCACGAAGGATTTGGGAGAAGCAACCTATATTCTGGGAATAAGGATTTATAGAGATAGATTCAGGAGGTTGCTAGCACTCTCCCAAAGCACGTACATTGACAAGGTGCTAAAGAGGTTTAGCATGGAAGATTCTAAGAGAGAAATCTTCCCATGTCACATGGAATACATCTCTTTAAGGCTTTGTGTTTGAAGACACAAGATGAGAGAGATAGGATGAGTCGAGCACCATATGCCTTGGCTATTAGCTTGATCATGTATGTCATGTTATGTACGAGGCCTGATATCGCATATACTTTGAGCATATGTGGTAGATATCAAGCTGATCCAGGTAAGAAGCACTGGATTGTTGTGAAAAACATTCTTAAGTACTTGTGAAGCACTAAAGAGATGTTTTTGCCACATGGAGAATGAGAGCGTACCATGAAGGGGTTCATGGATGCTAGTTTCCAATTCGACCATGATAATTTTAAATCACATATAGTCAAAATTCATATTCTGCCTATATGGCAGGGCCATGAGTTGGAAGAGTTCCAACAAGAGATAGTGGCAGATTCAACAACTGAAGTCAAATACATAACAACATTCGAAGCAGCTGAGAAGGTTGTATGGATCCGTAAGTTCACTAATGAACTTAAAGTGGTGTCCAACATTGTTGATCCAATAACAGTTATTGGGACAACAATAGAGCCATCGCGTAAGCGAAGGAACCACGGTCTCATCAACGGACCAAATTTGTATTGCGATATCACCATATGATAATGGAGATTATCAGCTAAGGTGACATATATAGAGAAAGTAACGACGGATGACAATGTCGTAGATCCCTTGAGTAAAGCTCTACCCCAGGAGAAACATGAAAGTCATGTTCGATCATCACGTATAAGATACATGAGTGATTGGCTCTAGTGCAAGTGGGAGATTGTTAGTGTAGGTGCTATAGACCCAATCAGATTGGGCATGTTGTACACAGACAATTGTAATCATGTTTATTATTTGAATAAGGAGTTGTTCAAATTCACAAGAAGTCATTCTATTAGTTTCTTATTATTATTGTAATAACCAAATGAAACTAGATAGAAGTCCATATGATGTATACTGTGATTAATCTATAAAGATGTGAGATGATGCATCACAGTTTCTAGACATCATTAAACGTCCCAAGTCGTAGCAATGTCAAGAATGGA
Source organism: Diospyros kaki (assembly GCA_036245055.1). NCBI lineage: Eukaryota > Viridiplantae > Streptophyta > Magnoliopsida > Ericales > Ebenaceae > Diospyros > Diospyros kaki. The sequence goes on from BSEG01000016.1 coordinate 34,144,527, forward strand.
CATTAACAATTACGATAAGACTTGTATGTGCTATATTTTTGCTATGTGATAGCAATGGGGGTCTCACACCGATAGGCATGGGGATGCGTAGACAAGTACATAGGTGACCAATGTTGGAGAACATGTCACTGGACATGACTCGCTATGAGAATCCATTTTGGTTATATGTTGATGGTATTCTCATATGAGATGGGTGTAACTAATCCTTGGACCTGAGGTTATCATGGTCATCTCATAAGAAGACCGGTATGCTTTGACATCGTTTCGATGGGCCTAGATAAAGTCTACACGTGGGCGATCGTTGGGTATATCGTGAGGCTTATGGAGATGGGTGTATAACCAAGATGGGACTCGTCTATCCCTTGATAGAGGATGATGTATCTAAGGCGCCTTCAGTGGATATTCACTTTAAATCCATGGCCATGGTGAAAGAGATCAATAAGGAGTTATTGATTTACTTTCCAATTAAGTGAAGATATCCGGAAGACCGAAGAAAACTCATGTGATCGTTATCAAGCAACACATTGTCATACTTGAGATCACATAAGATACATTGACGAGAGGATCGAATTACATGGTAACCATGCTCGTGAAAAGTTATTTGCGGATTATGAATCCTTTTGAATAATTGGGTAGGCATGATGCCTTGCTAGAGGCCAATCTTGTCTTATGTGTTCGTACCGACACATTGCCAACATATTTGGGAGCCTAATGAGTCATACGCAATAGGCACGGTCCCTGGCTTAAACCAGGAAAACGGACGTATGGTTAAGTGGGACACTTCGACAAGAAGTTGTGCCATCGTAGGTTCTCACGAGAAAAGAACAAACAGACGTAATGATGTCGATATGACGAGGGGTCGTTATAAAGGAAAAAGTTTCCTAAAATAGCAATTGATTAAATTAGAAAGTAATTTCTAACTTAATGATTAAATTAGAAAGAAGTTTCTAATTTAATAATTTGGGCTTAATTTAAACTTGGGCTAAATAAAGTATTTGGGCCAAATATTAAATTAAATTAAATATTTGGGCTAAATTAGATTTGGGTCAAATATTAAATAATAAATATTATATTTGGGCTAAATAAGATTTGGACCAAATATTAAATATTTGGCTTGAATTAGATTTGGGCCACATATTTTATAAATGGATTTGGGCCACTTTAATTTCTAGTTGGACTAGGATTAATGGGCTAGCCCAATCCATGTCCATTAGGGTTTGGGAAACCCTAGGAGGTTGCCTCTCTATAAATAGCCCTTTATGGGATGCCCAAATTATGTCTCTTATTTTTATTGGTTTTCAAGAGTTGAAAATCGATTATTTTTCCCGTCCATTCATAAGCCTTGTTAGGAGAAGGAGCTAGCACTCCTGTTCCGCTCTCCTTGCCAACGGACGCGTGCCACGTATCATGAGTTAAAGGCCGGATGCTTGGACGACTCGAATCTGCGAACGACTCAATTATCTAAAGGTTAGATTTATTCATTTGTTTGTGAATGATTTGATTTCGACGTTGATCCAATCGTCGAGATCGGGGTAAGGTTCAAAATTTTTGAACTATGCTACTTGCCCCGTAGCGATCTTGCTTTACTTTCAAGGGGAAGCTTGACCGATTTATACTAGATAAGCCAAAAAATCAACAGAATAGAGGAGACGGATCTAGGAGGGATAATCAAAGGAGGCCCCCCCGTCCTAAGAATGATGTCGCAAACTGAAAGGAAAACTAGCAGCCTCGAGAAAAGAAAGAGGGAAGGAACAGTCAGAGGGGGGAAGAAACAGGACCAAGCACAAAAAAAAAAAATGACAATGAGCCCATTATGGAAAGGATACACGTGATCTCAAGAGGAGAAAATTTAGTAGGTGATTCCTCTTCTACCAGAAAGACGTATGCGTGACACGCGCTACATGTGAACTCGATGGCGAAGGTTCAAGAAGATGAAGACCCCATTATTTTCACACCTGAGGACCAGGGGGATGTGCTGCTCCCGCACGATAATCCCTTGGTTATCTCTACCATGATTGCTAAGCACCCCATTGAAAGAATACTGGTGGATAGCAAAAGCTCTGTCAATCTGTTATACTAGAACTGTTTCGAAAAGATGCATATTGCCCATGACCAATTAGAGACGGTCACTTCACCTCTGTATAGCTTCACAGGAGAGGCGGTGCCAGTGATTGGATAGGTGCAGTTGCCAATTACACTCAGGGACTACCCTTAAGTGATCACTCAACAGGTTAATTTCATGGTAGTTAAGACCTTTTCTCCTGCTTACAACGTGATCCTAGGGTACTCCCTCATTAATGCTATGAGCCACCATTTCCCCTGGATATTTGCTAATGAAATTCCCTATGCCCCAGCGGGTAGGCCAAGTAAGAGGTAATCAAAAACAAGCCAAAGTGTGCTACGTCTCTACAAGAGACACCAAGGGGAAGGAGAAAACAACGACCGAAGAAACTTTAATGATCAGTGAACAAACTCTTGAAGCTAACAAGCCTCATCAAGTAGAAACGCTTGAAGTTATCCCTCTAAGCCCCATTGATAGCAAAAGGCAAGTGCATGTGGGGAGCCAACCAGAGGGTTCGGAGAAGAAGGAGGTCATTCGATGTCTACGATCCTATGCAGACGTATATGCTTGGACACCTGCTGACATGCTTGGAATTAGTCCAGAGATCATATCTCACCGACTGAATGTCCATTCAGAGGCCTGGCCAATTAAGTAGAAGAAAAGGCACATCGCCCCAGAGAGATTGAGGTACCTGGAAGAAGAAGTAGACAAAATCCTCGAGGCTTGATTCCTTAAAGAGGTCCAATACCCTGAATGGCTAGCAAATGTTGTGATGGTACCTAAGGCCAATGGGAAATGGAAAGTATGTATCGATTTTTCCAATCTGAATAAGGCTTGCCCAAAGGACTCCTACCCGCTCCCTCGGATAAACATGCTGGTTGATGACACCTCCAAATATGTTGTGTTGAGTTTCCTGGATGCCTTCTTGGGTTACACCAGATCAGTATGTATCCACCCGACCTTGAGAAAACGACCTTCATCATAGCAAAGGGGACATACTGCTATCAGGTGATGCCTTCCAGCTTAAAGAACGCGGGAGCCACGTATTAAAGGATGGTCAACAAGGTATTCAAAGACCTACTAGGGGAGGTAATGGAGGCTTACGTGGATGATATGATAGTTAAAAGCAAGCAGGGCGAGTTGCACGCCAAACAAGTTGAGAAAGTTTTTGTTGTGTTTAGGAAAAATAATATGCGCTTGAATCCGGACAAATGCGTGTTTGGGGTGAAGTCTAAAAAATTCATGGGATACATGATTACCTACAGGGGGATAGAGGCTATCCCAGAAAAGGTGCAAGCAGTAATCGACATGGAGTCCCCCTCCTCAATAAAGGAGGTTTCGAGTTTGATAGGTCGTCTAACGGCCTTCGGCTGATTTCTCTCAAAACATGCTGAATGCAGCCTTCCCTTCCTCAAGGCCTTAAAAGGGGTTAAGAACTTCCAATGGACCCCTGGGTGTGAGAAAGCCTTTCAAGAATTAAAGGAGTACCTAAAGAAGATTCCTCTATTGACTCGACCAAAAACTGGAGAAAAGCTATACCTATATTTGAGAGTCAGTCATCAGGCGATAAATGCAGTTCTCATCAGGCAAGTCAGACAGGTTGACAACCCAGTCTATGATCTGTGCAAGGTATTGCAAGGAACAGATTTACAATATCCTTACGCTAAGAAGAAAGCTTTGGCATTGGTAACGGCAGTGAGGAAATTAAGACCCTACTTCCAGGCCCATGCCGTGGCAGTATTAACGAATCAACCATTAAGACAGATTCTACAGAAGCTCGAATGTTTAGGAAGGCTAACCAAATGGGCTATCGAACTCATTGAGTATGATATTAACTTCGAGCCTTGAAGGGCGATAAAAGGGAAAGCATTGACAGATTTTATAGTCGAGTGTACTCACCCGCCCACAGCAGAAGAAGCTCGCGATAACAAATGGATGTTGTTTGTTGATGGGGCCTCAAATGCCAAAGAGAGTGAGACAGGGGTAGTGTTGATTTCCCCGGAACAGGAAATCTTCAAATCCTCAATGTGCATCATCTTCCCCAGTACAAACGACATAGCAGAATACGAGGCCTTACTGGCCGGAATGATGTTGGCAGAAAAACTAGAAGTTAAAAACTTGACAGCCCACAGTGACTCTCAATTGGTGGTATAACAGTTCCAAGGTACTTATGAAGTGAGAGAGCCAGTGCAAAAGTGAAAGAGCTCGCCCATAGGTTTGGACATTTCGAATTGATTTAGATTAATAGATCCCTCAATCAACACGTGGACGTAGTGTCAAAATTAGCCTCTACCCAAGACACTCCAGGACGCCTAATCCACATGGAAGTCCTCCGACAGCCCAGTGTAGGAGAGGAAAAAGTCGCGGTGCATTGCATTATGGAGATCGAAGATTGGAGAAGCCCGATACTAAAATATTTTCTTGATTAAGAACTGTTGGTAACCCCCTCAAAAGCAAGGAGATTAAAAACCAACAAGGCTCATTTCACTGTGATCGGCCAAAAACTATACAAAAGAGGGTATTCCATACCGTTGTTAAAATGTTTGGGGCCCAAGGAAGCACAACAAGCCTTGGAAGCAGTACATGAGGGAGACTATGGTGAACACCTCGGGGGAAGGGCATTGGCTAGAATGATTTTGCAATCCAGTTTCTTTTGGCCCAAGCCACTACAAGATGCTGCCATCAAGGTTCGAACCTGTGACAAGTGCCAGAAGCATGCTCCCTTGAAAATAAAACCTCCTGCCCCCATCCAACCGATATTCCAACCTCTACCATTTGCATAATGGGGTCTGGACATACTGTGACCATTCCCAATGGCATCTGCTTAACGAAAATTCTTGTTGGTGGCTACGGATTATTTCACAAAGTGGGTGCAAGCTGAACCTTTGGCAACCATTACCGAAAAGAAAGTGGAAGGGATGGTATGGAAAGACATTATTTATCATTTCGGTGTGCCTCACATACTCAATACAAATCATGGAACATAGTTCGACTCGGACGCATTTAGAGCTTTTTGTCATCGATGGGGAATCAGTCTGAGGATAGCATCCGTGGCATACCCACAAGCGAACAGACAAGCCAAAGCAAGCAACAAGACCATACTACACGGCCTAAAAACCCGGTTGGAGAAGGCAAAAGGTGGATGGGCCGATGAGCTCCCTAGCATCTTGTGGGCATATCACACAACCAGTTGGGAACCTACCAGGGAAACATCTTTTAGCTTGGCCTATGGGACTGATGCACTCATCCCTGTAGAGGTAGATCTTGGCTCACCCCGAGTCATGGCCTTCCGAGAAAAGGATAATTCGGATGGTCTATGAGAGAATTTGAACTTGCTGGATGAATTAAGGGTAAAGGTAATGGTGCAGTTGGCAGCTTATCAGAGGAGAGTCTCCAACTACTACAATGAGAGGGTTAGCCCTCGCAAATTTGAAGAAGGAGATTTGGTACTTAGAACAAAGGCCATCACCAATGCCCTCAGAGAAGAAGGGAAACTCAAGCCTAATTGGGAAGGACCCTACAAAATCTAGAAAATGCTGGGACCTAACACATGCATACTACAGACACTACAAGGCGAGGCAGTGGGTAAAACTTGGAACACCATGCACCTCAAGAGGTACTTCTTGGCCCTATCAATCATGAACTCCAGTAGAGAGGGCGACGAACGAGATGCAGGACCAAGCCTATCACAAGATGCGTTGCCTGATCCAGCTGAGAGTCGGGATTCTCTCTAATTTTTCATTGTAATAATATCCCCCAATGAATAAAAGAATATATCCCCTGTATTCTCGTGGAGTAGGCAAAACTATAAGCCGAACCATGTAAAATCTCCACGTGCCCGATTGTTTGTATGTGTCATGGAATGTAATGCAAGTATAGTGGCCCAAGAACCACCCATTCCCAAAGGTCAAGTCGCCTAGAGGCAATCTGGCGTTGGTATCCATGAGCTGGCCCGAGATTACTAGAAAATCTGATGCCTATGCCTGCAGACTCACCCGGATCCCTCGTCTGAGTTTAGTGCTATGCCTTTTTAGCTAGACCCGACTTCTTGGTTGATCTGGGGGCCTAGGTCTCCCACCAAACTCGGATGTCTGGTAGGAATCTCACGTTGGATCACAGACCCAACCCAGATTCCCTAAGGTAGACCGACCTTGAGAAGGCGGAAAAAAAAAAGATGAAATGGCCATGTGATAACTCTAGCATGATTCTGCTTATTAGAGTTGAGTCTCCCAGTTGCAATCTTGTGCCAATGACCACAAGCTAGCCCGGGATCGCCAGAAAAATCCGACTCCTATGCCCGCAGACTCACTCGGATCCCTTATTCGAGTTCGGTAGTGCCTAGGTCTCCTAGTAAACTCGGATGTTTGAAAGGAATCCCACACTAGATCATTGGTCAAACCCATATTCCCTGAGGTAAACCAACCCTGAAAGACGGATACGGAGGATGCAACAACAAATGCACTACGATCCGTCCCGAGACAATCGAATGCCCCGAAGCCCATAATCGAAGGCTCACCTGGATCCCTTGGTTGAGTCCGGTGCTATGCCCTGAAGCTAGACCCGACTCTTCAACTGATTTGAAGCTTAGGCCTCCCGAAAAACTCAAACACGTGGGAGGTATCCCGCAACAGACCTTATCCTTGAGGGCCTGGTCACCTAGAAATAATCTGGTGCCTATGACCCCAGACTAATATGGGATCTTTGGATATTTCAACCCCTATGCCCGCGGCTCACCTGGATCCCTTGTTGAGTCCAGTCTATGCCCCCAAGCTAGACCTGACTCCTTGGATGATCCAGCGCCTAGGCCTCTCGATAAACTCGGATGCCTTACGAGGAATCCATATTTGACCCAAGGCCAAACCTAGATTACCTATGGCAGACGACCCCGTAAGAGGAAAGTAGGTTCCCCTAAGAAGGTTCTCCACTCAGAAAATACATGATGGCCCTCATGGCGTCTCAAGAAGACCCTGCAATGAGGCGCCCAAATAGAAATGTTGAGGAAAACATGGGGTCACAATGCAAATCCCGTAAAACTTAAGCCAGAGGCACCATGCCCAACTGCAATTCTCGTTATTAAAGATACCTGAACACGAGGCATGAGAGAGAATAGGACACGTCTCGGCACAAAAGGGTCAAAGAAAAGTGTAAACTTAAAATGCCATGACCCCATAACATCCAGGTCGAAGGTTCAAGCTTAAATGGTTAAATTGAATAAAAGCATAACAAGCACACTCAACACAGACAAGAAAACAAGTGCAAAATATATTGAAAGTATATAATAAGCAGCAACAACTCATGTGTAAGCATGACCAACAAACACGTCCAAACTTTCGTACATAGGAATAATGGCCCAAAAACCCAACATCCAAGAAAAAGAGGGGGCTGCAATTTTACATAACCAAAATAAGAATTCAGCAAAATAAAAACACATGGCCTAATCGTCTCTATGAGAACGAAGGTGCTCCAGCTTTGGAGGAAGCAGACTTACGGGAATGCCTTCAGGTTCATCCAGCCCATGCCTAATTGTTTACAGGGCCTTTATAATCCCAGAAGTATCCTCTAGATTAGGTACATAAGGACTCTGTGGTCCGGACAGGTTGGCCAGGTCATCTGCCAAGGCTGCCCTTATATATTCGTTAGGGTCATATGAGTCGAGCTCGTACTTTTTCCAATCAGGGGGATCAAGTGAATCTGTTTTTGAAAACACCATTTTAGGAAACGACTCCCCAGGACCCTTGGACTCCAAGAAGCTACGGCCAAGGTAAAAGCCTAGCTTGGAGAAGCAACTAGCGTAGGCTTCCTTCCTTTGAAAGCAATCATTAGAGAGCCGATACTCTTTCACCACCTCTCACGCAGCCTCATTGATCTCTTGATCCCTGCTTTCACCAAGATTGGTTATCTCCTGACAAGTCTGTGCCACCTGATCCTTGGAGTTAGCGAGAGACCCCCGAAGTTGAACGATCTCCTCCCGAGCAAGGGAAAATGAAGACACCATCTCTTCATACGCTTTGCCCTCCTCTACGAATTTCTCTTTCCATTTTTGGGCCTCAGCTTCTACCAATTGACATCTTGTAGTAAGGACCTGAAGTTAGGTTTGGAGGCCTTCGACTTGCGTGTGAAGGCTCGAACTATCGGACTCCAAGTGTCGGATATTCATGTTCAGAACTTGCTTTTCCTGATTCCATTGCCAAGACTTGTTCATCCACTGAGCGATCTCTGCCTCAGCATGAGCAATGCATGCCAAATTCATCGTGTTTGTCACCATGGCTCCCTAAGCACCCTGTCATAAGAAAATTCAAACAGGCAACCTTTAGAAGACTATCAAAACAAAAAAGGGGGCTTACAATGGCTAGGTGGCGCTCGAAATCATCCATGTCATCAGGGGGGTTTCGAAAATAGCTGGCCTCGCCTCGACGAAGAATGGTGGAATACAACAAATGTGCCTTAACCCCACGCATGTTTATGGAATTTGTATCCAAAACCCCCGGGCGCACTACAAATTCCTAGCCTCATGCCCATCGGCCCTTTTTAAGATCTAAGGCACCTTCAACTGGTGGAGGGAGCTCTGCAAATCTAGGCTCTAAGCCTCGAAGATGTAACCTCTCCTCATTGTGTAGGACCCGATGCTCAGAACGTTGTAGGTTAACTAGCCTTCTACAAAATTGCCCCCGACCAATAGCATGGGCTGCATTGATGGCCTCTTGGTCAAGGCGAGAGGTAACCTTGATCTCTTGTCCACCAGGGACCCTTGGAGCTGCATCATAATAACTAACGTACCCTATGCCATCAGGGGCCCCACTCATGGCAATTGAATGGTACCCTTCATAAGGGAGTTCACTGGGCTAAAGGGGATATGCAACGGAGGGAGGAGCTAATGGGGTGCACTTAGGAAGTTCAACAGAAGTAGTGGCGACGATCGGTTAGGAAGTGGGCGGACCTGCCTCCCTCTACTGACACTGACTCCTTTTGTGACGACGTCGCACCTCGCCTGTTTCCCCCATCCCTTCTACAACACGAGTCTTTGGGATAGCCGAAACATCTTCAGGATGAAAGAACGTAGGTTGAGAAGGCCCATCACGTGCTAGGCCCTCGATTGCCCTCTAGCAAGAAGCTTGCATTGCCCGCCTCATACCTACCAGGAAGTAGAGAAATATGTGAATTAAGATCAGTATAAGAAATATATATATATATAAGTAAATAAAATAAATAAATACAATAGAAAAAAACACGAGAGGGAAAGAAAGGCCTAGGTGCCTAGAAGAAAGTAGGAAGAAGGGCAATCGAAAGGATCCAAACCCTCAGGAGGAGACCGCTGCTACGGGGTGACGGCTCTCCTTCTGCAAGGACATCAGCTACAGGAGGAACTGGGGGCCACAGGGGAAGCATCGAAGGGACCGTGCGCCTCAATTATTCTCCTACGTGGAGTACCTAGCCAACCCTTTTTAACTGGTCCTTAGAGAGAAGGTCCAAGACGCTCACTAGACCTCCACACAAGAGTTGGAGCCACTTATCTTTATATTGGTCCCGAAGTTCGGGGATGGATGAAGAAAGAATTGGCTTAGCCACTTAATAATAAGTGCGCCAACCTCAGGGGGCATACCATGTACCTGGTGGGGGATCTACTACGAACCAACGAGTGTCAAAGTGGTGAGCCTTGGGGGGAATGCCTTTGAACAAGCAATCCTCGACGCACTCCCTATAAAGCGTATATAAGTGATATCAAGACTATCCCAACCAGAAATGGTAAAAAGAAAGAAGGAGATCAACAGTGGGAGATACCACCCTCTCGTGACATAAGACAAAGAAACCCGCCAACTGAGCCCAGCCATTGGGATGTAGCTGAGCTAAGGCCAAACAACTTTGACGGAGAAGTTCTACACCAAAAGGGTGGAGCAGAAGGCGAAATCCTATACGAAAACTTATTTTGTGAATTGCCATACATCCTTCTGCAATGGTAGCAGCACAAGACTTGCCCGGTTCAGGCAACCTAGCATGATAAGAGTGGGGAATATGATTGTTGCTCACTAATTGGGCAAGATCATCGGCTGTTAAAGAGGAATGCTTACCCATAAGAAATCAGCAGGAGTGTCCCTCAAGATCTTGGGTACGAAAGTATACACTCCTAGATGCCATAATCTTTGGAAGACAAGGCTAGAAAAAGAAAAGAGAAAGACTCTAAAGGACTTGAAGAAAAGAAATAGGAAGTAAAGAATCTAGTGGCAACATGGTTCACAAAGAAAAACTTATAAACAAGTAAAGATCATGGCAAAGCTAGCGGCCACAAAGGCTAGTGACAAAGGCTAGCAGAAGGCTTACGGAGGGCTTGCGGCAAGTGAAGAGCTTAGGAGTACTTGTGAGAATTTAAAGATGAAAGGCCTCGCAGCAACAGGAAGGCCTCATGGAAATCCAAGAAGCCTCGCATCAAAGCAATGGAAGCCTCGCGACAAAGGATTGGAACCTCACGATAAAGTGCTGAAACCTCGCGGCAGCAAAAGAGAAGCCTCGCGGCAAGGTATAAGATGCATGCAACAAGAACACGGGAAACTCATTGCAAGTGCAACTGCGTGGAAGCTTAGCACAAAGTGGAAGAATAGGGTAACCTCACGGCGAGAACACTAGAAGACTCACAACAACTTCAAACAACCTCACAGCAAAGCTCGCACAACCTTGCAGAAACTTCATGCCACTTCGTGACAAATGTTGCGACAAGAAACAGAACCCACGGTAGAAGCTTTTAAGTGTCACGGCAAGACCAAAAAGCTCGCCACAAGACCAAAGTTGAAGAATCCCGAAGCAAAACTAGAGAAATCTCATGGGAAGCGTGAAGCAAAGAAGTCTTTGAGATGAGTAAAAAAGCATGGTAAATTTGTGCGGGGAGGAGAATTTATAGGGGTGCCGGAAGAACCAATGGGCGGGAAGAAAATTACCCCACGGGTAATAACCAATCTAGCGGTAGTATGCCTCTACCCCTAGCTCCTGATCAAAACTTTCTACTCTTCCATTTTATCTAAAGACAAAACAAAAGAGTGGGGGGCAATTGTTCTACCAAGGAAATTGGGGGGAATTAATTAAAAGTTTTAAGAAGAAATATTGCAAAGATCCTCAGAACAAAACAAAGCAAGCTCGCGACAGTGTGCCGTGAGCACATAGCAGCGACTTTGGTGAGCTCACGGTAGTGTGCCGCAACCCTTTGCCACAAGGTTGGGGTAAAAGGCTGAGCCTCGAGCTTACGGCACACTACCGCAAGACCGCCACGAAGGCCTCACAGCCAGCCCAGCTCCCGGCCTTACAGCTTGGCCCCTTCGGCTAACCGCGTGCCATGCCGCAAGACCACCATGAGGGCATCGCCGCCAGGCCCCTTTGGTTAGCCGTGCGCCATGTCGCAAGCCCTACCATGAATGCCTTACTGCTAGGCCTCTTCATCTTGCTGCAAGTCCCTGCCACGAAGGCTTTGCAGTAGAGAACATCTTCCGAGCAGGGCCAAAAATCTATTCAATAAATGCCACGTGTCACCACTAGGTACCCTTGAAAATCATACCCTATAAATACCCAACTACAGGACAGTGAACAGGACTTTTCGATTTTGGCAAACTTTCAACCTATTGACTGCATTTTACTATTTTTGGAGTATAGTTATCGGCTTTTGTACTGACTTTGGCGTCGGAGGGTCTTCGTTGGGGAAGATTCTTGCAAGCCTTCTAACCCATCTTCTGAGCATCAACAGGGTCAAATCCTTGTGGCAAGACCTAGCGACGAAGCCAAGACCTTGTGGCAAGACCTAGCGACGAAGTTAAGGCCTTGTGGCAAGACTTAGCGGCGAAGCCAAATCCTTGTGGCAAGACTTAGCGGCGAAGCCAAGACCTTGTGGTAAGATCTAACGGCGAAACCTTACGGTGAAATAGCTAGTGGCAAAGGCTTATGGCGAAAGCTAGTAGCGAAGGCTTATGGCAAAGCTAGTGGCGAAGGCTTGTGGCAAAGCTAGTGGCAAAACCTTGTGGCGAGAAAGCCTATGGAAAAATCCTTGTGGAGAGCATCCTAGCGGCAAATTCCCTTGAGGCAACTTCTTTTACGCAACCTAACTTCATCAGACGACGAGCTCGAGTGGACCCCACCTCACAAATTTTAATTATTGTATTTTGGCAACAACACAGGTACTCTTCGTAAGAAAGTATATGAATGAGAGGTGGAAACAACTTACTCGAATTTTGATGGAGGATATGATCCTCCGATGTTATTATGAGCAGTTCGCCTCCCGATAGAGCGACAGGAAGAGCTTTGGGACCCGAACGATTCAGGGAGACAGTGGGAATCTTCGGCGGGACATTCGATAATTACCATGGTGCAGGCTCCTACTTGCTTAAGGAATGAATTTGAAGGGCCCAGTTCCAGTGTTGGGAGCGGCAGTGGTTTGGCAGATCCGATAGAAGAAGTTACGTCTCAAGTAGAAGGGGACGCAAGGAGCTCCACCTAGTAAGGGATGCTTGTGTTAGCAAGGAGAGAGGATAGTAGGTGGTTGTTAAATAGGGTTCGTATATGTATTTTCTTTTGGTTATTGGCATAGATGTAAATAGCTATTATGTTGGGTCTGTGTAATAGAAAGAATAAGAGTTTTGTGTAAACTCTTCTGGTGTACATGTGGTTATCCTGGAATATGTATGGGAATTGTTGAGATATGGGCCCTAGACGTAATACTTGTGTTATGTTATGATTGTATTAAAAGGTGATAGAAAATGACCTATGCGTATGAGTTGGGTGAGTAAGAGCATGTAACAGTGTAGAATAAAGTTTTGAACAAATACATGGCACAGGTTCGTGAAGCGTGCCTCGAGCGAACTAGGGCATGGAATACTTGCCTGAGGAATTGTGTGTGCGAAGCTATGGCTCATGATGTTTGTCCGGTGTGGTTCCGATCGTAGTAGGACGTTGGTTTCTATGATGGTATGATAAAATTTCCAATATAAAAGAAATTATAAATGTGTGGAAGGTATTAATGCTCATGACGATGAGGGTAAATTGTGATTGGATGTAAACATTTTAAGAAATGGTTAAGATGTATGACCATGTGTGAGTGGACATGATGCATGATGTTATTGTGACTTGTCAGGTCACTCTTATTGGTAGGTACGTATGCATGTATGCTTATGGGAAACCACGAGGGAAAGGGTAAGGCAGTAATGAGGCATAGTAGGCAGTCGACTGTGGGTAAGAGAGTTGTTGGCCGATCACGAATGGTAATTAGTTCTCTTCCTATTTGTCAGTTTCTTTGCTAGGAGCTTGGTATCTGCTATGGGTAGTAATGAAGAATTGCATGGTAGATGTGAATTGGTACATGCCTGAGGACTCAAGTGAATGGAATGTGGTGGGTAGAGTGGTCAAAAGTTTACGAGTTGTTACGATGTTAGAAAGAATGAACAGAATGTGAAGAGTTGGGGGAAATGAAAATTCATGTATATAACTCGGTTTGCTTACTATAACTCATGAAACTGGTTAGCTTGTTATAATTTGTGTATGAGTCACTCAAGTATCTACCAGTGGTAGTTATTTTCGAGGATGGAATTGAAGTGTTTGGCTATCTAGCTGAATGTTGATATATGATACTGAATTAATGGTATTAGAATGTAAAGATGGTGAAGTAAGGAGTGGAACATGTTGGTACATTTACAGGCTGTGTAAACACGTGTATGCGGAAGTCAGTTGTTGTGTGTGACGATCAAATGAACTGGAAGTCTTGTGCCTAAAAGGCCTAATTATAATTTAAGGGTGAATGACATGTGACGTTTGGGCATTTACTCAGATGTGGAATAGGCACAATGTTGGCACCAAGGTCGAACTGTGCTACTAATAACTTGCAGTCATTAAAGATTTGAATTACCGATGTAACTCCGAATGGGGAGTTATTGTCTCAGTGACGTGTGTAGTTGGATTTTGGGGAAGTGAGTAATTAAGTGATTGGACTTAGTAAACGAGGTCTAGGTGGTCCACCTGAGATAGACAATGATGGCTATGTCGACAATGGATACTCAGAAATGTTAGGCTCGAACGAGTATAGAGTGTATGTCAGGACATGAGGGAATACTCAAGTGCATTTCTGGGAAGAGTTACCCTCTTAGCCAAAAATCGAGGATAGCGATGGATTGATGTTTAGTTCACTAACTGTCTAGTTTGACCAAGGGTGTCCCTTGAGGTGTGTTATGCTATGTGAGTAAAGGGAAAAAAATGGATTTAAGAGTGAGCAAGGATGGTTGTGTGTAAAATGGAAAGTGTAATACCCGGGAATTATTTGAGGTTATAAAAGGTATTTAATGAAAGGCATAAATGGAATTTACAAAAAAATGAGGCTATAGGGTACACTAACACAGCTTTAAGGGACCGAATTAGACAAATGGAGTACCCCAAACCCTAGATAGCCAAGGGAAATGGTACAGTATCGATGAGTGATTTGATTTATGATTTTTGGTAATGAAAGAAATGGGATCCGGAACAATTTTTGGTACAACTGTTGACTGGGCCGAGAAAATCGAATCGATGTAGGAAACATCCAAAAATTCAACAGAGCATGTTAAGGACCAATATTTTACGTGTAAAACAACCCTTAAGCGATATCGGGTTGAAACGAACGGATTTAAGGTCAAAACGATCAACTGGGCCTAAGTACAATTTTTAAAATTTACCCAAGGGAGGTCAAGACAATAGATTTTTGGAACTTTTGAGGGTGAAATGAGAAGTACAAATCTTGTGGCACTTAATGGTGGTATTGGACAGTTCAGGGGTGCATTGAAAAGGGCAGAAGTGGCATTTGAAGAAGTCAAGGGGTGAAAGTGCAAATAAGGAAATTTGGTGGTGTGAATGCGCAAGGGAGAAAACGGCTGCCGCCTTTCACTACACGTGGCTGCCGTTTTTAGTGATGGGACGACCGAGGGTGGCTCGGGAGAGGTGGTATCCGATGCTAGAAAGCTTAGGGGCCAAGCCATGGCCTCTAATTAGTTGCAAGTTGGCCGGAAATCGCTTATAAATAATGAGGGTTTCAGCCGAGACTTAGCATAAAAATTGGACATGTTTTTGGATGATTTTGAGAGATTTGATAAGGGGCCATTGATCTTTGCAACAAGGGGAAAATTTTGGGAGGATTTGGGAGCATTTTCATCAAGTTTTGAGGCCGTTTGAAGTTCGGCCAAGGTTGAGTGGCGGACCGCCTAGGGTCGCCTGTAACTACCCGTTTGGGGCATTTTTCAGTGACTTTTCTACATGAAAATTATGTCATTGGGATCAATTCTCAAAGGGCTTCAAGAGGGTACCTTTTGTTTGGGCATCAGAGACGTCGATGGTAGCAAAACATTTGGGGAAGAATGTGGTGCGTGGCTGCACGCGCTGTACACCACTCGCACCCACGCGCTAGGAGCATGAGGGCGCGTGACAAAGGGAAATTCAAGAGTATCGTGGCTCGAGGTTGAGTATAAGTTCAAAGGTTTCTGATTTAGCATGCAAAT
Organism: Diospyros kaki; assembly: GCA_036245055.1. NCBI lineage: Eukaryota > Viridiplantae > Streptophyta > Magnoliopsida > Ericales > Ebenaceae > Diospyros > Diospyros kaki. The sequence goes on from BSEG01000016.1 coordinate 34,160,076, forward strand.
AGAGGTAATGCATGAGGATCGAGGTGATCCGAATACATTCGAGGTGAGTGGTTTGATTCTAGTCTTACCTTAATTTTGAAAGTATGTTGGATGTGTGTAATAGGTTCAGGTGAGCGGTTTTACCCTCTTGAGCTTAGGACGCACGTGATTGAACCAGTTCAAGTGGGTGGTTGTACCTTCCAGAACTCAGGATGTTATACTTATGTGTTTTACTTATGTACTTGTGGCATCATTTGCGTATTGAACATGTGGTATATTGCATCAACTATTTTTACTTACAAAAGAGTCAGTGCATGGCATGTGATTTTCATATCATCAGGGTATTGATATTCGTGTTAGTGTTATGTCCGTGTGGGATGGGATGGGGTTTACTTGAGAATAGGGCAATGTTAATCCAGGTGAACGAGTGACACAGTAGGGCACTCGAGGGATTAAGTATGTCGTGGCAAGGTCAACCCCAACGGTGTGTGGAATGGATTTTCCACTGGAGGTTGAGTATGTCAGGGAGATTTCTCAAGTTAGATGTGTTGCATGTTGTTGTGTCTACATATGCCATGCTCGTATGTCTTTCATGTATTTAGTAAACTGTTTCATGCCGTCACTTAGATGTTTTATCATCTAACCTGGGTTATGCCCCTTGAACGTTCAATGTTCCAGCTAGGGACTGTTGCGAAGGCAAGGACGTGGCCAGTTGAAGGCCAACGGTGTTTAGTTTTGATAGTCGTTGTAACTTTTAGAGGCTTAGTATGTACTTCAGTTTGTGAATGAACAGTTGTATGATAATGTTGTTGTCATTTGGTCGTCTGTATTACATATTTTATGGAAATATAATGTAAGAACCATGGTGTTTTGATGTTAATGTATCTATTGCGTTGTATTATGTCTCATTTAGTTTAAGATTATTGATCTTGTTAGTTAAATGGGTAAGACTAGGGTTCTCGAGGTTTGTATCTGCATGTGAAGATTGTTCTTGTCACATCGCGCGCGTGTTGAACTTGGAAAAAAAATAAAGAAATCCTAGGAATTGCCTTATAGTGATGCGCCCGTGCAAGGCGGGGTGTTACAATTGGTATCAGAGCTCTAGGTTAAAACCCTACGATGGTTTGGTTAGGTTGTTGAACTTAGAATGGTTAGAACTGTTGAACGAGAACTTAGAATAGGGTTATGGATTCTAAGAGACATTCGGAACATTGTTGAAAGTGGTATGGAGACTCTAGAGAGGTGAAATTTGAGGTTTCTAATTTGAATATACCTTCAGTAACGACAGGAGACGGACAAGTTCTATTCACATTTTGGGCGCATCGGTGGGAGGTGAGAGAGAGCCAGTAATAAGAGTGATCGAAAGGACATAGATATATGATCAAAAAATGTTAGAAGAATGAATACTTTGGTGATTCTGGTACAACATAAAACATAGTATAATCTCTTTTGAAGAATTTTAGTGAATCTTAGTTACCTCTCGATTGGGATATGTGATAATGGTGATGTCATGCCCTAACGAGGTAAGTGAAACGATTGAGGATACTAGGAAAAATTACCAAGGGACGTGGGAGAGTAGGTATGGTATACAACTAATGTAAATCTTAAGGTTAAGTTAGATGTCCGAAGTGGGGACTTAAGAAGAACAGATTTAGTTAGGGTCAACTAGTGAAAATCCCAAATGGAGACTTAGGGGAAAAGAAACTGGTAGATCATAAAGATAAAATCCCTGCTTGAAGATTTGGGGATTTTCGATTGAAGTCTTTGAGGTTATTAATTGGAGAATACTGGACCTTGTTAGGTGATAGAACGTCGGGGTGGGAGTTAGCATCCAACGATGAGGTTTGAATGTAAAGTTGGTTCAGTAACCTTAAACTGAGGATTCGTAAGATTTGAAAACTATATATTGGAGATCATTAATCAAAATCCTTTTTTGCTAAATGATTGGGTTATCTGGTGGTCATTAAGAATGAGCGAGCTATGGACGGTTAGTATGATATGACATAACCTAATTGTAAATCAGGTTTTGATCGAATGGTACAAGGTTTCAAGGGAAAGATTACCTTGAGGAAACGGTATGTGTAGGTTTCATATGTTATTCAAGGGTAAAGAAGGTCAGTGTGTAGCCTTGGGTCTTGTGGAAGTTTGGGTAATGGTAAAAAGAAAAACGATATCAAGGATATTATTTTAGAATCAGACAATGAAAAATGAATCAGATTGGTTGAGGTTGAAATCTTGTCTTGCTGGATATTGAGTGTTTTAGAAGTTTTCGTAATAGTAAATCGAGATTTGTGTAGCATATTTTGATTTGCAATTTTTCCTTTTGTGTGAAATCTTAGAGTGTAATCTCAATCTATTCTCCTTATTAATGGTCACTACCGTAAATCAGCTATAGTTAGGGTTGAGTTGCGACCAAAAATTATTGGGATGTGAAACGTAAAGTTTGCTTCTTTTGAGGATTAGAATTTTCCCTTGGAAGTTTGAAAGAATCTTTCGGCTTATAGAGAATTTTCAGAGTGAAACCTTATTTGATGATTTTAGGGATTATAAATAATATAAGAATCAATGGTGAACTAGAGTGATGTGGTTTAGGACGAATCTTGGAGATTAGAAAGATTTCGGGATAAGAGAATTTCAAGTTTGACTTGATGTTTCTAAGAAAAATTGACACGTATGGTATGGACTTCGAGATAAAATGATATCTCAACTTGGGGATAAATGATTACATCTTGAAATGACCACAGTTGATTTAGGAAGGTTTAAACTTGGGAGAAAAATAGCTAACAAGGGGTGCGGTAGCCAGATCAAAAATTATGCACACCAAGGGGTAGTATGAAGGACAAGTTTTTATGAACCACATAGTTAGCATGATGATTGTCAAGAATCAAGGGGTAAGAATAAAAGTCTTGGCTTCAGTTTTAATGCACCAGGTAATGAGATAGGGCTTGCTAGAGCTTGATAAAGCTCGTAAAGACATCTTAAGACATGATTAGATCTTGTCACGTTGAGGTTGATCCTAATTGGTCCAAAGGGAGAACTAGGAATGATTGAAAAAGTGACCTATCAAGTGAAGTGTCAAGTTGAAAGTCGATTGCGAAATAAGATGTCGGAAGCATATAAAGAAGTGCGAAACTTTTAGAACAAGATATGTGATAGACGGAGCCCATGATTATGACATAAGTCTACAGGGAAAGTATGGTTACGCAACCTAGTATAATTTTCAAATACGATAATAGTGCTGGGTGGACTTCTAGTAATTTGGAAGAAATAATCATAGCACCTGTAAGGGTAGTAGCAAGAACGTGAGGTTCCATGGTAAGTTGGAAACTAAGGGAGATTTGATTATAAAAGAAAATCCGAGGTACGGGAAAAGGTTAGGACAAGGGTGCCCCACTCAAATTGAGTAATATCTTCTTTGGAAAGGAAAATTAAGAAACCAAGAGATCAGGGATTTGGATTAGTACTAATAGAACCACTGTAGCTCTCAGAGGTGGAATGAGGAATTCTAGTGTAACGATAACACCATTGGTGTTTAGCCTGTAACAATGGATTTGAGCCTAGGGACCAAGGCAGAGGACTGGTGGTTGGCTCGCGGTTTGGGGTGATACCCACGAGTTGGAACAACACAATGAACTATAGAGACGGTCAGGTGCCAAAGTTTGGGCAACACTGAGGGCGTTATGTATGGTTTAGAGTCCAAGTTCCAAGGGACCGGAGCATCGTGGCGAAGATCCCTAATCATTATGGAAAGGGTAAAAGCTTGGAAGGTGACCTAAGCGGGATAATTGCTATGTGAATTATGATAATCGATAGTCAAAAGAGAATCAGAAGAAGGAAATGTAATCTCAAGCGACGAAATAATGTTTGGCGAGCTGTTAATGGAGATTAATGGAAGGATTCTTCTAGGATAGTTGCATCCACGACAGAAAATCGTGAGGTTATGGGTACTAAAAAGTAATAAGTGGTTCTAGGAATTCAGGAGTTGTGGTGAAATAGTAACTACATTCCTAGGTCGAGGTAGGTCCTAGCTAGGAATGGAATAAGCCTTGGTTTTGACATGTGTTGTGGAGTTGCTTAGGAAAAATGTGTTCCCAGACTAAGTAAGTGGTGGGATGATTATTTCCCAAATATGACCTTTGGGAAGGATTTAATTTTGGTTGTTGATTTGACCTATAGTTTTCGTGTGCCTATTAATACCACTACAAGAAAACTCGCGTTTAGAGACAGATTTTCAGACGGATTTAGAGACTGAACCATTTAGAGACGAATTTAAAGACAGTAAAAATCCGTCTCAAATTTGAGACGGATTTAGAGACGGAAAAAAAATCCGTCTCAAAATAGAGACGTATTTTGAGACAGAAATAATCCGTCTCAATCTGAGACGGATTTATTTCCGTCTCTATTTGGAGACAAATTTTTTCCCATCTCAAAATTCGTCTCTAATTGGACACAAATTTTTCCGTCTCAAATTTGAGATGGATTTTGAGACGAATTTCTTCCGTCTCAAATTAAAGACGGATTTAGAGACGGAAAAAATCCGTCTAAAAAATTTGAGACAGATTTATTTCCGTCTCTAATTGGACACGAATTTTTCCCATCTCTAAATCCATCTTTATTTTGAGACGGAAGAAATTCGTCTCAAAATCCATCTCAAATTTGAGACGGAAAAATTTTTGTGTCCAATTAGAGACGAATTTTGAGATGGGAAAAAATTTGTCTCCAAATAGAGACGGAAATAAATCCGTCTCAGATTGAGACGGATTTTTTCCGTCTCAAAATCCGTCTTTAATTGGAAATTGAATATAATTATTTAATTTAAAGTCTATTGAAAATTTATTTAAATATATAAATAATAAAATAAAAAATTTAATGAAAAGTATATTAAAAAATGTAAACTAAATATAAAATTTTATAAAACACACACTCCATTTTAATTAGTAATATAAATTAATGATATACTACATTTTAATATTATGAAACTCTATAAATAAAATATATACTAAATATACACTACATTTTAAATTTTAAGGATGTAAAATGGGGGAATTAAATATTAAAAAATAATTAAATTAAAAGTTAATCAATCTACAACTTAGGATGATTAAATAATTAAAAAACCTTTAAATCAATTCAAAAAATGTTAAATAATAAAATTATAGACATTTAATAATCAATATATAAATAATTTTCTTAAAGGATTCAACAAAAAAAAAATAGTGCTACCTATGCAACTCGTGTCACATTCAGTAGATGTTTAACTAACATTTATTCATATATCTACTATATCTATCTCATGAATATTGGCATGTGACTTATTATGCTTTAAAATTAATATTTCATACTAAATAAAAGTAATAGTCTATCTGTCAATTTAATTATAATCGATTTATCATATTTTTCTTTTATGAAAAATCTAAGAACTGTTTATTTATTTAAGGATGCATGATAGATTAAAGACATATTCAATTAATTAACCCCTAAAGATTTCAACAATGTCATTCACAGTAAAATGGTGAACACTTTTAGTACAATAATTTAGACTTGTTCTGATAAACTAATTTATCGCAATACGTATGAAAATTCTGACAACATATTTATTGTGACGAAATGACACTACAATAAAATAACAATTTAGACACAGATTTTTGAGACAGAAAAATTTAGAGATTGAAGAGACGGGAGAAAATCCTAATCTAAATAATAATAATAATATCTATATCTATATTAAAAAATAGATATACATATATACATATATCTATATTAAAAATATATAGATAAGGTAGGCAGATCGGGTCGAATCCTCCTAATAAAATGGAAGGTCAACCCATGCTGATCGACTCAGATATAAATATAATGGGGTCGATGGTGGGTGTCAAAAGTTCCCTCATCAATTTGTCTCTCTCTCTCTCTCTCTCAATTTTCTTTCAAGAACACCTTTCTAAATCACCGATTTATACCATGTATATATTCAGTCGTTCGATTATCGATCCGACAACGTTTTTGTTTTAGTGAGTATGTTGGTAGGAGAATGATTAGTGTTGAAACTCAAAATACGATCGTTTTCATAGAAACAATGGCGCTTGCAACACACTATCAAATTTAAGTCGTAATTTAGATACTAACTCAAAATTAGATTCCTAATTCTAAAAGTAAAATAGTTTATTATTGAACAATTATAAAGTATATTGACTAATTTGAAAACTATTCATTCAATAAGTGCACACTATATTTAATATATTCATTCAATAATCAAGTTGATTAGGATCTGAAAAATAAAATTGATATTTTTTTATATATTTTGAATCGATATTAAATACATATAAATTAAAATTCATTAAAAAATTTCCATCCCTAATATTATTTTTCTTATATTTTTTATTTTTATGCATTAATTTTTTTGTGATATTTTTATTTAATATTTATTTAAATACCAAAAAGTATAAAAATGAGAAGTTAATTTTAGATTTATAATATATCAAACTTATTTATTAGATTTATAATATAATTATATTTTTATATAAATATTAATTTTATGCAATAATATTATTTTTCATAATTTGAATGTTTTTATCCTCTATTATAATTTTAAATTATATTATTTTTATTAGTTAAATAATAATTGTTTACATTTTAATAAATTATATTTTTTATTTAGTATTACATATTAAATAATATTTAATATTAATTATTATTTTTATATTTAATTTTTATTTTTATATTTTAATTTTAAATATTAAAAGATTTCTCCCCTTCTCCTCTTCCCCCCCTCCTTTCCCACCCAAAAACCCTAAATCTCTGGATCTCTCGCCATTTCTCTAGATCTCTCTGGCTCGCCCTCACCCTCGCCCTCGATCTCGATCTCGCCCTCGCCCTCGCCCTCGCCCTCGCCCTCGATCTCGCCGCTAACCGTCGCCCTCGCCTTCGCCCTCGATCTCGCCGCTAACCCTTGCCCTAGCTCTCGCCCTCGCTCACTGGCTTGGCCTCGCCCTCGCCCTCGATCTCGCGGCTCGAGCTCGCCCTAGCTCTCTCCCTCGCTCACTGGCTCTCCTTTTCCCTCACCCTCGATCTCCCTTGCCCTCGCCCTCGATCTCGCGGGTCAATCTTGCGACTTGCCCTCGATCTCACGGATCGGCCTCCCCCTCACCCCTAGATCTCGCGGATCGGCCTCGCCCTCGCCCCTCAATCTCGCTGATCGGACTCGCCCTCGCTCTCGCCCCTCGCTCACTGGCTCAGCCTCACCCTGGCCCTCGCCCTCGATCTCGCGGCTTGAGCTCGCCCTAGCTCTCTCCCTCGCTTACTGGCTCTCCCTCGCCCTCGATCTCTCGGCTCGAGCTCGTCCTAGCTCTCGCCCTCGCCCTCAATCTCGTGGTTTGTCCTCGCCCTAGCTCTCGGCCTCGCCCTTGCCTTCGTCCTCACGGCTGGCCCGCTGCCTCGCCCTTGCCTTCGTCCTCACAGCTGGCCCGCTGCCTCGCCCTTGCCTTCGTCCTCACGGCTGGCCCGCTGCCTCACCCTTGCTCTCGCGGCTAGCCCTAACCCTCGCTCTCGCTCTCTAGCTCGCCCTTGCCAGCTAGCCCTCACCCTCGCTCTCTAGCTCTCCCTCGCCGGCCGTCGCATCAAATAATGTTTCCCCCAGTAGATCCTAGTCCTACGATACCAACTCCATTACAAGGTATCAACACTCAACCCTCACAGAATAACAATAACTGTTGAAGATATTGTTTTGCTACTATTGACTATTAAGTTGCTTTTGTATTACTTTCGTATGTTGTATTGGTTTGGTATGTATTTTAGTTTAGCCTTTGTTTTATGTTTAAAGTTGCTTTGTTTTCGTGTTATAACACTATTGAGAGGTTTGTTGAAGATATGGTTTAGTTGAGAGGTTTGTTTCCTAAAGTTTGTTGTGTTCTTTTGATTCAATCTTTGGTCTAGGTTCTTAGTTTCAAATAGTATATTTAACTTTGAAATTTGAAATACTAATTAGTAAAATGTATTCATTTTTGTAACCATAAATAATAGTTGAATTTCATATTTACTTAAGATAAATGTTGGAAACTAATATAGGGTTTTTAATTAATGGAATGGGAGTTTAAGGTAAAGTCATTGTCTAGTTAGACATGTTGGTCACATTTTGTATTCCTTAATTATTAAAAGTGTTCTATTTTGGTACTTCACAATTTTACAAGTGTCATACCTAATTGTTTTATTATAAGTATTTTGGTTGATAGTTTCCTGAGGACACTATGTAATGGGACCATAAAATTGGTCAACAATTTTCAGCACAAGTTCCAAAAAATAGTAATTTGAACTTAGCTTACAGCCAGTGTTTTCTAAGAGTTAGCATAGGTATATTTGTTACAACATTTTGAAATATATGAAGTGCCTACTTTCTATTTGACATAACATCGGGTATGAATAGATCATACAAGTAATTTAATTATTATTATTGTTAGCTTACAGCCCTGGTCGTTACAAAAATTAGAATTTGGTAATTAATAATTAGTCATGGGACGTGTTATTTGGATGTAATTAATTGATTAGATGTGCTGAAGAATATTAATGATGTATATAAATAATGTATTGTGGGGGAAAGTCAAAAGTGCTGGAATAAAGATTATATATATGGATTGTGATTTTTTGCTTTTAATTTTTGATTTTAATTTCTTTGAAGCCTAAAGCGTTATGCTTGAGAACACGGTCACGCCAAACAAGAATAAGTTAAAAATGTACATTGAGAGGCAAAAGTATCTCATGTTGTGATATTTTTTAATTAATTAAAGAATATAATTAATTAAATAATTTTCAGCAATTTAGTTACTTTTGTTAGAAGTTAGCCTTAGATTCCCGTTCGGTGACCTCCTCGATAGAGCGAGGAGGTCACTGAATTGTCCAGTTGGACAGTCTGGAAATTTGATGTCGTGTTGTGTGCCTGGTGGATACACATTAATTTACTCATGCATAATACAAAAATTTGGTAGCATCTCATGTTGTTCTCCGGTTGCATATAGGAATATGTTCTGATTTATGCGATTGACTCAATTTAAGTGTAAGTCGTACGAATCAGCACATAATCCTTATCGTGCATTTGGAGAACTGCGTTGGGATGCTGTCGAAATTTCGTACTTTGAGTAAATGCGTCTACTAGTGGTTATATCACAACTCATTTCCAGATGGGATAGGTCCCAACCTTCAAATTTTAAGGAGTGGTTCAGTGGACAAAGATTACAAAAAATTCAAATAAAAAAAACTATTGTAATTGTCTTTGTACCCATATGGCTAGGGGGATATTATATCTATTAGCCATAGGGGTTGAAAGTTTTGATGTGCGCTAAGAATTTATGTGAATCTATTGTAAATCTTGGATGTACATGAGCAATGAGCATGGATGTATGATAGAGTGGCACCTAATCGTCGAGGGATAACAAATGAGTTCATGTGTGGAGTTGAGAGTTTCATACATTATGTATGCGCTCGGCCACAGTTCACGCGGGACGATGAGACGTTAAGGTGTCCGTGTGTTAAGTGTCGATGTAGAAAATTTCTAAGTGTGGATGATGTCAAGTTGCATCTTTATCAAAAGGGATTCATGGCCCATTATTATTACTGGACATGCCATGGGGAAGAGAAGCCTCCTAGGGAATCCCAGGTCCAAACAAATGTTGGTGCATATAATGAAGCACAGGGGATTTACGAGGATAATCCAAATGCATATGATGCAATGGTGATGGATGGTGCAGGTCCTTCTGTTAGAGCACATACATTGGAGAACGAAGAAGAAGAGCCCAATGTAGATGCGCAAGACTTTTATGAAATGTTGGATAATGCAAGAACAACTATATATGATGGTTGCACTACTCATACCGAACTTTCTACAGCGATGAGGATGCTTAGCATTAAGGCTGATTTCAACTTACCTGAGCAATGCTATAATGCTTGGGTGCAACTAATAAATGAGTTGATGCCTGAAGGCAACCGGATGCCCAAGGACTTTTACAAGACAAAGAAGATTGTTTCTAAGCTGGGCCTTGGGTTCCAAAAGATTGATTTCTGTGTTAATATGTGTATGCTTTATTTTAAAGATGATACTAATGCAATTGAGTGCAAGTTTTGTCATACCCCACGATATACAAGACGCAAGGTAGGTCTTGGGAGACAAAAAGATGTTCCAATTAAACGGATGTGGTATTTACTTATAACACCTCGGCTCTAGAGGCTTTACGCGTCAAAGACAACAGCTGGGGAGATGAGATGGCACTATGAAAACCCATGGGAGCTAGGTGTGTTGTCCCACCCATCTGATGGAGAAGCATGGAAGCACTTCGATAATGTGCATCCTGATTTTGCTTCTAAACCACGTAATGTCAGGCTTAGGCTGTGTGCTGATGGCTTCACACCGTATGGTCAATCTGGGAAAACCTATTCATGTTGGTGTAACACCCCCTCTCCTAGAACTGCCTGAGAAGGGGTGCTACGGGAAAAATAAAATAAACTAACTGATAAATTGAAATCTGATACCATGACTGAACATCTCAATCAACTGGAATAAAAGCTTTGAGTCCATACAGACTAAAAAGTACAAACTATACAAGCTCTGACTAAGGGACAATCCCTCAACTGAAAGATAAAATTGATCCAAACTGAGAAAACATTATAAAACTCAACAGACTCCCAGACATCTTTTATCTTGAGCAGCTCCACGTACACACACTATAGACCATTGCTGTTAGGCCCCACATCTACTACTTCCCTACTACGACCTGGAGGGGTGAAGAGTACAAGGTGAGCTACAAAAGCTCAGCAAGTAATAAGCTAGAAAGAATACTGAAGCTGAATTGAAGAATATCGATACTGATAAATAACTCACTGAACTTGTATTGAAGAATTACTGTCTGATTGCATTTATAAAAATGTAATGCACATAAACTGTAAACTAAATGCAGGTATGCAACTTTGACTCATAAACCCACATAATATGATAATACATACCTGTCTGAACTGAAACCTGCATACATAAAAATTGTAAGCACATAATGTGGGCAAAGCCCCTAGCCCCCTGGTTGCCACCAGGCGAGCAACTCATAAACTGAGCTGAAACTGAAACTGATGGGATCCCCGCGAACTAAGTCGCCTGGCATGCATAATGCAATGCAATGCTCATATAAATGCTAGCACACGATATGTAGTGCTCCATATAAAGTCATGCTCAATGCTCATACCAAATGTATGCATATAATCTCACCAAATAATGTTGATCATGTCATAAATAAATAATGCTGAACATGATATGATCTTCGTCTATATATTGGAATACAAAGTTTCAACAAATTATGTTTTATGGTATGGGCATGATTAACTTGTTACATTCTGGCATATAAACCCGTTACTGGAAGATATTGAATAATTTAACTTAATTAAAACTTAGATTAAACTATTTTGGAAGTTCAATTAAATTTCTGGAAAATCCATCCGAATATCAGGGAGGATATCCGGATATGATGAAAGACATCCAGATATGAATGAGACTCATCCGGGTATACTGACGCTCAAATAAGAAATTATTCGGATATGCTGGGATATTTTAAGATAGAAACTTAGGACATCCGGATATGATACTAGTCATCCGGATACTCTAGAAGCACAAAGAACGAGCTATTCGGATATGCTGGACAATGTTCGGATAAGGACTAGGACATCCGGATATGATTCTGGCCATCCGAAGATCTCACTAAGGCATTCGGATGCCACAAGAGACTATTCGAATACGGATTTCAACTTTTGAGGGAGGCCTCCGAATATCAGGAGAGACATCCAGACATTATCTTGATCTATCCAGATGTATAAACAAATCATCCGGATATCATACTCAAGGAACTTGGAACTCATCCGGATATGGGAAGACCCATTTGGATATCTACAATTAAATTTGCCAAACACGAACGCTAACTAAAATTTAAAACAAAACTTAATGATTCTACACCATTCTGAATAAAATCTTGGGAAAACTAATTCCAATCGATACGAAATAACTTTAAGGATGATTCAAAGATAATATTTGATTGAATCACTATAAAGATCATGCATATATGAGAACTTGCCTCTAAAGAAATAAAAGGAGAAAGGAACTTGCAACTCCAAAGAAATAAGAAATAATAGGACTTGCACTCCAAATGGGAAAAGAAGTAATAGAACTTGCAATCCAGAATGGATAAGGATTTATTGAACTTGTAATCCAAAATGGATAAGGATTAATGGAACTTGCATCCAAAATGGATAAGGATTAATAGAACTTGTAATCCAAAATGGATAAGGATTTATAGAGCTTGTAATAAAAAATGGATAAGGATTAATGGAATTTGCAATCCAAAATGGATGAGGATTAATAGAACTTGCAATCCAAAATGGATAAGGATTAATAAAACTTGTTCATAACTTCATTGTTATATGCATATATATATATATATATCTATATATACGTCTCTTCTTATTGATATAAAATCTGAGAACTCAATGAAGAACTGGAATAATTTGAAAAACTGATATGAACTTGTAATGGAAGGGATTACAGGAAAAATACTTACCTGATAGAACTCTCTGATCGAACCCTAGAGCGATCTTGAAGACTCTAGCAAGCCTTTGCTATCTCTTGGCCTCTTAGTTCTTCTCATGGCGTGAAAAAAAGCTAAGCTAATGGGCTCTATATATAGAGGTATAAAAACTCTAGATCCCACTCCCTTTATAATATGGATTCCTTCTCCTAATATAATAGGAGACTTTAAACCAAAACCATCTCATACATGGATTCTCATTCTCCTTTAAATACATAATCTCACTTAATTAATAATAATACAAAAATTATTATTAAAACTCTCAAATAATAATAAAACTCTAGAATTACCTTCATGCCCTTGCATTTAATTTTCACAATAAATAAATATCATTAAATGCTATATAAAAATCCTAGATCCTACTCCATTTCTAACATGGATTCCTTCTCCTAATATAACTAGGAGATTTTAAATTAAAATCATCTCACATATGGATATCTTATAATTAGGAGACTTTAAACCAAAACCATCTCACTTATAGATTATCTTAATCTCTTAACCATAATAACTTTAATTGATAATTTAATTCTAATAGAAAATCCTTAAATGACCCTCAAGTCCTTGCACTTAATTTCCACACTAAATAACTAAAATTAAATGCTCTTTCAATGCTATTCTTTGAATTAAAAATTACTAAATTGCCACCTTGGCAAATTCTTTTTACTCCAAAATTAAAAAGAAATAAATGCTATTCTTTTCCTTCAAAATCTCCAAATTGCCATATTAAATAACTAATTGGTAAAATCTCTTAATTAAATACTTCAACAATTAAATAATTCTGAATAAATATTGGGCCCTCTAACGGGTCGTTACAATTTCTCCCCTCCTTAAAAGAATTTGGTCCTCCAAATTCGTATCTGATTACTCGAATAATGAGGGGTAAAGACGTCTCATCTCTTCTTCTAATTCTCATGTCACCTCTTCTGACAAGTGTTGCTGCCATTGGACTTTTACGAGAGGAATTGATCGATTCCTCAAAAATCTTTTCTTTTCGCTCTAGAATGCTGGTAGGTATCACTTCATATGACACATCTTTTTTAATTTCAAGAGTCTGAAAATCAATCACATGCTGAGGATTTGGCACTTACTTCCTTAACATTGAAACATGAAACATGTAGGACAACTGAGATGGCAAAACTAACTCATATGCCAAAGTCCCTATCCATCTCAAAATCTCTAACGAACCAACGTAACGGGGACTAAGCTTCCCTGTTACACCAAATCTATGAACTCTTTTAATAGGCATGACTCTCAACCAAACATGATCGTCTACCTCAAACTCAAGGTCTCGTCGTCTCTTATCTACATAACTCTTCTGTCTGTTTTGGGCTATTTTCATTCTAGCTTTGATAACTCGAATATTTTCTAACGCCTACTCTACAATTTCAGGACCTAATAAAGCCTTATCATCAATCTCTTCCCAACGTATCGGCAATTGACATGGTTACCCATACAAAGCCTCATACGAACATTCCAATACTTGAATGGAAACTATTATTGTAGGCAAATTCTACCAAAGGTAGATGCTCATCCTATCTACCTTGGAAATCTAGAACACAAGCTCTCATCATGTCCTCAAGAGTCCTAATAGTCCTTTCTGATTGACCATCTGTCTGCAGATGAAATGCTGTACTAAACTTTAACTACGACCTTAGTGCATCATGCAAAGCTTCCCAAAAATGAGAAGTAAAACAAGGATCTTGATCTAATACAATGCTGGATGGAACCCCGTGTAATTTCACGATCTTCTCAATATAAATTCTTGCAAATCTATTCAATGGGTAAGTCTTCTTAAAAGGAAGAAAATGGGTTGATTTAGTCAAGCGTTCGACAATCACCAATATAGTATCATAACCTCTTGTCATCCTGGGTAACCCATCACAAAAATCCATAGCAACATTATCGTATTTCCACTCTAGAATAGGTAATGGAACTAATAAACCTACGGGTTTATGATATTCTCTTTAACTTGGTGGCATACTAAACCCTATGAAATATATTTGGCTACATCTTTCTTCATTGAAAATCTCTTGCTTAAAATTTTTATTATCGAGTATACAATCTGTCCCTGAAATAAGGGTATTCCATCACTCCATATAGTATATCCCAAAGGAGAAAAACTTCTCAATATCTGCTAAAATCTACGCCAACTTCTCATGTTTTGATTGCTGTGTCTTAAGTAAATCAAATGACTCGGGTTGTATTCTCATGTAAGCACAACTCACAACCGATCTATCTTCTGGGGTTGAAATTGATAAAGCACTTAATTGCTCCCATAACCTTCATTCTTGAACTATCATCATAGCCATAAAAGCTCCTCGCTGACTCAAAGCATCGGCTACTACGTTAGCCTTTTTTGGATGGTATAAAATCTCACAGTTGAAGTCTTTAAATAACTCGACCCAACGTCTCTGCCTTATGTTTAATTCTTTCTGGGATAGAAGATAATGTAAACTCTTATGATCTGTATAAATCTCAAATTTTTTATCATATAAATAGGGTCGACATATCTTGAATGCAAATACTACCTCTGTCAACTCCAAATCATTAGTAGGGTAATTCACCTCGTGTTTCTTCAATTGTCTTGAGGCATAGGCATTAACTCGACCCTCTTACATCAATACGCATCCCAATCCTAAGTGGGAAGCATTACTGTAAATGGAATATTTCTCTCCACTTCTTGGTATAGTTAAGACTGGTGCAGTAGTCAACTTCTACTTCAATTCTTGGAAAGCACATTTACATGCAACATTCCATTCAAATTTCTCTCCTTTTCTTGTTAGCTTAGTCATAGGGGAAGATAAACGAGAAAATCCCTTAAAGAATCGCCTATAATAGCCTGCAAGACATAGAAAACTACTTATCTCGGTCAGTGTCGTAAGCCTTGGCCAATCCATAACTGCTTTAGTCTTATCTAGATCCACTAAAATACCATCTCCACACACCATATGGCCTAGAAATCCAATATGAGTG
The DNA here is from genome assembly GCA_036245055.1 of Diospyros kaki. NCBI lineage: Eukaryota > Viridiplantae > Streptophyta > Magnoliopsida > Ericales > Ebenaceae > Diospyros > Diospyros kaki. The sequence continues at coordinate 34,175,630 of BSEG01000016.1, forward strand.
AGCCAAACTCACACTTGCTAAACTTGACATATAATTGCTTATCTCTAAGCCTCTGTAATACTATAGTAAGATGCTTCGTATTCTCCTCTACACTAGGTGAGTAACTAGAATATTATCTATGAAGACAATAATGAAACAATCTAGGTACTCAAGCAGAACTTGATTCATTAAATCCATGAAAATAGCTGGGGCATTAGTTAACCTAAATGGCATCACCACAAACTCATAGTGTCCATAGCGAGTTCTGGAAGTAGTCTTTTGAATATCATCATCTGTAACTCATACTTGATGGTATCTGATCTTAAATCTATTTTTGATAACACTTTAGCTCCTCGTAACTGGTCTAATATATAAGTCATCCACTCGAGGGAAAAGGATACTTGTTCTTCACTGTCACCTGATTCAAGTTGCAATAATCTATGCACGACCTTAAAGATCCATCTTTCTTCCTCACGAATAATACTGGTGCACCTCATGGGGATGAACTAGGTTAGATAAAAAATCCTTCTCTATTAATTCTTCTAACTAGGTTGTCAACTCTTTTTAGCTCACTAGGTGTCATTCGATATGGAGCTTTGAAGATAGGTTGTGTACCAAGTAATAACTCAATAGTAAACTCTGCTCCTCTCCAAGGAGGTAATCCTAGTAATTCATCAAGGAAAGCATCTGAGAAATCTCGTACAACTGGCACCTCAAACAACTTCCTCTTGGGTCCCTCTTCTAAGGTAATAAAAGATAGGTAAGCTTCATATCTATCACACAACAGCTTCTCTACTTTCATCACTAAGATCATAGGAATCGTAGCCATAGGCTTGACTCCTCTGTATATCTGAACCGGCTATCGAGGTAGATCAAAATCTATAATCTTCCATCGACGATCAACTCTTGCATAATGTTGTGACAACCAATCCATGCCAATGATCAAATCAAAATCCCTAACATCAAGAATTTCTAAGTCTCCAAATAGCTTCTTATCATGTACCTTGATCTCGCAATTCTCAAACATCTCTCTTAATAGCATATGCTTGTTGAACTACCGTGGTATAATCCGCACTCTAAGCTCCTCCAAAAGTGTGGCAAATATTAGCACGCAATCCTCTCTGAAATTTAGCATCCTTCTTAGCTTCAGTGGACACCAACTATAAGTCCTATCTAGTCAAGGCTGTAAACTTTGCTTCACATTGGGCCATTGTCTTGGTACCTTACACCAACTCAACGAACTCAAAAACTTTCTGGTCCTTGACCCATGTTGGGTAATAAGCGTCGTTGAATACTTGTTAAAATTCGACTCATGTGGGTTCTTAATTACCAATCTTCTAGCGTGCAGTCCCCCACCATCTCTCAGCTTAACCTCTGAATAAAAATGTGCTGAGTCGCACTTGGCGATCGTCTGTACAATCAATGGAAATGCTTCTCTACCTATAGCATCCAATTCTCAACAGCTGCGGCATCTGTGCCTCCATGGAATGCTGGTGGTCTAAAGGCGATGAAATCCTTTAATAGCTGAGTCCCTGTATCTATCTCCACAATTGGAGCTATTGGAGTGACTGGCTTATTACCTCTACTACCTCCTTCTTCTTGGGAAAATTGTGATTCCCTTACCTGATTAGTAACTAGGGTATCTATCACCCTCATCAATCTTACTATCATACCTCGCATCTCGGCCATTCCCTTATCTTAGATCATTACTAGACTCCCCTAGCAAGCCAGGTGTCAATACTGGAACTTCCACCGGAATAAAAACAACATGACTACGAGTCCGGGGTCGTCCACCACTATTACTCATATTTCTGCATCACCACTTAGGGGTAGAATACTGCTAATTGGGCCAATATATATAACTGACGGACACAAGTCCTAACTCTACCCAACATCCTATGTGTGTACCGGAGACTCCTCAAAACACCGCTCTAATACCAAACTGTAACACCCCTTCTCCTAGAACTGCCCGAGAAGAGGTGCAACGGGAAAAATAAAATAAACTAACTGATAAACTGAAATCTGATACCATGACTAAACATCTCAATCAACTAGAATAAAAGCTCTAACTCCATATAGACTAAAAAGTACAAACTGTACAAGCTCTGACTAAGGGACAATCCCTCAACTGAAATATAAAATAGATCCAAACAGAGAAAACACTATAAAACTCAATAGACTCCCAGACATCTTTTATCTTGAGCAGCTCCACGTACACACACTATAGACCACTACTACTAGGCCCCACATCTGGTACTCCCTTGCTACGACCTAGAGGGGTGAAGAGTACAAGGTGAGCTACAAAAGCTCAGCAAGTAATAAGCTAGAAAGAATACTGAAGCTGAATCGAAGAATATCGATACTGATAAATAACTCACTAAACTTGTATTGAATAATTACTGTCTGATTGCATTCATAAAAATGTAATGCACATAAACTGTAAACTAAATGCAGGTATGCAACTTTGTCTCATAAGCCCACATAATATGATAATACATACCTGTCTGAACTGAAACCTGCATACATAAAAACTGTAAGCACATACTGTGGGCAAAGCCCCTAGCCCCCTGGTTGCCACTAGGCGAACAACTCATAAACTGAGCTGAAACTGAAACTGATGGGATCCCCGTGGACTAAGTCGCCTGGCGCGCATAATGCAATGCAATGCTCATATAAATGCTGGCACACGATATGTAGTGCTCCATATAAAGTCATGCTCAATGCTCATACCAAATGTATGCATATAATCTCACCAAATAATGTTGATCATGTCATAAATAAATAATGCTGAACATGATATGATCTTCGTCTATATATTGGAATACAAAGTTTCAACGAATTATGTTTTATGGTATGGGCATGATTAACTTGTTACATTCTGGCATATAAACCCGTTACTGGAAGATATTGAATAATTTAACTTAATTAAAACTTAGATTAAACTATTCTGGAAGTTCAATTAAATTTCTGGAAAAGCCATCTGGATATCAAGGAGGATATTCGGATATGATGAAAGACATCCAGATATGAATGAGACTCATCTGGGTATACTGATGCTCAAATAAGAAATTATTTGGATATGATGGGATATTTTCGGATAGAAACTTAGGACATCCGGATATGATACTAGTCATCTGAATACTCTAGAAGCACAAAGAACGAGCTATTCGGATATGCTGGACAATGTTCGGATAAGGACTAGGACATCCGGATATGATTCTGGCCATCCGAAGATCTCACTAAGGCATTCGGATGCCACAAGAGACTATTCGAATACGGATTTCAACTTTTGAGGGAGGCCTCCGAATATCAGGAGAGACATCCAGACATTATCTTGATCTATCCAGATGTATAAACAAATCATCCGGATATCATACTCAAGGAACTTGGAACTCATCCGGATATGGGAAGACCCATTTGGATATCTACAATTAAATTTGCCAAACACGAACGCTAACTAAAATTTAAAACAAAACTTAATGATTCTACACCATTCTGAATAAAATCTTGGGAAAACTAATTCCAATCGATACGAAATAACTTTAAGGATGATTCAAAGATAATATTTGATTGAATCACTATAAAGATCATGCATATATGAGAACTTGCCTCTAAAGAAATAAAAGGAGAAAGGAACTTGCAACTCCAAAGAAATAAGAAATAATAGGACTTGCACTCCAAATGGGAAAAGAAGTAATAGAACTTGCAATCTAGAATGAATAAGGATTTATTGAACTTGTAATCCAAAATGGATAAGGATTAATGGAACTTGCAATCCAAAATGGATAAGGATTAATAGAACTTGCAATCCAAAAAGGATAAGGATTTATAGAGCTTATAATCAAAAAAGGATAAGGATTAATGGAACTTGCAATCCAAAATGGATAAGGATTAATAGAACTTGCAATCCAAAATGGATAAGGATTAATAAAACTTGCTCATAAATTCATTGTTATATGCATATATATATATATATACGTCTCTTCTTATTGATATAAAATCTGAGAACTCAATGAAGAACTGGAATAATTTGAAAAACTGATATGAACCTGTAATGGAAGGGATTACAGGAAGAATACTTGCCTGATAAAACTCTCTGATTGAACCTTGGAGCAATCTTGAAGACTCTAGCAAGCCTTTGCTATCTCTTGGCCTCTTGGTTCTTCTCATGGTGTGAAAAAAAGCTAAGCTAATGGGCTCTATATAGAGAGGTATAAAAACCCTAGATCCCACTCCGTTTATAATATGGATTCCTTCTCCTAATATAATAGGAGACTTTAAACCAAAACCATCTCATACATGGATTCTCATTCTCCTTTAAATACATAATCTCACTTAATTAATAATAATACAAAAATTATTATTAAAACTCTCAAATAATAATAAAACTCTAGAATTACCTTCATGCCCTTGCATTTAATTTTCACAATAAATAAATGCCATTAAATGCTATATAAAAATCCTAGATCCTACTCCCTTTCTAACATGGATTTCTTCTCGTAATATAACTAGGAGATTTTAAATTAAAATCATCTCACATATAGATATCTTATAATTAGGAGACTTTAAACCAAAACCATCTCACTTATGGATTATCTTAATCCCTTAACCATAATAACTTTAATTAATAATTAAATTCTAATAGAAAATCCTTAAATGACCCTCAAGTCCTTGCACTTAATTTCCACACTAAATAACTAAAATTAAATGCTTTTTAAATGCTATTCTCTTAATTAAAAATTACTAAATTGCCACCTTGTCAAATTCTTTTAACTCCAAAATTAAAAAGAAATAAATGCTATTCTTTTCCTTCAAAATCTCCAAATTGCCATATTAAATAACTAATTGAAAAAATCTATTAATTAAATACTTCAACAATTAAATAATTCTGAATAAATATTGGGTCCTCTAACGGGTTGTTACAGTTGGCCTGTGATTTTCACTCCTTATAATCTTCCTCCATGGATGTGCATGCGACAAGAGTATTTGTTTCTTACAATAATCATCCCTGGTCCTCACAATCCGAAATCCAAAATAGATATGTTCCTACAACCTCTCATAGACGAGTTGAAAATGTCATGGGATATTGGCATGCCAACATACAATATTTCACTAAAACAAAACTTTTAAATGAGGGTTGCACTGATGTGGACTATTAATGACTTCCCAGCCTATGGTATGGTAACAGGTTGGATGACTGCGGGCAAGTTAGCATGCCCGTATTGCATGGAGAATTCAAAAGCATTCACGCTGAAGCATGGTCAGAAGACATCCTTTTTTGATTGTCATCGAATGTTTTTACCCATGAATCACCCATTTCGAAGGAACCAAGATGCCTTTGTTAAGAATAAAATTGAGAAGGGTGGGCCTCCACCACGGTTGAGCGGTGATGGAATATGGGGTCGAGTTTGGACGTTGCCAGAAATAACTGAAACAGGTCCAATTCGCACGCAAGGCTACGGGGTAGATCACAATTGGACAAGGAAAAGTATTTTTTGGGAGTTACCATATTGGAAAACAAATCTCATTCGCCACAATTTGGATGTAATGCATATTGAAAAGAACGTATTTGATAATGTGTTTAACACCGTGATGGATGTGAAGGGCAAAACAAAAGACAACATTAAGGCTAGGATGGACATAAAAGAGTATTGTGAAAGTATTTAAAAGTTGTCATCACATGCCTACTAACTGTTTTCTTTATATGACAGGATATGTCACAAAGAACACTATATGATCAGGGTATGCGACGTCGTCAGTTTAGAGAGAGTACTGGCGATGATCACATTGGTACACTCTATACTCCATCTTTAAATTATTCATTACTTGCATGTTGAACCCCTCACAATTATTTATTTTTGTAGGGGGACATTCATCTCCTTCTGATGTGAGATTTGATTCCCTTAGCCCACATACACCTCACTCCTACACTGATGGGCCTTCTTCCACGCCCACTGAGGTTAGGGGTTCATCAACGCCCCCTGCCCTCCCCCCCCCTCAAAACCATATCATGATACATCCCTTGGGTTCCTCGTAAGCATTCTTCATTTTATTAATCAATTTTTATTTGCATAAAGTTTTAATAGATGTTTTCACCAACTAATGTGTGTTTCAACAGGTTTGATAACATTTCGTGTAAACGAGATATTACACGAATAATTCAAAGTAAGTTTGAGAAACCATATACAAGTTGGAAAAAGACAGACCCTGCTATCCGGGATATGTGGTTTGGCGAATTCAAGGTAATGTGTTACTTTAGTATGTCTAAACTGTTTAAAGTTTAAGAAGCCATACTTGTTTTTTGCTTTTGACCTGTTTTAACCCAATAGATAACTTTTTACTATATTTATGCCTTAGTAGTTTAATCTGGTATGAAATTAACTAAACTAAAGACAAAAAAGATAAAAAAACAAAAAACGAAAAAAATGAGGAACCATATGATAACTAAATACAAAAAAAAAAAAAAGAAAGAAAGAAAGAAAGCCATATGTTGTATCTTTTTTTGTGGTTTTTTTTTCTTGGCAACTGAACAAGTCCTGATATCATGACCTTTACCATGACACACATCACAAGTTCATGTCCTTTTTTGAGCTTCATCTTGCCAAATGATTTTTCTTGATGGAATTCTTGTAGATTCTTTTGGTCATCCCTTGATTTTAATTTTTGTTGGATCTAGAATAGATATATTAGTTGAAAGTGCATCATGTGAGATAGCGTGAGTGCTATAATCTACTCACTTTCTCGTGTGTTGCTAATTCTAATGCTATTTATCTGCTTCATTAAATCCTCTATTATTGAAGTAGTAATATTGTAAATATCACGATGTTGTGCATTTTATTTAGGGCTTTCTGGAGCTTCTAAGCTTCAAGGGGAGTAACTTCAATACCTTGTGATATGTTGATCAATCCACACTGAACATTCAAACTCTTATCTATAAGCAAGAGTCCATCTCTCCAAAATGTAGTGTTTAGGAATCATCTTCACTCGGTAACAATACTTCATTATATATATAATGAAGTTACATGAAGATACTACACCAAGTAAGCTTACCGCCTACATACCACATATCTAATTAGGTAACGTACCATATATCCAAACTCGTATCAGGAACCAAAGCATATCGCGTTTTTAATAATTTTGATTCAACCTATTTCATTATGTCAAAACAATAACTTAGATATCATAATCTTAAACTAACAGTATACGAATAGATATCATAAACAATAAAGCAGAATGCAACAGTATCTCTCCCATGAGGTAAAATTATTTTATGAGATCTATAATAGTAAATTTTCAATTAAGCAAGCATCCTTAGTTGTGAATGGCGCAAGGGCACACTGAGGTGCCAAAGAGTGTTTAGGGGCCCTAGGCGTGAGGCGCAGGGCAAGACACAGGCTTCATGGACGTGAGGCGCATATATATGAAGAATATGTATAGAATACTTATATAATATTAATTATTTTTAGGTTAAACATATAAAGAGATAAATTGTAAAATCATAAAATATTCAGGTAACAAGTAATTGCCACAATAATAATAATAATAATATTCTAAATGTATAGAAATTTAGTTTCAAATTAAATAGCATAAAATAAAATACATTAAAACAAATTAAATTATTTAAGCAAATTAATGAAAGCAAAATAGAATTTAAACATGCATGCATTATTACTTAAATTTAAAAAGAAGGGTGGTCCATAAAACAGTTAACAAAAATAGTTAACAAGCAGATCACCAAAAGAGAAATAACATTAAAAAAAATAATAAAAGTAAGATGAAAATAGAAAGAAGTTTCCTTACATGCATTATTAAAAATTAAGAAAACACCAAATAAATAATGCCACTGAAAATGAACTGTGTTGTCTAATTACACAAAAGAGTGCAAAAAGTTTTGAAAGTATAAAATAGAAATTTGTTTAAAATAAATTAAATATGTTAAAAGTAATATGATTGATTAGGAGGGTTGTTAAAAGTAATATGATTGATTAGGAGGGTTTGTACAACTTATGTGGATATTGAACTCTTAGTTCATTGCTTTATTATGCTAATGTCAATTGCTATATTTTGCACCAAGTTAACACCCATCTCTAGATGAAAAAGTAGCAAATAAGAGTAGAACTACATTGTTATGGTGCAGAATTAAGTTTCCTGAAGTTAGTTTTTGAACATAAACTAGATTGCATATGACTATTGAAATTACATGAATATGAAGATAAGCTCTGTATTGACTCTTGTAAGTTTTTAAATATACAGAGTTAATACCCAGCATTTTCATCTTCATGTAACTTCAAATCCATTACTTTGGTTTGTTTTTGTTTTGTGATTATAATGTTTTCCTTTTCACATCCCTGCTGTGGATTGCTTATTATTAGTGAAACTACATAGACTGGAGAGATTATAGGAGTATGGATTAGGATAGATTAATTTAACTTTTTATTTTGTTTAAATTTTGCTTTGCTTTACATTACAGAAAAGTTGGTCTTGGGAGAGTGAATTGGAAAATCAAATAAGGATAAATTTTGAAAAGACAGCCTCTGATCGTATGACCGACCTTTTGTTCCGTGTGAGGAGGGACTTGACAAAAAAAACCATCTTGGATGTGTCCTGTTGTATTTGAAACACTCAAAGAGTATTGGAATAGTCCAGAATTTAAGAACAAATCAGAAAAGGCAAAGAAAAATTGGTCCTCAGATGTTGGAGGTAGTAAGCATACTTGTGGTTCCATCCCTATGTCTGAACATAAGAGAGACTGGTAATTGTTAAACTTTTTTATTATTTTCATTTTACTTAATTACTTAAGTATGGTTGCATTAACATTTTATTTTTTGCCTTTGCAGTCTAAGCTATTAGGTCGTCCACCTACACAGGCTGAGTTATTCATTGCGACGCACCAAAGAAAAGATCATTCAGGATTCGTTAACAGTAGATCCGAGGAAACTTATGTAAGTATATAACAATACTTGTGTTTTATTATACTTAATTGACCTTTTAATAGTACAACTTATTCCATGTATTATATACTTACAGGCTGACTTTCAGATGCAGCAAGCATCATCACAATCATCAGCAGTTGGCCCAACAGAAAATAGTGACGCTACTAGACAGCCCTCGCAGCCAGCTTTTGATGAGACATCATTATGGTTGGAGGTTGCAGGCGGGAAAAAGAAGGGCCGTGTGTATGGCATAGGGTCTGAAGCACATGTCATCTCTGGTTCCTATCATGTGTTATCGCCACCGCCACTACCTCCACAGTCATCAATTTCACTCGCTAACCAAATTCAACAAGCTGTTAGCTGTGCTATTAGCGGCACTATTAGTGCAGCTATAGAACCATTTAATAATCGTTTGTCAGCTATAGAAGACAGATTTCAAAACCCTTCTTCATCGTCGCCGTCCTCAAATCCCTCAGATCATTTGGAGGATCCGTCATTGCCATGGATAGATATTACATTGTATTATTTTGAATGTTCATGAACGATGTGTTTGACTAATATTGTATGAATTTCTTGTATGAATTTAATATTATATGGACTTCTTGTATGGATTTAATATTGTGTATATTAGGGTTATATATTTATGCATGATTTATATTTTGTATATCAGGTTTATATATAAAATTTCGTAAGAATATTATTTATTTTTTTAATTAAATTTAAAATTGAGACAGATTTTGAGACGGATTTTTTCGTCTCAAAATCCGTCTCAAATCATTGATAATTCAGGCTCTTAATCCGTCTCAAAATTAAATGAAAATCCGTCTCTAAATCCATCTAAAAAACCGTCTCTAATTCTGTCTCAAATTTCGTCTCTAAATCCGTCTCTACATTCGTCTCAAAATGGAGACGAAAAATTTTTGTCTCAAAACCTGTCTCTAAATTAAATGAAATCCGTCTCAGAATTTGTCTCTAAATCCATCTCAAAATCCGTCTCTAATAGAGATATAAATCTGTCTCTAAATCCGTCTCAAATAGAGACGAAAAATTTCTGTCTCAAATTTCATCTCTATAACTGTCTCTAAATCCGTCTCTATATCCGTCTCTAATAGATCTCTAAATCCGTCTCTACATTCGTCTCTAAATAGAGACTGAAAATTTTCGTCTCAAAATCCGTCTCAAATCTGTCTGTAAATCCATCTCAAATTTACCAACGGGGGTTTTCGTGACGGCCAAAATCCGTCTCAAACAAAAATTTCGTCTCTAAATCCATCTCAAATTGACTCTTTTCTTATAGTGTATACGCACTCCGGGAATTGTGAACAATTGGCTCTGATTTAGTTGCCTCGAATCTTACCTTAGTGATATAAAAAGGTTGGAACAATTGTAAGACTCCGTTTCGGCATAAAGTTGCCACATAATATCAGTGAGATTAAAATACCGAAAAGTGGGTTTGATAATAAAATAAATCGCTGAATTGACTGCAGGGAATGCCCTGGAATGTAAATGTCTAAGAAAAATGATATGATCTCGATGAGCGTTCCAAAATAGGATTTATGGTATTAAAAGAAATTGAAACTGAGACGATTTTTGATACAGCTAAAATGTAACTACGATTTAGACTGAAATACTGAATTATCGTAGGAGACTTTCGGGAAGTCAATGGAACCCTAAGGGGGCTCCGGTTTTTTATATTGATCAACCTTGAAGTGGTTTTAGGATGAAACAAAGGTCCAGTGATGACGCATGGATGAAAATGTCCTTATCGAATAAGTTTGAAATTATTAATTTAGGATTTAATGTATAATAACGTAAATTAATTTATCATTTGAGGATATAATTGTAATTAGGAAAATTGTTAAGTCAAATAGAGACGAAAAGTGAGATTTAAATGTATAATCTTTTTATTATTATAATATACTACAATTATATATATATATGTACAACGGTGTGTGTTGTTTGTGCGCAAAAGGCATGCGAATGGAGGCAGGGGCAGCCGATGCTGTTTGCGTGCGTGTGTGCTGGTGGCAAGCTGCTGTTGTGTGTGCGGGAGGAAATCCGTAAGAGATTTGGAATAGATAAGGTAGGAGATTGATGTATAATTAATATATGTATATATATATGTGTGTGTGTGTGTGCATGTGTGTGATCTATGGAACAATGGCAGAGAAGGACTGAGGGCATCAAAGAGAAGTCGAGAGAGTGAGAACAAGAGAGAGAGATTAAGAGAGAGAGAGTGGGTTGGAGTGGTGGCCGAAACCAGCAAGAGGAAGAGGGCAGCGGCCATGGCCGCGAGTAGCAAGCTCGATTGGCCATGGCAGCAGCTTGAAGCCGCGATGGAGGAAAGCCGAGCAGAAAGCTTCCAGCAATGAAGCAATAGTAGCAGCAGGTGAGAAAGCTCGGAGGATGCTAGAAATGCGAGGCCGAAATTAGCCGCACAGCCGCGGCAGCCATGGCTGCAAGCAGCGGCTGCGCGTGGCAGGGGCGACGCGAGCGGGTGGCAGCGGCTGTTCGGTGGTCGGCAAAGCTAGAGGCTACCGGAGGTGGCCGGTGAGGCAGGCGGCAAGACGCGCGGGCGGCGGCTGGCATGGCTATTCGTGCGCAGGGGAAGGGAGAAGAGGAAGAAGAAGGTGAATAGTGAAGGAGGAAAGAAAAAAAGAAAAAAAAAAAGAAAAGAAATAAAATAAAGAAAAATTCTGAAAAATCCTAGAAAAATAGAGAATTATGTTTCGATAATATTTCGGAGATCTTATACGAGAAAAATGGTTCGGGCACGCATTTCAAGGTTAGTACACGCATACCGAGAAAGCTTGAGAGGTTAAGATAAGGTAAGCAAAATTTCTTAGAAAATTTTAGAAATTTAGAAATATTATTTTATAAATTTTTATAGAGAAATATTTGAGAAAATAATTGAGAAATATTTAGTTTGGATTTATTGAGGAAAAATCGGAAGAATTAGGTAGAAAAATAAAAGAAATGCAAAGAATCGTAAAAAATAGGTTTTAATACATATTTAAATAAATATGATGATTAGGGTAATTTGAGATTTAAGTTGAATTGACATGTACGAGTTTTGAGGATTGACACGTAAATTAAGACGATGCACGTAAATCGAGGCAATCGCACACTCGAGGTTAAAAGCACGCTTCTCGAGGCTTAAGCAGATTGCAAATGTAAGCTAGTTTTTTCAAAACTTAATTTATTTATGAAAAGTATTTGATGAAAATGTACCCTATTATTTGAAATGAAATGCTTATATGTTGAAATGATGTATGTTTCAAAATATGTTTTGGCATGTTGACATGTTATATTACGATGTGTTTCCACGTAGGTGCATTGACATGTTATGATGAGATGCATACATACATAAACGTTACCATCTATCATGCATTGCATATGTTTGAGAGTACGAATAAGCAACGTCGGCTCAGGCCAGTATGTAAGTTATTACGTCAGCTTAGGCCGGTATGAAAGTTGTTAAAGACTCGTCAGCTCAAATAGCCAAGTGGAAAGGACATTGTTGCATTTTGCACTCACGCATGCAAATTTTTAAATGAATGCTTACTTAGATGATTCATCATCTAACTTGGGTTTTGCCTCTGAAATATTCGAACGTTTCAGATGGAGATTATAGTAGAACAAAGATGAATGAGGCATGAAATGGCACTTAGCAAAGTGCATGATGAGATGAATGTGAATAAAATGTATGATATGTAGCCCATGTATTTAAGTTCTGCTACTTTGTTCTCTGAACGTTTTGAAAGTCCATGATATAAGATATGATTTATGATTGAAGTTTAATGAATGATAATGTATAACCCTATTTAGGGTTAATGTTGGTTAAGAACTTATGTTTTGTATTAAGTTATGTTGAGAAGTTATGTCCCATTGATGAATAGCTTTGTATTGAGGATTAAGTTTGAAAAGCGATGATGTAGGAGTTGATTTATGATTATTGTTAAGATGTCGGGTTCGATTCTAGCTTCCGCATTTGATGTATATGATGATTCTCTTTGAGATAAATGTATGGAAATTTTGGGATGGATAAGAGCAATTATATGCTTTAGTTGTAGTTTTAAATAGAAAAAAATTATTATCCTAGAATTGTCCCAATTTAGTAACGTGCCCAAAAAAGCAGGGCATTACAACAATATAAGATATATCTTGGTACTCTCAAGAACATGAGTTGATCTTTAGAAGAGGACGAAACCAACATAAAGAATGGTAAGTTATAGGTCGATAAGTAAATCAAAATATGTTTTTCCTTCCAAGAAGTGTGTTATGATTTAAGAAAGCATGTAATGAGTTGCTACAAAGGAAGACATGAGTTTCTAGTTCCACTATGGAAATTTTATTTGGGTTGTAAGACAGTAGGCTCTGCTATTAAAGTTATGCTAGGTATTGCCAAATGAAAGTAAAGCAAGATCGCTACGGGGCAAATAGCGTAGTTCAAAAATTTTGAACCTTGCCCCGATCCCAGTGATTGGATCAACGTCGAGATTAAATCATTCATATACAAATAAAATAAATCTAACCTTTAGATTTTTGAGTCGTTTGCGGATTCGAGCTGTCTAAGCATCCGGCCTCTAACTCGTGATGCGCGGCACGCGTCCGTTGATAAGGAGAGCAGAATAGAAGTGCTAGCTCTTTCTCTTTTTTTGCGGCTTATGTATGGACGGAAAAGAACGTCCGCGTTTCAAATCGATGCCAAGAAGAAACGAGGAAGAGTGAATGGCATTCGTTTTTTAACTCTTGAAAAACCACACAACCAACCATTAATTTTGGGTAACTCATAAAGAGGTATTTATAGAGTTACATCATAGGGTTTCTTGAACCCTTATAGATTGGGCTAGCCCATTAATGCTAGTTCAACTAGAATCTTAAATAGGCTTATTTTAGTCCAACTAGAAATATAATTAGTGGCCCAAATCCATTTATAAAATATTTAGCCCAAATCTAATTCAAGCCCAAATATTTATTATTTAATATTTAGTGCAAATCTAATTTAGCCTAAATATAATATTTAATAATTGGCCCAAATCTAATTTAGTTCAAATATAATATTTAATTTAATATTTAGCCCAAATCCAATTTAGTCCAAATATTAACTTAAACCCAAATATATATTATTTCCTATTTGCCACTCTAACAAATAGAAAACTATTAAATTAAAAATTCCTTCCTAATTTAATGAATTGTCATTTTAGGAAACTCTTTCCATTATGACGTCTCCTCGTCATATCGACGTCATTACGTCTATTTGTTCTTTTTTCGTGAGAACCTACGACGGCACAACTTCTTGCCAAAGTGTCCCACTTAACCATACGCCCGCTCTCTTGGTTTAAGCCAGGGACCGTGCCTATTGCGCATGACTCATTAGGCTTCTGAATATATTGGTAATATATCGGTATGAACACATAAGCCAAGATTGGCCTCTAGCAAGGCATCATGCCTACCCAATTATTCAGAAGGATTCGTAATCTGCAAATAACCTTTCACAAGCATGGTTACCATGTAATTCGATCCTCTCGTCAATGTATCTAATGTGATCTCAAGTATGGCAATGTGTTGCTTGATTACGATCACATGAGTTTTTCTTTGTTCATCCGAATATCTTCACTTAATAGAAAGTGAATCAATAACTCCTTATTGATCTCTTTCACCATGGCCATGGATTTAAAGTGAATATCCATCGAAGGCGCCTTAGATACATCATCCTCTATCAAGGGATAGACGAGTCCCATCTTGGCTATGCACCCATCTCCATAAGCCTCACGATATACCCAACGATCGCTCACGTGCAACCTTTGTCTAGGCCGATTGAAACGATATTAAAGCATACCAGTCTTCTTTTGAGATGATCGTAACAACCTCAGGTCTAAGGATTAGTTACACCTATATACCTCGTATGAGAATTCCATCAATATATAACTAAAATGGATTCTCATGGCGAGTCAAGTCAGTGATACGTTCTCCAACATTGGTCACATATGTACTTGTCTAGACATCCCCATGCCTATGGGTGTGAGACCCTTATTACTATCACATAGTAAAAACATAGCACATACAAGTCTTACTGCAATCGTCAATGTCCATTGGCTGCACTCTCACCCTGCAATTAAAACACAAAACAAAACACAATAAAAATTTTATATATATTTTTTTATATTGGTGAGAGGTTTATACTCGTCAGTGTACGAGTGCAGTTGTAGTCCAAATTTAAATTTATATTTTCTGGATGAGTCCAGGTCGTCTACTGAGAGATTTATTTATGGCAAATTAAAAAGAATGTCACACATAAACACACACACTTGGACAAATTGGCAACGAGGTTTTTTATGGTTTTTTTAGACAACATATACGAGGAAATAAAACAAAGCAGAAATTGAAATAATTACTGAATGTAAGAATATGAAATTGGATAGTACTTGGGTTAAAACAATTTCAGTGCCAACCCGTTGATTCCCAAATTTTAATATACAAGGTTAGTAGCATTAATTTAATTTCAGATATGAGGGTTTGTTATTAAATGCAATTAGAGATGATGATAGTTCTAATTTAAGCAATCCCCATACATGATATGTGAGATTCTAGTTTAAGCAACTACCATAAATCCAATTACAATTAATACACAAAACAACTAAATTAATCATCCGGGTTTGGGTATGATAGCATTTCCAGTTCTAGTAACTTTCATACATGGTATGAAAGCTCTAAGTTAGGCTTATGCTTCAATTCAAACCTAGCGATTTCTTAATTTAAAAATACACACTCATAGTGAAATTTAAATTAATGTTACTCTTTTAAAGCGTAGCTTTCTTTGGGAATCATTGGCGTTGGACACTGTCCTTGTCTTAACCCAAGATTGGGTTTAGCTACTCATATTTATTTGTAAATTAACTAACAAGAATTTAAATTGCGTAATTTAAATGACAGGAATTAAAATAGCAGAAACTAACCGGCCATTTAGGCGGTGAATATTTAAAAGACAAGAATTAAAATTGCAGAAATTTAAAGGCATAAACTAACCGGCCATTTAGGCGGTGATTAATAAAGTAACAATAAATGACATAAGAATTTAAAAGAAGAAAGAAATGAAGTACGATCACAAGAGAAAATAATAAGGAAAAGGAGAAAGAACAAGAACAATTCTCAAAGAGAGAATTATAAGCAAACAACTAAATTTTTATTCAAGAATAATAATCACACTTACAAATGCAATCAAGTGACCTATTTATAGGCCACAAAATGCAATACAAACCACACAATTTTCAATTATTCAACTAGACATAATTATATCTAATGGGCACTCACACACTTAAAGTTAAATGGATTTTAGCTATAATACATAATTAAAGTTAAATGGATTTTAGCTAAAATACATACCTAATAAAGCACTCATAAAGTTAAATGGATTTTAGCTATAATACACAACTAATAGTTAAATGGATTTTAGCTAAAAGACACACTTAATAAAGCACTCACATAAAAAATAAAAATAGATTTCTATAAATTGATTTTTAATCTTCATTAGGATTAAAAATAATCCTTAGGCCTTCTTCAAATGATATCTTTCATGGGATGCTCAAGTTGGGTCTTAATTCTTCATGGACTTGAATTCTTTTTTTTCTTCATGGACTTGAATTCTTTTTGGGCTTGAATTCTTCATTCTTTATGGACTTGAATTCTTTTTGGGCTTCCAAGTCCACCTTCTTCATACCTATAAATAAGCAATTTATTAATAAATCATCTATTATATTATATATATATTGATATGATATATTATATGGGATATTATATGCTTATATATTATATAGATAATCCATGCATGCATTTCATTGAGTATATATATGTATTATATTTACATGTTTATTATAATATATTATATATTATATATATAGATATATATTACACATAATTATTCAATTAAACCAATTTAAAATCAAAATGGGGGTTATAATTATAACAAAAATTTTACAAAATTAACCACTAATCATACCCCCCAACTTAAACATTGTTAGTCCCTTAGCAATCAGACTATACACTTGCCAAGCTTTATTCGCAATAACTGTATGAATGTAAAAATTTCAAATTCGAAACCGAAATGCATAAAATCGAATAAGTAATTTAGCATTCTAAATCAGATTTTTGGTTAATGGTCATACAATCTCAGGAATGGCAATTAGGATAATCAACACATAGAATTACTCCTTCAAAGTTTTGACTTTAAACCTTACTATGGATTTTCCCTCCAATAAAAATGATTCCTCAGGTGTACACACAACGGGGTGCACCGTTATAAGAGTAAATGTAGAACAAGTTCAAAACTCGGTGTCATCCTAAATACAAGGAACGTATTTTCATGAAAGAACAGGGAAAATGACAAGCTTCATGACTGGAATAATGCTCTAGATGAGTAACTTTTGAATTTAAACATGATTCCCTACTCCAAACTCGAATTTTGAGATCACATAATTTATAGCATCAAGAGGGACCAGACCGGGTTGTAATGGGACTATGAGGTTAATACTGGTTGTCAATTAAAAGGGTAAAGTGTGCAAATGGTGTGTTGAATTTTTTTTTTTTGAAACACTTGTGTTGAATAGCTGAGATAATTCTTTTTTTTTTCCACTTTTTTTTCTTCTTTTTTTTTTCTTTTTTTTTTCCTTTTTCTTCTTCTTTTTTTTTTAAATATGAAAATAGCTAGACAGTCTAATTCTCAAAAACACACCAGGTTGAACAAAATTCATATGGTTATGGGTTAAACGAGGGTAACGAAAGAAAAATTGTACTACAATTGGCTCAATGGGCTAGCAAGGGAGGTTAATGTAAAGAAAGAAAAGGTTAATAAGCCCAAAATGAAAGAAATTGATTCCCCTATCATGCTTCAAAACAATGCTACTCAGTCATATAATTCAGAATTTGAAACCAGTCAAATTCATCAGCTATCATACTAGACATTCAAAGCAAATTGATGTTTTGAAGCCATTGAAAATATGAGATAAACAATAAAGCATATTTAGAGTAAGTGTTATTTAACTCAGAATTAACGGTTATTAGGCTCAAACACTCACTTGGGTAATAGTCTCCACTTCTATTGAGGGATCATTCAATGTATTAATCAGTTAATTACTGTTACCTTTGACTTTATGACTAATAATCAATTTTAAATTTTTAATACCCGATGAATGCAATTTACTTGTTTTAATGCATATACGTTTTCAAATAAGAAATCAATACATTTATGTTTCGTATTGCAAACTTAACCAGCTATTAGTGCATAACTCCAAAGCTTTAGGAATAGCATAATCTTTTTTCTTTTTTTTTTTAAATAAAAGCAGATAAAGATAATCAATTCACACAAGACTACAAGCATGCAATAGCAAATTCATAGTTAATCATGAACCAGATAATTCATAACTAGACCTTACACCCTTCAACTTGAATTGCAGTAATAAAATAGGGTTGTTAGGAATACCTGTAACTCCACAAGTCCATAGATTTACTGTGAATTGCTAAAACTCAAACAAACAAATGAGCATACCATATAGTTATATATTTATATTTTCATACCAAAATAAAAATTGCATGCAAGTCATAAGATAAACAAAATGCGTCTCAAGAGTACAAAAAATACTCCTTACTCAGCCATTTTATCAAAGACTTTGCCTAACAACATTTCACAATTTTTTTTTTAAGAACACAAGAAAAGAAATTTCATGCAAGTTGAACAATAACTAGATGCGTCTCAAGAGTACAAAAAGTACTCCTTACTCAGCCATCTTATCATAAACTTATCTAATAACATTCCACATTTTTTTAAAAAACACAACCAAGAAAAATCCTACAAGTTGCACAATAATTAGATGCGTCTCAAGAGTACAAAAAGTACTCCTTACTCAGCCATCTTATCAAAGAGCACTCCTCACAGTGATAAATCTAAATTAATCGGACCTTTTTGACGTTTGTTTCTGATTACCTTAGACCAATCTATCCTAGGCTCATAAGGATCGTGCTGTGGAACATAAGTGTGTAATTTCTCTAACAGTTCCTCAATGGTAGATGCAGAAATGAGAATCTTTCTTGCTGAAAGAGAAATGAACTTTTGATCCACAGCCTGATCAAGAAACGAGAGCAACCCATCGAAAAAATGGTTAACATTTAAAAGTCCAATGGGTTTGGTATGTAGATCGCTCTTGGCCCAAGAGATTATACAGAAGATTTCTTCAAGTGTACCAAAACCTCTTGGTAAAGCAATGAAGGCGTCTGACTGATAAATCTTACAAGCCATGCGCTCAGACATAGAATTCGTTTCTATAAGTTGACCGCGTGTAATCCCGAAAATATGTGGTTCAGCCCAAGGGATTGGCATTACACCTAACACATATGATTTTTCAAGATGTGCAGCTTGTGAAACACAACCATTCAATCCACGACTTCCCCCTCCATATACCAAATTAATTTTTCTCTCCTAATTTTAAGCCAAGTTCGCTTGCTGCAAGTGCGTAACAACTATCGCTCCCAAGTTGAGAGCCACATAGTACACATATGGTATTGATTCGACGAACTGACTGACCTTCCATTTATATTTCTTTGTATGCCCTGGAAAAAGGTTTGGCGATCAAAAGTAATTATACAAAAATTCAACAAGAAATAAATACAAACAAAAATCATGCGTATGTACAAATAGTTGTGATTGTGGCTCACATCTTCCTCTGGTTTTACGTCCAGAAACGGCTTAAACACTTTCTATGAAGTGGGGATAGGCTTCCCATCCAATTTTCTTATAGATTGGCAAACAGAGTCGTTTTTAGTCAGATTCCCAAGACTATAGCGTTGGTGGTCACTTATGAACTGGGTCCATAAAGCAAGAAGTTCTCCTTGCACTATTCCACATGGATGCGTCTCAAGAGTCAATCGGATATCATCCAATGACTCCTTACTCAGTCCATCCCTTATGAAATTAATTTTATCTTCTCAATTTACGGACGTAAACCCCACAGATTTGCATCGAGTGTTACAGGTCCAACGAGCACACTTGTGACAACCATTCACTCTTTTAGCTCTTCGTTTCTTCGCAAAACTACTCTTTCCTAAACCTGGGAAGTGCTTAAAACTAGGTGAAGTTTCGCCAGCTAATCGAACTTTTGCTTAGATCAGCCAACGAATATCTTCAGGGATGTTATTACGCATCAATGTCCCAAGTCTTACACACCTACCAATATAAATTTTTTTCAAATCATTCATTGGGAGAGATGGATAGTACTTGCAAATTTTTGAAAGCTGAAGATCCATTTTTTTTTTTTAAAAGAAAACTCTAATAAGAAGAAAAAATAAATAAATAAATAAATAAAGAACTATAAACTTTACAAAAGGGATGAGAGTACTTGATCGGAGAATAACACAAAGGAGAGATGATTGAGCTCAAGAAGGGTGGCTTGCCTCATACAGATATGGAGTCTCTTATAGAGCAATGGGCATCACTATTCCACACTCGACTCGAGACCTGCCATAATTGCGCTGACACGCTTGGCGTCGTCTGGCGTCTCATTTTTCAACATTTGGCAGTGTGTCTCTTTCTTTATAGGGCAGTGTGATTACACTGCTCAAGAAAAATGGCTACCCCCAACGTCAATTCTGTCTCCCTATTTTTTGAAATTTTTTTTTTTTAAATTTTGTTATTGTTGTTTTTTTTTTTAAATTAAATTTTTTTAAGGGGTTCAATAAAAGTATGTATACCACACAAGTTAATATTATCGAGTCAAACAAAATTATTTGCACAATGGATCAATATCAATAAATCAATTCCTAAGTACACCTTACCCCCCAACTTGAATTGCACATTGTCCTCAACCAGCAATAAAAGGATAGAAGATAGGGATACCTGGCGGTCTTCAATGTATAAACTCGTATGCAAAAATTTTGTTTAGACTGCACACAAAGAAACACTATTTGAGTCAAAATTAATTAAGTAATGCAGAAAAGGAACAATATATATTTATATATTTTTTATATATATATTTTTTTGGTTTAAATATATATTTATTTATTAAAAAAATATTTTTTTTATTTTATTTTTTAGATTTTTTTTATTTTTTTTTCTTTTCTTCCAGTTAAGGATCAGATGAGTAGTTGCCCACCTAATCGTATAATAACTCCCATTCATTACACCACTTTTAAAGTTATTTTCAAAATTATGTAATTTGATTTTTCTCATGAATGCACATACATATTTTGAAAATATATCATCCGGAGGTGTTGGTTTTATTACATTAGAGCACGGCACATTAATTCCCTCACACATGTTTGGTTTAATTTGATCCCCAATAATATAGACTAGCCTAAGAGATAGAAATTTAGGTTTAAATGTGGATAAACCTATGATATCTTTACATTTTGGCTCTTGGTTCCTATCCTCTTCTTCCTCTCGGGCTTTTTCTTCTAAACTTGTTTTTTTTTTTTTTCAATTTTTCTTCTATGACAGGGTGCACCATCCTTGGGTCATCGGGTCTCTCAATTGGGTCATCACTCCTAGGGATGGGTGTTGGTTGGACCGACTCATGACCTATGAAATTTTGATTAGGTTGGGTTGGAAACTCGTCAGGCTCACTTACGCTCAAGGTCTGTGTTAACAATGTCAACTGATCTAAAATATCACCTATGGCCTTAGAGGTTTGGTCTTGAAATTTAGCCACTTGTGTAATAAAACTCATTTGACCTTGCATAAGCTCTTGAATGGTGTCCTCTAAAAACATTTCATCATGAGATTGATAAGTATCAAAACTAACCCCTTGCTCTAATTCAAATTGGTGAGGTGGTGGAGGAAAAGGTTCATGAGATTGGAACACGGAGTCATTTCTCTAAAAAGAATTCTGATTATCATATGAGCTGGGGTAAGGGAAAAGATTTAGGTTGTAACTCGACACATAAGAATCATCCCCCTGACTCTGACTCTGGTTAAAAGAAAACCTATCCTCACAGTAGTGTGATTGAAAATCAGATGGTTGCCCCTTCAGAAATCTTTTAAGAACAGGTATGGTAGGACAATTATCTGTTTGACGATTTAAAGACTTGCACACTGAACATCTCACCTCTATCTCATTAGAATTTTGAAAATTTTCCAACTCTAACAACTCCATTTTCCGGGTTAAAGAATCCAACCTGGCACTAAAATCATCATCCTCATTGAAACTCGGTTGTGAATTGACATGATTTCTTAAAGGATCTAAGGATGACAATTGGGTAGTACGCGGGTCAAATTTGAGACTATAAAAACTGACCGGATGTTTGATGCATGAAGGAGTTGGTTGCTCAGGAAGGAGCAAATAATCCCTAAGAGGTCTAGACTCATTTTTCTTTATGGGATCGGGATAACCAAATGCATTAGAAGACACATAGCTACTAAAATACTGAGACATGAAGAATATGAAAATAATAATTCAACGACAGATAATGATGCTAATGAATCAATTAATGTTTCAATAATCATACCTGACCGTAGTCTCTTGCACTGTTTAGTAACTAATAGTTATCTAAATATATATATATATATTTTAATTTATTTAATTTATAATTTTTTTTTCTTTTTCTTTTTGCCTCAATCTCCCCGGCAACGGCGTCAAAATTTGGCTGCACTCTCACCCTGCAATTAAAACACAAAACAAAACACAATAAAAATTATATATATATTTTTTTATATTGGTGAGAGGTTTATACTCGTCAGTGTATGAGTGCAGTTGTAGTCCAAATTTAAATTTATATTTTCTGGATGAGTCTAGGTCGTCCACTGAGAAATTTATTTATGGCAAATTAAAAAGAATGTCACACATAAACACACACACTTGGACAAATTGGCAACGAGGTTTTTTATGGTTTTTTAGACAACATATACGAGGAAATAAAACAAAGCAGAAATTGAAATAATTACTGAATGTAAGAATATGAAATTGGATAGTACTTGGGTTAAAACAATTTCAGTGCCAACCCGTTGATTCCCAAATTTTAATAGACAAGGTTAGTACCATTAATTTAATTTCAGATATGAGGGTTTGTTATTAAATGCAATTAGAGATGATGATAGTTCTAATTTAAGCAATCCCCATACATGATATGTGAGATTCTAGTTTAAGCAACTACCATAAATCCAATTACAATTAATACACAAAACAACTAAATTAATCATCCGGGTTTGGGTATGATAGCATTTCCAGTTCTAGTAACTTTCATACATGGCATGAAAGCTCTAAGTTAGGCTTATGCTTCAATTCAAACCTAGCGATTTCTTAATTTAAAAATACACACTCATAGTGAAATTTAAATTAATGTTACTCTTTTAAAGCGTAGCTTTCTTTGGGAATCATTGGAGTTGGACACTGTCCTTGCCTTAACCCAAGATTGGGTTTAGCTACTCATATTTATTTGTAAATTAACTAACAAAAATTTAAATTGCGTAATTTAAATGACAGAATTTAAATGATAGGAATTAAAATAGCAGAAACTAATCGGCCATTTAGGCGGTGAATATTTAAAAGACAAGAATTAAAATTGCAGAAATTTAAAGGCATAAACTAACCGACCATTTAGGCGGTGATTAATAAAGTAACAATAAATGACATAAGAATTTAAAAGAAGAAAGAAATGAAGTAAGATCACAAGAGAAAATAATAAGGAAAAAGAGAAAGAACAAGAACAATTCTCAAAGAGAGAATTATAAGGAAACAACTAAACTTTTATTCAAGAATAATAATCACACTTACAAATGCAATCAAGTGACCTATTTATAGGCCACAAGATGCAATACGAACCACACAATTTTTAATTATTCAACTAGACATAATTATATCTAATGGGCACTCACACACTTAAAGTTAAATGGATTTTAGCTATAATACATAATTAAAGTTAAATGGATTTTAGCTAAAATACATACCTAATAAAGCACTCATAAAGTTAAATGAATTTTAGCTATAATACACAACTAATAGTTAAATGGATTTTAGCTAAAAGACACACTTAATAAAGCACTCACATAAAAAATAAAAATAGATTTCTATAAATTGATTTTTAATCTTCATTAGGATTAAAAATAATCCTTGGGCCTTGTTCAAATGATATCTTTCATGGGATGCTCAAGTTGGGTCTTAATTCTTCATGGACTTGAATTCTTTTTTTTCTTCATGGGCTTGAATTCTTTTTGGGCTTGAATTCTTCATTCTTCATGGACTTGAATTCTTTTTGGGCTTCCAAGTCCACCTTCTTCATACCTATAAATAAGCAATTTATTAATAAATCATCTATTATATTATATATATATTGATATGATATATTATATGGGATATTATATGCTTATATATTATATAGATAATCCATGCATGCATTTCATTGAGTATATATATGTATTATATTTACATGTTTATTATAATATATTATATATTATATATATAGATATATATTACACATAATTATTCAATTAAACCAATTTAAAATCAAAATGGGGGTTATAATTATAACAAAAATTTTACAAAATTAACCACTAATCATATTCTTGACAATGGTATGACTTGGGACGTTTAATGATGCCTAGAAACTGTGATGCATCATCTCACATCTTTATAGATTAATCACAGTACACATCATATGGACTTCTAACTAGTTTCATCTGGTCATTACAATAATAACAAGAAAGTAATAGAATGACTTCTTGTGAATTTGAACAACTTCTTATTCAAATAATAAACATGATTACAATTGCCGGTGTACAACATGCCCAATCTGATTGGGTCTAGAGCACCTACACTAACACCAAAGACCCGTTGAGTATCAAACGTAGTCCAGTAAGATTTTCATTTAAGGAAGTTGTGTGAAAACTAGGTCGCCTAAGAGGGACGAG
Organism: Diospyros kaki; assembly: GCA_036245055.1. NCBI lineage: Eukaryota > Viridiplantae > Streptophyta > Magnoliopsida > Ericales > Ebenaceae > Diospyros > Diospyros kaki. The sequence goes on from BSEG01000016.1 coordinate 34,200,431, forward strand.
ATTAAATCTATTCCTGGAATCGGGGATAATAGGGATCTTGTTTCATTCAATAGATAAATCATTTCTTACGTGAGAAGTATATAGAAAGCATCGATTAGGTGAGATAGAGTATTTAGCAGTTCTAGGGTGAGGTGCCACGAATAACGTATGGATGTAAGTGCTCGAGTTGATAGTATGATTATGAAATATTATGGTAAAAGGAAATAAGGAATGGAAACGAAATGAGGGGTAGTGTGTTAAGGTAATTTGCGGCATGATTGATGAATAATGGTTGAAGGAGAAATAGTAACATCGGGTTACCGTAGGAGAAATTGTGCTCTTGAAAAACATGAATTAATGATTTGCAAGACCAAAAATTATCCTTAAAATTTATGTGCAATCAAGATATTGAAAATTGGGAGGAAGGTACGCCGAGTTAGCTCAATGCTATCAATTTCGGTGTGATCATGGTAGTCGAGTTAGTTCAATGTTATCAATTTCTGTGTAATCGTACCATATGCATTAGCATAAGAGCGGGTTGGGAGAACCATGAGTCAAATAAATGGGGTCTGATGACATAATTAGAAGTGATATCGAGTGTTATGGATTATTTTGGGAGTCGTGTAACCGCCTATTTAGAGCTACAACGAGATATTCTGGAAAATAAGAAACATATTCGGCAAACTCAGACTATATGGAAATGTAAGTTAAGAATGATTGCCAAGGATTATGAATGATACATCTAGAACTTTCCAAATTGGGAGTCATTAGTGATGGTAGTAATTCAATTATCACGGGCCAAATTTCCAGGACGAAATTTATTAAAGGGGGGAGAATGTAATACCCGGGAATTATTTGAGGTTATAAATGGTATTAATGAAGGGCACAAATGAAATTTGTGGAAAAATGAGGCTATAGGGTACACTAACATAGCTTTAGGCGATCGAATTAGACAAAGGGAGTACCCCAGACCCTAGATAGCCAAGGGAAATGGTACAGTATCGAAGAGTGATTTGAGCTATGATTTTTGGTAATGAAAGAAATGGGATCAAGAATAATTTTTGGTACAACTATCGACAGGGCTGAGAAAATCGAATAGATGTAGGAAACATCCGAAAAGTCAACAGAGCATGTTAAGGACCAATATTTTACATGTAAAACAACCCTTAAGCGATATTAGGTTGAAACGAACGGATTTAAGGTTAAAACAATCAATCAGGCCTAAGTGTAATTTTTTAAATTTGCCCAAGGGAGGTCAAGACGATAGATTTTTGGAAGTTTCGAGAGTGAAATGAGAAGTACACATCTTGTGGGACTTAATGGTGGTATTGGACAGTTCAGGGGTGCATTGAAAAGGGCAGAAGTGGCATTTAAAGAAGTTAAGGGGTGAAAGTGCAAATAAGGAAATTTGGTGGTGTGAATGCACAAGGGAGAAAATATTCGTCGCCTTTCACCGCACGTGGCTGCCGTTTTCGACAATGGGACGGCCGAGGGTGGCTCGTGGGAGGTGGTATCCGGCGCTAGGAAACTTGGGGCCAAGCCATGGCCTCTGATTGGTTGCAAGTTGGCCGAAAATCGCTTATAAATAGTGAGGGTTTCGACAAGACTTAGCATAAAAATTGGTCGTGTTTTTAGATGATTTTGAGAGCTTTGATAAGGGGCTATTGATCTTTGCAACAAGGGGAAAATTTTGGGAGGATTTGGAAGCATTTTCATCAAGTTTTAAGGTTGTTTGAAGTTCGGCTGAGGTCGGGTGGCGGACCACCTAAGGTTGCCTGTAACTGCCCATTTGGGGAATTTTTTGATGACTTTTTGGCATGAAAATTATGCCATTGGGATCGATTCTCAAAGGGCTTCAAGAGGGTACCTTTTGTTTAGGCATCGGAGACGTCGACGATGGTCGAAAATTTGGGGAAGAAGGTGGTGCATGGCTACACGCACCCCACACCACTCGCACCCACGTGCTAGGCGCATGAGAGCATGTGACAAGGGGTAATTCGGGAGTATCGTGGCTCAAGGTTGAGTATAAGTTCAAAGGTTTGTGATTTAGCATGCAAATCGAGGTAGTAAATGAGGATCGATGCGATCCGAATACGTTCAAGGTGAGTGGTTTGATTCTAGTCTTACCTTATTTTGAAAGTATGTTGGATGTGTGTAATAGGTTCAGGTGAGCGGTTTTACCCTCTCGAGCTTAGGACGCACGTGATTGAACCAGTTTGAGTGGGTGGTTATACCCTCTAGAACTCGGGATGTTATGCGTTTTACTTATGTACTTGTGGCATCATTTGCATATTGAACATGTAGTATATTGTATCAACTATTTTTAATTACAAAAGAGTCGGTACATGGTGTGTGATTTTCATATCATCGAGGTATTGATATTCGTGTCAGTGTTGTGTCCGTGTAGGACGGGATGGGGTCTACTTGAGAATGGGGCAATGTTAATCCAGGTGAACGAGTGACACGGTAGGGCACTCGAGGGATTAAGTATGCCGTGGCAAGGTTAACCCCAATGGTGTGTGGAATGGATTTTCCACTAGAGGTCAGTATGTCAGGGAGATTTCTCAAGTTAGACGTGTTGCATGTTGTTGTGTCTGCATATGCCATGCTCGTATGTCTTTCATGCATTCAGTAAAGTGTTTCATGCCGTCACTTAGATGTTTTATCATCTAACTTGAGTTATGCCCCTGGAACGTTCAATGTTCCAGCTAGGGACTACTGCGAAGGAAAGGACATGGCCAGTTGAAGGCCAATGGTGCTTAGTTTTGATAGTCGTTGTAACTTTTGGAGGCTTAGTATGTACTTTAATTTTTGAATGAACAGTTGTATGATAACGTTGTTGTCATTTGGTCGTCTATATTACATATTTTATGGAAATACTATGTAAGAACCATGGTGTTTTGATGTTAATGTATCCACTGCGTTGTATTATGTCTCGTTTAGTTTAAGATTACTGATCTTGTTAGTTAAACGAGCAAAACTGGGGTTCTCAGGGTTTATATTTGCATGTGAAGATTGTTTTTGTCACACCACCCGTGTGTTGAACTTGGAAAAAAAAAAAGAAATCCCAGGAATTGCCTTATAGTGACGCGCCCGTGCGAGGCAGGGTGTTATAGAAAGGCCATCATTGCCTTGTTACCCTGTCTGGGATAGAGTAGCTCATTTGATGATGCTTGGTTTGCTAGCATGTTGGTGAGACTTATGGATTGTATAGGTTGAGCATTTCAAATGTCTTCGGTTAGAATTTACTCTTGGTTTCATTGGTGCTATATGTGGATAGTTGTTGGCAGAAGTTATGGGTGGACTTTCGAGGTGTGAACCATACAGGAAGAGATACCGAGGGTCGTTCCAACCTCATCGATTTGTCCGTTATTTGTGTGGCCAATCGGGCCATGTGCGAAGAGATTGTTCGCGGATTTCAGAGGCAACTTTGGTCGAGAAGTTATTTATTTTTGGTGTGGCCAAAAGGGGTCACAAGCGAGTGAATGTATGCAGTTACCATAGCTTGATGGATAGAGGCTTGGAAGGCAGGGGTAAGAACGGGAGCCATGTTTGATGAGGCCCAGAGTTTAGGGGGTAGTTTTACTCCTGCCATTACCGATAGCATTTGAAGTCAACTGCATTTACATTGAGTTTTGTGCTGCAAATCAGATTATCATTGGGATTGAATACCTTTGAATTTTAAGCTTACCTTTAGGTTGATATGTGGTCGAGATAGTACCAAACGGAAGTGTAATGAGAGTGCGAGATAGCTTTGGGTTAACAGCTGGATTATGATATTGTAATAGGAGAAACTTCTTGTTGTATATAATGTGATTAATGATGTTCCTTAAGTTGGTTAAGGTACTCGTGGTTTTAACGTGGTTAAATGAGGTGATGGATTAGTGAGATGTAATTATAGTGTAATGTCACATGGTGTACTTCTTGAACCTGAGTTTGTGGGAATACTAGAAAATGATGATATGGAATGTCATGGGGATAATGTGGGATGTTATTGGGGAAAATATGAACTTACCTCATTGAAGTGGAGTAAATGCGAACCAAGATGAGAAGGTTAATGAGTTAAGAATTGCTAAACTCTAAGTGTTAGGAAAAAAAATGATGAGGTGTGTCTCCCTTAGTGGTATGTATTAACTGATGAGAAATTTTGAGGACGACATTTTGTTAAGGGGGGGAGACTGTAACATCCCTGAAATTCGGGAATAATTAATAACTATTAATCTAATCGAGAATAGCTTATAATTATTAATTTAAATCGGGAATGATTAATAATTAATAATTATTATAATTAAGGTGATTATGGAATATTTATGGGTTTAAAGAAAATATTAAATTATTTGGTATTAAAGAGTTGGGTAATTAATTATTGGAAATTTGGGGTATAAAAGTTATTAATAAGTGGGGTGTATGTGGAAGTTTCTGGAAGTTGTGGGTTTAAATGTAGATTTCTGGAAGTGTGGGGGCGTAAATGCAATTCCCATAAGCTCTATTGGGATCACTTTAAATGTAATAAGGGGCGTATATAAGTTGAGGAAGTTGCCTAGCGCGGGTGTGCTCGCGAAGAGGAGGAATTTTACTGATTTTTATCAAGCCATGGGTGCCCAAAACGACGCTGTTTTGGCCTAAAGGCGGTGGCTTGCACTGGGCTGCCACGCAACAATCTCTAGTGTTCTCCTTTTGTGGTTTTAAGCCAGGATTTTGGCAGCAAAATCAGAGGGTTCAGGCAGCAAATGGAAGAGGAAAATTAGAGAAGAAGCAGCAGCACAAAGCATGAAAATGGGGGGGAAAAATTCAAAGAAAAATGGAAGAAATGCAGTTTAATTAACGTTTAATTATACAGGTAAGTTGATTAAATTATGTGAATAAATTTGTATGATTGGAATTTTATTTAGGGTGAAATTTTATTAATTTTTTGTTGAATTAAACTAATTTGCAACGTGTATTAATTTAACGGCATGTGGGCAGAAAAATGCCGAAATCAATCAATTTAAGACAAGTGCCTTACTCCCTTTGTGAATCTCCTATGATTTGTGGATTTCTTTCCTTCCTTACCCTGATTTGCTTTTAGAAATTGTATATGTGCGTTGTGGATATCTGCTGTATAAATTAAATTTAATTAAATTAAATAGGAGACTTCTGGAGTTTAATTCGGTAAATGCTTACGGGGTATTGTATAGCCCCGACTTCCTTGGGAATGATGCCGAACCTGGTTTGAGTTAAGTTCTTAGTGAGTCAGTTGTGGTTGTGGGTACCCTCTATGTTAGAGATATGCCCTACAAGCCAATTATATTTACATGTAATTGATCATATTTTATATTGTGACTCTTTATCTTCAATCAATTATTATTGCAAGGCATTATGTTTTTATTTGTCATTGATGGTTGTCTTTATTATTTCCATATTTGACAAAGTCCATAGATCAGATAGGCTCGTGGAATATGGTCATGCATAGAGATGACGATCATGAAACATATTCCTTATAAGTCTTGATCTTAAATGTTCCTAGTCGTAGAGTTATTAGGATTGGACACTAATAACTCGGATAGACTAACACATATGATGCATGCTCAATGAGGAGAATGTCTTGTTTCATAGACATTGGTGTGTGGACACTAGTGCATATATGTGGGTACTTATTATAAGAATAAGTACACTGAACTGACCCGCTACAGAATTCCTAATGGTAATTGTTGATTGCCGAATTAGAATTTCTGTGTTGCAGTAGTGCAGATTGGTCCTTAGACTTGAGACATCATGGTAGTCTTATATTTGACTGGTTACGCTTTGGTTCTTTTTTGGATTCCAATGGAGTCATTAACAAATTATCACTGGGCGTAACCTTATCACATATGAAGGCTTGTGAATGTCGAAATAGGATTCATCACTTATCGACAAGATGAGAAGATGTCCTATGTATTTCGATGATTTCATGACTAAGGAAATCCTTGGCCAAGGTGAGATGGAAATCAAAAGGTGTTTTGATTTCATCGAACAAGTCATAAATCTGGAATGAATATATAGTTGTTGAATGACTAGGGTTTCGTCATAAAACCATACCCTAAATTCAATCGGGACATAGTTGATGAAAGGATTTTACTATATGGTAATTGCAATCGAAAAGGTCCGTGTTTTTTCATCGTTGGCTAGGCGTTCATGGCATGTTGCTAGACGTTAACCATGATATGTAGGGTTTTAGAATTAATATGATTAATTCTAAAACTATTAATTAAAGAGTTTAATTAAGAAGCCCATGAGATGAGTTAATTATGAAGCCCATAAGTTTAATTAAAAGAGTTTAATTATTCTAAGGAGTTGGGCCTTCATATAGCCTAATAGAATTGGCCTTACATCTAGCCCAATGGTGGACCTAAGGGGTCACACACTTGGGTCGAGTCCGTTCCACAAATTAAAAGAGAGATACGACCCAATATGATTATGGGCCAAACCTAAATCGTTTAGGGTTTTTTTCCAAAGGCATAATTAGGGTTTTTACTCTATAAATAGGCCACTTAAGAAGCTGGAAAATTAAGAAGAAATTCAGATCTCTCATTGGAGGCGCCTAGGGTTACTAGCATTACTCAAGGCGTTCGTGGAAACGGCCGATTGTGTGGACCGACTTGGAGGAGTTCGTGTTTGCGGCTCTACGGATCAATCAAGGCAGAATCAAATCTTCACGGTTGCCCGGTTCCTAACACTCTAGAGTGAGTTGTTGTAACTGGTAGTCTTGGGTTTTGCTTGTGTGCGTCATAGGGTGTGGGATACAAGCTACTAACCGTCAACCGTTTGGTTGTGATAGTCGATGGTTGGATGTATGGGCGCTAGTTATTAGCTGTTGCGATAGACTATAGATGGGTTGAGCAAACTGGTACCCCCAGACACCCACTCTTGGTATTGTGCCTATCATGATGTGGTTATGGTTTCCTATAGGTGTGAGTGGTAATAACAAGTGGTGTGAGTTATTTTCTGGTGAGGTAACGTGTTGACTGTTTGGTGACACTGGAGAGAACCGTGTTCAAGTTGAGGGCGGCTATCGACTGGTTGTTCTTGGTCACGGATTGTCGACCGGTACCTGGTCACTATCAACCAGCTCTGCCATTATATGGCATATTGCATGACATTATAGTGCATGGGATTGGGCTTATGTTCATTAGGGGTTATGCTTTGTATGTATAGGGAGGTGTGCACATTAGCATAACCCCATTAGCTTGTTGAGTGCTGATTTGGGTATGATAAGCAAGCATGTGCATTTAGAGTATTTTGCCTATGTGGGTTCCTATATGGGTATAGCATGGCCTGATGCTTGGCTTATGAGGGCTTTGTCATCACGTTAATGTTGCAAAAACCACTGCATTTAATATCTGTTACATTGCATGGTTACCGTTTGATATGGTTTGTGGTATGGAGTTGACCCTCGATAGCTATGAGTAGATGCTGGGCTCTAGATAGCTACTACATGGGAACTCCGGTATGTGGTTTTGATGGAAGCCTCGGGCTCGTGTAGATCGTGTTGTGGAGCCTCAGGCTCATGGACTTTATGCCAGCCAGTTCTTGGCTATGGCAAGTTTGTATGCCGGGACTTGGGTGCCAATATGTGCATTTCCTATGTGGGCCCCAAGGACTTTTACACGCATTGTTATATTTATCCGAAGTACTGGATTCTCTGTCGCACGATATGGTATGGTATGACATGTTCATATGCTGCATTTGACATTGTGCGGGTGTATTCTGGGTGAGGGATGTATTCCCGACATTGTCATTGTTATGTTACGAGGTGTATTTCAATTGTGGTTTATTTCTGGTTTATCTTTGTCTAGCGAGGCATATGTCGAGTATGGTTATTTCTAGTTTTGGACTGTCTTACCTGCATTTATTGGGATGTACTCCAATGGGGATGGTCTATACCTAGACTTACCTATATTCATTGGTTATGCTTGCTGAGCCTTGTGGCTCATCTTGTTTTTCCATCATTCTAGGTGTGGAAGCTGATACCGTGGCTAGCTTGTTGGGGATGTCAGTTGTAGATAACTATGTGTACAGGGAAATCCCGACTAAAAGATCCATGAAGTGCGACTAGTGATCGGGGCAGAAATCGTGGTTTGTTGGATTTGATTGGTTTTTGTGTTGTCATGTATGATTCAGCCCCTGAGTGGTTGTTCCATGTTCATTTTGCTTCTGTTGTTGTATTATTTTGGGACATAATCCCAGCCCATGTATTTGGGATATTAGCGAATTGTAATTTATAAATTGAGGAAATTCGCAGATCGTTACAGTTCACCCCTAAAACTTGGTTTCAAATGAGTGATTTCACTATCAAAACTTGGCTTGTTTTATACAAATGGTTTAGCCTATGATAGATTAATTTCATGTAAATGGTTCATGCAAAATGATTATCTGCATGTGCATTGAATTTTGTGCTTTCAATTATGTGCATTGAATTGTTGATTTTATATGATGCACAGTATGTGATAGTGCCATTGGCATGTTTATGTGTTGTCCATGTGGGATATGGGATGTCAACCTGAGATGTAGCCCTTGAGTGCAACACTAGGGATGCGTGCCAAGGATTAATGCCCACTTGTGACGAGGGCTGAGAGTGGACACCGCCCTGGGTGGTTCACAAGTGTTGGGACTAAGAATGGACACCACCCCAGATTTGGCTCAAGTGGCGGGACTAAGAGTGTACACCACCTCAGGTTCCTTTGAGTGATAGCATTATTTGCAAGGTAGACATTGTTTTCCCAAGGTTAGTGTTGATGTGATCCTTTTATAGCCAGGGTTGGGTTGTGATATGTTATGCTAATGTGTCGATGTGGTTATGTTGTCTTTAGAGATATTTCTCTTTGCCCATGGTATGGGTTAAGCGGTGTATGGGATTCTTTTGAGTTGGGACATGTCAGGATATGTCAGTTTGTTCATGATCTTACATATATTCATGAAAATATTTTGAACTCTCACTTAGATGATTCAATATCTAATTTGGACTATGTCCCTGGAATATTCAAACGTTCTAGGTGAAAGCAGTTGTGCCTAGGGAAAAGAGGTTATCAAGATGTAGTCGTTGTTTACATAGGTGATCTTCAGCATATCTTTGACTATGTTAATATATTCAGTTGTCATGTATTTTGTTTTGAAGATGTGATCTAAAATGATGGTACGGTTTCTATGTTATAAATGAAGCTTTACAGTTATGTATCATTTGAGGTTTCGATCTTGTTTCCACATTTATGATGATGTTACTTGTTTGGGTTATTGATTATTAATTTTGATATGCTGAGAATGTAGGATGGGATTGTTGGGAATGATTTATGTTAAGTGTATGTTGAAAAAAAAAATTCCCGAAATCCCGGGTTAATGCTTCACTTGAGAAAAGCTAGGTGTTACACAAAATGCTCTAAATACATATGCTCACCTATCTTTCCCAAGTCAGCACTTAGGCCAACTAGGTCGTGCCAATGCACACATTTCCCCCCACACACAAAGCATGTCCCCCCTTTCCCCAATGAATGCAGCCCAACCCCATGTGCCACACATTATGCTTCATTTTGTGTCTCATAATTACTTCCAACGGTCTGTTTGTTTCTTTAATGATTCTGTTACGGGTTTTCAACAATTATATCGTGGCCTAAATTTTTGTACTATTATACTTTAGCCTTTGAGTTTTCGCACCTCGACTCAAATTTTTCAAAGATTGCACTCTTACTCTGAACTTTTTAGAAACTGCACTTTTACCCTAGCTTCAAAATTATGATTTTGTCCCTAATTTTCTATGATCCTTTGGATATATTCTATTTTCTTGAATATGAAAAATCTCAGGTATTACAACAATACTAACTAAGAGCTAACTCATTGTAATCTGTAGACATAGATGCATGTATCGAACATCGCAAACAAAACGTGTTTGTATGAAAAATGATATAGTAGCAATAACGGGTGCATACTATATGTGTTTGTTCACCTTGTTTGTCTTGTAGCAACTCAGACAAACAGAGGATCTAACTTGATCACTTAAAACCCAGCAAGTATATTAGTTCATATCAAGTAATATAATATATGTGAGTCCAAATATCATTTCCTCAAAGACTAACCTATATTAACTAATGAAATTATGGAATCACCTATTTTAAGTTAAACTTATCTAATATTGAGAATTAAATTAAACTAATTATTTAAAATAATAAAATAAAATCGATTTGGATGGCAACTCAAATAAGAGAAACAATGGATTTTAATAAACAAGACATATGTATGAACCTAGCTATGTAATGCAAATTATAGATTTAATGTGAATGAATTGGTAAATTGAATATGTTACAGCGAAATCTTCTAATGCATTCGTTACCTTATCTCTAGGTTATAATGAGTATATTCCCATTTAATAATTTCTTATATCTCTATGAAAGTTTAATTAAATGAAGACGCATTACGATTTATGAAATTCTTAACTTATTGCTAAAAGCCGCATAAAGAAAACGAATTCTATCTCTAGTCCGTTTTACTTTATGGTATATGGTACCTATAATACAATCCCTAACCTATCTCCTATTGGTCTCAAGATTAGATATCAAATCATATAAATAATGGCCAATCATTCACAAGTATTTAACCCAATACCATATAACTCAACATAACTCAAACTATTTAATCACATAATCATAAAAAGTGGATCATCATAGTTTTGGTCATTACATGGCCTTAGTTTAAAAAAAATAGCTCATGATAGAATTAATTAAAATCTAAAGTAATTGTGAGATCATAAAAAAATTAATTAAATAAAGAAGAAGAAGAAGAAAGAAGCTCCCCATCCCAGATCTGAAATCAGATTCGAGCCAAATCTGTCTGCTGCAACCGCCCACGTCCCCACGTTGGCCTTGCTACGTGCTTCCGCCACTGGTGCGTAAGCCGCTGCCTTTCGTGCGCCTCCTCCTCCCAATTCCAAAATCAATTCCGCCGCTCCTTTGGTTCTTCAAATCTGCTTCAACCTTGCGGCTTCTGCCGCCCAAATGCTCTCAATTCTCCTCCATCCAATCCTTTTATAATATAATATATATATATGCGCATGGAATGCCCAGTCCTTCTGTCCTCCAAATTGAATTCTCCAATTGCCGCTGCCACCTTCAATTAATTCTTTAATATTCATTTATTAATTAATTCTTAATTAATTTATAATATCAAAATTAATATTATAAATTAATCAAAAATATCTTCTTTAAAGCCCATTTTCTTGAATTTATCTCCTTTACTTGATTCCTATAAAAAGATATTCAAATTATATAAAATCCATATAACACACATTTTACATAAGAAAAATAATACAAGGTTAAAATAAAAATTAAATAAAAATATGTATAAAATTAAAATCTATCAAATATTCCCACACTTAACCTTTTGCTTATCTTCTAACAAAGCAGGGAAGAAACTAAAAAGAAAACATTTCATTTTCATACTAGGCCACAATCTAAAAATCCAACAACATATCAATGCATAATTAATCACGAAATTAGTTATCATCCATAAAATCATATCAATTCTAAATCTGACAGTATTAATTAAAAGACTTAATCATACAAAATCAACACTTTTGCTTTCATGCATGCTTCAAAATTGATTCATGAAATCTTGCAACCAACAATTAATCATGCAAAATTTTTCTTACAATCACTTCTCTCCATTACTACAAACATAAGGAGTAACAAGGATGAGTTTTTTTTCTTTTCTTTCCTAAGCATTACTTGACTTTTGATGCAAATGTCAGCATTTTGCGATGAATACAATTAGTTACTCCCTTAAATAATTCCTTAGCATACATATACATATTCATATTTTAAACTACCATTTGACATGAAGGATGATACTGGAGCATACTGTCAATCCCCAATTACTATTAAGCAGCTCAAAACGTAGGAGTAGAAAAATAGCAATGACATTTTTTTTTCTTTTTTTTGTTTTTTAATTTCATCATCCCTTTTTACTTCAACTCTATTTAGGCCTAGATTCGATAATTAAATAATCACAATATTATTCTCACATAATCAATCATGCATAATCACAAAATCATATGAGTTTTGTCAAGAAGCATATATTTCAACAATCATGACAATTGGCATAATCAATTCATTTTCCTTAACATTGCTAAACCTAGAATCAATAATCAAATAGAACAATTCTCAATCTTGAATTAAGTATGCATTGGATCAAAGTTAATATAGAAAATATAAAATTGCCTAGACATGAAAATAAAATATTTTTTTAAACAAAATTAATTCATCTTTCATGCAAATTATTCTTTATTCTTTTTTTTTTTAAGCAATCAAACAAGATATAGGAAATATTGGACTTTCCACCCCCACACTTAAATTAAAAAATATCCTTAGTTTAAAAGTAAGAAAAAAGGGAAAGAAAATCAATACTCCCCTAATGGTTGGCGAGGATTCAAGGGTGGCTCGACTTGGAGAAGATTCTCAGATTTTGTACTATTGGTGGCCATGAGCTTGCTATCTCCAAAGTAGTAGGAGACCTGGACATAGTAAAGAACAAACACAAACATAAAGCCAACAAAAATTACAAATAAAAAAAAATGAAAAATAAACAAACTGAATAGTAGTTCTAATTTATAGTCTTTAGCTTAACTTTCTTGTGGAGCTCAAATGATTTTGCAGTGAAATGGTGGCTTTGTCCTTTTAAATGGTAGATATACCTCCAAGTAGTCGACACATTCTTTAAGATTTTCATTCTCAAATTTAGTGTGACCAAATTGCATAATGTATGTCTTGAATGGATCCATGAAATTGTTTACCTTATTGAAATGAGAGCTTCCAATAATACAAGGAATAGAAAAACTCCCTAGATCCTTTAGCTTTGGTGGAAGCTTATTCTGCAAGATGGCTTGTTGGGATGAGTTCTTAGCTTGGTTATCTTGATTTTGTTATGTTGTGCCTTTATCTTGCTTTTGTGTATCTGAGACTGGTTAGTTGAGTTATCATCCCTCAATTCCCTAGTGAACTTGTGGTTCCTCAAGTTGTTTGCCACTCTTGAGGGCTATTGCATTTGCCTATCTCGGATTTTTCTCTGTATCATTTGGTAAAGCTCCTTCTTGTCTAGTTGTAAGTAAGTTGGCAAGCTGACCAACTTGTGTCTCCAAATTATAAATGCTAGCGTCTTGATTTTAGATTCTACTTTCAGTGCTAGCTATAAACTTGGCCATCATTTCTAGGCTAGACTTGTTCTCCCAAGGTTGATTAAATCCCAGAGGTGGTCTCACAGATTTACTTTTTCAACAATCTCTTCTTTTTTTATTTATGAGCCTATTTGACAATGACAAAATATTTTAAACCAAGGAACTTTAGGAAAAACATATAGGGAGACATTTTTAGAAATTATAAGGAATAAGAAGACTCCTCCTGAAACATTGACCTATAAGAAAGCTCCCTCTGAAACTAATATACCATTTTTCTCCCTCTTTAGATCAAAAATCAAAAAGTGGATCACAAGGGATTTAAAACATACATAACTCCCCCTGACTTATTAGACTATTTGTATGTAAGCAATATAAAAGAATTCACAAAATATATTCATCATAAAAACAACTATGCATCTATAACATCAAGGAGTTTGTGATTGACCAAATACTCACTATACAAAAGATTTTTCTAATTATAGTCTTTTTACCCTATTTTTGTTTCTATTTCTCCTCTATCCTCCCCTTATTCCTCTTTTGCTCTTTCTCCTTATCTTTTTGCTTCTTCTTCTTATTCTTCTTCTTCAGTTCCTTGTTCTTTTTTTTTTCTTTCTTTTTTCTTATGTTCCTTGTTCTTCTTCTACTCTTTTTCTTTGGCTTCTGTCATCTTGTCTTTGTTCCTCTGGTGCCCTATCTTCTTTTTCTTCTTTTACAATTGTTCTGATAGATCTTCTCGTAGTTGTTTTGAATCTTCCCATGCCATGCAAAACTGATTTAACTTCATCTAACCCTTCTTCCACATTACTAGATGGTCTATTAAGGCTTGCTAATTGGTGAGAAGGGCATTGATGGATCGAAGGAAGAATTTGTTTAAGGGCATGTTGGGCATTCCTTCTAGAGTTAGATAGTGAGGAGGAATTGAAGAGGCTTGAGCTAGTGGAAGACCATTTGAAGGTCCAGCTTCACGAGAATAATTGTGAGGAGAAGGAGGAACATTTTTTGTTGAGTGCTTTTCCTTAGAAGGCATTGTCCATGCATCATTTGCACATTTGATTCTCATTCTTTTTAAGGCAGAGGAGAAGCAAGTGTCGAAATGAGAATGTGGGACAGATTCACCAAACAAGGGACCATAAATGGTCTAAAGGATGACAAGCACCCCAAATCGGAGTTTGCCTTTTTCTTTGATAATGATAGAATCATACATTTAGGAGAAAATGAATAAGGAAAGGCTGAATTTAATGTCTTTGATAACACTATGTCTAGATTTAATAATGTGACACAATGAAAAGAACCTATTCTAACATTGATTGAGGTGGCAATGAAGTGTTGAAAAACTCTGTGTTCAGGGTTTAGAAAGTCATGTGAGCTAGGATGATTATTGGTTGAAAATGATTCCTTTTTCCCAGTTAGGTTTCATAATGGTTGAATTCTAAATCACATATCTATTTTACAATTGTTTAGGTCTAGTAGGGTTATAAATTGTTCATCTATGGTGAATTCTTTTCCATTAAATCTAAATTTGATACTGTAACATCCTGGTAATTCAAGAACAAATAACAATTATTAATTTCTGTATTTGAAGTTAACTGTGATTTATTGGAGTTGTGTATATTTGAATAATTTGATGGGAGAATTAAATATTGCATTTGAGGTGATTATTGAACATTTGTGTATTAAAGGGGAAATATTAATTTAGTTTTTTAAAAGAAATGGGAAAGTAATTGTTGAAAAATTTGGGGTATAAAAGTTATTATTAAGTGGGGTGTGTGTGGTAATTTTTTTAAAAATTATGGGGTCTAGGTGTAATTTATGAAATTTGGTTGAGGATCATTTTAAAATCAATGATGCGCGTATATATATTGAAGGAGCAACTAGTCGAGATGGCACATGCACGCAAGGTGGGTCGCGGGTTTGGGACCTTTCACAACTTGCTCATTCTTTTTGGGACCCTAGTCCTGAAGACTTAGAGTCTGGACCACAACCCATCGGGAGACTACTCCCTCGAAAACCCACATTGAACATATAACACTCGCATACTAATTCTGTGATGACCCAGAATTTTCTTAATTTCTAATCAAAACCAGCTAATAACTCAAATACATGGGCTGAGATCTTGCCCCATAGTTATATAACAGCGGAAGCAAATTAAATATAAGTACACATATCAGGGACGTTCCCTTACATAGCAAGCAATAATCAATCAAATACAACAAATACAATATCTGAGGCTCTGATCACATCTCACACCCCAAATATCTCTTCTGTCGAGATTGCCTTGTACACATAGCCACCCAAAATCGGCATGCCAAATGATCCGATCATGACATCAACTTCTATACCTGAAATGATGTTAAAAACAAGGTGAGCCACAAAGCTCAGCAAGCATAATGGGAGAATAAATACAAGACTAGAGATAGATCTCCCACACTGAATACTCACCACCAAATGTTGTGAAGTAAATGATAATGCCACACCATACCATGCATCAAGGTAACCAGTGCACAACAAAAATATAAATACCAATGCACATAACGGTCCCTAGGTCTCACATAAGAAATGCACATCCTGGCACCAAATCCCAATATACAAACCTGCCACAGGCATAAGATACGTGAGCTTTAGGCCCCCATAACATAAACCACGTGAGCTCGAAACTCTCACAGCATATATAACCCACATGAGCCCAAAGCTCTCATCATAACCACATGCTAGAGTCCCTGAGTCATAGCTACCTGGAGTCCTCGAGTCAACTCCATACCACAATCCACATCAAACTGTAACCATGCAATGCAATACATAAGGGATGTAATGGTTTTTGCAGTATTAACGTGGTGATAAGGCCCCCATAAGCCAAGCATCAGGCTATGCTACGCCCATGTAGGAATTCACATAATCAAATGCTCTAAATGCATATGCTTGCCTAACATACACAAGTCACCACTCAATAGGTCAACTGTGTCGTGCCAATGCTAACACTCCCAACACATACAATCATGACCCCCAATGAATGCAAGCCCAATCCCATGCACTGCAATGCCATGTTATATGTCACATAATGGAAGAGCTAGTCGATAATGACCAGGCACCGGCTGATAATCCATGACTAGGGACAATCAGTCGATAGCCATCTCCGACTCGATTGACTGTTCGCTCTAGTGTCACCAAATAGTCAACACGTCACCTCACTAGACAATAGCTCATGCCCACAGTTATCACGACTCACACCTGTGGGAAACCATAACCATAATCAAATCCCGCCAACTCTCTAGGAACCTAGCCCCAACTGGTTCAACATCATACCCTATAAGCACTTACCAATTAAATCCCTAGAGGTCCCCTATTTTATTTAATTTAATTTAATTTACACAATAAATATCCATAACGCATATAAATAATTTCTAGAACCAAATTGGGTTAAGAAAGGAGATGGAATCCGTAATTCGAATGAGACTCACAAAGAGAGTAAGGAGCTTGCCTTTAAATAACAAATTTATGTATTTTTATGCCCACACGTCGCTAAATTAATGCACGTTGCAAAATAGTATAATTTAGTAGAAAATTAATAAAATCACCTTCTAAATTAAATTTCAACCGTACAATATTTCTTACATAATTTTCCTTACTTACCTGACTAATCAAACCTTAATTACACTGAGTTTCACTCTTGAATTTCTTCAATTTTTCTCCACTGCATGCTATTTCTTCTTCTCTAACTTTCCTCACTGTTGCCCAATTTCACCGCCAAATGCTCCCAAAATCGAGATTTAAATAGCTAAAAGAAGGAGGCAACCAAAAGCTGTCGCGTGGTAGCCCAACGCACCACCGTCGTGCCCCAAAATGACATTATTTTGGGTTAGGCTTGTTGAAAAATTAGCAAATTTCTTCCCCCGTGCGCTCTTGCATTCGAGCCTCAAACACGTGACCTGTCCTTTCTTCTTGCGTGTGTATGCCACCTGCTTTAGCAGCTTCCTCAACATATGTATGCACCTTATTAATCCTAAAGTAACTCTACCATAGTTTTTGTGAATTACATTTAGACCCCACAAGTTTTAAAAATTGCCACATACACCCCACTTATTAATAAATCTTATACCCCAAAATTTTCAACAATCACTTGCCCATTTCTTTAATACAAAATAAATTGATATTTCCCTTAAACTCACAAATATTAAATAATTACTCCAAGTGCAATAATTATTTTTCCCTAAATTACTCAAATCCACAAAATCCCAATAAATCCCAGTTTACTTCAAATACAAAAATTAACAATTATTATTTGTTCCTGAATTACCGGGATATTACACATTCTCATCCCTACTTCGAGATACTAATGTCTAACTTAGGTATCAGAGGGCCCACGTGGGTAAGATCCCTATGTGCCTTCTAACTATCTATGTGTTGCAGACCCTGCTGGTGTCACATCCCCGTCGACCTTCTAGATTCCACCAGAAACCAACCCCCCAAAGACTCTCTGGGACCTGAAAGTAAAGCAAGATCATTACGGAGCAAGTAGTGTAGTTCAAAAATTTTGAATCGTGCCCCGATCCCGGCGATTGGATCAACGTCGAAATCAAATCATTCACAAACAAATAAATAAATCTAACCTTTAGATAATTGAGTCGTTCGCGGATTCGAGCCGTCCAAGCGTCTGGCCTCTAACTCATGATACGCAGCACGCGTCCGTTGGCAAGGAAAGCGGAATAGGAGTGCTAGCTCCTTCTCCTAACAAGGCTTATGAATGGACGGGAAAAATAATCGATTTTCAACTCTTGAAAACCAATAAAAATAAGAGGCATGATTTGGGCATCCCATAAAGGGCTATTTATAGAGAGGCAACCTCCTAGGGTTTCCCAAACCCTAATGGACATGGATTGGGCTGGCCCATTAATCCTAGTCTAACTAGAAATTAAAGTGGTCCAAATCCATTTATAAAATATGTGGCCCAAATCTAATTCAAGTCAAATATTTAATATTTGACCCAAATCTTATTTAGCCCAAATATAATATTTATTATTTAATATTTGACCCAAATCTAATTTAGCTCAAATATTTAATTTAATTTAATATTTGGTCCAAATACTTTATTTAGCCCAAGTATTAAATTAAGCCCAAATTATTAAATTAGAAACTTCTTTCTAATTTAATCATTAAGTTAGAAACTACTTTCTCATTTAATCAATTGCTATTTTAGGAAACTTTTTCCTTTATAACGACCCCTCGTCATATCGACGTCATTATGTTTGTTTGTTCTTTTCCCGTGAGAACCTACGATGGCACAACTTATTGCTGAAGTGTCCCACTTAACCATACGTCCGCTTTCCTGGTTTAAGCCAGGGACCGTGCCTATTGCGTATGACTCATTAGGCTCCCGAATATGTTGGCAATGTGTCGGTACGAACACATAAGACAAGATTGGCCTCTAGCAAGGCATCATGCCTACCCAATTATTCAGAAGGATTCATAATCTGCAAATAACCTTTCACGAGCATGGTTACCATGTAATTCAATCTTCTCGTCAATGTATCTTATGTGATCTCAAGTATGGCAATGTGTTGCTTGATAACGATCACATAAGTTTTCTTCGGTCTTCCGGATATCTTCACTTAATTAGAAAGTAAATCAATAACTCCTTATTGATCTCTTTTACCATGGCCATGGATTTAAAGTGAATATCCACCAAAGGCCTCTTAGATACATCATCCTCTATCAAGGGATAGCCGAGTTCCATCTTGGTTATACACCCATCTCCATAAGCCTCACGATATACCCAACGATCGCCCACGTGCAGCCTTTGTCTAGGCCCATTGAAACGATGTCAAAGCATACTAGTCTTCTTATGAGATGACCGTGATAACCTCAGGTCCAAGGATTAGTTACACCCATCTCGTATGAGAATACCATCAACATATAACCAAAATGGATTCTCATGGTGAGTCATGTCCAGTGACATGTTCTCCAACATTGGTCACCTATGTACTTGTCTAGGTATCCCCATGCCTATGGGTGTGAGACCCCCATTGCTATCACATAGCAAAAACATAGCACATACAAGTCTTACTGCAATTGTTAATGTCCATTCTTGACATTACTGCGACTTGGGACGTTTAATGATGTTTAGAAACTGTGATGCATCATCTCACATCTTTATAGATTAATCACAGTATACATCATATGGACTTCTATCTAGTTTTGTTTGGTTATTATAATAATAACAAGAAACTAATAGAATGACTTCTTGTGAATTTGAACAACTCCTTATTCAAATAATAAACATGATTATAATTGTCAATGTACAACATGCCCAATCTGATTGGGTCTAGAGCACCTACACTAACAGGACCTTTTAGATTTCAGCCCCTTCTAGACTATCTAAGGGCGATAACCTCGAAGACTCTAAAGACCTATCCGAGGACCCTCGAAGCCTTAGCTTTCCCAGACAACGGATCAAGTCTAGCCACTGTTGATCCTTTAGTAGCATCTTAGACCTTACTGTTTTCCCAAAGGCTCTGCATTGGTTGTTCCTTAGATAAATAAATTCAATTTTTGTATTCAAGTAACAACAAAAAGGATATCAAATGATAGATCATTAATCCTCTCAGTTGTTTGTATGTTGATTGTTACAGTCCACATTTTTTCTATGTCTTTTTGAAAAATTTAAAACATACTTCACAAAGATAATTACATTTGAATACACATAAATATACATCACAAACATTGCAACAATCAATATTTTACTTAGGGTGATGATATCAAATGTGTGTAACCTCAAGAGGTAATCATTCCTAGTTCGTTGCTAAAGAATTCAAATTTGTTCTTATCAATGGTTTTGTGAAAATATCGATTATTTGATGATTTGTGTCTATGAATTTAAGTTTGATGTCCCCTTGTTGGACATAATCTCTAATAAAATGATGTTTCACCTCAATATGTTTTGTTCTTGCATGGAATACAAGATTTTTTGTTAAGACTATTACACTAGTATTGTCACACTTGATTGGAATATCGATAAGTCTTACGCCAAAATCTTCTAATTGATGTTTCATCTGAATAACTTGTGCACAACAACTTTCTAGTTGCTACATATTTAGCTTCAGGGGAAAAGAGTGTAACGAAATTTTATTTCTTACTAGAACAAGACACTAAAAAGCCACTTAAAAATTTTGCATGATCCACTAATGCTCTTTTTATTAATTTTGCATCCATCATAATCAGCGTCTGTATATGCAACTAGGTTAAACTTATCTGATTTTGGATAATATAGCTTAAGGTTTAAAGAAGACTTCAAATACCTAAAAATTTTCTTAACAACTTTGAGATGAGATTCTTTAGAATTAGATTGAAATCTAGCACACAAGCAAACATGATGTCTGGATATTTGCGATCAAATACAGTAATGATCCAATCATGCTTTTATATAATTTGACATCTATGGGCTTACCTAATTCATCTTTATCTAGGTACAAAGAGGTACCCATTAGAGTAGCTATAGGTTTGTATTCATGAATGTTAAATCTTTGATGAAGGTCTTTTATATATTTTTGTTGACTTATGAAAATACCTTCATCACTTTGCCTAATTTGCAAACCAAGAAAATATTTTAGTTCATCCATCATACTCATTCCAAATTCACTTTGCATAAGATTGGAAAAATCATCACATAGGCTTTTGTTTGAGGCCCCAAAGATAATATCAACATATAATTGTATCAATAAAATGTCTTCACCAATATTTTTAACAAAGAGTGTAGTATCAACATTTACCCTTTTGAAGCATTTTTCCAATAAGAATGAACTTAACATTTTATACCAAACTCTAGGATCTTTTTTAAAACCATATAGAGCTTTCAAAAGTTTACACATATGGTTTTCAAATTGGAGTTTTTCAAAGTCGGGAGGTTATTCTACATATACCTACTCATATGTATAACCATTCAAAAATTCACTTTTTATGACCATTTGAAATAATTTAAAATCTCAGTAACATGCAAAGGTAAGAATCATTCTAATGGATTTTAATCTAGCTACAGGGGCATATGTTTCATCATAATCTATACTTTCTTCTTGACTATATCCCTTAGCAACTAATCTTGCCTTGTTTTCAATGATAATTCCATCTTTATCCATCTTGTTCCTAAAAATCCATTTGGTTCCTACCATGGGATGGTCACTAGGCCTTGGAACTAGTTGTCATACTTCACTTCTTTCAAATTGATTCAATTCCTCTTACATGGCATGAATCCAATATTCATGTTTTAACACTTCCTCAATACTCTTAGGTTCAATTTGAGACAAAAAGGTTACAAAATGACATTCATTTCTAGTGGATGATCTAATTATAACACCTTTGGAGTTATCACCAATTATTTCATTTTCCATACATATTTTCTCACCCTAGGGAATGATGGTTCTCTTTCTTCATGTAAAATATCGTTTTTTGATGGTGCTTCTTTGTTATTTTCCATTGATACTTTTTCAAAATTTTTTACTATTTCAAGGTCAATTTCCTCATTTTGCTTTGGAGGATTGATATTTGAATTGTTAAGAACATGGATAGATTTTTCTACCACTAACATGTTACGACCCTAGGGTTTGGCTAGCGTTTAGGAAGTAAATTGGTAAGAATTAGAGGAAGAAAGAATAGAAAATGAGGGAAAGAGAGAAGAGAACAGAAAGAATGGTGGGAGAAGAGAGAAAACTGAGGGAAAGCTAGTAGAATTGAGAGAAGGAAATGGAATTCAGTTGTTATTCACATCATACCTTTCTCCAGCTATGCTAGCCTCTTTATAGGCTTACAATTGAAGGAAATAACAGAAAATACAACCAACTAACTACTATAACAGCCTTGCTAACTGTTTATACAAGAGTTAGTTATTCTCACCTAACCTCTAAACTTCTACAATTAGGTCTACCACTTATACACCATGGATTTCCCCCAAATTACAATCATTCCTCAGGGTCATGACAATCCCCACCCCTTCAAACAATTCTTGTCCCTAAGAATTGATAGCTATTAACCTGTGTTTCATCCAATACTGGCCTTAAAAATCTGATTTCTTCTTCAACTTTTCTTGTGCTTATCTTATATCCTTTCCTTTTGCCTTTCCACGTCTTTTTTTCCAATGTCACACCTCCCAAACCAGATGGCAGTAACCTCATCTTCCATAATATCAAAACTCCCAAACCAAATGGCTGCAACCTATTCTTCCTTCATTATCTAAATCTAGTCCACACCAGGTAAAATGACAACAATATTGTCATATGGCTCAGGATCAAAATACCTCAAAACGACAAGGTTAGTTTCTTCGGCTAGAATTTCCTTGACCTGTGACTCCTCAACAATAATAGTACTATTACTTACTTCTTGCTAGAGTACACCAAAGGCTCACTTTCAACAATTTTTCCTCAAGTACTTGGTAAATAAACTTTTCTAGCTCCTTCCTCTACTGCTTCTAGAGATCAATAAGATTAGCAGGGCTATCCTCCTTCCTTGCAGCTACCATTCTCATTCTTAGTACCTCATCAGCCTTATACTCCTTCTTAGTTGTATGAACACCACCTTCCTCTTCAATGGCTACTATATCAGCTCCATGCACTTCTTGATGAGCAGCCTTAGGAACTCCTATGATAATGTTAGTTTTGGGCCTTTCTCCAAACCGGGTACACAAGGCATTTACAAACTGTGGTCAACTCCATTCTCCCCTTCCCCAACTCCAATTCAAGAACCAAACGTATGGAATTCCACTCAGATTAGCTGCAACCATTTTTACCTTCTCTTTTTCAGCTACTCGGTGTTGGTAGAACACCCGTTCACATTGTCGAATCCACCATTTTGGCCTATCCCTGTCAAACAACGAAATAGCCAATGGAGCAAAAGTTGGCAAATCGGCACTTGGAATTGAGGTCAACAAAGTTCAATTAGCAGTCTGAAATTTATGTGAACACATAATCAAAAAATCGTCCAACTACCTACGAAGGTCCTTAACTTCCTTTGTTGTAGCAATTAGTCCTTCGGCCATCTCCTCAATTTAATTCCTTGAAATTGCACCCTGTAACAGCCTTTAAGGATCAGCTTCTAAGGATCCCTTCGGTAACTCCTCATTGTATTAAAATTCAGCAATCCTTAATCCCTGATGCAGGAGTAGCCTCCAAAGTTCAGCTATTGCTGAACAGCCTTCAATAATCGCCTGATCCGAAATGTAGTTGTGACAATCACTCGGCTCCCTAAGCCTCCTTCATCGGAATCGCTATAAATCAGCAATCGCCCGCCTCTGTAATAGCTTCCAAAGACTACAAGCTACTTCGGGACAAATATCAATTCCCTTCTTACCATTTTTTACTGCAGCTTCCTACTTGCCTCAACCTCAATTCAACCATGGTTGATCTCCAGGTTTCCCAATCGAATTTGCCTAACCGTTTGGTGTTAGGACAAATCAATGCGGTAGCCACAACATGCACCTAAAGCTGGATTTCTATTTCTGGATCTCACGTTGCTTGGCCTTACTACCTTCTGATAAAAAACAATAACACATCACGCGTACTGGTCTGTTACTTAACCTGACAGAATCAATCACCATCAGATCAAGTGAGCAGTAGCCAAAATTTGATCGCAACAGCCAATAGTGACTTCCTTTCCAACTGGAATCGGTGTCTTTATCTCTCAATTTAGTTAATTCGACCGATCTCAAGTAATAAATTGGAGTAGCTCACTAAGCGATGACTCCAGACTGACAAAGACGCTTCTGAATCGATTGCTAGCTTCCTTTGGTCAATCAGATTCAATAATTACCTCAACCCATGCCTAATCACCTTCCAATTTACTCTAGAATTTCCCAGAGTTTGCTGCTTCTTGAATCTCCTTTTGTAACTTGTTCGATTCCACACCCAATCACCGACCAAGCTCCGTAACCATTGAAATTCCTTGTCTCTGCCTTGGCTCAAATCGCAGAACTTCGCTTCCAGATTACAGCTCTCAACTGAATCAAGTCAGAGATCACCTGGCCATAATTCGCCCTTCCACCTTGAGCAAGACTTATCAAAATTTGCAGCCGAACGTCCTCCTCTTGCTTCTCCTTCTAAGATTGACCGATAGTTGCTTGCTCGCCTGGTTACAATCGGCCCTTGGTTCCTTCAGAATCAGATCAAAAATGTTGGCCGAATTGATCCGTTAAAGCTCTTCGAGAGTTGACTGTTTCGCTAGAAATTCATGGCTACGGATTGATCGGCCTCCTTCGCCTTTAGTTTCGAGCCAACACTCACCTCCTTATGCATCAGAATTGCCTAGCCAAGTCGCCTTCAAATCTCGAACTAGAATTACAGCCAATAGTCGATCGAAATTCACCAGCAGATCTCGGATCAATCTTGTTTCCTTCCTACTTAGATCTAAAATGTAAACAAAATCGCTGCTCGAACTCGCCTGAACTATCTGTTTCTGTAATTGCCTATGCCTCGTCTTTGAGTCTAGATTGATTGAAATCACAACCGAGGAACGACGACTCTGATACCAAATGTTATGACCCTAGGGTTTGGCTAGGGTTTAGGAAGTAGATTTGTAGGAATTAGAGGAAGAAAGAACAGAAAAGGAGGGAAAGAGAGAAGAGAACAGAAAGAATGGTGGGAGAAGAGAGAAAACCGAGGGAAAGCTTGTAGAATTGAAAGAAGGAAATGGGATTTAGTTGTTATTCACATCATACCTTTCTCTAACTATGCCAGCCTCTTTATAGGTTTACAATTGAAGGAAATAACAGAAAATACAACCAACTAACTACTATAACAGCCTGCTAACTCTTTATACAAGAGTTAGTTATTCTCACCTAACCTCTAAACTTCTACAATTAGGTCTACCACTTATACCCTATGGATTTCCCCCCAATTACCATCATTCCTCAGGGTCATGACATAACATTAATTCATTGAAGACCCTAAACACTTTACTTTGAGATGAATAACCTAGGAATATGTCGTCATCACTTTTTACATCAAATTTGACTAAGACATCTCTTTCATTGTTTAAGATGAAGCATTTACTCCCAAATGTGTGAAATATGAAATATTAGGTCTTTTGTTTTTGAATAATTCATAGGGAGTTTTCTTTAGAATTGGTCTAATGAAAACCTGATTTAAGATATAGCATGATATATTCACAGATTTCGCCCAAAAATATTTTGGTAGATTTTTATCTAGTAACATGGTTCTAGCTATCTCTTAAAATGATCTATTTTTCCTTTCTAGTACCCCATTTTGTTGAGGGGTCCTAGCACAAGAGAAATTATGTTCATATCCATTTTCCTCACAAAAAGATTTATATATATCATTTCCAAATTCTTCTTCATGATCACTTCTAATTTTTGAAATATTAATACCCTTTTCATTTTGAACTCTTTTGAAAAAAAATTTAAAGGAATTAAAAGTTTCATCTGTTGATCTTAGAAATATGACCCATGTGAATCTAGAGTAGTCATCCACTATTAAAAAGTGTATTGTTTTCCTCCTAGACTTTAAGTTCTCATAAGCCCAAATAAATCAAGATGAAGTAAAGCTAGTAGCCTTGAGGTTGACACTTCATTCTTTGGTTTAAATGATTCACTAGTTTGTTTTCCTTCATACATGCTTCACAAATGTGATCTTTTTCATACCTTACTTTAGGTAGTCCTTTCACAAGATATTTTCTAGAGAATTTGTCAAGTATACTCATACTAACATGTCCTAATCTATTGTGCCAAAGCCAAGTATTTTGAGAAATTGATGCTATTAAGCAACTCTCTATGTTAGATGATGAAATGTCTAGATATACTACATAATCATTGCCTACCCTATCTACAACAATTTTGATTCATTTTATTTTAAGAAAATTACTTCACAAGAATTTGAGCCAAAACTTACTTTATTACTTCTATCACTTAATTGACTTATACTTAACAAATTGTGTTTGAGACCTTCTACAAAGAACACATTTTCCAAGATTAAACTAGGAAAATAAATAGAACCAATGCCAAGAATTTATCTTTTGAATTGTCTCCGTACACTACATTACCTCCATTCTTGAATATGGGATAGTTGAAGAGACTCTTGTCTCCGATCATATGGTTGGAGCAACTACTATCCAAAAACTATTTGCTCTAGATCCTTACAAGATTTGAAGCCAATGCAACCAGTCCAGGGGCGAAGCCATGTATAGCCAAGGGTGGGTAGTTGCCCACCTTAGATTTAAAAAAAAAAAATCTATTATATATAATAATTTACTTTTTTTAAATTTTTTTATTTTCTGAATGCCCAACCTGGATTTTTAAAAAAATCTGGATTTTGGGTATGTTGGTCAATAGGGATAAGAGTGTTAGGTGGCTGTCTCTGATTACTAAAACCCACCAGCCACGGTGGCCAGTTGTGATTGCCAGTGCATTTAACCGCATTGGGTTTGGCTGAAAGTTAAGCTTAGATCTACGAAATTTGGCCATTAGATTTTACTAGTTTTTGGGTATGTTGGTCGATAGGAATAAAGGTGTGGGTGGTTGCCTCTAATTACCAAAACCACCGGCCACGGTGGCTAGTGGTGACTGCTAGTGCGTTTTTCAATATTGACTGAAAATTAAAAATAAGATATATGAAAATCTGGAGCACTTTTCTTTTTTTTTGTGTTAACCTCCCTTGACCATTTCTTTAATTGTGTTTTAATTAAAGGGATTATTTTTTCTATTACAAATTTGTCAATTACATATTTGAAACTATGGAAAAAAATATATTTTATGTCATGAAACTTGTCAAGACTCGCTACGCAATTGAATTGGAGATCAGTGATTGAATGGCAATATATATGTCATGAAGTTTATCAAGACTTGGTTGTACAATTGAATTGGAAATTAATGACTGAAATGACAATTTAGTTATGTATATTGAAAAATAGATATTTAATAAAATTGATAAAGATATTATTATGCGACATTATTAAAATATAAAAATGAGTCAATTGTATAATTTATTGATATATTTTTTTAATATTATATTATTTTAAATTTTTTATACTATTTAATTTTTACCCACCCTTCCTAAAATATTCAGCTTTGCCCCTGAACCTGTCAAGCATGCAATCAAGTTACTTCCTTTGGTAGCCATACTTTCTTGGGTCCTTTAATGTTAGCATCCATATCAACTTTTGATACCCAAATTTATTTGAACCTAGTTGGGTTCTTTCTAATGATATCATGTCTTCCACAATAGTTACAAACAACTTTATTTCATGAAAAAAGACCTTTTGAAAATGATCTCTTTGGAATGAATTTTTTATGAGATGCTCTCACAAAAATGGCCATATTGCTCTATTAGTATTATTGCTCTAATGCTATATTTAGATGACATCTACCTATTATATTATGGGACTAATGATATAAATCTTGCAAATATAATAAAATATGTTTTCATATTTTAAGGTCATCTTCTTTCATATCTCTTCATTCTATATATATAAATAAGCCCTTAGATTTCCTTATAAAAGTTTTATTCTTAAGTGTTAAGAATATATGATAAAGACTTTTGGATTAAGGATTTGTTAAAGGTATTTTCAATTCTTAGTGTTGTTGCCAAAATACAACAATCTATTTTTTTTTTTTTATTGTGGACAGACGCAAGAGTCTCGGGAGTCGTACCTTCACCGATGGAAATCTGGATGAGGAATTGGATCTGATGGAGTCTCAGGTCTGACAAACCAACAGAGCTGATGGTTTGATGAGCTGATAATCTTGTGGGTTGATGATCTGGCGGCCTCAAAATGATCTGGTGGCCTCAAGGTGACGAGAGGTCTCGGAGCGATCGGGTGGCCTCAAGGTGACGAGAGGCCTCAGAGCGATCTGGTGGCCTCAAGGTGACGAGAGGCCTCGGAGCGACGGGAGATCCCAAGGTGACGAGAGGCCTCGGAGCGACGGGAGATCCCAAGGTGACGAGAGGCCTCGGAGCGACGGGAAGCCACGGAGTGACGGAAGACCTCAAGGTGACGAGAGGTCTCGGAGCGATCGGGTGGGCTCAAGGTGACGAGAGGCCTCGGAGCGATCTGGTGGCCTCAAGGTGACGAGAGGCCTCGGAGCGACAGGAGACCCCAAGGTGACGAGAGGCCTCGGCGCGACGGGAGACCCCAAGGTGACGAGAGGCCTCGGAGCGACGGGAAGCCATGGAGTGACGGGAGACCACAAGGTGACGAGAGGTCTCGGAGTGACGAGTAACCTTGTGACGAACGAGTGGCCTGGTGACCGAGTGGCCCTGATGGTGAACGAGTGACCCTATGACCGAGTGGCCTGGTGACCGAGTGACCCTATGACCGAGTGACCTGGTGACCGAGTGGCCTACAAAACGAGAGCACCATTAGGGCGCGGGTGGGGGTCCCCGCGCAAACCCTCCGATGCTTAAATTAGTTCTTGAGAGAAAATATCAAATCGTGCTTGAATTGCTCAAAATAGCGTACCTTGTGATGAAGGCATGATCTCGTATTTATAGCGGTGGAGAGAGAGAGAAGATGTGCGAGAATCTCGTGGCCCATTTCGATGATTTCGCGGCCCATCTGAGAGGAAAAAGAGGAGAGACTGGCCCAAGCTCACTTGACCATGATCGGGTGGGGGGTCACTCGGTCATGACCGAGTGGGGGGCCACTTGGTCATGACCGAGTGGGGGGGGCCACCCGATCATGCATTCTTCTCCCCTTTTCCTTGGCTCGGTTTTGAGTGGTTCCCATACCTCAACTTCATGCTCGATTTTTATGATGATTTAATGAGAATCTGTCAAAACTCAAAACATAAAAGTTGTAGATAATTCTCTTAGCTTTCCATAGAAGTTTGAATCAGGTAAATTGGAGCTCGTATGAGAAATTTATGGCTGAAAAACTGAAGTAATGTCATACCCACTCGGCAAAACCGAGTGGGTCATAAATAGCGAGTGGCCACTCGGTCATAACCAAGTGGCCACTCGGTCATGACCGAGTGGGGGCCACTCGGTCATGTCTTCCTTTTCCTGAACGAGTGGGGGGCCACTCGGTTATGCCTTCTTTTGCCCTTTTGACTTGGTTCGAGTCCATCTTCCTTCAATACTTAACTCTGAGCCTTCATAGTGTAGGTACATCAACTTCATACCCGATTTAGCCATTGATTAAGCCAGAATCTATCAAAACTCAAAACATCAAAGTTGTAGAAAATTCTCTTAGATTTCTATATAACTTTGAATCAGGTCAATCGGAGCTCGTATGAGAAATTTATGGCCGAAAAACTGAAGCATTGTCATACCCACTCGGCATAACCGAGTGGGTCATGGCCGAGTGGGGGCCACTCGGTCATGACCGAGTGGGGGCCACTCGGTCATGCCCCTTTTTTGCCCAACCGAGTGGGGGGCCACTCGGTTATGCCTTCTTTTTCCCATTTGACTTGGTTCGAGTCCATCTTCCTTCAATACTTGACCCCGAGCCCTCATAGTGTAAGTACATCTACTTCATATCCGATTTACCCTTTGATTAAGCCAGAATATATCAAAACTCAAAACATGAAAGTTGTAGATAATTCTCTTATCTTTCCAAAGGAATTTGAATCAGGTCAATCGGAGCTCGTATGAGAAAGTTATGGCTGAAAAACTAAAGAAGTGTCGTACCCACTCGGCATAACCGAGTGGGCCCTCCCTACTTGGTCTCAGCTCGACCTCTTGCTCCTTCGGCTGACTTCTTTGATCTCCTACAACCCGTTGGGCCTTTGGGCTTCATGTCCATGTCTTAAGACTATTTTTTAGATCTTGTGATTCTCCATGTTTACAGGGCATATCACTTAGATTTTTTAGAAGAGAGTTATAATTAATCAATTACGAACTGACACATGAGTTACTACTTTTGATTAATATGAGATACTAATGATAAATGATAGTGAGTCACATGCCACAATCTATGAGATGGATATAGTAAACTTGTAGGTGGATGTTAGTTGAATATCTACCAAATATAACACAAGTGATAAATCGTATAGCTGGGAGGATCTACAATCTGTCACTGGCTTTAATTGAGTTGCATGTTCTTAGACTGAAGACAATACAGTTATCTTGTATGTTAAAGCCTAAAATTTGCCTTTGCTATGAACAACCCAGATGGGAGTTGAGATTTCTTGCAGAATTTTCTTATTTATTATTGTTGTTGTTTCATTTTAATTTTTGTACTTCTTCTTCATAATTTTCATTATTGTAATATTCCCAATTAAGAATTCCTTGTAATCATTGTTTTTAAACATTCATCTTTTGTTGGATGGCAGCTCGTGTATAACAACTATTATTATTAACGGGTACGTTAATTAAAGAACATATCTTAACTTTTGAGGAGGAGATCGCACAAAGCAAAATCCATTTATTTAAACAAATAGCAGTAGAAAATGAGACCAACATGTCTGCCTAACACCAATGGCGACAAGCAAAACACTTAAAGAAGTGTCCCATGATCCTTTCTATTACATCAAGTGGTTGTACCAAGTCTGACTTTGAAGATAGTCAATCACCATTTCATCCAATTGGAAAGCCCTACTAAGAACACTCGGATAAATCCTCGGATTTGAGCCAAACAACGCATTTGCAATGGTGACCACCCCAGGATTCTGGCTGGTGAGAGCCCCGATAGCCACTGCGCTACTCTTTCCTATGTTCATTTGGAAGTGAATGAGACCCAATGGAAACACAAACACATCTCCCGGCCGTAGAATCTTGCTGAAGAGACGATAATAGGGATTGGATGTGACAAAGCCTACGTAAAGAGTGCCTTCTAAGACGATAAAGATCTCGCTGGCGCGAGGGTGCACATGCGGCGGGTTAAGGCCGCCATCAGGAGCGTAGTCGACGCGAACTAAGGAGATGCCCTGAGTGTTGAGGCCTGGTATCTTGTCGACGTTTACAACAGTGACAGTTGCCCCAAATGGGTTCGAAGTGTTTCTTGGAGTTTGCAGCCCAGATAAGAAGAAATCCTCGGGTTTGGCAACCTCGGGGTCCTTGCAGAACTTCCCATTCACAAACACTGCGTGAAATGGAACAAAATAATGAGAACGCCATGCATGTTCCACAGTCCATTCATATAACATAAAATTTATACATCGTTGTTACTAAAATAAGATTGAACTGATCGGTTAGACCGGAGATTGGTCGCCAAATTTATCCAATTCGAGAAAGATCAAACCAATCAAAAGACGCTAATTTTTTAAGAGTTTATTTGATTTTATCAATTTAAAACAAGTCCTCTGATGATAATTTTTAAAGATCACTTTTCTTTAATAGGAAGGATAATTTGTCTTTTGTGGGAAAAATCAAATAAAACCAAGTAAGGATTTAAATATCCCAAATCTTTAGTCAGTTCTTTTCGTATCTTCCATAATACTATTTTACATATAAATTTCTAAACCGCCCGTAATGACGGAGAATCGAACCAATGAACCACTCAACCAGTACTCATGCCAGTTCAATAATGTGTCCAATTTTAGCAACTATAATATGCATATATATGTGCGTGTGTAAAGAGAGAGAGAGAGAGAGAGAGAGAGAGGGTGGGTTTAATACGGGCGCACTACAACAAATTTTGGTTTTCTCTACGAAATTTTTCGTAGTTAAAAATTCAATTTTCGTAGCAAAAACCAATTAGCTACGAAAATTTATTCGTAGCGTGAATCGTAGCTAAAGGCTCGTAGCTAATAGTATTTAGCTACAATTTAATGTTTTGTAGAAAATAATACACTTTTCTCTACGATCAGATAAATGTAGAGAAATCATTAGTTTTCTACTACGACATATATTGTAGCTAATTATGTCGATTTTCATAGTTAATGATGGCAATTTTCGTAGTAGATAACACAACTTTTACTACTAATATCAAATTGTAGAAAAAATATTTATTTTCACTACATCAAATCGTAGCTAATCATGCCAATTTTCGTAGCAAATTAGTTTACACATACCAAATTTTTCGTAGCAAATTGATTTTTACATATCAATTTTCGTAGTAAATTGATACACATACCAATTTTCGTAGCAAATTAATTTTCTCTACCAATATTTTTAGAATCAAAAGTTAAATTTTCGTAGTTAATTCTATATACAACTAATATACCACTACAATATCACTAAATTCAATTTCGTAGCAAAAACAAATTCTTTTTTTTTGGAAATAATATTTTTCTCTAAATCTACACCATTAATCCTTACAATCTATATGAAATTTAAAACACAATATATAACTTCAAAAACATTCAATTAATCACATAAAATAAAACTAATGTCAACCACAATCTCCAACTGTTTACATAATACATATGTAATGATAACAACATTAAATCCTAAAATAAAAATGGTTAATTAACACAATATGAAAATTTAACTCCAAGTGTCATTCTTCCTCTCCAAGTGTCTTTCTTTCTCTGCTACTTATGAATGCCAAGAATCTGAAAAATAAAAGTAAATGAAAGATCAAACAAATTAGTCTAATTTGTTTCTATGAAAGACTTATAATAATTCGAATAAAGAAAACTAATCATACTAAAGTCCATCAAATTTTACAAGGACATCAAATTTCATAGTCTTCACTCATATTATCTCTAATAAGATCTCAAACCATTTTTTGGCAAACATCCAGCTTTCTGAATCACATAAAACACTTTCTAAATCACATAAAAAATAAAATTAAATTAAAAGTAAAGCAATATCATCAGACAAATTATGGTTTGCAATATAAAGCTAAGGTGGACCAAGGAAAAGTAGTAACAAATCAATTGTTTCGTTGCATATTCACTACATTAAGAAATAAGACATGTTTGGAAATAGAAAAGCATAAGTTGGTTTGGGTTGTTTTATTGTCTGGTGCTACAGTGCATGTGAGACTGTTTTATTTTCTGTTTCAATTTCTCTTCCATGTTTTCTGTCTCTTTCCAGTTTCAACTATTTTATATGTAAGTATTAAATTGAAAACATACATTCAATTTCTCTTCTTCTTTTTTTTTCAGTTTCAATTCAACAAATTGCTTTTCTGGATTTTTTCCTATTTCTTTTTATATACAAGTATTTTCTTTTTACAAATTTAAATTGAAAATAGTACTATCTAAATAATTTATACATATTTTTTATTATATGTGCGGTTCATGTGCTTGAAGCTGGTGATTCACCTGACATCTAGGCTCCAAGCACCTCCTTCTGCACTTTTGAAAACTATGTTGGTGATTGATATCATTGTTACCTGCATTGCGAAGTTTATGGTCTTCTCCTAGTTTCTTTTTGTACTTTCCATAAATTATAGATTAATCTATCAAGTTACAATTTCCCCTTCATTTTGTTTAAAGCGTCCACTATGCTTTATGAAAGTATTAATTGAAATATTCATGCTGGTTTCCAGCAAGATTCCTAAAGGTTATATGTTTGTTTTTACAAAAGTTTTTTTCATTCAGATTCTTATTAGGTATTTGGTTCAATTCTATGCCATTTTAAGTGTTGGGATCACTGCATATGTTGTAAAACACATATTTTGAAATCCAAGGTTAATCAAATTAACCAAAAAAATGGGGATAAAAAAGAAGTAAAAAACACCAAATATAACAATAAGACTTTCACACAGAATCAATGCATGCATAATTTTTGTTGAACATGTCCCACTTTGAACACTCCAATACCTATTGTATCACTCATTGTCTCACGAGTCTCCTCTGAGGACTTTTGACGAACACATGGTACACACAAAGATGAAACATATGGTGTGCTTGTACAACTATTTAAACATAGGCATTTTATCAAACAGATGGTACACGCAGAGATAAAACATAGGCATTTTATCAAACATATGGTGTGCTTATACAACTAAAGTATAAACAATGAATTCAAGCAATAAGCGCAAAAACAAAAAAAAAATCAACTCTGGACACATCTCTCGGCACACAGATGATTACAAGGAGGAAAAGCACAAACCAAATTGACAATCACGGAGTCGGATCAGGAGGTGTTCGAACTACCGAGGAAGCTGCCGGAGTTGGAAGGAGACGGTGGAGATGTTGCCAGATGAGACTTGCTACAGGTCACACTGAAGAATCAGGGCACATAATCGCGACGTGGGTTTGAACAAATGATTAATCGTGGGAAGAAACAAAAGTTTTGGTTTGCACAAAGGATTTGGATTTGGCGGGGATTGACAACGAATTTGGATCTTCAAAGGATTTGAAGGCTTCTGGAATGGGTTTGCACAGCAAAATCTAAACCCACTAATTCTGTGCAAAAATATGAGACTTTGGAAGGCCAATTTGGATCTTCAAGGATTTACACGATTTGCACATAGGAATTCCATTCAAAATTTTGAGTGGGTTTACACGCAATAGCTTTTACAGTTTTGCATATGATTTAAATATTTGATACTAATTCCGTGCAATTTGAGAGTTTGAGAGGTTAATTTTTAATTAATTTGAGTTTCTAAATGTACATTTTAGGGGGAATCTTTCCCGCTCATTTTTTATATTTTTTAATTTTTATTATTTTTAATTTAAAAAAATTAAACTTATCTTTTAACTACAATTTAATAATTATGTAACAAAATCTTATTTTTTTACTACACAATTTTGAATCGTAGATAAAACTTTCCTATTGAAAAATTACATTTGGTGGCAAAAAAATTTGGCTTTGAAATTGCCTACGATTTAATAATTATGTAGTAAAATATTAACTTTTTACTACGAAACTTATAGCATAGATAAAATTTTCGTAGCTAAAAATTACATTTGCTAGGAAAATTTTTAGCTCCTTTGAATTATCTACAATTTAATAATTTCGTAGCAAAAGGTTAACTTTTTGCTACGAAATTTGCTACATAGAAAAAAAAATCGTAGAGAAAGAGTTATTTTGTTGTAGTGGCGGCAGGTGCAGAGTCATTGATGGCAACACAGAAGTCCTGAAGAGGGCCGGGATCAGCAGCATAGGCTAGGTTGAAGACCAAGGCCATGAAGATGGCCATGGCAGCTGCAGCCACCTGGAAATTAAGAGACCTCCTTATCGTCGTCATCAATATTAAAGAACGTAGAATCAAATTGGAATTACACAACACTACGCTTTGTTTCAACTGAGAGTCTGAGCATCTTCAGTTGTCAATTTATATGGACTGAGTTCTCTAACTATTCATTAATTAATTAATTAATCACTGATTCTCCAATGATTAATTAAGTTGCTTCACACGCATATAGATATCATGGAGAAAATATTGTTCAAAAACTGGAACAGCTCACTTCCCAACTTCACCTTTTCCCTTCTTTTATATATATGTATATATGTTTGCGTGTGTGTTTGTGACAATATATCCACATAATTATATAATCTCACCACAGTATAAGTACGTTTTTTTTATGCTCTTCAACTTAAAGTGTACTAATAATAGCAATAGACTTTCAAACTAGAACATTTTAATTCGTGGGCATCTTGTATACTACATGGCTTGAGACTTTCACCATAGTAATTTATTAAAAATAAGATAATAAATTACCTCATTAAGGATAGATAACTAAAATCGGTTATCGTAATTACATTAGTTATGACATAACATTAGACAATAAAATTCAAGTTTTTTTTTTCGTTTTAATACTCATGATCAATGAAGCAAGTTTTTAAAGGAGGTCCTTGGCACTTTGCTCAAAGGCCTTTATTCCTTAGATCTTGTGAGCCTGGTATGGTTCTTACTAAAGACACCCATTCCTCTATTCCCATGTGGGTGAAGTTTTTCGATGTGCAGTTGGAGTACTGGTCCTCAAAGGGATTCTTGGAGCTACTGAGCTCATTGGGTAAGCCCATTCATGTCGATGCTATGACTAAAGAGCGTAAAAGGCTAGGCTTTGCAAGAATCTGCATTGAGATGCATGCCTCTTATTCTTTTCCTCCATATATTGAGTTATATTAGGGCATTGATGTTGTTATCAGTGAACCAAAAATTAATCGTATCCAAGTGGAGTATCAATGGGTCCCCATGGCTTGTTCTCAATGTAAAGTTTTTGGTCATCAAGATAGTACTTGCCCTCGGAAGGCTTCGGTCCCCCTCTCCTCCTTCTTAGTCTGCTTCTAAGGACAGCCAGAGGACTCATGGAATTTCGATCATGACTCTGGAATTCCCCATTCCCTTGGTATTCCTGTTTCTTCTGCCCCTATCTATCCTGCTCCTATTGAGGTCGCAAATTGCTTCAGTTCTCTCATGGAAGAGGATCAGGATATCCCTTCCATAAGCATCCCTAACCCCTCTGGACCCATCTATAGCTAAGCATTTCTGCCCATCTCAATCCAATGATGAGTCAGCATTTATGTGTGATGCAGAAGCATGCACCCCTGAAAACTAAAATTACCAGGGGGAAAGGCACACCCACATATAAGGCCCCTATTTCCAGGCTGAATAGTTGATGTGAGATGATTCTCATCCGACATTAGACACCCCTACCCAGAAAGGTGTTAACTTGACACCAGAATCTGATGTCAAACGAGAATCATCCTACGTCAACTGTTCAACCTACGAATAGGCACCTTATATGTGGTTGTCCCCTCTATCTCCGTATTGTTGACTACTATCCTTTTTAGTTGAATCTACCATGGGCGAATTGACAATATGTCCACACAACTCGAAAAGATTTGTCAATTATTGCTGAAGGTTATTGGAAATAACAGAGGAAACAACATCGATAACTCTCTTCAAGCCCCTGATGGTAACCATCCACAATATAACTGAATGAACCATTTTGAGATGGGCACCCGGGTTGAGGGGCAGCGAGGGATTAATAGGAGGCATGTAGTAGATGACAATGAGTCAGATTCCATAGAAGATTTCGAGGATCTGCCTACATATACCACAACAGTCAAAGTCGAAACTCCTTTAACGATTATAAGATTAAGGCGGATATCCCTCCTTTCTCGGGAAACTTGAGGATTAAAGAGTTCCTAGATTGGATGATGGAAGTAGAGCGGTTTGTGGAGATTATGGAGGTTCTAAAGGAGAAAGTCGTTAAGATGGTGGCTTTCCATTTAAAATCAATAGCTGTAGTATGGTGGAATCAATTGCAGAAAACTCACCACAAACAAGGAAAAAATAGAGTTTGAACCTAGAGGAAGATAAAACAGCTTTTGATGGATCGATTTTTACCTGCTGACTATGAGCAGATTTTGTATTGCATGTATTTGGGATACACCCGGACACAGGGCAATAGGTTAGTGTTGAACTACACTAATGAATTCATGAGGTTGGTCGAGTGTAACAATCTAATCGAATATGAAAATCAAAAAGTAGCCAGGTATATTAATGGACTGAAAATTGCTTTATAGGATAAAATTGGGTTATGAAATATTTGGACTTTGTAATAAGCCATTAACACAGTGCTGAAGGCTGAGATGATTGGAGCTAGTAGGCCAGCCCCCAACTATCAAAGGGTTGTTCCTCCTATAGAACAGTCATCAGCTAATGTTGTTGACAAAGGAAAAGTCGTTGCCAGTTCATCCAATTCCCAAAATAAGGCCAGTATAGAAGGAGGCAGCAACAGGATTCTTAATAGAAGGCAAGGCCAAGCTCCACTTCAAAGGGATAATCCGTATGCCAGACTTCTAGTAGATATCTGCTACAAGTGCCAAAAATTTGGACACCACTCTGACAATTGCCCAGAGTGAAGACAAAGCTAATTTGGTTGAACGTGAGGAACTTATAGAGATGGAAGAAAAGGTGGAAGATAAAGGTGAATATGAAGAAGCCGAGTTTATTGTTGATGAATGACTAAACAGGCTGAATTAGGTGTTACAACGAGTCCTCTTATCACCAAAAGAAGAGGGACAAAGACATAACATATTTCAGTCACTTTGTTTTATCAGGAATAAAGTATGCCAGATGATTGTGGATAATGGAAGCTGTGAGAATTTTTTATCCAAGAAGTTGGTAGGTTTATTGCAACTACCAACTGAGAACCATTCTAGTCTGTATTCCCTTGGTTGGGTGAAGATGGGACCTTCTGTTCAGGTTACTGAGACTTGTAAGGTACCACTCTCCATTGGCAAATGTTATAGGGATGAAGTGGCATGTGATGTAATTGATATGGATGTTTTCCATATTCTTTTTGGGTCGCCCTTAGCAATTTGATGTTAACTCTACTTTTAGGGAATGTGATAATGTGGTGATATTTACCTGGGGCAGTCACAAGATCGCCATGGCTCCTCTCAAATAAACCGGTAATGTGAACAAACAACGGTAAAAAAAAATTTCTTACTTTTATGAGCAACGAGCGAGATACAGTGGATTCTATAAGACACTCTGACTGCATCTTTCTAGTGGTGGTTAAAAGGCTTATGGTGACCATTAATGAAGGAAAGACGAATTCGGTTGAAGCGCAAAAAATACTAAATGATTTTTAGATTTTGATTTCAGACGAGCTACCAAACGAATTGCCTCTTATACGAGATATTCAACACCAGATTGATTTAATACCAGGGCAAGCCTTCCAAATTTGCCTCACTACAAAATGAATCCAAAGGAGAATGAAATTTTGTGAGAACAAATTAAAGACTTGTTGAGGAAGAGGTTCGTTAGAGAGAGCATGAGTCCGTGTGTTATTCTTGTTCTGTTGGTACATAAGAAAGGAGGGACTTGGCACATGTGTGTGGATAGTCGTTCCATTAATAAGATAACTGTGAAGTACAGGTTCCCTATTCCCTGACTAGAAGACATGTTGGATGTACTTGAGGGGTCACATATGTTTTCAAAGATAGATCTTGCAACAGCTACCACCAGATCCAAATCAAGCCTAGAGATGAGTGGAAACTACATTCAAGAGCATAGATGGACTCTACGAATGGTTGGTAATGCCTTTCGGATTGACCAAGGCTCCAAGCACCTTCATGAGATTAATGAACCAGGTACTTAAACCTTTAATTGTCTCTTTGTTGTTGTGTATTTCGACAATATTCTCATCTATAGCAAGACCAAATGAGAACATCTAAATCATTTGAGGCAAGTCCTGGACGTGTTAAAAGAAAATCAGCTTTACATCAACCTGAATAAGTGTACATTACGCACCAATAAACTTCTCTTCTTAGGTTATGCGATTGGTGAGAATGGTATATAGGTGGATGGGGAGAAGACAAAAGCAATCTGAGATTAGCTAACTCTAAAATCAGTGTCAGATGTAAGAAGTTTCCATGGTTCAACCACTCTCTATAGACAATTCATTCGACATTTCAGCACCATCATGGCTCCACTTACTGAGTGTTTGAAGAAGGGACGATTCAGCTAGAGAGAGGAACAAGATAAGAGCTTCGCCCTCATCAAAGAGAAATTGTGCACCGCTCTAGTACTAGGCTTACCAAGTTTTGACAAAGTATTCAAGGTTGAATGCAATGCCAGTGGTGTGGGTGTTGGGGTAGTACTCTTCCAAGAAAAGAGACCCATGGGTTTCTTTTCTGAAAAATTAAGTGATGCCAGGCAGAAATGGAGTACATACGACCAAGAATTCTATGTAGTCATGAGAGCCTTGAAGCAATGAGAACACTACCTTGTGCAGAAGGAATTTGTATTGTTCATTAATCACCAAGCCCTAAAGTTTATTAACAGCCAAAAACATGTCAATAAGATGCCTTCTCAATGAGTGACCTTCTTATAGAAGTTTCATTTTGTGATCAAGCACAAATCTAGGAGTTCAAATCGAGTTGTCAATGCCCTCAGCTGAAGAGCCTCTTTGTTAATCACACTTTTCCAAGAAATTGTTGGGTTTGAGTGTTTGTAGGAATTATATAAGGATAATGATGATTTTGGGCAGATTTGGGACAAGTGTGTGAATCACGAAC
This sequence comes from Diospyros kaki, assembly GCA_036245055.1. Classification (NCBI taxonomy): domain Eukaryota; kingdom Viridiplantae; phylum Streptophyta; class Magnoliopsida; order Ericales; family Ebenaceae; genus Diospyros; species Diospyros kaki. The sequence continues at coordinate 34,240,385 of BSEG01000016.1, forward strand.
CAATGGAAAATTTCCACGTCAATGATGGCTATTTGTTTAAGGGCAATCAACTTTGTATTTCTATCTCATCCTTGCATGAGAAGTGGATTTGGGATTTGCATAGTGGAGGTTTGAGTAAACATTTGGGGAGTGACAGAACCATAGCCAGTATGGAGGAGAGATATTATTGGCCCCAACTAAAGTGGGATGTTGGAACCATAGTTTGAAAGTGTTACACTTGTCAAGTGACGAAAGGTCAAGTCCAGAATACCGGGTTGTACATGCCACTTCCTATTCCTGACGGCATGTGGCACTATCTCACCATGGAATTTGTACTAGGATTACAATAGACTCAAAGGGGAGTAGACTCAGTTTTTGTGGTGATTGACAGGTTTTTCATGATGGCCCACTTCATCACTTGTCCAAAAATCTCTGATGCATCGAATAGTGCCAAGTTATTTTTCAGGGAGGTGGTGTGATTGCATGGAGTTCCCAAATCAATTACTTCTGATCGAGACATAAAATTTCTAGGACACTTCTGGCTAGATTACATTGTGGAAGTTGTTTGGGACAAAGTTAAATAGAAGCAACACTGTTCATTCGCAAACAAATGGTCAGACCAAGGTCACTAATCGCACTCTGGGGAATATGATTTGGAGCGTATGTGGAGATAAGCCAAAACAATGGGATTATGCATTGTCTCAGGTTGAGTTTGCATACAACAATGTAGTTCACACAACCACAAACAGGGCATCATTTCCTATTATGTACACTGAAGTTCCCAACCATGTCGTTGATCTGGTGAAGCTACCCCAGGGTCACAACAAAAGTACAACTATTGAACACTTGGTTGAAGATGTGATTGTTATCCGTGAGGAAGTCAAATAGAAGCTGGAAAAGACGAATGCAAAGTATAAGGTAGCAGCAGATGCTCATCGTTGGAATAAATAATTTCAAGAAGAAGATTCAATAATGGTGTTTCTAAAGAAAGAGAGGTTTCCCGCAACAAGTTAAAGCCCAGGAAATACGACCCTTTCAAAGTACTGAAGCAGATCAACCACAATGCCTACATTCTAGATTTGCTAGCCTCAATGGAAATTTTCAGTACCTTCAATGTGGAAAACTTGTATGAGTTAAATGAGGATGACGAGCCACTCTATCCAGACTATAAGTCAGGGTTGAGTTCTTTGGAGGTGGAAATGACAAATGTAGGACAACTAACGAAACAAATAGAAGAAGAATTGGACCAAAAGAAGCAACCCCCTAGGGGACGAGAAAAGGAGGCGTGACCATAAGGGGAAGAATTGTCATTAGCTTCCATTAGTTCCTATTTTAATTGATTTAATTTTATAATTACAATTGATGTCTATTTCAATCTTTTTTGTTTTAGGGTTTTTTCAATTACGTTTAGGGTTGCTAATGCTAGGAAGTATTTAAACACTTTTCTCTTGTTTGAAATATAGTTTTCTTTTCAATAAACTTATGAGTTTACCCTAAGTTGCTACTGGAATGCTGTTCTCTTCGTTTCCCTAAGGTTTTCACTTGAAACCTTTACTTCTAGCTGTGTCAAATGATACAGGGGCATGCACCCCTGAAAATTGCAGTTACTAGGGGGAGAGGCACACCCACATATAAGGAGCCTATTCGTAGGGTGAACAGTCGATGTGGGACGACCTAGAAAGCTATCGACTCGATAGAGAAATCCTCACACTAATCGACTAACAAACTCCCCCGACCAATGGAATCCTCACGCCAAACCATTTGGTTGCCACAAGGAAAACCTTGCCTTGATACCAAATTATGTAGGGGCATGTAGCCTTGAAAATTGCAGTTACTAGAGGGAGTGGCGCACCCACATATAAGGCGCCTATTCATAGGCCGAACAATCGATGTGGGATAATTCTCGTCCGACATCGCAACCAGCTCCTGAAAGGTTGTCACTTCCCCTCCCTTCCCCCATCAGGCTCTCTCGAGGCCCTTCCTTATCGTACACTCCTTCCCCCCTGATTTGGGGTTCTCTCCTCCTCCTAAGAAAAAGTGTAGTCATAAGCGTTGGTCAAAAGGAGGAAGTGATATACCCCCTGCTCCTTCCCCATGACTTTTGGCACCTAGAATATTAGGGGTCTGAACTACCCGGCTAAGCAGTGGGAAGTCATATCCCTTATCCTCCAACATCATTTAGTGTTCTTCGTCCTCCTTGAAACTCATGTTCAAGAATGTCATTCTTTAGTCATCTCTAGAAATATTTTATCTAGTTGGTCTTGGACTATGAATTATGATCATAGCTTTAACAATCGTATCTGGTTTGGTTATGATCCATCACACCTGATGGTGGAAGTTGTATGTAGTTCGAATCAGTTTGTTTGATTAATCAATCGATTTTCTTTCTGACTTGTTTATACGATTGTTATAAGGAAATATAACTAAAATCGGTTAAAAATAAGTAATAAATTACCTCATTAAGGATAGATAATTAAAATCAGTTACTGTAATTACATTAGTTATGACATAACATTAGAGAATAAGATATGTAATAAATATAATTATTTTCATGTTTAATAAATGGTGGGTTCCCTTCACGGAGGAAGGTATTATTTTATATGTATTTGTACTGACGCCTAAATGCTCTTAGAGCATGAATCTACGTCCATATGCAGTTAGATATTAATTAAATCATATGTATATGTAAGTATTAAAACTAATTAATTTCTCCAAATTAAGCTTCCATTGGTTGAATTTGGTGCTTCAGTACGATTGTGTGTATGATATGGACCATTGCAGACGCAAAATGTCATAGAGAGTGGGTGAGTGATTTTGAAATGCTTAGGTACGTAGTTGCTTTCCTTTTCTTGCCTTGGTCCATAAGTACTTTGTCTTAAACAATGGGAAATGTTTCAACCAATGGGAGGATATTACCTAAATATATTAATCTTGAACTGCAACAGCTTGGGTGTCAAAAATTGATAATTTGGGTCATGAACAGCAACAATCTGATTGAGACGTGTGTAACATTTTCCTAAAAAGTTATTTTCACCCTTTGGAGATAATATCTCAATACAAAGTTCTGAAATTTATGAATAAAAAAAATTAATTTCACGGCAAATTATGTTAGGTCATGTAAATTGATAGCACCACACACCAATAAAAGTTGAATTATCATTATTGTTGCCTATATATAACAATAAATTTGGAGTTGCAGGTGAGTATTTGTCACTAGTTTTGAGTCTCCGAGAGACATGCGAAAGAAGAAACAATTAAGGGTGTGGAGTGAAAGTGTAGGAGTGCACACCCAAGAGAGGGGATGAATTAGATATCTTAAAATTTTTTGCATTTGATTAAAGATTTATATAAAATCTATTTTAAACTTTTTTGTACCTTTAAAAAATAATGTTGTGAATGTAAACAAAAAATGCTTGAAATGTGAAAATTAAATGCAAGACAAATAAAATCGATAATATACAAGATTTATAGTAGTTCAACACAACTCGGCCTACTCTACTACCTTGACTTCTCGCCAATAATTTTCTTAAATCCACTAAGAAGTATCTGTTTAGAGAGACAAGTATTATCCTTTATAACAATAGCTTTGTAAAGGCTTAGCTATAACTTTTAAAGTAACTTTTATCAAATTCAACTATAACTTCACTACAACAAATTTTGGATTAAGAGGCATTTAAAAATGTCTTAATAGATAGTTTATTGGGGCATTTTAACTATTAGGGCACTTAAAATAATGCCCCATGTAACTGTGCCCCAAAAACGTATTGAGGCATTTACAAATGCCTTAAAAACAACTAGAAATTTAAGTTTGTTATAACACTTAAAAATGCCTCAAAAATCACTATAAATTTATTTTTCATATCCCCCACAAGGTCTTCTTTCTCTTGATTCTAATTTACTTCTCCTTCGGCTCGAACCCTGAACCTTTCATTCTGCTTGAACACGTGTGACCACCTAATCTACACATCATCTTATTAATATATGTGCCTATGTTTATTTTATAGTACATCTAAGTTTCATTAGAATTATTCTATTGGGGCACTTAAGATTTGTCTATTAGGGCATTTCATCATAGTGTCTCATTAGAATTATTTTAATGAGACATTTCAAAGATTCTGCCCTATTAGATGTATCTATTAAGACACTTATATTTGTCTATTAAGGCATTTCATTATCATGCCTCATTAGAATTGTTTTATTGGGTCACTTCTTTAAATTGTGCCTTAAAATAGTATTTTATAGGGCACTTAATTGTTGTGCCTCATTAAAGTTATTGTATTGAGGCACTTTTTTAGATTGTACCTTAAAATGGTATTTTAGAGAACACTTTCTAAAAAAGTGCCCTAAAAAAGATGCCTTAATAAATCATTTTTGTTGTAGTGCTTCTCAATAGCTTTTAACGGACATAGTTATAATATTTCAATAACTTTTAACGGACTCAGTTATAATCTTTACTAGTCTTCTATCGAAATGAAAAAAGAAAAGAAATAATATCAAAACAGTGAAAAATACATATATTTTACCGTTCCAAACAGGGGGAGAATCTAAGTACCTTACTATATATTTTTTAAATGGTATCAAAGTTATTCAAATTGTAGATATCTTGAAATAAGATAGTATGTCAAAAAAAGATAACGAAGAGATAATAATAAAAAAGGAGAATAGATAATATAGGATACTCCCTATTCCTTTTTGCTATTGACAAAAAGAAAGAGAAGAAATAGAACACATCAGTTGAATGTTCATAATCACATTAAAGTTTTGTTATTGTAAAAAATGAGAGATTGTTAAGTTTGATTTTGAGATTTTTTTGATGATGAATACAAATGCAATACTTTACTTTGATGGTAAAAATATAAATGCATAACTTTAAATATGTTACTTTAGAGTTAGACGTTTAATCTAGTAAGACTATTTATTAATCAATTAACATGTTTTTACTTGAGTAAAGCCCAATTCACTATCCAAAAAAAAAAAAGGTCAAATTTAGAGACAAATTTTAGAAATCGAAATAAATTTCATAATATGTGTTTATTCTGATACCACATTTTAAATATAAATGCTTCACATGATGTATTAAATACACATACCATCTAAAATACCAATATCATTAAAGAAGAAGAATATCTCCAACATTCATGAATAGTGATAGATATTTGATTGAAACGAGAAACACAAATGCACAAGTCACAAACTAGATCTTCCTCTTTTTCTCCACTATCGTGCCTTAACCATTTCTCAATGGAAAAAAAATAGTGTGATAAATGCAATAAAGAGAAGAAGGGACCTAGCCTTTTCTATATAATGTCAATAGAGTTTCACCTATCACAAATTCCTATTAGGTTTACACTTATTCTATAAATAGACTAAATCTCATAAAGGTGCATCAAGGCCAATATCGAATTATGATCACATAAAACTCATTGAACCTTCAAATATTATTAAATTATAGTCTAATTAATTTTTTTCAAAATAAAATCTAATTAATATTACACATATTATGAAAAATTCTAATAATAGAGGCATCGGATGACTTGGTGTTGATGTATGAGAGCCATGTTGCTCCGTGTAGTGGCAGATCACGTGAGTTGTCACAATTAAATTTAATTTTTTAATATATAAAATTAATTTTTTGATATAAAAAAATATTTTTTAATAATAATTTAATAAAAAAATTATAACTCATCTTAAAATATGTGATATACACTATTACACTTCAAAAAAAATTTCAACCTTTTCCTATATATTTCTGGATCTGCCCCCGCCGCGTCTGTCCATTAGCTGCCGGTCGGTCGCACCAGCTTCGTCGTCTCTGCTTCCGGCAAGAGTGGTGGGTCCCACACCAATATCTTCCATATCAATTGACTTGCATGAGGTGGACCCCACCAGGCATGGCTTCCAACGTCTTCTTTTCCCCCTTGGAGCTTTAATCTAGCGGCGGGTCCCACTAGCCAGCCCTCTCTATAAGTTATCAACCCAATGCATTAAATGCATCTCGTGATCAAGGGCCTCAGAAGTCAATTTTGGGCTCTCCTCCTCGGACGGGATTTCAGACTTTGGGCAGAGAGTATTCGGCTGTTTGGCAAGGAAAGGCTCTCGAATTGAGGTTGTCACATCATCAAGCTTATAGGGATGGAGCGCCTAATGCCTCTTTACGTAATGAACAATTCGGGCAAAGTGGGCCGAATTAGAGCCGAGATCTGCTGTTCCAAAAGTCCGGAACCCCTCCACCCAATTAAATCTCATATCACTCATTTTTAAATAATAATTTTTTTAAAAAAATTATAAAATTAAATAAAAAATTATAAAATCAAATAATAACATATATAATCAATATATATCATTTATATATTTTTTTTAATTTTATAATTTTTTAAAAAAAATATTATTTAAAAATAGGTGATGTGACAGCATTTAATTAGGTGAACTGAAAAGGAGACAGGCTTTTGGGCCCAGAGATCTCGGCTCGCCATGGTCTGAATTTGGGCAGGATGAATTCGGGTAACATGCACTTGGGCAGTGGAATTTTGGATTTGCTCAGTGGAAATAATCACGGCAATTCAGCTGGTGTCTCGCGGAGTTTAACTAATGGTTATCAACAATTTGCAAATTAATCAGGGGGGCCTTGCAGTTATCAAAATAGTAACATGAATAAGGGTCACTCTGATGATACGGGTACGGGTGATGTCAGGGATGGGAGGGCTAATCCAACACCGGCTCCGGATGTGATGCACAATCCGAGCAGGGCTCCTCTCCGATCCTGGGCCGATGTCGTTGATTCTTCTAGCCCTCGTGTCCCGACTAAATTGAAGTATATCCCCCAAATGACAGCTTGCTTTAGTAAACCAAGAGTCCACTGTTGAGCCAACTTAAATTATTATTATATACATTAAGATTTTAATAATTAATAAAAAGATCAATTTTAAACTATATATAAATGGGTATTCCTCAATTTTATTTTCTAATGATTTGTGATATGATTTTAATTCAAATAAAATATAATTAATTAGTTAAATTATTTTAGAAATATTTTTTAATAGAGAAAACGTTTTTTCAGCATTTATAGTTGGCTAGTCGATTATCCATAACTCATAAATTGACTAAGCTGAGAGCATCTCTGCTTAAATGTTTTTTTCCATGTAGCATTGGTCAATTGGGCCGAACAGTATTTTTTCATTAATCGACTAAATCTCAAATTAGTCGATTATTGAATTTCATGAGTCGATTAAAGATTTATCAATAGTCGACTAAAGGTTTTGATTAGTTGACTATCAGTGTCTAACAGGCAAAAAAGTTTAAAAGGAAAGCAAGTCACCCTAAGGAGTATAAAATCATCTCATTCTTGTTTCTCGAAACCTCTTAATCACGTTCAAGTCTCCAAGAGCCATATTCAAGATGTTCAAAACGTCATTACTCTTTCATTCAAGATTCAATAAGCTTGTGTGCTGGATTGCTAAATCAAAATCAAGTTCAAGGCAACTAAAAGTTGAAGTGCTGAAAAGAGATCAATTATTTACTTTATCAACTGAGGGCATATTTAGTTTATTCGATTACTACCTTGTAATAGTTTTTATATGATTTATTTGTGTCCTTGTAAGGACGATTTTTGTAATCATTAAACTGTTGCATGGATTATTTTGGTTTCCTAGATTAGTTGAAAATCTAGGTGTTTGTGTGTAGTTCCCAAGGTTAGCTAAGGGAAAACCTTGGTATTGATTGGATTAATGAAATCTCAAGAGTTGTTGAAATCTTGGGAGAGTGGAGTAGGTGTTTGAGTTACACCGAATCACTATACATCGTATTGTCTATCATTTGTTCTTTATCACTTTTATATTTGCATCTTTATTTGGCGTAAAATAGACATAGGTTGATATAGGGTGAATAATCATCTAAAAATTAAAGTAATCGAAAAAGTTTTGTATAACCACTCAATTCACCCTTCCCCTCTTGAGTGGTCATTATTTAAGGAACCAACAATTGGTATCAGAGAAGGCTTCTAGGGTAGTTAAATTTTTTGTTTAGTCCAACCTAAAAGAGATCTAGATGGTCTCATTCACAAATCAAACAATTCTTGAAGGACCTTCACCTTCTAGACTGCCATTTTTTGATGGAACGAACTTTGCCTATGGAATATGCGAATGGAAACTTACTTGTTTTCTATAGATTATCTGTAATGCCCCGTTTTCTCGGGCGCATTATAACTTGGGACAATTCTGAAACAATAATTTTTTTTCTTTCAAACTAATCCTAAATCACATCATTCTTTGAATTCGTCCCAGAATTTTCAATCATTTTTCTTGAAAGAGAATTATTATACACATCAAATGTGGAAGCAAGGATTGAACCTGACATCTTACTTCAACATTAAATAAGTTATTACATCATCATTTCTCAAACTTAATTTCCCATTACAAGGCTAATCATCAATGACTTAAAACATAACATAATCTGTACCATAATTTAATATCATATCTAGAATGGCCTTAATACATAAATGCATGGAGACTCGATTCCCAAGATAACATCTAAACACCCTAGGTGCAATCAAATGATACCTCAAATACGTAGTCATTTCCTAACTCCTGAAACATGTCTGGATAGACAAATTACTGGAACTACCTGCTGAATCCATTGGACACGTCACCCCATGTCGTCATATCTCAACCTGCTCCTTTCCTAAACTATAAATTTCGATTGGAATGTTGAATGTTCTAGGAGCAAAGGCTAAGTTAAATGATAAATCATCTAAGTAAATGAACAATAAACATATTTCGTGCATGAATGAAAAATGAAAAATGTCATTTCCATATCATTTCAGTTTGAGTTTATTAGAACGGGAGATGCTATGACACACACCAAGAGGGGGGGTGAATTGGATATTTTAAAAATCTTGATAGAACTTGAAAAACTTTTTAATACAGGTTGAGGTTTAATGATTTAAAACGTGAAGCATACAAAATGACAGATGTAAGTTTACAAAAATAAATATGTGAACCAAGTGAGGAAAAATGAAATGCTTGGAAAGATAAATAGATCAAAGGGCACAAGCACAAGAAACACAAGGATTTATATTGGTTCGGCTTAACCCAAGCCTAATCCACTACCTTAGCTCCTCACTAAGGATTTTGCAAACAATCCACTAAAACCCCTTACTTAAACCAAGTAGGTCCTGTAGTCCAAGACTAGGAATTACAACCTCTTGCATATACAAGCAAGCCCTCTAACATCTAGCTAGGAATTACAGCCTCTTGCTTCAACGAGTAAGTCCTCTAGCACAAAGCTAGGAAAATAAGAGTGATACAAATGTAAACGAGATGCTAAGAGTTGGCACTCTTAGTTACAAGTTCTTTCACAATGAAAATAAGGCTTGAAAGAATTAATACAAGTTAAAATCAAAGCCTTGAAAAGAGAAAAAATTGAAACACAATCACTGTAAATACAAACGAGAGTAACAATAAGCTCAAATAATTTCATTCCTGTCCATTAGCCCTCTCTTGATCTCCTTGATATGTATATATAAGCATCCCAAGAGTCTTGCCCAAAACTAGCCGTTATTGAGCTGTTGGAGAAAGAGAAACTAACTGTTGGAGATTGAAAAACTAGTCGTTACAAGTTTCTACAAAAGATATAGTCGACAAAAGAAAATGCATAGTTGACTATTTTTACAAGTAAAACAAGACATAGTCGAAAAACAAGAAGACATAGTCGACTATCTTATTACACAAATTTTCCATACTCAACAGATGCAAAAATGTGAAGAAAATTTTGAAACTTATGTACAAAAATAGTCGACAGAAGAAAAGTCATAGTCGACTATTCTTACATGATAGTCGACAGAGTGAAAAATAGTCGACAGAAGCCTTAAATAGTCGACAGATCAAACCAGTATAGTCGACTATCCTTTTGAAAAATCTAAAAACTTAACAGATAACTTGTAGAAGCACACTTAATTGATACAAAAGATGACAACATATTTACATTTCTCTAGTTTAAGCAAATGTCCTCATTTTGATTAATTTATATTTTACCTTCCATTTACTTTAATACATAAATGTAAATAAGAAAGTACCCCCCATTTGGATTCAATAAAAATATCTAAAAAATCAAAATCAGTAAGAATAAGAAAGTAAAATTTGGGTTTTAGTAGAAACTTAGGATTTTGCGATTTTACCACCTCCAAGATATACACTTTCTATTTCTTGAAAAATTCGTTAAAAATCATTTTATCACTAATGAATGTTAGCTATTGAATTACCGGGAGTTAGTTTTCTAAAAAGAAAACATTTTCATATGTGTCTCCTTATAAGGTGCTAATCTTCCAGACTTAGAAAAATATTGAAACCTTACCAAAAAGAGTCTCGAAACATGATACATGAACTAAAGGATTTTTCATACATTTGAATTTCGAGCCAAAACCTTTCATGAATGTTTCAAAATCTGAAAACCTTATATTAAAATATGAGATTAACATAAATGATCTTTCATATTTAAGATTGGTTTTTCATCAAACACATTTATGTTCTAGTTGGTCTTTCGCCTTAGAACAATTTTAGCTCTATGTTGACCAACGACTTCAAAGCTAATTTGAAAATCATTTTCGGAGATTTCATTATAATACATGTTTGCGCAAATCTCCATGTATAAGAATATAAATCATTTGGTTTTCATTTTAACAAAATAATACTTGATATTGAAATTGATTTATGTTGAAAACCACAACCTCAATTCATGACTTAGGGATTAAATAAAATATTGTTTTTCAGCATCAAAACTAAGTATATAAAAGTAAAACAACAGAGTTGACCGCACCCAACTGCTGCTCCCCATTTTTACAGCGTTTTTACCAGGGCGAGGTGTATAGGTGCACCCTTGGCAGATGTAATACCCCATATTTTTGTAAGGTTGCCACGTATTTTAATTGAGTTTAAAATACCAAAAAATGGGCTTGAAAGGGCAACAAGTGACCGAATCAGCTGCAGGGAGTGCCCTAGAGCTTAGATACCTAAGGACAAATATATATTTTTTACGAGCGTCTCGAGATGAGATTTATGGCACTGAAAGAAATAAAATAAGAGACGACTTTCGGTTAAGGTAAGTTGTAGCCCAAAAAGACCGAATGATGGTAAGAGCTTCTCAAAAATCGTACATATCGAGTAATTTTGAGTTATTAATTTTGAGATTTTAAGTATCTCGATAAATTTGATGTTTAAGGGTGTAAATATAATTAGAGAATTATCCAAATGAAATAAGGATGAAATTATAAGCTCATGTGGTAAAATATTAAAGTTGAGGACTTGAAATAAGGGCCAAAATGTCATTTGGAAGAAGTTGGGGAATTAGCTTGGATTTCAAAAGTTAAATCCATTCTAGTTTTGTATTTCAAAAGCCATTCAAATATATCTTTGAGTCTTTGGAGTCCATGACCTAGATTGTGACAAGTGGCATAATGTGATTAGTTGAAGAAATCTATAAATAGGCACCATGGGTTGTTCTCAAATCATTCCAAGCAAGTTTGAGAGTTGAGGCACTCTAAGAGGAGGAGCTTGCCCTAGAGAGGGAGGAGGAAGTCTGGCAAGAAGGCGGGAAGAAATCGAAGGAGAAGCCAGGGAGAACGAGACTTGTCGGAGTTACAATTATTTGTCTGAATTTGTCGAAATCAGTCTGAAAAAAAGTGAGGTAAGTCCAATTTTTTTGATAATCCTGTAGAAAGGGAAGAGAGGGTCACATAGGTTCAAACGGGGGTCGAATCGGAGTTAAAACGAGGGAGATATGGTCGAAATATGAAAACGACGCAAGCTGTCCATTGTTACTAATAACACATAAATTTTACTCAAAAACCTCGAACATGTGTCTTAGAGCTTCCATATCGTTTCTTCTAAGTTTCAAGTGTTTTCTTAGGATCCATAATCCTACCCTAAGTTTTTGACCAACAGTTCTAACAAGCTAACCAAGCTAAGTTTAACAACTTAACTAACTTGGCTCTGATACCAATTGTAACACACCCCGCCTCACCCAGGCACGTTACTATAAGGGATTCCTGGGCATCTTTTTTTTTTTCCATGATTATCACCCACGGTGCATCAAGAACAATCTTTGCATGCTTTTACATGACGATCCAATGACCAATCTGACATGCACACATAAGTTGGCACCCGCAGTGAATCCAAGAACAATCTTCATATGCAGATGAAATCCTGGAAACCCAGTCTTGTCCGTTTAGCTAATAAGATCCATAGTCTTAAACTAAACGAGTCATAATTTTAGACAGGGGAAAATAATAACATAACAATACCGTGGCCTACCACGATGTTCATACATAGTGTTTCCATAGCACGATACGTATTACAATGTTACAAAATGATAATAACACTATCATGCACTCATTCATACATATATCAAAATAAATACTACTACCTCAAAATGATACAACAACTATCATACTAAACACTATTAGCTCTCAACTAGCCATGTCATTGCCCTTGCAACAGTCCCTGGCTAGAACATTGAATGTTCTAGGGGCATAACCCAGATCAGATGATAAAACATCTAAGTGATGGAATGATACAGTTTACTGAATACATGAATAACACACGAACATGACATATATAGACAACAACAACATGCAATACGTCTAACTTGAGAAATCTCCCTGGTATACTCAACCTCTAGTGAAAATCCATTTCACACACCATTGGGGTTGACCTTGCCGCGACATACTTAATCCCTGGATGCCCATCCATGTCACTCGATCACTGAGATTAACCTTGCCCCATTCTCAAGAAGACCCCCATCCCGATAACAACGACATAAAATCAACACCTCGATGATATGAGAAATCACATACCATGCACCGACTCCTTCATAAGTAAAATAGTTGATGCAATATTCCATATGATCAATATGCATACAATGGCACAAATACGTAAGTAAAACGCTATACGATATATCCCAAGTTCTGGAGGGTATAACCGTTTACTGGAACTAGTCCAAACACATGCAATCCTAAGCTCGGGAGGGTAGAATCGATCACCTGAACCTACTACAAACACACCAAAACACTTTCAATACATAGGTAAGACTAGAATCGAACCACTCACTTTAATTTGAAAAAAACTAATTTTTTGGCTCAAAAAGCGCGTCGCACCTCAAAAATCGTGCAATCCTTCAGTCAAGTCGTCTCTTGTTTACCATTATGTCTATAGAAATCAATATTCCTATTTTTTCCATAATTTTCTCAATTTTCCTTATTTTGTTTTCTATTTTTCCAAACCTTTCTTTCCTTTGAAAATTCATAATAAATACTTATTTGGGAAAATCCTACTTATTTGGACAATTTTACCTTTCTTAACCTGCTTTGACATGAACTCTCGCATTTTGTTCATGTTTTGGATATTACACATTAGCCCGAAATTTTGGTAAATTCCATTTTGACTCCATAATTTTTAAAAATACCTTTGATATTAAATACTGGGTATTACAACGCATATCCAAGTGTAGGGTTAATTGAGCGATGAAAGTTATAATCTTCATTAAGAGTTAATGATTTTTTACTGGGAAATTAATAATGAGAATGGTTCTTATTGGATAATTAATTCTTGTATAATATTTTATGTATAACAGTTATACATATATTATATTATATTGAGAGAATCAATTTAAATACCATATATGGAGAATTTCCATTATCTATATGATATATTATATAGAAATTAAAAGAGAAATTCCATTCTATATAATATATATGATATATTATATAGAAAAGACAAGAGCACTTCCAACATATAATATATACGATATATTATATGAAAAAGAAAATAGCATTTTTATTATATATAAAATATATATGATATATTATATGAAAAAGAAAAGGGCACTTTCAATATATAACATTTATGATATATTATTGAAAAGAAAAATGCACTTCTATTATATATAATATATAATATATTTTATTAAAAAATGGAAAGATCACTTCAAATTATATATGATATATTATTGAAATGGAATGAGCACTTCAAATAATATATATGATATATTATTGAAAAGAAAAATGCACTTTCATTATTTATAATATGTGATGGCCATCTCCTCCTATATAAATAGGTGATCATGGAGAGAAATTGGGAGTGTGAGAAAAATATTTGGCCATAAGCTCTCATCCTTCTCATTCTAGTTGGAATTTTCTTAGCCATTACTCCCATTTTGCTCTTGATTCCATTGTTAGAAATGTAGCAAGTCCAACCTAATAGAGAGTCTATTAGTTTTTGGAATTTATTTAGCTTTCATCTCCTACATTTAGCTTGGCTAGCACATAAGCTAAGTTGTAGGATTCATTCCCTACTTGGAGCATGGACTAACTAGGCCCCTCGTGCTTTTGAAGGATGGTTCGGTCTAACTGGTTATCTATTTGGAAGCTGTTGGTGTGCAACCGTTGCTATCTTGGAAAAGATTCCAATCTCTACACTGGACTACAAACCACCGTCAGATATTTATGCTAAATCCACTATGGCATGATTTGATTTTGTTTTGCATATAGTCATGGGAAACCAAGTCTTGTAAGGTGGTCTTGAACTTATTTCCGCTGCATTCTTATTTATGTTTTTGAAAAAGTTTTAAAAATAATAAAAACCCTTGCATCAGTACACCAAGAGTTGGTGTTTCCTATCAATGGCAAAAGGAAATTACGACAAGATCAATATACGAAGGCATGAATAACAAAGAGCCAAGGGAACTCACTACCCGACCACTAAACCTCAATTGAGTTCATACCTTCTGTAACACCCCGCCTCTTCCTGAGGGGCATTAGATCAATAAATAACTCGATATTTTGTGGATATATTTTTTTCCACAAATATATAATATAAATCATTCTCCAACAATCCTGTATCAACTTCTCAACACATCAAACTTAGAATCATCAAGCTAAGACAAGTAATATCATCATAAATGCGGAAGCTATAATGGAACCTGATATGGTACATAACCGAAATCATTTCCTTCAGAACACCAAAATCGTACCATCATTTAACATCATATCATCAAAATAAAATACATCATAATCCAAAAGACATGCTACAATCCACCTATAAGTTGTCGTCAATCCTCGGCAATTCCTTTCCCTTTTTGTAACACCTAGCCTTCCCAGGGCGTTAGGTAAGGTAAAATTTTGGGGATATTTTTTTTTTCCTATCAACGAAAACTCAACACAAAACCGTTCCCCAAAGATCCCGTTACACCTTCTCAGTATATTAACTATGAACCATTAATAAACTAAGACAGGTACATCATCTCAAATGCGGAAGCTAGATCGAAACCTCAAGTAATCATAACTGAACCCACTTTATTTATAATATAAAGTCAAACCAACGTTTTACATGACGTCCTCAAAATAAACAACATAATTGAAATGACATAATATAAAACATCCACTAATCGCCGTCACTCCTTGGCAATTCCCTTTCCCTTTGCACTGCTGTCTTCACTTGGAACGTTTGAATATTCTAGGGACAAAGTCCATATTAGATGATGAATCATCTAAGTGAGAGTTCAAAACCACATTTTTCATGAATGAATGTAAGACATGAAATAAACAAACACAACCCAGCAAGCCCTAGCCCAAGAGAATCCCATAGCGCTTAACCCTACCACGGGAAAAGAGGAATCTCTCTAAAAGCTATGCCACCATACCGACACATCGACACGACTCGATTCTAGCTTAAGAGGGGCAAGTCAATGTATCTCTCCAATATCTCAGGAACAATCGTTATCAACTCCCTATCTAGGAGGGTCACATCAATGCAAAAACTCGACTCACCACATTTACGTTGGAGATTACGTTCTCACTCTAAGCATCCAGGAACCACCACACAATCCCAACTCCAAAATTTCACATGGATCACCTAGTCATCCTAGTGCAACTTTCCTGACCAAACGACGTGGCACGAAAACCAAAGCAGTTATCCCAGCATACTCACCAGCACAAGACACCCCTATTATTCCGTCACACCCTTGGAGAATTATGGCTACACTATCCAGACAACATCCTAGGCTAACATCCCACATGAACAACACAATATGGACCACCTAGTCATCCTAGTGCAACTTCCCTTACCAAACGGCCTGGCATAAAAACCAAGGCAGCTATCCCAGCATACACATTAGCACAACATACCCCATTATTCCATCACCCTTGGAGAATTATGGCTACGCTATCCAAAAAACATCCTAGGTTGACATTCCATATGAACACACAAAACACAAGACAATACCATATTTCATAATTCAATGTATCATATAAAACAACATTTTATAAAATGCAATGCACAAGTTCAAAGCATTTAGGGACGAACCTCCCTCATAAACCAACCGTCACCAGTTACCTTTTGCATGCAACAAAACCATTTTGTATGAAATCACAACACTTTTAGATAGAACAAACACTAAATTTTTAGGGTAAAACACTCACAGTAAATCAAGTTTTTGGGAATGAACCATCACAACTTAAAACCAAATTTTCAGGTAGAACACTCACAATAAGTCAAATTTTGGTAGGGAACAACTCACCTTGAATGAATTCAAAATACCTCGATCCATGTGCATGACCTCGATTTGCGTGCCAAAACACAATCACTCGCACTTATACTCAACCTCAAGCCACGACACTTCCTAAACACCATATTTAATTAAAGAAGCATCAAAATCCATTTTTCTCAATTTTTCCATAATTTCCTCTATTTTTCTCCTAATTTTCACCTCGATAATTCCAAAATAATTATGTCCTCAAACATTTTACCCAATTTTTCTACATGATAATTCCTAAAATAAATTTTGAAAAATATTCAAGTGAAATACCGAAAATAACCCTAGGCCACGTGCCCTCACTCACCAAGCGCGTGTCTGCGTGTGGAAGATGGCGCGTGCAGGCACACCCCGATCATCTTCCTCAAGTTCGGCCGCCGGCAACTACTCCGATGGCTAAACTAATCCCACCCCCTTGTAGATCTCCTTCAATCGATCACAGTGGCACCATTGGTTGCCCGAAAACTCACCGAAAAAGCCCCCGATCGGGTAGTTGCAAGCGCGGTTTGGCGGTCCGCCTTGCTTTTTTCGGTGATGCTTGAACAACTTCCAAACCGATGCCAAATGCTCCCAAATACTCTAGAAACGATCCTTGATGCCTCGAGACCAAAAGCCCTCTATCCCTTGCCTTCGATTCATCCTCAAACTCTAGCAAGTTGATACCAAAAATTCAAAAACCCTCGGTCTCCCTTTTATAGTAAATTTTGGCCTCCTATCGGCCAATCACCAGCCACAACTTAGCCTACAAGAAACCCTATGCCGTATACAACCTCCCCCTAGCCCTACCATGGCCATCCCATTGCTGAAATAGCTCCACATGCGATAGATTTGCGCGGTCGAATTCCTTCTTGCGTTCACATTGCAGATTTTCCTTTTATTGCACTTTGGCCCCTAGCTAATTTCCAATCTTGGTTTTGCCCTTTTCTTTGAGCCCCTAATCTTTCTAGCAATAGCACTAAGACCCACAAGTCTTGTACTCTTTGTTTAACCCTCGATATTTCCAAAAAACTATCCTTTTGACCTCTCTCGGGCAAAATTAATAAATTACACATTGGCCTGATTGGTCGTTTTGACCTTAAATCCATTTGTTTCAACCTGAAATCGCTCAAGGGTTGTTTCATATGCAAAATCTAAGGGCCTGTTCTCTTTGTTGTTTTCGACCTGTTTTGAGTTTTGAGTTTTTCAAAACACTGAAAACACGTTCTCTTTGTTATTTTCAAAAGCACATTTTCGAAAACAACAAAAAAATTTACAAAGGAAACCCAAAACAACAAAATGTTATTTTGGGTGTTTTCTGTGAAAACACGGAGAAAAATGAAAAACACGGAAAACGCACGCACAGGACCCCCCCACCCCCAACCCTCCAATTTTGCGTCTCTTCTCCATCTCTCTATCTCTCTCATTTCTTCTCTCTTTCTCTCTCTCTCTCTTTCGCGCCTCGGCCAAACACTGCGCCCGCCATCTCTGTCGCTGCCAAGCCGCCATCGACCTCGCCCGCCACCGCCAAAAGCCTTCGTCGACCGCTCTCCTCCCCCTGCCATTCGATCTCTCAACTGCCATCGACCGCTCCTCTCATGTTTTCTCTTTTCTTTTGACTACCCCCATCTCCGTCACAGCCGTGAGCCACCATTGACCCTGTCTTCCATCTTCGCCACCGCCACGAGCAGCCGTCATCCTCACCCACCGCCATCAATCGCCCCCTGCCATTAGATCTTGCTGGTTCTATCATCTCTCATCTCTTCTCTCAATCGCCCTCTGCCATTAGATCTAAGGACATTTGGCCGTTGGATCTTACTGGTTATTGGGTATGTTGGTCGATGGGGTCTTGTGTGTCGGGTGGCTGCCTCTGATCGTTGGAAACCACCGGCCATGGTGGCCGGTGGCGACTGGCAGTGTCGAAGTTGTAGGGTGCCAGGGGAGAAGAAGAACAGTGAAAAAAGAGATGGAAGAAAAGAAAAAAAAAGAAAAGGAAAAAAAAATCAAAAATGAGAAAAAAAGAATTAAAAAATTTATTATTAAATTTTAAAAATAAAATTATATATTTATTTAAAATTTTAAAAATATAATATAACTATATTATAATTAAAAAAAGATATATTATATTATTAAGTGTATAATTTAATATAAATTATTGTTAAGATGTATGTTAATAATTTATTAATTAAATTTATTATTTTATTTTAATAATAAAATTTTATTCAAAAGAGTTAATTTTATTATTTAATAACTAAATACATTGAATAAAATATCATAATAACAAAAAAGAAATAATTTTTCAAAATTTCAAAGTAAACGCATTTTCTAGTTTTCTGTTTTGTGAAATAGTTTTTCAAAATGACAAAAAGAACACGTTTTCAAAAATCTCAAAAACAAACACTCAAAACACAAAATTAAAAATGAATTAAAAACTCAAAACTTAAAACTAAAACACAAAGAGAACACCACCTAAGTCCTCAAGATATTCTGTTGACTTTCTTGGTATTCCCTATGTTGATTCGATTTTCTCAACCCAGTCAACAGCTGTACCAAAAACTGTTCCCGATCCAATTTATTTTATCACCTAAAATCATGACTCGTATTACTCATCGATACCATTACATTTTCCTTAATCATCTAGGGTCCGGGGTATTCCCTTTGTCCGTTTCGGTTGCTTAAACCTGTGATAGTGTACCCTAAATCCTTACTCTTTCGAAAATTTCATTTATATCCTTCATTAAATACCATTTATACCCTTACGGATTTCTCAGGGTATTACATTCTCCTCTCCTTAATAAATTCCGTTCTTAAAATTTGGCCCATGATAATTTAATCACTGCCATTGCTAACAACTCCCAATTTGAAATGTCCTAAATATATCATTCCTAAGTCTTGGCGATTATTCTTATCTCACACTTCTATATGGTCCATGCTTACCAGACATGCTTTTTATTTCTAGAATATCCCGTTGTAGCTCTTCACAGGCTGCTACACGAATTCCAAAATACTTTATAACACTCAATATCATTTCCAATCACATCCTCAAAACCCATTTTATTTTAACGCCTAATTCTCCCAAAAATCATCCTCTCGACCTCATTCCGGCAAATTCAGGAAATTGCACTTAGGTTCGAATCTTTGTTTTGGTAGTAAACCTTTATTGTTTTCTTCCTGAAACCACTGAAGGGTTACTCTACATATTAAATATGAACCTACTCTGGATTCTGTTGACTTACCGGAAGCCCCCTATAATTATTCAATTTTTTTGCCTAAATCACAATTGTATTTTAGTTGTACCGAAAATTATTTCTTATCTAATTTATTTTGATGTCATAAATCATACCTTGAAATACTAGACAATTCCATATCATTTTCTTTAGGCATCTCGGCTCCTAGGCACTCCCTACAATCGATACAATCAATCTCTCGGGCTATTTTGATACCTATTTTCCCTGAATCTCATTTTTCTAATAAAATACTTATTTCTCAATTAACCCAAATTTCTTGGGTATTACACCTTCCACACTTGACAACATCATCTCACAAGAAATTACCATTCATTACATTTCATCAAATCCTATTTTTCAAAGTAAGCCATAAAGCTCGACGAGTGTATAAAAACAACGAAAACTGGATATGACCAGACTTACCCCAAGCACCAAGCATAAATGACACACCAATCCATGCCTTCTTCATTAACCATGATTCAATTTATATATGTCATGCTTTATTTTCTTACCAAAAATTCACACTTACAATGGGAGATAACATTCACCCACTTAGGCCATAGCACAAAGCCATTTTATCAACATAGCTTATAACACAAAAATAATGCAGACACACTGCCATTTTGTGGACACACCGCTCTTTGCGGATTCATCGCCTTTGAAATATGATTACGTAATGCAATACAACACAATCGCAAGCACAATGACAACAAGTAACATTCACACACTTGATGCCATAGTGCAACACACTTAATCATCATAATTATAGCATAAGAAAATACATGATGCACATACAAAAACAAATGCAGGCGAGCCGCCTTGGTAGGATATCCCCTTTTATTTTTTCTTTGCAGATGAGCCGCCTTTTTCACATTTCTTTCCTTGCAGACGAACCGTTTTTCTTACCATGGCATGCATTGGGGATATCCACTTATTTTTTTCTACGCAAAAGAATAGGTGCGTAAAGGCAATATATATACATACATACATATGCTATGCATACACATACCAACATCTTCACAATTTCACAACAACATGACTAAAATCACCTACTAGGATTCTAGGTCACATCACATCATAATCATGAATATGAGTTCATTCATATCTGATATGCCTTGCAAACTTGGAGGATTATAAGACCTAAAAAAGTAGTGAGACATGGACATGAAGCCCAAAGGCCCAACGGGTTGTAGGAGATCAAGGAAATAAGCTGAAGGAGCAAGAGGTCGAGCCGAGACCAAGTGGAGAGGGCCCACTCGATTATGCCGAGTGGGTATGACATTGTTTTGGTTTTTCAGCATAACTTTCTCATATAAGCTCCGATTGAGGTGATTCAAAGTCTTATGAAACGATAAGAAAATTATCTACAACTTTCATGTTTTGCGTTTTGATAGATTCGAGCTCAATCAATACGAAAATTGGGCATGAAGTTGATGCACCTACACTATGAAGGCTCGGAGTCAAGTTTTGAAGTAAGATGGATCCGAACCAGGACAAAAGCCAAAAAGAAGGCATAAACGAGTGGACCCCCACTAGATGATGATCTGGTGGCCCCCCACTCAGTTATGACCGAGTGGCCCCCCACTCGGTCATGGGGAGATCAATTTCCCACAACTTTTCATGACGCCACTAGGTTATGCCGAGTGGGTACGACACTGTCTTCGTTTTTTGGCCATAACTTTCTCATACGAGCTCCGATTGAGCTGATTCAAAGTCCTATGGAAAGATAAGAGAATTATCTACAATGTTTATGTTTTAAGTTTTGAGATATTAGACCTTAATAAATGTTAAAATCTGGCATGAAGTTTAGATATGGGAGCTACTCAAAACCGAGACAAGAAAACAGGGCAAAAGAAGGCATGATCGGGTGGCCCCTACCCGATCATGACCGAGTGACCCCCCTCCAGATCATGACCGAGTGGCCCCCCCACTCGGTCATGGTCGAGTGGGCTTGGCCCAATCTTTCCTCTTTTCCCTCTCGGATGGGCCGCGAGATTCTAGCCCCGATTCTCGCACGTCTTCTCTCTCTCCTCCGCTATAAATATGAGACCATGCCTTTATCACGAGGTACGCTATTTCGAGAAATTAAAGTACAATTTCTCATTTTCTCTCGAGATCTAATTTAGGCATCGAAGGGTTTGCGTGGGGACTCTCACCCGCGCCCTGACGGTGCTCTGGTTTTGTAGGCCTCTCGTCACCATCCAGGCCTCTCGTCACCACCAAGGTCTCTCGTCACCACTAAGGTCTCTCGTCACCATCAAGGCCTCTCGTCACCCTGAGGTCACTCGTCATCCCGAGGTCACTCGTCATCCTTGAGGCCACTCGTCATCCCGAGGCCTCTCGTCATCCCGAGGCCTCTCATCACCCCGAGGTCACTCGTCATCCTGAGGTCACTCGTCATCCTTGAGGCCACTCGTCATCCTTGAGGCCACCAGATCACTTTGGGGCCACAAGATCATCAGCCCACAAGACCATCAGCCCACAAGATCATCAGCCTGTCAGACCATCAGCACTGTCGGATTATCAGACTTGGAACTCTAACGGATCCAATCGCTTGTCAAGATTCTCATCAGTGAAGAAACGACTCCCGAGACTCTTGCGTCTGTCCACAAAAAAAAAATAGATTGTTGTATTTTGGCAACAGCAATTGGCTCAGTCTGTGGGAAATGCAAGACAAAAAGTCAACTTAAGAATGGAAAACACCCGTGGACATTGACGAACTCTCTCTCAAGGCGTAGAAACATGCCTACCACCACGAAACTCTCAACAACAGGGAGCACCTCCTCCCCCTCATAATGCACAACCCGAAGGAGGTGATCGTTCCATTTCCCTTAGCTCGCAGGTGGGGAACCAATTAGTCCCACCACCACTACTTATCGGCTCTAGGCCGCCGCCTACTGACCAAGTCGGGAATTCACGACAGCCACCACGCACAGTCCCGTGGGAGGAGTATGAAGCATTGAGACAACAACACGTTGAGGGCATGCAAGCACTTCGAGACATGGCTGGTATCCTCCAAGGTATGATGCCGGTAGGGACGTTGCTCGATACTCTAAAAAAGTTTATGCCACCCCCATAACCTCAGCCCGAGGTGGGGGCCGATTCCTACCAAGAAGCTACGCCCGATTCTCATTCTCGTCCTACGCCTCGACGGGAGGGTAGGCCTAGATCGCCAACACCAAGAAAGAACCCTCATTCTGTACCCCGAAGAAATGAAAACCCAAGAATGGAAAACAAAACCAGAAGCCCTCAAAGACGAAGGTATCATGAAACAGTGGCCAGTACACCAACAAGACTGGACAATCAGACAACAGCTACTATGCGCGATGATATGAAAAGAGTAGTAGAAGAGGTACTTGAGCGGAAAAAATTAATCCTTGGAACAGAAGAGCACCAACGTAGAAAATGTCCTTTTACTGCAGATATACTGGAGAGGCTGCTGCCTCAAAAATTCAAAATGCCACAAATCACCCTCTACTCAGGAAAAGACGACCCATATGATCATGTTCAGAATTATGAGTCACTGATGATATTGCATAGATGGGATGACGACATAATGTGCTGAGCTTTCTCCTTAACTCTTTCAGGGCATGCCCTGACATGGTTCAACAGTTTACCTGAGGCCTTTATCTCTTCATTCGGTCAGCTTAGAACGGAATTTGTTAAGGCATTTATGATTAATAGTCAAAGAAAAAAAGACGCCACATACTTGCTCAGTATTCGATAGGGGAACAAAGAAACTTTGCGTCAATATATGGATAGATTTCGGAACGCCACCCTCGAAGTTCATGATTTACCAATTGCAATGGCAGTATCTGCTATGTTACATGGAACGAGACTAACTACCCTACAAGAATCATTATCTTTGGACCCACTAACATCCCTAGCAGATTTGTTTACTAGAGCAAATAAATACGTGCTCCATACGAAAGTTATGAGAGTTGTAGTTGGGAATGAGGGCAGAGAGCGAAAAAGGAAGGAAAGCGATGTTGAAGAGGACACCAGGCGGGTTAGGGGATCAGATATACCTAGCCCCACTTCCACCATTACACCAAACTTCTCCAACCTCGGTCAACCATACTTGCAGCCATCGAAGGGTTAGGTCTCATTAGACTCCCGAAAAAGGTTGACCATCCCATGGGGAAGAATAGAGAAGAATATTGTAGATATCACAGAACCCATAGTCATTGCACTGACCAGTGCCGGGAGTTAAGAGATCAGATTGAGATGCTAGTTCGTGAAGGACATCTTCAAAAGTACGTACAGGTCAAAGACAGTGATCCTCGAAGATGAGAAGATAGACAGGAAGAGCGAGGGAGATCGAATCAGAGATGTCAAGAGAGAGGAAGGGATTACGGAGAGAATCCACCTCTAGACAATGAACCAGTTCATGAGCCCATACATGTCATCTGGGGCGGTGAAACTATGGCAGGGGACTCCTCCTATTCCATCAAGACAAGCCACGAAAGGACATGCCCTTAGAAGAAGGCAGTCAGTCACCATTAATGCCCTCAAAGAAAAAACTGGGAGCAAAATTCAGACACATTGAAGAGAGCTTATATTAAAGAACGAGAAACTAAACATTTCGTGTTCAGAGGTAACAATAAGACCCAAAATGAAACAGTGGGTGTACTCACTTATTTCAAAAAATGTAAGCGTTTTCATTACACATTGTTTTGTGAAAGTTTGTTTGCTATGCTTTGCTTACAGGAAAAATAAACTCAAGCCTGTTGCCTTGCTCACGGCCCGGCAACGAGGGAAAAATAAACTCAAGCCCGTTGCCCTGCTCACGGCCCGGCAACGAGGGAAAAATAAACTTAAGCCCATTGCCCTGCTCACGGCCCGACAACGAGGGAAAAATAAACTCAAGCCTGTTGCCCTGCTCACCGCCTGGTAACGAGGGAAAAATAAACTCAAGCCCGTTGCCCCGCTCATGGCCCGGCAACGAGGGAAAAATAAACTCAAGCTTGTTGTCCCGCTTATAGCCCAGCAACAAGGTAAAAATACATTCAAACCCATTGCCCTGCTCACAGCCCGGCAATGAGGTAAAAGTGCATTCAAACGCGTTGTCCCGCTTATAGCCCGGTAACGAGGTAAAAATACATTCAAGCCCGTTGTCTCGCTTATAGCCTGGCAACGAGGTAAAAGTACATTCAGGCCTGTTGCCTCTCTCATAGCCCGACAACGAAGCAAAAGCACATTCAAGCCTGTTGCCCCACTCATAGCCCGACAACGAGGTGAAAGTACATTCAAGCCTGTTGTCCCGCTTATAGCCTGACAACGGAAGAAAAAACAAACGCAAGCTCATGGTCTTGCTTAAAGCCCAACAACAAAGGAAAATTAAATGCAAGCCTATTGTCCCGCGCATAACTCAATAACTGGGAGTAGAATCAAACTCATTGTTCGATGCATAGTTCGACATCTATGGAAAGCAAACTTACTAGTATATCTACCTCATACTTCTGCAAAGGAATTGAAAATCACTACAGTTTAGAAATTTGAAAGCACGATGTGTAAACAAGCTCAAGAGGATGTGTATAAGATGAAGCAGCTAAAAGAGAAGTAATGTTCAAAAGTTTACAGGACAAAATACTCTTTCACCCGAACATTCTGGCTAAAAGAGTAGGGAGCAATTGATATGCCCTACAAACTTGGAGGATTACAAGACCTAAAAAAGTTGCGAGACATGAAAATGAAGCCCAAAGGCCCAACGGGTTGTAGGAGATCAAGGAAATAAGCCGAAGGAACAAGAGGTCGAGCCGAGACCAAGTGGGGAGGGCCCACTCGATTATGCCGAGTGGGTACGATATTGTTTTGGATTTTTAGGCATAACTTTCTCATATAAGATCCGATTGAGGTGATTCAAAGTCTTATAAAAAGATAAGAAAATTATGTACAACTTTCATGTTTTGAGTTTTGATAGATTCGAGCTCAATCAATATGAAAATTGGGCATGAAGTTGATGCACCTGCACTATGAAGGCTCGGAGTCAAGTTTTGAAGGAAGATGGATCTGAACTAGGAAAAACGCCAAAAAGAAGGCATGAACGAGTGGACCCCCACTCGGTTATGACCGAGTGGCCCCCCACTCGGTCACGGGGAGATCAATTTCCCACAACTTTTCATGACCCCACTCGGTTATGCTGAGTGGGTACGACACTTCCTTAGCTTTTCAGCCATAACTTTCTCATACGAGCTCCGATTGAGCTGATTCAAAGTCCTATGGAAATATAAGAGAATTATATACAACTTTCATGTTTTTAGTTTTAAGAAATTCGAGCTGAATCAAGGGGTAAATTAGGTACGAAGTTGATACACCTGCACTATGAAGGCTCAGAGTCAAGTTTTGAAGGAAGATGGATCCGAACCAAGACAAAAGCCAAAAAGAAGGCATGAACGAGTGGAACCCCACTCGGTGATGATCTGGTGGCCCCCCACTCGGTCATGGGGAGATCAATTTCCCACAACTTTTCATGACCCCACTCGATTATGCCGAGTGGGTACGACACTACCTTAGTTTTTTGGATATAACTTTCTCATACTAGCTCCGATTGATCTGATTCAAAGTCCTATGGAAAGATAAGAGAATTATCTATAACTTTTATGTTTTAAGTTTTGAGATATTCGACCTTAATAAATGTTAAAATTGGGCATGAAGGTGAGATATGGGAGCCACTCAAAACCGAGCCAAGAAAAAAAGGGCAAAAGAAGGCATGATCGGGTGGCCCCCACCCGATCATGACCGAGTGACCCCCCTCCAGATCATGACTGAGTGGCCTCCGCACTCAGTCATGGTCGAGTGGGCTTGGCCCAATCTCTCCTCTTTTTCCTCTCGAATGGGCCGCAAAATCATCGAAATAGGCCGCGAGATTCTCGCCCCGATTCTCGCACGTCCTCTTTCTCTCCTCCGCTATAAATATGAGACCATTCCTTTATCACGAGATACGCTATTTCGAGCAATTAAATTACAATTTCTCATTTTCTCTCGAGATCTAATTTAGGCATAGGAGGGTTTACGCGGGGACTCCCACCCGCGCCCTGACGGTGCTCTCGTTTTGTAGGCCTCTCGTCACCATCCAGGCCTCTCGTCACCACCAAGGTCTCTCGTCACCACCAAGGCCTCTCGTCGCCCTGAGGTCACTCGTCATCCTGAGGTTACTCATCATCCTTGAGGCCACTCGTCATCCCGAGGCCTCTCGTCATCCCGAGGCCTCTCGTCACCCCGAGGTCACTCGTCATCCCGAGGTCACTCGTCATCCTTGAGGCCACTCGTCATCCTTAAGGCCACCAGATCACTTTAGGGCCACCAGATCATCAGCCCACAAGATCATCAACGCACAAGACCATCAGCCCACAAGATCATCAGCCTGTCAGACCATCAGCACTGTCGGATTATCAGACTTGGAACTCTAACGGATCCAATCGCTTGTCAAGATTCTCATTAGTGAAGACACGACTCCCGAGACTCTTGCGTCTGTCCACAAAAAAAAAATAAAAAAATAGATTGTTGTATTTTGGCAACAACAATATCCATTTATGACAACTCTATTATTTAAGGGCAATTATTCATATAGCGATAGTCATGCATCACACATGAGCTACCATGAACATGCCAACCAAGAACATTTCTTATTAACTTCCCAAATGATTATCATGCTTCTTCATGCAACTCATTTATGATATTATCACATGAATCCCATGTATATACGTATAGGTATCTTCAACCACATCCTATTATTTTAGAGGATTGAGGGATACCAAAGGAATCATTTAAAAATAATTTACTTTAACAATCTTACTTGATTTGGTTTAAGAAAAGCCTTAACCAACTCAAATCATAACTAAAATATATTATATTATATATCAAATCAAAGCCCTCGAAGTCTAGTTTATGACGCTTCAAATGGATAGCAATTTTGACTTTTACGTCAAAAGTTATGGCCAAAATAGCCAAGCATGCACAGTGTAGTCAAAACACAGTCGAGTCGACTTGAGGGCAAACTGAGTCAACTTTAGGTGAGTCGACCCACACAAAATCGAGTCGACTCGAATAAAAATGGAGAAAAAAAGCCAAAAAAAAATTGGCTTCAACCGAGTCAACTTAACCCACTACAAGTCGACTCAATTGAACCAAAATGCATGAGATGGACACAAACCACCCAAAAAAAACAACACTAGCTTTGTAACGACCCATTAGAGGGTCCAAAATTTATTTAGAATTATTTTGATATTTAGTTATTTCTTGAGTTAAAGGAATTTGCCAATTTAATTTTAATGTGGCAATTTAGAATATTTTTAATTGAGAAAATAACATTTAAATAACATTTAATTCTTTTTAAATTGTGGGAATTAAAATAAGGACATGTTGGTCTTTTAAGAAGTTCTTATTATCTTAAGGGATTGAGATATCCAAGCGTGAGAAGTCTTTGGCTTATAGTCTCCTAGTTGTATTAGGAGAAAGAGATTGAGTTATGAGCTAGGGCTTCAAAGTATATATATATATATATAGCTTGATGGCCAACAGTTCTTCACGTCGTGTGAAAAACATAAGATAGAAGAAGAGGCAGAGAGTTTATATTACAATGGTCTTTGGTTTTTCTTGGAATACCTTTGATTCGATCAATCATAAGGTAAGTTTCTTCTCCTTGTAATACTTTCTTATAGGAGCATATTGTTGAGCTAAATTGCTCCAATCTACCTATTGTGTGTTTTGATGATTAACAAAATATAATTTTAGTAAAATCATTTTTGGTATATTTAAAACCTCTAATGTATTTTTGATATATCTTAAATATTATATTATTTTGTGTATCAAAATGAACCAAGTAATGTTTTTTTCTAAGTCCGAAATATTAGCACGCTATAAGAGAACATATTAGAAAATGTTTTCATTTTAAAAAACTAACTCTCGGTATTTTCATATCTAATATTCAATAGTGTTAAAATGATTTTTAATGAATTTTTTAAGAAATAGAAGGTATCTATGTTGGGGGTGGTAAAATCGCTAAATTTCGATTTTGTACTAAAATCCAAAATTTACTTTCTTATCTATTTGGATTTTGATTTTTTAAATATTTTTATTGAATCCAAATGGGGGGTACTATGTTATTTACATTTATGTATTAAAGTAAATGGAAGGTAAACTAAAGAAATGGAAATAACTTGTAGTGTATTCATGCTATATGGATTATGCCTTCAAACAATTACTATATGTTTAAAATCCATTTTCTATAAAATCTGGCCCAAAAGTCGACTCTTATATATCTAGAGTCGACTCCCCTTCAGTTGGAGTCGACTCTTTCAAAGTGAAAGGCGACCCAGCCGAGAGCAGTTGATGTAGAGTCAACCTAGCAGCATGGTGTTTTTTAAAGAGTCGACTCTAGCATTAGAGAAGTCAACTCTTGTACAACTAGAGTCGACTCCTACTTCAAATAGGAGTCGACTCCTGTTTTAGAAAAGTCGACTCTCGGTTCCAACGGTCAAATTTTTCCTAACCGTTACAGATCCGTTGGAAGCTCTAGTATAAATATCAAGCTGAGATTTTTGGAGAAGGCTAATGCACAATCAAGATCTATCATCCTAAAGCACTTCCAAGCTCTCAAGCATTCATTTCAAAGCAATCCAAGGCTCAAGCTCAAAGATACATCCATTGGAGCCCAAGGCAAAGGAGAAGAAGATATTCTCTTTAAGTTGGTAAAAATTGTATCATTGTATTTGCATATTTGCCTTGTATATTGTTCTTATATTGGTATCCATTTTAGTCCAAGTGTGTTGGACATAGGATTGATTATTTGTATTTATTGTGGATTGTGAGTGGCCTCCTAGAGCCCCAGTAATCTAGGTGTGTTTTGTTGTATTAGTTTCCGGGGTGAGTTAAGGGGAAAACCTCGGTGTTATGTAAAAGTTTCCTAGGTGAGCTTGTTGAAAACCTAGGTGTGGTTTTAGTGGAACCTCAAGTGTCGGGTTGACCTTGAGAGAGTGGAGTAGGTGTTGGAGACACCGAACCACTATATTTCTTGTGTCGATTATTGTGGTTGTTTGTGTATTTATATTGCTATCATTTTCAAATAACATATATATTTATAACAAGGATATTTTCTTTATAAGAAAATCTCAAGAGTTTTAAAAAGGGAAGAATTTGATTTGATTAATTTTAATCACTCAATTCACCCCCTCTTGAGTGGCCATTGTGTATGTCAAGGGACCAACACATATTAGCATTCAATCTCAGTTATTCCAGATTGATTGCGCTAGTTATCAAGTTGTATCAATTCCAATTTCAGATACATTATATATATATGCGTATACAGTGAGTTTGTATCTGTTCATGCATGTTTCTTTGCAGCGATTCCATTAATTATGATCGTTAAATTATTCCTAAAGTTGTTTCTTGTTGATTGGGATTTGCTTTCCCAAGATTTTATTCAGAATGGTGTAGTTTTGTTAAGTTTGAATCAAGAATGGAGTCTCTGTGTTTGTTCGTTTCTAGGTTATTAGGTTGTAGACATTCAAATAGGTTCTCTCAAATCCGGATAGATTTTTTAGAGCATGTGAGTAGCATCCAGATAGGTTAGAGACTATCCGGATGGGTCAAAAGGTTTTATGTGAGTGACATTTGGATAGCTCTTGTTTGTATCTGGATGGCCTAGTGATATCCGGATGCTTCGTTTTCATATCCGGATGTGTCCAGCAGTGATTGTCAGTAGCATCCGGATGCCTTGAGTCGCATCCGAATGTGTTTAGTTGTTTATGAGTGATATATGGATGCTTTGTGTCGTATCTGGATGAGTCTAAGGCTTTCTGTGAGTGATATCCGGATGCTTTGTGTCGTATCTGGATAAGTTTAAGGCTTTTTGTGAGTGATATTCAGATACTTTGTGTTGTATCCGGATGTGTCCAAATATGTATGCGTCTTGTATCCGGATGAGACCTTGCTCATTTAGATGGCTCTCACTCTCATTCAAAGTTCATGTGTCTTATATCCGGATGGGTGATTTCCATATCCAAATGGGACTAGGGTGTATAACACTCACACCGAAATTCCATCTTTTTCCTATTTGGTTCCAATATTTTCAAAACTTCAAAGTTAAGCGTGCTCGGGTGGGAGTAATTCTATGATGGGTGACCCCCCTGGGAAGTCTTCATGTTGCAACCCTCAAAATAAATAAATAATTAAATAAATATCAGTAAATGTTATATTTCAAGAGAAAATACGAATAAATCTTTGTATTCTAATATATTGAAGATCAAATTACATGTTTAGTATTTATTAGGACATGATCATCATTACTTTTATGAGATTATATGCATATATCTTGGTATGAGCATTGAGCATGACTTTCTATGGATCACTACATATCGTGTGCTACCATGTATATGAGCATTGCATTATGCGCACCAGACGGCTTGTCCGCGGAGATCCCACCAGTTTCAATTACAGTTTATGTTTTGCTCACCTGATGTCGACCAAGGGGCTAAGGGCATATTGTCCACAATATGTGCTTACAGTTTTTATGTATGCAGGATTCAGATTAGTCAGGTATGTTTAATCAGATTATGTGAACCTATAAGCCAAAGTTGCATACCTGCATTTATTTTACAGTTATGTGCATTACACTTATGAATTCAAACAGATAGTGTTATACTCATTACAAGTTCAGTAAGTATTTTTTTCAGTATCGATATTCTTCAATTCAGTTTCAGTTATTCTTTCCAACTTGTTACTTGCTGAGCTTTGTAGCTCACTTTGTACTTTACCATTCCAGGTCCTAGTGGGAGAGTACCAGATGTGGGGCCTAGCAGCAGTAGACAGTAGTGTGTGTACGTGGAGCTGCTCAAGGCTAAAGATTTCTGGGAGTTTGTTAGTTTATAATGTTTGTCGATTTAGTATTAGTTTATATTTCAGTTGAGTGATTTTCTTTAGATGTTATGGTTTTCAATTTATGTTAACTCAGAGTTTTATTTCATTCGATTGAGATATTCATTATGGTATCAGATTTTAGTTTATCAGTTAGTTTTATTTTATTTCCCGTAGCACCTCTTCTCGGGCAGTTCTAGGAAAGGGGGTGTTACAAGCTTCATAACCCACAAATGTCATTCCATGAATGAAACATGGGGTATACAAGCCCCAACGAAACCATCAACAAGACCCAACAAAAGCTTTGACATGACATACGAATCAAAGAAAAAATGAAGAAAATATACAACCGATACCGAACATACTTTTTTAACTATGAGGGAGAGAAGAACCATGAAGCATTTCATTGCTACAACAGAAAAGAAAACTTGCACAAAATGCCATAAAAGTGCAAGAGAACTTGCCTTCATGATGCTTAAACTGAAGAGACGAAGAAGAAGAAACCTCCTCTAACTACACCCTTCAAGCCCCTAGCAACCAGAAGAAAAAGAAGAAGAGTCATGAGAGAGAGAGATTGGGAAATGAGGAGATGAAAAATTTGACAAGGCATGGAGAGGTGAGGGGGAGGGAGTAGTTTGCCAACCACTTTCCCCTTTGTTTTTACCATTTTACCCTCCATAACACACACACACACACAAATATCTCAAGCCCAATTTTGCCATTTTGCTTCATTTCCATTTATTTTCTCTTTTTTTTATTCAACCCATTATGCCAATTACCATTTTACCCTTTTCTTTTTCTTACATAACATATAATACATAAGCCCACTTTAGACATTTCATAAACCATTTCTATTTTTTATTAAATAAAATACACCATTTTATGCACAGGGCACTACAAAAAATCAGAGTTTTAGCCACAGAAATTTCCATAGCTAAAACATCAAAATTCGTCGCTAAATTTTTTAGCGATGAATTTAGCTATGGGGGCCTACCCATCGCTAAAGTTGGCATCACTAAATTTTAGCAACGGGAAATAGCGACGGAGGCATTTTACGACGGGTCCTTTCCCAGCCGTTGATCAACAACGAGACCGACCCCCGTCACTAATTTTTGTAAAATAAATAAAAAAAATTAAACATAAAAAAAATATTATAAATTCAACAACTAGTTGTTGATCAGCGACGGGTAAGAGTCCCGTAGCTAATTTTTGTAAAATAAACAGAAAAAAAATTAAACATAAATGAAAAATAAAATTATTAAAAATTTATATAAATAAAAAAATTTTAAATGTAAAAAAATAAAAAAAAATTATTTTCTAAATAAATAAATTTAAAAGATAAAATAAAAATAAAATTTTTAAACCTAAATCAAAAATAAAATTATAAAACATGTATATAAATAAAAATTTAAATATAAAAAAAAATTCATATAAATTTATAAAATAACAAAACTGAATTTGTAAGTCAAACCAATTAATTCATAAATATTTAGTTACAATCATCATTATTTTGTTCCTCATTATCAGAAAACTGATTACTCGGTCTTGGTTGAATCGACGGTCTAGGTTGCTGATAAGACGGGCCAGGTTGTTGTAATGCCATCATTTGTCTATTCATCTGCTCCTGCCATGCCATCATCTATTGTTGCCACTGATGTAGCTGCACATTCTCATTTTTTACCTCTGTCACCTTAATCCGAGCAGAATGCAACTCCTCGTCCATTCGAGTCTGGGCAGAATGCAGTTCATTTTGCAGCTCGAGCACCTAGGTCCGAGCGGAATGCAACTCCTCGTTCATCTGGGTGACCCTCAATCTCATTTGTTCTAATTTCGATGACAACCCATATGAACCACTAGAACTGCTATTGGATCCAACTGAGAAGAACTACCTACCTTGAGAGCCAAGACCGTAGACACGACCCTTCTTGTTCCTACCAGAGACAGTGTAACGCCCCGCTTTTCAGGCGTGTTATAATTTAGGACAATTCTAGGATTATAAATTTTTTTCTTTCAAACTTAAAGCTAAATCATATCATTTCTCATATCTATTCCAGAACTTCCAATTATTTTTCTCGAAAGAGAATTACCATACACATCAAATGTGAAAGCAAGGTTCTAACCTGATATCATAACATTGATGAATCACATGATAGTTTTATGATTCAAATGTAAAGTTTTAGTTTTAATGATGAAATCAATCTCTTGCTTTTGCAAAATCTCTTATATTAAAAGCGATTTGTCATCTCCAAAATCAAAGCGTAATCTTTTTTAAAGGTTGTAAAAAACCATTAGGTATTTTGTTCCAAAAGAAGCTTGTGTTTTAAAAATTCTGTAAGCTATCTGTCGACTGGTCAATATGATCTGTCGACTGGTTTTTAAATATTGGATCATTTGTCAACCGATGGTTTTTCATTTGTCAACCGACAGTATTAGTGTATCTTAAAAGACCATCATTTGTCGACAGATTACTTGTCATCTGTCAACCGATCCTTTGTTCTATCCTTAATCTGTCAATTGATGCCTATGCATCTGTCGACTGACAGTATAGGCTTTCAAAGAATGGATTCATCTAT
Organism: Diospyros kaki; assembly: GCA_036245055.1. Taxonomy (NCBI): domain Eukaryota; kingdom Viridiplantae; phylum Streptophyta; class Magnoliopsida; order Ericales; family Ebenaceae; genus Diospyros; species Diospyros kaki. Next base: position 34,274,574 of record BSEG01000016.1, read on the forward strand.
CGACCGACAAAATGCAAATCCTTGATGCTTCTTATGCAATCAAGCCATCTGTCGACCGATGCCTATGCATCTGTCGACCGGTAGAATGCTTGCCCAAGGAACTGTTGACAGATTCAAATAATCTGTCGACCGAAATTTGAAATATTACTTATTTATCGACCGATGCTCTGCATCTGTCGACCGTTTTCTTCCCAGAGACACATAACGGCTAGTTCAGCTTTTTCTCCCAAGTGTTTTCTCTACTAACAACGGTTTGATTCAATCATGGGCTTTCAAGAGGCTATATATACAAGTCATTTGGGGACTTCAAGAGGCTAAAGGAAATTAATCTACAAGCTCCCAAGTACTAAAATCGTTATTGTGCTTCATTGGTAAAGTTGTTCTCCTTTTTAAGGCATTGGGTTTATTTTGTAATCAATTCTATTTCATGCCTTGTCTTAATCTTTGAGAGAACTTGTAACTGAGAAGATTGTCTCTCAGATCCTCTCGTATATTGTAACATTTTATATCATCCTAGCTTGTATTGCTAGTGGGCTTACTTTGCTTGTAAGAGGTTTTAGAATACCTAGATTTTCCTAGAAGGTTTGCTTGATCAAGCAAGAGATTTGTATCTTCTTAGCTTAGTGCTAGAGGGCCTATCAAGTGTGATAAGAGAGTTATAATATTTTGCTTAGAAATCCTTAGTGAGGAGTTAAGGTAGTGGATTAGGCTTAGTCAAGCCGAACCACTATAACTCATTGTATTCTTTTGTGCTTGTGTCTCTTCTTCTTCATTCTCTTAGGTATTTCTTTATTTCCTTGTTGGTCCATATATTTAAAGTTCTTCATTAAGAAATAGTTCATAATTTTCAATCTTGTATTCTTCATTGTCAAAACAAGAGTGTCTTAATACAGTTGATACCTCATCGTGCCATTTCAAGGTCTTAAGGTTTAACGAAGTCATAATCTTCATAGACGACACCTCATTTTATCAAAAGAATTTTTAAATATACCAATTCACCCCCCTCTTGGTACTTGACATTGATTCTTCAAATCTAACTAACATAATTCGAAATTTAGATCTTACATCATCGTTCATCAACATAACTTAATACAAAGCATAAGTTCTCAACTAATATTAACCCTAAATAAGGTTATATATCATTATTCCTCAAAACGTTCAGAATTCAAAATAGCAGAACTTAAATACATGTGTTACATAATATACATTTCATTTATCATGCACTCTGCTAAATTCTATTTCATGGCTCATTCATCCTCGTTTCTACTACAATTTCCATCTGGAACGTTTGAATATTCTAGAGGCAAAGCCTGAGTTAGATGATGAATCATCTAAGTAAGGGTACAATAAACATATTTCGTGCATGAATGCAAAATGCAAAATGTCCTTTCCATATCATTTCGGTTTGAGTCGACCACACCCAACTATTGCTCCCCATTTTTACGACCACCTCTTTCGAAGTTGAGGTGTATGGATGCACCCTTGGCAAAGCAGCGGTGCCAGTCCATAGCTCAAACCCTTATGCGATGCATGATTGATAATATTATCGTGAATATATGCACTTTTCATCATCAATACATGTAAATGCAATCTACATGATATATTCATATCAAGGGATGACAACATAATAAAATCATTTAGTTAAAATCGAGTTTTGGGTTGAACCACTTACAAACCAAGCATTTTTCATAAAACTAAATCCAGTTGGAAGTACCACTTACCTTCTCAAGCTTATTGAGCTACCTCGATATTTGTGTCTTGCCTCGAAATACGTGCATTACCTCGATTTGAATGTCAACCTCAAAATTCTCACAAGTTACTTCAACTTTAAGCCTCAAAGCATCCTAATCACCATATTTGATTAAATAAGTATTAAAATCTATTTTTTCATAATTTCTTGCATTTTCTTTATTTTTTTCTCTATTTCTTCCTATTTTTCCTCAATAAATCAAAACTAAATATTTCTCAATATTTTCTCAAATATTTCACTATGAAAATTCATAAAATAATATTCTTGAATTTATGAAATTTTCTAAGAAATTTTACTTACCTTAACCTAGAATCTCAGACTTCCTCGATATGCATGCCACATTATCGAAACATGTGCCCAAACCATTTTTCTTGCCAAAATCTCTGGGATATTACCGAAACATAATTTCCTATTTTTCAGAATTTTTCTAGTATTTTTCTCTATTTTTTTCATTTCCTTTCATTTTTTTCTTTTTTCTTTTCTTTTTTTCTTTTTCTTTTCTTCTTCCCTCCTTCTTCTTCCTCTTGTCTCTTCTCCTGTGCCCACAACCATGCTTCTTCTTCTCTTTTCTTTTATTTTTCCTTTTCTTCTTTTTCTTTTCTTTCTTGTTTCTTTTCTTTTTTTTCTTTTTCCTTCTCTCATTCCTATTCATCTTCTTCCTCCTACTTCATTTCCCCTGCCCCTGCAACCTTCACTCGCACCAGCTCCATGCGCGCTGCCCAATCTAGCCACCGCCACTAGTCGTGCTTCCATTGCCGTCGCGGGTCACCACCATCATCCGTGCCACCTCCCTTGCTGCTCCGCTACTCGTCGCCTACTCCGCTTCATTCGACCATGGCCACCTGTAAGCTCTCGAGCTTGCTGCCATGGTCGAGGCTATGACTGCCACTTGATTTGGCAACCCATCTTGATAGACTCCACCCACGTCGGAAACCTCTCAAGGCTCTACCGAGCTAACTCAGCCGTGGCCCAACTCCGCCAAGCTTGCTGCCGCGGCCATGGCTGCCTTCAACCACTCCACCTCCATTGTCAAGCTTTCTCTCTCCTTTCTTTTCTTGCTGCTTCCCTCAATCTCTCCACTCCTCCTCTATTTATAGGCTCCCACCACTGTCTCACGTCTGCCTCGCCCACTCTCCCTTGTGTGCAAAATCTTCTAAATCATACAAGGCTTGGAGATTTAGAGTTGCAGGGCATGGGTTTGAAGTTATAGAGGCATGGAGTGAATTTGTAGAGACGCCCACACTACTATGTACATACATATATATAACTTTATATATTATACTATACTAACAACAAATTTATACATTTAAACCTGAATTTTTATCCTAAATTCATTGGAATAATTCTCTAATTACAATAATATCCTCAAACACTGAATTAATTGCCATTACGATACCGAAAATGCAAATCTAATAATCCAAGATTACTCAATAATGACGATTCTACTCCAGTGTCCTTTCCGGGCTATTGTTTCATCTCAAAACCACTAAAGGGTTGCTCATTACGAAAAACTGAAGCCCCTTCATGCTTTCGTTGACTGGCCAGAAGTCCCCTATGACAATTCGATTTTACAGCCTGAATGGCAATTGCATTTTAGCTGTATCGAAAACCGTTTCTGATCCAATTTCTTTTGGTACCATAAATCTTATCTCTGAACGCTTATCGAGACCATATCATTTTCCTTAGACAATTTCACTCCGAGACATTCCTTGTAGTCGATTCGATACTTATAACTGCTATCAGACCAATTTTTTGGTATTCTAACTTGTTTAAATTACGTGGCAACCTTATGAAAATATGGGTTCTTACAGACAGCCTGATAAAAAATCTGACACTCATCGATTGTAGGTGGAGAGGACGACTCGCTACCGTCGGCTAATGCTGAAGATGCCTCTGCACTTAATCTCTCGAATGCCTCCTATATATATAAATTAAAACATTAACATTCTCAATTAATAAAAAAAAATCATTAAATTGTAATGTTAATTAAATTATACAAAATACAATTACCGCGACGGCCTTTGATTTATTATCAACCCACACTTCTTGTCCTCGATCATCCTTCCGAGTGTGGGTTCTTTTAAAATCTCAAATTCATTAAGCTCGCGGGCTAAATCCCTTGCCTGCATGACAAATATATGAAGTAAATAAAAAATAATATAAACCATTATATAAATTTATAAAATTTACATTTAAGTAGAAAAATTAATTACCATCATTTTTCGGCTCTCTATGAAAGGAATGGATCCATCTGTGTGGACTGACCCACCAGTCTCAGAGGCGCGATTCTTTTTGTTTTGTTCTACTTGCTTCTTGTATTCATCTTCATCCCACTTTGCCTGCAATGCTCGCCACACCATCGGATCCATCCAATCGCCCTTATCTGCACCTCCTTTAATTTTGTTCAAATTATTTTTGAAACTTTTTCAACCAGATTTATTCCAAGTGATCCATAACGACCACTCTCATCGGGTTGCAACTTAAACTCCTTTTACAAGAAATTAAAAATGAATAAATATGTATAAAATTTTAAATTGAAACTTTTTATAATTAAGAATTGCAATTAGACTTATGCTAAATTCGTTCAGCCACATCTGTCGTGTTAATTCAAGCATGTCATCGTAATGCTTCAGTATATCGTTTCTTCCAAATCTTTGATTGTACACCTGGTGGGCCAACTTCAGGGAAAAAAACTATAAAACCAATATTTATTAAGTAAGAAATTGGATTTCTGTGTATAATAATAAAAAATAATTAATTAAAATAATATATATAAGATATTCAATTATCACAGTTTTGATTGCAAGATAACTCTACTCGGTGATTAGCTCGGTCGATATTAACTGACTCAGATGGAGTCGGCTCAACATTCTGCATTGGAAAAGATGTCGAATGATGTGCATGTGGTGTCGGCATAAATGAGTATGGGTTCCTCCTAGGGTATGAAAAGTAAACCCATGATAAGAGACAGAATGTGGTGCAGTCTCAGGTGGGTGGGATGTGGGTAGAACTATAGTATAACCCATATGATATGGCATAGAGGGAAATGGTTGTTGGAACTGAGGCATGGGAACGAAAGCATGTGGGTGCGATGATTGAGGAGATAAAGGAGTAGACGGAACAACATGTGTGGATATAGAAAGAGAAGACTGTGAACCAGCACTATTAAGATATAGGGAAGGTGTGTCCCTCTAGGATCGACATCTTCCTCTACCCCTACTACCCCTACCCCTGCTTGGTGCAGGAGATGAATGTCCTGACATCTATTTTTGAGAATTACATGAAACATAAAAACACAATAAAACGTACAAGGTCACAGACATTCAAAAATATAAAAGATATTATATCATAACATATATATTTGAATTCACATATATTCATAAATATATCAATCTTCTTCTACAAATTCATCACTATCTATATCATTAGACAATAACTCTTCTTCGTCGTCTTCTAATATAGATTCTTCCTCTGCATCATCATCATCTTCTTGCTGAACAATATTTGAAACATCTATTTCCTCGACTATCCCATCTAATCTTGTAAACTATCTCTAAAGTCATCATTTTAATCAATTTGTAGGAGTTCTGGTATTTCATCCTCCTGGAAAGATTCTTTCATGTTAACCTCAGGAGCCGTTATTGTAGGTCGTGCATTTGTTTTAATAACAATCATCCAATCACGTTTATCACGGCAAGTGTTAGGGTACGACGCGTAATACACTTGTTCAGCTTGTTGAGTAAAAATGAAAGAATCATATTTCTTATATCTTCTTAACGATTGAACCTCGACAATACCATACTTTTCATAGATTTTGGTTCCCTGAGGACTTGGATCATACCATTCACATTTGAATAGAACTACCCTTTTGATTAGTAGACCTGCATATTCCAATTCAATAATATCTATAATTTTTTCGTAATAATAGATCTTTGAGGATCCAACCCCTGTCCTAGGCATGCAAACACCAAAATTTTCAGTAGATCTACTATTACTCCATTCGATGGTATGGAATTTATATCCGTTCACGAAATACATTGGCCAATACCGCACGTTTGGAGTCGGTCCTCATTCTATATTTTGAATTAATGGATCGTAACAACTTGAGTATTCGAATTAAGCTGAGAAAATGTTTGAATCACTTAATGTATTTTTAAAATTCAATTAAAAAATAATCTGATATGAAGTAACATATTTGATGATGGAACCACTTAGGAAAATGTTCCTCGATTTGTTTGTCTATTTATGCATCTGTGATATTTGAAGATAGCTGACGCAACAGATTGGTGTACATACTGAAAAATTTAAATGATGTATCAATCAAATAATATGAACCAAGTATAAACTTATAAATATATTCATTTAAATTTTAATTCTTACTCGATATAAGATTCGACCTCCGAAGTATTCAACAAGACATATAATTTGGTGGCTTCAAACTCTTTCCAATCCATCCACCTGATTTTTATTGCTCCCGCAGTACGACTTGGATAATTAAGCATGAAAATTTGTGGATATGAAGAATCTCCCCCATCGTCATTTCGAGGGACTCTCGTTCTTCTTGATGGAACATTTAGTGTAAAATAATATGAACTAAATGTGGGCGTCTCCTCAATTAAATATGCCTCACATATAGATCCTTTTACATGAGCTTTATTGCGGACCTTCTTCTTTAAAGTGTTGAGGAACCTAAATCATTCGAAGATCTCCTCAATATAGGAGAATTTTATTATCTTTAAAATAAATGATTCAAATTATATCAGACATACCTTTCAAATGGATACATTCATCTGTATTGTACTGGTCCCCTCACATTTGCTTCATAAACTAAGTGCACTGGGAGATGCTCCATTGGGTTAAACCATCCCGGAGGAAATACACGTTCTAATTTGCATAAAATGATGGGTATATTTTGTTCCATGACATCTAGGTGTTCAATCCTCAATATTGTTGAGAAAATTTCTTTGAAAAACTGGCATAACTCAGTGACCGGATTCCAAATTTGATCTGGTAATGCTGCAAATGCCGTTGGAAGTAATCGCTCCATGAGAACATGGCAATCATGACTTTTCAATCCAAATAACTTTATGTTTCTCATATCAACGTACTTACCTAATCTAGAAGCATATCCATCGGGGAGCTAGAGTTCTTTTATCCACATAAAAACACTTAACTTTTGTTCTCTTTTGAACGTGTATTGGGTTTTAGGTTTCAAATATTTACCCCCGCCATGGATTATTAGTTCAAGTTCTTTCTGCCTACAATATTTTTTAAGGTCCATCCTAGCCTTGGTATTATCTTTAGTTTTACCCTTCAAATCCATTATTGTATTGAAAAAAATTGTCAAAAACATTTTTCTCAATATGCATGACATCTAAGTTATGTCAGATCAGATTATCTTTCCAATTTGGCAATTTCTAGAAAATGCTTCGTTTTGTCCAATTGTGCTCAACACCATACCCAGGCATCGCATAGTCCTATAACTGGAGGATAGATGGAAAATTACAGACTCTCTGAAAAATGGTATCTCCAGTTAATCGTGGTGGTGGAGAAGAATTATCAACTCTATTTTTTCTAAATGCGCTTGTATTTTTCCAGAAGACATGATCCATAAGCAAGATGTTACGCCCTGTTCTTCTAAGAGCGTTTCTTACCCCAACATATAATGATTGTAACATCCATTACCTCATTTTACCTTATATATTTTTTTTCCTCATTGGGGTAAATTATGTCTTATTGCGGAAACGTGTTCAAATCACAACCTAATTCATATTTAAAATCTCATAATCATAATTTGAACAAAACATCAAACCGAATATCAGATCTATTACATGACCGAAACTTGAATACGTTTTCCAACATAACCTAACATCATCCTTCAAAATAATACACGCCAAACTAACATAGTCAACAATAAAGATAACGTAGTAGAACTTAAATGTGGCATGCTATAATATCCCGTATTACATGGTATTGGAAAAATAAATAAATTTCGATTATTTGAAGGGACCTCGGGTGGCTCGGGAAGCTCAAGGGTCGATTTCAAGAATTTAATTATAAAATTTGTTGAATCGACGGTAGGGAATGTCCCGGGACTTTAATGTCTAGGGAAGAGGTCATGAGATTGGTGAGTGTCTCGAGGTGAGGCTAATGACGCTGGAAGCAGTCCAACCGGGAATAATTTCTAGAATAATTTCTGTATAAGTCCGAATGGGTGCCAATACCGAATGGTTATAGGGGACCTCTAGGAAGCTGAAGGGGCCCTAGGGATGGTCCAGTTTTGCGAGTAAGGCAACCCTAAGGTGTTTTCAGGTGAAATAAAGATCTCGTGCAGGCGTAGGGATGAAATAGGCATTTTCGAGTAGATGTCGGTTATTAATTTTCAGAAAATCAAGAATTTATGTGGCTTGATGGTATTTAAATTAATGTTTGGAGGGTCTAAGGGCAGTTATAAAATCTCCAAGTGTAATTAAAATTTCTAAGTGGAATTAATGTGATTAATGGGGAATTAAAAGTGTAATTTAAGTGTATTATATATATATATACGCGTGTGTGTGTGAAGAAGCTTCCTACTGTATTTGTCTCTGCAAAAATTTGAGATGGTTGAGAGGAGCAAAGCAGGAGAGAGCATGGATGAGAGAGGCATCGTGTGAGAGAGAAGGGAGATCGAGAGAATGAGAGAGATCAAGAGAGGGCGGAGATAGTCGGTGGCTGGAAGAAGAAGCCGCTGTGATGGCGGCCATAGCCGACGCGAGGCAGATCAGCGACGGACCAGCAAGGGCATGTGCCTCAGCTACTTGGCTGTGTCGATGGCCTGCCGAGCAGCCAACGGTGATGGCAGCGGTGATGCATGCAGGCTGCGCGGGGGAGGCCGCCATGGCTGCTCACGGTGGCAGTAGTTGAGGCACATGGAGGCTGGTTCCGGTGGCGGCAGATTGCGGTGGAGGTGGTGGCCGGCCTGTGGCCGTGGCAGCAGCGACGGCCGGCGGGCCAGGAGTCGGTGGTTGGCTGCCGTGCGCGAAGAAGAAGATGGTGAACAGTGCGAGAGCGGGAGAAGGGAGAAAGGAAGAAGAAGGAGGAAGAAATAAAAGAAAAAGAAAAAAAAATAAAATAGGAGAAAAATTTTAGAAAAATTGGAGAAAATTTTGAAAGTTAACTTGGGGCTCGAAGAGTGTACCGAAGGCTTGAAATGGGAATTCGAGAGCATTATGGCAGTTCAAAAGGTGATGCCAGTGTAGGTGATTAAGCAATTTCTCTTCCATATTGACTAAGGTAAGTTAATTAATTCTTTTAAGAATATTTTCATTATGTGAGATAATGTAATGTGAGAGGTGTTAGTTGGTTTAGGCCCGTGGTTGGGGTAGTTTGGTTGAGTTGTTGTCGGGTGGTTTTTCAGAGTATGGCGAAATTGAAGCCTTGGTTTAATTTTTGAATTGTGGGGTTTTTGTGTGATTGGTATCTAGGTTCGACCGAGGAGGCGGTGATCCTAGAAGAGTTCGGAGTTTGGGCTAACGTTCTCGTTGAGGCAGAGATGAGTCTTCGAGCTAGGTAAGGGTTGACCCCAAGTGGTGGGGTCTGCTTGCATTTGTAAGTGTTTTGTATGAGTTGCATGTAATGGTCACATTTACATGATTTGTGTTTTAGTGTACCTATGGCCATATGGAGGACTAGTGTTGGAGGAAGAGTTGGTCGATGTCTTAACCTATGGAGGTTATGAGGGCATGGAAGACTATCCATTTGCATTGCATTTTACATTACATGCTCTCTCATGTTTCATTTACTTATGCATTGCACCCTTACTGAGTCTTTATGACTCATGAGGTTTTACCTCATGTTGTAGATGTTGCAAGTTCGAATGCCAGCGGTGATGATGTCGGGAGGTTGAAGTGGCGACTAGCATTGTTGCCTAAGTTTGTGAATTGTATTATGTCCTGTATGTATTTATGTGAATGTATATGTTGTTGAGTGCTAGATATATCTAGTTGTTATAATCATCACAGTGTGGTAGGTGATTGCGAGAAAGCTATATGTATATAGCCCTAATTGGTGGGGCTAAGTTAGGATTGGATAAAGATTAGCAATGTACGTCTCCATAAATCCCCAACACTCAGTGAAGTGTGTGTTATGCTAGCTTTGTGCCTGGGTCACCTTTGACTTGCTATGAGGCGAGCTGAAGAAAGATGAGGCTCACTCTAGCTTTCAAGTCCTGATCCACTGTGTTTCTTGTCTGTGTTTGGGACCGATTCCTCGAGTGGAGCGAAGGGAAGGACGAAGCCTAGTCCCCACCTAGGGTGTTTCCTGTTGAAACATAGTCCAGCCCTTCAGTTGTGGTTTATTGAGTGAGTAATCTGGGTGATTACTCACCGGTGGTGGCCGAAAGTGGGAGTGGGTCATTATAGTTGGTATCAGAGCGGTGGTTAGAGTGCTGAGTGGAGAAGGCTTGGCATAAAATGTGGAATAAGGTTGATCTAAAGACTTTGGAAGTAGGACCACATGTAACCGAAGGACCCTAGGAGTTGGGTTGGGGCATTGAGGCTTGTGGCAATGTGAATGGTGGGCTCGGATATTCCTATTATGGGAATAGGAAAATATGATGGGATGAGATGATATTCTGGAAGTGGTATACGGGTCGAGCAAAGAAGAATCAAAAGCCCAAGTATGGGTGTTGATGTCGAGAACCCGACTGGAAAATTTGGGGGGTATATGAAGCCTTCTCAGGACGAGAGTTCCTATTGATTTAAGTGTTAAGGCTAGTGTGAGGACACGAAGCCAAGTCATGATAAGAGTCATGAAGGGGTAAGGAGAGCCTGAGGTATAGCTGATTCGGGAAGGGATTAGTAGAGCATCCCTGCGTTGGGGGAGATGGTTAAGCAAGTATGAGGGAATGGAGTTGTCCCTTAGAGGTGGTGCGATAAAGGTTGTGTGCTTCAGATAGATTGAGCTAAAGTGGAAATTAACTCAAAGCTCAAGGAAAGAGTAAGATAATGTTGCTTTCAGTGAGGCTCTAGGTGGAGCAAGCGTGTGAAGCATATGCCTGTCATGGCCAAGGAAGGCGTGACGTTGGTAGCTCGTAGAAAGGCTCTGAGGGGAGTGATGCATGAGGGATGCATATGGTGCCATGTGATTGTATCGCTATGGCAATCCCAGAGGGGATGTGCCTAAGGTTTGAGTGGACCTTAGTTGGGTTCATGATGAATCAAGATCTATCCTAAGGAAGGATAGACGGGTGGCAAATGGACCCTAGCGGGAGTGATAATGAGATGGAAATCTCTAGTAGATAGAGTTGGAATCCATATTGAGAATAAAGGAGTTGGGCATGCATTGATATGCGTGTGGAAACCATCGGATTTGAAGTCCTGGTTGTGAAAACCCAAGTGACCGTTCATATGAGTGATGGATGGGGGGCTAATTTAACTCTCATTGTGATGCTTGAGGTCAAAAATGACGTCTAAGGTCATGAGATCCTTGTTGGGGAGATGAAGAGGTTACCCAATGAGGGGTATGAGCGGGTATGTGGGCCGAGGGTGATAAGTTTATGGCAACAGGACATCCATGGGTTATGTGCACCAAAAATGCCTACTTCAGATACTGGGTGTGCCAGGGGGGTGATGAGTCATGTAGAGGCTCCAGATTTGAAATTCCAAGTCATGGAAGCTAGAGTGAGGCATGCTAGAAAGCCAGGTCGGGCATTGTGACTGAATGCATTCATGGGTGTGTAATGAGAGACGAGAGGTCTCGATTTACCTAGAGGGTAATGGTAGATGCCATGGGTTATGTGTGCCGGAGCTTGAGGTAGGCTCAACATATCGGTTGTGGACTGAGAGATAGTTGATAGTCAAGCTCAGGGATGAGCTTGGTGGCAAAGTGGTTGGTGATAGACTTGGATCCATTGTTGTGGAAAGATAGATCTTTCGAATTTTGGGTGATCGCGGTGAGGTATGATCTTGTGAGGTAAGGTCATGAGCCCTCAAGAGGCAGAGTGGTTTGAGATTTTCTGAGGTGGTAAAAGATATAAAGTCTTGAGGAGCGAGGCTCATGGTGTGAACTTGAGGTTGTTTTAGTCGAGGGTGGTGGAACCATTGTAGTTCGCGGAGGTTTTATAGTAGCATAATGCTACGGGTGCAATGCTCGCAGTGACGGATCTGATGCTATGGACCATGTGGCAGAGGACTAATGAGTTGGCTCGTGAGGAGGGCAGATGGCCCATGGGCCTGAGCAACTTAGTGAACTGTAGGTGACGATCAAATGCCTAAGATTTGGAGCAACACCTTAGAAAATTTGGTCAGGTGAGACCGATAGTCTCTTGCAAGGGATAGGATATCTAGAGTAGTCCTAAGGAGGAATGGAGGAATGCGGTAATGTTCCGATAGATTAGTAGCCGAGTAGGAAGCTTGGTGAGGATAGTGGTTGTGAGCGTGGTGGGGTAGCCATGTCGAGTTCGATATCAGAGGTGGGATCAGAAGGCTTAGAGTCACACTACGGGTGCGAAGCAAATCAATATTGGACTTGAGCCATGCTATTGGGAACTGTTGTTGGGCCAGTGTAAGGGAGCAACATGGTAGTGATGAATAGCTGTTGACTCTCCGAAACACAGGGCAACACGATGGGAAACCAGTGTTGGGCTAGTGTATGGGAGTGACACGGTAACGATGATTAGGTGTTGACTCTCTAAAGCACAGGGTAACACGATGGGGAACCAGTGTTGGGCCAGTGTATGGGAGTGACACAGTAATGATGACTAGGTGTTAGCTCGCCTTAAGTACAGGGCAACACAGTGATTATGCAGATGGTCAGGGGCTGTAGATATGTGAGACCCAAGGTAGGGGTGATGAAAGTTGTGGTTAGTTCCACAGCTCAGCTAGGAGTAATAAGAGATGTTAGGGCGTTGCATCCAAGTGGGGGGTTAAGCCCTTTATTTCGGTAAAGTGGTGTGGAGGTGGTTTAGCGAATGTTCAGGTGTGGTAGCGTCGCGAGATGTTGAGAAAGAAACCCGTGGAAAAGAAATGAGTCTAACATGGGAATAACGCTACGGTTGATGCCTACCAATGACGGGTCTAATGCTAGGGACCACTAGATACAGACAGTTAGTTCATAGGAAGGACTATAGCCCTCTATGTGGAGTAACCCGTCTGTGGTGGAGATGATTAGACGTCGAAGACCTGGGGTGTACTATAGGTTATGTCTGGGTTAGACCTAAATTTCTATGAGGGTTGAAATATCAGGTAAATTGAGATGATGGACCCTGTGCAACCTTGTGGTGATGCAAGAAGATGGGTTGATTGGTGGAGTTGATAAATGGCTCCAGGATGTTAAGTAAGTGCCGTAAAGGGCGAGACTTACGAGATGGAAGCTAACCATGAAAGGGGAATATTAAAGCATGCAAAAGTTTCAAGTAAGGGGATCTCTAATCCTGTGAGGTGAGTTTAGACAGGCTGAACATGTGGCTAAGGCACGATTCAAAATCCGTGAAGGCTCGCAATTGCACAGTCTAGTGTTAGTCCTGATTTTGTCAATGCGAAAATGAGGAAGTACCCTCATGTAGCACTGGATGGGTTTCCAGTTGATGACACAGGATCAGTTGCCAGGTGGTAGTGCTTGATGGCAATGGTGGGAATGTGAGGCTTGAGGACTATGATGTAAAGCCTTATTGATTGTCATGTATGCCTTTAGTATAAAGGTTCAATGGGTCCTGGTGGTTAGACCAGGCAGAATTTTGAGAAAGAGATCTAAGGTTATAAAAGATGGTTGGTCAGGGTAGAATTGTGTTGCTTAAGGGAGTATTACTCGATAATAAGAGGTATAGAGGGTAGTGTTCAAACGTGGCTTAGGTAGAACTTGAGATGTTCACCTAAGAAAAAGCATGGGGCAACAACACTAGATGAACCCCCCTAAGGCACTACAACTCTAACAGGATGGATCACCCGGGGAAAGCCAGCATTATGGCGAGTGCTTGAGAAAGAAGTGAGTCCTTCGGCATCGAGTGGAAGTGTGAGTTCCACAGGAGTGGCAGGGGTGATTTCCAGGATGGAGTTTAAATCGAAGTCATAGTCAATGATTGCAAGTGTAGTGCTTGGAGAAAGGATGTGTTGGTTGTGAGCTGGGGCAATCCAACTAGAGCTAATCAAGTTGGTTAGATGGAAGTTGAAGGTGAATTTAAGATGTCGCCAATGGGTGACAAGAGCTCGGAGGAAGAGCTTATGGGATAAGATTGGTTCCCAGGAATGGTGTTTAGGTGATGAAATCACCTGATAGCTGTGAGTGATACAGCTAAGGGGATGCCTTGGTGTGTGGGCAATTGATGAGATTTAGCCTCGTGATTAGAGGTTAATGGGTGTGAAGGAAAATAGCTAGTGGAGCCGATTAGTGACCGGCTGGGGGTAGCCAGTGGAGACCAAAGGCGCTGACCAGTGATAGCGGCAATGGCGAGTAGCAGTTGGCCATGGTCGTGCGACGTCGTGAGAGTAGTCGGTCAGTGGCATAGGTGACTTCGGAGTCGTGGTTGCAGCTAGATGTGGCGCCAAGCAATGACAGGATGTTATCCTAGCCGATGATGGTGGCATTAGAGCCAAGGTGGTCGCTCACCAAGTAAAGTGAGCTAATTGAAGCAAAAAGTATAAGAAGAATCCGGGAGAAGCTGGAGTTTTTCAAGGGATTAGTTGGCCATCCGAGAAATGGCAAGATGGTAGAGAAAAGCTAATCCAAGATTAGGGTTGTATGGGTCAAGTTAACCTGTAAGAGTGGAGATGCAATGACCGTGGAAGGAAATGCGTTGTTGTCATGGTATTATCCTCATCGAGAAGGACAAGGAGAACCATTATGCATGTTTTAAGTCAGGTGTCTATTGTGAATTGAGAATGAACTTGATTAAGATGGCCGAAAAGTTTTGTGCCTCTAGAATATGAGGCTCGGTCAGGAAATGGTGGGATTTTAAAAGTCCCAATGTAATTGAAGCTGGGCGAGTGAATTTGGCTAGAAGACCACTACAAAGGTGGGGGGTGTAACCATGTTAGCTTGTTAAGGTAAGGGACCAAATGCACGAGTCATCCTACAGGTGTGATGCAATAAGTGATTGTGCATTATTAGCCAAGGTAAGGCCTAGCATGGGGTATGATTGTAAAAGCTGAAATGGGGTGAAGAATTGAAGGGGGTTGCTCAGTGAAGAGTTTCCTGGTATAGGTATGAGACCCCTACTAGCGTGAAATATTGGCCAGTGAGGAAGGCTAAAGTATCTCTGTGTGCTTATGCGAAGAGCTCCTGGTTGGGAGGAGGTTGTAGCCCGAGCATGGTTAAGCTCGAGGTGAGATTGTAATGATGCATGGATCGCTAAGCTCGAGGTGGATTCAGGTAGTGCACGTATGGTTGGAATGTGTAATTACCAGGCATGGGGTTGGGTATGTCGATTATGCTTAATCATATAGATAAATAAAGGTCGGTTGGTCCAGGTAGTATACCATGTATGAAATGGTCAAATTTGGCTAGATAGGCCAAATGGTTGCTTCCCAGGTAATGCTAGCAGGGTTAGTTGATCGGTAATGAGAAGTTGCCATGAGGATCAACTCAAGCTAAGCATATGTGTGATTAATGGTGGCATGCCATGGTGGAATGGTTGTCAGAGTGTCTTGTGGGCACTAAAAGTGAATTGCGGTGGATGATCAGTGCTAAAATGTTGTTAGTTGGACAAGCGTAAAATCGTGGCCATGTGTGTTTGGAAGTGGGAAACGTTGCCATGTGTGATCGGCGTAAAATCGTAGTAGACTGATCAATGATGAAATGTTAGCGCATGTTGGTTTCGATTGAGGGGAAATGGGAAGTAGACTGCAAAGCGATGCTTTGAGGCAGAGGAAATCCATTAAGAGATGGACATCGTTGCAGTAAGCATGTCCAGCGACTAGTAGTGCGATTTAACGGGAGGCCAAAGCGATATTCAGTTGATGAATCTTCTCGAGAGTCAGAGGACGAAAAGCCAGGGCGAAACCTCATGGTGGAGATAGCCCAAGGGAAAGGTAAGCAATGGCTGAACTATAAGAATCTCGAGTATGGAAATTCGAGAAATAGCTCGAGAATGTGTTGTCTTGAGCAGATAAGTAAGGTAAAGTGAATTTCGAGGACGAAATTCTTTAAAGGGGTGGAATGAAATACCCCGTATTATATGGTATTAGAAAAATAAATAAATTCCAATTATTTGAAGAGACCTCGGGTGGCTCAGGAAGCTCAAGGGTCAATTTCGAGAATTTAATTATAAAATTTATCAAATTGACGGTAGGGAATATCCCTAGACTTGGATGTCTAGGAAAGAGGTCATGAGATTGGTGAGTGTCTCAAGGTGAGGCTAATTACGCTGGAAGCAGTCCGACCGAGAATAATTTCTAGAATAATTTCTGTATAAGTTCGAATGGGTGCCAATACTGAATGGTTGTAGGGGACCTCTGGGAAGCTGAGGGGACCCTAGGGATGGTCCAGTTTTATGAGTGAGGCAACCCTGAGGTGTTTTCAGGTGAAATAAAGGTCTCGTGCAAGCGTAGGGATGAAATCGACATTTTTGAGTAGATGTCGGTTATTAATTTTCAGAAAATCAGGAATTTATGTGGCTTGATGGTATTTAAATTAAAGTTTGGAGGCTCTAAGGGCAGTTATAAAATCTCTAAGTGTAATTAAAATTTCTAAGTGGAATTAATGTGATTAATGGGAGATTAAAAGTGTAATTTAAGTGTATTATATATATATACGTGTGTGTGTGTGTGAGGAAGCTTAAGCTTCCTAGTGTATTTGTCTCTGCAAAAATTTGAGATGGCCAAGAGGAGCAAAGCGGGAGAGAGCATGGTCAAGAGAGGCATCGCGCCAGAGAGAAGGGAGATTGAGAGAATGAGAGAGATCGAGAGAGGGCGGAGATAAGCCGGTGGCTGGAAGAAGAAGCTGTTGTGATAGCGGTCATGGCCGATGCGAGGCACAGTAGTGACGGACCAACGAGGGCGTGCGGTGGAGCTCATGGAGGCCGGAGGCGGTGCTGGCCCGCGACAGCTGCTTGGGTGAGTTGATGGCCGACCGAGCAGCCAACGGTGATGGTAGCAGCAGTGCGTGCAGGTTGCAGAGGTGGTGGCCGGCCTGTGGCCGAGGGTAGCAGCGACGGCGGTCGGCGGGCCAAGCGTCGGTGGCTAGCTACCGTGCGCGAAGAAGAAGGTGGTGAACAGTGCGCGCGCTGGAGGAGGGAGAAAGGAAGAATGAGGAGGAATAAATAAAAGAAAAAGAAAAAGAAAAATAGGAAAAAATGGGGAAAAATTTCAGAAAAATTGGAAAAAATTCTAAAAATTAACTAGGGGCTCGAGGAGTGTGCCGGAGGCTCGAAATGGGAATTTGAGAGCATTATGGCAGTTCAAAAGGCGATGCCAGTGTAGGCGATTAACCAATTTTCTCTTCCAGATTGATTGAGGTAAATTAATTAATTCTTTCAAGAATATTTCCATTATGTGAGATAATGTAATGTGAGAGGTGTTAGTTGGTTTAGGCCCGTGGTTGGGGTTGTTTGGTTGAGTTGTTGTTGGGTGGTTTTTCAGAGTATGGCGAAATCGTAGCCCTATTTTAATTTTTGAATTGTGGGGTTTTTCTGTGATTGGTATCTAGGTTCGACCGGGGAGGCGGTGATCCTAGAAGAATTCAGAGTTGGGGCTGGTATTCTCGTTGAGGCAGAGATAAGGCTTCGAGCCAAGTAAGGGTTGACCCCAAGTGGTGGAGTTTGCTTGCATTTATAAGTGTTTTGTATGAGTTGCATGTAATGGTCACATTTGCATGATTTCTATTTTAGTGTACCTATAGCCATATGGAGGACTAGTGTTGGAGGAAGGGTTGGTCGATGTCGTAACCTATGGAGGTTATGAAGGCATGGAAGACTACCCATTTGCATTGCATTTTGCATTACATGCTCTCTCATTTTTCATTTACTTATGCATTGTACCCTTACTGAGTCTTTATGACTCATGAGGTTTTACCTCATGTTGTAGATGTTGCAAGTCTGAATGCTAGCGGTGATGATGTCGGGAGGTTGAAGTGGCGACTAGCGTTGTTGCCTGAGTTTGTGAATTGTATTATGTCCTGTATGTATTTATGTGAATGTATATGTTGTTGGGCACTAGATATATCTAGTTGTTATAATCATCACAGTGTGGTAGGTGATTGCGAGAAAACTATATGTATATAGCCCTAGTTGGTGGAGCTAAGTTAGGATTGGGTGAAGATCAGCAAGGTATGTCTCCATAAATCCCCAACACTCAGTGAAGTGTGTGTTATGCTAGCTTTGTGCCTGGGTCACCTTTAGCTTGCTATGAGGCGAGCTAAAGAAAGATGAGTCTCACTCGATTTTTTGGGTCCCGATCCGTTGTGTTTCTTGTTTGTGTTTGGGACAGATTCCTCGAGTAGAGCGAAAGGAAGGATGAAGTCTAGTCCCCACCTAAGGCGTTTCCTGTTGAAACATAGTCCAACCCTCCAGTTGTGGTTTGTTGGGTGACTAATTCGGATGATTACTCATGGAAAGTGGGAGGGGGTTGTTACACATGCTTATACATATAATCAATACATTTACGCATTTCCATGAGTGCCATTACATGTCTTCATTTTCTTCGTTCCTATTATGACCTCCATCTGAAACACTGAATATTCCAGGGGCATTACTCGGGTTAGATGATGAATCATCTAAGTAAGGATACATTTATAATTTGCATGCGTGTGTGTACAATGCAACAATGTCCTTTATTGCTCAACTGTTTGAGTCGACAATTAACAACTTTCATGCTAGTCTGAGCTGACGTAACAACTTTCATACTTGTTTGAACCGACATTGCTTGTTCGTACTCTCAAAAATATGCAATGCATGATAGATGATAACGTTTATGTATGTATCCATCTCAATAAAACATGCTGATGCATCTACGTGAAAACACATCGAAACATAACATGTTAACATGCCAAAAACATACTTTGAAGCACACATCATATCAAACATATAGGCATACTATTTCAAACAATAGGGCACATTTTAGAAAATACCTTTCACAAATAAATTAAGTTTGAGAAAACTAGCTTACCTTTGAAATCTGCTTAAGCCTTGAGAAATGTGCTTTTAACCTCAAGTGTGCGATTGCCTCAATTTACATGACATCTTCCAAATAAAATCGCTCCCTGGCCATCAATCCATTCTAAAATCAATACTCCTAATTTTCTAACTTTTCTCCCAATATTTTCTATTTTTTCTTCTTATTCTCCTATTTTTCATAAAGTCTATTTCTTTTCAATAAATAAAATAAATTATTCTATAACTCTTTTCCTCAATTTTTCTTCACCAAAACTTCTAAAATATTTTTCTAGAATTTTTACTAGATTTTTCTTCCTATATTTATATTTTTTTTCTTTCTTTTCTTTTTCTTTTCTTTCTTCTTTTCTTTTTTTTTTCTTTTTCCTTCTCTCCTTCCTATTCATCTTCCTCCTCTGCACCTTCTTCTTCACCGAGCACACGCGCACAGTGCACTTGCGCGCATGGCTGCCTTGTGAGCATCACCGCCTGTCAGCTTCACCATTCGCCGCCTACTGTAACGCGACCGCCATCGCACACCGTCGCAGCTCCGCCACTTCCATGCTCGTCGTGCTTGCTACCTGCGGCGCTGCTCGCTTCGATGAACCACCATGGTAGCCCCTTACTCGAGCTTCCAGCACCTTCGCCCAGCCTCTGGCCTCGCTTCAGGCCATTTTCCGCCTCCATCGTCGCACCACACCACCGCCCACTAGCTGCCTTGCTGCTCCACTACGCTCGGCCTATTGCCATCTCCCCTGCTAGCGTCTGCTTCCTCGCGAGTTGCCATGGCCGACTTCGACCCAAGCTCTCATGAGCTCTTTCTTTCTCTCATTCGATCTCCTACTCTTGGCTCTGTACTTGACCAACCTCTCGGCCATTTTCTTTCTTCCCTCATCTCTTGTGGGAGCTCACTGCCATTCATTCTCTATAACTCCCTCTATTCATCATTTCCATTTCTTTCCAATTGCTTCTCCTATTTATAGAGAAAGCAGCTTGGGCACCATTCTAGCAAACTTGGCCACCACTCGATCGACCATGAAGCTTCCCAGAAGCTTCCTCTCGCATACACGAGCACACGACATTTCTCTGCCCAATCCAACATGCTGGAAATCCGCCCCCCACGCCTCCATTACGCATGCCTTTTTGTTCCTCCTTGTCATCACACGAGCACACACATCTGAATATTATATATATTATATTTATATTGCACCTTTAATCCCCATAATTCAACCTTATTTCACTTAGAAATTTCATTAATTGAAGTTAGACCCTCCAAGGCTTTCATTTAATACCATTGAGCCATCCAATCTCCAAAATTAATAACTGACATTTATTCGATAAAGATCGATTTTGCCCTAATGTCCTCACAGGGCCCTTGATTCCTCCCAAAATTACCTCAAGGTTGATTGTTATAAAAAATCGGAGCTCCCTTAGGGTTTCGTTGACTTCTCAGACATCCCCTACAACCATTTGGTTTTTCAGCCTAAATCATAGTTGCATTTTAACTGTACTGAAAATCGTCTCAGTTCTAATTTCTTTTAATACCATAAATCCTATTTTGGAACGCTTATCAGGACCATAACGTTTTTCTTAGGCATTTACACTCTAGGGCATTCCCTGAAGTCGATTCAGCGATTTATTTTACTATCAAGCCAATTTTCGGTATTCAAACCTTACTTAAATTACATGGCAACATTATGCCGAAACGAGGTCTTACATAAGAATTGCCTGTGACAATCAAAAAATGACGTCTTGCCACCATACTTGAGGTTGAAAGCTTTAGTTTTCTCCATACAATATGGACACACTAATCTATCTGATGTCATCCAACCAAATAACATTCCATATGTAGGAAAATCATTGACGGTCCACAATAGAGCAACCTTTATGAAAAAATTATTTTTTATTGATATATCATAAGTCAGAACACCTTCGTACCACAATAATTTAAGTTCATCAATTAGAGGCTGTAAGAACATATCTATCTTGTTTTTCGGGTTTGATGGACCTAGAATAATAGCAATTAGAAAAAGAAACTCTCTTTTCAAACACAATCCAGGAGACAAGTTATATGGTGTCACAATGACCGGCCAACAAAAATATGGGCGACCTGATTTACCATACGGAGTGAATCCATTTGCACAAAGACCAAGCCTTACATTTCTAGGATCAGCGGAGAAGTTAGGATATTTCTGATCAAAATGTTTCCATGCTTCCCCGTCAGACAGGTGAGACAATACACCAGGCTCCCTTTGACTTTCATGATGCCATCTCATACTTACAGTTATAACCGTAGAAGCATATATTCTCTGCAGTCTTGGAATAAGAGGCAAATACCACATTTTTTATAAGAAATTTGTTTAAATTTGTTTCCCACTTCTTACAGATTAAAACGAGGATGAATGCAAAACTTACAACTCATCTCGGACTCGTCATCCTTGTAATACAACATACACCTATTTGAATAACAATCAATCTTCTGATAACTGAGGTCAAGCTGGGAAACCAACTTCTTGGTATGATAAAAATCAGTTGGCACAAAATTACCAGTTGACATTGTTTGATGCATAAACTGCATGATTTCATTATACCCATATTCGGGAATGTTGTAATCAGACTTTATACTCAACATCCTAACTGCAGCAGAAAGTTCACTTTCTACTTCGCAATTTGGATACAATGGAGCTTGTGCAGTAGACAACATGTCATAAAATACTTGTGTATTTTCATTCGGTGCGCCATCTACATTGTAAGTCTAATAACCACTTCCACTACCAGTATCTTGCATTATATATGGCGTATTCGATGGCCCAGCCGCATTCATTACCATCTGTCCATAGGAATTAAATTGGTCCCTAAAATTGTTTTCTCTATAATATTCATTTTCAACAACCGAATGAGGCACAACAAGCACTTCTTCACCATGATGCGTCCAATAATAATAATCTTTCATGAATCCATGTTTGCAAATATCTCTTTTCACCTCATTGACTGATTTAAACTTTAGACACTCGTATTTCATACAATAGCACTTTAACTTCTCTTCTAATCTTATGAAACTTTCTTGGGTAGATGCAAATTGAATGAATTCATCGACACCCTCATAAAATTCTCTAGTAATCCCTCTCTTTCTTGGGTTACACCTCTTATCAATCCACTTACAATGCGATGGAATTTCCATCTTAAATTCAATAATATGTATGACGAAAAAAACTATCCTGAAAATTCACAAAACCATCTTTTAGTACTACAAACCAACATAATTTTTAATTGCACTTTTAAACATACACTACTTTAATTTTTTTACCAAGTAACAAAAGTTTTAACCAAATAATAACATTATATTTGTAGTTATAATTTTTAAATTGTATTAAATAAATAACTAACCCGACAACAATATTATCGACATTCAACTGTTATATTTAAACATATTATTTATCGTTAAACTAATCATTTTTTATAATTAAACTAGACTAGACTACAAGTTTTTATTTGTTTCAATTATGTATTATTGTATAATTTTGTTAAGATTAGTCTTTATTAAACCTAGAGTTAAATCCTGCTTAAATCATGAAACCCACCCATTCATTATTAAAAAATTAAAAAACATATATTTAATATTTTTAATTTATAATATATAATTAATAAAAATAAAAAATTAAGTTCTTTTAATTTCTAATAAGAGATTTAATAAAAACTTAAGTTAAAAAATTAGTCTATATTCTTAACAACAAAACTAATACACAAATTTTTATTTTGTGAATATTTATTTTAATTAAAATTAAAGTCAAAATATCTAAATTAATTAAGAAAATATTGATTTGGCCATACAAAAATTATTTAACAACCAAATTTATAGTAATATTAATAACATAATAAAAAATTAATATAAATTATTTTACAAATTTAAATTTTATTCTAAATTTACAATTAACCAAACCCCCAAGTGTGAAACAAATCCCCTGCCACACCACATTTAAAACCCTAATTGTGATTATTATTAATTTAATTTTAATTATATATTATTATCTAATTTTATTAAGATTATACATTTAAAACCCCCATTGTGCAAAATAATTTTATTTTTGCCTACTAAAATTATTTAACTATATTATTAATATTTATATGATGAGAAATTTATAATTAATACTAAATATAAAATTAAAATTTTATTTAAATTTTATTATTAATTTATTATTAAAACACTCCCCCACTCACCCACTGAACCCCCTAAACAGCCCTTTTTATTTTTTAATTATAATTTTTTATAATTAAAATTAAATTTATAATTTAAATTTAACATTAATTAAACCCTATATATCTTATATATCCCAAAACATGAGACATGTAAGAAAATTATATAACTCTTCAAACTTTGCTATTAATTTTTGGCCTCGCAATTCATTAGCATTTGAAAATGTTGAGTATGAGATAAATTACTTTGATGCCTCATAACCTTCACAGTCAACATGCCAAACATAAATGCAACTCCACACCTAATGCCAAACATAAATTAATGTATGAATTTTGTGCAGGCAATTGTAATTATAGTGGGATCAACACGAAACATTCCATGTTTGATTCCAGTGCTTGCCATGCCAAAGGCTAAAGCATTGAGTTGAATGATCACATCACAAATTAAATCATTTTTGAACTACAAATTAAATCACATCATAAATTTAAAATTAAAACATTCAAGAATCCACCTCATTTAATGTTTTAATTTTAATTCTAATTTTCCCAATTAATATTGGTTAAACTTTCAAACTTAATCAAGCACTTAAAAACTAAACAAAATCACCTAATATACATATTATTAAAAATTAAAACTCCTATTCTTATTCTTCATTCTCTGTGTCAATATATACATATATTATTTATAAAAAAATTTGTTTAGATGATATATATAAATATATGTTCATAAATATGAAAATAACATTTTTAGAACATTTATTACTTTTCATGACTATATATATATATGGAAGTAATGAATATATATGGAAAGTTTGGTCAAAATCATGATTTTTCTTTATTTTTTTCTTTCCCTTGTAATATACTAGCTAGCTCCTTTGTGATAAAGATAAAAAAAAAATTACTAAAAGTCTAGAAATTTCGATGAAAGATTTTGTAAGAAATCTTGCTTAGTCGTTACAAACTTGATTTATATAATGAGTAAGGTTTCAATTTTGATGCTCAAAAACATTTTGGGGGCGCCCTAAAAAG
Source organism: Diospyros kaki (assembly GCA_036245055.1). Lineage (NCBI taxonomy): Eukaryota > Viridiplantae > Streptophyta > Magnoliopsida > Ericales > Ebenaceae > Diospyros > Diospyros kaki. The sequence continues at coordinate 34,298,606 of BSEG01000016.1, forward strand.
GTTTTTGAGTCATTTCTATAATTTTAAAAATATTTTAGGATTATATCGAAAAAATGTAGTTTCATCCACAAAGAAATTAAAAATGAAAAAAAAAATCATTTTTAACTTAGAAACAAAAAAAAAAATCCCTCTCTAACAAGAGATGGAATTTTACTCAAAAATTTTAATTTTTTTAAATTTGTTTAAAATCATTATAAAATTTATATCTATTTTTAGATTGAATAATTATTTTTTATATTAAAAATAATAATTACAAAAAACTCATATTTTTTTATTTACAATTTTTTTCTATTTAAAATATCATCTACCTATTTTAATTCATTTTTTATCTTCCTTATTGTAACATCCCGGTAATTCAGGAATAATTAATAATTATTAATTTGATTGGGAATAGTTAGTAATTGTTAAATTAATCAGAAATGGTTAATCGTCATTAATTATTATAATTAAGGTGATTATTAAATGTTTTTAGGTTTAAAGAAAATATTAATTTAATACGTGTTTATGGTGTTTATTGAGTGCTTATGATTTAAAGGAAATATTAAATTATTTTGTATTAAAAGAAAGAGGCAATTAATTATTAAAAATCTTAGGAGCATTTATGGAAATAAAGAAAGATTAAAATAAATTCATTTGGGTGAATTTCTGAAAATTTTGGGTGTTAGTGGAATAATTGGAAATAGAAGTTCGGGTGTGTGTGATTAATGGAAGTTGTGGGTGCTGAAATGTGAATTACGGAAGTGGCCGAGATTCACTTTAAATTTAATTGGTGCGCTTGTATGTTGGAGGTCATGGCTAGCGCAGGTGGTCGCGGGTGCACGTGTGCTAGGTGAGGTCGCGGGATCAAGCCCCTTGAGTGTGCGCGCGCGCAGGGAAGAATTCTAGCTAGAATTTTCCAGCCATTCCTTGCCCAAAACGGCGTCGTTTTGGGCAAGGCAGTGGGCTAAATTGAGCTGCCACACGACAGCTTCTGGCAGCCCTCTCCTGCTTCCTTTTTAACTCAATTTTGGCGTGAAATTGGTCGATTTTAACAGTAACAGTGAAGAAGAAAATTGGAGAAGAAGAAATTGAGAGGAAAATTTAAAGAAAAATAGGAATATACATGTAAGTTAAGTAATTTATGTGAATAAATTTTTACGGTTTGAAATTTTATTTAGGGTATAATTTTATTAATTTTGGTTGAATATACTGTTATTATGCAGCATGTATTAATTTAGCAGTGTGTGGGCAGAATAATGTTGGAATCAATTAATTTAAGGCAAGCTCCTTACTCCTTTGCCGGTCTCCTTCGATTTATGAATTTTATTTCCTTCCTTAACCCAATTTGGTTTCAAAAATTAATTGTGTATGTTATAGTTAATTATTATCTAAATTTTATTAAATTAAATTAAATAGAAGACTTTCGCGGTTTAATTCTGTAAATGCTTACGGGGTATTGTATCGCCCCCACTTCCTTGGGAATGATGTCGAACCTGGTTGGGGTTAAGTTCTTAGTGAGTCAGTGGTGGTTGTGGATACCCTCCGGGGTAAGTTGTTGTAAGCAGAAGTCTCGGGATTTGCTTGTGTGAGTCGTAGGGTGTGGGATATACAGCTACTGACCATTGATTGTTGGGTTGTGGCAGTTGATGGTTGGATGTATGGGCACCAGTTATCAGCTGTTACGATAGACTATAGATGGGTCAGGCAAGCTAGTACCGTCGGACACCCACCCTTGGTGTGTGCCTATCATGATATGGTTATGGTTTTATTTTTGTGGGTGTGGGTGGTAATAACAGGCGGCGTGAGCTGTCGTTCAATGAGGTAACGTGTTGGCTAAATATTTGGTGACACTAATACGAACCGTCGTCAAGCCGGGGGCAACTGTCGACTAGTTATTCATAGTCACGGATTGTCGACCGGTACTTGGTCACTGTCGACCGGCTTTGCCATTATGTAACATCTTGCATGACACCACAGTGCATGGGATTGGGCTTACATTCATTGGGAGTCATGCTTTGTATGTATAGGGAGGTGTGCACATTGGCATAACCCCGTTGGCCTATTGAGTGTTGATTTGTGTATGATAGGCGAGCATGTGCATTTAGAGCATTTTGCCTGTGTAGGTTCCTATATGGGCGTAGCATGGCCTGATGCTTGGCTTATAGGGGCTTTGTCATCACATTAATGCTGTAGAAGCCACTGCATTTATTATTTGTTGTACTGCATGGTTATCGTTTGATATGGATTGTGGTATGGAGTTGACCCTCGATAGCTATGAGTGGATGCTGGGCTCCTGATAGGTATGACTCGAGAACTTCGGTATATGATTCTGATGGGAGCCTCGAGCTCATGTGGATCGTGTTGTGAGAGCTTCGGGCTCTTGGGCTTTATGCCAGCCAGTTCATGGATGTGGCAGGTTTGTATGCCAGGACTTGGGTGCCAGGATGTGCATTTCTTATGTGGGCCCCAAGGATTGTTATATGCATTGTTATATTTATGTTGAGCATGGGTTATTCTGTTGCACGGTATGGCAGGGCATGTTTAAACTGTAACGACCCATTATTGAGTCTAGAATTTTAGAATGATGTATTAATTTATTTTAATTATTATATAAGTTGAGCAAATTTGATTCTTAATGTTGAGATAAATCTATGGGCTTGTATGTATGGGTTTAAATTAAATGGATGGGATAATGAGTTGGGCTTCAATTAATTAAGGCAAGTGGGCTAAGAGTTGGGTTTGGGCCTTTAAAGAAATAGAAGATGGGTCATTTATTTGGGCTTAAGCCCAATACAACACAAAAAAATAAAATAAAATAAAAATAAAAAAAATAATAAATGAATTAATAATAATAATAAATAAAATAATAATAATAATAATAACCATAATAATAATAAATAAATAAATAAATAAAATAATAATAATAATAATAATAACAAAATTTAAACACCCATTTTCTTTTTCTTCTTTCACTTCTTCTTTATTTTTCACTCCCTCTTTTACTTCTCCTTTCTTCTTTCACTTCTCCTTTTTACTTCTTCTTTTCCTTTTACTCCTACTTTCTCCTTTCACTTCTTCTTTTACACCTTCTTTTTCTTTTTCTTTATCTCCTTTTCTTCTTCTCCCTTACGACTTCTTCTTCTTATTCTATTCTTCTTCTCTTCTTCTTCTTCTTCTCCTACGCATTCTACTGCTTCTATTCTACTAAATTTTCTGTGGCAATTGGAGCTTCTGTGCGGGTGCTTCATCTTGATTTATTCATCCTCAGACAAGTATCATTTCTTCTTCTTTTATTTTTTCCCCTTCCATGTGTAGCATCTCTATTAAATTCTTTTTTGTATTTACATAGTATAAAATCCCTAAATATTGTGAGTCTATTTGATGTCTCAAAAGGGGTTTGATTCACCCCAATATTTTTCTGTGAATGGCATTTTTCACCTCCATTGTGATGGGAGTTTATTCACTTTCATTGCTCATTGTAGTGTATTTATTGGTATATCTTATATGTGAATGATGTCTGGATAATTAATGTCTATACTCGAATGTCCCATGAAATTGTGGGAAAAATATCAAATTAATGTGTGAAAAATTCGTATGCTACAGTACCTATACAGTATATCGATACAGTACCATACAGTACCTATACAGTATCTCGATACAGTACCATACAGTACCTATATAGTATCTCAATACAGTACCTGTACAGTATCTCGATACAGTACCTATATAGTATCTCGATACAGTACCATACAGTACCTATACTGTATCTCAATACAGTACCTATATAGTATATCAATATAGTATCATATAGTACCTATATAGTATCTCAATACAGTACTTATACAGTATCTATACAGTATCTCAATACAGTACTTATATAGTATCTCGATACAATACCATATAGTATCTCGCTATAGTATAATACCATATTCGTATAGTATACATACAGTATCTTGCTACAGTACCATACCGTATCCGTATAGTACCCCGCTACAGTACCCATCCGAAAATTTTTATTAATATTAATTAAACATTTACTTAATGTATTAGAGCGATTGTATGGTGGAAAAATAACATTTTTTTTAGTCATAACATTCTTTAATGGTATTAAATGTATATTGAGAATGAGAATTTAAATTTTACATTGCTGGTAAATGCATACATGATGTATACATGTACATGATGCTCATATATATATTCTTAGCGCACTTATTATTTTGTGCGGAAATAAAGGGTACCCTAGGAGCGCCTGACGCGGGACGAGGTGGCCATAGCCCGGCAGGTTGTGCTCGATACGTTATGTGCTGATTTATTGATATGATGATTAATGCATATTTTGCATCGTGGCTTACGAGCCTATGAGATTTATACTTATGATGTATGCACTTGTATGATTATACATGAACAAAAATGGAAATTTATAATTCTATGAGATATGATTTCCTGACTTATATAATTGAATATTGATATGAAGTCGTTGTACATTCCTCTCAGTGTCATCATGATTTCTCTTTCCTTATACTGCTCCTTTGTACTAGAACTTGCTGAGCCTTGTGGCTCACTTGATCTTCTTATGCCATTCTAGGTAAGGGTAAAGCAGTCATTAAGGGCAAGTCCAGTGGGACTACAACCCAAGGGTAGTGGTGTACAGAGGCACTCAACTCGGAGATCCTAGTTGCGTTTTGGTGAGATAGATTGATGAGATTTTAATTTTTTATTTTGCATTAGAGTCTCATATTCAGTTTGTATGGCCTTAGAGCCCAGACGTATCAAACATTGGTTTGTAATGAGAGTTATTGATATTCCGCTGCGTGAAAATAGATAAATGTGCGTTTATTATGAGGTATTATTCTATATCATCCTTGTGATGACTTCCTTTCGAATGTCCTATGCTAGCGGGCACATTCGGGAGTGGGCCCTTACAGTTTTAGTATCAGAGCAATAAAGTATAAGAGTGAGGAGAGTCTCTGTACACTTAGGATTGGTGGGTAGAGTAGATGTGTGTTTAGTAGTCTAGTGAGACTAAGTTAAGATGGAGTACTAAAAGGTCCTTTGGTTGTACAGGAAATGAGGGGACGTCGAGGAAGGCCGCCTACACGCGCCCGAGGCAACCGGGCAATTCTTGCTCCAGGTCCTGATCCCATTCCGGAGCCTGCACCTGTACCTAACCCTACACCACCCCAAACACCACTTACTCCTACAGATTCAGTGGCAGAGTTGCGCCAAGAGGTTAGTGAGTTAAGGGGCACGATGGCTTCCATGTTGAGGCATTTCGAGGATTTCATGGCCCATCAGGGCAGGCCAGGACAGGCTCCGCCGGTAGCAGGGAATGAGCCAGTCTTACAAGAAAATGTTAATGGTCAGACGTCGAAACCAGTGCAGCAGGAGGTTAAGCCTCAGGGCATGGATGGTAATGCTGGCAGTCAATTGGTGAGGAACTTCATGGCACTCAGGCCATCAGAATTCAGAGGGGGAAACGACATTCTGGTTGCAGAAGAGTGGCTGATGGCAATAGAGAAACATCTGCGGACCATAGGATGCACTGATGCACAGAAGGTACAGCTAGCCACATACCTATTTCGGGGAGCAGCTGAGAGGTGGTGGGAGACGGCCAGACTACGATTCAGGAACAGGGAGCCATCTTGGGCTGAATTTAGGGAACTCTTCAACGCCAATTATTTTCCCGCCTGGGTTCGTAGCCAGAAGACATACGAGTTCATCGAGTTGACCCAGGGCAATAGGTCAGTGGCTCAGTATGAGGAGGAGTTCACCTCCCTAGCATGCTTTGCCCCCGAGTTAGTAGACACTGATGAGAAGAAAGCGACCAAGTTCTTGAGAGGGCTGCGAGTGGAGATTCGATTTCAGCTGGCAGGTGCGCAGTTCACTGACTATTCTACACTAGTACATCGGGCATACATCATTGAGAGGGAGAGGAGCGAGCTGAGACCAGCCCTGGCAGCTACTAAGGGGTCAGGCTCAGCCCAGGGACAGGGCAATGACAGGAAGAGGAAGGGTGCACCAGGGCCTTCGAGAGGCGCGCCAGACATCCCCCCATGCAAGACATGTGGAAAGAGGCATCGTGACCCATGCCGCTACGACAGAGGGGTGACATGTTACACTTGTGGTCAGGCGGGGCACGTACAGAGGGACTGCCCTCAAGGGTCAGGTAGAGCAGGCAGCCAGGAGGTGACATGTTTTAAATGTGGGCGAAAGGGCCATAAGGCCAATGTTTGTTCAGTGCCGCCCCAACTAGGAGGCCAAAGGCCGGGGTATTAGAGTGATAGATCTGGGCAGAGACAGTCAGTGCCTAGACTTCAGGGGATGGCACCATCATTGGCACTATCACCAGGACAGAGCACCGCAGATGCTGATAGACCCCACATCCAGGGGCGAGTGTTCGCCTTGACTACAGCTGAAGCAGAGCAAGGGAAAGACACAGTGCAAGGTATCTTATCCTTATATGATATTGATGTTTGTGTTTTATTTGATACGGGATCCACACACTCTTTTGTTGCACCTCGGGTTGTATGTCATATTCCAATTTCCAGTACATTGTTACCATATTATTTGATTGTGACTACTCTGGGAGATACGAAAATGGTGGGTAGTGAGGTGTATAGGGATTGTAAAATCATGGTGCACGATAAGGAGTTCCTAGGGAATTTGGTGGTGCTAGACATAAAAGATTTTGATCTTATTCTGGGCATGGACTGGCTATCCCAACACTATGCTAAGGTTGATTGTCAGCATAAGGTAATTCATTTTGAGTTGCCTCATCAGCCAATTGTTGTGTATAGAGGCATTAAACCAATGAGCTCCACACCCTTGATTTCGGTGATGAAGGAAGAGAAATTAATGCGACATGGTTGTGAGGCATATTTGGCTTTAGTGACGACTGGTAAGGAGGATAAGGTGGAATTGCCAGATATTCCGGTAGTCTGTGAATTTCCCTATGTATTTCCTGAAGAGTTGCCAGGATTGCCGCCATCGAGGGAGGTTGAGTTCTTTATTGAATTAGTATCAGGTTCGCAGCCAGTTTCTAGGGCTCCTTACAGGATGGCTCCAAATGAATTGAAAGAGCTAAAGGTGCAGTTGGAGGAATTGATTGAGAAGGGATTCATCCGCCCGAGTGCCTCATCTTGGGGTGCTACAGTTTTATTCGTGAGGAAGAAGGATGGATCCATGAGATTATGCATTGACTACCGGCAGTTGAATCAGGTGACGTTGAAGAACAAGTATCCCCTCCCCCGTGTTGATGACTTGTTGGACCAGTTACGTGGAGCATTCGTCTTTTCGAAGATTGACTTGAGGTCTGGATACCATCAGGTGAGGGTCAGAGAAGAAGATGTAAAGAAGACTGCTTTTCGCACTAGGTACGGCCATTATGAGTTTGTGGTCATGCCATTTGGGTTGACTAATGCCCCGGCAGTCTTCATGGATTTGATGAACAGGGTGTTTAGAGAGTATTTGGATAGCTTTGTTATAGTGTTCATTGATGACATACTCATCTACTCGCCGAGTTTGGAGGACCATGAGACCCACCTTAGGCTGGCATTGCAGAGGCTAAGGGAGAGGCAGTTGTATGCCAAGTTCAGTAAGTGTGATTTTTGGCAGCGACAGGTTGGCTTCTTGGGACACGTAGTATCTGGTGAGGGTATTTCAGTAGACCCTGAAAAAGTGAAGGCAGTGATTGAGTGGCCACAACCGACTACAGTGACCGGCATCAAGAGCTTTTTGGGGCTAGCAGGTTACTACAGAAGATTCATTGAGGGTTTCTCTAGGCTTTCCTCTCCTATGACAAAGTTGACTCGGAAGGGAGTCAAGTACGAATGGAACAAGGCTTGTGAGCGTAGCTTTGAGGAGTTGAAGAAGAGGCTAACCTCAGCACAGGTATTGGCTATTCCTAGGAGTGAAGAGACATTTTCCATCTTCAGTGATGCGTCACACTCAGGTCTCGGATGTGTATTGATACAGGATGGACGAGTGAATGCCTATGCCTCGAGACAATTGAAGAAACATGAGGTGAACTACCCTACCCATGACTTGGAGTTGGCGGCAGTAGTGTTTGCTCTCAAGATTTGGAGGCATTACCTCTATGGAGAGAAGGTGGAGATTTATACTGACCATAAAAGTTTAAAGTACCTTTTCTCCCAGAAGGAGTTGAACATGAGGCAACGTAGGTGGATGGAACTTTTGAAGGACTATGATTGTGAGATCTTGTACCATCCGGGGAAGGCCAACGTGGTGGCTGACGCATTGAGTCGTCGAGGGGCTTATATGGCGGCTATGAGGACCCAGGAATGGATGCTTTTGAGTCAGATGGGGGAGTTATCTATTTCTGGACCCGAAGAGAGACCTATGGGGTATTGTTCGTACCTAAGGGTACAACCTGATGTGATGGAACAAATTAGGGTGCAACAGTCACACGATGTGAAGTTGGCCCAGATCTTGGCAGATGTGGGGAAGTTTTCCCCAGTGGGTTTCAGCCAAAGGGGCGATGGGATGCTACTATTCCAAGATCGGATTTGTGTACCAAATGATGCGGAGATCAGGAACGAGATTTTAGCAGAGGCTCATAAGTCCCTCTATACGATTCACCCCGGCACGACAAAGATGTATCAGAATCAATGGAGGCAGTTTTGGTGGGATGGTCTGAAGAGAGATGTGGCAAGATATATATCCCAGTGTGCAGTGTGCCAGTAGGTTAAGGCAGAACATCAAAAACCAGCAGGTCTCCTACAGTCGTTGCCCATCCCAGAGTGGAAGTGGGATAACATATCCATGGAATTCGTGTCAGGGCTACCAAGGACAGCAAAGGGGTGCGATGCTATTTGGGTGATAGTAGACCGTTTGACGAAATCAGCCCATTGACTACCAATTAAGAAGACTTACCCTTTGAACCGCCTGGCGAAATTATATGTGGAGGAAGTGGTGAGATTACATGGAGTTCCCTCTAGTATCATGTCGGATTGGGACCCTCGATTTACTTCGCACTTTTGGGGAGCGTTGCAAGATGCTTTGGGGACGAAGCTAAAGTTTAGTACCGCGTTCCACCCTCAGACAGATGGACAGTCAGAGAGGACAATCCAAACATTAGAGGACATGTTGAGGGCATGTGTGTTGGATTTTCATGGCAGTTGGGATGATCATCTGCCACTAGTAGAGTTCGCCTACAACAACAGTCACCACTCTAGTATTAGTATGCCGCCTTATGAGGCACTTTACGGCAGGCCGTGTAGATCACCCATTTGTTGGGAGGAGATTGGAGACAAAGCATTATTGGGGCCAAAGATTGTTGAGCAGACATCAGAAAAGATTCGGATCATCAGGGCTAGAATGAAGGTCGCACAGGACCGACAAAAGAGCTATGCGGATAAAAGACGTCGAGACTTGGAGTTCTCAGCTGGGGACCACGTATGGCTGAGAGTGATGCCCATAAAGGGCGTACGCAGGTTTGGGGTGTCGGGGAAGCTTAGTCCTCGCTATATTGGACCGTTTGAAATCTTGGAACGAGTTGGCCTTTTGGCCTATAGGTTGGCCTTGCCACCACAGTTAGCTGGCGTTCATAACGTCTTCCATGTGTCCATGTTAAGGAAGTACGTGCCAGATCCCCAGCATATCATCGACTATCACACGATAGAAGTCAAGGAGGATGTCACATACGAGGAGAAACCTTTTAGTATTTTGGAGCGGAAAGAGAAAGTGCTACGAAATCGATCAATTCCACTTGTTAAAATTCAGTGGCAGCGTCACTCTTTAGATGAGGCTACTTGGGAGCGCGAGGAGGAGATGAGGCGTCTTTTCCCCCAGCTATTCGAGTGACCAGACAAGAATTTGGGGACCAAATTCTTTTAAGGGGGGGAGAAACTGTAACGACCCATTATTGAGTCTAGAATTTTAGAATGATGTATTAATTTATTTTAATTATTATATAAGTTGAGCAAATTTGATTCTTAATGTTGAGATAGATCTATGGGCTTGTATGTATGGGTTTAAATTAAATGGATGGGATAATGAGTTGGGCTTCAATTAATTAAGGCAAGTGGGCTAAGAGTTGGGTTTGGGCCTTTAAAGAAATAGAAGATGGGCCATTTATTTGGGCTTAAGTCCAATACAACACAAAAAAATAAAATAAAATAAAAATAAAAATAAAAAAAATAATAAATGAATAAATAATAATAATAATAATAAATAAAATAATAATAATAATAAAAATAACCATAATAATAATAAATAAATAAAATAATAATAATAAATAATAATAATAATAATAATAATAATAATAATAATAACAAAATTTAAACACCCCTTTTCTTTTTCTTCTTTCACTTCTTCTTTATTTTTCACTCCCTCTTTTACTTCTCCTTTCTTCTTTCACTTCTCCTTTTTACTTCTTCTTTTCCTTTTACTCCTACTTTCTCCTTTCACTTCTTCTTTTACACCTTCTTTTTCTTTTTCTTTATCTCCTTTTCTTCTTCTCCCTTACGACTTCTTCTTCTTCTCCTACGCATTCTACTGCTTCTATTCTGCTAAATTTTCTGTGGCAATTGGAGCTTCTGTGCGGGTGCTTCATCTTGATTTATTCATCCTCAGGCAAGTATCATTTCTTCTTCTTCTTTTATTTTTTCCCCTTCCATGTGTAGCATCTCTATTAAATTCTTTTTTGTATTTACATAGTATAAAATCCCTAAATATTGTGAGAGTCTATTTGATGTCTCAAAAGGGGTTTGATTCACCCCAATATTTTTCTGTGAATGGCATTTTTCACCTCCATTGTGATGGGAGTTTATTCACTTTCATTGCTCATTGTAGTGTATTTATTGGTATATCTTATATGTGAATGATGTTTGGATAATTAATGTCTATACCCGAATGTCCCATGAAATTGTGAGAAAAATATTAAATTAATGTGTGAAAAATTCGGATGCTACAGTACCTATACAGTATATCGATACAGTCCCATACAGTACCTATACAGTATCTCGATACAGTACCATACAGTACCTATATAGTATCTCAATACAGTACCTGTACAGTATCTCGATACAGTACCATACAGTACTTATACTGTATCTCAATACAGTACCTATATAGTATATCAATATAGTATCATATAGTACCTATACAATATCTCAATATAGTACTTATACAGTATCTCGATACAATACCTATACAGTATCTCAATACAGTACTTATACAGTATCTTGATACAATACCATATAGTATCTCGCTATAGTATAATACCGTATTCGTATAGTATACATACAGTATCTTGCTACAGTCCCATACCGTATCCGTATAGTACCCCGCTACAGTACCCATCCGAAAATTTTTATTAATATTAATTAAACATTTACTTAATGTATTAGAGCGATTGTATGGTGGAAAAATAACATTTTTTTTAGTCATAACATTCTTTAATGGTATTAAATGTATATTGAAAACGAGAATTTAAATTTTACATTGCTGGTAAATGCATACATGATGCATACATGTACATGATGCTCATATATATATTCTTAGCGCACTTATTATTTTGCGCGGAAATAAAGGGTACCCTAGGAGCGCCTAACGCGGGACGAGGTGGCCATAGCCCGGCAGGTTGTGCTCGATACGTTATGTGCTGATTTATTGATATGATGATTAATGCATATTTTGCATCGTGGCTTACGAGCCTATGAGATTTATACTTATGATGTATGCACTTGTATGATTATACATGAACAAAAATGGAAATTTATAATTCTATGAGATATGATTTCCTGACTTATATAATTGAATATTGATATGAAGTCGTTGTACATTCCTCTCAGTGTCATCATGATTTCTCTTTCCTTATACTGCTCCTTTGTACTAGAACTTGCTGAGCCTTGTGGCTCACTTGATCTTCTTATGCCATTCCAGATAAGGGTAAAGCAGTCATTAAGGGCAAATCCAGTGGGACTACAACCCAAGGGTAGTGGTGTACAGAGGCACTCAACTCGGAGATCCTAGTTGCGTTTTGGTGAGATAGATTGATGAGATTTTAATTTGTTATTTTGCATTAGAGTCTCATATTCAATTTGTATGGCCTTAGAGCCCAGATGTATCAAACATTGGTTTGTAATGAGAGTTATTGATATTCCGCTGCGTGAAAATAGATAAATGTGTGTTTATTATGAGGTATTGTTCTATATCATCCTTGTGATGACCTCCTTTCGAATGTCCTATGCTAGCGGGCACATTCAGGAGTGGGCCCTTACAGTTTTGGTATCAGAGCAATAAAGTATAAGAGTGAGGAGAGTCTCTGTACACTTAGGATTGGTGGGTAGAGTAGATGTGTGTTAATCATTGAACACATATATTAATCAAGTAATAAACAACTATTTACTACTTAACAATTAATCAAATAATATCTATTATGTAAGAAACATTCAATATTGTAATTTAAATCTCAAATAATTAACAACTAAAAATAAAAAATTCCTTCAATTCTTGATTAGCTTTGTATCCTTTTAATCAAGACTAAATCACACAAAAATAAAACCACTTTCGTGATTTCAATGAGAGTGAGAGTGAGACAGGAGCAAAACAGTGAAGAGAAGAAATGAATTTAGGAGCAAAACTATGAGGAAGAAATTGCAAAGAAAAGATGGAGAGGAATGGAAGGGAAGGGGAGGCTTTAAAAGGAAGAGGGGGTATTGGGGAAAAGAGGGCAAGTGTCATGAGGAGAGGGAAGAGGGGCAGGTGCCTGTCACTGATTTTGGGCAACCTGCCCCCCTTTACCCAATGTGCATTGGGTAGAGGGGGCGGCAGGTGCCCCAGAATTAGCGACGAGCAGGTGCCCGTCGCTAATTCTGGGGCACTGCCACATTGGCCACAAGGGGCAGCAATGCCCCGAATCAGCGACGGGCACTTGCCAGTTGCTAATGTATTTTTTTTTAAACTGAAAATATATTATTTAAATTAAAATTAATTGAATTAATTAATTTAAATTAATGTATTATTTTTAAAATAAATATATATTTGTTAACTACTTTAAAATATAATTAATTTATAGATATTTAATTTTACAACATTAAACTAATTAGGAAAAAAATATTTTACAATCAAGAGAGAAGAAAAATTAAAAAAAATTTAATAAAAGTAAATCAATTAAAAGTATTTACAGAATAATGACCGAAAAATAAATAAAATATTTTTTAAGGATTTGAAAAATTTATTATGAATTCTAGAAGAAGAGATAAAAATGTATTTTTTTATTTTTAAATGATTAATAATGTTTATGTTATAAATAATAATAATTTTATAAAATATTTTACTAATTAATTTATAATTTTAAATTACATAGATTTTGTAAACTAAAAATGATAAGTCTTTTGAGAGGAAACTAAAATCAATAATCATCTGCGACGGACAGTCACCCATCGCAGACGGAGAATTAGTGTCAGGTGGCTGTTCGTCGCAAAATTTTTTTTTTAAAAAAATTAATATATATTTTTTAACTAATAAAATTAATATAGTTCTTTTATAGATATTTGATTTTACGACTTCACATTAATTAAAAAAATAAGTATAAGAGATAAATAAATCAGGAAAAAAAAGTAATAGAAATAAAATACTAAAGAATAATTATTTATTCTAGATGCATTTAATCCAGCTCAACTGTCTTCAACAGTTCAACTGTCAACTATAAATACTTGGATGGTGCAGCATTAATTAATTATGGGGTTAGAGAACATTCATTACAAGTGTTCAAGTGTTATAACTTACGAGTTCTTATATTTTATCTCTCATGCTTTAAATTGACACAATTTTTCTCATGCTATTGTTGCATTCATTATTATTATTTATTTTCTAAGCCTTCAATCAATTGAGAAATATTGTAACTGAGAAGTTTAATTCTCATATTAATTATCTCTTTTGATTGAAGCATTTTTTTTTTTTTGTATTACTTAGCAATACCATGTGGTATAGGCCCTACAAGTATTGTAGGAACTTGTATCATCTAGCATTATTACTAGAAAGCCTATATTGTGGATATGATAAGTCTCTTAAGAGAAAAACAAAATGAATAATCATCTATTTAAAAGTTCTCTCTTTGAGATAAAGTTGAATATCATTTAATTGATTAAAGAATAAAATTTGTTATTATTGTTCAAATGAGTAAAACGATATAGATATAATATAGTAGCAAAAAAAAAAATTTGTAGTCTTGCTTTTATATTTTTCACTAAAAATACTTAAAATATTATAAAAAATTATTATTCATCTCAATTATACAATTAATTGGAGTGTAGCATAGTCAAAAATATAATTACCTAATTAAATATATATTTTTTAGTATATATGATATTACAGTTAAAATTATGTATCCATTAATGCGCACTTCCTACTCCACTATTAATAAAAATATGTACCTACTCTCGAGAATTATTATTTTCCTAGCGAGTGAATTATTCTTGCTTTTTCCAATGATTGAACCTTGTACCTTCCAACCTCCAAAAACTTACATGCACATGTGCGACCAGCTGATCTAAATGTTTCATTTATGGGAAATTCTATTCCAAGCCCACTTTATTACTCTTTATAGCCCACATTAACTTAATTTATATTTTTACTCTTTAAAACCACCGTGAATTGTTAATTACACCCCACATATCCCAAATTTGCCCTCCTTGATATTTCCCTCCTCCTTCAACGCAGCCCACTGCAGCAAAATGGAACCAATTTGCCTTCCTTCTTCAACATTCCCGCAGCCCACTACAGCAAACTAGAACCAGACTCTCAAACTCTTGCAAAATAGCAAAATAGAACCAGAAGAAGAAGATTATAATAAATATAATTCACATATACATATATATATATATAAAGAGAGAGAGAGAGTGTGATTACCTGTGAGAAGACGAGGCGAAGAGAAGGCGAGGTGAAGGCCACTGATTCCAGCGAAGAAGGCAAGGCGAAGGTTGATAGCGCCCGCCCCCTCCCGTCCCGCCGCCGCTGAGCTATGGATCGGCGACGATGAGGGTTGCAGAACCCTGTCGCCACTGGTCGAGGATTGCAAAACCCCCGACCGCTGCTGGTCGGGGGTGGGAGAAACCCCCAACCGTCGCTCCCGACTAGCCGCGGTCGGGGACTCTAGGATCCCCCGACCCTGGCAGGTCGGGGGTTCCTCAAACCCCCGACGCGATGGTGGCGGAGCAACCACCAGATATTTATTTTCTTAAATAAAAATAATTTTTTTAATATTAATGTATTTTTTTATTATAATATTATTTTTTATTTAATTTTATTTATATATATACATATATATGATAGAATATAAAACATAAAAAAAATTATATATATGGATGCAACTGAAGCAAATTCATTTAAGTTTTAGACAAATTTTTTAAAAAATATTTGAATTTTAATTAAAATATATAAATTTTATTTTTAATTAATTTTTTAAATATTCAATATTTAGAAATATTTTTTAAATAATTTTTTTAATTTACGTTATACTATAAATATTTAGAGTACTTACATAATAAAATTTATTTATTAAATTTATCTTTATATATTTTTTATTTAATTATATTTATATATATGGCATAATATAAAACATAAAAAAATTATTCATATATGAATGTAACAAAAATTGAAGCACAACTTTATTTATTATTTTAGACATGCTAATATTCTTTCGTGTATAATATTATTAAAAAATTTTAATATAAAATTATATAAAAGAAAATTAATATAACATTGTTTTTCCGACTGTGAGCAGTCGGCGAAGCAAGGATTCCCCAACCGCCCGCTGTGGGGAATCCTTGAGTTTCCCAACTACTCACAATCGGGAAACCTAAGCTTTCCCAACTGCAGACAGTTGGGAAACTCAGGCTTTCCCAACCACTCACGGTTGGGAAATTTAAGATTTCCCGACTGTGGGTAGTCGGCAAAGTCAGGTTTTCTCGATGATGGATTGTTGGGGAACCTGTAGTTGAGGAAGCCTGGCTTCTTCGATCGTGAACTATCAGAAAACTTAGACTTCACCGATCGCTCACTATAAGGGAAACTTGAGTTTCCCGACCACTCAAGTTCCCTACCCTAACCCCATAGTTGAAACTCGTCGTTGAACATTTCCTCGCACAACTCACTGGATAAATGGTTACATATGGAAGAAAGTGGGCTGTGAAGAGGAAAGAAGTGAACTGTGAGAGAAGTGGTTGGCTGTTATAAGGGTAAAAAGGGTTTTTAATATGGAATAATTTAAAAATATTAATTGTGTGCTATAAATAGTAATAAAGTGGGCTTGAAATAGAATTTCTCTTCATTTATTTATCATGCACATAAAATATTTGTATTGTATTTTTGTTTAAAATTTACAGAATTACATTTGCTCCCCAATATTTTTCAAACTTATTTTCAAAAAATGTTTGAAAACTCATTTTGAATTTAATTTGTAATTTCATGTTTTATTAATTTACAACTTAAAAATGGAATATTCCCTCACTAATTTTGAATTTAATTGAAATTTTTAAATTTAATTTAGATATTTTATAAATTTCACATTGAATTTTTATTAATATTTTGTTAAAGGTTAATTTCAGCAACATTACTAAGTTCCTGAATTATATAGCGTGACATCATATAGTTAATGATGAAATTTAAAACAAGTAAAACGTATCATTTGAAAAGATGGGTATTCGCTAAAGGATAACATATATGGGGCACATCTAGATTTATGTACTGTTATATTTTTTTTGTATAGTCATTTTAATTTTTTATTTTTTAATTACACTTATTTATTTATATTTTTAAGTTAAATTTATTTTTATATCTGTATTTTTTAATTTAATTTAACCACTTTACTTTAATGTGTAAAAAAAGAAGAAGATAAATACAAGTACATAGATGTAATCAAAATAATGAAAATTTTCAGTTATCACAATTAAAAAAGTATATTTAAATAAATTGAGTCAAAAATATAAATTTAATTACTAAAATGTGAAATTGAAGTTTGAATTTCACATTTTTATAAAATTTTCACACATTTTTTAAAGGGTAAAAATTAAGATTTGAAATTACAAATTTTTTATTTTATTTTTCCTTTTTTGTTGAAACAGATTTATTCCATTGCTAAAGTTTTTAATTTTTATATTTTTTTAGCAACGAATTCCGTCACTAAATTTAGTGCATGCCCCAAAATTAAACGCGCACGCCAGCCCCTACCCTACCCTCATGAGCGCGCCGCATGGCAGTGCTGGGATATTAATCCCTGCAATAAGTCAAAGTGTTGCACCTTGAAATCGAACTGCCAACCTCCAAGCACCAAGAACCTTTATACGGGCACGCGAATCAGCCGATATGGAAGCCTCTTTGGTTATTAAAGTGCATAAATTATATTTATAACATTTTTTTCCAAACTTTCAAAAATTATATTTACACTTTAAAATTTTTAAAACTTATTTAATGAATATTAATTTTAATATTAGTGTTAGTAGAGGGAAATAAATATTAATTTTAATTTTAATATTTATTAATTTTATTTCTTTACTAATTTAAATAGAAATTTATAAATTATTATATTAGCAGCGAAAAATTTTGTTCTTATTTTCATTTTAATTTGTAATGTCATATTTTATTAATTTTTGTGAATTAATGAATATTAATTTTAATTTTAAATTAAAATTTTAATTTATTTTTTTCTCTTTAGCAACAGGTATAACCCGTCTCAAAATTTGAAATTTAACATTTTTTTTTTTTTGCGATGGGTGTAATCCATAGCTAAAGAATGAATTTTAAATATAATAATTTTCCCTTTTAGCGACGGAGTAACACCCGTCGGTTAAATTTAATGATTTTAATTTATTTATTTCCCGTGTTTTAGTGACAGGTGCATCCCTGTCGCAAAAGGCTTTATTTTTTATTTATTTTATTTCCTTTTTTAGCCATTTTTAATTTTAAATTTATTTTTTTGTTCTTTTTTAGCGACTGGTAACCTGTCGCTAATTTTTAAATTTTAAATTTATTTTTTTCTTTTTTTGCGACGGATACATTCCCTTCGCTAAAGTTTTTTTTTTTAATTTATTTTTACCCTTTTGTTTAAAGACTTTTTTAATTTTAAATTTATTTTTTTATTCTTTTTAGTGATGAGAACACCCGTCGTTAATTTTTAATTTTATATTTATTTTTTCTTCTTTTTTTCACGACAGATGCAATCCTGTTGCTAAAGTTTTGTATCTTAATTTTTTTTTCTTTTTTTGCCATGGATGCATTCCCATTGCCAAAGTTTTTTATTTTTTCTTTATTTTTACCTTTTTTTTAGCGTTTTAAATTTATCTTTTGCGACGGATGCATTCTCGTCACTAATTGTTTAATTTTAAATTTATTTTCTTGTTCTTTTATAGGGACGGGTATCCCGTTGCTAACTTTTTAATTTTAAATTTGTTTTTGTTGCCTTTTAGAGACGAATAACCCCGTCACTAAATTTTTAATTTATTTTTTTGTTCTTTATTAGCGACGGGAACCCCCGTCGCTAATTTTTAATTTTAAATTTATTTTTTCTTCTTTTTTTTTTGCGACGGATGGATTCCCGTTGCTAAAGTTTTTTACTTTAAATTTATCTTTTTTCTTTTTTTTGCAACGGATGCATTCCCGTCGCTAAATTTCTAAATTTATTAAAAATATAAAAAAATATTTAGTGACGAAATTTTTTGTCGCTAATTACTGACGGATTTTGTCCCATCACTAAATAATGCATTTCTTCTAGTGTGGGCCCAAAGACCATTTCACTACCCCAACTCAAATGGCCCAACCTATCCTTAGGCCCAATGGGGTTTACAACTTCATTTCAAACAAAATACACAAAATCTCCTCTTGGACTCAACCCAAATTTCAAAGCCCAATCCATTAAGCCAACACATTTTTAATTGGCCCAACTCATTAATTAATACACACTCTACCATGACTAGGCCCAATCAAAATCATTTCCATTTACTTAAAACACCACCCACTAATACATGGGCTTAGGCCCAAATGGGCAGCCCAATCCATTAAATTAAACACATGATTTACTTACATAAATTTTTTCATATAAAAATATTTCTTAACATTTAATTTAACTGGGAAATTTTTTTCAATTTCTATAAATAAAATATTAATAAACTCTAAGGCCCACTAACGGGTTATTACATTCATTGTCGTTACTATTATCATGAACAAATCTTGTCATCTTTGTTGTTTGTCGTTGTCGTCATTTCTCTATTGATTCTAGTGAGTTTCTTTATTCGTTCACTGTAAATAGACGGAGAAAAGAAATATAAAAGAGAGATAAAGTATGAAAAAAGAGGATAATAAATTTAAATATAAGGATATTTTAAATTTTTTTTATAAAATTTAGACTATAGTTAATTAACAACACGAGAGAAATTGTAATACAACATTAAACTCTAGGCATTCTTTTATATTTTTTCAAAAGTGAAAAATATTTTTTACTGTTATTCTAAACCTCATGAACTGATCACGTCTAATTATCCCTTCTTGTTCATACGGAGTAATAGTATATATTTTTAAAATATTTGTTGAATTAAAAAATATGTATCTATTTTATATTCTAAGTTCATTATGTTTTTAATAAAAATGTAAAGTTTGGATGATGTGAATTTAATTCATTGACAAAGAGTAATATATTTAATTTATATATATTTTTTTAAAATTATAACACATCTCATACCACTGGTCGACTGAAATTCAACAAGCATGACAGATTCGTTATCCCATTGTCTCAGCATTTCTCATGTGGGCCCAATCCCCATTAGAAAGACTAGGTGGGTGATGGCCCCCTGGAGAACTTGCTTTAGAATTATTAATTGATCCACCCAAATCTTTATTGCATGGGTGGGGCCTAATTAATTATTTTCTTACTCAAATATCATGACCCAAATTTCCTTTATTTTCAATGACCTCGACGTGCCTTGCATTCGCACCTAGCACACTAATTTGCCTTCCTACACCTGACAACCCATGCTATGCCTACAATCCTGCCCCCTCCACTAATTTCAAGATTCCCACGCAACCCATGAGGTCAAGTTCGGATAAAACGTATTGCTTTTTTCGTGGATCTTTCCACTAATAAGAAGAAATCAATTTGAGAGTGATTGGATGGATTAAATTCAGGTAAGAGTCACTTAATAATTAAAATAAAATAGAAAAAGAGTTACAAATTAATTATATTTATTGTTAATTTTAAATAAAATTATTATTAATTATTCTTTAGATATGAGCTTATTAATTTTTTAATAAAATTATTTTAAATTATTAAATTTTATGAAAATACTCTAATTTTTTTCTAATATAAATAAATCTATTATTAATTGTATGTATATCCATGAGAATTATTTTTTTTTTTTTTTTGTGAACATAATATTACTAGTGAAAGTGTACCTTATTTATATTTATTATTATAAAAAATTAACTATTCATTGGAGCACGTATTGCTTTGCAAGCTGGCCTCCCCCACATGGCTAAAGAGTAATCCTATTCATGATGAACAACAATGACAGGGAAGCTGGCCTCCCCCACGTGCCTAAAGAGTAATGCTATTCATGATGAACAATAATGCTATGGAAGCTGGCCTCTCTCACATGCCTAAATAGTAATGCTATTCATGATGAACAACAATGATATGGGAAGTCACATTTAGGGATAGTTGGCAGACACATCACCCATTTCTCTCCCTCTCTCTCTCTCCCCCCACAGCCGCCTAATTTCACCCATTCTCTCTCTCTCTCTCTCTCTCTCTCTCGCATAGCCGCCCAAACTTCATTTGCTGTTGTTACATTTAATTGCAAATTAATAAAAAGAATATTGTTGTTATATTTGATTATGAAATAATAAAAAAATATATCTAATTATATTGAATTTGATCTTAGAAATTTTAATTTTATCCCAATCTTATTTTACACTGATTTTTAACTCTATCAAAAGTCACCACACAAGCCAAAAAATGAATTTAACAAATGTTAAAATTTCATAAGTAATGGTTTAGTTATGAACAAGTGGCCAAAAATTTGATCTCTCATAGCCAAAATTGAGGCCATATCAATTTACAGGTGAACGAAAGTGAAGAAAACATATAAATAGCAAAACCTGAAATTTCAACATCCCAAAATTACAATTAGACAAAATAACAAAATTTATTGCCTTCATAATATAATTATTAAGCACTTTGGGGGGAGGGGACAAACGCCAGTCGGGCAGGTGGCGGTGGAGGGTTTTTGTGGCTGGCGGGTCAAGGTGACGACGAGGTGGGAGGGGGGGAGGGTGCGACTGTGTGGTCTGTGGTCAGTGGTGGGGGGCGACGACTGAGCGAGTGGCGGAAGGAGGGATGACGACAATGCGAGAGGGGGGTGACAACGGGTGATGTGAGCGACGTTGGTGGGGGAGACTGCAGGCGAATATGGTGGCGCCATCCTTGGGCGACGACGGTGCAAGCAGTGGTGGCAGGGTGACAGTGACAACGATGGCGCGTTCCTGCCTCAAGGTCGAGAGAGAGAGAGAGAGGGGGAGGGGGTTAAAAATTAGTGTAAAATAAGATTGGGATAAAATTAAAATTTCTAAGATCAAATTCAATATAATTAGATATATTTTTTTATTATTTTATGATCAAATATAGCAACAATATTTTTTTTTATTATTTTCAATTAAATGTAACAATAGTAATATATGATTGATGTTGTTACATTTAATTGCAAAATAAATGTAACAACAGCAAATGAAGTTTGGGCGACTATGGGGGAGAGAAAAAGATATAGAGAGAAAATGGGTGAAGTTGGGTGACTATGGGGGAGAGGGAGAGAGATAGTGGAAGAGGGAAAGAAATGGATGATGTTTCTGCCTCCAGTCTCAATCGCCGTCTGCCCCTCTATCGTTGGCTCCATCCTTGGAGGCTGCCCCGATCGCTGCCTGCTCTCGCTGTGTATATATATATATATTATATAGTGATATTAATCTAATGATAATATATTATAAAAAAAATAAAAAGTGTATATATAGTGTATTAATATATTTTTTTAATAATTATGTATAATTTATTAATATTTAATGATAAAATTTTACATCATTCAACAACATGTCTATTTTTGTCTTTTTATCAAGATATAATAGCTTATCAGCTCTTTCAAACTAAACACATAATTATTAATTAATAGCTTAAAATAGATTTATTTAAACACATTATCAGTTTAAACGCTACACAACTTAAACATTATAACCAACTTAAACACTACCCAACTTAAAAGCTTTAAAATAAAATGCATAACCAAACTAGCCCTTAAAGTTGAAGAGCATAAAAAAAACATACTTAATATGGTGAGATTATATAATTATGTGGATATATTGTCACAAACAAACACATACACACACAGAATAGAAGGGAAAAGGTGAAGATTGGAAGTAGTAGTTCGAATTGTTGAACAATTTCATCCTTGATATCTATATGCGTGTGAAGCAACTTAATTAATCATTGGAGAATCAGTGATTAATTAATTAATGAACAGTTAGAGAACTCAGTCCACAAATTGACAACTCAAGATACCTATATATATAGCAAGTTCATACTCTCAGTTGAAACAAAGCGTAGTGTTTGTTCAATTCCAATTTGATTCTACGTACATTAATATTGATGACGATGATGACGATGATAAGAAGGTCTCTTAATTTCCAGGTGGCTGCAGCTGCCATGGCCATCTTCATGGCCTTGGTTTCCGACCTAGCCTATGCTACTGATCCCAACCCCCTTCAGGACATCTGTGTTGCCATCAATTACTCCGCACCTGACGCCGGTATTACACCCCCTCCCTCTCTGTCTCTCTCTACACACAAACATATATATAAGCATATTATAGTTGTTAAAATTGGACAACTATAATAGTAGACGAGGATTTCTTCTTCTCTGGGCTACAAACTCCAAGAAACACATCAAACCCAGTTGGGTCAATGGTCACTATAGTAGACGTCGACAAGTTACCAGGCCTCAACACTCTGGGCATCTCCTTAGTTCGCATCGACATCGCTGCTAATGGAGGCATTAACCCGCCGCACGAACACCCTCGAGCCAGCGAGATCCTTCTCGTCTTAGAAGGCACTCTTTACGTAGGCTTTGTTACAGCCAATCCCGACAATCGTCTCTTCAGCAAGATTCTACGGCCGGGAGATGTGTTTGTGTTTCCAATGGGTCTCATTCACTTCCAATTGAACGTAGGAAAGACTAGCGCAGTGGCTATCGCAGCTCTCAGCAGCCAGAATCCCGGGGTGGTCACCCTTGCAAATGGGTTGTTTGGCTCAAATCCGAGGATTGATCCGAGAGTTCTTACTAGGGCTTTCCAATTGGATAAGAAGGAGGTTGACTATCTTCTAACACGGGATTGGTTCATCAACTTGATGTAATAGTGAGGATCATGCATGGGACACTTCTTTAAGTGTTTTACTTGTTGCCATGGGTATTAGGCAGAGATGTTGGTCTCATTTTCTGCTGCTATTTGTTTAAATAAATGGATTTTCCCCTGTGCGATCTCCTCCTCAAAAGTTTTCCGTGAATACTGCGCACATTAATTTAGGATATGTTCATTAAATAACGTACCCGTTAATAATAACAGTTGATATACAAGAGCCGTCACCCAACAAAAGATAAATGTTTAAAAACAATGATTAGAAGGAACTGTTAAATAGGAATATTACAACAATGGGAATTATGAAGAATAAGTACAAAATTTAAAATGAAACAACAACAATAACAAATAATAAAATGATGCAGGGAATTTTCAAGTTATAGAAGGCTTGAAACGCGATAAAATTGCTTTCCTAAAAGCGAAATTTGCCCTCCCTCCACTTTGAGTTTGCTGTGAGAATTTATAAAATTGGTTTAGTGGATATGACAAGCCCTTTTAGATTTTTTCACTCAACAAAAGTGAAGAAATCAAATTTTGAAATAAAAGAAACAGTTTTGATCTTCTTCAACTGAGGCAAAAACTTGTGTTTCTAATTTATTCTACGCGTTTCTAGAATTGTCTTGATATATATAGACAGGGTAGTTAGAAATTTAAAAGAATACATCCTTTCAATATTTGAGAATGGGGCAATTAGAATTTTGAAAGCATACAATATTTCAATATTTGACCATTTAAGAGTTGTTTAACTTATTTTGAACAACTTAAATTTCTAGCAATCTCCCACTTGTTCAAATATAAATTAAGACCCTAATTGAAGAAGATCAAAGCATGTTTATGCATAAAATAATTTAACTTTCGATTTGAACATTACCTTAGTATATATAGTGGCACAAAATGAAATTGAAATTCCTGGTATCACTACAAGAAAAATAGTTTTTAGTGATGGAATTTAGTGACGGAATAGCGACGGATATTCGTCCCTAAATTTTTGCAACGGATAATTCCTTCAATAATATTTTTTAAATTTAGCAACGAAATCTCGTCACTAAATTATTTTTAATAAATTTTTAAATTTAGTGATGGAAAAAATTTGTCGCTAAAAAGAAAAGAAAATAAAATAAAATTAAAATATTTAGCGACGAAAAAAATCTATTGCAAAAAAGAAAAACATTTAAATTAAAAATTTAAAAATTTAGTGACAAAAATATTTGTCGCTAAAAAAGAAAATAAAAAACTTTAGCGACGAAAAATATCCATCTCTAAAAAAAGAAAAAAAAATAAAAATAATAAAATTTAGCTACAGAAGATATTTGTTGCTAAAAAATGAAAAATTTAAATAAAATTAAAAAATTTAGCGATGAAAAATATATGTCGCTAAAAATAAAAAAATAAATTAAAAACTAAAAACTTTAGTGACGGAAAATATCTGTCGCTAAAAAATAAAAATATTTAATAAAAAATAAAAAAATTTAGCGACACAATAAACCCATAGCTAAAAAAGAAAAAATTTAAATTAAAAATTTAAAAAATTAGCGACGAAAAATATCCGTCGCTAAAAATGAAAAAAAAATTTAAAACTATAGTAACGAAAAATATCCATCACTAAAAAAGGAAAAAAATCAAATAAAAATAAAAAACTTTAGTCACAGAAGATATCCGTCGCTAAAAAAGGAAAAAAAAAATTTAGCAACTAAATTGATAAAATGTGAAATTCACACTTTAATTTCACATTTTAGCAACTAAATTTATATTTTTGACTCAATTTAATTAAATATACTTTTTTTAGGACAATTTAAACTTTTATTATTTTGATTACATCTATGTACTTGTATTTATCTTTTTTTTTTTACACATCAAAGTAAAGTAGTTAAATTAATTAAAAAATATAGATATAAAAATTAAATTAACTTAAAAATATTAATAAAGAAGTATAATTAAATAACAAAAAATTAAAGTGACTGTACAAAAAAAAATGTAAAAGTACATAAATAAAAATTTAGATTTTCCCATATACGCGTACATTTTTTAAAGATAATGATCTTCATTATTGAGTAATATGTTGTCCTTTAATGGGTACCCTTCTTTTTAATTGAATAATACGTAGATAGAATTTTTAATATCCACAATATTGAGATGATACGTTTCACTTGTTTTAATGTCACGCTATATAATTCAGGAGTTTACTCAGAAACCTAGTAATGTTACTGAAAATAACTTTTAAAAAAATATTTATAAAAATTTAATATGAAATTCATAAAATATTTAAATTAAATTTAAAATCTGATTTGATAATGAAAATTTTCATAGTTAAATATAGAATTTATAAAAATTTTAATTAAATTCAAAATTAGTGACATAATATTCCGTTGTTAAGTTGCAAATTAATAAAACATGAAATTACAAATTAAATTCAAAATGAGTGATGGGATATTTTGAAAATAAGTTCGAAAATTTTTGGGGTGTAAATGTAATTTTGAAAAGTTTAAACAAAAATAGTATAAAAATATTTTATGCGCATGATAAACTATGGAGTCTTGCAGATCAGCTGGTCGCGCGCATAGAGGTGAGGTTGGGAGGTCTAGGATTCAATCCCTGGGAAAGGCATGAAAAAGCTCTCGTTGGAAAATAATTCCAACGCCGCCAAATGACGAGTAGAGACGAGGCCACGCGGCTCTTGCACAGAGCACGGGCATTGCTTTTATTTTTTTTTTCCCATTACTAATTCAGCAACAGAATGCCATTACGTCGCTGTTTAGCGATAGAAATTTAGTCACTAAATAGCGACGAGGAATATTTCATCACTATTTAGCGACAGGAAAAATTTCGTCGCTAATTTTGTCACTAAATTGCTCGGTCGCTAAAATTTAGTGACGGAATTTGAAGCTTTAGGGATGAATTTTTCTGTCACTAAATGCTTGATTTTTTGTAGTGGTATCATGAAAGCTTTGAACAAGTTATTCCTTATGAATTTGTCGGTGTCACTATACACATAAACATTGCATCCTTTATTCTGCTCAATCACTTCCTTAGCACTATTAAAGCCATGTGCTATCCATTTTTATGAACTTCTAAAATTGAAGTGACACCACTTTGAACTTCATATAAGTGAAGTTCTTTCAGTGTCTTTGTCATATTATAGACACCTGTTCCTATAACTAACTTCATTAAGAGTATAAAAACTCAACTCTCAAAATGTTGACAATAAGTACTTACCTCACTATTGTTTTCGTAATATAACAATTAAAATGCACGTATCTTGTGGTTTGCATATCATATTTTCCTTGGTTTGTGCACCGTGCCTACTTGATATTCCTTAATTTGTACATATTCCTTCTGGTTTGTCTTCAACATGTTATTTGGTGATAGTCACTATTAGTGGATTGGGAACTTATATATGATGGTTGCCCGATTGTTGGAGAAGCGTCACGATGATTGGGGAGAGGGTAATCCCATGCCTACAGGTGGGGTCGTGCCTAGAGGTGAGGCATGAGGGGTTGGACCACGATCACGTGCCTACAGGTGGGGCTAAGGCATTTCACATAAGTGCCGGCAAGGATGGTGGTGACTCGAGGAGACTTCCTGTTATATTGCATTTTGCTCTTGCATGCGCTGTCTCTTTCTTTCTTACCACTCAGTTAGATGTAATTATCTAACTCGGGTGTTTCATACCCCTGGGACATTCAACGTCCCAGGTTTACCAAAAGTGACAGGTATTCAAGGTTCTAATTCGAGCAAGGGAAAAAAGGTGGTGCTTGGCTAGCTTTGGGTTTTGCAGCTAGCTTGTGGTTTTATTTCATTATGTAATTCAAGTGATGTATTGTAATAGTAGCTAGGATGCTAGAGCTTGTGTTAATGCGTGGGTTGTGTGGGTGTAATATCTCAATTTATGCACTTCAAATGTTGTATGGGGAAGTCGCCATGAAGAGGGTTTATTCGCTATCTTGGGCACGTGTTGCAGTTATAACTACAAGTAGTGAGTTGTGTCTTTTGGGTTTATTGAAAGTTGTATGCGTTTCTTGTACATATAAAGGAATCTATTAGAAACCCCTTTATTTAGCTTTGGCTAAGCTTGCAGGTTCGATCCAATGCTTCCATTGGTAAGGGTTTCCATAACGCCCGTAAGTGATGTCGGTTTATATTTCGCATTGTTGCGTATGTTGGAAAGTGGGGGTTTACAAGGGAGAGTTGGGACCAGTTGTAAGGTCACATAACGAGGACGTTATATGCTTAAGGGGGAATAGTGTAATACCTCAAGAGCCCAGAGTATGGTAGTATATATTGAGGATAAGTAAAGAAGGAAACAACACCAGCTATATACTTTTTGGGCAGAATGTAGGCAAAGAACTTCCAGGTTAAGCGTGTTTTAGCTGGGGAAGCTTAAGGATGGGTAACTCCCTGGGAAGTTCGCGTAGACCCATCAGGGTAAATTGTTTTGGTCCTTCCTATCGCTCAATGTAGGATTACAAATCAAATTTTAGAATAATAGAAAGAGTTTTAATCTGCTTCAGTAGAGGAAAAAACTTGTGTTTCTAATGTATTCTACGTGTCTCTAATTTTCATAATTGTCTTAATATATATAAACAAGGCAGTTAGAAAATTTAAAGATACATCCTTTCAATATTTGAGAATGGGCACTATAAAAAAATTGATATTTTGTAGCAATTTTTGTGGAAATTTTAAAAACTGTCACAAAACATGATATTTGCAGTGGCTTATAAACTGCCTCAAAATACGTTTTTTGCGATGATTTCTTCAACATTTTGTGGCAATTTTCAAAAAATTGTCATTAAATTTAGAAAATAATTTAATAATTAAAAAAAAAATTAAATTAACATTTGTGGTGGTTAAGAATCGTCACAAAATTTATAAAATAATTTAATAATTAAAAATTAATAAATTAACATTTGCGACAGTTTTGAAGAACCACTACAAAATTTACTAATTTAATAAATTTTGCGACGATTTTTGAAAAATTGCCACAAAATTTAGAAAATAATTTAATAATTAAAAATTTAAATTAAATTAACATTTGTGACAGTTTTGAAGAACCATCACAAAAATTATTAATTTAATAAATTTTATAGCAGTTTTTCAAAAACTGTCTCAAAATTTAGAAAATAATTTAATAACTAAAAAATTAAATTAAATTAATATTTACAACGGTTTTGAAAAACAGCCACAAAATTTTAGAAAATAATCTAATATTCATATTAAAAATATATAAAATTTTAATAATTTTTAAAAAAATAAAAAAAATATTTTAACTCTTCTTTTAATTTTTTAATCCATTAATTTATTTAATTTAATTCAATTAATTTATTCCATTATTCTTTTAAAAAAATATTTTTAATTTAATCAATTAGTTATTTTTAAAATTTATTTTTAATTTATATTAAAAAATATAAAATGCACGAGTATATAACAAGGGGGCATTACAAATCTGTTGGCTTTGCGTGCACACGCACGTACAGTAGGTCCTAGGGAAGCCAACAGCTGGAATAAAATTCTAGCATTGCCACGTGACGAGTGAAAATGCGACCACGTGGCGTGAGGGCGATGATGCAAGCAGTCGCGCGCACGCGGGTGGCCAAGCAAGTGCATGGCCCACACGCGGGTCGGAAGCAACGACAGTTCTAAAACCGTCGCTAAATGTTACGAACCACCACAAAATCTATTATTTTGTAGTGGTTCTTAAACCATCGCAAAAAATATAACTTTGCAGTAGTTACTCCAACGGATGCTAAAAATCACTGCTAAATGCTTCGCAACGGTTGTATCTACAACGAAAATCGCTGTAAAATGACAAAAAAAATGGCTGCTAAATTCTGATTTTTTTGTAGTGAGGGTAGTTAGAATTTTGAAAGGATACAACATTTTAGTATTTGAGACTAGGGTAGTTAGAATTTTGAAAGGATACAACCTTTCAATATTTGACCATTTAAGAGTTGTTTAATTTATTTTAAAGAGCTTAAAATTCTAGTAGGAATCACTTTAACCAATTATATAACAATAAACCATGACACACAATGAAAATGAACATCCTTCCAACAAAATACAATATCAAGATTCGAGCTTAATGACAAGTAGAGCCGCCATGAATATAAGCAATTAATACATGTATATATTAGAGTATATGACAATATAATTTCCTAAAATAAACTTGCAACATTATATTTCTCGAAATGATGTCACTAGATAAAGTTATCAAAAAAGATGGCATTTGAATTAATCCTCAAGGAGGTTTTTTTTATAGAAGTGTTGGAAATTAGTTTTCTGATAAAAAATAAGGCACAAAAACATGCAACAAATTCTGATGTTTCACCACTATATCCATTCATTCTTTCGACTAATATATGAACACAATATAGACTCACATACCTAGTACATAGAAAATTGAATAGACATAATCACATAATTTGCTAGTAATAGCCAAAAACAAGTTTACTTCTCAACACTTTTTGTAACACCCCCTCTCCTAGAATTGCTCGAGAAGAGGTGCTACGGGGAAAATAAAATAAACTAGCTGATAAACTAAAATCTAATACCATAATTGAACATCTCAATCAACTGGAATAAAAACTCTGAGTCAATACAAACTAAAAAGCGTAAACTCTGACTAAGGGACAATCCCTCAATTGAAATGTAAAATAATTCTAAACTGATAAGACATCAACCAATCCTAGACATCTTTTATCTTGAGCGGCTCCACATACACACACTATAAACCACTGCTGCTAGGCCCCATATCTGATACTCTCCTGCTAGAACCTGTAGAGGTGAAGAGTACAAGGTGAGCTACAAAGCTCAGCAAGTAATAAGCTAGAAAGAATAACTGAAGCTGAATCAAAAAATATCGATACTAATAAATAACTCACTAAACTTGTACTGGATAATCACTATCTGATTGTATTCATAAAAGTGTAATGCACATAAACTGTAAACTAAATGCAGGTATGCAACTTTGGCACATAGGCCCACATAACTGTAATACATACCTGACTGATCTAAATCCTACAAACATAAAAGCTGTAAGCACATACTGTGGGCAATAAGCCCCTAGCCCCCTAGTGGCCCCCAGGCGGGCAACTCATAAACTGAGCTGAAACTGAAACTGATGGGATCCCGCAAACAAGCCGCCTGGCGCGCATAATGCAATGTAATGCTCACATAAATGCTAACACACGATATGTAGTGCTCCATATAAAATCATGCTCAATGCTCATATCAAAATGTATGCACAGAATCTCACAAAATAATGCTGATCATGTTATAGTAATGCTGAACATGATATGATCTTCATCTATATATTAGAATACAAAGATTCAATGAACTATGATTTAGGGTATGGATATGATTAACTTGTCATGTTCTGGTTTATGAATTCAATGTTGGAAGGTATTGAATACATTAATTGAATTAAACTTGAATTAGGACTCGCTGGAAGCTAAATTGGGTTTCTGGAAAAGTCATCCGAATATTAGGAAGGATATCTGGATATGATGAAAGACATCCGGATATGAAGAAGGCTCATCCAGATACACTGATATTCAAAGAAGAAGTTATTCGGATATGCTGGGATGTATTCAGATACGAACTAGGACATCCGGATATGATTCTGGTCATCCGAATATCTCACTGATGCATTCGGATATAACTGGGGACTATTCGAATGAAAAATTCAACTTTTGAGGGAGGCATCCGGATATCAGGCAAAACATCTGGATATTATCTTGACATCTCTGGATGTATAAACAAACCATCCGAATATCATACTCGAAGAACTTTAGATACATCTGGATACGATATAAGGTATCTAGATATTAGAACTTAGAGTAATAGAACTTGCAATCCAAAATGGATACGGATTAATCGAACTTACAATCCAAAATGGATAAGGATTAATGGGACTTGCAATCCAAAATGGATAAGGATTGATAGAACTTGCAATCCAAAATGGATGAGGATTAATGGAACTTGCAATCCAAAATGGATAAGGATTAATAGAACTTGCAATCCAAAATGGATGAGGATTAATAGAACTGTCAATCCAAAATGGATGAGGATTAATGGAACTTACAATCCAAAATGGATAAGGATTAATGGAACTTGCAATCCAAAATGGATGAGGATTAATAGAACTGTCAATCCAAAATGGATGAGGATTAATGGAACTTGCAATCTAAAATGGATAAGGATTAATAGAACTTGTTCATAACTTCACTATTATACGCATATATATATATATACGTCTCTGCTTACTGATATAAATCTGAAAACTACAACAAAGAACTGGAATAATCTGAAATCAAAACTGATATGAACCTATAATGGAATGGATTACACGAAGAATACTTGCCTGATAGAACTCTCTGATCGAACCCTAGAATGATCCTGAAGACTCTAGCAAGCCTTTGCTATCTCTTGGCCTCTTGGTTCTTCACATGGCGTGAAGAAAAGCTAAGCAATGGGCTCTATATATAGAGGTATAAAAACCCTAGATCCCACTCCCTTTATAATATGGATTCCTTCTCCTAATATAACTAGGAGACTTTAAACCAAAATCATCTCATACATGGATTCTCATTGTCCTTTAAATACATAATCTCACTTAATTAATAATAATACAAAATTTATTATTAAAACTCTCAAATAATAATAAAACTCTAGAATTACCTTCATGCTCTTGTATTTAATTTTCACAATAAATAAATGTCATTAAATGCTATATAAAAACCCTAGATCCTACTTCCTTTCTAACATAGATTCATTCTCCTAATATAATTAGGAGACTTTAACCCAAAACCATCTCACATATGGATATCTTATAACTAGGAGACTTTAAACCAAAACCATCTCACTTATGGATTATCTTAATCTCTTAATCAATCTAACTTTAATTAACAATTAAATTCTAATAACAAATTTTTAAATGACCTTTATGTCCTAGCATTTAATTTCCACAATAAATAACTAGAATTAAATGCTCTTTAAATACTATTTAAATACTATTCTCTCCATTAAAAATCTAAATTGCCACCTTGGCAAATTCCCTTAACTCCAACATTAAAAAGAAATAAATGCTATTATTTTTCTTCAAAATCTCCAAATTGCCACATTAAATAATTAATTGACAAAATCTCTTAATTAAATACTTTAACAATTAATTAAATAATTCTGAATAAATACTAGGCCCTCTAACGGGTTGTTACACCTTTCCTTAAAATTACGCTTTAAAAACTCCAAGATTAGCTCTTAGTCTACAAAAATGTTCAACCTTCAAAGCGTTAGTAAATATATCAGCAACCTAGTCTTGGGACTTCACATGTTTAAGCGGAGCTTCCTTTTTGGTAATGCTTTCCTCTATGAAATGATATTTAGTATCAATATGCTTGCTCTTATCATGAAAAATTGGATTCTTACTCAAATACAATAGTTGGTTTATTGTCTACATAAACTTTTGTTGCTCCAATGAGAGAAAAATTCATCATTTTTAGTAATCTCTTTTACTAGATAGCAAAACAAACACAAGAAGTAGCAGCCACATACTCACCTTCACAAGTTAAAAGTCATAACATGTTATTTCCTTGAACTCCAAATGAACATAGTATTTGTTGGGATCGATATACTAAATCCCTTCTTATGAAAACCTATGAGGAAACAAAACAGCTAGCCAAATACTAAGTGCAATCAAAAGAGTAAAGGAGACAACCAATTTACGTGGAAAACCCCCTCAATGTGAGGAGTAAAAACCACAGGACTGAAGTCCACCAAAAGTTCCACTAATATCACCAAATCCGGATTACAAAATCCTATCAATACTCATAAGAGGCAAGAGACAAAACAGAATCAATCTTATCTCAAATCAATAAAATAACTAAAGAGATAAGGAAGAATAGGCCAAACCAAGAGGCAGTACAAAGATGAATCGATTCCCAAGGATCCAGGCGTCCAAAATAGATTTACACCATCCAGATCTTGGAACCATGAGTCCGAAATGTACCCTCCAAATTTCATCTCAATCAGACCAGAATAGATAGTCCGATTTACTATTCGATCACTGTTGCGCAAACAAAAATAGAAACCAAAGCCAAACCATAAACCAGTACGAAAATGGCTCCATTCTCAAGGATCGCAACCACCAAATCAAATCTCCATCGTCCATCCTAGAAAAATGAGTCTCAAACATACCCTCAAAATTTCAGATCAATCAGAGCACAAACGACCATGTGATCAGCTATTCGATCACAGTTACGCAGGCTAGAACAAAAATCTGAATTTCTCCCAGAAGTTTGCCCTTTTTCTTCTGTTCTTTTCATCTATTTTTCCCACCTATTATAAACGAATTTTTATACTCTAAGAAGCTAAAAAAAACTCTAATTCATTAAGGGTATTTTAGTCCTATGAAATAAGGATATTAGTAAAAGAAATCGGGCCATTCTTTTATGAAACGCTCTAACCATTATTGAGCCATTATTAGGCCATCCTCCAACTAGGAGGGAAACCCGACCTAACAAATCTCCCTCTTCACGACTAGTTGGAGTAGATCCCCATCCCAATGATTGATCGACAGGTCTCAAGTTTCTCCCTAGGTAATGCTTTTGTCAACATATCAGCTCCGTTACCATCCGTGTGAACTTTTTCAAGTTCCAAAGCCTTGGTACTTAAAACATCATGTATCCAATGATATCGAAATCAATATGTTTTGACTTTGAATAAAATGTCGGATTCTTACTAAGGCGAATAACGCTTTGATTGTCACAAAATAATACATAACGATCTTGGTTGAAACTGATCTCCTAAAGATATTTCTTTATCCATAACAACTCTTTGCATGCCTTTGTAGCTGCAATGAATTCTACCTCAATAGTCGAAAGTGCAACACACTTTTGTAACCTGGATTGTCATGCCATAGCTCCACTTGCAAATAATACCAAGTACCTTGAAGTAGATTTTCAAGAATCAACATCTCTAGCCATATCAGCATCGGTGTAACCAATCAATAATGGTTTCTCACCCCCAAAGGTAAGACGTAACTCATATGTCCCACGCAGATATCTCAAAATCCACTTAACGACATTCCAATACTCTCTTCCTGAATTAGAAAGAAAATGACTAACTGCACTAACTACATGAGCTATGTTTGGTCTTGTACACACCATAACGTACATCAAAGTCCCCATTGCTGAAGCATACGAAACTTGTTCCATGTTATCTTTCTATGAATCTACAGTAGGACTTTATTGATTGCTCAATCTAAAGTGTGTAGCAATAGGAGAGCAAACAACTTTAGATTTATCCATATGGAACCTTTGAAGCACCTTTTCTATGTACTTCTCTTGTGACAAAGATAATGTCTTTTCTTTCGATCTCAAACAATTCTTATACCAAGAATTTGTTTCCTTGGTCCCAAATGCTTCATAGCAAAAGACTTATTGACTTGTTTCTTCAACTGCACAATTTTGACTAAGTTCTTTCCCACAATCAACATATCATCAACATAAAGCAACAAGATGATAAAATCATCACTAGAGAACTTTTGTACAAACACACAATGGTCTGAAATGGTCTTCTTATACCCTTGCTCCCCCATAACTGATTCAAACTTCTTATACCATTATCTCGGTGCCTGTTTCAACCCATAAAGACTTTTCTTCAAATGACACACATAATCCTTCCTTTCCTCTTTCACAAAGCCTTCTAGTTATACCATGTAAATCTCTTCCTCCAAATCACCATGAAGAAAGGTTGTCTTTACATCCATTTGTTCAACCTCTAAATCAAGACTAGTAGCTAAACCAAGAACAACATGAATGGAAGACATCTTCACAACAAGGGAAAAAATCTCATCGAAATCAACTCCCTTCTTCTGGATGAATCCCTTAACAACTAGTCTAGCCTTATACTGAGGTAGCAAACTATGCTCTTCATGCTTAATCCTGTACACCCATTTGTTCTGCAAAGCCCTTTTTCCCTTAGGCAACTTTACTAACTCGAACGTGTGGTTCTTGTACAAAGAATCCATCTAATCTTCCATTGCTTTCCACCACTCTTCCTTGTGTTCATCTGCCAAAGCCTCATCAAAGCTTTTTGGTTCTCCCCCTTCAGTAAGTAACACATGCTCACTAGGATCATATCTCATAGATGGTCTTCTGTAATGTCCCCATTTTTATAGTTAATATTTATATATTTTCGCTGGGGATGCGATGCCAGCACGACTTCAAAAACTCATGGCGACCTCTTCCTTGGAAACCTCGGCCAAGG
This sequence comes from Diospyros kaki, assembly GCA_036245055.1. NCBI lineage: Eukaryota > Viridiplantae > Streptophyta > Magnoliopsida > Ericales > Ebenaceae > Diospyros > Diospyros kaki. Next base: position 34,334,257 of record BSEG01000016.1, read on the forward strand.
AATTCAAGCGGAAACGTCAGAATAGTTGGCACCTGCCAGAGTCTTTATGAAAATACAACAATTAACACACTTACTCTTGATAAAAAAGCTCTACTATTACCTCATCAATCACTTAACATGTTCTTAAGCATACATCAAGGTCAATTACATTAAGAAATACTAAATCTAACACATTATCCCATTACAATATCTATAGCAAGAAGACACCACCAGGACCTTAGGGTCGGGATTGCTATGTACACATCTAACCCCTACCTTGAGTACCGTCTACCTCGCCCTTGCTTGGTATCTTACTCTTACCTGGAATGATGCTAGTAAACGTGAGTCACAAGGCTTGTAAGCATAATAGTATGAAGGTAACAAGATAAGAATATAACTTTTCCCACAACTTGTGATGCCCTGGCCCCCACTACCAAGTGTCACTGTAACCTACAGTTACAACCTCGGCCTATCTCGAAGGACGACCATGCCCTATTAACATAAAGTATTAAAATAATATGGGCACCCTGGGTGGGGTCCAGGCTTCACCGCCTTTATCTGTCGAGAACTCAGAAATAAAAAATACATAGGCAACGAAAATTTATCCGATTCTTATGCTCAATTAGGCCTTTAAAATATAAATCCAATTTTCGCAAACAAATCAAAATAAGTACCAACATGCTCAATAAAATATTTCAACAATCAAGCATATCTTATAATCTCGATCGCAACCAATCGGTTCAAACACACACTCTGAATTACTCATAGTGGGAACCTTAACTCGATCGTAATCAAATTTTATTTAAATCTCCTAGAGCATATGTAACACCCTGTCTCGCCAGGCGTGTCGCTATAAGGGTATTCTCGGGATTTCTTTTTTTTTTCTTCAAGTTCAACACGCGCGGTGTATCAAGAACAATCTTCACATGCAGATACAAACCCCTCGACCCCAGCCTTGCCCGTTTAACTATCAAGATCAATAATCTTAAACTAAACGAGACTTAATACAACGCAGCGGATACATTAATATCAAAACACTGTAGTTCTTACATTGTGTTTCCATAGAAAAATACGTAATACAGATCAAATGATAAAATTGCTATTATACAACTGTTCATTTGCAACCTGAAATACATACTAAAGCCTTCAAACGTTACAACGACTTAACAAACTAAGTACCATTGACCTTCAACCAGCCATGTCCTTGCCCTCGCAGCAGTCCCTAGCTGGAACATAACACGTTCCAAGGGCATAGCCCAGGTTAGATAATAAAACATCTAAGTGACAGCATGAAACAGTTTATACAATGCATGATAAACACACGAGCATGACATACTCAGACAAACGACAACATGCAAGACACGTCTAACTTGAGAAATTTCCCTAACATACTTAATCCCTTGAATGCCCCACTGTGACACTTGTTCACCTGGTTTAACATTAATCCCTCAAGTGCATCGTCGTGACACCCGTTCACCTGGATTAACATTGTCCCATTCTCAAGTAGACCCCATCCCGTCCCACATGAACACAACACCGACACGAATATCAATACCCGATGATATGAAAATCACAAGCCATGCACCGACTCTTTTATAAGTAAAAATAGTTGATGCAATATACCACATGTTCAATATGCAAATGATGCCACAAACACATAAGGAAAACGCCTTTGCAAAACAACCCAAGTCCGAAGGGTAAGACCACTTACTAGAACTGGTCCCAATTGCATGTAACCTAAGTTCGGGAGGGTAACACAGCCCACCTGAACCCACTACACACATTCTAACATATTTTCAAGATAAGGGTAAATCTAGAGTCAAACCGCTCACCTTATGCGAAAAGTCAATTTTTGCCTCGTAATGCGTGCTAAGCCTTAAAATGCGTGTCTGAATAATTCCCTGGCTTTGGCATACTCATATAGCCTCAAATTAATCCTCATAATTTTTTAGGATTTTTTCGAGAATTTTCCTCATTTTCCCCAATTTTCCTTTCCTTTTTCTCCATTTCTTCCATTTTCTTCCTTTTTTTCTTTTTCCTTTCTTCTTTTCTTTTTTTTTTCTTTCTTTTTATTCCCCATCTTCTTCCTTCATCCATGCGCTGCTCCTTCTTTCTTCCAGCGAACAGAGGCTCACGTGAACAGAGCCTCGCGCGTAGCCTTCTAACGTCGTCGCTTGGCCTTTGCCGGCCTTCTCATAGCCCTTTTCCGGCCACCACGCAAGCTGCCAGCCACCGCTGCAAGCTCCATCAGCCGCCCCCTGCTCTTTGTCGCCTTCCACCCGTGCTGCCATGGATGCTACCAAGCTTGCCGCTATGGCCACAACTTGCTGTGCGGCCACTCCGACAGCCTCCAAAGTTCGCTACAACCACCACAGATAGCCCTTAACCCCGCACAACCACTGGCCAGCTTCCTCCCCGTCGTTGCTCGCTCTGGTCTGAGCTGCCATAGCCGCCAGCTCCGGCTATAGCTGCTGCCCAGCCTCAATTTCTAGCGGTTGCTGCTCACCTCAGGCCACCAGCATCACTCTTCAACATTCCCTCTTGATTCCTCAAGCCCTCGGCTACTCCTTCAAGCTCTCGGCTCGCTTGCTTCCTCGGTTTCAACTTCGATTTCCACCATTGCTAGCCACTGGCCGCTGCTCAACTTGCTCTCTTTCTCCTTCCATTTGCCTCTCAATTTGCTCCCTTATTTATGGTCGATGCACCGACTCTTGCAGCCTTGGCCACCACGCACTTGAATTTCCAAGAAACTTCCTCTGGTTTGCTCACCACTCCATTCACTTGGCCATTTCCTAGAAGCTTCGCAGAAGCCATACGCACATGAGTGTATATATATTATATATATAACTATATATTACTCTATTAGTATAAATAAATTACACATTAACCCCTAAATTTCCATCTTAATTTCACTTGGGTGAATCTCTAATTGCAATTGCATCCTTAAACCTCAAATTAATTTGCACTATATTATCGAAAACGCAAATTTAATAACTTTAAAGTTACTCGATAATGACAATTCTGCCCCAGTGTCCTTACGGGGCTATTGTTTCATCTTAAAACCAATGAAGGGTTGTTCCTTGTGAAAAATCGGAGCCCCCTCAGGCTTCTGTTGACTTTTTGGAAGTCCTCTATAACAATTCAGTTTCTGAGCCTAATTTGCAGTTGCATTTTAGCTATATTGAAAACTGCCCCGGATCCCACTTCTTTCATCACTAAAAATCATAACTGAAATCATTCATCGATACTATACCATTTCCCTTGGCTATCTAGGGTCTGGGGTACTCCTTCTGGCTAATTCGGTCATCTAAAGGTGCGTCAGTGTACCCTATAGTCTTATTTTTCCGTAAATTTCATTTATGCCCTTCATTAAATATCATTTATGTCCTCAAATCATTCCTGGGTATTACAGCATATATAAATTACATAAACGACACAAAACATGAACCACATTCTCACTACCTACAATCACTGTTAACCGGCGACTCTTCCACTAACACCGCTTTCCCTTTCTTCGACCCCGAGCCATCCATTAGGTTAATAGGGATAAAGGGGTGAGTCCAGGGACTCAGTAAAGGCAATATGTAATGCAGAAAATTAATGAGCATGACATCATAGATAAAAATGAAGTGCAGCGTGCATGCAAGCCCGTCCACCGCACCTATCTCAAGTTCTAGGTGGCCCCTAGTGGTTCCTTTTATGACCCCGTCCTAGGACTTTCACGATCAACAATCCACTGCCCCATGCCTACGCACTTCCTCAACTTCTTATGCAAGTCATGACAAAAGAAATTTACACACAAACCTTATTAACCCTTACCTTAAATTGTTTTGTCGCTCGATAATTAGCTTTGTTTTGTTGAACAAACCAGGAGTGTACCTACAACACCCGTATCACAATTACATATACATAAGGCTAAGTAATTAATTAAATAGCCACGGTCTAAATTTACTAATTTACTAATTAAAATAAACTTTAACTCAATTAAGTTAAATAAATCAAAGCTCCTAAATATCCTTACCTTACTATTGAGTCTCCCTTAGAGAGTTTATGCTTTTCCTTTCGCAATTCACTATTGAGCACACCTCTATTCCTTTCCTATTTATAGCCTTAAAAGCCTTAGCTGCCACTCCATACATATACATATTATATTTGCAGCAATTCTCGGTCATGAAGCTTCTCAGGAGCTTGGCCAACACGCATAAAATTTTATGTATATATATATATGTATTATATAGTATATTATATAATACTCCTCAAGTACACCAACTGATTTCACCCACAAACTTGGCCACGCGTATATATACATATCATAGAGCTTATCTACACACTTATATAATATATGCCTCACTGCACACGCGTACATATATATATTTTATACATATATAATTTATATAATTTATTATATAATGATAATTACATATAAATCCATAAGTTATATTCTTACTCTCACTTCAACTTTTGCACATTGCAATTACATCCTCAAGTATCAATTTTATTTAGATTGAAATACCGAAATTCAAAGATTAATAACTCAAGGTTACTCAGTAAGTGCATTTTTACCCTGGTGTTCCCACAAGACCTTTGCTTCATCCCTAAACCACTTTAGGATTTATTCTTACATAAAATCAGAGCCCCCTCAAGGTTCCGTTAACTTTTTGAAAGTCCTTTACGATCATTCAATTTTTCAGCTTGCATCACAGTTGTACTAAAAACTATCCCCACTTTAATTTCTTCCAGCTTCATAAATCTCGTCTCAAGACACTTTTCAATGTCTTACTGTTTTCCATTAATTTCCTCAAAATTGCACATAACTCAATAAATTACCTTAAAACCCATAAATTAATTATTTCCAAAGTCAGGGATTACACACCCCATGTGTTTCATGCCCATGCAACAACATATCATGCCGTGCATTAGCTCTAAATGCATAAACATAAAGTAAACAACACATATACGGTCCTTAGGGCCCACATAAGATACACATACTAGCGCCCAAGTTCCACATACAAACCTACTAGTAACCCAATATAGACTACGATATCATCATTTATGACCTGCCTTTTCCTAACTCTGGTCGGCTTTTCTTAACATTCATGACATGATTTTCCTATCATTCATAACATATTTCCTCAATTGGCTTTTCCTGTCATTCATAACATGTCGCTATCGTGGGTCTCATCCCTATGGTCTTACGCTCCTCTCTCACCATGTAATGCAACATATAAGAAATGCAATGGGTTGTGCAGTATAATCATGATGATAAGGCCCCCATAAACCAAGCATCAGGCCATGTTATGCCCACATAAGAACACACACATGCGAAATGCTCTAAATGCATATGCTCACCCAGTATACCCAAATTGCCTCATAGACCAACTGGGTCATACTAATGCGCACACATCCCCACACACAAAGCATGTTCCCCCAATGAATGCAACCCAATCCCCATGCACCACACAATATCATGATATATACAAAGTCAAGGTGGGTGAATGGCAGTACCATCTTTTTTGGCTCGTATGTGGTTATCACAACTACCGATAGTTAGCACCCATACATCCAATGATCAACTGTCATGACCCAGTAGTCGACAACCAGTAGCTTGGTACCCCACACCCTTAAACACCTATAAGCCCATACATAACATTCGCTTTGCAAGGACACACAATTCCTTGCATAAATTGAACCTACCAATAAAACGTCATTCCTTAAGAATTTGAGGGTGAATCAAAATCCTTGTTTAGATTACAAGTGTGACTCAACCAGAATTTACGTTACAGGCCAAATAAATAAATTGGAGCAGTCTACTCAATACCGAAGAGGATAGTGTAAGAAGAGCTTACAACAAGAGCTTACAACTGAAATCAAAAGAAGGAATAACTCAGAATCTGTAAGAGAGTTAGGAATTTTGACAAGGTTCTAAAACATGAGAAGAAAGTTAGGAGGTTGTATAAAAGAAATAAAGAAGTGGGAGCTTGCCTATTTAATGTCATATTCGATAGTTTTTCTATAGAAAACACCAATTCCTATAACCCAAAAATCAAATATTTTTATATAATATTATTCTAAATAATCTAACTTGTTTGTGTGTGAAATTGTAGGGAAAAAAGAGTATCCACGTGCCTGCATGCGGAACCCCTTCTGGTGCATGTTCTGCACGTGCCACCATCTTCTCCGGCCACAGTGTGATAACCTCTCAATTTTTTTGCCATATCTCCCTCGTTTTAACTCCTATTCGAACTCTGTTTTTTCCTACATGCTTCTTTCTCCCCCCTCTACCGGAATATAAACTTTAATTAGACTTATCTTACTATTTTCTGGCAGTTTCTACCCAGATTCTAGCGAAGCCTCAAACTTTTCGATGAAGCTTGTTTCTCCTTCATTTCTCCATCGATTTCACTCCTCCTTTTTGAACAATTTCACCCTCTCTATCAAGAATAGATTCCTCAGCTCACAAACTCTCAACCCAACCCAATTTTGGCCCAAACTTACTTTGGAATGGCTTGGGTAACTTGGGTCCTATTTATAGAAATCCTGGGCCAATCATGTGTCGCCACCTTGCAGTCATTTATAAGGCATCATCATGAGTTCCAAGTGGCCAATGGTTGCTTGCCACATGCCCCGCCACCTCATGCCTTGGTTCTTGTGCCTCATCATTGCTTCCAATGGCCCATTACACTAGTTTGTTTCTTTAATGATTCCAGTATGAATTTTCAAATAATATACCGCGACTTGAAGTTTTGTACTAATATACTTTGGCCTTTATGTTATCGCACCTTGACCCGAACCTTTCAAAGATTACACTCTTACCCCAAACTTTTCAAAAACTGCACTTTTATCCAAGCTTCAAAATTATGATTTTGGCCCTGACTTTGTATGACCCTTTGGAGATATTTTATTTCCTCGAATATGTAAAATCTCGGATATTACATCTTTGATCTCTCATAAATCTTCTAACTAGAGGAGGGTCCTGGATAATTGGTATCTTAACATGATCATCATTACCAACACCTTCATCAACCTGTGCAGGAGCATTTGTACTACATGAATCAGTCTGAACCTCATCCTTAACTTGACCCTGAATAGATGTAGGAGGAACTATCTCTAAATCAACCAAATCATCTATATTCTGGAACTGATTTTTCGGATTTTTCAATATCTTGAATGGTCTGATCTTCAATTAACACAACATCTCTACTCCTGATGAGTTTCTTATCAACTGGATCATAAAACCTGTACTCGAATTCATCCTGACCATAGCTAATGAACACACATTGCCAAGACTTTACCTCAAGCTTGGACCTCTCATCTTTAGGAATGTGAACAAATGCCTTACACCCAAAGACCTTTAAATTACCATAGGAAACATCCTTACCTGTCCAAACCCTATCTAGAACATCACTTTGTAAAGGCGCGCTCGATGACAAATTCAATACATGTACTACAATGCTCAAAGCCTCACCCCAAAATGATTTCGATAAATTTGCATGTGAAAGCAAGCACCGAATCCTCTCAACAAGTGTTCTGTTCATTCTCTCTGCCAACCCATTCAACTGAGGTGTCTTAGGTGGTGTCTTGTAATGTCTAATACCATGCTCTCAACAATAAGCATCAAATGGTTTAGAATACTCTCCTTCATTGTCAGTTTGGATACACTTCCAACTTCTTCCCCAATTGTCTCTCAACCAATGCTTGGAATTGCTTGAAAAAACTCAATACTTGATCTCTAATTTTCATATTATAGGCCCATACCTTTCTTGAGTGATCATCAATAAACGTGACAAAATAAGATGCACTAAGAGACCTTGTCTAATATAAACGTATAGCAATGGCATCAAAACCCAAGAAGGGGTGAATTGGGATAATTTACAAAATTGATTTTTCTTGATAAAATCTTGATTGATAATTATGCTTAAAGAAATGAAAACGATAACCAATGAGCAATGCTTAAGGAAAATACAGAAAACAAAACAACCATAAGAGACAATGATATATAGTGGTTCGGTTTTCCAAGCCTTGTCCACTACCTTGGTTTCCCACCAAGGATTTTGAAATCAATCCACTAAAAACCCCCCCTACTTAAGCCAAGTAGGTCCTCTAATCAGCGACTAGGAAGATTACAAGCACCTAACTCAAATGGACCTTCTAGCTTACGCTAGGTAAATGCAAAACAATGAATAAGAAAATCTAAGAGTAAAACTCTTAATTACAATTTTCTCTCTTACAAAAGTAAGAGGCTTAAAATGAATAGAACAGTTTAAGATGTAAAGCCTCAAAAAGATAATAACAGAGAGAGAATGAAATTTAAAGATCGATGATGACTTGAATGCTCGGTCGTTGAATAATAAATGATCTAAAGAACCCCCTTCAATGCTCTTCAATAACATATATATATATAGTTGCTGGCAGATGCTTCCAAAAATCGAACCATTGGGGTAGTTAGGCGAGCATTAAATGCGCAAAAAAACTAGTTGTTATAACTTTCTATGAAATACACTGTCAACAAACTCAAGAGGTTAGTCGACTATCTTTTTGAATAAAATTAAGATATAGTCGATAGAGCTAGAAGCATAGTCGACAGAACACCAAACAACTTCACTGATAGTCAACAACCATCCTTACACACTGATAGTCGACACATAAAAAATGTGAAGAAACTTCTTCTAAAAATACACACTGATAGTCGACAGATCAAATTATTCTATCGACATAACCATGAAGATAGTTGATAGATCAAAAACACGTAGTCGACTATTCACTTAGAAAAACTTAACACTTAGATGACAACATGTAGAAGAATACTTGATTGATATAAGTGGGAATTCAAACATAAAATTCTTAATCACTGAACTCTCTTAACTTTTTCTTTTGAAAGGAAGATGAGATTATCAAAATGATATTGATTTTGAATTTAAACACTTAAATTTATTTCTTTAGATTTCAAGATTGATTTTCATAACTTTGTGTCGTTATCAAAACTCTTTTAATTCTCAAAAATAAAATATCATTGTCTTTATCGGACCACACACATCGGAATGTATAAAATCAAGTATTTATGGCTTTTTTATAAGAAAAGAAGATTTGAATGAGACCCTATGTTGTTTTCCAACCAAATAGTGACCACTCTTTTTCAAGTGTACACTAGAGATTCCCGAAATTAGCTTTTTCTTGGACAATGTAGACATTCCTTTTTCACTCATGTGATCGAGCCTCTTGTTCCCTAACTCAACAACACCATCATTCTCCATTGCATTCACAATGCCTCTAGAAAGTTTAGCCTGCATCACATATAAAGATAGATTTGTTACCTCTAGCCACAACCAACCTTTTGTAAGCTTCCATTGACCATCATTGAATGTACTATAAAAACCCTCATCATCAAGTCTCTCAGCTAAACTCAAGTTCAGACGAATATCCAAAACATGCTTAACACCCTTAATCACAAGTCTAGTACCATTACTAGTTTCTAAGCAAACATCACCCATGCCAACAATATTGGCCATACCATCATTACCCATCTTGACGAAACCAAAATTACCTGAGGTATATGTAGTAAAGAATTCCCACCTCGATATAGCATGAATATAGGCTCCACTATCAATGACCCAACTGCTCTCATGACATACAAGATTCACAACATTTTCATCAAGAACAACAAGAACCTCTTTGGTAGTGGCTGTCACTCGTTCCTTATTATCTCCCTGATTCTTTCCTTTTCCATTTTTGTTATCTCTCTTCAGCTTCTAACAGTTATCTTTAATGTGCCCCTTTTTATGGTACTGGTAGCATTCTGCATTGGCAAACTTGTTTGACTTACCTCATCTTTTACTATTACTTCTTTTTGAATCTTGATTCAAACTCCTCCCACTTAACTCAGTAACCAAAACATCAGATTGTGAGGAACTAACTTGTGACCTTTTTCTCATTTCCTCATTTATAAGTCCATAGAGATAATACTATTTGGAGCAAAGTTAGAAACTGACATTCTAAATGTCTTCCAAGAATCCGATAGTGTACTAAGAAGCCATAGACCCTAAATCTCATCATCAAATTTGAGTCCCATACTAGACAATTGATTGAACAATCCTTGAAATGCATTCAAGTGATCTAACATCGGTGTCCCTTCTACATATTTCAAATCAATCATCTTCTTGATCAAGAACAACTTATGATTTCCAGTCTTCCAAGCATACAATTGCTCTAGCTTCAACCACAAAGAATGAGCATGAGTCTCACTACTAACATGGTTTACTAAATTATCATCCACCCATTGTCTAATCAACCCACACACTTAGCGATGTAGCAAAGTCCATTCAGCGTTATGCACTAGTAAGTGTGAGATGATAATTTGAACCATTCAAATTGATCATTCAACTAGTATTTATTTCCACAGTTTAACACAAGCAAACAAAAAAAACTGAACCAAAGCTCTGATATCACTTTGATGGGATCAATATACCAAATCCCTTCTTATGAAAACCTGTGAGAAAATAAAACAACTAGCCAAATACCAAGTGCAATCACAAAAGTAAAGGAGACAATCAATTTACGTGGAAAACCCCCCTCAATGTGAGGGGTAAGAACCACGGGATCGAAGTCCACCCAAAAGTTCCACCAATATCACCAAATCTAGATTACAAAATCCTCTCAACAGTCATAAGAGACAAGAGCAAAAATATAATCAATCTTATCTCAAATCAATAAAATAACTAAAGATATAAGGAAGAATAGATCGAACCAGGAGATAGTATGAAGATGGTTTGATTCCCAAGGATCCCGGCCTCCAAAATAGATATCTACTATCTAGATCTTAGAACCACGAGTCCAAAACATACCCTACAAATTTCAGCTCAATCAGACCATAATAGGTTGTCCAATCGCCTATTCAATCACTATTGCGCAAACAAAAATTGAAATCTAAGCCACCCCACAAACCAATATGAAGATGGCTCGATTCTCAAGAATCCTAGGTACCAAATCGAATCTCTACTGCCCAAATCCTAGAACAAGGAGAATCGAACATACCCTAAAAATTTCAGATCAATCAAAGCACAAACGGCCATCTGATTGGCTGCTCGATCACACCTGCGCAAGCAAGAACGGAAATCTAAATTTCTCCTAGAAGTTTGTCATTTTTCTTCTGTTTTCCCAAGTATTATGCACAAATTTTATACTCTAAGAGGCTAAAAAAAACCCTAATTCATTAAGGGTATTTCGGTCTCATGAAATAAAGATATTAGTAAAGAAACCGGGTCATTCTTTTATGAAACGCCCCAACCATTACCAGACCATTATTAGGCTATCCTCCAACTAGGAGGGAAACCCAACCCAACAGTATTACCCATGAAAAATGTAAAACCTGAGGTGCTTTTCCTATTATTAATATCTTCCCCCCAGTTATTGGAATATAGTCAATTACGTTGAAATCACTTGAAGATGTATCAATAAGCAAAAATCCATAATTGCTTTTGCAATCAAAGAATCCTCTTAGCTATCTTCATGTGCGACAAAGTTGGAGCTTCGATATAGAGACTGATAACTCCAACTCCTAATAAAATAGCCTGATACATGTTAAAAACCTCAAACTTCTAACTAGCCTTTTAAATAACGTGGGATTTACCTTCTGATTAGCATCAAATTTCAAAAGTTTCATTCCACACTCAACTGGAGTGCTTACTAGTTTCCTATACTCCATCTAAAATTCTTTTAAAATCCTCTCAACAAGACCTTTTTTGAGAAACAAAATGTCTTCATTACCTTGATTCACCTTAATTCCAAGATAATATGTCATAAGCACTGGTCTATCATCTCAAATTTTTCAAAAATCTTCTATTTGAAGTCTTCAATCATTTTTTGATTACTTCCTATAAAAATCAAATCATCCACATACAAACACACAAACATTACCTCTCCATTGCTGTAACAAACTATTAATGGGTCTAGGACTTTATTAATATTTTATTTATGGGCATTGGAAATTTTTTTCCTATTAAATTAAATGTTGGGAAATATTTTTATGTGGAAAAATTTATGTAAGTAAATTATGTGGATAAATTATAAATGTTATTATCATATTTTGTGAAAAGAGGTGGAATAAATAAAATGAAGAAAGGAAATGGAAAATGGTTGGAAAGTCTAACTTAGTGGGCTAAATTGGATCTGGGCCAAGAGTTGAAAGGTCTAATGTGATGGATTGTTGGAAGATTTGAAATAAACCCATCTCTAATCGATTGGGTTGCCGAAATTGGGTTAAACCCAAGTGCAAATTGTGTTGTATTTTATTTAAGTTAAATGAAATGGGTTGGGACCAAGTTGAAGAGTTAGCCCATTGGGCTTAATAAAGGTAATTGGGCCATTGATTTGGGCTTAGGCCCATGTGCATAAAAGATGGCATTATAATTTAATGAAAATGAGAAATGTGGCAAATGATAAAAAAAAAATGCATGCTTTATGAAAAAGGCGAGGGCAAGAAGGAGAATTTCATAATTGGTTTGATAAAAAAAAAAAAGAGAGAAAGAAAAAAGAAAATATGAAATGTCCAAGGAGGGCTTATATGCTATGTGTGTGTGTGGGGGGGGGGGGAAGTTAAGGGCATAATGGTAAATTCCTAAGGGGGTGGTTGGCAGCCCACTCCTCCCTCTTTTTCTCTCCATGCTCTCTTGTCTCTTTTTTATTCATCCTCTTCTTCTATTGTTGGTCTCCCCAACGACTTCTTCCTTTTCTTCTCTTCTTTCTATTATTTTCTTCATATTTTCTTCTTATATTGAAGCTTCTAAAAGGGGCATTTCCAAATTTTTGGGGCAAGCTTTCCTTCTTTTCCATTGCGACATTAAAATGCTTCATGGTTCTTCATCCCCTCATTGTTAAAAATTATTTTTGGTATTAGTTGTATATTTTCTTCATTTTTCCTTCGAACTATATGTCATGTCAAAACTTTTTTTAAGTCTTGTTCTTGGTTTCGTTGGGGCTTGTTCGCCCCATTTTTCATTCAAGGAATGACATTTGTGGGTTAGGAAGCTAGTAGTGGTCATTTTGGGGTGTTTCGGGTCCATTTTGTGTGTTCTGTGTGCGTTGAGTCGACTAATCTTAGGGTTTAGTCAACTTAGCAGAGGCTAGTTTTCTCATATTTTTGTGCTAGCCCTCGGCCCAATCGACTAAGCAATATGAATAGTCAACTAAGCCAAAATTGACTAAAAATTTCCATAGTCAACTAAGCTTTAGTCGACTAAACTTTCCATTAGTTGACTAATCCTTTTTTTTTAGACTGCGCACCTTGTACTCTTTGAACCATACCTTTTTGTCTTGATATCGAAATTAAGATCCTATTATTTTTTTATTTTTTTCAACCTAACTCGATAAGATTTGATTTGGTATAGTATTTGAGCCATTTGAGCAACTATTGATCTTGTGGGCTTCCTTGGAAATGTATGCTTGATTTATAGCTTTCTCCTTCCTTAAAATTCGTTCAATCTTAAATTATGGAATCGAATACTTCCACCTTGACCTGGCTACCAATATTATCAAATAATTTCACTTAATTGACGTGGTTGAACCTATTTAAATGTTGAATTGTGTGAAATAGCCAAGAATCTTAATGGAAAAAAAATGAGGGTGCGTGAATGTTACTTGTTATAACATTGCTTGTGGTTGTGTGCATTGTGAGATCCCCCGTCCAGAGATCCCAGAAACCCGTGAACCCCAGACAGAAGTCTCGAAAAAAGGAGGTAAGAAATACCAAAAGGAATCCTTGATGGAACAACATATAAAGGTGTAATGTACAAGACCAACGCAGTATGGTATATACATACATACAAACAACAAGGTAGTTGGGTGGCAACATCTACACACCCTTTAACAAAACCTGGGCACAAGAATCATGGCATGCAAGCACAGCTAGTAATCTCCTGTGCCCCAAAACCACAAAACAAAACAACCCCATGATCGTTGGTTGGGATAACCCTATACAATCAGCTACCTAAACACTCAAACACTGTTGCCCTCACCTTCAACTCTCGCTTCTTTTTGTACCTGGAATGATGTTAAGCGAGGGTGAGTCATAACACTCAGCAAGCAAATAAAAGAATAATGGTAGGGTTAAGAATAGAATTCCCACACTGTCAACTACTCACAACATGCCATGTAGTGATATATGTGTCACACCAAATCGTGCAACAAGATCTCAAGACCCAACAAAATGTAAATACCGATGCACGTAATGGTTCTTGGGGCCCACATAAGAAATGCACAACTTGGCACCCAAGTCCTGGCATACAAACCTGTCGTAGCAATGAACTAGCTAACACAAGGCACAACACAACTCACACGAGCCCAAGGCTCCCATCAGTACCATATACTGGAGTCCTTGAGTCATAGCTATCTGGAGCCCAGCTTCTACTCATAGCTATTGAGGGTCAACTCCATACCATAATCCATTTCAAACAGTAACCATGCAACACAACAAGTAATAAATGCAATGGCTTTTGCAGCATTAACATGATGACAAAGTCCCCATAAGCCAAGCATCAGGCAGGCCATGCTACACCCACGTAGGAATTCACAAGAGAATGTTCTAAATGCATATGCTCGCCTAAGATACACAAGTTAGCACTCAACAAGCCAACTGTGTCATATAATGTTCACACTCCCAACACATACAAACATAACCCCCCAATGAATGCAACCCAATCCCATGCACTGTAATGTTATGCAAAATGTCACATAATGACAGAGTCGGTCAACAGTGACCAGGCACCAGTTGACAGTTGATGACTAGGAACAACCGATTGATAGCCTCCCTCGGCTAATCAACGGTCTGCACCTTTGTCACCAAATGATCAATGCCAGCCTCACTGTTCGACAGCTCATGCCCCTTGTCACGACCGCTTGCACCTGAGGGATCCACAACTGACTTCCAACCTCTAAGAACCTAGTCTTGGAATTGGTTCAGCATCATTCCCAAGGAAATAGGGGCGTTACAATACCCCGCAAGTATTTAACAAATGAAACCTCAGTGAGACTCACATTTAATTTAAGTTAATTTATACTAATGAAATCCTTAATCCAAATAATGAAAATAATTAATACCCAGAACCAAATCGAATTAAGGAAAGGAATGGTATTAACAAAATCAAGAAGACTTGCAAATGGGATAAAGAGCTTGCCTTTAGTAAGCTATTTTCAGTGTTTTTAAGCCCACATGCCGTCACATTAATACACGCTGTAAAATAGTATAACTTCACAAAATTAATAAAAATGAACCCAAAATTAAATTCTAACCATAAGGAATTATTAATGCATTTTTCCTTACTTACCTGGCTATTTAAAATTGGATTAAACCAAGTTTAATACTTGATTTTCCCAATTCTTTTTCCCATTTCGTGCGCTTGCTTCTTCCTCTTATTTCTTTTCTATTGCTGAGACTTGCTGCTTGAAATTCATCCCCGAAGAAAGATAAAAATTGTCTTTAAAAAGGATAAAGGTGAGCTGCCTAGTGTGCGTCGTGTGGCAGCTACTGGCTGCCCACCGCCCAGCCCCAAAATGATGTCATTTTGGGGCTGGGCTGCTAATTAAAATCAACCATTTTTCCTCCAGTCGCGCATGCTCCCAGCCCAACTCAATCCCGCGTCCCTCGCCTGGCCACACCCACGCGCGACCGCCTGTGCCACACGCATCATTCACCCTATATATGCATGCCATTAATTTTAAAGTGACTTCCAGCCTAGTTTCAAAATTCACACCTAGACCCTATAATTTCCAAAAATCACCACACACCCCACTTAATAAATACACTTATACCCCAACTCTTCCAAATAATTTCCTAATTCCCTAAATTAAAATTATTTAATATTTTCTTTAATTTAGCACCCCAATTTATTTAAATAAATTAAATTACAATTTTAAGCAGGTCATTACATGCATTTCATTGTGTTACTATATTGCTTCGCATTATGATGTTGGGTCATGGGTTGCATTCATTGGGGGCCATGCTTTGTATGTGTTGGGAGTGTGAGCATTGGCATGATGCAGTTGGCTTGTGAGTGTTGACTTGTGTATGTTAGGCGAGTATATTCATTAAATCATTCGTGTGTGTAAATTCTTGGGGGTTAGTGTCTGTATTTTATGTTGGCCCCAAGGACCCTATGTGTGCATTTATGCATTTATGTTATGGCTGGGTATCATGTTATATAACCACATGGCATGGATTGTGTGTCATTTATGTATATGAGACTGGCATGTGTCTCCATATACGACATGATATATATGCATGATGTTCAGGGAAAGTCCGATCGTATCCATTTCCCGTTGTTTCTATACACTTGCCGATCGAGCCTTATAGATTACCTTGAAAAATGTGTTTTGATAAAATGTAAGAAATTGTATTTCGTTGAGGATGTTGTTGTCAAGTGTAGAAGGCATGAATCCAATTGATGTCTAGAAAGCCATTGTTGATCTGCTCGGAAAACAAACTAGCTTCTTCGTTAATGCGAAGCAACAGAGGCCAAAAGGAAATATATAAAACATGGTGGAAGTCTGTGAGGTCCGACCGCGTTGTGGACTACGAAAATCTCCTCGAAATTTCATTCAAGAAGAGACCTAGAAGGGATTGGGAGAGAAAGCTTTGTCTTGCAATTGGGTGTTGGTGGGCCCAATCCGTATGGTCCAACAGCGATGTGGTGGCGGTGGGCCCTACCCTTGCGGTTCCAATACGGTTGCGTGCAATGTGCGCTATGGACTAGCAGCATGGCCTATCTCCTCAAAATTTCATTAAAATATTTGAATTAAGTTTATAAATATTTTAATAAACTTAATGAATATTTTAATAAAATTTCATTAAAATATCTCCTCAAAATTTCATTCAAGAAGACATATAAATTTGAGGACGAAAAACCTATGAAGGGCATAGAATTATTGCATTACAATAGGAAGCCAAAAAATTTGGCCAAGGCCCGTGAAGATGCGTAGGCAGGTCTTTAGTTTGTGGGGGAGGCCAACTTACAAAGCATTGCCTTTTGCAATGAATGGGAGGACAAACATAAACGAGGCTCACCTTCACAAGTAATGCTTGTCCACAAAAAAAAAAAAAAAATCTATCAAAGATATACATACAATTAATAATAGATTTATTTTTATTAGAAACAAATTATAGTATTTTCATAAAATTTAATAATTTAAAATGATTTTATCCAAAAAATTAATAATAGTTTGCTCATATATAAAAAATAATTAATAATAATTTTATTTAAAATTAACAATAATTATAATTAATTTATTATCCTTTTTCTATTTCATTTCAATTATTAGCTAGCTCTTACTTGAATTTAATCTATCCAATCCCATTCAATCCAATTGCACCTAAATTTATTTCTCTTATGCAAAAAGATGTATGAAAAAAGCAACACTCGTTGCTCAAACCTAACGTGCATGACTCAGAATGCACTGTTCAAGATTTAAAAAAATTAATGATAACAAGGATTGTATGTAAGAAGATGACAACATGCCCCCGGGACAAAGCCGTGTGGCTCAAGGGTGGAACTTTAGTGCTTACCGGCCACTCCCCAACCGATTGTGCACGGGTTCTATTCCTTGGGTGCACAGCCTCTCACGATTTACCTCCTCTGTCGGAATCAAGGGGCTGAGCAACGGGAGTACTCGTGATGGAGCATAAACAACAACAACAACATATCCAACCGTTATCCCACTATGCGGGGTTGGCTACATGAATTCTAGACTTCTATGTGGATTACATCCCAACAGATAGTTTGTCTAGAATTCATATTTGGATAAAAAAAAAAAAGATAATATCATTAAAAATATTCGTGAATTAGCTTATTTCGAGTTTAATTAAAATTTAAGCCCAATTCAGTCAAGAGTTTATAATTTTAGAATTAATATAAATTCAATCATAGTAAAAATAAAATAAGAACAGTCTGATTAAAGTCAACCTAATTTGATTGAATCTTCTATCCAAAGATAACTACATGACATTGAAAGTTTTGGTGGCATATTGTAGTCACAAGAAACCTAGCAAAAGTCTTTAAAATATTATGGTTGCATACAATAAGCGCCATTAACTAGCAGCGATGAATCCTTCTTCTATGGAAATTCTCTTGAAATTTTATTTAAAATATTTAAATTAATTATAATAAATTTATAGATATTGATACAAGTAAATAGGAGTGTGATTTTGTTCACCCCCCTTTAACAGGGGTAACTTTACCCCCCATTAGTTTGGGGGGGTAAAAACGTCATTTCGAGAGGTCTATATCCACCCTGTTTTGTTGAGCCAACTTGCTCATATTAATTAAGTTTTGATGATTAACAAAAAGAGAATTTTCAATATACAAAATATAGTATTTTTGGTGATTAACAAAATGAATATTTTTATTAAATATATTAATTGTAGTATCGACTTATTTTTTATTAATTTATAAAATATTTTCATAGTATATGTATTACCAAAAATATTATTTTTGATTAATCTATAAAATATTTTTTCATAGTGTATGTATTTCCAAAAATGTTATTTTTCATTAAAATTATTTTCTAAAGTATTTTAAAATATATAAAAAATAATTTTACAAAATTTGGATCAAAAAATCAATTTTTACTATTTGCTAGAGTACGCTACAGTAATCAGACCGTTGAAATAGTAATCTAACCATTGGTGAACAGTGCGCTACAGTGACGGTGAACAATAATTTCCAGAATGCTTATAAATAGCTCCAAATTTATTTTGGAGATCATCCATTAAAGCTCATATTGCTTATCCAAAGCACTCAAAACCTCCCAAAAGCTCTCAAGCTAATTTCCAAGCATTCCAAGGCTCTGAAAGATTCATTGCACATCCACCAAAGAGTCATAAGGCAAGAGGAGAAAAAGATATCGCAAAGCCGAATCCGATTTTCTCCATTCTATTTGAGGTTACAAATTTATTTATTTACTTAAAAATTATTGTCTTGTATAATTTGTTCTTAATTACTTACTTGTGTCTAAGTGTAGAGAAATTATTTGTAACAATTAAATTATCATTGTGGATTGTATAGGTTTCCTAAAATAGTTAAAATCTAGGTGAATCTAGTTTCCAAGGTAAGCTAGGGAAAAAACCTTAGTGTTGGTGGTTTTCCTAGAACCCGTTGTAATGTAGGAGTGTATTTAGTTTTCAAGGTAAGCTAGTGTAAAAATCTTGGTGAGATTAGTGGAACCCCAAGGGTGGTTGAGATCTTGGGAGAGTGGAGTAGATGTGTGTGGAAACATCGAACCACCATAAATTGTCTTATACCTAATTTATTTATTGTTGTTATATCTTGTGGCTTGTAATTTATTAATATCAAACTCACATATACATAGTTATAAAATCTTAATTTGTTTAAAATTAAATAACAAGAATTTAATTAAAAGAAAATACTTTATATATTCTTAAAGAAAATAATTAATCAATAATATTAATTAAAATGAAGAAAACTTTTAAACACTCAATTCACCCCCTCTTGAGTGGCCATACCTTAAGGGAACAACACGTTTCTCTCTCCCCTTCCCTTACTCCTGCCGCCGACCCTCTCGTCGCCAATCGCCTCGCCTCGTTGCTACATCGCCTCTACCTCGCTGTTACATCGCCTCTGACCCTTTCGCTGCCTTCCTCTCACCGCCGATTGCCTCGCCTGGCTTCTACATCGTCGCCTCGCTTCGCCTCACTCATTGTCATCTCGCCGTTGCATCACTACCTAGTCGCTACATCCTCGTCTCACCACCTCGCGGTTGGCGAGGTGAGGCAATCAGCATGCGAGGAAACCTCAATGGTTGACACGCGAGAAGAGGTGATGATGACATAAGGCTGGTTGTAGAAGAAGAGGTTAGGGAGAGAGAAGAAATGAGAGAGGGAAGCTTGGAGA
This sequence comes from Diospyros kaki, assembly GCA_036245055.1. Lineage (NCBI taxonomy): Eukaryota > Viridiplantae > Streptophyta > Magnoliopsida > Ericales > Ebenaceae > Diospyros > Diospyros kaki. The sequence continues at coordinate 34,354,128 of BSEG01000016.1, forward strand.
AGAAGAGAGAAGCAAAAAGAGGAGAGGCCATTAGTTTTTCACAGGATTAAAATAACTCCTATTAAAGGGGTGAACAAAATCACACTCGGTAAATAAACCCCTTTTCAAATTCTGCCAGTGGCCAAAAGGATACTAGTTCAGTGTGGTGGCGATGGGCCCTTGCGGTTACAATACATTTGCATGCAATGTGCACTGTGGACTAACAACATGGCTTATCTCCTCGAAATTTCAAAAAGAGAGAACACCAATTCAATGAATGTACCACGAAAGTATAAACGTAGTTGGCGTAGATCGTGAGGTTCAATCGCCCTGCCCTTGCAGTTCCAATACATTTGCGTGCAATGTGCACTGTGAACTAGCAGCGATGGAAACGTAGGCACCCCTAGCCAGGGACCCACAACAAGATGACATAATTGCCAAAACCCATTAAAACATTACACATCCTCCTTGACAACGAAAGCCACACTCATACATTCTTACTCATAGACAAACACAATAGTGTTCTCATGCTCACATAAACAAAGCAACTCAATATTACACACCACATCAGGGTCTATAAACCCACTATATCCCCTCAGGGGTACAATCTAAAACATAACCTAGCATAATTTAATATTACATAACACAAAACACTCTCAAGGACCTTTGATTGAGATGGCTCTGTACACACCGTTACCCCATGGATCCTGATTCACTTGGCTCGTTCTCTACTTTAGCCTTACCCTTACTTGGAATGATGCAAGCAAACATGAGCCACAAGGCCCAGCAAGTATAACTGGAAGAAAGCGAGCATAAGAGCCATGGGTATCAAGAAACAAAAGAGACATGAATATCATTTAAGGTACTTTCACATGATAAAATGATGAAACATGCATCCATGCCCATATGCAGTACTTTTTAGAACTATAAACATGGGACCGAAGTCCATACTTTGAGCTCAATACTTTCTTTGCGGATATATCCTGCAGACTTGTCCGCTGCGCGCATCATGAGGCCTTTACATATTTTCTTTTTAAAAACATTTTCATGTATATGCTTCATGCATTATCATAACATGCATATTCGTAATAACTTCTCATATATAACTAACATGCAATTAACGAAGCAATATGCATAATAGGGCAACATTCATGCAAGACAACATCAAACCCTTGCATGTCCTCAATAAAACATCATTCTCAAGGAAAGACAGGGTGATTCAAGCCCTATTTGAGACTCAAAAGACATAATTGAGAATCATAAAATAATTTACTAGAAAATGAGTGTAACTTGCAAAATGGTAATAAGAAAATAGGAAAGGAACTTGCCAAAATAGGAACAAGAGCTTGTAAATTAAAAGCATGAACTTGAGAAAAGAGAGTCTGAACTTGCCAAAATAAGGATAGAAAAACTTGCACATCAATAAGAAAACTAAGTTCTTGCCTCTTAAATGAAACAAAGAGGAAGAAGAACTTGCCTTAATTATTTTCCTTAATTTTTGCAGCGTACTGGGGTTGCTTATGCTACAACCCAAACTCACACGAGCTGAATTTCCCTTGATTCCTCCAAAAATTCTCTTTAATTTCCCCAAAACCTTCCCCCAAAATCCCTCCATCTCACTCAATACCACGGCCTATTTATAGGCCAAGGGGAAGAGACAATGTAGGGGGGTTATGTGGGCAAAGGGCATAAAAAATATGGTAGAAAAAAAGCATGTTTGGACACTTAGCAAGGGGTTGGACAAGTGGCACAGCAATTTGGACAAGTGGCAGTGGTTGGAAGCCACTTGGCAGCAGCTAGCAACTGCTGACGTGCAGCAGGACCACGCAGGGGCCCTGCATGGCGTGCATAGGCGCACGGCTGCGCACATGCCGACCGCATGGTCACGCTCGCACCTGGCCGCACACATGCAGTCGGGCGCGCCTGCGCGCGCATGGGCCCCCCGCGGCATAGGCGCCCCTGTTGATTCTTTTTTATTTATTTATTTAAAAAGAACAACTTTAATTGATTGTCCTCATGTTTGATCTCGCGACCTCTCCCTCCTCCTTGGCACTTCCAACCATCTCGTCTACAGCCCTCCTTGGATAGAAATCCTTGTCATTTATTTTTTAAGGTGGCATCCAGTTTCCAAAAATTATTCTTTAACCCCAATAACTTTCAAAAATTAATCCCAATTAATTTATTTTATTCTTTTCATAAATACTTTCAACCCAAATAATTAATTATCTATTTTCTCATAATAACATAAACTATTATTTTTTTTCCTTAAATTCCCAAATATTCCATAACGACCTTACTAATTTCGAATAATTACCAAAACCCACTTGATAACTTTTAATTTTTCTCCAATTAATTTCTCACACCTAAATTCACATTAATTCATAAATAAACGGGTCGTTACAAGAAATCTCCTCAAAATTTCATTTAAAATATTTGAATTAATTCCATTAAATTTATAGATATTAATACAAACAAATAGATAAACTTATAAATTACAATCATATTCTTTATACCAAACAACAAAACACATTTAATAAATTAAGTATATCACGTATTATATACTTAATCTATTAACAAAAATAAAACAAGAAGAGTCTAATTAAAGTCAACCCAATTTAATTGAATCTTTTGTCCAAAGATAAGTAAATGATATTGAAAGCTTTGGTTGCACATTGTACCAACGACAAGCCTAGCAAAAGTAGTATTAATTAATAGAGTTAATACCTTGGTTTATCCTAAATTTAGGATCATTTTTTAATTTTATTCTATTTTGATATTTATTTCAATTTAGTCCTCATATTTTAAAATTGATATAAATTTTATCCTGAATCAATCTGGCATGCAATCTAGTTTATGTGGCGACTAAGATGGAATGTTGATTTGTCTAATAATTAATCTGGTGTGTGGCCGAGCCTACAAATTACCATTTTGTATTGTATGTATAAGTAGCATACTTAATTTTTAATTATAGAACTAAAAGATAAAGAATATTTCTAAGTGTAGGGGGTAAGATAGGAAGAATATAAATTATATGATGGGGACTATTGCGGCTATGGGAAAATTACAAAAATACCCTTTCTTGAAGCTCTTTAGAGCCAACACATTTTCTATGATAGTTATATTAGAGTCTAGCTATATAAATACAAGAATTTTAAGAGATAAGTAGGTCATCATTTACATGTAATTACTTTACTCTATCTTTAGTACCAAGAATAACTTAATCATGGAAGAATATATCGAAAAATCAAGTATTGTACTTGCAAGTCGAGCAAGTCTTATACAGACTTAAGGTCAAAGACAATAATTGAACACACTCGATTTTAGACAAACTAGTGGTGATTGACTCCAACCATCATCATTTAGCCCCCACTGTCTACACATATGTGTTCACTTTCCGAGTCTCTCTATTTTATTTTGATTATTATGGCATATCTTTACTTGATTTTATGATTATCATGGAATTTATGTGTAAAAAAATTATAAAAAAAAATCATTTTCACATGAAAATAAAACGTAGAAAGTAAGAATATTTAAATTTCAATGAGATGGGTGGTTTGTGGTCTATTTAGAGACACTAGCTATTTTAATTTGATCCAACCCAAAATCATTCTAAGATCAAATATCCACTAGAGACCAGTGCTACTTGTCAGGGCCTGCTCCCGGATTACTTGCTAGCATAGGAAATCCGTGAGAATGTTCATTCAAGATGGAAACAGATACTCAAAATTTTCAAAGAACTTTTCTTTTCTTGAGCTTGCTTACTAACAATAGGAGCCAGAATAAATTATATAGCATTCATTACATCATCATCTTGGGCTTACCACCCATACATTTTGAAAATAAAAGGCACTAAGGCTTTTAAAAAAAAAAATAAGCCTATATTTCTTGCCCTCAACATACACCCATGAATCTTTGAGGCCGTGACTTCTCTGTACACATCTAACCGAACTCGCTCCAACATATCTATCTTCCATTTCCTAGAATGACAAAAGAAACAATGTGAGCCACAAGGTTCAGCAAATATATAGCAAAAGGAAACAACAACAAACTCAATATACGAAGGTATACATAACATGGAGTCAAGGGAAAATCACTACCCGACGATTAAACCTCACTTGAGTTCATTCCTTCTACGCTTGACAACATCATCCCCCAAGAAAAATATAATTTATTACACTCAATTAAAGCACACTTTTCAAAGTGAGCCATAAGGCTCGGTAAATGCATAAAAGTAACAAAAACTAGATTTGACCAGACTTTGTTGAACATCATTTATATCATGCCACATATGGAACACACGCTAGCCCCAAAAGTATATATGACACACAATCCATGCCATGTAATTATAACACATGTTACCCAACCATAACATCAATGCATGGATTCACACATAATGCACACATATGGCCCTTGGCGCCCACATAAGAAAATGCACATAATGGCGCCCAAGACCCTGTATACAAACTTGTTGTAGCCAAGGGCAGGCTACCAAAATAAGAACATGAGCCTAAGGCTCTCATCGCACATCCATCACCATCATCATCATGCGTCACATCACTCACAATCTTATCAAGGTCACAAGCTACTATGGGCCTCCACCCACAGTCTTACGCATCATAAGATCTAGCTGTTGTGGGCCTCCACCCACAGTCTTACACATCACAAGATCTAGCTGTTGTGGGCCTCCACCCACAGTCTTACGCATTATAGGCTCTAGTTGCTATGAGCCTCCACTCACGGTCTTACGCATCGCAATCACAATCCAACTTTCATCACCATGCAATGCAACATATAAGGAATGCAATGGCTCTTACAACATTAACATGATGGCAAGGCCCCCATAAGCCAAACATTAGGCCAAGCTACGCCCACGTAGAAATTCACACACACGAATGCTCTAATACATATGCTCGCCTAACATACATAAGCCAGCACTCACAGGCCAACCGTGTCATGCCAATGCTCACGCTCCCATCACATACAAAGCGTGACCCCCCCCAATGAATGCAACCCATGATCTAACATCACAAAGTGAGGCAATATGAAACACAATGCCATGCAACGCAACCACAAGCAATGCTATGATAAATGGCATTCACACATCCTCACTTTGATTTCCCATTATAGCCCTTGGCTCTTCCACACATTTCACATTGATTAAGGACAATTATTCATATAATGATAGTCATACATCATACATGAGTTACCATGTACAGGACAACCAAGACCACTTCTTATTAACTTCCCAAATGATTATCCTCATGCCTCCTCTTGCAATTCAATTACATTTTTATCTCATGAACCCCTCGTACATACATATAGGTGTCTTCAACCACATTTTATCATTTTAGTGGATTGAGGGATATCAAAGGAACCATTTAAAAACACCTTACTTTAGCCATCTTACTTGACTTGGAATAAGAAATCCTTAACTAATTCAAATCATCACCAAAATATATGATATTATATATCAAAATGAATCCCTCGAAGTCTAGTTTATGATGGTTCAAATGGATATCAATTTTGAATTCTACATCAAAAGTTATGAATAAAATAGCACAACATACATTGTGCTGAAAAAAGTTGATTAGTCAACTTTTGGGAGGGACTAGTCGACTAAAACTTAGTCGACTTAAGAAAATGCTTAGTTGATTGATGCTTAGTCGATTGATGAACACCCATTAGTCGATTGGGCTGAGGCTGGCACCAAAAACATGAGAAAATAGGCTTCCGATGAGTCGACTAAGCCCCAAAAATAGTCGACTCATCGCCCACAAACATACGAAAAGACCCAAAACACCCCAAAACAAACACCACTAGCTTCCTAACCCACAAATGTCATTCCTTGAATGAAAAATGGGGTGAGCAAGCCCCAACGAGACTATCACAAAGACCCAACAAAAGCTTTAACATAACATACGAATCAAAGAAGATATACAACCGATACCAAATATAATTTTTCATCCAAGAGGGAACTAAGAACCATGAAACATTACAACCTCACAATGGACAACAAAGGAAGCTTGCATAAGTAAAATAAAAGTGCAAGAAGAACTTGCCTTAAAAGAAAACCGAAGAAGCTCGCCCGAATGCCAACCAAACCATTTTCTTGAAGCTCCAAATATAGCAGAAAAATGGAAGGAGAAAAAGAAGAAGATGATGATGATGAAGTAGCCGCAAGAAGGAAAAAAAATGAAGAGGGAACAAGAATGATGGGGAGAAAAGGGGAAGAGTGGGCTGCCAACCACCCCTCTTGGAAAATTACCAATATGTCCTCTACCTTAAAACACAAAACACAAAATATCTAAGCCCCTTTTTGGACTTTTTTCATTTTCTATTTTTCTTTCCCATTTTCTTTATTCAACCCCATTATTAAATTCCCTAATTGCCCTCACCTTTTTCAATAAACCAAGGACCATTTGGTCACTTTGCATTTTACATTTTCTTTCTTCTTTTCTTTTAATCCACACAATACACAAAATATATATATAATTCCATTTATATAAAAACAACATTATGAACATGGGGCCAAGCCCAACACATTCTTAGGCCCAATGGGCATTCTTTCAACTTGGGACACAACCCATTCCATTTCAATTCAATTAAACATATCACAATACACATGAGCTTAGGCTCAATTAAATAAAATAACCCTTAAATAAAATGACCCACTGCCATTTTAGGCCCAATAGCCTCAACCCAATTCATTTCCAAATCTTTCTTCATTCTCTTGCTCCATCACATAATAATAATACACAAAAATATTAATCCACTTACATTATAATACCACGAAAATATCATTTCCCTTAATTCACTTCATTACCAACGCATACAATATTTTCACAATTTAATCGCTTAATAAAGGCAAAAATTCTAATGCCCGAAATAAAATATCAATAACGCTTAGACCCAACAACGGGTCCTTACACTACTGCTATTGTTGTTGCACGGGTGTTTTGACTGTCTCACACTTGCACTACTATTTGTATTGCACTTGGCTTTAACTATCTACTTTGGTGTTCAATCATTTATATATATATATATATATATACACCAAGTATTTTTAATAAATAAGAAATTTTTTTATTACAATATGAATTATATTATAATTAAATAAAAATTTATTTCTTTTATATTTGATAATGATACTTTAGTGTTCCCACCAAACTATTTGATATTGTATGACATTTTTCATTATATTACATGTAAACAATTTTAAAACTAAACTTACCATACCTTCCATGCCCCAGTTGCTAATATCATAGAGTTGCTCCTTCCTAGAAGTCAAGGGTTGGAGTTGTAGAAATGAGCTATTTAGTAAAGAAGTATAAGGTTGTGTTTATAAGTGACCGTCCCTCGTTGTCCTAAAAGAGGGTTGTGAATGAATTGGCTCATTCATGTGCGGTTTGATTCAGGTAATTCAAATTCAATATTTTGTTAAATAAACAAGCTTGAATTAGGTTTTTAAACTCGATAGATAAATGAGTCAAGCTTAATTTTAAGGTGGTTGACTTTGGTTGGGCTGTAAACAAGCTCGTTTAAGTGTTTGATTGTAGGCTCATAACAAAATAAATTGTGTTTAAGCAATTGAATTGAGGATTATTTTTTCATATTATTTAAATGATTCAAAATTTAAATATATATTGAAATACAATAATTTATATATTCTACGAAAACGAGCTTGAAATTGAGTTGAAAATCAATTTTGAATTAGAGTTCATGAAAAAGGCTGATTTGAAGCTCATTAATATAAATGAGCCCAATCCCTGCAAAATTCTAAACAACTGAGCTCAAGCCTTAATTTTGAATTCAAGCCTGAGCCCAAGCTTAACAAAATTCAAAAAAAAAAAAAAAAAAATGAGCCTAAGCCTTTATGGTCTGCATGGCTCATCTGCAAGACTACAGCCCTATTGGTACGCCATTTTTAATAACATATGCTTGCCCATTTTTTATATTTAAAAACTAAATCAAACTAGAATAACTTAGAATACAATTTTTTTTGAAAATTTGTTAAAAAAGGACAAGAATACCTTGTTTGTCGTGTTATCAGAAAATACGGGTTATTGTTAGTTATTGCCCCCCCCCCCCTAAAAAAAAGGAAATTGTCACAATTTTATTTTACTTCCAAATAAAAGGAATGTGATAGAGCCATGGAATTCATTATCAAATTTCTCTACAATTTTATTGTCAATTACTGTTTGTTTTAATCTCTCTTTGCAATCCTTTATGTAATAGTGGTTTGGTAGAACTAAGAGATGCCTCTTCTTGCTACTTTAGAGAAGATCAAGGAAGGTCAGGCATTTGGATTATGAGATGAGTTTATTTAGTTTTTTGTTTTTGATTCTTTATTCCTTTTTGGTTGAACCTCTTCGAACAGAGCTTATGCTTTTTGGACTATTATCATTGCTGATGGGTTATTGGATCATTTTTGTGGTCAAGATATGTGTTAAATCATCAATCTTGAGTGGCCAATTCTTCTCATGTTTACAAACTAACATGAGGAAGCATGTTTATCTAAGTCAAATTACAATTTTAAGTTCTAGTTATCTGAATTATTCAGGTTTTCATGAGCAGTTGAATAATATGTAGAGCAACTTCTATCCTGAGATATATAGTTTCTTGCCTATATATTTCAAATGACTTTATTTTCAAATTACTCTGACTATCCTACCTCATTCAATTACAATATTCATTATATTACCATGGCTAATAACTTTTGTCTAGGGTAGCAATCTAACTCTCTTACCATGGTGCCAAGACATGTAAATATGTACATTTTGTAGTAAATAATCCCAAATTGTAGAGCAAGATATTAGATTATATAGTGTTTGGAGGATTGTTATTAAAATTGGAGCAATCATCGAACCAGCTAGTGTAATGAATAACTAGGTTGGCTACTGTGGTTCACTGATCGAATCGTTAGTTCTGAAATTATATATAAGTATAATAGTGTCAATGTTCAAGTTATATAAATATATTAATTACTAATATTAAAAAAATAAAATAATGTAAACACATGAGATTGATATATAAATATAATGGTGTCAGTGTTCAGGTTATATGAAAATATTATTGGCAATTATTACATTATAGGCTCTGGCTCTTTTGTATTTTTCCAAATTCAAATTCTTAGAAGTGTGCTGATGTTTTACTCTAGTGTTACTATGCATATTTTGGAGTTAAACACTCTAAAGATATTTTTTAGTTAAAAACTCTAAAACCTAACGTTTTGTCTAACTTCCCCAATAGGCATAAGAAATAGAGGCAGCTCTTTGCTATAGATGAATAAATTTAGTCAATGGCTATAAAGACAAAGTTTGAAGAAGATATAATTTTATTAATGTAAATAAAATTAGGAACAACAAAGCACATGAATTTTTCCAATATTGCAATAGTAGGAGTGTAGGACCACTTCTTAGAGATAATTAACTCCAATCATCATTGTAAAACTATGTGAGCTGCATTAGAAATAAAAATTGAATTTATAACATTTAAAAATTTATAAATAATATTTTGAAATTCTTTTACTACTAAAATGTCATAGGCAACACTATTCTTTTTATTATAGAACTTAATTTTATATATATTTTTATCTTAAGTTTGTGTTATTTTTTTTACTAAAAATGTGTGTTTATATAGATTTTACATAATTTGAATATCTTTTTATAGGAATCAAGCAAAGCAAATGAGATAAATTTAAGAAATTGGCCTTTTAAGAATATATATTTTAATTAATTTATACTATTAATTTTGATATTAAAAATTAATATTAAAAAATTAAAAAAAGGAGCGAGCGGCAATTGAAGGCATTGATTTGGAGCAGCAACCAGTAATATTTTTAATTTAAATATTATAGATAATACTCAAGAAAAATACTCAAAATTAGAAAAAAAAACATATAAATTTGAGGAGAAAAGACTGATATTGCAACATGAATGTGGTAAGCTACCAACCTACCTTAGAAAGGGATAAAATTATTACATAACAATTAGAAGCCATGAACTTTGGCCAAGACACATGAAGACGCGTAAGTGTCTTTAGGAATCTCCCGCCAATTTCCACCCCCTTTTAAATTCTACAAGTAATAGTACGCTGTTGATGTGATGTTGCGATGAAATATTTAGCGATGAAATATTTTGCAATGTTATTAAGAAAAACAATTTTCTAAATTTTGCAATGTTATTGACTTAAAGCAATTGTAATAAATTTTGATAAAAATAAAAGATGATTGTAAAATTAAAATTAAAAAAAATAATCAAAATAATTATTTATTTAATAATTAACCTAAAATCACATAACTATTACGAAGATGACGTGGCATTAAGATTTACGTATGGAATAATGTATTCATCTCCATTAGAGATGAACAACAGTGATATGAAAAGTCACATTTAGGGATAACCAACAGACACATCACCCATTTCTCTCCCTTTTCCACTATCTCTCCCCCTTTCTCTCTCCCCCACAGCCTCTCAACTTCACCCATTTTCTCTCTGTCTGTCTCTCTCCCCCATAGCCGCCCAAAACTTCATTTGCTATTGTTACATTTATTTTACAATTAAATGTAATGACAGCAATCGTATATTACTATTGTTACATTTAATTGTAAAATAATAAAAAAAATATTATTATTATATTTGATCATAAAATAATAAAAAAATATATCTAATTATATTGAATTTGATTTTTGAAATTTTAATTTTATCCCAATCTTATTTTACACTGGTTTTTAAACCCCCCTCTCTTTCTCTCTCTCGATTTTGAGGCATGAACATGCCATCGCCATCGTCGTCACCCCTCCACCGCTGCTTGCACCACTGTTGCCCAATGATGGCACCACCGTATTCGCCTGCAATCTCCCTCGCCAACACGAATAGCATCGTCGTCGTCCTTTCTTCCGCCACTTACACAGTCGTCGCCCCCCACCACCAGCCACAGACCACACAGTCGCCCTTCTCCCGTCGTCACATTGACCCGTCAGCCACAAAAATCCTCCATCATCGCCTGCACCCACTGTCATCGCCTCAACTACCGTTTGTCCACCCTCCCCCCAACTGCTTAATAATTATATTATGAAGGCAATAAATTTTGTTATTTTGTCTATTCGTAATTTTGAGATGTTGAAATTTGAGATTTTGCTATTTATATGTTGTCTTCACTTTCGTTTATCTGTAAATTGATATGGCCTCAATTTTGTCTCTGAGATCAAATTTTTGGCCACTTGTTCATAATTAAACCGTTTACTTATGAAATTTTAACATTTGTTAAATTCATTTTTTGGCTTGTGTGGTGACTTCTGATAGAGTTAAAAATTAATGTAAAATAAGATTGGGATAAAATTAAAATTTCTAAGATCATATTCAATATAATTAGATATATTTTTTATTATTTTATAATCAAATATAACAACAGTATTTTTTTTATTATTTTGCAATTAAATGTAACAATCACATATTACTATTGTTACATTTAATTGCAAAATAAATGTAACAACAGCAAATGAAGTTTGGGCGGCTATGGGGGAGAGAGAGAGAGAGAGAATGGGTGAAGTTGGGCGGTTGTGGGGGAGAGAGAGGGAGAGACAGAGAGAGAGGGGGAGAGAAAGTGGAAGAGGGAGAGAAATGGGTGATGTGTCTGCCAGCTATCCCTAAATGTGACTTTCCATGTCACTGCTGTTCATCTCCAGTGGAGATGAATAGCAGTCTTCGTCTATCTTCTGTTTTCCAGTAAGGATAATGCTATCCGTCACGACTGCTGACGGATAGCAGTACTCTGTTTTCCTCCTGTTTATGGGGGTGAAAGGGATGCCGTAGCAGAGGAGTTGGTCGTTAATCGGAAGCTTCGGCATGATCTACTGCTGGAACAGATGGTTCGTGATATGGGGCTGGGACATCCTTGATTTCTCGCAGTTGGATCGCCCCTCGGATGAGCGACACTTGCTGTTCTTGACTCTACAACGATTTCGATCGGTCTGGTATGGTCAAGGGGATGGCTCGCCTGGTCAGGTAGCTAGATTGATTATGTAGGTGGACCGTGATGTTCCGATCGGTGATGGTGGTCTTTGCTCCAGTTCGGGGGACGAGGAGATGATATTTGGTGGTGGGTCTTACGTTGAAACATTACAAGTCTTGCACCTTGGATCGAAAAGTGGAGAGTCGGGTGCAGGAAGTGAGAATGGATTGGAGGAGGAATCCGAGGAGTTTGGATCTTCGGGGGACAGTGATGATATCCCAGAGGATGTTTGGGCGTCATCCATGCAGGCTGTAAACCCTCTGATGGGAGTGATCGGCATGAGGAGGAAAATTGTGACTTGCATGTAATCGATTATGTGGGGGAGCAGTTGGAAGGCTTAAACAATAAACAGTTGGAAGGACGTGAAGGGGTGGAGGAGCACCGGTCGGAGTTGGGTGGAGCGACTCAGGCTGGCAAAAAGGTTAGAAGTATTCTGGTGGCCGGATCCTCGCCGGCGAGATTACTGCCGAGGTGGGCGGACATGGAGGAAGGCGACAATGGCGGTGTGGATGTTGGGCGAGATGGGGACGAGCAGGTTGGCAACGGATTTACGGGCAGTTTGTGCGGATCTTAAGATCGGATGGGTTTGGTAAGTAACTTACCGGTGATTAAGCCGTAATTAATGGAAGAAGGAACGAATGGTTTGCCGGCGGTGGGATTAGCTCCTGAGAATCGGACGGCTATTCAATGGCCAGCTGGAGCGTCTTTCCTGCAAGATTTTGATGGCCATGGCGGCCTAATCGGCGGGAATGGGTCTAACTGCAACGGGGGTGCGGCGAGTATGGCGGGGGAGAATGTTGATCCGAATTTCCCAGCGAACATGAAGTGCAGTTCTCGACATTGAATGTGGGAGTTAATCGGCCTATGGATGGAGCATGATCGAACCGTTGATAATCCGCAATAATGCGGGATTTTTGAGAAGATTGGGGGGAATAATTGTGAGGATTACATTACATCAAGGCAACTATTTTCGTTGACTAATGAGCGGCAAAGCAGGTTTTGATGGGCTTGTGGGATCTAATCAATCAAGTCAAGGGGTGGGGCAAGTGGGCAGATGCATGCCAGCTGGTAATTTGGGCCTATCAAGGCCTAGCTCTCCTTTGAAGGCACGGGTTGGGCTGGGATCCCAGGAGGCCCATCAGTATAGTGGGTTCAATAATAGGGAGATGGGCCGCGTGTGGACAGGGATTTGCAAAAGGAAAATGGGCAGGCCGAATCTGCTAGGACCATTTCATCTCATGCTATTTTTGGTCAGCCTAATGAGGACGTGGGTCAGCCTAAACATGAAGAAGCCACTCTTTCTCGTGGTATTCAGCCCAATGGGAATGAAAAATCCTCTTGGGCTAGGGTGGTTCGATCCCCTAGCCAGTTCATGCCTGGGAAGCTAAGGTATTATCCGCCTATGGAATTTTCAGATGATGGGCCAGTTGTTCGGTTTTCATTTTATGAATGAAGGCGTGAAGTATTGGCATAACACATTAATAAGATATTTTATTGAGAAGCGCCTTCCTTTTCAAGTGGTGCAATCGATTGCCTGTTAGACGTGGCAATGTTTTGGCCTAATTGAGGTAATATCTAATAATTCTGAGTGTTTTTATTCCATTTTGATGATGAGGCGAATATGCTAAAGGCTTTTGAGGGAGGCCTCTCACATTTTGCGAGAAGGCCATTATTATTAAAAATTTTGAAAGTGGATATGGATTTGTCTCGGGATGCTCACTCGTCATTGTCATTATAGGTGAAAATTTTCAATATTCCTCTTAAATGGTGGAATGAAGAAGGTATCATTAGGGTAGCAGGTGCTCTTGGGAGCCCATTGTCATTATGGGTGAAAATTTTCAATATTCCTCTTAAATGGTGGAATGAAGAAGGTATCATTAGGGTAGCAGGTGCTCTTGGGAGCCCATTCATTCTAATTTTACCACTAAGGATCGTTCTAGGATGCGATTTGCTCAAGTATGTATTGAGATGGACGTCTCTTCTTCTTTCCCAAAGTTTATTACGTTGAACCAAGGTTTGGATGAGTGCTCAATGGAGTCGAGATTTCTAAGGTTGCCTATGGAGTATCAATGGGTTTCCGTCTAGTTGCTCTCACTGTCAGGTCTTTGGCCATTCTCTTGATTGGAGCTCATTTAGACCTCGTCAAGTGATACAGGTGTCTAGCTCGACTATGAAGGTGAAGAATGAGGACCAGGTAGATCAGGGTTCAACTAAGGGTCAGCTTATGAAAGAATGGAAGGATAGTGAGAAGATTTGGGAGGAGGGGTTAAGCCCTGTGGATCTTTAATCAAGATTGCTAAGCAACTAAATGTAGCTTGTCCCAGTGTTCCGAGAAGTGCTAGTGATCTGGTGGTGATGCGTTTCTGTCATATTCTAGAGGAATATATGGATATCCCATCTTTTGGGGATTTGCATTGTCCAATGGATATGAGTTTTGTGGTTAAGACGAATATGGTCGGTGAGAAGTCATCTATGCGGGTCTGTGATGAAGAAGGTGATCTTCAATTTTCGTGGTCGGAGGGCTCGGGTTCTGACTATGTTTTGGTCAAGTCCAAGTCTCAGAAGAAGCAAAAGAGAAAGAAGAAGAATGCACGAGCTAAGGCAAATCAGGTTATTAATATTAGACGGCTTATGATTACAGATCCGGCTTGAGTCTATTATGCGTTTAGATCTTTTGTCCTTGTTGATTTTGGTTTCCCTCCTTTATTGAAGGTGTGGTTTCCTTTTGGTTGTTTGGTACGGGGTATACCCTGCCTGAGGTGATAGGATTTCCATTTTTTTTGTTAATATAATTCTTAGTTAGAGAAAAAAAAAATTGAGATTATATCTTAACCTACAAAAGTTAAAACAGTTAGTAAACTATTGAAATCCCTAGTGAGGAGTTAAAATAATAAATATAAGCAGTTGGCTAAACAACTTTAAATCTCATATGCTGCATTGTTTATTATGTGTTTTTATTTCAACACTTTTAGTTTTCATTTTATACTTATAGCATTATTTTTCAAAAGGCATAAAGTGTTCAAGACAATTCTTGTACAAATATTTTATCAAACTTTTCATTAACATTGGCAAACACCTACCTCTATATACTAGTCGAATGAGACCACACATTGAACATTCCCACCTCGAATTGGATGAGTTTGCATCACCAACAAATCTCACACACCAATACACAAAGTAATAATATTGTTTCAAGTTAAAGGATCAATTACACAATTACAATTGATAACAAATCATTAATCCTTTCAGTCATCTAATTTTCTATCAATGTTACATTTAGTGCATTGTTCAACCAACAACCACCCACATTTATTGTTAAGTTATGTTTTGATGATGAAATCTAAGCAAAACTTTAGTGATGTTGTTAATCGAGTAAAGTTATTAATCGAGTAACACAATGTCTATTCGAGTATACTCCACTTGCTAATCAAGTAAATATGTTCGGGAAAGTCAATTTTAACTAACTTTCAAAACATTATTCGATTACTCATCACTGTCAATCAAGTAAAACAAGGTATGGACTTAATATTAATCAAGTAAGGAAAGGATTAGTTCAGTAACAAATGTTCACATTCGATTAACTATCGGATAATTAAGTAAAACTTGAATACATTAAAGGTTAATCGAGTATATGCCTAATGTATTTTTCAAGTAAAAGAAGTTGAAAATACTTCAATCAAGTAATCTAAGTGTTATTCAACTAACCATGATATCAGTTGTGGAATTAAATTCCTTAATCGAATAAGTATTAAGGCTGGAATAACAAGCCTCTAGACTTGTAATGTTAATCAACCAAAAGAAAAAAAAAATCAAGTAATACATCCTTTTTAGTTGAGTATCCAAAAATCTTACTCGAGTAATTAATTAGATAAAAAATGTCAAGTTTTTATAGTTGGCCATTAACTACTATTTTAGTCAAGTAAATATGTGTCTTAATTGAGCACAACCAAAATAACATAGAGTAAGTCCTTATGTCCTTTTTATTAATCAACTAAAAGGAATCTTCTACTCAAGTTAATGAAATATTATATTTGAGTATCAAGAATCTTCATCGGGTATTGAATATAAGCTTAAAATGTTAATTAAGTATGAAATGTTAATCAAGTATCGAATAATATCATTGTACAATTGAGTAACAAATATGCTTAATCGAGTACTTAACTAAAATTCAAAACATTAATTAAATAAGATATTTTGTACATGAGTAATCATATCGAATAATCAAGTATCAAAGAGACTTAGTCGAGTAAGATATAACGGACAAAGAGTGAGTCTTTGAATTTGAAATAAAAATCAACTAAGATAATCTTGTAGTTGAGTAATGCCTGACCCTAATTGACTACCATTCAAGCATACTCAAGTATGTGCCACAATTATTTGAGTAATGTAGAAATATACTCTATTATTTGTGTTGAAATTTGAAATTATAATTGTTATAAAGCATTAAATACACATTGTTTTTACTGTTTTGACCTTAACTGAGACATTTACTGCTATGTGAATATTCTCTCACATAAATTGAATACAAAATGAATTTAAATTGTTTTTACCATATACACATTATGTGCAAAATTATACATTCCTTTTATATGTGTATTTGTGTGAACTAACTTGACAAAATTAGTCAAATCATAGAGCTGTTGAGATTGTAGGCAACAGAAATTCAAATTTAGCTCAAGAACTCTATAAAAGCCTATGAATTGAATGAGATTGGGCCATTGATTTGATGATCATTTGAGTGAATATTTGCGACAATGATATTCTTTAGAGTTCCTCAAGTAAAGTCTCGGGTTGATCTTCTTGAAGAAATATTTTAAAGCTAGAATTTTCAAGAGAGTTGAGAGCTTCATTTCTGTATGTCTTTACACTTCTCTTATATTCCCTCATGAGCTTTTTTTCTCATCCTTTGAGGGTTAGTCTTTGTTGTAAACTTATCCTTTACTTTCTCTTTCAACAAAGTGATTGTAAGGGTCATTGCTCGATCCTATAAAAGGTTTGTAAGGTTGTTACTTTGTCCATACAAGTAAAGGTTCCAAGTTAGCCTTTAAAAGTTGAGGTTCCAACTTAGTCTTGAAAAGCTAAGATTTTAGCTTAGCCTATAAAAGTTGTGTGAAGGTTATAGATGAACTTGTAAAAGCTACTTAGTTAGTGAACTATTTTAAATCCTTGGTAAGGAGCCAAGGTAGTAGATGTAGGCAGTTGAACGAACTACTATAAATATTATGTTCTTTGTTTGTCTTTTGGTTCTCTATGCTTTGACTTTCGCATGATGTGCATCTTCAATTTATGTTTCAAGTATTGTCTTTAAAATTGCATGAGCATAAATATTTTCACCTCCATAATGGTTTTTGAAACTACAAGTGGCAAATGATGTTTATCCTTATTCACAATAAAACTTTTCAAAGTCATAATGTCACGACCTAGGCACCACCTTCAAAAGGTTGATGCCTAGCCCAAACTTAAATAACCCAACATCCTCTTATGGCCAGACAATGTGGGATTCGCCAAGGTCACTCACTAGCTACTAAGCACCGGGTCTGCCCCCCCTTTAAACACGTACGCCCCCGCACGTCCTGGCCCTACCATCCGATACCAAGAGGTTGGCTTTGATACCAACTATAATAGCCTAGGAAACCACCTTAAAAGGTTCCTGCCAAGCCAGCATATATAAGCCCAGCATCCTTCTCCTGGCCAGCCGATGTGGGATTCCCCAAGGTCACCCATTTGCTGCTAAGCACCAGGTCAACCCAATGCGTTGCAGCAGGTGAGTGACCTTGGTGAATCCCACATTGGTTGGCTAGGAAATGATGTTGGGCTATTTAAGTTTGGGCTAGGCATTAACGTTTTAAGAAGGTGGTGCCTAGGTCATGACATGTGGTATCAGAACTAACTCGGATGACCACTATACGGGGGTATTGCTCACGACTCGAAGGGTGTGGTAGGCGTGTACTGTGCAAGTTCATGGGTGGTCGTTGGGCTGGTATGCTGGCTAGGCATCAACCTTTAGAAAGTGGTTGCCTAGGCTGTTATAGTTGGTATCAAAGCCAACCTCTTAGTAACGAATGGTGGGGCCAACACGTGCAGGGGCACATGTGTCCAAAGAGGGGCAGACCCGATGCTTAACAACCGATGAGTGACCTTGGCGAATCCCACATCGGCTAGCTAGGAAGGGGATGCTGGGCTTATATATGTTAGCTAGGCAACAACCTTTTAAGATAGTTGCCTAGACTATTATAGTTGGTATCAGAGCTAACCTGACTGGCCGTTATACAGGGGTACTGCTCATGACCCGAAAAGTGTGGTAAGTGTGTACTGTACAAGCCAGTAAGTGGTTGTTGGGTTGGTGTGATGGCTAGGCATTAACCTCTGGAAGGCAGTTGCCTAAGAACATTCAAAACAGGTTCTATGCATTAAAATTCAAAATAAGGTAAAAGTTTTAAAACATCCAATTAACCCCTTCTTAGATGTACACTACTATGGGTCTTTACATTTACTATAAGCTTCTCATGCTTTGTGGAATGTAACTCACCATTCTTTATCATTAGTATATCATACTAATTAATTTGTGCTAGTCCGTAATCGCTTGATTAACATCTATGATAGGCTCAAGAGAATTAGAAAGCCCAATCCCAAGTATATTTGACAGGATGTAGCTCATTTCATGTCTTTGCTATATGTCTTTACTTGGTCTTTAGTGGTTGGGGCATTTCCTATTTTCTAGCTAGCAATATTAGGTCTATTATAGAGGGTGGGGTTAGTGCCTTTAGTTTTTGTTATTTATGCTTCCATGTTCCTAAATTCTAGCAAGTTGGTATATATTGTTGGACCCATGGGAAGGAAGGGGGTGGAGAAAATTTCTAAAAAACTTTCAATGGTAGTTTCGACCATATAACTAGAGCTTTTCTTTCGTTATTTGGTCTGCACCACCCTATTCAAGGAAGTTTAGGACTAGGAACAATTTAAGATTTCTTGTACTAAAGAATCTCGTCATCATATTCTTAACAATTTAAGAAAAGATCTCTAAAAATAAATTTAGGGACTTATTCATACAAACTTGGAGTATAATGGGTGAAGATAAACTATCATTTATTAATTATTACAAAAGCACATCAAAATGTCCATTTATATGTCATCCAAATTTGGCATTAGGGTATATCATTAATGTCAAAATTCTAAGAAACACCAAAAAAAATGTTTTCGGATCATTTTTCATAATTTTCAAAATGTTTCGAGGCAATTTTGCAATATTAGAAAATATTGAAAACTTGTTTTTGATTTGGAAACATGTTTCTATCCCCGTAACCACATTAAAGATGGAGGTAATTTCGTCTCTATTGTCCCACGACCACATTAGAGATGAAAGTAATTCATTCTTTGACTAAAAACTTTAAGCCCTAATCTATTCTTCCTTTTTCATTCTACAAAAACATGAAAACTCCTGAGTTCCCTCTGCCACCCTCATCATCATCCTTCTATCTTCTCAATCTTATCGTGGCTCCACTATCCTATCATTACATCAATCACCATCTTCTTCTTGTCTTCTCAATCTCATCATAATCTTGTCGGGGTTCCACCATTCTATTGTTCCATCTACCACTATTGTCCTTCCATCTTCTCAATCTCATCATAGTTATGTTCATCTTCAATCGACAACTGCAACTCCAAGCTTTCAACTAAGGATCGTCCATCTACTTATTTGTTTGTATATATATATATATATATATATATTCCTAATCCTAACTTTTTCGCAGCTAACTTGTGAATGTATTATGTATGTATATATATTTTGTGAATATATGTATATATATAGTTGTGATTATGTGAATGTATGTATATATATATATATGTAGAAAAGTGAATAATGATAAAGTGGAGGAATTTTCATAAATTGTATTATATTTGATTATTTTATTTCTTTAGATTTATGATTTGTTTTTAATTATTAAGTCATGATTCATGAATAATAGAATTTGCATTTATATTTGCTTGAATGAATGATGGAATTTATGGTTATGTTTGATTGAATAACTATTTTTCTATAATTTTTTATAGTAAAAATTATATTTACAAAAAAAAATCCTATACTTTTTATTTATGCATTTCTCTAGCATTTTCATTTTCTATTTTTTTGAAAAATACCATTTTTTTTATTTTCATTTTGCGTCATATTCATTTTCCTTTTTCGTTTTTATGCAACCTAGGCATAATGCTTAACCCCCTTTGAAGGCACGACACTCGAGAGATATTATATATATGTACGTATAGGTATAATATTAAACAAAATTTTCAAAAGAGATGCTAATAGAAATAAATAAATTAAACTTTATTTTTGGACAAATATATGTTTTTGTAAATTTTATTTATTTGTTATTTTGAATCAAAATTAAAATTAAAATTGCCACCCATTAGAGTTTTTAAAAGGTTAAAGTTAACTCAAGACCCAAGATTTAAGTGAACTCTAGTAAGGTAGGCAAAAAATTTATTGTTGTGGCATTTTATATATTAAAAATAAAATTAGTTGTTTCTTAAAAAATCCTACTATAATTTGGATGATGAATAACATCCCAGACAAGAATGGGGTGTTACACCTTGGCTCCTATAGGAAATTTCTTAATCTACATTCTATCCATCAGGTTAAGTATCATATTTTACTCTTGTGTTAGTTTTGATAATGAAAAACAAATAATTTATATTCTAAATCAAGTATATTGTTTTCAAACAAAAATAAATTTCAAGTACCTTTATGAAAATGAAAATCAAATGAATTACATGTATGGAGATTTGCAAAAGTAAGTATTAAGATTTAAAATAATCTCTTAAATGATTTTTATAAATTGGTTTTGAATAATTTGATAAATAAAGCAAAATATTTTAACAGTAAAAGACCATGTATGTTCTTGATAGTTGATGTTTTCGCCTTTAATATAATTTTAATGTTGAAAATCTTTTTATGACAAAATCCAATTGCACTTTAATGGTGAAAAATAATTTTTTTTATGATGAAATTATTTTGTTATGATTATTAACTTGGTGCTCTAAATTTGTTTTATATGATTTATTAAGCCTCAAAATAAAAATTAATTATACAATTAAATGTCAAAAATATTATTATAAATTTCTTGATGATATTTGAAATGTTATGTTTTTATTTGATCAAATTTATTGAATAAAATTTAAATACAATGCCAAAATATCTTGTGATAAATTTTTTAATGACATTTGAAATATTATGTTTTTAATTGATTAAAAAAATGTTGCATGAAAATTAGTTTCAACAATCTAATGTCAAAAATCTTGTGGTAAAATTTCTTAATGATATTTGAAATGTTATTTTTATTTGATTAAAAATGTTAAACAAAAAATTTTTAAGAGGGTTTGAAAATAAAACAAGTGTAGTTGTTGTCCCTAAGTTTTGAACCCTTGTTACTAGCCTAACCTCAGACTTATGTAAAAAGAAGAAATCACTCAAACTGGAAGCACTTTAGTTTATTTATGTTCACAAACTAATATTTTCTTCAATCTCTCGACTAATGCTTTAATTTGTTAACTAACACTACTGCATTTGTCGACTAACACTACTGTATCTGTAGACTAATGCCTTCAATCTATCAACTAACAGAAGCCTTGCATTGCATCTATCAACTAAATCCTTGTATCTATGAATAGTTTCCTTCATCTGACATCTCTAACGGCTAGTTTTTCAACTCCAACAGTCACAAAAGGCTATATTTCTCTTAAAATTTTTGCGAGGCCTATAAATACAAATCAAGCATGATTTAGAAAAGGCTAATGGATGGAAATGAAGTGAAGTGAGGTTGCAAAATTTATTCATCTTCTCAATTGTGCTTGAGCTTTATTTTTCTCTCAAAAAGGATTTGTGTATCATATTGTAAAATTACTTTCAAGCTTTTGTATCTTATTTTGAGAGACATTGTAAGTAAGAGTGTCTACTCTTAGAACCTCTCTTTTGTATCATTCTTGTATTTCCTAGCGTGTAGCTAGAGGGCTTACTTGTTTAAGCAAATGGTTTGTATTACCTAACTTGTTGCTAGAGGCTTTGCTTGTCTAAGCAAGAGGTTGTAAATTCCTAACTTGTTGCTAGAGATCCTATCTGGAGAGATAGGAGGTTTTTAGTAGATTGGTGGAAAATTTTTTAATGAGAAGCTAAGGTAATGGATTAGGCTTGGTTTAAGCCAAACTACTATATATCGTTGTCCCTTCTTTGTTTGTGCACTTTGTTTCATTTATTGTTTCAAGCATTTCAATAATCTTCACTTGTACTAAAATCTCATTTTTCATCAAAATGATTTTAAGTTCTATCATATTTTTAATTTTCCCAATTCGTCCCCCCTCTTGGGTGTGGTGCCATAGCACTTCCATTCTATCAAAGTAAGTTCATACAATGGTTATTAGATGGTCTTACTCTTAATTTATTTGAAAATACTATCACTTATTTTAAATTTATTATTATGGGTAATGTTGTTACCTGGCTACAGCAATGAATTTATGGTATGAGAGACTATCTCAAGGTGGCACATGAGTGCTCTCTCAAATGATAGGTGATGGATGACTTGTCGGGAGAGAAAATAGTTAAGGGTGCTGGTGAGTGTCCCTAATAGACCTTCCAATACCTAAGTCAACCTTTGGAAAATATGGAGTATTTGAGCATAAGAAAGGAGTTTGAATATGAAAGTTGGCGTACATGAATAGGGGGAGGACCCTTCTATTTATAGTTATTGAGGAGGTTGACAAGTGGCACGTGACACTCGCTATTCTTAGCGAGCATCTCGGAGACAATTCTAAATTGGTCTTGGGCGGCATCCAACTTCTTAGGAGGGTCTCTCGCATGGCCTATAAAGAGGCTCCTAGGTTAAGTGGCCCACGAGGGTCTCTTAAGTGTCTTCAAAGAAGGTGAGTGACTCATGGATCCCTTGGAAGGGTCTTAGTGATGCCACAAGAAAGGCTCAGGGGAGGGGGTATGAGAGTATCTTGGTGTGGTGTATGGCTTGGCATGGCTGCATGTGGGGGCAGGGTATGACATGGCCGCACGTACCAAGAGGGGTGGCATGGTACGACTAAGGGTGTCGATTGCATGTAGGGAGGAGGGGAAATGGGCACCTACTCTGTGGGATCCCCAACCCGAAAACCCCAAAACCCAGGGAAATCGAGATGGAGTCCTAGAAAGAGAATGACGCAGATACTAAATAATAATCATGCAGAGCAACTTCCTAGCACAACAGAAGCATGATATATTTATATTCATAGTCAAAAGGCGTGGAGGTGACCATATTGGTACATAATCATTAACAAAGCGCATAGGTACAAGTAGATACTACAACCATAAACTTAGTAGACACCTTCCAACAATCTGGAATAGTAACACTCTCCGGGACTCATTGGCTAGGATTCCCCTGTACACATAACTACCTAATTGATCATATATCGTTACCCTCGCCCTCAACCTTCACCTTTCCCTTACTTGGAATGATGTAAAGTAAGAGTGAGTCACAATACTCAACAAGTATAAAAAAAAGGGTTTTTTAGAGATAGACTCACTCATACACCATATACAACCCATGCCATGAACCACAACTCAACCCATTTACCACAATGCATCAATGCACATATAATGAACCAGGAGGCTCACATATGACACACATTGGCACCCAAGGTTCTGTATACAAACATGCTGGCAGCCATGAACTAACTAGCACATTACCATGATCCAAAGCTCCCATAATATCATTATGAGTCGAAGCTCCCATATCATCATCATGAGCCAAAGCTCCAATAACCTCATCATGAGCTAAACCTCCCATAACATCATCATAACAAGCCAACGCTCAAGGGTATACATCATGGATAAATTCGTCTCGCTCATTAGTAACCAAGCAATGCAACACATAGAGAATGCAAGGCTCTGTAGCATTGACGTGATGCCATGGCCCCCATAAGCCATGCATCAATCTATGCTACGCCCACATAAGAATACAAATGCCATGCTAATGCCTTTACTTGATACACACACTAAATGCTCATGCCCTCGCATACATAGTAAATGAACCCCCAATGCCAACCACCCATGTCCATGCGACTCATGCAAGTTTGTAAGGCACTCAGACACCACCCCATTACCATTTAAGAACTTATTCCCGCATAGTTAGGCATTATTCCACAAAGAATTATAGGGTGAACCGAACCCTATTCCAGTTTTTGAACAAGACTAAGCAAGTGTCTAGGGGAAATAACTGATGCAATATAGTAAAGTAAACATGACCAATTTGTCCATAAAAAAAAAAAAAAGAAAACATGGATTATAGGCACAAATCTCAAACTGGAAAGGAACCAATTATGAACAGAGATATGAAATAAGAACTTGCTAAGAAGTAGGAAATTGTAAAGGAACTTGCAAAGAGAGGAAGTGAACTTGCGTCTTAAATGGAAAAGAGAAAGAAGAACTTGCTGAATAAAAAGGAAAAGAAGATAAGAACTTGCCTTAGATATTTTGCTTTAAATCTCTTAAAGTACCAAGGCTGCTAAGAGTGCACAGTCTTTCTATTACTCTACAATAGATAGCTCGGGCTGTCCTGATGTCTGGGAGCTCCTTCTTCTAGAGATCTCGTTTGTTATCCCAACATCAATGGAGCAATGCACTCTAACTGGAAGGAGGCTCAACCACGATCCATCGAGACTCGAAATCCACTTTGTTTTGGAGTTTTGAGAAAAGGGGATATTCCTATGATCCTTTGAAGGGAAAACAAGATGCCCCATCTTTCGACTCTTCATAGCCTATAATAACATCTGAATAGGTGAATGAGGGGGGAACATCAATTCTATGGCATAGTATGGTGAAACATATCTACTAGTCCCAACCATTAGGATGAAGGTAAGCCGGGACGATACAATGATATTCCAACCACTCCATGCCTAGACTAGATAATGGGAAACAAATACCTACATGGAAATAAGCTAGGTAAACCCCAATACCATAGCCTCCTAGTAGGGTAGTGCTCGACTCATCTAGCGTGGGGGCCTTAATGTTGTAGTTATTAAAAACAAGATGAGGATGGGTCATAATATTCTTTCTGTTGCTCATGATGAATGCCTAGTGGGAGAAACAAAGTCAAAAGCATCTTGAAAGAAGGGGGGGAGATCACGTGAATGATAAAGTGAAATTTGAGACACATGGGTAAGGGTCACTCATGGGTCACTTATGCTAGTTAGTGGTCGAAATATATATAGGTGAGGATTACTTATGCTAGTTAGTGGCCTAAATATATAAGGGTAAGGGTTACTCGTGGGTCATGTGGATGGCTAAAATGCACGTGAGTGAGTGTCACTCATGGGTCACTTGGCCAAAATACACATGGGTGAGGGTCACTCATGGGTCATGCGAATGGCGGAAGCACACATGGGTGAAGGTTATTCAAGGTCATTTGTGCCCGTTAATAGTTGAAACATGCATGGGTGAGGGCCACTCGGGGGTCTCTCATGGCTAGGATTACACGAGTGAGGGTCACTCGTGGGTATCACTAAAGGGGAATGCTAATACTTGATGGTTCATACAAGTGTTCTATCGATTTTCAAAAGTTTTTCGAAAAACCATGATAAACGTAGCGGAATAAAACAAGATCACCTTGTAAGACCTGGTATCTAACAACCATATGCAATATAAAACGAAACTATCCGTAGGGCGTCTAGAATGTATACTTCACTAAAGATTTTATGGCCAATGAAGAGGCTAAAATTTGTCCTAAATAGCTCCCATCCTCACCAAACAGCTCTCGAATAGCAACTCTGAGCAGTCACCTACTGCTCTGACCAGTAAACTCAGATGACTAGTCCGTCCCTCGTAAGCACAAGGGCCTTAGTCAGTCCACGCTCTGAATAATGGATGAAACTTGTAAGATAACCTATATTCTTACCAAGCTTCTTGTAGGTGATGTGGTAGTAACAATTTTAGAAACAAAGGGATTCCAAATCTAAATAGTCTCACTATTGGATTGGAACAATAGCACTAGGGAATAAGGAACAATGGGAGAAAGAAGGAGAGAATGGGTTATGAATTCTGGAATGAGAAAAACGGTCACAACCTAGAGAGAAAGCTAAGGCAACAAAGCAACAAGCCCTGGCATTCTTCTTCTTATTCCCTTTTATATTCAAACCCTAAAGCCTCATAAACCCTCCAAATCGGATAAAACGAGTAAGAGAGAGAGAGAAAGAGAGAGAGAGAGGGGACAAGGGAGAGAGAAGGAGAGGTGTGAAAATCGCACCCTGTCTTTCCCTTGTTGTCTTTCTCTAGCTCATGGCCAAAGTCGTTATAGAAATGATAAGAAAACAATCGCAAACACAACCTTCACTGTAAGAAATAGTTAACTAGTTTGCAAGAGACAATCGACCGATTTGCACCAATCAGCAAGGACCAGTCGATTGATTCTGAATGCCAACTGATTCAGCCAAGGTCTGATTGACCGCCTTTAAGGTCAATCGACCAACTTTGTTCCCTCATTCTAATTTTCTGTAAAATGCATCTAAACCCACCATTAACTCTTAATGGCCCTGCCATTATCTCATAATGAAACAGAGGCTCCATTAACTCTTAATTGCATGCCCATTAACTCTTAACAATTGCTCTGATTAATTAAACCCTTTTCGTTAACTCTTAATGGTGTCATCATTAACTCTTAATGATGATTAATAATTAATTATATCTTTACATCACTAATCAACCACTACACTCGGATATGCGTGTGACCTTCTAGGTTCACTTCTTAGTAGCAATCAAGACACGTCAAACACTTTGACGCCAATCAAACTCTTTGATCTATAAGGAGGATCTCTTCATATTCTCAATGTACCCTAAGAGGTCCTGAGTGACAACTAGCATTATGTTAGAACGATCATACCAATAATGAAATTAAACTTTAGATTATCCTATTAGGGCTTTCAATTCTCATGTACTATAATCCCTCCATCGACTAGCATCTTGATTGAATGAGAGTATAGGCTTGATAGCTTTACCAAGATCTAGCATGGTGTGATTGGGATAACACTTCGAAACTCGTTCCGACATTGAAAACTCATTTCTAATCATGTGCACCCTGGCTAAGGGTTTATATAATCAAAAACCATCACTGATCAAATAGGATGTTCATCTCACTTCGGAGGTCAATGGATCCCATTAGCAATCACCTGCCTTCATACGTTAATGTATATAGACCTATTCCCACCATGATGAATAGGTGGTTTCGAGCAATGACAAATCTTTGACACCAACATACAAGACAATTGTGTTGCCTTCGATCTAAGGACCAGTAACACAATCAAAACCAGTGACAAATCATTAATCCTTTTAGTCATGTGATTTGTCACTTACGTCACATTTTGCAGATGTTCAACTAACATCCATTCACATGTATACTATATTCATCTCATGGATTATGGCATGTGACTCATCATCCTTTATCATTAGTATCTCGTATTAATCAAAGATAGTAGCCCATGTGTCATTCCGTAATCAATTAATCATAGTCCTTTTTTGAGAAATTTAAGGATTGGGAATCACTTTAAGAAATCCCAAATACAATAGTCCTTGACACATATTCTTAACACTTAAGAATAAGACCTTTATTAAGAAATTTAGGGACTCATTCATATATGTAAATGGGAGAGGTATGAATGACGATATGACCATTAAATATGAAAACATATTTTATTCAATTTGCAAGATTACATGATTAGTTACAAATTACATCTGCTAGATGTCATCTAAATCTAGCATTAGGGCATTAACACTAACAATCTGCCACTTGCACTAATGTTGATTAATAGGTCATTTTTCCATAGTCGCCTAGTATATAATACCCATCCTTTCAAGGTAGTAATTAAGATGACCATGTGATAGTGCTTTGGTTAGTGGATCCATGACATTCTCCAACGACACGATCTTTTGCAACTGTATGTCCCCACGTGCCACCATCTCTCGGATCAAATAGAAGCACTGCTCTATGTGTTTAGTGAGTGGATTTCAGTGAGACTTGGGTTCCCTAGCCTATGTAATAGCCCTATTATCGTCGCAATATAAAGATATTGACAACCCAATGGTCGGAACCACTTCTTCAACAAGGAACTTTCTCATCCAAGCAGCCTCTTTTACAACATCGCATGTAACAACATATTTGATTTTCATAATGGAGTTTGCAGTTATTTTGTACTTGAAACTCTTCAAACTAACTACCCCTTTATTATAGATAAACATAAACCAGGATGTAAACTTTCTATCATCTACGTCAGATTGGAAATTAAATCAATGAACCCGTTAACACGGTAAATAAATAACAAATTCTTATTCCTTCTCAAGTTTTTAAGGATACACTTTATTACAGTCCAATGTTCCAAACTTGGATCAGATTGATATCTTCTCGTGACACTCACAATATATACGATATCAGGTCCCGTACATAACATAGCATACATGAGACTCCCAATAGCTGAAGCATTGGGAATCTTTTCCATGTGTTGTCTCTCTTCGAGTGTCTTGGGAGACATCCCTTTAGAGAGGTGAATTCCATGCGTTAGAGGTACGAAACCTTTCTTGGAATTCTCCATGCTAAACCTCTTTAGCATATTTTCTATGTACAAATTCTGGGAGAGACTTATCAATCTTCTCGCTTTATCTCTATAGATGCAAATTCCCAAGATATAAGTCACATCTCCTAAATCCTTCATGGAGAATTTATTGGACAACCATAGCTTTATTGACATCAACATGCCAATATCAATTCTCATTAATAGGATGTCATGCACATACAAGATAAGGAACCCTTGCGCACTCCCACTAATTTTTTTATATATACAAGGTTCATATAAATTTCTAATAAAACAAAACTCTTTGATTTCATTATCAAAATGGATGTTTCAAGATCTAGAGGCTTGCTTAAGACCATAAATGGATCTCTTAAGCTTGCACATTTGATTAGCATTAAAAGACTCAAAACCATGAGATTATTCCATGAATATATCTTACTCAAGATAACCATTCAGGAATGCCATTTTGACATCCATTTTCCAAATCTCATAATTGTAGTGTGCAACAATGGCCAACGTTATTTTGATGGACTTTAGCATAACGACTGGCGAAAACATCTCTTTATAGTCAATACCATGCTTTTGATGATAACCTTTTGCCACAAATCATGGTTTGAAGGTTTGCACCTTCTCATTAAGACCAATCTTCCTCTTATAGATCCATTTACAAAGGTGCCCAAGAACAACATATAGTGGGTCTCCTTTTATAGTGGTGCCCAGGTGCCAAAGTGCATAAAAATCTATAACATATAACTTTTGAGAGATGTGAAGTTGGGGTAAATTTCCTTAGCCCCACGTGGCTGCCTTAAGGGTTATGCTCGAGAGGCAACCAAGAAGTAGGCCCTTCTTCATGCACAACTGGCTCGGGCCACCACTTAGTCGCCTTATAGGATACTTTGGTACCCCTGAGTGGGGGTCACTCGGGGGCATGTTTGAGAGGCAACCACAAGCATGTAACAACCTATTTATCTAACATTTAATGAATATTTGAGGATTTAAATAATTTAAGGGAAGATAATAATCTGTTGTTTTTCTTTAAAAATGAGCGAGTTTTTGGTAGAAATTAGAATTTACTGTATTTGTGATTGAGGAGGTGGTTGCTAATTTTTGGAAGAATTTGGGGTTTAAGCGCAATTTTTGAAACTAATAGCTGAGTCACCTTAAAAGTAAAATATGCATATTAATAAGTGAGGAAGATGGTAGATAAAGCAGCGCACGTGCAAGGAAGGAGCTGGGTCTGTTGCTAGACATGGGATTAAGGCTCGAAAACGTGTGAGTGCTACACTTTTCAAGAAAAACATGGGTCAAAATGGCGTCATTTCAAGAAGGCACTAGATATGTGCCATGCTTGTTGTCCAAGTATCCCTGCACAGCCTTGTCGCGCCATGTGGTCGTTGTTGCTACCACCTGGTGTTGGTGCTGTTGCCACCTGGTGCTGGTGTTACTACCACTTGTTGCATGTTGCTCTTGCCACTTGAATTCTTTTTCCATTTGTTGTCACATTGCTTTTACAACATCCCTCATACAATTTCAATTGCTTATAAATTGTGGAGATTAGAAGGCAGAGGGGAGAAATTAGAGAATGGGAGTGAGCTTAAAGGGAGAAATTAAGGAAGAAATTGGGAAAAATCTAGTAAGCGTGGCCAAGGTAAGTGCAAAATATCTAAAATTAAATAAAAGGTGGTCTTGTTAATATTTAATTTAAATATTTCTTTTGCTTTGCAAAGCTTAATTTATTAAGAAGAGGCTTAATTTACCTAACCAGCTTACCCTTGAGAATATTACGGTTGGAAGTTGAGGCATTCAACTTGAGGACATGCCTAGGCCCTCCTACCTCGCTTTTATACCACCACTAGCTATGCCTAAGGACATTTTTAGGCCAAAGGAAAAGACGAGACCTCAGAGGACAAGGGTAACAAGGAAGAGAATAGGGGTCATGAAGAAGAAGATGAGGGGCCCGACGAAGAGGATGGGGGAGATTTTTTAAGGGGTGCCTCATCTTCACATACCTTCATTGTCCCAAATGAGCGGCCCTCCCTAAGGATAGACCCTCAGTATCGTAGAAGTTCTTTCCATTCATTAGTGTCAGTGGCTAACTTTTGCCTTAATCAATTGCTTTGTAGGTATGCATCATTTTAAAGAATAGATTTGCAAAATGCGTGCTAGGGGTTCTCGTCCACCAAGAAGGAAAGATTCTTACCTATAACTATGCCACCAGCTTCTAAGGACGAGACTGGGGAGTCATCTAGCAAGCGTCTGTGGCTTAAGAATTGGGAGCACGAACCTCAATGAACCCTCCTAGTGTTGACGTACCCATTTTGTCAATAAGAGTGCCTGTGGTAGACCCCTCACTCTTTGAGGGAACCATCAGATACCCTTCCAATGCTTCTATTTCTCAAAGGATGGAAGCTTTCAGCTCTTACACCTCCTTTAGCGATGACCTTCAGTGGATCAAAGAAGAAAGCCGCCAACCTTTTGTCCCCTATCGTAAAGACCAGAGAAAACTAAGAGGAGAGCTCCTGGACTACACCCTGATTCTCCCTCTAATTGTTGATCCTTAACCTCTGTGACTCTTCCTAACTATGTTCGGCTAAAGGACAACCATTTCCAGCTCTACCCTGGGATGATTGACACAAACTCCATTAAGGGCCTCGAGGTTGGTGCTTGAATGACATATGCTTCTGTGCTTCCCCAGGATGAGCATGAGTTCTTCAGCATTTGGCCCAGTGTGGTGAATGGACCTGAACAAAAGCTAATTGAGGTAAGTTAGCTTTATTGTATTTGCATCTTTGTCTCCTTTTTTAATAGCTTTCTAAGTTTTCTAACATCACACTTATGTCTAGGGTGTCCAAGGGTTGGTAATCTCTAATGCCATTGGAAAGGCATACATGACAAAATAGAGTTAGAGAATAAGCAATGGAGGGAGACCCAGGTGTAGTGGAATGAGTACAAGCACTCATTTCATGCAGACATTTGAAAGATAGGGCAAGAGAATGATGATTTATTCTCCAAGTTGAAAGAGGCTTGCGCTGGCTCTTTAAGCATGAAGGGGGAGATCGAGAAGCTCTGCAAGGCTAGGAAGGCACTGCAAAAGGAACTTTTTGAAGTGCAGGGCACATGAGAACCTCTTACAGGAATTCACCTTGCGGGTGGATGATATTGCTTGTTACAAGAAGCAAATCAAGTCCCAATGGGAAAATGAATTCTTTACAACTCGAACGAAGGTAGTGAAGGACTATTGCCTCTTAACAAATTACCAAGAAAGGAAAATACACTACAAGAGTTATTTCACGAAGTATGGATTTTACCTTGCATGCTCCTTTCTAGAATCCCAACGTCCTAGAAAGTAATTTCTTGAACTAGTCTTTACGTGAGAGGCAGAGGAATTCGAGGCCCCTGACTGGAGTGTATAAAATGATTCGAATCCCAAGAGCCTCGAGACCTATTTGAATTTGAATCTCAAGGATGATTTAACAAATTTAACGGGTCTATGGAAGTCGTACTTCTTTGCATTGCAAGAAGTAGAGATGATTAATATCCTTTAGGGGACTGATGGTCAAGAGGGAGTTGAAGAACCACTGGTCGGAGCCACTAGCCCCCTCTCTAGCCAAGAAGAGGGTTAAATCACGTCTATCCCAGGAAACATTACTCCCTCTTTTAGCTCCACCAGGGGTCCGCTAGCGTAGCATTGTAGAGAAAATGCCCTCTATCTCCACTTTATTCCTTTTAGCTTGAACATGTATTTTTCCTTTAAATGAATGTAATTCAAATTTTAGTCTTTTATTTCTTCATTCAATTCAAATGTTAGTCTTTAGTTTTTCATTCTGTTGAGTGTCATTGTCTATGGATGCTTGCAAAGAACACATAGAAGTAAATTGATAAAGGTCAAGATAATCTCCCATGGTGATTTATCCAGCAAGGGTTTTCCCCTAATTCTGGGGCTTCATTGCTTGGGACTTGTACTGCCTAACCATAGGGCGGACAATGGGTAGTTTCATCTTGCTTAGGTTCATGGTAGGCCCTTGGCGATTTTCTTTAGCTTTGACGTTGTTGGGCCAATCAACTCGACTTGCTGGCAGGATGGTTGTTAGTTTCAAAATTGTCGGGCCAAGCAAATCATGTTTTTCATGGGACTATTTAGTTCATTGTAGTGCCAAGCACACTGCGTTGCTGGTAGAGCAATGTTTACTTTACTATTAGGCTCAGCAAATGTCTTACTAGCGGGGCAGTAACTAAATTGTTGTTAGGTTGAGCGAAATGCATAAATCGCAAGACACCTTCCCTCGTGGCCTAGCGAAACTCGAGTTATCATTTTATGAGGGAACAAGATTCTTCATGACATGAGGACTCATAACTAGTAAACCTCTCACCTTTTTCCCTGAACGATAAAGTAGATAAAGACGAGAAATTATCAAGCACATAATAATGTTGTATAAAGGGGACACAAATATTTTTATGTGATTCGACCAAATGTGCCTACATCCATGGTCCTTTCTCAGGCTCATATCATTATTTACAATCATCATTCACACTTTACGTATCAAAATTTACATATCGTGGAAGGAGTACAATTTTAAATGATTTATGTTCCAAGTCTTGCCCATGGTTTTCCCTTGGATCGTTTGGAGAACACACATTTAGGGCCAATCATTTTTCGAACACGATATGCTCTTTCCCAATTAGCTTGCAATTTCCCATCTTCCCATAGTGCATTGGTGACAGCTAATTTTTTGAGGACTAAATCACCCTCCTTCAAGGGCTTGTTCCTTGCCGAAGAGTTGTAGTAGTTAGCAACCCTTTTGTGATAGGTGGCAATTCGGATAGCCACCTTATCCCTTTTCCTCTCAACAAGATCAAGGTTTTCTCTTAATAACTCAGAGTTGTTTGAGTTGCCACCTTTCTCAAAAGCACTCAACTTGGGAGATTTGACAGTTATTTTCACCGAAAACTAATCCTCTATTCCATACACCAAATTGAAAGGCGTTTCCCCTATTAGTACCCTGTTGGTGGTTCGATAAGCCCATAAAATGGTTCGAAGCTCATCAACCCATGCTCCTCTCACCCCCTCTAGGAAAGTCTTCAGGTCGTGCAAGATAGTCTTGTTACTGACTTAGGCCTGTCCATTAGCTTGGGGCTAGGCCATAGAGGCAATCCGCAACTAAATTCCCAAATTTTCACAAAAACTTTGGAAGTAGTCACAATCAAACTGCTTTTCATGCTCAGTGTTGATGATTCTTGGGACCTCAAATCTATACACAATGTCCCTTTAATCCTTAGCCTTAACCTTCTTTGTAGTGATTGTGGCTAGAGCTTCGACTTCAATCCACTTAGTAAAGTAATTTGTCGCAACCAAAGGAAATTTCCTTTGACCTAACGCTTAAGCAAATGGGCCCAAAATGGCTAAGCCCCACTATGCAAAATGGATGGGTTGGAGTACAGGTTGCAATTGTGATATCAGAACAGATTGAATTGGGGTGTGCCTTTGACATTTGTCGCATCCTCTTACCTTCCTCAGGGTGTCTTGATGTAGCATGGGCCAGAAGAAACTAACTTGTAATATTTGTTGCAAGAGCCCTTGCTCTCAAATGCTCATCACATGTCCCATTATGAACTTCAGTCAGGGTGTATTCAACTTCTAAGGGCCCCAAGCATTTCAGGAGTGGTATAGTGAAAGCCTGATAATATAGCACCCCATTGATAATGGTGAATTGAGCCCCTCGGATTTTCATTTTCTTTGCTTCTATGGGATCAGTCAGTAGCTCTCCTCACATCAAGTATCGATAGTGTTCTCCAATCATTGCCACCTTCAATGCATGTCACTTTGCTCTCTTCTATGCTAGGTTACTGAAGGACCTCCACAAACACTATCCTTTCGATGGTTTCTCTGGTGGTTGTCAGCTTCCCTATGGCCTCAAATGCGAGTGATCAATGATATCAACGTGTATTTATGCATTTCATAGTCATGTCATGTTTGCAGTCTACGTGATGAATTCATATCAGGGCATGTCAATATGATGAAAATATTTTCAAGGAACTATGTGATGAATTCATATCAGGGCATGTCAATATGATGAAAACATTTTCAAGGAACATAAACCACTTACTAACCAAGCATTTTCCATAAAACTAACTTTAATTGGAGATTATCACTTACCTTCTCAAGCTTATCGGGCTACCTCGAAATTCGTGCATCGCCACGATTTGCGCACATCACCTTGATTTGCGTGCCAACTTCAAAATTCGCAAAAACTACTTCAATTCAAGCCTCAAAACATCCTAATCACCATATTTATTTAAATAAACATTAAAACCTACTTTTTCATAATTTCTGGTATTTTCTTTAATTTTCTCTCTATTTCTTCCTTTTTTTTCAATAAATCCAAAATAAATATTTCTAAAATATTTTCTCAAATATTTCACTACAACAATTCATAAAATAATATTCTTGAATTTTTAAAATTTTCTAGAAAATTTTACTTACCTTGATTTAGCCCCTACGACTTCCTCGGTATGCGTGTCGTATCCCCGAAATGCGTGCCCAAACTATTTTCTCGCTCAAAATCTCCGGAAGATTAGTAAATATCTAAATCCTATTTTTTGAGATTTTTCTAGAATTTTTTGATACTTTTTCCTATTTCATTTTTTTGTCTTTTTCCCTTTTATTTTCTTTTCTTTTTTTTTCTTTTTCCTTTTTCTTTTTCCACTCCATCTTCTACCTCACCTTCTCTTTCGCGCCTGCAACTCCTTTTCTTTCTTCTCCATTCTTTCTTCCTTCATTTTTTTCTTTCTTTTTTCCTTTCTTTCTTTATTTCTTCTTTTTCTCTTCTTTTTCTTTTCTCTTTTTTTTTTTTCTTCTTTTTCTTCTTCTTCTTCCTTCCCTTCTTTCCCCGCGGCTGCCTGCAACTCGCGCATGGCTGCCCGCCACCGCCAGCCCCCGCTGCTATCGCTGGCATTGCCTTCCTCTCTGCCTGCTGGCGCCTCCACCGACCGTGTGACACTCGCCACCGCGAGCTGCCATCGCGGCAGCTTCCTCGCGTCCAGCCGCAAAGCTCGCGGCCATGGCTGCCTGCAACTGTGCGGCTGGCTTGAGCTTCTTCGGCCGCCGCTGATCGTCCCTTGAGCCTCCTCGCGCCACCGCGAGCCACCCCCTTGGCCGATCAGCAGCTTAAAGCTGCCCGCTGCCACCGACATGCTTGCAACTTCGCTCGACCATCGCTCTCATTCTCTCTTTCTTTGCAACTCTTTGTTGCTTGCTCTCCCAACTCTCTCAAACTCCCCTCTATTTATAGCTAACGCCAACCCTCTGCCCATTTCTCTACCTTGCGTGCAAAATCTCCCAAATCAAGTAGAGACGTGACTCAATCTTGTAGGGGGCGTGGTTGATTTGAGTTGGAGGGCATGGGGGGTGATAGAGATATGGATTTGCAGAGGAATGGGTTGCTGCCATCCCACGCACACACAGCACATCCATTTATATATATACTATATATTACAATAATAAATATAAAAAATTATATATTAATCTTTAATTTTCTCATAATATCACTAGGGAAAATTCTTTTATTATAATTATGCCCTTAAATCTCAAATTAATTGCATTACAATACTAAAAATCCACAATTAATAACTTAAATTTTACTCGATATAGATGATTTTGCCTTTGCGTCCTCACTGGGCTATCGATTGATCCCAAAACCACTGAAGGGTTGATCCTTACGCAAAACCGGAGCCTTCCTAGGGTTCTGTTGATTTTTCGAGAATCTCCTACAATGATTCAGTTTTTCAGCCTAAATGATAGCTGTATTTTAGGTGTACCGAAAACTGTTCCCGATTCGATTTCTTTTGATACCATAAATCCTATCTCGAAACGCTCGTGGAAACCATATCATTTTCCTTAGACAATTTCACTCCAAGACATTCCCTACAGTTGATTCGGTACCTGAAATTGCTATAAAATTAATTATTCGGTATCCTAAACTCATCGAAATTACGTGGCAACTTCATATGATCATGGGGTATTACAAAGTTTATCTTTATTCATAAACTCTCTAGTTTGATATATGAATTAGTTCCCAGATCTCCTGTTTGAGAGTCTTATTCTTAACTGTTAAGAAGTGATGAGATTCTCTAGTGACAAGATTTCTTAAATGATTCATGGTCTTTAGATTAATTGGATGGAGACAGTGATTAGTCGAGTTTGGATTAGCACAGAGTTTACTACCTTGATCAGTATGAGTTACTAATGGTAAGGGTGGTCAGTCACATGTCATATGATATGGGGATGTCTTTAGTAAACTTGTGGGTGGTTGTTGGAGAACAACGCACTGAATGTGATGCTGATGACTGACCACATAGCATTGTGGGTAATGGTCATGTCGTCTAAATTGTGATCTCTAGACTTGAACTGACATGATTGTCTTGTGTATTAGTGTACAGGATTTGTTAATGTGCCAAACCATCCAATTGCGAGGTGGAGAGGTTTATATGTGGTTTCACATTGCTGGTATATGGAGCAGGTGTTTAGGGAGAGGATCTGTCACCCTTATTGTTAAGATAAGGTGAATGTCCTATGTGGTCTATTATTGGTGTGGCAGGACAGTCCCTGGTAAAGGCAAATTGACTATCAAGAAAGATGTTTTCTGAAGTGTTATCTAATCATACCGATAAAATCTAATACATAGTTACTGAGTTTGTGAGTTTATCATTCCATAACTCTCGCTCAGTCGGGACGTTAGGTGATTGAAGGATTATAACACACGGTAATCGTCAACTATAATAGGTTCACTTGAAGTGAGACTTCATTGTCTTCTATATTGTCCTGAACCACTGCTAAACACTTCTCAAGACCTCTCGTATCATCATCGGGATATGGATATATTCTTGTAATGGGTCAAAGTGTTGATAAGTGCCAAACGAATTTTGGTGTTATCTGTTTGCTAGCGGATATTGAACTTGAAAAGTCATACACCATATTGTAACTACCCGTTAGGGGTTTAGGTATTTTCGGGTATTTTATTATGGGCTCAAAATTTTTGCTTGAATTAATTGAGGATTGAAAATATTTTTTTTTATTTATGGAATAAAGTGTAAGTGGAAATAAGAATTTGGTAGCCCATCCAAATGGGATTAAAAAATATGGGAAAAGTCCAAATGAATTGGGCCATTGAGATGTGTTTCAAATTTTAATTATATCATGAATGGGTCTAGGTGTTTTATTACTTAATGGCAATCTATTGGCATTTTAAATGTGGGTCTAAGTATTTCAATATTTAATGATAAATTGCTCTAATGGCATAGAAATAATTTTGGATTGTATAATTTTATATTATGGTGCATGTGATCGTGAAAATAAGTATATGAGTCTAATTTTTAAAAAATTAGGAAATAATGCAATGGGCCTCATCTAATTAGTTAATGGGTTCGTGGGTTTATTAGGTGGGCTAAATAAATTATTGGGTTGGGCCCAAAGTAAAGGACTTAAATTTTATTATGCGAATAAGAAAAAGGAAAACTTAAAATAAAAATAGGTGTAAGTTGCCAATAGTGCCCTTGGTCTTTCTTTTGACCACTGTAAAGGTGAGGGGCAATCAAGTAATTTGACGGGGATGCAATATGCACGCCTGCAACCCTTTCCTTTTTCCTTTTGTTGTGCCCGAAGCTTTCCTCTTCCATGTAACCTGCCAACGTCCAGCTTTTTCACCCGCCATCTCTCATTATTCATTTGCATCTTCTTATTCAACATTTTTTTTCATAGTCCTTTATCTTCTTCTCCATCCATTCTTCTTCTTTATATTCTCCATCTTCTTCTCCCACTGTCTGTTCGCGACTGGAGTCTCATCAAGCAAGTTCTTCTCTTCATCTATCTCATCTTTCTTTTCTGTTGAGGTTTTGTGTGGAAGAAATATGTGTATATATATATATATATTGGTTTGCTACCATTGCTTACTATTATATTATTTCATATACTTAGATCTTTGATTCTCGATGAGTTGTGGGTCTAGTTGATGTCTCTAAAGGGGATTTAATCATCTCCAAGTTCTTTCAGTGAATGACATTTATTTGGGTTTGAATCGATACAGAATCCTTGCTCGTTCTGTATCTGTGAAAAAATAATTTTTAAGCTATAATCGAATGTGCTTTTCCCCCATGCCTCATTCAAATCATATACATATACATATATATAACTTCGTGTAAATCCCGCATGTCCTAATTGGCCACCCACTTATATACATATACGCATACCTCCATTAGGATGCCCCTGTTTCAGTCAGCCACTTGACCCACTTATATATATATGCACGTATATACTCATTTCGCAAGGTCCTTGTACCGGTTCAAACCCCCCATGCCCTATTCGATTCGTATATATATATATACATATATAAAACACCCCATTCAAACCGCCCACTTATATATATATACATACATATGCGTAACCAGAGAAGCTGCAAGTCTAAGAGCTCTCCCCTATTTCGAGCAACCTCTTATAATGTTGGGATAGCCGTATGTATACTCCCTGTTTGATTTTAATAGCCACCCGAGGTATGTATATATACCCACGATCCGAATAGCTCCTCACCCACATATATATCTATACATATATACATACCCAACCAGCCTTCGGATGCCCAGGCCCTTGTGCATATTTGGAAGGCCACACACACATATATATATATGTACATATAATTACCCACACCCAAGCTACTGGATGCTCTGCTCAAAGAAAACCCATTTACATTCACTTATATATATTCAAAGCCCACATACATAGTCAATAGAGAAAATTTCATAGTCGACAGAAGCTTGGGCATAGTCGACAGATCATAACCCATAGTCGACTATCCATAGGCATAGTCGACAGACCATAAGCCCATAGTCGATTATCCATAGGCATAGTCGACAGACCATAAGCCCATAGTCGACTATCCATCGGCATAGTCGACAGACCATAAGCCCATAATCGATTATCCATAGGCATAGTCGACAGACCATAAGCCCATAGTCGACTATCCATTTGGAAAATCTAAACACTTAACATTTCCTAACTTCGTTTCTTTTGAAAGCAAGTTGAGATTATCAAAAAGATAGCCCCTTGTGCATATTTGGAAGCCCACACACACACACAGAGAGATATATATGTACATATAATTACCCGCACCCAAGCTACAGGATGCTCTGCTCAAAGCAAACCCATTTACATTCACTTATATATATTCAAAGCCCACATACATAGTTGACAGGGAAAATTTCATAGTTGATAGAAGCTTGGGCATAGTCGACTGATCATAACCCATGGTCGACTATCCATAGGCATAGTCGACAGACTATAAGCCCATAGTCGACTATCCATCGGTATAGTCGACAGACCATAAGCCCATAGTCGACTATCCATTTGGAAAATATGAACACTTAACATTTCCTAACTTCGTTTCTTTTGAAAGCAAGTTGAGATTATCAAAAGGATATAAATTTTGAATCTTAACACTCAACCTTACTTCCTATAGAATTTAAGAAAGATTGATATTCATAACTTTGCTTCAACTTAATTATAGATTTGCAGATTGATTTTCATATAGTCATTATCAAAACTATTTTATTTTCCAAGAGTAAAATATCAATTAATTTAATGAATTCTTGAATAAATTACTATAGCGTGTGCATGCTTGATGTGAGTGAAAAGCTACCCAGTATTGTGAGATGGGAAGAAATTATTTGTATAAGCAAGGCAATAATTTGTGAGAAGAGATTTTGTGATATCTATATATATATGTGGAAAGGAATACATGATATGTTATGTACACATTCAACATGTACATGTTATGATACTTTGTATTATTTATCTTTGCGCGGAAGGAAATGGTACCCTAGAGCACCTAGCGCGAGACGAGGTGACCATAGCTTGGCAAGTTGGCTCCATATTTATTGGTGAATTTTTATTTACATGATGCACTTTGACATATGTTAATTGATGGCTTGCGAGCCTACGAGATTTGATTCTGACACTTAATTTTATATGCACATTGCATGGTGATATATGGTGGTATGATACATTTAACTTGGAATTGATCAAGTCTTAAATTGCGAATCTTATATAAAACTGTCAAGTTCTTGATTACTCTTTTCAGTGTCACCATATTCTTGATTCCTATTCATTGTTCATTGTTCCTGGAACTTGCTAAGCCTTGTGGCTTACTTGATCTTCTTTGCCATTCCAAGTAAAGGGAAGGCCGTTTTTGAGGGTGAGTCTAGTGGGACTAAAGCGCAGGGATAGTAGTGTACGGAGATGCGCCCTAACTTGAAGATCCTGTTTAGCATTTTGGTGAGAGTTGAAATGAAATGATTCTTATTTTGTTAGTTAACATTAGAGCCTCTTAATTATTTTGTTTGGCCTTCGAGCCCCAAACTTATGAGATATTGGAAATGTAATTGAACCTTAATTTAGTTGAGGAATTGCAACGGAAAAATGAGATATTGAGGAATTGAGGAATTGAACCTTAATTTATGAGATATTGAGGAATTGCAATGGAAAAAAGAGTGTAATTTGAGGAAGAAGCAAGGCAGCCAAGGAATATATTAAATAAAGAGTTGTGTTATAGTACCTGAAAAGATTGATGCATGGACTTATTGAAAAAATTGATTAAAGTTCGTTGGGATTGTCAGGTGGGCTTCATCACTGATGAAGCCAGCCTAGCAGTGTGGCGGGCGGGCTTCATCAGAGCTTCATCACTAATGAAGCTCGCCCGGTGCCCGAATTGGGCGGACTTCAAATGTCCGCCCAGCTTCATCCCATATGAAGTCTACCAAGCTGCTGGGCAGACTTCATTCTATTATCGTGCAGTGTATTCGAGGCGAGACGGTAATTTCAAAGTGAGGATATATTTGTCATTTGATGCTTCTAAGTCATCGTGTGTGTCAACTAATTCGGGCAAAGTAGCATTTTCCTTAAATAAATTGGAGAATTGGAAGCGGCAATTGGAGAAGGAAAACAGGCGCACAGCAAGCAAGCCGCGAAGGCTTAGCCACGCACAGCCGCCTCCGCAGCAGCAAGTCGACATTATGTTTTTATT
The DNA here is from genome assembly GCA_036245055.1 of Diospyros kaki. NCBI lineage: Eukaryota > Viridiplantae > Streptophyta > Magnoliopsida > Ericales > Ebenaceae > Diospyros > Diospyros kaki. Next base: position 34,395,773 of record BSEG01000016.1, read on the forward strand.
TTTATTTTATTTATGTCTAGCTAAATTCTTTTTAAGTAGAGTTTAGATGGATTTTAATTTTGGAGGTTATGTTATTATTTGTTTAATTCGATTCAAAACTCGATTATTATTTATATGATGAATTTATATTGTTGTACTTAATGCTTTAAAAGAATTTATCACTTTTTAATGATTTGATAATTTATGTACGATTGACTAAAAAATTATTATAAATTATATTCATAGACAATATAAATCACATGTTACACTATCATACTGAAAGATGATTACCTCATGTGTAGAAATCGAGAAAATTTAGTGAATCAAATCCCCTTCCAAGATTATAAGTTTTCAAAGAATTTAATACTTATTTGTTCTTTTGACATCTGCTTATAAATTTGACGGTAGAATTGAATTAATAAAAGATTGATATGACTTGAGAAAATTTATTAATTAATTAAAAAAATCCATTATCACATGTAAATAATTTTAAAATACTATAAGGGTATTTTTGACTTTGAAATGGATTGAACAGATAATTACATAATCTTGATTAAATAAAATATAAACCCTAGTTGCATTCATTTATTAATTTTTCTAAAAGAAAATAATTTAATTCTACAATAATTTCTTCTTATTAGTTTTTATTTTTATTTTTATTCATCTAATTAATTAATTAGTTCAACTTATGTTAATTTAAAATTGGTTTAATATTGTGATATTGTCTTTGTGGAATTGACATTCATTTCATCACTATATGTATATTTGATTAAGAAACACTTGTCAAAATTAATTGTGCATAGATTTCACATCAAAGACCTATTATCATGAGATCACGATAGTATGAACATAAGCATTTTCTATTTGTATGAAGCCCTAGGTCCACGGTTTGCCAAGAATTTTATGTAGATCTCTCAAGAAACAAGTTTATCGATCAGAATTTATAAATTACATAATTAAGAGATTGTTCCTTAGTGTGAGTTAGCGAGGCTATCTCAACAAAATAAAAAATAAAATACAATGCTGGAGGAGTCAAAGTACATGTAAGCGAAAATTCTACCTAATCATTGGTAGTATTTTTTAAAGTTGTTTGAAGCATGTACGTGTATATTGTCTCAAATATAATAAGAATATTGTTTCTACATTAATTTGTAAAATAGGATGCTTAGAAGTGTATGATATGTGAATTTGTTTCTACATTAGTTTGTAAAATAGTTGTTAGGGACATGGGGGTAGATCTACATTGTTCTTGGAAAGATTGGGGTAGACTTGTGATTTTCCAAAAATAAGGAGAAACTTGTAATCAATAATTGTAATTAACTAAAGTTTATATCTAAAGTGTAAAACATACAAACTTTCATTAATTAAAGTTTAGAACATTATTAATTTTTAGGTGGAGACTATAATTGCTAATTAAAGGCTCAAAATGATGAAATTTTGAGAAAATAATCACACACTTTATCCTTGTATTAAAATGAATCTATAAACAATTTACTTGATGATGGGGTTTCCGGCATAGTGTTTGAAACGCATATTTTTAAAAGGACCATGCTACATATACCGACAAAATGACAGATCCGATGAGCGAATCGAACTTTATAAGATAATGAAGAAGTTTGATTGGATTTCATAGATTGGATTTTATCATCGATCATCAAGGTGTTGCAGACGGGAGAAGCCCGAGTTTCATGAAGCCTGATCGGGCTTGGATGAAACTCGAGGCTTTATCCAGAGGTGGCAGCGACAAATTAGTATCTTCGATCATTCTCCCGACAACTCAATTGTTTGTACAAGTAGTATTTTTCTTTTTAAATAGATATCACACAAGGCAAGTGATATAAATTTAATTTCAAAGATTAAAGTGATTATTCAATATGGAATATGAGAAGATAGATATATGAGTACAAAGACATGTACAGAGAGGATATGGAGTTCCATAATAATATCCATGCTAATGTCGTGTAATTACATTATTAACAATTTAGTTAGGCTATCTATTGTTTGCACGACCAAATGGTTACATGTAGAAACTTTCAAGTAGAATAAATATTAAAAACTGATGCGTAATGTGACTTCAAACATAAATGGAGAATTTAAAATCAAGTCAATGTGCTAGAGAAGAAAGTACTTATCTGATTAGCAATTGCGATTTAGAATCTCATAAAATATTCATTGAATCATCATGGAATAAACCTATGTTCCTTGGTTGGAATACTCTTCATTGAAGTGAATAATATTGGCGCCACAAAAAGCCACTCGTTACCAACTGCTTCGAAAGTCTACATCTCTAGTAATTGCTTTAGTAATTAGTTAACTTCACTTTTGTTAGCAAGGTAGTTCAAACATGTGGTTGTAGTTGCAATATGATTCTAGTATTGAAGTTGATCCAATGTCTAGTTATTGAGTTTGATTGGAAAAAAGTCCTTCAATTCCTACAAACAATGCCTATTGGTAATGCCAAAAACTAATCATCAATATATTTGTTCACATGGCACGACAACTGGCTCAAACCATAGTTAAAACTGAAAGAAAACGGGCAGCAGCGACCGCTAGGGGGGGAGAGGGTGAGGCCAAAACACCAACTATTAGTGGATTAAAAAATCCCCTGCAAAATGCAGTATTAATCATCCATATGCATCCATAAATAAACACCATCCATTGGGGATTTAGCAATATACCTCTACGAACGATTTTCGATGCCGGTTGTCTAATGAACCGCCTCCTCTTTGCTATCGAATCTGCTCCCACGAACTTGTAACGTCGGGTGACAAGCTTGCTTCCTTAAGCGTGGAAGACCTAGTCGGTCCACACTTGAGACACCTAGAAACCCTTCATCGGAGCTATACTAGGACCTTCTCAATGAAAATGAATTGAAACTATTCTAGGGTTCCTTTTCGGTTGTAGAAGGCTGTCCAACAGTCGAATCTAAATGGGAGATGAAAGAGAGAAAACAAAATAAGCAACTTAGAGTAAGAAGAAGCTACAAGCTTTCAGCAATGGAGGAAGAAGAAACAATAACAACCAAGAGCCAACTAGAAGAAGAAGAAGGGAGTGGCCAATGAGACCTTCTCAAACCCTTTTTATTTTTCTCTTCGCATAATTGAGCTTCACGTTTTCACGTGCTACCCCATGCCTCCTCCATTCTCTCATATGATCACTGCATCAGAGCATTTAATGCTCTAATGTGACAAAGCGACTGAGCATTAAATTAAGAGGCAAACGATTAACTACATGATACCACTGATTGACCACTTTAAGCAGTCAACTGCTCCATGCACCAGCCAACAGCATAGTCCCGGTCGACCGCTTCATGCACCAGTCAACCGATTTTACAAGCAACGCTTCAACATCATCATATTACACTTAGGCATCGCTATTAACACGTAATAACCTTTCCACTAACTCTTAATGAAACCAAGGCCCCCGTTAACTCTTAATGGTGTGCCCCGCTGTAATGCCCCTAATTTTCGGGCATTAAATAACTTAGGATTTTTGAATTTTTTTTTTCACAACCCATCCACTGATATACATCGTACAAATCCCCAAAAACCCTAATTTTTCACCTTCTCAGCCTATCAAACTCAAATAGCTAAGACAGGTGTTATAATTACAAATGCGAAAGCTAGATCGAACCTGATATGGTACATAACCATAACGCTTTATTTATCATAAATGAAACCGTTCAAGACGTCTACAAAACACATTACTTGAATATCATCTCTCAAAAGCGATAATCAAATGCCTCAAACATAACCACAAACATACTAAGGTTTGCATAGGTTTTTACATAATTGAAGACATGTTAAAACATGCTACATATAACAAATAAACTTAATCTTCAACTATCTCCTTTCCCTTAGAGCCGCTTATCAAACTTGGAGTGTTTGAATATTCCAAGGACATAGTCCAATTAAAAAATGAATCTTCTAGTGAGAACTCTAAAATAGTTTATATAAATGCATAAACAAGTATAAAACATATGAGGAAACAACAAAGACTATTCCAAAGTGCCTTGTAAACACGTCAGCCTCCTCCAATAAGAGCTTTCTCAATGGCACACATATAACACCTATCGAGAGGTCCCTGACCATGTCATCTCAGCCTGACCTCATAGAACTCATGCAACACCATATCCGTTGTCCCTTAGATTTGCACTCTTCCCCACGAGAACTTTCTCAATGGCGCATGCATAGCGTCTTTTGGGGGATATCCATACTTTTGCTCTCTAGCAACAACAGATAGGTACAACAGTATGGCCACACATATTTTATAAATGCAACAGTTAAAAGCCAACAACATGTATTTCTAGGAAAACATATTTTATATATGCAACATGATTTCATGTAAGAGAACAACAGGATTTTGCGTACAAGAACATTGCACAAAACACGTTTCATGCAATAGGAGCTTTACACACAATAGAAGTTTAAGTACTGTAGTCTCACATTGAACTTAAATTTGAGATTTCTCGAAATTCATGTTCGACCTTGATTCTTGTGCCAGGCGCAATATTACTCAACCTCAATCTTCAAAGATACCCTAAACATCATATGCATTCAAAGGAAAATTAATATCTATTTTTCATAATTTTCTCTTATTTTCTTCCTATTTTTCTATTGATAATTTCCAAATAAATACATCCACAAGGTTTTTCCCAAATTTTTCTCCATAAAAAATCATAAAAAAAATTTCTTGATTTTTTAGAATTTTCTAGGATTTTTCTCCTATTTTTTCTTTTTTTCTATTTTTCTTACTTTTTCACTCGTTGCCACGCACTCGCAACCACCAGCCTAGCCCATGCGTTTCACGCGTTTTCTCCAGTCTTCTTCTCCGACGAGTTGCTCATTGTTGGCTACCTAGTTTCACTAAGAAACCTTGATCTTTCTCTTCCCTTTTGATTTTCTCGGCCTCACGAAAACAATGGACCAACTTAGGACTCGAAAAAATGATTGAAACAACCTCGAATGACCACTTTAATCCTCAACTCTAGCGAACCGTGACTTTCCGGTGATGCTTCGTAACTCCTTCAAATCGACACCAAAACTCTTCAAAATTTTCAAAAATGTTCTCAACCACTTGGAGAACAAAAGCCCACTATCCTTTCCTATCAATTTCTTCCCAAACACTCAAATTTTCAAGCTAAACTTCAATGCAAAACCCTCGGCTATGCTCAACTATTTATAGCCAAACCTGGTTAATTTTTAGCCAATCATGGCCAGTTGTGTGCGCCAGGAAACCTATCTCAAGCTATGATGGCCTAGGTTGCCTTCCCTATGCCTTTGTGATGGCGATTAGATTGGTGGAAGGTGCACCGACCACTTGCATTCACACTTGAAATTCCAAAAATTTCATTTTTGCCCTATGAATTTTTTCCAAATTCCATTTGGCCTTTCCCTGCAACCTCCCTGAGTTTCTAAAAATTCCATTATGACCCATAAGTTATAAACTCTTCGTTTCACCCCTAAAGATTAAAAAAAAATCATCTTTTCAATCTCCCTTGAGCAAGATTAAGAAATTACACTTAGGCCCGAATATACGTTTTAATTGCAAATCCTTTTGTTTCATCCTAAAACCACTTAAGAGTTGTTCATCATGCCAAATATGAACCTCCAAGGGTTCCATTGACTTTTTGGAAGTCCTTTACGACCGTTTGATTTTTCAGGCCATAACTTAATTGTACCAAAAATTGTCCCAGTTTTTATTTCTCTTAGCATCACAAATCTTATCTCGAGACGTTCGTCGATGTTATACCCTTATCTTTAGACATCTAAGTCCTGAGGCACTCCCTGCCGCCGATTCGATGATTTATTTTACTATTAAACTAACTTTTCGGTATTTTAAACTCGTCTAAAATATGTAGCAACCTTACAAAAATATGGGGTATTATACCCGCAATCACTTAGCCCTCTCACATATCTATAGATCCATAAAGCTAACTCATAGCCGCAACCAGCATCACTAACTCTTTGTGACAAGGAACACACTAACAATAACGGTTCATTAATCCAATACATTACTCAATATGTATGTGACTTTCTAGATTCATAGCCATGCAACAATCAAGACTCATTAACTTTTTGACACTGGTCGAACACTTCAACCTATTAAGAAGATCTTTCCAAATCTCCAGAGCATCCTAAAAGATCCTAAATATCCTCTAGTCAGGACTTAGGACAATCCTAAAGGCAATGAAGTCTGAACTTCAGATGAACCTATTAAGGCTCTTCGATTACTGTGCACTATAATCCTTCGACTGATTACCATCCTAATTGAGTAAGAGTCATGAACTAATTAAACTCACAGGACTCGGTAACTATGCCAGATCTTGTAAGGTGTGATCAAGGTAGCATGTCGGAACTTTTTCGACACCTAAAACTCTTTTCCTATTAAACTCACCTTGGCCAGGAGATTTCCAATCTCAACCAACTTAGATCACATAGGATGTTCGCCCCCATCCATTGGAGGTCAATGGATTTTATCAACAAGCATTTGCCTCCATACACCAATGCACATAGACCACACAAAGAACATCTCCACCTTTGATACTGAATGGTTCCACTCAATGGAAAATCCCTGACATCAGTGCACAAGATAACTTTGTTGCTTTTGGTCAAAGGACCATATACGCAGTTGAGAAATAGTACCAGATCACTAATCCTCCAAATCATGTGATCTGTCGCAAGCTCACATTCAACGAATGTTCAACTAATACCTACTCACATGCCTACTATATACATCTCATGTAATGTGGCATGTGACTCACCACCCTATTACTTTCAACATCTCATGCTAATAAATGGTAGTAGCTCATGTGTTGGTCCATGCTCGATAAATCATATTCTCTTTTTGATAAATCAAAGGACCGATAATATCTTTAAGAAATCTTAAACTAAAACTCCTTGTCACATTATTCTTAACTCTTAAGATTATGATCTCTACTAGGGTAGTAACTCATTCATAAAGATGGGATGAAGAGTATGAATGAAGATATGACCTTTTATTAATTATTAAGAACACATCATAAGTGCCACTCACATACATCCAATTTAGTGTAAACCTAACATTTAGGGTACTATCACTAACAAAAACTTAGGGTAATGAATTTGCAAAACAAGGATCATAAGACTACCCTAGGACTTGCTAGGAAAGTCATTCCAATGCCTAATTTAAAAGTGACGTAATAGTAAAGATAAAATAAGTAAGCTAGATATTATAATTGAGAATGCTTGCTCTGAATGAGATATTCTCTTCTATTTATAGTAGTGTAGAGATAATAATTTGCTTTGGATTAGGTATTGTTGTTAGATAGTGCATAGAAATAGTTATCTTAGGTAGATTTGCGGAGATTAGTCTTATCTTTGAAAACTGCCTTCTTAAGATTTAGGAGAAAAGGTTTATTCCAAGTTTATCGGGATTAAAATTAATCTCTAGATTTTAGGAAGTAATCTTGAATTGTGATCGAGTTTATTCTTTAATTCTAGGTAATAATTCTAGTTTGATAAGGTAGTTCAATTCTGAATAGAATTAGTTTGTTATCGAGTTTATGAAATACTTCGTACTTGGATTAAGCTGAATCCAAGTAGAATATCAAGGTCGAGAATAGCTTGGTTAATTGAGTCAAGGCTAAGTGTGACTTAAGTAAGATATACATGTGTCAACTAAGCTAAATCTTGGGTATCTTTAGTTAGAGTAACTCCTATTGAAGATAGGATGTAGAAGAGACATTTAAGATGGTTCAGTAATGGAGAAGAAAACCAATAGAGTTTTTTATGAGAAGAGTAGATATTGACCAAGTAGTTAGTCAAAGATGTAGAAAAAAAAAAAAAAAGGAAACAAAACAATTGATGAGGGAATATTTAGGTTTAATACTAACTATAACTATATCAGTCTTACAAAAGAAGAATACTTGATATTTTGTATAAGATAGATGATGAACCTTTTGACATCTTTTTCCTCCTAGTTTTCCTTCTCCATAACTCTAGGGCCTGTTTGATTGGTTGTATTTTCTATGGAAAGTCACTATTTTCCACCTAAATTCTAACTTTTGTAGTGTTTTATTAGTTAATTTTTCTAGGCAATTTGATTTCTAACTTTCGGTCACGTGAGGCCAAATTCTCGCTTTTGCTAGAAATAGTTTTCCTAGGGGGGTAGTTTTAATTTTCCAGGGAACTCACTCGCGTATGTGCATCTGTTCACCCAAATTCCATTGCTTTTGTCCACCTCGATTTTTCAGGGTTTTCTTATCCCATTCGCGTCGGCTTTGTCCCCTTCCTCTTTGTCACTATCCACCGCCGAAGTTGAGCTCCGACTTGGGCTTCGTCACCATCTCCGACTTCCTATGAGTCGCCATTCACCGTTGAAGACAAGCTCTGTCTTGGGCTTCGTCGCCATCTCCGTAGAAGATTAGCTCTGACTTCGTGTTCGTCGCCATTTCTGTAGAAAACCATATTCGGTTTTGAGTTTCAGACCACCGACCCATCTTCATCTTCTTCCACGGTAAGATTTCCAACCACATTTTGTTCTTATTTCTGTAGATCCATTAGCAGCTTCACGATTTCTGGTGCCGGATGTTGCCCAACGTTCGGATCTTCGCTCGAAATCTATGGTTGTGATTGTTGTTCCCTGTTAACAGAAAATGAATGGATGGTCCTGGTTGTTGTCCAGAAGTTTTTAGACTGCAATTTCAGTTCCATAGGCATTTTCTGTGGCTATCGGAGATTTGTATGTATATTTTTTATGTATATTGGATTTATTTTTTGAATATTTTGTATATGTATATTTGATTTATTTTTTGAACATGTATATATTTGACTATTTTATATAGTTTATTATTGATTTGTGTATTTGATTATTGATTATTTGTAATGTGTGTATTTAATTATTTCCATGAAAAATAATAGCAATCAAAGACCAAAAGTTAGAAAAGTATAACAATATTTAGGTAGAAAATTAAGCCAATCAAACACATTCAATTGACATTTTCCCTAGAATTTAATTCTAAGTAATTTAATTGCCTAAAAAATATTTTCTTTCCATGCAAATTCTATACTCGCAATCAAATGCACCCTAAATACAATTGCTTTTCCAATTTCTAATTCTCCTCGTCATAACTCTAAACAAAATTTATTTTTCACTTTCTAATTTTTCTGTTGCGTAGATCAAACGTTGATGTCTTTTACATGTTCAATATGTCAAATGTGTGTTTTTAATGATCAATATTCAATAATAATGATGATAAAACATATTTAAGAGCTAAAATTCCATAGAATTTTGATAAAAAATAAAATTTAAAATAAATTTAATAAGTGGTGAAAGCTTGATATTTTTAATTAATTCACCCATAAATAAGAGCGAAATGGGCGGCCCTCCATACAAAGGAAAGAGGCGGATTTAGGGGACGGCAAATCTGTCCAATTCGGGGCTTGTTGATCTTGTCCATAGTTTCCCTCTTCTGCACAATATAGATACACGCATATATATAACATAGTCGGAAGACGACAGAGAAGCGGCAGTTGCAGCTTCAGCCGGAGAGGATGTCTCCGACCATCCTCTACTAGGATTTCTACAGTACCCCAGAGGCGTAAGCTTGCCGATTATCAGCGTCAGGTACCAAAATTTCCCCAAATTTCGAATTATTGTTATCTTGTTTCTGGGTTTAATGTGAATTGAAGATCCCAAATAGTTACGGTGTTCAAACGTAGCTGGATTGAATACTTAATATCATGATTTCCGCGGTCATAAGTTTTGCTGTGGCAAAGGATAATTTCGATCATAGTTGGCCTTTGACAATTATAATTTTGCAGATACAAGATATGGGTTTTAGTCCAAGTTGCTTGTTTGTCAATGGTTGGAATAAATTCAATACAGGGAGAGGAGAGACGGCGTGTTGGCTTAGAGTGCTTTTCGTTTGGTTGTTATGCGATCCATGTGGAGGCACATTTATGGTGTATTCTTAGATATCAGTTGCAGATAACAAGGATTTGTTGTGGCGTACAAAATCTTAGGATCAAATCTAAATAGCTAGTTGAGGTTGATACACCTTGCAACCTGAATTGAACCAGGACTTTCTTTAGATTCAATTGCACGCTTGGTGCTCCAATGATAGGAGTTTAAGTTGTAACCCAAAATTAAGTAAGGCACGAATGGAGCAGTGGTGTGACTTCAGGCTGTTGCCTGAGAATGGTTGTTATTTACTTGGATTTTGAAGGTAGCTAAACATGCCTACAAGGTTCCTAAAAAGGCTGGGAAAGTGAAAGAGAAGAGGCTCACTTTGAACAAGATTACATATGGAGTTCAAGTACTTAATTTTATTATCTCATTTTTGCGATCCCCTTCAATATTATAAGGCTTCAGAAGTTATAAATAGACTTTACTTTCTTTTTTCTTTATTATTTCTTTATTTATTTTGGTTTTGTTGGGGGGGGGGGGAGGGAGGCGAGATGGGTGGGTGGGAAGGAAGGAAATTGCTTGAAATGTTTTATGATGGATTAAGACAACTTATTCTACTCGAGGAGATAGTGATTTGGATATTGTGAGGCTCGTCATATTCGCTGAATCACTTATATGAATGATGGAGTCGACATTTCTAAAGTCATACCCAATTTGTGTTGGCAATAGCTATATAGAATTTTGATTTGATGTTGTCCTATAATGCTAAGGAATTAATTAAAGGGAACATAAGAGTTTTCTTTGTAATAGACAGTCTCACCCCTTCTCTTATTATTTAGTTTTTTAAAGGAAGTAATGTTAATTAGTGTAGCTTATAAAGAAATTTTGGTGTCATCCTATACGGAAGTTTATCCTATCATTCAATGGCCTCATCCTATTTTTGGGTGGATGGTGATGCAAGGCAACTCATTGCAATCTTTATTGAGACATGGCCTATTTATTTAGTTGGTGTTGTATATGGAAGGGTATGGAGAATCTCTTAACCTTCTTCCCATTCATTGCGAGATGAAAAAATCCCCTTTATCCTTGTTGTGATGCTCATTTTGTGATTTGTGGATGTCCATTGGAAAGCCAATAACCTTAACCAATTATATGGGGAGAAAGTTTGCGAATAATAAAATTAGTGTGCAGTTTAAGTTCCTTTGGTTCGTATGTGGTTAATTATTTAGGAAAAATGCAGAAAAGATCTTTTAAAGGGGTAGAAGGTTGTGGGAGAGTTGGTAATTAGCAAGTAGATTTGGTCTTATGGAACACTAAGTGGTCACTAAATCGTTGGAGGTATGGGGAAGGGCGGTAGGCAATCTAGAAAGAGAGAGATTTGGGAAGAGTTTTTTAACCCATCCCAAGAGAATGTTGTCCAGTGTTTTGAAAAGTGCTAAGGACAAAAGGCCTACGGAGCCTAAGCACAAAGCAAAGTGCATGCTTAAGCAAAGTGAAGTGCATATAAATAAAATAGAGCATGACCTTTTATAACCACCAAAAGTAGTATTGAGGAAGAAATCACGATGGAAAGAGGATAAATCTGAAATAAGAGGAAGAAGATTAGGTTGAATAAAAGAAGATAAAGCTACGGTTGTTCCTAAGAATTAGGAGGAAAATTAGGAGAAAATTTCTCTTCTTATTTGATGTTGTATTTGTAATTTAAATTCCTAGATTTTAGAGATAGCTTTCTGTATTTAAAAGGAAGCATGTAACATAGTTATATGTGTGAAATTGTAAGCATCATTCACCCTTTTTTTAACTTAGAGTGTGTTGTTCCTAAAGCCTCTAAGTTTGTTCATGGTATCAGAGCCATTAGTCTTGTAAACTGCATACCTATTTTTCTCCACACAAATAGCTTCAAAATGGAAAGTTCCTCGCCAACTAGTGAAGTGCGGAAGCATCTAATATTTTACAATAATAGAGTTGTTGTTGTTATGGTTTGTTTTTGATTGTGTAGTAGTTTGTTGATTAATTGTAAGTTGGATTGTTGTTTGTAATAGCTAAGTTTGGGTGTGAGGAAGTGCCTCTTTTGTTGTGTGATGAGCTGCATATATAAGCAGCTCACAACCTCTCTTTTGTAAGTTAAGTTTCATTCTATCATTTCAGTAAATTTTGTGTGCGAGATTTATTCTCTCTCGTGTTTTTGTTCTTCTTCTTCTTGTGCCCTAGGGCTTCCATTACATGGTATCAAAGCTGTTACTCTATCCTAATGGGCCTCCAGTCATGCTCTCAGTTCCTCCGCCTCGATCCTCCTCATCCTTGTCTTCCGCTTCTCAGTTTGATTTCTCAGCGGTGGCAAAGGCCTTCAACTTTATTCTATAAAACTCAATTCCAGCAATTACATATTCTAGAAGACTCAGATCCTCGCCATAACCCAAGCCTTTGATCTTGTTCCATTTCTCAATAAAACGTCTCCTCCAACAAAGTGTCTATCTGATCCAGAAGGAGGAGAAGCCGCTATCAATCCTAAATGTTTGAGCTGGATCTGGTTTGATCAACTCTTGCTAGGATGGCTCTTCTCCACTATTGACAAAGAGGTGTTAGCGCAGGTGACTTATCGTGAATCATCTGTCGAGGTATGGCTCTCTTTGGAGAATTAATATTCACGTCAAACTATAACCAAATCTTTTCAATTGAAGCAGCAACTAAGGTTAATTAAGAAGGATGCACTTTTTGTAAATGACTATATCCTAAAGATTAAGACAATAGGCCATGCTCTTGCAGCCATAGGAGAGCCATTAAATGATTGTCATGACACAAGGAATAATAGAAGGGCATCATTGTAATAGGGTTGCAATGGGTTGTTAAGATATTTTTACAAGTTGTTAGAAGCACACGGGTACTGTTAAGATGTTGTTAGAAATTAGTTAACTAGCTACTATGCTTATATAAAGGCCCATTGTAAGAGGAGAGGATATGCTTGAATTGATTAAAGAAAATCTGATTCTCTCTCTCTACAATTCTCTCAAATCTCCCTCTCATTTCTCTCTTCTGCTCTCCCTCAATTCTCTCTAACTTGTCCCCCATTCTTCTTCAATTTTCCCTTTATACATTCTGTTCTTGACCTTAATTCAATCGGATCCTTCCGATTGCTAATTTCAGCCCATTATGAACCCTAGGTTCATGACAAATGGTATCAAAACAGTCCATCATTGGCTATGATTTTAATTCGAGTTCCGATGGTGATTATCGGCTGTTGATAGACGATTGTTTGCAATTCGATTCGGAGGATATTAAGATCGGTAGTGAACGAGAGAGTGCAAAGCAGTTCTAGCCAACTACATCAATTAATCCTAAGCAGTTTGAAATTGAAAGGTGGAGTAGTGTCAGGAGGTGATGGCCACGATTCTCATCAACCCAGGCGAATTCAAGGAGCTACCATCGGCTAATGGTCCTTGGCTCAAGAGGTAGTGACTGGCGCAGGAGTTCCAAGCGATTGCAGTTGTGCAGATGGTTTCTGGCGATCGTGGTTTGGTTGGTGATTGGGCAAAACCTGAGGAAGGAAGCGTTGATTCATCACTGGTTGGGTTATCACTGACAAGAGATTCGCGACTGTTGCAAGTCGGAAACAGTAGGCGGAGCAGGTTTCGTAATCCACTATGACTTGAATATTGGAGGCAACGCTCCTCGGGGAAGAAGCAACAACAGGATTCGGAATTGAACTTGGATTTGGAAGGCGTAGCCAAGTAGAGCAAACTTGGATTTGAAAAGCTAAACTGAGCAAAGTCACCTGGGCTCATAATTGAAGATGATGTAGGCTAGGAGAGGTCCGCAGTAATACTGAGTTAAATTTGAAGGTGACGGGGCGAATTGGTTTCGACGCTGCTTTCGGAGACGCTTAGAGCAGTTCCGGTTGATTAGAACTTGCAGGAAAATACAACCTCCTTGATTTCGACAAAGGAATTCTTGGCTAATTAGCCTTGAGGCAGTTGATCATCCAACTGTTGTGATGTCGATTGTGTTTTACGGCTGAGAATCAGACGCTCTAGGAGACTCTAGGAGGCCAATCACGTTGCTAGAACTGTGCAATTTCCTCCGCTGCTACAATAGACTTGACCTTGAAGCAGAACAGTGGCTGCAATTTGCCACTTCTTGGATCAGCTTCAGGGTGACTATTGAGAGGTACATACTGAAGAGAAGTGAGGGATTTAGGATGTACAAAGCTCTTGTTTATTGGCTTTCGAGTTGTCTTACTCGTGAAGCTAGGGGAGGCAGTGCATACATGGAGCAGATGAGCCTTCAATTGCAGTAGAAGAAAGCTTCATTTTCAGCTGGAATGGAGCCTCAATGGCAGCCAAAGAAGGCTGCATTTTCAGTTGGCAGCAACAGGGACAAAGGAACAAGCAATGGGATTCATGAAGAGTGTGAGGAATTTGGCCGTATGTTCCGCGAGAAGCTATAAGAGTTTGCGATGATACTTATTAAGAAGTATTATTACAATCTTCTGGTGGAATACTTTGATGATTATCACGGAAGTTTTAATAAGGAGGACTTCTTTGAAATGGAGCAGCCAAAGGAGAAGTCAAGATTATGGAAGAGCGAATCAGTGCTTACCTCCAATGTGGAGTGGAAGAAGGATACCGGTTTCAGTAGAAGTATTAAGGAGGAATGCAACTTCAATGATGAAATTGGTGGTGAATGGCATTGTTCAAAAGGAATCTATGATGAACAGATTAATGGGGCAGCAAAGGCAAAGGGACAATCTGAAATTGTTGAAAGAAAGGTTCACATAGAGGGAAATTCCAGCAAAAACAAGGAAGAAGGAGTTGTTGAATTATTTTCATATAATCAAGAGATTCCGACTGAAACTTCAGCCAATATTAAGGAAGTTGGCGTTGTAAATGAAGCGAACAAGTCAATGGAAACTCAGGATTCCAAAGATGACAAAAGATTGGATGAGGAGATTGGGATAGACCACACTCTACAAGAGCAAGAAGTTGATCTCGGTGATGCACAACCTAATCTAGATGTAAGTCATGTTAGGGATGAAGGTCGAGATGGAAGCCAGGTATCAATCAGTGAGAAATTGTTGGCTGGAATTGAAGTTGTAATAGCTCCTAATGCTAATGTTCAATAATAGCCTTGGTATGAGTATCCAAGGCAAGTCTACAATCCTCCATTGCTGCGTCTTGAGGATGCTGTTGATATTTCTGCAACGAAGCATGGCTATAGGTTGAAAGGGAAGACAATAACTACAACTAAGGATGAAGGTCTACCATTCTTACTTGTATTGGATGGTATAAAACTACTAATGGAGGTCACGGACACGGATAGTCTTTACGTTGGACTCCAAGTTTCAGCTACTAAGTATGTCTTATCGAAATTTGCTGATCATGTCCATAGATTGGAGATCAAGCTTGATCGGGTAGCTATTGTAAAAGGCGAGTGTATTGGATTTGAACGCTATCAGGTTGCTCCCATTGAAGTTCTAGGCCAAATTACGCCTGGGATTGATCTCAGACACTTAAGAACAAGGAAGAAGAAGAGACCTAGAAGGAGAAAGAAAGAAAGAAAGATAAATTAGATAGAGAAGGCGGGAATTGGATGAAGCAATGGCTACTTGCTGCAAGTTCTTGGGGATAAGAACTCTCTCATGGAAGGGGAATTATCATGACCCAAGGAATAATAGAAGGGCATCATTGTAATGGGGTTGCAATGGGTTGTTAGGATTTTTTTACAAGTTGTTAGAAGCACATGGGTGCTGTTAGGATGTTGTTAGAAATTAGTTAACTAGCTACTATGCTTATATAAAGGTCCATTGTAAGAGGAGAGGATATACTTGAATTGATTAAAGAAAATCTGATTCTCTCTCTCTCCAATTCTTTCAAATCTCCCTCTCATTTCTCTCTTCTGCTCTCCCTCAATTCTCTCTAACTTGTCCCCCATTCTTCTTCAATTTTCCCTCTATAGATTCTATTCTTGACCTTAATTCAATCGGATCATTCCGATTGCCAATTTCAGCCTGTTATGAGCCCTAGGTTCATGACAATGATAAAGTCCTGTTGCTTTCTATATTAAATGGTCTAGATCAAGACTATGAAATAGTTGTGAGCCTAATAATGTATCCGATGGATGAAATTGATTTTGAGAAGGTTCAATACTTGCTGTTGATGCATGAGCAAAGGCTGTTAGTTAAGAATTCACCATAGTCTTCAGTAAGTTTTGATCCTATGTCTTTTTCTTCTATGCATGTGAATGTGGTGTCTTTTTCTTCACAAAATAGTGGTGGTTTTGGTAATAATAGAGGAGGTTATTCTCAAAGAGAGGGTGGTTATATGAATAGAGGAGGCCGAGGCCGAGGTAGAGGATCTAATAGAAGGATTTATTGTCAATTGTGTGGGAAGCTAGGGCATTTTGTAGACAAGTGCTATCATCGTTTTGATAGAAATTTTTAGCGAGTGCCTAGCCAAGGGTTTGACAGACCTAATGGTGGGAATAATGGTGGAAATCAGTTAGATTCTAGAGCTTATATGGCCTCCTTTAGTGATTCTAATGGAGCCTACATGTTCTCACTATGGCAGCTTTCCCAAACCCTTATCTTCTGATAATTTTGCTGCTTGGTCTTCTCTTTCAGATCCATCTTTGTTTGTTGATTCTGGGGCAACCAATCACATTACTTCAAACCATTTTTTTTTGTTGTTTCCTAAAAGTAGGGTATTTTAAGATTTTAGTTTACTGAAAACTTTCTAAAACTAGTTTACTAAATGTGCTGGTTTCAGTTCCAGGAAATAGTCTTTCAAACAATAACAAGTGGGTGCTGTGATTTTTCTATTTACAGATTTTGCTTATCCATCAATATTTTTATTTATTTTTTTGTAATTTTGGTGTTTCAGCTATCTGCATGATTACTACATGCTTGAGCTTCAATGTATGTCTCTTATGCAAATTGGCTTCATCCTATCTACTTGATCTTGGTGTCATAGCCCTTCCGTTGAAGGCTATGAAACCTTATCCTTTGGAAATATGGAACAGGAATGGAGTTCCCAGTATGGCATATGTTCTTATTGTAGCATGAGTGAGGTGCACTTACAAAGTTTCTACTGAAATATATGGAAATTTTAAGCAATTTTTTTTTTCATTTTTTTCAACAATTACACATCTTATAAAGTAACGGAATGTAGTGTATTTTGCCTTCATATTGATTATGTAAAAAGTAATTTATCTAAAGATTAACAATTTCCTGTACTTCATATCTAAATTAACTTGGCACAATAAAATCTAGTTTCCCTATCATTACATTTCATTATATTTGATATTCTCTCTTTAAGGATAATTATAGAAAACTATTTTGAGTCACTAATATCAACATTGTGAATTGGAAGTTGCCATTTTGCAGAACAAGATTACAGTTTGTAAATAGCTAGAGCTATATTAGAGTTTCTGGTAAAACTGGCTCTAGCTCTTGTGTGGATTGTTTATTACCCTAGGTAATGTTTTTTAACTAAGATATAGACTGGAAAAAGTGGGATATGGAAAACGTTTCAAACAAAAGTGTTTTCCATTATATTTGTTAAATTTATTTGGAAAGAAGTATGTGACTTCTTATGTTGGATTTTTCAGATAGATTTATCTCTCCCCTCCCTTTGGATAAGTTATCTTAGGCCTTACAGATAAGTTATCTTACTCATTTTAATAAACGCTACGCTAGTAGAGTTTGTTCATTAATTATATTTATATGCAAAATTGTACTTGCCGTAGTCATCCTTTACTTAATTGGCTCAAAGAGTAGAATTTAGTGGTAAATATGCTGTTCTAACTACATAAAAAAAAGAAAAATGGCTGTACCACTTGTTTCATTTGTGGCTAGCTGAAAGTATGGACTAGCAGTAATGTAGCATCTACTAGTTCTAGGCTTTTCAGCGGTGAAGGATGTACTGAAGTTGAAAGGGACACTCTAGAGGACCAAAACCTTATGATAGAGAGCAACTCTGGAACAATATGCTGAATGTTCCTTGTTTTGAGTAGTCATTCTGAGAGATGGTGTACTTTTATTTGAGATGTTGCCATGTTCTGTAATTGGGTATATTACTTGTATCCATCATCTACTTCTTTCAGCTGGATGCTGTCATTGAAGCTGAAAAGCAAGCTGCCAGGGACTTGCTTAGAAAAAAAGAAAGACAGAGCCTTGCTAGCTTTGAAGAAGAAGAAAGTGCAGGAGGAATTATTGAAACAAGTGGATGCCTGGCTCATTAATGTTGAGCAGCAAGTGAGCAATTGATTTTATGATTAATCGCATTACTTATTTCCTAGCAGTTCAATATCTATTTTTCCACTTAATGATTGCTCTTTACTCAATTTTATATGGTTGACATATTTGCATAGCAGATATACTTTATTACACAGTTTGATTTAGGTTGCAGATATTGAACTGGTGAGCAAACAAAACGCTGTATTTGAGAGTCTGAAAACAGGTAATAATGCAATGAAAGCAATACAAAGCGAGATCAACTTGGCGGATGTTCAGAAACTGATGGATGATACCGCTAAAGCAAAAGCTTATCAAGATGTGAGTGACTTCTCTTTATGTTTCTCCACTATATTTCATTATATGCCATATATAGTAATTTTGCTCCCTTTCTGCTTTTGTTTCATACTTCTAATGTTTTTGATCCACCAAAAAGTGGATTAAACCTTACCAAGTTTATTTTTCTCTGAATCTGCTGATGTCCCAGCTTTCTTTTATGCAAGGGGTGCATAGTTAATAGTTGTCTTTCATGTTTTAATTCTTTCGAAGATCTCTTTCTTCATTTTTCCTGGTGAAAACTTTCCCAAGATTGTTTTTTTCTTCTTTTTGGTTGTGGGTTATCATTTACTACAATGTTCATTTATCTTGAACTAGTTTTGGGAGCTTTAAACATTGAACGACTCTTGCATTTGGTGAACCTTTGTTTTGTCCCTCTGATTTTTCTCTCGTTTTCTTTTTTCTTTTTTTTACCTTTTTGGTAGTTTTATTTATCTATTATTATTATTATTATTTGTTTTTGGGAGAGAAGGGAGCGGAGGGGAGTAGACTATTATGAGATGAGAATGACTTATCATTCCGTGCTCAAGGCATAGGCCACTATGGCTCCTACAAAGGGGGGGGGTGTGGGGGAAATTTTAATTATTTAATTTTTTTTGTTTTTTTTTTGGATATGTAAAATCATTAATTCTATTTTATAATAGTTTTTATTCGAATTTATGCTCTGTTTATTTTGTTGTTCCATGAGGCCCCCTGACTCCCCAAGTATATAGATAATTTTACCAATGTTAGGTAATAAATAGAGATGTGTCATTTAGATGAGGAGGTCCTTAAACTTATCAAATTCATAGATCATTTTCCAATATTAAGTAATAAATAGTGAGAGATCATTTAGACGAGAAAGCCTCCCAACTCTCCAAATTCACAAAATATTTTAGTGAAGTGTAAACCAATAATGCAATAGGAAAAAAAAAAAAAAGGAGGGGGGGAAGAAGTGGCATTTTTTTGGGACAATTTTGATAAAACAATTTTTTGGATGGCAAAAATTTTGTCTGGAGAATCCGTACTGATCTGGGCATTAAAGAAAAAAAAATAAAAATAAATTGGTGACTTTTTAATCTGTAGGATCTGACTGTGTACTCTCCATAGTTTTTACTTATTTAACTCTTAACGTTTTCAAATCTTTTTCTCTTATTTACATTGTCAATTAAAAAAGTTTCGCTCTCAAAATGTGAATACAAAAATTTAATTAGTAATTTTGTATCTCAAAAAGAAAACAAAGTAAATTTTAAATAATTTTTAATATTTATTTATATTATTAAAGGGCCACCAACATAACTCTTGCCTAGGGTCACAAATATTTGTAAGCTGGCCTTGTGGCTTATGCTGTAAAGATTGTAAGGTTATATTGAGAGAATGCTTGATCAATCAACATAGACTTACGATAATTGACATTCATATTAAAAGATGAAGGAGAAGAAAATGATATAGAATGAAGTCCAAGAATCAAATGGTGGGATTTAAAAGGTAAAAACAAACTATTTTGAAGGGAAAATATGTGGTAGAAGAGATTGGATTGTATGAGAGGCAAACCTAATATGGATTGAAATGGCTATTACTATTCAAAATATAATAAAAATGGTTCTAGGATGGTCAAAGGAAAAAGTCCCGCATTGAGTTGTGTTAGTGGAATGTACAAGAGAAAATCAAAACTAGGGAGTGCTTGTTACAAGACCTTAATTAAATTAAATGTTGTAATAAGGAAAACCTAAAGAAGTTTGATAAGGATTATTTATCTATTTATCTTGTTTAATTTATTTTGTTTTGAGATTTATCTTGTTTTAATATAGATAATAGAGTTATATTTCATTTTATTTAGAATTTTATTTGATTAGATAAAGTTTCATTTGATGTAAAAGTTAAGAGTCCTATTGTGGTTAGGTTATTCTCTTTTAGATATAGGTTATTTTTTAATTGCCTATAAATAGGCACTATCATGTAATCTTTTATTTAGATTTGATGATTTAATAATATTGATTTCCCCTTGTTAGGAATTAGGGAGAAGGCTTAATAAATTTTATTCATTCCATCCACAATTGTATATATAGAGAAACTTAGCTAATCTGGAAACTCTCAATTTAGGAATTTCCTCTAATGGAGACAATCTATAATTGATTGATAGAACCTACCAAATCTGTACACATAACTTTCTAATTATGTATTAGGAAATAATTCAAAAAGGATAGCTTGATTGACAGGCCTTAAATTTTGCCATCACTCTTTATGATCTCTGACACTCCCTCTCAAGCTGGTGAGTAGATATTATCCATTCCTAGTTTGAAAATTGTTGTACTTAGGATCGCCACACACACATAGCCTACTATCCCTCCAAGAACTCACCGATTACACCCCCAAAGATTAAGTCACACAGCACACGACAGAAACAACAAGAACAGGAATACAAACAACAACAAACCACACAAGAAATAAGGATTTTATCCTGGTTTAGTCTCACAAATGAGACCTACATCTAGACTGCCTTGGGCACTATGAAAACTCTAATATCTTGAATCCTTCAGCGATTACATGCACTAGAAAATACCTCTCTTTCCCACAGTCTAAAAAACCTTAGACTATATAGAGATGAACACCCCAAGAGAACATACAAGATAACCCTTCTCTGGGCCTAGCACATACTCGTTCAACCCTCTTAAGACACCCCACTGCTTTCATGTTATATCCGAGCCCTTCTCAGCCCCTATTTATAAACCATAAGGGCGGGCATGTCAGTTATAACTGACTGACCCTCCTGACCGAGTCTAACAACTTTCGGTCAGCCTATGCTAAACAATAAAACCCCATTTAAAATGAAGTAACATGCTAACAGATTTACATAAGGAAAAACTAAGTACAGAAAACTAATCTAATACAAATGACTTTACAATTCTCTACCCATTTGATTTAGATTCACTATACTCCTAAACTTTAGCTTTTTGCATCCCTACTCCACCTTCAATTTTGATCTGGAACAATATTCAACAGCTTAATATGTTGCTGAAGCTTAGAAATCGGTACAGTTTTAGTAAATATATCTGCAGCATTATTCTCACCTGCAACCTTGGTTAGATCAACAAGCTTATTTTCAATTATATCCCTAATAAAGTGTTACCGAATGTCTATGTGTTTTGTCCTCTCATGATGAACTTGATTCTTTGATAAATGTATGGCACTTTGACTATTACACATCAAAGTGACTTTTACATCTAACCCTAGAAGCTCTTTCACTAGCCCTTTAAGCCACATAGTCTCTTTAATTGCATAAGCTACAACTATATATTCTGTCTCGATAGTAGATAATGCTACCTCATGTTGGAGGATAGACTTCCAACTAATAGATGAATTCCACAACTTAAACACATAACCAGTTGTGGACCTACGTTTATCAAGATCAGCAACATAATCTGCGTCCGAGAAGCCTAGAATGCTAGGTTTTTCTCCTACCTTTGCTCCACCATAGGACAATACATTCTTGCTGGACTCCCTTAGGTATCTAAGCATCCATTTTACAACCATCCAATGGGATCTACTTGGGTTTGCCATGAAGCGGTCGACTACACTCATAGCATGAGCTAGGTCGGGGTGGGTACAAACCATACCATACATCAGGCTGCCAACTGCACTAGAGTATGAGATTCTCTCCATTTCCTTTCTCTCCACCTCATCCTTAGGGGACTGCTTTGAAGATAGTTTGAAATGAGGTGCAAATGGCACACTCACTAGTTTTGAATCAGCCATACCAAACCTAGATAACAACTTTTCTATATAGGATTTCTGGGATAAGAATACTTTCCTATGCTTTCTATCCCTAGAGATTTCCATCCCTAGAATTTTTCTAGCCTCACCTAGTTCCTTCATTTCAAACTCAGCCTTTAATTTTTGCTTAAGGTGTTGAATTTCTCTAAGGGATTTACTTGCAATAAGCATGTCATCCACATATAGTAGTAAGTATATTGAAATGCTAGGAGATATATGCTTAAGATACACACAACAGTCATAGGAGCATCTTGAATATCCTTAGCCTATCATAACAGTAGCAAATCGCCTATCATAACAGTATCAAATCGACAATACCATTGCTTAGGAGATTGTTTGAACCCATAGAGACTTTTTGAGCAAACAAACCTTTTCCACCTTATCCTTAACTTCAAAACCTCTAGGTTGGTCCATATATATCTTCTCCTCTAACTCTCCATGAAGGAAAGCTGTAGTAACATCCATCTGCTCCAATTTCAAGTCCAATTGAGCAGTGATATCTAACAACACCCTTATTGAGGTATGCCTTACAACTGGGGAGAAAACTTCATTGTAATCAACTCCCGGAACTTGAGTAAACCCTTTAGCAACCACCCTAGCTTTGTACCTAGACTTAGTATTTTCACCAGCCTCTTCTTTTATTTTGTACAGCCATTTACAGCTTACAATTCTTTTCGTTTTAGGTTTTTCTACCAGTTCCCAGGTTTGATTTTTCTTAAGGGAGAATATTTCTGATTTCATGGCTTCTATCCACTTTTGGGAATCTTTGGATGCTATAGCTTGGTCATAAGATTGTGGCTCTTCTCTAGAAACTTCGAAGACGCTATTTAGGGCATAGGCTACTAAATTTGAGTAGCTAAACCTTAGAGGTGGCCTATGGACTCTAGGCTGTCTATCCCTAGCCACACTATACCTATCAAGGTTTGGCTGATCTCCAATGCTTGAATCATCATCATTGTCAGCCTCTTCTTCCTTTTATTGAGATGTTTTAGCATTCTGTTTTTCCTCTTGAACCTGATCATTTTGATCCAGGTCTGGTTTAGGCTCTATTTCATTTATTTCAGACTCTATTCCATGAATATCTACCTTCATTGAGTCCTTCTTTTCATCTAGATCCTTTTGGGTTTCATTATTACTTAAATTTATGATAGTTGTCTCATCAAATGTCACATCCCTTGTGATTATGGTCCTAGGTCTTTCTGGTTCAAGGTTCTAAAGTTTATACCCTTTTACACCGTTGGGTAACCTATAAAGAGACATTTCTTTGCCCTAGAGCTTGCCTTGCTTCACATGAGCATAGGCTAAGCACCCAAAAACCCTAAGGTGGGTAAGAGTAGGCTTATGGCCTGTCCACTTTTCATAAGGAGTTTGCAAATCTATGGCTTTAGATGGAGTCCTATTAAGGATATGGGCTACAGTGGACATTGCTTCACCCTAGAAAATTTTTGGCAAATGTGCATGAAATAACATGCATCTTACCCTTTCTAAAAGTGCCTGCTTCATCCTCTCAGCTACTCCATTTTATTGGGGGTTACCAGGCGATGTTAAGTGCTTAATTATGCCATTTTCATTGCACATTTCATTGAATTTCCTATTACAAAATTTCAGCCTATTATCTGTCATAATGGCTTTAATTTTCTTATCCATTTGAGTTTCTACCATTGTCTTCCAATTCCTGAAGGTCTCATAAGTATGATCCTTAGTTTTTAGCATGTAAACCCACAACATTCTAGAATAGTCATCTATAATGAAAAGGAAATATCTAGAACTAGCATGGGTGGAGGTTTGGGCTGGCCCCCACAAATCCGAGTGGATGTAATCTAGAGGGGCCTTAGATGAGTGAGTGGTAGTCCTATTGAACCTAAGTTTAGTTGCATTTTCATAAATGCAAGACTCACATTTGGACAAAACTGAGACTTGGCTATTTTCAAGAATCCCTTACTTGGCTAACTCCTTGAGCCCTTGCTTATATGTGACATCCTTAGATGCTGCAACTTTGCCAAATCTTGAGATTTACTACTCATTGTCGCGGCCTTACCACTTAAGGTAGAGGCTTGTAAGATATAAATGACATTCTGCAATTTGGCCTTCATGCAGACAAGTGACCCCTTGGTCACTGTTATGGCTCCACTTTCTCCTTTGAACTTTAGGCCATTTCTGTCCAATTCTCCAAGGGAAACCAAGTTCATCTTGAGATCGGGCACATGCCTAATTGTAGTGAGAGTCCTACAAGTGCCATTATTCATCCTTAGCCTCACATCACACACTCCAACAACCCTGCACTCATGGTCATTTCCTAGCAAGACCTTACCCCCATTGATTTCTCTATAATTTTGCAGACAAAACTTCATAGGGGTCATGTGGAAAGAACAGCCCGAATCCATCACCCAATCATTATTTTCGACCATTTCAGTGACAGTCAATGCCTCTGAACTGTCATAACCAAGATCAACTAGATTTGCTCCACCATCGGGTAGTTTCTTTTCAGCCATGTCTTTCTTTCTTTTAGGGCAATATCTTTTGATATGCCCCTCCTCTCGGCAGTAATAACATTTAATAGGGCATTTACCATTCCTAGACTTAGATCTAGACTTCCCCTTATTCCCTTTGGAGTCCTTTTTAGTACTCCTTGATCTTACGGTTAGGGCATCGCTAGTGATAGATTTTACATCCATTTTTATTCTCAATTCTTTTTGAGTTTCGGGCTCCTATTACATCTTTTAGGGATAGCTTGTCCCTGCCATGTTGTAGAATATTTACAAAGTTTTCATAAGACTTAGGCAATGGATACAGAAGAACTAGGGCTCTATATTCATCCTCATAGTTTACTCCTATATTCTCTAAGTCAAGACATAGCTTATGGAATTCATCTAGATGTTCTTGAAGTCTTTGATTTTCTTGCATCTTATATGTGAAGAATTTGGCCTTCAAATACAGTCTACTGGATAAAGTCTTCTTTAGGTAAAGAGACTCCAATTTATTCCAAACTTTTAGGGCTGTTTTAAATTGTTTTAAATTTTGATACTTCTTGGAGAACTTTGTCTCCAAGGCTCAAGATAAGCATGTTGTATGCTTTCTTGTTGATTTTCTTATCCTCTAAAGATATAGTTTTAGGATCCTTACCTTTAGAGCTTCCCTCTGCAGTTACCTCTTGTTCGATTACCTTCTCCAATCCAAGACTGCACAACAGTGCTTCCATTTTGATCTGCCAGAGACCAAAATTGTTGTCGTCAAACTTCTCCACATTATATCGAGTGGGCGATGAGGGTGCCATAATCGCCTACCAAAAATGACTTCGGTTTCTTGAGAATCTTGAAAAATCTTGATAGGATTGCTGGAACTGATACCCGGCGCTCTAGTACCAAATTGTTGTACTTAGGATCGACACACACACACAGCCTACTATCCCTCCAAGAATTCATCGATTACACCCCCAAAGATTAAGTCACATAGCACACAACAGAAACAACAAGAACAGGAATACAAACAGCAACAAACCACACAAGAAACAAGGATTTTATCCTAGTTTAGTCACAAATGAGACCTACATCCAGACTGCCTTGGGCACTATGAAAACTCTAATATCTTGAATCCTTCAGCGATTACATGCACTAGAAAATACCTCTCTTTCCCACAGTCTAAAAAACATTATACTATACAGAGATGAACACCCCGAGAGAACATACAAGATAACCCTTCTCTGGGCCTAGCACATACTCGCTCAACCCTCTCAAGACACCCCACTTCTTTCATGTTATATCCGAGCCCTCCTCAGCCCCTATTTATAAACCATAAGAGTGGGTAGGTCAGTTATAACTGATTGACCCTCCTGACCGAGTCTAACAACTTTCGGTCAGCCTATGCTAAACAATAAAACCCTATTTAAAATGAAGAAACATGTTAACAGATTTACATAAAGAAAAACTAAGCACATAAAACTAATCTAATACAAATGACTTCACAGAAATTAATGTTTGAAATTGGGGATTATTGATTCTTTTGGTAAACACATCTGCTAATTGTGATCCTGAAGGCACATATGGAGTACAAATGAGATCATTGTTTAGTTTTTCCTTGATAAAGTGTCTATTAACTTTCATGTATTTTGTTTGATCATGTTGCATAGGATTATGTGCTATACTGATGGTTGACTTATTGCCACAGTAGAGCTTCATAAAACCATCCCACTCAATTTTTAAGTCTTCCAAGATAATCTTTATCCATAGTAATTCACATATACCCTGTTCCATAGGTCAATTCAGATTCAACACTTGATTTTTCCATGACATTTTGCATCTTACTTCTCCATGTAACTAGATTCCCTCTAACAAATGTGCAATACCTAGAAGTAGATCTTCTATCTGTCACTAAACTTGCATAGTCAGCATTAGTATAAGATTCGGGTGTAATCTTGGTATGTATCCTGAATAATATGCCTTTCCCAAGAGTCCCTTTAAGTAATGCAATATTCTGTAGACTGCTTGTAAAAGTATTTCTTATGCTTAAGTTGATTCACAACGCTTACTGCATAGGCAATGTCTAGGCATGTATGAGATATATAGTTCAGTCGGCCAACAAGTTTTTGATACACCTCTCTATCTACTGCTTTGTCTCCCTCAGCTTCCCCAAGTTTGTGATTCTGATCTGTAGGTGAATTAATCGATTTGCATGCCAACTTCCTTATATCCCTTTAGAGGTCAGTAATGTACTTTTGCTGAGAGATAAAGATCCTTATCTTAGAATGGGCCACTCAATTCCTAGGAAGTTAAGGTGGTGTTCTTTTTGTGTTTCAATTTTGAAATCATTTTTAGTTTTGTGTTTTAAGTGATTGTTTTAAGATTTTTGAAAACACATTTTTTTTGTCATTCTGAGAAACTGTTTATCAAAACTAAAAATTGGAAAATGCGTTTATTTTGAAATTTTGAGAGAAATTATTTTATGATAGTTTATTATTTGATTATTATTTAAATTGAAATAATTTAATACTAGTATACTATTAAATAATATATACATTTTGAAGTTAGTGAATGTTGTAATATTATCTAATTGATTCTAAATTGGCAAGAACTCAAATCCCCCTCAGTAGTAAACGGATGATGATGAACTTAATAAATAATTTGGGAGATTCATTATACTTTTCAAATTTTAGTTATTAAATATTTTAAATCTAATAAATTACTATAATGGCTTCAGTGGGTGGTACTGATGATGGATGGGGCGGACCAAAGCCATGCCCATTGTCCCCTCTCTCTTATTTTTTTTAATTAATTAATTGTTTTGTAAAGTTAAAAAAGAGAACAACGCAGAAACTAGATAACAGTCTCAATCCGTCGTCATGGGGCGGTGACTAGAGGACGAACGGTGCGATGATGGCTGAAGACGAACGTCGCCGGTGGCTGTAAGACGAACGACAATAGTGGCTGGTAGACCAACAATGGCTGTCGGAGGGAGCTGATCTCAGTTGCTAGAGGATGCGACGTAGGGGGCCGATCTCAAGCGATGATGGCTGGAGAAGGACGAACGGGGGCGGTCAGAAAGGCAACGATCTCAATTGTTGGTCGATGGTGTTCTCTGGAAGAAAAGATAACATAGAAGAGGAGAGGCAGGTGTTTTCCGTGTTTTGAGTTTAGCAACGTGTTTTGGCTAAAAATGACCAAAACGCATTTTTTTTGTGTTTTGAAAAATGCATTTTTGAAAATGGGTAAGTAAACGCGTTTTGGGTGTTTTGAAAAACTAAAAATAGAAAACGCCTCGAAAACAACTAAGAGAACAAGCCCTAATATTTTCGAACTCTTTGATTTCAAATTCCTTCTTTAAGTTCTGTCCTAGACTCTGCCTTTCATGTTGATCATTCTAGGTCACTATTATGTTATCCACGTATATAATAAGAGTTGTGACTCTTCTTGAGCCGGAATGCTTGATAAATAAAGTGTGGTTTCTTTGGCTTTGTTTGTAGCCCATATTTCCCATTACCTTAGTAAACCTTCCAAACCAAGCCCTAAGTGACTGCTTCAAACCATACAATGCTTTCTTAAGCTTGCATGCCTTACTGGGAGTTATATTTTTATTGTATCCAGGTGGGATTTCCATATATATTTCCTCCTTGAGATCTCCGTGTAAAAAGACATTTTTTTATGTCAAACTGTTAGAGTGGCTAATCAATATTCATAGCTAGGGATAACAAAATTTTCACCCTGTTCATTTTACTACTAAAGCAATTGTTTCTTGATAGTCTACTCCATACGTCTGTGTGTACCATTTTGTTACCAGCCTTGTTTTGTACATTTTCAATGTCCCATCTATTTTGTACTTCACCATGTATATCCACTTGCACCCTATTGGTTTCTTCCCTTTTGGTAGGTCCACAACTTTCCATGTTTTATTTTTTTCCAAGGCTTGCATTTGAACATTCATAGCATTTCTCCAATTCTCACAGTTTAAGGCCTCTGAAAGAGTATTAGGAATTGACATAGTGTTTAAATTTGTGAGGAAGCATTTATGATAAGGAGACAGTCTTGCAAATGACACAAAGTTTGAAAGTGGATACCTTGATTGTTTGGTACATTCCCTAGTTCCCTTCCTTATGGAAATAGGCCAATCCAATTTAGATGTAGATTGAGTACCTCATTCTCAAGATCAGGTTTTGATGCTTAAATTGACCTTAGTCCAGGATGCAAGCTCTTCCTCCTTGAATAAACTTGAGGAAACCTGTTATCAAATGAATCTGCATTCCTTCAACTGAGGATACATGTTCCAATTCAAATTTAGGTTGAGTATCACCAAACTCAAGTTGTTGAGGTTCAAGGATCGGAGCAAGGAAAACAACAGGTAGATCGAGTAGAAAATAATACTTATCATCTACAAGCATAGTCTCCCTCTAACGAGAAGGTGGAGGAAAAAAGGATGTAGGCCCATCAAATGTAACATCAGCTAAAATGTAAAATTTCCTAGTAGATGGATAGTAGCATTTGTAGTCCTTTTGGGTGGAAGAATAGCCCATAAATATAGTTTTGAGTGCTCTGGGATCCATTTTCCCTTGGGTTTGACCATGCATATAAACATTGGAGACACCCAAAAATTCTAGGAGCAAGATGATGAGTAATGGTAAGACATGAGTAAAAGTGTGACAAGACACCCATAGGGCTTTGGTGATTAAATACTAAAGTAGGAAGGCGGTTGATAATGTGAGTGGTTGTGAGAATTGCTTCCCCCCAATAATGTTTTGGCACACTTCGTTAGAATAGTAATGCTTAGGTTGTGGAGAGAAGGTAACCATTTTTCCTTTCAGCCCCCATTTTGTTGAGGAGTATATACACTAGAAGACTTATGAATGATCCCTTCCCTTTGGAAATAGGTTGACAGAGTGTGATTAAAGTAATTTTTGGCATTGTCTAAACAAAACTATTTAATTTGGACACCAAATTGGGTTTTGATCATGGAAAGAAAGGTGGGCAATATAGTACTGACTTCACCTTTGGATTTGAGCAAAAACACCCAAGTCACTCAAGTACAATCATCAATAAATACCACAAACCAGTGAGCTCTAGAAAGACTAGGAATTGGAGCAAGACCCCAGGTGTCACTATGAATCAATTCAAAGGGAACTGAACTTCTTTTATTGATAAGAGGAAAGACTGAATGCTTACTTTTAGTGAACTCACATATCTCACACACAAAGTGCTTATTTTCTAGTCCTTTGAACAAGAAAGGAAAGATAATTGCAAGAGTTGTAGAGGAGGGATGACCTAGCCTATGATGGTGGAGCCAAATCAGGTCTTCAGCAGTGGATTGATGGTGTTCAGAGAGGAGAGTGAGGGGATGTTTCTGCTTGCTGATGTCTAGTGTCTCAAGCACATCAAGATAGTACAATCCGTCCTTTTCCTCAGCACGTCCAATCATCATTCCCGAGCCCTGATTCTGAAATAAACAATGTGTTGGAAAAAATATAACTTTGCAATTTAGGTCTCAAGAAATCTTGGTAGATACCAAGTTTGTGGACAGTTTAGGAACATGAAAGGACATTTTTAAGGGTGAGGTTCGGGCTGAGTCTTATATCTCCTATTCCAACTACAATAGTCGAAGAGCCATCTGCTGTGTCTATTTTCATATTACTAGGACAAGGAGTATAAGTGTTGAAATTATAAGAGGCATGGGTCATATGATATGTTGCTACTGAGTCAATAATCCATGAATGTCTAAACAATTTTTTTTAGGCAAATAAACAGTGAGAGGTGGGAGATATACCTGAATGTACCAATGAACATGTACCTGATGGTTTTTCAAGGCTACCAAAAAATTCCTCAACTTCTCAACCTCCTCTTTATTGAGATCTGTGGAGTCTAGGACTTTCTTTACTCCTTGTTATGTAGTGTAGTCACCTTGTATACTTGCCCTTTATAAGGCTTATTCTGTACTCCTTTGGTTCCCCACTCTTTGCTAGGTGGTTTTCCATTCAATTTCCAGCATTTCTCCCAGGTATGCCTCGATTTGTAACAATAGGTAGTCTTTCCACTTGCTGTTTTGGATTTAGCCTTCCAGTTTTCTCTTGGTCCTCAGGTTGCAGTTTTTGTCAGCATGATCGATGTCTCCATTGATTTCATCTCCAACATCACTCCTCTTCTACTTTCTTCTGCCAAGATAATTGAAACTACTTCATTAAGATTGGGTAGATCATCTTTACCTAAGATCTGGATTCTTATAGGATCAAAATTTGTATTCAGTCATGCCAAAACATCATATGTGCAATCCTTTTCAATGAATGCCTTTAGCAATGCAACATCCTTAATGTCCTTCATCTTTATCACCCAATATTGATCCATTTCCTGTTACGGCCCTTTTAGCAGGTTTACATACTCGGTTACAGTCTTTTCTCCTTACTTTGTTGACATAGTTTTGATCCACAACTCATAGATCTGGGCTGCGTCCTTAACTTTGGAATAAATTTGTCAGATTGACTCCCAGATCTCCCTTGTAGTTGGTAGGAATATGCTTGTGTCACTTAACTTTAATGACATAGAACTCCAGAGTCAAGGCATAATCATTGAATCTTGCTCATCCCATGAAACAAAACTGGGATTTCCTTCCTTAGGACCAGTTCTGTTGATATGGTTAAGTTTGCCTTTGCCCTTTAAAATGGTTTTAGTCAGCTGTGACCATTTTAGATAGTTCTTCCCAGTGAGTCGGTATGCGGCATTGATATCAGTTCCTTAGAACCAGTTCCGATACCATGTTAAGAATTAGGGAGAAGGCTTAATAAATTTTATTCATTTTGTCCAGAATTGCATATATACAGAAACTTAGCTACTCTATCATAGGAAACCCTCAATTTATGAATTTCCTCTAATGGAGACAATCTCTAATTGATTTAGAGAACCTACCAAATCTGTACACCTAACCTTTTAATTATGCATTAGGAAATAATTCAAAAAATGATAGCTTGATTGACAGCCCTTAAAATCTGCCATCACTCTTTATGATCTTTGACACACTCATTTATCTTTTTTTTTTTAGTGTTCTTCTCTTTTTTCTCAAGCTGTTGCTTTTCTTTCTACTCTACTTTTTGCAAGTCTTCATTGTTGCCAGCCTCAAAAGTGTGGTTTGGCTAAAAAAAAAAGCAAAACAAGCAATTGGTGAAGCGAAGTTAAAAGCTTATGAAAATTTATACCAACAATTTGATACAAAAGTTGAAAACACACACAGATATATATATATATATATATATTAGCTAAAGTAAGAGAAGGGAAAACAAGGGACTTGAGGCAAATGAAATGCATAAAATAGAAAGACCAAAAAGTACTAGTAAATGAGGGGGCGATCAAAAAGCAATGGAAGCAGTATTTCTCAATGTTATTCAATGAATGTGGAAAAACAAGTGTTATATTAGTACATCTTAGTAACCATAAAAAGGATAAGAATTGCATGTTCTATATACATATATATCCAAATCAAATAAACCAACCATTTGAATAGATAAATAATAGTAAAGCAATTGGATCAGATACTATACTAATAAAAGCATGAAAATGCATAGGAGAGGAGAGTATATATTGGTTATTGAAATTATTTAATGTGATCTTAAATTAAATAGGATACTAGATGATTGGAGGACAAACATTTAGTGCTTATTTACTAGAATAAAGATGTTCAAAATTGTGGAAATTATAGAGAAATTCTATTAATGAGTTACGTTATGAAACTTTGGGAGAGAGTGATTGAGCAAAGATTAAGAAGATAAACTAAGGTGTTTGAAAATCAATTTGATTTCATGCCTGCTAGGTCAACAATTGAAGATATATATTTGTTGAGGCACTTATTGGAAATGTATAGAGATTAACATAAGGGTTTACATATGGTTGGGAATGTAAATGGGTCCCAATTAGCCCATTACAACCACTAAACTTTGATTTTTGCTAACGTTCGATTCCTCTTTTGATTTTTTTTTCCAAATTCTATTAACAAAAGCTGATGTGGCATGCATTTATATAAACGTCCAAAATTACTTGATTGTGGAGTTTGGGTTAATTTTAGCATCTAGTGATTTTTGTATTTTTGTTAATGTATGCCAGTTTTCATTAACAGAATTTGACAAAAAATAAAAAAAAAAGGGATTGAATTTTAATATAAATCAAAGTTAGCGACCATGGTGACAAAAATTAAAGTATAATGGCTAGTTTGTGAATTACAAAGTATAAAGTTCAAGGACTAGAAGCATAATTTGCCCTTGTAAGAAAAGATTAGGTTCGATATTTTGGATCAATTATCTAAAAAGATGCAAACATTTTGAAGATCTTACCCATAGAATTAAATTAGCATGGTTAAAATGAAAAAGTGCATTTGGCATTTTATAAGATGAGTACAAGACCAACTTTGTTATACAGTAGATTGTTGGGTGATAAAGCACCAATATGTGCAAACATGAGTGCAACAGAGATGGTGATGTTAACATGGATCTACAACCATACAAGAAAAAAGAAATTAAAAATGAGGTTATTCATAATAAGGTTGAAGTGGTTTATATTGAAGATAAGATATGTGAGATATAATTAAGATACTTTGGTCATATGAGATGAAGACCAATAAAGACTCTTATGAGGAAAATGGTTGGAATGGAACAAGTATTTAGCAAAAGAGGTAGAGGAAGGACAAGAAAAACTTTGTGGAAGACACATAGGTATATATGAATTATAAGAGTCTTATAAAAGATAAAGACTATAGAGAGGAATGACTAGCAAGCTAGATTTCAAGTAGACTCCACACAGTGGGATAAATGCTTGATATGTTGTTGGGTGTTTCTTTTTCTTTTTTTTTTTACTTGTGGGGAAGGGGGGGTTATAAAACCATTCTTTTTGGAGTGTTTAGTGATTTTTAGCATCAAGTGATTGTGGGGTTTGGGTTAATTTTAGCATCAAGTGATTTTTGTATTTTTATTAATGTATGCCAGTTTTCATTAACAGAATTTGACACAAAATAAAAAAAAAAAAAAGGGATTGAATTTTAATAGAAATCAAAGTTAGCGACCATGGTGACAAAAATTAAAATATAATGTCTAGTTTGTGAATTACGAAGTATAAAGTTCAAGGACTAGTAGCATAATTTGCCCTTGTAAGAAAAGATTAGGTTCGATATTTTGGATCAATTATCTAAAAGGATGGAGACATTTTGAAGATCTTACCCATAGAATTAAGTTAGCGTGGTTAAAATAGAAAAGTGCATTTGGCATTTTATAAGATGAATACAAGACCAACTTTGTTATACAATAGATTGTTGGGTGATAAAGCACCAATATGTGCAAACATGAGTGCAATAGAGATGGTGATGTTAACATGGATCTACAACCATACAAGAAAAAAGAAATTAAAAATGAGGTTATTCATAATAAGGTTGAAGTGGTTTATATTGAAGATAAGATATGTGAGATATAATTAAGATACTTTGGTCATATGAGATGAAGACCAATAAAGACTCTTATGAGGAAAATGATTGGAATGGAACAAGTATTTAGCAAAAGAGGTAGAGGAAGGACAAGAAAAACTTTGTGGAAGACACATAGGTATATATGAATTATAAGAGTCTTATAAAAGATAAAGACTATAGATAGGAATGACTAGCAAGCTAGATTTCAAGTAGTTGACTCCACACAGTGGGATAAATGCTTGATATGTTGGGTGTTTCTTTTTTTTTTTTTTACTTGTGGGGAAGGGGGGGTTATAAAGACCATTCTTTTTGGAGTGTTTAGTGATTTTTAGCATCAAGTGATTGTGGGGTTTGGGTTAATTTTAGCATCAAGTGATTTTTGTATTTTTATTAATGTATGCCAGTTTTCATTAACAAAATTTGACACAATAAAAAAAAAAAAAAAGGGATTGAATTTTAATAGAAATCAAAGTTAGCGTCCATGGTGACAAAAATTAAAATATAATGTCTAGTTTGTGAATTACGAAGTATAAAGTTCAAGGACTAGTAGCATAATTTGCCCTTGTAAGAAAAGATTAGGTTCGATATTTTGGATCAATTATCTAAAAGGATGGAGACATTTTGAAGATCTTACCCATAGAATTAAGTTAGCGTGGTTAAAATAGAAAATTGCATTTGGCATTTTATAAGATGAATACAAGACCAACTTTGTTATACAATAGATTGTTGGGTGATAAAGCACCAATATGTGCAAACATGAGTGTAATAGAGATGGTGATGTTAACATGGATCTACAACCATACAAAAAAAAAGAAATTAAAAATGAGGTTATTCATAATAAGGTTGAAGTAGTTTATATTGAAGATAAGATATGTGAGATGCAATTAAGATGCTTTGGTCATATGAGATGAAGACTAGTAAAGGCTCCTACGAGGAAAATGGTTGGAATGGAACAAGTATTTAGTAAAAGAGGTAGAGGAAGGACAAAAAAAATTTTGTGGAAGACACATAGGTATATATGAATTATAAGAGCCTTATAAAATATAAGACTATAGATAGAAATGACTAGCAAGCTAGATTTCAAGTAGTTGACTCTACATAATGGGATAAATGCTTGATATGTTGTTGGGTGTTCTTTTTTTTTTTTTTTATTTGTTGGGCGCCGGGGGGGGGGGTTTATAAAGACCATCCAGTTTTTTTTGGAGTGTTTACTGATAGTACATAGAGGTTTAGCCTAACACTTGGATGCTGTGATTCATGGCATGAACTTATCTTGGAGTAATTTGGTAACTGGTGGATTACTTGTTGGCTATGATACACTAACTTTCCATTTTTAGGCATTGTATCGGTGTCGACATCACATGGCACTAGTATTTAACTGGGATGTGCTCAACTCCTCATTTTTTAGGTCTATGTGTTAATTCTTGTTTTTTTTATGTATTTTATTTTTAATTTAAAATAACAAAAATCAACAATTTTTTTGATTTATTATTTCTATTAATTTATTTTTAGCCTTTTAAAATATAGATGAATAAGATCTCTCTTTGAAATTTGTTAGAAATGAACTTAGATGAATAATCTCTCTCTCTCTCTCTCTCTCTCGTGTACATTTGAGTCATCTAAATGTTGATGGTATCTCTTTAACTTAGACAATTGGGTGTAATCACTGATGCATAGAAACGGGTTAGAGATGTTATTTTGGCATTTTCAAAATGTTTTCTATTTTAGAAACTTTAAGAGCGTCCAAAAATGTTTTCGTACTATTTTTGTAATTTTTAAAAATGTTTTAGACCCGTTTTATAATAAGCTCAAAACATTAGAAATACGTTTTCGATTTGAAAATGTATTTATGGCAACGAACGCTAGTAAGAGAAGGAAGAAATTATGTCTCTAATTAGCATATTAGTCTTATTTCTCATGCTCTAACCCTAGTTCCTCTCAACTCTTTGACCGTCTCTTTATAGTCATTTCCCCTATCAACTAATTCAACTTTTTGATCATCCTTTTAGTGTCGTTCCCTTTACCAAGCAGTTGCTCAATGCTTGGTGTTTGCCACTGCTAATTCACAACTTCAATTACTCAGTTACTCGATGGTCAATTGCTCGCAATGTTGTGTTTCCAACTCGATAGCTAGGTTCCCCATTGCCGCTAATTGCTCAATTGATCAGTGTCACGTTAGTGAAATGAATCAAGGTTTTTGTGCTTAATGCTGCCATTTTTTTCCAACATGAATTAATTCACAACTCTGTGTTCCATCTCGCGGTTGATTGCTCTTATTTTATTGTTGATTTCTCGATTCTGATTCGGTGATTTCTATCCATAAGCTAATGCTTTTGCTTCCATTGTGATAATTTAATTGTGTTGTATTGTGATAATTTATGTTTGTTTGAATATATTATGGACTTTATGTGTATGTTTGTTTGACTGCATTATGAGTTTTATTTTTTTGTTTATTTGAATACATTATTGAAGGAGTTTATGTTTATTTTTAGATTGAATAATTATTTTTATAATTTTTTATATTAAAAATTATATTTACAAAAAGGCCCAATATTTTTTTATTTACACTTTTACCTTATATTTCTGTTTCTTATTTTTAAAAAAAAATATTATTTCTTCATTTCCATTTCGTATTGGAAATATTTTCTGATTCTATTCCTGTGCAACTTACTCCTAGTTGTTCTTATTTTATTTATTTTTATTTATTACCTTTACACATGGTCAGCTTTAGAATATTTGTTGTCGTAAACAAGTTATTTTGGTGGCTCTTTAATAATATAAATAAATGTTAAAAATTATTTAAAATTTACTTTCCTTATTTTTTGAGTACAAAATCATTAATTAAAATTTAGAAAGCAAATTTTAGTGTGTTTAAGTATTAAGATTTTAGCAAGTAACAGATATCACGTTTGAGCCAAAAAAAACATGAAAGGAAAAAAATATAGAGGAAGAGAAAACAGAAGTGAATGCATAAAGTTAAAAAAGAAAAGGCCTAGAAATGTAAAAGTTAAATAAGCAAAAAATATAAAGAGTTCGTGTCAAGTTTTACAAATTAAAAAATCATCAATTTATTTTTGTTTTTTTCTTTAATGCCCACTTTAGCATGTATTCTCTAGAAGAAATTTTTGCGGTCCAAAGAATCGTTTTATCAAATTGTTCCTCTAAAATAACATCACTTCTTACTTCTTTTTTTTTCGTTGCATTACTAGTTTATACCTTACTATTTATTGTCTAACATTAAAAAATGATTCAGGGACTTAGGGATGACCTCATTGTCTAAATAGAGCAACAAAATAAACAGAGTATAAATGCAAACAAAAAAACCATCATAGAATTGAATTTCAAAGGATATAGGGCCTCATTTTTTTGGACCCTTCTTTTTTGGGGGGCCCTAGGCATAGGCCTTAGTGGCCCTATCCTTGGAGTCGGCGCTGCCTTTACAACTTTTACTCTCCGATACATCATGATGAAAAATATTGAGAAAAATAAATAATTAAAAAATGGAGACGGGTCGGCCTAATCGAAGGTGGGTCGACTCAGAAAGTGGGCAAGACCCAGTGGTGGGAGATCGCAAGTCTCCTACCCTTTCTAGCAGTGGCGATGTATGGGGAAGACCAAAGGGCTCTTGCCCTTTCCTAGAAACAATGGCCCAGGCGGGAGACCCACAAATTTCTCGCCCTTCCGAGGATGATAAAATTGCTAGAATGTTTTCCTTATAGACTAGAAGGGCCTATGAATGTGAAAACTGGATAGATCCAACATTTGAAAATTCCTCCAAAGGATAAACATCTTTTGTAAGGGATAAACATCATCTGTAAGAATCTTAATTAATCTTGGAGGACTTAGGATTATCCCATGCTCCTCTATAAATAAGCAGGGTCTTATTCTAAAAAAGGCATGCCTTTGATACTAGTGTGAATAATACTGTCAGGTCTTTGGCATCTTCAGCGTCTACCTTAAGCATTAGAGTGTTTGCATAGGGACTTCTTTACGCCTTCTAACTGTTATTTTTTCTTACAAATTTGGGTAACTTGATAATGACGTTTTCAGTCAAATAAATTTATTATTATGTTCAAGCGACAATAATTGGTGTCATCGATACATTCAAAAAGCCAAAGAATCAGTCTACAATGGCACGAACGAGAAATGCCACCAATTAACAAAGTTAAGAAGAAATAGAGACTCAGTTTTTGGAGTACTCACCTAGGATACAAGATGTCCCCACTCATCCCATGAGACCTCCACAGAATGACATTTTTCATGCCACTCAAGACTCTTAGCCCCATGTTTGACAAGAGACTCACTCTCAGGACTGACTAGAGATTCACTCTCAAGCTTATGAGAAACCTATTTCGCCGGTCTCACAGACCCAGTTGAACAAGCTCTCATTGGTACCACGAGCGGAGTATAAGGCCTTACATCCTAATGCGCTATAAGATGGACAATAAAATTTATATCCCTTGGATTTTTTAGCATATCTAATGAAATTGTGGATTATAAACTCTTACTTCAGACGGGCATCCCCAAATGCATTTATGTTGCAAACAAAGTTTCCAGTCTTTAAATAACTCAAATGGCATCTTAGGAACAATCTTGGTTGGAACTTAGTTTAACACATGCACATGTTTTAAAAGCTTCAATCCACAAGGATTTAGGAAGCTTGAAATTGCTAAGCATACTTCTCACCTTGTCCAATAATATTCGGTTTCTCCTTTCAAGTACAACATTCTGGTCTAGAGTCCCTAACATGGTGTATTGGGCCACAATTCTATTTTCCTCGAGAAATCTAAAAAACAGATTAGGTGTCTGTCCATCCTTAATATATCTTCCGTAATACTCTCCATCTTTATCTAATGTGATGATCTTAATTTGTTTCCCACATTGTTTCTCGACTTTTGCCTTGAAAACCTTAAGACATCTAATACTTCGTTCTTGTTATGAAGTAAGTAGATATATATATATATCATGAATAGTTATCAATAAATGAGATGAAATAGCTCTAACCATACGAGTTCATATTTGAACTACAAATATCCTTATGTATGATTTCTAATATCACTAAAAAAAAATAGGTTTTTTGCAGCGATTTTTCAAACCGTCGCAAAATATGTTTTTTACGGTGGTTTATCCAACATTTTGTTGTGGTTTTGAAAAATTGTCGTAAAATTAATTAATTTAAAATTATAAAATTAAATTTAGTGGCAGTTTTTTGAAAACTACTGCAAAATTCACTAATAAAAAAATAAAAAAATAAATTTTGTTGTGGTTTTGTCAAAACTGTCGTCAAATTTATTAATAAAAAAAATTTTAAAAAATTAAATTTAGCGACAATTTTGACAAAATCGCCTTAAAATTTATTAATAAAAAATTAAAAATTAAATTGTGCGGTAGTTTTAAACAATCGTTGCAAAATTCAGTAATAAAAAAATAAAAAATTAAATTTAGCGATGGTTTTATCAAAATTGCAGTCAAATTTATTAATAAAAAACATTTAAAAAATTAAATTTCAAAAAAAAATTAATAATTTAAAAATTAGATTAAATTAAATTTTACAAAATAATCTAAAATTTTATTTTTTAATCAATTAATTTATTTATATCAATTAATTTATATAATTTAATTCAATTAAATTAAATAATTTATTTATTTTAAATTAATTAATTAATTAATTAATTTTATATTAATTAATTAATTATTTTAATTTAATTAATTAGTTTAAAACATTTTATGTTCAATTAATTA
The DNA here is from genome assembly GCA_036245055.1 of Diospyros kaki. Taxonomy (NCBI): domain Eukaryota; kingdom Viridiplantae; phylum Streptophyta; class Magnoliopsida; order Ericales; family Ebenaceae; genus Diospyros; species Diospyros kaki. Next base: position 34,435,611 of record BSEG01000016.1, read on the forward strand.
ATTTAATATGTTAACTCTTTTTTAGGTGTTTTGAGAGTTCAATTAATTTAATTTAATTAAAAATAAAATTATTTTTTTATTTTATTTAATTTAGAGTCAAGTGTAATTTCAAAAATTTGAGTTTTTGGGTCCAATGGGAATTCTAAAAAATAGTTATTCAATTACTTTATAAAAAATAGGGGGTTCGCGGGAGTGGCCGTGCTTGGGTGAGAGCAGGGGTGAGGCCAGGCGTGCACGTGCGCTAGGGCCGACCAACACTGCCACTTGTTCAAAAAATTATTTTTATTATTAAAAAATTATTTGTTGAAAACAATGGCGGTTTCAAAACTGCTGCAAAAAATTATCAAAAACTACCGTTAAATTATTTTTTGATAATTAAATTAAATAATTTAATATTAAATTCAATTAAATTTAGCGGTGGCTTTAAAATCGCCGCTAAATGTCAAAAAAAATCGCTGCTAAAAATTAATTTTTTTGTAGTGTATGTATGTACTCCTCTTAGCACATTTCTTTGACTTGTTGGTTTGGTTTTCCTTTATACAGTTCATACAAGTATGAAAATTAGTAAAATCAAGAATATTAAGTACTCCATCATTTACTAATCTTTTAATCCTCTCTATGGAGATATGTTCTAATCTTTGGTGCCACAACATAGAAGAATTCTCATTCACAACACATTTTTTAATACCTGTATTGCTTTGGGCGTGTCTTACATTATAAGAGGCATTATTTTGTAAATTAATTCCGAAAATACCATCAAACACTATACCATTCCCAACAAGTTCGGATTTATAAAATAAATGAAAAAAAGTTTCCAAAAAGGTTAAAGGAATATCCTGAGGGTAGAAATCTCGAAACTGAAATTAAATTCCTAGAAAAACTTAGAATATAAAAAGTACTTTCCAAATCTAAAACAAAGTTAGAATTTAAAATATGTCTGCATGTCCTAATTGCCTCCACATCTGAAAGCATCTTGTTTCTTGAATAGATATTTTGTTCATTTAGCATTAGTTTCATTTGATTTAGAATTCCATGCATGGTATTTGAAACATAGATTGTATAACCAAAATCAATCCATCACATGTTATAACAAACATCAACTATATTAGATTCATAACATACAAGTGAAGTTAGATTACCTTTCTTTTCAAACCAAGTCTTAAATTTAAGGCAATCCTCTTTCAAGTGTCCATTCTTTTTGCAAAAGAAGCACTTGAATTTTTTGTTGTCCTCATATTGGATAGGTATTTTACCTTTTCCTTTACATATGGCTTGAGCAACTTTATTCTTTCCCTAAGTGGCCATATGTGCACTCTCTCCCATTTTCATAATCAACCTCCATTCCTCTTGAACACACATGGTCAAAAGTTCATTAATAGAGCATTCATCCTTATGTGTGTTGTATGATATTTTGAAAGGACCATACTGGTGTGGGAGAGAATTCAAAATAAAATGTACTAAGAAAGACTCCAACATCTCAACGTCAAGAGACTTTAGCTGGGCCGCAATGTCCCTCTTCTTCGTGATGTGCATGAGCACACCTTTAACACTGGTGAGCTTCATCGATGATAGTTTTTCCATTAGGATGTTAGAAGTGTCTTATCTAAAAATTAAAATTGCTCATCAATAGCATTCAACAAATCCTTGATTGTCTTACATTCAAAAATTGAACCATGGATGCTAGTAGAAATTTTTGTCCATATGAATATCATATTGAAGCAATTAGATCGCTAACATTGTTCATACTCAGCAATTTGAGCCTGATTGTCTTACATTCAGCAATTAATGTCATTTAACTTTATTTGACCTTTGTAACTCAATATATAATCTTAATTAATTAAAGATGTTGTGACTCTCTAATTAATCAAAATTATATTGATCACATGATATTTAGCTGATTTTATGCATAATAATTTTCAATAGATTATGCATATATAATAAATAAGCAATAAAAAAATTATGCATACCTAATATCATTAATTATTCATAAACGTTAGCATAGGAATTAATTAATAAAAAATAACGAATAATTCACTTAAGCATGCATTAATAATTAAACATGTGAATTACGATAAATAACACTACAAGAAATTTGGACATTAGTGGCGACACAAAATCGTCACATATGATTAGAATTTCGTCACAAAACTGTATTGGTGACAATTTTATAGCGTCACAGCCATCGTCACGTTAGGTCTGTAGGGAAAAGTAATTAGTGACGTTTTTTATATTTCATCACAAATGCATAAAGGAAAGGTGACGAAATTTTTGTTGTCACCGAAAGAATCTCCTTTAGTGACGCATAATTTTGTCACAAAAACTAATAAAATTACGTCATCTTAAAGTTCAAATCGTCACAAAGTTGCTGTGATGGGGTTTCATATAGTGACAAAATTTCTATCGTCACTAAATACTATGACAACAGTGACGTTAATATCGTCACTATAGTCTTTTTATATTTCGTCACTATAAGATTAAATCGTCACTACATAGTTTGATCAAAGTTTGATTTGGTGATACAAATTAAAACATCACAAAACATCATGTAATTATTTTCGTCACAAATATTGATTTCGTCACTAATAAATCCGGTTTATATGCTAATTGATGATGCATAAATATCAAATATATCAGGTCTATCAAATATATTTTTTCACAAATTTTTTAATCACAAAATATAAAAAAATTGTCACATATAGACATTTTAGTCACTATAGACATGACTTTTATAACATTAATAAAATTTTTAAAGAATTAGATAACCAATTGATGACAATTTAAATGCGCCTTAAATTAATACAATTATATATTATCTTTAATAACAACAAAACAAAATGTCACTCAACATTGTATGTATAGATAGGTGACCAAAGTTTTATTGTTATAAATTCATAAATTAAACTTGTTAATTTGGTAACAAAAACAAATCGTTACCCAAATTTGCACCATCTAATAAGTGACAATTATTTTTGTAACAAACTATATAAACCTGTAATTTTTTTCTTGAACAAATATTATATTCTTTATCAATTGAATCAAAATTTGAAATTAAAAATACTAAAATCATATTACACACAAAATGGATTGATATATTGTCACAAAAAATAAATCCCAACATGACACATCAAAAAATATAAAAGTAATTAACATCTAATTAGTATATCAGTAAAAGTTCTGAATTAAAGAAGTAGATTTTACAAATCTTGTTCAAATGTGACGATGCAAGGGCCATCACAATATACTTCAACCTCTTCACTCCAACTCTTCAATTCATTGTGTGTGCGATTCATTTGAACCTGAAATCAAAAGGAAAATCAATATCACAATCAAAGAAAGGATATTTTATACCTAATTAATTTAAATTATATTCTGATTTTCTTGCAAGCCTTGTATAATAAAATAGAAAATAAAATAGAGAACCCAAGCAACAGAAATGTAAGTCTGGACATCAGATACCATGGGCAAAAGAACCCTCTCAAACAGAAACCCAAACAGAGCATAAAATGAACGACAGATTCAACCACCAAATTAAATTCTTTCAGCGTTTCACAATTTGGCAGACAAAATAGAACATATACAATATAATAATGTCTTGGCAATCTCAGCCATGAAACGATCATAGATAATATTGAAATCATGTTCAGGTCAGCAATGGGTAACGTTCCTCGTCATATATTACATTGCAATCTGGAGAAACGATTTAAGAGAATTATTAAAAAGGAAAAGATACATGTTTAAAATAAAATAAGAAAACAGCTTTGGAGAACATAAACGCACACCTCCTCGCATATCTATATGTTCAAAATCCTTAAGTTCCTACAAGCTCCAAAGGGAAAAATATGTAATAGATCGTGTTTTACATCATTAAGGAATCTGATACAGAAATGTCAATCACCTCTTGCATCAAACGATGCATGTAAGACTGGGGCGACAATAACAATCAACATGTTCTTTCTCGGCAAAGTATGCCATGTTCTGGCATGATAGTCGAGTATAAACAGAAAACCCATAAACGAAAGAATCTAGATTCAACACAAAAAAGAAAACAGATGAAACGAAAAAAAAAAAAGTATATATACACTTCAAATTTCATGAATCCACAGCAAGGAAAAAAATGAAAAAAGTACATCACATTGGAAATTCTTGGAGGCATTTATGTTCTTATTCGAAGCAAAACCAAATGAAAATTCACTTTAAAAAGAAAAGAAAAGAAAATGAGCACATCCTAAATTTTGTACTGTTTGAATCAATAATCAAATAATCGGGAAATCAAAGTCTCATCCAAAACAACCATTAATAAATATAGATATAACTTGGCAGAAACCTTACGGTCGCTTTGAGGCCTCTTGAATTTCTTCACCCTTTTCTTCACAATCTTCTTCAACAACAGAGGCACCGCCATTTTTGCTTCACTTACCTTCTGCAATACCTTGAACCCAAACAAAATTCTTCAAATTAGCCCTAGATCTATCCACAAAACCATTTATATACAAACATACTCACGCGAGAGAGAGTTACAGGGAACAGCTAGGGTTTGCTCTAGCCCCAATTAAATCGGATTCATCCTATGAACAAAAACAAAGCTAAGCCATAGGAATCATGCTCAGAATCAGAATCTCAAATCAAATGCATTGATGTATCATACCCGACTGTGTCCATGCGAGACCGAGATGAGAGGACCTCCCTAGCTACTGACCGAGAGGCAAGGGCGAGCCGCGAGCGAGAGCGAGAGAGTGAGCAAGCCAGAGGCGAGGGTGAGCTAGCGAGAGAGAGCGAGGGCGAGGGTGAGAGCGAGAGTAAGGGCGAGAGAGCCATAGAGAGGCAGAGAGGGAGAAGCGAAGTTGCAGGATTGACTGTGACTGGGGGGAGGTAGAGGTGGGAAATGGGCGGGCCGGGCCGAATTTGGCCCACGAGGAAGCTGGGCCGGGCCGGGCCGGAAAAACGAAAATTGAGGCCCGGCACAGCCCGTGGCCCTTAATAAATGGGCCAAAACGGGCCGGGCCATGGGCCTGATGGGCCGGGCCGTGGGCCTCTTGGGCAGGGCCGGCCCGTGGGCTTGCCAGCCCGTGGGCTTTTTTTATTTTTTAAATATAATTTTTTTATTTTTTTAAATGTAACAAATATTTTTTAAAATATATTTATAAATAATTACAAGCAAATAGTTTTACTGTTTTACTCTATTATTTTAAAAAATTTATGAACTTTTTTTTAAAATTTATCTTATACTTGTTTTATAACTTAACTATAGATATATATAAAAAAATATGTTTCTGAGAAAAAGATAGATACAAAAAAAATTATACTTACACAATTTCTCTCCCCCCACCCAATTTCTCCCGCCACTGGCCCCTCCTTGCCCACTCAGGCACTCACTGAAATCGCCCCCCCCCCAATTTAATAATATTATTTGTATATTATAATTAACAAATAATATTATTATAAGAATTTAATATTTAAAATAAACAGATTATCAAACACACAAATAAATAAAAAAAATTTATATAAAAATTTAAATAAAAAATTGTAGATAAAATATTTTTATAATAATTTTAAAGTATTAATTACTTATTTATAAATTTATAACTTAACTATAGATATATATAAAAAATAATTAATATAAATTTATATTCTTATGAGAAGAAGATAGATTATGAAGAAAATAAATTTTTAACTGTAAATATGTTTTCATCTCAATTAAATTTAAATTTTAAGTTATAATTATTACAATTATTTATTACTTTTAACTTGTTTTGGGTATTGAAAGAATTTTAAATGGAATTCTGTCTAAAAATTATTATTGCAATTTTTAACTGTGGTTTATATAAGTGTTTAAATTTTAAATCAAATTGAGAACTTAGTCCAAATCTTCAATTTATTCATTGGCTTCAATAATAAGTTTGGAGGGGGGGAGGGGGGGTCCCAGGGAGTTTCCGGGATGGGTTCCATTAATTTTATTTATTTTATTTAAGTTGTAGATAGATTATTAAATGACATTAAAAAAATAAACTCATATTTAAGTGTTGTCCAACCTCCTTGATTTCTTCAAACGGTATAAGTACCTGCAAAGAATTGCCCTCGGGATTGCTCCCGAGGGCACTCCGATGCTTAAGTTAGTATAGTTTGAAGAAAAAATAATAAAATTTAAGTACGAAAAAATAATTAACTACTAAAATGCATAAAAAGCTCAAACCAATAATTGCGAGGGCGTATTCCCTTTAAGAGGAAATATCACTGTGCTGTGGATGGCCCTGCACTGTCATTGTGTTCTGATTCGCTAGATTCATCGTACAAATCTATCCCTTGTTTTGTCAAATTCAGCATCCAACCAATCCTTAAAGCATATACACATTTCCAGTGTTGTATGTTGCAACCTCGATCTCTTTGGGTTGAGCACCCTATTTCCTGCAGAAAAAGCTGACTCCGATGGCATTGTGGACACCGGGGGGGTTAGTAGATCTCGGGCCATGGCGGCCAACACCGGATACGTGTGTTGATTTTGACGCCACCATGACAAAATATCAAATGTGTTAATTTGGTCATCAGAAAATGAAGATCTCCTATTTAAATAGAATTCAAGTTCGTTAAACCCACTAGATGTTTGTGGACCGCCCTTTGGTTTTTTTGATTTGAGGTATGTGGACCACCCCCATTTTAAGAATCCCTTAGATTTCCTTTGTGAAGAATAATTTTCACTACTTGGTTTATTACCAAAACGAGACTCATATAAATTATACATTTCAAAAATTAAATTTCGAACTTTTGTTTTTATTTCTTGTGTGTCAACCCCCATAGTCGTTTCGTAAAACTCTAAAAAATATTCAACACCTTCCCACTTTTGTGTGGGATCTAATACAGCTGCCATAAGATATAATAATGGTATATTAGTCCAATATTTTCTAAATTTTTTTTCCATGGGGGCTATAAATTGTCCATATATATTTGAATCCCTATGTTCTGCAAAACAACTAACAATAGGAAATATTTCACGAATAAAAATATGTGTGGTAGGATATTTACAACCAGAAAATGATTTTGTTGCACTATAAAATGTTTCTAATATATATATAATAACATCTAGTTGTTCCCAATCACTATCCCTTAGTTGATATGCTTCTGCCATTTCCCTATTCCAAAATAATTCAAGTTGTTGTCTATATGGTTTAGTTTTTTGTAACAACAAATAAGTTGAATTCCACCTAGTTTGAACATCTGTTGGAAATCTTCTATATGGTAACCCAAATCCATTAACAAGTTGTTTCCACTCTCGAGAACGGGATTCACTACTTTGAATTAAAGCCAAAACACCCTTGATTTTAGCTAATGCCTCATTATATATTTGTAGACCATCCTGTACACATAAGTTTAAAATATGGCATGCGCATCTATTGTGAAACAATTGTCCATCTAAAATTAATGGAAGTTCGTGTCTTAGTCGTTCAATGGCAGAGCCATTGTTACTCGCATTATCAAATGAAATTGTCATTATTTTATCACTAATATTGTAATTATAACTGGTCTCTCGAATTTTACTTGCAATTAAATTACCTCTATGTTGTTCTACTAATTCTATGAATCCAATTATTCTTTTTTGAATTTTCCATTCTTCATCAATCCAATGTATAGTGACACACATATAGTGGTTATTTGTCATAACATCATACCAAATATCTGATGTTAATAACACCCTTCCATTAAATGTATTAAATGTATTTCTTAATTGTTCTAAATATTCTAAATATAACCTCATAGCTTCATTTTTTATAGTCTTTCGTGAAAAACCCCTAGCTGCAGGTTGTAATGCATTTTTACAATACCATTTAAACATTGAATCCTCCCCAAACAAAAAAGAAGATTCAGTTTTAATTATTAGTTTTGCTAAGCTAGATTTATCAAGTTCTCTATTGTATCGAAAAATTAAACCCTTACCTTGTTGCAATTGTGTTTGCGTTGCATCCAAGCCACCATCATCATGTTTCAAGGCATGTCTCATCAAGTGTCCAGTCCCACCCCCTGGTTGGCATGAGTAGTCTTTTTTGCAAAATTTGCACAGAGCTCTTTGACCCTTCCCAACTATATTAATAATCTCGAATACCTGCCAAACATTACTAGTTCTTTGTCGATTGGAGTTGCGTTGTGAGCTAGACGGCTCTTCATTTGGTTGTTTTGAGGATGTTTGACCCTCATTTGGTGAGGGTTGCTCAGCTGGTAGAGGTGGGGGGTTACCAAACATTTGCATATCAGGATTTTGTGATTCAGGAGGTTGTGTATCTGATTCAGTAAATGATGGGTGTTCCCATGCCCATTGACTGCCACTCCAATCGTTAAAAAAATCATAGGGGAGTGGTCCCATTGGGGATGGAATAAAAGGTCGTTGGGGATTTGCAGAAGATGTACTAGCTCGAGGGGGTTCCATGGAAGAAATATTGCGAGGATCATTTCTGCGAGTAGTGAGGGAGCGACGAAGGGAAGACATGATTGTAAATGTAGAGTAATAAAATCAATCAAAGATATTGTGACACTAAAAAGTATAATAATTAGCAAGATAGTAACAAAACAAGACAACTTGTAAAATAGCGTATCAGCGAGAGAGTAAGATAGCAAAAGCAAATTTTGTGATTGAACAACTTCAACAATCACTTATTTATAGACGCAAACATTTGGACGTTCCCACGAGTTACAATGAAAATTCAAATTTTGAATTTCAAATTATTAAAATCATGGGAGCCTAGCCTGCCATATTCTCTGAATCTCTGCCATATTCTCTGAATCAACAATAATTTGTGCATAACATGGCAACAATAATTGGTGCATAGCAATAAATAAGTTTTTATTATTTGCATATTGTGTATTCTTATTTGCACATGATATTATAGTATGAATAATAATCTCATGATGTTAATTAAGAAGCATTATAGAATTTGAAAGTTTTAATAAAAATATATAGATTAAAAATTGAATATATAAAATGTAAATTTATATTTGTGAATACTTTTATAGTTTTATTATTAGATCAAAATCAAATCATGTCAAGAAGAAATTAATTTAAAAATCTTGAACTAATTATTTAAATTAATAGATTAAGACTTGAGAGATTAATAATATAAATTAATATTGCTACTCCTAAAATTAAAAGAATGATTTAAATAAATTATTTTTTTTTTATAGTCTGAATGAAGAGCCTATAAATTGTTATAAAAATTTAAACTTTAAATTTTGATCACTATCAGAATCGTGGAAGCATACTAGCATAGTATGACAACAATAATTGGTGCATAGTATGGCAACAATAATGGATGCATAGCAATTTCTAAGTTGTCATATTCTCTGAAAAGTTTAAATGTACTTTTATCATTTTATCTATTTTTTTTAAATTCATATGATTTTGACATAATTTATTTATTTATTTAATTTTATAGCTACGAGCAAATTAATAAACTTTTATACTAAATAATTTAATACACATTTGTTTCTATAATAATTTTTATACAGTTTATTATGGCACCTAATTTGGTATAATAATTCCTAAAATAAAAATATACTAAATATATTTTATTTAAAAAATATGTATTAGTTACAATTTATTAATATGAAAAAATATTATTTAAAAATTATTTTCTACAAAAGCTCATGATTCTCGGCCATCAAATACAAGTGGGTTGAATCATAAGAGCCTAGAAATTACTATAAAAATTCAACCTTTAAATTTTATAGTGAGCAGAATTGTGGGAGGATAGCATGACAACAATAATGGGTGCATAGTATGGCAACAATAATGGGTGCATATCAATTTTTAAGCTGCCATATTCTCTTAAAAGTTTAAATGTATTTCTATCATTGTATCTATTTTTTTAAATTCATATAATTTTGACATAATTTATTTTTTTATTTAGTTTTATAGCTATGAGCAAGTTAATAAGCTTTTATACCAAATAATTTAATACACATTTTTTTTATAATAATTTTTGTACAGTTTATTATGGCACCTAATTTGGTATAATAATTCTTAAAATAAAAATATAGTAAATATATTTTATTTAAAAAATATGTATTAGTTACAATTTATCAATATGAAAAATATTATTTAAAAATTAATCCATATTTCCTACAAAAGCCTGCGGTTTCCTGCCATATTCCCTGCCATCAAATGCAAGTGGGTTGAATCATGGGAGGCTAGAAATTGTTATAAAAATTCAAACTTTAAATTTTATAGTGATCATAATCATGGGAGTATAGCATGGCAACAATAATGGGTGCATAGTTAGCAACAATAATGGGTGTATACTGTATAGTATGACAACAATACTATAAAATTAGAAAATGCTTGAGCCTATAAAAGCCTAGAAAATGTTTGTTTGTTTCTACCATCAAAAGTCTAGAAAAGCCTATAAAATTATTCATTTCATATACTTGAAATTATTTCTCCCACATGCTTGAATAGTTTAAAGTTATTCTTGTCATATGCTAACAATTGTAATTATTATGAAATTGACTTTTAAATTATTCTCTGACATTTAAAGTTTGAACAATTAAATGTACAAACATTGGTTGAAGAATCCGTTCAATTGAGACATATATATATATATATATATATAAATAGAGCTAAAATTTATATTTATGCAGTTAAAACACTTTTGACAGATGGTGCAATTAAGACATATTTTGGAATTGGTGGAGTGGTGTTTATAAACATTGATTACTGATAGAAAAAATTATTTAAAAATTACATCACTTTATTATTATTATTATTATTATTATTATTATTATTATTATTATTATTATTATTATTATTATTATTATTATTCATCATGAGGCATGCATACATATGGATTTAACAATTAATTAACATAATAAAAATGATGCAGATGATGGATGGATATAAACAACAGCAAGATTAACGTGGATTTGATTGTAAAAAGGCCCAAAAATTAACATATTTTGGATTTGATGCTAAAATTTATATTTTTTGCTGGGCTGGGCTTGTTGGGCTATTTTGACGGGCCGGGCCGGGCCAGTTGATGGGTCGGCCCACGGGCCATTTTAATGGGCCGGGCCGGGCCATTTTAACGGGCCAATTAATGGGCCGGCCCACGGGCTATTTGAGTGGGCCGGGCCGGGCCGGGCCACGGGCCCCATATGGCTGGCCCGGCACGGCCCGCATTCTGTTGGGCGGGCCGACCCGGCCCGTCTGCTACAGTAACGGGCCGGGCCGGGCTAGGCTCTGAAACGGGCCTGCCGGGCCGGCCCATGGGCCGCCCGGCCCATTTCCCATCACTAGGGGGAGGGGGGACTTGGCCAGGGAAAGAGGCAGGATGATTCCCGCCTCTTTAATTGAGTTTTTTGTATATTTAATAATTCAATAAAAATAATATAATTTATAAAAAATAATATTAATAATTATTTAATTAATAAAAATAATATAATTTAAAATTATGATAGATGATAAAATAATTTAAATTATTAAATAATTTAAATAATAATTTATTGTAATGATCTAAAATGTGATAACAAAATAATTTAAATTATTACATTTTAAATTAACATTTATTTAAAAATATAATTATATTATAAATCTAATAATTATAATAAATTAGTTTGATATATTGAATTATTTATTATTAGTTTTTTTATCTCAAATAATTAAATTTTTTTATAAATAAAAATTAAATTAAACAAAGATTGCAAAACATCTACAAATTATCATAGTAGACCTCGAGTCTCACAAAAAAATAATGAGGCAAAATTTGTAAACAATGAAAGTAAAACTAAACACTAGAAAGAGAATAAATTTTCAAAACTTACAATATACGATTATTATATGAAGAGATCAAGCAATGATTAACAAAACAACGAAAAGGCTAATGCACGAAAACAAACATGGAGAGAGTTTAGAAATGGTTTTGATAATACTTTTATAAAAAGTAAGGAGATATTTTGTGAATTTATTTTAAAAATAATTTCTTTTCAATAAAAATTACTTGTTCGAGTTAAGTTTTAAGAACCATTATTATATGCTAAATTTACACTATTATTGTCTAGATAAAAATATGAATTTTTTTTATGCGAGAAAATTGCTCGATCAAGATACAAAAGAGTGTTTCTTGGAGTATCCGAGAGGCTTGTAAAGAGAAAAAAAAAGTTTAAGACACTAATGAGATCACCTGCAAACCTTTTGATGTATAAGTCAGTCTTGTGTTTGAAGTAAAATTATAATTTCACTAAGATTGTGAGCATATCTTAGTTTAGAAGAAAGTTTTTATATTTATAAAGAGAAAGAAACTGACAAGGTAGCCCCTAGACTCCTTTTTGTCACTAAAAATTCATCGCTAAATCCCGAATTTCTTGTAGTGAAAATTATTTCAATTTTAAAAATAAAATACAATAAATGCATATAATCTAACAAAAAAAAATACATTTATCGATACTTAAACATTTCCCTAGTCATTCAACTTAAAGTTTCTTTTCTAAAATAAAATTATATTATTATCAATACGTCATTGTTTATTCATCTCACTTGTTTCTATTTTAGACAAACACTACAACAAATTTTGGATTAAGAGGCATTTAAAAATGTCTTAATAGATAGTTTATTGGGGCATTTTAACTATTAGGGCACTTAAAATAATGCCCCATGTAACTGTGCCCCAAAAACGTATTGAGGCATTTACAAATGCCTTAAAAACAACTAGAAATTTAAGTTTGTTATAACACTTAAAAATGCCTCAAAAATCACTATAAATTTATTTTTCATATCCCCCACAAGGTCTTCTTTCTCTTGATTCTAATTTACTTCTCCTTCGGCTCGAACCCTGAACCTTTCATTCTGCTTGAACACGTGTGACCACCTAATCTACACATCATCTTATTAATATATGTGCCTATGTTTATTTTATAGTACATCTAAGTTTCATTAGAATTATTCTATTGGGGCACTTAAGATTTGTCTATTAGGGCATTTCATCATAGTGTCTCATTAGAATTATTTTAATGAGACATTTCAAAGATTCTGCCCTATTAGATGTATCTATTAAGACACTTATATTTGTCTATTAAGGCATTTCATTATCATGCCTCATTAGAATTGTTTTATTGGGTCGCTTCTTTAAATTGTGCCTTAAAATAGTATTTTATAGGGCACTTAATTGTTGTGCCTCATTAAAGTTATTGTATTGAGGCACTTTTTTAGATTGTACCTTAAAATGGTATTTTAGAGAACACTTTCTAAAAAAATGCCCTAAAAAAGATGCCTTAATAAATCATTTTTGTTGTAGTGAAATGATAAGAACTTTAACATGAATACTAATAAATTTAAAAGATATTAAAATTATATAAAATAATAAATTATATAAATACTATTTAGAATAAATTTTAATATTTCTTTTAAAATTTAGTATTAATAGTCAAAAAATTATTAATAATTATTTATTAACAAGTAATTAATTACTCATTATTTGACGAATAACCACACATGAAGCATTTTTTCGTCACCCTATATGATATGTAATAGTGACAATTAATGTTTTGTTAACTTGTGCACAACACACAAATTATCAATAACTATTGGTGACGAAACTGAACATCACCCAAAGATACTCACAAATGTGACTATTTGTAATGTGTCATAAATAGGTATTCTTCCATTTCTGACACAAATAAATCGTCACCCAATGTCTTCACCTTATATATCAATCTAAAAAATTACTTAATAATGGTGACGAAACTCACTGTCATCTAATATTATTCACGAATATGACGATTTGTAATGTGTCACAAATAGTTATTTTTGAATACGTGACACAATAAATCATCACCAAATGTAATACTAATTAGTGACATTTCTAAGACCGTCACCATATGCATCAAATTAAAATATTACTAACAAGGGATGACGAAACGTAATGTCACCTAATACTATTCACATATATGACGATATGTAATGTGTCACAAATAGGTATTCTTGCATACATTATGGAAAGAAAATCGTCATCGACTATAATACTCATTATTGACATTTCAAAAGTCGTCATCTTATGCATCAAAATACAATATACTAACAATGGGTGTCAAAACTAAACGTCATATAATATTATTCACAAATGTGACAATATGTAATGCATCACAAACAGGTTATTCTTGTATACGTGACGCATATCATATCGTCGTGAAATATAACACTCATTAGTGACATTCCTAAAGTCGTCATCTTATGTAACAAACTAAAATATTACTATCAATGGGTGACCAAAGTTAACATCACCTAATACTATTTACAAATGTGACGATATCCAATGTGTCACAGATGATCATCCATTCATTTGTGACACAAATATATCGTCACTTACATATACAAAGTGTCACGAAATCATTTTCTACAATCGGGTGTTGGCACTAAAAGCTGGTGCCAACTTATCCATGACGTTTTTTTGTGACGAAATCTCAAAATCATTACAAAAAAATAATAGTTCATGAATTTTGGTGACGGAATGCTTATATCGTCACAAAAAGAGTATTTTTTGTGACAAAAATTCATAGCGCTACTAAAAAATTGTCACTAATAGCAAAATCTGTTGTAGTGTAATACAGACAATTGTATAAAATTTAAATTTTACAAGCTGAAAAACAAGTCTCAGTCTCACCTTTATGTTGAATTTATCCAAACACGAAGTTTGAGGTTTCTTTAGGAGAAACCAACCTCACAAATGGAACCTGAGACCTGAAAAACCTTAGGTGGGACTGAATACCAAGGCTGGGTGGCTGCTTAAGGTTGTGTGTGGATCACAGGCTCTTCCCATGGCATGTCACATGCCCACGTGCATTATGTCATACCATTATTTGTTTTCTTCCTTCAGATTGGAACGACATCATTCCAGTCATCCCTCACTTCTAGTCGGGTCAAACCAAACTCAAATCTGCAACCAACATAACCTATCGATTTCTCCGCCTCTGAACCTCTGTTTCCAACGAAATCAAAGCCAAAACACTCACAATCAAAGTTCCCATCAACTTCCACATCAATTTCTCACAAAAACAAAAGATTTTTCCCAATCAAAACTCGTCATACATATGTGAATACATACGTGTTTTTTTTTTTTTTTATGTCAATCAAGTTTGCATAAGGAAAAATATCAAAATAACATGTCAATCTCTTAATATACCTGTAGAATCAAATGATTCATAAATAGTCTATAATAAGACAGACAATGTTAAAAATTGTAGTAACAAATAAGGAAAAAATACTACAGCTCTGATACCAACTATAAGAAGAAATTTTCAAAATATACACATATTAACCTCCAACCATTATTTGAATGCAAAAGAATCACTACAAATTGAATGGACACTTCCAATCAATGAGCCGCCAATTGCACACTGATGGTGTATGCTCTCAGAATTGTTTTTGTTTGGGAACTCGAATTGCTTTATTTATTTATTTTTTGTATCCTTTTTCAAAAGAGAAACCCATCTGTTTATAGATTGATTATATGTCAATCTTCTTCAAAAATAACCCCATTAAGTTAATTTTAAATTTTAATCTAAAAAAAAATAGTTATCACTCCTTAAGTAGTGTATGAATATTAGAAGATTAGCTTTAATTATTTAGTGAGTGTTAATGATAATTACATTGCCTACTGCTGGTTCATCGTTTAATTAATTTGCTGTATCAAATAGGAATGCAGACCAACACTTTTGGATACATTGCCAAATTGAATCTAAGACGTTTTTAACAAGAAATGGTAGTTGCCGATGCTGCTTTGGGATAGACATGCACTCGTAGTGGGTTCTTCATGACGACAACGAATTCTTCCTTCTCCGATAGATCAATTTCATCGCCGTCCACGACCTTCCATTCCAAGTACCAGACCAAGTTAGCCACGAACAACTCCAAGTGAAGCAGAGCCAACCTGGATCCAAGACAGATCCTCCTCCCCACCCCAAATGGCATCATCTTTATCTCTCTGCTTCCTATTATGTCCACCACTCTATTCATCCCATGCCCATTCCCATCAAGGAACCTCTCGGGCTTGAACTCCATGGGTTCCTCCCAAACCTTGGGGTCCCAACCCATTTCTGCCACCATGAAGTTCACCGTCAAGCTTTTTGGCACCATGTATCCCTCCAGCTCGGCATCCTCTGTCATTGTGTGCGGCAGGACGAAGTGGAACGGTGGGTGCCGCCTCAATTCCTCCAAAACCACCGCTTTTAGGTAGGGCATCTTCTGCAAATCCTCCTCTCTTATGGCGGTGTCGAGTTTCCTAGTTTTCGATTGCAGAGGTTGCGGCGGCGGCAGTGGCCCCACAATTGATGTGATCTCCTCGTACAACTTGGCTTGGACGCGAGGGTATTTGACCAGGTTGGCCATCACTTATTGTAGTGCTGTCAACGTGCTGTCGGTGCCCCCGTTGAGAAACTTGGAGCAGAGACTCACTATCTCATCGTCGTTGAGCTTCTTCTTCTCGTCCTGCAGCTCCAGATCCACCAAGGTGTCCACGTATGCCACCACGCCCTCTTCTTCTTTATCTTCCCGTGTTTTCTTCTCCTGTTCGTCATCTCTGTCAGCCTCGATCATTTTTTCCTTGTGTCGATGTTGTTTGACAACTTTGAGTCGGGCTTTTATGAGAGAAATCAAAACCCTGTACTGATTTCGACGAATCCAAATAAGCTCGTTCCAGCGGGGACAGAACAAAATCTTCCCTAAATTGGGAAAAAAATTGAGTATGCTGAAATGGTTTAAACTCAATAGCAGGTGGCGCTGAACGGCCTCGATTTCGTTAATTTGCTTCTCGTCCAGCTTGTCTCCAAAGCACATCAGCACTAAGAGACAGAACATGGCGTGCTGAAAATGGTTGACCACCTTGATGGCTACTCCGTCGGAGTCGAGGAGGCGATAGATAAGGACGAAGAGGAGCCATTTCTAAGCGCGGGAGTAGGATCTGACGCGGGAGGGGTGGAGGACCTCTGAAGTGAGGTTGCGGCACATGAGGCGCTAGGTGGGACCGTAGGCGGCGGAGCTGACGTTGTGCTGGTTGCTGGTGATGAGGCGGCTGGCGGGGAAAGCCTTGGGCCGGTCGAAGAAGATGGCGTCGTTCTGGACTAGGGTGAGGATTGGGCCGTGCTGGTAACGGAGGTGGGGGAAGATGGGCCTGGAATAGAGGAAGCTGCCAATGACTGGAACAACGGGTGGGCTTGAAGAAAGCTTCTTACTAGAAGAAAAAGAAGAAGAAGAAGCGAACAGGAGGATTAGGTTGAGGAAGGATTTGAACAAAGCGACCAAGCAGAGGAAGATGACGACGATCAGCCACGTCTCCACCATTTCTGTTTCTCTCTGATTATATCACTCACTCACTCTCTCTCTCTCAGTATTAATGTTGTTTGTTTAAATAAAAAATAATATATGAGGATGGACAGAGAGAAAAGAAGGAAGGAAGGTAAGACAACGAAACAATAAGAGTGTCCACACACCTGGTGCATGCCACAACCCACTTTTACGCCAAAACATCCATCTTCTCTTCTCCAGATGAAGAAGAAGAGAGGATAAACCACACGTTTTTTCTTTCCTATATATATATATATATATGTGTGTTTTTCATGATAAACCATATATATATATATATATATATATAGTTGCAGTTAGAATTAATCCACTCAGAGAGTTGAGAGCAGAGAGCCGAAACTGCCAGCCACTGTGCCAATTACCCGAAAAGTAATGTTATTCGGCCCATCACAATGCCACCTGAAGTGCCACCCAAGAGTAAATTAAAAATTTAGCCACTATTATAATTACAGATATACCCTTAATATATATAAATCCTCAACTCATCTTTCTCTCTCTCACACTCTCCTGGGCTTTCTTTTTGTTCATACTTCTTTCCCCCTCTCTCTTTCTCTATCTCTCTCCCGCCCATGCGACCAAGCTTCCCCCATTGCAGCAGCTCCAGCCCTCTCTCTTTCTCTTTCCCATAGTATGTATATATTGGCCTTGATCTAGAAGGAGGTGAGTCTTCTAAACGTATTTGAGTTTGGTCGAATCTTTAAGCTTAAAACTACAGAGTTTTCACCGTTGGATCTTGTTGGTTTTTTGATATATATATGTTGGTCGATGGAGATAGGGGTGTCAGGTGGTTGCCTCTGATCGCCGAAAACCATCAGTCACGATGGCTGGTAGTGACTGGCAGTGCGTATATACGCGCTATGGGTTTCGCCGAAACTTTAAGTTTAAATCTATGGAGATTCGACCGTTGGATCTTGCTGGTTTTTGGATATCTTGATCGATGGTCCTTTGGGTGTCGGGTGGTTGCCTCTGATCACCGGAAACCATCAGCTACGATAGCCGATGGTGGCTGACAGTGCTTTTTTAAGTTTGACCAAAAATTAAAATTAAATCTACTAAAATCTAATCGTTAAATTTGTCCCATTTTTTTGTATGTTAACTCTCTTGATTTTAAATTTATTTAAGAATTGAATGGTAAGTAGTTGTTAATTTTATTTAAATTTAGGTATTTAATAATGTATATATATATATTTTAAATTTATATTAAATAAAAATTTAATAATAATCAAATAATTTCATGTGATACATAAAGATTGAGTTGTATTCTCTTAATATTTTTTAATTAAATGGAGAAACACGACGAGGGATATCAAAGGCTTGTCCAAAAATTTGTTCATCTAGGTTTGGCTTTACTTTAATTTACCAAATTAGGCATCTCTCTTGATTAAAATTTTTATTCTTTTAAACATTTTATTTAGTATTAAGATTCATAAATTATATATACATATAAAAAATAAAAAAGAAAAAATACTTTTTAAATAAATAACAGACCTACCAATTCATTCTCCACTTTGATGGTAGAGTAATAGGTTAGTTTACTCTTATAAATACTTTTTGTGTTTTGGTAAAAAAAA
Organism: Diospyros kaki; assembly: GCA_036245055.1. Taxonomy (NCBI): domain Eukaryota; kingdom Viridiplantae; phylum Streptophyta; class Magnoliopsida; order Ericales; family Ebenaceae; genus Diospyros; species Diospyros kaki. Next base: position 34,454,511 of record BSEG01000016.1, read on the forward strand.
AAATTAATTAAAAACATCTTTTATTTGGTTTAAAGTAAGTGAATTAAGAAATTACTTAAAAAAAAAAATGAATCCACGCCCTGATGGGTGGCTTTTTATTTTTACAAGCAAAAAATCAATTTTTTTTAATAAAGTATACGATATATTTTAAGTTTTAATTTACTATGTAATTATTACATCACCTACACAAAAATCGTTTTCACCGTAATATAAGCAACTTTCACATTAATATAAATTTATTTTAAACTACAAATTAATTTAATTTATTAACATTTAAATTTCAATCAATTCAATTTATTAATATTTAAATTTCAACCAATTCAATTTAATTTTAACCTTCACAATATTCAAAAATAACAAATTCAATACAAATTCATAATTAAATATCATATTAAATATCAACATTTACAGCATAAATTAAAATAATTACAAAAGAGAAATATATATATATATATATATACAAACGGAAGTCACAATTGTCGCCACCAACGTTTTCGGCAACCACTGTCGGCTGAAGTTTTCAACGATCAAAACCTATCATTAGAAACACCAAGTTAAGAGAGTTAACATACAAAAAAATGAGAAAGATTTAACGGTTAGATTTTAATAGATCTGATTTTTAATTTTAAACTTAAAAAAGCACTGTCAGCCACCACCGGCGACCGTAGCCTGTGGTTTCCGGCGATCAGAGGCAACCACCCGACACCCAAGAGTCCATCGACCAACATACCCAAAAACTAGGAAGATCCAACGGCGAAAACTCTGTAGATCTAAGCTTAAAGATTCGACCAAACCCAATAACGTATATATATCTTTGCTGATAAAACTAAAGACCTACCTCCTTGTAGATCGGGGCTGGAACGAGCCCAAGGGACGTCGAAGATGCTGTTGCACGGGACTGGGGAGAGAGAGATGGCCGGAACGAGGACGTCGGAGGCTAAGTCGAACGCGCATGAGAGAAAGAGAGAGATATGGCCTGACGAGAAGGAGGAACGATCCTACTCGAAGGGGAGCATGGGAGAGTAAGAGAGAGAGAAGGCTAGAATGAGAGGAAGGAAGGTCACGTAGAGAAAATGTGTGTGTGTGTGTGAGAGAGAGAGAAAGAGAAAGGAATTTGAAATTTGAAAATTTGCTATCCTATCTTAATTGAAAATATTGCAATATTTTGCATTAAAATATCGCGATTACTCTTGGGTGGCACTTCGGGTGGCATTGTGATGGGTTGAATAACATTACTCTTACTCGAATAAAATAATCCCAAGCCTTCTATTAAAGGATAATGCTATTCGGCACCCCGAAGTGCCACCCAAGATGGAATTACCATTTTACCCATAGTTCAATTTACATAAATGACCCCATTCAACCTTCCTTATCTGACGGCTCAATCTCTCACTCACTCTCTTTTTCTCTCTCTCATTTTCTCTTTGTGTGACCCTCTTTCCTCTTATTCTAGCCTTCTTTCTCTCTCACTATCCCATGCTCCCCTTTGAGGAGGCTCATTCCTTCCTTTCTCTCATTCAGGCCATTTCTCTCTCTTTCTCTCATGCGTGTCCGACCAAGCTTTTGACCTTTCTTGGGGTCGTTCCAACCATCTCTCTCTCTCTTCAGCCCCATGCAACAGGGTCTCCGATGTCCCTTGGCTTGATCCGAGTCTGATTTACAAGGAGGTAAGTCTTTAGTTTTATTAGCAATGATTTTTAGCAAAGGTATATGGAAGTGTTAGGTTTGGTCGAAGGTTTAAGATTAGATCTACGGAGATTCGGTCGTTGGATCTTGCTGGTTTTTTGGTACGTTAGTCAATGGGGATAAGGGTGTTGGGTGGTTGCCTCAGATCGCTAGAAACAACCGGCCACGGTGGCCGATGGAGACTGGCAATGCGTTTAAATGGGTTTTGGGTTTGGCCGAAACTTTAAGCTTAGATCTACGGAGTTTCGGTCATTGGATCTTGCTGGTTTTTGGGTATATTTGTTGATAAGCCCTTGGGTATTGGGTGGTTACCTCTGATCGTCGAAAACCCCGGCAATGGTGGCCGATGGTGGCTGGCAATCCATTTTTAAGTTTGGCCAAAAATTAAAAATCAGATCTACTAAAATCTAACCGTTAAATCTGCCCCATTTTTTTGTATGTTAACTCTCTTGACTTGGTGTTTTTGATTGTAGGCTCTGTTTTTGGGAAGCTTCGACCGGCGATGTTAGTGGTAGCAGTTACATACATACATTACAAGAATTTCAGGTTTTAGCGATGGAATATATATTCTGTTACTAAACTCATCGTCGCTATTTTTTTTTTGTGACAGATTTTGTAACGCCCCGCTTTTTCGGGCACATTATAAATTGGGATAATTCCGAGACAATAAATTTTTTTTTCAAACACTAAAGGTAAACCACATCATTCCTCGAATCTATCCCAGAATTCTCATACATTAATCTCGAAAGAGAATCACTATACACATCAAATGCGGAAGCAAAGATCGAAACTTGATATCTTAACACTGATCATAAATCAATTCTTACATCTTCATAACCATAAGGATATACATCAATATTCCTCAAAATGTTTAGAATCTAAAGTAGCAGAACTTAAATACAAGGGCTACGTAACATACATTCCATTCTTCATGCACTCTGATAAGTGCCATTTTATGTCTCATTTATCCTCGTATCAGCTGCAATCTTCATTTGGAACGTTTGAATATTCCAGGGGCAAAACCCAAATTAGATGATGAATCATCTAAGTAAGGGTACATAATGCTATGTCATGTGTGTATGCAATTTCTTACCTCGTAGGTGTCAACTGCACCCCTCATGCTACCTACCATTTTAGCAGCCACCTTTTTCGAAGTCGGGGTGTATGGGTGCACCCTTGGTAAAGCAACGGTGCTAGTTCGTACTCCTTACGGCCTCAAATGCATGTGATCAATGATATCAACGTATATTTATGCATTTCATAATCATGTCATGGATGCAATCTACGTGTTAGGTACATTTCACAATATGTCAATATGATTAAAGCATTCCTGAGGATCGGGTTTCTTAAACATAAATCACTTACAACCAAACATTTTTCATAAAACTAACTTTAATTGGGAAGTACCCTTTACCTTCTCAAGCTTATCGGGCTACCTCGATATCTATGTCTTGCCTCGATTTGCGTGCCAACCTCAAAATTTGCACGAGTCTCTTCAACTTTAGCCTCAAGGTATCCTAATCAGCATAATTATTTAAATAAACATTAAAACCTATTTTTTCATAATTTCTGACATTTTCTTTCTATTTCTTCCTAATTTTCCTCAATAAATCTAAACTAAATATTTTCTCAAATATTCTTCTACGAAAATTCATAAAATAATATTCCTGAATTTTGAGAATTTTCTAGAAAATTTTACTCACCTTAACTTAGCATCTTCGTTTTCCTCGGTATGCATGCCATATTTCCAAAACGCGTGCCCGAACCATTCTTTCACTCAAAATCTCCAGAATATTAGTAGATCACCAAATCCTATTGTTCGAGAACTTTTCCTATTTTTTTTTCCTTTTCTCTCTTTTCTTTTTTTGTTTTCTTTCTTTTCTTTTTCTTTCTTCTTTTTTCTTTTATTTCTTCTCTTCTTCTCCACCATCTTCTTCACGCCTCTGCTTCTTCTCCAGCAACCATGCCACCATTTCTTCTTTTCTTTCTTCTTTATTTCTTTTTCTTCTCTTTTTTTTCTTCTTTTCCTTCTTTTTCTTCCTCTACAACTCCCGCCCCTGCCATGCACGCACAATGCGCCTCCTGCGCACTGCTGCCTCGTGGCCAACACCGTCTACCGACCTTTCCGTCGTGCATCGCCATCTCCCCCGCGTACCCGCTGCTACCCAACTCCGCCGCGTACAGCCGCAGCCACCTCGGTCGCCCCTTGCTTCGCGGCGGCTTGCTAGAGCTTCACGACCATAGCTACCATGGCCGCGGCTTCGCTTGCTTGCAGCCGCTTCGCGAGCCTCCACCAAGCCCTCCGGTCATCGCCGCATCGTGCGAACATCACCGCGACCGCTGCCCCTGCTCCGCTCGCTGCTGCTCTGCTCGAGCTTGCAGCCATGGCTGCCGTAAACTGCTGCCTCCCACTCGGCCCTTTCTGCTCCAGCGCGCGCGCGCACACACACACTCTCTTTCTCTCTTCCTTGCTCTTTCTCTCGGCCGAAGCTGAAGCTCCCTGCCATTTGCTTCCCACTTCTTCTTTATTTATAGGCGACCATTGCTCACGAACGTGTGTATATTTATATATATATATATATATTACATCACATTAATGGCTAAATCTTTCAAATCTTCAGACACTACCTCTTACAGATTTCTTTATTCAATTTATGCTGCCATGATCTCCCCATTTTGCGGCCAAAATCTCGGCCATTAAAGCTTCACAAAAGCTGGCCATCACACGAGCACTGCTACGCCCACTTATATATATAATTATATATATATATATATATTGCACTTATATTAATAGAGAAATTATACTTTTAAACCTCCCATTTCATTCTAAATTCATTAGGACAATTGCTTAATTGCAATTACATTCTTAAACACTGAATTACATTGCATTCTGATACTGAAAATCCAAAATTAATAACTCGAAGCTTAGTCAAAAAGAACGATTCGTCCTAGTGTCCTAACCAAGCTGTCGTTTCATCCCAAAACCACTGAAGGATTGCTTATTACAAAAAACTGGAGCCCTCCCAGGGTTCCGTTGATTTTTCGGGAGCCTCTTACAACAATTCGATTTTTCAGCCTAAATGGTAACTGTAATTTAGTTGTACCGAAAACTGTTCCCGATCCGATTTCTTTTGGTACCATAAATCATATCTCAGAACGCTCATCAAAATCATATAATTTTCCTTAGACAATTTCACTCTGAGGCATTCCTTACAATCGATTCGGTACTTATAACTACTATTAAGCCATTTTTTCGATATTCTAAACTCATCGAAATGACGTGGCAACCTCATACGAATATGGGGTATTACATTCTCCCCTCCTTATAAAAATTTCGTTCTCGAATTTGCCCTATGTCCTAAATCTCAAAATTAGAACTCTTGGGCTAACAACACTTATCAATCCCTAGACAATCCATTTATCAACCACACATTCTTTTCGGATTTCTCTTTCAAAGCTACTAACCACATAACTTGGTCCTTGGGCCACAAGTCTTAACCTAAACTCCTATCCAAGTCAGTACACATATCATCGTAATAAGCCTGCAACTCTCATATCCACATCATCAATTTTCAATTTGCTTTTCACTAAGTTATCCAATCGGTATCCTTAATCACGATACTTTTCTAATTCCGATTTCCAATGATGTCATTTGAACTAATCAATCATGCTTTGATAATCTTCCAACCTTAACACAAAAGTTCTTGATCCTAATACAGTTGACTTTTATTAAATGAATCATCAAAGGAGTATTCTTATGCCATCAAGCTATTTCAGTATCCTTGGGTCCTCAAATATCACAAATATACGTCATCACATATCATTGAAATTAGCTATGCCTCATCTTAGGTCATCACCTGATATAACTTCAAGTTTTTGTTAACTAATCGCAATCATCATGTCATATCATTATCCCATTAAGAAATCTTTTCAATTAATAGATTATACATGTCTCCAAATCTTCCTCTCGCAACTTAACTTTTAATATCAATCGAAATCTAACGTTGTCTTCCAAATCTAGTAATACTAATATCCTTGCATCGCTTGCTCTTTTGTTACTTGGTCACCTATTCATCCATATACCCATAACTTAAATAACTCCTCGCACTTTTCGAAGTGATAGCATTTTATATCATACGATTAATCATTTTATCCTCAAATTTACTTGAATTGATCCTCGAGTTATAACGTTTCCTACCAACTAACTTTAATCATGCTTGATCCTTAAGACACTATCTCATGCCAATCATGCTTTATCATACAAAAATCATCTAATTTATTTCCTTGCATTTAACCATCAGCTCTTTTGACTTCCAGTTAATTGTAGCACAGGTTCACTTACCAACTTGCAATCTCTAGACTTGCTCATTGACTTCATTGTCTACTTGTCTTAGTAATAGTGCTATTAACTTTACTCTTGCATCAATCCTAAAAAATATCATAGTCTCTTGCAATTGTTTAATAATTCATCAAGTTCGAGGTAAAGATATCGACTCTTAATTATCACCATTTTCAAAGCTTGATAATTTACGTCCTCAATCAAGCCACTTACAACTAAGCATCTAATAACCTCAACCTATTATTGGCAATTTCATCATTAAGAAATAATCCCAATAAATCTTTCGAGAATACCTTATGGTATTTTCTAATTTTTCTTACGGCTTTTCACTGACCTCAAGTGCTTGTACAATAAATCAATGGGCTCCTTGTAATCATAACTTGCTAACATCGCTTTAATGGTTATCTAGCTATACATCTCCCAATTTGCCTACCAAGCTACCTAGACTAACCGTCTAGCCATACGAGAGTTTCATACTCCAAAATCGAAAATCTCAAATTTCTAATCAATCTAGGTCAGCAGCTTCTCCTACTGTGACCTGTTATCCTGGCATATTTGACATCACTTGATTCTCTCAATCACGTCTAAGATTTGCATAATCTTCCAGACGACAATCCATAACTATACTGCCGACTAGAATAGGCAGGTACTTACGTTACCTATGGTACTCTAATTCTCCTTGGATTTCTTCTTGCAAACTCTAAAGTTTCCTTAGATCCTCAATCATCATTTTTTTTTTCAAGAAATTCCTCAAGAGTCTTAAACTGATTTGTCTCCGAAAATCTCGAATCGGATCACAATATCTGGTTCCAATTATCTTCCATGAATTCTATTTCTTTGCAACTATTACTCTCAATCCACCATTTATCTTGGTGTTTCTGAGTTCTCCTCATCGTCGACCACCGATAACTTTACTTGATTCCGCAAGTCTATTTGGCACACTGAACCGTTGTCACAATCTCTATTGACTAGGTCTCCTCATCATTCCTTTACGGTCGATACGACCTATCAAGCAACTCTTTCATTTTTAGAGTCCCGAACTCTACTTTGAACCAAGGCTATCATCACACAACTCATCATCAAGGTTTTAGACCAAGCATGCTCCACTACTTGAAATCCCATTTATCGAGAATCCACTGACTCCTGCATTTTGCTCTTTAGATCCAGCTGATTATCAGCACATGACCATTCATGATCCCATTGCCATACTAGATACCGAGGTATTCTACCCCTCGAGCCTCACAACGCTTATCGTGTCACCAACTCCCAAGATGACTGGGAACCCCGATACAATTCTTTAAATACGACACTCGATTCATATCCAATCTATTTCATTTTGGGTCAATTCTCTAGCCTCGATTAATCACCGTTAATGGCACACCTCGCCTCCTAAACCATTGGGACTTAGACCCATACAAGGTACAGACTGTACTGGGTTGTCCCAGATCTTCATCATCTGATCGTCTCCCAGGTAGTCTGCTATGATGCTTTAATCGACGGGCTTCCCATACCTTATCGCAAGCCATCCATCAACCATCTGCACGTGGGTCCCTAGATCCTAGATCCAGTAATGCCGTCACGCTACTAGGGTTCCTTATCCCTTCTTTGCGAGTCACAACGATTGTCACCTCATCAATTGGCGCAATTCTTACGCCATCATTTAGCCATCTTCGGCCTCTCGCTTGACCCGATTTGTTGGATCCCTAATCTTTACATCTCATTACCGAGACACTAAATGATACTCGAAAAATATTTATCATTTGATCTTACTTCTTTAACTAAGCCATGTCACATCAGATTAATTATTCTTGATTTTGATCATCCTTGATAACCCTCAGTTATCATATCTATGAATTCTGACTAATAACCTCAAATCAACAGTCTCTAAATCTCTCAAATCCATAATCATGGTTACCACGTCAACCTTACACCTGAATCCTATCATCTAATCCTAACTTCAATAGCTAAGCCATTATACTAGCTTCCATAAGGCTTTAATTTACTATTCATCGAGAATAGTAATCGTATATTTAAATAGTGTTTGTACATGAATAGTACACCAGGTAAGTTCCCAGGAAAGAGAAGTGGGTCACAAATGGACACACTTAAATACCAAGTCTTTCATTAGTCAGAACTTGCCTAGACATGTACTTCCACTACACAACACTTAATTCAATAACCTCTAAGCCTTTAATCGACAATCTCCGAATCTCCAAATAGGGTTTAACTCCGATCTCAGCTACATCCGAGTCACTTAAGGCTTCCAATAATTTTAAGCTCTGATACCAACAGTAACGTCCCAGTTTTCGGGCGCGTTATAAATTGGGACAATTCTGGGACAATAAATTTTTTTTCTTTCAAACACTAAAGCTAAACCACATCATTCCTCGAATCCGTCTCAGAATTCACATACATTAATCTCGAAAGAGAATCACTATACACATCAAATGTAGAAGCAAAGATTGAAACCTGATATCTTAACACTAATCATAAATCAATTCTTACATCTTCATTAACCACAAGGATATACATCAACATTCCTCAAAACGTTCAGAATCTAAAGTAGCAGAACTTAAATACAGGGGCTACGTAACATACATTTCATTCTTCATGCACTCTGATAAGTGCCATTTTATACCTCATTTATCCTCGTATCTGCTACAATCTCTACTTGGAACATTTGAATATTCTAGAGGCAAAGCCCAAATTAGATGATGAATCATCTAAGTAAGGGTACATAATGCTATGTCATGTGTGTATGCAATGTCTTACCTCGTAGGTGTCAACTGCACCCCTCATGCTACTTACCATTTTAGCAGCTACCTCTTTCGAAGTCGGGGTGTATGGGTGCACCATTGGTAAAGCAACGGTGCCAGTTCGTACTCCCTACGGCCTTAAATGCATGTGATCAATGATATCAACGTGTATTTATGCATTTTATAATCATGTCATGGATGCAATCTACGTGTTAGGTACATATCACAGTATGTCAATACGATGAAAGCATTCCCGAGGATCAGGTTTCTTAAACATAAATCACTTACAACCAAACATTTTTCATAAAACTAACTTTAATTGGGAAGTATCCCTTACCTTGTCAAGCTTATCGGGCTACCTCGATATTTGTGTCTTGCCTCGATTTGTGTGCCAACATCAAAATTTGCACGAGTCTCTTCAACTTCAGCCTCAAGGTATCCTAATCAGCATAATTATTTAAATAAATATTAAAACCTATTTTTTCATAATTTCTAGCATTTTCTTTAATTTTCTTTCTATTTCTTCCTAATTTTCCTCAATAAATCCAAACTAAATATTTCTAAAATATTTTCTCAAATATTCTTATACGATAATTCATAAAATAATATTCCTAAATTTTTAGAATTTTCTAAGAAATTTTACTCACCTTAACTTAGCATCTTCGTTTTTCTCGGTATGCGTGCCATATTCCCAAAACACGTGCCCAAACCATTCTTTCGCCCAAAATCTCCAGAATATTAGTAGATCACCAAATCCTATTTTTCGAGATTTTTTCGAGAATTGTTCCTATTTTTTCTTCCTTTTCTTTCTTTTCTTTTCTTTTATTTTTCTTTCTTCTTTTTTCTTTTATTTCTTCTCTTCTTCTCCACCATCTTCTTTGCGCCTCTGCTTCTTCTTTTCTTTCTTCTTTATTTCTTTTTCTTCTCTTTTTTTTTTCTTTTCTTCTTCTCTTTTCTTCCTTCCTTCTTCTTCTTTTTCTTCTTCCTCTACAACTCCCGCCCCTGCCATACGCGCACAGTGCGCCTCCTGCGCACGGTTGCCTCATGGCCAACACCACCTACCGGCCTTGCCACCGTGCACTACCGTCTCCACCGCGCACCTGCTGCTGCCCGGCTCCACCGCGCACAGCCGCAGCCACCTCGGTCGCCCCCTGCTTTGCGGCAGCTTGTTAGAGCTTCACGGCCATGGCTGCCATGGCCGTGGCTTCGCTTGCTTGCGGCCGCTTCGTGAGCCTCCACCAAGCCCTCTAGTCGTCGCCGCATCGTGCGAACATCACCATGATCGCTGCCCCTGCTCCACTTGCTACTACTCTGCTCGAGCTTGCGACATGGCTGCCGCAAGCTACTGCCTCCCACTCGGCCCTCTCTGCTCCAGCACACACACACACACTCTTTCTGTCGGCCGAAGCTCGAGCTCCCTGCCATTTGCTTCCCACTTCTTCTTTATTTATAGGCGGCCATTACTCACGAACGTGTGTATATTTATATATATATATATATATTACATCACATTAATGGCTAAATCTTTCAAATCTTCAAACACTACCTCTTACAGATTTCTTTCCTCAATTTATGCTGCCACAATCTCCCCATTTTGCGGCCAAAATCTTTGCCATTAAAGCTTCACAGAAGTTGGCCATCACACGAGCACTGCTACGCCTACTTATATATATATAATATATATATATTGCACTTATATTAATAGAGAAATTATACTTTTAAACCTCCCATTTCATTCTAAATTCATTAGGACAATTGCTTAATTGCAATTACATTCTTAAACACTGAATTACATTGCATTCTGATACTGAAAATTTAAAATTAATAACTCGAAGCTTAGTAAAAAAGAACAATTCATCCCAGTGTCCTCATCGGGCTGTCGTTTCATCCCAAAACCACTGAAGGGTTGCTTATTACGAAAAATCAGAACCCCCTCAGGGTTCCGTTGATTTTTCGGGAGTTTCCTACAACAATTCGATTTTTCAGCCTAAATGACAACTGTAATTTAGCTGTACCAAAAACTATTCCCGATCCGATTTCTTTTGGTACCATAAATCCTATCTCAGAACGCTCATCGAAACCATATCATTTTCCTTAGACAATTTCACTCTGAGGCATTCCCTACAGTCGATTCGGTACTTATAACTGCTATCAAGCCAATTTTTCCGTATTTTAAACTCATCAAAATGACGTGGCAACCTTATAGGAACATGGGGTATTACAGATTTGTCACACCAAATAGAGAAACACCAAATTTATTAATGTGTATATATATTTTAAATTTATATTAAATAGATTTTAAAAAATAACTAAATAATTTTATGTGATACATAGAGATTGAGTTGTATTCTTTTAATTTTTTTTTTAACCAAATACAGAAACCCCACGAGGGATACCAACAGCTTGTTCAAAAATTTATTCATTTGGATTGGGCTGTACTTTAATTTATCAAGCAAATTATGCATCTCTCTTGATTAAAATTTTTATTCTTTTCTAAATTTTATTTAGTGCTAGGATCCATAAATTATATATATGTACATAGTGAGCACTATTAAATCATAGTTAAATAATTCTTGATATATTTAATTTATCAAGAATTATTTTTTTTAATAAAATTTATAATACAATTTAAGTGTTAATTAACTATATAATTATTATATCATTTACAAAAAAAATCGTTTTCATAGTTAATTTTCACATTAATATAAATTTATCTTAAATTTATATTAAATAAATTTAAATTTAACTTTATACACATTAATAAATATAAATTTAAATGTGATATTGAGCTAATTTAAATTTTATTTAATATAAATTTAAAATATATATACACATTAATAAATATTTAAATTTAAATAAAATTAACAATAACTACTTAACATTCAATTCTTAAATAAACTTAATAATTTCAATTCAAATATTCAAAAAACAAATACAAACCAATTTAATTTATTAACATTTAAATTTCAACCAATTCAATTTAATTTTAACCTTCACAATATTCAAATATCACCCATTCAATACAAATTCAATATTAACATCAACATCTTCAATACAAATTCATAATTAAATATCAACATTTGCAATATAAATTAAAATAATTACAAAAGAGAATATATAAATATATGTAAATATATGTGTATGTAATCGTCGACGACCATTGCCGGTCGAAGCTTCCCACAATCAGAGCCTATCATCAGAAACATCAGGTCAAAAGAGTTAACATACAAAAAAAATGGGACAGATGTAACTGTTAGATTTTAGTAGATCTAATTTTTAATTTTTAGCCAAACTTAAAAATGGACTGCCAGCCATCGCCAGCCACTGTAGTCGATGGTTTATGGCGATCAGAGGTAACCACTTGATACCCAAGGGCCTATCAACCAACATACCAAAAAATCAGCAAAATTCAACGGCCGAAACTTCGTAGATCTAAGTTTAAAGTTTTGGCTAAACCCAAAACTCATTTAAATGCACTGTCAGTCGCCACCGGCCACCATGGCCGGTGGTTTTCAGCGATCTGAGACAACCACCCAACACCCTTATCCCTATTGGCGAACATACCAAAAAATCAACAAGATCCAACGGCCAAATCTCCATAGATCTAAGCTTAAATCTTCGGGCAAACCCAACACTCGCATATACCTTTGCTAAAAATCATTGCTAATAAAGTTAAGGACTTACCTCCTTGTAGATCGGACTCGGATCGAGTCAAGGGATATCGAAGACACTGTCGCACGGGGCTAGAGAGAGAGAGATGGCTAGAGCAAGCCCAATGGAGGCTAGAGACTCGGTTGGACACGTAGGAGAGAAATACAGAGAGATGGCCTGAATGAGAGGAAGGGAGAAATGAGCCTCCTCGAAAGGGAGCATGGGAGAGTGAGAGAAAGAGAAATAAGGCTAGAATGAGAGAAAAGAGGGTCTCACCGAGAGAATGTGTGTGTGTGTGTGTGTGAGAGAGAGAGAGAGAGAGAGAGAGAGAGAAAGAGAGAGAGGTGTGAGAGAGAGAAAAGAATTTAAAGTTTAAAATTTTGTTACCCTCTCTTCATTGAAAATATCGTGATATCCTTTGAGATATCGCAATACTTTGCACTAAAATTTCACGATATCTCCAGGGTGGCACTTTGGGGGGCTGAGTAGCATTATCCTCTAATCAATCCCTCCAAAATGGCAACAATCAGGAAGCATGCATGAAGCAGCCAACTCAACAGAATAATAATAACTTGGTAAACTTTTATCCAACTTGTGTTGATTATTTTTTTAGAATTTATTTAATTAAAATTTAATATCATTATTATATGTGTGTAAGTTAGAATTAATAATCAAACCAACTCGGCTATTATTAGATTAGGTTAATTAATTTAGTTTTATTTAATGAATAATTTTATTTTTAGTCTTGTTTTATAGTCTCCATCAAAATTAATTTAAATGTGAATTATTAAGAAAGTTGGACCAATCCAACCTGAAAGCACTCTTAATTACAAAACTGAAATCTAGAGGTAAAATAGCACAAAACATTGGTTAAATTGGATGACGTATGGTCTAATCTTTAGGCAAGAAACCCAAGAGAGAAATTTGAGACATCTTCCCAATAAAATAGCCTTCAAAGGACTCTTCCGCGCTACTTATTTGGTCCAATCTTTAGGTAAGAAATCTAAAGAGAGAAATTTGAGAGATCTTCTCAACAAAATAGTCCTCTAGAGACTCTTCCGAAGGTCATTCTCAAGTACTCTTGGGAGACCTTCTTGAGAGCCTCTCCTCGAGTACCTCTGAGAGACCCTCTTGGAGGCCTCTCTTGGATACCACCGAGAAACCCTTTTGGAGGCCTCTCTTGGATATTTGAAGAGCATTGAGGTCTTTGCAAGAAAATTCAAAATAAATGATCTAAAAAGATGAATACTCTTTTACCTATCAACTTTAGTTTTTATAAATAATGAGTAATTACTAGATACTATTCAAATTATACTTCTCTTCATCTTATATACTCTTCCATGAACACTAGCTTAAACATTGAAGGCCCGCGCGAGAGACACCCCCATACCCCTAAAAGTCTTATGTTATATAAGTCTCCCGAATACTAAAGGTTGAAGACGAATACTCTCCTACATTTACAAACTTATTGTTGTATCTAAGTATCAATAACCATAAATAAAATAAAATTATAATATAAAAATCAATTTTTTAAACTCTTTTTCACACGAAATTGGAACCCAAAAACCATGCACATAATAGGAGGAAAATTTACTTCCTTTGGTGAACGTACGAACATTGTTAATAAACCACCAAGGAAACGATTAAAAAAGTCATTTACCAATTTAATATTTTATTTACGAGTTTATCAAATCACCTTCCAGAGAAAAAAATACCAATTTTTTTTTCCTTACTCGTTGAAAGGCCAAAAAATACCAAGTATTTGTGGATTATGATGATGCCTATATATTAACTAGTAACGTCACGTAGTTTATTTTGAGTAATAAAACAAATTTGATATTTATTTACTATATAGCACATGCAGGACATTAGTTGACAATGAAGACGGACAATTTTATGGTCTGGTAGCCATGAAAACATACAAAAATTCGTAACATTATTGGTCTTAAGGTTGGCAAGATCGATGTAATTAAAGTACATAAAAAAGATGACTAATAAATATTCCTACCACAAGAATTGGTAGAATGCAGAAACTATGAAAACTAACTTGGTGGGATCGATCATCCCATCAATTAAAATTTATAGAATCGACTTCATCAGTTTCGTTTTGTTGCTCGCGTCAGGCATAACCAACGTAGGCATGCAGGGAGGCCCACGTTAGGGCCTATGCCCCCTTCTGATTTTATTCGTGTTAAACAAATCTTATATTGTTTGACGCGAGTAACATAACAATTCTGTCAAATTCATATGATAAGATCAAATATGGATGAAAGCATAAATATATCCATGTACTTTAGCAAAAAAGTCTTGTGGCACCTCCAAAATTTTAAAACGTCTCATTAGACACTTTTACTTTAAAAAAGTAGAACTATTAAATCCTTTTTAATTTGTATTAAATTAAATGTATTCATGTACTTTACCAAAAAATAGCTCTGTGACAATCTAACATTTTTTAAAAATATTTTAACAAGTGAAACTATTAAATACTTTTTAACAATGTTTGGGTGTCGTGGGATGTTTTTGGTAAAGTACAAAAAGTGAACTTAATTTAATATAAATTAAAAGGTGTTTAATAGTTTTATTTTTTTGAATGTGTCTAATGGGACATTTTAAAAGTTTAGGGTATCACAGGATTTTTTTACTAAAGTACAAGAGTACATTTATGCCTTCACCCATCAAATATTGTGATCTAGCGATTGTTATTTTGCTTTTTTTCATTAAGAGCTCTTGATTTATATTAGTTGATGACAATGATTTTTTCTCAAGGTAACCAAAATGTCTCTTTTATTCATGGATATTGTATAAGTAAAAAGGATATATATATATATATGTATTTATATATAGATATATATGTATATCTTGCCATTGAAATGTTCTTACCACTATCAAGAATTATAATTTTTTTCTTAATAAAAGAGGAAGATGAGTGACCAAGATATATAGTAATTTTAAGTGTAATTAGGTTTTTTCCTGTCTAAGAAATGTCTAGTTTAAACTATTAACTATTAATAAACGACAAATTTGTCATCCTAACTCTACTGTAATACATAAAATTAAACCTTGTATCTACTATTCTTTTTAGCACTATTGAGTTTGAATCCTCTCACAAGTAAGATGAATTTAAGATTCGAACCCCAAACTCATAAAACATAAGAGAACTTGAGAACAACTACGGCATCGTCATAGTGGCGAAGAGCTACGGTCAAAGGAGAACCTCCAAACCATACCTCTTTTTATTAACCAAATCAGTCATGGTCCTTGCAGTTGGTTTGTTTTCACCTTAGTCTTACAACAGTGCTGATACATGGTCTTTTGATATGTAGCTAGCTAGGGCTAGCCCTGAGGGTAGGTGATCAAGGCGATTGCCTAGGGTCTCCCAACCATAGAAGGCTCACAAAAAATTAAGTTCAAATTTTAAATATATAATACATACATGCTAAAATACATAATTTATACTAATTCTATTTGAGTTTAGTTGATAAAGTGGTGGGTTGTAAATTAAAAGTTTCTCAGGTCACTGATTCAAATCACTTCATCAGCACGTTTGAATTTTATTACATTTTAATTTTTTTTAAACAATAAATATCAATCCCACAAATTTTGTATGAAAAATTAATACTTTAGTATATTTTTTTTACATTTGAATGTTTGCTAAATAATAAATACCAATTTCACAAATTTTGTTACTAAAAATTAATGTCTTAGTGAATTTTTCTGTATTTTAATGTTTTTTAAACAATAAATATCATTCCTGCATCAAAATTTTGTAAGAAAAATTAATATTTTAGTCATTGGACCTTTGAAAGTTTTCAGTTAAATTTTTTAAATTTAAAATTCAATCATGTAAACCGTTAATAACATATTCGATCTAAAGTCTTGAAAATTTAAGACCCCAATAAAATTTTAGTTTATGACCTTGTTTAGGCCCCAAAATCTCACAGCGGGCCTTGGTCTAGCACATGCCATCTTATGTGTCGGTTTTATGATTCTTAATGAGTCCCAAGGCTATGACAAGTTCTTGATTTTACCTTCATAGGTTTTCGGCCCGTAATTGAAGTATCGTCCAAGTCAAAAGTACCATTCATTGGCAACCCATTTAGAAGTCAGACCATAAGCCCTTAGTTAGGCCTTTGGAGGAGAAATGGGCTAAGCTCACTTGCTCAAGGCTTTAAGGAAGGCCAATAAGCCCAAGCCCATTCCCTTGTTGCTTGCCCTAGGGTTGTCATATAGAAGGGCCTATTTTCTTCTCTATTGCCCTTATTGACGGCCGATCCTCTTTTTCCCTTAGTTCGATCTTTTGTTTCCTTTGATGGCTGATCTTCGTGAGTCTCTCATTCCTTTCTCAGTCCGATCCCTCTTCCCATGGTGGTGGTCTTGCTTTCCTTTGCGAATCCCTTGGTCAATTTGTTGGTGATCCCTATTTATATTATTTGATGGCGTTCTCCAAGGTAAGCTCTCACTCTACGATTGTTCATTCCATCTTCTTCGTGAGGGGTTCTTGCTGTTCCTTGGTGGATCATTTGATGAGTGACCTTGGGTGGTTTCAGCGAGAGGTGTCGATCGACCGAGAGGGTTTGAGCGACTTAGGGGATTTGGTTATTGGGGATTTGGGGATTCTTTGAGGTTTGGTGGCCTTATTCGATTGGCATTACCTGAGTGGTTGTAATACCCAAGAAATTGGGATTATTTGAGGATAAGTGTTTTATTAGAAAAATAAAATTTTGGGGAAGATCTAAATAGCCCAAAAAATTGAACAAATCGATTGTAGGGAGTGGCCTGGAGCCAAGATGCCAAAGGAAAATAATATGGTAGTGATGAGTATTTCAAGGAATGATTTATAGCATCAAAAGAAACCAAATCATGAATGATTTTCAGTACAACTAAAATACAGCTGCAATTTAGGCTGAAAAATCGAATTTTCATAGGGGATTTCTGGGAAGTCAACGGAACTTTGAGGGGGCTCATATTCGATATGTAGGACAACCCTTCAGCAGTTTTAGGAAGAAATAAGAGGGTTGATGGCCAAAACAAAGATTCGAGCCTAAGTGTAGTTTTTCGAAATTGTCAGAGGGAGGTCGAAATGATATTTTCTCAGAATCTTCGGGGGTCAAATGAAATTTTCAGGACTTGAGGAAATTAAATGCAATTATGCAAAGCAAAGGGGCTTTGTGAAAATGGGTCAAAGTAAGAAAGCCAAAGTTGAGCGGCCAAAGTGCAATTTCATGAAAAACCCCCCAAACAGCCATGGCCGACCAGCCCATCCAATCATCGAAATTGGCCATGGGAGACCCGAGGAAGTGGCTGAGGGCCTTAGGGCAAGCCAAGACAATCTTCTTGGCCAATAAAATGGCTCAAAATGGCATCGAAATCGGGCTAACTTTCAGTCGAAAGTAGTCGAAAGTTTGGCCGCTAAGAATCAAGTTTTGGGTTGCTTTTGGTGGGATTTGGACTCATTAAGGGTAAGAGGAGACATCAGAGGCCTTGGGTTGCTCGAGATCTGTCGTTTAGGGGTCTGAAATGGCCTATAAATAGGCGTTCATGGTGGCCGATTCTAGAGCAAATTGAAGCTCCAAATCGAGGCCTTTTTCGAATAAATTGAGAGTTCAAACCATGGGGCTTTTGTTGCACATGGCTTTAAGATGGATTCTAGAGATTTTCGTGCATTTTGGTTGGGGTTTGATGGCATTTCGAGGCTTCGCCAAAGATAGAGGCGGGCGACCGATCTGAGAGTTTGGTCGACAAATTGGAACCTTTACCGAACTCCTTTCGAGCTAAGACCAGTCCCATCGTGATCGACTGGTCAAGGAATCCAAGCTGGTGGAGAGACAAAAATTTTTCTGGCGTGCCGTGGCTGGGGAAGACGACTGGCGTATGGGTCACACCTGCTGGCCTTCAAGCGTTGCCACTCGCCCTAGCACGTGTGGGCGCATGGGTGGTCCAAAAAATATGGAAAAAAATCTCTGAAATTCAAGAAAAATAAGTTATGGAGGTTTGTGCAAAAAGTTTTGGTGTTGGCCTTCCCGATGTCATGGTTTTTGCATCAATCAAGCTCGTTTTGTGTGAAAATGCAACATCCGAGTAAGTTCAGTAATTTTCTCTTGAAGTTCATAGGTTATTATGATTTGTTGTGAAGAAATATTGGAGAAAATAGTTTGGGAGATATTTATTTGGAATTTTAGAAAGAAAAATGGAAGAAAATGAAGAAAAATAGGAAGAAATAGGAATATTGAGTTATTTTGTGAAAAATATGATTTTTAGGATTGTTATGCTCGAGATAAAGTGATTGGTGCAACTTTTGTCGTTGGACATGAAAATCGAGGTCGAGCACGCAAATCAAGGATGCGCATTTTTTGAGGTAGATCGAACTTCGTGCTAATGTGAGTGGTCTTATCTCAAGAACTTATATTTATGATATGACTGCTTATATATGCATGATATTTATGAATGCTATGATCATTTTGTCATATTGCATGGAAAGTCGTGATGTTGCATGGCACGATATTATTAGCATATTGATATTTGTACATGGGAATGGAATGTCACCCCGATAGTGTAGCCGTAATTCCCCAAGGGCAATTGATGGAATAACGTTAGGATTATCTTGTCGGAGATTCTGCCTAAGATTTCGTGCCGGACTTGTGGGCTAAGGAAGTTACACTAGGATAAATGTTTGCTCATGTTATTGCATCATGCATCCATATATATGTTTTTGGACCCTCACTAGAAGTTTCATCTTCTAATGAGTTATGCCTCTGGAACATTCAACGTTCTAATTGAGACTTGTAGTTTAGGCAAGGAGGTGATTAAAATATGACAGCACGGGATGACGTGTCCAATGATTCAGTAGGTTGATCTGGTATTTTTTTTGTTCAGGAAGATTCAGATATGTATCAGATGAGATGAGAAATGACAATGTATGATTGAGGTATCATTAGATTGCACCTGAGGTGTTTAGTTAATATCTCGGGAAACAAGTCTCCATGTATTTATGTATTAAGGCTTTTGAAGATATGATGTAATGTTACGGATTCTTATATTGTTATAAAGTGAATTGATTATGTACCATATCAGGTTTCGATTATTGCTTCTGCATTTATGATGATTACCTGTCTCAACTTATTGATTCTTATTTTGGTATGCTGAGAAGGTAGAACGGGATTGTCGGGAAATATTTATATTGAGTTTATGTTGAAAAAAAAAATTCCTGAAATTCCTAAGCTTTTTAACGCACGAAAAAATGGGGTGTTATAGTGGTACTTTCTGGACAAACAGAGATCTGAGTCTTGAATCACCTTTCAATCTGATCAACTGGGAGTTTTATGTTTCTGTTCTTCTTATTCTTGTTTTCGGCATTCTGGTTTTGATTTCTCTAAGTACTAACCCTTTTGTTTTTGTAGTGTTCTTCTGCAACGAATGGTATCAGAGCCTTGTGTGGCTCCTGGGTTGTGCGGAATCAAAACATAATCAAAATACCCTCTGGTTTTCGTTCAATTTTTCACTGTAAGAGTTTTAAGGTTTATGTTGAATTCGAATCGTCTAACTTCAATTACTTTGTGCAATGGGTGATTCGGGGTAAACCAACCCCATATTCATGATCGTCCGACCGAGTAGCATCTCTCTGATTGGCACGTGCCAACCCACTCGCCAACAAGCGGTGGCACGTGTAGTTGTAGGCGGCAACGCGTGAAGGCGGGTAGGTTCGTTATTCTGCTCCAGTTTTGTTCTTGCTCTGACTCGTGTTCATACTAGATCTCATATTTGAGATCTAGCCTGGTAAATCAGTATCAGCTGTGTTTGATATTTTTCTGCAGCTTTTGTTCCATATTGTTCTGTGAAATTCCTTTCCGTGCCTATATAATTTATTCATAGTAGATCTCACATTTGAGATCTACCCTAGTAAATCAGTATCAGTTGTGTTTGATATTTTGTTGCAGTTTCTGTTCCATATTGTTCTGTGAAATTCCTTTATGTGCCTATATAATTTCTTGTGTGCAATTTATTCAAATAATCTGTTGTGTGATATGTGTTATTCTGTGCCTATATAGTTTATTGTGTGCAATTAGTTTCAGAATACTATATTTATTAGTAAAATCAGTTTATCTGTCTTTGTTTAACCCTGTTCCTATTTTGATTTGTTATCCCATTGTAAATCTGTTGCCTTAGTTAAATTTAAACTATGTGTTTGCATTAAGTTAACTAGGCTGCATATTTCCTGTGTAGTACATATACTTAGTGAATATGACCACCCACTTTGAATTGGGGGTTTTCAATGGGAAGTGGGATTTGTAAGAACCCATATTTTCGTGAGGTTGCTACGTAATTTAAGCAAGTTTAGAATACCAAAAAATTGGCTTGATAGCAGTTATAAGTACCGAATCAACTGCAGGGAATACTTCAGAGTGAAATTGTCTAAGGAAAATGATATGTTCTTGATGAGCATTCCGAGATAAGATTTATTGTATCGAAAGAAATCGGATCGGGAACAATTTTCAGTACAGCTAAAATGCAGTTCCTAGTTAGGCTTCAAAATCGACTTGTCGTAAGGGACTTTCGGGAAATCAATGGAAGCTTAAAGGGGTTTCAATTTTTCGTAGTGAGTAACCCTTTAGTGGTTTCGAGATGAAACAAAGATCTGGTGAGGGCACAAGGACGAAATTGTCCATATCGAGTAAGATTTAAGTTATTAATTTTAGATTTTCCGTATCGTAATGCAAATTAATTTAATATTTGAGGATGTAATTGCGATTAACGAATTACCTTAGTACAATAGAGACGAAAGTGGGATTTAAATGTATAATTTTCTATTATAATATGTAATTATATATATATGTTATTATTTGTGGTTGTGTGTGTGCGGATGCCATACCCTGCAAAATTTCATGGTTGAGATTTGCGCAAGATTGAAGGAGATTTCAGAAGGATTTTAGGGAGAGATATGGCAGCAAGATTTGAGGAAATGGAAGCCAGATTTGAGGGATTGTGTGATTATGTGATATAATATATATATATGCAGCCATGGAGAGCAAGCAGCAGCGCCTATAAATTGGGAGTGGTTGTGGCAGATTGAGAAGAAGGAAGAGATGCAAGAGAGAGATCGAGAGAGTTAGAAGCAAGAAAGAGAGATTGAGAAAAAGGGAATGGGCCGACTCAATGGCCAAAATCAGCAAGCGGCCATGGCTGCGAACAGCAAGCTGCGACCATGGAAGCTTGATCAAAGGGGGGCTGCGGGGCCGACGAAGGCGGAGGGTAGCGACCGCAATGGAGGTTGGCGAGGCTGAGGTGATCGTAGGCTGAGGCAAGGCCATCTGGCTCACAGTGTAGTGGGCTAGTGGCTGTTCGCGCAGGAGGCACGGGAGAGAAGAAGAAGAAGAAGGAGGAGAAGGAGGAGGATGAGGAAGAATATAAGAAGAAGAAGAAGGAGGATGAGGAAGAATATAAGAAGAAGAAAAGAAGAAATAAAAGAAAAAGAATGAAGACTGGCGTATGGCAGTTGCAAGGGCAGGAAGGAAGAAGAAAGGTGGAGAAGAAAAAGAAAAAAAGAAAAAGGAAAAAGAAAAGAAATAGAAGAAAAATAGGAAAAAATGGGGAAGATTCCCATAAAAGTTTCGAATCGTTCTAGGAATTTATTTGGGGCTAAAGGAGCATGCTGGAAGTCAGGAAATTGATCTGGCATGCATTTCGATGTTAAGACACGTATACCAAGGAAGATTGAGAGGCTAAGTTAAGATAAGTAAAATTCCTTAGAACATTTCAGAAATTCAGGAATATTATTTTATGAATTGTCATAGTGAAATATTTGAGAAAATATTTGAGAAATATTTAGTTTTGATTTATTGAAGAAAAATAGGAAGAAATAGAGAGAAAAATAAAGAAAATGCAAAAAATTATGAAAAAATAGGTTTTAATACTCATTTAAATAAATATCGTGATTATGATGCTTTTAGAGTTGAGTTGAAGTGACTTGTGCTAATTTTGAGCTTAGCACGCAAATCAAGACGATGCACGTATTTCCAAGCAAACCACGAATATCGAGGTAGACCGATAAGTTTGAAAAGATAAGTGGTATTTTCCAACTTGACTTAGTTTTATGGAAAATGGTTGGTTTGTAAGTGGTCCGACCCTAAACCTTATTTATGTAAATAGTCTTATCATGTTGTCATGTCTTGGTATGTTATGCATCACGTAGATTGGATTCACATGTATCGATGATGAATATGCATATGTACACGGTGATATTATTGATCATGCATCGCATGTTGGGTTTGAGACTAGGATTGGCACTATTGCTCTGCCAAGGGTGCACCCATACACCTCGGCTGATGTAAAGGCTGTAAAAAATGGAGAGCAGCAGTTGGGTGCGGTCGAGTCAAACTAAAGAGCAAGAAATTTTGTATATTGCATTTATGCACGAAATATGTTTATTGTTCCCTTACTTAGATGATTCATCATCTAACTTGGGCTTTGTCCCTAAAATATTCAAGCGTTCCAAATGAAGATTGTAGCAGAAACGAGGATGAATGAAGCATAAAATGGCACTTAGCAGAGTGCATGATGAATGAAATGTATGTTATGTAGCCCATGTATTTAAGTTTTGCTGCTTTGAATTTTAAACGTTTTGAGGAATGATGATGTATATCCTTATTTATGGTTAATGAAGATGTAAGAATTGATTTATGATCAATGTTAAGATATCAGGTTTGATTCTAGCTTCCGCAATAGATGTGTATGATGATTCTCTTTCGAGATAAATGAATGGAAATTTTGAGATAAATATGAGAAATGATGTGGTTTTGCGTTAGTATTGGAAAAAAAAATTATTATTCCAGAATTGTTCCCATTTATAACACGCTCGAGAAAGTGGAGTGTTACAGTTGGTATCAGAGCTTAAGTTTATTGGAAGCCTTAAGTGACTTTGATATAGTTGATATTAGAAATTAAGGAATAAATATTTGGAGACTTAAGGGGATCCAATATTGATGGAACCAAGTAGTAGGAACCCCAAGTGGAGACTTAGGGGGGAAAAAAGACTAATGGTTCGTAGAACGAAACCCTTATTTGGAGATTCAGGGATTGTCGGTTAAAGTCTCAGAGGTTATGGATTTAAGTGTGGTGTAGTGGAAGTGCAGGTCCAAGAAAGTTCTGGCTAAGAAAAGACTTAGTATTTAAGTGTGTTTATTTGTGACCCACCTCTCTTTCCTGAGAACTTACTTGGTGTACTATTCATGTACAGACACTATTCTAGTATACGGTTACTATTCTCAGTGAATAGTAAAAGCCTGATGGAGGCTAGTACAAGCAGAATGATCTAGTTATTAAAGTTAGGATCCGATGATATGATTCGGGTGTAAGGTTGACTCGGTAACCGTGATTATGCATCCGAGAGATTCAGAGACTGTTGATTAGAGGTCATTAGTTGAAATCCTTACAATAAAAGATAGGATAACTGTGGTTATCGAGGATGATCGAATCATGGATGATTAGTCTGATGTGACATGGCCTAGCTTAAAAGTTAGAATCAAATGATAAGTATTTTTTAGGATCATTTAGTTTCTCGAAAATGAGAGTTAAAGATCAGGGATCCAACGGATTGGGTCAAGCAAGAGACCGAAGATGGCCAAATGATGGCATATGAGTTACGCTAATTAATGAGGTGACAGTGGTACAACTAATGTGACTCGCAGAGACGGGATAAGGAACCCTAGCAGCGTGATGACACTACTGGTTTGGTGTTCGTAGTAACGAATCTGGATCTAGGGACCCACGTGCAGAGGGCTGATGGATGGCTTGTGGTAAGGTACAAGAGACCTATCGACCAAAGCATCATAGCAGACTGTCTGGGAGATGATCAGATGCTAAAGATCTGGAACAATCCAGTAAGGTAGGTACCTTGTGTTGGTCTAAGTCCCAATGGTCTAAGATGCGAGGTGTGCCACTAGCTGTGATTGATCAAGGCCGGAAGCTTAGGGAATCAACCCAAAATGAAATGGATTGAATATGGACTGAGTGTCCTATTTAAAGAATTGCATCAGAGTTCGTGGTCATCTTGGGAAAGGGTGACATGACGAACAATGCGAGATTCGAGGAGTAGAATACCTCGGTGTCTAGAATGATAATAAGATCATGAGATAGTTGTGTTTGCAATTGCCTCAAAGAAAGAGATGAATGGCATAAAGGAAAAGTTAGTCGATGTATGAAATGAACATGGTAAATGCATGCTCGTGAGCCGTTTAGGCGCTATCTATGAGGTGATGAAATCACCGGCTGTGATAAGGGCCAAGAATAAATGTTCTTGCAAAAGGAGTTAGACTCGGGGCAGCGACGACGAATGATAGTTCTAGGACGACTACGACGAGACAATACAGTTTTCACCCGGGACGTACTCGTGTGAGGGTCGACGTATGGAGTAGGAATGAGCCTACTATGTGATCGGGGTGATGATGGCAGCTTGTGTGCTGGTTGACGGTAAGTGTAGTGCCTAGGAAGAACTAATTTAAGGGTCGTGTGTCGAAAGTCAGTGGATTATCGGTAAATGAGATTTTAGGTAGTGGAGCATAGGTAGTCCAAAACCTTAACGATGAGTAGTGAGATGGAAACCTCGGTTCAAAAGAGAGTTCAGGTACCAAAAAGGAAAGAGTTGTTTGATAGGTCGTATCGACCGTAAAAGGAATGATGAGGCGACGTAGTCAACAGAGGTTGTGACTACGGTTTAGTGTTCCAAATAGACCTAAAGAATCAGATAAAGTTGTCGGCGGTCAACCCGATGAGGAGAACTCGAAAGAACCATGATGAATGGTGGATTGAGAGCAATAGTTGCAAGGAAATATAGTTCACGGAAGATGATCGGAACTAGATATCATAATATGATTCGGGATTTTCGGAGATAAATCGATTTGAGATTCTTGAGGAATTTCTTGAAAGAATTAATTGAGAATCTATGGATTCGTGATGAAACTTTAGAGTTTTCAGGAAGAAATCCAGCGAAGATTGGAGTACCGTGGGTGACGTAAGTACCTGCCTACTCTAGCTGAGAGTATAGTTATGGATTGTTATCTTGAATATTGTGCAAATCTTTGGCGTGATTGAGAGAATCAAGTAATGGTAGATGTGCTAAGATAACGGGTCGCAATAGGAAAAGCTGCAGACCTAGATCGATTAGAAATAAGAGATTTTTGATTTTGGAGAATGAAACTCTCGTATAGCTAGACAGTTAATCTAGGTAACCTGGTAGGCAAATTGGGAGATGTATAGCTAGATAATCATTAAAGTGATGTCAGCAAATTATGATTATAAGGAGCCATTGATCTGTGGTACATGCACTTGCGATTAGTGAAAAGCCGTAAGAAAAATGGGAAATACTAAGATATATTCTGGAAAGATTTATCGGGATTATTTCTTAATTATGAAATTGCCAATAATAGCTTGAGGTTATTAGATGCTTAGTTATAAGTAGTTTGATTGAGGACGTAAATTATCAGACTCTGAAAGAGATGATAATTAAGAATCGATATCTTTATCTCGAATTTGATTAATTATAAAACAGCGACAACAGGCTCGGATATTTATGATTGATATGCGATCAAGGAATGAGGCATTCTGAATACGACAATGGAGTTGTGATTTGATGATTTGACCAATGCACTAGCTGCATCAAAAGACGTGTTGGTGATTGTGTTTATCGAGGATATATTAGAGTACTTCTCGGATAGGGAGGCACATGAAGAACATTGAGGATAATGTTAGGAAACATCACGATAGATGTTGAGACTGAGAATGGCTTGCTAGGTCGTAAGCAAATCTAGAAAGAAATGATGAGAGCATAAGGCTCCATATTAATAAACATGAAATCAAGATTGATTGTCATAAGCACCATGAGGTTCGGAAGTTTCGAAAAGTCAGATATCTCGATAGGTTTCGGGAGTCGAGCCAAATGTTCTGAATAGAGGTTGGTTCAAGCAAAGGTTGGTAACCTGAGTAAGTGTAACTCCGAAAAGGATCAAGGATTCGTGAGATTTGGAGATTTAGGCTAGTATTGAGAAAAGTATCTGAAGTGACGGGAGTCGGGTCAATTAAAACTCTCCAAGATGGGACAAGGAGGCTCTAGAATGACGATAACAGCATGGGTGTGTGGCCTATAAACAACGGATCTGATCCTAGGGACCAAGGCAGAAGACTAGAAATGAGCTTGTGGCTAACGTGCTGGAGAAGCTTGTAGGCTATCTTGCGGTATGGGTTTGGGACCTAGGGTCCGAGTTGCTTAGTGAACTGCTAAGAAGACAGTCAGATGCCAAAGTTTAGGTAACACCATGACTGTTATGGTTTGACTAGGATCCAAGTTCCAAGGGACCGGAGCACTGTGATAAGATCCTTAATTGTCTATGAAATGATTGGAAATTTATGAGCTTGGTAAACTGTTGTCAGGGGTTCGTGAAAGGAACTCTCTAAAATAGTTGTGTCCATGATAGGACTTGAGAAGAGTCAAATGAGAATGATCTACTGGATGTAGTGAGGGCTAGTGATAGCTCAAAGGATCAGGTTGCATGTTAGTGCAACATGATCGAATGATTGCATGTGGATCACGCGAAGGCACAGAATGAACTACCCGATGTATGACTTGGAGCTAGCAGATGTGGTATGTGCTCTTGAGGTTATGGAGACACAACCAGAACGGTGGGATGTTTTGATGTGCTCATGAACCAAGAAGAGCTCGAGGTATGGATTCTTGCAAAAAGAGCTGAAAGAGAGGTAGCGACGGTGGATGGAGTTCCTTGAGGGTTACGACTGTACTACTTCGTATCACCCGGGGCGAGGCAGTGAGGTGCCTGACGTAGGGCCTGGTGGATAGTTGTGGCCTTCTAACTGTGAGTGTAGTGCCAAATGGATCGTTTGTTTTTAGTGCTAGCCTAGTTGTTTAGTTGAATCTGTTGAACGAGATACCGAAGGCATAACAGTGTACTTGTCTAGGGATTGGTGAGCATGGTCAACCCAAGGATTTTAACTTGAGATGTGCGGTGGAATTCTCAAGTTTCGAATAGGATATATGTGCCAAAGATTTTGTGATTAAGAGAGAATTATAGTTGATATAAATTTTCCTTGGGATATGAGATTTCCTGTGAAGAGCTACAATAGGATTATTTGAAATAAGGTATCGAGGTTTGTTCTTCTCTAGTTATTTGATCAGTCAGATGCTAATTTTGATGATGGAATTTTGAGATTTAGAACGTATGAAAAATTTTGACATCAAAATTTTTGTAAGGAGGGGAGAATGTAAGAATCCATATTTTCGTGAGGTTGCCACGTAATTTAAACAAGTTTAGAATATCGAAAAATTGGCTTAATAGTAGTTATAAGTACCGAATAGACTGTAGGGAATACCTCAAAGTGAAATTATCTAAGGAAAATGACATGGTCTCGATGAGTATTCCGAGATAAAATTTATGATATCAAAAGAAATCGGATCGAGAACAGTTTTCAGTATAGCTAAAATGCAGTTGTTAGTTAGGCTTCAAAACCGAATTGTCATAAGGGACTTCCGGGAAGTCAACAGAAGCTTGAGGGGGATTCAGTTTTTTGTAATTAGTAACCCTTCAGTAGTTTCGAGATAAAACAAAGGTCAGGTGAGGGTGCAAGGATGAAATTGTCCATATCGAGTAAGATTTAAGTTATTAATTTTTGATTTTTGGTATCGTAATGCAAATTAATTTGATATTTGAGGATGTAATTGCGATTAGGGAATTACCTAAGTAAAATAGAGACAAAAGTGAGATTTAAATATATAATTTTCTATTATAATATGTAATTATATATATATGTATTTGTTCGTGGCTGTGTGTGCGTGGTGGCCATGCCCTGTAAAATTTCATGGCCAAGATTTGAGCAAGATTGATGGAGATTTCAACGGGATTTTAAGGAAAGATAGGGCGGCAAGATTTGAGGAATTGTGTGATTATGTGATGTATAATATATATATACATACGCAGTCGTGGAGAGCAAGCAGCAGCGCCTATAAATTGGGAGCGGTTGTGGCCGATTGAGAAGCAGCAAGAGATGCAAGAGAGAGATAGAGAGTCAGAAGCAAGAGAGAGAGAGAGATTGAGAAAGAGGGAATGCGTCGAATTAGTGGCTGAAATCAGGAAGCTGCAGTCGCGGAAGCTCGATCGAAGGCGAGCTGCGGGGGCTGACGAAGGCAGCGTGCAGCGACTACAATGGAGGCTGGCAAGGCCACTATGACCGTGGGCAGCAGCAAGGCCGGCTGGCTCATGGTGCAACGGGCTAGTGACTATTTGCTCAGGAGGTAGGGGAAAGAAGAAGAAGAAAATAAGAAATAAAAGAAAAGAAAGAAGAAAAAAAAGAGGAAAAGAATCAAGAATGGCATATGGCAGTTGCAATGGCAGGGAGGAAGAAGAAAGGTGGAGAAGAAAAAACGAAAAAAGAAAAAGAAAATAAAAAGGAAAGAAAAGAAAATGGAAGAAAATCAAAAGAAATAGAAGAAAAATAGAAAAGAATGGGGACGATTCACGAAAAAATTCTGAATCCTTCTAGAAATTTATTTGGGGCTAGAGGAGCATGCCCGGAGCAAAGAAATTGATCTGGCATACGTTTCGAGATCAAGACACGCATACCGAGGAAGTCTGAGAGGTTAAGTTAAAGTAAGTAAAATTCTTTAGAAAATTTTAGAAATTCAGGAATATTATTTTATGAATTATAATAGTGAAATATTTGAGAAATATTTAGTTTGGATTTATTGAGTAAGAATAGGAAGAAACAGAGAGAAAAATAAAGAAAATGTAAGAAATTATGAAAAAAAAGATTTTAATACTTATTTAAATAAATATGGTGATTAGGATGCTTTGAAGCTTGAATTGAAGTGATTTGTGCGAATTTTGAGGTTAACATGCAAATCGGGATGATGCACGTAATTCGAGACAAAGTACGAATATTAAGGTAGCCCAATAAGCTTGAGAATGTAAGTGGTACTTTCCAACTAGATTTAGTTTTATGGAAAATGCTTGGTTTGTAAGTGGTCTGACCCTAAACCTAATTTATGTAAATGGTCTTATCATGTTGTCATGTCTTGGTATGTTATGCATCACGTAGATTGCATTCACATGTATCGATGATGATTATGCATATGTACACAGTGATATTATTGATCATGCATTGCATATTGGGTTTGAGACTAGGATTTGCACTGCTGCTCTGCCAAGGGTACACCCATACACCTCGGCCGATGTAAGGGCTGTAAAAAATGGAGAGCAACAGTTGGGTGCGGTCGACTCAAACTAAAGAGCAAGACATTTTGCATATTGCATTCATGCACGAAATATGTTTATTGTTCCCTTACTTAGATGATTCATCATTTAACTTGTGTTTTACCCCTGGAATATTCAAACATTCCAAATGGAGATTGTAACAGAAACGAGGATGAATGAGACATGAAATGACACTTAGCAGAGTACATGATAAATGAAATGTATGTTATGTAACCCATGTATTTAAGTTTTGTTGTTTTGAATTCTGAATGTTTTGAGAAATGATGATGTATATCCTTATTTATGGTTAACGAAGATGTAAAAATTGATTTATGATCAATGTTAAGATATCAGGTTCGATTCTAGCTTCCACAATAGATGTGTATGATAATTCTCTTTCGAGATAAATGAATGAAAATTTTGGGATAAATATGAGGAATGATGTGGTTTTGCGTTAGCATTGAAAAAAAAATTATTATTCCAAAATTGTTCCTATTTATAACACGCCCGAGAAAGTGGGGTGTTACAGTTGGTATCAGAACTTAAGCTTATTGGAAGCCTTAAGTGACTTTGATATAATTGATATCAGAAATTAGGGAATAGAAATTTGGAGACTTGAGGGGATCCAATATTGACGGAACCAAGTAGTAGGAACCCCAAGTGGAGACTTAGGGTGTAACACCCCACTTCTCCAGAACGTTACGTAACGTAAGATTTCGGGGATAATTTTTTTTTCCGATCAATGGAAACTCAACACAAAACCGTTCCCCAAAGATCCCATTACACCTTCTCAATATATCAACTATGAACCATCAATAAACTAAGACAGGTACATCATCTCAAATGCGGAAGCTAGATCAAAATTTCAATAAATCATAACCGAACCCACTTTATTTATAACATAAAGTCAAACCAACGTTTTACATGACGTCCTCAAAATAAACAACATAATTGAAACGACATAATATAAAACATCTACTAATCACCGTCACTCCTTGGCATTTCCCTTTCCCTTCGCACTGTTGTCTTCACTTGGAACATTTGAATATTCCAGGGACAAAGTCCATATTAGATGATGAATCATCTAAGTGAGAATTCAAAAACACATTTTTCATGAATGAATGCATGACATGAAATAAACCAATACACCCAGAAAGCCCTAGCCTAAGAGAATCCCAAGCGCTTAACCCTACCACGAGAAAAGAGCAATCTCTCTAAAAGCTATGCCACCATATCGACACATCGACACGACGCGATTCTAACTTAAGAGGGGCAGGTCAATGCATATCTCCAACATCTTGGGAACAATCGTTACCAACTCCTGGCCCAGGAGGGTCACATCAATGCAAGAACCGGCTCACCATATTTATGTCAGATATTCCGTTCTTACTCGAAGCATCTAGAAACCACCACACAATTCCGACTCCAAAATTTCACATGGGCCACCTAGTCATCCTAATGCAACTTTGCTGACCAAACGACCTGGCACGGAAACCAAGACGACTATCCCAGCATACTCGCCAGCATAAGATACCCCTATTATTCCGTCACGCCCTTGAAGAATTATGACTACACTATCCAGACAACATCTTAGGTTGACATCCCACATGAACAACATAATATGGACGACCTAGTCATCTTAGTGCAACTTTCCTGACCAAACGACCCTGCACAGAAACCAAGGCGGCTATCCCGGCATGCACCTCAGCATAAGATTCTTCTAATGCCACCATTTTTCATTTATTACACTTTAGCCCCCCTTGATTCTTCCAATGCCATTTATGTCCTTTTGCTTGAGCCCCCGAACTATCCAACTATAACACTAAGGCCCACGAGTCTTATACTCTTCATTTCATCCTCGAATTTCTCTAAAAACTATTGTTTCGACCTCTCTCAGGAAAATTTAAAAAATTACACTTAGGCCCAGCTGGTCGATTTTACCTTAAATCTATTCGTTTCAACCCGAAATTGCTCAAGGGTTGATTCATATTCAAAACCTAAGTCCTCAAGACACTCTGTTGACTTTCCGGATATTCCCTACATTGATTCGATTTTCTTAGCCCGGTCGACAGTTGTACCAAAACCTGTTCCCGATCCAGCTTCTTTTAATTCCTAAAATTATATCTCGAATTACTCGTCCGTACTATACGATTTTCCTTAAGCATCTATGGTCCGGGATATTCCTTTTGACTGATTTAGTATCTTAAAACTGTGTTAGTGTACCTACAACCTCATTTTTCTAAAAATTCCACTTATACCCTTCATTAAATTTCATTTATAGCCTTAAGTAATTCCCAAGTATTAGATTCTCCCCTCCTTAATAAATTTTGTCCCCAAAATTTGGCTCGTGATAATTGAATTACTGCTATTGCTAACGACTCCCAATTGAAAATGTCCTAAGCATATCATTCCTAATCCTTTGCAATCATTCCTAGTTCACATCCTAGCACAATCCACGCTTACTAGACATGTCTCTTTTTTTCCAGAATATCCCGTTGTAGCTCTATACAAGTGGTTACACGTATCCCAAAATAGTTTATAACACTCAATATCATTTCCAATCACATCCTCAAAACCCATTTTATTTTGACTCATAATTCTCCTAACCCACTCTAATGCTAATGCATGCTATGATTACACAGAAATTGATAACATTGAACTAACTCGGTGCACATTTCTCTTTTGTTGGGTAGACATCTTCGTTATCTTTTGACAGGTAGAAGACTTGTCCAGGTCGAGGTTTTCATGCCTCATTCACTTTTCCCAGTTGCTCCATCTTCTACCTCTTTAGACATTCGCTCGAGTAATGACCAGGTTGTTGACACGTGAAACGTGTGATCCTCATTCGATTCTCGGTCGGAGGTGTCTCTTTATTCTTAGGGCAGTCCTTTTCTTTGTGTCCTTCTTCGCCGTATGTAAAACAACGGACATGCCTTTGGAAACATTATCTCCCTGAGTGTATCTTGTTGCATTGGGGACACGGCTCACTATTTCTGGAGTTCCTTCCATCTGATTTATGTTCCCCACCTTTTGGATCTTTCTTCTTTTTGTCCTATCTAATCAATCCAACTCGCAGTAGATTAGTCTCACTGGATAGGGCTCTATCTAACGCCTCGTTGTAGGTGTCCAAAGTCCACGAGTTGAGAGCTCACTACACTCCCACTTTCAGTCCACCCACAAATTTCTATGCCTTCTGCCACTCATCAGCTTCGTACATAGGCACGTATCTGATCAGTTGGGTAAACTTGACGTCATATTGAGTCACCGACATCTCGTCAGTTTGCCTTAACTTCATAAACTCTCAAGTCTTTTCTTCTCTCTAACTTCGAGGAAAATACTTCGCGTCAAACGCTTCCTTGAATCTAGCCCAAGTCACAGGTTGAGCTTGGCTCGGCCTTGGATCTTGCTCCACTTGCCTTGATATCCTTTACAAAGCTCGTTGAGCCGATTGCCACCATCATCTAGCCTTTTCCTCTAGCAGTTAACCTTCACTTCGTCACTGCATTGCAAATGTTGGAGTAGCTTCTCGATTTGCTCCATCCAAAACTCGATCATGCAGGGGTCATCTTCTGCTTTTCTGTAACACCCCGCCTCACAAGGGCGTGTCACTATAAGGCAATTCTTGGGATTTCTTTTTTTTTTTCCAAGTCCATCACACACAATGTATCAAGAACAATCTTCGCATGCAGAAAACATGCCCGACACATACAATGCCCGGCATCCGCGGTGATTTTAAGAACAATCTTTACATGCAGATACAAACCCTGAGAACCCCAGTCTTGCTCGTTTAACAATCAAGATCAATAATCTTAAACTAAATGTGACATAATACAACACAATGGAATAATTAACATCAAAATATTGTGGCCTATCATGAGTTTCATACAAGATGTTCCCACTTCGAAATACGTATTACAAAACCACCAAATGGTATAACATTGTCATACAACCGGTCGTATAATTATCGATATAAATACTAACGCCTCCAAAATGATACAACTGCTATCATACTAAACATCATTGGCCCTCAACTGGCCACATCCTCGCCCTTACAGTAGTCCTGGTTGGAATGTTCAATGTTCCAGGGGAATAACCTAGATTAGATGATAAAACATCTAAGTGATGACATGAAACAGTTTACTAAATGTATGAAAAACATACGAGCATGGCATATACAAACAACAACGACATGCAACACGTCTAACTTGAGAAATCTCCCTGACATACTTAACCTCTTGTGGAAAATCCATTCCACACACCATTGGGGTTGACCTTGCCGCAACATACTTAATCCTCGAGTACCCTACCGTGTCATTCTTTCACCTAGATTAACCTTGCCCCATTCTCAAGAAGACCCCATCCTGTCTCCCATGGACATAACACCGACACCAAAATCAATACCCCAATGATATAAAAATCACACGCCATGCACCGACTCCTTTGCAAGTAAAAATAGTTGATGCAATTTACCACATGTTCAATATGCATATGATGCCACAAGTACATAAGTAAAACACCGATGCATAGTATCCTAAGTTCTGGAGGGTACAACCTCTCACTCGAACTGGTTCAATCACATGTATCATAAGCTCGAGAGGGTAAAATCTCTCACCTGAATCCACTACACACATCCAACACACTTTCAAAACAAAGTAAGACTATGATCAAACCACTCACCTGAACGTATTCGGAACGCCGCGATCCTTGTGCACTGCCTCGATTTGCGTGTTAAATCACAAACACTCGTGCTTATACTCAACCTCGAGCCTCGACACTCCCTAAACACCATATTTAATTAAAGAGCATCAAAATACATTTTCCCTCAATTTTTCATAATTTCCTCTATTTTTCTCCTGATTTTCTCCTCGATAATTCTAAAATAATTATCTCCTTAAACATTTTTCTAAATTTTTCAACACAATAAATCCTAAAATAATTTAAAGAAAAATACTGGAAAAGAAATACCAAAAATGCCCTTGCTCACGCGCTTTCACGCTCCTAGCGTGTGGCTGCGCGTGGAGCCACGCACCACCTTCTTCCTTAACTTTTCGGCACCGCCGACGGCTCTGATGGAGAATCTGAGCACACCCCTTTCAAGCCCTTGCCTGGTCGATCACGATGGTACAACTTTTTGGCCAAAAAGGCCATCGAAAAGTACCCTAAAAGTCGAGTTGCAGGCGTGGCAAGCAGACCGCCTCCAATTTTCGACCGACCTTCAAACAGCCACCAAATGCACTCCAACCGCTCCCAAATGCTCTAGAAACGTTCTCCTTGATGCAAGGATCAAAAGCCCCTTAACCACTCCCTTCGATTCACTCCCAATCATGAGCAATTGGAATGTGAAATCTCGGCCAAAACCTAGCTATTTATAGCAAATTTCTGGCCAAATTTCAACCAATCAGCGGCCAAGGCTTAGCCCCTAAGCCTCCTTGCACCATATACCACCTTCCCTGAACCTCCCTCGGCTGTCTCATTGTCGGAGATAGCCTCCATGTGCGGTGGATTTGCAACAACTAAATTCCTTGGTCTGTTCACACTGCTAACTTCTATTAAATTGCACTTTCACCCCCTGACTTCTTCAAATGTCATTTTAGCCCTTTTCAAAGGCACCCCTGATCTATCTAACTATACCATTAAGTCCCACAAGTCTTATAATCTTCATTTTATCCTTGAAATTTTTGAAAAATTGTCATTTTGACCTCCTTGGGGCAGAATTAGAAAATTACACTTAGGCCCGGTTGACCGATTTGACCCTAAATCTCTTTGTTTCAACCCGAAATCACTCAAGTGTTGTTTCATACATAAAATCTAACTCTTCAAGACACTCCGTTGACTTTTCGGATATTCTCTACGTTGATTTGGTTTTCTCAGCCCGGTTGACAGTTGTATTGAAAACTATTCCTGATCCCATTTCTTTTATCACCTAAAATCATAACTCGTATTACTCATCAATACTATCCCATTTTCCTTAGCTATCTATGGTCCAAGGTACTCCCTCTGATCAATTCGGTCGCTTAAGACTGTGATAGTGTACCCTAAAACCTCATTCTTTCGAAAATTCCAGTTATACCTTTCATAAAATTCCATTTATATCCTTAAGAAATTCCCGGGTATTACATTTTCCCTTGAACACTAGGGATCTTTACCGGCAATACTGATTCAACACATGAGTAGAATGCCTTGGCGGCTTGTTCCTCGTTACATGTGTCAACATGCCTTCTAAGATTCTTTACATTCGATCAAGTCTATTCTTACTAGGACCAGATCGCTCCTCTTGTCATCCATTGCTCGTGACATGATTCGCAGAACGATTGTGATGACTGCTACTACTGTCACACTGATCTTGTTCATTGAGATTTGTGACTCTCCGAGTTTTTACCATCAGAAAAATAAAAACACTTCCTTAATCAGTGCAAAACCCACTTAAAAATAATCTATCTTGCTAACAATTATTTTGGGTCCCACAACCATTAGGGATACCTTATCCAAATCTCAAATTTTGAATAGCCACAATTTCTAATCTCTAATAGCCCTTGCGAGATTTAATCCTATATCCTGACCATTTCCTTCTCTAAGTCAACATTTGAACTAACACACGTTTCCATGAATCATTTACTTGAGGTAACCTTACCTCGATCCTCACAACATCTATTTCGAGATCCCTATCATCAAAATCCTTAAACTTGATTCTCAACAACACTTAACGAATCATCCTAAGTTCAATATCCCTAGGATCCTTGATTTAAATCGATTATTTCTAACTCGCTCATTCTTGATAACTACCAGTTATCCCATTTTTTCCACGTAAGGATTTCAACTATTGACCTTAAATTGATAGTTTCTAAATTTCCAACCAAATCTATAATTCTCAAATAACATTTGCTCTAATCAGAGTCCCTTAAATTTCAAACCTTCGCTCTGATACCAATTATAACACCCCACTTCTCCGGAGCGTTAGGTAACGTAACATTTCAGGGATATTTTTTTTTTCGAATCAACAGAAACTCAACCCAAAACCATTCCCCGAAGATCCCATTACACCTTCTCAGTATATCAATTATGAACCATCAATAAACTAAGATAGGTACATCATCTCAAATGCGAAAGCTAGATCGAAACCTCAATAAATCATAATTGAACCCACTTTATTTATAACAATAAAGTCAAACCAACGTTTTACATGACGTCCTCAAAATAAAAAACATAATTGAAACTACATAATATAAAACATCCACTAATCACCGTCACTCCTCGATAATTCCCTTTCCCTTCGCATTGTTGTCTTCGCCTGGAACATTTGAATATTCCATGAACAAAGTCCATATTAGATGATGAATCATCTAAGTGAGAGTTCAAAAACACATTTTTCATGAATGAATGCAAGACACGAAGTAAACCAATACACCCGATAAGACCGAGCCCAAGAGAATCCCAAGCGCTTAACCCTACCACGAAAAATGAGCAGTCTCTTTAGAAGCTATGCCACCATACTGACACATCGACACGACGAGATTCTAGCTTAAGAGGGGTAAGTCAACACATCTCTCCAACATCTCGAGAACAATCGTTACCAAATCCCGGCCCAGGAGGGTCACATCAATGTAGGAACCTGACTCATCACATTTATGTCGAAGATTACGTTCCCACTCTAAGCATCCATGAACCACCACACAATCTTGACTCCAAAATTTCACATGGACCACCTATTCATCCTAGTGCAACTTCCCTGACCAAATGGCCTGGCACAAAAATCAAGACGGCTATCCTGGCATACTCACCAGCACAAGATACCCCTATTATTCTGTCACGCCCTTAGAGAATTATAGCTACACTATCCAGACAACATCATAGGCTAACATCCCACATGAACAACACAATATGGACCACCTAGTCATCCTAGTGTAACTTTCCTAACCAAACAGTCCGGCAGGAAAGCAAGGCGGCTATCCCGGCATGCACATCAGCACAAGATACCCCTATTATTCTGTCACGCCCTTGGAGAATTATGGCTATACTATCCAGACAACATCTTAGGCTGACATTCCATACGAACACACAAAACGTAAGACAATGCAACATTTTACAATTCAATGCATCATATAAACAATATTTTATAAAATACAATGCACAAGTTTAAAATATTTAGGGACGAACCTCTCTCATAAACCAACCGTCACTGGTTACTGTTTTGCATGTAATAAAACCATTTTGCATAAAATCACATCGCATTTAGGTAACACAATACCAAGTTTTAGGGTAGAAGCACCCATATTAAATCAAGTTTGGGGGCGAACACTCACCTCGAATGTATTCGAATCGCCTCGATCCTCGTGCACTACCTCGATTTGCGTGCCAAATCACAAACACTTGTACTTATACTCAACCTCGAGCTACGATACTTCCTAAACATCATATTTAATTAAGGAAGCATCAAAATCCATTTTTTGCAATTTTTCCATAATTTCCTCTATTTTTCTCCCAATTTTCACCTCGATAATTTCAAAATAATTATCTCCTCAAACATTTTTCCAAATTTTTCAACACAATAATTCCTAAAATAAATATAGAAAAATACTAGCACAAAATTCCAAGATTACCCCTTTGGCACGCGCCTTCACACACCAATGCGAGTAGAGTGTGGTGCGTGCAGCTCATGTGCCACCATATTCCTCCTTTTTTGGCTGCCAGTGACTCATCCAATGGCGAAACCAAGCACACCCCCTTGAAGCCCTTGAAGAATCGATCACTTTGGCATCGGTTGCCGGCTGAAAGGACAACAAAAAGTGCCCCAAATCGCGAGGTGCAGGTCGGCGGTAGCAATCCGCCTTGCTTCTTCCAGCCAAGCTCGAATGACCTCCAAAGCTTGATAAAAATCCTCCAAATGCTCCATAAACCTTCCTCTTGATGCAAAGATCAATAGCCCCTTATTTACTCTCTCAAAATCACTCGAAATCGGAGCTAATTTGTTGCCAGAAACATCGTAACCCTCAGCCCCCTTTTATACCCAAAAACTGGCCACATCTCGGCCAATCAGCAGCCAAACCTTGGTCCCCGAGCCTCCTGGTGCCGGATACGACCTCCCCTGAGCCTCCTTTGGCCATCCCATCACCGGAATTGGCCTCCACGAGCGGTGGATTGCGGCAATCAAATTCTTTCATTGCGTTCACACCACTATTTTTCATTTATTACACTTTAACCCCCCTGATTCTTCCAATGCCATTTCTACCCTTTTCCTTGAGCCCCCGAACTATCCAACAATACCACTAAGGCCCACAAGTAATATACTCTTCATTTCATTCTCGAATTTCTCTAAAAACTATCATTTCGACATCTCTCAGGCAAATTTAAAAAATTTCACTTAAGCCCGGCTGGTCGATTTGACCTTAAATCCATTCGTTTCAACCCGAAATCACTCAAGGGTTGTTTCATATATAAAACCTAAGTTCTCAAGACACTTCATTGACTTTTCGCATATTACCTTCGTCGATTTGATTTTCTCAGCCCGATCGACAGTTGTACCGAAAACTGTTCCCGATCCAACTTCTTTTGATTCCTAAAACCATATCTTGAATTACTCGTCCTGAGTAATCAAATAAAGTTTTCGGTGGTCAACCCGACGAGGAGAACTCGAAAGCACCATGATGAATGGTGGATTGAGAGCAATAGTTGCAAGAAAATAGAGTTCACATAAGATGATTTGATCCAGATATCGTAATCTGATTCAAGATTTTCGGAGATAAATCGGTTTGAGATTCTTGAGGAATTTCTTGAAAGAATTGATTGAGGATCTATGGATTCGTGATGAAACTTTAGAGCTTTCAAGAAAAAATCCAACGAAGATTGGAGTACCGTGGGTGACATAAGTACTTGCCTACTCTAGCTGGGAGTATAGTAATGGATTGTCATCTTGAAGATTGTGCAAATCTTTGGCGTGATTGAGAGAATCAAGTAATGGTAGATGTGCCAGGATAACGGGTTGCAGTAGGAAAAGCTGCAGACCTAGATTGATTAGAAATCAGAGATATTTGATTTTGGAGAATGAAACTCTCGTATAGCTAGACAGTTAGTCTAGGTAACTGGTAGGCAAATTGGGAGATGTATAGCTAGATAATCATTAAAGTGATGTCAGCAAATTATGATTATAAGGAGCTTGTTGATCTGTGGTACAGGCACTTGCGGTCAGTGAAAAGCCGTAAGAAAAATGGAAAATACTAAGATATATTCTGGAAAGATTTATCAGGATTATTTCTTAATTATGAAATTGTCAATAATAGCTTGAGGTTATTAGATGCTTAGTTATAAGTGGCTTGATTGAGGACATAAATTATCAGGCTTTGAAAGAAATGATAATTAAGAATCGATATCTTTGCCTCGAATTTGATTAATTATAAAACAACGGCAATAGGTTGGGATATTTATGATTGATGTGCGATCAAGGAATGAGGCATTCTAAATATGACAATGAAGTCGTCATTTGATGATTTGACCAATGCACCAGCTGCATTAAAAGACGTGTTGGTGATTGTGTTTATCGAGGATATGTTGGT
This sequence comes from Diospyros kaki, assembly GCA_036245055.1. Lineage (NCBI taxonomy): Eukaryota > Viridiplantae > Streptophyta > Magnoliopsida > Ericales > Ebenaceae > Diospyros > Diospyros kaki. Next base: position 34,494,739 of record BSEG01000016.1, read on the forward strand.
GTACTCCTTGGATAAGGAGACACATGAAGAACATTGAGGATAATGTTAGGAAACATCATGATAGATGTTGAGACCAAGAATGGCTTGCTAGGTCGTAAGCAAATCGAGAAAGAAATGATGAGGGCATGAGGCTCCATATCAGTAAACGTGAAATCAAGATTGATTGTCATAAGCATCATGAGGATTGGAAGTTTCGAAAAGTCAGATATCCCAATAGGTTTCGAGAGTCGAGCCAAATGTTTTGAATAGAGGTTGGTTCGAGCAAAGATTAATAACTTGAGTAAGTCTAACTCCGAAAAGGATCGAGGATCCGTGAGATTTGGAGATTTAGGCTAGTATTGAGAAAAATATTAGAAGTGACGAGAGTCGGGTCAATTACAACTCTTGGAGACGGGACAAAGAGGCTCTAGAATGACAATAACACCATAGGTGTGTGACCTATAAACAACGGATTTGGGCCTAGGGACCAAGGCAGAAGACTAGAAATGAGCTTATGGCTAATGTGCCAAAGAAGCTTGTAGGCTATCTTGCGGTATGGGTTTGGGACCTAGGGTTCGAGTTGCTTAGTGAACTGCCAAGAAGACGGTCAGATGCCAAAGTTTAGGTAACACCGTGACTGTTATGGTTTGACTAGGATCCAAGTTCCAAGGGATCAAAGCACTGTGATAGGATCCCTAACTGTCTATGAAATGATTGGAAGTTTATGAGGTTGGAAAACTGTTGTCAAGGGTTCATGAAAGGACTCAAGAAGAGTCAAATGAGAATAAACTGTTGGATGTAGTGAAGGCTAGTGATAGCTTAAAGGATCGGGTTGCATGTTAGTGCAACATGATAGAATGATTGCGTGTAGATCACACGAAGGCATAGAATGAACTACCCGATGTATGACTTGGAGCTAGCAGATGTGGAATGTGCTCTTAAGGTTATTGAGACACAACTAGAACGGTGGGACGTTTTGATGTGCTCGCGAATGAAGAAGAGCTTGAGGTATGGATTCTTGCAAAAAGAGCTGAATGAGAGGTAGCGACGGTGGATGGAGTTCCTTGAGGGCTACAGCTACACTACTTTGTATCACTTGGGGTGTGATAGTGAGGTGCTTGATGCAGGACCTGGTGGATAGCTGTGTGTGTCAGATGTTGGAGGATTGTTGACCTACTAACTATGAGTGTAGTGCTGAATGGATCGTCTGTTTTTAGCGCTAGCCTTGGTGTTTAGCTGAATCTGGTGAACGAAATACGAAAGGCATGCAAGTGTACTTGTCTAGGGATTGGTGAGCATGGTTAACCCAAGGGTTTTAACTTGAGATACACGGTAGCATTCTCAAGTTTCAAATAAGATATACGTGTCAAAGATTTTGTGATTAAGAGAGAATTATAGTTGATATAATTTTTTTTTGGGATATGAGATTTCCTATGAAGAGCTACAACAGGATTATTTGAAATAAGGTATTGTGGTTTGTTCTTCCCTAGTTATTTGATTAGTCAGGTGCTAATTTTGAGGAAGGAATTTTGAGATTTATAACATATAGCAAATTTTGGGAATGAAATTTTTTTAAGGAGGGGAGAATGTAATAACTCATATTTTCGTGAGGTTGCCACGTAATTTAAGCAAATTTAGAATATCAAAAAATTGGCTTGATAGTAGTTATAAGTACCAAATCGACTGTAGGGAATGCCTCGGAGTGAAATTGTCTAAGGAAATCGACTACATGAAAATGATATAGGCTTCAAAGTCGAATTGTCGTAAGGGACTTCCGGGAAGTCAACGGAAGCTTGAGGGGGCTTCGATTTTTCGTAATGAGTAACCCTCAATGGTTTCGAGATGAAACAAAGGTCCGGTGAGGGCGCAAGGATGAAATTGTCCATATCGAGTAAGATTTAAGTTACTAATTTTAGATTTTCGGTATCGTAATGCAAATTAATTTGATATTTGAGGATGTAATTGCGATTAGAGAATTACCTAAATAAAATAGAAACGAAAGTGGGATTTAAATGTATAATTTTCTATTATAATATGTAATTATATATATATGTATTTGTTCATGACTGTGTGTGTGTGGAGCCCATGCCCTGCAAAATTTCATGGCCGAGATTTGCACAAGATTGAAGGAGATTTCAGTAGGATTTTAGGGAGAGATAGGGCAGCAAGATTTGAGGAAATGGCAATCGGATTTGAGGGATTGTGCGATTATGTGATGTATAATATATATATATATACGTAGCCATGGAGAGCAAGCACCAGCGCCTATAAATTAGGAGCGGTTGTGGCTTATTGAGAAGCAACAAGAGATGCAGGAGAGAGATCAAGAAGTCGGGAGAAAGAGAGAAAGATTGAGAAAGAGGAAATGGGCCTAGTTAGTTGCCGAAATCAGCAAGCGGCCATGGAAGCTCGATTAAAGGCGAGCTGCAGAGGCTGATGAAGGCAGTGGGCAGCGACCGCAATGGAGGTCGGTGAGGCCGTGATGATAGTAGGCGGCAGCAAGGCCGACTGGCTCGCAGTGCAGTGGGCTGGTGGCTGTTTGCGTAGGAGACAGGGGAGAGAAGAAGAAGAAAAAGAATAAGAAAAAGAAAAAAAGAAGAAATAAAATGAAAGAAAGAAAAGAAAAAAAAGAAGGAAAAGAATGAAGAATTGCGTATGGTAGTTGCAAGGGCAGGGAGGAAGAAGAAGAAAAAAAGAAAAAAGAGAAAGAAAAGAAAAAGGAAAGAAAAGAAAAAGGAAGAAAAATAAAATAAATAGGGGAAAAATAGAAAAAATGGGGAAGATTTCCAGAAAAATCTCGAATCATTCTAGGAATTTATTTGGGGCTAGAGGAGCATGCCCAGAGCTAGAAAATTGATTGGGCACGCGTTTCGAGGTCAAGACACACATACTGAGGAAGCCTTAGAGGCTAAATTAAGGTGAGTAAAATTTTTTAAAAAAATTTAGGAATTCAAGAATATTATTTTATGAATTTTCATAGTGAAATATTTGAAAAAATATTTAGTTTGGATTTATTGAGGAAAAATAGGAAGAAACAAATAGAAAATAAAGAAAATGCAAGAAATTATGAAAAATATATGTTTTAATACTTATTTAAATAAATATGATGATTAGGATGCTTTGAAACTTGAATTGAAGTGACTTGTGCGAATTTTGAGGTTAACATGCAAATCGAGACGATGCACGTATTTCGAGGCAAAACACGAATATCAAGGTAGCCTAATAAGCTTGAGAATATAAGTAGTACTTCCCAACTGGATTTAGTTTTATGGAAAATGCTTGGTTTGTAAGTAGTCCGACCTTAAACCTAATTTATGTAAATGGTCTTATCATGTTGTCATGTCTTGGTATGTTATGCATCATGTAGATTGCATTCACATGTGTAATACCCGAGAATAATTTGAGGACAAAAATGATATTTGGTAAAGGGCATAAATGGAATTTTGAAAAAAATAAGACTATAGGGTACACTAACACAGCGTTGGTCAACTGAATTAGTCAAAGGGAGTACACTGGACCCTAGATAGCCAAGAAAAATGGTATAGTATCATCGAGTAAAATAAATTATGATTTTTGGTGATGAAGAAAATTGGATCGGGAACAGTTTTCGGTATAGCAAAAATACAGCTGCCAATTAGGTCGTATTACCGAATTGTTATAGAAGACGCTCGAAATGTCAACAGAGTGTGTCTAGGACTAATATTTGAAGTATAGAACAACCCTTAAGTGGTCTTAGGTTGAATCGAATGGATTTGAGGTCAAATCAATCAATCGGGCCTAAGTGTAATTTTCTAAAATTGCCCGAGGGAGGTCAAAACGGTAATTTTTTGAAAGTTTCATAGGAGAAATGAGAAGTAATAATCTTGAGGGTCTTAGTGATGGTGTTAGAAAGATCAGGGGCTTGAGGATAAGGACCAAAATGTAAAAGAAAATTTCATGGGGGCCAAACTGCAATTTTTAGAAATTAGCACATGCATGGACGATCTGGCCGCTGATTTGGCAGGAAAATCCAGAAGAAATGGCAACAAATCTCGTCAAGGAATGGCCAAGGACAGTCCTGGTGGCGTGAAGGGGAAGAAATGGCCGGAAATCGGCCACGTGGGGGCTCGTTCTTGCCTATAAATACCAAGGGTTTTTGGCCGAATTTGGAGCATCAAATTGCTCGGTTTTGAGGGCGAATCGAGAGAAGCTAATAAGGGGCTTTTGATCCTTGGAGGTAGTAGATCTATTCTGGAGAGTTTGGTGAGCAAATGAGTCGGTTTGAGTGGGTTTCGGGCTTTGCCGGAGCAAGGAGGTGGTGGTGTCGGCCGAGGCTTTGGCTGGCCATTTGAAGGCCTTCTGGTGCTCGTTTCGGGCTGAAAGTGGTGGCATTGTGATCGACAGAGAGAGAGCTTCCAGGAGGTGTGGTCGGGGTCAAATTTCGATCACCAACCGACGACCAGCTTGTCGAATAAGAAAGGGCGCGTGTAGTGCACGCGCGGCTGCCACGCGCAGCACCACTCGCCTGCGCGTGAGGGCGCGTGAGAGCTTAGGTATTTTTTTATTATTTTAAGAAAAATAAATTAGGAATTATGGTGGAAGAAAATTTTGAAAAATGTTGGAGGAAATGGTCATTTTGTAATTTTCAAGGTAAATAAGGCTTATGAAAAATATGAGGAGGTATAGGAAAATTTTTAGAAAATTCTAGAAGTTAGGAAATATTTATTTATGAATTGTTGTGAAGAAAAATCGAGGAAGAACCTTGAGTAGGCATTTATTAGAATTTTTGAGGAGAAATATAGAGGAAATAGGAAGAAAATTACAAAAAAATTGGAAAAATAGATATTGATATGATTTTGAACAAACATGATGTCTAGGGTATCGTTGAAGTTTGAGGTTGAACTATAGAGCGTCTGGCACGAGAATCGAGGTCGGGTATGCAAATTGAGGCATCTCGCGCTCTTCGAGAAAAGTTTAGTTGCAAGGTGAGTGGTTCTACCCGAAAAGACTTCAAGTAACATGTGAATGGTTTACTGTGAGTGTTCATCCCTATGGCTTGGTTTATTGTGATGGATTGTCCAAATGGTTATTTACACATGCATTAAATCTTGTACGATAAATTGCATACATCGAAATGTTGATTTTAAGGTATGCATGTTATGATTTTCGACATTGGCTTGTTTTGTGTCGTCCATGTGGGACGTGGGTTGTTATCTTGTGACGTAGCCCAGAGTGACAGCACTCGGGATGCGTTCCAAGGATTAATGCTAGGTGACCCACTTGAGACAGGGCTGAGACGAACTTCACCCTACGGGACCCAAGTGGCGGGATTGAGAGTGGACACCACCCCGGTTGTTGGCTCAAGTGGTGGGACTGCGAGTGGACACCACCCTAGGTTCCTTTGAGCAATAGCATTAATGCCGAGGTGACGTCGATTCCGAGGATAGTGCTGATGTGACACTCTTGGGGCTAAGGTTGCATTAGGTTTTAGAATGCTTTTGAGTAGGAGTGTAAAGCCTAACAATGACAATGGGGTGATTCCCGGGTTCATATGTCAAGGTTGTCCCTCTTAAGCAAGATTGAGTTGCCAATGGGTCGATGTGGTCGTGTCGCCTTTAGAGAAATTGCATTTTCCCCGGTTAGGGCTAAGTGCTTCGTGGGATTCTCTTAGGCTGGTGCATGTCGGGATTTGTCGGTTTTATATATGATTTTGCATATATTCATGAAAATGTTTTTGAACTCTCACTTAGATGATTCAACATTTAATTTGGATTTTGTTCCTGGAATATTCAAACGTTCCAGGTGAAAGCAGTGGCGCCAAGGGAAAGAATGTCATCGAGATGTAGCTGTTATGTTTAGTTTTTGTAGGTTTTTGTCTATGATTTACGATGTTCAGAGATTATGTAATATTTTGATATTTTCATGTGAAACATCGATGTGGTTATTGTAAAAGAAATTATCGGATATATATCATTGAGGTTTTGATCTTGCTTTCGCTGATGTGATTGATAATACCTGTCTTAGTCTATTAATTATTAAATTTTGATATATTGAGAAGGTACGATCGGGATTCTCGGGAATGGCTATAATGACGATATGTATGTCAAGAGGCTTGTGTTGTGTTGAAAAATATATATATATATATTCCCGAAATCTCGAGTTAACACACGCTTGGGAAAAGTGGGGCGTTACAACATGTATTGATGATGATTATGCATATGTACACGGTGATATTATTGATCATGCATCGCATATTGGGTTTGAGACTAGGATTGGCACCGCTGTTCTGCCAAGGGTGCACTCATACACCTCGGTCGATCTAAGGGCTGTAAAAGATAGAGAGTAGCAGTTGGGTGCGGTCGACTCAAACTAAGGAGCAAGACATTTTGCATATTGCATTCTTGCACGAAATATGTTTATTGTTCCCTTACTTAGATGATTCATCATCTAACTTGGGCTTTGCCCCTAGAATATTCAAATGTTCCAGATGGAGATAGTAGAAACAAGAATGAATGAGACATGAAATGGCACTTAGTAGAGTACATGATGAATGAAATGTATGTTATGTAGCCCATGTATTTAAATTCTGCTACTTTGAATTCTGAATGTTTTGAGAAATGATGATGTATATCCTTATTTATGGTTAATGAAGATGTAAGAATTGATTTATGATCAATGTTAAGATATCAGGTTCGATTCTAGCTTTCGCAATAAATGTGTATGATGATTCTCTTTCGAGATCAATGAATGAAAATTTTGGGAAAAATATGAGGAATGATGTGGTTTTGCATTAGTATTGAAAAAAAAATTATTATTCCAGAATTGTTCCCATTTATAACACCCCTAGGAAAGTGGGGTGTTGCAGGATTTCTCTATATGGCAACAGAAAATGAAGAAAATTTAAGTACAACAAAAAGTCTCTAAGGCTATAGATGGAAAATATCCTGAAGGTACTAAAGAGGAACAAAAACTTGAAACTGATGAACTTGCCTATACTTCTATAATCTTACATTTCTCTGATTTAGTGTTAAGGAAAGCAAGAAAACTTGACACAACTAAAACCCTATGGGGAAAACTGAAAAAGTTATATGTGAAAAAATCCACACCAAATAAACTCTATTTGTTAGAAAGTTTTTTCAGTTTTAAAATTGACCCCTCTAAGGATCTAGATGACAACTTAGATGTATTCAACAAACTAGTTCAAGATATCACAAATTGTGGTGAAACAGTATCCGAAGAATATAAGGTTGTGATCCTATTGAAAGCTATTCTTGATATCTATAAAAAGGTTAAAAATGTCATTAAGTATAGTAAGGATACTTTAACACCGAAAATTGTCATAGATTCCTTAAGAAGTAGAGAAATGGAACTAAAACATGAGAAAAGACATGGTGAGGCCCATATGATGAGAGGTAGGTCTCAATCTAAGAGTCAAGAGGGAGGTGCTAAGAAAAAGGGTAGAAGTAAGTCCAAATCCAAAACCCAATGGAAGGATAAGAAGTGTTATGGGTGTGGTAAAATTGGGCACTTTATTAACGACTATTATGCCGAGAAAAATAAAAATAAAGAAAATGGTAGGGATTAAGAAGAGGCTAATGTAGTGACCTTGTATGACCCTAGTGAGGTATACATGTTACTAGATTCTAACTCCACTGAAATAAATGTTGCTTCTAGGTCGCACATGCATGAATGGATCTTAGATTTAGGTGCATCATTTCATGTCACATCACGAAAGGATTGGTTTGAAAATTTGCATGAATCTGAAGGTGAGCATGTCATAGTGTGTAGCAACATTGCATATAAGGTCATCAGGGTATGGGACATCATTGTTAAGTTAGACATTGGGTATGTCTTAAAGTTAAAAGATGTTAGGTATATACCTGAAATGGCTAGGAATTTAATTTCAGTGGATGAGTTCGAAAAGAGTAGTTTTACTGGAAAAATTGAAAATTGAATGTTGAAGATGATTAAAAGAGCAATGGTGGTTTGTAAGGGGGTGAGAAGAAATGTGATTTATGTATCAAATGTTGAGGTAATGAGTAACTTAGGATCCCACATTGCATTAATCAACCTTGATGCCACTGTCAAGTGGCACAATAGATTAGCCTATGTGAGTGTTAAAGGGCTTAAGTTTTTAAGTGATAAGGGGGCATTTGGTAAATATTGTGTGTCTGATATCCCTTTTTGTGATCATTGTGTGCTTGGAAAGTATCATAGGTTGACTTTCTCCTCTAATGTCCATTAAGCCCCTAGAGTCTCAGAATACATTCATTCAGATCTATGGGGACTAGTGTCAAATCTTAAGTCAGGTGGTCATAGGTATTTCCTGTCCATGATTGATGATTTCTCTAGGAGAGTTTGGGTTATTCTCTTGAAAGATAAGTTTAAACCTTTAAAAGTTTTAAAAATTGGAAAACTCAAGTAGAGAATCAAATGGGCAAGAAGATAAAATACCTTAGGACTAACAACGGTTTAGAATTTTGTAATTCTAATTTTGACAACTTGTGTAAGGAATATGGAGTTACTAGGTATAAAATAGTTCCCTACACTCCTCAACAGAATGGTGTGACTGAAAGGATGAATAGGACCCTTCTAAACAAAGTTAGGTGTATGATAATCAGTTCAAATATACCTAAGTCATTGTGAGGAAAAGCTGTTATGTCTGCGTGATACCTAGTTAACCTAACTCCTTCAGCTGCTTTGAATGGTGACACTTCTTATGAAAAATGGCATGGAAAATGTGTTGACTATTGAATTCTTAGAACCTTTGGTTGTGCTGCCTTCACTCATCAAAATGAGGGAAAATTAGAGTCTAGAGCTAGGAGATGTGTTTTCTTAGGCTACCTTGAGGGAGTAGAAGGGTATAGGCTTTGGGATAAAAGCCAAAATGGGATAAGGATTTTTGTCAATAGAGATGTCACATTTAATGAATCTGAAATGCCTTGTTCAAAGTTAAGTGGTGACAAATTAGAAGTCAGTAAGGACAAGAGTCCACAAGAAGAGTTTAAGAATTTGGGTACTCACGCTTCTATGACCTGAAGTGAGGTGGAGAGTCAAAATTAGTCTGAAATAGATTAGGAGAGAGAAACAACAAGAGAAGAATACCCTAATGACCAACCACCAATTTCTGATTACCAGCTAGCCCAAGATAGGGAAAGAAGATCTCATAGGTTACCTCAAAGGCTAGCATCAAATTTCGAATTAGCTTATGCTAGATACCAAGAGCTAGCTGAAAATGAGCCAAGCACATATGAGGAAGCCATAAGAAACAAGTATTCCAAAGAATGGATGGATGCAATGAAAGAGAAGATGAGTTCCCTCAACAAGAACCAAACTTGGGAGTTAGTCCCTAGGCCTAAGGACAAGTCCATTGTGGGTTACAAGTGAATTTATAAGGTTAAGGAGGGTGCAAGTAATAGTGAACCAATAAGGTTTAAGGCTAGGTTAGTAGCCAAGGGATTCACACAAAAGGAAGGGGTAGATTATAATGAGATTTTTTTGCCAGTTATTATGTATACCGCCATTCGTGTCATGCTTGCATTAGTTACATATTTTGACTGGAAACTTAAATAACTAGATGTAAAAACCGTTTTCTTGCATGGTGATTTAGAAGAAAACATCTTTATGTTTCAACCCAAAGATTTTGAAGACAAAATAAAACCATATTTTACGTGTTTCTTAAAAAAATCCTTATATGGTTTAAAGCAATCTCCAAGACAATGGTATAAACGTTTTTGACTCTTTTGTTAAATCAATTGGTTTCAAAAGAAGTGAATTTGATCATGACCTTTACTTTCAACATAAAAACAAAGATTGTGTGTTTCTTTTATTGTATGTTGATGACATGTTTCTTATCGGTCCAAGCATTAGGATGATTAATAGCATAAAATCAGCCCTTAGTAGTGAATTTGACATGAAAGACCTAGGGATGGCAAAAAGAATTCTGGGTATGGAAATCAAAAGGGATAGGTTAAAATCTATGTTTTACTTGCATCAATCATCATATGTGTTGAAAATTTTAAAAAGATTTAGCATGCATGATAGCAAACCAGTATCCTTACCTTTAAGAAATCATTTCATATTATCTAAAGATAAATCTCCTGCTAACGAGGAAAAAGAGGAATATATGAATAAAATCCCTTATTCAAATGGGATAGGATTTGTCATGTACCTTATGGTGTGTACTAGGCTAGACCTAGCTCATGCCGTTAGCACTCTTAGTAGATTTATAACAAACCTTGGTCCCTATCATTGGGAAGCAGTGAACTAGTTATTGAAGTACTTAAGAGGCACCTACAATGTAGGATTAGTATATAAGCATAAGTGTGTGAGACTAAAGGGGTTTACTGATTCAGACTATGTTGGTGATAGAGACAATAGGAAGTCCACGTCATCCTATGTGTTCACTTTGTGTGGTTTGTGCATTAGTTGGAAGTCTCAACTTCAACATATAGTTGCCCTCTCCACCATTGAGTCTAAATACATTGTTGTTATAGAAGCTATTAAGGAAGCCATGTGGTTTAAGGGATTGCTTAATGAACTGTGTGTTCTTAATGAAAATGTGACAGTTTTCTCTGATAGTCAATTTGCAATTCACTTATGTAAGAACCTTGTTTTTCACGAATGCACTAAACATATCGATGTGAGATTGCATTTTATTCGTGATATTGTGTCTCAAAATATTATTAGACTTGAGAAAGTGCTTTCTGAATATAATACTGCTAATATGGGGACTAAAATTTTGCCTATGACTAAATTTAAAAGCTGCCTCAATTTTTAACATTGGTAAAGTTACATGATAATTGCCTATGCATTTTGTTGCTTGTTGTTTATGTGTGCTGGCCTCATTAGGAATTAGATTGAGATTTGTCAGTTTTTTGATTCCTAATGAGGCCCAAGACTATGACGAGTTCTCGATTTTATCTTCATAGGCTTTGACCCATAATTGAAGTATCGTCCAACTCAAAAGTACCACTCATTGGCAGCCCATTTAGAAGTCGAGCCATAAGCCCTTAGTTAGACCTTTGGAGGTGAAATGGGCTAAGCCCATTTGCTCAAGGCTTAAGAAGACCAATAAGCCCAAGCCCATTCCTTTGTTGCTTTACCCTAGGGTTGTCATATAGAAGGGCCTATTTTCTTTTCTGTTGCCCTTATTGATGGCTTATCCTCTCCTTCCCTTAGTTCGACCATTTGTTTCCTTTGATGGTTGATCTTCGTGAGTCTCTCATTCCTTTCTCGGTTTGATCCCTCTTTCCATGGTGGTGGTTTTGCTTTCCTTTGCAAATCCCTTGGTCGATCCATTGGTGATCCCTATTTATATTATTCAATGACATTCTCTAAGGTAAGCTCTTGGTCTACGATTCTTCATTCCATCTTCTTCGTGAGAGGTTCTCTTTGTTCCTTGGTGGATCGTTTGGTGAGTGACCTTGGGTGGTTTGGGCGAGAGGGGTCGATCGGCTGAAAGGGTTTGAGCGACTTGGGCGATATGGTTCTTGGGGATTTGGGGCTTCTCTGCTGTAACAGCTCACCTCCCAAAGCCTCCCCATGCATAAAGAGGACCCGTGAAAGGGTCATTATTGGATTGATATCGAATAATAACATAAACTAAGACTCACACAATCTTTACTGAAACCCTAACCTTTTATCACATAACATTTCATACTCATCCTTACATGGCCATTCTCAGCATGAGCCCACCTGGGCATACATAACAAACCTTTATCTCAAAAATATGAAAACATTACATTACTCTAATACAAGGAAATGACACCCAAGACCTAGTTTCGGGCAAACTCTACACCTGCTACCAAGGCTTAACATTTGGACCCAACCCAGCTAAATGCACCTGCTATCTCAGATGATCCCTTTACCTGGAATGATGGAAAATAAGGTGAGTCGCGAGACTCAACAAGCTCATGAAAGAAAGGCAATAGGTTGAGGGTAGGATTCTTCCCTAACATTCCGTGCATTTTAAGCCAATGCAACAACACACCATGTCATGATCAAGATATACCTTAGCTCTAAATGCATAACATAAAATCAACTGCACATAAAAGGTCCTTGGGGCCCACATAAGCCACACCTTGGCACCTAAGTCCCGCATACAAACCTGTTGCAGCCTAGTATAGGCTACCATATCATCATTCATAAAGACCTGCATTTTCCTAACCTTGCCCGGCTTTTCCTAATACTCATAACATCATTTCCTATCATCCATCATATCATTCCATCATGCTACCATTGTGGTCCATTGCCATGGCCTACGATCCGCGATGGGTGCCACCCATCCTCATCACTTATAGCCACTCATCCTCACCATGCAATGCAACAATTAGAAAATGCAATGGCTTTTGTAGCAAAAACGTGATGATAAGGCCCCCATAAACCAAAATCAGGCCATGCTACGCCCATATAAGAATTCACACATGCAATATGCTCTAAATGCACCGGCTCACCTAAAGAACCCAAGTTGGCTCTTAAACCAACTGGATCATGCAAATGCTCACACATCCCATCACACACAAGGCATGTCCCCGAAATGAATGCAACTCAACCCCCTACAACACACACATCATGATAAGCACACAATCAAGGCGAGAATCTGACAGTACTAGCTCTTCTGGCTCGTCTCGCGCTTATTGTTACAATCGATGATTGATGCTCATACATCCATCCATCAATTGCCATGACCCACGGTCAACAGTCAGTGGCTTTGCACCCCATACCCTTAAGACACACATGATCAACATTTAATTCTTATCTTTTAGATTTAACATTATATAACTTTTCTCCGTAACTCTTCCCGTACACAGCCACATAAACATCATAATACCATTCTCATTCTCATCTCTTATCATGTCTAGGAACCCATCTCCACATTCATAATAAATTATTAACATAATCCCATAATCTTGACCATAGACACTTTCTAAGAACCTAACCCCAATTGGTTCGGCATCATTCCCAAGAAAAGTAGAGCGATACGAAGCTCCGTGATGGACGAAAAGGAAGACACCAAGACGTCACTACTTAACTCATTTCATTAACAATAAACCCATTAATAAAATATAAGTCACTGAGTGGTTGTCACACAGATTATTGTTATTAATGAGTGGAACTGGGTGACGATGAGGGAGGGATTAAAGTATGAGAAATAATGGAGACTCTCATAGGAAATGAAGAACATAGAGAAAGGTTAAGAGCTTGCCTTTAGACAACTGCTTCCTGCATCTTTTGTGCTCCCGTTGCGAAGTAAACCGTTCTACATAAAATAATAAGATTGCGACTCCAATTAATTAAATCCAATCACATAACCCGCATAATCTAATCGTGAAAAATCTATAATTTAAATGTATAATACTTCTAGTAATTTTCTTCCACTTATCAGAATATTTTAAACATCGAAAAATCCCAAAATCCCTTGCTTTTTCCCCTCTTTTTCTCTCTTTCAGTTGCTGACACAGAGTCCCCTTCTTCCTCCTTCACTTCTCTATTTTTTTACTCTCTGATTTCGCATCAGAATGGCCAAAAAATGGCCTTAAATAGCATCAGCAACGGAGCTTGGCGGCCAAGGCAAAACGAATGGTTGAGGGCGCGCCACGTGGAGCGTTCTGTGCTGCCACCCTCCCCTACCCCGAAACAACGTCGTTTCGGGGCTTCTTGGGCTGGAAAAATTCCAACAAAACCCCTCACCCCGCGCACGCAAGGCCATAGGTTGATCTCACTACCTCACCTAGCACACGCACACGTGTGACCAGTTAGGTTGGTAGCCTCCTTACCTTATATACGCACGCGATAATATTTAAGGGAACCCTCGCTCCACTTTCGATAATTGCACCAGCGCCCCCAGAATTTCGAAAATCCCACATACACTCCAAACTCGAATTTCCTCTTATTTTACTTAGACCCCAAATTTCAAGAAATTCACCCAAATCGATTTATTTTAATCTTTCTTTATTTCCATAAATATTCTTAAATAAAATAATTAATTACCTATTTCCTCAAGAAAACATAAATTATTATTTTTCCTTAAATCTCCAAATATTCAATATTAACCTCACACACCAAAATTAATAACTATTATTTACCTCCAAATTTTGGGATGTTACATCTGCGGTTTGGTGGCCTTATTTGATTGGCATTACCTGAGTGGTACTTTCTGGACAAATAGAGATCTGAGCCTTAAATCACCTTTCAATCTGATCAACAGGAAGTTTTATGTTTCTGTTCTTCTTGTTCTTATTTTTGGCATTCTAGTTTTGATTTCTCTAAGTACTAACCCTTTTGTTTTTGTAGTGTTCTTCCGCAACATTATGCAATTAGTATTTGATGGTCCTCTAGCTCTCAGTATGATTTAAGGACTATCATTCATAAATGGCGCTTGCCAGAGTCACGATTTATAGGTTTAATTGGGAGGTTTGTTCTCTTTGGCTGTTTCTCTCTCTCTCTCTCTATATATATATATGTATGTGTGTGTGTGTGGACGAATCTTCTTTTTTTTTTTTTATCTTTTTTGAAATATATATAGAGAGAGAGTCATAGTCAAAATGATAATAATTTGGCATCATGTACTTCTTTTTAAAAAATTAATACATTTCAAAACATTTTGACTTCGTTTCATTTCCACTGAACACTTTTGTATTGTAGCGTACAAAAAAACAAGGAGCCATAATCAAATTGACTTAGATCCTAAAAAATCAATTAAAGTTGGGTCTTGAATTCATATTTGCATAACTAAATCTGAAGTTCGATCAAGATAGTATTTGCATGTTGATGTGTGATAGGTAAAAGATCACTAGAAGACAAAAAGTTTAAAAGTTTAAAATAATTTTTTGAGATAAAAATGTGCAATTTTCCCCTAATCGAAAGGGGGTCTCGCACAATGCATAAACTGAATAACTTTGACATCTGAAAATCTCTTCGAGAGTCATATGAAAAGGATAGACATTATGCATAGAGAATTTTAATTATAATAATTTCTCAAAATATTAGGATAAATGTTAATCATAAAAATTCTAATCTAGTAGATTTTAGAATGTTAAAATGTTAAAATATACATTATCTGTAAGAATCCTAATTCTATGAGATTCATAAAATCTCCATGTTCCTTTATAAATAAACAAGAACTCATTTTTAAAAATGTACATCATTGATATTAGTTTTAATATGGGCTTCAAATCTTCAGTGTTTGACTTAAGATTCAGAGTGTTTACGTAGGGACTTTCCTTCCCCTTTTTTGATTGCAATTAACTATGCACATACCAAACTCATTGTCACTCACCTTTAAGCCATTCCATGTGGGCATTAAGACATCCCATGTGAGAAGCACGTGTCAAGGCTTAATAACCAATTAAGTCCCACCCCAGCCACAAGCCATGCCAAGGCTAATAACCCAAGAGACTCTTAGGTCTCTCAGCTATAACTGAGAAGGATGCCACCCTAAACAAGCCATACCCAACAACAAATCATGCAGCCATTGGGCCATGAGATTTGGTCAAAGACTCTTTAAGATGCCCATCGAGAAACACAGGTCACATGCCACATGTTAACCTCTTTCTCTCTCTATAAATAGGATGGTCACCTCCTTATTCAAGGTACGCTGATGACAACACTTAAAGCTCTTTTTTTACTCTCAACTAGTTTAGAGACTAACTTAAGTATCAGATGGGGTGACCTCACCCACACCCCTAATTTGTTTCTTTCTCAGCAACTCTTTCATCAACTCTACTGTCACTTCGAGACTCTCTCGTCACCCAACTTGTTAGGGCCATTACCCAACTTGTTGAGTCACTCTATTTAAAAGACTCACACCTAACTCGTTAGGTCACTAGCATCTCACCTACATTATAAATTTATTGTTGTAGTTGAGCAACAATAATTAGCACCATTTGTGGGAAAATATCAAAAATCCAAGAAACACTCATTTGCAATGGCCTAGATAAGAAGCAACCAAAAGACCCACTCACGTGATGCTGAGACTCACTCACTTAGGTGGGAGAATCATTCCCGCACCTAAGTAGCTTACTTACCCAGGTGAGAGACCCTCTCTCCCCTTCAAGGCACCCACTCATGTGAGACTCATCCGCCTCTGCAAGACTCTCATCACTGAGTAGGGACTCATCTTCAAGTCTCACACTTAGATGTCTAGCAAGAGAATCTCTCTTATATCCCATAAGAGACCTACCCCTCTGGTCACCCTGGGTTCATTTGAGCAAATTGTGCCTATGATCCCTCAAGCAAAGGATAAGGCCTTGCAATAGCAAAGTATGGAAAGGATGCAAGCACTTCAAGAAATGGTTGGGATGTTGCAAAACATGGTCCCTCATAGTGTATGGCCATCAACCTTGAGGAAGTTTGTGCCTGAAACAACTACATTGCAAGAGGCTCTAGAAAAGGTGTTGAAAGATGATTTTTACCAAGAAGCTACCCTAGAGAGTCACTCAAGGCCTCCCATTCCAAGGACACGTTCTTGGGATTCCTTTCCTTACCAAGTTCGAACCAAGGAAGATAGAAGAATTAACAAAGACTGAAAAATGAAAAGGAAAAGCCCCTAAAAAGGAAAACACCTTGAGACTGTGGTGAGCACAAGGAAAAATGATGGAATCGATAACCTCTTGGTGTTCAACACCCGAGAAACTGCCTAGATGAGGAGAATGATCAAAAAAGTGCTAGAACAGAAAAGATTGTTGCCTACCTTAAAAGATCCAAGTCGAAGAAGAATCCCATTTCTCTTAGTCATAATGGATAAACCCTTACCAAGGAAATTTAAAATGTCGTAGCTATCTCCATACTCGGGTAGAGGCAACCCTTATGATCACATTTATAACTATGAGTCCCTGATGTTGCTTCATGGTTGGGACGATGCAATCATGTGTCAGATTTTCCTCTAACCTTGACAAATCATGTTTGCGCTTAGCATAATGGTCTTGCTGAGGAATCCATCTCTTATTTTTGACCAATTAAGGGTAGAATTCATAAAGGCCTTCATTATTAACAACCATAGAAAAAAAATGACTGCACATATTTGCTCAATATCCAATAAAGCCTACGACATTGGAAGATTTATTTATTGGGGCAACAAATATATATTACAAGTTGAAGTAATGTGAACAATTGTAGGAAAGACAAATAGGGACAAGAAAAGAAAAGGAAAAGACTCAGATGAGGAGACAAGCTAAAGGAAAGAAAAAGCCAAAAGACATGATGGTACTCCCCAACTCCAATTTAAAGATTACACCTTGCTCATAGATTCACACTCCAATATTTTGGCAGTTATTGAAGGTTCAGGTCTTATTGAACTCTCCAAGAAGACTAACAAGCCTATGAGGAGGAAAAAGAACGCTTTCAGGCAATTCCACAGTACCCATGGCCACTCTACAGAAGAATGCTAATGCTTGATGAATCAGATAGAGGTTCTGATTCAAGAATGGGACCTAACAAAATTTGTGGACACAGAAGCTCGAAAGGAATAACAGACTGACTACCTTGGAGGTCAAAGGCGTAATTTAAGGCGAGATGAGCAGTAAAAGAACATAAACTTCCTTGAAAAACCATGCTTTATTGCTCGAAGTCCAAAAGACCACAAAAGAATTCTTAGACCTAGGGCCCTAATGTATGCTTTAGGGAAGTATCATAAGCAGGTTTAAATGTCTTAACATTTATGTATGGAACTCAATGATGTAAGAATCAAATAACATCCATCTTGTTGTAGTCCTAATATCGAAGTGTGTAACACATGAGAGTGATCTAGAGCTCATTATTTAACACCTAGTATTGAAGCATAGAATATGCGAGAATGATTTAGGGCTCATCTATCAAAAACCTAGTATTGTAGAATGTAGAACTATCTAGGGTTTATTATCCAAAAACAAAAGTGAAAAAACGTGAGAACGGTTCAAAAATCGAAACACATAAGCATGAGAAAAGTCTGAAAATCAAAGCATGAACACATGATAACAATCCAAAAACTAAAATGCAAAACTGTGAGAATGATATGAAAATTGAAGCGCGAAAGTGCAAGAACGGTTCAATAAATCAAAGAACATAAGAATTGCCAGAATGATAAAAAGAAAACCTAACATCAGGGGTGCAAAATGCTTGAGATAGGTTATAAACCAAAAACGCTAAAGCACAAAAATGATCTAGGATAACCCAGAATCAAAAGCGATAAATGCACAAGAACGATTAAGCATAACCTAAAGTCAAAAAGTGCAAAAGGCATGAAATTGGATTAAAATTGAAAATAAAAAAGCGCGAGTGCATCGTCAACAAAGAACTAGGAAGCGAGCATAATGCCCATCTCTCGTTAATAAAGGATTGGGGAATGAGCACGACACCCCCTACAAGCGAAAGCAAAATGTAAGTGGTAAAAGCTTCGAGCAATTTTCGATATCGAAAGCTAAACCACAAAATTTTACGTACTTTGTGAGCTCCTAACATGTTATACAAAGAAACAAGCACAAACCAAGAATAAGAAGAGCATGAGGCGTGAAAATGACAAAGAAAGCCAAAGCACAAAAAAACAAGAATGAGCTAAGGAAAACTCAACATTTGAAGTGAGAAAATGCATGAACAAGATCCAAGGATCGATGTCTAAGAGACTTATTGGTCTCCCGGCCTTCTGTTGTTGGGTAGTGTTCGAGAGACCTAATCTCTTGATAATCGGGAGACTGTAAAGGTCCCCTATTTGACCGATCTTTGAGAGACCTCATGCACCGATTTCTAGGAGATCGGAAGGTATTTCGATATTCCAACTATTTACGGTCTTCTGTATTACATTCTCTGGGAGATCTTACGATCTCCGGTGCACCATGCGACGGTGCTCTCCCAATGCCACAACCTTCGAGATACCATTTTGGTCTTATGGCATGTCATTTGTTTTTGGGATTTTTCTTTTTTTCCTTCTTTCTTTCTTTTTCTTAAGCTCAATTAATTATTTTGTGTTTTTTGAACTTTTTTGGTCTTTTCAACATATCATTATGAATTATTTTTTTTTCTTGATCACCTCATCTAGAGATTTTTTTAAACTAGTAAGAGGTGTAAATAAAAAAATGTAACACAAGAATTTCTACATATATTTCTAAACCATAAAAGGGATTTTGTAAATTGTCCAAACTATAAAGGATTTAAGTGTAATTTAACCATTTTTATTGATGTATGCATATATATATATTTCTTAATTTTGTAAAAGTGTACAAATATAGATACATATTTATTTTGTAAAATCAATTAATTATCTTTACAATAAACTAATGCAAAGTCTGTTGAAGTCTTTACTTATTATAATTAGGTGGTCGTGCTACGTACAAGTAAATAAAAATTTAAAAATTTGAATAAGCATTCATTTGATGGTGATTGACCATTTTATTTTAGTATGTTAATTTTTTTTCAAATTAAATATAAAAAGTATTGGTATATTGGTAAGATTATTGTTAAATTTATTATAATTATAAAAATTACGAGTTAAAATCTTATCAATAATTTAATATAGTTACTTTTAATTTTTTAAAATAAACTGATGAAAACGTATTTTTGGAATTTAATAGACACCATATCAAGGGTTTGCTTATTTAATATTGGAGGGATCGTGTAGAAAAAAAAAATAAAAAAATTTAAGTGAAAGTTTATTGGGTGGCTTTTTCAGTATCTGAGTTCAAATCTTATTAACAAAGATAATTTTTATAGATATATACAAAATATAATTTAAATTTTAAATTTAACATTATAATCTCAATAACAATTGTGGCTTAATTTTAGTTTTGTGAGCCCATTTGAATTTATAATAGATATTAGATATATTTAAATTTTAACTTTATCATTATAATATTTCATATTAAAAATAACTGTCAAGAATACTTGTTAAATGTGAAGAGAATATTTTGGATACACTTTAAAAGTGTTTTATTGATAATATCTCAATAAAACATTTCCTTTGACCTTGACCTTTGGATACAGGTAGAAAACATTTCCTTTGAATTTTATTGATAATATCTCAAAGATGACTGACTATTTTTCCCTCACAAAACGGTGATTTGTTATGGGACTAAACTTTTTAGGAATTTTAAATTTATTATAATATCTCATAAGTAATTGATAGGGGACATTTTTTAAAATGAAAAATTTGACAAATGGCGTTTTCTGAAATAAAAGGACTTTTAGAGCATCAAAACTGATGCTCTAAAGTCACCAAATGAAAACATAGATTTGTAACGTTATTGTAAAGGTCAAGTATCATGTTTTGGATGATTTGAGATTTTTTCTTTTTAATTTGTATATAAACATAATGATTTGAGAATTTTAAGTGTGAAAGGATATATATGGTTTGGCTAGTGCTTAATTACACCAAAGGACACCAAATGGTGGGACAAATTTGGGTAAATCACACTAAAGGTCACAAAACTTTGGTGTCTTTTTCAGTTTAGTCACTAAAGTTTAATTCCTTGCAAAGTGATCACAAAACTTTAAAATATTTTGCAATGTGATCACTAAGTGATTTTTTGATGGTTCTTAGTCAAAATTGCTGACGTGGCGATGATGTGGCGCTGACGTGGCGATGATGTGGCCATTGCCACGTCAGCAATTTTGACCAGAAATTATTCAAAAATCACTTTAGTGATCATATTGCAAAATATTTTAAAGTTTTGTGATCACTTTGCAAGGAATTGAAGTTTAGTGATCAAATTGAAAAAGAAGCCAAAGTTTTGTGACCTTTAGTGTGAATTACCCGACAAATTTTGATGGGATCCCCACAAAGGACATATAATAATAATAATAATAATAATAATAATAATAATAATAATAATAATAATGTTGTAAATTAATAATTATTGGTGAATGACTATTGTATCCCTGCAACCCTAATTTTTACCTATAAATATAGGACTTTAGTTCTTAATGATATACACTTTTGTAAGAAACTAGGCAACTTTGAGGATTTGATTATGCTTTGATTGATCCGTAGAGCCGCAAATACGAACTCCTCCAAGTCGGTTCACACGATCGGCCGTTTCCACGAACGCCTCGAGTAATGCTAGTAACCCTAGGCACCTTTGAGAGATCCAAATTTTTTTCTCTTTTTTCCATCTTCTTAAGTGGCTTATTTATAGAGTTTAAAAACCCTAATTGTGCATTTGAAAAGCCCCTAAACGTTTTAGGCCCGGCCCTTAATCATATTGGGCTGTATCTCTCTTTTAATTTGTGGAACGGGCTCGACCCAAGTGTGTGACCCCTTTGGTCCATCATTGGGCTAAATGTAGGGCCAATTCTATTGGGCTATATGAAGGCCCAACTCATTAGAATAATTAAACTCTTTAATTAAACTTATAGGCTTCACAATAAATCGTCTCATGGGTTTCTTAATTAAACTCTTTAATTAATAGTTTTAGAATTACTCATATTAATTCTAAAACCCTACATATCATGGTTAATGTCTGGCAACATGCCATGAACGCTTAGCCAACGATGAAAAAAACGGACATTTTCGATTGCAATTACCATATAGTAAAATCCTTTCATCAATCTATGTCCCGATTGAATTTAGGGTATGGTTTTTATGACGAAACCCTAGTCATTCAACAACTATGTATCCATTCCAGATTTATGACTTGTTCGATTAAATCAAAACACCTTTTGATTTCCACCTCACCTTGGCCAAGGATTTCCTCAATCATGAAATCATCGGAATATATAGGACATCTTCTCATCTTATCGATAAGTGATGAATCCTATTTCGACATTTACAAGCCTTCATATGTGATAAGGTTATGCCCAGTGATAATTTGTTAATGACTCCATTCGAATCCAAAAAAAAACCAAAGCGTAACCAATCAAATATAAGACTACCATGATGTCTCAAGTCTAAGGACCAATCTGTACTATTGCAACACAGAAATTCCAATTTGACAATAAACAATTACCATTAGGAATTCTGTAACGGGTCAGTTCAATGTACTTATTCTTATAATAAGCACCCACATATATACACTAGTGTCCACACACCAATGTCCATGAAACAAGACATTCTCCTAATTGAGCATGCATCATATATGCTAGTCTATCTGAGTTATTAGTGTCCAATCCTAATAACTCTACGACTAGGAACATTTAAGATCAAGGCTTATAAGGAATATGTTTCATGATCATCATCTCTATGCACGACCATATTCCATGAGCCTATCTGATCTATGGACTTTGTCAGATATGGAAATAATAAAGACAACCATCAATGACAGATAAAAACATAATGCCTGGTAATAATAATTGATTGAAGATAAAGAGTCACAATGTAAAATATGATCAATTACATGTAAATATAATTGGCTTGTGGGGCATATCTCTAACAATCTCCCACTTGCCCTAAAGCCAATTTCCCATGTATCTTAAGCCCATCTTCTCAAGATGACGTTCAAACACTTGTTGTAACAATGGTTTTGTAAGGGGATCTGCTACATTCTCCGCTGATGCAACCTTCTCCATTTTGATGTCACCACGACCAATTATCTCACGAATTAAATGAAATCTCCGCAGTATGTGTTTGGATCTTTGATGGGACCTTGGTTCCTTTTCTTGAGCAATTGCACCATTGTTATCACAACAAACTAGAACTGGATCAACAATAGTAGGAACCACTCCTAATGCTGAGATAAAATTTCTCATCCAAACTGCTTCCTTTGTAGCATCTGATGCTGCAATATATTCAGCCTCAGTGGTAGAATCTGCAGTTGTTTCTTGTTTGGAACTCTTCCAACAAACTGCTCCACCATTAAAGGTGAATACATAACCAGACACTGATTTTGAGTCATCTACATCAGACTGAAAACTTGAATCTGTAAAGCATTCTAGTTTCAGTTCACCTCCTCCATACACCATGAAAGTGTCTTTTGTCCTTCTCAAGTACTTAAGAACTCCTTTCATAGCTATCCAATGCTCCTCACCTGGATTAGACTGATATCTGCTCGTGACACTCAAAGCATGTGCGACATCAGGTCTAGTGCACAACATAGCATACACTATGCTACCTATGGCAGAAGCATAGGGTATAGATGCCATTCTTTTCCTCTCCTCTGGAGTCTTTGGAGACATAGACTTGGAGAGAGAAATCCCATGGCACATTGGAAGAAATCCTCTTTTAGATCCTTCCATGTTAAACCCTTTTAACATTTTATCTATATACAATGATTGGGACAAACCAAGCATCCTTTTTGATCTATCTCTATAGATCTTAATCCCCAAAATATAAGATGCTTCGCCCAAATCTTTCATGGAGAAATTTGTAGATAACCAAGTTTTTGTTGCTTGTAACATACCTACAACATTCCCAATGAGTAGTATGTCATCAACATATAGCACTAGAAAAGTGACTGCACTCTCACTAACCTTCTTGTACACACATGGTTCATCCAAGTTTCTAATGTAATCAAACAATTTGATTGTCTCATCAAAATGTATGTTCCAACTACGGGAAGCTTGTCTTAGTCCATAAATGGACCTTTGAAGCTTATAGACTTTCTGCTCATTTCCATTTGATGTGAATCCCTCTGGTTGTGTCATATAAATATCCTCTGGCTGTGCACTCCCTCTGGCTGTTTTCACATCCATTTGTCATATCTCATAGTCATAATATGTGGCTATGGCAAGTAAAATCCGAATGGACTTAAGCATCGCAACTGGTGAAAAAGTTTCCTCAAAATCAATACCTTGAGTTTGAGTGTAACCCTTTGCCACTAAACGAGCTTTATAAGTCTCTACTTTTCCATCTACTCCAAACTTTCGCTTGTAGATCCATTTATAGCCAATAGGTACAATACCTTCAGGATGATCCACCAAAGTCTATACTTTGTTAGAGTACATGGAATCCATTTCGGATTTCATAGCTTCTTTCCATTTTCCTGAGTCGATATCAGATATCGCCTCCTTGTAGGTTCTTGGATCCTCATCCAATAGAAGGTTATCTTCATTACCCTCAACTAAGAATCTATACCTATCAGGAGGTCTCGTGATCCTTTGGGATCTACGAGGAGATTGTGTACTTTGAGGTTCAAAGTTATTTTCTGCTTCCACCTGTGGGATAGTAGTTTGTGATTCTTGAATTTCTTCAAGATCTATCATATTGCCATTATTCCCATCTAATAGGAATTCCTTTTCTAGAAAAGTGGCATTCCTTGAAACAAACACCTTTTGTTCAAGGGGATGGTAGAAATAATATCCAATTGATTCTTTTAGATATCCCACAAACTTACACTTAGTGGATCTAGTATCCAACTTATCTCCCACTATTTTCTTAACATAGGTAGGACACCCCCATATTCTTAAATATTTGTAACTGGGTGTCTTACCAAACCACATCTCATATGGTGTCTTAGGCACTGATTTAGAGGGAACTCTATTTAGTAAATGGGCAGTTGTCTCAAGAGCATAGCCCCAAAAGGATAAAGGAAGATTAGCGAAACTCATCATGAATCTAACCATATCTAATAGAGTTCGATTCCTACATTCAGAAACTCCATTGAGTTGTGGTGTTCCTGGTGGAGTCCACTAGGAGAGAATCCCATTCTCATTAAGATGATCAATGAATGCAGTACTCAAGTATTCCCCCCCTCGATCAGATCGAAGGACCTTAATACTTGTTCCTATTTGTTTTTCTACTTCATTCTTGAATTCTTTAAACTTTTCAAAGGCTTCTGACTTCTGCTTCATAAGGTATACATAGCCATACCATGAGAAATCATCGATGAAAGTAATAAAGTATGAAAAACCACCTCTTGCACTGACATTTAGTGGCCCACAGACATCTGAATGGATCAAATCCAATATATTAGATGCACACTCCACTTGTCCAACAAATGGTGATTTTGTCATCTTTCCTTTAAGACACGATTCACAAGTTGGAAGTGACTGTAAGTCAAACAAGTTCAATAACCCATTTTTAACCAACTCATTCATCCTGTCTTTGGAAATATAACCTAATCTCATATGCCACATATAAGCATAATTTTGATCATCAGCCTTTCTTTTGTTACTTTGTTGTAGACAAATCATGGAATCATTAGTTTGAACAGTATACAAATTATTTGATAATGCACCAGTACCATATAAGAAACCATTTTTGAAAATAGAACAAACTCCATTAGCAATTGAAAAATTAAAACCTTCCTTGTCCAAAACAGGAATAGAAATAATGTTCTTAATAATGTATGGCACATAAAAACAATCATTCAAAACTAATTTTATTCCAGATTCTAAAACTAAATAAACTGTCCCTATGGCTATAGCAGCAACTCTTGCTCCATTCCCAAGCCATAGAGAAGCCTCATCTTTATTTAGCCTCCTGCTTGTTGTCATCAATTGCAAATCATTGCAAATATGACTACCACATCCGATATCTAATACCCAAGAAGCATCATTAACTGAAAGGTTAATTTCAACAAAGTACATACCTGAATCAGAACGCTTCTGTTTCAGTTCTATAAGATAAGTCTTGCAATTCCTTTTCCAATGCCCAAGCTTTCCACAATGGAAGCAATCTCCTTTCTCTGATTGACTTGGCTTTGCTTTCTTGACACCACCCTTAGGCTTTGTCTTCCCCTTTTGAGAACTCTTCTCTTTGCCTTTTGACCATTTTTTCTTTAGTTTTGAGGAATGTGAGGAACCAATGAGCATGATAGGTTTATCCTTTTTCATTGTCATTTTAGCAGTTTTCAACATGTTAAGTAGTTCAGGAAGAGTAGTCACAAGCTTATACATATTGAAATTCATGACAAAATGATCAAATGAATCAGGAAGAGATTGTAAGATCAAATCTACATATAGATCATTATCCATAACAACATCCAAAGACCCAAGCTTTTCAATGAAGTTTATCATTCTCAATACATGACTATTGACTGATTCACCTTCCGTTATACGGGCCCTGAAAAGCTCCTTTGAGATCTGATATCTCATATACGTAGTCTGTTCACCATACAACTCTTGTAGGTGCAAATGAATCTCTGCTGCATGCTTCATGTTCTCATGTTGTTTTTACAGCTCATTGGACATCGATGCCATCATATAACAATGAGCCTGAAGATCATCATCTTTCCACTTCTGCCAAGTGGTCAGTTCCTCTGGGGTGGAAGCCTCTGAAACTTTTTCAAGTGGGGTCTTATCTATCGCATAAGTAATTTTCTCGGAATCCAAAACAATTTTGAGATTCCTTAGCCAATCTAGATAATTGGGACCTGTCAACTTGTTAGTGTCTAACAAATTTGCAAGTGGATTCTTGGCCATTTTTTATTTCACAAATCTACAAATATAAACATGATCATACATTTAAATACTAAATCAATTACATTACACATATGATTAAGGACTTTTTGTCATAAGTGATACTCCTACTATTTTAATCAAATCTTAGCACCCTCAAAATAAGATTTGGAAAGCTTAAAACATAGGCCTTCTAGTGGGCTTGAGACCTAATTAAAAATTATCATAAACTCGAATAATATCGTAGCTCTTATAGTAATTTAAAAAGGTAGGTAACTCTTACCAATATCATTGACGCTTATGTAACCCTCAAACTATTTTGCCTCATATTTGCATAAACTCAAATATCATTGACGCTCTTATGCAAAACATGTTAAGTCAAACCATCATTAACCACAAGTGTGATAAATAGAGATACCCCCAAAGAATATTGACGATAGTATTTCTACATATCACCTAATGTACATCGACATGCATAACATATAATATAGATTGTCATACTTAGTATGCCCCAAATGATATTGGCGATACATATCAAACATGAAAACCTCATATTATATGCCAATGATGGAAGGCCATGGAGAAATTAAACTCTTTTGATTTTCCCGTTAACGACTTAATATTCATACTTAAAATAATTTTAAGCGAGGGGTTTTAATATTTCATCTAGATCAAAATACATGCATTTAACACATTGCATAACTAATATATCATAAGATGCATCTCATACACAATGATACTAACATGTTATTAGCATGTATCTTAAAAATAATTAAAACCATCTCATGTAATGAAGATAACAATTGAATACAAGTTAAAAGGACATGTAAACAAAATAGATTTTCAGCTTTTGCATATCTAATGGACATAACAAATTATGATCCTAATCAACACGGGGGTTCAGGGGCAGCGCCCCCGACGGGAGGGACATACATGTGTCGAGTGACCCTATTTTTTAGGCGAGCATCTAAGAGGCAATTTTGACCAAGTCTTGCGAGGTTATTAATGCGAGGGGGCATGGGTGCAAGTACACGAATGTGCACGTAGGGGAGCTCATTAGGCACCCCCGAGGGACCTACTTCGAGGGTGTGCAATACCCCCGAGAGAGGTCTCTCAGGGGTGTGAAAGTACCCCCGAGAGACATCCCTCGGGGATGGAGGCGCCCCCCCCAAGCTGCTGCGTGGTAGCAGGAGAGGGGGAAGCGACCATGTGGCTGCTTCCACGCAGCCATGTCTGGCCGCTTCATGCGGCTTGGGCCCCCCTCCACGCTATTGCGTGGCATCAGGAGGGGGGGAAGAGGCCATGTGGCCACTTCCACATGGCCATAGTGTGGCTGCTTCATGCTGCTTAGGGGGGTCCTCACCTCCTGGCTGCCTGGCTGCTTCAGGCAACCAGGCTTCCCATGTGGTAGCCTGCCATGTGGCAGCTCTTGGGGTTGCCATGTGGTATTTATTTTTTATTATCTTTTTCAATAATTCATGAAGGCATAACAATTTCTTCCTACTCTTTCTGTCGGGTCTCCCGGGAGGAAGAGTATTCTGTCTGTAGCACTGCCCTATTTTTAAGAGGCTTTTATTCTGTAGCAATCTCCTCCTTTACGTCTCTCGTAATTGTCTTTGGCATTCTGCTCCTTGGGTGCCTTCATAAAATGAGGCTTGAGCTTCTCATTTGGCCATTGTTTCAACGAGTCTTCAACGTTATTTGTAGCTTTGGTATTTTCATATTTTGACTTCTCATAAGCACCAATGACTTCAAGAAGATGTGGCAGAGTTCTTTGCATGACGTGCTAAAGCTCCTGTCCTTACAGTAGTGGTCCATGCATTCAACTCTTTATCTTCTAGGAATATAAACACGATTTCTTCATACGCTCCCAGCTCCCAAGGTAACGGGGGCTCAGAAAGATCTTCAAATCAAGTTAAGAGTGACAATGTCATTATTGGCTCATATATGTGTCTACATGTTGCCGAGAGATGAATTGGCATATTTGGAATTTTCTCCGAATTCAAGGGTGTTCGTGATGATTGTCACTCCATTTTCTGGTTTGTTGGATTACTTGAAAAATGATGAATATGACATCTTTTCTTGCAGGACAACGGTTATTGCACCATTTGGATGCCAGGCAAAGAAGTGTAAGTCATTTGCGAGGCTACTGAAATTATGTTCCCTCAATGTATCGTAGGGTAACGGTTTTATGCTTTCTCGTTGTCAGGCTGCTTGCGAGACAATGGGATGTTCTTGCCTCCTCATCACCAGGTTGTGAGTTGTGCAATAAGCCTTTTTGTTACAATGGTGCGGCTCCCTAGCTTCACGTTTACATGCTTGCTAGTATTGTGAGCGTAGTGTCTACGTTTGCATTATTTTATTCTTGCGATTCGACATAACGCCTACGTCCGCGATTAGTTTTGGCTTTTTCTTATTGCCGGGGTATGAGCAGGGTAACAGACTTGTTGTTTTCACCTTGTGGTCGGGCTGTTAGCGAGATAACGGGTCTTTTTGTGTTTATCTCGTTGTCGAGCTAGTAGTAGGGCAACGGGCCTTCGGTTACCAAGTGAAGCGGTGTAAGTTGATCGTGGGGCAACATATATTATGGCTCCTTTCTATCGGGCTTTCTGCAGGAACACAATTTTATTTTCACCCCATTGTCAGGCTATGTGCGGGATAACGTCTTATTTTCCCCTATTGTCGGACTACGCGTGGGACAATGGGCTTGTTATCTCTTTCGTTGCCAAGCTATTAGCAGGGCAACGGGCTTTTAGCTTTCACTTTGTTATCGGGCTATGCGCAAGGTAATGGGCTTTTCATTTTCACCTCCTTGTTGGGCTGTAAGCAGGGCAACGGGTTTTAGTTTTCTCCCCGTTATCGGGCTATGAGTAGGGCAACGAGTTCTTAGTTTTCTCCCTGTTGCTGCGCTATGAGTAGGGCAATGGGGTTTTAACTTTCTCCTCATTGTCGGTCTATGCGTGGGACAATGAACCCTTAGCTTTCACCTCATTGCTGGGCTATGAGCGACAACGTCTTATTTTTCCCTATTGTCGGACTACGCATGGGACAATGGGCTTTTCGTTTTCACCTCCTTGTCGAGTTGTGAGCAAGGTAACGGGTTTTTAGTTTTCTCCCCGTTGTCGGGCTATGAATAAGGCAATGGGCTTTTAGTTTTCCCTCTTTATCGGGCTATGAGCGACAACGTCTTATTTTTCCCCTATTGTCAGACTACGCGTGGGATAATGGGCTTTTCGATTTCACCTCCTTGCCGGGCTGTGAGCAGGGCAATGGGTTTTTAGTTTTCTCCCCATTGTCGGGCTATGAGCAAGGCAATGGGCTTTTAGCTTTCTCCTTATTGTTAGGCTATGCGCGGGACAATGAACCTTTAGCTTTCACCTCGTTGTCGGTCTATGAGCGACGTCATATTTTTCCCCTATTATCGGACTACGCATGGGACAATGAGCTTGTTATCTCCCTCATTACCGAGCTATAAGCAGGGCAATGGGCTTTTAACTTTCTCCCAATTATTGGGCCATGCGCGAGGCAACTGGTCTTCGTTTGAAAAGGACCCTCGATGGAATCTAGTGGTTAATAGTGGACGCCATAATGATAATTTATTCGCAGAAGTGAGTACAAGCATTTTGATGTGGTTCAGCCAAATGTGCCTACATCCACAATACCATTTTGGACTCACATTATTACGATTCAAATAAAGGAAATAATACAACTTAATCTTGCATAGTTTGCTTGGCAGTCAATAAAGTTTCTTCACTCTGTTTCCCTTTTGTAGATGCAACATAACACGTGTGGGCCTTCTGTTGATCCCCTCGAACTTGTCCCACTCCTTGGGGTGTTGGAAATTTCATCAACAAATAGCAGGAAGAGACTACGGCCCTCAGGTCATTGAGCAGGGGACGACCAAAAATTACATTGTATGCAGTTGATGAGGGTTTAACAACCATAAAGCAGGCCTGACGTGTTGTGCTCTAAGGACCACAGTCCAACGTGATTGGCAACTGAATTGAACCAGCAACTGAGACAATCTCCCTGATGAAACTATATAAAGGGAAAGAGATATTTTACAATCAATCTTGGGAAATGTGCATTAGATCGAAGCAATTCCAATAAATTAGGTTAACTGAGCTACCACTGTCTACCAAAATTCTTTCAATGGGGTGTTTCGCAATGACGGTTGAGATTACCATCAGGTCGTCATGTGGAATGATTACATCTCCTTTGTCGGCAAGTGTGAACATAATGGGCTCTTCATCTTCTCTAACTTCCATTACTAAATTGACCTGGTAGGCTAAACGAGCATATGCCTTTCGGGAAGAGGAGCTGTCACCAACCAAGGTTTCACCACCCGAAATGGCATGTATTGCCTGATGTTTTAGTTCATTATCCAGAGAGGGATTCTGCCTGTAGTCACTTCCTCTCTCTTGTTGTCCTGGATTTTGAATTTCTTATGTTTCAAGCCTCTCTTCCCTCCTTGGTGGCTCCCTGTTATTTCCCTCTTCTTCTCATACATACCTTCGTAAGTGCCCTTCATGGATAAGCATCTCAATTTGATTTTTCAATTCCCAACATTAATTAGTGGAATGGCCACGAGTCCTATGGTATCGACAATACTCATCCTGATTCTTCCCTATGGGTCGATCCACCTTTTTTGGAAGTCTGATTAAGCATGATCCTTCTATGGCTGCCAATATGGCAAACCGAGGTTGGGTAAGCCGGGTATAGTGATTTAATTGGGGCCTGGCATCATCCAGTCTTTGAGCCCTCCCTTGTCGCCGATCAAGGTCTTCAATATCTCGTTCCTTTCTTTTTCGCTCCCTGTCTTCATCCATTACCACAATCCTCATTACTTCTGTATGGTGTATATATTTATTGGCCCTGACGAACAAATCTACCAAGAGTTTTAGCGGGTCTAGAGATAGGGATTCCTGGAAAGAAGCCAGTCGTACCCCTTGGAACATAGCAGATACATCCATTTCAATCGGTAGATTACAAATCTCAAGTGTGGCATTCCAAAATCTATCCACGTAGTGGCGTAGGGTTTCTTTACTCTCCTATCGAATGCTAAGGAGATATGTTGCATCCTTCTTCTTTTGACTGTTGATAATGAATGCTTTAATAAACTCCGTTCTTGACTTCTCAAATGAAGAGATGGATGCTTCGGGTAAACTGTTAAACCAGGCTCAAGCGTGCCCATTTAAGGTCAATGGAAAGGCCCTACACATTATCTCATTGTCCCATCCATAAAGCATCATTAAAGATTCATAATTTTGCACGTGATCATAAGGGTCATCCTTGCCTGAATAAGGGTTTATTTGAGGCATCTTAAACTTTCTCGGTAAGGGTTTCTCCATTACTTCTGCCAGAAATGGTAGTTTTGCTGGAGATTGTTCCTCGAAAGCAGGTAATAACTTATTCTGTTGCAGCACCCGCTCAATCATTTTTTTCATGTCGGTTGTTTCTCGTGCACTAAATGCAGTAGGGTTATCATTAGGCCCATCATTCTGTTTGGTTGCAGGTTTGGAATCCCAACCTCTTTCCATGGGAGTGTTGGCTACCGTTTCAGAATATCTTCCTCTTTGCAAACTTCGTCTTTCTATCTTTCAACGATCAGTTCCTCTATGATTTCCTCGATGGGGAGAAGTTCGGTTATGCGCCCCTCTTAAAGGAGATCTTGGTTGATTGTTTCAAGTAGGGACAAGTTGAGCATGAGTTTCAGGGCTCTCTTCCCAATAGGAGTCGTTCCCTGGTACCTCCTGATGAGCCTTGTGGGACGGAACTATTTCTGGTACAAACTTCCTCAATGTGGCTGGAATTGACCCATGAGGAACCAAACTTTGCAAAATACCAGCCATTTCTCGAAGAGCTTGCATTCCTTCGGCACGTTGTTGTCGTAGGGCCTCATACTCAGCCCAAGGAATGACAGATGAAATCTGTATACCTAAGTAGGGTCCTGAGAGAACATGTGAGGCAGTAAGAGGCAGCACCTAAAGTTGGACCCCCAATCGGTGAGAAGGCTCTAGAAGAGGCGACTGTTAGTGAGTGACGGATAGGTGACCCTCACGAGGGGATTGATGAGTGAGAGACGGCTGGCCCCCATGGGTGAGGCGTGGATGGCCCCCATGGATAAGGGGTAGTTGGCCTTTATGAGTGGATTGATGCTGATCTTCCGCTCGAGTAAGGGTCTCTCGTCGAGGTGATTGGGCACCACGGGAGAGGGTCTGACGATTACTTCGAGTTTGTGCCATAGTGAGGGAGTAGTTCTGTAGCTTTTTGTTTGCGTTTCCCACAGACGGCGCCAATTGTTGTTGCACGATTACAACAATAAATTTGTAAAAGGGGAAATTGTTGATGGATGACTCTCGTATGGATGATCCGAACGATGGATGACTCCTGTGGGGTGTATCTGAGTGATGGATGACTTACTCGGTCGATGACTCCTTCGGGTAAGGGGTAACGTCTGGATTGTCCAAACGATGAGTAATTATCAGGAGAGATGGGTGAGTCTCCCGGAATGGAGTGACAGCAATGGATGAGTCCCTTGGCTAGGTTGAGAGTGATGGATGAGTCTCTCGGGCGTCCACGACAATGATGGATGAGTCCCTTGGCTAGGTTGAGAGCGATGGATGAGTCTCTCGGGGGTCACAGCAGTGATGGGTGAGTCCCTTGACTAGGTTGAGAGCGATGGATGAGTCTCTCGGGGGTCACGACAGCGATGGGTGAGTCCCTTGACTAGGTTGAGAGAGATGAATGAGTCTCTCGGAGGTCACGACAGCGATGGGTGAGTCCCTTGACTAGGTTGAGAGAGATGGATGACCTGCGAGAAAGAAAATCGATTAGGGGCGCAGATGAGAATCCCCGTGTGGACCCTCCGATACTTAAGTCAATCCCTCGTAGAAGTGAAATGCTTGAAGGCAAAAAGTAAGTACGGGAGTTAGATGTTGCCTCCCGAATGAGGGAAGAAGACTCCCTATTTATAGCGATGGGAGGGACATCCATGTGTCGAGTGACCCTATTTTTTAGGCGAGCATCTAGGAGGCAATTTCGACCAAGTCTTGCGGGGTTATCAATACGAGGGGGCATGGGTGCAAGTACGGGAATATGCGCGCAAGGGAGCGCATTTGGCACCCCCAAGGGACCTTATTTGAGGGTGTACAATACCCCCGAGAGAGGTCTCTCAAGGGTGTGAAAGTACCCCTGAGAGACATCTCTTGGGGGTGGAGGCTCCCCCCCTCATGCTGCTTCGTGGCATCAGGTAGGGGGGAAGCAGCCATGTGGCCACTTCCATGTGGCCACAGTGTGGCCGCTTCATGCGGCTTAGGAGGGTCCTCCCCTCCTGGCTGCCTGGCTGCTTCAGGAAGCCAGGCTTCCCATTTGGTAGCCTGCCACGTGGTAGCTCTTGGGGCTGCCATGTGGCATTTATTTTTTATTATTTTTTTCAATAATTCTTGAAGGCATAACAGAAGTGATAGCAATTTGGAGCATGTTGGCATGCATAATTTGCTCTCAATATGAATAGGTAAAATATGTATATAATATATAATATATTAATGTATGGGAAGTAAGAAGCCACGCGTCCACAATATCTGTAATTCAATTCCTTTGTAATTAAGCAAAATAGGATGATTAGCCTAGGGATGTGAGAATGGCTTGGCCACCAAGGTTTGCCTTGCCAATTTAAAGGTCATTTTAGCCAAAACGCACACGTGAAACAGAGGGGAAAAGAGAGGAGAAAGGAGAGAAGTAAGGGAGAAGGAGAAGAAGGCGCATGACAATTGGAAATGGAAGGAAAAAGGGAAGAAAAGTGAGGAAATTAAGGAGTTTTCAAGGCTATTCGGTGTTAAAAATATCTGGGTAAGTGAGTAAAATTAGTATAAATATTATATGCTTAAGCAATAGAATTTATATGGATAGATTATGTATTTTATGCGATTAGATTTAATTAATTGGAGCCGCAATCGTCTTATTTTATGTAGAACATTTTACTTCGCAGCAGGAGGTCCATAAAGGCAAGAGTCGGGCAAATAGAGGCAAGCTCCTAACCCTCTCCTCATGTACTTTATTTCCCGTAAGAGTCTTTATGGTTTCTTGTATTCTATTCCCTTCCTCACCGTGACTCGGTTCCACGCATTAATAATTATAATCCATGTGGCAACCACCCTATGACTTATATTTTATTAATGGATTTATTGCTAATGGAATGAGTTAAGCAATGATGTAACGGGCCGCCTCTCGGAGCCCCTACCACTCATAGAAGATCCGTGAGAGGGTCATTGTTTGAATGATAACAAACAATAACATGAACTAAAACTCATGCACAACTCTTTTAGAAACCATAACTTTTTACATCACTTAACATTTCATAATCATCATTACATAGTTGTTCACAACATGAGCCCACCTAGGCTTACATAACATACACCTGACTCAAAAACATAAAAACATGACTCTGACCCAGATACCCGACACCCAGGATCTAGTTTCGGGAGAACTCTGCACCTACTATCATGACTGGACGATCTGAACCCAACTCTGTCGGACACACCTGTGATCTCAGGATATTCTTACCTGGAATGATGGAAAGCAAACGTGAGTCACAAGACTTAGCAAGCTCTAGAAAGGAAGGCTGTAGGTTAAACACATAACTCTTCCCATAATGTCCCATCCAATTCATGCCAATGCAATAACATACCATGCCATGAAGCATACATGCTTCTACCTCGAATGCATAACATAAAGTAACTTTGCATATAAACGGTCCTTGGGGCCCACATAAGACACACATTAGCGCCCAAGCCCCACATACAAACCTGTTGCAGCCTTATATTGGCTACCATATCATCATTCCTGACTTGTCTTTTCCTGTACTTCATAACATGTGTATAGCATGAGATCGACCACCTGTAAAATCACATACACAAATCTCCATATCCAATCAGGTCTTCCATCAGGACCTCTCCGAGCTAATCTAAAGGTCTTCCCTCAGGCTTCCCTTGAGCTAATCTCTAAGCCGAGCTGAAGCTCCCCCGAGCCAATACTCCCGCCACCTAACCTGAGCTAAAACTCCCTCGGGTCGGCACTCACGACACTCGAGCTGACACGGTACTCCCAGCCAGAATAACAATAATAATAATAACCGCGCACAATAGAACCATGCAATGCAACACATAAGAGATGCAATGGCATTTGTAGCATAAACGTGATGTCAAGGCTCCCATAAACCAAGCATTGGGCCATGCTATGCCCACATAAGAATACACACATGCAAAAATGCTTTTAAATGCACTGGCTCACCTAGGGAACCCAAATCAGCTCTTAGACTAACCGGATCATGTAAATGCTCACACATCCCATCACACACAAAGCATGTCCCACCAGTGAATGCAACCCAACCCCATGCAGCACACACATTATGATATGCACAAAGTCAAGGCAGGAATCTGGTAGTACTAGCTTTTCTGGCCCATCTTATGCTTATCATGGCAGCTGATGACTGGCACCCATACATCCAGCCATCGATCGCCACGACCCACGGTTGATAGTCAGTGGCTGTGTACCCTATACCCTTAGACACACATAGACAACATCAAACTTATACACTCTTTGACTTAACGTTCCTTAAGCATTTCTCATGACACCTCATGCACTTGCAACATAACCATCAACATACCATCTGTGTTCTCATCTCTTCTCATTCATAGAAAAATATCTCAACATACATAATAGACTATTAACATAGTCCCATAGTCTTGACCATAACTGACTCTTCTAAGAACCTAGCCCATCGGGTTCGGCATCATTCCCAAGGAAAGTGGAGCGATAAAAGGCTCCGTGATGGTCGAAATGAATGACACCAAGACATCACTACTTAGCTTATTTCATTAACAATAAACTCATTAACAAAATATAAGTCATAGGGTGGTTACCACGCGGATTATTATTATTAATGCGTGGAACCAAATCACAGTGAAGAAGGGAATAAAATACGAGAAACCACGGAGACTTTCACGGGAAATAAAGAACATAAAGAGAGGGTTAGGAACTTGCCTCTATTCACCCAATTCTTGATCCTTTAATGCTCCCGTTGCGAAGTTAAATATTTTACAAAGAATAACAAGTTTGCGACTCAAATTAATTAAATCTAATCGCGTAAAATTTATAATTTAAACATATAACGCTTCTACAAATTTTTACCCACGTACCTTATCACTTTGCACTCCAAAACAATCCCCAAAACCCCTTTATTTTTTTTCCTATATTCTCCTTCTTCTTTTTCTTTTATTTTCTTTTTCTTTCTTTTCTTTCTTTTCTTTTCTTCTTCTTCTTCATCCCTGCGTCTTCTTGCCTACGCGCACCAGCTGCCACCCGCCGCTACCTAGCTCTACCAGCTGTTGTCGCCTCCTACTAGCGACACCACCGGCCAACCCCGCTACCAGCACCGCCACCGTCGTCTGCCGCTGCTCTGCCCTGCTTCAATGTCGGCTATGCCCGCCCGCACCCGCACGCGCACCAGCACGCGGTCGCCGCTGCCTCGCACTGCAACCGACCACCCCCGGCCATCTCCCAGCTCTCCCTCTCGAACTCCTTCTGTCCCTCCCTCCATCTCTTATCTGAGCTCTCTTCCTCTCCCAATCTCTCGGCTCCCTACTCTCTCTCGAGCTCTCCTTCTCTCTCTCTCTCCTCTGTTTTCAACGAAAATAGCCCCTTGTAGCGTGCTTGGGGGCCACGCACCTGTACTTATATTTATATATATATATGTGTGTGTGTGTGTGTGTATATTAATTAATTAATTTAAGTTAAGTTAATTTAATTTACTCAGTTGTTATTATTATTTGCATTTCCCTATTATTATTATTATTATTATTATTATTATCATTGCTATTATTATTATTATTATTATTATATTACGGTTATTATTATCTTTAGTATTATTTATCTCCCTTAAATCTTCAAATACTCAACATTAATCTCAAACACCATAGTTGAATAATTATTGTTGCCTCCAAAATTTCGAGACGCTACAATTCTCCCCTCCTTAATAGAATTTCATCCTCGAAATTCGCGTTTGGTCTATTTCTTTGAGATACACTCACAATTCTCATGATATTACTCACATCACCTCTGAAACATTCCATATCATCATTTTCCAATATCACACCGGGCGTCTCGTATCACAGGGTCACTTTCTTGGTCTCGCTCATACCGATTTCATCTCTCCCTTTTTTTTTTTTCCACATACCGTGTTAACTACCAACCTCAATCTTCTTGTATCACTCATAACTTCTGAATCACTTTAATACCCACCATTATACATCCTACCTGCTGAATTCCTATTTGGGTGTCCTTATTGGTTCCAGATTCCCTTGGATAGGTTAAAGCATTTATCTTTCACTCATTAGCTCATATAACATTTCCTGTTGTAGTTCTCTATCGGCAATTATACTTGTTACCCCGAGACCATCAAAGAGCACATCCTTAGAAACTTATGATCATCCATCGTGCACCTAACCTCTCACTTATATCATACCTTTCATCAGAGCCACAAACTAACACCAATAGAGACACAAACACCAAGATTAGCTTAAGCGCGTACCTTGAGTGGGGTCTACCCCCGCTACTTTCTCGTGGCTAACCTCAACCCCCACAGATCTTTAAACCCGCGACGGTGCCTACTACAAGTCTATTCCTTGCATTCCTAGCACCTCTGGCTCTCAGGCCAATAACTTCCTTTCCTTAGCATTCATTTTCATGCATAACAACCATACTTTGAATTCCAAATTCTAACTAAACTCACCTCGCACTAGGAATACAATCCTAGCCTTACAACCCCTGACACACGCCTAACTCTACCCGATCGTCCTATGTGTGCAGAGTCATCTCTCTTAAATTTGCTCTGATATCAAATTGTAACAGCCCGCCTCCCGGAGCCCCTACCACACATAGAGGATCCGTAAGAGGGTTATTATTTGAATGATAACGCACAATAACATGAATTAAAACTCACGCACAACTCTTTTAGAAACCATAACTTTTTACATCACATAACATTTCGTAATCATCATTACAAAGCTGTTCACAACATGAGCCAACCCAAGCTTACATAACATACACCTAACTCAAAAACATAAAAGCATTACTCTGACCCAGACACATGATACCCAGGATCTAGTTTCTAGAGAACTCTGCACCTGCTATCATGACTCGACGATTTGGATCCAACTCTGTCAGACGCACCTATGATCTCAGGATATTCTTACCTGGAATGATGGAAAGCAAACGTGAGTCACAAGACTCATGATGTATGATTTATGCACAATTAATTCAGGCAAGTGTACCCTAGTCAAATATGCATATAGTGATGAGAAAGTGTTGATCCCACGAGAACTAGATCCCAATACCAAAATAATTTTAATTTAGCCTAAGTTGAACTAATTAATTAATCAAATGAATAAAAAGAAAAATAAATGAAAATACTAAATTCTTAATGAGAAAAAATAATTAATAAATGTACTAGGGTTTAGATTTCATTTAATCTGGATTATGTAATTATCTATTCAACCCGATTCAAAACCACAAATACCCTTACAGTATTTTATAGTTATTTGCATGTGATGGTAGATTTTCCTCAATTAATTAACAAGATTTCTCAAGTCATATTAATCCTTTATTAATTCAATTTCACTGTCAGATTTCTGAGCAGATATCAACAAAATAAATAAGCATTAAGTTCTTTGGAAACCTCTAATCTCGAAAGGGGATTTGACTCACTAAGTTTCCTCAATTCCCAGACATGAGCTAATCATCTTTCGATCTCATAGTCAAGCATGTGATTTATATTGCCTATGAATATAATTTATAATAATCATTTAGTCAGTCATGCATAAATCATTAAATCATTAAAAGGTGACCAATCTTTTAAAGTATTAAACGTAACAATATAAATTCATCACGCAAATAATAATCGGGTTTTGAGTCAAACTAAATAAATAATCACATAATCCCAAAATTAAAATCCATCCAAATCCTAGTTAAAATAAATTAGCTAGACATTATTAAAGTAAAAATAAAAATAGAAAATTGAATGAAGAAGAGAGAATGCTCCCTACCCAGATCTGAAACAGATCTAGGTTACAATAAATATGCTTCAATTGCTGCTCGTGAGGCGTCCCTGCGCGCGAGGTATGCGTGAGATGACCTTTTAATATTCTCCTTATCTGGCGTTGTCCCCAGCTGTAATACCCTAAAACATAGTGAATAATAATCGTAATTTTGGTATTTTAAGACCCTCGAGAAATTATTAGAATTTTAGTGTTTATCAGTAATTTAATAGGGTAAGGTATGTATAAATTTATCTATATAGTTAAATTTATTTATACTGTAATTAAATTTATTTATACTGTAAAAAGTATATAGTTTAATCATATATAGTTAAATTCATTGTACAAAGTATATAGTTTAATCATAGTTAAAATATCAAAAATTATATTATGTATTGAAAATTGGGATTTTCTTATAGTATATTGTTATATAATTTGTATATATGTATGTATGTATATTATATATAAAAAAAAAGAAGAAAACATCATAAAAAAATCATAGCAGGCGCGATGGCCATGCTTTGTTCGCGCCTGCAACAAGCAAACGAGGTGAAGGGGGACATTAATGTTAAAATGGCCGTCAGAGTGGCCTTCAAGACGCGTGGCCGCCCTTGATGGGGCAAGTCACGTCGGTTTTGGGCTCTAAATAGCCGAGTTCGAGCGAGGCTTTTCATCAAAAATTTTTACTTCAGAGTTAGGGCGTTTGGGGCAGTGTTTGAGAGATTGGTGAATAGGGTTTCAATCCTTGCGTCGTGGGCAAGATTTTTGGAGCATTTGGTGGCCAATGGAGCAAAGGAAGAGGAGAAATGAAGGTTCGCCGGATATCGCGACTTCGTCGAAGCCGAGGCTTCAACACGCAAATCGAGGTATTTTTAGTTTTTTTTTTTTTTTAATTCTGAAGCCATTTTCAAGATCAGGGGATCGGGTTTAGGGGGTAGGGAAGCTTTTCTTGAAGCTTCGTGGTGTAGCAGGCTCGCTGGTGACAAAGTGGCCGCTGGAGAAGATGAGCTAGGCTCGGGCACGTGGCCGCACACTCAAGTGCGTGAGGAGGCGGCGCGTGGCTTGCATGCGCGCGCCAGGTGGAAAAGAAAAAGAAAAGAAAAGAAAAGAAGAAAAAATAAAATAAAATAGGAAAATTTTTGTAAAAATTCTAGAAAATTTGGAATTTAATTTGTGATTTATTTTGAGAAAATTTTCTAGAAAATGCTAAATTAATTATTTATTTAAGTGATTTTGTTATTATGGAAATAAGGAAAAAATAGGAATTTAATATGAAAAATTACAAGAAAATTCCAGAAAACTAGAAATGTTATTTTAAGAATATTAGTGAAGAGAAATTAGGCTAAACGAGGGTTTAGATGTTTATTATGAATTTTTTGAGAGAATAAGACTCAGAGAATGAGGAGAAATTGTGAGAATTATGAGGAAAATAGGAAATTGATAGTCTGGAATAAATTTAATGTTTTTAGGAACCCTTGAGGCTCGAGGATTTGGAAATAGCTCGTCTAGTATGTCTTTCGAGGTCAACACGCTTATCGAGACAACTTAACATGTGAAAAGTAAGTGTACTGTTACAAGTTTGGTACGGTTATAAATGTTTATGTTTAAATCTCGATCTTCGGGAATGCTTTCATCATATTGACATGTTTTGATTTGTATCCATCACATAGACTGCACGCATGACATGCTATGAAATGCATATATACACGTTGATATCATTGATCACGCGCATTGTGGTCGTAGGGAGTACGAACTGGTATCGTTACTTTACCAAGGGTGCCTCCATACACCCCGGCTTCGAAGGAGGTGGCTGTAAAAATGGTAGATAATATGAGGGGTGCAGTTGACACCTACGATGAGTAAGACATTGCATACACACATGATAAAACATTTTGTACGCTTACTTAGATGGTTCATCATTTAATTTGGGTTTCTGCCCTTGGAATATTCAAATGTTCTAGTTGGGATTTGCAGTGATGGTACGGATATTGAAGATGTGTAACGACACAATGTTGTTAAGGAATGAGCAAGTTGTACCACATTTTGTTATAGCATGAACATTTCAAATATTATGTATGTTTTTTTAAGCTTATGTATTGTACCAAGAATTTGGTATTATGAACTATGTTCAATTATCAATATATGAGATGTTATGATCAAATTCGATTTCAGCTTTCGCTTTATAAGATTTTACTTAAATCAGGTGCATGAATTGTTTCACCTGGCACTAAAAAAATTTTGAGAATAATGTAATTTAGTATAAAAAAAAATTTAAATCTCAAATTTCTTAAATTATAGCACACTCCTAAGTAAATGGGGTGTTACACTGCAGCCTCCAATCTTCAATTTCGTCCCTTGCTGTGGCGTGGCGTCGTATTCAATCCTCCAATCTTCAATTTCTGTGCGCTGCCCCCCAGTCTCCTGCGCCCTCCTTTTGTTTATATATTATCATACATATATATATATATATATATGTGCACATGGAGCCCTAAGGCCTCCTAAACTTCCTTTATAATATAATATCTATATATATATATATATATTCCATGCGCATGAGCCTCACGTCTCCAGTTCAACTTCCGTTTTAATTTTATAATATAATATAATTTATAATATAATATATATTCTAATTTAATATATAATATAATATTTAATATTTAATATACTATTAATTATAATAACTTTAATTATACTATAATATTATTTATTTAAAATATTTATTTATTTATATTTATATTATAATATTAATTTAAAATTATCTTTATAATATATTCTTTTCTTTTCTTTTTATGCCAAAATTTTCAAAATGATATCCTTTGCTGGGTTCCTACAAAAACAGATTAAAATAATATAAAATCTATATAAACACACATTTCATGTAAAAAAATAACATAAAATTAAGATAAAAATTAGATAAAAATATATAAACAATTCAACCCTATCAAATACCCCCACACTTAACATTTTGCTTGTCCTCAAGCAAAGTAGAGAAGAAATACAAAATAAACATTTCATTTTAATGCTAGGCCGAAATCAAGAATTCCAATAACATATCAACATATAATTAATCACAAAATTAGTTATCATCCATATTATCATATCAACTCTTAAATCTAAAAGTATTAATTGAAAGAATGAATCATACAAAAACGTCACTTTTGATGCCATACATACTTCAAAATTAATTCATGAAATCTTGCAACTAACACAATTGAATCATGCAATAATTTTCTTACAATCACTTCTCTCCACTACTACAAACATAAGGAGTAACAGGGATGATTTTTTTTTTTAAACCAATCTATCCTAAGCATTACTTGGCTTTTGACGCGAATGTCAACATTTTGTGATGAAGACACCCGGTTACTCCCCTAAATAATTGCTTAGAATGCATTTACAAACTCATATTTTGAACTACCGTTTGACGTGAATGATGATGCAGGAGCACACTGTCAACCTCCAGTTACTACCAAGCAGCTCACAACAATTTTTTTTTTTTTCATCATCCCATTTTACTTCAACTCTGTTTAGGCTTAGTTTCGAGAAATAATCACAATATTATTCTCACATAAACAATCATGCATAATCACAAAATCTTATGAATTTTGTCAAGAAGCATATATTTCAACAATCATGATAATCCGACATAATCAATTCATTTTCCTTAACACTGTTAAACCCAGAATCAATAATCAAATAGAAGATTTCCCAATTTTGAATTAACTATGCGTTGAACCAAAGTTAATATAGGAAACATGAAATTGGCCTACATAAGAAAATAAAACATTTTTCTAAAGAAAATAATCATTCATGCACATTATATATTTCTTCTGTCATTTTTTTTTTGTAATAAAAAAATTAAGAAGTAATGAATTTCCCACCCCTACACTTAAATTAAACATTATCCCCAATGTTTAAAAATAAGAAAAGAGGAAAAGAAAAGCAAACCTCCCCTGATGTAGGCTTTCTTTTTTTTGGATTACACGTCATTACTCGCGCCCCTCGCAGACCTGCCCCTAGGTCATCACGAGGGAGGTAAATCGAGGGATATGCCCAAGTGGTCAAGGTTTGAGGTTGCGTCCACTAACACTTATCAAGAACCACCCACAGAAGGAATTGTTTCCCCCAGGAATCGATCCTACGCTAATAGCCTTTAGCATAACTGCATCTTTACAACCCCTTCCTTTACCACTTGGCTGTGTCTGTAGGGGTCTGATGTAGGCTTTCTTGAAATGCTTGAAGATTGTTGGGCTTGTTCTTTTGAAGAAAAGAGGCCAGATTTCTTTATTCAACATGTCCTAAAAAAGAAGAAAAATAAATTAAAAAAATGAAATAAGAAATCAATTCAAAAATATTCTAAAAA
This sequence comes from Diospyros kaki, assembly GCA_036245055.1. Taxonomy (NCBI): domain Eukaryota; kingdom Viridiplantae; phylum Streptophyta; class Magnoliopsida; order Ericales; family Ebenaceae; genus Diospyros; species Diospyros kaki. The sequence goes on from BSEG01000016.1 coordinate 34,538,395, forward strand.
ATAAGAAATAAAAAGAAAAAATAAATAATATTTCGAATGAGTTGCCTCCCTCAAGCATTTTTTTATAGTCATTAGCTTGACTACATCTCCATCTTTAAGGAGAATTAAATTTGGCCAACCTTTTCTTCTTTGCCATTATTTCCTTCAATACTTTGTCATAATTGGGCATTAGAGACATAACATCACTTTGCTAAAATACTGTGAGGGTAATTTTTATTTTGAGAAAACTTATTAATTAATAGAGGAAAATCCACCATCACATGCAAATAATTATAAAATACTGTAAAGGTATTTTTGATTTTGAATTAGATTGAATAGATAATTACATAACCTAGATTAAATGAAATCTAAACCCTAGTGCATTCATTAATTGATTTTTTTCTCATAAAGAATTTAGTTTTTTATTTATTTTTATTTTTATTTTTATTCATCCGATTAATTAATTAGTTCAACTTAGGCTAATTAAAATTGTTTTGGTATTGTGATCTAGTTCTCATGGGATCGACACTCTTTTCATCACTATATGCATATTTGACTAGGGTACACTTGCCCGAATTAATTGTGCATAAATCATACATCAAGTTTTTGGCGCTGTTGCCGGGGAGTAGTTTATTGCATATCAAAACTACATAATTTAGCCTTAGATTGAACATTTTTTTGTTTTCTTTTAGGATTTGCAATTTTAATTTTATTTTATTATTTATTATTTTTTTTAGTTTTTAGAAATTTTATTTTTAATTTTAGTATTTTTTTTTTTTTTTTTGTAGGTTTCATAGTGCATGACACGGACTAATGGTGGAGAATTGATACCCCTTGATCAAGAAATTGAAAAAACTCTGAAAAAGCAAAAGAAGGAGAAAAAGAACAAGATGGAACAAGAACAACAGATTAAAAATAATCCAGGGACATTGGGCCTCCTAATACTTGATATAATGCCATCCTGAGTAGGTGTAGCATTGAGCTCAATGTGCTTGGATTATTTTAAGTCTGTTGTTCTTGCACCATCTTGTTCTTTTTCTCTTTCTTTTGTGTTCTCAGAATTTTTTCAATTTCTTGATCAAGGGGTATCAATTCTACACCACTAGTTCATATCATGCACCGTGAAACCTATAAAGAAAAATAAAACTAAAAATACTAAAATTAAAAATAAAATTTTTAAAAGTTGAAAAAAATAATAAATAATAAAATAAAATTAAAATTACAAATCCTAAAAGAAAACAAAAAGATGTTCAATCTAAGGCTAAATTATGTAGTTTCGATATACAATAAACTAGTTCCCGACAACAGCGTCAAAAACTTGATATATGATTTATGCACAATTAATTTGGACAAGTGTACCCTAGTCAAATATGCATATAGTGATGAAAGAGTATCGATCCCACAAGAACTAGATCGCAATACCAAAACAATTTTAATTTAGCCTAAGTTGAACTAATTAATTAATCAAATGAATAAAAAGAAAAATAAATGAAAATACTAAATTCTTAATGAGAAAAATTAATTAATAAATGCACTAGGGTTTAGATTTCATTTAATCTGGGTTATGTAATTATCTATTCAACCTGATTCAAAACCACAAATACCCTTATAGTATTTTATAATTATTTGCATGTGATGGTGGATTTCCCTCAATTAATTAATATGTTTTCTCAAATTATATTAATCCTTTATTAATTCAATTTTACTGTCAAATTTCTGAGCAGATATCAATGAAATAAATAAGCATTAAGTTCTTTGAAAACCTCTAAAATCTCGAAAGGAGATTTGACTCACTAAGTTTTCTCGATTCCCACACATGAGTTAATCATTATTTGATCTCATAGTCAAACATGTGATTTATATTACCTATGGATCTAATTTATAACAATTCTTTAGTCAGTTATGCATAAATCATTAAATCATTAAAAGGTAACCAATCTTTTAAAGCATTAAACACAACAATATAAATTTCTCATGTAAATAATAATCGAGTTTTGAATCGAACTAAATAAATAATCACATAATCTCAAAATTAAAATTCATCCAAACCCTAATTAAAATAAATTAGTTAGACATTATTAAAATAAAAATAACAATAAAAAATTGAATGGAGAAAAGAGAATGCTCCCTGCTTAGATCTGGAACAAATCTGGATCACAATAAATATGCTTCAGTTGCTGCTCGTGGGGTGTCCCTGTGCCTTCCGATCTCGTGCGCCCTTCACTGCTTCTGTTTTAATCTCCCAAAATCTTTTCACTGCACGGCGTCAGAAGCTTCCAATCTCCATTCTGCCGCACAGAGCCTTCTTCACTGGGCGCCTCCTCTCCTCCAATTTCATGTGCCGTTCATATTATATATATATATATATATATATATATATACTTATGGCATGGAGTTCCAATTGCAATGCAATTGGACTCCCTTTATTATATTAATATATTATTATATATACACACAAACCACACACTCACCCCTTCACGCCTCTGCCACTGTAATGATATATATATAAATATTATAATTCAATATATAATATAATATCACATATAAAATAATATATATAATATTTAATATACTATTAAATATAATAATTTTAATTATATTATAATATTAATTATTTAAAATATTTATTTATTTATTATAAAATTAATTTTGATATTAATTTAAAATTAACTTTATAATATATTTTTTTTTTCTTTTTACACCTAAATCTTTAAATTAATATCATTTACCGGGTTCCTACAAAAAGAGATTAAAATAATATAAAATTTATATAAACACACATTTATGTAGAAAAATTAACACAAGATTAAGATAAAAATTAAATAAAAACATGTAAACAATTAAGTCCTATCAACTCAACAAGCTCTAGAAAGGAAGGCTGTAGGTTAAACACATAACTCTTCCTATAACGCTCCATGCAATTCATGCCAATGCAATAACGTACCATGCCATGAACCATACGTGCTTTTACCTCGAATGCATAACATAAAGTAACTTTGCACATAAACGGTCCTTGGGGCCCACATAAGACACACATTGGCGCCCAAGCTCCACATACAAACATCTTGCAGTCTTATGTAGGCTACCATATCATCATTCCTGACTTGTCTTTTCTTGCCCTTTGTAACGTGTATAGCATGAGACCGACAGCCTATAAAATCACATACACAAATCTCCATATCCAATCAGGTCTTCCCTCGGGACCTTCCCGAGCTAATCTAAAGGTCTTCCCGCGGGCTTTCCCCGAGCTAATCTCTAAGCTGAGTCGAAGCTTCCCCGAGCCGGTATTCCTGCCACCCGACCTGAGCTAAAACTCCTTTGGGTCGGTACTCATGACACCCGGACTGGCACGGTACTCTCGCCCAGAATAATAATAATAATAATTACCACTCGCAATAGAACCATGGAATGAAACACATAAGAGATGCAATGGCATTTGTAGCATAAACGTGATGTGAAAACCCCCACAAACCAAGCATCAGGCCATGCTATGCCTACATAAGAATACACACATGCGAAATACTTTTAAATGCACTGACTCACCTAGGGAACCCAAATTGGCTCTTAGACCAACTGAGTCATGCAAATGCTCACACATCCCATTACACACAAAGCATGTCCCACCAGTGAATGCAACCCAACCCCATGAGCACACACATCATGATATGCACAAAGTCAAGAACGAGAATCTGGTAGTACTAGCTCTTCTGACCCGTCTTGCGCTTATCATGGCAGCCGATGATTGGCGCCCATACATCCAGCTATTAACCGCCACGACCTATGGTTGACAGTCAGTGGCTCTGTACCCCATACCCTTACACACATAGACAACATCAAACTTATACACTCTTTGACTTAACGTTCCTTAAGCATTTCTCATGACACCTCATGCACTTACAACATAACCATCAACATACCTTCCGTGTTCTCATCTCTTCTCATTCAAAGAAAACTATCTCAACATACATAATAGACTATTAACATAGTCCCACAGTCTTGACTATAACCGACTCTTCTAAGAACCTAGCCCATCGGGTTCGGCATGTAATATCCCAAATTTTTTAAAGGGCTCAAGAGTAATTTTAACATGAACCATAGGTGAAATTATCAAAAGATTAGGGGCTTAAATATAATTTCTTACAATTATAAGTACCGAATCGACTGTAGGGAATGCTCCGGAGTGTAAATGTCTATGGGAAATTATATGGTCTTCATGAGCGTCCGGAGATAGGATTTATAGTATTAAAAGAAATGGGAATCGAGACTGTTTTCGGTATAGCTGAAATACAGTTATGATTTAGGCTGAAAAATCGAATTATCATAGGGGACCCCCGAAAAATAAACAGAACCCTGAGGGGGCTCTGGTTTTTTGTAAGAATCAACCCTTGAGTGATTTCAGGAAGAATCAAAGGTTCGAGGATGCCGCAAGGACGAAATTGTCCTTATAAAGTAAGTTTAAAATTATTAATTTTGGGATTCTTCTGTATCATAATGTAAATTTATTGTACGTTTGAGGGTGTATTTGCAAATTAAGAAATTTTCAAGGATAATAAGGATGAAATATGGGGATTAAATGTGTATTTTTCTCATAGGTATATTAGTGTAATATATATAAGTGTATAAAGAATGACAGACAATGAGGGATGATATTCACGTGTGAGGAGCCAAATTTGCTGTAATTAAGGGACAACCAATTAAGGCATTGGGATGAGATATTGGACATAAGGATAAGGATTAGATATTGGCTGCAATTATTTGATTATGTGATGTAAAATACATATATACGTATGTGTTGTGTGTATGTATGTGTGCAGAGGGCTGAGATGTGAGAGCATGAGAGGGAGAGAGAGGGAAAGATCGAGGAAAAGAGAGAGAATGCGAGAGAGATAAGGATAGAGATCGTGAGGGAAAGGTGGAGGTCGATTGGTGGCAGCAACCAGAAACGGCCGCGATGAGCTGTGGCCATGGCTGTCCGGCGAGCAAGCCAACGTGAAACAGTAGCTCAGTGATGGCAGCGAGATGCGAGGCTGTTGGAGGCGTGATGACGGCTGGAAGTAGTTAGAGGCCAAGGCAAGCCCACGGCCAACAGCGATGCATCACCCATGGCCGCAGGCAACGAGCTCGAGCGATGGCATGGGTACGGTAGGAGGTGGTTGAGGGTGGCCACGGCAATGACTGGGGAGGTCGGGGGGACCAATGGAAGCCCAGGGGCAATTGGCATGGGTGGAGGTGGTCGGTAGGGAGCAGCGACCGGTAGCTGGGCGAGGCTGGTTGGGCGCACGAGCAAGGGAGGAAGGAAGGAGAAGAAAAGAAGAAAAAGAAAAACAAGTAGAAGAAAATAGAGAAAAATTTTGAAAAATCTTAGAAAAATAGGAAATAGAGATTTATTAATGTTTTGGAGATTTTGGCAAGAAAAAAATATTTGGGCACGCATTTCAAGGTCAAGGCATGCTTACCGCAAAAGCCTAAGACGCTAAGTCAAGGTGAGTAAAATTTTCTAAAAATTTCAGAAATTCAGGAATGTTATTTTATGAATTATTATAGTGAAATATTTGATAAAATATTGAGAAATATTTAGTTTGGATTTATTGAGGAAAAATAGGAAGAAATAGAGAGAAAAATAAAGAAAATGTAAGAAATTATAGAAAAATAGATTTTAATATTTATTTAAATAAATATGATTATTAGGGAGATTTGAGACTTAAGTTGAGGTGACTTGTGTGAATTTTGAGGTTGACACATAAATTTAGATGATGCACGTATTTCAAGAAAAGACGCGAATATCGAGGTATCCCGATAAGATTGAGAAGGTAAGTGGTACTTCCCAACTGGATTTAGTTTTATGAAAATATTTGGTTTGTAAATGGTTCTACCCAAAATCTGATTTTATGTTAATGGTTTTATCATGTTGTCATGTTTTAATGTGAATATGCCATGTAGATTGCATTTACATGCTACGATGAAATGTGCATATGTACACGATGATATTATTGATCATGCATCTTATAAGAGTTTGAGAGTACGGGACGGGACCGCTGCTCTACCAAAGGTGCACCCATACACTTCGGTCTAGTAAGGAGGCTGTGAAAATGGGGAGTAGCAATAAGGTACGGTCAACTCAAACCAAAAGGAAATGGAAAAGGACATTTTGCATTTTACATTCATGCACGAAATATGATCATTGTCTCCCTTACTAAGATGATTCATCATCTAATGTGAGCCTTGCCCCTGGAACATTCAAACGTTCCAAATCGGGTTTGCAGCGAAGGCACAAAAGTGGAATGAAGAGTAATCTATCCAGGGCACTACGTGTGAAAATAAAATGTTTTTTGCATTTAGTTTTCATATGAGGATCCTATTATGTACTAGTTATGTTATGTCATGTTTTCAAGTCATGTTGAAAAACTTATGTTTTTTTTTAAAGTCATGTTGAAAAACTTATGTCATGTTTAAAGTCATGTTGAAAAACTTATATCATGTTGCAAGTTATGTTTGGAAGACTTATGTTATGATGACGAATAATCTTTGTATTATTAATTATGTTGAGACGATCATGTAATATTATTAGCGTTTGAGGTATGTTGAGATTTCGATTCTAGCTTCGGCATTTAATGTTTATATTGATTCTCTTTCGAGATAAATGTATGAAAATTTTGGGATGGATAAGAGCAACGATATGGTTTAGTCGTAGTTTTAAATAAAAAAAAATTATTATCCCAGAATTATCATAAGTTATAATGCGCTTGGAAAACGGGGTGTTACAGTTGGTATTAGAGCGAATGGATAATTGGAGACCTATAAAAGTTTGACTTAGAGATTAATTGTTGTTTCAGTTGAGGATTCTCATAGCTTAGCCTATTTGGAGATTTAGGGAATAACAACTTGGAGACTTAGGGTGACCTGGTACAGTTAGAGCCAATTGGTAGAAACCTCGAGTGGAGACTTATGGGAAAAGAGACTAACGATTCATAGAATGAAATCCCTATTTAGAGATTCGAGGATTAACGTCCTATAGGTTATTGGTTGGAGCATCTAACCTTGTTAAGCGATAGAAAAACTGGTCAGATTAACTTAGCTATTGAAGTTAGGATTTGATGATATGATTTGAGTGTAAGGTTGACTCGGTAACCATGATTATAGATCCAAGAGATTAAGAGACTGTTGATTTGAGGTCAATAGTCGAAATCTATTCGCGGAATGAAGGATAGAAAAACTAGTAGTTATTGTAAGGCCCGCTTCCGAATATTCGAAAGAAGGTTCTTACATAGATGATATAGAATAAAACTGAACTCAAACAAAAACTCATTTCATTTCTAACAGCGAAAATTTAAAATAAGATTTAATTATACTTTCAATATCTCATGACTCTAGGATCGATGGCCATACAAAATAATAAGAGGCTCAAATGCCAATAAGATAACAAATCCTTATCACTATAATCCTCACCAAATCACTAACTAGGATCTTTGAATCTAGAACGCGTCTCTGTACGCCACTATCCCTGGGCTGCAGTCCTACTGGACTCGCCCCTAATAACCGTCTTTCTTTTACCTGGAATGGCAAAAAAGATCAAGTGAGCCACAAGGCTCAACAAGTTCGAGAAACAATGAACAATATATAGGATCCAAGAACATGATGACACCAAGAAGAGTAATCAAGGACTCCACAATTATATACAAGATTCATAATTCAAGAATTATCAATTCAACTCAATATATCATGTCACCATATATCACTATGCAATGTGCATAAAATTTCAATATCATTATTAATTCTCACAGGCTCGCAGGCCATCAATCAATACATGCAAGAGTGCATCATTTCATTATCAATATCATTTTTCCCGGCTCTCAAGCCATAAATCAATGCATGCAAAAGTGCATAAGTTTCATATAACCTCACAAATAAATATGGAGCCAACCTGCCGGTCTATGGCCACCTCGTCCCGTGCCAGGTGCTCTAGGGTACCCTTTTTCCCTCCGCGCAAAATAATATATGCGCAAAATATATACATAACATGAACATGTATGCATTTTCCAATCACATGCATTTAAATTTCTGTTTCCTCAATATTCATACTTTCAACACCACTTACCCATACTAGGTATTTACCATCATCAAATAGATTCAGCATATCTTACTTCAACATTTACCACATTCAAGATGTAACCTTTGACACATAAATGATTCATGTAAGTTATAATATCGGAATAATTTTGAGAAATGCTATTTAAGGTTAAATCTTGATTCGCCAATTGAGGAGTATTATAGATTTAATAACTATTTTTCCCATCATATGATTTTTTGTGACTTCATTTAACCAGTGACAGTATGCATTTTCTTGCATTTGTGCTCATAGCTCAATTTCATGATTAGTCCCCATGCAATTAAAATACCACACCATGCGTGTTTGCTCATTGACAAGCTAGTATTAATCTTTTACACAAACAATGAGTGTTTAATTTGATGACCATATTCTGAGAAATATTTAAAAGGAATTTCACTAAGGCATCTCATAATTTGGACATTTTTGGGATCATTTAAAATAGATAAATTGTGCATTCAATACACTTACCATGGTCACGCTTGCATATTCTTATTCACTATCAGATTTGGCTTTGATTTGCTAAAAGAGTGTATAGCTTAAGGCAATTTGATTTCCAGAAGATGACCGTGCTAAGTTGTTATTTAATAGGTATATATATATATATATATGAGCATGTATAAAGTTCGTTTGAATTTGGAGTGTGACATTCAAAGGCCAGCAAAGGTATTTGGATTTAAGGCATGGTATTCAAATACAGTTGGGGTTATTCGTATGGTTATAAGGTACATATACAAGGGGTTTCAAATGAAACAGTGATGCAATTCGAATGACGTATATAAATATAGGTGAGTATGATTTGAATGGTTTAAGAGGCATTCAGATGAGTTATATGCATATATGCAGATCAATTCGAATAGGGTCTGAGGGTATCATTCGGATAAGTCAAGGGCATTCGAATGGGACAGTTGAAATTCGAATGGATCTTCAGAATTAAGGGCACACCATTCGAATGGCAGCCCAGCCATTCGAATGGGCTTATGATATATATATATATATATAGGCGATTCAAACAGTAAGATTTTCATATTTTTATCCAAGAATGACGGGGCCATTTCAGACTCAATTTAAAGTCAAATAATACTAGTAATATATCAAAATGAATCCTAGAATGTCTAGTTTATAACCCAACAAATAGATCTCAATTTGGAAATGGGAAGAGAAAGTTATAGGCCCAAGAACACCAGGTGGTCGGATTACACGAACAGAGAGTTACGAATTTCATGACAGAAATTAATTGGGTTGATACGGGCCCAAACCATAACCAAATCATTCAAATAATATATCAAATCGAAGCCTATGAAGTCTAGTTTCCAACGCATTAAACGGATCTTAAATCAGATATCATCACAGGAAGATATACCCAAAAGAATGAAGTATGGTCAGAACTGTTACATCAAATCGCAAGTTTAAGAGGCACATTCGAATGACTTCTAACATATTCGAATGATAGGGAAATTCGTTCGAATGAGGGACTGTTGCATTCGAATGTTAGGAAAAAATCAGAGAAATATGAACAGTAAATCATGAAATTCATTCGAATGAGGGAGGAACTCATTCGAATCTCATTCGAATGGGACTATTCTGGACAGATTCGACATTGCTTGGTAAACAGGGCATAACTTTCTCGTCGGAGCTCCAATTGAGCTGATTTAAGATGATATGGAAATCCAAGAAAAATATATACAACTTCCATGTTTTGAGTTTTAAGAGATTCGGGATTCATAAAGGTCGAAATCGGGTTTGAAGTTGCTGCTATTGCAATTTGTCCAGATATGGCTATCTTTGAGTGTAGCATTTGATGGGTTATATATATATTTAGATGATGCTATCCACATTATTTTACCTTTATACAAACTCGCTCGGATGAGACACACACTCTTCAGATGTTACTCACATGACTTCTCAAGAATCATTCAAATAAGATACACGTATATATCTATATGTACATGTAATACATTGTTCTTTCAAATGTAGAATGAACAAAGTTCATCATTCTTTTCTGGCTGTATAAATGCCATTCACGAAAGAAACTTAGGATGATTCAAACCCCAAAGAGACATCAATGAGACCATGAGAAAACAAGTAGAGAATCCAAAGACACAACAACAAAGGGGAATCACGTACAGCAACAGACATTTATATATCTATATATATAAGCATATATAATCACTTACAGTGACTAAATTAAAAAGGCTGAGGGATGGGGACTCGCACGAGAACATGAAATAACAAGAGAACTTGCACTGAAATAAAGGGTGAGTGCAAGAAGAACTTGCCTGATGGAGTCGCTCCAACAGATGAGAAGCTAGGACTCTGCCTTGAAGCTCCAGACGCAAACAAACAGTGGGAGAAGAAGATGAAGTGCTATGAAGAAATGTTAAATAAAAAGATGCAGATGAAGAATGAGATATGGCAGGTGAAAAAGATGGACGTTGGCAGGTTACATGGAAGAGGAAAGCTTCAGGCGCAACAGAGGCAAAAAGGAGAGGGTTACAGGCTTGCATGCTGCATCCTGTCGAATTACCAGATTGTCCCTCACCTTTACAGTAGTCAAAAGAAAGACCAAGGGCACTATTGGCATTTGATGGCCAATTTATTTTGTGATTATTTTCTTTCAAAAATTTCAAATCACATTTCTTAATTGGGCTTAGCCCATACCGTGGGCTATTCCATGGCCCAACTCATTAACCCAAATAAATTATCACAATCCAAGCCAATTCATAATATAATTAAAACTTTTGAACACATCACAATGGCCCAATCCACTTGGACTTTCCCCACATTTTTGGATCCCATTTAGATGGGCTACAAAATTCTCATTTCCTCTTACTCTTCATTCCATAAGCAAAGAAAAATATTTTCAACCCTCAATTAATTAAAACAAAAAACAATTTTAAACCCAAAATAAAATATCCAAAAATGTCTAGACCCCCTAACAGGTCGTTACAGTTATCAAGATTGATCGAGTGATGGATAGTTTTTCTGATGCGACATAGCCTAGCTGTTGGGTTAGGATCGAATGATAAGTGTTTTAGAGGATCATTTAGTGTCTCGAAAATAAGATGTGTAGATCGAGAACCCTAGGATTTGGGGTCAAGGAAAATAGATATGATGTTAAACTTAGATATTTCTATTCTAAGAATAGGAAAATAACATTGACTAAGATGATGGGGTCCAAGTTCCAATAAACTGGAGTACGAGGTGTGCCATTAGCTAGTAGAAAAATGCTAGAAGCCTAGGGAATCAACCCAAAATAAGACGGATAGTGTTTGTGGAGATACGATTTAAGCAGAAAGAAACATGTGATGTCTTGAATATGGATGGTGTGTCTTATTGCATCTAGGTTCATGGTCATCTTGTGAGCTGGTAAATGTGATGAGCATTATGAGGCTCAAGAAGTAGATTAATCTCAATGTTTAGGGTGGTAATGTTGATTGAGATCAAGATCGGGTCGTGTTTGTGATTGCCTTGAGGATATGGTAGGGTTGCATAGTAAGAGCTATTCGACGTGTGAAATAAACATGGTAAACTTAATGTATAGGTGCTATCTATACGGTAACGCAATTGCCAGCATTGATGAGAGACTTAGGTGACAAAATTTGTACCTACGGTTTAGTGTACCAAGTGAGCTTGGGGATTCGAAAATTGGTGAGAAGGGACAGGCAGATAAGTTATGCCTTGTGTAAACGCATGGGAACTTGAATTGTTATTTGAGGTTTAAAGTATCATTTGAAGAAGAGTTCTTAAAATTTTTTAAGGTCCAACTGTTTATAAAAAATGATTGGAGCTAGTTAACGTGATCTAATTTGAAATTTTCAAAGATAAATTGGTTTGGGATTTTCGAAGAATTTTCTCAAATGAATGATGTTTTAAGGACCATAGAGAATCTAAAGAGTTCTAAGGAAACTTTAGAGTTTTAGGAAAAAAAAATTCAGTGAGGATTAGGGTACCGTAGGTGACGTAAGTACCTACTTGCTCAAGCTGGTAGTGTGACTATAGAGAGTTGTCTCAATAGCTATGAAAGCCTTTGGATTGCTTGAGAGAGACAAGTAATGGAAGAGCTGCTAGGATGTCAGGTCATAGTAGGAATAGTAGTGAGAAAGTGAGTGAGAGAAATACCAAAATGTGCTCCCGGAAGATTTATTGGATCTAATTCTTAAATGATGAGTTTGAAAATTTCCACTGATAGCTTGAGGATAATGTTGGAAACTCGTAGGGAGTGTCATGATGGATGTGATGAGAACAGGAGGTTCCATGTCAGTGAACGCGAAATCAAAGTTGATTGTTGTAAGCACCGTAAGCTTAGGAAGTACCGAAAAGTCGGATGTCCTGATAGATTTTGAGAGACGAATCAAAATTTTTGGAAAGAGGTTAGTTCAAACAAAGATCGGTAACCTGAGTAACTCTGAAAAAGGATCGAGCATGATTAGAGTCAGTTGATATGAAATGTTATCACTCGAGGATTAATTCAAGCAATTTGAGGATCAAATGGTTAATTCGAGGATATAAAATGTTATTTGATGATCACTTCGAAGAGTGCGAGGACTTATTTAAGTTATGGATATATGGATAAATAGGTATTAGTATGGAGACTAAGGAACAAATGTTATGTGCAGACGATGTAAGGATATTAGCATTACTAGATTGGGAAGACATTGCTAGATTTCGATTGATATTAGAAGTTAAATTATGAAATGAAGAATTTAAGACAGATAGAATCTATCAATAAATTATAAAGATTTTCTTGATGAGATAGTTATACGACATTATTAGAAGATGATTGTAATCAATTGACAGAAACTTGAGGTTATATCGGGTAATGAATACCTACAAGAATGAGGACACAACAGTTTATAAGAAATCTTGAATAGATTAGATCAAGCAATGATTAAGTTTGAGATGACTTAAGGTGAGGCATAGCTAGCTTCGAGGACATGTGATAACCAAGGTGATGTGGTAGGACCACTGACTTGTTATGGCAGTCTAAAAGCCTATGAAACAACCTATGTGACAAGATATGTGATGAAGTATAATTGTGATGTTTTACATGAAATAGTTTGATGACAGAAAAAAATAAATATATATATATATATATAAATATTTCTTTGAGGATCAATTTGATAGAAGTTAAGATGTATCAAGATCATGGACTTTAGTGTTAAAGTTGGAAAAATATCAAAGCAAGATAAATGATGTCGTGGAAATTCAGCATTAGAGAAGTAACATGAATAAGGATATCGATTGGAAGATTGAGTGAAAGTAAATTGAAATTTGATGATATGAGAGTCGTGGGCTCATTATGATAATGTGTGTACCGGCTTGGATGGAAGCTCGAGTTGAGACTCGTGGCCCAAGGACTGAGTTATGTGAATTTGGTTTTAAAAGAAAAAATTCGAAGGGCATGTATGGTTGACAAATGTACTTGTTTAGGGATTGATGACCATGGTCAACCCAAGAATTCTGATTTCGAGATACGCGATGGCATTCTCAAGTTTTTGATAGGATATACATGCCAAAGATCTTGTGATTAAGAGAGGAGTTGGTATAATTTTTCTTGGGATATGTGATCTCTTGTGAAGAGCTACAACTGGATTATTTGAAATAAGGTATTGAGGTATGCTTTTCCCTAGTTAGTTGATTAGTCAGGTCTTAATTTCAAAGATGAAATTTTGAGATTTAGAACATATGGCAAATTTTGAGGACTAAATTTTTGTAAAGAGGGGAGAATGTAATATCCCAAATTTTCTGAAGGGCTCAACAGTAATTTTAACATGGACCATAGGTGAAATTATCAAAAGATTAAGGGCTTCAATATAATTTCTTACAATTGTAAGTACCGAATCAATTGCAGGGAATGCTCCGGAGTGTAAATGTCTATGGAAAATGATATGGTCTTCATGAGCATCCGGAGATAAGATTTATAGTATTAAAAGAAATGGGAATCGAGACTGTTTTCGATAAAGCTAAAATACAATTATGATTTAGGCTGAAAAATTGAATTATTGTAGGGGACTCCCGAAAAATAAACAGAACCCTGAGGGGGCTCCGGTTTTTCTTAAGAATCAACCCTGGAGTGATTTCAGGACGAATCAAAGGTTCGAGGATGGCGTAAGGACGAAATTGTCCTTATAAAGTAAGTTTAAAATTATTGATTTTGGGATTTTTCTGTATCATAATGTAAATTTATTGTACGTTTGAGGGTGTATTTGCAAACTAAGAAATTTCCAAGGATAATAAGGATGAAATATGGGGATTAAATGTGTATTTTTCTCATAAGTATATTAGTGTAATATATATAAGTGTATAATGAATGGCAGATAATGAGGGATGATATTCACATGTGAGGGTCCAAATTTGCTGTAATTAAGGGACAACCAATTAAGGCATTGGGATGAGATATTGGACATAAGGATAAGGATTAGAGATTGGCTGTAATTATTTGATTATGTGATGTAAAATACATATATACATATGTGTTGTGTGTGTGTATGTGTGCAGAGGGCCGAGATGTGAGAGCATGAGAGGGAGAAAGAGGGAAAGATCGAGGAAAAGAGAGAGATAAGGAGAGAGCGTGAGGGAGAGGTGGAGGCCGATCAGTGGCAACAACCAGAAACGGACGCGATGAGCTATGGCCATGGCTGTCTAGCGAGCAAGCCAACGCAAAGCAGCAGCGAGGTGCGAGGCTGTTGGAGGTGCGATGACGGCTGGAAGCAATTGAAGGCCAAGGCGAGGCCGTGGCCAACAGTGGTGCAGCACCCATGGTGGGCATAACCGCAGACAGCGAGTTTGAGCAATGGTATGCATGCGGCGAGGGTGGCCACGACGGTGACCAGCAAGGTCAGGGTGGTCGGCATAGGCGGAGGCAGCCGACAACAAGCGGCGGCCGATAATTGGGCGAGGCTAGTCATGCGCAGGAGCGGGGGAGGAAGGAAGAATGAGGAGGAAAGAAGGAGAAGAAAAGAAGAAAAAGAAAAAAATAGAAGAAAATAGAGAAAAAATTCAAAAAAACTCTTAGAAAATAGGAAATAGAGATTTATTAATGTTTCGGAGATTTTGGCAAGAAAAAACTGTTCAGGCACACATTTTGAGGTCAAGGCATGCATACCGCAAAAGCCTAAGAGGCTAAGTCAAGGTGAATAAAATTTTTTAAAAATTTCAAAAATTTAGGAATGTTATTTTATGAATTATTATAGTGAAATATTTGATAAAATATTGAGAAATATTTAGTTTGGATTTATTGAGGAAAAATAGGAAGAAATAGAGAGAAAAATAAAGAAAATGCAAGAAATTATAGAAAAATAGGTTTTAATACTTATTTAAATAAATATGATTATTAGGGTGATTTGAGACTTAAGTTGAAGTGACTTGTGCGAATTTTGAGGTTGACACATAAATTGAGAAGATGCACGTATTTCGAGGAAAGAGGCGAATATCGAGGTATCCCGATAAGCTTGAGAAGGTAAGTAGTACTTCCCAACTGGATTTAGTTTTATGAAAATACTTGATTTGTAAATGGTTCTTCCCAAAATATGATTTTATGTTAATGGTTTTATCATGTTGTCATGTTTTGATGTGAATATGTCATGTAGATTGCATTTGCATGCTATGATAAAATATGCATACGTACACGATGATATTATTGATCATGCATCGCATAAGGGTTTGAGAGTATGGGCCGTGACCGTTGCTCTACCAAGGATGCACCCATGCACCTCGGTCTGGAGGTTGTGAAAATAGGGAGTGACAATAAGGTAAGGTCGGCTCAAACCAAAAGGAAATGAAAAATGACATTTTGCATTTTGCATTCATGCACGAAATATGATTATTGTTTCCCTTACTTAGATGATTCATCATCTAATGTGGACCTTGCCCCTGGAACATTCAAACGTTCCAGATCGGGTTTGTAGCAAAGGCACAGAAGTGGAATGAAGAGTAATCTATCCAGGGCACTATGGGTGCAAATAAAATGTTTTCTGCATTTAGTTTTCATATGAGGATCCTATTATGTACCAGTTATGTTATTTCTTGTTTTCAAGTCATGTTGAAAAACTTATGTTTTTTTTAAAGTCATGTTGAAAAACTTATGTCATGTTTAAAGTCATGTTGAAAAACTTATATCATGTTGCAAGTTATGTTTGGAAGACTTATGTTATGATGACGAATAATCTTGTATTATTAATTATGTTGAGACGATCATGTAATATTATTAGCGTTTGAGGTATGTTGAGGTTTCGATTCTAGCTTCCGCATTTAATATTTATATTGATTCTCTTTCGAGATAAATGTATGGAAATTTTGGGATAGGTAAAAGCAATGATATGCTTTAATCGTAGTTTTAAATAAAAAAAAATTATTATCCCAGAATTATCCTAAGTTATAGCGCGCTTGGAAAATGGGGCGTTACACGACATTATTCCCAAGAAAAATGGAGCGATACAAGGCTTCGTGAAGATCGAAATGAACGACACCAAGACATCACTACTTAGTTCATTCCATTAACAATAAACCCATTAACAAAATATAAGTCATAGGGTGGTTACCACGTGAATTATTATTATTAATGCGTGGAACCAAGTCACGGTGAGAGAGGGAATAAAATACAAGAAACCACAGAGACTTTCACAGGAAATAAAGAACATGAGGAGAGGGTTAGGAGCTTGCCTCTATTTGCCCAATTCTTGGTCCTTTAACGCTCCCGTTGTGAAGTAAAATGTTCTACAGAGAATAACAAGTTTGCGACTCAAATTAATTAAATCTAACCACGTAAAATTTATAATTTAAACATATAACGCTTCTACAAATTTTTACCCACATACCTGGTCACTTTTCATGCCAAAACAATCCCCAAAACCCCTTTATTTATTTTCCAATATTTTCCTTCTTCTTTTTCATTTATTTTCCTTTTCTTTTCTTTTCTTTCTTTCCTTCTCTTCTTCTTCTTCTTCTTCTTCTTCTTCCCCGCGTCTTTGAAACAAACAATATTTTTATTTACGAGAATAAAAACAAGCAGTAACAGATAATGAGAATAAGATAAACTACTATTATATTGATTACTGAAATGAACTACAACTTGAAAACGAACTTGTAATGTATCTGGAACAAACTAAGAACTAGGAATTGAAGAACAATAACTCGAGTGTGAATATTGAAGTACAGACAAGAACTGAAACTAAAAACAGAAAGAATGAAAAGACTTGTAACTTTCCAATGATCCTCTTTTTTTTTGTGTTTTCTGAGTGTTATGTGCTCTCTACCCCCTGATTTCGACGAATGTTGGCTCCTTTTAAGCTTGTCGCGCATGGAAGAAGGGGACCACTTGGTACTCTGATGCCCAAAAAGTTTTTTGTATTTACCTTGGAGCCACAACATTTATTTGCGCATGTTAGAGAGTTTTCGGGTTTTCATTCGAATGTGTGAGCAGAGACATTCGAATGTGCGCTTGATTTCCTTTGGCCACTTGCATCATTCGAATGAGTTCAAGGCTCATTCGAATGAATTTCATGATTTACTATTCATTTGCACGGTGATTTTCTCTGTCATTCGAATGCAACAGTAAATCCATTCGAATGAATTTCTAATTTTACTCTTTGACTTCTTCTACACATTCGAATAACATAAGCAACATTCAAATGCCCTTATTTTCTTCTGAATGCTCTTGGGTTAATATGAATTACCTTAACTTCTTGAGTTGCTACTTCTCATTTGAATTACTCAACCTTTATTCGAATAATTCCTTCAACTGCTTCCTTCATGTTTTCATCCGAATGAGATAGCACTTTCATTCGAATAGCTCTTCCATTTTCTTCAATTACATTCGAATTACTCAGTCTTCATTCGAATGTGTCTTCAGCATTCTCATGCGATATGTTCATCCGAATATCTTCTCTTTCTCAATTCATTCGAATGGATTTAATTTTCATTCGAATGTCTTATTCCGTACTTCCTTCATTCGGATGAAATAGCCTTTATTTGAATGTCTTTGCTTCTTGGCTTCTTTTTCTTTTGATCATGCCTTTGAGGGATTAATTCAACCTTTGATCTCTTTTTCCTCCCTTGGGCTGCAAACAAGTATTTTTTTTGATATTTTAGCTCATTAAATGAATTAAGAGGCAATAAAAATACAATAATTTTTTGGCATTTTTGAGCATCAATCACACCCCCCAACTTAAACATTGCTAGTCCCTTAGCAATCAAATCAAATGCAAGAAACTTCTTCATTCACAAACTCATTGATAGATTAAATCTCGTGTGTGAAGAAAAAAATTATGATCAATAGCATAGGGACTTTGGACATACAAAGGAATATTTATCATTGAACTTTTGTCCTGGGCATATTCTCAAGAGAAATGTGGTTAAATTAATCAGCATATCACATTAAATCCTCTAAGCTTTGATTGCAAATCTTACTGTGGATATGTCTCTCTTTAATAAAATGATCACTCAAAGTTACCCTCAAAAGATGTACCTTAATTTGGAGTAAATTTAGTGCAAATTCTAAGAGGTATCATCTAATTATCAAGAATGCAATTAAGAATAAAAGGGATTTTGACATAACGTTATGATCAGAATAGTGTCTCAATTAACAACATCCAAAGTTAACCATGTTTTCTTACTCTAAATTTGTATCCTGAGATCACATGAATCATAGAATCAAGAGAGATCTTACTGGGATATAATGGGGCCAAATGGTGATGTGGGATAGCAAAGAGAATGATGGAAATCAAAAGGTGATGCAAGTCTCGAGAATTTTCTAACTTAGCTAAGAACAGATAAATAACTTTGAACTTTTTTTTTTTTAACACTAGAAATACATATACACATGTGATGCATTCATGTATCAATAGCTGAAATCATATCAGGACACCTAAACTTAGTTGGTCGTATCCGAACCTGAGTCTAAATGTTATTCCAACTGGTAGTGACTAAGCCTCCATTGCTTCACCCTCAATGGCTACGGGGGTGTTTTTAATGTCCCAGACTTAGAGACAATCATTTATCCTAAATGGCAAGGTGGTCTTTTAACGTCAGATTCCCAGACAAATTTTTTTTTTTTTTTTGAATCTGTAATGGAAAAACAAACTAAATCTATAGAATAATTCCCAGGACCTAACTGGTGGATGAGAAATTTTTTCATGGCTATGGTTTGGATGGCGCCAACAATACAAGTGGGCTGGTAAAGTTCAAGTAGGCCATCAATGGAAATTGATCAAAAGAAACAGGTCAAATGGCTCAAGTGACAAGAAAAAATGATCCCTCTATGATATTCCATAAAACAATGCTATCCATTCAACTAGTTCAAAGCTTAGAGTCAGTTAAATTTAGTTGTTATCATTGAAGACACTCAAAGCAAATTGTTGTTTTGAAGCTATTGAAAGATGATGAAGCATTTTATGAGTAGGTGTTATTTCACTCAGAATAAATAGTTGTTAGGTTCAAACACTTACTTGGGTAACAAATCTCCACTTAATTTGAGAACTTGGGCAATTTGCTGATTAATTCACCATTATATTGTTTTATGCCATCCAAACAAATGAACAAAAATAAAGCATCTTAAGCAATCTTGGTCCTTGTTCTAAATCTCATACTATTATGATTTCAAACAAAAGATTATTGTTCGAGTAACTAGTTGTGAATCTAAAGCATCAAACATATTAATCTGAAGCATAGAGCAAGCAAAGTAACTTTCATTCAATGAGGAAATGTAATTAATCTTTCTAGTTCATAGGTAAAGAAATTAAGCATGAAAGAACAAAATCCTATGACTACTCAGTGCCATCAATGGCATCATTAGAATTGGTGTTCTTCTCAGTGGAGTTACCAGAAGGGGTCTTCGACAAGGGCTCGGCAGGAGGAGGAATAATGGAAGAGGACGGAATGTCAGAGTGTGGAGGGGCAGCATGCTCAGGCTGTGGATGTGTCCCTAATGTGGAAGGTGCACCCCCTGCATCTCGCCACAAAGCAATGGTCGCCTGAATGCAAGTCTCAGCGTCGTCCAACTGGGTTTTTGCAATCTTCTGTGATGGCTCTTCAACTGATATGTCTAGTAGCTAACCCACTTTCTGATCTAGTGCTTTGTAATGGTCATACATGGTTATCACCCCAAAATACATAACCCTTTGCCTCAACTGCAACACCTCAAAAACATCTTCCTGCCTCTCTTGCATTTTCTTCAGTGATTGCTCTACTAAAGTCTCATGCCTCTCTTGCCTTTCTTGCATTCCCTTGACTAACTCATACAAATCTCTGAGTGAATGATCTCCCTCTTGTCTCTCTGTCTGGGCCTCCTGCGGTGGCGGTTCTTGAGATGGTTCTTCTTGGTCTTCAACCTGCATGCCTGATGCTTCTCCTTTCTCAAGTGTTGTTGCCTCTAGTCTCTTCAACTATCCTATGCTCCTTTGTGTAGATGCTGGGTTGATCCTATCTACGAGGTTGATAACTTCAAATGTTGCCTTCTCCTTTACCCCATTTTTCAACACATACCAAGTAATCAGTCCTCCAAAGGGTAGTCCTCCACCTCCATGTGCATGCTTGGCCATTAAATCAATAGTATCAAAAATGTGTTTGGCCAAGTCTATATGTACTCCTAGGATTATCTTCCCCATGAAAGTGGCTTGCTTAACTGAGATAGAACCAGTAAATGCATGAGGCATGAACTGAGAGCAAAGAAGTTTATGTAAGATAATGCATCTAGGGGACAGATTCTTCTTTGGGAGGGTAGGACCTAACCATACAGCATCATCCTTTCCTGTCAAAATCCTAGCCAGGTTCTCCTTCCCCAAATCTACACTTGCCTCTTCAGTGTCCTTATGTGATGCCTTTCTTGGGATTTGAAATGTTTTAGCAATATCAGAGGGCCTTAATTCAATCTTCACCTTTCTTACCTTAGTAATTAAGCACATGTTCCCTAAGTCATCTCTGCTACTGATCACATTTGAGTAAAACTCTTTGACTAGGGGGACAATGTCCTTGTGTTGAAACTTAACCCAAGACTTCCATCCCTTGGTAGTAATCAATGACAACAAATCACATGGGGGCTTCTCAAATCGTTCTAGTATGATTCTCTTCTCACAAAGCACTGGTCTTTTTGCATACCCCTCACTATAGTTTTGTTCAATAGTGGGGCTAATGAATCTAACATTTGAATGTGGTGGATTCAAATCAATGGTGGGGGTGGCAGGGGGTTCTTTTCTTTTCTGTCTCTTTGAGGTCCTAGAACTTTCTCCTACAGCTTTAGGGCATTTTTGTTTCGGAGACATTGCTAATTGATGGATGTTTGGTCTAAGGACTTGGCCTTAGAATTTTTTCAAACAATTGGTGGGCACAATACTGTTTCTCTTTTCTCTTCTTCTTTCAATCACCCAACCAATCCTTTTCTTCTCAAAATGATCTCCTTGACTCCCTCTTGACAACAACTCTTTCACCAAACCAATGGAATTCTCAAATTTAATCAATGGAAATTTCTTCTTACCTTTCGGATGTATCCTTCTAACGCATTCGAATGTAACGACCCCCTATTCGAATGAAGGCACACTGTTCTTCCTCATTTGCAACTAGCTCGATCTTCTAACGGATGAATGGATGATGAATGAGGGTGATTTGAAACGGATAATGAGATTTTATATGGAGGGTTCGGGTGGGATGGATGAAAGGTCGCACAGATTGATGAGGAGATTTAAATGTAATGGGGTGTGTCAATTCGGATTGAGGGTCGGTTATGAAACTAACAGATGTATCATTCGAATGATTTTCGGTTCATTCAAATGATAGAGGCAAATTCGAATGTTCACTTGGCGATTTGAATGAAGGTTCAGGTATCAGAGCAGAGGGCACTTAGGGGATTCAAATGAGCAAGGGTTTATTAGAATGTTCATTGAAGGCTTTTAAAAGACCAGACACCTCATTCGAATGTGGGCGAAATTCATTCGAATGAATTTAAAACAGTAACTTGATTATTGAAAGCTTTGAGCTACTCATTCGAATGCAATAGTACTTTCATTCGAATGAATTTTTCAGTCATTTGAATGACTATAAGGGTCATTCGAATGTTTTTGGCAATACGCTCACTAAGGGTTATTCGAATACAATAGTCATTCGAATGTGCAAAGCATTATTCGAATGACTTATCCGATTGATAAGAGAAAATTTTGATTTTTTGATTTTTAATTATTTTTTGAATTTTGATTTTTTTTTTTAATTATTACAAAACAAATTAACTAAACAAAGCCATATTCGAATGTTAGAGATGGATTCGGATGAAGGTAGGGCTATTCGAATGAACATGAGGGTATTTGAATACTGGCTACAACTTTTTAAAGAAATGAAAAACTCATTCGAATAAATTTTTCCTTCATTCTAATGAATTTTAAACAGTAATCCTATTTGTGAAGGGATTTAGCTGGTCATTCGAATGCAACAGTGCCCTCATTCGAATGAATTTTCACTGTCATTCGAATACAATAGGGGTTATTCGAATTTTTTTTACGTTTAACACTCCAACAGCTCACGGGTCATTCAAATGCCTTACAAAAAATTCGAATGACCAAGTTTATCCGATTATGATACTCGAATATCAGTATACTTCAAAAAAAATTCTTTTTCATTTTTGTTTTTTTTTTATGAGCTATTAACTAAGACTTTAAGGGGAATACATTGCCACAAATTAAACTCAGATCATAAAGCAAAAATTAAGGAAAATAAGCATGGCCTAGGCATAAGAACAGACATACCTTATTTCTTCTTACAGCATGAAATAATTCAAACGGAGTTGGAAGAATAATTGGAAGTCTTCTATGCATATGTGAGACCATGAGCTTGCTACGATACTAAAATCAAAATCAAGAGTGAAAACAGTACATGAAAGGAAAACACCACATATTTTTTTTCTTTTTATATACATGATTTTTTTTTAAGATGAACCATTACCCAATGGGTGGTTCTGTAAGATCCAGGTTCTCTTCCTATTCAAATAAGGATTCGTAGTAAGGTTTCAAACGTTGTTCATTCACTTTGAGAACCTGACCAGATTGAAGATTTTCTATATCAAATACGCCATGAGCTGAGATGGAACGAATTCTAAATGACCCAGTCCACTTTGACTTGAGTTTCCCTGGAAACAGATGGAGCCTTGAATCATACAGAAGTACATGTTGACCTGTGTAAAAATTTTTCCTGTTAATGTGTTGGTCATGCAACTTCTTCATGTGCATTTTAGATAACTTGGCATTCTCAAATGCCTCATTTCTAATTTCCTCAAGCTCATTCAGTTGAAACCTCCTGTTGAGGCTCACTTCCCCTAAACTTTCATTCATCTTCCTGATGGCCCAGTAAGCCCTATGTTCAACCTCTACGGGCAAATGAAATGGTTTTCCATAAACCAGCCGATAGGGAGACATGCCTAACATGGTCTTATGTGCAGTCCAATAGGCCCAAAGAGCATCAATCAACCTTAAGGACCAATCCTTTCGGTTGGAATTGACAGTTTTCTCTAAAATGCGCTTGATCTCCCTATTTGCCAATTCTGCCTGACCATTAGTTTGGGTATGGTATGGTGTTGCAACCTTGTGAACTACCCCATATTTCTTCATTAACTCAGCCATGGGCTTATTACAGAAATAAGAACCCCCATCGCTTATGATGGCTCGAGGCATACCAAACCTACTAAAAATGTTTTCCTTCAAGAATTTCACAACCTTGTGATCATTTGTCCTTGTTGGGATTACCTCAACCCACTTGGAGACATAGTCAACAACTAGCAAGATATACTCGTGTCCAAATAAGTTAACAAAAGGGCCCATAAAATCCATTCCCCAACAATAAAAAATTTCAAGAACCAGAATGGGTTGTAGAGGCATCATGTTCTTTTTGGTCAAACTCCCTAACCTTTGACACCTATCACATGACAAACAAAACTGATGTACATCCCTAAACAGAGTAGGCTAGTAAAATCCGCTTTTGTAGGATTTTTGCTACGATTTTTCTTGTGGGGAAATGGCCCCCGCAAGCAAGAGTATGGCAGAATTTTATCACACCATGTTGTTCATGATCAGGTATGCATCTTTTAAGAATTTGATCAGCACAATATTTAAACAGGTAAGGTTCATCCCAGAAGTAAGTTCTAACCTTCCTAAATAATTTTTGTTTATCTAGCTTGGTCCAATAACTTGGTATTGAACCCACAGTTAAATAATTGGCTATGTCAGCATACCAAGGAGGAGAAGTCAATGTGCTCACATGAAGAAGATGTTCATTAGGAAAACTATCATGAATGGGACCCTCGGTAAGATCCTGACCTGGGATTCTAGATAGATGATCAGCTACCACATTCTCTTCTCCCTTTTTGTCCTTAATTTCTATGTGAAACTCTTGGAGTAGTAGAATCCACCTAATGAGGCTTAGTTTGGTGTTTTGTTTGGTGAGTAGGTATTTCAAAGCAGCATGATCTGTATAAACAATCACCTTTGATCCAACCAGGTATGATGTAAACTTATCCAAAGCAAATACTATAGCCAACAATTCTTTCTCTATGGTAATGTAATTTCTTTGAGCTTCATTCAAGGTTCTGCTAGCATAGTAAATGACATGGGGCTTCTTGTCCTTGCTCTGTCCTAGCATGACCCCTATGGCATAGTCACTTGCATCGCACATTAGTTCAAAGGGCAAAGTCCAGTCAGGAGGTTGTATGATGGGTGCTGAAATAAGTGCATTTTTCAGTTTCTCAAAAGCACTTTTACAATTTGATGTCCATTCAAATGGAACATCCTGAGATAACAAACAACACAGAGGTCTCGTTATTGTGCTAAATAAGGTAATAAATCGATTGTAAAAACTAGCATGACCAAGAAAAGTTCTAATGTTTTTGACATTTCTAAGGGCTGGGAGCTTCTAGATGGCATCAACTTTGGCTTTGTTTACTTCAAGACCCCTAGATGAGACTATGTGTCCTAAAACAATGTCTTGGTTAACCATGAAGTGGCATTTTTCCCAATAGAGCACAAGATGAGTTTCCTCACATTGAGTCAAAACTTTCTCCAAATTCTCTAAACACAAATCAAAATTATTTCCATAGACAGAGAAGTCATCCATAAACACCTCCATAATATGTTCATCCATTTCACTAAAAATGCTCATCATGCACATTTGAAAGGTGGCAGGAGCATTGCACAACCCAAATGACATACGTTTATATGCAAATGTCCCAAATGGACATGTGAAGGTGGTTTTCTCTTGATCTTCCAATGCTACATCAATCTGATTATATCCTGAATAACCATCCAAAAAGCAATAGTATGCTTGGCCTACTATCCTTTCAAGCACTTGATCCAGAAATGGGAGAGGAAAATGGTCCTTCCTAGTCATGGAGTTGAGCTTCCTGTAGTCTATACACACACGCCAACCTATTTGGAGGTGAATTGGAACTGACTCATTTTTATCATTTTTCACCATAATGACTCCAGATCGTTTAGGCACTACCTGAGTTAGACTAACCCATTTTGAATCAGATATTGGATAGTTAATACTTGCATCCAATAATTTGAGCTCTTCTTTCCTCACCATTTCTTTCATGTTGGGATTTAATCTTCTCTGCATCTGCCTCACTAGTTTTGCATTTTCTTCTAAGAATATCCTATTGGTGCAAATCAGAGGGCTAATTCCATGTAAGTCTGATATGGTCCATCCTAAAGCCTTCTTGTGTGCTCTAAGTACTTCTATCAATTGCACTTCTTGTTGGGTGGTCAAGCTAGAAGAAATGACTACTGAGTACGTCTCTCATTCACCCAGAAAGGCATACTTCAACTCACTTGGTAATGGTTTCCTTTCAAGTATGGGTGGATGACTCACAGAGGTTGATGGCTCTTTATGCAAAGGCTCCACAGGTTCTAGCTTAGGCATCCATTGAGTCATGGGCATTTCATCTTCTCCTCTACTATTTTCCAAATTTTTATCTTTTTCCATAGTTCCACTCACAAATTCTTTCTCAAAATACTCTTCAAACAGAGTTTGAATCAAGTCTACCTCTTCTATCTCACTTTCAGTATTCTGTTGCTTGGAAATTCTGAAAATATTCATCTCCAAAGTCATGTTTCTAAAAGACAATTTCAAGACTCCATTCCTACAATTGATGATTGTGTTTGAGGTAGCTAGGAATGGTCTACCAAGAATGACTAGGACAGGAGGTTGAAGACCATGGTGAGGCTGAGTATCTAGGACTATGAAGTCTACTGGAAAGTAGAATTTGTCCACCTGAACTAAGACATCTTCCACAATACCCCTTGGAACTTTGACTGATCTGTCTGCCAATTGCAAAGTGACTCTGGTAGGTTTAAGTTCTCCTAGAGCCAATTGTTGATAAACACTATATGGCAACAAATTGACACTTGCTCCTAAATCTAAGGGTGCTTGGTCAACCTTCTGGCTTCCTATGATACATGAGATGGTTGGACAGTCTGGATCTTTGTATTTGGGAGGAGTATTAAATTGCAAAATGGAACTCACTTGTTCAGTCAAAAATGCTTTTCCATGCACATTTATTTTTCTTTTTATAGTGCAAAGATCTTTCAAGAATTTTGCATATGAAGGTGTTTGTTTGATCACATCCAAAAGTGGAATGTTGATTCTCACTTGTTTAAACACCTCATATATATCAGCATTTTGTTGTTCCTTTTTTGTAATACTTAGTCTTTAAGGAAAATGAGGTTTAGGATAATATTGGATTTCTCTTTCAATGTTCTTACCTTTTCCATCTTCTTTTGTTTTTGCTTGATTTTCTCTTCTTTTTCATTTTTTCATTTTTCTCTATGATTGGTTCATGACCTTCTAATTTCTCTTTCTCATCAACAGTTTGGCTTATCCTAAGATCAACTGGTTTTTCAATTATCTTTCCACTTCTTAGGATAGTCACTAATTGTACTTGTTCATGTGTGTTATTTTTACCACTAAAAGACTCCACTTGATTTGCTTGCCTAACTGGGTTAGGGTTAGTTTGAGAAGGAAATCTTCCAGGTTCTCTCACACTCAGTGTTTGGGTCAACTTTGTTAACTGGCTTCTCATATCTTCCATGACTCTATTTGTTTGCTCTTGATTTTTGGCAACCTGATTGTTGATGCTTGTTTGACTTTGAATGAACTGATGCAAGGTATCTTCCAAAGATCTCCTATGAGGAGGTTGGTAAGTATTGGATGAAGAACCTTGATTTTATTGGAACGATTGTTGTTGTGCAAGGAAAGGAGGTTGAGAGTGATTTCCAGAATCATTTCTCCAAGAAAAATTGGGGTGGTTCCTATTATTAGGATGATATGAATTGTAGTTCTGATTGTTCCCGTAATAGGTTCCACTCTGATTTTGATTTTGTCTCCCCTTAAAGTTGTGTGAATGATTGTTATTAGTCTGCCCATACAATACCTCCTTGAAAGCAGGTAGGGTAGGACATTCATCAGTTGCATGATTTGTTGTTTCACAAACAGCACATTTTATCTCCACTTGATTAACAGATTGTACCTTTTTGGGCTCCATGTTTCAACTTTTTTTATTAAAGCAGTTAGTCTTGCATTTAAATCATCACTCTCACTCAGTTGGTATCTCCCTTTGGGTTGTGGATTTTCTCTTGAATCAATAGAAGATCTTGGACCAACTTCCCAATTCCTTGTATTCTTAGCCAATGTGTCAAAGAAGTGAAAGGCTTCTTCTGGAGTTTTCTCATAGAATTCTCGATTGCACATTGTAGAAACTAGCATTTTCAAGTAGGGAGTGAGTGAGTCTTGAAAGAAGTTGACCATTTTCCATTGCTCAAAAGCATGGTGTGGACAAGTGTGAAGAAGGTCTTTAAACCTTTCCCACACTTGTGCAAAGTTTTTATTTGATTTATAGGAAAAATTTATGATTTGTCTTTGAACAGTAGCTGTTCTGTTAGCAGGAAAATATTTTTTTTAAGAAAGTTGCTTGCATTTCTCTCTAGGTTCCTATAGATCTAGGTGGGAGAGTGACTAACCGCATTTTTGCCTTATTTTTTAGGGAGAATGGAAAGAGTTTTAATCTTATGACATCCTCATTCGTTGTATGATCCATGCAAGTGCTACAAACTTCCTCAAATTCTTTCATATAAGTGTATGGATTTTCAAAATCCATGCCATGGAAAGTTGGCAATAGTTGGATTGTGCCAGGTTTGAAATTGAACCTATGATGATTGATGGGAAGGATGATGCATGAGGGTGTTGTCTGCCTAGGAGGATGAAGATAATCCCTAAGAGGTCTGATTATCGCCTGATCAACAAGATCATTTCCACCATTCTCATCACCATGTTCAGACATATTATCGTGTCGAGACATGAGTAAATGTAACAATGAAAGTTTAAAATCAAGTAGAGAGTTTTTTGAATGTGATTTTTGCTCTACAACTTTACCAGATCTAAGTCTCATACATCATGCCAAGCTAACAGAGAAGAGAAACTAAAGGAAAGAAAACAATAAAAACAAAAGAACTAAGGATGATTATTTGGCTTACCTCAATCTCCCCAGTAACGATGCCAAAATTTGCTGCAACACTCACCCTACATTTGTCACTTTTTATATTCTTTTTGGATTAACTCATATTATTTAGCAGCTATTTATGTTCAAAGAAAAGGATAAGGCATTTAGACTCGCTAATGCACGAGTGTGATTGTAGCAGAAATTTATATGTTTTTTCAGGCAAATCCGGGTCAATTCACAAGGAGATTACTCATGGAAGGAGATAACCACACCAGTTCACTTGATCAATAAGACAATAAGACGAGATTAAACTAAGTGCAATGTAACAATTATCTGGATACGGAGAGCTCTTGGGTCAAGGCAAATCTAATGCCAAACCCAACTGATTTCCCATATAGCTTTCTTTGATATAACTGAAAGTTCAAATAGCTTGGAGTTTAATCATTAAATATACTACTGAGATGATGATAACTCTTTGTTTAAGCAACCTCCATACATGGCATGGAGACTCTATGTTAAGCAACTATCATAAATCGGTGTATAAATAACATTTTAACAAGATAGTCATTCGGGCTTGGGTATGAGAACGTTTCCAAGTTAAGCAATTCCCATACATGGCATGGAAACTCTAAGTTAGGCATACGAGCCAATCCAAGCCTGAGGTTTTCATTAGGAACATCTCTCAAGCTATTTTTTTGTTTCTGTTATTTGAACATTTGAAGTTCTGCTATTTTGGGTTATTAGTGGCTTTGGACACCATCCTTGCCTTGGCCAAAGGATTGGATTAGCCACACATCTTCATGAGAAGTGCATGACTAAAACTAATCTCAACAAACAATTACAAGAATAAAAACAAGCGGTAACAGATAATGAGAACAAGATAAACTACTGTTATATTGATTACTGAAATGAACTACAACTTGAAAACGAACTTGTAATGTATCTGGAACAAACTAAGAACTAGGAATTGAAGAACAATAACTCAAGTGCGAATATTGAAGTACAGACAAGAACTGAAACTAAATACAGAAAGAATGAAAAGACTCATAACTTTCCAATGATCCTCTCTTTTTTTGTGTTTTCTGAGCGTTTCGTGCTCTCTAGCCCTGATTCCGAGGAATGTTAGCTCCTTTTAAGCTTGTCGCGCATGGAAGAAGGGGACCACTTGGTATTCTAATGTCCAAAAAGTTGTTTGTATTTACCTTGGAGTCACTGCATTTATTTGCGCATGTCAGAGAGTCTTCGGGTTTTCATTCGAATGTGTGAGCGGAGACATTCAAATGTGCGCTTGATTTCCTTTGGCCACTTGCATCATTAGAAGGAGTTCAAGGCTCATTTAAATGAATTTCATACTTTACTGTTCATTTGCACGGTGATTTTCTCTATCATTCGAATGCAATAGTAAATCCATTCAAATAAATTTCTAATTTTACTCTTTGACTTCTTTTACAGATTCAAATAACGTAGGCAACATTTGAATGCCCTTATTTTCATTCGAATGCTCTTGGGTTAATACGAATTACCTTGACTTCTTGAGTTGCTACTTCTCATTCGAATTACTCAACCTTCATTCGAATGATTCCATCAATTGCTTCCTTCTTGTTTTCATCCGAATGTGATAGCACTTTCATTCGAATAGCTCTTCCATTTTCTTCAATTACATTCGAATTACTCAATCTTCATTCGAATGTGTCTTCAGCATTCTCATACAATACGTTCATCCAAATATCTTCTATTTCTCAGTTCATTCGAATGGATTTAATTTTCATTCGAATGTCTTCTTCCTTACTTCCTTCATTTGAATGAAATAGCCTTTATCCGAATGTCTTCACTTCTTGGCTTCTTCTTCTTTTGATCATGCCTTTGAGGGATTAATTCAACGCTTGATCTCTTTTTCCTCCCTTGGGCTGCAAACAAGTATTTTTTTGATATTTTAGCTCATTAAATGAATTAAGAGGCAATAAAAATACAACACATTTTTGGCATTTTTGAGCATCAATCATGAGCTCATGGCAAAGAGCTGGTAAGAAAGATTGTGGGTAAGAACTTGCAGGTAAGCTCGCAGTAAAGGCTAGCAGCTAAGAGTTCGAGGAAAGAGCTTAAAGTTTGCTGGAATGGATTTCTCTCTTTTTGGATATATCCAGCATATATATACATATATATATATATGTAAGCTATCTGAATCAAACAGGTATAATAACAAGGGCTACTCGAATGTGCCAAGAAGGTTTATGTCTGACATCGCATATGGGAGATGGCATTCGGGTGGTTCATACCTACTTGTATGCGTCATTTAGGCTTCTACGAGATGCATCTGACCATGTATACACGATTAAGCTCAAGAAGATACAAAAGTGAATAGGGCCTCGTATCTATATCTAGACAAATAATAGCCATTCACTTAAGGAAACTTGGGGTGGAAACAAACCCCATTTTTGTAACCACAAGGAGACCCCAACAGAAACCCAGTTATGAAGACTCAATGAACACCAGCAGAAAGAGAATCATACTAAGCAATAGGCATATATATATACATATATAATCCTTCATAGTGACTAAAATGAAGAGACTAACAGGGGAACTCGCACGAGAACAATAAATAAATAAGGGAGCTTGCATTGAAAATAAAAGAGGAGTGCAAGAAGAACTTGCCTGAAAGGAAGGAGAAATCCAAGAAGAACACCACCAGCCTCTTTTCACTTAACTTACTCCGCCATAGTAAAACGTAGCAACAATAAATGAACAGCAAAGAAGAAGAGGGATGCTGAATAAGAAGAAGTAAACTAAGAAGGAGAGAAGACAAGTGAAGAAAGTCAGACGTTGTCAAGGTTACACGAAAGAGGAAAGTCTCGGCGCAAATAGTGGGAAAAATGAGAGGACTGTAGGCTTAAACACTACATCCCCATCGAATTACCTGATTGCCCCTCACCTTTACAATGGTCAAAAAGAATACCAAGGGCACTATTAACATTTGCTGGCTAATTTAATTTATTATGATTTTCTTTTTAACAATTTCAAATCTCATTTCTCAATTACGCTTAGCCCATGCCGTGGGCCATTCCTTGGCCCAACTCACTAATCCAAATAATTCTCTGCATTTAAGCCCATTCTTAAAATAATTAAAATTCTAAACACATCTCAATGGCCCAATTCACTTAGACTTTCCCCATAAATTCTGGATTCCATTTAGATGGGCTACCAAATTCTCATTTCCACTTACTCTACATTCCATAAGCAAAGAAAGATATTTTCAACCCTCAATTAATTAAAACAAAAATTTTTGAGCCCAAAATAAAATACCCGAAAACCTAGACCCCCTAACGGGTCGTTACTGAACAACTAGGGGCCACCTAGAGCCTGAGATAGGTGCAGTAAACGGGCTTGCATGCAAACTGCACTTCATTTTTATCTATGATGTCATGCTCATTAATTTATTGCATTGTATATTTCCTTTACTGAGTCCCTGAACTCACCCATTTACCCCCCATTAACCCAACAGATGGCTCAAGGTCTAAGAAAGGGAAAACGATGTTGGTGGAAGATTCATCGATTAACAGTGATTGCAGGCAGTGAGAATGTGGGTCGTGTTTTGTGTCGTTTATATAATTTATATATGCTCTAGGAGACGGCTACGATTTAAATAAAATTTGATTAAGATCAAGTAAAGGTTCCTGCTATGAGTAATTCAGAGTATGTGTTTGAACTGATTGGTTACGATCGGGATTATAAGATACGCTTGATTGTTGAAATATTTTATTGACCATGTTGGTACTTATTTTGATTTGTTCACAAAAAATGGATTTATATTTTAAAGGCTTAATCAAGCACAAGAATCGGGTAAATTTCTGCTGCCTATGTATTTTAAACCCGAGTTCTCGACAGTCGAAGGCGGCGAAGACTGGACCCCACCCAAGGTGCCCATATTATTTTAATATTTTATGTTAACAGGGCATAGCCGTCCTTCGAGATTTGCTGGGGTTGTAACCGTAGGTTACGGTGACACCTGGTAGTGGGGGCTCGGGCATCACAGGGTGTGGGAAAAGTTCTATTCTTAACCTGTTGCCTTCATACTATTATGCTTGCAAGCCTTGCAGCTCATGTGTACTTGCATCATTCCAGGTAAGAGTAGGATACTAAGCAAGGGCAAGGAAGATGGTACTCAAGGTTGGGGTTAGACGTGTATAGAGCAATCTCGACCCTAAGGTCCTAGTGGTGTCTTCTTGCTACAGATATTGTAATGGGATAATGTGTTAGATTCAGTATTGCTTAATGTAATTGACCTTGATGTATGCTTAAGAATGTGTTAAGTGATTGATGAGGCAATATCAGAGCTTTGTTATCAAGAGTAAGTGTGTTAGCTATTGTATTTTCATAAAGACTCTGGCAAGTGCCAACTATTCTGACGCTTCCTCTTGAATTCCTTGGCTGGGGTTTCTAAGGAAGAGGTTGCCATGAGTTTTGGGTAGTCGTGCTGGCGTCGGGTCCCCGAGGAAAATATATAAATATTAATTATAAAAATGGGGACATTACAGAAGACCATTTATGAGATATGATCCTAGTGAGTATGTGTTACTTACTGAAGGGGGAGAATTAGAAAGCTTTGATGAAGCTTTGGAAGATGAACATAAGGAAGAGTGGTGGAAATCCATGGAAGATGAGATGGATTCTTTGTACAAGAACAACACGTTTGAGTTAGTAAAGTTGCCTAATGGAAAAAGGGCTTTGCAGAACAAGTGGGTGTACAAGATTAAGCATGAAGAGCATAGTTTGCTATCTCGGTATAAGGCTAGACTAGTTGTTAAAGGATTCAGCCAGAAGAAGGGAGTTGATTTCGATGAGATTTTTTCCCATGTTGTGAAGATGTCTTCCATTTGCGTTGTTCTTTGTTTAGCTGCTAGTCTTGACTTAGAGGTTGAGCAAATGTGTAACATCCCAAAATTTTGGAGATAATTAACAATTTTTAATTCTGACATTTGAAGTGATTATTAAATATTTGAGGATTTAAGAAAAATAATAATTTATGTTGTTTTGATAAAATGGGCGCTTAAGGAAAATAATTATTTATTTGGGAGTATTTATGGAAATAATATAATAAATTGATTTGGTGGATTTTTGAAAATTTTAGGGCGTAAGTGAAATAAGGATAAAGGTGGCAAAGAGTGCAAGTGTTGGTTCTTGGAAATTCTGGGGACGCTGGTGCAAATTCCAAAAATAGACTTAGGATCACCTTAAATTTAACGGTGCACATTATATGGTGAGGATGATGGTTGGCGCGGGCGGCCATGCATGCATGTGTACAAGGTGAGGTCACGGCATCAAACCCGCGTTGGCGCGTGCAACACTGAGGAATTTTGCTAAATTTTTCAGTGCATGAGACCCCCAAAACGATGTCATTTCGGGAAAA
Organism: Diospyros kaki; assembly: GCA_036245055.1. Taxonomy (NCBI): domain Eukaryota; kingdom Viridiplantae; phylum Streptophyta; class Magnoliopsida; order Ericales; family Ebenaceae; genus Diospyros; species Diospyros kaki. The sequence goes on from BSEG01000016.1 coordinate 34,572,349, forward strand.
GAAGGGGTAGTCACGCCGCAGGCACCGAACGCGCCGCGTGGACCGCCCCCAACCACTCATTTCCACCTTGGCTACCAAGCTTCACTGCGTCATGATATTTAAGGACAGTTTTGGCCAGATTTTAGCCATTCTGGAGCACCACAAAATTGGAGAAAATCAAACAAGTTACACTGGTGTGCGGCCACTAAAAGGGTCGTGTCACTTACCCCCATGCAGCCACTCTAAGCCTGCCACGTGTCCCAATCCTTTGAGGGATATAAATACCCCATGACCCTTCACCTTTTGGATCCTTTTGGCTAATCTGAAGACCCTCCCCCTAACTCTTCGACACACACCTCTTCCGATGAACCCTTATTCTTTCGAAGGCACCATCCATATCATATTGCATCTATATAACCTCATCAGCATCTTGGTATCTGAACTAGGCATCGGAGGGCCCATGCAGGAGAGATTCCTACATGCCTTCTAATTGTCTTTTGCCTTGCAAATCGCAAGACTCAAAGCCTTCCATAAGACCCCTTCAAGAAATACCCTTTCATAGTTCCTTCAAAAGACACTTTCACAACGTAGAACACTCGAAAACCCTTCTGGAGCCACCCTTCTGCAAGACCCCTTCCAATGATCTCTTTCGAGCAGACCTTGCTCTTCCACCTAGCCCTGTCGACTTCTTGTTGAGCTTTCCCAAGAACACAAGTTTTAATTGTTGTATTATGAAAACAATAGTGAGGTAAGTACTTGTAGTCACAATTTTGAGAGTTGAGTTTTTATACTCTTAATGAAGTTAGTTCTAGGAACAGGTGTCTATAATATAACAAAGACACTGAAAGAACTTCACTTATATGAAGTTCAAAGTGGTGCTCCTACAATTTTAGAAGTTCAAAGTTATTCTCATAAAAGTTAATAAAAATGGATAGCACATGGCTTTAATAGTGCTAAGGAACTGATTGAGCAAAATAAAGGATGCAATGTTTATGTGTATAGTGACACTGACGAATTCATAAGGAATAACTTGTTCAAAGCTTTCATGCTACCACTACAAAAAATCAAGCATTTAATGACGGAAAAATCTGTTGCTAAAGCTTCAAATTTCGTAGCTAAATAATTTAGCGACGAATTTAGTGACGGATAGAAATCCATCGCTAAAATTGGCACCGCTAAATTCTAGTGACACAACAATTTAGTGACAGAATCAGCGATGGAATTTTCATCGCTAAACAGCGACATAATGGCATTCCGTCGCTGAATCAGCAATGGGAAAAAAATAAAAGCAACGCCCGCACTCTGTGCGAGCACCGTGTGGCCTTGCCCCTACTCGCCACCCACCAATAGCCATGTGGTGGCCGCTGGAATTATTTTCCAGCGAGAGCTTTTTTCATGCCTTTCCCAGAGATTGAACCCTGGATGTCCCAACCTCACCCCTACGCGCGCGACCAGCTGATCTGGAAGACTTCTTAGTTTATCATACGCATAAAATATTTTTATAGTATTTTTGTTTATACTTTTCAGAATTACATTTGCACCCAAAAATTTTCAAACTTATTTTCAAAATATTCGATCACTCATTTTGAATTTAATTTGTAATTTCATGTTTTATTAATTTGCAACTTAACAACGGAATATTTTGTCACTAATTTTGAATTTTATTAAAAATTTTATAAATTCTATATTTAACTATTAAAATTTTCATTATCAAATCAGATTTTAAATTTAATTTAAATATTTTAAAATTTTACATTAAATTTTTATAAATATTTTGTTAAAATTTATTTTCAATAACATTACTAAGTTTCTGTGTAAACTCTTGAATTATATAACGTGACATTAAAACAAGTGACAATCACTTGATTTATTAAAAATTCTATCTGCATATTATTCAATTAAAAAGAAGATTATCCGCTAAAGAACAATATATTTCTTAATAATGAAGATCAATATCTTTCAAAAATGTATGTGTATATGGGCAAATCTAGATTTTTATTTATGTACTTTTACTTCTTTTTTTTTTGTTGTACAATCACTTGATTTTTTTGTTACTTAATTATACTTCTTTATTTGTATTTTTATGTTAATTTAATTTTTATATCTGTATTTTTTAATCAATTTAACTACTTTACTTTGATGTGTAAAAAGAAAAGAAGATAAATACAAGTAAATAAATGTAATCAAAATAATGAAAAGTTTAAACTATCACAAAAAAATATATATATTTAATTAAATTGAGTAAAAAATATAAATTTAGTTGTTAAAATGTGACATTAAAGTATGAATTTCACATTTTATAAATTTAGTTGCTAAAATATAATTTTTTTCTTTTTTTAGCAACGGGTATCTTCCATGGCTAAAGTTTTTTATTTTTATTTTATTTTTTTCCTTTTTTAGCGATGGATATTTTTTGTTGCTAAAGTTTTTAATTTTTAACTTATTTGTTTTTTCATTTTTAGCGACGGATATTTTTCGTCACTAAATTTTTAAATTTTTAATATAATTTTTTATTTTTTAGTGACAGATTTATTCTGTAGCTAAATTTTTTTTATTTTTTATTAAATATTTTCTTTTTTTAGCAACAAAGATTTTTCGTGGCTAAAATTTTTTTATTTTATTTTTTCTTTTTTAGTAACCAATATTTGTCACTAAAGTTTTTAATTTTTAATTTATTTGTTTATTCATTTTTAGCAATAAATATTTTTCGTCGCTAATTTTTCATTTAAATTTTTTTTTTTAGCGATGGATATTTTCCGTCGCTAAATTTTTTAGTTTTTATTTTCTTTTTTAGCGATGGATATTTTCCGTCATTAAATTTTTTAATTTTTAATTTGAATGTTTTTCTTTTTTAGCTACCGATTTTTTTAGTCGCTAATTTTTTTTTTCTTTTTAACAATAGATTTTTTTCGTCGCTAAATTTAAAAATTTATTAAAAATAATTTATGATGAGTTTCCATCACAAATCTGTCACAAAAATTTAGGAACGGATATTCGTCGCTATTCCATCGCTAATTAGTGACCGAATTATTTCATCACTCAATTTTGTTGCTAAAAACTTTTTTTCTTATGGTGTACCAGGAATTTCAATTTCATTTTGTGCCACTATATATACTAAGGTAATGTTCAAATCGAAAGTTAAATTATTTTACACATAAACATGCTTTGATCTTCTTCAATTAGGGTCTGAATTTATATTCAACAAGTGGGAGATTGCTAGAAATTTAAGTTGTTCAAAATAAGTTAAACAACTCTTACATGGTCAAATATTGAAATGTTGTATCCTTTCAAAATTCTAATTGCCCCATTCTCAAATATGTATCCTTTCAAATTTCTAATTACTCTGTCTATATATATCTAAATAATTGTAGAAATTAGAGACATGTAGAATACATTAGAAATACAAGTTTTTGTCTCAATTGAAGAAGATCAAAACTCTTTATTTTATTTCAAAATTTGAATTCTTCACTTTTGTTGAGGGCAAAAACTTTAAAAGGCTTGTCATATCCATTAAACCACTTTTATAAATTCTCACAGCAAACTCAAAGTGGAGGAAAGCGATTTTATCGCGTTTCAAGCCTTCTATAACTTGAAAATTCCCTGCAGAATTTTATTATTTGTTATTTCACTTTAAGTTTGTACTTATTCTTCATAATTCCCATTGTTGTAATATTCCTAATTAACAATTCCTTCTATAACATTTATCTTTTGCAAAATGCCTGCCAGGGTTTCCTGCATATCTGGAGTCCTCTGCGATCGTGTTCCACTTGCATCTCCAGGCACCTCAGGTGGGGGAATATCCTGTCCGCGATCCACACGACGTGGTCGTCCTCGTCCTCTACGAGTACTCATGCTTCCTGCATAGGAACAATACTCAGAGACAAAATACAACTTCAAAAATTAACTCAATACTAATACAACCTAACTCTACCCAACAACCTAGGTGTACAGGGACAACTCGACCTAAATAACCCAAACTTGCTCTGATACCAACCAATGTAACGACCCGATCGAGCGATAGGAAGGACCAGAACAACTTACCCTGATGGGCCTACACGAACTTCCCAGGGGGGTCACCCTTCCCTGGATTACCCCAAGTTAAGCGCGCTTAACTTGGGAGTTCTTTGCCAACATTCAACCCAAAAGGTATCCAGCTGGTGTTGTTTTATTTCTTACATTATCCTCGATATATACTAACTTCTCTGGTCTCTCGGGGTATTACATTTGTTGAGGGCAAAAATTTTAAAAAGCTTGTCATATCCATTAAACCACTTTTATAAATTCTCACAACAAACTCAAAGTGGAGGAAAGTGATTTTATCGCGTTTCAAGCCTTCTATAACTTGAAAATTCCCTGCAGAATTTTATTATTTGTTATTTCATTTTAAGTTTGTACTTATTCTTCATAATTCCCATTGTTGTAATATTCCTAATTAACAATTCCTTCTAATCATCATTGTTTTTAAACATTTATCTTTTGTATATCAACTGTTATTATTAACGGGTACGTTATTTAATGAACATATCCTAAATTAATGTGCGCAGTATTCACGGAAAACTTTTGAGGAGGAGATCGCACAGAGCAAAATCCATTTATTTAAACAAATAGCAGCAGAAAATGAGACCAACATCTCTGCCTAATACCCATGGCAACAAGTAAAACACTTAAAGAAGTGTCCCATGCATGATCCTCACTATTACATCAAGTTGATGAACCAATCCCGTGTTAGAAGATAGTCAACCTCCTTCTTATCCAATTGGAAAGCCCTAGTAAGAACTCTCGGATCAATCCTCGGATTTGAGCCAAACAACCCATTTGCAATGGTGACCACCCCGGGATTCTGGCTGCTGAGAGCTGCGATAGCCACTGCGCTAGTCTTTCCTACGTTCAATTGGAAGTGAATGAGACCCATTGGAAACACAAACACATCTCCCGGCCGTAGAATCTTGCTGAAGAGACGATTGTCGGGATTCGCTGTAACAAAGCCTACGTAAAGAGTGCCTTCTAAGACGAGAAGGATCTCGCTGGCTCGAGGGTGTTCGTGCGGCGGGTTAATGCCTCCATTAGGAGCGATGTCGATGCGAACTAAGGAGATGCCCAGAGTGTTGAGGCCTGGTAACTTGTCGACGTCTACTATAGTGACTATTGACCCAACTGGGTTTGATGTGTTTCTTGGAGTTTGTAGCCCAGAGAAGAAGAAATCCTCGGGTTTGGCAACCTTGGGGTCCTTGCAGAACTTCCCATTCACAAACACTGCTTGAAATGGAACAAAATAATGAGAATGCCATGCATGTTCCACAGTCCATTCCTATAATATAAAATTTATACATCTTTGTTACTAAAATAAGATTGAACTAGTTGGTTGGACCGGAGATTGGTCGCCAAATTTGTCCAATTTGAGAAAGATCAAACCAATCAAAATAGGTTGATTTTAAGAGTTTATATGATTTTATCAATTCAAAACAAGTCCTCTGATGATAATTTTTAAAGATCAAAGGATAATTTGTCTTTTGTGGGAAAAATCAAAGAAAACCAAGGATTTAAATATCCCAAATCTTTAGTTAGTATCTTCTATAATACTACTTTACATATAAATTTCTAAACCGCGTGTAATGACGGAAAATCGAACCAATGAACCACTCAACCGGAACTCATTCCAGTTCAATAATTTGTCCAATTTTAACAACTATAATATGCTTATATATATGTTTGTGTGTAGAGAGAGACAGAGAGGGAGGGGGTGTAATACCGGCGTCAGGTGCGGAGTAATTGATGGCAACACAGAAGTCCTGAAGGGGGTTGGCATCAGTAGCATTGGCTAGGTCGGAAACCAAGGCCATGAAGATGGCCATGGCAGCTGCAGTCACCTGGAAATTAAGAGACCTTCTTGTCATCGTCATCATCGTCATCAATATTAATGTACGTAGAATCAAATTAGAATTGAACAAACACTACGCTTTGTTTCAACTGAGAGTATGAACTTGCTATATATATATATATATATAGGTATCTTGAGTTGTCAATTTATGGACTGAGTTCTCTAACTGTTCATTAAGTTGCTTCACATGCCTAAATGTGACTTCCGCATTACTATTTAGGCATGTGAGGGAGGCCAGCTTCCATGTCATTGTTGTTCATCATGAATAGCATTACTATTTAGGCATGTGAGGGAGGCCAGCTTGCAAAGCAATACGTGCTCCAATGAATAGTTAATTCTTTATAATAATAAATATAAATAAGGTACACTTTCACTAGTAATATTATGTTCACAAAAAAAAAAAATTAATTCTCATGGATATACATACAATTAATAATAGATTTATTTATATTAGAAAAAAATTAGAGTATTTTCATAAAATTTAATAATTTAAAATAATTTTATCAAAAAATTAATAACAGTTTGCTCATATCTAAAAAATAATTAATAATAATTTTATTTAAAATTAACAATAAATATAATTAATTTGTAACTCTTTTTCTATTTTATTTTAATTATTAAGTGGCTCTTACCTGAATTTAATCCATCCAATCACTCTCAAATTGATTTCTTCTTATCGGTGGAAAGATCCATGAAAAAAGCAATATGTTTTATCTGAACTTGACCTCATGGGTTGCGTAGGAATCTTGAAATTAGTGGAGAGGACAGGATTGTATGCATGGCATGGGCTGTCAGGCGCTTGGTTTGAAGGAAGGCAAATTAGGTTGCTAGGTGTGAATGCAAGGCACGTCGAGGTCATTGAAAATAAAGGAAATTTGGGCCGTGATATTTGAGTAAGAAAATAATTAATTAGGCCCCACCCATGCAATAAAGGTTTGGGTGGATCAATTAATAATTCTAAAGCAAGTTCTCCAGGGGGCTATCACCCACCTAGTCTTTCTAATGGGGATTGGGCTCACATGAGAAATGCTGAGACAACGGGATAACGAATCTATCATGCTTGCTGAATTTCGGTCGACCAGTGGTATGAGGTGTATTATAATTTTAAAAAAAATTATAAATTAAATATATTACTCTTTGTCAATGAATTAAATTCACATCATCCAAACCTTACATTTTTATAAAAAACATAATGAACTTAGAATATAAAATAGATACATATTTTTTAATTCAACAAATATTTTAAAAATATATACTATTACTCCCTATGAACAAGAAGGGATAATTAGACGCGATCAGTTCATCAGGTTTAGAATAACAGTAAAAAATATTTCACTTTTGAAAAAATATAAAAGAATACCTAGAGTTTAATATTGTATTACAATGTCTCTCGTGTTGTTAATTAACTATAGTCTAAATTTTATAAAAAAAATTAAAATATCCTTATATTTAAATTTATTATCCTCTTTTTTCATACTTTACCTCTCTTTTATATTTCTTTTATAATTTTCTCCATCTATTTACAGTGAACGAATGGTGAAAATAACTAGAATCAATAGAGAAATGACGACAACAGCAAACAACAAAGATGACGAGATTTGTTCATGATAATAGTAACGACAATGAATGTAACAACTAGTTAGTGGGTCTAAGAGTTTATTAATATTTTATTTATAGAAATTAAAAAATTTTGTCCAATTAAATTAAATGTTAAGAAATATTTTTATATGAAAAAATTTATGTAAGTAAATCATATGTTTAATTTAATGGATTGGGCTGCCCATTTGGGCCTAAGCCCATGTATTAGTGGGTGGTGTTTTAAGTAAATGGAAATGATTTTGATTGGGCCTAGTCATGGTAGAGTGTGTATTAATTAATGAGTTGGGCCAATTAAAAATGTGTGGGCTTAATGGATTGGGCTTTGAAATTTGGGTTGAGTCCAAGAGGAGATTTTGTGTATTTTGTTTGAAATGAAGTTGTAAATCCCATTAGGCCTAAGGATAGGTTGGGCCATTTGAGTTGGGGCAGTGAAATGGTGTAATACCCCATATTTAGATAAGGTTGCCACGTAATTTTAATAAGTTTAGAATATCGAAAAATTAGCTCGATAGTAATTATAAATACTGAATCGACTGCAAGGAATGCCTCGGAATGAAATTGTCTAAAAAAAATTATATGGTCTCGACGAGCGTATCGAAATAGAATTTATGGTATCGAAAGAAATCGGATCAGGAATAGTTTTCGGTACACCTAAAATACAACTGTCATTTAGGCTATAAAATCGAATTGTTGTAGGAGACTCCCAAAAAATCAACAGAACCCTAGGGGGGCTCCGGTTTTGTGTAACGAACAACCCTTCAGTAGTTTCAGGAGGAAGCGATAGCTCGGTGAGAACACTGGGGCGAAATCATCATTATCGAATAACTTTAAAGTTATTAATTTTGCGTCTTCGGTATTATAATGTCAATTAATTTAGTGTTACTGTAATTATAGAATTATTCTAATGAATTTAAGATAAAATTTGAGGTTAATATGTAATTTTTATATATATTAAATGTAATACATAATATATAATATAATATATATATATATGTGTGGGTATGGCTGTGTGTGCGTGAATGGCAGCCTTAGTGAGATCTTGATGGCTAAGATTGGGAGCTAAATTTGAGGAAGAGTAAGGAGAAAGGATTTGAAGCATTAAATGTGATGTGTATATGGACGTGCTGGGCATGCGTGAGGCCATGCCTCTGTAAATAATTCCATGCCCTGCAAACTTCAAATCTTCGTACCCTGCAAACGTTATGAAAGTTATGGAAATTGAGTGATTTATACGCAAGAGGGAATGGGCAGTGAGGTGAGGGAGATGTTGAGGGCCTATAAATAGGGAGTGAAGCGCTGAGAGCAAGGGCAAGGGAAGCGCTGAGAGCAAGGGCAAGGGAGGAAGGCAGTCGCGGCAACGAGCATTTGGCCGAAAGTTTGCAAGAGAGAGGGAGAGAGAGCAAGATGGAGAGAGAGAGGGGGCCGAATTTGGCCATGGCAGCTCGAGCACGAGCTCCAGCAGCTGGGCAGCAAGCTCGCACGGCCAAGGCGTCATCCAAGCGAGGTACGTAGGGTCTAGAGCTGCTCGATGGAAGCTGGAGGGAAGGCCGAAAGCAGCCAAAGCCGGTCTCACAGCAGCGACGGCCATGGTAACCCACTGCAAGGCTGCAACGTGCGGCGCGGGGATGGTTGCGGTGGCTTGCGTTGGTTGTGGGGGGCCGGTGCAACGGCCAGCGGAGGTGCGAGAAGCCGGCATGGGGCGGCTAAGCATGGCGGGCTGGTTGCAGGTGCGAGAGGAAGGTATGGGAGGAAAGAAAAAAATGAAGAAGAAGAAGAAAGAGGAGGAGGAAGGAAGGAGAAGAAGAAAAGGAAGAAAGAAAAGAAAAGGAAAGAGAAGAAGAAGAGATGCGTAAGTTGCAGGAGGCAAAGGAAGGAGGAGGAGGAGGAGGAAGAAGAAGAAGAAGAAAAGAAATAAAAAGAAAAAAAAAAGAAAGAAAATGAAAAAAATATAGAAAAAGGTTAGAAAAATTTTAAAAAATAGAAAATTGTGTTTCAATAATATCCTAGAAATTTTGGAGAGAAAAACGGTCTGGGCACGCATTTTCAGGATATGGTACGCATACCAAGGAAACGAGAGGAGCTAAGTGAAGGTAAGTAAAATTTTCTAAAAAATTCTAAAAATTCTAGAATATTATTTTATAAATTTTCGTAGTGAAATATTTGAGAAAATATTTTTAAAAATATTTAATTCAAAATTATTGAAGAAAAATAGGAAGAAATAGAGAGAAAATTATAGAAAATGCCAGAAATTATGAAAAAATAGGTTTTAATGTTTATTTAAATAATTATGCTGATTAGGATACTTTGAGGAATAAGTTGAAGTGACTTGTCAAATTTTGAGGTTGGCACGCAAATCGAGGTGATGCACGAGGCAAGGCACAGATATCGAGGTAGCCCGATAAGCTCGAGAAGGTAAGTGGTACTTCCTCGAAAATGTTTTCATCATATTGACATGCCCTGATATGTATCTATCACGTAGACTGTATACATGACTATGAAATGCATAAATACACGTTGATATCATCGATCACACGCATATGAAGCCGTAGGGAGTACGAACTGGCACCGCTGTCTTACCAAGGGTGCACCCATACACCCCAGCTTCGAAAGAGGTGGCCGCTAAAATGGTAGGTAGCATGAGGGGTGCAGTTGACACCTACGATGAAAGACATCGCATATACTCATGACATAGCATTATGTACCTTTACTTAAATGGTTCATCATCCAACTTGGGTTCGCCCCTGGAACATTCAATGTTCCAGTCGGGACTTGCAGTGATGATACCAAGGTTGGAGATGTGTAATGACGCGAGACGTCAAGAAACCAGGAAATGAGTCATGTTATGTTGTAATATGAATAGTTTGAGAATTAAGTACATTTGTTTTATTTTTCAAAAGCTTATGTAATAACTTTGTAATAAATGCTATGTCTAGTTATTCATGTATGTATTGCCATGAGCAGATTCGATTTAGCTTCCGCTTTATAAAATTGTATTTATCTCTAGTGTATAAATTAAGCACTAGATAGGTCTTAGGAAATTTCGGGAGTACTGTAATTTAGAAAAAAAAAATAAGACCAAATTTTCTAAGGCATAACACGCCCTAAGAAGGTGGGCTGTTACAAATGGTCTTTGGGCCCACACTATAAGAAATGCGTTATTTAGTGACGGGACAAAATCCGTCACTAATTAGCGACAACAAATTTCGTCACTAAATATTTTTTGATATTTTTAATAAATTTAGAAATTTAGTGACAGAAATGCATCTGTCGCAAAAAAAGAAAAAAAAATAAATTTAAAATAAAAAACTTTAGTGATGGGAATCCATCCGTCGCCAAAAAAAACAAGAAAAAATAAATTTAAAATTAAAAATTAGCGACGGGGGTTCCCGTCGCTAAAAAAGAACAAAATAATAAATTAAAAATTAAAAATTTAGTGACGGGGTTACTCATCGCTAAAAAGCAACAAAAAAAATTTAAAATTAAAAAGTTAGTGACGGGATACCCGTTGCTATAAAAGAACAAGAAAATAAATTTAAAATTAAAAAATTAGCAATGAGAATGCATCCGTCGCAAAAGATAAATTTAAAACACTAAAACAAAAGGTAAAAATAAAGAAAAAATAAAAAACTTTGGCAACGGGAATGCATCCATCGCAAAAAAAGAAAAAAAATTAAAATACAAAACTTTAGCAACGGGATTGCATTTGTCGCGAAAAAAAGAAGAAAAAATAAATATTAAATTAAAAACTAACGACAGGTATTCCCATGGCTAAAAAGAACAAAAAAATAAATTTAAAATTAAAAAAGTCTTTAAACAAAAGGGTAAAAATAAATAAAAAATAAAAAACTTTAGCGACGGGAATGTATCCGTCGCTACAAAAGAACAAAAAAATAAATTTAAAATTAAAAGTGGATAAAAAAGAAATAAAATAAATAAAAAATAAAATCCTTTTGCGACAGGGATGCACCTGTCACTAAAACATGGGAAATAAATAAATCAAAATCATTAAATTTAAGCGACGGGTGTTAGCCTATCACTAAAAAGGAAAATTATTATATTTAAAATTCATTCTTTAGCTATGGATTACACCCATCGCAAAAAAAAATTAAATTTCAAATTTTGCGACGGGTTATACCTGTTGCTAAAGAGAAAAAAAAATAAATTAAAATTTTAATTTCAAAATAAAATTAATATTCATTAATTCACAAAAATTAATAAAATATGACATTACAAATTAAAATGAAAATAAGAACAAAATTTTTCACTGCTAATATAATAATTTATAAATTTCTATTTAAATTAGTAATGAAATAAAATTAATAAATATTAAAATTAAAATTAATATTTATTTCCCTCTACAACACTAATATTAAAATTAATATTCATTAAATAATTTTTAAAAATTTTAAAGTGTAAATATAATTTTTGAAAGTTTAAAAAAAAAATGTTATAAATATAATTTATGCATTTAACAATCAAAGAGGCTTCCATATCGGCTGATTCGCATGCCCGTATAAAGGTTATTGGTGCTTAGAGGTTGATAGTTCGATTTCAAGGCACAACACTTTGAATTATTGTTGGGATTAATATCCTAGCACTGCCATGCGACGCGCTCATGAGGGAAGGGTAGGGGCTAGCGCACGCATTTAATTTTGGGGCATGCACTAAATTTAGTGACGAAATTCGTTGCTAAAAAAATATAAAAATTAAAAACTTTAGCAATGGAATAAATTTGTTGCAACAAAAAAGGAAAAATAAAATAAAAAATTTGCAATTTCAAACCTTAATTTTTACACTTTAAAAAATGTGTAAAAATTTGGAAAAAAATTATAAAAATGTGAAATTCAAACTTCAATTTCACATTTTAGTAATTAAATTTATATTTTTGACTCCATTTATTTAAATATATTTTTTTAATTGTGATAACTGAAAATTTTCATTATGTTGATTACATCTATGTACTTGTATTTATTTTCTTCTTTTTTTACACATTAAAGTAAAGTGGCTAAATTAAATTAAAAATACAGATGTAAAAATAAATTTAACTTAAAAATATAAATAAATAAGTGTAATTAAAAATAAATAAATTAAAATGACTGTACAAAAAAATATAATAGTACATAAATAAAAATCTAGATGTGCCCCATTTACGTATACTTTTTTTAAAGATATTGATCTTTATTATTAAGTAATATGTTATCCTTTAGCGAATACCTATCTTTTTAAATGAATAATATGCAGATAGAATAAAAATAATATTCACGATATTCAAATGATCCGTTTCACTTGTTTTAAATTTCATCATTAACAATATGATGTCACGCTATAGAATTCAGGAACTTAGTAATGTTGCTAAAATTAACCTTTAACAAAATATTAATAAAAATTTAATGTGAAATTTATAAAATATTTAAATTAAATTTAAAATTTGATTTGAAAATGAAAATTTTCATAGTTAAATATATAATTTATAAAAATTTCAATTAAATTCAAAATTAGTGAGGGAATATTCCGTTTTTAAATTGTAAATTAATAAAACATGAAATTACAAATTAAATTCAAAATGAGTTTTCAAACATTTTTTGAAAATAAGTTTGAAAAATATTGGGGTGCAAATGTAATTCTGTAAATTTTAAACAAAAATATAATAAAAATATTTTATGTACATAATAAATAAATGGGACATTCAGATCAGCTGGTCGCACATGCGCGTGTAAGTTTTTGGAGGTTGGAAGGTACAGGGTTCAATCATTGGAAAAAGCAAGAATGACTCGCTCGCTAGGAAAATAATAATTCTCGAGAGTAAGTACATATTTTTATTAATAGTGGAGTAGGAAGTGCGCATTAATGGATACATAATTTTAATTGTAATATCATATATACTAAAAAATATATATTTAATTAGGTAACTATATTTTTGACTACGCTACACTCCAATTAATTGTATAATTGAGATGAATAATAATTTTTTATAATATTTTAAGTATTTTTAGTGAAAAATATAAAAGCAAGACTACAAAATTTTTTTTTTGCTACTATATTATATCTATATTGTTTTACTCATTTGAACAATAATAACATATTTTATTCTTTAATCAATGAAATGATATTCAACTTTATCTCAAAGAGAACACTTTTAAATAGATGACTATTTATTTTGTTTTTCTCTTAAGAGACTTATCATATCCACAATATAGGTTTTCTAGTAATAATGCTAGATGATACAAGTTCCTACAATATTTGTAGGGCCTATACCACATGGTATTGCTAAGTAATACAAAAAAAAAAAAAATACTTCAATCAAAAGAGATAATTAATATGAGAATTAACTTCTCATTTACAATATTTCTCAATTGATTGAAGGTTTAGAAAATAAATAATAATAATGAATGCAACAATAGCATGAGAAAAATTGTGTCAATTTAAAGCATGAGAGATAAAATATAAGAACTCGTAAGTTATAACACTTGAACACTTGTAATGAATATTCTCTAACCCCATAATTAATTAATGCTGTACCATCCCAGTATTTATAGTTGACGGTTGAACTGTTGAAGACAGTTGAGCTGGATTAAATGCATGTGGAATAAATAAGTACTCTTTAGTATTTTATTTCTATTACTTTTTTTTCCTGATTTATTTATCTCTTATACTTATTTTTTTAATTAATGTCAAGTCGTAAAATCAAATATCTATAAAAGAACTATATTAATTTTATTGGTTAAAAAATATATATTAATTTTAAAAAATTTCTTTTTCTACGACGAACGGTCACCCGACACTAATTTTCCGTCTGCGATGGGTGACTGTCCATCGCAGATGATTATTGATTTTAGTTTCCTCTCAAAAGACTTATCATTTTTAGTTTACAAAATATATGTAATTTAAAATTATAAATTAATTAGTAAAATATTTTATAAAATTATTATTATTTATAACATAAACATTATTAATCATTTAAAAAATAAAAAATACATTTTTATCTCTTCTTCTAGAATTAATAATAAATTTTTCAAATTCTTAAAAAATATTTTATTTATTTTTCGTTCACTATTCTTTAAATACTTTTAATTGATTTACTTTTATTAAAAAATTTTTAATTTTTCTTCTCTCTTGATTGTAAAATATTTTTTTCCTAATTAGTTTAATGTTGTAAAATTAAATATATATAAATTAATTATATTTTAAAGTAGTTAAAAATATATATTTATTTTAAAAATAATATATTAATTTAAATTAATTAATTCGATTAATTTTAATTTAAATAATATATTTTCAGTTTAAAAAATAAAAAAATACATCAGCGACTGGCAGGTGCCCGTCGTTGATTCGGGGCACTGCTGCCCCCTGTGGGCAATGTGGTAGTGCCCCAGAATTAGCGACGGGCACCTGCTCGTTGTTAATTCTGGGGCACCTGCCGCCCCCTCTACCCAATGCACATTGGGTAAAGGGGGGCAGGATCCCCAGAATCAGCGACGGGCACCTGCCTGTCGCTTATTCTGGCGGGCACTAGCCTGCCCCCCTTCCCTCTCCTCCTGACACTTGCCCCCCCTTTCCCCAATACCCCCATCCCCCCTCTTCCCTTTAAAGCCTCCCCTTCCCCTCCATTCCTCTCCATCTTTTCTATGCAATTTCTTCCTCATAGGTTTGCTCCTAAACTCATTTCTTCTCTTCACTGTTTTGCTCCTGTCTCACTCTCACTCATTGAAATCACGAAAGTGGTTTTATTTTGGTGTGATTTAGTCTTGATTAAGAAGATATAAAGCTCATCAAGAATTGAAGGTATTTTTTATTTTTAGTTGTTAATTATTTGAGATTTAAATTACAATATTGAATGTTTCTTACATAATAGATATTATTTGATTAATTGTTATGTAGTAAATAGTTGTTTATTACTTGATTAATATATGTGTTCAATGATAAATTGTTAATGTTAATATTTCTATTATTTATATTTATTACAATATTGAATACAGGGGAAGAAATTTTTTATTTTTTATTTTATTTTATTTTATTTTTTAGCGATGGTTATTTTCTGTCACTAAATTTTTTAATTTTTAATTTGAATGTTTTTCTTTTATAGCCACCGATTTTTTCAGTCACTAAATTTTTTTCATTTTTTTATTTTATTTTCTTTTTAACAACAGATTTTTTTTGTCACTAAATTTAAAAATTTATTAAAAATAATTTAGTGATGAGTTTCCATCACAAATCCGTCACAAAAATTTAGGAACGGATATTCGTCGCTATTCCATCGCTAATTAGTGACCGAATTATTTCATCACTAAATTTTGTTGCTAAAAACTTTTTTTCTTAGTGTACCAGGAATTTCAATTTCATTTTGTGCCACTATATATACTAAGGTAATGTTCAAATCGAAAGTTAAATTATTTTACACTTACACATAAACATGCTTTGATCTTCTTCAATTAGGGTCTGAATTTATATTTCAACAAGTAGGAGATTGCTAGAAATTTAAGTTGTTCAAAATAAGTTAAACAACTCTTAAATGGTCAAATATTGAAATGTTGTATCCTTTCAAAATTCTAATTGCCCCATTCTCAAATATGTATCCTTTCAAATTTTCAATTACTCTGTCTATATATATCTAGATAATTGTAGAAATTAGAGACATGTAGAATACATTAGAAATACAAGTTTTTGTCTCAATTGAAGAAGATCAAAACTCTTTATTTTATTTCAAAATTTGAATTCTTCACTTTTGTTGTAACGACCCGATCGAGCGATAGGAAGGACCGGAACAACTTACCCTGATGGGCATACATGAACTTCCCAGGGGGATCACCCATCCCTGGATTACCCCAGGTTAAGCACGCCTAACTTGGGAGTTCTTTTCTAACATTCAACCCAAAAGGTATCCAGCTAGTATTGTTTCTTTTCTTACACTATCCTCGATATATACTAACTTCTTTAGGCTCTCGGGATATTACATTCTCCCCCCTTAAGCACATGACGTCTTCGTCATGCGATCTTACAACCGGTCACAGATCTCTCCCCCCTTGCATAGCTGATGTGGGATTCGCCTAAGGTGCCTACACGCACCCTCTATAGGGGCCTACACGCCCCCCTCGAGACTCAGCCTCCTCGCTGAGGTTTGCCCCACCACCACGCTCAGAGGCTCGGGGGTCGGCTCTGATACCACCCAATGTAAGGCCCCCACCTAGGTCCCCAAAGAACCAGAGCGGGTGCCCTACTATAATAGAGACAACCTGATCTTATAGGACCTGTCATGCATGCTACTAATAAATATCAAGAGAAAACTGACAAAGAAAACTTGCCATCATGGCATGCATATCAAAACCTCAACTTGCTATATAACAACTGATCTCTAGGCTTACATAGCCCAAGCACGCATAACATACAACACTGGCCACAAAATAAACACAATCCATACAGACCCAAATAGACCGAAGAAAAATACAGTCCGGAAGCGGTAAAATGAACAAAAAGAAACCCCCATATGCATCTTCCAAGCCCATGCATGCATATGAACTGACAAGATACTAGAAATAAAAGATTCACTTGCAAATACTCTCAGCCATAACAACCTCTAACAAGATCCTACCCACGGGTTCCTAGCTTCATTCCACAAAGGAATAGGAGAGGAAACTAACTCTCCATTGAAACAAGAACAAGACCCAATTTACTATTCACAACCTGATACTATTCACGACTCAACACTGATCATTGACTCGGTTATTGTTCATCGATACTTATCTCGACTGATCGTGGTTAAGGATAAGGATAATTTATTAACAGTTATTGAGGATTAAAAGAAACAAAATAGTAAATAAACTAATAATAGTAATATTAATAACAGCATTGATAATAAAAAAAAATAATAACAATAATAGTGATAACAATAATAATATTAGTTATTATTATTAAAATTAAGAGTATTAAATATAACTAAATCCATATTATTTATAAGACTAACAAATAATATTATATATATTAACACTAGTATTATTTAAATGCTAAATATCCCCCAAACACACCCAACGCACACTGGTTGCAGCCCATCTTCACATTACTTATATATATATATATATATATATATACCATTATACCTACACGCAGAGCTTTCCTCCTCCCTTATATCCAATTTTCAGCCAAGCTATACTCTTCCAATTCAATGAAAGCCAGCCACTAGCTTTCACATCCAATTAATCAGACTTCATATCTAGAGTTCATAGGGGATTTTAAAAGCAACAGAAGGCTGGCCATTCGACCCAAAACAGAACTGCGTATATATATATATATTTATATATAAGTGCTCATATATCTATCTACACAAAAACAAGCACATTGAAACCACTTCCAAGAGATCTATTAGCTAAGGAATGCTGGAAAAAAAAACAACCAAAGGGTCCACTGGGCTGCCATCTCTCCCATTTATAAACATAAATCCACTGTAAATATATATATATATATACCGAACAGCTAGGCTACCCCAAAGAAAACCCTCATATTCTGCCATTCACAACCGTAGAAGGAGAAAGGAGGGAGGAAAGGCTTGCCTATTAAACCTGCCAAGACCGAACAGCAAACTGGAAATCGCCCCTGCTCTGCACTCCTTCTTCTTCCCCTGCTCAAGCAATTTCCTCTGCCTTCTTTTGCTAGCCGAACGCCAAACTCCCTCTCTCTCTCTCTCTTTCCACTCAAATCTCCTCCATTAATCCACCATTTCAATTGTCTTTATGCAGTGGCTTAAGAACTTGGAGGCAGATGAAAGTGGGCAACAAAAGCTGCTGGGAAATGCTTTCAATTGATAATAATAATAATAATAATAATAATAATAGAAAAAAAATAATAATATCATTGGTAATAAACGTAACAGTGAGAATAGTAATAATAATAATACTAACTATAATAACAATATTAATAATAATAATGACCATAATATTAATATTGATAATAGTATGCATACACAGTTTAATTAAAACACACTAACACATGATAAATTTTAATTAACAGTCCTAACACCTTAAACTATCAAAGCATAGATAATGAACTTAAAAACGGTAAATTTTGAGCCATTACAAATCCTCTCCCCTTAAAGAATTTGGTCCCCCAAATTCGTACCTGGTCATTCAAAGAGATAAGGGTACTCGCATCTCATTGCATCATCTAGTTCCCAAGTTGCTTCTTCGAGCCCGTGTCGCTGCCACTGGACTTTAACATAGGGGATTGAGCGGTTTCGAAGTATTTTCTCTTTCTTGTCCACAATGCAAACTGGCAACTCCACATAAGAGGCATCTTCTTTTACTTGGAGGGGATGATAATCTATGACTTGGCTAGGGTCCGCGACACATTTGCGTAGCATAGAGACATGAAAAACGTCATGCACTTGGGCCAACTGCGGCGGTAAGGCTAGACGGTATGCCAATGACCCAACACGCTCTAGAATCTCAAATGGACCCACGTAATGTGGACTAAGCTTTCCTGTAACTCCAAAACGTCGAATACCCTTCATAGGCATGACACGAAGAAATACATTATCTCCAACTAAAAACTCTAAGTCTCAACATCTCCTGTCGGCATAACTTTTTTGACGGTCCTGAGCAATCTTCATTGGGGCCTTTATCAACTTGATTTTGTCCATAGTCTCTGCCACAATATCTGTCCCCAACATGGAATTGTCACCAACCTCCGTCCAACACAACGGATATCTGTAGGGTCTGCCATACAATGCCTCAAAAGGTACCATTTGAATGCTGGATTGGTAGCTGTTATTGTAGGCAAATTCTATCAAAGACAGGTGCTCATCCCAGCTACCATGAAAGTCTAACACACAAGCCCGGAGCATATCCTCCAAAATCCTGATAGTCCGCTCCGTCTGCCTGTCTGTCTGGGGATAAAATGCAGTGCTGAAAGTCAGCCTAGTCCCCATGGCACTCTGCAACGCCTCCCAGAAATGAGAGGTAAAGCGTGGATCCCGATCTGACACGATGCTGGCTGGCACTCCATGCAGTCTCACTATCTCATCCACATACAATTTGGCTAAACGGTGCATAGGGTAAGTCTTTTTGATTGCTAGAAAATGTGCAGACTTGGTCAATCTATCAACAATCACCCATACTGCGTCGTGACCCCTGCTAGTACGTGGCAGCCCTGAAACAAAGTCCATAGCAATCCTATCCCACTTCCACTCGGGAATGGACAACAGACGAAGCAACCCAGCTGGTCTCTGGTGCTCAGCCTTCACCTGCTGGCACACTAAACAACGAGACACAAACTCTGCCACATGCCTCTTCATACCACTCCACTAGTATTGACGACGCAAGTCTTGATACATCTTACCCGCTCCTGGATGAATAGTATAACGCGAACGATGAGCCTCTGATAGTATCTCTTGTTTAAGTTCTTCATCCACTGGCACGCAAATCCTTCCCTGATATAACAATAAACCATCATCCTTTAGACTGTACCCTAAAGGCTTGAATCTATCCATGTCTGCCTTAATAAGCATCAACCTCTTGTCATGCTGCTGTCGGTTACGGATTCGGTCCACTAAGTCTGAGCGAATAGCCATGAAAGCGCAATAAATGGCTGGAGCATTATCAGAATATGAGATAGTAAGCTCGCTCAACTGCTCCAATAGGGACTACTCATGAACCAACACTGCTGCAGTAGACGCTCCTCGACGGCTCAAGGCGTCAGCTACCACGTTCGCCTTACCAGGATGGTAGAGTATCTCACAGTCATAGTCTTTTAGTAGTTCCAACCAACGCCTTTGCTTCATATTTAATTCTTTCTGAGAGAACAAGTACTTTAAGCTCTTGTGGTCAGTGAAAATCTGTACCTTTTCTCCAAATAGATAATGTCGCCATATCTTCAAAGCAAACACCACGGCTGCAAGTTCCAAGTCATGAGTAGGGTAATTCATCTCATGTTTCTTCAATTGCCTGGAAGCATAGGCAACAACACGTCCCTCTTGCATCAATACACAACCTAGACCTAAGTATGAAGCATCACTGTAAATTGTGAACAAGTCGCCACTCTTGGGAATAGCCAATACCGGGGTTGAGGTCAAACGCTGCTTCAACTCCTGAAAACACTACTCACAGGCGTCATCCCAAATGAAAGGGATTCCTTTGCTCGTTAGCTTGGTCATGGGAGAGGCTAAGTGTGCAAAACCCTCAATAAAACGCCTGTAATAACCAGCTAGCCCCCAGAAAACTACGTATCTCGGTCACCGTAGTAGGCCTTGGCCAATCTAACACTGCCTTTATCTTCTTAGGATCCACTGATATGCCTTCCCCAGATACTACGTGACCCAAGAATATCACCCAAGGCTGCCAAAACTCGCACTTGGAAAATTTGGCGTATAATTGCTTCTCTCTGAGTCGCTGCAACACCATCCTCAAATGAAATGATTTGCTGGACTAGGCGAGTACACCAAAATGTCATCGATGAAGACAATGACAAAACTATCCAAGTAATCTTTGAACACCCGATTCATCAAGTCCATAAACACTGTTGGCGCATTAGTTAGCCTAAATGGCATGACTACAAACTCATAGTGTCCATACCTTGTACGGAAAGCAGTCTTGGCTATATCTTCGTCTCTTACCCGGACCTGATGGTACCCAGAACGTAGATCTATCTTGGAGAATACTGAGGCGCCCTGTAACTGATCTAACAAGTCATCCACACGAGGCAATGGATACTTGTCTTGACGGTTACCTAATTAAGCTGTCTATAGTCAATGCATAGCCGCATAGAGCCATCTTTCTTGCGCACAAACAATACTGGTGCTCCCCACGGCGAGGTACTGGGCCGGATAAAGCCTTTCTCTAAAAGCTTTTGTAATTGCACCTTTAACTCTTTTAATTCGTTGGCAGCCATGCGATAAGGAGTTTTAGAGATGGGCTGAGTGCCTTGTAATAGTTCAATGGAAAAATCAATCTCCCTGTAGGGTGGTACACTCGGCAACTCGTCCGGAAATACGTCCAGGAAATCCTGAACAATAGAAAAATCAGGTAACTCCTTCCTCTCCCCAGGAGTAACTGTCACAAAAGCTAAGTATGCCTCACACCCTTGTCGAATCAGCTTCTCTGCTCGCATAACTGAGATCATAGGTGTTGCCACAACTGGCTTAACTCCCTGATATACAATCTCTAACTAATCAGGAAGCTCAAATGTGATCACCTTATGTCGACAATCGACCTTAGCATAATGACGAGATAACCAGTCCATGCCTAATAAAAGATCAAAATCTTGTATAGCTAGCACCACAAGATCCCCCGGTAGAACCCGGTCATGAACCACAATCTCACAATCCCTTACCACTGCATCACCTAGCAACATGGTACTGCTCGGGGTTGTGACAGACAAAACATATGGTAGAGAGCAACTAAGAACAAGGACTAAATGCAAAACACGCGGTGCGATAAAGGAGTGCGTAGAGCCTGTGTCAAACAAAACACGCACATCTGAACCATATAATGAAAGTATACCTTGCACTGTCTCATGGCCTCCTCCAGCTTCCGCCGCTGTCAAAGCAAACACCTTGCTTGCTACTTGAGGTTTGTCAGCAGTGGCAATAGTAACAGATCGCTGAGCTGCTTCCTGCCCCCTAGTGGTGGCTGATCTCTAGGCTGATCTCTGACCTGACCCTCTAGTCCTTGATCCATCAACTGATGTTGGCTGGGTGCATACATTAGACTTGTGACCGGGCTGGCCACAACGATAGCAAACAACCCCCTAGCTCGATGCAGCTGTAAATTTGCGTGGACAATTCTTTTGCACATGACCTGGCTGCCCACAATGATAGCATACATTCCCTTGAGCTGCCTTGCACTCGCCCTGATGCCTTCTACCACAAGTCTTACACTCTGGAATAGGTCCTGATCCCTGACTGAAACCTGCATCCCGGCCTCTCTTCTTACCCTTGTTCCATGTGGTCTTCCCTGTAGTCGCTGCTCGTAGCATCTTGGCCTCTTGTAAATTCTTTTCAATAGCGTGGGCTCGCCTCATAATAGTAGGAAAGTCCTCAGCTCGAACTCCAGCCATAGCATGTCGGACCTCAGCACGTAGGCCCCTCTCGAACTTGTTGATCTTCCGGGACTCTAGAGTCACCAACTTTGGAGCATATCGGGCCAGTGCAACGAACTCGGCTTCATACTGAGCAACAGTCATGCTCCCCTGCTGTAGTTCTATGAACTCATAGACTCTCTGCTCTTGGACCCACTCAGGAATATAGGTCTCGCAAAACAAAGCCTCAAACTCATCCCAAGAAGGCACCCTATCTCCAAACTGCTGTCTGGTAGTCTCCCACCAGCGCCCTGCATCACCTTTTAGGAGAAAAGTCCCCAGTTGCACCTTCTGATCCTCTGCGCAACTCATGGACCTCATGTGTTTTTCTATCTCCATGAGCCAATTCTCCGTCTCAGCTACATTTGCACCCCCTCGAAACTTAGGTGGACGCAAAGCCATGAAATTCTTAAGAAGCGCACCTCCAGAGTTGCCCTCAACACTCGGTGTCGCTGAATGAGATACATGACCGCTATCCGGATTATGCTGCCCCTGCCTCAACTGTGCGACAGCCAACACATCCACTGCCCGCAAAATGCCTGCCAGGGTTTCCTGCATATCTGGAGTCCTCTGCGATCGTGTTCCACTTGCATCTCCAGGCACCTCAGGTGGGGGAATATCCTGTCCGCGATCCACACGACGTGGTCGTCCTCGTCCTCTACGAGTACTCATGCTTCCTGCATAGGAACAATACTCAGAGACAAAATACAACTTCAAAAATTAACTCAATACTAATACAACCTAACTCTACCCAACAACCTAGGTGTACAGGGACAACTCGACCTAAATAACCCAAACTTGCTCTGATACCAACCAATGTAACGACCCGATCGAGCGATAGGAAGGACCAGAACAACTTACCCTGATGGGCCTACACGAACTTCCCAGGGGGGTCACCCTTCCCTGGATTACCCCAAGTTAAGCGCGCTTAACTTGGGAGTTCTTTGCCAACATTCAACCCAAAAGGTATCCAACTGGTGTTGTTTTATTTCTTACATTATCCTCAATATATACTAACTTCTCTGGTCTCTCGGGGTATTACATTTGTTGAGGGCAAAAATTTTAAAAAGCTTGTCATATCCATTAAACCACTTTTATAAATTCTCACAACAAACTCAAAGTGGAGGAAAGTGATTTTATCGCGTTTCAAGCCTTCTATAACTTGAAAATTCCCTGCAGAATTTTATTATTTGTTATTTCATTTTAAGTTTGTACTTATTCTTCATAATTCCCATTGTTGTAATATTCCTAATTAACAATTCCTTCTAATCATCATTGTTTTTAAACATTTATCTTTTGTATATCAACTGTTATTATTAACGGGTACGTTATTTAATGAACATATCCTAAATTAATGTGCGCAGTATTCACGGAAAACTTTTGAGGAGGAGATCGCACAGAGCAAAATCCATTTATTTAAACAAATAGCAGCAGAAAATGAGACCAACATCTCTGCCTAATACCCATGGCAACAAGTAAAACACTTAAAGAAGTGTCCCATGCATGATCCTCACTATTACATCAAGTTGATGAACCAATCCCGTGTTAGAAGATAGTCAACCTCCTTCTTATCCAATTGGAAAGCCCTAGTAAGAACTCTCGGATCAATCCTCGGATTTGAGCCAAACAACCCATTTGCAATGGTGACCACCCCGGGATTCTGGCTGCTGAGAGCTGCGATAGCCACTGCGCTAGTCTTTCCTACGTTCAATTGGAAGTGAATGAGACCCATTGGAAACACAAACACATCTCCCGGCCGTAGAATCTTGCTGAAGAGACGATTGTCGGGATTCGCTGTAACAAAGCCTACGTAAAGAGTGCCTTCTAAGACGAGAAGGATCTCGCTGGCTCGAGGGTGTTCGTGCGGCGGGTTAATGCCTCCATTAGGAGCGATGTCGATGCGAACTAAGGAGATGCCCAGAGTGTTGAGGCCTGGTAACTTGTCGACGTCTACTATAGTGACTATTGACCCAACTGGGTTTGATGTGTTTCTTGGAGTTTGTAGCCCAGAGAAGAAGAAATCCTCGGGTTTGGCAACCTTGGGGTCCTTGCAGAACTTCCCATTCACAAACACTGCTTGAAATGGAACAAAATAATGAGAATGCCATGCATGTTCCACAGTCCATTCCTATAATATAAAATTTATACATCTTTGTTACTAAAATAAGATTGAACTAGTTGGTTGGACCGGAGATTGGTCGCCAAATTTGTCCAATTTGAGAAAGATCAAACCAATCAAAATAGGTTGATTTTAAGAGTTTATATGATTTTATCAATTCAAAACAAGTCCTCTGATGATAATTTTTAAAGATCAAAGGATAATTTGTCTTTTGTGGGAAAAATCAAAGAAAACCAAGGATTTAAATATCCCAAATCTTTAGTTAGTATCTTCTATAATACTACTTTACATATAAATTTCTAAACCGCGTGTAATGACGGAAAATCGAACCAATGAACCACTCAACCGGAACTCATTCCAGTTCAATAATTTGTCCAATTTTAACAACTATAATATGCTTATATATATGTTTGTGTGTAGAGAGAGACAGAGAGGGAGGGGGTGTAAAACCGGCGTCAGGTGCGGAGTAATTGATGGCAACACAGATGTCCTGAAGGGGGTTGGGATCAGTAGCATAGGCTAGGTCGGAAACCAAGGCCATGAAGATGGCCATGGCAGCTGCAGCCACCTGGAAATTAAGAGACCTTCTTATCGTCGTCATCATCGTCATCAATATTAATGTACGTAGAATCAAATTGGAATTGAACAAACACTACGCTTTGTTTCAACTGAGAGTATGAACTTGCTATATATATATATATATATAGGTATCTTGAGTTGTCAATTTGTGGACTGAGTTCTCTAACTGTTCATTAATTAATTAATCACTGATTCTCCAATGATTAATTAAGTTGCTTCACACGCATATAGATATCAAGGATGAAATTGTTCAACAATTCGAACTACTACTTCCCATCTTCACCTTTTCCCTTCTATTCTGTGTGTGTATGTGTTTGTTTGTGACAATATATCCATATAATTATATAATCTCACCATATTAAGTATGTTTTTTGATGCTCTTCAACTTTAAGGGCTGTTTGGCTATGCATTTTATTTTAAAGCTTTTAAGTTGGATAGTGTTTAAGTTGGTTATAGCATTTAAGTTGTGTAGCGTTAAAGCTAATAATGTGTTTAGATAAATCTGTTTTAAACTATTAATTAATAATTATGTGTTTAGTTTAAAAGAGCTGATAAGCTATTATAACTTGATAAAAAAACAAAAATAGACATATTGTTGAATGATGTAAAATTTTATCATTAAATATTAATAAATTATACATAATTATTAAAAAATATATTAATACACTATATATACACTTTTTATTTTTTTTTATAATATATTATCATTAGATTAATATCACTATATAATATATATATATATACACAGCGAGAGCAAGCAGCGATCAGGGCAGCCTCCAAGGATGGAGCCGACGATAGAGGGGTGGACGACGATTCAGGCTGGAGGCAGAAACATCACCCATTTCTTTCCCTCTTCCACTATCTCTCTCCCTCTCCCCACAGTCACCCAACTTCACCCATTTTCTCTCTATCTCTCTCTCTCTCTCCCATAGTCGCCCAAACTTCATTTGCTGTTGTTACATTTATTTTGCAATTAAATGTAACAACATCAATCATATATTACTATTGTTACATTTAATTGAAAATAATAAAAAAATATTGTTGCTATATTTGATCATAAAATAATAAAAAAATATATCTAATTATATTGAATTTGATCTTAGAAATTTTAATTTTATCCCAATCTTATTTTACACTGATTTTTAACCCTCCCCTCTCTCTCTCTCTCTCTCAGCCTTGAGGCAGGAATGCGCCATCGTCGTCACTGTCACCCCGCCACCACTGCTTGCACCGCCGTCGCCCAAGGATGGCGCCATCATATTCGCCTGCAGTCTCCCCTGCCAACGCCGCTCGCATCGCCCGCCGTCACCCCCCCTCTCGCATTGTTGTCGTCCCTCCTTCCGCCATTTGCACAGTCGTTGCCCCCACCACCGACCACAGACCACACAGTCGCCCCCTCCCCCCCACCTCGTCATCACCCTGACCCGCCAGCCACAGAAACCCCCCACCGCCACCTGCCCGACTGTTGTTTGTCCCCCCCCTCCCCCCAAGTGCTTAATAATTATATTATGAAGGCAATAAATTTTGTTATTTTGTTTAATCGTAATTTTGGGATGTTGAAAATTCAGGTTTTGCTATTTATATGTTGTCTTCACTTTTGTTCACCTGTAAATTGATATGGCCTCAATTTTGGCTATGAGAGATCAAATTTTTCGCCACTTGTTCATAATTAAACCATTACTAATTATGAAATATTAACATTTGTTAAATTCAGTTTTTGGCTTGTGTGGTGACTTTTGATAGAGTTAAAAATTAGTGTAAAATAAGATTGGGATAAAATTAAAATTTCTAAGATCAAATTCAATATAATTAGGTATATTTTTTTATTATTTCATAATCGAATATAACAACAATATTCTTTTTATTATTTTGCAATTAAATGTAAAAACAACAAATGAAGTTTGGGCGTCTATGCGAGAGAGAGAGAGAGAGAGAGAGAGAGAGAATGGGTGAAGTTAGGCGGCTGTGGGGGGAGAGAGAGAGCGGGAGAGAAATGGGTGATGTGTCTGCCAACTATCCCTAAATGTGACTTCCGCATTACTATTTAGGCATGTGAGGGAGGCCAGCTTCCATGTCATTGTTGTTCATCATGAATAGCATTACTATTTAGGCATGTCCTGGAGGCCAGTTTCCATGTCATTGTTGTTCATCATGAATAGTAATGTTCATCATGAATAGCATTACTATTTAGGCATGTGCTGGAGGCCAGCTTCCATGTCATTGTTGTTCATCATGAATAGCATTACTATTTAGGCATGCGAGGGAGGCCAGCTTCCATGTCATTGTTGTTCATCATGAATAGTAATGTTCATCATGAATAGCATTACTATTTAGGCATGTGAGGGAGGCCAGCTTCCATGTCATTGTTGTTCATCATGAATAGCATTACTCTTTAGGCATGTGAGGGAGGCCAGCTTGCAAAGCAATACGTGCTCCAATGAATAGTTAATTCTTTATAATAATAAATATAAATAAGGTACACTTTCACTAGTAATGTTATGTTCACAAAAAAAAAATAAAAATTAATTCTCATGGATATACATACAATTAATAATAGATTTATTTATATTAGAAAAAAATTAGAGTATTTTCATAAAATTTAATAATTTAAAATAATTTTATCAAAAAATTAATAACAGTTTGCTCATATCTAAAAAATAATTAATAATAATTTTATTTAAAATTAACAATAAATATAATTAATTTGTAACTCTTTTTCTATTTTATTTTAATTATTAAGTGACTCTTACCTGAATTTAATCCATCCAATCACTCTCAAATTGATTTCTTCTTATCGGTGGAAAGATCCATGAAAAGAGCAATACGTTTTATCCGAACTTGACCTCATGGGTTGCGTGGGAATCTTGAAATTAGTGGAGAGGATAGGATTGTACGCATGGCATGGGCTGTCAGGCGCTTGGTTTGAAGGAAGGCAAATTAGCTTGCTAGGTGTGAATGCAAGGCACGTCGAGGTCATTGAAAATAAAGGAAATTTGGGCCGTGATATTTGAGTAAGAAAATAATTAATTGGGCCCCACCCATGCAATAAAAGTTTGGGTGGATCAATTAATAATTCTAAAGCAAGTTCTCCAGGGGGGCCATCACCCACCTAGTCTTTCTAATGGGGATTGGGCTCACATGAGAAATGCTGAGACAACGGGATAACGAATCTATCATGCTTGCTGAATTTCGGTCGACCAGTGGTATGAGGTGTGTTATAATTTTAAAAAAAATTATAAATTAAATATATTACTCTTTGTCAATGAATTAAATTCACATCATCCAAACTTTACATTTTTATTAAAAACATAATGAACTTAGAATATAAAATAGATACATATTTTTTAATTCAACAAATATTTTAAAAATATATACTATTACTCCGTATGAACAAGAAGGGATAATTAGACGCGATCAGTTCATCAGGTTTAGAATAATAGTAAAAAATATTTCACTTTTGAAAAAATATAAAAGAATGCCTAGAGTTTAATGTTGTATTACAATTTCTCTCGTGTTGTTAATTAACTATAGTCTAAATTTTATAAAAAAAATTAAAATATCCTTATATTTAAATTTATTATCCTCTTTTTTCATACTTTATCTCTTTTATATTTCTTTTATTATTTTCTCCATCTATTTACAGTGAACGAATGATGAAAATAACTAGAATCAATAGAGAAATGACGATAACAGTAAACAACAAAGATGACGAGATTTGTTCATGATAATAGTAACGACAATGAATGTAACAACCAGTTAGTGGGTCTAAGAGTTTATTAATATTTTATTTATAGAAATTGAAAAATTTTGTCCAATTAAATTAAATGTTAAGAAATATTTTTATATGAAAAAATTTATGTAAGTAAATCATATGTTTAATTTAATGGATTGGGCTGCCCATTTGGGCCTAAGCCCATGTATTAGTGGGTGGTGTTTTAAGTAAATGGAAATGATTTTGATTGGGCCTAGTCATGGTAGAGTGTGTATTAATTAATGAGTTGGGCCAATTAAAAATGAGTGGGCTTAATGGATTGGGCTTTGAAATTTGGGTTGAGTCCAAGAGGAGATTTTGTGTATTTTGTTTGAAATGAAGTTGTAAATCCCATTGGGCCTAAGGATAGGTTGGGCCATTTGAGTTGGGGTAGTGAAATGGTGTAATACCCCATGTTTAGATAAGGTTGCCACGAAATTTTAATAAGTTTAGAATACCGAAAAATTGGCTCGATAGCACTTATAAATACTGAATCGACTGCAGGGAATGCCTCAGAATGAAATTGTCTAAAGAAAATTATATGGTCTCGACGAGCGTATCGAGATAGGATTTATGGTATCGAAAGAAATCGGATCAGGAATAGTTTTCGGTACACCTAAAATACAACTGTCATTTAGGCTGTAAAACCGAATCGTTGTAGGAGACTCCCAAAAAACCAACAGAACCCTAGGGGGGCTCCAGTTTTGTGTAATGAACAACCCTTCAGTAGTTTTAGGAGGAAGCGATAGCTCAGTGAGAACACTAGGGCGAAATCATCATTATCGAATAACTTTAAAGTTATTAATTTTGCGTTTTCGGTATTATAATGTCAATTAATTTAGTCTTATTATAATTAGAGAATTATTCTAATGAATTTAAGATAAAATTTGGGGTTAACACGTAATTTTTATATATATTAAATGTAATACATAATATATAATATAATATATATATATATATATATATGTGGGTATGGCTGTGTGTGCGTGAATGGCAGCCTCTGTGAGATCTTGATGGCCAAGATTGGGAGCTAAATTTGAGGAAGAGTAAGGAGAAAGGATTTGAAGCATTAAATGTGATGTGTATATGGACATGCTGGGCATGCGTGAGGCCATGCCTCTGTAAATAATTCCATGCCCTGCAAACTTCAAATCTTCGTACCCTGCAAACGTTATGACAGTTATGGAAATTGAGTGATTTATACGCAAGAGGGAATGGGTAGTGAGGTGAGGGAGATGTTGAGGGCCTATAAATAGGGAGTGAAGCGCTGAGAGCAAGGGCAAGGGAGGAAGGCAGTCGCGGCAACGAGGATTTGGCCGAAAGTTTGCAAGAGAGAGGGAGAGAGAGCAAGATGGAGAGAGAGGGGGGGCCGAATTCGGCCATGGCAGCTCGAGCACGAGCTCCAATAGCTGGGCAGCAAGCTCGCACGGCCAAGGCGTCATCCAAGCGAGGTACGTCGGGTCTAGAGCTGCTCGGTGGAAGCCGGAGGGAAGGCCGAAGGCAGCCAAAGCCAGTCGCACAGCAGCGACGGCCATGGCAGCTCACTGCAAGGCTGCAACGTGCAGCGCGGGGATGGTTGCGATGGCTCGCGTTGGTTGCGGGGGGCCGGTACAACGGCCAGCAGAGGTGCGAGCAGCCGGCATGGGGCGGCTAGGCATGGCGGGCTGGTTGCAGGTGCGAGAGGAAGGCAGGGGAGGAAAGAAAAAAAGGAAGAAGAAGAAGAAAGAGGAGGAGGAAGGAAGGAGAAGAAGAAAAGAAGAAAAGGAAGAAAGAAAAGAAAAGAAGGAAAAAAAAAAAAAGAAGAAGAAAAGGAAAGAGAAGAAGAAGAGATGCATAAGTTGCAGGAGGCAGAGGAAGAAGAAGAAGGAGGAGGAGGAAGAAGAAGGAGAAGAAAAGAAAAAAAAAGAAAGAAAAAAAAGAAAGAAAATGAAAAAAATAGAGAAAAAGGCTAGAAAAATTTTGAAAAATAGGAAATTGTGTTTCAGAAATATTCCAGAGATTTTGGAGTGAAAAACGACCCGGGCACGTGTTTTCAGGATATGGCACGCATAACGAGGAAACGAGAGGAGCTAAGTGAAGGTAAGTAAAATTTTCTAAAAAATTTTAAAAATTTTAGAATATTATTTTATGAATTTTCGTAGTGAAATATTTGAGAAAATATTTTTAGAAATATTTAATTTGAAATTATTGAGGAAAAATAGGAAGAAATAGAGAGAAAATTATAGAAAATGTCAAAAATTATGGAAAAATAGGTTTTAATGTTTATTTAAATAATTATGCTAATTAGGATACTTTGAGGAATAAATTGAAGTGACTTGTCAAATTTTGAGGTTGACACGCAAATCGAGGCGATGCACGAGACAAGACACAGATATCGAGGTAGCCCGATAAGCTCGAGAAGGTAAGTGGTACTTCTTCGAAAATATTTTCATCATATTGACATGCCTTGATATGTATCCATCACGTAGACTGCATACATGACTATGAAATGCATAAATACACGTTGATATCATTGATCACACGCATATGAGGCCGTAGGGAGTACGAACTGACATCGCTGCCTTACCAAGGGTGCACCCATACACCCCGGCTTCGAAAAATGTGGCCGCTAAAATGGTAGGTAGCATGAGGGGTGCAGTTGACACCTACGATGAAAGACATTGCATACACTCATGACATAACATTATGTACCTTTACTTAGATAGTCCATCATCTAACTTGGGTCCGCCCCTGGAACATTCAATGTTCCAGTCGGAACTTGCAGTGATGATACCAAGGTTGGAGATGTGTAATGACGCGAGACGTCAAGAAACGAGGAAATGAGTCATGTTATGTTGTAATATGAATAGTTTGAGAATTAAGTACATTTGTTTTATTTTTCAAAAGCTTATGTAATAAATGTTATGTCTAGTTATTCATGTATGTATTGTCATGAGCAGGTTCGATTCAACTTCCGCTTTATAAAATTGTATTTATCTCTAGTGTATAAATTAAGCACTAGATAAGTCTTAGAAAATTTTGAGAGTAATGTAATTTAGAAAAAAAAAATAAGACCAAATTTCCTAAGGTATAACACGCCCTGAGAAGGTGGGCTGTTACAAATGGTCTTTTGGCCCACACTATAAGAAATGCGTTATTTAGTGACGGGACAAAATCCGTCACTAATTAGCGACAGCAAATTTCATCACTAAATATTTTTTGATATTTTTAATAAATTTAGAAATTTAGCGACAGGAATGCATTCGTCGCAAAAAAAGAAAAAAAATAAATTTAAAATAAAACACTTTAGTGACGGGAATCCATCCGTCGCAAAAAAAAAAGAAAAAATAAATTAAAAATTAAAAATTTAGTGACGGGGTTACTCATCGCTAAAAAGCAACAAAAAAAAATTAAAATTAAAAAGTTAGTGACGAGATACCCGTTGCTATAAAAGAACAAGAAATAAATTTAAAATTAAAAAATTAGCAACGAGAATGCATCCGTCGCAAAAGATAAATTTAAAACACTAAAAAAAAGGTAAAAATAAAGAAGAAATAAAAAACTTTGGCAACGGGAATGCATCCATCGCAAAAAAAGAAAAAACAATTAAAATATAAAACTTTAGCAACGGGATTGCATCTGTAGCGAAAAAAAGAAGAAAAAATAAATATAAAATTAAAAATTAACGACAGGTGTTCCCATGGCTAAAAAGAACAAAAAAATAAATTTAAAATTAAAAAAGTCTTTAAACAAAAGGGTAAAAATAAATAAAAAATAAAAAACTTTAGTGATGGGAATGTATTCGTCGCTACAAAAGAACAAAAAAATAAATTTAAAATTAAAAGTGGATAAAAAAGAAATAAAATAAATAAAAAATAAAATCCTTTTGCGACAGGGATGCACCTGTCACTAAAACACGGGAAATAAATAAATCAAAATCATTAAATTTAAGCGACGGGTGTTAGCCCATCACTAAAAAGGAAAATTATTATATTTAAAATTTATTCTTTAGCTATGGATTACACCCATCACAAAAAAAAAAATTAAATTTCAAATTTTGTGACAAGTTAAACCTGTTGCTAAAGAGAAAAAAAAATAAATTAAAATTTTAATTTAAAATTAAAATTAATATTCATTAATTCACAAAAATTAATAAAATATGACATTACAAATTAAAATGAAAATAAGAACAAAATTTTTCGCTGCTAATATAATAATTTATAAATTTCTATTTAAATTAGTAATAAAATAAAAATAATAAATATTAAAATTAAAATTAATATTTATTTCCCTCTACTAACACTAATATTAAAATTAATATTCATTAAATAAGTTTTAAAAATTTTAAAGTGTAAATATAATTTTTGAAAGTTTGGAAAAAAATGTTATAAATATAATTTATGCACTTTAATAACCAAAGAGGCTTGCATATCGACTGATTCGCATGCCCGTATAAAGGTTATTGGTGCTTAGAGGTTGGTAGTTCGATTTCAAGGTGCAACACTTTGAATTATTGTTGGGATTAATATCCCAGCACTGCCATGCGACGCGCTCATGAGGGAAGGGTAGGGGCTGGCGCGCGCATTTAATTTTGGGGCATGCACTAAATTTAGTGACGAAATTCGTTGCTAAAAAAATATAAAAATTAAAAACTTTAGCAATGGAATAAATTTGTCGCAACAAAAAAGGAAAAATAAAATAAAAAATTTGCAATTTCAAACCTTAATTTTTACACTTTAAAAAATGTGTAAAAATTTGGAAAAAAATTATAAAAATGTGAAATTCAAACTTTAATTTCACATTTTAGTAATTAAATTTATATTTTTGACTCAATTTATTTAAATATACTTTTTTAATTGTGATAACTGAAAATTTTCATTATGTTGATTACATCTATGTACTTGTATTTATCTTCTTCTTTTTTTACACATTAAAGTAAAGTGGTTAAATTAAATTAAAGATACAGATGTAAAAATAAATTTAACTTAAAAATATAAATAAATAAGTGTAATTAAAAATAAATAAATTAAAATGACTGTAAAAAAAAATATAATAGTACATAAATAAAAATCTAGATGTGCCCCATTTACATATACATTTTTCAAAGATATTGATCTTTATTATTGAGTAATATGTTATCCTTTAGCGAATACCTATCTTTTTAAATGAATAATATGCAGATAGAATAAAAATAATATCCACGATATTCAAATGATCCGTTTCACTTGTTTTAAATTTCATCATTAACTATATGATGTCACGCTATAAAATTTAGGAACTTAGTAATGTTGCTAAAATTAACCTTTAACAAAATATTAATAAAAATTTAATGTGAAATTTATAAAATATTTAAATTAAATTTAAAATTTGATTTGAAAATGAAAATTTTCATAGTTAAATATATAATTTATAAAAATTTCAATTAAATTCAAAATTAGTGAGGGAATATTCTGTTTCTAAATTGTAAATTAATAAAACATGAAATTACAAATTAAATTCAAAATGAGTTTTCAAACATTTTTTGAAAATAAGTTTGAAAAATATAATGTAATTCTATAAATTTTAAACAAAAATACAATAAAAATATTTTATGTGCATTATAAATAAATGGGACATTCAGATCAGCTGGTTGCACATGCGCGTGTAAGTTTTTGGAGGTTGGAAGGTACAGGGTTCAATCATTGGAAAAAGCAAGAATGACTCGCTCGCTAGGAAAATAATAATTCTCGAGAGTATGTACATATTTTTATTAATAGTGGAGTAGGAACTGCACATTAATGGATACATAATTTTAATTGTAATATCATATATACTAAAAAATATATATTTAATTAGGTAACTATATTTTTGACTACGCTACACTCCAATTAATTGTATAATTGAGATGAATAATAATTTTTTATAATATTTTAAGTATTTTTAGTGAAAAATATAAAAGCAAGACTACAAAATTTTTTTTTTGCTACTATATTATATCTATATTGTTTTACTCATTTGAACAATAATAACATATTTTATTCTTTAATCAATGAAATGATATTCAACTTTATCTCAAAGAGAACACTCTTAAATAGATGATTATTTATTTTGTTTTTCTCTTAAGAGACTTATCATATCCACAATATAGGTTTTCTAGTAATAATGCTAGATGATACAAGTTCCTACAATATTTGTAGGGCCTATACCACATGGTATTGCTAAGTAATACAAAAAAAAAAAAAAATACTTCAATCAAAAGAGATAATTAATATGAGAATTAACTTCTCAGTTACAATATTTCTCAATTGATTGAAGGCTTAGAAAATAAATAATAATAATGAATGCAACAATAGCATGAGAAAAATTGTGTCAATTTAAAGCATGAGAGATAAAATATAAGAACTCGTAAGTTATAACACTTGAACACTTGTAATGAATATTCTCTAACCCCATAATTAATTAATGCTGCACCATCCCAGTATTTATAGTTGACGGTTGAACTGTTGAAGACGGTTGAGCTAGATTAAATGCATGTGGAATAAATAAGTACTCTTTAGTATTTTATTTCTATTACTTTTTTTTCTTGATTTATTTATCTCTTATACTTATTTTTTTAATTAATGTCAAGTCGTAAAATCAAATATCTATAAAAGAACTATATTAATTTTATTAGTTAAAAAATATATATTAATTTTAAAAAAAATCTTTTTCTACGACGAACAGTCACCCGACACTAATTCTCCGTCTGCGATGGGTGACTGTCCATCGCAGATGATTATTGATTTTAGTTTCCTCTCAAAAGACTTATCATTTTTAGTTTACAAAATATATGTAATTTAAAATTATAAATTAATTAGTAAAATATTTTATAAAATTATTATTATTTATAACATAAACATTATTAATCATTTAAAAAATAAAAAATACATTTTTATCTCTTCTTCTAGAATTAATAATAAATTTTTCAAATTCTTAAAAAATATTTTATTTATTTTTCGATCATTATTCTTTAAATACTTTTAATTGATTTACTTTTATTAATTTTTTTTAATTTTTCTTCTCTCTTGATTGTAAAATATTTTTTCCTAATTAGTTTAATGTTGTAAAATTAAATATATATAAATTAATTATATTTTAAAGTAGTTAAAAATATATATTTATTTTAAAAATAATATATTAATTTAAATTAATTAATTTGATTAATTTAAATTTAAATAATATATTTTCAGTTTAAAAAATGAAAAAATACATCAGCGACTGGCAGGTGCCCGTCGTTGATTCGGGGCACTGCCGCCCCCTATGGGCAATGTGGTAGTGCCCCAGAATTAGTGACGAGCACCTGCTCATTGTTAATTCTGGGGCACCTGCCGCCCCCTTTATCCAATGCACATTGGGTAAAGGGGGGTAGGATCCCCAAAATCAGCGACGAGCATCTGCTTGTCGCTTATTCTGGCAGGCACTAGCTTGCCCCCCTTCCCTCTCCTCATGACACTTGCCCCCCTTTCCCCAATACCCCCTCCCCCCTCTTCCCTTTAAAGCCTCCCCTTCCCCTCCATTCCTCTCCATCTTTTCTATGCAATTTCTTCCTCATAGTTTTGCTCCTAAACTCATTTCTTCTCTTCACTGTTTTGCTCATGTCTCACTCTCACTCTCATTGAAATCACGAAAGTGGTTTTATTTTGGTGTGATTTAATCTTCATTAAGAAGATATAAAGCTCATCAAGAATTGAAGGTATTTTTTATTTTTAGTTGTTAATTATTTGAGATTTAAATTACAATATTGAATGTTTCTTACATAATAGATATTATTTGATTAATTGTTATGTGGTAAATAGTTGTTTATTATTTGATTAATATATGTGTTCAATGATAAATTGTTAATGTTAATATTTCTATTATTTATATTTATTACAATATTGAATACTGAGGAAGAATTTTTTAGTTTTTATTTTATTTTATTTTATTTTTTAGCGATGGTTATTTTCCGTCACTAATTTTTTTAATTTTTAATTTGAATGTTTTTCTTTTTTAGCTACCGATTTTTTCAGTCACTAATTTTTTTTTATTTTTTTATTTTATTTTCTTTTTAACAATAGATTTTTTTCGTCACTAAATTTAAAAATTTATTAAAAATAATTTAGTGATGAGTTTCCATCACAAATCCGTCACAAAAATTTAGGAACGGATATTCGTCACTATTCCATTGCTAATTAGTGATTGAATTATTTCATCACTATATTTTGTTGCTAAAAACTTTTTTTCTTATAGTGTACCAGGAATTTCAATTTCATTTTGTGCCACTATATATACTAAGGTAATGTTCAAATCGAAAGTTAAATTATTTTACACATAAACATGCTTTGATCTGTTAGATCTTATGTAATAGTAAATATGACCCAAGAGGGGGGGTGAATTGGGATTTGAGAATTTTTATTATTTCTTGAATAAATTTAATCAAGTGGAGTACAAGATTTCGAAACCTGAAGAAGAGAGTTTCGAAACTGCCCTTTCTGCTTAGTATGTTTCGAAACACATGAGAGTATGTTTCGAAACTTTACTTACTGGGTAACAAGTTTCGAAACTTTCTGTAGTATGTTTCGAAACTTTGGTCACTGGATGACAAGTTTTGAAACTAACTGTAATAGGTTTCGAAACTTTTTTCACTGATTTGCTGATACTAAAACTTTTCTTAATTTTGAAAAAACGATTCTTTTAACTACTCAAGTAAATCAAATGAGCCAATGAAAATGATTAAGACTTGAACACACGAGATTTATAGTGGTTCGGCACTTGCCTACATCCACTACCTTCAAACTTACCCACTTGAAGGATTTCCAACCACAATCACTTTTTACTTAGTGATTAACACACAAAGGGTTTTACCAAGGTTCACCCTAAAACCTTACAATGAGTTTTTGTGGCTTAACTCAAACCTTTACTACAGCAAGTTTTTTCAGGATAAACTCAAACCTTACAAGATATGAGTTTTAGGCTCAACTCAAACCTTAAACTTTAAATGAGATAGCAAAGAGTATCTCTTACAGCCCAAAAGAAATAACTTACCAATATACGGCTGTACAAACCTTTTCGGTTTAGGAGTTTTGGAGAAAATGATGAAGGAATGCTTTGCTTGTATCTCCTTTTGCACTTCACATAGCACAGTTGAATGATGTATGTTTGGATCTTCGTTGAAGCTTGTTCTCAATAGATTTCGTTCACTCGTGCTTGTGAGTGTCACTTGAGTCTCTTTTTGAATGTGGAAATGAACGTGTCTTTTCTTTCTCTTGGCTTGTGTGTGTATTTTTTTTGAGACCTGGTATAAGTATATATACAAGAGAGAAATAATGTTTTGACTTAAAATAGCCGTTAGAGACAAGTTCAGGAAATAAGTTTCGAAACATGCATACTATGTTTCGAAACATCATAGTTTCTAGCAATATAAAACACTTAGAGACATAGACAAGTGGGAGACAAAATTTTTAAGGAATCTTATAGTCCTTAGAATTAAAAATAGAGTCTCCACTCAACCAATATTTTAAATCAAGTTTTAGGGTATGGGGTAAACATTATAAGTTGAATTCAAAACATTTTATTACTTAAATAACATTCAGTTCCCATACTGCATTGTCTTGAACACATTTTACTGACACATAGTCAGAAGTTTCGAAACATAATAGAGAATGTTTCGAAACATGCAGACAGAGACCTAAGTTTTGAAACATGATGGAGT
This sequence comes from Diospyros kaki, assembly GCA_036245055.1. NCBI lineage: Eukaryota > Viridiplantae > Streptophyta > Magnoliopsida > Ericales > Ebenaceae > Diospyros > Diospyros kaki. Next base: position 34,611,002 of record BSEG01000016.1, read on the forward strand.
AAGTTTCGAAACATGTTATGCAGATTTGCAAAACGATGAAATCTAAGCACAAACCATTTTGAAACACTTAAAGAGACATAGAAGAACATAGTTTCGAAACATGGTCACTAGGTTTCGAAACATCTCACAAGCATTTGGATTTTTATCAAATAAGCAAGCTTTCGCGCCTAAAAACTTTTTATGCATTGTTTCGAAATATGACAACCTATTTCGAAATATGGCTTTCTTAAGGAAAGTAATATCACATAAGCACTTTTTCTCATATATCAAAAAATATGTTACAACATGATCTTCTTCAATTAGGGTCTTAATTTATATTTCAACAAGTGAGAGATTGCTAGAAATTTAAGTTGTTCAAAATAAGTTAAACAACTCTTAAATGGTCAAATATTGAAATGTTGTATCCTTTCAAAATTCTAATTGCCCCATTCTCAAATATGTATCCTTTCAAAATTCTAATTGCCCCATTCTCAAATATGTATCCTTTCAAATTTCTAATTACTCTGTCTATATATATCTAGATAATTGTAGAAATTAGAGACATGTAGAATACATTAGAAATACAAGTTTTTGTCTCAATTGAAGAAGATCAAAACTCTTTATTTTATTTCAAAATTTGAATTCTTCACTTTTGTTGAGGGCAAAAATTTTAAAAGGCTTGTCATATCCATTAAACCACTTTTATAAATTTTCACAGCAATCTCAAAGTGGAGGAAAGCGATTTTATCGCGTTTCAAGCCTTCTATAACTTGAAAATTCCCTGCAGAATTTTATTATTTGTTATTTCATTTTAAGTTTGTACTTATTCTTCATAATTCCCATTGTTGTAGTATTCCTAATTAACAATTCCTTCTAATCATCATTGTTTTTAAACATTTATCTTTTGTAAAACACTTAAAGAAGCGTCCCATGCATGATCCTCACTATTACATCAAGTTGCTGTACCAAACCCGAGTTAGAAGATAGTCAACCGTCTTCTTATCCAATTGGAAAGCCCTAGTAAGAACTCTCGGATCAATCCTCGGATTTGAGCCAAACACCGCATTTGCAATGGTGATCACTCCAGGATTCTGGCTGCTGAGAGCTGCGATAGCCACTGCGCTAGTCTTTCCTACGTTCAATTGGAAGTGAATGAGACCCATTGGAAACACAAACACATCTCCCGGCCGTAGTATCTTGCTGAAGAGACGATTGTAATTACATTAGTTATGACATAACATTAGACAATAAGATATATAATAAATATAATTATTTTCATGTTTAATAAATGGTGGGTTCCCTTCATAGAGGAGGAGGAGGAGGAGGGTATTATTTTATATGTATCTGCACTGACGCCTAAATGCTCTTAGAGCATGAATCTACCTCCATACATAGTTAGATATTAATTAAATCATATGCGTATGTAAGTGTATAACTGACTAATTTTTCCAAATTAACTTCCATTGGTTGAATTTGGTGCTTCAGAACGATTGTGTGTATGATATGGACCATTGCAGACGCAAAATGTCATAGAGAGTGGGTGAGTGATTTTGAAATGCTTAGGCACGTAGTAGCTTTCTTTTTCTTGCATTGGTCCATAACTAATTTGGCTTAACCAATGGGAAATGATTTTATCGAAAATATTTCTACTTATTAAGATTTTACAATTGTTTCGAACTTAATTGTGTGCACTATTACCATCTCCAACATGAACTTAAAATCTATCTTCTTCATTTTTTAAAAAATTACTAAACCCTTCTTTCACAAAAAAATCATCATCTCCTTGTTTCCCATTATTTGTTTTAAAAAGATAAACAGCATAAGCAAAATGAGACATCATTGCTTATAATATATTCCAACCAATTACTAAATTCATTGAACTAAACTGGAATAAATCGTCTTGATTTCAAGATTGACATAGACCTCTTTACAAGTAGACTCTTCTAATTTAATTTCGAAAATTAATATTGTAATCTATTATTGTAGTTTTTATCTCGAAATCTAGGAAGTTTATAACATCAATTTACTCCATACTTGTTTTGTTAATTTGTTCATTTTCTTCAATATAAATTTTCTCTATATTTGCCTTTTTTGCTTTATAATTTTTTTTAATACTTAACTTTATTTGCATTATTATTATAAAAAAAATTATAAACAAATTATATAGTGACACTGACGAATTCATAAGGAATAACTTGTTCAAAGCTTTTATGCTACCACTACAAAAAATCAAGCATTTAATGATAGAAAAATCCGTTGCTAAAGCTTCAAATTCCGTAGCTAAATAATTTAGCGACGGATTTAGTGACGGATAGAAATCCGTCGCTAAAATTGGCACCGCTAAATTCTAGTGACGCAACAATTTAGTGACGAAATCAACAATGGAATTTTCATCGCTAAACAACGACATAATGGCATTCCATCGCTGAATCAGCAATGGAAAAAAAATAAAAGCAACGCTCGCACTCTGTGCGGGCACCGTGTGGCCTTACCTCTGCTCGCCACCCACTAGCAGCCATGTGGTGGCGCTAGAATTATTTTCCAGCGAGAGCTTTTTTCATGCCTTTCCTAGAGATTGAACCCTGGACCTCCCAACCTCACCCCTACGCGCGCGACCAGCTAATCTGGAAGACTTCTTAGTTTATCATACGCATAAAATATTTTTATAGTAGTTTTTGTTTATACTTTTCAGAATTACATTTGCACCCCAAAAATTTTCAAACTTATTTTCAAAATATTCGATCACTCATTTTGAATTAATTTGTAATTTCATGTTTTATTAATTTGCAACTTAACAACGGAATATTTTGTCACTAATTTTGAATTTTATTAAAAAATTTATACATTCTATATTTAACTATGAAAATTTTCATTATCAAATCAAATTTTAAATTTAATTTAAATATTTTAAAATTTCACATTAAATTTTTATAAATATTTTGTTAAAAGTTATTTTCAATAACATTACTAAGTTTCTGTGTAAACTCCTGAATTATATAGCGTGATATTAAAACAAGTGAAACGTATCATCTCAACATCGTAGATATTAAAAATTATATCTGCATATTATTCAATTAAAAAGAAGATTATCGACTAAAGAACAATATATTACTCAATAATGAAGATAAATATCTTTCAAAAATGTATGCGTATATGAGAAATCTAGATTTTTATTTATGTACTTTTACTCTTTCTTTTTTGTACAATCACTTGATTTTTTTGTTACTTAATTCTATTTCTTTATTTGTATTTTTATGTTAATTTAATTTTTATATCTGTATTTTTTAATCAATTTAACTACTTTACTTTGATGTGTAAAAAAGAAAAAAGATAAATACAAGTAAATAAATGTAATCAAAATAACAAAAAGTTTAAGCTATCACAAAAAAATATATATTTAATTAAATTGAGTCAAAAATATAAATTTAGTTGTTAAAATGTGACATTAAAGTATGAATTTCACATTTTATAAATTTAGTTGCTAAAATAAATTTTTTTTTCTTTTTTTAGCGACAGGTATCTTTTGTGGCTAAAGTTTTTTATTTTTATTTTTTTTCCTTTTTTAGCGATGGATATTTTCCGTTGCTAAAGTTTTTAATTTTTAACTTATTTTTTTTTCATTTTTAGCGACGGATATTTTTCGTCACTAAATTTTTTATTTTTATTAAATATTTTCCTTTTTTTAGCAATAGATATTTTTCGTGGCTAAATTTTTTTATTTTATTTTTTTCTTTTTTAGCGACGGATATTTGTCGCTAAAGTTTTTAATTTTTAATTTATTTGTTTATTCATTTTTAGCAATGAATATTTTTCGTCGCTAAATTTTTTAATTTTTCATTTAAATTTTTCTTTTTTTAGCAATGGATATTTTCCGTCACTAAAGTTTTTTATTTTTTATTTTATTTTCTTTTCTTTTTTAGCTATGGATATTTTCCGTCTCTAAATTTTTTAATTTTTAATTTGAATGCTTTTCTTTTTTAGCTACCGATTTTTTCAATCGCTAAATTTTTTTAATTTTTTTTATTTTATTTTCTTTTTAACAACAGATTTTTTTCGTTGCTAAATTTAAAAATTTATTAAAAATAATTTAGTGATGAGTTTCCATCGCAAATCCGTCGCAAAAATTTAGGAACAGATATTCGTCGCTATTCCGTCGCTAATTAGTGACCGAATTATTCCATCACTCAATTTTGTTGCTAAAAACTTTTTTTCTTATAGTGTACCAGGAATTTCAATTTCATTTTGTGCCACTATATATACTAAGATAATGTTCAAATTGAAAGTTAAATTATTTTACACATAAACATGCTTTGATCTTCTTCAATTAGGGTCTTAATTTATATTTCAACAAGTGGGAGATTGCTAGAAATTTAAGTTGTTCAAAATAAGTTAAACAACTCTTAAATGGTCAAATATTGAAATGTTGTATCCTTTCAAAATTCTAATTGCCCCATTCTCAAATATGTATCCTTTCAAATTTCTAACTACCCAGTCTATATATATCTAGATAATTCTAGAAATTAGAGACATGTAGAATACATTAGAGACACAAGTTTTCGTCTCAGTTGAAGAAGATCAAAACTCTTTATTTTATTTCAAAATTTGATTTCTTCACTTTTATTGAGGGCAAAAATTTTAAAAGGCTTGTCATATCCATTAAACCACTTTTATAAATTCTCACAGCAAACTCAAAGTGGAGGAAAGCGATTTTATCGCGTTTCAAGCCTTCTATAACTTGAAAATTCCCTGCAGAATTTTATTATTTGTTATTTCATTTTAAGGTTGTACTTATTCTTCATAATTCCCATTGTTGTAATATTCCTAATTAACAATTCCTTCTAATCATCATTGTTTTTAAACATTTATCTTTTGTATATCAACTGTTATTATTAACGGGTACGTTATTTAATGAACATATCCTAAATTAATGTGCGCAGTATTCACGGAAAACTTTTGAGGAGGAGATCGCACAAAGCAAAATCCATTTATTTAAACAAATAGCAGCAGAAAATGAGACCAACATCTCTGCCTAATACCCATGGTGACAAGTAAAACACTTAAAGAAGTGTCCCATGCATGATCCTCACTATTACATCAAGTTGCTGTACCAAACCCGAGTTAGAAGAGAGTCAACCGTCTTCTTATCCAATTGGAAAGCCCTACTAAGAACTCTCGGATCAATCCTCGGATTTGAGCCAAACACCGCATTTGCAATGGTGATCACTCCAGGATTCTGGCTGCTGAGAGCTGCGATAGCCACTGCGCTAGTCTTTCCTACGTTCAATTGGAAGTGAATGAGACCCATTGGAAACACAAACACATCTCCCGGCCGTAGAATCTTGCTGAAGAGACGATTGTCGGGATTGGATGTAACAAAGCCTACGTAAAGAGTGCCTTCTAAGACGAGAAGCATCTCGCTGGCTCGAGGGTGTTCGTGCGGCGGGTTAATGCCTCCATTAGGAGCGTAGTCGATGCGAACTAAGGAGATGCCCATAGTGTTGAGGCCTGGTAACTTGTCGACGTCTACTAGAGTGACCATTGACCCAACTGGGTTTGATGTGTTTCTTGGAGTTAGTAGCCCAGAGAAGAAGAAATCCTCGGGTTTGACAACCTTGGGGTCCTTGCAGAACTTCCCATTCACAAACACTGCGTGAAATGGAACAAAATAATGAGAATGCCATGCATGTTCCACAGTCCATTCCTATAATATAAAATTTATACATCTTTGTTACTAAAATAAGATTGAACTAGTCGGTTGGACCGGAGATTGGTCGCCAAATTTGTCCAATTTGAGAAAGATCAAACCAATCAAAATAGGTTGATTTTAAGAGTTTATACGATTTTATCAATTCAAAACAAGTCCTCTGATGATAATTTTTAAAGATCAAAGGATAATTTGTCTTTTGTGGGAAAAATCAAAGAAAACCAAGTAAGGATTTAAATATCCCAAATCTTTAGTTAGTATCTTCTATAATACTACTTTACATATAAATTTCTAAACCGTGTGTAATGACGGGAAATCGAACCAATGAACCACTCAACCGGTACTCATGCCAGTTAGTATCTTTTGCATATATATATATATATATATATGAGTGTGTGTAGAGAGAGACAGAGAGGGAGGGGGTGTAATACCGGCGTCAGGTGCGGAGTAATTGACGGCAACACAGAAGTCCTGAAGGGGGTTGGGATCAGTAGCATTGGCTAGGTCGGAAACCAAGGCCATGAAGATGGCCATGGCAGCTGCAGCCACCTGAAAATTAAGAGACCTTCTTATCGTCGTCGTCATCATCATCAATATTAATGTACGTAGAATCAAATTGGAATTGAACAACACTCCGCTTTGTTTCAACTGAGAGTATGAACTTGCTATATATATATATATATATATATATATAGGTATCTTGAGTTGTCAATTTATGGACTGAGTTCTCTAACTGTTCATTAAGTTGCTTCACACGCATATAGATCTCAAGGACGAAATTGTTCAACAACTCGAACTGCTCACTTCCCATCTTCACCTTTTCCCTTCTTTTATAAATATAAATATATATATATATGTTTGTGTGTGTGTTTGTGACAATATATCCACATAATTATATAATCTCATCATATTCAGTATGTTTTTTTGATGCTCTTCAACTTTTAAGTGTACTAATAATAGCAATAGACTTTCAAACTAGAACATTTTAATTCATGGGCATCTTGTAAACTACATGGCTTGAGAGTTTTATTGAGATAATTAAAAATAAGATAATAAATTACCTTATTAAGGATAGATAACTAAAATCGGTTAGCGTAATTACATTAGTTACGACATAACATTATACAATAAGATATATAATAAATATAATTATTTTCATGTTTAATAAATGGTGGGTTCCCTTCATAGAGGAGGAGGAGGGTATTATTTTATATGTATCTGTACTGACGCCTAAATGCTCTTAGAGCATGAATCTACTCCATATATAGTTAGATATTAATTAAATCATATGCGTGTGTAAGTGTATAACTAACTAATTTCTCCAAATTAACTTCCATTGGTTGAATTTGGTGCTTCAGTACGATTGTGTGTATGATATGGAGACGCAAAATGTCATAGAGAGTGGGTGAGTGATTTTGAAATGCTTAGGCACGTAGTAGCCTTCTTTTTCTTGCATTGGTCCATAACTAATTTGGCTTAACCAATGGGAAATGGTTTTATCCAAAAATATTTCGACTTATAGAAAAATTTTCAAAAATCTACCTACTCTCCTTGTAAACTCGACGCCCCACACGCAAAAACAATGTGCGGATAATACCGCTAAAATCTTGAACTGCAACAGCTTGGGTGTCAAAAATTGATAATTTGGGTCATGAACAGCAACAATCTGATTGAGACGTGTGTAACATTGTCTATGAAGACGATGCCAATAATTGATTCTAATCTTCAAAGTCTATCATGGACGGTGGCGGTGATGCCCTTCCAAAAAGGGGAAACTTGTTTTAAAAAAAATTAATTCTTAGATTTATTGAGATTTGACAGTTGGATCATTTTGGATTTTGTGTATGTTGGTTACTAGTCTAAGACAATTCCGATGATTGATTTTGATCATCAAAATCTACCATGGATGGTGGTCGAAGATGTCCTTCTAGAAATACGTAGCCTTTTCGCAAAAAATTAATTTTCAAATATATTAAAATCTGACTGTTGGATCAATTTAATTTTTGGGTATGGTTGTCATCAGACCAAGATGATTTTAATTATTAGTTCCAATCATCAAAATGCTCCATGAACGGTGGTTGACGATGCCCTTCTAGAGACAAGTAGCCTTTTTTCAAAAAAATAATTTTTAGATCTATTGAGATTCGATTGTTGCATCATTTTGTTTTTAGATATGTTGGTCGCCAAATCAAGACAATTCCAATTATAGGTTCTGATCATCGAAATCTACCATGGACAGTGGGTGGTGATGCCCTTTTAGAAATAGGCAACATTTTTCTAAAAAAATAATTTTCAAACCTATTGAGATCTAATCGTTGGATTGTTTACTTTTTCAGATGATTGTTCTAATTGTTGAAATCTACACGAATGATAGCCGATGACGGGTAATTTTTTTTTCTCCATAGCTAATTTAGAGATGGAATTATTTTGGTCTCTAATTTTTTTTTTTAAGTCCATATTTTGAATTAGAGATTTAATCTCTTTCGTCTTTAATTCAAAATAGAGATAGAAACGTTTTCGTCTCTAATTTGAAATAGATGGAAAAAGTTTCATCTCTAATTTTAGTGTAGGACCCCGACCCAGGTTCCCCAAACCAGCCATAGAACCCGAGCAGATGTCTCAAATAACGAATACAAAACCTATCATGCATGAACCTCATATTCAAATATACCTGATCATGAATCTGAAAATCTGAAACAAAATCCAAAACACTGCATGCATAACAAAACACCACAGGCCCAACAAGGCTACATTTACAATCCCTAGCCAAAGACAAATCCCAACCACAAAACAAACCACAACCGACCACAGAAGACGTCGAAATCCCCAAAGTCTCAAGGTACAAAAGCCATAAGATAAAGCTAACTCGACCTGCCCTGTACATCCCTACGGAGACGCTAGACTTCACTGGGACCATCCCCAATCTTGCTCTTGCGCTTACCTGGAATGAAGAGAAGCAAAGGAGTGAGTCTCAAGACTCAGCAAGCTCATACAAAGGAACCGGACAACAAGAGTAAGCACTATAGAGTACCCTGCACCTAACATGCAGTATCCATGTAAAGCATGTCCATGTCAGCAAACAAATGCCAGGTATCTCGTGCATAAAAGAAATGCGCACATACAGGGTTCTGGGGCCCACAAAAGAAAACAATGGTGCCCAAACCCATGATATATACCTGAGTGAGCCAGTACAGACTGAACCTGCAACCTGTAAAGAAAACCTCAAGTACTGGGAGCGACCTCACTGAGTCACAACACGCTAACCCAAAAGAACTTGCGTGTGTGGAAATATAACCAGTGTAGTGTACCCGACACTGTCACAGCTGTGGTCTCAATCTCAATCAAAAGCCGGCATCAAACAACCAGTAAATGTACACATATAAAATGCAGTGGCACATGGGCAGAAACCTGATACAAGGCCCCCATAAAACCAAGCATCAAGTCACACCCGCCCACATAACCAAATACACTCAATGCAATGCTCATGACTAGCTAACTATTGGATAAAATAAACAGCAATGTATGCACGTGGCCAAACATTCAGTCACATGAGTCCCCCAGTGGATGCAACCCAAATCCCGACACACAATACCCTGATATGTAAGATGTCAAAAAGATGGGTCACTGACAGTATTAGCTGTCCTGACTCGTCTGTGGCCAGTCATGGTAGTCGATAGTTGAGCCCATATCACCAACCATCATCTACCAGGACGCAGCGGTCGACAACCAGTAGCTTAACACTCGTCACCATAATAGACCGCCCTCTCAGAAGGAGAATATGACCACACCTAGAGACTTGGCTAACCCTGAAACCAAACTCGACCCTAAGTTGGATACTACCCCAAGGATAACCTAGCTTCATTCCGTTTAGGAAGTAGAGAGTGAACAAACTCTCTAGGGACACAATTAAGTTTGTGGAGTAATTTCTCATTATATCTAATTTAATGTTAATGGTAATATAAGAGAAATATAATAATAATAATAATAATAATAATAATAATAATAATAATATACTTATTTATTCCATTACACATGGCCAAAGCCATTTCCTTTAATATTTTATACTCACACACTCACGACTCACACTCACGGTGATAAGGATAATAATAATAATAATATATTTATTAATTTATTTCCTTACACACATGGCCAAAGCCATTTCTTTTAATATTTTATACTCACACACTCATGGCTCACACACACAGTGATAATAATAATAATAATAATAATAATAATATATTTATTAATTTATTTCCTTACACACATGGCCAAAGCCATTTCTTTAGTGTTTTAGACACACATACACGTATTGAACAACAACTCACAGCCTAAGTGCCAAATTCACACACTCCCTGATTTCATTTATTTCCTTTGCTTAATTAGATTACTGCACTCTCTCAGGAAAACACCAATGCAATAGAGTTGAAGAGCAAGGCAAAACAGGAGGGACTTAGACATAGGGCCACGATAAGACTATTACCCGCAAGCCTTAATGGATATATATATGTATCCACCCTCTGCTCACTGCTCACACCCACCTGCACCTACATGAACACACACACACATATATATATAAATTAGCACCTACACTTAAAACACTCATAGCCAGCAGCCCTTGGAAACTAACAGTAAAATTCCTCATAGTAGCCTACCCGAGAGCTGCTATACAGAGAATAACCGTATATATATATCAATATATATATATATATATCTACATACTGCACCCACACGCACACACCCTCACTGCAGTGGCCATTCTCTTCAACATAATTTGGACCCTCTTTCACACATAATAACTTATCTCAATCCCAATATGCTACCTACTCGCTGTACACCTGCGTGTATACATATATATATATATATATATATCCGCTTCACAGAAAATATAACAGCAAGAGGGAGGATGAGAGCTTGCCTGAACAGCTTGCCGGAACCAAACCGGAACAGCAGTTGCGACACACCCTCGATCCCCTCTGCTTCACTGCTTCTTCTTCGTTTTTCTTCCCCTGCTTTCTGCTTAACCGAGATCCTCACTTCTTCTACCCACACACTCTCTCTCTCTTTCCACTCACTTATCCACTAAACTCACCGCCTCAATTTGCTTTACATAGTGGCTTAGGAACTTGGGTGTAGATGGCGTGAGGTCAGTTGGGCAGAGGAGGTGTTTGCACTGCTTATCTCCTTTTGGCAGTGCTGTTACTACATTATTAATAGTAATAATAATAGTAGCTATAATAATAATGACATTAATTATGATAATTATAGTTATAGTTACTTTTATAATCATATACTAGTATTATTAATAATAGAGAATATTAGTTAATAATAGTAAGTAATGCTATTAACAACAATAATAATATTAATAATAATAACAGTAATAGAGATAATAAAAATGATAATATTAATAATATCCTTGCTAAGGATAATAATGATAATATTATTAATTATAATAACAATTCGATCTTAGTGTTAAGGACACTAACGATAGCAATTAAAATCTAAATAGAAACCCGCTAGACTTTCAAATAGGAGCATTAACACTTCAATCCTCGAGGCATATATGCAACTCATTGAAAAGGAAATTTAAGTCATTACATTTAGAGATGGAAATAATTCCATTTACAAATGTAAAAATTAACTAATTTTGTGACCAATTACTCAACCAAATTAAAGATGGATTTTTTGTTTTTTTTTTTAAGACTGAAGAAATTTCGTCTCTAATAGCGACGAAATAAAATTATCCACCACCAATTGTTTAGCAATGGATCTTTTAGAGACAGACCAAAATCCATCTCTAAAACATTAGAAGAGGGAATTTTATGGGTTTAGTGATGAATTTTTTCTGTCTCTTAACCTAGTTTTTCTTGTAGTGATTGAAATTGAGTAATAATATTTGAAAAAATCAGTTGTAAACTAATTTTCAAAATTACTTGAGTAATTGCATATTTTAAACGAGTAGAGTATGTTATGACTTAAAAATTAGTTAATTAATATATGAGCTTAATAGAGCAATCTTTTTTTAATCGAGTAAGAATATATTTTAATTGAGTAATAAGTGATAATACTCAAATGATTTATTAGTTCAATCAAGTAAGAATTGAATACTCAAAGGTTTAATCGATTATATACTTGTATTACTCAAATATGTAATAAAATAACATTAATCAATTAATTTATATGTTAATGAACTAAGTGATAGATCTAATCAAGTAACCATACTTGGTAATTGAGTAAGAAATAAAGCTAAAATGACAGGTTTCTGTACTTATGTAATTAATTGACTAAAAACATTGTTGCGCAAACTAGAAACAACCCAACCATACACACACTTTGAATCACTGAAATAATACCTTTTCTAACATTCAACATAGTCGAAATCGGAAACCAACATACACCACAAACAAATACAAAAATAAAAAAATGAAAGCAGAACCAACACGAGAGATTTTACCGTGGTTCACCCAAAAGAGCTACGTCCACGTTGAGCTCCGGTAACGGAGAGCTCACTGCACTATCGGAGTTAAAAATAGGGTTTACAAACACACTGAATACAAGCCTCACAATCACTCGTATTTACAGAGATAGGTTTTCTATCAAAAACACCTCAAAATCATAATAAGAAATAGATCAGAGGCTTACCCTATTCGAACCAGAGAGAAGACCAGAAGGAGACAAAAAGAGTCTGTGTAATACCCAATGTTCGTATAACGTTGCCACGTAATTTCGATGAGTTTAGAACACCGAAAGGTTGGTTTTATAGCAATTTCAAGTACCAAATCAACTAGAGGGAATGCCTCAGAGTGAAAGTATCTAAGGAAAATTATATGATCTCGACGAGCATATCGAGATAGGATTTATGGTATCGAAAGAAATCAAATTCGGAACAGTTTTCGGTACAGCTAAAATACAGCTATCATTTAGGCTGTAAAACCGAATCGTAGTAGGAGGCTCCCGAAAAATCAACGGAACCCTAAGGGGGCTCCGGTTTTGCGTAACGAACAACCCTTCGGTGGTTTCAGGACGAAACAATAGCCCGGTGAGAACACTAGGACGAATTGTCATTTTTTTACTAAGCTTTGAAGTTATTAATTTTATGTTTTCGGTATCGAAATGTCAATTAATTCAATGTTTGAAAATATTATTGTAATCAAATAATTATTCTAATAAATCAAGGTCGAAATTAGGGTTAATACGTAATTTTTATATATATTAAATATAATATACAAAATATAGTATATATTTATATATGTATGTAATTGTGGCTGTGTGCGTAAGCTGGCTTCGTGAAGCATTAATGGCCGCGAAATTTGGGCTACAAATTGAGATTTTGGCCACGTGAATTCCGGCTAAGTGGCGTATGAATCTTGGAGCAATTAATGTGCATTTAATATAGAGATTTTCGCATTAAATGTCATGCGTAGCGGGCAAGCATGAAACAGTGTATATATATATATAGATATGCATGTGCGCGAGCAATGGCCAGCTCTGTGAAGCTCTAAATGGCCGAAAGTTCAGCTGTAAAAGGAAAGATGTTGGCAGCGTGAAGTGAGGAAAATTAATGAGCAATTAATGTGGAGATCGTGGCAGCAAAGCGGCTGAATTAATGGAACAATTAATGTATAGATACATATTCACGCAATGGCTGCCTATAAATTGGCAGCCATCTTGGCCGATTGAGAAGCAGCGAGGGAGGGAGATCGGCTGAGAGCAATGGCCGAGAAAGAGATCGAGGAAGCTCGCGAGAGAGAGATAGAGAGAGAGAGAGAGAGAGCTGAAGCCAAAGGGAGGCAACAGCAAGCGGCCATGGCCGCGAACTGCAAGTCGCGGCCATGGCAGCCCGGTTGAAGAAGAAGCAGGGCAGCAGCAAGGGGGGCAGTTGCGGGGGCTGGTGCGACTGTTGAAGGCGACCAACGAGCAAGCACGCGACCGCAACAAGGCGGCCAGAAGCTTCATGGAGCAGCCATGGCCGACGCAGTGAGCTGGGCTGCGAGCTTCGCGGCTGGACGTGAGGCAGGGGAGCTGCCGCGAGCTGCCATCGCGAGGCGGTGGGCGACGTTGCGGCCGGTGCAGCGACTGGGGAAGGCGGAAACGGCCGAGAAGGAGGGCCGGCGGAGCTCGGCCGTGCGCCCATGGCAGTGGCCGAACGCAGGAAAGAGGAAGAAGTTGCAGCCGCGGGTGAAGAAGAAAGGGAAGAAGAAGAAGAAGAAGAAGAAGAAGGAAAGAAGAAAGAAGAAGAAGAAAAAAAAAAAAAAAAATGGAGGAAGGTGGCTGGCGCGGGAACAGGGGATGCGCAAGGAGGAAGAAGAAGGAGGAAGAAGAAGAAGAAGAGAGGAGAGAGAAAAAGAAAAAGAAAAAGAAAAAAAAAAGAAAAGAAAGAAAAGAAAAGAAAAATAGGAAAATGAGAGAAAAATTTCTAGAAAAATCTCGAAAAATAGGAAATTATGTTTCGGTGATATCCTGAAGATTTTGGTGAGAAAAACGGCTCGGGTACGCTTTTCGGGAATATCGCACGCAAATCGAGGAAATCGAAGATGCTAAGCCCAGGTGAGTAAAATTCTCTAGAAAATTTCAGAAATTCCAAAATAGTATTTTATGAATTTTCGTAGTGAAATATTTGAGGAAATATTTCTAGAAATATTTAATTTGAAATTATTGAGGAAAATAGGAAGAAATAGAGGAAAAATTATAGAAAATGCCAAAAATTATGAAAAAATAGGTTTTAATGTTTATTTAAATACCTATGATGATTAGGATGCTTTGAGGTCAAAGATGAGGTGTTTGGCGTGAATTTTGAGGTTGGCACGCAAATCGAGGCAAGGCACGGGTTACGAGGTAGCCCGATAAGCTCTAAAAGGTAAGTGGTACTTCCTCGAAAATGTTTTCGTCATATTGACATGCTCTGATATGTATCTATCACGTAGAATGCATACATGACTATGAAATGCATGATTACACGTTGATGTCATTGATCACACGCATATGAGGCCGTAGGGAGTACGAACTGGCACCGCTGCCTTACCAAGGGTGCACCCATACACCCCGGCTTCGAAAGAGGTGGCCGCTAAAATGGTGGGTAGCATGAGGGTGCAGTTGACACCTACGAGGAAAGACATTGCATACACTCATGACATAGCATTACGTACCCTTACTTAGATGGTTCATCATCTAATCGGGTTTTGCCCCTGGAACATTCAAACGTTCCAGATGGAGACTGTAGCAGGTACGAAGATGAATGAGGCATGAAATGGCACTTAGCTAAGTGCATGATGAATGAACGATAAGATGAATGAATGTGATGTAGCCCATGTGTTTAAGTCCTGCTACTACGAAGTCTGAACGCTTTGAAAATTCATGATGTAAGATATGATGATGTGATATGAATAGTTAAGGATTATGTACATTTGTTTTACTTTTCGAGAGTTATGTAACAACGTTTGTAATAAGTACTTGTCTAGTTATTCATGTATATATTTGCCATGAACAGGTTCGATTCAGCTTCCGCTTTGTAAATTGTATTTATCTCTAGTGTGTAAATTGAACACTAGATAGGCCTTAGGGAATTTTGAGATAATGTAATGATTTAAAAAAAAATATAGACCAAATTTCCTAAGGTATAACACGCCCGAGAAAGCGGGCTGTTACACTTGGTATCAGAGCTTAAGTTGTATTAGAAATCTTAAGTGACTTTGATACAGTTAGTATAAGAGCTTAAGTTACTGGAGATTTATAAGAAGTCTAATTTGGTGACTTAGGGATTGCTGATGATTTAGAAATTGTTAATTTAGAGCAAGAAGATTTATGAGAAGTTTGATTTGGAGACTTAGGAAAAGTTGAATAGGAATTGAGAAACCTATGATATTTCGGTTAACATTTTCGGAGAATAAAATTTGAAAATTTCGATGTTTGATTTTGATTGAGGTAAAGTTATCTCGATAAGAGAAACGATAGGAATTTGAGGATTAAAATTTGAGGTTATACGATAAATGATAGTTAGCAAGAATGGTTGAATCATGATCCCTACTTAGAGATTTGGGAATGGTCGACTGAAGTTTTAGAGGTTATTGATTTGAGAATCTAATCTTGCTAAGCAATAAAACGCCCGTTCGAGATAATCTAGCTATTGATGTTAGAATTTGACGATATGATTCGGGTGTAAGGATCAAATTATAAGTATTTCGAGCATCATTTAGTATCTCGAAAATAGGATGTGTAGATCAGAGATTCGACGAATTAAGTTAAGCGAGAGACCGAAGATGGTCAAATGATAGCGTATGAATCAATGAGCTGGCAGTGGTGTAACCGATGTGACTCGCAAAGACGGGATAAGAACCCTAGCAGCGTGATGACACTACTGGTTCGATGTTCTCAGTGACAGATCTAGATCTAGGGACCCACGTGCAGATGGTTGAGGGATGGCTTGCGATAAGGTACGGGAAGCCCGTCGATCGAAGCATCATGTCAGACTGCCTGGGAGACGATCAGATGCTGAAAATCTGGGACAGCCCAGTAGGGTCTGTACCTTGTATGGGTCTAAGTCCCAATGGTATAGGGTGTGAGGTGTGCCACTAGCTAAGGTTAAAAGAGGCCGGAAGCCTAGGGAATCAACTCGAAATGAAATTGGACTAAGTGTCCTATTTAAAGAAGTATATCAGGATTCAATGTCATCTTGGGAGTAGGGTACCACGACGAACGGTATGAGACTTGAGGAGTAGAATACCTTGGTACCTAGTATGACAATGAGGTCACGAATGGTCGTACGTCGATAATCAGCAAGATCTAAAGAGTCAGTAAATTCTCGATAAACGAGATTTTTGGAAGTACAACATGGCCAGTTCAAGGCCCTATCGATGAGTAGTAAGATAGCAACCTCGATTCAATGTGCCAGGTAGGTTTGAGGAATCGAAGGTCTTGCAGATAAGTCATGCCTTGTGCATCAGTATGGAGACCTGAATCATTATCTTTAGGTAAAGAGTCCCGGGAAATTTTGAGGTTCGGCTCTTTATAAGAAATGATTGAAGCCAATTAACATGATCTGGATAAAGATCTTCAAAGAAGAATCGATTTGAGATTTTCGGGAATTTCCTAAGGATTACCAGAGAGACGTAAGTACCTACCCACTCCAGTTAGCAAGATTATTACGGATAGATGTCTTTGAGAAATCTTTGGCGTACTTGAGAGAGGCAGATAATGGCAAATGGGCCAGGATGTCAGATTGCAATAGGAAACGTCGTGTATTGATAAATCAAATTGGAGATCTATAATTTTCAATTTTGGGAGAATGAAAATCTTGTTGGGCTAAACGATTAATCTAGATAACCCTAATGGGCAAATCGGGAGATGTATAGCTAGACGATCACTAAAGTGATGTAAGCATGTTAGGAAAATAAGGAGCTTGTCAATATGTGGTACGGCCACTTGTGGTCAATGAAAAGCCGTGAGAAAATTAAGAAAGTGAGAAAAATGTCAGAATGTGCTCTCGGAAGATTTATTGGAATTATTTCTTAGTGATGAAATTGCTAATAAATAGCTTGAGGTTATTAGACGCTTAGTTATAAGTAGCTCAATTGAGGACGTAAATTATTGAGCTTTGAAAGATATGATAATTAAGAGTCGATGAACAGTTACAAGAGGTTGGAATAATTGTGATTGATGTGCGATCGAGGGGTGAGACATTTTAAATATCAGCAATGGAATCATGATTGGGTGATTTGACCAAAGTACCAATTGCATTAAAGTCACGTGGTAATTGTGTCTATCAAGGATATATTGGTGTACTCCTCAGTTAGGGAGGCGCATGAGAAACATTGAGGATAATATTCGGGAACATTGCAATAGATGTTAATACTGAGACTTGCTTGCTAGGTCGTATGATGAGAGCATGAGGCTCCGTATCAAGAACGTGAAATCAAGGTCAGGGATTGAAAGTTTCGAAAGTCAGACGTCCAGTAGGTTTTAAGAAACGAACCCAATGTTTTGAGTAGAGGTTGGTTCAAGCAAAAGTCAGTAACTTGAGTAAGTAGCTCCAAAAGAATTGAGCATGATTAAAGTTAGTTGACATAAAACGTTATTACTAGAAAAGTAATTTGAGGATTAAATGATTAATTTGATGATATAAAACGTTATTTGAGGATCACTTCGAAAAGTTCGAGGAGTTATTTAAGTTATGGGTATAAGGATAAATAGGTATTAGTTTAGCAATCAAGTAACAAAGGAACAAGCGATGCAAAGAAATTAGTATTGCTAGATTTGGAAGACAACGTTAAATTTCGATCAAAGTTTTGGAGACCGATAGAATCTATTAATAAAGATTTCTTGAGAAAATAGTACATGATTAGAAGATGATTGTGGTCAGTTGGCAGAAACTTAAGGTTTTATCGGGAGATGAATACCTACAAGAATGAGTAAGCAATAGAAATCTCGAATGGATTAGCACAAGTAAAGATTAAGCAATGATTAAGTTTATGATGACTCAAGGTAAGGGTGATTTCGAGGACAAAAATCATTTGAGCACGAGATGATAGGGTAGGACCAGTAACTTGTTATGACAGCCTATGAAACAACCTAGTAATAACAAGATATGCGATGTTTGAGGATTCAAGGATACATGAAATAGTTTGACGACATAAAAGTATTTCCCTAAGGATCGATTTGATAAAAGTTAAGATGTATCGAGATCAGAGACTTTGTGTTAAGGTTGGAAAAATTGTCAAAGCATGATTGATTGATTCAAAATAAATGACATCGTAAGAGATCAAAATTAGAAAAGTGTCATGATTAAGGATATCGACTGGATGACCTAGAGAAAAGCAAATTGAAAATTGATGATGTGGATATGAGAGTGGCAGGCTCACTACAATGATACGAGTAGAAGTTCAGGTTAAGATTCGTGGCCAAGTTATGCGGTTATGATTTGAAAGGTATGAATGGTTGACAAGTGTACTTATCTAAGGAGTAATAAGTATGGTCAGTTTAAGAGTTCTAATTTTGAGATTTAGGACATGTGGCAAATTTCGAGGACGAAATTTTTTGTAAGGAGGGGAGAATGTAATACCCAATGTTCGTATAACGTTGCCACGTAATTTCGATGAGTTTAGAACACCGAAAGGTTGGTTTTATAGCAATTTCAAGTACCAAATCAACTAGAGGGAATGCCTCAGAGTGAAAGTATCTAAGGAAAATTATATGATCTCGACGAGCATATCGAGATAGGATTTATGGTATCGAAAGAAATCAAATTCGGAACAGTTTTCGGTACAGCTAAAATACAGCTATCATTTAGGCTGTAAAACCGAATCGTAGTAGGAGGCTCCCGAAAAATCAACGGAACCCTAAGGGGGCTCCGGTTTTGCGTAACGAACAACCCTTCGGTGGTTTCAGGACGAAACAATAGCCCGGTGAGAACACTAGGACGAATTGTCATTTTTTTACTAAGCTTTGAAGTTATTAATTTTATGTTTTCGGTATCGAAATGTCAATTAATTCAATGTTTGAAAATATTATTGTAATCAAATAATTATTCTAATAAATCAAGGTCGAAATTAGGGTTAATACGTAATTTTTATATATATTAAATATAATATACAAAATATAGTATATATTTATATATGTATGTAATTGTGGCTGTGTGCGTAAGCTGGCTTCGTGAAGCATTAATGGCCGCGAAATTTGGGCTACAAATTGAGATTTTGGCCACGTGAATTCCGGCTAAGTGGCGTATGAATCTTGGAGCAATTAATGTGCATTTAATATAGAGATTTTCGCATTAAATGTCATGCGTAGCGGGCAAGCATGAAACAGTGTATATATATATAGATATGCATGTGCGCGAGCAATGGCCAGCTCTGTGAAGCTTTAAATGGCCGAAAGTTCAGCTGTAAAAGGAAAGATGTTGGCAGCGTGAAGTGAGGAAAATTAATGAGCAATTAATGTGGAGATCGTGGCAGCAAAGCGGCTGAATTAATGGAACAATTAATGTATAGATACATATTCACGCAATGGCTGCCTATAAATTGGCAGCCATCTTGGCCGATTGAGAAGCAGCGAGGGAGGGAGATCGGCTGAGAGCAATGGCCGAGAAAGAGATCGAGGAAGCTCGCGAGAGAGAGATAGAGAGAGAGAGAGAGCTGAAGCCAAAGGGAGGCAACAGCAAGCGGCCATGGCCGCGAACTGCAAGTCGCGGCCATGGCAGCCCGGTTGAAGAAGAAGCAGGGCAGCAGCAAGGGGGGCAGTTGCGGGGGCTGGTGCGACTGTTGAAGGCGACCAACGAGCAAGCACGCGACCGCAACAAGGCGGCCAGAAGCTTCATGGAGCAGCCATGGCCGACGCAGTGAGCTGGGCTGCGAGCTTCGCGGCTGGACGTGAGGCAGGGGAGCTGCCGCGAGCTGCCATCGCGAGGCGGTGGGCGACGTTGCGGCTGGTGCAGCGACTGGGGAAGGCGGAAACGGCCGAGAAGGAGGGCCGGCGGAGCTCGGCCGTGCGCCCATGGCAGTGGCCGAACGCAGGAAAGAGGAAGAAGTTGCAGCCGCGGGTGAAGAAGAAAGGGAAGAAGAAGAAGAAGAAGAAGAAGAAGAAGAAGAGAAGAAGAAGAAAAGAAGAAGGAAAGAAGAAAGAAGAAGAAGAAAAAAAAAAAAAAATGGAGGAAGGTGGCTGGCGCGGGAACAGGGGATGCGCAAGGAGGAAGAAGAAGGAGGAAGAAGAAGAAGAAGAGAGGAGAGAGAAAAAGAAAAAGAAAAAGAAAAAAAAAAGAAAAGAAAGAAAAGAAAAGAAAAATAGGAAAATGAGAGAAAAATTTCTAGAAAAATCTCGAAAAATAGGAAATTATGTTTCGGTGATATCCTGAAGATTTTGGTGAGAAAAACGGCTCGGGTACGCTTTTCGGGAATATCGCACGCAAATCGAGGAAATCGAAGATGCTAAGCCCAGGTGAGTAAAATTCTCTAGAAAATTTCAGAAATTCCAAAATAGTATTTTATGAATTGTCGTAGTGAAATATTTGAGGAAATATTTCTAGAAATATTTAATTTGAAATTATTGAGGAAAATAGGAAGAAATAGAGGAAAAATTATAGAAAATGCCAAAAATTATGGAAAAATAGGTTTTAATGTTTATTTAAATACCTATGATGATTAGGATGCTTTGAGGTCAAAGATGAGGTGTTTGGCGTGAATTTTGAGGTTGGCACGCAAATCGAGGCAAGGCACGGGTTACGAGGTAGCCCGATAAGCTCTAAAAGGTAAGTGGTACTTCCTCGAAAATGTTTTCGTCATATTGACATGCTCTGATATGTATCTATCACGTAGAATGCATACATGACTATGAAATGCATGATTACACGTTGATGTCATTGATCACACGCATATGAGGCCGTAGGGAGTACGAACTGGCACCGCTGCCTTACCAAGGGTGCACCCATACACCCCGGCTTCGAAAGAGGTGGCCGCTAAAATGGTGGGTAGCATGAGGGTGCAGTTGACACCTACGAGGAAAGACATTGCATACACTCATGACATAGCATTACGTACCCTTACTTAGATGGTTCATCATCTAATCGGGTTTTGCCCCTGGAACATTCAAACGTTCCAGATGGAGACTGTAGCAGGTACGAAGATGAATGAGGCATGAAATGGCACTTAGCTAAGTGCATGATGAATGAACGATAAGATGAATGAATGTGATGTAGCCCATGTGTTTAAGTCCTGCTACTACGAAGTCTGAACGCTTTGAAAATTCATGATGTAAGATATGATGATGTGATATGAATAGTTAAGGATTATGTACATTTGTTTTACTTTTCGAGAGTTATGTAACAACGTTTGCAATAAGTACTTGTCTAGTTATTCATGTATATATTTGCCATGAACAGGTTCGATTCAGCTTCCGCTTTGTAAATTGTATTTATCTCTAGTGTGTAAATTGAACACTAGATAGGCCTTAGGGAATTTTGAGATAATGTAATGATTTAAAAAAAAATATAGACCAAATTTCCTAAGGTATAACACGCCCGAGAAAGCGGGCTGTTACAGTCTGAATCAAGAATGAGATAAGACCCCTCAAGCCCCAGCAACTACACACACACTCTTTCTCTCGTATCTATCACTTTACACATCCCGATGCACAGTAAATAAATAGGGGTCGCACGATACATTTGAAAGGCTCGGATTACACCAGATAAAAGGCAGCATCGACGATTCATATTGCACAAGGACGAGACAAAGAGCACGATTGAGATGAAGGACGCTCGGGCGGTTGCCAAGCTGCCCTCCACTGCCACGTGACACTAGTTGTAGCTGACCCTCCTACCCAGGTCCTTAAGTGAGAAACGGTGTCGTTGGGTGCTTCATTGCCAACAAAGATAAATGTTAATCGAGTAACTTTATACTTAGTTAAATAACTAAGTATCTTAGTCGAATAAAAAATATTGAATGGAGTATTAGTCTATGTATTTAAAACATTAATCGACTAAGAGGTCATGTTAACTTCTATCTTAGTTGAGTAAAATTCATTGGATAAAGTGTAAGTCCTTGTATTTGATTTATAAATCAATTAAGAGAAAAATGTAGTCGAGATAAGTCATATTTTACTTAAATAACAAAAGTACGTAATCGAGTAAAAATTTCAAATTCACAATCACTTGTAAAAGCTGAGATTAAATTTCATATATCACTTATGAAATTTTGTTAAAACCAGATAAAGGGACTTTCTCTCACTAGGTAGAGAGAAAAAGTGGGCACAGAGACGGAGCCAAAATTTTAATTCAGTGGGGTGAACTTAAATACAAAAAATATAATTTTAAAAATAAGATAATAATAATATTATTAAAATAAAAAAATTATAATTCTTCCTTATGGTTTTTTATACTTGAAATTGTAATTATTCAAAAAAGTTATCTTGATTATTTGAATCTTTAGACTCGTCATAACCATGAAAGGTTAGTTCTTGTCGTAGAAGAAGTCGAACACAATCAATTGATGCATTCAGATGAATTTGATAATCACACAGTGTTTGTTCTAACTGTCTGAAGAAAACTGTCTCAATATTTTGCTCTTGATTTATTAAGATTTTATAGTTGTTTCGAACTTAATTGTGTGCACTATTACTATCTTCAACATGAACTTAAAGTCTATCTTTTTTTTTTTTCTTAAATTACTGAACCCTTCTTTCACAAAAAAATCATAATCTCCTTGTTCCCCATTATTTGTTTTAAAAAGATAACAGTATAAGCAAAATGCGACATCATTGCTTATAATATATTCCAACTAATTACTAAATTCATTGAACCAAACTGGAATGAATCACCTTGATTTTAAGACTGACACAGACCTCTTTAGAAGTAGACTCTTCTAATTTGATCTAAAAAATTAATATTATAATCTATTATTATAGTTTTTATCTCGGAATCCACAGGAAGTTGTATAACATTAATTTGCTCCATACTTGTTTTGTTAATTTGTTCGTTTTCTTCAATATAAATTTCCTCTATACTTACTTTTTTTACTTTATAATTTTTTTTAATACTTAACTTTATTTGCATTATTATTGTAAAAAATAAAATTATAAACAAATTGTAAAAAATATTATAATGGTTACTACCGAGCCATTATATACTTCCTTTTTTAATACTTATTTTTTTTTAATTAATAAAATATAATATAATTTTTTTATTTCTAGTAGTATATTATTGTAAAAAATAAAATTAAAAAAAAATCTGGCCCATGGGCCTCACGTGGCTCCGCCCCTGAGTGGGCGGCTAAGTGGCGATCGCAAGCCATCCGGATGACTCTGCCCGATCTCGGCGATCCTCGCCGGCTGGATCGATGGCAAGGGCTTTGGCTCAATCGGGGCTCCAAGTTCATGGCAGTCCTAAGACCAGATCGAGATCAAAATCGCGAGCTAGGGGTGAAAGTTCTGGCTGGCGGGAGGCGGCTGTATCGCATCCATCGAAAATTGTGGTGAACCGAAGAGTGGACCCTCAAGATGGTCGGCTAGCTCGTGGTGGGGCTGGAGTGGCATTGGTTGAGCCAGGTAGTCGTCTTCGTCTTCGTCTATCTTCTGTTTTCCTCCTGTTTATGGGGGTGAAAGGGATGCCGTAGCAGAGGAGCCGGTCGTTAATCGGAATCTTCGGCATGATCTACTGCTGGAACAGATGGTTCGTGATATGGGGCTGGGACATATCCTTGATTTCTCGCAGTTGGAACGCTCCTCGGATGAGCGACACTTGCTGTTCTTGACTCTACAACGATTTCGATCGGTCTGGTATGGTCAAGGGGATGGCTCGCCTGGTCAGGTAGCTAGATTGATTATGGAGGTGGACCGTGATGTTCCGATCGTGATGGTGTTGTTTGCTCCAGTTCGGGGGACGAGGAGATGATATTTGGTGGTGGGTCTTACGTTGAAACATTGCAAGTCTTATACCTTGGATCGAAAATGTGGAGAGTCGGGTGCAGGAAATGAGAATGAATTGGAGGAGGAATCCGAGGAGTTTGGATCTTCGGGGGATAGTGATGATATCCCAGAGGATGTTTGGGCGTTATCCATGCAGGCTGTAAACCCTCTGTTTGATGGGAGTGATCGGCCTGAGGAGGAAAATTGTGACTTGCATGTGATCATGGTGCTTATGTGGGGGAGCAGTTGGAAGGTTTAAACAGGTTGGAAGGACATGAAGGGGTGGAGGAGCACAGGTCGGAGTTGGGTGGAGCGAATCAGCATAGTGGGTTCAATAATAGGGAGATGGGCCGTGTGTGGACAGGGATTTGCAAAAGGAAAATGGGCAGGCCGAATCTGCTAGGCCCATTTCATCTCCAGCTATTTTTGGTCAGCCTAATGAGGATGTGGGTCAGCCTAAACATGAAGAAGCCACTCTTTCTCGTGGTATTCAGCCCAATGGGAATGAAAAATCCTCTTGGGCTAGGGTGGTTGGATCCCCTAGCCGACGCATGCCTAGGAAGCTGAGGTATTATCCGCCTATGGAATTTTTAGATGATGGGCCAGTTGTTCGGTTTTCATGTTATGAATGAAGGCATGAAGCACTGGCACAACACATTAATAAGATATTTTATTGAGAAGCGCCTTCATTTTCAAGTGGTGCAGTCGCCTTCATTTTCAAGTGGTGCAGTCGATTGCGTCTCAGATGTGGCAATGTTTTGGCCTAACTGAGGTAATATCTAATAATTCTGAGTGGATTTTATTCCACTTTGATGATGAGGCGAATATGCTGAAGGCTTTTGATGGAAGCCCTTGGCATTTTACGAGAAGGCCATTATTATTAAAAATTTTGGAAGTGGGTATGGATTTGTCTCGGGATGCTCACTCGTCATTGCCATTATGGGTGAAAATTTTCAATATTCCTCTTAAATGGTGGAATGAAGAAGGTATTGTTATGGTAGCAAGTGCTCTTGGGCACCCATTCATGCTAATTTTACCACTGAGGATCGTTCTAGGATGTAATTTGCTCAAGTATATGTTGAGATGGACGTCTCTTCTTCTTTCCCAAGGTTTATTACGTTGAACCAAGGTTTTAATGAGTGCTCAAGGGAGTCGAGATTTCTAAGGTTGCCTATGGAGTATCAATGGGTTCCGTCTAGTTGCTCTTACTGTCAGGTCTTTGGCCATTCTCTTGATTAGTGCTCATTTAGACCTTGTCAAGTGGTACAGGTGTCTAGTCTGTTGTATTATATTTTTGGTATATAAGAAAAAGAGTTTTGATGCAAATTTCCTCTTGAGAAAATCATGTTTCGAAATAAGTTTTCATATTTCGAAACAATGCATAAGTAGTTTTTAAGCGTGTTAACTTAAATGTTTGAAAGATTGCAAATACATAAAAGTTGTTTCGAAACCAAGTATCTATGTTTTGAAACACTATTCTTATATGTTTTTATATATGTTTCGAAATGGTCTTGGTCTAAGTCTTATTGTTTGTCAAATCTGCATATCATATTTCGAAACATCTTTGTTATGTATGTGTTTTCAAAACAGGTTTTGGACTATGTTTCAAAACCTCCATATCATGTTTCGAAATCTCATTTCCAGATAGATATGTTTCGAAACCTATGATAGTATGTTTCGAAACCTATGTCCCTGACTGTAGAACATTCAAGCATTTGTTTTGAATTACATATGTTTTGAAAAAAAATTTCAAAATATGTTTCGAAACCTCATATCTATGTTTCGAAACTTCTTACTCTGTGTCAACAGAATATCTTCAAAACCAAGTAGCATGGGAGCTGAATGTTTGTTTAAACAAAAATATTTAAATATTTTTTTTGCTTAATCTATATCATATATTTCGAAATCTATTTTAAATTTAAGCCTATGTTTCGAAACCTATTTACCATATTTCGAAACCTTTGTCAGCAGTGAATTCTTACTCAACATGTTTTGAAACATGTTTCTGAAATATGTTTCGAAACCTACTTTTCATATTTCGAAACATCTGTCTCTGTCAAAAGAATTTCAAAAAATTTGTCATGTCTTTGCACTTTATTTGAAAAGCTATTTTAATAATCTATGTTTGAAATTATGCCTATACCTTGATGTTCAACTTTCAGATATGTTTTAGTGGAGAATAAAACCAAATCATTTTGTTTTCTAAAATGATGTCCTCCACTCAGTGTTGTCTCTAAGTGCAAGTACAGCTGGAAAGGCTGTATGTTTCGAAACCTATGTGTAAAATTGTGATGTTTCGAAACCTACTAAGTATATTTCAAAACCTACTTTCTTATCTTGTCTCTAACGGTTATAATTAGCCAAAAGTGTATTTGTTTATTATATATATCAGCTTTTTGAAGACAAGAAAATCTCTCTCACAAGCATACACAATTTTTACACAACTACAAGAGGTTTTTTCCACAAGCACATGTGAACAAAGCCCTTCTAGCGAACTCTCAAAGAAGTTCCTTCCAATCATTCCTTGGTGAGCATTGTGGTACAAACAGGAGAAGCAAGCAAAAATTCAAAGCTCTCATTTCTTCAAAGCTTTCCTCACTTCATACCAATAGGTTTGTTATATCTATTTGGTAAGGTGTTTTTAATTACATTCAAATTGTTGGGTTGTATAAGATAAGTGTTAATTATCTTATTGTAAGGTTTGAATTGAGTCTAAAACTCACAAGTTGTAAGGTTTGAGTTTATCCCGAAAAACTCATTGAGGTAAAGGTTTGAGTTAAGCCATAAAAACTCACCGTGTAAGGTTTTAGGGTGAACTGTGGTAAAACCCCTAGTGTGTTGATCACTAAGTAAAAAATGATTGTGGTTGAAAATCCTTCAAGTGGGTAAACTTGAAGGTAGTAGAGTAGGCAAGTGCCGAACCACTATAAATCTTGAGTGTACTTTATTTCTCATTCCTACTTGTTATTCTTGTTTAAATTGTTTAAAAGAATCATTTTTGAAAATCTAAAGAAGTTTCATTATTTGCAAATAAGTGAACATTATTTCGAAACACACCTTAGTAGATTTCGAAACATACCTGCCAGTAAGTATGATTTCGAAACATAGTCATCTATATTTCGAAACATACTTAACAGAAAGGTTTATTATAAAACTTACTTACTCAAGTTTTGAAACATAGCATCCTGAAAGACAAAGTTTTTAAGTTATTGATAAATTTACCCAAATCCCAATTCACCCCCTTTCTTGGGATATACTTGCCATTATATAGAGCTAACATAGCCCAACTACGAAGGTGAAGAAGGAAGACCAGGCAAATCAGGGTTCAACTAAGGGTCAGCTTATGAAAGAAGGGAATGATAGTGAGAAGATTTGGGAGGGGGGCTAAGCCCAGTGGATCTTTAATCAAGATTGCTAAGCAAGTGAATGTAGCTTGTCCCAATGTTTCGAGAAGTGCTAGTGATCTGGTGGTGGCGCGTTTCTATCATATTCTAGAGGAATATATGGATATCCGATCTTTTGGGGATTTGCATTGTCCAATGGATATGGGTTTTGTGGCTAAGACGAATATGGTCAGTGAGAAATCATCTATGTGAGTCTGTGATGAAGAGGGTGATCTTCAATTTTCGTGGTCGGAGGGCTCAGGTTCTGACTATGTTTCGGTTAAGTCCAAGTCTCAAAAGAAGCAAAAGAGAAAGAAGAATAATGCACGAGCTAAGGCAAATCAAGTTATTAATATTAGTCAGCCTATGATTACAGATTCAGATTGAGTCTGTTATGCGTTTAGATCTTTTGTCCTTGTTAATTTTGGTTTCCCTCCTTTATTGAGGGTGTGTTTTCCTTTTGGTTGTTTGGTATAGGGTATGCCCTGCCTGAGGTGATAGGATTACCATTTTTTTTTTAATATAATTCTTAGTTAGAGAAAAAAAAAATGAGATTATATCTTAACCTACAAAAGTTAAACCAGTTAATGAATTGTTGAAATCCTTAGTGATGAGTTAAAATAGTAAATATAAATAGTTAACTAAACCACTATAAATCTCATGTGCTGCATTGTTTATTATGTGTTTTTATTTTAGCACTTTTAGTTTTCATTTTATACTTATAGCATTATTTTTCAAAAGGCATAAAGTGTTCAAGACAGTTCTTGTACAAATATTTTATCAAACCCAAAAAGTTTTGAAACACCCAATTTACCCCTCTCTTGGGTGCACACACTCCTGTATTTTTTAACATTGACAAACACCTACCTCCATACACTAGTTGAATGAGACCACACATTGAACATTCCCACCTCGAATTGGATGAGTTTGCATCACCAACAAATCTCACGCACCAATACGCAAGGTAATAATATTGTTTCAAGTTAAAGGATCAATTACACAATTACAATTGATAACAAATCATTAATCCTCTCAGTCATCTAATTTTCTATCAATGTTACATTTATTGCAATATTGTTCAACCAACAACCACCCACATTTATTGTTAAGTTATGTTTTGATGATGAAATCTAAGCAAAACTTTAATGATGCTATTAATCAAGTAAAGCTCCATGTTAATTGAGTAACACAATGTCTATTCGAGTATGTACTCCACTTGCTAATCAAGTAAATATGTTCGGGAAAGTCAATTTTAACTAACTTTCAAAAAATTATTCAATTACTCATCACTGTTAATCAAGTAAAACAAGGTATGGACTTAATATTAATCAAGTAAAGAAAGGATTAGTTCTGTAACATTTCAAAAATTTGGGAGTAATCAATAATTATTAAATTATGCATTTGAAGTGATTTTTGATTTATTGGAATTAAATAATTTAGTGAATAGTTGATAATTATTAATTATTGCGTATAAGGTGATTATCAAATATTTGTGGGTTTAAGAGAAATATTAATGATTATGTGTGTTGTAAAAATGGTAAGTAATTATTGAAAATTTGGGGGTATAAGAGTATCTAATAAATGTGGTGCATGTGCTAATTTTTGGAAGTTTTGGGGCTTAAATGCAATTTTCTGGAAAGATGTTGGGATTCCTTTAAATTTAATAATGTGTGTATATATAATGAAGAAGCAGCTAGCGCGGGTGGCCCGCGGGCGTGAGGAGGCAGGCGTGGTCGCGAATTCGAGCCTTGGGGGAGCCTGCACACGGTTGGGGAAAAATAACTGATTTTTAATCAGCCTCAAGTGCCCAAAACGGCGTCGTTTCGACATGAGGCGGTGGCCTCCCAGCGCAAGCCAGCGGCTGCCACGTGGCCGCTTATTTTTAGCCAATTTAAGGCCCATTTCGGGCTGATTTCACACGGAACAGATGGGAGAATTGGAGGAAAGAAAAGAAAGAGGAAATAGCGTGCAGAAGCTAAATGGAGAAGAAGATTATGCAAAAATTGGAGAAAAGATTCAGTTTAATCGAGGTTTAATTAGCCAGGTAAGTAGAGAAATATGTATTAATCATTCTGTACAGTTGGAATTTAATTTTGGGTATGATTTTATTAATTTTGGGAGTTTATGTTAATTTGCAGCATGTATTAATTTGATAGCGTTCAAGCGTAAAAGCGTTAAAATCAGCTAAATAGATGAACCTCACATTTTTCCTTAATTTGTTTTGGTTTCGCATATTAATTATACGAATCAAGGATTTTATTGGCATGATTTAATTTAAAATAAATATGAGACTCGTTGGGGTTTTATTTGTTGTGTTCCTACGGGGTATTGTGTATAGCCCCTATTCCTTTCGGAATGATGCTGAACCCAATATTGAGGACTAGGTTCTTATGTACGAGTTTATTTATGGATTTCTTAGGTGTGGGTCGGCTAGGGCTATCGAGCAGTGGGGCAGGGGTCGACTGTTTGGTGACATTGGAGTATGTTGGTCTCTTGACACACACAATGGCCACTCAAGAAGGGGGTGAATTGAGTGATTAAAATTAATTAAATCAAATTCTTCCATTTAAAAAGTCTTGAGATTTTCTTATAAACAAAATACCCTTGCTATAAATATATATGTTGTTTGAAAATGATAGCAATATAAATTCACAAACAACCACAACAATCGACACAAGAAATATAGTGGTTCGGTGTCTCCAACACCTACTCCACTCTCTCAAGGTCAACCTGACACATAAGGTTCCACTAAAACCACACCTAGGTTTTCAACAAGCTCACCTAGGGAAC
This sequence comes from Diospyros kaki, assembly GCA_036245055.1. Lineage (NCBI taxonomy): Eukaryota > Viridiplantae > Streptophyta > Magnoliopsida > Ericales > Ebenaceae > Diospyros > Diospyros kaki. The sequence continues at coordinate 34,641,239 of BSEG01000016.1, forward strand.
TTTTACAGCACACTGAGGTTTTCCCCTTAATTCAACCCGGAAACTAATACAACAAAACACACCTAGATTACTTGGGCTCTAGGAGGCCACTCACAATCCACAATAAATACAAATAATCAATCATATGTCCAACACACTTAAACTAAAATGGATACCAATATAAGAACAATATACAAGCAAATATGCAAATACAATGATACAATTTTTACCAACTTGGAGAGAATATCTTCTTCTCCTTTACCTTGGGCTTCAATGGATGTATCTTTGATCTTGAGCCTTGGATTGCTTTGAAATGAATGCTTGAGAGCTTGGAAGTGCTTTAGGATGATAGATCTTGATTGTGCATTAGCCTTCTCTAAAAATCTCACCTTGATATTTATACTAGAGCTTCCAACTAATCTGTAACGGATAGGAAAAATTCGACCGTTGGAACCAAGAGTCGACTTCTCTAAAACAGGAGTAGACTCCTATTTGAAGTAGGAGTCGACTCTAGTTATACAAGAGTCGACTTCTCTAATGCAAATGTCCTCATTTTATTTTATTTATATTTTACCTTCCATTTACTTTAATACATAAATGTAAATAACAAAGTACCCCCCATTTGGATTCAATAAAAATCCAAATATATAAGAAAGTAGATTTTGAATTTTAGTACAAAATCAGAATTTAGCGATTTTATGTTAGAGATATGCCCCACAAGCCAATTATATTTACATGTAATTGATCATATTTTATATTTTGACTCTTTATCTTCAATCAATTATTATTGCAAGGCATAATTAGGGTTTTTACTCTATAAATAGGCCACTTAAGAAGCTGGAAAAATAAGGAGAAATTCGGATCTCTCATTGGAGGCGCCTAGGGTTTGCTAGCACTACTCGAGGCGTTGTGGAAAAGGGTCAATCGTGTGGACCGACCTGGAGGAGTCTGCGCTTGCAACTCTACGGATCAAATAAGGCAGAATCGAAGCTACGCGATTAGTCGGTTTCTAATATTGGTATTAGAGCGACAGGTTATCTTGAACCTTTGATGATTTCGTTAGTCTGCATATTTGATTCGGTCCTTGATTATGGCAAAAACGAATTTGTTTTGTTTTAAATCTGCCATGTTTTGATGAATCAAGAACAGTAGTAACGAATCAATATTTATCATCAATTCTGCCATGTCTAAATGATGTGTTTGTGTATCGAACAACATGCTAAGATGGAAGATTAATCGTTTTGGTAATCAGTTTTTAATGTGTTAAGAAACTAATATATAGAAACGGGTAGAATCTGCCATTGTTTGCTATTTTCGGTGATGCATGTAATCAACTTATTTTCGAGGTTAGAAGAAGATTTGTAATCGATATATAATAAGATTAAAACCGATTTAGATTATGGGGTCGTGTTATAGAACAGTATGTTCGAAAAGAATCAGTTTGATATGATCAAACCGAGATCAGTTTTTGAATCTGTTTTGATATCATCTGTTCGAACAGTTCAATATCTGTTCTGATATGATCAGTATGAGAGAATGATCTGATTGAATAGAAGCATCCTGATATAATCAAAACGAACAGGAATGTTGATGCGATCAGTTCTTGTTTATTGTTTGATATAATCAGTATGTGTTCAAACAGTTTGCGGGGAGCAATCGTTTCTGATATGATCTTAAACGAACAACAAAGAACGGCAATTGTTTTCTGATATGATATTAAATGAACAACATTATGTTGATATACATATTGATGGCAAGGGATTTATGATATGATCTAATCCGTCGGGGGCGCTGCCCCCGAACCCCCGTGTTGATTAGGATCATAATCTATTATGTCTATTACATATGCAAAAGCTGAAAAACTATTTTGTTTACATGTCTTTTAACTTGTATTCAATTGTTATCTTCATTGCATGAGATGGTTTTATTATTTTTAAGATACATGCTAACAACATGTTAGTATCATTATGTATGAGATGCATCTTATGATATATTAGTTATGCAATGAGTTAAATGCATGTATTGTGATCTAGATGAAATATTAAAACCCCTCGCTTAAAATTGTTTTAAATATGAATATTAAGTCGTTAATGGGGAAATCAAAAGAGTTTAAATTTTCTCCATGGCCTTCCATCATTGGCATATAATATGAGGTTTTCATGTTTGATATGTATCGCCAATATCATTTGGGGCATACTAAGTATGGCAATCTATATTATATGTTATGCATGTCGATGTACATTAGGTGATATGTGGAAATACTATCGTCAATATTCTTTGGGGGTATCTCTATTTATCACACTTATGGTTAATGATGGTTTGACTTAACATGTTTTGCATAAGAGCGTCAATGATATTTGAGTTCATGCAAATATGAGGCAAAATAGTCTGAGGGTTACATGAGATGTAATTGGTAAGAGTTACCTACCTTTTTAAAATTACTATAAGAGCTACGATATTATTCGAGTTTATGGTAATATTAATTGGGTCTCATACCCACTAGAAAGCCTATGCATTCAAACTTTCCAAATCTTATTTTGAGGGTGCTAAGATTTGATTAAAATAGTGGGAGTATCACTTATAACAAAAGTCCTTAATCATATGTGTAATGTAATTGATTGAGTGTTTAAATGTATGAACATGTTTATATTTGCAGATTTGTGAAATAAAAAATGGCCAAGAATCCACTTGCAAATTTGCTAGACACTAACAGGTTGACAGGTCCCAATTATCTGGATTGGCTAAGGAATCTCAAAATTGTTTTGGATTCCGAAAAAATTACTTATGCGCTAGATAAGACCCCACCTGAAAAAGTTTCAGAGGCTTCCACCCTAGAGAAACTGACCACTTGGCAGAAGTGGAAAGATGATGATCTTCAGGCTCGTTGTTATATGATCGCATCAATGTCCAATGAGCTGCAAAAACAGCATGAGAACATGAAGCATGCAGCAGAGATTCATTTGCACCTACAAGAGTTGTATGGTGAAAGACTAGGTATATGAGATATCAGATCTCAAAGGAGCTTTTCAGGGCCCGTATGACGGAAGGTGAATCAGTCAATACTCATGTATTGAGAATGATAAACCTCATTGAAAAGCTTGCGTCCTTGGATGTTGTTATGGATAATGATCTATATGTAGATTTGATCTTACAATCTCTTCCTGATTCATTTGATCATTTTGTCATGAATTTCAATATGTATAAGCTTGTTACTACTCTTCCTGAACTGTTTAACATGTTGAAAACTGCTGAAATGACAATGAAAAAGGATAAATCTATCATGCTCATTGGTTCCTCACATTCCTCAAAACCAAAGAAGAATTGGTCAAAAGGCAAAGAGAAGAGTTCTCAAAAGGGGAAGACAAAGCCTAAGGGTGGTGTTAAGAAAGCAAAGCCAAGTCAATCAGAGAAAGGAAATTGCTTCCATTGTGGTAAGATTGGGCACTGGAAAAGGAATTGCAAGACTTATCTTGCAGAACTGAAACAGAAGCGTTCTGATTCAGGTATGTACTTTGTTGAAATTAATCTTTCAGTTAATGATGCTTCTTGGGTATTAGATACCGGATGTGGTAGTCATATTTGCAATGATTTGCAGTTGATGACAACAAGCAGGAGGCTAAATAAAGATGAGGCTTCTCTAAGGCTTGGGAATGGAGCAAGAGTTGCTACTATAGCCATAGGGACAGTTCATTTAGTTTTAGAATCTGGAATAAAATTAGTTTTGAATGATTGTTTTTATGTGCCAGACATTATTAAGAACATTATTTCTATTCCTGTTTTGGACAAGGAAGGTTTTAATTTTTCAATTGCTAATGGAGTTTGTTCTATTTTCAAAAATGGTTTCTTATATGGTACTGGTGCATTATCAAATAATTTGTATACTGTTCAAACTAATGATTCCATGATTTGTCTACAACAAAGTAACAAAAGAAAGGTTGATGATCAAAATTACGCTTATATGTGGCATATGAGATTAGGTCATATTTCCAAAGACAGGATAAATGAGTTGGTTAAAAATGGGTTATTGAACTTGTTTGACTTACAGTCACTTCCAACTTGTGAATCATGTCTTAAAGGAAAGATGACAAAATCACCATTTGTTGGACAAGTGGAGCATGCATCTAATCTATTGGATTTGATCCATTCAGATGTCTGTGGGCCACTAAATGTTAGTGCAAGAGGTGGTTTTTCATACTTCATTACTTTCACCGATGATTTCTCACGGTATGACTATGTATACCTTATGAAACACAAGTCAGAAGCCTTTGAAAAGTTCAAAGAATTCAAGAATGAATTCAAGATGGGATTCTCTCCTAGTGGACTCCACCAGGAACACCACAACTCAATGGAGTTTCTGAACGTAGGAATCGAACCCTATTAGATATGGTGAGATCCATGATGAGTTTCGCTAATCTTCCTTTATCCTTTTGGGGCTATGCTCTTGAGACAACTGCCCATTTGCTTAATAGAGTTCCCTCTAAATCAGTACCTAAGACACCATATGAGATGTGGTTTGGTAAGACACCCAGTTACAAATATTTAAGAATATGGGGGTGTCTTACCTATGTTAAGAAAATAGTGGGAGATAAGTTGGATACTAGATCCACTAAGTGTAAGTTTCTGGGATATCCAAAATAATCAATTGGATATTATTTCTATCATCCCCTTGAACAAAAGGTGTTTGTTTCAAGGAATGCCACTTTTCTTCAAAAGGAATTCCTATTAGATGGGAATAATGGCAATATGATAGATCTTGAAGAAATTCAAGAATCACAAACTACTATCCCACAGGTGGAAGCAGAAAACAACTTTGAACCTCAAAGTACACAATCTCCTCGTAGATCCCAAAGGATCACGAGACCTCCTGATAGGTATGGTTTCTTAGTTGAGGGTAATGAAGATAACCTTCTATTGGATGAGGATCCAAGAACCTACAAGGAGGCGATATCTGATATCGACTCGGGAAAATAGAAAGAAGCTATGAAATCCGAAATGGATTCCATGTACTCTAACAAAGTATGGACTTTGGTGGATCCTTCTGAAGGTATTGTACCTATTGGTTGTAAATGGATCTACAAGCGAAAGCTTGGAGTTGATGGAAAAGTAGAGACTTATAAAGCTTGTTTGGTGGCAAAGGGTTACACTCAAACTCAAGGTATTGATTTTGAGGAAACTTTTTCATCAGTTGCGATGCTTAAGTCCATTCGGATCTTACTTGCCATAGCTACATATTATGACTATGAGATATGGCAAATGGATGTGAAAACAGCCTTCCTTAATGGTGACATTAAGGAGGATATTTATATGGTACAACCAGAGGGATTCATATCCAATGGAAATGAGCAGAAAGTTTGCAAGCTTCAAAGGTCCATTTATGGGCTAAAACAAGCTTCCCGTAGTTGGAACATACGTTTTGATGAGACAATCAAATTGTTTGATTTCATCAGAAACTTGGATGAACCATGTGTGTACAAGAAGGTTAGTGGGAGTGCAGTAATTTTTCTGGTGCTGTATGTTGATGACATACTACTCATTGGGAATGATGTAGGTATGTTACAAGAAACAAAAGCGTGGTTATCTACTAATTTTTCCATGAAAGATTTGGGCGAAGCATCTTACATTTTGGGGATTAAGATCTATAGAGATAGATCAAAAAGGATGCTTGGTTTGTCCCAATCATTGTATATAGATAAAATGTTAAAAAGGTTTAACATGGAAGGATCTAAAAGAGGATTTCTTCCAATGCACCATGGGATTTCTCTCTCCAAGTCTATGTCTCCAAAGACTCCAGAGGAGAGGAAAAGAATGGCATCTGTACCCTATGCTTCTACCATAGGTAGCATAATGTATGTTATGTTGTGCACTAGACCTGATGTCGCACATGCTCTGAGTGTCACGAGCAGATATCAGTCTAATCTAGGTGAGGAGCATTGGATAGCCGTGAAAGGAGTTCTTAAGTACTTGAGAAGGACAAAAGACACTTTCATGGTATATGGAGGAAGTGAACTGAAACTGGAATGCTTTACGGATTCAAGTTTTTAGTCTGATGTAGATGACTCAAAATCAATGTCTGATTATGTATTCACCCTTAATGGTGGAGCAGTTTGTTGGAAAAGTTCCAAACAAGAAACAACTGCAGATTCTACCACTGAGGCTGAATATATTGCAGCATCAGATGCTGCAAAGGAAGCATTTTGGATGAGGAATTTTATCTCAGTATTGGGAGTGGTTCCTACTATTGTTGATCCAGTTCTAGTTTACTGTGAAAACAATGGTGCAATTGCTCAAACAAAGGAACCAAGGTCCCATCAAAGATCCAAACACATACTGCGGAGATTTCATTTAATCCGTGAGATAATTGGCCGTGGTGACATCAAAATGGAGAAGGTTGCATCAGCGGAGAATGTAGCAGATCCCCTTACAAAACCATTGTCACAACAAGTGTTTGAACGTCATCTTGAGAAGATGGGCTTAAGATACATGGGAAATTGGCTTTAGGGCAAATGGGAGATTGTTAGAGATATGCCCCACAAGCCAATTATATTTACATGTAATTGATCATATTTTATATTTTGACTCTTTATCTTCAATCAATTATTATTGCAAGGCATTATGTTTTTTGTTTGTCATTGATGGTTGTCTTTATTATTTCCATATTTGACAAAGTCCATAGATCAGATAGGCTCGTGGAATATTGTCGTGCATAGAGATGACGATCATGAAACGTATTCCTTATAAGCCTTGATCTTAAATGTTCCTAGTCGTAGAGTTATTAGGATTGGACACTAATAACTCGGATAGACTAGCATATATGATGCATGCTCAATTAGGAGATTGTCTTGTTTCATGGACATTGGTGTGTGGACACTAGTGCATATATGTGGGTGCTTATTATAAGAATAAGTACACTGAACTGACCCGCTACAGAATTCCTAATGGTAATTGTTGATTGTCGAATTGGAATTTCTGTGTTGCAGTAGTGCAGATTGGTCCTTAGACTTGAGACATCATGGTAGTCTTATATTTGACTAGTTACGCTTTGGTTCTTTTTTGGATTCCAATAGAGTCATTAACAAATTATCACTGGGCGTAACCTTATCACATATGAAAGCTTGTGAATGTTGAAATAGGATTCATCACTTATCGACAAGATGAGAAGATGTCCTATGTATTCTGATGATTTCATGATTGAGGAAATCCTTGGCCAAGGTCAGATGGAAATCAAAAAGTGTTTTGATTTCATTGAACAACTCATAAATCTGGAATGGATACATAGTTGTTGAATGACTAGGGTTTCGTCATAAAACTATACCCTAAATTTAATCGGGACATAGTTGATGAAAGGATTTTACTGTACGGTAATTGCAATCGAAAAGGTCCGTGTTTTTCATCGTTGGCTAGGCATTCATGGCATGTTGCTAGACGTTAACCATGATATGTAGGGTTTTAGAATTAATATGATTAATTCTAAAACTATTAATTAAAGAGTTTAATTAAGAAGCCCATAAGATGAGTTAATTATGAAGCCCATAAGTTTAATTAAAGAGTTTAATTATTCTAATGAGTTGGGCCTTCATATAGCCCAATGGAATTGGCCCTACATCTAGCCTAATGGTGGACCTAAGGGGTCACACACTTGGGTCGAGTCCGTTCCACAAATTAAAAGAGAGATACGGCCCAATATGATTATGGGCCGGACCTAAATCGTTTAGGGTTTTTCCAAAGGCATAATTAGGGTTTTTACTCTATAAATAGGCCACTTAAGAAGCTGAAAAAATAAGGAGAAATTCGGATCTCTCATTGGAGGCGCCTAGGGTTTGCTAGCACTACTCGAGGCGTTGTGAAAAAGGGTTGATCGTGTGGACCGACTTGGAGGAGTCTGCGCTTGCAACTCTACGGATCAAATAAGGTAGAATCGAAGCTACGCGATTGGCTGGTTTCTAACATTTTACCACCCCCAAAATAGATACCTTCTATTTCTTGAAAAATTCATTAAAAATCATTTTAACACTAATGAATATTAGATATGAAAATACCGGGAGTTAGTTTTTCAAAATGAAAATATTTTCTAATATATTCCCTTATAGCGTGCTAATATTCCAGACTTAGAAAAATATCATTACTCGGTTCATTTTGATACACAAAATAATATAATACTTAAGACATATCAAAAATACATTAGAGGTTTTAAACATACCAAAAATGGTTTTACTAAAATTATATTTTGTTAATCATCAAAACACACAATAGGTTTATTGAAGCAATTTGGCTCAACAGAGTAGACTATTGTACGGCCCTAAAGTGGACTGTCGGGCGGACACTCCTAGTCACTGATTGTTGACCGGTGTCGAACACTACTGACCAGCTCTGCCATTTCGTGATTTACTGCATAATTTGATATGTTATATTATCGTTCATGATTTGATATGCACATGGGTACGAGATGCATGTTGGGGTATTCATTTCTTGAGTGTGCTTGGACACAAACATTCTATCATGGTTAGATTGCATTTGGCACGGGCATATGCATCGCGTGTGGTTTACTATGTGGGCAGAGCATGGCTTAATGCCTGGATGTATTGGCGCCAGTGTATCACGTTGATGTTCACTACGCTATTGCATTTTTATGTTCATTGCATGGTTACTATATGTTCAGCAGTCTCAGACGGGAGTACCGTTTTGAGAGAGCTTACAGCTCAACTATTCCATAGCTTGGGTTAGGAGGACCGACGAGAGCATTTGGGTGACGAGAGTACCGAGCCGGGATGACGCGCACAGGTTTGTTGAAGATATATGTTGCCTTTCAGGGCAATAACATGTTGGTATGGGACTTGGGTGTTGTGCGTCTTGTGTGGGCCCCAAGGACTGATACGTGCTTTTATTTATGCTTTTATACTGTGTCGGGCGTCTCATGGCTTGTGTGTGCTTGGGGGTTAGTGTTCTGGGGAGAGTTTACTGGATATGTTCAGCCTTCAACTTTCCTTTCTTTTTACTTGCTGAGTCTCTCAACTCACTTTGCTTTCCATCATTCCAGGTAATGGCAGCGTGGGTCAAGGGCAAGGGAGTCAACATCTAGCGGCAGACTCGATATGGTGTACATGCAGTTTCGTCAATCCCCATTATTCCCTCGTTAGCCTTAGTTGACTCTGATGTTTGAGTAGAATTTACTCTATTAGTTTTGACTATGCCAGGTCATTCCTCATGTCTCATGTATGTTGGCATAGGTGTCTGTATGTATTTATTTATCATGTGACTGTTGTGCTAGCGGAATACCCGTAGTGCATGCATGTGTATAGCTTAGCTTCCGATGTTTTAATTCTTGTGTATGTATGCTAGGGTAGTTTTTGTCTTGTATTTCATTCTTTCTCCTTCCGTAGGTGCTCCTGTTCGGGTAGTCCAGGTGGTTGGGATATCCAAGCGGGGGTGCTTACAAGTTTAGTAACAAATGTTCACTCAATTAACTATCAGATTAATTAAGTAAAACTTGATTACACTAAAGGTTAATCGTGTATATGCCTAATGCATTTTTCAAGTAAAAGAAGTTGAAAATACTTCAATCAAGTAATTTAAGTGTTATTCAACTAACCATGATATTAGTCGAGAAATTAAATTCCTTAATCGAATAAGTATTAAGGCTAGAATAACAAGCCTCTAGACTTGTAATGTTAATCAACCAAAAGAAAAAAAATAATCGAGTAATACATCCTTTTTAGTCAAGTATCCAAAAATCTTACTCGAGTGATTAATTAGATAAAAAATGTCAAGTTTTTATAGTTGGCCATTAATCAACTAAGAGATTATGTTCAATCTAGTAACTATTATTTTAGTCAAGTAAATATGTGCCTTCATTGAGTACAACCAAAATAACATAGAGTAAGTCTCTGTATCCATTTTATTAATCAACTAAAAGGAATCTTCTACTCAGGTTAATGAAATATTATAATTGAGTATCAAGAATGTTCATCGAGTATTGAATATAAGCTTAAAATGTTAATTAAGTATGAAATGTTAATCAAATAATATCATTGTACAATTGAGTAACAAATATGCTTAATCAAGTATTTAACTAAAATTCAAAACATTAATTAAATAAGATATTTTGTACATGAGTAATCATATCGTATAATCAAGTATCAAAGGGACTTAGTCGAGTAAGATATAATGGACAAAGAGGGAGTCTTTGAATTTGAAATAATAATCGATTAAGATAATCTTGTAGTTGAGTAATGCCTGACCTTAATTTACTACCATTCAAGCGTACTCGAGTATGTGCCAAAATTATTTGAGTAATATAGAAATATACTCGATTATTTGTGTTAAAATTTGAAAATATAGTTGTTATAAAGCATTAAATACACGTTGTTTTTACTATTTTGACCTTAACTGAGACATTTAATGCTATGTGAATATTCTCTCAGATAAATTGAATGCAAAAATGAATTTAAATTATTTTTACCATATACACATTATGTGCAAAATTATACATTCCTTTTATATGTGTATTTGTGTGAACTAACTTGACAAAATTAGTCAAATCATAGAGCTGTTGAGATTGTAGGCAACAGAAATTCAAATTTAGCTCAAGAACTCTATAAAAACCTATGAATTGCATGAGATTGGGTCACTGATTCGATGATCATTTAAGCGAATATTTGCAACAATGATATTCTTTAGAGTTCTCAAGTAAAGTCTCAGGTTGATCTTCTTGAAGAAATATTTTCAAGCTAGAATTTTCAAGAGAGTTGAGAGCTTTTTTTCTATATGTCTTTACACTTCTCTTATATTCCCTCGTGAGCTTTATTTCTTATCCTTTGAGGGCTATTCTTTGTTGTGAACTTATCCTTTACTTGTTTTTTTCAACAAAGTGATTGTAAAGGTCATTGCTTGATAAAAGGCTTGTAAGGTTGTTGCTTTGTCCATACAAGTAAAGGTTCCAAGTTAGCCTTTAAAAGTTGAGGTTCCAACTTAGTCTTGAAAAGTTAAGATTTTAGCTGAGCCTATAAATTTGTGTGAAGGTTATAAATGAACTTGTAAAAGCTACTCAGTTAGCGAACTATTTTAAATCCTTAGTAAGGAGCCAAGATAGTAGATGTAGGCAGTTGACCGAACCACTATAAATATTATGTTCTTTGTTTTCCTTCTGGTTCTCTATGCTTTGATTTTCACATGTTGTGCATCTTCAATTTATGTTTCAAATATTGTTTTTAAAATTGCATGAGCATAAATATTTTCACCTCCATATGATGTTTATCCTTATTCACAATAAAACTTTTGAAAGTCATAATGTCACGACCTAGGCACCACCTTCAAAAGGTTGATGCCTAGCCCAAACTTAAATAACCCAACATCCCTTCCTGGCCAGACAATGTGGGATTCGCCAAGGTCACTCACTGGCTACTAAGCACTGGGTTTGCTCCTTCTTCGAACACGTGCGCCCCAGCACGTGCTGGCCCCACCATCCGATACTAAGAGGTTGGCTTTGATACCAACTATAACAGCCTAGGCAACCACCTTAAAAGGATGCTTCCAAGCCAGCATATATAAGCCCAGCATCCCTCTCTTAACCAGCCGATAAGGGATTTGCCAAGGTCACCCATCGGTTGCTAAGCACTGGGTCAACCCAGTGTATTGTAGCCGGTGAGTGACCTTGGCGAATCCCACATTGGTTGGCCAGGAAAGGATGTTGGGCTATTTAAGTCTGGGCTAAGCATTAATGTTTTAAGAAGGTGGTGCCTAGGTCATGACATGTGGTATCAGAGTTAACCCGGTTGACCACTATACGGGGCTATTGCTCACGACCCGAAAGGTGTGGTAGGCGTGTATTGTACAAGTTTATGGGTGGTTGCTGGGCTGGTATGCTGTCTAGGCATCAACCTTTAGAAAGTGGTTGCCTAGCCTGTTATAGTTGGTATCAAAGCCAACCTCCTGGTAATGAATGGTGGGGTCAGCACGTGTCCGAAGAGGGGGTGGACCTGATGCTTAATAACCGATGAGCGACCTTGGCGAATCCTACATCAGTTGGCCAAGAAAGGGATGTTGGGCTTATATATGTTAGCTAGGCAACAACCTTTTAAGATGGTTTCCTAGATTGTTGTAGTTGGTATCAGAGCTAACCTGGCTGGCCGTTATACTGGGGTATTGCTCACGACCCGAAGGGTGTGGTAGGCATGTACTGTACAAGCCAGTAAGTGGTTGTTGGGCTGGTATGCTGGCTAGGCATCAACCTTTGGAAGGCGGTTGCCTAAGCTATTATACATAAAACATTCAAAACAGGTTCTATGCATTAAAATTCAAAAATAAGGTAAAAGTTTTAAAACATCCAATTCACCCCTTCTTAGATGTACACTCCTATGAGTCTTTACATTTACTATAAGCTTCTCATGCTTTGTGGAATGTGACTCACCATTCTTTATCATTAGTATATCATACTAATTAATTTGTGCTAGTCCGTAATCGCTTGATTAAAGTCCCTATGATAGGCTCAAGAGAGTTAGCAAGCCCAATCCCAAGTATATTTGACAGCATGTAGCTCATTTCATGTCTTTGCTATATGTCTTTACTTGGTCTTTAGTGGTTGGGGCATTTCCTATTTTCTAGCTAGCAATATTAAGTTTATTATAGAGGGTGGGGTTAGTGTCTTCAGTTTTTCTTATTTATGCTTCCATGTTCCTAAATTCTAGAGAGTTGGTTACTAGAGTCTATATATATTGTTGGACCCATGGAAAGGAAGGGGGTGGAGATAATTTCTAAAAAACTTTCAATGGTAGTTCCGACCATATAACTAGAGCTTTTCTTTCATTATTTGGTCTGCACCACCCTATTTAAGGAAGTTTAGGACTAGGAGCAATTTAAGATTTCTTGTACTAAAGAATCTCGTCATCATATTCTTAACAACTTAAGAAAAGATCTCTAAAAATAAATTTAGGGACTTATTCATACAAAATTGGAGTATCATGGATGAAGATAAACTATCATTTATTAATTATTACAAAAGTACATCAAAATGTTCTTTTATATGTCATCTAAATTTGGCATTAGGGTATATAATTAATGTCAAAATTCTAAGAAACACAAAAAAAAATGTTTTCGGATCATTTTTCATAATTTTGAAAATGCTTCGAGGCAATTTTGCAATATTAGAAAATATTGAAAACTTGCTTTTGATTTGTGAAACATGTTTCTATCCCCATAACCACGCTAAAGATTGAGGTAATTTCGTCTCTATTATCCCACAACCACATTAGAGATGAAAGTAATTTCTTCTCTGACTAAAAACTTTAAACCTTAATCTATTATTTCTTTTTCATTATGCAAAAACATGAAAACTCCTGAGTTCCCTCTGCCTCTGCCACCCTCCATCATCATCCTTCTATCTTCTCAATCTTATCGTGGCTCCACTATCCTATCATTACATCAATCACCATCTTCCTTCTGTCTTCTCAATCTCATCATAATCTTGTCGTGGTTTCACCATTCTATCGTTCCATCTACCACTATTATCCTTCCATCTTCTCAATCTCATCATGGTTTTATTCATCTTCAATCGAAAACTGCAACTCCAAGCTCAACTAAGGATCGTCCATCTACTTATTTGTTTGTATATATATTCCTAATCCTAACTTTTTCGTAGCTAACTTGTGAATGTATTATGTATGTATATATATTTTGTGAATATATGTATATATATAGTGATTATGTGAATGTATGTATATATATATATATAAGTAGAAAAGGGAATAATGATAAAGTGGAGGATTTTTCATAAATTGTATTATATTTGATTATTTTATTTCTTTAGATTTATAATTTATTTTTAATTATTAAGTCATGATTCATGAATAATAGAATTTGCATTTATGTTTGCTTGAATGAATGATGGAATTTATAGTTATGTTTGATTGAATAACTATTTTCTATAATTTTTTATAGTAAAAATTATATTTACAAAAAAAAAAACTTGTACCTTTTATTTATGCATTTCTCTCACATTTCCATTTTCTAATTTTTTTGAAAAATGTCATTTTTTTTTATTTTCATTTTGCATCGTATTCATTTTCCTTTTTCATTTCCATGCAACCTAGGCATAATACTTAACCCTCTTTGAAGGCACGACACTCGAGAGATATTATATATATATATATGTACGTATAGGTATAATATTAAACAAAATTTTCAAAAGAGATACTAACAAAGATAAATAAATTAAACTTTTATTTTTGGACAAATATATGTTTTCGTAAATTTTATTTATTTTTTATTTTGAATCAAAATTAAAATTAAAATTTCCACCCATTAGAGTTTTTAAGAGGTTAAAGTTAACTCAAGACCCAAGATTTAAGTGAACTCTAGTAAGGTACGCAAAAAATTTATTGTTGTGGCATTTTATATATTAAAAATAAAATTAGTTGTTTCTTAAAAAATCCTACTATAATTTGGATGATGAATAACATCCCAAAAAAGAATGGGGTGTTACACCTTGGCTCTTATAAGAAATTCCTTAACCTACATCCTATCCATCAAGTTAAGTATAATATTTTACTCTTGTGTTAGTTTTGATAATGAAAAACAAATTATTTATATCCTAAGTCAAGTATATTATTTTCAAACAAAAATTAATTTCAAATATCTTTGTGAAAATAAAAATCAAATGAATTACATGTATGGAGACTTGCAAAAGTAAGTATTAAGATTTAAAAGAATCTCTTAAATGATTTTTATAAATTGGTTTTGAATAATTTGATAAATAAAGCAAAATGTTTCAAAAGTAAAAGACCATGTATGTTCTTGATAGTTGATGTTTTTACCTTTAATATAAGTTTAATGATGAAAATCTTTTTATGACAAAAATCCAATTGCATTTTAATGGTGAAAAATAATTGTTTTTTATGATTTTTAAGAGGGTTTGAAAATAAAACAAGTGTAGTTGTTACCCTCAAGTTTTTGAATCCTTGTCACTAGCATAACCTAAGACTTATGTAAAAAAAAGAAACCACTCAAATTGGAAGCACTTTAGTTTATTTATCTGCCCAAACTAATATTTTCTTCAATCTGTTGACTAATGTTTTAATTTGTCGACTAACACTATTACATTTGTCGACTAACACTACTGCATCTGTCGACTAATGCTTCAATCTGTCGACTAATGCCTTCAATTTGTCAACTAACAGAAGTCTTGCATTGCATCTATCAACTAAATCCTTGCATCTGTCAATAGTTTCCTTCGTTTGATACCTCCAATGGCTAGTTTTTCAACTCCAATAGTCACAAACGACTATATTTCTCTTGAAGCTTTTGGGAGGGCCTATAAATATAAATCAAGCATGATTTAGAAAAGGCTAATGGATGAAAATAAAGTGAAGTGAGCTTGCAAAATTTATTCATCTTCTCAATTGTGCTTGAGCTTTATTTTTCTCTCAAAAAGGCTTTGTGTATCATATTGTAAAATTAGTTTCAAGCTTTTGTATCTTATTTTGAGAGATATTGTAAGTAAGAGTGTCTACTCTTAGAACCTCTCTTTTGTATCATTCTTATATTTCTTAACTTGTAGCTAGAGGGCTTACTTATTTAAGCAAGAGATTTGTATTACCTAGCTTGTTGCTAAAAGGCTTACTTGTATAAATAAGAGGTTGTAAATTCCTAACTTGTTGCTAGAGGTCCTATTTGGAGAGATAGGAGGTTTTTAGTAGATTAGTTGAAAAATCTGTAATGAGGAGCTAAGGAAATGGCTTGGTTTAAGCCGAACCACTATATATTGTTGTGTCCTTTCTTTGTTTGTGCACTTTGTTTCATTTATTGTTTCAAGCATTTCAATAATCTTCACTTGCACTAAAATCTCATTTTTCATCAAAATGATTTTAAGTTCTATCATATTTTTAATTTACCCAATTCACCCCCCTCTTGGGTGTGTGCCATAGCACTTCCATTATATCAAAGTAAGTTCAGATAATGGTTATTAGATGGTCTTACTCTTAATTCATTTGAAAATACTATCATTTATTTTAAATTCATTATTATGGGTAATGTTGTTACCTGACTACAACTATGAATTTATGGTATGAGAGACTATCTCAAGGTGGCACATGAGTGCTCTCTCAAATGATGGATGACTCTTCCAGGTGATGGATGACCTGTCTGGAGAGAAAACAAGTTAGGGGTACTGGTGAGTGTCCTCGGCAAACCCTCCGATACTTAAGTCAGCCTTTGGAAAATATGGAGTACTTAAGCATAAGAAAGGAGTTTGAATATGAGAGTTGGCATACCTGAATGAAGAGAGGAGCCCCCCTATTTATAGCTATTAAGGAGGCTGACAAGTGGTGCGTGACACTTGCTATTCTTAGCAAACATCTAGGAGACAGTTCTAAACAGGTCTTGGGGAGGCATCAAACTTCTTATAAGGGTCTCTCACATGGCCTAGAGAGAGGATCCTGGGTTAAGTGGCCCACGAGGGTCTCCTAGGTGTCTTCAGAAAAGGTGAGTGACTCACAGATCCCCTGGGAGGGTCGCAATGATGCCACAAGAGAGGCTCATGGGGGGGGGGGGGGCACGAGAGTATCTTGGTGTGGTGTATGGCTTGGCATGGCTGCATGCGAAGGCGAGGCATGACATGGCCGCGTGCAAGGGCATAACCTCATGCGGGGGCAAGGTGTGGCATGGCATGGCTGCACGCACCAAGAGGGGTGGCATGGTACGACTAAGGGTGTTGATTGCATGTAGGTAAAGGGGGAAAGGGGCACCTTCTCTGTTGGATCCCCAACCCGAAAACCCTAGAAGCCAAGGAAACAGAGATGGAGTCCTAGAAAGAGAAAGACGCAAATACTAAATAGCAATCACGCAGAGCAACTTCCTAGCACAAGAGAAGCATGATATATTTATATCATGAGGAACGCCATTACGAGGTGTACCAATGCAAGGTTTTAATCCATTTTCAAAAACATTTTTAAAAAACATCAAAGATAGCAGCAAAAACATAAACAAAATCGACCTTACAAGACCCGTTTCTCATGTCCATATGCAAACATGAAACCAAACCATGCCATAGGGGGTTTAGTTAATATACTTCTCAACACTTGAAGGCTTGTTAGTTTTATATAATGGCAAATATATCCCAAGAGGGGGGTGAATTGGGATTCAGGTAAATTTTTGATAACTTGAAAAACTTTTTCTTGCAAGACACTAGGTTTCAAAAATTGAAAGAGTATGTTTCGAAACTAACCTCTCTATTAAGTATGTTTCGAAATATAGATAAGTATGTTTCAAAATCAAACTTACTGGAAGATATGTTTCGAAACCTACTATAGTATGTTTCGAAACCTTACTCTCTGAAATGCTTATTTTGAAACTCTTTTAGCTTTTGTAAAATGATTATTTTGAAAGCATAGGCAACAATAGTAAGCAAGAGAAATAATCAAGGCAAGTGCACATGAAATTTATAGTGGTTCGACACTCGTTTACTCCACTACTTTCAAGCTTACCTACTTAAAGAATTTTCGACCACAATCACTTTCACTAGTGATCAAACACACCAAGAGTTTTATCACGATTCACCCTAAAACCTTACACAGTGAGTTTTTATGGCTTAACTCAAACCCTCACCAAATAAGTTTTTTTGGGCTAAACTTGAACCTTACAACATGTGAGTTTTAGGCTCAATTTAAACCTTTCCACATGAGTTTTAGACTCAACTCAAACCTTACAACTTAAACAAGATAAATAAAGTTTATCTCTTACAGCCCAATAGATTTGCGTAATGAAAACGTCTTACCAATATGGCTGTACAAACCTCTTTGGTTTGAAAGTAGGAGAGCTTGGTTGAAAGAGACTTTGAATGCTTTAGCTTGCTTCTCCTTTTTCACACCACACAGCACACTTAGGAATGGATGGAATGGATCTTCGTTGAATGTTTTTTCAACTGCTTTCTTTCTCATTTGCTTATGAGTGTAACTTGTGTCTCTTGAGAATGTATACACGAGTAAATGCTTATTCTTTCTTGTTCTTGTGTGTATGTGGTTATCTTTTTATCTTTAAAGACCTGCTATATATATCAAGAAACAAAGATTTGACTAAAAATAGTCGTTAAAGACAAGATCAGAAAACTAGGTTTCGAAACATGAAAACTGTGTTTCAAAACATCACAGAAATAGACCAGAGTTCGAAACATACACATTAGATTTCGAAACACCCAAGCTTCCAGCTGGACTTAGCACTTAGAGACACAAACAAGTGGGAGACAAAGTCATAAGGAATCTCATGACCATTTAGATATAAAATTGGTCTCCACTTAACTATTTAAGAAATAAGTTTGCAGGGCATGGCTAAATCATTTTAACATGATTCTAAAAGGTTTTTAGATTAAACAAACATTTAGCTCCCATGCTTTTTAGTTTTGAAAATATTCTGCTTACAGAATGTCAGAGGTTTCAAAACATGGATAGGAGGCTTTGAAACATACTTCAAAAACTTCTTTCAAAACATATGCAACTCAAAACATTTAAATGCTCTGGAGACAGAGACATAGGTTTCGAAACATGATAGAATAGGTTTCGAAACATACTATTTAAATTCAAATAGGTTTCGAAATATGATATGCAGTTTTAGAAAACATTGAAACCTAGACCAAGAGCATTTCAAAACATATATAAAAACATAGCAGAACAGTGTTTCGAAACATAGAA
This sequence comes from Diospyros kaki, assembly GCA_036245055.1. Classification (NCBI taxonomy): domain Eukaryota; kingdom Viridiplantae; phylum Streptophyta; class Magnoliopsida; order Ericales; family Ebenaceae; genus Diospyros; species Diospyros kaki. The sequence continues at coordinate 34,659,889 of BSEG01000016.1, forward strand.
CCTTGGTTTCGAAACATCTTACATGAACTTGGATTCTATCAAACATTTAAGCATTGGCGCCAAAAACTATTCATGCATGTTTCGAAATAGGAAAGCTTATTTCGGAATATGATTTTCACAAAGATAGGTTTTGCATCAAACACATTTTCTCATATACCAAAAAATATGACACAACAGGCCGATGTAGAGGTTGAACTCCACTAGTGGTAGCAACTCCTTGCTCCAAGAACGGCTCCTGAATCTCCTTTCGGTTAGACTGAACCGTCCCCCAAAACTACGAGGGGCCTATCGAGTCCATGCTCCAACGAGATGGTGAATCCCACTACTCTCTCTTTATGCTAGATAGAGAGAACAAGGGAGATTATGGCTGGGATTCAAATGGGTTCAAAAGAGGAGAAACCCAAGCACCAAAATAGTCTCACTATTTTGCTTCGGTTGCTATTATAGCAATGGAAGGGAAAGGAGCTGAGAAAGAGAGGAGCAAGGGGTGAGTGTTTTTCTGCGAAAGAGAAAATGAGCCAAAAATGAGAGGGTTCAATGCAACAGTTGCAAATTCAATCTGTCTTTTTGGCTTATATATTAAACACCCAAAACCCTAGCAGCCCAAATCATCCTCACTAGAGACAAGAGACATGGAAATTGGGCCAGGGACAAGGGGGAGATCAGAAGGATGCACGCCGTCCTTCTCTTGTCCTCCTTTTCCACATGCCCTATGCTTTCCACCTCATGAATCGACAAACGATCATGCGATTCGCAAGTTTCTGGAACATAAATTATCGATAGTTTGGCTTGACATTTCAAAGGGATCTGTCGACAGTTTACCAAGGTTGTCGACAGTTTGATGCCCTTTATGCCAACTTTTCAGAAATTATATCTAGGCCCTCTATTAACTCTTAATAGCACTTTCATTATCTCATAATGACACTAAGGCCCCCATTAACTCTTAACGGCATGCCCGTCAACTCTTGACGATTGCTCCTCAATTAATAATCATTTAAACCCAGCCCGTTAACTCTTAATGATAAATGTTATTAACCTTTAATGACGGTTTTAGCCTTAATCATTTAGTCAACCATCACACCTAGATATGCATGTGACTTTCTAAGTTTACTACTAAGTAGCAATCAGGAAACATCAATCGCCTTGACGTTGACCAAACACCTTTGGTCTACAACGAAAATCTCTCCATCTCCTCGAAGTACCCCGAAAGACCCTAAGTGACAACTAGCATTATGTCAGGGCGATCCTACCAGTAATGAAGTCTTACTTCGGTATGGAATCTATTTGGGCTTTCAATTCCCATGTACTATAATCCTTCCATCAGTTATCATACCGATCGAGTGAGAGTCATGAACTGATCAAACTCATTAACTATATGACTATACTAAAATCAGTGTGGTGAGATTGAGATGACACATCAAAACTCTTTCTGACATTAGAACACTTTCCAATCAAGTGTACCCTAGCAAAGGGTTTCTACAATCAAGACCACCACTGATCGCATAGGATGTTCACCACACGCTGGAGATTGATGGATCCCATTAGCAATCATCTGCCTCCATATGCCACTACACAGGGACCACACAGTGCATTTTTCACCCTTTAACCAGATGGCTCTTAGCAACAAAAAATCCTTGGCACCGACACATGAGACAATTGTGTTGCCTCTGGTCAAAGGACCAGTAACACAATCGAAACCTATGATTGACCATAGATCCTCTCAGCCATCTGATTTATCACTTGCATCACATTCAATAAATGTTCCACTAACACCTACCCACATGTATACTATATCTATCTCATGGATTATGGCATGCGACTCACCATCCTGTATCATTAACATCTCATACTAATCAAAGGTAGTATCCCATGTGTCAGTCCGTACTCGACTAATCATAGTCCTCATCTGAGAAGTCTAAGAACTGGGAATTATCATTAAGATATCCTTATTACAAAGGTAAAACTATCACATATTCTTAACACTTAAGAATAAGACATTCAACAGAAAATCTAAGGACTCATTCATATATAATGATTGGAGAGCTATAAATGAACATATGATCTCAAAATATGAAAACACATTTTGTCATATATATTGCAAGAATTATATCATTAGTCCTATAATTATAAATGCCAGATGCCATCTAAATCTAGCATTATGGCACCAACACTAACATTATATTCATAGTCAAAAGGTGCGGAGGTGACCATTCTGGTACATAACCATGATCGGGGCTGTCGAACACCAATAGATTAGATAGTATGATGATGCGGATTTGCAATAGAGGTGCAACCCTAAGTCGTCTCCCAACGAACCTCAAACGGATCTGTCAAAACAAGGCTAAACGGGGGGGAAGTTTTTTATGAAAAATAGAAAACAAAATGAACAAGAACACAATAAATCAAGATGCAATCAATTGCAAACCAATCCTTCTATCCCAGTTTTCATTGCCTTTTCAATAAACCATTTGTTTAGTTTTAATCCTCAAATCGAAAATCAGAAAAATCCTTTAACAACCGCCAAAGATTTGGAAGAAAACCAATAAACAGATTTCAGAAACCTCTTAATTCAATCTATCAGTTTTGATTCCCCTTATTGCACAGATTCGAGACTGATTGGATTACCATCCAAATAGGTTGTTCTTGCTTCCAGTTAAAGCCTCAATCGAGCACAAAAACCTTGGATTCTCAAACAAAGACAATGCATGCATTCATCCAACCGGTATCAACACATACACAGATTCAAGAGAGAACGGAAACAAGAGAACAACAAAGTTAAAACAAAACAAAACAGATTTCCATTAAAACCAAAGACTCAAACCGGGAACAAGGATGGTGTTGCAATTGATTACAAGATCCTTAGCCTGCCATCTTCAAAAGAACAAAGGAGAGAAGAGAAGTAGGCCACTGTTCACGCCCTTCCAAGAATGTATCTTTTAATGGCCTCTTAAGGTGCTTAAGTAGAGCTTAAGGAGGAAACCCTAGGGTACTGCAACTTGACGGCCGATTTAGGATATGTTAACGTGCGTTATGGGCTTCGTCCTCTTCATAAGAATTTTAGATCAGAAAGAGTAGATGAACTTGGGCTTTTGAATCACTTGATTTGGATATCGGACGCCCAAGATATGGCCTTTTAAAGAATCAGTATCTGTGCAGTTTTCCTAATTTGCCCCCAACTTCTTGGCCCCGACTTTGAAGCGCTGTTTGAAGGCCCAAACGAACTCGGATTTGGACAAACCATATCATTCCAGAAAGCTCAAGAAGTCCCCTACACTATATCTGAAGACATCATCTTCATTCCGGAATTTTATCTTAGCCAAAATGCTGAAGGAATTGCAGGAGGTCAAATCTGCTAAAATCTTCTCTATCTCCAAATCTGCTAAAATTTCCATCAAGATGTCTCATGCCCCATCTCATGCTCCCACATAGCCCTAAGCCTGGAAAAATAAAATAAAATAGTGTGAAGCCCAATTCCTATAAAATAAAATGAAATAAAATCAAGATGAATGAAATAACACAACTAAAGTGCAGAAAGAACTAAATATGAGGGCTAAATAGTATGAAAATATGTGCTCTATCAAACCATTAACAAAGCGCATGGGTACAAGTAGATACTATAACCAGAAACTTAGCAAACACCCTCCAGCACTCTGGAATAACAACACTCTCTGGGACTTGTTGGCTAGGATTCTCCTGTACACATAACTACTCAATTGATCATATACCGTTACCCTCATCCTTAGCCTTCACCTTTCCCTTGGAATGATGTAAAGCAAGAGTGAGTCACAAGGCTCAACAAGTATAAAAAAAAAAGGGTTCTTAGAGATAGACTCACTCATACACCATATACAACCCATGCCATCAACCACAACTCAACCCATTTACCACAATGCATCAATGCACATATAATGAACCGGGGGACTCACATATGACAGACATTGGCACCCAAGGTTCTATATACAAACATGCTGGTAGCCATGAACTAGCTAGCACATTACCATGATCCAAAGCTCCCATAACATCATCATAAGTCAAAGCTCTCATATCATCATCATGAGCCAAAGCTCCAAGAATCTCACCATGAGCTAAACCTCCCATAACATCATCATAGCAAGCCAACACTCGAGGGTATACCTCGCGGATAAATTCATCGCGCTCATTAGTAACCATGCAATGTAACACACAGAGAATGCAAGGCTCTGTAGCATTGAAGTGATGCCATGGCCCCCATAAGCCATGCATCAAGCTATGCTACGCCCACATAAGAATACAAATGCCATGCAAATGCCTTTACTTGACACACACACTAAAGGCTCTACAATGCTCATGCCCTTGCATACATAGTATATGAACCCCCAATGCCAACCACCCATGTCCATGCAACTCATGCAAGTTTGTAAGGCACTCAGACACCACCCCATTACCATCTAAGAACTTATTCCTGCATGGTTAGATATTATTCCACAAAGAATTATAGGGTGAACTGAACCTTATTCCAGTTTTTGAATAAGACTAAGCAAGTGTCTAGGGGAAATAACAAAATGTAATATAGTAAAGTAAACATGACCAATTTGTCCCAAAAAAAACATGGATTATAGGCACAAATCTCATATTGGAAAGAAACCAATTATCAACAGTGATATGAAATAAGAACTTGCTAAGAAATAGGAAATTGTAAAGAAAGGAAGTGAACTTACCTCTTAAATGGAAAAGAAAAAGAAGAACTTGCTGAATAAAAAGGAAAAGAAGATAAGATATTGCCTTAAATATTTTCCTTTAAATCTCTTAAAGTACCAAGGCTGCTGACGTCACAGCTCAAGCCTTTTCTTAACAAAATTAAGCTTTGCAAAGCAAAAGAAATATTTAAATTAAATATTACCAAGACCACATTTTATTTACTTTCAGATATTTTGCACTTACCTTGGCCACGCTTACTAGATTTTTCCCAATTTCTTCCTTAATTTCTCCCTTTAAGCTCACTCCTACTCTTCAATTTCTCCCCCATGGCTTCTAATCTCCACAATTTATAGGCAATTGTAATTGTAAAAGGGATGTTGTAAAAGCAACATAGCAACAAATGGTAAAGAATTCAAGTGGCAAGAGCAGCATGCAACAAGTGGTAGCACCAAGTGGCAACAGCACCAACACCAAGTGGTAGTAGCAGCTACTGCATAGCGCAATAAGGCCGCGTAGGGCTACTCGAACAGCACGCATGGCGCACACCTAGCACCTCCTCAAAATGACATCGTTTCGACCCATCTTTTTCCTGAAAAATGTAGGACCCACACACTCCCAAGGCTCAATCCCATGTCCAACAACCGGCCCAGCTTCTTCCTCACACACGCGTGCTCACACCACCCGATTTACCAGCTTTCTCATTTATTAATATGCATATTTTACTTTTAAGGTGACTCAGCTATCAGTTTCAAAAATTATGCTTAGACCCCAAATTCTTCCAAAAATAAGCAACCACCTCCTCAATCACAAATACACAAAATTCTAATTTCTACCAAAAACTCGCTCATTTTAAAGAAAAAAAACAAATTATTATCTTTCCTTAAATTCTTTAAATCCTCAAATATTCATTAAATGTTAGATAAATGGGTTGTTACATGCTTGTGGTCTCCTCTCAAACATGCCCCTGAGTGACCCTACTTGGAGGTACCAAAGTGTCCTATAAGGCGGCCAAGTAGTGGCCTGAGCCAGTTGTGTGCCAAGAGGGGCCTATTTCTTAGTTGCCTCTCTAGCATACCCCTAAGTGACCCCCACTTGAGGGTACCAAGGTATCTCCTAGGGCACCCACATGGTGGATCGGTTGCGGTCTTGCGCGTAGGAGGCCTTTGCTCGTGGTCGTCTTTTGACCATACCCTCGAGTGACCCCCACTGGGGGGTACAAGGGTAAACCTTAAGGCAGCCACGTGGGGCTAAGGAAATTTACCCCAACTTCACATCTCTCAAAAGTTAACTGTTATAGATTTTTATGCACTTTGGCCCCAGGGCACCACTATAAAAGGAGACCCCACTATATGTCATTCCTGGGCACCATTGTAAATGGATATATAAAATGAAGATTGGTCCTAATGAGAAGGTGCAAACCTTCAAGCCATGATTTTTGGCGAAAGGTTATCATCAAAAGCATGGTATTGACTATGAAGAGACGTCTTCACTGGTCATTATGCTAAAGTCCATCAAAATAATGTTGGCCATTATTGCACACTACGATTATGAGATTTGGTAAATGAATGTCAAAATAGCATTCCTGAATGGTTATCTTGAGCAAGACATATTCATGGAATAACCTCGTGGTTTTGAGTCTTTTAATGCCAATCAAATGTGCAAGCCTAAGAGGTCCATTTATGGTCTTAAGCAAGCTTCTAGATCTTGAAACATCCATTTTGATAATGAAATCAAAGATTTTGGTTTCATTAGAAATCTGGATGAACCTTGCATATATAAAAAAATTAGTGGGAGTGTGCGAGCGTTCCTCATCTTGTATGTGGATGACATCCTATTAATGGGAAATCATATTGGCATATTAATGTCAATAAAGCTATGGTTGTCCAATAAATTCTCCATGAAGGATTTGGGAGATGTGACTTATATCTTGAGAATTTGTGTCTATAGAGATAAAGTGAGAAGATTAATAGGTCTTTCCCAGAATCTGTACATAGAAAATATGCTAAAGAGGTTTAACATGGAGAATTCCAAGAAAGGTTTCGTACCTCTCAAGCATGGAATTCACCTCTCTGAGGGGATGTCTCCCAAGACACTCAAAGAGAGACAACACATGGAGAAGATTCCCAATGCTTCGGCTATTGGGAGTCTCATGTATGCTATGTTATGTACTAGACCTGATATCGTGTATATTGTGAGTGTCACGAGAAGATATCAATCTAATCCAAGTTTAGAACATTTGGCTGCAATAAAGTGCATCTTTAAGAACTTGAGAAGGACTAAGAATTTGTTATTGATTTATCATGTTAATGAGTTCACTTATTCAAATTTCCAATCTGACGTAGATGATAGAAAATTGACATCTGGGTTTATGTTTATCTATAATAGAGGGGTAGTTAGTTGGAAGAGTTTCAAGTATGAAATAACTGCAAACTCCATTACGAAACAGAATACATTGTTACATGCGTTGTTGTAAAAGATGTTGTTTGGATGAGAAAGTTCCTTGCTGAACTAGAAGTGGTTCCAACCATTGAGTTGTCAATATCTTTATATTGCGACAACAATAGGGCTATTACACAGGCTAGGGAGCCCAAGTCTCACTAGAAATCCAAACACATGAAGCAATGCTTCCATTTGATCTGAGAGGTCGTGGCACGTGGGGATGTGTAGCAGCAAAAGATCGCATCATTGGAGAATGTCGTGGATCCCCTAACCAACACACTATCGCAGGGTCATCTTAATCGCCACCTTGAAAGGATGGGTATTATATACTAGGTGACTATGGAAAAAGGACCTATAAATCAACATTAGTGCAAGTGGGAGATTGTTAGTGTTAATGCCCTAATGCTAGATTTAGATGACATCTAGCAAATGTAATTTGAAACTAATAGTGTATATCTTGCAAATTGAATAAAATATGTTTTCATATTTTAATGGTCATATCATCATTCATACCTCTCCAATTTACATATATGAATGAGTCCCTAAATTTCCTAATAAATGTCTTATTCTTAAGTGCTAAGAATATGTGACAAGGACCATTGTATTTGGGATTTCTTATAGTGATTCTCAATCCTTAGATTTCTCAAAAAATGACTATGATTAATTGATTACGGACTGACACATGGGCTACTACCTTTGATTAATACGAGATACTAATGATAAAGGATGATGAGTCACATGCCATAATCCATGAGATGAATATAGTAGACATGTGAGTGAATGGATGTTAGTTGAACATCTGTTGAATGTGACGCAAGTGACAAATCACATGACTAAAAGGATTAATGATTTGTCACTAGCTTCGATTGTGTTATTGGTTCTTAAACCAGAGGCAACACAATTGTCTTGTATGTTGGTGTCAAAGATTTATCATTGCTCAAAACCACCTGTTTATCATGGTGGGAATAGGCCTATTTACATTAACGTATGAAGGCAAGTGATTGCTAATGGGATCCATTGACCTCCGGCGTGAGATGAACATCCTATGTCATTAATGATGGTTTTTGATTATATAAACCCCTGGCCAAGGTGCACATGATTGGAAAGGAGTTTCCAATGTTAAAACGAGTTTCAAAGTGTTATCCCAATCACACCATGCTAGATCTTGGCAAAGCTATCGAGTCTATACTCTCACTCAATCCAGATGTTAGTTAATGGAATGATTATAGTATACAAGAATTGAAAGCCCTAATAAGATCACCTAAAGTTTAACTTCATTACTGGTAGGATCGTCCTAACATAATATTAATTAGTTGTCACTCAGGACCTCTTGGGGTACATTGAAAAGATGAAGAGATCCTCCTTGTAGATCAAAGAGTTTGATTGGTGTCAAAGTGTTTGATGTGTCCTGATTGCTACTAAGTAGTGAACCTAGAAGGTCACATGCATATCCGAGTGTAGTGATTGATTAGTGATATAAAGATATAATTAATTATTAATCATCATTACGAGTTAATGATGACACCATTAAGAGTTAATGGAAAGGGTTTAATTAATCAAAGCAATTGTTGAGAGTTAACACGTATGCAGTTAAGAGTTAACGGAGCCTCAGTTTCATTATGAGATAATGACAGGGCCGTTAAGAGTTAATGGTGGGTTTAGATGCATTTTAGAGAAAATTAGAACGAGGGAACAAAGTGAGTCGATCGACCTTAGAGGGGGTCAATCAGACCTTGGTTGAATCGGTCAGTGTTTAGAACCAATCGATTGGTTCTTACTGATTGGGGCAAATTAGTCGACTATCTCTTGCAAACTGGTCAATTGTTTCTTACAACGAAGGTTGTGTTTGGGATTGTTCTCTTGTCATTTTCTGTAATGGATTTGGCCATGAGCTAGAGAAAGACAATAAGGGAGAGACGGTGTGCAATTTTCACACCTCTCCCTCTCTCTCCCTTGTCCCCCCTCTCTCTCTCCTACTCGTTTTATTCGATTTGGAGGGTTTATGAGGCTTTAGGGTTTGAATATAAAAGGGAATAAGAAAAAGAATGCTAGGGCTTGTTGCTTTGTTGCCTTAGCTTTCTCTCTAGGCTGTGAGCATTTTTCTCATTCTAGAATTCATAACCCATTCTCTCCTTCTTACTGCCATTGTTCCTTATTCCCTAGTGTTATTGTTCCAATCCAATAGTGAGACTGTTTGGATTTGGAATCCCCTTGTTTCTAAAATCATTACTGCCACATCACATACAAAAAGCTTGGTAAGAACATAGCTTATCTTACAAGTTTCATCCATTATTCAAAACGTGGACTGACTAGGGCCCTTGTGCTTACGAAGGACAAACTAGTCATCTAAGTTTACTGGTCGGAGCAGTGGATGACTGCTCAGAGTTGTTGCTCGAGAGTTGTTTGGTGAGGATGGGAGCTATTTAGGCCACAATTTGAGCCTCTTCATTGGCCACGAAATCTTTTAGTGAGGTATACTGATAGGGCTTAATTATTCACATATTTTTATATAATTTTTATCGTAATCTTATACTAATTTTCCTATAGAAATGTGTGTTCATATGGATTTTATATTATTTTAATCTTGTTTTGTAGGAATTCAACAAAGGAAATAAATTCGAAGATTTTGGCGTAAAAAGAAAAAATATATATATTATAAAGTTAATTTTAAAATTAATATTATAGTATAAATAAAAATAAATAAATATTTTAAATAATTAATATTATAATTATAATATAATTAAAGTTAATATAATAAATAATATATTAAATATTATATTTTATATTATATATTATATTACTTATATATATTATGTAGTATATATTATATTAGGTATATACATTATATATTATTTTATTAAATTAAGTGATGTGAACATGGAGTCTTAGGGCTGTGCTTGGAATCTATTATATATATATATATATATTAATTGGTGGTTGAGGCGTGAAGTGGAGACTAGGGCTCCATGTGCATGTATATATATATATTATTATAATATATAAAACCAGCGATTTTGGATGGCTTGGGCGCCCAGCGCCTCATATATATACATGATAAGAAGGAATAAAAAGGGGGAAGACCAAAGGGGAGACTTCTGGGCGGCGCACACTGGGAGAAGGCTGGGAGGTGCAAGAGATTAGAGGTGGAAGAGCAGATTGAAAAATTGGAAGCATCACGTACAGGGAAGTCTCTCGCACGCAGAAGGGCCTCGCGGACGGCAGAGTTGATCTAGATCTCGACAGGGAATTTCTCCTTTCTCCATTCAGTTTTTTTGTATTTATTTTTACTTTAATAATGTATAACTAATTTATTTTAGCTAGAGTTTGGATGAATTTTAATTTTGAGATTATGTGATTATTTATTTAGTTTGATTCAAAACCTGATTATTACTTGTGTGAGGAATTTATATTGTTTCGTTTAATGCTTTAAAAGATTGGTTATATTTTAATGATTTAATGATTTATGCATGATTGACTAAAGGATTGTTATAAATTAGATTCATATGCAATATAAATCACATGTTTGACTATGAGATCGAAAGATGATTAGCTCATGTGTGGGAATCGAGGAAGCTTAGTGAGTCAAATCCCCTTCCGAGATTAGAGGTTTCCAAAGAAATTAATGTTTATTTATTTCGTTGATATCTGTTCAGAAATTTGACAGTGAAATTAAATTAATAAAGGATTAATATGACTTGAAAAAACTTTTTAATTAATTGAGGGAAATCCACCATCACATGCAAATAATTATAAAATACTGTAAGGGTGTTTGTGGTTTTGAATCGGGTTGAATAGATAATTCCATAATCTAGATTAAATGAAATCTAAACCCTAGTGCATTAATTAATTAATTTTTCTCACAAAGAATTCAGTTTTTTCATTTATTTTTATTTTCATTCATCCGATTAATTAATTGGTTCAACTTAGGTTAATTTAGAATCATTTTGGTATTGTGATCTAGTCCTCGTGGGATCGACATCTTTTCATCACTATATGTAGATTTGACTAGGGTACACTTGCCCAAATTAATTGTGCATAAATCACACATCATATACATTCTAAACACCCTATGGATAGTCTAATTTTGTATTGCATATGGTTGTTAGATACTAGGTCTTGCAAGGTGATCTTGTTTTATTCCGCTGCGTTTATCATGGTTTTTCGAAAATTTTTTGAAAATCGATAAAACCCTTGTATGAACCATCAAGTGTTGGCATTCCTCTTCAGTGATACCCACGAGTGACCCTCACTCATGTATTCCTAGCCATGAGAGACCCTCGAGTGGCCCTCAAACAGGCATAAATGACCTTGAGTGACCTTCACCCATGTGTGCTTCTGCCATTTGCATGACACATGAGTGACGCTCACCCATGTGTATTTTGGCCAAGTGACCCATGAGTGACGCTCACTCGTGTGCATTTCGACCATCCGCATAACCCACAAGTAACCCTCACCTTTATATATTTAGGCCACTAACTAGCATAAGTAACCCTCACCTATATATATTTTGACCACTAACTAGCACAAGTGACCCATGAGTGACCCTTACCCATGTACTTTATCATTCACGTGATCTCCCCCCCCTTCAAGATGCTTTTGACTTTGTTTCTCCCACACGGCATTCATCATGAGCAATAGAAGGAATATCGTGACCCTTCATTCTCTTGTTCTTAACAACTACAACATTAAGGTCCCCACGCTAGAAGAGTCGAGCACTACCTAGTAGGAGGCTATGGTATCGAGGTCTAGCTAGCTTGTAACGCCCCATTTTTTCGGGCGCGTTAATTCTTGGGACAATCCTGGGACGATAAATTTTTTCTTTCGAACTCATATACTAAATCACATCGTTCCTCAAAAGTCCCAGAATTTCCATGCATTTATCTCAGAAAGAGAGACATCATCATATACATACCTCAATTGCGAAAGCTAGAATCGAACCTGACATCTTACTTTAACATAAATCGTAAATCAAATCTTTATATCATCGTCTCTCGAACTTAATCCTCAATACAAAGTTATTCATCAATCACTTAAGAAATAACATAATTTCTCAACATAACTTAAAACGTAAGTCTCAACTAATATAAATACAGAACATACGTCCTCAATTAACATTAAAACATAACATGCGTCCTTACTAACATGAACCCTAAATGGGGTTATACATCATCATTAACCATGAGGTTATACATCATCGTTCGTTAAACATCAATCATAACTCACATCTTACATCATGGACTTTCAAAACGTTCAGATTTCAAAGTAGCAGAACTTAAACACATGGGCTACATTACATCATTCATCTCATCATTCATTTCATCATACACTTGGAAAGTGCCATTTCATACCTCATTCATCCTCGTATCTGCTACACTCTCCATCTGGAATGTTTGAATATTCCAGGGGCAAAGCCCAAGTTAGATGATGAATCATCTAAGTAAACAGTACAAAAATCATTTTTGTGCATGTATGCAATATGCAAAATGTCCTCGTAGTTTTCGACTTGAGTCAACCGCACCCAATTGCTGCTCCCTATTTTTACAGTCCCTTTCCTGGACCGATGTGTATGGGTGCACACTTGGTAGAGCAGCGGTGCCAGTTCATAATCCCAAGCCTTTTATGCAATGCATGATCAATAATATCATCGTGAGTGTATGCACATTTCAACATCAATACATGTAAATGCAATCTACATGACATAATCACATCAAGACATGACAACATGATAAATTATTTTCATTAAATAAGGTTTTGGGTTGAACCCCTTTTTGATACCAAGCATTTTCATAAAACTAAATTTATTTTGAGGAGTACTACTTACACATCAAACATTTTTTCATAAACTTAGATCCATTTGAGTAGTATCACTTACCTCATTCACATCTCATAACATCTCGATTCTCTTGCCAGGCCTCTAACATACTCAGTTCAAGTCCTCAACATACCCTGGCCATCATATTCGTTTAATAACATCAATATTTCATTACTCATAATTTCCTCATAACTTCTCTCTATTTCTTCTTATTTTGCTCAAAATTCCTTAAACATTTTCCTCACTAATTAATTCCTCATTAAATAAATTCTAAATAAATAATTTCTAAGTAAATAATTCCTAAATAATAAATCATTTCTAAATAAATAATAAATAATTCCTAATAATAAATAATTCCTAAATAAATAATTTCTCAACAATAATTCAAACTAATTATTCTTCAATTATTTTCTTCAAATATTACTCAATAGCAATTCCTAAATTCATTTTCCTAATTTACCAGAATTTCTAGGGAATTCTGTTTACCTTAACTTAGCCTCCCGGGCTGCCTCGGTATGCGTGCCCTGACCTCGAAATGTGTGACAGACCCCGATTGCCCCGTAAATCCTTAATTCTCGCTCACTACCTTGATTCTTGCACATTACCTCGCTTTTCGTGCATTTACCTCAATTTTTGTGCGACATCTAAATTTTCACTCGTCGCCTCGATTTTTGTGCACTGCCTCAAAACGCGTGCCCAAACCATTTTTCTCGCCAAAAGCTCTGGAATATCATTACATCTTCATTTCCTATTTTTCAGGATTTTTCTAGGATTTTTCGGCATTTACTTTCCAATTTTCTTTTTTTTTTTTCTCTTTCTTTTCTTTTTCTTTCTTTTTTTTCTTTTTCTTTTCTTATTTTTCTTTTCTTCCTCTTATTGTTCACCTTCTCCTTCCCGCTACTCCTGCAACCTACAACCCTTCTTCTTCATCCTTCTTCCTTCTTCATTTTCTTTTTCTCTTTCTTTCTTCTTTTCTTCTTCTTCTTCTTCACGGCCGCCTGCACATGCGCATGGACTGCAACTGCCATGCCCGAACAACCGCCAACCGCCTCCTCGATCGACTCTACCCTTGCCTTCACCCACCGTCGCACGCACGCCTCGCCCCCGCCTGTTCGCTGCCCGTTCGCTGGCCCAGCCATAACCGCCGCCTTCATCGCTCAAGCTTGCGGCCATGGCCACTTTGAGCTTGCGGCTATGGCCGCTAGCTGCAATTGTCGCCATCCCGCCTCCCTCTAGCGGCCTCTCTCTCTCTTGAGCTTTCTTCTCTCTCTCTCTCCCTTGCGATATCTCTCTCTTCCCTCACTCTTTCGGCCATGCTCGGCCAAGCTCGCTGGCCAAGCTCTATTTCAGAGCACTACCATGGCCGAATTTGGCCATAGCTCCCTCCCTCTAACTCTCACTCGATCTCTCTCCTCTCACTATATATATATATAAGCCGAAGAACTTGGGTGCCACTCCTCCTCCCGATAGATCTCTCAATCCCTCTGCTTCAATTCTCCCAAATGGAGAACACTCCAACAGCCTTGAACCTTCCCCTGCCTCCCACGCGAATGCACACTCAAATACATACATATATATAATATCATATCTTATATTATTATTACATTTAATATAATTATATAAAATATATATTTAATCCCCATAATTTACCTTAATACACTTGGAAAATATCTTAAATTGCAATTACACCCCTAACGCTTAAATTAATTTGCATAACGATGCTTTAAATCCAAATTAATAACTTCGATTTTACTCGATACAAACGATTTCACCCCTGGGGCCTCACCGGGCCCTTGATTCATCCCAAAACGACCTAAGGGTTGATCTCTACGAAAAATCAGAGCCTCCCTAGGGTTCCGTTAGATTCCCGGACGTCCCTTATGAAAATTCGATATTTCAACCTAATTTGAAGCTGCATTTTAGCTATACCGAAACCCGTCTCAATTCCGATTTCTTTTATTTCCACAAATCCTATCTCGAAATGCTCATCGAGACTATACCATTTTCTATGTCCAATTACACTCCGGGGCATTCCTTCCAATCGATTCGGTAATTTATTTTGCTATCCGACCAATTTTTCAGTATTTTATTCTTCCTTAAATGACGTGGCAACCTTATGCCGAAGTGGGGTATTACATAGCTTATTTCCATTTAGGTATTTGTTTCCCATTATTTAGTCTAAGCATGGAGCGGTTGGAATATCATTGTATCGTCCCGGCTTAGCTTCATCCTAACGGTTAGGCCTAGTAGATATGTTTCACCATACTATGCCATAGAATTGATGTTCCCCCTCTGTTTCACCTATTCAGATGTTATTATAGGCTATGGAGAGTCGAAAGATGAGGCATCTTGTTTTCCCTACAAAAGATCACATGAATATCCCTTCTTCTTAAATCTCCAAAACAAAGTGGATTTTGAGTCCCAATGGATCATGGTTGAGCCTCCTCCCAATTAGAATGCACTACTCCATTGATGTTGGGACAACAAACGAGATCTCTAGAAGAAGGAGCTCCCAGACATCAGGACCATCCGAGCTGTCTATCGTAGAGTAATAGAAAGATTGTGCACTCTTAGGCCTTGCAATCTACCGACCAACTTACCCTTGAGAATATTGTAGTTGTAGGTTGAGGCATTCAACTTGAGGACATGCCTAGGCCCTTCTGTCTCTCTTTTATACCACCACTGGCTATGCCTAAGGACATTTTTAGGCCAAAGGAAAAGAAGAGAGCACGGAGGATGAGGGTAACAAGGAAGAGAATGAGGGTCATGAAGAAGAAGATGAAGGGCCTGAGGAAGAGGATGGGGGATATTTTTAAGGGGTACCTCCTCTTCACATACCTTCATTGTCCCAAATGAGCGATTTTCCCCTAAGGATAAACCCTCAGTATAGTAGAAGTTCTTTCCATTCATTAGTGTTAGTAGCTAACTTTTGCTTTAATCAACTGCTTTGTAGGTATGCATCATTTTAAAAAGCGGATCCATGAAATGCGTGCTGGGGGCTCTCGTCCACCAAGCGGGAAAGATTCTCACCCACAACTATGCACCAACTCCTAAGGACGAGATTGGGGATTTATCTAGCAAGCACTTGCGGCTTAAGAATTGAGAGCGAGGACCTCAATGAACCCTCCTAGTGCTGATGCACCCATTTCGTCAACAAGAGTGCTTGTGGTAGACCCTCCACTCTTTGAGGGCACCATCGGATACCCTTCCAACGCTTCTATTTCTTGAAGAATGGAAGCTTCCGGCTCTCACACCTCCTTTAGCGATGACCTTCAGCGGAACAAAGAAGACAACCGCCAACCTTTTGTCTCCTATCGTAAAGATCGGAGAAAACTAAGAGGAGAGCTCCTGGACTACACCCCAATTCTCCCTCCAATTGTTGATCCTTAACCTTTGTGACTCTTCCTAACTACGTTCAGCTAAAGGGCAACCATTTCCAACTCTACCCTGGGATGATTGAGACAAACTCTATTAAGGGCCTCGGGGTTGCTGCTCAAATGATATATGCTTCTGTGCTTCCCCAGGATGAGCGTGAGTTCTTCGACATTTGGCCCAATGTGGCAAATGGACCTGAACAAAAGCAAATTGAGGTAAGTTAACTTTATTGCACTTACATCTTTGTCTCATTTTTTAATAGCTTTCCTAGTTTTCTAATGTCACACTTTTGTCTAGGGTGTCCAAGGGTTGGTAATCTCTAATGCCATTGGAAAGGCATACCATGACAAAGCAAAGTTAGAGAATAAGCAATGGAGGGAGACCCAGGTGTAGTGGAAAAAGCACAAGCACTCACTTCATGTAGACATTTGAAAGATAAGGTGAGAGAATGATGATTTATGCTTTAAGCTGAAAGAGGCTTGCCCTAGCTCTTCAATCATGAAGAGGGAGATCAAGGAGCTCAACAAGGTTAGGGAGGCACTACAAAAGGAACTTTTTGAAGTGCGGGGCACATGAGAACCTCTTAAAGGAATTCACCTTGCGAGTGGATGATATTGCTCGTTACAAGAAGCAAATCAAGTCCCAGTGGGAAGAGGAATTCTTTACAGCTCAAACGGAGGTAGTGAAGGACTATTGCCTCTCAACAAATTGCCAGGAAAGGAAAATACATTACAAGAGCTGTTTCATGAAGTATGGATTTTACCTTGCATGCTCCTTTCTAGAATCCCAATGTCCTGGAAAGTAATTTCCTAAATTGGTCTTTACGTGAGAGGTAGAGGAATTTGAGGCCCCTGACTGGAGTGTATAAAATTATCTGAATCCAAGGAGCCCTAAGACCTATTTGAATTCGAATCTCAAGGATGATTTGACAAATTTAACAAGTCCGTGGGAGTTGTACTCTTTTGCGCTGCAAGAAGTAGAGATGATTAACGCCCTCTAGGGGACCGATGGTCAAGAAGGAGTTGAAGAACCACCGATCAAAGCCACTCGCCCTCCCTTTAGCCAAGAGGAGGGTTAAATCACGTCTATCCCAGGCAACGTTAGTCCTTCTTGTAGCTCTGCCTGGACCATTGTAGAGAAAGTGCCCTCTCTATCTCCTTTTTATTCCTTTTAGCTCGAACATATACTTTTCCTTTAAACAAATGTAATTCAAATTTTAGTCTTTTATTTCTTCATTCAATTCAAATTTTAGTCTTTATTTTTTCATTCTGTTGAGTGTCATTATCTTGGATGCTTGCAAAGAACACATAAGAGTAAGTTGATAACGGTCAAGATAATCTCCCATGGTGATTTATCTAGCAAGGGTTTTCCCCTAATTATGGGGCTTCATTACTTGGGGCTTGTACTACCTAACCACAAGGCAAATCATGGGTAGTTTCATCTTGCTTAGGTTCGTGGTGGGCCCTTGGAAATTTTCTATAGCTTTGACGTCGTTGGGCCAATCAACTCGACTTGCTGGCAGGACGGTTGTTAGTTTCAAAATCATCGGGCCAAGCAAATCGTGCTTTTCATGGGATGATTTAGTTCATTGTAGTGCCAAGCACAGTGCGTTGCTGGCAAATCAATGTTTACTTTACTATTAGGCTCAGCAAAATGTCTTACTAGTGGGGTAGTAACTAAATTATTGTTGGGCTGAGTGAAATGCATAACTCACAGGACATCGAACATTTCATTCCCTCGTGGCCTAGCGAAACTCGAGTTATCATTTCGTGAGGGAGCGAGATTCTTCATGACATGAGGACTCATGACTGGTAAACCTCTCACCTTTTTCCCTGAATGATAAAGTAGATAAAGACGAGAAATTATCAAGCACACAATAATGTCATATAAAGGGGACACAAATATTTTTACGTGATTCGACCAAATGTCCCTACGTCCACGGTTCTTTCTCAGGCTCATATCATTATTTGCAATCATCATCCACACGTTACATATCAAAATTTACATATCATGGAAAGAGTACAATTTTAAATGATTTGTGTTCCAAGTCTTGCCCATGGTTTTCCCTTGGATCATCTGGAGAACACACGTTTAGGGCTGATCATTTTTTGAACACGATATGGTATTTCCCAATTAGCTTGCAATTTCCCATCTTTCCATAGTGCATTGGTGACAACTGATTTTTTGAGGACTAAATCACCCTTCTTCAAGGGCTTGTTCCTTGCTAGAAAGTTGTAGTAGTTAGCAACCCTTTTGTGATAGGCGGTAATTCAGATAACCACCTTATCCCTTTTCCCCTCAACTAGAACAAGGTTTTCTCTTAATAACTTAGAGTTGTTTGAGTTGCCACCTTTCTCAAAAGCACTCAACCTGGGAGATTTTACAGTTATTTCCATCAAAATTGTAACACCTCGTTTTCTCGGGCGCGTTATAACTTGGGACAATTCTGGGACGAGAAATTTTTTCCTTTCAAACTCATACTAAACCACAACATTTCTTGCATCCGTCCCAAAATTTCCCTACATTAAGTTATTCTCAAAAGAGAGAATCATTATATACATCTATTGCGGAAGCTAGAATCGAACCTGACATCTTACCTTAACATTAAATCATAAATCAATTTTTACATCACCGTCTCTCGAACTTAATCCTCAATACAAGGCTATTCATCAATGACGTAAGACATAACATAAGTTCTCAACATAACTTTAAAACATAACACGCGTCCTCAACTAGCATTAACACATAACATGCATCCTCAATTGACATTAACCCTAAATGGGGTTATACATCGTCATTAACCATAAGGTTATACATCATCATTCATCAAACATCAATCATAACTCATATCTTACACCATGGACTTTCAAAACGTTCAGATTTCAAAGTAGCAGAACTTAAACACATGGGCTACATTACATACATTCATCTCATCGTTCATTTCATCATGCACTTGGAAAGTGTCATTTCATGCCTCATTTATCCTTGTTCCTACTACAATCTCCATCTGGAACGTTTGAATATTCTAGGGGCAAAAGCCCAATTAGATGATGAACCATCTAAGTAAGGGTATAAAAAATCATTTTCGTGCATGAATGCAGAATGTCATTTCCTTTCATTTCGGTTTGAGCCGATCGTACCTTATGCCACTCTCCATTTTTATAGCCTCCTTCCCTGACCGAGGTGTATGGGTGCACCCTTGGAAAAGCAGCGATCCCGACCCGTACTCTCAAACCTTTATGCGGATGCATGATCAATAATTTCATCGTGAACACATGCACATTTCATCATCAATACGTGTAAATGCAATCTATATGACATATTCATATCAAGACATGACAACATGATAAAACCATTTACATCAAATTGGGTTTGGGGAAAACCACTTACAAACCAAGTATTTTCATAAAATTAAATCCAGTTGAGAAATACCACTTACAAACAAAGCATTTTCTATAAATTCAAATTCATTTGGGTAGTACTACTTACCTCATTCGCATCTCATAATATCTCGATTCTCGTGTCAGGCTTCTAACATACTCAAATCTAATCCTCAACATACCTGACTATCATATTTATTCAACAACATCAATAATCTATTTTTCCTAAGTTCCTCATAATTTTCCTTAAACATTTTTCCCACTAAATAATTCCTCAATAATTCAAACTAAGCATTTCTCAAGTATTTCCTCAAATATTTCTTTATAACTATTCATAAAATAATATTCCTAATTTATTGAAATTTTCTAGGAAATTTTATTTACTTTAACTTAACCTCTCGGGCATCCTCGATATTCGTGTGCTAACCTCAAAACGCGTGACTAAACTCGATTATCGTGCACAACCTTGATCCCCGAGCCTTGCCTCGATTCTCATGCCCGACCTTGATTCTCGCACACTACTTCGATTCCCACACACCACATCAATTTTAGTGCACCATCTCGATTTTTATGCATCACCTCGATTTTTGTGCATCGCCTCAATTTTCATGCTCGAATCGTTTTTCTCGACAAAATCTCTGAAATATTAATACATCTCTCTTACCCATTTTTCTAGAATTTTTGGGAGCTTCTTCATATTTTTTCCTTATTTTTCTTATTTTCTTCCTTTTCTTTTCCTTTCTTTTCTTTTTCTATTTTTCTTGTCCACTTCACCTTCTTCCTTCTTCTCCCTCTGTTTCTTCTTCTTCACCGAGCACACACGCACAGTGCTTGTGCGCATGGCTGCCTCGCAGCCTTTCTCCGCCACGCACCGCCGCCTTCGGCCGCTATTACTTCCCGCTTGCACCGCCTAGCATCGTCGCGTCGCTGCTCGCAGCCACCACCAACACAGCTGGCTTCCTCGCTGAACTAGCTGCTGCTTGCCCTCACCATGCTGCCATGGCCACTGCCGAGCCAGCCGCCACACGCTTGCCTTGCTTCCACAGCATTGCTCCCGGCTTAGCCACTATCGGCCGACGCAACTTGCTGCCATCACCGCGGCCTTCCTCGCACTTACTGTTTTACCCGAGCTGCCATGGCTGACTTCGGCCTAAGCTCACTCGATCTCTCTCTCTCTCTCTCTCCCACTCGATCTCTTTATCTCTCTCGGTTTCACGCCCGACCCCAAGCTCTCTCTCTCTCTTTGCTCTTGGCCATGCTCGACCACTGCTACACCATGGCCGAATTCAGCCATCTCCTACAACTCTTCCATTGGCTCTCTTTCTTCTTTATTTTCCATCGTATTTATAGCCGAATGCAACCCTCATCCCTTAGCCAACACTCTCGACCGACCTCTCAAATCCTCTGCAATTCCTCAACCCAAAATCTCAATTCCAAATGCTGCCTCCCACGCCTGCATACTGCCTCCACGCGTATGCACATATACACATATATATATTATATAACACACATGAGATGCTTCTCAAACTCTCTGCATTTTCTCTGCCCAATTCCAACAAGCTACTGCCATGCTTCCCACGCCTATACGCATGCTTACATATATTGCACATTTACGCCCAACTCTCATTAATTACACTTAAGGGATAGATTAATTACAATTTAACTCCTCACAAAATTGCTTAATCTCACTTAGGGATTAAATAATTGCACTTAGGCCCTCCAACGCTTTCATTTAATACCATCAAGCCATCCAATCTCTAAAATTAATAATCGACGATTATTTGATAAAGGCTAATTTTGCCCTAGCGTCCTCGCTAGGCCTTTGATTCATCCCATAACCACCAAAGGGTTGATTCTTATGAAAAACCGGAGCCTCATCAGCCTTCCGTTGACTTCCTGGAAGTCCTTTATGACGATTAGATATTTTAGCCTCAATCACAACTGTATTTTAGATGTACTGAAAACCATCTCAATTCCAATTTCTTTTACTTCCATAAATCCTATCTCGGAACGCTCATCGAGATTATACCATTTTCCATAGCCAATTACACTCCAGAACATTCCCTTCAATTGATTCGGCAATTTATTTTGCTATCTGGCCAATTTTTTGATATTCTAATCTCACTTAAATTACGTGGCAAGCTTACGAGAAAATGGGATCTTACAGAAATCAAATCCTCTATTTCATACACCAAATTGAAAGGTGTTTCCTCTATCAGCACCCTACTAGTGGTTTGATAAGCCCATAGAATGGTTGGAAGCTCATCGACCCATGCTCCCCTCGCACCCTTTAGGCAAGTCTTTAGGTCGTACAAGATAGTATTGTTACTAACTTAGGCTTGTCCATTGGCTTGGGGCTAGGCCACGAAGGCAATCCGTAACTAAATTCTCAAATTCTCACAGAAACTTTGGACGTAGTCACAATCAAACTGCTTTTCGTGCTCAGTGTTGATGATTCTTGGGACCTCAAATTTGCACACAATTTCCCTCTAACCCATAGCCTCAACGTTCTTTGCAGTGATTGTGGCTAAAGCTTCTACTTCAATCCACTTAGTAAAGTAATTTGCCGCAACCAAAGGAGATTTCCTTTGACCTAATACTTGAGCAAATGGGCCCAAAATGGCCAAGCCCCATTATGCAAAATGGATGGGTTGGAGTACAAGTTGCAATTGTGATATCAGAATAGACTGAATTGGGGCGTGCCTTTGACATCTGTCGCATCTTCTTACCTTCCTCAAGGTGTCTTGATGTAGCATGGGCCAGAAAAAATTGGGTTGTAATATTTGGCTGCGAGAGCCCTTGCTCCCAAATGCTCATCACATGTCCCATTATGAACTTTAGCCAGGGTGTATTCAACTTCTTAGAGGCCCAGACATTTGAGAAGTGGTATAGTGAAATCCTGATAGTATAACACCCCATTGATAATGTTGAATTGAGCCCCTCAGATTTTCATTTTCTTTCCTCTCATGGGATCAGTCAGTTGCTCTCCTCCCATCCAGTATCAATAGTGTTCTCCAATCATTGCCACTTTCAACGCATGCCACTTTTCTCTCTTCTATGCTAGGTCACTAAAGGACCTCCACAAACACTGTCATTTCGATGGTTTCTTTGGTGGATGCCAGCTTGGGCAATGCATCACTGTGGCTATTCAGGGATTTATTGATCTAGACCAGTTGAAAATTTTTAAATGATTGAGCAAAGGCCTAGAATTTTTACAAATATTGTCCCATAATCAACTTCCTAGTTTCGTATTGTCCATGGTACTGTTAAACAATCAATTGGGAGTCGTTGAGGGCTGTTAGTTGTTTCACTTCAAGCTTTCGAGTTGAACCTAACCTGGCAATCAATGCCTTATATTCAGCCACATTGTTTGAGCTGGGGAATGCGAATCGCAACGAGTATTCCAGGGCTTCCCCCATAGGTGAGATGAGAACTATTTTGGCCCTGCTTCCTTGTGAACTAGTGGCCCCATCAATGAATGGTAATCATTCTACTCGTTCTCTCCTTTAGCTTCTTTGGCAATGGTGTATTCAACAATGAAATTCGTCAGGGCTTATCCCTTTATAGCTTGCCTTGGCTGGAACTATATGTGTTAGTGTAATATACCCTAATGCTAGATTTAGATGACATCTAATAGGCTTGTAACAAATACATTTGTTGTATCTTTGTATATATTAATAAAAGGCAAGTTTATCTTTATTCATAAACTCTCCAGTTTGATATATGAATGAGTCCCTAGATCTCCTGTTTGAGAGTTTTATTCTTAAGTGTTAAGAACATGTGATGAGATTCTCTAGTGACAAGATTTCTTAAATGATTCCTGGTCCTTAGATTAATCGGATGGGGACAGTGATTAGTTGAGCTTAGATTAGCATAGAGTTTACTACCTTGATCAGTATGAGTTGCTAATGGTAAGGGTGGTGAGTTACATGTCATATGACATGGGGATGTCTCTAGTAAACTCGTGGGTGGTTGTTGGAGAAAAGCGCACTGAATGTGATGTTGATGACTGACCACATGTCATTATGGGTAATGGTCATGTCGTCTAAATTTTGATAGTGTAGTTGATCTCTAAACTTAAATTGACAAGATTGTCTTGTGTATTAGTGTGCAGGATTTACTAATGCAGCAAACCATCCAATTGCAAGATTGAGAGGTTTATATGTGGTTCCGCATTGTTGGTATATGGAGGCAAGTGTTCAAGCATAGGATCTGTCACCCTTGTTGTTAAGATAAGGTAAATGTCCTATGTGGTCTACTATTAGTGTGATAGGACAGTCCCTGGCTAGGGCAAATTGACTATCAAGAAAGGTATTTTCTGAAGTGTTATCTAATCATACCAATAAGATCTAACACATAGTTAATAAGTTTATCATTCCATAACTCTCAGTCAGTCGGGATGTTAGGTGCTGGAAGAATTATAGCACACGGTAATCGTCAACTATAATAGGTTCACTTAAAATGAGACTTCATTGTCTTTTATATTGTCCTGAACCGCTACTAGACACTTCTCAATACTTTTCGGATCATCATGGGGATATGGAGAGATTCTTGTGATGAGTCAAGGTGTTGATCGATGTCAAATGAATTTTAGTGTTATCTGTTTGCTAGTGGACATTGAATGTAAAAAATTATACACCATATAATATTGCGTCAGATAAAAGTTTCGAATGGAAGTTTCAAAATTGTCAAGGTTGAGGATAACCAGTAAATTTCAAAGCCAAAGGTAGCCTAAAACCCAACCTTGGTGTCAAGGAGTACGCTTATCAAATAACATGGATTCTTCAAAAGTTGTTTCCAAAGTGGTGATGATTAATGAGAGATGGAAAGTCAAAGTTTCTTAGGAAGAGACTGACATGGCATAAGTTTATATATATTTTTATTTAATTTTAATTTTAATTTTATGTGATATTTTTTATTTAAAGTGTAAATTTATATAAATTTTACATAATTTAATTTTTTTTTTGTAGGAAACAAGCAAAAGAATTAAATTTAAAGAATTGAGCTCTAAAGAAGATATTATAAATTAATTTATAATATTAATTTCAAAATTAATATTATAATACATTTGAAGATTAATTTGAGAAGAGGAAGGAATTCTCGGCAAGGAGAGGAAATGAAAGAGGAAATTGAATTCAAGATTAAGATAATAATGAGGAAAAATATTAAAAAATAATAAGGAAGAAATCAAAATTAAGAGAGGAAGATTGAGACTGAGAAGAAAATAATTCAAATTGGAATTGCAGGATGACATGGACGGCGACAATTGAGGATTAAATGAATATATTAAATTGAGGAATTGCAACTGGGAAAGGAGTGTAATTCGAGGAAGAAGCAAGGCAACCAAGGAACAGAGCTAGTCCTGGGTGTTTTGGGTCCAGGGTAATTTTTTTTTTAAGTGTGCACTTTATATAAATTAAATAAAAAAATAAAAATTATTAAT
This sequence comes from Diospyros kaki, assembly GCA_036245055.1. NCBI lineage: Eukaryota > Viridiplantae > Streptophyta > Magnoliopsida > Ericales > Ebenaceae > Diospyros > Diospyros kaki. The sequence continues at coordinate 34,685,015 of BSEG01000016.1, forward strand.
TAATTAATTTTATTAAAATTATAAGAATTTACAAAAGATAAGGAAGAATAATTTAGGGCCTCATTAAAACCTTATTTGGGGAAAACTCAATAGGACAAAATCCCAAACGAAGAAAAAAGAATACCTTAAAAAAAAATCACATATTTGAGTCTACATGCTTCCTCCCGAATCTCCGTAAACATTTCTTGATTTAATCAATTTCCCTTTCATCTAGGGGTATCAAAAAATATTCGAAAATCGGTGAACTGGATCAAATTGGACCGAACCGTGCCTTTTGGATTGGTTCTATGGTTCAATAGTTAGGTTTTAGTTCTAAAAAATTAAGAACCGATATATTTGATTTAGTTACTGATTTTTTTTTTCAAACTGTGGTTCGAACCGAATCGGAATCGAAATTATACTTATATATATTATAATTTTTTGGTATATATATATACATATGCATAAATAATATCACTTCTTAGAAAACTAGCAAGATTCATGAACTCTTTTATTTCTAGGCTTTTATGCCCTATTGTTATAATGAATGAATGTAATCGCATTTGATGAGATAGTCTATGAATTATTTTGTTCTACTTTTACTTCAAGACTTAAAGCATTAATGAAGTTATGGGTTTATTTTAATTAATAAATTTGTTTGTAATTTCATATTTTGCGAAAATGTTTAGAAGCTAAATGTTAATTGGATAGAACCGAAACTGAATTGAAACCGATGCAGTGTGACGGATTGGTCATGGTTTGGTTTTATATATGTAATGATTCGGTTATGATTCTTATTTTTTTGAAACCGTTAAAAATGGTTCGGTTACTAGATTCTTATAAAACTGGACTAATCCGAACAGTTGACACCCCTATTTTCATCATCCATAATTAATTGAAACAAAAACAATCATCACATGTATCTACAAAATAAAAATAGCAATGAAATTTTTTTTTGACAAGATTTCTTTTGTTAATTTTTTTTAATTTTTTATACATATACACATAGCTTAAAAAAAATTTGGGCCCCTCTCAATTGTAGGCCCTAGGCTGGAGCCCTGGGCTAGGGCCAGCTCTACAAAGGATTATATTAAATAAATTGGAGAATTTGAAATGACAATTGGAGAAGGAAAACAGGCGCACAGCAAGCAAGCTGCGAAGGCTTGGCCACGCACAACCTCCTCCACAGCAGCAAGCGGGCGGGAGCAAGGCAGCAAGCGGATATTATGTTTTTATTTTTATTTTATTTATGTCTAACTAAATTCTTTTAAGTAGAGTTTAGATGGATTTTAATTTTGGAGCTTATGTTATTATTTGTTTAATTCGATTCAAAACTCGATTATTATTTATATGATGAATTTATATTATTGGGCTTCATGTTTTAAAAAAATTTACCACTTTTTAATGATTTGATGATTTATGTATGATTGATTAAAGAATTATTATAAATTATATTCATAGACAATATAAATCACATGTTAGACTATGATATTGAAATATGATTACCTCATGTATAAAAATCAAGAAAATTTAGTGAGTCAAATCCCCTTCCAAGATTATAAGTTTTCAAAGAACTTAATACTTATTTGTTCTTTTGACATCCACTTATAAATTTGAAAGTAGAATTGAATTAATAAAATATTGATATGATTTGAGAAAATTTATTAATTAATTAAGAAAATCCTTTATCACATGTAAATAATTTTAAAATACTATAAAGGTATTTTTGATTTTGAAATAGATTGAATAGATAATTACATAATCTTGATTAAATAAAATATAAACCCTAGTTGCATTCATTTATTAATTTTTCTAAAAAAAAAAAGAGAGAATTTAATTTTACATTAATTTCTTCTTATTAGTTTTTATTTTTCCTTTTATCCATCCAATTAATTAATTAGTTCAACTTATGTTAATTTAAAATTGGCTTAATATTGTGATATTCTCTTTGTGGGATCGACATTTCTTTCATCACTATATGTATATTTGATTAAGAAATACTTGTCAAAATTAATTATGCATAAATCACACATCAGAGACCTATTATCATGAGATCACGATCGTATGAACATAAGCATTTTCTATTTATACGAAGCCGTAGGTCCTTGGTTTGCCAAGGACCTAGTCTAACATGAACATCAGAGACCTATTATCATGAGATCACGGTAGTATGAACATAAGCATTTTTTGTGCAGATCTCTGAAGAAACAAGTTTGTCAATCAGAATTTATAAATTACATGAAATTGTTCCTTAGTGTGAGTTAGCGAGACTATCTCAACAAAATAAAAAATAAAATATAATGCACGAGGAGTCAAAGTACATGCAAGAGAAAATTCTACCTAATCATTGGTAGTATTTTTTAAAGTTGTTTGAAGCATGTGTGTGTATTGTCTCAAATATAATAAGAATATTGTTTCTACATTAATTTGTAAAATAGGATGCTTAGAAGAGCATGATATGTGAATTTGTGCCAACATGTAATTATGAGCTAAATATTCATTTGAGAAATTGTAATGTCAAGGATATGGTCATTGAATTGGTGAACAATATAAATAATCGAACAAAAATTTAAATAAAGAGTGTAAAGAGAAAACTTAATTAAGTTGAAGTCGAACCTTATTATTAAAAGGATCGTGTTACATATACCGACAAGGTGCACAAGTTCAATGGCCAAATCGGACTTCATAATTTGAACTTCATCATCAATCATCAAGGTGTCATGAACGAAAGAAGCCCCGACTTCATGAAGCCTGAGGCCTCATCCAGAGATGGCAGCAATGAATTAGGTAAGGGCATTTTTGTTATTTGGAGTCTTCAGTTATTCTCTCACTAATCCAATTGTTTGTACAAGTAGCATTTTCCTTGTCAAAATATAAGATAAAATTAGTCAAAGGGTAAGAGCAAACTTGTAGTTGTCTGGGGACATAGGGGTAAATTTACAATGTTCTTGGAAAGATTGGGGTAGACTTGTGATTTTCAAAAAATAAGGAGAAACTTGTAATCAATAATTGTAATTAACTAAAGTTTATATCTAAAGTGTAAAACATATAAACTTTCATGAATTAAAGTTTAGAACATTATTAATTTTCAGGTGGAGACTGTAATTGCTAATAAAGGCTTAAAATGATGGAATTTTGAGAAAATAATCACACACTTGAATCCTTGTATTAAAATGAATCTATAGATAATTTACTTGATGATGGGGGTTTCTAGCATAGTATTTGAAATGCATATTTTTAAAAGGACCATGTTATATGTACCGACATGATGATAAACTCGATGAACGAATCAAACTTCATTCGATGATCAGACTTCATCATCGATCATCAAACTGTTGCAGATGGGAGAAACCCGGGCTTCATGAAGCCCGATCGGGCCCAAATGAAGCTCGAGGCTTCATCTAGAGGTGATAATGGCAAATTTGGTGAGGGCATTTTTGTTATTTGATATTTTCGATCATCTTCTCAATAACTCAGTTGTTTGTACAAGTGTGATTTTCCTTTTTAAATAGATATCACACAAAGCAAGTGATATAAATTTAATTTCAAAGATTAAAGTGATTATTCAATATGGAATATTATAAGGTAGATATATGAGTACCAAGACATGTACAAAGAGGATATGGAGTTCCATAATAATATCCATGCTAATGTCGTGTAATTCCATCATTGACAATTTAGTTAGGCTATCTAATGTTTGCACATGACCTAATGGTTACATGTAGAAACTTTCAAGTAGAGTAAATATTAAAAATTGATCTATAACGTGACTTCAAACATAAATGGAGAGTTTAAAATCAAGTCAATATGCTAGAGAAGAAAGTACTTACCTGATTAGCAATTGCGATTTAGAATCTCATAAAATATTCATTGAATCATCATGGGATAAACCTATGTTCCTTGGTTGGAATACTCTTCATTGAAGTGAATAATGTTGGCATCAAAAAAGCCACTCATTACCAACTACTTCGAAAGTCTACATCTCTAGTAATTGCTTCAGTAATTAGTTAACTTCACTTTTTGTTAGCAAGGTAGTTCAGACATGTGGTTGTAGTTGCAATATGATTTTAGTATTGAAGTTGATCCAACGTCTAGTTATTGAGTTTGATTGGAAAAAGGACATCCAATTCCTACAAACAACGTCTATTGGTAATGCCAAAAATTGATCATTGATATTTTTATTCACATGGCACGACAATTGGCTCAAACTATAGTTAAAACTGAAAGAAAACAGGCGGCGGCGACAGCAATCAGGGGGGGTGAGGCGAAAACATCAACTATTGGTGGATTAAAAAATCCCTTGCAAGATGTAGTATTAATCATCCATATGCATCCATAAATAAACACCATCCATAGGGGATTTAGAAATATACCTATACCAACGATTTTTTATGTCAGTTGTCCAATGAACCGCCTCCTCTTTGTTGTCGAATCTGCTCCCACGAATTTTTAACATTGGGTGACCAATCTACTTCCTTAAGCATGGAAGACCTAGTTGGTCCACACTTGAGACGCCTCAAAACCTTTCGCCAGAGCTATGCTAGGACCCTCTCGATGAAGATGAATCGAAACTATTCTAGGGTTTCTTTTCGGTTGTAGAAGACTGTCCCATAGTCGAATCTAAATGGGAGATGAAAGAGAGAAAACAAAATAAGCAACTTAGAGTAAGAAGAAACTACAAGCTTTTAGCAATGGAGGAAGAAGAAACAACAACAACCAAGAACTGACTAGAAGAAGAAGAAAGGAGTGGCCAATGAGACCTTCTCAAACCCTTTTTATTTTTCTCTTGGCATAATTGAGCTTCCTATTTTCACATGCTACCCCATGCCTCCTTCATTCTCTCATATGATCACTGCATTAGAGCATTTAATGCTCTAATGTGACAAAGTGGCTGAGCATTAAAGAGGCAAATGGTTAACCGTAGGATAGCACCGGTTAACCACTTTAAGCAATCAACTGCTCCATGCACCAGCCAACAGCATGGTCCCGGTCGACTGCTCCATGCACCAGTTAACCGATTTTACAAGTAACGCTTCAACATCATCATATTACACTTAGGCATCGCTATTAACACGTAATAGCCTTTTCACTAATGGAACCAAGGCTCTCGTTACCTGTTAATGGAGTGCCCCACTATAACGCCCCTATTTTTCGAGTGTTAAATGACTTACGATTTTTTATTTTTTTTTTCACAACCCATCTATTGATATACATCACACAAATTCCCAGAAACCCTAATTTTCACATTCTCAGCCTATCAAACTCAAATAGTTAAGACAGGTGTTATAATTACAAATGTGAAAGCTAGATCGAATCTGATATGGTACATAACCATGATGCTATATTTATCATAAATGAAACCATTCAAGACGTCTAAAAATGTATTACATGGATATCATCTCTCAAAAGTGATAATCAAACTCCTCAAATATAACCACAAACATACTAAGGTTTGCATAGGTTCGTACATAATCGAAGTCATGTTAAAACATGTTACATATAGCAGATAAACTTAATCTTTAGCTATCTCCTTTCCCTTAGAGCCGCTTGTCGGACTTGGAGTGTTTGAATATTCTAGGGACACAGTCTAATTAGAAAATGAATCTTCTAGTGAGAACTCCAAAACAGATTATATAAATGCATGAATAGGTATAAAATGTATAAGGGAACAACAAAGACTATTTCGAAGTGCCTTGTAAACATGTCAGCCTCCTCCTACAAGTGCTTTCTCAATGGAGCACATATAGCGCCTCTTGGGAGGTCCCTAACCATGTCACCCCATCTTAACCTCATAAAACTCATGCAACACCATATCTGTTGTCCCTTAAACTTGTGGTCTTCCCAATAAGAGCTTTCTAGATGGCGCACGCATAGTGTCTCTCGAGGGATATCCAGACTTTTACCCTTGAGCAACAACAGATAGGTACAATAGTATGGCCACATAGATTTTATAAATGCAACAATTAAAAGCCAACAACATGTATTTTTGGGAAAACACATTTCATATATACAACATGATTTCACGTAAAAGAACAACAGAATTTTGCGTACATGAACGTTACACAAAACACGTTTCATGCAATATGAGCTTTACATAAAATAGAAGTTTGAGTACTGCAGTCTCACCTTGAACTTAAATTTGGGATTTCTCAAAATTCGTGTCTAGCCTTGATTCTCGTGCCAGGCGTATTTTTGCTCAACCTCAATCTTCATAGATACCCTAAACATCATATGCATTCAAAGGAAAATCAATATCTATTTTTTCATAATTTTCTCTTATTTTCTTCCTATTTTTCTATTGATAATTACCAAATAAATACCTCCTCAAGGTTTTTCCCAAATTTTTCTCCACCAAAAATCATAAAATATTTTCTTGTTTTCTAGAATTTTCTGGGATTTTTCCAGATTTTTCTCCTATTTTTTTTTCTTTTTTTTTGCCTATTTTTCTTACCTCTTCACGCGTTGCCACGCACCCGCAACCACCTGCCTGGCCCATACGTTTCAAGCACTTTTTCTGGTCTTCTTCTCTGACGAGTTGCTTGCTATCAGCCACTTGGTTTCACCACGAAACCTTGATCTCTCTTCTCCCTCTTGCTCTTCTTGACCTCACGAACACAATGGACCAACTTAGGACTCGAAAAAATGATCAGAACAACCTCGAACGACCATTTCAATCTTCAACTCTAGCGGACCGCGACTTACCGACGATGCTTTGTAGCTCCTTCAAATCGACACCAAAACTCTTCAAATTTTTCAAAAATGTTCCCCACCACTTGGAGAACAAAAGCCCACTATCCTTTCCTATCAATTTCTTCCCAAACACTCGATTTTTCAAGCTAAACTTCGACGCAAAACCCTCGGTTATGTTCGGCTATTTATAACCAAACCTAGTCAATATTCGGCCAATCATGGCCAGTTGCGTGCACCAGGCAACCTACCTCAAGCTATGATGGCCTAGGTTGCCTCCCCTATGCCCCTGCAGTAGCGATTTGATCAATGGAAGGTGCAACGGCCAGTTGCATTCACACTTAAAATTCCAGAAATTTCACTTTTACCCCATGATTTTTTTCCAAATTCCGTTTAGCCTTTCCCTACAACCCCCTTGAGTTTCTGAAAAATCCATTATGACCCATAAATTCTAAACTCTTTATTTCACTCTTGAAGATTAAAAAAAATCATCTTTTCAATCTCTCTCAAGCAAGATTAAGAAATTACACTTAGGCCTGAATATACGTTTTAATTGCAAACCCTTTTATTTCATCTCGAAACCACTTAAGGGTTATTTCTTATGCCAAATATGAACCTCTTGAGAGTTCCATTGACTTGTCGGAAGTCCCTTACGACCGTTCAATTTTTCAGGCCATAACTTAACTGTACCAAAAATCATTTCGATTTTGATTTCTCTTGGCGTCATAAATCTCATCTCGAGACGCTCATCGATGCCATACCTTTATCTTTAGACATCTAAGTCTTGAGGCACTCCTTGTCGCTGATTCGATGATTTATTTTACTATCAAACAAACTTTTCAATATTCTAAACTCGTATAAAATACGTGGCAACCTTACGAAAATATGGGGTATTACACCCGCTATCACTTAGCCGTCTCACATATCTATAGATCCATAAAGCTAACTCATAGCCGCAACCAGCATCACTAACTCTTAGTGATAAGGAACACATTAACAACGACGGTTCACTAATCCAATACATTACTCAATATGTATGTGACTTTCTAGATTCATAGTCATGCAATAATCAAGACACGTCAACTTTTTGACACTGGTCGAGCACTTCAACCTATTAAGAAGATCTTTCCAAATTCCCAAAGCATCCTAAAAGATCATGAGTATCCTCTAGTAAAGACTTAGGACCATCCTAAAGGCAATGAAGTTTGAACTTCAGATGTACCTATAAAGGCTCTTCGATTACCGTACACTATAATCCTTCTACTGACTACCATCCTAATTGAGGAAGATGATACAAACATAACAATGGCACTAACACCCAAGAAGGGGGGGTGAATTGAGTTATTTGAAAATCTAGAGTTTTTTTTTTTTTTTTTAGAAAAAGGTATGAATGAAATTTGAGTTAATATCAATATGCAATGCTAGAAGAAATGAAAAGAGAGAATAATCATAGGAGACCACAATTTATAGTGGTTCGACTTTTCAAGCCTAATCCGCTATCTTACCTCATCACTAAGGATTTTGCAAATCAATCTATATATAACCCCCTACTAAAGCAAGTAGGTCCTTTAGTCCAAGACTAGGAAGAAAAACAACTCTTATCACTCGGATAGGCCCTCAAGCTTACAGACTTGGAAGATAAAATACAATGGAAAATATATTTAAAACTCTAAGAGCTTATGCTCTTAGTTACACGTTCTCTCAAAGTAAACTACGAGGTTGAAGATAAGGTTAAACAAATGAAGAACAGAGCCTCGATACAATAAAGAATTATGAGAGAACAAAAAATTTAAAGCGCAATGATCTTCAATGCTCAGTAGGTATGAAATCGAATATTCTTCAATAGCCTTAAATGCTCCTTTAATCTCCTATTTATAAATGATGGTGCTTGAAGACAAAAATAGAGTCGTTGGTGGTAGTTGGGCGAGCATTTAATGCGGTCAAAACTAGTCGTTATTAGTTTTAGAATAACAAACTGTCGATAGAGAAAATGGGTTAGTCGACAAACTTATAATACAAACATTAGGCATAGTCGACAGATTGAAGTTTCTTGTTGACAGAACCAAAAAACAAATGTTGTTTGTCGATAAAAGAAGATAACATAGTCGACAGATCAAGGCTAATGAAGAAATATAAAAACACACACACACTATTAGTCGACAACATCCATACTTTGGTTGACGGAATGAGATTCATACACCAAAATATGCAAGATAGCTCATTGTTAGTCAACTGAAACAAGGTTTTCTATCGACAGATGTAATTTTTTGAACACTAGTAGTCGACAGATGCAAGCTTCTCTGTCGATAGATCCAAGGCAAAAACATGAACTTAGACAACAACTTTAAAAAATGCTAGCTTTTGAAGATACTTCTTTTTAATCTTGGTTCTTTTGAATACTTATGATTCTTTAGTAACACTAGAAGTATGATTTTTCATGTTTGATTCTTTAGTAGTACTAGAAGTATGATTTTTCATGTTTAGAGAATAATTTGAATGATAATGCTTTGTTTTTCCAATCTCCTAAAACATGTTTTAATGTTTTCTTTGAAAGACATGATTGATGCTCTCTTGAAAAACTCTTCGATACTTAAGAATATGTATACCATTTGAAATCATTGAAATTGATTTTTGAAACATTTAGAAACAAGCACTGAAGTTTGAAGTTTTGACATATAACTTGTCATTATCAAAACACAAGAGAAAAATATCATAAGAGTCATGAAATAATTAAACTCACAGGACTCGATAACTATGCCAGATCCAGTACAGTGTAATCAAGGTAGGATGTTGGAACTCTTTCGACACCTGAAACTCCTTTCCTATTAAGCTCACCTTGGCCAGGAAATTTTCAATCACAACCAACTTAGATCACATAGGATGTTCGCCCCCATCCAATGAAGGTCAATGGATCTCATCAACGAGCATTTGCCTCCATACACCACTGCGTGTAGACCACACAAAGAACATCTCTACCTCTCATACTAAATGGTTCCACTCAATGGTAAATCCCTGACATCAGTGCACAAGATAACTTTGTCGCTTCTAGTCAAAGGACCATATATGCAGTCGAGAGATAATAACAAATTATTAATCCTCCAAATCATGTGATCTATCGCAAGCTCACATTCAATGGATGTTCAACTAATACCCACTCACATGTCTACTATATGCATCTCATGTAATGTGGCATGTGACTTACCACCACATTACTTGCAACATCTCATGCTAATAAATGGTAGTAGCTCATATGTTGGTCCATGCTCAATAAATCATATTCTCCTTTTGATAAATCTGAGGATTGGGAATACCTTTAAGAAATCCTGAACTAAAAATCCCCCATCACATTATTCTTAACTCTTAAGAATATGATCTCTACTAAGGAATCTAGTAACTCATTCATAAAGATGAGATGAAGAGTATGAATGAAGATATGATCTTTTATTAATTATTAAGAACACATCATAAGAGCTACTTACATACATCCAATGTAGTGTAAACCTAACATTTAGGGTACTATCACTAACAAAAACTTAGGGTAATGAATTTGCAAAACAAGGATCATAAGACTACCCTAGGACTTGATAGGAAAGTCATTTCAATGCCTATTTTAGATGTGAAGTAATAGTAAAGATAAAATAAGTGAGCTAGATATTATAATTGAGAATACTTGCTCTGAATGATATATTCTCTTTTATTTATAGTAGTGTAGAGATAATAATTTGCTTTGGATTAGGTATTGTTGTTAGATAGTGCTTAGAAATAGTTATCTTAGATAGATTTGCAGATATTAGTCTTATCTTTGAAAACTAACTTCTTAAGATTTAGGAGAAAAGGTTTATTCCAAGTTTATCGGGATTAAAATTAATCTTTAGATTTTAGGAAGTAATCTTGAATTGTGATCAAGTTTATTCTTTAATTCTAGGTAATAATTCTAGTTTGATAAGGTAGTTCAATTCTGAATAGAATTAGTTTGTCATCGAGTCTATGAAATACTCCTTTGAAATACTCCTTACTTGGATTAAGCCGAATCCAAGTAGAATATCAAGGTCGACAGTAGTTTGGTTAATTGAGTTAAGGCTAAGTGTGACTTAAGTAAGATGTACATGCGTCAACTAAGCTGAATCTTGGGTATCTTTAGTTAGAGTAACTCCTATTGAAGATGGTTCAGTAATGGAGAAGAAAACCAATAGAGTTTTTTATGAGAAAAGTAGAAGAAAACCAATAGCTAGTCAAAGACGTAGAGAAAAAAAGAGAGAAGGAAACAAAACAATTGATGAGGGAATATTTAGGTTTGATACTAACTATAACTATATGAGTCTTACAAAAGAAGAATGCTTGATATTTTGCATAAGATAGAGGATGAACCTTTCGGCACCTTTTTCCTCCTAGTTTTCCTTCTCTATAACTCTTAAGTACAATTGCTTTTCTAATTTCTAATTTTTCTCTCCATAACTCTTAAGCACAATTTATTTTCTATTTTTTAATTTTTCTGTTACGTATATCAAACGTCGATGTCTTTTACATGTTCAATATGTCAAATGTGTGTTTTTAATGATCAATATTCAATAATAATGATGATAAAACATATTTAAGAGCTAAAATTCCATAGAATTTTGATAAAAATTAAAATTTAAAATAAATTTAAAAAGTGGTGAAAGCTTGATATTTTTAATTAATTCACCCATAAATAAGAGCGAAATGGGTGGCCCTCTAAACAAAGGAAAGAGGCGGATTTAGGGGACGGCAAATCTGTCCAATTCAGGGCTTGTTGATCTTGTCCATAGTTTCCCTCTTCTGCACAATATATAACATAGTCGGAAGACGACAGAGAAGCAGCAGTTGCAGCTTCAGCCGGAGAGGATGTCTCCGACCATCCTCTACTAGGATTTCTACAGTACCCCATTGATCCGATCGCTCTCTCCTTTCGATACTAAAGGATTTCTTCTCTTGTTTATATATATATATATATATATATATATAGAAGTAACGTATGGGGAACATATTTGTGAAGAAACCGAAAGTCACTGAGGTCGACAGAGCAATCCTCTCCCTCAAGACCCAGAGGCGTAAGCTTGCCGATTATCAGCGTCAGGTACCAAAATTTCCCCAAATTTCGAATTATTGTTATCTTGTTTCTGGGTTTAATGTGAATTGAAGAGAATTGAAGATCCCAAATAGTTATGCTGTTCAAACGTAGCTGGATTGAATACTTAATATCATGATTTCCGCGGTCATAAGTTTTGCTGTGGCAAAGGATAATTTCGATCATAGTTGGCCTTTGACAATTATAATTTTGCAGATACAAAATATGGGTTTTAGTCCAAGTTGCTTGTTTGTCAATGGTTGGAATAAATGCAATACAGGGAGAGGAGAGACGGCGTGTTGGCTTAGAGTGCTTTTCGTTTGGTTGTTATGTGATCTATGTGGAGGCACATTTATGGTGTATTCTTAGATATCAGTTGCAGATAACAAGGATTTGTTGTGGCGTACAAAATCTTAGGATCAAATCTAAATAGCTAGTTGAGGTTGATACACCTTGCAACCTGAATTGAACCTAGATTTTCTTTACATTCAATTGCACGCTTGGTGCTCTAATGATAGGAGTTTAAGTTGTAACCCAAAATTAAGTAAGGCACGAATGGAGCAGTGGTGTGACTTCAGGCTGTTGCCTGAGAATGGTTGTTATTTACTTGGATTTTGATGGCAACTAAACATGCCTATAAGGTTCCTTAAAAGGCTGGGAAAGTGAAAGAGAAGAGGCTCACTTTGAACAAGATTACATATGGAGTTCAAGTACTTAATTTTATTATCTCATTTTTGCGATCCCCTTCAATATTATAAGGCTTGAGAAGTTATAAATAGACATTACTTTCTTTTTTCTTTGTCATTTATTTATTTATTTTGGTTTTGTTGGGGTGGGGAGGGGGGCGGGGGGAGGAGGTGAGATGGGTGGGTGGGTGGGAAGGAAGGAAATTGCTTGAAATATTTTATGATGGATTAAGACACAACTTATTCTACTCGAGGAGATAGTGATTTGGATATTGTGAGGCTCGTCATATTCGCTGAATCATTTATATGAATGATAGGGTCGACATTTCTAAAGTCATACCCAATTTGTGTTGGCAATAGCTATATAGAATTTTGATTTGATGTTGTCCTATAATGCTAAGGAATTAATTAAAGGGAACATAAGAGTTTTCTTTGTAATAGACAGTCTCACCCCTTCTCTTATTATTTAGTTTTTTTAAAGGAAGTAATGTTAATTAGTGTAGCTTATAAAGAAATTTTGGTGTCATCCTATACAGAAGTTTATCCTATCATTCAATGGCCTCATCCTATTTTTGGGTGGATGGTGATGCAAGGCAACTCATTGCAATCTTTATTGAGACATGGCCTATTTATTTAGTTGGTGTTGTATATGGAAGGGTATGGAGAATCTCTTAACCTTCTTCCCATTCATTGCGAGATGGAAAAATCCCCTTTATCCTTGCTGTGATGCTCATTTTGTGATTTGTGGATGTCCATTGGAAAGCCAACAACCTTAACCAATTATATGGGGAGAAAGTTTGTGAATAATAAAATTAGGGTGCAGTTTAAGTTCCTTTGGTTCGTATGTGGTTAATTATTTAGGAAAAATGCAGAAAAGATCTTTTAAAGGGGTAGAAGGTTGTGGGAGAGTTGGTAATTAGCAAGTAGATTTGGTCTTATGGAACACTAAGTGGTCACTAAATCCTTGGAGGTATGGGGAAGGGAGGTAGGCAATCTAGAAAGAGAGAGATTTGGGAAGAGTTTTTTAACCCAACCCAAGAGAATGTTGTCCAGTGTTTTGAAAAGTGCTAAGGACAGAGGGCCTACGGAGCCTAAGCACAAAGCAAAGTCCATGCTTAAGCAAAGTGAAGCACATATAAATAAAATAGAGCATGACCTTTTATAACCACCAAAAGTAGTATTGAGGAAGAAATCATGGTGGAAAGAGGATAAATCTGAAATAAGAGGAAGAAGATCAGGTTGAATAAAAGAAGATAAAGCTACAGCTGTTCCTAAGAATTAGGAGGAAAATTAGGAGAAAATTTCTCTTCTTATTTGATGTTGTATTTGTAATTTAAATTCCTAGATTTTAGAGATAGCTTTCTGTATTTAAAAGGCAGCATCTAACATAGTTATATGTGTGAAATTGTTAGCATCATTCACCTTTTTTTTACTTAGAGTGTGTTGTTCCTAAAGCCTCTAAGTTTGTTCATGGTATCAGAGCCATCGGTCTTGTAAACTGCATACCTATTTTTCTCCTCACAAATAGCTTCAAAATGGAAAGTTCCTCGTCAACCAGTGAAGTGTGGAAGCATCTGATATTTTACAATAATAGAGTTGTTGTTGTTATGATTTGTTTTTGATTGTGTAGTAGTTTGTTGATTAATTGTAAGTTGGATTGCTGTTTGTAATAGCTAAGTTTGGGTGTGAGGAAGTGCCTCTTTTGTTGTGCGATGAGCTGCATATATAAGCAGCTCACAACCTCTCTTTTGTAAGTTAAGTTTCATTCTATCATTTCAGTAAATTTTGTGTGCGAGATTTATTCTCTCTCGTGTTTTTGTTCTTCTTCTTCTTGTGCCCTAGGGCTTCCATTACATGGTATCAAAGCCGTTGCTCTATCCTAATGGGCCTCCAATCATGCTCTTAGTTCCTCCTCTTCTCCTCCTCGATCCTCCTCATCCTTGTCTTCCGCTTCTCAGTTTGATTTCTCAGTGGTGGCAAAGGCCTTTAGCTTTATTCCTATAAAACTCAATTCTAGCAATTACATATTCTAGAAGACTCGGATCCTCGCCATAATCCGAGCCTTTGATCTTGTTCCATTTCTCAATAAAACATCTCCTCCAACGAAGTGTCTGTCTGATACAGAAGGAGGAGAAGCCGCTGTCAATCCTAAATATTTGAGCTGGATCCAGTTTGATCAACTCTTGCTAGGATGGCTCTTCTCCACCATTGACAAAGAGGTGTTAACGCAGGTGATTTACCGTGAATCATCTGTCGAGTGTCACGTGACCAGTAGGTAGATATGGATTAGTATGTAAATAAGGTAGAACATTGGGCAATAGAATAATATGTAGAAAGATGGCCGTTACATCACATGGGCTGAATTCTGTGTAACCAATTTGTGGCGCCAAGGCAGGGGCAGTATATAACCAGCCTTAGCGTCCAGAGAAGATATCTTTGAAAAGCATAATTGAATTCTTTGTTTCCCTCTCAATTCTCTCTCGTCTCTCTCTCTCTTCTCTCTTCTCTCTCACGTTCTTTCTCCTTACTTCCTTTCTCTTCCATAATACTTGAGTTTCCTACGCAAGTTCGCTGAATTGCGAGGAAGCACACCTTGTCAGATTCTTCATCTGTCATCGAGGTATGACTCTCTTTGGAGAATTTATATTCACGTCAAAACTATAACCAAATCTTTTCAATTGAAGCAGCAACTAAGGTTAATTAAGAAGGATGCACTTTTTATAAATGACTATATCCTAAAGATTAAGACAATAGGCCATGCTCTTGTAGCCATAGGAGAGCCATTAAATGATTGTCATGACCCAAGGAATAATAGAAGGGCATCATTGTAATAGGGTTGCAATGGGTTGTTAGGATATTTTTACAAGTTGTTAGAAGCACATGGGTGCTATTAGGATGTTGTTAGAAATTAGTTAACTAGCTTCTATGCCTATATAAAGGCCCATTGTAAGAAGAGAGGATATGCTTGAATTAATTAAAGAAAATCTGATTCTCTCTCTCTCTACAATTCTCTCAAATCTCCCTCTCATTTCTCTCTTCTGCTCTCCCTCAATTCTCTCTAACTTCTCCCCCATTCTTCTTCAACTTTCCCTCTATACATTCTGTTCTTAACCTTAATTCAATCGAATCCTTCCGATTGCCAATTTCAGCCCATTATGAACCCTAGGTTCATGACAAATGGTATCAGAGCAGTCCATCCTTGGCTGTGATTTTGATCCGAGTTCCGATGGTGATTATCGGCTGTTGATAGACAATTGTTTCCAATTCGATTCGGAGGATATTAAGATCGGTAGTGAACGAGAGAGAGCAAAGCAGTTCTAGCCAACTGCATCTATTAATCCTAAGCAGTTCGAAATTGAAAGGTGGAGTAGCGTCAAGAGGTGACGGCCATGATTCTCAGCAACCCAGGCGAATTCAAGGAGCTACCATCGGCTAGTGGTCCTCAACTCAAGAGGTAGCGACTGGCGCAGGAGTTCCAAGTGATCACGGTTGTGTAGCGGGTTTCTAGCGATCGTGGTTTTGTCGGTGATTGGGCAGAGCCTGAGGAAGGAAGCGTTGATTCATCACTGGTTGGGTTATCACTGGCAAGAGATTCGCGACTGTTGCAAGTCGGAAATAGCAGGCGGAGCAGGTTCCGTAATCCACTTCAACTTGAATATTGGAGGCAATGCTCCTCGGGGAAGAAGCAACAACGAGATTCAGAATTGAACTTGGATTTGGAAGGCGTAGCTGAGTAGAGCAAACTCGGATTTGAAAAGCTAAACTGAGCAAAGTCACTTCGGCTCGGAATTGAAGACGATGTAGGCTAGGAGAGGTCCGCAGTAATACTGAGTTAAATTTGAAGGTGACGGGGCCAATTGGTTTTGACGGTGCTTTCGGAGACGCCTAGAGCAATTCCGGTTGATCAAAATTTGCAGGCGAATACAACCTCCTTGATTCCGACGGAGGAATTCTTGGCTAATTAGCCTTGAGGCAGTTGATCATCCAACTGCTGTGATGTCGATTGTGTTTTTCAGCTGAGAGTTAGACGCTCTAGGAGACTCTAGGAGGCCAATCAAGTTGCTAGAACTGTGCAATTTCCTCCGTTGCTACAATGGACTTGACCTTGAAGTAGAATAGTGGCTGCAATTTCTCACTTCTTGGATCAGCTTCAGGGTGACTGTTGAGAGGTACATATTGAAGAGAAGTGAGGGATTTAGGATGTACAAAGCTCCTGTTTATTGGCCTTCAAGTTGTCCTACTCGTGAAGCTAGGGGAGGCAGTGCATACATGGAGCAAATGAGCCTTCAATTACAGTAGAAGAAAGCTTCATTTTCAGCTGGAATGGAGCCTCAATGGTAGCCAAAGAAGGCTGCTTTTTCAGTTGGCAGCAACAGGGACAAAGGAACAAGCAATGAGATTCATGAAGAGTGTGAGGAATTTGGCCGTATGTTCCGCGGGAAGTTACAAGAGTTTGCGATGATACTTATTAAAAAGTATCATTACAACCTTCTGGTGGAATACTTTGATGATTATCACGGAAGTTTTAATAAGGAGAACTTCCTTGAAATGGAGTAGCCAAAGGAGAAGTCAAGATTATGGAAGAGCGAATCAGTGCTTACCTCCAATGTGGAGTGGAAGAAGGATATCGGTTTCAGCAGAACTATTAAGGAGGAATGCAACATCAGTGATGAAATTAGTGGTGAATGGCATTGTTCAAAAGGAATCTATGGTGAACAGATTGATGGGGCAACAGAGACAAAGGGACAATCGGAAATTGTTGAAAGAAAGGTTCACATAGAGGGAAATTCCAGCAAATACAAGGAAGGAGGAGATGCTGAATTATTTTCATGTAATCAAGAAATTCTAATTGAAACTTTAGACAATATTAAGGAAGTTGGTGTTGTAAATGAAGCGAACAAGTCAATGGAAACTCAGGATTCCAAAGATGATGGAGGATTGGATGAGGAGATTGGGATAGACCACACTCTACAAGAGCAAGAAACTGATCCCGATGATGCACAACCTAATCTAGATGTAAGTCATGTTAGGGATGAAGGTCGAGATGGAAGCCAGGTATCAGTCAGTGAGAAATCGTTGGTTGGAATTGAAGTTGTAGGAGCTCCTAATGCTAATGTTCACAAATAACCTTGGTATGAGTATCCAAGGCAAGTCTACAATCCTCCATTGCTGCGTCTTGAGGATGCTGTTGATATTTCTGCAACGAAGCATGGCTGTAGGTTGAAAGGGAAGACAATAACTACAACTAAGGATGAAGGTCTACCATTCTTACTTGTATTGGATGGTAAAGAACTACTAATGGAGGTCACGAGCACAGATAGTCTTTACGTTGGACTCCAAGTTTCAGCTACTAAGTATTTCTGACCAGAATTTGCTGATCATGTCCATAGATTGGAGATCAAGATTGATCGGGCAGCTATTGTAGAAGGCGAGTGTATTGGATTTGAACGCTATCAGGTTGCCCCCATTGAAGTTCTAGGCCAAATTACGCCTTGGATTGATCTCGGACTCTTAAGAACGAGGAAGAAGAAGAGGCCTAGAAGGAGAAAGAAAGAAAGAAAGATGAATAAGATAGAGAAGGCGGGAATTGGATGAAGCAATGGCTACTTGCTGCAAGTTCTTGGGGACAAGAACTCTCTCAAGGAGGGGGAATTGTCATGACCCAAGGAATAATAGAATGTCATGACCCAAGGAATAATAGAAGGGTATCATTGTAATAGGGTTGCAATGAGTTGTTAGGATATTTTTATAAGTTGTTAGAAGCACATATGTGCTGTTAGGATGTTGTTAGAAATTAGTTAACTAGTTACTATGCGTATATAAAGGCCCATTGTAAGAGGAGAGGATATGCTTGAATTGATTAAAGAAAATCTGATTCTCTCTCTCTACAATTCTCTCAAATCTCCCTCTCATTTCTCTCTTTTGCTCTCCCTCAATTCTCTCTAACTTCTCCCCCATTCTTTTTTAATTTTCCCTCTATACATTCTGTTCTTGACCTTAATTCAATCAGATCATTCCGATTGCCAATTTCAGCCCGTTATGAACCCTAGGTTCATGACAATGATAAAGTCCTGTTGCTTTCTATATTAAATGGTCTAGATCAGGATTATGAAACAGTTGTGAGCCTAATAATGCATCAAATGGATGAAATTGATTTGGAGAAGGTTCAATACTTGCTGTTGATGCATGAGCAAAGGTTGTCAGTTAAGAATTCACCACAATCTTCAATAAGTTTTGATCCTATGTCTTCTTCTTCTATGCATGTGAATGTGGTGTCTTTTTCTACACAAAATAGTGGTGGTTTTGGTAATAATAAAGGAGGTTATTCTCAAAGAGGGGGTGGTTATATGAATAGAGGAGGCAGAGGCCGAGGTAGAGCATCTAATAGAAGGATTTATTGTCAATTGTGTGGGAAGCTAGGGCGTTTTGTAGACAAGTGCTATCATCGTTTTGATAGAAATTTTTAGCGAGTGCCTAGCCAAGGGTTTGACAGACCTAATTGTGGGAATAATGGTGGAAATCAGTTAGATTCTAGAGCTTATATGGCCTCCTTTAGTGATTCTAATAGAGCCTATATGAATGAGACAGGTTTTATACAAGGTTCTCATTATGGCAGCTTTCCCAAACCCTTATCTTCCGATAATTTTGCTGCTTAGTCTTCTCTTTCAGATCCATCTTAGTTTGTCGATTTTGGGGCAACCAATCACATTACTTCAAACCATTTTTTTTTTTGTTATTTCCTAAAAGTAGGGTATTTTAAGATTTTAATTTACTGAAAACTTTCTAAAACTAGTTTACTAAATGTGCTGGTTTCAGTTCCAGGAAATAGTCTTTGAAACAATAACGAGTGGGTGCTGTGATTTTTCTATTTACAGATTTTGCTTATCCATCAATATTTTTATTTATTTATTTATTTATTTGTAATTTTGGTGTTTCAGCTATCTGCATGGTTACTGCATGCTTGAGCTTCTATGTATGTCTCTTGTGCAAATTGGCTTCATCCTATCTACTTGATCTTGGTGTCATAGCCCTTCCGTTGAAGGCTATGATACCTTATCATTTGGAAATGTGGAACAGGAATGGAGTTCCCAGTATGGCATATGTTCTTATTGTAGCATGAGTGAGGTGCACTTGCAAAGTTTCTACTGAAATATATGGAAATTTTAAGCAATTTTTTTTTCATTTTTTTCAGCAAGTGTATTTTGCCTTCATATTGATTATGTAAAAAGTAATTTATCTAAAGATTAACAATTTCCTGTACTTCATATCTAAATTAACTTGGCACAATAAAATCTAGTTTCCCTATCATTACATTTCATTATATTTGATATTCTCTCTTTAAGGATAATTATAGAAAACTATTTTGAGTCACTAATATCAACATTGTGAATTGGAAGTTTCCATTTTGCAGAACTAGATTACAGTTTGTAAATAGCTAGAGCTATATTAGAGTTTCTGGTAAAACTGACTCAAGCTCTTGTGTGGATTGTTTATTACCCTAAGTAGTGTTTGTTAACTAAGATATAGACCGGAAAAAGTGGGATGTGGAAAACGTTCCAAACGAAAGTGTTTTCCATTGTATTTGTTAAATTTATTTGGAAAGAAGTATGTGACTTCTTATCTTGGACTTTTTAGATAAATTTATCTCTCCACCCCTTTCAGATAAGTTATCTTGGATCTTACAGATAAGTTATCTTACTCATTTTAATAAACGCTACCCTAGTAGAATTTGTTCATTAATTATATTTATATGCAAAATTGTACTTGCCGTAGTCATCCTTAACTTAATTGGCTCAAAGAGTAGAATTTAGTGGCAAATATAAAAAAAAGAAAAATGGCTGTACCACTTGTTTCATTTGTGGCTAGCTGAAAGTATGGACTAGCAGTAATGTAGCATCTACTAGTTCTAGGCTTTTCAGCGGTGAAGGATGTACTGAAGTTGAAAGGGACACTCTAGAGGACCAAAACCTTATGAGAGATAGCAACTCTGGAACAATATGCTGAATGTTCCTTGTTTTGAGTAGTCATTCTGAGAGATGGTGTACTTGTATTTGAGATGTTGCCATGTTCTGTAATTTGGTATATTACTTGTATCCATCATCTACTTCTTTCAGCTGGATGCTGTCATTGAAGCTGAAAAGCAAGCTGCCAGGGACATGCTTCGAGAAAAAAAGAAAGACAGAGCCTTGCTAGCTTTGAAGAAGAAGAAAGTGCAGGAGGAATTATTGAAACAAGTGGATGCCTGGCTCATTAATGTTGAGCAGCAAGTGAGCAATTGATTTTATGATTAATTGCATTACTTATTTCCTAGCAGTTCAATATCTATTTTTCCACTTAATGATTGCTCTTACTCAATTTTATATGGTTGACATATTTGCATAGCACATATACTTTATTACACAGTTTGATTTAGTTGGCAGATATTGAACTGGCGAGCAAACAAAACGCTGTATTTGAGAGTCTGAAAACAGGTAATAATGCAATGAAAGCAATACAAAGCGAGATCAACTTGGCAGATGTTCAGAAACTGATGGATGATACCGCTGAAGCAAAAGCTTATCAAGATGTGAGTGACTTCTCTTTATGTTTCTCCACTATATTTCATTATATGCCATATATAGTAATTTTTCTCCCTTTCTGCTTTTGTTTCATACTTCTAATGTTTTTGATCCACCAAAAAGTGGATTAGACCTTACCAAGTTTATTTTTCTCTGAATCTGCTGATGTCCCAGCTTTCTTTTATGCAAGGGGTGCATAGTTAATAGTTCTGTCTTTCATGTTTTAATTCTTTTGAAGATCTCTTTCTTCATTTTTCCTGGTGAAAATTTTCCCAAGATTGTTTTTTTCTTCTTTTTGGTTGTGGGTTATCATTTACTACAATGTTCATTTATCTTGAACTAGTTTTGGGAGCTTTAAACGTTGAACGACTCTTGCATTTGGTGAACCTTTGTTTTGTCCCTCTGATTTTTCTCTCGTTTTCTTTTTTCTTTTTTTTACCTTCTTGGTAGTTTTATTTATCTATTATTATTATTATTTGTTTTTGGGAGGGAAGGGGGCGGAGGGGAGTAGACTATTATGAGACGAGAATGACTTATCAGTCCTTGCTCAAGGCATAGGCCACTAAGGCCTATGCCTATGGCCCCTACAAAAGGGGGGGGGGATTTTTAATTATTTAATTTTTTTTGTTTTGTTTTTGGATATGCAAAATCATTAATTCTATTTTATAACAGTTTTTATTTGAATTTATGCTCTATTTATTTTGTTGTTCCATTTGGACGAGGAGGCCCCCTGACTCCCCAAGTGTATAGATCATTTTACCAATGTTAGGTAATAAATAGAGAGGTGTCATTTAGATGAGGAGGTCCTCTAACTTATCAAATTCACAGATCATTTTCCAATATTAACCAATGAATAGTGAGAGATCATTTAGACAAGGAGGCCCCCCAACTCCCCAAATTATTTTAGTGAAGTGTAAACAATAATGCAACAGGAAAAAAAAAAAAAAAGGGCAAGAAGTGGCATTTTTTGGGGACAATTTTGATAAAACAATTTTTTGGATGGCAAAAATTTTGTCTAGGGAATCCATACTGATCTGGGCATTAAAGAAAAAAAAGCAAAAGTAAATTGGTGACTTTTTAATCTGTAGGATCTGGCTGTGGACTCTCCACATTTTTTACTTATTTAACTCTTAACGTTTTCAGATCTTTTCCTCTTATTTATATTGTCAATTGAAAAAGTTTCGCTTTCTAAACCTGAATACAAAAATTTAATTAGTGATTTTGTATCTCAAAAAGCAAACAAAATAAATTTTAAATAATTTTTAATATTTATTTATATTATTAAAGGGCCACCAATGTAACTCTTGCCTAGGGTCACAAATATTCTTAAGCCGGACCTATGGCTTATGCTGTAAAGATTGTAAGGTTATATTGAGAGAATGCTTGATCAATCAACGTAGACTTATGATAATTGACATCCATATTAAAAGATGGAGGAGAAGAAAATGATACAGAATGAAGCCCAAGAATCAAATGGTGGGATTTAAAAGGTAAAAACAAACTATTTTGAAGGAAAAAGTATGTGGTAGAAGAGATTGGACTGTATGAGAGGCAAACCTAATGTGGTTTGAAATGGCTACTGCTATTCAAAATATAACAAAAATGGTTCTAGGATAATCAAAGGGAAAAGTCCCACATTGAGTTGTGTTAGTTGAATGTACAAGAGAAAATCAAAACTAAGGAGTGCTTGTTACAAGACCTTAATTAAATGTTGTAATAAGGAAAACCTAAAGAAGTTTGATAAGGATTATTTATCTATTTATCTTGTTTAATTTATTTTGTTTTGGGATTTATCTTGTTTTAATTTAGATGATACAGTTATATTTCATTTTATTTAGAATTTCATTTGATTAGATAGAGTTTCATTTGATGTAAAAGTTAAGAGTCCTATTGCGGTTAGGTTATTCTCTTTTAGATATAGGTTATTTTTTAATTGCCTATAAATAGGCACTATCATACCTAGTCGGATCCAAATATGAATTCTAGACAAACTATCTGTTGGGATGTAACCCACATAGAAGTCTAGGATTCATGTAGCCAACCCCACATAGTGGGATAACGGCTGGATATGTTGTAAATAGGCACTATCATGTAATCTTTTATTTAGATTTGATGATTTAATAATATTGATTTCCCCTTGTTAGGAATTAGGGAGAAGGCTTAATAAATATTATTCATTCTATCTAGAATTGTATATATACAGAAACTTAGCTAATCTATCATAGGAAACTCTCAATTTAGGAATTTCCTCTAATGGAGACAATCTGTAATTGATTGATAGAACCTGCCAAATCTGTACACATAACCTTCTAATTATGTATTAGGAAATAATTCAAAAAAGGATAGCTTGATTGATAGCCCATAAATTTTGCCATCACTCTTTATGATCTCCGACACGCCCTCTCAAGCTGGTGAGTAGATATTATTCATTCCCAACTTGAAAATTAATGTCTGAAATTGGGGATTATTGATTCTTTTGGTAAACACATCTACTAATTGTGATCTTGAAGGCACGTATGGAGTACAAATGAGATCATTGTTTAGTTTTTCCTTGATAAAGTGTCTGTTAACTTTTATGTGTTTTGTTTGATTATGTTGCATAGGATTATGTGCTATACTGATGGTTGACTTATTGTCACAGTAGAGCTTCATAGGACCGTCCCACTCAATTCTTAAGTCTTCTAAGATAATCTTTATCCATAGTAATTCACATATACCCTGTTCCATAGCTCAATTCAAATTCAACACTTGATTTTTCCATGATATTTTGCATCTTGCTTCTCCATGTGACTAGATTCCCTCCAACAAAGGTGCAATACCCAGAAGTAGATCTTTTATCTGTCACTAAACTTGCATAGTCAGCATCAATATAAGCTTCGGGTGTAATCTTGGTATGTTTCCTGAATAGTATGCCTTTCCCAAGAGTCCCTTTAAGTAATGCAATATTTTGTAGACTGCCTCTAAAAGTATTTCTTATGCTTAAGTTGATTCACAACGCTTACTGCATAGGCAATGTCTAGGCGTGTATGAGATAGATAGTTCAGTCGGCCAACAAGTTTTTGATACTCCTCTCTATCTACTGCTTTGTCTCCCACAACTTCCCCAAGTTTGTGATTCTGATCTGTAGGTGAATTAATCGATTTGCATGCCAACTTCCCTATATCCCTTAAGAGGTTAGTAATGTACTTTTGCTGAGAGATAACGATCCCTATCTTAGAATGGGCCACTCAATTCCTAGGAAGTTAAGGTGGTGTTCTCTTTGTGTTTCAATTTTGAGTTTTGAATTCATTTTGAGTTTTGTGTTTGAAGTGTTTGTTTTAAGATTTTTGAAAACGCATTCTTTTTGTCATTCTGAGAAACTGTTTATCAAAACTGAAAACTGGAAAACGTGTTTACTTTGAAATTTTGAGAAAAATTATTTTATGATATTTTATTCAAAAAATTTGATTATTATTTAAATTGAAATAATTTAATACTAGTATCTATTAAATAATATATACATTTTGAAGTTAGTGAATGTTGCAATATTATCTAATTGATTGTAAATTGGCAAGAACTCAAATCCCCCTTAGTAGTAAACGGAGGATGATGAACTTAATAAGCAGTTTGGGAGATTCATTGTACTTTTCAAATTTTAGTTATTAAATATTTTAAATCTAATAAATTACTATAATAGCTTCAGTGGGTGGTACTGATGATAGATGGGGTGGACCAAAGCCATGCCCATTGTCCCCCCTCTCTTATTTTTTTTAAATTAATTAATTGTTTTGTAAAGTTAGAAAAGGGAACAACGCGGAAACTAGATAACAATCTCAATCCGTCGTCATGGGGCGGTGGCTAGAGGACGAACGGTGCGACGATGGGTGAGGACGAACGGTAGCGATGGCTGTAGGACGAACGACAACAGTGGCTGGAAGACCAACGACGGCTGTCGGAGGGAGTCGATCTCAGTTGCTAGAGGATGCGACGCAGGGGGCCAATCTCAGGCGATGGTGGCTGGAGGAGGACGAATGGCGGCGTCAGAAGGGCAACAATCTCAATTGCTGGTTGATGGTGTTCTCTGGAAGAAAAGAGAATACAGAAGAGGAGAGGCGGGTGTTTTTCGTGTTTTGAGTTTAACAATGTGTTTTGGCTAAAAATGGCCAAAACACATTTTTTTTTTTTTTTGAGTTTTGTGTGTAAATTTTTTTTTTTTTTGAAAAATGCATTTTTGAAAATGGGTAAGTAAATGTGTTTTGGGTGTTTTGAAAAAACTAAAAACAGAAAACGGCCCGAAAATAACTAAGAGAACAAGCCCTAATATTTCCGAACTCTTTGATTTCAAATTCCTTCTTTAAGTTTTGTCCTAGACTCTGCCTTTCATGTTGATCATTCTAGGTCACTATTATGTTATCCACGTATATAATGAGAGCTGTGACTCTTCTTGAGCCTGAATGCTTGATAAATAAAGTGTGGTCTCTTTGACTTTGTTTGTGGCCCATATTTCCCATTACCTTAGTAAACCTTCCAAACCAGGCCCCAGGTGATTGCTTCAAACCATACAATGCTTTCTTAAGCTTGCATGCCTTACTGGGAGTTATATTTTTAGCATATCCAGGTGGGATTTCCATATATATTTCCTCCTTGAGATCTCCGTGTAAAAAGACATTTTTTTATGTCAAACTGTTAGAGTGGCCAATCAAAATTCATAGCTAGGGATAACAAAATTTTCACCGTGTTCATTTTACTACTAGAGCAAATGTTTCTTGATAGTCTACTCCATATGTCTGTGTGTACCTTTTTGTTACCAACCTTGTTTTGTATCTTTCCAATGTCCCATCTATTTTGTACTTCACCATGTATATCCACTTGCACCCTACTGGTTTCTTCCCTTTTGGTAGGTCTACAACTTTCCATGTTTTATTTTTTTCCAAGGTTTGCATTTCAACATTCATAGCATTTCTCCAATTCTCACAGTTCAAGGCCTCTGAAAGAGTATTAGGAATTGACATAGTGTTTAAATTTGTGAGGAAGCATTTATGATAAGGAGACAGTCTCACAAATGACACAAAGTTTGAAAGTGGATACCTTGATTGTTTGGTACATTCCCTAGTTCCCTTATGGCAATAGGCCAATCCAATTCAGATGTAGATTGAGTACCTCATTCTCAGGATCAGGTTTTGATGCTTGAACTGACCTTCTAGGATGCAAGCTCTTCCTCCTTGAGTAAACTTGAGGAAACCTGTTATCAGATGAATCTGCATTCCTTCAACTAAGGATACATTTTCCAATTCAAATTTAGGTTGAGAATCACTAAGCTCAGGTTGTTAAGGTTCAAGGATCGGAGCAGGGAAAACAACAGGCAGATCGAGTAGAAAATAATACTTATCATCTACAAGCATAGTCTCCCTCTGACGAGAAGGTGGAGGAAACAAGGATGTGGGCTCATCAAATGTAACATCAGCTAAAATGTAAAATTTCCTAGTAGATAGTAGCATTTGTAGTCCTTTTGGGTGGAAGAATAGCCCACAAATATAGTTTTGAGCGCTCTGGGATCCAATTTCCCTTGGGTTTGACCATGTATATAAACACTGGAGACACCCAAAAATTCTAGGAGCAAGATGATGAGTAATGGTAAGACGTGAGTAAAAGTGTGACAAGACACCCATAGGGCTTTGGTGATTCAATACTCAAGTAGGAAGGCGGTTGATAATGTGAGTGGTTGTGAGAACTGTTTCCCCCCAATAATGTTTTGGCACACTTCGTTGGAATAGTAATGCTCGGGTTGTGGAGAGAAGGTGACCATTTTTCCTTTCAGCCCCCAT
Organism: Diospyros kaki; assembly: GCA_036245055.1. NCBI lineage: Eukaryota > Viridiplantae > Streptophyta > Magnoliopsida > Ericales > Ebenaceae > Diospyros > Diospyros kaki. The sequence continues at coordinate 34,711,815 of BSEG01000016.1, forward strand.
TTTGTTGAGGAGTGTATACACTAGAAGACTTATGAATGATCCCTTCCCTTTGGAAATAGGTTGACAGAGTGTGATTAAAGTAATCTTTGGCATTGTCTAAACAAAACTATTTAATTTGGACACCAAATTGGGTTTTGATCATGGAAAGAAAGGTGGGCAATATAGTACTGACTTCACTTTTGGATTTGAGCAAAAACACTTAAGTCACTCAAGTACAATCATCAATAAATATCACAAACCAGTGAGCTCTAGAAAGACTAGGAATTGGAGCAAGACCCCAGATGTCACTATGAATCAATTCAAAGGGAACTGAACTTCTTTTATTGATAAGAGGAAAGACTGAATACTTACATTTAGCGAACTCACAGATCTCACACACAAAGTGCTTATTTTCTAGTCCTTTGAACAAGAAAGAAAAGATAATTGCAAGAGTTGTAAAGGAGGGATGACCTAGCCTATGATGGTGGAGCCAAATCAGGTCTTCAGCAGTGGATTGATGGTGTTCAGAGAGGAGAGTGAGGGGATGTTTCTGTTTGCTGATGTCTAGTGTCTCAAGCACATCAAGATAGTACAATCCATCCCTTTCCTCAGCACGTCCAATCATCGTTCCCAAGCCCTGATCCTGAAATAAACAATGTGTTGGAAAAAATATAACTTTGCAATTTAGGTCTCAAGAAATCTTGGTAGATGTCAAGTTTGTGGACAGTTTAGGAACATCAAGGACATTTTTAAGGGTGAGATTTGGGCTGAGTCTTATATCTCATATTCCAGCTACAATGGTCGGAGTGCCATCTGCTGTGTCTATTTTCCTATTACTAGGACAAGGAGTATAAGTGCTGAAATTATAAGAGGTATGGGTCATATGATCTGTGGCTACTGAGTCAATAATCCATGAATGTCTAAACAATTTTTTTGAGGCAAATAAACAGTGAGAGGTGGGAGATATACCTGAATGTACTAATGAACAGGTACCTGATGGTTTCTCAATGGCTGCCAAAAAATTCCTCAACTTCTCAACCTCCTCTTTATTGAGATCTGTTGAGTCTAGGCCTTTCTCTACTCCTTGCTGTGTAGTGTAGTCACCTCGTATACTTGCCCTTTATAAGGCTTATTCTGTACTCCTTTGGTTCCCCACTCTTTGCTGGGTGGTTTTCCATTCAATTTCCAGCATTTCTCCCAGGTATGCCTCGATTTGTTGCAATAGGTAGTCTTCCCCACTTGCTGTTTTGGATTCAGCCTTCCAGTTTTCTCTTGATCCCCGGGTTGCAGTTTTTGTCAGCATGGCCGATGTCTCCATTGATTTCATCTCCAACATCACTCCTCTTCTACTTTCTTCTGCCAAGATAATTGAAACTACTTTATTGAGATTGGGTAGATCATCTTTACCTAAGATCTGGATTCTTAGAGGATCAAAATTTGCATTCAGTCCTGCCAAAACATCATATGTGCGATCCTTTTCAATGAATGCCTTTAGCAATGCAACATCCTTAACGTCCTCCATCTTTATCACCCAATATTGATCCATTTCCTGCTACGTTCCCTTTAACAGGTTTACATACTTGGTGACAGTCTTTTCTCCTTACTTTGTTGACATAGTTTTGATCCGCAACTGATAGATCTGGGCTGCGTCCTTAACTTTGGAATAAATTTGTCAGATTGACTCCCAGATCTCCCTTGTAGTTGGTAGGAATATACTTGTGTCACTTAACTTTGGTGACATAGAACTCCAGAGCCAAGCCATAATCATTGAATCTTGCTCATCCCATGAAACAAAACTGGGATTTCCTTCCTCAGGACCAGTTCTGTTGATATGGTTAAGTTTGCCTTTGTCCTTTAAAATGGTTTTGGTCAGCTGTGACCATTTTAGATAGTTCTTCCCAGTGAGCCAGTATGCAGCACTGATACCAGTTCCTTAGAACCAGTTCCGATACCATGTTAAGAATTAGGGAGAAGGCTTAATAAATTTTATTCATTCTGTCTAGAATTGTATATATACAGAAACTTAGCTAATCTATCATAGGAAACTCTCAATTTAGGAATTTCCTCTAATGGAGACAATCTCTAATTGATTTACAGAACCTACAAAATCTGTACACCTAACCTTCTAATTATGCATTAGGAAATAATTCAAAAAAAGATAGCTTGATTGACAGCCCTTAAAATCGGCCATCACTCTTTATGATCTTTGACACACTCATTTCTCTGTTTTTTTTAGTGTTCTTCTCCTTTTTCTCAAGCTGCTGCTTCTTTCTACTCTACTTTCTGCAAGTCTTCATTGTTGCCAGCCTCAAAGTGTAGGTTGGCTAAAAAAGAAGAAAAAAAGGCAATTGGTGAAGCGAAGTCAAAAGCTTATGAAAATTTATACCAACAATTTGATACAAAAGTTGAAAACACACACACACACACACTGATATATATATGTATATATATATTAGCTAAAGTAAGAGAAAGGAAAACAAGGGACTTGAGGCAAATGAAATGCATAAAGGACCATGCTAGATGTACAACTATTTTGTACATCTTGGGCTACACAAAGGGTATAATGACCAAAATACCCTGCGCCTCATATGCGCCTCACGCGCCTCTATGCGCCTCATGAGGGGCTTTTTTGTCATTAATACACCTTTATGTAGCTCAAGGTGTATACAAAGTTATACCAATAACATTATCCATGCATAAAATAGAAAGACCAAAAAGTACTAGTAAATGAGGGGCTGATCAAAAAGCAATGGAAGCAGTATTGCTCAATGTTATTCAACGAATGTGGAGAAACAAGTGTTTTATTAGTACATCTTAGTAATCATAAAAAGGATAAGAATTGCATGTTCTATATACGTATATATCCAAATGAAATAAACCAAGCATTGGAAAAGATAAAGAATAGTAAAGCAATTGGATCAGATACTATACCAATAGAAGCATGGAAATGCATGGGAGAGGAGGGAATATATTGGTTATTGAAATTATTTAATGTGATCTTAAATTAAATAGGATACTAGATGAGTGGAGGACAAACATTTAGTGCCTATTTACTAGAATAAAGATGTTCAAAATTGTGGAAATTATAGAGAAATCCTACTAATGAGCCATGCTATGAAACTTTGGGAGAGAGTGATTGAGCAAAGATTAAGAAGATAAATTAAGGTGTTTGAAAATCAATTTGATTTCATGCCTGCTAGGTCAACAACTGAAGACATATATTTGCTGGGGCACCTATTGGAAATGTATAGAGATTAACATAAGGGTTTACATATGGTTGGGAATGTAAATGGGTCCCCAATTAGCCCATTACAACCACTAGACTTTGATTTTTGCTAAGGTTCGGTTCCTCTTTTGATTTTTTTTTTTTTTTCCAAATTCTATTAACAAAAGCTGATGTGGCATGCATTAATATAAACCTCCAAAATTACTTGATTGTGGGGTTTGGGTTAATTTTAGCATCAAGTGATTTTTGTATTTTTATTAATCTATGCCAGTTTTCGTTAACAGAATTTGACAAAAAATAAAAAAAAGGGATTGAATTTTAATAGAAATCAAAGTTAGTGACCATGGTGACAAGAATTAAAGTATAATGGCTAGTTTGTGATTTACAAAGTATAAAGTTCAAGGACTAGCAGCATAATTTGCCCTTGTAAGAAAAGATTAGGTTCGATATTTTGGATCAATTATCTAAAAAGATGTAAACATTTTGAAGATCTTACCCATAGAATTAAGTTAGCATGGTTAAAATGGAAAAGTGCATTTGGCATTTTATAAGATGAGTACAAGACCAACTTTGTTATACAGCAGATTGTTAGGTGGTAAAGCACCAATATGTGCAAACATGAGTGCAATAGAGATGGTGATGTTAACAAGGATCTACAACCATACAAGAAAAAAGAAATTAAAAATGAGGTTATTCATAATAAGGTTGAAGTGGTTTATATTGAAGATAAGATACGTGAGATGCAATTAAGATGCTTTGGTCATATGAGATGAAGACCAATAAAGGCTCCTATGAGGAAAATGGTTGGAATGGAACTAGTATTTAGCAAAAGAGGCAGAGGAAGGACAAGAAAAACTTTGTGGAAGATACATAGGTATATATGAATTATAAGAGCCTTATAAAAAGATAAGACTATAGATAGGAATGACTAGCAAGCTAGATTTCAAGTAGTTGACTCCACATAGTGGGATAAATGCTTGATATGTTGTTGGGTGTTTCTTTTTTTCTTTTTTTTTTATTTGTTGGGGGGGGGGGGGAGGGTTGTTATAAAGACCATCCAGTTCTTTTTGGAGTCTTTAGTGACAGCGCATAGAGGTTTAACCTAACACTTGGATGCTGTGATTCATGGCATGAACTTATCGTGGAGTAATTTGGTAACTGGTGGATTACTTGTTGGCTATGATACACTAACTTTCCATTTTTAGGCATTGTATCGGTGTCGACATGACATGGCTCTAGTACTAGACTGGGATGTGCCCAACTCTTCATTTTTTAGGTCTATGTGCTAATTCTTGTTTTTTTTATGTATTTTATTTTTAATTTTAAATAACAAAAATCAACAATTTTTTTGATTTATTATTTCTATTAATCTATTTTTAGCCTTTTAAAATATATGTTTGTATGAGATCATCCAAATTGCCTACCTACCAGTTACCATTTTATCTTATATGTTTAAGTAACATACCCTTGATTTTTAGTTATAAAACTAAAGGATAAAAAAGAATTGTAAGTGCAGGGGAAAGGCTGTAAGATTAATTATTCTCTATGTTGTATCATTATAGACTAAAATACTTTTCAATCTGTTCATATCGCTGCACATTACACCCATTTATATAGTCTAGATCCTAGGATTATACTCTATAATATTCTATTTTCCATATTTACATGCTTGACTATTTTCCATATTTCCATAGATCTAATTTCTATAACACTCCCCCTCAAACTAGAGCATAGATGTTAATCATGCCCAGCTTGTTACATAGATAGTCAATATTAGAACTATTCAATGCCTTTGTGAGTATATCACCTAGTTGTTCATTTGTCTTGACATGACCAATTGATATAATGTTTTGTTAGATTTTTTCTCGTATGAAATGACAATCAACTTCAATGTGTTTGGTCCTCTCATGAAAAATTGGATTTGATGCAATATGAAGAGTAGCTTGATTATCACACCATAGCTTCATAGGTAGAGAATTCCCCAATCCAATTTCGTTCATTAGTTGATGGATCCACATAAGTTCACATGTTGATTGGGCCATTGTTCGATATTCTGATTCTACACCAGATCGAGATATCACATTCTATTTCTTACTCTTCCATGAAACCAAATTTCCACCAACGAAGACACATTATCCCATTGTCGATCTCCTGTCAACCTTTGTAGACGCCCAATCTGCATCTGTGAAGCATTCAACATTAGAGTGCTCATGATTTTTATATAAGATACCATGCCTTGGGTCTTTTTAGATAATACAAAATCTGCTCTAAAGCAGTCCAATGAACTATCTTGGGAGAGGACATAAATTGACTTATGATGCTGATAGGATAAGCAACATCAAGACAAGTGACCATTAGATAATTTAGTTTACCAACCAACCTTCTATACATTTCAAGATTTTCAAACAAATCTCCCTCATCGACAATAAGTTGTAGGTTTGTTATCATTGGTGCACAACATGATTTGACCCCCAGATTCCCTATTTCAGTCAAAAGATCAAGAACATATTTGCATTGGGAGAGAAAAATACCTTTTTTTTTATCTCATTACTTCAACTCCCTAGAAATATTTCAACTCTCCCAAGTCCTTGGTATGAAATCTTGATTGGATGAAGGATTTAAGAGCCGAAATGCCTACATTGTCACTCCCTGTGATAACAATATCATCAATGTATACAACTAACAGTATTATACCGGTCTTCGAATGTTGATAGAACACAAAATGATCACACAAACTCTTTTTAAGTCCAAAATCTTGAACAACCTCACTAAAGTGCCCAAACCAAGCACAAGGACTTTATTTTAAACCATATAGGGATTTTTGAAGTTTATAGAACTTACCTTACTCCTCCTGAGCAACAAACCTAGGTGGTTGCCCCATATAAACTTCCTCTTGTGAAGAAAAACATTCTTGACATCGAGTTGATAGAGGGGCCAATCATTAGTAGCAACCAAAGAGATAAACAGGCGAATAAAAGCAAGTTTAGCCACTGGAGAAAACATATTAGAGTAATCAACACCATAGGTCTGAGCATAACCCTTTTGCAGCCAAACGTCTTTAAGCCGAGCCACAGAACCATCAGGATTAACCTTGACAACAAAGACCCATTTGCATCTGATAGTTGTCTTCCCAAAAGGTAAAGGAACAAGCTCCGAGGCAAACTGACATTAAACACAGAGCAAGTGGCTAGTTGTGGGACTGATGGTGTAGAAGTAGGGTCAAGAAGATACAGCCCCCCAGACTCATACCTTCTACCAATAATCTTCTTTGTCAATAGATCCTGGAAGGCACAATGGGTAGGAAAGAATGAGACACAATAGTAGGACACAAGTAAATTTGCTAACAGAGAGTAAATTAAAAGAGAAATCAGGGAGGCGCATGAAACTTCCAACAAGTGCGTTTAATGTGACCAACTTCTCCACAATGATAACATGTAGGTCTGCTGTTCATTTCTGAACCACGGCCCCCACTCCCATTAGTATCACCATTATGCTTTCCTCCACGACCACTCTTTCCACCATGATGTCCATTTCCAGTCCAATTACTGTGATTTACAAGGGCTGAATTGGTACCTGGAGGAAGACGAGAAATTTCAACTCATAGAACCCTAGTAAAGACATCACGGAGGGAAGAAGGGAATTTGCATGCGGGCAGCGGGCAGCATCAAATTCCGAGTTGGACAAAATCTGCATGCGGGCAGCATCAAATTCAATTGGTAAGCCTGCCAAAAAGCTCATAACAGCCATTTCTTCTTGCTGGGATTGTTGCGTTTTGACACCAGTACTAAAGGGAAGAAGGGAATTCAACCCTTCATACACCCGTTTAAAATCCATAAAATATTTTGTAAGAGTCCTATGAGTCCTATCCTGTTTTTCTGGGCAATAAAACTCCTTACATACATCATAGATGGATGAAACATTACCTTTACCGAAGTATAGAAAGGCTAGGTAATCCATAGCCTCCTTAACAAATTCACCATGGTTGGCTAGTGCAATTACCTCGATGTCGATAGAGTTTCAGATCTGCATAAATATCTTGGCATCCTCACGCAGCCAGACCTCCTTTGCAGCAGCATTAGATGAAGGGTCATCAGTGAGATGGTCATCTTTTTCAATGCTGCAAAGATATACCCGAACAGTTTTGCTCCAGTCCAAATAGTTCCTACCATTAAGTTTGTGCTCCGTTATTTTTGTTGTCATAGGAATGACATCAGAAATAACAGTGTTGACCTCCTTAGCGTCCACTTGTACAGTAGCAGTCATGGTGTTTGGTTCTTGGGCATCCATTAAGATCTCTACCCAACAACAGCTAGGAACTCGATGCAGCGTTGGATTCAACAGGATCCGGTCACAAACAGCAATGGTGGTGTCTGCAGAAAATCTGCAATGCAGCAGCAGCAAGGACAGTGCTGTCTGGCGAGGAGCAGCAACAAATAGCTTGCTTCCGGCACCAAGAGCAACTTCAGGAAGATTACCAGTGAACCTGTTGGCTGTTGGTGGCAGAGCCGGGTGGCAGCTGCAGCAGAGATTGAGGGTTTCAGCCCATCAATCTCACTCAACTAGGCCGGACAACCAAGCAGTGAAGTGATGACTAGACACGGACAGTGAGGGCAACGGTGAGGCGACCAGATCTAGGTTAAGACAAGCACAACAAGGCTGCTTCAACTCGCAACCAGATCTGGGCACAACAAGAACCAGATTTAGGGCTCTGAATCCATGTAACAATATAGACAAAAATACTTTTCAGTCTGTTCATATTGCTGCACATTACACCCATTTATACAGTCTAGGTCCTAGGATTATACTCTAGGATATTCTACTTTCCATATTTGCATGCTTGACTGTTTTCCATATTTTCTATTTTTACATAGATTTTATTTCTATTACAACCGTGTCCTATGTTTGGACACGTATCCTCATATCCTAAAATTCATGAAATTGACAAGTCCGGTCTCTAGGTGTATCTAACACCCGAACTAGAGTCCCTATAACATAGCTTGTTGGATATTTCTTTCCATTTTGCGCTCGCGCACACACACAAAAAAAAAAAAAAAAAAAGAAAGACAGATTTCTATGATGCTGTTGCATTAGGGTAGTATAATGTCACCTCTTTCATTTCCTGCTAGCATGATTTTAGCAAGTAAAATGTCATGTTAGTTCTCATTTATCCTCTCTTGGATAAATTCCATATGCTTTGACTCTTTTTGTCTGTATTGTTGAACAGGTTCTATACCTTAACTTCCCCTCTTATATGCACATGATTTTATTGTTTTGAAGGAAATTAATGCAATTTTGGGTGAGAAACTATCTGCTGAAGATGAAGATGAAATTCTAGTAGAGTTTGAGAACCTGGAAAGTCAGGTAAGTGTTTTTTGCGATTCAAACAATTGCTTCAATCTCCAGCACTTTCACTTTGTTAACAAATTTTCTGCTTGAAATCATTTGCATTTGTCAAGATAATGTCTTTTCAATTCAATGTAATTCTTTCTAGTCATGATATAAATATCTGATCACAATTGTGGAACATGAGGCTTTCTAGAATTCATGTAGCCGACCCCACGGGATAAAGGCTGGATATGTTGTTGTTGTTTAATTAATGAATACCTTTACAGCATTCTTCATTTTCTACTGAATTTAGTTGTGACGTCTTAGAATGCACATGGAACAATTGGAATGCATATCTGAGTATCTGTGTTCTATCAATACTCACTTGAACAGACAGGTGACAGTAGTCTAATAAATATATGACTGATCCTTCGTTTTTAAGTATAAATATATGACTTAATCATCAGGGCTTTAAACATATCCCACATGCCTGAGAAGAATACGTTGTAGTTAATTATGTGGTTTATGGAGTGCACATTTGGCTTTATAATCACAATCTTATAGATGGTGCTAACATCAATGGAGAACTTGATTTAAAAGTTTAGATGATTTTTTCTTTGGCTCTTTGCCTTTCTAAGATAATTTAGAGAAAAAAAGCAAAAACTGTTATGGATCACTTCATCTGGAAATAAATTTGTTAATGAAACTTGTTGCTTTGCTTGTTCTCTTTCTGTTCAGAAGAGTTAGTTTATTGCTTTTCATCACTATGAGGAAGAACAACAAAATGAAAGAGAAACAACAACAACATATCCAGCCATTATCCCACTATGTGGGGTTGGCTACATGAATTCTAGACTTCTATGTGGGTTACATCCCAACAAAATGAAAGAGAGAAGAGGAGAAAAAATAGAATAATGTGAAGAAGAGAAGAAAACAGGTAGAGAGAAGAAGAAGCCAGGAGGAAGAGTTCCTACACTTAAAGTTGTTTATGAACATAAAAATTACTATCAAACTTAGAATCCATATTAAACTAGGAAACAGAAGCACATCGTTCTAATCCTAGTCAATGTGGGAGTATTACTTCTAAATTATGTGCTTTTTCCTTGATTCCTATCACTCCACTGAAAATGACCATTGTAGGTAGTCTGGAATCATAAAACATACAGTTAGATGTTATAGATTTGCATTGTGACCAAATAAGCTACTACAGGTTTAGTTATCTGCTAGAGTGATGCCTCCCTTGAGCTCCTTTAGAAGTCTTCTTCCTGGCTGGAGCATTTCTTCTTTTTCTTCCCTGCTGTACTCTTAGTTTAGAACCACTTCAAACTTACATTTAAGGACAATAATTTGACAAACAAGACTATGTGAATCATCATGATGGTTCAAAATGTGTGGATACTGGGTGGCTAGTTACTCTTTGGTTTACATTTAGTACTGTGTCATAATACCTAATGCCCCCCCCCCTCCCATTTTCTTCTTCCCAAAAGAAATAAAAAAAAAAAAATTGGCATAATTGGGAAACCAGGAATCTTACTGCAACATTATTGAGTATCAGGCCAGCCTTGTCTGTGGTTACAAACATCTCTTTTTGTTGAGTATCATTCATACTGAAATAAGCAGAAGGAAACTATATCTTGACAAAGTGACTTACTCGCTTTCACCACCACATACTATTTAAATAGGTACCCTTATGGTTTCTTCTGCCTCTCCTGGAGCTGCTGCATCTGTTAACTATACCAGTTAATATTGGAAAGTGTTTTGTTGCCTTTTTTTGATGATTAGTAATCTAGATGTTAGAATCTGTGTTTAACAGATAATTCATTTAATTGGACCAATAACCTATCCATCACGGGTTTACCTCATGTTTTGGTTCAAGCCATGTACATCTTTTCTTGCTCCAATTTCCAAGATTTCGTGTTTGTATGAGCAGCTGCCCTTTATTTGTAGTGTTCTCATCTAATTGAAGCCCTCTACTTTCACAATGTCAGATCACTCTTGAAGATATGCCAACAGTTCCTACTGTGGTGCCACCACACAAAGAGCATGACGAGAGGTTGGACCTTCCTGATGTACCAAAAGAGCTCGTGCCCAGAGGTAGCTGTTGGTCTCTACTCTTTCAGTTTCTGACTTCTCTTATATCTTTTTGCTGCTGTTGTATTTCTAATATCATTTTTACCTGTTCCTCAACTTTACAGCCGTAGAGGAACCTTTGCCTGCATAATTTGAAGAAATATTTGTGCTGCATTACATTGGATGCGTACAAGAAATCACCATTGCAACCTATTTGATGCTTCCATACCTCGGCATTAAAAGCTGTATTTGACAGATTTCAAACTTCTGGGTCGCTATTTCGGGTTGGCCTTCTTCTTCTTCTTCTTCTTCTTCTTCTTCCCTTTTACTTCAGTGTTATTTCATTTTCTGGATTGACTTGATCTTGAGTAGCTATGGGAAGGTGTGTAGATGTTGGTTTTTCTCCTTCTATTCAGAAACACTGGTATCTTGTACAAAGTCTCATAGTTACGTTGCTGGTAGAGAGAAAAGCACCCCAGTTTCCAGCCTTTCTAATGCATCACTGGTTGTATCTTTTGTTTTTCTTCTTTGGGGTTGAAATGTTGTGTGACAGTGCTATTGTTTATGAATGGAATATATAGATAGAATCCCGTAAGGTTAGCGCGACAGAGAGAAGTAATGACATTGTCAATGAGATCCTCATGATACGATATAGAAGTAAAAATGGAACATGATATCTCTACCCTGTTATTATATTTCTTAGTATTGCAGTGAGATACGAAGCTGAGAGGGCCAATGCGTTAAAAGATTTCTTGTGAAGATTAGTGGGGTTCATTTAAGGCTAATTGTTATATAGAAGTAAAACAACTTGCCAAAAAGAAAAAGAGGACAATTCAACTTTATTATCCTGAGGTGAAGGAAGGGTCTTTGAAATTTGTTAGAAATGAACTTAGATGAATACTCTCTCTCTCTCCCTCTCTCTCTCTCTCTCTCGCGCGCGCATTTGAGTCTTCTAAATGTTGATGGTACCTCTTTAACTTGGACAGTTGGGTGTAATTATTGACGCATAGAAACGGGTTCGAGATGTTATTTTAGCATTTTTAAAACGTTTTCTATTTCAGAAACTTTAAGAATGTCTAAAAATGTTTTCGTACTGTTTTTGTAATTTTTAGAAATGTTTTAGACCTATTTTATAATAAGCTCGAAACATCATAAATATGTTTTCGATTTGAAAATGTATTTATGGCGGCGAATGCTGGTTAGAAAAGAAAGAAATTATGTCTCTAGTTAGCATATTAGTCTTATTTCTCATGCCCTAACCCTAGTTCCTCTCAACTCTTTGACTGTCTCTTTATCATCATTTCCCCTATCAGCCAATTCAACTTTTTGATCATCCTTTTAGTGACGTTCCCTTTACCAAGCAGTTGCTCAATGTTTGGTGTTTGCCATTGTTGATTCACAACTTCGATTACTCAGTTACTCGGTGTTCAATTGCTTGCAATGCTGTGTTTCCAACTCGATAGCTCGATTCCCCATTGCCGCTAATTGCTTAATTGCTCGGTGTCACATTAATGAAATGAATCGAGGTTTTCGTGCTCGATATTGCCATTTTTGTCCAACATGAATTGATTCACAACTCTGTGGTCTATCTCACGGTCGATTGCTCTATCTTAGTGTTGATTTCTCGATTCTAATTCGGTGATTTCTATCCATAAGCTAATGTTTTTGCTTCCATTGTGATAATTTAATTGTGTTGTATTGTAATAATTTATGTTTATTTGAATATATTATGGATTTTATGTCTATGTTTGTTTGAATGCATTATGAGTTTTATTTTTATGTTTATTTGAATACATTATTGAAGGAGTTTATGTTTATTTTTAAATTGAATAATTATTTTTATAAGTTTTTATATTAAAAATTATATTTACAAAAAGACCCAATGTTTTTTTATTTACACTTTTACCTTATATTTCTATTTCTTATTTTTTTAAAAAAAATATTATTTCTCTATTTCCATTTCGTATTAGAAATATTTTTTGATTCTATTCCCGTGCAACTTGCACCTAGTTGTTCTTATTTTATTTATTTTTATTTGTTACCTTTACACATGGTTGACTTAAGAATATTTGTTGTCCTAAACAAGTTATTTTGGAGGTTCTTTAATAATATAAATAAATGTTAAAAATTATTTAAAATTTACTTTCCTTATTTTTTAGTATAAAATCACTAATTAAAATTTTATATTCAAATTTAGAAAGTAAATTTTAGTGTTTTTAAGTATTAAGATTTTAGCAAATAACAAAGATCACGTTTGAGCCAAAAAAAACATGAAAGAAAAAAGATATAGAGGAAGAGAAAAGAGAAGTGAATGCATAAAGTTAAAAAAGAAAAGGCCTAGAAATGCAAAAGTTGAATAAGTAAAAAATATAAAGACTTCATAGCTAAGTTTTGCAAATTAAAAAGTCATCAATTTATTTATTTTTTTCTTTAATGCTCACTTTACCATGTATTCTCTAGAAGAAATTTTCATCGTCCAAAGAATCGTTTTTTCAAATTGTTATTCTAAAATAATATCACTTCTTACTTTTTTTTTTACCCTTATTTTTTAACAACAAAATAAACAGAGTATAAACTCAAATAAAAAAACCATCATAGAATTGAATTTCAAAGAATACAAGGTCTCATTTTTTTGGGCCCTTCTTTTTTGGGGGCCCTAGGTATAGGCCTTAGTGGCCTATGCTTGGAGTTGGCACTGCTTTTACAACTTTTACTCTCTGATACATCATGATGAAAAATATTGAGAAAATAAATAATAAAAAAATAGAGACGGGTCTACCTAATTGAAGGCAGGTCAACTCGGAAAGTGGGCAAGACCTAGTGATGGGAGATTGCAAGACCCAGTAGTGGGAGATCGCAAGTCTCCTACCTTTTTTGGCAATGGCGACGTAGGAGGAAGACCAAAGGTCTCTTGCCTTTTCCTGGAAACAATGGCCCAGGCGGGAGACCCACAATTTCTCGCCCTTTCGAGGATTGTAAAATTGCTAGAATGTTTTCTTTATTGACCAGAAAGGCCCTACGAATGTGCAAACTAGATAGATCCAACATTTGAAAATCCCTCCAAAGGATAAACATCTTTTGTAAGGGATAAACATCATCTGTAAGAATCCTAATCTTGGAGGACTTAGGATTATCCCATGCTCCTCTATAAAAAAGCAGGGCCTTATTTTAAAAAAGGCACGTCTTTGATACTAGTGTGAATAATACTCTCAGGTCTTTAGCATTTTCAGCGTCTAGCTTAAGCATTAGAGTGTTTGCATAGGGACTTCCTTACGCCTTTTAACTGTTCTTTTTTTTTACAAATTTAGGTAACTTGATAATGACGTTTCTAGTCAAATAAATTTATTGTTATATTCAAGCGACAATAATTGGTGCCGTCTATGGGTACATCCAAAAAGCCAAAGAATCAATCTACAATGGCACGAATGAGAAGTGCCACCAATTAACAAAGTTAAGAAGAAACAGAGACTCAGTTTCTGGGGTACCCACCTAGGATACGAGATGTCCCTACTCACCCCATGAGACTTCCACATAATGACCTTTTTGATGCCACTCAAGACTCTTAGCCCTAGGTTTGACAAAAGACTCACTCTCAGGACCGACTAGAGATTCACTCTCAAGCCTATAAGAAACCTATTACGTCGGTCTCACAGACCCAGTCGAACAAGCTCTCATTGGTACCACGAGTGGAGTATAAGGCCTTACATCCTAGTGCTATAAGATGGACAATAAAATCTATATCCCTTAGATTTTTTAGCATATCCAATGAAATTGTGGATTATAAACTCTTACTTCAGACAGGCATCCCCGAATGCATTTATGTTTCAAACAAGGTTTCCAACCTTTAAATAACTTAAATGGCATCTTAGGAACAACCTTGGTTGGAACTCAGTTTAATACATACACACATGTTTTAAAAACTTCAATCCACAAGGATTTAGGAAGCTTGGAGCTGCTAAGCATACTTCTCACCTTGTCCAATAATGTTCTGTTTCTCCTTTCAACTACAACATTTTGGTCTGGAGTCCCTGACATGGTGTATTGGGCCACAATCCTGTTTTCCTCAAGAAATCTAAAAAACAAAATAGGTGTCTGTTCATCCTTAGTATATCTTCCATAATACTCTCTACCTTTATCTAATATGACGATCTTAATTTGTTTCCCACATTGTTTCTCTACTTTTGCCCTGAAAACCTTAAGACATTTAATGTTTCGTCCTTGTTATGAAGCAAGTAGAGAGATATATATCATGAATAGTCATCAATAAATGAGATGAAGTAGGTCTGACCATATGAGTTCATATTTGGACTACAAATATCCATATGTACGATTTCTAATATGTATGTACTCCTCTTGGCACATTTCTTTGACTTGTTAGTCTGGTTTCCCTTTATACAATTCATATAAGTATAAAAATCAGTAAAATCAAGAGTATTAAGTACTCCATAATTTACTGGTCTTTTAATCCTCTCTATGGAGATATGTCCTAATCTTTGGTGCCACAATATAGAGGAATTCTCATTCACAACACATTTTTTAATACCTGTATTGTTTTAGGCGTGCATTACATTATAAAATGCGTTATTTTGCAAATTAATTTTGAAAATACCATCAAACAATGTACCATTCCCAACAAGTTCAGATTTATAAAATAAATGAAAAAACGTTTCCAGAAAAGTTAAAGGAATATCCTGAGGGTAGAAATCTCAGAACTGAAATTAAATTCCTAAAAAAACTTGGAATATAAAAAGTCCTTTCCAAATCTAAAGCAAAGTTAGAATTTAAAATAAGCTTACATGTCCTAATTTCCTGCACATGTGAACGCATATTGTTTCTTGAATAGATGTTTTGTTCACTTCACATTAGTTTCATCTGATTTAGAAAACCATGCAAGGTATTTGAAACATAGATTGTATAACCAGAATCAATCCATCACATGTTATAACAAACATCAATTATATTAGATTTATAACATACAAGTAAAGTTAGATTACCTTTCTTTTCAAACCAAGTCTTAAATTTAAGGCAATTCTCTTTCAAGTGTCCATTCTTTTTGCAAAAGAAGCACTTGAATTTTTTGTTAACCTCATATTAGATAAGTATTTTACCTTTTCCTTTACGTATGGCTTGAACAACTTTATTCTTTCCCTGAGTGGCCATATGTGCACTCTCTCCCATTTCCATAATCAACCTCCCTTCCTCTTAAACACACATGGTCAAAAGTTCATTAATAGAGCATTCATCCTTATGTGTGTTGTAGGATATTTTGAAGGGACCATATTGGTGTGAGAGAGAATTCAAAATAAAATGTACTAAGAAAGACTCCAACATCTCAACCTCAAGAGACTTTAGCTAGGACGCGATGTCCCTCTTCTTCATTATGTGCTCATGCACACCCTTAACACTGGTGAGCTTCATCGATGATAGTTTTGCCATTAGGATGCTAGAAGTGTCTTATCTAAAAATTAAAATTGCTCATCGCATTCAACAATTCCTTGATTGTCTTACATTCAAAAATTGAACCATAGATACTAGTAGAAATTTTTGTCCATATGAATATCATATTGAAATTTGATATGAAGTGTGTGGACTTAAATGAAGATATGACAAAAGACAGAAATACATGGAAGTCTAAAATTCATGTAGCCGACCCCACATAGTGGGATAAAGGCTGGATATGTTGTTGTTGTTGTTTATGAATATCATATTGAAGCAATTAGATCGCTAACATTGTTCATACTCAACAATTTGAGCCTGATTGTCTTACATTCAGCAATTAATGTTATTTAACTTTATTTGACCTTTGCAACTCAATATACAATCTTAATTAATTAAAGATGTTGTGACTCTCTAATTAATCAAAATTGTATTGATCACATGATATTTAGCTGATTATATTATAATAATTCTCAATAGATTATGCATAAATAATAAATAAGTAATAAAAAAATTATGCATACCGAATATCATTAATTGTGTATAAACGTTAGCATGGGAATTAATTGATCAAAAATTACGAATAATTCACTTAAGCATGCATTAATAATTAAACATGTGAATTACGATGAATAATACAAATAATTGCATAAAATTTAAATTTTACAAGCTGAAAAACAAGTCTTAGTCTCGTCTTTATGTTGAATTTATCCAAACACGAAGTTCGAGGTTTTGTTTAGGAGAAATGAACCTCACAAATGGAACCAGAGATCCAAAAAACCTTAGGTGGGACTGAATACCAAGGTTGGGTGGCTGCCTAAGGTTGCGTGTGGATCACACGCTCTTCCCATGGCATGTCACATGCCCACGTGCATTCTATTATCCCTTTATTTTTTTTCCTTCAGATTGGAACGACATCATTCTAGTCATTCCTCACTTCTAGTCGAGTCGAACCTAACCCGAATCTGCAACCAATGCAACCTATCGATTTCTCTGCTTCTGAACCTCCGTTTCCAACGAAATCAAAGCCAAAATACTCGCAATCAAAGTTCCCATCAACTTCCACATCAATTTCTCACAAAAAGAAAACAATTTTCCCGATCAAAACTCGTTATACATATGCGAATATATACGTGCTTCTTTTTTTTTTTTTTTTTATGTCAATCAGGTTTGCATAAGGAAAAATATCAAAATAACATGCCAATCTCTTAATATATCTGTCGAATCAAAGATTCATAAACCGTCTATAATGAGACAAACAATGTTAAACATTGTAGTAACAAATAAGGCAAAAATACTACAACTCTGATAACAACTATAAGAAGAAATTTTCAAAATATACACATATTAACCTCCAACCATTATTTGAATGCAAAAGAATCACTACAAGTTGAATGGACACTTCCAATCACTGAGCCAATTGCACACTGATGGTATATACTCTCAGAATTGTTTTTGATTGGGAACCTGAATTACTTTATTTATTTATTTTTTGTATCCTTTTTCAAAAGAGAAACCCATCTGTTTATAGATTGATTATATGTCAAAACTTCTTAAAAAATAACCCCATTAAGTTAATTTTAAATTTTAATTTAAAAAAAAATAGTTATCACTCCTTAAGTAGTGTATGAATATTAGAAGATTAGCTTTAATTATTTAGTGAGTGTTAATGATAATAATTACATTGCCCACTGCTGGTTCATCGTTTTATTAATTTGCTGTATCGAATGGGAATGCAGACCAACACTTTTGGATACATTGCCAAATTGACTCTCAGACGTTTTTAAGAACAAGTGGCGGTTGCCGATGCTGCTCTGGGACAGACATGCGCTCGCAGTGGGTTCTTCATGACGACGGCGAATTCTTCCTTCTCCGATAGATCAACTTTGTCGCCGTCCACGGCCTTCCATTCCAAGTACCAGACCAAGTTGGCCACGAACAACTCCAGGTGAAGCAGAGCCAACCCGGATCTCGGACAGATCCTCCTCCCCACCCCAAATGGCATCATCTTTATCTCTCTGCTTCCTGTTATGTCCACCACTCTATTCATCCCATGCCCATTCCCATCAAGGAACCTCTCCGGCTTGAACTCCATGGGTTCCTCCCAAACCTTGGGGTCCCAACCCATCTCCGCCACCATGAAGTTCACCGTCGAGCTTTTTGGCACCATGTATCCCTCCAGCTCGGCATCCTCCGTCACCGTGTGCTGCAGGACGAAGTGGAACGGTGGGTGCCGCCTCAGTCCCTCCAACACCACCGCTTTTAGGTAGGGCATCTTATGGCGGTGTCGAGTTCCCTCGGAGGTGAGGTTGCGGCGGAGGAAGCGCCAGGTGGGACCGTAGGCGGCGGAGCTGACGTTGTGCTGGTTGCTGGTGATGAGGCGGCTGGCGGGGAGAGCCTTGGGCCGGTCGGAGAAGATGGCGCCGTTCTGGACTAGGGCCCGATGGGCGGTGGAGTGGGCGCCGATAAAGATGGTCGGTCGGGACCCGATTCGGAGGGTGAGGATTGGGCCGTGCTGGTCACGGAGGTGGCGGAGGATGGGCCTGGAACAGAGGAAGCTGCCGATGACTGGAACAGCGGGTGGGCCGGGAGGAAGCTTCTTACTAGAAGAAGAAGCGAACAGGAGGATTAGGTTGAGGAAGGATTTGAACAAAGCGGCCAGTCAGAGGGAGACGACGACGATGAACCAGGTCTTCTCCATTTCTGTTTCTCTCTGACTATATCACCCTCTCTCTCAGTATTAATGTTGTTTGCTTAAATAACAATTAATATATGAGGATGGACAGAGAGAAAAGAAAGAAGGAAGGAAGGTAAGGCAGCGAAACAATAAGAGTGTTCACACACCTGGTGCATGCCACACCCCACCCCACTTTTACGCCAAAAACATCCATCTTCTCTTCTCCCAGATGAAGAAGAAGAGAGGATAAACCACACGCTTTCTCTTTCCTATACATGATTTTCCTATATATATATATATATGCGTGTGTTTGTCATGATAAACCACACACACAGAGACCTGAAACCGCCAGCCACTGCGCCAATTAGCCGAATAAACAAGAAGCAGGGCATGTCCCAGTTCCCAAGCCTTCTAATCAATCCCTCCAAAATGGCAACAATCAGCAAGCATGCATGAAGCAGCCAACTCTAACAGAATAATAACAACTTGGTAAACTTTTATCCAACTTGTGTTGATTAATTTTTTTTTAGAATTTATTTAATTAAAATTTAATATTATTATTATTATATATGTGTGTTAAGTTAGAATTAATAATCGAACCAACTCGACTATTATTAGATTAGGTTAATTAATTTAGTTTTATTTAATGATTAATTTTATTTTTAGTCTTGTTTTATAGTCTCCATCAAAATTAATTTAAATGTGAATTATTATGAAATTTGGACCAATCCAATCTGCAAGCACTCTTAATTACAAAACTGAAATCTAGAGCTAAAATAGCACAAAAACATTGGTTAAATTGGACCAGGTATGGTCTAATCTTTAGGCAAGAAATCCAAGGAGATAAATTTGAGAGATACTCCCAAGAAAATAGCCCTCCAGAGACTCTTCGCAGGCCAGGCCACTTATCTGGTCCAATCTTTAGGCAAGAAACCCAAGGAGAGAAATTTGAGAGATCTTCCCAACAAAATAGTCGTCGAGAGAGTCTTTCGAAGTATTTCTGGGAGATCTTCTTGAGAGCCTCTTCCCGAGTACCTCCGGAAGACCCTCTTGGATACCCTCAACAAATCTTTTTGGGAGACCTCTCTTGGATACTCCGAGAAACCTTCTTGAGAGCCTCTCCTAGAATCTGTAAGGCTAAAAAATGTCTATTCACTTATGAGGTCTTTGCATGAAAATTCATAACAAATGATTTGAAAAGATGTGGATATTCTTTCACATATCAACTTCAATTCCTATAGATATGGAGTAATTATTTTGATCGAGATATGACTAGACACTGTTCAAATTATCCTTCTCTTCATCTTATATACTCTTCCACAGACACAACTTAAACATTGTAGAGACACCCCCATATCCCTAAAAGTCTTATATTATATAAGTCTCCCTAATAATAAAGGTTGAAGACGAATACTCTCTTGTATTTACAAATTTATTATTGTATCTAAGTACCAACAATTATAAAATAAAATTATAATATAAAAATCAATTTTTTAGACTCTTTTTCACATGAAATGGGAACCCAAAAACCATGCACATAATAGAAGGGGAATTTACCTCCTTTGGTGTACGTAGGAACATTGTTAATAAACCACCAAGGAAACGATTAAAAAAATCACTTTACCAATTTAACATTTGATTTACGAGTTTAAATCAAATCACCTTCCAGAGAAAAAAATACCATTTTTTTTTTCTTACTCGTTGAAAGGCCAAAAAATACCAAGTATTTGCGGTTTATGATGATGCCTATATATTAACTAGTAACGTCACGTAATTTATTTTGAATAATAAAACAAATTTGATATTTATTTACTATATATTTAGCACATGCAGGACATTAGTTGACAATGAAGACGGACAATTTTATGGTCTGGTGGCCATGAAAACATACAAAAATTCATAAGATTATTGGTCTTAAGGTTGGCAAGATCCATGTAATTAAAATACATAAAAAAGATGACTAATAAATATTCCTACCACAAGAATAGGTAGATTGCGGAAACTATGAAAACTAACTTCATGGGATCGATCATCCCATCAATTAAAATTTATAGAATCGACTTCATCAGTTTCGTTTTGATGCTTGCATCGAGCATAACCAACGCAGGCATGTAAGGGGTCTACATCCGGCCTCATGCCCCCTTTTGATTTTATCTGTGTTAAGTAAATCTTATGTTATCTGACGCGAACAACATAACAATTTCGTCAACTTCATATGACAAGATCAAATATGGGTGAATGCATAAATATATCCACGTACTTTAGCAAAAAAGTCTTGTGACACTCTCAAATTTTCAAAACATCTTATTAGATACTCCTCCTTCAAAAAAGTAGAACTATTAAATTATTTTTAATTTATATTAAATTAAATCATTTTTAATTTATATCCATATATTTTATCATAAAAAAACCCTGTGACAATCTAACTCTTTTTAAAAAAATTAACAAGTGAAACTATTAAATATTTTTTAACAAAGTTCGGGTGCCATGGGATGTTTTTGGTAAAATACAAAAGTAAATTTAATTTAATACAAATTAAAAGGTATTTAATAATTTCACTTTTTTGAAGCAAATATGTCTAATGGGTTGTTTTAAAAGTTTAGGGTGCCACAAAATTTTTTTGTTAAAGTACAAGAGTGCATTTATGCCTTTACCCATCAAATATTGTGATCTAGCAAACCCTATTTTGTTTTTTCTTTAATTAAGAGCTCTTGATTTATATTAGTTGATGACAATGATTTTTTCTCAAGGTAACTAAAATGTCTCTTTTATTCATGGATATTGTATAAGTAAAAAGGATATATATATATATATATCTTGCCATTGAAATGTTCTTACCACTATCAAGAATTATATATATTTTTTTCTTAATAAAAGAGGAAGGTGAGTGACCAACATATATAGTAATTTTTTAAGAGGTTTTTTCCTCACTAGGAAATGTCTAATTTAAACTATAACTAGTAATAAACTACAAATTTGCCATCCTAATTCCACTGTAATACATAAAATTAAACCCTGCATCTACTATTCTTTTTAGCACTATAAGTTTGAATCCTCTCACAAGTAAGATGAATTTAAGACTCAAACCCCAACTCATAAAACATGAGAGAACTTGAGAATAACTAGGGCACTGCCATAGTGGCGAAGAGCTACTCTAGACGGAGAACCTCCAAACCATACCTCTTTTTATTAACCAAATCAACCAAGGTCTATGCAGTTGGTTTGTTTTTTTCACCTTAGTCTTACAGCACTACTGATAGATGGTCTTTCGATACAGAGCTAAATAGGGCCGGCCCTGAGGGTAGGCAACCGGCCTCCCAACCATAGAAGGCCTTCCAGAAAATAAGTTCAGATTTTAAATATATAATAAATACGTGTTAAAATAAATAATTTATACTAATTTTATTTGAGTGGATTGTAAATTAAAAGTTTCTCAGATCACTGATTTAAATCACTTCATCAGAACGTTTGAATTTTTGTTTATATTTTAATAATTTTTAAACAATAAATACTAGTCCCACAAATTTTGTAAGAAAAATTAATACTTTAGTAATTTTTTTTACATTTTAATGTTTGCTAAATAATAAATACCAATTCCATAAATTTTGTAAGAAAAATTAATGCCTTAGTCAATTTTTCTACATTTTAATATTTTTTAAACAATAAATATCATTCATGTATCGAAATTTTGTAAGAAAAATTAATGTTTTAGTCATTGAATTTTTTAAAGTTTTCAGTTAAATTTTTTAAATTTAAAAGTCAATTGTGTAAACCGTTAATAATAGATTCGATGTAAAGTCTTAAAAATTTAAGATTTTAATAAAATTTTAGTTTATGACGTTGTTTAGGCCCCAAAATCTCACAGCCAACCTTGGGCTAGCACATGTCATCTTATGCAATTAATATTTGATGGTCTTTCTAGGTCTCAGTACGATTTAAGGACTATGACTCACAAATGGCGCTTGCCGGAGTCACGATTTACAGGTTCAATTGGGGGGTTTGCTCTCTTTGGACGTTTATATATATATATGTATGTGTGTGTGTGGACGAATCTTTTTTTTATTTTTTTATCTTTTTTGAAATATATATAGAGAGAGTCATAGTCAAAATGATAATAATTTGGCATCATGTACTTCTTTTTAAAAAATTAATACATTTCAAAACATTTTGGCTTCGTTTCATTTCCACTGAACACTTTTGTATTGTAGCGCACAAAAAAACAAAGAGCCATAATCGAACTGACTTGGATTCTAAAAAATCAATTAAAGTTGGGTCTTGAATTCATATTTGCATAACTAAATCTAAAGTTCGATCAAGATAGTATTTGCATGTTGATGTGTGATAGGTAAAAGATCATTAGAAGACTAAAAAAGTTTAAAATATTTTTTTCAAATAAAAATGTGTAATTTTTCCCTAATTCAGAGGGGTCTCGCACAATGCATAAATTGAATAACTTTAACATCTGAAAATCTCTCCGAGAGTCATATGAAAAGGATAGACATTATGCAAAAAGAATTTTAATTATAATAATTTCTCAAAATATTAGGATAAATGTTATTCATAAAAATTCTAATCTAAGTAGATTTTAGAATGTTAAAATATACATTATTTGTAAGAATCCTAATTCTATGAGATTCAAAAAAACTCTATATTCCTCTATAAATAAATAAGAACTCATTTTAAAAAATATACATCTATGATATTAGTTTCAATATGGCTTTCAAATCTTCAGTATCTGACTTAAGATTCAGAGTGTTTACGCGAGGACTTTCCTCTTTCTTTTTTTGTTGCAATTAACTACACACATACTAAACTCATTTTCACTCACCTTTAAGCCATTCCTTGTGGGCATTAAGACATCCCATGCTAAAAGCACGTGTCAAGGCTTAATAATCAAGTAAGTGCCACCCCAACCACAAGCCATGCCAAGGCTAATAACCTAAGAGACTCTCAGGTCTCTTAGCTATGACCGAGAGGAATGCCACCCCAAACAAGCCACACCCAACCGCAAATCATGCTGCCATTGAGCCATGATATTTGGTCAAAGACTCTTTAAGATGCCCATCGAGAAACACAGGTCACATGCCACATGTCAACCTCTTTCTCTCTCTATAAATAGGAGGGTCACCTCCTTATTCAAGGTAGGCTGATGACAACACTTAAAGCTCTATTTTTACTCTCAACTGGTTTAGAGACTAACTTAAGTTTTGGATGGGGTAACCTCACCAGCACCCCTAATTTGTTTCTTTCTCAGCAAATCTTTCGTCAACTCTATCGTCGCTTCAAGACTCTCTCGTTACCCAACTTGTTAGGGCCATTACCCAACTTGTTAAGTCACTCAGACTCATATGCACCTTGTTGAGTCACTCGATTTAGAAGACTCACACCTAACTCGTTAGGTCACTCATATCTCACCCGCATTATAAATTTATTGTTGTAGTTGAGCAACAACAATTGGCATCATCTATGGGAAAAGATCAAAAAGTCAAGAAACACTCATTTGCAATAGCCCAGATAAGAAGCAACCAAAAGACCCTCTCACGTGATGCTGGACTCACTCAATTAGGTGAGAGACTTATTCTCGGACCCAAGTAGCTTACTTACCTATGTGAGAGACCCTATCTCCTTCTTTAAGGCACCTGCTTACGTGAGACTCATCCACCTCCGCGAGACTCTCAGCACCGAATAGGGACTCATTTCAAGTCTCACACTTACATGTCTGACAAGAGAATCTCTCTTATATCCCATAAGAGACCTACCCCTCTAGTCACCCTAGTTTATTTAAGTAAATTGTAACTATGGTCCCTCAAGCGAAGTATAAGGCCTTACAATAACAACGTATGGAAAAGATGCAAGCACTTCGAGAAATGGTTGGGATGTTGCAAAATATGGTCCCTCGTAGTCTTGCCCATCAACCTTGAGGAAGTTTATGCCTAAAACAACTCCACTGCAAGAGGCTCTAGAAAAGGTGTTGAAAGATGATTCTTACCAAGAAGCTACCCAAGAAACTCACTCAAGGCCTCCCATTCAAAGGACACATTCTTGGGATTCCTTTCCTTACCAAGTTCAAAACCAAGGAAGAGAGAAGAATCAACGAAGACTGAGAAATGAAAAGGCAAAGCCCCTAAAAAGGAAAACACCTTGAGATTATGGTGAGCACGAGGAAAAATGATGAAATTGATAACCTCTCAGTGTTCACACTCGAGAAATTGCCTACATGAGGAGAATGATCAGAAAGGTGTTGGAATAAAAAAGATTGTTTCCTACCTCAGAAGATCCGAGTCAAAGAAGAATCCCATTTCTCTTAGTCATAATGGATAAATCCTTACCAAGGAAATTTAAAATGTCGCTATCTCCATACTTGGGTAGAGGCAACCCTCATAATCACATTTAGAACTGAGTCCCTAATGTTGCTTCATGGTTGGGACAATGCAATCATGTGTTAGATTTTCCTCTAACCTTGACAAATCATGCCCACGCTTAGTATAATGGTCTTGCTAAGGGATCCATCTCTTATTTTCAACCAATTGAAGGTAGAATTCATAAAGGCCTTCATTGTTAACAGCCACAGAAAAAAGTAACTGCACATATTTGCTCAGTATCCAACAAAGCCTACGACATTGGAAGATTTATTTATTGGGGCCAACAAATATATATTACAAGCTGAAGTAATGCGAACAATCATAGGAAATGCAAATAGGGACAAGAAGAGAACAGGAAAAGACTCGGATGAAGACAAGTGATATGTATTAAATTTGTGACAGAGAAAAAAGAAAGGAACCCACAATGAGAGAAAAAATTAGAGGTAGAGAGAGACAGAAAAGTGGGTCTATCAAAAAGAAGAAGAAGTAGGTCTCTTAACTTAGAGAGAGAAATGAAGTGTTTGGACTTTTTTCATATCCCCTTCATTGAAATATAACCAACTATTTATAATAGTCGTACAATGATCAAAACATAACAATACTCCTAAAGATTCGAAAAATAATCCCATCAACTGAAGACCAGCTCAACGTGGGTTATTGACATCCAGGCAAACAACAACCTAAGACCAAGTTCAAATCGTATTCTTCGGTAACCAGTCACTAACTACACCACCATACAGATGGACATGCCACCACATATGCAACCATATACCACTTCAAATCACGTACTCCACCCACTACTATGCACATAGCATTCCTTCCCTTTTAAGAATCTTTGTCCACAACGATAAAGTTGGGATACGTTTTGGTAAAGCGCCATTCATTTTCCCATGTCACATCTTCCACCAGAGCACCAGACCACTTAATCAAAACTTCCTTTCTTGGTGGGTATTTCTTTTTGTGAATAATGCGACGATCCAGAACAGCTTCTGGTTGTGGAAGAATTGTAGAATCTGCTGATGTAGGAGGAAGCTATAGTATGGCCTACGTAATGGAACCCAAATACCTCTATAATAAACTAACATGAAATACATTATGAATCTGGGAACCCGATGGAAGTGCCAACTTATAAGCCACTGTGCCAACCCTATCAATAATCCAATATGGACCATAGTAACGTGGGGCAAGTTTCAAGGACTTATGAAAGGCCACCGAAGACTGGCGATAAGGTTGTAACTTCAAATACACGTAGTCTCCTACCTCAAAAGTGACTTCACGTCGTTTCTAATCTGCATGACTCTTCATGCAGTCTTGATATCGTAAAAGATTGCAGCGCAATTCAAGCAAAATATCATCACGGTTTTGAAGGTAGTTGTTAACTGCTTGTACCCTTGAAGTCCCTGGAATATATGTTAACAAACTTGGGGGTGGAACACCGTAAACGGCCTCAAATGGCGTCACGTTGGTAGATGAATGAACAATGGTGTTATAACCAAACTCAACACATGAAATCCATTCCAATCATTTATGAGGCTGATCACCTACAAAGCACCTCAAGTATTGCTCCAAGTTCGATTCACCACCTCGGTCTAGCCATCGGACTGCGAGTGGTAACTTGAGCTTATGCATAATTTTGCTCCCTTCAATTGAAAGAGTGACCTCCAAAATGAACTAATGAACACCTTATCACAATCACTTACTAAGGATGTGGGGATTCCATTAAGACGAACCACATTGTTAACAAATGCCTAAGCAACAGTTTCCACTATAAATGGGTGTTTAAGTGGCATAAAGTGCGCATACTTGGATAGGCGATCAACATTGACCATAATGACTATGTGGCCATTTGAAGGTGGCAATCCCTATATAAAATCCATAGAGATATCAGACCAGATCTGGGTTGGAATTGGCAAACGTTAAAGTAATCCACTCAGCTTCGTACAGTCAGTTTTAAATCGCTGACACACATCATATTGCTGTAGGAATTCCTTTACTGAATGAGGCATGTTTGTCCAAAATGGCTTTCCAAGAAGGTAAGGACGCCATTTTCAAACAAATTTGACAAGAGCTATCATTTCTTTTTCATAGGTAGAAAGAGCCAAAGCCAATCCCTTCAAAGCTTCACTAAAATAGGCTATGGGCTTGTTATGTTGAGAGAGAACTACACCAATTCCAATTCTGCTTGCATCGCACTCAATTACAAATGGTTTAGAAAAATCTGGGAGCTACAAGACTGAAGGTGATGTTAGTGCCTCTTTTAATTGCTTGAAAGCGGTCTTTGCCGCTTCATTCCATTTGAACCCCTCCTTGGTCAAGAGATGTGTTAAAGGTGTGGTTATGCTCCCAAAATTTTGAATAAATTTGTGGTAATAACCTGCCAAGCCAAGGAATCCATGAACTTCCTTTGTCATTGATGGTTTAGGCCATTCAAGCACTGCTTGTATCTTGGTTGGGTCAACAGCCACACTGTGCTTAGAAATAACATGGCCCAAGTGTTGGATCCTAATGATGGTAAAATATCCCAAGAGGGGGGGTGAATTGGGATTAGGTAGATTTTTGATAATTTAAAAACTTTGATTGTTGGAAGAATACTAGGTTTCGAAATATAGGCTATAAGTTTCGAAATAAAACTTTCTGTTAAGTAGGTTTCGAAACCTACTATATATGTTTCGAAATATAGCTTACTGTTTTACAAGTTTCGAAATATGAAATGTATGTTTCGAAATCTACTTCACTGTTTTGCTTGATTCGAAATCCTTTACCTTGTATTTCAAAATAACGATCTTTGGAAAATATGATTTATACAATTAAGAGTATATCAAAGATGTGTGTATATCAAAGATATGTTTTCTATGTATATGTATAAACTTGTTCTCAAGAAAACTATTTTAGTCTTTGATAACAAAACTTATGCAAGCATGTTCAATAGACAATAATGATGCATGAAAGCTAAAGAACACTTTGCACACAAGATATATAGTGGTTCGACACCCGCCTACTCCACTACCTTCAAGCTTACCCACTTGAAGGATTTTGCAATCTCAATCACTTTTACTAGTGATCACCACAACAAAGGTTTTACCACGGTTCATCCCAAAACCTTACAAAGTGAGTTTTTACGAGCTCAACTCAAACCTAGCACCAAGTGAGTTTTAGGCTTAACTCAAACCTTACACCAAGTGAGTTTTAGGGCTAAACTCAAACCACAATGAGTTTTAGGCTCAACTCAAACCTTTGCACTACAATGAGTTTTAGGCTTAACTCAAACCTTACACCAAGTGAGTTTTAGGGCTAAACTCAAACCACAATGAGTTTTAGGCTCAACTCAAACCTTTGCACTACAATGAGTTTTAGGCTAAACTCAAACCTTACAATATTCAAGATAATCAAATTTATCTTTACAACCCAAAGAGCAATAAATGCCTTACCACATGGTTGTACAAACCTCTTAACTTGAGGTGAGGAGAGCTGGAGGATGATACTCGTTGTTTGCACTTGCTTTTTCTTTTTCACATCACAATGCACACCAATGAATGAATGAATCTTCGTTGAATGCTTGTCAAACGGATTTAGATCATTTGTGCTTGTATGTGTGTCTCTAGTGTGTGTTCACTTGTTGTATCTTGTTCTTTCTCAATCTTCTTGTTCTTGTCTTCAAATACCTACTATTTATACCAAGAGATAGAAATCTGGCCGTTTATAGCCGTTAGAGACAAGACAGCAAAGTAGGTTTCGAAACATACTAAGTAGGTTTCGAAACATCACAATTTTACACATAGGTTTCAAAACATACTCCCCATGTTTCGAAACATACAGCCTTTCTAGCTGTACATGCACTTAGAGACAGTATTCAGTAGGAGACAAACTCTTCAGCCCACTTTGAATAAAATATAAGCACTCACATTCAAATTCAAATTTGAATCTCTTAAGCATGGAGAATGCATTAAAAAATACTTTGAGAACCATTTAGATAAATACAAAAATGTAGAACCAATGCATCTCGATTTTCAAATAATCTGCTGATAGAATGTCAGAGGTTTCGAAACATGACATGATAGATTTCGAAACATACCTCTCTGGAAATGAGGTTTCGAAACATGATGCATATAGGTTTCGAAACATACCTCTCTAGAAATGAGGTTTCGAAACATGATATGGAGGTTTCGAAACATAGTCCAAAACCTGATTTGAAAACACATGCAATGCATAGATGTTTCGAAATAGCATACATTGAAAACCATTTCAAAACATGCACAAAAACATGACATAGATTTAGAAACATATGAAAGCACATTCCAAGGCATGTATACACCACAACTTATTTACAGTAAATGTCCACATTTTAATTTATTTATATTTTACCTCCATTTACTTTAATACATAAATGTAAATAACGAAGTACCCCCTATTTGGATTCAATAAAAATACTTAGAAAATCAAAATCCAAATATATAAGAAAGTAGATTTTGGGTTTTAGTATAAACTCAAGTTTTAGCAATAAACCCACCTCCAAAATATATACTTTCTATTTAATGAAAAATTCATTTAAAATCGTTTTAGCACTAATGAATTATAGATATCAAATTACCGGGAGTTTGTTTTCTAAAAAGAAAACTCTTTCTTATACTTCTCCTTATAAGGTGCTAATCTCCCAGACTTAGAAAAATTTTGAAACGTTATCAAAACGAGTTTCAAGGCATGATGCATGAACTAAAGGATTTTTCATACATTTAAATTTCAAGCCAAAATCTTTCATGCACGCTTCAAAATATGAAAGCTTATTTTGAACTATGAGATTAATATAAATGATTTTCATACTTAAGATTAGATTTTCATCAAACACATTTATGTTCAAGTTGGTTTTTTGCCGTAAAATAATTTTAGCTCTATCTTGACCAACGACTTCAAAGTTATTTTGAAAATCATTTTAAGAGATTCTTTTAAGACTAAATACTTGACTTTGCAAATCTCCAACTCATATAGAAAATCATAAATCATTTTGGTTTTCATTTTAACAAAGTAGAACTTGATATTGAAATTGATATATGTTGAAAACCGTAGCCTTGACTCATGACTTAGGGATTAAACCAATATATGTTTTTCATCATTAAAACTATTGTACAAAAAGTACAACAACACCAAGTAGTTAATTTGTGTGACCCCAAACCTACATTTAGATTCCTTCACAAACAAACTGTTAGAGGATAAGATACGTAAAACAGTTTGTAAATGAGAGAGATGTTATCACTATATTCAAAGTCTTGTATCAACTGGAAAAATTACTTTGAAGGCTTGTGATACAAGTGAGCAAGCTGCAGATATTTTCACAAAGTCGCTTCTGCAAGCAAAGCACGAGTTCTTCAGAGAACAACTTGGAGTTTGCAACTTTGAATCAAGGGAGAGTGTTGATGTAATGACCCGTTAGTGGGCCTAAACGTATGGCTATTTTATTTTCGAGCATTGAAAATTTTACCCTTGTTAAATTAAATGTTTGGGAAATATTTTTTTTCTTATGTGAATAAATTATAAATGTTGTTATCATAATTGATGAAAAGATGAGAAATATAGAAAATGAAGAAAGAAAATGAAAATGATTGAAAAGTGCAACTTAGTGGGCTAAAGTGAATTGGGGGCTTTGAAATTGGGTTAAACCCAAGTGTAAAATTTTTTGCATATCAAATTAAGTGGAGTGGTAAAGCCCATTAGGGCTTATGATGGAAATGGGCCATTATATTTAATTGGGCCAATGAGTTGGGTTTGAGCCTATGTATTTAAGTGAGTTGAATTAAATAAATAGGAAAGGAAAATGAGGATATGCAAATGACCATTACGGGCTTGGATATTTGTGTGTGTGTGTGTTTTATGTGGAGGGTATTATGGTAAAAGCAAAGGGGAGAGTGGTTGGCAAACCATTCCCTCCTCCTTACCTCTCCATTCTTTGTTTAATTTTTTTCATTTCCTCTTCTCCCAATCTCTCTCTCTCTCATGGGATTGCTTCTTATCATGGGATTGCTTCTTATCCTTATTCTCCTTCTTCCATTTTCTTCTTCTTCTTTTCTTTTCCTTATCTTCTTAATTGAATTTTCAAGAAGGAAGATTTTCAGATTTAAGAAGAGCAAGCTTCTTCTTCTTCGGTTCAATCATCTTTAAAGGCAAGTTCTTCTTGCACTCATATTTGATTTTGTGCAAGGTTCCTTATTTTCCATTGTGATGTGTAAAGTTTCATGGTTCTTGGTTCCCTCTTTAATAAAAATTATTTTGGTATCAGTTATATATATATTCTTGATACATTTGTTATTTCAAAGCCTGCGTTGGGTCTTTGTGTTAGTCTCATTGTGGCTTGTTCACCCCATTTTCCATTCAAATAATGGCATTTGTGGGTTAAGAAGCTAGTGGGGTTTGTTTTGGAGTGTTTTGGGATCTTTTCGTGTGTTTGTGTGTAATGAGTCGACTATTTTTGGGGCTTAGTTGACTCATCGGAAGCCTGTTTTCTCGTGCTTTCGGTGTCAGTCTCGACCCAGTCAACTAATGGGTGTTCATGAGTCGACTAAGCATCAGTAGACTAAGCATTTTCTTAAGTTGACTAAGCTTTAGTCGACTATTCCCTCCCGAAAGTCGACTAATCAATTTTTTTTTTTAGCATTACGTATGCTGCCCTATTTTAACCATAACTTTTGATGTAGATCTCGGAATTGTGATCCATTTGAAGCGTATTAAACTAGACTTCAAGATATTTGATTTGATATACAATATCATATACTTTTTTTTATCATTTGAGTGAGTCAAGGCTTTCCTTAATCCAAATTAAGTATGATTGTTGATCTAAGTTACTGTTAATTGCTTTCTCTAGCATCACTCCACCCTCCAAAATGCTAGGATGTGATTGAAGATATGCATATGGGCATGCATGGGCTCATGAGTGAATATGTTATTGACATGTTTAAATGTGCATGATGTTCATGATTTGTACATTTCTATAAAGGAACATGTATGTTATGTTTACGTGAGCTTTCATGAGCATTGCATGGCATTATGATTTGCGCCCCTATTGCTATTATTTTAGCGCGACGGCTATGTTCTACAGATGAGGAAAGAAAAGGATATCCTAAAGACTGCCTGACGCGGGTGAGGTGGCCATAAGCCCCGTAGGCGATGCTCAAGCCAATGAGTGGCAAATTGATTTTTATATATATGTATGCATTAATGCATATGAATAAAGGGGTTTGAGAGCCAATGTGATCCATGTATATGGAAGGCTATGTGAGCCAATATGATGTATGGAGATTTATGTATTCATGAGAAATGAAACGGTGCATAAAATGCATAATGGCAATGGCATGGGAATGATATTATTGATGGGAACTAAAAGGGAAATGCTACTCGTACTTGGGAAGTCGGGTCTATTCCACTTTGATTTATCCATGCCTTAACCCTATTGCTCCATTTGTCGTAATATATGTTTGCTTATGGAATAGTATTATTAATGAGAATTGAAGGATGGGTTTAAATTGTATTGGGGAGTCAAGTGTACTCTATTTTGTTATCCATCCTTTCATTCTTGCTTCCGGTATTATATATGTCTATTTGTCGAGCCTTGTGGCTCACTTTGCTATATGGGATTTGATGAATCATAAGAAAGTGTATTTCTTTAAGGATGTTGTTGTCAATCTAGAAGACATGAACCCAATAGATATCTAGATGTTGGGTTATGATTTTCTTTAGCTCTGAATTATTCATGCCTTCATATATCGTTATATGGATTCTTTCCTTTGCTATATACTTGTTGAGCCTCGTGACTCACATTGTTTCTTTTGTCATTTCAGGTAATGGAAGATAGATATTTTTTGGATGAGTTCAGATTAGATGTGTACAGAGATGTCCCGGCCTCAAAGATTCATGGGTGTATGTTGAGGGCAAGAAATAGAGGGTTTATTTTATTTTTTTAAAAGCCTTAATGCCCTTTTTTTTAAAATGCATGGGCAGCAAGCCCAAGATGATAATGTATTGAATGTTATGTAATTTATTCTGGCTCCTATTGTTAGTGAGCAAGCTCAAAAAAGATAATTTCTTTGAAATTTTGAGTATCAATATCTATCTTGAATGAACCTTCTCACCGATTTTCTATGCTAGCTGGTAATCCAGGAGGGGGCCTTGATAGTTGAAGACTGATTCAACCCTTACTGATTTGGTATTTATTTATTTGTAATTTTTTTAACCATGTTTTCTGCTTAGTTGAGGTATGTGGTTCCGTATTTTTCTATTTTTTAGCTCAGTCAGAATGCAGTTGTAGTTGTGCCACAATAATCGGTCTTCACGTATTCAAGTGTAATGCCTATTTAAAGGCAATTTGGGTTGCTGAAATATATAGTAGATCTCTCCAGATTAACTGGTTTTGTGCCCACCACCTATTTGATTAAATATCTCTAAGAGAAGTTCTTTTTTTAGCTTTGTTTTTTGCTCTGTTTTCCTTCTGCAACTTCACTAATTCTAACATCTTGGAGGTGTTCGAATTCTTTTTCTGACAATGCTTCAACTTCAGCAGGCTTCATAAACTGTGGGTAACGCCTCCCATCTTAAAGGTCATCGTCAATTGTTTACATAGTCTGTCTCAATTGGTCCAAGAGTTTCCAACCATTGCACGCATAGAACCAACGGACATGCAGCAACCGGAAGCACATAGAAGTCAGTTGTAATGGGATGACCTTGGATGGAGATGGTAAAAGCTTGACACTGTTCTGCACATTCAATCTTTTCTTGGTTGGCCACCATAACCTGAAACTTTTTATTCTGGATCACCAACAAGCCGAACATCATGGCAATGGATTGATCCATGAATTTATGTGTCCTAACACTGTCCACTAGCACAGGTATGATCTTATTTTCAGTTTCCCTTGAACATGCATGGTTTGTGGATGATGGGTTCCTACCATAGCATGAAAAGAAATTTCTAGCATGGCTTCATCCCCTTCTAAATTTAGTGTAGCCTTGCTATCATCTTCAGAATTTGGATAAGAAGAGTCCTCAATCATGAACAGTTGTGGAAATTCACAATGATGTCCCAGAACAAATTTCTCATCGCAATAGTAACATAAGCCTTTGTCCCTTCGTTCCCATGCCTTTTGGTTGGTGATATGATGGAATGTGGTATGTGGAATGCTCGAGCTTATACTGACGCACAAATTTGGTGGGGGACCGAGTATTCTCGTTATGGGGTTGGAACTTATCCTAGCTACCACTGAAGTGGCTTGGGAACGAATTGGCTGACTATGCTTTTTGTTTAATTGATTTCGTTCCTCAATGAGCCGTGCAACTCCAATTGCATCTGCTAAGGTGTTAGGCTTCTTGATTTTCACATCTAAGCAAATGTCATCTCTTAGACTTGCAATAAAACACCCAATAAGGAATTTTTCAAGAAGTCTGTCAACTCGATGTGAGAACTTTTCAAATGCTTCTTGGTATACTTCCACATATGAGGTTTGTTTTAAGTGGGTTAGAGCTTCCAATGGGTCTTTATAATCTATTTGGCCAAAATGAAGGAAGATGGCTTTGGTGTATTCTTCCCACGTCAGTGGACCACGAAATTTTGTAAACCAACGATACCATTGTAGAGCTATGCCTTCCAAATAGAAAGATGCTAACTAGACTTGCTGAACTGGCGCCACCCCCTTGAACTCAAAGTATTGCTCAACCCTATAAATCCAGCCTGTCGGATCCTTGCCATTGAACTTTGGAAAAGAAAGTTTGAGGTGCTTGTGGTGGGGCTCATTGTTGAAGTGGGAACGTGTGGCATTAGGTGAATGTGATGATTATTTAGGAGCAGATAGATTGACGTCAGAATGGCTATGAGCATCACATAGAACTTGAAGTTTAGTTAGAACTGCTTGAAGAGCTGCATTAACTTGATTAAAGCTTAATTCATGGTGCGCCAAATCTTCGTTGACCTCATTGCAGAATTCTGCACTGATTTTGCTACAGGTGTCCATGGCCGAACCTACTCTAATACTAATTAATATATATTAAATTTGTGATAGAGAAAACAGAAAGGAAGCCGTAATGGGAGAAAAAGTTAGAGGTAGAGCGAGAGAAAGTGGGTCTGTCAAAAAGAAGAAGAAGTGGGTCTGTTAACTTAGAGAGAGAAATGAAGTATTTGGATTTTTTTTTCATATCCCATTCATTGAAATATAACCGACTATTTATAGTAGTCGTACAATGATCAAAACATAACAATACTCCTAAAGATTGGGAAAACAATCCCACCAACTGAAGACTAGTTCAACATGGGTTATTGACATCCAAGCAAACAGCAACCTAAGACCAAGTCCAAATCGTATCCTTCGGTAACTAGCCACTAACTACACCACCATGCAGATGGACATGCCACCACACGTATGCAACTACGTACCACTTCAATGCACGTACTCCACCCACCACTATGCACATAGCAACAAGCTAGAGGAAAGAAAAGGCCAAAAGACATAATGGTACTCCCCAACTCCAATTTAAAGATTACACCTCACTCACAGATTCACGCTCCAATATTTTGGCAGCTATTGAAGGATCAGGTCTTATTAAACTCTCTAAGAAGACTAACAAGCCTATGAAGCGGAAAAAAAGATGTCTTTTGCCAATTCCACAGTACCCATGGCCACTCTATAGAAAAATGCTAATGCTTGATGAATTAGATAGAGAATCTGATTTGAGAATGGGACTTGGCAAAATTTGTGGACACAGAAGCTCGAAAAGAAGAAC
Organism: Diospyros kaki; assembly: GCA_036245055.1. NCBI lineage: Eukaryota > Viridiplantae > Streptophyta > Magnoliopsida > Ericales > Ebenaceae > Diospyros > Diospyros kaki. The sequence goes on from BSEG01000016.1 coordinate 34,747,639, forward strand.
AGACTAACTACCTTGGAGGTCAAGGGCGTAATTTAAGGTAAGATGAGTTGTAAAAGAACATAAGCTTCCTTGAAAAACCATGCTTTATCGCTCGAAGGCCAAAAGACCATAAAAGAATTCTTAGACCTAGGGCCCTAATGTATTCTTTAGGGAAGTATCATAAGCAGGTTTAAATCTCTTAACATTTATGTATGGAACTCAATGATGTAAGAATAAAATAACTTCCATCTTGTTGTAGTCTCCTAGTATCGAAGTGTGTAACACATGAGAGTGATCTAGAGCTCATTATTTAACACCTAGTATCAAATCATAGAATACGCGAGAACGATTTAGGGCTCATTTATGAAAAACCTAGTAATGTGGAATGTAGAACTATCTAGGGTTTATTATCCAAAAACCAAAGTGAAAAGACGTGAGAACAGTCCAAAAATCAAAACGCATAAGCATGAGAAAAGTCTAAAAATTGAAGCACAAAGACATGACAACAGTCAAAAAACTAAAATACAAAAGCGTGAGAACGGTTTGAAAACTAAAGCGCGAAAGTGCAAGAACGGTTCAATAAATCAAAGAACACAAGAATCACCAGAATGATAAAAAGAAAACCTAACATCAGGGGTGCAAAATGCTTGAGATTGGGTTATAGACAAAAAATGCTAAAATACAAAATGATCTAGGATAAGCTAAAATCAAAAGCGATAAATGCACAAGAAAGATCAAGCATAACCAAAAGTCAAAAAGAGCAAAAGGCATGAAACTGGATTAAAATTGAAAATAAAAAAATGTGAGTGCATCATCAACAAAGAACTGGGAAGCGAGCATAATGCCCATCCCCCTTTCATAAAGGATCGGGGAACGAGCATGACACCCCCATCCAAGCGAAAACAAAATGTAAGTGGTAAAAGCTTTGAGCAATTTTTGATATCAAAAGCTAAACCTCAAAATTTTATGTACTTTGTGAGGTACTAACATGTTATACAGAGAAAAAAGCACAAATCGAGAATCAGAAGAGCATGAGGCGTGAGAACAACATAGAAAGACAAAGCACAGAAAAACAAGAATGGGTTAAAGAAAACTCAACATTTGAAGTGAGAAAATGCATGAACAAGATCCAAGGATCAATGTCTAAGAGACTTATTAGTCTCTCAACCTTCTGTTGTTGGGAGTCTTCGAGAGACCTAGTCTCTTGATAATCAAGAGACTGTAAAAGTCCCCTATTTGATTGATCTCCGAGAGATCTCGTGCACCGATTTCTAGGAGATCACAAGGTATTTCAATATTCCAACTATTTACAGTCTTCTGTATTACATTCTTTGGGAGATCTTATGATCTCTCGGTGCATCATGCGACGATGGCCTCCCAATGCCACAACCTTCGATGGCATGCCATTTGTTTTTTGGTTTTTTCCTTTTTTTTCCTTTTTTCCTTCTTTCTCTCTTTTTCTTAAGCTCAATTAATTATTTTGTGCTTTTTGAACTTTTTTGGTCTTTTCAACATATCATTATGAATTAATTTTTTTTTTTCTCGATCACCTTATCTAGAGATTTTTTTAAACTAGTAAGAGGTGTCTAAATAAAAAAATGCAACACAAGAATTTCTATAGATATTCCTAAACCATAAAAGGGATTTTGTAAATTGTCCAAACTATAAAGGAATTAAGTGTAATTTAACCATTTTTATTGATGTATGCATATATATATTTCTTAATTTTGTAAAAGTGCACAAATATAGATAGATATTTATTTTTGTAAAATCAATTAATTATCTTTACTATAAACTAATGCAAAGTCTGTTGAAGTTTTTACTTATTATAATTAGGTGGTCATGCTACGTACACGTAAATAAAAATTTAAAAATTTGAATAAGCAATCATTTGATGGTGATTGACCATTTTATTTTAGTATCTTAAGTTTTTTCAAATTAAATATAAAAAGTATTGGTATATTGGTAAAATTATTGTTAAATTTATTATAATTATAAAGATTACAGATTCAAATCTTATCAATAATTTAATATAGTTACTTTTATTTTTTTTAAATAAACTGATGAAAAGGTATTTTTGGAATTTAATAGACACTATATCAAGGGTTTGCTTATTTAATACTGGAGGGATCGTGTAGAAAAAAAAAAAAATTTAAGTGAAAGTTTAGTGGGTGGCTTTATCAGTATCTGAGTTCACATCATATTAATGTTGATAATTTTTATAGATATATATAAAATATAGTTTAAATTTTAAATTTAACATTATAATCTCAATAACAATTGTGGCTTAATTTTAGTTTTTTTAGCCCATTTGAATTTATAATAGATATTAGATATATTTAAATTTTAAATTTATCATTATAATATTTCATATTAAAAATAACCGTCAAGAACACTTCTGAAATGTGAAGAGAATATCTTGGATACACTTTAAAAGTGTTTACTTAAAGAATAGAAGAATAGACAATGAATATTCATTAAACATAAATTTAATTAAAGTAACGAAGACAGTTTGATTTGGTTCGGTTCAGTTCAGTTTCACCAATAAATAGAAACAAAACTATTGGTTTCAGAACCATGGCCAAGTCTAGTTTATGGGATATTTTAAATTTATTATAATATCTCATAAGTAATTGATAGGGGATATTTTTTAAAATAAAAAATTTGACAAATGATGTTTTTTGAAATAAAATGACTTTTAGAACATCAAAACTGATGCTCTAAAGTCACCAACTAAAAAGATAGATTTGTAAGGTCAATAGTATTATATGTACCGACGGGATAATAAGTTTGATGATTGAATCGGATTTCATTCAATGATAAAATCTGATCAGACTTTATAGATTTGATTTCATCATCAATCATTAAGGTGTCACTAATAGGAGAAATCTAAACTTCATAAAGTTCAATCGAACTTCATCATAGGATGAAACTCAATCAAGCTTGTTTCATGAAGCTCGCTTGCTCTTCATTTAGAGACGGTAGCGATAAATTAAGTGAGAGTATTTTTGTTATTTAACACATTCAATTATCTTTTCAATAACTCAATTATTTGTATAAATAATATTTTTTATGCAAAGGTCAAGTATCATGTTTTCGATGATTTGAGATTTTTTCTTTTCAATTTGTATATAAACATAATGGTTTGAGAATTTTAAGTGTGAAAGGATATATATATATGGTGGCACGTGGTCAATTACATCAAATGGTGGGACAAATTTTGATGGGATCCCCACCAAAGGACATATAATAATAATAATAATAATAATAATAATAATAATAATGTTTTACCAATTTATTTCATGTTGCCCCACCACCCGCCCATCAATAGTCTAGGAATTGTCCACTAAATGGATGAAGAAATAAAGCAATACTCCATAAATTCCTTTTTCTTGATAAACGTAGATATTATGTCTATTTTATTTATGGGGAAGAGTTTATTTTTTGGGTTTTTGTTTTGTCAAATTGTGCATCTTTTTTCTTTCTTTATGAAAGACTTGGGTGAGAATGACAACTTTGAAATATGAAGCCTTTTCTGGGTTCATCCGTGGGGACAAATTAATGAAAGAAATAATCATGTTATCATGTCATTCTCACAGGATAACTTGTTTGATTTGAGATATTTTTTCCTTTTCAATTTGTCTATAAACATAATGATTTGAGAATTTTAAGTGTGAAGGGATATATATGGTTTGGCAAGTGGTCAATTACACCAAATTAAAGGACACCAAATGGTGGGACAAACTTTGATGGGATCACCACCAAAAGACAAATAATAATAATAATAATAATAATAATAATTTACTAATTTCTTCATGTTGCCCCACCACCTGTCTACTAAAATTGTAACATTCTGGATCGAGTGATAGGAAAGACCGAAATAACTTACCCTGATCAGTTTACACGAACTTTTTAGGGGGTCACCCATCATTGAGCTTCTCCAGCTCAAACACGCTTAATTCAGGAGTTCCTTGTTTACATTCAGTCCAAAAGGTATTCAGTTAGTGTTGTTTTCTTTCTTATTTATTTTCGATATATACTACTATTTTCTAGACTCTTGAGATATTACAAAAATAGTCTAGGAATTATCCACTAAATGGACGAAGAAATAAGGTAATACTCCATAAATTCATTTTTCTTGGTAAACATACATATTATTTGTCTATTTTATTCATTATTTTATTTATGGGGAAGATTTTATTTTTTGCGTTTTTATTCAGTCTTGGGTGAAAATGACAACTTTGAAATGTGAAGTCTTTTTTGGGTTCATCTGTGGGGGCAAATTAATAAAAGAAATGATCACGTTTTCATGTCATTCTCACAGGATAACTTGTAATTAAATTTATAAAAATCTAATTTATAAAAATAATTATGTTTTGCTTTCATTTAATATAATACATTAAAATTAGCTGCTTGAATTACACAGCCAAAATAGAACAAACTTCACAATTAAGCAAACATCAACAATAGCCATATTAATAAACAAGGTCAAGCATCAAACAGAAAATTATACATTCATTCCAACCACCAAAACTAATTAAAACCTAAGGTTGCGTTCTCTTTGTTGTTTTCAAGTCATTTTTAATTTTTAATTTTCTTAAATAATGAAAACGCGTTCTCTTTACTGTTTTTAAAAATACATTTTAGAAAAAAAATAAAAATTTGTAAAGAAAACTCAAAATAATAACAAGTTATTTTTAGTATTTTCATTCAAAACAAACTCTAAACTCAAAATATATTTATTTATGTATTTATTCATATTTTACTATTATAATGGAAAAAAATATTACAAAATTCATTAACTTTAAAATGTATATATTTTTTTAATAATATATTAACATTAAATATTTATAATTTACTGAATAATCAAATTTTTTTTGTATAAAATATTTTTAAAAAATTATTTTCAAAATGACAAAAAGAACAGGTTTTCTAATTTTCTGTTTTGAAAAATAGTTTTTCAAAATGACAAAGAGAACGTGTTTTCTATTTTCTAAAAATAGACTACCAAAATAAAAAATTGAAAATGAATTCAAAACTCAAAATTAAAAATTAAAAAGCAAAGAGAACGTAGCTTAAATTTCTTAGATCATAAAAGTGTTCAAAGCAAAAATTCAAGTATCAAAGACTAAACAAATAAAATAATCAAGTATCAAGAGTTTAGGAAATTTTTACTCAGTGTTTGCTCAGGTCAAATTATGTCACTCGATTAACTTAGACAAATTCTGAGACAAATCCAATACAAGCAAGTCTTACTTGAGTGTTTAAGTGTATTACTCGATTATTTTATCAAGAAACCAAAAAGGTTAAAATTTCAATCAAGTATCAGATTGCATTACTCAAATATAAATTAAGAGAACTAAATATATTCCTTGTTGAAGTCAATTTTACTCGATTACCTATATTGTTAGTCGATTAATTTCTTAAAAAACAATCCCAAAAACTTACTCGAGTAAAACATATTGTTACTAGACTAATTAGCTAAGAAACTAAGAATCATTTATGAGATAATCTGAATTACTCCAGTAATAAATAAAGAAATCGAGGCTATCTAATCTTACTCGAGTAATGTTCACTTTTACTTAATTAATATAGAGGGAATCAAAGAGCTCCAAAATTTTACTCAAGTAACAAAACTTATTACTCGAATAACTAAGGTATGAATTTAAAATTTGAAATAATTGATAGATTATTACTCAACTAAAGTATGACATTACTTGAGTAACGTAGCTCGCACAACTTAAAAATTTAATTTTTTTAGCTATTGGGTCATATTTAATACAGTTTAAAACGAGATTTAACACTTTCTAATCAAATCTCTAATATATCTCTCTTTATTATGCCTTTGATTTCTTTGAGATTACATGTACTAACATGATTTATTTGCAAAAGGGAGTGTTATCACTTATTATCTATAGGAAAAAGTGTAACGCCTCAAGTAGCTGCCACGCGGCTACTTCCCATCCATTCCTTTTACTTATATTTAAGCCCAAAATCGAGCGCTTCTAACAGCAAACAAACAGCAAGCAATTCCAGAGAAACAGCGAGCGCGCGAACGAAAAGTTGGAAGATTTTGGAGAAAAATCAAGATTAAATCAAGTTTAATCAGCGATTTAATTAACTAGGTATGTAGAGTAGCTAGTAATTAATATTCTATACGGTCAGAATTTCGTTTTGAGTCCAATTTTGTTAATTTTGACAATTAATTGGGATATTGCAGTTTCTATAATTTTTGCCGCTTTCGGACCCAACGAGTCTAAGGATATCTCTGTTAAGACAAGTTCTTCTTACCTACCTCGTCAATTCTTTCGTTGGCAATTTATTTGACCTCCCTTCATTTATTTCAGCTATTAATTAATTATGAAATTTTTAAATAGTTAGTTTAAAATTTAATTTGTTAAACTGGTCTCATGAGTTTTATTCGTTGGTTGCCTACGAGGGTTTGTGCCACCTCCCTGCCTGTTGGGAATGATGCCGTACTCACCCGGGGCTAGGTTCTTAACGGTTCGGGTATTATAATTGGATTTTTGGTTGTTTTCTAGCTGGAGCGGTTATGCAGTTGGGTCTAGGATCATCGGTTTGGTGATAGAGTGACTGTCGTATGGTCTACCTTAGGTCGCCAACAGGTCTCTCCTACCCACTGACCATCGACCGGTGCCAGGCACTGTTGACTAGCTTAGCCGTTATGTGATTATAGCATGCCTGTTTATATTTTATTCTTGTTGCATGGTTTGATGTGCACATGGGTACGGACTGCATGTTGGGGTTAACATGATTTGGTTATGCTTGGTCACGGGCATTCTATCTTGATTATGATGCATCCAGCATAGGCATATGCATCGCGTGTGGTTTACTACGTGGGCGGAGCATGGCCTGATACCTGGATGTATGGGTACCATGTATCACGTTGATGCTCACTACGCCGTTGCATTTTATGTGCATTGCATGGCTACTGGTATTATTTAGTTCTCAGACAAGAGTACCGTTTTGAGGGAGCCTATGGCTCGATTGTCGGGAGTACCGATGTGGATACGAGTGACGGGAGTACCGCCCCGGGACAGTGCGCACAGGTTTGTTGAGGATATTGTTGCCTTTCAGGGCAGCGGCAAGTTGGTATGGGACTTGGGTGCCAGGTGTCTTGTGTGGGTCCCAAGGACCGGTATGTGCTTTTATTATGCTGCACTTTTGTGTTGTAATGTCTCATGGCTTGTGTGTACGTACAGGGTTGTGTTTGGGGTGGTCTCTTCTCTATTTATAGCTTTTCATTTCGTATAAACTTGCTGAGTCTTGTGACTCACCTTGATTTTCATCATTCCAGGTAAGGGTAAGGCGAGGGCCGAGGGCGAGGATCGTTCCACTTAGCAGCCGCTAGCCACGTTGATACGGTGTACAGTTAGTCACCCCGTTATCTCTGATATTTTGTTGATATTTTTGTCTTTCATTTTTGGCTGTGCCGGATTATTCCCTGTATCTCTCATCTATTGGCACAGGCGTCTGTATATTTTTATATATACTCCTTGACCGCCATTCCAGCGGGGTACCTATGGACATGCATGTATATCATTTTGCTTCTGCTGTGGTATTTCTTTTTTATGTATGCATGTCAGGGCATTTTTGTCTTGTGTTTGTTTCTCTTTCCTTAAGTAAGCGCTTTCGTTCGGATAGACCGGGTGGTTGGGATATCTGGGCGGGGGTGCTTACAAAAAGAGTTGTCTTTCTTGAATAGTGTCCTAAAGTGTTGAGAAGATTTACATATATTGTTCACATCTACAAGAGCTTAAGTGAAATAAGAACAAGAGCTTAAGTGAAAACTATTTTTCTCATCTACAAAAAACAAGTTCTTCATACTCATTCATTTCTATCTCTATATGAAAATCTAGAGTGTTCTCCTCTGTGTATTGAGCTTAATTTATGAGGACCCCTAGTATTGGGAGCATTTTTTCTCTCAATTTGTATTTCATTATATCTTGTAAGAGATTGTTTGAGCCTTTTGAAAAAACATTATAAGGTTATAGTTGACCCTATCAAAAGTTAAGGTGTTTGTATAGAGGATAATAGTGTTTGTTTGCACAAAAAACACTCCATAGTGAAGTTAAAAAATCCATTAACATGAAATATTTTTTCTTTCGACGAGAAGTTAAAGTAGTGGACATAGACAGTTAATCAAACCACTATTATAAACATTTGTGCATAATCTTCTCTCGTTTTTGAATTTATATTTGTGTTCATTTATTACATTGTGTTTTTTAACTTTGATAACCCTATCTAAATGGATTCTTATTAGTGATTTGAAACAATAAAAAGAGAAAAAAATAGCATCTGATTAGATTTTTGAAACTACATCCAAATAAGTTGTAGAAAAGAATAAGGATATATCCCTTTTATGTATAAATTGGTAGGCATGCCTAATGGTGAGCTCATAACAATTTTGTTTTGATACAATAATTATTGGAATAATAATGATATTTGGTTCTATGCGTGGAAGAAGGGGTGAGGTAATGAAATAAAATGGGAGAGTAAAGGAAGTAGCGAAAAGCTTAGGTTGCGTTCTCTTTATTGTTTTCAAGTCATTTTTAGTTTTCAATTTTATAAAATAATGAAAACGCATTCTCTTTATTATTTTTAAAAATGCATTTTTGAAAATAAAAAAAAAATTGTAAAGAAAACTCAAAACAACAAAAAGTTGTTTGAGTGTTTTCATCAAAAATAAATTCTAAACTCAAAAGACATTTATTTATGTATTTATTCATATTTTACTATTATAATGGGAAAAAATATTACAAAATTCTTTAACTTTAAAATGTATATATTTTTTTAATAATATATTAATATTAAATATTTCTAATTTACTGAATAATCAAATTTTGTTGTATAAAATATTATTAAAAAACTATTTTCAAAATTTCAAAGAGAACGTGCTTTCTAATTTTCTGTTTTGAGAAATAGTTTTTCAAAATGACAAAGAGAACGTATTTTTAATTTTCTAAAAATAGAATAGGAAAACAGAAAAGTGAAAATAAATTTAAAATTCAAAACTGAAAATTAAAAAATAAAGAGAACGCAGCCTTAATAATTTTTATTTCTATTTCTATTTCTATTGTTTGATAAGAACGAAACGTAAATGATTGTAATTCAATTTTACTTTGTTTGACTATAGAATAAAAAGGGTTGAAATATACTAAAATTAATGAGAATATTTTTAAGTATTTTTTTTTTCATCCTTACACTCTAAAATTAGGATATAAAGAAAATAAAGATATAGAAATGTATAATAAAATCAGATTTGATCTGTTGTCCGACGTTAACATGACACTGTCACATTAGGACAACAGTCGTGGGTGCCCATGGGAAGGGGTTAATTGGGTCGCAACCCCTCTCATTTCGCGTCCCACCCTTCTCTTTTGCCCACTCCCTCCCTTTGTTGTTGCCTTGATGTGATAATATCATGTCAGACAATATAATTATTATTAACACAAATAATATAATAAATTACATCATAAAATGGCATCATTTACCCTCATTTTTTCCTTCTCTTCTATTATAGAACTCTTTTTTCAAAAATTTTAGTCATTTGACCCGAATATCTACTAAACTTTAAAAATTATTTAATCAATTCTTATTTTTTAAAAAATTAATTTTTTGCGACTTCTCTTAAATTAAGTATGACACCCTTCAACTTTATCTTTTTGAAGAGGGCTTACGACTAATTTTAAAGTTTATAGTGATGGAAGATTGTGGAAGGAGAGTAATCTCAAAAGGTAAAAAAATGAAAATTGATGAAGTAAACGAGTGAATTAACCTTAAATTAAATTAATAATGTGAAGGCGATTCCATAGCCTAATTTCTGATGAAAAGTAGTAACACGTAATTCTTTATTTTAAAAATGAAATTTAATCATTAGAGATCTCTAATTTTAGATTTTGAAATTAAAACAATTCAACTAATTTATAAGATATTTTTTATGCGTTTCGTCTTCTATCTTTGGCTGTGAAGTAGCCTCTCAACTATCGAAACTGATTGATAGAGAGAGCTAGAGAGAGAGCAGAGAAACAGGAATGGCAGAGACGTGGTTCATCGTCGTCGTCTCCCTCTGCATAGCCCTCTTGCTCAAATCCTTCCTCAACCTAACCCTATTAGCCTCTTCTTCTTCTAGTAAGAAGCTTCCTCCAGGTCCACCCTCTGTTCCGGTCATCGGCAGCTTCCTACTGCTCCGCATATCATTCTCGGAGCTCGAGTCCGTCCTCCTCCGCCTCCTTGACCAGTACGGCCCTATCGTCACCCTCCGTATCGGGTCCCGTCAAGCCATCTTCATCGGCGCCCACTCCACAGCCCACCGCGCCCTCGTCCAGAACGGCGCCATCTTCTCCGACCGACCCAAGGCCCTCCCCACCAACCGTCTTATCACCAGCAACCAACACAACATCAGTTCCGCGGCCTACGGCCCCACCTGGCGCCTCCTCCGCCGCAATCTCACCTCCGAGATCCTCCACCCGTCTCGCGTCAGATCCTACTCCCGCGCCCGGAAATGGGTGCTCTCCATCCTCATCCACCGCCTCCTCGACTCCGGCGGCGCCGCCGTCAAGGTGGTGGACCATTTCCAGTACGCCATGTTCTGTCTTCTAGTGCAGATGTGCTTTGGGGACAAGCTGAACGAGAAGCAAATCAACGAAATAGAGGCCGTTCAACGCGACTTGCTGTTGAGTTTCAACCGTTTCAGGATTCTCAATTTCTGGCCCAGGTTAGGGAAGATCGTGTTCCGCCGCCGCTGGAACGAGCTGATTCGGATTCGCCGGAATCAGGACAGGGTTTTGATTCCTCTCATTAAAGCCCGACTCGAAGTCGTCCAACAACGACGACGGAAGAAGAAGATGCTCAAGGCCGACGAAGATCATGATGAACAGGAGAAGAAAACGCAAGAAGATAAAGAAGAAGAGGTGGCATATGTGGACACGTTGGTGGATCTGGAGTTGCCGGACGAGAAGAGGAAGCTCAACGACGACGAGATGGTGAGCCTCTGCTCTGAGTTTCTCAACGCGGGCACCGACACCACCTCAACGGCCCTGCAGTGGATCATGGCCAACCTTGTCAAATACCCCCACGTCCAATCCAAGCTGTACGAGGAAATTACGGCGATTGTGGGGCCGCCGCCGCAACTGAAAACCAAGGAACTCGATGCCGCCATAAGAGAGGATGATCTCCAGAGGATGCCGTACCTGAAAGCTGTGGTTTTGGAGGGGCTGAGGAGGCACCCTCCGAGCCACTTCGTGCTGCCGCACGCGGTGACCCAGGACGTGGAGTTGGAGGGGTACATGGTGCCAAAAAGCTCAACGGTGAACTTCATGGTGGCGGAGATGGGTTGGGACCCCAAGGTTTGGGAGGAACCCATGGAATTCAAGCCGGAGAGGTTCCTTGATGGGAATGGGCATGGGATGAATGGAGTTGACATAACAGGAAGCAGAGAGATAACGATGATGCCATTTGGGGTGGGGAGGAGGATCTGTCCGGGATTAGGGTTGGCTCTGCTTCACCTGGAGTTGTTCGTGGCCAACTTGATCTGGTACTTGGAATGGAAGGCCGTGGACGCCGACGAAGTTGATCTATCGGAGAAGCAACAATTCACCGTCGTCATGAAGAACCCACTACGAGCGCACGTTTCTCCTAGAGTAGCCGTGGCCACCGCTATTTGTTCTTAACTAGTAGCCATTCAGCTCAGTTTGGCAATGCGTCGAACAGTTGGTCTGCAGTTCTATTACAGCAAATAACGGACAAGAAATCGATTTATTCTGCCAGTAGAAAACAGACATGATGCTGCAAGTAGTTTCCATTATCCAGCAATTTGCAAGTAGCTTCCTAAAGGACACGTTAGGTAACAACTAACAAAGGAATAATGCTATTCGGCCCATCACAATGCCATCCAAAGTGTCACCCAGGACTAATCACGATATTATAATATAAAATATCACGATATTTTCAATTAAGATAGGATGAGAAATTTTCAATTTTCAAATTCCTCTCTCACTCTCTCACATTTTCTCTGTGCGACCTTCCTTGTCTCTCATTCTAGCCTTCTATCTCTCTCACTCTCTCATGCTCCCCTTCAAGGAGGCTCGTTCATTCCTCTCATTCAAACCATCTCTCTCTCTTTCTTTCTTGTGCGTCTGATCGAGCCTTCGACATCCCTTGGGCTCGTTCCGACCATCTCTCTCTCTCCAACCCCGTGCAACATCTTCGGCGTCCCTTGGGCTCCTTCCAGCCCTGATCTACAAGGAGGTAAGTTTTTAGTTTTTAGTTTTATTAGCAAATATATATACGCATTATTGGGTTTGCCCGAATCTTTAAGCTTAGATCTACCGAGTTTTCACATTTGGATCTTGTTGGTTTTTGAGTATGTTGGTTGATGGGAATATGAGTGTCGGGTGGTTGCCTCTGATCGCTGGAAACCAGTGGCTACAGTGGCCAGTGGTGGCTGACAATGTTTTTTTAAGTTTGATTGAAAATTAAAAATTAGATCTACTAAAATCTAACTGTTAAATCTGTTCCATTTTTTTGTATGTTAACTCTCTTAACTTAGTGTTTCTAATGGTAGGTTCTGATCGTTGGAAACTTCAGCCGGCGGTGGTCGTCGGCAGTGTTGTTGGCAACAGTTGTGACTTCTGTTTGTATATACATACATATATTTATATATTTTCTTTTTTCTTTTTTGTAATGATTTTAATTTATATTGTAAATGTTGATATTTAATTATGAATTTGTATGGAAGATGTTGAAGTTAATATTGAATTTGTTATTTTTGAATATTGTGAAGGTTAAAATTAAATTGAATTGGTTGAAATTTAAATATTAATAAATTGAATTAGTTTAAATTTAAATGTTAATAAATTAAATTAATTTGTATTTCAAAATAAATTTATATTAATGTGAAAGTTGCTTATATTACGGTGAAAACGATTTTTGTGTAGGTGATGTAATAATTACATAGTAAATTAATATTTAAAATATATTGTATACTTTATTAAAAAGAATTGATTTTTTGCTTGTAAAGATAAATAGCCACGCCTCATCCATATTCACATTCGCCCATCAGGGCGTGGATTCTTTTTTTTTTTTTTTTTTTAAGTAATTTCTTAATTTACTTACTTTAAATTAAAGAAAAGATGTTTTTAATTATTTTTTTTATTTACCAAAACACAAAAAGTATTTATAAGGAGTAAACGTACTATTACCCTACCATCAATGTGGAGAATGAATTGGTAGGTCTATTATTTGTTTAAAAAGTATTTTTTCTTTTTTATGATTTAGTAATATTTTAACTATGTATATGTATATATAATTTATGAAATCTTAATACTAAATAAAAATTTTAGTAAAGAGAGATGCATAATTTGGTAAATTAAAGTAGAGCCAAACCTAGATGAACAAATTTTTGGATAAGTCTTTGATATCCCTCGTGGTGTTTCTCCATTTAATTAAAAAAAATTAAGAGAATACAACTCAATCTTTATGTATCACATGAAATTATTTAATTATTATTAAAATTTTATTTAATATAAATTTAAAATATATATTATTAAATACCTAAATTTAAATAAAATTAACAGCTAGTTACCATTCAATTCTTAAATAAACTTAATAATTTTAACTCAAAGATTCACAAAATAAATACAAACTAATTCAATTTATTAACATTTAAATTTTAACTAATTCAATTTACTTTTAACCTTCACAATATTAAAAGATAACAAATTCAATATTAACTTCAACATCTTCAATACAAATTCATAATTAAATATCAGCATTTACAATATAAATTAAAATCATTACAAAAGAAAATACATAAATATATGTATGTATATACAGACGGAAGTCACAACCGCCACCACCAACACTGTCGACGACCATCGTCGGTTGAAGATTCCAACAATCAGAGTCTACCATTAGAAATACAAAGTCAAGAGAGTTAACATACAAAAAAATGGGACAGATTTAACGGTTAGATTTTAGTAGATCTGATTTTTAATTTTCGGTTAAACTTAAAAAAGCACTGTCAGCCACGACCGGCCACCGTAGCTGGTGGTTTCCGGCGATCAGAGGCAACCACCCAACACCCCTATCCCCATCGACCAACATACCCAAAAACCAACAAGATCCAACGGCCAAAACTCCGTAGATCTAAGCTTAAAGATTCGGCCAAACCCAATAACGCGTATATACGCACTACCAGTCACCACTGGCTACCCTGGCCGACGGTTTCAGGCGATCAAAGGCAACCACCCGCAACACCCCTATCCCCATCGACCAACATACCCAAAAACCAACAAGATCCAACGGCTAAAACTTCGTAGATCTAAGCTTAAAGATTCGACCAAACCCAAATACTTTTAGAAGGCTTACCTCTTTCTAGATCGAGGCTAATATATATACGCTATGGGAAAGAGAAAGAGAGAGGGCCGGAGCTGCTGCAATGGGGGAAGCTGGGTCGCATAGGTGGGAGAGAGAGAATGAGAGAGAGAGATAGGGGGTGGGAAAGAAGTATGAACAGAAAGGAAGAAACACGGGAAAGAGTGAGAGAGAGAAAGATGAGTTGAGGGTTTATATATGTAACAACCCATTTCTCAGGGCGTGTTATACCTTAGGAAAATTGAGTCTTATTTTTTTTTTTTTTAAACTACGTTGTATCCGAAATTTCCTAAGGCCTATCTAGTGTTTAATTTACACACCAGAGATAAATACAATTTACAAAGTGGAAGTTGAATCGAACCTGCTCACGGTAATGCATATAATAATAGCTGGACATGACATTCATTATAAAATTAATTCATAAGCGTCTGACAATAAACACAATGTACATAATTCTTAAACTATTCATATTACAACATGGCATGGCTCATTTCCTTGTTTCTTGATGTCTCGCGTCACTATACATCTCTAATCTCGGTATCATTGTTGCAAGGCCCGGCTGGAACGTTGAATGTTCTAGGGGCGAACCCAAGTTAGATAATGAACCATCTAAGTAAGGGTACATAATGCTATGTCATGTGTGTATGCAATGTCTTTCATCGTAGGTGTCAGCTGCACCCCTCATGCTGCCTATCATTTTAGCGGCCACCTCTTTCGAAGCAGAGGTGTATGGGTGCACCCTTGATAGCACAACGGTGCCAGTTCGTACTCCCTACGGCCTCATATGCATGTGATCAATGACATCAACGTGTATTTATGCATTTCATAGTTATGTCATGAATGCATTCTACGTGATTGATACATATCAAGGCATGTCAATATGATGAAAATATTTTCGAGGAAGTACCATTTACCTTCTAGAGCTTATCGGGCTACCTCGAAATTCGTGTCTTGCCTCGATTTGTGTGTCAACCTCAAAATTCGCACCAGACACCTCAACTTTTGGCCTCAAAGGATCCTAATCACCATAAATATTAAATCCTATTTTTCCATAATTTCTGAAATTTTCTCTCTATTTCTTCCTATTTTTCCTTAATAATTCCAAATTAAATATTTCTAGAAATATTTTCTCAAATATTTCACTACGACAATTCATAAAATAATATTCTATAATTTCTAGAATTTTCTAGAGAATTTTACTAACCTTGATTTAGCATCTCCGACTTTCTCGATATGCGTGTCGTATTCCCGAAACGCGTGCCCGAGCCATTTCTTGCCAAAATTACCGTGATATCACTGAAACATAATTTCCCATTTTTCGGAATTTTCTAGGATTTTTTGATATTTTTTTTCTCTATTTTTTTTCTTTTTCTTTTTTTCTTTTCTTTTTTTCTTTTTCTTTTTCTTCTTTCTCTTCTTCCTCCCCCCTTCTTCTCCCTCGCGCGCCTGCAACTCCCCTGCCTCCTCCTTCCCGCGGCCACCGCCGCTGCCAGCGCCTCCTCACGTCTCTACCGCCAGCCGCCGGCTGCCCCGGCCTCCCAGACCTCGACACCACCCACCGCCGCGAGCTACTGCTCGCGACCGCCGCCTGCTGGCTGCCCAGCCGCTGCGAGCTCGCTGCCATAGGTGCCGCTGCGAGCTCGCAGCTCCTCTGATCATCAGCCTTGCCGCTGTTTTCCCACGCCACTGCGTGCCTCCCCTTGCGTTGGACCATCGCCGAGCTGCACAACCGCCTGCCACCGCGAGCTGCCATCACGACAGCTCCCTGCCTCGCGCCCAGCTTGCTAGAGCTCGCGGCCATGGCTGCCATGGCCGCGGCTCCACTACTTTGGGTCATTTCTCGGGCCTCCGATCTCACCTCCATGCTTCTTCCTTCGATCACCTAGCCGCTTGGTTGCTGCCTTCGCCTTCCATCTTGCTGCAATTCTCGGCCACCACTCTCTGCAACTTCATTTCATTTCTTCTTGATGCTCTCAATCGACCAAAATGACTGCCAATTTATAGCCTTCATTGCCTTGGCCGCTACTCCATTAGTACATCATATTAATTGCTTCTTTCCTTAATTCATGCTGCCACAATCTTCCATTTGTAGCCCCAAATTTCGGTCATTAATGCTTCGCGAAGCTAGCTTGCACACACGCACGATGCTTATATATATATATTTATAACTATTATATAATACACTAACACAAAAGAAAATCACACTTTTAATCCCCATAATTTATCTAATATTACTTGGTTAATTTTCTTATTTGCCACCATGCCCTCAAACATCAATTAAATTTACATTTTAATGCCAAAAACACCAAATTAATAACTTGAAGGTTAATTAAAAAGAACGATTTTGCCCCAGAGTCCTCACGGAGCTATCGTTTCATCCCAAAACCATTGAAGGGTTGCTCGTTACACAAAATCGAAGCCCCCTTAGGGTTCCGTTGATTTTTTGGGAGTCTCCTACAACGATTCGGTTTTACAACCTAATTAGCAGCTGTATTTTAGCTGTACCGAAAATTGTTCCCGATTTGATTTCTTTCGATACCATAAATCTTATCTTGGAATGCTCATCAAAACCATATAATTTTTCTTAAACAATTTCACTCCGAGGCATTCCCTGCAGTTGATTCGGTACCTGAAATTGCTATAAAATTAATTTTTCGGTATTCTAAACCTATCAAAATTACGTGGCAGCCTCATACGAACATGGGGTATTACATTCTCCCCTCCTTACAAAAAATTTCGTCCTCAAAATTTGCCATATGTCCTAAATCTAAAAATTTCATCTTTGAAATTAACACCTGACTGATCAAATAACTAAAGAAGATTGAAACTTGTGAATACCAATGCACATATCAAAATCCGAACCCTTGAACTAACCATGCTCATCAACCCATAGACAGTTCACTTGTCAACCATGCATACCTTTCAAATCTTAACTGCATAACTCGGTCTTTGGCCACGAGCCTTAACCTGAACTCCTATCCAAATTGGTACACATATCATCGTAATGAGCCTACAACTCTCATATCATCAATTTCCAATCTGCTTTTCACTAAGTCATCCAATCGATATCACGACACTTTCGAATTACCCATTTTTTTTTTCACGACGTTAATTCTCTTATACTAATCAATTATGCTTGATAGTCTCCCAACCTTAACACAAAAGTCCTTGATCTTAATACATCTTGACTTTTTCAAATCGATCCTTAAAAGATTTATTTTTTATGTCATCAACTATTTCACATACCCTTGGATCCAAAAACATCAAAAATATACGTTATCACATATCCTTGAAACTAGCTATGTCTTGCCTTAGGTCATCTCAAACTTAGTCGTTGCTTAATTTTTTTTTTCTTGTGTTAATCTATTCAAGATTTCTATTATTTACTCATTCTTGTAGGTATTCCACAATTATCCTTATTTCCTCAGAAATCTTTATTAATAGATTCTATTTGTCTCCAAAACTTCTTCCCGTAACTCAACTTTTATCGATCGATATCTAACGTTATTTTCCAAGTCTAGTGATACCAATATCCTTACATTGCTTGCTCTTTTGTTACTTAGTCGCCAAACTAATACTTATTCATCCATATACCCATAACTCTAATAACTCTTCGCACTTTTTGAAGTGATTCTTCAAATAACATTCTACATCATCAAATTAATCATTTAATCCTCAAATTACTCTTTTAGTAATAACGTTTTATGTTAACTCATTTTAATCATGCTCGATCCTTTTTTTTAAGCTACTTACTCAAGTTACCAACCTTTGCTTGTACCAACCTTTACTCAAAACATTTGGTTCATCTCTCGAAACCTACTGGGACATCTGACTTTAGAAACTTTCAACCCTCGACCTTGATTTCACGTTCTCGACACGGAGCCTCATGCTCTCATCATTTCTTTCTCGATTGGCTCACGACTTAGCAAGCAAGTCTCAGTCTCAATATCTATCGCGATGTTCCCTAACATTATCCTCAATGTTTTCATGTGTCTCCCTACCTGAGGAGTACACCAATATATCCTTGATAGACACAATTACCATGTGACTTCAATGTAAATGGTTCTTTGGTCAAATCATCAAATCATTATTCCATTTTTGATTTTCGGAATGTCTCATCCCTTGGTCACACATCGATCGCAATTACCCCAGCCTCTTGCAACTGTTTATAATTTATCAAATTTGAGGTAAAGATATCGACTCTTAATTATCACCTCTTTCAAAACTTAATAATTTCACGTCCTCATTCAAGCTACTTATAACTAAGCATCTAATAACCTCAAGCTATTTATTTACAATTAAGAAATAATCCTATTAAATCTTCCGAGAGCACATTCTGATATTTCTCTTACTTCCTCAACTTTCTCACAGCTTTTCATTAACCACAAGTGCCCGTACCACATATTGACAGGTTCTTTAATTTCATAACTTGCTTTCATCACTTTAGTGATCGTCTAGCTACACATCTCTTGATTTGTCCATCAGGGTTATCTAGACTAACCGTTTAGTCCAACAGGAGTTTTATTGAAAATTCTAGATCTCCAATATATTTCGATCTATTACTAACATCTGTCATTACTTGTCTCTCTCAAACAAGACATCAATCCGTAACCGTCCCGCTAACTGGAGTGGGCAGGTACTTACGTCTTCCATGGTACCTCGATTCTTTACTGACTCATGACTTTCATAGCTTAAGAAAATCAATCTCTATTTCCTTAACGAGATTATCTACGGACCTTCCAATCTCTCTTTTTTTTTTTTTGAAAACTTTAAAGTCTCATCACACGTCCTTAGATTCTCATCCCTTAGGGGGAAATTCCTCGAAAATCCCAAATCGATTCATCTTTGAAGATCCCAAATCAGATCGCGTTAATTAGCTCCAATAATTTCTTATAAAGAACCGAGCCTTAAAAACTTCCCGGGACTCTTTACCTAAGGATACCTTAAACCTCAAATAATGATTCAGGTTCCCATACCGATGCACAAGGCATGACTTATCTTCAAGACTTTTGATTCCTCAAGCCTACTTGGCACATTGAATCGTAGTCACAACTTCTGTTGGCTAGGTTTCTCATCATCCTTCCTTAGGGTCAATACGACCTACAAGTAACTTTTCCTCAGACTGAGATTGCCATCTCACAACTCATCATCAAAGTTTTGGACTAGCCACGCTCTACTACCTGAAATCTCCATTACCGAGAACCCACTGACTCTCGCTTTTCGTTCTTTAGGCCTAGTTGACTTATTGGCACACGACCATCTCTCGATCTTACTGCCATACTAGACACTGGGGTATTCTATCCTTTGAGCCTCACACTGTGCGTCATGTCACCAACTCCCAAGATGACTATGAACCCTAATACAATTATTTAAATACGACACTTGGTTTATATTCAATTTATTCCATTTCGAGTTGATTCCCTAGGCTTCCAGCCTCTTTCAATCAGCTAGTGGCACACTTCGCACCCTAGACTATTGGAACTTAGACCCTAGACACTCTTAGGGCTCCTTGTCCCATCTCTGTGAGTCCTACTGGTTGCACCACTGCCATCTCATCAATTGACGCAACTCACCTGTCATCACTTGACCATTTTCGGTCTCTTGTTTGGCTCAATCTGTTGGATCTCTAATCTTACACTAAATGGTTCTCGAAAATTCTTTATTGTCTGATCCTAACTCTTTAACTAGGTAATGTCACATCAGACTAATCATCCATGATCCAATCATCCTTGACAACCATAGTTATCCTATCTCATTATAGAGATTTCAACTGACGACCTCAAATTAACAATCTTCAAATCTCTCAGATCTATAGCAATGGTTACCGAGTCAACCTTACACCCGAATCATATCATCAGATCCTAACTTCAAGAGCTAGATTATCTTGACCGGTCATTCTA
The DNA here is from genome assembly GCA_036245055.1 of Diospyros kaki. NCBI lineage: Eukaryota > Viridiplantae > Streptophyta > Magnoliopsida > Ericales > Ebenaceae > Diospyros > Diospyros kaki. The sequence continues at coordinate 34,767,915 of BSEG01000016.1, forward strand.
TTGCTTAGCAAGATTAGATCCTCAAATCAATAACCTCTAAAACTTCAATCGATTATTCTCAAATCTCCAAATAGGGGAATTTTACGAACCCTTAGTCTTTTTCCCTTAAGTCTCCACTTCGGGTTTCTACTAACTGGTTCTACCAGATCCTCTAAAGTCTCCAAATTACTATTCCTTAATAGGGTTTAACTCCGATCTCAACTATATCCGAGTCACTTAAAGCTTCCAAAAATCTTAAGCTCTGATACTAACTGTAACAGCCCACTTCTCAGGGCGTGTTATACCTTAGGAAAATTGAGTCTTATTATTTTTTTTTTTTAAACTATGTTGTATTCGAAATTTCCTAAGGCCTATCTAATGTTTAATTTACACACCAGAGATAAATACAATTTACAAAACGGAAGCTGAATCGAACCTGTTCACGGTAATGCATATAATAATAACTGGACATGACATTCCTTATAAAATTAATTCATAAGCGTCTGACAATAAACACAATGTACATAATTCTTAAACTATTCATATTACAACATGGCATGGCTCATTTCCTTGTTTCTTGACGTCTCACATCACTATACATCTCCAATCTCGGTATCATTGCTGCAAGGCCCGGCTGGAACGTTGAATGTTCCAGGGGCGAACCCAAGTTAGATGATGAACCATCTAAGTAAGGGTACATAATGCTATGTCATGTGTGTATGCAATGTCTTTCATCGTAGGTGTCAACTGCACCCCTCATGCTGCCTATCATTTTAGCGACCACCTCTTTCGAACCCGGGGTGTATGGGTGCACCCTTGATAGCACAGCGGTGCCAGTTCGTACTTCCTACGGCCTCATATGCATGTGATCAATGACATCAACGTGTATTTATGCATTTCATAGTCATGTCATGGATGCATTCTACGTGATTAATACATATCAAGGCATGTCAATATGATGAAAATATTTTCGAGGAAGTACCACTTATCTTCTAGAGCTTATCGGGCTACCTCAAAATTCGTGTCTTGCCTCGATTTGCGTGTCAACCTCAAAATTCGCACCAGACACCTCAACTTTTGGCCTCAAAGCATCCTAATCACCATAATTATTAAATCCTATTTTTCCATAATTTCTGGAATTTTCTTTAATTTTCTCTCTATTTCTTCCTATTTTTCCTTAATAATTCCAAATTAAATATTTCTAGAAATATTTTCTCAAATATTTCACTACGACAATTCATAAAATAATATTCTATAATTTCTAGAATTTTCTAGAGAATTTTACTAACCTTGATTTAGCATCTTCGACTTTCTCGATATGCGTGTCGTATTCCCGAAACGCGTGCCCGAGCCATTTCTCACCAAAATCACCGGGATATCACTGAAACATAATTTCCCATTTTTCATAAATTTCTAGAATTTTTTGATATTTTTTTCTCCATTTTTTTTCTTTTCTTTTTCATTTTTTCTTTTTCTTTTTCTTTTTTCTCTTTTTCCTCCCCCCTTCTTCTCCCTCGCGCGCTTGTAACTCCCCTGCCTCCTCCTTCCCGCGGCCACCGCCGCTGCCAGCGCCTCCGCACGCCTCTGCCGCCGGCTGCCCTGGCCTCCCGGACCCCGACATCACCCACCACCGCGAGCTGCTGCTCGCGGTCGCCGCCCGCTGGCTGCCCAGCCGCTGCGAGCTCGCAGCTCCTTCGATCATCGGCCTTGCCGCTGTTTTCCCGCACCACCGCGTGCCTCCCCTTGCGTTGGACCATCGCCGAGCTGCACCACCGCTTGCCACCGCGAGCTGCCATCACGACAGCTCTTTGCCTCGCGCCCAGCTTGCTGGAGCTCAGCCATGGCCGCGGCTCCACTGCTTTGGGTCGTTTCTCGGGCCTCCGATCTCACCTCCATGCTTCTTCCTTCAATCACCTAGCCACTTGGTTGCTGCCTTCGCCTTCCATCTTGCTGCAATTCTCGGCCACCATTCTCTGCAACTTCATTTCATTTCTTCTTGATGCTCTCAATCGGCCAAAATGATTACCAATTTATAGCCTTCATTGCCTTAGCCGCTACTCCATTAGTACATCATATTAATTGCTTCTTTCCTTAATTCATCCTGCCACAATCTTCCATTTACAGCCCTAAATTTCGGTCATTAATGCTTAGCGAAGCCAGCTTACACACACGCACGATGCTTATATATATATATATTTATAACTATTATATAATACACTAACACAAAAGAAAATCACACTTTTAATCCCCATAATTTATCTAATATTATTTGGTTAATTTTCTTATTTGCCACCATGCCCTCAAACATCAATTAAATTTTCATTTTAATGCCGAAAACACCAAATTAATAACTTGAAGCCTAATTAAAAAGAACGATTTTTCCCTAGAGTCCTCACGGAGCTATCGTTTCATCCCAAAACCATTGAAGGGTTGCTCGTTACACAAAACCGAAGCCCCCTTAGGGTTCCGTTGATTTTTCGGGAGTCTCCTACAACGATTCAGTTTTACAGCCTAATTAGTAGCTGTATTTTAGCTATACCAAAAATTGTTCTCGATTTGATTTCTTTCGATACCATAAATCCTATCTTGGAATGCCCATCAAAACCATATAATTTTTCTTAAACAATTTCACTCCGAGGCATTCCTTGCAGTTGATTCGGTACCTGAAATTGCTATAAAATTAATTTTTCGGTATTCTAAACCTATCAAAATTACGTGGCAACCTCATACGAACATGGGGTATTACAATATATATTGAGGGTATATCTGTAATTACAATAGTGGCTAAATTTGTAATTTTCTCTTGAGTGGCACTTTAGATGGCATTGTGATGGGCTGAATAGCATTACTCCTAACAAAGTATCTGGGAAGCATTCTTGTTAAGAGTAATATGCTATTCAGCCCACTGAAGTGCCACCCACAGTGTCATCTTTGAGATATCGTGATATTTTGTATCAAAATATCGCAATATTTTGAATGATAAAGCAAGATGAGAGAGTAGCAAAAGTTTTAAAATTCAATTGCCTTTCTCTCTCTCACACACCTCTCTCTTTCTCTCCCCCCCTCACATTCCCTGTTCGTGACCCTTATTCCTCTCATTTTGGCCTTCTTTCTCTTTCTCCTGCGTGTCTGACCTTGCTTACGGCATCTCTTAGGCTCATTCCAACCATGTCTCTCTCTCCAACCCCGTGCGATTGCGTCTCCGACATCCTTTGGGATTGTTCCAGCCCTGATCTACAAGGAGGTAAGTCTTTGGTTTTATCAGCAAAGATATACACGCGTTATTTGGTTTGGCTGAAACTTCAAACTTAGATCTACGGAGTTTCAGCCATTGGATCTTAGTGGTTTTTGGGTATGTTAGTCAATGGGGATAGGGGTGTCGAGCGGTTGCCTCTGATCACCGGAAACCACCAGCCACGGTGGTTGGTGGTGACTGGCAATGCGTATATACGCCCTATGGGTTTGGCCGAAACTTTAAGTTTAGATCTACGGAGATTCAGGCGTTGGATCTTGTTAATTTTTGGGTATGTTGGTCGATGGGGCCTTGGGTGTCAGGTGGTTGCCTCTGATCGTCGGAAACCATCGGCTATAGTGGCCAGCAGTGGCTGGCAGTGTATTTTTAAGTTTGGCCAAAAATTTAAAATTAGATCTACTAAAATCTAACCGTTAAATTTGTTCTATTTTTTTGTATGTTAACTCTCTTGACTTGGTGTTTCTAATTGTAGGTTCTGATCGTGGAATGCTTCGGTCGACAGTGGTTGCCGACGATATTGGCAGCAGCGGTTCTGACTGTATATACATACATATATTTATATATATTTACATATTCTCTTTTGTAATTAGTTTAATTTATATTATAAATATTGATATTTAATTATGAATTTGTATTGGAGATATTGAAGTTAATATTGAATTTTTGATCTTTGAATGAAGATTAAAATTAAATTGAATTAGTTAAAATTTAAATATTAATAAATTAACTTAATTTGTATTTATTTTGTGAATCTTTGAATTGAATTGAAATTATTAAGTTTATTTAAGAATTGAATGATAAGTAATTATTGTTAATTTTATTTGAATTTAAATATTTATTAATGGGTATATATACTTTAAATTTATATTAAATAAAATTTAAATTAATCTAATATCAAATTTAAATTTATTAATGTGTATAAATTTAAATCTAAATTTATTTAATATAAATTTAAAATAAATTTATATTAATGTGAAAGTTGCTTATATGGAGAAAATGGTTTTTATGTAGATGATGTAATAATCAGAAAGTAAATTAATACTTAAAATGTATCGTCTTTTATTAAAAATAAAATTGATTTCTTGCACGTAAAAAAAAAAAAAATCACCTAGCATGGTCTCGTCCATATTCACCCATGATGGAGTGGATTCATCTTATTTTCTTTTTAAAAAAAAAATATTTTTTTAATCTACTTACTTTAAACCAAAGAAAAGATGTTTTTTACTCATTATTTTTAATTTATCAAAACACAAGAAGTATTTATAAAAAATAAACCACCCTATTACTCTACCATGAAACTGGGGAATGAGTTGGTAGGTCCATTATTTATTTAAAAAATATCTTTCCTCTTTTATCTTTCATGATTTAATAGTGCTTCAAGTCTCTCTCTCTATATATAATTTATAAATTTAATACTAAATAAAAATTCTAATCAAAAGAGATGCATAATTTGATAAATTAAAATAAAGCCAAACTCAAATGAACAAATTTTTGGACAAGCTGTTAGTATACCTCCTCTGTTCCTCCATTTGGTTAAAAAAAATTAAAAGAATACAACTTAATCTCTATGTATTACATTCGATTATTTTTTTAAATTTTATTTAATATAAATTTAAAATATATATATCTAAATTCAAATAAAATTAACAACAACTACTTACCATTTAATAAACTGACTAATTTCAATTCAAAAATTCACAAAATAAATACAAACTAATTCATTTTATTAATATTTAAATTCCAACCAGTTTAATTTAATTTTAATCTTCATTCAAAGATCACAAATTCAACACAAATTCAATATTAACTTCAACATCTTCAATACAAATTCATAATTAAATATCAATGTTTACAATATAAATTAAACTAATTACAAAAGAGAATATGTAAATATATATAAATATATGTATGTATATATAGTTAGAACTGCCACTGCCAACGTCGCCAACAACCACCGTCCGCTGAAGCTTTCCACGATCAGAACCTACGACTAGAAACACCAAGTCAAGAGAGTTAACATACAAAAAAATGGAACAAATTTAACGGTTACATTTTAGTAGATCTGATTTTTAATTTTTGGCCAAATTTTAAAATACACTACTAGCCACCACTGACCACCGTAGCCTGTGGTTTCTGACGATCAGAGGCAACCACCCGACACCCAAGGCCCCATCGACCAACATACCCAAAAACTAGCAAGATCCAACGCCCGAATCTCCGTAGATTTAAACTTAAAATTTTGGCCAAACCCATAACACATATATACGCATTGCCAGTTGCCACCGACCACCGTAGTCGGTGGTTTCCGATGATCAAAGGCAACCTCCCGACACCCCTATCCTCATCGACCAACATACCCAAAAACCACCAAGATCCGACGGTCGAAACTCCATAGATCTAAGTTTGAAGTTTCGGCCAAACCCAATAACGTGTATATACGTATATATCACTTTAAAAGACTTACCTCCTTCTAGATTGGGGCTAATGGAGACGTGTGACAGATGGGAGAGAGAGAGATAGCTGGAGCTACTGCAATGAAAGAGACGAGGAAGTTGCAATGAAGGAGAGGAACGAAATGCATGGGTAGGAGAGAGAGACGGTCGAAAGGGGAAGGAAAAGGAGCGTGTGAGAGAGAGAGACATAGAGAGGAATGAGAGGAAGGGTCAAGAGAATGAGAGGAGTGGGAGAGAAAATAGTGAGAGAGGGAGGAAAGGTGAATTGAGGGTATATTAGTAATTGGCTCAATGGCTAAATTTATAATTTTCTCTTGGGTGGCACTTCGGATGGTATTGTGATGGGCCGAATAGCATTATAACTCTCATGTTAAACTATGCATACATATATATAATCCCCATGATGCTTCCATATACATGTGCATGTTAATATATAGCTAACACACACGCCCGCGCACACACACACTAACACACGAATATAAAAAGAAAAAATGCTACTTGTACATACTGCTTGACACACTAAGAATGTAATGACAAAAATATCCCTCATTGATCACCTATCAAATTGAATACTTGTCCAAAATTTTAGCTTCTTCCTCACCTACTCTCTCTCTCTCTCCATTGCATCTGCTTTACCTCCGACATATGTCTCCTCCACCTCTAGTCGTTCGTTTATCCTCTACCTCTGGCGTGCGTCGAGTCCACCTCTAGCTTTTCTTCAGTCATTCACCTCTAGTCGTTCGTCGGTCCTCCACCAGCAACTTCCATGCATGACCCTATCTCCTCCACCTCCTACTTGTGTTATTCAAGAGCATTCTTAGGTTTTTTTTTTTTTTTTTTAGCATAAACTTCTAATATTTTTGGGAATAGAAGTACTTCAATCGACTAGATTAAAACCAATTACAATCGACTAGATGAGATTGTAAATCAAGCAACAACTTTGCTGATTAATTTCACAATTTTTAGGTTGTTAATTGGTCATGCATGAAGTCCAATCAAGCCAAATGAAATCTGATCAAGCTAGATGATGCAATCCGATCAATAAAGTTGTGGTTTGATTAAGAATCTCATATGGCCAATTATAATTGATTTTTCATCTAGCCAGTTGAAATACTTTTATTCACAGAAATATTAGAAGTTTATGTTGGAAAAAAAAAAACACAAAGAATGCTCTTGAAGCAGGAGGTGGAGGAAACGCAATCATGCACAGCTGCTACTGGTGGAGAACCAACGAACAGTCAGAGGTGGACGATCAACGAAAGGTCGAAGGAGGACGCGACGCACACCGAAGATGGAAGACAAACTAACAGCTAAAGGTGGATAAGACACAAGCTGGAGATGGAAGAGACATGGTGAAGAGAGAGAGAGAGAGAGAGAGAGAGAGAGAGAGAAAGAATAGGTGAAGAATAAGCTAGAATTTTGGGTGAGTATTCAACTTGATAGGTAATTAATGAGGGGTATTTTCGTCATTACATTCTTTGTGTGTCAGACAATTTGTACAAGTAGCATTTTCCTATCAAAAATACTAATTGGACAAATTTATCACACTTCCAATAAATAACCCTACCCTCTCTTCCCTGTCCGAATAGTAAAACTATCATGTTTATACCTATGCATTTCCAAAAGTGGTATCTTTCACATTTTTAATTGTTAAATTCAATTGGTACTTAGTTTAAATCCCCTACAATGATCAATGACGTTGGCTTAATCACGCTTAACAAAATATTTTTTTGAAATATTTTTCATTACTTTTATATGCATGTTATTATAGATGCTAAACATATATGATGAGATTAAATGTTATTGTTATCGGTAAGGTCGACTTAAGAGTTGGTGGGGCCCTAGATAGCTGGTAGTAGATGGCAACAATACAACCGACCATAGCACTCTCTCTGTCTCTCTTTCTCTCTATCTCTCCCTCGCTCCTTTCCTTCCTCATTTTGTCTTGTACGAGCACTGAGCAGCGTCATCGCCTATTAACCAGTGACAATTTTTCTGCTATCTCTTGCTCTTGGTCTCCTTCCTCCTACCGACAATCGCTTCTCCTAGCCTTTCGGCTCCCGTCAACGTCTGCCATCTCTTTTCGTTAGCATCTTATTCTATAGACGTCAACAGTCTTCTTCCTTGAGTGTCTCTCTCACTCTCCAGTGTCTCCTCCCTCTAACATCTCTCGTTTTTCTCATGGTATGCCCAAAGACGGATCCACTGTAGGGGCAGGTGCCCACATTACCTAGACAATTTTTTTTTGAAAATTTATTATATTTATTTTGAGTTTACATTTTTGCCCCCATTTAATCTTTTGGTTCAAAAAATTTTGAAAGCTTAAATTATTGTGGTAATTTTACTTATAATTTCAATTCATCCTAAATATCCTCTCTCCCTCTTCTCATGTTCTCTAACGTTATATTATAATATTTTTTTATCAATATAAATAATTATTGTATAACTTTAAATTTTATGTTTTTTCTCATCGTTATTTACCCCCACTACTTAAATATTCTAGATCCGTCCCTAGGTGTGCCATTTCTTTGGGCCCCTCATTTTAATAGCCCTAGGCATTAGTTTTAGAGTCCTATACCTTAAGTTGACCTTGATTATGGGTGTTCAATGAGTTATGGGGTCCTATGACTTGATTCTCTATTGTTTTTATTGCCAAGCTAAGTTCTATTGAATGTTGACAGAGAGAATAAGTTAAAATAATACTTAATAGTTATGTTCAAAAATCGACAACTTCTCTTTTCTTATGTGAACTATGATAGAGTCAAACTAGGTACAACATAGAATAATATTGATCAAAGTGTAGCAATAAATCAAAGCTAAAGGTAATCCCATCCGTATACAATCTTATCAATAATTTGTCAAATTAAATATTAAAAGTATTGATATATTAGTAAAATTATTTTTAAATTTATTATAATTGTAAAGGTCACGAGTTCAAATCTTGTCAATAATTTAATATAGTTACTTTTAATTTTTTTAAATAAATTGATGAAAAGGTATTTTTGGAATTTAATAGACACTATATCAAGGGTTTGATTATTTAATACTGGAGGGATGGTGTAGAAAAAAATAAAAAAAAATTAAGTGAAAGTTTATTGGGTGGTTTTATCAGTAACTGAGTTCAAATCTTATTAACGTAGTTAATTTTAATTTTTTAGATATATTTAAAATATAATTTAAATTTTAAATTTTAAATTTAACATTATAATCTCAATAACAATTGTGGCTTAATTTTAGTTTTTATGCCCATTTGAATTTATAATAGATATTAGATATATTTAAATTTTAAATTTATCATTGTAATATTTCATATTAAAAATAACTGTCAAGAACACTTGTGAAATGTGAAGAGAATATTTTGGATACACTTTAAAAGTGTTTATAGAAGAATAGACAATGAATATCCATTAAACATAAATTTAATTAAAATAACGAAAACGGTTCGGTTTAGTTCGATTCTATCAATAAATAGAACCAAAATTGTTGGTTTCAAAATTATGGTCAAGTCTAGTTTATGGGATACTCTAAATTATTTGAGTAATAAATAAAGAAAGATTATCTAATCTTATTAAAGTAATGTTCAGTATTATTGGATAATGAATATCCAATAAACATAACGAAGAAAAGAGGAGCAGGAGCTTGCCCTTTGGATGTAGGTGGAGAACATTTCTTTTGAATTTTATTGATAATAATATCTCAAAGATAACTGACCATTTTTCCATTGAATTGAACCTCACAAAACGGTGATTTGTTATGGGATTAAACTTTTTAGGAATTTTAAATTTATTATAATATCTTAATAAGTAATTTATAGTGGACATTTTTGAAAATAAAAAATTTGACAAATGGCCTTTTCTGAAATAAAAGGACTTTTAGAGCATCAAAACTGGTGCTCTAAAGTCACCAACTGAAAAGGTAGATTTGTAAGGTTAATAGCGCTACATGTACTGATGGGATGACAAATTCGATAATTAAATTGAAATTCATCTAATGATAAAATTTGATCAAATTTCCTCATCGATCATCAAGACGTCGCAGACAAGAGAAGTTCAAATTTCATGAAATCCGATCAAACTTCATTATGGGATGAAGTCCAATCAGACTTGTTTCATAAAGCTGGCTTGAACTCTATTTAGATGTGGTAATGACAAATTAAGTAAAGATATTTTTATCATTTAACGCATTCGATCATTCTCTTAGTAACTCAATTATTTGTACAAGTATCATTTTTCATGCAAATGTCAAGTATCATGTGTTTGGATGATTTGAGATTTTTTCTTTTTAATTTGCATATAAACATAATGATTTGAGAATTTTAAGTGTGAAAGGATATATATGGTTTAGCAAGAGGTCAACTACACCATAGGATACCAAATGGTGGGACAAATTTTGATGGGATCCCCACCAAAGGACATATAATAATAATAATAATAATAATAATAATAATAATAATAATAATAATAATAAAATTTTACCAATTTTTTCATGTTGCTCCACCACCCGCCCACCAATAGTCTAGGAATTGTCCACTAAATGGATGAAGAAATGAAGCAATACTCCATAAATTCATTTTTCTTGATAAGCAAAGATATTATTTATCTATTTTATTTATTATGGGGAAGAGTTTTTTTTTTTTGAGTTTTTATTCAGTCAAATTGGGCATCTTTTTTCTTTCTTTATGAAAGACTTTTTGGGATAGCGTGACAGTCTCGGGTGAAAATGACAACTTTAAAATGGGAAGTCTTTTCTGGGTTTATCTCTGGGGGCAAATTAATAAAAGAAATGATCATGTTGTCATGTCATTCTCACAGGATAACTTGTAATTGAATTTATAAAAATCTAATTTTTCTTAGATCATAAAACTATGAGGATGATGATAATAATCAAAATCCACCATCAATTATTTTAAGATTTGAGGTTAAATTGCCCCAATGCATATGCATACGTCAGCAGTTGAGACCATACATGTGTTGATTTTAAAAAATTCTGAATTCTAGTCATTATATAGCTAATCATAGGTCCCATGCTCAAATCTCGTTATTGGATTCCATGATTAATTTCTTCTAAAATTTTAAGAGACCTTTAAAATGAAGGATTTCACCTTTTGATTCCAAAAATTTGAGGTCAAATTGATTGTTATATTTTAGAAAAACATAGAGGTGTTACAAGGGCAGGCCTGGCCCAAATAGGCCCATGGACTTTTTAAACAGATCGGGCCGACCCTTTTATTAAAGCCCGGCCCACTTTGCATTGGATAGGGTCCGGCTCGACCCACAGCCCCCCTATAGGGAGGCCGGGCCCTTAGCCCATAGGGCCTAGAGGGCCGAGCCTGATCCTATTTTTTTCTTTTTTTTTAAATAATTTTTTTAAAAATAATGCATATAATATATACATATATAAATATCAAAATAATGCATATATAAAAACTATTTTTTTTAAAACAATTTTCTATCTTAAGTTTTAAATATTATTTCATTATTTTATATTTCAAAATTCTATATGGCTTATAAATTTTCTTATGAATTGATATGAAAAATAATACACATAAAAAGAAGAATGTTTATTTATAATTTAAATATATAAAAAATTTAGCTTGAAAATTTTAAATATATTGATGGTTATTTATATATATATATATTGCGAAATGTAAATTTTTTAGCATCCTATATCAATAATTAATAAAAAATAACATAATTAAAAAAATAAATGAGCAAGAGACACTGCAATTTATAGAGATTCGAACCATTTGATAAACAAATGGCCTACTCATTTCTCTTCAAGCCATCACTTGAAGAAGTTCAATTAAATAATTTTTTTACCTTTTTTTCATGAGCTTACAACCATCCCTAATAATCCTAGTCTCTTTTTAGAGGTAGGAAATTTTTAAATCCATTGCTACAGCAAAATCATTGTCTTACGGCTAACAAAAAACTCTCATCACTCAAATGGCGATTGCCAATATTGATTGGTGAGGGAGTACAATAGTTAAATTAAATTTTTACATCTTTTCGATTAAATAAAAGAAAATAATACAAAATTGCAAAGGTGAAGTGGTTTCAGCTAGTTATCAACATCATCTTAACTTGATTCATCTACTAACTCGATCCCTTGTTGTTCGAACTCCACATCGAGCCAATCTTTAAAGCAAACACATATTTCCAATATTTTTGGTGATAATCTTGATCTTTTTGGATCTAACACCCTGTTACCTGTAGAGAAAGCAGACTCTAATGGTACTGTAGACACCGGAGGAGTTAGTACATCATGAGCCATGGCAGCCAAAACAGGATATGGGTGTTGGTTTAGGCGCCACCAGGCCAAAACATCAAAATTATTTATTTTATCATCAGAAAATTGCATATCTCTATTTAAATAAAAGTCTAATTCATTAAATGCACTACTTGACATTGTAGGTGTTTTTTTTTATTGTTTACTTCTCAAAAATTTTGAAAATTCAAATTTTAAATTTCCATTGGATTTTGTTTGTTTTGATGAGTCTTCAACTTGTTGTCTAGGTTTAAAATGAAATTCATACAAATTATACATTTCATATACTAATTGTTTAACTTCATATTTCGTATCATCTATATCAATATTCATAGCATTGCCATAAAAATCTAAAAAACCATCTACAACATTCTACTTTTGTGTGGGATCTAACGTACTAGCTATTAGGTAAAGTGGTGGAATTTGCGTCCAATATTTCCTAAATTTTGCTTTCATTGGGTCAAGAAATGGCATGTAACTTTGATGTTCTCTATATTCATTGAAACAATTTACTATACTATATATTTCTCTTAAAAAAAGGTGAGTTGTTGGGTATTTACAACCAGAAAATGTAACTGTAGTATGATAAAATTGTTCTGATATAAAAATAAGTATATCTAACAAATTCCAATCAAGTTCAGTTATGTGATGAGATGGGGGCATTTCTTTATTCCAAAACATTGTTAAAAGTTCTCTATATAGTGTTATCATTTGTAATAACAAAAATGTTGATTTCTATCTAGTTTCAATGTCTTTTGAAAATTTTTTATAGGGTAGTTGATAAGCATGAACTAATTGTTTCCGTTCTCTAAGTCTAGACGTATTAGTGCGTATGAATTTTAAACAACTTTTTACTTTTTCTAATGACTCTGAACCTACACGAAGACTATCTTGAACACATAGATTTAAAATGTGACATGTACATCTATTGTGAAATAATTTTCTCCCTAAAATTAAGGGCACAAAAAGCTTTAATCGTTCCACTACGACATTATTATTACTAGCATTATCAAAAGAAATAGCAAATAATTTTTTTAAAATATTATAATCTAATATGAACTGTAAAATCGCTTGAGCTATGTAGTTTCCACTGTGTTCTTCTACAAGTTCTTTAAAAGTAATTATTCTTTTTTGAATAGCCCACATGTCATCTATCCAATGGGCTATCACACATAAATAATGATTATTTGTTAGTCCGTCATACCATATGTCAGACGTAAGTGAGATTTTACTAGTAAGTTAATTAAATACATTTTTTAGATTATCTTTATATATTAAAAATAATCTCATTGCTTTATTTCTAATAGTGTTCCTAGAGAAACCTCTAGACTGTGAATTGTGTACAGTTTTACAATACCACTTAAAAGCGGAATCTTGTGCAAACAAAAAAGTGCATTCTGATTTAATTATCATTTTAACTAAACACTCCTTGTCTAATTCTAGATTATAGAGATGAATATTACCTGAAAGATTTAATTGAGTTTGTGTACTACCTTTTTCATTACAGGCCATTGCTTCCTCATGCTTTACCGCGTGCCTTTTTAGATGACTTGTTCCATCACCACACACAAGACGTTTTTTACATACCTTACATTGGGCCTTTTCACCCTTGCCTTCAACCTGAACTATTTCATAATAGTTCCAAACAACACTTGTTCGCTGTCTTTTCCTAACAGCTCCCACATTTGACGGACCTGCATCATCATTTTCGTTCTCTCTGGGTGTTGGTGGGGGTGAAAAATTAGCAGGCCCAGCAAAATTGATGTTGTCATCTTTTTCTAGTGAGTCAAGTGGAAGTGTTTCATCTTGATCTGCATAATTTGTGTTATACAAATCATTAATGAAATCCACTGGGGGTTGGGGCTGAGGACGATGAGGTGGACGGATTATGGGGTTAGAGGTGCTAGACCGTGGTGGATCCATAAAACCAGAAGGAGTCCCACGAGAAAACGGTGGATTTTGAACAACGAAGGAAAGATATTATTATTGATAAGAATAATATCTAAATTGTGAATGGATAAAACTTATAAAATAGAAATGCAAAAATAAGTAAGAATTAAGAGGTGAAAACTCAAGAATAATTGAACAATAGAATTGCATGGAATTCGAGAGCAAATGAAAATAACTCATATTTGTTCTCCTATTTATAGATAATCAAGAGACTTACAAATTTGAATTTCAAATTCAAATGTTAGGAAAAATTCGAACTTCCATGAATTTCAAATTTTCAAATGTTGTGATAGAAAGGTTAGGGAACATTTGTTAGGCAGCCTGGCAAACGTGGGTGACAGGCTGACAGCCTGACTCAGCAGCCAAATGCACCATTGGTGGTCATCATGAAGGATATTTTTTCTGAAATTTTTGATGGCGTTTGATGCCTTCCCAGTTCCCACCATTTACTTTCCTATCAATGATACTGCAAGGAATCTCATTGTCATTTTTGGTATTTTATGCACTTTCCTGGGAAAATACTTGAAAATTCCAAAAATAACTCCTATGATTTAAAATTGATATATAATATGTTATTATATTATATTATACATAACATATATAATATTATATTATAAATCACATATATTTATAATATATATTATATAACAAAAGAAAGTAGCATATTTAAAGCTTTTATAAAGTTAATAGTCTCAGCCTTGTCAACCTTGTCATTGTCAAGTTATATCTGTTAGCCTTCAAATTTTCAAACGTTGTGACAGAAAAGTTAAGGAATATTTGTCAGGCAGCCCTTATGGGTGAATATTCAATTTCAAAGAGCAGACATAATGAGTTGTCAGTGACTTGTGACATGTTTTGTCTTTTATGTCAAGTTGTGGACTCACAAGCAAAACAGTGAAACACATACAAATTGCAAAATTTATAAAGACATAATGAGTTGTCACAAGACTTGTGACATGCTTTACCTTTATGTCAAATTGTCAACTCACAAGAAAAGTAACATGCAAATTGCAAAATCATTAATTAATTCGTTTAGTGTGGGTGATACGCCCATGATTAAATTGGTAACTATAAAGGGTAGGTGATGCGCCCATGATTAAAGCTAATCATCAAGCCCTCTGCTTACTTTATTCTATTACTCTTTTTCACAATCATTAATTAATTTGCTTAGTGTTTGTCATGGCCTAATGATGATACTAATTAACTTGCACTGGATCGGACTTTGATGAAAACTTAGTTAGTCAGATAAAATTGAATTAGAGTTAAGTCAACCTTGAACTTTAATTTCAAGCAAACTGTGTACCCAGAGCCAATTAATTTTTAACTCTTGTATCACAAGATCATTATGTGAAATCATACCAACCCAATATGATGATTGAAGGCCATTAATTTTATGAGCCCATAAGGGCCTCACGGGCTAGGCCCATAAGGGCCTAACTGACTGGGCCCATAAGGGCCTCATGGGCCCGGCCCATAGGGTCCCAACGGGTTGGGTCCAATGGGCCATGGGCTGAGCCGTGGGCCCAAATTCTTTGGGCTGGCCCTGCCCGTTTGAACAGTGATGGGCCAGGCTGGGCGGCGGGCCGCCTGACCCTTTTGACACCTCTAGAAAAACATGAATTGCAAGTGTTTGGGATTCTTCAAATATAAATTTGGGATTTGATTTGGGTGTTGATAATTATACAAGATTATTTTGATTATAAATAAAATTAGCATTGTTAATAAAATTAAAACACTCTTTGACGACCACTTTAAGAAGACATCTACTATGATGGTTGGGGGGGGATTTATTTAGCATTTTAACAAACAATAAAATGAGATAAATGTTTGGAATGCATAAGAACATAAAAATTAAAAGATAAATCAAAGCTAAAGGCAATCCCATACGTAATTTCAATGATCTATAGTCAGTGATTTGATCCATCCACTATATAATTTATTATTTACATAGGGTAGAGTAGAATATGATTGATATCATTAATAATACTAATAATTTATTTTAAGTTTTGTATAGATAGAGAGATTTTAAATAATATTGTTGTAAAGTATTTTAGTTTATGGGAGGTGAATTAAGTTTATTTATCTTTAAAAAAATTAAAAAAATGTAACATAAGATATAAAGTAGTTCGGCTCACATGTACTAACACGATTTATTTCTCTTTAACGTATCTTTGATTTCTTTGAGATTACATTTACTAACAATGTTTATTTGCAAAAAGGAGTGTTATCCTTGATTATCTATAGGAAAAAGAGTTCTTTTTCCTAAATAGTGTCCTAAAGTGCTGAGAAATTTTACATATATATATTCACATCAACTTTGCACGAGAGAAAGAAAAAGAGAACAAGAAAGTAAGAAACAAGCTAATAAAGAACAAGAGCTTAAGTGAAAACTATATTTATTTCTCATCTACAAAAAAACAAGTTCTTCATACTCATTCATTTCTTATCTCTATGTGAAAATCTAGAGTGCTATCCTCTTTGTATTGAGCTTAATTTCTTATGAGCCTTAGTATTGAGAGTATTTTTCTCTCAATTTGTATTTCATTCTATCTTGTAAGAGGGTTATTGCTTGAGCCTTTTAAAAAGCATTGTAAGGTTATGGCTGACCTTGTTAAAAGTTAAGGATTTATATAGACGATAGTGTTTGCTTGTACAAAATGTTGTATCATACTTTTTAATATATGAGAAAATGTGTTTGATGAAAAACCAACCTTAGAGTGAAAATTCTTTATGAAAATCTCATATTTCGAAATAAGTTTTTCATATTTCGAAACATGCATGATTAGTATTTGGCGAGAAAGCTCAAATGTTTGAAAAATAAAAAATTCATGTATCATATTTCGAAACATAGTTCTGTTGTGTTTCTATACATATTCGAAATACCCTTTGTTATGTTTAGATAAATTCAATTTTTTATGCATCATGTTTCGAAACTGTGTTTCCATGTTTTGAAACATCAGTCTGTCATGTTTCTATACATGTTTCGAAATGTATATTGTTAAGGTTTCAAGTTTTGCTAAGTTTATAAGTTGTATTTCGAAACCTATTTGAAAATTAAGCATATGTTTTGAAATCTATATAGTATGTTTCGAAACCTCTGTCGTCTCTGACAGCAGTGTATTTAAAAAATTTGTTTAATATGTTTTGAAACATGTTTCTAAAGTATGTTTCAAAACATTCATATCATATTTTGAAACATCTAACTCTATCAGAAAAATATTTGAAAATTTGTCATGCTTTTGTACTTTATTTCAAAAGCTATTTGAAAAGCTTTTCTTTTGAAATAATCTCCATACCCTGATGTTTTAATTTCAGATATGTTTTAAGTGGAGAATATGTTGGAAATGTATGCCCTAAAGACACGTTTTATTTAATTTATGGTAATGATGTTTCTTTTAGTCAGTTTATTGCACATATATCATTTGCATTTAATTGTTGGAAAAGTGTCCATGCTATTAAGTAAGTGATTCATGTGATGGGTCGTTCTTCACAGTTAGGCATGAATCATGGGTACTTAATAAGCAAGAAAAATATTACTCTTGATCTTTTGATAGAACTGGGCATTCTATCATGATAAGATCATTGTGCAATAGATCCTAATGGAGGATGGCTTGCCTTAGCCAGTAAACAGTCCGTTTACTCTTATTGTACAAGCGCATTTGGAATGCGTAGAGTGGACCTGTGATAGAAGCTAATGACAAAGTACTAATTATCATGGAGCTAGTCTATCACTGCTACTACGTGGACGAGTACTCTAATACTTGAGTATTAGTTGGTGGTCTAGTGAACCTAGAGCTATATTCTTAGATTCACTATAGGTAAGGTCTATCAAAGATCAGCAACCTTGTGAGTTGGGAGTGTGGTTTCTAATTATCTAAGACAGACTGATACAAGATAGTTTCTGTGATTCACCCCCTTGTGATTGTCCAAGAATAATCAAATAAACCAGGGCCCTGGGAACGTGACTTAAGAGTGTGTGCTTCTGGGTAGCTCCCAGTGATAAGCAAGTACATTCGAGTAGTCACGGATTATTGGACTAGTGATCTAAGGATGGTAGAAGTCATTTAGAGAGGTGTTAGTACATTATTCCTTTCTAAATGATGGGTGTTACACAGAGGGGCATTTTCGTCATTACACTAGTAGGTCAAAGACATCGCACATGCAAAATTATTCGTGGGGTCAGTGTTACCATATGGTGATAGTTGGAACACTTAGAATGACAAAATATAGCTACTAGGTAGCAGGGATATTTTGGTCATTTTAATAGCCATGAATAATTTGTCTTTTGGTCCCCGGGGTAGCTCGATATAACTCATGTATTTTTAATACATTTGGCCTATTGGGTGGATTACATGAGAGAGAATTATTTTATTCAGAATGGTCCATTGGGCTAGAATAAAATAATAAGTTCATTGGTTTTAATTAATTAATTGGGCTAACCCAATTAGAAAATTAATTAATTGGACTTGGCCCACTAGGGTTTGGCCCACTAGGGTTTTAACCCTAGGGTTCTCCCTATATATATTCTCTCTTTTGTTTGTTTTTCCACCTAAGTCGTTTTTTCTCTTCGTCACCAAGAGAGGCCACGAGTTTTAGAGTCATACCTTGGAAGATCAAGAGATCTGATGCGAAGGAGCCGACGAATCGCAGGACAGCCGTCATCTCCGCCACGCGAAGAAGCCGTCGCGCCTCCTCCTTCTATCACTCCATTCCGACCGGTAATCCGAAAGAAAAGTAAGTCTTCTAGATTCTTATCTATACGAGGATCGATTTTGTTTTAAAATCGCTTCCGTTGCATGCTTTGATCCTCGTAAACGGTCCTTCAGAATAAAACCAAATCATTTTGTTTTTAAAAGATGTCCTCCACTCATTCTGTCTCTTAGTGCATATCTAGCTGTAAAGACTGTATGTTTCGAAACATATTATATATGTTTCAAAATCTTTGTGTAAAAATGTGTTGTTTCGAAACATACAATGTGTGTAATACCTTTGCATTAAGCTTGGTCCTGCGGATCAGTTTATCATTGGGATTGAATACCTCTGAATTTTGAGCTTGCCTTAGGGTTGAGTGTAGTCGAGATAGTCCCAAATGAAACTGCGAAGAGAACACAAGATAACTTTGGGGAACAGTTGGATTATGATAGCGCAATAGGAGAACCTAGTTGTTGTATGTAATACGATTGACGATGTTCCTTAAACTGGTTAAAGTATAAGTGGTCATAACGTGGTCTAATTGAGGTGATGGATTAGGGAGATGTGCTAGTGTATTAAGTCAAGTAGGATGCGTAGTAGATTCAGACTTGTGGGAATACTGAAAAATGATGATATGGAATGTCCCAGAGGTGATGTTGAGTAATATCATGAGAGTTGTGAGTATATCTTGAGGACATAGACTAAGCGCGAATTTTGAGGACGAAATTCTATTAAGGAGGGGAGAACTGTAATATCCCGAAATTTGGAGATAAATAAGGATTATTAATTTTGGTGTTTGAAATCATTATGGAATTAAAAGAAAATTTTTATTTATGTTAATTTGAGAAAATGGGTAAATAAGGTAATTAATATTTTTTGTATTTATGGAGACTATTGGTTAATTGTGAGTTTAAAGAAAATATTACATTATTTGGAGGTTTAAGGAAAAATAAAAGTTTATGTTGTTTTGAGGAAATTAAGGTAATTAATTAAATTATTTGGGGATTTTTATGAAATTGATGAAAGAATAAAATAAATTAATTTAGTGAATTTTTAAAAATTTTAGAGTGTAAGTGAAATAAGAAGGAAATGGAATTCGGGCCTATGTGCAATTAAAGGAAATTGGGGGTACTGAAATGTGATTTGCGGAAGTGGCCGCAAATCACTTTAAATTTAATTGGAACACATATATGGTTGAAGATGAGCACGGGCGCAAGCGGTTGCGCACGAGGGCGACCAGTGGCTGGACGCGAGTTCAATTTTGCCTACGCACGAGGGAAGAAAATGCTAATTTTTAATCAGCAAGGATGCCCAAAATGATGTCATTTCTCCTAAGGCGGTGGTGCCTCCAGCGGTTGCCTTCGTTGCTGCCATGTGGCTCTTCCCTGTCCACTCATTTTTTAGCTTTTTAAAGCCCAAATCGGGCATCTCCGAGCAGCAAGAACAGTAAGGAAAAATGGGAAAAAGAAAGAGGCGCACGCAGTGAAAAAAGTGAAGAAATTTGGGGGAAATTTTGAGATTAAATGAAGTTTGATTGCGGTTTAATTATTCCAGTAAGTAAAGAATTATGTATTAAACATTCTGTACAGTTAGAATTTTATCTTGGGTCATATTTTGTTAATTTTGGAAGTTATTCTATTTTACGACATGTATTATTTTGGTGGCATTCAAGCGTAGAAATGCTGTAATCAGCTTAAACGAGGTAAGCTCCCTCTACCCTTGCGATCTCTTTCCATTTGGTGAACCCCTCGTCTTCCTTTAATTTGTTTCGGTTTCGTGTATTAATTATACGAAACGAGAATTTTATTAGCATGACTTGATTTAAAATAAATATGAGACTTATTGGGATTTTATTTGTGGTGTGCCTACGTGGGATTTTAGACGACTAAATTATTTGTATTACACGATAAATTTATTTAATTAAAGCTATGATGTTATTAATTACTAGGAAACATTTTACTTCACACCGGGAGCGCAAGAAAGACAAGAAACCACTGTGTAAAGGCAAGCTCCTAACCCTCTCCTCGTGTTCTTTAATTTCCTTGAGAAACTTCGTGATTTCTCATATTTTATCCCCTCCTTTACTCTAATTCGGCGTCTAGCATTATTTATGGAGTTATTATTCATTTGTTTTAATTTAAATTAAATTCGGGACTTCTAGAATTTAATCGTTGAAAGCCTACGGGGGTTTGTACCGCCCTCATTCCTTTCGAAATAATGCCGAACCCAGCTTGGGGACTAGGTTCCTAGACGTGCGAGATTATTTACGATTTTCTCAGGTTTATTTATGGTTCGGATAGAGCTATCGAGCAGTAGGGCAAGGGTCAGCTGTTTGGTGACGTTGGAGTAGACTGTTGTATGGCCCTGAAGTAGACCGTAGAGTGGACACTCCTAGTCACTGGCCGTTGACCAGTGCCGGGCACTACTAACTAGCTCTGCCAGTATGTGATTTATTGCATGATTAGATTCATTATATTACTGTTCATGATTTGATATGCACATGGGTACGGGTTGTATGTTGGGATATTCATTTATTGAGTATGCTTGGACACGAACATTCTAGCTTGGTTAGGTTGCATCCAGCACGGGCATATGCATCGCGTGTGGTTTACTATGTGGTCAGAGCATAGCCTGATGTCAGGATGTATGGGCGTCAGTGTATCACGTTGATACTCACTACACTATTGCATTTTTATGTGCATTGCATGGTTACTGACAGTTATCAGTTCTCGGACAGGAGAACTGTTCCTAGGGAGCCTATGGCTCGGGTGTCGGGAGTACCGACAAGGACACACGGGTGATGGGAGCACCGACCCGGGATAGTGCGGGCAAATTTGTTAGAGATTTATGTTGCCTTTCAAGGCAGCGGCAGGTTGGTATGGGACTTGGGTGTCGTGTGTCTTGTGTGGGCCCCAAGGACCGGTATGTGTTTTATTATGTTATACTATTGTGTTGTAACGTCTCATGCCTTGTGTGTACCTAGGGGTTTATTTTAGGGAGAGTTTTCTAGTTATGTTCAGTCTTCAGCCTTTCTTTTCCTTATGCTAGCTGAGTCTCTCAACTCACTTTGTTTGTCATCATTTCAAGTAGTGGCAACGTGGGCCAAAGGCAAGGGAGTTAGCTTCTAGCGGTAGAGTCGGTACGGTGTATAGGCAGTCCTGTCAATCCTCGTTAACTCTGATATTGAGTAGGATTTACTCTATTTCGTTTGACTGTGCCAAGTCATTTCTCATGTCTCGTGTGTGTGTCGACTCAGGAGTTTGTATTCATTTGTTTATCTTGTGACCGCTGTGTTAGCGGGGTACCCGTAGTGCATGCATGTTTATAGCTTCGCTTCCTTTGTTTTATTTCTTAAGTATGCATGCCAGGGTGGTTTATGTCTTGTATTTCATTCTTTCTCCTTCTGTAGGCGCTTCCGTTCAGATTGTCCGGGTGATTAGGATATTCGGGCGAGGGTGCTTACACTCAGTTCGTCAATTGTTGACTCTTTGACTCTATCTTGGCCCTCGCGGCCCTTGTTGCCGGCTAGCCCCCCGGGCTCGAACCCAGTGACCCTCCTATCGACTGTCACTAATAACTTTTACCCAAAAAGGTAAAATTTTTTATCCCATTTTTAAAATTAAGTGAACTTAAATTTTGTTAACTAGTGTTGGGTTAATTGATGTTGGGGTTTTGTTTTTGAAAATAAATTTGTTAATGTGATGTTAATTGATTGTTAATATTGGGTTAATTGATTGTTGGATCAATTGCACAGATGCACATTATTTGATATTTTGATTGTTGGATCAATTGCACAAGTGCACATAATTTGATATTTTGTTGTTTGATCAATTGCACAGGTGCACGTAATTTGATATTTTGATTATTGGATCAATTGCACAGATGCACGTAATGTGGATATTGATCAATTACAATTTGCACATGCGCACTTGATAAATTTATGAATTTGTGCATTCTCTAATTATCATTTGTTATTTTGAATTTGAAACAGTCATGGATAGATTTTTTAAACAAAAATCTCCGTCAGTTGTAGAAGATATTCATAGGGAAAAATCAAATAATGTTACTTTTGATATTACACAACTTCCCACCGATCCTAGACTAAGGATTCCAATTTTGGATTACGATGTTAATATTCGAGGTCAAGTCTGGAAAGCATATATGCAAAAAGGTTCATGTCAACCTCTAGATCATAACTTTCCATATAGACCATTTTGACAAACACAAACTAGACGATTCAATTCTACTTGGTTTAAAGAGTTTGGTAGTTGGTTGGAGTATAATGTATCAAAAGATGCTGCTTTTTGCTTGTATTGTTATCTATTTAAAACAAGTGTGGGTAAATAAGAAGGAGACGATGCTTTTGTTAGTGAAGGATTCTCATATTGGAAAAGTAAAGACAGGCTTAATATGCATGTTAGGGATCATGATAGTTCACACAATAAAGCTCGCATCAAGTGTGAGGCTTTGATGAATCAAGAGCAACACATTCAGCCAGCTTTATTCAAGCAGTCAAAATAAGTACGGAGTGACTATCGTATTCATCTTACTGCATCAATTGTTTGTATTAGACTTTTGTTGAGACAGGGGCTTTCGTTTCGAGGTCATGATGAATCTGAGAATTCAGAGAATCCAGGTAACTTTTTAGTCCTATTGCAGTTTCTAGCTAATCATAATGATGAGATTAAGACAATTAAAATGAACAAAGCTCATCTAAATTGCAAATTAATATCACCCGATGTTCAGAAGGATATTGTAAGTGCTTGTGCTGTTGAAACGATCAATGTTATTATCAAAGACATTGGGGATTCATTTTTCTATATTCTAGTTGATGAATCTTGTAATGTGTCAACAAATGAGCAAATGTCAATTGTTTTACGTTATGTAAACAACGATAGACAAGTAAATGAACGTTTCATTGGTCTTAAATATGTTCCTAGTACTACAGCTTTCTCACTTGAGGCTGCAATAGACATGACATTTTCTAAATATAACTTAAGCTTGTCTAGATTGAAAGGACAATGTTATGATGGGACAAGTAATATGCAGGGTGAGTTCAATGTTCTCAAATCACTTATTTTAAAAGAGAATCATTGCGCCTTTTACATTTATTGTTTTGCTCACCAACTTCAAGTAGCTCTTGTAGCCGTGGAAAAAAAGAATACTCCAATTTCTAAATTTTTTCGTTTGGTTATTAACGTGGTCAATATTGTTGGAGCATCTTCTAAACGTTGTGATAATCTTCGAGAGAAACAAGCAAATATTGTTGCAAAAGCATTGGAGAATGGTGAGATTTTAAGTGGAATGGGACTTAATCAAGAAACTACTCCTCAATGTTCTGGTGATACGCGTTGGGGTTCACATTATAATTTTTTGATCAGCTTGCTTGTCATGTTCTCAGTTGTTGCTGATTTACTTGAAATAATCAGTGTTGTTGGATCAAATTCTGATAAAAAAGTGAATCATACAATATTTTAGAGTCAATATTATCATTTGATTTTGCATTTAATCTATACTTGATGAGAACTGTTTTGGCGATGACAAATGAATTATCAAAGGCATTACAGTGAAAAGATCAAGATATTGTAAATGCAATGGAATTGGTGAAACTATGCAAACAATGACTCTAATCTTTCAGAGATGATGGGTGGGATTCATTTTTCCAACAGGTATATTCTTTTTGTCAGGTGCCCTACATTGATGTTCCAAACATGGATGATATGTTTATACGTCGTGCACCTCGTGGTCGCCCACAATGTCAAGCTCCATAAATAACATATTTACATCATTTCCGTGTAGATTTATTCTATGTTGTCATTGATATGCAATTTCAAGAGTTGAATGATCGTTTTTTAGAGACAAATACCGAGTTTCTTCTTTGCGTAGCATGTCTATATCCAAAAGATTCATTCTCTGCTTTTGACAAGAAAAGATTGATTCAACTTGCTGAGTTTTATCCAAAAGATTTTTCATCAGTAAATCTCCTAACACTTGATGATCAACTTGAAACTTTTATTTTTAATATGCGCTCTAACAAAGAGTTTGAAGGATTGAAAGGCCTTGGTGATATTGCAGAGAAGTTGGTTATGACAAAAAAAAAAAAACATAATATATCCGTTGGTGTACAAACTTCTGACTTTGGCACTAGTTCTTCCGATTGCTACTGCTATTGTCGATAGAGTATTTTCTGCAATGAACATTGTCAATGATAGATTGCGCAATCGAATGAGAGATCAGTGGATGAATGATAACATAATTGTTTATGTTGAGAAAGAGATATTTTCGAAGATTGATAATGAAGTTATTATACAACGTTATCAAAATATGAAACATCGCAAAGAACTATTGTAAAGTATTGAATAAATAATGTTGTCATTTTGGAATATTTATATTACTATATTATTTCATATTTTTTTCTTTAGTAAGTTGCACTCTCACTGAAAAATTTTCCTAGCTCCGCCCCTGTAGTCATCTGACTTGGGTACCTCCTAAGCTTTAAAAATTATCTATTCAATTTTTAATTTTTTTTAAGATTAATTAGCCATGACGTCTCTTAAATTAAGTATGACACCCA
Source organism: Diospyros kaki (assembly GCA_036245055.1). Taxonomy (NCBI): domain Eukaryota; kingdom Viridiplantae; phylum Streptophyta; class Magnoliopsida; order Ericales; family Ebenaceae; genus Diospyros; species Diospyros kaki. The sequence continues at coordinate 34,793,083 of BSEG01000016.1, forward strand.
TTAATAATGTCAAAGCCATCTTAAATTAAGTATGACATCTCTTAAATTAACTAATTTGGCTGATTTATGCTGAAAAACTACCTAATTCTTTATTTTAAAAATAAAATTTTATCATTAGACATCTCTAATTTTAGATTTTGAAATTAAAACAATCCAACTAATTTATAAGATTTTTGTTTTTAATTTTTTTGACAAAGATTTCTTTTTAAATAATATCTTTAATCTTAAAATTATCACCCTTATGCAGTGTCCTGCTATTCGTGTTCTCGATTTCAATAAAAGAAATAAATTATAGACAAACGTTTAGCCCTTACCTAAGTTGAACATCGAACTCATAATCTGCTGATACTAACCCAAACGTATTATTTACCCACCACTTAACTTACGTATTAGAGGCAATAAGGATGTGTTTGATAATATAAAAATTCTATAAAAAATGTCACATCAGAGAAATTGAATTTCATCTTTATTATTTAATACACTATATTTTTTGTAGAATTAAATTTTATAGTGCAACCATTAAAACATATTTTAACATATTTTTCATAAAAAATTTCATCTAAAAGTAAATTTTAATTTTTTATATAAATTAAAAAATATTTTTTTTAATTAAATATTATCAAACACACCGTAATATCTTTACTCTTGCAATTAGCTCCCTCCCGGACGATAATATCTTTAATATTGATTGATTGTTATGTATGCGTTTCGTCTTCTATCTTTGGCTGTGAAGTAGCCTCAATTATCTAATTATCGAAACTAATTGATAGATAGAGAGAGAGCAGAGAAACAGGGATGGCGGAGGCGTGGTTCATCATCGTCGTCTCCCTCTGCATAGCCCTCTTGCTCAAATCCTTCCTCAACCTAACCCTATTAGCCTCTTCTTCTTCTTCTAGTAAGAAGCTTCCTCCAGGTCCACCCTCTGTTCCGGTCATCGGCAGCTTCCTACTGCTCCGCAAATCATTCTCGGAGCTCGAGCCCGTCCTCCGCCGCCTCCTTGACCAGTACGGACCTATCGTCACCCTCCGTATCGGGTCTCGTCCAGCCATCTTCATCGGCGCCCACTCCACAGCCCACCGCGCCCTCGTCCAGAACGGCGCCATCTTCTCCGACCGACCCAAGGCCCTCCCCACCAGCCGTCTTCTCTCCAGCAACCAGCACAACATCAGTTCCGCGGCCTACGGCCCCACCTGGCGCCTCCTTCGCCGCAATCTCACCTCCGAGATCCTCCACCCGTCTCGCGTCAGATCCTACTCCCGCGCCCGGAAATGGGTGCTCTCCATCCTCATCCATCGCCTCCTCGACTCCGGCAGCGCCGCCGTCAAGGTGGTGGACCATTTCCAGTACGCCATGTTCTGTCTTCTAGTGCTGATGTGCTTTGGGGACAAGCTGAACGAGAAGCAAATCAACGAAATCGAGGCCGTTCAACGCGACTTGCTGTTGAGTTTCAACCGTTTCAACATTCTCAATTTCTGGCCCAGGTTAGGGAAGATCGTGTTTCGCCGCCGCTGGAACGAGCTGATTCGGATTCGCGGGAATCAGGACAGGGTTTTGATTCCTCTCATTAAAGCCCGACTCGAAGTCGTCCAACAACGACGACGGAAGAAGAAGATGCTCAAGGCCGACGAAGATCATGATGAACAGGAGAAGAAAACGCAAGAAGATAAAGAAGAAGAGGCTGTGGTGGCATATGTGGACACGTTGGTGGATCTGGAGCTGCCGGACGAGAAGAGGAAGCTCAACGACGACGAGATGATGAGCCTCTGCTCTGAGTTTCTCAACGCGGGCACCGACACCACCTCAACGGCCCTGCAGTGGATCATGGCCAACCTTGTCAAATACCCCCACGTCCAAGCCAAGCTGTACGAGGAGATTACGGCGATTGTGGGGCCGCCGCCGCAACTGAAAACCAAGGAACTCGATGCCGCCATAAGAGAGGATGATCTCCAGAGGATGCCGTACCTGAAAGCTGTGGTTTTGGAGGGGTTGAGGAGGCACCCGCCGGGCCACTTCGTGCTGCCGCACACGGTGACCCAGGACGTGGAGTTGGAGGGGTACATGGTGCCAAAAAGCTCGACGGTGAACTTCATGGTGGCGGAGATGGGTTGGGACCCCAAGGTTTGGGAGGAACCCATGGAATTCAAGCCGGAGAGGTTCCTTGATGGGAATGGGCATGGGATGAATGAAGGAGTGGACATAACAGGAAGCAGAGAGATAAAGATGATGCCATTTGGGGCGGGGAGGAGGATCTGTCCGGGATTCGGGTTGGCTCTGCTTCACCTGGAGTTGTTCGTGGCCAACTTGGTCTGGTACTTGGAATGGAAGGCCGCGGACGGCGACGAAGTTGATCTATCGGAGAAGCAAGAATTCACCGTCGTCATGAAGAACCCTCTGCGAGCGCACGTTTCTCCTAGAGTAGCCGTGGCCACCGCTACTTGTTCTTAATTAATAGCCATTCAGCTCAGTTTGGCAATGCGTCGAACAGTTGGTCTGCAGTTCTATTACAGCAAATAACGGCCACGAAATGGGTTCATTCCGCCAGTAGAAGACGGACATGATGCTGCAAGTAGTTTCCATTATCCAGCAATTTGCAAGTATTTTCCTAAACGACACGTTAGGTAACAAAATATCTGCGAAGCATTCATGTTAATCAGTGTCGACCTTGAAATTTTAGGAGTCTTTTGAGTAAAATTTTATATAAAGCACTTAAAATTTAAGCATATTATATATTTTATTATATAATATTATATATAAATATATAAGTGGAGTTCTTAAAATTTTATAGGAGTACTTCTTTGGCTGTTTTTTTATTTATTATATAATATTATATATATATATATATGCGCGGCAGTGTTGTCAATTAAATGTGATTTTTGGATAATGTTAGACGAATAATTTGATGGACAATTTTATTGACAATCTCAATTTTTAAACCCAACAAAACAGTAATTTGAAGAATGAAATATTAATTTTTGCCGTCCAAATTTCACTCACTCACCCACACTTGCCCAAACTACTTCACCCAGTCTTTCTCTCTCTCTCACCTTTGGTCTTGAGGGAGGATCGTGTCGCCGTCGTCGCCGTGACCCAGCTAGCACTGCTAGCACCGTCGTTGCCCACACCCGGCCGACCTCGGCCTTGTGAGAGAATGGCTCCACCGTCGTAGCTCGCCATCTTCCCCTCCAACGCCGCTAGCACCGCCCGCCATCACCCTCTCCCCCCCCCCCTCACTCGCACCGTCGTTGCCGTGACTCCCGCTCGCGCTGCTCTCGTCGTCGTTGCCCACACTCGACCAACCTCAGAGGCTGGCCTTCAGAGAGAATGGAGTCACCGTTGTCGCCTGCTGTCAGCCCCCTCCCGCTCACACGGCCGTCGTCCCTCCCTCAGATCACCCCCCTCAGTCGCCCCTCGCCTACTCTTTGTCTCTCTCTCTCTCTCTCTCACCTATTCGAACCTCCCCATTTTGGGTTGTTCTTCAATGAGTTGATTTGAGTTCTTATGTTGCTGCTATTGATTTGGGTTAATTTTGTGTTCTTCAATGGGTTGATTTGAGTTGTTCTTGTGCTGCTCTGTTGATTTGGGTTGTTCATGTTCTTCAATGGTGATAATGATAATAGATGGGTTATTTTGAACTTTTTCTTAATGATGAGTTTATTATAAGTTGTATACAAAATTTTTATCAAAATTAAAAATATATCCATGCTGATTTGTTATGGGAGCCATCTTAGTTTTCTAGATATGTATATGGCCATTGACTGCACTCTTCTTTCTCTCTGTTTTATTGTAACCTAGAAACCTAAACTAATGGTTTTCAAGAAACAATCTAAACCCAATGCTCCAAATCAAAATTTTCAAGCCCAGCTCTAATCAAACCAAGAATTGAACCGACCTAACGGCTACAATAGGAAGAGGGAAATAGTACAAAGGGATTGTAAATCTGTAATTAAGAGGCCAGACAAGTTTATGAGACAACAGAAACCCCACCAAGAAAGCATGAGAGGCATTGCGAATTTAAACAACTCAACAACCCATCGTCATTATTTGTACGCGGAGAAAGGCAAAAACCCATGCTGTAGACAAAAATTGGTTTGGATTTTCTGAACTTTCGTTGGTTAGTATTTTTGAGCTCGATTTGTTCCTGTTTATCCGAAAGGTTTTTTTCGAATATGTGATTAGTCCTTCTGAACTCGTTGTATTAGTGCTTTATCCCATGGTTCAGAGCTTGTTTATAGCTTGCAAGTCATAATTCGGAATTTCTGGATGTTTGTATACAATAAAGATCTTTCTCCAGGATAATTACATTACATTAGACTTCCTGTATATGCTTTATAAAAAAGCGTGATTTACTGAAACGTTAACCAAAAGCAAGGATGCGAAATTATAGCATTTGATGAGTTGCAAACAATTGGATCGAAACAACCAACCAACCAACCAGCCATATATTCAAGAAACAAAATTCGATACTTACAAGATAAAAAACAAAAGAAAGCAAAAATGTTTGGCATAAAATGTGACCTACATTATGTAGTTTTCCTACTTTTCCGTTACAAAAGAAGAGGTTTTAGGAGCAAAGATTTCTCCGAAGTATCAACAACCAAAATATCTTTACCATCCAGACCCTCTCGCTGGCGGCTTTGTCACTCTAGAAAAGGAAACATATGAAGACTCTTCTCGCTCTCTATTTCTGTCTACCATGGGCGAGAGCGAGAGAGAAATGTGAGATCAGACAGAGAGAGGGAAACATCTCGTAAGCTTCTTTTGTCTTCTGTTCCATGATCAATTTTCCAGCGACGCATTTGTTTCATTAACAAATCTCAACACAACGACGCAGAAAGAATATGAACATAAATGAATGGTCTTACTCTGATTAAATATGAAGACCATTAGTTTGGGCTTGTTGGTTGCAATAAAAGAGAGAGAAAAAAGAGTGGGAGTCTAGTGCTGAGAGAGTAGGGGAGAGAAAGAGAGAGAAGATGGGCGGTCGGAGATGGAGATAGCACACAGTTGGGGGAGAGAGAGTAGGTGAGGAAGATGAAGCTTTTTAGGCGGGGTGGGGCATTCAATTTGAGCTAAAAAATTAAGGGTAGATTTGTAATTTAGAATAAGAGTAAATATATAATTTTAACTGAATTGTCAACTAAATTGCGGCCAGATTGGCCATCTAGTGTTGTCCGTGATTTTTTTCGTTGATGTCATCTCCTTTATTAATTATTTTAAATTTTTTAATTTAAAATTAATTAAATATGAAATGATTCAGATTATCTAGACCCAGGACTAACCTTGTGTGAGGGCCTAGCCTACCCAAGGCCAGTCTTAAGTTCAACTATGCATGCATATATATAATCCCCACAATGGTTCCATTACACGTGCATATTAATATATAACCACAACACACACACATTGAGACACAGATTTATTACACTTCCAATAAATAACCCTACCCTCCCCTCCCCGTCCAAATAGTAAAACTGTCATGTTTATACCTATGCATTTCCAAAAGTGGTATCTTTCACATTTTTATCTCTTAAATTCAATTGGTACTTAGTTTAAATCCCCTGCCATGATCAATGACGTTGGCTTAATGACACTTAACAAAATATTTTTTTTGAAATATTATTCATTAGTTTTATATGCATGTTATTATAGATGCTAAACATATATGATAAAGATTAATATTATTGCTATGGGCAAGGCCGGCTTAAGAGTTGGTCGGGCTCTTGGCAGCCAGCAGTAGATGGCAACGGCACAACTGACTGTAGCTCTCTCTCTCTCTCTCTCCTTCCTTCTCTCCTGTCGTCTTGTGCAAGCACTGAATAACATCATCACCCCTTAACTAGTGACAATGGGTCTGTTATTTCTTGCTCTTGGTCTCTTTCCTCTCATTGGCAACCTTATCTCCTAGTCTCTCGTTTCTCGTCAACGGTCGCCATCTCCTTCCATTAGCTTCTCCTTCTATTAACATCTACAGTCTCCTTTATCCGGCGTCTCTCCCACTCTTCAATGTCTCCTACCTCTGACATCTCTCGTCCTTCTCCTAGTGTCATTTTCTGGGGGCCTCCTATTTTTGAGGCCCTAAGCATTAGGCTCAATGGCTTATGCCTTAAGTTGTCCCTGGCTATGGGTATTCAATGAGTTATTTTACCCTTTCCTTTCTTTTTTTTAGGTAATCTTCTTTCAAGTTTTTTTTTTTGGGGGGGAAGAAAAACACTTGGATTCTTTGTTAACCTCATATTGGATAGGTATTTTACCCTTTCCCTTATGTATGGCTTGAGTAGCTTTATTCTTTTCTTGAGTGATCATATGTGCACTCTCTCTCACTTCCATAATCAGCCTCCCTTCCTCTTGATCACACATGGTCAAAAATTCATTAATAGACCGTTTATCCTTATGTGTATTGCAAGATATTTTGAAGGGACCATACTGATGTGGAAGAGAATTCAAAATAAAATGTACTTGGAAAGACTCCAACATCTCAACCTCAAGAGAATTTAGTTGTGTTGCAATGTCCTTCATATTTATGATGTGCTCACGCACACCTTTAATATTGGTAAGCTTCATCGATGATAGTTTTGCCATTAGGGTGCTAGAAGTGCATTAAATCTAAAAACTCAAATTGCTCATCAATAGCATTTAGCAATTCTTTCACTATCTTACATTGAAAAATTGAACCATGGATATTAGTAGAAATCTTTGTCCATATGAATATCATATTGAAGCGATTAGATCGCTCACATCGTTCAACTCAGCAATTTAAACCAGATTGTGTTACATTTGGTAATTAATGTCATTTAATTTTATGTGACTTTTGCAACTCAATATATAATCTTAATTAATTAAAGATGTTGCAACTCTCTAATTAATCAAAATTATATTGATCACATGACATTTAGATGATTTTATGCATAATAATTTTCAATAGATTATGTATATATAATAAATAAGCAATAAAAAAATATGCATACTAATATCATTGATTATGCATCAACGTTAGGATGGGGATTAATTGACCAAAAATAATGAATAATTCACTTAAGCATGTATTAATAATTAAACATGTGAATTAGGATAAATAATACAGGAAATTGCATAAAATTTAAATTTCACAAGTTGAAAAACAAGTCTCAGTCTCAGCTTTATGTTGAATTTATCCAAACATGGAGTTCGAGGTTTTTTCAGGAGAAACGAACCTCACAAATGAAACCAGAGACCCCAAAAACATTAAGTGTGACTAAATACTGAGGTTGGGTAGCTACCTAGGGTTGCGCGTGGATCACATGCTCCTCCCATGGCACATCACATGCCCACGTGCATTCTATCATCCCATTATTTGTTTTATTTTTTCCCTTTAGATCGGAACGACATCATTCCAGTTATCCCCTACCTCAAGCTGAGTTGAACCCGACCCGAATTTGCAACCTATCAATTTCTCTGCCTTTGAACCTCTGTTTCCAATGAAATCAAAGCCAAAATACTCTCAATCAAAATTCCCATCAACTTCCACATCAATTTCTCACAAAAATAAAATATTTTCCCCAATCAAATCTCGTTATACATATGCGAATACATATGTGCAATTTTTTTACATACTGCATTTTTTTTAAGTCAATCAGGTTTGCATAAGGAAAAATATCAAAATAACATGACGATCTCTTAATATGTGTTTATAATCAAAAGATTCATAAACAATCTATAATGAGATAGACAATGTTAAAAATTATAGCAACAAATAAGGTAGAGATACTACATAGCTCTGATACCAACTATAAAAAGAAATTTTCAAAATATATACATACTAACCTCCAACCATTATTTGAATGCAAAAAAACCACTACAAGTTGAATGCATACTTCCAATCAATGAGCCAATTGCACACTGATTGTTTATGCCCTTAGAATTGATTTTGATTGGGAATTCGAATTGCTTAATTTTTTTTTTTGGTACCCCTCTATTTATAGATTGATTATATGTTAATTTTCTTCAAAAATAACCCCATTAAGTTAGTTTTAAATTTTATTTTTTTAAAAAAAATAGTTATTACTCTTTAAGTAATGTATGAATATTAGAAGATTAACTTTAATTATTTAGTGAGTGTTAATGATAATTACATAGATAATGCTACACGAACAAAAGCTTGGACAACTTGGTGGACAACTCCATCAAAATTACCATATTAACCCTTAGTGTAAAAGACTACTTTACCCTTGATGGAGACACTCTCTGTTTCACTCTCACCTTGCACTTTCTCTTTCACTCTCACCTCTCACTCTCTCTATCACTTTCACTCACTCTCTCCCTCTCTCTCTCAAAACCACCCTCTCTCAATCTTCACTCTATCTCTCCCCCACTTTCTCTCTCAAACCTACCCTCGCGAGTTGTAGTGTTTTCCCTCCACACTGCCGCTTGCACCGCCATTGCCTCTCCTGCCGGCCGCTTGCACCGCCTCACCAACACCCGTCATTGTCCTTCCCTCTGTTGTGAGCAACTACCGGCCCCACGGGTTGCAACATCTGCCCCCCACATTGTCAATCACACTGCCTTGCCACTACCCGCCTTGTCCCTCCCTCCACCGCAACCAACAACTGCCCAAACTTCACCCATTCTCTCTCTCTCACCCTCGGCCTTGAGGGAAGAAAGTGCCACTGTTGCTCGCACCACCGTCGCCCTCCACCCACACCACTGCTTAGATCATAACCGTCAGCCCCCCATCGTTGTTGCACCACACCATTTATATTTACATTTATAAATATTTTGATATTTTTGCTTGTACATACATGCATTTATATATATTTATATATTTTTCTTTTTTCTACTTTAGTCTTTCTTTTTTCTTATGTTATTTTTTTATGGTAATTTGGTTGTTGAAATAAAAATTAAAGAATATAATTTATTTTAAGTTGTAAAAGAACATAATTTATTTTAGTTGTATGTTTGATAGTCAGGGATAGAAAATATTGCTTAAATTGTTTTTGCAAAGCGTATTTGACAATCGCCCCCACATGGTTGCCCGCCCCCACCCCCACCAACTACTCGCACTGCCTTGCCTCCCTTGCCATCGCCCCTCCCTCATTCACATCCTATAAATTGATATGGCCTCAATTTTGGCTCTTTGTAGAGAGATCAAATTTTAGGCCATTTGTTAATAATTAAATCATTTATTTACGAAATTTTAACATTTGTTAAATTCTTTTTTTGGCTTGTGTGTTGACTCTTTGATAGAGTTAAAAATCACTGTAATATAAGATTGGAGTAAAATTAGAATTTCTAAGATCAAATCCAATATAATTAGATATATTTTCTTATTATTTTACAATCAAATATAACAATAATTTTTTTCTTATTATTTTACAGTCAAATATAACCATAACAATCTTGATGATTGCCATTAAAAATGTTAATATTAATATATATAATAAGATCACACAAGCAATTAAATAATTTATTTTCTCATTTAGGATCACCTTAAATACCAACTCACTGCAACAGTACTAATTATATCTTAAAACCATCTCTTATTTTGTATTAAAATTACATTTCTTAAATAAAAAAAAAAAAAACAAAGATCATTCAATCAAGAGTTTATGTGGCCGTTGGGGTGGGTGCGACGACGTTGGCAGGGGAGATGGCGATGCAAGCAGGGTTGGCAGGGGAGACGACTGGCGACGACGGTGGTGGGTTTATCTCTCAAGGTTGAGGTCAGTCGAGTGTGGGCGATACATGGTGTGGTGCAGCGGTGGCGATTTGAGCTGCAGTATGGGGGGTGGGCGATGGCAGTGCAGACAGCAGTGGTGCATTCCTCCCTTAAGGGGGAGAGAGAAAGAGAATGGGTGAAGTTTGGGCAGTAGTTGCTTGCGGCGAAGGGAGAGGCAACAGTAGGTGGGGGCAAGGCGGTGCAAACGATTGGCAAGGGGACGATGGCGGTCCGAGCGGCTATGTGGGGGGGGAGAGACAGCGGTCTATGGCCGATAGTGGGGGTGAAGCAATGCAATCGATAGAGGGAGGGACGACAGTAGAAGATGCTCGTAGTGGGGGGTGACGACGGACCATGCTCTATTGAATGAGGGTGACAATGGTGCTCATCGCGGTGGTGGGGCAAGGGTGGGGTGATGGCGAACACTGCAACTCACGAGGATGGGTTTGAGAAAAAGAGTGGGTTTGAGAGAGGGGGTTTTGAGAGAGAGAGAGTGGGGGAGAGATAGGAGTGGGTTTGAGAGAGAAAGAGTGGGTTTGAAAATGGGTGGGCAAAGATGAAAAATTAATTAAAAACCATCCCAAGTTCTCGCGATATTTTAGTGTTAAAATATCGCGAGAACTTGGAGTTATCCACTATTTTGTTCATGTAGCATTGTCGTAATTACATTTCCCACTGCTGGTTCATCGTTTTATTTGCTGTATCGAATAGGAATGTGGACCAACACTTTTGGATACATTGCCAAATTGACTCTCAGACATTTTTAAGAACAAGTGGCGATTGTCGAGGCTATTCTAGGACAAACATGTGCTCGCAGTAGGTTCTTCATGATGATGGCGAATTCTTCCTTCTCTGATAGATTAACTTCATCGCCATCCACGGCCTTCCATTCCAAGTACCAGACCAAGTTGGCCATGAAAAACTCTAGGTGAAGCAAAGCCAACTCAGATCCCAGACATATCCTCTTCCCTGCCCCAAATGGCATCATCTTTATCTCTTTGCTTCCTGTTATATCCACCACGCCATTCATCCCATGCTTTTTCCAAATCAAGGAACCTCTCCGGCTTGAACTCCATGGGTTCCTCCCAAACATTAGGGTCCCAACCCATCTTTGCCACCATGAAGTTCACCGTTGAGCTTTTTGGCACCATGTATCCCTCCAGCTCTGCATCCTCCATCACCATGTGCAGCAGGATGAAGTGGAATGGTAAGTGCCGCCTCAGTCCCTCCAACACCACCATTTTTAGGTAGGGCGAGGCGTTGTCGGTGCCCTCGTTAAGAAACTCGGAGCAGAGACTCACTATCTTGTCATCATTGAGCTTCATCTTCTCGTTCGGCAGCTCCAGATCCACCAAGGTGTCCACATATGCCACCACACCCTCTTCTTTTTTATCTTCTCATGGTTTCTTTTCCCGTTCGTCATCTCTATCGGCCTTGATCATTTTTTCCTTGCGTCGACGTTGTTGGATGACTTCGAGTTGGGCTTTTATGAGAGGAATCAAAACCCTGTACTGATTCTGAAAAATCCTAATCAGCTCGTTCCAGCGGCAATGGAACAAAATCTTCCCTAAACTGTGAAAAAAATTGAGTTTGCTGAAACAGTTTAAAATCAAAAGTAGGTGGCGCTGAACGACCTCGATTTCGCTAATTTGTTTCTCGTCCAACTTGTCTCCAAAGCATATCATCACTAAGAGATAGAACATGGCGTGTTGAAAATGGTCCACCATCTTGGAGGCTGCTCCGTCAGAGTTGAGGAGGCGATGAATGAGGATGGAGAGAATCCCCTTCCGAGCGCGGGAATAGAATCTAACATAGGAGGGGTGAAGGACCTCAGAGGTGAAGTTGCAACGAATGAGGCGTCAGGTGGGACCGTAGGCAGCATAGCTAATGTTGTGCTAGTTGTTGGTGATAAGGTGGTTGGTGGGGAAAGCCTTGGGCCAGTCGGAGAAGATGGAGTTGTACTGGACTAGGGCCTGATGGGCGGTGGAGTGGGCGCTGATGAAGATGGTCGGTGGGGACTCGATTTGGAGGGTGAGGATTGGGTCATGCTAGTCACGGAGGTGGCAGAGTGTTGGGTTTTTGGGTCCCTTCCTATGTGAAGAAGCCTAAAACTTATTTGGCCCATGAGCAAGAAGCCCAAGGCCTTTAGGGTTTCTAATCCTTTAGTATAAAAGGAGAAGGTGTGTGTGTGTAGGCAGCCGTGTGTTTTGAAAGAAAGAAAAGAGAAGAGTTGGAGAGGAGGTATGTGAAGTGTGCAAGTTTGATCAAGTATTCGATTGGAGCATCATTCGTGGTCTGATCTTGTTGATAGTTAGCTTTTAGAAGACATCTAGTTCTTTGTTTTATATGGTTAGATTAACATTTTGAGGTTTACAACTCCGGTTATTAGTCTCCAAACAAAGGGTTTTCTGTTTGGATTTTTTTGAGTTGAAGAGTAGCAGGTAGTCTTTGATCATCTATAGATTTGGGAGTCATCCGTGGTTCGATTGGGCTGAGTTTTGTTCAGTAGGTAGAGGACATCTGGAACTTCAATTTGAACATTCAGATCGTTTATTTGAGCTTTAAAACTCCATTTTTGAACCCTATAACTGTAGCCTATTTTTGGTGATATCCCTCTCTTCTCTCTTTTATGTTATGTTTTGAAGTTGTTCATGATAGGTAGCCGATTTGAGGTTATGTAACTATTTTTGCTGCTGAACAATCACTTGTAGAAGCTTTTTATTCATAGTGAAGTTTTTGGAATGGACCATTAGGTATCGTGGTTTTTACCCTTTCACATTGGAAGGGGTTTTCCATGTTAAAAATTACTTGTCTTGTGCGTTGAAGTTTTGTTCTTGCTTGACTTAATTTTGTGCTCCATATATTGTGGTATTTGTTGTGCCATTGGGTTCACTCCTCACAGGTTCAATCGAAAAGGGAGAGCAGGTGAATCTTTGGTTACTCTCTCTCTCCCTCATCAAAGTGGTATTAGATCTAAGTTGTGTGTTTGATTTGATTGAATTATGGAGATAAATACAAGTAAGATGATTTATCTTAATGGTTCAAATTATCATATATGGAAGAGTAAGATGAAAGATCTTTTGTTTGTGAAAAAGTTGCACTTGCTAGTTTTTACTACTGAAAAACTAGAGTCTAAATCAAATAAAGATTGGGAGTTTGAGCATCAGCAAGTATGTGGTTTCATTCGGTAATTTGTCGATGATAATGTTTATAATCACATTTGTAATGAAAATCATGCAAGAACATTGTGGACTAAGCTAGAAACCTTATATGCTTCAAAGAGTGGTAACAACAAATTTTTTTTTTTTGTTGAAAAAGATGATGCAATTGAAATACAAAGAAGGAAATTCAATAGCTGATCATTTGAATGAATTTCAAGGGATTATAGATCAACTCTCTACGATGAGTGTCAAGTTTGATGATAAAGTATTGGGACTTTGGTTGCTTGCTACACTACCAGATTCTTGGGAGACCTTTAGGGTTTCACTTACTAATTCTACCCCCAATGGTGTTGTGTCCATGGAATTAGTCAAAGGTGGTGTTCTTAATAAGGAGATGAGAAGAAGATCTCAAGGCTCATCAACACAATCTGAAGTTTTGTTCACTGAAAAGAAGGGGAGAGAGAAACACAAAGGTAAGAATGGTAGAGATAAAAGCTGAAGCAAGTCCAGATTTAGATACAAGAATGTTGAGTGTCATTATTGTGGTAAGAAGGGTCATATTAAGAAGTATTGTTACCAATGGAAAAGAGAGAATAAGGCTAATAGTGAGAAACAAGACCAGAAAGATCATGATTGTAACACCCTACCTCGTCGAGCGTGCCACTATAATGAGTTATTAAGATTTTCGCCAATACATAAGATCCATATACGCACAGTGTTTCCAAAGAACAATCTTCACATGTTAACAAAATCCCAGAACCCCAATCCAACCTTTGTATTATTAAGACCAACAAATCTAAGCTAAACAAACCATAACCTCACACAACGAAAATAACAAAACCTAACATTCCAACCGTTTAAACAAACCGTCTTCCAAACAAAATAAGGATTACATAACTGAAAGAAAACATAAATATCATCTAACATGCTCGTACTTCCTAAATTCTATCCGATCACGTCCTCATCCTTGTTGCGACCCTTATCTGGAACGATTGAATGTTCTAGGGGAAGAACCTAGATTAGATGCTAAATCATCTAAGTGATGACACATAAAAAAAGTTTTGTAGAATGCATGAAACGATCATAAGCATGGCATATACAAAAACAATACGACCCGTCAACCTTGAGAAATTTCCCTGGCATACTCAACCTTCTGTGGAAAATCTATTCCACACACCGTTGGGATTGACCTTGGCATGACATACTTAATCTCTGAGTGTCCAATATCGTCACTCGATCAACTGAGATTAATCTTGCCCCATTCTCAAGAAGACACCATCCCGTCCCACCGGACTATGACATGATTTCAATATAACAATGTAACGAAAACCACTTGCCATGCAATTTCACAAATCATGTCTAGTAGATGCATCACGTGAAAATAACTTGTTATGCACAATATGGTTAAAAACAAAAAGGCAGCATAACCACACATAATTCAACCACCTCGATGCGAAACCATAAAGTGAACCTCAGGCCGAACCACCCACATAAATCATACTAGGTTTTCAAAAGACTGCTTACTCACCTTAGACAGTAATTCGGCATGTTCGTTGAAAAATGCGTCGACCTCGAATAGCGTGTAAAATCTCAACAGTTATAGTGATCCTTTCCTGGCCAATAATTATTCGAAAAAATCAATATTTATGGTTTTCCTAATTTTTTCCATAATTTTCCTTATTTTTTTCTATTTTTCGTAATCTTTCTTCCCTTCGAAAATTTATAATAAATACCTAAAACCCAATTTTACAAAATATTTTTATACAGAAATACCTAAAATAATTTTATAAAAATTAAAAATTAATTTTGAACAAAAGTTGTGCCTCACACGCCCTTACGCACTAAGTGGGTGGCCTGCGAGTGAAGTCCTCGCGTGCTAGTCACACGTCTTATCTTCTCCGGCCTTCTTCTCTAACGACGGTGAGCTACGATGGCTTCCAATGGCTAAACAAGCTATATGGCCTTAAAGCTCTCATTGAGGCAATCCTAGGGGTACCCTTAGATGGCCAAAACACCCGTCGGAAGGCCCTCAAAAGCTTGGTTGCAGGTCGTGGTTCGGCGAAACTCGATTTTTCGGCTAAGTCTCTAAAACCTTGCTAAACCTATACCAAACGCCTCCAAATTCTCTAGAAATTCTCCCTAGAACTCAAAGAACAAAAGCCCTCTATCCTTGAGGCTCAATTCAAGCTAAAACGCAATTAATTTTCTTCAATTTTGTTTTGAAACCCTCGGCCCTTTGAACCCTATTTATACCTGTTTTCTACTGAAATTTCGACCATACACAAGCTTTCCTATACCCTAAGCTTCGAATATGATCATTACAAGCCTCGAATCAAGCTAAATGGCGATGAAATTCCCTCGAAATCTCTTGCCAAATTTTTGATTATTTTGAAATTAATTTCTCGTCATCTCACCATCAATCTCGGCCAATACCTTTGCCCAATCGAACCATCATGGCCTGGTGAGCATCCTGGTACCCCTTGGAAGTACCGCCAATGGCCACCGCAAAGTTGGCTGGTGATTTGCAGGTTTCACATCTGTTTTCCATTATTTGCACTTTCACCCCTCAACTTTTGCTATTTCTCGTTTCTGTCCTTATCTCTCGAACCCTAGATTTTTCACTTATTTCATTAGACCCCACAAGTTTAGGATGTCTTATTACACCCTCAAAAGTCTAGAAAAACTCTCATTTTAATTGCCCTTAGTCAGATTTTAGATTCTGCACTTTGGCCCGAATGCCCTTAATTGCGTATTTTCATCCCCAAACCTTTGTGAATCTCTTGTTTTTGACAACCCATAATTCTTTGGACATTTTTACCCTCCAAGTTTCGTCTTGGTATGGTCACTTACCTTTTCATTCATGTTTTGGAATTTACACGTTGGCCCGAAAGTATAACAAACTACATTTTGACCCAAAAGATTTCTAAAACACTTTTAACATAAAATTTCAGGTCGCGATTTGGCAAAGCTCGATTTTCTGGCCAAGTCTCTGAAACCTTGCTAAACCTATACCGAACACCTCCAAATTCTTTAGAAATTCTCCCTAGAACTCAAAGAACAAAAACCCTCTATCCTTGAGGCTCGATTCAAGCTAAAACACGGTTAATTTTCTTCGATTTTGTTTTGAAACCCTTGGCCCTTTGAACCCTATTTATACCCGTTTTCTATCAAAATTTCGACCATACACAAGTTTTCCTATACCCTAAGCTTTGAATATGATCATTACAAGCCTCGAATCAAGCTAAATGGAGATGAAATTTCCTCGAAATCTTTGGCCAAATTTTTGATTATTTTGAAATTAATTTCCCATCATCTCACAATCGATCCCGGCCAATACCTTTGCCTAATCGAACCATCATGGCCTGGTGAGCATCCTGGTACCCCTTGGAAGTACCGCCGACGGCCACCAAAAAGTTGGCTAGTGATTTGTAGGCTTCACATCTATTTTCCATTATTTGCACTTTCACCCCTCAACTTTTGCTATTTCTCATTTCTGCCCTTATCTCTCAAACCCTAGATTTTTCACTTATTTCATTAGACCCCACAAGTTTAGGATGCCTTATTACACCCTCAAAATTCTAGAAAAACTCTCGTTTCGACCACCTTCAGTCAGATTTTAGATTCTACACTTTGGCCTGAATGCCCTTAATTGCGTATTTTCAACCCCAAACCTTTGCGAATCTCTTGTTTTTGACAACCCATAATTCTTTGGAAATTTTTACCCTCCAAGTTTCGTCTTGGTATGGTCACTTACCTTTTCGTTCATGTTTTGAAATTTACACATTGGCCCGAAAGTATGACAAACTACATTTTGACCTAAAAGATTTCTAAAACACTTTTAACATAAAATTTTGGGTGTTACAATGAAAACAATAATCGTGTTAATGCTACGACCACTGATGATGTGATCACTCTTACTAGTTATGAGACAAATTGGGTGATAGACAATGGTGTTTCACTTCATGTGACATCACGGAAGGAATTCTTCACATCTTATACTTCTGGTGACTTTGGGACATTGAAGATGGGCAATAAAGGGTTGGCTCAAACAGTTGGCATTGGAGATGTTTACTTGGAAACAAGTAAACTAACAAAATTGATTCTTAGAGATGTTAGGCATGCTCCAAATATGTGTTTGAACTTGATTTCAATCGGTAAGCTTGAGGATGAAGGGTATTGTAATACCTTCAGTGAGGGGAAATGGAAGCTCACTATAGGTTCCCTTGTTGTAGCTCGAGGAAACAAACACTCAAATTTGTATATGATGCATACATCTATATCTAATGGAGTGGTGAATGTGGTAGAAAATAAAAGTTCAATTGAATTATAGCATAAGAGGCATAGTTATATGAGTGAAAAATGGCTTAACTTTTTGGTAAAAAAGAAGTTACTTCCTGGAACTACAAGTGGAACGTTGAAGAGATGTGTTCATTGTCTAGCAGGAAAACAAAATAGAGTTTCATTTCATAAGCATCCCCCCTTGAGAAAAGCCGATGTTCTAGAGTTAGCGCATTCTGATGTTTGTGGTTCTTTAAAGGTGAGGTCACTTGATGGTGCACTTTATTTTGTAACATTTATTGATAATTATTCAAGAAAGGTGTGGGTCTATACTTTGAAAACAAAAGACCAAGTACTTGATGTGTTTATGCAGTTTCATGCCTTAGTTGAAAGACAAATAGGGAAGAAATTAAAGTGTATTCTAACTGATAATGGTAGTGAATATAGAGGGCAATTTGAAGAATATTGTCGACAACAAGGTATCAGACACAAGAAAACTCCACCAAAGACACCTCAGTTGAATGGCTTGGCTGAAAGAATAAATAGGACATTAGTTGAGAGAGTCAAATGTCTACTTGCAGAAGCAAAGTTGCCAAAATCCTTTTGGGGTGAAACTTTATCCACAATGGCACATGTAATTAACATATCACCTAGTGTTCCTCTACAGGGTGATGTTCCAGACAGATTTTGTTTGGTAAGGATGTCTCTTATGACTACTTGCGTGTTAATGGTTAAACGATTTTTGTGCATATTCCCAAGGATAAGAGATCGAAGTTAGATGCCGGCAATGTATTTTTCTTGGTTATGGCCAAGATGAGCTTAGGTATAGATTATATGATCTTGTGGAGAAGAAGCTCTTTAGAAGCAGAGATGTTGTATTCTTTGAGGATCAAACAATTGAAGATATTGAAAAAGCAAAGAAGACAATCTCTCAAGATAATGATAGTTCCATTGATTTGGATCCTTTAATAAATGTGCCTAGTCCTATTAAGGATAATGCTCAGGTTGAAGTTCAAAATAATGCACATGATAGTTATTGGGACCAAAATGACCAACACGATGGAGGAAATTTTGATATTGGTGTAGATGAAGATGATGATGGTGATTAACCTCAAGAGATTGTGGCTCCTCTAGTTACTCCACTTCGTAGGTCTACTAAAGAAAGAAGACCTTCTACACGGTATCCTTCTGATGAGTATGTGACCTTGACTGAAGGGGGAGAACCTAAGTCTTATATAGAGGCAGTTGAATGTGAACATAAGCAACAGTGGATTGATGCGATGAATGAAGAAATGAAGTCTTTACATAACAACTCCACTTATGAGCTAGTTAAACTACCTAAAGGCAAGAGGACTTTGAAAAATCGATGGGTTTATCAGTTGAAACAAAAGGAAAATACTTCGCTTCCACAATATAAAGCCAAATTGGTTGTTAAAGGGTACAATCAGAAAAAAAGAGTTGACTTTGAAGAGATTTTCTCTCCAATTGTAAAAATGTCTTCCATTAGAGTTGTGTTGGGTTTAACTGCAACTCTAAACTTAGTGGTTGAGCAGATGGATGTTAAGACAGCCTTTTTACATGGTGATTTGGAAGAAAACATCTACATGGAGCAACTAGAGGGTTTTAATGTGAAAGGGAATGAAGACTATGTATGCAAGTTAAAAAAAAGCTTGTATGGTTTAAAGCAAGCACCAAAACAATCGTATAAGAAGTTTGAGTTTGTTATGGATAAGCAAGGCTACAAAAGGACGAACTTTGATCATTCTGTCTTTGTGTAGAAATTTTTTGACCATGATTTTGTTATTTTATTGCTCTATGTTGATGACATGATTATTATTGGTTGTAATGCTTCCAGGATTGAGAAGTTAAAGCAAACGTTGAGTAAGTTTTTTGCAATGAAAGACTTGGGACCAACAAAGCAAATTCTAGGCATGAGAATTACACGTGACAGAAAAAAGAAGTTATGGCTATCACAAGAGAAATATATTGAGAAGTTACTTCAAAGGTTCAACACAGATAAAACTAAAGTGGTAAGTACTCCTTTTGCTACTCACTTCAGGCTAAGTAAAGAGCAAAGCCCATCAACAGAAAAAGAAAAAGAGGATATGCATTGAGTTTATTATGCATCTGTTGTTGGAAGTCACATGTACGCAATGGTATGTACAAGACCAGATATAACATATGTTGTTGGCATTGTCAGTAGGTTCCTTTCAAATCCAAGAAGGGAACATCGGAATGCGGTGAAGTGGATCATGAGATTTCTCCAAGGAACCAGTCATTTGAAACTTTATTTTGGGAATGAGAAACCCATTCTAGTTAGCTATACAGATTCTGATATGGCTGGAGACATTGACACAAGAAAGTCTACTTTAGGATATTTAATCACTTTCACAGGTGGAGCAGTGGCTTGGCAATCTAAATTGCAAAAGTGTGTTTCACTTTCTACTACTGAGTCAGAATTCATTGCGATAACTGAAGTAGCGAAAGAGTTACTTTGGATGACGAGATTTATGCAAGAACTTGGTTTTCAACAAGAGAGGTATGTCCTATTTTGCAATAGTCAAAGTGCTATTCATCTCGGTAAGAATCAACTTTTCATGTTAGATCAAAACATATTGATGTAAGGTATCATTGGATACGAGATGTTCTAGATGCTAAACTGTTAGAACTTAAAAACGTTCACACTGATGATAATGCTTCTGATATGATGGCAAAAACGTTACCAGAGGGAAGTTTAAGTCATGTTGTTACATTGCGGGAATAGCACAATCCTTCACATAGTCAAGAGGGGGAGAATTGTTGGGTTTTTGGGTCCCTTCCTATGTGGAAAAGCCCAAAACTTATTTGTCCCATGAGCAAGAAGCCTAAGGCCCTTAGGGTTTCTAATCCTTTAGTATAAAAGGAGAAGGTATGTGTGGGTAGGCATCCCTGTGTTTTGAAAGAGAGAAAAGAGGAGAATTGAAGAAGAGATGTGTGGAGTGTGCAAGTTTGATCAAGTATTCGATTGAAATATCATTTGTGGTCCGATCTTGCTGATTTTTGGTCAGTTTGTAGAAGACATATGGTTCTTTGTTCTATCGATCGGATTAACGTTTTGAGATTTGAAGCTCAATTATTAGTCTCCAAATAGAGGGTTTGTTGTCTGGATTTTTCTAGGTTGAAGAGCAGGGGCAATCTTTGATCATTTGCAGATTGGGGGGTCATCTATGGTCCAATCGAGCTACTTTTTGGTTAGTAGGCAGAGGACATCTGGAACTTCAATTTGGAAGGTAAGATCGTTTATTTGAGCTCTAAAACTCCAATTTTGAACCTTGTAACAACAACCTATTTTTGGTGATATCTCTCTATTCTTTCTTTTGTGTTATGTTTTCAAGTTGTTCATGATAGGTAGCCGATTTGAGGTTATGTACCTGGCTTTGCTGCTGAACAATCACTTGTAAAAGCTTGTTATTCATAGTAAAGCTTTTGGAGTGGACCATTAGGTCATGTGGTTTTTACCCTTTCACATTGGAAAGGGTTTTCTATGGTAAAAATTGTTTGTCTCGTGCATTAAAGTTTTGTTCTTGTTTGATTTAATTATGTGCTCCATATATTGTGGTATTTTTTGTGCCATTGCGTTCACTCCTCACAGGTTCAATCAAAAAGGAGAACAGGTAAATCTTTGGTTACTCTCTCTCCCATCATAGAGGATGGTCCTGGAATAGAGGAAGCTACCAATGACTGGAATAACAGGTGGGCCTGAAGGAAGCTTCTTACTAGAAGAAGAAGAAGAAGAAGAAGAAGAAGAAGAAGAAGCGAATAGGAGGATTAGGTTGAGGAAGGATTTGAACAAAGCGGCTAGGCAACGGGAGATGACGATGATGAACCACGTCTCCGCCATTTTTGTTTCTCTCTTGACTATATCACTCTGACACTCTCTCTCTCTCTCTGAGTATTAATGTTGTTTGTTTAAATAACAATATAATATGAAGATGGACAGGGAGAAAAGATGAGTGTTCACACACCTGGTGCCACACCCTCCTTTTACGCCAAAACATCCATCTTCTCCAAATGAAGAAGAAGAGAGGATAAGCCACACACTTTTTCTTTCCTATGTATGTTTGTCATGATAAACCATATATATATATATATATAGTTGGAGCTAGAATTAATCCACTCAGAGAGCTGAGAGCTAAAACCGCCAGCCACTGCGCCAGTTACCCTAGCTAATAAACAAGAAGCAGGGCATATCCCAATTCCAAGCCTTCTAATCAATCCTTCCAAAATGCCAACAATCAGGAAGCATATATATTTCTCTTCATCTTATATATTCTTGTACATAAATTAATTTAAAGGGCCCGCACGGGAGATATCCCATGCTCCTAAAAGTCTTTTATTTTACAAATCTCCCTAATACTAAGGTTGAAGTATTTGATGTTTATGATAATGCCTGTATATTAACTAGTAACGTCACGTAGTTTATTTTGAATAATAAAACAAATTTGATATTTATTTACTATATATATAGCACATGCAGTACATTAGTTGACAATGAAGTCGAACAATTTTGTGGTCTGGTGGCCATGAAAGCATACAAAAAATCATAGGATTATTGGTCTTAAGGTTGGCAAGATCGATGTAATTAAAATAATTAATTAATTACATAAAAAAAGATGACTAATAAATATGAATAGGTAGAATGCGGAAACATAATCTCTCTGTGTATGGAGAGAGAGAGTTGTTTGGACAAAGTATCGTATTGCCAGTGCCATGAGGAGGATGGGTCGAGCAATATGGTTAAAATGTCTTTTTGGTTTTTCACTAGCTCCAAACAAGAAGACACAATTCTCATGTGCATGATATAGTGATAAAATATTTAAAGTTTTATATGGAATATCAGACTTTGAATCAGTATAATGACTTGAAAGGTAGAATTATTGTTAGAAGTCAACATTTAGTTGAAAGGTAACAGTAACAAGGTTGGAAGGAAAATTTTGCATGAATTCTGTCGAATGTCCAACTCTGAGTGTGAATAGATTGTGTCAATAACTAGATTTACACGAAAAATGTATCAGGGTTCATCCACCCTTAAAAATTAGTTGGATAGAACTTAAATACCTTAGGTGAATAAAAAAATAAAAATAAAACAACAGGAAGACACGCAATGGAAATAATAAAACAATAAAATCACATTGATAGAGAGAAGGATCACTTTGGTGCCCAACTCAAATAATGATTTATATTAGTTGATGACAATGACTTTTGCATAGAGGTAAAATGTCTCTTTTATTCATGGATATTGTATAAGTGATAAGGATATATATATATATATCTATAGATATATATATAGATATATCTTATATATATATCTTGCCATTGAAATGTTCTTACCACTATCAAGAATTATAATTTTTTTTCTTAATAAAAGATCAGGAAAGTGAGTGACCAACATATATATAGTAATTTTAACTGTAATCAATAGATTTTTTCCTCACTAAGAAATGTCTAGTTTAAACTATAACTAGTGATGAACGACAAATTTGCTGTCCTAACTCCACTGTCAAATTTTGCAGCATCTACTACTGTTCTTTTTAACACTATGAGTTTGAATTTAAGATTCCAAGTATGATGAATTTAAGATGAATTTAAGATTCCAACCCCAAACTCATAAAACATGAGAGAACTTGAGAACAACTAGGGCACCACCATAGTGGCGAAGAGCTACTGTCAAAGGAGAACCCCCAAACCATACCTCTTTTTATTAGGCAAATTCAGCCATGGCCCATGTAGTTGGTTTGTTTTCACCTTATTCTTACAGCACGACGTACTGATCCATGGTCTTTGGATATGGAACTAGCTAGCTACCACAACTCGTCATGTTATGCAATTATTATTTGATGGTCTTCTGGCTAGCTCTCAGTACGATTAAAGGACTATGATTCATAAATGGCGCTTGCTTGAGTCCCCGTTTACAGCTTCAATTGGGTGTTTTGTTTTTGCCGTTTCTCTCTCTCTCTCTATATATATATATATGTATGTATGTATGTATATGTACGTGTGGACGAATCTTTTATCTTTTCTGAAATATATATGGAGAGAGAGAGAGAGAGAGAGTCATAGCCAAAATGATATGATAATAATTTGGCATCATGTACTTATACGTTTTTCTTTTTAAAAAAATTAATTAATACATTCCAAAACAATTTGGCTTCGTTTCATTTCCACTGAACACTTTTGTATTGTGAGCCATAATCAAACTGACTTGGATTCTAAAAAATCAATTAAAGTTGGATCTTGAATTAATTCATATTTGCATAATAATTAAATCTGATCAAGATATATGGTATTTGCATGTTGATGTGTCATGGCTAAAAGATCATTAGAAGACTAGAAAAGTTTAAAATAAATTTTTTAGATAAAAATGTGTAATTTTTTCCTAATTAAGAGAGGGTCTCACACAACGCTTAAATTAAATAACTTTGACATCCAAAAATCTTTCTGAAAGTCATATAAAGAGGATAAACATTATGCATAAAATGACATTTCAACAAACCTTTAAATCTTCATTTCAAGAAAGCTTCCAACATCATTTTCTCCCACCTAAAATGGCATTTCAACAAACCACTTAATTTACATACTAACATATTAAAGTAAAAAGAAGGAAGAAATAAACTTATTTTGATTCTTTCATCTTCTTCTCTCTTTTCTCCTCTTTTCTTCTTTCTTTTCTTTCATCTTCTCTCTTTTTTTCATTCAAATGGCCAAAGGAAAAACAAGTCTTCCATACTTGCCCTTATATACTACCATTTTTCAATTTCAAGAATGGATCTCCACCATTCATTAAAAACACAATCCATGTGCTTAAGGGAGACTCAATCTCAACCATTCATTAAAACAACCAAGTCTCCTCTCTAGGAGAAAACACGCTTTTAAATAGGTTGGCAATCCATGCCATTTACTCTCTTTAAATCCCCACCCTTGGATTTATTCTCCTTCTCAAGAATACATCTCACTCATTAGATCTCTTGTATTTTTCATTCATTTCTCATTTACTTAATGAGACTATTTTCATATCCATTTTTAAGACTTAATATAAGCCATTGGATATCTTTCACTTTTTCAAGACTTGATCCTAACCCTTGGATCATTTAATCTTCCAATACCAAAATTAGCTATTTTCTCAAATATTTATTTTAACTAATTTCCACAAATCAACTTGAGTAACTAATTTCACTCTTTCTCTTTTAAATAAATCCTCCCATTTTCACTCATAAATGAGTGACTAATTTCCATTTTTTTTGCATTTTCTTTTTAGGCAACAACATCATGTCTTGCATTTAACACTTGAAAGACCATTTACTCTCCAATTTTGAATTTCATTTAAATGCCTATTCTTGATTCACAAGATTATGCCATGTGTCACTAACTTCCATATCTCATTTCTCATTTCTTTCCCATTTAAATTAATGGGACCAATTTTCACCATCACATGAGAGACCACTTGAAAGACATAAATATTTTCTTTCTCATTTAATAAAATCTCCATATTTTTCAAGGCATTAATGGGTGACCATTTTCCTATTTTTCATTAGATTTATTTAATTCACCATAATTTCAAGCATTAATGGTGACTAATTACACATTTTCTTTTTAGATTTTCCTTAATCCATATAATCATGTCTCTCATTAATGCAAGAATGACTAATATCATTTCTTTAAATCCCTTCCATGTGCCATTACCACATTAATTCACCATTTTAGGAAAAATTAATTATTCTCCTCAAATAATTCAATATCCATTTTTCCTATTTCCTTTATGGAATTAAATTCTAAAATTCCCAAAATACCCTTTGTGAATTTATTAATCTCATATCTCCACATAAATACCAAATTGGGATTTTATTCACTTACACACCAAATTCCACATAGGAATTATTTTCAATTTACCAAAATATCCTTTATTGGATTTCACTATCCAAATTACCAAAATACCCCTCTCATAAGGCACCCTCAATCTCAAGGATCATCACCTCCTCAAGGGTATTTTTAGAAATTTCTCACTTTCTTTCTCATTCTCTTAACACTAGTAACACCGGGTGTTACAATAACCTTTCAAAATATGACTTAGAACATAGATTCTTGTCATGACATAGTACATAATACTTGAAATATTTATGTTGTAACAAAACATGGTACAACTTGCTTATTCATCGACAACTTGTGATGTTACACTTCTTTGATTTTTGTATCTTTACTACAAGTCCTAACTGGAACGTTTGAATGTTCCAGAGGCATAATCCGAATTAGATGCTGAACCATCTAAGTAAGGATACAAAACGTTTTATCATGCATGTATGCAATAGCTTACTTTTTCGTAAGGGTCAACTGCACATTCATGCTACTTACCATTTTTACGACCATCTTTTTTGAAGTCGGGGTGTATGGGGGTACCCTTGGTAAAGTAGCGGTGCCAATTCGTACTCCCAAATGGATACAATGCGTGTGATCAATGATATCAACGTGTACATATGCATTTCATAGCCATGTCATGTATGCAGTCTATGTGATGAATACATACCAGGGCATGTCAATATGACGAAAACATTTCCGAAGATCGGAGTTTGAAACATAAATCACTTACGTAGTACCTAAGGATATATCACTTATAACCACACAAAACTTATAGAATACACTTACATTTCAAAATCAATCTGGCTTGATAAGCGTGTCGAACTCCTGAGACGTGTTAGACGTGCTATTTCTCAATCCTTGGGCCTCAAGGGTTCCTAAACATCAAGTTTATTCCAAAATATCAATTTCCTAATTTCCTCATAATTTCCATAATTTCTCCTTATTTCTAAGCCTTATTTCCTCAAAAAATTCATAATAAATATCTAAACCCTAATTTAATCCAATTTTTCTCACTAATATTCTTAAAATAGTATTTATAGGCTTTTATAATTTTCTTGCAATTTTTCAGATTTAATTCCTATTTTTTCTCTATTTTTCATAATAACAAAATCACAAAATAAATAATTAATGTAGCATTTTCTATTTTTTTCCAAAAAAAGCATAAATTAAATTCTAGATTTTCTGAAATATTCTTTCCAGAATTTTGAAAATTTCTTCCTATTTTATTTTATTTTATTTTCTTTTCTTTTCCATCTGTCGCGCGTGTGCGACTCATGCGCTGCTTCCCACGCCCCTGGCGGGGGCCCGCCATGCGCCTAACTTCTGGTCATCTTCTTCGGCGACCATTTTGCCGCTGACGACCTTCCCGAACTCCCAAGCTTTGAAACAACCCCTTATTCCCCCTAAATCTGACCTCCCGATACTGAATATGGCCTTAAAATTTTGAAAACAAATCAAAAAATATCTCAAATCAACGTTTACAGGCTTGGCTCCAGCGATGGGCGACTTTTCCGATGAGCTTCGATTCCTCGCTTTCCTCTGCTTCGACGGCCACCAAACTTTTCAGAATTCTTGCTCACGACTCAAGGATCAAAAGCCCTCTTACCATACTCTCAAACACTACTTAACACTCGATTTCTCGAAGTAAAACTTGAATGAAAACTCTCACTTGAACTCAGCTATTTATAATCGAATTCGGTCGTGCCTTGTCCCATCAAGGACACTCCTACATCCTAAGCACCATACCAGGCTATTTCGGCCTTAACCTGCCCTAATCCCTTGATTTATTGCCTCAGACAATGGCCAAAGCACGGCCATAGCGTCTAATTTGATTTTAATTTTTTTTTCATATAATATACATATATATATATATACGAATTTATATAATAGCACATCAAAATAATATTTGTAAAGAAATTATGATATTTAGTACACAATCTTTACATATAATTTCTGGTATTTTATACAATAACCATGTTTAAACTCATAATTCATTTCAAAATATAAAATATTTCATATTCATTTACTTGATACTCAATATTCACAATGTACGCGTACATATTTATAAATTTACTAATACCCATATTACATCATAAATCATAATATTATTATTTATTTTATACGATATAAATATGTTTATATACCTTATACTTACTTATTCATTCCAAACATATACATATTTATAATTTATACATACCATACTATTTATACATAGCCTAACTATATTAAATCTACTGATAGACACTAAAATTCTAACAATTTTATTATGGCTCACATTGCCAAAATTACGCTTCTTAATATTTATTTACGACGCTCTGGGATATTACAATAAACACATATGCATAATCTTCTTTCTTCCTTGACTTTATATTTGTGTTCATTAATTTATTACATTGTATTTTTAAAAAAGATAAGATTTGGGGAGCCAAATTCACCCCCACTTAACATAACAACTTTGACAACCCTATCTAAATGAATGATAGTGAGATAAATGTGATTAGATTTTTGAAACTACATCCAAATTAATTAGTTGTAGAAAAGAATATAGATATATACCTTTATGTGTAAATTGGTAGGCATGCCGAATGGTGTGCTCATAACAATTTTGTTTTAATACAATAATTATTGGAATAATAATGATATTTGGTTCTATTAAATAGTTCTTATTAAACCTATGTGTGGAAGAGGGGGTGAGGTAAACAATGGAATGGCGCCTAATAAATAAAACCGAAGAAAAAGAAAGTAGCGTAAAGTTTAATAATTTTTAGAATGGCATCATGTACCCTCATTTTTTTTCTCTGGATATGTCCTAAGTTTTAAAAATTATCTAATTAATTCTTAATTTTTTTTTAAAATTAATTAGTTACGACATCTCTTAAACTAAGTGTCACACCCTTCAACTTTAGCCCTTTTTTTTTCTCTTTGTGGTTATAAAAAAAAAACTTTAGCTTCTTGAAGAGGCTTTATGACTAATTTTAAAGTTTATAAGATATAAGAGATAAAAAATGAAAATTTATGAAGTAAACGAGTGAATTAACCTTAAATTAAATTAATAATGTGAAAGCAATTACGTAACCTAATTTGGCCGATTTTTGATGAAAAACTAGTAACACATAATTTTTTATTTTAAAAATTAAATTTAATCATTAGAGATCTCTAATTTTATATTTTGAAATTAAAACAATTCAACTAATTTATAAGAATTTTGTTTTTAATTTTATTATTTTTTTTTGGGCTAGGATTTCCTTTTAAATAATATCTTTTATCCTAATTGTTACGCATGCGTTTCGTCTTCTCTCTTTGGCTTTGGCTATATAAAGTAGGCTCAATTATTTGGATAATGTTATTCGGCCAGAAGTAGTACCCGAAGCAGTGCCACCCCATAACAAAATTACAATTTCACCCATAGTCTAATTGACACAAATACCCCTGTTCTAATTTCAGTCATTCCCTCCCTCCCTCCATCCGACGCTCAATCTCTCACTCTCTTCTCCCTTCTCTCTCACTTTCTCTCTCTGTGTTCTCTCTTGTTCGACCCTATCTATTGCGAAATATCTCCCTCTTCTCACTATCTTCTCTCTCACTTGCTCCCTCTTGTTCTCTCTTGTTCGACCTTTCCCATGGCTCAAAGACAAACCGGCCGTAGTGCGAGCCTTCTTCTCGGATCAAAGAAGGGTCGTTGTTTTTAGCCCGTGCGACTTCATCTCCGGCCCTCTCTCGGTCTCTTTCACTCTGAGGCGCTCTCATGTCTCCATTGGCTCAGATCTACAAGGAGGGAGGTAAGTCTTTTAGATATTTTAGTCATCAGCATATCTACGCATTTTTTGGCTTTGGCCGAGACTTTAATGTTAGATCTAGGGAGATTGGGCCGTTGGATCTTGCTAATTTTTGGGTATGTTGGTTGATGGGCCCTTGGCTATCGGGTGGTCACCTCTGATCGCTGGAAACCACCGGTTACAGTGGCCGGTGGTGGCTATCAGTGTATTTTTAAATTTGGCCAAAAATTAAAAATCAGATCTACTAAAATCCAACCGTTAAATATGTCCTATTTTTTTGTATGTTATCTCTATTGACTTGGTGTTTGTGATGGTAGGCTCTGATCGTAGGAAGCTTCGGCCGACAGTGGTCGTGGGGGGGTTGGTAGCGACGATTACATACATACATATTTTTATGTATTCTGTTTTGTAATTAATTTAATTTATATTGTAAATATTGATATTTAATTATGAATTTGAATTGAAGATGTTGAAGTTAATATTGAATTTATGATATTTGAATGTTGTGTAGGTTAAAATTAAATTGAATTGGTTGAAATTTAAATATTAATAAATTAAATTGAATTATATTTGTTTTGTGAATTTTTAAATTAAAATTATCAAGTTTATTTAAGAATCGAATGATAAGTAGTTATTGTTAATTTTATTTAAATTTAGATATTTATTAAATATAATTTATTTAATATAATTTTATTTAAATTTATATTAATGTGTAAGTTAACGGTGAAAATAGTTTTCTTGTAAATGATATAGTAATTACATAGTAAACCAACATTTAAAGTGTATCGTACACTTTATTAAAAGGAAAATTAATTTTTTATTTGTAAAACAAAAAATCACTTAATATGGCCTATATTTACATTCACTCGTTAGATTCGTTTATATTTACGATCACTTAACATAGCCTTATTTATCTGCAAGGAGGAAACTGATCTATCCTGGTGAAAAATGAGTTTGTAGGTCCCTTATTTACAAAGAAGAGTTTTTTCTCTTTTATGATTTAATCGTACTCATTATGTACATATATATAATTTATAAATTCTAATATTAAATAAAATTTTAAAAGAACAAAAATTTTAATCAAAATCATAATTTACTTGATAAATTAAAATAAAGCCAATCCCAAATGAACAAATTTTTGAACGAACTAGTATAGCTCATGATCCTTCTCCATCTATTTGGTTAGAAAAATTCGAGTACAACTCAATCTCTATTATCACATAGAATTAGTTAATTATTTTTTAAATTTTATTTAATATAAATTTAAAATATATCTACACATTAATAATTTCAATAAAATTAACAAAAACTACTTACCATTCAATTCTTCAATAAACAAAAATTCACAAAACAAATACAAATCAAATTAATTTTAACTTCCACAATATTCAAATATCACAAATTAAATACAAATTCAATATTAATTTAACGTTTTCAATACAAATTCATAATTAAATATCAATATTTACAATATAAATTAAAACAATTACAAAACAGAATATGTAAAAATATGTATGTATGTATCCGCCGCCACTAACGTCGCCGACGACCACTGCCGGGCGAAACTTCCTACGATCAGAGCCTACCATCAAAAACACCAAGTCAAGAGAGATAACATACAAAAAAATAGGACATATTTAACGGTTAGATTTTAGTAGATCTGATTTTTAATTTTTGGCCAAATTTAAAAATACACTGATAGCCACCACCGGCCACCGTAACCGGTGGTTTCCGGCAATCAGAGGTGACCACCCGATAGCCAAGGGCCCATCAACCAATATACCAAAAAATCAGCAAGATCCAACGGCCCAATCTCGCTAGATCTAACATTAAAGTCTCGGCCAAACCTAAAACCCATTTAAACGCACTGCCAGTCGCCACCGGCCACCGTGGCCGGTGGTTTCCGGCGATCCGAGGCAACCACCCAACACCCTTATCCCCATTGACCAACATACCCTAAAACAAAAAAGATCCAACGGCCGAATCTCCATAGATCTAAGCTTAAACCTTCGGCCAAACCCAACACTCGCATATACCATTGCTAATAAAACTAAGGACTTACCTCTTTGTAGATTGGACTCGAATCAAGCCAAGGGATGTCGGAGACGCTGTCGCACGAGGCTGGAGAGAGAGAGATGGCCGGAACGAGCCCAAGGGAGGCCAGAGGCTCGGTCGGACGTGCAGGAGAGAAAGAGAAAGAGATGGCCTGAACGAGAGGAATGGAGGAAGGAAGGTCACCCATGGGAGAGTGAGAAAGAGAAGGCTAGAATGAGAAGAATGAAGGTCACGTAGAGAATGTGAGAGAGAGAGAGAGGGGGGGAAATGGGTCAGGCAGAGAATATGAGAGAGAGAGAAAAGAATTTAAATTTTGAAATTTCAACTACCTTATTTTTATTGAACATATCGCGAGATTTTAAAGATAATTTCACGATATTTATGGGGTGGCACTTCTTCGGGCACTACTTTTGGCCAAATAGCATTATCCCAATTATTTTACTATCGACATCGGAACTGATTGATAGAGAGACAGCAGGGAAACAGGAATGGCGGAGACGTGGTTAATCGTCGTCGTCTCCCTCTGCATAGCTCTCTTGCTCAACTCCTTCCTCAACCTAACCCTATTAGCTTCTTCGTCTTCTTCTTCTAGTAAGAAGCTTCCTCCAGGCCCACCTTCTGTTCCGGTCATTGGCAGCTTCCTACTGCTCCGCAAATCATTATCCGAGCTCGAGCGCGTCCTCCGCCGCCTCCGTGACCAGTACGGCCCTATCCTCACCCTCCGTATCGGGTCCCGTCCAGCCATCTTCATCGGTGCCCACTCCACAGCCCACCGCGCCCTCGTCCAGAACGGCGCTATCTTCTCCGACCGACCCAAGGTCCTCCTCCCCACCAGCCGTCTTATCAGAAGCAACCAGCACAACATCAGTTCCGCGGCCTACGGCCCCACCTGGCGCCTCCTCCGCCGCAATCTCACCTCCGAGATCCTCCACCCGTCTCGCGTCAGATTCTACTCCCGCGCCCGGAAATGGGTGCTCTCCATCCTCATCCACCGCCTCCTCGACTCCGGCGGCGCCGCCGTCAAGGTGGTGGACCATTTCCAGTACGCCATGTTCTGTCTTCTAGTGCTGATGTGCTTTGGGGACAAGCTGAACGAGAAGCAAATCAACGAAATCGAGGCCGTCCAACGCGACTTGCTGTTGAGTTTCAACCGTTTCAACATTCTAAATTTCTGGCCCAGGTTAGGGAAGATCGTGTTCCGCCGCCGCTGGAACGAGCTGATTCGGATTCGCCGGAATCAGGACAGGGTTTTGATTCCTCTCATTAAAGCCCGACGCCAATTCGTCCAACAACGACGACGGAAGAAGATGCTCATGGCCGACGAAGATCGTGATGAACAGGAGAAGAAAACGCAAGAAGATAAAGAAGAAGAGGGCGTGGTGGCATATGTGGACACGTTGGTGGACCTGGAGCTGCCGGACGAGAGGAGGAAGCTCAACGACGACGGTATGGTGAGCCTCTGCTCTGAGTTTCTCAACGCGGGCACCGACACCACCTCAACGGCCCTGCAGTGGATCATGGCCAACCTTGTCAAATACCCCTACGTCCAAGCCAAGCTGTACGAGGAGATTACGGCGATTGTGGGGCCGCCGCCGCAACTGAAAACCAAGGAACTCGATGCCGCCATAAGAGAGGATGATCTCCAGAGGATGCCGTACCTGAAAGCTGTGGTTTTGGAGGGGCTGAGGAGGCACCCTCCGAGCCACTTCCTGCTGCCGCACTCGGTGACCGAGGACGTGGATTTGGAGGGGTACATGGTGCCAAAAAGCTCGACGGTGAACTTCATGGTGGCGGAGATGGGTTGGGACCCCAAGGTTTGGGAGGAACCCATGGAATTCAAGCCGGAGAGGTTCCTTGATGGGAATGGGCATGGGATGAATGGAGGAGTGGACATAACAGGAAGCAGAGAGATAAAGATGATGCCATTTGGGGCGGGGAGGAGGATGTGTCCGGGATTCGGGTTGGCTCTGCTTCACCTGGAGTTGTTCGTGGCCAACTTGGTCTGGTACTTGGAATGGAAGGCCGTGGACGGCGACGAAGTTGATCTATCGGAGAAGCAAGAATTCACCGTCGTCATGAAGAACCCACTGCGAGCGCACGTCTCTCCTAGAGTGGCCGCGGCCACCGCTACTTGTTCCTAATTAGTAGCCATTCAGCTCAGTTTGGCAATGCGTCGAACAGTTGGTCTGCAGTTCTATTACAGCAAATAACGGCCACGAAATCCATTCATTCTGCCAGTAGAAGACAGACATGATGCTGCAAGTAGTTTCCTAAAGGACACGTTAGGTAACAGGGAACCATTCATGTTACTCAGGGTTGTTGCTAGGGGTGTGCATGGTGTAGTTTAATCAATTTGAATTATTTTCAGCACCTCAAATTGTTGGTACAATTTTTGGACTTAATTAGACCGCAGTCTGGTTTGGATGCGGCCAAACTGCACTGTATTTGCGGTCTGGTTTGGTGCAGTTTATCACGATTTAAAAATAAATTGTTGGCAATATATAATATATTATTATAACTTGTTAAAATTTATAACATATTATAAAAATATTAGATATAATAGTTATATATTATTATAATATATATTATTATAAAAAAAATATAGGGTGATTTTTTGTAATAATAAGGGTTGCTGGGGCTGTTGAGGTGATTTTTATAAAAATATTTTTTTTATATTTTCTTGGGCGGTTCTGTTTAAAATCGAACCGCCTACTGTCCAAACTGCGAACCGTGCGGTTTGGACAGCCTTCAAACCATTTCCGACTGCAAAAAAAAAAAAAAAATCGATCAATTCAATTTGATTTGGGCGATTTCTGTTCTGCATCGATTTTTTTGAACACCCCTAATCGCTGCTGAGATTTTAGATGCCCTAAATTTTGAGGATATTATATATTTTATTATATAATATTATATATATAAGTGGGGTTCTTAAAATTTTATAGGGGAGCTTTTTCGATTGCTTTTTTTTATTGAATTTATAATATTATATATATATAAGTGATAGTGCTTTGTCTTGTTGTATCAAATTCATTTTGTTGTCAATTAATTGTGACTTTCCTCTTTAAAAATCATCTCCATTCTTTTTATTATTTTGAATTTTTTAAGTTAAAATTAGTTGAATATGAGATCAGACATACTCTCTAGACCTAAGACCGACCTTGGGTGTGGGGCCCTAGGTGACTACCTTGGGTGCCTACCTAGGGCCGATCTTGAGTTAAACTATGTATACATATATATAATTTCCATGACGCTTCCATTACACGTGCATGTTAATATATAACCCCAACACACACACACTTTTTTTTTTTTATGCTCACACACACACACTTAACATGACTGATGAATGACGTTGGCTTAATGACACTTAACAAAAGATTTTTTTGAAATATTATTCATTAGTTTTATATGTATGTTATTATAGATGCTAAATATATATGATAAGATTAATTATTATTGCTACGAGCAACTCCGTCTTAAGAGTTGGTGAGGCTCTTGGCAGTTGGTAGTAGGTGGCAATGGCCCAACTCACTATAGCTCTCTCTCTCTCTCTCTCTCTCTCTCTCTTGTCGACTTATTCGAGCATTGAACAGCATCATTGCCTCTTGATCGGTGACAACGCATCTACTATCTCTTGGTCTTGGTCTCCTTCCTTTTTTCTCCTACTTGCGATCATGTCTCCTAGTCTCTCATCTTCCATCAACATTCGCCATCTCTTTTCATCAACATCTCCTTCAATTGACGTCTGCAGTCTTCTTTCTCCGCCATTTCCTTCACTCTCCAGTGTTTATTCCCTTCGACATTTCTCGTCCTTCTCTTGGTATGCCATTTTTTGGGGGCTCTTGGCATTAGCCTCAGTGGCCTATGTCTTAAGCTAGCCTAGCTATGGGTGTTCAATGAGTTATGGGGTCCTATGACTTGATTCTCTCTACTTTTTATTGTAAAGCTAAGTTCTATTGAATGTTGATAAAGAGAATAAGTTAAAGTAATACTTAATAATTATGTTAAAAAATTGTTAACTTCTCTTTTCTTACGTGAACTATGATAGTCAAACCAGGTACAACATAGAATAATATTGATCAAAGTGTAGCAATGAATTAACTAAAAGAACGCTAAAATTTACATAGAAAACCCCTCTTAATGCAAGGAATAAATATTACAAGAACAAGATCCACCCAAATCTACCCTCAAAGAAACAATGACAATACACAAAGGCCTTATCTAATTATCACTAACTCAATGCATATAACAATATATTAATAAATATATATTTAAGAATAACCATTCTTGGAAACCAAGTAATTTTAATAAAAGAAAATGAGCGATCTTACTAAATAAAAATTTGATAAATTATCACAAAAATATGTTCACAGAGAACTCAAAAACTAATCTTCACCAAATGGAACCACATATGGACCTTCAAATTACCTTTTCATCAAAACTAAATTGTACCTCTTCAACAAAAAAAATTCTACACTTCTATTTCTCTTTGATTTTTTCTAAAAAGACCAACAACTAAAGGGGTAAAAACACCATTTTAAAGATTGTACTTTTGTAGGATAAAAATTTCCTTAAATCTTCCATATAAACCTAACTCAAATGGGATTTTTTATTAAATAGTTGTTGACGTTCAATTTCAGCCGACCATGATTCGTTTTTGGGCCACCATGAATAATTCCGAAAAAATGGTAAGAAGAAGGAGAAAAAACCAAGGGTCGCCCACCAGTCAAGAACACCTCACAATTTTTTACGTAGTTCGACCAGAATGATGCATACTCCACGCCCGCACTCTGATTATTCCTTTAGAATGGCAGTTTCTGATTATTTGTCCTGTCCCCTCTATGATATCTTTGACCCCTATTTATAATGAGGAAACTTTACAATTTAGATAATATATAGAAATATAAAGATGACATAACGGGGGACAAACAGTTCTTATCATCTGTACAAAATCGTAAGTGGGATCTTCATCTCGAGGAGTATGGGCTATTGCAGATAAAGTGAATGGACCCCACCTCTGACTTCTCAGCAGTTTTGCCTTTTATGCAAGCTGGAGGTGTTAGACCAACGATTTGACGGTCCAGCGGACTGAGGGTTTTTATTGGGTGCTTGTTAGTAGATTGTGGAGAGCACGCAAAGGACTTTACAGGAAGCTCATGAAGAGCTCACTTAATGAGCCGTAGGTTTTGGTGGTGTTCGGACTTCCTCTATGAGGTTGCATGGGCCTTCTAGGCTTCGAACGATTGGGCCGGCCCATTGGATCGAGTATGGCCCGTAAGGAATGATGCGGGGAAAGCCCATAACACAAGCCCCCTAGCTCGTAGTGCGACATTCGGACTGGAAGTTGACGTGTGCCAGCTGTTAAACCTCTTTTCTGACTTCTGCCCAATCGCTTCAAATCTCGTCGTTCCACATAGCACGTCTTGTCTGTGGCGTATTTAGTGTGCACGTTCCCCCATTACTGCGCGTGATTATAGTTGTGGGACCCACAAGCTATCGCACGACCACTGGATGCGGGGCATGCGATAAGTCGTTTCTCGATCCGACGACTGGGATTGATCAGGCCAGATATATAAATGATAGGGGGTGTCTTCCCTTTTCTCTTTTTCATGCCATTTTCGAAATCCCTTCTTACTATTGCCTTCTTCTCTTCGAGGCAACTATTGCTTCTGCACTTTCAGAGGTTAACCGTTCTCGTCCGGTGCTTGCTCCGGGTCTTCATACAGACGTCAGGTTTAGAGTTGGGTAAGTTTGTTGCGGCTTTCTTTACTTTCTTTTGTAAGGCCCTTCATCGTTGGTGGTTTCTCTGGTCTTGCCGATTCTGCCGGTGTCGTTTCCATTTACCGGGGAAAACGATTCAAATCGGCTGGTTCGACATCTACTGAGCCTTTGGGCACAATGACCTTAGGATTAGTTTCTTATGGAATACCGAGCTCGCGACTGCAGCCCCTCTCGCTTTAGGTGGCACCCTGTTGCAAAGCGTTCAGTCAAAAAAATAAGAGGTATTTTTAGGGCTTTTCTTTAGTTGTTGAGGTCTGGTTCACAACCTGCGACCTGACTACTTTTTCCCTTTTCCTTTTAGATGTCCAATCCTTTCCGAGAAAACTCAGGCCAAAAGTGCTGGAAACACATCGTAGGAGAAAACGATACCTCAAACTCTGAAGATTGCCTTGTCATGGGGGGTCTAGACTTTGCGAGTTCGAGCTCGCGATCTTAGGAGGTCGTAGACGTGAGTTCTTCTGAAACCGACCTGGAGG
The DNA here is from genome assembly GCA_036245055.1 of Diospyros kaki. Classification (NCBI taxonomy): domain Eukaryota; kingdom Viridiplantae; phylum Streptophyta; class Magnoliopsida; order Ericales; family Ebenaceae; genus Diospyros; species Diospyros kaki. The sequence continues at coordinate 34,830,185 of BSEG01000016.1, forward strand.
TTCAAGATAAGGTCGCTGAGGGAAGTTCCGGGTGCGAGGTTTTCAAAACATTTCCATCCAAGGCCAAACATCACAAGGTGGCATCTTGTATTCGGGAGTTTCGTATCCCCAAGAACTGCCTCGCATATATTCCGGCTTCGAGCTCTCACGTGGCCTATCCATCCTCTAATTTTGTAGCTGTTAGCCCCCAGCACCTTGAGTCTGGCCTTAGGTTCCCCGTGGCTCCATACCTTCTTGCCCTCCTTAACGATGTCAAACTTGCACCCTTTCAATTGACACCGAACTCATATGCCCAACTTACTTCGCTTACTGTTTTATTTCTTGGGAACGGTCTCCCCCCTCCATCACCAAAACGAGTTAGATTTCTTTTTTCCTTAAAGAATGCCAAGGACAGGCTGTATTATTTAGCAGCTCGCCCTTCTCAATACAAGGACATTCTTCCTCAGGGGAGGGCAAAGAGGACATCCAACGTGGGCGACTATAAGTCTAGTTGGTTCTTTGTCTCCCGCCCCTCGCTTTCGTCGCTTAACAACTTTAGCTTTGTGCTCACTCCTGGTAAGGGCATGTTAGTCGGCATGGGTAGGCTTTGATTCATTTTATGCTTCTGACATTTAGCCTTGTCATGCAGACCTTGAAGGCGGAAGACCACTCTTATCAGACGAAGAGATCGGGGTTCTAGACAAACTTGTTGCTGCGGGCTTGGGCTCGGAGAAATTCGAGATAACCGACGAGCTATTGAGGAATCATGAGCTTGCTCCTCCCCTTGACATCGAGGTTACAAATGGGGACCGCGTTGGGGTCCTGGGTGCAAAGACCCTCCCGTCCGCCTTCCAAGTGCCTGAGCCCAGCAGCCAAGCCGGTGATATGGTAAATCTCGAGCTTGTCCAATCAACGAGGTCCAGGGCCAAATCGGGTGCCATATCAGAGCAGTCGCAACAACTGTCGCAGCCTCCACAGCAACAACACCCACAACAAACCCAGCAACAACAACACAGCCAAAGGCAGCGAGAACTAAAGCAAGGCCTCTGTCCTTCGCAGGCGCAACAATAGCACCCCCCGCAGCCATCTGGGCAACGAGCCTCTGCTTCACAGAATCGCGGTCAAGGTGGAGGTCGCGGGAAGGAGGTCGCAAGCGAGGTTCAGAGGGCCCTTGCTGCGGGCTCAAAAAGGAAACCCGACTAGCCCTCGCAGTAGGAGGGGGATAGGAGGAAGAAGGCGAAGGTTCCCGAATGGGAGCCAGCATTGGAGGACCTTCCGGGAGGGGGCTTCGTCGGCCCTCTTCTGGACACCATACCTTCCCTCTTGGGCGCGGTCGCGAAGCCTTTGGATGACGCGAGGCTGAAAGGGGTCGCCCTCTACGATTACATGGCTCGTCATAGCTTAGTGGTAAGTCATTCTTCTTTACATTCCATCTTCTTGGCTAGCCCTTTTCTTGAGTTAATTTTTTTTTTCTTTTCTACAGCTTTCTCTCGCCTCTATAAAGCTCAAGAAGCAACACCTAGATTTTGATGCGCAGTTAGACGCGGTGAACACGTCCTTTCAGGCTGAGCTTGGGAAGCTCAAGAGGGAGAAGAAAGCCAAAGAAGACGAGCTTCTCTCCGCCCAAAAGGAGGTTGAGGAATCCACGATGTGTCTGAGGGAGGCAACGTAGAAAAATAAAGACCTTGAAGAGGAGCTTCATCGGTCAAAGGGTCAGTGGGAGTCGGCCAACTCAAAACTTTCCCACGAGCTGAATAAAGCCAAAGAGCGTCTGAGTAAAGCCCAAGATAAGCTAAAATAGGCTGAGGTGGAGCAGAAGTAGGCTGATGAACGAGTCGCCCGGTGTGAGGAGATCGCAACAAGGGCCATCGATGATATCAGGGCGGAAGTGGAGGCTCGGATGGACTTGGCACGCCAAGAGGTCAAGTCTGACACTTGTTCGGTGTTCCTGTACACTCTATGGCTGAACCATCCCGAGATGGATTTCTTCTTCTTTGGTGCGGAGGCCATTGATGAGGTGAAACGGTACGCGACCGAGGCTGCTGAGGATGCCATAGCTGCCACCCCGCTTGATTCATCGGAGGTCGCGATACCGACAGCTGAGGTCGAGCTATCTAGGGCTGTTGACGTTCAGATCGGTGGTAATGCCGAGGCACAGCCTTCGGAGGTTGCCGAGGTTTTTCCTGTCGGGGTTGCCAGTCTTCAGCCGGCTGAGGCTCGGCCTGTCGCAGCAAGTGCACTTCCTAGCTAGGGCTCTTGCGACCCTTTGTTTTTGTAACACCATAATTTATTCAATGAAACGAAGCTTTTCCTGTACCTATGTATCTTGCTTTAGATTTTTTTACGAACTCAAATCCTAATGGAGTCTTCTTTCAATAATTCTTGAACCAATGCTCATGACGTAAAGAACTCTAGCAAGGTTCTGTATACCGAGTAGATCTTCTTGCCAAGTTATATGTCCAGGTAGATCGTCCTGTGACCTCAGCTGACGTATCATGGCTTACATTCGACTGACTCGTGTTACCAAGCTATATGTCCAGGCGGATCATAGATTAACCCCAGCTAACATACCATGATTTTTTACAAGTTTCAAATCCAAGAGGGAATACCCAGGAAGGTTGCATACCATGACTTTGAGTCAAGATGAAAGGACCTTGTTTTAGAGACTTTTAGTTATCGGAGGCGGTTGCCCAGTAGAACTCAAGCCATGACTTTTGAGTTAAGTTGAATGGTTCTTCAGCTTGCAACTTTAGAGATATTCAATCGAATATCAATAAGAATAACTTCGTCGAGAAGGAACACTCAGGTAGGTCGCAATCCATAACTTAAGTCAACATGAAATGATCTCAGCTAGTGAATCCTTCAGCTTGGGGGGGGTTCCAAGATGGATGCTCAGTTAAACCGAAAACCATAGCGTAGTGGTTAGGTTGAATGGGTTCTAGCTCGCAAACCAGGATCTCGCGGCCTCTCATTTTGGAGATATTCAATCGAATACCAGAAAAATTTCATGGATTCCAATCAGATTTACAAAAGTTGCTTGCAACAAAAAAGACGAAGCACAGGTAAGGACAGTTACATTCATTGGTAGTAGGGACGAAGGTGTTTCGCGTTCCAAGCTCACGGAAGGAGGGTCCCGTCCATGTTTGCCAAATGATATGCTCCATTACCCAGATTCTCCCTGATGATAAATGGTCCTTCCCAGTTGGGGCCTAGGGTGCCATCGCTCGCCGTGCAAGCTCATGGGACTAGGCTTCTAACGCCTTATTGTCAGATTCGAACCTTCCTGTTGTAGTATCGTGCCACCCTTTGTTGATAGATGGTGACCCTTATGCGAGCTACATCCCTTGTTTCTTCGAGCAAGTCGAGGTTTGTTGCCAGCAGCTCGTCATTGTCCTCAAAGTTGAAGGTGGCCCTTCGGTGGCTGGTCAGGTTGTTCTCTGCAAGTACCATATCAAGAATGGGGTTTCTCCCGTGCTACTCCGGGCTATCGTTCAATAAGCCCAGAGCACTGTTTGCAGTTCATCTACCCAAGCCCCCTTTCTGGCATCAAGCTTTGTCTTTAGGATTTGCTTGATTATTTTGTTGATAGCTTCGACCTGTCCATTGGCTTGGGGGTGGTCCATGGCGGTGAAACTTTTTCGGATCCCTATTGACTCGCAAAACTGGATGAATTGCTCACTGGTGAATTGGGTTCCGTTGTCTGTTATTATTCATTTTGGAACTCCGAACCTACAAATGATATTATCCCATGTAAATGCTTGTACCTTAGAGCTGGTGATCTGTGCTAGTTCTTTGGCTTTTGCCCATTTGGTGAAGTAGTCAACTGCCACTATGGCGTACTTGCACCCTCCGCGAGCTGTCGGAAATGATCCAATCAGATCCATCCCCCAAATGGCAAAAGGCCATGGGCTGCTCATCTGCTGCAAGTAAGCTAGGGGAGCTCATGGAACCTTAGCGAATCTTTGACATTTTTCACATATTTTTACCCTCTCTACGGCATCTTTCTTTATGGTGGGCTAATAGAAACCTTGTCGTAGTGTCTTTTATGCCAGTGATAGTGCCCTGGCATGGTTACCACAGTGGCCGATGTGAATTTCTGCTAGCACGGTCCGGCAGTCGATGCCGTCAATGCACTTCAGGAGTGGGGCTGAGAGCCCCCTCCTATACAGTCTGTCATCGTAGATACAATATCGAGCTGCTCGAGCTCACATATGGCGTACTTCCAATTTGTCTTCTAGCAATTTCCCGTCTTGTAGATAGTCCAGAATGGGAATCATCCATGAGTTTTAAGAGATCGTGATTGCCAACGTTTCAGCTCGTTGTTCAGTGCTGGCAGTGGCCAAGAAATCCACAGGTATAGCTCCTAAGAATTTCGCATCTCGGGCGGTTGTGAGATGAGCTAATGCGTCTGCATGAGAGTTCTGGGAGCGGGGAATCTGGCGCATTTCATATTTTTTGAAAGTGGCTAAGAGTTCGCGTACCTTTTGTAAGTATGCCACCATCTTTGTATCTTTGGCCTGGTATTCTCTCCGTACTTGATTGACAACCAGCTGCGAATCGCTGAAGATTTCCAAGGATTCAGCCCATATTTCTTTCGCCAGTCGGAGCCCTACTAGTAGGGCCTCATACTCAAACTCATTGTTAGTGGTCGAAAACCCGAACCTCAGAGCGTAGAGGATTTTGTGACCCTCAGGGCTTATCAACATGACCCCGGCTCCCGCTCCCACTCCTTGCTCATTTGATGACCCATCGACGTATAATACCCAAGATGGTCCTCTCAAGCTTTCCATTTCTTCGTCAATCGGTCCAATGAACTCGGTAATGAAATCTGCCAACGCCTGTCCCTTTATCGTTGTTCTCGGCTTATACTTGATATCGAACTGGGCGAGCTCGATAGATCATTTTAGTAGGCGACCCGAGGTATCTGGCTTTTGCAAGATTTGTTTTAACGGGTACTTGGTCAGGACTTCGATATCATGCGCTTGGAAATAAGTTCTTAGCTTCCTTGATGCCATTATTAAACAGTAAGCCAGCTTTTCGACTGGTGCGTACCTCGTTTCCGCGTTGACCAAGCTTTTGGAGACATAATATATGGGGTGCTGCACCCCTTCTTCCCCCCAAACAAGGGCCACACTGAGAGCATGTTGGGATACTCCCAAGTATAAGATCAATTTTTCCCCTTCCTTAGGTTTGGCGAGCAATGGGAGCTGTCCCATATATTCCTTTAACTGCTAAAACGTGGACTCGCATTCTTCTGTCCACCTGAAATCTTGTTCCTTCCTTAGGAGCTTGAAGAATGGGGCACACTTATCAGTCGCTTTATAGACAAAACAGCTCAGGGCCGCGACCTTTCCATTGAGGCTTTGTATTTCTTTTTTTCTCATGGGCGACGTCATATCGAGCAAAGCCTCTATTTTGTCTGGATTGGCTTCAATGCCTCTATTGTTCACTATAAACCCGAGAAATTTTCTAGAGGCTACCCCAAAGGCGCATTTGAGTGGATTGAGCTTCATCTGGTAGCTCCTGAGGACTGCAAACATTTCTTTCAAATCGAAAACATGGTCTGCTACCCGTTCAGACTTCACTAGCATGTTGTCCATGTATACTTCCATGGTTTTGCCGATCAAGGCTTCAAACATCGTGTTGAGCAACCTTTGGTAGGTCGCACCAGCGTTCTTCAAGCCAAAAGGCATAACCTTATAGCAGTAAAGCCCCTAGTCGGTAATGAACAAGGTGTGCTCTTGGTCGGTGGGGTTCATGGGGATCTGATTGTAGCCCAAATAGGCGTCCATGAAACTGAGGAGCTGGTGACCAGCCGTTGCATCCACGAGCTGATCAATTCTTGGGAGAAGGAAGTTGTCCTTAGGGCAAACCTTGTTCAGGTCAGTGAAGTCGATGCAAGTCCTCCACATCCCATTTTTCTTTTTTACCAGGACTGGGTTATCCACCCACACCGGATAGTGGGCCTCTTTAATGAAATCGTTTGCCAAGAGTTGGTCCACTTCTTCTTTGAGAGCGGGCATAATGCTCGGGAGTCATTGACCTTTTCTTCTGGCGTACTGGCTTGTAGCTCGGATCTATGCCGACTCTGTGCGACATGACTTCTGAGGCAATTCCTACCATATCCTTGTGGTTCCATGCGAATACATCGAGGTTAGCTTCAAGGAAATTGGTAAGTTGGGATTTTACCTCTGGGGACAGATTTTTCCCTAGCTTGAGGCGTTTTTCTTCGTCCACCTCGCTGACAAAAATATCTTCAAGCTCTTCCACTGGACCGGTGGGCTGTCACAGTCCAACTCGCAAGGATCCAGGTTGTGATTAGCCAGTCGTTGGCTGGTCGATCGCGGGCTATCTTTTGCGATGACATTTACTTTCTTTCCCTTGGCTCCCATTTTTATGGCGTCTTTGTAGCAACGTCTTGCGAGGTGCTGTTCGCCTCGTACATACCCTACTCCATTGGGGGTCAGGAATTTTACTGTTAGTGATCTGGTCGAAGTGACCAGATCCAGGTCGTTCATCGCCGCCCTTTCGAGCACGACGTTGTATGCTGAGGTGCAGTCTACAATTAGGAACTCCGCCAAAGTGGTGGCCTGGCGATTCGCCTCCCCGACGGTAATGGGAAGGCTAATCTGACCGACAGGGATCACTGCATCACCTGTGAATCCGTAGAACGGTTCTAGGGACGAGTTCAATTGTTCCGATCCCAAACCCATCTGTTTAAAGCACATTCTATACATTGCATTTACGGAGCTACCCGTATCCACCATTATCCTTTGTACTTCAGAATTGTCGATGTGGGCCCGTATAACGAGCGCATTATTATGCGGCCAATGGACGTTCCTGGCTTCTACTTCTGAGAAGACCATCTTTTCTGGAATCGGGTTACCCCTAGCTCGCTTCATGGGAACCGACTGCTCGTCTGATCTTGCCAACAACACATGGTTAGCTTCATGCACGTACTTGTCGCGAGATTTGTGGGAAGGCCCTGCGGGGTGAGGCCCACCATGAATCGTGAAGATAGTTCACATGGCTGGGGAGCATTCACCGTCAGAGGGGGGTGACTGTTGTGTTAGCAGTTGACTTGGTTAATTGGTTGGTCGCACCACGTAATCTTTTAAGCGACCTCTTCTTATCAGATCCTCAATGGCATCCTTTAGGGCCCAACATTCGAAGGTGTTGTGGCCCGCCTCGTTGTGATACGCGCAAAACTTCTCCTTATTTCTGAATTTGTTAGGAGTTCTCAGCGGGTTGGGCTTTCTGAATTCCTCTTTGTTTCTTTCCATGGCGAAGATCCTTTCTTGGAGGTCGGATAGGACACAGTAACTATCGAATCGCTGTGGCCTCGTAGGTCGCTCATCTCTCTCTGCCTTGTGAGCTCGTTTGAACACTTCATTATTTGAGCGATCCCCTCGAGCTTCCCTTCCGATGTCTCCGTTATTCTTTCTTTTATTCTTGTTGGAGCCCCCAGCTTCTTTTTTCAATCCGATGCGCTTCTTCGACCAAAAGGCGTCCTCTCATTGGATCTCCTTAGAGGCTCGTTCATAAAATTCCCCCAAATCCTTAACTGGGGTCCTGTAGATGCTCTTATAGAGCTTCCCATCTTTTTGAAGGCCGACGGAGATCGCCATCAAGATACTTTCGTCGGAGGGGTCCTCGACGTTACTCACCTCATGCCTGAATCTAGCAATATAATCCCTCAAGAGCTCGTTTTCTTTTTGGAATAAGGTGGCGAGATGGCACAGAGGTGCGAGTTATCTCCTTAGGGCCCTGTATTGATTGACGAATCTCTGTTGACATTCCTCCCAACTGTTGATGCTGCGAGGCGGAAGGTTTCTGAACGAAACCTGGGGGATATCACCCAAGGTTACCGGGAAGGCGCGACATTTCACCAACGAGCTGGTTGTTTGTAAATCCATTTGTATGTTGTACGCGTCTAGGTAATCATAGGGGTCGCTGTCCCTATTGTACTATGGCATGCTTGGTACTTTGAATCTCTGTGGGAAGGGTTCAAGTTCAACCTCTCTGGTGAACGGCGTCCTGTCCCCATGGCCATTACTTTGGCTGTGGACTCCTTGTCTTTCTTCTAGCTGCCAAACTCTTTAGTATAATTCCTCCACAGTTGAGTCTGGTCTCGCTGATTGCTGGGCCTGCGATGGCCTACTCTTTTCCCGGTCTAGAGAGTGGTGATTTGGGAATGGGTAGTTGTCCCCGATATCCTCCTCTGCGGGCGGAGGTCGTCCTTCTCACATTTGGCAGACCCTTCGAGGCAAAACCAGTGGGTCGTGGGTAACCCGTGCTTGAGCTTGGGCCAGAATTCTGACCGCGTCAACGAGCTGCATCACTGTATTCTCTAATGCCTCCTGGCGTTGCTGCCAATCCCGGATCATCCTGGTTCTGGCGACTTGGTTCGTGGGTTGAACAAGAAATCGTGGTGGTATACCGGTGACATCTACGGTAGGTGGGTGTAAAGGGATATCTACTGGCGGAGCAACGGGTCCTCCATTTGGTGGAAAATCTCGCGGTCGATCGCGGTGATTTTCTGGTGGGTCGACCACTGCCTCAGAACTTCGAGTATTCCTTCCTCTAGCGCCAAAATGTCGACGTTCAATTTCAGCGGACCGTGATATGTTTTTGGGCCGCCATGAATAATTCCGAAAAATGGTAAGAAGAAAGAGAAAAAACCAAGGGTCACCCTACCAGTCAAGAACACCTCGTAATTTTTTACGTGGTTCGGCCAGAACGATGTCTACTCCACGCCCGTACTTTGATTATTCCTTCAAAATGGCGGTTTCTGATTATTCTTCTTGTCCCCTAAATGATATCTCTGACCCCTATTTATAATGAAGAGCCTTTACAATTTGGATAATATATAGAAATATAAAGATGACATAACGGGGGACAAACAGTTCTTATCATCTGTACAAAATCGTAAGTGGGATCTTCATCTCGAGGAGCATAGGCTGTTGCAGCTAAAGTGAATGGACCCCACCTCTGACTTCTTAGCAACTTTGCCTTTTGTGCGAGCTGGAGGTGTTAGACCAGCGATTTGACGGTCCAGTGGACTGAGGGTTTTTATGGGGTGCTTGTTAGTAGATTGTGGAGAGCTCACAAAGGACTTTACAAGAAGCTCGTGAAGAGCTCGCTTAATGAGCCGTAGGTTTTGGTGGTGTTCGGACTTTCCTCTATGAGGTCGCATGGGCCTTCTAGGCTTCGGGCGATTGGACCAACCCATTGGATCGAGTATGGCCCGTAAGGAATGATGCGGGGAAAGCCCATAACAATAGTAAACTAATATTTTAGGACATCTCTACAAAAGAGAAAATCCAACCCTACAAATATGCCCCTTTCTAACTACATGCATGGAGAGTTATTTGTCGTCGTAATAAGAGAACGACAAACCTCAAGGTTCTTCATTGGTAGTACTTTTATTAACATATTAGATCTATGGGATATTAGCACCAAAAATCCAAAACTTTTCGACTTGTGGTAATTTTATCTAATTTTTCTAATTTTGGAAATTAAGGCCGAATTTATAAAGTTAGTAGCAATTTTATCCAAATTGGAAAAACAGGCTACCCAACCATTATTTTAATAGTAATTTTTTTTATAATAAAATGTTAAATTGTTATACAAAACTGTATTTAACAAAATTGTACGACTGGGCAACCCGTTTTTTTTAATTTGGATAGAATTGCAGAATTAAAAAAACGGGCTACTCGATCGTACAATTTTGTTAAATATATATTTGTATAACAGTTTAACATTTTATTATAAAAAAATGTATCATTCAAATGTAATATATTTTATGTGTGATTCTAGAAAGAAAGGGACTGTTTTAACATTTATGTATAATACAATATAGTAATATTGTATTTTAAAAAATTTTGGTGAATGTATATGAGTGTATTACTTTAGTCGTCTTCATGAAATAATTATTTATTATTGTTTATAAAATGACTTTGTTATCTGTTGAAATTTTTTAGGGATTGTATAAAAATAAAATGAGAGTGAGTATGATTTGTTGTCGAGTTATCTAAAGAATTGGTCTGAGATAGAAAAGACTGTTTGTTTGGAGCTATTTAAAAAGAAAGTGAGGGTAATTTATTTAGCTGATCTTCCTGCAACAAAAAAATTAAACTCACACTAAAAAAATGTATTTAATATTTTATTATTAAAAATAATTGCTATTAAAATAATGGTCAGGCAGCCCGTTTTTTCAATTTGGATAAAATTGCTACTAACTTTATAAATTTGACTTTAATTATCAAAATTTAAAGGATTGGATAAAATCGTCACAACTCAAAAAGTTTTGAAGTTTTGATACTAATAACCCTAGATCTATTGGGATAGATGTGAATTTTCTTAATTTCAAACAATATGTCATTAAAGGCATCTCGAATCCAATGATACTAATATGTTCTTTGCATGGTGGTACGTCCTTGCATGCGGGGGAGATGCAGGGAATGCGTAGGCCAAGTGCTTGGACCTGATCTTAAGGCACTATCAGATTTGTTTATTGTATTGCTGTTATTTAGTCTTGCTAGTGGTTGAATAAATTAAGGGGAGTATTGCACGTTGTGTTGGTCGTGCAAGTGCTTCCTGTTTTCTAGTGTTGTTAGTTCCTGCTTTTCCTTTCATCAGTATTCAAGCCTATTTAACGGCATTGTTAGGATTGGAAAGGATATGGATTAATAAGAAAATTCCTTCCCTAATATTATCTTCTATTCCTATCTCTCTTATGCTCTTTAAACCCAAATTAACCGCATCATTTGATATCAGAGCTGTTATGCCTGCTAAAATAAATAAATAGAGAAAAAAGAAATGCCATGTGGTAGCCCTAGGAGTCGTCACGTGGCAAGCCATCACATTGCCACCTGGCTGCATCCACAATGGTCTCTTCCTTCTCCTCCCCCACGCTGCCACGCAGCAGCTTAGCCAGGGAAAGGGAGGGCGCTTCCCCCCTCCCCCAAGCTGCCACGCAACAACGCGGCTAAGGAAGGAGGGTGCTTCCCCCCCTCTAGCCACGTTGCCATGCTGCAACGTGGCTAAAGAAATTAAGGGGGGCTCTACCCCCCCCACCCATGAGAGAGTCTCTTGGGGGTATTCTCATGCCCCAAGGAGACCTCTCTCGGGGGTACTTCACACCCCCGATGGAGGTCACTCGGGGGTGCCTAATGAGCATCTTTGTGCACGCACCCATGGATGCTCATGTGCGCGTTCGGTCATGCACCCTCGCACCAATAATTTCATAGGACTCGGTCAAAATTACCTCTGAGAGACCCGCTGTAAGACCCCGTTTCGGCATAAGGTTGCCACACAATTTAGATGAGTTTAAAATGTCGAAAAATTGGCTTGATAACAGTTATAAGTACTGAATCGACTGTAGGGAATGCCTCGGAGTGAAATTGTCTAATGAAAATGATACAGTCTTGATAAGCATCCCAAGATAGGATTTATGGTATCGAAAGAAATTAGATCGGGAACGATTTTCGGTACAGTTAAAATGTAGCTGCTATTTAGGCTGCAAAATCGAATCGTTGTAGGAGACTCTCAAAAAATTAATAGAACCCTAGGAGGGCACCAGTTTTGAGTAATGAGCAACCCTTCAGTAGTTTCGAGATGAAACAGAGGTCCCGAGAGGACGCAAAGGCGAAATCGTCTATATCGAGTAAAAATTAAGTTATTAATTGTGGATTTTCGGTATTATAATATAAATTAATTTAAAGTTTAAGGGTATAGTTACAATTAAGGAATTACACAAGTGTAATAGGGATGAAATTTGAGATTTAATGTGTAATTTTTCTTAATTTAATTATGCAATTTCTTATACATACTAATGTAATATATAGTTATATATATGTATGCGTGAGGTGTGTGCGTATCGGTGCGCGTGAGGCCATGCCTCTGCAAATCATCTCACGCCCTGCAAGCTTCAGCCATGCCCTGTAACTTGATGGTCGCTTCTTGCAAGATTTATAGGAGATTATGCACACAATAGGTGATGGCCGAGGGAGACGTGAGGCGGTATGAGCCTATAAATAGAAGAGTGCAGAGGTTGAGGGAAACAACAAAGGAAATGGTAAGGAGCCCACGAGAGCTTCGGCCAAGAGATGAGAGAGATGGAAGAGAGTTCGAGGAGTTGCGAGGAAGGCCGAAGGCGGTCGGAGCAAACCTCCAGCAGCAGCAAGCGGCCATGGCTGCACGAGCAGCAAGCTGGGCGGAGGTGGGCAGTTGCAAGGAGGCTGGTGGGGGCCATGGCAGTGGCCTGCAAGGCTGGTGACAGCAAGTGGAGGCCCAACCAGCTCCTGGCGAGGTCAAGCGATGGTGGGAGAGCGGCGGCCATGTGCGGGAAGCATGTGTAGGAGGCTACCACGATGGCAGCGGACGACGGCAGCGATGTGCGAGAAGCAGAGGCAGCTAGTGGAGGTGCACGATGGCGCTGGCAAGCGTCGGCGACTGGCGGGATGGCCTGGCAGCTATGGTCGCGAGAGCTGTGCATGCGAAAGTTGCAGACCGGGGGGGAAGAAGAAGGAGGAAAAGAAGAAAAAGAAAAGAAAAAAAGAAAAGAAAAATTAGAAGAAAAAAAAAAAAGAGAAAATGTGGAGAAAAATTCTAAAAAAGCTGCCAAAATAATTTTAGGAATTTTTTTGTGCTGGAGGAGCATTTTGAAGCTAACAAAATTGATCGGGCACTCATTTTGGGAATATGGCATGCATATCGAGGAAGCCCGAGAGGCTAAGTTAAGGTAAGTAAAATTTTTTAGAAAATTTCATAAATTCAAAAATATTATTTTATGAATTTTCGTAGTGAAATATTTGAGAAATATTTAGTTTGGATTTATTGAAAAAAAATAGGAAGAAATAGAGAAAAAATAAAGAAAATGCAATAAATTATGAAAAAATAGGTTTTAATATTTATTTAAGTAAATGTGGTGATTAGGATGCTTTGAGACTTAAGTCGAGTGACTTGTGCGAATTTTGACGTTAGCACGCAAATCGAGGCAATGCAAGAGGTAAGACACGAATATCGAGGTAGCCCGATAAGTTTGAGAAGGTAAGTGGTACTTCCAAACTAGATTTAGTTTATGGAAAATGTTTGGTTTGTAAGTGATTTATGTGTCAAACCCAATCCTTGAAAATGCTTTCATTATATTGACATGCTCTGATATGTATCTATCACATAGACTGCATACATGATATGCTATGAAATGCATATGTACATGTTGATATTATTGATCACACGCATTGTAGCCATAAGGAGTATGAACGGGTATCGCTACTTTACCAATGGTGCACCCATACACCCCAGCTTCGAAAGAGGTGACCACAAAAATGATGAGTAGCATAAAGGGTGCAGTTGACCCTTACGATGAGTAAGACATTGCATTCATACACGAAATATGTTTTATGTACCCTTACTTAGATGATTCATCATCTAACTTGGGATTTGCCCCTGGAATATTCAAACGTTCCAGATGGAGATTGTAGCAGATACGAGGATGAATGGGGCATGAAATGATACTTAGTAAGGTGCATGAGAAATGAAATGTATGTTATGTAGACCATGAATTTATGTTTTGCTACTTTGAATTTTGAACGTTTTGAGCAATGTTGATGTGTATCTTTATGGTTAATGAAGATGTAAAAATCGATTTATGATTAATGTTAAGATATCAGGTTTCGATCATTGCTTCCGCATTTAATGTGTATAATGATTCTCTTTCGAGATAAATGAATGGGAATTCTGGGACGAATTCAAGGAATGATGTGATTTAGCATTAGTTTCGAAGAAAAAAAATTATTATCCCAGAATTATCTCAAGTTATAACGCGCTCGAGAAAATGGAGCATTACACCCGCCAAGAAAATTGGGTAGACACATGGATGCCTCTCCCATCGCTAAAAATAGGGGGATTTTTCATCTCATTGGGTATGCAATCTCTTACTCTTGTACTTACATTTTTGCCTTCAAGCATTTTACTTCTACGAGGGACTGACTTAAGCATCGGAGAGTTCACGTGGGGATTCTCACCCTCGCCCCTAACTGATTTTCTTTCCAACAAGTCATCCATCACTCTCAACCTAGCCAAGGGACTCATCCATCACTGTTGTGACCCACGAAAGACTCATCCATCGCTGTTGTGATTCCCGAGAGACTTACCCATCTCTCCCCATAATTACTCATCGTTTGGATAATTCACACTCCACCCATTGCTCGAATGAGTCATCCATCCCCCGAGTGAGTCATCCATCACTCAGATACACCACACGAGAGTCATCCATTGCTCAGATACACCACACAAGAGTCATCCATCACTCCGATCAGGTATATGAGTGTCATCCATCGACAGTTTCCCCTTTTACAAATTTATTGTTGTAACCGTGTAACAATAATTGGCGCCGTTTGTGGAAAATTGAACAAAAGGCTAAGAAACCCTCATTCACCATGGCACAAACTTGAAGCGGTTGACAGACTCTCTCTCGTGGTGCACAATCACCTCAACAAGAGACTTTTCCTCGTGTGGAAGACCAACATCAAACTTCCCGTGAGGGCCAGGCACCCCTCACCTATCGATCCGCTTGTAAGGGTTAGCCATCTCTCACCCATCGGTCCGCTCATGAGGGCCAACTCCCCCTCACCCATCAGTCCGCTCGTGAAGGCCAGCTTTCCCTCACCCATCGGTCCTCATGTGAGGGTCATCCACCCCTCACTCAACAACTGCCCTTCCTAGGGCATTCACATCCATTGGATATTCAGTTCCAAGCTCCACCATTTATCAACTAACGTGCCCTTCCGGGGCCTTATTTTCCTCATCACATTGGCTCAAGTGTACTAGCCCCACCCATGGTTCCTATGGTTGAGTACGAAACGTTGCGACAACAACACGTTGAAGGGATGCAAGCCCTTCGTGAAATAGCTGGGATATTGCAAGGTTTGGTTCCTTGAGCCTCATGCCAGCTACCTTGAGAAAGTTTATACCAGAAACAGTTTTGTCCAATGGGGCATGTCAAGAGGTTCCAGGAAATGGCTCTTACCGAGAGGCTACTCCCGACTCTCATACACAATCTGCCCCTCTTCGAAACAACCGACCAAGGTCTCCTACCCGAGGGGCTCCTACCCAAACTTCTCCCCATCGAGGAAATCAAGGAGAAATTGATCGTCGAAAAACAGAAAGACGAAGCCCTCAAAGGGGAAGATATTCTGAAATAGTGGCCAACACTCCCATGGAAGGGGGTCAGAATTCCACTAAACCCGTAACCAACTAGAATGATGAGCCTGATGACAACCCTACTGTATTTAGTGCTTAGGAAACAATCGACATGAAAAAAATGATTGAATAGGTGCTATAACAGAATAAGTTATTACCTGTTTCTAAGGAACAATCTCGTGGAAAATTAGCATTTGTGATAAAAGTAATGGAAAAACCCTTACCAAGAAAGTTTAAGAGACCTCCAATAAACCCTTATTCAGACAAGGACGACACTTATGATCACGTGCAAAATTGTGAGTCTTTAATGATGCTTCATGGATGGGACGACGAGATAATGTGTAGGGCCTTTCCATTAACCTTAAATAGGCATGCTCGGGCCTGGTTTAACGATTTACCCAAAGCGTCCATTTCTTCATTCAGGTAGTTAAAAATGAAGTTTATTAAGGCATTCATTATCAACAGTCATAGGAAGAAGGATGCAACATATCTTCTTAGCATACGACAGGGGAGTAAAGAAACCCTATGCCACTACGTGGATAGATTTCGGAATGCCACACTTGAGATTTGTAATCTACCAATTGAAATGGCAATGTCTTCCATGTTTCAAGGGGTGCAACTAACTTTTCTCCAAGAATCCCTATCTCTAGAACTGCCAAAATCCTTGGCAGATTTGTTCGTCAGGGCTAATAAATATATACACCATACAAAAGTAATGAGCATTGTGGTAATGGATGAAGACAGAGAGCGAAAAAGAAAAGAGCGAGATATTGAAAAAGACCTTAATCGGCGACGAGAGAGGACCCAAAGACTGGATGATGTCGGGCCCCAGTTCAATCACTATACTCAGCTTACCCAACCTCAGTCTACCATATTGGCAGCCATAAAAGGATCAAGCCTAATCAAACTTCCAAAAAAGGTGGATCGACCTATAGGGAAGAATAAGGATGAGTACTGTCAATACCATAGAACTCGTGGTCATTACACTGATCAATGTCAAGAATTGAAAAATCAAATTGAGATACTTATCCAGGAAGTGCACTTACAAAGATATGTATGAGAAGAAGAGGAAAATAACAGGGAGCCATGAAGAAGGGAAGAGAGGCTTGAAAAACAATGAATACATAATCCAAGACAACAAGAGAGAGAAAGTGACTATAGGCAGAATCCCCTTCTGGATAATGAACCAACACATCAGGCAATACATGTCATTTCAGGTGGTGAAACCTTGGCTGGTGATAGCTCCTCTTCCCGAAAGACTTATGCCCATTTAGCCTACCAAGTCAATTCAGTAATAGAAGTTAGAGAAGATGAAGAGCCCATTATATTCACGCCTACTGACAAAGGAGATGTAATCATTCCACATGACAACTTGATGGTATTCTCAGCTGTCATTGCGAAACACCCCATTGAAAGAATTTTGGTAGACAGTGATAGCTCAATGAAGCTCATTTATTGGAATTGTTTCGAGCTAATGCACATTTCCCAAGATCAATTGAAAAATATCTCTTCCCCTTTATATAGTTTTACCGGGGAGACTGTCCCGGTCGCTAGTTCAATTCAGTTGCCAATCACATTGGGCTGTGGTCCTTAGAGCACAACATGTCAGACCTACTTTATGGTGGTTAAAGCCTCATCAACTGCATACAATGTAATTTTTGGTCATCCCTTGCTCAACGACATAAGGGCCGTAGTCTCTTTCTGCTATTTGTTGATGAAATTTCCTACACCCCAAGAAGTGAGACAAGTCCGAGGGGATCAACGGAAAGCCCGCACGTGCTATGTTGCATCTACAAAAAGGAAACAGAGTGAAGAGACTTTATTGAGCGCTAAGCAAACTATGCAAGATTCAGTTTTATTATTTCCTTTATTTGGATTATTTGCATTGTAATAATGTGAGTCCAAAATGGTATTGTGGATGTGGGCACATTTGGCTGAACCACATCAAAATGCTTGTACTCACTCTTGCAAATAAATTATCGTTATTATGTCCATTATTATCTACGACTTTTCAAACAAAAGGCCTGTTGCCCCGCACCTCACCCGACAACGAGGTGAAAGCTAAAAGCTTGTTGCCCTGCTTATAGACTAGCAACGAGGAAGATAACAAGCCCATTGCCCTGCTCATAGCCCGGTAACGAGAGAGATAACAAGCCCGTTGCCCTATTCATAGCCTGTCAACAAGGGGTAAAATAAGATATTGTCCCGCACATAGCCTGACAATGGGGTGAAAAAAAATTGTTATCCCGCACAAAGCCTGACAGAAAAGAGCCATAATATCTGTTACCCCCTGAGCAACCTACACCACTTCACTTGGTGACCTAAGACCCGTTGTCCTACTACAAGCCCGACAACGAGGTAAACATAAAACACCTGTTGTCTTGCTAATAGCCCGACCACAAGGTGAAAACAACAGGTCTGTTGCCCTGCTCATACCACAGTAACAAGGAAAAAACCAAAACTAATCGCAGACGTAGGCGCTATGTTGAACCGCGATAATAAAAGACCTATATTCCATTTAATTGCAAATGTAGGCGTTACACCAAACTGCAAGAACAAAACATATTGCAAACATAGACATTATGCCAGCGGGTATGCACACGCAAAACTAGGGAGCCGTGACATTGTAACAAAAATAAGCCCATTGCCTCGCTCATAGCTTGACAATGAGAAGGCATACACATCTCATTGACCTGCAAGTAGCTCGACAATGAGAAGGCATAAGATCGTTGTCTCATGATTAGCCATACGTCAAGAAAACATAATATCAGTGGTCTCGCAAGGGACTTACGCCGCCTCGCTTAGCGTCCGAATGGCACAATAGCCGTTGTCCTAAGATGTCACATTCATCATTTTACAAGTAATCCAAGCCAATCATCATGAACACCCTTAGATTCGGAGAAAATTCCCCAATATGCCAATTCATCTCTCGGCAAAATGTAGATATTTATGAGTCAATAAAAGTATGGTCACTCTTGACTTGATTTGAAGATCTTTTCGAGCCTCCATCATCTCGGGAGCAGAGAACGTATGAAGAAATCGTGTTTATACTCCTAGAAGATGAAAAACTGAATGCATGGACCACAACTGCAAGGGCAGGAGCTTCAGCACATCATGCGAAAACTCTGCCACATCTACTTGAAGCCATCACTCTTATGAGGAGTTGAAATATGAAAATGCTAGAGCCACGAATAACACAAAAGAATTGTTGAAATAATGGCTAAATGAGAAGCTCAAGCCTTCTTTTCTAAGGGCACACAGGGAGCAGAATGCCAAAGGCAGCTACGAAAGACATGAATGAGGAGATTGCTACAAAATAAAGGAGGAAAAATAACCTCTTAAAAATAAGGCAGTGTTGCAGGAAGAATACTCTTCCTCCTGGGAGACCCGATAGAAAGAGTAGGGAGCAATTGTTATGGCTGTTAAAATAAATAAATAGAGAAAAAAGAAATGCCATGTGGCTACCCCAAGAGTCACCACGTGGCAAGCCATCACGTTGCCACCTGGCTGCTTCATGAAGCTAGGAGGCGGCCACAATGGCCGCTTCCCTTTCCTCCCCCACGCTACCACGTGGTAGCGTGGCCAGGGAAGGGGGGTGCTCCCCATCCTGCCACGCAGCAGCGTGGTTAAAGAAATTAAGAGGGGGGGATCCACCCCTACCTCCGAGAAGTCTCTAAGGGGTATTCTTACGCCCCTGAGAGACCTCTCTCGGGGGTACTTCACACCCCCGATAGAGGTCACTCGGGGGTGCCTAATGCACGACTTTGCATACGCACCCGTGGATGCTCGTGTGCGTGTTCGGTCATGCACCCTCACACCAATAATCCCATAGGACTCGGTTAAAATCGCCTCTGAGATACCCACTAAGAAAATTGGGTAACTCGACACATGGATGCCCCTCTCATCGCTATAAATAGGGGGACTTTTCATCTCATTGGTTATGCAATCTCTCACTTTTGTACTTACATTTTTGCATTCAAGCATTTTACTTCTACGAAGGACTGCCTTAAGCATCGGAGGGTCCGCGCAAGGATTCTCACCCACGCCCCTAATCGATTTTCTTTCTAGTAGGTCATCCATCACTCTGAACCTAGCCAAAGGACTCATCCATCGCTACTCTGACCCCTGGAAGACTCATCCATCGCTGTTGTGATCCTCGAAAGACTCATCCATTGATGTCACACCACCCTTGGAGACTCACCCATCTCTCCCCATAATTACTCATCATTTGGAAAATCCACATGTCACCCATTGCCCAAATGAGTCATCCATCCCCTAAGTGAGTTATCCATCGCTCCGATCAGCTATACGAGGGTCATCCATCAACAGTTTTCCCTTTTACAAACTTATTGTTGTAACCGTGTAACAATAAGAGGAAACACCATGACCACTCAAAACCAATCGAATACAGAATTCTGAAATGAGGTCCATGACATTCTAAGTCGTCATGAAACCAGTCTAGATCAAGTTCATGCAACTCTACAAACAGTATTGGTATAATTACAATCTCTCAGAGTTACCCAAATCTCACAAACAACCATTCCAAACACTAACCCATTTGCACCCGCTGAAGCCTCACACCAAGTCATTGAACCTGTTAATTCCAATGTGACCATATCACCGGACCGCAACCACCACTTAAAGTTGCAGTTTCCAAATTTCAACGGCGAGGACCCTACGGGATGGGTATACAAGGTCGAACAATTTTTTGAGTTCAAAAACATAGCTCCTAGATAAAAGGTTCAAATAGCTTCATTTCATCTTAAAGGAGTGGCTTTGTAATGGCATAGATGGTTAGCCAAATTTCAGGGGCCTCTCACCTGGGAAGAGTTCACGCAGGGCCGACCCTAGCTTGAAGCCATTTATGCCATGGCATTAGGCCTCCCAAATTAGAAGGCCCCAGATTTTAGAAATTTGTAATATTTATATATATTTTTTATTTTTTTAATAATTAATATTTTATTAAAAATTAAATATAAAACATTTTAAATTTTTTTAACTTCCTTTACCATTTTCCATTCTGTGGTATTCCCCATAAAACTCATGATTTATTAGATAAACTTAATTATGAAAATTTAATCAACAATTTTGCATCTTAAAATGCAAGAAAAATTAATTTTATATAAAGATGAACATAGTTCAATACATATTTATAGAATGAAAAGTTATTGTTGGTGAATTTTATCCTTTAATACTATTAGTTTAATGTTATGTTTTGTTTTGTTTCTCTTTATAAGATAATCATGAATGTATAATTTTTTGCTCACACTGATCTTCTTAGACTTTCAAAAAAAATTAGTTTTATTTTTTTTATTTATTATCGTAAGTTGTTTGGCTTTTCTTTTTTTTCTGAGACATTATATTTTAATTGAAAATTTATTATTGTTAAGAGATTATTATATTTTGTAATTGATTGAATTTTAACTTTTTTTTATTTAATAAAATGATAAAACGTCTATGTAAAAAAATGTATTATTTATTTTTTTATAAAAAAATTAATATTAAAAGGCCTCAACAAATCTTTTCGTCTAAGACCCTCAACTTTGTTGGGCCGGCTCTGAGTTCACGAAGACAGGTCATAATCGATTTGGGCCTACGGACTACGAAGACCCTTTCGAATCCTTAACTTGACTCAAGCAGACTTCCACCTTGTCCGTCTACCAGGAAGCCTTTGAGAAATTGTCGCATAGGGTGGAGCACTTACCTGAGCCATTTCTTGTGGGGTGCTTCATCGCTGGGCCTACGAGATCAAATACGATTAGATGTAAAAATCAAGCAGCCACAGACTGTATTAGATGCAATAGGAGTGGCATGGTTGATCGAAGACAGAAATTCATTGCAGAGGAAGGTGCAAAACAATAGTGTAATTCGATCACAAAACACCAACCCTTTTCCGTGGAACTAACCACACAACACAATGGGTCTTCTTGGACCCCCACCAAGCACAGAGCCGTTTCTAGGATCAACCCCACCTATCCGTCGAATATCCGGCCAAGAAGCTAAGGAACGCCGAGAGCGAGGGCCTTGCTATTATTGCGACGAATGTTACGTGCTCGATCATAGGTGTCAGCAGCCTTAGTTATTTATGATAGAAGATTCTTCTCCCAAATCAGAGTATGAGGAATAGCAAAATAAAGAGGACCTGTCGCTCTAGGATTCATTTCCAGAAATTTCATTCCATGCAATGTCAGGGCCAACCCACCCTCAAACTCTACGCATGATGGGAGAAATCAAACAAAAAGAGGTCACAGTGCTCATCGATGGTTGCAGTATGCATAACTTCATCGATCAGTCAATGGTGACAACCAGGCGCAGATGCAGCGGCGAACACCAGAGGTGGACGCTTAGGCAGAGGCCGAGGCGGATGGGTCGACGGCGAGAGAGAGAGAGAGAGAGAGGGGGTATGACTTAGGGTTTATAGAGGGGAAGGGGGGGATTTGGGAAAGGTCTCGGGAATTTAGGGATTTTTTATTTTTTTTTTTTTGGTTTTTTCAATTTTATTTAAAATATTTATTTGTAAAATAAAAAAAGTATTTATGAAAATAATATTATTAATTATTTGATTGAAATTTACTAAAATAACTTATGATTATGATAATTAATAAAATAATAATCTAAAATGTGGTATTAAAATAATTTAGATTTTTACATCAAATTACTAGTTATTTAAAAATATATTTATATTATAAATCTCATAATTATAATAAATTAGTTTGATATATTGAATTATTTATTATTAGTTTCTCACTTCAAATAATTAATTTTTTCTACAAATAAGAATTACATTAAACAAATATCGCAAAGCATTTACAGATTACTAGAGTAAATCTCGAGTCTCACAAATAAATAGCGAAACAAAACTTGTAA
This sequence comes from Diospyros kaki, assembly GCA_036245055.1. Classification (NCBI taxonomy): domain Eukaryota; kingdom Viridiplantae; phylum Streptophyta; class Magnoliopsida; order Ericales; family Ebenaceae; genus Diospyros; species Diospyros kaki. Next base: position 34,852,238 of record BSEG01000016.1, read on the forward strand.
ACAACGAAAGTAAAACTAAACACTAAAAAAAGAATAAATTTCAAAAACTAGCGATATACGACTGTTATACAAATAGGTCGAGCGATTATCAACAAAAAAGCAAAGAGCCCGACGCACAAAGACGCGAGCATTGAGAGAGTTTAGAAATGATTTTGATAATACATGTGTATAAAATAAGGAGACATTTCATGAATTTATTTTAAAAATAATTTTTTCTAATAAAAATTGCATGTTGGAGTTAAGTTTTAACACATCATTATTATATGCTAAATTTACACTATTATTGTCAAGATATAATAATAAATTTTTTTATACAAGAAAATATCTCGATCGAGATGCAAAAGAGTGTCTCTTGATGTCTTCGAGATGTTTGCAAAGAGAAAAACAAGTTTATATTGTAAACATATATTAATTTAGTTCAATCACAATTTTGTGTTTGAATGAAATTATAGTTTTAGTAACATTGTGAACATATATTAATTTAGTGAAAAGTTTCCTTATTTATAGAAAGAAAGAAACTGACAAGATAACCCTTACACTCCTTTTTATATATGTTATGGGTATTTTTCGAACTACTCCTTATGGGTTGGACTCGACCCAACGAGTAGGCCCAATCGCCTCAAGCCCAATAGGCCCGAGTCGAGCTCGTCAGAGCAAGCTCATATATTGTTAAAACTCGAATTTAGATCACAGAACCAAGTGAGCTCTCAGCGATACTTTCAACGAACTCCTAGCTCACTATAAATAGGGGTTGAAAACACCATTGTAAAAGAGGACAATCATAATAGCATACTGTTACTCTGCTGGAATCATCAGAGGACATTCGTGGAATAGGTATCGTTCTGGCCGAATCACATAAAAACTTTCTGTGTAAATTTTATTTTGTTCCTCCTCCTTGCATTTCGGGCTTATGTCCTCATTGCAAACCTACGAATTACGGTTGGCTAATTCTGAACGTCGACAATATATAATACAATCTCTCGATATTTTTCAAATGTAGTGTTTGTTTACATTTTGTACACATGCATTTAATAAATATTACCAATAATTAATTATTATATAACATTTGTAGTGTGTGTTTATTATCAATAATTGTACACATTCAAATATACTATTTGTTTACATTTTGTAAATTAAGTAAGAAATCACAAATACATGTATACCCACACATATATAATATTTATGGATAAATCACCCCAAAAAACACTTAAAAATAAATTCATTGAATTAATTTAAATAAATTTATTAAAAATTAAAAAGTAGAGTTAACCATATTTTTTAAATTTTTTTATATATTTTTAATATAAATTTTAGATTATTTTCTAAAATTTTGTGATGGTTCTTCAAAATCGTTGATAAATTTTATTTTTTAATCATTAAAAAAATTAATATTAATTATTTTTTTTTAAATTATTATATTATTTCTTAAATTTCTTAAATTAATAATTTTAGCAACGATTTCTGACCGTTGCAAAATGATAATTTAAATTAAAGTTAAAAATTATTCAAAACTTAGTGACGGTTCTAGGAAACCGTCGCCAAATTTAATTTTTAATTTTTAAATTAATAATTTTAACGGCAGTTTAAGATCTCTGCAAAATGATAATTTAAATTAATTTTTATATTCAAAATTTAGTGGTGGTTTATGGAAACCGCTGCTAAATTAAATTTTTAATTTTTAAATTTATGATTTTGGCAGTGATTCTTGACCCCTGCAAAATGATATTTTTTAATTATTTAAAATTTAGTGGTGGTTATAGGAAACTGCCTTTAAATTTAATTTTTAATTTTTAAATTAAGCATTTTAGCGGTGATTTCTAACCGTCACAAAATGGTAATTTAAATTAATTTTTAAAAAAATAATTATTTTATAAATTTTATGGTGGTTTTTAGAAAATCGTCGCAAATTTTTTTTAAAAATTGTTTAATTTGAAAATTTTGTGGCGACTTTTGTTAACCGTCGCAAAATGAGAAGAAAACTGTTGTAAAATAAGTACTTAGCACCACAAAATTCTATGTTTTGCAATGGTTTACATAACCGCCACAAAAAAAATCGTTGCTAAATACTCATTTTTTTGTAGTGAATGACCAGGATAAATTAAGTATTTGTCAGTGCCTTATAGAAGGCTTTATTTCAAATGCAAGGAATTGCGTGTGCTTCGCATGAGCTCTAGTTACCACCCACATACGAATGGGCAATCCGAAGTGATAAATAGAGTTCTCGAACAGTAATTGATGTGCTTTGCTCATGATCAACCTAGAAAATGGATGGAATGGCTCGCTTGGGTTGAGTATAGCTACAATACGACGATCCATTCTGCTACTCGACTCACCCCATTTGAAGTAGTGTATAGCATCTCTCCACCTAATTTATTGACTTATGTTTTTGGAACCACCAAAGTGCAGGTGGTAGATGAATACTTGCAAGACCAAGAAGCCAATTTAAAGACAGTAAAACATCATCTAGTCATGACACAAAATATAATGAAAGTATAGGCAAGTCAACATAGGCATGAGGTGGTGTTCAATGTTGGTGATTACATCTACTTACGCCTCCGACCATACCGCCAACAATCTATCCATTTTCGTAGCACTCTCAAGCTATCACCCCGGTTCTACGACCCATATAAAGTGTTGGCTTGCATTGGACTAGTTGCTTATCAATTGTAGCTGCCACCAATGATGCACAATCCGGAACTCTAATACAATCGATACGTGCTTCAAAGCTCTAATACCAATTGATATGAACCCTTGATAGAATGCAGCCAACAGAACCCACAAAAGATTGAAACGAACCCTAGAAAAGCCAAAATTAGATATATGGCAAAGAATTCTCGACCCATTGATTCACGAATCAAGAACCTAGATTATATTAAAATCTAGACCCGTTGATATACGAAAAATAAAAATCAAGAATTATGTTGTTGAATGCCACAAAGATTCTCCAGATCTTTGATAAGTTCAAGATTTGAATGCCACAAAGAAATCACTCGTTTGATAAGTTTGAAGTTTTGTTCATTAAAGAACAAGACATAAAAAAGAGAAATCTCTCAAATTTAATTCATAATCTTCTTTTTCTCACATTTACAATGGAAAAGCCTTTAAATAGGCAAAAATAATTAAATCTTAATTCTACTTGAAAACTAATAAAAATTTTAAATTTAGTCATAAACTAAATCCTAAATCTAATGGGTTTTTTTTAGCTCAATCCAAATAGAAGTAGAAAAAATAAAAGTAACCCAATCCAACTACAAGTTGGAATAATAAAATTAATCTAATCCAACTACAAGTTGGAATAATAAAACTAACCCAATCCTAAATTACATAGGAAATAAGTAAATAACTTGTTAAACAAGAATCTTAGTAAAAAATGAATTAGTATTCATCCAATTTCGGCACGATTGATTGGATTGACTGATCCGATTGCGTCATTATTAGTCGGCCCTCCATGATTCTCATTAACTTGAGTCTAAAATACATGATGTCTTTCATTTGAGTGAACTAAAGAAACATTTAGGAGTTAAGGTACCATTAATGCCATCTTTTCCTGCTATAGCGGATGACTCTTCCTTGCACGCATAACCAAAAATAGTAATCGATAGTCGAGTAACTCAGAAAGGCCATTACCGTCCCAAGGAGAAGATCCTTGTTGAATGGGTTGAGGAGCCGGTAGAGGATGCTACTTGGGAGAATAAGTGGAGATTTCTTAGCTCATATCTTGAATTTCGTCCTTGAGGACATGGACATTATCAGGGGGATGGAATGATATGTTCTTCGCATAATGGTACGTCCTTGTATGCAAGGGAGATGTAGGGAATGTGTGGTCAAGTGCTTGGACTTGGTCTTTAGGCATTATCAGATTTGTTTATTGTATTGTTGTTATTTACTATTGCTAGTGGTTGAAAAATTAAGGGGAGTATTGCACGTTGTGTTGGTCGTGCAAGTGCTTCTTGTTTTCTAGTGTTGTTAGTTCCTGCTTTTCCGTTCATTAGTATTCAAGCCTATTTAACGGCTTTGTTAGGATTGTAAAGGATATGGATTAATAGGAAAATTCCTTTCCTACTATTATCTTCTATTTGTATCTCTCATCTACTCTTTAAACCCAAGTTAACCCCATTAGATACCTTATATCAATGTGTTTGGATCTTGCATGAAAAGCAGAATTCTTACCAAGGTGAATGACATTTTAACTGTCAAAAAATAGAACACATCAGTCTTGTTTGAAACCAAACTCATGAAAAAGATTCTTCATCTATAGTAACTGTAATAAATTTTGTCTCGATGGTAGAAAGTGCAACACATTTCTATAATTTCGATTGTCAAGCCACAACTCCCTTAAAAAAAGTGATCAAATAACTGAGGTAAACTTGCATAAATCTATATCTCCAACCATGTTTACATTTGTGTAGTCAACTAATACTAATTTCTCATTACCAAAGAAAAGACATACTTGAAGTACCCCCACAAATGCCTTATAATCCACTTAACTACATCCCAATATTCTCTTCTTAGATTTGATAGAAAACGACTAACAATACCAATTCTTTGTCCTCATGCATACCAATGCATATATCAAGCTTTCAATGATTGTGCAATACAAAACTCTTTTTATGTCTCGAGCACATATAGTTTGTAATCAACTAATTTTAACAACTTACTCAATTACAAAACATTTGTACTCGATTACATTCTGAGATAGAGACATGAGATAATTACTTGATTACAAATTGAATTTAATCGATTATACATCAACATTTACTTGATTACAAAATATTTGTAATCTATTACAATTCTACAACAAAAACTTAAAATAAATACTTGATTACAACTGAGATTTTAATTGATTAAACTTTAATATTTACTTGATTACAAATTCATACAATCAATAACACAAAGGATCCAAAGACTTTGACAAATTATTAGAGAATAAGCACTCAATTATAATTTAAATTTACTTGAGTCTGTTAAGATACTTACTCGATTATAAATTTGAATACTCGATTAAATTTGCCCTACTAGAAACTTGCAATAGTTACTCGATTATAAAAGAATTTTCAATCGTATAATTGCATACGTACAATTTACCTTGTATTCAATTATATATTATACAGAATTGACTTACTCGATTACAAAAGAATTTTACTTGATTGAAAGATAAGCATACTTAACTAAAATCAATTTAGCTCACATGCTTACTTTAAATGAGAGTGATATTCGAGTAAAGAAATATTTTACTCGATTACATGGAAGAGTCCAAAGATGTACTTGATTACAATTGAACTTATATTCAATTAAAACAAGTACATAGACTCAATAGCTTAGATAAACATTTTACTCGAGTAACATAGAATTTTTGCTTCTTCATTATTTTGATATACTCGATTGATTATATATCTTACTCAATTAAAATTCTAACAACTTCCATCTTTAATAAATTATTTTGAATATCATCATCATAACATCAAAACCTAATATATGACTTAAAATAACACATCAAACCCAAAAATTTAAGATTTTAATACACACGTGTTGTTTATGAAAGTTGGTTAAAACTAACTTTCCAATCACATTCACTTGCTTACATAGAAAGCTTTAATGGAATTTTACTAGATTTTCAAAGAATAAAAAAATTCAGTATACTGATTGGTACTCAACTGAAAAATATTTATTTCTTGATCAAAGAAAAATTATTCTACTAAGCACACAACATGACATATTTCAAAGAAATACCATTACCCAAATAATGTTCATAAACACACATAAGTCAAGTAATTTACTTGCTACTTGACTGAGACAGAACAAATTGAATTTTTCTAGATTGCAAATACACTGAGCACAATATTTGTTACTTAACTATAAGCTTTTCTTTTCTAGATTCAAATAAAGATTGTTCATCCTAGATCATGTATAAAAAACATAGCATATAATTCAAAAATGCATCAACATTATTTTTCAATCATATTTATCTAGTCACACATAAGTGGAATGACTTATTATTTGATTGAAACAAAGCATATATGATTATTATTCTATAAGTTCTAAAGCATCATCATACACATATACTACTAATGCATAGTTTGAGTAATTATTGGAAGATAGATACTTTAGAATTTTATTACTCAAATGCATTGAAACTATACTTGATTCACGGACTAGACTAGGCACATAAAACAACAATTGAACGTATTGTTTATTGAGCAACAAACATTTAACTTTATAAGTTATTCAAGAGTTCCTTCTTAAATTTTAGGACTTGAGAACTTTAGCAATTTGATATTAAATATCAAATAGGCAATTTAAGAATTTGTGTGAGATAGATTTGCTTTTCAAGAAATGCTGCCACATATTTTAAACACTCAAAACCTATGAACTCCACATAATACTCATGCATTATGGATATTTAGAATATCTCTTTAAATCCTAGAACAACCTATTAAGATACAACATGAAAATTAATAAATAAAGCATAAAACAAAGCAACCTTTACATCTCCTTAAAAATATGAGAATTGAACATATCCCAAGTATAAAACAACCTATCATCACAAGCTTATCATAACATATGAGAACATTAAAGTTTTGTCATAAACAATTCATTATCAAAAACATTCTAATAGCAAATTTAACTACGAGCCCTAATACTTCCTCACCCTCCCCACTCCCTAGTACTCCTGCCACACAATTATCTTTTATTCTAACCCAATCTCCTATTACTTTGTCGACTTCTACAACCACGCAGCTGCCTTATCCACCCCTAGCTGGGGAGGTGGATCCTATAAATGGGCGTATATGGATACTTCCTATTGTTGGATTAGAGTGAGTTTTTACAATTCAAACCCTATATAATTTTTATATAATATATATATATATATATATATTATTCCTAACATTGTTTTTAATAATTATAGTTTTGAGCCAACTATGAGACCATCAACCAATATCTCTAGCATTTCGAAATCCAAGTTCGAGGGCGCTTGGAGGTCATGGAGTGAGGTGGATGCAACTATGAAAGATATATGGTTTGAAGAGTTTAAGGTTAGAGTGTATTAGTAATTGAGTTGCATCTGTTGCTATAAGTACTAATTTTCTAACCAAATTTAATATTTGTATTGTCATTGTAATGTGAAATTCAATTTTGTTAGTCACAAATTTATTTGCATCTAAATTTATTCTTTTAGGATGAGTTTAATAAGTGAGGAAGTGAGAGACTTATTACAAGTATCTACAAAGGGGAGTTGTTTAGGTCAATTGTTAGGCACTGCTGACAGCGACATATTTTTCGACGTGGTTGGAGGACAAAACAAGAAATGATACAATTTTTTTTTTATTTTTTTTGCCTTAGCACAACATTTTTGGAGTACTGTTCGATACCTTCATCCATTACAACAGTGACTCCAAACAACATAGACGTTATGCATTAAATGGTCTCTAACTTGTTAAAAAAGATGCAATCACAATAAGAGATTATATGTGCCCAGTAAAAGATAATACAATCCCAATGAGAGATGATGCAAACCCTTTTCCAACATTAGGGGATCAACCAGATGCCCCCAAGTTGTCCTTCACCAGCTTCTACCCCTCCAATGGTTCTAAGTTAGCTAACTGCTCCATCCAACCAAGGCAATTCAGCTCATCATGACCCAACAGATGACATGTATGATGATGAGTTCAATGATGACTATTGACTATTAAATATTTGTTGTGTAATCTGGATACTTGTAATAATAATTTTTTAATTGATAATTTTGTGCTTTTGCAATAATTTGTGTAATTATTGGTGTGATTGGAGTTTGACATTGTGGATACTTTATTTAACTTATTAAGAGGTTTTGAATCAGATATTTTTGGTCATTTTTGGGCCCTTTTAACAAATCTAGGAATCAAAGACGTAAATGAAATCTGTCTCTAAATTCTGGTAAGAGTTTGGAGACGGAAAATCTCCATCCCTAAGTTTAACTTAGAGATGAAAAAAAAAAATTCGTCACTATATATAACAATGGAATTTAGTTTTGTTGCTAAAATTAGCGACAAGCTACCTTTGTCATTAATGCCAATGTAGCAATGGAAATTTTTCGTCCCTAATAATAGCTCAGCAACGGAAATTTTCCATTGCTAATAACAATTTAGCATATAGTGATGAAAAAAATTTTGTCGTTGTATATAGCGACAAAAAATTATTCAATTTTCGTTTCTAAAACTTTTTTCCCTCTTTAAAACCAAAATGCAACCGATTTTGTGATCTTTTTAGTGATAGAATTTTTTGCTTTTGTGATAGATTATATTTCGTCTCTATTAGTGAAGGACCCAAAAATCCATTACTAAATATTTACCAACACCTACTAAAGCGAAGAGTGAAATTTCATCGCTAATTCTATCATTATACTTTCAATGATGGATTTTTTCCATCCTTAAAACCTTGTTTTTTATAGTGCAAGTACCATCACCTTACTTGCTTATTTTCTTGTCTAGCATGTGCACTCTCATCTACAAACACATTACATATTACAAAGTTGCATTCTCGAAAAAAAAAAATTATCTTTCAAAACCAGATGGATGCGCCAAAACGGCATACTTTTCCCTCTACCTTAAAGGATAATGCTAGACGACCAATTTGGCCGACAATGTGGTTGAAAATCCCAATTTATCACAAGAGTTTGAAGCTAAATTATCGAGATAATTTGGAGATGAAATAATTTGAATCCCCATCCACCCTTATTACTCTCTCTCTCTCTCTCTCCAGATCCAGATCGTTCCCCCCTACCCCCCCTCTCTCTCTCTCTCTCTCTCTTTCTCGCTTTCTCCACTCCGTCTCCTCCATCTCCATCGTCGGCCTTCCACTAGTAGCGGTTGCCGCCTACGTCGCCAGTGAGCTCGAAGACGAAGGAGCTGCCGACGAGCTCGAAGATGAAGGAAACCAGTCGCCGGCGAGCTCGAAGACGAAGGAGCCGCTTACGTCGCCGACGAGCTCGCCTACATCAATGGCCGGTGGTCGGTGATCAATGCTCGCAGTGCTCCGTCAATTGAGAAGTCTGATTGCCCACTGCCACCGTCGAATCACCACAAGGTTGCCGGTTTGAGAATTTCGATTGCTTCGTTTTTAGTCGTTCACCAGTGGTAATCTACCAATCTTTCTTTATTTCTTTAATTTGCTTTCGATTCTCTCTATATGACTGTTCGGATGATTGTAACTTGATGGTAATCTACCACCATTAATTTTTTTGTTGTTCACTGTCAGTAAATTTTTTATTGTTCACTGCCATTAATTTTGTTTGCTATTTCAATTTCAACATTCACCCTCAACCCAATTTCAACAATGTTCACAGACACAAACCTGAAACTGTCCCTCTGCAGTTCGTCAATCTAGACTCCATTCTAATGTATCTGAATTTTATTTTCGGTTTTAATTTTTTTCTGAATTCATGCGATGTGTGATGCTATGAAATTCGCAAGTACCAGAGTAGTAATGAACTCCTGATCAAGGAAATTCCATTTCAGAGGCTTGTTCGTGAGATTGCTCAAGATTTCAAGGAATTTAATCTCTCTATTTTTTCTGTTTATTGTTGTTTTAGGCCCAACACATGAAACTTATAATAGGATAATTTAATTTGCATTGTACAGAATGTTCCTTTATTGTTGCAACTACAATATATTAGAGCCTTGATTCCAGTTTTCACATTTTATGGATTGAAAATAAGCATAAGTTACTTGGATGACCATGGGCCTTTGATGTACACTTGGGTATCTGAATCGTGTAAAAGCCTAGATTGCTCATCAATCATCATAGAATAGGGGGTTATTAATTTTCTCTTTGGTGGAATAAAATATGTGCATCTCTTAATAGATTTTTATTAGCTTTCTTCTTTTTTTAAAAAAAATAATAATGTATTTATAGATCTCATCATAAAATAATGTTGTTTGGATGCAAACTAAGCTGAGGTTCCAAAGCCATGCAGTCTTGCCATTGTAGGAAGCAGCAGAGGCACACCTTGTTGGGTTGTCTGAAGATACCAATCTCTGTGCAATTCATGCAAAGCGTGTCACTATAATGCCTAAAGACATTCAACTTGCAAAGAGAATTAGTGATACTAATGGGAACCTTTCTAGCAGTATAGGTGGTGAGGCTATGTGAGGCAAAGTTAATTCTTCTTAGTGATACTAATGGGAACCTTTCTAGCAGTGTTTTCTTTATTAAAACCATATAGTTATGTTGTCCTTCTTTGTGGAAACTAAAAGTTTGGTGCAATCGTTTGGTGATACAGTCTACTTTTTGGGTGCTAATGTCTGATGCGTCCACACCCATTGTGCTGAAATTTTCTGTTGAATCCCCCCACTTGGATGTTTTTTCCTTCATGCATGCATGTTGATTTATTGGGATCTGGAAAAAATGTTTATTAGGGATATAGAATCCTTACACTATTAATTGTGTGGTATTGGATTTTACACACAAGATTTTGAAGGTTCGACACTTGAGCGGTATGTAAACGGAATGACCAAAACACACAAAAGAGTAGTAGTAGTAGCAGCAATAACCAAAATAAAAACATCTAGTCGCCTCATGAACAACAATAATGATGATAGTGTAAGATGTTAAGGTTGAATTAAAGCATAAATTCCTAGCTCCAAGCTACTCTTAATCCTTACAAAACCCACTTCACAATCATAAGGCCTTATCCGGTGAGATAATTACCCCCATTAAAACTGTTCTATTTTATCAATAATAATTCATTCAAATGTTCTAACCCTTATTCATTTGCTTAATTTCTCAAATATACATTTTCTATAGTAGAGTAAATGACTAAAAAAATATAGATAAAAGTAACAACCAATCAATGTACTCTACAAGTTTATACATCTCATCAAAGCATATAGCCATACACAATGTAGACACTGGTGTAACAACATTATAAATCCAAACTAAACTCAAGGCAATGTACACAATGGGAATGGTTGAAACCAATGTAGACACTGGTGTAACAACATTATATAGCCATTCGAAGATTTAAAGCAATGCCGGTGTCATTCTTTTGGTTCGTCAACTATTCCAGAATAAGAAGTGGGGCGATGCCGATGTCGTTCTTTTGGATTGTTGGTGATTCTAGAATGGGAAGCAATTGACGGCAGCACCAATGTCGGGGTCGTTCTCTGTTGCGCTTACAAAAACCAATGCCACACTTCATGTATCTGTGTGCTTACAGAAACCAATGTCACACTTTGTTGTCCACACAGCAACTATAAGAGCCCTGAACAGTTGAAATGCTAGTCAGACTTGTTAACATGATTGCAAAATTCACCAACACATAATCTCATAAGCTTAATAACCGATCACACATAAAAGTGAAAGCAGCTACTGAAAACATTCAATGTAGTCGCAAGAGACCAGTTATTCTCAGTGTAAAATCGAGGCTTTATATAACAACTTTCAGCTGTTGATAAATTACAGCAACTTTCAGCCAATTTCAACAGAAAAAAGGTAGCACTTTACACTAGTACTGTTCTGATAGACGCTTGTCGCATAAACGAACTTGCAGATAGAATCAAAATGCAAAACAATTTCATTCATTCTATGAGAGATATTGAAATTAAGAGAGTTTCTAAAATTTCAATACTAGAACAGAGCACCACAATTTTCTAATCATGTCCATTGTTAGTCGCAAAGAAAACAGAACGATTTCCCTTAATTATAACAACAAGACAACATGGTAAATATAAACTTAGGTAGCCCCAATTCGGCATGTCCATTAACATTGCAAGTAAACATCATTAAGAACAAACCACCTATACAAAACACAAAATTCAAATTAGCGAAACCTGAACCCATAATCTAAACATGTTTATCAAAATTCAGCTGCCACCAGTTAATTTACAAACACTTGCAACGTAACCAATAACAAATAAGGATATAGTGATGAAAAAGAGTGTGGGGCGCGCACGTGAGTGTGTGTGAGAGAAAGAGAGAGGAAGAGGAGGATGACGGACTTGTTTGACGGACTCGGCGATCTCGGGACCAATGCCGTGACCGGGGAAGAGAGTGGCGCGGATGGGATCGACCGCGGAGGATAGGCTGCTATCGAAGCACGAGAAAACCCTAGCCGATGGACCAGACAAAATCTAGCTGGAACGGCTTTGCAGGACGCATCTGGCAATTTGGGTAGCCATGAAGCAACTAAAGAAATAAACAACAAAATCTATAAAAACTGGAATCTGTAAGTACGTGCGTTGTTGGTACAATGAAATGAAAGCTTGCTCTCAGAGCTTCGCCTGAACTGAGACAAAGAGAGAGAGAGAGAGAGAGAGAGAGAGATGGGGGGGTTACGTATAGCGGGAACGACCGGCAGTGCCGGGAGAGGGAACCACCAGCGGCGAGGGAAAAGGGAACCATCGACGGCTAGGGAACAGGTCACTACTGCCAGCGGCTCGATCTTCTGGACTTCCGATTAATAGAGGAGCGAGCGAACGACGATCGAATTTGGAAAAAACAATATCGCACTGGAGGAGATTTATCCGAAAATAGGGGTGTCTGATGGAGAGAGAGAGAGAGAGAGAGAGAGAGAATGCACCTTGCAGATGCCGGCGACAATGGTGGAGCGACGTCTCAGCTTGAAAAATCAGGCGACAATGGCTTTTGGGCGCGCAGAGAGAGAGAGAGAGAGAGAGAGAGAGTATAACGATGAAGATGAAGGGCCTGTTTGTTGCAGCTTAAAAGTTGTAATTTTTAGCTTCTAATTTCAAAAAAGTTGGGATGTAATATTTGTTTTAATTTATAGAATTCTAACTTATAACTTTTATTAGCTTTTAGAAGGGGTAGAAGCTAGCTTTTTCAAAGCTAGGGTATCTCAACTTTTACAACTTCTGCTTAAATGATTATATTTTTGTGACAATTTTACCCTTATTTTAAACAAAGAATTACTCTTTTGTCTACACAATCATAAGTTTTTCTTCTCCACCGCCATCTCCATTTTCAAATCTCTTCCTCTCTCTCGTCATCTTCCTCGCTCTTTATACTCTAATTAATTCTTTTGTAATACTTGAAACTTATATATATACACTAATTAATTTTTAAATTATCATTCTATAACTACTAAGGGTTTTATGGACAATTACACAAAAATAAGTTATTTTATAACTTATGGTATCAAACACCACAACTAATTAACTACAACTTCTAAGAAGTTATAGCAAACAGGTTCACAACTTATTCTAAATTTTAGAAGCTATAATCTAAGAAGTTAGAAACTATAATTTCTTTAATTAAGTTGCAACAAACGGGACCGAAAGCGTGGGTGGCTTTGCCAATCTTAACAGGGGTAAATTTGTAATTGCCTTTGGGGATATATGTGTCATCTTAAACCACATTGTCAACCACATTGTCAGCCAGATTGGCTATGTAGCATTATCCCTGCCTTAAAAGTGAAAGCAAAGAATGAGAGAGTATTGTTGTGCCATGAATTTGTTAAGTGTCCACAATGACCTATTTTTAAAACAATAATAAACAAAAATAAGGGAGGATAAATAGGAGAGGCTATATAGAGGCTAAGAATTTGCTCCTGTAGCTTGCCATGAGGCTCACCATTTCTTGAAATTTCCCTAGGTTTCAAGGTTCTTCGAGATTGGGAGGGGTGTTCACCTAAGCCCATTTAACTCACCATGGGACAGGTGTCATCATGGTCAATCGACACGTGTTCCCTCGATTCCTATGCTACAGCACCTATACATACCCCATTTACGTTGGGAAAAAAAAGGGGACATTTTTTGGCATCTCCACATCTAAGCAATATACATACCCCATGGCCAATTGACATGTGTCCCCTTGATTCCTATGCCACAACACCTATACATACCCCATTTACGTTGGGAAAAAAGGGAACCTTTTTTGGCATCTCCACACCTAAGCAATATTCATTGCATTCATTGAATATTCATTGCATTTTTTGGTATGTATACTTCTTCTTGGACCAACTTAAGCATTGAAAGACATATTTTGCATGCCTTTTTAACCTTGTTCTTATGACGTAGGAACTCCCAAAGTTCACCAGTAAAGAACTCCCCCAATTCACTCTAGTAAGAAAGAACTCCCAGAGTTCACCAGTAGAGAACTCCCCTAGTTTATTTTAATAGCAAGGAACTCCTAGAGTTCACCAACAAAGAACTCCCATAGTTCACTTCAGTAGCAAGGCATTTGCGAGGATCATATATACTAGCACTAAGGATCCCCTGAAGTTCATATTACAACATCTCCCAGACGTGCACCCCAACCAAATTCGTGCATTTACTATATATTAGTTAGCCCTGCCTCAAGCAACCACATCCTACTTAGACTACGGTTTCCCAAGCCACGAAGGCATCCTTCCAAACTACCCCTACTGGACAACCAAAAGCCACCTACCCATCATTTTCACGAGTAAACACTTACCAGTTGTTCGTCTTGCTCTGTTGTGATCCAAGTGTTCTTGTATTATAAATTTTAATTATTATATTTTAAAAACAATAACTTTATTATTGTTGCATCCAAGAAAGTTGGGGTCAAGTCCAAAAGGAAAAAGTCTCAAATAAATGAAGCCCAAAGGACATCCGAAGACCTTCCTAGAGAAGGCAAACTCGGGAGACCATCCAAAGATCTCTTCCAGATGACTCTCAGTTACTCTCCAAGGATCTCATTTGATACATTATAAAATATCCTTTGACTTTGTTATCTTTTTTATTTTCTATTTAATGTTCCAATTGTTATTGTTATAGCTAAACATAGAAACATCTAAGAAAAATCAATAAATCAATATAATTTTTCGTAGAGCCACATGGAAAATATATTTTTAGAACTAAAAAACGTATAAACTTAAAGATGTAACACTTTACTTATAATTAACTCACGTTCCATTTTCATCCCATATCAAGAGGGATTGTCTATTTTCAATTAAGACACGTTACTCTTAACCATAAACTTAATTATCTAACCATCAACATCATTTATTTTATCACAGCAAGGTTTTGATTATATTTATTTATACTTGCTGAAGAGACAGGACCAAACCAAACCGTGAATTTACGTTTTGATGTCGAATTATCGTTCCCGGGTTTAGACCGCTCAGTGGCTTGACGCGTGGCATGGGGACCACCCCTTAAGTTCGTAGCATGCGTCCGTCCTCCTCTATTTTGAAAGTATCATTCGGTTCTATAGAGAAAAAAAAAAAGTAACAAATCTACAGGGCTACTTAAAACAAATGCCATTCATTCATTGCCACTCATTGGCTGTCATCTTGCTTGTAACAGTTGGGTATGATAACTGATATTAATTATACTACAATTGAAAATATTTATACAATAATATTAATTTTATCAATTGTCATTATCTCAATCAATCTTGATCATTCTGATTACTCTAATTAGTGATTTGCGAGTTGCGATCCATCTACTTTTCTCTATTCTTTTTGTTTTGACCACAATCAACAATTTATTTATTGGTGGCAGTTGTTGGACGTAATATTTATTATTTTATTTTTACATATTTAATAGTCTTTTATTATATATTTAATATTAATTAAATAGTTAATATATATAAATTATAAAAGTTAATTAATACTCCAAGAGACCTTTAAAAATCTTCCCGAAGCAGACAAACTCCAAGAGACCATCCAGAGATCTCTTCCAAGTGACTCTGAGTAACCCTCCAGGGATCTCATTCGATATATTATTAAATGTCATTTGACTTTGTTATCTTTTTTTTTTACTTTCAATTTAATGTTCCAATTGTTATTATTATAGCAAAAATGGAAACATTTAAAAAAATCAATAAATTAATATAATTTTTTGTAGAGCCACATGAAAGTGGATTAAAAATCAACAATGACATAACAACTTACTTACAATTTTATTATATTTTCAGCATTAATGGTGATGTTTTAATTATATTTAAGTCTTGTTTAAATTTAAAACTAATAACATATTTTATAATAACTTTTTTTTAAATTTATTTTATTATGTTTGAAACTGTATTCTACAATTTTATTAATAAGTGAAATGTGCATTATATATATATATATATATAATCATCTTGTTCGCAGAACTTAACTTCCATCTCTTCTTGCTGTGAATTCGTCTCTCTCTCATCGCCCCAAATCTGAGTTCTCTACCTCCATGATTAGTATATTAACTCTTCAATCACATACATTTCTCTCTCTCTCTCTCTCTCTCCCTCTCTCAGATCAGTATATTCCTTCACTCTTACAGTCTCGCCGGCAATTTCAGATCTGGTAAGATTTGGATTTTCCTTTTTAACTACTTCTCTGCTTCAGACCATAGATCAACCGCACGTCTCTGCTTCAGACTTATTTATACATGTATTCATACATATATATATATATATGCGCATTGTAAGCCTAAAATTTCGTTTGTTATTTGTTATTTTCCTAGAACAATCATATCATTTGTTATTTTCCTAGAAATTTCGTTTGTGATTCTTCTTCTAAAAGGAGGAGGGTAAAGAAATGGGTTAAAAAAAACCCTTATATTGATGGGCTCTAACTGACAATTACGTTTTGAGAGAAGCATAATCTATTTAATATGTAATTGATCTATTTCCTTTGTAGTCTGTTCCTGTAATTAAGCTTTGTTGAGAATGGAGACTTTGATTGCATCCCTTCTTTCGGGTTTTGGTCAAGTTCTAGACAAACTGCTTGGCTCTCCTCTCGATTTTCTTACTGGAAAATCCTGCAGGTATATTTCTTTCTTCTTGGTTTGTATTTGTGGATGAATAGTTGGGTTTGACAGTGTAATCATAAGTTATTATGATATTCTTTTCTTTTTTGTAAAAATATTCATTCTTTTTGGATAGAATGAATATAAAATAATCTTACTGCCTTACTATATTGATTTCTCTCTACAAGTTCCTAACATTTTTATACATGAGATGTCTTTGGTAATAATAGTTTTACACGTATAAGTTATGGTGATAGTTTTTATACTTCAATAAATAGATTTCAAGAAATCATCTCATGTTTATTATGCTTTTGTATAAATTTTTGCTTAACAATTATGGTATTAGCTTCCCAGTAACTTATTTTATATCGAGTTTTGATTAGATAAAATTGCAAGGAAAGTTAGAACTTAATTCACTTGATCCCACACAGTGGAATAAAGTCTTGGTATGTTGTTTGTGGTGTATATAGACTTCTGGTTATGGATTTTTGTATAGAATTTTGATTGCTTATTTTAGCTTTCTAATTATGAAATTCATATTCTGACACATTGTTACACAGGAAATATTTCTAAAATAAATATAATTAATTTCTTACTTATAAAGGGTGTATACATAGCAGCACATCACTGTAGTTATCTTTTTGCAGCCCTACAACTGTTTGGTTGATGAAATAATCATATTAAAACTTTAAAAATTCTACTAATTTAGAGTTTATAGTGCTATTATATTCTGTGTGTTTAATCTCATCCTCCTTAAATAACTAATAGAAAGTGTTTAAGCTAATCCTCCATGTACTTGTCTTTCTACTGACTATCTATTTGGTTTTGATTTGTTGTTCAGCACATCATGCGGGTCAACATGGGATTTCCTATGTTACATCGAACATTTCTGCGTTGCACATCTGTTCAAAATGGCCATGGTGTCAATTCTCTTCTACTTCGGTGAGTTAAAATGTGTATAGTTGCAATTATAAGAGTTCCTAGGATCATTAATCAAATCAAAGAGGTAATTACTTTTATCAATTTTACTTTGCACTAAAGGCATATGATCCTTTTATACTTCACAACTCAATGTATAATACCTTTCCACTCGGCACTAAATTAAAATATATGATGCATATCTTCTTAATTACTAACATGCCAAATATTTGGTGGTTTGCTTTGTTGATATGTTGATCATCAGTTCTCTTGTTCTTCTACTCCTTGTTCAAATTGGGTATTTGTCAATGTGTTGGCCGGAGCCTTTGCAAACTCGTATGGGCAGCCTTCGCTTCATGCTTCTCCCTAGTTGAGTGTTCTTGCAGATTCTTGTGCTATAAGCTGCCAAGGCTCAAACGTAAACATAGAAGGCCCAGAAGGGATATTGAAGAGTTTGACATATGTAGCAGTAGTAGTGATGGAAGGGGAGAAGAAGAAGAAGAAGAAGATGGAAGTGTTTCATGCGATCGGGTACCAAGAGAAACAGAGTACAGTAGATCGATGTCTCGTCGTTGGAAAGACTACAGAGGCGATCACTTGAGAAGATCATTGCGACCCCGGAGCCATAGAATTCGAGTGGGGGTTAGAGGGGGTTCAGTTTATGCGAAGAAGAGAGAAGTTAATGAGATTAGAGTGGTTAGAACTCCCAAATTTGCACAAAAAACTTCCAGTCAGAGAAGGCTAAGACATAAGAAAAGAAGGAAGTGAGTTAATTAATTTGTTCTAAGTCCTGATGGTGGCCCAGCCAGGGATTGTGGTTTTCCTGATCCTTGAGAAGAGAAGTGGCAATGTATCTGTAGTTGGCTTATTTGATTGGCATCAACTAACACTATAATTCTGTCCAATGAATTTGAATTGCTGTAATATATATAGATGAATTTGTAATTACTAAATGCAAACCCAATTCCCCTCCTCCATTGAAACCTCAATTGCCACCATCTTCATTTCAAGTAACTCCCACAATTCTCAACAACAGTTACTCTGAAAATCAGAAAGAAAACAATTAAATGTAAATGGCAATTTTTAAGTATCCCCCGAAGCGATAATCTTTTAACTTCGACCCACAGAATAATTTACAAGTGTCTGCAGAAAACCTGCACAAATGGGCTGCCATTTTTCTACCATTTCCCCACTCACTCACTGGCAATATATTCCCAAAAAATTAAAAAATTAATTTTAACTCATCCTAACAGGATGGTTTGAGAAGGCGCCGGATATGGGCTGTAGTGGTTGAAAACACATCGATGGGGTTCACGGCCATGCCAAAGTAGTAAAGTAGGCGAGTTCTTCATGGAGTATTGGGAAATCGATTTTTGGGGTCTTCATGTCATTGGGAGAGGTCAGCTAAATATTTAATTCAAGTATGTATAGATTGTGTTTGCATGCGAATTTATCTAAAATAATGTATTAATAGAGAAGGTTATTAGTCCTTGAGAATTAGTTAGGCGAATTTCGAATACCTTAACATAATTAAGAAAAATGGGAGAGATGGAGGAAAATGTGGGTAAGTGGGGACTGAAGGAGTTGGAGTGGGTGTTATTATTATATTCACTCTCTTGGGGGTAAAACCCAACACCTTTGCAAATGTGTTCGCAGATAAATGAGTTGTTAAAATCGTAATGCTCTTCTTGATAATTTTAGAAGATTATAGAAGTTCTTCGTACTACATTATGAAAACATTGATTTTGAAAACATTGATTAGCCAATTGGATTGAGTTTCTTTTTTTTCTATTAAATTAGCATTCAATCTATGCCATCTCTAAGAAAAGAAACAGATGCCCCACCAACAATTGGAGTGAAATTTAACTGAGTCTTCTTTATTTTTTCTATTGTATTTGAATTATTTTTTTTATAAATTCCAAGGAGCTAGATCTTTTAATGAGGAAGAATATCTAAATATAAAGTAACTCTCTCTTTATGGAAGTTTAACAAATGAAGAAATAAGATAAAATTAAGTCTATGAAAATGGTTTAAGAATCGTAACACAGGCAGAGGTACTTAATTTTTTGCTTAGTGTGAGTATTTAATTTGATGTTGTAAATATTTTGACTGCTCCCCTCATCCGCCCCCCCCCCCCCCCCGCCCCACCCAAAATAAATAAATAATAATAATAATACTAAAAGTAGTAGGGACATTTGGAATTGAAACAACAATATTATTTTCCTTTTAGGTAAAATGAATATAATTAATAATATGAAATAAAATCCTAAAAACTTAGACGGTATAAGGTCATTTGGAATTAAAAGATTGATCTACAACTTTATTCCGTACCTTTTTCCTATCTTTTTTAACTTTTCTTGTCAAATATGATCTACTCTATTTATTTTACCTCTAACTTTTAAGTTGACTAATTCTTCCAACATTTTGTAGATTTAAAAAGTATTATATGTATATATATGAGAAAGGTTAGAATGTGAAGATTTAGAAAGAAAAGCCATAGATTATAGTTTTTCTTTTTATACATCATTTTAATTGTTTTATATTTAATATAATATAAAACCTAGTTCAACCATTAACCTTGAACTTCACTTCTTTCTAGTTCTATGTCCGATCCAATTTTGATGACATTGATTTACCTATTAGATTGAATTTTTGTTTTTTTTTTTTGGTCGATTTTGTTTGTTTTTCTCTAAAATTAGCATTCAATTTATGCCATTTAAAATAATAATAACACTAATAACCGCCAACAAGAATTGCAATAAAATTGAACTAAATCTTTTGATATGTTTTTGGAGGGCTTATCACCACTCAATTCACGATGTGTTCATGTTCCTTTTCTATAATTCTGAAATCCAATATTATCCTAGCCGTTTTCGGGCTTGAGCATGTCTTGAATTGTCTATTCTTGCAAGAAAAAAAAGGGTGGGGTCTGTCTCTCAGTAAATTCTCTAACATTCAAGTTAGTTACTATGGGGGAATGATGCAAAAGTAATATAATACGAACATAGTAAATGTCTTCCCTCACTTTTTGGGCATTTTGCCTTTCATTATATAGGTGATCCATGATAAGAGGGTGATTAAGATGAGGCCTTATGGATGGTTGAGAAAAGATCTATCTATGGGTTGGGTGGACCAATTATGGGCCCCTGCTCAGGTCCCTAAGCCCATCTTGGGTGTGTCCTTGGGCTCCTTATTATAGGGCATGAACGTGGGTCGAGCTCTTATTGGGTTATCTCTATCTTAGGGCTCAACTCTCAAGGTTGGGTTATTCTAGGCTTTGAAATAGTGTCCATCTGTTAGCTACTTCACAAAGATGACTAAGGTTGAAATTGTTCAATTCTCACCCTTTCATTTTTAAAGCTGAAGATAGACTCTTAAACCTCTCCACATGCCTCCTTTGTATTTAATGTTGGGTTGGTCCATTAGTTGGTCCACTCCAATCAAGAGAAAGACAACCATTCCTTCCCTTTCTATTTCTAAAAAATGACAATTGAGGGGGTGCCACACTCATCGATGTTAAAGGAAAGGGCATTGATTGGCCTCCTTCTCAGACTTATATGAGGGATGGCCCCATCCTACCCACACTTGTTATTCCATTCTCCCATCTTCCAATATCAGAGTTCTCAGTTTCATTCCTTGATCAAAGTAGGTATGTCTTATTCATCCTAGTCTATAGATATAAAGAGGATGAGCTTGAGTATTGGGGCGAGCTCGAGATTGGATTCTTCATCAAGCTCGAGCTCTTTTATCTCCAAGAACCCATCTAATGTTGTTGTCTATGAAGGAGTAATCATGTCTTTTAGGGTAGAGTGAGAGAGTTCTAGCTTAGACTCGAATTCCCTTTTGACAAAGAAGGTTACCTGCCTCAGCAGGGAGATAGCTGAGGCTTTCACAAGATGGTGTATACTTGACAAGAATGAGTATTCCTACTCTCATTTGAAATTCTTCCAAAGCCATGAAGCTCCCACAGGTAACCTAGTGATCTATGTGGATGCCTTTAAGGCCAACCTTCGCATTTGTATTCACCTTGTGGCTACTATGATGTTTTGTCTCATCAAGAGGAATCCTTCCCAACTTTTTTTGAATGGGCGGAGGAACTTTTCTTCTTTTTTCATTTGTTACATGGCCAAGTAGATTCCTCTTACTTCTTGACTTTTTCGTTCTTTATTTTGAGCAGCAACTTTCGGGCAAAAGTGATATTTTTTCGTTGCCATCACTCTCTGGCAGTTTGCAATTGACACCCCTTCCTCGATCAAGGGGTGGAAGAGCTAATTCTTCTTCGTCAAACCCCAAGAGGGCCAATTCATCGTTCCACCCTTTTTGAGAAAGGTGAAAATTAGTGAGCCGACCATCAAATTGTCTGAGAAAGAGAGATCGATCATTAAGGAGCTTGCTCGCCTCGAGCATGTAAGTCATATGTGACCACTCTTTCTAACTCAATGATCTTCCCTTCAACCATGTTCAAAATTGAGGCCTTTGGTAGGTTGTTTTCTTTTCCTTGTTTCATTCTCTTTTATTTCAATTAATCCAACTAACACTTATGGTAAATCATATGCTTGATGAGGCCTAGTTCTTTGGAGGTGGTATGGCCGCTAAGGAATCAACTAAAGATGACCAAAAGAAATGCCGACGTAAAAGGTTCAAGCCAGCTCATCTGAGTAAGAAGGCATTGGGCCCTGCTCCACATCTTGTGCATCCTAAGGCACCTTTTTCCTCGAAACCTCATCATAAAGGGAAAGAGACCTATACAACTACAGGAATGGGTAAAAGGCCAAACTAAGGACCAACCTATTTTTCATTTTGAAAATGAATTTGTTTTCGAAATTCATTTTTTTAAAGTAGAAAAACTATAATATTTTATATTGCAATTTTGATTCTAAGTTTTTGATATATAATTTAATAAGTATACTACTTTAAGAATTAAAAATTATACAAAAAATATGTCACAACATAATGGCAATCAATAAAAATTATATAACATCATTCATATAGTAATTTAGACAATCTTAATGTGTCTAAGTTTCAAGTTTCAAATTAATGTTAAAATTATTAGGAGTGTTCAAATTTTGGTTTGAACTGAAAAACTAGACCAAATTGGATCGAAATCCCCAAAAGGAAGTGTATTCAGTCCAGTCCTCAATCCTAGTATGTTGAAAAAATCGATCTAATTTGGTCTCCATTTTGGACCAAAGCTCAAATTAATTAAAACTAAAAACTAGTAAAATTCACACATTATTCTAAAATAGTAAAACATATACTAAAATGTGATTTTTGTTTCTGCTCCTCTTTATATGGGTGACTATAATTTGAAATGACTAAATAAGTGTAAGCTTCATTTGGAATTCAACTATATATATATAAATTTAATTTTTTATAGTTTTCAGTTGCATAAAAATTTAATTAATTTCACCATTTTATATGATGTAAAGAATTTCAATTTGAGCTTTATTACTAGTAAAATTCGTACAAAGATCATTGTGTCTTAGTAACATTATATTGATGATGCACAAATTTGACCACTAATACATTTATAAAGAAAGAGCATTCCAAATGGTGGGATACATCCTTGGACGGTAGAAATTGCTAAGCTATAAAAGAAAATAGATGAAATCACCTTGGACCAGCTAGGAAAGCCGCTCTAATGCGTAAGTTAAACATGGAGCAATTGAGAAGGAAAGAGATTTAGAGATTGCTTGAGATTATATTTTGAGAATGAATGCTTATCTTAGGGGAGAGATACTCTTTTATTTACAGTAGTATAAAGATAATCATTTGCTTAGGATTAGGTCTCTTTGTTAGACAGTGTGTAGGAGTGATTATCCTAGGTGAACTCGAAGGAATTAGGATTACCTCCACAGATCATCTTCCTAAGATTTAGCAGGAGTTTATCCCAAGTTTATCAGGATCTCTCTAGATCACTGTGTTTTACGAAATTATTACAAATCTTAATTTAGTTTATCACTTACTCTAGGTAAGAATCCTAGTCAAATTAGAATAATCCTAAACAGGATCAAATTGCTCATGAGTCTGTGAAATATGCTAATTATTCATTATATAACTACTTTTATAGACTTACCTCTAAAAAGTAAGGAATTCTTTTATGTCTTAGTTCATTTACTTCATCTACTCAATTAAATATAAATATGCTGTAATACTACATTTATACAAAAAATTGTCCCCATTGTTGTAAATCCTAGCTCTCTGTCACTACCCATCAGATAAGTTTTTATCTTCCTAATTCATAAGCAGCACCATGCCGAATAAAATTCTAAGTCCATATGAATTGGACTTAGAATTGGTTTTACAAATCCAAGTTGTCATCAAATACCATTTGGATTGAGTAAAAATTGAAATCTAGTGAATTGGTTTGGTTTGACATTTTGGTCAAAGGCCCATGAGAGATGAAAACAGAAGACAAAATGTACAACAAACAAAAAATGGAAAGTAATAGTGAAGAACGCCAGAGATATTCGGAATGATGTTCTTTTCATGACTTTTAAGACCCCTACTTACAAGATAAGAGGTCTCAGCCCCCAAGTTATCATGCACATGGTAAAGTTTGTGGTTATCTTCTTTGTGCGTCCAACAAGTTCAAGCAATATGAACAATCAGATATGGCCCGACAGCTCACTCACTTGCCTTGCCACAGTCCGAGCAAGTGACAACGACAAGCCAAGTACCCGAACAGAGAGTTCAACAATCGAGCTGATGGTGTGTCGACCCAAGTTTCGATTGAGTGGACTCACAAAAGCAGAGACAACTCTCAAGTTAGAGTAAGCAAGCATAATGTCAATTCACTTCTGAAGTCACAATGATAATATAATGCATGCACCCTAACGTAGATGGACAACTAGAAGGCAGCACATTGAACTTTCTGTCTTGAATTAATGAAGAAGCTTTATTAGGATCACCCCAATTTGTTCTTTCTCCTACTAGTAACAAGCCAAATCTTGCTAATATATACTTTCAGCTATGCCAATGTTAATGTTTATTTTCCTAATGAATGATCTATGTTTGCAAGCACCCCAATATTTCAAGCACAAAGAAGATAACCACAAACTTTACCATGTTTATGAGAACAACCCTGTCACAGTGGGAAGCAGCAAAGTGAACGCCATCAATGAGAATTATTATGATAAATGAAGTCCGACACCATTGGAACACCAGTTTGCAGCCATAAGATGCTCTGGACATTTGCAAGGATCCGTCGTAGTGGCCATAAACCAATTACGAAATGTTGATACTTGCGCTCTAAACCCACTGCAAAATGTCCTACAAATTATTTTCCCTGTCCAATAGAAGAAACATGGAAGTTGATATTTAGAATATCAGCGCAGCTTTTCGAAGTGATGTTGAGCTGAGAAAATGATGTAAAACACAAGTTAGGCACTTCAAAATCATGCGTGGCACGAGGGAAATATGCTTTCAGTATAAACAACATAATCCTCACAATGAATCAATATGCATTTTAATACAGAAAAGAGAAAAATTCCACCTTGTTTATTTTTAGTATTTTGGGTCCCTATGGTTTATTTTCTTTTAAAAACAACCTCTTCTATTACGTCAAAAAAATGTGTTTATTTTGAAGAGGTGGTCTATTGTAATTGCACCTTATTTGTAATCGCACCCCAACAACCCAAAACTTCAATGTCTTATTGATATAGAATATTTTCAGAATATAAACTTCAAATGCACCTCATACTTCTCTACAAGGTTGCAGTACCTAAGTAGTGTAAACCATGGTAGGACTCAAATGGCTATGAAAATGTAACTAAACGATTTTACTATTGCCTTAAATTTCAGTATGAAAGCTGTAACATGACATGATGGCAAGTGCTAATTCGTCCCACAACTTTGGTGCAGATTCAAGTCATGGAAATCTGCACCTGCTCAAAGAATATGTATGCAAGGTGGTCTCTACCTATTACCTCTGCTAGACCCTGATGTAGGTGGGATCCTCTACACCAGACATGACCCGCATTATATGACCATTGGCTTTTAACATGCAAATTTTGAGAATAACCCAACATGTCAGGCTGCAATTATAGCTTGCTCTCAAGTCTACAAAGATTGGTGTGTGCCATGAGGTGGTCTATGCCTCGCAGACAGAAAAATTATGGTTGAATTTGTATAGCAAATAATAAATAAGTTTCTATCATCGAAGTTATTTCAGGCTCACTACTCTTGCATAAGAACAAAATACAAAATTATGATACAGTAACCAAACTGTCAGTTTCCTCAACTGAATATATCCCAGTGAAGCAGATAGCTGGAAGTATGATCTGTGAGATCAATTCCTCTTCTCTATAATGGTAATTAAGACCTTCCATACTCTTATAATGCTGGACTATGTTACTCGTGCAAATGGAATAAACAAAAGTTATCAGAAATGAAATTATCCAGAGTCTACATAAATGGACATAAGGTCCGTAGGAACATCGCTATTCCAGTATCTGTATTTGTATGTACTTAAGTGTCTCTGTAGTTGCAAAGAACTATGAAAAGTAAATAATCCCACTCAAAAAATCTGTCTTGCAACAAAACAATTAGCTAAACTTTTATTTGCATTCTAAAAGTAAAAAAAAGGACTGACAGTTTCACAAGAAACTAAATTGGCATCAGACCAGATGATAAAGAATAAGCTCAAATGTTTGCCTCAAACATGGGTACACCTAAGTATAACGAGTGCAATTATTCCAATCATCACTACATGGAGAGACTCAAGAGAGTATCACACAAATTGTAGATAAAAATTGTCACAGATGGAACATCACAGAAAACGATGAGAAAATATTTCTCAAGGTGATGAAATACAAAAAATAACCAAGCTTTAATCCCACTAGGTAGGGTCTGCTATATGAATTCTAACTCACCAATCATTTATACGACCATATTTTGTATAATGATTAAGGATCTTTTATTTTATGTCATGCTTAGGAGTTTTCCACCAAGTTTTCTTTGGTCTTCCTATACTTTTTTTATTACCAACTCCTTCCATTCCAAATCCACACTCCTTACAAGTGCATGCATTTGTCTGTCTTACATGTCCAAATCATCTTAAATGCATCTCACATTTTATCCTCAATAAACACCACTCTGACCTAATTACAGGTACCTTCATTTCTAATTCCATTTTTTTCTTGTATGGTTGCATGCCCACTTTAATATTTTCAGCTCAATTATGCTCAAATCTTGAACATATTCGTACCTAACTATCCAACATTCCATGCCATATAATAGAACTGGTCTTAAAGTTGTATAATAAAATTTCCATCATGGCTTTAAAGGAATTTTACAATCTCTCAGAGTGAATAATTATTATAGAAAAATAAAAGAAAAAGAAGGAATTCTTGAAAATAAAATGCATGGTCATAAGCAAGGATGAAACTGTTATGGAAAACCTCCAAAACCAATGAGACAATGAAACAAAAGAATAACACATCTGATTTAAAGACCAGGTTTCGAGGACATCATTGCCAAAATAGTTTTTGTTCAAGTCACAGCTGTTAGGCATTAGCAGAACAGTAAAATTTCCCAGTAAATTCCTCCCAGTCAAGGGCAAGCTCTCTTACCCCAAAAGTGCTCCCTACCCCCTTCCTATGGAAGAAACTGATCGATTCTGCAGAACATGTGTCATAGACTATCGGGACTGATAGGAAAATATATGGAAGTGCTGGACGTGGTGATTAGAAGAAAAATTAATGTTGTGTGCCACCAAGAGACTAGATGACTTGGAGAGAAGGCTAAAATGTTGGCGTAATCTAGATATAAACTTTGGTACCCAGGGAAGAATTGGACAAAGAATGGAGCGGCGATTATTGTGGATAAGGCTTTAAAGGATAGGGTAGTGGATGTGAAGAGAATATAAGATAAGACTATTGCAGCTAAAGTTGTTCTAGAACAGGAAAATATGAATATCGTTTGTACTTATGCGCTGCATTTTGTGTTGGGAGAGGAAATAAAAGCAAAATTTTGGAAAGATGCAGAGGGGCTGGTACAAAAGATACCTAGATGAGAAGATCATTATAGAAGGTGATTTAAATGGTCATGTGGGCAGAGAAGGACATGGGTATACAGGGGTACATGGAAGTTAAGGATTTGGAGAAAAAAATAATGAAGGTAAAGCTATTTTAGATTTTGTCATAACATATGACCTCACCTTAGCCAACACTAAGTCTAAAAAAGAAGATGAATACTTAATTACATATAAAAATGAAATTACCTAAATAGTTTCTTATGAGACGAGGACTGCTTATGTTGTATGGATTGTAATATTATACGAGGAAAATGCTTGACCACTCAACATAGAGTTTTGGTCATGGGTGTCCATGTCAAAAAATGGAGAAAAAAATGCTCACCAAAAAGCTCATAAACGAGCTTGGTTTTGGCTCATTTTTATTTGTTTATTAATTAATTAAACAAATTTGAAAAACGATTTGAAACTCATTTATGTTCATGAACAAGCTCGTTTATTGTATACTTGAGCTCATTTATAATTCATGTAAAGCTTGTTTGCTGTTTGTTTAATAGGGGTATATATACATAATTTTTTAAGGTGCCCCCTCTTCCTCAAGAGATTATTTGTGCCCCTGACACTTCAAGTCAGTTGAAAAAGTTCGATCTGATGCTGCCACATCCCTCCCTCCCTCTCTCTCCACAACCCTTACACACCACCACGCCAAGGCTAGATCTGCCGCACTTCCGCATCCCAATGCAACCAACTGATGACCATTGTTGTCTCTTCTCTCTTGCACTAAGTTCCTCCTTGTGATGTGATATGTGTTTCTCTTTTTACATAATGCATCTCTCTTTCACCATGTTTGGTATTTATTGTTAAGAACCTAGATCGGCTTTGACATCTTCTTCAAGAAAAAGAGAAAACTTCTGTCACCGAAGGCCGCTGAAATCCATGATTCGAGTAACTAGAAGTCCTAGTTATTTTTTGCTTGCTAATGTAATTTCCTGATTGCTGTAATTTTGTTCTTTCTACTGCTGTAACTCCACTATTAATATTAGTTAGCTAAGTTGGAAGATTCCCCACGTGGAGGGGGAATAGAATAGGACAAAAGGGTGGTTATAACTGCATGGAGAAGGGATCTGCTGTGGTCACCCTCTCCCTATCAGTGTATGAGTATTCCTAGGCTCGCTGGGAAGAGTATCACTGAATTGAATATCAGAATCATTTTCTTCCTCCTAATGCTCTAATCTCTCTCACTCTCTGCACTCTCGTTCTCTCTCTCCCTTCCCTGTTCTGTTCTGTTTCGGTAGAAGCCCTCTCCTAATCCATTGCGGGCTAGGAGTGTCCTAAATTCACGGAGGTGCCATGACAACTTCATCAGACATGCGTCAGCTTAGGCTTTCTAATTCACTCCTGAACCCTGATACTGAAATGAACCAACTCCTCTCTCTCTCTCTCTCTCTCTCTCTCTCTCTCTCTCTCTTTCTCTCTCCTGTTCTGTATATTTTGTTTCTCCTACTTACTGAATCCCTCTCTCCAGTTTGGATTATTTTCCTGTGCCTTCGCTTAGAAAATGAAGCCCTTGTGCCCATCTCGCTTTCCTTTTTTCCTAAATAAAACGAATGTAGGAGTATTAGATGTAGATTACTACAATTTTGTCAGAGATTGGACTCTGCCTTTGTTATAATACTTTCATTGAGGAACTGTTTCTCCAATTGGAGAATTTCTTTTGGTTGATTACTTATTCACGGTCAATTATTGCTCATTTGTTGTTCACAGAAGAATTTGTTTATTGCTCACAAACAAATTGGTTTATTGTTCATAGACAAGCTACTAACAGGCTCGTTGATTATTCATAAACAAGCTCAAATAGAGCAAGTTTAAATTAAACAAGTTCAAACAGATCTCAAGCACAAAACCATTTAAACAAACTGAGCACGAACGAACACTCTTTATAGAGTAAATGAGTCAAGCTCAAACAAATTCAAAAGTAAACAAGACGAGCCCAAATAGAGCTAAGCTTGGCTCAGCTTGTTTACACCCCCAAATCAGATGGTGGGATTTAAAAGGTGAAAGACAAACCATTTTCAAGGAAACAGTGTGACAAAAGACACTCGACAGTAAAAAAGAGGCTAACCACATTTGGAGTGAAATGGCTATTGCTATTCAAAATATGGCAAAAATGGATCTAGGAGATGTGGACCCACCCCACTGGGGTCAGTTTGGAGTATTAAAAAAATCCCTATCATGGCAGAATTGGGGAGAAATTTAAAATCCTCATTGAGGATGGGCAGTGGGCAGGCATAGGGTCCCCAACCCAATCATATTTAAATTAATTTTTTTATATTTATATAAAAAAACAAAATCTGAAAACCCCAATACCCTTGCCAGTTAACCCTTCTCCCTAAAATAAAATCAACCCAAAAGAATGGTTAAATTGTGTTGGTTGTGTTTTTTGTAAGAATGTTGAAAAATTTTATATGGTTTTTTTTATTTTTTGATTGTTTTCATTTTCTTTGTAATGAATCAGTGACATTAAGAAGTAGCGTAAAAAATTGTTAGAAGATTATTTAAACTATGAAAAATAATTTTTTATGAAAAATAATCTTTAGCTATTTTTATATGAGATTTATGGGATACAAGTACCCATTACCTGACAAGAACAAGAAAAAGCAGTTAGACAATACCCAAGGAGGATGGTGGGGGATAGGAATGGGGATGCAAGGATGGGAATGAGGGAGGGGTCCCCGATCCAAACCATAGATGCCAGGGTTGCAATACCCCCAATGGAACCACGAATCGGACCAACATCCCAATTTGTGGGTTGAAAATGACCCAGGTTGCTTTGGGTCACAAACTGGATGGCAATCCAGGTCTTCAAGCGAAAACAGACTTAAAATGTCATGAACAAGAAGAGAACTACAGTGAAGCTTACAGAAATAACGTTGCAAACAAGGAGAAAGTTACAGTGAGATCATTGCTGAAGACTTACCAAAGAAACAAGATCATCGCAGAAGGAAGGACCAGAAGTAGCAGGGACAGCAGGTTGGAGGGAGAGAACAACCGCAACATCACTGACCAGATCTTCACCCTCCACCAGCACCTCTACTATTCCATCAAGCTCAGAACATCAATCTGCTATTGAGAGTAGCATCGTTTGAACTTTAGCTTCAAAACAGAACTCTACCGGACAGAGAAAAGAATGACGACGCTCAAATTTTCTGATGTTTAATGCTTGAAAAAACTGATTTTATATCTCAATGCTTGAGACTAACAAATCACATGAATTGCCCTTGATGTATAAATAAATTGCATAATTTATCCATTTGTATCATAATAACTTCCACTTCTGTCTATAATCTTGATTCCCAAGTTTTTTATTACAGCAAAACAACATGAGATGAAATCTCAATGTTGATGGTTCTGGAAAGCTGAATAGTGCTTTCATGGGAACTTGGAAAGAATGGAGGATGGTCAAAGTAACCAATGTTAAAAAGCCAAAAAAAAAAGCTCTAAAACATCAAGAAAAGTATTAGTAACCAATGTTAAAAAGCCAAAAAAAAAGCTTTAAAACATCAAGAAAAGTATTAGCAACCAAGGTTAAAAAGCCAAAAAAAAGGCTTTAAAACATCAAGAAAAGTATTATTTTTTATTAAGAAACAACAAGATATATAATTTAGTTAGGTAGTATTTGTTAACCAAGATATAGAACGGAAAAGGTAAGATATGGAAAGCATTCTAGACTTTTGTCCTTTTCAATGTGTTTATTAAACTTATCTGACGACCCGTGGAAAAGAAGTCATGTGACTTCTTATTTGACATTTTTCAGATATGATTATCTCTTCCCCCACCCCGCCGCCCCCCTCCTCTAGATAAGCTTATCTTAGACCTTATAGATAAGAAAAAATGACGTATATATCCTCCAATGCATTCCAAAAACTTTAACAAACAATTCGATAAAAATCTTGAAATACTTCTCAGCCTTATCTTGATCATTCCATATCTTAATCCGGAAAGTATTCCAACCTTATCTTACTTATTTTAACAAACACTACCTTAACATATATTTAATATCGACCCGAGTAAATGCTCAAACCGTACAACCCCAAGTAGCATATCGACTAAGCCTACCCACACATACCACCTATTATACTAAGTTACGTGCCCCATCCCCAACCCCGCACCACGACCCCTAGCATCCCGCATTCCTAGAAACTCTGACCCTCGCCATTATCATCTCTATAGGATATTCAAAAGGAATGGTCCAAAATCAAAAAGAGTCTTAGCAGTGGAATGAAGATGTCTAATAGAAAATCAAAACTAAGAGAACTTGCTACTAAGAGTACATAAATACCGTAATGAAGAAAACCTCGAAGAGTACGGTTTGTCCCAAAAAAAAGGGGGAAAAAAGCAATTAGTGAAGCAAAGTCAAAAGCTTATGAAAATTAAGAACCTAATTGTAACACCCAAATTTTTAAAAGTTAAATCCAGGAGGAAATAGGATTTTTGTAGATTAGGATAGTTCAATCATAATTTCAAAGAAATTGTGAATTGAGTTCAGTTTTATATGGAGATTGAGATGAGAGGGATTATCATAATTGTGGAGGGATTTAGATAGGGCTAGAAGTTTGAATTGAGGATTAACTTGATTAAGTCTACGATAAATAAAAACAAAATCATATATACATATATATTATTTGAAGAGAATTTGAGAAGGATTAGGATTGACTCTAAGGGATAATTGAGAGATAAATCAAAAACATATATGGATATTATTTAAATACAATTTGCGAAGGATAAGGATTAAGATTAATTAAGGAATTGGAAAAAAATCAATTCCTGGTAAAAGAGGAAATTATTCATCTAAAGTTTAGAGGCATACTAATTCCTTGTTGAAGAGGGATTAGGATTAAAGATGTAGATTTTGAGGATAAATTAGAAGAAAGACCTATATATTATTTGATCTGGATTTGATAAGGATACTGATGATTAATTAGGGAATTCAAAATAAAAGGGAAAATTGAATCCAAAACCACAGAGGAATTTAATGAATCCTAAGAGGCTTGTAAATACAAGCTTAGAGGAGGATTAAATCATCAAACTTTGAGCTATGAGAATGAATGAGAAGCAAAGTCGCCGGATATTTGTGGATTTCCTCTACAAAGGGCTTAGGTGAGTGGTTATTCCTGTACTAGAACCTTTGGAAAATTATTCCCACGCATGTTTTGAAAACTGTTTTGGCATGATACAAGTCCTCAATCCTGTTATTGAACAAACAGACATGAATTATTGATTTGAAATTTAAATTGAGAAATAGAAATGGAAAAATTGTTGTAAGAAACATGATATAAAGACTCTGTGAATGGTTATACAATGGTTTGAAACTCTGTCCATTGGTAAACTCTAGGAAGAAAGATGTATCCACTAGATCTAGGAAGAGTACTTGATCACCCTATGCATTGGTAAATCTAGGAACTAGGTACTAGCAGATCCGGGGAGAGTACTAGGTCACCTTATACAAATATTGGACTTTAAGAGTACTAGGTCACCTTGTACAAATATTGGACTTTAAGAACTAGGTTATTGGCTAGTTATTGACTAGATTCAGGAAGAGTGTTGGGTCCTGAACAATTGTGAGAAAACTTGGTATATGCTTTCTCTTCCACTTGATTACAATATATATAGGAGAAAGAAATCAATCAAATCTCTAGAACTAAGGAAAAAAAGAATCCTAATTACATCAATTACTAACTTACATTAATCAATCTGTTGTGCAGACAAATAGCAACTCGCACACACACGCATACTTTGGAATCACTGTAAGCCTTTAGACCCAACAACAGAGATACAATCGGAAAAGTAAAGCACAACCAACAAACACAAACAAAACGATGGAAAAGAAAAATAACACAGAGAATTTTACCATGGTTCACCCGGAAAGGGCTACGTCCACGTTGAGCTCTGGTGAGAAGAGCTCACTGCACTATACGAAAAATAGAGATTACACCCTCAGAGAAGTTCACACAAAACACTCTATACAACATTGATTTGATAACCAAAATCGACCAAGAATCACTAATACAGATTAAGGCATAATCTATCAAACCAGAAAATACATGTCATGTACCATAGGGATATAAGGGTAGTATTGCAATTAAATGTAATAGAGGGGCTGAATGAATAAGAAGGGAATCTAGGCGGAGTTAGTTAGCTGCCGTAAGGAATAGTACAGAATTTGTTGCTGCTATGGCAGCTTGTACATTCCCCATAACTGTAATCGATTATAGCATGTGAGGAGAGAATGCTAGCTATATATGGATATTCTCTCTCCCTCTCGGATGATTGAGAAATATTACCACTCATTCTATTGAATTCTCATTCATTTCTCTCTGATTTCCCCATTCTCTAAGTCCTAAGTCAGATCCTCGGGAGTTGACAATCTGGTATCAGAGCATCATTCTTGGGTGTCGATTGATAACTATGGCTAACAGAACAAGAATGAAGCAAATGGAGTCTCAACTACAACAAGTGATGACGGCAATAGCGGAGGTGCAGAATCAAGTGGGAATGCTCAAACTCTCTATTGGAGCAGGAGTAGATTCCAGAATTGACCAAGCGATGGAACGTTAGAGGCTGGAGAGTTGCGAGCAGAGCACTCTGCTTCGGGAACAAATGATGGAACAAATGCAAATGATCGCGCGAATGTTCACCCATCAACAACCGTTAAGGCTCTCTCCCGAGTTTCCTCCGAGAGAAAGAACGAAGCCCATTTTCCCCAGAGTAGGGGTAGAACCTCGGCCGGTGGGAACGTCGGAGTTCGAGTTTGATACGGACACGGTGGGGGAGAATGTAAGGGAAAGAAGGCTGGGAGCTTTGGCTAATCGACATCACCCGAACTACCCCACGCTGAGCTCAAGATTCCATTGTTTGAAGGAGAGAACCCGAGGTGGTGGACGAGAAGATGTGAACGAGTATTCTCCCTATATCAAATTCTGGAACAGCAGAAGGTCACCATGGCTTCTGCCTAATTGAATGATATGGGAGATGCTTGGTATCAAGGGCTCGCAATCAAAGAGGGAAGCCCCTAGGGTGTGTTTGTAGAAGTTCTATGTGTAAGGTTCGGAGATAAAAGCATGAGGGACATAATCAAAAAATTTAACAAAGTCAAACAAGAGGGGACGGTCCAGGTCTATCAGCAGAAATTCGAGGAGCTAAGATCGTTGATGATGGTGCATAAACCTCAGTTATCTGAGGAGTACTACGTTTCGAGCTTCATTAGTGGCCTAGGAGATGAGATAAGACCTATGGTGAAGATGATGTAGCCCCACACGGTGAAACAGGCTGCGGAGAGCGAAAGGTTATAGGAGATGATCGTTGATGCAATGGCTAAGAAATAAAGGAATCAGGCGAGAGGAGTGATCACAGGAGGCTAGCAGGCTGGAAATAGATTAAACCCAAAGAAGGTGGGTTCCAAAGTAGAGGTGTCCTCGCCCTACCTTCCACCAACCCTGTTCCCACCGCTGGAGGTAAACTGATGGAGCAGAGGCGAGTAGCTGGTCTATGCTATAAATGTAGAGATAGGTATTTTGTGGGCCATAAGTGTAAGAGACAACTACTACTGTTGGAAGGAGAAGATAAGGACATTGAGGAAAGAGAGGAATTATTGGAAAATGAGGAGGATCAAGGAGAGATTTCATTACATGCCTTGAAGGGTGAACAATAGTAAGGTTATCAAGGTAGAAGGAAGGGTACACAATCACCCAATCATGGTTCTCATCGATAGTGGGAGTACCCACATTCTTGGATGAAGCTGTGGCAAGAAAGTTAGGGTGTGAAGTCAATCCTTCCCTGCCCTTATCAGTAACGGTTGCCAACGGCAGCAAGGTGATGAGTCAGTCGTCTTGTAAGGACTTCTATTGGGAGATGAATGGAGAAAATTTCTCAACTGATCTAAGGTTGCCAAAGTTGGGAGGCTGTGATGTTGTGTTAGGAGTAGATTGGATGAAGGGAATTAGTCTAATCAGTTTTGATTTCAATAAAATGGAGGTGACTTTCGAAAAAGATGGCAGCAAGAAGGTACTAATAGGTAATCCAGATGTGGGAGTGTGTAAAATCATCTCAAGTAAGAGATTGCACAGGATACTCAAGAGCAAGTTATCACAAGTGGCTCAACTATTTTCTATCCATGCCATGGAGGTTACCCTTGGGGAGCAAGGAGACGAGCATTATTTGGCAAAGACAGAGGGCAATAACTCTCATAGTCCATGGCAGGTATAGGAATTTGACTCTCTTAATATACTGTTAATTGAATTTATGGACCTCTTCTCCGAGCCAAGTTCCCTTCCACCCAAGAGACCCTATGACCATACTATCAACCTTAAGCCTAATGCAAAGCCTGTTAACCTAAGAGCCTATCGATACCCTCCCAAGTAGAAAACAAAGATAGAAAAACTCATCAAAGATATGCTGCAAAAGTCCATTATTCAACCCAGCCATAGTCCCTTTGCATCACCAGTATTGCTTGTTAAGAAAAAGGATGGGTCACGGAGGTTTTATGTTGACTACCGTCAACTTAACGCCATGACCATCAAAAACAAGTTTCTCATTCCAATTGTGGAGGATCTCCTTGATGAGCTTAAAAATGCCTCTGTCTTTACCAAATTGGACTTCTGATCAGGCTACCATCAAATCAGAATGCGGCCTGAAGATATCCCTAAGATAGCTTTTAAGACTCATCAAGGGCATTACGAGTTTCTCATAATGCCCTTTGGCCTAACTAACGCCCCCACAACCTTTCAGGAGTTAATGAACAAAATTTTCGAACCATACTTGCGTAAATTCATCCTAGTATTCTTTGATGACATCCTAATTTACAGCCCTACCTTTGCACAACACCTATACCACCTGAAAATTACCTTTGAGGTCCTTCGAATCAATAAGTTGTATGTTAAGGAGGAAAAGTGTACTTTTGCTAAGCAACAAGTTGAATACCTTGGGTATATCATATCTAGTTCAAGGGTGAGCATTGACCCTAGTAAGGTGGTTGCAATGGTGTCCTGGCCTAGGCCACACAATGTGAAAGGGTTGAGAGGATTCTTAGGATTAACCGAATACTATCGCCGATTTGTTAAGGGGTATGGCATAATCAATCGACCCCTTACTAACCTACTGAAGAAAGATGGATTTAAGTGGGATTCTGAGGCTGAGGAAGCTTTCTGCAAACTTAAACAGGCCATGAGCGAAGTGCCAACTTTAGGTCTGCCTAATTTTAACAAGCAATTCATCCTAGAAACAGATGCGAGCACTAATGGGATTGGAGCAGTCTTGGTTCAGGAAGGCAGACCTATAGCCTTTCTTAGTCAAGCCCTTGCCCCAAGACACCTCGAGTTGAGCATCTATGAAAAAGAGCTCCTGGCAGTGCTAATGGCAGTAGAAAAGTGGCGGTATTGTAAACACATACCATCGAGTCAAACAACTCTTCAGATGGCCAAGACTTAAGAAGGATGTTATGGAATTTGCGATCAGGTGTGACACTTGCAAGCAGTGCAAGCTAGATAATGTAGCAACACCTCGGCTACTCCAGCCTCTGGATATTCCTGGGGGTCTATGGGAGGATATCTCTATGGACTTTATAGAGGGGCTGCCCAAATCAGAAGGTAGAGACTGCATTATGGTAGTCGTGGACCGCTTCATCAAGTATGGGCATTTTATGGGTCTGATTCATCCATACACTACCCAAGACGTGGCCAAAGTATTCCTAGACCAAGTGGTAAACTACATGGAACACCTAAGGCTATAGTCTCCAACAGAGACAAAATCTTTACCAGCCTATTGTGGAAGGAATTGATGGGATTACTGAAGGTGAAACTGAAGATGTCAAGTCCATACCACCCTGAATCGGATGGGCAAACCGAAAGGGTTAATCAGTGTTTGGAGATGTATCTCAGGTGTACTTGTTGCCTTCAACCAACGACATGGCACAAATGGCTTCCGATGGCTCAATGGTGGTACAATTCTAGCCACCATTCAGCCATAAAAATGTCCCCTTTTGAAACCCTTTACAGTTACAAACCACCCCTCCTACCCGCCCTGGCAGATAACTCAACGATGGCATCCCTCGATGCATACCTACAACAGAGGTAACAGGCTCTGCAAGGGATTAAGGAGGAGCTGGCTAATTGTCAAAATCGGATGAAACAATTTGCAGACAAGAGAAGGAGTGAAAGAGAATTTCAAGTAGGTGACATCCTGTATCTAGAGCTGAAACCGGGACACTTAAGGACTCTACTTCCCCATCCCGGCTCCAAATTGCATCCAAGGTTCTATGGACCCTTTCCAGTTATTGCAAAGGTAGGAATCGTGGCATATCGATTACAGTTACCGAAGGGTTCTAATATACATCTAGTTTTTCATGTTTCACTCCTCAAGAAGGCAGTGGGGGCACAGCCAGCAAGCTCCATCCTACCAACTCTTCCCCAGACTGAAGACCCTATTTGGGAACCTATAGCTATACTTTACAAAAGAGTGATCCACAGGCAGGGCGCCCCAATTACTCAAGTTTTCATTAAATGGTCGGACCAACACTCAGATAGTAACACATGGGAATATCTTCCAGACATCTTGAACCAGTTCTCTCGCGTTGCCAGCCTCCTCCACATTGTCACAACTCATGGGTAGTTAGAAGGGCATTATTGTAATAAGGTTGTAGTAGTTAGTAGGAGGTATTTTGTGAGTGTTAGGAGCACATGGGTGCTATTTTCCAGATTTCATTTACTATTGAATAGCTTATAAATAGGCCCTAATATGTAGAGAAAGGCATGTTGATGAAGGAGTAGATTCTTATCTCCCTAATTCTCTCTCCCTCTCGTTTCCTCTCTAATCTCTCTCTCCCTCTCTCTTTTGATTTCTCTCTCTCTCTCCTTTAATTCTATCATTTAGTTTCTCTCCCTAATTCCAATCACAACCCTAGGTAACCCTAGGAATGTGAAAAATGGTATCAGAGTCAATCCTTCCTTGGCTGTGATTTCAATCAAACTCTAGTGAAGACGAGGTTAAGGCGATTTTGGAAATCTATAATTCATGCGCGTTCAAGCAACAATTGAGTCCGAAGAACTTGCATGCGATTGAGTTCAGAATTGAGATTTAGATCTGTCCGATCTGAGAGGTGAAGTGGAATTCAGATTGATCCTAGAAGGCAAATCCTATTGGCTGCGTCGGAATTGTTAAACGGAGGAGGGCAGCTCGAATTGGTGTTGAGATCCAGCAGATTCTGAGTGATTTGAGATCATGCGAGTAACTCGAATTTGAGGTGTATTGAATCACAGAAGAAGTGACAAAGTGTGGCGAAGCAAAATCGTATCTGATCAAGTAGCTTTCAGAATCAGGGATTCGTAGCAAGGTCTGACGGAGGTTGATGCTCGAAATCG
The DNA here is from genome assembly GCA_036245055.1 of Diospyros kaki. Taxonomy (NCBI): domain Eukaryota; kingdom Viridiplantae; phylum Streptophyta; class Magnoliopsida; order Ericales; family Ebenaceae; genus Diospyros; species Diospyros kaki. The sequence goes on from BSEG01000016.1 coordinate 34,891,228, forward strand.
AAAGAGCATCTTCAACTGCGGAATCAAAATCAGGAAGGCATTGCAAGCTGAAAGAGTTCCGACCAAACATTAATTTAAATTTTCAAGCAAATCAGAGGGCGCAGCGGAAGTAGCACCGAAAACGAGAAGCTAGTCGGTGATTGGGTGTGGAATCGAACAAGTTACGAAAGGAGATTCAAGAAGCAGCAAACTCTAGGAAATTCTAGAGCCAATTGGACGATGATTGGGCATGGGTTGGGGGGATTATTGAATTTGATTGACCGAAGGAAGCTAGTAATCGATTCAGAAGCCTTTTATTAATCCAACGAAAACTCTGTGATATAAGTAAAAGCCTCTTTGTCAGGTTCGAATTTGTCGTTCGTTAATTTCATGTGCTTCGAGAAGTTTCCTTCAGATTCTTGGATGGTATGAACTAGAAATTGCTTGGATTTTGATCGTGTTTCTAAAGTCTGGAATCATCGCTTAGTGAGCTGCTCCAATTTATTGCCTAAGATCGGTCGGATTAACTGAATTGAGAGACAAAGACACCGATTCCAGCTAAAGGGGAAGTCACTATTGGCTGTTGCGATCAACTTTTGGCTGCTGCTCACTTGATCGGAAGGTGATTTTAATTCTGTCAGGTTAAGTAACAGACCAGTACACGTGATGTGCTGCTGTTTGTGATCGGAAGGCAGCAAGGCCAAGAAACGCAGGATCCAGAAAGAGAAATCCAGCTTTAGGTGCATGCAGTGGCTGCCGCATTAATTTGTCCTAACACCAAACGATTAGGAAAATTCGATTGGGCAACCTGGAGATCAACCATGGCTGAATTGAGGTTGAGGCAAGTAGGAAGCTGCGGTCGGAAGTGGTAAGAAGGGAAACGATATTTTCCAGAAGCAGCTTGTGGTCTTTGGAAGCTATTACAGGGGCGGGTGATTGCTGATCTACAGCGATTCCGATCTGATTTTAAAGGAGACTCAGGGAGCCGAGTAATTGTCACAGCTGCATTTCGGATCAGGCGATTAATGGAGGCTATTCAACAACAGCTAAACTTTAGAGGTTACTCCTGCATTAGAGATTAAGGAAGATTGCACAGAACAATGCCCTATGGAAGATCGATTTTTTGAGGCAATTGATCATTTTAAGAGGTGGAATTCTGAAGTTAAGGATTGTTGAATTTTAATACAAGGAGAAGTTTCCGAAGGGATCCTTAGAGGCTGATCAAGAGGTTGTTATAGGGTGCAATTTCAAGAAATTGAACTGAAGAGATGGCCGAAGGACTAATTGCTGCAACAAAGGAAATTAAGGACCTTCATAGGCAGCTGGACCATTTGTTGATCATGTGTTCACATAAATTTTAGACTGCTAATCGGACTTTATCGACCTCAATTCCAAGTGTTGATTTGGCCACTATTGCTCCATTGGCTATTCTGGTGTTTGACAAGGATAGGCCAAAATGGTGGATCCGGCAATGTGAACAGGTGTTCTACCAACACCGAGTAGTTGTAAAAGAGAAGGTAAAAATGGTTGCAGCTAATCTGAGTGGAATTCCATACGTTTGGTTCCAGAATTGGAGCTAAGGAAGGGTGGAATTGAGCAGGCCGCAGTTTGTAATTGGCTTGTGTAACCAGTTTGGAGAAAGAACCAAAACCTATATTATCAATGGAGCTTCTAAGGCTGTTAAGCTGGAGATGCAAGAAGTTGATGAGGAAGAAAAAGAAGCGGAAGAAGGGATTGGAGAATTGAGGGATGGCAGTCCAACGATTGGCAACATCTCAAGCACCCTCACTGGTACTGAGAATGCAGATGCTAAAACCCTCAATATGACACCGTTGGAGGAGGTAATTGTTGAGGATGAAGCTAAGATGTTTGCTAGCACTCCGGGAGCCAAAGATCTTGGAGTAGAAACGACCACAACAGCCTTAGATTGTGGAGATCTTAAATCTACTTCTCTTGAAGGAATAGGAATGGGAATGGAAGGAGTTGCTAAATTACCTACTATGAATCAGGTAACTCCAACTAAGAAATCAGTCAATTGGGAGGAAATTTGTGCCTTAATCGAAGTGAATAACCAATGGAGGGCAATTCAAGAATGGTTGGAGGTTAAGGGAGGATGCTTGCATGAAATTGATTACACTAAAACCTTCCAGCAATATGTTTCTGATTTAAAGCAATGGAGGATGCAGAAGGATAAAGTGAAACAAGATGAAAGGAAGAAAAGGAAGGGATTCTTTGTTGAAGGGACTGAGACCCTTGTTGTTTTGCTTACTCATGTTTCCATTGGTGTGGCAGCAAGACATAATGTTGTTGCTGCTGAGGAGAAGGAAAAAAGAAAGCAAAAGAGAAGGGAAAAACAAGATAAAAAGAAGGAAAAGCAAAGAAAAAACCAATGGGTGAAAATGGGCATTGGATGAAGAAACAATGGCTTGATTGTAATAAGTTTCTTGGGGACAAGAAACCTTTCAAGGGGAGGGGAATGTCACAACTCATGGGTAGTTAGAAGGGCATTATTGTAATAAGATTGTAGTAGTTAGTAGGAGGTATTTTGTGAGTATTAGGAGCACATGGGTGCTATTTTTCAGCTTTCATTTACTATTGAATAGCTTATAAATAGGCCCTAATATGTAGAGAAAGGCATGTTAATGGAGAAGTAGATTCTTATCTCCCTAATTCTCTCTCCCTCTCGTTTCCTCTCTAATCTCTTCCTCCCTCTCTCTTTTGATTTCTCTCTCCCTCCTTTAACTCTATCATTCAGTTTATCTCCCTAATTCCAATCACAACCCTAGGTAACCCTAGGAATGTGACACACATTTCTTGTGGACAAGAAAAGTTTTGAAGGGCGGGGTAATTGTCATGTACCGCGGGGATATAAGGGTAGTATTGCAATTAAATGTAATAGAGGGGCTGAATGAATAAGAAGAGAATCTAGGCGAAGTTAGTTAGCTATTGTAAGGAATAGTACAGAATTTGTTGCTACTATGGCAGCTTGTACATTCCCCATAGCTGTAATCGATTACAGCACGTGAGGAGAGAATCCCAGCTATATATGGATACTCTCTCTCTCCCTCTCGGATGATTGAGAAATATTACCACTCATTCTATTGATTTCTCTCTCTCTCTCATTTCTCTCTGATTTCCCTCTCCCAATTCTCTAAGTCCTAAGTCAGATCCTCGGGACCTGACAATACATACACAACATGTACATAGCTTACAAATCAAAACGAGGGAAGCCACAAGGCACCTTAGAGAGAAGACTCCCGAACCACTCACATTTCCTTCTCCTTTCCTCTCTGTTCCTCAACCTTACCTCTTCTTCGTCGCTGGCGGGTTTGATAATCTAACGCTCCAAATCCCGATGGCATGATAAATAGCATATTTGGACGGCTGGGATAGGACTTCGGAAAGGTAAGATGGAAGGCTGAGATTGAATCGTGCAGCACGATATTTCTTTGCACAGAAGGGAACAATCAGGCGCCATTTGGGATGCCCGAATGGTTGCCACGTGGCCCTCCATCGGGCACCATAAAGCAACCTGAGGTTGTCTATCGAGGCCCTCCAATCACTTAGCATAATACAGCATCGTTTGACGCTTCACTAAAAACATAATCAATCCCAACAATTAAGATTGATTATAATCAATCCCATAGATTGTGGGATAAGATTAATTATAATCAATTCCATAGATTGTGGGATAATTGATAATCAATCCCATAGATTGAGGGATTGATTTGGATTGATAATCAATTCCATAGATTGTGAGATTGATTATCCAACAAACTTTATAGCAAAGAATTCCAACAGGTCCCTTTCTTGCATTAGTGAATCTAGGCCATATTGCCACTGAAGTATTTGTTGAGATGATGATTTATTTATATTGTGGAAAATTGATAGCTACATAATGTGTTGTGATGTGATTTTTTTTATTGGTGATATGCATTGCATGGGGAATCCTAGTGAATATTTGAAACTACAATCTGTTTTTATTATATATATATATATATGAAATTCTTTATTTTGGATATTAATCTATTATGTGGAGCAACCTTCACTAGCTTTAAGCTTAGCACTCTCCCTATCGTTTTTTTTTTTTTTTTCCAGGTAAGCAAGATTAGTGGGGCTAAACACGAACTTGGATCGAGGGATTATCAATGGATTCAGTTTGGGATAGTTTGATTTTCAGTTATTGTCAGTGGTTACTGTTATGTAAACTTTAAGGATGCTAGTGGTTTTTACTTCAATTTATTTCTTTTGTAAGATATTGGAGATTTTCAATGAAATCAAATGAGTAGATTTCGGGTTTCGTGAACTAAAGTCTTGGCTTAGGGTTCATGGTTGTTTACACAACCTTAGAAGGGGGTGTGGCATCAATACCAAAGATGGAGAAAAAGATATATATATATATATGTATGTATGTATGCATGTATAAACTAGCTAAATCAAGAGAGAAAAACAAGAGATTTAAGCAAAAGGGAAAGCATAAAAGACTAAAACCAAAGAGTACTAATAAATGAGGAGGCAATCAAAAAGAGATCATAGGCATATTTCTCAAAGTTATTCAATGAAGCTGGAGAAACAAGTGTTACGTTGGAACATCTCTAATAATTGAAGAAGATAGAAATTGAATGTTCTATTTCTAGAGACGAATATCCAAATGAAATAAAGAAAGCACTGAAAAATAATAAATAGTAAAGTAATTGGATCAAATAATATACTAATTATGGAAATGTATAGAAGAATAGGGTATTTTTTGTTCAACAAAATTATTTAATGTGATCCTTAAATCAAAAAAGATGCCAGATAAGTGGAGGAAGAGCACTTCAATGTCCATTCACAAGAATAAAATAGATTTTCAAAGTTGGGGAAATTATAGAGGAATCTAATCTAATCAGCCTCATAGAAACTTTAGGATAGAGTGATTGAGCAAAGATTAAGAGGAGAAATCAAAGTGTCCAAAATCAATGGAAGCAATATATTTGCTGAGGTGCCTAACGGATTAGTATAGAGGTCAATAAAAGGATTTACATACGACATATATAGATTTAAGAAAAGCTTGTGATAAAATTCCTAGAGAAGTCTTATGGAGGGTTTTAGGGAAGAAAGGAGTTCAAACTGCTTATATATAGGTTATAGAAAGACGTATCATATGGTAGAACACGTGTTAGAACATGTGGAGGAGATACTAAGGTTTCTCCAATTACAATGGGGATTACATCAAGGACTTGTGTTAAGTCATTACCTATTTTCCGTAATAATGGATGGACTGGACTCAATAAACCTATCCAGGCAAAGGTGTAATGGTGTATGCTATTTGAAGATGACATTGTGTTAGTGGATGAGACAAAAGAAGGCATGAATACAAACTCTGATATATGGAGTAACACTTTAAAATCTAAAAGTTTTAAGTTAAGCATAATGAAAACTAAATATATGAAATCTAAGTTTCGTAAAAATATAAGAGTGGATGGTATTATGGTAAAATTGAAAGATCTAGTCATACTAAGAAAATATTAGTTTAGATATCTTAGATCAATCATCTAAAAAGATGGGGAAATTAATGAAGATCTTACCTATAGAAGTAACATGGCATGGTTAAAATTTTTAAGACAACTACAAGACACGCTTTGTTGTATTGTAGAAAGTTAAACAATAAAGCATCAAAATGTGCAAAATATGAGTGTAATGGAGATGAGGATGCTAGAATGGATGTATGGCCATACAATAAAAGATAAAATTAGAAATAAGGTTATTCATAATGAGTTTAGAATGGCTCCGATTGAAGAGTAATTGCATCAGACACGATGAAGATGGTTTGGTCATGTGAGAAAAAGACCAACAAAAGTTCTTGTGAAAAGAGTGGATGGAAAAGAAAAAGTAGTTAACACTTAGGTATGATTTAGTTATAAGGGACTTACAAAAGATAAAGTCATAGGTAGAAATAACTGGAGAGATAGAATTCAAGTAGTCGACCACACATAATGAGATAAAAGCGTAATATGTTGGTAGTTTCCATACATTAGAGAGGCAAATCTTTTCTAATGGCCTAATTAAGCAAATCATATTTAGCACAATTGCTTTAGTGCAAAGGTTAAATGAAGCAACTTAGTGTTCCCAAGCATACTGAACTATCAAAAGTGCTTCCTAAGGATGATGCTAATTTTTCAGACACATAGCAACAATTTAGCCACTAAGCTATGGTTTTGTATTGCATAAGTACTGACCTGCTAACATTTGTCCTAGAAACCTTTGTGCAATGACGTAATGGAATGTGTTTTTTTATTTGTCAAGTAAATTGGAATCTGTTTCAACTTTCAATTGAGGCTTTATTCTCTTAATGAACCTATGGAATAGAGTCAGTTTTGAGTGAGGAGAAATACTCTTGATAGCTTCACCGAATAAATCTAAGGTGAGGATAAGATTAAGTTCTCTTAATGAATCTGTAAACTGATATCAATTGAGGTGTTTAAGAACATTTGATGGATTCCTCGACCTAAGTGTGGAAGTGAGCCCGCTTCCTATAGATTCTTAAACAAGGTTTAATCCAAGCCCTCAATAGATTGGATCCCAAGCACATAGTTGAAATGTACCATGTTTTAGTATTTCATCTCTGACATAGAAATGTTTTGAGTAGTACTTCAATTCATTTTGTGATCTTAGTTTAAGATTTACTTCACTAAAATCCAAATGAATTCAAGGTACTTACACTTGGTGATGGTTCAAGTCAAAAAACACCATCATTGAAGCACATAATGGTATTGATTGTCTCAGCAATTTTATGAAATTGAAACAAGCGGGGGATCTTGAATGTGATCAAAATTCCTAGATTTAAAAAAATGGCTTTTCAAGTTCCAACATTTCTAGGTCATAGTATTTTCAAGAAATACAATGAGTACTTGGTTTTCCAAAATGAATTTAATTAACATGTCTTTTAATTTCCTAGTAATGAATTTTGCTATACATATATAGATACATTCTTAAACTTCTAACTTCATGTATCTTACATTAATTCTAAGAAAATTTGGTCTTTTGACTTTTGGAGGTCTATAAAAGGGGAATGCTGTCTCTCAAGTCATCAAATCTAATTCAGAATTTTTTTGCGCTAGGTAAAGTAATCCTTCTACTTTCTTCTACCATCTTCATTGCAACTTATAGAATCAATTTGAAGTGATTACATAGGTTCTAGTAGAGAAGAACAATTCTCTTAAATGAACACACTCATTGTGGGCTTAGTTAAATCCCAAATATAGTGTCGCCATTGTTTTTTTCTGTTTGCTCATGACAGAGGCTTCAACTATCTTCAATAAGCATTTATGTGCCTCTAAGCCTCAAGAGTTATTTTCTTTTTTTTATCTCCCCATTCTAACATCTACATAATTTCTCAACCATATGTAGTTTGCATTGTATTCACCATGTCAACTAAGTTATGGAACACAACTATATCAATTATCTTCATTCACCACCATCTCATGAAATTTCTCCATGTGAAGATGGTGTTCAAACTTCATTTCATCATTACTTCGCCAGGGGATATTATCCACTGCCGGTCCCAAGCCCGGATAAAGGAGGAGGGTTGCGTTAGGTAGCCGACAGCCAGCGTAAAACCTAGTCGGATCCAAATATGAATTCTAGACAAACTATCTGTTGGGATGTAACCCACATAGAAGTCTAGAATTCATGTAGCCAACCCCACATAGTGGGATAACGGCTGGATATGTTGTTGTTGTTTATGTAGTTTGCATTGCACAACCTTTTCATGCACATCACAGTGAGCTCATTGATTCAAATCACACACCTGCTTGTGTCTCACACAGAACAAAAAGAAAAGGCTGGCCATGGCTTTTTTGGTATCTTATAATTAGCATATGGCATAGCCAAATCTAAAAAATTTATAAGACTCCATGGAGTATGTTTCTCACCAGTGTTAAAGATTTCAGCATGATAATTAGTTCCTATTCCCTTGGTAGCTTTATGAGTATATCACTTATCAAAGTACAAAAATGCAACTGAGAAACGATCTCTATTAGTGCCTTCATCAACAACAACAATCACAACCTTAATCCAATTAGGTGGGATCAGCTACATGACTTCTACACCTCTAGCCATCTCTATTAAAGCCTAAATCATGAACTTGATAATCAGTTCCTGCACCTCTAAAATCTAGAAAGAAAACAACAAATGTCAAAGAAGTAGAAGCTTTTCCTTATGCTGCCTTCATTATAGTTCCAAAAGAAACCAAGATAGAAAATTAAACAGAAAGAGAAATTATCAGAAGAAAAATGAAATACAAAAAGACTTAATAGGAGTAGAACAACAACGTATCAAGCCTTAATCCTACTAGGTGGGGCCGGCAACATGAATTCTAACTCGCCAACCAAAAAGACTTAAAAGGATTAAGAAAACAAATATTGCAGGTCTAACAAGAAAACTCAATTTAGTTCCAAGCAAATCAAAGTCCTAAAAAATGAACAAAATACCATAAAACTTGTGAAGAATTACTTGCCTGCAAACTAGAGAATTTAAGTAAGTTTATCATCAAACTTGACTTTCAGAAGAGAACTAATCGCAACCTACTAAGTGTAAAAGAATCCATGTATGATCCTCAAATAACAGAATTCCCAGCATACATCATTAGTTTCTTACATATACAATCAAGAGACAATAGTACAAAAACAGGAAAACCACAAGGAGAAGAAAAGACTAATGAGCATTATTTTACAGCAGAAGTGCACACCTCGGTGAAGACAGGCAGGTTGAAGTGTTTGAGAAGCCAGCAAACACATTTGAGTAGGATTTTGTTAAATATGAGAAGTTCAAACTAGGAGGTAGAGCAGGCACCCGTTGACCCTTCTTCAAAAGCTCTGGCAAATTAAGCCTCTGCAAGGTCAAAACAGCCCTGGATTCCTTCCATATAAAGGCAAGCAATCCACCTTCGATCACAAAAAGAAAACCAGGCTTTGAGCCAGGATATCGAAAACCATATCCATTTGCAATTCCTTTCCCAACGAAGGCATTCTTAACATCAACACGATTTGAATCTCCATCAGTAGCCCAGGGGAAAGGCTCAAGTGAAGGCATGTCAGTATTCACTATAAACATTGCAGAGCCATTTGGATGCAAAACATAATGGGTCCCCTCTAATATTTTGGTCGCAATGAGTAGTTGCTGTCCTTGTGACTCTTCATAGGAGAGCAGAAGAAAGAACAGAGCTTTTCCAGGTTTGTCTTCAGTAGGCTTTCCTGGAGGCCATCCAAAAGTCCCTCCCCATAGACCAGCATATTCTTGGCCCACCTTTGGGGCCTGCACAGGCAACTTGTAAAGAGCAAATCGACTATCATGCATATTTGGCCAAGCTTTATAAGAAGACAACTTCAAAGTTGAGGCATGTAAAGTCAATCCAATTGTATCACCAGACCGCAGAAACTCAATAAGTTGGGCATGCCTATTCTCGCTGCTTGAACAACCAGTTTTCCGGATTTCATGGCTACCATTGTTTGAGCTTGACTTCCCTAATATCTGTTTTAGGCTATCCCTAAAATAACCACCAAGACTTTTCCTTTTGATGCTTTGCGTGCAACCATCATGGCCATTGGAGGAATTATGAAGACCCCCTGAACGATCGAGACTCTTCTTGATCTCACTCAATTGCAACTGAGTGGGATCTGGAGGCAGATCTGGACTGCCCTTCAAATTGTCACACCCCCCACCAAACTTATGCATTTGAATAAGTAATGATCTCCGCTCAGATAAGAGTGCCACATCCTGGTGAATATTTGCCTCATCACCCCTCAAACACGGAAAGAACAACCCATTTGCTGAATCTGGTATCTGGAAACGAACTTGACTGGTGACAATCTCTAGCAGCTTTCTTCGATCACCAAATGCCAATCGGCTGAAAGGCACTGCCGGAGCAGTATGCCTAGTTACTCTTTGAGATTTTGAAAGCCCACTATCTGATCGAGAAATCCTTCTTGAAGACTCCTTATCCAAATTATAACCAAAGCTTTTATTATGAACCAATTTGCCACCATTTCTTTGTTGCCTGGGCTCAGCTTCAAGCAATAGCACATTGCAGTTTCTGTCAACAGGCTTGAGCAAACCAGGATAAAAGTAGTCATTTTCCGTCTCCCTCCCATGTAAAAAGAATGCAGCTGAACCATCAAAATCAGCAACAATTTCAAAGACGGGAGTCCACAAAATAGGACCATCTTCAATACCCAACGGACCTAGCTCTTGCGGGATGATACGGCATCCAACAACTGAAAGAAAACCAGGCATCACATAAACAACATTTCCTAGCTCCGGGTTCTGATGAACCCAAATTCCAATTAACGGCTGAACGCTGACAAGGAACCGACAAAGAGCCTTATAAGACGCAACACCCTTTCGCCAATCAACAAGGTCCTGAGGGGGAACAACTCCTATCACGTCGCATTGGGAAAGCCAGACCTTATCAAAAGCTGCAAGAGCATATAGGCTCCGGCAGCACAAACCCAGATTACAAACGTCTCTGGGAGAGAGAGACCGGGTCACAATGGCAAAAACATCGTCTGGCAGCGCTAGAAGCAGGCTGGATCCACAGTAATCAGACGCCATAGCAGTTGAACTAACTAGTAATTAAAGGGTTCCTCAGGAACTGAAAGTCGAGCTACAAACGTATAATTCTACACATATAAAGTACAAAAATTTAACAACAAAGTAAAGCAAATCTGAATCCACAACATAATTGAGCAGGAAACTTTGGGGAAAACGGAAAACGCAAAGTGAGTGCGGCAAAATTAAAGGAATTTCTGACCTGGAAGCGAAGTGGGTTTGCCTCAGATCCTCCAATTAACACGCGCCTCAGAGGGGTCAATTCGAATTCTTCATTTCTGCATCCGCGGATTGTTGTTTCCTGGTGGACAGAATGATTGAGAGTGCGAAAACTATACGTTCTTGGATTGACTGAAAAACTCCAGATCTTCTTCACCCGTTCTGAATTAGAGAATTAAGGACCCATATTCCAAATTAAGCTTTGGAATTATCTATCTATGCCCCCCCCCCCCCTCTTCTTTTTCTTCTCTCTCTCTCTCTCTCTGTAGTCCAATCATTATTGAATTGAATTGAATTGAACTAGGTCTATAGTTAAAGGCAGACCCACCCTCAAGAAAGAAAGAAAAAAAGAAAGAAAGAAAGGAGGAAGGGTCTAAAAACAACTGCAGCCCCACCAAACCAAAACAAACAGCATACACACAGAGAGCATGTATTTGCGAAGAGAGCGAGAATTCCAAAGGGCATCACATTATTCTCGCAGGGTGCTTAGTACTGTGCAGTGACTCCATTCGCTTGGAAGTTTTTGGGTGGGCCATGACCGCAGCTTGTATTGTAATATAATGTGGGTCCAAAGTTGGACCTTTGAAACTTCTTCGGGTAAACAAGTGAACTCATGGCTCACACGACTATCCTTCCCTTCTGTTGGAAACGACAAATTATAACCGCGGTGGAAATCAACGAGCTGTGAAAGATTTAGGAGCATTTCGTTCATTTCTTTGAGTTTGTTTGTAATGACAATAATCAACCCCTCGTAAGAATAATTTATCAAATAATTCAGGTTTTTCGAATAAAATTCTGCTAGAAATTTCTTTTTGACAAAATTATAAGCAGTATACTCAAATCTTATAGGCTAAACCCAATAAACATGTAGATGGTATACTCAATATACTATTAAGTTACAAAAGTAAATTAAAATTGCTCTTAAAGAAATTTAAAGAGGTAATATGTGATGTCCTCAGCAAGCTCACATGCGTGCTATCGGTGCCAGTGAAGCATGTTGGCACGAGGATGGCGTGTCAAGAAAAGATGTTGGTGGCAGATGACTCAAGTGTTAGATGGCACAAGGTTGCCATGCCAAGGTGGTAGCAAGCATGTAGGAGAATGTTAGAGTTATGTCCCACAAGTCAATTATATTTTATGTAATTAATCATACTTTACATTAGTACTCTTTATCTTCAATTAATTATTATTGTAAGGTATTATGTTTTATTTGTCATTAATGGGCGTCGTCATTATTTATTGCGATATATACTTGACAAAGTTCATAGATCAAATAGGCTCATAGAATATGGTCGTGTATAGAGATGATCATGAAACATATTTCTTATAAACTTTGATCTTAAATATTTCTAGTCATAGAGTTATTAGGAATGGACATTAATAACTCAGATAGACTAGCACATATGATGTATGCTCAATCAGGAGAATATTTTGTTTCATGGACATTGGTGTGAGGACATTAGTGCATATATGTGGGTGCTTATTATAAGAATAAATACACTGAACTGACCCTGTAACGACCCGAATTTTAGTGATATAATATTTTATTATGCTTTGAGGTCGTGTGAGGTAGTCGTGAGATGTAATATGTTATTTTTGGTGATTATTAATTAATTGTTAGGAATAAGTTTGGATATTCGAATGTAGAAAGGTATATTTGAAATTTTAGTTTAGGTATCCGGATGGATGGTGATGTATCTAGATAGGGTGGATGAGATATTCGAATATGAGGAGATTCATTCGGATAGCTTTTTAGAGTGTTTGTGTGTGGTATTCAGATAAGAGAATGAGTATTCGGATACCCTAGGCTTGTCTTGTGTCTTACATTCGGACGGGATAAGTCATATCCGGATATGTCTTTGGCATTGTGAGTGGTATTCGAATGAGAAGAAGGCTTATTCGAATGTCCTCCTTGAGTTCTTGTAAGTAATATCTGGATATGGGTTGTAGCATTTGGACATGTTTGGAGTATATCCGGATATGGAGTTGGGATATCCGAATATAGAGCTAAGTTCTGGTCAGTTTCGTCATGGCTTTATATTTTGGGAATAACTTTCTCGTCCAAACTCCGATTGAGGTGATTCAAAATGATATGGAACAACAAGAAATAGATCTACAACTTTTATGTTTTGAGTTTTGAAATATTCCAGTTGTATCAAGGTCGAGATTTGGATTGAAGTTGCTGTGATGGTTTTTTGTGTGATATCCAAATATGGCGTCTAGGCATCCAGATATCCTTCTAAGTTTTTGTCTCTAGTATCCGAATGGATGCTCTCACATCCAGATGGGCCTTTCTAAAAGTTAATTCCCAGGCCATTTTCTCATTCCAGACGTAGCTTTTCAAGAGACTTGTTGGATAACTTTTCCCCAGCTTCTTTCACATATCCAAGACCACTCTTCTCTGTCTCTTGGCTATTTAATCAAATGGAATATTGTGATAAAGGAGTTTTGACAGAAAGCTCGACAGTGAGCAGGAAGAAGAAGAAGTAAGAGCAAGGCAGCTGCTTCAGTGATCTTCTTCTCATATCAGGCAAGCATCCTACCCTCTTTTTATCCTTCTTTTCATTTGTAAGCATTTTCCCCTTCTCATTTCTAAAACACTTGATATTTAGCTTGTGGGAGGTTCTCCCACTTTCTTACTCGGTTTAGCTTGTTATTTGAGAATCTGTCATTTTCTCGTGGGTTCATTTCCTTTCTGGGTGTTGAGATTTTTTTAGATAAGCTTGATAATTGATGATTTATAGAGGATCTCCTCACTAGAGGTTGTAGTTTGGTCCTCTGATCAGCTTGTATTTGAGGATTTATTTGATGATTATTAGAGATCTCCTCACTGGAAGTTACAGATGATTTTTATTCGAGGAAATAAGCTTGTTAAATGAGGATTTATGGAAGATCTTCTCACTGTAATCTTGATATTTGAATATTTGTTTGAGGACAATAGTTACAGATGGATTTTTATTTGAGGATTCTTTGTTGTGATGTTGAATTGTAGCTTAATATTCAAATAAGAGAAGATATATCCGGATATGTGGGTTTGTAGCATGTAGGTATCCGGATGTGTCATGGGGGTATTCGGATATGTGGGTTGCTACTTGTGAGTGGTATCCGAATATGTAGTGAGGTATTCGGATACCTCTCCTAAGCATTTGGATATATTGAGATACTTGGAGTTTTTGGATAAGCGTGTTATTTAAGAATTATAGGCTTGAAATTTGGGGTTTATAGGTTTGTTATTTGAGGATTGTAGACTTGTTAATTGAGGAATTATAGGCTTATCATTCACTGGTTTTCTTCCTTTTGGTTCGATCCTTGCTCAGGTGACTTTGGGAAACTTCCTCTTTGATGACTTTTATGTCTTTCGAGGATTAATCTACATGATATATTGAGTCTTTGAAATGGCTCAGGAGAGTTTGTTCACTCTCCATTTCTTTCATGGAATGAAGCTAGGTGTGTTATGGGATAGGCTCCAGCTTAGACGGTGCAAGATTGTGATGAGTGGCTGAAAGTCTATGGCATGTGATCTTTGTATTTTATTTCCAGTATTTTTTCATGACAAATGCATGCAAGGGCTTGGGATTTGCATTTGGGGGTTTCATCCAACTGGTGTGCTTGGCCACGGGCATATTGCATTAGATGTGTCTTCCTAGTGGGGCGAGCAAGGCTTGATGCATGATTTTATGGGGGCTATGTATCATCGTTTATATTCATTATGCCTCTACATCATACTTAGACACGAGCATTGTATCGTATGTGATTTCCTTTATAGGTGAGCAGGGCTTGATGCATGGCTTATGGGGTCTATTTATCATCGTTTGTACTCATTATGTCACTGCATTATATTTGTGCATTGCATGGTTACTGGTGCCGTGTAGGTGTGTTGTGATGGGTTTTATGGACGCAGTTGGCATGCCAGATGGATGAGTTTGTAGTTGTAGTTAGCGTGTTTGATTTATAGACGCAGCGTACTAGATTTGTACGTGCCACTCCGAGTTCCGATCACACCGACCCAAGAGAGCTTTGGCCTAATGAGTTATTTATTCTATCTTTCAGGGCAGTGACAGGTTTGTGATAGGGACTTGGGTGCTAAGTGTCTTATGTGAGCCCTAAGGACCAGTATGTGCATATTTTATTATGTGGTGTTTTTGTATATCTGTCATGTGATTTATGAACATGTAATGGATGGTTGGTTGTCATGCTTTGCATGAGTTTTGCACTTGGGTGTGAGTTATCTTTCGCTTCTATACTCTTGTCAGCCTTTCATTTCTTATATGCTTGCTGAGTTTTGTGACTCGCTCTTACTTCTCTTTATTCTAGCTAAGGGCAAAACTAAGTGTGGAGGCAAGGCTAGCAATCCTTGTGGTGTCCTAATAAGTGGTGTATTGGGCAGTCCTAGTAGATCTTGGTTTGGTGTATATCTTCTAATTTTGTTCCATGGATGTTTAGCTTTTGAGTACTTGGCACAGTTTTGTATGTGTATATGTATATACCATGTAACCTTGTGACCGGTTGTCTTTCATATGCATGCCTAGGATGTGAGTTATGCTTCTATTGTTATTTCTTCAGTATGAGTTCAAGTGATCCTAGTTGAGCATGCATGGCAGGTCAGAGTAGTTTCTTTTCTACTTTCTCTACCCCTCGTGGGCTCTCGCTTGGGTTCTTTGGCTTGGCTGGTGTATCCAAGTAGGGGTCTCACAAACCCGCTACAGAATTCCTAATGATAATTGTTTAATGCCAAATTGGAATTATTGTGTTACAATTATGCAAATTGATCCTTAGACTTAAGACATCATGGTAGTCTAATATTTGATTGGTTACGCCTTAGTGCTTTTTGGATTCTAAAAGAGTCATTGATAAACTGTCACCAGGTATGGCCTTGTCACATATGAAGGCTTATGAATGTCAAAATAGGATTCATCACTTATCATTAAGATGAGATGATGTCCTATGTATTCCAATGATTTCATGACTGTGGAAATCTTTGGCCAAAGTGAGGTAGAAATCAAAAGGTGTTTTGATTTCA
The DNA here is from genome assembly GCA_036245055.1 of Diospyros kaki. Lineage (NCBI taxonomy): Eukaryota > Viridiplantae > Streptophyta > Magnoliopsida > Ericales > Ebenaceae > Diospyros > Diospyros kaki. The sequence continues at coordinate 34,907,033 of BSEG01000016.1, forward strand.
CCTATCAAGTTATAAATCTGGAATGGATACATAGTTATTGAATGATTAAGATTTCATCATAAAACTATACCCTAAATTCAATTGGGACATAGATCGATGAAAAGATTTTACTACACGGTAATTATAATTGAAAAGGTCCATGTTTATTTCATCATTAGCTATGTATTCATGGCATGCTGCTAGATGTTAACCATGATATGTAGGATTTTAGAATTAATTTGATTAATTCTAAAACTATTAATTAAAGAGTTTAATTGAGAAGCCCATGAGATGTGTTTAATTAATCCAATAAGTTGGGTTCTAATATACCTCAATAGGATTGGCCCCTACATCTAATCTAAAGTGAACTTAAGGGGTCACACACTTAGATCGAGCTCATTCCACAATTTAAAAAGAAAGAGAGCCAGCCTAATATGATTAAGGGTTGGGCCTAAAGTGTTTAGGGTTTTCTATGGCATGATTAGGGTTCTTGAACTCTATTTATATGCCACTTAAGAAGCTTAAAATGTGTGGAAAAATTTTGATTTTCTCTCAATACATCTAGGGTTGCTAGCACGACCAAGGACGTTGTGGAAGGATCAATCATGTGGACTAACTTAGAGGAAATCGCACTTGCGTCTCTGTGGATCAAAATCAAATGGAGTTGAAGGCTACATGGTCGCGGTTCCTAACAGTGGTATCAGAGCTTTCAGGTTATCTCGAACCTCGAATGGTTTCGTTATCTGCGTTTTTTATTTAGTCATCATTTGTGGCAGTAACGAATCTGTCTCGTTTTGATTCTGCCATGTCTTGATGGATTATTTATGCAGTAACGAATCTGTCTCGTTTTCGATTCGCCATGTCTTAATGGACTATTTATGTATCAAATCAGTATGCTATGATGGTAAATAATAAGTTCAGTAATCGATTTTTAATGAAATATGAAACTGACGCATAAGAAACTATTTTGATTCTACCATTATTTTGTTATGACATTAATACTTCGAATCAGTTTGTTTTCGAGGGTTAAGATAAGATCTGTAATTGACATGCAATAAGATTGAAACCGATACATATGATGGGGTCGATTTATAAGAACAGTATATTCGAATAACAATGTTTTGATATGATCATCTTGAGTTTATTATCTATTCGAACAACAACGTTTGATATGATAAACTTGAAAACCAGTGACTGTTCGAACAACAACATCCTCATATGATCAAAATCGAACAGCTTTCTGTGTGCTAGGTTTATGATGCAATCTAAGCCTAACCCCCGTATCGTACGGTACATAATATGTAATGCGCAATATAATTGCAAAGGCTGTAATATGTTTGTATACATGTCTATTTATGTTGTATTCAAATGTTATGAATATTGCATGGGATGGTCTTATCATTTCTAAGATGCATGCTAATAACATGTTAGTATCATTATGTATGAGATGCATTCTTATGATAAATTAATTTATGCAATGTGTTAAATGCATGTCTTGTGATCTAAATGAAGGATTAAAAAATCCCTCACTTAAAATTGTTTTAAGTATAAAATATTAAATCACAAGTGGAGAAATCAAAAGAGTTTAATTTCACCATGGCCTTCCATCATTGGCATATAATATGAGGAGTTACCATGTTTTATATGAATCATCAATAATATTTGGGGCATACTAAGTATAGAAATCTATATTATATGTTATGCATGTTGATGTTCATTAGGTGATATGTAGAAATACTATCGTCAATATTATTTGGAGGTATCTCTATTTGTCACACTTGTGGTTAATGATGGTTTGACTTAACATATTTTACATAAGAGTGTCAATAATATTTGAGTTTATGTAAATATGAGGCAAAATAGTTTGAGGGTTACATGAGATGTAATTGGTATGGTGAAATCCTCCACTTTAGAATAGATAAGATAGTTTGGTATGTGCTTTAAATGTGGAGATAAATATAACCTTGGATATCAATGTAAGAGACAATTGTTGAGCATAGAAGGATTGGGATAAGAAGAAGAAGAAATCTCAAAACAGGCAAAAATGGTTGTTGAGAACGTTCTTGAAACTGAAGATGGAGAAATATCATTGCAAGCATTGAAAGGTTACCCAGCTAACAAGATTATTAAGTTGGAAAGATTGGTTGAGAATAGAAAATTGATGGTATTGATTAATAGTGGCAGTACTCCTAGCTTCTTGAATGAAAAGATTGCCAAAGAACTACATTATAAGTTAAAACTACCTTTTCCTTATTAGTAAAAGTAGTTAAAACTACCTTTTCCGTATAGTAAGTCAAGACGTGTGGATTTCTGTTGGAAGATTCAAGGGCATGAATTTTTTATTCATTTGCAAGTTTTCAAACTAGGGGTTGTGATATTGTGTTGGGGGTTTATTGGATGACGACAGTTAGTCCCATTATCTTTGATTTCAATAAGCTTGAGGTGACATTTGAAATAGAAGGAAAGAAGTTAACTCTTGTTTGCAGCATGGAGATGGGAGCTTGTAAGTTGATTTTAGGAAAGAAATTATAGAAATTCCTCAAAAATTAATAAAATAAGTCAAATGCTCAATTGTTTTCAATACAAGTTATGGAAGTGGAAGGATTTGCAAAAATGGAAAATTTGGAGCAGTGGATTTGTGAAGCAGATTATTTAGTGGCAGCCTGCAATGTTTGTACTTTAGTCCTTCTTAGAGGTACAATAATTAAACTCTTTACAGTTACTATTTGTTGAATTTGGGGATTTGTTTGCTAAGCTTATAGCCCGACCTCCATAAAGACCTTTTGACCATGCTATCATCTTAAAACCAAACATTGAATAATTTAATATTCATTCCTATCATTACCATCTTATTTAGAAGGCTAAAATTGAAAAATTAGTCAAAGAAATGTTGACTAATTCTATTATACAACCTAGTTATAGTTCTTTTGCGTCCTCCGTTCTCCTTGTTAAGAAGAAGGATGAGATGGTGATTTTGTATTGATTATCATTAGTTTAATGCCATTACCATCAAAAATAAATTTCTTATACCTATCACTGAAGATCTCCTTAATGAATTAAAAGGAGCTATTATTTTTTCTAAACTAGATCTAAGGGCACGTTATCAAACAAGAATGAAACCTATCGACATATCAAAAATAGCCTTTTGTACCCATCGAGGCCTTTATGAATTCAGAGTTAGGCCTCTTGGTTTGACCAATGCCCCTACCACTTTTCGATCCCTCGTGACTCATATTTTTAGTCATCACCTGCAAGATTTATCTTTATATTCTTTGATGATATCCTTATATATAGCCAATCTTTAACAAGACCTTATTCACCTTAAGACAACATTTGAAGTCCTTAAGTCCAACCAATTATACATAAAGCAGTCAAAATGTACCTTTGGCAAAGGACAGGTGGAGTATCTAGGGCATGTTATATAAGGTGAAAAAGTTAATACAAATATGAAGAAAATTGTTACAATGGTTGGATGGCCCAAACCAACTATGGTTAGGGCTTTGAGGGATTTTTGGGATTGATAGGATATTATTGGCGATTCCTTCAAAGTTATGGGATCATTAGTAAACCATTAATAGAAATGCTTAAGAAAGATTGTTTTTATTGTAACATACCATCCGGGAGATTCCCTCCGAAGGGCATTCGGGAAAGCCCCCCTAAAAAAGTCTGCTTAGGCCCGGGAAAGCCTTCTTTCTCGAAAGGGTCTTCTACAACCTTGTCCCCCAAAGACTCGAAACCCCTTTTAAAGACCCTTCAAGAACCAGTTTCCCCAAAGAATTAGATAATCTTCTGAAGACCCTTCAAGGACTGCTTCCTCAATGGTCTAACTAATCTTCCGAAGACCCCTTCGAGGGCCAACTCTCCTTAAGGCCGTGTCATCCCGAATCCTAACCCAATGACATCCAGAGGCCCTTGCCCTAAAGGGTCATGCCACATGCCCCCGTGCATGTGTGCCATGTGTTAGGCTTACCACACGTCCCAATCCCTCGAGGGGTATAAATACCCCCTAACCCTTCACCTTTTGGATCTTTCCAGTAAACCTGAAGACCCTTTCCGACTCTTCTATGCAAACCTCCTCCGAAGAGTCTCTACTCTTCTAAAGGCACCATTTGCATAACCTTTTCTACACCATGACTATATCTGACTTAAGCATCAGAGACCTTGCGCGAGTTCTATCTACCTTTTACCCTATAGATTGAAAGACCAGAAGACCCAAAATTCTTGAAGACCCATTCGGAAGACCCTTTTGCAACTCCCTTGGAAAACCCTTCCGCGACTTTAGATGCCCAAAGACCCTTCCCGAGCCACCTTTCCATAAGACCCCTTCCAATGACTTCTTTCAAGCATACCTTATTCTTCCGCTTGGACCTGCCGACTTTATATTGAACTTGCCTGAGACAAACAAGTTTCAATTGTTGTATTATGACAACAATAGTGTTAAATGAAATCCTCAAGAAAAAGCAACTTTTATACCCTTGAAAAAGATTATGACACAAGTCTAGTGTTGGATTTGCTGAATTTTACATAGCCTTTTGTGTTGGAGACAGAAGCCAATGATAAAGAAGTAGGGGTAGTCCTGATGCAAGAAGGTAAACCAATAGCCTTCATTAGCTAGGTTCTTGTACCTAAACATTTACACCTAAGTGTTTATGAAAAAGAGTTTATTGTTGTCCTAGTTGATGTGGAATAATGGCAACATTACTTAGAAGGTAGTCATTTTGCGTCAAAACTAACCATGAGAGCCTTAAGTTTCTCATGCAACAAAAACACCATACACAATTGCAAAGGAATGCAATGCCAAATCTCTTAGACCTTGATTATGTTAGTCAGTACCATCAAGGAAAAGAGAATGTGACGATTAATGCTTTGTCTAGGCAAGTGGAAAAATGGATTTATAATGCCATTATTTCAATCATTCCAGATTAGGTGAGAGAAGTTACAACTAGTTATGAAGTAGTAAGGTGGGCTCAAGATCTTTTAGCGTGGGTATTAATCAGCCCCAACAATAAACTTGGATATACCTTATCTAATGGTATAGTCCAATTTAAAGGAAAAATGGTTATAAGTGATAATGAACAGCTTAAAAAGTATATATTGTACTATCTACACAACTCACCATTGGAGAGTCATTTAGGTATAAGGGCCACTTATCATAAGGTTTGGCAACTATTTTTTTGGCTTAACCTTAAAAAAACTATTACAGAGTATGTGTTGGCCTATGAAGTTTACCAGCGTTGCAAGCACAAGCAAGTGGCTTATCCTGGATTTTTGAATCCATTAGACATTCCTGGATAGGCTTAGGCAAGTATTTCCATGGATTTCATTGAAAGGTTGCTTAAATCTGAAGGCAAAAATATTTTTCTATTGGTGTTAGACAGACTAACCAAATTTGCTTATTTCTTGAGTCTTTCTCACCCATTCACTGCCCAAGAAGTGGCAAGAGTATTTATGGATTCAGTGATTAAGCTACACAGGGTGCCACAATCTATTGTCTCTAATAGATATAAGATTTTAACCATTGATTTTTGGTAGGAACTTTTCAAAAGTTGGAGAACTGGTTTGCATATGTCCATAGCTTATCATCTTGAAATAGGTGGTCAAACTGAGAGAGTAAACCAATGTATGGATGCTTATTTGAGATGTTTTTGTTTTCTAAAATCGAAGAGCTGACATAAATGGTTATCTCTTGTTCAATGGTGATACAATTCCAATTACCACAACTCATTAAAGATGTCTCCTTTTGAGGCACGTTTCAGTTTTAAACCCTCATTTCTACCTACCATTGTGGACTATACACCAACAATTGCAATGGTGGACCAATATTTGCAGTAAAGGCAGGAAATGTCGTGGTTGCTTAAAAAAGAGCTCGTTGTTGCACAAAATAGAATGAAATAGTATGCGAATCAGCAATGGAGTGAATCGAAGTTTTTGGTGGGGGATTTGGTCTATCTTCGGTAAGTTTTTTTATCCCTATCTTGTTTTTAAGCTCAGTCCTAAGCATTATGGCCCTTTTCCAATAATAGCTAAAATGGTTCATGTTGCTTACAAGTTGTAGCTACCATCCAACACTATTATAGAACTAGTCTTTCATGTTTCTTTACTCAAGAAGACAATTCGTCCTCATGATTTATCTAGCATTGACTTACCCCCTATAACTGATGACCATAAGGTTGAGTTTAAGCCCCTGGCTATCTTGGAAAAATAAGTGACTTATAAGGATGCTCTACCACTTACACAGGTGTTAGTCCAATGATCTCATTTGCATCCAAATCATACCATTTGGGAGTGTCTTCCAAACCTATTCACCTAATTTCCTCGGCCTACCCAATTTCTATAATTTCTTGTGGACAAGAAAATTCATAAGGAGAGGGGAATTTCAAGATCTTGAGTGTAACAGATTATTTCTCAGGAGTAGTAGTTACTAGCTATTAATTTTTTTTGTTATTTTAGTTGATAGCTATACAACTACCTTAAAGAATAGCTATATAAGCTACCCAAAACTACTTTGAGGGTTGTGGAGTAATAACAAAATTGAATTCATTTCTCTCTCTTCAAATCTCTCCCTAATTTCTCTTTGTTCTCTCTCTCTCTCTCTCTTTCTCTCTCTTTCTCATTTCCATCTTCAAACAAACCCAAGGTCAAGACTAGTTTCCTGACATTGTGGTGCTATGCTGTTGTGGTGAAATTTAGTGGTGAAGCTATGGAAGCAAGTCAAAGGAAGAGGAGGAGGAGATGATGGAGAGGGACAGTAAAGGAGAATGAGGGGGTAGTGGTGGACGGTAGCCTTGGCAATGGGCGGTGGTCTGACATTTTTTATGATAGAGATGGCAAGGAAGAGGGTATTACATAAAGAGATAGGGCATGGTAAGGCATTCTACAAAAGAGGGGTAAATTAGTCAAGTCGTTTTAAAATATTTATCCCTCCTTGGCCTGCTTATTTAGGGGGCATTTGTTAATTAAGATATAACATGAAAAAGTTAAGATATGGGATGCATCCCGAATTTCTATCATTTCCAACATATTTGTTAAGTTTATCTGACCATTCTTGAAAAAATCATTAATGACCTCTTTTTTTGATTTTTCAAAATATGCATATCTCTCCTCCCCCTCAAGATAAGCATATTTTGGTCCCTACATATAAGAAAAAAAAATGACTTTTGTGTCCTCTACTGCATTCCAAAGAATTTAACAAACAGTTTGATAAAAATCTTGTAATGCTTCCCAATTTTATCTTGATCATTCCATATCTTGGTCCTAAAACCATTCCGGGTTTATATTGATACTCTCTTATCTTGCTCATTTTAACAAACGCTACCTTAGTATTAAGGGTGCATGCGAGACAAGCTTATCCCACCCTTGTTGGGATAAGTGTATGCTGGGATAACTTCATCCCAAGAACAATGAGATACCAATCATGGTATTAATTGATTCAACGGTATTACCACCCAATCATACTTGTACAGAACATGTTGTAAGAGTATAACTTCTTGCCTTTCTACAAAATTGTGTAGAGCATAATACGTTCCATTTTTATAAGCTCATGCTTGTTCTAAGTAAGTATCCATTGACAGAAACTACAGGAGACTGTTCAATAAGGAGAACTTCAACCAAATCACTTCAAAAGCTCGTTGGATCATTGTTGTTGCTGCTGGGCACTGTCAATTCCTTTTCTGCTTTATGCCTTTATGGACTAGATATTTTTCATAAGAAAAATGCTATTGGTACATCATGGCTTACATCTTATGTTATATAATGTAGTTAAAATATCTAAAATACTCATCACTTAAGGCGGTGAGGCGTTGTGAGGTGGTGAGGCACATGACTAAAATACCCCCCACCCAAGGCAGTGAGGCGGCAGGAGACGATAAGGCGCGGTGAGGCGAGATGGTGAGGCGCAAGGGGTATTTTTATCATTTGTAATATATTGTGTAGTCTAAGGTGTAGCTCAAGAGATACTAATAGCATAATCATTTTCATAATTCATTTGTGTTAAATATCAGCTAGCTATTCTTATGTGATCTTAATTTAAAACGTGGGTTTTATTCACTCAATAAGGGGTTAATGCTCCATACCCAAATCTCTTCGAATAAATTTTCATGATTTGAGATTTTGCATGTGGGAAAATGGTAAACTGTGGGTTCATTTTCTAATTTGTTTCCTATATGGATTCATTGTTTGAATACTATTTTTATTAACATCAAATTGCATGAAAAAAATTTATTAGTTGCAGATACATTGCTGCTCTTCTTGAAGAGAGACTAGGAGATGATCCAGATCAGTTCTGAAGACACTACAGTGCCTGATCTATTCCAGACGCCAATCCTTTATTTAAGTACATTGCTCATGTACTTGGTTCATTAATTGGCACTTCATCATCTTTCATGTTGAAACATTTTTCTTATGCTTATTTGCTTGATGTATTGTATCAAAGCGGATTGTTATATTGTCCATGTCAAGCAAGATAAAATTTGCTCGACACGGGTAAAATTAAAAGGAAGACATGACCCCCACCCCAACACAAGCATTTGATCATTGCCCTTGTATCAAATGCTTGGGTTAAATCTGATACTATCCTGATAATGACATTGCAATTTGCCTAATTCTCTAAAGAGGAAAAGGAAATGAACACGAAGTAAAATAATTTCACCAGTGATATTTTTTATTATTATGAAACGATTTTAAAATATTTTTAAAAAAATACAAAAATGACTCAAATTTTATTTATTTTTTTGTGTTTCTCAACAAAAACGCCAAAACAGCACCCTAATACGTTTCCATTCATCATAGCCCTTCTCAATCCCTTCACTCGATCAACCCCCTCCCTCTTAACTCTTCCTTCAATTCACCAAATATTTGTAAACTCAAACCTTTAGCCACAGCCTAACTTACCCAAATTAAAGAACCATCCTTCGCAACACGCATTCACCGAATATATACTTGCTACCTCATCATCATAGACATCAAAAATACTTTCCTGCATACAATTGGAGTTGTAGCCTAATAGTAGATGGTAACACCGATAAATTTGAAGTCTCAATTTCTAGTCTCGTGAACTCAATAAGAGTACTTTTCCCCCACATTCATTGCCAAATGGCTAGTCCATCTTTTCAATTTGGGGATTAATCTATACATGTGTATGCATCTGCGTATATATGGTAATGTATTACATACATAATTTTTCTGACATATAAAAGTAAGGGGAAATAGAAAATTAGATAGAGATCAGGACCTTCAAAACTTTCTTCCGCCAAAAGACAACTCAATTTACTAATTTAAGCTATCCAACATATCTAAAAATGAAATTCGGTACCATGAGAAAGCCTTACTGCTAACATATTGTGACAAATAAATAATGTACCCCTAGAGCTCACTTTCTATTGAGAAACAAACCACTACTACCAAAAACTGTTCGGCTGGGCTCGGCAACGTTTTGCATATAGTTTGTGCTCGTCTTTGTCTGCTTCTCCCTGGAAACATGCAAAATCTATGAAAGAATCAAGTTGGGATGATTCAAGTAGCACCTACTTATATTGAATCATAACAGCCTCCTCTGCTATAATCCAGCCTTCCACATATGTTGGATCAATTCAGGTAGCAACTCCTCATATTGTATTGTAACAGCCTCCTCTGCTATAATCCAGCCATCCGCATTCGAGTTCTCTTGACTAGGTTGAGAACAGCTCTAAATGCCAAAAGGAAAGCAACATTAATATCTTTAGCTTCAACAACTGAAAATATTAGTCTAACAACATAAACAAGCATCCAGAACTAGTATTACAAATGCACTAATGAATGGAGCCATCGGGGAAGAACTGAACTGTACAAAATAGTATACGCATAATGTTAGGTGTCCATCCATGTGGATGGACCAAGCTTAATAAAAACTTCACACATGAAGAAATGTGATGTGTGGTTGAATTAAATGTCCTGCACTCTTGAGATTAAGTGAACACTCTTGAAATATTTTAGAAGATATCATTAATACACTTTGTTATTTGTTTCAGAGTATTATTGTTTATTTCTTTCCTATTTAGTTTTGTTAAGATTAAAATTTCCAAGATTTAGGATGCTAATAAGGATAGGATTTTAATCTTTGATATATTTCCTAATTAGCTAAGATCTATAGTCTATATACACCCTTCAGAAATGTATTACTAAGTATCCTTTGATCATTGATGTTGAATTTGAGAATCGATTTGAGTTTAGTTTTTAGTGTTCCTGTGTTCTTCCTTTTGGTTCTGCATCAGAAACCTTGTCCCTCTTCAAATCGGATTAGCATATCTCACAGCTCTGTATAAATTGAGAATTGCAGGGTGCAGAAAAATGTGTGAAGAGTTGGAGAGAAAAACAATATATAGTGTATTTAAGTAGATGGTCAGAGCCTGTCCATGTCCACGGGTGTGACAACTCTGCCATGTAATATATCTTCAATATGCAGTCTCCAACTTTTATGATTTCAAGCCATTATTTTAGGTAAATTGACAGTACACACCATGTGGTATGGGACTTTTTCCCAAACACCCTCTGGTTTTTTTAAGGTAAATTAATCCATGTACCATGCTTAAATTGTCAGAACACCCCCTCTATTACTATCAGTGTTAATTAAGCTTTAATTAAAATAAAATTAATCTTAATCTCTTCAACTAATAAAAGAAAAAAAAACAAAATAAAAATAATAAAAAAATAAATGGATTGCCAGAACCCATCTGAGTTTCTGCGCATCACTGGAACTTCCAACACTGGAACCCTTCTGGTGCTGAACCCATTGCTGGGTTCAACAAGTGAGTGAGAGAGAAGAAGAAGAAGAAGAAGAAGGGTTCTTCAGGTGGAGGTCAGTGGCAATATAGTCGCAGAGGCAACCAGATCTTGGTTGGAGGTCAGCAGCGGCTTCCACATCTGGCGGCAACATCAGTGGAGAGCTGTCCGCTGCCCAGCCCACATATCTGTGTCCCAGAACACATTGCAACCCACCAGATGGGTTGCAGCGCTGGATGGCTCTGGCTGCTGTAACCAATCATGGGTTCTGGTTGCCAAAGCTTTTCTAATTTTGTTAATTTTTAATTTTTCTTTTATTAATTAAAGAAATTTAGTTTAATTTTATATTAATTACAGCTTAATTAACACCATTAGGAACAGAGGAGGTGTTTTAACAATTTAAGTAAAGTACAGGGATTAATTTGGCTAAAAAATAAAACAAAGGGGATGTCCAAGCAAAAGCCAAAAGGGCCAAACCACAGAGGGTGTATGGCAATTTACCCTTAATTTTATCACGCACTATGCCACAACTCCATTTTAGTTTACACAAAAATACCAACAATTTAATACTATTGTAGCTAGGGAGGTCACATAAAGAGGGATTATCAAATTTTTAAGTTAAGAGAGACCAAAAAATGCCTTGCTAATCAGTAAAGGATTGAAGATAACAGCCACCATAGCTGAAGATGTTTTGTTGCGAATGCCTTCAATCAGAAGACTGGGATTTGAATTTGGTCATTGATATAACTGCCTCACTATTTCCCAAAAGAGACTTTGACATTGTGACTGATGCGCAATAGGTGGTGTTTGCATCTAATTATATGTTAGGCACACATTAGAGTTAAAAGACAATGTTCTTGATTTACACCTTGTTTAGTTCAGCATTAGAACCATTTTGATGGTGACAATTTGAAGCTTATAGATGGTTCCCCGGTGGTTCCTCAACGTCAGGCCAATAGTATGATATACAATACTTGGATGAAAGTACAACCTGACAGTTTAAATGTATTAGAACATGAATCTGCACTTGTGGTACAAGAGGCTTTGCTCGCAGAAGAAAGAAGGGATTGCATATTCTGGCAAAGAAGACCCTCATTCCCTTTGCCTAAGGTACTACTTTGAACCCTTGTGAGTATTGCTTATTTAACGAGCATCAGTGTCTGATTTAGCTCATCTACTAAAAGAAAATAAAAATTATTGTGTACGATTTACTCCAGTGTATGTAGTCCCCTAAGGAGTCTTTAGGTGGTAATTAAAATTTTATCTTTTATTGATGATATTCAGGACGTGAGTATCTCTTGGGGGAAAAAACAAGGTATTTGAATACTTTCAAAAGTTCCATGCCATGGTAGAAATTAGAAAGAGAGACGGGGCCAACAATTGAAGTCTCTGTGCAGAAAGTGGTAGTCAGTACACCTTTGCTAAATTAAAGCATATTTGCAATCATCACGGAATTTGACATTAGGGCCAACAGTGTAAGTATCTCCGTATACACAATCGTACCTAGTACACCATTGCTGAATAGTCTGAATTTAAATCATATTATGATCACTATGGAATTCAACATGAGATGATTGCTCCTAACACACCATTATGAAATAGTGTGCTCAAGGGAACTAATTGCACCATTATAGAGTTGAATGTATGCTCAGAATAATGTAACTACCTAAATCACTTGTGCTAAAGTTGTTAGCACTGTATGTACCTAATCAATAAATATTCATCTCACTGTCCCTGAGTTTTAACATTCAAGACAAGAATAAGATATAGTTTGGAATACACGTTAGGTACTCTCATTTATGAATATACAGTTGTAAGGCATTTGTAAATGTACCCATAATGGAGATAAAAGCTAGTCAGCAAATCTACTCCATGGACTTCTGTAGGTGTGGAGATGAGGAGTTTGGTTACAAATTGTGAAACTCGAAAGAAAAAATAATAAGTAGAGATATTTTTATGAAAGCCAAACTAAAGAAGATTTTAAAAAAGATAACCAGCCAAGAATTGGTGGTAACTTAAGACCACATTTTAGCTTCCTCTCCATCAAAATTTGGCATAGATGAAACAGAGATGCACAATCAAGCACCAAAACCAGATGCTTCAATGTGTGTGTGTTTATGTATGCATATTTATTATCAATGTGATTACGAGAACATAGTCAACAGTCCTACAACATTTTTCCTCTCTCTCTCTCTCTCTCTCTCTCTATATATATATATATATACACATGTGGTTCAGGAATCAGTACCATCCATGAGAACAGACCGTAGATCCTTCCCTATGAACATCACACTGATCAAGACAACTCTAATGATTCAAGACATATTAATTGACACTGTAGAAGACAAGGGGAGTGTTAAGTTATATAACGTAAATAATACTAACTACCCATTAAGTTTAACTAAATCACACACCAACCCCAGACTGTAAAATTTTACAGTGACCTCCCTCACCTTGGAATTTTTTGTGAAAAAATTTCCCTTTGTTCACCATTACTTGACCAAGTGAAATTGACCACAAGAAATAGATTGGGGTTGTTTAGTTGTCGAAAATGTTCTCTAGTTCTCTATCTTCAATTTTTCTATAAAATCTCTAGTTTTCATTTTCCATAGAAAATATAGAAAAATACATTCAAATGTTAGAAGTGCATAAAACTAATTTTCAGTGCATAAAACTAATTTTCAATCTAGAATGTTAGATCATATATATTAAAAAAGGGAGAAACAAAGAAGTTTTGGCCCCCGTTTAGTTTCAGAAAACATTTTCTATTTTTCAACTCTAATTTTATAACTAAAGATGTCGATGTCCTAGCATTTTATGTTTCAAAAAGTTAATACATTCATTTTCAGAAAATTTAGAAAATATAAAAAAAGATGCTTTCTAAAAATGATGTCTATTTTTCAATGAGAGATTCAATTATTCAATAGAAAATTGAAGTTGGAAAGTAGAAAATGTTTTCTATAACTGAATAGGCCCTTTTCTTTTATGCAATTTTAACTTGTGTTAAGAGGAGAGAAATGATTTGGGAAAAATTGTAGAAAACCCTGTTTTCCAAATCTCCAAATTAGTAAAGAAAACTTGGAAAACTCATAAAAACAGTTCAATTTTGGAGAATAGCTTTTTCCCAATCTCATTTTCTATTTAGAAATTTTTTGTATTTGAACAAGTTTTCTAATTTTCCATTTTCTGTGGAATAATTTCCAGAAAACTGGTGCTTTTTTCCACAACAAAACACCTCCTTAAATTTTCAAAATTTCCTAATTTATCAATGCAATTGATAGTTGCCACAACCACCACCCCAAACCCCTCCAACAATTTCTAGTCTTATCCACCACCTCTACAACAACCAACAAACCTTACATCTCCTCACCAACACCACCTACCCAATTATGGCCACCACCATAATCAAAATTGTGCCCTAATTTCAAGGCAAGGGCAACACCACTCAGCCTATGCATCTCCTCACCCTCTCAACCTAGAAGAACCTCTGGTGTAGGTTAACTCCACACCCTAATATTTGAACCGAAACAGTCTTAATTTGCCAACCCAATGGCTTGATTCATCGAACTGCAAAATGGATGATGATCAGAGACTGCTGGCGGCAAGAAATCCTGCTACAAGAACAGGATTGAACTATACCAAGCAATCAAGTCAGCAGTGCATTCAAGGTTTGAAGCCCAGTGGCACCAAGTCTAAAATTCACCAGTTTACCACCTCAAACCCACCAGCACCTGGTCTGAACCTCCACCAACCAGCACATTTCCCATCCCAGTCCAACCACCACCAACCAATCCCATCTGAGCAGTCACCACCAAAGACCACTAAGTGGACACCTTTAGCCCATCACTGTCTTCCTTCCAACTTGAGCCACTGTCATTAGCAACTAGCACCAATCTCTTTTCAACCCAATCAACCTTTAACACTCTCCTCTAACCATCACTCTGATTATTGAAATCATTTCAAATCTTGGTGTGAAGAAATTATTCTAGATCTCACAAGAGGGGAACAAAGAGGAATGTGCCAATATAAATGGAGGGGGGGGGGGAGAGAGAACAATTATTGCTTATGCGATTTTACTAGTTATGGATTTTCTTAAGTTTTTAGTGGCCTTTTTTTTCACTTTTTTTATGGTTAGTTTTTACCTTGTAACGTGAAATAACTTTTAATCAAATAACATTTTTGAAAGATAAGGAGAAAAAAGCTCTTACAATTTCTACGAATCCCAATAACAATGGTTAGCATTTTTTGTGCACATCTCAAGGTGTTATTTATCCTAAAGTAGGCAGTTTAGAGATTCAATCTGTTCAATCCAGAGAAAGACGTGCATATACAACATCCTTTAAACAAATGAAATACCATATACAACGTGCTTTATATATCTATCAATGCTACAAATCGAAGTAATTGAAAAACTTACCATAGAACAAGTATATACAATTACTGTCATCCAGTCCCAGTTCTCCAAAGAATAATCCTCAGAATCAAGAGCCTCTTCCTGTAGGAAATATAATAATGGAGGCATCAGCTGCATTTCGTAATGTCGTGATCCCCCACAAAGGCTGCATATCCCTGGATCAACTGCTGCTCCAGTAGCCAGTAGTGGCTTTCCACCAAAGGAGTATCTGAGAGGCGCAATAAAGACCATATTGGGGTAAGACAACACTTTCAGGGGCCAAAATAATCTAAAGATAAATTGCAGGGTTATATGGATGTGACTGGAGAAAGAATTGCCAGGTATAGTGAAGCTATTTTACTTCATTTTCTTTTTCCTTTATCCTCTTTAGAGAATTAGGGAAATTGCACTGTCATTATCAGGTAAAAAGGTCATGAAGGATACCACAACATTTAACCCAATACCCAAGAAACTCTGCCAACCAGCCACCAGCACATTGATTTTAATACAATCAAGCAAATAAACAGAAAAAAAAAAGGTGTCACTGTTATGCTGTGACAATAGCAACTCTTCTAATTCAGTGTGAATTAGAAGGGGTTACTGGAGAACAGTGAAGAAGAATGGGGGAGAGTGAAGAAGAGAATAAGAGAGAAAGATTGAAGAGAGAAGAGTAGAGAGAAGTTTGAGAGAAGAAGAAATCAGATTCTTGATTGATTTTCGATAGCCTCTTGCAGTAGGAGTCAAGAGCTTATATATTTTGCTCTAGGGGTGCTGCCACAGCAGATCACCTCTCTTATAACCAACTATTTTGTCCTATTCTAGTCATCTTTACACCTGGTTGTACCAGCTAACTAACTACCCAACTGGAAAAGAAAATTACAATTAAAAGCAATAAAAGAAAACAATTAATAGCAACCAAAATCTGCAGCAAAATTCGGCCTCCTTTTTGTTTTGTGACAATACCCCTCCCTTCAGCAATTTCTTGTCCTCAAGAAATATTCAAGAGGCTGGCTGCCCTTGGAAACTGTTGTAGCAATTGGGGAAGGTATTCCCAGGTATCCTCCCTTGAAGATCCTCCTTGCCACCTGATCAACACTTGGATGAGAGGGGCTCCTTGGTGGTAGACTACTCTTCTTTCCATTATAGCCTTTGGCTCCTTTGTGGCTTCTTTCTCCTTAGGAAGTGCTGGTAGCTCCAGATTAACCTGCTCATTGCCGGTTGTCTTCTTCAGTAAAGAAACATGAAAGACCGAATGGATTTTGGATCCCTCCAGTAGCTACAAGCGATAGACCACTTTGCCTACCCTGCCTGTTATGAGAAATGGGCCGAAGTACTTAGCACTGAGCTTAGATACTTGCCCTTGGAAGATGGACTTAGATGAGGATACCTAAGCCTTAGGTAAACATTTTCCCAGTCACTCCTCCTCCTATTTACATATTGTTTCATCCGGTTTTGAGCTGAGGCCAGCTCCTGCTTAAGTTGTTGCAACACCCCCCTCCTCTACTGCAAATACTCCTCAACGGTTGTCGTCGTGGTATGCCCTTCAGTGGCTGGTAGGATAGGGGGTTTATACCCAAATACAGACTCGAATGGTGACATTTTATAGAGGCATGGTGGCAGGAGTTATACCACCATTGTGTTAAAGCCAGCCACTTATGCCAACTCTTGGGCTGCAAAAAACACATGCTTCAGAGGTAGGTTTCTAGGCTTTGATTTACCCTTTCTGTCTGCCCATCAAATTGGGGATGATAGGCTGTTGAAAGGTTGACTTCCGTGCCCATGTTCTTCATCAACTCCCTCCAAAAATAGCTCGTAAACACCTTATCCCGATCAAATATAATGGACTTAGGAACCCCATGCATAGCTACCACTCAATCAATGAATGCTCTTGCCGCTTCTTAAGCTGTGTAGGGGTGGGCCAATCCTACAAAATGTGCATACTTAGTAAGCCTATTGACCACCACCATTACACAATCCTTTCCTTCGGATTTTGGCAGACTTTCAATGAAGTCCATGGACACACTCGCCCATGACTGTTCCGAAATTGGTAGGGGTTGCTGTAGCCCTGGGTATGCTACATTTCCGTGCTTACATCTCTTACACATATCACACCCCAAAACAAATTCTTTCACTGTCACTCTGAGCTAGGGCCAATGGAACAGTTGCCTCACCCTCAAATAAGTATTTTGTAAGCCCGAATGCACCCCTAAAGGGGACTCATGCAGGGATTGCAAAATTTTCCTCTTGAGTTCATCACTGTGGACCACTACTATCCTGCATTTATATCACAACAGACCATCCATCAAAGTGTACCCCTCTGCCTCCTTATTTCCCAAAGCCAATTTCTCCAGCATGCCTTTTATGTGTTCATCTCTCTCATAGTTGTCCACCACTTCCTTGCACCACTCGATGATTATAACAATCAAGGCGGCTACACTCCCTTCTTCTTGGCATCTCAATAGGGCATCCGCTACCAAGTTTTCCTTGCCCTTCTTATATTGTATGGAGTAATCTAACCCCATTAACTTGGCCATTCCCTTCTTTTGCAATTGAGTTTGCAGCTTTTGCTGTAGCAAAAACTTTTAGAGATTCATAATCAGTTTTGATTACAAACCTCCCAATCTCTAAGTAATGTTGCCACTTCTCCACGGCCATGAGGATAGCCAAGAATTCCTTCTCGTATAAACTTAGGCCTAAGTGCATTGAACTGAGGGCTTGGCTTAGAAAAGCCAATGGCCTGCCATCCTGCATCAACACAACCCCAACACCCACTCCACATGCATTTGTTTCAAGCACAAAAGGCCTATTGAAGTCAGGCAGCCCCAACGTTGGTACTTTGCTCATTGCCACTTTCAACTTTTCAAAAGCCACTTCCACCTGTTGTCCCCAATGGAAGTTCCCCTTCTTCAATAAATTTGTGAGGGGTTTGCTAATAACTCCATAACTCCTAACAAATCTGTGGTAGTACCCCGTAAACCCAAGAAAACCCCTAAGAGCCCTTACCGTAGTGGGCTTGGGCCAATTTAGCATAGCCTCCACCTTCCTTGGATCCATACTAACCCCTTCCCCCGAAATTAAGTGCCCCAAGTATTCCAAATGGTTCTGACCGAATGCACACTTAGAACTTTTGATGAATAATTGGTTGCTTCTAAGGACCTCAAAGGTGGTTCTTAGGTGGGTAAGGTGTTGCTCCAAAGTTGGGCTATATAGACAAGGATATCGTCAAAGAACAGAAGTATGAATTTTCTTAGGTAGAGCTCAAATATTTGGTTCATTAGGGATTGGAAGATAGCTGGGGCATTGGTGAGCCCAAAAGGCATCACCAAGAACTAAAAATGGCCATGGTGGGTTCGAAAGGCAGTTTTGTGGATATCCTCGAGCTTCATCCAAATTTGATGGTAGCCTGAGCATAACTCAAGTTTGGAAAAGAATTTGGCTTGGTGTAACTCATCCATTAGGTCTTCAACAAGGGGTATGGGAATTTATCCTTGATGGTCAAGGTGTTGGCAATAATCCACAAAAAAAGGCCAGGAGCCATCCTTTTTCTTTACCAAAAGGATTGGGGAAGCAAAGGGGCTATGGCTTGGTCTAATAAATGATTGGTTCAACATTTCTTTTGCCATTCTTTCAATTTCAGTTTTTTGAACAGGGGCATAATGGTAGGATCTAATATTGACCGGTTCAACATTTGGTTTTAGGTTAATTGCATGATCCAAGACACAGCTAGGAGGAAGGGTAATTGGTTCCACAAAAAGGAGGAAGGGTATTTGGTTCCACAAAAAAAGGTCCTTAAATTCTACCAATAATTCATCAATAAGGGGTAGCGTGTATACTTGGTCAAGACCACCTTGCTGGTGGCTAACAGTCAATTGCAGGTCCCCAAATTCCTCTCCGTTATGCTTCTCCTCTACTTGCACAATAGAAAATAGTTGTGTGAGTTAACTCCACTTGCTCTTAAGGACTCTCTGTAGCCTCTTACTTGTAATCATTTTGCAAATAGCAGTCTCCTTCCCACTTGTAAGAGTCATTCTTCTACTCCCTTTTCAAAGGACACTTCCATCCGGTTGAAGTCGAAACTTATGAGGCTCACCCCCCTTCATCCAATCTACCCCTAAAACAACATCACACCCCCCTAGTTAAAGCAGCCTGAGATCTGCCTCAAATTTCTCCTCTTGCATTTCCCACATGAATCCAAGGCAAGCTGAGTTACTCAATACTTGGTTTCCATTTGCAACAGTCACACTCAGAGGCGGTGTGCCTATGAGTGGACATTTGAGTTTCTTGGCAGCGCTCTCTCATCTAGGAAGTTGTGAGTGCTTCCACTGTCAATGAGGATTGACAAACTACCCTCCTTCACCTTGCCTTCAACCTTGATTATCTTGTTATTGGTGATTCCTTTGAGTGCATGGAGAGATATCTCTCCATTGTCCTCTCCTCCAGTTTCTCTTCTCCTTCTTCCTCTTCTAGTCCTTCCTCTTTATCTCCTTCTAACAGTAACAACTAGCGTTTGCATTGGTGCCCAGGATAGTATTTATCCCCGCACTTGTAACACACACCAGGTTGCATCTTTGGTTCATTAGGCCTTCCCCCAGGATATGGACCTCCCAAATTTCTTCCCCCTGCATTTCCCTTGATCAAATTTCTGTTAAACCCCATGCTCCCAATTCCCCATGGATACAGCCTTTTGTTGCTGCCTTTGTTTTTTTATCAAGGCCTCAACTACCAACTCCTACAATTTGGCACTCTCAACTGCTTGCTCCACTGTTCGTGGTTTTATCATCTTCACCATAGGCCTCAAATCCTCACTAAGGCCACTAAGGAAGTGTCACGAGAGGAATTCCATTTACTTATCCTAAGTTTCCTAATTGCTGTAACTTTCTGTTATTTCTTTTTGCTGATGTAATCATTAGCCTTATTGCTGTCCTTTTTCTATTTAGAAGTAGTTATTCCTAGGCCCCACACATAGTGGCTAGGAAAAGACAAAATGGTTGGTTGCAACCGAATGAGGGAGTGGGATTTGCTACAGCAGACCTACCTCCACAGCTTAGTATATATTCTCCCAAGGGGCTATCTGGGAGGGTATGAATGAATTGAATACAAAATCTCTCTTTCCTAAACACTCTCTTTCTCTCTCTCTCTCTACGACTTCTTTTCCCTGCTACCTCTCTGTTCTTGTGCGACTCTTAAGCTTTCTGATTCAATCGGAATTAGGAAGCTGACCACTGCCTCGGCCCAACCGTGACAATTTGGTATCAGAGCCACCATCCTCAGCCGAGCTCGGATTAAGTCAATGGCGGAGGGAACTCAAATGAAGGCCTTGGAAACGCAAGTGCAACAATTCAGCTCGGCTTTAGCCGACACCAATAACCGGATGGAACAATTGGAGTTAGGAGCTAATCGGAGTCACGAAGCGATCGCGCCAATAGATCGGAAGGTAGAAAATTCCATGGAAGGACTGGAACGAAGACTGGAAAGCTCCATAATGCGGGTGCGAGAGGAACTGGCTGCTCAAATGCAGCAGTTTATGCTAATGTTTGGACGACAGAACTGAGTAAGTACATCTCCCGAATTTTCTCCTAGGGAGAGAATGGAACCGATTCTTCAAGGAAATCGAAGAACCGATAGACAAGACGATGTGGGGATAGAGGGTGAACCCGAGAATGAGCTGGACGGGTTATTCCATGGGGGAGGAAATGGTCCGGGTATTACCCACCAACCAGGATTTCCCATGCCTTGGGTAGACATTCCCACATTCGATGGAGCGAGTCCCCGGTGGTGGCTACGGAAATGTGAGAGAATGTTCAACTGGTATAACATCCCCGACAAATAGAGGGTGCCATTGGCATCTGCTTACTTCAATGAGGTAGTGGACACATGGTATCAAGGATGCATCAGGCCGAGAAAGGACTGTACTTGGGTCGAATTCTCGGAGAAGTTGTGTGAAAGGTTTGGGGAGAGGAACATGGTGGATATCATAGAGGAGTTCAACAAACTTAAACAGACTGGGAGTGTGGAGTCCTATCAGGTGCGCTTTGAGGAATTGAGATCACTCATGATCCAGCACAACCCACATCTATCAGAAATCTACTTCGTATCTAGTTACTTAAGTGAGCTTAACGAGGAGCTGAGACCGATGGTTAAGGTGTTGAGACCTTGCACGGTAGAACAAGCAGCGGGAAGTGCTCGTCTACAGGAGCTAGCAGTGGAGGCTTTACTCAAAAAACAGAGGCAACAAACAAGGGGAATGGTGACAGGAGCCACTAATATAGGAGGTAAGGGGTATGGCAGAGACCCAACAAAGATTAGCAGTGGGAGTAGGGATGGAACAGGCTCGGCACTGTTTGGGGATCAATTAAGGGAGCAGAGGAGGTTAGTTGGCCTCTGCTTCCGCTGCAGAGATAAGTACCATGTTGGGCACCAGTGCAGAAGGTAGATTCTTCTATTAGAAGGGAATGAGGAAAAGGAAGAAGGAGCAATGGAGGAAAAGGATTGTGAAGTCATGGAAGAAGAAGACAATGGTGAGATTTCCATTCATACCTTGAAGGGAGTAGCTAACAACAAAATCATTAAGGTGGAAGGACAAGCCAGGGAAGGCAATCTCATGATCCTAATCGACAGTGGGAGTACCCATAGCTTTCTTGATGAAAGCACTGCCAGGTGAATGAAGTGTCCACTCTCGGGAACACCTCCCTTGAGCGTGACAGTGGCCAATGGCTAAAAGGTGATGAGCAGGTCATCCTGCAATGGTTTTTGTTGGGATATATAGGGAGAAAAATTCGAGGCAGATTTAAGATTGCTACAATTGGGGGGATGTGATGTGGTTTTGGGAGTAGATTGGAAGAAGGGGGTAAGCCCCATCAGCTTTGATTTCAACAAAATGGAGGTATCTTTTGAGAAAGAAGGAAAGAGGATGACACTATCGGGTAACAAGGAAACCGGATCCTGCCAGATGATCTCTAGAAAAAGGCTACAGAAGGTATTCAAAGGAAGATGGAACCAGCTGGCACATTTCTTTTCAATGGTGGCCCTCGAAGAAGGAGTGGAGGATCCAATGATGCAGGGGGAATTTGGCCTTACTGTCAGCACGCCCCAAGGGGGTCCCGATCAGGTACACTACTTGGAAATCATTAATAAATTGCTGGTTAGTTATGAGGATCTATTTGTTGAGCCTAAATCCCTGCCCCAGCCAGACTGTTTGACCATTCAATCCATTTAAAACCCAATATAGAACCGGTCAACAGTAGATCCTATCGTTATCCCCCAATCCAAAAGAATGAGATTGAAAAGATGGTTAGAGAAATGCTTCAACAAGCAAGCATTCGACCTAGCCAAAGTCCTTTTGCTTCTCCAGTCCTACTAGTTAAAAAGAAAGATGGTTCATGGCGATTTTGTGTGTACTACCGCCAACTTAATGCCATAACTATCAAAGATAAATTCCCTATACCCTTGGTAGAGGACCTTTTGGATGAGCTTCACCATGCCCAATACTTTTCTAAACTGGATTTGCGTGCGGGATATCATCAAATTAGGATGAAACCCGAGGACATCTACAAAATGGCTTTTAGGACACACCATGGGCATTTTGAATTCTTGGTGATGCCATTTGGGCTCACCAATGCCCCAGCTACTTTCCAATCACTCATGAACAGAATTTTTGAACCATATCTCCGAAAATTTATACTTGTAGTCTTTGATGACATACTTGCCTATAGCCCTACCTTTGATCAACACTTGACTCACCTTAAAACCACCCTTGATATCCTCAGATCTAACCAGCTCTTTATTAAGAAATCTAAGTGTGCATTTGGACAAGGACAGGTAGAGTATTTGGGACACATTATCTCAAAGGAAGGGGTGAGCACCGATCCAAAAAAGGTGGAAGCTATGATGTCTTGGCCAAGATCAACCTCGGTAAGGTCCCTAAGGGGATTTCTTGGGTTAACCGGTTATTACCGCCAGTTTGTGCAGAACTATGGAACCATTAGCAAACCTCTAACCGAATTGCTTAAGAAGGGAGGGTTCAGCTGGGGAATTACTGCAGAGGAAGCCTTCAAGAAGCTGAAGGAAGCCATGAGCAGGGTGCCGGTACTAGGACTGCCAGATTTCACTAAACCGTTTGTGCTGGAAACGGATGCCAGTGGAGCCGGTATTGGTGCCGTCTTAGTGCAAAATGGAAGGCCGTTGGCTTTCCTAAGCCAAGCCTTGAGCCCTAAACAACAAGGGCTCAGCATATATGAGAAGGAGTTCATTGTTGTTTTGATGGCAGTGGATAGATGGAGACATTACTTAGAGGGTGGCCGATTTGTGATTAAAACTGATCAGGAAAGTTTGAAGTTTCTACTACAACAGAAACTTCAAACCCAGCTACAGAAAAAGGGGATGGCTAAGTTGATGGGTTTGGACTACTCAATCCAATACCGAAAAGGGAAGGAAAACAGAGCTGCCGATGCTTTATCAAGATATTTTGAAGAAGGCAGTAATGCAGCTATGACAGCTGTAATTCCAGATTGGTGCCTTGAGGTGATACGAAGCTATGAGGGTGACGAGAAGGTGAAGAAAGTGCTAGAAGTAGTGGTTGTGGGACCAGGGGAATGGGAAGGGTACACATTGGTGGACGGATTGCTAAGGTATGAAGGCCGAATTGTGATTGGTAATTGTGTTAACCTCAAGAGGAAAATTTTGTAGGCCCTACATGAATCTCCATTGGGAGGACATTCTGGAATTCAAAATACATACCTTCGGGTAAAACAGCTATTCCATTGGCCGAGGTTAAGGACAGAAGTCAAGGAGTTTGTGTTAGCTTGTGACATTTGTAAGAGATGTAAGTATGAAAACACCGCGTACCCAGGACTATTGTAGCCTCTGCCAGTTCCCGAACAGGCTTGGTCGAGTGTGTCAATGGATTTTATCGAAGGGTTACCAAGATCTAAAGGAAAGGACAGCATCTTGGTAGTAGTAGACCGGTTAACTAAGTTTGCTCACTTTATAGGACTGGCCCATCCTTACACCACCAAAGAAGTGGCCCGGGTCTTTTTGGATCAAGTGATAGCCATACACGGAACTCCTAAAACGATAATCTCTGACCGTGATAAGATTTTCACAAGCTTATTATGGCAAGAACTCATGAAAGCACTAGGAATTAAGCTGAATATGTCCACTGCTTACCACCCTCAATCGGATGGGCAAACCGAGAGGCTAAATCAGAGTTTGGAGACTTATTTAAGGTGTGTATGCATCCTACAAACCAAGACCTAGCATAGGTGGCTAATGTTAGCCCAGTGGTGGTATAATTCAAGCCATCACTCCTCCCTAAGAATGTCACCATTCGAGGCTCTCTTTAGGTATAAACCACCACTCTTACCGGCCTTAGGGAATCAGACCTCTGCAGCCGTAGTTGAGGAATACCTACAACAGAGGAGGGCAGTACTATAACAATTGAAACAGGAATTGGCATCAGCCCAAAACCGAATGAAACAAGTAGCCGATCGGAAGAGGAGTGATAGGGAGTTTACAGTAGGGGAGAAGGTGTATTTGAGGCTGAAACACTCCCATATTAAATCAATTACACGAGGGCAGGTATCAAAACTCAGTCCCTGTTACTTTGGGCCCTTTACTATCAAGGCTAGGGTGGGGAAAGTGGCCTATAGATTACAACTTCCTGAAGAATCCCAAATTCACCCAGTTTTTCACGTCTCACTCTTGAAGAAGGCAGTAGGTACTGAGCCGGTGAATGCAACATTACCCTCCCTTCCTCGGGAAGAAATTAGTAGGGAAGAACCGGAGGCCATATTGGATAGGAGGGTAACCTACCATCAGGGAGCCCCACTCATGCAAGTGTTAGTGAAATGGAAGGAAGGATCAGCTGAGAACAACTCATGGGAATACTTGCCTGACTTACTCAAACAATTTCCGAGAGCTGCTAGTCTCCTCATGATTTCTTGAGGACAAGAAATTTGTTAAGGGGGAAGAATTGTCATGAGAGGAATTCCATTTACTTATCCTAAGTTTCCTAATTGCTGTAACTTTCTGTTATTTCTTTTTGCTGCTGTAATCATTAGCCTTATTGCTGTCCTTTTTCTGTTTAGAAGTAGCACACATAATGGCTAGGAAAAGACAAAATGGTTGGTTGCAACCGAATGAGGGAGTGGGATCTGCTACAGCAGACCTACCTCCACGGCTTAGTAAATATTCTCCCAAGGGGCTATCTGGGAGGGTATGAATGAATTGAATACAGAATCTCTCCTTCCTAAACACTCTCTCTCTCTCTCTCTCTCCCTCTACGACTTCTTTTCCCTGCTACCTCTCTGTTCTTGTGCGGCTCTTAAGCTTTTTGATTCAATCGAAATTAGGAAGCTGACCACTGCCTCGGCCCAACCGTGACAGGAAGCTAGAAACAAAATATGCTTCCGACAAGTGAGGGTCATGGTTGCTTATTAATGACCTCAACTCTTCAAACCTCCTCAAGTATGACTCAGCATCCCCAACTTGCCTTAACTTGTTAAACTCTTTTATGGTATCCGACATGCTCCTTTCTCCAAATCTCTCATATAGCTTTTCAGTAAATTCCCCCCATGTATAATTCTCCCTTGTTCAGGTCCATCCTTGGAACCATGCATCCACCATGTCATCAAAGTAGGCAGCAGCCAAAGCTACCCTTCTCTCCTTAGGTACATTATACCATTCAAACAATCGTTCACACTTCCTAACCCACCATCTGGGATTATGTCACAAACCTAGGGTTCGTGATTGGTTAGAAGAGGAATTGAGGGAGGGAATTAAGGGAGAACAGAATAGAGAAGAAGATTAAGGGGGAAATGAGAGATAGAGAGGGAAATTGGAGGGAGATTGAGAGAGAACGGTAGAGAGAATTAGAATTTCATTTATCATTTCAATCATGCTTTCTTCCTACAACAGTGGCTTATTTATAGCCCACTGCTACTGCACCCATCTGTAGTCTGTTTGGCCTCAACCATGCACCCATGTGCATAACAACTGAAATTCTAACAAATTGCAAAATACCCTCTTAACAACTATTTATATCCCTATTTCAATTTTTCCTCTCTATTGCTCCTAGGGTCATGGCAGATTAATTCTCTCAAACACGGGTATTTCCATTCGTGGCATGAGGAACCTCGGTTGAGGTGGATTAACCCGATCCTCACAACCGCTTCTTGTCATCGTTTCAACCTCATCCTCCTGCTCTACTTCAATTTCAGATGTCCCATTTCCTCAATTCACCATCTCATTATGTAAAATCAATTCTGTTCTAGTTCTAGCGGGAAAGTCAAGGGATTTTGTTGGGTAAATATCAACATAAACCGTTGAAGTTGGTTTCCCATCTCCTACCTCATTTGGTTGATGTCTTCCCTCATCTGATTTAGTCCACCTTCTAACCTCCACTCCAGTCCCCCCATCGCAATATAGTTCTTCTCGGAGCCCCATTCCAATCGGTCCACCCGAATCTGGAACTCCCCCATGGCTGAATTAACTTG
Organism: Diospyros kaki; assembly: GCA_036245055.1. NCBI lineage: Eukaryota > Viridiplantae > Streptophyta > Magnoliopsida > Ericales > Ebenaceae > Diospyros > Diospyros kaki. The sequence continues at coordinate 34,933,652 of BSEG01000016.1, forward strand.
TTGGAGTTGCGACTCCATATTCTTCATGTGAGTCACTTCGGCCATCTCTCTTGTCACTGACAAGCTTCTTGCCGGAATCGAAGCTCTGATACCAAATGTCACTGTTATGTTGTGACAATAGCAACTCTTCTAATTCAGTGTGAATTAGAAGAGGTTGCTGGAGAACAGTGAAGAAGAACGGGAGAGAGTAAATAAGAGAATAAGAGAGAAAGATTGAAGAGAGAAGAGTAGAGAGAAGAATAGAGAGAAGAAGAAATTAGATTCTTGATTGATTTTCGATAGCCTCTTACAGTAGGAGTCAAGAGCTTATATAGTTTGCTCTAGTGGTGCTGCCACAGCAGATCACCTCTCCTATAACCAACTATTTTGTCATATTCTAGTCACCTTTACACCTGGTTGTACTAGCTAACTAACTACTCAGTTGGAAAAGGAAATTACAATTAAAAGCAGTAAAAGAAAACAATTAATAGCAACCAAAATCTGTAGCAAAATTTAGCAAAATTCGGCCTCCTTTTCGTTCTGACAAATGGTTTCAACATTAAAGATGATGAAGTGACAATAATGAACTAAGTACATGAACAATATAATTAAATAACGAAAAGGCATTATACGATATAGTCTAGAATAGATCAGGCACTGTACTGTCTTTAGATCTAAACTGGATCATCTCCTAGTCTCTCTCCAAGAAGAGCAACAATGTATTTGCAACTAATAATTTTTTCGTACAATTTGATGTTAATAAAAATAATATTCAAACAATTAATTCATATAATAAACAAATTAGAAAATGAACCAGCAGTTGACCATTTTCCCACATGCAAAATCTCAAATCATGAAATTTTATTTGAAAAGATTTGGGTATGTAGCATTAACCTCTTATTGAGTGAATAAAATCTACGTTTTAAATTAAGATACCATAGAATAGCTGACATTTAACACGGATGAATTATGAAAATATCTAGTCTAGAAAGGCAAAAAGCAGGCAAGGAAAATGGCAACCAATTACAAGGCAGAAAAGGAACTGGCAGTGCCTAGCAGCATTGATCCAACGAGCTTCTAAAGTGGTTAGGTTGAAGTTCTCCTTATTGAACAGTCTCCAGAAGTTTCTTTCAATGGATACTTACTTAGAACAAGTATGAGCTTATAAAAATGGAACATATTATGCTCTACACAATTCCGTAGAAGGGCAAGAGGTTATAGTCTTACAGCATGTTCAATACAAGTATAATTGGGTGGTAATACCATTGAATCAATTAATACCATGTTTGGTATCTCATTGTTCTTGGGATAAAGTTATTCCAGGATACACTTATCCCAATAAGGATGGGATAAGCTTGTCCCACATGCACCCCTAATACTAAATAAGCAGGCCAAGGAGGAATAAAGATTTTAAACAAACTTGACCAATTTGCCCCTCTTCTATGAAAGGCCTCACCATATTCTCTCCTTATGTAATACCTTCCTCCTCGCTGGCTCCATCATCAAAAATGTCAGACCACCATCCACTGCCAAGGCTGCCATCTGCCACCACCATCTCCTCCTCATTCATTGTCCCCCACCATCATCTCCTCCTCCTCCTCCTTCAACTTGCTTCTGCAACTTCACCACTTGATTTCACCACAATAGCATAGCACCACCATGTCAGGAACTAGTCCTGACCTAGTGTAATACCCAGGAAAATTATTAAGAGTATAAATGATATTTAGTGGAGGGTATAAATGGAATTGGCAGAAAAATAAGACTATAGGGTACACTAACGCAGCTCTGGACGACCAAATTAGTCGGAGGGAGTACCCCAGACCCTAGATAGCCAAGGAAAATGGTATAGTATCGACGAGCGAATTAAACTATCATTTTTAGTGATCAAATAAATTGGATCAGGAACAGTTTTCGGTACAGCTGTTGACTGGGCTGAGAAAACCAAATCGACGTAGGAGACGTCCGAAAAGTCAACGGAGCATGTTAGGGACTAATATTTTATGTATAGAACAACCCTTAAGAGATTTCGGGTTAAATCGAATGGATTTAAGGTCAAATCAATCAATCGGGCTTAAGTGCAGTTTTCTAAATTTGCCCGAGGGAGGTCAAAACGGTAATTTTTCAGAAGTTCCAAGAATGAAATGAATAGTACAAGACTTGTGGTCCTTAGTGATAGTATTGGAAAGTTCAGGGGTGTCTTGGTAGGGGCTAAAATGGAATTAGAAGAAAACAGGGGTGAAAGTGCAAATTAACAAAATTTGCAATGTGAACGCACAAGGGAGAATTCAGCCGCCGCCTTCCACGCACATGGCCGCCGTTTCCGGCGATGGGACAGCCGAGGGTTGTCTGGGGGAGGTTGCAACTGGCAGTAGGAAGATTGGGGATCAAGCTTGGCCCGCGATTGGTCGGAAAATGGCCGGGTTTGGGCTATAAAAGGCGGCCGAAACTTGAAGAAATTTTGCGTTGAAATTGATCGATTTTGGGAAAGAATCGAAGGCAAGGGATAGAGGGCTTTTGCTCCTTGAGGTATGGGCATCGTTTCTGAAGAATTTGGGAAGCAATGGTGTGCGTTTAATGGCCGTTCGAAGCACGGTCGGAAAACCCTAGGCGGACCGTCGCGAGCCACCTGCAACTGGCCGTTTGGGTCACTTTCCGGCGGCCTTTCGGCCTGAAAATAGTGCCGTTGTGATCGACTTGCAAAGGGCTTCAAGGGGGTGCCCTTATTTCGGCCATCGGAGTGACCGCCGGAGACTGGTTCAACAAGGAAGAAGGTGGCGCGTGCAGTCACGCGCCAGTCTTCACTCGCACCCACGCGCTAGGCGCGTGAGGGCGCGTGGATGGGGGCATTTCGGTAATTCAAATTCCAGTATTTTTGTTAATTTATTTTAAGAATTAACATGTTAAAATATTTTGGAAAATATTTGAGGAGATAATTCTTTTGGAATTATCTAGGTGAAAATTGGAAAAAAATAGAGGAAATTATGAAATAATTGAGGAAAATGGATTTTAATGTTTTCTTAATTAAATATGGTGTTTAGGAAGTATTGTGACTTGAGGTTGAGTACAAGTTCAAGCATTTGGGGTTTGGCACGCAAATCGAGGCCGTGCACGAGGATCGAGGCGATCCGAATACATTTGAGGTGAGTGGTTTGATTCTAGCTTATCCTTGTCTTGAAAGTGTTTTTTTAAAGTGCTTTGGCAAATTCTAGTGAGTAATTTTACCCTCCTAGGCTTAGCTTATTTTACAAGGCTTTTTACTTACGTTCGTTGTGTCGATACTCACTACATTGCATTAACTGTTTATCTTTAAAATGTTAGTGCATGGCGTGTAAATTTTCATGTCATGAGGAGTCATGTTTAATCGCATCATTGGGTCTGTGTGGGGCGATATGGGGTCTACTTGAGATTGGGATAATGCTAATCCAGGTGAACGGGTGTCACACTGGGGCACTCGAGGGAATAATGTTAAACCAGGTGAACGGGTGTCACGACGGTGCACCCGAGGGATTAACGTTGGACCAGGTGAACGTGTGCCACAGTGGGGCATTCGAGGGATTAAGCATGTCAAGGTGATATCTCGAGTTAGACGTGTCTTGCATTTGTCGTATAGTATGCCATGCTCGTATGTCTTTCATGCATTGTATAACTGTTCATACCTTCACTTAGATGGTTTATCATCTAACATGGGTTATGCTCCTGGAACATTCAACGTTCCAGCCAGGGATAGCAGCGAGGTCAAGGACACGACCGAGGAGCCAGTGGTGTATGTTTGATACTTGTTGTTGTTATATATTACTTTGGAAGCATTGATGTTATATATCGTTGACGATGTTGTAATAGTTAGTATTGATGTTGTATTCGTATGACGGTATGGGAACAATTTGCGTGTATCACGTGGTAGGCCACGACATTTTGAATAATTAAGTATTTCCGCTGTGTGTATATTGTCTCATTCGGTTAGGATTTATGTTAGTGTTTACTAAACGAGTAAGACTGGAACTCTCGGGGTTTGCGGGCGCTGGTTATAGTTTTGCGACGAGTGTTTCATCTGCATGTGAAGATTGTGCTCATAGGCGCCGCGTGTAGTAGACTTAAAAAAAAAAAAGAAACCCCGGGTTTTTCCTTATAGTGACACGCCCGGCGAGACGGGGTGTTACACCTAGGGTTTGTTTGAAGACAGAAATGAGAACGAGAGAGAAAGAGAGAGAGAAGAGGAAGAAAACAGAAAGAAATTAGGGAGAGAATTGAAGAGAGAAAGGAATTCAGTTTTGTTATTACTCCACAACCTCCAAAGCAGTCCCGAGTAGCTTATATAGCTACTCTTTAAGGCAGTTGTTTCAGTTGCATATTGTAACTGAAAGTGTACAGTCATCAATTAAAATAACAGAAAAATTAACAGCTAGTAACTACTCCTCTTGAGAAATAATCTGCTACACCTGAGATCTTGACATTCCCCCCTCCTCAAGAATTTTTTGTCCACAAGAAATTATAGAAACTGGGTAGCCCGAGGAAATTGGGTGAGCAGGTCTGGCAGATACTCCCAAGTGGTATGATCCAGATGCAAATGGGACCATTGGACTAACACTTGTGTAAGTGGTAGAGCATCCTTGTAAGCCACTTGTTTGTCCAAGATAGACAGGGCCTCAAACTCAACCTGATGGTCATTAGTTATAGGGGGTAAGGCAGTGCTAGATAAATCCTGAGGACTAATTGTATTCTTGAGTAAAGAAACAAGGAAGACTAGAAGTAGAGTAGTGTTGGATGGCAGCTGCAATCTGTAAGCAACAGGACCCACTTTAGCTATTATTGGAAAAGAGCCATAATACTTAGGACTGAGTTTAGAAACAAGATAGGGAGAAAAAAACTTTTTTGAGAACTGTTAAAGATAGACCAAATCCCCCACCAAAAACTCCCGTTCACTCCGTCGCCAATCTGCATACTGCTTCATTCTATTTTCTGTAGCAACCAACTCCCTTTTAAGCAACCGCAGCATTTCTTGCCTCTGCTACAAATATTGGTCCACCATTGCAATTGTTGGTGTATAGTCCACAATGGCAAGTAGAAGTGAGGGTTTAAAACCAAAAAGTGCCTCAGAAGGAGACATCTTTAATGAGTTGTGGTAGCTGAAATTGTACCACCATTGGGCAAGAGATAACCATTTATGCCAGCTCTTCAGTTTTAGAAAACAAAAACATCTCAAATAAGCTTCCACGCATTGGTTAACTCTCTTGCATTGGTTAACTCTCTCAGTCTGACCATCCGTTCCAGGATGATAAGCTGTAGACATATGCAAACTTTTGAAAAGTTCCTACCAAAAATCACTGGTAAAAATCTTATCTCCATCAAAGACAATAGATTGTGGGACCCCATGCAGCTTAATCATTGAACCCATAAATACTTTTGCCACTTCTTGGGTAATGAATGGATGAGAAAGGCTCAAGAAATGAGCAAACTTGGTTAATCTGTCCACCACCACTAGAATAACATTCTTACCTTCAAATTTAGGCAACCCTTCAATGAAATCCATGGAAATACCTGCCCAAGCCTGTCCAGCAATGTCCAACGGTTGCAACAATCCAGGATAAGCCACCTACTCATGTTTGTAGCGCTGGCGAACTTCACAGGCCAGCACATACTCTGTAACTGTCTTCTTAAGGCTAGGCCGAAAAAACATCTGCCTAACCTATGATAAGTGGCCCTTATACCTGATTGACCCCCTAAAGGTGAACTGCGTAGAGACTGCATTATATGCTTTTTAAGCTGTTCATTATCCCCTATAACCATTTTTCCTTTAAACAAGATTATACCATTAGATAAGGTATATCCAGGTTTATTGTTAGGGCTGACTGATAACTGGGCCAAAAGATCTTGAGCCAATCCTGCTACTTCATAACTAACAGTAACTTCTCTCATCCAATCTGAAATGACTGAAGTAATAGCATTACAAATCCCTTTTTCCACCTGCCTAGACAAAGCATCAGCTGCCACATTCTCTTTTCCTTGACAATATTGAATAACATAATCAAGGCCTAAGAGCTTTGATATTTCCTTCCTTCGCAGCTGTGTATGGAGTTTTTGTTGCATAAGAAACTTAAGGCTCTCATGGTGAGTTTTGATGACAAACTGACTACCTTCTAAATAATGCCGCCATTTTTCCACAACCACTAAGACATCAAATCAACTCTTTTTCATAAACACTTAGGCCTAAATGTTCAGGTGCAAAAGCCTATCTAATGAAGGCTATTGGTTTGCCTTCCTCCATCAGGACTGCCCCTACTTCTTTATCACTGGCATCTCTCCAACACAAAAAGCTTTGCAAAATCCGGCAAAGTCAACACTCGACTTGTGTCATAATCTTTTTCAAGTGTATAAAAGCTGCCCCTGCATGAGGATTCCATTTAAAACAGTCTTTCTTAAGCATTTCTATTAATGGTTACTGATGATACCATAATTTTGAATGAACTGCCAATAAGATCCTGTCAATCCCAAAAATCCCCTCAAAGCCCTAACCATAGTTGGTCTAGGCCATCCAACCATTGCAAATTTTCTTCAGATCTGTCCCGACTCCTTCACCTGATATAACATGCCCTAAATACTCCACTTGTCCTTTGCCAAAGGTACATTTGGGTTGCTTTACATACAGCTGGTTGAACCTAAGGACTTCAAATGTTGTCCTAAGCTGAACAAGGTGCTGATCAAAAGATTGGCTATATATAAGGATGAAATCTCGCAGGTAAGGACTAAAAATATGATTCATGAGGGACTGAAAAGTGACAAGGGCATTGGTCAAACCAAAAGGCATAACCCTGAATTCATAAAGGCCTTGATCAGTACAAAAGGCTACTTTTGATATGTCGACAGGTTTCATTCTTATTTGATAACCTGCCCTTGGATCTAGTTTAGAAAAAACAATAGCTCCTTTTAATTCATCAAGGAGATCTTCAATGATAGGTATAGGAAATTTACCCTTGATGGTAATGGCATTAAGCTGACGATGGTTAATACAAAATCGCCATGTCTCATCCTTCTTTTTAACAAGGAGAACAGGGGATGCAAAAGGACTATGACTAGGCTTTATAATAGAATTAGCCAACATTTCTTTGACTAATTTTTCAATTTCAGCCTTCTGAATAGGAGGGTAACAATAGAATGAACATTAACTGGTTCAATGTTTGGTTTTAAGTTGATAGCATGGTCAAAAGGTCTTTGTGGAGGTAGGGTTGTAGACTCAACAAACAAGTCCTCAAATTCAACCAATAGTAATTGTAAAGAGTCTAATTGTTGTACCTCTGAGAAGGACTGAAGTACAGCATTGCAGGCTGCCACTGAATAATCTGCTTCACAAATCCACTGCTCCAAATTTCCCATTTCTGCAAATCCTTCCACTTTCATAGCTTGTTCAGAAAACAACTGAGCCACTTGACTTATTTTATTTCTGAGGAATTTCTGTAGTTTCTTCCCTGAAATCAACTTACAAGCTCCCATCTCCATGCTGCCAACAAGAGTTTACCTCTTTCCTCCTATTTCAAATGTCACCTCAAGCTTATTGAAATCAAAGATAATGGGACTGACTGTCCTCATCCAATCCACTCCCAACACAATATACCATCCCCCTGGTTTAAGAACCCGCAAATCAACAGTAAATCCATGCCCTTGCATCTTCCAAGAGAAATCCACACATCTTGACGTTCTATACATCTTGTTCCCATTAGCCACTGTTACTGACAAAGGAAAAGTAGTTTTCACCTTACAGTGCAGTTCTTTGGCAGTCTTTACATCTAAGAAGCTATAAGTACTGCTACTACGAATCAATACCATCAGTTTTCATTCCCAACCAATCCTTCAACCTTAATAATCTTGTTAGTTGGGCAACCTTTCAAAGCATGCAATGATATTTCTCCATCTTCGGTTTCAGGAACATTCTCAGCAGCCATTTCTGCCTCTTCTGAGACTTCTTCTTCATCCAATCCTTCTATTCTCAACAATTGTCTCTTACATTGATGTCTAGAGCTATATTTCACTCCACATTTAAAGCACATACCAAGCTATCTTCTCTGTTCTAAAGTGGAGGATTTCACCATACTAGGACCTTGAGGAACCCTAGGATAGAGATTTCCCTTAGTCACCCCTTGATTATTAGCCCTAAAATTATTCAAAGGCTCTTGACGACCAGAATTATTTCCTTTGTAAGGAATCTGATGCTTCTTAAAGATGGCTTCTACAGTTCTACTGTTAGTTCTTGCAATTTAGCCTTCTCAGCTGCCTGTTTAACTATCACAGGTTGCAACATTTTTGCAGTAGGCCTTAATTCCTCATTCAGTCCACTAATGAAGCTAGAAACGAAATACACTTCTGTTAATGTAGGATGTGCCACAATCATCAATGATTTTAATTCTTCAAACTTGATTTGATAATCTAGTACATATCCTTGTTGTTTCAACTTGTTAAATTCCTCAATGACATCAGTCATATTTCGATCACCAAATCTTTCACAAAATTCATCAACAAATTCTCTCCGAATATAATTTGCCTTCAACCGTGACCAGCCTTGAAACCAAGCATTGGCCACATTATTAAGATAGGCTGAAGCTAGATTTACCTTTTGATTTTCAGGCACCTTATAGAATTAGAAAAACTTTTGGCATCGCCTAATCCACAATTTAGGATTATGACCATCAAATATAGGTATTTCCATCTTTGGCAAAGGGGTATGAATGTGATTCTGAGAACAACTAACAATCAGATTCTCAAATTCATTAACAGGATTAACCTCTGCTACAGGTAACCTTGAAGTATTAGGAGGGATCCATTACCTGTTATGATTGGTTCAGCATTTTCTCTTGGTGGAAAATCCACCAGAATGCTAACCTGTGGCAGCTTAGGAAACATATGTAAGAATCCATCCACCCTTTTCACCAAACCATCTATAGATGTATCTAACTTCTTCTCCAAAGATTGAATTGCTTCTTGATTCCTGATTCCTGATCAATTCATCCTGATTCTGGCGCCGACCTAACTCCATCTGTACAGCCTCGCCTGCAGGCTGCTTATCTGCACCACCAGCTGCTTCATCCTTGTCCTTCCACCATGATCTCCTTTCAAAGAATTCCAATTCTACTCAACTTCGAATAACAACAAACCGAGGATCAACTACTCTAATACCAAATTGTTAGGAACTAGTCCTAACCTAAGGTTTGTTTAAAGATAGAAATGAGAACAAGAGGGAAAAAAGAGGAAAAAAACAGAGAAATTAGGGAGGGAATTGAAGAGAGAGAAAGGAATTCAATTTTGTTATTACTCCACAATCTCCAAAGTAGTCCCCAGTAGCTTATATAGCTACTCTTTATGGCAATTGTTTCAATTACATATTGTAACTGAACGTGTACAGCTATCAACTAAAATAACAGAAAAATTAATAGATGGTAACTACTCCTAAGAAATAATCTGCTACACCCAAGATCTTAACACACCACTATTCGCGATGGCATTCGCTGCCATCGCGAAATCACCACCCTTCTTCCTCTGCCACCTAATGGTGAAATAAAACACCATTAAGAGTTAATGGGGTTTAAAATGTAATTAATAATAGCAGGATAAAAGTGTAATAAAGCAAAATTAAAGGCAAAAGAGAAAAGTTCTCTCATGCCTCTGCGTGTATTTAATGCATGATTATATATATGTATATGTATAAAAGTTATATATATATAAAGAAAGATTGAAAAGAAAAGCGAGATGGCAGGAGCATTTAATGGGCGAGACTTGCATTTAATGCAATGTCCCCCCCTCCCCCACCCTTTGCATTTATATATATATATATATATTCACATAACAACCATACGTTCTTCTTCATTCTATTGGCAGTATAATATATATATTATATATATGTGAGAAAAAGGAGAAAGCTTCTTAGAGAAGCTCTGCTGCAATCTGCCTATCGATAGCAACTCTTGGAAAAGCTTTGAAGAAGATGAAGAAGGACGGCGACCAACAGCTTTTCTCGATTAATCTATTCTTTCTCCGTTTTTCTTGATTTCTGCTTCCTTCTTCCAAGCTTCCACAAGAAGCTTTCTTTATTATATATATGTATATATATATATAATGCCGAGAGAGAGAGAGAGACCAAGATAGCCATTGGATATATATATAATAAATGCAAAGGGGGGAACATTGCTTTAAATGCAAGTCTCACCCATTAAATGCCTTTGCCACCTTGCTTTTCTTTTCAATCTTTCTTTATATATATATATATATATATATAACTTGTATACATATACATATATATATATAATCATGCATTAAATGCACATGGAGGCATGAGAGAACTTTTCTCTTTTGCCTTTAATTTTGCTTTATTACACTTTTATCCCGCCACTATTAATTACATTTTAAACCCCATTAACTCTTAATGGTGGTGAAGAACAATATACTAGCTTAGACTCACTAATCTAGTCACTTTACTTTTAGGTGTGATTTTCTAGGTTCACCGCCAAATAGCAATCAGGAAATGTCAAACCCCTTTGACATCGACCAAACTCTTCAATCTATTTTGAGAATCTTTCCATCTTCTCAAAATACCCCGAAAGGTCTTCAGTAACATCTAGCAATATATTAAGATGATCCTATAAGGCAATAAAGTCAAACTTTGTGTGATCCTATTTTGGTGAAGATTACCGTGTAATAAAATCCTTCCATTAACTAACATCTCGAGTGAAAGCCATGGACTGATTAAGCTCACTAGACTCGATAACTATGGCAAGATCTTTTTTGGTGTGATCGAGATGACACATCGAAAACTCTTTTCTGATCATTCATACCCTGGCCAGGGGTTTTACCAATCAACCACCAACAAAGATCGCATAGGATGTTCGACTCACGCTAAAGGTTGATGGATCATATCTAGTAATCACTTGCATCCATACACTAGTAGAAGAGAGACCACACAGTGAATATTCTCACCTTGTAATTAGATGGTTCCACTCACTAGCAAATCTCCAACACCAACACCAACATACAAGACAAACGTGTTACCTCAAATCTGGGAATCAATTACACAATCACAACCAATAACAGATCATTAATGCTCCTAACCATGTGATCTATTATGTTGTCACATTTAGTGGACATTCAACTAACATCCACCAACATGTTTACTATTTGCATCTCGTACAATATAACATGTGACTCACCATCCCTTTTATCATTAGCATTTCATACTAATCAAAAATAGTAAACCATGTGCTAGTCTATAATCAATTAATCAAAGTCTCCATTTGAGAAATCTAAGGAGTTGGAACACTTTAAGAAATCCTGTATTAATGAACCTCGTCACCATATTCTTAACAACTTAAGAATAAGGTCTTTAATAGGAGATCTAGGGATTCATTCATATAACATTGGAGAGGCATGAATAAAGAAATGACCATTATATTAATTTGCAAGAATTAATCATATTTCCCAACAGATGTCATCTAAATCTAGCATTAAGGCATATCACTAACACCACTATCATAGCATCCCCAATCCTCTCCCTCCCTTCCGATCTCTTCTCCCTCATTTTCTTTGCAATCGACACCACCCCTAGCCTCTGTCACCATCATCGCCACCACATATCTCCATTTCCTTTGTTGCTATCTTCTAATGCCACTGTCACCACCATCATTGGCCCCCAGCTCTCTCCCTCCCACTACCACCTTCACTGTCCCCTCTCTCAATTTTCTCTGCCATCTCCAACCAACACCACCTCTGCCTTCGCAATCTCCCTCTCATCTTTGCTCTCTCCCTCCTATCACTTTTGCCTTCTCAATCAGATTTTGGGTTTGATCAATTTGGGATTTTGAACAGATTTTGGTTAATGAGTTTGATCAGATTATGGTTTGTGGGTTCATCAGATTTGGGGTTCCGATCAGATTTTGGCTTGTGAGTTTAATCAGGTTTTGTTATGTTGTGCATGGCTCCATCATTTGGGCAAAGCGATAGTTTGTTCTTTTGGAAGTTAATACTAAGTAATACCTCATTTTTATTTTCACACACCAAACATGGAATAGTTTTATACCTTCAAATTATACCTTATTTACCAAACCTGGAAGAGTAAAAATTTTTCCTATCTTTAACTTTATCCCATCAAGTGGCCCTTTAACTTTAATTTGTATACAAACGGCCCTTTAGGTGTAAATTAAATTTTGGAAATAATTAATAGGTCTAATAATAAAAGCTTTACAATTGTTGTTCGTTCAGGTCAAGCAGGAAATCTATAACAATTATACCAATATGAATGAGAAGCAATTGCATTTATCTAGTACAAGAATAGAAAAGACTTTCCGAACATTACAAGTATTCACTACTAGGTCTTTATACCTGAAACATTGTTCTGGGTATGCATCCATTCGTTTCTTGAACTTGAGATAAGTCCTATCAGCACTCAAAGCTTTGTCATATTCATAAGCCTCCTTGTCCCACTTTTCCTCTTGTGGATTATAATCAAGATCATTTTTGGCTTCCTTAATGGAAAGTGAGGTATAACTTGAAGACAAGAATGTAACTTCCCTACATAATGCCTCTTCTTGTGTATACATGTAGAAGCAAGGCAAAACTGCATGACAAACACATGAACCAGACATAAACCTTTCGAAACACCAATTCAATAGATGCCAAGTCAGAACAACTGGCTGAATGACCAGGTTACAACAAAAGGACAAGAAATTTTTCAAGACGATCATCTAAACCAAGTTAGAGAGAAGATCCAAATAGTGAATTTAATGGACTGCAAGAGTTCTAATTATTTTAGAATTTTATTTACAATACCAACTTTAGAGGATTAGAAATATCAAATTTTGATTCCTACTTTAATTGCATTAAACCTGGTGTTTGGTTGTCAACCTCCTGTGTTGTTTTTCTTACGGAAGCAGCCTCCACAATAGCCTCAGACTGATGAACTTTATTTTGTTTCTTGGGGTAAGAAGCCAAACTTGCAGCATCAGAAAGTGCCCTACGCAACTCCTCCAGATCTATGTCATCATTGCCCGGGTCTTCATCTTCTATGGAGTCAAATGCCCACAAATCCTCCCGCCAGTCACTGGCTGAAGCTGAAAGGGAAGAAGTGGTTGGCGCAATCTCTTCATGATAGTTTACACTTGATTTCTCACCACTAAAAGATTTTTGCACACGAATAGCCCTCCAGCTGCATGTGTCACCAGAATCACCACCAAGAAAAAGGATGACTATATCAAAAATAGTCCAAGAGAAATTCTTAAATTAGATTGATAAATGATTAGATGACAATTTTGAAAATACCTTCCAGGAGAGCCCCCGCATTTTGGCATTACACAACCAAAAATATAGAGTACACGCTCTTCAATCGTCAGAGTCTTACTCGAAACTGGAGCATAAGCCTTAGAGGCACATTAAAAGAGAAATAGGAGGGGGGAGTATGGAAAATTAAGTAGTTTCACCTGAATCACATTTTAAAGACAGATTTCCAAGAAAGAACAGAAGTCACATGGCTTTAGAATGTAAAACCTGCATAACGAGACAGAGCTTGCTTCCACATGCACTGCACAAAAGTAGATCAGATCTTAAGGCAGTATTTGGAATTGGCCAGTCCTGTCAAGGAGACACGAAGCTTTACAATTACAAAGTGCATGTCTCAATAACATAACTACATGTACAAGATACAGTACTAACTTACCGGAAGTCCACCTATTTTTGTTGTATAGTGATCAGATGCTTCATGCTTACAATCAGCCCATGGCCCTGGCATGCCTAGAATTACTTCACCCATCGCTTAATCTGTGATAGACCAGAACCGTAAACAAACAAGTGTAGCTTTTATAACATGAATAGGATATGATCCACGCAAAAGATATATTAACTTTAAGCAGAATTAATAATAGTTTTTCATAGCTCTAAACCCTAAACCCTAAATTTGCACATCTATACACATAATTTGCATATTCTGCTCATAATTTAGAGCCATCGCGCTGATGGGTTCCAGATAGCCGGAACCCGTCGTCGTTGCGCGGGTTCCGGCAATCTAGAACCCGAAGAGAGAGAGAGAGAGACACACACACACACACACAAAGAGAAGAGAGATGGAGAAACGACCGGCGGCGACCGATTGCTGCTTCGTCCTCTTCGGTGCCGGCGGGCGGCGTCTGGCAGCGATGCCGAAGATGAGACAATTGATGCCGGAGATCCAACAACGGGAAAGAGAAGGGAGATGAGAAGAAAGGGACACCGAATATCTGGGATATTTGGGACATAGTGGGAAATTTTTAATTTGTTGATATAATAGTTCTCTTCCAACTATATCTTTTTAAGCTTCAAAATTGAAAATCTAATCCCCCTCGACTTTTTAAAAACATAGATTCCTAATTTTTAAGCCAGCTACCATCCAAACAATCCAAGAGTCGTCCTACAGGGTTTGACGAATTTATCGAGCGTCTTATAAAAAAGGGACAAAAAGATAAAATTATCCCTACTCCACCGTTGTTGTCTCTCTGTTCGCTCATCTCCCTTTTATGACCGTCACTTTACTGCTACCCTCGCCTTGTCTCCACCGCCATCGTCTCGATGAGACAAGGCAAGGCGAGGAGGCGATGACAGCGAGACAATGACAGCATGGCAGTGAGGCACGATGGCGAGACGAGGGCAACGGCAAGGCAATAACCATGGAAGGAAGACGAGCGAGCAAGGAGAGAGCAGCAATGGTCCACTTTGCAAATTTACAAAGTAGGCAGCGGCAATTTCATATTTTTGCCCCGTTTCAGTAACTCGATCGGTAAGTCCATCAGGCTTTCAAGACTTTTCCACAATCCAATTCATTTAAGAAAAGTTGATCACTAATTTTAAAATAAATTGGCGTTGATCAACTTTTGAACTTAATCAAATAAGCTCGTAACAACTTATAACTATAAAGCAAAATAATATTTGAAAAGCATTACAAAACCTAATAGTTTAAAGAACTAAACTATCAACTTAAGCAAATAAAAACTTACATGGATAATGAGGGACTATTTTCTTGTGATTCTCAAAGATTCAAAGAAGTAGAAAAAAAACTTTGATTGTTTAATTTACATATTTTGCTCAAATCAAAGCAATGGAGCCCTTTATGCACTAACCTAATCCTACTCTTACTCCAAACGCAAATGATGATCTTACTCCAAACAGTAGGCAACGTCATTGTTTTCAATAGCATATAACTTTTAATTTTGGTTATGCATATTTACACCCAAAAAAAAAAGTTTGTTTCAATTTTCGATGGTAAAAGTTGTTAAAGTGCTAACTTGATCAATAATATTCTTTTAATTTAATTTTGATACAATATGAAATAAAAATAGAGAAATAATATTTTTTTAAAAAATAAGAAATGGAAACGGAGGAGAAACATGTAAATAAAAAAAAATATATGGGCCTTCTTGTAAATATAATTTTTAATATAAAAATTTATAAAAAAATAATTATTCAATCTAAAAATAAACATAAATTTTACAATGCATTCAAACAAATGTAAACACAAATTCTATTATACATTAACTATGACTTACTTATTAAAAACTAATAATAAATTTTAAAAAAATAATAATCAAACATAATACAATTTATAAAAATTTATCAATTTCATCATTCTCTTTCTCTATGGTCTTTTGGACGTCAATCAAGTCAAATATCATTTAATAAACACGTCAACCAAGTTCACACTTCAATTCATTCCAGACTAAAGTCCAACAACTTGAATTTGTACAATTAAGAGGACAAAAAAGATAGAGAGATAAAGTTGTTAAAAGCATATTCAATAGCAGCTATAATGCACAAAAAAGCCTCAGAGTGTTGTTTCAGCGTTTTCGAAACGTTTCCTATATTGAAATGTCGAGAAATGCCAAAAAATATTCCTGAGTCATTTCTACAATCTTGAAAACATCTCAAGATTATTTTGTAATATTAGAAAAAAATATTAGAGATTGACAAATTTTCATCTCTAACTCAAAATTTTTAAGCCTATATTGAATCTTTTCTTTCTTCTTCATTTTGCAAAAACCTAAAATGAATGTTCCGCCACCGTCATCTTTCCCTATTCTTCTTAAATCTTGATCTCATCCCCGCCTTTCTCTTGTTGTGAAAGGAATTGAAATACTTATTCCTATATTCATTTATTTAAAAAAAATAAATTAATTCTAAAACGTATAGAAAACTTAATATTTGTTCATAACAATTTTTGTCTTTTATCAATGAATACCTCTTTGTATTACAATGAGAAGACAAAGATGTAAGATCTAATTGAAGATGAATTTAGAAGTACGAAAGATGTGGATGTCCTTGAATTTGTTAATATCTTATTGAATAAACTAGAGTTAGAGATCGTACTACTTGATGAAGATGCCAATAAGACCATAAAAAAAGATAATGATGAAGTAGAGGGACTTTTATAAATTATATTATGTTTGATTATTATATTTTCTTAAGTTTATCATTTGTTTTTAATTAGTAAGTAATGGTTCATGGATGATAGAACTTGTGTTTATTTTTATTTGAATGTATTATAACATTTATGTTTATTTTTAGATTGAATAACTATTTTTATATATTAAAAATTAAATTTACAAAAAACCACTATATTTTTTTTCTTTACGCATTTTCCCTCGTTTTTGTTTCCTACTTTTTTGAAAAATATCATTTCCCCGTTTGCGTTTCGTATTGTGTCTGTTTCCCATTTCTATTTCTGTGCGACTTAGATTGGCGAGTTGGGATGAATAACAGAGTTAGTTATGCTAAATGCTAAGGGCCTGTTCTCTTTCCCGTTTTCGGGCCGTTTTCTGTTTTCAGTTTTTGAAAACATTGAAAATGTGTTCTCTTTGTCATTTTTCAAAACGCGTTTTCAAAAACAACTAAAAATTTTGTTAAGGAAACTCAAAACAACATTTTGTTGTTTTGGGCGTTTTCAGTGAAAATACACTGAAAACACAAAACATTTTGAAAACGCGGAAAACAGCACCCAACCCCCCCTGGCGGGCACACGCAGACCCACTCCCCCCTCTCTCTCTCTCCCTCTCCTCCCATCTTCTCTCTGTTCTCGCTCTCCTCTTCTGGCCATCGACAGTCATAGCCACCGTCGCCGCTACCGCCGTCGACCTTCAACTCCACCGCCACCGCGACCAGTACCGCAACCACCATCATCGACCTTCAACCCCACAGCCGCCACCGCGACCAGCACCCCCCTCCGCCACCTTCAACCCCACAGCCACCACCACCGCGACCAGCCCCCCCCACCGCCACCGCGACCAGCGCCCCTCACTGCCATAGCCACCGCGACCACCCGCCGCCCCTCCCACACACAGAAAACCCTAGAACGAAGAAGATGAGATGAGTTGCGGCTGATTTGATTTTTTGTTTTGTTATTTAATTTTTTATTTTATTTATTTATTAAACTGAATATGTGATATATTTTACTTGTATTAATTTTTTTAAATGATATTTCTAATGTTGTTGATTTTTTTCATTTTATTTGAATTTTATTTTATAGTTTAAAATTTTGAATCAAATTTATAATTTATTAAATAAAATATCATAATAACAAAAAAAAAAATCGTTTTTAAAATTTCAAGTAAACGCGTTTTCTAATTTTCTGTTTTGAGAAATAATTTTTTCAGAATGACAAAAAGAACGCATTTTTAAAAATTTCAAAACAAACACTCAAAACACAAAACTCAAAATGAATTCAAAACTCAAAACACAAAACTCAAACACAAGGAGAACACCACCTAAGCATCTATTGGGTTGAAATGAAAATAGACACATCCCTTTAATTGTTAGCTGGAGAATTTCACTTGTCAATTAAAATAAAAACAAAAAACAACGATAATTCAATTTGTAATAATTTTAAATTTGTTTATTTGATCAAACAGAGGCACGCTTAAAATTAGGGTGACACAAGTTAACAACCTTAGCAAGAAAATGTTTCCATCACTTTGAAAGATTATAACAACACAATCAAATTATCAAAATGAAATCAAAATCATTAACTTATAAACAAAAAATAGACATTTTCAAGTTAAAACGGAGTAATATGAGAATCACTAGAAATAAGACTAAGAAACATTAAGAAAAACAAAAGAAATCATACTCCTTTAAGTTGAATAGACAACGACACCAAGCAATCAAAGTTTGTGTCAAGCAATCAAAGTTTGTGTTTGTAATGGATGGTGGCGAAGGGTAGCAATGATTTGTGTTGCACATAAACTGCAGCACCGAGAACAAAAAACGTCAATTTATGTTTGTGAATTGATGGCAGCTTAGCCTAGTTTGTGTTTGTGAATCGACAATAGCACCAAGCAATTGGGTAGCAAGGGGGAACAATGATATGGGGATGGTTAGAAAGATAAAAAATAATTATGAGTTGTAATGAAGGTAAACTTGAGACAGATAAGGATTTGTAGAATGACAGGTCAGAGACGAAAAAAATTTATAGATAGGAAATATCAAAACAACACTATCAAGACATTTTCATGCATTAAAGGCTGGTGGTGGAAATGGTGTCACGACGACAAATGCAGTACTATGGTCATAAGTCTCTTTTTCCTCTTCAAAGCCACTATGTTTGATTTCTATTTGGATTAAAAATTTGAACCCAAAAAGTTCACTTGACACATGGTTGTCCCCTATGGTTTTTTGTTGATTTTTTTTTCTATAATTACAATATAGGGTGGTGTATTTTAGAAATTTTAACAAATTAGCAACCATTTATTAATAAAAACAAGATAAATCCTATACATTTATAAAATTCAAGGAAAATGAATGCCACTTTTCAAAATACAAGAATGATTGATGTTATTTAAACTAATCTCATGGTAGTCTCTGAACTTTTCCCAAATCAAAAAAAAAAAAAAAAATCCGCAATTTGCCCATGAATATGATGTGGCAATTTTAACTGTTGATTGGGACAATTTTATTAAAAAATAATTTTATTTTTAATTTTGCCTTTGTTTTAGAACTCAAAGCTACAATTTTTTCCTTCTACTTTATAGCAAAAAATAACTTTTATTGTCAATAAAAATACCTTTGTAATTTTAACCAAATGCCACAAAGAACTCACAAAAACACTTGTATTCTAAAAAACACCCTTTTACCTTCTCAGCGCACAACCAAACAAGCCCTGGTGTTGAACAAATGAACATGTGGTAATGTTATTCAGGCAAACAATGTAATTTGAACTAAAAATTTTCCCTTTCAACACCGACTCCAAATGATTCCACCATTCATTTTTGTAATGTAATCAAATTTCAAATAACTGTAACCAACAGACACCCGTAAAATTCGTTCCATGAAAGTAGCGTATTGTTTGTGATCAATGTCAATGATGCCTGTAGTTAGGTATCTTCAGATAAAATGATACCTGGGGCAGTGAACATTTCCATGTGAAGCTTCCATTTAATCCCAATCAGCTAAACTATCTCTATCCATGTATTATATACATACACCACAGTCGAGCCATCTGACCACCCGGGCTTTTAAGGTTTTGGGTTTCGACAAGGTGGAAGTCTATAAGATATCGACACTTTGATGTAAAAGGAGCTGGAAGCTTGGTCATTTCCATCTTTTAGCATTCTTCTGAGCTTTTGATTTTGCTTTGGCATTCTGGAATGCCTGCATTTTCTGTTTTTTACGAGCTTCCCTCTCAGCCTGTGTGAAAATAAAATACGAAACTTATGAGTGTGTTAGCGAAAAGATACCATCAAATGAGTATGAGGCAACATACCTTTGACATTTTTGATTTGGCTTTTGCTTTGGGAGACTTTTCCTCAATATCTGCTTCCCGTTCAAGCTCTCTCTGCCTTGCTTCAATGTTCTTCTCTAGATAATACTGTAATTTTGGATTGTCAGAAATGCGCTTTTATACTTGAAAGGTATATATCTTAGCATCCAAGTACAAATTCTGGGGTCAAAACTTTTGTGGGTGAGCTCATGAAAGATACATAAATCCATATTGTTATATTGATAGAAGGAAGCGCATCCTTTATGTTGTGAAGTACCGTAAAGCTTTTGTGCATGCAAACATGTAAAATTAACATACTTTCAAGTAGAAACAGAGGATGAATCTAATTTTTTGGGTGTTATGTAAAATTAGGTTTTAGCAAAGTGGGAATCCCCAGTGGACAATGCTCCTTGCTTAGCGAGGGTTGGGTGACTCTCATTTCATGAGCAGCCTTGCCTTTGCATTGCAAAGAGGCAGTTGTTTTCGAGTTATCTTTCTAGTCATAAAAGGGCAATATTACTATTACTACCAGGGGTCGCCCTCAAAATTGTTTTAGCAATTTCCAGGAAATCATTTTTGAAGCCAGTGGAGATCAAGCACAGATGCAGGTGCAACTGCATCTATACATACAATACAAATAGAGTGTGCCATACATCCCCAACCTCTGATAAGATTCCTTCTTATCCCCACGCCGGACAAAACACACACACTCAAAAACTGGGAAATCATTGTTAACGCTAAGTGTTGTACCCCCAAAAAAGGGCATCCTAAGTGTAACGATGATTCCTGCTTTGCAAGGGTCATGGGTAGGATGTATTTGTATGTAGTGTTGTCTTTTGGTATTTCACTTGAGGCCGGGCCTTTGTAGTAATGGTAAGATTGCTCTTTTGTGACCAGAAGGTGAAATATGCATGTTCATAAAAACTATCTCATCACTATGGCTACTAGATAACAGAGATTTTAAGAGGATTGCCATACAGTTGAAAATGAAACTGACGACAGGGATCGACATGAATTACCAAAAGACACTGGAAATTCAGCAGTTCAAATTATCTGCCATTAGTTAGCAAAATAAAAAAACAAAAAATCTGCCATTTAAATGTCATTAGCAATCTGCTAAATGTCCTTTACCCCGATCTTGCATGATCCAAAGTAAGTCATGTTTGGCTGCAACATTCACCAAACTATTCAAATTATTTTCCAACTTATTACCTGGGCATTAGTTATATGATCAGTCTGTACTAAGATGCTGTGATACTATGATGATATATTTTCATTTAAGGATAATAAAAAGTGAAGTTGACACACCCTACAAGGAGAAAAACACCAACCCCCCCCCCCCCCCCCCCACCCAAAAAAAAAAAAACTAAAGGAAAGAAAAAAAAAGAAAGAAAGAAAAGGTTATATTTATAACAAAACAAAAGCGAGTTTGAAAAGAAGATCAAAATTGCAAGTAGAAGGTCCTATCGATAAATTATGACAATACTTACATTGTAATTGCCTGCATAGTCTTGTAGATTACCATTCTTAACTTCCAATACCCGGTTAACTATTTGTCTTATGAAGTACCGATCATGTGAAACAGTAATGACAGTGCCCTTGTACTCTCTTATTGCTTCCTAATAAGAACAAAGAGTTCAAATGAACATCAAAGGTCTGCATATATGTTATAAACATATCTTAGTTACAAGAAGAAAATGGAACATAAACCAACCTCAAGCATCTCCTTGGAAGGTATATCCAAGTGATTGGTTGGTTCATCTAAAACAAGCAAAGTGGATGGTTTTACCATGAACTTGCAGAAGGCAAGACGTGCCTAAATCCAAAAGGTAAGTCAGGTTAACAGCAGTCCACTCTTAATAAAAACATAAAGACAGAAATATAAAACACCATCTGCAAACCCTACCAAAGCTAGCAGAACATGCATAATTCATCAAAAGTAACTTGCCAGTTGATCAAATCTCTGGTCAAATAAACCACATCAGACACCTTGTTCCAAGCAGGAACATCCATATAACTATAATATAGCTTAGAGTGAGTTGCACCTTATAAATTTGAACCTGTCTTCAAATGTATATGACTATCTGTCAGATTAATGTATTGTCCGTCAACAGGTAAATTTTCTTTCTTGTCTTCGATATTCACCCCCCCCCCCCAAACAAAAATTAGACAATGTTAATTTTACAAGAACGAGTATCATATAGAACAAAAGGCATGCCAATGCCCAAGATAATTAATCAACAGAAGACAGGTATAAAGAACTAAGCCGATAAAGGATAGTCATTCTTCTTCTTTTTATAACAGATAACAGGCTATCATTCTTACTGGAGACAATACTTTATGAGTGGGTTGACTCGACTGTATTAGATGAAGCCCATGGAGTTGACAAAAATCGCTTCATCATTTATCCATGGTACTTCAGGTCTATGCCCCAACCAAAGACAACCAAAACACTTCAGTTAACTCCCCAGATATGTTCCACCAGCAACAAGGTTAGTAAATTTTTACCTAAACAGTCAATGGATCTTTTTTTTTTTTTTTTTGGGGGGGGGGCTTTGCTGATATTGTCATATGGCTGAGCCATGAACCTCTTATGTTCAATGCTAATTCTAATCCTATAAGCTACCCATCAACCGATAACTAATACTATAGTCATTCTTTGCAACAAAGGCAATTAAATAATTATTAACAAAAAAAAAAGCATTAATAACCATCAGCATAATGAGATTTTGAGAGAACTTGGAAGGGAAACATACCTCATTAAAGATAGGAGAAAGCCAACAGTTGTGTCCAACAAAAGATTTGTTACGTACAAACAGAACACCTCATGAAAGAGGACATAGAAACATAAAGAAGTACTTGCCTTCTCACCACCACTCAAGAGTGAAACCTTCCTATCAAGCATGTCAGCTTTGAAATTGCAACGGCCCAGGAGACCCTTTACATCATCAATTCTCCAATCATCCGCAACTTCTGCTACAGTCTCAAGCACTGTTTTATCAAGATCAAGTGCCTCAGCCTGATAATAGAGTAATTTTACCCTAAATGAGAAATACCAGCATGCATAAAAATGGAACTGGCAGCGAGAACTAATTTCAGATTACTAATAAGACCAAAGAAATCATAACAGCTAAGGGACAATAATTTACCTGATTCTGCTCAAAATAATTTGGGAGAACGTTATGTTCCCCGAGAAGCACTTCACCACCAGTTGGCTTCTCTATACCCATAATAAGTTTAAGCAAGGTACTCTTCCCACAACCATTTGGGCCAATAATTGCAATCTTCTCACCCCTTTCAATCGTAACATTAGCCTTCTTAAATAAAATCTGATAGACAATTTTGTGCAGATAGTTATCAGAAACAAAAATCTCACCACAATTAAAGTTTTCTTCATTTAAGTTACAGAGATAAAATTATCAGTTACCTCATCTTCATAGCTAAATTCCAGATTCTTAATTGTTACAACAGATCTTCCACTTCTACCACGCTCAGGGAATCTGATCTTCATTTGCTTTCGCATAAATGGCTTATCAACCTGTTCCTCTTCCTGAAGCTTTACAAGTTTCTGCTTTCATAAAGTAAATAAAAATTTAATTAATAATGCTAGACAAAATGCACAGATTTAGAGTCAAAGAACAGCTTCCAGAGAACAAAATGCACAGAGCAGGGCATAAAAATCACATTATCAAAGCATTGGTATGTGATCCCTTAATTGTTAAAAACATCAAAAGAGTTAATAATAGTCTAAGGAGCCCAATTATACCTGTGAAGCAGCTTCCCAAATGAATACAGAAAGTAACAGAACTGGAACACTACATTAAGATAATAAGGCCAGCAACTAAATACTTCAATTCAGCAACAAATCCTGAACTCAGGAAAAAGGGACATGCTTGGCCATGAGCTCAATCTATGATTTGACTATCTGTTCAAGGTGGGAAAACACAAAAGAATTGGGTTATTCTCACTTTCCTTTAATATCCTGGTCCTTTTCCCCTAGCAAATCCAAGTGCCACATATGTACATAAATAATTCTGAGGTGTCAAGATCCTGGATGTAGACAGATGTCTAAGATCTAGAATGCAGCAGAATATTTCTCAGGAGGAGCTGTTAATTTTCTGTTATAGAGTTGATAGCTGTAATACTCTCAGTTCCAAATTGTAACTGAGAGAACTATCTGTAAGAGTGGTTATATAAGCTACTCGAGATGATTTTTGGAGACTGTTGAGTAATAACAGGATCCAATTCTCTCTCTCTCTCTCTCTCTCTCTTCAATTCTCTCAAGAGTCTCACTACTTTCTCTCTGTTTCTCCCTCATCTTTCTCTTTCTATCTCTCTTTCAATTATATCTTCAAGAAACCAAGGTCAAGTTCAGGTTCCTGACAAATTGGTATCAGAGCAGCCAATCCTCGGTTGCTGATCCAGGCAATTCTTGGAAGCTGATTCAGAGTTGAATTTCGAAGGCAAGCAATGGAGATGGCCAAAGGAACTCACGTGAAGCAGTTGGAGGAGAGACTGGATACCATGGAACTAGGTTTACGGCAGACTCAGGAGGAGGTGAGTCACTGCCAAGAGAAGAATGCTGCAAGAAGAGAAATTGTGAATACATTAGAAAGAGGAGTTAAGGAAGAATTCTCC
Organism: Diospyros kaki; assembly: GCA_036245055.1. NCBI lineage: Eukaryota > Viridiplantae > Streptophyta > Magnoliopsida > Ericales > Ebenaceae > Diospyros > Diospyros kaki. The sequence continues at coordinate 34,958,013 of BSEG01000016.1, forward strand.
AATTTTGGAGAAAGGTTGAAAGGATTCCTGAGCATGTTTTCAAAAATGCCTCAGGCCAGCCTACCAGTGGATTTTCCTCCAAGATCCACTTCAGAACCAATCCTTACAGGAGCAGGTATCCTTCCTCATAATTCTACCTTTTAGGAAGATGAGGAATGACCAGAATTAGATCAGGTGGTCCAAGTAAGAGGATTTATTCAAACTCACCAACACACACTTATGCAAGGCTGGAAATTCCTATTTTTGAAGGTGTTAAACCGCATTGGTGGATTATGAGGTGTGAAAGATTTTTCAGTATTATAATGTGATGGAGTGCCAGAAAGTTAACCTAGCAGCAGCCTATCTCAATGATATGGCTGATGGCTGGTATCAAGGATGGAGTAAGATGAGATCTGAATTGAGTTGGAATGAATTTGTGGAGGATTTTTGTGATAGATTTGGTGAGAGATCAATGGCTGATGTGATAGAGGAATTTAATAAGCTGAAGCAGGAAGGCTTGGTGATGGATTATCAACTCAAATTTGAAGAGTTGAAATCATTGTTGCTTATTTCTCATCCATCGTTAAATGAGACTTACTTTGTGTCAAGTTTTATTAGTGGTTTAAATGAAGAACTGAGACCTACAGTGAAAATGATGCAACTGCAACTTTTAAGCAGGCTGATGAAAAAGCCAGATTGCAGGAATTGGCATTGGAAGCAATTTTTAGGAAGCATAAGATTCAGCCTAAAAGCTATCCTTTAATTGGCCAACAACCTGGAGGAAATCCTAGGGCTGCAAAATTCAGGAATGTCTAGTGGAAACATGAATCCTAAGGATTTACCAAATTCCAATCCGGTTAAGCCATTCACTATGGATCAAAGCAGGCTGCTAGGATTGTGTTTTAAGTGTGCAGAAAAGTATAGTCCAGGCCATCAGTGCAAATGACAGTTTTTGCAGATGGAAGGAAGAAACAGAAATGGCTGCTGAGAATGTTCCTGAAGCTGAAGATGGAGAAATATCATTGAATGCATTGAAAGGTTGCCCAACTAACAAAATCATTAAGGTAGAAGGATTGGTGGGAAATAGAAAACTGATGGTCTTGATTGATAGCGGCAGTACTCACAGTTTTTTGGATGAAAAGACTGCCAAAGAAGTGCACTGTAAGGTGAAAACTACTTTTCCCTTATCATTGACAGTAGCTAATGGGAATAAGATGTACAGTAAGTCAAGATCTGTGGAGTTATGTTGGAAGATTCAAGGGCATGAATCTATTGCTGATTTGTGGGTTCTCAAGCTAGGGGGCTGTGATATTGTGTTAGTGGATTGGATGAGGACAGTCAGTCCCATTATCTTTGATTGCAATTAGCTAGAGGTGACATTTGAAATAGAAGGGAAAAAGTTTGACTCTTGTGGGCAACATGGAGAAGGCAACTTGTAAGTTGATTTCAGGGAAGAAACTACAGAAATTTCTCAGAAATAAAGCAAGTCAAGTGGCTCAGTTGTTTTCAGTACAAGCTATGGAAGTGGAAAGCTTTACAGAGACAGAAAATCTGGAGCAGTTGATTTCAGAAGTAGACTATCCAGTGGCAGCCTGCAATGCTGCATTTCAATCCAACTTTGAGGTACAACAACTAGAGTCTTTATAGTTACTATTGGTTGAATTCGAGGACTTGTTTGCTGAGCCTACAACCCTACCATCACAAAGACCTTTTTGACCAAGCTATCAACTTAAAACTAAACACTGAACCAGTTAATGTTCGTTCCTATCATTACCCTCCTATTCAAAAGCCTGAACTTGAGAAATTAGTCAAAAAAATGTTGGCTAATTCTATTATACAGGCTAGTCATAGTTCATTTGCATCCCCTGTTCTCCTTGTTAAAAAGAAGGATGGGACAAGGAGATTTTGTATTAACTACCGTCAGCTTAATGCCATTACCATCAAGGATAAATTCCCTATACCTATCATTGAAGATCTCCTTGATGAATTAAAAGGAGCTACGGTCTTTTCTAAACTAGACCTAAGGGCAGGTTATTATCACATAAGAATGAAACCTGCAGATATAACAAAAATAGCCTTTCAGACCCATCAAGGCTTATATGAATTCAAAGCCTTGCCTTTTGGTATAATCAATGCCCCTACCATTTTTCAGTCCCTCCTGAATCATATTTTTAGTACTTACCTATGGGATTTCATCCTTGTATTTTTTGATGATATCCTCATATATAGCCAAACTTTTTATCAGCACCTTGTTCACCTTAGGACAGCATTTGAAGTCCTTAAGGTTCAACCAATTGTATATAAAACAGTCCAAGTGTACCTTTGCTAAAGGACAAGTGGAGGATTTGGGGCATGTTATATCAGGTGCAAGAGTAAGTATGGACCCCAATAAAATTGTTGCAATGGTTGAATGGCCTAGACAAACTACAGTTGGAGCTTTAAGGGGATTTCTGGAATTAATTGGATATTATAGGATGTTCATTAAAAATTATGGGGTTATCAGTGAACATTTAACTGAATTGCTTAAGAGGGATGGGTTCCAATGGAATCATCAAGCAGAGGCAGTCATTATACGCTTGAAAAAGGTTATGATACAGGCTCTAGTGTTGGCTTTGCCTGATTTTACAAAATTTTTTGTGATGGAGACAGATGACAGTGACAAATGTGTAGGGGCAGTCCTGATGCAAGAACAATAGACTTCATTAGCTAGGCTCTTACACCTAAACATTTAGGCCTAAGTGTTTATGATAAGGAGTTGATTGTTGTCCTAGTGGCTACGGAGAAATGCTGGCACTATTTAGAGGGCAGTCAGTTTGTCTTCAAAAATGACCATGAGAATCTGAATTTTCTCATACAACAAAAACTCCATACACAGCTGCAAAGGAAGGGAATGTTAAAGCTCTTAGGCCTTGACTATGTTGTTTAGTACCGCCAGGTTAAAGAGAATGTGGCAGCTAATGCTTTGTTTAGGCAGGTGGAAAATGGGGTCTGTAATGCTATCACTTCAGTAATTCCAGATTGGGTGAGAGAGATTACTGCTAGTTATGAAGTTGCAGGGTGGGCTCAAGATATTTTGGCCCAATTGTTAGTAAGCCCTAATAGTAAACCTGGGTATACCCTATCTAATGGTATAATCTGGTTTAAGGGGAGAATGGTTATAGGTGACAATGAGAACCTTAAAAGGCAGATATTACAGTCTTTACATAGCTCCCTTTGGGGGGTCACTCAGGCATAAGGGCCACCTATCATAAGGTTAGGCAGTAGTTTTATTGGCCCAGTCTTAAGAGGATTGTTCCAGAGTATGTGATGGCCTATGAAGTATGTCAGCATTGCAAGCATGAACAGGTGGCTTATCCTGGACTGCTGCAGCCATTGGACATTCCAGGACAGGCTTGGGTCAGTATTTCCATGGATTTCATTGAAGGGCTGCCTAATCAAAAGGGAAGGATGTGATTTTAGTGATAGTGGACAGACTCTCCAAATTTGCTCATTTCTCGAGCCTTTTTCACCCATTTATTGCCCAAAAAGTGGCAAGAGTGTTCATGGATTCAGTGGTCAGGCTGCATGGGGTGCCACAGTCTATTGTTTCTGATAGAGAGAGACTTTTACAAAGTGTTTTTTGGCAGGAACTCCTCAAAAATTTGGGGGCTGGATTACACATGTCTACAGCTTATCATCCTGAAATGGATAGACAACCTGAGAGAGTAAATCAATGTGTGGAAGCCTATTTGAGATGTATTTGTTTTCTAAAATCAAAGAGCTGGCATTAATGGTTCTCTTGCCCAATGGTGGTACAATCCAGTTACCATAGCTCAATAAAGATGTCTCCTTTTGAGGCACTTTTTGGTTTTAAATCCCCACTTCACCTGCCATTGTGGACTCTACTCCAATTGCATTGGTGGATCAATATTTGCAGCAGAGGCAAGAAATGCTAGGGTTTCTTAAAAGGGAATTGGCTGTCAGATTCTAATTCTGATAGGAAATAATTCCTCTCAACTGGGAGGAATTTAGAAATATTTAGGAAGAACAAGAAAGAAAAGGGGGGGCGGGGGGGAGAGAAAGAGAGAAAAGAGAGAGAGAGAAAGAAAGAGAGAGAGAGAATTGGCGGGAGAGAGAGAATGAATGTATCGATAATTTTCTAGATGCTTTGGGAGGGTGGCATTACGGTTATATACACTGCTCCCGCTCACACTTAGGCGCCAAAGGCCACTTGCCTCATTTGCAAAAGTTTGAAATCAACTTGCCTAACTAACTAACCAACATTCCTGCTTATTCTGCAATCAACTAACAATTGCTAATTACAATTGAGCCCCCCTTATTTCAATCATTCCCGTGACAACTACCCTCTTCTTCAGCAACTTCTTGTCCTCAAGAAGTTCACAGTAGGCCAGCCACCTTTGGAAACCGATCAAGTAAGTTGGGAAGGTACTCCCAAACGTTATTCTCCAGATGGAGATTGGACCACCAAACCAAGACTTGCATCAAAGGGGCCTCATGTCGGTGTATGATCCGCAAATCCACAATAGCCACAGGCTCTGGAGCCTCTGTAGGATCGATTAGGAGGGTTGGTAGGGTCGTGCTGGCTGCATGAGCCCCTGTAGACTTTTTCAGTAGAGAGACATGGAACACGGGATATACTTGGGACTCCGAAGGTAGTTGCAATTTGTATGCTACCTTGCCTATCCTTGCTGCAATAGGATAAGGACCAAAGTATTTTGGACTCAATTTGGAGTGTTAACCTGGAGCCAAGGTCTACATGTGGGCCTTTCTGAACTTTAGATAAACCAGATCTCCTACTTCAAACTCTCAGTCAGTCCTCTTTCGATCAACAAACTGCTTTGTGCGATTCTGAGCATTGGCCATTTCCTTCTGCAACACACGCAACACTTGTTGCCTTTGCTGCAAATAGGATTCCACTGTCTCCATTGTTACTTCCCTTGCTATTGCCGGCAGTAGAAAGGGTTTATACCCATATAAGGACTCGAATGGGGTCATCTTGATGGCACTGTGATGGTAAGAATTGTATCACCATTGCGCTAAGGATAGCTAGCAAAGAATTGTATCACCATTAGGCTAAGGATAGCTAGCAACGCCACCCCTTAGGCTGTAGGAAACATAGGCATCTCAAGTACATCTCTAGGCATTGGTTCACCTGTTTAGTCTGGCCATCTAATACCGGATGAAATGTTGAGGTTAGGTGTAACTTAGTTCCCAAACTCTTGAATAGCTCTTTCCAGAAAAGGCTAGTAAAAATTTTATCCCTGTCCGAGACTATGGATTAGGGGACACCATGTAGTTGCACCACTCTGTCAAGGAAGAGGCAGGCCACCTCCTGAGCTGTGAAAGGGTGAGTTAGGCCAATGAAATGGGAAAATTTAGTGAATCTGTCAACTACCACTAATATGCAATCTTGGCCTTCGGACTTTGGTAATCCCTCCACAAAGTCCATGGAAATATTGGTCCATGCTTGGGTGGAAATGGGAAGCAGTTGGAGTAGCCCAGGTTTGGCTACTGTTTCTTGCTTGCACCTCCTACATGTATCACATTTCAACACAAAATCCATAACATACTTCTTCAGCTTAGGCCATAAGAACATCTGCCTTACCCTCTGATCAGTTCCCTGCACCTTGGAATGGCCTCCAAGTGGAGAGCCATGTAATGTCTCCAAAATCTTGCCTTTTAACTCCGCATGATCTCCTACTACCAGCCTTCCTTGATATCTCAGTACTCCATTCTTTAGGGTGAACCTAGGTCTTGAGGTAGAGTTTAAGGTAAGCTGCTCCATTATTCCCTTAGCCAATGCATTTCGTGCATAGTTATCACTGACCTCCTGATGCCAGTTAGGTACAACTGTTGTGATGGAGGTCACTATTGCTTCTTCGGTACATCTAGATAGTGCATCCGCTGCTTTGTTCTCCTTTCCCTTTCGACATTGGATAATGTAGTCCAACCCCATTAATCTCGCCATCCCTTTTTCTAGAGATGCGTGTGTAGCCTCTGTTGTAAGAGAAATTTGAAGCTCTCATGGTCTATTTTGATGATGAATTGTCCACCCTCCAAGTAGTGACGCCATTTATCAATTGCAATTAATATTGCCATCAGCTCCTTGTCATAGACTGAGCCCTTGATGCCTAGGGCTCAAAGCTTGGCTAATAAAAGATAAGGGTCTCCCCTCTTGGGATAGCACTGCTCCTATCCCTGTGCTGCTAGCATCAATCTCTAGAGTGAAAGGCTTGGAGAAGTCAGGGAGCCCCAGGGTAGGGGCTTCACTCATCGCCTTCTTGAGCCTCCCAAATGCCTCTTCTATTTTCTCATCCCACTAGAACCCTTCCTTCTTCAACAAATTGGTGAGGGGCATTGATTACTCCATAATCCCTTACAAACCTCCCGTAGTAGTCTGTGAGGCCCAAGAACCCTCTCAGGGCCTTTACTAACGTAGGCCTCGACCATGATAACATTGTAGCTATTTTTTTGGAATTAGTGCTAACTCCTGCACTAGATATGACATATCCCAAATATTCCACCCTTGGTTGGCAAAAGAACACTTTGACTTCCTAAGAAACAGCTGATTGAATCTCAGAACCTCAAGGGCAATTTTTAGATGGTTTAGGTGTTGTGAGAATGAAGGATTGTAGATGAGAATACAACAACAACAACAACATATCCAGCCTTTATCCCACTATGTGGGGTCGGCTACATGAATTCTAGACTTCCATATATTTCTATCGTTTGTCATATCTTCATTTAGATCCATATACTTCATATCGAACTTTAATGTCTCTCCCAAAGTCTTTTTGGGTCTACCTCTACCTCTTTTTGTGACTAATTGTTCCATTTCATCAACTCTCCTCACAGGAGCGTCTCTTAGTCTCCTTCTCACATGACCAAACCACCTTAGTCTAGTCTCTCTCATCTTCTCCTCGATTGGCACTACTCCTACCTTATTACGAATAACTTCATTTCTAATTTTATCCTTTCTTGTATGTCCGCACATCCATCTTAACATCCTCATCTCCGCTACACTCGTCTTTTGCTCATGCTGGTATTTGACTGCCCAACATTCTGAGCCATACAGCAAGACTGGTCTTATAGCTCTCCTATAAAATTTTCCTTTCAATTTTAATGGGATTTTACCATCACATAACACTCCCGATGCATTTCTCCATTTTAGCCAACCTGCCTTAATTCTATGTGCGACATCCTCGTGAATTTCTCCATCTTTTTGAATCACTGATCCCAAATATCGAAAATGGTCTTTTCTTTGTAAGATTTGGTCTTCTAATTTTATTATAACATCATCCACTCTTGCATTTTTACTAAATTTGCATTCCATATATTCTGTTTTCTTTCTACTTAATTTAAATCCCTTAGATTCTAAATTGTTTCTCCACAACTCAAGCTTAGTGTTCACTCCTTCTTTTGTTTCATCCACCAACACTATGTCGTCTGCAAATAGCATACACCATGGCACATCTGTCTGAATATCTTTAGTGAGTTCATCCATTACTAAGGCAAATAAGTATGGACTTAGTGCAGAACCTTGATGCAGTCCTATTGTAGTTGTAAATGGTTCAGTATCCCCTCCGCATGTTCTGACCCTTGTTTCTACATCATGATACATGTCCTTAAGGGCTTGTATATAGGCTATTTTGACTCCTTTCTTCTCTAAAACCCTCCATAATACTTCTCTAGGGACCCTATCATAGGCCTTTTCTAGATCTATAAACACCATATGTAGGTCCTTCTGATGATCCCGATACCTTTCCATTAGACGCCTCAGTAAATATATAGCTTCCATTGTTGACCTGCCAGGCATGAAACCAAACTGATTTTCCGACACATTTGTTTCTTTTCTAAGCCTCTGCTCCATTACTCTCTCCCAGAGTTTCATGGTATGACTCATTAACTTAATTCCTCTATAATTTTCACAGTTTTGAACATCTCCTTTGTTCTTGTATATAGGAACCAAAGTACTCTTCCTCCACTCATCTGGCATCTTTTTTGATTTAAGGATCGCGTTAAATAGTTGCGTTAGCCAGGAGATGCCCTCTTCTCCCATGCATTTCCATGCTTCTATTGGTATATTATCTGGTCCCACTGCCTTATGATTTTTCATCTTTTTTAAAGCTTGCCTTATTTCATTTGAACTTATGCGTCGATAGAATGTGTAGCTCACATTCCCTTCGGAGTTACTAAGATGTCCCGACCTAACTCTTGTGTCACCACCATCATTGAATAATTTTGTGAAATACTCCTTCCATCTCTCCTTAATCGCTCCCTCATTTACTAAAACATTTTGATTGTCATCTTTTATGCATTTCACTTGATTTAAATCCCGTGTTTTTCTTTCTCTTGCTTTAGCTAATTTATATATATCCCTTTCTCCATCTTTTGTATCAAGTCGTTTATATAGATTCTCATATGCTTTTGACCTTGCTTTACTAACAGCTCTTTTTGCTACCTTTTTTGCTTCTTTATAATTTTTTTGATTTTCTTCATTGTTGCATTGATATACCGCCTTATAGCAAGTTTTCTTATTTTTAATTTTCAATTGTACATCTTCATTCCACCACCAAGACTCCTTAAGGTTAGGGGCTCTACCATTTGTCTCTCCAAGGACTACCTTTGCCGTGCTTCTCAGAGCATTAGCCATTTCTTTCCACATTTGGTTTGTCTGTCTTTCTCCATTCCATTCCCTTCTACCCTTTAATTTTTCTTTGAAGATTAGTTGTTTCTCCCCTTTTAAATTCCACCACCTAATTCTTGGATTTTGTTTTATGTGATTTTTTTTCTTCCAATTTCTTACTTGGACGTCAAGTACTAGAAGTCTATGTTGAGTAGTCAAACACTCTCCCGGTATTACCTTACAATCCCTACAACATAACCGATCCTCTTGTCTCATGAGGAAGTAATCTATTTGGGTGTTTGAGGTGATATTTTTATATGTGATTAAGTGTTCGTCCCGTTTTTTGAACCTCGTATTGGTTATAATGAGCCCATATGCCATAGCAAAATCTAGGATAGATTTACCCTCATTATTAATTTCCCCGAATCCATACCCTCCATGTACCTCTCTATATCCGTTTCCGTCTCTACCCACGTGCCCATTTAAGTCACCTCCTATAATCACTTTCTCTCCTCTTGGTATCATTTGTATGAGTCCCTCTAGATCCTCCCAGAATTTTGCTTTTATCTCATCACCTAACCCCGCTTGTGGTGCATATGTACTAAAGATATTCATAGTTATTCTTCCTAGACTAATCTTCACCATAATAATCCTATCCCCTATTCTCTTTACACAAATTTACGAAGGTAGGGTTCAAATATGTGATTCATTAAGACTTGGAATGTAGTAGGGGCATTGGTTAAGCTGAAGGGCATTACCAAAAATTCGTAATGTCCTTGATGAGTAGAGAAGGTTGTTTTGGAGATATCATCAGGGTTCACCCAAATTTGATGATACCCTGATCTTAGGTCCAATTTGGTGAATACCTTGGCATGTTTTAGCTCATCAAGGAGGTCTTCGATTATAGGAATAGTGAATTTATTTTTTACGGTTTGAGAATTGAGTTGGTGGTAATTTATGCAAAAGCATCAGCTCCCATCTTTTTTCTTGACTAATAGCATGGGTGAGGAATAGGGACTTTGACTTGGCCGAACAATTGACCTTGCCAACATATCTTTGATCAAGTTCTCGATCTTTGCTTTCTGTTTAGGGGGATATCTATAGGCTCGGATATTGATAGGTTTGGTGTTTGGTTTTAGAACAATAGAATGATCAAAATGTCTATAAGGTGGCAGTGATTGGGGTTCATAAAAAAGATCCTTAAATTCAAGCAATAGTTTATTAAGGGGGTGTTTGTTAACCAAAAAAAGAGGGAGAAAATGTCAGATATAGGAAGCATTCTGGATGTTTGGCCTTTTCAACGTGTTTGTTAAACTTATCTGACCATCTCCGAAAAAGCCCTCACGTGACCTCTTATCTTCCTCTTTCAAAATAAATTTATCTGACCTTCCTCCTCAGATAAATTTATCTGACATTTTACAGATAAGTCTCAATTACCTATATGCCACTTATAGGATAGTTAATGCCATTTAATACATGTTAAAAATTTAAATTTATTAAGAGAACTTATTCATTTAAGTCTTATAATTAATATTATTTAATACATTTTTAAATTGTCATATGTTTTGACAATTTTAAAAATTTAAATGACATTATTCCTTTCACCGATTTTTAAAATTTAAATTTCTCTCTCTCTCTATATATATATTTTATTAACTAGTACAATTCCTTTCACCAATTTTTAAATTATTTTATTCAATTTTATATTTTATTATCTATTATGAAAATATGTTTTGGCCATTTTTAATTATCTAGATGGAATTATTGTAATTCCAACAATAATTATTTCTACTTTTCAACTCTTTTTAAATCGATTTTTGAACATGGATTTAGAAAATACAACATTATTTTTATTTTTTTGACAATTCATATTAATCATAAATACTATTTTAATCATAAATTTGTTGTTGATGTTAACAAACAATTTTGAATGAATTTGATAATAGGGATATTTTAGTAAAAAAAACTCTTATCTTAGTGCTTATCATATGCATTAACAAACACATAGAAAGAAAAAAGTACAATTATCAGTGGATTCCTAAAAATTTAACAAACAGTCTGATAGAAATCTTGAAATGTTTTCCAGTCTTATCTTGATCATTCCATATCTTGGTCTAAAAAGCATTCCAAACTTATCTTGATGCCTCTTATCTTGCTCATTTTAACAAACGTTCCCTAAGGGAGTCTACTTCGTGTACCTGCCATTGTTATTGTTGGGTAGTATTCTTCGCTTCTATCTGCTCTGCATCCCCTTCTCCATGTTCCACTGCCTCAATTGAAAACAGCCGGGCCACTTGAGTCCATTTGGACTTTAGGACTTTCTGTAACTTCCTCTCGGTGATCATCTTACAAACTCCCATTTCAGGACTCCTTGTAAGGGTCATTCTCCTGCCATCCTTTTCAAATGTAACTTTCATTGTATTGAAGTCGAAAGCTGATAGGGCTCACACCCTTCATCCAGCCCACTCCTAGGACTATATCACAACCCCTTAACTTTAGCAATCTCAGGTCAACTTCAAATGGCTCCCCATGCATCTCCCAACAGAACCCTTCACACGCAGATCTGCACATCACCTTGTTGTCATTTGCTACCGTTACTGACATGGGGTGAGTTCCTGTCAATTCACACTTTAACCTCTTGGTCATTCTCTCGTCAAGGAAGTTATGAGTGTTTCCACTATCTATTAAGACCATTAGACGGTGGTCCTTGGATTTCCCTTCCACTCATATGATTTTGTTGTTAGCAAGTCCTCGGAGGGCATGGAGGGATATCTCTACGCTTTCTTCCCCCTCTTCACTACCTTGGGGAAACATTCCTTCCTCTTGTTCCTCCATCTCTTCATCTCCTTCTATGAGTAGGAGTTGCCTTTTACACTGGTGTTCGGGGGTGTACCGATCCCCGCAATGGAAGCAGAGTCTTGCTCTCCTCCTCTGTTCCACAAACCTTCTACTATTTAGGGGCACGGGGGTTAAGGCAAAGGATTGTTCCCCCGCCTGTGTTCCCTTGGATCATCTTACTTCCTTCTCTCCCTACCCCTCTGCTTCCCATCAGAGCCATTCCCACATTCAGGGCCCTTATCTGCCCTCTCTGTTTCCTCATCAACGCCTCTACTGTCAACTCCTGCAGCCTTGCACACTTCGCGGCTTGCTTAACTGTTCTAGGCTGCTACATTTTGACAGTGGGCCTCAATTCTTCGCCTAAACCACTCACAAAATTGGATACAAAATATCCCTCAGTCAGGTGGGGGTATAGAATGAGCATGAGGGACTTAAGCTCCTCAAATTTCAATTGGTACGCTTGCATCGTTCCTTCCTGTCGGGGCTTGTTGAACTCCTCAACCACGTCCAAAATATTCTGGTCCCCGAACCTCTAGCAAAGGTCCTTCACAAATTTCGCCCACTGGCAGCCTTCTTTAGTCCCGATCCACCCCTGAAACCATGCATCCCCTGCATCGTTCAAATAACCAACTGTAAGAGTTACACACTGCTACTCCAACACCCCATAAAAACTGAACATCCTTTCGCACCTACGCACCCACCACCTCAAGTTCGTCCTATCAAACATTGGTATTTCCAATTTAGGAGTTGGAAATCCATGTGCATGGGGAGCAACTTGATTGCCCTGCCGCCTTTCTGCGTGATTCTCCTCTACCATTGTCGAATCACTCCCAAATTCAGAGGCGCCTTCAGCGCAAGAAGTCGGATTATGACAAAGTAAGATGGGATCCGATCTCTCTCAGGGAGGGAAATCTGGCAAGAGTCCCACCTGGTTTTGACTCATGACCATGCGGATAAACATTTACATTTGATCATGCAATTGGTTGTGTTGTTGCCGGTTTTCATCCCTCCATCGTTCCATGGCGCCTTCAATCCTTCTTTCCACCACTGCCTCCATGGATGATTCCAGACCACCCATCTGTATCTGCATGTCGGACACTGCAGTGGTGACTTGCTGCAGTTGAGTTTCCATTTGCTTCATACATGTGCCGTCGGCCATAGTGAATTTTGGTGAGATTACGGCCCGAGATTTGCTTTGATACTAGAATGTCAGATTCTGATTTTGATGGGCGATAAGTCATCTTAACTCAAGAGGAATTTAGAGATATTTAGGAAGAAAAAGAAAGAACCGAAGGGGGAGAGAAAGAGAGAAATGAGAGAGAGAGAGAGAGAGAGAGAGAGAGAGAGAGAGAGAATTCGCAGGAGAGAGAGAATGAATGTATTGATAATTCTCTAGATGCTTTGGGAGGGTGGCATTAGAGCTATATATACTACTCCCGCTCACCCTTAGGCGCTAAAGGCCACTTGCCTCATTTACAAAAGTTTGAAATCAACTTGCCTAACTAACCAACTATCATTCCCGCTTATTCTACAATCAACTAACAATCGCTAATTACAATTGAGACCCCTTATTTCAATCATTCCTGTGACATTGGCTAATACCTAAAACAGAATGAAACAATATGCAGATCGTAGAAGAAATGAAAGGGAATTTTTGGTGGGAGATTTGGTCTACCTTCAAGTCAACAGTCCCCAACAGAAGTCTTTTTCTCCCTATCCTATATCCAAACTTAGTCCTGATTATTATGGTCCTTTTCCAATAATAGTGAAAGTGGGTCCGGTGGCTTACAGATTACAATTGAAAGACAACACTACTGTACATCTAGTTTTCATGTTCCCTACTCAAGAAGACAATTGGCTCTTGAGATGTTCCTAGCACTTACCACCTATACCTGATGACCACCAGGTTGAGATTGAGCCCTTGGCTATCTTGGACAAATGGGTGATTCATAAGGATGCTCTACCCTTACATAGGTGTTGGTTCAATGGTCCCATTTACATCCGAATCATACTACTTGTGAGTATTTACCAAACCTGCTCACTCCGTTTCCACGAGCTACTCAGATTCTTTGATTTCTTGAGGACAAGAAAGATTTTAGAGGGAGGGGGGAATGTCAAGATCCCGGATGTAGACAGATGTATAAGATCTTGAATACAACAACAACAACAACAACAACAACATATCCAGCCGTTATCCCACTATGTGGGGTTGGCTACATGAATTCTAGACTTCTATGTGGGTTACATCCCAACAGATAGTTTGTCTAGAATTCATATTTGGATCCGACTAGGTTTTACGCTGGCTGTCGGCTACCTAACGCAACCCTCCTCCTTTATCTGGGCTTGGGACCGACAGTGGATAATATCCCCTGGCGGAGTAATGATGAAATGAAATTTGAACACCATCTTCACATGGAGAAATTTCATGAGATGGTGGTGAATGAGGATAATTGATATAGTTGTGTTCCATAACTTAGTTGACATGGTGAAACCAACAAGTACAATATGGAAACACAACATATGTATAAGATCTTGAATGCAACAGAATATTTCTCAAGAGGAGCTATTAATTTTTCTGTTATACAGTTGACAGCTGTAATACTCTCAGTTACAAATTGTAACTGACAGAACTATCTATAAGAGTGGCTATATAAGCTACTCAAGATGATTTTTGGAGACTGTTGAGTAATAAAAAAATCCAATTCTCTCTCTCCCTCTTCAATTCTCTCCCTATTTTCTCTTTGTTTCTCCTTCATCTTTCTCTCTTTTAATTCCATCTTCAAGAAACCCTAGGTCAGGTCCAGGTTCTTGACGTCAGGTTCCCAAGAATTGTTGACAATATTTATGGTTTCAAGGTACAGAATTGAGCATCAAGATTCAGGAAGGAGTATCCACTATATGTTCCTCAAAAGACCCATAGAAAAAAAAAAAAAAAAAGAGTGGAGCTCACCAATCACCACCTGAACACAACAGTAGTATATATTATGATTCAAATGCATTAGTTTGTGTAGGGAGAATTGAGTTTAAATGGCATACAAAAACCATTAGCAATTGAAATAGGACTTACTTGATTTTGCAGCGGAATTGAAACTGGATCTTTGGTTGAGTTACTAGTTCGAAAACAAAATCACAAAAAAAAAAAGGAAAATCGTTTGTAAGCCACAGCCTAAAAGCCGCACTTACACAGAGAATTTGTTTCCTTCTACACAAGTTGGAAAACACACGAGCACTTCAATTTTTCTAGCCTTTTAAGCCTTTTTCAACATTTCAGCAGCCATTTCCATTTGTATATATCACACATATGTAATGGCATGCCACGCATGCTTCTCTGCCATCTGCCTGGAGGAAGTAGCCTCAACTGCTAAATGGCAGTTTTCCCGTCGCAACTGCACATAGTGGTTGTAGATCTGGATCTGGGTCCAGAGCCTGTTATGGGAGGACCGACCTGGGTACATAACCCAGATTTACTACAGTTTGTATAGTTAAAACATGCAACACCAGATATATCACTTGGCAGGACCTGATGCACATCAGTGCATCTGTCTTCATGTTGATACTTAGCATTTATAGGAAGTTTCTATCGTGATGAATCAAAGGGATGAGTTTTGCAAGTGACAAAAACTAATTAATATATGTTGGCTTAGCATTATTAGGCATCTTAGAAGTTGAACATTCATGACAAAAGAGATGTCCCTGCTATGGTTTTAAGATGAAAAATAAATTAGAATGCATATTGACTACTCAGTCAATACGATGATTTCAAGATACCTTTTCAGCAGTAGATGCACGGCCAGAATTTGCTCCTGCACTTAATCTGTTTATTAAGTCCTTTGTCTGTTCAATTTCCTTTTGTTGTTTCTCCCACGCTGCATGCTGAGCTTCAATCCAGGCTGCCTTTGCAACAACATACTCTGAATAATTGCCCACAAATGTCCTTGCTACTCCCATGTCGGTTTCCACAATTTTTGTACAGAGCTGGTCAAGGAAAGCCCTGTCGTGGGAGATGATGACCATGGGCACATCTTGCTTATTAAGATATCCCTCCAACCACTCAATAGTGTCAAGATCAAGATGATTAGTAGGCTCATCCAATAGTAACAAATCTGGGTCCTGCATATGAGCAAATCAGTAAACAATCAACCAAAAACACCTTCTATTCTGAAGCGTGTCCAAAATTTAGTTAACTGCTAAAATCTTAAAGTTGTGGGGGTACATATACGTGAATAAAGCATAAATCTGTTTGTAGACGTTCAGTTTAAATATTTGTCTATATCTGTATCAGAACAGTACTAACAATTCTGCAGTATAAAGTAGAATATCAGAGTTTATTCATTCTAGATTAACTCAGAACACACACACAACTTAAAGCAAAGTACACATAAAAATATGAAGACCACATGAAAACACCAGAAAAAAAAAAATCTAAACATTACGAATGGGATGCTGAAGCACCAAGGACTTGGCAATAGGGTTAGAGCAAATAAAAATAAATAAAGTAAAAAACCTTCTTTATCAATCTTCCAAAAAATGCTAATTGACCTCATATAAATTCCACAAGTAAAATATGGATTATGTTTTATGGATAAAGTACAGGAACCAAACCTGATAGGATTTAATCTCATTATCCTAGTTTTTCTACACTAAGTAGTCAAAGTAAGATTCTTTTCTCATGTTTTCAACGACAATTATAGTCTACTACTATACATGCATGCTACACTTCACCTTTCATGCACTAAACATACCTCTTGAAACAGAATGAAAATAGAATGAAAAATGGAAGATCCGAGAGAAAGCACCTCGTCCAAAATGTTTGATTAATGAAAGATAAAATTTGTTACAAACAACCGAGAGGCTAACACATATATATAGCCTTAACAGCAAAGCTAAACAAACATAACAAACTCAACTAACAAATATTCTGCTACAAACAGAACTACAACTAAATAATACAACCATCCAAGATACAACACAGCAGAACACACAACCAGCAACAAGAATAAGACTACAACCGATACGTCTCATTCTCTCCAACACTCCCCTTCAATTGAGACCTGCCTTGAGCTGACTCAATCCTGCCTGTAGCTGCCTTAATCATTTCAACATGCTCCTTCAATTGAAAACTGCCTGGAGCTGTCTCAATCCTGCCATTCCTGCCGTTAGCTACCTTAATCTCTCCAACACTCCCCTTCAATTGAGACCTGCCTTGAGCTGTCTCAACCCTGCCTTTGTCTGTCACAATGGGCAAACAGCAATACACAAGGGTCACTCGAAGACCAAGTTTATGACATAAGAACTGAAACCGATCCTTAGGCAACCCTTTAGTAAAGATATCCGCAAGTTGATACATGGTGGGAACATAACGAATGTCAACAGCACCACATTCAACTTTTTCCCGAACAAAATGCACATCAATCTCAATGTGCTTAGTTCTAGAGTGAAAAACAGGATTTTCAGAGATAGATTTGGCAGCCAAGTTATCACACCAAAGAATAGGAGACTGAGAGCAGGAAAACCCAAGTTCTTGGAAGAGAGACTTTAACCACAAGACTTCAGTGACTCCTTGAGCCACTGCCCTATATTCCGCCTCTCCAACGGACCGAGCAACGACAGTTTGCTTTTTAGAACCCCAAACAATCAGATTATTGCCTAGAAAAGCACACCAACCACTAGTAGATCGTCTGGTGAGTTTGCAGCCTGCATAGTTAGCATCCGTGTAAACACTTAGAGGTAAATCACAAGAGGATGGAGTGAAGACCAGACCTAAGCCAATGGTTCCTTTGAGATACCGAAGTAACCGCTTACAAGCTTGCCAATGCTGATCCTTAGGACAGCTTAAAAACTGACTGAGTTTGTTGACAACAAAGGCAACATCCGGTCTGGTGTAGGTAAGATATTGAAGAGAACCTACAACTGTCCGATATAGAGAGGGATTAGAAAACAGATCACCTTCATCTGTAAACACAGTGGCTGAACTAAGAGGAACATCACAAGGCTTGCAATCAGCCATAGCTGCCTTAGTCAGTAAATCAAGAGTATATTTGGATTGAGTTAGATAGAGGCCCGTAGAATCCCGATAAGCTTCAAACCCAAGAAAGTAATTCACCGAACCAAGAGTTTTTAATGCAAAATGGTTGTCAAGATCATGAATAAAATCATGCAAGGCAGTGGAGCTGGATCCAGTGACTAAGATATCATCAACATAAACAAGAACAAACAAAACAAATTCAGAAGTTCTCTTAATAAAGAGCGATGCATCAGAGATAGCTCGAAGAAAACCCCAACTTTGTAGAGCTGTTCGAAGCTAAGTATACCAGGCACGAGGAGCCTGTTTAAGACCATAAAGAGACTTCTTCAATCTACAAACATGAGAAGGGCAGGACTGATCAAGAAAACCTTCTGGCTGAGACATGAAAACAGCCTCATCAAGATCACCATTTAAGAATGCATTATTTACATCCACCTGCTGAATATCCCATCCATATGTAACAGCTAGGGAAAATAAAACTCTGATGGTTGGTGCCTTAATAACAGGGCTGAAAGTTTTAGCAAAATCAATGCCAGGTGTTTGAAGAAAACCCTTGGCAACAAGACGAGCTTTATGCTTTAGAAGAGAACCATCAGGATTATATTTTGCACGGAAAACCCACTTACAGCCTATCAAGTTCATGTCAGAAGAGAATGGAACAAGTTCCCAAGTATTATTTCGAATTAAGGCTGAATATTCCTCCGTCATGACTTTAGTCCAGTTAGGGTCTTGGAGAGCTTCTTGAACAGAGTTAGGTTCTAAAGAACTCACCAAAGCATAAGGAGAAGAAAGAGAAAGTTGGCGAGCTTTTGCACGAGTAATCATAGGATGAGTTGGAAGAGTCAAAGACTGTCTTGGTGGAGGAGCAGTAGGAATATGAGAAGAGGAAGAAGAAGATTCGGACAAATCAGGAACTGACAGGTCCGGAACAATAGGAGCAACTGTAGGAACATGACTAGAAACGGAAGGAGCAGATGAATCATGTAAACCTGGTGCTGATGTTACTGAAGATAAAGGACAAGGAGGAAAAGATGAACAAGAACGTAAAACATGAGTAGATAGACTAGGAATAGAATCAGAATGAGGAGTAGAAGATTTGACAGAAAACAAGCAAGAAAAAGGGAACTCCTCAGGATTGAAAACAACATGCCGAGTGATATAAATTCGTCCTGAAGGATGTAAACATTTAAATCCAGCCTGAATTTGACTATAGCCAAGAAACACACACTTTGAGGAATGAAAATTAAACTTGTTCTTGGCATAAGACCTTAGATAAGGAAAGCAAGCACAACCAAATGGTTGTAAGTGCATATATCTCGGTTGTTTACAATATAGTTTCTCAAAGGGAGTAAGAAACTGAAGTGGTGAAGCTGGTAGCAAACTGATAGTGTAGACAGCAGTTTGAAAGGCTTCAACCCAATATTTCAAAGGCATGTTAGCATGAGCTAAAAGAGTAAGTCTCATTTCAGCAATGTGTCTATGTTTTCTTTCAGCAACACCATTTTGTTGGTGAGTATAGGGACAAGAGAATCGAGACTGAATGCCACAACTATGAAGATAGGGTATAAAGGCTTTGAATTCTCCACCATTATCGGTTTGAAGAGCTTTGAGTTTGAAAGAATATTGCAACTCAGCAAACTTATGAAAAGTTTTGAAAATAGACAAGGCTTCAGACTTTAATTTCATTGGATACAACCAAGTATATCGAGTATAGGCATCAACAAAAATAATGTAATACCTATAGCCCTCAACGGATAACATAGGAGCAGGACCCCAAAAATCTGAATATATCAATTCTAGGGGATGAGATGTTGTAATAGGACAAGTTGCAAAGGGTAGCTGATGTAGTTTACCCAACTTACATGAGTCACAAAATGACAAATCAGTAGATGAACAAGGAATACTGATTTTATTAAGAACTTGTTTCAATACAGAAAAAGAGGGATGTCCCAACCTAGCATGCCATTGTTTACAAAGTTTATCAGTACAAGACATGCTGGATTTATTACAAGTTCGCTAAACATTAGTACAGCTTGCTAAACAGCAGACATTTGTCATGGAAGACATTGACGAATTTGAAAGAAAAGCAGCACTAGAGGAGCTAGGAGCAGCAGAAGAAGCAGCATGAACAAATGCTGGATCCAGCTGATAGAGGCCATTCTTAAGAGCTCCTTGAAGTAGCACCTTGCCCGAGGCCTTGTCCTTGATCAAACAAAAGTTAGAGTGAAATTCAGCAATTACATTATGATCATTAGTAAGCTGTGAAACACTCATGAGATTCTTTTTCATGCAAGGAACATGAAGAACTTGAGATAAGGAAAGAATAGAAGGAGGATTGGTTTGAGTAAGGATAGTACCAGTACCAATGTGAGCAATAGGAAGAGCCTTACCATTTCCTACGGCTACTTTGTCATTACCACCATAGGGAGAATGAAGAGATAGATTTTGAAGATTAGAAGTGATATGGTTTGTAGCTCCAGAGTCTACACACCAAGAAGTATCACCTAGTTGATAAGATGACGAAGAAGAAGATGGATATTGCTCATTCAACTGAGAAGAAGGAAAACCATGATGAGTCTCTTGAGCAAACCCTAAATCTGTCAAGAAAGCTCCATTACCCTCATGAGACGCTACAAAAGCCTGAGAACTTGATTCATTACCACCTCTACCAAAGGAGGGACGTTGAAAACTGCTATCAAACCGATGGTAACAACGATCAGCTAAGTGGCCTGGTTTTCCACAGAGTTGACAGTAAAACCGTTTTCCAGAAAATCGGCCACTGCCTCTACCTCCTCTAAAACCATTTCCTCTTCCTCCTCTGTTTTGAAAACCTTGAAAACCTCCTCTACTATTATTATTTCCACCATTATTTCTAGGCTGTTGTGGAGCATAGCTTACATTCATAGCAGCAGCTGAATCAAATTTAGGTAATCCACTAGATATCTCCATGTTCTTCGAAGATAACCTTTGTTCATGCATCATTAAGAGATATTGAACTTTTTCAAGGTCAATATCATTAATCTAATACGTAATTAAGCCAACTACAGTTTCATAATCTTCACCTAATCCATGCAAGACTGTCATTAACAGATCTTGATCATTCAATGGTTCTCCAATTGTTGTTAATGCATAATTAATAGTCTTGATCTTAAGAATATATTCAGTGATAGTCATATCACCTTTCTTGAGAGACCTAAGTTGTTGTTTCAATTGAAAGGAACGAGCAACCGTTTGTCGAGAAAACAAATTTTCAAGAGTATTCCATACATCTACTGCAGATTCACAATGAATGACTTGTCCAATTACCTCCTTATCAATTGTCGAAAACAGCCATCCTAGGAGAAGCTGATCTGATCGCATCCACCGCAGGAATTTAGGATTAACTACCGGTTCCGAATTAGGCTCAGCATCACTCGATTGAACATACTTAGGTGGTAGATCAGTTTTATTTATGAAAGGCAGCAGATCGTAAGCTCTAATTGTAGTTAAGATCTGTGCCTTCCAGTAGAGGTAATTGTTTAAGTCCAGTTTTGTAGGTGCAAAACTGAACGCCTTAGATACCGAAGCAAAATCAGACAAAGCAGCAGAAGATAATGAATGAGACGAGGTCGAATCAGAAGAAGCCATGGACGCAAGTCGCGATGGCTCTGATACCATGAAACAGAATGAAAATTGAATGAAAAATGGAAGATCCGAGAGAAAGCACCTCGTCCAAAATGTTTGATTAATGAAAGATAAAATCTGTTACAAACAACCAAGAGACTAACACATATATATAGCCTTAACAGCAAAGCTAAACAAACATAACAAACTCAACTAACAAATATTCTGCTACAAACAGAACTACAACTAAATAATACAACCATCCAAGATACAACACAGCAGAACACACAACCAGCAACAAGAATAAGACTACAACCGATACGTCTCATTCTCTCCAACACCTCTTACAATATTTAAAGAGGTTTTCCATACTGATCCAGTATTAGGCACGCACCACAAGAAGCCTACAAATTTTGTTTCCAGTCAAGTTTTTCATGGGTTAATCCAAGGAATGTCGACATTATTTGCTTCTGAAATATCAAAACCTAAAGGCAATGATACCTGAAGGAGATTGCAACGTCATCAGCAGGAAATTGCAATCCCATCAAGCAAACACAAAGTGAACTAAATTTCAAAACTGAATAGCAATCCAAAGGCAATGATACCTGAAGGAGAATCTTCCCAAGTGACATCCTCATTTGCCACCCACTACTGAATGAGGCCACCAATCTATCTGAATCCTCGGGGGCAAAACCAAGTTCTGGCATCAGCTTACTGATCTTCACATCCACCTCATCCAAATCCACTGCCTGTGCCCGCATCTGAAGCAAATCAAACTCATCCAAAAGCCTCCCCATCAACTCCAAATTATCCACTGAAGCCTCAATCGCCTTCTGCACCATCTCCAACTTGGCCGCAATCCCCATCTCCTCCTTAAACGCGCTCAGCAACTCCTCCTTAACAGTCCTACTCAACGAAACCTCAAATTCTTGATTCAAAAAGGTAATTTTCATATTGTGTTTGGCCTTGATCACATTCCCCGAATCCGGTTCTTCTTGGCCGGCAATAATCCTCATTTGAGTCGTCTTCCCAGCGCCGTTAACTCCCACCAACCCCACTTTTTCCCCTTTCTTCACTTCCCAACTCACATCTTTCAATACAGTCACGCCCTTATAGCTCTTACTCACATTCTCTAACCTAACGCCCGAAGATACACTCGATGCACCGCTATTTGATTGCTTGTTCACGGCCTTATAATCAACATCGTCTACCGAATTGTCCGAAAGCAGCGATTCAACGTCGTCTCCAACACTGGTCTCCTCGACCGGCCCTTCCTCAGAATCGGCCGAAAATTTAGCTGGAATTCTAGAGTTTACAGGCTTCCTGGAGCATACGAAAGGGCTAGCTTTGATCGAATGATTGTTGTCCGCTAAAATTGGGCGGAGAGGTGGGCGGAGACAGGGTTTCCAGGCATCCAGAAGGGCGGAACCAGTGAGGAACGTTGAGCGGAGATCAATGAATTTGAGTTTGGTTGCCAAGTCCATGTCTGGCGGCCGAGAAAGTGCGGGAAAACACGGAGACGCTCAGAAAACTCCAGCGAGAAAATTATAGGACTCTGTAAAGAGAGCAATGAAGGGCGAGAAAGCTTCTCTGCCGTGGACACTCTGAGAACAGAGTGCGAGAGAAACTCTCTTCCCCTATCACTTCAGCTCTGGCACTTCCCAGTCCACAAACAAGAAGAACCAGCGGCCGCCTATCTTGCACGGAAACGCTAGGAGCCGTTTCTCCGCTTTCGCTAGCGGTTTTTCGTATTCGAAATGTTTTTAATTCTCCTTTCAGATGTCTATTTTTTTGAAAAAAATATTTACTTTTATATTTTTATTTTTTATCAAAAACGTTTTCCACTTCTATTTCTATTTTTGTGTAACATAGGCAGCAGCAGCCGTAATTTTCATTTTCAAATAAAAAAACAAATTATACAGAGCCAAAGGCTTAGCTTAATTCATAGAATCATTATGATAAAAATTTTATTTGTCCAAAAATTTTTCTTTTACGTGCGTAAAACAAATATTTTGAGTATGTTAAAAGGTATTAATTAAGATTATAAATTGAAAAAATAAATAAAATATAAAATATATTTAAATTTTTAGTTTTTAATGTATTTATTAAATTTATTTGACAATTCTTAATAAAGAAGTTACGTAACTTCTTATTTGACATTTTCAGATATATTTATCTTTCATTTCTCTAGATAAATATATCTTTGACCTCACATATGAGAAAAAATGAAACATACCTTCTTTAATACATTTTAAAAAAATTAACAAATAGTTTGATAAAAATATTGAAATGCTTCATAAGTTTATCTTGAGTATTTTATTTCTTGGTCTAAAAAATATTCTGACTTTATTTTGATACAATTATATTTTATTCATTTTAACAAACGCTACATAACTTGACTACTAATAATGTAATTAGTTTGAACATCAATAGTGATCTAATCCCTTATTTGACCAGATCGCTCTTAGAAACATAAAACAAAAGCAATCAAATCATTTATTTTTAAGAGGACTCTCTCTTGCAATTTTATAAAAGACGATGAACAAATGACGTCCTAGTTTAAGTTGTGTAATGTATGCAAGTGACTCATTTTAGTTTTTTTAAAAATTTTAAATAAAATAAGTTTTATTTTAAGAATAAAATTATTTTAAAAGTCAATTGCTATTTTGGATTATGAATTTAAATATATCTAACATAGTTAATTATTTTTTAATTAAGATACATAAAATGTATTTTAAAAACTAAATCATTGATAAGTTTCACAGTACCAAAATGCCATATTTACTTATATAATAAAACATAGATTTTTTAAATTTTATTTTGATATAAATTATAAATTATTAAAAAATAAAAATAATAATTTATAAGATACTCACTTATTAAATGAATTATGAAAAGAGTTGATTGGCTTCTCTAAAAACGAAACTTTATGTAAAAGCCAAGAGAAAATTAAAATATTTTCTAGCCACGAGGGTGAAGGGAATGACAGGTGGCTGCACATAATAGGCCAAGTGAAAATCTTTTATCTGCTGCCCACCCTCGTTTTGGAAGTGATTAAATAAATTTCAGTTTTTAAAAATAAAAATTAGAAATATTAAAATAAGACAATAATTTTAAAAATTATTAAAATATATGAAAATAAAAAATTATATTTGAAGTACTTTTAATGACATTTCTTAATCCAACAAATTCTGTGAAGATTTGATGACTCTGAAACTAAAAATAAAATTTAATAATAGACGTGTATAATTATTGGATATTTATTTGTGATATTTTTATGATATTTATATACTAATTTATTATATATTTTATATTAATATAATATATTAATATTACAAAAATATTGTAAATGAGTGTTAAATAGTGTTGAGTTATTGTTTTAACAATGATGTTGAAGATAAAATATTAGAGCAAAATTTTAATTAATATTCGAGTAAGTCTTTGTGTAAAATCATATATCTATTTAATCTACTCAAGTTAAGTCTAGCGTGAGTCGAGTGAATATAATACGAAAGTTAGTTTTAACTAACTTTTAAACCATCACTCAAGTATTCATGTGTTAGTAATCGAATAAATAAATGTTTGGACTTACATATCTCAAAAGATATTATAACGCTCAATTGGGTATATGCTCGTTGTACTCAAATACCTCTATGAGAAATCTCCAATCAAGTGATCAATAGCACTTGAGTGAATCATCCAAGTAATCGAGTAAGAAAGTGAGCTAAAATATCAAGTCTTTACACTTGTATCTTTAATCAATTAAAAGAATATAGCATTGAGTATTATATAGACTACAACGTGTCAAATCTCTTTGATAGTACTTGACTGAGATTTATGCTCAATTGAGTATCTTGTTCTTCAGTCGAGTAAATTTATACCATAGTCAAATACCTTATGATGAATAGAGAATAGGTATTTGTATCTCATTTTTTCAATTGACTATCAAATATTTAATATTTGAGTAATATATGACTCAATCAAGTACCAAAAGTGTTCAATCAAGTACTCATTTCTAAAGTATAAATGCTAATCGATTGTGACCTAATTGGTATTTGACTAGTGTTATTATACAATCAAGTATAATATGTAACTTAGTTGATTGAATTTGCTTGAATAAAAAATAAATCTTTGTATTCTAAACAATAATCGACTAAGTGATTTATGAAGTTGAGCGGAGCTTATGTTCAATTGAGTACCATTAAAATCCATTCAAGTATATGCTAATCCAATTGAGTATTTTAATTTTTCACTCGAGTATCTATTTGTTAAAATTTAAAAATATATCTATTATTAGTCATTGGCAGTGCATTTAATACTCACAATTTTCACTTTTTAGGCTATGATTGGTACATTAAATATTGTTTCAATGTTTTTTTGATAAAAATAGAATGTTTGAAATTGAATATGCATTAAACTAACCATTGGATGGTTGTATTTGAGAATGTCCTCTACAAATAACATGTTCATCTCTTTAACCATTGGACAAAAATTGAAAGGCATTATAGCCATCAAGCTATCATAGGAGAAGAGATGTGTGATAATATGTTACTTTCAAGAGCAAACTTGATCATTCTCAAGTTTTCAAAAAGCTATTATCACATACATTATTTGTATTAAAAAAAACATAGAGTGTGAACTTAAATCTTTCTATCTTTTGATCTTTTGATCTCTGTAAATTGAGAGAAGCTCCATCATTCTGTTGTGAGCTTTCATTGTAAGCTTCTCTTGTGTTCTTAAACCTTAGCTTTTGTGAGATACTTGTGGTTACAACTAATCTTTGAAAAAACATTGTTGTGGTTACACCTTATCCGTGAAAAGGCAATATAAAGGTTTCAATTCATCCTTAAAAAGTTATGTAAAGTGGTTATACTTGATCCCATTCAAAAACTACTTAGTAAGTTGGTTAAATTCTTGGTAAAAAATCAATGTAGTCGACGTAGATAGTGGGGTTGAACCACTCTAAAAAAACTGTGTACTACAATATTTCATTTTCTTTATTTCTTCATTTTCAGCAAGTTTTTAAGTTTAAATTCTTGAGTGAGCTTAATTCACCTCTCTTAAGCTAACTGTTTTTATCAAATAGTATTTTTGATATACGTATTTGCTGAAGGAAATGAAAATAGTGTGGTGATTTTGTAAACATTTTACATTTGTGGTAGCGAAAAATAGAAACAAGTTGGGGAAGATAAAGATAACGTGATTGCATGCAAGTTCTATGATGTAAGCTTTGTTTTGAACCTCCGATTACTGATTCCATTCTCTTGTTTGACGACATGTGTCATAATAATGAAAGGCCATGCTCTGCTCACACATCATATTGTTAAAGGGTAAATTATAGTATTAATTCTTGAAATTTATCATATTTTAATTTTTGTTATTTAATGTTGTAAAAGAGTTAGGATCTAGTGCACCACTTATTCGCTTCCTGTATGTACAAGACTTTCATTTCTTGAGGTAGATTTCAATGCTCAAGTTGATGTTTAGTAATAAAGGAGATGAATAGAATTAGTAAGTTTTTAAAAAACTCGTTTACCTCTCAAGAATTTAAGACTTAAATAGGTTGATTTGAGAGTCGTGCAAAGCCCGTACCATTAAACCATCCCAAGGACCATGCTCTTGATGGTCAATGGCAACACATGGTGATTTGAATGCTCTCCAAGTGAATTTCATGTAAGAGTCTTAAAATTGGTCCAAGTGTCACCCATTAGATTGGCCATGCACCCTTCCTTAATTGGTCCACATGTCTCCTTGGGATTAGCAAGTAGTTGATGTAATTACACCCATCATTATTACAATAATTGGATATTGATTTTTGTTATAATTTAATTTTTTTATTTTTCATTAAATATTATTAAAATAGTTGACCTAGTATACATTAATTTAGACTCAAAATCACTTGATTGTTTATGTTGATTTTAATATTAAATAATTTTGGATTTATATTATTGTGTATTAATTATAGAATATCCCAACTTTATGGTAAAAGTACTAAAGTATCTCTTACTTTGATTGAGACAAACCTAAAGCCTAAATTTAATTTAGAGATTCATCGAGTCGATAAAGGTTAGGCCTGAGGGGCTGGGTTTGGACCTAAGCTAAGCCTAATCACTTCACACCAAATATGGCCTATATGTTCAAATATAATTTTTCACATGGCACAATCTTAAATCTTAACCATACATTAGGCTAATGTTCAATTGGGCATGTGACACAATTATGACCCTTCATAGGATCATTAGTGTCTATACATAAGGGTTCAAAATTCTAAAAATCAAGTACCTCATTAATTGTGTATTAATTGTATCATCATTGCATCATTCGATCTTGGATGTAAGGATTGATTTGAGTATCCGAGCACCTATTAGAGATCAAGTCATGCCTTTCTTTTGCAAGTTGGGCTAATTTTGGACAAGCTTGGGCTCGAGGTCTGCTAGGAATACCTCTAGATTGAGAGAGGCCAATCATGGACATAATTACTAGATGAGTCAGGTGGTAATTAGCTTCAAAATATTATCACATATCATATAAGTTTTTATTAACAAGATTTTATGAAAAATCAAAAGAGGAATTAAATTATAACAAAAATTAAACTTTAACAGTTGTGGTAATTAAAGTACAACGTGTAATTAGTCAATGAACTAAGTTCAAGAATTTGTAATGAATTTTTCTTATAGTTAGAAGAAAACAACATTGAGAAAAACATTAAAGAAATGCTAACAAGAAGGGAGTTGTCTTTTATTCTTTAAAAAATTTAATGATTTAATTTTTTTGTTAAAATACAATTATGAGGTAATAGTATTAAAAAAAATAATAATAAAAAGAGAGTGTTTAACAAGATGGGTGCTTAAAAAAGTGATTGGAATTTGAGAGTCAATGATATGTTAAATAGTAAATTTTTAAAATACAACTTTTGATTTAGATAAAAAATCTATTTTTTTTCATAATCATATTAAATTATATCATTAATTTCAATTAGGATTATTATCTTATTATGTCTAATTAAATTATTAAATAGTGATAAAATAATTTCATCATTTATTTACAAAAATGAAAACCATATAGTTTTTAAAAGACTTTTTTAAATAATTCAAACCCAAAAAGAGTCCAGGTCTAATTTACTCATCAAAGCATGGTTAACTTTTTTCTTTTGTTAAGAATTAGAGTAAGATTAAGGGTCCAAGGGACACCGGTGTTAAATTAACCCCATCAATCCTATTGATAAAGCCAGGGAATGTGGCTAACAATTTGATTTAAAATACATTGGAGCAGACGCTACTCATCGCGCATTACAAATTTTTTTTTAGTATAAGTTGTGGGACACTTGCCCACAATTTTAATTTTACAAGGCACTGACCTTTACCGGTTAGAAGTGGTAAAATAATTTTGACCAATGAGAACACATTGGTTGGTTTGATTTTGATTGAAGAAACTAACAAAATGTTGCTTCCAAACCCAATAACTTTCGTCATTTCCTGCTTGGGACTGAGTATTGTGAGGTGTTGTTTCATTAGAGTGTACCTTAAAAATTCAATTTTTAGCTTAATGTCCTATTGCAACCTTCTTCCCCAATCCCCGATCTTATATCAGAACATAATTTTCCCTACAGCCTTCTCAAAATTGAAAGAAATATGAGTGCTCCACTTCAACCAACCAAAACTGCTGTCTTGCCACTTTGTAAGAAGTAGCAAGACACAAAATGCGCGCGCGCTTTATTTGGGAAGTTTATCAGTAGGTGGAGGACCAGGAGGAGGCGCTACGGCGGAGGAGGTTGTTATTGACGACGACTCAGCTTCAACAAGTTTGCGGAGCCTCTCCTGAAGAACACGGACTCTGTCCTCAGTTTTCCGGAGCTTCCTCCATCGATAGGCAAACCAGAGGCCAAATCCACCGTACACAACCATGTAGGAACCCCATACATAGGGATATGTCTCTGCATTCGCTTTGATTTTTTTATATCGTTCCTCTATCCAACCAACCCCTAAAGAAGATTTTGTGGTTGCAGCTTGTCCATCATCCTCATTTTGTGGGGCGGCCATTTTCTCTGCTCTCTTAAGCCCCCTTTGTTTATTTGGCTGATAAGAAACAAATTGCCCCCCTCTTAACTTGATACTTAGTCCTCCTGCGCAATAGAAAGCAATGAGGTCTACATCCAGAGCATTAATTTCAAGTCCATATTCCCTATTAAATATAAGATGCATAAAAAAATTCAGTAAATAACAAGCACAATTGTGAAAACTATGCGAGTAGCCAATTTAGCAAGCCAAGTGAAAAGGATTTAATTCAAATTAAAATAATATTTTTGATGAGATACAATAGGCTATAAGAATTGATTGTGTGGTTTCAAAATTCAAGTACATTCATTGAATTAATACTTTTGTTTAAAAATTCGATTTATGGCCATGAATATTGAGTACACGTGTGAAAGCGACCATAAAAAAACTGGTCAATGATGTTTGCCATACAAGAGACTTAACCTTGCCTATATAGCCTCCTACGGTCTTTGAGTGAGACTACAATTCAACTTGTTTGAACGAATAGGTACAAACCATTCACTTGCCCACACCTTTTTATTCCCTAATATTCTCCATTCATATAAGTTAACCAGTATTAGTTTGGGTGATTCTCTTCAATCACAGATTGAGTGCATATCAATTACAATTTCTATTTGGGATAATTACAGATGCCTACATAATGTTTGATATAATATTTGTTTGCCATTAAATTTATTGTCAGAAGGTCTAGGATCCTCACTCTTTTTCACTATGAAACCTTATCAACAACTCTAAAATGACATTTGAGACTCACATGTTATTTTTACAAATTTTTCCACGTCTCTAAAACCACTTTTGATTTATAACCTCTTCTCTCCATTTGATATGATTCTAAAAATTTCCCTCCATATTAACTTTATTATACCTAAAACCCTCAAATGATTTTTCTTTCTTTTTGGTTTTAGAATTGTTATTTTCCAATACTTTTCGCTACCCTAGGGAACTGTGTTGACTTTTTTAGTGGAATTGCCCTTCATGAGGATCTACGCTTTAAGTAGGTCTCTCTTAGGTTAAAGATGGTCCGAGTATATTTCTATAAATTTAATAAAAAGTGAATATTATGCCAAACCTTAGGTAAGTTTGTAATTATCCCTTTCTATTTTGATAATTCTGTCGTGATTGATATGTTGTGCATGCCTATTTCTAATGCCAGGTTCATTTAGTACCACAGAACAGTTTGTCTTGGTAGCAGAGACTGAATTATTACACAATTTTTTTTTTTTTTTGGCTAATCAAGATTTCTTAAAGAGAATAAAAATATCTTTAAAAGGATACAATGTTCCAGAGTGTTTGTTTTTGTCACAACAAGCTGCACACCCTGGCTATGTATATAGCACAGAACGAAAATATTAGACACCCCATCTCTTTATCTCTACTCTTACACGTTTTTAGGTCTACGGTTCCTAATCTTACTTTTTTTGGCTGAGTCCTAATCAAACTTTTTGAAACAATTAACTTTCCAAGTAGCCAATTGTTTGAAAGGGTTGATTCCACATTGATCATTTAAGTCTAGGGATAGTGTTAAAACTGCTTCTTAGTTCATTCTTTTAAGGATCACTATCATCCACCTCTTTGCCAGAATTTCTTTTTTCCCCCAAATTGAGATCTCTGAAGTGCACAAGCTAGAGTAGATGTTGATCTGACATTGAATGTTAAAAGTAATATATTTTATTGAATAGGAATTAGTTGGACAAATCCAACTCAAAGATTTTAATATGTACCATCAGAATCTCATCCCCCCAATACAGAACACAATTCTCATTTTTATTTCCCCGGAAAGATATACAGAATACATGAAGAAGAATAAGAAAACTGCATGCATTGTAATTGAAGAAAAAAAATGCAAGGGCAAATGATTGCTAAAACTCATCATCAAAAGCACGTCTATGCTGTCTTCAAAAGTAACAACTGACATTTATTTTGCATTTCTCTAACTACACTACTGTAGATTCCATGGCAAAGCTATAGCATGTAGAGAAGGCATAAGCAGACAATAACTATCTTGAGGATAGACAAAAGCATTGATTTTAGGCTTAAATTGATTTGCCACTAATTATAAATTCAATGTGATAGGTCACCATACAATCCATCACAATCACTCATTTAAATCAAAAGTATCAATAACTAATCCATAAAAATGAACGACAACCAATGAAGCAGATTTACTTACATGATAAAAACTATGCATCTATCGCATTCCAAGGGTATTATTTGTAATTTTGGTTTTCTGTAATTTGTTTTTTAATTTCTTTTTTTGTTAGGATTACTTGTCTTAGAGGTAGTTAGGATATTTTCCCCTTTTGTCTTTTTTCCTTTTTGTCTTGTAGTTTAGGCAGTTACAATGCTTTGTCTTGTAGCTATAGCTGTGAGTTTATATATTAAGCCACAGCCTTCGTTGGAAGACATATGGAATTAATGAAACTTCTGTAATTCCCTCTTGTCTTATGTGATCTCCTTTCTCTCTTCTATTCTCATGTTCTTGCTGCTGTTTCTTTCTTAGTCTCTCTCTCTCTCTCTCTCTCATCTGATTTCTTCCCAAATTTCTCTCTTGATTTCCAAATCCCCTTTCACACCCTAGTTCAACCCTAAGGGTGTAACAGCATCAAGGGATTTATTCTGTTTAGAATTGCAGCTATCAGTACTCCTTCATTAAACAATAGGCACAGGCCAATTTCAAAAAGAGCATCCTGAGGAACATAAATCAACAAAACCCTTGCAGCCAAAGCCACAACCGTAGCCCCATTGCCATCTAGGAGGTTATGGGCCATGGTTGAACCTAAGGCTTCCCAGTTAATCATAACCTCTCCCTTCATAACAAACTTTTAGCTTTTACTTTATCAAGCCTAATCTAGTATAATAGGCCACAAGAAGCATGCTTTCATTTTTGTTTTTTTGGGTTGTGCCTCACTGCAAGCATTGAATGAATGAAATGAGTGGAGATCTTCCCTCCCCCTTGCTAATCAAAAAGAAGTCTGTTGTCACTAGAGGCAAAGAAAACTTGGACCATCCACCAAAGAACAACTAGGAGTAAAAGTCTCAATCCTGATCTTCCAACTCCATGCCGACAGTTGAAGAGATGCTTAGAGAACAAGAAGGGGTTGAGTTTAATTCTGTAAATTGGAAGGATTTTTAGGTACCCAAGCTTATCTTTAACAGTGTTCTAAAAAGCACTACGTGCTAGTCGGGCGTCAAGCTGGGGTCTAGCGTCTAGGGCGCTTAGGCAGCTTAGGAAAACTGTTTTTTTTACTTTATGATATAACTTGATCTTATTTTCAATTAAATCAAAATTGATAATGACATGAAAATATATATATATATATATATCTAACATATATATTAGATATATATCTAATATATAAATAGAAAAAAAATATATATATATATATCTAACATATAAATAGAAAATAAAATTAAATAACATAATAAATCTAACACCCAACAACGCGAGAGAGAGAGAGAGAGAGAGAGGGGTCGGAAGCGGAAGCGGAGATGGAGCTTGACAGCGGCGGCGGCGGCGTTGACGCAGCGAGGACGCGGCAGCGAGGATGGAGCTTGACGGCGTAGAGGCGGTGAGGAGGTCGCGATGGAGCTGGAGGCAGCGGCGGCCTTGGGCTGAGATGAAGGTTGACAGTCGGCGGCGGTGCGCGCGAGAGAGAAGGGGAAATCGACGAGAGAGATGAGGGGTAACGGGTGAGGGGAAACAAAAACCCTAATAATCAATTTATATAAAATGGATTAGGCGGCCCAGGCGGCCGATTAGGCCATAATCGGCCAGGCGGTTCACGCGGCGGCCGCCTAGGCGCCGCCCGGTACCGATTAGCCGGGCGGGCGCCTAAGGGGGCCGATTAGGCCACAATCGCGGCGACCAGTGTCCGCCTAGCGCCTCGGCGCTGCCTAGGGTTGCGATCAAGCAAGCCGAGCTTCGCTAAGCTCGGCAATATATGAGCTCAGGTTCGATCTCTTGCTCGGTTGGCTCGTCAATTCGGTTGACAAGCCGAGATGGGGCTCGGGCTCGGGCATAGCAGATATCACAGATAAGCAAAAAGTCCCAAAATAGCACAATCATACCTTGAAGAGAGCGGAGGATGCAGCGGCAGTCGGCGGCGAGAGGCGAGGCGACGGCCAGCGGAGGATGCAGCGGCGAGAGAGCCGAGGAGACGGCGAGAGATGCAGCGGCGGTCGGCGGCCAGAGGCGAGGCGGAGGCCAGAGCGGTGAGAGAGGCGGCGGCGGCAGAGATGGAGGATGCAGCGGCGGAGAGCGGAGAGCGGCGAGCGCAGCGGACACTCCGGCGAGGCGGCGGCGATGGGTCTCTCTAACTGCTCCAAACCTTGAGGCTTCGGCGAATCAGCAGGCTGCAATTGCTTCGCAAATTTGCAAGCCAGCGTTTGCAACTGATAATACTATTTATATCATATAAATTATTAACTAATTTCACGTAGACCCTCTATTTATTTTATTCTAACATCATAAAATAAATATTTTTATATCATATAAATTTTTATATATCCCATCTATTTTATTTTTTAAGTATTTTTATTTTATAATTTTTTTAAAATAATAATAACTAAAAATAATAATTATAACACCAAGGTGAACAAAAATTAATTGAATGAAAAATATGCATATAAATGATAAAATATAATATACAATTTAATTAATTTAATCCTTTTGATTGATCAATTAGTTTTTGTCATCTATATATATGGTTAACAAATATTAAATATATCTTTTTTAATAATATATTTATTATAATAAAATTAATTAAAAATAAATAATTAGACTTAAAAAATACAATATAATAAATATGTATTGTTTAAAAATTAATGTATGGAGCTACTATGTTTTACAACATATAATATATAAAATAAAAAAAATTATTCTGAATATTACTTAAAATATGTATAAATTTTCATATCTTTTAAATAATTACTATATTTTTATGACAATATTATTTATATATATTGAAGTAAAATTACATAATTCATAATAGTCTTGTTTAAAATTAATAATAATTTTAATCACCATTATAAATTATTATTAATTTTTGGTAAAACTAGTATCAACTATTATTGATTTTAAATAATTTTATTATAAACTTTTCAATATCATGTCAATTTATAAATTTTGTTTGTAAATAAAATATTTGAAATGTGCATTTAATGATATTTGTAATGATTAATTTTTTAAAATTTAATGTAACATTAGTCGAGTAAACTAGAATAACTCGAGTGAAATATAAAGTTATTCGAGTAATTTTTTTTTTTATACTTGAGTAAATTATAATTTTACTCAATTAATATTTATTCTTAATTGATTAATAATACAAGTTTAAAGACTTGTTATTTTAATCTCAGTTAAATGTTATAGTTACTTAACTAATGTATCACTAAGTCAATTAAGTATTTGGTTATTCAATTAATGTTATTCAATCATATATTTCAGCAAAAAAATATATATAATCGATTAATCCCTTAAATATTTATGTCTTACTTGATTAAAAGAAAAAAGAAAATCAGTTCAGTACAATACTTTATACTTGTTAGTTGTTACTCAACTAAACATTTCCTTACTTGATTAAAACGATAATTGCTCTATTAAACTCATACATTAGTTGATTAATTTTCAAGTTCCAACATATCTTATTATCAACATATTCTATTAATAATATTATTATAATAATGTAAAGTTTGATAATTTGATGCTAAAATTATAAATAAATTTATTTATATTTTATAAAATTATAAATAAATTTATTAATATATTTATAAATAAGTTTGTTCACGAGTCAATAATCGAGTTAGCTCACGAGCCTATAATCGAGCTAACTCGCAAGTAACCAAATCGAGCATTATCAAGGTTAAGCTTGGTTCGTTTACAAACCGAGTTTTAAAGTTAAGTTCAAGCTCAATTTGCTTACCTTAATGAACAAATTCAAACGAATTTTAAATGAGTCAAGCATAGAATCAATAGCAAGTGGCTCAACTCATTTGCAACCTTAATTTTTATTTTCCTAGAAAGATTTACAGAATACATGAAGAAGAATAAGAAAACTGCATGCATTGTAATTAAATAAAAAAAAACTGCAGGGCCAAATGATTGCTAAAACTCATCATCAAAAGCACGTCTCTATGCTGTCTTCAAAAGTAACAACTGACATTTATTTTGCATTTCTCTAACTGCACTACTGTAGATTCCATAACAAGGCTATAGCATGTAGAGAGAAGGCATCAGCAGACAATATCTATCTTGAGGATACACAGAAGCATTGATTTTAGGCTTAAATTGACTTGCCATTAATTATAAATTCAATGTGATCGGTCATCATACAATCCATCACAATCACTCATTTAAATCAAAAGTATCAATAACTAATCCAAAAAAACGAATGACAACCAGTGAAGCGGATTTACTTGGACATGATAAAAACTATGCATGAAGGGATTTAGCTTAGAATTGCCACTAGTAGTACTCCTTCATTAAACAATAGGAACAGGCCAATTTCAAAAAGAGCATCTTCAGGAACATAAATCAACAAAACCCTTGCAGCCAGAGCCACGACCGTAGCCCCATTGCCATCTAGGAGGTCATGGGCCATGGTTGAACCTAAGGCTTCCCAGCTAATCATAACCTCTCCCTAATTCATAACAAACTTTTAGCTTTTACTTTATCAAGCCTAATCTACTAAAGTAGGCCACAAAAAGCAAGCTTTCATCCTTGTTTTTTGGGGCTGTGCCTCACTGCAAGCATTGAATGAATGAATGAAATGAGTGGAGATCTTCCTTCCCCCCAGTTAATCAAAAAGAAGTCTGCTGTCACTAGAGGCAAAGAAAACTTGGACCATCCACCCAAGAATAACTAGCTAGGAGTAAAAGTCTCAATCCTAATCTTCCAACTCCATGTCGGCAGTTGAGGAGATGCTTAGAGAACAAGAAGGTGTTGAGTTTAATTCTATAAATTGGAAGGGTTTTTAGGTACCCAAGCTTATCTTTAATAAAAAAAAAAAAAAAGAGAAAGAAAGAGAAGGGATTTTCAGGTAACAGAAACCCTGCTTTACCATTCAGAAAGGAGTTATATGATATCTCAAAAGATATTTGCATTAAAGCAAGAATAAAACCTACTCATTTTTCAAATTAACCAAGCAAATAGTCAGCAAATAAATAGTTAATTTAAGTGTATAGTTTCACAACTTGTACGAATGATGACAAAAATAATGATATATTAACAACTATAATTTACAAAAATTAAACTTATTAAAAGAAATGAATAAATAACATAGAGAAGATTGATCAAGCTAAAAAATCGTGACACAAAAAACAAGTTCCCCCATATAGTCCTTTGTTAGTGAAACAAACTTTCAATTTACATATTACAGTTCCAGTTCAAATATTCAATCTATTAGTTTTCAACCTATAGATGCATAGCTATATATGTACATACATTCATAAATACGCATAAATATACACTAAATATAGTTAGCAAATAATAATAACTTAGCAAAAAAAAAAATTGTTCTAAAAAAATAAAAATATAGTTACTCACAGGAGATGGTTCTTGCATCGACGATCGAAGATGAGATGGATGGAGTTGCGGTCGCCAGTTGAAGACCTTGGAGATGGTGGTTGTTGTGGTTGCTGGTAGTCGACGAGAAAATGAGAAGACAGACAGACAACGAAATGACAAGAAGAAGGAAGGACGCTAACGAAAAGACGAAAGGATGACGACAGGGGCAGAAAATCAACAACGTGATGGAGAAGGGTTAGGGCTAAACCTAAAAGATTTCCCAAATAAAGAAGGAAGACGAGATTGGTCTAAGACCAAATCTCAAGTAGGGACAGAAAATATTCAGTCTCTAAAGACGTTTTAGGAAACAAAATTAGAGACAAAATATTTCCGTCTTTAATTCCATCTCTGAGACAATTGCAATTTAGAGATGAAAATTTTCTATTTCGGAGGCCTCCATTTGACAGTTAGTATTTTGAATAGAGACGGAAGAAAATCTGTCTCTATTCAAAAAAACATAAAAATGATTTTTTAACCTTGAGAGGCAAAAAAAATTCCATGATACTTTTTTTTACACTACAGATTCAGAGATGGAAAGATTCCGTAACTAAAGTACATTTTCTTGGTTTTTCCTATTTCTTGACTCTAATTCAATAGACCCAATTTTTTTCCCTCTCTAAAATTGGTTGCTAAATATAATTTTTTTCTTTTTTTGTAGTGAGCAGTATGAAGGCTCTCCATCTAGATCCCCAATTTGTTCATGGATTTCAGCAACCAAGTGTCCAGCATATTTGTTTGAGTGTCCCCTTGCATGTTGGACTCCATCAAGTAACCAATCTCCTTCCAAATCTTATCAAACTCCCCCAAATAGTAGACTTTCAACATGGCTGAATCTTAGCCTTTTGTCTCTCCACCTGTGACTCCAACATTTTTCCATTGCCACTAGTACCATTGTTTAACCCTTCATCAATCCAACATCCTCCTTGGTTTTGCTCGTTCCTTGAGCCTTCTTCCCAACTTGGGATGGGATTGTTAAACTCAAGATTTTACAATGGGATCGAATGAGGGTCTATAAAATCAAATTGTAAACTCAGATTATAACATCGTAAGATTTTAGAGATAATTAAAAATATTATTTAATGTATATAAATGTTAGTGTTGTATGCCTGAATGCTAGATTTAGATTATATCTATTGGGCTTGTAATAAATATATTTAATATATCTTTGTATATATTTATAAAAGGCAAGTTTATTTTCATTCATAAACTCTCTAGTTTGATATATGAATGAGTCCCTAGATCTCTTGTATGAGAGTCTTATTCTTAATGTATTAAGACTATGTGACGAGATTCTTTGGTGACAAGTTTTTTTAAATAATTCTTGGTTCTTAGATTAATCGAATGAGGACTCTGATTGGTCAAGAATGGACTAACACAGAGTTTACTACCTTAAACTCGTGAATGGTTGTTGGACAACAACGCACTAAATGTGACGTTGATGATTGACCACATGACATTATGGATAATAGTCATGTCCTCTAGTCGTGATAGTCTAGTTGATCCATAGACTTGAATTGATACGTGTAATACCCTAGAACGTCGTATATAAATATTAAGAAGTGTAATTTTTGGTATATGTGGACCATAGTAAAGTTGTTAAGAGTTTTAGTGTCTATCAGTGGATTTAATATAGTTAGGTTATGTATAAATAGTATGGTATGTATAAATTATAAATACGTACATGTTTTGAATGAATAAATAAGTATAAGGTATATAAACATATTTATATCGTATAAAATATATAATAAATATTAATATTATGACTTATGATGTAACATGGATAAATAAGTTCAAAGGTATTAGTAAACTTATAAATATGTATATGTACATTGTGAATAATGAGTATCAAATAAATGAAATATTTTATATTTTGATATGAATTATGAGTTTAAACATGGTTATTGTATAAACTACCAGAAAATATATGTATAGATTGTATACTAAACAGGAGAATTTTCTTACAAATATTATTTTAATGTACTGTTATATAAATTCGTATATATATATATATATATAAAATCAATCAAAAAAATCAAAATCAAATCAGAACGCCATGGCCATGCTCTGGCCGTCGTTTGAGGCAAGAAATCAGAGGATTAGGGCAAGTTAAGGCCGAAATGGCCTGTGGTATGGTGCTTAAGGCGTGGGAGTGTCTTTGATAGGACAAGACACGGTCGGATTTGTGCTATAAATAGCTGAATTCAAGCGAGGGTTTTCATTCAAGTTTTACTTCGGGAAATCGAGTGTTAAGGTAGTGTTTTGAGAGTTTTGTGAGAAGGCTTTTGATCCTTGAGTCGTGGGCAAGAATTTTGGAATGTTTGGTGGCCATCGGAGCAGAGGAAAGCGAGGAATCGAAGCTCGCAGGAAAATCGCCCATCGCCAAAGCTAAGGTTATAAACGCTGATTTGAGATATTTTTCAATTTGTTTTTTCAAAATTTTAAGGCCATATTCGGTGTTGGGAGGTCGGATTTAGGGGGGATAGGGGGTTGTTTCGAACTTTGGGGGTTCGGAAAAGTCGTCGGCAGCGAAGTGGCAGCCAGAGAAGATGACCTAGAAGTCGGGTGCATGGCGAGCACGCGCCAGGGATGTGGGAGACAGCGCGTGGGTTGCATGTGCGCAGCAGGTGGAAAAGAAAAGAAAAATAAATAAATAAAATATGAAATTTTTTTCAAAAATCTGGAAAAAAATTTCAAAAAATCTAGAATTTAATTTATACCTTGTTTTGGAAAAATTTTCTGGAAAATGTTACATTAATTAGTTATTTTTGTGATTTTGTTATTATGAAAAATAGAGAAAAATAGGAATTAAATATGAAAAATTGCAAGAAAATTTCAGAAGTCTAGAAATGTTATTTTAAGAATATTAGTGAAGAAAAATTGGGTTAAATAAGGGTTTAGATATTTATTATGAATTTTTGAAGAATTAAGGCTTAGAAAATAAGGAAAAATTATGGAAATTATGAAAATTTTGAAGAGATTAGGAAATTGATATTTTGGAATAAATTTGATGTTTAGGAACCCTTGAGGCCCAAGGATTGAGAATTAACACGTCTGGCAAGTCTCTCGAGATTAACACGCTAATCGAGACAGTTTGATTTTGAAAGGTAAGTGTACCTCTATAAGCTTTGTAAGGTTACAAGTGTTATACCCTTAAATAGGTACTTAGTACTATGTAAGTGATTTATGTTTCAAACCCCGATTCTCGACAATGTTTTCATCATATTAACATGCTCTGATATGTATCCATCACATAGATTACATACATGACATGACTATGAAATGCATATGTACACGTTGATATCATTGATCACTCGCATTGTGTCCATTTGGGAGTACGAACTGGCACTGCTACTTTATCAAAGGTGCCCCCATATACCTCTCATTCGAAAGAGGTGACCATAAAAATAGTGAGTAGCATGAAGGTGCAGTTGGCCCTTACGAAGAAGTAAGACATTGCATACATGCATGATAAAATATTTTGTACCCTTACTTACATGGTTTATCATCTAACTCGGGTTATACCCTTGAAACATTCAAACGTTCCAGTTGGGACTTGCAGTGAAGGTATGAAAATCGAAGAAGTGTAACGACACAAGTTATCGAGGAATGAGCAAGTTGTACCATGTTTTGCTACAATATAAATATTTCAAGTACTATGTACTATGCCATGACAAGAATGTATGTTCTAAGTCATATTTTGAAAGCTTATATATTGTGTATGATGTACCAAGTTTTTGAAAGATTTTGTATCTAAAACCATGTTCGGTTACCAATATATGAGATGCTATGTTTAGGTTCGATTTCAACTTCTGCTATAAAAGATTCTGTTTAAACCTGGTGTATGAATTGCATAGTCTTGCACTAGATAGGTTATGGGAATTCCGGGAATGATTAAATTTAGCATGTGAAAAGGATTTCAAAAGAAAAAAAAAATGTGTCCCGAATTTCTTAAGTTATAACACGACCTAAGTGGGGTGTTATAGTGAGTATCAAAGCCTAACTAAGTAGAGAACCTAGTGAGGAGAATTTAGGCTGAATATTAGCGCTTATATTAAGAATCTTGGAGGATTAGAAATACCAAACTTGAGGTCAATTAGGGGTACTAACAAGGATTATGATGGCAGAAAATTTCTCGGAATAGGTGTTAGTTGATCACGGGGCACATTGCCTTAGCGTCAGGAACCCGGAACTTGATGAGGGCATTTTTGTGCATTTAGCCTAGATGGAAGAGATTATTAATGACGTACCTCCTAGCTACCATCTTTGGCCTGATTTAGTTCAGCTCCAAATGGATATGGTTGTCGGTGTTTTAGAAGGCAACCTGCAAGACTTTGCTGAATGGGTCCGATAGGGCAAAGAATTTCTCGAATTCCATCTCTATGGGCAGAACTGTATGTACCAGTGTTAGTAAAGGAATCTGAAGAAGAAGAGGAAGACCCGATCGAGGTTGAGAAGGAAGAAAACGTACCTAACTCTGGATCGAAAATAACCTTCTTGAGTTCGAGGACACCGACTCTGAGGATAAGGATGATAGTGTTCCCACACCGAAATACATATTACAAACTACCAAATGATAACAACATTATCATACAACCGTTCATACATATATCAAAATAACTATTATCGACTCAAAATGATACAACGACTATCATACTAAACACCATTGGCCCTCAACTGGCCACGTCCTCGCCCTCGCAGCAGTCCCTGGCTGGAACGTTGAATGTTCCAGCGGCATAACCTAGATTACATGATAAAACATCTAAGTGATGGCACGAAACAGTTTACTGAATGCATGAAAAGACATACAAGCATGACATATACAAATAACAACGACATGCAACACATCTAACTTGAGAAATCTCCCTGACATACTTAACATCCTGTGGAAAATCCATTCCACACACCTTTGAGGTTAACCTTGCCACGACATACTTAATCCCAGAGTGCCCTACTGTGTCACTCGATCACTTGGATAAATCTTGCCCCATTCTCAAGAAGATCTCATCCCGTCCCCCACGGACATAACGACACGAAAATCAATGCCCCGGTGATATGAAAATTCACATGTCATGCACCGACTCTTTTACAAATAAAAATAGTTGATGCAGTATAACCACATGTTCAATATGCATATGATGCCACAAGTATATAATTAAAACGCCTATGCATAACTTCTCGAGTTTTGGAGGGTATAACTGCTCACTGGAATTGGTTCAATCACATGTAA
This sequence comes from Diospyros kaki, assembly GCA_036245055.1. Taxonomy (NCBI): domain Eukaryota; kingdom Viridiplantae; phylum Streptophyta; class Magnoliopsida; order Ericales; family Ebenaceae; genus Diospyros; species Diospyros kaki. Next base: position 34,999,926 of record BSEG01000016.1, read on the forward strand.
CCAAAGGTCAGGAGGGTAAAATCGCTCACCTAAACCCACTACACGCACTCCAATATACTTTCAAGACAAAGTAAGACTAGAATCAAACCACTCACCTTTGAAGGTATTCAGAGTGCTTCGATCCTCGTGCATTACCTCGATTTGTGTGTAAAATCACAAACACCCGAACTTATACTCAATCTCGAACCACAACATTCCCTAAATACCATGTTTAATTAAAGAGCATCAAAAATCCATTTTTCCTCAATTTTTCATAATTTCCTCTATTTTTCTCCCAATTTTCATCTCGATAATACAAAAATAATTATCTCCTCAAACTTTTTCCCAAATGTTTCAACATGATAATTCCTAAAATAATTTAAGAAAAATATACAAGTGAAATACTAGAATTGCCCTTGTTGCACGCACCCTTACGCGCCACCTTCTTCCCCGATTTTCAGTTGCCGACGACAGCTTCGATGGCCAATCTGAGGGTACCCCCTTGAAGCCCTCAACCAGTCGATCCTCGTGGCACCATTTTTTAGCCGAAAGGACACCGAAAAAGCCCCCGATCGAGCAGTTGTAGGTGCGGCGTGGCAGTCTGCCTCGATTTTTCTGGCCATCTTCGAATTAGCCTCAAACTAACACCAAACAGCACCAAATGCTCCAGGTTTTCTCCCCTTCACGCAAGGATCAAAAGCCCTCTATCCACTCTCTTCGATTCACCCTCAATCGTGAGCAATTTGAGTGTAAAGTTTCAGCCAAAAACCTAGGTATTTATAGATGATTTCCATTCGTTTTGCATCCAATCAGAGGCCAAGGCTTTTCCTCCAAGCATCTCTCGACCGTATACGACTTTCCCTAGCTCTCTCTCTCTGCCGTCCCATCGCCAAAAACGGCGGCCATGTGCGGTAGCAGTGCGGCGATCGTTTTTGGCTTGTGTTCACACTGCAGGTTTTGTTTTATTGCACTTTGCCTCCCTCTGTTTCTTCAAATGTCATTTTGGCCTTTTTCCAAAGCACCCGTGATCTATCCAACTATACCACTAAGGCCCACAAGTTTTGTACTTCTCATTTCACCCTCAAAACTTATGTAAAATTATCCTTTTGACCTCTCTCAGGAAAAATTAGAAAATTACACTTTGCCCCGGTTGATCGTTTTGACCTTAAATTTCTTTGTTTCAACCCAAAATCGCTCAAGGGTTATTTCATATGTAAAATATAAGTCCTTAAAATGTTCCGTCGACCTTTCGAAAGTTCCTTACATCGATTCGATCTTTTTAGCTGGATCGACAACTATGACGAAAACTGTTCCTGATCCAATTGATTTTAATACCTAAAATCATGCCTCGAATTACTCATCAATACTATTCTATTTTCCTTAAGTATCTAGAGTCCTAGATACTCCCTTTAGCTGATTCGATCGCTTAACACTGTTATAGTATACCCTTCAGCCTTATTTTTCCAAGAATTCATTTATACCCTTCATAAAATACCATTTATACCCTCTTAAGGATTTCTCGGGTATTACATTCTCCCCCAGTTAATAAATTTCGTCCTCGAAATTTGGCTCGTGATAATTGATTCAATGTTATTACTAATGACTCCTAATTGAAATGTCCTAAGTATATCATTCTTAATTCTTGCCGATTATTCTTAACTCACATCCTAGCACGATCCACGCTTACCTAGCATGTTTCTTATTTTCCAGAATATCACGTTGTAGCTCATCACCAGTGACCACACTTAGCCCGAAATTTATTTCATGAGTCTATTTTGAAGATATATCAACAACGATTTTCGGTCACCAACTATAACAACTTTTATTTTCGTCCAAACATGGTCCAAGTACACAATTCCTAAGATTCATAAATGCTTCTAACGCATTGGTTAAACCCAAAGGCATCATTGATTGCTTACCTTCACCATATCATAATTTGTACACCATTTTAGGATGGTTTCATTTCCTTTCCCTCAATTGAGAGTATCTTAATCGCACATTAACTTTAGAAATAACATCTCAGCCTCTTGTAGCTAGTCACACAAATCGTCAATTTAGGCCTATCAAGAACACAATTTCTCCTACGGTAACCTGACATCCTGGCATGTTATTATTCCTCTTTCAACCACTATCCATCAATCATGACCCAAATTGTCTCAACATAATACTCTTCGTTTCGTTTCAATTCCTTATTTCTCATAACCACAACATTTCATAATCATGCTATCATCTCGAGCACTTAGACACATACGTTATTTGTGGCACCGCCAAATGCTCTATCTCAACTAAGCGATGCTTTCCATATTCTTCTTACATGAGAAACAATCTCTCTATTGAGTCAAACAAGATCCTCATCATCCCCAATCCTAAGAGCATATTTTACTCGTTCTCCACTAGGCGATTTAATTCTCACACTACTACATTAAATGAAAACCCTTACAGGTCAACTTCCGATTCCCACTGGGTCTTCAGCAACACCTAACATAGCTTTAATAGCTTAGCCTACTATCTTACAACCCAAATAAAATTTCCATAGTGGAATTGAAAACTCATGTCTTCCTTTATAACAACTCATTCGTATGCTTTCTTAAATCAAAACACGTCTCTCGGAAAGAAACACTTTCTTTTACTTATCGACGTATAACTTACCATGTCCTCATGTTGACTTCGTCTTTTTTTTTTTTTTTTTTGTAAAGATCAACTCATGTTTTCAAGGGTACCAAAATATACCTACTATTGCTCCAACCTTTTTATATCACCAAGGGCGAGGTTCAAGACAATTAAATCAAAGCTAATGGCTTATAATTCTTGGGGTGTGTAATATTAAGCATACAAAACCGAAAATCAAGTCAATTACCATAATTAAATCCCTTGCTAAGGCCATATCCAGGAAACAACCGTCCCACCACTTCCTTAATCCAGAAAACATATTCCCTAAGCAATTCCACAACACATGTCTATACTAGGGGTCATTCCACCCCTGGTTATGACCTACCTCGACCTCTTAACACACTTACAATTTTACCACCTCATTTACACAAACTCTCGAATCTCGGGATCTACCTATCACATTGCAGTAACCATAACTTCACAAGTTCTATCCTGGATGTAATTATCCCCGAGAACCTTTCCACAAATCTCTGATAACAGCTTGCCAAACATTATTTCTTCACTCGAGATTACATTTTTTCTTTTTTTTTTTTCCCAATTCTCTTTTGACAATCATAGTCCACAAGGAAGATATCTAGTTTAAGTCATCCTCCAAGCCTTCAATCTTTTCATAAATGATTAGGGATTCTACCACAATGCTCTGGCCCATAGGAACTTGGACTCTAATCCATACATAACATCCACGTTGCCTCCCAAACCTTAGCACCTGACTGTCTCCATAGTTCATTGTGTTGCTCCGACTCAAGGGTATCACACCCCAAACCGCGAGCCAACCAATAGTCCTCTGCCTTGATCCCTAAGCTCAAATCTGTTGTTCTAGGCCAAGCACCAATGGTGTTATCGTTATGCTAGAATTCCTCGTTCCATCTCTGAAAGCTATAGTGGTTCTATTAATACTAGTCTAAATCACTGATCCCTTGGATTCTCAATTTTTCTTTTCTAGAGTAACACTCAATCGTATTGTGTATTCTTGTCCTAACTATTCCCAAGACTTCGGATTTCTTTCCCACAATCTAATCTCTTTTACTTTCCAAATTTATCGCGCACATGATGGAACTTCACGCTCCTATTGCTACTCTTACAGACGTTTATAATTTGTCAAACATTCCAACATCAATTGAAATTCCTTTATTAGAAATCCATCCAATTTAATTATCATATTTTGATTTTATACTAGATTGTGCAACCGTATTCTCTTATAAACTCGCATCACTGCCATATGTTCAGTCCATCACAAAACTACTTTAGAAGTTCCATACTCCTTATATGTTTCTAACATCTCATCTCACGATTGACTTTCAACTTAACACTTACCTTTAAGGATCAATCCTATTTCTCTCTTTAGATCTATTAGGATCAACTCTAATGTGTTAAGGTCTAATCACTATATCATGTCTCAAGATATCTTTACGAGCTTATCAAATTTAGCAAATCTTATCTCATTGCTCGGTGTCTTAAAACTCAAGCCTAGACTTTTATGATTACCCCTTGGTCCTTGACAGTCATCGAGCTAAATTGTATGGTTTATAAAGACTTGTCATTCATTCCTATGACCTTTTGTGCATAATTTTTGATCAGGCTATCGCACACCTAGCTAACTATTTTCTTTTGAGTTTGAACCTTCCTAAATCGACTAGGGTCATTTCAAGCTTTAGATGTAATCGTCTCCTCCAGTTGAAATATCATTTTATCTCCAAGTCTATATAGTACGAGTAATTTTTTCTTAGAAACATCAAAGTCAAACTCGAAATTCCTTTATCCCAAAACCTTTCTAATCTCCAAGATTTGTCCTAAATCACAAATTTTTAGTTTATCATTCTATAAGCCAAAAGATTCTATCAAATTTCCATCTAAAGGAAAAATTCTGATCTTCTAAAGATGCAAACTTCACGTTTCATATCTTAATAATTTTCGGTCGCAACTCGACCCCAACTATAGTCAGTTTATAGCCGCTTCCTTTGACCAGTAGTGACCATTCGTAAGGGAAATAAATTGAGATCAGGCTCCAAGATTTTACTCTAAAGGGAAATTGCAACTCAAAACATGTTACACCCATCTCCTATTAAGATAAACTTCTAGAACACCCAAAACAAGAATTCGATCCTCAATTAATTCTGATTTGTTTTCCTTGTTTGATCCTAGGCTAATATCCTCGATATAGTGCTTCCTTCTATCGTTACCTAAAACTTCCACAAGACTCAAAGCTACACCTTGACCCTCTTTACCCTAACATATAAAACCAAACGCATATGACTCGTTCCTATGAGTCGTCCCCTTAAGGTAATCTTTTCTTAGGATCCTCAATCTATACCAAGTCTTCTTACCCTCGAATCTTGATAATTTTATACCATTCGATCAAAAACTTGATTTACAATTAAGTTATGTCATATCAGACTAACCATCCATAACTCACTCATTCTTAACAACCACCAGATATCCCAACATTCAACGAAAAGGATTTTGACTAATGATCTTCAATCTACAGTTTCCAAATCTCATGAATCCTCAGTTATGGTTACCGAACCAACCTTACATTCAAACCACATCGTTGGATGCTAACTCCAAACCCAATGTTCTATCACCTAGCAAGGTTTAGGATTCTCCAATTAATAACCTCAAAGATTTCAACCGACAAACCCCCAAATCTCTAAGTAGGGATTTCATCTTTATGATCCACCAGTTTCTTTCCCCTAAGTCTCCATTTGGGATTTCCACTAATTGGCTCTATTTGAATCAGTTCCTCTTAATTCTCCACTTGGGTATCTAACTTTACCTTAAGATTTACATGGGCTTCAAGCCATTCTTACTCTGCCAAGTCATTTGATAAGTTCTCCCAGCAACCTCATCCTTTTACTTAACTCATCAAAGTATGACCATTATTATCACCACGTCCCAATCGGGAAATAACCAAGACAATTCACTAAAATTTAGGTTCTAATTAGAAATCTCAAATTTCACACTCCTTGAGCTCCCATGTTAGATTCACTAGGATTTAAACAATCTTATTCTAAGTTCTCTAATCAATAATTTTACTTAATCCTTAATCAACTGAGTATCTCCAACACATCCTAGGTAACTTAATCAACCTAGGGCTCTGATACCAATTGTAACACTCCGCCTTATACGAGTGCGTCACTATAAGGCAATTCTGGAGATTTTTCCTTTTTTTTTTCAAGTCCATCACGCGCGATGCTTTAAGAACAATCTTCACATGCAGATAAAAATCCCGAGAACCCCAGTCTTACCTGTTTAACTAACAAGATCAATAATCTTAAACTAAACGAAACATAGTATAACGCAACAGATTAATTAACATCAAAATATCGTGGTCTACCACAAGTTCCATACAAAGTGTTCCCACACCAAAATACATATTACAAACTACCAAATGATAACAACATTATCATACAACCGTTCATACATATATCAAAATAACTATTATTGCCTCAAAATGATACAACGACTATCATACTAAACACCATTGGCCCTCAACTGGCCACGTCCTCTCCCTCGCAGTAGTCCCTAATTGGAACGTTGAATGTTCCAGGGGCATAACCCAGATTAGATGATAAAACATCTAAATGATGGCATGAAACAGTTTACTGAATGCATGAAAAGACATACGAGCATGGCATATACAGACAACAATGACATGCAACACGTCTAACCTGAGAAATCTCCCTAACATACTTAACCTCCTGTGAAAAATCCATTCCACACCTATGGGGTTGACCTTGCTGCGACATACTTAATCCCCGAGTGCCCTGCACTATCACTCTATCACTAGGATTAACCTGACCCTATTCTCAAGAAGACCCCATCCCGTCCCCTACGAACATAACGACGACATGAAAATCAATGCCCCAATGATATGAAAAATCACACACCATGCACCGACTCTTTTACAAGTAAAAACAGTTGATGCAATATACCACATGTTCAATATGCATATGATGCCACAAGTATATAATTAAAATGCCTATGCATAACATCTCGAGTTCTGGAGGGTATAACCGTTCACTAGAACTGTTTCGATCACATGTAACCTAAACTCGGGAGGGTAAAACCGCTCACCTGAACCCACTACACGCACTCCAATAAACTTTCAAGACAAGGTAAGACCAAAATCAAACCACTCATCTTTGAACGTATTCAGAGTACCTCAATCCTCATGCATTATCTCGATTTGCGTGTCAAATCACAAACACCCGAACTTATACTCAACCTCGAACCACGACACTCCCTAAACACCATATTTAATTAAAGAACATCAAAAATCCATTTTTCCTCAATTTTTCATAATTTCCTCTATTTTTCTACCAATTTTTACCTTGATAATTCAAAAATAACTATCTCCTCAAAGTTTTTCCCAAATGTACATGATAATTCCTAAACTAATTTAAGAAAAATACAAGTGAAATACCAGAATTACCCTTGTCGCATCCGCCCTCACGCGCCCAGCACATGTCTGCACGTGAAGTGTGGCGCGTGCAGCTCATGCGCCACCTTTTTCCCCGGTTTCCAGTCGTCGACGATGGCTTCGATGGCCAATCTAAGGGTACCCCCCATTGAAGCCCTCAACCGGTAAATCCTCATGGCATCATTTTTCGACCGAAATGACACTGAAAAAGCACCCAATTGGGCAATTGCAGGTGCGGCATGGCAGTTCACCTTGATTTTTCCGGCCACCTTCGAACCAGCTTTAAACGAGCACCAAACTGCACTAAATGCTCTAGATTTTCTCCCCTTCACGAAAGGATCAAAAGCCCTCTATCCACTCTCTTCGATTCACCCTCAATCGTGAGCAATTTGAGTGTAAAGTTTCAACCAAAAACCTAGGTATTTATAGATGATTTCTGGCCATTTTGCATCCAATCAGAGGCTAAGGCTTCGTCTCCAAGCATCCCTCGACCATATACGACCTTCCCCAGCTCTCCCTCAGCCGTCCCATGATCAAAAACGGAGGCCATGTGCGGTGGTAGTGCGGCGGCCCTTTTTGGCTTGTGTTCACACTGCAGGTTTTGTTTTATTGCACTTTACCCCCCTTGTTTCTTCAAATGTCATTTTAGCTCTTTTTCCAAAGCACCTATAATCTATCCAACTATACCACTAAGGTCCGCAAGTTTCGTACTCCTCATTTCACCCTCAAAACTTCCAAAAAATTATCCTTTTGACCTTCCTCGGGCAAAATTAGAAATTATACTTTGGCTCGATTGATTGTTTTGACCTTAAATCTCTTCGTTTCAACCCAAAATCGCTCAAGGGTTGTTTCATATGTAAAATTTAGGTCCTTAAAATGTTTCGTTGACCTTTTGAAAGTTTCTTACGTTGATTTGATCTTTTCAGCCTGATCGAAAGTTGTACCGAAAACTGTTCATGATCCAATTGATTTTGACACCTAAAATCATGCCTCGAATTACTCGTTGATACTATTTTATTTTCCTTAAGTATCTAGGCTCCGAGATACTCCCTTCAGCTAATTCGATCGCTTAAAACTGCGATAGTGTACCCTTCAGCCTCATTCTTCCATGAATTTCGTTTATACCCTTCATAAAATACCATTTATACCCTTAAGGATTTCTTGGGTATTACAAAAGCAGTTGTTGTTCCGCTTGCAAAGGGAAGGCCTGATCACGAGGAGAAAGCCTTGCGGTGCTCGAATAGAACTGCAGCCTTACAGAGAGAAATACACTGCCTTGTTGCAGAGAGAATTCAAGAAGACAGAAAGAAGGTATTGTTGCAAAGAAAACCACCAGAATGCCGAGACAAATGGGATATGGCCAAGAGAACTCTACCAAGAGGCCGTGAGTGCCGAGACAAAGACGTGGCAGTTGCCGAGAGGAATATGGCGGGTGCCGAAAGAAATAGACTGCCGTGAGAAAGGGGAGAGGTTGCGATGGAAATGTCTTGCCAAGGGGAAAATCATGCTTTGCTGAGAAATGTATTTTTTGCTGAAAGAGCATGGCAATTGCCAAGAGAACCCATGCCTTGTTGCCTTACCGAGAGTGATGTAGTTGTTTGTTGAAACATTTGTGAGTGAATCACATTGCCGAGAGAGACTTGGTGTTTCCGAGAGAATCACACTACCGAGAGAATCACACTACCGAGAGAACCACACTACCGAGAGAACCACAGAACAAGAAGAGTGTCGCAAGAAGAATTGGGGTGCCGTAAGAAAATCAAGAGTGCCGCAAGAAAAATCAAGGTGCCGCAAGAAAATCTGCCGCAATGTTGCTAGTCGAGGAGAAAGAGTGCTACAAGGGGATGATTTATTTGCTGTAAGGCACCATTGTGTCTCAAGGATGCTGCAACAAGAAGAAGTGTTGCGGTAGATTGCCGCAAGTAAGAATGCCTAGAATGTTGTGGCGATGGAAAGGAGAAGGGTTGCAGCACACTACTGTAAGGAAGAATGTTGGTGTGGCAACAAGACAAGGAAGAATGCTGGTGCAACAAGAGGACAAGGAGGTTGCAACATACTGCCGCAAGGAAGAATGATGGAATGTTGCGGCAAGAAGACGAGGTGGTTTGGGAACCGTGCCAAAAAGCCCCTCACTATTCATTTACTGCGCAATTTATAGGGAATAGTGCTAGATTTTTCCTCGGACTATTTTGTCCTCAAAATCATGAATATTTACATTATAAGCGTTATTTGTCGTTTAATCATGATTTATTTTTGAAAAAAAATATTTTCATTTGAAATTACTCATTAAAAATATGCTCGCTAAGATTTATTAATTAGAAACACACCTCAGGTGGATGTTTTTTGAAAAATCTATGGCACAACAGGTACAATAATTTGTTAGGGATATTTGGTTAATTGTTAGAAGCACATGGATGTTCTTAGAAATTAGTTAAGCAGCTAGCTATGCCTATAAAAAGGATAAAATTAAGAGGAGAGGATTAGGTTTTGAATTGATAAACAAGAATTGATTTCTCTCTACAATTCTCTTCCATTCTCCCTCTCATTTCTCCGTACTTCCTTCCTAATTCTCTTCTATCTTCCCTTTCAATTTTTCTCTGTTTCTTCCTCGAATTCCTTTCAATTCCTTCTAAGACCTTAGCTAAACCCTAGGGAGACAAGCCAGAGTAGTAAGAGGAAGTATTTTTAAGGTTTTTCTTTTTCTCTTAATTTTCAAGTTTAATATATTTTCTTTTGAGTTTCGATATTTAAAATAGTTACCTATCATCGATTCTAATTATAATTTTGTAATGTGGTTATAGAGAGTCATAAGCTATGGAGCTGTTAAAGTTGTCATCCCCAATAACTTTCCAATAGGTTGCCTTTCAATTTACCTAAGTGCATTTTAGACCAATGAGATTGTAGCCTACAACGAAAATCACTGTCTTAAGCAACTAAATAGTTTTGCAAGCTATAACAATAATCTTCTACAGAGAACCATCAAAGAGCTAAAGAAAGAATTCCCCAATGTGGTTGTAATATCCTAGTATTTTGGAAATAATAGTAATTAATTTTTGTATCTAAAATATTTTTTTTGACATCCATTAGAGATTATAAATGAGAAAACTAATAAACTTAGAGTTAGTGGGCTAACTTGAAAAATGAAATGTTAAGTAAATGAGCTTAAAATTAGTGGGCTAAATTGAAAAAAATGCTAATGGGCTTAGAGTTAATGGGATAAGTTGAGAAATGAAAGGTTAAGTAAATGGGCTTAGAGTTAAGAAAGTGGGCTTAAATTTATGGACTAAATGAAAGAATAGTCCATTCAAAATAAGATTTAGTTGAAAAATAATTAAAGTAAAAAAAATAATAATCAAAGATAATGCGTGAATTAATGGAGAATGTGGGAGACAAAATATAGTGTGAATAAATAATCAAAGTTAATGAGTGAATTAATGGAGAATGTGGGAGACAAAATATGGTGTGAATAAATAATCAAAGATAATGGGTGAATTAATGGAGAAATGTGGGAGACAAAATATGGTGTGGACAAATAATCAAAGATAAAGGATGAATTAATGGAGAAATGTTGGAGAAAAAGTAGAGTGTGGCCAAAATATCAAAGATAATGGGTAAATTAATGGAGAAATGTGGAAGATAAAGTAGTGTATGGACAAATAATTAAAGATTATGAGTGAGATTTAGTGAAAAATTAAATAAAAAAAATGATAAAATAATAAAAGATAGTGGATCACTACAATTAAACTAAATTTAATTCAACCTCTATAAATAGAGAAAACTTGAAAGGTTTGAGGACTTGAATTAGAAAGAGAAAGGTTGTAAGAAAGAAGGATTTGAGAGTAAGAGAGAGATTTAAGAAAGAGAAAGAAAGAATATAGAGAAAAATTTCAAATCCTATAGCTTGAGTTTAGTAGTTCGTGTAAATTTGTGGCAAGAGGCGTTGGATACGCAAATCGAGGCTTCATCACAATATAGAAGAATACCGAATCACTACACGAAAAGGTAAGTTATCTTCAAAATTTTCTTTAAAAAATTTTGGAAATGTTAGAATGATATTTTAGAATTTTTGATAGTGAAATTGAAAGAGAAAATACATGATTAGTATTTATTATGGATTTTTGAGGTAATAGGTGCTTGAGAATAAAAGAAAAAATAAGAAATAAATAGAATATGGATTTTAAAAATTATGAGAAAATTTCTAGGGCTTGGGAATATTGTTTTAGGAATTATTGTGAAGATAAATTGAGAAAATTTTATGAGAAAGTATTTAATTCATAATCTTGAGGAAATAATAGGAGAAAATTGGAGAAATTAGAAAAATTAGAAAAAATTAGAAATCTGATTTTTTTAACTAATCATGATCTCAGGAATACGTCAAGATTCATAATTAAGTACAATTGAAAGTTTGACGCGAATTTTGAAGCAAAATCACGCTAGGGGCAAAATTGTCTTTTACAAGGTAAGTGGTACTATTCAACTGAATTTAGTTTATGAAAATGAGTTGTAAGAGTTTCCACCAAAATCTGATTTTATGTAAACATTTTCATCATGTTGTCATGTTTTGATGTGAACATGTCATGTGAATTGCATTTACATGTATTGATGACAAAGTATGCATATGAGCATGATGAGATTTACGGTCATACGTTGCATGGGTTTGGGATTAGGTATTGGCACTGTTGCTTTGCCAAGGGTGCACCCATACACCCCGATCTGGCAGGGAGATTGGAAAAATGACGGGTAATCTTAAGGTGCAGTCGACCCAAACATGAGAGTTATGATGTTATGTGCATTGCATTCATACATATGCATTATGATGTACTCTTAGTTAGATGATTCATCATCTAATGTGGGTCTTGCCCCTGGAACATTCAAACGTTTCAGATGAGGTTTGCAGCGAAGACATAGAAGTGGACGAAATATAAAGATGCAAGACATTATGAAGTTATTTTTTGCATTTAGTTTCCGTATGAGGATTCTAATATGTACCAGTTATGTTATGTTCGAAGTCATGTTGAAAAACTTATGTTTTGTTTAAAGTCATATTGAAAAACTTATATCATGTAACAAGTTATGTTTGGAAGACTTTTGTTATGATAATCTTGTATTATTAATTATGTTGAGACAATAATGTAATATTATAGCGTTTGAAGTATGTTGAGGTTCGATTCTAGCTTCCGCATTCAATATTTATGTTGATTCTTTTTTGAGATAAATGTATGAAAATTTGGGATGGATAAGAGCAATGATATGATTAGTCGTAGTTTATAGAAAAACAAATACTATCCCACAATTGTCCTAAGTTATAACACGCTCGGAGAAAATGGGGTGTTACAGTGGTTATTGTGTATGGTGACTACTACCACACATACAAGTGACTTCTCAAGAATGTTGTTGCTCTTGGTAAGTCAATAACTAGACACAAAAGAAAACAAGTTACACTGATTTAAGTAGGAAGAGTATCTTTTCTTTCTTTTTTGCTGAGAAGTAAGAAGTTTTTAATTGTACATGCTAACCTCTTTTTTCTAAATTTGTTTTGTATAGGATATGACCCAATGTCAACACAGAAGTCTTGTTGTGGAACTAGAGGAAACTATAATTTCAATCTCAATAAAATATGTGGACAAGATGTTTCAGTTTGCCCAAATCCAAGCCAATATATAAGCTAGGATGGGATTCACTCTACACAAGTGGCATATCGAATCATGGCTGGAAGGCTTCTCCAAAAGATCTCTCCACAGCTTCATTGTAGCATTTAGTTTGATTTAAGTAGGAAGAGTATCTTTTCTTTCCTTTTTGTTGAGAAGTAAGAAGTTTTTAATTGTACATACTAACCTTTTTTTCTAAATTTGTTTTGTATAGGATATGACCCAATGTCAACACAGAACTCTTGTTGTGGAACTAGAGGAAACTATAATTTCAATCTCAATAAAATGTGTGGACAAGATGTTTCAGTTTGCCCGAATCCAAGCCAATATATAAGCTGGGATGGGATTCACTCTACATAAGTGGTATATCGAATCATGGCTGAAAGGCTTCTCCAAAAGATCTCCCCGCAGCTTCATTGTAACATTTAGTTGTTCTATCTTTAGATTAAGTTCTTTTTCTTTTTCTTTTTCTTTTTCTTTTTCTTTTCAAAGTAGATTAAGTTGTTTTTCATTGCAGTGTTTAGTTGGTCTTTTCTTGGTTTAAGTTTTCATTGCAGTGTTTCATGTTGGTCTTTTCTTAGATTAAGTTCAATTATGTGGTTAGCGTATAGTTTAAGAATTTGACTGTTCAATATTTCTGTTTTGATGTTCATAATAAAAATTAAATTTGTCTTTTGCCTGTAATGGTGTTTTTATATCTAAATATCAATAAAACAGTAAGTTCAAAGAAAGTCATCTAAATAAATAAATGCAGTTTGAATCACAGTAAATAAAAAACTGCAAAGATAAATTCTAGCTAATTGAAGCACAGTAAATAAAAAGAAAAGAGAGGTCTGCATTCCAGATAAATTGCAGAGATTAAGATAAAATTATCAAAAATCAAAACCTGAATATTCAAACAATTCTGAGCCACCCTTTGTAACCTTTGGAGACCCATCTAATCCATCGCCCATCTCAGTTTGATTCCCATTGCCATTACATCTACACCAAATTGAGAATGTAGACATAATTAACTGCAAATCGAGAATGTTGATCTGTCCATGATTTTAAGAATTTTCATACACAACATATTTATACCTTAGATTGTCAAGAACGCCAGATCATGATATGCCAACTGGGTTATGGCTGTCAATCTGTAAGTGCCAAAATGAAAGAATCAGATCCTTAGAAGAATTCCATATCACATTCAAGATTTTTTAGTATGCTCTTAAAGGATTGTGATCCTACACTATCCTACTTAAGGCAACATTCTTGCATAGATGGAGAGGATCTTTTGCAAGCCAAAATCCATGCACCCTGACAGGACTCCTGTCCTAACTAAGGTTCGAAAATATAACTGGAAGTGAGGGAGAAGTAGAAAAAAATGAAGGAGAAACAAACAAAATAATAGGGGTAAACTGATAGAAATGAGGGATAGATAGATAGATAGATAGAAAGTAGGGAGAAACAGAGTGAAATGATGGAGAAACTAGAATTCTTATATTCCTTAAATTCTGATCTCATATCCTTCTTGGAACTATGGCATAGCCTTAAAATATGGCGAAAAAAAGAATCCATTAAAAGAAGAAGGTTTCCTTGTATGGAAGTTTGGTAAAGGGAGTGATAGGCTCGATCGAATTTCCAAGTTGATAAATTTGGTCAAAGTGACAAATTTTAAGGAGGGGGTAGGCATTGCATAAGCGAGAAAGAAGGGAGAAAAAGGAACAAACCGTCATAAGCAAAACAAAAAGGGTTCACTTGGTAGCAATTAGTATTAATTATTGCAAAGAACTAAAATTGCAAGTACCAATGTATAATAGATAATATGTCATTTATCAATGCGCATTAAAGTAGTGAATATATGGGGAAAAATATGACACAAACAAAAATCTACCAAAATATAGTTTTAAAAAAATAGATGCAGTTGATGCCATTGATCAAATCATACAAAGTTCACTTAGTTCTATTACGTTAATTTGTCCATTTGATGGTATAATTTAATAATGTGAGTAGGAATTGATATTTTTTCAATCCTGTTACATTAATTTATGTTTTTTATAGACTAAATTTATAAATAGAGATTATTGAGAGGGTATTTGTATATTTGTGCATTGATGATGGATTGGCAAACCTGTGATCCTTTCAACTGTATCTGTTGTGCTTTTGGTCACTTGGTTCTCTACAAGTCCTGTTATAGCCTTAGAGATGTTATGTTTTGTGCCACAAAAATGTGATGTGACCATAATGTGATGTTATGCTAATGTATTTCTCCTTTTATGCTTGAATTGGGATGTTGAATTTTTATTTTATTTTGTTTTCTTAAATAAAATATTCAAAAAATATTTAAAAAAATTATTTTATTAATAAGATTTCGTAAATAACATAAAAATAGAAAAAATTACAATACTATAATAATAATAATAAATTTGAAAATGAGAACAAAAAGGTGAGTGACACATTACTGCCAAATCAGGTTATACATGGCAGCATGATGCTTGCGAAATAACTTTATAAATCAATCCAAATGGTGAGACCAACACCAATGTATCCTATTTGTGTAGGATTTTGGAATCCTATTGATATTGCATTCAAATTTGGACATATATCTTCAAACAAATCTCAATCTTATAAATGGATATAAAAACCAAATTCTGTTTGGATTTTGGATATAAAAGTTAAATTTCCAAACATATCACCCCCTATTTTGATTTCTCAAACCCTAATCCTTCATTTTCTCCTTTGCTTGTCGATCAACCGAGCCTTTTCATAAATCTAAGTCAATTTCTTGCTCCTTTTTCAACCTATTCCAATTGATTCAAAGGGATTCTTGAAGTTGCATCCACATTTGAACGATTGCAAAAAGAGGTTGACTGGTTGCTTCAATCCGACCTCTAGTAACAAAGTTTGCTTGGCTCACTTCCACACAAGAACCCTCTTTGCAATGTGGAAAACTGTGGTAGCACAACTGTAGTATTTTATTAAGATGTTTGAAAATAATAGAATTCCATTAAATAGTTTAAAATTTTCTCAAACAAGATTTTTTTTTTTTTTTTGTAAATAAAAATGCATTAAACAAGAAAAAATAGCACAAAGCGATTACAAGAAACAATAGGGCCATGCCCCGCAAATACAAAAACTACACAAACCAAAAGGCATTTGATTGTCAAATTATTTCAAAAAAATATCATTTTAAATATTATAGATTAAATTGCTTGAAAAGAATTAATATAATTAAATATATGTTCTAATGTGGTATAAAAAACAACAATGTGTTGATAAAGCTAATAATTTTAGTTCAGAAACAAATGCGTTTAATATTTCTCTAATGCAACAAAAAATTGCAACGTTTCACATGTCAGGAAATACATAGTAATATACACAATATTTAAAAAAATCTTGTTCAAAAGAGGTCTGGATGGGACGCCATGAGCAACAATAGCTGTTCCAGTGTATTGGCTGGGAGCCTGCAAGTACTAGTCCTTGTTAGAACATTCAATGGGAGCATCTTTTGAGTTCAAAATTCTTGAGAGTCAGGAGGACTTAATGTAGGGCTTATCTAACAGAGGCTTAAAAATCAAAATGCCCTCACCCACTTTGTACTATTAGCCTGCTCTCTTCTCTCTCCGTTCCCATGGCCGCGATGTGATTGTCGACCTCCGACTGCCATTTGCCTTGCCACCTTGCTGCCATCATCGAAAGATGCAGCGACAATTGGCAAGGCGATGAGGCAAAGGGCGGTTGACAATCGCATCGCGACCATCAGAAGAGAGAAGAGAGTAAGGCAATGGCCCACTTTACAAATTTACAAAGTGAACGAGGGCATTTTGATCTTTTCAACCCTAATCGATAACTCTCTATCAACCTGTCTGGCCGTATAAAAAAACTCTCTTTATACATCCAATTCACAACTACTCACTGCTAGCTTTTGATGATGCACATAGTTCTATGAAAACATATACAGCTGCTGCTTGTATTATTATTTCAGAACCTTTTGTCCTAAGAAAGTAAATTGACACACACCTTCACACTTCTAAGTGAATGTCGTATTTTTTTTTCCACTTCAGTAGTAAACAACGGGAGAAAAATGCTAGAGTTAGACAGCCTTACCGACAGGCTTACAGAAAAGGGGCAAAAAGACGAAATTGCCTCCTTTCATCTAGATGCTCTGCTATCTCCTCTCGCCTCTCTCATCTCATCTCCATGCTCGTTTGCGTCCCCTCCCATGGTTGCCGCCTCGCCTCTGTCTTTGCTCGTCGCGGCACCCCGCTGCCTCGCCTTGCTGACCGTCGTCGAGATGCAGCAACTGTCGGCGAGGCGCGACGACAAGCGAAGGCAAAGGCAGAGACGAGGTGACGGCCATGGGAAGGGACGAGAGCGAGCAGAGAAATGAGAGGAGAGAGGCGAGCGAGGAGGGCAGTGGCCCACTTTGCAAATTTGCAAAATGGGCGAGAGCAATTTTGACTTTTTGGCCCCTTTCTGTAAATCTCTCTGTGACCCTCTCTAGCTCTGTGGTGGAGCTCACAACGGGAAGAGGGACAGCAATCATTTCACATGACAAGATTTACCACTTTCAAACAATTGTTTACCGAAAGAACAATCAATAGCGATAAGATTTATCCACTGCATGAAACCCTGCTCCAACCGTCACTTATCTGCAACTTGAATCTGCGAGCATGTAGTTTTTTAATGCATCCTTAACTTTGTTCTACAAAGTTGTTTGCTCAACTCAAATCGTGACCATAACTTTTAAAACTATTTGACAGATAATTCAGGAAGAATAATGTAACTGGCTCTATCATATACAACAAAGCAGATTAATTAATCATATTAGTTGAACACATCATATTACTGCAAGGGTAGCATGTACTGCAATATACATAATTTACTGGGAATGGAACGAAAAATGACCAAAACTGTTTATTACCAGTCCAAGCCAATATTCAGACATTCAACGCTCTCTGAAGGTCCCCGGCAATATCATCCACATCAATGACTTCCTTTTCTTTTCTTTTTTCCATCTGAATCATATTCAGCTCTAAATTTAGTTCTGCTATTTGCTTGTGTATATTACCTCCCTTATCTGGCAGCTTTGATATCATAACCTGCGAAAAGACATAAACAGCTGAAAGAAGAAACTAAATAAAAAACATCATTACGCAAGCAATGATGAGCAGAAAAGTTCATTATCAAATCAATCATACTCAAAATGTTCCAACATAAGCTAGATAAAGATGTAACGTGCACAAATTGTCCATCATCTATAACTCAGAAAGCCTGATTATGTACATCCAGAATTGGCACGTTTGTTACAAGCAAGGCCAAGACAAACACCTTTTTCCTTTGCCAAAAGATTAAAATAGCACTAATTAAAAGATCCACTGTATTTGATTAGTCATTAGAGAATCCATCAGACTATGACGCACAGAAACTTCTCAGAGGTGCCATTTCAACATTTCCAAAACACCAAGAAACGTTTCTATGTTAATTTTGCAATTTCAAAAACTTTTCTTGGCCATTTTGTAATATTAGAAAAATATCAAAAATGCATTTTCGATTTGGAAATGCATTTCTATCTACAAATAGAGATGAAATTATTCCAGTCTCTTAACTCAAAATTTTTAATTTTTTCTAAAATTTGTTTAAATGCACTATGGAATTTATGTTTATTTTTAGATTAAATAACTATTTTTTATAATTTTCTATATTAAAAATTATATTTACAAAAAAGCCTCTATCTTTTTTTTTTTTTTACGTGTTTCCCTCACATTTTTGCTTCTTAGTTCTTTAAAAAATGACATTTTCCCATTCTGTTTCGTATCATATCCGTTTCTGTGCAACCTAGCCATCAAGATACCTAAACAATGTTGAAGTGAACAGATTTTTGTCCAAAAGTATAGTTCATCAGAAATGCATTCTAGAATTTGAACAAACTTTTGCTCAATAAAGTGGATGAGCGGGAAAATGGATGTTCATCTGTATTGAAGAAAATGATACCTTATTTGCTAAAATTCCAGCTAGCCGGTTAATCCTCTCTCTGATTTCAGACTCTGTCCGTTCACTTGGGCTACCCGTGGAATTACTGTTTTTGTGCACTTGAGCATCCTTTGGTTTGAAGGCATACATAGCCCTAGGGAAGGTAAAAGTCAGACATTATCCCAAATGATGAAATATGAATCAATGCTCCCACTGGGGGTAAAATTGTTCAAAGATCATACCCATCAACATCATATTTGAGCTGAGAGAGCTTGGTGATGGTTTCCAATTGAATGTTGTTCCTTTTACCCTGAACTCCAATATGAAGTTAATGGAATCAAAATCTAAAGGATGAAATACTTATTTTCTTACAATATCAATAGAAATATGCAGAAAAGGAATGCACTTGTTGCTAAAATAATATATTTGGCAAAGCTTCAAGCATTGGTTTATAGTAGTAACTCATTTCTCAACTCTGCTAATCACAAATGTTCTCTATAATGGAACAGAAAGAGAGCTCCAGCATATCATATGAAACGGCTACATTAGCCAGACTGAACTTTGACATAAGGGTTTCACCTTTTTAATTCCTCGTCATCTTGGACAGATGGCACAGGTGCTGTCTTGGAAAAAAGCAGGCTGTGGTGACTTACTCCAGCTATACCTTGACTTTCCAGGAACTTTACATGGGCTTCTAGATACTCATCCCTATGGACACAACACAATAGTTAGGGCAAGAAAATATCACTTTAAGCATTTTCTTTTTTCCTTTTTTGGTCATTGCAATTTATATAATTAGATCTGCTTAAAACAAAACAATGCAGAATAAAGTATTGTATAGCAATAACAACAATACCATGTCAACACAATCTCTTCTACAGCATCAGCCTTGGTATCTTTGAATACTCATGGTCAAGGTAAGGGACGAGAGGAAAAGAAGGCTATGGATCGGGATACTCTATGGTGTACCTTCTGTAAAAAACCTAGGCACACCATAGAGAGGTGTTGGAAACTCCATGGAAAGCCTCCCAAGAGTGGGTCACTAAAAAATCAAGCCTAAGTGTACATGACCAATGGTCACCAGCAATTAGACCAGAAGGGATCTGAACAAGGAGACGCCTTGTAGTTTAATAGGGTAGAGATTGAAAAATTGAAAAATTTTCTTAGAAATCTGAACAAGGAGACGCCTTCTGAACAAGGAGACACCCTATGAAAAAAAGGGATTGCAAAAGGGAGTGCTTGCTCTCTAGCTCTCATAGGTATCTCTTCTAATTCTCTTGCTATGTATGCTTTAGAAAAAAATCCCACTACCTCTTGGAATTTAGACTCAGGGACTACAGATCATATGACACCTTTTTCTGATCACTTTACTACCTATAGCCCTTGTTCTAGTTCCCGAAAAATCACCCCAGCTGATGGTTCTTTAACCATTGTTGTTGGCCAAGGGGATGTTATTCTTAATAAACACCTCACCCTCATAAATGTGCTCCATGTTCCCAAACTATTTACTAACCTGATCTCCATCCAAAAGCTTCTCTTAAACACTAATTGCAATGTTATGTTTTATCCAACCCATTGTGAGATACAGGAACAGGGCACGAGGAAGAGGATTGGGCTTGCTAAAGCTAGGGTTAGGTTGTTCTACCCTGAGGTATCAGATGAACAGGACACACAAGGGCAGATTCCTCCTGTGTCATGGTTAGTTTAGTCCAAGAAGGATCTAATATGACTACACCATTACAGATTTCGTCATCCTTTCTTTTTTACTCTTAAAAATATGTTTTCAGAATTGTCTAGGGGTCTAAGTGTCAACAGTTTCCATTGTGTTGTGTGAGTTTGCGAAACATAAGAGAGTTTCTTTTGCTTCATCTAATAAAAGGACTAGTTCTCCATTTACCTTAATTCACAGTGATATTTGGGGGCCCTCATCAGTTCCTAATATTTCCGGAGCAAGGTGGCTTGTTATCTTTGTTAATGATTGTACTAGAGTAATATGGCTATATCTTTTGAAAACTAAGGCTGAATTTAGTAATATTTTCCCTACATTCTATAATATGATTAAAAAGCAGTTTGGGATAGGTTTCAAAAGAGTTAAATCAAACAATGCCAAGGATTTTTTCAATCAATCCCTCTCTATTTTTTTCCAACAGAAAGGTATCATCCATGAATCATCTTGCCCTTACACTCCTCAACAGAATGGAGTGGCCGAGAGGAAAATTGGGCATCTTCTTAATGTTATTCGAGCACTTCTATTCCACCATAATATTCCCAAACATTATTGGGGAGAAACAGCCCTAATAGCCACATTTTTTATCAACAGGCTGCCCTCTCAAATCCTTGGATCTTGCAGACCAATTCAACTGTTAACCAAGTTCTTTCTGACTACCATGTGCCTAGTCAAGGGTTGAAACCTAAAGTATTCGAGTGTGTCTCATTTGTCCATATTCCAACTGTTTATAGGGGTAAGTTAGATCCTCGAGCTTTAAAATGCATGTTTCTTGGGTATTCATCTACTCAAAAGGGCTATCGGTGTTATTATCCCCCTACAAAGAAATACTATGTGTCAGTCGATGTCACCTTTGTAAGTTCCAATCCTTAGATCAAAGTCCACCTTTTATTCCTAATGATCATGATCTGTCACTATTTGCTCTACCAACCACTGGTCCAAAAGACTCATTGAGCATGACATTGGAAGAGCCTATCCCAAGTACTCCTCGGCCATTACAAGTATACTGGTCGGAAAAAATGGTCGGCTACTACTCCTATGCAGGTCACAAAATCTAACTCAAACCATACTCCTGAATTTGACAGCACCAACAACACTATCAGCTCACCTTACACATCATCAGGTAACCCCATTGTTGAGCCTCTCATTCTTGATGATGCTAACTCTATATCTTATGTTAACCCTACACCCAAACCAACATCCTCCAACAATGATCTTGATTGGCTTATTGCCCTTAGGAAGGGTACTAGGGCTTGCACTAAACACCCCTTACATTTGTTCCTCTCTTATTCAGGATTGTCATCCCCTCACAAAGCCTTTCATACCAACTCATACCATTCCTATTCCACAAAGTTTTTTTGAAGCTATAGGAAATGAGCATTGGAGAGATGCTATGGAAGCTGAGATGGCTGCCCTAGAGAAGAATCGGACATGGGACCTTGTTTCATTGTCCAAAGGGAAACATCTAGTAGGCTGCCATTGGGTGTATACAATCAAAAATAAATCTGATGGATCTTTGGATCGTTATAAGGTCCAATTAATAGCTAAAAGGTATACTCAAATATATGGAGTCAATTATTTGGACACTTTTGCCCTTGTTGCTAAGTTGAACACAATTCGTGTCCTTCTATCCTTAGCTGCTAATCTAGGCTGACAATTACATCAATATGATGTCAAGAATGCATTTTTGCATGGGGATCTTGAAGAAAAGGTTTACATGGATCTACCACTCGATTATGACTCCCAAAATCAAGAAAAAGTGGTGTGTAAGATTAATAAAGCCCTATATGGCTTAAAACAGTTCCTGCGGGCATAGTTTGACAAGTTCACACGGGTAATGCTTGGACAAGGATATCGCCAAAGCCAATGAGATCATACTCTCTTTGTTAAACATTCAGCCACAGGGAGAGTAACGATACTTATTGTCTATGTTGATGATATTGTAGTTACAGACAATGATGAGAAGGGCACGCAGAGACTAAAGGAATGCTTAATCAATGAGTTTGAAATAAAAGATTTGGGGCGTTTAAAGTATTTATTGGGCATAGAAGTGGCACACTCAACAAAAGGTATTTTTATTTCCCAACAAAAATATATCATTGACCTTCTAAGTGAGACAAGAATACTAGGGTGTAAGGCAATAAACACCCCCATTGACCCAAATCATAAGTTGGGAGAAGTTTTAGAAGATGATGTGATTGGCAAGGGATCCTATCAAAGGCTGGTTGGAAAGCTTATCCATCTAGCTCATACTCGGCCAGACATAGCTTATGCAGTGGGAGTAGTCAATCAATTCATGCACAATCCTAGAGAAACTCACTTAAAGGCAATCTATCGAATACTTCACTACTTAAAGGGGACACCTGGGAAGGGACTTTTGTTTAAAAGAGGAGAAACTATGACCCTTGAAGCCTACACTGATGCTGATTATATAGGTTCTGTTGTGGATAGGAAGTCTATCTCAGGTTATTGCACTATTCTAGGGGGCAATCTTGTCACATGGAGGAGCAAAAAACAAAATGTGGTGGTTAGGTCAACTGCAAAAGTTGAATTCCGGTCTATGGCCTTAAGAGTGTGTGAATTATTGTGGTTAAAAATCTTGTTGGATGATCTAAAGGTTCAATGGCAAGGTCCTATGAGGCTCTATTGTGATAATAAGTCAGCAATAAGTATTGCTCATAATCCAGCTCAATATGACATAACCAAGCATGTTGAAATGGACAGACATTTCATTAAGGAAAAATTAGATAAAGGGCTTATTTGTACTCCATATGT
This sequence comes from Diospyros kaki, assembly GCA_036245055.1. Classification (NCBI taxonomy): domain Eukaryota; kingdom Viridiplantae; phylum Streptophyta; class Magnoliopsida; order Ericales; family Ebenaceae; genus Diospyros; species Diospyros kaki. Next base: position 35,023,096 of record BSEG01000016.1, read on the forward strand.
CTCCTCAAATGATCAACCGACAAATATGCTAACTAAGGGATTATCTTCAGCAGTGTTTCAAAGGTTTGTATGCAAGATTGGAATGGAAGATATCCACTCCCAATCTTGAGGGGGAGTGTCAACAATCCGTGATATCAATCAATCAATCCGTGCAAGATTGGGATTGACTGTCAACATTAATCCCAAGTTTCCTATTCTACTGATTGATCCAGTTTCCTATTCTATTGATTGATTCCCTTCTCTAGATTAGGAATGTATCTTATGAATACTGTTGTATCTTTCCATCTTTTGATTTGTATCCTAAATTGTATAGTTTCCAAGCTTAGATTTAGAAACTTTCTTGTTTAGTTTTAGGAACTTCCTAATTAGACAGAAAGATCTATTATTTAATAGCATGTATCCCAGTGATTTGAATAGATTGAAGGATTATTTTTCACCTTTTTGATAGTTTTAGTTTGTTTTTGATAGCCAAGGAGGGATGTTGGAGGAGCTATGTCCTGGAGAGGACCTTTGAATCAATTCTGTAAGAGTTTTCCTCCAAAATTTTGCTTAAAGTGCTTGTTTCCTTCCCATTATCCTCTCAGCTGACAGATAGGCTCATTTTGTCGAATTCTATTCCTGATTTGCCAAGAATGTTTTGATGCTCAAAATGTTCTCATATTATGGTGTAACACCCTGGCAAATGGTTTAAGTTGTTAGTGAATCAAGTATTGTGTATGTGTGTAATAAGCATCATTGTTTGCTTGTCTTAGGTGTTTAGGATTAAAGAACAAGAAGAATAGAGGGACATGGCAGGTGGAAAATTCAAAGGAGAAAATTAAAGTCAACAATTGTGGGCTTGATGTGGTAAATGAAATGTAAGCTAGATAAACCCTAAAGAAGTCTCCTTAATGTGAATTTCGTTTGTTGGAAATCTAAAAAGGGTGTAGGACATTAAAATAAAGAGAAAAAAAGGAAAATAACCCATATAAATAGGAGAAACAAAGCAAGAAGCAAATTTGGAGACGGTGGACAAATGGGAAGAACTCCTAGCAATTAGGTCAGCTTCTCATCTTGATGTTTTTCAAATTATTGGGTTGTGCAAGCAATAGGAGCCAATACATAGCTGATTTTCACCTAGAAACCCTGCTACCCCTGCTTTGGAACATAAAATCTTGATAAATCTTCATGTATGATAGCTTGAGGATTGAAACGGGAGGTTAAGGAAGGGTAGAACGGAAAGGACGGGAGGTTAAGGAAGGGTAGAACGGAAAGGAGAGGAGCTTGAGGCAAGTTCTAATCCCTGGTTGCAGTTCAAAAGCTTTGATTTCCTCATCTTATAACTGAAATTCTTTTTTTTAAAAAAAAAAACCCTGCCAAAGTGTTCAAAGTAAAACTTTGAGGAATTGTTCGATAAAACAACTTTTAATCCTCTTCCAAATGCTTCAAATAGGGTTTATTCACCCTATCTTTCTTGGCGATGATGTGTTTTTGGCTGGGGTTGAGGACTTGGCAGGGTTTTGAGCCACTTTACCAAGGATTCGAGTGAGAGAAATGGGATTTCAGGGAAGGGAAGACTATTGCCAGTCGATGGCTATCTTGCAAGCTATCAACAATTGTTGCCCCCTTATTCTTTTTGTGTAAAAATGCCTAAACTCGAATCCCTATACATGGATGAAACTTGTGCATGAAAGATATATTTTAAAAGGGCTATGAGTGGCTTGATGCATATAATTAATAGAGTGTTGAAGCATGGTTTGTTTCATGGCTATCATTTCCATATGAGGTGGAAAGTGCGTTGCGTACAAGATCCACTCAGATATATCTTATACAGCTGTGGCTGGCGTACTAGGGTGGGTTGACGTGTCTACCTTGAGGCATACTCGAGTTAACGAACTCAAGGGTTCTTGCTTATGGTTGTGGGGATGATGGAGTGGGGGAAACTGTATCTGGATTTTTCTCTTATACATGAATATCTTATAAAGCATGCCATGGGTACAGGTATATGTTTGATTGCATGACATGGCATGGTGAGCGTGCATGTGGTTACTTGATTATTCTTGTCCTGTTATAGATGGGTATGGGATGTTCCTTGCTTTCTTTTATTCCGTATTGACTTGACTTTATTACTCTCGTTGCCTGTTCTTTCTTATGCACTTGCTGGACTTCGTAGCTCACTTTTGTTTACGTCATTCGAGGAAAAAGAAAGGCTAAAGAAGAGGGTGAGCCTAGCAATGTCTGAGTTGGATGCTAGATGTGTTTAGAGCAGTTCCTGCTAGAAGATCTTTGGGGAGTGAGGCTATTATGTGTAATAGTGGACGTGTTATTCATGTTCCCTGTACCATGTCTTTTGTATTTATATAAAGTTGTGACCCTGTTGTACCACTTTGTGATGTGGATTATGCTTAGTGTTAAGAGTTGTTATGCGCCCTCCTAAATCTTCAACAAGTGCCATTCTTGTTGACACTTTCCCTTGGTTTCCATAAAAATATGATTTTTGTGGCATAAAAAGCATACAAGAAATAACTCCTAATGGAAAGACCCTTACGCTTCTTGGTTAGGCCGTGTGTGCCTCAACTTTTAGGCTTGTGTTATAGGTAAATGGCAACTCATGTTGAAAGAATTTAAAGGAATTTCTTGCCAAAAAGTCTTGAAAATTAACGTGCAACAAAGGAGAGAACTCTTATTGAGTATTTATATTGATGAAAATTGTTAAAGATTTCTACATAGAGAAGAAGCCTCAAGGAGAAAGTAAAAGGCTACAAATTCTCTAAATTTAAATGTGTGACAAAAGAGATTTTTGTGAATTTTATATGAAAATATATGGCTCATTTTGGAGGCTTTGTATTTGTAAATGTTAAAGCATATTGTGATATATTTATATTGTAAATTGTTATATCTAAGTGATGAATATAATAATCAAAATGACATGCTTTGGGTTTAAATTACATTTATGGACTTTGGCTCTAAATTTTGAATGTAAATTTGCTTACTTCATTGAAAGAAAATGAGAACAAATAGAGTAAAGACTGCTCAAAGGATCTCCTTGAAATATCAAATTAAAATAGAACAGGTAAGGGAAATAGGTAAAAATGGGCCTTAAATTGGTATCAAAATAATCCCAAAATCACTACCGAAATTTTTTACACAAAATGGCCCAATGAAGTGCTTGAATGGCTAGTCTAGGAGTGAGGAGTAAGCTTACTGATTGGGGCTGCAAAATGTCTTGCCATGGGCCGTAAAATAGGTTTAGGATAGGGCCAAAAAATGGGCTAAGAATTGGACATAGACATGGTTATCTATTGAAATATAAGATTGTGAAATTCTATGGACATGAGCTTGAAATTTTGGCTGGAGGAAGGTCATAAATAGTGCCTAGAGAATAATGGGCTAAAACATTTAAATAAGGGGCCAGAAAGAAATATTAAATAGGCTAATAAGAAAACCTAGATTAGGCCCAAACATTCAAGAATGAACCAAGTTTAAAAGAAAAAAGAAACGGGAATGGACCCAAAACCCTAGCAAAAAGGGCTTAGTGATTGAAGGAAAGAGAGAGCCCAAGGGTAAAAAAAAAATCAGGTCAATCCAAAGCCCAAGTGGACTAGGATGGGTCCAACATGAATAGGTTCAAAACAGTCAGTCCAGCTTGAACCCTGTTCAGTAATAAAATCAAGGTACACAAAAAATTTAAAGAAAGAATCAGGATCCAAGACCAAACCAGTTATGAGCAACGATAATTGAAAAAGAAACTTGATGATTTCTTGTAGAAGCATTATCACATATTATCTCACTATAATCCATACCAATTGATGTTAACATCCCGCAATATTCATGCATACAAAACGTTAGGCAATTCCGATAGTGTCGGTTATATTTTCATTTAGTGCAACTTACTCAGATTTTTCATTCAGCTATTACTTTTTTCCATGCATCTTACAGTACATATGTTTAATCAGTATGAGAATCAATAACCATCCTGGAAACATACAAGAGACTGAAATTCCACAAACCCAGAGGTCATGAAGTAACCCATATTAAGAAAGTGTAGAATTCAATTGGTCATGTATGGTTGATAGTAGACAATCAAGCCAATGATGAAACAAATAGTTGTGTTGGTTTACGCATGCAAATGTTTTTACTGAACTTTAAACCAAAATTCATGCAAAATGAGGAATTCAACTAAAAGCAAATAAAGCGCATTCCCTATTCCAAACAAGTACGAAAATCAATAACCAACATACATTTTATGCTGATGGTCATGCTCCTCATGCAATTGCTGCTGAGTGAGAGAAACATCAAAGCCCTGTTTGGGAAGACTAAAAAGCTCTTGTAGATCCTGGAAGATTCAATTGCAGTGAGATACAAATAATACACCCTGTAGATGGATTAAAATAAACTAACATTGCAAGTTAAACAGCACATCTTCCATGTACCTGCTGACTGAAGTACCGTGTTTGTTCTTTGTGTTCAGTTGCAGTTTTGAATAATCCCCCCTTAAATATCTGTACCATGACCTTGAGTAATGAGCAACTCAATATAGATCAAAATATTAATTCTTCAATTTTTTGGAAAATTATGTCTGGAAATTCTATCTTTCTATGGTTCAATCACTCAGCCGCAATAAGATGCAAGTATGGCTTTAGGTTAATTGTGCCTTTCCTAATAATGAAAATGCAAGCTAACAATTAAATCTAAAGGTTTGTTGCTTGAGAAGTTTTGGTAATCAAGAAGACTGCACCATGAATTTTAACTGTTGAAGGAAAATGATCAAAGGGACAATAAGAACTGCTGAATGCTCAGAGAACATCTATGACACATTTCAACTTCCTTGCATCATGTTCAGTACTCTGCAGTTTCATATCTTCATTCCATCTATGGCAGATAAATAAAAAATGGTTCAGGGTTGTGAATGATAATTCAATCTATGGTTGGTTCCTGAAAACAGATTCAGCACAAGGGATGGAGTCAGTAAAATGTATGCAGTGTTGTGCACAAAACACTGAACCAGCCAAGCATTTGTCTCTGTTTGTTGGTATTTTTGGAATATGCTACTAATTGAAAAGTTGTTCGAGTAAAGCAAGCTTGCTACCATTGGGAAGCTAAGGTAACTGGGCAACGCAAGACTTTATGGGAGGCCAGACCTTTTTGGGCAATAGATAGATTATTCTTGAAATTTTGACTGAAATAAACCAAAGAACTGTTTTAAAAAGAAAGAATTCAGAGGATGAATTGCAGAACACCTAATGCATGAATCGCTCTGAGGTTTCCCATGAGAAAAAATGTGCCCAGGACCTATATTAACTAAGCAACAACCTGCTAACATCCTCTACCAATTTTTAGAGGCAGATACGAGTACTATTGGCTTGTTTATGAGTACAAACCCTTTTCTGATCCTTGCAAAGCAAAGAGCTTTTATGCACTGGGGACACCAAACTTGTGATTATCTCAAATGAAGTTTTGGGTATAAATTGTGAAATTTGAAATTTTCTTCTTCTTTTTATTTTAAGAGCTACCACTCTGTTTTTTCTTAATGGAAGGGGAATCCTACATTATTTATACAGTTTCTAGGACATAAGGCTCTATAGCTTCTCTGATTTGCTGAAGTCCCACAGCTTTTCCAAGATTGTAACTTCCAAATAATGTATCGCTTTTAGAAGTGAAGGGTGTAAGGTTACACATAGAAAGCAAAGAAGAAAAGAAACATCAACTACCACAGTGTTGTAAACAGAGAGCAAGAAGTAGCAAACCTGCTTTCTATATATCTTTTCTTCGATTGTTCCACAGGTCATCAATCTGTAAACAACAACATCCTTCTTCTGCCCAATACGATATGCACGATCAACACTTTGACTATCAGTGCTACAAGGTTAAAAATAAAGGTTAGTATGGTACAACCAACTACCACCTGACACCATAAGCACATATTTCAATGACATATTACATGTAAACAGCTAATATTTCAATGATAGTTATGTAGGGCTGTGTTGAAGTATGCAACTCATCAAGCAAAAAAAGCATAAGATAAGAGGTGCACGGTCACAACTCCCAAGTTTCTTCATCAATGCCCAGCGGTAAATAGACGTGTTTGGGCAACATATCTTCTTCCAACTAAGAAAAATTATATGATGTCCATCAGTTCAGAAACACATAATTACTTTTGCTTCAAAATCATTATATTTATGTGTTGAGAGAAAAATAATAGTATAAAAGATAAAGTTAACCCTCATCTAACAACTTAAGCTTTTAGATCATATGGTGGTTAACAATTGACAAAGGTCTTGAGTTCAAATCCCACCGCCAACGCAATGTTTAAACTGTTGCATGTGGTTTGACAAGTTATATTGGAGGTGGGGGGGGGGGGGAGGAGGAGTATTGAGAGTAAAATAATAGTATTAAAGATAAAGTTAACCCTTTATCTAACAATTTAACCTTTTAGATTAGATAGAGGTTAACAATTCAACAATGTGCATGAGAGGTGAAAGAAATTTGAGTGAAGAAAAATTGCAAATCTACGTTTGGACCATGCTGGACTTGCACATCATAGTTGAAGAAACATCAAAAAAGTAAATTTGAGAATATGCACCTTGGGTTCCATGCTGGATCAACCACTATCACACGGTCTCCTTTTGTAAGAGTTAGGCCCAAACCACCAACTTGAGATGTCAAGAGAAAGATGGGAGCACCAATTCCTTCTTGGAAATCCTGAGAATGAACTCAAAATTGGAGAATAGATTTGTGGAAGTTTCACAAAAATTAAACAAACTATTGAATTTTTTCAATCAACAGAAACACTAACATCGACAATTTTTACTCTTTCACTAGCTTTAGTGGTACCATCAATACGTAGAAAATTGTACCCTTTGGCGACCAATGATTCCTGAATACAAAAAATGGTTAATAAATTTAACTCGGGAAAAATGTCAAAAACAATAATAGCAGAAAAGCGACAATGGTGCAACTCTCTCTCTCTCTCTCTCTCTCTCCCCCTCTTAGCGTTGATCTTTCACATTCTTTAGTTGTTACAATAGGAACAGCTACACTCCTTTCAACAAGTTATGTCATTTCAAATTTTAGCATTGTAGGCTTCTTGCTTCAAAGAAAGTAAGAATATGTCAAGAGTCATATTTTTAATTTTCGAACAAGTTGTGCCTTCAATAAGTTAACACTGTAGCATTATCAAAAAAAATAAAATATAGCATTAGAATCCACACCATGGAAAAATGAATCAAATTATATGTTATACATCAAAATGGTACACAAGGATGGGTGGAAGGCTTTAGAAAGAATTGTTCAAGCTGACCCTGTAGTTATATGATTAGCTAAGCCCTATTTAGCCACTCTAATAGTAATTGTTCATGGTTATTATGGGGAAATCTTTTAGATGGCAATGTCATCTCGCCTAAGACAAGTACTTGAAATCACAATATCTTTATAGCTCATGGATGTTATCCCCACATTCTTACTTTGAAAACAAGTGGATTGGGCACTTAAATCAATGGGCTTTATCCATTCCAAATTCAAAGAAATCAATGCATTGAATCCAATGCTTGGAATTGTACTACTCAGTTGGATATGTGATATAAAATTCAATGTTTTGGAATCACACTTGGAATTATACTACTCTATCTCTTATGAGTAAGTTTGGTTAGAAACAAATAGAATAAGAGGGGAACAAGTCTAAGGAGGAGTTTACAATAAGAGCAAGTCTTAATAAATGAAGTAAGGACCCTACAAGTCATCACAAGCCAAGGATGTACCATGGCTTTGTGACCCAAGTCAATCTACAGGGCGTGGTAGGTCAAAACCACGCTAATACACTCAAAGGTAAGTCAATACTATCTCTTATGAGTAAGGTTGGTTAGAAACTAAAATTAGAAACAAGTAGAATAAGAGGGGAACACGTCTAAGGAAGAGGATCCAATAAGAGCAAGTCCTACTAAATGAAGTAAAGACTCTACATGTCATCACTGATCACAAGCCAAGGATGTACCTTCGCTCTGTGACCCAAGTCAATCTAAGGGGTGTGGTAGGTCACAACCACACTAATACACTTAAAAGTTAAGTCAATAGTAGGCATACCTTGTCATAGAGACAAGGCGCCACACAAAAAAAAGTACTGATTTGGGAGACTATGGCTTTAATTTTCATTATTTGTAAGTTCTCACACCCCTTCATTCATATGCATAACATCAGTAGACCATGGCATAGTTTGACATGCATGATGAATGAGTTGTTATATTGTTTGATGAATGCCATGCTAGGGGGGCATATGGATCTTAAGGAGAGAAATGTCTGAAGAAGGGCCATTGCCTTCATGGGACTAGGTTGTGGTGTTGGATGTCAAGATGAGAATGCGTGGGGTTTTCATCTTGCTGGAAAATTGATTTTTCATCAGGTTAAAAGCCTTGGAGAGGCTTTGGATAAGTATGGGTTGCATTCATGTTTTGCATGTTGCAAGTGGGGCTTATTGGGACATTAAGCTCATACTATATGTAAAAACATTTTTTTTTTGTTCAGATTTTCCTTCCTAGAGGCAGTTGGGAATAATAAAGCACGTTAGGAGGCTTGCAATTGCACGTTTTATTTGAATGATTTAAATAAAGCACGTTTTATTTTCCTTCCTACAGTTCATGTTGTGTGAATGATTTAAATATCATTTTGAATGGATGTATGGGTTGAATTAATTTGTGATGTCATGTATACTCTGTTTTTGTGGTCAAGTTAGAAGCATCAACTCATTTTAATGTTTTAGGGATGTCTTTTTCAATGGTTGCAACATTGGGTTATGTTTTGGAAACTTTAATGGAAGTTTAACAAAACTAAGGTTTCAAAAGTGATCAAATGCTTTTGAGGCTATCATTTGGTTTGAAAATGGTTCAACAATTACCTTTAAACACGAGAATGGTGTTTGAACAAGAAAAGAACAAAAGATTGAAGAATTTCATGGCAAAAAAAGCATTGGAGTCAAACCCAGCCTAGTTGGTTTAGAAATCATCGTTAGCTTTCTTAAACAATGGATGTTTCTAAACCAATTGTCAAGTACTCTATGTACTCTATTTAAGGAAAAAGGGGCCTTGTTTAAAGACCAAGAAAGGTCAATTTTCAAAACAAGTTTATTAGTGAAGCTTGGTTTTGAAACCTAGAGTGATTGGGCCTTGAAACCAAGACCTCTAGTTTTGAATTTGAAACCTTGGACACTGCACAGGCCAGTTTCAAAACAAGCCCAAGCTAGTTTCGAAATCAAGCCTTGTGTTGGTTAAAAATGTTGATTTTACATTTCCCAATGAGGTTTTGGGCCCTATATTTAACCTTATTTGGGTTTCGTCCTATTTTTCCAATGTCATGGGTCAAAATAACAAAAAACCACTCGACAATGACAATGATCCAAAGCCTTAATCCCACTAGGAGGGGCTAAAATACTTTCAAAGTGCACTAGTTACCAAAATGCCATTTCCATTGAAAATTTGGGTATTACACATTATCTAGCTACATATGCCTATTTGATTTTGTCGTCAATTTTTCATGCATTCATGTCATATTTGATAATGTTGTCGTTTTAAAAATTCTGCAAAATAAAAACTAAAAATGATGTTTGATAAAAAGAAATATTGTATATTTTATCAAGCAGTTAAATATATGTAAGAAATTATTTCAGGTTGACAAAACAACCCATCCTCCACAAAAAAAAAAAATGACAGTTGTTTTAGAGGGTGCCGTAGGTCAGTCACTAGAGATTGCGTTGACGAAGGCGTGGCTAATCAGTCAAATGGAAATAAAAATATCAACGTAGAATCATAATTTTGGTTTCTCCTTTCTTTTCAAAAAAATGTAAACTACCTTCATTATTTTAAAAACAAAAACAACACACCACACATTAATTTCCTTTTCTTCAAAAAAGTGAAAGAAAAAACCTAAAAACTGAAAACGATAGTCAAACCAAATAGGTAACATTCATAATCAGTAAATTTCTCAATGAAAATTACAAACAGGTATGAATCAAAGGAAATTATTTGCTTTCACCAGACCACTTTTTTTCTCTTCTTTGGTTGGGCTACCTTATAAAAGCTGTCACATGTGTTTGTTTATTCTTTTCACAAATGAGAAAGTAAAAGCACATCCACCCTGCCAGGACATCTTTTCCTTCTGATTGGTAATGGGCTTAGCCTTTCAGGACACAAGGGGGATACAAATTATTCAGACCACTAAATAATATGAACTTCAAGCACTTAGCACCTTACTTATGAAATTTCTGAAATTAGTATACCCTAACCAACAAAAAAATTAATGAACATAAAAAAAATAGGTAGAGCCATTCCTCATTTAAATAATCATAAACAAGAATCCGCAATCACTGAAAGCTTGTTTACAAATATTTCTTAATAGGCTCAACATGAAACTTACTAACTGGCTTGCTTCTTAAATTCCTCGTTTCTTTATGCATTGTGATAATGCAGGAGAATTCTAACTAACTGGTTTGCTTCTTAAATGCCTCGCTTCTTTATGCATTGTGATATTGCAGTAGAATTCTTGCTATCAAATCATAGTTTGCAAGTTTTCAGCAGAGCTCCTCATGGTGGTAAAAGATTTCAACTCATAAGGAAAAAGATAAGAAATTGATCTAAGAGATTTAGTAATTTATATGTGGCAGTGAAATTCTTCGAATCATTTGGATGGGATTGCCTGTGACCTTTATTGCCTATCTTCAATGTTGTAAATACAACCCAAGTGTTTGACTTCAGTGAACTAATTGCCAGATGATATTATTTATGAAGCAAGATTTACACATTGTGAAGGCAAATGCCATGGAGTGTCAAATGGCTGCAAAGGAAGCAATCCATAAACCAAGGATTTTATCCATTTAATTTGATGACACCTTATGATCTATAAATACCACTAGAATTTAGAATTTACTCAATTACATGTACTAAAACTTACTTGAATAAGATTAAGCATTTTGCGGGTCTGAGAGAAGATAAGAACATGATGACCCTCTGAAATCAGCTTATCCTGTGATGAAGCATCAGAGCCATTAGATTAAAACAGTCTACCAATATAACCACAGCATAACTTTGATAACAGTGATAAATCTGACCAATAGTAATAATATAAAAGAGATCTTGCAGGAGACATTGTCATGCTCCTCTTCAAAGTGGGATCCCTCAGTGACATCTGCTATGTGCATTGCCAGTTTTTCAGCAATAACATTGTCTTCCTGGTTTAACATTGAATCCATCCCTTCCAATACATCTTCAGCAGCTCTTTTTGTCAAGAGAAGTGGATGGTCACATATTTTCTTCAGAATCTATTTCACAAGGAACAACACATCAGTGCATATTCCAAAAAAAGATGAAAAATAACGCCTTAAGAAATCAACTTTCATACCAGTGTAAATTTATGAAGGCAATGGTTAATCCAAAGTTGCAGTGTTGAAATACAATGTTGCAAGGTTTTACAATTCCCATGTTCATACATTCCCAGTAGAATGTGTCTAATGAGATGCGATCAGTTTTCAGTCTGATAATTGTTCACCTAGAGTTTGATGGGTTAAGTCAGTAATAAGTGTTGGAGATCCGGGTTGGATTAGGAGTGTTGGTGTTTGAATAAAAGAAGGATAAAACAGCCGATCAAGATGCCTAATAAATTGGAAGCTGATAAAGAAGAAGATAAGTGTGATTTAAAGATTAAGTCTTTTATATCCTAGTTTATCTGTAACTTATTCAAACTTTGTCTATATCTCATAGGATTACAAGTTAAAGGCCGTAGACTTCACCTGTATATATAGGACGTTATTCAATACAAACAGTGAGTTTTTGATTGATTCCATCCTCCGTCCATACCTAAGGCTGTTACGCTTAGGTTTTATTTGTTTTTGGTTCATGGTATCAGAGCTCGGTTCCTATTAGCTGAGAATTAAGATATTATGGCTTCTTCCAATCCTAAGGATGCAGTTCATGCAACTGCAGAATCCTCCCTTACTCCAAACCCACAACCTGTAGCAGTTCCAGCTGCAACAACAATTTCAGCTATTCCTCTATCAACCAATAGTCACAATCTGCAAATCACACAACACGGATTGAATGGAAGAAACTTCCGAGAATCATTTCAATCTGTTAAGCTGGTGATTAAAGGCAAAGGTAAGTTCAGCTATCTATCAGGGGACGTTTCTTCTCCACCAAAAGATACGGTTGAATATCAAAGATTAGAGGCAAAAAACTCGATCATCATGGCATTGCTTATAAACTTGATGGAGCCAAAGATTGGTCGCACTTATCTATTATATCAGACTGCCAAAGAAATATGGAATGTTGTCCAAGAGATTTATTCTGATCTTAAAAACACAGCCCAGTGTTTTGAGATCAGATCAGCCACAAGGACCACTAAACAAGGTACTCTTGGGGTTACTGAATACTATAATGCATTAATGGAATTATGGCAGGAGATGGATCTCTTCTATGATCCAAGTTGGGAATGTTCTACAAACAACCTAAAAAACAACAAGATGCTGGAAAATGAGAGGATTTTTGACTTCCTCCAAGGCCTTAATGCTAACCTAGATGAAGTCCGAGGCCAGTTACTAGGTACTAAACCACTTCCATCTCTCCAGAAAGTGTTTGATGAAGTTAAAAGGGAGGAAACTAGGAAGCGAGTGATGCTCCAGGCAGCAGTTGAACCAGGGGCAAGTTCAGCACTAATTTCAACCAAATGTGAAGATCCTCATAAGAAAAAATAGTGGTGTGAACACTGTAATAAGCCCTACCACACTAAAGATATATGCTGGAAATTGCATGGGAAGCCAGCAAACTGGAAGCCAAGGAGTAAAAGGGAGAAGGAAAAACCAACTTATGTCATAGCAATAGCCCCCAACATGAATAAAAGTATAAATCTAAGCCTAACTACTGAACAAGTGAATTTTTTGCAGAATTTTCTAAGCAATTCCCAGATTGCAAAAGAGTTAGATACCTCAGCCAACAACTCTACAGCATCAGTGGCCCGAAAAGGTAATCTAGCATACTCTTTGTGGTCTAAGAAACTAAAGGGAAGTTGTTGGGTGATAGACACAGGTGCATCCGATCATATGACTAGGTCTACAACCACGTTCAATTAACTCCAGCTCAATGATAAGGAGTTGAAAGTTCTGATGGCAGATGGTACTATGGCTTTAGTTAGGCGGAAAGGGGATGTATATGTGTCTGGTTTGCAACTTAAATCCGTCCTATATGTGCCAAGTTTAAAGTGTAATTTGCTATCAATTAGCAAATTAACCAAGGACATGAATTGCAGCATAATATTTTCCTCTTCTCATTGTGTTTTTCAAGACCGATCTTCGGGGAAGGTGATTGGCAATGCTGAGGAAAAGGATGAGCTCTATTGGGTTTTAGAGAACAAGGCTTCTACTACAGATCAATTACTACATAAGTCTTCTTTTGCTACTGCTAGTTCTAATTCTAAAATTTTGTAGTGGCACAAATGCCTTGGCCATCCAAGCTTTTCATATCTAAGAAGTTTGTATCCAAGTTTTTTTATCAATAAAGAAAAGCTAGTTCTTCAATGTGAACATTGTATTCTTGCCAAACAAAGACATAGAACCTATCTACCTCAATAAGTAAAATAGGAAAATGCCCAAGTGATACACTGATATAATGCAAGAGTGAATGAAATAGAGTAAGTTTTAGCAAAAGAGGTGGTAGAGGAAGACGAACAAAATCTTTGTAGGAAACTCCTAGGCATGAAATGCATTATAATGGCCTTATATAAGATGTGGCCATAAAGACAATTGGCAAGCAAGAATCCATGCAACTAACCCTACCTAGTGGGACTAAAGCTTGATTTTTTGTTGCAATCACAGGAAGATATAAGACAGCTGTCAAAAACTTTTATGGCATCTACAAGTAAATTATGACTAATTTCCCAATTTTAAGCAATTTAATTCTTTAGCAATTATTTATACGATTAAGAGGGGAAAAAATTGTTAACATTTGCAGTAGATTAGAAGAAAATAGTTCTTTGTTAACATCTTGCTGTCTATCACCATTGAGACCACAAACCTTCCCACAAGATGATAGGGAAACAGAAGGGAAAAAAAAAAAAAGAACATATAAATATTATGATGAAGCATCTGGACATAAATTATCCAAATAAAATTCAGAATTCTTGCCAAAAAAATAATATATATATATAAAGCACATGCATAAAGACCAAGCCATTGCAAGAGGGAAAAAAACACTTCATAATGAATTATACCGTTAATGCAGCAAGAGGTGACCCATCAAAAGCTGAAAGAACCAGCTCACTTTTCAAAAAAGCTTCATAGAGTTGCCGCTGCACCAATCAAATAAAAACCATAATGTAACCATTTACTTTAACCAAAATTTTAATGAAAAAGTAATGTAGAATGAGTGAAAATTTACACCTGGCATCTGGTCAATCTGAGCCACACAATAATCTCATTCTTTTTAGAAAGTTTTGCAGTCTTAGTGGTATCATCTTCATCAAATACCTCACTTTTCAAGCGACGCAGGAAGTATGGTTGAATTCGTTCTCTTAGCTCCTGTTGTGTTAAGTAAAGAAGTGTACATTAATGCATTTACATTCTCTGAAGGAGCTTACTTCTTGCAATCACAACAACAAACGCAAGCAAGAGACAAGTGTAGAAGCCTGAAAGTAAATATATAGTATATAATGGTTATTATACAAGTACCTTTACCAAATATAGACCAAAAAAATGTACATAGGGAAGGTTCACCACATATCGTACCATGAGTACCAATAAAAGGAGAACTCATAAAAGAACTAGCAGCCACTGTTAGTTTAAATTGAACAAATGCCTGAACTAACTTGGAAACTGGAATACTTGTATAAAGAATCTTATGTGCATATTGTAACAATTTCACTGCATTCTTGGCTAACTTGTGTCAGGTCCTTAGATCAGTGTTCTAAAATGCATTAGGCGCTAGTCGGGCGCCAGATGGGGGCCTAGAGCCTAGGGGGCCTAGGTGGTGCCTAGGAAAATGTTTTTTTTAAAAAAAAAATTAACATTTTGATGTAAATTAAAAATGTACAAATTTGTTTATTTGCTGCTTGCTAAGTATTGAACAATTTTTTTTTCTTCTTTTTTTTTTTTTTCCTGAGTATTGTAACTTGCTACTTGCCAAGGAGGAAGTTGGCTTGCTGCTTGCAGCAAGAGCAAGCAGCAACGAGCAAGGACTTCCTCCTTGTTGCTACAGCAAGCATCCTTGCTCATTGCTACAAGTCCTTGCTTGTTGCTGCTTGCAGCAAGCCACAACAACGAGCAAGGACTTCCTCCTTGCAGCAAGTAGCAACGAGCAAGGACGAAGATGTCGCAGCAAGGAGCAAGGAGGAAGATGGCCATACTTACCAGAGGAAGACGAGTGAGAACTGTAATGATTGAATTAGGGCAGAAAGTAGAACAAAAATGATGAGAAGGAAAGTGCTCTGTATTTTCTGTTTTTATCGATAGAAGAAGAAATGAATGAATTACAGAAAAATAAGGCAAGCTGAGTATATACTCAGCCAAAGCCTAAACTACCGACATAATAAAACGCACCAGTCATAAGTGCAAGTTCAAAACTAATTGCTACAACATACAGCAACATACACAATATAATTAAATAATAGAAACATCAAACACAGCTTATGTAATATTTTCTTTCACATTCCCCCTCAATTGAGACTCCCTTCTAACCAACTGCTTTCCTGTAAAACCTTGGGAAGCTGAGGCTGCTTGAATAGGTGATTCTTTTAGACTGATTTTGTCACCAAAAACCAAGACCTGCTTCTTGGCAAACTCTTAGTGAAAATATCAGCTAATTGATGTAAAGTAGGCACATACCGAATTTCACCCTCACCATTTTCAATCTTTTCTCACACAAAATGGACATCAATCTCAATATGTTTGGTACAAAAATGAAATACTGGATTTTCAGCAATACTTTTTGCAGCCATGTTATCACTCCACACTATAGGTTTTGAACCACTCTTATAACCAGCTCTGAAAATAGAGATTTCAGCCATAATATTTCAGTCACCCCTTGTGCAACAGCTCTATATTCAGCCTCTCCAACTGATCGAGCAACCACTGATTGCTTCGTTGAACTCCAAACTATAAAATTGTGCCCAAGAAATACACAAACACCACTACTAGAGCGCCTGCTAACTTTACATCCGACATAATCCGCATCAGTATATACAACCAGCGATAAATCAAGAGGTGCTGGTGAGAAAAAGAGACCTAGACCAAGAGTGCCCTTTAGATAACTAAGCAACAGCTTACAAGCTGTCCAATGCCTACTGTTTTGGAGAGGATAAGAATTGACTAAGCTAATTGACAGCAAAAGAGATATCCGGTATGGTGTAGGTTAAGTATTGTAAAGAGCCAATGATTGACCATATAGAGATGGATTTTCAAAAGAATCACCTTCATCAGTTAGTGACACAGCAGAATTCATAGGATTGTCACATGATTTACAGTCTTGCATATCAGCTTTCTTCAATAAATCCAAAGCATATTTAGATTGTGTAAGATAAATTCCAGCTTTATTTCTATGAGCTTCAAAGCCAAGAAAATAATGAACCGATCCTAGAGTTTTTAGAGAAAAGTTTGTGTCTAAATCATGAATAAAATCTCCAAGAGCTGTTGAATTAGAACTAGCGATCAATATATCATCAACATATACCAGGGCAAACAATATAAACTGAGAAGTTCTTTTAATGAACAATGAGGCATCAGAAACAGCTCTTATAAATCTCCATGACTGCAAAGCAACTCTCAACTTAGTGTACCATGCCCGATGTGCCTATTTAAGGCCATAGAGATATTTTCTGAGCTTACAAACATGAGAGGGAAATCAAGAATCAATAAACCCTTCAGGTTGAGACATAAACATACTCGGTTAAATCTCTATTTAAAAAGGCATTATTAATGTCTACTTGTTGTATGTCCCATCCAAATGTAACAGCCAAGGTAAATAAAACTCGAATAGTTGGAGCCTTAACAACCAGACTAAAAGTTTCAGCATAATCAACCCCCAATGTTTGAAGAAAACCCTTGGCTACCAACCTAGCCTTGTGTTTAAGAATTGTTCCATCAAGATTATACTTTATTCGATACACCCACTTGCAGCCAATAAGGTTCATGTCCATAGAAAAGGAAACTAAGTCCCAAGTTTGATTATGCTGCAAAGCTATAAACTCTTCCTCCATAGTTTTAACCCATTGTGAAACTAAAAAGGCCTCATGCACAGAACTAGGCACTAAGGAACTAGTTAGAGCATGAGGAGAAGTAAATTGAAGTTGCTTGGCCTTGAACCTGGTAAGCATAGGATGAATAGAAGGAAGAGGTCCAGCAATATGTTTATGGTTACGTGTTGCAGGTTTAGAACAAGGCTAAGGAACAAATGCAGCAGGTGACGGAGTAGAAGAATTAATAGGAAAAGAATCTAGAGAGTGAGGAAGTTGCAGTGTTTGATAAGGAGGAGGACACAGGGGGTACTGCTTTAAAGGAAGCAGGAGCTAAACGAGACTCAAAGACTTTTCTTTAAAATCCATTTGAAGAGGACTGAGATGTAGCAGGAGAAGAAAATAATGGATTAAAAGGAAATTCATCTAGATGAAATTGCACATGGCGAGTGATATAAACCCAACCAAAAGGATGCAAACATTTATAACCTGAATGTACATGACTATACCCAATAAAGATACATTTGGTTGAATGAAAAGCAAATTTGTGCTTATTTTAAGAACGTAGGAAAAGGAAAGCAAGCACAGCCAAAAAGTTGCAACAACATATAATTAGACTGCCTGTGGTAGAGGTAGCGTTCTAAAATGCGGCTGCCTAGGCGTTAGGCAGACCCTTGCTGCCCCAAATACATGCAAGTCAACATCCTAGGTGCCGGGTGGCCAAAACACAAAACAACGCCTTGGCATCATTTATATATATATATAAATATATTGTTTATTGTTTATATATATTTCTCTGCTAACTAGTCCATCTAATCTGTTTATATATAATATATATATATAAGTTTCATTTGTCTTTAACTTTGATTTATCTAAAAATAACATGATATTACATCAAAAATTTAAAAAACCAAAAAAACAATAGTCTACCTAGGCACTAGGCCCTAGTCTAGTAGAACACTGGGTAGAGGAGTTCAAAAGGTATTTTAAATTTGAGAGAAGATGAGGGAAGCAAATTGATAATATGGACAACTGTTTAGAAGGCTTCAACCCAAAATTTTAATAGCATGTTGGCATGAGATAACAAAGTAAGGCCCATTTTGGCTACATGCCTATGTTTCCTTTCAACAACACCATTTTGCTTATGAGTATAAGGACAAGTGAATCGTGATTGAATGACACAGCTATGAAGATAGGGTAAAAATGCCTTAAGCTCTCCTCCATTGTCTGTTTGTAAAGCATGTAATTTGGTTTGAAACTGAACTTCAACAAGTTTGCGAAATGTTACAAAAGTTGACAGGGCATCTGATTTGAGTTTCAAGGGGTATAACCATGCATATCTTGTATAGGCATCTACAAAAATGATATAATATCGATGTCGTTCAATGGACAAAATAGGAGAAGGACCCCATAAGTCTGAGTAAACCAATTCAAGAGATTTGTGATAACTTTATAAATTATGCTTCAAGTTCACACAAAGCGAAGAAATCGTTTGCATCAAAAGAAGATGAATGACTCAATTTTTTTAATGTAAAATTTAAAATTGAGAAATAGACAATCCACAAGAGATGAAGCATTATTTGGCCTTGATGAGCTATCCTCAAATGATGAATGGATAATAGAGTATAGCTTTATTGATTCCTCCAATGGAAATAGTTCAGATATTTTTTATGGTGCAACAAGGATAGAAAGTAAGGAAAATGAAGAAGTTGGAGAAGATTTGGAAAGTCATGAAGATGAAGGTGAAGATAATGTGGATCATGACCAAGACAACAATGATGGTGAAGGACCATTAGAGCCTTTAGGGGGTTCAGAATTGGGTGGTAATGATATTTTTACTAATATTGATGATTTTGAAGTAGAAGATGACATTGATTTAGAAGATGCTGATGAAGATGGTGATGATGAAGGTGGTCATAGCTTGGACTTGGATGAAGATTTAAATATTTTTACTAATTATTTATTTTAGTTTGTATTTTGTCTTTGTAATGTAGAAGTTTAACAATGTGTGTTGTTTTCATTTATATTAGGTTATGACTTATGAGAATTTACATTATATGAACTCATATTTGGAATTTTATTATGGATGGATGAATGATGATAAATGGACTTAATATTTAGAAATTTCATATTATTTAGTATTTTTGAAATTGATAGATAAAGTTATTTTGAAATAGATACATGTGTTTCATTCATAATAAGGAATAAGGTTATAATAATCATGTTATTAAGCAATATTAATTCATTTTTTATAAAATTATGTCATTATAAACATATATTTAAATAAATTAATGGGTATTTTTAATTGTCTCTAAAATCTTACGATTTTACAATCCAAGTTTATGATTCAATTTTATGAACCCTCTTTCGATCCTACTTAAAATCTCGATTTTAACAACCTTATTTTTAGCTACATGAGAGGTAGTTAAATGAAGAATTCGTTAAAAGAGATCCCTCCAATATCCTAGTATAAAAACTGCTACATTCATTTTCCTGGAATAAAGGAAGTCAGATTTCAGTTTCCTTTCTATCTCTTTCTCCTCTCATGAATTTCTCTCCCTCCCTCATTCTCTTCGAACACCAGCCTTGAAACCCTAAAACCTTTAACCCATATCCCTGTAGCCCTAACCTTAAAACCCAAATTCAGAAACCCTAATCTTGTAAGTCCTATTATATGATTTTGTATATAAAAAATGGCCAACAATCTGAAATTAATTCTACTGCTTTTAGGCATCAACAGCATCACACGCAACACAAATCCAAGTGTAGCTTAAGTCAAGTCTGTTATGGTATCACATTTCCTTGAAAAACCTACACAAAAGTGTGCAAGAGTTTCATGAAGACAAAAAAGTAAGAAATGCCAGCTTAAGAATGCTGTTGTAATGGCAACATCAACAGCAACCTGTAATCTGCAGCCACTGTCTCTGTAGCTGTGTCTGTAGCTATTAAGTTTGTGAGCATAGACTACATGGCCATTTAGTTAATGCTGCTAACCCCAAAATATGTAACAATTGAATTGTAGGGGCGTCTATCTCAATGTTGTTTGAGAGTGAATATACCATGATTGAAACTTCAAAGAACAAGAGATATCTCGTCATAGTTACCAGGTTCCCGCCTACCCCCTAGAACGCAATCTGGATCACATGTTCGAAATCTTGGTGCATGAGTTTAGTTAAAACAATTAAAAACTAGGGAAGAAACATAAAGTTAGAACAATTTCTGAAGAAAATTAGAGAACAGGAAGCATGCCTAACTCACTTTCTTGTATATTCTATTATATTTTGAGTTATATCCAAATCTAACTTCATTTGCATAGGATTTTTCATTCCATAGTGTAGAAGAAAACTGAAAACTTGGTATATTTTCCACTTCCACTTGATTACAATATATGTAAGAGAAAGAAATCAAACAAATCCCTACAACTAAGAAAAAAAAAGAATCATAATTACATATATCAATCAATCCCAACAATTAAGATTGATTATAATCAATCCCATAGATAGTGAGATTGTTACAGCTGTTAACTATTTGACCAATCACACACATAATCACAGCCTTAATTCATGACACTCCCTCTCAAGCTGGTGAATAGACATTGTCCATTCTCAGCTTGACTCAAAGCTTGAGTCTCTTAGTTAGAACATTAGCTAGTTGTGATTTGCTTGGTATATAAGGCGTGCAGATAAGACTACTATGCAATTTTTCTTTAATAAAATGTCGATCCACCTTAATGTGTTTTGTCCGGTTATGGTGCACAAGATTGTGTGCAATACTAATGGCAGACTTATTGTCACAATAGAGCTTCATAAGACCTTCCCACTTGAGTCTTAGATCTTTCAGAATAATCTTTAACCATAATAGTTCACATATCCTCTGTGTCATTGCCCTAAATTCTGATTTTACACTTGATCCGACCACGACAGATTGTTTCTTATTTCTCCGAATAACCAAGTTTCCACCTAATAAAGTACAATATCCCAAAGTAGATCTTCTATCAATCACTGAACTTGCATAATTTGCATCATTGTAGGCCTCTAGAGTGAGTTTGCCTCCCTTTTTGAACGTAATTCTCTTTCCTAGAGTACCCTTAAGGTAATATAAGATTCTGTAGACTACTTAGAGGTGAAGGTCTTTGGGTTCATGCATGAATTAACTCACTATATTCACGACATAGGCTATATCTGGCAGTGTGTGAGAGAGGTAAATTAACCTACTGACTAACCTTTGATATGTCTCTTTGTTTATGTCTATATCTCCATTAGCTCCACCAAGTTTGTGATTAGAGTCAATTGGAATGCTAGATGGTTTGCAAGCCATTTTCCCTGTGTCTCATAAAAGATCCAAGACATACTTGTGTTGGGATATAAATATCCCCTGTCTGGACCATGCCACTTCAATACCTACGAAATACTTCAAATTTTCTAATTACTTGATCTCAAACTCTTAGCCAAACATTTGCCCAAATTCTGCCTCTACTTTTCATCATTTCATGTTATTATAATGTTATCCACATAAACAATAAGAACTGTGACAAGACCTGAACCTGAGTGTTTTGTGAATAGAGTGTGGTCCGCTTGGCTCGGTTTGTAACCCATGGCTTGCATTACTTTGGAAAATCTCCCAAACCAAGCTCTAGGTGACTATTTTAGGCCATATAATGCCTTCTTAAGTCTACAAACCTTAGTCCCAAGTTTGTTTTTGTTGAATCTTGGGGGTATGTCCATATAAACTTCCTCCTCAAAGTCTCCATGCAAGAAAGCATTCTTCACATCAAACTGTAACAAAAGCCAATCAAAATTAACTACTAGGGATAAGAGAATTATCACCGTGTTCATTTTGCCTGCCGAAGCAAATGTTTCTTGGTAGTCTATTCCATATGTTTGAGTATAACCCTCAACTACTAACCTAGCCTTGTATCTTTCAAGTGTCCCATCTGCTTTATACTTGATTGTGAAGACCCATTTACACCTAACAAGTTTTTTCCCTTTTGGTAAATCCACAATCTCCCATGTGTTATTCCTCTCAAGAGCCTGCATTTCAACATTCATAACATTCCTCCAATTTTCACAGTTTAAAGCCTCTGATAATGTGATAGGAATGGATGTTGTGTGTATGTTTGTAAGAAAGTTTCTATGATATGGAGAGCATCTTTTAAAGTATACAAAGTGAGAGAGTGGATATAAGGGACATTTTGTGCACTCTCTAATTCCTTTCCTAGGTGCTATAAGAAGGTTAATATCAGCCATAGAATCAACATTAGAAGGTGAGTCAATAGATGTTACCTCATTTCCAGACATTGGAATTGATGATAGGTGCAGCCTTAGTTCGGGTTTTGGATTATTTCTTCTTGAGTAAATCTGGAGAAACCGTTTGTTAGTGGTGGTCTCCTCCCCGACAATTTGGAGAACATGTTGGAGGGAGGATTTAGGTTCATGAGCTTCTGAGGTAGAGTCAAATGCAGGTTGTTCAAGTAGAGGTTTAGGAGCCGGAGCTAGTGGCAAAAAGTTAGAAAGGAGCAACTCATCCTTATCTTCCACACTTGAGGTTTCCCTTTGAAGAGAAGGGTGAGTAAAATGGGGTTCAATTTCAACAAAGGTAACATCTGCAGAAACCAAAAATTTTTTAGTCGGAGGATAATAATATTTGTACCCTTTTTGTGTAAAAGAATAGCTCACAAAGACACACTTAAGAGCGCTAGAATCCAACTTCCTCCGATGAGGGTTGTGAACATGAACAAATGAAACACACCTGACTGCTTTAGGACTAAGCTGATTTGTGGTAGGAAGAGTAGAATAGAAGCAAGATAAGACTGCCATAGGAGTTTGAAAATGTAACAATCGAGAGGGTAATCAGTTTATGATATGAGTGGCTGTGAAGATAGCTTATCCCCGAAATTGTTTAGGCACATTTTTGTGAAACGACAATACCCTAGTAGTATCTAGGAGATGGCTGTTTTTTCGTTCTGCAATCTCATTCTATTGAGGGGTAGAAACACATGAGGATTCATGAATAACTCCCCATTGAAGGAAATAATGGGAAAGGGTTTGGGTGAAATAATCCTTTGCATTATCTGACCGAAACCATTTGATTTGTGCCCCAAATTGATTATGGATCATAGAAAATAAATTGGGAAGAATATCGCTCACATCAGATTTAGATGTAAGAAAAAAGACCCATGTAACCCTTGTGCAATCATCAATGAACAAAACAAACCAAAAAACATTTGGAATAGTTGATGAACTTCAGATATCATTATGAATCAATTCAAAAGGAGTAAGACATCTGTTATTACTAGCTAGAAAAACAACACATCTATGTTTAGCAAACTCACAGACATCACAATGAAACTCTCTAATATCAAGATTTTGAAACAACGAAGGGAACAAAATTTTAAGAGTAGAAAAAACAAGATGTCACGGACTGTAATGATGCAGCCAAATAGTGTCCCTGGAGGGGTTATGTGGTTCTAAAAGACATGTTAAAGGTTGTTTCCACCTGCCAACAAGTAATTTCTGAGACTTCTCAGGATAGTATAGGTCATCTCGTTCCTTAGCATGTCCAATCATCAATCTTGAGTCCTTATCCTGAAACCAACAACAAGAAGGAAGAAAAAACACTTTGCAATTAGTGTCATAGGATAGCTTGGATATTGAGATTAAGTTGGTGGACAATTTAGGCAAATGAAGGACATTTTTGAGGATCAAGAGCTGATTTTGATCTCTCTTATTCCAACTGTTGTGATCAAAGAACCATCAACTAAAACAATTTTCCAATTGCTAGAACAAGGTGAGTATGAAAGAAAACACCGAGAGGAAGGAGTAATATGGTCTGTGGTTCCGGAGTCAATAATTCATGAGTCTTTAAGAGATGTATCAAAGCCATTTAAAGCATGTGAAATTGGGGTTTTACCATATTATTGCGGTGAGCATGTACCTAAAGAGGATGATGCCACAAGGGTACTTAAAAAGTACCACAACCTTTCAATCTCTTCCTTGTTGAATTCTTTTGGTTCATGGGATTGTTTTTCCTCCTGTGGAGTTGCCATATTAACTTGCCCCTAGCACCTATGTTGATGTTGTCCATCTCTATTTCCCCATTCCTTGTTTGGGGGCTTTCCATGTAGCTTCTAGCACATCTCCCTAGTATGTCGTGGTTTCTTACAAAAAATATACCACATATTCTCACGGTTGTCATTGCCCATAGATTTGAGACCTGTTTTTCCATTTTCTCCAAGCAGTTGTTCATTCTTAAACCCACGATTTCCTCCTCCTTTTGCCACCATTGCTGAGACCTCAACTGGTTTGGGTCCAACATGACACCCCTCCTGCTTTCCTCAGCTATAATAATTGAAATCACTTCATTAAGTGAACATAAGTCATCTTAGCCTAGGATTTAAACCCTCACCTAATCATACTCCACATTAAGGCTTGCAAGAAAATCGTAGGTGCAATCTTTGTCTATAAAAGCCTTCAAGGTGGCTGCATCATCACTGTTCTTAATCTCAATTACCCTGTAGTGATCCAATTCTTGCCATAGTCCCTTTAAAAAATTGGCATACTCAGTGACAATTCTATTATCTTTCTTTGTTGCAACTATTTTGATCTTCAACTCGTAGATCTAGGCTACATCCTTCACCTTCAAGTAGGTTTGTTGGATAAACTCCCAAACCTCCTTTGTTGTTGACAAAAGCATGTAGGTATCGCTAATTTTGGGAGCCATGGAACTCCATAGGCATGCAATGATCATGGAATCTTCTTCATCCCATGCCGCATAAGTTGAATCTCCCTTTTCCTTTCAAAATGGTTCGAATCAACTAGGACCATTTAAGATAATTCCTTCTATCCAACCGATAGGCAGCATTGATTTGTTGCAATTCTCTTGACGAATGAAGCAGCATGGGTGTCAGTGTTTCCCTTGTATCATGGGAACTAGCTTCATCAGTGGTGGCTAACATCTCTGGTTAATGGGAAGGGCCAAGGGAGGAATGGAAAATAACGTACTATTGCAACAATGAAGGCTACTCGTGATGGTTGTAGTAGCGGGTAAGGCTGGGCAACAATGAAGGTTGATGGTGATAGGCTATCGGTAGCAACAAAAGAATAGTCGATGATGAAGGCTCAGAAATAAGAGTCCTGGGGTTTCTTAGGCTCTGATACCATGTAGAAGAAAACTAAAAACTTGGTATATTTTTGTAGAAATGTAGGAAATGGGGAAAATGGATCCATATTTTATGGGATCCCACAAATTGAGGAAACATGTATCCATGTTTCATGGGTTACATGTATCCATGTTTTATGGTATTTTCTTTTCTATCTTTTGGTGTGTATATAAGATGTTATGTCAATTAAATTGTGTGTGAAGATATCATTGTATTCCATATTGTCTTGTTTGGTTATATGGTAATAGAGCCACCCTCAGCAACCGTCGATCTACAATTCTTCTAGTAGACAAGTCAGTTGTTGCTGTCAAAACGCCAAGAACAAAGAAGTTTCGTTGTTGCTGTCAAAACACCAGGAACAGAGAAGTTCCGACGCTTGTTGTCCTTTCAACCTAGTGCAGCCACCGTCACCCATTGTCCAACTTCGTCCTCTGTCATTCGCCGGCCTAGCCTAGCGAAACCACCATAACCACCGCCTCCACGGCTGTAACCACCGCAGCTGTAAACCCCCCCTGTCGTTGCTCCCACTGTGCCTTATTGACAGTGGCGTCCTTCATTAACTACTCATCCTTGAATGTTACGAACCCAAAGCCCCTGGATCTACCAATCTCTCAATCATTGACGATCTTCGAATCAACGATCTCACTAAACTGAGAAGGATCTCTCAAGGGAGTTGTTGTCAGTTCGTGTAGCCATAGCCGTCGTTGACCTCTGATTGGCCAAACCCAGGAGCCCAGCCATCGTTGCAGTCACCACACGCCGCCCTTCATATTTGTTCGCCAAGACTATTTTTGCTCCAATCTCCCTCTCTAATGCCCCAATCGCGACATTGTCACCACCGTTGAACTCGTCTCTCTCAGCCCATCTAGATCCCGATGGTTTCATCGCCATCAGCCACTGCCCCGCCGTCGGCCACTGCTCGTCACCTTAGTCAGTTATCCAGTGACTGCTGGTGGGATTTCTCCATTGTTACTAGCCACCTTTTAAGCAAATCCAGATCCTTGCCAGATCTGGGTTAGATCCAACCCGCCCAAATACGACCTACTTCAGATTTGCTCAACCGAGTTGACTCATTAGGTCAGATCCAACAAACCCAGCCAACTCAAATTAAAAGGCGAAGGATGACTGGATCTGCAATTTGCAATCACTTATTAGTCAACAAATCATCGATCCATATCGCCACCATGTCGACGTTCCCTTCACATCTAGTTCCTTCAACAAAGAGCAGTTCAATCAACTCTTAACATTGTTACTGTCCAATTCGTTACCTGGTACATCTAATGGTTCTTTGGTACAATCAGGCAGAACTACTTTAGCTCTGTCAAGTTCCTTTAAATCTGCTCTCCATGGATCATTGGTTCAGGGGCATCTGATCACATGACCAACTTGCCTAATCTTTTCGATTCATATACTCCATATTCAAGTAGTGCTAGAGAGATAAACGGACTTTACTACTTCAATGAGGATTTCTTCGATAATAAAAAAGCTCACGGATTAAGTGATAATAGTTCAATCTCCATTTCTGATCCAATAATGCAATTGCATCTCAAGCTAGCCCATCCTAGTTTTCCTAATTTAAGACACTTATTTCCTAAATTGTTTAAAGGAGTGGATTGTTCTAAGTTTCAATGTGAAAGCTATCATTTGTCTAAAAATCATCGTGTTAAATTTGTTCCCAAACCTTACCGACTTTCAAAACCATTTTATTTGATTCACAGCGATGTTTGGGGACCCTCAAAAGTTACCATTTTATCTGCTAAAAGATGGTTTATAACTTTTATCGATGATCATATTAGACTATGTTGGGTTTTTTTACTTAATAAAAAATCCAACATAGCAAGTGTTTTCAAATATTTCTTTTACATGATCGAAGCCCAATTTCAAACAAAAATTTGTATTTTTCGATTTGATAATGGAACAGAATACTTCAATGAATGTTTAGGGGGGGTTTTGAAAGAAAAAGGTATTTTACATCAATCAATATGTCGCGAAACTCCTCAACATAATAGCATAGCTGAACGAAAAAATAGACATTTACTTGAGATAACTAAGGCTATTATGTTTTCTATGAATGTCCCAAAATACCTCTAGGGAGATACTGTTTTAACTGCTTGCTATTTAATCAATAGGATGTCCACTCGAGTCATAAACTTTGAGACACCTTTAAATTCCATTAAAAAGACTTTTCCTATGTGCTAGTTGTACTCTGAGCTACATTTAAAAATTTTTGGATGTACTTGCTTTGTTTACATTCCACAAATTTTTTGATCCAAATTATATTCAACAGATGAAAAATATGTTTTTGTTGGTTATGCTCCCTGAAAAAAAGGGTAAAAATGCTTTAATCCTTTGACAAAAAAAACTCATATAAGCATGGACATGTCTTTCATAGAGAATCAACCCTATTTTATCAAAAATCATCTTTAGGGAGAGAATATTGTAGAAAAAATAATTTTTTTAAACTTATAGAAGAAGATAATTTTTTGCAAATTTTTGAATCTCTTCCAAATATGTTTGATGTGATTGACACTCCACTCCACTTTGATAAACGATCCAAGGAAATTGGTGCTCCAAACAATAAAAAATAGGATGCATCTAATTCACAAGTGCCAAGCATAATGGAGTCGAAACCAAGGGGAGAATTACTACAAACGGATCAAAGCAATCCGAAACCTGAGTTTCAGTTTTATATCAGAAGAAAATCTCAGAGAAATGTTATTGATCCGAATATCCTTCCAGTAACTGAGCAATTGGCATCTTCGGATGATGGTTCTTCTTCCACTCAGGGTAATTCTAAACTTAATCCTTTAAATTCTTCCTCAGTTGATTTGTCTGATCTTGATATCTCCATTGCCACTAGAAAAGGAGTAAGATCTTGTACTAAACATCCTATTGCCAAATACTTGTCCTATCAAAAACTGTCTAATGGCTACAAGGCATTTCTTTCAAATATTTTCAACTTGCATGTACTAAGAACATTCAAGATGCTTTAGATGATCCGAATTGGAAGCTAGTTGTAAAGGAAGAGATGAATGCTCTTAAAAAGAACTGGACTTGGGAGATTGTGGAGCTACCGAGAGGCAAGACAGCTGTAGATTGTAAATGGGGCTTCACTGTAAAATGTAAGGCAGATGGAAGCATAGAGAGGTATAAAGCAAGACTTGTTGCCAAGGGGTTCACCCAAACATATGGGATCGACTATCAAGAGACATTTGTTCTAGTGGCAAAGATAAACTCTATTTGAATCCTCTTCTCTCTCGCGGTGGCCCGAGATTGGCCTTTACACCAACTCGATGTAAAGAATACCTTCCTAAATGGCGATTTGGAGGAAGAAGTGTATATGGACCTCCCACCTGGATTTGAGAAGAGCCTTGGTACCAACAAGATATGCAGTCTAAAAAAATCCTTGTATGGTCTGAAACAGTCTCCAAGAGTGAGGTTTGAAAGGTTTGGAAAGGCAGTAAAAAGCTATGGTTATACTCAAAGCTAAGCGGAGCACACAATGTTCTTCAAGCACTCTGGTAACAATAAGAAAGCTATTTTAATTGTTTATGTGGAAGATATAATAATGACTAGTGATGACAGGGGAGAGATTGAAAAACTTAAGAGGAAACTAGCATTTGAGTTTGAGACCAAAGACTTGGGACCCCTAAAGTACTTCCTTGAGATGGAGTTTGCAAGATCTAAGGATGGAATCTTTGTCAACCAACTTATGTCCTGCATTTACTCATTGAAACAAGAATGCTCAGGTGTAAGATAGCTGAAACTCCCATCAAACTTAATTTAAAGATACAACCTGTCGAAGCAAAAAATGTGGTAGAAAGGGAGAAATATCAAAGGCTTGTGGGCAGACTCATCTATCTGTCCCACACTCGACCTGATATAGCATTTGCAATAAGTATAGTAAGTCAATTTATGCACTCACCAGGTTCGCAACATTTTAAAACAGTTTATAAAATTCTAAGATACCTAAAGAAAGCTCCTGAAAAAGTTTGCTCTTCAAAAACATAGACATCTTCACATAAAGACTTATACAGACGCAAACTAAGCAGGTAGTGTTACTGATAGAAGATCTACATCAGGATACTGCACCTTTGTGGGAGATAATCTCGTCACTTGGAGGCAGTGTTCTAAAATTCGGCCTAGGCGGCCGCTGGCTACCGCGATTATGACCTAATCGGCCCATTTAAGTGTTGGCCCAGCTAATTGGTACCGGGCGAAGGCTAGTCGGCCTAGGCGGCCGGCGGCCGCCTAGTCGCATGAATCACCTAGGCCGATTATGGCCTAACCTGCCGCCTTACCCCTTATCTCTCTCGTCGCTTTCCCCTTCTCTCTTGCAGGCACCACCGCTAACCGTCTCTTGTGGAGGAGGAGGAGGAGGAGTCGCTTGCCCTTTCTGTCTCAGCCTCTCTCGTCGCACGCCGCTGTCATCTCTTACAGAGGCTCTCCAGTCGTCTCTCTTGGCCCAGATTTCCATTGGCCCCTTGGCCATCGCCGCTAATCATCTCTCTCGTGTTCTTCCTCTGCCATAGCCTGATGGCCCAATTTATATATATATATATAAGTTTTTGATTTATATATATAAGTTTTATTTATCTGAAAATAATATGAAATTACATTGAAAACTATAAAAAAAAAGTAGTCCACGTTGGCATCCTAGGCACTAGGCCCCAGTCTGACACCTGACTAACGCCTAGCGCATTTTAGAACACTGCTTGGAGGAGCAAGAAACAAAACGTGGTGACCAAAAGTAGTGTTGAAACCGAATTTCGTTCAATTGCCCACATGATTTGTGAGGTCATGTGGATAAAAAGACTTCTAGAGGACTTAAGGGTCTCCACTCCCTTACCAGCTAAGGTTTACTATGATAATAAACCTGTGATTTCCATTACTCATAATCTAGTACTCCATGATAGGACAAAACATGTAGAGGTGGATAAACACTTTATTAAGGAGAAGATTGATAATGGGGTAATTTATATGCCCTACATTCCAACAATTAATCAAGTCGCTAATGTTCTTATAAAGGGGTAACACAAAAATTAATTTGAAAAATTAGTGAACAAGTTTGCCATGGAAGATATATTCAAGTTAGCTTGAGAGGGAGTGTAGAAATGTAGGAAATGGGGAAAATGGATCCATACTTTATGGGATCCCACAAATTGAGGAAACATGTATCCATGTTTCATGGGTTACATGTATCCATGTTTTATGATTTTTTATTTTCTATCGTTTGGTGTGTATATAAGATGTTGTATGTAGATTAGATTGTGTGTGAAGATATCATTGTATTCCATATTGTCTTGTTTAGTTATAATTTTCTACTTCCACTTGATCACAATATATATAGGAGAAAGAAATCAATCAAATCCCTTTAACTAAGGGCGGGGAAAAAAAAAGAATCCTAATTACATCAATTACTAATTTATATTAATTAATAAATTCCAACAGTTAAGGTTGATTATAATCAATCTCATAGATTGTGAGATAAGATTGATTATAATCAATCCCATAGATTGAGGGATTGATTGAAATTGGTAATCAATCCCATAGATTGTGGGATTGTTATAGCCTTTAAATATTTGACCAATCACACACACAATCGCTGTCTTGATTCACGACACATAGGATGTACAAGAACATGGAAAAGAATTCAAAATAAAACAAAAGAGACCAACTTATATAATAGGAAAGTATCAATTCAACTATTCTTTACTCGAATACAACTATAAAATGTACCATGGCCCAAAATAACTAACCAATTAAGCCTACCCTTTCCATACCACAAAATTAGCATACTAACATACGCCACACTTGGTCCCATATCACAAACAGGACTGCACCACATTCCTGGTAGCTATGCATTTGATTCATTACATACAGAAATTCTGATAAGAATCATGGAGGGCTGACTAACAATGACACAATCGAATCAGTCAATCTAATCAGCCGTGTCAGAATTGGATGAATACTAATTCCTTTTTTACTAGGATTCTTGTTTAACAATTTATTTCCTTATTTCATATGTAATTTATAGTTGGATTAGGTTAGTTTTATTATTCCAACTTGTAGTTGGATTGGGTTACTTTTGTTATTCCTACTTCTATTTGGATTGGGCTAACTAAAACCCATTAGATTTAGGATTAGGTTTAAGATTATATTTTTCAATAAAAAGACTATATCAATGTGTAAATAAGACAGAATTTTGAAGGCATATTTGAGTACTTGTTCTTTTGAAGAACTTTATGATCTTATCAAGTTAATGCTTGCAGCGATCAAATCCGACTTATCTTCCACCTTCTCATCTCGTTCTTGGAAGTGGCGTCTATACCTTTGGTTCGTGATTCTCCAAAAATTATCTAGTCAAGGTTCTTTCTTTCTATCTTTTACAAATCTGTTTTAATTTTTCTTGGGGTTTTGTTCCAATTTGATTTGTGGGTGCCACATTGGTATATGGGGTTCACATCAAATTCACTAAAAAATCTCTTACGTAACAATTTCACTATACTTGCATGATTATTTTTTGTTAGAGTAGAACAAGTTTGGTCCAAGTATCTGAAATATATAGAGCATTTAACAACAACAATTTCTGGGCTGGCAATAGTCAATTATTAGCATATGTTTGCAATTGGTAGGTCCAAGACAATGTGTTGCCAGTACAGGTCCTACAACTTGAACAAGAAAGCTATAGCAACCAAGATGATTTACATAGAGATGAAGGCACCAAGAAGCATTTCTAATCTAGTCAGGTATAAAGGAATACTACAAACAAGGTATAGAGGACTCATCAAAATGTTTTCACTTTTCAGTGTCTTGATGTATGTGCAGAACCAAAATTACTTGGTAAGAAATGATCACCTTTGCAGCTGTGGAACCAATGCGTTTTTCCCTATCAGATGCATTTTTCTCATTGCCACGAAGAATGGCAGACTCATATTTTTCCTTGAACCTGGAGAAAAGCTCATAGATTAAATCATCAAGAGTCAATGACACTAACAAAGCGAAACAGAGTCAAAAGGTAGCTGTTACCAGTTCTTTTCACCCAAGAGCTCAGGATAGCAGAAGTTGAACAAGGCCCATAATTCCTGTTTAGAAGTAATAGGGAAAGAAACCAAAAGCAGCACTATATAACAAATACTTGCTACACATGCAATAAAACTGGAGTAAGTACAGAAAATGCAGAGAAAATAATAAGCTAAACAATACCTTAAGATTGTTTTGTATTGGCGTGCCACTGATAATAATACGATGAGCAGATGGTATCTCAAGCAAACTTTTGGCCCTTTGTGTACTAGGATTCTTGATGAGATGTCCCTAAAGTGATAATATATTGATAACAAAAAAGGAAAACTGTAATATCTCACAAGGACAATGAACTATCCATCAATCCAACTAACGCAATTTATGGTGTTTAACAAGAATCCCCACTTGCAATTATGCGCTAGGCATAGGAAGCACAAAAGGAAACTGAACTAATCACGACTAAAAAGGAAAAGAGTTTATTATATTTGAGGCTTAAACAATATTAACTTTACATTATAAAAACAAGTGCACTAACTGGAAAAATTCAAGAAGGAAGTAAAATTAACAAAATTTTCAATCACTAAACTGACCAATCACTATGTATGGTTGGGAAATAAACAGAAAAATGGGTATAATCAAAAGAACAAGAGATATTTAGAAAAAAAAAAAAGAACAAGAACAAGAGATAACTTATCAAACTAAAAATGTCAAGAGTAGAGAAGGTTAGTAAAAATTTTCAAGTTTGAACTTAAAAAGGCAGGCAGTGCAGTTAGGCAAACTCCTTCCCAACAAAGGCCTGTGGAACAGCTCAGACTGCATCACTCAGTTTGCTTCTAGCAATTTTCCGAAAGGAAGTTTATTTTAACTAATGACATTCAACAATTACATTTGGTGATATGAAAAAATTCCATCAATACAGTTAAATACATTCTACATGACACCATTCCCCAATTAGATCACATTTCATCTCTGGTACAAGCTCTTTCTAATTGGAAAATATAAAAACATCTAGATATTATCTGAATTCTATCTTTTGCAACTGCAACTTCTAATTTTCATTAGTAATTCAAGTAATTCAATTCAAAAGGTAGTAAAATGGTGCAGGAGTACTAAACCTTCTAATAAGGAGCAACTTCCTATTCAAGTGTCAAAATCTAGCAGCAACTCAAACACTATAACTCATATGGAGATAACATTGCATGTGATCAACGCAAGTCATGCTACAATTATTTTGTTTAATAAGGAGTTCAGATGGGGAAAACAATATCAATTTTCTATCAAATTTTTCTGTGAAAAAAAACTGGAAAACGTGTTCAAGTGAAAAAATTTTGCAAACTAGAAAGCAGGAAACTTTTCTAGTTTTCCAAACTTATACCGACTATTAAAAAACATCTCTAGGTTGTTTCACTATTTTCTTCACAAAAGACAGGCATGTTCCTTGTGTTTTCCAAATAGAAAACATGAATTTCAACCCAAAACAAAATCAATATTAATTTTACTTATATTAAAGTCAACATAAATAGTTAAAATACTACTTTAAAATTTACTAATGATAAATAATAGTACAATACAAACATCAACAATATTAGTATTGTAAATGGTAAAAGATTAATACCAAAATTGACTAATAATAAATAATTTTGTACTTTAAAAATTGACTAGAAACAAAAAAATTATAGTATTAACTTCATCAATATAACTGTTATAAATACCAAAATTATTAATAAATAGTAAAATTGCTGAATAATAAATAGTAAAAATATTAATAACAACAATTAAAGAATCATTATAATTTCTAAGATTGTAGAAAGTATTAAAATTTATAATTAATATTATAGTATTAGCATATCACAGATATTATACTATTAATATTATCAGTTTAACCAATTCATATTTTTAATATTATTATATTATCAGTTTAACCAATTTATATTATACTATTAATATTATCAGTTTAACTAATTCATATTTTTAATATTATTATATTACTAACTAATTATTATCACTAAAATTATTAGAAATATCATGATCATATTGTATTGATAGAAATCATTATCAATATTTTAATATTATTATTAACAAGATATTACATTAAAATTGAAAACGTTTTTCAAATTTTTTTGTTAAATATGGAAAAGAAATAGAACTGAAATATTTCCTATAACTAAACAACCCCTAGATGTTGTCCATATATTTCCTTCAACAACACCTTCCTTGAAATGTTATTCAGCAAATAGGTCATTCATCTACTGTAGTCATTTAAGTCACAATATAATGCATTACCTCAGTATTCTGCATTTGACAGATACCCTAACTTAGAAAAGAAAAGACAGGAGAAAAGGCAAACAATAAGTGTTGAGAAAAGAAGAACGTGAAGAAGAAATGACAGTTTCAACACTCATCAGTTTTAGATTTGTGCATGATAATTATAGGTCAGCTACTGTAGTCTGCCAACTTCTTTTGTGACACATTCTCCTTTTCCTTCTTTTTTTTTTTTTTTCAGCAGGTATAAATCAAACAAATGCTTCATAAGTATCAATTTGGGAGTTCCCCCTAACTCAAGTTAGATTCCAGACCACTAGTTAGGTGCTTCATTCTTTGAAATTTGGAAACTTCGCAGACTATAGGTATGGAAGGACTACGAAGAATCAGATGGAAAACCCTCTGGAGAAAGAAGTTTGACAAAAGGTAATAACTGCCAACCTTTGCAAAATAATATAATCTTTGATCAACTTGGTAAATTTAGCAGAGTAATTTGAAAAAAAATAACATGATTGGCAATTTTAGCAAGGGTTGCTTTAATTTTTACACCTTTGTAAGCATGTTTAATCTCAATGAACTAGCCTATAAAATAACATAAAATCCAATCAAAATGGTCAAGAAACTTATTTTGCTAGTGTGAAATCATTTCCTCAGAGTCCCATTTTGTAACAAGGATAACACTTAAAGAATTTTATGAAAAGTCACCAAAAAACAAACATATTCATGGTTCACAAAGGTAATTGAAGTCCATACAACTGCATGGAAACAGAGAACAATAACTGCATAGCATTGCTCCAGGTAAGGAAATCCATACAACTACATCTAACTGGCCCTTGTACCTCATCAAGTATCATATAATCCCATGTTATGTCATCCTCATTTCTCACATTATGAAGGTAATTGTCCCCACGTAAAGATTTGACATTGTTTCGAACAATGTCATAAGTTGTGAGAAGAACACCTTTGTCCTGCAACAAAGATGAACATTGTGAACAAACATACCACTAATAAATCTTGATTGGTAGAAAAGCTGAACTAACTTGCAAAATAAAATAGTGAACCATTCATATCCACATACCACTTCATCCAAAATTTAGTTCACAAAAGAAGCCCATATAATGCTATTATATGCATGATATTATGTTTATAAAGGAAAATCCAATTTCCACAGCACCATAATTGAACACAAGCAGTATTTTGATATCATCCTCAAGACAAATAATATTTTAACTTTGAACTTGCACAAACAATCTGCTTCTTATTTACAAAATTAAATTCAAATGAGGCATAAACTTTTATGCCCAATTGTCATTTTGCTTGCTATTGATATTTCATTATAAACATAAATAAGCTCAGTTACTTTTGAAAAGTGCTAATGTGCTTACATAAGCTAAGCATAAAAGCACATGCCAGGTCAACACAAATAACAGAGAGAGAAAGAAAGTAAATTTTTCTGTTTCTATTCCAAATAAGATGCATAGAAAAGAATAAAAATCAATAAATAATTTAGTAGCTAAGCAAAAAAGCACATGCCAAGTAAACTTAAATAACAGAGAGAGGGAGAGGGAGAGAGTAAATTTTACTGTTTCTACTCCAAATAAGATTCATAGATAAAATCAAAGGATTCAATAAGATGCATAGATAATAAAAATCAAATAAAAGAGAGAGAGAGAGAGAGAGAGAGAGTAAATTTTTCTGTTTCTACTCCAAATAAGATGCATAGATAATAAAAATCAAAGGATTCAAACCTGAAGTACATATTGTAGTTCATACTGTCTTGTCTTGATGCAAGTCCCAAAATATCTGTACATAAGATGCCATGTGATTAATTTTGGTTTATCTTGCTTCACATAACACAAATACTACAAAAATACAAGCCAAAAAGGCCCCACTCTCTTGTCTTCTCAGAGAGCCCTACAACCGACAGTTCTTTGATCCAATGGGGTATCAATGTCTTCGGAGCAACAACAAGTGCCCTCTTTATCAAACGTGAATGGAATAATCCAGACAAAAAGCCACAGATCTACAAAAGGGATTGGGGAAGGAAAAGCAATCAATCATCCTACAAAAGTCAAACATTATGGGCAATAAGAGCACATCTCAGTAGCATGAATTTATCCTTCTTTTACCTGCATTGTTTTACCCAAACCCATATCATCTCCCAAGATGCCTCCCTTACCCTGACAATGAAGAGACCAGAGCCACTTCAAACCATCTCGCTGATGAGGATACAGCATTTTTGCTATATTACCAGGTAACACATATGTCGCTTTTGGTCCCTTTAAAGTAATAACATCATCCTCTGAAATAGAGTCATCACTGTGGTCATCCACAATATTAACAATATCAGAATTGTCATAGCTTTCTTGGAACTGACCATATTGACTCTCCATGTCTTCAATCGTCTTTTGGTCGCTCAGAATCTCACAATCATCAGCAGCACAGTCAAGCTCATTTTCCAGATCAAATTTCTCCTGGTACTCATCTAACCCTCTTACAGAACTATCTCCTGAACCAGACTGAGTCATCGCATCAAAAGAGGAATTGGATGGATCAGATGCCAGGGAAGAGGCTGCACTTGCAAACTCAGGCAAATCTTCTCCCATTTCTTGACTACATGCTTCATCTTCAATTAAAATCGATTCCTGTTTCGGATCAACCCTTTTCAGGGGGCGTTTTTTCTCAATCGAGAGATACTCAAGTCTAGAGCTTAAATCATTTAGTATATCCCTAATTTCATTGCCACCACCAGAATCCCTCTCGGCAGCATTTTTTAACGGAGGAGGTGAACCAAAATCCGCAAGTCCAGCAAATGCTGCATCATCATTTGCAGTTACACTCTTAACGTGGTCATCCTTATTGACTTTGGACGACACTTTGCAGAGACGACGCCTTCCTGCCATCTTAATCTTCAATTGTTTCTTTTTTTCTATAATAATCATCAGGCCATTAATTAATACATATAAGAGAAATCTAAGTGTTAGAAAATCTAGACTCTGGGATGAAAAGAAAAAGAAATATTACCAATATGAGAATTAGATGTTGTAGTTCCAAGAGTCTCTGGTATGTCAATTGGACAGCCTCTGTGCACCTCACTATCAACATAATTTATAGAATAAAATTTTCCCTCAATGTCAATAGCCGGTGGCTTTTCTTTAACTGCAGTCAAAACAATCAACGTCCATCTATTAGCCCAAAAAATCAAACATAATATAGGGAGGAGAGAGAGCGGGAGGGTAAGGGCTAATGACCAGCAGGATCAAACTTGAAATAATTGATTCCAGAAAAATAGGGTTCCTGAAGTGCATTTCTGTTTTCAGAATCGTCATCCTCTCCCTTGGTGAAAACTTCCGCACTACCTTCAAGGTCGAAGTTGGATGCCTTCATTTGAACTGTAAATCGACGAAGATTAACCCCTCGAGTACAAAGAAACCGAAATTGACAAAAAGAAGGAAAAACAGACTCTAGGGGGGAGGAAGAAAAGTATAAACACCAATACCAGGTGAAGGAGAATCAAAATGGGCAATTCCGAATGATGGAACATCATTGTGGTCATCGCCGCTACGTCCAGACGAAGCTTTGCAGAGACGGCTTCGGCCTTCGATCAGCTTCATCTTCGACTCCTCAACTACCTCTGCAAAAACCATTCAACACATTCATTCCAGGGACTCATTCAAATACAGCAATCCTTACTGTTACGCGCGCGTATATATACGTAGGGATAGAGAGAGGAAGAAGGGGGGGTAATGTACCAGAAGGAGGAGGGTTTTTGGCATCGAGGCGAGTTTGGGAGGCAGAAGCGGCTTGTTGGAGGAAGCGATTGTGGCGCTCGTTGAGGCTCATCGGCTGTTGTATCGTCTTCTTGTCCGCCATGGTTGCTGCAGCAGCGAGTTTCTGCAAAACCCTATTCTTGACAGCTTTGCCGAAATGTGATGAAAAGGTAACTCACGAACTGGGTTTGATCAATTCTTTTGTTGTCGACTTCTTGTATTAATACAGCAATCAAATGGATTCGGGGTTGGTCTTGGGCTTCCTTTTTCGCGGTTGAAGCGCCCAATTTGAAATTTGAGGCATTGCTATCAGCTCATGCCCTAGGGACATTCTAATGCAACAAGTATAATGCTAAGGGGAATTTTATTTTGAAAATATTATGAGTTTTAAAGTAAATTTTAAAAACAATACACTTTTAAAACTAGTTAACGTGATACTATAATAGCATGAAAAATACATAAAAAATGTCACATCAAATGAATTGAATTCCATCTTTGGTGTTTGACACGTTATATTTTCTATGAAATTCAATTCTATGGTAAAACCATTAAAACGTATTTTTAACTCTTTTCCATGAAAAATTCTATCTAGAGGGGAAATAATTTTTATTTTCCATGCAAATTAAAAAATAATTTCTTTTCCAACTAAATACTATCAAAACACACTCTATGGGTGTGTTTTGATATGGGTGAAAAATAATTTCCTTTCCAACTAAATGCTATCAAACACACCCTATGGGTGTGTTTTGATATGGGTGGAAAATGATTTTTATTTTCCATGCAAATTGAAAAATAATTTCCTTTCCAACTAAATGCTATTTATGGGTGTGTTTTGATATAGGTGAAAAATAAGAGTAAAATTTATTTTCCATTTAAATTTCAAGAAATTCTATCAAATAGTTTTTTTTTTTTCATGAAATTCGAATTTTATCTTAGTTCAAAAAGTGAAAATTTTTCTTAAAATCGATTGTTGCGTGGAACTTGGTTGAGCCAATCTCACCAATATAGTATTTTTACTGTCAAAAGTGATACATGCTCGACTCACTTGTCTTACTCGTGTAAGGCAAATTCATTATTGGCAATAGTCACATTAATCTACATGTGCTACAACCAACAATGATTTTGTTAAGCCTAGAACAAAATATGTAAACATTCTCCAAACACATATTCACAATTAATAGCCTCTTCAAACAAAACGTGTTCAAATATATTAACAATCATCAACCTAGAAAAGAATAACTATATAAACAGTCAACATCCGATATTTTAGTAAATATTAAACACGTATGCAAACATTTAGCAATCTGAAAAGATGAAACATGTGTGATAAGGGTAAAAAAGCATTTGACGTCTTTAATATACTTCTAACCAAGTTGAGTTTCATCTAATATGTCATATACAAACTCAAAAAACATCTAATCCATCCGATGATGTAATGTACATAGGAAGACCAAGTAAAAAAACCAAAATAACAATCATCATCCTAGCATGTAGAAATAGAGCCATGTAAGCTTCTTTTGCGTGTTTGTCGAGGAGCAATAAAA
Source organism: Diospyros kaki (assembly GCA_036245055.1). Lineage (NCBI taxonomy): Eukaryota > Viridiplantae > Streptophyta > Magnoliopsida > Ericales > Ebenaceae > Diospyros > Diospyros kaki. Next base: position 35,063,028 of record BSEG01000016.1, read on the forward strand.
GGCTCTTGCTTTCATGCACCTATTATTCTTTAACCTTCGGTGGTTTGTGGCGTCCTCAACACTGATACACCTATAAAGGTGTTGGATCTTGTGTTTATACAAGTGCTAGCCTCGATGCTAACAACTAAGAGGGTGTACACAATGCAAATACAAACTTACTCCTATTGCCACAGATGTGTTACTACTATGCGATATCTTCTAGATAGATATGGGTCAACTAGTTGCAGGTATATCCTAGATTTCAGCTTCGCTTTGGGTTGTAGGATCCAAGGGCAACCTTGAGTGAAGGCTTGTAATTCATGGCTTGAATATTGTCTAACTCTATCTCAAATTTGGCCGCCATAAAGAATCCAAGTTTGCTTGGAGGCTTAACAGCGGATTACGATAAGGGATCTAGGTTTGCCAGAAGGCTCAGCACTGGATCATCACAAGGAATTCGGGTTAGCTTAAGAGCTTAGCACCGGATCACTACAGGAGATCCATGTTTGCCTCTAGACAAGGCACCAGATCATCACAAGAAATCCAGGTTAGCCTGAAAGCTTAGTGCCAGATTGCTATAAGGTGGCACATAAACAAGCTTTTTCTTTTTCTTTTTATTTCCCCTTTTTGTTTTACCCCAAACTTGGTCGCCATAGAGAATCTAAGTTGGTGTGGGGTTCAACACCAAATTATGACCAGAGATCCAAGTTTATCTAGAGGCTTAACACCGGATCATCACAAGAAACCCAAGTTAACTTAAGGGCCTTGCACTAGGTTATTGTAGGAGATCCAGCTTTGCCTCGAGACATGGCACCAGATCGTCACAGGGAATTCAGGTTAGCTTGAAAGCTTGGCTCCAAATTGCTACAAGGTGACTTCCAAACAAGATTGTGTTGACAGTCTTATAGTTTGTCGGTCTTACAGGATGCCGGTCTCACAGATTGCCGGTCTTACAGATTGTATTGTTCAGTTTAATTTTTCTTTCTTTTTATTTTTATTTTTTATCTGTTAAAGTTCTAAGGGATCTACTGCAACACCTTATCTCCTGGCCTACATGAAACATATTTCTTGCACAAAACACATGCATACCTGAAGCATTGCATCCCTTCCCCCCCTACACACACCATCAAGTATTATGCTCTAGCCTTTTTATGTGGCTTAGCTTATTTTTGCCTACGTCCATAGGAATCCAAATGGTGCATACGCTTTTATTTCATGGGGGGTAGTATGACCAAAAACAACAATTACAATTAAAGGAAAACAAAAAATATTTCTTGAACTGCCTTTTCTTCCAAGTCTTGCCTAGAATCTCTCCTTGTAGTGTCCGTATCACGCATGTGTTCGACCTCAACATCTATTGGATCTTGTAAGGCCCCTTCCAGTTCAGCCTCAACTTCCCCTCTTCTCAAATGACGTTGGTTATTGCTAATTTCTTAAGAACAAAGTGTCCCTCCTATAGCGGCCCATTGTGGACTCATTAGTTGTAGTAACTAGAGATTCTTTCTTGATATGCCACCAGTAGCAGGGACACCTTGTCTCTCAACTTGTCGATCAGGTCTAGATTCTCACACAGCTTTCCGAGGTTAGCCTGTTTCTAAAAGGTCATCACTCTGAGGATTGGAGGTCTACCTCGACGGGGATAAGTACCTCAGTCTCGTACATAAGATTAAACGAAGTTTCTCCGGTTGACACGAAACTAGTAGTATGGTATGCCCACAAAATACTCGAGAATTCATCAACCCATGCACCATTGGCTTTCTTTAGCCAAGTTTTTAATCCATACAGAATGGTTTTATTGTTGACCTCAACTTATCCATTCGTTTGTGGATATGTCACTAACGCCATTTTGAGACTAATCCCCCACCGTTAACAGAATGCATGGAATGTCCTAGAGTTAAACTGCATGTCTTGATCAGTGTTGAGGATGCAGGAGATGTTGAAACAACATTATTTCTTTCCAAATCATGTTTTCCACTTTTCTCGCTGTGATTGTTGCTAGAGGCTCAACTTTGATCCATTTGTTAAAATAATCGGTGGCCACCAATAGAAACTTTCATTAAGCTGAGGGTAAAGGTAAGGGTTTCAAGATGTCTAGCCCCCATTAGATGAATGAGAGTGGCTAAAATATAGGTTGGATGGTCGATGTAACAACCCGATTATCTATGATTTATTGGGTACTTGAGGATTTGATTTGAAGAATTTATGGGAAGATATTAAATTTGTTATATTCTCTTAAAAATGGGTGAGTAATTGGAATGTACAATATTTTTTTTTTTTAAAGAGGTGATTTACTAAAGGTTTGTGGCTTTAGGGAATTTAGTGGGGGGAAATTGAAATTTATGGTATTTATGTTGAGAAGGTAATTGTTAATTTTTAGAAGAATTTGGGATCTAAGCATAATTTCCAAAACTGGTAGCCAAATCATTTTAAAAATAAAATATGCTCCTTATTAGTTGAGGAAGCTTGTAGATCTAGTGGCACACACGCACAAGGGGATGGCAGTGTCGTGGGTTCGAGCCTAGGGTGTGCGTAGGTGTAACATCCTGATAATTTTAGAACATATAATAATTATTAGTTTTTGCATTTGAAGTAAACTGTGATTTATTGGGGTTTTGTGGATTTGAATAATTTAGTGGAGAAAATAATTATTGTATTTGGGGTGAATATTGAATCTATGTGGGTTTAAGGGAAATATTAATTTATTTTGTATTAAAGAGATGGACAAATAATTGTTAAAAATTTGGGGTATAAGAGATATTATTATGTGGGGACATGCGTTAATTCTTGGAAGTTGTGGGTGTTAAGTGTAAATTTCAACAATAGGTTGGGATCACCTTAAAATTAAATTGGTGTGTATATAGGTTGAGGAAAGCAACTAGCGCGAGCGATCGACCATGAGAAAGAACAGCCGGGAGATGCGGGTTTAAGGCTTGGGGCTTGCGCACGCTAGAGAGCTTTTTGCTGGAATTTTTCAGCCAATAACGCCCAAAATGGCGTCGTTTCGAGGCCTGAAGATGGCGATGCGCTGGCTGTCGCATGGCAGCTTCTGGTGGTCGTTTCTTTCATATTTTCAAGTTGAGAATAATGCCTGAAATTGGCCAAATTACATAGCAATGGAAGAGGGAAATTACATAGAAGAATAAGGCACACTGAAACTGTAAATGAGGAAGGAAAATTCAAGAGAAATTGTAGGATAATTCAGGTTTAAATAATTGAGTAAGTGGGGTAAATTATGCTAATAAATTTGTGCGATTGGAATTTAATTTAGGGTGCAATTTTACTAATTTTGGTTAAATTATATTATTTTACAACGTGTATTAATTTAGCTACGTGTGAGTAAAAAAACACTGAAATCTGCTAATTAAAGGCAAGCACCTTACTTCTTTTGCGAGTCTCATTCGATTTGCGGATTCTGTTTCCTTTCTTAGCCCGATTCGATTCTAGTAATTGTTTATGTGCATTATGGATATCTATTGTGTAAATTAAATTAAATTAAAATTAAATATGAAACTTCTAGGGTTTTATTTATTAAGTACTTACGTGGTATTATATCGCCCCTACTTCCTTAGGAATGATATCGAACCAGTTCCAGACCAAGTTTCTAGAGGGTTGGTGGGATTTGATTGTGGTTATGGTTTCCCACAAGTGTGAGTTGTGGTAGCGGGGTGGAGCTGTTGACTGGTGAGGTGACATCTTGGTTGTTTAGTGACACTAGAGTGAATCGTCGACCAAGCCAAGAACGATTGTTGACCGGCTGTTCCTAGTCACGGATTTTCAACCGATTCTTGGTCACTATCGACCAACTCTGCCATTATGTGACATATTGCATGGCATTTTAGTGCCTAGGATTAAGCTTGCATTCATTGGGGGTCAAGCTTGTATGTGTTGGAATGTGAGTATTAGCATGACACAATTGGCCTATTGAGTGCTGACTTGTGTATGTCAGGCGAACATATGCATTTAGAGCATTTGTTTGTGTGAATTTCTACGTGGGCGTAGCATAGCCTAATGCTTAGCTTATGGGGGTCTTATCATCACGTTAATGTTGCAAAAGCCATTGCATTCCTTATTTGTTACATTGCATGGTTACAATGTGTATGGATTGTGGTATGGAGTTGATTGTCGAGAGCTATGAGTGGAGTTGGGCTCCGAGTAGTTGTGACTCAAGAACTACAGCATGTGGATTATGTTGTGAGTGCTTCAGGCTGGTGTGGATTATGTTGTGAGAGATTCAAGCTCGTGTGGATTATGTTGTGAGAGCTTCGAGCTCATAAGGATTATATTGTGAAAGTCTCGAGCTCATGTGGATTATTTTATGGGGGCTTCAGGCTTATGCATCTTGCGCCAGCTAGTCATGGTTGTGGCAAGTTTGTATGCCAGGACTTAGGTGCCAAGTTGTGCATTTCCTATGTAGGCCCTAAGGACTAATATGTGCATTGGTATACATTTATATTGAGGTTTGGATATTTTGGTGCATGGCACGTTTTAACATTATTATTTGTTACATTGCATTTTGTGGAGCTTATCTCGAGTATGGGATTTATCCCCAATCTTATCTTCATTTCTTCTTCTATGTGTTGTTAGGCCTTGTGGCTCACCTTATTTTTAACATCATTCCAAGTGTAGGAGTTGATGTCGATATTGGATCATTTGGCGTATCGATCTTAGGTGGCTATGTGTATAGGGCAATCCTTACTGAAAAGATCTTTGGGTTGTAAATTGTGATCAGGGGCTCAGATGTTGTGATTGTTGTATTTGATTAATTGATGCTTTATTATGTAGGAAACGTCTTTAAAATGTGTATTTATATTTGATTTTCTTTCATTGTTGTATAATTATGGGGTGAAATTCCAATCCATGTATTTGAGTTATTAGCTGGTTGTAAATATAAATTGAGGAAATTTTGGGTCTTCATAGCAAAAATGGATTTTTGTTGGAATTATTTCCAACCATTATGCACCAAAACGACGTCATTTTAGGCAAGCACCATATGCGCGTTTCATGCAGCCTAGCGCGGTCGTGCCACGCCACATGCGACCTTACATGGCCATTGTTGGCCACGCGACCACCAGCCACTGCCACTGTAATACCCAAGAAATTTGTGAATGAATAAAATTGGAATTTTGTGAAATTATTAGGTCTATATGCAATTTTTCAATCGTTAGGATCAAAGTGTAATTTTTAATTCTTAGCCAAAATACAGTGTAACGTCTGTGTTAAACAAAAGTTTGGGGATAAGAATGTGTAAGAAAAGTTGGAATTCATGAAACTGAAGAAACTTGCAAAATAAGGGTAAAAATGTAATTTTTAAACATTTGGGCATAAATGAAATTTCTAAATTTTTGTCAAAGGTGGTCAAATTGGAATTTTGATTGTTTAGGGATTGAAATGAGAAAATTAGAGTTTGAGGTCCTTGAGAAAATTCTAAAAAATTGGAGAAGGACCAATCTATAAATTTGGAAAATAGGACTAGGGGCAAATCTGCAAATATCACAAAGCTAGGTACGACACTGCAAATCTATAGCCAGCTATCACGTTGACGTTAGGGAGGGTCACCAAAGGCTTTTAAAGTAGGTTCATACCATTATGGGCGAGTTGTGGTCAAGATTGGCCGAAGATCGACCGTAATATAACGAAAATCGGTCGTATATGGTCAGAAAATTTGAACAGAATAATCAAGGGATTTTCTCGATTTTAAAGACGAATCGAGGTGATTATGGACTAAATCTAGCATCCTAGGGTATCATTAACCTAATAATTGAAGGATTTCCATCCCAAAATTGTTACACCTCACTTTCTTGGGCATGTTATAACTTAAGAAATTTAGGATATATATATATATTTTAAAAACAATCTCAATAACATATTAATTCCCAAAATTTCCCATTTATCTACCTAACATGAGAACCATCATACGTCATGAATGCTAGGCTAGGTATTCACCAATAGTGGAAGCATGAATCGAACCTAATATTACAATCACCATAGTTCAGATAATACATCATAGTCCTTCAAATTGTTCAGAATGTTAAGTAGCAAAAACTTAAATACATTAAGTTATGGAACACAACTATATCAATTATCTTCATTCACCACCATCTCATGAAATTTCTCTATGTGAAGATGGTGTTCAAACTTCATTTCATCATTACTCCGCCAGGGGATATTATCCACTGTCGGTCCCAAGCTCGGATAAAGGAGGAGGGTTGCGTTAGGTAGCCGACAGCCAGCGTAAAACCTAGTCGGATCCAAATATGAATTCTAGACAAACTATCTGTTGGGATGTAACCCATATAGAAGTCTAGAATTCATGTAGCCAACCCCACATAGTGGGATAACGGCTGGATATGTTGTTGTTGTTGTTGTAATCATAGATCATCATGCACTTACTAAGTGCCGTCACATGTATCTTCCATATCTGCATCTGCTACAACAACATTTGGAACGTTTGAATATTTTAGGGTCAAAACCCAGGTTACATGATGAATCATCTAAAGGAATAATAAACATATTTTGTGCATGGAGGCAAAATGCAAAATGTCATCATTTATTTTTAGTTTGAATCGATCACATCCAACTGTTGCTCCTCATTTTCACAACCTCATTACCAGGTCGAGGTGTATGGGTGCATCCTTGGTAGAGTAGTGGTGCCAGTCCATAATCTCAAACGCTATGCAATGTATGATATATAACATCGTGTATGTATGCACATTTTATAATAATATGTAAATGCAATCTATATGACATATTCACTTCAAGGCATGACAACATGATAAACCATTTACATAAAATCGAGTTTTGGGTTGAACCATTCACAAAACTAGGTTTAGGACAAATCACTCACAATAAATCAAGTTTGGGGTGAGAACTCTTACATTTGACAAATTTCAAAATGCCTCGATTAGCGTGCACAACTTTGATTTTTGTGCTCGACCTTAATTCTCGTTCCAACCACAAAATTCGCACCATTCGTCACCTCAATCCTCAAAATACCCTTTCCATTAAACATCATAATCTAAACTTTTCCATAATTTCTTCATATTTTCTTTCTATTAATATTCTAAAATTAATATCTATACACAATCCCTAAGGCACCCTAAGCACCATATTCAATTAATAAATACCAATACTAATTTTTCATATTCTTTCCTCACATTTTTCTTTACTTTTTACCTATTTTTCACCAAGAAAAATCTAAAATAATTATCTACATCAACATTTTTCCAAATCTTTTTACATAAAAATTCCTAAAATATTTTTCTATAAATTTTAAAAAAAATTTGGAAAATACCTTAGTGGCACACGCTTGCACATGGCTTCTATGCGTGAAGCTTGCGTGTGAAGGCCACTCTCTAGCCTTTTTCCTCGGCTCTGGTACATTGGCGTTTCGGGATTCTTGCACCTTGACGATCCTTTCCTTTAATCGATCCAAATGGTGTGGTTGGATGCTCGAAAGAAGCACCGGAGATGCCTCAACCGGAGGCTCAAAGCCTCGGCCAGTCCGTCCGCCTCGTTTTCTGGCGACCCCTCAAAACCCCACCAAACGAACACGAAAACCCTCTATTTTTTTCTAGAAATGATCCTCACACCCTCTAGAGAAAAATCCCTTATCCACGACCTTTGATTTGCCTTAAAATGAGCCTGATTTTCAGCTCCAACCTTGGAATTTTTCGGCTACTTCAAACTTCTTTTATACCCAAAATCGAACCTCCAAACGACAAATCTCGCTTCATCCAAGGTCACTAACATCCTATCTTGTCCCAAGTGAGTCCAAAATCCATCGAAATAACCCCCCAAAATCGATTTTCAATGGCCAATCTTTCGACTATTTTTGGTCGAAAGTTAGCCATTTTTTACGGTTGATAAGGCCGATTGTCGGCCAGGAAGCTTGCCTAGGCCTTGCCTCAAGGCCCTCCATCCACTTCCTCGGGTCTCCCATGGCCAAATTTGGTGATGGGATGGGTTGGTTGGCCATGGCTGTTGAAGATCTTTTCTTGAAATTGCACTTTCACCCTTCTAACTTTTGAAATGAAATTTTGACCCTTTCCACAAGGCCCTTGAGTTTTTCAAAACTTCTGTTGTAACCTTCACGTTCTGAACTTCTCATTTGACTTCTGAAGTTTCGAGAATAGTGTCATTTCGACCTCATTTGAAATTTTTTAAAATTTACACTTAGGCTCAAAATTTATGCGAAGTTGCATTTGATAGTGAATTCCTTTGCTTTACCCCGAATCTTCTCCAAGGTCATTCCTAGAGTAAAGTTTAACTTTCTTTAGGGCCCCATTGCCCTTTCTGGGACTCTCTTACGACGGTTCGATTTTCTAAACTATTTTGAAGTTGTACTGAAAATAGTTCTTGATTCGATTTTTCTTGGCACTAAAAATCTTATTTTAATATGCTTGCTATGGATATCTCTTTCCTTTAAATCATGTCTGTCCTGGGGTATTCCCTCCTTATTGATTCGGCTATTCAGTACCCTTAAACTGTTTTCTGGATTCTTTCATCGTTGAAAAATATGAAATGTTTTATGAAATAATGATATCTTTATTCATTTTGATTTGGGATATTACAAAAAACACCTATAAATAGAAACTCGTGGTCAAGAATGTTTTTGCAAAAATCGAGTTCAATATGTGGGTTTAGAGAGAGAATTGAGCCATCTAAATAAGGGGCTTCTGTTTCTCTGGGGGAGAGGAGTAAATCTAGAGATTTTTGAGGTGGTTTGGAGCAGTTTAGAGTGGGTTTTAAACATCGTCGAAAAATCGCGAATAGTTGTTGCCGGCGGATTGAAATTGTCGATTTCAGTGTATCTCCGATTGATTTTTCAAGCATCGACCGATGCCATCGTGGTCGGAAGGTCATGGGCTTCATCCTGGTGTCATCGTATAGTTCATAGGAGTCGTCGGCCGGTCGCCATCGCCTGAGAAGATTACCGGAGGTAAGGGAAAATTAAAAAAAAAGGAAATGAAAGAAAAATAAGGGAAAAAATAGAAAGAAATGGGAAAAAAATGGAAATTTTCAAAAAAGTCAAAAAAATAAGGAGATTTTTCAAATTTTTGTTAGAAAAAATAATTGAATAAGTATTTATTTTGAATTTTTAGAAAGAAAATTTTATGAAAATAAATAGGATTAAAATCCAAAAAATTCTAAATAAATTTAAGAAAGCCAAGACAATTATTTTATGAGTTGTGGTGAATTTTAGTTGGGAAAATCCGGGGAAAATCATGAGGAAATATTTATTTTTGTTAGAAAATGATTATTAGGAAAATAGGAAAATTGGGAGAAATTTGGGAAAATTATGAGAAATTGATGAAAATTAGGAATAATAATTTTCTTGAATAATTGATGATCAAGAGAAAATTTGGCTTGAGGAATTGAGGATTTGCATAAATTTTAAGGCTAACACGCATATTGAGGAAAGACGATTTGGTATTCGAAGGTGAGTGGTACTACCCTATCTAGTGATTGACCTGCCTATATTCTCGATATTCCATTTCAAATGATTTAACTTGTGAGAGGCTTAATTGTTTCCAAATTCATATTATTTTACGCACGTTGATTATTATGTGATGCATTAACTAGATATGATATTTTGATATGCATGGCACATGATTTATATGTTATTATCATATTCAAATCATATCATTGTTATGACTAGGGGGTTGGGATTTGGGGTCTCCTTGTTGACGAGGCAATGTTCGTTCCTACGAAAAGCGTGGGAATGGTGGTTCCCACAGATGGTGTGTAACATCCCACATCGAACGATAAGAAAGACCGGAATAACTTACCTTGATGGGCCTATACGAACTTCCCAAGGGGTCACCCATCCTTGGATTACCCTAGATTAAGCACGCTTAACTTGGGAGTTCTTTGCCTGCATTTAACCCAAAAGGTATCCAGCTGGTGTTATTTTCTTCCTTACTTATCCTCGATATATACTACTCTTCTCTAGGCTCTTGGGGTATTACATTCTCCCCCTCTTGAGCACATGACGTCCTCGTCATGCGACCTTACAACTGGTCCTAGATCTTCTCCCCTTGGGGGCTGCCATCCTAGAAACCTGCCAAAAGTCGCTTCTTGTACAGGCCCTCGAGCCCCGACGCCATTCCCCGCCCTCGTTGGACCGCCTTTACCAAGGGTTGGCTCTGATACCACCTGTAACATCCCACATCGAGCGATAAAAAGGATCGGAACAACTTACCCTGATGAGCCTACACGAACTTCCCAGGGGGTCATCCATTCTTGGATTACCCCAGGTCAAGCACGCTTAACTTGGGAGTTCTTTGCCTGCATTTAGCCCAAAAGGTATCCAACTGATATTATTTCCTTCCTTACTTATCCTCGATATATACTACTCTTCTCTAGGCTCTTGGGGTATTACATGGTGGCTAAATTACTTTATAGGGACTAAGTACGCCAAAGTGATGTTCCAAGGTTGACATGTAGAGTCTGTTTTATGCCATGCACATGATCACTCATGCATTTCATGGAAATTGCTTTATGCCATTCACTTGGATAATTCAGCATCTAACCTAGGTTATGCCCATGGAACATTCAACGTTCAAGCTAGGGCTTGCAACAAAGAGAAAGACGTGGTCAGTTAGTTGAAGAAAGGGATTGAGCATGTTAAATTACTTCCGTTATTACATTTTGTACGATTAGCATGTAATCCTTATTTTGGTCTTTTTTAGTCACGAGACAATTATGTATGAACATGCTATGTTAAGGTAATGCATGGCAATCTATTAGAATTTTGATCCTATTATTTTCGCTATACAATTGAAATGCCTTACTTAGCTTCAGTCTTTAATCCTTGTTAGCTAAATGGGTATGGTTAGGGGATTTTAGGCATGCAAAGATTGTGATTTTTAAGATTGGCTGAAAGAAAAAAGGAAATTAATAAATCTTGTAAATGTAAAAAGAAAAAAAAATTCTCGAGATTTCTCGAGTAACGGCTTGATTGGGAGAACAGGTCGTTACAGCCACCCATTTCCATCTGCTGCCACTAGCTGCCACGTGTCCTAGCTACCACTTTGCGATTATAGCACCCTGTCTGCACTTTTCTCTTGTATAAATACCCCCCCGAGGCTTCAAATTGGCCTATGGAATGATTTGACGAAATTGAATAAGGTTTGAGGGGCTACGTGTTTGTTGTAAGTTTGAGGATTTAAGGTTAGTGATAAAGGTTTGTGGTTGGGTTGGAATTGATTGTCTAACACTTATTTTGTAATAGTTCTTCTTACTTATTATGCCTAAATTTTGCTAGAAAAGCCTTGTGCTATGACGTAGTCAACTCGGGTTTTGTGAGAAATTTAAAAGCAAATATCTAAGGCAAGTTCTACTTCCTTTTTCCTCTTAAGAAGCAAGTTCTTTTCATTTTCTTGCAAGTTCCTATCACCCTATTTCCATTTGGCCAACTCTCTATCCTTTTATGCAAGTTCTCTTTCTTCCCATGCAAGTTCTTATATTCTCTGATTGTTTGATCAATTGGTTCCTAGTTGGTTTGTGATTTATGCTTAAAAATCTTTATCCTTGGACACTTGCTTAATTTTATGGAGTTTGAATTGCCCTATAATTTTTTTGTGGAATAATGCCTAACCATGCAAGAATAGGTTCCTAAATGGTACTGGGGGTGGTGTTTGTATGCTTACAACTTTATTTTATTGTTGCATGGTTATGGGTGGTTGGCATTTGGGGGTTCATGTGTTGAATATGCGAGGCCATGAGCATGCTAGTGTGCATTTAGAAATCATCTGTATGACATCTGTATTCTTATGTGGGCATAGTATGGCTTGATGCGTGGCTTATGGGAGTTATGTATCATCATCAATGCTGCAATAACTTTGCATCCTTAAATGTTGCATTGCATAATTACCATTGTGCGTGACGAATTTGTCCGCATGATGTACATCCACAAGCTCATGTGATAAGAGGACCGTCCTAAGGACTTGGGTGACAGGAGGATCATCCCGAGGAAGCTTCAGCTCGGTTGTTATGGGAGCTTTAGGCTTGGGATATGCTAGCCAGTTCATGGCTGCATGCAGGTTTGTATGGAACCTTAAGTGCTAGTATGTGTCTTATGTGTAGGCCCTCGGTTCATTATTTGTGCATTATTGCATGTGTTAGTGTGTAACTTGAGTTATGGTTCATGGCATGATGTATGTCCAAAATGCGAATAAGGTAGTCTCTAGCCTTATAGCCTTTTTGTTTCCTTAAGGTTGTTTAGTCTTGTGACTCATTCTTGCTCTCCATTATTCCAGGTAGAAAAAAGTGAAGATCGATGGTAGTGTCTAATTCAACAGGGTAGAATGTGTATAGGACAATCCTAGTCAAAGACCCTTGGAAGAGTTGTTGCTATTCTTGGGTACGGGATGATGTCGTTTTGTTCTTTTTGTTGTTGTGTATGGTAGTACCCTAGCAACTAGCTAGTGGTTCTTATTGTATATAGTCTTCTTCGTACTTGACAGCTTATCTATGTATATTATGCTTCCGCTGTGTTTTAGTATGTCTTTATCTCTTTCTTAGGGATTCCACCTCAGCTTCCCTGGCCTGAGGGTTATCGGGTTGGGGATCCTTATAGTCAAAGGCGACATCGTGGACAAAAAGGCATGTCTTTGGCATTTATCACATGTTCGCACCTTATGGGCAGGCATCCTTGCGGATGGTAGGCATTTGCTTGGACGTTCAAGTCGTGTGAGATAATTCTCGAGTCTATTCCGAGCTTGTCAACAGGCGACCATGCAAAAATGTCTACATGAGAACAAAGGCACTTGATGATCTCATCTTTTTCTTATGGTATTAGCTAGGTTCTCACATACACTAGCCTTTCATCGTCATTTTCATTCAATTGCACTACCTTAAGGGTTTCAACGGGCTGAGGTTTGGTGGCGCCTAAGGTTTTTCCACTGATCATCAATGTTTCCTCTAAGGTTGCTCTCTCCTTGCCTTTGACACTCTTCATCAAAGGTTACATAGCATACCCAAGCCTTTTTTTGATCCCCTCTAACTTGTCCGACTCCTTAGGGGGTAGGGATCTTCATCAACGAATACTAAAGCGTGATTACCACCCTCATGTTGTCAATGAGGGACCTTCCCAAGATCACATTATAGACAGAAGAGTGTGTTTTGACAACCATGATTAACTTATCAAATGACACTTTGATGGTGTGTTCCCGAGGTTATTGGCAATTGTACCGACCCGACTACGGGCACTGCCTTGCCTTTAAAACTGTAGAGAGGGGAAGAGACAATCTTTAAACGATAATGAACAACATGTATCTTCTCAAATCAATTCCAATTCAAAAGGTTGATCGAGCTATTGCTGTCCACAAGGATTCGTAAAGTGTTAGCGATCACTGTCGAGATCACCAGTGGGTTAACATGGGAATTGTTCAAAGTATTTTAAGTTCAAAACCTTGAAGTTTGGTATCCAAATTCTTGAAGTTCAAAGCCTTTAATCCCACATCACTTGTTTTAAAATCATTTAAGCAACACTTATTAAAATTTTATTTTTAACATTCATAATTAAAATATCATCAAAATCAAATTAACATTACATACCCTAAACCTTAAATAACCTAAACCAATAGGCTATAAGTTGGGATATGTATACATATATGTATAGATATATATAATAAATTTTAGGACAAAGTGTTAGTATATTTTGGTCAAGAGCCAATTTGGTCATAGTACAAAAAGGATCAAATAAACAATTATACTTTCAGATTAAAAACCATATTAACCATTATGATAGATGTTATCTTGACGCGATTGAACTATGTTCTAATTTTGTTAAGGTAAAATGTCAAATTGGTTATTGTACTTCAGCTCAAGGCCAAATAAACTACTATTTTTTAAAACTAGTAGATGTTTTTTATATGTCGTTGGATAATATTTTAATTCTATTAGTGATATCAACTATAGCCCCAATTAAATTCTAATTAAAAAATTACACAAAAAATCACATTCTAAATTTTGTAATTGTGATATGAAGTTATTGTGGTTGTGAGGTGATTATGTTGTAAGCCACCAAATGAGAGAAAGAGTGACTATTTTAATATTCAGAGCAAATAAGAGTAAAGTGATTAAATGAAAGCCTAAATCGAGATTGGAAGAATATCATAATCTTAATTGCTTTACAATATTATTACTCTACATGGCAATCACAAATGTTTGGAACATCATCTTCAAAGTAATTTCTATATTAGGGACTAATTAGAGATATAGTTAATATTATTTGTATAATTAAAATGTAACCTAATAATATCAAGACAACATTTACTATAATAATTAATGTAATTTTGAGACTAAAAATAAAATAGCTTTGTTGTATAAAAAAAATTGGGCCTAAACCCAAGATAGGCCCAAGAGGAGAAAGCACAAAAAGGAAAGTTTGAGAGACTAACAATCCCTAGTAGACTCTCTTGGAGGCCACTATTGGGTATCTTAGGAGATCTTTTCAAGAACTTCTCCCAAGTACAAGAATGCATTAACTAATCTCTAGAATTTTCTCTTAGAGATTCGCAATAAAAAATCCTAAAAGACTAGGATGCCTATTTGTCTAACAATCTCAATCTTTATAAATAGAGAGTGATTTTTCAAATTAAGAGATGGCCATAGTTTCACTCGAACTATATTTCTATTACTTCTATATACTCTCCGAACACTTAAATTTAAACATTAGAGAAATTGCGCGAGAGACATTTCACTTCCCTGATTATTTTCTATTTCTCATGTCTCTCAAAAACTAAAAGCTCGAAAGAGATACTCTTCCACAATTACAAATTAATTGTTATATCTAAATAATAACAAGCTTAATTGTCTCCTTTTAAAATAAAAAAACCAATTTAAACCCTAAGCCAAAATGAAACAACCAATTTGGCATTTGCTCTAATACCTAACATGTCCAGAAAATTGAAAATAAGTTTATTTGGCCCTTTTTTAAGTGCAATGACTAATTTCACACTTTATTCTAAATTTTATGATTTTTTTTTTAACTGTGGAGAATGAAATTACGTAGAGATTAAATCATATAAATTCATACATTCACATTTTTATTTGTACATCTATTGTAATGTTTTAAGGTCTCTGCAATAATGACACAACCAACCAAATAATTATTATCTACCCTACAGCCGGCACCATACCATACCATACCATGAAAATGGAAGTTCAAGGCATTCACAAATGCTCATCTCACTAGTAATATGAACAAACACAACTTTATATGGTAACTTTCAAATTAGAGGGGTACTTAAACTTGAATTTCTTGTTTTACCATTTCCCAGACTAGATAATACATTTTCTTTGTTAATCAAGATAATAATAAAAAAAAATTAAAATATAAAAAATATTGTAAATTTTTATTATTTATAATATATTTATTAAACTTATTAATAATTTAAAAAAGACACCCCATAACTTTTTATCTAATATTTTTCAAATATGCTAAACTCTTCCCTCCACATAAACATATATTAAATTTTACAAATAAGTAAAAATAATACATATATTATTCAATATATTTTAAAATTTTACCAAATAATTTAATAAAAAATTTAAAATATTTTTCATTTTTATCTTAACCATTTAATATTTTGATTGAAAAACATTCCAATCTTAACTTTATACAATTTTATATTACTCATTTTAGCATTTAACACTACCCGACTGATAATGGCAACTTACATAATTGTAATCATTGTTCGATTTTCCCAAGCGCCCCACAAGAAGATTAGATGAGAAAATCATCACAATTAGGTATACGAGGATTAAGGAAACGCAGTTTATCCTAAGCACCAGATAAGGGTAATATCAAAAATGGAGACCATAACTGCACCTCTATAGAAAGCCTTGTCCAACAAACAAATTACTTCAACGTTCCTACCTGCTTTCTGGTTTTTATGAATCTATAGCTGAACATTACCACACAACTGATGTATATATAAAAAAGGGGATAAAATCAAGAAACTTTTCGACAGAGGCAAAACGGGTCAAAGAGAACATAATAATAATGTAGGGGAAAGGGGCGGCAAAAAACACGAGCAAAAATCAATAAAGTACTCCCAGGCATATCTCATCTGCTTCTGCTTCTGCTTCCACTCAACACTAGCCGTATGCGGAGGGCGTCTTTCTGATTAATCATCAAAATCACAGGCCAAAGCTAGCAGATGTTTGCGGCCATTTCTCTTCAATAATCACCAGCTGCAAAGTAAAAAGTTGTGTTAAACCCTAAACCCTAAACACATACACGGGGAGGGAGAGAAGAGCACGACCTGTTAATAAATTAGTCATCCAGGTAATAATAGGATCCGGCAGATTTTTGCTCTCTGTCCTTGGTAGAGTCCAATTTGTTGATTCTTGGGCGAAAATTTGTTGGATCCCGCCTGAAAGTGATGTCCAGATGCTGCACCAAGTGCAAGACAGAATGGGCGTGTGAGACCAGTTGTGGAACAAATCTCAAAACGACAAGCACAAAATAGTCTCATGGCAAACAATCTCAAAAAGGGATGATTATGCATCCAAGCCATCTCTTTTTTCTTCAGGCTCTCTAATACCCCAAACCCAACCAAAAATACTATAAAAATGTGATTACTCAGTTCCCATCATTCTATGGTATTTACTTATATCCCTTAACTCTGCAGTGTAAAGTAAACTTAAATTTTTCTCCTGTATAATTGTCCAATAGCAATGATGAATAATCAATATATATGTGAGGCTTACCGATAAGAAAAGGTTCATCCCAGTCAACAGTGACTGAGGAGCATTTGCAGTACAATCCACAGACGGCTTCCCCTCATAAACAATGACCCTGTCTGCCAGATAACTTGCCATTATAAAATCATGCTCAACCACAAATGCAGTTTTCTTCGCGTGAAGGATGAATCTCTTAATAACTTTTGAGGCAACAATTCGCTGCTCGGAGTCAAGATATGCACTTGGTTCATCTATCAGATAAATGTCTGCAGGCTGCGAGGGTCCAACATAACACAAGTCAAAATATATTAATATATTCAGCAAGAGCATATAGAAAAACCTAACACTAGGATTCAAGGCATAAGCTTTCTGATTAACTCATTCTGCTCAAATCACAGTTACAAGATGCTAAATAAAAACTTCCTTTTGTTGCATACAAAGAAAGAAGGTTAATAAAACTTCCTTTTGTTCCATACAAACAAAGAATGTTACACAAGTTCAAAATTATGCATGCAAAATAAAAACTGTCTCAAAAAGGGCAATGTAGAAAATTGAATGAGTGTACGGCCATGCAAATAAGATGTGTCTTTTACTTTAGAACTAAGAATAAATTTCCATTCAAAAAGAACAACAATGTAAAAAAGGTGATGGAGGGCAGTGGAAAGAGAAGTAAACAGCATCAATCTGAAAAGGATGGGGGCAGGTGGTTATGAAGTCAAAAGGCTAAAATCATGGCAACAAGCATGTATAGCATAAAAGCAACTAGAAGCCACCACCAGAATGGTGGCATGTACCAATACCAAGCAAAACCCCAAAAAGGACTAAAAACTAAAAAAGCTCATCAAGGAAACAAGCAAAAGAACACAGAAAAAACTGAACCGGCACATAAAAGGAAAAGCAAAATAAGAACAGAATCCTTGAAATTGTGAATAGAGAGCTCCACCACTTAAAGGCTATACCGTCCCTCTCTACAAATGATTTAAGAACCGAAAAAAGTTGCTGAACCAAATGTGTGGAATCTGAACTCCAATTGATGACAAAAAGACACCAAATCTCACGGACTAACCAACAATGCAGAAGCAAATTATGAATCTCACAAATCTTGCACTAGGAGAGCCACTTTACCAAGCACTGACATCTCCTCAGGTTATCAATTGTGAGATAAGCTATGATAATTTGACCAAACATAGAAAGCAATTTTGGGGGATCTACATTTGCCAAATCAATTTTTTTTTTTAACGGGCAGGAAAAAGTTCACCATCACAGAGAATCCATAGGAAAACTAAGAACACTCTCCATGAGAGGGCCTCCGAATAAATCAATCTTTAATCTACTTAGGAGAATGTCCACAGAGAATTCAAAAAAGGGCTGTTATTGAATCTACCTCCTAATAATGGAGAAAAATCTCTTTGGATCTTGAAGAACATCCTCAAACTAATACCTAAGCTACCTTGTTCCAACAAAAGAGACAATTAATGATGGTACATAAAATGACAAAAGAATATCTCTTTGGATCTTCTCCATATCTTACTTACCAAGACTGGAATACAAAACGATAAGAGAAAGTAGGCAAGGCTATTAAGGTACCTCTAATAAGGCTGATGACATAAGTAGGCAGGGCTGACAAAGTACTTACCGAGACTGGAATAAAAAGCAATAACATATGGAACTTTTAGTAACTCTAAAGAAGACAGGAATTACATTTTCTATACACTTATTAGTCCAAACGAAATAAATGAAGCAATGAAAATGATGATGAATAATAAAACAGTAGGACCAGATAATATCTCAATCTAAGCATGGAAATGCAAGAGAGAAGGAGGCGTTTCTTGGTTAATAAAATTATTTAATGTGATCTTAAATCAAAAAGGACATCAGACGAGTAGAGAAATAACAATCCAGTTCCTATTTATAAGAGTGAAGGTGAAGTTCAAAGCTATGAAGATTATAGAGCGATCAAGCTAATGAGCCACACAATGAAATTTTAGGAGAGGTTAAGTAGAAAAACTAAAGCCCTGAAAACCAATTTGGTCTTATGCCTGGAAAGTTAATGATAGAAGCAATCTACTTTATTACATCGCCTAACAGAAAGGTCCAATGATAAACAAGAAGATCTGCATATGGCACTTACAGAATTGGAAAAAGCCTATAAAAGAGCACCTAGAGAAGTCTCATGGAAGAAGTTTGAGAAGAAATGAATTCATATTGCTTGTATACAAATTATTAAGGATATCCATCATCAAGTAGAAATGAGCGCTAGTATCTAAAGAGAAAATACTAAAGACTTTCCCCATTACCATCAGATTACATCAAGAATCTGTAGTGAGGCCTGTCACACCCTAGGGTTGAGCTAGGGTATGAAAATGGAATTGGGAAGATTATGAGAAGAATTTGGAGGGAGAGTTCAGATGAAAGAGAGAGGAACAGCAAGAAGAGGAAGAATATTCGGGAGAAAGATAACAGAGAGAGAGAGAGAGAGAGAGAGAGAGAGAGAGAAAACAGAAATATTCAATTCTGCCGATGCACCCATGTGCAGTACAACCATTTGGCCTCACAGCCCATGTGCAGTACAATTGTAATCATAACCACCTATAGGGTAAATATCTATGATAGAAAGGAAAAGAAAATTACAAATACTACCCTTGGAACGTAACAAATTCCCCCCCCCCCCCGGCGAAATGTTTCTTGTCTCCAAGAAACTTATTACCGTCAATCCGTTGTTCCTTTATCCAATTCCGGCTGGCTCTCCTACTTTGATTTCTTTCCTCTAAGCCTTCCAGACTCAGCAACCCTCTTCTGCATTGGTGGCCCGGACTGAAATTGTCCCCACATTTAAAGCATAATCCGAGTCTTCTCCTTGGTTTCCCTCTTTTGCATTGGTGGCCCGGACTGAAATTGTCCCCACATTTAAAGCATAATCCGAGTCTTCTCCTTGGCTCTATAATAGGAGGTTTGGCTGCATTAGGATGTTCTTTTCCCTGAGTCCAACCTGAGACTGCTGTCCAAGCATTTTCTCCCACCTCCTGACTGCTTAGAGGATAAGGGCCTGTTTTCTTTGCTGTTTTCGGCCCGTTTTGAGTTTTCAATTTCTCAAAACATTGAAAACGCGTTCACTTTGCTATTTTCGAAAATGCATTTTCAAAAACAAGAAAAAAATTTATAAAGGAAACCCAAAACAACATAATATGTTGTTTTGGGTGTTTTCAGTGAAAACCCACCCAAAACACCAAAACGCGGAAAACGCATCCGCCCTCCCCACTGTGCAAACCCACTTCAGAGACCAGATTTATCCTCTCTCCTCTCTTCTCCCATCTTCTCTTCTGGTTGTCGACCTCCTCTCTTCTCTTTTGCTCGTCGACTGCCACCGCCATCGCCATCACCATCACTACCGTCGACCGCCACCGCCACTACAACCACAACTGTCGATCGCCATCGCCATTGCAACCCCTTGCATCGCATCCCCCGTCGACCGCCCCCAGTCTCCTTTCTCTTCTCTTCTGGCTCGCCACCGCCACCGCCATCGCCATCACCGCCTTCGACCGATTTCGCGACCATCGCCGCAAACCCTTGCATTGCGTCCGCCGTCGACTGCCCCCATCTCTTTTCTTCTCTCTTCTTTTCTAGCCCGCCATCTCCATCATTGCCGTTGATCGCTTTCGTTTCCGACACCACCACCCAACCACTGCCGTCAACTGCCCCCCCTCGCAAACCCTTACAAGTCATTCGACTTCATCGCCCCCTGCCGTCTAACATCAGCGCCCCCCATCGCAGATCGCAAACTCTTCTGCGATTTGATTTTCTGTGTTTTGTTTTGTTTTATTTGAATATTAAACTAAAAATGTAAAATGATTTTTTTTGTATTAATTTTTTTAAAGATATTTTTAAGATTTTGGATTATACCTATGATAAATTAATGTTATGTTATTTTGTAATTTTAGTCATTTATTAATAGATGCTTAAAATTTGTCATTAGATTTTAATGTTTAAAGTTTGATATTTGTAAAGATTTTAAATTTTTATTAGTTATCAATTGTATTATACTTTAAAGTCTTTTGAATTAAATATATAATTTATTAATAAATATTTGTAATTTATTTTGAATCAAATTTATTAAATAAAATATTATAAAAATAATTTTTCAAAATTATAAAGTAAACGCGTTTTCTAGTTTTCTATTTTGAGAAACAGTTTTTCAGAATAATAGAAAGAACGCGTTTCCAAAAATTTCAAACCAGACACTCAAAACACAAAACTAAAAATGAATTCAAAACTCAAAATTCAAAACTGAAACACAAAGAGAACACCACCTAACCTTTTGTTAGAGTTATGTGCCTTTTAAAAATAGCTTCCAATGCAAGCTCCTGCATTCTCGCTTTCTCAGTTGCTTGTTGCATTGTTACAAGCTGCATCATCTTCACAATTAGTTTTAATTCGTCATTCAACCCACTTACGAAACCATACACAAAATATGCTTCATTCAAGGTTGGATAAGATATGATCACTAATGATTTCAGCTCCTCAAACTTGGTTTGATACTCTTCTACCAAACCTTCCTACCTTAGCTTATTGAATTCTTAGATGACATCCGTCCTAGTTTTTTCCCCGAATTGCATACAGAAATCTTCCACAAACTCTGGCCAACTCAAATCCGTTCTCCTCCTACTACACCCTTGGGAACCATACATCCGTTATGTCATTGAGATAAGCAGCTGCCAAATTCACCTTCTGCCCTTCTGCCACTCTATATTGATAAAGAATCATTCACATCTTCGTATCCACCATCTTGGCTTGGCTCCTTCGAATACTAATTCGGGTGTGATACTAATTCACCATCTAGCCTCGACATTTGGGTGTGATACTAATTCGCATTTGTTCCCCTAGTGGAATTTTCCATTACAAATTCTGATTATTCCTCAGCTTCCAGAGGATCAGGAGCATGTTGCCGGATTCTTGATTTCAGTCAGAATCGGAGTTGAGGTGGGACCCGAAGGGAAGTCTGTCGATAGGCTTGCGTTAGGAATTCTGAAGAACATACTTAGAATTGCGCTTAGCTGCTATCTAAAACCAGATAATTCTTCTCAAAGGTTAGAGAAGTCTTCTCTTAGATTTCTCTCCATTGCCATCGTCTTAGCTCTGCCTCCACTCACTTCCTCTTGAGTTTGACGGAGGCTGAGTTCCAACCTCTCCTCCATCTGCTCCTGATTCTGTTGGAGGCCCATCTCTAGTTGCTTCATCCTTGTTCCTTCCACCATCACTAGATTCACCTGTTACTTTTGATCACTTGGCTACCCAACTTGCCGAAGTTGATCAATGGTGATATTTGATCGGAATTATGAAAATTTTCAATCATCTTCGCTCAGTTAGCCTCCAGCTCACCAAACTTGATCGGCAGATATTTTCAATTGTGATGGCTTTGAATTCCAATCGCTTGGAATTTGTTGCTCGCTAGAGGTACTTAAAACTAAATGGCCAGGGTTCACCTGGCTTTGAATAATGTCGAACAGATTTGTTGCTTGTCGTTGAATTGATTGCTTTTGACTCCGTTTGCGATCGCTATGGTTCAACAACCACCCGCAGACCTACTTCCTTTCTCGTCAAAATCAACGCCTTCGTCTCAGCCAATCACCATCCAATGGTCAGAGTACCACTGGCTCTGATATCAATTGTCACATCCTAGGGTTGAGGTAGGGTATGAAAAGGGAATTGGGAAAATTATGAGAAGAATTTGGAGAGAGAGTTTAGACGAAAGAGAAAGGAACAAGAAGAAGAAGAATATTTGAGAGAAAGGGAGAGAGATAATAGAGAGAGAGAGAGAGATAACAGAAATATTCAATTCATTCCTTCACATGCCCTCCTATCCTATAGTTGTGGCTTATTTATAACCTCATAGCCAATGCACACATGTGTAGTACAACCATTTGGCCTTACAGTCCATGCACCCCATGTGTAGTACAATTGTAATCATAACCACCTATAGCTAAGGGTAAATATCTATACAACAAGGAAAAGAAAATTATAAATACTACCCCTGGAATGTGACAAGGCCTTACTTCTGTGCTCTTGTTATGGATGAACTCACAAAACACAACCAAGAAGTGCCTTTTGAGTATGTCACTTGTGAATGATATTATCTTGATGGATGAGACAAAAGGAGGTGTGAATAATAAAATTGAGTGGATTAACGCCCCCCCCGCCCCAAATATTATTCTAAAATTTGAAGATCAAGTTTTATGTCATTCTTAGGAGTAATTATTAGCAAGAAATTATGTGTCATGACCCAAGGAATAATAGAAGGGCATCATTGTAATAGGGTTGCAATGGTTTGTTAGGATATTTTTACAAGTTGTTAGAAGCACATGGGTGCTATTAAGATGCTGTTAGAAATTAGTTAAGTAGCTACTATGCCTATAAAAAGGCCCATTGTAAGAGGAGAGGATATGCTTGAATTGATTAATGAAACTATCGTTCTCTCTCTAAATTTCTCTCCATTCTCCCTAATTCTGTTCAATCTCCCCCTTCATTTCTTCTATGTTCTTCCCCAAATTCCTTCCAATTCCTTCTAAAACCCTAGCTAAATCCTAGGTTAATGACAAATGGTATCAGAGCATCGTTTCTCGACGGTTTTCGTTACTGATTTAGGTCCAATGGATATCGACGACAACCGTCAGTTTCTCTTCCAATGAACTATGCATTCATGACAGAGAAACAACCAGAATATTTCCGGTTGAATCTCGGAGTCAATTCTGACTTGCAAGGGGGTGAATGTCAACTCGAATCTGAATGAGTCGCAACGGACCAGTGATCGCTAGGTGTTGAAGCTGACCAGCGATCGCTAGCGGAAAGGAACAAGTCGCAAGAGGTGATCCAGAAACAACACAAAATTGACGAGGTGAAGGAGTCGAACCATTTCGGTGGTACGATCAGAGCCTATCGCAATCGTAATTGGATCCGAGGACTTGTCGATCAAGGCGAACTCAAGGATTGTTGTGGTCCTCCAGCGGTGGTGTTGGTCGATGATTGGGTGGTAGCTGCATGACTGTGGTTTCAACTAGAGTTGAAGGTAGGAAAATCCGACTTCGTGATTAGGTCTAGATTGAGAGAACTTGAAGGTGACTTGGCTGGGCAGTGTTCCAGAGACACTGGAGATCTAGAAGGTGGTTAGGCATTAGAAGGTATTAATCTCCAAGCAAGCGAGCCCCGTTAGTTCGAACTTGGAAGGCGCAACAAGTGAGTGATCCTCAACCATTGAAGGTAACAGAGAGTCGACAGTGATAGATCTGATCTTTGGCGATGATTTTTGGTTTGACTAGAAGGTAACAAAGAATCGATGGTACACGACCATTGAATTGTGATTGAGGCGAGCCTACTTGAAGGAATTTTGAGTCATATTTGAAGGCGATTTTGATGGTGACCGTGGACATAGGCGGTTGTGAGTCGCTTTGGTTGTGATTTCAACTCCAACAATTATATACTTCTACAGATAATGGAAGTAGATATAGGCTGATTTCTGGAAATTGATTCCAATGTCTGGGGTGATAGACGACTGTCATAGCATTGAGGTTTGGAGTTCGGGAGGCGGACGTTCTTGGCAAGCTAGCCAGGTAAAGTTTGATCCGCTTAGGCTGTTGCTAGCTAATGTGATTAATTTCCAAGAGAGAGAGCAACCCTTTGTTCAGACGTTTGAATTTGGGAGGCGAAGCAGGGTGGACAGCGCTCCAAATTCTTGGCTTGTGTCTCATTCTGCCAAGGTAGGCAGCGCGTACATAAGGCCATGGGAGACTCAATGGCAGCCAAAGAAGGATGCATTTTCAGTGGGGTGTCCTACTCGTAAAGCTAGGGGAGGCAGTGCATACATGGAGCAGATGAGCCCTTAATTACAACAGAGGAATGCTTCATTTTCAGTTGGAATGGAGCCTCAATGGCAGCCAAAGAAGGCTGCATTTTCAGTTGGCAGCAACAGGGACAAAGGAACAAGCAATGGGATACATGATACGAGCAAGGAATTTGGCCTTATGATACGTGAGAAGCTGCAAGAGTTTGCGATGGTACTTATTAAGAAGTATCGTTACAACTTTCCGGATGAATACTTTGATGATTATCACGGAAGTTTTAACAAGGAGGAATTCCTTGGAGTAGAGTGGAAGAAGGATACTGGTTTCGATGGGATTGACAAGGATGGTGGCTGTTGGGACAGTGCTGGCAGCAACAACAAAAAGTCCGAGGGCTTGGTTCAAGGTGTTTGGATAAAAGAAGAATTAAAGGAGTACTTTGATTCCTTTGGAAAGGAGGTTGTTCATGAGGATGATCCAGATGATAATATTAGAAGTCCAAAACAAGAGATGCTTGAGGCATTCAATCAATTGTTAGGAATGACAAGAGACACCAAGGAATCTCTAGAATTGGAGAGGGATTCAGCTATAGTGATTGAGGAGTTAGAAGAAGAAATAATACCTTAGGAAGCACCTACTGAAAGGCTGGAAGAAGAGAGTGAGGAAAAGGAATTGGAGGATGGCACTCAATCAATTGACAACCTCTCAAGCACTCTTACTAGTACTGAGACACTTGGCCAATTGTCAATCATTGAGAAATCGTTGGTTGGAATTGAAGTTGTAGCAGCTCCTAATGCTAATGTTCACAAACAGCCTTGGTATGAGTATCCAAGGCAACTCTACAATCCTCCATTACTGCGTTTTGAGGATGCTGTTGATATTTCTGCAACGAAGCATGGCTATGGGTTGAAAGAGAAGACAATAACTGCAACTAAGGATGAAGGTCTACCATTCTTACTTGTATTGGATGGTAAAGAACTATTAATGGAGGTCACGGACATAGATAGTCTTTACGTTGGACTCCAAGTTTTAGCTACTAAGTATGTCTGTCCAGAATTTGCTAATCATGTCTATAGATTGGAGATCAAGCTTGATCGGGCAGCTATTGTAGAAGGTGGGTGTATTAGATTTGAACGCTATCAGGTTGCTCCCATTGAAGTCCAAATTATGCCTAGGATTGATATCGAACACTTAAGAACCAGGAAGAAGAAGAGGCCTAGAAGGAGGAAGCAAGAAAGAAGAATGAAACGGATTGAGAAAGCGGGTATTAGATGAAAAGCAATGAATAGTTGCTGCAAATTCTAGGGGACAAAAACTCTCTTAAGGAGAGGAGAATTGTCATGACCCAAGGAATAATAGAAGGGCATCATTGTAATAGGGTTGCAATGGTTTGTTAGGATATTTTACAAGTTGTTAGAAGCACATGGGTGCTGTTAGGATGTTGTTAGAAATTAGTTAACTAGCAACTATGCCTATAAAAAGACCCATTGTAAGAGGAGAGGATAAGCTTGAATTGATTAATGAAACTATCATTCTCTCTCTAAATTTCTCTCCATTCTCCCTCTCATTTCCCTTTACTTTCTCCCTAATTCTGTTCAATCTCCCCCTTCATTTCTTGTCTATTCTTCCCCAAATTCCTTCCAATTCCTTCTAAGACCCTAGCTAAATCCTAGTGTCATAACATTATGGTTTGAATTACATTTGTAATATGCAATAATCATAAAATGGCATTTATAGGGAACCCTAAAATAAATTTATATTAGGGCTACAAAACCCCTACAATCCCAACCTTTGATCTATTAGGATGTTATTTAATCTATACCCTTCAACCTTGTTTAAATGTTGCATGACTAGTAATATGACTATTCAAGAAAAAAAAGCGCAAATTAAATAACAGCTCACTAACCGTGGTAAAACTAAATACACTAAAGCCTTAAGACAAATTGTTCAAAACTCTAAAACATTAAACTAAATCTACCAGGTACAAAGACTTCTTTGTCCTAGATTTCTTTTTAGATCCTCCTACATCAAAGTTATCATAAAAAAAAGATTTAACGTCAATATCTTGGATCAATTGTTTAAAGAGAGATTATTGATGATGTTCCTGATAGAATCAAGATAGAATGGTTAAAAGTAAGTCCATCTAACATTTGATGCGATCATAAAATCCCTTCAAAGCTAAAAGGCAAGTTTTATTGGACAACTATAAAACTACTGTATGACTTAAAAGTTCGGCAATTAAACAGTAAGATGTGCAAAACATGAGTATAGCAAAGATCAGAATGTTATGCTGGATGCATCAATCATGTAAAGAGAAGATAAAATAAGAAACATGATCGTATATAATGAGGTTGGAGTAGCACCTACTGAAGATAAAATGAGGGAGTCACAATTAAGATAGTTTATACATGTGAGAAGACCGATAGAAGTACATGTGAGGCGAGTGGATGGAATGAAGAAAATGAAGATGAAAAAGGAAATTTGGCGGAGAAATCTTAGAGATAGCATAGGGATATAATTTCCTTATAAGGAACATGGTTATAGATAGACATGTAAAATTCGCGTAGCAAGTGGGATTAACGACCTGTTTGGCCTGGCCACATTGTGAGAAGGAAAAAAAATGCTTTTCTTGAACAAAAGCACTTTTGTGAGTTTTTTTATGGTGTTTGGCCAAAATTATAATAATGTTTTTACTGACAACAAAAATTATTTTTCTTTTTGTTGTAAAGTAAAACAAAAAAATTATTTTTGACAAAACTATCACCAATTAGAAGGAGACCAAGAGACGCTCCTATGAAGAGAGTTGAAGAAATGGAACAATTAGTCAAAAAAAGAGGTAGAGACAAATCTAAGAAAACTTTGGGAGAGACATTAAAGTTTGATATGAAATGTGTCATGTACCTAGGAGTATAGGAGGGTCAATGCTGTAATAGGAATAAAATAAAAGGGTAATGTAGTAATAGGCTTATTAGGTGATATTGTAGCAATTAGTTAGAAGCATGGGGGTGGTTATGCAATTTGATATGCCTATATAAGGGGCTATTGTAATCAGATGGAGACATCTGGATTTTGATATTGAATACTCTCATTTCCTCTCTTAATTCTCTCTCTCTCTCACGTCTATTTCTTCTAATCTTCCCCCTCATTTCTTCTGTTTCAGTTCTATCCTCCCTCCTTACTGTTTTTCTTTTCCCTAAATCTCTCCTAAATTCCTATCACAACCCTAGCCAAACCCTAGAGTTGTGACAATTGGTATCAGAGCCAATCTTTCCTTAGCTATGAATCCATTAAATCGTTAGCATTCAGTTCCGATAGAAGAGGCCGCGATTACGAGAAGTGTAGCGCGACTTTAGGTGATTAACAAGCTAAAGACGAGGCTGGATCCAAGTCGCTGCTTGTGGTGGAGGCAGTCTTGCGGTTGCAAATTTCGATTTTCTTGAAGCGGATGGTGATTAGGTGATGGAAAAGGAGCAGTGGAAGAAGAACACGTCGGCTGGTTGTTGTGTTTGATCATGTAGATAGCAAGAAGGAAGGCGGCCTTCATCACGTAAACGAATCTAATCGGCCATAGGTGTGGTCGGTGATTGGGCTGCTAGGCGAGCCAAGATATCAAACTTCTGAGCAATCCTTGGCCTTCGTCCTCTTTCGCTGGTGCAAGTCCAGCAAGTGGTGGAGTCAAGACTATTGAATTCGGAATTGAAGTCGGATCTGGAAGGTGAAGTCGAGCGAAGCGAACTCGGATTTGGAAACTGAAGCCGAGCGAAGCAACTTCGGCTCAGATTGGAAGACGTGTGAAGAGGACGCCACCAGTTGCTGTTCACGGATCAAATCCTGAAGGCGAAGCAGGGTGGCAGCTTGGCGCTGTGAATTCCGCTGCGCCTTGTCTTAAAGTTGAAGGCGTGTGAAGGCGGATCTGATTGGTGCTTGGCGTCGTGCTGCTCACATTGATCGGAAAGAGATTCCAATCTCGTTAGGTGAAGTATCTGACTGGAACGCGGTGGTGTGTTGCCGTGTGATCGGAAGGCAATTCCGACAGGGTCTGCGGCGATAGGAGGTCAGGTGCGGTTGATTGAGGCGAATTGGAGTCTGCAATTCAATGGCTGATTAGAGGTATTGATTCGGAAGAACTGGACGCATATCCTTGAGCAAGGCGAAAGGAAGGGGCGGCCACTACATGTGACTGTGGCTGTGTTGTTCCAAAGCAATTGGATCTAGGTCACTGCATGTGACCGTGTTGTGAATGAAGGCGAGCTTGGAAGCTGTCTAGAGGTTGCTGAAGTAGAGGCGGTGTTAGATCAGATTGATATACAGATCATTTCCGAAGCAATTTGGATAGCGGAGCAGCAATAGAGGAGTTCAGTTATCGGAATTTCCAGATATGGACAACTATCCTTGAAGCTGTCATAGGAGATTTTTGAAGAAGCTGCAGCTGGGGCAATCCATGTAGGAGGAGTGAAACAGATGAACTTCCAGAGCCGATCCAATTAATTGAGGTCCATCGCTGATTCAATTACTCGGAATTGAATCGGATTTGGAGGCAAAGCAGTGCACATAGGAAACAAATGGGGTCTCTATGGCAGCAAAAGAAGGCTGCATTCTTAGTTGAAGGCAGACATCATGGGGAGCTTATCCAGAAGCCTCAAGCATGGGAGCAAGGGGTTGAGAAGGAGATCAGCCCATTGGACAAGGGAGTAAGCAGTGGAATACAGGATGCAAGCAAGGAATTTGGTCTTATGATACGTGAGCAGCTGCAAGAGTTCGCAATGATACTAACTAAGAAGTATCATTACAACTTCCCTGCTAAATACTTTGATGATTATAGAGGAAGTTTTAATAAGGAGGAGTTCCTTGGAATCAAGTGTTCTAATGAGAAGTCAAGGAGGCAGGAAGCTGATGAATCAGCCATGAAAGAGGAAGGGGATGTTATGAAAATTGCTGATTTCCAGCCATGTGACAGCATTTTCAGCAATAGCAACAATTATGGGGGTCTAGATCAAGGTATGTGGTCCAAAGAAGGATTAAAGGAACATATTGGTTCCTTTAGAGAAGAAGAAATGATGGAGACAACCAACCAGAAAACAGAAATGGCTAGGGGTAACAAGGAATCGAGGGGCTTGGTGATAAATTTAGCTGCAGTGATTGAGAATTTGGAAGAAGGAATAAGGCCTTCAAACTCGCCTATCAACAGACTGGAGGAGGAAATTGGGAAACCCCAATGCAAGGATATTATCGCTGCCATTCCAGGAGGAGTAAGCCATATTGTAGAGGCATCATCTGATATTGCTGAAAAAGAAGTGCATATAAGGGAAAATTTCAGCAAACAAGAGGGAAAAGGAGTGGTTGTAAATCATTTTGGGAAAGAAGATCAGTGTGGAGGCTATGTGGCAGCCCCTAAGGAAGCATTAGCTAGGATTGAAGTTGCAGCAGATCCTAGATCTCATGTGCAAGGACAGACCTGGACTGACTATCCAAGGCAAGTCAACAAATCCTCACTGCTGCATTCCCAGGTAGTTGCTGAAATTTTTGCAGAAGAGCATGGCTGTAGGATGAATGGAAATACAAAAACTGCAGCTATGGGTATGAGTTTGCCATGCTTACTGGTATGGGGCAGTGATAAACTACCAAAAAAAATCAGGAACACAGCTATTTCTTCCTCTAGACTCCAAATTTCAGTTGTTCTCTATGACCAATGGAGAGTGATTGATTTTGGTTGTGTTCTAGTTGAGATGGACATGAGAACTACTGCAGTGACTGTCTTTTTTGTTTCAATTGAGGAGTACCCAAGCACGAAGAAGAAGAAGCCTAGAAGGAGAAAGTGGGAAAAAGAGATTAAACAGAAAATGAAAGTGGGCATTGGATGAGAAAGTGAAGTGGCTCAACGATAATAAGTTTCTTGGGAACAAGAAACATTTTTAGGCGGGGGGAATTGTCATGTACCTAGGAGTATAGGAGGGTCAATGCTGTAATAGGAATAAAATAAAGGGGTAATGTAGTAATAGGCTTATTAGGTGATATTGTAGCAATTAGTTAGAAGCATGGGGGTGGTTATGCAATTTGATATGCCTATATAAGGGGCTATTGTAATCAGATGGAGACATCTGGATTTTGATATTGAATACTCTCATTTCCTCTCTTAATTCTCTCTCTCTCTCACGTCTATTTCTTCTAATCTTCCCCCTCATTTCTTCTGTTTCAGTTCTATCCTCCCTCCTTACTGTTTTTCTCTTCCCTAAATCTCTCCTAAATTCCTATCACAACCCTAGCCAAACCCTAGGGTCGTGACAAAATGTATGGGCCTAAATGAAGATATGACAAAAAACAAAAATACATGGAAGTCTAGAATCATGTAGCCGACCCCACATAGTGGGATAAAGGTTGGATATGTTGTTGTTTATCACCAATCAACATTTAAAATTGCAAATGTTGCATTCATCACATAGTATAAATTACATAAATGCGTTTGTCAATACCTTTTTTTTGGGTAATTTTTTGTTAAAAACACTATCATTGGCCAAACAAATATAAGATAACACAACATTAAAAACATGTCTTGGATCAGGCCAAACTCTAAACTGCTTTTCCTTAAAAGTGGTTTTTACAGAAGTAATTCTAACAAGAACAGAAATTTAATAGCAATACCAAACAGGCACTAAAGTTTTGAGATTACTGTTTGATAGAAAGTATGCTTTAGTAGAGAGCTAATAGACATGGCAGCGGGCAAAGAAAAAATTGACCAAAAAAATAAGACAGTGATGGCAGTGAGTTTAGGCTGTGCTGATGGGTAGATTTTAAAGATGCAAACATGGAGAAAATAGGCCCCCACACCCCAGGGGGCGGGGGGGCGCCTTGATGACTAGTCTACAATCAACTGATGGAGCAAGGAAATAAAAGTAATGGCATTGAGCAACTATGACAAGGATGACAGCGGACTAGGAGAGTGAAGGTATGATTTCTGAAAATTGGTCAGCTGTGACAGGAAAAACAAAGATGATAACTAAAAAGGAAACAGTTCTATTGGTATAGCATCTGTTGCAACTCCATCACATTTGAGACTTCAAATACTGCCTCTATGACCATTGGTAACATTTTGAATTCAGACGTCTGTCTGAGGCCACACTGGAAGATACACAATTTCTCTCTCATACAAACAAGAGGAGTTATCAAAAAGAATGGTGAATAAAAATTATTTACAGTAACAACATGACGATGACCATTATCATCACCATCATATTTTTTTTTCTTTATTTAGAAGATAATTACAAATATTCTTTCCTATTCAAGGATTACCATTTATCCTATCCAAGACATCTGAAAAAATACTGTCCATAAATACCGAATTATCCCAATATTCCATGTCAAATATATCACTAAACCAGCTCCTTAATCATCATCCAATATTTCCATTCATGGAGCTGCCACACTTTTATTTGAATTGTGATACAGACGCTGGTATCTAGACGTGCCAAAATGTCAAAAATCACAAACTTACTTATGTCTAGATGTACAAGACTATAAGATATTTTAAGATTTGTACATTTATGGAATCGCACATAATCAAATCCATATTTCCAAAAATAAATAAATAAATAAATAAAGATATTCTAAGTAGCACAATTTTATTAAGGCTCTCTTTGCTACCAGCTCCTTTTACCGAGAGAGAGAGAGATAGGGAGGGGGGGGTTAATTTCACCTAAAATATCCTTAACAGGCACTGAATTCTCCTACCAATAGCTTTCTTGACAACCATTATAATATGAGGGAATAAAGGTATTTAGATATTATGTACAGTTGTATAGCACATTACCTTTTACACATAAGTGCACTTCACTCAATTCCCCTAAGATTTCCCTTATTGGTACCTAGATTCCAAAAGTTTAGGGACAATTTGACAGACCTTTCATTTTCAATCTTCTATCTGTTTTCTTTATTTGGGAAAAAAAAAAATGAGATGACATTCAATTGATTGCTTTTGTTTTCAAAATTTTTAAACTTACTTAAAAAATGAAAACAATAAAAAGATGTTTTTACATTTTTCTTCTTTACCCCTCCTCCCGAAGAAACCAGAAACTCCCCAATGGGTTCCAGAGGTGGAAGCTGCTGAACAGAAGCTGACAAACAGGAATCAACTTATTCAGCAGCTCAAGAAGAATTCACAAGATGCTGGTGATAGAATGTAAAGCTGATTTGTGTAGAAGAGACCCACATTTCAATATGGCTCAAATTACAACCATATAGGCAGCAAAGAGTCTCAAATAAGAGGTTTGAAAAACTACGTTAAAGATCTTATGGGCCTTATAGAGCTCTACCGCAGATTGCAACTGCGCTTACAACTTGAAACTGCTAAAAAGTAGTTGGACCCACCCAGTTTTACATGTTTCCTCATGCATATAAAAGGTATGATCAGCAAGCAATTTACACTCCACATCCATCCTGAGCGTCAATAATAAATCAGCCCTCACACCATTAGCCACTCTCAGCAACAGGATACTAGAGGCTAAAAGGGTTCCAAAAGGCAAGTATTGGTGCAGTGGGTAGGCTTACCCATGGAACAAGCAACATGGAAAGATTTTCAGCAGTTTTCTCAACTCTATCCTAGCTTAAACCTTGACAGCAAGGGTCATTTTTGGAAGAGAACAGAAACAATACAAATGCTACAGGAGTACCAAGAAGCATTTGTAATAAAAGGAAGAATTGCAGCAAGGTGAGAAATAACTTTTGCAGAGATGCCTAGCCATTGTAGTAGTTACGTTAGTTCTTTGTAGATGAACTATTGTTGTTAACTGTTCGTTGATTTGTTGAATGTTGAAAAAAATCTGTTGGTTAGCTGGAGAATAGTCATATAGTTGGAATTAGTTGGAGAGTTCCCTCCAAAATTCTAGAATTAAATGCTGTCGTATTAATTTTTGAAATATGGAATCAAATTCCAGTTTTTCCCTCCATCTCTTCCCTGCTGAGAATTTATTTTCCTCCTTTTTCTACTTAGGGCTGATTACTGGCCAACAGTGAACCAATTTTGTTGAACCCTAATCTTGAAGGTTCTATCAAATAACATGCAAAATTATTAGAGATTTGAGTTTTTGGAATGTACTACAAAAAGAAAAATAAGGATTACTCAAAGCAGTTCACTTTTTATTTTCTTAGGGTCCGAGTTTTTTTAGATGATGTGAAATAAAAGTTAATAGGACAATTTTAAATTTTGGGTAAATAGAATTTCCTAAATCGTTTATGCATCGGAGAAATGAAGTGTGACGGTCATGTTTATGTGTCCATAGGAGTTGTAACATTTTTTGGGAACATGACTAATCTTAAATGGCCTATTGAAAATATTCAATTTTAAAGTGGAACACAACTTGTTTAAATTGGTTTAGGTGTTAAGAAATCATTTTTATTTAAATGACAGGCAAAAATGTCAAACACAGTTGCATATGGAATGTTAAATTGGCATTGATGGCAGGCTGTCTCTCTGCCAATAGATTAAACTTTGACAGAGGACTCCACCTATTTTCTAAGCCCTTAAGAGTGTGATCAAATTAGGTCTAGTTCAAGAAGCGTAGTCTTCGTTCGTAGCCAAGGGCATCAGAGAAGGGGATGGACTGAAAATAGGTGAAAGAGATTTCTCTCTTTGGAACAGACTGCCATAATGGAACAGAATGGTGATGGATAGCAATACTTTCCATTCATTTTTCTCCAAAGCCTTATTTTTTCTCTCTCTTGAATTGGGAAGAATGTACGAACTAAAAATGGACCAAAAAACTTTATTTTTATGTATTAAACTTCATTCACGTTTATATAAAAGTTCAAAATTTTCTCAAGATAACATAACTATATACATTTACTAAGGTCTAATCATCATTTGTTGTTTCTTCTTTTTTCTTTCCATCCATTTTCACTCAGCATTTTATTTGATTTTCCATTTCCTACTCTCCAAAAGAAGGAAAAATTTTGCATTTCATTCTACCTTTTTTTTCCATTACATTATTCTCTCCCAAATAGCATCTTAGCTCTAGACGCTAATATGAAAAATCTCGGGAAGTCAAGATGAAACTAACTAGCTTAAAAATACAACTTAAAAAAGTAGCTCAAAAAACACTACAACAAAGTGCTTAGAAAACACTTACAAAAGCCATTTTCATTAGACAATTTAGCATTAACATGATTTTAACATAATAACACCCTTAGTATGAAAAGAATGCTCACCTTACCAAAAAATAGTGATGGAAATATATTTAATCTTTTTCAGTATAGCAATAGCAAAAATAGATTCATCATTGTTTATGTGTTGTGTCATTTGTATTAGATTAGTTTAAAAGTATTCATGCAATGTTTTCTTGATTGCTGCATAATTCTTTTCTGTTTTAGCGTTAGAATAAATTGCTCTACTAGAAGGTTTGTTTCTAGAAGGGAGCAGCTGTCTCTTGGGTTAGTTAAATCAGTTAGGCAGTTGGTCAATTAGTTATTTCTTCTTCTTGTACTCCTCGCCCCTATAGCTTATAAATAGGGGTCGTGGGATAGGAGTGGCGGTAGAAGTTGTTAGTGCGCCTATACCTGAGAAGTATAGCTTCCGGTTTCTGTCTTGTGGTTGGGATTGAGTGCAAGAGGTAGAGAGTGGCTGGTTTATAGCTTGTATTCTCTAGGATCCTAATAGCTTTCAATGTATATGGGCGGGAGGGGATTCTGTTCTTGCTGTAATCATCCCAGGAGATTATCAAGATAGTGGATTATTGTGGCGCCTAGCAGTCTGGATGTAGGTCTTGGATTTCAAGACCGAACCAGGATAACTCTTGTGTGTTCTTGGTGTGTGTATGTCTGTTTGTTTCTCTCCTATATGTGTTTCCATTTGCAGTGTGTTCTTGAGAGATAAAAAGCTAGTTGAGTTGAGAAAAATCAATAGTGTTGTGCGATTACTCTTAACATTATGGCTTTTGTTTTCTGTTCCTTGCTTTTTAGCTTTCTTCAAGCAAAACAAAAATAGCTAAAAAGGGCTAAATGGACACTAAACATCAACTTTTTCTGTGAAAAAATCTGAAACGAGAAAACCAAAAGAAAAAAGCTAGGTTAAAGGAAAAGTACGATAAAGTATTTAGCATCTGCTTTCCAAAGCTGCCTTCTGTTAGCCATTGTTATATGGTAAAATAACATATAAAACAATAATAATACCCCCAAAATAAAGCAAAATATTGTATTTCATGTAATTAAATGTCACATTTCTTTCAATATAGTGAAAAGGATAAAGAAAGAGCATCATTGCTTGCACTTTTTCACTTTTGAGTTTACAGTGATATATTGTTCAGAAGTCTTTCTTTATTAAGCAAAAAAAGCTAGCAACCAAACAACTTTCTTAACTCCTTTTAAGCCTTTCAACCCCCCCCCCCCAAAAAAAAGGCTAAAAAATGTCAATGCCAAACAGACCCAAAGATGCCCAAGGGATCATTCTTGCTTGGCAAAATTCAAAACAATAAACACAAACACAAACTTTCTCTATATGTAAATAGATAGATATAATAAATAATTAAATATAAATAAGGAGAAATGGAAGATAAACCACAGAAAATGGAATAAAGACACAAGTGCAATGAAGCCTATACAGTGAGAAAATATCTACCTTCCCAAGGCACAGACACAACGCGACTCTTTGCAACTCTCCACCGGAAAGATTGACAACTTCTTGGTCCATTAGTTGCTCAATCAGAAGGGGCTTCATCACATCCGACACAAACTGGGGATGCATATATGAATCACGTATCCTTTGATGCAGCAAGTGCCTAACAGTAGATTGAAATTTTGGGCTGATCTTCTGAGGTTTGTAAGAGACATTGAACTCAGGTATCTCCACATCAGAATCTTCTACAGTATCAGGTTTCAACAAGCCAGCCTGCATTTATTACTAGTCAGACAACCTATCATGACATATATATTACATAACCAAACTAACAGAAACAAAGTTTTACCAGCATGCGGATGAATGTTGTCTTCCCGGTACCATTCTCACCCAGCATAACAATAATTTGAGAATCTGTAAACTCACCCTCAAGCACACGAAGCTTGAAATTACCCTGAGTCTTACTCATTGTTGGATACTTGTAACGTGCATATGTCTCAATTTCCTCGGCACTTTCTTGTGGAGTCTCAGCAACCTGTTGAAACATAAACAGAGTAAAACTACTGCTACTATGTTAAGGCACAAAAACACCACAATCTGACTAATTTACCTTAAAAGTAAGAGATTCATCCCGAAAACGTAGATTTTCTGTGGGGACAAATCCTGCCAAAAATATGTTAATCCCTTCTCTGACAGAGAAGGGAAGGGTAACAACTCCATATGCACCAGGCTTCCCATACAGGCAGCAAATGAAATCTGATAGGTAATCTAGGACACTAAGGTCATGCTCCACGACGATTACATAACTGAAATTTGAAGTGTAAAAAGTGCAGCATTTTTACTTTTAAGCCTCAGCTAAAAGAAAGAACAATTATGAAAGGCCATATCAATTAGACAAGGACACAAAATAAACCTGTTAGGCCTGAGTAGGGATCGGACCACTTGGGCAGCTTTAAGCCTCTGTTTAACATCAAGATAACTTGATGGTTCATCAAACATATATATCTCTGCATTTTGTATTGCAACAACAGCAATGGCAAATCTCTGAAGCTCTCCACCAGATAAATCCCCAACATTACGATCCAGAACCTGATTCAGTTCCAGATCAGCACACAATTCAGCTTTCATCTCTCTCTCATCTTTCTGGTCAAGCACTTGCCCCACATTGCCTTGCACTGCTTTTGGAATGTGATCAACGTATTGGGGCTTGATGATGGCCTATAAAAACCATAATCAGGATGTCTAACAAACAAAAGAAAACAAGACCAATTTTGTACAAATTCAATGACTTCATAAGCATAAATTAATGAACAAGACACAGTATGCAGAAAGAGTCCCACTGATATATATATTAAATTGCCTCCAGAAAGTATCATGTGCAGGTACATGTCCAAACATCAAAACTTGTTAAATCCTTATTGTTAGAATATTAAGATACATATCCAGAAGTTGGATTAGGGTATGTGGACAAGTTACAAACAAATGAATTTAAGTTTCATTGAATAATTTCTTAAAATAAAATAATATTATTGTCTAGGGAGTATAATTCAAACAGAAACTTGAAAGGTAAAATGAAATTTACATAACTTCCCATGTTAGAGTTTTGAAATCTTCCTTCAGTATCAATATGAACTTAGAGGATCCAAGTGCTCAATTGGATAGGGTGCCAAACACATAGCTCATACACTAACTCTTGTCATAACTGGTGGACATGAGTACACCAATTTTGTTCCCTAGCCTGAATATGACTTCTTCTCAGACAGATTAAATTCGCAGCTCAAGCAGACAAAAACAGAGAACTGCAAACATATGCCAAAGGGCATTCTAATTAAAGTGAAACCTTTAAATTATCTTCCAAAATACGGGTGAAGTAATTCTGCAGCTCAGAACCTCGAAAATATGTCAAGATTTCTTGCCAATCTGGAGGATTCTGCAAAAGGAGAATTCAAGAGGTAAAGAACATGATCCAAAGTATGTAAAAATAGAAATACAAAAATATAAAAATGCACTTACATTGAAACGGCCCAAATTAGGCTTCAATTTCCCAGCCAAAACTTTAAGAGCAGTTGACTTCCCAATGCCATTTGTTCCAACCAAGCCAAGAACTTGGCCTGGCCTTGGGACTGGCAACCTGTAATTGAAATTTAAAATTTGCTCAAACTAAAAACAAGAAGAAACCATTAACCAACAGGAATTGCAATGGTTCACTAACCTGTGTAATTTAAAAGTATTGGGGCCATAACGATGTGTTGTATCTTTATCCAAATCTTTTGGTAGATTGATAATTTGAATTGCTTCAAATGGGCATTTCTGCATGACCAGATAAAAAAGATGGGATAATGCAAGAAGTTAAGAATAAGCCACATAATATTTTTTGGACGGAAAAATAATAAGCCATAGAACATTCATCATAATTGCATATTTTTAAGTTACATACTTTAACACAGATACCACATCCAATACACAACTCCTCAGATATGAACGCAATTTTGGATGCAGGAGTGACCTCGATACACAGTTTACCTGCATAGAAGAAAAATACAGTTAGCCATTAATAAATACTTACACCAATACACAAAAAGAGTGAAGCCTCACATAATTACATTGCAGAAGAGTTGCAATAAAACAAAATGAACCTTCTACATGAAGATAGAACTGTTAACCTAGGACTATGCAGAATTACCCTTAGATGATACAGGCCTCTCTCACCACTCACAAACGCTCTCGGTGTAAATAGGAATTGAAACAGAAAACTTGAGCAATCAAAAGAGAATGAAAATAAGAACAAGAAACAATCAAACCAACAGCAGTAGGCGCGGATTTATCCTGGTTCATGCCAATTTAATTGGCACTACATCCAGCCTTAAGAATCCCTGAGAGCAGCCTTCTTTGATTCAGAAAGAATGAACATGGCAGTACATCAGTTGCAGCCCTCGATTACAAGCCTTTTCTCAAGATTACAAAAGCTATTCTAAAACACAGCCTTTCCTCTCTCAAAGCTTTCTCAAGAACCAACTGATTTATGCACCTAATGCCTAGCTCTCTTTCTCTATTTATAGAATATTTAGGGTGGCAATTCCTAGGCTATTAAACAACTTGATATTACCAGTTTTACCCCTCCACTAATAACTAATATTACAAGTAGGGACCCACCTATTTAAACCCTCTAATTTCGATGCATTCTTACTGCCTATATTCTGGATTTCTCGAGAGTCGAGACAACCTTTTAACAAGAACCCCAAACAGAGGCCCATTGACTCCTAAAAAATCCCCTTTTTTTTTATATCTAGGGAAAAGGAATTTCATCAGAGGATGGAAGAGGGCAAAGAAAATACCGGTAAACTTGCATATACAGTATACAGACATTTTAAAGCTCAATCTAGATCATGAGCACTAGAAGCACCCCATGATAGTCTTTTAACAGTATTTTTGATAAGTAAAGATAATATTATTTAAGTAGAAGCACCAGCTGTCTAAACTTCACTACAACCATAAAATATCATATGTATTACCCAAAGTTCTTCCAAGGCACCAATAGAAAATATGCCAATCATGCAATTC
The DNA here is from genome assembly GCA_036245055.1 of Diospyros kaki. Lineage (NCBI taxonomy): Eukaryota > Viridiplantae > Streptophyta > Magnoliopsida > Ericales > Ebenaceae > Diospyros > Diospyros kaki. The sequence goes on from BSEG01000016.1 coordinate 35,102,691, forward strand.
TCCTCCATTGAATGATATTGTAGTATGTTGCTTCAAGTAATCATATTCATATATGATTAGAAAAACTAACCCTACTTCCAGGAAGACCTACAGTATGAAATAATACTGCATAAAAAAATGTTGCATACTTCAATACATTTTTTGTTTACCTACTTCCTGTGATTTTATATGTACCTACTTCATTTGATAGATGGGTACTAGTGTCATTTGAAAATTATTAACCTGCTCATAACTCTAAGCTCTTATGTCTAAAAAAACATACAAGTACAATGAGAACTCCAGTAACTATAAGAAGCCAATAAACAAGAAACACCTTCAGATTCCACATCATCAAAAAATAAAAAAAACAACCCTACATATAAAAAGAGAAATAAATACATGGAAACTAATGCTATAATTAACCATAGCATATGCAAACCAACTGTCTTTACATATAGGCATCAATAATTGTTGTTTCGCATGAATAAAATAAGAGACTTCACTTTCATTAACAAGATGAAATATACTCAATCCAAAGGAATTATGTTTTGCGAGCACACCAAAAAAAAAAAAAAGCTTCTTTTGACTAGGGGGAGAAACAATTTATTGTAGCTTAGCATATTTAAGTTTGAACTTTTTCTTCATTTTTGTCGAGTCAAGGATGAGACAAGCATCCATATATTTTCTTCCAATGTGGGACTATATATTTAATTTAGACTCTCAAATAATTGCTATGTTATTTGAGGAATAAGTTACTTGCATAGTTGTCAAAGACTCAAGGTGCATAGAGGCACATGAGTGATTGAAGCCTAGGCGCAAGCCTTTCAGATGTGAGTTGCACGTTTATAGATAGTGAATAGAGTGGCTTTTATTGTGCTCTCAAATTTTTTTAAGTTGCGTTTGGATGTGGTCATTCGAACCCATCATTTGGAATTTGGGATTCAAATCCCAAATCTACTGTTTGGCTACCATTTTATAGGAAGAATTTGGATTTGCTCCAAATCTATCATTGATTTGTACTTAAAATGGGAGAATTTCAAATGACTCCACAAGGGGGCTTATTTGGACTAAAATATTTCATTACACACTAATTATAAAATATTTTATTTTATTCTCATTCATAATAATAAAGACTTATATGCATATATTTATGAAAATATTTGCATATGCATATACATATAAGTACATATACACATATAGGTATACAAAAGTATACATAAATATATGTACAATATTTATATATATGTATGTGTGCACATATAATTATATGTATGCATGTATATGTGTATATATATATTTATACATGTAGGTATATATAGACATATATACATATATAAGCACATATGCATTACGTACGTATATATATTTACATATGTACATATTTATAAACTTATGTACGAATATATTTGTGTGATGCATACATATTAGTATATATATGTACTATTTTATATATAGATATATATTTACATAAGTACACACACATATATATAAACATATTATAACTATATACTATATGTATGCAAATGTATTACATATGTTCGTGCCATTGTATTTACTTATATATTAGAATGATTGAATTTGAAATTCTCAAGTATAATAATAGTTATCCCAACACTTAAATATCCAAACAGTGTTATTAAAGGCGCACCTAGGCGCAAAGCACACCTAGGCGCACCTTTGATGCCTGGAATGCTCCCAGGCAGGCGCGCTAGGCCCTTAGGCACAACCTTAGGCTTAGGCGTGCCTGGATTTTTTAATTGTTTTTAGGGTTTATATTTTACTATTTATTACTTTATTTAATTTGTTACTGTTTAGACTTTATACTTATTGCTCCAACTCCAAATTTGACAATGAGTAAAAGGGCTACTACTTCAAATGCTCCAATTCAATTTGAACTTGATGAAGATGGAGAGGGAGATGATGTGAAAGAAGAGGATATTGGAAATGACGCTTCTTATGATAAAAATATGAAAATGTTTAATCTTGATGATTGGGATGATTTTTAGATTATTTAAAATGCACATTTAGTTAATCTTAATTAAGATTTAAAACCTATAAAATGTTTAAGATTTAATTTAATTTGATTTAAAGACTTTTAAATTGCATCTTTTGGCATTTTTTATTGTTCTTTTCTTTATATATATATGCCAACAATAGATTTTAAAATTTCTTAAAAAGTTTTTAACTTTTGTGATGCTTATATGCAGGTTGCTGAAATACGATAGAATATACTTTGTTGAAATTTCCAAGTATGTAACTTGTTTTAATATTTTTTTTAGTTAGTATATGTTGAATTTTTTAATTTTCTTGATAACATGCTTGTGAATATGTTATTAGGAGTTAGAACCTATTTTACACCTTATTCTTCAACTATGATACATATTTTTATTTTTATTTTTAATTAGCGCGTGCCTAGTTCCACCAAGCGCGCACCTCGTCTTTCACCTTAGGCTCCAACACCCTTTTGCGCCTTAGTGCGCCTTGGGCCGTTAATAACACTATATCTAATAACATAATTTCAAATGACATGATTTGAAATACCTACATCCAAACGCAACCTTCATTTTTTCCCTAGTTATACTGGTTAGATTTTAGCAAGTCCAACAAAAATTAAAAATATATATATATGATAAAGGTGCAAAAGGCATGCAACTTGCTCCTCGGGACCTTATAGCCTAGGCACATGCCTCATGAAGCGAGTTGCCTTTAGTAGACCAAGTAAATTCCAATAATTTATGTATGCATGCAATCAGTGTTCAAAAACGTGCTAGTCAGGCGGCAGGCTGGTGCCTAGGCAGTGACTAGATCAACAACAAGCTTGCTGCTGCAAGGAGCAGCGAGCAGCTACAACATGCAACAAGGAGCAGGAAGCAGCAATGCAACAGACGAGATCGGGGGAAGATGGATACATGCCAGAGAAAGACAAGATCGGCGACGAGAGATGATAGCCAACAGATGAGATCGACGACGACGAGAGAGAACGATCAACAGACGAGATCGACGGCGGCAACAAACGACCAACAGACGAGATCGGCAGCGCGCGCGAGAGAGAGAGAGAGAGAAGACCCGCGATGAACGACCACAGAGAGAAAGGGAAGGGGGAAATAGGTCGGCCCAGGACAAGCACGACCTAGGCGGCCCAAGCCGTGCGTGACCTAGGCGGTTAGGCGCTGCCGTGGCCTAATTAATTGGGCCCGATGACTAGGGGTGCCGAGCAGCCTTTAATCGCCGCAACGAGTGGCCGCCTAACACCTAGGCGGCCCGCCTAGGCCGAATTTTCGAACACTACATACAATGGCTTCTTTTGGGTTGTGTGGGAAGAATTTCTTGAACTACATTTATGTTTGATTTTTCCATTATTTTTTCTTTCTTCATTTGAAGGCATAATTTAAGAACACAACTCAAGGCTTGTGTTAAAGTGTTGTCTCAAGTATAGGATAAGAAGATCAGTGAAAGTAGTGCACTTGAGGGCCAATGAAGAATTAAATAGAAGTTTATATCCCAATCTGTAATTAGTGATAGTTGGGAAGTTAAACTGTAAATATGTTTATGTCTTCATTGGGATATCCACCTTACTCTATAAATAGAAGGCAAGGGGTGTGTGTGCAGTAGACTTTTCTCATTCTATGGTTTGCGAGTGCTGATTGTTTCTGAAAGGAAGGCTAGGTGTTGTTAGCTTTGTAATCTTGAGGGAAAACAATTGGAGCGCTCTGGATAGAAGGGAGAGAAGGGCCAATGTTGTATTGATCGAATTCTTGTAAATAAAGACTGCTCTCAAAGGTGGTTCTAAGGCTGGATGTAGTGCCATTTAGGTGGCATGAACCAGGATAAAAACCGGTGTCTCCTCATGTGGTTTGACTGTCTTTCTTGTTCTGTTTATGCTTTTATTTCTGTTCTTTATTGATTGTTGTGTTGGTTGTATGTTGGCAAGGTGAGTTGAGTGTGTGTTGAGGGGTGTTTGATTGGTTTCTTGTGAGAATTACAAGGCTGCCAGTGCTCCCAATTCTAACAGCTTGAAACTATTATTGCTGAAAATTGCATAAACATATGTCAACATCAATTTTAGCAATTTTTAACTTTGAGAACTTCATTCAGGTCCATTTCCAATTGTAACCATTAGATACATATTTAGGTTATACCGTTTTGTAAGCATACCAACAAAATTGAAGCAACAAAATTGAAGTGACAATTACTTCACGTGGCAGACAATGCCAAGCATAATTACCATGATGAGAATGTCCAAACTATGTACAAATGATGGAAAGTCACAAAAAAGAGATTCAAAGGGCATAAAATGGTGATGACCACCAACAAATGTAATACCCTTCTAAATGTAAAAGGTCCGCCACTCTTTGGACGTTCCTTTTATTATCCTGTAGTTACTTAAAAAATAGAAATTGAAAAAAATGTAAAAGATTTTTTTTGGCAATAACTTGAAGATTACATAGAAACTTATCCTATAGAGCAATAAGGTGAAAATGAAGAAAATGCGAGACTTGCAGAAGCTAAGGCCTGGAAGCAAGCTCTATTGACACACTTAAAAATTTGATGAAATTTCTAAATCACAAAAAAGGTCACATGTTGACTTTTTCATTCCAAAAGAGTTGGCAACAGAATTGCAAACCAGTCATATCTCAAGCAACATACAAACATTCTCAAATCGAGTTACAAAATGAGATCAGCAAAAAGCACATATGTGATTAGAATTTTTAACCATTCCCATCTTCACACAACTTGATCAAATGCATGCATTATATATATATATGACAATAATTAAATAAAATTCAAATATCATGCACCCACCTGCATCATGAACTTCTATCACCAACTCAACCAAATTATTTTATGAATGGAGGGGAGAAAAAACACGTTTACAGATGTCCTTTTGGTTCTCCTAGATTCTAAAAATAATTAATCACACATGATCAAAGTAAAAAATATCTTTTCCCAAGCAAGAAGATAGGTTGTGAGGAAAAATTATTCCAAATTGGATTGTTTGTGCAAGGAACATAAACAAAGTGGATAACCAACTTATTTGTTGTCAAAAGGTGGGGATTTCGAAAGGCTCATCATTTAATATAGCTTCTGACTCATATGATAGGATAAGGTGGTATGCCACAAATTATGGTTTCAAATTAATTCAACATAAATATATCAACAGATATATAAGAGATGATTATCACAAAAACCTCATAATAAATTGAACAAAACAAGAGAATGACCAGATAAATACAGCATGGACATGTGAAATTACAAGAGGAGCCTCTGGCTTAAACAAGACTACCTTACTTCAGTGTACTGCATGAGGTGCATGATGCAATAATTGTCACTGCCATTACAAAATGATAATGTGCCCCAAAAAGAAATAAAATTGGTCAATCCCCATTCCCTGCAGCGCACACCTATAGATAGGTTGTGAGCCAGAGTACAATGACCAATTTCGCAAAAAAGGTAAATCTGAAACACCATAGTATTACTTCACAGTGATAGAGACATATAACTTGTAAAAAAGCCCATGTTTGAGGGATGGATCCATATTTGTCAAAGGCGCAAGGTGCACTGAGGCACAAATTAGTGTTTGGGGCCCAGGCGTTAGAAGCAAGGAGAAGTGTGAGCCTCATGCACATGAGGCACACATTTATTCAAAATGCTTATAAGATACTTATACATTATTCTTTTCAATATGTACCTATAAGGAGTTAGTTGCAACTCAACATAAATGATAGATAACCAACCATATAATAACAACTAATATTATTGCAGAAAAAAAATAGTTTCTTTTGCAATTAGTTTCTTCTAACTGCAAAAGAGATTAGAGGAAAGAAAAATTATAGCAGAACACACTACAAAAACAATTATAAGAAAACAACTAGTTTTTTCTAATTTCTTTTGCAATTAGAAGAAAGAAAAAAATTATAGCAGAACACCCAGCAAAAACAGTTATAGAAAAACAATTAGTTTCTTTTAAATTGCAAAAGAAATTAGATGAGAGCAAAGAAAAAAATCACTAGATCACACAGTGAAAAGCATTTGTTTCTTCCAAATTGCAACAGAAATTAGAAGTAAAAAAAATAGAGTAAAGCACACAGCAAAAAACAATTACAACAAATAATTAGTTTCTTCTAAATTGCAAAAGAAACTAGAAGAAAGAAAGAAAGAAAAATAAAGCAGAATGCAGACGTGAAACTAGTTCTCTAGTGAGTCATCACTGCTAAAGGATTCCAGCGAGTGGGAGATCCAGCACACCTCCAGCTTACACGCCTAGGTTCACTTATCACTGATATACAAGAATATGCAATCAAATCAACAAGAAATAAGATCCAAGATGACAAACAGACAAGAATTATAGGGTTTCAATACACATATATATACAAGGCGTGTGTCTCATGCGCCCTTGGGACTTGCATGAGGCGCCCGCCTAGGCAGCGCCTCAAGCATGGTGCTCTGCCTCAGTGGTGTGCACCTTTGACAACTACGGATATATCTGAAATAGGGGCGTAATTGGATACAGGTTTAGCTGAAATTAGCTACCGTATACAAAATCAGACACTGCCACCAAAAGTGCATGTTTCAAGATGAAAATCCAGTTGTAGGGTATGATAATCAAACAATTTATGCATAGCAACCTTACTTCATAAAAATAATGAAAAAGGAGGCATCTACTTTGACCCCCTAACAGTTTGGAAAAGATTTAGTTAAGCCGGCTACCACCCTTCAAGTTTACAACAAGTCGAGGAAATTAAGCAATTGCAAGCCAAAATGACACCAAAAATTAATTTCATAAAAGGTCCATTAACAGGAGAGGGACCCATCCAAACTATGAGAATAAATGGATCAACAAGAATGTCCGAGAAGCCATAGAAAACCGAAATCAGGCAAACTTGTGTTAAAAGACTTACCGGTTTTGACAACTGGACAGCTCTTTTTGCACTCCTGACGGCACTTTTTGGGCTTGCACCGGTCGGAGCTGACAATTGCTATACGCGTCAATCGATCCGCCATCTCTCCCCTTCTCTCCCACTCCTTGCCTGGACACTTAAAATATAAGATCGAATCGCAGCTAAACAAATAAAGCCTAGACACCTCCCTTCCTGCATCAAGCAAAGACGAAATCAGACGAAGCAAAACAAAAACAAAGACGAAATTAGAACAGGAAAAAAACAATCAGTAAAGGATATGAGTTGATCAGAGAAGCGTACAGTATGAGAACACACAAGATGCGCAAACCCTAGCTTCCAGCGAAATGGCGTGTGTTGGGAACGAGGTGGCGAAGGGGAGGGGGGTTTCGTATCAGCCGAACGCTCCACCGCCACCAAGCAACACGTGCGGCGCAGCCCCCACGCGTTCGAAGTGAAACTTAACGTCGTCTCGTCTCTCTGTGAATTCCTTTTCCACGGCGCTTTAGGGTTGGACTTGGATTTCTCTTATTGGGGGTTTCTTTACGGGCCTCAGGTACAGAGTCCGCGGCCCACATCTTGTACGCCAAACGCGGCTTTGGTTTTATTTGATTTCCCTTTTTTTTTTGTTTTTCTTATTTTGAAAACAAAATACATTTAAAAATTTTACAAAATCTAAAAATTAAAATAAATAATTATTTTTTTGTTTTTTTATTTCATTTTATTTTTTCCCTCCCAACCATTCCTCTTGTCTGTAACTTTAATTGTTAAACTTTTAGGTTACTGTTTGATTGAAACGAATAATTTTTAAATAAATACAGAATTAAATATAATCGTCATTTTATTCTATTATCATCTCTGATATAATTAATAAATAAAATGAATTTTTCATTTTATTTTATATTTTGAATGCAATAATTTTGATGAAATAGAATAAAAAAATAATCGAATGATGAAAATATTTTTATGCTATAAAAACGATAAAATCTTCTATTTTAGTAGGTGTGAATAAATAATACTTTTATTTTTATTTAACTCAAAAGGTTAACTAATTATTGAAAATTTTTATTTTCATAGAGCTAAAAAACATATATAATTTAATATAATTGAATAAAAATTCATTCAATGACAAAGAATAATGATATTGTTGTGGGGTGCCCTAAGAAATTTTAAAAATTTCAAGAATTTTAGGTGGTGTTGTCTTCATATTTCAGTTTTCAGTTTTAAGTTTTAAATTTATTTTCAATTTTTTGTTTTGAATATTTGTTTTGAGATTATTAAAAATATATTTTTTTTATTATTCTGAAAAATTATTTCTCAAAATAGAAAATTAAAAAACGTGTTTACTTAAAAATTTTAGAAAAATTTATTTTATAATATTTTATTCAATAAATTTGATTCAAAGTTGTAAATATTTATTAATACATTATAAATTTAATTCAAATAATTTAAAATATAATACATGAGATAATTGATAATCTAACCGTATATAATACATTAAAATTACAAAGTGCTTTCTAAAACTATTTTTAATTTGACTCGACTATTAATTCTATGATAAAAAAAATTTTACCTACAAATTAAAATCTAACATTAATTTTGAGATTTAGATTACTCACAACATAAATATTAAAAAAAATATAAATCATAAAATAATAAAATATTGATTTATCCAAAACTTTAAAATTGAAAAAAATATTAATAAAAAAAATTATATTATATATTCAATTTGGGCATGGAGAGAGGGCGGTGGTTGAATGAAGAAATGGCAAAAGAAAAAAATGGTAGAAAGGCAGATGGAAGAAATGGCAAAATGGTAGAAGAACAGAGGAATAAACGACCAGAGATGGCAGGCATGATGGCAGATTTGGGCGTGGTAGGTGTGGAGGATGAACGATGATTGTGGTTGAAGAAAGATGAATGGTGGTGGTCGAAGAGGGCTGATCTCAGTTGTTGGTCAACGACGATGGTGTTATCTAGAAGAGAAGAAGAGAATACAGGAGAGATGGAGGGAGGGAGAGAGAGAGAGAAGAGAAGATAATGTAGAAGAGGCAGGGGCGTTTTTTGTGTTTTGAGTTTTAACAACGTTTTTGGCTGAAAATGGCCAAAACACATTTTTGGTGTTTCGAGTTTTGTGTGTAATTTTTTTTTGTATTTTGGAAAATGCATTTTTGAAAATGGGTAAGTAAACGCGTTTTTGGTGTTTTGAAAAACTAAAAATAGAAAACAACCCGAAAATAACAAAGAAAACAAATTCTTAAGTTTTGAAAAATATTTTGCATAGGACCTAGATGAGCCTGAAGAGTCTCTGAGAGGTCGAGACTTAGCATTGCATAGTTTGAAGACTCATTCAGAATCTTCCTAGCCCAATTCACCTGATGGCTCCAAAAAGTTTTTAGACCCACCTAGAGGATACCCATTGGGACGTCTTACCCCGAAGAAACCTTTAGGCCCTCTAGTCTCACCTGATGCATTCTTCTCAAAAAGTCTTGAGACTCTCATTTGTGGATCTCACCAAGTGTCTATAAATACCAGCTTGTTCCAAGGGAAATGGATTCATTTGAGACCTTTTTAGATCTCTCAAACCTCTCAAAACATACTAAAGACCTTTTTGGGATGAATATTTTCCCAAATCTTCTTCTGAGTCTTTTCTCTGTCTCGGAAACTTAATATTATACCTTGACTTAGTGAGAGCCTACCCTCATGAAGACCCAAATTGAGAACACTACATACACATATACATCTGCATCCCATTTTTTAGATATCAACATTTAACTTAGGCATCAAATGGCTTGTATGGGGAGGATCCTCGCGTGCCTTCTGACTGTTTTTGTGAGGCATATATCTGTGAAGACTCAGAAGACTGTATCTTGAAAACTCTTTGGACCTTTTTGGAGGCTGATACCTAAGGACTCTTAGGATCAATCTCCCCCAAATACTCCTAAGACCTTTCGAGGACCCCGAAGCCTCCGTTCTCTGTGTCCTCTAATTGGGTCACCAGGCTTTGTGGACCTTGGCAACCCTCTCAATTTTCTCAAAAAACTTTACTTTGGTTATTTCTAAGATAAATAAATTCAATTGTTGTAGTTCGATAACAACAAATATATAATTGATTTTATTTATATATTTAAATAAAATATTATATATTATATATTATTAGACAATTTTTACTTGTATGGCACTGCACACCCAATAATGAAGTAAATTAGGTATTTTAAAAATCTATTTGAAAAGTGTTTTTTGAAAAAATAGTGAGTAATATGAATGTTGAAAATTTTGTGTTTAAAGTGTAATTTAATGAAAAATCTTAATAAAAAATAAAAGCACAAGAGACAAGAATATTCTAGAGTGGTTCGACTATCCTCAACCTACATCTACTACAATAGTTCCTCATTAAAGATTTTCAAATCCATTAAAAATGAATTCAAAAATTACATTTGTAGCAATGCACGCTATCCTTCTAATACACTCATTAGAAAATTTACAAGATATAAAAAAAAAAAAATGAGATATGTAAGTCTCAATAATAGAAATCTCTTTGATCATTTTTAAGAAAAAAGTGAGAAATCTCTTTAATCCTTTCTTAGAATAAAGAAATCAAAGACTTTGTAAGCTCAATTTCTTTCTTCTCACATTTCTTGAATGCCTTTGAGCATCATATTAGCTTGTATTTATAAATTGGAACATCTCTTACCAATTTCTAACCATTAGTAGACAAAAAATGCAAAAAAATAGTTTGCAAAAATGTAATCGTTAATAATTTCTCAAACTAAAATTGACGATATTTTGTTTTAAAATTTGAAAAACTAGTCAACAGTTTTAACACTGAAACATTGATGTAAAAGGTATGCACTAAATCAATCGACTTGATTTTGGAAGTAGTCAACAGTTTTTCTTAACTAGTTGATAATCTTAAAAAAAAAAGTCAACAATCTTAGAAAATAAGTTGACAATTTTGCTGCTAAATTCATTGTTTAGATGATTTTTTTCTTCTATTTTGAGGCTACTTTCTTTATCTTTTAGAACTTCGATTATATTTTAGAATTTATGAGATTTAATTGATTAGTTTAAAACTATTTTCAAAAATTGTTTAACATCAAAACCTTGAAGTCCAAAAACTTTAAGTCTAATATCATCAACACTTATTAAAATTTTGTGTTAAGATATACATCATCAAAATCAAGTCAATACCCTAGTCCTTTGAGAGCGTGTTACTATAGGAGAATTATGATTTTCTTTTGTCTTAGATCCAAATTTTCCTTTTTACACTTCTCAATTTCATGATCACAACAATATATATATATACATATTTTTTGCATAATCAAAATAAAGTTGATCCTAACCTAAGCAACATATTTTCACATAATCAAAAAATAGCGATTTAATATATCACATCTTTTAAAATAAGGTAAAATAACAAATTAGGCCTTAAAATGTTTCACATACAATAAAAGAATTATTACAAATCATCAAGGCATTCCAAAATAACTAAGTAATATCATGAGAAGTCTAATCAAACACCTTTTCTTTTCCCCTATTAGTGCTCGAGTCGCTTGACATGTTGAATACCTGATAGGTGTTAAACCCATTTAGTGAGGGCTCAAAATGTTTTTCTTGCATAATGCATGAATATGATCATCTTAGGCCTAAAGGTTTAATTGTCGGGCATGAATTCCTTGAATGACTTGTTTCAAAGCTTGTATGAGATGCAAGTTATGCTTGGTAGTCCTATTCATTGTGGGAAAAATTCTCCTGCAATGACCTTCCAAGGCTTTACCCATCCCCACCATGACTTAATAACAACATATGATGTACATTTGCTAAATATAATCATGCTCGATGCCAAAAAAATATTTTGATGCATCACAGATGAAACTGTAATGTAGGAGTGTACATTTAAGAGGGGTGAATTGAGTATTTCAAAACTTTTATGTTTGATGTAAGTTTTGCACAAAAACTGTTGTTTGCTTTTTGATAGCTTTGAAAATACTGTTGTGAATATAAAACGAAAGTATTTGAAATGTGAAAATTAAATAAAAAAGAATTAAAACAAACAACACATAAGATTTATAGTGGTTCGACACAACATAGCTATTAGAATGCACCAATGTTTAGTGTATCAAGTAAGGGGTTAGGGTAGTTTTCAAAACTTTTTCAAAAAAGCACACATTATGCGTAGTGGAAATGGAACAAAAACGACCTTTGCAAGACTCAATTTTGACAGCCATATGCAAATATAAAGCATTAAAATGAAAGGCACGGAAGTAACAGTGGCCTCACACTATTAAGATGTTATCGGTTGCTTTACTAATGCACCTAGACCCAAAACCTTTGGTCACGAGCAAGTTCCCACAAACAACTTTCCTCTAAGTCTCATCAGCTCCAGTACCTGCTCTTTGGCCGACTATGCCAACCTCCATAGTTATAAGAGACCAAGGTAGTCCATACTTAGGCGACAATGGAACCCTTTACCTCACCCACGTGCTAGACAAGCGAGGTTGAAGGTGACGCAAAGCTGTGCTTAGTTTTCCTCAAATGAAGATGGTCGTCTCACAACCTTTAAATTAACAAGTAAAATGGAGCAATGAAAGGAGAAGTGGTATGGAGTAGGAGGAAGAAGATAAAGAATAGAAAGGAGCAGAGAGCCTCTGCTTTTTTTATTTGCTTGGGACGCACCAAAGAAGGAATGGAGCAAGCGGTTTTTCCCTTATTTTTGTCTCAATTTTCTTTCTTTTTCATAAATGTGTTTAAGAGATGCATCATTACACCCTTGGTAGAGCATTTAATGCTCTATCGTTTAAAACGATGGAAGAATGGCATGCGAAATCAAATCTCACTCAAAGAAACCGTCGACTATTTGAGACAATTGGTTGGCCATTTCAACTAAATGGTCGACTGTTCAAGAAGTCTGTCGATTGTTTCATGCCTTTCATTGCATCAAGGCCAGCTAATAACTTTTAATGGCATGCCCATTAACTCTTAATGACTCCCATTAACTCTTTGTGGAACTTGTTAATTTAAGAGGGGGTGAATTAAGCTATTTCACCCTTAAAAAATAAATAACTTAAAGCTTAAAGTAAAAAGAACTGAAACAATACAACACACAAGATATATAGTGGTTTGGCTATGCCTACTCCACTACCTTTGCTCCTTACTAAGGATTTTGTTCAACCAACTTACTTGAGTAGCTTTTGAAAAAAACTTAGCTACAAACCTTTACAACCAATGGATTTTTTAATAGGATCAGTCACAACCAATGTCTTTTAACAGGATCAAGTTTAACCTTTGCAAGATCACAATAAAAATGTGAATAAGGGATACAAGAGAAGGTATAGAATGAACAAGATTTACAAACTCTTCTCTTGTGTTTACTAAGAGATGAAAGAATGTGAGAGAGTAAGCTCAATCTCTCTTTTTCTTTTTGATGAATGTGAACAGTAGGGCACTTCTTGAAATCTTTTGAATACTTGAGATTTTAGGTTCATAGCATTCTTCTTGTTCTTTAGACTTCGACACCTTATGTATTTTTCTGTCACTTAATGTAACATCCCAAAATTTTAGAAATAATTAATTCTAGTAGTTAAGGTTATTATTGAATATTTGGAGATTTTAGAGAAAATATTTATTTATGATGTTTTGAGAAAATAGAAAAAAAATTAAGGTAATTAATTATTTTGGGAGTATTTATGAAAATAAGGAAAGATTAAAATAAATTGATTTGAGTGAATTTTTGAAATTTTAGAGTATAAGTGAAAAAAGGAGAAATAAGGTATGGGGGTGTAAGTGTACGTTTTTGAAAGTTTGGGGGTTGTGGCGAAATTCTAGAAAATGGGCTGCGAGTCTCTTTAAATTTATTGGGTGCATATGTATGTTGAAGGCAAGTGATAGCGCGGGTGGTCGCGCGTGAGGGTGGCCAAGCAAGAGGCTCAAGTTCGATTCTGGTGGACTACGCGCGCGAGAGAAATTGCTGGATTTTTACCCAACATAAGACGTCGAAACGACGCCATTTTGAGGTGCCATGAAGCGTCCTAGCGCGTAGGCACGCGACTGCCCGAGCCTCCTGGATGTGCCACCTGGTAGCTACTGGGCTGCCTTTTGTTTTGTCTACCACAACCATCATTTTTCCCCAATTTTGATGCGATTTCATGGGAAATTTAAGGAATAAGCATGATAATATTTCTCTAAGCTTTGCAGAGAATAAATGGAAAATTTAAGGAATAAACATGATGATATTTCTCCAAGTTTTGTAGAGAATAAATTGGGTGAAGTGTAATGAATAGAGTAAAATTGAGTATAAATAGTGAATATGGATGTAAAAATTGAAGAAGGAAGTGAAGGAGAAGTAGAGGAATTGGCTGTGACCTTGAGAAGGACCTGTGGCAGTAAGATATGGTTAATGTTAAAATTAATTTATCATTAGTTAACTTGGGGAGTTAGTCAATTAGTGAATTGATTCGGTAAATAACGAGAGAATTAGTAAAGATAATGTATTAGCTAAACTAATGACTTAACTTAGTAAAATAATTTAGTGGAAATTCATTAAAAGATTTCAATAGAATTGCTGCCATAGATTTATTTAATTAATTTGGGTTATATGTGATTTCATAGGGAATTTTGAGTGTGTCAGCGTTATGTTATCGAGTTATCGACAGCATGAGGTAAATAATCTACTTAAATTAGTTAATTGGTAAGTTAGTAAATTTTATACGGATAAGTCTAGTTATTTTAAAGTCGTGATCTCATTATTTTACAGCGAGAGTACAATAAAGACGAGAATCGGTCATTTAAAAGCAAGTTTTTCTTCCTCTTATTTCATTTAAAGGGTAAGATCTCAACTTTCTTATTAATATGCAAATTCATTTCTCTATTCCTTGTTGTTGTAAGTGCCTATTCCTTCAATTCCTAAATTGCAAGTTATGCTTCAATTTTAGCAGGTCATTTTGCAAGTTATTCCCCTTTTTTTCTGGTAAATTATTCTATGGTTCTCATTTATACCTCTTGAGTCTCAAATAAGACTTTGATCACCCTATCTTTCCTTGGAAATGATGTTTTATTGTGAACATGTAATGATTTGATGTTGCCTTGCATGAATGTTGCTCCATTGTGCTTATTACTTCGTTGATCGCATGTCAATTCTATATGAAAAGTTATTACAAATATGCATGATATGATGATGCATGAAAATGGTTTTTTTTTTTTTTTTTTAAGATATGTAAAGGCTTCAATATGCGTGTAGCGAACGAGTCCACATGATATATCCGCAGTAGAGCTTTGGCTTAAAGTTGGACTTCGGTCCCAAGTTTATGATACAGACTTCGGTCCCAAGTTTATAATACGAACTTCAGTCCAAGGTTATGATACGGATTTCGGTCCCAAGTTTATGATATGGACTTCGGTCTCATGATTATGGTTTTAAAAAAAAAATTACATATGAACATGATTGTATTTTACACCACGTTATTCACGATCTTTATTGTTTCTCGTTATCTATAAATCTCATGCACCTTTATTTCAGTTTATTTGCTGGGCTTTGTGGCTCATTGTTTGTTTGCATCATTCCAGATTAAAAAAAGAAAGTTCGAAGTCAAGATTAGTAGTATCAGGTCCTTACCGATATCGACATGTATGAGGCTCTCCCGACCTAAAAGATCTTTGGAGGTGAGTGTGAGCAGGGGCTCAGATGGAGGTTTTGTTAGGTTTGTTTAGTTTATGCTATAGTATGTATGTATGAGCCCCTGTGTTGGTGTATTGTTAATCAGTTTGCTTCCACTGTTGTAAAAAAAAATAAAAATAAAAGGATTGATATTGTGTAGGAATAAAAGAATTGGTTTCGGGTCTTTACACTTAATGCATCTATTAACCTGTCTATTAAGGCGAGATAATGTTCTTTATGTTTTAAATGCCACTTTTTGTCTCTATAACATCTTAAAATTCAGTTAGAAGCATCAAAATTCATATACAATTTGTCTAAAAAGTATTTAATGTTCTGAAAATTAAAAACAGATTGCATTTAATGCTTTATAACGATTATATTTTTCAAATTCTACCAAGTATTACTCAAGTACAAAATAGTGTTTAATCAATTAAGTTTAATCTTTACTCGAGTACATATGTTTTGTAATTGACTATTTTTATGATTTACTCGATTATAAACTGCCTTTTACTCGATTAAATTTTTAGCACATAAAAAATTAATACACACTCAATTAAAAAGCTATATTTACTCGAGTACACTAAGATCTTTACTCAATTAACAAATTTAGTACTCGATTATATTAATGGTCTAAAGACTTGGCATATTTCTGATAGATATCTACTTGATTAAAGGAATAATTTACTTGAATACTCATGATTCATTACTCAATTAACATGTCAAGTACTTGATTACAAAAATGATTCGAAAACTTGACAAATTCTTTGAAAAATATACTTGATTATAAAAAATATTTACTTGATTGTAAATGAATCATTACGCAATTACACATACTAAATACTCAATTAATTTTGCATTGCTAGAAACATGCATTATTTACTTGAATACAAATGCCTATTTAGTTGAGTTTATTTGATCTTTACTCGCATATATTAAGATTTATAATTGATTATCTATTATATAGTTTATGCTTACTTGATTATGCACAAGATATACTCAATTAAAATAATATGCCCATTTTGAATTAGTCTTAAGTCTTTTCTAATAAGAATATTATTTGGGTATAAAAGATTTTTACTCGAATACAAAAATTAGATCATAGAATTATTCGATTACATAATGCAATTTACTCAATTAAAAGAACTAATATTCTGACCTAATATGAGATATGACTTTATTAGTCGAGTAACACAGATTAGTACTCAATTAAGAACCATGATTTACTTGATTGATCTTTATATACTATTCGATTATTTTTACAATCATTCATTAAGTTTAGTACATTGTTTTGATCATCATCAATAAATAGAAATTTTCTTATTTCCTCATCAAATAAAAACTTTAACAAATTAACAGATTACTCAACACTCTTAATGCTCGTCATCTGTTAACTCTTAACAATTTGTTGATCCATTTGTTAACTCTTAATAAAAACATCCATTATCACCATTAACTCTTAATGATGATTGAGAAAATAAGACAACTAGAAATCAGTAATTTAATGCATTACGTATTTTGTGTGGGAACTTCTAGGTTCATAGCCATGTAACAATCAAGACACATTAAACTCTTTTGATACTGATCAAACACTTTGATTTACTATGAGAAACTCTATATTTTCTCATAACACCTAAAAGGTCCTAAATGACCTCTAGCATAATGTCAGGACGATCCTAATAGTAATGAAGTCAATACTTTAGGTAAACCTATAAAGGCTTTCGATTATTGTACATTATAATCCATCTATTAACTAACATCCCGATTGAGTGGAGCCACGGATTGATCAAACTCATAAGACTTGGTAGCTATGCCCAGATCCAATATGGTGTGATCAAGATGACACATCGGAACTCCTTTTCGATTGTGCGCACCATGGCTAGGGGTTTTCCAACCACAACTAACTGAGACCGCATAGGATGTTCATATCACGCCGAAGATCAATAGATCCTGTCAGCGAACATCTATCTTCATACGCCACTGAGCCATTAACACTACTTCATTTAGATCTTTTTGGTTCGATGATAACTCAAAGTCTAGGCAACAAACAATATGTATTTGTTATAGTAGATTATTACACTAGGTTCACTTGGGTGATATTTCTTGCTTGTAAGAATGAAACATTTAAATCATTTAATTTTTTTTCAAAAGAGTTCAAAATGATAAAGGTTTAACTATTTCCAAAATTAGAAGTGATCATAGGGGAGAGTTTGAAAATGAACAATTCAAATGTTTTTGTGAAGAAAATGGTTTGGAACACAATTCCTCATGTGCTAGAACACTTCAACAAAATGAGATTGTTGAAAAGAAAAATAGATCATTACAAAAAATTGCAAGGACCATGCTTGTTGACAAAAATCTTCCTAAATATTTTTGCGCAGAAGTTTTAAATACATTTTGTTATATTCTAAATAAGGTTTTCGTAAGACCTATTTTAAAGAAAACCCCCTATGAGTTATACAAAAATAAAAGACCAAACATATCTTATTTTCACATCTTTGGAAGCAATTGTTTTATTTTAAACAATAGAAAAAATGTCTTAGAAAAATTTGATGCCAAGAGTGATGAAGACATCTTTCTAGGTTATTCCTCTCAAAGTAAGGCTTATAAAGTATTTAACAAAAGAACATTAGTAGTAGAAGAATCAATCCTTGTGTGGTTGATGATTTAAACTACTATCTACCAAAGCCAAATGAAGAATGCAATGATGAACTAAATCAAAATCTTGAAAAGCTCTCCTTAGAGCACAAGGAAGAAAATCCCTCATGTGAAAATATCATTAACGAAGAAAAATGATCGACAATTTGGCCTTTAATTTTAAAAACATGGTTTTAATGTTCAAGTGCTTTATGGCCAAGTTTGATAAATCAAATGTAAAAGATTCTTTTGATAATAAAAACTTGTTTTTCAAAATGCCATCAAGGATATTGAAAACGTATTTTGGCATTGAATAATTTTCAATATGTGTTTAATAAAATAATTTAGTTGTACCTATAAAAGATTGACGCATAATATCAAATAAGGTTTTTCATCATCAAAACAATATCAAAGAGAAAAATAACAATCATCTCCTTTTTGATGATGACAAAAGTTATCAACACATCAATTTCTCCCCTTTTTGTCATGATTCAAAAAGGATTTAAAAGAAATGGTGCCTTTAAAAAAAAGAATACTACCAAAACTTCCCCTTAATATAAACTTCCTCTTAATATGACTTGTCCTTAAAAATACAAATAAACAAACATTTGTGGATAAGAGATGGACAAGGCAATGTAATTCGAAACAACAAGAGTCCAATACATAAGTCACGAGAGTAATACATAAGAAACACAACCATCAAAAAGCAAAAACATGCAATGGTACAAAATGTGTGAACATGTAATTGAGCAAATATCTAAGACTGAGCTGGTGACTATGGAAAAGACAATGATGCAGGTGGTGGCAGGCAAGACAGATGGATGTCATGAATTGCATTATTTGAGTCGACATGTCATCATGTCGGCTGCAAATATCCCTAATTTCTCATTGAAGACTGTTGATCTCGGACTTGAGGTCTACCATGCCGTGCAGGAAGAGCTGAAGATCATTTTGATGCTGCAAAGAGTTATCCAAGGGCTGAGATGATGGAACAGGTAACGGGGATTGAGGCAGCTCGAATGAAAAAAAAAAAAAGAAGGAGATAGAGGTTGGTTTTTCTCATCCTTTGAAATGTAAAGGCATATTCATAAGTCAACAAAAATATATCAAATATCTTGTAAAAAGATTTGAAATGCAAGATTGCAAGCCTATTGCTACACTAATGAGTAGTTCATCTTATCTTAACAAAGATGAACTAGGAAAATCTGTGGATATTAAATTGTATAGAAGTATGATTTGAGTTTTTCTCTATTTGACCACAAGTAAACCGGACATCATGTTTAGTGTTTGCTTGTGTGTTAGATTTCAATTCAATCCTAAAGAATCTCATCTTAAAGTTGTAAAGAGAATCTTGAGATATTTGAAATCTTCACCCAATATTGAGCTATATTTTTCAAAATCCAATATTTTGGATCTAATTCTTACACAGATGCAGATTATGAAGAATGTAAAATAGATAGAAAAAACACTTCTAGCTCATGTTAATTCTTAGGAAATTGCTTAGTATCACGGTTTGATAAGAAGCAAAACATTGTTGCACTATCATCTACTAAACCCAAATATGTGGCTGCTAGTAGTTGTTATGCTCAAATTCTTTGGATTAAACATCAAATAGAAGAATATGGCATTAAACTAGACAACATATCCATAAAATGTGACAATACAGGTGCTATTGCTTTAACTAAAAATCTTGTCTTCCATGCTAGGACCAAGCACATTGAAATTAAGTATCATTTTATTATATACCATGTCCAAAAAAGTGATATCCAAAAAAGTGATATAAAACTTGAATTTGTAGATACAAATCACCAAATAGATGATATCTTCACTAAACCATTGGATAAAAATAAATTTGAATTTTTTAGAAGTGAACTAGGAATGATTGGAACATAATATGTTAACCATGTGATATTTTATGTGTGGGATTGTGTTGTCTATGTGTTTCATTAAAATGATGAATGTTGTTAATTTTTTGTTTTGTTTTGTTTGCAAAGTGATTTAATCTTTTAAAAGCAGAGTGAGAATTGTTGATCGGTAAGCCAATATTGTAAACAGTTTCTACCCAAACTGTTGATCAATTGAATGAAACTATTGACCACTTGGATATGCTTGATATTAATTTGTCAACAACTAAAAACAATTGACCGTTTAAATCATATTGTCGACCATTTCTATCAGAATATATAGAGATTGGCGACTAATCGAATCCATTTCATGAAAAACCATCCCTATTTTTCTCTCTTGGTTGATTCTCTCTTTGGCTCCTACACTTCATTTGACCAATTTCTTCAATTTTCAATCGATTCACCCATTGATTTAACCTCAAAATCATCAAATGGCGTGAACCAAACACCCATTAGTTTTGGAAAACCCTAGTTCTCATGAATCGATGGATATTTAATGCCTTGTGGACAACCCACGGAACATGGAGTGGTTCTCGTGATTTTTTGGGTCATAGGATGTCCTCCTTTATAGGTTTCTTGATATCCCCTTTCTTGAATCCATTCGATTTCCACACATTGAAAATTTTAGGAATTTTGGTTGGATGGATTTTATCTCATTACATATGGATATTTATGTTGATGTCGTTAGAGTTTGTTACTCAAATGCCTCCAATATATTCCATGGTCATCCCTTAGAAATTGGTTTTAAAACCAACATTTATGGTAAATATTTCAAAGTTAAGACCTCCCTCATTCATAATCTCTTTGGCATTCAACCCAATTGAGTTTTAAATTTAGACAAGTATGCACATATTGTGAATCTTCTATAAGTTCTCAAGTTTTAACAATCATTTATTTAAAATGTTTATAAATAAACTTTGATCTTGATCAAAATTGCAGAAATTTTGTGAGTTTTTGAGGAAACTCCTTGGCAAACCTTTGCAACACTATTTATAAAATTTCTTGCATTCTCTTGAGAGTATAATGGTATATTATTTTGAGTGAAAAAAAAAGAGTTGCTTTTGAATCACCTTTCATTTCAAAAACATTCTCACATATTGAGCTCGATATTATCTTTATCTAACATTGTTTGATCTTTGATCCAACAAAGTAAGAAGAAGAAGATTAACAAACAAGAGCTTCACTTAACCATCTTTCACATTTTTCTTCATGTCTATCGTTGATCACCAAAACGTATAAGTTGCAAATTTTATTATTACCTTGTGTTTGAGGATTGTTTTAGCTTGGGAGGTGACTTGTTTTAAATTGTTTTAGTTTACTAGCATTTAAGAACTAGATCGAATTGATCAATTGGACTAATCAAATTAGGAACTATCTAGAAAATCGGTTCGATTCATGGTAAAAAAGAAAGACCAAGAAAAAAATTGAACAATTTTCTACAAGAATCGTTGTCAAATTAAACCGACTAAATCCTCCTAGTTCAACTTGTTGAATTAGTCAAGATTTCATTTTTAAATTTAAGAAAATATAATACTAATTTGATATATTTAAAATGAGTTGATGTCTATTATTTGAATACCATTTATTATTTTGTTAATTTATGAATAATTTTATTTATTTTTTGAATTGTAAATTAAATATTTAATCTTCAGTTTTATTTTATTTTCATCATAAATTTTTGTTAGTATGGTTGTATAATTTTTTCTCTAAATCATAGGATAATGTTACTTAATACACTTTTAATTCTATTAAATATTATGTAATACATGTTTTTATTTTTATTTTTTTATATCATAATTTAATTAATATATTTATTTATTTCACAAGAATGCATTCTAATTCAACCACTGGATGGTGAATTTCTTCCTTTTTCTCATTCAATATCCTGCTCCGATTTTCTAAACGTTGGTTATTGCTTTATATTTGTTTTATCACTTATAATCTCATGTAAATATGTAAATCAAACAACACATAAAAGTAGATCTTCTATGTCGAGTTAAAAAGTTGAGAGAAGTGTTAACTAAAGTACTGCATTTTAGTTCGGGGGCAAAATTGATTGTTATATTTTAAAAATAGATAAATAAGTCATTGTACTTTTAGATTTAAGATCAAGTTAACTATTATGGTATATATATCATTTTAATGTTGCCCTATAATTTTTTTTATTCTATTAATGATATTAATTTTATCATCGATCAAATTTTAATTTGAAAATTAGACCCAAAATCGAATTCTAATGCATTGGATAAGAGAGTGTTTCTAATCATGATCTAAGATTCTTGTATTATGAGGTGATTGCGATACTTAGGGTTCTTCAAATTTAGACTTGGTCTCTGACTAAGACATTTGTGATTGTGTGAAGTTCTTCAAATATAAATTTGAGATTTAATTTAGGTGTTTATGACAATATCGAGTTATTCGAATATGAATTTGGGTGTCTAGATTTTGTGCGCTTCTTTTGATTAGAAACAAAATTGATCTTTTTAATGAAATTAAAATTCCACTAGACAATATCAAGATGACATCTTCAAAGTGACTAACATGACTTCCAAATTGGAAGAATAGTGGCTTATTTAATTATTTTTAAAATATATAACTAATTTGACTCTAAATCTAAAAATATAATAATTCATTTGACTATTTTTAAAATATAAAAACCCATTTGACCTTGAGCCAAGATACAATAATTGATTTGATACTAGGTTTAAAAAAAATTTGTAACACAGGGTATAACATAGTTCACCTAGGTTGTACGGAAATGGAAATGAGAAACATTTTCGATACGAAACGAAAATGGAGAAATGACATTTTTTTTAAAAAAGTAGGAATTGGAAGCGCAGAGTAAAATGTAAATTAAAAAATATATATACGGGTATGTAAATATAAGTTTTAATATAAAAAAATATAAAAAATAATTTAAACATAATACAAACAACATAAGTTTTATAATGTATTCAAATAAATATAAACATAAAGTCCACAATACATTAAAATATTTACAACTATCAACAATATTTATAAAGTTCTATTATAGAAATTGCTTATGATTAATCACACAAAAATAGAGAAACAAATATTTATCAAAGAAGCTTCTCTAAGAGGAGAAGAGGAAAGTAAAATATATATAATAAAAGAAGTTTCTCTTCAACCCAATAAATAGAGCAGAAAACGAAAAGGCTTTATATGTAAAAGATAAAATAATAATAAAAAAAACAAGCAAAAAATATCACTCCCACACACAAGCACGCACGCGCACTCATTTCCTCTTTGGTCCTCTTTACGTAGTCTCTTTTTAGACAATTGTGTTATAATCAAGAGAGAAAACTTATATAAAAACTTATTTAAAAATAATAATTATAAAAACATACTTGAGAGAGAATGATTGATAGTAACCAAGAGAGGGAACGATTAACAGCGACCAAGAGAGGGAATGATCGACGACGATCGAAAGCGAGGGAGCAACAAGAAGTAATGAAGATCGAAAGTGAGGGAATAGCAACCGAAAGCAATGGAGTAGCAAAAAAACGACGACAACTAAAAGCGAGGGAATGGCAAGGAAGCACCAGAGCATCAAGCTTTAATGATCGAGGGAAGGAACTTCGGGATTTGAAAACAAAGTAGTCAAAAAAGAAAAAGAAGAGTAAAAAAGGAAACTTGAGAATTCAAGAATTTTGGTCTCTAAAAACGTATTTCCAACTATTTTTTGTAATTTGTGAAATGATTCTGAAACATTTCACAAATTATAAAAACGGCCTAAAAAATGTTTCAAGCCATCTTGATCGTTTATGTGCTTCAGAGTAGTTCACCCCCTTGTGCCTACAGGTTAAGAAATAATTGGGATGAATTTACTTCTTTTGAAGTAAAAGGGAAATTAATTAAATTAAAAAAAATTCTAACCTCTAAACGCGTGCATCGCTCCAAGAGAGCCGGATACTTCCAACACATTTGCTCCCACTATTAACTTGTTCTGGGAGAATCAGAAAATGAAAACCAAATCAAGAGGTGTTGAATTTTTTTTTTTTTTCATGAACTTTATCTTTGGTTCCTAATTCCACAACCAGACCAATAAAAATTTACGGAGACAATTTGGACCGTTATTTTCTTTTCTAATAATAAAAGTGAGTCCAATCAAGCACATCAACCCCCATGATCGTGCTGTGTTGTAACAGAAAAGATGAAGAAACAATTAGAAGCGGCCACTGATCATCAGGGGACGTCAAATCCCAGACGCAGTTAAGTCAGTCATATATTGGTATGGCGAGTTTAATTGGCTGTCGTTTGAATTAAGCAAGAAAGCATTAGGCTTTACAGCTACAGGATCTTCACAAACATTCATCTTACAGACAACTAACAACAAAGTACATTAACATCACCATGCTGCTTTGACTAAGGTGGCTCGGTTTCACAAAGGTACATCAACATCTCCTGCTGGCAGGCTTTGCCTATAGAGCCCCCCCCCGGGGTGCCTGTACACAGCGACCAGCACCAAGCTTTTGCTTTTCGTTACTCACTAACTACCGACATGCATGGCTCATGCTTGTTGCCCGCCATCACTCCTATCGTTTGGATCATCACCAACGCAAAACTGGGCCCACACGCTTCTGCTCTTCCCGCCTTCGCCACTGAATTCCTCTTCACATCCAGCCACCGTCTTCAGGAGCTCTGATTGCAGCTGGGGGCAGTTTTCTTTTAGGTACTCAAAACCATCAGAGCGCATTACAGCTGCATCACAGAAGTCAACCGGGAATGTACCAGACGGAAATGGGCGAACAAATGGTAATATTATGCAACAAAAGAAGAAAACAATTTACACTAGAAATAAATAATGTTATCTTCATCCATGGAAATGACAAGTTCTGTGGTTGCACACTACTTATCTCATGCAGTTACGGCAAGTAGACAGCTAGGAAAGAGGAATTGAAGTTGCTAGAATGCTTAAAAAATATCAAATGCCATGCACCGCATGGAATCCGAGATAATCTACGGCTAAACCGTTCAGATATGTGAAATTTCTGCTTAAAAACAAATTCCACTTAACCATGTCCCAAAATCACATAGGGAATAGGAGCCTACTTTTACAACGGATCTAATGAATATATCAGACAGATGATAGCACCATCTAGTTTTCCTTAACGTAAAATATTCTCACTAATTTGATCGGGCCAATGTGTGATAAAGCATTTCTTCAGCAGTTACCATAAAAAGAGTGCATAGTGGAAAAGATTTCTGTACAGGAAGGGAAAACAGACCATTTGTGCAGCTTCCTATGTTCAAGAAGCTAACAAGGAAATGGAAAAATATCCCCCAGAGGTATTGAGATGCATATTTATACTATTGATGTTCACACGAGGGTCTAGAGAAATGGTGTTGTTCACATGATCAAATCTTGTTCAAATTTCTAGATAATAGCTCTCCTGTCTCGAACCTCAAGAAAGAGAGCAGAATAAGGCAAACAACCAACTCAAAAAGAATAATCCATAGAGTTTCAAATGTCAGGAAGTGCCTTTGAGAATCAGAACTGAGTTGTCCACTCAAGAACAGGATCTACTTAAACCATGCCACTGAGCATATTACGTAAATTACAATATTGTTATAGAAGAGAGTTTTTTTATTACTATGATTTTAAAACAAATTTTAGAAATAGTACTACCACAAACTATTTTTGATTTTGTTCCAACTCATCCACCACAATAGAAACGTACCAGTGTGGCAGATTTTAACCAAAGAAGACTAGCTGGTCATACCAGCACCAGTCATGTAACTGCCTGTGAGACTGCCGGTTTTATAGCCGTTGGCCTCACTAGCAGTTAATATCTTTTTAGGCAGGTCTTTCTATTTTTTAAATCCCAACTATAAAACACTGGTGGGATAGGTGGCTTATCAGCCACTGTGGCACCAGCGACTTACAAGCCTCAGGTCCCACCGGCAATTCATTAACTGGAAGGATACCGTTCTAGTTAATTAACCCCCTCCATTGTGCAACTCTTGCATATACACTAACACTCACTACTTCAGCAATTATATGACAGGGTACTGGTAGATTACCCTTCGAATTATCTTGTTCCCATCCAATCACTACCAATAATCTTTCACCATCAGGATTTACAGAAAAAAAAAATATATATTTTTCACCATCAGGAGGTAGACATGCCATTGTCTGAATTGTGCAGTCTTTATAATTTAGTTTAATCTTTCACATACATGTAGTACTGCTTATATTTAATTTTGCTAATTGTAATTTCTAATGTCAGTGTTGTGCTCGTATGATTTACCAACAAAGCTTTTCTGCACTATCCACATGGGGCACAGAGGACAGGTGTGCAGCCATCCTTGATATCATCTCGTCAGTGCCAGTTGGAGGCGATGATAAACTTGTTTGACGCACTAAGAGATGATGATGCATTGCACCATGCTGGCCCTAGCATATTGTAATGAATGGAAGAAAAACTCTTAATTATTCTCATAATCATCTAATTACACAAGCTCTTCTTTTATAGAAGAGGTATTTACATAAAAAGGAAAGCAATCAATCTATACAATAGGAAACTGTAGATCTATACACAATAGGAAATTATACAATAGGGAAGAAGAGCAGCTGTATACTTAGGAAAGTTTTCCAAGACCGGTTTAGGCAAGATTTCCTAAATTGATTTTAGGAAATCCATAACAACAACAACAACAACATATCCAGCCGTTATCCCACTATGTGGGGTTGGCTATATGAATTCTAGACTTCTATGTGGGTTACATCCCAACAGATAGTTTGTCTAGAATTCATATTTGGATCCTACTAGGTTTTACGTTGGCTGTCGGTTACCTAACGCAACCCTCCTCCTTTATCCGGACTTGGGACCGGCAGTGGATAATATCCCCTAGCAGAGTAATGATGAAATGAAGTTTGAACACCATCTTCACATGGAGAAATTTCATGAGATGGTGGTGAATGAAGATAATTGATATAGTTGTGTTCCATAACTTAGTTGACATGGTGAAACCAACAAGTACAATATGGAAACACAACACATTTTAGGAAATCCATGTCAGCTTGAAATCTCCGAATGCTAATACTCTCCCTCAAACTGGAGAATGTATATTCCACATTCTCAGCTTGCTTACTAAGTTTTCAAACCTCTTCGCTGGTAGCCCTTTGGTTAGGATATCCGCAACTTGTTCTTCAGATGGCACATAAGGTAAATGAATTAGGCCGGCTTCCAACTTCTCCTTGATGAAGTGTCAGTCTATCTCAACATGTTTAGTCCTGTCATGTGGGACAGGATTATTGGCTATGCTGATTGCTGATTGGTTATCACACCAAAACGTAATTGATCCTTGGGCTTGAATCTTCAGGTCTTCAAGGATAATTTTTACCCATAAAACTTCAC
Source organism: Diospyros kaki (assembly GCA_036245055.1). Classification (NCBI taxonomy): domain Eukaryota; kingdom Viridiplantae; phylum Streptophyta; class Magnoliopsida; order Ericales; family Ebenaceae; genus Diospyros; species Diospyros kaki. The sequence continues at coordinate 35,130,139 of BSEG01000016.1, forward strand.
ATAGGCAAAGGGCCATAGCTCTAAATTTCGCTTCAGCACTTGATCTTGCTACAACACTTTGCTTCTTACTGCTCCATGACACCAAGTTCTTGCCTAGATGAACACAATAACCACTTGTTGATTGCCTATTTGTTATAGAGCCAACATAATAAGCATCTGAGAAACCCTTGATGTCTAGCTCATTCCCTGCTTTAAATAGAATTCCCTTACCTGGAGTGGTGTTGAGGTAACTTAGAATCTTTCTTATAGCAAGCATATGCTCCTTAGTTAGGTTGTGCATGAACTGGCTCACAAGACTGATTGCAAAAGCGATGTCAGATATATTAGCCTTCCAACAAGTCTTTGGTACCTTCCATTGTCTACCGATTAGCAGCTAGGGTTGTTCCACAACCTACTATTAGATTCAATAGGGATTTTAGACCATTTTCCACCTGTTAACCTTGTTTCTACCAACAAGTCCAGCACGTACTTCCTTTGAGAAAGAAAGATTCCAACTTTAGAATAGGCAACTTCAATTCCTAGAAAATACTTGAGAACCCCCAAGTCTTTGATCACGAATTCCCTAGTCATCCTTTCCTTGAGTTTTCCTTGCTCCTCCTTATCATTATGTGTGACAATCATATCATCTACATATACTAACAGAACTGTCATTTTACCTTCTCTGGAGTGTTTTATGAAAAGAGTGTGGTCTCCCCTACTTTGCTCATACTTGAAAACTTTCATAGCTTTGGAAAACCGTCCAAACCAAGCCCTAGGAGACGGCTTAAGCCCATATAGAGCTTTCTTGAGCTTACATACCTGCCCTTCTTAGAACCTTGGTGGCAATTCCATATATACACCCTCCTCCAAATCCCCATGGAGGAATGCATTTTTTACATCTAGCTGCTGTAGGTTCCATCCAAAATAGGCTGCTAATGAGAGGAAGAGAAGGTCGGGTTGGTGATGGCTGAGTTGTTTGAGTGGTAGAAGGGCTAGTTTGGTCAAGAGAATTAGAACTAGAGTGAGGAGTATGCTGGGAGGCAGACAGGAGAGTGTCATCAAAACTGTAGTTCCCATAGTAAAGTCTCTCCCCCTGGGGACTAGCTGGAGAGGAACCAAAAAAAAGAAGGGACTCAACAAAGGTAACATCTTTGTAGACATATAGCTTGCAAGTAGAAGGATGGTAATACTTATATCCCTTTTGGATAGGAGAATACCCTAGGAAAACACACTTGAGTGCCCTTGGATCCAACTTATCTCGATGTTGTTTGGATATGTGAACAAAGGACGCACCCAAACACTCTAAGAGGAAGAGGATTATGCACATTAAAGTCTGAAAAATGAGTGGTTAGACAAGTAAGAGGGCTTTGTTGGTGAAGGAGCTTAATGGGTACTCGATTAATAAGAAAGGTAGCAATGAGGACAGCCTCCCCCCAAAAAATTTTAGGAACTCTATGATGATGAAGTAGGGTACGGGCCACATTAAGGAGATGTCTCATCTTCCTCTCAACTACTACATTTTGTTGTGGAGTATTTATACAAGAAGATTCATGGACAATTCCTTCTTGTTGGAAAAATTGATGCATATGATGGTTAAAATACTCCCGGACATTATCAGTTCTAAGTTTCTGTATAGGTGTTCCAAATTGAATAGTAATCATCTTCCAAAAATTTGGCAACATTGTTTCTATGGTTGCCTTATCTTTTAGCAAGAGCACCCATGTCATTCGTGTACAATCATCAATGAAGGAGATAAACCATCGAGCCCTTGAATAATTAGGAATTTTACAAGGCCCCCATACATCAGAATAAATTAGGACAAAGGGTTTAGAATTGATTTTATTACTCCTGGGATAAGGAACACAGTGTTGTTTGGAAAGAATGCATACATTACAATGAAAGATATTGGGATCAATAGAATGAAATAAAGTAGGAAACATAACTTTTAAAAGAATAAATGGAGGGTGACCAAGGTGGTAATGATGCAGCCATATATTGTGATGATCTGTTGTAGTTTGACAGGAACAAGCCACCAACAACTGGTCTCTAGATGGATAAGAAGCCTTCCCTACAAAGTAGTATAGCCCACCTTTTTCTTTAGCAACACCAATCCTCGTCCTTGTCTTCAGTGCCTGAAACTCACACATATTAGATGAAAAAACAGCTTGGCAATTTAAGGTTTTAGTGAGTTGATAAATGGACAGGAGATTAGTTGATAAGTGTGGGACATGAAGGACTGGTTTAATGGAGAGATTAGGGCTAAGATCCACACTGCCATGGCTAACAATAGGAATTGTCGTGCCATTAGCAATTGTAATCATTTTAATGGTCTTGAGAGGTTGATAGGTGGAAAATACACAGGGGTTAGAAGTTATATGGTCTGTTGCTCCTAAATCCAAGATCCAAACATCATTCTGATCAGTATTTAAGGTAGAACAAAATGCAGAATGAGTGCATTTACCTGGGGTTTCCAATTGTGCTAGGGAGCATGATCCATCTTGCATTGATTTGAGGAAGAACTTCAGCTTGCTGATCTCCTCAGCATTAAATGGAGTGAGATTTGAGTTGCTATCAGCCTCGACCTTCACTCTCGTTCGATCCTCCTCTTACCCTTTGTGTGATAGATAAACCTAGTTTCTTGTAGCCAGGTTCGATCCTCCTCCACTCCTATTTAGGATAACCTCTTTGCCATGAAGCTTAAAGCATGTGTCACGGGTATGCCTGGGTTTCTTACAATGAGTGCACCATAGTCCCTCTCTTCCATTAGCTCGAGTTTGAGCCTCTATTCGCCTAGATCTAGGCCATGTCCCCTCTTCACTGCCATTGCTAATCCATCCGTGGCAGATTCTCTTAGCATCACTAGCCTCCTATTTTCTTCACTTGTTACCACAACAAATACCTCATTAAGAGAAGGAAGTTTTTCTCGACCAAGTAGCTGCACCCTCACCTGATCAAATTCGGGGCTAAGACCAACCAAAAACTCAAAAATCCTATCCCGTTCGAATATTTGGTTAAGGGTTGCAGCATTTGTGCTGCAAATATCTTTATATTCTAGTAGTGGTCTAACTCTAGCCAAAGACCATTCATACGATTATAATACTTAGTGACAAATAACCCCCCTTGTTTAGAACCACTAATTTTAGTTTTTACTTCATAGATGACTGATGCATCCTGAATCTTGGAGTAAGTTCGCTTCACAACTTCCCAAATCTCCCTAGCAGTACCCAAAAACATGTAATTCCTACTTACCTCTAGAAGCATAGCATTCCACAACCAAGACATTATTTGGGAATCCTCAATATCCCATGTCGGGTACATAGGATCGGTTGCCTTTGGAGGAGAGGCAGTGAGATGACCGATCTTACCCCTTCCTTTAAGAAATGTCCTTACCAATTAAGCCCACTGCAGGTAGTTTCTCCCATCTAGTCGATAGGATAGGTGGATATTGGGCAACTCCCCTGCTACTGCTCCATGCCCAGCTTATGGGATTGCTTCAGGAACTTGATCCACTGCTGGTGAGGTCTCTCCGGATACCATTGCTTCAGACATTTCAGACATGCTTCAGAGAGCTTAATCGAAACACAAGAAGACCAGCAACGAGAAAGAAAGTGTGCATGTGATGCAGGTAGGGTTTCGGAAGGTTGCAGCAACGCTAAAGGGTGCAATGAAGGCACTAGGGTTTGTAGGGTTGTGGTGGCTCTGATACCATGTAATGAATGGAAGAACTCTTTTCTATTCTCATAATCATCCAATTACACGAACTCTTCTTTTATAGAAGAGGTATTTACATAAAAAGGAAAGCAATCAATCTATACAATAGGAAACTATATATCTATACACAATAGGAAACTATACAATAGGAAACTATATATCTATACACAATAGGAAACTATACAATAGGAAAGAAGAGCAGTTGTACACTTAGGAAAGTTTCCTAAGAACGGTTTAGGCAAGATTTCCTAAACTGATTTTAGGAAACCCATGTCACCTTGAAATCTCTGAATGCTAACACATATATATGGAGATATCTATGGTGGGGTTGAGGGAGTTCAGATGATGATCCATGATGACCTCTAAACCAGTTGTTGCCACTGCTATTGAAGAGGAGGTGCAGGAGTTCAGTGCCCTCACAGCAGTCTACTTAGCCCATCCTGTCCACACCACCAACATGGTCACCGTCACCGCCCATGGTGGGTCAATGTCAACCACGAGGTAGAGCGCAGGATATTAATGCTGTGTAGGCATTGCAATCTTGGACAGGCCATGTAAGCAGGTTTTTAGTTTTAGGACATGCTGGATTTTATTTTAGACATGTTTGATGTCTATATAGGTTTTTTAGACATGTTGGACATCCATACAAGTTTTTTGGACATGTTAGAGGTTCATACAGGTTTCTTCCTTGTGTGTACAGGTTTTCGGTATGATTTAGGTTACTATAAAGGTTTTTTTCTTGTGTGTACAGGTATTTGTGTGCTGGTTTTAGTTACACAGATTTTTCTCCCTTGTCTGGACAAGGTATTTAGCTTGTTTCACATTAACTGTTAGTCAGTCACTGTCACCAGCAGGACCTGCAGTTTTTTTTAGCTCATCGTCATCATCATCAACCACACCTTATCCTAACCAAGTTAACATTAGTGGCATAGCATTTATAGTGTCAGTTGACTTTTAAAAGTCTCATTGACAATACAAATCCATGGAAAAAGAATGAAGTGGCCGCCAAAATTTTATACTGGATGCCCTTCCTAACACAACCCTCTCGTGTGGGAATGATGAGATAAATTTATAATACCATTTCTGTATGAAAAACTTTCATGAGATGGCGGTGAATGAAGATAGCTATTTATTTTGCTTTTAGAAAAAAAGAAAAGAAAAGAAAAAGAAATTGACAACTAATTAACTGCATGTGAGACTAGTGGGTTATAAAACTGCTTGTGAGACAAGCAGTTTTGTGATAGACTTGTTGGTAGCACCAGCAAATCTTCTATAGTTAAAAACTGCCACACTGGAACATTTCCATCGTGGCAGATGAGTTGGAACAAGATGTATTTTGTTAAATGGTTTCGGGGAGGTAGTATTTTTTGGTAATATTGTTTTGAAATTGTAGTATATAAAAAGAAGTTATAGACAAAAGTGACAGTTAAGAACATACCAACAAGATTTTCAGCAGCAAATTTTAGACAAATTGCTTTCAAATCAACAGCATGATAGCGGTTGGCAAGGGCCAAAATACTGGCAACACTATCCACTGATATGTCTTTGCAGAGTAAGGATTCACACATAACTCTGAGTCGAGCCAAATCATATCTGTCTGCTGCAGCTAGCAACTTTCCAACAAAGGTCTCTGTTACAGATGGCATGTTAGATGAACTTGAAGCTAGCAACTCCTCATTGTCAATAAGAGAATCTTTGTATATAAAGTGCAAGACAGCCTGCAAAAGACACATGGGGGAGGATTTCAGGAAATTGAGCACAAAAAGGGATAGGGTGTGATACCTTCCTCCTGAATAATACACAATTTAAGCCACATTGTAATCTAAACTAATTACTAAATAAATTGTATTCATATAGAGAATACATTTATTGTATTCATTTAAGCCACATTGTATTCATTTAAGCCACATTGTTGTGTTTCCATATTATACTTGTTGGTTTCACCATGTCAACTAAGCGATGGAACACAACTATATCAATTATCTTCATTCACCACCATCTCATGAAACTTCTCCATATGAAGATGGTGTTGAAACTTCATTTCATCATTACTCCACCAGGGGATATTATCCATTGCCGGTCCCAAGTCCGGATAAAGGAGGAGGGTTGCGTTAGGTAGCCGACAACCAACGTAAAACCTAGTCGGATCCAAATATGAATTCTAGACAAACTATCTATTGGGATGTAACCCACATAAAAGTCTAGAATTCATGTAGCCAACCCCACATAGTGGGATAACAGCTGGATATGTTGTATGTTGTTGTTGTTGTTATAGAGAATTTAAACAGTACCTTAAAAACCATAGCTTCTATGCCTTCAACAATAATTTCATGGCAATCATCATCTTTTACATGTAGAAGTTCCGTTTGAAATACAGGGGATCGAGCAGACAACACTAGCTTATGAGCAGGAAACTTTTCTCCAGCAACACTAAAAACAACATCAGAAGTTTGCTCATTCTCCAACAACATTCCAAAATGTCCTCCAATATCTGAATCAGGAACCTGTATCAAGTTTAATCTTGAACAGTCTATTGCTGAAATCACAACACCAACAGTGCAATTTATTTTCAAGCAATCATCTTTCAGGAAATCTGATGTCTCAAGCATAGCCCGTCTGAAGAAACGCTTATATCCCCTGAAAGCATACAACAATCTAATAAAAAGAAAATTGATGCAGTGGAAAAACAAATTCATATTACTCAACAACTGCCAGTATAAACAGAAAAACCATCATATTCAAAAAGGGTTTGAGCAAAAGAGAAACTAGCAAATCTCTCTTTTCAAGGATAAACCTCATGAGAAGGTTCTATATGAGTCTGTTATCTGGTAAGTTCAATGAAAATGGAGGATCCAAGTATCCCTCTAACATTGCACAACAAGAAATGAGGGGGAAAAAAAAAAAAGATCTAAAATATGCCTTCCCATATGAAACACCATAACACAGGCTTGAAAAACCCACATCTTGCCATATTTTACAAGCAAGTAGATGGATCAAATGGATAAATTACTAATAAAAAAATATATTGCATGCAGGATACAGTAAAATGGAAATTTCCACTGACCAAAATACAAGCAGTGAAAAAGCAACCCACATTTAGTCAACTCCTTTTCTTTTTCCTGGCCAGACTAAACAACAAGAGTCTTATTTCTATCAAGGGGAAACCCACTAAAAGAAATCTCTAAATCACCTAATCTGATAGATATCTTAATAAAATTCCTTTTTGAATGTGTATAGATGGACAAACAACAAGAAAAGGAAACAACAAAAACCCAAGCAATCCCTTTAGGTGGGGTCAATTACATGAATTCTAGACACCTCCAATCATCTCCATCCATAGTCATATCCTCTATAACGTCATTGCATCTGATGTCATATTTAAAGGGTTTCTAATCATTTTTTATTAAATCTTCCTCTCCCTCCTTAGGCTCCTTTACAACAAACATCCTCCATTTCATCCACTTGCTTCACAGATGAGTGTATTGACCTTCTCCTCACATGTCCAAACCATCTTTAATCATGACTCACCTTATCTTCAATAGGCATCACTCCAACCTTATCATCATCAACTACACCTTATCCTAACTAAGATAGAGCCAATGGCATTCATAATGTCAATTGATTCGATCAAGTTTTTTAGAAGCTTGTATTTGAGTTCGGTCATGTAAAGTTCTGCACATAGTCTGTAGCATTGTTTTTAATTATTGATTGTCATGCATGAATAAATCCTTTTTTGCTATGATTGCATAAATTGGAAATTCCCAATACTTGTAAAAAAAATGTTTTTCTCAAAACCTTTTCAGTTCCTTATATGCAGAAACTGTTTAAGCTCTTAAATTTTAGAGGTCAGAATATTGAGACAACCCCTTATTTATTCCTTATGCTATACTTGTTGATTATGCAATATTGCAATGGATTTGAGGGTATGATAGATTGGATTGCTTGACATGAATTGAATTACCAACACTATTGGTTGATACTTGGTATTTGCATGTAATAAATGCCTTGGGAGAACCTTTGACACAACACTAACTAACATCAGTAGACTAGCCTTGGTGCAGCTTGATCTGAAACCAGTTAGCAAGGGGGGCATTGGTCATCCCATCCCATGTATTGGCCAACACGTGGATCAACTATTTACTTTGGCAGGGGTGTGGCCAATGATGGAACTATTATATGGATTCATTCTGCACAATATACTCCCAAGAAATTGGAAGTATTGGTCTTTCGATCAAATACGAATTATGAAAGAACAAAATTTTATTGAAAAAGAAAATAATTTTTCTAGAAATAGAATTTTATGGTTTTTAAATGAAAAATAAGTTTTCTTTCATGATCCAAAGAAAAACTTCCTTGTGTAAAAACTTGTGCACATTGCTTGTCCCAATTCCATTATGGTATATGTTGTCTATTTACTAGGTTTTGACTCATTCATGTTAGATATGTTTTCCTTTCATATCACAGTTCAGGAACTGATGCATTTGACAGTTTGAGCAGTGCAGTCCATTTCACTTTAATTTAACTTAGTCATTTTTGGTAGGTTGCACATTTTTTCTTGGTGGCATTATGTCACAACCCCAAGGATTCCCAAGGATAGATTAGTAAATATAATAGTGGTTAGCTTACATGCATTACTATATTGTACAACTATTCTGAGGGTTTACTAGGGCAGTAATTGTAATTTTCTTTCCTTTTCTGTTATAGATATATTTTCCCTTAGCTATATGCAGTTATGCTTATAGTTGTACTGCACATGGGTGCATGTGGGAGGCTGTTAGGCTATATATAAGCCACAGCTAGAGGATGAGAAGGCATGTTTTTGAATGATAATTGAATTCAGCCATTTCTCTCTCATCAATTCTCTCCCGACCTCTCTGATTTCTTCGTAATCCTCTCCCAATTCCTGCTGTTTTCCCCCCCTTTCAGTCTGATTCCCCCTTGATTTCTTCCAATTTCCTATCAAAACCCTAGGCACCCTAGGTACATGACACATTAATTATTTTTATTTTTTGACATTCTTAGTAGTTTGTTCCAGTTATTACAGGTAGGATTGTAAAAAGATTGATTTAGTTTATTATTATGGAATGGATATTGTTATGGGTTATTGGTTATTACTTGTTATTGTAATGATATCATACATACAAAAGAAAGCTTGATCAGTATGGTTCATTAAGGGTTAAGCGCCAATCACTAGCCCCTTTCTGGGTTGTGACATACATGGAGGTACAGAAAAAAGAAAGGTGAAGTTGGTAGGCCATAAATTAAAGGAGCCCCAGCTTGGTGGGAAAGGTTGCAGGACGATAAATTGCATCAAGGAAGAGGTCCTATAAAGATGTGGTACTAGATGAAACAACTATTAAAAGCAACATTTTTTCCCCCTGAATATGTTAGGGACAGCAAGTAGATCAGTCAGATTCGGTCAAAGTGGATATGTTTAGTGGCAGAGTCTACAAGTGGTTTACTCATGGAAAGAAGAAGACTTAGGGCAGGGATAACTCTCCTAATATTATGTTTTAAAATATTCTGCTACGTTCTGTTTTCTTTTGTCAGTTTATTTTCTATTTTTCTGTCAGTTATTAGTATTTGAATTTGTCTAGATCTGCTACTCTCTAGGAAGCAGTTCCTAGTTCTAAGATGGCAGTTATTTCTTCCAAGATAGTAGTTATTCCTCTACTTTCTTGTAAGACTTATATGCAGTTCAGATAGGAATAGACATTTTTATGCAGTATTTTTCAGAAAAGTTTTGACTACTTTCTTACTCAAGGAGATTGTTGGGTTCTCTCTTGATGAGCCCAAATTTTCTAGTCAGGATAGGTCAGAAAGGGAGAAGATCGCAAAAGCATTCAGCAACTTCTTCTTCTCATTATTCTATTTCGGGACCTATAACCAGATCGAGGGCTAGAGAACATACTAGACAGCAATATTTACTCCAATAACACCAATGCTGTTCTTTTTTTTTTTTTGCTAGGTAAAGAATACCAATGTTGTTCACAAGGGTCTAAATCAGTGCACAAGTATACTACCAAGTTCTGAGAAGGGGTAGAATTACTGAATGAATACGAGCTGTGGCTAATACCCGAGGCATAAAAGAAGCATTTTCAACAAGTGACACGAAATTTAGATGTAAGGCTTGCAGAATTGAAGTGTCAATGCTACTGAATGCATTTCAAATGAGGAACTTAGCATTGAAAGCTGGAATGTTGCTTCAGGAGAGAAGAACGGTTGATTCCTTTCAATCGAGTAAATTACCATATAACAAGGGCAAGACTCCTGTTGCTACCCTACAACAAGTCAACATAAATCAGGGAGTGACAAACAGTATGGGGACAGCCAAAAGAAATGACCAAGAAAGATGCTTCCTGAATTTCAAAAAGTGAGCACATGCTAAGTGCTTCAAGGCCAAGCTCGTAGGTTTAAGTAGGCTGTAGAATTGTATTTTGTATATCAGTTGTAGCAGATTATATCAGTTACATGACTGATTTGTAACTGTTGATTGGTTAGCTATATATAAAGATAACCAACCTGTTTGGAGAATCAATCGAGAATTGAATTCAGTTTCTCATTTATCTCTCAATTTTCTCTCTGTTCTCTCTCCGTTTCTTTCTTCCATTCTTCCTTCTCGTTTCTATTCTGGAAACCCAAGATTCGAAACCTAGGGTATTGACATTCAAGTGCAACCAAACAACAAATTGTTCTTGTGGTTGTCCATGCAGGAGAGGAGTGAACTTGATTAAGTATAAAAGAGATGGAAAAATAGAAAGGGTGTTCGCCATGAAGATGAAAAATGTCTCATGGTCCATATGGAGATAAAGAGTACAATAAAAGATAGACATATATGACTCAAAAGCTAATATTCTCATCAAGAGAAAAAGAGTGACACTCAAACACTCAATAGGCACAAACTACCAAAACCAAGTGCGCAATTGATAACAAACCTTTTGATTTGGTTATTGATAGTGGCAATTAAGAAAACATACTATGGAAGTATATTGTAGAGGAGATTATGACTGCTAATAGAGAAACATCTGAGTCCTTATATCATTTGGTGAGTCAGGGTGGTTGGCAAAGTTGAGGTAATAAATTATTGTAGAGTTCCTTTTACTACTGACAAATATAGAGATGAGAATTATTATGATGTAACAGACATGAATACATGCCATCTTCTATTTGAGAGACCCTAGCAATATGGCATGGATGCTAGGCATTTTTGACGGCAATAATGTCTACAGGAAAAAAATGGTAGTGTGAAGTATAACTTATTGCCAATAAAAATGAGCTCTTGTCTCAACTTTCAAAATGAAGGATAGAGGTGTCAAAACGGGTCAGGTACCCTATTTCCCACGACCAAGGAAGATCGACAACCCAAATAAATAAAGATTATATACTTTTTTAAAAATTTATAATTGTAAATTGTAACTTCCAATTTGGGAAACTTTTGAAACAATAAAAACATATTGATGTAGAAGTTAGTTTGGTTGTACATTGTTTTAGTGTATTATATGTAGTTGTGCATTATAGTTTGTAAATTGTAAGTATGTATGTACTTTAACTTTTCATTTGTCAATATTTTGAAACAAAATAATTTGAGGTATTATTGAATACACAAATATCACATTATCTCATATTGTGAATGATTTTCAATAAACACGATAAAAAATTATTCAGTACAATATTTTCAATAAAAATAATTTACTTTTTGCCACAAAAAAAAAAAAATTAAATCAAGCAGGTCATGTGGGTTAACCCATTTGGCCCACGCATTATGCCCATAGGGTTTTGCTAGGCTGGACCCATCTTGTGTCCAATTTGGCATGGCATGGGCCAAATAGTGTGAGTCGACCTCATATAGCGGGTTTTGCTAGGTATTTTACATGTCTAGCGGACGAATAAACTTTCTTGACTTTAACACATTCATGGCAGCATTAGAGAAAGATTTCAACGAGTCTTGAGAGATGTCCAAGTTCTAACCTCGTTTGGAAATTTAGATTTTTTTTGTTTATTTACCAAAAAAAAAAAATCTAAATTTCCAAAAGAGGTTAGAACTTTTATGGACAAATTCAAGGAGCTTATATGAGAGGAATTACCAGCTAGATTACCTCCAATGAGGGAAATCCAAGATCATATTGATTTGATACTAGTGCAAGCCTACCTAATCTTCCCATTAGTAAGAAGGTGGAAAAGCAATCAGGCTCAAAGCAATTGGGCTTGGGATAAACTCAAACAGTAAAATGGGTAATTTGGTTAACAGGTAATTCAAATTGGTTGTGTTGATCGGTTAAGGGTTTAAGGCAGAGAACAATCGATTAACATGACTAATGTAGCGACAAGGAATCATAGAAAATGACTTTCGATTGTGGTGAGAGCATCAACTGGGTGCGCCAACATTGAGACAAGCTCTAATGATGAACAAAAAGAGTGAATCACCAAGCAGTTGACTAGATGCTCTTCAACAGCTTCTTTCATTCTTCACGAAGAAGTTTGACTTTGATGACTCTAGGAGGCGCTTGACAAGTGCTTCTGCAATGACGATAGTGACTGGAGAGGATTCTAGATGCTTTGGTATAGTTGCTGGTAGCTCAGCAATTGCTTCAATTATTGGAAGGCTAGTGGCGAGGTTGTTGAGGTGGTTCGAACTTGTTGGATAGGGATTCCAACTTCCCCACAATAAGTCAGCAAGTGTTTTTGATGCTTCTGGAGGTTTCAACTTTGGATTAACTCCAGCAAGGCTTGTGGAGGATGATGGGATTAACAATAACGATGATCTTTGATGGCTGAAGACTTTGTTGCTACCATGAATATTTTTGATGATTGAAGAAGCTGAAAAAGAGAAAGAGATAAATCGAGAATGGAGGAAAAAACTCAATCTTCTATTATTCAGTTAGTTGTATGAGATATATATGAAAGACTCCAGCTGGCATGCATATTGTGCATATCATATTGCAGAGATTCTAGGAAGAACTTATCTTTATTCATCAAAGTGAACGGCATGTATACAAAATACATCCTTGCTAGTTTCCTATTATGTATAGTAAAAATAGGAAGTTACATCTACACTACTTAGGAAACCTACAACTAGCTTGTAGAGAGTGAATTATTCTCTCTACTCAAACTAGGAAATAAGTTGACTTTACAAAAAAGGAAACTCAAAAACTAGGAAACAGAATAATTAGTCGGCTAATGACTGATATCACTTGAAGTCTCCACACATATCATAAATACCATCTATGTACAACATATCATACATGTACATACGTATCTAATATACGTTTTATCTTTAATATTCTTTCTATTCTCAAGTATTACCAAAATACTCTCATCCTCGTTTCTGTAAGGTTGAGGGTTTAGTTCTGTACTTTACCCCTTTTCATGCTTTCCACTACATAATCTACTTGAAGTCTGAGTCTAGACAATCCACCCAACGAACAAGGAAATGTTGAACCTTTCCATACCTTTTGAATACAATCTATTCATCTAAAATAGCATCAATTTTATCCTTGTCCAAAGGGGTAAACACGAAATAGGAATGGTGCAATGGGCACCAGATCAAGTTCGGTAGATGGGCAATAAAACGATCATTTGAGGGAGCAGCACGGCCTTTGCATGCAACAAGGCCCTTAATATTAAGTGTAGAACTAAAACCAAAATTAGATGGAATGTCTTTAGCATATGCATTCGGTCCAACCTGTTTAAAATTGTAAAGGGACCAATGGTACAGGGTTGTAATTTGAAAATCAATTTTAGGAGAAAATTGCTCTAATATAAATTGAATCATAATAAGCATGACATCAATATGAATCAACCCAAATTTTAAATAAAGTCTCACTTGTTTCAAGTAATTAACGTCAATGTGCAAGTAACAAACGTGTTCTGCAAATGCTTCAACTAACTCCATTACTCCAGCATGGGAAGACAAAGGAATAAGGTCGAAATGTTTCCTAGACTATTAACTATGCACCAGCTCAAATGGACTCGCACTAATAGACCTATAAATAGAATTGTTGTAGGCAAATTGGGATGTGAGACAGATCAACCGATTCCTATGATTGTCTTGGACCAAACAACTCAATAAGTTTCCTAAACTTCGATTGACAACCTTATTATAACCATTCATCTAATATTGGTTAGAAGTGGAGTAACCAAATAGCCATCAGTTTTCCAAAAAATAACTAATGAAAACAAGCATTCCCATCAGACACTATAGTCTTAGGAAGACCATACAACTTGCAAATTTACAGTTGTTTCCATCCATTCCATGTGCATTCATTTTGTACATTAATTGCAATGAAGGACAAACTAAGGACCCCCAGATCTAAAGAGCCAACCAACCTTACATAATTAGCAAACGGTTTAATTGAGTTAAGTCGGCTAAAACTTCAAATCAGAAAACATTAAAGTCAAGTCATCTTCTATCATGACATAAAACCATAATTGAAATCTTATCTCAAAAAAAAAAAAAAAAAAAACATGCAGCACAATCAATATTTAGTGGAATAAACGATGACTAAACCATATTATAGTGGCCCAAAAGTATTTCCACATAAACATAAACTTATCTCCAAAGCATGCACACTGTAATGGTTCAGTTAAATTATCAGAATCCAATTGAAGCTCAAAACCGGAGGTAAAGACAATGACATTCAGATTGTCCTACTACAGAAATCGACAGATCATGGCGATCTTAACTCACTAGTAGATTCAAGTAAGACGGAACCATGGCATCATTAATGTACTTGCATCATACAAAATAATAAAATGCAAAAGGATGACCAAGCAGTGTGTAACCAAGTGGGGGGAAGATGAAAGCGGATTCTCACCACATACTGCCTCTGTACTTGAGAGTATAAGGGCCACTCTCGAGAGAGCGATCGAAATGACTGTGAACCTTGTGATTGCCCCTGCCACTCTGATCGAGAAGCGTCAATTCGAACAAGGCGCGGACATTTGTGCCTTCGCTGGCCAATGCGATGAACACCGACACATACATGGAATTGTCCTCGGGATTCTTGCCGTCGGGATAGAAGTAGATGGCCCACTGGTAACCTCCCACCGTGAATGTTTCGCTGGCAATGTGCTTCCCCACGCCCATGCCTTTGGCCAGAGAGTATCCTCTTATCACGAACTTGTGCGATCCGTTCACCGTCTCCGTCACAGACCGCGACCTCGACCGCGTCGGCGAGAGCAGCGAGCTCTTCTCCGGCGATGCGGCGGCCTCCGACATCACGCCTATCCTTCGCTTCAGACCTTGGGATCGAACCAAACCATGCCACGAAGATAAGCAAGCCCTAGGATTCGAGGCGGCAAATGCCAAGAAATTTGGGATTCAAAACGGAAGCTGAATCCAAAGCGGTTCGCTTCCCCAAGACACAAACGACTAGCGACGACAATGAACGACTTTGTTGGAATGGAGAGGCCTGGATCGATGGAATTCCGGGCCCGATTGCGGCCGGTTCGCGGCTGCTCTTTTTGGTTCGGGTTATTATTATATGATTAATTTGTATTTGTATTTGTTTTACTACTGGGAACAAGAGAGAGAGAGAGAGAGAGAGAGAGAGAGTTAACTTGAGGTTACTCAGTAATCACACTCCAAGAATTAACTAAAGAGGTATCATAAACTTATATATGCGCGGTATGGTAGGGGACCCACGGAGGAGGGGCACTTGAAGTCTAAGGAACCCTATATACGAAATCTCTAAGTCTAGGTCGACAACACATTATTTGACCATCCAATCAACAGCACGGTCGTTCTGATTCATTTGCAATTACTCACGTGAAAGAATTCACCTAATTAGTCTTTAAAATGCTATTTATAATTTTTTTGGCTACACAATATTATTATAATGATAAAAATATCTCTTATCCAAAATGATGAGGTGAGACGATGAAACGATGAGACGCATGATTAAAATACTTCTCACCTAAGACGATGAGGCATGAAAGATATTTAATCATTTGTGCACGCATGTAAGCTAATGTACAACTCTTAATGTATAAGTAACATAATCCCTGTTTAATAATTTAGCTTTTATTTGTTTAAAATTTTATTGATTTAGATTTGAACTGGAGTTTAAATCAAACTAAAAGAAAATGTTTGAACTTGTTTATCTATAAGTTTGTTGAATTTAAACTTAGATCATTTATATTAAACAAGTTTTAAATAAGTTTCATAGGATTTTTTTTCATAAGTTTTAAATTCTAAAGTCAATATAACTTGATTTCATATTTTCTTTTTGTAAAATGTATAATTGTTCCTTCCGGCCCAACAGAGTTGATCGGACTAGTTGTGATGGTGATGGAATGCCACAATTCGACGACGACCTTGCAGTAGGGGTGGCTAGCATTTGCAAGTACTTCGACGCTAAAGTCAATAAGGAATCAGAATGCCAGAATATTGGTAAGGCTTGAAAATAACATACATTGGCTTGTGATCAGACTGATTTATATAGAAATGAGGATGTCTTGCGCATCACTGACTGTTGTGGAAGGATAGAGGGTCGAGATACGTGGTAATGATAGGTATCATTATCGAGGATTCGAGATTTGATGAAGATTAAGAGTTGATAAGAATTAGCGTGCAAGTTGTTTAGGGTTGATAGAATCTGTTATTAACGCGAGGATCTCGACTTAGATGGAAAGATTATCCGAGCTTTTTGGGTCGATATCTAATATGGGGGTCGGGCTCGGTGCCAAACTGTGGGCCCTTGACCCAATGAATCAGTATGGTCCAGAGCCACCCAGGTCGGATGTTTGTAGGGGCAAGCATCTGAGCTCGGAGTGTGGCTGAGGCGGTGATAATGCTTTAGTCTGCCTCAATGTTAAACTGGGCTTGTTGGAACTGACCTAGCTAAGACCAAGCTTAATGTGGGTGAGCTTGGTAGTTCCAAGGGTGTTTTTCAAAGTACTAACAAGTAGCACACACGGTCTCGAGATTCAAGCAACAAGTCCAGAAGATGTGGTGTCGTGAACTGACAAGGAGTCGTTCCATCATTTCCACTCGCGGTGTTTAATGCGAACCAAGTGGCGTGATCTATGTGGGTGATTGATGATGCTTGATCTCTGTCCGTTGGATGTATTAGGTCTCAATCTCGATCGTTGAGCGATATCTATATAAGGGCATCTACGTGCCACTTTTCCGCTTTCTTATTTTGCTTTCTGCACTCGTCAGCTGCTTTCAGACTTTTGTCTACTGCAACCTTCTTGTTGCTACATTGCTTCCATTCTTGATTGCTTAGTCAACCTCCGTCTTCGATGCTTGATCTCTAAGGTAATCCCTTGGGTCTGATTTGTCACTTCGGTTTGCCTATTACCAGCTGTCATTGCGAGACCAGGGGTAAATTTGGGAAAGAAGGTGAATTATATGAACGTCATAGAGGAACCCTCGATGAGGCATCCGGTGCTCTCATGAGAGGTTGGCCATCGAGCCTTACTGTCTAGGAGAGCAATTTTTAGGTATAAATTGTGGGGTTTTTGGGGTAGCTCAAAATAAGTGTGGAATGCCAATTTTTGCCTCTATTTGCCTTAGTCATTTTGGGACATTGTAGGTATTACATTCATGGCTAGAAGGACCATTATGGAAATCGTGAGTGGCAACAAGGAAACTAGGCCTGACGGAGTGGGTTCATCTTCGGGTCTACCTTACGACAGATACGCTTGGGTGAGTGAGGATGTGGCTAAGATCGCCTCCGTGTATGACTCATTTGAGAGAATTGTCGAGCTGAGGAAGTGGGTACTTTTGTCAGCTGTCGAGGATGAGGGCCTTTTCTTGTGCCGCCCATGTGGGGAGGAATAGTGAGTTCACATGGAGTTGGCTTTTGTTGACATTTGGAATTGGTCGACCATGATAAGTCGAGTCGCATTAATGAAATAAACATGAATGCAAAGAGAAGAAACAAATAGAACAAATAACAAACGATACGCAAGAGAGTTTTTATATGATTCGGTCAGAATAATGCCTAGTCCATGACTGTTCTCTAATAATTTTAGCAGAGTAACAGTATGTAATTGATCATGCCCATATAATGGTTTTCGACCCCTATTTATAAAGTAAGGTGTTTACAATTTGAATGACTTCTAATTATAGAAGAATAATATTACAGGGATAATATGTCCTTATCAACTCCATGAAATCGGGAATAGATTCCACATTATCAGCAATTTAGTTTACCTCAGATAAGGCAAGTGGACATTACCCCTGGTTATCTCGTAGTTTGATTCGTTTTGCGAACTAATCAGTTTGGCCAGTGAGCTAAAGGCATTGTTAGGAGCTTGCTTACTTTCGTGGTCTGAGCTTGGGTTTCAGCGATATGAGATATTGTTGAGATGTCCTCTACCTTAGGCCCATTGGAATTCTAGAGGTTGGGTCAGCCTGCTTGGTAGAGTCCAGTCCATAAGAAGTGGTTTAGAAATTACCCATAATAGTATTATTTATACAACTCTTTTCGGCGCTGTGTTGTTTAGCATAACATGAAGTTGGGTGCGCGTTAGCTTTTGTATCGAATCTTTTGTATGGTAAGTTGTCAATTTCATAGTATCAAACATTAGGTCGAGAGAGTGTGTTTGTTTCAAGGCGATGTGCGGAGGTCGGGATGACTCAAGGTCTACCTGTCGGGACTGGCCTGGGTATAAGTAGGAAGATTGACCGAGCCTGGTTGGGCAGGGCACGGTTTAGGAGACCAGGTATCCCAAGGTCCACCTGCCAAGACTAGCTCGGGTGCAAGTGGGTGGATTGACTGAGCTTGGCTGGGCAGGGCATGACTTAGGAGATCGAGATGACTCGAGGTCCGCCAGCTAGGACTGGCCCGGGCACAGGTGGGCGAATTGATCGAGCCTAGTTGGGTAAGGCACGACTTAGGAGGGAAGAGGAATTGATCCACGAAACATTCAATTTTATTGATAATAGAACCTCGGCGTGAAATCGAATAACATTTGACTTTATTAATAAGAGCACCTTGGTGTAAAAACCGAACAATATAACATTTGATTTCATTAATAAGAGTACCTTGGTGTAATTTGTAAAAACTGAACAATATAACATCTGACTTCATTGATAAGAGAACATCGACATAGAACCGAATGACATCCTATGTAATAGTACATCAGAGGACCTCGGCATAGAACCAAATAATATGCTCCGTAACAGAACTAAAGCAACAACGACATAATAAAGAATAGATTAAATCTAGATAAGAAACATGATATCAAATTGCAACATAAATTAATTTTGAACTATAAACAATTTTTGAGGACGACCGTGAGACTAGTACTTAGCTGTAGTACTTTCATAGGCTAGCTACGTTCCACGACCTCAGCAAAGGTCATCATAAGAGCTTGTGAGGTGGTAAGCCCAGTTGTTGATGTTTTGAGTAATGCGATAAGGCCTTCCTAGTTGGTATCGAGCTTTCCTTCCCTGGGTTATTGTCTTACGATCTCCACCTTCCTCAAGAGTAAGGCTCTTTCTTGAAAACTCTAGGGACTAACCCTAGAATTGTACCTCTAGGCTACCTTTTGCTTAGCTACCTGTTCTCGGATATGAGCTAGCTCTTGTACCTCTTGGAGGAGATCTAGATTGATTCTTTTCTCGTCTTCATTGGAATCTTCTTGGAAGTGTTGCCTTTAGGGGCACAACTCACCGATTTCCACCAGAATCATTGTTTTTGACTCGTAGGTAAGCCTAAAAGGGGTCTTTATCGTTGATGTTTGTATTGTGGTATGGTATGACCACAACACCATAGGGAGTTTTTCCAGCCATGCCCCATTTGCCTAATCTAGCTGTTTCCTAAGCCCAACGAGGATGACATTTTTGACGGCTTTGGCTTGCCCGTTTGTTTAGGGATGCTCGACTGAGGTGAATGCCTATAATACACCGTTTTACATAGTATTGGAAAATAAATAAATTTCTATTATTTAAAAAGGACCTCGGGTGGTCTAAGAAGTTTAAGGGTCGATTTGAGAACTTAATTAATAAAATTTGTCGAATCGACGACAGAGAATGCCCCAAGACTTGGATGTTCAGGGAAAAGGGCATGAGATCGGTGAGCATCCCAAGGTGAGACTAATGATACTGGAAGTAGTCCGACTGGGAATAATTTTTGAAATAAATTTTGTACAAACCCGAATGGGTGCCAATACCGAATGATAGTAGGGGACCTCCGAGAAGTTGAGAGGACCTTAGGGATGGTTCGGTTTTGCGAGTAAGGCAACTCTGAAACGTTTTTGGGTGGAATAAAGGTTCTATGCAAGCGTAGGGATGAAATCGGTATTCCCGAGTAAAAGCTAGATATTAATTTCGAAGAAATCGAGTTGGGAGTGGCTTGATGATAATTAATAAAGGCTGGAAAGGCTTAAGTGTAAATAAGAAATTCTTCAAGTGGAATTAATAAGATTAAATGGGTTAATGTGTAATTTAATTTATATATATATATTTATGTATATACGGTTGTGTGTGCGTGTAAATGGGAGAGGAAGCTTCCTTGAAGCTAGGAAGCTTCCTCACGTGTTGCCTCTGAATTTTGAATACAGAGAGCATGAGAGGGAGAAAGAGCAAGAGTGAGAGAAAGAGAATAAGATCGAGAGGGAGCTTGGTTGAGAGATTATGAGAGAGAGAGATGCGAGAGATGGATGAAGAGAGATGGCGAGAGAAAGAGCTCGAGGCGTCGGCAGCCATGGCCAACGAGGAAGCAGCGGCTGGTGCGGGTTGGTGTGGCTGAAGCAGTGGCTGTATAGCAGCTAAAGGCGACGGATGGATGGCGGGGGTCACAGGAGCGATCAATGGTGGTGAAAGGTGGCCGTGGCAAGGCGGCCAGGAGATTGACGGTCAGCTATCGTGGACGCTTAGGAGTTACAGCGGCTGCGGTACGTGCGGGAGGCTAGTTGGGTTACTGTTCGCAGTGGCTAGCGGTAGAAGGCGGTGGTGCGCGGCTGTCATCGACCGGCGGACGCCAGGCTAGTGGCGGCCAGCGGTGCTGGTACGCAGGGGCAGCTCGCGTGGAGGAAGAAGAAGAAGCTGGAGAGGAGGAAGACGTGCGGGAGAAGGAGAAAGGAGGAAGAAGAAGAATAAAAGAGAAAAAGAAAAAAAAAGAAAAAGAAAAAGAAAAAAAGGAAAGAAAAAAAGGGAAAATGGAGAAAATAGAGGAAAAATAGCCAGAAAATTTTAGAAAAATTAGAGAAAATTTTGGAAATTATTTGCGGGCTTGAGGAGCTTGTCGGAGGCTCGAAAATGGAGTTTTGAGCATAGGGCACCATCCCATAGGGCAACGTCGATGTAGGCGCTTGGGTGGTTTTCTTCTCCAGGTGGATTGAGGTAAATGAGTTATTTTCTTTTGAATTAATTACATTATGCGAGATAATGTGGAATGAGTGTTGGTTGGATAAAAATCCTTGGTTGGGGTCGGTTGGATGTTATTGTCGAGTGATTTTGCGGTGTATGACGAAGTTGAGGGCATTGATTTAATGTCTGGTGTTAATGTTGTTGGGTTTCGTGTGATTGCATCTAGGTCTGATCGGGGAGGCGGTGATCCTAGAATAGTTCGAGGTTTAGGTTGGAGTTCGTGTTGAGATAGGAGAGGCATCGAGCCAGGTAAGGGATAACCACAAGGAGGTGGTTTTGCTTACCTTTGTAAGTGTTTCTTTGTGAGTTACATGTAGTGGTCAACAATTGCATGATATGTGTTCTAGTGTACCTATGGCCATATGGAGGACTAATGGTGGAAAGGGTTGGTCGATGCCTTAACCTAAGGAGGTTATGAGGGCATGGAAGACTACTCATTTGCATGCATTCTGCATTACATGCTCTCTCATGCTTCATTTACTTATGCATTGCACCCTTATTGAGTCTTTATGACTCATGAGGTTTTACCTCGTGCTGTAGATGAGAAAATCTAGATGCAAGCAGGGATGGTGCCGGGAGGTTGTTTTGGCAACTAGCTGTGTTGCCCGAGTTGTATGTTATGTCTTTTCATGTATGTAATCTTGTGATTGAATGTAATTATTAATGAGCGCTAAATACATCTAGTGTTTGTATTCATCGTAGTGTGAGAGGTGTTTGTGAGATTGCTTGATGCTTATGGCTTAGTTTGCGAAGCCAAGTTCGGATTAAGTAAGGATCAATAAGGTATGTTTCCATAAATTCCCAGTACTTAGTGGATGTTGATGTGCTAGCTTTGACCTTGGGTCACCTTTGGCTTGTCTTGAGGCAAGTTGAAGAAAGGTGAAGCTCACTCGGGTTTCGGGTCTCGATCCGCTGTGTTTGCTTGTTTGTTTGGGGATCGATTCCTCTAGTGGAGCAAAGGGAAAGACGAAACCTAGTGCCCACATAGGGCGTTTCATGATGAAACATAATCCAACCCTTCTGTTATTGCCCTGGTGTGTGAGTAATCCGGTCGATTATTCACCGGTGGAGCTCGTAAGTGTGAGCGAGTCATTACAAGGCCTGATGAATGCTGAGCTCCACACAAAATTCTTGAAACTTTGCATTGGTGAATTGAGTGTCGTTGTCGGAAATGATTAGCCCGAGTAGGCCATATTTGCAGATAACATTTTTTTCAGATAATTTTTTTAACTTTTTTTTTACCATAATTGTTGCTCGGGGCTCAGCTTTGATCCACTTGGTGAAGTAATCGATGACCACCACAATGAACTTGAGCTTACTTGGGGCCAGTGGGAAAGGTCTGAGTAGGTTAATCTCCCACTTGTAGAAAGGCCAAGATATGTTAAGGCTATGGAGTTCTTTCGATGGGGAGTGATGCACATTCGCATATTTTTGGCACTTCTTGCATCTTTTCATGTATTCCAAAAACTCATTATGCATGGTCGTCCAATAGTACCGGTATGCAATATTTTTGTTGCTAAAGATCAGCCCCCAATGTGGCTTCTGTAGACCCTCTCATGAACTTCGGCCATCACGTAAGTGACCTGTCTTCAGTCCACACACTTGAGAAGTGGCATGGTAAAGCTTTTTTTGTATAGCTGATCCCTGATCATGGTATAAAGACTGGTCATTCTCGTTAACTTCTTGGCCTCCTCTGAGTTGTCGAGTAGGACTCATTCCTTTAGGAACCGGATGATAGGGAACCCCTAGAAGTCGAGGTCTACCTCTACAAAATGCACTTATAAGTTAAAGATTGGTGAATTCAAGGTTTCTTATGTGACTAACAGGTTGTTTCTTGCAGCTTTGGTGCTAGAAAGCTTTGAGAGCAAGTCTGCTTTTGAGTTTTGCTCCCTTGGGACATACTCAATGTCAAAAGATTCAAAGGCTTTGGATAGGATTCTGACCTTGTCGAGATACTTGCCGAGCTGGGGATCTTTTGTCTAGAATTCACCTTTAACTTAATTAGCCACCAGTTGGGAATCACTCTTTGCAACCAGCCTAGTGGCTTTGACTTATTTGGCTAAGCGTAGCCCGGTAATGAGGGCTTTATACTCGACTTGGTTGTTGCTTGCCTTGAAGTTGAAGAGAAGGGACTGTTTGATCAGAAGTCCATCTGGTCCCTCCAAGATTATTCCTGCACCGCTTCTCTTGATGTTTGAAACTCCGTCCACCAACAAAATCCATGGGTTATTATCGAAACTTTCAGTAGGTGAAGATAATTCTACACAGAAATAGGACAGTACTTGAGATTTAATATGTTTGTAGGATTGGTATTGTATGCCGAATTCAGAAAGCTCCACCGACCATGCGATCATTCTGCCTGAAAGGTCTAGAGCACCTACCTGATTGGTTAATCAGTTAATACTATGATCTGGTGACTCTAGAAGTAAGGCCTGAGCTTTCGGGCTATGGTAACCAAAGCTAGAGCTAACTTCTTTATCTTCTGGTAACAGATTTTGGGCCCTTGCAAAACTTTGCTGACAAAATAGATCGATCGATGTATTTTCCTATCTTCCCTTACTAACATAGAACTGAGTGCGCTTTTAGAAATGGAGAGGTAGAGCATGCTTTGGCCTAGAAAGAATGGGAGGGGTTATTAAGAAGTACTTCATCTCTTGGAAAGCGGCTTCACACTATTCAGTCTACTGGAACTTTGCTAGCTTTTTTAAACACTGGAAGAATAGTTGAGCTCTGTCTGCTAACTTTGAGAGAAAGCAGGAGAGGGCAGCTATATGGCTTGTTAGTCGTTGGACTTCTTTCACATTGTTGTGGTTGCACATCTTGAGGATAGCTTGACACTTATCGGGGTTGGCTTCTATCCCCCCATTGGTGACCATGAATCCGAGGAACTTTCTGGCTCACACACCAAAAATGCGCTTCTTTGGATTCAACCTCATGTTGTGTCGTCTGATTTGCTCAAAGATTTCAGTTAGATTTGAGTAATGATCTCCGTTCCCCAACATCTTGGCTACCATATCATCAACGTACAGTTCAATGTTACGTCCTATTTGATTAGCAAATACATTGTTCATTAGCTACTAGTATGTAGCCCCTACGTTTTTTAACCCAAATGGCATGACTTTGTAGTAGAAATTCACGTCCTTGGTGATGAACACTGTCTTTTCTTCATCATTCGGGTGCATCCGGATCTGATTCTACCCTGAGTAGGCATCCATAAAGCTAAGATATTGATACTCTAAGGCTCCATCCATAAGCCGGTCGATATTTGGTAAGGGGTAGGAATCCTTTGGACATGCCTTGTTCATGTCAGTGAAGTTTACACACATCCGTCATTTTCCCGATGACTTCTTTACCATCACCATGTTAAATAGCCAAGTGGTATAATGTACTTCCCTTATGAATTCAGCTTGGAGGAGCTTTGATGCCTCCTTGGCTATTGCATATTGCCTTTCCTCACCCAACTTTCTTTTCCTTTGCGCGACTTGCCTCGCTTTGGGATCTAAGGCCAACTTGTGGAAAATGAAAAACAGGACAATGCCCTGTATGTTTGTGGGCATCTAGATGAAAAGGTCAGTGTTTTGCTACAATAGCGTGGTCAACTGCTCCTTGAGGTCATGGGGAAGCGCAGTGCCGACTCTAGTTATCCGCTATTTAGGGCCCCCAAGCTTATGGGAGGTAGTTCTTTCGTGGCTTATGGTCGACTATTTAGGAAGTCACTCCATAGGTTTAACTTGGCCATGTTTACGCTGTGATCTGCGGATCGACTACTGGTGGCAACGATCTAGTTGCCACGGCCCCCTTTGGAAAATAGGGAGCGTTGAACCTTCAAGCTGTCATTGTAGCACTATCGGGCCTCCTTTTGGTCAGCGTGGACTACTTCGACCTCAGTGGTCGAGACTGAGAACTTTATCACCAAATGTAGAGTGGAAACAACTTCACCCGAAGAATTGAGGGATGGGCGGCCCAGTAGGGCGTTGTAAGGTGTCTAGCAATCAACCACCAAGTACTTGATGCTAACTGTTTTAAGCAATGATGTTGACCCAAATGTTGTCAGCAGCTCTATGTACCCTTTCACATTCACCTATTCCTTAAAGAAGCCGACTAGGTTTCTGTTAAATGGCTTCAAATCCTATTTTGGTATCCCCAACTTTTTTAAAGTTGACAAGCATAGTAAGTTGACTGAGCTCCCCTGGTCTACTAAGATCTTTCTGATGACAAAGTTGGTTGAGACCATAAATATCACCATGGGATCATCTAAGTTCTAGTCAATCCCTACATAGTCTTCATCAGTGAAGGAGATTATTGGGTGTCAGGCCATTCTTCTTAGCCAGTGTTTAGTGCTTTTAATGGTCATCACCGCCCTCAAGTGACGCCTTCTTGCTGAGCTAGAATCTCCTCCACTCGCGAAGCCCCCGAAAATTGTATCAATAACCCCTTGTATTTGATTCGAGGGGTTGCCTTGGCTACCTGACCTCCTTCGGCCCTGGGTTTTTTTTGTGGGCTATGACTTCTGGTTGTCGGTCATCGCGTGGCTCTCTACTACAGCTTTGCTTCTTATAGACATATCGGCGGAGGTGGCCTTTTTTGACCAACTTCTCAATCTGGTGCTTGAGGGCAGTACATTCTTTGGTTGTGTGGCCAAACATGGAATGATAATCATAACGCTTGATGGTGTCCACATTAGGGCTGGGGTTAGGCCGGGCTCTTACTTCAGGAAGTGGAATTATTTTTGAATTGTAGACCTCTTGAAAAATTCGATCTCGACTTGCCATCAACAGGGTGTAAGCATCATAGTGCAACCGGGTGGCTTGGGAGCCTGTTGGGCTCTCTTGGTCCCTTAACTCAGTCTCTGCTTTCTCGTCTGTAGCAAGGGTCTCTCTTAGGGTGGCAATGATGCTTGGTAGATAGAATATAAATAATATAGTAAAAAAAAAACTCTCAAATATCTTATAAAAGCACATTATTTAGAAATATGTTTCAAACAAACATGTAAAACGAGCCTATGAATAAGTTTATAGACAAGCTTTCATATGAGCACAGACAAGATGAGTATCTCAAAGATTAAGCTCAGTTTGATTATTAAACAAGCTCTTAAGTTTGTTTATTTAACTAAATAAACAAGTTTTAATTGAGTTGAGTTTCATGTTGTCTACGAGTGACTCTACTCATTTGTAACACTACCTATAGTAGTTTACAATATATTTGCATATTTATCTTATAAAGCTAATGATAAATCACATTACCACTCTATAAATAAAACTTTAAAACAAGAAATACCATCATGTTTTTTGGTTCCAACTTTATTAAATCCCCTTGAAGAAACTACCTCTACACTATGCCTATTAGAGTTTCTGTTCTAGTTTAAGAGAATTATTGTCACCTTCTAATCTCGGCGTAAGGGTGATGGTGGGTGATGATTACTCACCATCCCCCACTAGCTATCTTAGAAAAAAAAATCCAAATTACTTCATAATGTAGGATTAAGGTTCACATAAAATTATTTTCCCTTTCATTTACTCACTAGGGTTTAATGACTTAAATGATGAGAGCGTGAAAACAATAAAAAGGAGATAAACTATTATTAACTCTTGAAGAGACTCACTTTACCTTCTTTTATCAATGAAAACAAAGATGAGTTTCTTGTGATGTGTGACAAGATCAAATTAAACTATAAGAGGCAACGAAATATAATCATACACAAATTCAACCATGACTTGAAACCTCATGTACAATAGCCAAACCCAAGCCATATATATATATATATATATACATACACACACATCTTAACGCTTACCAAACCTTGTTCTTGGGACTTTAATACAACCATCATATGCTAAGCCATCTAAATCCAAACTTAGAAAATTACATAGATTGTTTTACAAACCATCCAAATACAAATCTGCTATAAAACAAACTAGTAATACACTTAACATGCAATATAAACAATACAATTTATTCTTCAACCACTACCTTCCCCTTAAAGGTACCTTTATCACTAAAATGTTAATTTTTACAAAAAAATTATGAGTGAGAAACACTCAAGAAAGGTGTAAAACTAAGTTATACATGGTGTAAAAATGCAATACATGTCATTGGAAATATTTTCTCATGTTATAGGGCAACACTAAATTGCATCACAATTTTTTCCTCACTAAATGCAACTCCCAAACCACATTCTTTATATTTTCAAGGCCTTTATCATGGGTGTCACAACCTTAAATTAACGATAGCTCCTAACCTCGAGTAACGTTGTCTTAAAGGTCTTCCATGTTAATCTCTTATTATGAGTAGCCCTTAATCTCGCGTATTCTCATCTTGACATCCCATGTGCATAACCCAACATGTCGCCATGACATTTATATAAATCAAAGAGACAACCATGTACTCATCATATGAACCAACAACATGTCATGCCAATGATGCTTTCTGCATTATGAAAATGTGGGTAGAGAACTTACCAAAAATGAAGATTAAATTCGTAAATCTTCCAAAAATAGTGACTTTTTCTTCCTTGTTGAGTATCCTTTAGAAACTTAATGATTACTCCTAAAATAATGACTTTAGGTTGACCACTAAACTTAGTGTTCTCCTAATAAGATTTAGGTTGATCACCAAATGTTGTACTAATTTTGATGATGATAAATGGTTTCATAAAACTTTAATGAAACACTCCTTTTAGAGCCAAAATTGTTGATCGGTCTCTATAAACTGTTGATCATTTGAAGTCAAATATCAAAATTATTGACTACTCTCTATAAATTATCGACCGTTTGGTTTACATGCTCTCAGTCATTTGCTATTGACTGTTTTTGTATCATTTCTAGTCGAAAGTTATAGGAACTGTCAACCAACTTTTATAAACTATCGCCCAACCCATTTAGTCGTTAGAAAAGAAGTTTATCGATCTCTCAAAATAATTGGCCAATTTTGTCACAGAAATTTCAACGACTAATTGTACTTGATTTCTGCAAGTGGAATTTCTCAATCCTTTGTTTCCAACGGCTATATTCATTGAGAGGGCCACAAAGTCTATAAATAGGAGACCATATGAAGTTCAAGGGAGTTGATGATTTTTGGCTTTCTAGTTTTCAAACTTATATACTTTCTATTTTGTGTTTCATTGTTTTTTACTCTTATTTTTCTATCAAGATTGTTTTTATTCATTGTAAAGATTTATTCAGGCCTTGTTCTAGATTGTTCTAAGAAAGAGTGGTGTGAGATTTAAATCTCTTGTATTGTATTTTTCCTGACGAGTTGTGTTAGAAGAACTAACTTGAGAGCTACTTGGTGTAAAAGGTTGTTATTTGCAACATAAGATTATATAATAGATTTGAAAATCTCTAGTAAGGAGCTAGAGTAGTAGATGTAGGTTGGATTGAGCTGAACTACTTCAAATTTTTCTGTCATTTCCATACTTTGATTTATATCATTTTGATTTTAGCTCACTACTTTATATTTTACTTGTAAACTTTTAAATTTTTTTTTTTAAATTATTAAACACCCAATTCACCCCCACTTAGGTGTGTGGTGCCATTCAATTACACAAACCCAACAATTGGTATCAGAGCTTGGTCTTCTTTTTCTGTTATCTCATGTTTAATCACCTAAGGAGGATCTTATGATGGCACAATTCATTGGGAGTGCAATTTTGTGCATCCCTTTTAATGAGGGTGCATGTAACCCTTATCAATTTATGGGGGGTTACCGTCTATTCTCTCAGTTTTTGGACAAAAGAAAAGTTTTATTTTAAATTTTTTTGCATATCCCAATGTTTGTTTGCTTGCCTAACCACTTATTCATAATTCATTCTCTCTCTCTCTCTCTCTCTCTCTCTCTCTCTCACGATCGTCTCTTTCTAGCTATGGTCCTCTACCTCCAGTGTCATCTCCTGCAGCTGTTGTCGATCCCCACCAGTAGCGGTTGCGGTCCTCCAGCATCCCTTCCAACAGTGGCATCTCTCTCTCTTCGGCGTGTCGTCCACCTCTACTTTCGGGGTTGTCTCCTCCTTCCATCGTCGCAGCAACCGCAGTGCTCCGATGTCTCCTCCAATAGCGGCATCTCTCTTTTTTGTTCTCTATCAAATCTTTTGTATTACAAACACAACAATTGGCATGACAAGCAGTTCTTTCAAATCTTTTAGGGAGGCCCCATAATGCTATTTTTCTGCTATTTTGAACACTTTTCTTAGAAGCAGAATGAATTCCTTTAGATTTAGTTTCTTTGTATGCTATTCTGCTTCATATGAATTGAGGGAGAGAAATAAAGATCATAACTTAAAATGTCAAAGACAAATTGGTATACTATAGAAAGAGTAAAAGAATCTATGAAACCAATGTTAGATCTCTCCCAAATCCACCATTCCACAATATAAGAACTCAACCACTTTTCTTTTAGTGTCGAGATAAGAAAAATATTGGCAAAACCAGGTAAGAACTATAACCAAGATTGACAGATAAAAACTACGACCAAGATTGTTTACACATTTTAGTCAACAAAAGAATTTTAGTTGAGCAGGGTTTGATGAAAATTCCAAGTAGGTGTGGCTAGTGATTTTGTCAAAGCTTTAGTAACAGAAGTTGCAGTATGCCAAGCATCTCTTACTATTAATTCTATTAATAAAATTAATCCAAAAACATGTAATTATTTCTTCCAAATATAGAAGGGGGAAATTGTATCTATTTGTGGTTTTTCTCATATAAAACAAAAAGCTGCATTTTATTAGTGTGCAACAACATTGTATGATTGTTTGTGATTATGGTAGTGCTATTCTTTTAAGTATCAAGTGCTTAAAAGGTCACAATTGCAGTTTATCTGATTGTATGAAATTTTTATCTCATTGAAATATTTTTCTATGGATGAATGTTTTGTTATTTATACATTTCTACAGGTTAATATGGATAATAATAAAAGTCTAAATATGGATGCAAATATCAGTAGTTTTGGTGAAAAAATGAGTAATCAAGACTTGGATTTTAGCGATGATAAGAAATCTCTTGTAGTTGATGAAGGTTGTGGGGGTTCAAACGATCAATTTGAAATGGATATAGATGGTGAGGTAGACCCAAAAATTGGAATGACGTTTGACATAACAAAAGAAGCATATGATTTCTATAATAGATATGCAAGGCATGTTGGCTTCAGTGTAAGGATATTAAAAACAAACAAGAACATATCTGATAAAAATAAAATCCAATGGAAAGCACTAATCTGTTCATGTGAGGGCATTTATAGAAAAGGGAAGACACCTAAAACAAAAAGAGATAGTTGGCTTTTGTAAGGCAAAATTTATGATTAAATGGGTTCCCGGTGATAAGTATAGACTAATTGAGTTCAAGTCGAAGCATACTCTTGATCTTGTCCCACTTGAGCATTCTCGTTATTTGAGGTCCCATAGGAAAATCAATTTTTCACAAGCTAAACTTATGAACGAAGTGCATTCATCTCAAATAAAGAAATGACACATTTTCTCTTACATGTGTGAAGAAGCTTGTGGAGCTCAAAACTTTAATTTCATAAGATCTGATTACAACAATTTATTACAAAAAACATGGACTAAATTTTTCAAGAAGGGTGATGCTGAATGTCTCGAAAACTTCAAACAAAAGAAAGGGGAAAACAATTTTTTTTTTTACTTTTTCAAACCTATGAAGATGGTGAGATATGCAGTGTATTTTTTTGTGATGCAAAATTGAGATGGGATTATGGGTTATTTGGTGATCATAACATGTCGTGAAAAAGAAAATGAGGCTGAACACTTAACACAACAAACAACACCTAATTTGGTTTGTAATTGGTTTGTAGAGCGTGAAGTAGCAAAAAAATATACAAACAAAAATATTTTATTAGTTTCAAGAAGGTATTAAACAAACTATTGATTTGTCATTAAAATTAGAGAATGATGATGGAACTATTTGTACCTATAGAGGTAAAAAGATTGATGGTTAACAAAGGATTCACACACATACATACAACCACTTGGAACAAACAGTGTCATGCATATGTAGAAAATTTGAAGCTGTTCCGCCACTTAGAATTCAAACGTTTACCTCCTCAATACTATTTGAAAAGATAGACATGGGCAGCTACATATGAATTTTTTTGTGACCTCATGGGAGAGATAATTCCAAATGAGAATGACCCAATGCTAACAACTCATTATAGTGAGTCATCACATATTTCACAATGAATTGTGTCAAAGGGTTCAAGGTGTCTTGATGTTTTTTCGTTAAGCAAGTCACTATTGCTAGAAGTGGAAGAAAAGATTGAGGCCTTTATAACTTTCGATGAAGATGTGAATAAGAGCATTCCAATCGACACATATCATAATTCGGTATCAAACATGTAGCAGGAGCCACAATTGAGAGGCCCCACAAAAAGACGTTTGAAAGGCCAATGTAGCAAAAGAATAAAAGGTCTTTTAGAAACCAAATCACAAAAGAAGAAATCGCAAAAAATAATGGGTCAATTGTTAACCAAATTTACTTGTATTCTTGCATTAATATATATTAATTTACACTCATCTATGTATGTGACAAAGAAAAATAACACAGTATCTTTTTAAGATGGCAAGAGAGATAATGGGGATGCAACCCACATCATGACTCTCGAAGCCTTGAACTCTAATTGTGTTGTAGAGGTGGTAAATAGCAATCCTATTTTTTTAAAGAAAAAGTTTGTTGCTAATTCTCTTATTAAATTTATTATATTTATGTGAATAATCAATATTTTTCTTTTGTATTTATGTAGAGGGGTATTTGGAATGGCCTAACAAACATATTATAACAATAATAGTTGGCAATGGATGCATCGTGGAGGCACGTATCCACATGCAAACTTACCATCTCAAGGCATGTTTCAACCATGGAATGTTTCAACATCTTAACAAAGGGCATTCCTCTCAAATGATTTCTCAATTTCATAGGAGGTACATAAATTCTATATGTTTTTAGGACAATTTAGTAGTTTACCTTAAGTAATTCATATGTTTATGCAATCTTTAAGGCGAGATTATGTGCTCCTCTAGGTTTTTGTCATAATTGTGATATTTAGCACTTTATTAGTGTCAGAACTTAACATGAGTTCATCTTGGTTGACATAATAAAAGAACATTTTGTATTTTGGTTTTAACTGCAATTATATAGAACTAAATGAAGAAAGGGGATTTATTTAACCAAGAGAAAGTAATTGGACCAATGCTAAATTAGTTAACTAAGCTGTGTATTTTCAGCTCATTGTGACTAATACGTTTACCATTTCTATCTTGAACAGAGTTCTAAAATTTTTGGTTCATCTTGTGTGCTTAAGCATTTATTTTAACCATTACTTCTTTCATTTCTATCAATATATTAAATTCTATATTGAGAACACTTTTCTAATAGAAATGTTAACATAACCCATGATATATATACATATACATGCTTCTTTATTCCAAATGTTTGTACCTCTAAAAATAATTATGAGCCAATAATTCTCGAGTGCGCAACATCAAACTTCATGAATTAACTAACATTATGGAAAATAGTGGTTCACTAAGTGTAAGTTACTAATTAATCTAATATTTAGTTTATTTTATTCGTCTCACATGTTATATATTTTCAGGTTATCAACAAGGAGGTTCTTTTAGCTAGGTAATATATTTTGAAGTTTAGAAAAAATCTGAAGTGAACAATGCAATTTTAGCATCTTCATGATTTTATGTAGAACAATATGTTGTGTTAGGAAATAATCATTTACATTTTTATTATTACTTTTGTTGAGACACAACAAGCATTTGGAGTTACTATCGATCATACTTGTAAAGCAGTGGCATATTAGATACTTAATAGAGAACTTTGTTTGAACTAAATTATGAGTGTTTGTTAGAACTGAATTACGAGTTCTTTCTTTTGTATTTGATCCTATCCTTATTAAGTTATGGATTTGCATCCATGGAATCAATTAAGCTACTTTGGTAGCTTTGGAATTGCTTGTTGAGTGTTAAAATTCCACTTTTGATATATTGTGCTTGTTGGTATGTTTGCGGTCAGCCTTAGCAGTTGGCTTTTGGGGTGTCTGTATTTTATGCATTGTTATAATATATATGCATTGTTATTTATAAATTATAGGTACCAACCTCATGGGGTGTATGTATTTTTAAGTACCATATACAGAATGCAATAAATAATTTACATTCTTCATTTGGTGCTCCAGTCAAGAAAAAATATATGTAAATATGTAGTATTTGTGTACATATGTGATGGAATTGATGGTGCTTCATGCTTGCGTAGTAAAGAATGTTTAATTGGTTTGGTTTTACTTTCTTCAATTGCTCAAACCAAATTATGGCAATAGGTGTGAATCACATTTACAATCATTTTCAAGCATCAGATTACTCATACCATTTTCACAAGGTCTAGCTTTATAGATGTTTTAAACTCAGATAAGTTAGACAAATTGGTGATGAGAATAAAACTTCATAATTCTTTCCAATCCATAATTCCACCACTACATCATGGTGATGAGACCAAAACTTCATAATTATGACTTGCCAATCTAAAGTATGAATCCCACGGCTTATTGCGATCAAGAAATCAAACTTGGTAATCAAATAACTTGGCAATCACAACTATGAAGATCCCACAACTCAAGGCAATCAAGAAAGCAATTCTTGGCAATCTCACAAGTAATGGAAATCAAGACTATAAACTCATGGAAATTAGAAATGTGAACTTGCCAATCCCACAAGTTATAGCTAGTAGCAACAAGGGAGAATAAAATTTCAGAAATCACAACTATTTCTAGCATATAAAAAGGATTTTCCATTTCAAAAATGAATTCTTTGTCTTTGTAAAATTCCATCAATATAACACTTCATTGAGCATGAAAAAGGGAATTCATAGCTTTCTCAATTTTTCTATCTCCTACACACAATTTCATTAAAACCAACACTAAAACAAAATAATTAATTTTTATTATAAAATTAGACAACGCACTTTGATAAACTAGCAAAATAATACAAAAAAACCCAATGGAAAAAGGAGAAAATAAAATCATAAAATCCCAAGAAAAGTGGGTTGGTGGCGATAGTGGATTTGAGATAGTGGTGCCGATGGAGGCAGGTGGAAATGGTTGAAGAGAAGGAGTGTGCATCTTGAGAGAGAAAATGGTTGGTGACTAGCAGTGGTGGGGCCAATAGAGGTAGGCGGAGATGGTTGGAGAGGAGTACAAAGAGAAAGAGAGAGAAGATGAAGGAAATAGAGGTAGGTGGAGATGGTTAGAGAGAAAATAGGTTGGCAGCCGACAATGGTGGAGCTGATAGAGGTAGGTGAAGATGGTTGGAGAGAAGGAGTACAAAGACAAAGAGAGAGAAGAGGAAGGACGTTGGAAGATTGACATTGCTACTGGTGAGGATCGACGATAACAAGAGGAGATGACACCAAAGGTGGAGGTGGATGACACACCAAAGAGAAAGAGAGATGTCGCTGCTGGAGGGGACACCAAAAGACCACAATTGCTGCTGGTGGGGACCAACAACAGTAGGGGGAGACGATATCGGAGGTGGAGGTGGAAGACACGCCAGAGAGAGAGAGAGACGCCACTGCTGGAAGGGGCACCGAAGGATAGCAGGTGCTGATGGTGGGGACCAACAACAGTAGCAGAAGACGACGCTGAAGTGGAGGACCACAACTGGAGAGAGAGAGAGAGAGAGAGAGAGAGAATGATTGAATGAATGATGAAGAAGTGGTTGGCCAGCCAAACAAAACATTGGGATATGCAAAAAAATTTAAAATAAAACTTTTCTATTATTCAAAAACTGAGAGAATAGATGATAACCGCCCATAAATTGACGAGGGTTACGTGCACTCCCGTTAAAAGGGGTGCACAAAATCATACTCATTCATTGGAGGTCAACATTTTGGAAGCCAAAGCACATCAAAGCCACCATTTTTGATGGATCCAACTACGGTTATTGGAAGAATATGATTTCATGTTATTTAATATAAGATTTCAATGTCAACGACACCATCATGAATGGAATCACAATCCCTTCATTGAAAAAATGGAATGGATTGAAGAAGAAAAGAGGATAATGAAGACAAATGCCAAGGCCATAAATGTCCTTTTTGGTGCACTCAACCCAAAAGAATTCAACCTGGTATCTTGTTGGGATTTTTAGCGAGAATTCCTAATTAGTCTTGAAGATTATTTCCTATTTCTAATATTGGTTTCCTGTTTAGTGTGTAATCTTATTTACTAGTATGTTGTTAATTGTTGTTAGGCAAGGAAACATTAGCCTTGGTGAACAAGGAAACTAGTTTTTAAATAGGATGCTTGACTTGTTATTCAAGGTGTGCAAATCACTTGTGAGAGATCAGTGAGAGATAGAAATTGGGTGTAATTGGGACTTGGGTTTAGAGAGAGAATATCTTTGCAGTTGTAAACCTTATTACATAGTGATATTTTTCCGTTGTTGTCCTAACGACAGTAGTTTTTCCCTTTTAGGGTTTTCCACATAAAATCTCTTGTGTTTGAGTGTGATTGGATTTTTTGTTTTCTCATCTTATTTTTCAACAAGTGATATAAGAGTTTTGGTTATCGATCGCCTAGTACGCAAAAGATATGTCAAGCATGATCAAATTTGATTTTGAAAAGTTTGATGGGAAGATCAATTTTGGCTTGTGGCAAATATAAGTCAAGGATATAGCTGATATCTACATACAAAAGGGCCAAAGAGATTTGGAATAAGTTGGAAATTACTCACAAAGGCGTCAATCAAGTTAAGGAAACAAAATTAAATTTACTTATTCATAAGCATGAGCTTTTTTCAATGAAATCTTGGGAATATATTAAGGATATATTTACAAGATTTAATGATATTGTCACGAGTTTGGAAGCTCTTGGAAAGACTTACTTGAATGGGGAGATGATTAGAAAAATTCTTGCAAGTCTACCCAAGGGGTGGGATTCCAAGGTAACGACCATTCAAATGCCTAAAGATTTAGATGCTTTATCTTTTAATGAGTTGATTTGGGTCTCTCATAACTCATGAGATAATGATGAAAAGATAAGATAAAGAAGAGTAGAAGCAAAAGGATAAGTCTCTTGCTTTCAAGACTTCACAATCTTCAAATGAGGATAAAGGAAGTGATGAGAGTGATGCAATAGTAATATTCATTAGAAAATTCAGGAGATTTATTTGAAAAACAAAGTTGGTGGAAAGAAGAAACCTAAGGGAGAAAAGGATAAGTTTAAGGGGGAGCAATATAGAAGAGAAACAAAATATTTTGGGTGTAAAAGATTTGGACATGTCAAAGACGAATGTCCATTGCTCAAGGAGAGTGAGAAGAAATTCAAGAAGAAAGCACTTGCAACTTAGAGTGAAGAAGATCAATCCACATCAAGGAATGAATCAAGTGATAACAACATTTTCTTGATGGCTCAACTAAAAGGAATGCATCAATGCTTAGTGTATCATGCAAGGGAGTCATTGTGGTTTTCAAAATCTTTTCAAAAACACACACACACACATGCAGTAGAAGGGATACAAAATAACCCTTGCACGACTAGGTATAGACAATCATAAGCAAATATATATGCATTAAAATGAGATATAAAAGTAACTGTTACCTCATTCTTTTGAGATGCTGTCGCTAGTTATGTCTGTAATGCACTTGGACCCGAACTCCTTCAATCACGAACAACTTTTGCCAAGTTGATGTGCTCTTATACCTACTTTCTTGGCTGACCAACCCAACCCCCATAGGAGTGGGGGACCAATTCAGTCCACACTTAGGCTACACTAGAACCCTTTGCCTTACCCATGTGCTAGACAAGTGAGAACGAAGGTGACTCTGAGGTAAGCTAGATTCTCCTCGGATGACCCAGTTGTCTCACGACCCAAGGACTAATAGAAACACGGAGCAAGGAAAGAGAGAAGAACAATGGAGTAGGTGAAGAAAAATATGAATATGAGCTTAGGCTTGCTTCTGCTTTCTCTCTTAAAGAAAACGGATGAGGGGGGCGTGGGGGAGAAAAATGGAAAATGTATCCAATATGCTTTCTCGTTTTCTCCTTTTAAATTTTCTTTTCCTTTTTAAGTTTCTTCTCTCCCATTTTTATTAAATATGTCTCTTAGACACATGATGGACTTGGCACAACATTTAATGCTTTGCCAACTAAAACAATGGAAGAAAAACATGCAAGATCTAATCCCACTCGGTGAAATTGTTAACCGTTCCAAAACTATTGTCAACCATTTCATGCATTTCTTTTCAAGTTTCACCAAATTGCATCAAGCCTTGCTATTAACTCTTAATGGCTCTTCCACTAACTCTTAACGAAACCAAGATCTTTTGTTAACTCTTAATGACATGCCACGTTCTGTTAACCTAAATGAAAATGAAGTCAATTCATAGTGAACTCATTTCGTTAATGATTACATTGTAATTTAATCCTTCCATTACTAATGTCCCGACTAAGTGAGAGCCTATACTAATCAAACTCATTGACTCCATATTATGTGATACTAACTTGAAGTGATAGGATGAATCATTGAAAACTCTTTTTCAGTCATTCATGCATTGACCAAGGACTTCTCCTATCACAAACCAACAAAAAGATTGCATAGGACATTCGCCTCACAATGAAGGTAATGGATCCATCTAGCAAAGACTTATCTCTGAATACTAGTTGAACAAGACCATACAATGAACATTCCAACCTCACAATTAGATGAATCTGCATCACCAACAAATCTCACACACCAATACACAAGACAACCCTGTTGCTTCAAGTTAAAGGATCAGTTACACTATCGTAATTGATAACAAATCATTAATTCCCTCAGCCATGTGATTTGTTATTGATGTCACGTTTAGTCTGTTATTTAACCAACACCCACTCACTCGTTTACTATAAGTATCTCATGCTTTGTGACATGTTACTCATCACTCTTTATCATTAATATCTCATACTAATCAAAGTAGTAAACTTCAGTACTCGTCCATACTCGCTTACTCAAAGTCCTTATTCAAGAAGCTAAGGACTAGGAACAATTTGAGATTTCATATTCTTAACAACTTAAGAATGAGATGTCCAACAAGAAATCTAGGGACTCGCTCATATGATCATTAATATACTCAATTATAACAAGCCCACTAAAGGATCTTTTAAGGAAGGAAAAATACTGGGAGTGGATAGAAGCATGCTAGGAGGCATTTGAGAGATTGAAGGAGGCTATAGAAGAGATTGTCCTAACACTTCTTGACTATGAGAAACATTTCTAGGTGTATATAGATGCTTCAAAATTTTCTATTGGTGGAGTTCTCATGCAAAGTGACCACCTTATTGCCTTTGAGAGCCGAACACTAAAAGAAGCTAAAAGGCACCACACCATTCAAGAAAAAGAGACGACCATAATTGTGCACTACTTATGAAATTGGAGGCATTATTTGATAGTTCTCACTTTTTAATCCTAACAAATAATGTTGCCACTGGCTATTTCCAAACACAAAAAAGGCTAACCCCTAAGCAAGCTAAGTGACAAGAATTCCTAGTAGAGTTTGACTATGATCTAAAGTACAAGCCTAGTCAAATTGATGTTGCAGTAAATGTGTTAAGCTAGAAGGAAGAACTAGATCGAATTAGCTCAGTTTAGGGGGAAATCATGGAAAAAATTAAAGAAGGCATGGAATATGATCCCATTGCAAAGAAATTATTACAACTAGTTGAACAAAAGCAAACACGATTGGTTTGGGAAGAAGATAACATTCTTTACCCCAAAAAGTGTTGGGTTTACATTCCGAAGTGGGCTAACCTATGGAAGAACTTGCTAAAAGAGTGTCATGGCACTAAGTGGGCTACTGACCTAGGCTAATGGCAGACTTGAGCACCATTGGAATGCTCCTATTGTTAGGCATAGATGTATGATGACCCAGAGTTATATGCGAATATTTGTTTGGTATGACAATTAGGTAAAGGGGAGCATTAGTTTCCTCACGAGATGTTAGAACCCTTCTGCATCTCGAAGCAACCTTAAGAGAATGGCTCCCTAGATTTTATTTTAGCACTAGACAAGGTGGATGGTTATGTCTCTATCTTGGTTATGGTGGATTAGTTTTCTAAATACAATACGTTCCTAGTGTTGTTTGATTGCAAAGTTAATGAGGGAACTTGATTAATATTTTAACACGTAGTGAAGTATTATGGCTTGCCTAAGACCATTGTTAGCTATCAAAACCCCTAATTCACTAGAAGGCTATGGATAGATGTAGAGTTTTGTTAACTTAAGAGGGGGGTGAATTAAGTTTTTTTCACCCTTAAGAAATTAAGAACTTAAAGCAGTAAATAAAAATTGAGAAATGTAGCACACAAAGATATATAGTGGTTGGCTATGCCTGTTCCACTATCTTGGTTCCTCACCAAGAATTTAGTCAAACCAACTTACTTAGCTAGTTTTTTAAACAAGGCTCAGCTATAAACCTTTACAGACAATGGTTTTTGAATAGGATTGGCCACAACCAATACCTTTTACTAGGATAGGGCTTAACCTTTACAAATTCACAAGAAAGATGTGAATAACAATTTCAAGAGAAGAATTAAATGATACACAATTTTAGATACTTCTATTGACTATATAAAGAGATAAAAAAAAATTATAAGCAATAATCTATATCTCTCTTTCTTTCCTTTTTTTTTTTTTTATGGATGTAGGCAGTAAGCACTCTTGGATTCTTGAATTTTTTTTTGTTTCTTTTCAAGTTCATAGCATTATTTTCTTCATCAGTCATCCAGCTTCTTTTATAGTGTTATGCTATTCAATGCTTTTGCTGAGTTGTCCTTCAAGAAAGAGAATGTTCTTTTTGTTTTTATGTCTTAACTTCCATATTTTGTCTCTATAAGACTTCAAAAATCAATGAAAACATCATATCTTGTGTGCAATTTGTCTAAATATCATTTAATGTTTCGAAAAGGAGAAACATAACACATTTAATGAGTTGTAATGATTATAAATATCAAAGTTGTACAGATATTACTTGAGTACAAATCTATGTTTACTCAACTAATTTTGATCATTACGCGATTATATTAGTTTTGTAATCAATTATTTTTATAATTTACTCAAGTATAAACTACCTTTAACTCAATTAAATTTTTAACACTGAAAAATTCAACACATAATTACAAAGTTGTATAGATATTACTTGGGTACAAATCTATGTTTACTCAACTAATTTTGATCTTTACTCAATTATATTAGTTTTGTTATCGATTATTTTTATAATTTACTCAAGTATAAACTACCTTTAACTCAATTAACTTTTTAACACTGAAAAATTCAACACATAATTACAAAGTGTTATTTACTCGAATACAAAAAGATCTTTACTCGAATACAAATTTTTAAACTCGATTAATCTTATGATCCAGAAACTTGGCATATTTCAGACATATATTTACTCAATTACAAAAATAATCTACTCGAGTGCATATAATACATTACTCGATTACTAATTCAAATACTCGAATACAAATACAATCTAGAGACTAACCAATTTTTCAAGGATACATACTCAATTACAAAATCTATTCACTCGAGTACAAATGAATCATTACTCGATTATAAAAATTAATTACTTGATTAATTTTGACTCAATGGAAACTTGCACTACTTGAATCCAAACTCTCATCTAGTCGAGTACATAGAATCTTTATTCAAATATACCTATATTTGTAATCAATTACCTATTAACTTAGTTGATGCTTACTCGATTATAGACAAAGTGTACCTAATTATAAAAACCTATTTACTTTGAATTTAACTTAGATTTTCCTAACCAAGAAATTACTCGATTCCACAAAGGATCTTACTCGAGCATATGAACTAAACCATACATTTACTCAAATAGAAAGAGATTATTACTTGGTTAAAACTTTGACTAACTCAATTGCTATATATCCTTTTTGATTATATGAATATTGTTTTGGTCATCATCATTTAACATAAATTTACTTATTTCCTCATTAAATGAAAATAACAAATTACTCAACAATAGAGTTATCCAAGCATTTAGGCTTGGTGCATCATTTCTCCACCATCTTTCACCCTCTAACTAGGTTAGACAAAAAATGTGAATAGTTTGTTGGAGTGCTACTGTGGCACTTTGTGGGTGCCAACTAGCAAGATTGGACTCTACTTTTGGATGTAACTCAATTTTCTTACAACCTACATATTAATGAGTCCATGAAAAAAAGCCCTTTTGAGATTATCACATCCCGACAACCCATGACCCCACTAGTAATGGATCTAAAGTACAAGGGACAAAGTCTAGGAGCTAATGCTATGGTAACCTCTTGGTAAGAGAAGGTCGATAAAACCCATGCCTTTGTTGCCAAAGTGGTAAAGAGTATGAAGAAATAGGCAGACCAAAGGTGCCACTTAGTGTAGTTTCAAGTTGGATCATGATCATGTTGAATGTTCGTAAGGGACAATTCAAAGGTTATCAAAAGACATAAGGGTTGGATTTATAAATACAAACAGTCATATCTAGTCTTGGTAAAGGTGGGTAATGTTTCTTATTGGCTTGCCTCATCACCTTCTCTAAAAATCCATCTAGTATTTCATGTCAATCTCCTAAAGTCCTATTATGAAGATTAGAAAAACCCAAACCAGAAATGTTTCATGTGGCCCCTTTGGTCATGACTACATCTTTTGAGGTGCTTGAGAAGATTCTAGTGAGTTGGGTTGTGAAGCAAAGTGGTGTTTTGCGATGCATTGAGTACTTGATCTAGTGGGAAGGATTACTTAAGAGTGAGGCCAATTAGGAGGTTAAGGAGGACTTGTGGTAGCTTAGAGGGTTAATCGACCAATATTGCTAACAACAGGGGTATTGTTGTATTAGGTGGGGAAGGATGTTATCTTGTTGAAATGAAGATTGTCATTTCGTTATGAACAAAGACTCTACCACGTAGGTGACATGTGGTGATGATGAGCAGTGTTATGCCAAGGTAACTCTCGGCCAAAAAACTCAAAGCATTAATCTTAGATGATTCAATACTAAAAGCATGCAATAATCAAAATAAAGCAATCACAAAACACCAAAAGATTTTTATCGTGGTTCACCCGTTAATGAGGGCTACATCCACGTTGAGCTCCGACAAAGAGAGCTCATTCCACTATTGGAACAAAAACAATTACAACCTTAGTATACAAAGATTCACTCTCAACCCTCACTGTACAAAACAATTCTTATCTTAAATCGACCCCATAATTACAGAACTAAAGGTTAAAGGTCAAACCCTAGAGAGAAAATAAACATTTGTAAACTATACAGAAAGAGAAAGGAATTACAAAGAATGAACTGATCAAACCAAACAAGAGGAAGGTAATCGGAGGCTGTGCACACTATTGATCTCGCGGCCACTGTAGAGGATAAAAAGAAGACACCAGTGATGGAGATCAAGACGTATAAAGGCACAACAGAACATCAACGATCGGGCAAGTAGCAGGCAAAACGACAAGGTAAGCACGCCAAGTAAAACGGTAAAGGGGGTTGCCGTTTTGGCCATCCACTTGGGGCCCAAAACGGCAGCGTTTTGGGCAGCCATGAGGGTTGTCAAAAGGACCATCCTGCCCTTCCGTTTAAACACAGCGTTTTGAAGCTTCACATAAATATAACAAGCAGTCTTGTAGATGGTCCAAATGATTGGGGCATGACAAGGTCATGACTATAACATATCAAGGACATGAATGAACATGGACTAAATGTGTTTAGAGCATGCAAATAGTTGAACATGTGGATGTGATCGGGAGGATTGCATGACATGATATGAGAGAATACCTCAAAATATTTGCCACCCTAGGTGATAAGATATGGCATGCTACATGGATGATTGTTGTGTCAATTCAAAAGGTTTAATAATTATCCAATTAGTTGCAGATGAAAATAGATTGAATCAAATTTGTAATTATACCCTTGTAGATAAAGTTAACATGGGGATTTCTATCTTGTGTACATAAGCCTAAAGGCTATAAATAATGGACCTCCTTTTAATTTTATTCATTCCATCTACAATAAGTGTTTTCAAAACTTCTCTTTAAAGTGCTCTTGTTTTCTCTTATTCTCGTGTTTTGTTGTCATGTTAGTGGTTTTGGTGTTGTGAAGATCCCAAGGTAGGTGCAATCCAAAAAAGGAAGTTGACTTAATTGTTACCAAGAAGGTCATCACGATTAATTTGGTGAGTTCCAAGGTTATGCATGTGGCTCTCCTATTTATCTGTTAAACATTTTTCAAGATTTGCATATGATAGTGGCCATGGTCTTTAATATAACCTTCCAACTCCCTAATTCTATATATCTTTTTGTATAGACACGCTCTATACTGATTCTACAACCCACTATCTTTTTAGACTTCAATTCAAATCTTTCATTGGATATTTTTCTTTTGATGTGTACGTCTCTAATTATACCTTCTTACTATTACCACTTGGCTTTCTTATACTACTTCTGGACATTGTATTCTTGGTCACCTGGAGGGGTGCCATTATTGCTATTTGTAGTGCTACTGCTACCCTAAGTGTAATTAATTGTGAACCCTTGGTTTTAATTACAAAGAATTTTAGTCTTAATCTTAAGGAAAGAAAAAATGGAAATAAAAACAAGGCGATCCAAATCAGAGGAAATCCAAATTAACTCTTAACAACAATACTACAGAAATAAACCATTCAGTTCCAGAAATAAAGGGCTTGACCAGTCATTTCAACAAACTAATGCAACCCACCACGCGTTCGATGCACCAAATGTGCAAAAGTTGCAGACAAATGTGTGAAAAAGACGAGCACAAGCACAGAGAGAGAGAGAGAGAGAGAGAGAGAGAGAGAGAGAGTCTAGGAAATCACAGCAATAACATGTACATTATTTTCAATTATCTGATCTCTTTACAGCTCGAAATGGCGAGAATTGAGAATGGCATCCAAGATTTCTCTGTATGGTTGGTAAAATGACGGAGAGAATTGAGAAATTGAAGAAGAAAAGAAGCAGAATAAGGAAGAGTTGGAAAAACTAAAAAAGAGTCAAAAATCTGTATCATTAGGGATTTGTCCAAAAATATCAGGACATGATTCCCACTTGCCCTCTTCCCTGGCCTCCCAATACCCTCCAACGTAGCTGTATGTATCGCTGCCTTTCTGCTTTCTGAACCACATAGGCTTCCATCCCCTCTCTTGTATTTTACGGGACTGCAAAACCATATAGAAAACACATTTTCAGTCATCCGTTTTGGCATGCAAATCAGCACGTCCCTACATATCAATGTATATAATTGAAATGACAGAAATTTATATATATATATATACATACAGACACACACCTGTCGCTGCCTCTGTTCCAGACGCAGCTTCTCTGAGTTAGCCATTTCGTATTCTCCATTTTCTAGATATCTCTGATCTGGTCTGAGACGTGAATCTGTTGGTGGCAGTTTCTCCTGCTTATGAATTTCAACACAAGCACAAGGAAGATGTTAATGTATGCTGAAAAACAGAAG
The DNA here is from genome assembly GCA_036245055.1 of Diospyros kaki. Taxonomy (NCBI): domain Eukaryota; kingdom Viridiplantae; phylum Streptophyta; class Magnoliopsida; order Ericales; family Ebenaceae; genus Diospyros; species Diospyros kaki. Next base: position 35,174,671 of record BSEG01000016.1, read on the forward strand.
AAAGAAGTGCAATCACAAGGCAATCAGTTGGTCAGTGACAAATGACAATGATGATATAACCTTCAGTCCAGGAGTGAGTTCATTTAAGGTTATTGTAAAGTTTGTCAAGTTATATCTGGTTGGAAATCTGGACGGTCTGTGCTTTTTCCATATCAAATGCGCCTCTGATGAATCTGATCCTTTTCCTTTTCCAGAGACTTCTCCATTAAAATAGCGGATGCTATCATCCCATTTTCCAATTAATGTTGCCACTGTTTTTCCAGACTTATCCTGCACAACACCGTGTACCTGCAGGAGAAATTAGAATGATACTTGCAATTCAGAGAGATCACCTTTCTGCTCAAATATATTAATGCAGATTAGGGGGGAGGGGAAGGTATATATTAATGTTTAAAAATTGACATGTTAGTAAGCGATGTTGATCTCTCTGCATTAACTCAGAAAGATCACATCTTGACACCTAAATTGTGTCAGAATGTACACTGTAAACACACAAATGGATGGTCATCCAAATCAACCTAGGAGGCTGAGATATCCGTGATGCCACTCTAGATTCAAAATTGGGAACATAGAACCCCAAGAGTATCATGATGTTAGACAATGAAGAAAGGATATGGACCAGCCAGTCACCACTGCTCCTACTGACGTAGCACTAACTTAATATCACCTGGCTACACTTCCTGAGTTATCAATAGTCGAAATTAAGGACATACACAAAGAAGGCAACAAAGGAAGAGCTTCTCAAGGAAAGTCTAGAGATCCTTTCTCAGAAAAAAGATATCCCGAGGTTAAGAAAAGCTAGGGATCAAATCAAAATCCCAATTTTGAAAATTGTCTACCTCAGGGACAACACCACTCTGCTAGGAGCGATGGCAAAACAATCCTCACGGGGGCTTCCAAAGGCACTTCCTTAAAAGAGCCTTATTGAGCTTGACCAATTTATGGACAGCAAAAATAATAGCCAAAAACAGTGTGCATGGAAACAGCTAATCTTTATTCCTATGCATAAGGTGTCCCACGCCAACTGTTTGATATGATAAGATTAATGGAGGTACAAAAAGTTTGATATCGGGGAACCTTCTAACCATTACACACAGCATTAACAATGTAAATTTTTTAGTAATAACAATGTAAGTGTAAATATTTGCATATTTTAAAATTAAAAAATAGGCAAAATAATGAACTAAGGAAAGCACACCTGATGAGGATTTCGGTCAATCATAGACTGCTCCTTAAATTTTATTTTACAAGAGTAGTCACGATTTCCTTGTATGTGCATGGTGCCATAATGATCAGAGTAGAGCTTTCCCAAAATAAGGTTGTAGATGGATGTTGTTACCTGATAGATTAAAACCTCAACTATCAAAAAGACATTAAGAAGAAGAAAAGTGCTGCATGATGCTAGTACATACCTTGCTCCACTGAAACACTTCTCCATCATCAAATTCCAAGGTAAGAACCCCAACAGGATTAAGTTGAATTGAGCGACCCCAAAACTTACTCTTAAGATTGCTGTCACCCCAGAATCTCCAACCATGGCCCTCACAGTGGCATGCAACAATCATGGGGTGATGACTAACCTATGTCAACATAAATCAATTGTTGTCAAACTCAGGGTACATTAGAAAGAGCTTAACAAAAGTTAAGAAGTCAATGAAACATTATATAGCAACCAAAGCATGAACATACTCAAACATGCTTACTGAGATAACTAAGACTACGGGAAGACCATCTTCTTTAATCAGTGTCTTTGAATATCATAACACACAAATTGCTTTCCTATCATACAATTTTTGAAAGAAAAAGAAACAAGAAATCTTATGACTTGCACTTCTACTGATTAAACATTTAAACAGTAAAGAAAAGAAAACAATATATTCTTTGTTACAATTGGGAGCATTGTCGGTCCACTAAATCACCCAATAAACCAAGAAAGAATTCACTCGTTCACTCTCTATCTCACTAATTAAACATACAACAGAAACAGTAAGTAAAAGAATTGACAAAAGCAGAGATAGAACAATCAAACCACACAAGGAACACCGAGAATTGTTGGTCCCTTGACACACAATGGCCACTCAAGAGGCAGGGGGGTGAATTGAGAGATAAAAACTTATTAAACTGAATTCTTCCCTTTTCAAACTCTTGAGATTTTCTTATACAAAGAAAATAATCAGTATAAATATATATGTTGTTCGGGAGTGATAGCAATATAAATACACAAACAACCATAATATTAACATAAGATATATAGTGGTTCGGTGTCTCCAACACCTATGTCCACTCTCTCAAGGTCAATCCAACACTTGAGGTTCCATTATAACCATACCTAAGTTTTCCAACAAGTTCACCAATAAAATTTTTACACCACATCGAGGTTTTCTCCTTAGCTCACTCCATAAACTAATACAACCCACCTAGATTACAACAGGCTCTAGGATGCCACTCACAATCCACAATTAATACAAATAAACAATCTTATGTCCAACAAACTTGGACTAAAATGAATATGAATACAAAAACAAATCTTATAAGGCAAATATACAAATGATACAAGAATTACCAAGAAGATGAAAACTTCTTCTTCTTTGCATTAGGCTCCAAATGATGTATCTTTAATTCTTGGGCCTTGGATTGCTTTTCTTGAGTGCTTGAGAACTTGAGAGAGCTTTTTGATATTCAGAAATTGCAAAAACTTGTCTCAATATCGAGCCCCAAATATATATAGCTGCTGCTGAACAATCTGCATAACATACAAATTTTTGATCGTTGGACTCAGAAAGTCGACTTTCCTAAAAGAGGAGTTGACTTTCATTTGAATGAGAGTCGACTTCCTAAATTGAAAGTCGACTTCTCCAAGCAAGAGTTGACTTCCCAAAAGATAGCTCTCGGTTGGGTCAACTCTACATAAATGGCTCTCGGCTACCTCGACTTTGCATAACCCACAGTCGACTGTCCCTCACCGGGAGTCGACTCTTAAACCAGATTTTCAGAAAAAATAGATTTGCTTGATGATACAATCCATAGCATGTATACATTACAACATATTTACATTTCTTTAATTTAAGTAAATGGAAGGTAAAATATAAATCAAAGAAAACGTGGACATTTAATAAGAAAGTACCCCCCATTTGGATTCAATAAAAATATCTAAAAAATTAAAATCCATAACAATAAGAAAATAAAATTTTGATTTTAGTACAAATTTGGGATTTAACAATTTTACTACCTCCAAAATACATACCTTCTATTTTTTGAAAAATTCATTAAAAATTATTTTAACAACAATGAATATTAACTATCAAAATATCGAAAGATAATTTTTAAAAATGAAAACATTTTCTTATATGACCCCTTATAATGCATGAATCTTCCAGACTTAGAAAAATAGCATTTCTTGGTTTATTTTGATACACAAAATACTATAATACTTAAAATATGTTTTCCACCATAAGACATATCAAAAATCCATTAGGGGATTTAAATATACAAAAAATAGTTTTACTAAAATTATGTTTTGTTAAACATCAAAATATACAATAGGTTGATTGGAGCAATTTGGCTCAATATGAATTTATCTTGATTTGAACCGGTTTTCACCAGTCCTACATCCAGCCTTCAGAGAGAGTAATCCACTATAAATCTTGATGAACAGTACAATCAATCACTCTCGCACACCCCATAACACTCACTGAATCCCTTAAGAACTCTCACTGCAAATTACAAAGAATTCTAATAGTTTTCTCTAATAGTTCAACACTCAAACCTCAATGAGATCGATCAAAAATCAGGCGATCGACAGACTCCCTAGCGCCTCTTATTTATAGACATAAGAGGCATTAGTTACAAGAGAAGAAATAACCAAAAACAATACCCTAGCTACCTCTCACTTAAATACTCGCAATTAGCCCTTTTATTCCTAATTTGCCACTATCGGGTATTCACACTGATATGCCCGAAATCTTCTACTCAATGCAAAACTTGAATAACATTCTTTGTTGGAGAGAGTCCTAGCTTATGAAGAAGTCACGAGAAGCAGATAAGAAGCTGACGCAATAGATAAGTCTCCAGCAAATCAAAGAAAGAAGATAAAGAAGCAGCTAGATAAGTTCCTAAAATTCAGGAAAAATAATAGGAGAAGATAGAAGTTTTCTTATCTTATTTTCTATTGTATATTAGCTCCTAAATTCTAGGATTAGATAACATAGAATTTTGTATAAATAGGTTTCCTATCCATTGAATCAAATTAAGCGAGTTCTTTGATCAAAACTCGACTTGAATTCGGGTTCCCTACTCTAGGGATCGAATCTGTTCATTCTTAAATTTCTTTGTTTGAATATATCATCTCATATGTTAGCATTAAGCTTAAAACAGATCTAATATCTTCAATTTTTACTAACATGTGATAAACCAGCTAAACCACCCAACAAAATAACCAAAACAGCCCTACAAATACTTTTTATCTTTTCATACAATACAAAGTAATTCTTTTATGTAACTTGCAAGAAATGAAAAGGTAAAATGAATAATATCCTAACAAGTGCCTGTTGATATATCCACCTGCAGTGTACTGTAGCACTCTTGCTGTTTCTCCCATAATTTAGCTATTAATCAGAAAAATCTAAACCAAGAAATGTAAAATAATCTGAAGGACCGATTCAAGTCTTTGACACATTTAGTTAAAAAAATAAATATAATAGAAGCGGACACCAATTCACATGGTCCATCACCATCTCAAAAGTTCTTTTGTAACACTAAGGCCTCATGAAAGGGTCTTAGAAACTTTAAGATGTTTAACTGGATGCCATTATCACGATGATATGAAGCGCCAAAAGTATAAGAGCTATCAGTTAAAAGACAAATAAAAAAGAGGAAGAAAAAGAAGAATAGAATTAAACACAAAGGAATAAAGCCCTTGAGTACTCGATGAAAGCAAATCCATCCCTTGGGAGACAGCATAACGGCTTAAAGCTATATTGCCCAACTTACGAGCCTGTATTGCCTAACAAAGATATCAAGTTTGAGTCTCATTAACTTAACAATAAAAAAATATAAAAGAAGAAGATTCTTATGTAAAGTGGTCATAGGACTTGCAACCAAATCTTTTCGTAAGCACCAAAGAAGTTCTTTGATTTTCTTTCAGCTCCCAAAGACAGTAAGAAAATGAATATAAACCAGACATCCTCAATAAATAATGATTAGGGAATCATGGTATACTTATACAAGTGAATTCTCTAAAACCTTTTCTGGGATAAATAAGATAACAAAAAGAAAGGATAAAGTTACGCAAAAAATCTCAACTTTCACCTTAGTTTCAATTTTAGAAGGAATTTTTATTTTTTAAAATTCACGCAACAGACTTATTTTTTTGTTTTAATCATAGAATGCCATCACCATCCAATAATTTTAGCGATTAAAATGGTGACATCAGCCAACTGGATGATGAGATGGAAACTAAGTGCCACCTCATCACTCTCTTCTATCCTCTATTTCACTCTCCTCTCTCAGCATACAGAAAATAGCTAATATATATTTTTATACAGTGGCAGCGGGCCAGCATCCTTCGCTGGCCACTGGCACAGTTGTTCTTTTCTCTCCCTCCCTCGCCCCACCCTCTCTCATATCCAAAAATGTTACCCCAGTGAAGATGATGAAGTGGGGTTGGAAGGTGGCAATCACGTGATGGAGAAAGGCAGTGGTGTTGAGGTTGGAGCAGAGAGCAACGTTGTTGGGCAACATGTCCAAGCAGGGCGTAGCCTTTTCCATCAGCATAACATAATGCATATCCACTACCTGCAATATCCTGAACTGCCCTTTTCTACTGCCAAACCGCAGCAATCATTCTAGCCACTGTTCTTTACCCTCATTTTCATCTGCAGCAAAGATGGTGATCTGGGCAGAAGACTGATCAAGTAACAATAACAGCCAGCAACAAATGTCAAGTCACCATTGCAAGAAGAGGAATCGAAAATGGTCAGATGAAATCAAATCAAATAAATAGAACCCGAGGATAAAATTTTGGAACCTAGAGCATGATTTGCAGATCATTGCTGGGGGTTGCAGCTACCCCCTGTCAGATCCTAAGGGATCTGGCAATTGAGCAATGCTGATCTCTTCCAGTAGGATAGAGACCAAAGAGATCGAGAGCATTCTCAGGAAAGAAAGAGGGAAAGATGAGAGAGAATTGCAAAGAGAGAGAGAGAGAGAGAGAGATTCAGAAGAATTTCATTCAATTTCCAGAGAGCTCCATTAGATGGGTCGACAACAATTTATAGCCTTCCCGAATACATGAATTCCTGCCAAAATTTGTAACCATCTATGTACCATACCACATAGCTTTTCCCTCGGTACAACCCACCCCATTGCACTAACTAACTTATGTTTTATTTTTACTACTTTAACCGTAATTACATGACAAATACCCTCCCCTTGAGACATTTCTTGTCCTCAAGAAATGGTCAATAGGTTAGCTGCTCTAGGAAACTAATTAAGCAGGTCTGAGAGGTACTCCCAAGTGTTGTCCTCTGCATGCATGTTGGACCACTTCACAAGCACTTGCATAATCAGGTCCCCTTGCTGGTAGATCACACGTCTGTCCAGGATAGTAGAGGGTTTTGGGGAAGGTCTGGAGTCAAAGGGCCCTTGAGGTAACTAAGGGCTCACCAGTTATCTTCCTACAGACTTCTTCAATAGTGACACATGAAATACTGGATGCAATTGAGTTCCCTCCGGTAACTACAACTTGTAAGCCACACTTCCCACCTTGTCTATAATAGGGAAAGGAGCAAAATACCAGGGGCTTAGCTTGGAAATAGGGCCTATAGATAGTGACTTGAGGTGGAGTCCCTTTAGTTTTAGGTAAACATCCTCTCCCACAGAGAACTCCCTCTCACTTCTCCCTTTGTCAGCCAGTTGTTTCATGTGATTTTGGGTTGTGGCTAGATCCCTTTTAAGCTATTGTAGGAGCTACTGTCTCTGTTGCAGATGTTCATCCACGGTTGTCACACTTGTGGGACTTGGTAGGGATGGTAAAAGAGGTAGTTTGTATCCAAATAGGGCTTCAAAGGGGGACATTTTAATGGAACTATGGTGGATAGAATTATATCACCACTATGACAAGGATAACCACTTGTGCCAGCCTTTAGGATGTAAAAACCATAAGCATCTCGGTATGTTTCCAAGCACTGATTGACCCTCTCAGTCTGTGCATCCATTTGGGGGTGGTAGGCAGATGGTAGACCTAGCTTAGCTCCAAAGGACTTCATCAAAGACTGTCATGGTAGGCTGGTGAACACCTTATCCCTGTCAGACACTATGGTCTTTGGGACACCATGCAACTTCACCACTTGGTCTAAGAATGTCTTGGTCACTTCTTGAGCAGTGTAAGGGTGAGTAAAACTTAGGAAATGAGCAAATTTTGTGAATTGGTCCACAACCACAAATATATAGTCCTTACCCTTGGATTTTGGTAGTCCCTTAATAAAATCCATCGACACACTCTCCTATGCCTGCCCTAGAATGGTCAATGGTTGTAATAACCCCAGGAAGGCCACATTCTCATGTTTACACCTCTTACACACATCACATGCCAAAACAAATCTGATCACCTCATCTTTAATCTTGGGCCAGTAGAATAATTGTTTCACCTTATGGTAGGTGTTCTGTACACCCGAATGCCCCCTAATGGGAAACTCATGTAGGGCTTGTAGGATCTTCTTCTTCAATTCTGCACAGTCCCCAATAACCAATCTTCCCTTACACCCTATCACCCCATTCATAAAGGTATACCTTTTCTTACTCACTAGGTCTACAATAAGTTGTTTTAAGTTGGCCTTGACCTGACCATTTGCCTCATAACTCTTCACAACCTCTTGACACCAATCTGGCACCAAGACTGTAATGGTTGCAGCTGTTCCTTCCTCCTGACACCAAGAGAGAGCATCTATTACAATATTCTCCTTCCCCTTCTTGTACTGAATGACATAATCTAGGCCCATTAATTTGGTCATTCCCTTTTTCTGTCAAAAACTTCAAGCTCTCATGGTTGGTCTTAATAATGAATCTTCCCCCCTCCAAGTAGTGTCTCCACTTTTGCACTACAAAAATACCAACCAATAGTTCCTTCTCATAGATGCTTAGGCTAGCATGCTTGGGGGATAAAGCCTAGCTTATAAATTCTAGGGGCCTACCCTCTTGCATAAGGACAACCCCAATTCCCATCCCACTTGCATCGGTCTCCGCCACGAATGTTTTGCTGAAATCTGGTAGGCCTAACACTGAGGCCTCACTCATTGATTTCTTCAATTGCTCAAAGGTTGCCTTAGCCCTTTGATCCCATACAAAATTGTCCTTCTTCAGCAGGTCTGTTAGTGGCTTGCTAATTCCCCCATAACCCTTCACAAACCTCCTATAGTAGCCAATTAGCCCCAAAAAACCCCTCAAAGCCTTAATGGTTGTAGGCTTTGGCCAATTAGTCATAGCTGCCACCTTTTTTGGATTGGTACTCACCCCTTGGCTAGATATAGTGTACTCCAAATACCCCACTTGTCCCTGTGCAAAGGCACACTTTGACCTTTTGATATACAACCGATTGAGTTGAAGAACCACAAATGTAGCCCTTAGGGGGTTTAAGATGGAGGTAAAAGGTTGGGCTATATATCAATATATCATCAAAGAACATTAGTGATTGAAAGGTAGCTGGTGCCTTTGTTAGGCTAAAGGGCATAACAAGGAATTCATAGTGGCTATGGTGGGTACAGAATGCAGTCTTGGGTATCTCGGTGTGCTAATTCGAATTTGTGATAACCAGATCTTAGGTTAAGCTTGGAAAAAATCATGGCATGTTTTAGTTTATCTAGTAGATCTTCAATAAGAGGAATAGGAAATTTGTCCTTGATGGTTATCTCATTTAATTGACAGTAGTCAATGCAAAACCGCCATGAACCATCCTATGGCTAGATCTGATAAGTGATTTTTGAAGCATCTCCTTGACCAACTTTTCTATTTTTGTCTTTTGGTTAGGAGGGTAGCGGTAAGCACGAACATTAATAGTGTCTGTGTTAGGCTTGAGGTTGATTGTGTGGTCAATATGTCGAGCTGGGGGTAGGGAATTAGGTTCTATAAATAGATTCTCAAACTCAACTAGTAGTATATTAAGGTCAGATTGGTGTACCTCTATGTCAACCTGGGGTAGGTTGCTCACTGTTAGCATGAACTCCCTTTCGGGTTCCAGCTCTTCCTCCATCCTATCAGTAGCTTGGATAGTGTGGAGAATTGAGAAGGAATCTCGAGCATTATCAGAAGTATGCAGCCGAGATAATGGTCTTAAATAATAGGAGTGTTAAATGTTATGATTAGGTGTTCTTTAGATAACTCAAACAATGCTTACAAGTGTCAATCTCTCACACTCCTCACCCGAAATCAAACCAAATAGAAATAAGAGACTGAAATTGTAAGAAGACAGAATGAAAACCAGAGAAAGAAATAAGCAAACCACAAACAAGAGGCGCACGATACATCGTGGTTCAAATTGCATGAAAAGTAACCCTACATCCAACCTTGAAATCACCCCGAGAGCAGCCTTTGTCTTATTTAGAAACTGATTAGTACAAGCAACACTCGAATACACCCTCAATCGTATCTCTTTCCCTCTAGCCTTTCCTTTTAGAACGAAACAGAAGCTGTACTCTCACAGAATAATGAATTTTGTCTCCCTCGGCTAACCCTTTCCCTCTAATTGTGGAATAGGGCAGACATCCAAATGAAGACTTTAGATAATTACAATTTAACCCCATAACTTTCACTAATTTCACATGAGATACAATTTCCTATCTAAATCTTCAATAGCCACTTATGTGCACTACCTTTACTGATCTTCTAGGGATGACTTTATCCTATACTCGAGACAACAACATAACAATTCTCCACCATTGTCTTGAGTATAGATCCATTCTTCATCCATTAAAGCCTTGGGCCTTCCAACAGATGAACTGAACCTGCTCTCATCCGGACTACTACACAAACTTGATCACTCAAAACGCAACAAACATTAAGAATATTCAAAACAATGCGGCAAATTTTATCAAGACATTTCAGCTGCATTGTCTATACTTGCAACCTTTTATTTAGGATTAATTCCTCCTTCTCAAGTATTTCCCTAATGAATAAATTCCTAAAATCAATATGATTGATTCTTTTCATGGTGGGACTGAATTTTTGGTCAAGTGGGCTGCACATTAGCTATCCCAGCTCAACTCAACCTATACATTCCTCTAGGAGTTCTACTGCATAATCACATGAGCTAAGTTAGGCCGAGTGCACACCATACTGTTAAGTTTTGGAAAAAAATAACCTTACTATCTCTATTTTTTTATTCACAAGAAAAGCTTGATTTATACAAGCTTCTTTACAAGATTAGGAAACAACTAACTTTAGGAAAGAATCCTTGGATCTATACAATTTAGGATACAACCAAGATAGGAAACATAAACTAATTTGGAAGATACAATTTTACTTTTAGGAAACATATATAATCAATCACCAATCAATCATCAATCAATCAATCACCAATCAATGATTGAATCATTCATCCATATCAGCTGCCATCTTTCCTAATACAGAAACAATACTCTCGCTGTTGTTTCCTGTTACCTATGGAAACCCTAGTTGCTGACACTCCCCCTCAAGATTGGGCGTGTATATCTTGCATCTCAATCTTACTTATCATCCTGTTAAACACTAGTGCAAGTAGGCCTTTAGTTAGCATGTATGTTAACTAATCTTGTGATGAGATGTATGGCGTGCATATCAGCCCACTATCCAATTTCTCCTTGATAAAGTGTCTATCTACTTTAATGTGTTTTGTCTTATCATGTTGAACAGGATTATGAGCAATATTGATTACCAATTTGTTGTCACAGTAGAGCTTCATAGGCGCAGTCCACTCAATCTTGAGATCATTTAGAAGAATTTTTAGCCACAATAATTTCCACATACTTAGAGCCATGGAACGAAATTCTGCATTAGCACTTGAGCTAGCCACCTCATTTTGCTTTTTGCTCCTCCATGTTACCAAATTGCCTCCCAACATAGTACAATAACCGGAAGTAGATCTTCTATCTACAAAAGAGCCAGCATAGTCTGCATTTGTGTAGGCCTCAAGAGTCATAACTTCTCCCTTTTTGAACAAAATGCCTCTTCCAGGTGCTCTTTTTAGATAGTGGAGTATTCGATACATAGCTTTAACATGGACTTCCCTTGGGTTATGGATGAATTGACTAACCACCCCCACAACATAGGCTATATCTGGCTGAGTATGGGCCAAATATATCAGCTTTCCAACTAGCCTTTGGTAAACTCCATTGTCAACCTTATCTCTTTCTAGAGCTTCTCCCAACTTATGATTTGCGTCAATGGGTGTGTCACTTGCTTTGTAGCCTAGCAATCCAATCTCCTTTAAAAGGTCTACCACATATTTTTGCTGAGATATGAATATGCTCTCTTTAGAATGAGCCATCTTTATTCCCAAGAAATATTTTAATCTCCCCAAATCTTTGATTTCAAACTCCTTTAACAAACACTCCTTTAATTGAGCCATCCCTTCGTTGTCATTGTCGGTAACAACAATATCATCTACATACACAATTAACATAGTTAGTCCCCATGTGGTTGAATGTTGAATAAAAAGAGTATGGCCTCCTTGACTTTGTTTATACCCCATGCCAAGCATAACACTCGTGAATCTCCCAAACCAAGCCCGTGGGGACTACTTCAGTCCATACAGGGCCTTTTTTAGTTTGCATATAATCGGCCCTTGCGTGGCTACTTTATAACTTGGTGGTATTTCCATATATACCTCCTCCTCTAGGTTACCATGTAAAAATGCATTTTTCACGTCAAATTGATGCAATGGACAACCTAGATTAACAGCTAACGAAAGGACTCTAATTGTATTTAGTTTAGCCATCAGTGCAAAAGTGTCCAAATAGTCTACCCCATACACTTGTGTATATCCCTTGGCAACCAATCTTGCTTTATACCGATCTAGAGATCCATCGGACACATATTTCACAGTATGGACCCATTTACAACCCACTGGATGTTTTCCTTTAGACAATTTTACCACTTCACAAGTCTGGTTTTTTTCAAAGGCTACCATCTTTGCTTCCATGGCATCCTTCCAATTCTTATTCCCTATAGCTTCAGAGAAACTTTTTGGAATAGGGATGGTAAGAAAGGCTTTATGGGTAGGAGACAGCTTAGAAAAGGAAAGAAATAGGTGTAACGGATGTTTGGTACAAGTTCTTTTCCCTTTTCTTAGAGCAATGGGCCAATCAAGGTCATAGGTATTTGGCTGGACAATAGCTTCAATAGGTTTTGTAGAGCTCATATGAGTCATATCAAGAGAATTGGTTGTGGGAATACCTAGTGATGACTCTGAAATGGCAGGAATGTCAATATTATTCCTACTTGTAGAGACTGTAGGACATATAGGACTTGTAGGGGATGCGAGAGTGTTATTCCTGCTTGTAGAGACCGTAGGACATATAGGACTTGTAGGGGATGCGAGAGCTTGCATAGGACTAGATTCGGTTTTCTTCCTCCTTGAGAATACCTGCATAGGCCGAGGAGTAGAAGGTGAAGCTTTCTCAGGTGTCATGTTTGTCGAGTCCTTCCATTTAGGAGATGGGTTTAAGGATAGCAGATTAGGGTCAGGAAGAAAGGAGGAATCCCTATTAATCAAGGTCTGATTTTGTTCTAAAATAGTTGATGATTTGAAGTACGACCCATTTTCAGCAAAGGTAACATCAGCAGATACAAAATATTTCTTTGAAGGAGGATGATAGCATCAATACCCTTTTTGTGTAAATGAATATCCAATAAATACATATTTTAAGGCACAAGGATCTAGTTTCCCTCTATTGGCTATTGGAATATGAACATAGGTCGTGCACTCAAATATCTTGGGGGCTGCCAATTACTAGTCACATGGAAGTTAGGAAAATGACTCATCAATAGTTGAATAAGACTTTGAGATTCTAGGGTTTTAGATGGCAATCTGTTGATAAGAGTGGTGGCAATTAGGGCTGATTCTCCCCAATAATGTTGAGGGACATTATGGTAAAAAAGAAGTGCTCAAATAACAGCTAGAAGATGACCATTTTTCCTCTCGGCCACCCCATTTTGTTGAGGGGCGTAAGGACAAGAAGACTAGTGAATAATACCTTTTTGTTGAAAGAAAGTGGATAGAGTGCGATTGAAGAAATCTCTAGCATTATCAGATCTAAACCGCTTTACATTTACCCCAAACTGAGTCTTAACCATATTGTAAAAATTGGGAAAAACATGGCTTACTTCTGACTTGGCTTTTAACAAATATAACCACACCGCCCTAGTACAATCATCAACAAATAAGACAAACCATCTTGTCCCAGAAATATTGGGAACACTTGATGGACCCCAAATGTCACTATGGATTAAAGAGAAGGGGAAATCGGTCCTTTTATTAAAAAGAGGGAAAGAAACCCTTTTATGTTTGGCAAGTTCACAATCAACACAATGAAAGTGAATAAAATCCAGACCTTTAGCTAAATTAGGAAACATTAATTTGAGAGTAAGAAATGAGGGATGACCCATTCTATAATGTTGTAACCACATCTTATCCTCGTTGGAATGAACTAGGCATGACATAAGAGGAAGAAACTCCTTTTTGTCTGGCTCTATTGATTCCTTGAGGTAATAAAACCCCTCTCTAACCCTAGCAAGCCCAATCATCCTCTTCTTGCCCTGTTCCTGTATCTCACAGACATTGGAATAAAAAGATACACTGCAATTAGTATCCTCAATAAGTTTTTGAACACATACAAGATTAGCAAATAATCTGGGGACATGAAGGACATTCTTGAGGGTTAGGTGATCATTGAGAAGAATATCTCCTTGACCAGCAACGGTAATGAGTGAGCCATCTTCCATTGTAATTTTCCTAGAGGTAGGACAAGGATTATAGGAAGAAAACAATTGTGGATGGGATGTCATGTGGTCTGAAGCACCCGAGTCTAGGATCCAACAATGTTGGTGTAAAGTTTTTGAAGCATGTAAGGAAAAAGTGGAGCAAGAAATACCTGTGAGAGCAAGAGAGCTACCTTTCTCTTCCTTTATGTCTAGAGATCCCAAAAAATTTTTTAGCCTTTCAATTTCTGCCTTATTGAGTTCAAGAGACTCTCCCCCATGCTCCAATCCTCTCAGTTCCAGTTGCTGTTAACTATTGGCTACTGTTATATGCATTAGACTCCTTGCTGGTCCCCCTTTGGATGGCTTTCCATGGAGCTTCTAGCACTTCTCTATGGTGTGCTTAGGTTTTTTATAAAAGGTACACCATAAAGAATCCTTATCCACTGGTTTATTTTCATCCCTAGGGCCTTTGTTTTGATTATGAGTTTTTAAAGACACTAGGGCAAAACTCTCATCGAAGATAGCTTCTAGCATCACACCCATTCTCCCTTCTTCTGCCCTTATTAAGGTGCTTACCTCATTCAAGGAAGGTAAATCCTCCTTGCCAATAATTTGTACTCTAACCACATCAAATTCATTGTTGAGGTCGGCTAAGAAGTCATATATCCACTCCTTTTCAACAAATCTTTTATGGAGTGCAACATCCTTACTATATTTCATCTTCAAACACTAGTAGTGATCTAGCCCCTGTCATAGAGTTTGTAATATATTTGCATACTTCGTGATAGTCTTCGAGCCTTGTTTGGTTGCTACTACCCTTAATAGATTTGGGTTGCATCTTTAACCTTGGAATAGGTCAAGTTTATGGCCTCCCAAATATCCTTGGTTGTGGTAAAAAACATGACAATGTCACTGATCTCTGAAACCATGGAATTCTAGACCTAGGACATTACCAAGGAATCTTCCTCGTCCCATGCTACGAACGCTGGATCACCTTCTTTTGGGCCTGTTCCTAACAAGTGGCTAAGCTTCCCCTTCCCTTTAAGAAAGGTTCGGATTAGCTGTGACCACTTTAGATAGTTTTCCCGTTCAAATGATAGGCTGCCTGAAGACTCTGCAATTCTCCTCCCAATGCCCCATTTTGAGTTCCAACAATTGGAACTTCTAAGGTATGGCAGGAATTGGTTGTATTGGATGTAGGTTCTTGGACGGAAGACATCTCTTGACCAAGGTTTGGATGACAAACGAAAGGTGGGAAGACTGGTAAGGATAGGCTTCGTAGATCCCAAAGAATTGTAGAACAAAAACAATCCCTAGGGCTCTAATACCATGTTAAGTTTTGGAAAAAAATAACCTTACTGTCTCTATTTTTTTATTCGTAAGAAAATGTTGATTTATACAAGCTTCTTTACAAGATTAGGAAACAACTAACTTTAGGAAAGAATCTTAGGATCTATACAATTTAGGATACAACCAAGATAGGAAACATAAACTAATTTAGAAGATACAATTTTACTTTTAGGAAACAATATATACAGTCAATCAATTTGAGAAACATATATAATCAATAACCAATCAATCATCAATCAATCAATCATCTATTAATCAATCACCAATCAATGATTGAATTATTCATCCATATCAGCTGCCATCTTTCCCAATACAAAAACAATACTCTTGCCGCTGTTTCCTGTTACCTAGGGAAATCCTAGTTGCTGACACATACTATACATTAAGCTTCCCACAACACTCGAGAATGGTATATTATCCATTTCCTTCATACTCTCTTCATCCTTGGGAGATTGATCCGAGGACAACTTAAAATGAGAGGCAAATGGCATATTCACTACCTTAGAATTTGCCATTCCAAACCTAGATATCAGCTTTTCTAGATATAATTTTTGAGATGGGTAAATTTTCCTTTGCTATTTGTTTCTAGAGATTTCTATCCCTAGAATTTTCTTTGTTTCACCTAGTTCCTTCATCTCAAATTCAGATTTTAGTCTCAGCTTTAGTTGTTGAATCTCTTGCTCGGATTGACTTGCTATGAGCATATCATTTACATAGAGAAGCAAGTAAATTGAGATATTAGGTGAGATATGTTTAAAGTAAACACAACAATCATAGGAACTTCTAAGATACTCTTGTTTCAACATAACAGTCAAATTTCCTATACCATTGTCTTGGAGATTGCTTAAGCCCATAAAGGGATTTCTTAAGCAAACACACCTTCTCCACCTTTCCCCTAAACTCAAAGCCTTTAGGTTGATCCATTAGAATTCTCTCTTCTAAGTCTCCATGAAGGAAAGCTGTTGTTACATCCATTTGCTTTAATTTTAGGTTTAAATGAGCAGTGATGGCCAATAGCACTTTGATTGAAGTATGTCTCACAACAGGTGAGAAAATTTCATTGGAATCTATTCCTTGAACTTGGGTAAAGCCCTTAGCAACCAACCTAGCCTTATATCTAGGTTTAGGGATATCTCCAACACCTTCCTTTATTTTGTAAAGCCATTTACAGCCCACTATACGTTGTCCTTTTGGCTTATCAACCAGATCCCAAGTCTGGTTTTTTCTTAAGGATGCAATTTCTAACTTCATGGCTTCTATCCATTTTCCTAATTCTTTAGAGGCCACTACCTCTTCACAGGTGAGGGGTTCATCTTCTACACTTTCTGATGCACTTATTAGGGCATATGACACCAGATTTGAGAAACCATATCGCTGAGGAGGCCTTCAACTCCTCTGCTGCCTGTCCCTAGGCACACTATACCTAGATGCATCTGGCTGATCTCCTAGGCTAGAGTCTACATCACTACCCTTTTCACTCTCCTCATATTGAGTTGAGTCCTGATCTTGATTCTCTTCCTGGACCTGATCATCCATATCCTGATCATTTTCAGATACTTCTTGGGTGTTTTCAGACACTACTTCTTTCATTTCCACATCTATGGACTTAGCATTTTTCCCTAAGTCTGGCTAGGTTTCCTTATTTCTTGTTTTCATGGTAGAACCTTTATCAAACGTCACATCTCTTGTGACCAGTGTTCTTGAGCCTTCTAGTTCAAGGTTCCATAATTTGTAGCCTTTTACACCAGTGGGGTATCCTATGAATAAGCATTTTTTAGCCCTAGGTTCCAGCTTGCCTTGCTTCACATGAGCATAAGCTAAGCATCCAAATACTCTAAGGTGGCTTAGACTTGGTTGATGCCCTGTCCATCTTTCATAAGGAGTTCGAAAATCAATAGCAGCTGATGGTGACATATTTATCACATGGGCTGCTGTTGAAACTACCTTTCCACAGAATGATTTGGGCATATTTGAATGAAAGAGCATGCATCTTACCTTTTTCAATAGGGTCCTGTTGAGAATCTCACATCGCCTCAACAAGGGAGACCTAGGCTATATATAAGGAGGAGGATCCCTCCACCTGTTAAGCTGGCTTTTCAAGTTGGAGTTCTACCTCTAACTTCTCACATGGTATCAGAGCTAACCCTTGGCTGTTGTGGTCATGGACCAGTACCCTGCCCGATCACCTAGGCATGTATCAGTTACTGGAGAAGTTTCAGCGTGGGGGGGAGTGTTGAGAATCCCACATTGCCTCTACAAGGGAGACCTGGGCTATATATAAATAGGAAGATCCCTCCACCTGTTAAGCTGGCTTTTCAGGTTGGAGTTCTACCTCTAACTTCTCATATGTCCTATTCATTCTTTCGGCCAACCCATTTTGTTTAGGGTTACTCAGGGCAGTTAAATGTCTAACAATTCCACTATCCATACACATTTGGTTGAACTCCTTATTGCAGAATTCAAGCCCATTATCAGTTCTTATGGTTTTGATAAACCTGCCCTTTTGGTTCTCTACCATCTTTTTCCATGTCCTAAAAGCCTCAAAGCTATGATCCTTTGTTTTTAAAACATAAACCCATAACATTCTAGAGTAGTCATCAATGATTGATAGGAAATACTAAGAGCCACCATGGGTTAGGGTTTGAGCTAGCCCCCACAAATCTGAGTGAATATAATCTAGGGGTGATTTGGATGAATGAATGGTTGTCTTGTTAAACTTTACTTTTGCAGCTTTGCCATCTTTCATTAGTATACGTGATTCTGTCAATCAGTATGAAAAGGTCTAGGACTTGCTGAAAGCGATTGATGATCAATTCATCACTTCAGATAAGGCACTGGCAAGCACCCTAATTATGAAGTTTTCATCCTTGAGGCTCACCAGCGTGAAAGGTGTGTGTGAGCATATCATGCAGATAAGGGACATTGCGGCTCAACTTAAGAAACTCAAGGTTACAATGTTTGATTCATTTCTGGTACACTATATCTTGAACACCTTCCCACCACAGTACGGGCCATTCAAAATATCATACAACACACATAAGGATAAATGGTCAGTCAATGAATTAATGACCATGTGTGTTCAAGAGAAAGGTAGGTTTGTGATGGAGCATGGTGAAAGTGCAATGTTGACTACAACATGAAGGAAAAGGCAAATCTCAAGCCAATTAGAAGGGGAAAGGTAATATTCCACCCCAGACTGATATCATTAAGAAGTCCAAGTGTTTCCTCTGTAAGAAGAAGGGACACATGAAGAAGGATTGCGCTAAATTCAAGAAATGGCTTGAGAATAAAGGTAATCCAACCTCGTTTGTTTGTTATGAATCTAATATGGTTAATGTTAATATTAACACTTGGTGGATTGACTTTAGATCTACAATCCATATTGCAAACTCCTTGTAAGGTATGCAAAACCAAAGGAAACCAATGGAAAGTGAGCAAAACATCTTATCCGGAAACAAGATAGGCTCACATGTGGAGGCTATAGCGACGTGTGTTTTGACTTTAAGTAGTGGTTTTGTTTTGAAATTAGATAGGTCCTTCTATGTTCCAAGTTTTTCATGAAACTTGATTTCAGTTTCCAGACTTGTGCCTTTCAGATATTCCTTAAAATTTTCAAACACATCATTCAGTTTGTTTTATAACTTTGATTGTGTTGGGAATGGTATTTTGTCTGATGGTCTTTATCGTATTAATATACAAGACAATATCACTTATAGTTTAATACATGTTCATATTGGTACTAAAAGGTGTATTATTAACGAGGACTCCTCTATATTATGGCACCAGAGATTAGGACATATCCCCATAGAGAGAATTAAGAGATTAGTTAATGATGGGGTACTTAGTACTCTAGATTTTATTGATTTTGAAACATGTGTGGACTGTATTAAGGGAAAGTAGACCAACAAATCCAAGAAAGGTGTTAATCGGAGTCCAAACATATTAGAAATCATACATACATATGTAGTCCAAACTTGAACTCACATGGTCAGAAATATTTCGTCACCTTTATTGATGATTACTCACCATATATGTATCTCTATTTGCTTCATAACAAAAGCGAAGCATTAAATGCCTTTAGGATCTTTAAGGCTAAAGTAAAGAAACAAATGAAAATCATGAGATCAAACAGAGGTGGAGAATATTATGGTAGATACACTGATGATGGACAAGTACCTGGTCCGTTTGCTAAATTTCTTCAAGAGTATGGAATAGTTACTTAATACACCATGCCTGGATCACCAGACAAGAATGGTGTGGCAGAAAGAAGAAATCGAACATTATTAGACATGGTGCGAAATATGCTAAGCAACTCCAATCTTCCTAAATCCCAGTGTTCTAAAAGGTGCTAGGAGCTAGTCAGGCGGTAGACTGTCGCCTAGTGCCTAGGTGGCGCCTAGAAAATTTAATATTTTTTATTTTTTTATTTTTTTCTTAATATATTCTCTCACTCCCCCTCGGGCAAATTTTAGCTCTCTCTCTCTCACTCCCTCACCCCACCCCCCGTCCCCCAAATTCCAGCACTCTTTCTTTCTCTCTCTCAAACCTGCCTCCTTCAATCACAGCGATGGTCACCTGACTCTTTCGATCACATCGCTGCCCCTTGTTCGCTGTGTTACCACAGGTAAGCCTGAAGGCTATTCCCATCCTTGTCAAGCGGTGGCAGAGGCGATGAAGACAACGAGATCTGATAAAGGCGGCGGCAACTCTACAATAGATAGTTGATGGCGGTGCGCGCAAGAGAGAAGGGGAAATCGACGAGAGAGAAGGGGTAATGGGTAAGGGGAAACAAAAACCCTAATTGATTCACGCAGCCCAGGCGGCCGATTAGGCCATAATTGGCCAGGCAGTTCACACGGCTAAGCACGCCTTGGCTGCCTAGGCGCCGCCCGGCACCGATTAGCTAGGCTAGTGCCTAAGGGGGCCGATTTGGCCACAATCGCGGCGGCCAGCGGCCGCTAGGCCGTGTTTTAGTTCATTGCTAAATCCTTGTGGACTGAAATACTAAAGGCTGCTGTGTATATATTAAACTGGGTTCCAACCAAAGTTGTTCCAAAGACACCATTTGAGTTATGGAAAGATTGGAAACCAAGTTTGCGACATATGCGCGTTTGGGGGTGCCCGTCTGAAGTAAGAATTTATAATTCACAAGAGAAGAAGCTGGACCCAAGGACCATTAGTGGGTTTTTTGTTGGATATGCCAAAAGGTCTAAAGGATACAAATTTTATTGTTCATCTCACAACACTAGGATTGTGGAATCAAGAAATGCAAAGTTTCTTGAGAATGACTTGATTAGTGGGAGCGATCATATCAGGAACAAAATTCCTAAACATGATCATTCAGAATTTCAACATTCCACCTCAAATGATAGATCGATTATAGTTCACCACACCCCTCAAGTTCCAATTGGTGTTGAACAACCAATCAACGATGTTCCACAAGCTGCTGATAACATTCTAGTGGATCAAGTAGTACAGGAATTACCAACACCTCCTGAATAGCTGGTTAAATCACAAATTTCTCAGGAAGATGTTGATACAACATTAAGGAGATCCACTAGAACTAAGAGGTCAGCAATCCCTAATGATTATATAGTGTACCCACAAGAATTTGACTACAACATTGAAGCTGGAAATGATCCTGAGTTATTTTCACAAACCATGAGTTGCAAAGAGTCAGAATTATGGTATAATGCCATAAAAGAAGAGATTGAGTTCTATGAAGAGTAACGGAGTCTAGGATCTTGTTGAGTTGCCTCGTGGTACAAAAGCCATTGGCTGTAAATAGGTCTTTAAGACTAAGGACTCATTAGGCAACATTGAGAGATACAAGGCAAGACTCATTGCTAAGGGATTCACTCAGAAGAAAGGAATTGATTACACAGAGACCTTTTCTCCAATATCTAAAAAAGAATCCCTACGCATTATTTTGGCATTAGTAGCTCATTTTGACCTTGAGTTGCAACAAATGGATGTGAAAACGACCTTTCTCAATGGAGATCTAGAGGAGGTTTATATGAAACAACCTGAAAGATTCCCCTCTAGTGATGGAGAGCATTTGGTTTGCAAGCTCAAGAAATCTGTATACGGCCTAAAACAAGCGTCCCGTCAATGGTATTTTAAATTCCATGAAGTAATTTCTTCATTCGAATTTGTTGAAAACCCCATGGATCAATGTATAAAGGTCAGTGGGAGTAAGATTTGTTTTCTTATTTTATACGTGGATGACATTTTACTTGCAACCAAAGATAAGGGTTTGCTACATGAGGTAAAGCATTTCCTCTCTAAAAATTTTGATATGAAGGATATGGGTGAGGTATCTTATGCCATTGGCATTAAGATCCATAGAGACAAATTTTGAGGCATCTTGGGTCTGTCTCAAGAAACCTATATCAATAAAATTTTAGAGAGATTTCGGATGAAGGATTGCTTACCAAGTGTAGCTCCCATTATGAAGGGTGATAAGTTTAATTTGAACTAATGCCCGAAAAACAATTTTGAAAGGGAACAAATGAAGAACATTCCCTATGCTTCTATTGTCAGAAGCCTGATGTATGCTTAGGTTTGCACAAGGCCTGACATTGCATTTGTTGTAGGAATGTTAGGATGATATCAGAGTAATCTAGGTTTGGACCACTAGAAAGCTGCAAAGAAAGTATTGAGGTACCTTCAAAGGACCAAGCACTACATGCTTATGTATAGATGGATGGATAATTTGGAAGTAATTGGCTACTCAAATTCCGACATTGCGGATTCTCGTAAATCAACATTAGGATACATTTTTTTGATGGCCGGTGGAGCTGTATCATGGAGGAGTGTGAAGAAGACATTGACTGTTACTTCCACTATGGAAGCTGAGTTCGTCTCTTGTTTTGAGGCTACTTCACACGGTGTATGGATCAAGAGTTTCATATCTAGCCTTAAGGTTATAGATTCCATTTCTACACCATTAAGAAATTTTTTTAGTGACAATTCAGCTGTTGTCTTTATGGCTAAGAACAACAAAAGTGGAAGTCGAAGTAAACACATCGATATTAAGTACTTAGCCGTAAGGGAACGTGTTAAAGAAAAGAAAATGGTCATTAAGCACATCAGTACTAAATTGATGATTGTTGATCCTTTAACTAAAGACATGCCACCAATGAAATTCAAGGATCATATAGATAAAATGGGACTTGGTTCCACTATGTAATTATATGCATTTGGTATTTGAATGAAACTCTTATTTATTGTGATGTTTTCTTATATTCATGTGCACCTTAATTTATTTGAGAAAACACATCTGTATAGGATCAAGAATAAACATTGGGTTTATTCATTAAGTAATGTTGCCACATGAAGTATAATTCTTAAGGAACTGAATGCATTGTAATACATGGAAGGTAATACTTATTGTTAAAGGACTTACCACCATGATTCATGCATTTATTTCTTAAGAAATGACAATCAATGAGATTGAGGCATCAGGTTAAACGTTTGGACCAAGTGAGAGAACTTAAAGTTCCTTAAGGTGGCCCAAACGTTTTTCCATTATTGTACTAGTTATGGGTTGTAAAGGAATTCCTTGATTGATTATGGCCCAAATATTTTCATGATTATGTTTCCATATTTATGCCAGTTATGTTTTCTTATTGACCGAGTTGTAAAGTGGTAATAGATGCATGTTCTTGATGGGAGAATGTTGTATAAATTCATGGTTTTGGTCCCTAAGCTTGATCATCCCTTTCTCTTCATCATACACCATCATTTGGGGTGTTTAAGAGCTTGGAAGAGCCAAACCAGCAGAGACAAATCAAACAGCAATGGCTGGAGGTAATATTATCCATTTTCCGCATTGATCTAATCTAAATGCTATTTTGATATTTGTAACAAGTTAGATCACTTTATTTGTCTAACAGTTAGCATGTTAGATCACTTTACTTGTCTAACACACACCTTCCAAATAACTAAATATTATACTGAAACTTATCCTAAGTCCAGCCCAAGGAAAATCCTTCAGAATTCTCTTAAGTTCCGTAGAGAAGGAAAACAATATGAAAAGAAGATATCATGCAAATGGGAACAAAAGACAACCCTTTAAAAGAGCTAACCTAAGCCTCTTTTGATAAATACTTCATTTTCTACGCGGCCAATCTGTTCTCGTATCCTTCCACAAGAACATAAAAGATCTCTTTTAGAAGTTAGAACCCAGATAAATCCCTAAAACAATTCAAAGGGAGATTTACCAATTTTACACCCAAGGGATTCCTAAAGAAAAACAGTACAAACAGCCAAATTCTTTCAAGAACTTAAATGTTTTTGAAGGGAAAGATAAAAAGAAAATTCAAAACAGGATGCTTTTTATTTATTTATTTTCCCTATATATCCATTCTCCACATCTCAATTTCCTCAAATTGGTTTCTAGTACAGCAACCAAACATATTTTTAATTAATCTCTACTTTCTGCAATTAACAGAACAAAAAACTGTTTCTAGACTATACTCTTGTTCCTTCAATTTTTCAGTTTTCTGGTTCTTGTCCTCCTTTCTTCTCTTTTGCCCATTTCCTGGATGAGCCCTCTGTACTTGTTCTGGTTTTTCTTGCTGTTTAGTTTCAATTAGTGGGCTTGTTCAGTTGTGTTGAGTTCCCAGCCCCACTTGATGGCAATTTCATATCTATAAAAAGAAAGACATTCCTATTTCCTCAGGGCCGAATCTCCCAGAAAATAAGAACAGAAAATTAAAAAATGAATTCAGAAATATCAACCCTGGAATTCTTCCATAATGAAAGAGGAAAGAATCCAAGGTAGAAGGGAAAAATAAAAAACCATTGATAAATGAAGAAAAACTAAAGGCAGGCTGAAAATGGGTTGAGAGTGACAAATACATGACAACAGGTAATTTATGTGTAGTTTAAAAGAGATGGACCTTTACACATCTCAATACTATAGATGGGATACGGAGATGATACAATCAAGTGCTCTAACTGAAGGTGGTATAATCTGAGTTGTGTTCCCAGTCCCACTAATGACAAGGAAACATATGGCTATTCTTGACTCCATTAATTCTTGAATCTGTAAATTAGTGCAGCTTCCACTAAGTGCCTTCTGATAAAGAATAATAAATGGCCACTTACAACTGAAATCCATTTGAAAACCAGCATGCCATAGAGACCTAACTTGTCATAGAATGCTTGATAAACCTGATATAGGATGAATTTAATTTTCATCCTAATCAAATTTTAGATTTACATTTACCACCATCTTATGAAACTTTTCCATATAAAAATGGTGTTGGAACTTTATCACATCACTCTCTCGCTAGAGGGTCGTGTCAAGAAGGGCATCAAGAGTAGAATTCTCTCACATTCTTCTTTTGCATGGATTTGTATTGTCAATGCGACTTTTAGAAGTCATTTGACATTATGAATGCCATGACACCATAAATTGTAGTTAATGATGACGATGAATGATGATACGTTCACTACTTAATATTAGGGGGGGTCCTTAAATCTTCAGTTCTATAAAACAATACTTTGTCCCTAGCAACATAGTGATGCATCCACCAAATAGGTAAAAATATATTAATAAAAGAATGTCAAATAGCATGTGCATACATCAATTAATATTCACCAAATGCATAGCATACATTTTAGTACTTGTATATATAGCATAGACTATTAATGTAAGCAGCTTAAATTATTTATGAATATTCAAATATCCATTTTAGTTACCTTCTCTGCAATAAATCGGAGGCCCTTATCTGGATAATCAGCTTCATATGTCTCCCCCAATAAAGGATTAAATGGCTTGCAGCTTCTTCCTTCTGAAGAAGAATATCCTGACACCGCAAATGCAGCTACATTAAGGATCCTCATTAGGCTATCACCCTGCAAGGTCACACACGAAAATCATCAATAATTTGTAAAGGTAAGTTCCACAAAAAATTGATGTCTACAAGATGAACACAGTAGTTCCAGATGACAATTATTGTCTTCCTCTTTTAAAGCTTTCTTGGAACTTGAGGCATCAAAGTACAAGATCCTGCATGTTAAGAAATGGAAATTGGACAAATGTCCAATGCTTTTACAATCACAACCCCCCCCCCCCAAAAAAAAAAAAAACCCAAAAATAATAATAATAATAATAAATTATATCAATAAAGCACACCTCAAAATGGAGACTCTAGATTCAAGTCAAAATATTGCAAAAAGAAAAATATCACTGGTAAAAATTTGTTTTGGAACCCCGGGAATAATAGTTTATTCAACTTCTTTTCAACATTCAACAATCATTTTACAGCATTATCTCAATAAAATTCTGAGTGCAAATTGCAAACTAAGTATCATTTATTCAGTTTATAAGTTCAGTTAATTGGGTTTCCTCCACAAGCATTTCCAAGTAACAGCATTTACCAATATTTTTATGTACAAAAACCATTCTCAAAATCCAAGGAGCATAAAGTGCCTGCACTAATAGTTATAGGTACTACTTGTTAACTCTTTTGCTACATGACGGGTTCCCCGCTCAGACTTTTTTAAAAGCATACAACTCTAAATGGTTCTACCATTTGACTATATTCCTTGTTGTCAACTCCTTTACATACAATTTTTCATTTTGTTCAGTAGAATTTTTCAAGTAAAAAGGCAGAGATTAATGATAAAGATTACAGAACTCTTTGGGTCAATGACAGGATTCACAAACTATGCCATTAATATTTGTATGTAAATAATCTAATAATGAAAATGACAAGAAAGTACTCAAAGGTAGTTAATGGACATTAGGTTTACACTTGAAAATTCACATTCTTACACTGTAGGCAGAGGGGCAAAGTAGAGTATTCCTCTGACAACTGAATAACCAAAGTAAACTTAGAAAGGTTAACCTAGATTAGATACTTCAGGATCATACCAATATCAAATCTGCTTAAGAAACATTGAAAATATGAAGGCACGCAATTTGAGAGAAAGTCTTATGTTAGGTTATATTATTTGTTGGTGATTCCTTTAAACATTCTTATGTCTTCCTAAGATTATATTCTTTTGGTTTTCATCTTTTATGCACTTCACTTGGCTCAAAGTCCTTGTTGTCTTTATCTTGGTTTAGCTAACTTGTATAAATCTGTATATATTTCATAAACTTTTGACCTTGCATCACTGACTACCTTTTCTTCATTTTAGCTAAAACATGCATTCACATTTTTTCTAATTAGGGCATGTATGCAAAGTCTTGTAACAAAGTCTCTTGGTCATATTTTTGTCTTTTTACTCTACCACCATGACTCCTGGTTTGGGACTTTTTCCTTTGATTATCTTCCAATAGTCTTTGATGTCTTTTGAATAGCAGTTGACATCTTTTTTTTTTTTTGGCCAAGTAATAGCAATAGACATCTTATTTCACATTTACTTAGCCTCACCTCCTGTGATCCAATCTTTTTGTCACTCACTTTTTACTTAAAAATAACTTATTTTTCATATTTTAAATCCTATCATTGGATTCTTGGCCATCATTGCTTATCACCTTACTCCATTTTCTGATCTGGATATCAAAATAAGCTTATGTTGTGTGGTGCTGGTTTAAGCACTCTTGTTATAATTCTACAATTCTCACAACACTAGATACTTTTTACATCTTAAAAAATAAGTCTATTTGAGATAAGCCATTTTTATAAGTGAAATGTTAAGCTTGCTTATTAAAAATTGTATTAGCTATATGATGAGATCATATGCCACAAGGTAATCCTCAAAATTTGCTTAATCTAAAAATTTGGCTAAATCCTCTAAAAATTTTGCCTTATCTCTTCTCCTTATCAAACTCGTGATGCATATACACTAACAACATTCAAAGTCACATCTCTTAGAACAACTTTAATCACAGCAATCCCATCTCCCAATCTCTTTACACCCACAACCTCATCCTCCAAAGTCTTATCTATTATAATTTCCATTCCATTGTTTGCATGGTCCTTTCTTAAGTAGCAAATAGTGTTCTAAAAGGCGGCCTAGGAGGCCCTTGGCCGCCACGAATCAGTCCAAATCGGCACCCCTAGGCGTCATCGGGCCCGATCAGCGGGTTGCTGCTTGGGTCACCACCTAGCCTAGACCACCTAGGTCTCGTGCGGCCTGGGCCGATTATCATTCCCTCTCTCTCTCTCGCCGTTGCTCTCTCTCGCCATTTTCCCATTCACTATCTCTCGTCGAACTTGTCGCCGCTGCCAATCTCGTCGTTTCTCTCTCTCTCTCTCGCTGCTGATCTTGTTGTTTCTCTCTCTCTCACCGCCGATCTTGTTGTTTCTCTCTCTCTCTCTCTCTCCCTCTTGCCGTCGATCGGGCTATTCTCTCCTTGCCGGTTCTTGCTCTTCTTCCTCGGGTATGTATGGCCATCTTCCTCCTTGCTCCTCGCCACATGCTGCGCCATCTTTGTCAAGCAGCAATGGCTTGTTGCTTGCGCGCAGGCAACATTTTTTCTAGACATTGCCAAGGCGCTAGGCCCCTGTCGGCCACCAGACTAGTGCCTAGCATGTTTTAAAACACTAGTAGCAAAGCTTATATCCTAATTTAACAGGGATCTTAGCTTTCTCACCTACCCAATAATATAGACACTTCTTCTAGTCATCACATCCACAGATTTTCTTGTCATAGTTGCAAAATTCAATCATTCAATCCTAAGCTGCTGGTCTTTGTACTAATTTTACTTTCATTCCATGAAAATATTAAAATCCTTGCAAATTTAGCAGAACCTCAAGGAATTAACGCAGCAACCTTAGCCCATTTTGCATTGTACTTGTGCAGTATAACACATTGGTAGGGGGATTATGCCAGAATGAAACGTGAGTGTGTCTAGAAAAAGACTCAGCAATTTTTATGCTGTCAGTTACCTTAATGCAAGTTATACAAGGATATGGTTTATGCTTGAAAAGTTCACAATTATTCTGCACTACAGGCAAGGGACATAGTAGCATTCCTACATCCTGACATTTAGAGAACGTAGTAAGCTTAAATGTATTCAAAAAGTTTAGATACATTGAGAGCATAATGCAATTCCATTACAAATCTGAATCTCACATACAAGGTTACAAACCACCAGAAATTTGATCATATGAAATTGCCAACATGGACTCCCTGACATAGATAAGGACACTGTCAACTCTACTAACTCAACTTTAACACAAAATACATAAAAAGAAAAGAATTGGTTTAGGAAATAGTTGATGAAAAATTAGTTAAAGAATATATAAAATCAATAGAAAAAGCTTGATAACAATTGCATGTATTTGAAACCGTTTTGTAATTAGTGAAGGTCTTTGTAACATTAGATAGTATTATATTAGTGAAGGCTCCATCAACTAAAATGGCACACAAAAAGCACAATGCAACTAGATTTGACTTTTCAAGCACATAAAAATGGGACAATAGACAAATTTCTAAGAGCTTTAGATGATTCATGACCATGCCCTAAGATGAATCATAGAATATTTTTCCAAGGGTTTCAAAATATGCTATAACCATTTGAAGCATCACATTAAACAGAAGGAAAAGCGAGAACCAGCAATCATAAGTTTATAAAAAAAATGCAGTAGAGAATTTTCCATTTCAGCCTATCTGAGCAATACATAAATGCATAATTACGTTAAGAGCTTTGCTTTAATGTTTAATAGTTTCCAAGCCTAAATGAAGCAGGAAACCTTTCACTCTTAGGGCCTGTTTGATTGGCCATTTTTTCCATAGAAAATGGCCATTTTCTACCTAAATTCTAACTTTTGGAGTGTTTGATTGGCCAAATTTTCCATAGAAAATATTTTCTCACTTGGGGTCACGTGACCCTCTTTTCCCACTTTTGCTGGAAAATGAATTCCCAGGGGGGGGGGGGGGGAGAAATCATTTTCCAGGCGAGCGTCAAAGTATGTCTTGGAGAGAGGATGGACCAGAACTTGGTCTTTCCCTTGGCTTTGAGTGGCTGGCCGACGACAGGAGGTGGAGGTGGGGCGGCGGCCTTCTTGTAAGAGTGGCAGAGGCGCTGCATCGAGTGGGCGCGGAAGGAGGTGAAGAACAGATTACACGCAGAAATGTAAACATATATATATATATATATACATTGCAGCAAGGAAGATGGGCCTCTGCTGCAATATATATATATATATATATATATACATTGCAGTGCTGGGTCTCTGCTACAAGATGGGTCTCTTCTGCTGCAATGTATATATATATGTGTGTGTGTATATATATATATGCATATACATTGCAGTGCTGGGTCTCTGCTGCAAGATGTATATATGTATATACATATATACATATATACATTGCAGCGAGGAAGATGGCTCTCTGCTGCAATGTCTCTGGCATATACATATATACATATATCTATATACATATATACATTGCAGCGAGGAAGATGGGTCTCTCTCTCTCTCTTTCTACATTTCCTTCCTCCTACTCAGCAACAAAGATGGGTCTCTGCTCTCGAATTCCTTCCTCGCTGCTCAGCAACAAAGATGGTCTCTGAAGGATGGATGAATTGGGGGATGTGTATTTGTGTTTGATTTATTTTTTTGAATATTTTGTATATGTATATTTAATTTATTTTTGTAATTAATTATTAATTTGTATATTATTGATTAATGTATATGTGATTATTTTTATGAAAAATAATCACAACTAAACACCAAAAGTTAGAAAATTATAACAATTTCTAGATAAAAAATTAAGACAATCAAACACTTTTAATTGATATTTTCCTTGAAATATAATTTTAGATAATTAAATTGCCTAGAAAACATTTTCTTTCCATGTAAATTCCATGTTTACAATTAAACGCACCCTTAATGTGTATGTGCACTCATGGGCTCAAAAAAAATTTGTTAAAAAAAAGGAATAAAGAAAAAATCAGGGTCTTCTTCGTCTATTTTTTGTAGAAATTTCCAGCACAAACACGTCTGAAACAAAAGGTTCAAAATATGACCACCATATATTATGCTTTTAACAGTACTAGCAATTGTCTGACATCAACCCACAAGGAAAACATGTGAAAGCCAATGGCAAAATGAATTAATATAATATTAATTTCAAAACTATAAACTCTAACCAAGATGATGCATAACAATCCGCAATTTCTGGAGAAGTAGAAAGTAAACATAGGTTCTAAAAACAAACTCACCATTTTACCCCACTCATATGCTCGATCAAGGAGGTAGGAGTATTCAAGATCTTCAAAACATTTCTGTAACAAAGAGACGGGCTCATTGAAATATACTGGAAGACAAACTTTGGTGAGATCCTTCCCGATGTTATCTTTGATCATTGACCACAGACTAACTCCAGTCTCTTTTTCAACTGGATCAGGCAATTTCTTACGCCTTGTAACAAGAGGATAATTCATTCCAACAGATCTCATGCAAGAATCAGTACCATTGCCACAATCAAGATCCATCTCATCCTCAGAATCAAATGATGATCTCGGAAATTCAGATCCAATACTTCTAACTGAACCGGAAGAGAGAAAATCCTGAGAATCAAAAAAGGCATCATTCTCATCATCTGTTTCTTCCTCCAATACATCATGTTTGTCATTGTCATCATCAGAATCACTTGGGCTTCCTTCTGAGACATACATTAGAAAAAGAAAAGAATCAATGGTCAAAAAATAACATTAATAGACATAAATATATTAAAGAAAAGCAAGCTTCCCAAACTTTTCATTCTTAGAAAAAGCAGTGTTCACTTTCCCGTGGTTTTAATGGAGAAAACAGGTATAAATCTTTGAGTATGGATCAGGCAACATATTATGCATATCAAAGAAATTAGTTATATAGAGAAAAAAAAACTTGCCCACCTAGATGGATTAAGGCTTGGTGGCACTGGTCATGTGGAGAAAAAGAACATTGCAAAATATATGAGGGGAGGATGGACCTAGCAGTAAGCTACAAAAAAGGACAGTGTAAACTGTAATTTGCAAGTTATCTTAAATAGATTAAGTTCATATAAATGGACCCAACTGAAAGCTGCCAAAACACTAAAGCCCAACAACCTGCATGCCAAAACTTTTCAGTCTTTTAAACTTATCAAAATGATTTCACAGTCAACGCTCTAGCAAAATGATTCACAGTCAAGTCAGGATGCCAAAAATTTGGCATATAACACAACATTCTAGTCTTAAATCTCATTCACTCACTCAACCACCTCATAATAAAGATGATCTCATTACTACCTCAATATAAAAGCAAGTTAAGTCAAGATAGACCGTCAAATTATGCCATCTTGATTAAATACCGAAGGGGATGGACTTTAAGAAAGCATTTTAGTCACATGAACAGTCAGTCTTCATGAAATTTTTTCTTTGGTCCTTCTAGTGTAATGCTTTCCCTCTAAAGAGCAAGTTGTTTGTTTGGTTAGGTTTGGAGGATTACATACTTGAGACACTGACAACTAGATCATGAATTTAAACAATTGTGGAGGCGGATAAGCCAAGCACTCTAGGAAACTTTTAATAGCAAACTAATATGCAATGTTCTGTGAACAAATAGACACAAATTAGATACTAAATCTTTATGAACAATTTCATATTTGACGTATCCTCTGTAAATACAAACTATAAACAAGATTCAATCAACTGCAGAAGGCATATACATGAAATTTTATGTATTAAATTAACCAAGGACATCCTGAAAATTGACAATATAGTAATGACTTGAACAAGAAGAAAAGAAAAAGAAAAACAAACTTATTTTTGTGATATAACAGTAATGCGGTTTAATATCAAGCCACAACTTACCATTGTATTTGTCTTGATGTAGTCTAGAGGAAGTGTCTTGAAACTTCAACTGTCTTTGGGTCTCGTCAACTACAGTGTTCTCCAAATCAACCTTTTCTGTCTGCAGCAAGTGGCACAAAGAGTTGTTCTATCTTAAGAAATAAGGATATCAGAAAAAAGCAATATCATAAAAATTTGACTAATAACATGGCATGAAAGAGAGTTCTAAAGCCAGGCAATGCATCAACATTTGCATCCATGGGACCTACAGTAGATACAAGGTTGGAATTCAAAAGGACCTACAGTATGAGAAACTTGACAGAAATGCTGAAAGGGAAGAAGACAATACATAGCACAAGAATTTATAGGCAAACATCTACTATAAACAGTTAGACACACTTCGAGAAAAATCACCTTAGAATCACTTCATAGGAAAACATATTACCTCTGTAGGGCTAATAGAAGAGGTACACCACAATCGATTTGAAATCAAGCTAACAGCAACATTACATGAGTGATAATGGCAATGGTAAGATTGCCCCTTTGTAACTAGAATGTCACGTGTTCAAGTTGTGGAAACAACCTCTTTGTAAAAAAAGCATAGGGAAGAATGTGTACAAATATGATCCTCTCCCAACTATAGCAAAGCCAGGATCCTTACACATAGGGAGGACCCTCAAACAAGAATATGTTCGTTGCAATGGTGACTGAGGCTAATTTGGACAAAGGCGCTGCTAATTGGTGGCTTGACATTGGTGCTGCGCAGCATGTCTGTAACAACAAAAACATGTTCTCTACTTATGAGCCAAATGGGAATGAAGGCAACTTGTTAACGGGTAATTCTTCCTCATTGAAAGTTGTAAGGAAAGCGTCCGTGGAACTCAAATTTACTTCAGGAAAAATTATCTCTAAGGGAGGTTCTATGCGTACCTGATATTAGAAAGAATCTAGTCTCAGGATCTTTGCTTAGTAAGTAAGGCTTCATAATGGATTTGAATCAGGTAAGGTTGCCATGACCAATAATGGTGCCTTTATTGCAAAGGGCTATGTTGAATCTGGAATGTTCAAACTTAATATCATGCCAATTATTTCAAGTTATATATACTGGAGTCATTTTATACCAGGCATGGTAGACTTGGTCATGTTAATTTCAGTACAATGAAACTCGTGGCTAAGCAAGCTTGAAATCTGATATGGTAGTAGTCTTCATGAAAAGTGTTCATTTAAAAGTGTTCCTAGAATCTCCAGCAAACTTGACCTATTACATAGTGATCTCTACAAAATGACTGGTGTTCTGGCAAGGGGAGTAGAACATTATTTTATTACCTTCATTGATGATGCTTCTTGATATACTTATGTCTATTGTCTACGCAAAAAAGATGAAGCTGCTGATTGTTTGAAAATCTACGGAGTTGAAGTTGAGAACATTTGTCATACTAAAATCAAGCCTCCTTGAAATGATCGAGGAAGAGAATATGAGAATTCAACATGAAACTTCGGTAACGAGTAATGCTCCTCAACAGAATGGACTTGCATAAACAGAAGTGGGTAACAACATCGTCTATAGTTCTGGTGCTCCTTCAAATTTAAAAGGGTAACTTTTATATACAGCCCATGTGGCTGACTCATTTTCAAGGACAGCCCCCGCACTTCAAAATTGGTCCTCGAAGCCCCTGTGGTTTCAATTTTTTTCGCACACGCCCGCTCCATTAGTTTTGACAACTAACACCGTCTCTTCTGAGTTAGATCAACTTGGTTTTGCTTAAAATTAAATTTAACTGAAAATAAAATTAAAAAAAATAAAAGAAGATGTGGAGTCACTAATCAGAAACCATTTCCAGCCAGCGACTTTTCTCCTTCTTCGCTAGCCAGATTGTCTCTATCTCGCCATTTCGAAAGGAGAACCCACTAGAAAAGCAATCCGACCATCTAAGAAGAAGATGTTAAAGATCGAACCCATCCGGGTTCGTTCCAAGGGGAAGGGATGGGTTCGATCAAACCCTCTGGAACGAACCCAGATGGGTTTGATCGTCCTTTTTCTTTAATCCATCTTCTTCTTCTTCTCTCTCTCCCTCTCTCTCTCAGTTCCAAAGAAAGTCGCGAAAAACAATGGTGTTGGAACCATGGTTTCCGACGATGGTGAACCTTTTTTCCTTTTTAATTTTTTATGTTAATTTTTTTAGTTTTTAGTATATTTTAACTACTCTTTTTTGTAATTTTTAATTATAAAAATTATTTTCTACCTCAAAACTACACATAAAAGTGAATGGCATTAGCCTTAAAGTTAACAAAAGGGGTTTGCTCGAAAAAAATTAAAACTATAAGAGCTTTCAATGCTAATTTTAAAGTACAAAAAATATCCTTAAAATAAGATAAATACTTGCAGTTACCTATAACATTCTAAATCTTGTATCCAAAAGAAGATGGCTACTACTCACTACAAAATCTAGGAAAGGGTGAAGCTCACCTCGAGTTATCTTAAGGAATGGGTTCAAGAAATTGGACGTTTGTTTCAATTCTAGTATTCTCTAACCACATTAGTTTGGTTCATATTATCTGGCTGGGCACTTTTATTTTTTATTTTTTTTGAAGCCTATTAACACCTTTTGCCCTATATATCCATTCAGGTTGCAACTATTCATACTTCGATCCACCATTTGCTGAATATAAACAATTTATGATACCATCCTTCCAGCTGAGTCCAACAACTCTCCTCCCCCCCCCCCCCTCCCCCTCTCTTTCCTTCCTTTTTTATTATCCTAGAGTATGTAAGTTTTTGCCCAACTAACTTTAGAATGGATAACATTTTTTTTTTATGCATCTTTTAGATAAATTCAGATACGAACACAATTTATGCACAATTAAGCTGAACATTTGGCCAACCCCTTCTATCGACATGAAAATCCGAAGAATCGATCTCTAATACTCCATGAAAAAGCATCTTATTAACTATCCCACTTTTACCACTGCCTACCCGTAGGGGTAACACCCCCTTTTTCTTTCCTCTTTCCGCTGCAAATGCATCCTTTCTATTAATTGAAGCCACCCAAACATTGGCAACTTGTGAGAAGAAAAGAAAAGAAATGTAAGGAAGACAGTTAAAACATCTGGTTAGATTTCTAACTGTTGTATATGCTGAGAATAGGTGTGAATCTGTTCAGTTAATAGAAACATAATACAAGCATCAGATATTATTAGTCATTGTAGCATATATATATATATATACCTCCAAGTGGCGCAATGTGTCAATCAGTAGCAGCTGCTTCTGCTTAAGAAGCAGAAGCTGGTTATGCAGCGAGGAGAATTCCTTTTTCATGATCTGCTCACTCTCATGGATAACTGCCTCTCGGACACCCTCTTCCGACAGCCTCTGCCTCAATTTATCGGTAGATATAACCATATTATCTGCCTGAGCTATCAAGAGCAGCTCACTGTTGGAAAGCCGGGGGAACATGCCCTTCACGGCCTTAAACGCTTCCATCCACGCCACACAATCCTCCCTCGTCTCTGCCCTCAAATGCAGCCTCTTTGTCCCCGTGAATATGGAAAACCTTCTCTCATCTGATCGACTCTCTCTGATTGACGATACCTAGAACACCAGGATCAACACCACTGTCAATTCATTATCAACAAAAAACGAAGAATGTGCCAAGAGTTGAGAAATCAATTTTGTTGGACTCTGACTACCTTGAGATGGATTTCACCGCAGGGTTTGCGGCAAGGGAGAGGCTGGGAAGGGATCCTCTTCGGATGACTGATCAGGCGAAACGATTCTTCGCCGATGATTTTGGATCCTTTCTCCGTATCTCGATCGATGACGATCTTATCAGGTCCATGGATCTTGTAGTAGGAGAGAACACCGTCTTGAAGAACGAACCATCTCAGACGCCATCCCCTACCATAATTGACCCACTTGTACAGAATGCCGGAGATTCCATTTCCGACAATGTCGTTGATCCTCACCTCCGCGTGATCCCGAAGCGATGGCATCCTCGAAAGTGATAGCATCGAGGTCGACAACGATCGTTGAATCTGACGACTGTGGCCTCCGCTTTGGTTTCCATCGGTTCGAAAGCTGTGGTTCTTCTGTTGCCGTTTAGGGTTATGATGATTGTTGTTGAAGGAGAAGGACGGCTTCGGGGAGGTTCCCCGGCTGCGGCTGGCGGTGGCGGTGGCGGTGGAGGTGGAGGTGGAGGCTCGGCTGCTGTTGCTGCTGCTGCTGCTGCGACGGCCCGGCGAATGCGGACGGAATGACGGCATCTTGTGAAACTCCGCCAGCGGGAAATGGGAAGTCGCCGGATTCCGCTCGGTTACGG
Organism: Diospyros kaki; assembly: GCA_036245055.1. NCBI lineage: Eukaryota > Viridiplantae > Streptophyta > Magnoliopsida > Ericales > Ebenaceae > Diospyros > Diospyros kaki. The sequence goes on from BSEG01000016.1 coordinate 35,211,013, forward strand.
TGGAGATAGCAAAATGGATGCATTTGATTTCGTGTTTTTGCAATTATTTGGTAATCAAAGTAAATAAAAATGATAATAGGTGTCTCTCATTCATGCAAATCAGAAGGAACAAGGACGGTGGTTCCCCGGAAAACTCGGCTGAGAGATAGAGAGAGATAGGTGCGAAAAATTTCCCCCTTTTTTCTGATTGTTGTTTCCTTTTAACGATTTTATTTGAATTAACACAAAATGCTTATCTGCGAGAAAATCGTACGCTTGGTGGGAGTGGTGGTTGAGCTTTCGGGAGAGAGAGAGAGAGAAGGGCCAGGAGCAGATGACGGAAACGTACATAGAAAAGGGCGGCGCGATCGAGAGGAGGTAAAATGCCTTTGATTTCTTCCTTTCCAGACACAGTTTCCACCATTGATATGGCGTGCAAGCTTTCCCCCCTCATGGCGTCCACTGCAACCATACCAGCGGCAGCAGGGGTTGTTTAAAAGGGTAAATTATATTAAAAAGACATTCAAATTTTAGACTTATTTTAATTTTTAATTTTTATAATTTGTTAGCACTCAGTTTGCTACAATTATAGAAGTACCATGCTAGTAGTGCCCTCATCATTACAAGTATTTAGGCTTCTTATAATAAATTAATTTATCATAATAATTATAAAAATTATTATAATATATTTATTATAATAAATTTAATTTATCATCATATTAGTCACATTATACTTGTCTTATTAAGTATGTTATAACAAAATATAATTAATTATCAAAAAGTAATTCGCCTTTTAATATATATTTACTTATGTTATAAATTTTAATTTACTGAATAGTAAGATCAGGCTTTTCATTTATTTCAAATTTATATTATGTTATAATCTATGTTCATTTATATTATTATATAAAGCATACATTACATTTTAATATTATAAAACTCTATACATAAAGTAATTTTTAAAATATCATTTGTATATTTTACAAAAAAAATTAAAAATTTATCGTTACAAAAAATTTAAACTTAAAATTATTTCTAACATACATTTAACTTGAAACTTACTACTATATATACCCAAAATTTTTCTTATTTCTATTTTATCTAAAAAAAATTAAATTATAACTATCAAATATATTTGACACACGTAAGTTTCTCACTTAAATGACTTGACTTTTAAAAAAGACAATAATTTCAAATGTTTGAAAATATTACATTAATTTTAACACATTTTATATTGATATATTATATATTTATATTGATATAACACACTAAACGATATATTGATACATTAACATCACCATAAATATTAAAATTAAGTGTACAAAGTATCATTTTTGTTAAATGTTATGTATATTTTACTTTACAACAAATACTGAATTTTTTTTTTTGTTAGAAGACCTAAATATCTAATTCAATAAATTAGATTAAATCTATACATAAAAAATTTGAGATGATTTTAAAATTTTTGAAAAGCATACTACTAAAAAAGATTCATCATTCCTAATTCTTTTCTAATTTTGCAATATTGGTCTTTTTCTAAGAGTTTTGTAAATATATCAGTGAGTTAATCATTTGTGCTTAAATACTCTAAATCAATATCTCTCTCTTTTACATGTTCTTTAATGAAATGATGTCTTATTTCAATGGCAATTTGTCCTAGAGTGAAGAATGAAATTTTAAATTAATTGAATTGCACTTATATTATCACAACTGATATGGATATGGTTGAACTTAATACCGCAATCTTCCATTTGATGTTTTATTTAAAAAATTTGTGTACAACAACTTCCAGTCATTATATATTCGGCTTCAGGTGTTGAAAGTGTAATTGATATTTGCTTTTTACTAAACCACGAGATAAGTTAGTGTCTCAAGAATTGACAAGTTCTACTTATACTTTTTCTATCAATTTTACTTCCAACAAAATCAACATTTGAGTATCCAATTAATTCAAAAGAAAATCATTTGGGATACCAAAGCGCTAGATCTTTTCTTCCTAAAAGATACTTAAAAATTCTCTCTCTCTCTCTCTCTCTCTATATATATATATATATGTTAATTTCATGCAATAATTTACATTATTAATTTGATGTAATAATTTATTATCATAATCTATTAATTTGATGCAATAACATAAATTATTATATTATCATATTTTAGATTACTATCATAAATTATTATTTAAAATATTTAATAATTTTCATAATTTAAAAGTTTTTATCAATTATCATAATCATAAATTATTTTATTTTCATCAATCAAATAATTATTAATAATATTTTTATAAATTATTTTATCATTTATTTAACAACTAAATGTTTAAAAAAACAAACAAAATATGGGCTCCAATTGTAATGGTGGAGGATGCCCTGCCTCTTTTTCCCTTGGCCAAATTCTCAAATCCTTAAACCCTGGCAACTTAACTTCACCTCTCTTTCTCGACTTGTTGAAGCTTTCTCTACTTATCATCGCTTTCGTCACCTCAACACTGCCACCTCCAGTGCCTCACTGCCTCTAAATCACTATCACCTCTAGCTCTTCACTGTCGCCTCCATGCCTATGTCCAAGCACAAGAGGAGATATTTAACATTTGATGTGAGGAGACAGGTAACATTTGATGTTTTCTATTATTTTCATTTCACTTAATTAATTTTCTAAAATAAGTATAGTTGCATGAATACCTTTATTTTTTCCCCTTCTAGACTACGCAACTTGGTCTCCCACCCACACAATCTGAATTATTCCTCACCATGCATAAAAGAAAGGATAATTCAGGATTCATCGATAAGAGATCCAAGGAAACTTATGCAAGTATGCATTAGTTGTGTATTTTAGATCTTATTATGCTTAACTGCCCTATTGATAATACAAATTATTCCATGTATCCATGATGATTGCAGGTTGACTTTCAGACATGACAACAGGATGTATCATCACAAGCATCGGTAGGTGGCCTATCAAAAGGTAATGATGGTGACCAACCCTCGAAGCCAGCTATTGACAAGATGACACATCAAAACTCCTTCCCACATCGAAAAGCATTTTTCAACCACAACGAACTGCGACTATATAGGATGTTTACCCCCACGACGAAGGTCAATAGATCTCATTAATGAGCATTTGCCTCCATATACCATTACACAAAGACAACACATGGAGCATTCCCACCTTTTATACCGGATAATTTCACTCAATGGAAAATTTCCAACACCAGTGCACAAAACAACTCTGTCACCTCTAGTATGAGGATCAAATATACAATCAAAAACCAGCAAACAAATTATTAATCCTGTCAGTCATGTGATTTATCGCAAGCATCATATTCAGCAGATGTTCAACCCAACATCCACCCACATGTCTATTAGTCACATCTTATGTAATATATCATGTGACTTACCTTCCTTTATTGAAACGACCCAAAAAATTTCTCACATATACAAATATATATATATGCTGATAAACTCAAATAAAACTCATCACATCTTTTCATAAGCAACAATCTAACATAAATATTTACATTACCATTCATTACAATTCAATTTTAAGGGACTTATAAAACCTAAATACAACTAAAGTTTTTTCCTTTCTTGCTGCCCCTCAAAAAACCCTCACGGATCTTTTGGTTAGGAGAGCCCTGTACACATACTAACCCCCACAAGAATCCTCTACATTAGGCATGCCTACATCCATGACTTTTCCCTTTTCTGGAATGATGTGAAGAAAATATGAGCCACAAGGCCTAACAAGTGTATATATATCTAATAAACAACAGTAATAAGATTCATAAAACTAACAAGATCAAAAGTGATGAGGTAATAACGAAGAACTCATTTAACATAAGAGAAGCAACAAGAAGAGAAACAATATGCTTTTCTCACTATTAATTGACTTATCCATGACATATTATACCCTATCATAAAACCATACAAGTTTATTTCGTGTCATGCAATCATACATATGGGTTATACTTTACAACATTACACATTCTTATGCATATGTTTTTCCTCATGACATATATATATATACAATCTTGCCAATGATCTTTTTCTTATGGACCAAGTCCTACTTAATCTTACCCCTCTTCCGAGTAGTACACGCTTAGCCCACCTGGACGTAACCGGCATGGTTCGCTAGTAGTACCTTCGCTTAGTGAAGAGGTCCACATACGAAGCCCAAGTTTGGGATTCAACCCTGGTCTGCGCACATAGGTGCCCCCACGACTCGCTCTGATACCATACTGATTTCTTTTCAAACCATAAATTGTAGATCATAGCCACAATGCAAAATAATAAGTGCGCTAATGTGTATATATATATCATGCACATGTATTAACTTGAAAACATATAAAATTTCATGGTCTCATGTCCCCAAATACTCTATGCAATGTCCACATATGGCAATTTCCATGCATAATAATTTCCTATCATCATGTATCAATTCATAACAATACTATGCTCATGCCCCAATGCATAAATGATGTATCATTTTTCATGCATAAATGTACACTCTTGAATAATTATAAATATTTTATCAATTTTCTCCCATAACCACGCTTTTACCCCTCAAAATGTTCAACCATTATTAAGATAAACCCATGGACTCCCTAGCTATTAATGACAAATAGGGCCATACAAAAGCTTAACAAAAATAATTAGTCGACAATCGGGGAGAAACCAAAAGTACACGCAAGATAGCACCAAGATCTTGCATAACACAAAACCCTAATCAAGAAATGCATAATTTTTTAAGAAATAGAGGGTGAATCGAAATCCTATTGAGGCTTTTGAATAAAATAAATCAAGTATTTAAGAAAATCAACAAGGTTAAACATCATCTCAATCATAGGAAGAACAACCAATACAAAAAGGATTAATTAGGCAAAATTTTAGAAAATTTTCAGATTTTGAACGATAACTTCAAAGGCCTATTTTGGGCTCATATCTTAACCAAATGTTATGAATAATATATTCAAATCGAAGCCTCGAATCTCTAGTTTCTGAAACAACAAACAAATTCAGAATTAGAAATAATCACAAGAAGTTATTTCCCAAAAAAAGAAGCAAGGTAGATTACTCGAACAGTAAAATTTTTAGATTTTTGGCAAAGATTACAGGGTTTTTATTGGCTCAGAATGTAACCAAAATAATGCAAGTAATATATCAAAATGAAGCTTAGGATGTCTAGTTTATGGAACAAAAAGCGGATCTCAAATCGGATATAACCACAAAAAGTTATACCCTAAAAACTGAAGCATGGCAGATTACACATAAACATTCATGTAATATATCAAAACGAATCCCATGAAGTCTAGTTTATATAGAAACAAACAAATTTTAATTTAGATATGAACAAAGAAAGTTATAGGCCAAAAACCAGTGCAATGACAGATTACACGGAAATAAAAATTTCAGATTCGAGTAGGTATTTCACAAGACACTTACAGGCTTAATACTTGGCCAAATAATCCAAAGAATATATCAAAATGAATCTTAAGAAGTCTAGTTTACAACATAATAAATGGATCTCAATTTGGATATAAACACAAAAAGTTATAGGCCAAAATCAGAGCAATGACATATTACACGGAAATAGAAATTCTAGATTCGAGTAGGTATTTCGTAGGACACTTATAGACTCAATAATTTATTTTCATCTTTAAATCTATCTCTAAAAATAATTTTTTTAAGCTTTCAAACTTGAGAATGGTATTGTGATCGGGCTTAATTGTATGCATATTTTTATCTAATTTTTATCTTAACCTTGTGTTATTTTTCCTACAAAAATGTATGTTTATATGGATTTTAAATTATTTTAATCTTTTCGTAGGAATCTAGCAAATGAAATAAATTCAAAAATTTGGGCATAAAATAAAAAAAGAAAAAATAATAATAATAAATAAATAAATATTAAAAATAATTAATATTATAATATAAATAAAATTAATATAATTAATAGCATATTAAATATTATATTATCTATTATATTATATATATTATATTATACTATATTATATATTACATTACTTATATATATTATAATTATGTTATTAAGTGAATGCCCTGAATGTGTAGGGGAGGGGCTAAGCCCATGTGTATACATATATATTATAATATGCGCACAGATAATAGAAGGCAATTGGAGACTGGGACAGCGCAAGGGAATTGAAGGAATGAGAGGAAGGCGACACGGCACGAATGGAAAGCAGAGAGGGAACGCATAACATGGGGACTGAGAAAAGGCGCACCGTGCATGGAAGGACTTCAGAAGCGACGCACATATTTGATAAGCAGACCCATATCTGATTTAGATCTGGGTAGGGAGATCCCTTCATTTTTCTTTTATGTTTCTGTTTCTACAATTCTATAATTGTTTAGGATTTCAATTATGCAGCAACTCTTGATGGATTTTGAAAATATTCTATTTCTTATGAGTGGCTAAATAATTGTCTAGGGTTTTTAAAGGATCATATGCATTGAAACTTTATTGGTTACTCAATTTTTGGTTGTGATTATTCCATCAACTATGTTTATTTTGTTCTAAACTTAATGCTTATAATTACCTGATCACCAATTACATGATTTGAGATTTCTTATGATGCTAGACATAGATAAATAAGAAATAGACTTTGGACAAAATAACATATGTTAATTGAGGAAGACATTCACTTGATTACATGTGCAATTTGTGATTATATTTGTAATGAATATTTTCATATAATGAGTACCTATGCTTAATGTGTTCTCTAATTCTAATTCACATAAACATATAGTGAGTTAGGTTAGTTGAATAAACTTGTTAGACCTAAACATAGGCTAATAAATAAATTAGAGTGATCCATTGACATAGTTCGTAATTTAATCAACCAAAAATTGAGGTAATTTGATAAAGTGGATTTGCTAGGTGAATTTAGAAAACCCTAGGTTTTAACCAATTGATTTTTAATTCTTAGGTAATTGCTAGTTATATATTAATTGATTTCCTTAATTAATCAATTGTCCAAATATAGTTTATTGTGAATAATTTTAGTATTTAAAAGGTTAGTAACCAATCTCCGTGGGAACGATATCTTATTCATCACTTTACTTGTCTTGACCGCGTATACTTGTGTGTTATATAAAATCACGACCAAATTTTTGGCGCCGTTGCCGGGGATTGTGTTTACTATTCCTTTTAATATTAATACCAATTACAATTAATTATAATTTGGACTTTTTATTTATTTATTTATTTATTTTACTCATGCAGGGAAATGGGCTAGTACATGAACACAAGATCCAAGGGCATTGAATCTATTCCACTTGACTTGGAAATTGAACAAACTATTTCTCATTTAAGAAAAGCAAGGAAAGGTGAATGTGGCCATTCAGGTCAAGCCAAATTATCAAGTGAAGACGAAAAGGAACCAATGGCTCAACAAGAAGAACAAAAAAAATTGAGAGAGTATGTTATGACTAAGGTGGATGGGATTAGCTTGAGCATTCAGAGACCAACAGTGTAAGCAAATAATTTTGAGATCAAACCATCTATAATTCAGATGATTCAGACATCCATTCAATTTGGAAGTTTTCCAAATGATGATCCCAACTAGCACCTTAGTAATTTTCTAAAGATATGCTATACTTTCAAGTTTAATGGGGTGTCCGATGATGCAGTGAGATTGAGACTCTTCCCTTTCTCTCTTCGAGATAAGGCTAAGAGTTGGTTGAGTTCGTTGCCACAGGGATCCATTACTACTTGGGCTGATTTGGCACAAAAATTTTTGGAGAAATATTTTCCACCTGCAAAGATGAGAAATTATATTACCTTATTCATGCAACAAGATTCAAAGACTTTGTATAAGGCTTGGAAGAAGTACAAAGAGCTATTACGACGATGTCCACATCATGGTATTCCCGATTGGTTGCAGATACATACTTTTTATAATGGTTTATTGGGACACACGAGAACAATCATAGATGCTGCTACAGGTGGAGCACTTATGGATGAGTCATTTGATGATGCTTACACCTTACTTGAAGACATGGTTGCAAATAATTATCAATGGAATCCTGATAGGACTCCTCAAAGAAGAACTGTAAGGGTTTATGAAATTGATGCAATATCTGCCTTGACTGCTCAAGTACATGCTTTGACTAAGTAGTTAGCTCAAAGTGGAATTCATACACCTCAAGAAACTATGGCATCATGTGATTTATGTGGAGCAAATCATCTTAGGGAGAGGTGTGGATTGAACATGGAGTTTGCACAATATGTTGGCAATTATACCAGGCAGCAAAATAATCCCAACTCGAATTTCTATAATCTGGGTTGGAGAAATCATCCAAAATTTTCATGGAGTAATAATCAGAATGTTCAATAGCCTATTCAAAGGCCGAATAACGGTCCTTTAGGATTCCATAACAATCCAGTGCAAGACAAGGTTAAATCAGTTGAGGAGTCTTTAAATAAGTTCATGGAGCAAACTACAAATCTTTTTCAGAATCAATCTTCACAAATTCAAAGTCAAGGAATTGCAATTAAGAATATAAAGAACCAATTGGGGCAATTGGCAAATTCCATGAATTTTCGACCACAAGGTGCTTTACCGAGTAACACTGAGCAAAATCCAGAGCAAAGGGGCAAAGAACAATGCAAAGCAATTTCAAGCCACCAAACTCATGAGTTGACTAGTTCATATGCTTCACAGTTGGATCCAAAGGAAATGAGTCAACAGTTAGTGGAAGGCCAGTCAGATTTTGAGCAATTTGTGATATGGGGGATGAGTTGAATGAGAAGGGAGTGCCTTCAGTTAACCAAAATAAGGCTAAATCTGATGCATATGGAGAAAATTCTAGGAGACAAAAGAAGAAGAAATAGGAGAAATATTCAACCGAATATGACCCCAAATCTAGATACCCACCTCCTCCTTTTCCTCAATGCTTACAAAAACAAAAAAAAAAGAGTAAAATTTTTCTAAATTTCTTGATGTTTTTAAGAAACTGAATATTAATATTCCTTTTGCAGATATATTGGAGCAGATGCCGAGTTATGCTAAATTCATGAAAGACATACTCTCAAGAAAAAGATGACTTGAAGACTATGAGACAGTTGCTTTAATTGAAGAGTGCAGTGTTATTCTCTAAAACAAACTTCCCCCAAAGCTCAAGGATTCAGGGAGTTTTACTATCCCTTGTACTATTGGTAATCAGTATTTAGGTCGAGTTTTGTGTGACTTAGGAGCTAGTATCAATTTGATGTTTTTTTCTATTTTTAAGAGATTAGGATTAGGAGAGGCTAACCTACACCAGTATCCTTACAACTAGCAGATAGGTCCATTAAGTATCCATAAGAAGTCATTGAGGATGTTTTGGTTAAAGTTGAAAAATTGATTTTGTCTACTGATTTTCTTGTTCTAGATATGGGAGAAGACAAGGATATTCCCATTATCCTTGGAAGACCCTTCTTAGCTACAGGAAGAACTTTGATTGATGTTCAAAAAGAGAACTTAACATGAGAGTTCAAGAATAAGGAGTCACATTGGACACTATGAAATTTCCTAATGGTGCTAATGATTGTTTCAGTTTGGATGCATTGGACACTTTGATGTTTGCTTCTCCCAGTCCTAAAGAAGATGATCTACTCCAAGCTGCCTTGACAAATTTGGAGGCTTTTGATGATGAAGTCAAGGAGTGTTGTAGGTTACTTAATGCTACACCAAAAGTCTTAGCCAAGAAGACAAAAATTGATCCTTTGCCATGTAAAAGTTTAGATTTTTCTACTTCCTCCCATGAGCAATGTATGGATGTAAGTGAAGCTATTCCTACTTTAGAATTGAAACTTTTGCCTTCTCATCTCAGGTATGTCTTTCTAGGTAAATCTTCTACGTTTCCTATGATTATATCTATTGATTTGAATGAGGAACAAGTAGAGAAATTGCTTAGGATCCTTAGAGAGCATAGGAAGGCTATAGGTTGGACGTTATCTGATATTAAAGGAATTAACCCTTCAATTTGCATGCATAAGAATAATTTGGAGGAAAATAGTAAACTAACTATTAATGCACAAAGACAATTAAACCCTATCATGAAAGAAGTGGTAAAGAAAGAGATAATTAAATGGTTGGACAATGGTATAATTTACCCTATTTCTGATAGTTCATGGGTTAGTCTTGTTTAATGTGTTCCTAAGAAGGGTGGGATGACTGTAGTGCAAAATGATAACAATGAATTAATTCCCACTAGGACTGTAACCAGTTGGAGGATTTGCATGGATTATAGGAAACTTAATAAGGCCACAAGGAAAGATCACTTTCCTCTACCTTTCATTGATCAAATGTTGGATAAATTAGTTGGTCATGAGTTTTATTGCTTCTTAGATGGTTATTCTGGCTATAATCAAATTGCTATTGACCCTAAGGACTAAAAAAAAACCACTTTTACTTGCCCTTATGGGACTTTTGCTTTTAGACGAATGCCATTTAGTTTATGTAATGCACCTGCTACTTTCCAACAATGCATGATGGCCATATTTTCTAACATGATTGAAAAGTTCATTGAGGTGGTCATGGATGATTTTTTTGTGTTTGATGATTCATTTTATTTATGCTTGGCTAACTTTAAACTTCTTTTGCAGAGATGTGAAGACACTAACCTTGTGCTAAATTGGGAAGAATGCTACTTTTTGGTTAAAGAGGGTGTGGTACTTGGCCATAAAATTTCTTCGAGAGGTATTGAAGCTGATCGTGACAAAATTGACATAATTGCCAAGTTACCACCTCCTATGTCTGTTAAAGGAGCAAGAAGTTTTCTAGGCCACGTAGGTTTCTACAGGAGGTTCATCAAAGATTTTTTTAAGATCTCTAAACCTTTGTGCAACTTGCTTGAAAAGGATGTGTCATTTGTTTTTGATACTGCATGCATGAATGCCTTTCTAGTTCTTAAAGAAAAATTAACTTCTGCACCTATTATTGGTACCCCTAATTGGAACTTACCTTTTGAATTGATGTGTGATGCTAGTGATCATGCCATAGGTGCAGTGATAGGTCAAAAGAAAGGTAAGTTGTTTCATACCATCTATTATGCTAGTAAAACTCTTAATGATGCTGAATTGAATTATGCTACTACTGAGAAAGAGTTACTAGCCATCGTTTTTGTATAACGACCCGTTAGGGGGTCTAGGTGTTTTCGGGTATTTTATTATGGGTTCAAAATTTTTTCTTTAATTAAGTGAGGATTGAAAATATTTTTTTATTTATGGAATAACGTGTGAGTGGAAATAAGAATTTGGTGGCCCATCCAAATGGAATTCAAAAATATGGGAAAAGTCCAAATGAATTGGGCCATTGAGATGTGTTTAGAATTTTAATTATATTATGAATGAGTCTAGGTGTTTTATTACTTGATGGCAATTTAATGGCATTTTAAATGTGGGTCAAATATTTTAATACTTGATGATAAATCTCTTTGATGGCATAGAAATAATTTTAGATTTGTATAATTTTATTTTGTGGTTTATGTAATCGTGAAAATACGTATATGGGTATAATTTTTTAATAAGTTGGGAAATAATGGACTGAGCCTCAATTAAATTAGTTAATGAGTCCATGGGTCTATCAGGTGGGCTATGTAAATTCTAGTTTGGGCTTAAGCCCAAAGGTAATAGGATTTAAATTTTATTATTATGTGGAAAAAAAATAAAAAATGGAAAGTAGCAGGTTGTCTGCTTGAAGTACCAGGCGTCTGCAGCTCTCTCTCCCTCTCCCTTTTGATTCTTTGTTCTCTCTGTACACTGATTTTGTACAATTTGGATGATTTGGTGCTTGATTCTGTCTCCTGTTCTATTGGCCATCACTTTCGTTCCTCCTTCTCCACCCGCTTCATAACCTCCTTCTTCTCCATGTTCTTCTTCTGCTTTTATCTTCTTCTTCTTCTCCACCCATTTTTGTTGTTGACAACTAGAGCTTCAACGGAGGAGTCTCATCAGGTAAGTTCTCTTTCTCGCACCACTCTTTTACCTTCATTTCGTTCTTCCATTCGAGATTTCTTTGATCATACTAGTTATGCACTTAGATGTTCAGTTGAACTAATCTTCTTCTTCCTTCTCTGTAAATTTATTGTTCATATATATATATATATACATATAGACACCCAGTTATATTCCCTTCTAATCTAGCTTTGGATCACCCCAAATTGTCATTATTTTCTATTGGGATTGTCTTCCCCAATCTTCTTTCGGAATGCTGTAGCCCATAGGTATTGCTTGTGTTATATATATATATGTATAAATCGTCGTCTTCGTAATTGAGTTGCTGAATCGTTTCTCAGTCATCCAAATAGAAAATGGCTTATCCAAATGAGTCTTAGGAAGCCATGTGAGTAACATCCGGATGAGTGTGTGTCTCATCCGGATATATATCAACCCATCCGAATTCTACCCTCCAAAGATAGCCATATCCAAATAGATCACCATGGCAGTAACTTCAAGCCCATTTTTGACCTCTATACAGCCCGAATCTTTGAAAACTTAAAACACGAAAATTATAGATCTTTCTCTTGTATTTTCATATCATCTTTAATCATTTCAATCAAAGTTCGAATGAGAGAGATATTCCCAGAATATCAAACACTGTTGAACTGTATATTCACATTCGAATGTAACGCAATAGTAGCAAACTTCAAGCCAAATTTAAACCTCCGTTAAACTTGAATCTTTGAAAACTCAAAACATAAAAGTTGTATATCATTCTGTTGCATTTCCATATCATCTTGAATCATCTCAATCGGAGTTTTGAGGAGAAAGTTATGCCCAAAATACAAAACCTTGTTGAAGTTGAATTTTTGAAACATGGTGTATCCGAATGACTTAGCCCATATCCGGATATCCATCCGGATGCGCTACTATAGCATCCGGATATCACTCACAAACTTAACTTTGAACATCCGGATGTCTCACCCCATATTCGGATATCACTCTCAGTCACTCACAGAGACATCCGAATATGCCTCCAGCCATCCGGATATCACTCAATGCTCCTCGAACATATCCGAATAGGCCATAACCCATCTGAATACACTTTCTCATATTTGAATATATGTATATGCTAAAATCTGAATACCCTCTTTAATTTTCCAAAATACATATCAATGTTAATTTAGCATAATTATTAAATGAATCATTAAAGATTATTATGATGGGAAAAATAGCATATTAAATCTATATTACTCCTCAAATAATGAATCAAGATTTAACCTTAAATAGCATCTCTCAAAATTATTTTTGCGTTATAATTTACATCTTGATCGCGGTAAATGTTATGAAGTAAGATATGCTGAATTATTTGATGATAGTAAAATATCCGGTATGGGTAAATGGTGTTGAAAGTATGAATATTGAGAACTAAGAATTTAAATGCATGTGGTTGGCAAATGCATACATGTACATGTTACATATATATATATATATGTTTTGAGCACCTATTATTTTGCGTCGAGGGAAAAAGGGTAACCTAGAGCACCTGGCGCAGGACGAGGTGGCCATAACTCGACAGGTTGGTTCCATATTTATTTGTGAGATTATATTGAAATGATGCATTTTGAATGTATTGATTAATGGCTTGAGAGCTGGAAAAATTTGATATTGATATCGAAATGATGCACTTTGGCATCCATTGATTGATGGCCTGAGGGTCGGAAAGATTTGATAATGACATTGAAAGCTTGTGCACATTTTCATAGTGATACATGGTAACATGATACATTAAGTTAAATTAATAAATTCATGAATTATGCATCTTGTATATAATTATGGAGTCCATGATTATTCTTCTTAGTGTAAGACCCTATTTCGGCATAAGCTTACTACATAATTTAAGTGAGATTAGAATACCAAAAAATGGGCTTGATAGCAAAATAGATCGCCGAATCAACTACAGGAAATATCCCAGAGTGTAGTTGGATATAGAAAATGATATGGTCTCGATGAGCGTTCCGAGATAGGATTTATGGAAGTAAAAGAAATTGGAATTGAGATGATTTTCGGTACAGCTAAAATACAGCTTCATTTTAGGCTGAAATACCGAATTATCATAGGGGACTTCCGAAAAATCAACAAAACCCTGGAGGGGGCTTCAATTTTTCATAAGGAATAACCCTGAGATGGTTTCGGGATAAATTAATAACCCGGTGAGGACACTGGGGCGAAATCGTCCTTATCAAGTAAATTCGAAGTTATTAATTATGGATTTTAAGTATGACAATGTAATTTTCTTTGAGAGTTAGAGGGTGTATTGGCAATTTAAGATATTCCCCAAGTGTATTAAGGATAAAATAGGGGATTAAATGTATATTTTCCATAATTATATTAGTGTAATATATATATGTATGTATACGCATGCGCATATAGGCATGGGGAGCATTCAAAAGCTCGATGGAATGGGTTTTTCAATTGAGATTCTAGGCTAAGGAATCACAGGGATTAAGAAGAATTATGGGGTTAAATATGTGTAATATTAATATATTATATATATGTATGCGTGTGGGCGTGAGGGGCTTGGGGAATTTCCAAATTTCTGTCAATACATGGGCACGCAGGCGTGGGGGGCAATTTCTGCAACTGTTGGCTTGGTTCTTTGTTGAGAGCAATTGGAGCAAGATTTCAGAGGGATTGAGGGGATTTTCGAGAGGGAGATGGAGTGGCAGCCAAGGCTGTCGGGTGCTTCGCGCCTATATATAGAGGAAGAAGAAGAAATTGAAGAAGGGAGAAAGTTGCAGTGTGTGGCCAAATTAATTTCTTCCTCCATTTGAGCATTAGCCGAATGAATAGAAGCCGAGAGAGAAAGAAATTGGATGAGAGAAAGAGAGAGAGCTCGTGAGAGCCAGATGCGGTCATGGCAACTGTGGCAGCAGGCATTCGAGCAGGGGTAGTGCGGCGGAGTCCGAAGGGGCTGGAAATACGTGAAGGAGGCCAAGGCAAGCGGCGGCCCCTTGCGGATGCAGGTACAGATAGCCATGGCAGCGAGCACAGCGACTGGAGGCGAGGCAGGGCTCAGCCGGGGTGTTGTGCATGAAGGCAGGAGCTGTTGCGGTGGTGGCAGCTAGTTGCGGTGGTGACTGGTGGCTCGGTTAAGGCCATGAGGGCTGTCGACGTGGGTGGAAATGGCCGGTAGCGTAAGGTGCAGCGACTGGGCATGGCGCATGGAGTTGTTGTGCAGGTGTAGGTGCGTAAGAGGAAAAAGGTGAATAGGAAAAAAAAGAAAAAGAAAAGAAATGAAAGGAAATGGAGAAAATATTTCGAAAAATGCCAGAAAATTCTAGAAAAATAGGAAATGAAGATGTATTAATATTTCAGAGATTTTAGCGAGAAAAATTGTTTGGGCACACGTTTCGAGATAGTGCACAAAAATTGAGATGCCGCACAAAAATCGAGGTAATGTGTAAAAATTGAGGTAGTGCATGAGAATCGAGGTGGTGTACGAGAATTTAGGATTTTCACGGTAATGTGATCGGCACGTGTTTCGAGGTTAGGACACGCATACCGAGGCAACCTGAGAGGCTAAGTTAAGGTAAGTAAAAATTTTCAAGAAATTTCAGTAAATTAGGAAAATTATTTTATGAATTATTATAGATAAATATTTGAGAAAATACTTGAGAAATTCTTAGTTTTGATTATTGAGGAATTACTTAGTGGGAAAAATGTTTAATGAATTATTGAGGAAAATAGGAAGAAATGGAGGAAAATTATGAGAAAATTAGTAAAAATAGATTATTGAGGTTATGGAATGAATATTATGGTCAGAGTATGTTGAGGTTTTGAATCGAGTACGTTAGAAGGCTGGCATGAGAATCAAGATGTTATGAGATGCGTATGAGGTAAGTGATACTTCCCAAACTAGGATTTAGTTCTATGAAAAGGCTTGATTTGAAAGTAGTTTTCTCAAAACCTAATTTGATGTAAATGATTTTATCATGTTGTCATGTATTGATATGAATATGTCATGTAGATTGCATTTACATGTATTGATGATGAAATGTGCATATGTTCACGATAATATTATTGATCATGCATTCGCATAAGGGTTTGAGAGTACGGGTAGGAGTGTTCAAAAAATCCGTCGGACCGCGGTTTCCGGCCGAACCGAACCGAACCGGACCGAACCGGCCGGTTTTTTGAATGTGTGGGTCGGTTCGGTTTGAAAATCTGCCAAACCGCGCGGTTTGCGGTTTGGCAGACCGGCGGTTCGGTTTTAAACCGAACCGCCCGAGTTTCTATAAAATATAATTAAAAAAATATATATATATAAATATAAATATAAATTGCTATTTGCGGCCGAGCCCACCCATCCTTCCTTCCTATCCTCTCATCTTTCTCTCCCCATTTCCCCCAAACCCTAACCCGAGCGGCCGAGCCCACCCATCCGCCGCACTACCGCAGTCTCTCTCTCCCTTTCGACCTTCGGATCGCCGGCGATCGGCGCCAACCTACCAGCGAGTGGCGACCCCCATCGTTTCCGATAGCCTCGTTGCTTCCGTCTCCGGCCCATCACCGCCGCCGCCGCCTCCTCGCTGCCTCAACACCGCCGCCTCCAGCTCCATCACATCCTCTCCCGCGCCTCTGTTGAATCGCCTCCGCTATCTCAAAGGTAACGGTTCATGATCTGTTCCAAAGCTATATATATAAAAAGTATGTATTTTGTGTGTGTGTGTGCAGGGCCGGCTGTCGGTGTCGGCAGTGGGCAGCAGAACATGTCATTCTCTCTCTCTCTCTCTCTCTCTCTCTCTCTCTCTCTCTGTCGCCGGCCACCGTCTCCTTCCTCCTAGGTCTGTTACCTAAAATCGTTTGCTGGATTTCTATTTGAAAAATAACTAGGCCGCCCAGTCTTGTGTCGAAAAAATGGGGAAAGAAAATCCACAGTTTCAGGCCAAATAAATGCATAAAAATGGACCAGCGATGGAGATTCTAGATCACTGGCTCTTCTAGCCTGAAACCCACTACAATTGCATAGATTTGGATCCTAGTTGTTAACATAGAGGACTCCCTACCGTACCCGTTTGATATATACCTACTAGATCCTTCGCTGAAAGTTGAGGCTTTTAAGAGTTTTTTTGTTTGGTGGTTTGTATTTTATTTTTATGTTCTAAATGGAGGATCTTAGGAATTTTGTTATGAAAAGTCGATGTTGAAATGGAAGTGGGATAAGAATTTTTTTTTTAATTTGAAAGTTTGGGCACAGTAATTTAGATTAGTTATGATTTTATCTTTCATTCATAAAAGTTTAATTATTTTTTTAGAAAATGTTTTAAAACCTGAAATTGATTGTTTCTTTTATAAAAAGTTTTGATGTATAGTTTCTTTGCGTTAATTTAATTTAAAATTTATTTGTATTTTTATGTAAATTAATTATAAGAATTGGGTTCTTTGAATTATGATTTGATTGCTTCTTAAAATACACTAAAAAAACAAAAAAATATAGAATGTCTCCATTCCATTATTCAATAACATCACTTTTTTTTCTATAGGTATTCTGTAAACTTATCATTTCCCTATATAAATAATCCTTGCAAATCCTTTATGAAGCTGCATGTTGCTGTGTTGAATGTCTAGTGCCTTGTTTAAATTCAATTTCCAGCGTAACTAATTTTCTCTTAAGTTTTTTATTTTTGAGTACATGCATACCCTAGTAAGAAGAAGTCTCTACTCTCATGAGATCAACATAGACTTATCTACTTATCTCAATTGTTCATTTGTCTCTAATAGTTGAGTTTGAAGAGTTGCTTAGTCGATTAATGAATCCAAGTTGTTTAGTTGACTTGTACCTAGCTAGGGTTTAGATAATGTGAATTCCAAATAATTAATTTTCAAGAAAATATCTCAAATTTTTTATTGTTTCAATGGCAGATGGAATCAGCTAGTAATACCGATCCTGAATGTGTAAGAAACATCAATGAAAATCAAATGACTAATACTACGATTGAATCAAGTAGCGGCTCTAAACCTCCATTGCCACCTAAAGATTCTAAGGACAAAGCTGTAAAAAGGAAAACTAGGCAACAATCTGAAATATGGGAACATTTTACTAAAAATGAGGATGATTATTCTGAGCCTAGAGCTGTGTGCAACTATTGTGGCAAAGATTATGCAAGTGATACTAGAAGAAATGGGACAAGTACTCTTTGGAACCATATAAACAATCAGTGTAAGAAGAATCCTTACAAATTAGAAGATAAGAAGCAAAAGATTTTACATTTTCTAAAGAAGAGTGACAGTGAGGATGGAAGTGGATCAGGTAGTAATCTTGTAGCTACAGGATTTAGTCAGGCAGCTTGTAGGATGGCATGTGCCAAAATGATTGTCATTGATGAATTGCCATTTCGGTTTGTGGAGCAGGAAGGGTTTAGATCATTTTGTAGTACTGTATGCCCTAAGTTTGATCTTCCTTCACGCATTACAATTGCTAGGGATATAATTAGTCTCTACAATGAAGAGAAGAAAAAATTGAAGTCATTTTTTGTTAAGCATTCACAAAGAGTCTCTCTTACCACTGATACATGGACTTCCATTCAAAATGTTAATTATATGGTGCTTACAGCTCATTTTATAGATTCTGAATGGAAAATGCAAAAAAGAATATTGAATTTTTGTCAAATTTCAAATCATAAGGGAGAGACAATTGGTAAAACAATTGAGGCATGTTTGAAAGAATGGGGGATTGAGAAGGTTTTTACAATCACAGTTGACAATGCTGCTTCTAACAATGGGGCTATTGGGCACATGAGAAAAAGATTACAGATTTGGAAGAGTGCTGTTTGTGATGGAGAATTTTTACACGTGAGGTGTTCGGCTCATATTTTGAATTTGATAGTGGGTGATGGCTTAAAGGAATTGGATTACTCTATTATGGCTGTACGTAATGCAGTTAGGTATGTTAGAGCTTCTCCTTCAAGATTGGAAAGATTCAAAACTTGTGTGAAGAATACATGTAAAGAAGAGAAGGCTCTTGTGTGTTTGGATGTGCCAACAAGGTGGAACTCCACCTATTTAATGTTGGATCATGCACTAAAATATGTTGATGCATTTAACTTGTTGGAAGAAGAAGATTTGCTTTATTCTCAATATTTTTATGAAGAGGATAAAAATGGAAAAAAACATATTGGGCCACCAAATTCTACAGATTGGGAGAATTGTGCAATATTTTGTAAGTTTTTGAAGACTTTTTATGATGCTACCCTCACGTTTAGTGCTTCCTTGAATGTTACTGCAAATAATTATTTCCATGAAATTTGTAATGTGCTTGGTAGACTAAACAAATGGAGTTTGTGTTATGAATCAATCTTGAAAGATATGGCTTCTAGCATGAAGAGAAAATTTGATAAGTATTGGGGCAACATTGAAAATCAAAATATGATTCTTTATGTGGCAGTTGTACTTGATCCTAGGTACAAAATGAAATATGTGGCATTTTGTTTGCACAAACTTTATTCTGAAGATGAAGTTCAAACCATTATGGATTCTATCAAGAGCACTCTAGGGAAGTTAGTGAATTTTTATGCATCAATTGAATCAGATGAACAAGGTGGGACAACTTCTAGACCTAGGTTTCCAGTTGTGGATCCTGATGAGGATGATACTGTTAACATGTTTAAATCCGGTTTTGAGAAAGAATGTTTTCAAGATAATGCTACTGAAATGAAAAATGAGCTTGAAAGGTACCTAGCTGAGCCAAATGAGGATATAAGAAACAAAACTTTTGATATATTGGCATGGTGGAAGGTATCTTCGACAAAGTTTCATGTCCTATCACTGATTGCTAGAGATGTTCTTGCCATTCAAGTGTCAACAGTAGCTTCTGAGTCAGCTTTTAGCACTGGAGGTAGGGTGCTTGATTGCTTTCGAAGTTCGTTGAGTCCATCCATGGTAGAAGCGTTGATTTGTTGTCAGAATTGGTTGAGAGCTACATCTTTACCATTGGATATGAGCCCAGTATTAGAAGAGCATGCTACTTATGAATCTGCTGAATCTGGTAATTTTTTATCTACTCATCAAATATGTTTATTATTTTATTTGTATTAACTATTAACTTTAACATTTTAATTTTCTAATTTTATTGTTCTCCTTAATATTGTAGATAAGTTCGTTATGACAAAAAATTTTCTCAGCCTTGATTAGTGATGAAGTTGAAGACTTTGGAGCAGGTATTGATATATGGTTCAAATGAACAATTCATGTATGCATGTATGTATGTCAAGTAATAGGATTGAGAATTTATATGATATGAAAATAATTTTTCAACCATGCATAGGAATAGGTTTCAAAGCATATACTATTGCAGAAATAACCACTCACCTAACCCCTTTGTAGAGAAAATCCACAAATATTCAGTGACTTTGCTTCTCATCGGTTCTCCTAGCTCAAAGTTTTATGATTAAACCCTCCTCTAACCATTTATTTATATGCCTCTTAAGGGTTCATCCAATTCCTCTTTGGTTTTGAATTCAATTTTTCTCTTTTGTTTCCAGTTTTCCAATTAATCATAATCCTTATCAAATCCTAATTAGATAATTCACAGGTTTTGCTTGACAAGGAAGGGTCTGCTTGCAAATTTTGGATAAACAATTCTTCTTTAACAAGGAAGTGGTTTGTTTCCAATTCTTTAATAAATGCCAGTCCTTATCAAATTCTCTTCCATATGTATCTCATTCTAATTTATTCCAATTTGTCCAGCAATTTCTAAAATCAAGTTTATGCTCAGTTCAAACTTCAAGGCCAATCTAAATCCTTCTACAACTATGACAATCTCTCTCATCTCAATTCCCAATTAGAATTTGAACTAAATCTCAATTTCTTTGAAACTATGATTACATTATCCTAATCTATGATGACTTTAGAAATCCTATTTCCTTTCAATTTTTTTTTCCTTTCCAAATTTCTGTTGTTACATATATGTTGTTATAGCATCTATGCTAAAGCGTCCTACAACATCTACTAACAACAATCCAGTAATGGACCATCAAACTGCAGATCCTGAAAATGTGCTGACAAGATCAAGACCTTTTGGAACATCAGATGAGGTATTGTGTGTACTATTTCAATTATTACTTTTCTTTTAATCTCTGGCCTTTACTTTTGCAACATGTCTGCTTTTGATGTTATTTGAGTCATTTTGGAGATTACATCCTATTGTCAACAATATTTTTGGTCCACGACTCTGATTTGTATCAAATTGAGAGATATGTTTTCCATTATTTAAAACTTGTTATGCCCATTATTGAGAGATCTTTTCAACAGAAAAAGGCTATTCCTTTTCACCTTTACAAATTATCATACTGCAAAAGTGATTATTCTTACTTTAATGTGTGCATTTGCTTTTTTCTTTTCTTTGTTAATTTCTTTGTAATAAATTAATTTGAGTGCAGGGCAGGGGCCCCAAATAATTGGATCCTATCTATCTTAGAGACTTTTCTATGAGACTTTGGATCCCATCTATTTTAGAGACTTTTCTATGTAATCTTGTTCTCGTCATTCCTCATTCCTCATCTCAATCGTCTTCTCTTACAAATAATTTAAACATCTACTCATGGTTGTTCAAATAATGAAAAAAATAAATTGTTCTATTCCCCTATCTACTCATTTTCTTATTTGCAGTTCGTTTCTTGATTTTCTTATTTGCAGTTTGTTGGCCCAGTGGAGATTTGTTGGATAATACTGAAGATTATGGTGGTCCTATGCATACTTATGGACTGATGTATCAAAACCTGGTGTTAGAATAGAATGAGTTGTCTATTTTGTTGCTGGTAACCTGGTATGAATATTGAATAGTGGTGTTTGTAAATTAGGAATTTGTTGCTGGTAAACAGGGATTAAATCAGCTGTTAAATTCTATGTTTAACTGCATTATAAGGTACTCATGTTGGCCATATGGATTAAATTAAGTTAGATCAGTGTAAACAGGAAATGCAGCCAAAAACAGGGAAATTCGTCCGGTTCGGTTCGGTTCGGTTCGAACCGAACCGGCCCGAACCGGACCAAACCGGCCCGAACCGAGCCAAAATGAAGAAATCCGAACCCGCGGAAACCGAACCGAACCGAACCGCAAAATGCGGTTCGGTTCGGTTCGGTTTTCCGCGCCAGATCAAACCGATCGGTTTGATTTGGTGCAAAACCGACTTTGCGGTTTGGTGTTTTAAATTGGTTTAAAACCGGCCAAACCGAACCATGAACACCCCTAAGTACGGGCCAGGACCGCTGCTCTTCCAAGGGTGCACCCATACACCTTGACCTGGGAAAGAGGCTGTAAAAATGGAGAGTAGCATTAAGGTACAGTTGGTTCAAATCGAAATGAAAGGAAAATAACATTTTGCATACATGCACGAAAATGATTTTGTACTCTTACTTAGATGGTTCATCATCTAATTGGGCTTTGCCCTTGGAATATTCAAACGTTCCAGATGGAGATTATAGTAGGTACGAGGATGAATGAGGCATGAAATGGCACTTAACAAAGTGCATAATGAATTAATGATGAGATGAATGTATGTAATGTAGCCCATGTGTTTAAGTTCTGCTACTTTGAAATCTGAACGTTTTGAAAGTCCATGATATAAGATATGTGTTATGATTGATGTTTGAGGAAACGATGATGTATAACCTTATGGTTAATGACGATGTATAACCCCATTTTAGGGTTAATGTTAGTTGAGAAAGGATGTTATGTTTTAAGCCATGTTGAGGAACTTATGTTCCATTGATGAATAGCCTTGTATTGAGGATTAAGTTTGAGGAGCGATGATATGAAGATCTGATTTATGATTAATGTTAAAGTAAGATGTTAGGTTCGATTCTAGCTTTCACATTAGATGTATGTGATGATTCTCTCTTTCGAGAATAAATGTATGGTAATTCTGGGATGGATGCGAGGAATGATGTGATTTAGTATGAGTTTGAAGGGAAAAAATTTATCGTCCCAGAATTGTCCCAAGTCATAATGAGCCCGAGAAAGCGGGGCGTTACACTTAGTGTTATCGTGTTCTTGGATCCTATATATTGATCATTATTTCTCGAACTTGCTAAGCCTTGTGACTCATTTGATCTTCTTTGCCATTCTAGGTAAAGGAAAGACTGTTATTAGGGGACGAGTCCAATAGGACTTCAGCCCAGGGTTAGTGGTGTATAGAGACGCGTCCTAACTTTAAAGATCCTAACTAGTGATTTGGTGAGGTTATAGTTGATGTAAATTTATTATATTTATTAGCATGTGAGCCTCTTATTATTTTGTATGGCCATCGAGTCCAAAGTTACAAGATATTGTAAATGTAACAGAACTTTAATTTAATTTTTGCTGCTAGAAATGAAATGAGTTGTCATTTTAGATCAGTTTTGTTCTATATCATCTCTGTAATGACCTTTTTCGAATATCCTATGTTGAGTGGGAATATTCAAGAGTGGGCCCTTACAATTTTGGTATCAGAGCATAAGTTAGGAGTAAATGGAGTCTCTGTACACCTTGAAGTGATGGGTAGAGTTAGGACCATGATTAGTAGTCCAAAATTTAGAAGTGTATTAGAAGGATGTCCAAAAAATGGCTAGGAATGAGAAAAAATGGGTGTTCGTGGTAGGAAGCCTCTGACTCGAGGTCAAGGTTAGAACACCCCCTTATATACGAATATGTATATGTAAGTATTCTTGTCATCCCATAGGAATTGCTAGAAGGGTATTAACAATGAAGCGTGTGTGTTCCAATTATGGTGCTTGGGTGAAGAATGGTTTACTTTGGTAAGGAAACTGACATTCGACCTTGCGTGGAGATTTTGGAACCCCTTAGCATGGATTTTGGAGAATCGAGATGGTAGATGCTGGACCCAAGCCTTGGGGAGCTGGATTTGCTCTGGTATCGCTGGGAAGATGAGCTACTTTCGGTATGGGGAGGAAGGCAATGAGAGGGTGAGCTTGTGGTAGATTACTTGTACCGAGTGGATCCAGTGTTCAAATCCACTATATGTGAACCTCTGTGGGGCCTTCCAGAGAAGCAAGTGTTGTTCGTGAGAAAGTATATGAATGAAGTGTGGAGGCAGCTTGTCAGAATATCCTGATGCAAGATATGCACCTCCGATTCCATTATGATAATTTTGCTGGTACGGTAAGGCAACAAGCTGAGCTATGGGAACCTTATCAGACCCTACCTTATGACTCGACCGAAGGTAAAACTGTTTCTGGGGAAATTCCATCAGAGGCCGTGGAGTGGGGACCTATTTATTGTTGTTGTACTTTTTATACAATAGTTTTAATGATGAAAAACATATATTGGCTTAATCCCTAAGTCATGAGTCAAGTATGTGGTTTTCAACATATATCAATTTCAAATATCAAGTTTCATTGTCTGAAATTGAAAACCCTGTTTTTGGCTAAGTCTGAGAGATTTGCACCTTATAAGGAGAGGTATAAGAAAGAGTTTTCTTTTTAGAAAACTAACTCCCGGTAATTTGATATCTATCATTCAATAGTGCTAAAACGATTTTTAATGAATTTTTCATTAAATAGAAAGTATATATTTTGAAGGTGGGTTTATTGCTAAAACTTGAATTTGTACTAAAACCCAAAATCTACTTTATTATATATTTGGATTTTGATTTTCTAAGTATTTTTATTGAATCCAAATAGGGGGTACTTCGTTATTTACATTTATGTATTAAAGTAAATGGAGGTAAAATATAAATAAATTATATTTATTTAAAGAAATGTGGACATTTACTTAAGTTAAAGAAATGGAAATAACCTGTGATGTGTATACATGCTGTGGAATGTGCTTTCAAATGTTTCTGAAACTGTGTCATGTTTCTATGCATGTTTCGAAACCTTCTATGCATGTTTCGAAACCCCTTTGAAATGGTTTTCAATGTTTTCATGTATGCTATTTCGAAACATCTATGCATTGCATGTGTTTTCAAAACAGGTTTCGGACTATGTTTCGAAACCTCCATATCATGTTTCGAAACCTCATTTCCAGAGAGGCATGTTTCGAAACTTATGTGCATCATGTTTCGAAACTTCTTCTCCAGTGAGGCATGTTTCGAAACTTATCATGTCATGTTTCGAAACTTCTGACATTCTGTCAGAAGATTATTTGAAAACCGAGATGCATTTGTTTTGCATCTTTGTATTTATTAAAATGCTTCTCAAAGTATTTTTTAATGCACTCTCCATGCTATGAGATTCAAATTTGAATTTGAATGTGAGTGCTTATTATTTATTCAAAGTGGGCTGAAGATTCTGTCTCCCACTATCTGCTGTCTCTAAGTGCTTGTCTGTTGTATGTTTCGAAACTTGTTCTCTATGTTTCGAAACTTATGTGTAAAATTGTGATGTTTCGAAACCTACTTAGTATGTTTCGAAACCTACTTAGTATGTTTCGAAACCTACTTTGCTTTCTTGTCTCTAACGGCTATAAACGGCCAGATTTCTTTATCTTGGTATAAATAGCAGGTATTTGAAGACAAGAACAGGTTGATAGAGATTGAAAGAGAGTCAACAAGCAAGAACAAGTGAGCACACAAAAGAGACACACACACAAGCACAAATGATCTAAATCCATTTGAGAAGCTCTCAAGAAGATCCATTCCATAGATGTGCATTGTGATGTGAAAAAGGAGAAGCAAGTGCAAACAACGAGCATCATCCTTTCGCTCTCCTCACCTCAAGTTAAGAGGTTTGTACAACCATGTGGTAAGGCATTTATTGCTCTTTGGGTTGTAAAGATAAATTTAATTATCTTGTTAATATTGTAAGGTTTGAGTTGAGCCTAAAAACTCATTTGGTGTAAAGGTTTGAGTTGAGCCTAAAACTCACTAGGTGCTAGGTTTGAGTTGAGCCCATAAAAACTCACTTTCTAAGGTTTTGGGTAAACCATCGTAAAACCCTTATTGTGGTGATCACTAGTAAAGTGATTGGGATTGCAAAATCCTTCAAGTGGGAAGCTTGAAGGTAGTGGAGTAGGCGAGTGTCGAACCACTATAAATCTTGTGTGCAAGTGTTCTTTAACTTTCGCATTTCATTATTGCACAAGCTTTCATTAGATTTGTTATCAAAGGCTAAAATAGTTTTCTTAAGTATAAACTTATACACATACATATAAAACATATCTTTGATAAACAAACATCTTTGGTATACTCTTATTTATGTATATCATCTTTACCAAAGATCATTAGTTTGAAAAACAAGTCAAAAGATTTCAAACTAAGTAAAACAGTGAAGTAGATTTCAAAACATACATTGCATATTTCGAAACTTGTATAGTAGGTTTCGAAACCTACTTAACAGAAAGCTATATTTCGAAACATATGTTCTATATTTCGAAACCTTGTATTCTTCCAACAATCAAAGTTTTAAATTATCGAAAATCTACCTAAATCCCAATTCACCCCCCCTCTTGGGATATATTTACCATCATTAGGATCCAACAATTGGTATCAGAGCCTAACTCCCTCAAGGTCTAACAACCTAAGGAGAGATCTATGGCATTCAAGGAAGGTTATCCTATTGATGTAGCACCTTATTTTAATGGCTCATACTATGAACATTGGAGAGTTAGAATTTCATTTTTCATGACATCTATTGATTCTTATTTGTGGAATATTGTGAAAAATGGTTTTGTTTCAAAACCAAAATTAGAATGGGATGACAAAAAGAATTTTCTCCTAAACATTAGAGCCATGCATATTTTACACCATGCATTAAGTGACGATATTTATGTTAAAGTTTCTAAATGCTCAAGTGCTAAAGATATTCTAAATACTCTTGATTCATTATATATTTCTAACAAATCTTGTGAGCATGTTGATGAAAGTTTACAGATTAAAAACACCTTGAATCATCAACAAATAGAGGAGGAAAGAAGCTCCCACGTCTCTAGTGAAGAAAGCTCAAATGAGTGCTTCATGGTAAATGAAGAAGAGGAGGTAACCTCTACTTCTACTCTTGTTCTCAATAGTGAAAGTGATCATGAATCTAGTTCTTTAAATGATATATATGATGATCATGATGCTTTCTCAAATGAAGAGTTGTTAAATGCATTTAATGGGCTATATGTCAATTTTGAAAAAATGTGTTTGAAAAACAAAACTCTTCAAAAGAAATTAGATTCTCTATCTAATGAGTTGGAAGCTCTAAAATCTAAAAATGAATATTTGCTTGCTTCCAATAAAGAACTTTCAATGAAAAATGATTTAAAAGAAAATCTATTGAAATCTCCTAATGTTACCTTAAATGAGAAACCTATTTTAAATAGGAAGATTTCAAGTTCTTGTAATCATGACAAAGGTGTTCAAAATTTTCATAGTCAAAGAGCAAATGTCAAAAGCTCATACTTTCACACCTCTCATGATATTAGATGTTTTCATTGTAACAAATTAGGCCACATTGCATCTTGTTGTCCTTCTAAAAGGAAATCATCTAGTGGTCCTAAAATGAAATGGATTCCTAAGGGAACTAATGTGTCTAATACTTCCCATATTAAACACCAAGGATCCAAGTATGTTTTGAAACCTAAAAATGATCATTTTAAAAGGAATGTGCATAAGGATAAAAGGAAAACAAATTTCAAACGAAATTTCTTTGAGTCACATCCTAGTCATTGGTATCATTTTGAACATAAAGGTTTCATAACAAAACATCCACATAAGCTAAAACAAGTTTGGGTTCCTAAGGAGGAGCTCTATGCTAACATTGGTGAACCCAAGGTGGTTTGGGCACCAAAAGCTTGTGGATAGTGTTTTTGTAGGTTGCTTGACATCCAAATGACCTTTAAAGAGAAATCTTATTGGATGAATCAAGTATGAAGGAAAGAGGAGGTGAACAAGAAGACTACTCCTCATTTCGCCAACCAAGTAAGAAAGATTTTATCAAAATCTTGGTGGTACATTTCTATCCCTAAACTCTCTATGCTTATTAGTTTTGAATGATGAGCTTGCACTCTATGATGTTTTGTCATATGCATTGAGTAAGGGAAGAATGAAGTTTGTTGATATATGCTAGTAAGTGTTATCTTGATAAATGCTCCTATGCATGTCCTAACTAGCATAAGTCAATCATGTGATAAGAAATATAAGTATGCTTAATGCTAAATTCATGTGAAGTATCTTGTCACAAATGAAATAAGATCATAGAAAATAGGATAGAATTTTTGCATAGACTTATTCTTGTCTAGTATAAGAGAAATGCCTAGTATAATCAATATCTCAAATATTTGACTATGGCATAATTGACTAAGTCATGCAAGTATGAATATGTTTCTATAATCTATCCAAACATGATCTTGTTGAGAAATTGACTAAAGCTTAAATATGAAAAATATTTGTGAGGCATCCATAAAAGGCTAACAAATAAGTATATCATTTAAGTCTTCAAAAATCTCAACCTCTAGGTCTCTAATCTTAATCTATTTAAATCTCCTTGGACCTATGAGAATCCAAAACCTAGATGAAAAACATTATATCTTTGTCATTATAGATGACTCCTCTAGGTAATCTTGGGTAATATCTCTTGCATCTAAAAGTGTGATCTTTTAAGAGATTTTGAAATGAACAATTCAAGCACTATTGTGAGGAAAATAATATTGATCATAATTTCCTTAGTGCTCACAAAATGAGGTAGTTGAAAAGAAAGATAGATCTTTATAAGAAATGGCTAGAGTTATGTTATGTATCAAAAATCATTTGATCTAAGCCATTAACACCTCATGCTATAGGATAAATAGGGATTCAATAAGGCTTATCTTAAAAGAAAACCCCTATAAGTTATAATTGATGATATTCGAGTCAAAACTCCTAAACCTATAGAAGATTGTAAGAATGATCTCAATATGAAAAATTCTCATTAGATCAAAAGCAATCAAGTCTATCAAGTGATAACATGCTTAAATGTCTAATAGCCCATAAAGAGAAAGAACCATTCATTCTAAGAGAGAAAACCTCATATGATTGGAGATTTTTTCAAAGATATTAGGACAAGAGCATCCATTAGAAATGAGTGACAATTTGTAAACTCCTTATCTATATTTTGAAAATTGTCTATTTGCATTTCAAATCTAGGATTATCAATTTGCAAAAAGGGATTATCATTTGCAAAAAGGGATTGTCTTTACACGGTTGATACCTCATCGTGCCATTTCAAGGTCTTGAGGTCTAACAAAGCCGTTGCCTTCACCGGTGACATCCTTACATTTTTGAAAAGTGTTTAAAAAAAAAGGGGGGGGGAATCTTTTATTTTTCCAAATTCACCCTCTCTTGTGAAAATTAGCTCCAAATCCTAAAGAGCACCCAACCATATGATCCAAATGGCTTTTTAAGATCAAAATGGATAAAAGAGGAATAGAGCTAAATTAGTAGCTTAAGGGTATAGTTAAGAAGAAAGGAAAACATCATGATGAATCCTAGGCTCCTATAGCAAGTCTAGAAACCATAAGAATGTTGATGGCATTAGCATGCCGCAAACCTTTTAAGCTCATCATGAGAATGTCAAGAGTGCCACTTTAAGTGATTATTTAAATGAAGCTGTAGGAGCTCACAGTGAAATTTTAAGACTTCGAGACAAGGATAGTGCTCGCTCAAGTGTATTCATTAGGGGAGAGTCATAATGTTCTACGAGGAGGAAACGTGGGAGATTTAGAACATGCATAGACTGTAGCACTTGAAGTAAATAACTATAACAAGTAAGAACCTCCACCATAGTGGATAAATTGTTGGATTAGGTGTTGAGGCGATGTATCTTTTAAGATTGGCATGTGATCAAGATGGTATCAGTAAATGGTAAGATGGGAAATAAGTCATCTCAAAAAGGATATTATAGCACTATCAATGGAATAGTCATATACTCATCGAGTGAAGAGACTCATTGGGAATACTTAAGGGTTACTTGTACAAATTGAGAAATTTTAGAATGTATGCTATGGCTAGCGAATGTGAATTTGGTTGAAGGAAATGGTTTCCTTGTGGACCCTACCTGAGGCCTAAGGTACATTATATTATTCATTTGGAACGATTTAAGGAGAGATATGGTGAGATTTGTTTTGCAATGTCTAGTGTGTCAGCAAGTAAGGTCAAACATTAGAAACTCGCAAAGTCATTACAATTATGATCAGCTCGGAATGGAAATGGGATAATGCTCCCATGGACTTTGCGTAGGGATTGCCTAGGATGGCAAAAAGAACGAGCTCGTTTGGGGTACTAGTAGTTCGGATGACTAAATCAGTCCCTCCTGGATAAATAAGAAAATGTTTTCCCTAAATCGTTGGGCAGAGATGTATATTAAGGAAATAGTAAGACTGAATGGTATTTTGTCAAGTATCTTGTGAAGTGTCGCATGTTACCTCGGGGACCAGGTGGAAGTTTAGTGCTACATTTCGTCTGCAGACAAACCGATAGAAGGAGAGAACTCTTCAGGTATTGGAGGAGATATTACTGGCACGTGTGTTGGATTTCCTTGGTAGTTAGGGCGATCATCTTCCATTAGTGGAGTTCGTTTACAACAGTAGTTACCATGCCAGTATTGGGACACCATCCTATGAGGTGTTTTATAACAGTTCATATAAGACACCAGTGTGTTGGGAAGATGATGGATATCAAGCCTTGTTGGAACCCCAGGTTATTAGGGAAACATTTTATAAATTAGAATCATTAGGGCCTAGGTGAGAATGACCCAAGATAGATAAGGAAGTTATGTAGACCGAAAACGCCAGGATTCAGAATATGAGATGTGAGACCAGGTATGGTTAAGGATGATGCCATGAGGTGCATGCGATGTTTGGAGCTCAGGGGAAACTTAGCCCTCGTCCTATTGACTCTTTCAAGAATCCTAGTGCGAATTGGACCTTTGACGTATAAATTAGCCTTGTTTGGCCAATGTGCATTCGGTGTGGCACGTATTAATGATAAGAAAGTATGTGATGGATCCTTAGCATGTGGTTGATTTTTCTTTAGACCATAAAGGTCATGCGTGAGGTATGATATGAGAAAATGTCATTGAACATTCCAGAATGATAAGAAAAGAAAGGGGAGTATAGATTGAATCCGTTTGTAATAGCCAATGACAATGTCGCAATCAAGGCGAGGTTGCTCAGAAATTTGAGGATGAGCTGAGGCATTTCCTTTCCAGTTGTTTGTGTGGTCAAATGCGAATTTGGGGACAAAATTCTTTAAAGGGGGGAGAAACTATAACGACTTGTTAGGGGGTCTAGGTGTTTTCAGGTATTTTATTATGGGCTACAAATTTTTGCTTTAATTAATTGAGGATTTAAAATATTTTTTTATTTATGGAATAACGTGTAAGTGGAAATAAGAATTTGGTGGCCCATCCAAATGGAATTCAAAAATATGGGAAAAGTCCAAATGAATTGGGCCATTGAGATGTGTTTCGAATTTTAATTATATTATAAATGGGTCTAGGTGTTTTATTACTTGATGGCAATTTAATGGTATTTTAAATGTGGGTCTAAGTATTTTAGTACTTGATGATAAATCTCATTGATGGCGTAGAAATAATTTTAGATTTGTATAATTTTATTTTGTGGTTTATGTAATCGTGAAAATACGTATATGGGTATAATTTTTTAATAAATTGGAAAATAATGAAATGAGCCTCAATTAAATTAGTTAATGAGTTCATGGGTCTATAGGTGGGCTATGTAAATTCTGGTTTGGGCTTAGGCCCAAAGGTAATAGGATTTAAATTTTATTATTATGTGGAAAAAAAAATAAAAAATGGAAAGCAGTAGGTTGTCTGCTTGAAGTAGCAGGCGCTGCAGCTCTCTCTCCCTCTCCCTTTTGATTCTCTGTTCTTTCTGTACACTAATTTTGTACCATTTGGATGATTTGGTGCTTGCTTCTATCTCCTGTTCTCTTGGCCATCACTTTCGTTCCTCCTTCTCAAGCCACTTCATAACCTCCTTCTTCTCTATGTTCTTCTTCTACTTTTATCTTCTTCTTCTCCACCCATTTTTGCTGTTGACGACATGAGCTTCAATGGAGGAGTCTCATCAGGCAAGTTCTCTTTCTAACACCACTATTTTACCTTCATTTCGTTCTTCCATTCGAGATTTCTTTAATCATAAGAGTTATGCACTTTGATGTCCAGTTGAACAAATCTTCTTCTTCTTTCTCTGTAAATTAACTGTTATATATATATATATACACATATATACACCCAGTTATATTCCCTTCTAATCTAGCTTTGGATCACCCCAAATTTTCATTATTTTCTATTGGGATTGTCTTCCCCAATCTTCTTTCGAAATGCTGTAGCCCATAGGTATTGCTTGTGTTATATATATATATATGTATGTATAAATCATCGTCTTCGTAATCGAGTTGCTGAATCGTTTCTCAATCATCCGAATAAAAAATGGATTATTCGAATGAGTCTTGGGAAGCCATGTGAGTAACATCCGGATGAGTGTGTGTCTCATCCGGATATATATCAACACATCCGAATGCTACCCTCCAAAGATAGCCATATCTGGCTAGATCACCATGGCAGAAACTTTAAGCCCATTTTTGACCTTTATACAGCCCGAATCTTTGAAAACTTAAAACATGAAAATTGTAGACCTTTCTCTTCGATTTCCATATCATCTTAAATCATTTCAATCAGAGTTCGGACGAGAGAGATATTCCCAGAATACCAAACACCATCGAATTGTATATTCACATTCGAATGTAACGCAATAGCAGTAAATTTAAAGCGAAATTTAGACCTCCATTAAACCTGAATCCTTTAAAACTCAAAACATAAAAGTTGTATATCTTTCTATTGCATTTCCATATCATCTTGAATCATCTCAATTGGAGTTCGGACGAGAAAGTTATGCCCAAAATACGAAACCTTGTTGAAGCTGAATTTTTGAAACATGGTGCATCCGAATGACTTAACCCATATCCGGATATCCATCCTGATACGCTACTGTAGCATCTGGATATCACTCACAAACTTGACTTTGAACATTCGGATGTCTCACCCCATATCCGGATATCACTCTCAGTCACTCCCAGAGACATCCGAATATGCCTCTAGCCATCTGGATATCACTCAATACTCCTCGAACATATCTGAAAAGGCCATAACCCATCCGAATACACTTTCCCATATTTGAATATATATGCTAAAATCTGAATACCCTCTTTAATTTTCCAAGATACGTATCAATGTCAATTTAGCATAATTATTAAATGAATCATTAAAGATTATTGTGAAGGGAAAAATAGCATATTAAATCTATATTACTCCTCGAATGGTGAATCAAGATTTAACCTTAAATAGTATCTCCCAAAATTATTTATGCGTTATAATTTACATCTTGATCGCGGTAAATGTTATGAAGTAAGATATGCTGAATTATTTGATGATAGTAAAATATCCAGTATGGGTAAATGGTGTTGAAAGTATGAATATTGAGAACTAAGAATTTAAATACATGTGGTTAGCAAATGCATACATGTACATGTTACATATATATATATATATATGTTTTGTACACCTATTACTTTGCGCGGAGGGAGAAAGAGTACCCTAGAGCACCTGGCGCGGGATGAGGTGGCCATAGCTCGGCAGGTTGGTTCCATATTTATTTGTGAGATTATATTGAAATGATGCATTTTTGAATGTATTGATTAATGGCTTGAGAGTTGGGAAAATTTTATATTGATATTGAAATGATGCACTTTGGCATGCATTGATTGATGGCTTGAGGGTCGGGAAGATTTGATAATGACATTGAAAGTTTGTGCACTTTTGCATAGTGATACATGGTGACATGATACATTAAGTTAAATTGATAAATTCATGAATTATGAATCTTATATATAAATGTGGAGTCCATGATTACTCTTCTTTGTGTCATCATGTTCTTGGATCCTATATATTGTTCATTA
This sequence comes from Diospyros kaki, assembly GCA_036245055.1. Classification (NCBI taxonomy): domain Eukaryota; kingdom Viridiplantae; phylum Streptophyta; class Magnoliopsida; order Ericales; family Ebenaceae; genus Diospyros; species Diospyros kaki. The sequence goes on from BSEG01000016.1 coordinate 35,244,876, forward strand.
TTTCTCGAACTTGTTGAGCCTTGTGACTCACTTGATCTTCTTTGCCATTCCAGGTAAAGGAAAGACTGTTATTGGGGGGCAAGTCCAATAGGACTTCAAACCAAGGTTAGTGGTGTATGGAGACGCGTCCTAACTTTAAAGATCCTAACTAGTGATTTGGTGAGGTTATTGTTGATGTGAATTTATTATGTTTATTGGCATGTGAGCCTCTTATTATTTTGTATGGCCATTGAGCCCAAAGTTATGAGATACTGTAAATGTAACAGAACTTTAATTTAATTTTCACTGCTAGAAATGAAATGACTTGTCATTTTAGATCAGTTTTGTCCTATATCATCTCTGTAATGACCTTTTTCGAATATCCTATGCTGAGTGGAAATATTCGAGAATAGGCCCTTACATTTTGCCTTTGACAAATTTAGATCATACTTGATTGGTTCTAAAGTTGTTTTTACTGGTCATTTTGCAATCAGGTATCTTCTTTCTAAATAGGATGCCAAGCCAAGACTCAATAGGTGGGTACTGTTGTTGCAGGAATTTTGTTAGATTTGAATAGCTATGGCACCAACACCAAGAGGGGGGTGAATTGGGTTGTTTTAAAAATTTGATTGAATTTGAAAATCCTTTTAATGAAAAATGTAATTTAAGTGAAAGTGAGGATTAATGAAATGCTTGAAACAATAAATGAAACAAATAGGACAAGCATATAAGAGACACAACGATATATAGTGGTTCGACTTAAATCAAGCCTACTCCACTACCTTAGCTCCTTACTAAGGATTTTTCAATCAATCCACTAAAAACCTTCTATCTCTTCGGATAGGCCCTCTAGCAACAAGCTAGGAAATACAACCCCTTGCTTCAACAAGCAAGTCCTCTAGCACAACAAGCTAGGTATTCAACCCCTTGCTTCAATAAGCAAGTCCTCTAGCACAACAAGCTAGGAATCAAAATCATCCTACAAGCAATGTAGTCCCTCTAGCAAAACAAGCTAGGAAAATTATAAAGAGATATAAGATAGGAGAGGATCTGAGAAACAATATTCTCAGTTACAAACTCTCTCAAATATAAATACAAGGCTTGATAATAAATTTAACCAAATGAATACAAAGCCTTGAAAAGAGAATGAATTTACCAATGAAGCACAACAATGATCTTGGCACTTGAGAGCTTGTAATGTAATCTCTTGGTTGGTTTGAATCACTCATTTGACTTGTATTTATAGTCCCTTGAGAGCCCATTCACGAATCTTACCGTTGGTAGTGGAAAAGCCACTTTGGGTGAGTGAAAAAACTAGCCGTTGGGGGTTTCTGCGACACAAACGGTCGACAGATGCAAGGCATCGGTCGACAGATTAGCAAAAATTCAAAATCCGATCGACAGATTAGCAGAAATTCAAAATCCGATCGACAGATCATCTAAGACGGTCGACAGTTCCTTGTGCACGCATTCTGCCGGTCGACAGATGCATAGGCATCGGTTGACAGATGGTGCATACTATCGAAGCATCACCAAATGGCATTCTGTCGGTCGACAGATGCAAGAGCATCGGTCGACAGATGGATAAAAATAAATAGTCGATCGACAGATGGTGAGACATCTGTTGATAGATGAAGCCATCCCTCAGGACATACATACAGCACAACTTATTTACATTTTTTTAGTTTAAGTAAATGTCCTCATTAAAACAAAATACCTAAAAAATCAAAATCCCCCATTTGGATTCAATAAAAATATCTAAAAAATCAAAATCCATAAGAATAAAAAAGTAGAATTTGGGTTTTAGTACAAACTTAGGATTTTGCGATTTTACCACCTCCAAGATATACACTTTCCATTTCTTGAAAAATTCGTTAAAAATCGTTTTAGCACTAATGGATAGAAGATATCAAAATACCGGGAGATGGTTTTTCAAAATGAAATCATTTTCTTATATGTCTCCTTATAAGGTGCTAGTCTTCCAGACTTAGAAAAATTTTGAAACATTATCAAAATGAGTTTCAAGACATGATGCATGAACTAACGGATTTTTCATACGTTTAAATTTCAAACCAAAACCTTTCATGCACGCTTCAAAATATGAAAGCTTATTTTGAAATATGAGATTAACATAAATGATTTTTCATACTTAAGATTAGATTTTCATCAAACACATTTATGTTCAAGTTGGTCTTTTGCCGTAAAACAATTTTAGCTCTATCTTGACCAACGACTTCAAAGCTATTTTGAAAATCATTTTAGGAGCATTTTGGTTTTCATTTTAACAAAGTATTTGAAATTGATTTTTGTTGAAAACCATAAACTTGACTCACAACTTGGAGATAGAACAAAGTATTGTTTTTCATCATCAAAACTAAACACAAGGGTAGAACATCAAATTCGACTTGGAAATCAAAGATAAAAAGGGTGATGAGAATCTTGTAGCTGACCACTTAAGTAGATTGGAGAAACATGGCAACAATGAGCTAGCACATGATGAGATTAGAGAGGAGTTTCTCAATGAAAAAGTACTAGCTATTCAGACCTCTCAAATTGCTTAGTATGCGAAGTTTGTTAACTTTATTGTAAGTAAAGTCCTTTCCCCTGATTTGAATGCTTATCAAAAGAAGAAATTCTTGCACAATGTTAAGTATTACGTTTGGGATGAACCTTACTTGTTCAAAATTTGTAATAAACAAATGCTTAGGAGATGTGTGCCTAGTGAAGAATATAATGACATTTTGATGCATTGTCATGCCTTGGAATATGGTGGTCATTTTTCAGGGAATAAGACTGCTGCAAAAGTCTTGCAGTCAGGTTTTTATTGGCCTACTCTTTTTAAGGATGCCTTTAACTTTGTTAAAAATTATGACAGATGTTAGAGAGTGGGTAACATATCTAGCAGACATGAGATGCCATTAAACATAATGCTTGAAGTTGAATTGTTTGATGTTTGGGGTATTGATTTCATGGGACCATTTGTTTCTTCATTTGGAAATAAATACATTTTAGTTGTTGTGGACTATGTTTCCAAATGGGTAGAAGTGGTGGCATTGCCTAAGAATGATGCTAAAGTGGTGACTAGAGTTCTGAAAAAGCACATCTTTACTAGGTTTGGCACGCCCATGGTAATTATCAATGATGGAGGTTCACACTTTTGTAACAAACAATTTGATGCATTGCTTGCCAAATATGGGGTTACCCATAAAGTTGCCACTGCTTATCATCCACAGACTAGAGGACAGGTCGAAATTTCTAATAGAGAGATTAAAAGAATATTGGAAAAGACAATGATTAGGTTTGGGAAAGATTGGTCTCAAAAGCTTGATGATGCATTGTGAGCCTATAGAACTGCATTTAAATCTCCTATTGGAATGTCTCCTTATAGACTTGTATTTGGTAAAGCATGTCATTTGCTTGTTGAACTTGAACACCATGCATATTGGGCTATCAAGCATTTAAATTTTGATATGCAAGCTGTAAGTGAGAAGAGACTTTTGCAATTAAATGAGATGGATGAATTCAGGTTAAATGCATATGAGAATGCCAAATTGTACAAAGAGAAAACTAAGAAGTGGCATGACAAAAAGATATTGAATAGGGAATTTGAACCTGGCCAATTGGTGTTATTATTCAATTCTAGGTTAAAGCTTTTTCCTGGTAAATTGAAGTCTAGATGGTCAAGTCCATTTGAGGTTATTAATGTTTCTCCTTATGGAGCAGTGGAAATTCGAGATTTTGGTACTAATTTGACTTTCAAGGTTAATGGACAACGGTTGAAGTATTATTTTGGTGAACCTATTGATCGTCAAGTGTCCACAATTACACTTTCCAATCCCCGATGAAGGTGGTCAAGTCAAGCTAAGACTCAAAATTAGAACTACATTTCCCTTTTTCCTTAACTTTTAGTTTCATGATTTCTTTATTTCTTTATTTTTTTTAGCTATTTTTTTTCTTTCTTTTCAAGTGTTGCTGTGTTACTTGTGTTCTCTAGCGTCTACAGGTTTCATGGATGGTGGTTATGGGTCAACTCTAGGCTGTTCTTTAGAAAGTTCAACACCTACGCCTTTCTAGTTCCACCTACGCCTTTCTAGTTCCACCTACGCCTTTCTATGTCCACCATTGTCTTTCCCTTTTAGCACGTGAGCTGCATGTTTCAAATTCACAATCAAGGGAGTATTATTTTTCTTTTCCTCTTCTCTTGTTTTTAAACATTGAGGACAATGTTTAATTTAAGTGTGGGGGTGGGAAATCTTTTTATTTTCTTAATTGTTTGTTTGAAACTTAAAAAAAGAAAAAGAGAAAAAAAAAGAGAGAGAATGATATGTACGATTGATGATTCCTTTAAAAATAAAATGTTTTATTTTCATGTGTAGGCTGAATTCATGTTTCCTATTTAACTTTGGTCAATGCATAGTTAGTTCAAGATTGAGAATTGTTCTATTTGATTATCGATTCTAGATTTAACAGTGTTAAGAAAAAGGAATTGATTATGCCTAATTATTATGATTGTTGAAATATATGTTTCTTGATAAAATTCATGAGATTTTGTGATCATGCATGATTGATTATATGAGAATAATATTGTGATTAGTTCTCGAAACTAGGCCTAAACAGAGTTGAAGTAAAATGGGATGATAAAAAAGAAAAAAGAAAAAAATTGTTATTGCTATCTATCTTCTCCTATGTTTTGAGCTGCTTAGTAGTAACTGGGGGTTGACAATGTGCTCCTGCATCATCTTTCATGTCAAACGGTGGTTCAAAATATGAGCATGCAAATGTATTCTAAGCAATTATTTAGGGGAGTAACCAGGTGTCTTCATCACAAAATGTCGACATTCGCATAAAAAACCAAGTAATGCTTAGGAAAGATTGAAAAAAATAAATAAAAAAATAAAAACATCCCTGTTACTCCTTATGTTTGTAGTAGTGGAGAGAAGTGATTGCAAGAAAGCTATTGCATGATTTAATTATGTTAGTTACAAGGTTTCATGGATTAATTTTAAAGTATGCATAGCATCAAAAGTGATGATTTTGCATGTTTAATTCTTTCAATTAATGCTTTTGGATTTAGAATTGATATGATAATATGGATAATAACCAAGGTTGTGATTAATTATGCATTGATATGTTGTTGGATTTCTTGATTTTGGCCTAATGTGAAAATAAAATGCTTATTATTTTTGTATCTTCTTTGCTTTGCTTGAGGACAAGCAAAAGGTTAAGTGTGGGGGTATTTGATCGGACTTAATTGTATGCATATTTTTATCTAATTTTTATCTTAACCTTGTGCTATTTTTTTTACAAAAATGTATGTTTATATGGATTTTAAATTATTTTAATCTTTTTGTAGGAATCTAGCAAATGAAATAAATTCAAAAATTTGGGCATAAAATAAAAAAAGAAAAAATAATAATAAAAAAATAAATATTAAAAATAATTAATATTATAATATAAAGAAAATTAATATAATTAATAGCATATTAAATATTATATTATATATTGTATATTGTATATTATACATTATATATTATATATTACATTACTTATATATATTATAATTATGTTATTAAGTGAATGCCTTGAATGTGCAGGGAGGGCTAATATACATATATATTATAATATGCACACAGATAAAATAAGGTAATTGGAGATTGGGATAGCGCAAGGGAATTGAAGGAATGAGAAGAAGGCGGCACGACACGAACAGAAAGCAGAGGAAGAATTAAGGGCAGAGGGGGAACACATAACAGGGGGACTGAGAAGAGGCGCACCGTGCAAGAAAGGACTTCAGAAGCGGCACATAGATTTGATAAGCAGACCCAGATCTAATTTAGATCTGGGCAGGGAGATCCTTTCATTTTTCTTTTGTGTTTCTGTTTCTGCAATTCTGTAATTGTTTAGGATTTCAATTATGCAACAACTCTTGATGGATTTTGAAAATATTCTATTTCTTATGAGTGGCTAAATAATTGTTTAGGGTTTTTAAAGGATCATATGCATTGAAATTTTATTGGTTACTCAATTTTTGGTTGTGATTATTCCATCAACTATATTTATTTTGTTCTAAACTTAATACTTGTAATTGCTTGATCACCAATTACATGATTTGAGATTTCTTATGATGCTAGACATAGATAAATAAGAAATAGACTTTGAAAAAAATAACATATGTTAATTGGGGAAGACATTTACTTGATTACATGTGTAATTTGTGATTATATTATAATGAATATTTTCATATAACGAGTACCTATGCTTAATGTGTTCTTTAATTCTAATTCACATAGACATATAGTGAGTTAGGTTAGTTGAATAAACTTGTTAGACCTAGACATAGGCTAACAAATAAATTAAAGTGCTCCATTGACATAGTTCGTAATTTAATCAATCAAAAATTAAGATAATTTGATAAAGTGGATTTACTAGGTGAATTTAGAAAACCCTAGGTCTTAACGAGTTGATTTTTAATTCTTAGGTACTTGTTAGTTATATGTTAATTGATTTCCTTAATTAATCAATTGTCCAAATATAGTTAATTGTAAATAATTTTAGTATTTAAAAGGTTAGTAACCAATCTCCGTGAAAAAGATATCTTATTCATCACTTTACTTGTCTTGACCGCGTATACTTGCGTGTTATTTGTGGGTTATATAAAATCACGAACATATTGAAAGGATTTAGATCAGCAAGCATTGTCTTGAGACTTCTTTCCCTTTTATAGCTTTTCCCTTCTTGAATTTCTATTGGCTTTTTGTCTATTGGATAAAAACTTCATATTTGAAAATCTGTAGAAACATTCCTATTTTTCTTGGCAAAATAATGTTTAGAATATGATTTGAGTTTTATTTTCACGCCAAAAACATGAGAGAATGGTCAGAAGGCATTAAATGTTTCAAATGATCAAAACTATGTGAACTTAATGCTCCGTAACAACTAGTTTTTCAAATTTTAACACAACATTACTCAATTATTTTTTTGTGTTAGTCGAGTATTTTTTGGTATTACTTGACTATTTTGTTATAAATCCAAAGACTTCATAGTTTTTTTTTCCAAATCATTACTCGAGTATATATTTTTGGTATTACTCGAGTATTTTTTGGTTTTACTAAACTACAACATTTACTTAGTCGATTATCATTTCAAATACAGATACCCAATGTCTATCCAACCAAATTTACTCTACTAAGGTATAGAATTACTAGACTAAGCTAAGAATTACTCGATTAAACCTAATTTCTTAGTTCATTATTGCCCAAATACATAAACTTGACATTTTTCATCCAGATTTATCACTCGATTACAAAATATAGTTACTCGACTAATATATCAATCGATTGATTAACACATTGATTACTAGATTAGTGTTATTCCAACACTTATTTGAGTAATGCACAAAGAATAACTGGTTAATATACATATACTCTGATCTTTACTCAATTACAAATGAGCTTAGTTGATTAAAGGTTTGAGTATATTTATATCCAAGAATAATTACTTGAATACAAGAACATGTTACTCAATTAAAGTGCCTCGTACTTCTTTACTCACTCAAGTCATGCAAAGGTATAATTAATTAATCTTCTTTAAGTTTCTTGACTTTTACTCAATTACAAAAGGGTAATTAGTTGAGTACAAAACTTATTCCTCAACTAAAAATCTTCCTTCACTTGATTAAAATAATAATTACTCTATTAATCATATACATTACTTGATTAAACTTCAAGTCAGAACAATACACTCAACTACACAAACATGTTAGTTGAGTAAACTTTAAGCACTAACATATCTTACTTGATTACCAACTTTTAATACTTGAATGATATTTGAAAGAGAGTTAGTTCAACTAACATTCCTAGACATTATTATTCGATGATTTCAAAACTGCAAGGTTAGGGTTTTTCTTTTCTATGGTAGCTATTAATAAAAAAAACAATAACCAAATCAAAAAAGATGAAGAACTTACCTTTGATCTTGTATTGGTGTTGATGATTTCAGATAAATTCCCTTCTTTTTTCTTGTTTCATTACTTTTCTTCATGCTTTCTGATTCTTGCTTAAATTTTTGATGAATTAATTCATCTAGCTTGACCCTTTTTATAGCTTTTTTGAATTGGGATTAGACTATCATTTGTTTACCAGCTAGTAGTAGTCCTTTTCATGATTGCCAATCAATTGATATATAGTTTGTCTCCTCCTATCTATTGTGGATTGGAATCCATATCCTCTAAGATTTCTTTCCTTTTTATCAATATGATCAAATAGTCGTTTTATGATATCCTTATCTCTTATCTTTCCTAGCTCTTCCAAGGATTTCTCATGATTATCTATTTAGCTAAAATTCTAATAATCAAAGTTATCCTAATCTCTAAGTAATTTGGAGTTTTAACTATCATAGTAGGATTTTCTATCATTATCTTTTGGTAATTTGAAATATTCGAGTATTACACTTTCTTTGTAATCTATCATGTCTCTAAAGACCCATTGTCACTCATTGGCGATTGGAATTCCCCATCATTGGTTGTCGGTGATATGGTTGAAATTCTTTCGCACAAATCTCTCTCTCTCTCTCTCTCTCTCTCTCTCATGGAACCCACATTAGTGAGTTTTGTATAGTTTCGACAAAGGAGCCCACCACAACAATGGGTTTCAGTAGTAATTTATTTTAGTTTTTTTAATTTTGTTTCTGTAATTTTAGAAGAGAAAGTAAAGAGAGTATAGGAGAATTTAGGAATTGTAACAAAATCAATTGACATTACTTAAGGTCAAGGGACTATGTGTGGCCTGAGAATTAACCTTTAAGGGAGGTTAGTAACATTTTTGAAAATACAGAGGGTGCTTGGTGTCTTCTAACCAAACTTAGACGGTGGTGTGTGTGGAATTTACCCACATTAAATATTATATAGATAATTAAAGGTATAATAAATAATAGATATTAAATACATATATGTATGTATGTTTATATTTATTTATTTATTAGGGGCGGATCTAGTAGTGACTTTTCTTGGACTAAAGCTCAAGGCAACTTATTATTAAATTCAATTTTTTAGTATAAAAAAATTAATAATAGCCTAGTTCAAAAAAAAAAAATTACAACCCACCCTAAAATCTATGATATGCAGCCTTTCACTCTCATAAGTCATTTATAAGTAAAAAATTCTAAGTCCAAGACCAAACCCATCAAAATCCTATTATTAATTTCAAACAATCCTAAATAATAGTTTCCACATTCAATTCAGGAGAGAAACCCAACACATTGAAGTGAACCAAATTCAACCACTTCGTAACAAAATGGAGGATGACTTCTTTGTTGATTGTATAATACTCTACATCAAAAGAGAACTTGCTTTCATAATAGATGTAGATTCTATTGTAAATGAATTTTTTATTTCAAAACCTATCGAGCATAGTAAAAATTTGTTGTACTAACTTTTTAATTATATAATAATTTTATTATATTAACTTTTTAAAATTTCATATTCTCCCAATATTGATTCATGAATCCACCCCTGGTTCTTATTGCTCCTTCCTATCCTACGAGCCAGTCCTTATTTTATTGCTTACTCAATTCTGATTAAAGTTCATTAATAATGATTTTTCACATAGAATTTATAATAGAAACACCATCGTTGTAGACCTCAATTCAATCGGAGATTATTTTCATTCAAAGTAGTAGTAAAATAAAATAAAGCAGCTACAATGCAAATGGCATTTACAAATTGCATTTGCAGATTGCAGTGTGAGTGTGAAGCCACGTAGATTGCAAATTGCTAAAGCACAGGGTAACCCATAATTAAAATTATTTTTTTAATATAAAAAAATAATTTTTAATAATAAGTTAGTCTAAAAAAAATTTTAGTCCATCCCAAAATCTGTGATGTACAGCTTTACATCTCAAAAAAAATTTTACCCTCCCTCTACATAAATTTTTAGATCTGCCCATGTGTTGAATATCGTGTTCTATAATCACATGACATGTATTGTGTGCCATTTATATATATATGAGACTGACATGTGTTTTTATATACGACATGATATGCATGATATTCAGGAAAAGTCCAGTTGTATCCATTTCTCGTTGTTTCTATACACTGGCCAAACCTTATGGCTCACCTTGAAAAATGTGTTTTGATAAAATATAAAAAATTATATTTCTTTGAGGATGCTGTTATCAAGTGTAGAAGGCATGAATCCAATTAATATCTAGATATCGAATGGTGATTTTTCTTTTACTCTGAGTTGTTCATACCTTCATATACCGATCTATTGATGTTTCTTTTGCTATATACTTGCTAATTCTTGTGGCTCACTTTACTTCTTTTGTCATTTCAAGAAAGAGAAAAATAGTTATTTGAGATGAGTTTCAATTAGATGTATATAGAAATGTTCTAACCTCAAGATTCATGGATATAGTGTTACGGGCATGGGTAGAGTACTTTATTATGTACTTAAAGTCTTAGTATTCTTTTATTTTAAAAATATATAGGTGGTAAATCTAAGATGATAATATAAAAGATATTGTATTATTTATTATGACTCCTATTGATAGCGAGTAAATATGAAAATAAAAAAATACTTTTGATAATTTTAAATAATTTTTGTTTCTGTATGTATTTTGAATAAATTTTCTCACAAACTTCTTATATGAACGAAAAAATTCGGGAGCGGGCATGACATTTCCATTCCAAGTAGAAGCTTCCACCTGCTTGCTGTTATTTTAAAATTATAAAAACAAAACAAAAACAATGTCTCCTTGGAAATGGAGCGACACCACATCGCATTGCCACGCCACGCCACTATCTTCGCCATGCCATCGCCACTCGTCCCATATCATCATTCATTACCACACTTTCTCATGGTACTGATAAAACGCGAAATATTCCATTTTTGCTCACATCAGTCATCACATATATTTTAATGAATATTTGCTCTCTGATATATTATTATTATGATATGATCTAAATCAAAGAAAAAAGCATAATAATCTGTGTTCCCGCCAGTTGTTTAAGCTAATTTTTGTCTCCATTTATAATCTCACTAATAATATACGTTATTTTATAAATAATTATATTACTTATACGTCAAGAGTTATATTTTAAACTATATATATACGTAAATAATTAAAATATCTCTTGTGTCTCATCACCTCGTGCTACTTCACTGTTTTAAATGAGAAATATTTTAATCATGTGTCTTACCGCCTTAACTTATTACTATAAGTGAGAGATATCTTTATTATTTTAACTAAATAATATAAAAAGTATTTTTTATCTTATAAAATCATAAAAAATTAATTTCCTTCCCAAGGTGCCCACGTGACCTATACAACCCACCCCACAAATAACATCAAGACAAAAAAAAGGAGAAAAATCAAGACAAAAAGAAATCTCTTACTATTATCTATTACTACTACTGGAGTAGTATTTTCTGTCTCTTACGATTCTATTTTGTAAAACTACTGAAACTATAAATTGTATTTAAAAAATATAAAAAATTCAAATTATTTATAAATGATTATAATTTTTTTTTTCAATTTAACAAGTTCACTCTGTTAAATTTGTCACGTTGAGATGGAAAAGTCTCATATTTTTATAGATAAATTTCAATCACCCAAGAGGTTTGTTTAAATTATTATACAATGATTCATGTGTTTTATAAAATGATGTAGATCTCTTTTATGGTTAATTGAAGATAAAAATTAATTATTTCGCCATTGTATATAAATAGTTTTTTATCGTTTCTCCTCCACGCATCTCTCTTTCTTGGTTTTTTTTTCCAGTGACTCTCAAATCATTTCTTCTGTTTCTCTTCTTCGGCGACGGATGAATGACTTTTTTTCCCTCCTAAATCCTTATCTCATGATGGGTTTGTTTTTTAGGACAACTTAAAATCTAACACAAACTCTTCAAAATCATACCTTAGAACGAAGAATCACAAAGAATGAACATGAACATTGGAACAAAGAATCACACACTGGATGGAGAATGAATGAATCACGAAGAACACGAGAACAAAGATACAAAAACCCAGTTTGAACCTAAATTTGGGTTCGATTTAGGTTTGTGTTCTTAGTGGTTCTTCATTCCACGAAATCTAAATCTAGGTTTGATATGGATTCGTGGAACGAAAAACAATTAAGAAAATTGAAACAAAGAATATAAATCGAACCTATTCTTTGTTTGATATGTTCTTTATATATTCTTTGTTTCAATGTTCTTAATTGTTCTTCATTCCACGAAATTCAAACCTAGGTTTGATATGGATTCGTGGAATGAAAAACAATTAAGAACATTGAAACAAAGAATATAAACAATACTTTATAATCAGATTGAACCCAAGTTTAGAATTTGACAAGATAAATCTAAAATTGACAAGATAAAATCTACCTTGTCAAACTTAAGTTAAAGGTTCAATATGGGTTAGAGAGAGAGGGTGGGAGGGAGGGGGGGGGGGGACATTTATATTTCCTGTTACAAGTTACCATTGTCATGTTGTCCATTGCCATAGTTAAACTTCTTGATCTTAGTTTGGCTTAACTTTTTCAGTACCATTCAAATCTAAAACCCCATCATGAAAGGGGTGTCTTTCTTTCCATGTAGTTTGGCAACAAGAGTGAGAAGGACATAGAGTGAGCCATCTTGACTGCTAGACTTGTCACTAGAAGGGATTATAAAAAAATAAAAAAATAAAAATTGATGACTTCTTTTATAAGAATGAGAAGAAAAGAGACGAGTCGTCAAAAAAATTAAGAATATTTTGGACAATTGAAGAAAATAACAATCATTTTGTAACAACAAAAGACAAATTGATTCATGATTTTAAAAGTTAAAAGATGTTGGCATTATTTTAAAAATATAAGAAGTGGTCGGTGTATTTTTATCAAAGATCAAGGGGGTAATTTGTGAAAAATATTTTATTTTTATAAAAGGGTAATATTAATAAACGTATCAGTATTTTATTTATTATTAATTGATAATAAATATATCGTACTTTTAAATATTTAATTAATTAATAAAATTATTTAAAATTTAAAAATATTTATTTAAAAATAATTTGTAGTTTACAACAATGAGAAGTGAAAAAACACACTAAAAAGCAGAAAATATATCAATCACGATTTTCTGTTTTCTGTGGCCTCACATGATAAATACACACCAAATCATCACGCGCTACGCATTGCTGCCAATAAATGAGTATTCAGACTCGTCAGAGTGCAAATATAAATGATGGATGTTAAGCGGGAAAGCCTCACTCAACAACCGAGTGAAGTCACTGCGTCTCTTTTTCTTTTGAATTAAGATATATATGGCAGCGACCATCAGCCGTGGCGGCGGCGGCGGCAGCGATTCTTCTGCCGAGTCCAGCAGTAGCTTCCGTCAGCTCGATCATGTCTTCTTGCAGGTCCTCTCTCTCTCTCTCCCTCTCTCTCTCTCTGCACGCATACACACATGTATCCGGTTAAGACAGACATTCGACATCGATCATCATAACCTAGTATTTGTTGTTATTATTGTTATTACTACTACTACTACTACTACTACTACTGTTATTTTGTTTTCTTAATTTCAGACTTGAGGTCTCTGTTTCACATGGTCGGAGAAAATTATTCGTATTTTTGATAACCGAAATGGCGAATTTTCGAATTCCGATTAGAACAATTACCAGATGACGTTCTCTTCTTCTTTGGAATGTCATAGACTCAGAGTATTGTTCAGTTAAAAAAGAAGAGTAATTTTGGACATTTCAGAAGATCCTTGACTGAACTTATTTAAATTAATAAGAGGGTTCATGTGAGTTTGAACTGAGATTCGGTGAGATCTTGTTCGTTTCCATAACTTCAGTGTGTTTGTGCAAATTCTTATCCATGTTGTCTGTCTGGTCTGTTGTGGTTTCCTTTATTGACTTCAGTGACCTGAAGGTAGTGGAATTTGTTCAGAAATTTGGTTACCTTTCTGCTCTCCTTCTTATGCCCCAATTTGCCCCTTTCGTGGTGATGACTTTGGAGGCATGTTTGCTAAATCCTATTTTATCTGTATCTACAATCATGATCATTAGGCTCATTACCCGTTTATTCCATGGATAGAGCTAATCACTTGCTGGCTAATGTGGAGTCCCCTGCCATTATGTTGGTAAGTTATGGGTAGACATGTTTTCCATTTGCCTAGAATAAAACTGTACAATCTTATAGCAGCTTCAGTGCTTTCTTGCTTTATCCCATTGGGAAATGATGGGGCCTGCTGCTTTCATGCCAGAGTGAAGGCTAGAGATCAAAAGAGCTTGTAGTGCATATTGTCCTTGTGAAACAAGTAACTAAAATTCTGTTGTTTTATAGCCAAAAAGGAAAAAAAAAAAAAAAAACTTTTCTTTTCAAAGGAAAGGAAGAGTTAGTCCTATGGTTTCTCTATTGGTTCAGAACATAATCATAACAATGAACCTCTACGTTGGAGTTTCATTATTCTAAGGAATGTAATGGAGATATGTGCTTTAGTTTGTTCAGAGACTAGCTTCTCAAGGAGAAAGATAGGAAGAGAACAAGATGTTTTCTTATGAACTATCAACTGATAATAATATTGATTGTATTAGGAAACAACAAAAATAGAAAACTCAATAAAATCAAAACAAAAGAACTTTGGCATAAGTCTCTTGCTCATTATTGATGGTTAACTAGTAAATGATACATCTGTTTCCATGGATGGATTTCTTTTATGATTTGGTTGTTGTATATCATTTGAAATCAGCTCTTAGAATTTATACGTTCTCCAAGGTATCAGGGAAACAACATAGCAATTTAAATATTTTGATTTGTTAGCTCTCTTGTTTAATTGGAAAACCTGATTCAGACTCAAACAAGAATATGGCTTGGAGAAGTCCTGCACACAAGAATTGATGACCAGCTGGATATTTCTGATTTACTTGCTGATGGGGAACTGCTGTATGCTCTTTTTTTCTCATATCTATGTTACACTTTCTCTTATGTATTTTACATGCCCATGCTTTTGTTCTCTTGATGTGTATCTCTATTGTCAACTATTCTATAGATTCAGGATAAAATGTCTCTTCCCTTTCTTAATGTGACAGCAATGCATTGTATGAGATAGTATTGTATAGGAGGTATAGTGCCATTTTTAGACCACTTGTATACAATGTGTAAACAGGTAGAGAAGTTTACCTTCTGACAACAGACTGTGACCTGATTAGGTTTACTCATTCCCCCATAGCTGCTGCTACCTGTATTTATCCTGGAATACACATAATAAAAGCCTGTATTTTTAGAGGTAAATAGTAGAAGTAAGAATGCAGGAAATTTAATTTACTGAGTAAACTGATGTAGTTGTTCAAAATTTGGAGAATTAATTCATAAAATTCTTAGCAGCTATTACGACTAAGTTTTAGGTTCTTTTTAGGTTCTAAAATAAATATCAAAGAGTAAGCATAGTGTTAAGGTGATGGAGCTATTGGATTGATATGAAAATCTGGAGAAACTAGTGAGCATTGGATGTTATGGTATTCAAATCCGAATGCAAAAATTAGGGGCTGAGAGGACGAAGATTCTATTAGAGCAGGCAAATATACTGAGGTCAACCCTCACCCCTGACCTAATATTTCATTAGTTGCATGTGTTTGGACTAGTTATATAGTGAAGCCTGGCCACACATGAGAGGAAGTGTTGAGAGCAAAAAATAATTATATAAAACATAAAGTTAACCTCAATCTAGCAACTTAAGCTTTTAGATGAGATGGTGGTTAACAATTCAACATAAATATCACCTCATCATCATGCCAAGCCTTACTCCCATTGGGTGGGTTCACCATATAAATCCTTGCTCTGCAACCACTTTTTGCCTAGGACTCATGATGGAAGATCCAACAATATTTATAATGGCTGTTTGCTTTTTAACATAGTCCTCCTTTATCCAGGCTTGGGACTGGTTGTGAATAGGAGCACTGTGTTTAACACTGGAAGTGATGAAAATGATCTTTCAAAGTTAATGTGAGCAAACATAGCTGAGTGATTGGTTTTAAAATATGGCTCATTTCCTTTGTCATGTGGGGTTGCCTTTGGGATCCTCCCTCAAAGCCACTCCAGTTTTCAATTGGATCTTGAAAGGTGAAGGAGGACAACTAGTCATGAGAAGACAATCTTCATATATAGGAAGAGTTTACTTTGATTAAGAGGATTTGGGTTAGACTTATTTCATTTCCCCCTCCACTATTCCAGCATTGGTAGCTGAGAAGTTGGAGAAGTTCTGAAGAATTTTCTTTGGACTGCCTTTATGAAGAGTTCAATTATCATCTATTGGAGTGGGATAAGGCATGTTTCCTGTGCAAATTGGGGGATTAGGAATTGACAGTTGAGGACTCTGAACAAATTATTATTGGCTAAATGGCTACCTAAAAAAAATGTGGTTATGAGGGAGCTCTTCTCGAGCAGGATGATTTAAGCGCAAGTACAGGTAGAATTATGGAGATCAGCTAACTGAGTAAATGGATTATGGTGTTTGTCTGTGGAATTAGAAAGGGAAGTGATGATTAATCATTCGTGCAAAGTCACCGATCAACAATGGGAGGAGGTCGAAGTTCTTGAATTCTTGTTTTATTCTGGAAGTTAAAGAGTGGGAAACAAAGAGTGTCGAACAATTACTCTAGCTTTTGCCTGAGGTAGCAAGCCCTTGGGAGAGTCACAACAGGTTGATCTAGAAGGCTAATGATGAGAAACTTCTGTGAAGTACTTGCATCATTGTCTTGGAGGAGCTTCAACAGTTAGCTTCCCTTGGAGAAGTTCTTTGATGCTTAAGATTCCAAATTTCCAAGAAAGTGCTATTGTTTACCTGGATTGTAACCCTTTAATGCCATCCTGGCATTGGATGATTGTGTCTTCCTAATTGGCTTGTTTGTGGGCATAGGAGAAACCAGTTGAATCTCCTTAAACACCATGTCCAGCAAAATTATGGTGCCATTAAAGGAGAGGTAAATAAAGATTGGAATGTGGTACTCTTATGCTTGATGCAGTCCATCTGGGGAGAGGATAACCAACTTATGTAGTAGGAAGCTGATATGACAATCATAAGTTGTACATATGCTGTTTTACGTGAATCTCACTTTGGTTTGAGGGATGCTATGTTCCTTTGAAAAATTTTCTTTTCCCTCTTTTGAGCTGTCCCCTTTGTTTGTAGGCATGGAATCCCCTTCAAGTATGTATGTTCCTCCCTAGGGAAAGCCAATTTCCTGTTTATATCTTTATATTCATACTGATATTGCCCATTATATAACTTTCGATAAAGTTAAAAGTAATGTTCTGTTATCCTTCTTCTTAGAAATAATCAAAGACAATTTGTCTTAATTGATTGAAATGAGCAAGAACAACATCCTCTTTTAAGGAGAGGATTACAAACAAAAAAGGAAAGAAATAATCTAAATATTGATAGCATCTTAAACTACAACCTTGACTTACTATATTTACACATTATTTACATAAAACTCAAATCCTAGAATATTTTAGGATCCAGGACAAATCTCCTTTGATTTTAGCATATTTCCAGCACTCCCCCTCAAGCTGGCTTGTAGATGTCTTCCATAGTTAGCTTGCCAATAAGTTTATCAAATTACTTCTTGTGAAGACCCTTAGTTAGAACATCAGCAATTTGTTCAGTTGTTGGAAGATATGGCATGCATATTATTTCAGCATCGAGCTTCTCCTTGATGAAATGTTTGTCCACTTCTATATGTTTTGTACGATCATGCAACACCGGATTATGAGCAATAGAGATGGCAGCCTTGTTGTCACAATAGACTTTTATAGGTTTTGATTGAGGAAATTTCAGCTCTTCAAGTATCCTTTTGATCCACATCCCCTCATATATTCCATGAGCAACAGCTCTGAATTCTGCTTCTGCACTACTTCTAGCTACCACATTTTGTTTTTTGCTTCGCCAGGTGACAAGGTTTCCCCCAACAAACGAACAGTAGTCTGAAGTAGATCTCCTATCATGAACACTTCTTGCCCAATCTGCATTAGTATAGATCTCAACTTGTAGGTGGCCATGTTTTTTGAATAGTAAGCCTTTTCTAGGAGTCCCTTTTAGATATCTTAGGATTCTGTAGACTGCTTCAAAATGCTCTGGCCCTGGTGAGTGCATAAATTGACTCACCACACTTATTGCAAAAGCTATGTCGGGTCGTGTATGAGACAAGTAGATTAATTTGCCCACAAGTCTCTGATATTGTTCTCTGTCCTTTACTTCTTCAGCTTTGACAGCATATAGTTTCACATTAGGCTCAATGGGAGTTTCTAACACCTTGCAGCCGAGTAATCCTGTTTCTCCAAGAAGGTCAAGAACATATTTTCTCTGATTGACAAAGATGCCTTCTTTGGATCTTGCAAACTCCATTCCAAGGAAATATTTTAGGATTCCCAGGTCTTTGATTTGGAACTCATTTGCAAGTTTCTGCTTGAGGACTGCTAACTCTGTCTCATTATTACCAGTTAAAATAATGTCATCAACATAAACAATCAAAATTGCAACTTTACTATCCTTTGAGTGTTTATAAAATATAGTATGATCTGCTTGACTTTGAAGGAAGCCATAACTAGTAACTGCCTTTCCAAAGCGTTCGAACCATGCTCTTGGAGACTGTTTGAGACCATACAAGGATTTCTTCAGTCTACATACTTTGTTACTCCCAAGTTTATTTTCGAATCCAGGAGGTAAACTCATAAAGACCTTCTCTTCAAGATCACCGTTAAGAAATGCATTTTTGACATCAAGTTGGTGTAGAGGCCAATCTGAATTTACTGCAAGAGATAACAAGACTCTGATAAAGTTTATTTTTGCCACAAGAGCAAAGGTCTCCTGATAATCAATCCCATAAGTCTGGGTGAAGCCTTTAGCCACCAGTCTGGCTTTGTACCTGTCAACACTCCCGTCAGCCTTACATTTTATTGTAAACACCTATTTACACCCTACTATTTTTTTTTCTCTGGGCAAGTTAACTATCTCCCAAGTACCACTTCTCCTTAGAGCATTCATCTCCTCTATAACTATTAATTTCTAGTTTGGATCATCCAAAGCTTCTTGTATATTCCTTAGCACAAACAAGTGTGAAATCCAGGGTGTGAAAGCCTTATGATTCTTAGATAATCTGTGGTAGGAGAGATATTTAGCAATAGGATATTTAGTGCAACTTCTGACACCTTTCCTAATTGCTATAGGAATATCAAGATCAGAAATAGTAGGTAAATGATTGGAAATAGTTAAAGAATCAATTTTGGAACTATTAGGTAAAGTAAAGGGAGGTGGACTAGAAGTTAAAGTGGGAGTTCTTGAACTTACAGTGCCATTTATCAAGTTTTCAGATTGGTTTTGTGCAGAATTGATATTCAAGTCTTTGTTCTTTTGATGAAATCTCTTCCTGGTATAAACCTGAAACTCAGAATTTAGATCATTATGATCAGTTTGTAGTAATTCTCCCCCTGCCTGAGAAACCCCTTTACTTGGCATTAAAGAACCAAAATCTCCTAGGTGACCATTATCAGAAACATGTGGTTCCTGAGTAGGACAAATTGCATTTGGAAGGGGGATAGAAACATCCCAAAAATTGTCTTCAACTTCATGGTTCTCCCCCTGAAGGGAATTTTTGGTAAAATAGGGTTTGTTTTCAACAAATGAGACATCCATACTCACGTGAGTCTTTTTTGTGAGAGGATCATAACACTTATAGCCTTTTTTATAAGAGGTATAACCCAAGAAAATACATTTGACAGCCCTAGGATCAAGTTTTGAGCGAAATTGAGTAGGTATATGAACATACACAGTACAGCCAAAAACTTTGATGGGAAGGTCCGAATGTAATCGAGTGTGGGGAAAAATATTTTTGAGGCACTCAAGGGGTGTTTGGTACTTTAATACTTTAGTAGGCATCCTATTTATCAAATAGGACGCCGTTAAAATAGCTTCGCCCCATAAATATTTTGGAACATGCATAGAAAACATGATGGCACATGCTATTTCGAGTAAATGTTGATTTTTACGTTGATACGTTCAGCAATGCCATTTTGTTGAGGAGTATACCGACAAGTAGTTTGGTGGTGAAGACCTTTGGTTTTCAAAAAATCCTCCAAGTGCTCATTGAAATACTCAGTGCCATTGTCAGAGTGTAAAATACCAATTTTGGTTTGAAATTGGTTTTCAATCATAGTGTAAAAGTTTTTGAATAAAGTTTCCACTTTAGATTTTTTGTGCATCAAATAAACCCAACACAAACGGGTATGATCGTCGATAAATGTAACATACCATTTTTTTCCAGATAGAGTAGAAATTTTAGATGGGCCCCAAACATCACTATGAATTATATAAAAAGGTTTGGATTCTTGGTAGGGTTTTGGTAAATATGTAGAACGATGATTTTTTGCCAAAATGCAACTTTCACATTGAAAAGAAGAACAATCCATTCTTTCAAATAATTCAGGAAATAAACGTTTCATATAGGTAAAACTAGTATGTCCTAGTCTAAGATGCCATAGCATAATTGTGTCTTGAACAGGAATTGAACTAGTACTACTAAAGCCCTGAGCTTTTTTATTACCAGAAGACTTTTCATCAAAGTAGTAAAGACCTTCAATCATCCTAGCACGCCCAATCATCGTCCCCAAGTTCTGGTCCTGAAATTCACAATAGGATTCAAAGAAAGTAACACGACAGTTAGAGTCTTTGCAAAGTTTACTAACAGACAAAAGATTGCAGGCCAAGTTAGGAACATGAAGAACAGAATGGAGATTAATTTTTTCGGTTAGTTGAATAAGACCTTTTCCTGCAATAGATGAAAAACTACCATCGGCAATTCTAATTTTTTCACTGCCAGAGCTAGGAGAATAGGTATTAAATAAATAAGGAGAACTAGTCATATGATTAGAGGCTCCAGAATCAATAACCCATGGAGAGGAATATAGACAAGAAAGAGCTTTAGGTTTTCTACCTGTGTGTGCCAAGAAAACACTAGGAATACCAGATGAGGAACTGGATTGTAACAGCTTCAAGAGTTGATCAATCTGCTCTTTGTTGAAGGGACCTGTGTCAACCTCATTCACAGTAGGGACCCTACGGTTACTGTTTTTGTCTCCTTGCTTGTTGCTCTTCCAATTGGCAGGTTTGCCATGAATTTTCCAGCAAGTCTCACGAGTATGGCGTGGCTTGTTGCAATGGTCACACCAGACCCGAGGCCGCTCATTGCTTCTATGCTAGTAATGTGTAGTCTTGTAGGCAGATGTATCAGTAAATAAGGCAGAATTTTCAATCGACTCACCAGCAGTTTTTTTGCCGAGCATGACACTCCTTCGGTTTTCTTCTCTTCTAATCTCAGCAAATACTTCACCAATGGGAGGTAGGGGGGATCGGCCAATAATCCTCCCTCACACCTCATCGAACTCAATATTAAGGCCAGCAAAAAACTTGTAAATACGACCATCTTCAACCATTTTTTTGTGGTGGTTGCAATCTTCAGTAGATTTCCACTCATAAGTGTTGAAGAGGTCAAGATCATGCCACAGTCTCTTCAAGGAATGGAAGTATTTAGTAACAGAATCGTCTCCTTGCCGAATCTCTCCCAACTTCAGAGTTAACTCAAAAACCAAGATCTGGGAGATGGCTGCAAAATTGGTTGCTGTTGATGGAATGTGCCAGCAAGCAGAAGGTGGTCGCGGCTCTTTTGCACAACGCGGCGACCACAGTAAATAGTTGCGACAGTGCTTTCCAGTGGCTATAGTGGCTGCGACTGCAGTAGCTGTGATGTGTGGCTGCGTTGCGCTGTGCAGCAACAGTGACTGAAGCTGGTCAAGGTCGTGAGCAATCGGCAGTGGCTGAAGCGAACACAGCCGACCCAATTGGAGTGGGTGTCACCGTTCGGAATGAAGAGCTTGCACTCGCCCAGCAAAAGCTTGCACTCGCAAGTGGTAGAACGAGACTTGGCAGTTGACGATGGAGGACACGATAGAGAAGATGACCTTAGGTCGATCTTGGGTGGCCGCGACCAGTAGATTCAGGTTTGGCGATGGCTGGGAATTGCCGAATCAGGGCGTCAGCAACCAATCGAGAGGCGTAGGTGGCTTGTGCGAATAGCCTCACATGGAATGGATCAGGGCGTCAGCAACCAATTGAGAGGCGTAGGCAGTTTGTGCGAATAGCCTTACACAGAATGGATGGCTGGGATGTAAACCAGCTCTGATACCATCTTAGAAATAATCAAAGACAATTTGTCTTAATTGATTGAAATGAGCAAGAACAACATCCTCTTTTAAGGAGAGGATTATAAACAAAAAAAGGAAAGAAATAATCTAAATATTGACAGCATCCTAAACTACAATCTTGACTTACTATATTTACACATTATTTACATAAAACTCAAATCCTAGAATATTCTAGGATCCATGACAAATCTCCCTTGATTTTAGCATTTTTCCAGCACTTCTTTTAAGCAATGCTTGTATTGATTGTTGAAAATCTTGCAACTGGACCAAATTGTTTTCTGGCTGACGATCCCATGACGCTCAGCTAATCATATAATTGTTAACAGCTTATTTTAACTAGCAATAGCAATTCTTTAAGTGGAACACCTGGGGACCAACCAAAGCATCTAAAGAAACTTGGGACACTGTATTTAGGAGATCATCCAAGTGCCTCTGACTATATCACTTGGGTATTTCTAATACTTTCTGTTAGAATGTAAGTAGGTGGTGAATGCTTGCTGGAAAAGTGAAGCAATCTCTTGGTTGAAATATAATCTAATGAAATGCACCTTATGTGTCGACAAGCTACTGTGGACTACACAAATACCTTTTCTCAGATGCCAGAGTTAGAATTATAGACTCCTAATATGGTTATTTATTCATCAGTTCTTTAATAAGTAATTTTTTCTATCCATTAATATCTGAAATTATTTTGAGAATCATGTATTCTGGCAGATGCTACTGTAAAGATTATACATGTGTTATATATAAAAGCTCTATTTTGCTATCAGTCTCATAGTAAGTTTATAAAGCATTTCAATGGCTTTCATATATCACGTATTGGAAAACAGTACAAATTTATGGCTGTGTTAATTGTTTATTTCATCTATATTGAGTAATTGTAACTCTTCTTGTTTGCATTTGTAGGCTTGAGGTTTCTAAAGTAATATGGACATTGTTGCTGGAAAAGTGCAAGGAACTAAGGCATATGAAAGGCCATAGATATAATCCCATTGCTTCCAGGAAGAGCAGTGGGAGATATAGGCCTTATTCTAATGTTGACTCATTCTTGAAGGTCATTTCATATTTCTGTTCCTTTCTGGTTCATGATCCATTTACTTCAGAGTTTATTCTTACCATTCTATGTGAGGATGAATCTTTTCTTTCTACTTCATAGCTCTATATTGACAGAAATGCCACAAGCACTATGATTGAGGTCAAAGTTCTATCTAGCTGGTATTTAGAGAGAAAACCCAATGGGAAGTGTAGCTAGTAGCTTGCCCCTCAATGGTCCAAAATTGTTCTTTTATAGATGTTGAGGAGTTTTTAGTGGAAAAAGGTAGTTGAAGACAAAGGAAAACTTTGTGAGAAACCTTTAGAATGACATGGGCTGAGATGGTTGGAGAGCTAGAGTTCATGTTGCCCACCCCACCTAGTGGGATTAAGGCTTGTAATTGCTGTTGCTGTTGTAGGTATTGAGGGGTTTGAATTTCTCTAGTCATATTGAAAATTGAATTGCTATTTTGAGGTGCATTTGAGTTGAATACCTATGTTCTTTCAATAATTTTTATAATGAATTGATTGGATTTATTATCTGAACCTTCTAGGATCATTATACCTGTGTCTTATTTGCTGCAATTAATACACTGGCATCAATTCTTACTGCATCAGAATTGATCCATTTATATTGTTTACAAGAACAAAATTATGGAAACCTTGTCAGAACTTAAAAAATGTACAAGTTACTTGCTGGGGAACATCTAAATGAGGTGGAGATGGGAAATACTATTTGGATATACTTTTTCACAAAAAATAAATTAACATTCTCTCTATTTGCTGAAATAGAACCTTTTTCCACTAGCAGAAGCCCAAGCTCAAGTTGTGATCTACAAACAATAAATTATTTTATCATGTCTCTCCAATAATTGGTCTGAGTGCTACAAAAATCATGTATATTGTTCTTAATGTTAGGATTTCTTGTTTCTTGTAGATATGCAAAATTTTGGGACTGAATGGCATTGATCTCTTCTCCCCATCAGATGTTGTTGAGAAGCGAGATACCCGAAAAGTTTGTATGTGTATACGTTCCCTCTCAAAGAAAGCCAGGTCTAAGCAATTAAAAGTAAGAAATATTAAGAAATATCACATAGCTGCATTTTTTCCCTTTGGCACTCTGTAGCTACTGAAGTTATGCTGTTAAAGAAGATAACTACTCATATTAGCCATACTGACATAGTTATTCACAAACTATATTTGTCATAGGTTCCCGATTTTGATATTGTTACCTATACAGTAGCCATGCCAACTAATATGGTTGAATGCCTCCGAAAAAGTTTGGAACTGTCTAAAAGCAGCTTTTCAAGTTCATCTAGTTACAGTCTGCAAAGAGGTCTGAAAATGAAATCTAAAAAGGTATGTCAGTATTATGTTTTCTTTGTTAGGAGTTTAAGTCACAACTATGGGGAAAATAGCATCAGTTTGGAACGCACAAGAAAGTAACTTCTGTTTATGAATCTGACTGGGTGATATATTCTTCTCACCTTCGCTTCAATGTAGAAAAATCCAGCTGCTTCTAATGATAGAAACTTTGAATCTTTCTCCGAAGTATCTACTGATGCAGAAAGCAATTATATCAGAGCGCCTTCTTGTTCTTCGTCAACAAACTACTCTTGCAATCCTGTTTTGCTCAAGGATTCATTTGAAAATTCACCTGTAGAACATTTGGTGGTGAAGAAGCATATGTCAGCACCATGTACACCACAAAGAGATGTACAACTCCAAGAGAAAGATGAATGTGAACAAGCACACTGCAATCCAACTTGTTTAGCTGAACCAGCGAGATCTCTTTGTGGACAGTTTGTAGAGAGTGAGGATCAGCTGGACAGCATGTCATCCCTTAGTGTTGTTCCTCAAATGATATTATCCTCTACGGACTCATACGTAAATGGTGGAGAAAGATATAGCCAGAGAACTGGTGGCATGTACCTCAGTGATGCTGATTCCGGTGTTGGAAATGATGACTCTGTTGTGGGGTATTCACAAGACAACACAATGGCAGAAAGACTTTTCATGTTGCATCAGTTGTCATGTCCAGATTTGGTTGCATTCGGAACAGAGGAAAGCATTCCCATTTTGTTTGACGAAGAAGACAGCGTGCTTAATTTGTTATTGCATTCTGATTCTCGAGGATCAGGCTCAACTGGAAGGACTCGACAGAATGGACATGGAAGGAGTTTTTCCGATGATTTTGAAGATGTTGAAGCATCATCAGTGACCAGCATGAGCTCTGTACTAGGCCGGGTGCTGAACTTGGACTTTGATGATCAATTTGATTTAGATGATTCCAAAACTGCCAAAGTGAATTTAATTGACTTGCTTAATTGTGAGGCTGACAACGGGGTGGATAGGAGTTCAACAAGTCACCATGAAATTCTGGACATGGCTGAGTATGAAAATTCCGAGCAAAGTTTAATTTCCGATATTGAGAGATCCCATTTTGAAACAACAATCCAACACTTTGGCTTGTCTGCTAACCCTTCTTTATCATGTCCATGTGGCAGGCAATTAAGCAAAGCGGACTATGAAGAATATGCTGGTTCTTTTAATAACGAGACCGGCGTATCTCAAATTAATTCAAGAGAAACCTTGTCGTTGAGGCATACGAAGTGTATTGTTTCAGGAGTAAATGGTGGGACCCCGGATGAATTAGATCAAGTTATTGGAGCACCCTGTACTGATTGTCTTCGAGTAGCTTACAGTGGCAATGTCAAAGATGAGACATCTCAGAATTCAAATATTTCAGGCTACGATAATATTATTGAATGGAGAGAACCATCCTACACATTTTCCGTGCAGGATGAGCCTTTTGTCCATCATAATTTTGTGAGTCCAGCAATTGATCGACAACCTACAGCAGAAAAGAATGCAGCAAGAGAAAGTTCAGCTAGTGTAGGTGAACAAGGTCATCAAGCGTATACAGATTGCAGCGAGGATCTTCTCTGTTATGCAGAATACGCGAAAGAGGTGAATATTTGAGTGAACTTAATTTCTGCCATTTTTACATTTATTGTTCTTCTCATGGGACCCTTTTATTTATATATGTATATCAGTTGATTTATTTATCATGTCTTATTAGGATGAAAGTATGCATGAAATCGTGAACACAATATCAGAAGGTTCAAATGGGAGAGAGTATCCAAGTGCAGAACTCCCCAGGGTAAAGCCCCATAAGAAGCCGCTGCTGAGTGCAGTTGTTAAAGGCACTGCTCTTCTCGGCACGTTGTGTCTTTTCCTTCATTTCAGGTGCGTACTTGAATGGGCTAAAATACCATCTTCCTGTGAAGTGACTTATCCTTCTTTTCCAAAACCAGCATTTCTGGATCAGCCATGGCTTTCCGCTCTGTAGTTCACCGTTGTAATTGGTCTAACAGCCATTGCAGGAATAAGGGTCATAGAGAGAAGAGAGATGAAGCGGGTAAGAAGAGGTCTAGTCGGATTCAAATGACAAATGGTGTGGAGCACGCATCATGGAAAGAAGAGCGAAAAGGAGGTGGAGGAACTGAGATTTATCCGGCTGAAAAGCTCAAGTTTGAGAGGTAGATTCAGTTTTTTGAGGATTTAATCACCAAAGCCAACCACACATCACAGGTTTTATGCTGTCCTTGTGCACGTTCTCATCCATGCATTGGCGACTTGTCATCGAAGAATCCCATTCGAGCAAAGAGACGACAGTTTATAGCAATAGGAGGAGAGAAGTGAGGACGAAGAGGATAACACCACACCAAATAGACCCCATTTGGTGGATAAAAGAAGTGTCATCTGAAGAGAAATTTTTGTAGTTACTCGTCACAGTTTCAAGTCACTATTTATGTAATATGTGTATGTAGTTGCAGTAAGAAGGCTGAGGCTATTTATATGGTCAGCAGTCTCCTCCAACATTCGTTTATTCAATTTATTCCATGGGCTGGTAGGTACTGTTGCAGAATACAGGTCCTATACTCATGAAAGAATTGTGCAGAAGCCTTCTCTCTCTCTCTCTCTAGGATGAATTCAACAAGATAATTTATTTGGATTTTGGATAATGCGATGAATAGTGCAGTTTGCACTGGTTTCGCCTCCAAAAGTGATTCAAATTAACTTAAATTTGATGTTTAAGCATTGTGGGATATTGATAAAGGCTTGAGGACAAATTTGATGTTTTGAGATTTCGTAAAGAATCCAATAAATAAATAAATAAATATGAAGTGTCAAATAAGCTACTGTTATTTCAATTTCAATGTCAATTTAGCCACTATACTGTATTATCCTAGATTTTTACAAAAAATTAGAAAAGTTAATCCTAAAAAAATTTGACGAAATTTCTTTAATAAGGATAATATCTAAGAGTTTTGAAAATTTTCAAATATTAAAATTTAATTTTTAAAATAAGTCATATGGGAGGCAGGAATTTTTGGGACTTGAGAAAATGTAAGAGAACCAAAACATGAATTCACAAAGAATTGGATTTAAGTGTAATTTATTAAAAATTGTAGAATAAGTAAATTTTGCTATATTATGGAGCTAATTATAAGCATGAAATTAAATTAAACCAAATCAAATTGAGTTGATCCTAATACCAGCCTTTGTAGTTAGGATTGAGACAACCTTGAATGGCCTAATTTCATGAGAAATTGTCAAGTGAATAGATAGTTATTCAATGTTGAAATTGAGTGAAACACATAACGAATTAGTTAGATAGTTTATTTTAAATAAAAAAAAATCCAAACAAACTTGAGTTAAGATGAATTGGAAGATGGGTGTCGAAGAAGGCATGATTAGGAACACAATGATACTACTAGATTGCAAGTCGGCTATTGGATGTAATCAAGCTTGAAAAATAGCAAAAAAAAAAAAAATTATTCAACTCACAACAAATAGTTTGAATGGGGCACTTTAGACTCAAATTCCAATCAATCAGCCTCAACTTAGACCAAACCATTCAATAGGTCTTACATACATCACAAAGGTTGGAAGAGAACAATTTGGTGTTTCTAGTACAGATTTTCGATCAAGAAGTCTTACAAACATCACAAAGGTTGGAAGAGAACAATTTGGTGTTTCTAGTACAGATTTTCGATCAAGAAAAAAGATATTCACTGCAAGATGGAAGACTTTTAGTGAAGGTTGCGACCCATACTAGAGGTGGCAAACACTCTCACTAATTGTTTTAGTGGGAGTCAGCTTATACTGAACGGAGTGTCATTATAAAAGTTGCTATAAATTCAATTAGTGACAGTTAAGATTATTCTTATCACTAAAGAAATAATATTAGTGGAAGTTAAGTGTGGCCTCCACTAAAACTTATATTAATAGAGTTTAAAGAAAGCCCTTACTAAAAACAATATTAGTGGAATCCTATTGAGACCACCACTAAAATGCACCTTACTAACAATCAACTTAGGCCTGCCATAAAAACAATTCTATTAGTGGAGATCAAGTGTGGCCTCCACTAAAACTCATATTAGTGGAGACTAACCCCAATCTCTAATAAAAATAAAATTAATGGAGGACAGTTCTGACTTCCAGTAAAACTCATATTAATGAAGACCATTGGCATCCTTCACTAAAAATAATTTTAGTTCAATTGTGGCAACTTTGGCTGCCACTAAATATTCAATTAATTGCTACTAATACTTTATTAGTGAATATTGGAGTCTTCACTAAAATTTCATTAGTGACAGCCACTAAAAGTTGCACCTTCACATAATTCAAATCAAAAGTAAATTTATTTTGTAAAACTATCTATAAAACATACAATCAAACAAACATATAAAACAAAACCAAACAACTTGTTCATGATACTCATTAAACTTGTTTCATTCAAACCTAAACATCAAATCTCACAGAAGATTCATATTTAAGTAAAACAATACAACACGTGTAAAACATTCATCTTTTTCACATACAAATGAAGATTTAATTTCTATCACGAATTACTATATTAGATCTAATCTCTTCCAACATATCATGGAGTTTTTTTAAACTCTTTATTTCTTTTTTAGTCTTTTTCATTTCATTTATGCTCCTCTTTCGCCACTTCTTTTAATTGGGTCAGTTCTTGCTTTAGTTATTCATTACATTGTTTTAAAATATTCGATTGTTCCATAAGCTCAACACGCGTTGAAAGTTTCCCAAAGATGAAACTAGGTGTTGGGCCTAGTTCGTAGCCCATACTTGTCCATGTCTTTCTTGACCAATAATTTGTAAAAAAATAGCATCTTGTATTGTTAGATCAAAAGATTGTCCCTCAGCCTGGTTGGACAATATCTCATATTGTCCCTACCAAAAAATAATGTGACACAAAAGTTAAGCTTTCTCAAAAAAAATTAAGCTAAAAGAAAAAAAAAGACAAATGCACTTTATCAAATACAATACTATTGTAATCCTAGTTACATTGATAACCTCGAATAATATTAAACAATATATATGTTAATTGACTTTAACTACCACACTAAAGCCACATACATGCTAATTTTTACATTTGTGCTCTAGCTTCACTTTTGTATGTGTGGAAACCAAGTAATCATCTAAATGTCAACAAGACACAATAATAACCAACAAACATCAAAAAACGGTTGTGGCACCCTCAATCCCACATTCGGGGTGCCACCATAACCCATAGTCATAACCACGGTCATTAGACAAATTTGAAGGTCAACTATATTCTACAGGTTAGGGTGCCCTAGGTGAGATCAAGGTTTTACTGCATTTGCTTGTCCAAAATAAACTCGGGTCCCATAAACAACATAGGCAGCGAAGGGTGTAATACCCCATGTCCGTATGAGGATGCCACGTAATTTGGATGAGTTTAGAACATCGAAAAATTAACTTGATAGCAGTTATAAGTACTGAATTGACTGTAGGGAATGTCTTAGAGTGAAATTGTCTAAAGAAAATTATATGGTCTCGACGAGAGTTCTGAGATAAGATTTATGGTATTAAAAGAAATCGAATTGGGAACAATTTTTAGTATATCTAAAATACAGTTGCTAATTAGGCTGTAAAACCAAATTATTGTAAGAGACTCCTGAAAAATCAACGGAACCCTAGGGGGGCTCCGGTTTTGCGTAACGAGCAACCCTTCAGTGGTTTCAAGATGAAACGATAGCTCAGTGAGGACATTAGGGCGAAATCATCTATATCGAGTAAAATTTAAGTTATTAATTATGAGTTTTCGCTATTAAAATGCAAATTAATTTGAGGTTTAAGGGTTTAGTTGGAATTAGGGAATTGTACAAGTGTAATAGGAATGAAATTTAGGGTTTAATATGTAAATTTCTTTAATTTAAAGTATAATATATAATTATACGTATATGTATGCGTGGCTGTGCGCGTGGTGGACAACTTTCTGTAAAACTTGGTGGCCAAGTTGTAGAGAGCTATGGTAAGAGGTATGGGCAAGAGGTACAGCCAAAGTAGAGAAGAACTTGGGGCCCAAGCTATGGAATGCCTATAAATAGAGAAGAAATGGGAAGCAAATGGCAGTTAGCAGCTTCTGCCGAGAGAGAGGAAGAGAAGGCTTGCAAAATCGAGGAAAGGAGATCGTGAGGGAGAGGTCGGTCTAGCAGTTGCCGGTAAGGCTGAGAAACAGCTTGAAGCGGCCGTTGATGGCAGTAAGGAAGGCCGAAGTCGGCCATGGCAGCTTGAGAGCAAGCTCGAGCTGGCTAGTGCAGCCGGCAGCAGCCAAGTTGATGGCCTAGCAAGGTGCAAGGACGACCTTCATGCTCGGTGAAGGTGAGAAGCAGCTAGAAGCAGCGAAGCCTCGGCCATGGCAGCCATGGCCGAGAGCTCCAGTAGGCCAACGCGAGCAGTGGAGGTTGCCACGGGTAGCAACCGCGGAAGTGGCCGCACGGATGGCGGCGCGCGACGTCAATGGCCGCAGCAGTGGCAAGCCGAGGTGGCGGCGTGCGGCGAAGCTGGGGTAGGCTGCGGCTAGGATAGCTGGTTTGTGCAGCCATGGAGGAAGAAGACGCGGGGAGCAGTAAGGAAGAAGATGAAGAAATAAAAGAAAAAAAGAAAAGAAAGAAAAGAAAAGAAAGAAAAAGAAGAAAATTAGGAAAACTTCTCGAAAAAATCTCGAAAAAATAAGATTTGAATATTTATTAATATTCTGAAGATTTTGGTCAAGAAAATTGTCCGAGCACGTATTTCGGGAGTATGGCACGCATACCGAGGAAGCCAGAGATGCTAAGTTAAGGTGAGTAAAATTCTCTAGAAAATTCTAGAAATTCAAGAATATTATTTTATGAATTTTCGTAGAAGAATATTTGAGAAAATATTTTAGAAATATTTAGTTTAGATTTATTGAGGAAAATTAGGAAGAAATAGAAAGAAAATTAAAGAAAATGTCAGAAATTATGAAAAAATAGGTTTTAATGTTTATAATAATTATAGTGATTAGGATACCATGAGGTTGAAGTTTTGAAGAGACTCGTGCAAATTTTGAGGTTGGCACGCAAATCGAGGTAAGACATGGATATTGAGGTAACTCAATAAAGCTTAAGAAGGTAAGTGGTACTTCCTCGAAAATGTTTTCATCATATTGACATGCCCTGATATGTATCCATTACGTAGAATGCATACATGACTATGAAATGCATGAATACACGTTGATATCATTAATCACACGCATATTAGGCCGAAGAGAGTACGAACTGGCACCGCTGCCTTACCAAGGGTGCACCCATACACCTCGGCTTCGAAAGAGGTGGCAGCTAAATGGTAGGTAGCATGAGGGGCGCAGGTGACACCTACGATGAAAGACATTGCATACACACATGACATAGCATTATGTACCCTTACTTAGATGGTTCATCATCTAATTTGGATTTTTACCCCTGAAATATTCAAATGTTCCAGGTAGAGATTGTAGCAGATTCGAGGGTAAATGAGGCATGAAATTGCACTTAGCAGGATGCATGAAGAATGAAATGTATGTTATGTAGCCCATGTATTTAAGTTCTACTATTTTAAATTCTGACCGTTTTGATGAATGTTGAAGATGTAAGAATTTATTTATGATTAATGTTAAGATATTAGGTTTCGATCTTTGTTTCCGCATTTGATGTGTATAGTGATTCTCTTTCGAGATAAATAAATGGGAATTCTGGGACGATTTCGAGGAATGATGTGGTTTAGCTTTAGTGTTTGAAAGAAAAAAATTTATTATCCCGGAATTGTCCCAATTTATAAAGTGCCCAGAAAGGTGGGACGTTACAATTGGTATCAGAGTTTAAGATTATTGGAAGCCCTAAGTAACCCGGATATAGTTGACGTCAGAGTTAAATCTTATTTGGGAAGTTAGGGAAGAACAATTTGGAGACTTAAGAGGACCTAGTATCGATAGAACCAGTTAGTAGGAACCCCAAGTGGAGGTTAGGGGAATGAGACTGATGGTTGGTAAGACGAAATCCCTGTTTAGAGATTCGGAGATTGTCGATTAAAGGCTTAGAGATTATTGGATTAAGTGTTGTGTAGTGGAAGTGCATGTCTAGGCAAGTTCTGGCTAAGGAAAAACTTGGTATTTAAGTGTGTCCATTTGTGACCCACCTCTCTTTCCTGAGAACTTATCTGGTGTACTATTCACGAACATACACTATTCCAGTATCCGGTTACTATTCTTGGTGAATAGTGAAAGTCTGATGGTAGCCAGTACAATAAGAATGATCTAGCTATTGAAGTTAGGATTCGATGATATGATTCGGGTGTAAGGATTATGGACCCAAGAGATTCGGAGACTGTTGATTTGAGGTCATTAGTCAAAATCCTTGCGATGAATGATAGGATAACTAGTAATTGTCAAGAACGATTGAGTCATGGATGATTAGTTTGATGTGGCATAACTTAACTGCTAAGTTAGGGTTAAAAGATAAGTATTTTTAAGGATCATTTAGTGCCTCGAAAATAAGATGAGTGGGTTAGGGATCCAATGGATTGGATTAGACGAGGGCCGAAAATGAGTTGCGTTAATTAGACGGTATTGGTACAATCGATGTAACTCGCAGAGATGGGATAAGGAACCCTAGCAGCGTGACGGCACTACTGGTTCGGTGTTCGCAGTGACAGAACTAAATCTAGGGACCCACGTGCAGATAGTTGATGGATGGTTTGCGATAAGGTACGGGAAGCCTGTCGATCGAAGCATCATTGCAGACTGCTTGGGAGACGATTAGATGTTGAAGATTTGGGACAGCCCAGTAGGGTTTGTACCTTGTATGGGTCTAGGTCCCAATGATCTAGGGTGTGAGGTGTGCCACTAGCTAAGGTTGAAAGAGGCAAGAAGCCTAGGGAATCAACCCGAAATGAAAGGGATTGAATAGGGATTGAGTGTCCTATTTAAAGAATTGCAACGGGGTTCACACGACGAATTATGCGAGGCTTGAGGAGTGAAATACCTTGGTATCTAATACGACAATGGGATCATAAGATGGTAACCTCAGTTTAAAGTAAAGTTCGAGTACCCCAAAAAAAAAAAGTTGCTTTATAGGTCGTATCAACCCTAAATGAATGATGAGAGACTTAGTCAATAAAGGTTATGACTACGGTTCAGTGTGCTAAGTGGGCTTGAGGATTCGAAAGTTTGTGAGAAGGGACATGTGAATGGGTTGTGTGGGGACCTGAATCATTATTTGAGGTTTAAGGTATCCTTAGGTAAAGAGTCCCGGGAAGTTTTTGGGGCTCGGTTATTTATAAGAAATGATTGGAGCCAATTAAGGAGATCTGATCCGGGATCTTCAAAGATGAATTGATTTGGGATTTTCGAGGAATTTCCCCTAAGGGATAAGAATCTAAGGATTTGTGATGAGACTTTAAAGTTTTCCAAAAAAGATTTGGAAGGTCCTTAGGAAATCTCGTTAAGGAAGTAGAGACTGATTTTCTTAAGCTGTGAAAGTCATGAATCAGTAAGAATCGGGGTACCATGGGAGACGTAAGTACCTACCCACTCCAATTAGCGGGATGGTTACGGATTGATGTCTTTGAAAATCTTTGGCGTGTTTAAGAGAGACAGGTAATAACAGATGTGTCAGGATGTTAAGTAATAGATCAAAATCTATTGGAGATCTAGAGTTTTCGATTTTCGAGAATGGAACTCGTATGGCTAGACGGTTAGTCTAGGTAACTTGGGGGAAAAATTGGGAGATGTATTGCTGAGTGATGTCAGTAAAAAAAAAAAAATGATGAGCATGTGGATATGTAGTAAGCAAGAGAAAAGCTAGGACATAATCCCGAAAATTTATTAGGACTATTTCTTAAATGATGAGTCCGCTAATGATGGCTAAAAATTATTGGATGCTGAGCTATATGTAGACTAAGAGGCTAGAATAGTACAAATAAAGTTGATAGCACTATTGTCAAGACGATTAAACATTAGAGTCAGGAAACAAGTCTAGAGATTGCGAGTTGGCAAGTGAACTTGTGCTACGATTGACTAAAAGTCAAAGGACCGATGGTCAGATACGAGGAAAGTAATCAGATGATTTTTTTATGGTAAAGTATGATGAGATGGTACCCTAAGGATCAAGCATGATTAAAGTTAGTTGACATAAAACGTTATTACTCGTGGATTAATTTAAGAAATTGGAGGATCAAATGGTTAATTTGATGATATAAAATGTTATTTGAGGATCACTTTTGAGAGTGCGAGGACTTAATTGAGTTATGAGTATGGGTGAATAGATATTAGTATTGCTAGATTTGGAAGATAACGTTGAATTTCGATTGATGTTAAAAGTTAAGTTATAGAATGAAGATTTGGAGACAGATAGAATTCATTAATAAATTGTAAAGATTTCTTGGCGAGATAGTTATACGACATGATTAGAAGATGATTATGATCAAAAACTTGAAGTTATATCAAGTGATGACTTAAGATAAGGCATAGTTAATTTCGATGATATGTGATGGCGTATATTTGTAATGGTTGAAGATCCAAGGGTACATGAAATAGTTTGATGACATAAAAATATTTCTTTGAGGATCAAAAGTCAAGATGTGTCGAGATCAAGGACTTTTGTGCTAAGGTTGGAAGATTATCAAAGCATGATTGATTGGTTCAAGATAAATAACATCGTAGGAAATCAGAATTAGAGAAATGTCGTGATTAAGGATATCGATTGGACGACTTAGTGAAAAGCAAATTGATAACGTAGATATGAGAGTTGCGGGCTCATTACGACGATAAGTATAGGAGCTTAAGTAGAGACTCGTGGCCCAAGGTCCGAGTTATGTGGCTAGTGGTTTTGAAAGAGAAATCCGACAAATGTGTGGTTGACAAGTGGGTTATCTAGGGATTGATAAATGTGGTAAGCCCAAGAGTTCTAACTTTGAGATTTAGAATATGTGGTAAATTTCGAGGACGAAATTTTTGTAAGGAGGGGAGAATGTAATACCCCATGTTTGTATGAGGATGCCACGTAATTTCGATGAGTTTATAACACCGAAAAATTGACTTGATAGCAGTTATAAGTACCGAATCGATTGTAGGGAATGTCTCGGAGTGAAATTGTCTAAAGAAAATTATATAGTCTAAACGAGTGTTCCGAGATAAGATTTATGGTATTAAAAGAAATCGAATCGGGAACAATTTTTGGTACAGCTAAAATACAGTTGCTAATTAGGCTGTAAAACCGAATTGTTGTAAGTGACTCCTGAAAAATCAACGGAACCCTAGGAGGGCTCCGGTTTTGCGTAACGAGCAACCCTTCAGTGGTTTTAGGATGAAACGATAGCTCGGTGAGGACACTAGGGCGAAATTATCTATATCGAGTAAAATTTAAGTTATTAATTATGAATTTTCACTATTAAAATGCAAATTAATTTGAGCTTTAAGGGTTTAGTTGCAATTAGGGAATTGCACAAGTGTAATAGGGATGAAATTTAGGATTTAATATGTAAATTTATTTAATTAAAAGTATAATAAATAATTATATGTAAATGTATGCGTGGCTGTGCGCGTGGTGGACAACTTTCTGTAAAACTTGGTGGCCAAGTTGCAGAGAGCGATGGTACGAGGTATGGGCAAAAGGTACGACCAAAGTAGAGAAGAACTTGGGGCCCAAGCTATGGAATGCCTATAAATAGAGAAGAAATGGGAAGCAAATGGCAGTGAGCAGCTTCTGCCGAGAAAGAGGAAGAGAAGGCTTGCGAAATCGAGGAAAAGAGATCGTGAGGCAGAGGTCGGTCTAACAGTGGCCGGCAAGGTCGGTGGTGGCGAACGAAGGCCAAGAAGCGGCTTGAAGCGGCCGTTAATGGCAGCAAGGAAGGCCGAAGTCGGCCATGGCAGCTTGAGAGCAAGCTTCCAGCAAGCTCAAGCTGACTGGCGCGGCCGGTACCGACCAAGTTGATGGCCTAGCAAGGTGCAGCAATGACCTTCATGCTTGGTGTAGCGGGGAAATGGCCAGAAGCAGCGAAGCCGCGGCCATGGCAGCCATGGCCGCAAGGTCCAGCAGGCCAACGCGAGCAGAGGAGGTTGCCGCGGGCAGCAACCTCGGAGGTGGTCGCACAAATGGTGGCGCACGACGTCGATTGCCGCAGCAGTGGCAGGCCGGGGTGGCGGCGTGCGGCGAAGCTGGGCTAGGCGGCGGCTAGGATGGCTGGTTCGCGCAGCTATGGAGGAAGAAGACGCGGGAAGCAGCAAGGAAGAAGGTGAAGAAATAAAAAAAAAAAGAAAAGAAAGAAAAAGAAGAAAATTAGGAAAACTTCTCGGAAGAATCCCAAAAAAATAAGATTTGAATATTTATTAATATTCTAAAGATTTTGGTCACGAAAATTTTCTGGACACGCATTTCGGGAGTATGACACACATACCAAGGAAGTTAGAGATGCTAGGTTAAGGTGAGTAAAATTCCCTAGAAAATTATAGAAATTCAAGAATATTATTTTATAAATTTTCGTAGAAGAATATTTGAGAAAATATTTTAGAAATATTTAGTTTGGATTTATTGAGGAAAATTAGGAAGAAATAGAAAGAAAATTAAAGAAAATGTCAGAAATTATGGAAAAATAGGTTTTAATATTTATAATAATTATGTGATTAGGATACCTTGAGGCTGAAGTTTTGAAGAGACTCGTGCAAATTTTGAGGTTGGCACACAAATCGAGGCAAGACACGGATATCGAGGTAGCCCGATAAAACTTGATAAGGTAAGTGGTACTTTCTCGAAAATGTTTTCATCATATTGACATGCCTTAATATGTATCCATCACGTAGAATGCATACATGACTATGAAATGCATGAATACACGTTGATATCATTGATCACACGCATATGAGGCCGTAAGGAGTACGAATTGGCACCGCTGCCTTACCAAGGGTGCACCCATGCACCTCGGTTTCGAAAGAGGTGGTCGCTAAAATGGTAGGTAGCATGAGGGGTGCAGTTGACACCTACGATGAAAGACATTGCATACACACATGACATAGCATTATGTACCCTTACTTAGATGGTTCATCATCTAATTTGGGTTTTTGCCTCTGGAATATTCAAATGTTCCAGGTGGAGATTGTAGTAGATTCGAGGGTAAATAAGACATGAAATTACACTTAGCAGGATGCATGAAGAATGAAATGTATGTTATGTAATTCATGTATTTAAGTTCTACTATTTTAAATTATGACCGTTTTGATGAATGTTGAAGATGTAAGAATTTATTTATAATTAATGTTAAGATATCAGGTTTCGATCTTTGCTTCCGCATTTGATGTGTATAGTGAATATCTTTCAAGATAAATAAATGGGAATTCTAGGACGATTTCGAGGAATGATGTGGTTTAACTTTAGTGTTTGAAAGAAAAAATTTTATTGTCCCGAAATTGTCCCAATTTATAACGCTCCCGGAAAAGCGGGGCGTTACAAAGGGCACCTGTGTCTTGGCTGAGCTATACGCTTTACAAGGCTTTGGGATGGAAGCTCAATTTTCTACAATTAAATTATTTCTCTAACGAAATACTATAAGTTTAACATATTGCTTGTCTCACACAAATATATTACAAACCAAGAATATAAAATACTCATAAATTCGCATTACAACAAAGACCTTGTCACGGTTGGTCAACTACGTCCATCGGTGAATCGTCCACTACCAATGCTTTGTCTCTACTAAGGCCTGAATCATCTATGCTTATTTATAAAGGGTGAGTTCAAGAACTCAATAAAGGTAATATGTAAACATAGCAAATTGTAAATCATGATAAATATAGATAAATATGAAATGAATCATGCATGCAAGCACATCCATCTCACCCCTCATGGATTCTTGGTGGCCCCTTATGATTTTCTATGGACCCTAAGACGAGCTTTGTCTCGTCCAAATAAAATCCATAACCTCATGCCTAAGTACTCTCCTATTATCATATATAAGTCGTGGAAAAAATAATTTGCAAAGAAAACATATTAAACCCTTACAAATTTTATTATTTGACGTTGAGATAACCTCTTGGGAAAGATTTGTCTATAGTATTACAATCACTTATATTATTCCTCAAAATTTCTCTAACAAAAATTAAACATAATTAAACAGAAGGAAGTATTACTAAAGTCAAAATCCATCAAACTTTAAATATTTTGCTTTTACCTCAAAGCTCTGGTTTTTTATTGAACTCGCACGGCCTTTTCCAATCTCTCCTTACCTTCTTCCTAATTATACAGATAAATTTTCAAAACCCCTAACTACAACCTATTTCTCAATTTAAAGAAATCCTAACTTGAGTCTATTTCCTTAATTCAAGGAATTCAACCCATTTGTAACTAATATATTAATAAATAAATAAAGTATGGCTTGCTAACAGAGGCATAATATGCGTAGATCCCTTCAATTGCAATTGGAAAGAAAAACAAGGATGGAGAATAAAATTGGAGGCTTATATGAATATAATATATATAAAAGCAATTGATGTAGTTTTTTTGCGAACACATTTCCTCAATTCCTGAAACTTCTCTTTTATGGAGATTGTTTTAAAAAGAAATTAAAAATTACAAGAAGTGGAAGCAGCAATAACATTACAAGAAGTGGAAGCAGCAATAACATGGCGCACAGTTGACGCTTCTCCCGATGTCTTAAATTTGCACTTGCCACATAACTTATTATTTTAATTCTCATTTTACATCAATTTTTAATTTGCATGTTGTATGTATTCCTTAATTCTTGTAACATTCTTTTACAAAACATTCCTTATGCACAGGTAACTATTAGGCTACAAGACTCCCTTGTTAGCATTCTTGCAACCATTGGTTTTTATACTTATAATTATAATAACTCCCAATGTAACAACCCGCCTTCTTGGGCATGTTATGTCTTAAGAAATTTGGTCTATTTTTTTTTTAAACATTATTTAAAATACCCTAAGACCGTATCTAGTGCCAGATGAAATATCTAGGCTAAAAATAAATGTAAAGCGGAAGCTGAATCGAACCTGCTCATGGTGATGCATAATTTAATAACTGTACATGGCATTTAATATAATTTAATACATAAAGCGTTTAATACAATTTAATCCGAGCTTCGAAACGAAGCTTCTCCCCCCTATTTTCGACCCCCTGAATCCAAATTTGCTATAAAAAAATGAGAAAAAAGCATTAAAAGTACCTTAATTTTCCGATCGAAGGCGCGACTCCGGCGAAGGCGCGATTTTCCAGTGATGCTTGGGTCTTCTTCTCCACTGCTCCGTTGGCCACCAAACTTAACAGAAACGATGCCCACGACTTGAAGATCAGAACCCCACTCATCAATCTCTCAAACTCTCTCCCAATCAACCGATCTAAGCCTCGCAATTTTCGGATAGATTGGGCAGTCTTGGAGTGGCTATTTATAGCCCGTTTTCGACGTGCTTTGCTTCCCCACCGACGACCACGCGTCCCAGAGGCCATACCCCGGTCATTTCAGCATTAAAATCCCCTCATTTGCCCCCAAGAAGCAATTTGCAGGCGCGGCCATGCTCTGGCCGCGCACTGCTCTGCAAATCCGATTTTTGGAAAATCCATTGCACAAGCTCGCAGCATATCTTCTAGGGTTTGAATGGTCATTTCTGATTGACCATCTGTCTGGGGATGATAGGCTGTACTTAGCCTAAGCTAAGTACCCAAACTCTCTTGCAGACTTCCCCAAAACCTAGAAGTGAATCTTGGGTCACGGTCTGATACAATGCTTACTAGCACTCTGTGTAATCTGACAATCTCATTCACGACCTGTTGAGCTAATTTGTTGATTGGTTGACTTACCCTTATGGCCAAGAAATGAGCAGACTTAGATAATCTGTCAACTATCACCCAAATAACATCGTTTCCCTTAGGACTCCTTGGCAATCTGGTCACGAAATCCATCGTAATGTGCTCCTATTTCCACTCTGGAACTTCCAATGGTTGCAAACTCCCACCAGGCTTTTGGTGCTCAATCTTAATTCTCTGGCAGGTGTCACATTGACTAACGTACCTTGCCACGCTTTTCTTCATTCTTGGCCACCAATACACAGTCTTCAAGTCTTGGTACATCTTGGTGGCTCCGGGGTGGATCGAGTATCTGGATCGATGGGCTTCTCCCAAAATTGTTTGTCGTAATTCCCTCACACGAGGCACATATATTCTTCCTTGAAACCGAAGGATGTTTTCTCTTACCTCAAATTCTGGTTTCTTTGTTCGCCCATACTCGTCAACCCACATTTTAATTCGGGAGTCTTCGGGGTAGGCTTGTCGTATCTGATCCATTAACTCTGGCTGTACCGTAAGACTAGCTACGTAGGCTGAGTTTCCTCGGGAAACTACTCCTACAGTCATCAGGCTAAATGCTTGAACTAGCTTCCATTCTGCCACCATCATTTCAGCCACACAAGCGGTTTTTTTCCTGCTTAGGGCATCTGCCACAACGTTAGCTTTACCGGAATGGTATTGAATAGTACAGTCGTAATCTTTTAACAGCTCCATCCATCTCCGTTGTCTCATGTTTAATTCTTTCTGTGAGAAAACGTATTGTAGACTCTTATGATCAGTAAAAATTTTGAACTTCTCACCATACAAATAATGTCTCCAAATATTTAGAGCAAATACTACTGCAGCCAATTCCAAATCATGAGTCGAGTAGTTTCTTTCATGGTTCTTTAGTTGTCGAGACCCACAAGCAATGACTCTCTCGTGCTGCATTAGCACACACCCTAAACCGTTTCTCGAGGTGTCAGTGTAGACCATAAAACCTCCTGATCCATTTGGCATAGCCAGGACTAGAGCGGTTGTCAGCTTAGCCTTAAGTATCTGAAAACTTTCTTCGCACCGTTCGTTCCAATTGAACTTTACCCCTTTTTGAGTTAACTTGGTGAGGGGTGTCGCAATTTTTGAAAATCCTTCCACAAACTTTCTATAGTACCCTGCCAGTCCCAAGAAACTCTTAACCTCAGTAACTGACTGGGGTTGTTCCCACTTCGTCGTAGCTGTTATCTTGACTGAGTCAACTGATATTCCCTCGACCGATATAATATGTCCTAAGAATGCCACCTGGTATAACCAAAATTCACATTTTGAGAACTTGGCATACAATTTATGTTCTCGCAACGTTTGCAATATTATCCTTAAATGTGATTCGTGTTCTTCTTCCGAGGGAGAATATATCAGTATGTCATCTATAAACACGATCACGAACTTGTTCAGGAATGGCCTGAAGACTCGATTCATGGTGTCCATAAAAGCTGCTGGGGCATTGGTTAATCCAAACGGCATCACCAAAAATTCATAGTGCCCATATCGAGAACGAAAAGTTGTCTTAGGCACATCTTCTGCCTTGATTCTTAATTGATAATACCCTGATCTTAGGTCAATCTTTGAGAAGACCTTGGCCCCTTGCAATTGATCGAACAACTCTTCGATTCTGGGGAGTGAGTACTTATTCTTGACCGTTATCTTATTGAGATGTCAGTAGTCAATACACATTCTTAGACTCCCGTCATTTTTCTTGACGAAAAGTACTGGTGCTCCCCATAGCGACATACTTGGTCTGATAAATCCCTTGTCTAGCAACTCTTGAAGTTGAGTTTTTAATTCCCTCAATTCTGCAGGAGCCATTTTATACGGGGGTATCAAAATCGGACCTACTCCTGGCACGATTTCTATTGAAAACTCGATCTCTCGCTGGGATGGCAATCCAGGCAATTCTTCGGGAAACACATTCCTGTATTCTTTAACGAGTCGTACTTCTTCGATTTTTAAGGGCTCCTTGCTTTTCTCTTGA
The DNA here is from genome assembly GCA_036245055.1 of Diospyros kaki. NCBI lineage: Eukaryota > Viridiplantae > Streptophyta > Magnoliopsida > Ericales > Ebenaceae > Diospyros > Diospyros kaki. Next base: position 35,287,320 of record BSEG01000016.1, read on the forward strand.
ACACAAGCCAAGTATCCCTGTGTCCCTTGACGTAACAGTTTCTCAGCTTTCAAGGCCGAGATCAACTTCCGTTCACTTGCCCTTCTTTGCCCTTGAAACTTGACGTTCAAGTCTCCACTCTTAAGGCAGACTGCTTTAGCTCTACAGTCCAATGTGGCGTTGTATTTAGTTAGGAAGTCCATTCCTAAGATCACATCAAAGTCTTGAAATTTCAGAAGGATCAGATCCGCTAGGAACTCAACTTCCCCTATCTAAATCTTCCTATCTTTGTATCCTGAAGAGGTTTCTAGAGATTTCCCCATTGGGGTTGCCACAATCATACGACAATTTAATTTATCCGATTTTTCTCCTAACACTTCAGTGAATGCATGTGAAATGAACGAATGACTTGCTTCAGAGTATATTAAAACATGCAAAGGATTACCGGATAGAAACATAGTACCTTCAATTACCGCTGGATCTTCTGCCGCATCCTGCCGTGTTAGATGAAACACTCTTCCTTGATGTGCTCTGGCATTCCCGGACGTCCCCTAGGGTTGACTTATCAGTCGCGACTTGGGACAGTCCTTTGCGAAATGGCCCGTCTGCTGGCAGTTGAAACAAGTAATTCCTTTCTTTGGGCAGTTCTAGTTGAGATGCCCTATTTCTCCACAATTGTAACACCCCTTTGTCCCGATCCGGCATGGCCTCCCTGGGTGCTGCTTCTGGCATTTTGCACATAGGGCACCAGGCTTGAACTTCAGCTTCTGGGGTTCCAGCTTCTTGCCGGCTCTATGACTGCTCCCCTGCTGACTTTCTCCTTAGATAGCGTCAATCCGGCTCAGGTTAGCCTCGGTGGTATAGACTTACAGTACCGTTTCTGCATAGGTTTGGGTACTTGCACTACTCAATGCCCTCTGAAGCTTCAGATTTAGCCCTCCCAAAAACTTCTGAGCCTTGATCCTTTCGTCTCCTTCGTAAATAGGCATGTATCGGATCAATCGACTGAAAGCGTCCTTGTACTGGGCAACAGACATGTCCCCAGTCTGTCTCAGCTCCATGAACTCTCTTTCTTTCTTCATTCTTAAATTTAGAGGGAAGTACTTCTCGTTGAAGAGTTCCTTGAATCTTTCCCAAGTGACGTAAGGTGCCTTGGCTCGAGGGGTCATTGTTCTCTTGACTCCTCTCCACCATCTGTCTGTCTCTCCTTGCAACATGAAAGTGGCACAATTAACTTTATCTTCTTCGTTGCAGTAAAGGTGGTCCAACAACTTCTCTGTTTGCTCGATCCAAAATTCCCCTTCACTAGGGTCGGCACCAATTTTCCCCTGAAAGACGGGAGGGTTCTGCCGTCGGTATAAGTCAAGCATGTTGGCCACGTGACCATCCTTGGAGTGAGTCTCGTGTATGAAACCCACCACACTTCCCAGAATTCGCTCCATCTGATCCAGTCTACTACTCCCGGTTTCTTGGTTGGAGTCGCCTTTTGGGTGTCCATTTGTGTTTCCTTCGGTGTTACCAGCTTGTGGGATGGGCGTCCTAGGCCCAACTGCTAACCTTCTTTGAGTGTTCACCATCTGAAAGGAAAATAGCATTCAAGATTAGACAACAGGATCTTGCCATCCGATTAGTTCTATATTATACATTTTGCTGCAAAACGTTATATGTACGTGCTACATATTTACATAGATTACAGATAGCACTATACAAGTCACGTAAGTAGTTAGAGTGTTCCTGAAATGGATCTATTTTGGTCCTGACGACCTCCAGATCCAAACATTCTCTTCATCTTCGAAGTTGTACGGGGGTGCCTCAGGGTCGTCCACTACTTCCACAACCTTTTCCTCATCCTCCGAGTCTGAGACCTCGAAGTCGTCTTCGGCCCAGAACACGGGTATGTCATCCTCTTCCTCTTCTTCTTCTTCTTCTTCTTCTTCTTCTTCTTCTTCTTCCGCATTAGCTGGATTTCCCATTTCTTCTGGCTCGCCGGGTCCTCCATTTCTTCTTTCTCTCCCTCTTCGAGTGGCTCCTCCATGTCTTCATCGAACTCGTCTGCTAGTACCGGCTCGTACATCTCTACCAGTAACTCGCGAACCCGAGTGCAGTAATGACGGAATTCAGGGAACTGTTCGTCTTGCTGTCGGACCCAGTCTGCGAAATCCTACAGGTTGCCTTCTAAAATACCCACCATCATGTTTATCTGAAACTGGGTGAGATCAGGCCAAAGTTGGTAGCTTGGGGCAGGTCGTCAATAATCTCTTCCATCTGGACGAGGTGTTCCATGATACCCTCGTTTGGCTCTGGGATCCGGTGCGCTATACGATGAGCCCAATGATCAACCAAGACCTGCTCTGAGAAATTGCCAGCCATCTGCCATCACAACTTCAGTTAGTACCCCTAACTGTCTTCGAGTTGGTATTTCCACCGGCTAGGCCTATTCTAAATTTTCTTCCTAGGTACCCTTCTAAGTTGAGCTCTGATACCAATTGTAACAGCCTGCCTTCTTGGGCATGTTATGCCTTAAGAAATTTGGTCTATTTTTTTTTAAACATTATTTAAAATTCCCTAAGGCCGTATCTAGTGCCAGATGAGATATCTAGGATAGAAATAAATGTAAAGCGGAAGCTGAATCGAACTTACTCATGGTGATGCATAATTTAATAACTGTACATGGCATTTAATACAATTTAATACATAAAGCGTTTGATGATAGAACAATACACATAAATCTTAAACTAATCATATTATAACATGGTATATTTACTCGCATTTTGATGTCTCGTGTCACTACATATCACCAATCTCTGAATCATCTTTGCAAGTCCCGACTGGAACGTTGAATGTTACAGGGGCGAACCCATGTTAGATGATGAACCATTTAAGTAAGAATACCAAATGCAATGCTATGAGTGTATGCAATGTCTTTCATCGTAGGTGTCAACTACACCCCTCATGCTGCCTATCATTTTAGCGGCCACCTTTTTCGAAGCCGGGGTATATGGGTGCACCTTTGATAGGCCAGCGGTATCAGTTTGTACTCCCTACGGCCTCATATGCGTGTGATCAACAGTATCATTGTGCATGTATGCATTTCATAGTCATGCCATTGATGCAGGCTACGTGATGATTTCATATCATAGCATGCCAATATGATAAAACCATTTACATTTATAACTGTATTAAATTCAGTCAGCATACTTACAACTAATTTGTCTCGAACTACGTGCCAAGTGGCTATTCCTTAATCTCCTTTCTCACAAGGACCCCTACAACATAAATTCATTTTTAGAATACCATTTGCTATTTTTTCATAATTTCTTCCATTTTTCTTTTATTCCTAAGCTTTATCTCTTCAAAATTACATAATAATTATCTAGGCTTCATAAAAATTTACTTTCTTTTACCAATATTTCTTAAATAATATTCCTAGTATTCTGAAATTTTTCTTAGAATTTTCAGAATTAAAAATCCTATTTTTTCTTTATTTCTAAAATAGAAAAATCTACTTAAATAATTAATAAATTTATCATTTTCAGAAAATTTCTTCACCAATAAATCATAAACAACATTTCAGATTTAATAATTTTTTTTTAAAGTTTTACTCTTTTTTTTTTCTATTTCCTGACGGGCGCGTGGGCTGCACGCGTCGTCTTCCTACTCGCGGGCACGTGCAGCCACGCGCCCGTGCTAGACCATCTTCTCCGGTGGCTTCCTCGCCGCCGGCGGACCTCCCGAGCATCCGAGCTTCGAAACGAAGCTTCTCTCCCCCTATTTTTGACCCCTTGAATCCAAATTTGCTATCAAAAACGAGAAAAAAGCATTAAAAGTACCTTAATTTTTCGATCGAAGGCGCGGCTCCGGCGAATGCGCGATTTTCCGGTGATGCTTGGGTCTTCTTCTCCACTGCTCCATTGGCCACCAAACTTAACAGAAATGATACCCACGACTTGAAGATCAGAACCCCACTCACCAATCTCTCAAACTCTCTCCCAATCGACCGATCTAAGCCTCGCAATTTTCGGATGGATTGGGCAGTCTTGGAGCGGCTATTTATAGCCCGTTTTCGACGTGTTTTGCTTCCCCACCGACGGCCACGCGTGCCAGAGGCCATACCCCAGTCATTTCAGCATTAAAATCCCCTCATTTGCCCCCAAGAAGCAATTTGCAGGCGCGACCATGCTCTGGCCGCGCACTGCTCTGCAAATCCGATTTTTGGATTTTTTTATATAATATATATATATATGTATATATATTTACATTTATACACGACATACATACATACTTATTTATATTTCATTTCACACACCTAATTTCATATTTATTTATATTTTTACTTACTTGTATAATTTTTTTTTTCATAACATACTTAAGCTAAATAAATTAATCATAATTTAATTTAAACCAAATTAATAAATTACCTACATGTCATTTAAACTTAATTAAATTTATTCATAGAAATTAGGATATTACACCCAAAATTCCAAACTTATACTTATATTCTCGAAAAAATTCTAGGATCTTCCAATCACTTCCCTATTCAAAAAAATAATAAATTTAATGTTCTCTATAGAATTCCATAAAGTCATAAATTTTCAATCAATCATCTTGAATACAAAAATTATTATTTTTATTTTTCAAAATACTAGGATGTTACAACTATCCACCTTAAAATCATTATAATCTAATATTTTCCTTAAGTTGTAGTAAATTAGAATTGTGTTCTACTTCTTCACAACCTACCAACTTATGCTTTGTTCTCAACAAAGCATAATTCATTGTGTTGAATTTTGACTTAGAAGCTGTTGATGTGGTTTGAATGAGTCAAAATAAATTAGGATTATCCATAATCAATAAATTCGCAACTATCTGATATTGTTTGTTAGTTGTTTTGGCTGAATATTATGCCATATTATTCTCTACTTTATGCTTATTTCAGTTGACATTTTAGCTGTATAAATTAAAGTGTACGATTGAATAAAATATATGACTTTTTCTTTGTTGCTTTTTCCCTTGCCTTTTCTACTTTCTTCATAAAATACCAACAAATGGTATCAGAGCATATTTTCTTAAGGGACCTGTGAGTTGAGAGAAACCAAACATAACCTACAACACAACCTTCAGAAATGGAAGCAGAGATGGATGCTGATGTTGACATATCTAGGGTTGAGGAAGAAGAAGACCCTAATGCTAAGAACTTGGAGGAGATGAAGAAGAGACTCAAGAAGAAAGAAGAGGAAGCTGGTGCCCTTCACGTAATGCAGGCTAAAGTTGAAAAGGAAATGGGCACTGTTCAAGATTCTTCTGGTGGGTCTGCTATACAAGCTGAGAAGGAAGAGGTGGACTCTTGATCAATATATGTTGGCAATGTTGACTACGCATACACGTCAGATGAGGAGTTATTTTAACCCTACTCAAAATCATATCCATGCCTATGTCCTAAAAAATGCCTATGCCTCATAACCATACCTATATCTCATAACTATAAATCATAAAATGCCCATATGCCTATATCTAAGACATGCCAAAATTTAAAATTTACATTTGCAGCCTCAAAGTCAAGGAGGAGTGTTGAATTTTGACTTAGAAGTTGCTGATGTGGTTTGAATGAGTCAAAATAAATTAAGATTATCCATAACCAATAAATTAACAACTATCTGATATTGTTTGTTAGCTGTTTTGGCTTAATGTTATGCCATATTATTCTCTACTTTTTGCTCATTTCAGTTTACATTTTAGCTGTATAAATTGGAGTTTACGATTGAATAAAATATATGACTTTTGCTTTGTTGTTTTTTCCCTTTCCTTTTCTTCTTTCTTCGTAAAATACCAATAGGTCATCTTTAATGTTTTTTGTAAGTGTAATTATTGTCGTTATCTTCAAAATCTTGTTTCTTAATTATTTAATAGTCTATATGACTAAAGACAAAAAAAAACTAAATAAAAATAAAGAACCACATACGCGTATGCCCCATACGGCCTCATGCCAGGCCTTACACCATGCCATGAGCCTCCAATTAATAGGTATCTGTGGACGGCTTTTTCGGGCATCCATGCACGTATCTGGTGACCTTCCAAGTTACCCGAAAGCCCCCAAAGATCTCATCCCTCCATGCATGCCTAACCTCGGGACCACTGAGTGTAGTAGGAGAGTCTCAAGCTCTTTGCATCCACGTGTCACGTGTCCTAGTCACGCCATTCTAGCCATACAATCTTTCTCTCTCTCTCTCTATCTGTCTAGATCACATATATGAGGATTCTATCTACATGACACTCATATGCATGAGCACCTTGCACTTTCCTGTGGGCCCTTTGATTGTCTTCTGTCTTGCAAATCATATAGCTCATTTGGTGCTCTGTCCTTTAGCTTCCCCAGCTAACGGATCGAGCCTTTTACTAGTAGTCTCATTTCATGGTATTCCGCCTCGACCGTATCGCCTGGACTTTGGATTGGCTGTTTGCTGAGACAAACAAATATAATTGTTGTAATTAGGCAGTAAGGAGAAGGAAATGGGTGAAAAAACACTACAACAAAATACACTTATTCAACAATCTTTTTAGGACATTTTTTAAAAAGTGTCGTATAAAACGCTATTTTAAGACATAATTTTAAAAAAATTCCTAATAAAATAATTGTAATGAAACACAACAATAAAGTGCCCTATAAGAGAAAAATCTAAAAAGACAGAATTTTTGAAGTGTCGTGTTAGCACAAAGTTATGGACTCAATAGTTATATTTTTAAATAAATACTAATTTGATGCAATAATTTAAATTATGTTATTATAATATTTTAAATTATTATCATAATTTATTATTTAAATGATTTAATAATTATCACACTTTAAATTATTTTATCAATTATCATAATATTAAATTATTTTATTTTTATCAATCAAATAATTATTAATATTATTTTCATTAACTATTTTATTTTTTATTTAATAACTAAATATTTTTAAAAAAAGCCAAAAACAATTGCAGGAGATGCCCCACCTCTTTCCCCCTCTTTGCCTTGCCAAATTCTCAAATCCCCATTGTCTTCGTCTCCATCTCACATACTCCCACCTTCATTGTCTCTAGCCCATCACTGCCACCACCTCCAGCTCCATTTGGTTGCTGGATTGAGTTAATTTGATCTATTTTGGCCTGTTTTACTTTGTTTTATGATTAGTTAGTGAAAGAAAAAAAAATACATGTTTGAATGGTATATATATGTTATGCATATTTTAATTTGATTCCCTCACTTCACAATTTGCAGGTACTTGAAGATATACAAGTCAAATAAGGAACACTTGGTATTAGTTTTGACTAATACATGAATTTTTGTAATACTTGTAACAATTTTTTTATTTTGATTATGATTATAAGGAGAGATTAGGATAGTATAAAATTCATAGTATTTTTTTTTCATTTTTTATGATTGTAGATCATATGAAAGCCCTTGGGATGATTGTAATTATTACATGATTAATGTCAATTATCATATTTTGTATATATCTTATGTTTACTAAATTAATTGAGAATCAAAATTTTATTTTAGGATCTCTTTTATCATAATTAATAGGTACAAAATAAATTCTTCTATAATAATAAGAATTAGGTTGTATGAAAACAAAAATGGAAAACGTTTTCGATACGAAATGAAAACGAAGAAACAAACATTTTTTTTAAAAAAAAAAATAGGTGTAAACAATTCTGAAATGAGAAACGTTTCTTGTTTCGGAAATGTCAAAACGGGTCTCCGAACCATTTTCTTGCTTCACTAGGTAAGAATGGTCATTAGAAAAAATTGTAATAACAATAATTTAAACTACCAATAATTGAACCCATATCTATCATGTAAGAATAGAATCACAAAAAGAAATAAGACTGAGTTTTCAAGTGGATTACATTTTAAATAGGTGGTCTGATGATAAATTTATTTTTTAATATTTAATAGTCTCATTTTTGTAATTGTACATTCACTATTCACAATAAAGAGTCCTCAAGATAATCTTAATTTTGTTTTTTATAAAAAAAAAAAAAGAAGTAAGATGAAAGAATCTAACTAAGATTGTGATTATAGATTAAGAAAAAGAAAAGAACATATATATGCAAATTAAGAATTATAATAAATCTTAATAAAAGGAAAAACTTAAAGTTTAGACCTAAATTCTAAAATACTTAGAATTAGAAAATTAAAAATAAATAAATTAAGATGAAGAAAAATTTGAGAAGCAGTCCATAATAAATATTGACTTGAAGCCAAATATGATATAAACACATAATAAATTATATAAACACACACAAAAAAAAAAGAAAAAGAAACTTAGTAATCTAACAAGATTTCCCAGCTAAATATTGAAATATCCACCAAAAAGACTCCAAATAGAACAATAGATTATGAAATTTTGGAGCTTTAATTATAATAATACTATGAATAATCAATCATGTGGCGCTTCCTAATTGGAGGAGGGTAAGAAGACCTTGCGCCATTGTCTGAGACCTCCTACAATGAAGATGCAATACATGACTAATGACACTGACTCTTACCATTACTCGTTGAATTAATGAGTTTAATTTCAATGCATTATTATGTTTGATATATTTTCATTTCAGATAAATGGAAATGTACCAATTAATTAGTTGACAAAAATACCTTTTTACATTAAAAAAATTTATTAAAATAATATTTAATTCTAAATAATCATATAATTAGTGAATATATGTAAAAGGAATTTATTTCGACCTTGAACAATCAATAAAAATTATTTAATTTTCAACAAAAAGGAAAATATCTGGATTTGGCAATGGAAAAGAGGGGTGGTTTGCAGTGTTTGCCGCTGGTAAAAGAGAAGAGGGTGGGTTACGGTGGTGTTGATAGTGGAGGCAAGGCAGCAAACGATAAATTTAGGCTATATATGGTTTGGAGGAGGTGGATGAAACCAACGACTCGTAGGGTATAAGGGGTTGAAAGGCAGCAGTTTTAGCCAAATCTGGGCACAAGAGATGGAAGGTCACGAAATGGATGGTTTCTAGTGACTTTTGGTGGAGGAAGATAGGAGGTTGGGTTGTGGTAGTGACGACCTTGGAAGGGCGATGAAGGGTGGTTTTTGAGAAGATAAGTTCAGAAGAGAAAGAAGGTCACAGTGGCCAGCAACAGAAGACGAAGGGAAATGGTGCTTTGTCGTGGAAGACAACGAATGATGCCGGAAACAAGTAGTTGGCTTCAAACGAAAGATCGAAAGAATACGTATCTTGTCAATAATGAAAGACGGAGGCAAGTGGCGGTGACTAGGAGAACGAAGTTATCCAATATCTTGCATATTTTATGTCAAATTGTTTTCATGTGGTCAAAGAAGTTTTCAAATCTTATCTAATATTTCGACTGGTGGTAGCTTTAAAATTCAATAGAAATTCAACTTGTAGTGTTATCCACCGTCTACATGATTTCCTTGATTTTATCAATCAATTATATATATATATATATATTCATTTTAACCAACCAAATATATGTTACCGGTTATCTTTGTTGTTTTCTAGGAAATATCAAACTTTTTGAAATAATCAATTGTTATAGCTAGTCTTAGACGAATTTGTTTGTAGCCTTATCCATGTTTGTTCGGAATAGGCCAAGTCCTCCTCTGGCCCGTTAAAGACTTCATCAGATCACATGTTTTATTTACTGGATGATATCTAAATTAAATCCTTCCAATTTTTCTCTAACGAGTCTGATTCTTTTCCAATTATTCACCAACGTCCACATGGTTTGACAACTATAAATACCACCATTTGGCTTCTGCTTCAAAGATAACGAGAACACACAAGTCTTTCCTTCCTCTAAACACCTTTTGCTTTGTGTTTGTTAGGTTTTCTCTTATTAAAATTCTCTTGTTGTTCGTGTTCCTAATTTTAAACTAGAAGAGCTAGTTGAATCATGAGGGATACACTACATCGACGAAATATCCTTGAGGATAGTGTCTAACACGCCTCAGGCTTTCGATCTCATTCTTCTTATTTCTCCAACAAAATTAGCATGAGCAAGATTTAGTGTTGTCATCTTGGAGTCTCAAGGGGTGTTGAGGGTGAAACTAACGGGTAGTGTTTGATTTCTTTTGGTGACGCAAGACGGAAGCAAAAACAAGGAAAAGAGAAGTCTTGTTCGTACTACACGAACGGGCGTTGCTAGATTATCGTTCGAATAGACGAGAAAACAGCTTATAATCCACTAAGGAAAAAATAAATTAGCTTGGAATCCACCAAGAAAAGAAATTTGAAATTTTATTGAATGAAAAATTTGATTATAAACACTACCTTCTAAGTATATTTATAGTGTTTGGTTAATCCAAATCTAACTAATACTTGTAAATAAAATCTAACTAGAATCTTAATTCCAACTAGAATTTTAATAGAAACAAAACCCTAATCAATTTAAAACAAGGAAATACTAAAACAAATAAACATAATAAAAATATTAAAATAAATAAACAGAATATAAATATTAAAACGAAACCTTACATGAAGTCTTCGATTTGCTTCGCATCACTTGGCAAGAGAGCACATGAAATGTGCATGATTAGGTTGCATTGTGGAAGCAAGCAAGGATGGTCTCCTTGATGGGTCATTTTTGTGAGAGCACATGAAATGTGCATGATTAGGTTGCACTGTGGAAGCAAGCAAGGATGGACTCTTTGATGGGTAATTCACAAAAATGACAGTAGAAACAAAGCCTTCTTTGTATGTGAAGTTCATTCTTAATTCCAAAAATATGGGTAATTCACAAAAATATCAAGGCTTTAATTCCAAATGAATACAAAGAAGGCTTTGAGAAAAATTGAGAATGATGTGGACTAATGTAACGAGTTGGATCTAGGACACTATTACCTTATAATGCTTTGGGGTGTTAACAAATTATCAGTCGTAGAAAGTGTTTGTTGTCTTCTCTTTGTATTATTAGGATGGTAAGATATGTGAAGACATTTGCAGTTCTCTGTAAATGTTTGTTTAGTGAGTAACCAAGTGTTAGCATTACATTCATGTCAAAATTTTAAGTGCTTAGGGAGATAAGACATAAGACGATGATTGAAGATAAGGAATTCAAAATTGAAAGTAAAGCTATTTGAAAATTTTCTCTCACATTTGTATAATCTTTCAATGATCGGTGCATTATAAATATATATTGGTAGTTTAGATCCATTATTTTTAGTTTTTCGTTGTGATGCTCGGTGTATACCCTACCTTAAAATTATAGATGATTTGAGATTTTTTTAATGAAATATTCACTTAAAAAAATTCATATATATATATATATTGATTTGTTTTGGGGTTGTAGTCTCTGTGTTGTCCCTAACAAGTACGTTGTTAAGCTCTCAAATTGCAAGTGTACTCGTTAGTCGCTCCACCCCTTCGTCAATTTGAAATCAAGTAAGAATGATTGACAAAGCACCCATGTGCGATGATCTATCCCAAAGTCCATGGGTTCGACCCACAAGGCACAAATCCACCAAAGATAACATGTTTATCCTAGAATTTAATTGAGTTAAAATTGCACGAACAATTTTGATTCAATTGGAATTATCATAAATGTGAATGATTCTCGTATGATTGAATTAGTTTTGATTTAAAAGTCAAGCTGACTTTCAATCTAATTTAAAATTATATCAATGGATGGAGACTCTTTTCGACCCAAAATAGAGGTGATCAGACATGAGCTTGCTATGGTCGGGAACAGACTCTAGAGGGTGGCTGGTACCAACAAACACTCCGATACTCAAGTAAGTAAGAGAGTAAATTAGCAGAATATCAGTAAGTTAGAAAAGAACATATCTGAACTCTAGAAAAAGCTGATTTATATAAAAGGAGGAGAAGTCCTCCTGCATGCATACGTCATGTATTTCTAGGGTGATGAGACTGGATATTCAGCACCGACAAGACTTCCTAATAGTGGTATGGGACTGATAAGACTCTCATTAATGTAGATGAGATCTGCCATTAATAAGAATAAAATCTATCATAAATCAGAATAGAATCTTGAGCGAGCGCAAAAGCACCCAACATGAGGTTGTAATAATGTTATAGGCTGGCGCAAGGTCAAGATTGAGCTGCATTGGGCTGTGGGCCAAGATGGAGTTGGACTAGGCGAGGCTTAATTTGGGTTGGTAGAATCCAAAGGGCATTAAGGGTGTCATTTCATACATCGAAAACAAAAGCAAGTTTGGTTCTAAGTCACACAAGTTCTCTCTTGAGTCCTAGTGGTGGCATTTGGGCAGAGAATATTGGCTGTTTTCTTATGACGATCCTAATTAAGAATCGAATATTGATTGTTTTCTTATGATGATCGTAATTAAGAATGGATGAGATGAAACGAGAAAGCAAAATTCAGATTTAAAAGTTTTGGGCACTTAATGTTGTTTGAATTTTTCCAAATTTAATTCCCTTCATAGTTTTTACCTCCTCCTAATCCTAAACCCGTGTAATCTGGAACTCGGGCATTAAATTAAATTAAATGGCCTTTTCAGTTATGATTGGGTACAATTTTGTATTGTATTTTTAGCTACAGGCACTTCAATTGCCGCCACGTGATACATGACAAGGAAGCACCCATGCCCACACAGACACAGGACAAGGCATAGTTCCTTACCATTCGAGTGCTCTGTCAGCGTGCTCAAGATTTTGTTGGAATTAAATTGAGTCTTAAATATGTGAATTAGAAAAGTGTTCAAAACCAGGTTTGTTAACAAAGCTCAAATATGGAGAAAAGTCTTCTTGTTTGTAGAGGTGGATCCGACTGTTCATATGAGTGGACACGGCTATTCATATAGGTGCTGACTAGGTAAAAGATGAAAATATATGGTAAAAGATGTAAATTTTCAGATCTAAATTGTTAGACTGCGCCTAAATTTGAAAGGATGTGATTTGACGATTCAATTTAATCCGAATCAATAGGACTCCTCTAATTTCATTTTCTACATTCAAAATCAATTTAAGTTAATTGATTTTATTCATTTATCCTCCAATATACTTTCCTCCTATAATAATTTTCAATTACTTTCAAGTGCACATGATTCTAATCTATTTTCTTTAGTTTCGTCCGACAAAATTTGTATTATGATGTACTAATTCTTGAAAGAAATATTATATCTCAAAAGAAAGATTCTATCAATTCTGTTAGCACCGTACAAAATCTGTCTTTAAAGAGATTTACTACACTTCAATCCAGTTACATGCACTTTGTTCTATATTCAAATCTCTTTTCTTTTTATTTTTTGCATATTCATTTTATTATTAGTTTACATATCAAAATCGAATTTTATACAACAGATTTTACCAACATTGTTTGAGATTTTGATGTGAGAACTGCAAAGGTTGAAAACTAAGTTAAAGGTGAAAAATGCTCTACCAATTGTTCTTTCTGCCATACGCTTTATCCATTTCTTTATTTTTGTTTGCTTTGAGCCCGAAAACCGGCCAGTTTCGGGAAAAGCAGAAAGGCGTTTGGACGGCGAGAAAATTTTTGAACAAGGACTCCGACTACTTGAAGAAGCTCCGATACAATGCATTGGAAAAGAAAAAAAAAAAAAAAATGATCCAATCACACTATACAGCACCTCGGTTATGAGCAGGGCCGTAGGAATCCACGAGTCCTTGCAAAACGAAGACCTGTAGTTTCAGAAGAACGATGTAGTCAGCGGTTTCCTGGAACAACTGATCGGCTTTCATGTCGGCTCTTCGGGAGGGAATGATGCTTTTGAGAGCTTCCAGTTTCTCGGGAATGGAGGCGAATCCGCCATTGACGGCGTCGACGGTTCTCGAGCTCTTCCGGAGGCCTCCGAAACGGCGTCGTTGGAGGCCGGATCTGGTTCTCGGCCTGCTCGTGGTTCGGGTTATTGATCGGTTCTTCGGCCTTGATCTCATGGCGACAGAATAGGAGGGAAAGTTTGGCAAAAAGATTTTTCCCTTTTGAGCGTTAAGACATAACGGGGAGGAGCGGGTTTAAGTAATGGGCAATTGAACTTATGGCACTGTTGTTGGCTGAAATTACAAAGATGCCATCGCTAAAGCCTGTTTGTCCGCCTGAGCCTGCACATGTGAAAGCTTTGCGGTTATGAGTTCAATTGCCCAAAGTGCCCCTCGTCCAATCCCTATCTTAATACTTTTATATGTCAAACGCCTTTGCGTCAAGCAACATCACATTTACTAGATACGGACAAACTGAGAAAGAGAGTGTAGGCCTTATAAAAAGTTTGTAGAGCCCACATATCACCTCTCATGTAAGTTCACGTCAAATAACATATTGTTGTTCAACGTGAGAGTGAGTTAGCTTCACATTTACTGAATGCGGACAAATTGAGAAAGAGGGTATGGGTCTTATAAAAAGTTTATAGAATCTACACACCATCTCTCATGTAAATCTGCATTAAATAACATATTGTTGCTCGACGTGGGAGTGAGTTGGCTTCATAAATGAAAGAATGGGAGGGCAGTTCAGGGAATTAACGAAAAGGGAAAGTTGTCTAACAGCTGTAGCCTGTAGGGGTGGTGTTGAGTTGAGAGGAACGGATGGTGTGGTGTGGGTGTGGGCGTCGTGGACTCCTTCAGAGGGGGCACGTGAAAGCCCGTTGGAGCACATCACACACTGCCCAATATTTTGGGTACATTTTTGCTTCTATTTTTTTTATATATATATTGCCTAATTATTAATTAAAATAAATAAGGTTTTTTTTTTTTGAATTTTATAGTGGTTGACTAAGTAAATTTTAATTATAAAAAATAATTAGTACGAACTTCTTTATTAGGAGGTAAGCTAGTAAGGGGCCCACCGTTTCGGGCTTTGATTTTGATTTGCTTTTATATTTATGTTTAATTTGGTTGGTTGTGTGATTGCAACTGATCTAGGGTGTGCATGTGACCCAAAAATAGACAGACAGTAAAGCAGCACCAGGCGGACAGCATGTTCACCACATTCCCCTCCTTCCTCTCTCTCTCTCTCTCTCTCTCTATCTATCTAAATCCACGATATAATTAAATTAATGGCAACTTTCTAGAGTAGTAATAATTTTTTCTATGTTTTTTGGATTTTATGATTTGCTACTCTTGCTTGACTCAATTTGTTTAGAATTGACTTAGTTAATAGTTAGATTTAAATTTGAAATAAATTAAGACCCTATTTTCTTTGTTGTTTTCACATTATTTTTAATTTTTAAAAATAATAAAAACGTGTTTATTTTTATATTTTTAAAAATAAAAAAAATTATAAAAAAAACTCAAAACTACAAAAATCGTTTTACTTGTTTTTATCATAAACACGCTTAAAATTTTCAAAATGCAAAAAATATTACAAAAAAAAAATACATTTTCAATAATCTCAAAACAAGCACTCATAACACAAAAGTGAAAATAAATTTCAAACTGAAAACTGAAATACGAAAAGAATAACTCCTAAAATTCCTTACTCAAAGCTCGAAATTGAACGAAACATACACCAATCTCTCTCGACCCAACTAGAGTCCAAAAGAATCAATAAGAACTAATGAACCAACTTAAGCCGAACAACTCATAAGTTTAATTCATTAGCTTAACTAATTCAACCTAAATACAGAAAAATAAAAAAAAAATATTACTTCAACATGGAAAAAAGAATTATTACTTGGAAAAAAATGCATGGATCAATTATACTATGATTTTGAATTAATAAATTTATTGCAATACCTTTTATTACACGATCCTCTTGAGAAAAGACAAAGAGGTAAAAGGTGAAATCTAAGGAGCTTGATTGTGCACTAGTAGACCCCGAACGAATGCTTTGAGAATTTCCAAGGGCCGAAGAAGGTTAAAAACTAAAAACTTAGAATCAAAGTGAGAAATTAAGAAATGTCGAGAAATTTAAGAAGGCCATTTACAAATTTTTGAAAGTTTGAGGACCCAAGTGGAATAAAAAGAAGACATGAGATTTGATGAAGTTAAAGTGAAATAAGGAACTTAGAAGAGGTTTTTGTGAGAATCTGAGAAATTAATAGGTAAATGTTCATTTTAGCAGAAAGTTTTGTGTGGGTGTGTGCGTGCTAGATCACATTCTTTCTAGATGTAATGAGAAATATAAAGAATAAAAAAGAAATAAAGAAAAAAATGAACAAAAGAAAAACCTAGAGGTTTATTAGGATAAAGAGATGGTGAGGAGATATTTTATTAAAGGGCAAATTTACTCCATTACCCTTAGAGACCACGCCTGGTATCGCCACGTGTCTATCTCAGGAAGCATCACGTGTCTTTCGAATCTTCATCTCATATTTGATTTGAACGAGGGTGATCTGGTCAATCAAGATTCTCTCCAAAATCCTTTTCAAAGTTATCTTATCTCTTCAGAGTAAACTCTACGACATCTTTAAATAGAGGTCAACTTCTACAAGTATAAGCATCTGACTACTGAGTGACTTTCCATTTCGAGTATCTTCTTCTACTGACTTGAGTGTCGGAGTCCTTCCAGGAGATTAAAGCCCTGCTCTTGCAGGTATTTGATTTGAGGCGGACCTTAGTGATCGATCCAGAATCATCAGGAGGATTTACCAGAAAAATAGAACACCAGAGAAGTTGCTAGAAACTAAGGAAAAAGTTGCTAGCAATCAATATGACACAAAACAGAGAAGTAATTTGGCAAAGGCAAGTATTTTCCTTTTCTTTAACGAGGTTTCAAGCCATAGTTTGATTGGAAATGACCCCTACAACCTAATACAATTTATCCATATGTTGATTTAAGAGAAAAAAAAAAAACAAATGATAAGGTTGCATTCTCTTTACTTTTTAATTTTCAATTTTGAGTTTTGAATTCATTTTTCATTTTCTGTTTTGATAGTCATTTTTTAGAAAATTGAAAACGCGTTCTCTTTATCATTTTAAAAAACTATTTCTCAAAATAGAAAATTAGAAAACGTGTTCTTTTTAAAATTTTGAAAATAATTTTTTAATGATATTTTATTCAATAAATTTAATTATTTAGTAAATTATAAATATTTAATGTTAATATATTTTTAAAAAAATATATACATTTTGAAGTTAATGAATTTTGTAATATTTTTTCCCATTACAATAATAAAATATGAATAAATAAATAAATAAATGTGCTTTGAGTTTAGAGTTTGTTTTGAATGAAAACACTCAAAACAACTTTTTGTTGTTTTGAGTTTTCTTTACAATTCTTTTTTTTTTCAAAAATACATTTTTAAAAACAGTAAAGAAAACGCGTTTTAATTATTTTAAAAAATTAAAAACTAAAAATGACTTAAAAACAGTAAAGAGAACACAACCTAAAAGTCTGATTAAGTTTAATTTTTTGCTTGTTTTCCCGTCGTTGAAGGCTATAACTTAACTATTTAAGGTTCAATTGTAGGTTGATTAGTGCTTACATACAAAGAAATTGCAATAAATTAGGGGGTTTAATTGAGGATTATTTCAATTAAAAGGTATATGGGCAATTTTTACAAAAAAAAAAAGAAATAGGGGTTTTGTATAATAAACTAAAAGTTAAGGTGGTCAAATTAAAATGCAAAGCACTAGGTGTCATGATATAATTGCATGTGAAGATTTGGGGCCTTTGTGTGATTTTTGCAAAATCTAAGACAAAGTATAATTTATGAAAGATAAGGGATTTTATGTAAATATTGTACAGTTTGTGGTCCTAAAATGAATTGATAACCATTTGGGTCTAAATAGGTTTTAATATAATTAAGGCATAGTTTTGAACATGAATGAAATTCTTAGAAGTTTAAGTATCATAAAATTATATATATATAATTTTTAAGTTGTGCATTAACTAAAGCAAGGTATTGTTTTGTAAATTAAGTTTAAGTTTGCAAATTATGTATGTTAAGCTTTTGATTGTATGTTTGCCAATGATGTGAATATTAAATGTCATGATATGCATTTATAGAGTTGGAGTCCCAAAATTATTTACAAGTGCAGAATATAAAAAAACTCATATTTCACCTAAGTCAAGTCATGCGAAAGGAGTGCTTATTAGAGACGATTTTTCATTATACTACATGTTTTTTTAGCTTGGTGTGTGATAGAACCAATACCACTGATCGAACCCAATTACCCGTATTCTCAAGTTCTTAAATAGTCATTCTTCTCAAGTGAATGAACCTTTTGTTCCTTATGGCACTTTGAGAGTGGGTGAAATTTCTCATTTATAACTATCAGTTAGAGTGTGTTTGATTGCACGTATTTTTCATAAAAAATGTGTAATCATTACACATTTTTTATGAAAAGTAATCAAACACTCTTAATTTTTCTATGGAAAAATGTGTAAGGTACAAACATTTAAAGCTTTTTTTCATGGAATTCATTTTCCATGGGGTGGGATGGATTTTGTTTTCTAACCAATATTACCTAGAATTAAATTCTAGGTAATGCAATCAAACACACCCTTATATATTATGTATGGATAAAATTTACTATAGGATATTCATTAAAAAAAATAAATTTCTACTCACAATTAAAGTGTTTATAATACCTAAAATTTTAAGCTTGAAAATTATTTTCATGCAGTTTATTAATATATATATATATAAAATATATCAATAGTATTAATATGTATTATAACATACAATTTATATTTTATGTACATTACATGTAATTGGATTAAGGCGGCTCAAGAACCAAACAAGTTAAAGGCATCCATGAATTGGATTGTACTATTTATTAAATGAACCATATTTTTTAGCTCAACTCATTTCTAACCCTATTTGGTAGGCTATTGTAGTTGATGTGTGTGACACTTATGGCCATCTGATTTCCTAAATAATGCACCCATTAAGCCGGTAATAATTTTGTGGTATAAATGATTTTTTTTTATTATTATTATTATTATTATTATTATTATTATTTATGTTTTCCTTTTCAAATAAATTTAGAATCAATTTTGAAAAAATACATTTTATAAGAATAAACTTTACACTGTATTCTTAAGTAGTGTTTGTTAAAATGAATAAGATAATTCTCTATCAAGATAATTTGTCTGTAAAGTTCAAGATAACTTATCCGAAAGGGAAAATAAATAAATTTATTTTAAAAATTCAAGATAAGATTCTAAAAAATTTAACAAATATAATAAAAAAAATTTGTCCAGAATGTTTTTCTTATTCCACATTTTTTGATTTATATCTTGGTTAACAAACCTTACCTAAGGTTTAGATTTGGTGGAAAGCCACTGATCATTTCTGTAGTTTTAGAAATAACATAAACTCTTTACCATTAAAAAAAAGAAATGTTTTTATACCTCTCTAACTTTCTCTCTCCTTATCCCTTTCATTCTCTTCTTCGGGTAAACTCCATTGTTAGCGATGGAATTTTATTGAATCGCATTGTAAACATCAACGATGGTGATCAAACAAAATTCTACCCTTTTACCAAACAATGTTACGTAAAATTTACTCTTATAAGAATTACTTTAAAGAAAGAAAGTATTTTAACATCTGTCCAAATCATTCAAGAAACATTTTTTATGATGTATTCATAATATATATATAAATATATATTTACAGACAATCTCTGAACCTACTTCAAATGATCGATTCTCCCTCGCTATCACGAGGGAGTTTTAATTTTGATGAATAGATAGATATTTCTATTGAAAACCATTCATTATTATGTTTGAACTTTTCACTAAACTGGCCCCTATTATATGAAATAACAGTCAAAAGCACGTGGATATATCTAACTTAACTATACAACCCAATACTTGTATTGATTGGCTTTGCAATATTGCCCAAGCACTTGTTATCGCTACACTTAAAATTAAAAAAAAAAAAAGTTTAATTAGAGACGTGTTAAGATAGAGGAGAGGATCACTACAACAAAAACAGGCATTAACGACAAAAAATTAGCGACGACATTAGTTTTGGTCGTTAATATAGTACTATTAACGACTAAATATAAATCCCGTCGTTATAAGATAACTTTTAACGACAGGCAAAATAAGTCGTCGTTAATATACTATTTTCTCGTCGTTAATGACTAAATTTTTTAATTCGAATCATAAAATAATTAAAAAAATTATTAAAATTTAACTAATACTTATATAAGCAATTCTTAATTTAATTATATTTTTCTATAAATTCACAAATATAATTATTAAACTATGATAATTAAGCATTAGTTATTTATTGATAATATAATATATTAAAAAAATATGAGCATATTAAAAAGAATACATGAAAATATTAAAAAGAACATATAACATATTATTTTTATAAATTATATTATTTTTTATTTAATTATTAAATATTAAAAAAAAACAAATAAATTGAAGAGGCGGGATTCTCCCCCGCCTCTTTCTTGGCCAAAATCCCCTCTCCCCCCTACCGCCAAAAATCCCCAAGTGCCCAAACCTCCCCCAAATCCCTAAGTCTCCCCTCTCTGGCTCTCTAGCTCACCTTCGCCTCTCGCCCTCGCTGTCGCTTGCTGCTCGCCTCTCGCCCTCGCTGTCGCTCTCTGCTCGCCTTCGCTGTCGCTCGCTGTTCGCCCTATCTGGCTCTCTCGCCCTCGCTCTTGCATCTCACTCATTGCCTCGCCCTTATGCTCATTGTCTCACTCTCACTCGTTGCCTCACCCTCGCCCTCCCCTAAATGTTTTAAAAAAATAAAAATAAAAAACTAAAATAATGGTGGAATATGCAACTTCATAGCCTTCTGCGCACGTTACCCTCTAAAAACTCTCTAAATCTCCAAACCCATCCCGTCCTTTCCTTTTTCACTTTTGATTTCTCTTCTTCCTGCTCATATCACCTGTCCCCTAAAATTAGGAACATGGAGCAACCTTTGCCAAACCACAACTAACTGTAAGCAACTTCATTTTGCTTCCGTTCATTTTGATTTCTCCTAACATCTCCAAACTTTATTTTGATTTCTCTAATTTTTTGCTTCTATTTTCCAAAAATAAAAAACATGGAGTAGCCGTCGTTGGTTTTATCTGTTTCATCTTTGATTAATTTTTAATCTCAACAAGTTTTTTATTTTTTCCATTGTTACTACTCTAAAGACCCAATATTCACTACAACAAAACAACATTTTCACTATGATTTTTTTTTCTACGTAACAAATTTCGTAGATGAAACTATTAAATTGTAGACAATTTAAAGGAGCTAAAATTTTTCTAACCAAATATAATTTTTAGATATGAAAATTTTATCTACGCTATAAATTTCATAGTCAAAAGTTAGTATTTTTTTTATGTAATTATTAAATCGTATACAATTTAAATGAGTCAAATTTTTTGTCATCAAATATAATTCCTCAATACAAAAGTTTTATCTATGATCTTAAATTGTGTAGCTAAAAAAAAATGATTTTTGCTACAAAATTATTAAATTGTAGTTAAATGATAAGTTTAATTTTTTAAATTAGAAATAATGAAAATTAAAAAATATATAAAAATGAGAGGGGAACATTCCCCCTATAATTTACTCTTAGAAAACTCAAATTAAACGAAAATTAGCCTCCAAACTCTTAAATTTTTGCGCGAAATTACTCTCAAATTTTCAATGTATCGTGCAAACCCAGTACTCCAAAAGGCAGAAATTTTTCCTCTCGTGTAAACCCTCCTCTGTCCTCTCGTGCAAACTGCAACCCTCACCAGAAGGCAGTGCAAACCCATTTATTGTCGTGCAAACCCGGTACACTCCAGAAGGCAGAAAATGATCGTCTTATGCAAGCCCTCTATCCTCTCGTGCAAACCCTCACCACAAGGCAGTATTGTGCAAACCCACCCCATAAATTTTTGCTCTCATGAAAACCCTCCTTTGTCAATCCCGTCAAATCCAAATCCTTGGAGCAAACCAAATCGTTTGTTTCTTCAAACGATTAATCACTTGTTCTGCCAAGCCAGGAAAACAAGGGGAAACAATCAACGCCGCTATTCTGTACACAAACCCTCCCCTGATTCTTCACTGTAACCCATTCCAAGACTCCTCTGGTAGCATCTCCGCCGTTCCTAATCCGACTCCAGCAGCTTCCTCAACACCCAATAGTTCAAACACCGTCTCTGGTTTGTGCTTTTCCCCCTTGTAATCATCTCTGTGTCCAGAATTAATTCTTTTGTTTTTGCCCTAAATTGGTTTTGCCTTTATTACTTGGATTCATTGTTTATGCTTTTCCCTTTCTGCGTGTACCATTTGTTTGATAAAATGCCTATGTTTAATTAGTTGTAAAGCACACCACAGGTTTGTCAAAAGTCCGCAGAGAAGACTCGTATCATGGCCATGCCAAGAACTAGCTTGGCTTCTTTCGCCTATTTTATTTTGGTTGCCAACAACATAATTAGATTCTTTGCAATTGCAATGAACAGAAAATATGATGATGATGGCTGTTAGCGTGTGTGTCCCAATAACTGTCATAAAATTTCTGTTTCTGTGATTTCAGGTTGAATGATCTCAATGCCACTTTCCTAAGGGTTTTAGACTTGAATTCACTCATAAGTTTGAAAAATTTTGGACAAATATTGGGACTTTATAGAAGATCTTACTTACAGTTGCAGACACAAATATGAATTTTTATGCATTCAAGTCATCTAGTTTCTTGAAGCCAAGTTTTCTGTTATAATGTGATTGTAGGTATGATCTTACTGAATGTTCGATTACTCCTAATATATAGGATTAAGATTTTATTTTGAAGTCTTTTAGGAGAGTAGCACTTAAAAGTGCATAACTGATGGTGTGATTTGTTTGCAGATTCTTAATCGACAAGTAATCAAATCTGAAACAATCACTATTAAGGTATTATGTATTGTTTCTGTTGTAAATAAGACTTTTTTCAACAGTTCTTGTTATTCTGAAAGCTATGGTTCTGGCATGGCTTAAAATTATGGTTCTAGTCCTAGGTTTAAGTCTTATTTTATTGTGTTTGTTTCTTCATTCATGTTGCTTGTGTACTCGTGTTTTGTTTTTAGTGCATTTCTTTAGTCTATTGCAGGGTTATTTTTTAGTGGGAGTGTGGATGGCTTGATATAGCCATTTCCCAATATCTTAAGCTTTTAGAATAGTGGGAACTTAACAAAAAGTAAAATAAGTAAATACTAAATGAAGTGAGCACATGCGAATACTAGTTTTTTAATATAAGTAGATGCTTTCTTAGCATTGGCAGTACATCTAATTCGTAAAGGTTACACAACTAGTGTTTTTTTGATTTTACAAGTTTACAAACTATGAAAAATGATCAATTTTTTCTGTTCAACCTCCCTTTCTTTAGTGCTCATAATTAATATTTTTTATCCCAACGATAATAAACCAAAGAATGTAGAGTCTCTTGAGGCATGGAGTGCATACTGTGATTTCTTGGAGGATCCAAAATCTAAGGTATATATAATTTTTTATATAGTCCATAATTTATATTAGTTTGTCTATATGTTCTTATATATCTTATATGTTCGTGTAAACAGAAAAAAAGTTTAACAAATACAACTAATCGAGCTTGCTTGATCTACAACCACACGGCAAGATGTAGCACATATTTGCAAGTGAGAAAGAAAAATGTATATTTATTCTTCTAGTTTTACTCATATCAAATATATTTTTATATATTATGAAGGCCATATGTATTTTAGAGCGATTGGATTCTTACTTGCCTTCTTGTTATTCATAAAAAATTTATTCTTTTATTTTTTTCTTGATCACTAAACCATATGTTTATTAGTGGTGGCAAAAACTCCAAACTAAAATTAATTATTTACATTTGGTTGAATATTTCCACACTTAATCAAACTATCTCTTAATAAATAAAATGGTTATGTTTTCACTGGATTACAATATTAACAAATGAGAAGGGATTGGTTATATGCACACTGAAAACATAAGCCATAAAAATCTAACTACAAGCTACGTGTAACAAATTATATATCAATTATGAAAGGGAAATAGAATGAGCACTACTACTATATATGTTAACAACTAGAAAGTTAACATTCTTTCTCTTAAAGAAAATTCATTAATAACTTAAGCCACATATTTCTGTGATAGTAGGGCTAACCAGAATTAACCACATTCAAGATTTAACGACCTCCATAAATATACTATAAATAATCCAAAATTTCTAACAAAAACATCTAACTATCAAATTCCCATATGTTTTTAAGCTTTAGGTTAACAACTTAGTATTGATCATACCAAGTTAGGTATGGATTAAGTAATCAAGTTAGTATTGATCATACCAAGTTTGTATAACAGTTGAGTCATGCCATGCGTGTGTCAAAAGTTTTAACTTTTTTGAATTATTAATATATATGTAAAGAATACTAATATAAGAGCTTTGTTTCTTTTAGATTGATATATATATATATATATATGTATATATATGTACATGAATACTGGTAGTGCTTTTATCCCATATTCTCGTGCTCTGTAATTTAATCTATCTCTAATACTATCAATTTTTGTTGTATTTGTACGATGGATAGGAATTTGATGCAATTGGATGATAGACTTTCAGACCATTATGTTATGGAGTTGATAATTATTTGTGATACCAACATAGTTCGAGGTATGTATCCTGTGAGTGATAGGATTTAATCACTCCCTCCGGGTGGTGGGTGATCACCAATTTTTTTAAATTTTGAATGCTTAGTACTATATGTATCCTGTGAGTGATAGGATTTAATTAATCACTCCCTCCGGGTGGTGGGTGATCACCCATTATTTTTTATTATTAATGCTTAGTATTATATGTATCCTGTGAGTGATAGGATTTAATCACTCCCTCCAGGTGGTGGGTGATCACCTATTTTTTAAAATTTTTAATGCTTAATACTATATGTATCCTGTGAGTGACAAGATTTAAAATGTAACGACTCGTCTAGAACGCATTCTTAAAACTAAAGCTGGAAGAAGCCGCAAGCAATACCATTAACACTTATTTATATAAAACAATAACTATATTGTGTAATTGATATTTATATACAATGTCAGCTTGTGCTTGTAGAACGCATATTTAGCATGTCACATGGGCATTCGTGTTAAATACATTTACAACATCTATTTTGGAATGTCCATGCTTAGTGGCTATTGGATGTTTCCTCTGCTTTCTTACAAAGGCTATTATATAGATGCTAGGGAAGCTAACATATGAGCAGATTTTGAGTCTTCGTAGAGATAGAATTAATGTATCAATCATGATTCATACATGTATATCTATATAAAATCTAAAAGGCCTTTAAAATTTTAATATAGGATCTGATTTAGTGATTTCTAATGCTGGAAAAAAAAAAAAAGAGAATTTTGAAATATAGGATCTGAATCCTTCCAATATGGATTCATGGATTGTTGGAAGGAGATTTTATGTTTGAAAGTTGTTGCACGAAGAGAAAGTGACTTTTTGATTTGTGAGATTAGCCATGAATGCAAAGGATGATATACTTGTCATCTTCCAAATATTTTATGTTGGGTCATAGGACTAATGATCTTACAGAAGATATGGTCATGGATAAAAATAATTCATAAATTAGAATTCATATAGGTGGCCCCATTTCATAGAACTAAGGCTTGGTGTTTTTGTTAATCTACATCTCAATCTACTCTATATTTAAGGGTTTCTATGTTTTGCTACATTTTAGTGATTGTATGTTATGTAGTTTGTGATGGAGACGTTTTGGGCTTTGTTAATTCTATTTCTAACATTTTATAAAGAAAACATGAACACTTCTTTGACTCTAATTTCATATTTTTTTATTTTTGTAGGTCAATGAGACAACAAGACTCTAAAGGAAGCAACTGTTTCTTTGGAGTCCATGAATAGTTTTATGACTATATATATTGTTTTGTTGTACATTTTTTAATAGTATATATGATTATTAAAGTGTTACTTTTAGTTGAATATCTTTTTTGGTGTACATTTTTTAATAGTATATACAATTGTCAAAGTATTATTTTTAGTTGAACATATTTTTTGGTGTAATTTGTTGGCAATTAACACACATATATATATATATTACTTTTGGTGTGTAAATGCTAATGGATAATGATTACTTTAGTGTTATTTGAATGACATGTTTAATTTTATGAGTTTTATTTCAATTTGATATGGATAATAATATATAGGTTTGGTGGTTTATATCAAAACAGGATTTTTTGTCATTGATGACTAGCAATTGTTTTCATACTATTAAAAAAATAAAAAAAATATTTTTTTAACGATAGGAATCATACCGTCGCTAATTGTTCACATTATTAACGAGAGGAAATATTATCGTTATTAGTTTGTGTTTTGATAACTAAAAAGTTATTTTTAACGACAAAAATCATACGGTCGCTAATTGTTTAGACTATTAACGACGGGAAATATTGTCGTTATTGAGTTAAAATTTGGTAGTTAATAATTATTTTTAACGACGGGAATCATACGGTCGCTAATACAATTAACGACGGGTTTATCATTCCCGTCGTTAAAGACCTTTATCCTCGGAAGCAATAACGACGACTGACGACAGGAAAATTCCCGTCGTTAAAACTTTTTAACGACCGGAAATCAACTTTCAACCACTGATTTTTCCATCGTTAAAACTCGTTTTTCTTGTAGTGGATGGTAGCTAATTTGGACGTCTCACGTGAATGGTTGGTACACAAGGAAGAAACAACCCCTAAAAGCAACCCTAAATGTGGGGACAACTGCAATACTTGTCCCCACATGTGCATGGAAGGAAGAAATAATCCCTAGAAGCAACCCTAAATGTGAGGACAAATGCAGTACCCACATGTGCATGGAACGAAGAAATAACCCCTAAAAGCAACCCTAAATGTGGGGACAAATGCAGTACCGACATGTGCATGGAAGGAAAGAAAGAACCCCAATTTGGAAGAGTCAGATGAATCCTCATGCCACAATTAATACAGCACCGACATATCAAGGAAGGGTCACTCACTCTTGTGCCACTTGATGATACTTGGAAGACAAAAATAGAGTAAGCGGGCTCTTTTGAAAATATTATTCTGTTATTTTTATTTTATTTTAATCCATTATTTTTTTTATTTTTGTTTACTAAAATGAAAATTAAAAATATTATTTGATTTTAAAAACTAAAAGTAATATTTTACTTTTTGAATCTGCGGTCAACATTAAGTCCATGTTATGAGTAAAAAGAATTCATGTTGTGAAATTGGCCAAATTTGAAATGGGTCATCTTGAAAATGGTTAGAAAACAAAAGTACTTGAAGTTGTTCGAGCAGTTATCTGTACAGAATCTAGGTGTTGGGTATTGCCAAATTATGTGTTTGATCCCTAAATAGTGTGTTACTGTATCATTGCGTTACACGAAAAGTCATTAGCATGGGTCTTCGACTTGGATTCAAGGGTGAAACCACATGAGGCCCAATAGGGGGAGTTGCCCCCATTGAGCCAGAACTTTTTTTTTGGTTTTTAAGTATTTTGAAAAATAATATTTTATATTAATAAATCAAATATTTAAGGTTACATTCTCTTTATTGTTTTTAAGTCATTTTTAATTTTTGATTTTCTAAAATAATGAAAACACATTCTCTTTATTGTTTTTAAAAATACATTTTTGAAAATAAAAAAAAAATTGTAAAGAAAATTCAAAACAACAAAAAATTATTTTGAGTATTTTCATCCAAAACAAACTCTAAACTCAAAACATATTTATTTATTTATTTATTCATATTTTATTATTGTAATGAGAAAAAATATTACAAAATTCATTAACTTTAAAATGTATATATTTTTTTAATAATATATTAACATTAAATATTTCAAATTAATTGAATGAAATATCAATAAAAATTTATTTTCAAAATTTCAAAGAAAACGCGTTTCTTAATTTTCTGTTTTGAGAAATAGTTTTTCAAAATGACAAAGAGAATACGTTTTCAATTTTTTAAAAACAGATTATCAAAACAGAAAACTAAAAAAGAATTCAAAACTCAAAACTGAAAATTGAAAAATAAAGAGAACACAACCTAAATAACTTTTCATAAATTATCTTTTAAAAGGCATCCATAAGCTTAAACTCCACCATAAATAATACCCAACAAAACTTTAATCATATTTTAGTACCATTGTTGTAAAATTTTCTTCATAATCTCTTTCCTAGTTTAGTATTTTAAAAATGTAAATATTTTAAATGTGATTTCTTAGAATAGTAATTTAACTGATCTTACTCTTAGCAAGATAATTAGCTTTGCTAAGATTTAAAAAGTTTCAATAAATAGATTTTTATGGAAGTATAAAGATAAAGATTTAGATATAAGAGATATTAAGAATTAATTAATACAAGCAAGTAACTAAAATTAATTAGAGATCATTTACCTCTCTAAGCAAAATGTTAAAGAAGACGAGATAGACACAGTTGATAGTCTAATGATAGGCAAAGATGGCAATAGATTAGGCATGAGTCCCAATTACTTATTTAAAATTAAAATAAATATAAAAAATAAGATATAGGCATAAAAGTCGTTTAAATATTTATGAAAACAAACATGCAACTGAGAAATCTCAATTATCCATTAAAAATTAAAATAAATCTAAAATTAAGATATAGACATAAAACTTATTTAAAAATTCATCAAAATAAATATGTAAATAGATAAATGAAAAACCTATTACCATCTTTAACATCAAACTTAGGACAGAAAGCAAGAGTGAAAAAACTCAACAAATCAAAACTTACTTGAAGATGCCAAAATGAACTCAAAATATTCTTTGCGAGTGTCGATAGAAGGTTAGTGAGCACATAAAATGAAATCATTAAATATTTTGTAAACGAAAAAGACTAGAACTAAAAAGCCCAAATAGAAATCAAGACAACTTTTGCGTAAAAAATCATCTCGAAATCATATATTTTCACGTAAAAAATCAAGACGATTCATTCCAACTTGTAAAAGTTTTTTCATTTTAATATTATTATTATTGTCTTATATTTTAAATTATATTTTTTGTATTTAAGTTCACCCCATTGAATCAAAATCCTGGTTTCGCCCCTGCCCGAATTTAGCCAGCCTAGCTAGATTGTCTAGTTTAATTGGTTGCCCATAGGTTATAGGGGAAGGGGTCGGCCTCTGTCAAAAATTTATATATCGGGTTTCTTAGATTCCTAAATTTAAAAAAAAAAAAAGCTAGAAAATATGCGAACCCAGCGGCCAGAAAACACGAGTTAGGTGCAATTATCGACCATGATTGCAGTGTCACTAGATCTTTTGTCAAAAACCTAAAACTAGCTAGATCGGGTGATTTCCCCGTGAGCATGGCTATCTATTAATCTGGTCTGGTGGTCGGAGCTGCTCATCTCCAAACAAAACCCGCGCCTAGCTAGGTGAGGTCATCAGCCATGGCTACAATGTTGTTGGATTTACTGTGGAGAGCTTGAAACTCGCCGGATCTAGTGGGTTTGTCACGAAAATGGCTAGATCTGACAATCTGGTCGCTCGGAGAACCTGCAAGCTAGGTGCTATCGTCAACCATATATATCTGCAGTGTTGTTAGATCTATCTACTGTAGAGAGATTGGAACTGGCTGGATTTGCTTAAGTTTGTTGCGGGATTTGCTTAAGTTTGTTTGCTGCGGGGACAACCTAATATGATAAACTCATCACCAGAGCTGCTTCTTGTCACCAAAAATATCAGTAACTTTAGATGCAATGATCAGTCAAATCTGCAGGGTCACTGAACTTGACGAAGAAAGATCGAAATCGTGTGAGAGGAGAGGAGGACCCATATTTGAAGAGGTTGGGGGCGATGTGATGCAACGTCTTTGCTGTCAAACATCAGGCTCCTTGTTTTGTGGGGACTGTCTGATCAACCTGGCCGGGCGTGCGCGCCCATATACGTGCCGTGGCCGCCTTAATTCATTCCCTGTGTTTTCCGGTCGGCTGAGGCGGCGCCAGCCTCCCACACTCTGGCCCACTTGCTCTGTCCGACAGGGGACCAGGCGTGACTTCATTTCATGTTCTCTTCTTCATTCTTAATCTGTCATCTTGCTCGTCGGCGTCCGTGTCTCATGCCTACCACCAGTTCCAATTCCAATTGCTTTTGCTTTTGAGCTCTTGGGTTCACTCTTCTACCTCATGCTGCTGCTCGCTCTTTCTTTAACTTAAGTGGTGTTTGTTTTCCAACCTAAAAATAGTGGTTGTATCATAAAAATCTATATATACATAAAAGCTTCCCCTATATTCAAATGTTTGTCCATGATTGCATATCGAAAATATGTAACTATTAATCAGTTGCACAACAATATATCAAGATCTATTCTTATTAAATAATTAATTATTTATTCTCATTTATAATTATCTTCTAGCTAAAGTTCTCTTATGTATACCATACATCAATACTCTTTCATCAAAATTTTTTAGTCTTTGTATTGAAGGAATAATGCTTTCTAATGCAAATAAAATCATACTAGGGCATCCCACCGATAAAAGAAAAGAGTTAAAAGGGATCAATAATTAGATTGTGTTCGAATTTAAATATATTTTTATTACATAAATAAATATAATGATAGTCTATGAGATTGTAGAGATATTATACGAGTGAAACTAAAAAATAAGAAAAATTATGCGTGATATTTCCTAAATTTGGATTATTAATTGTAAAAAGTATCATTGACATTTAAAAAATATATATATATGGCAAGTATCTTTAAAATTTAATGTAATATTGTATGCAAATTTATCGTTAATTAATCTTCATTAAATATTAAAATTACCAAAATGCCCCGTATATTTGAACACTTTTTCCCTTACTTTTCATTTATATTTTTATTTCTTCTCAAATCCTTCATTTATTTCTCTATTTTCAAATGGTAAGTAATAATGGAGACAACAACGACAATAGAAAAAACTCTCTCTAGTAATAATGGAGACAATTGTAATAACTCTCTCTCTCTTTTTATTTTTTTTGCAAAACTTAGAAAAAACTGAGTTTTGACAAAGCCAAGTCATTTAGGTTCCATCAAACCCAAAAACTCTTATATAAAACCCATATTTTTCTCTATCTGTTTTAAGTTTGATGAAATCCAAATTTAAGTTTTGCCTAACCTTCTTTTTTTCATTATCTCTCTTTATTCACCGGCTCAATTTATCGCATGTTGGTGATGAACCGATGTAATGAATCCATCTAAATTTATTATAATTTAATTCGATGAACCCAAATGGGTTCACTGCACTCTAATCTCCTATTGGTGAAAAGAAAGTTAGGAAATCTTCATCATATATTATATGAACTTCGAGGTATCCTAAACACAAATCTAACATCGAAAAATAATAAGACATAGCTTTATAACTTTAGAACAGTGTAATTTCTATAAAGCGAGAGGCCCTTTTTTGTAATTATACCAAACCCTCCAGCATGTCAAGTGTAATTTACCCTTTAGTCTAAATCATTCTAGATGGCAATTTACCCTTTTTATAAATCATTACAAATTTACAAGAAGCAGAATTACTGGAGAGTAACGGCCTTCCAGAAGCAATTTTTGGGAAGACAAGTTCAACAGTACTGAAGCCTAACAGAACTACAGGAGAGCTATTGCAGAGCTGAAAGCATTGAGATTTAATCATTACAACAAAGAACAAACATATCATCAAGTCTCAATCAACTAAGTGGGATTCTGAGTCATTCAACTATAGAAATAACTAGTTCTTTTTTTACTGCTTTTTCTAAACTCTCACTTTAACTATGCCATGTTGTGTGATGGGCAAACAAATTCTTTTACTTGGCACACCACACCCTAAAGTTTTGGCCACCCAACAAGTAGAATGACTATGCCATATTAACACAATTAATAGGAGGGCTATGACCAAAAAACTCTTCCATTAATTGCATTGTTGACAGCAGTCCTCTCTTTCTGTGGCTCACAACACCACCCGCTATCCATACCAAAATTATTTTTTGACTCATTTTGAGACCAAGGAAAAATCTCAAAAAGAAGTCAAAAAAAGAAAAAAAGGGTTAAATTAATAGACCATGCTTGGAGGGACGACTCCAAATGAATTTGGTTGCGTCAAGAAACAAAAATGTTTTGAGGTGCAAGAGGAAAAATGGAGAAAACAAACAAGAAAGAAAGTATATAGTTCGAATATGAACCTAGTAGGGGAGCCAGTAGGTCCTGCGTCTGCACCAGATGCAGTCAGGTAAACCCTGTATAGGTCCCATGGCAGCAATAGCGATGTCCTGCAAAGATCACACATGGCAGACACAGGTTTGTATAACACTGCTGCGAGAGCCAGGAGAGAACTGTGGAGAAAAATTTTCAAGCATTTCCCTGACATTATTTAAGTGTGCAATTACAAGGACAATTTTCTTGTCCCCGGTCAAAAATAAAACGATTAGCAACACGTTTGATATGGTGCTGGCATCTACAGCGTCTATCCTAGTAAACAGTTCGGCAAATGGGATTCTTAGGCCTTATGTAAGGAGCTGCAAGAAGAGAAATGGTTAACAATAAAATATCAAGCCTTAACCCTACTACTATGTGGGATTGGCTAGCCCCAATGATTTTCCATATGTCCAGAATTCGTGTTATTTTATGCAACAAGCTTTTCATTCTGGTTATCAGTTAGTTATCTAACACAACCCTCCTTTAAACCAGTTGTAAATAGAAATCCACTGGCGAAGTTAACCCAAACAAAAATATGTTTACTGGAAGTTTTCAATAATGAAAACATCTTTTTTTGCTTACAAAGATTTGAGGAATCTAACCATGCTGTTGGGTAACAGAATACAAAATTTTCAAAAGCTTCGTTAATCTCTCTTCATTTCCATTATGCTGTTAAGTGGGCAATCAATGTGAAGAGGTCTAAAAGAGGCACTGGCTTTATTTACTTATCATTTCTAACCCAAATGGAGAATGCCTCAAGTGCTTTACCTGCAGCCCAATATCTTCAGCAACAGGACTGGTTCCGTCTATGTGAAGTAGCAAAGAAGATTTCAACTGCAGCACATCAGAGTTAAGTGTATATAGTTATAATAACGAGTTCAGCAATGTAAAGTGAAATCAGTAAAATCAAATTTCCATTTATAAAACAACACAGATCAATATGTCAATATACCATCAGGAGTGGATTGGCATGGAGATTTATAAGGAAACATCATATATAATGTATACTGAGAGATCATGTGACATAACTGACTCCAACTCAAAGAACATCTACCACACAACATTTGATGCACAGAAAGTTGAATTGATATCTTTTGTAACCCATTATCCTAAAATATTTCAGAACTGAAGGTCCTATTTGTCATGAAGTAAAACATTTTTCATTGGAAAATACACAAAAAATATGTATCTTATTTATCTTATTTTCTGGTGTTTGGTTTGCATGATTAAACATTTTTCAAAAATTATCTGTATGTAATATATAAACATTCATTCTACATATGTACGTATATGTATATGTACATATATGTACAAATCATGAATGTATATGTCTATGTATGTATGTATGTGTTGTGTTGCGTGTATGTATATGTATATGTATATCTGTATATATTGTTTATATGAATATGCATGTCTGTATGTGTATATATATGTATGTATTTATAAGTACATGTACATGTATATATGCATATATGTATAGATATATGCATATGCATATATTTAATGGTGTTTTGATGAAAAAAAAAACAATTTATTAGCTTTGGTTTAAGTAGGAAAAAGATTTACAGATTTTGAATTGGTAAGTCATTTTCCATCACTTGGTGTAAAACATTTTCATTATAAAAATATTTCTATTTTGTTTGTCAACCAAACACCAAAAAAAGAGAAAAATGTTTTCCCTGAAAACATGTTACACCCAATCAAACATAGCCAAAAATGGCATATATTTTTTAAAAAAAACCAGGCATTCAACTATCAGGAGTTCAAATTGCAAGTTTAGTCTTATGTATAACAATTCTACCACTTCCAATTGTACCATAACTAGAGATGACTATTTCTCAGATTCTGGAGGTTTTGATCTCAAGGTTAGCATGAGAGGCAATGTAATTGCTTTTTGAACAAGTACTAAATTGGCCACGAATTTACGTTGCTAAGGCCATCTCTAACCCAAAACTTCAAAATGGTGTAACTTTTACACTAAAATGGTGCAATTTTCATACTATCCTATTAAGACATCTCCAACCCATTACACCAAAAGTTACACCAAATGAATAGTATTATTTCTATTTTCTTATTTCTTTAATTCATAAAAATTAATTTATTTCAAAAAATTACTTAATTATTTACACAATTGCAAATTAAATATGTAAAAAAAATTTATACATATTTACATAAAATATTGCATTTATTTAAAAAATAAAATACGATATTATACATAATATCACAATCTATAAGATTTATAATTTAACATAAGAAGATTCAAAAGGGATTATTTGAACGAAAAAACATTACAAAGAAAAAAAATATAATTAAGACTCGACATTTAATTATCAGAATTAGTATATTCCTCCCACAAATGTTCAATCAATTCATTTCGAAGTGCAATGTGAGTCTTTTTATCTTTAATTTTTTTGGTGTCGAGCAAGGAATTCTTGAAATCGGGTGCCTTCATCAACAATCATCTCAACGTCTGGACTTGGTGCTTCTACCCAATCTCGAATTGGTGACTCAACATCACGTTTATCCTCAATAATCATGTTGTGCATAATAATGCATGCAGTCATTATATCGTGTAAGACACTTTTTTGCCAAAAGCCTGACGGTCTTGCAATTATTGCAAACCTAGATTGTAGAATCCCAAATGCTCATTCTACATCTTTTCTACAACTCTCTTGTTTCATTGCAAAATATTTTTTCTTAGGACCACGTGGCTCACGAATTGTTTGTACAAGAGTAAACCACTTCGAGTATATACCATTTGCTAAATAGTAACCCATATTATATTCGTGTTCAAAATGGCAGCAAGTAATGGACGAAAAGATAAACTCTTTGATGACTAACAACACTTGGGAACTGGTCCCAAGACCTCATAAACAAAAGCTGGTAAAGTGTAAGTGGCTGTTTAAAATCAAAGAAGGTATGTTACCCACTGATCTCTTAAGATTTAAAGCTAGATTAGTAGCTAAAGGGTTTACTCAAAGGGAGGGCATTGATTATACTAAAATATTTTCTCCTGTTGTTAAATTTAAAACCATTCGTATGATTCTTACTATAGTTGTTCAATATGACTTAGAACTAGAACAACTTGATGTTAAGACTGCCTTCTTGCATGGTGATTTAAAAAAATTTATTTATATGGATCAGTTTGTTGGTTATGTTAACAAAAAACATCCTGATTATGTTTGTTTGTTAAAAAAGTCTTTGTATGGTCTAAAACAATCCCCACATTAATGGTACAAGAAATTTGATAATTTTATAACTAGAATTGGCTCTGATAGAAGTAAATGTGACAATTGCTTCTATTTCATGTTATCTGATACTCTTGTTTACTTGCTGTTGTATGTTGATGATATTTTATTAATTAGCAAGTTTAAGTCTAAAATAGATGAGTTAAAGTCATTGTTAAATACAAATTTTGATATGAAAGACTTAGGACGTGTTAGAAAAATTTTGGGTATGATTATTGAAAGAGATAGGAGTAACTCTTGTCTGAAAATTCATCAACATGATTATTTGTTAAAATCTGTACAAAAGTTTGACATGTCAGTGTGTAAACTTGTAAATGTTCCCTTGGCTAGTCATTTTATTTTATCCAAGAAATAGTGCCCTATATATGATTCTGAAATACTTAAAATGGAAAAATTCTCATATGCTAATGTCATTGGAACTGTTATATACTCAATGATTAGTAGCAAACCTGATCTAGTATTTTCAATTTCTTTACTCAGTAGATTCATGTCTAATCCTAGTAAAATTCATTGGGAAGCTTTAAAATACTTGTTAAGGTACATCAATGGTTCCACTGATATTGGCTTAATTTATAAGTAGAAATGTGATGTTTTTTATCTTGTTGGTTATGTAGATTCTGACTTTACTGGTGGTAGGGACTCTCGAAAATCTACTACTGCTTTTTTTTTTTTTACCTTAGGAGGTAATTGCATCAGCTGGAAGTCACAATTGTAGACTTTGGTTGCATTGTCTTCCACTGAGGCAGAATATGTGGCTGTCACTGATGCTTTCAAAGAAGCCATTTGGCTTCAAGGTTTGCTGAAAGAAATTCATATATTACAAGGTAAAGTTGTAGTGTTTTCTGATAGTCAGAGTGTCATTCATTTGTGTAAAAATCCAGTATACCATAAAAGAACCAAACATGTAGATGTCAAATATCACTATGTAAGGGATCAGGTGACAAATGGCACTATGATAATCAAGAAGGTTCCAACAGAAGATAACCCAGTCGATATGGGAACCAAGATAGTGATTGCAACTAAGTTCAAACATTGTTTGGACTTGTTGCATGTCAAAGTTGGTTGAAGGAGCAACCAACAAGAGCAATGATGGAGGGGATTTTAGCATGCTGCACTAATCTTGGTTAAGATGCCTCAAGGTGTTGGAGTTTCAAGGTGGAGATTGTTGGCATTATTTGTGAAGTTCCAATCCAGTCTCTGTTTGGGCCAAAGGGTGGAAAGCTTTTTGGCAATTGCCTATGGGCCTTCGGGAATCCATGGGCTGGAGGGCCAAAATGGAAACCCTCCTTGTCGTTTCATGCTGCTAACGCCTTGTTGTTCTTTTGTCCTCATTCGATCTCATCCTAATCGTTGAATCGCCTATTTATCTCTGCTGGCTCCTCGAGATTTGGAATGGGCAGCCTCCGTCTTATTAGATTGTGTTGTGGTTTCTTCTCGATACTTTGCTGTAATTAGCTCTGTATAGGGTTGTTCATATTTCTCTCTTGCATCTAGGGTTTCTTTACCTCTAATCTTTGTCTGTGATTATAGGGTTTTGTTGTTAGAGGGTATTTCTCGTTCTTGTACAGAGTATCGAGACTGTGATGTATTTGTGGAGGCTGTAATCATTTCCAATTAAGTGCAGTGAGCTCTCTCCTTTAGAGCTCAACATGGACATAGCCCTCATTAATGGGTGAACTACGGTAAAATTGCTTGTGTTCTTTTTTCTTTGATCTGCTTTACCTTTATGTGTATGTGTTTAGTTATTTCTGTCAAATGATTTGTGCATGAAATCGGTTTTTTTGTTTACTTTAGAAAGGGTTGAGTTAGGGTTGAGCTTTGTCTCTTCCCAACAAAATATTAACCTACAGAACTTGCCTAGGAAGAAAACATATTATGACAACTATAAGCAAAAGAGGAAATTACTACAACCAATTAGATACAAGGGGAAAATAGCTCTTAACTGCCAAATTAATCATACAACACTTTCCTAGAGCATTAGGATCCTTATCCACATTTTATCCTTCCTAAACACCATATTCTCCACATTTACCCTGTCTTGAAGAATTTTTTTCAAGCAAATAGGAACAGGTTTTAATCACCTTAAACCTCTGAAAACTCAACAATGATATTTTAGAAGAAAAGATGAACATGGACTAAACAAGAAGCAGATACTATCAAGGGTAATTAAAATAACCAGTAGCTACCTGGTTATGAGCATGAGTAACATCAGCTTCAGAAACTCGATAACATAACTTGCTCATCTCATACATAATTACATAGGCTAAATCATCCAAGCAATCTGGGTACAACACAAGGTCATAATAAAAAAAAAAAAATTACAACTTTGAGCCACAACTTGCAGCACCAAGTCAGTTGTAAATTGTAACACTAATAAACCAACTTCAGCATGATACATATACTTGACAAGGTACCAACCTGTGGGATATGATAATCACTATCCCTTACAAAGTTTTCTTAACCACAATTCTTTATCCCATAGGACCATAAATCTATAACTAATAAGAGCTAACAAACCTATATTAAATGATCACAGATGCATCAATGTAGCAGACCTATGTATTAACTACTTATATGTATGAGTTTGTCCCTTTATTTCCATTCAAGGAGAGGCAGTTTATAAATTCACTTGACAGTTGTTTTATCATGTTCACAATGGCTATATAAATATAATGTATAGGCATCTCAGTTAGAAAAAATTGTGATGCTATATTTTTCTTTCCTGATTAACATGATGAAAGTTTCTACAGGATGATCCACTGAGCATGAACTGTTTGATACACAGTTGTATATTACTCTTTCAATCTTACGTGGATGATTGAGCATAGAAAATTTTTAAGGAACTTTGTTTTTTAACAAAAAGTACGCAGGACAACCTTTTGTCCTATTTGGATAAATTATGATTGAATTGGGATTGTAATTTATTATAAATTTGAAGAAGGGAAATATAGGCAAGACCAATTGAACTTTTGAAAGCTTGAAACCTTGAGTCATGAAATGGGACACCACAATTCAGACATTTATGATTGATAGCAGATCATACAACTTCACACCTCCACTCAGAATCACTCATTCAGAATTGGCCTCAGAGATTGTTAATCCACACATACATACAAATAAAGCCACAAATGAAGGAACTTAAGGGAACCAGACTCCTTACCATGGGCAAGTCTGCATCACCTACATCAACCACACTTGGGAGATGAGAATCCAAATGCCCCTAGAAACGACCCTTCCGACTCCAGAAGCAAGGGCTAAGCCAACATAAGGCAACTCAATCGGTTCTACTCCCAATCTTGAAGATGTCTTGAGCAAAGGGGTACACCCCCACCAGCCACGGATGAAAGCCAGCATTATTCAACTATTGCTGCTTCTTAACAATGATCAACTCTAGAATGCCTCCATAGGAGAAATCCAACCATACCTAGTATCTTCTCAGAAAAGTCAATATATGATCTGATGAGAAATTTGGATTATTAAATTCTAATGTTTGATATTAGGGTTTTGGTTTTATTTGAATTTGGAACTTAGATTTAAGATGTTTAGAACTATTATTTATTTTGTTAGGAAAATTATAGCTAGGGTAATTATGATATGATAATTAGTTCTTTATTTTACTGTATTTAGATCTTAGATTTTTAGATTTTATCTTTTACTTATTTTGTTAACATAATTATAGCTAGGTCAATTATATTTTCTACTTATAAAAAGCTTAAGATGTAATTATAAATTAATGCCTTTGATGAATAGAATACAATTGATTATTTTCTCTCCTAGATTTCTCTCTCTCTCAGTTATTGCTTCTCTTTTTTCTCCTCTTTTCCTTGCTTCTCTCTTCACTTTTTCTTAATCTCTTCTCTTTCTTCCAATTTTCTGCATCCTCTATTTTTCTACATCATGATCATCATCCACCTTAAAGTAAAAGAACTTAAAGAAATCCTTTGTAGAACTCAAAATGCTCTTCTAGATTCACTCCATGAGGCTCCTAGTTGATACTCTACTTAGCACTAGATCTAGCCACAACATTTTATTTTTTATTCCTCTAAAACACCAAATTACCTCTAACCAAGATGCAATAGCCCAAGGTAGAGCGTCTATCTATGGGACAACCAGCCCAATCAACATCACTATATCCAACAACTTGCTTATGTCCCTTGTTCTCAAACAAACCCTTGCTGGGAGAACTCTTAATGTACACTATTATATAGCAGCCATAGAAAGAAAGACATAGACAGAAGCAATCTTAGCCACCAAAGAGAATGTATCACCATAATCAAGCTCAAAAATTTGAGTATAGCCCTTAGCAACCAGTTGAGCCTTTAGACGGTCAATGGTGCCATCAGGACCAACCTTAACATAAGCACCTATTGACAA
This sequence comes from Diospyros kaki, assembly GCA_036245055.1. Lineage (NCBI taxonomy): Eukaryota > Viridiplantae > Streptophyta > Magnoliopsida > Ericales > Ebenaceae > Diospyros > Diospyros kaki. The sequence goes on from BSEG01000016.1 coordinate 35,326,977, forward strand.
CCAACAATAGACTTTCCTGGAGGAAGAGGTACAAGATCCCATGTTTCATTAGACAATAAGGCAAACATCTCGTTCATAGCATGTTGCCACCTAGGCTATGAAAGAGCCTCTGCATATATCTTAGGAATAGAAACAGAAGATAAAGCAAATACAAAAGTAGAATAGACAAGTGACAAACAATGGTAGCTCACAAAAGTATACATGGGATAAGGGTTTTGAGTGGAACGTCTACCTTGATGATTAGGAGCATGGGCAAAACTAGAGCACCATCTATAGGAAGATAGGGGTCTCAAAAGGCATCACCCCAGTAGCAATAGAAGGCGTTGGAGCTACTACATAAGGCACTGGGGTAGATGGCAATATAAAATGGCAATGATAAGTCTAAAAAGGAGAAGGAACAACCGAGTAGTTGGAACAAAGATTGGGATTGGTGGATGAAAAAATGGGACAAATTAAAATAACATCATCAAGATAGGAAGAAGTACCAAATGGTGAAGAGAAAAATGGAGTAGATTCAAAGATCGAATGTGACATTAGAAGAGAGAAAGTATCTACCAATTGGGTAAGTAACACTTATATCCCTTTGAAGGATAAGACAATTTATCACGACTAAGTTAGAAAAGGTGTACAAATTAAACAAATAGATCTAAAGACACAAAGGGGAATAGGATAGATAAGATCACAACTTAGAGAAACAACACTGTGTACAACACTACTAAGTTGCATCCTCTATATGAAGGGATGTCTTTTCGATATGTATTTTTTTGGCTAAATAAGCAATATTTTTTCCCTTACAATCTTTTATTGATTTTGTGCAAGGCTAAAAACATGTAGGGTTGGAATAGTGTTGCACAATTCATTTGTATTGGTTGTGGCCTCTTTTTATTAGAACTTGCTCATTTTTTCTCTAAATACAAAAAAGTATGGAAGTCATACCACACCATCCAAGTGATACTAAAATCAAGGGAACTAGAAGAGGAGGGGCAACCTTGACTTTTCATCACCATTTACACAAGTAGATGTCCAAATCCTAAAACCCCTCATACTCAATCTTGCATTCTCAAGCTTAACGCCTAAACTACTGTATGTCAAGTACCCTAGGTTTCAAATCTAGGGTTTCTAGTTGACAGTTGTGGAATAAGAGAGAGAGAGAGAGAGATGAGAAGAAAATGAGAGAAAATAGAGGGAAACAGAAAATGGTTAGAAAGAAAATAAGAGAACTTGATACAAAGTGGCATAGCCTTATATATGTTTATCCACAATAGTTAATTGGTTACATTATAGCATATTCTATTAATAGCTTATTAAAATTGTAATAGTTTGTCACGACTGTCGTAATTGTAATAATTACAATTAAAACAATTTCAACTACTTTCTGCTATCTTCTATCCCTAATTTTGTTGATCATGACATTTCCCTTCCCTTTAAAATTTTCTTGTCATCAAGAAAATCAAAAAAGCTAAGCAACTCGATGAAATTGAGCTAGGAGATCAGACAAATATACCCAAGTGTTGTTATCTAGGTGCAAATTGGACCATTGAACGAGTACTTGAGTAAGGGAAACTTGGTTCTGGTAGATTCTTCTGGAATATGGCTTCTACTGTCAATTCCTGCAGTTTTGCCTTCTCTGCTACGTGCTTAATTAACTGTTGCAAGTTGCAGCGTCTTCACTATTGGCCTAAGTTCTTCACTAAGGCCACTTATAAAACTCGAAATAAAATATGCTTATGAAAGGGATAGGTTGGTATGATCATTAGTGATTTAAGTTCTTCAAGCTTGATTTGATATTCCCAAACTATTCCAACCTGTCTTAACTTATTGAATTATTCTATAACATCAATCATATTTCTATCACCCAACCCTTCTCAAAAATCCTCCACAAAATCTGTCCATTGATAGTTGTCTTGTAACTGGATTCATCCTTAAAACCAAGCACCTGCAACATTATTCAAACAAGTAGAGGCTAAAGTAATTCTCTGATGATCCAAAATGTTATACAAGGTAAAGAGCTTTTAATATCGCTTAATCTGTGGCGCCCTCACCCTTAAGTACCCTAGCTCAAGGACCCAAGGAGGTGGTGTCAATAAGGATGGTACCTGCCACTCACATAAACAGAAATGCCAACAACTGAACTGGAAACCCCCGACAAGGGTACATAAATAACATACATATTTGTGGCAAATCTGTGTACATCAGGGTCATATATACATAATAAATCTCAAAATACACTGATTTGACCCATGCATAACAAAATAGCAAAAGCTGACATCAAAAGAAACCTTGAACTCTGGACTACTCTGTACACGTCTAAGCTCAGCACTCAGACTCCACTAGGGCTAACATCCGCTCTAGCCTTGCCCCTACCTAGAATGACGCAAGTAAAGTGACCCACAAGGCCCAGCAAACAATATAAAATAACTGGAAGCTAGAATAACTAAACTGAATAGCTGAACTGAAACATTAGATAGTGAGACATGAAAAGATAACTGAATCTTACACATCGCATATCTGAAATAAACCGTACTCATGGAAAGCTAAAACCCACTAAAAATTGGCATGGGCCATGATATCACATGCAATATACTACTGACACCCATAATAAACTGACGTGGGGCTCTGAAATGTCATGCAACTAAAACATCACTCATGCTTATATAATAAATACATAATCAGGATGCATGCAATACATAAATAACCTCTGAAGCCAATAAGCACTGCACTGATTTGATCTGTGGGGTTCACATACCACACAAGCTCGACCCCTAATAGCCCATCGGTTGACTGACGTATGCCCCAGCGGAATAATCCACAGCATGCTTTTACCCACTCAACGCAAAATATAGGCACGCTAATCTTGATAATAATAATCCATGAATAAATCCATACTTGCACATCTCATCGTGAACCCATGTATGTATAGTAATCTTAAACTTTAACCATGCATTTAATCACACTTAAATAAGATAGCATGCTCTAATCATGTAAAATGCTCCATAAAATACCTCATATAATTCTCTTGCATTTATATAAATCATAAGTGTAATGCATAGTCGAATCTGGAGATTTTCGTGAAGCATATTCAAACATGGGGGCATTATTTAAAAAAATGGAAGTTGGATAGTTTTGAGATCCGTTGGTATTTTAGGCATAACTCTCTCATATGAACTCTGATTGAGCTGATTCAAGATGCTATGAAAAGAAAAGAAGAAGATATATAACTTTTATGTTTTAAGTTTTGAGATATTAAAATTATAACAGTGTCAAAATTGAGCTACAAAGTGAAAATAGAGTGTTGGAATTAACTATAATTTTACTGTTCATCATCCTCTTGGCGGAACCAAATTTAAAGCTCCGCCAACTCTAAAACCCTATCAAAAATAGCATCATCTCCAATGAAATAGGGGTAAACAAGACCCCTTGGACTGGTTACGAGATCAAACGAAGCTTTTGATACAAAATGATATATTTATATATACATATGTATAACTGGAAAAACATAGTTATATGGATGAGGATGCTTGCCTTTTCTTGCTTCTAACTTGCTGATAAACCACCTAAGCTTTCTTTTCCACCCCCCTGTTTGCTAAATCTTGAAGAGACAAAGAAACAAAGAAGCCCAAAAACTCTTTGCTTCCTACACGTATTCCTTCATCTGATGGCCGAAAATATCACCACTTCCTCATCTCTCTCTTAGATGAATACATACACATGGGCTCTTTGGGTGCAAATAATTCACATGCAATGATTCCAAAAGCAACAATCTCACGTGCTTGGAAGCATTCAGAAGATGGAAGAAGGAACTTGGCTAAGAACTCACGCGCATTACTCTCTGCCTTCACACAATTGAACCCAAATCACTTATATAATATAACCCACTTACACTACATTGCCATCCAAATACATACACCACATAATTAATTTAATAACATAATTTATTTATTTAACAATCTCTACATATTACATAAATTCTCTTACACTAGATATCACAATATCTCTAGGGCGTTACATAATCCACCACCCCAATTATAGCAGGTTTAATTTCTAACTCCAAAGAACCAGTTGTCCTAGGATCTATTCCATTTCCTTGGAGGATTGGACCAGACCGTTCCTTAGGAGGAAAATCATTTGGAAGACTCGCCTGAGGCAGTTTGGAGAACATCAACATGAAGCCGTTCAAGCTTCTTACTAATCCGTCCATGGAAGCCGCAAATTTCCTATCCAGTGGAAGAATCACATCATGATTTTGGATGGATCCAAATTCTAGCGAATCTACTTGAACTTGGAGATCAGAAATAGTCGCATTAACCTGTTGCAACTATGCCTCGAATTGTCAACCATGACAATTTTTCGACAAACACTGAATCAATAGCCTAGGACTTGCTCTAATACCAAATTGTCAGGACTTTAGGTTTCAAATCTAGGATTTCTAATTAACAGTTGTGGAATAAGAAACAGAGAGAGAGAGAGAGAGAGAGAGAGATGAGAACAATCAGGGAGAAAACAGAGGGAAACATAATGGCTAGAGAGAAAATGAGAGAACTTGAAATCAATTTATTCTTAATGTCTTGTTACAAAGTGGCACAGCCTTATATATGGTTATCCACTACAGTTAATCGGTTACATTATAACAGATTCTATTACAGTTGCAATAATTTGTTACAACCCCTGCAACTATAATAATTGTAGTTGAAACAACTTCAATTGCTTTCTACTATCTCCTATCTCTTAATTATGTTGATCATGACACTGTACAACTTGAAGATGTGAAAGAAAAACACTCTATTGGTTCACACTCTATTGGTTCCACCATCTCAATCTGAAAAATTGAATCCCGTTTATTCAAGTTTTCTTGGAATAGACAAAGCTAAAGTCACAAGTAAAGGTACATTTAAGGCTTTTGTTCACTATGATTTCAAGCCTAAAATATGTTGTTTTCACAAAGTCATGGAAATTTTAACGGGGAAAGGAATGAAATGGAATCTGTGAGAGGGAAGTTAAGACCTCTATCATTCAAGCAGAAACTATAGATGCTCACAGTTTATGATAAAATTAGAGACGCAAGACACCTATTGAAATGTTGTCTCGAGTATATGGTATAAGAAGAATAAAAGTGAAAGCAGTGAGTGATGGCAGTGTGCTAGAGGGCCATTGAAGAATTAGATAGAAGTTTATATCCCAAACTGTAATAAGTGAAAATTTTGGGGGTTAAACTGTAAATATCTAATGTTTTCTCTAGAGATAACCGCCAACTCTATAAATAGAGTACTAGGGGGTGTGTGCGGCCATTCTATTCTCTTCTATTGTAACTAGTGCATTGTATTCTCTGAGAGGAAGGCTAGAATCCTGGTTTTGGCTTTCTAATCTTGGGAGAGAAGTTGCTGGTTTTTTGTACTTGGGAATAGAGGGGAGATCTTGTTGCTATACTGGTCTTTCTACTCCTTAATAAGACTACTAGGAGGGCTTTTTGAAGGCTGGATGTAGGTTTTCTCAAAGGAAACTGAACCAGGATAAATCCACGCCTACTTGTGGTTTGATTGTTTCTTGTTTTATTTTCATTCTGTTTTGATTACTTATGTTTTTGTTTTCAATTCATATTATTGCTGGGTGGATTTAAGAGCATTGTCCAAGAGTCATTCTGCACAGTCCTAGGATAACAAATTGGTATCAGAGCTAGTTTTTAGGTTCAAGAACAGTCTAAGAACCTTCAAGATTTCATCTGTTTTGAATTCTCTTTCATAGAACAGTGTCATAATGGATGCAACTAGATATGATATTGAGAAGTTTGGTGGCCAGAATGATTTCGGCCTTTGGAGGATGAAAATGAGGCATTGCTAGGAATCTAGCACTAGAAAAGGCTTTAGATGAGGAAGAAACACTACCTGAAGCCTCCACTGAAGAACAGAAAAAGGAAAAATCAAAAGAAAAGAAAGATATTGGCAAGAAAGCTTTTAACACCTTGATTTTAAGTTTAGGGGACAAAGTCTTGAGGGAAGTGCCCAAAATGACCACGGCATTAGACCTTTGGAAAAGATTAGAGATCATTTACTTGACTAAAACCTTGTCTACTAGGTTATATTTGAAAACTAATTTTTTTTCCTTTAGAATGGATGAAGGTAAGAAACTGCAGGAGCACATAGATGAGTTTAACAAGTTATGTTTGGATCTTGAGAACATAGACATTAAATATGATGACGAGGATAAGGCCTTAGTCTTATTGCACTCTCTACCAAAGTCATATGAAACCTTTGTTGACATCTTAAAACATGGTAGAGATAAGATGTCTCTAGATGATGTGACCGGAGCCTTGAGTTCCAAGGAATTACAACATAAGGTTGAAGGAAAGAACTCTATACATGATGCTCTTACAGTTGGGACTAGAGCAGAAAACAGGGACCCTAAATTTGAGGGTAGGTCTAGGTCCAAGTCTAGGAATGGCAAGAAAATGATAAAATGCTATCACTGTCATGATGAGAGACATATTAAAAAGAATTGTCCCAAAAGAAAGAGTGAAATCCTAGAGAAAAATCCTGGAATTTCTTTATCTGTGTGTGAGGCTGACTATGATAGTGTAGATGCCCTATAAGTATCTAGAAATGCTGGAAATATAACATAGTTTCTAGGTTTAGGGTGGACTTATCATAGGAAATAGTTTTTTCAATTTATAGAGTCATAGTAGGTGATATGGTGTTAGTAGGCAATAATCAAGAGTAAAGTATCAAGCCCATTAGAGATCAGTTTCTAGGATCTAGGGGGACCTATCTAGGCCTTGTCTCATGGTGGAGCTAGGTGAGGTGAACCTAGTGAAGATGATGTGTTCCGACGGAATTCCCAAGCGTATATGAGCTTGCTGGAATTTAGGAAGTTTGCTGGAAATTGCTTCTGCTATGAAGGGTTAGGTGTGTGGAGTTGTGTAATAGGTATACCTAAGTCTCCTAAAGCTAGGCTTCTTACCTATGAGGGAAAACACTACTAATAGGACATGGAATTAGTTGATGCTAAGGATAAAGGATGAAATCTGGTATGCTGTGTAAATGAAACAGCAAAAAGAATCTCTTAGGAGTGTCCTAGACTAGCCTATTCTCCAGGGTAGAGTAATTGAAAAATCTGATTTTTTTTTTTTTTTGGTCATATTCATTGTGTAAGCATGGGCTGGATTGTGAGAGGGAGGAAGCTAGTATTTCAGATAACTTTAGGCTCTTGCAGTGAGGGTCCTTGTGAACAGTGAGGGGAAAATAGTGGGTGCAAGGGTTGTCTTGTATGGTGTAGCCCTATGTTGATCAAATTCCAGGGATAACAAGGAAAGGGAAGAAGAATCATCATGTTGAAAATGAGCAAGGGAATAGAAGGTCTAGTGTTGCCTAGGATGGGTAAAAGATAGAACCTCAAGTAATCTACCAGAGAGGTATGGAATGTTGGGTTTGAAGGATGCTTAGGCTCAGGTTTGAGTGCTAAGAAGCAGTCTAGAAAATAGAATCTCTTGTATAAGAAGAGGTGATGCACTCTTGTCCAAATGAATGGCATGGAGCCATGTAAATTTGGGAAGAATCTTGGACTTAAATGGTATATCCCTTAGATTAAAGGGGTGGAGTGTTGTTGTAGTGGCTATCTGTAAATTAAGGAAGTGCTGAAAATGGGAAAAGTCTAGGGAAATGGTTAGACATGGCCATTGGCTATAGCAACACATGAAGGCTTAATTTGGATCAAATAGGTGTCACTAATCAACTAGTATCCATAGAAAATTAAGAAAGGAATTGGTCTTATAGAGTAGCCCAAGGGATTAGAGGTTAGAGGGAAAGGTAAGTAAGGTTTATTGCTTAGAAGGTCTCTCTATGAGTTAAGTAATTCCTAAGCCAAAATATTATAAGAATTGGAGTCTCTGATGATGGTCCAAGGGGTTAAAATTGAGTACATAGGAGTAGCTGTGTCAATTTCAATGGTATACCTAGGAAGAGTAAGGCAGCTTAAATGATAGTCATCCAATGGGAGTCTCAAGGTGTAGCTGAGGTGGTAATTCAGTGTTTGAGATTGTTGGAAGCAGGAGAAGCTGGAATGATAAGGCATAGAGGTTGGAATAGAAATGGACAGCTTAAGGCAACCTAGGTTACCCTAATTGTAAGCATATCTGGGTAGACTAGTAGGTAGATAGAGCAGTCCATTGTTTGTTGAAACAAACATAAGAGAAAATAAGTGGTAAATTCTAAAATGCCGGTTTTGGGAGCTAGGAGGAAGTCTAGCAAAGTTAAGGCCAATCCGGGTGAGGTTCACTGTGTTGTGATGCTGTATAAAATGTTTGGACACTTTGGATTAATGAGTAACATTGAGTATGGATTTGGTTTATGGTGGAGTGTAGGTAGAAACCATGTAGAGACCGATCATATTGATGTTAAGAATATATTCGTTAGGAAGACCCTTGAGGAGATAGATCATTCTAATGAGAGTTGCAGGTTTAGTTAAGTGCAGCTGAAAGTATTGTCCTAGGTGGTCCATTAGTGAAATTTACAACATTGTTTTGGATATTCTTAATGTTTGTTTTATGTCTTGAGTGATCAGGTGCAACTGGTCATATGAAGAGCAAGATGAGAGCAGGAGAAGTTCATCTATTGGAAAGCCAAGGCTTGATGGATGAAGGTTAAAGTATACTAATCAAGACAATGGTGGAGAATTGTTGAAATGTTGTCTCGAGTATATGGTATAAGAAGAAGAAAAGTGAAAGTAATGAGTGATGGCAGTGTGCTAGAGGGCCATTGAAGAATTAGATAGAAGTTTATATCCCAAACTGTAATTAGTGAAAATTTGAGAGGTTAAACTGTAAATATCTAATGTTTTCTCTAGAGATAACCGCCAACTCTATAAATAGAGTGCTAGGGGGTGTGTGCGGCCATTATATTCTCTTCTATTGTAATGAGTGCATTGTATTCTCTGAGAGGAATGCTAGAATTCTGGTTTTGGCTTTGTAATCTTAGGAGATAAGTTGCTGGTTTTTTGTACTCGGGAATAGGGGGAGATTTTGTTGTTGTACTAGTCTTTCTTCTCCTTAATAAGACTGCTAGGAGGGCTCTTTGAAGGCTGGATGTAGGTTTCCTCAAAGGAAACCGAACCAAGATAAATCAGTGCCTACTTGTGGTTTGATTGTTTTTGGTTTTATTTTTATTCTGTTTTGATTGCTTATGTTTCTGTTTTCAATTCCTATTATTGCTGGGTGGATTTGAGAGTGTTCAGAAAGGCATATATCATCTAAGAGTCATTCTGCATAGTCCTAGGATAACAACACCAATCTTAAAATAAACCTCATACATCAAAGGGAAAAGGCCCTGAATGAACAAAACCCTAAATCTGGACTGCAAATTGTCACGATCCTGGGGATATGTTTGTAACTAGGGGGGAATCCATAGTGTATGAGCTGTTAGGAGAACTAACTGAAAGGGGTTAAGAGGTTAGGCGGGAAAAGGGAAATAAGTAACTCTTTGTATAACAACTAGTGTGGCTATTAGATTAGTTAGGTGGTTGGGAACGGATGGTGATGTGGCTAGAGGCTCTTTAAAAGAAACCTATATGGCGGGTTGGAAAGATCATCGAATGAATATACGATCATTCCTCTTTCTTTCTCTCCTTCTCTCTCTTCCTTTACATCTCTCTCATTCTTGCACTCTATGAATTACTTAATTGTCCAGCCCTAATTCAAAGGCTTGACACAAACTCACCTTCACAGTAGCATAAACACCAAAAAGACCTGTATCCTTGTAGTTGGTGTAACGCCATAATGCTTTCGGCAATCTCATTTATGGCAACCCTCTGTGCAAGCTTAAAACTGTTTAATTGTGTGAAAATTAGTCAATATACATGCTTGTAAGTCACAAATTATAATGCAATGGAAAATCTTCAACTTAGTAACTCAATCCCCACAAATCATATCAAACACTAACCCCATGTGCATCCTACCACCTGCATTCTTATTCCAAGATCCTAACATAGACTGCATGACCATCAAATCAATAGAATCTGGATCTGTCCATGAGGCCCCATTGAAAGCAACTGCAAGTTGCACCAAGCATATCATCTTCTACTATCCTAACCTGATTACATGAAAAGACTAACCAATTCATAAATTGTTATTATGAAGCAGCAATATGATATACCACACCTCGGACCCTGTAAAGATAGCTAGTTCTTTAGCAACTAATTCAGAAGCTGGGGTAGGTTCTGTTGACAATTTGGTAAACAATTTCTTTACTTGCTCAACAAGGTCCTCATGCTTCACAGCTCTAGAAGCAAAAATTACCTAAAATTGTAGTCACAATTATAAAAATAAATATTCAATATTCCAAGAAATAAGATAGCACTATTGAATAACTAATAAAAGAAACCTACGTAAAAATATATAAAATAACTATGAAAAAGGTGAAAATTAGCAAAAAAGAAAAAGAAAGGTAGGTGAAGCTAACATGTTAGCCAACTAAACAAACTTAGAAATAAATAATGAATTGATAAAAATTCCATTTTGTTTATGTTACCACCTACCATTCTTGCTGCTGTGTAATGAGTTGATGTATAGTTTTGAAGATTGTCTTTGGTGATTGCTTTGATATTTTGAGCAGGGCCAAGTATGTTGCTGCCAAGGGGACTATACTGGAAAGTAGTTGCATGCAGATGGTCAAAAATAACTTCCTCCTTCTGCCCTTCAACTTATAACAAACAATAAGTTAGTAATCAAACTTGAGCAAGAAGTAAAATTACATGTTAATCGAATCAAAAGAAATTCAGAGATGGATGATTTGGTTGATGAGAACCACCAAAACATATACAAGATCTGTGAATTCATAACGTAGATGGTTGATCTTAGCATTTATTTAAGACATTAATGTAAGTTGGGGGCGTATTGGACAAAGAGGACAATCCATATTGAGGTAGTACTTCTGGTGGCAAAAGAACCAAATAGAATAGTAATAGAATTCATAGTATTACTAATCATCCAACTACTTTAGTGTTTCACAATTTATATTTTTGATATGTCTTAGCATTTACTCTCCGCATTGGCCAAGAAAAAAATGGAACTCTCATGGCTGCTTGCTATAGCCCCGTGTCATGACTCAAACAGAAACTTAACAACATGCATGCGTTATCAACTTCATATAAGAAATGTACCCTGAATTAAACAAATCTTCCTATTCTATTTCAAAACTTAGAGAAACAAAACTTAGTGAGCTTGTATTCAAGAAACAATTAGATTTCTATTTCAAAACATTTTTTTTTTTTTTGGGTCTCAAAGCAAGGATCCTAGTGTATAGGGGATGCACCATTTAACTAAGAGCTTCTAGTGAAAATAGATAGATGCTTGGGGACTAATGTCAACAAGGCAATATTTGCCTTATAAAGAAAAGTCCTACCCCTATGTATCAAGGGAAATTTGCAAAAATAGGACTGTCAGCAAAGAACTTTGCAAAAATAGGACTCTTAATTTTTTTTACAAAACTAGGACTTTTGAGAGTTGAATGGACTAAAATACCCCCGATTTATATTAGCCTATGATCCCTTCGTCTTCTTCCTCTCGCGCGCACATTCCCAATCGCCCGCCGACCAAAATATCTCTCTCGCTTGTCTTCTTCGTCATTTCTCTCCCTAGTCCTCTGTTCTAAGCATCCAGGGTTACTGTTTCTTCGCCTTCAAAGCCATTGCAGGGAATTTCAGAGTGTTTTACTCTCTTCGATGCGATCTTTTTTAATGACTACGTAATGGGTATGCAAATGAACCTTACTCTAGTTCTGCATTCTAAAGCTCGATTGGGTGAAGGCTATGCATTTCACTATAGGTTCAAACCAGAAGCATACCCAATAATGTTTTATATCCTTTCGGTTTATATATCGGTACCTAAAAATGTTTTATGTACTGACATCATATATCAGTATAATTGTATCGGTTTTATTTAACGTAAACCGATACATAGTAACCAATATACATCCTATATCGGTATGATTGTATCAGTTTTAATTTAATATAAATCGATACAGAGTAACCAATATACTTCCTATTTCAACTACAATATCGGTATAACTGTATCGGATGTAATTTTACTTAAACCAATATATAATAACCGACATATCCTTGCGCGACCAATATTATGAAACCGATATAACCTTATATAACCGATAACCTTTTTTACTTACATCCAACCGATGATTTTTTATAATTTACAAGAATGGAAGCTTATATTTGTACTTGTGATGTATTTCTATACACGTTGCAAGTTTAACTTGATGACAAAGATTAATGTCGTATTATACACAAACTTGACACAAACTTCATATTTATACACAAATACCATTACATTGGACTAACAAATCATTAATTCAATAAAAATAAATAAAAAAATTTGGTGTCTCCCTTGTGATGCACCTCTGTTGTAGGTCCCTCTTCTACAGAAAGCTAATGGTTGGGAGACTGAAACAGAAGCCAGAAAATCGCTTTCGTCGGGCTTCTCGGATGCTAAAGCAGGTTCATTCACAAATAGTGATTGATATGACCATTCGTGATTATTCAACCTCCCAATACATTACCAAAATAAGCGACATCCTCGAGGCCACCAGCTTCTCTAGAGGAGATCTCCCCTTTCGTTACTTGGGCATTCCCCTTACTGCTGAGAAGCTCAAAGTCATGCATTATGGGCCTCTTACAGACAGAATTTTGAACTGCATCAAAGCCTGGACTGCCTCCTCGCTTTCATATGCTGGAAGATGCGAGCTTATCAGAGCAGTTTTGCAGGGAGTCGAGTGCTTCTGGCTTTCTATCTTGCCAGTGCCTGCAGCTGTTTTGGAGAAAATCTATAGGATGTGCCGAATTTTCTTATGGAATTCCAAGGCTGCTCTTGTAGCATAACGTGATATCTGCCTTCCAAAAACTGAAGGGGGGCTTGGTCTTAAAGACCTTCAGAGTTGGAACTTTGCGTTGCTGATTAAGGTGCTCTGGAATATCCATCGTAAGAAGGACTCCTTATAGGTCCAATGGGTCCATCAACACTACCTTGTCTCTGGTTCTATATGGGAGCTGAGGGCCAAGAGGGATGACTCACCCCTCATTAAGAGGATCCTTGCCTTACGGGATGCTCTGTGTGCTGCCAAAAGTTCTCCCTCAGCTGCCATTAGCTTGCTTTCGGATTGGGCCAGCGGTGAGTCTTTAAATCTGGCTCATCCTTATAATTTCTTCCGGCCGAGGGGCACCAAGCGAGCTTGGGCTTCAGTTATTTGGAACTCCAGCATCATCCCCAAGCATTCATTCATTTTGTGGCTTTATGCCAAGGACCGAATCCTTACTAAGGACAAGCTTCGATATATGGATCTCGATGACAGTTGCCAATTCTATGGGTCAGCGGAGGAAACTGTGCAGCACCTTTTCTTTCACTGTCCAGCGACTTTGAGGATATGGAATCACATAAGGAATTGGGTGGGACTCTCCCGTGCAATGTCCACTCTATCTAGCGCCCTCAAGTGGCTGAAAAAGGAGGCCCGTGGCACCTCTTGGCATAGCAAGCTCAAGCGCATTGCGTTGGGATGCACTGTCTACCAGATTTGGACTGCTCGCAACCGCCTTATTTTTGAAAGGCTCCCAGCCCATTTCGATTGTATCATTCACAGGATTAAAACCAGTGTATACAGGGCCATGTTTTCCTTGTATCCTCAGGTTTTAGTTCAATTTGAGGCTCTTGCCATGTTTCGTTAGTTGTTTTGGCAATTGCCTTGTTTCCTGGATATGCCCGGTGTACATTGTACATTTTTTATCTATATATTTACCTTTCGATCAAAAAAAAAATATATTGCCTTGGCAAGTGGAGGTTGAAGGACCACGAAAGGTCAGAGCAATCACTAACCTTATCCAAGTTGATCTCCAACGTCTTCAAGGTGAAACAGAAGCCAGAAGGCTAATAGTTGGGAGATTGAAACAGAAGCCAGAAAATATATCGCTTTTGTCTGGCTTCTCGGATGCTAGTGCAGGTTCATTCACAAACAATGATTTCTCTAACCATTCTGGATTATTCAACCTCCCAATACATTGCCAAAGTATTACCTTGGCAATGTATTTGGAGATTGAATAATCCAAAATGGTCAGAGCAATCACTAACTGTTTGTTAATGAACCTGCTCTAGTTTACGAGAAGCCCGAAGAAAGCGATTTATTTCCTTAGCTTCTGCTTCAATTCATTGGGGAACAACGTCTTCAAGGTGATCTCCAACGTCTTCAACACTAACCTTATTTGCCATCTTCCCGAATTCTCACTTGTGTTCTTCTCAAACGTGATGAGAGCCATATTTATAGAGTAGTCCTTCCTATCGGTGCTGACATTGGGAAGTGCAAAGGACAAATATTTAATTTCGTCATTAACCATTTAAGTATCGGTGTCTACATATCGGTTAATTTATCGATATATTCGCACCAATAGTAACATGTACAAAGGATGTTGATTAAACCATATCGGTTTATCATCGATACATGTTGCCGACATCATTCTATATTGTCATATTGGTGACCGATATTTATAGAGCAGTCATTTCCTATCAGTGCTGACATTAGGAAGTGCAACGGACAAATATTTAATTTTTTATCATTAACTCCTTTAATATCGGTGTATACATATCGATTAAGTAACCGATACATTCGCACCAATAGTAACATGTACGAACATAGTGACCGATATACATCAAGTAGGAATCGATATATCGATTACTGTGTATCGATTATGTATTGAGAAGTCTGCAACAGACATTATTATTCATATCTGTTGAGTATATGAAATGCATTTAATTCCAGTCACCAACGTGTCCTACCGGTGCAGACATTGGGAAGTGAACCATTTTAATATTAAATTCACTTAAATATTTCAATATCGGTTAAACAATATCGGTTGGTAATCGATACACGTTGCTAACATCGATCGACTTTGTCATATTGGTGTACTGATATCGGCGAACCTCATCGATTTTTACCGATAGATCATAACCGATATCCTATTAGCCACATCGATTTATATTATATCGATCAAGGCAATTCAGTTTGGATATCGATACATTTTACCGATATCAATAAAAAATTTGAATTTTTTCGGACATATGCACTGCCCAATGTACGCATCGATTGGATTGTTTTTTTACTAGACACAAATGCCCTTCCCGCTAAAATGGGACTCTTGATCTTACTGCTACGGTTACATTGACGTCGTTTTTGCTCTTGCTTCCCATTGATTGCTCCTGATATTGAAGTTCTAAAAAGGTTACATCAACGTCGCTCATTGCTAGCTTATTATTATTTGCTTCTGATAGCCTGCTCACGTCATGTGTAGTTCGAGAAAAACAATAGTGATAAGATGGAAACGTCGGCGAATAACACGGAGAAGAAGATGTTAAGGGATAAGGACTTGGAGGTCAATAAGTATTTCACCGCCAGAATCACGAGACTTGATCATTTTGAAGGCACCGTTCAAGGTATTCAGAGTATACTAAAGCAGAAGCATCGCCTGGAGGAATAGTTTAAGGCATCTTCTTTTGGCTAGATTGTCTATGGGGTAGATGGACTAACTTGAAGCATTCAGTTAGTCCACAGGCTATTGTTAAGCCTGTTGCAAAAGACAGACGAGAAAGGATCATTGTTCTTCAGGCTCAGAGGTCAGGATATAAAATTTAGGAGGGATGAGTTTGCGCTGATCGCGAGGTTGAAGTTTGGCAATAGCGAAGCGATGAAGCAAAAAATCATATTGAAGGAGCCCCCACAAATGTTTGCCAGGTTTTTTCTTGAATGCAACCTAAAGATAGGGGTTTTAGGGTCTAGGTTAATTAAGGTGTTTCATCAGAATATTGTTAGCGGAAATGTAGAATGTTTTGATGACGAACTCCTGTCCATATCGTATCTGATGATGAAGTGGGAAATCAATTCCAAGACTCCTGCCACGAGAGTGGATATCAGGTATTTTCACCTGGCCTCTCAATGGGATGAGTTGAACTGATTCCCATGGGCAATCGACTCATTTATCACTACTACACAGAGTGCCAGAAAAGGCATATTGAATGGGTTCAAATAGAACAATAAGAAGAAGACGTATTCCATTGGAGGTTTCCCACTTACCATACAGGTATGGATTTATTATGTGATATAGAGATATAGAGATTTAGTGTCGTTGTCGTTGCGGACTTATCGGTTAATAACAGACATTTCGGTTCACATCATCAGTTTTTAATACATATCGGTAATTTAATATCGGGTTAATCACCGATAATGTGAACCGACATGCCTGTTATTAACCGATAAGTATAACCGATATGTCTGCTTTTAAACATTTTGCTTACTATATATCGGTGTAACACTGATGTGGACTAACCGATACGAACGTGGTTATCGGTTATACTTTATCGGTAATTGGTCGATTCTTTTAACCGGCATGTCTTTGATTAACCAATATTTATAACAGATGTATATTTTAGAACATTATGCTTAATATATATCTATCAAGAACTGATGCGGACTAATCGATACAAATTTTGATATCGGTTATATAATATCAGTAAAGAACCAATTGATTTAACCGATATTTATGTTATTAACCGATATAGTATAACCGACATGTATGTTATTAACCGATATTTATAACCGATGTCTAATTTAAATCGATTTTTTTTTTCAATTGTAGATCTTTTTTTTGAGGTCATGCCACACTTTGTTGACATGGAAATTGTGAAAAGAATAAGAGAAGGCCCTTAAACTCCAAGAATAAAGAAATGGAGACTTTATACTTCTATGATCTCCCAAGAAGAAATTACGGAGTGTGGATTTTTTAAAAATAATGTTATCCATATGAAACCAACAGAAAAGGAGATGTGTGCAGATTATTTTTACAAGGCACATTATGTGGAGGTTGAAGAAGAAGATGAAGATGAAGCGAAAAAAGAAGAAGAAGGAGAAAGTATGGTTGAAGGAGAAAGAATGGGTGAAAATGTAGTTGAAGCTGAAGAAAAAGAAGAACGAAGTGGTGAATCAAAGAAAATACATGTGGAGTTGAAGAAAATAAAAACTTTAAAGAACTATTTACAAGGTATAAAGAATAAAGTTGGGGAAGTTAGTAGGGAAGTTTAGGAGTTGAAAATGGAGATCAGAATGATGAAAATGGAGGTGAATAGAGAGATCGAAATGACGAAGATGGAGGTGAAGAGGGATATTGGTAACATTATGAACCTTTTAAAAATATTCTGGGGGAATGTGGAGATTATGACGAAAAGGAAGGATGGGGATGGGGAAGAGAATGGGGAAGATGTTGAGGGGGGGAAGGTGGAAGATGGGGATAAGGTAAAGGTGGGGGAGGATGTTGAGAGGGGGAAGGTGGAGGATAGGGATAAGGTGGAGGTGGGGGAGGATGTAGAGGTGGGGATTGAATTGGAGGGTGCGATGGTCGAGGTGGGGAATGAAATGGAGGTGAAGATGAAAGAGATGGGGAAGGTAGAGGATGGGGAAGGAAATGGAGGGGGCTATGGTGGAGGTGAGGAATGAAATGGAGGTGGAGAATGTGAAGGAGTGGGAGAAGATAGAGGATGGGGATAAAGGTGGAGGAGGAGAAGGAAATTGAGGGGGCGAAAGTGGAGGTGGGGAATGAAATGGAGGTGGACAAGGTGGAGGAGGGGGGGAAGTGGAGGAGGAGAAGAAGATGGAGGTGGGGAAGGATGTGGAGATGGAGAAGGTGAAGAATGAGAAGAAGGAGATGGATAATGTAAAGGAGATAAAGGATGGGGAGTTGAGGAAGGATGGGGAAGGTATGACGGATGTGTCCTTAGAAGTAGTCAGTGCGACAAGTCCTATTAAGGAGAAGTATAAAAAGAGACATACGCAGAAGGGGCAGAAAAAAAAAAGGCTAATTGAATCAATATTGAAGCCCGATACTAAAATAGAGGACAAAGGACCACCCACATACACCTCCAAGCTTGACCAGCTGAGGCCCCTAGACATAAGTACTCCAACTGGTATTATTTGGGAGTCTTTAGAAAAATATATGAAAAAGCCAAATAGTGGGACATCAACTGTAATAGCAAGCTGCTATTCAATGAATAAGGACTTTTTTGAGACAATCACCACACCGGACAAGTGGCTCCAATCTGAGGTAAGTAATTCTCTAACTGTATAGTAATTTTGTTATTGGTATTTATACATAGGTATTCATATATCGATGTGTGATCAATATATGTTACCGATAGTTGTATTGGTAATTATATCTCGGTTACGACACCTTTATTGACATTCATATATCGGTATTCATACATCGGTTAATGACCGATATATGTTACCGACGGTTGTATTTCTATGTATATTTCGGTTATGAAACCTTTATCGACATTCATATATCGGTATTTATATATCGATTAATGACCAATTTATGTTACTGATAGTTGTATTGGTAATTATATCTCGGTTACGACACTTTTATCGACATTCATATATCGGTATTCATACATCGGTTAATGACCAATATATGTTACCGACGGTTGTATTTCTATGTATATTTCGGTTATGAAACCTTTATCGACATTCATATATCGGTATTTATATATTGATTAATGACCGATCTATGTTACCGATAGTTATATTGGTATTTATATATCGGTATTCGATGTCAGTTACGATAATTTTTTTATAACTGATAGGTATTTATGACATTTTGTTTAAATCCTTGCAGCACATGGATGCCTACGTGTACATGCTTAACAAGAGAATGAAGGAATCGCATACTTACAATGAGAAGTTAACATTGGTTAATACAGCATTTGCCATAAGTTATACAACAATCAATATATATCAAAATATTTATATGAAATTAACTATTTATTTTAGAAATTAACCATTTATCATTTTGACGTCACACAACAAGCCTTGAAAAGTGATTGGGAACTTTATAAGGCAGACAAATGGAAGACATGGGATGATCACCACATCCCTGTTGTATTTTTTTGGGCTGAGACAGGTTACTCTAACCCATTTTTGAACGCGGATAACGTGCTCTGCCCTACAAATATCGATAATAATCACTGGGTTATGGTTAGGTTTGATTTGGTCTCTCAACGTATTCATGTTTGCTCATCTACCAAACCCATTGGTTATGAAAAGAAGTTTCAATATATGGTAGAGATGATACCAAAACTTCTAACAAAATGTAGATACGGAGATTTGAAATCTGGATTTATTGTGAAAGATAAATGGGAATTAAAGATTGAGGACGTTCCGCAGCAAACTTAGTAAACAACATTTATTTTATTTTTATTAGTTAAAGTTTTTTTGATTGTGATGCCTATTAATTTTTGTAACTTTCTTATAATTGGCAGGGGTGATGATTGTGTGATTTTTATTTTGAATTGGATGGAATTAATGGCCCACAACAAACCAATTGTAAAAATGACCCAGTTAAAAGCTTCATGATTCAAAACTAGAATGGCTTGGGAGCTTTATGTGTTTGCAATATTGGATGCAAGGGATTTTGCAGCTAAGATTGCAGATAAAACAGCCAACAAGAGAAATAAAAACTAAACAATTATATTTGTAGTTATTTGTAAATTTACATTCTTTGCATAATTATAATTCTTTTCATACATATTGTATACAAGTTATTGGAATAGTTGCAATGATTGTTGCCATTCTTTGAACATAGTTGTAATATAACTGTAAATTTATCTTATTATAATAAATATTTAAATTTAAAATAATTTATATGTATTTATACATGCATTTACCTTATTGTAATAAACATTTATACATGCATTTAGATTATTGTAATATGATTGGAGCATTTAAATTTACATACACTGATATCGGTCATGAAACCGAAGTAGGTTAACATCTAAACTGATATCGGTACAACATATCGATCGTATACTGACGTAAATTACCAATATCCTTTGTATTTGATTTCATCGGTTTACATACATCGGTCATGTGCACCGATATCCTACTATAAAGGTTATTCATTTGTAAAATATCGACCGATAATCAATTCAAACAAATCGATATCCTCATTTATTGTAATCGATTTTCGTACGTAGATTACGTGACCGATACATATGAACCGGTACCCTATTACAGACTGTTTTGCATACGTCGATTATATAGCCGATATCGATTTCTTAAAATCGGTTGTCAGGACATGGATGTGTCGGTTATTATAGATCGGATATTATTAATGTTGATTCCATATACATATCGGATATTAATGCTAATATATCAGATTCCATGTTATCAATTGTCAGATTCCATATACATTGTTGGTTGATCGGTTTACATACATGGTGATGATAATCGATATGTCCGAACCGATCTCGATCACCAAACAATTTCTTTTTAAATACTGCAATGAAACTTTTTCCATGATTGTTACCATATTTGAATGTATATTTAAATATTTATTACAACATTGGTGAAAGAAGTAAATATATGAGTTCAATACAAGCATATGTGTCAGATGAGTCAAACATGATCCACTCTTGCACCTTTCTTGCTGTCTTCCTTTTTTTCATCCAGACTTATTGGATTTGAGCAAGTTTGGCGATTGTGGCCAATTTGACCACAACGACCATATTTTACCCTCATCTTCTCTTCACCGGCTGAAGGAATTCGGCATGTCTTGCGTCTTCCACTTGGGCGTCTAGTTGCCGGAGATAGTAAATTAACAAATGCACTTTCATCCGGTATGATCCAATCGGCCTAACTGCCCACCGACGTAATCGAATCGGCATAGGCACACAACAGAGCCTCTGTTTGGTAGTATGTGGACGACAAAGTATATGGGTCAATATTACGTGAACATGCAACAGCTAGGGTATGTCCACATGGCAATTTGTCGAAATCAAACACCCGACATGTGCAAGTTTTCGCCTTCAAGTCTACTATGCCACTGGAGTTACCATCTTTGACATTGAATCTATACATATCAATCGATTCTGACTACCAATATTGGGATAATACAAATCTTTTAGCTATTTCTCCTTCAGCCCAAGAGGTGAGATGTCCACCCATCTTACTAGCGTGACCCCATCTCTCATAAAACCATTGTTGCAGCATATTCCTAATATACTCCATCAAACATTGAATAGGTAATTCACGTGCATCCACCAAAGCTGCATTGAGGCATTCTGCAATGTTTGTCATCATTATATCAAATCGCTTCCCATCCGAATAGGCATATGCCCAATGACTAAAACCGGCCTCTCTAAGATAGGTTCCGATGACTAGATCATATCGCTCAAGCTCGTTAAATAATTCATGGAATTCTGATTCTCAATAAGCCTTCGCTGCCTTGTAGAACAAAGCATGCACATTTTCATGCTTGAATTTAGTCTTAACGATCTGAGCAATGTGATATATACAATGTACGTGTAGTGCATTAGGGAAAACTGTCACTACCGCCTTACTGATGCTTTATGCCTATCAGACACAAATACCAAATTAGGTATCTCATGGCCAATTGTTGGTCGCAATTTAGTGAAGAACCATTCTCATGAGGCATCATTCTCAGAATCTCCTACTCCCTACGCTATAAGATATACATTGTTGTTACCGTCTTTATATGTGGCAACAAACAAACTATCAAGATATTTACCTTTGAGAAAGCAAGCGTCAGCTGCAATTATGGGCCACATTTGGCAACAAAATCCGACAAGGCATGCACCAATTGCCATAAATAGGTACTTGAATTTGCTCTCACTGTCACTCTCGATTTCAACAATTGTCCCAGGGTTTTTCAACTTCAATATGTACAGATAAGATGGCAACAACTGGAATGATTCCTCCACACCCTCCTGAATCATGTCCAAAGCCTTTTCTCACTATCGCCATGCCTTTGAATAACTTATGTTGATACCAAATTCCTTGCGAACATCGTTGATAATGTTCTTAGGCTTATGAATACGTTTCATATCCTCGTAATAGGGTTTTACATGAGAACCAATTACTCTGCTCTTCGCTTGGCAATGATCAGGCCGCATTATTGAAGATGAACATGAATGAGTATTTACATATTTCCTGATTACCCAACCAAAAGAAGTGCCAAGCGTTGTTGCCCTCAACCGCTATTGACACTGATCGTGCTTACATTTCATGTACAATGCCTTCGTAGTTGACTTTATCACCTTGTATTCATAATTCTTTCTCAATGCAAACAAACTCATCATTTGAAGTAATTCAGATTTTGAAGCAAAAATTTGGTTTAACTCAATTTCTGACATCTGGGATGATGTTCCCGAACTAACCCTTGATAATCTCGAAGATGGGAGAAAAGTAGGCTGCTCAACTCCATCACCAAATTGTACATCGATATGGACCAATTTTCCAATTTTCCTACTTCTTCAGACTCTACTCTTGTATCATTACAATTAAAAACATCTTCAGCACCATATCCACCATCATCACAATTGACTTCTTCAAACCCATTCCCATCCACAGGATCATCACAATTAATATCATCGTGCAAACCATCCATATTCATGTTCCTTGTGGCCTCGTTGTTTGACCATATTGGACTATCGCTACCCAACCGTATCATCGACAAATTACTGCATCCTTGATTCTCTGCAATCTCTTTATTCGGCTATGTACTCGATTTTAATTTGTTCACAAAATTAACACACAATGAGCTTTTGGATTCTATCCAAGAGCATTCCAATATAAAGCACTCAACATCCATATCACTTTAAATCTCCATTAGTGGTGTCAATATATCTAGAGTCTTAAACTTGTACTTAAGCACAACCGACTTCTCAGCAGGACTAAAATTGAACCTTCTATATACGCAACTTACCAATTGGTCGAATGTGGAGACTAGATGCACACGTATTACACAACAACATTTATCAGTCACGTACTTATATTCGCCTCTATCAACATCCCACCGACCTCCATACATCACAGGTACAAATATAGGAGCTGTCATTCCTGTAAATTATAAAAAATCATCGGTTCAATGTAAGTAAAAAAAATTATCGGTTATATAAAGTTATATTGATTTCATAATATCGGTCGCGCAAGGATATGTTAGTTATTATATATCAGTTTAGATTAAATTAAAATCGATACAGTTATACCGATATAGTAGTTGAAATTTGAAGTATATCGGTTACTATGTATCGGTTTACATTAAATTAAAACCAATACAATCATACCGATATAGAATGTATATTAGTTACTATGTATCAGTTTACGTTAAATAAAACTGATATAGTTATACCGATATATGATGTCGGTACATAAAACATTTTTGGGTGCCGATATATAAACCGAAAGGATATAAAACATTATTGGGTATACTTCTGGTTTAAACTTATAGTGAAATGCATAGCCTTCACTCAATCGAGCTTTAGAATGCAGAACCAGAGCGAGGTTCATTTGCATACTCATTACGTAGTCATTAAAAAAAATCACATCAAAGAGGATAAAACACTCTGAAATTACCTGCAATGACTTTGAAGGCAAAGACTGACGAAGAAGCAGCAATCTTGGATGCTTAGAACAAAGGACGAGGGAGAGAAATGACGAAGAAGATGAGCGAGAGAGATGTTCTAGTCGACGGGCGATTGAGGATGTGCGCACAAGAGGAAGAAGACGAAGGGATCATAGGCCAATTTAAATCAGGGCATTTTAGTCCATTCAATTCTCAAAAGTCCTAATTTTGTAAAAAAAAATTAAGAGTCTTATTTTTGCAAAGTTCTTTGCTGGCAGTGCTACTTTTACAAATTTCCCATGTATCAATAGATATCATCCACCAACCGGGTGGACTCTTAATTCTCCTAAGGAATACCATAAGATTTTTTTCTTCTCTCTTTTTTATATGTTTAAGGAATATATTATATATAAGATAAAATCAACTTAAAACCACATCCTACGGTCTCGAGATTTCGCAGCGACCACTGATATACTATCGTCTCTAAACTTTGAAACTCAAAAAAAAAAAAAAACTCCCATTTGTAAGGGACGAATTGCCAACTATTCTAAAACGTAAAAAGAACTGCATAAAATAGTCAATTAATTTATGCCGAAAATTGAATTATAGCTGAAATTTTGACATCGATAAATACCTCCTCCATTTCCCTAAAAATCACATCGCGTTCACGATTAATCCGTTTCTCATCAAACTTGGAATTCTGAAGTTTATCCGCCAGCACATCTAGCGCTCTAGGGACGTCCCTGTCCATAACCTTGGCATAGTATGTAGTCTGCTCCCTGGAAGTGTATGCATTGAGATGTCCACCCGTATTCTCAATCTCCTCCTCCAATGCCCTGGCCTTCCTCTTCTGCGTCCCCTTAAATATCATGTGCTCGAGAAAATCTGCAGTGCCGTTGGTCTCGCGGTCTCGAAGCGGCTGCCGGCATTGATCCGGACGCCAACTGTGGCGGTACGGGCGGCGAGATTGGACTCGGTGGCGACGCGGAGGCCATTGGGAAGCGTAGTGACGCGCGTGAGCGGGGCGGAGAGGATCAGAGTGTGGTTGGTTAGGATTGGGTGGCGAGAGTTGTGCTTGAGGAACCGCGGGTCGGGGTTGTCGAGTTTGTGGAGCTTGTGCCTCACAGACTCGGCGAGGCGGTCGTAAATCGTGGCACCAGGCGGCGGCGGAGGTTGCGAAGGAGCGGACGGCGTGGTTGGGAGATGGTTGAGAACGGTGAGCTAGGGTCAGGAGGCGACGGTTCGCCATGATTCATGAATTGGTTGGTTCGGTTGAGAAACCGTTGGAGAGCCGAGTAACAAACTTGGGAGATTTTCACTGTTTTGTTTAGGTTGATTTTATTAATTAAGATATAAATACAAAAATTAAATATAAAAAATATTTTGAATAAAAGTATTTTTATTGTATTTGTTAATTTTTTTAGATGTGACTTCTTATCTTGAACTTTCAAAATAAATTTATCTCTTCCTCTTTTCAGATAACTGATTTTGAACTTTATAGATAAGTTATCATAATAAAATCTTATTTTACTTATTTTAACAAGTACTATCTTACCCGAAATACTGGCAAGAATGCCAGAATAATATCATTTAGTTATTACGGGTGGAGTGCGTAAAATACGTCGTCGTAGGTAGGAATATAATTAATATCAAAATATTTAGAATTTTAAGTTTTGAATAAATTGGAGGGTTAAAATTTTACTAAGAAAGAGAGATAGTAATCACATTTTTGAAAATCTATTTATTTTTAGACAATCTATTTATTAATCTCATTTTAAAACCTAACATTTGGGATTTATTTTTAAAACAAATATGCTTATTACAATAAAATTAACTAATAAAAAAATATTAAGTATAAAATTAAGTTACAATAAAAATATATTTTATTGAAGCAACTCGTTTGGTTCAAGTTTTCGAACCAATTATCATTATTCATAAGAGAGAAAAAAGAAGATTATGCATAGAGGGATCTTTTGCATTGTGCCTTCAAGATTACTATCGCATGGTTCTCCATCAAAATTGATAGTAATTGTTGCTTCATATACACACAAGAACATTGGAGAGCTTATGGAGAGAGATGGCGACAGAAACTTTAGCATTATTAGAGGCAATTGAGAAGGAATAAGAAATTTTCATCTTTTCTTCCTTCATTGTTGATGTGTATACAAATCATTCCAAGACATGCAACATTTGATCTTCTTATGCTGTGGTATATGGAACTTGGGCTCTTTAGGTACAGTGGGGTGCTTTTCTGACCTGAAAATAAATAGAAATAAAGGTTAAGAACTTGTCATGTTCGCACTTTTAACTTAACCATCATATGATATTGAAAACATGGAGAGTTTATTTTTGAAAATTGGAGGTTGAGCAACAACTAAAGCAAGAAAAATTAGTGGAATAATATTGGGCACACAAACAATAAATTTAACAAAGGGAAATTGCATATCAAACGGTAGAAATAAAGCAACCTATGACTCCATTATTATAAAATTTGGTAAGTTCAGAAGCATGGAAATTCTCCTTATACCATTTACCCAAGTTCAGAAGCCTCTTTTGCAAACACCAAAAAGGACTCCAAATAAAAGTTATATATGTCATTTTAAAGGATTATTTTTAGGCAAAAAGAGGTACTTGCAGAGAATGAAACTCAAACTAAAAAGAGCTACTTGCAGGTCTTAGACAAGTCCAGATAGAACATGCAGAGAATGGATCTGCCTTGCATACTGATCCTATTTAACTTAAGGCGACAGACAAGGATGAAAAAATGGACCAAATTCCCGCTTTCTGATTAGATTGGATCAAGCTGAAGTGGATATAAGATTAGATTGGCATGGCAAATTTCTATCACTTCATCAGCCACTTCTCTCCAAACACTCTACAGAGATGGGGGAAAAAAATAATAATAAAATACGCATTGCTTTCAAATGCCCAATTTTTAGGAGATATGATGTGTACTTCAAGTTTTTGTTAATTTCTTGCTTATCAATTTTCAAATGGAAAAACCACCATGTCTCAAACATGCTTTTACAAATTAATGTTATAGTTTATATCATGTGGGGGCAAAGATATGTTACCTTCTAGGGATAAAAGGCCTGTCAAAATAGGGCATAGGTTGAGCTCTTGGAACGAGCTCCTTTCTCAGCCTCCTGATTTCTTCTTCTTCTGCTAACTACAGGAGCAAAAACCAACAAGAACATCAGTAAATATCGAGTATTATGTGTTCGACCAAAACATCCCCACATACTGTTTTTTGCTATACCTTCTGTTGCATTTCCCTTTCCATCCTGTACTGTTCAATAAAGCTCATCTTCTCTGCCACCTAATTTGCAATCGTAGAAACAATGTTAAAAGGTAATTGAACTGTTAGACCGTGCATCGAATAAGAATCTATGTTAATGAGCAACAAAGCACAAACTGTTTGAAAACTTGTATACTTGGTAAGTGTAAAGACATGGATTAAACTCCTAATAAAGACTCTGTAACACATGTGAATAGGTCAAGATATGTTAATTTTCATTTCGCCATTGTAGCTTATATGTTGTAGTTTTAGGGTTTAAGGTTTGGGGTAACAGCTCATTAGATTGTCAGTGAACATTTCCATGCTTGTAGGTCATCTGGATAAGTTAGAAGCAATAAGAGGAGACTTTTTCACTCTTTCTTGGCATTCAGCAACATTTTTCAAACAAGATTAACTAAAACATCAAAACTACCTTTGCCCAAACATAATTACCAGATATAACAAGTTTGATTGGCTTGTGAGTAGTACACATGTACTGAGAGAAGGAAAACAGCATTTTCTGAAGCAATTTTAATAACAAGAGTGACTTTAAAGTACCAACCAGTAGAATGAACTACTGGCAGTAAGATGTGTTCCATATCCCATATACAGCACCTGCTTCTTCTAAAGAAATGGAAGTACTTTTAGTATACAAATTATATTCCATTCAAGCTCAAACAGGACAATTTGCTGTTCCCATAGGACTCAAAGGAGGCAAGCACAAATTACACTCATCTGCCTGGGGTCTTTGGCCATTTAAGAATGGCAGAAGATGTAAGTGAAACTTTCACACAAATCTCTGATCATCACCAACGCCACAAACCTTGATCCTAGGTGGAGTCATTGGCTACACAAGTTCTAGCTCTCCAATCATCCCCTTTCACAGAAATCTCCATAAGAACTATTTAGAGGAAAGTTAAAATTGTACCTGTTGGTCAAACTCAGCACGGTCCACAGCCCTCACGTCACTGTGCAGCACCAAATCAATAGGCCTTGTGCTTTCTTTTACAGGAGGTTTTACCAAGCACTGCATACCACACACAACACTTGAAATGAGTTTGAGAGAAACAAAGCAGCACATAGGGCTTGCAATTGAAACTCTTTGAATACGAGCTACAGTAACATGGCCTTTCAGAAAGCATGATATGAATATATCTCAGTTTGGAATTTTATACCAAAGAAAGATAATAATTAGCTGTTCAAATAAATGATATTTTTTCAAGTCAACAACATTCTAAACAAATTCTTTTTCTCTTTGTTTTTCAAATCAAGTCACTTCAATTTCCATCAATTTGTTCATGTCATTCCAAGTTCATTTTACAAGATGACATAATAAATACAAAAAAATTTATTTGATATGGCATGGCAGGTCGATTGAAATCATACATTTTTCTGCCATTTAGTCAGAGCATTATATTTGAAATTGAATATAGAACCACAAGTTCACACATGAAACCTGGACTATTTTGTTGGAAAATGCTCTCACCTCAGGCTCATCTGTAGTCCATGGTAGACCTTGCGCAATTGGTATCCGTTGCTTCTCCTCCTCCGTCTTCATTTCTTGTATTTTCTTCAGGAATTCTTCCTCCTTGCATCTTCCCCTTTGCTGTAATACAAGTCAATTGCCAAAATTTAACGTGTTTCCAAGTCGGATGGGGGCAAAGAAACATGAGAAGCAAAAAGTTAATTCAGAAAATAGTTATTAGTTGGACATATCACCATATCAGATTTCTCTAACTAATTAAAACTAGTAGTATGAGTAGCAGAATGCAGGGTTTTCACTAAGTAGACATGCAGATAACTTAATCAAGATGCATGAAGTACAAAATTTGGATCAATTATTATGTTGAATGATAAGCCAGGACAAAAAAATTATGAAGTACAAAAGTACTTCCAGTGACAAGGTTGTAATTTACTAGGCAAGGAAAGATGGACAAAAATAGTAACACTTAAATCGACATGTAACAATATGACCACAGTAAGGCATAAAATTTTTTTGTCCTGACTGATCGATCAAATTCTGCATGCATAATTTTGTACTTCATGCATTTCCTTCTTCGTAGCCCATCCCATAAAGGAGTAGTTCTGTTAGTTGTCAAGAATAGAGGTCACCAATATTGTTTTCCCTCTTTCATATATACATTTTTTATATACATGAGACTGTGGCTCTGATTATTTAGCTATATCCATATCCATTGATCAAATATGAAATGTGCAGCTATATGTATATCAAAGAAGAAATGGATGCGTTAATTAGAGACCTCTCTTCTTGACTAATTTAGAAATCTAGAACTGTTCAGCATTTCACACTTTTATTGTGGGTGCCATTTCAGGTGCCAGCTTTATTGATTTCTTGGCAGCTTACTGCAGCTTCAAGACTAGTGTAATTAGAACAACTAAGACTTACAGTGAAATACTGAGAGTGTTGAAAGAACCAAGGTGTAAAATAGTGTAATTGGGCTCAGTTTTTCTTTTTTTTCCGAGAATTTAGAGTTGAAAAACTTTGCATGAAACCATGTTACTTGCAGCGCATTTGCTTTCTCATCTCGTTTATGAGAAAGTCACATAAGTAAGTTGTGGAACACCATGTAAGTTTTGCTTGACTAGCTTGCATATTTTATGAGTACTAAATATCCTATATGGTATATCTGTTTCAAGAACAACTTCCCTTGACATCACTTCACAAGATGAAGTTAATTGAGACAGTTCAAAAGTTCAGATACCTTGAACCAAGAAGGGTCAAATGCAGGTTGTTCTGTATTGCTTTTAATTGTGTCCTACTATTTCAATTTGCAGAACTGGACATAAATAAAATATGCATTTCAAAGTATCACTGTCTATGCCATATAACAGTACACGTAACATAATCAAATGCACATTCATGTGGCAAGCAAATACCACGAATCATCATGCAAATATGAAATGCTGCTTTAGGAAAGAGCACGATCTCACTGGCATTAATATAGTGGACAGTTATATACCTCTGTTTGAAGCTTGAACGGTTTTTGGCGGGTTGCTTTTTGCTGCTTCTTCTTCCACCAACTTCCACCCAAGGTCCCAGCGGATTCAGAGCTCTGAATTCGAAAGCAAAAAGGAAAACGATATTAAAATCGTGAAAGAACAAAAACATCACATCTTGATTTAAAAAGTGCTTACATTTCTGCGACTTCTGTGCCCTCTACCAGAAGTCCTGCTAGAAATGGTGAAGCTGCATGGTTGAGAACATACCAAATTAGCCCAACGCAGGGATAAAAACTAAGAAAAAGAATAGAAGAAAAAATCTAGCTACGTAAGCAATCACATTACAAATACCAACCTTCCATGATTGCTGTCTAATGAAGACGAAACACGAGATTCCAAGCCTAAACTCTCTGATGTAAGGAAAAAATCTGATGGACAGAATGAGGATGAAGAGACCTGTGTCTCAGGCACCTTAGGATGCAGTCCAGGCAGTGCCCATTTCATCCCCTTCTGTTCATCTTCTGCTTCTTTCTCATCCTCCTGATCCGAGTCCTTCGATTTTGGTATGGTGAGAAGCTTCTCGAAGATCTTAACCAAATGCATCACTTTTCCAGATCCAGTTTCAGGCCCACGTTCCCTTGCTTCTTCCAACAACTTGTCCCTCCTTCTCTTGACAAGCAAAGCACCCATTACATCTGAACTCTCAGTCTCATCAGGGTGACTACCAATTTGGTCAATTGTCAAACCCTCGATTTTCTCCTGCTCTCTCTCAAAGCCATTCCTAATTTCGCGGGCTTGAACCACTGAGTTCTTCTTCCCTGCCTCTTCCTCGTCTTCAATTCGATTGTCAGCTCCACTACAGTTTTTCAAATGCTCCGAATCGTATCGATCGGTACCGTTCCGATTCTTAAAAAACTCTTCCTGAGAAGCCCTAAGACTCTCATAAGCAACGCAGAGGCACTTCTGCGAATCGCCGCCGACCTTTTCTTTGCACTTACACACGACAGTTGCAGAGCCCGTTTTCTCTTTCTTCGAGTTCCTTTTCGCTACCACGAACTTCCGTTCTCGAATCTTGTTCCGCGGCGAGGCCACGGCGTTAGGGTTTCTGGACGCCGATTTCTGGGTCGTCTTTGTCGCAGACTTGATTGCCGGTGATTTCGCTGATTTGCAACATGCAGGACTGGCCACATTAGGATTGAAATTCTCCGAATCTTTGGAGATTTCTGAGGCCTTGGATCGATTGGGGTGTGGGTTCTTGGAAGGCGTCACTGCTCCCGCGTTCTTGCCGTTCAAATCCATCGGAGATCAACCGGAACGTGAAATAAAAATGGTTGGAGAGAGAGAGAGAGAGAGAGAGAGAAGAAGAAGGGGGGCGGGGTTTGGGCTTCAATCAATCTCTGTGCCTGTGCGTAAAATGGTTATCAGAGGAGAGGAATAGATAGGGGGAGAAAAAAGGAACGTTGAGCTCTGAACGCTCTTGTAACGGCTAGTTCTTCCCTGGGCCTAAACGGAAGCGATTGATTGTTAATTTAAATCTCAGCTTAATTTTGGACCGTTAGATTAGATTTGAGGATTAACGAGAGGTAGGTTGTCAGAATATTTCCAAGTGGATCGACAAAATCACAATCTAATGATGTAAAATATATATATATTTTTTTTGGTTATAATATTAATAATAATATGATTACTTGACAATCCAAAAATAATAATAACAAATAAAATATTATTATTTTATTATCTATTTATTATACAATAATGACAATAATATAATTAAAAGTATTATTAACGCATTAATGTACAGTAAAAAGATATATTATTATCTAAGAGTAGAGTAAAAAGACACGTCTACTCTTAAATTAAGGGTATTTATGTTTTCACACTTTAACTTTTGTATATCAAAAGTTATACCTTAAATTATATATATGCTTGAAAATAATTAAAATATTTTTCATGCATCATTGCCTCGTGTTGCTTCACAATTTTGGCTGAGAAGTATTTTTATTATTTTAGTTATATTATATAGTCTAAAGTGTAGTTTAAGGAATATAATAGCATTTTTCGTGCTAATATCATTATTACTCTTATTATATTATTTTTTAAATAAAAATTAATATTTTTTATTATTTTCAAGAGAGAGAAAGAGAGTATGGGATTAGACCTCATCTGGTTAGAGAAACCAGAAGGGGCTGGGCTCGGCCTTGTAAGTTGGATTGGTATTTCACAGCCCAAATTGATCTCCCTTGGTCTCAGGCCCAAATCACTTGATGGTCAACGTTCTTTAATTTTTTTCCAGATGTGTAACAAACTAACAATGAGGGGCAGATCTGGAATAATATATATATATATGTTACAAAAATTGTTGGGGGTCACTATTCTATCCAAATCTAATTACATTTCAGCACACATAATCTATAAATACTACTAAAGTAGCTGCCTTTCTAACAAAAGATTAATACTATTTGTATATCCAGATTGACATTTATATCAACACTTTATTAATCAATTATCAATACACCCTTAACTTAAATGATTTAATGAAGAATGTATTGATAATTAATTAATGGAGTATCAATGTGAATGTGTAAGTAACAATATTTTAAATAAAATTATTTTTATGTAATTAAGTTATAAAAATTAAATCACACCCTTAAAGTAGAACTTTTCTTTAAAATTACTTTTATAATTGAGTAATAATTTTTCCTTAGTATATTAATTCCTCAACTAATCCTTCAATTAATTAAAAATAAATATTATTTCTGAGGAATATAAAGAGATAACTTAAACTATTAATTAAATCATAGAAAATCATCTATTTATATACAATAAAACAAAATTTACATTTAGTACTTATTATAATATTATATAATATATATTATAATAATAATAATACATACATAAATAATAAAGCACTTTAAAACCTTTTACTACTAATTAAATAAATCTTATTTATAAAGAATTTGAACACGCATTTTAAAAGAATGGATTTCTTATGATATTCGAAGGATCCTAAAAGAAAAATGGCAAGGCACGAATTGGTTACAAAAGTGTTTAAAAAATGTTTAAAATAGACGCTTCAAAAAAGGTTCCTCACTACATGTTAGTGGTAGCATTCGGCTACTGAGCACACAAAAATAATGGTAAGTTCTATTTACATATTATTTACATATCGTTAGTAAGTAAATTATTGTATTAAGTTCAATTAAATTTTATGACAAAACTTTATATTTAACTCAATTAAAATAACATGTATCTCTTATCTTTTGTAGAGAAATAAATTGAATAGGGAACTATCCAACTTCGAGCTATTTAAATGGATAAAACATTACAAAGGCAAAGATGGTTAGGTCTTTTCAAATGTTGTATCTATTATTGTAAGTACTAATTTTCAAACCAAATTTAATATTTGTATTGTCATTGTAATGTGAAATTCAATTTTTTTCACATAATTTATTTGCATCTAAATTTCATGTTTTAGAATGAATTTAATAAGCGACGAGAAGAAAGAGACTTGTCACAAGCATCTGTAGAAAGAAGTTGTTCAAATCAATTGTTAATTAGCTCTAACAACGACATATATTTAGATGTGGTTGGAGGACGAAAAAAGAACACATTTTCATCCTCGAGAATACATTTCTGGAGTACTGTACGATATTTTCATTTAGTATAGCTGTGACTCCGAATGAGATTGATGTTATACTCAAGATAGTCTCTAACTTGAAAACAGAGATGCACTTGCAACAAGAGATGATACTTGCCCAATAAGAGATGATACAATCCTAGCGAAAGATTATACAATCCCTTTTCTAGCACTTGGGGTTCAACCAGATGCCCTCAAAGTCATCATTCACCATATTCCACCCCTTTAATGGTTTCACATCAGTTAGTTGCTCTATCCAACCCAACCAATTCAGCTCATCATGACCCAACATATGACACTCATGAGTATGATGATGACTGTTAATGATTACATATTTGTTGTGTAATTTGAATACTCATTATAATACTTTATTTAGTTGATAACTTTGTGTATTTGGAATAATTTTTATAATTTGTAGATTATTAGTGTGATTGTAGTTTAATATGGTGGATATTACTTGTTAACAAGTTTTGAATCAAACATTTTTGGGTCATTTTCAATCCCTTTTGACAAATCTGAGAATTGGAGACGAAATATTTAGTATCTAAAGACTAATATTAGTTATGGAAAAAGAAACAGGGATCATAACAACAATAACATACCTATTACTTACAGAGCGAAAGTTTAATAACAATAGTTGTATCACTGGTCAGAAGTGAAATCACAAAATAGAAATCACCCTTGAGTCACAACCTAAAAACCTTTAGAGAAAACCTAAGAAGAAAAAACTATTTGCCAACCAACTCCAACGTTCGTTTTTTACAATTGTGAGAGAAACCTATTTTATATGCAGCTTATGAGAGAAACTATCATTATTCCATCTTCTCCACATATAGAGGAAGTGGGCAGTTTTCTGTAGTTATCACCAGATCCACAAGTGGATCTGGTTATTTGGATCCAAAACCCTTTATGGGCGACCCGACCTGGATCCTATACCCGGATCTAGGTCCAATTCTCCAACATCTCCCACTCACACATAATGGGCTCAACATTCCCATAATTTCTCATTCCTCTTATAGCTTTCATACAAGCAGATAAGTCGTGCGACTGTGCATACTTCAAGAGCAATTGCTATATAATGGTTAGGAGTATATAACGTCTTGAAATTGAGTAGATAAGTATGTAGTACCCCAAATCATTTATCATATCCAACTCTCTTTAATCTCATGTCTTGTATTCATAATTATATTTAATCATTGAGATAAATATACGATAAATATAATTGGTCGACCAATGAATACAAAAGATATGATGACTTGAAATGATTTTTTCTTTTTTCTCGATTCTCTCAATTTTTAGTTAACTTACTTTTCCAATATGTTCCAGCTGATCGAATCAATCATAATCATTTGGCAACATTTCAAGATAGCAAACATTAAACCAAAAAATTTTGAGAACATACTAGGAGTTATCAAAGGGCACTTAGTGAGATCACAAATGATCTCAAGGACTCACACTATCAAAGTTCAGATTAAAACTTTGATTATCCTTATCGATCGACTTTGTGCATATGTGGTATGAAAACACATATTATGGGATTTTCTCCTTTCCCTTAGAGCTTATGACTTATTCCAAATACCGTGCAAATGATAGATTAAACATACATACATAATATTTAACTTTGAGTTCACATCTACTCACTTTTAAACAGAACTCACATCTGGCATTAAAGACAGATATTGTGGTATTTAAAATCACTTCATTATCCATTTCAAGAATGAGACATTCTCTTACTAGAGTGACATCATGTATTTTAAGTTTGAGCTTTATTTTATTATCATTAGATAATAAAATTTAAAATACTATCTCATCTCCATTCCATGAAGTAATGGAGGTGACTGCCTATGTGAGAAGGCCAGTCTTTTATCTGTCCGTCATATTTTGTGTCAGAATTTATGCATAGAACATAAATCTACACGTATGATATATAACAAATATATGTATAGGAAAACATAAATTTATCATTAAATGATAAAACTTGTACAAGTAAACATGTTCGGGAAATGATGAATATAAGTATACATTAACATCTACGCAAATCCAGTGTTTTTACATGCCTATCAAAAACTTCTTTTAAAATAGGCTTCATCAAAGGATCTGCTACCATATTTTGTCTAGAAATGTACTTCATGTTCACCTTATTATGTGCCATCATATCTCTCACAAAATTATTCTTGATATCTATATGTTTTGTTTTACCATGATATTTGGGATCCTTTGTATATGCTATTGCTGCTTGACTATCACAATTGACTAACACTGGGCTAATAACATTCTTATATATCCCCCAAATGATCCATGAACCGTTTTAACCAAACAGTCTCTTGTACAACTGTTGAAAATGCCACAAATTCAACCTCTATTGTGAATAAGGTTATACAAGACTATTTCTTACTACTCCGTGATATAGTACCATTATTAAGTAAGAAAACATATCCGGAGGTGGATTTTCTTTCATCCATGTCTCCTCCCCAATCAGCATCGATGTAGCCTTCCAAATATAGATCATTTCCCTGATAACACAATGAACAATTAGTTTTGCCTTTTAGATATCGAAGTATTCGCTTCACTACTTCCCAATGTGCTGGCCCCGGGTTGGATTGATATCTACTTACTAGCCCAACAGCATAAGATATATCAGGTTTAGTACACATCATAGCATACATTAGACTTTCAATCGCATTTGCATAAGGAACTTTACTCATTTGTTCCTTTTCTTGTGGAGTTTTGGGACACAATTTCTAGCTCAATATTTCACCTTTTGATATAGGAGTATCAAAGGATTTACAATTTTGCATAATAAATCGTTCAAGAATCTTATGAATATATGGATCTTGAGAAAGAGACAACAATCTCTTTGAACGATCCCTTGAAATCTTAACTCCAAAGTTATATGTAGCTTCACCATGTCTTTCATTTCAAAATTAGATGACAACCATCCTTTTATGTGATTGGCGTACTCTTTATTATTTCCAGCTATTAATATGTCATCTACATATAAAGATAAGATCACAAACTTATCTTTTAATCTCTTCGTATACACACAGTGATCTTTATTTATCATATTGAAATTATACAACATGATTGCATGATAAAAAGGAATATACCACTGTCTTAAGGATTGTTTCAAGCTATATATAGACTTTTGAAGTCTGCACACTTTGAGCTTTTGTCCCTTTCTAATAAAACTTATAGATTACTCTATATAAATTTCTTCACTTAATTCTCCATTGAGAAAAGCGGTCTTTACATCCATTTGATGTAACTCGAGATCCATGTTAGCTACTATTGCTAAAATTAGCCGAATCGAGGTGAACCTTACAACAGGTGAAATTTCTTCTTTCATTACTTTAATCAATTTTTCTCTAGCTGGGCAAGTAAGAGCGGAGTAATAATAAAAGCTTCTCCCATTTCAATCTCAAATCGACGATGAGGAGCACTTTTTTGACTTGTTCATCATGGTTGAGATTGATAAGTCAATTCATCAATTCTCATGTTACTCCCACTCGGATCAACATTCTCTAATAGACACTTAATAGGTTGAATTTTAGATGAAACTAATTCATCGTCCTTTAACCTGCTCGCACTTGGATGTTGTGTATTAAGTTCTTCTAGCATTGTGAAATCTTGTTGATCATGAGTTTCAAATTGAGGTAAGTCATGTCCTATCTCAACTTGCTTCAGAAAATCATTCTCTAAGAATGTGACATCCCGTGATTCAAATTCCGTAACCATACCATCATCTTGCTCACCTAATAGAACATATCCTTTTGATTGTTCAGAGTATCTTAAAAAGATATTTTCCATATTTATGAGAAGAATCATGAGCAAAAACTGCACAACCCCATGGTTTTAAAACACTGAGGTTATGCTATCTTTTGGTCCATAACTCATAAGGAGTAGTAGTTACGGATTTGCTAGGCACTCGGTTAAGTACATACGTGACCGTTAATAATGCATCAGCCTAATAGGTGATTAGCAAATTTTCTTGAGCTATTATAGATCTAACCATTTCTAATAAGGTTCTGTTTTTCCTTTCCATAACACTATTTTGTTGCGGTCTACCAGGAATAGTCAACTGACGTTTTATTCCCTTTTCATCACATAATTTTCTGAACTGATCAGATAAGTATTCCCGACCACGGTCAATTCTTAAAATTTTATTCTATTGTCTAATTGATTTTCCACTAAATTCATATAATTCTTAAAGCAACTTAAAGCTTCTGATTTATGAGATATTAAATAGACAAGACCATACCTAGTATAGTCATCTATGAATGTGATGAAATAAAAAGCTCCATGTCTAGCTCTAACATTCATTTGACCACATATGTCAGAATGGATTAATTACAATAGAATTTCGGCTCTAGTCCCTTTTCCAAATGGTTTTGATAGTACTCACAAGTAGACATTTTTACTTTATCAAGATCACCCAATAAGCCCACTTTATCTAATTGGTTCATTCGTTGTTGGCCAATATAACCTAGTCTAGCATGCCACAAGCATACATCATTCATATCATTACTTGAAGATGTAAATAAGGAAAACTATTAGCACAATCATAAGGTTACACACCTAATATGATAAAACCATCCAGGAAATAACCAGAACAATAATAACTCGTTCCCAAGGACAAGTCAACACTGTCTCTATGAAAATTAACAAAAAAACCATCTTTAACTAATATAAAAACATAAATAAGATTTTGGTGAATCTCTAGAGCATACAAGACGTCATGTAGAATCAAGGTTTGACCTCCATGCATGATTAACTTGCACGTGCCAATCCCTTTCCAACGTATATCCATCTTGCTCCATGTGGAATCTGTCGAAACTCTACAAATGAGCTCTTGTCCTTCGCTACATGGTCTGTTACTACGGAATCTACAATCCACAAAGGATAAGATTCAGTAAGAAAAATAGAACTTGAGACAATAACAGCACTTAAGAGTGCATAAAGGTCACATACCTTTTTGGGGTTAGTCCAATCACAAGCAAAATGTCTCTTTTACCCACAATTGAAACACTTCAACTTTGCAATATTTTTCTTCTTGGAAAGACGCTTTCCTTTCCCGTGTTGGTTAAATTTTTGTTTCTTGGCCTGAGGATTTCCCTTACCTCACTTCTGTTGGGACCCACCATGCTGCTTGCATTTGTGGCCTTTTCCACTCTGTGAGTTTGAGCCTGTCATGTATAGATATGTACTAGGCCTGTTTGCAAAGAGGTGCTCCTCTTCTAACTCCAAGTGATGAACAACATCATCTAGAGTCTTGATATTGTCATTATGGGTGAGGTGCATCTTCTTATGCTTCCATCTGTGAGGCAAAGAATGGATAACAAGTTGCACTTGTTGCTCATCGATCAAGACATGTCCAGCATCTTTAAGCTCACTTATCATGTTTGACATTTGCCTCAGATGTTTTTTCATGGAATCATCTGGGCGCTTCTTATATGTGTCAAACTTGATAGTGAGGGAGCGAAGTTTAGTAAATGACATACCTCCAAACCTCTCTTCAAGAGTAAACCACATGTCTCTCGCATTATCAAATTTTTGAAACTCCCTCATAATATCATTATCTATGCTGCTAAGCAACGTAATGCGTGCAGTGGAATTTTTCTTTTTCCAAGTTTCATATGTTGTTCTATCCCGTCTATTAGTATTATTTTTCTTAGGCTCAGTCATGATAGTGTTCAAAACCTCAAGAGCCTCTTGCTCTTCCAGCACATATTGGATTTTCATACTCCAGATTTCATAATTGTCATCATTTAACTTCTCACCTTTGTTAAGTTCGGCAACAATGTTCTTTGAAGCAAAAGCCGTGTGGAACTCAAAGTTCTACATTAAGACATTGCACATAAATTAATTCATATTCCATATGTGTCTCATAACCTAACATAATTTAATTATGTTAACAAATATTAAATATTTAGACTCAGAGTCGAAAGTTCACTATATTCCTAATTATCGTCTAAGAACATAATATTTAATAATTGTTCTTCATAATAAATTATATTTGATTTATATTCTTAAAGTTACTAAAACAATAAGAATAATGAAGTTCTTATCTTGAATCTAATTTCATAAACTAAATCAATAAGAACAAAACATATGTTCATAAGCATAAATATATAAAGAGAGTTAACATTTCAAAAAACAAAAAATTTTGAGAATGATTAACTTTATTCATTGAGGAATTATTGTGACACATTTTTAATCACAAAGATTAAATAATTGTCATTAAATAAAAAAAAATATGCACACTAAACCACAAAGATTAATCAATGATAAGGCATGCATATATATTTAATCACAAAGATTAAATAATTAGCTATAATTCATTTCAAAAAATAAATAACAAAGACAGCTTAGAAATTTGCTACAAAAGCAAAATATACTAATACATAAATTGAGCAACACATTACTCAATAAATCTACTCATACGAGGAATTGCATGAATGACATCACAGAAAGTGATTTTAGGAGTCTTATGAGCAATAAAGGTAATAACATCTATTGGCAAGTTGCTTGAATACAGGGTCATTACAATTTCCCTTCTTCTATATGCATTTAAGAAAAAACACAAAATTCGACTAAGACTTGGATGACCAAATTCCTTAACTCTAGCCATTAATTCTTTTTCATGCGGCAACAACGTGGCGAACAAATATTGGTATAGTGTTTCATCAGTCCATAACCCCTTATAGCTAGCAAATATAAGTTCTTGCATCATATTACACACAGTAATGATGTGCTTATGTATATTTTACTTTTTCACCATCCGATAATCATCTAGCTGCCTTTTCATTTCCATAACTTGAGCTCTTTGGGCAGCAGTTTGAATGATTCTCGGGGTCCGCACTCGTGTCATTTTAATGAAAACGAACTAAAGGAAATAAAAATGACAAATTAAGAATTTGACAAAAAAATTCTTTATACATTTTGTTCAAAACAAAATGTATATTATGGACTCATCCACATATGGTTAACTAATAACCTCAAAATATGCCTATGGGGGGGGGGTGCAGCTGGTTTGTTAGTTAACTAATAACAACAAATAAAATAAAGCTTGAGTTAAAATTATAAAAAAAATAATTAATTCACATAATAAATATTTATTTAATGTTAAGAAAGCATCTTAACAATTTTAGCCTACCAAACAACCCTTAATGCCAAATAAAAAATTCCTTTGCAATTTTAAGCTAATCAAACACAGCCAAAAATGCCTTTTAATTCATTTGCCAACCAAACACGCTCTTAAATTAAAAAGAACTTTTTGGCTCTTCAATTAAAATTGGCCAACCAAACGTGGCCTTAAATTAACCCATTTCTTTCCAAATCAAAAGATTCCATAGACTTCATCTCCATATTTGTTTCTACGTTTTTCTTCTTACAATCTATTCACTTCTTATTCCTTATTTCCATTCTGAAATTTCTGGAAGCAAATCCATAACCGCTGAACATTCGAACAACCCACCAACCACGAGGTGAATTTGGTGCTGCCATAGGAGTGTAGTAGCGGCGTGCGCCACCGCAAACGCCTATTGCAGCCGCAGCCGCTGCAAGCTACAGTTGGGCCTGTGCGTTCATACGCGACCACATCCTATACCATTACAAGCAGCCACAGCCGCAGCTGCTACTTCGTACAGCTAGCTTCGTGGCCATCTCATGTGGCCACTACCGCCACCAATTCCTTTTTTATTCAACCATTGATAAATTGTAGGAATTCTTTTCAAAAAAAATAGAATTATATCTTTTGGTTTGATTAGATCTATTCATGATATATGTATATACAAGCATAATCATGTCTTGTGAAGCAATATAGAGAAACTTAAAGATTGACTTTGATTATCTCTTACGTGTATATGAATATAAACAGATATTCTTAGTATATGTATAACTGTCATTAGATATTCTGAATGTATGATAGTATTGGTTCATACTTGTATCTCATATATATATTAAAATCAGACTCTTATAGGGTTAACTCAAGCTTGCTGTGAATCATATGGCTATATTAATTGCACATTTATAACAATGAAAGTAATCGAAATACAACCATAAATGGCTCCGATATCATTTGATGGAAAAAGAAACAGGGATCATAACAACAATAGCATACTTGTTACTTGCACAGCAGAAGTTTAATCATAATAGTTGTATTACTGGTCACAAGTAAAATCACAAAATTTAAATCACCCTTGAGTCACAACCTAAAAACCTTTAGAGGAAATTTGAGAAGAAAAAACTCTTTGACAACCAACTCCAACGTTTGTTTTTTACAATTGTGAAAGAAAACTATTTTATATACAGTTTATGAGAGAAATTGTCATTATTCCATCTTCTCCACATATGGAGGAAGTGAGCAATTTTCTAAAGTTATCGCCAGATCCACAAATGGATCTGATTATTTGGATCCAAAATCCTTTATGGGCGACCCGACCTGGATCCTAGACCTGGATCTGGGTCCAATTTTGTAAGGGCCCATTTTCGAATATTCCCGCTAGCACAAGATATTCGAAAGAAGGTTATCACAGAGATGATATAAAACAACCATAAATAAACAGGCAACTCATTTCCTTACTAGCAGCGTAAACTAAATTAAAGCTCAGTTACACTTCTAATATCTCATGAGTTTGGCTTGATGACTATACAAAATAGATAAGAGGCTCTAATGTTAACTAATAAAATAAAATCAATTCGTCTCAGGCCTCACCAAAATACAAATCAGGATCTTCAAGTTAGGATGCGCCTCCGTATACCACTATCCCTGGGCCTTAGTCCCACTGGACTCTCCCCCAATAATTGTCTTCCCTTTACTTAGAATGGCAAAGAAGATCCAATGAGCCACAAGGCTCAGCAAGTTCGAGAAATAAGGAACAAAGTATAAGATCCAAGAAACATAGTGACACCAACAAAAGTAATCAAGGACCCAACAGTTATCTACAAGATTCGTAATTTATGACTTGATTAACTCCAAGTTAAATGCATCATGCCCCTATATATAACCATGCAATTATACATATAAATTTAATGCCAGTATCAAATCTCGTAGACTCGCAATCCATCAATCAACACATGCCAAAGTGCATCATATAAATAAAACTCACAAATAAATATGGAGCCAACTTGCAGGGCTATGGCCACCTCGTCCCGGGCCAGGTGCTCTAGGGTCTTCCTTCCACGCAAAATAATAGGTGCGCAAATTTTGATAATAATAGCATATATCATATTTTTACATGCCATTTATGAAATCACGCAAGGTTACCAACCTTGATGCCATGCTCTCAAATGCATAAATAAGTATCCACATGGTTTAATAGCACGTATTGATGACAAATACATCTCCACAAAAAGTCTCAATTTATGATTAGACTTCCTATGCAACTAAAAGGACCACATCAAGCACATTAGCTCTATTGATCTTTACACACAGTGGCATTTAATTCACTAGCCATATTCTAATGACTATTTAGACGAAAATGCAAAGAAAATTTTAACATAAATTCTCACAATTTCAGACATATTCCAAAATCAATTAAATAGATAAATTATGCCTGTGGCAATATACAGTGGGTGCTAAACATGTG
This sequence comes from Diospyros kaki, assembly GCA_036245055.1. Lineage (NCBI taxonomy): Eukaryota > Viridiplantae > Streptophyta > Magnoliopsida > Ericales > Ebenaceae > Diospyros > Diospyros kaki. The sequence continues at coordinate 35,369,881 of BSEG01000016.1, forward strand.
TATACATATATATATATTTGGATGCCTTAAATTTACAATGAGTGTTAAACATATGTATACATATATATATATATATATATATTATTTGGGTGCCTTACGTTTACAGTAGGTATTAAACATATGTATACATATATATATATTATTTGGGTGCCTTACATTTATAGTGGGTGTTAAACATATGGTGCGCGCATATGTATATATATAAGTGGGTGATCCGAATATGGAAAGGGAGGGATTTAAATGAAACTGTGAGGGAGAAACAGATCCCATCCAAGTAGCTCCTCTGCTAGGCATTTATACATATGTGTGTGTGTGTGTGTAAGTGGGTTGGCCGAATAGAAACAGGGCATTCAAATGAAGCTAATCGGGTATGTATATATATATAGATATATATGTGGGTCACTCGTCTAGAACAACAATGGAGCTGATTGGGTATGTATATATATATAGATGTATATGTGGGTCACTTGGCTAGAACAATAATGAGGCTATTCGTATATATATATATATATGGGTTTGCTCGACTGAAATAGGGGAGTCATGGTCGAACGTGTGTATGTATATATATATAAGTGGGTTTTGCTTGGAACAGGGTATCCAATGGCTATTACGGATACAACTTAATATATATACAAGTGGGTTTGCTCTTCTGGCTAACGCATTCGGCAGAGGTAGTGCGTATATAAATATATGTATATATACATCTCTATATAACTTAGCTGCTACGGATGCAATGAGCGAAACTTTGCATCCTTACATACTAAGGTGCCATTCACTGGAAAGAAATAGGGGCGATGCGAGTCCCTACTACAAACTCAATAAAAATTGTATGTATATGTAATTTACTAACAGAGAGCTTATAGCAAGATTTACTAACAGAGAGCTTACAACAAGTTAAAAAGGATGCGTAGAAAGCTTGTAGAATGTAAAGAGGTTGAGTAAGAAACTTGTCTGATGAGCATGCAAGCAACAGAAGCTCCACTAGCGCAAATGAAAGGCAATGCAGCAACGAGTTGAACAGAAATAGAATGAGAAGGAAAACGCTGAGGAGATGAAAAAAGAAATGGAACAATAGGAAAAGAAGGAGATGATACACACTGGAATTAGGAGATTTGCACACAGAAAAGGGAGCACGTACAGATTGCACGCCAACTCCAATAAATTATCAAAATGCCCTTCTCTCATACTTTAGGTAAAAATATCTAGGGGTTTTATTGGCAAATGCTAATTTATTTTCTTCTTCTTTTTTCTTTATTATTATTGTTATATATATATTTTATTACACCACCAATTTAATTATTTTTAAATTAATTATCACCATGGGCCTAAGCCCAAGCCACATATACCCCATATATATATATATATATCAAGCCCATTTAAGGCTGAGCAAAATATCGGTTTAACCGACTAAACCGAGCCGGCCGGTTTGGTTGGTTCGGTTCGGTTATTAGTGGTGAGCGGTTCGGGTTCGGTTAGTGGCTGGCCAAATTTTCAGGTAATCGGTTCGGTTCGGTTATTTGGGCAAAAATACCTGAAAAACCGAACCGACCCGTGCGTGCTGTTGCTACCCCCCGAGCATTTCTTCTTCAGTTCTTCCTTCTTGCTTGCGCATCATCACTCGACACTCACTCACTCTCACTCTCACCCGATACCGATAGCCCGCCCGAGCTGAGACCGCCTCACCCATCGTCGTCGTCAACCTTCACCTCGCCCTCATCGTCGGAGCCGCCGAACGCCTTCGTCCTCGTCGGTTTCTTCCCCACCCAACCCAACCAGCCCAGCCCCCCCTCACTCGTCGTCGAAGCATTAACTGTAGGCCCCTAGCCCTAGGTCATTGGCGGCTAACCCTCAGATCCCCATCCGGCCATTGTCGTCACTCGTCAGATGACTTAGACCCAAAAGCCTTCAACTTCAAGGCTTCAAGCCCCTTCACGGCCGTCGGCTTCTTCAATCTTCCCCACCCAACAACCAGCCCCCCTGGCCCCTGCACCCGACCCGATAGCCCGATACGGCGATACCCAGCCACCCTCCTTTCGATCGTTGAAACATATCGACCCTAGCCCTAGGTCACCGGCACGACTAACCCTCACCTCGCACTCACCCTCGCTGTTAGAACCAAACACCTTCGCCTAATAGTCCGAGACCTAGCCCACCCCCACCCTGTTGAACACGACAGACAGCAAACCCTAAGCCTATTTCTGTTCTGTGATTTCTCATCCTCCTCAGTCCTCACATCCTCACTGTCAACGTCAAGGACTCAAGGAGTCAACAATCTGGTTTGGTTTTGGGTTTTCGGCAACTTAGGAGTGATTCGAGTAAACAATCTTGCGGGTATTTGAGAAGGTAAACGATTTCAACAATTTAATCCTCGTGTGGTTTTGATTGTAATGTCCGATTTGGTTGGTTTCCCTTGCTGTTTGTTTACTCTTTTGATGCTTTGACTTAGCTTTGCGAATTAATTCATTGTTTCTCTTTTGTGATTTGGTTCGTTGTTTCTGTTTTGTGTTTTATGTTTTATGTTTTGATTTCATCATTTTAGATGTGATTCTGTTTTGTGATTTGATGTCCTGTTTGTTTAAGCTATAGATACACAATACATTTCATGTAATGTAATGTACATATTGGTTTTATTCTGTTTTTTGCAATCAGAACAGAAAAACCCAAAAAAAGGATGTAATGAGTCTAATAACCGGGTATTGCTCTTCTTAAGCATTGTTTTTCTAATATTATTGATTGTAATGTAACAGGACACTATGACTTCATTCAAAATGGCATCAACGTCCTCATCTTGCAATGTAAGTAAATCAAATCATATAGGATTCCTATATGATTTGATTTTCTACAAGTTTGATTGTCAAACTGTAGTTTTTTAAAATGAAATTAAAGGCTGAAAAAGAATGTTACTTAATTGTTAAGATCTTACTTAGATTATCATAAATGCTTTATTTATGATTGTGTTGTGTTTATTGTTTGGTTTTGTTTAAATTTGATTTGGATTGAAGAGTTAAGATGAATTTGTTAGGTTTAACGACGACTTACATGCCCTTTCCAACTATATGTCATCACTCTTTAAATACAAAATTAATTACTTACAATTCTATTAAATTTAGATGGCTAGAGAAGAAGACACCGGTCCCACCACAAACATCCCTATGAATGATGATGATAGTTCAAGGCCTACACCAATAGTATCATCAAACCAACCTAAAGATGATAGAGGTGCAACATCACTAGGAAAATCTAAGAGAAAAGCAATAAGATCTAGGTCAGATGTATGGGGTCACTTCACCAAATTTGTAAATGATGAGGGTCAGATTAAAGGAAAATGCAACTATTGTTCTAGGGAGTTCAACTGTGATCCCAAAAAAAATGGGACAACAGCTTTAAGGAATCATATGGGAATTTGTAAGAAACACCCTCATGCTATAGAATCTCGTCAAATGGAATTAAATTTGCAATCATCTACAACGGGGGGTGAGAGAGAGGGTGGTGACAATATTGGTGCAGTAGTGAATTGGAAATTTGATCAAGTGCTAGCAAGAAAAGCTTTAGGTCGTATGCTGATAGTAGATGAGTTGCCTTTCAAGTTTGTTGAGCGTGAGGGGTTTCGACACTTTGTGAATGTTATTTGTCCAAAATTTCGATTTCCTTCACGTTGGACTATGGCTCGTGATTGTTTTGAGTTATTCAATGAAAAGAGGTTGAACATGATGAATGAGTTAAAAAATTCTTGTCAAAGAGTCTGCTTAACCACTGACACGTGGACCTCCATTCAAAGGATGAATTATATGTGTTTGACGGCACACTATATTGATAACACTTGGACGTTAAAGAAAAAAATCATAAACTTTTGTCCAATATGTAGTCATAAGGGTGATGCCATTGCTATGGCAATTGAGAGATGTTTGATGGGATGGAAACTCGATAGAGTTTTTACTTTGACAATGGATAATGCTAGTTCAAATGATGTTACTGTGGGTAATTTCAAGAAAAAAATGGCAAAATGGGATGCTAGCATAATGAATGGATAATATTTGCATATGAGGTGTGTGGCTCACATAATAAATCTAGTTGTACAACATGGGTTGAAAGATCTAAATGATTCAATAACAAGAGTTAGGGATGCAGTGAGATATGTTAGACAATCCCCAGCAAGATTGAGAAAATACAAACAATGTGCTGAACTAGAAAAAATTGAATACAAGGGCTTGTTATCATTGGATGTTGCAACTAGATGAAATTTCGCCTATTTGATGTTAGAAACAGCTCAAAAGTTTGAGAGGGCTTTTGTGAGATTTGATGAGGAAGATCCTTGTTTTCAGCTTGATCTTAGTTCAAGTAATTGGAATAATGATTTGCATCAAGTTATTACTATAGATGGGAGACCCAAGGCAGAAGATTGGACAAAGGTTAGAATGTTTGTCAAAGTGTTGAAACATTTTTATGAGCTAACTTTGCGAGTATTGGGTAACAAATATGTCACCTCCAACACATTTTTCCATGAGCTTAGTAAAATGCATTGTCTCTTACAAGGGTGGTTGGATAGTGATGATTTTGAAATGGTGGAAATGGCTGTAAAAATGAAGGAAAAATTTGATAAATATTGGGGGGATCCGCACAAAACAAATCACCTAATTTACATTGCTGTGGTGCTTGATCCTAGGTACAAGTTAGAGTATATGGAATATGTATTAAAAGAGATGTATCTGGGTGAGAAAGGCGCAGGTGTAGTTTTGTTGTTAAAAAATGCCCTACAAGCTTTGTACGAGGAATATAAGAAACAGTTAGGACCTCAAGGTGATGCTGGAGAGTCATCTGGAATGTCTACTCCAATTATTGTGGCGGATGTTGACAAGGATGATTCAGAAAACTCATTTTTTTATTGCTTCAAAAAGCACAAGTATAGCAGTGGTACTGGTTCTATAAATGTGCCTTCAGAATTGGATAAGTATTTCAGTGAAGTGTGTGAGCCTCCAAGTAAAGACTTTAACATCTTGAAATGGTGGAAAGCAAATTGTCATCGGTTTCCTATCCTATCTTCTATGGCTCGAGATATATTAGTAATTTCAGTTTCTACTGTTGCATTCGAGTCTACATTCAGCACTGGGGGTCGAGTACTTGATTCATTTAGGAGTTCTCTATCTCCTAAAGTGGTTGAAAGTTTAATTTGTACGCAAGATTGGCTTCGGTCGTCTACCATGCCAATGAGTGTTAAAGAAAATTTAGATCATGTTGAACAACTTGAAGAAGGTAAACTAAGTTGAGTTTTACTCTTTTTTTTAAATTTACTTAAATTTTAGTTCAATACTTTGAAATTAACTAATTCATTTTGCGTATTAATTTTAGAATTGACAAAGATTACCTTAGACAACAGCAGTAGCACGACTTCCAAATCCAATATGGAAATATAGATTTTTGAAGATCTCGTGCATTTGTAAGTAATAAGTATTTATATTTTTTACTATCTAGTTTATGTTTTCAATTATTGTTTATGTTATTTTGCATTTTGTCTGAATTATTGGATTGAATTCTTGTTTCAGCATCACTATATCTTGGCGATGAGCTTCCAGTTTCAGGATTCAGGTTCCACTGACTAAACATCTGCCTTTGTCTTCTAATTGCAATATGATTGTAGCTTTTGTGGTACACGAAAACAGATATGTTGTAAGGCCTAAATTGTATGTTTTTGCTGTACTGGTCCACTAGAGTGAATGAATGAATGAATTGCTAATTTTTGTTGTTGTGCAGCTCTAGTTATGAGTGAATGCATGGTGATGTTTTTGTTGGTGTTATATTTATTTGCTGGAATTTTTGTTCATGAATTGGTGTTAGCCTTTGTTAGTGTTAATTTGCTGGAATTTTCCTTCATGAATCACTGATTCATTATCAGGTGAGTGTTATAATGTGAAACTATGAATTTGCTCCCAATTCCCATTAGTTTTAAGCAATATTATGGAGCTTGAAAGTATGGAAAGATAGTGAATCAATGAGGGTGCGCGCCCTCATTACAGGAATCCTCTGCCTTCTTCGCCAGCACATTTTTCTATGGAACCCTTTGCTGGATTTGTTTAAAACCTCTGATTTGGGCTCTCCCTTGTTCATTCGGCTGGGGCACTCCCCCAACCAAAAAGACCTAAAAGGCCCGCGCCCCCACAGTCTTTCACCCTGGCAAAACTGAAGCAAGTGAGAGGAAGGCTTCTGGTTTTGGGTGGTTTTTCATGCTCAACATTTGATTGTGAAATGTAGTGGGCATGAATGAGCTGGTTTTGAATATTGAAAAGAATTAGGTTAAGTTAATGGGGACCATTAACATACTCTTGTCTTCTGCTGGCTTGTACCACTGTTTTATTTTGTTTGTCTTGTCAAAGCAATTGGGTTTCAGAAATCTCTGCTAGCCAATGGACAAGTATGTATGGTTCACCTGTTCATGTTCGTTCTTTTTGGCACTTTTATTGATTTGTCTTACTCTTTGGCTTTTGTTTCTTTACTTCTACTGAGGCCATCCTCACATTGTTCTAACCACAACTTTTCACTTTTATTAGTGGTGAATTTGACTAAGTTATATGGAAAGTGTTCATAGTTACAGATTGATTGCTTTGCTTTTACCATCTTGAGAAATTGACAGTAACAGCAGTTGCAACCGGGGCCCCAACAGAACAAGATGTAGTTCATTATAGACATCCTAGTTTCCAAGTGGTTTGGAATTATCTTGAATTACTTACTTTTTCTATTCCTCTTTCTCTTATATTCATTTTTCTGATTCTTAAAATTTCTTTGTTATGTATTAGCACAAAATATGAGCAATGGAAAAATTGGGGAAATAAGACCAGAGACTAAATAAAAAGGTTAAAATTTAGAAGGTGTGACGTGTATTTTATAGGGATGAGGCACAATATTTCACCTTCAGTTTTAGTCATGAAGAACATCTTTAGATCTGTACAAATGCCCTAAATAATGTAAGTTATTGGCTTCGATTCAACTCTTCTTGGCTGTATAAAGAATATGGCCATAGAAAGAGATGAAAGGCAAGGTAGAACCTACATAGCCTGGTCCAGCTAGTGGGATTGAGGCTGGGTGCATTGTTGTTTAGCTTAAGTAGTCAACAGAAAGCTATGGACACAGCTTTTTGGTGGGAAAATATTTTTAACGTCCTTGTATTTTCTTTCCAAGGCTAGTTGTCACGGTGCAAGGGAAAGAAGCTACAAGATGTTCAAAAGGAAGAAGACAGAATAAAGTCAAAGAATTGAAGATACAAACTTCAAAACCTCACAGGCAAAGCATGAAACTCTAAGCACACCCCTGAGGGAATCAAAACCAGAGAATCGTTTAGTCAATTGGATGAGCATAGATGACAATATTGAGCTTCTGCATTCTGAGAACTTGAAAGACAGTGAATCTTTTATTGAGTGGGATGATGACACAGACGATAGTGAAGGTCAGGTGAGTGTAGGAACTTTGTTGGTGTTATTAGTTATACAAAAACAGGTTTCTTGGAAGATGACAGTCAATTTGATGTATTATTTCTCGATTTAATCACTGGTTCGGTTAGTTTAAGTCAAAATCGGTTAATTTGGTTCGGTTTTTGAGTTGTTTTATCGGTTCGGTTAGTTAAAACTTAAAATTGGTTAATTAGGTTCGGTTTTTTAGTAGTTTTATCGGTTCGGTTAGCTACAACTCTAAATCGGTTAATTCAATTTCGGTTATTTCGGTTAGTGTATTTAGGCGGTTCGGTTCGGTTTAGTTATTTTCATATGGACGATTCGGTTCGGTTAGGTAAAATGGGGCGATTCGGTTCAATTATAATCGAATGCACACCCCTAAGCCCATTAGGTTTAATTTCCCACTAGGGTCAAACTCGTGACCTCGTTAACAAATTAATTGCGACCCATTACATAATTTGTAATTTCTTAAAATTTGACCCATACACTTATTTTCACAATTACATGAACCATAAAATAAAATTATATAATCCAAGAATTATTTTTATGCTATCAAAGCAGTTATCATTAAATATTAAAGTACTTAGATCCACATTTAAATGCCATTAAACTGACATTAAGTATAAAACACCTAGATCAATTTTGTGGTCGTTACAAGTTCTCCAACAATTAGAGATGAAATTATATCTGTCTCCATGATATTAGCAATAGAATGTTGTTTCCATCTCTAATTTTAGAGATAAAAAAAGACTCCATCTCTAATCTTAACTTAGAGACATAACCAAAATCCATCGTTATTTTTAGCGACAAAATTTGCATCCGTCTCTAACATTAGTGACAGAACATATTTCGTCACTAAATGTAGCAACAAAAAGTCCATCTATCTCTAATTTTGGAGACAAAAGACATTCGTCACTACCTTTAGGGATGAAAGTATAATTCATGATGAAAGATCACCCAAAAAGAGGGTGAATTGAGTGTTTTGAATATTTTTAAAAATAATTTAAAATATGATGCAGTAAAATTATTTGAAAATAGTATTTATCTTAAACTAAAAAAAAACCTTTATAGCAACGGATCGTATGTAATACCCTAAGTTATTACAAATAAAATTAATAATATAACTAGTTACATTTTTGTTAGCTTAACTTGATATTTAATTAAGTTACTAAAGTATGCTTATGTAAAATATCAATAAATAAATATATAAATATGTAAATGAAATAGTATGATTTAAGATTAATATGATTAAATGAAATTATAATATAATTTAAGATTAAATGAAATTATAAATATGCATGTATGTATGTCATGTGTATATATGGTATATATATATGTATAAAAAAGAATTCGAAAATTCAGATTTGCAAAGCAGTGCGCGGCCAGAGCATGGCCGCACCTGCAAATTGAATTTCAAGGGCAAATGAAGGGTTTTTAATGCCGAAATGACCTAGGTATGGCCTCTGTGACGTGTGGTCGACGGTAGGGAAGCAAGGCACGTCGAAATCGAGCTATAAATAGCTAAGTTCGCGCTAGCCATTTCATCCGAAAATTTTAATTCAAAGAGTGGCCGATTGGGAGAGAGGTTGTGAGATTGGAGAGTGGGGTTTTAATTTTCAAGTCGTGGGCAAGCATTCTGGAAACTTTGGGGGCCAACGGAGCAAAGGAGAAGGTGAATCGAAGCTTCGCCGGAAAACACACGATTCGCCGGAGTCGAGGGGTATTCGGCCGATTCAAGGTAAGTTTGATCTTATTTTTTGTTAATTTTTGTACCATTGTGTTCGTAATGTCGAAATCTAGAGGTTAGGAGAAGGAAAATCAAGTTTCGGGGTCGAATCACCGGCCGGCGGCGAAGATGTTCGCCGGATAAGAAATCAGCACGGGCGCGTGGCTGCACGCGCCCGCGAGTAGGAAGACGGTGCGTGCAGCCCACGCGCCCGTTAGAAAAAAATAAAAGAAAAATAAAATAAAATAAAATAAAATAGAAAAAATAAAATTTTGAAAAAGTCTGAAATATTGTTTATGATTTATTTAATGTAGAATTTTCTGGAAATGCTAAATTCATTAATTAATTAAGTAGATTTTTCTATTATGGAAATAAAGAAAAAATAGGATCTTAATTCTGGAAATTCCAAGAAAATTTTAGAATGTTATAAGTATTATTTAAGAAATATTAGTGAAAGGAAATTGAATAAAATGAAAGATTAGGTAATTATTATGTAATAATTACATATTTAGCTATTATGAAATAAGGAAAAAATAGAAATTAAAGTTAGAAAATTCCAAGAAAATTCCAGAATACTAGGAATATTATTTAAGGAATATTGGTAAAAAGAGATTAAATTTTTATGAATCCTAGATAATTATTATATAATTTTGAAGAGATAAAGCTTAGGAATAAAAACAAAAATTGAAGAAATTATGAAAAATTAGTAAATGGAATTCTAAAAATAAATTTATGTTGTAGGAGTCCTTGTGAGCAAGGAGGTTAAGGAATAGCCGCTTGACACGTAGTTCGAGACAAATTAGCTGTAAGTATGCTGCTTGAATTTAATACAGTTATAGATGTAAATTTTGAAAATGTTTTTATCATATTGGCATGCCATGATATGAAATCATCACGTAGACTACATCAATGACATAACTATGAAATGCATACATACACAATGATACTATTGATCACACGCATATGAGACTGTATGGAGTACGAACTGGCACCGCTGTCCTATTAAGGGTGCACCCATACACCCTAATTTCGAAAGAGGTGGCCGCTAAAATGATAGGCAGCATGAGGGGTGCAGTTGACACCTACGATGAAAGACATTGCATATACTCATGACATTCCATTTGGTATCCTTACTTAGATGATTCATCATCTAACATGGGTTCGCCCCTGGAACATTCAACGTTCCAGCCGGGACTTGCAGAGATGATTCAGAGATTGGTGATGTGTAGTGACACGAGACATGTGCAGTGATACGAGACATCAAGATGTAAGTAAATGTACCATGTTATAATATGACTAGCTTAAGATTTGTGTACATTGTTCTATCGCCAGACGCTTTATGTATCAACTTGTAATCTGTGCCATGTACAGATATTAATATATGCATTGCCATGAGCAGCTTTGATTCAGCTTTCGTTTTGTATTTAATTACTAGTGTAAACATTTCGTCTAGCACTAGATAAGGCCTTAGGGAATTTTGAAAATAATGTTTCAAAAAAAAATATAGACCTAATTTCCTAAGACACAACACGCCCGAGAAAGCAGGCTGTTACAGTTGGTATCAGAGCTCAACCTAGAAAAGTACCTAGGAAGAAAATTTAGACTAGGCCTAGCAGGTGGGAGTACCAACACGAAGACAGTTAGGGGTACTAACGGAAGTTATGATGACAGATGGCTGAAAATTTCTCGGAGCAGATCCTAGTCGATCATTGGGCTCATCGTATAGCAAACCAGATCCCAGAGCCAAACGAGGGTATCATGGAACACCTCGTCCAAATGGAAGAAATTATTGACAACGTGCCCCCAAGCTACCGACTTTGGCCTGATCTCGCCCAGTTTCAGATAAACATAATGGTTGGTATTTTAGAAGGCAACCTACAGGATTTCGCAGACTGGGTCAGACAACAAGACGAACAGTTCCTTGAATTTCATCACTACTGCACTCGGGTTTCTCGAGCTACTAGTAGAGATGTACGAGCGGGTACCAGTTTGACGAAGACATGGAGGAGCCATCCGAGGAGGGAGAGGAAGAAGATATGAAGAACCCGGCCGAGCCAGAAGAAATGAGAAATCCAGCTAATGCGGAGGAAGAAGAGGAAGAGGATGACAGACCCATATTCTGGGCCGAAGACGACTTCGAGGTCACAAACTCGGAGGATGAGGAAGAGATTATGGAAGTAGTGGACGACCCTGAGGCACCCCCGTACGACTCCGAATATGAAGAGAATGTTTGGATCTGGAGGTCATCAGGACCAAAATAGACCCATCTCAGAAACACTCTAACTACTTACGTGACTTGCATAGTGTTATCTGTAATCTATGTAAATATGTAGCATGTACATATAACATTTTCCAGCCGAATGTATAATATAGAACTAATTGGATGGCAAGATCCTGTTGTCTAATTTCGAATGCTATTTTCCTTTCAGATGGTGAACACATAAAGAAGGTTAGCAGTTGGGCCTAGGACGCCCATCCCACAAGCTGGTAACACCGAAGGAAACACAAGTGGGCACCCAAAAGACGACTCCAGCCAAGAAACCGGGAGTAGTAAACTGGATCAGATGGAGCAAATTCTGGGAAGTGTGGTGGGTTTCATACACGAGACTCACTCCAGTGATGGTCACGTGGCCAACATGCTTGACTTATACTGACGGCAGAACCCTCCCGTCTTTTAGAGGAAACTTGGTGTCGACCCCAGTGAAGGGGAATTTTGGATCGAGCAAACAGAGAAGCTGCTAGACCACCTTCACTGCGGCGAAGAAGAGAAAGTTAATTGTGCCACCTTCATGTTGCAAGGAGAGGCGGATAGATGGTGGAGAGGAGTCAAGAGAACAATGACCCCTCGAGCCAAGGCACCTTACGTTACTTGGGAAAGATTCAAGGAACTCTTCAACGAGAAGTACTTTCTCTTGAATTTAAGAATGAAGAAAGAGAGAGAGTTCATGGAGTTGAAACAAACTGGGGACATGTCTGTCGCCCAGTACGAGGACGCTTTCAATCGATTGATCCGATACATGCCTATTTACGAAGGAGACGAAAGGATCAAGGCTCAGAAGTTTTTGGGAGGGCTAAATCTGAAACTTCAGAGGGCATTGAGTAGTGCAAGTACCCAGACCTATGCAGAAGCGGTACTACAAGCCTATACCATCGAGGCTAACCTGAGCCGGATTGACGCTATCCAAGGAGAAAGTCAGCAAGGGAGCAGTCATAGAGCCGGCAAAAAGCTGGAACCCCAGAAGCCAAAGTTTAAGCCTGGTACCCCATGCGTAAAATGCCAGAAGCAGCACCCAGGGAGGCCGTGCCGGCTCAGGACAAAGGGGTGTTACAATTGTGTAGAAATAGGGCATCTTAACCAGAACTGCCCAAAGAAAGGAATCACTTGCTTCAACTGCCAGCAGACAGGTCATTTCACAAGGGACTGTCCTAAGCCGCGACTGATAAGTCAACCCCAGGGGACGTCTGAAAATGCCAAAGCGCATCAAGGAATGGTGTTTCACCTAACTCGGCAAGATGCGACAGGAGATCCAGTGGTGATTGAAGGTACTATGTTTCTATCCGGTATTCCTATGCATGTTTTAATAGACTCTGGAGCAAGTCATTCGTTTATTTCACATGCATTCACTGAAGTGTTAGGAGAACAACCGAAAAAATTAAATTGTCGCATGATTGTGGCAACCCCAATGGGGAAATCTCTGGAAACCTCTTCAGGATACAAAGATAGGAAGATTCAGATAGGGGAAGTTGAGTTCCTGGCGGATCTGATCCTTCTGGAATTTCAAGATTTTGATGTGATTTTAGGAATGGACTTCCTAACTAAATACAACGCCACATTGGACTGTAGAGCTAAAACAGTCTGCCTTAAGAGTGGAGACTTGAAGGTCAAGTTTCGAGGGCAAAAAAGGGCAAGTGAACGGAAGTTGATCTTGGCCCTAAAAGCTGAGAAACTGTTACGTCAAGGGGCACAGGGATACTTGGCTTGTGTTCAAGAGAAAAGCAAGGGGCCCTTAAAAATCGAAGAAGTGCGACTCGTTAAAGAATACGGGGATGTGTTTCCTGAAGAATTGCCTGGATTACCACCCCAGCGAGAGATCGAGTTTTCGATAGAAATCGTGTCAGGAGCAGGTCCAGTTTCGATACCCTCGTATAAAATGGCTCCTGCAGAATTGAGAGAATTAAAAACCCAACTCCAAGAGTTGTTAGACAAGGGGTTCATCAGACCAAGTATGTCGCCATGGGGAGCACCAGTACTCTTTGTCAAGAAAAAGGACGGGAGTCTGAGGATGTGTATCGACTATCGACAGCTAAACAAAATAACGGTTAAGAATAAGTACCCACTCCCCAGAATTGAGGAGTTGTTCGATCAATTGTAAGGGGCCAAGGTCTTCTCAAAGATCGACCTAAGATCAGGGTATTATCAATTAAGAATCAAGGCAGAAGATGTGCCTAAGAAAGCTTTTCGTTCTCGATATGGGCACTATGAATTTTTGGTGATGCCGTTTGGACTAACCAATGCCCCAACAGCTTTTATGGACACCATGAATCAAGTCTTCAGGCCATTTCTGGACAAGTTCGTGATCGTGTTTATAGACGACATACTGATATATTCTCCCTCAGAAGAAGAACACGAATCACATTTAAGGATAATATTGCAAACATTGTGAGAACATAAGTTGTATGCCAAATTCTCAAAATGTGAATTTTGTTTATACCAGGTGACATTTTTTGGGACATGTTATATCGACCGAGAGAATATCGATTGACCCGGTCAAGATAGCAGCTGTGACAAATTGGAAGCAACCCCAGTCTGTTACCGAGGTTAAGAGTTTCTTGGGACTGGCAGGGTACTATAGGAAGTTCGTGGAAGGGTTTTCAAAAATGGCGACACCCCTCACCAAGTTAACTCAGAAGGGGGTAAAGTTCGACTGGAACGAACGGTGCGAAGAAAGTTTTCAGACACGTAAGGCTAAGTTGACAATCGCTCCAGTCCTGGCTATGCCAAATGAATCAGGAGGTTTTATGGTCTACTCTGACGCCTCGAGAAACGGTTTAGGGTGTATGCTGATGCATCACGAGAGAGTTATTGCTTATGGGTCTCGACAGCTAAAGAACCATGAAAGAAACTACCCGACTCATGATTTGGAATTGGCTGCAGTAGTATTTGCTCTAAAGATTTGGAGACATTATTTGTATGGTGAGAAGTTCGAAATTTTTACTGATCATAAGAGCCTACAATACATCTTCTCACAGAAAGAGTTAAACATGAGGCAACGGAGATGGATTGAGCTGTTAAAGGATTACGACTGTACTATTCAATACCATCCCGGTAAAGCTAATGTTGTGGCAGATATCCTAAGCAGGAAAGGAACCGCTTGTGTAGCTGGAATGATGGTGGCAGAATGGAAGCTAGTTGAAGCATTTAGCCTGATGACAGTAGGAATAGTTTCCCGAGAAAACTCAGCCTACGCAGCTAGTCTCACGCTACAACCAGAATTAGTGAATCAGATACGGCAAACCTACTCCGAAGATTCTCGAATAAAAATGTGGGTTGACGAGCATGGGTGAGTAAAGAGACCAGAATTTGAGGTAAGAGAAAACATCCTTCGATTTCAAGGAAGGATATATGTACCTCGTGTAAGGGAATTGCGACAGATAATTTTGGGAGAAGCCCATCGATCCAGATACTCGATCCACCCCAGAGCCACCAAGATGTACCAAGACTTGAAGGTCGTGTATTGGTGGCCAGGAATGAAGAAAAGGGTGGCGAGGTACGTTAGTCAATGTGACACATGCCAGATAATTAAGATTGAGCACCAAAAGCTTGGTGGGAGTTTGCAACCATTGGAAGTTCCAGAGTGGAAATGGGAGCACATTACGATGGATTTCATGACTGGATTGCCAAGGAGTCTTAAGGGAAACGATACTATTTGGGTGATAGTTGACAGACTATCTAAGTCTGCTCATTTCTTAGCCATAAGGGTGTGCCAACCAATCAGCAAATTAACTCAACAGTATGTAAACGAGATTGTCAGATTACATGGAGTCCCAGTAAGCATTGTGTCGGACCATGACCCAAGATTCACTTCTAGGTTTTAGGGAAGTCTGCAAGAGAATTTGGGTACTCAGCTTAGGCTAAGTACAGCCTATCATCCCAGACTGATGGCCAATCAGAAAGAACTATTCAAACGCTAAAGGATATGCTGCGAGCTTATGCGATTGATTTTCCAGGTAGCTGGGAAAAGCATTTACCATTAGTGGAATTCGCTTACAATAA
This sequence comes from Diospyros kaki, assembly GCA_036245055.1. NCBI lineage: Eukaryota > Viridiplantae > Streptophyta > Magnoliopsida > Ericales > Ebenaceae > Diospyros > Diospyros kaki. The sequence goes on from BSEG01000016.1 coordinate 35,385,320, forward strand.
TAGCTACCACAGCAGCATTGGAATGGATCTCTATGAAGCCCTATATGGACGAAAATGTAGGTCCCTGATATGCTGGACCGAGGTAGGTGAACATCAAATTTTGGGTCCCGAGATAGTTCAGAAAACGACAAAAAAGATAAAAATCATTCAAGAGAGAATTAAGGAAGCTCAGAATCGCCAGAAATCCTACGCAGATACAAGAAGAAGGAAATTGGAGTTCCAAGTAGGCGACAAAGTATACCTGAAGATATCTCCACTAAGAATGGTGACTAGAAGCAGCAAGAAAAAGGGCAAGTTAAGCCCTCGGTATATAGGACCATACGATATAGTGGAAAGAATTGGACTAGTCGCTTACTGACTCGCTCTACCCTTGGCTCTATCAAACCTCCAGGACGTGTTTCACGTATCGCAACTTCGAAAGCATGAGCCAGATTCTTCCCAAATAATGCCAGCTGAAGCTATCGAGATTCAAGAAAATCTCTCGTACGTAGAAAAACCAGTCAGCATTTTGGATCGTAGGGATCAAGTCCTAAGGAACAAATCAATACCCCTGGTGCAAGTTTTGTGGAGAAACCCAGTAAGTGAAGAGATAACTTGGGAGCGAGAGGAAGATATGAGGCTAAATTTTTCATACCTATTTGAAGACCTTATAGTTAGAGTGAGTGAGGAATGATTAAATTTCGAGGACGAAATTTTGTAAGGAGGGGAGAATGTAATACCCTAAGTTATTACAAATAAAATTAATATTATAACTAGTTACATTTTTGTTAGCTTAACTTGATATTTAATTAAGTTACTAAAGTATGCTTATGTAAAATATAAATAAATATATAAATATGTAAATGAAATAGTATGATTTAAGATTAATATGATTAAATGAAATTATAATATAATTTAAGATTAAATGAAATTATAAATATGCATGTATGTATGTCGTGTGTATATATGGTATATATATATATGTATAAAAAAATCCAAAAATTTGAATTTGTAGAGCAGTGCGCGGCCAGAGCATGGCCGCGCCTGCAAATTGAATTTCAAGGGCAAAGGAAGGGTTTTTAATGCCGAAATGACCTAGGTATAGCCTCTGGGATGCGTGGTCGATGGTAAGGAAGCAAGGCACATCGAAATCGAGCTATAAATAGCCAAGTTCGCGCTAGCCATTTCATCCGAAAAATTTAATTCAAAGAGTGGCCGATTGGGGGAGAGTTTGTGAGATTGGAGAGTGGGGTTTTGATCTTCAAGTCGTGAGCAAGCATTCTGGAAACTTTGGGGGCCAACGGAGCAAAGGAGAAGGCGAATCGAAGCTTCGCCGGAAAACACGCGATTCACCGGAACCGAGGGGTATTCGGCCGATTCAAGGTAAGTTCGATCTTATTTTTTGTTAATTTTTGTACCATTGTGTTCGTAATGTCGAGATTAGGGTTGGCAATGGTTCGGTTCGGTTTCGATTTTTGCCAAAACCATAACCAAACCAAAATTAAATTCCTAAAACCAAACCAAAACCCATTTGGTTTTAAAAATTTAAAACCATAACCAAACCATTCGGTTTCGGTTTAACCATGGTTTTTTTAGTTTAATCCATACCAACAAACAAAAACAAATAACATTCATAAAATTTTTTGATAATTTCACAACAAATAAAGATAAATACTAATAAAGTTTCCTTATTCTTGCATAAAGCTACAAAACATTGTAAAACATTGTTGTGTGCTGCCACTTTGCGAGCATGCCATATTCTATAAAAATTTGCACAAAAAATACAACAACCTCAACAACAAATGAGCATGCCATATTCTGTAAAAAATTGCACAAAAAATACAACAACCTCAACAACAAATCAAGCATAAATAAGTAAACAAAATATGACCGAAAAATAAAAAAAAAAACCATACCAATAACTAGTTATATGAGAGCCGAGAGGTAGGCAGAAGGGGAGCGAGGGCGAGCAAGATGGCGAGAGCCAAGAGGCAGTGAGGCCCAGAGTAGCGAGCAAGGGAGGGCAAGGCTGACTGGCCGAGCCCTCGAGCAAGCGTGGGGGAGAGGGCGAGAGCCGAGAGGCAGAGGGCGAGCGAGGGCGAGAACCGAGAGGCAGAAGGCGAGTGAGGGCGAGAACCGAGAGGCAACAAGGGCGAGCAAGGGCGAGAGGTCGGAAGGCAAGCGAGGGCAAGCGAGAGCAAGAATGGCAGAGAGCTAGGGCGAGCGAGGGCAAGAGGGGCCGAGAGCAAGAGAGGGCCAACGATGGCGAGTGAGAGAAATAGAGAGGCAGAGAGTGAAGGCGAGCGCTCACCGACGAGCAAGAGAAAAGAGGCGTGAGGGTGAGAGAGATCGAGGGCAACCGAGAGTAAGAGGGGCCGAGTCGAGCCCTAGCAAGAGAGATCGAGCGAGGGTGAGTGAGAGCCGAGAGTAAGAAGGGCCGAGTCAAGCCCTAGCAAGAGAGATCGAGCGAGGGTGAGCGAGAGCAAGAGAGATGCAGAGAGCTATGGCGCGCGGACGAGTGAGAGCAAGAGAGATGCAGAGAGCTAGAGCGCACGGACGAGATAGAGCGAGAGCCAAATCGAGAGAGGAAGGAGAAGAGAAAGGGAGAAGAAAAGAGGGAGAAGAAAAGAGGGAGAAGGCCAGATCGGGTGGGCTGGAGTGGGTTGGGCAGGAGTGGGTTGGGCTCGGGTGGGTTGGGGTCGGCGCGTATGGGTTGGGCTTGGGTGGGCTAGGTTGGACTTTTATATAATATATATATTATATATACATATTATACCTATTTTATTATATATATAATATATTCGGTTCGGTTTGGTTTGGTTTGGTTTGGTTCGGTTACCCACTATTCGGTTCGGTTTCGGTTCGAGTTTTGGTTTGGTTTTAGTGAAAACCATAACCAAACCATACCCATTGAAACAGTGTTCGGTTTTTCCCCAAACCAAACCATTACCCAATCAAACAGTTTTTAACCGCGTTGACCGGTTCGGTTTCGGTTCGGTTCCCCATGGTTTCGGTTACAATTGTCATCCCTAGTCGAGATCTAGAGGTTAGGAGAAGAAAAATCAAGTTTTGGGGTTGAATCGCTGGCCGGCGGCAAAGATGTTCACTGGAGAAGAAACTAGCACGGGCGCGTGGCTGCACACGCCCGCGAGTAGGAAGACGGCGCGTGTAGCCCACGCGCCTGTCAGAAAAAAATAAAAGAAAATAAAATAAAATAAATAAAATTTTGAAATTTTTTTTATTAAATCTGAAATATTGTTTATGATTTATTTAATGTATAATTTTCTAGAAATGCTAAATTTATTAATTAATTAAGTAGATTTTTCTATTATGGAAATAAATAAAAAATAGGATCTTAATTCTGGAAATTCCAAGAAAATTTCAGAATGTTATAAGTATTATTTAAGAAATATTAGTGAAAATAAATTGAATAAAATGAAATATTAGATAATTATTATGTAATAATTACATATTTAGCTATTATGAAATAAGGAAAAAATAGGAGTTAAAGTTAGAAAATTCCAAGAAAATTCTAGAATACTAGGAATATTATTTAAGGAATATTGGTAAAAGGAGATTAAATTTTTATGAATCCTAGATAATTATTATGTAATTTTGAAGAGATAAAGCTTAGGAATAAAAGAAAAAATGGAAGAAATTATGAAAAAATAGTAAATGGAATTCTAAAAATAAATTTATGTTGTAGGAGTCCTTGTGAGCAAGGAGGTTAAGGAATAGCCGCTTGGCACGTAGTTCGAGATAAATTAGCTGTAAGTATGCTGCTTAATTTAATACAGCTATAGATGTAAATTTTGAAAATACTTTTATCATATTGACATGCTATGATATGAAATCATCACGTAGACTACATCAATGACATGACTATGAAATGCATACATACACAATGATACTATTGATCACACGCATATGAGGCAGTATGGAGTACAAACTGGCACCGCTGTCCTATCAAGGGTGCACCCATACACCCCGATTTCGAAAGAGGTGGCCGCTAAAATGATAGGCAGTATGAGGGGTGCAGTTGACACCTACGATGAAAGACATTGCATACACTCATGACATTGCATTTGGTATCCTTACTTAGATGATTCATCATCTAACATGGGTTCGCCCCTGGAACATTCAACGTTCCAGCCGGAACTTGTAGAGATGATTCAGAGATTGGTGATGTGTAGTGACACGAGACATGTGTAGTGATACGAGACATCAAGATACAAGTAAATGTACCATGTTATAATATGACTAGCTTAAGATTTGTGTACATTGTTCTATCGTCAGACGCTTTATGTATCAACTTGTAATGTGTGCCATGTACAGATATTAATATATGCATTGCCATGAGCAGGTTCGATTCAGCTTTCGCTTTGTATTTAATTACTAGTGTAAACATTTCGTCTAGCACTGATAAGGGCTTAGGGAATTTTGAAAATAATGTTTTAAAAAAAAATATAGACCTAATTTCCTAAGACACAACACGCCCGAGAAGGCGGGTTGTTACATCGTATTTGCATGAATATGTATGCAACATAAAATATTTTTCATAAAGATTATTATGAAATACTTTAATAATTTGATGTATATATGAAAATAATGATGAGAGTATGTATGCATTTAAGAAAGAAATTCAAGAAGCCTTTTTGCATCAAGAAGAAACAGTTTGAAACACATGAAATCAAATGTGTGCATTTGAGAAATGAGAGTGTAATTAGATATATTAGAAAATCTTTATCAATGCATTGAAGAAATGATGTTTGAAAAACTTTTATGAGAATAATGAGACCAAAGATAAAAATGTTTGATGATGAAAATATGTTAAATATCGTTTTTTTTTAAAAAAAAATACTCAAGTATCAATATTGATTACTAGATTGCTTTAGAAACATTTATATATGCAATGAAAATTTATGACTGATATATAAGAATATATTATATAAGGAATGAAACAAATACATTCTTAAGATGATTCCAACCAAAAAAGTATTAAAATGATAGTTGAAAAGATAAAACTACAAACAGTAAATATGTATAAAGGATTGAAGTATAATGCGATAAAAAAAATGAAAGCTAAGTAATATGAACACAACAATTTTAGATTGGTTCGACCAACATACTTAGTCCACTACCTTAACTCCTCAGTAAGGATTTGAAAACACCCATTAAGAGATTTAGCTTTTTAAGACATCAAGTGTAATACTCGAGAAATTATAGAGGTTATAAATGGTATTTGATGAAGGGTATAATCGAAATTTTCAAAAAAATTAGGCTTTAGGGTACACTATCACAGTCTTAAGCGACCAAATCGATCAGAGAAAGTGCCCTGCACCCTAGATGATTAAGGAAAATGCAATGGTATCGACGACTAATACGAGCTATGATTTTAGGCTACAAAAGAAGTTGGATCAAGAACAGTTTTTGGTACAACTGTCAACCTGGCTAAGAAAATTGAATCGACGTAGGAAACATCCGAAAAGTCAACGGAGCATGTTGGGGACTCATATTTTATATGTAGGACAACCCTCTAGCAATTTTGGGTTGAAACGAAGAGATTTAAGGTCAAAATGATCATCTAGGCCTAAGTGCAATTTTCTATTTTTACTCGAGGGAGGTCAAAAGGATAATTTTTTGGGAATTTCAAGGGTAAAATGAGGATTACTAAACTTGTGGGCCTTCGAGGCATAGTTGGACAGAGCAGGGGTATCATGGAAAGTGCCAAAATGAGATTTGAAGAAATCAAGGGGGCTGAAGTGCAATAAAACAAAGTTTGGCAATGTGAATGCAAGGAGGAAGACGGTCGCCGCACTGCCACTGCACGTGGCCGTCGTTTCAGGAGATGGGACGGCCGAGAGAGGCTCGGGGGAGGTGGTATCCTGCTTTAGGAGGCTTAGGGGCCAAGACTTGGCCATTGATTAGATGAGATCTAGCCAGTTTTTGGCTATAAAAGGGGGCCAAAACTTCAAGATTTTTGGCATCAAATTGGTCGATTTGGGGAGTGAATCGAAGGTAAAGGTTAAGGGGCTTTTAATCTTTGCATCAAGGAGAAGCATTCTGGAGCATTTGGTGTTTGTTTGGTGGTCGTTTCAAGTTCAGCCAGAAAAACGAGGCGAACAGCCTAGGGCCGCCTGCAACTACCATTTTGGGGCACTTTCTGGTGTCCTTTCGGTTTGAAAGTTGTGCCATTGTGATCGACTCTTCAACGGCTTCAAGGGGGTGGGTTCAAATCTTCCATTCAAGGAGTCACCGGAGGCCAGAAAATGGAGGAAGATGGTAGCGCGTGAGCTGCACGTGCCACACTCCATGTGTAGCCATGCGCTAGGTGCATGAGTAGGGGTATTTCTTGTATTTTTCTTCCAATATTTTTATTGAATTATTTTAGGATTTATTGTGTGGAAAAATTAAAAAAAATGTTTGAGGAAATAATTATTTTAGAATTATCAAGGTGAAAATTGGGAGAAAAATTATGGAAAATTTGAGAAAAATGGATTTTGATGCTTCTTTAATTAAATATGGTGTTTTAGGAGTGTCGTGGCTCGAGATTGAGTATAAGTAAGAGTATTTGTGATTTGACATGCAAAACGAGGTCGTGCACGAGGATTGAGGTGATCCGAATACATTCGAGGTGAGTTGTTCACTACCAAAACTTGGCTTGTTCATACAAATGGTTTGATCTGTAAGTGTTCTACCTGAACTCTTGATTTTAAGTTGTGAGTGTTCATTCCTAAAACTTGATTTACTGTGAGTGCTTCTACCCTAAAACTTAGTATTTATGTTACCTAAATATGTTGAGATTTCATGCAAAATAGTTTGGTTGCATGCAAATGATAATCGGTGATAGTTGGTTTAACGAGGGAGATTCGTCCCTAAATGTTTTGAACTTGTGCAATGCATTTTATAAAATGTTGTTTATATGATGCATTGAATTGTGAAATATGGCATTGTCATCCGTTTTGTGATTATTCATATGGAATGTTAGCATAAAATGTTGTCTGGATAGTGTAGCCATAATTTTTTAAGGGCGTGACGGAATAATAGGGGTATCTTGTGCTGGTGTGCATGCCGGGATAGTCGACTTGATTTTCGTGCCTGACCATTTATTCAGGGAAGTTGCACTAGGATGACTAGGTGGTCCATATGGGATTTTGAGTTGGGATATGGAATGTTAGCCTAAAATGTTGTCTGGATTGTATAGCCATAATTCTCTAAGAGTATGACTAAATAATAGGGGTATCTTGTGCTGGTGTGCATGCCAGGATAGCCGCCTTGGTTTTCGTGGCGGGTCATTTGATCAGCGAAGTTGCACTAGGATGACTAGGTGGTCCATATGGGATTTGTGTGGTGGTTCATAGATGCTTAGAGTGGGAACGTAATCTCCAATGTAAATGTGGTGAGTTGGGTTCCTACGTTGATGTGACTCTCCTGGGCTAGGAGTTGGTAACCATTTTTCTCAAGATGTTGGGGAGATGCGTTGACCTTGCCCCTCTTAAGCTAGAGTCGCGTCGTGTCGTTGAGTCGGTATGGTAGTATGGTTTTTAGAAAGATTGTTCTTTTCTCGTAGTAGGGTTAAGCGCTGTGGGATTCTCTTGGGTTAGGGCTTACCGAGTTATGATAATTTATTTCATGTCTTGCATTCATTCATGAAAACTTATTTTGAACTCTCACTTAGATGATTCATCATCTAATATGGACTTTGTCCCTAGAATATTCAAACATTCCAAGTAAAGGCAGTGATGCGAAAGGGAAAGGGATCGTCGAGGAGTGACGACGATTAATGGATAGTTTACTATATGTCATTTTCAGTCATGTTGTTTATTGTGATGATGACATGACGTCATGTAAACGTTGGTTCGACTTTATATTATAAATAAAATGGTTTCATTTGTGTCTATTGAGGTTTCGATCTAAGTTCCGCATTTGAGATGATTTACTTGTCTTAGTTTATTAATGGTTTATAGTTGATATACTGAGAAAGTGTAACGGGATCTTCGAGGAACTGTTTTTGTATTGAGTTTTTGTTGTTTGGAAAAAAATTTATATCCCCAAAATTTTACATTACCTAACACCCTGGGAAGGCGAGGTGTTACATCAAGTACAACCTATACACAATTTTTATAAACTTAACTGAAATCTCCACTTTTATGAACTAAGTAAGAACCCCAATTTTTATAGACTAAGTAATAACTTCTACTTTTCACGAGCAAAGTAAGAACCCTTACTTTTACAGGTTAAGTAGCAACATTTTACATGAGGTTTTTATTCTAAATTAAATCACAACCACTATCTTTTAAAAGATTGGCTCATAAAAAAAATAAATTCTAAAAATTTAATAAAATTCATTCATCCCAAGCAAGCTACTATTATATTATTGTTATATTTATTTATTCTTTTAATTTTTTTCTTGTATGTTTAAACTATTTTAATTATATCTTACACAAATCGTATTCAATAGCACTAAATTATTAATTCAACCTTATTATAGTAAAATTGTGCAATAATATAAAAATAAAAATAATAACGTAGATTCTAATTAAAATAATATGAATATACTCTGTCCACCATTAAAAGGCCAAACCCATGAATAAAGGACACGCACCCACAAATTAACACCAATTCAGAGTTGGCTAAATCAACTTGAAAGTTTTAGCCGAAAAAGTTTGTGAGGAACTTTTAAAAATATTAATTTTTTTAGTAAAAATAAATAATGCATATTTTTACAAAAACAAATCATTATTTCATTAAATTCAATTTTAATAAACTATAAATTACGATAATCTTTTAACGATAGTAAATTTTTAAGTAAAATATAATGTTTAAGAGATTAAAAGAAACAAAATAACCTACTATAATAAACAAAGAAAGGGTAAAAATTGAGAAGAGAAAATTGGAAACAAATAAAAAAAAATTAGGGTTGCAATTGAAAAATTTATAATAAAAAATAAATTTACAATTTTAAAGTTTATGGAATATTCAAGAAGAAACGATAAAAATTAGGAAGATGAAATTAGGAACAATGAGAATAGAGAATGTAAAAATTGGAGAGAAAATAGAGAAGAAAAAACATTGTAAATTGATTGTTGGGGCCTTCGCAAATGTGAGGCTTTAGACAGCCACTTAGATGGCTCCACGGTTCAGCCAAGTCTGCACTAATTTATAATTATTAAAAATTATTATTAAATATTAAAATGTATTAAAATTTTAAAATTTTCAAATGTGTTTGGAAACTCACTCGATCTCAAAACATTTTTTCAATGTCAAATAAGAAGGCATCTAAACGTTGTCCAACAAAAAGAAAAAAGATTAATCCAATGCCTAAAATCTCAATCTCCAACTCTAACTCTTGATGGAGGAATTTGTAACACCCGGAGTTACTGGTGTTAGGAGAATGAAAAAGAAGCGAGAAACTTCCAAAAATGCCGTTGAGAATGTGATAGATCCTTGAGAATAAGGGTGTCCTATAAGAGGGACATTTTAGTAATTTGGATAGTTAAGTCCAATAAAGAATAATTTGGTAAATTAAAAATAATTCATAGGTGGAATTAAGTATGGAAGTAAATTAATTTTTTATTTTTGTATTTATGTGGAGATAAATGGGATTAATAATTCACAAGGGGCATTTTAGTAATTTGGAGTGAAATTCCATAAAGGAATTAAATTATGAAAAATGAGGAAAATAGAGAATATTCAATTATGAGAGAAAATAATTGATTTTCTCTAAATTGGTGAATTAATGTAGGATGCCACATGGGTGGTTTAGATTAAATCTTGGAAGCCAAGTTGGTGTCTTAGAGTGACACTTGACAATGTGTGGTCCAAGATAAAAGAGAATTTGATAAATACAAAAAGAAATTATATATGGTCATTCTTGCATTTAATGAGAGGCATGATTGTGTTAGATTAAATTAAAATCCAAAAGAAATGGAAAATGGTCAAGTATTAATGATGGAAAATGGTCCCATTAAATTAAATGGGAAAAAAATGGTATATGTCTCTCAAGTGGTCTCTCATATGATGGGCTTGAAAATAGTTCAAATTAAATAAATAGAAAAGAGAATCTATTTATGGGATTGGAAGATTTGATCTAAGGGTAGTGGATGGTTCTTGAAAAATCCAAAGGCTTGGATTTAAGATGAGAAGAGCACATAGATTGTGCTTCCTTGTGTGGCTAAGATCTTGTATTGAAAAGTGAAAGAAATCCAATGGTGAATATTTGAGAAGACTAAAGGCCATGGAGTGTGTTTCTTTCAATGGCTAAAATTTATTCTTTAAAAGAAAAGTGAATGACCAAGATTTATTCTTATTTAATCACATGGATTGAGTTTTTGGTGAAGGGATATGATTTATTTTCTTAAATCCATAAAGATTCAAGGGTTATGATCAATTCTTGAAAGTGGAGAAATTTAGTATAAAGTGGCAAGTTGGGAAGACAAGTCTCCCTTTGGCCATTTGAAAAAAGAAAGGAAGAAGAAAGGAAATAATGGAGAAGAAGAAGAGATGAAGAAGAAAATAATCAAAAGAGATAAGCTTTCTTTTGCATTGATTTATGTTATGTAATGGGAAGAAGAAAAGAAAGAAGAGTCTTCTTGCTTCTTTATTTTCTAGTCTTCAAGAAAGTAAATAATGATCAAAAGATTTATTTTTAAGGGATTGGAAGGATGAAAAGTCTTGAAAGCAAAGTTGGTGAAGCTCTTAAAAGAAAAGAGATAAGGGATAGCCCCATGGGATAGTGGCTAGCAAGCTTGTAAGTATGGTTCATGAATTTTTATGTGTGCATTGGCATGATATTTGTGTTCAATGACCTATGGTCATAAGGTTATGTGGGTTAGAGTAGATTAAAGCCTCAAATTAAAGTGGTTATGAGGATGTGGAAGTCCTAACTTTATTGCATTGCATGCATTGGCATCACATTTTATATTCATGTTCATATTTATTATCATTGCACCCTTACTGAGTTTAATAGCTCATGAGATTTTTACCCTCACATATAGATTGTCAAGGCATGAGAAAGTCAAGGCAAGAATGTGATAGCATGTGGATGCATGAGGTGAATGTTCAAGACCATTGTATGGTTTATGGAAACCTATTTGTGTTATTTTTTATTTATGTTGTAATAAGCACCATGAGTGGGTGTAAGGAATATTTTTTTCTCTTTGTTGTGTAAGCTTTGTGGAAAGAAGATAATGAGTACTTTGATGTATGTTGTGGAAGTATCAAGAGTTTTGTGTAAGCCTTATTTATGAGAAAAATTGAGGCAAAATTGAATAATGGTGAAAAATATTTATTGTACTTGAATTCTGGAAATTTTGGGTTGGACAACCCAAAAGAAGAAAAAAAGTAAAGAAGGCAGTTGCAGCAGCAGGACCACCAAGTGGCCCACAAAAGGCCTCAGCGCGCAGCAGGCGCGCGCAAGTAACTGGCTAGGCACTCGTGGGCACGGCGTTGGGGCACGCGGGGGCGCACGAACCGTAGCCAGCCAATGCACCGCGAGGCCCTCAAGGTGCCAGCAGGCCCCATTGGTTAATTTTTAAAAAAAAAACTCAAAAAAATGGGGATTTTTGGGGCATTTCTTGATTGATTATGAGTCCCGAAGAAATTTTCAAAAATAAAGGGATTTTGGGTATTTTTGGATAAAATGCCAAAATTTTTAGAAATTTAAATTATATAAGTTTTCTCTCAAAATTGGTAAAAATCAATGAGTTGATTAGAATTTTGAATTATATGGAGCCGGTGGAATTCTTAAAAAGAAGAAAAACTAAAAATAATGATTGGGTAGATATAATGGAAATTAATTAACCAAATGTATTATTGTTAAAAATCAAATCTACTAGTGGATCCTGAGATTGAGGGAAGGGAATGACGAAACCTAGTTCTTATCTAGGACATTTCGTGTTGAAATATAGTCCATTCTTCACAATTGTCCGAACATGTGAACAATTTTGATTATTGTTCTCGAGTAAGTGGGAGCACGACGTCACAGAATTGAAGGTGAAAAAGTAACAAAATAATAATAATAAAAAGTAAGTTTGAAGCGTGATGTCATCATCCTAAGAGATAGATTCCATTACATATAATAATAATATCAAATGCGACTATTTTCATGATACAACAAATTCTTCTTAGACTACAAGTTACAAAGTAATAGTAATATAAAGTAATAAGAATAATAAGAAAATTATTTCTCAAAATAAGAGAGATAGAAAAATTGAAATAAAAACGATGAGAGAATTGTCGATGGACTGATAGTCTCAAACTATCACCATGAAGGGGTATTTATAACGAAAAATTGTAACGTTGGTATTGCATTTTTGCTGCTTATTATTTTACCACCTCGTTGAAGAGATAAGAATAAACAAATAAGATAAATTTTATCAACAATAAACATGAACTTAAAATAGCTTGCTTCAGCCAATCAAAAATTCAAGAAATCTTAGAAATGGTCAAAGCCAATGATGGCTTAACTTGTAACAAATTCCAACATTAATATGGTAACGATTTTTTTTTTTGGTTCAAATCTCCAAGACACAAGTTAAGTGATTGGGTCATGATAAGTTAAAATTTGTACTAATAGATTGTGAGTTCGATTTTTTATCTTATGCAATAAAACAAAGTTATTATCTATAATTTACTTTTTCTATCACAATCAAGAGCAATAATAGTAGGGAACTGCGTAAAAATAGTAATTCCAAGATTTTTTATTCAATCAATAACTTTCTTCTTGATTTGGTCAATACTAAATTATTATTATTTTAAACAATAATAAACATAAAATTTATAGAATTTTTAAAATATATAAATAAATTTCATAGCAATACCTATTAATTACTTAGAGGTGTTAAAAGTGGATTCAGTTATTTTTTAATTTCCATCTAAATCTAAGAACGAAAGAGCCATTTATGGGCTCAACTCAACTAGCCTCTCTAACTAATGAAAACAGGTTGGATCAATTGATGGTGATGTCCGACCATCAAATGCATAGTCCCGCCCGACTCAATCAATTAATGTAAGGTTAGGCAGCGTCACCTTGGTGAGCAATGATTAGGTTGGTAGGCCTGCCATCCTTCTTGATTCTCCTTTCTCGAGTCTCTGTCTTTTCTGGTCTTGTCATAACTTGGGGGTCTTTGTTGAGGCCATAAGCAACCCCAACCCACTCTTTATTTCCAAGTTTCCTTCTCCGGGGCTCAAATTTTAATTTAATTGTACTATAAGTGTGTGTCACGCCTTCTAATTTATGCTAACCAAAAGGCCAAACGTAATTTAGTTTAATAATAATTTAGCAGCAGCAGCAGCAGACAGTGGTGGGTGTGAACCCTATAAGAAAATGGTTAAGGGGTCAATTTATCAGTGCATCTCTTTCACGTGGGAGCAAAGGAAGCAGCAATTGAACGATTATATTGACTCTCAACCACTGCCTCAGCCTCATCCCAAGGCCTCCCATTTGCCATGAAATTTAGGGAAATTTTAATAAATTACAAATTATTTTTTGAATATATAAGAACACATGTATTTAGTTAATTATTTATATATTTCATAATTAATTATTTTATTTTGTTTATTAATTAATTGTAACGTTAAAAAATGATTATTAAATTACAATAAATGTATATTATTTTTAATATTTAAACAATCTAATCGATTGATTAAATGTTTTTAAAATATAATTAATTTATTATTGATGAATCACATCGTTTCCCATTTAGCAATTAAAAAAGAGAGGAAATGAGGCTTCACATGGAACCACAGGGAGAGCCAAAATAAGATTTTCACACGAAACCACATGGCCACCCGAAATCAGTATCCACCCGGACCACCCCCCCAGTTTATGTACTTGGCCTACGCCACGCGTCGTCCAAGCTGTAGTTTTCACCTGCATTTAATTAAATTTAATAAATTTCAAAGTCAGAAATTAGCATCCCCCCACAATATATATATATATATATATAATGCACCTCGTGCTCGACCTAGTTGTGGTAGCCCTGCACAACCCACGGACCCAACCAAACAGCTAGGGGCGTGCAAATTAAGTAATAAATTGAAAAATTAAATTAAACCAAATTGATCGATTAAATCTGATAAACTGTTTTAACTAATAATTAAAAAAATTAAATATAAACTATATAAACTGAATTAACCAAATAAACATAAAAAAACTAATCAAAACCGAACTAACCGATTGACCAAATAAGTTAAAAAACCAAACAAAAAATCGAAGAAGCTAGAAAACTAACAAGACAAGAACGACGTCGTTTTATAAGCATAAAATATCGTCTTAAAATTCGATCAGTTCAATTAGTTTCGATAAAAAAATTAAATTGAATTAAAAAAAAAAAACGAACTGAATTGACAATTTGAATTGATTAAATTTGGTTAATTCAATTAGACCAAATTTTTACACGGCCTTATCAACAACACTTGCAATAAATTTTATATAAAATATTTTTTAATTAAAATATAAATATATTAACATATAATTTAGGTAAATTGTCTCATAATCTCTTGTGGTTTGAATCATTTGTTCGAAAGTTTTTGTGAAAGTCTGTTATTTAACTTTTTTGCTTAAATGCCTTTCAATTAGTTTAATTAAAAATTAACTTTTTGTGATATGGGTCATTTGCATAATGACTTTAATTAAAATTAAAATTAATTTAAATTTAATAATTATAATACGTATTTTTCGCACCACTTTTTATGGGCTAGAGTCAATCTAGTAGGTCACCTCAATCGCCTATAGCGAGATCATCAAGGTAAGTTTATACACCTCTGAAATTCGACTTCATATCGCAGAACTAAGCGAGTTCCAAGCAAGGTTTCAAGCGAGCTCTCGGCAAAATACCCAACAAGCTTCCAAGCTTCTAGCTCGCTGGCTTAACTGTCCACCTCGCCGATCTAAATCTTTCAACTCGCATAGGCAACAAAGCTGCTGAATAACCGGAGGCAGAGACCCACTTACTTTATCTGAGACAAGTCATATCCCTCATAATGAGGATTCCACTCCTGGTTTTATACAAATAATAATGACTGCTTGTCCTCCATTATATCATCTTCATATTTTTATATCTTATGCAATTGTAAAGACCCTTCATTATAAATAAGGGTAAAAAATATAATTGAAGGAAGGACAATAAGAATAATCACATACTGTCACTCTGTCGGAATACCCAAATTACAGTCGTGGAGTAAGTATCGTTCTAATTGAATCACGTAAAAATTCTTTGTGTCATTTCTATTTTGTCCTTCTTCCTTATATTTGGCCTTATTCATTCATTGCAGGCCTACAAAATCATGGTCAACTAAATTTAAATGTCAACAACAATTTTCTCCTAACCTTTATTGCCAAATAAAAAAATTTAGAAAATTAAAATAACTAAAAAACTCCCAAGAAGAAACCTTAAAGTTGCATGTGGAACACAAGGAAGAAAAAAAATGCATGTATACGTATTTTATAGCTTTCAATTTGTCAATATTTTAGGATAATAAAACTAATTTGAGATATAAAAAATTACATTATGTAATAATTATTGTATTAGTAAAAATTATTTTTTACAATTCTAATAAATAACAAGTGAAATTACAAAAAAAAATTGGATGCAAATGCAACTTACCCCCATGTCATGTCTTATGTATGACGGTTGGCGCGTTGGCCTTTCTTTTTAATTTATAATAATTCCACGCCTCCATTCCTCTGTTGTCCTTTTCGAAAATCACGTCTAGGCCGTGGCACCACAACTAATTCATGATTTATCACGTGTCAAATAATGCACCTTTAAAAAAATATATTAAACTTATAAAAATAGAATAATAGAAAATTACACAATCACAATACATATATCAACCAAATTATATTAAGGATTAATATATTTAGCCTGATAGATTTCCCGATAGAGTTATCAAAAAGTGCTAAAAAGATAAAAAAACTCTCGTTCAAATTATAAATTTACAAATTCTGTCATTGCCTTGTCCTCGTGCTCATCTCATTTCTTCTTTTTGCATGGTCAGCAAGCAACAATTGATGAAGTGGCAACGACAACGACAACGATGTGAAGATATCGACGATTGACAATTGCATCAACGATTATGAGAAGAAGAGAGAAGAGAGAACAAGTGAGCAAAACAATGGTAAGATTTGTAAATTTATAATTTAAGCAAAGACATTTTTTATCTTTTTAAGACTTTTCGATAACTCTCTAAATAAATATGTCGGGCAATGTAAAAGGGCTCCTATATTAATTATATAACAAATCTCCTCCTTATATTATTTATCTTAATAATTAATAATTCTTAATTATTATTTTTAAATAATGAATAAATGTATATATATATATATATATATATTAGAAAATTACACAAAAAGAATAAAGAGAATTCCCAGCTTCCAAACACGGAGGATTAGATCCGAGCTTGTGCTGATTGGTACGTACATGTATATATATATATAAGGAAGGAGGCATCCTCTCCCCATATGTCAAGTTCTCTGTTTTCTCTACTCTACCTCTCTCTCTGCGATACTCTCTCGATCCATCGATCGATCTTCTGAAGAAGAAGGTATGTTCCCTTTCCAATTCCCAATTACAGCGTCCTGCCAAACTTCAACCCGCTCATAGATCCATATCGATATATAGCTGTATATATAGTGTAGGGTTTGTTTCCGAAATGGAATCTACTTGGTGAAGTTTCCCTCTATCTAGTTCTATCTCTGGTGTTGATTTAGTTCTGTGCATTAATACTTTCTTCTTTTTTCATTTCTTGTTGTTTCATCTGTTCTGAGCTCGTTGTTTCCTGTTTTGCATTTCTTGATGGGAAAGACCGAATGGATCCTTCATTTGTTTGTTGTTTTTTCGCTAGAGTCCCCAGATCTGTTTAGGTCTATGCAAGTTGGTGCACGATCTGTTAAATGTACCGTGTGCCGGGGTTTTAGCTCAATGTTTGTGCTTTTAGTAACAATGATCGGTATAGAGGTTTGAATCAAGCGACTTTTGTTAGATCTGATTTAGTTACCATAATTGTGCCAAGCTAATTATGTGCAATTTAATTTTTGGGTCCTGTGATTTTTAAGAATTGGCATAATCAATGAACAATACCTTGTTGTGGCGGATTTACTGTTCTAAGAGACAACAAGCTCTCTGTTCTTTGATATTTTCTAACGTCATTTTCCACATTGAGCTAACAAAAAGACCAAAAAAAGACATCGATTTTCCACTTCTTATCCGTGGTGAAATCTTGCTTTCTGGGGCGTACAGAAAAATCCGTTTGATTCTTCATGAAATCCTTTGCAAATTTAGGGGTTTAATTTCGCTAGTAATATTGAAGTGATGGATGATACGAGATGATAGAATGATTATATTATTATTCCATTAATCCTCTTCCTTTGAAAAGCAATAACATACAATTCAGAGAATAGGTAGAGGAAGGAGATTTCGTTGTGGGTCAGAATTCTGTTTGCTTGTGTTGTGTATTATTTGTTTTCATTTCTCTAACTCGGAGAGTAGAGGGTGAGTTCTACAATCACACCTTGAATCTAGAGAGATTTGTGCATCTTTTTCTCATATATGTTATTCTTTGCCCTGGTGATAGATAGAAAAGGAAAATGGTCAAGATCTGCTGCATTGGAGCTGGGTATGTTGGGGGGCCTACCATGGCAGTGATAGCCCTCAAGTGCCCATCAATTGAAGTGGCTGTAGTTGATATCTCTGTTCCTCGGATTACAGCTTGGAACAGTGACCATCTCCCCATCTATGAGCCTGGTCTTGATGATGTTGTGAAGCAGTGCCGGGGCAAGAACCTCTTCTTCAGCACTGACGTGGAGAAACACGTACGTGAAGCTGATATAGTCTTCGTCTCTGTTAATACGCCCACCAAGACTAGCGGACTTGGAGCAGGCAAAGCCGCAGATCTAACATACTGGGAGAGTGCAGCTCGAATGATTGCTGATGTGTCAAAATCTGATAAAATAGTTGTCGAGAAATCAACAGTTCCTGTCAAAACAGCAGAGGCAATAGAGAAAATTCTGACCCACAACAGCAAGGGAATTAACTTCCAGATTCTTTCTAACCCTGAGTTTCTTGCAGAAGGGACAGCAATCCAAGACCTTTTCAATCCTGACAGGGTTCTCATTGGAGGTAGGGATACCCCAGAAGGCCAGAATGCAATCAAAGCATTAAAGGATGTATATGCTCACTGGGTCCCTGAAGAGCGGATCCTATGCACCAATCTATGGTCTGCAGAGCTCTCTAAGCTTGCTGCCAATGCCTTCTTAGCCCAGAGAATCTCATCTGTCAATGCTATGTCGGCTCTCTGCGAGGCTACCGGAGCAGATGTGACACAGGTTTCATATGCTGTGGGTAAGGACTCTAGGATAGGGTCCAAGTTCCTGAATGCCAGTGTTGGTTTTGGCGGTTCTTGCTTCCAAAAGGATATCTTGAACTTGGTTTATATTTGCGAGTGCAATGGTCTTCCAGAAGTGGCAGAATATTGGAAACAAGTCATCAAGATAAATGACTATCAGAAGAGTCGCTTTGTGAACCGTCTTGTTTCCTCAATGTTTAACACAGTTGCAAACAAGAAGATTGCTGTTCTGGGGTTTGCATTCAAGAAGGATACAGGTGACACCCGTGAGACCCCTGCAATTGATGTGTGCAAGGGGCTATTGGGGGACAAGGCTCGACTGAGCATATATGATCCGCAGGTCACAGAGGACCAAATCCAGAGAGACCTTACGATGAACAAATTTGACTGGGACCATCCTCTTCATCTCCAACCAATGAGTCCCACCACCGTGAAGCAAGTCAATGTGGTATGGGATGCCTATGAGGCAACGAAAGAAGCTCATGGCGTGTGTATTCTCACTGAGTGGGATGAGTTCAAGAATCTTGATTACCAGAGGATATACGACAACATGCAGAAACCAGCTTTGATTTTTGATGGTAGAAACATTGTGAATGTGGATAAGCTGAGGGAGATTGGTTTCATTGTCTACTCCATTGGTAAGCCACTGGATGCCTGGGTCAAGGACTTGCCAGCTGTGGCATGATGAAGATGCTTCAATCAATCTGATTCTTAGCACTTGTATTCTTGATCAACCTTTAAATCTGTTTCTGATGCTTCTGGGTTTTGTCCGTGTGGAGGTTTATAGGTGTACTTTATTTACCAAATCAGAGCTTGTGTTTCCTTTTCTTTTTCTTTTTGTAATAGAACTTGATTTTCGTACTTCACTTTGGTTAACTTGCTATTGAACGGCGATATTATGAAACTCCCTCCCTCTCTCTCTCTCTCTCTCTCTGTTCTTAGTAATTCAGTAGGAATGGAGCTGCTAATAGTTCAGTATTATAGACTTGATTTTGTATTGGGGGATGTGAATTTGGCTTTCACTCTTTCCTTTTTCTTTTTTATTTTTTGTTTAAATTTTTGTCTAGATAGTGCTTAAATAACGTTGATGGCGATGGATTGGATCAGATCTGTGTCAGCTGAAGAAGAAGGATAAGGAGTTTGTAGTTTGGCTTTTGATCTTTATTGGAAGAATGGTTCCATTGAAGACTTAACTTTTTTTTTTTTTTTTCTTTTGTTTTGTTGATATTTAAAATTACCTTTCTTTTTATAAAAAAAAAGTTAGACAATTTAATTTCATACCATTCTGAAAGAATATTACTCCCACTTATTTGCAAATATTTTAGCTCCAAATTAGCAGAAACTATTCAAATTTACTATGATAGTGGGCATGGTGCTTATTTGTTTAAAATTTATAATCACCAAACAACACTCATGATAACATTTTTAATTTCTATTTAAAAAAAAAACAATTATACACTGACTTTTAACTTGATCCTAACCTCTTAAGTTAAAATTAAAAATAATTTTACTATTATATTAACACTCGTATTTATTTAAAATTTACCTAATAAAGATTGAAATATAACCACAAAGAGGCGCCATTTGAAAATAAGTTTTTATTTAAATTATATTAATTTTTTTAATGTAAGAACCATCATTTTAGAAAAAACTAGATGTTAGACTTTTAATAAAATTGTGCATTTTATTAAAAAACTTAGTAAATTTCAGAAGATAAAATATAATTTTGTTATTTGTCTCAGAATGTTGCCAAATAAACACAATCACATCACGTGGCCGAGATACGAAATCTGAGTGGCATTCTCGAAATTACAACTTAAAAAGCAGCCCCTTTTCATGACAGGTGATTCAACGAAGCGCGAAAATAGTTTCCACCTCGGATCACCGGACGTTCTTATAAAACTCGACTCCCTCCCCAACCATCATTTTCCCCAAATTCCCGTCTCTCATTTCTCACCCAATTTCTGTCCCAATTCCTGCCTTTACTCTTCAGATCCATTCTTTTTGCGTTCAATTCCAATTCCTGCGCCCTCGATTGATCCCCTTTTCACGTTTCTCCGCGTCTTGTATTGAATTTTAGGGTTAGGGTTACGAAGTTTCTTAATTTTCTCAGTTCTGTCACTGTATCGATCCATGTTTTTGTGAATTCGGTTATTTTATTTTTCCATCGAAGTTCGAGGAATTTTTTTCGATGTGTAAATCGGTTTGTAACTTCCTTTCCGAAGTAAGATAGCTTGTTCGGCTTATTGAAATTATTGTAATTCTCGTAAACTTGAAATTTTTAGCTGGAATAAAAAAAAAAAAAAAAATCTTTACTTTCATCCATGCAATCTATTACCTGTCTTGTTTTAATATCCTGCAAATTATTCTTGTATTCCCTTTAATTATAGATATAGAATTTTTATTCATAAATTTATTTTTTAAGTTAGTTTCTTCATATTAAATTTTGATAATTTCATAGCCATCTATCATTTCGCATTCTGATCTGGACACAAAATTTCCCGAAATTGCAGGTAAAGCTAACTACTTCAGCTCAGTCATGCTGCAATTGGACTATTTCATAAGCCCATTTATTTAATACCTTTCCAACTACATATCTAATTGTACTTTTGCGATTCCTGACTACTAAGTGTTAAAATGGCCATAGAACGCTATATAAAAAAAAGAAAAAAAGAAAAAAAGAAAAAGCCGTTAATGGTTTGAGTTTACTATGGTTGCATGGGTTTTTAACCAGTACCTAAATTTCACATGATATAGCTGGTCTTATTATCTTTTCAGTTTACTTGTGAAGTCAATTGTTTGCATTGATGTTTCTTTTTTGGTCACATCTCCGTATTAGGGAAAGGTTGTGGTGTAGATACTTGTATGGTAGTCCTGTTCTGATACTTCCGTTATTGTTGCATATTCAGAATTCTGATTCCCTTTTGATATCTGGGACTAAACTTTGATATTTTTTGTATTTTTCTATGCTATGAGTTAAGAGAAGATTTTGTATGGTCTGATAACCACGGGGTGGGGGAGAAGAATTCATCATGCATGTTCATTTGGTGTGGGTGTCTTGCTATTTTCTTCTCTGACTTGTAAATGGAAGACACATATCTATGCCAAATAATGGTTAAATAAGATGCTTCAGTAATGTGATATATCCTATACTCGCTACTTATTCATAAGATACACCTGTTTATGTCACAATGTGGAAATAAGTTGAATAGTAACTCATTATTGAAGGAAAAGTATTGTTAAGTCATGCTAAATCTTGTATTATAATGTTGTAAGCTTGTTGTATGCTTACAGTGCCCTTATGCTATGTTTGGGACTAGGACTAGTGCCCTTATGGAAGGGAAAAAGAAAATAAATGTTTCTTCATGTATCTAAAATGCTATACTTAAGACTCAACCAAAAAAAAAAAATAGCTAAACAGTAGCTATGCATAAGTAAGTTCACTTCCTTTTTATTTTCTTTTCCATTGGAAAGTCCTAATTCCTGAGATAGCATTAATATTTAAAGTGATCTGGTTAAGTTGGGCTTCATTTTGTGGCTCAATGGCGGAGTAACTGGAAGCATCCAGATAAATTTATCTTGTGTGTGTGT
The DNA here is from genome assembly GCA_036245055.1 of Diospyros kaki. Taxonomy (NCBI): domain Eukaryota; kingdom Viridiplantae; phylum Streptophyta; class Magnoliopsida; order Ericales; family Ebenaceae; genus Diospyros; species Diospyros kaki. The sequence continues at coordinate 35,407,238 of BSEG01000016.1, forward strand.
GTAAAGCTGCTTTCTAGAGGTCAAAGCAGATGCTGTAATTCTCTATAAGATTGGGAAAGGTGCAGTGCAACTTGTGCTAATGAAAAGCCACACGTGTATCTCTTGACAACAAAATAGTGGACGGAAACTGATGTAGGCTGATGGCATACAAAATTTTAATATTTGAATATGGAAAAATCTGTTGATGTGAATTACTGGATTTAATAGTTTGGCTAGGGTGCTTGTAATAAAACTGTCTGTGGTGAAGAAAATCTTGCAACTCTTGATTGACTCGTTATAATAACCACATCAGATTCATATTTTTTTTTAGTACAATATATTTGTCAAATATGAGACTGACTTGAAGTCCTTAAGAAGGCTTGAGGCAGAGAAGAAATGAGTTCCTCTTAAAATAAATGAAATCAAGTGGTATTTTAGCATTGTTTGGCTAAGATTGGCCTTTTACAAAAGACTCCACTATCTTCTGTAGGATTTGATTTCAGTACGACGCTGGCAATGTTTGTCAAGGTGGTAAACATGGAATAATAACTTGCATAAGATGAAATATGTAGTCCATTGTATTTGTTTGGCCCTTGGTTCCCTTAAGTCACAATATTAAGTCTTTGTAATTGAAAAGTTCAGAAATTCTCTCTCCCCCCTCCCCACCTTTCTTCTTCCTTTTTTTGTATATTATTTTCTGATAGGATAAGCCCCATCTTGCAAGTTATGTGTGTCTTTCCTTGTGTTGTTCATTTCTGTTTGACATCTCAGTTGGCTTCATGTTGTCTCTTGTTTAAACTGCAGGAATTAAGTGGTGTTATCTTTGCTGCATCTCGTGGATCTTGTTTTCTAAAGTTGTCTCATTTGGAAGGTTAAAATGGTTTACAAACGACCTTTCCACGATGAGGAGTCTTTCGAGGTTGGTTTTAAGCAGCCGAGACAAGAGGGACACTCAGCTCAGCAATCTCCCATTCTGGGTTTTTTGCCAAGTAATGATGGTCCAGCACTTTCTTCAGGTAACAATTGTTTGATTTTTTATTGCTAATGTAAGAAAAATACATTATTTAGGGGTAAATAGATTGAGTGTCATATATTACTCATGCTATAGTGTCAAAGGGAATATTTAGGTTTCTTTACTCATTTTCTTGGAACTTTCTATTAGGTATATTACTTCCACAACTGATATTTGTGTCTGAAATTATCCTTCTTATAGTCATGCTATAGATAAATGCTGTAAGGTCTTAGAGTATGTTGTTTGAGCCAACCGATGACCAAATAGCATTTCAGGGTTAGGATTGTTTTAGCATTTATGAACTCTTATTAATGAAGAAATGGGATTTGCATTCTTGTATTTATTGTTTTTTTTCTTTGTTTGAATGGTTTTGTGTCATCTTGCTCTTGAATATCCCTTTTACAAACAACGACAACAACAACAAAATCATCATACCAAGCCTCAATCCCACTAGGTGTGATCGAATATAAATTTTATCTCACCAATCATTTCTATCTATCGCTAGATGTTTTATAAGGCCTTTATAACACATCATACTTAAGGGTCTCCCACCAAGTTCTTCTTGGTTTTCATCCTATTTTGCTAAAGACCTCATTCTATCCATTCTTGTCATAGAAGGCCTCCGTGTAGTTGCCACTTCAACCTTATAATAGAATAACCTAATGTTAATCTTATCATATCTTTTCTTATATCATGCTCATATTTTGCACATGTTGGTACTTTACTACCCATGCCAAACAACAAAATTGGTCTTATCATCACCTTATAAAATTTTCTTTTTAGCCTTAATTGAATCTTATTATCACATTAAATTTTGGACACTTTTTTAGTTTAACCATCTACAATTAATTCTATGGGTAACAGCTTCATTAATCTCCCAATCCTTTTGGGTGATTGATCTAAGATGTTTGAACTAATTTTTTTGGGATTACTTGATTTTCAAGTTTCATGGTAACACCATCCATGCCTATATTTTTACTAAACTTATTGCTTTACTTAAAATGTCTACCATCTAAAGTGTTTACATGTCTTGGATTTAGTATTCACAGTCTTATCTCATCCACCAAGACAATGTCACCTGCAAATAGCATATACCAAGGCAACTTTACCTGCATATCTTTAGTGAGTTTATTCTTTACTAGATCCTTGATGTAATCCAATTGTAACTAGAAAAGCCTCAATATTTTCTCCACATGTTTTGACATCTGTTTCAGCTCCATGATGTCTTGAATAACCCATACAAGAAATTTGGACTTCTTTCTTCTGTACGACCCTCAATAAGATATTTTTAGGGACTTTGCATAAGTCTTTTCTAAATCTATAAACGCCATACTTATGTCCTTTTGTTTATCTCTATATTAGGCACCTCAACAAGTATATTGCTGCTATTGTTAACCTACTAGTTATGAGACCAAATTGTTTTTTAGACAACTTGCTTTCTCTTCTTAACCTTTGCTTAATAATAATATCCCAAAGTTTCATAGTGTGGTTCACTATCTTGATTCATTTATAATTTTCATTGATTCTTATAAATAGGCACTATAGTATTCTTATAATTTAATATCTCCTTCATTCTTATAAATAGGCACTATTGTACTCTTTCTCCAGTCATCCAACATCCTTTTTGATTTAAAAATCACATTGAATAATTTTTCAGCAAAAAGGGTCACATTAAATAATTTCATTAACTTAAAAGTTGCACTCTTCTCCCTTGCATTTCCATGTTTCTATTGGGATATTGTTTGATTCAACTGATTTACTGTACTTCATTTATTTTCAATGCTTGCTTTATTTTGTTTGGACATACATGTCTATAGAACATGTAATTTCTACATTCTTCAAAATTTCTAAGATGTTCCTACATAACACTTGTTTCTCCACCTTCACTGAATAACTTCAAGAAATACTCTTTCTGTTAGGGTGAGGATTGTTCCGAAAAAACTGAATTTCCAAACTGAACTGACCTTATCTCGATTTCAGTTTTTGGGCTTAAATGGTTCAGTTCAGTTTTTTTCCCCCTAAAAATCAGTTTTCTGTTCGGTTGTAGAAAAAATTTTGGTTAAAAACCAAAATAACCAAATTACATATATCCTTTGCAAAAGTACTCCTATATTTATAATGAATTCCAAATAAGCCCTTGTGTATAAATATGCTATTAGTGAACTGGGGTTTCTTTCTCCCACTTTCTTTCATTTGCAAAACCCAACACCCTCTGCTGTTTGCATTTGGTTGGCGTCTAGGGTTTTTGAGGCTGCAAACCAAAGTGGAGAATTTCTCTCTCTCTCTCTCTCTAACTTTGAGTTGGACAGATGATTTGATCTAACGGTGCCTCTGTCTGGATCAGAGAAAATGAGGGACACAAGAACAATCTATTGCTTCATACAAGATGAGGTGACAGATGATTTTGGCGAGATACCGTTTCAGTCATCATTTCTTCTGATTGACTGTTGCTTGTACACATTCTCCTTTCTCAATATTTATTTTCTTTTCATCTTTTTCCAATTTCTGGATTTGCTCACATAGACAAGAGAGTGTGAATGACGTGTTCTGATTTTTTCTGCACTTTTAACAAATTGGATAGATTTCTGGAACGGATGGAATTGTGTCATTTTTTGAAGCATTTGTATTTCTGGCAGATTTTGATAAAAATCAGTTAATTTGGTATCCGCTTGGTTATTTCAGCTGTTTTGGTTAAATCAACCAATCGGTTAAAATGGTTCTTTGGCTATTCTGTTCGGTTTTGGTTTACCGTACAAGCCATTTTGGTTTTTTCAGTTTTGTAACTGAATTGGACGTAGACTGACTGAATTTTCACCCCTACTTCCAAACTCTCCTTGATTGTCCCTTAGTCACTAATACTTTTTGTGTTCATATTTTATGCATTTCACTTGGCTCAAATCTCTTATTTTTTGTTCTCTTGCCTAGTTTATATATGTATCTCTTTCCCCATCTTTTGTGCTATGCCATTGGTATAAATTTTCTTAGGCTTTTTGTCCCTTTTTACAGAAACCATGATTTTATAAATTTTACCATCAGTATCTAGATTTGGACCATTAGATTGTTTCTAAATTTGACTGTTGAAACTATAACTATATGGATACCTGAGTTTTTTTGGTGAGGCTTCTCTCACTTGTTCATCCTGTCTCTCTGGTTGTATTGTTGAAACTATAACTATATGGATACCTATGTTTATGCCCGCATTTCATCTTCATGACTAGAGTAGATCTTTTGTGTTTCATTTTCAATGTATTTATTGTTTTGGGTTTTCAACTTGTATGTGAAGATGAAGGTCAGGACAGTGCTAGGAAATCTCAAGATGGAAATGTTGCTAAGGAAACTGCTTCTGAAGATTTCAATAGGGTTAGCAATGAACTTGAATTGAATGCTCCTGGCAGCTCCTCCAGTCTTTTTTGGGTCAATGGCAATGCATTCAATGAATATGCTGAGTCAGATGCTTCTGTTCATTTATCCTTCTTTCCACATTTTTTCAAACTTGACCGAGTAATGGAATTAGTTCGGCCTCATGACATTTATTCATTTCCTCTTAATCATCCTCCAAGAAAACTAGTTTCTATTGGACCAGACCATCAAGCTAATGTTCCTGAAGGGGCCTCAAATAGATTCCATGAATCTTCTGCCAGTTTAGATCAGTCAGATCCACATATCATTCCTGGAGATTCTTCAGGTTCACGGGTGATGGATGATGATGACAATGAGGCAGGGCTGATAGGTACTTGTGTCATTCCCATGCCTGATATGGAGTCATCTGCATACAGTTGCTGTGGTGACAGGGGAAGGAGAAGCAACTGTAATTGTCTAGACAGGGGTTCTATTAGATGTGTGAGGCAACATGTCATGGAAGCGAGAGAGGAACTGAGAGAAAACCTTGGGCAGAAGGCGTTTGAGGAATTTGGATTTTGTGACATGGGGGAAGAGGTTGCGAGGAAATGGAGGAAAGATGAAGAGCATACCTTCCGAGATGTGCTCTCAAATGCAGCATCACAAAGTAAGAACATTTGGGACCATCTCTCGGCCACTTTCCCTTACCGGACAAAGAAAGAATTGGTCAGTTATTATTTCAATGTATTTATGCTTCGAAAACGTGCTGAGCAGAATAGGTTTGACCCTTTGAATGTCGACAGCGACAATGACGAGTGGCAAAAGAGCGAACTTGTAATGACATACAAAGAAGACGACACCGTGGGTGAATCTCTGGATAAAGCTCCTGCTCATTGTCAAGAGAATTCTGAAGAGGAATTCCTCAAAGGCATTGTGGAGGACAGTGGAGCAGGTACTTGTAAAGGTGACACAAACACTGTAGATACAAGTTGTATAATGAGCAACGAGGAAGGAGGATATATAGATGATGGTCTTTGAAGATGAAGATGAGGGGATGTAATGGGAAAATACGTAACAGAAATAAATAGAATGAGACAATTCATTTTCATGGCTTGCTATTACTTAAACATTGCAGGCAGCCGACTATTTTGAGTCGTTTCCTAAGCATTGCAGCTGAAGGGACTTTGCCTGCCATAACATGCTGCATCATTGTATACAGAGCAAAATGTCCCTCGAACATCGATTAAGTATGGTACTAGCTAGTTGAGGCTTTGTCTTATTTCTCAACTCTAACATTCTGTTTCTATGTGTTCTATATTTATAGTAATTTTGCAACTTCATGAAGATAGAGGTGGTGTTATTAAGGAAAATTGTTTTGCTACAAGAGCAGAGCAGGTCTGGTTTGAATTAATGGCACAAAGTTACTCTCGTGTACTGGCAAACTCTCAAACCCACAAAGATTTTGATTTTTCAACTGGAGTAATGCACCCGTGGTGGGGTAAATTTAGAGTTGGCAAATGGGTGGGCCGACCCGCCTACTGCTTGGCCCACCTATTTTATGGGCCAGGCCGAATTTGGCCTGCGAGGGAGATAGGCTGGGTCGGGCAATAGGAAATGGGAGCTTGACATGACCCTATGACCTTTAATAAATAGGCCAAGGTGGGTTGGGTCGGGTCATTTTGTGAATCACCCCCATTTTGGTGGGGTGAGCCAGGTTGCGAGACAAAGCAGTGGCCAAGTACGACTAGTTTGCTACAATATCAGGTTGGGTTGGGAGGCGAAGCCATGGATCGTTAGGCTCATTTGCCAACTCTAGGTAAATTACATCGTCACTCACTAATTTTTTTATCATTACGATAACTAAATTTTGATTTCTATTAAAATTCTATCCTCTTTTGTCCTCAAAGTGGCTTAGCTCATGACTATTTGTCATGAAGTCTTAAGTTCAAACCTTCTTATCCCTCTTGATGGGAATATATTTACAATTGTTTTCTCAAGTTCAGTTATTTTGTTTTTAATTTTTCAACAAATTTTATTAAGGAAATTTGGTGTGATATATATGAATATAAATTTTAAAATTATTCAATACTAAAATTAATATAAATCCGCAATCAAGTAGTTTTTGATGTTATATTTTTGTATACCATATATCTGTTAACAAAATTTGACAAAAATGAAAAGAGGGTCTGAATTTTATTACAAATTAAAGTTTAGTTGGGTGACAAAAAATTAAATGGATTCACGAATTTTAGGGGCTAATTGAATAATTTACCCTGTACACATGGTTTACTAAATTTTAGTAGTTAAAAGCTGAATATAAATTTCTTTTTTACTATATAAGTAAACATTTACAATTATTACCTTTTAAGTGTACATCAATTAAAAGTTAACCATACAAAATCTTTGTGGGCTTACCTAAAATAAAAAAATTTAATTGACAGAAATAAAAAATTTCAAATAATATCTTTTATTTTTATAAGTATCATAATTATATTAACTCGTTAACTTTGGTCTAATAGTAATTTTTTATGTGATTTTTCATTACTAAAAATGATTTTTTTTTAATTTTAACAACATACTAAAAAAATTACATTATTTAGACAAAATTTAAGTTTGCACCCCTGCAATTTGATCATACAAAATGAATTTGTGACATTGTATTCACTAGTGGACCTTATTCGTGTCACGCGTAATACTATTTGCACATTCAAGTTGATATTTATGTTAATATTTTATTAATTAATTATTAATATACCTTTCATTAAATCATTTCAGGTTGACATCTATGTTGACATCTCATTAATTAATTACCAACACACCTTCACTTGAATGATTTAATGAGGAATGTATTGGTAATTAATTAATGAAGTGTCAATCTAGATATACGAATAGCGTTACTCTTGATGCCACACTTGATGGACACTAATGTTCAAACAACCACATTGACCAAATTCTTTTTCTCTCTAAAACTTTACTTGTGATGATGCACAAAATTGGTTGCTAATATACTTATGAAGAAACACATACTAGATGGCAAGAAAGCCTTAAACTTCTGATTTTGGAGTTGATCTTTTACAAAAAAAAACAAAATAATGGTGAGACTACCCTAAGATTGGTCGAAAAAACCACTCTAATGCATTCAGATATGGAGGAACAATAAGAAAACAAGAGAACTTAGAGATCATAATTGATAATGCTTAGCTAGACGGGAGATTATCTTCTATTTATAGTAATTTAGAAATAATCCTTCAATTAGTATTAGGTCTTAGAGTATGACTAGGAATGATAAACCCTAGACAGATACAGAGGAATTAGGAGCAACATCTAGGAGCGGAGTTCAGATTTTGATTTAATGAGGGCGAACTTAAATACAAAAAATATAATTTTAAAAATAAGACAATAATGATAATATTAAAATATATATATATTTTTTTACAATTGTTCCCTACGGCTTTTTATACTTTGATAAAGTCATATAATGACTTTATTATCAATTTTATTAAATACATTATTTTCAACATACATAACTATGTTATCATTCATTCATTGATCTTCAATCCAATTATGTAATCGATTCTTCATAATATTAATTGTACAAAATATTCTTTCAATTGCACCAATAGCAATTGAAAGAAAGAAAATCAAATGGGTATTGGAAAAGAAAGCAAGAAATGGGATAAATCTAGAAATGAAATGAATTAGGACTTAGGAATTAATGGATTTGGACCATTTGACCTATTTAGGCTTAAGTTTTAATATAATAATTTTGAATTGATTTTGAGAGTTGAACTTAATTAAAAATAATATAAAATAAAATAAAAAGATTTGGCCTAGTGAGGGCAACTGCCCCACTAGGCCTCACTTGGCTCCGCCACTGATAACGTTTATAGGAGAATAGAATTATTCTAAGTTTTTTTACGATTATAACTAACTGTAGATTAATGAAGAAAGTAATCCTGGATTATGTTTGACTTTATGCTTTAATCTGAGGAGAAAATCCTAATCGAATAAGATAATTTAATCCCGTATTGGATTGGTTTAATACTTTGTATTACATGTTCCTCTCTATTTGAGGAGGAATAAGAATAAAATTGAATTTCGAGGAGTTTGAGATAACGTAAACGGAGCTTGGAGAATGGACTCGAGAATACTTTAAGAAATCCTAAAAGAAACTTGAAGATTAAAAGTTTAGGACTAGAATGAAAAACTAATAAATGTCAAGACATGTGAAAAATGGCATTTAGGAAATTTATCAAAATGAAATGAGGTCCAAACGAGATAAACAAAACCAAATGGGGGTTACCTGAAATGAAGTGAAATAAGATGAAATGGGTAAATGTGTAATTACCCAAAACATTGTGCGTGTGTTGCACACAACATTCTTGCCTAGAGAAAGAAGAAAAGAAAGGAAAGAAGAAAAAATAGAAAAAAATAAGGAAAAGAAAAAAAGAAGTCTTTAGAGGTTGTTAGAGAGAAGAATGGTCGTCCGAGAAGAGCATCAACCACTAAAAAAGGTTATTCGACAATTGGTCAATGAGTTTAAACACCTAAAGTTTCTCTATTTTCTTCCATTTTTCTTCCGAAGTTATAATCATTTTTCTTGCATTTCTAAGACCTTTGGGATGGCTTTGCACGTGTTATAGGAGCAACTAGTGTTAAAGAAACCAAAGTCGAAAAAAGAACATTTTGTTCGGCCAGCCTATCATAAATTTTGGAGGTACTTTTGGTAAGCCTTGTCTCATGATTTCACTAATTTGAGACTATAATATGATTCTGCATTACATGTGTCCATCAAAGTAAAAACAAGTTTGAAATTGAGGTGTAATGTTAAAAGGGTGATGTGGATGTTGAACTGTAATTCTAAAAAAAAAATACTATAGGCTTAGTTGCAATACATAGATTTGTAAGGGTTGGAAATGAAATACAATTTAACCCTAGGGGCCTTAGTGCAATGGCATGCAAGAGTTGTGAATTTTTTAAAAATAAGGTATTAATGCAATTACTAGAAACTATTGGGTCAAAGGGTAAATTGTTAAAAGATTTGGAACCCTGTGCCATTGGAATGATTTTAGGTGTTTTGAGTAAAATTTTGAAATATTGGGGCATGACAACTAATTAGAAATATCATTCGTCTTAATGTCAATATTGCATGATTTCAGCATCTTAGGATATTTTAGTAAAAGTTTTAACTCGTGTAAGTAAGATAAATAATGAACTTTAGACTTGGTTTGTTAGTATTGATATGTAATATGTTATTTCAAAGGATCGCCATGACAACAAAGGAACACGAGCTAGCAAAAGATTAAAGAGATAGGTAAAGACTACCTAGGATGGGCACTAGTTGGTGTGGTGCATTGCATATGTATTTGAATGGTTTTAAAATGCATTCATTTTGTTGTGTGTATACAAATTTTGTTTGAAATGGGTCGATGAACATACAAGAGGACAATCTAGGTGTGTTGGCCATTAATGCTTACTTTAGCTATAAGGACTTTAAGATTGTGCTTTTATAAAAGTCCTTAATAGAACGAAAGTAACTAGCCATTGTTTGATGTAGTTTGAAATGACTATTCGAGGAAAAGGTTGGAAGTACGATAACTAGTTTCAAGCAAATCATTTGTTAGATCAACTAAGTCTTTAGTTGAGAGAAAATATTTTTCCATATCACCAATGTGTTCATATTGCACATTTTTTGCACCCGTACACCTATGGTATGCCTTACTAAGTTAGATGCCATGCCTATTTCTCCTCTATTTTGCCTTTTTTCCTAAACAACTAGTGTAGGAACCTCAAAACAAAAAGAGGCAGTTGATGACTAACTAAATAAGTTAGATTGTTGGCGTTGCCGAGTTTTGATGAATTGAGCTATAACATTCATTTACTCGATAAATACCATGTTATGTAATTAATTTTGGGTTTGTAATACTCTAGGTGGAGGCTAATTACCAACCTAAACTAAGTTTAGGTTGCAAATGATGTATACAGGGCCTAAAGCCTAATGGATTGTTTTACTTGTGTGTTTTCTTAATGATGTGAATGATTTAGTCAGTCAATAGGATACAGGGCCTAAAGCCCTGTAAATGATGTATAGAGGGCCTTGATTGGTTAATTAAGGTGGTTCAACGCCAAGGGTGGCCTGGTGTACATTTGTCTGTCACTTTTGTAATTTCTTGTTTCAAAAAGTCGCTCATTTTGGGCGTCCCCACATCCCGACCTGACAGGAATATAGAGGGATATAAATCATGGTAACACAGCTGATCAACAGAGAATAGACCAATACTCACTGCGCACAAGGAACTCCCTTCACTTGAGAGATTGCTCACACACTGTCGTTGGTGAGACTCGATCCTTGGTTACTTGTTCCAAACTTCACCTCTACGACCAGCTGAGCTACCCATGCGGGCCACATTTGTAATTTCTGGGTACATCAGGAGGAGTCTAGAAGAAGAAATAAATTGGATAAAAAGAGATTTGAAGGAATAGAGAAACTGGAGAAGAATTTGCCCTTGTTTAAAATGAACCTCTATTGTATTTATAGGCTTGATTTGGACCTTCTTAGTTCTTAATTAGACTTTATTTATGCCATAACCTTTGGATCTCATCACCACATCCACTTTTTAGAAGTAATTTAATTTTTAATTTCCCATTTAATTGTTCTTAACCATCTAGATGTTTAGGAACACACCAAGAGTTCAACAAAATTGAATCAAACTAAATTAAAGAAACTACTAATATTATTATACACACTAAATCTTTTAAAGATGAAAAATTATATGAAACTATTCACATTATCAATTTTTTCTTGTTTTTAAGGATAAATAGTAAGAAAAAAAAAACCCAATTTTTACCATATTTTTTAAAATTAAGCTCAAGTTTTAATTCTTTCAATCGTGATATCTTGCTTTCTATTTTATTTAAATTTTAGGGTTATAGTTACAAAAATTGGAACATAACCCAAAAACAATGTTCGACATGTCATTAATTAGTGACAAAACTTAATAGAATCATACGAAAATGTAGAATTGAAATGAAATAAAAAGATAGATCTCTCTATTAAAAGAACTAAAAATTAAGTCTAAATTTGAAAACATAATAAAAGTTAAGGGCTGTTTACTTTTGAAAAATTAGAATTGTTTTCTAAAAATTTTTTTATAAAAGGAAAACATAGTTTTGTATAGAAGAACCCATGCTTTAAATCCTCTAAGTTACATATCCTTCATCGATGCACATCGCTATTAGTCTCTCCTCTTTATCGCACATCCTTTAGCTTTAGCCCCAGTTTCGAAAGATTCTGGATCATACAATTCTCATCTTTTTGCAGATCATTTGTGGATCGACGGCTTCTCTTTCGCAACAACCATTAACTTTTGCAACTTAGCATTAGCTACAAAAGCAATCATAGATCGAGTTCAAATATGTGAATTTCTTCTCTAATTCTTTCTTTTTCTTTTTTTGTTCTTTTTTAATTGTTGAATTACTGAAGTTGAAGTGACAAGAAACATGAAAATAATATGATTTTAAACACATTTTTTATTTTTTAAAATTTAAAATTAATTTTATATAATTATAAAAGACAGATAAAAATTAAAAATTAAGAAAAAACATTCTTAACCTTAAGTTTTTTTTTTTATATAATTTATCCAATAATGTACTCATAAATTCTATGAAGCATGAACCCATTTTTATGTATGCCCAGCAGCAAGTATGGAAGAAACCGCCCGCGTGGTGCACCTTTGGCTTCCATGCAAAGCCAAGGCCGCCTCCTATATATAGCCTAAACCCACAAATCAAAAACGTCCAAGGGAGAGAAGAATTGATTTTCTTTGTGGCGAATTTCTCATTGCCGAATCAATCAATCTATTCACTTTGATATATATGGTTTACTTGGATCAAAAACTGAAGAGACCAACCTGGATTGGGTTCTCATTCTTGTCAATCCTTTAGGTTTCCTGATCCGAGAGTTCATTGATTCCTCTGTTTTCCAGATTCAGCATTTTGCGGAAAATTTGAGGTTTGCTTATCCGGGTTTCGTTTTTTCTTGCTTGATCGAGCTTTGTTTCTTGGCGAACTTGATGGAGGAGGATCAAGAACGCAAGCATCTGTGCAAGATTTGCAGCAAGAGCTTCGTCAGCGGCAAGTCTTTGGGAGGTCACATGAGGGGCCACTTGGCCTTGATTTCAGCTAAGAAGCATGAAGATCACTTTAATGGCACTGATTCCAATTTTGGGATTGAAGAAAATTCCAATAAGGATTTGGGGGTTTCTGATTTCTTAACCCAAAATCTGGAAAAGTTCACGACCAGTGATGATGTTCATGTCGGTGATATGGATCTTGAAGGTGCCTTTCATGGCAGTTATGGCCTTAGAGAGAACCCTAAAAAATCCTGGAGGATTTCTGGTGGAAAAGATGGTGATGATAATGTTGCAAGGAAAGAGAGCCTCTGTAAACAATGTAGCAAAGAGTTTCCCTCATTGAGGGCTCTGGCTGGTCATATGAGGCATCACTCCGTGAAAGATAACCAATTCATATGCAAGCAATGTGGCAAAGGGTTTGCTAAAAAGAGGGCTCTGTTTGGTCATATGAGACACCACTCCAAGAGATCCAATGAGTCCATAGAGAGCCAATCTGACTACGAGGCGCCTTGTCCAATCCGAAAGCGATCAAGGACGAGGTACAAGATTACCGGGGAAGTTAATAATTTGTTCGATTTGAATTCATCTTCAAGTGCTTCTGAGATTGATGATGAAGCAGAAGAAGCAGCCTTGTGTTTGATTATGCTTTCCAGGGGTTTGACGAACTGGGTTGCCTTTATTTCAGCCTTGGATTCCAAGGCATTGCATGAAAGTGAGGAAAACATGGGGAAGAAGTTGGAGTCTAGCGTTTCATGTGCTGGGAATCCTCTCTGTGGTAAGATTGAATCTGAATTTGGTGATCTGGTTTCTAGGTCGTTGAGCAAAGGTGATGGGTTCAAGGATCAGGAACCTGTCCTAGGCAACGATGAATGTGAAATCAAGAAAGGAAGTGAACCTATGGATTTGGTTAGAGTTGGATTGGATCAAACAGAATCAGCCAGTTCCGATGTGCAGGATCCTGAATTTGAGGCAAATCTTTGGGATGGAATGGAGCAAGCTGCCTCGATTTCTGGGACCCTGGAAGATTCTGAGAAGAAGTGGAATTACAGGTGCAGGACCTGCAACAAGATCTTTCACTCTTACCAAGCGCTTGGGGGCCACCGAGCCGGCCATAGAACTCTCAGTTGTGGCTTTGCGGTGAATAATGAGAGCCCTGAGGCAAATTCCAGCCTTGAACTGGGCAGTGGAGGGACAACCATCACACTTTCAGAGTTGAAGAAGAGCAAGGAGCATGAATGCCCCATCTGCTTCAAGGTTTTCCCATCAGGGCAAGCGTTGGGAGGCCACAAGAGGGCTCACTACACTGGATGCTCTGAAAACAAAACCAAAGAGCTTGCTGATGTTGGAGATGTTTTGGATCTTGAAAAAGAAGAGAATGGTGGTTTGAGGCTCAATCCATTGTCCATGATGGGTTGGGAGCAATCTCAAGCCCGAGGCACTGCTGATCTCTAATTGAACAAACTGTTTCCTCCCATGGGTTTCTAACACAGCTAGGTTTAAGAGGTTTCCCTTCTGCATTACAGCTTGTAAGTAGCTAATCCTCCGATTTGATTTTTTTTTTTTTTTGCTGTTTTCTTTTTCGTGTCTGTTTTTGTTCTCTCCCATTTTGAACTGTCTCAAATTTTGGAGAAAGGAAGAGCTCATTGTTCTTTCTTTGGAATTAAATCGAAGTTCCTTTCCCTGTAATGCTTGTTTGCATTACTAATAAGGTTGATTGGTTTTCTTCAAGTTTTGAGATTTGATTTGTCAATTATCATCCCAAACTTGAAGAAGATTGGAGCATGCTATCGCTACGAGGGTCTTTTCAAGATTGGAAAGAAATCAGAAATTTGATTAATCCTTCCCAATTGGAAGTTGGTTGACAGCGATCCTTCATGTGTCCCTCAAAAACAATAAAAACATAACAACCATTTCAGTTCTAATGTCCTCTCTCTCTCTCTCTCTCTCTCTCTCTCTCTCTCTCTCTATGTATATATATATGTATGCATAATCTTCTTGAGCTTATATATAGTACCAGCCTGCAATATGGAGACGTGTTTTTTACTTTTTACAAAGGAAAAAGGCATCTTCATATTTTATGCTAGTCCTGCAAAGCAAGCTCTCACCTGACCATCCATGGAGAAAAAGAGCCTTCACAAACAACTATTACTTGTCTATTAAAATAGGGTGTGTTTAAATAAATAAGATAAGAATATAACAAGATAAAGTTAGAATATTTTTCGGATCAAGATATAGAATAATCAAAATTAAATTAAATTTTTTTTTAAGATTTTTATCAAACTATTTATTAAATTTTTTAAAATATACTAGAGGATACAAACGTCATTTTTTTTTATTTATAAAAATTAAAATATACTTATCTTGAGAAGAGAATGGGAAATAAGCATATTTGAAAAAATACAGATAAAAAATCATGTAACTTCTTTTTCAAACGTCGTCAGATAAATTTAACAAATACATTAAAAATGATAAAAGTGTAAAATATTTTTTATATCTTACATTTTTCTACCTAATTGTTTTAACACCTAGAGAAGCCAAATTCAAGGTCTGGAGAAGCTTGAAATCTACTGGGCAACAAGGTGTTTGGTTAAGCAAAGAAATTTGTAGGCAGAGGAGAGGAGAGGAGAGAGAGCATCCTCAAGAGCCACTTCCACTTGGGAGGGAGGACTCCAAATAACACACATACTACAGTCATATATTAATTACTCTACTTCTAACAAACAAATCTTAAACATTGGCAATTTGGCATGGTGTGATCAACCCTTTTCTGTATAAAGTTGAAAATTTGATGCCATCGACGGAACTCATGAAGCTATTTTTCATACTAACTACTAACAAATTATTAAGGCTATATCACAAAATCCAATTACTGTTCCTCACAGTTCAAACAAATTTTAATTCATTTTTCAGTTTGTTTATTTTTTATTTATAAATCCATTTTTGGCTTCTTTGTTTTTTATGCTAATGTAAATGCAACTGAGCATCATGTGGCGAATTATGGGTTTAGGTCCAGCTCCAGCCATGGTGGTGTTGAAGCTTTTTCTTAATTTGAGTTTAGAAATTAGATTTTATATAGTTTAGAGAGAGAAAGGGAAAGAAAAGGAGAGAGAGGATAGGATATGGGATAATTTAAAAATAAAATAATCAGGTTATATTGATTTTTTTAATGACCAGGATAATGTTTGCTATTTTCAAAATATGAAAGGTTATTTATGTAATTAAAACAAACCTCAAAAAGTAATTATTGTAAGGGAAATTCTATTCACAATCACTTTTTTTTACTTTTTGTAACCATTAAAAATGTATTTTTATTCTTTTATATTTTACAACCAATTTAATAACTTTTTGTAACCAATATTTTACAAAAATACCCTCTTTCACACACATTCATCTCTATAATATATTTTCAAACTTTAACAATCTCGATTCACAAATACACGAGATAAGTTTATAAAATAAAAAACACATATATACATACATAAACACATATATACAATGCAGACACACAGATATATATTTTGCCCACTTTCTCTCTCGTCACCAGCATACGCGGTTGCCCAAACACAAAAAAAATTCAGGCCAAACACAAAAAATGAATGAAAATAAATAATCACACTATATATATATATATATACACACACACAAAGACACACATACATATATATACACGCACGCACGCGCACACGCACACACATATATATATACGCACACATACATATGGATATATATATATAAAGAGAGAGAGAGAAAGGAAGCTCGGCGGCCATGGCTGCCGAGCTTCATCAGTCACTCTCTCGAACCCCAGCGTTCGGGGCCTTCAATGCGCCCCGAACGCTGGAGTTCGAGGATCTTCAAGCTCTCCGAACTCTAGCGTTCGAGGAATGACTGATGAAGCTCGGCGGCCGAGCTCTCTCTCTCTATATATATATATATATATGTTTGTGTGTGTGTGTGCGTGTTAATGCATGTATGATATACAGGTGCAATTGTTAATGTATATATGTATATATATATATATATATATATTTTTTGTCATATTGATATTTTTTTGTTGTATTATATACATTGGATTTGATATTTTTTTATTGTATTGTTTTTTTGTTTTGGAAGAGATGGGTGGCGATTTTGAAAGAGATGAATGGCAGATAATTGATTGAGGAAGAAAGTGGATGTGAGGATAAAAATAAATTTTCAAAAGAGAATATCTTAATTATATTAAAATATCGCTACGAAGAATAAAATTGTGGGTGCGAATAGAATTTCCCTTATTATAATTTACTCTTCTTATGTGAAAATCCAAGTTTCTAACACACAATTCTGAATTCCCTCCAATCAAAGCAAAACCCCTATAACTCGTCAAATTTTCTTGATCATCATCTTAACTCCTCTTTTAAATATTTTGATCATTGCGAGTGCCTAATCCCAACGCTGAATCAAACGAGACCAGAAATGCAAGCAAATCGAAATGCAGATTGGTGGATCATAATCGTATCATGTTGAGACATACATATAATACATATCAGGCTAACTCGAACAAAACCCGTTTAATAATTATATCAAATTCCTTAAACTCGAACACGACATGTTTATTAAACGTGTAACATGACACAACCCGTTTAACTAAACATGTTGTGTCGTGTAACCTGTTAATTTAAACGGATCGTGTTGTGTCAATTGTTTAAACGTGTTATTTAATTTTAAATGTGTTATTTCATATATAATCCTGTTAACGTGTTCAAATCAATCTACTAATCCTTTTAATTAAATGTGTCATTTCGTATATAATCGTGTTAACGTATTCAGGTCAATCCGTTAATACGTTTAATTAAATGAGTCATTACGTATCTAAACGAGTTAAACGAATTGACCTACCTAAGACACGAAAATAATCGTGTCATAAATGAATCGACTTATTTATGATCCGAATCCGATTAACTCCAACCCTAACCTGCTTATCTCCGTGTCGTTTGTGTCGTGTAATTGAGTCATGTCCAAAATTGCAAGCCCTACTTGCACCAGTTAAAATAAAGCAACTTTTGTGGGTTTTAAGGATTCAAAAGTAGGAATCTGTTACTAAATGGTTTTGGCATATTGATATTTGTAGAACTTCCCTGCCAAAAAAATTATCTGTTAGCAACAAGGATGCAGCTGCTGGTGTGACGAGGGACCTGAAAAGTTACTGATTAATAGGTTGCCCCGATCGTTTGAATCCAAGGAGGCGCTTGCCTTAAACGAGTTGGGTTTGAATGTTTCCTTTACATACATGATCATAGAGATATGAACTGTAGTGTAATCTTTTACCCATCTTATTGTTTATTTCAGGATTAAGCATCGGGTTGGTAGTGCTAAGGTAATGGACAATCTTTACTACATGGTAGGAGATCTCCCAAATACCTTTTCAAATAAAGCTAAATGTGACGACCAATGCCAAAGTCTTATTATGACATAAATGTTTAGGATACCCTAGTTTCCTTTTTAAAAAATTCTTGTATTCGAAAATTTTCACCAATAAAGAGCAAATTTTTTCATGTGAACAGTATACTCTTGCAAAACAATCTAGATCACACTATTCTATTCAACCATATAAGCCCTCAAAACCATTTCATTTGATACATAGTAATATTTGGAATCCTTCTAAATGTTCTGATATCACAAGTTCTAGATGGTTTATAATCTTCATTGATGATCATTCTAAAGTTTGTTGTGTGTATCTAATGAATGAAAAATCAAAAACTAATAGCATTTTCAAAAGATTTCACAAATTCATTTTGAATATGTTTCAAACTTCTATTTAAATCCTTCGAACTAACTTGGTTGTACATGGTATTTTTCATTAAAGCAAGACCATATATAGCCCAACAAAACGGAGCGACTGAAAAAAAAAATAAACATCTCCTATAAGTGACTAGAGCTATGATGTTTACTACAAATGTTCCTTATTGGATAAGGAGGAATTGACTTAAACAGTAAATGATATGGAATGGACAGAATGCTATAAGAAGCACCAGCTGCAATAAAAGGATGGAAAGCTCTCACTAAGAACAAACTCAATCAACTGTACTGTTTGATGAAAGAGGAAGAGTGTATTAGTAGTGTTGGTTTTTTCTCCCTAACTAAGCCCAAGGCTATGATGTGGGTTAATCTATCATAGGCCTTAGGACCCAGGATTGATAGCAAACTAAATGTCCAATCTACACAAATGGCAGCCCAAAAAGGAGATGGTGATATTTTACTCTTGTGTTTAGTTTTGATGATGAAAACTTTCAAATGGTTTTTTATTTTCTCTCAATCAAAGCATATGGTTTAGAAACAAAAAAAATCAATTTCAAAGTGCTTTGTTAAAATGATCTATGATTTTTTATATTAGTTGGAGATTAGCATAAACAAGTTAGTAGATCTAAAAAGAATCTCCTTGAAATCGTTGGTCAAAATAATTCTAAGGCAAAAGACCAACTAGAACATGTTTTTGAAAGTATGTTCATTTTAGTAAAACATCTCCTAGTATTTTGATATCTAATATCTCTTAGTAATGAAATCGTTTTGATGAAATGACTATATGAAAATCAATTTCTACTATGTGGATTATATGAATGAGAAAATGAATTTTTAGTATATAAGTTTTGAAGCAAGATATGAAAACTTATAGAAGAAAATATTGAGTATGGTTGAGAGTGATTTGTTTCAAAATATACTTTTGATAATCTCAACTTGCTTGTTGAGAGTGATTTGTTTCAAAATATACTTTTGATAATCTCAACTTGCTTTCAAAAGAATCAAATGAGGATTTGATAAATTTTCAATCTTTTTAATAGGATAGTCGACTGTGTGAATTTATGCTGTTGACTATGCCTCAAAATAGTCGACTATGTTATGAGGATAGTCGACTATGCATAAAGATAGTCAACTATGTTAGTTTGGTCTGTCGACTATTTAGGAGATCTGTCGACTATTTTTGCATCTGTCGACTATCGAGTAAGGATAGTCGATTATAGCTTTTCATCTGTCGACTATTTTTGTTCATAAGTTTCAAAATTTTCTTCACATTTTTGCATCTGTCGACTATGAGAATGTGTCTGTCGACTATTGAAAATTTGTGTTATAAGATAGTCAACTATTCGTTTTTGTCTGTCGACTATTTCTTGTTTTACTTGTGAAAATAGTCAACTATCCATTTCTTCTGTCGACTATTTCTTTTTGCAGAAAGTTCCAACGGCTATTTTTTCAAATCCCAACGGCTCCAAACGGCTATATTTATCTTCAATCTTTTGGGAAGCCTATATATACAACTCATGGATGATCAAGGAGTGGCTAATGGATGGGAACGAGTTGATCTAAAGAGTTCAAATCATTTTTACTTGAAGCTTACAATCTTTGTGCTTTCACTGTTGTATTTTCTATCCAAGGCTTTGTTATTCTATCATTGTAAATTTATTATTAAGCCTTGTTTTCATTGTGAGAGAACTTGTAACTAAGAGTGTTAACTCTTAGCTTATCTCTTTCATTTATATCGTTGTTATTTTCCTAGCTTTGTGCTAGAAGACTTGCTCGTTGAAGCAAGTGGCTTGTTTTCCTAGCTTGTATAGCTAGAGGGCTCATTTGAGTGGGAGGTTTTGTAATTTCTAGTCTCAGACTAGAGGACCTACTTGGTTTAACTAGGGGGTTTTAGTGGATGGTTTAAAAAAATCCTTAGTGAGGAGCTAAGGTAGTGGATTAGGCTTGGGTTAAGCCGAACTACTATAAATCTTGGTGTTCTTGTGTGCTTATGTTCTTTAAATCATCTTTATCTTTCCAAGCATTCATTAATTCCTCACTTGATTTACATTTGTCATTTTATATGCTTCACGTTTTAAATCATTAAAACTTCAACCTGTATTAAAAAGTTTTTCAAGTTCTATCAATTAAGTTTTTAATTATACCAATTCACCCCCCTCTTGGTGTGTGCCATAACATCTCCCGTTCTAACATATGGCCCAAAAGAAGCTATGGGGCCTTTGAGGGGGGGTTTGGGCCAAGCTTGGCCTAAGCAGCTCAGGCCATATTTTGGCCCAGCCCAAAGCCTTAGTAAGCCGCCCATTACCCCTCATATATAAGCTGTTGGTTATTCTTGGTTGACCTAATCTTCTCTCTCCCCCCTTTGCTCGTTCGGCCGATTCTCTCTTATCCCCTTTTCTGTTGCGTTTCAAAACCCTATCCATCTGTTATGGCGATTTCAGATTGCTCCGTGTTTTCGTCGTCATCCTTTGAGTATTATCCATCCTATAATCCAGGTTTTGTTATCCCTCTTTCAGGCGGATTTTTTGCTAGTTTGATGGCTATATATACTCGTTGTTATCTAGGGTTTATTAGTGTGAAAAAAAACAGAGAGCAAGAGAGACAAGAAGAGAGGAGCTGAGTGTTGTCTTTGTTCTACGTGAGCTTTGCCTTTTGTGGGTTCATCAGTTAGGGTTTTCGGGCATCGCGACCGAAAGGGGTGGTTTTGGGCTGGGTGTTTAGCTTCAGTTTGGAATCCGATCCTTGGTGTTACCTTGTGTGGTATTGGACGACTGAGCCTTGGAATCCTTATCCTTCAACCAAGGGAAGTATTGTTCTAATCCTTTGATTCTTCTGTTATATATATATAGCTTTGTGCTTACTTTCACTTGTTAGGTGGACTAACCAGTGCTTTGTGTGCGAGGTTTTTCCAACAAACTGGTATCAGAGCCTTCTGTGGTGACCGCGACCGAAACCCTAGTACTCGGATCCTAGAGTCTCTCTCGTTGATCCGACAGTACTAAGGCTCGTGACCCTGCAACTCGATCTCTGGTCTTTGAAGCGCACCTCCGGTGGTGGCGCGCAGCTGTCCTCGACGGTGTGCTCAGACCAAGGACGCTTGGTTGGTTATCTCTGTTTCAGCTTCGGACTGAAAGTCAGTCCGCTCGGTGAGATCCTTCTAAAACCCTAGTTTATTTTCCAGTACCTAGCAGGCCATCGTGTGGGGGTGGCCATTAGGTTGGAGGTTACCCTGTGGTTGGTAACCATTGTTTTGCTGTTATCTCTAGGGTTCTGTGTGATTCTGTGTGATTGGTCTCTTGCCTGATTATTTGTTTTTTTTTTATTGTGGATTGTTAAGCTACCAGTAACTGTCTAAGTGTCAGTTTGGGCATCTATTTTAAATCTGTCTCTTGTGTGCTGTGTGCATCATGTCTTCTCAACGCTTTGAGTTAGGAGTCTTTAATGGTAAAGGGGATTTTGCTATATGGCAACAGAAAATGAAAGGTATTCTAGTTCAACAAAAGGTGTCTAAGGCTTTAACTGGTTTTGTTAAACCTAGTACATCTGAGGAAGGAAAAGAAATTGTAATTTCTGATATCACAGAAGAACAAAAAGAGATGGATGAACTAGCATATACTTCTATCATTCTTCATCTTTCAGATTCTGTTTTGAGAAAGGTAGGAAAATTAGATTCAACTAAAGAATTATGGGAAAGACTTGAATCCCTTTACCTAACGCAATCCACCCCTAACAAACTCTTCCTACTTGAGAGCTTTTTTAGTTTTAAGCTTGATCCCTCAAAAGATATTGATGATAATCTTGATGTTTTTAACAAATTGGTACAAGATATCAATAATACTGGTGAAACCCTATCTGATCAATACAAAGCTATCATCCTCTTGAATGCTATACCTGATATGTATAAGGATGTTAAGAATGCCATTATGTATGGTAGAGATACACTTACTCCTGACATTGTAGTAGAGTCTCTTAAAATTAAAGAAAAAGAGATAAAAGCTGAAAGAAATGATAGGAGAAGTGGAGAGGTTCACTATGTGAGGGGTAGGTCCCAAACTAGGGGTAGTGAGGGACAAAATAAAAACTACAAGAAAAAGGGAAAAGGAAGATCTAAATCTCAAGGAAAAACAAAAGGCAGAAAGTGTTATGGATGTGGTAAAACTGGACACTATATTAAAGATTACTACATAGAAAAGAATAGACAAAAAGAAAAAGAAAGTAATGAAGCAAATGTGGTGTCTACTCAATGTGAATCTGGGGAAGTATACATGCTTACTAAACCTGAAATTAACTTGTCTGTGAATTCCCATTTATCTGAGTGGATCTTAGATTCCGGTGCCTCATTTCATGTTACCTCTAATAAACACTGGTTTGAACACTTATATGAATCTGATCATGGTAATGTTGTTACATGTGATAATATTGCATATAAAGTGGTTGGTGTTGGTAATATAATTGTCAAATTTGATAATGGCTACGTGCTAACTTTAATTGGGGTTAGATACATCCCTCAAATGGGTAGGAATCTACTATTAATGGGAGAACTAGAAAAGGTAGGTTTTAAAGGAGAAGTAGGGGATGGCATGATAAAAATGAATAAGGGTGCACTTAGGGCATTTAAAGCTATAAGAAGTAATGGTATCTATATAACACATGCTGAAGTAGCTAGTGGCACTATTGCATCAGTTAACTCAGATCACACACAAAAATGGCACAATAGGTTGGCACACGTTAGTATCAAAGGGCTAAAGTATCTAAGTGATAAGGGTGTCTTTGGAAAAGATCAAGTGTCTGACCTACCATTTTGTGACCATTGTGTCTTAGGAAAATACCATAGGCTGTCTTTTTCTTCTAGCAGTCACAAAACCTCCAAAGTGTTAGAATATGTTCATGCAGACCTTTGAGGCCCGGGTAGCAATCCAACATTTGGTGGAAATAAGTATTTTCTCTCCATAATTGATGATTATTCTAGGAGAGTGTGAGTTTACTTGCTAAAAGATAAAACTGAAACTTTTCAGAAATTTAAAAACTGAAAAATGCAAGTTGAAAACCAAACTGGAAATAAAATAAAATTTCTAAGAACAGATAATGGCCTTGAATTCTGCAATGTCAATTTTGATAATTTGTGTGTTGAAAATGGAATAACTAGGCATAAAACAGTCCCATATACTCCTCAACAAAATGGAATAGCTGAGAGAATGAATAGGACTTTGTTAGATAAAGTAAGATGTATGATGCTTAATTCTGGAGTGCCTAAGTCTCTTTGGGGTGAGGCTATTATGACTGCTTGCTATCTGACAAATTTGACTCCTTCTATTGTGTTAAATGGTGACACTCCTCATGAAAAATGGTATGGTAAATGTGCTGAATATTCAGTTTTAAGAACTTTTGGGTGTGCTGCATTTATTCATCAAAATGAGGAAAAATTAGAACCTAGGGCTAGGAAGTGTGTCTTCTTAGGATATCCTAAGGGAGTTAAAGGCTATAGGTTGTGGGATAGGAACCAAGTAGGAATTAAAATTATTATATCCCGAGATGTCACTTTTAATGAACAAGAAATGCCTTGTCTTAAAGAAGAGTCAGATTTAGTGGATAAAAATCAGCAAGAGAGCACTAGGTTTGAGGTGGAGAAGATTAGTACCCAAATTCCCATTACTCAAATTGAGGTGGAGGATAACACACAAACCATTGAGGAAGAGGAAGAGAGTGTCTTAGAGGAACCTCAAGTTGATCAAGGTCCTCAAATTGATTATCAATTGACTAGAGATAGGGAAATAAGGCCACATAGACTCCCTAAGAGGTTAGAAACCGACTTTAGTCTTAATTATGTTAGTGATCAAGTTGATAGGGAGCCAAATACATATGAAGAGGCTGTTAAGAGTGAAAATTCAAAAGAATGGATTAAAGCAATGGAAGAAGAGATGAGTTCTCTCCATAAAAATCAAACATGGAAATTAGTATCTAGGCCAAAAGATAAATCCTTAGTGGGTTGTAAGTGGGTCTATAAGATAAAGGAAGGGTCTAAAGGAGATGAGCCAATAAGGTTTAAAGCTAGATTAGTAGCTAAGGGGTTCACACAAAAGGAAGGGATAGATTACAATGAGATCTTCTCACCCGTTGTCAAGTACACCACCATTCGAGTCATGTTAGCATTAGTTGCTCACTTTAATTGGGAACTCGAACAATTAGATGTAAAAACGGCTTTTTTACATGGTGACTTGGAAGAACAGATTTTTATGTCACAACCAAGAGGTTTTGAAAATAAAAATAATCCTAATCATGTGTGTTACCTGAAAAAGTCCTTGTATGGTCTAAAACAGTCCCCTAGACAGTGGTACAAACGTTTTGATGTATTTGTTCATTCTATTGGTTTTAAAAGAAGCGAGCATGATCACTGTTTATTTTTCCAGCAATCTGATTCTGTGTTTTTATTGCTGTATGTTGATGACATGCTCCTGATAGGTCCTGATTTAAAAAGGATAAATGAAATTAAACTGACTTTAAGAAAAGAATTTGACATGAAAGACCTAGGGAGTGCTAGGAAAATCCTAGGTATGGAAATAGAAAGAAAAAGGTCAAATTCAAGTTTATTCTTGCATCAAACAGCATATATTTTGAAAATTTTGAAAAAATTTGGCATGCATGAATGCAAACCTGTGTCATTACCTTTGGCCAGCCATTTCACCCTATCTAAAGACCAATCACCTGCTAATGAGGAAGAAGAAGCATACATGAGTAAAATTCCATATTCTAATGTGATAAGGTCTATAATGTATTTGATGGTATGCACTAGACCGGATCTAGCTCATGCAATTAGCACTCTTAGTAGGTTTATGTCAAATTCAGGTCTTAGGCATTGGGAGGCTGTGAAATGATTATTGAGATATCTGAAAGGATCTTTTGATATAGGCTTAGTATACAAAAACACAAATGAAGAAATAAATCTAAAGGGGTTTACAGATTCAGATTATGCTGGTAATAGAGATAATAGGAAATCCACATCTTCCTATGTGTTTACTTTGTGTAACTCTTGTGTGAGCTGGAAATCTCAACTCCAGCATATTGTTGCTCTTTCCATTACTGAATCTGAATATATTGCTGCCACAGAAGCCATTAAAGAAGCTTTATGGTTTAAAGGGTTATTAGGTGAACTAGGTGTTCTAAATACCAATGTGGTAGTATATTCTGATAGTCAATCTGCTATTCATTTGTGTAAAAACCCAGTGTTTCATGAACGTACTAAGCATATAGATGTTAGACTGCATTTTATTCGTGACATTATTTCTCAAAAATTGGTTGAACTGGAGAAAATTCTGTCTGAATATAATCCCTCAGATATGGGCACCAAAATTTTGACTTTGAATAAATTTAAAAGCTGTCTTGAACTTTTAAATATTGGCAAAGGTAACTGAGCATTTGTTCAATCTGTTTGATACATGCTTTATGTGCATTTTTTAATTCGTTTGAGCTATGCATTGTTTTGCATTTTCTGTTAGTCTGTTGTGTGCTTTTATCTGTTGTGAATGTTTGTTGTTTGCTTGCTGGCTTAATTAGGGATTAAGGTGGAGATTTGTTGGTTTTTTCTCCCTAGCTAAGCCCAAGGCTATGATGTGGGTTAATCTATCATAGGCCTTAAGGCCCAGGATTGATAGCAAACTAAATGTCCAATCTACACAAATGGCAGCCCAAAAAGGAGATGGCCCAAAAGAAGCTATGGGGCCTTTGAGGGGGTTTGGGCCAAGCTTGGCCCAAGCAGCTCAGGCCATATTTTGGCCCAGCCCAAAGCCTTAGTAAGCCGCCCATTACCCATCATATATAAGCTGTTGGTTATTCTTGGTTGACCTAATCTTCTCTCTCCCCCCTTTGCTCGTTCGGCCGATTCTCTCTTATCCCATTTTCTGTTGCGTTTCAAAACCCTATCCATCTGTTATGGCGATTTCAGATTGCTCCGTGTTTTCGTCGTCATCCTTTGAGTATTATCCATCCTATAATCCAGGTTTTGTTATCCCTCTTTCAGGTGGATTTTTTGCTGGTTTGATGGCTATATATACTCGTTGTTATCTAGGGTTTATTAGTGTGAAAAAAAACAGAGAGCAAGAGAGACAAGAAGAGAGGAGTTGAGTGTTGTCTTTGTTCTACGTGAGCTTTGCCTTTTGTGGGTTCATCAGTTAGGGTTTCCGGGCATCGCGACCGAAAGGGGTGGTTTTGGGCTGGGTGTTTAGCTTCAGTTTGGAATCCGATCCTTGGTGTTACCTTGTGTGGTATTGGACGGCTGAGCCTTGGAATCCTTATCCTTCAACCAAGGGAAGTATTGTTCTAATCCTTTGATTCTTCTGTTATATATATATAGCTTTGTGCTTGCTTTCACTTGTTAGGTGGACTAACCAGTGCTTTGTGTGCGAGGTTTTTCCAACAAGTAGTTACAATGACTAAGCCCAGAGGGACCAATTCAGCTAGCGTATGGAAGCTTCCTGCATGTGGATCCATGTCCATATCCAGATTCGGGATTACACCAGCTAGTGCGAGCACAAGAAGACCTGAACTCACATGCAGAACTTCTCTATAACCCATTTCCTTCCCTAGTTTGAAGCCAAATATGAAGGAATAGTTGACCCGGAAACGCTTCCAAAAATATATGTTTGCAGAGCACATGATCAAATGCAGGACGATGAACCCGAACAAGCTGTTCAAGTGAAGCTACTGGTAAGCTTTAGGAGAATAGAAGTGAGTTATAGTAGTGAAGTTACTCGAATGAACGAACTCCACCTCCCTGTCCCTAGATGGCTATTAAACTCCAAGAACATACATGTAAAGTGGGAATATATTTTCCATGTACTGATGGCGCCCATCACTGTTCATAATATTCCTTGATTGTACTAGAACGATGACAGTCACTAGAAGTGCTATTGAGCAGCCGAAGAAAAACCTTGCCAGAGAAAAAACTTTTCAGTGAGTTCATATTCATTTAGGTTTCACCAACTAGACCATCTAATTTCTTTACTTCACTTCTCAATTTCCACCATGAAAAACTAAGGGTAAGGAAGATGGGAGATGAACTACTATTATCTTCTTGCAAAGGAAGATAGACTTACCTATGGAAAATGTTACTTTATGCCTTTCTTTTTTACTGTGGCGGTGGGGTCTTAAAATTTTCTACCTTCTTTTTCGATTTCCATTTGAGAA
Organism: Diospyros kaki; assembly: GCA_036245055.1. Lineage (NCBI taxonomy): Eukaryota > Viridiplantae > Streptophyta > Magnoliopsida > Ericales > Ebenaceae > Diospyros > Diospyros kaki. The sequence goes on from BSEG01000016.1 coordinate 35,434,652, forward strand.
GTGTTTTGTGAAGGTAGCCCCCACTCTTTCTACAAGCCTGAAAACCTGAAGCAACATGAGATGCAACAGACGGGTAGTGTCGAGTAGAATTAGTTTAACTGTATTGAAGTAAGACATGGAATTCAAGGTGCAATAAACCTCGCTAGAGCTGTCACTAAAGGAATTTTCTACCATGTCCAAGTAAGGCTTTGATGCATTCCTTGAAGTGATCTACAAAAATTTTCGAATCAGTTGCGAAGTAAGAAAAACAGCAGAGAGTTAATAACTCAGTAGCATGAAGACAAGAAAATTGTAGCACCTTATCATACTTCTTCAGGATCTTGGAGAATGCCATTTGGTACAAGAAACTCAAAGCATTGATTGAAACTGTATCAGTTATACCCAAACTACGAAGAAAACAGCTATTTGGGAGGAGTTTGAAGAGTAAGCAATGGTAGTACCTATAGCTCTTCAAAAGTCTAAGCTTGTTATAAAATTCAATGAAAGCCTGTTTCATTTGTTCTTCAACTTACCGTATGTTCCTCCTTGCTAAAGGACAACTCGGATTGTGAACTCGTGAAATCCTTCTTAAAGTTGTTACAGGAGTTTCAGCTTCAACATTAATCTTTACATGCCCCAGAACTTCCAAAGATGGCATTTTAGGACCTGCAGTGTCTGCCTCAGCCTGCTCGCTGGTTTTTCCTTCATCGAGTTGACTAACTCCGTCATCTTTCCTCATTTTCTTCTTGACACACTTCATCTTCTATAATAACATCCATGTGTGACACTTCACATTCAAAATAAAGATTATTCTCAAGAACCTTCAGAAAAACCATCCTAAGTTCATATGATTCACAACGTAGTTTTCAGGAAAATGACATTGCACATTCACACATTAGCCATACCTGGCTTTCTCCTACTAATGGAAAGATTCAATGAAGCACCAAGATCGTTGAAATCAGCCTGCATTGAAGCTAACAAAGGCTTGTCAACCTGCACCCTGAGAGCAATGAGAGCATCCATTTGCTTATTCAACTCCTGTGCCTCCTTAACCACTTCCCCCTGTTTTTGCCTTGTAGAATTTGAGCACTTTGTTGAATTCCTTATTCAGCCTCCTAAAGAAAGCAGCCTCAGGTTCTCCCCCTTCATCCAAAGCAATCAGAACCATAGTCTTATACTGCTCTGATGAACCTTCTTGTACCACACCAACAACTATCACCTCGTCTTCACTGCTCATCTTCGTCGAATCTCTGATTCTGTTGTATCTGCTGGTCAGGTCGCTAAAGGGTTACATTCCTCTTAAAGGAAGCTCTCAAAGCTTTGCTTGGCTGAGGATAATGGATTCACTTGTCAATAATTCAGTATATCTTTCAACAAAGTTTTCAAATCATCATACTTCATGTATGCTTCCTACCATTCCTGCACCATCTGTGAAGGAAACTCCTTGCCAAACTTCATTTTCTTCAGCCTCCCCTTCACAAAAAATTGGACAAAAGTAGATCTGTTCAATCAGTTTGAACCACCAAGCTCTGATGTCAGCTTTTCAAACTTGAATCTCTTGATCTTTCTGCCTTCTGCCCCCCTTGTTTGTGAACATATTCCCTTTCTTTGTTGTTCTTTTATCTGTCAATGTGTTTCTCTCCCTCTCCACTCTTTTATAGGCCTCTCTATCTTTCTATATTTGTCAATGTGTTCTTGTAAATAAGATGAAGAATGAGCTGATATGATTGAATCTTTTTTGGGAGAGAGGAGATCCGTATTGAGATGAGAATAGTTTACTTCTGTCTGTCTGCTTTCTTTTATTAGTTTCTCTTGACTTTCCCCCTTTTCTATTTGGCAGCCTGACTTTCCTTTTTTTATTTTTTTCTTACTCTTAATTTAGCAATTTTACCTTTTGAACCTCAGATGATGAATCAGTAATTGTTGGAACAAAAAAAACAAAATAATCTGAATATCAATTTTAAAATGATATATAATTAACACATATATCAAATCAGGTTCATGACTCAAACACATATTTCTCCAAAAATTATCTTAAACCCCTATAAAAGCAACCTGATAAAAAAAAAACAAAAAATGACGTCAGTATTCAGAAGATTTGTTAAGATTTGTTACCCTTGTTGCGTGAAGAAAAAAGATTATGCGCTCAACTTTAGTCACTATTGTCTTATTTTTGTTGCAGTATGACATTCAGCAATGCTATGTTGCTCACTGTCGGGCAACATAGCATTTGCCCGACAGTGAAGGGGGCGCAGGCCCCATGCACGTGGGGCCTGCCTCTGCACATGAGCCCCACATGCATGGGCCCGTGCCCCCCTCACTGCCGGGCAAATGCTATGTTGCCAGGCAGTGGGCAACATAGCATTGCCGGTATAACATTATGGTGACTATTGTTAGATAACATCTCAAATTTATATTTGACTGAGATTAAATCTCAGGTAGAAGCCCAATTAGTTTGTGTTGAGAAAGTTTTATACTTTTTCCGCCTGAAACTGATGATTAGTGAATTATTTTATTGTTGCGAGATCATGGACGTGGTTTTTAAGCTGAATTGCCCTAAATTTGTATGTTATATTTTACCTTCAATTTATGTATGCGTGGTTTGCACGATCTTCCTACCAGCTACAGTTGTTATATAAAACCTTGATCTAATTAAACACATCCTCCCATGGTTGGTTAGTTACTGGGAACCCTTCAATCTGATGATAGTGATACAAGTTGGTTGGTCATTTTCAGTGAGCAAATGAAAACAACAGTAATTAATAGGATTCTCCTTTTTCCTTTATTTTTGCCTTTTTCTCTTCAACAATTTGAAGGTCTAAACTAACAGGTTCTTAAGAGAGTGAAGCTGGGACATCGAACAGGTAGGAAAGAGTAGTTGTTAGAAATGCTCCACCCAGTCTTTGTTTTAACTTTTGCCTCTCTTTGCATTTACTTGCTTTTCTCAGTAGTCCAAATCTAGGTGACCTACTTCCATAATATAAGGAGCAATTAAAGCTAGCAATCAACATCTCCAGCCAAATCCATCTAGACAAACTCTATAAGGCATAAGTAGAACAAGAAATTTCAGATGGGTAAACAAACTGAAGATTAACTAAGTAAATCGTCGTCCAAACAAACAAATGAATTCGATGACAAACATCAATTCTCATCAACCATTTTTGCAGGGTCTGCTCTGTTTTTTATGGTAACGGTTGAAATCAAAGCATACATGAATCTCTCCATACTATGGTCTTTGAAAGAATAAATGAAAATTAGATGCCATTGTTGAGCGGAAAATCTACAGAAAAAGAGAGGTTAGTGCAAAATATTCGATGAAACAGAATACAAAATATACACGAAGTATATAAAGAAACTCCCTAGCAGTCACGAAGAACGCATTCGAGGACAGATCCTTGAATGCGTTTTTCGTGACTGTCAGGGAGTTTCTTTATATTTTGCACTAACCTCTCGTTTCTGTAGATCTTCCGCAACGAAAACCCAACCCGAACAGCCCAAACGTCCTCTTTCTCTCGGCCGAACAGAACCCCCTCTTGCTAAGAACGAATCTGCTCTACACAAAGTAGAGTCCACCAAGAAAACAAGAGATATCACAAAGATAATAGATTGAAGAAAAGCTAACCGAGAGGATTTCTTCGTTCTCGCACACTCTAAAGCATTCGGCCAAGCCGAATATATATGGAGAACAAAGAGCCGCACAAAGTGGCAAACAAGATACACGAAGCAAGAAAAGCAGAGGGAGGGCCGGCCGACAGCAAAGAGAAAAATGAGGGGTGCTTTCGGCGCCAACTAGAGGAGGTGAAGTGATAGAGAGTCTCCAAATGAGCAAGAGAGGTTTATATGGGAGGCAGCTAGGGCTTCCAACAGGCTTGCACAAAGCAAATGGAATGGACTTGTACAAAGCAAATAGGCTTACCAACAAATTGCGTTCTCTTTATTATTTTTAAGTTTTTTTTAATTTTTAATTTTTTAAAATAATAAAAATGTGTTTTCTTTATTATTTTTAAAAATAAAAAAAAATTATAAAAAAAACTCAAAATAATAAAAAATTATTTTGAGTGTTTTCATCCAAAAGAAATTCAAAACTCAAAACATGTTTATTTATTTATATTTTATTATTGTAATTGAAAAAAATATTATAAAATTCATTAACTTTAAAATATATATATATTTTTTAATAATATATTAACATTAAATATTTATAATTTACTTAATAATCAAATTTATTGAATAAAATATTATTAAAAAAATATTTTCAAAAATTCAAAAAGAACACGTTTTCTAATTTTCTATAATTTTTCAAAATGACAAAGAGAACACATTTTTAATTTTTTAAAAACAAACTACCAAAACAAAAAACTGAAAATGAATTTAAAATTCAAAACTAAAAATTAAAAAGTAAAGAGAACGCACCCTTAATTTTCACAAACAATGGGCTAGACTAAGGCCCATTTCTCTTATAAAAAATAATAAATGAGCTTATAACCTGCCTTTTAATTGAACTGTCAATAAATAACAATATAAGTTAATGTTTCAATCACGACCTAAACCTTAAAAAAATTATACTCTCCCAAAACACCGTCACCGTCACCATCTTGTGCCTTGTTCGAAAACATAATCTAACAGTTATTACATTAATGAAGGTAGGACGAAGGAGCTGAAGAAGCGTTTGTAGAGGTCTCCAAAGGAGAAACTAGGGGTACCTTCTTCATTTTTCTCTCAGGTTGTCGGTCTCTCTCAAGCCGAAGAAAAAAAGCTAGTGGAGCTTCTTCCTCTCCAAGAAAGCTTTCAAATGCCAAAGTTGCGTTCCAGCCACAGACAAGCAAACCAGAAGGGAAAGGAAGCTGAGGGTGGCATCTTCGAATTAGTTGCTCTATTTAGCTGTTGCATTTCTTCCTCCCTAGGATGCCCAGAACAGAGAAAAACATTTTTGGGACTGTACAAATAAACATATTCAAGTTCAGAAAGAAGGTACATGTTAATTTGGAATTTGTGTTATTCTTACCTTCCACGGAGATAAAACATCTCTTGATGAATGGATGTGACTGTGTCGTACAATTTCCTCTCCTCAAGTTCCATCACCTAAGAGTGAAAACGTAGACAGACAAGCCACAATAAGTCATGAAATGATGAGGAGGAGAAAGAAAGGAAGCAAATGTTGCTTAATTACTTGAATCTGCGTTTTCTTTGCAACCTCGGACCAATCCTTAGCGGCAACACCAAATTTCCATTCGAAATCAATGGAAAAAGTGACCGGGGGCTGGTGATTGGCTGGCCAAAAACAGATCATATAGTGACCAGCCTCGTTGGTGGTGAAGGCAAAGTTACCAGAATCCACACTGTCCCCATGGTGAAAGACGTGCCCAGAGGGTGAAGTAATCTGTGCATTGTAATGGTGGTGCAGCAGAACACGACACGATCAATTAATTTCCCATGTTTATTTGAAATGAAATGATACTGAGGAAACAAAAAGAAAGTGAAGGTAGCTAGGCATGTAGGAACGAACCTTGACGTCGATCTTGTGGGGATGGGGCAAAGGGTGGGCGTCGTTTTGCGAATTGAAATGGATTCTTGTTGTTGGTGGGATCTCAGTTTGCTGCGCTGCAAAAGGGAGGAGTTGTTGGTTGCGTTGCCGGTCGATTTGCGAATTGAAATTGCATGTTCGAAGAAAGGAACATCTATCAATCAATCGTCGGTCGACCAACGAGAACAAAATGGAAAAACCATCGACGGTTGGTGGGAGGAAGAGATATGGAGATGCGGGGGATCGAACCCCGTGCCTCTCGCATGCAAAGCGAGCGCTCTACCATTTGAGCTACATCCCCTGTTGCTATTTGTCATTAAGGGAATAGATTTATCCAAACAATATCCATATCCTTCTCCCCGGACTTCTTTTACTATTTACGAGAAACAACCACCTTTTTTAAAAATTGTAGATCCGTATCCTTCGCGTGGATTTCTCGATTATGAATTTCCATACCTATTTTAATTAAAGAAATTTAAAATGAGATTATTTGCATATCCATTTACATTCTTAGATAGTGATTAATATTAATATTTTGGTGAATAAGTTAGGCTATTTGATCAGGACTCTAGTTTAAAAATTACTTTAAAGGCTTTTTTGATTCAATTTTTTGTATGGACATCCTTTCATGGCTAACTCTATTGCTCAATCTTTAATTAAAATTAATTAATTTAAATTTAATTAAAAAATAAAAAAAATTAGAGTTGAAATGGCAAGTTCCTACCAAATTCTTTTCCTTATCTTATTTTTCTCTTTCAATCACACACACACACACACATGCAAACACAATTACAACTTGGATGATTTGATTAAAGGCTATGAGAATCATAGGTGTCTAAGTGTCTTGTGGTCTTGCACATTTGTTGGTGTTCTTTCCTGACCAAAAGAAAACGATCGGAGGCGGGGTGTGAATTCCGGCGACGGGTCTGTCCAAAAGGCAGCTGGCATTTGCAAGCACTCCAACGCTTGAGTGAGTAAGAAAGTAAGGAGAAACAATATATTAGTAGGTCAGAGATCAAAACATACCTTGACTCTTAAGAGAACTAGTTGATATAGGAGGAAGAGATGTCCTCCTACATGCACGCATCGTGCGTTTGCAGATGATGAGACTGACTATTCGACGCCGGTGAAAGTTTTCAAGTGGTAGCATGGTGGCGACGGGACCCTAATTAATGTGAATGGGATTCGCCATTAATGAGGGCAGGATCTAAGGCCGTCGTGCGAATACCCAGTGGAATTTGCAATGATATCATGGCAGACTGGTGTTGGGCCAAAATTGGGTCTAAGGAGAGGGCCGAGATTGGGCCTGAGAAGATGGCCGAGATTGGGCCTAAGGAGAGGGTCAAGATTGGGCCCGGACGGTCCACAGCCCCTAGATTGAATGCTTGATTAACGAGCGTTCGAGCTAGAAAATGGAGGTCTGGGCAATTTTTATTGTATGTGCTAGTTTTTGAGGGTCGAATTAAGTATGACTGAGGCGGTCGACCGAGCTAATTTTGGCTTAACTTGAATGGCGATCCTGGAGTAATTTCAAGGTCGGCCTGACCTTGAAAACAGAGTAGTATTCTTTATGTCCTGACCCGCGACGCATGTGGCCTCAGGATTCGAGGCATTTTTCCTGGAAGGGGAAAGCGTTAGTTGGGTGATGTTCAAGTGCGAATGGCGGCTAGCCACTGTGGGTGTGCGTCGGCACGGTCTCATACTGTCGAGGTATGGTCGAGCTCTTGCTCATGTATGTTATCTAAGTTTGAGAAAGAAAGGTTGTGTTTTTCCCTAGTGAGGTTTTGGATATGTTTGTGGGGCTCTAGCTATAGCTGGGCTCCGACTATTTGCAAGGTAGGGATTGACCTCAGCGACAGAGGAAATCTCTTATGCGTACATCGTGCTGGATTTTGGGATATGAAGCGCTACACTAAAAAAGTGTACCATCGTAAGTGTGCACGACAGCTTCTAATTCCCTTGAAAAACTTGAATGCGTGACAGGTGGTGTGCCTTTAACGTTCTGTTAACAGTCTGATGGCATTTTGTTTTCTTCCGGACGCAACGTGCAAGACAGTATAAAATGTGCGTTCCTTTGCTTATGGGTTTTCATTGTTTATTTCTCAAAGCCGCACTATTTTCTAGATTTTTCTTCCTATTCGTTCCTCGCAGGTAGAGGTAGTTTTTTTTTTTTTTTTTTATCAAACGGTAAATGTATAAAAGATCAAAAAGTGAACAATATACACCAGGCATACCCGGGAGCAAGGCTAAAGCCAAACAACTAATAATTACTGGCTAGCGCCTCAAACTGAACTAAAACTTGAGGATACATAGAGAACATTACTCTATAAACAAAAGTTTTAATTCTACAAACAAGACCTTCAATAGTAGGCTGAACATTATCGAAAATAAATCTATTTCTAGCTGCCCAAATCTGATAGACCGAACAAGCTAGAGTGATTTTCTTCAACTTGCATATCCATGAGAAACCCCTGGCCGCTCTAAATAGCCATCTGATGGCACTAGAGATGGACAAAATGGCCCTGGAAACGCCAATCCAAGATCTGATTTGCTTTCACACAGCCTTACTAAAAGGGCAAAGAAAAAATAGATGGTCCGAAGATTCTTCAGTTCTATTGCAAAAAGGACATGAACGATCAATATCCAAAAACATAAGCCTATCCCGAGTAAGGATTTTGGCTCTAGCAACTAGCCATAGCATAAAGCTATGCTTAGGCACCAGAGAAGGGTCCCACACGATCTTAGCCCAGCCCTTACGCTAGCCCTTTACTCTGAAGAACTCGTAGGCTGCTTGCAGGTTGAGAGAAACCCAATTTGATCAGTTCTCAAGCTGGCAGATTGCATCGTCCACGGACCCACATTTGTCACATAGACAGTCCCTAATAAGAAGCAGTTTCTTCATCAAAAGAGAATCATCTCTCCTCTACTCGCGCTGCCAAATGGAACCCGAGAGAAGGAGTTCTTGATGGATCCATTTCACCCAGAGGGTGTCCTTTTTCTATGGATGTCCCAAAGGATTTTAACAAGGAGGCAGGAATTCCAGCATTTTAAATCCTTTAAGTCCAGACCCCCCTCATACTTTGGCAAGCATAAATCTTTCCAGGCAACTAATGATGATTTGGAGCTCCATAGGAACCTTCTGCACACTCTGTAAATATGCTCAATGACGGTAATAGGGGCAGGAAGAATGCTAAACCAAAAGCAAACAACTCCCTGGAGTACACTTCGGATTAACTCCAACCTCCCCGCGTAAGATAAAAAAATAGCCTTCCAGGCTTTGATATAATCCGAAAGCTTGGATAACAACGGGCCATAATGGGCAATCCTCAACTTGGATGCAGCCAAGGGAATACCCAGGTAGCGGAAAGGCAGAATACAATCTAGAAAACCTGTAAGCTCCCTAATGCATTGAAGATCCTGACCTTCCAACCCTGCAGCAAAAAGACTCGATTTAAGAGCATTAGCTTGCAGACCCGACTTACCCTCAAAATCTCTAAGGCAATCCATGATGATACAGATGGATGAAACGTCTCCTCTAGCAAAAAGCATGAGATCATATGCGAAGGCTAAGTGGGAGATCTTAAGCTTATTGCATCTAGGATGGAAATTAAAGTCGGAATCCACAGAAGCAACATTGAGACTTTTAGAAAGGTATTCAAGGCATAAGACAAACAGAAATGGGGACATAGGGTTGCCTTGCCTCAAGCCTCTCTTACCCTTAAAGAAGGCGCACACATCACCATTAATAATCAGAGAATAGGTAGCTATCGACACACATTCGAGGACCCAACCAGAAAACACAGGGGGGAAGCCCAATCCATCTAAGATCTGTTGGAGGAAAGACCAGCTAATGGAATCATAAGCCTTACCCAAATCCACTTTGATAAGGCATCTGGGAGAGCTCCTTTTACGGGCATATTTCCGCAGCAACTCCTGAACAAGCTGCACGTTATCGGCCATATGTCTCCCCTGAACAAAGGCAGCCTGGGCCTGATCAATAACTGAACCCAACAAAGGTTCCATCCGCGAGGCCAGAATCTTAGCAATCATTTTATAAACAACATTGCAACAAGCAATCGGCCGAAAGTCCCTAACTGAAATAGCATGACTGGACTTCGAAATTAAGACAATGGCAGAATGATTAACTTGCTTGAGAAGCTTCCCTGAAAAAAAAATTCGAGAACTGCATGGCAAACCTGGTCTCTTACAGTGGACCAAGACTTCTTGAAGAAACCAGCAGAAAAACCATCCAGACCTGGGGCTTTATCATCCCTAATACTCCAAAGGGCTTCTTTGATATCATGAGCATTAACTGGACTAACCAGCCCATCAGCTTGCTCCCGAGATAGAAGGGGACCAGAATTGAGAACCAAGGAATCAATCGGATCAGTGACACAGCTTGTGCCCAGAAGATTTCGATAGAAACCTAAAAATTCCTCAGCAATTTGCTCATGAGAAGAGGTAAATGACCCATCCTCTCTCATCACTATCGCAATAAAATTTCGCTTAGCATTCCTCTTGGCCATCTGATGGAAAAATTTGGTGCATTTATCACTATTCAAGAGATGAGCACCTTTAGCTTTCTGAAGATAAAACAGCCTCTCGGCTTCTTTAAGAAACAGAACTTGTTGCCTTAGATCAGCAATCCTCCGATGGTTTTCCATGCATGAGGGCTGAGCCTGGGCATAATCTTGCGCCTCCTTGAGCTCTTTCTCCCCCCTCAAAACTCTACTGGAAATATGACTAAAATGTTTATTATTTAAAGCACGAAGAGGGGTCTTGAGTCTCTGCAACTTTTTGCAAAGAACAAACTGCATGGAACCCTCTATGACCCCTGGCCAATCCGCCTCAACAACCCTATTAAAATCCGCATGCAAATACCACATATTATAGAACTTGAACGATCTGCGGTTCGGCCTTGGAGGCTTAATGATGGAAACAACACTGGGAGAGTGATCAGACAGGCTGTCGGAAGGAAGAAACTCTGCATGACTGAATAAGCCATCCGAAAACCAACTGTTATTAGCCAACACCCTGTCTAGCTTGGACATCACCGAGTTATTGGACCAAGTATAAAGACAGCCCAAATAAGGAATGTCCGTGAGCCCCACATCCATACAGCAATCATTAAGGTCCTTAGTCTCATACTCAGAGATTGGAAGGCCATTACACTTTTCATCAGCATTCATAACACAGTTAAAATCGCCCAAAAGGATCCAAGGGCTAGAGCAATGAGAGCTAAAATCCTTCAGATTAAGCCAAAGGGGGTGCCTACTCATCACAGAATGATAAGCATAAACAAAACTAATGTTGAAAACAAAAGATGTTACCTTGCATGTAGCTTTGCAATGAATCACTTGAGGAGACATATCAATGAGCTCAATGTTCACCTTAATCGGATCCCATAGGACCATAATCCTGCCCGCATCATGCAAATAGAAATTATCAATCTCCATTCTCCCTTTAAACTTATACTTCATAACCGAGGCTAATTTAGCTTGAGATAGCTTCGATTCAAGAATTCCCATAATAACCACCTGTTTGAGGTGCATGAGGTTGGCCACCCCATATTGCTTCAGAGGCCTATTTAAACCCTTGATATTCCAACAGCCAATCTTCATGATGGGTTGGAAAAGGGCAAGCCCTTCAACATATCCTTTTTTCAGTAATCCCAAGACTCTCTGCCCTTTAGGCCCCTTAACTTTAGCAACCCCTGGATTAGTTGGGATCTTCTTAGCCACCTCTGCCTCCACCTCCAAAGGAGCAGGCTGCCCATCTGACTTAGGATCATCTGAATTATCAATCCTGCCATTCCTCGGCTTCCTATATCTAACAGTCGTGAACGGCCTATTAGGATCAATAGGCGGGTTAGCAGCCACAGCCTTGGTGTCCACAGCACCTTTCACACTGACCTTCCCCTTTATAGCTGGGTCCCTCACCTTTTTAATATCCCTTTTTTTCGCCTTCTTTCCTTCTTCTGATGGATCTTGGCCTTTTTCCACAAGGGCCTCTTTATCTGCTTCAATCTGAGCTTGGGGAACCACTTCCACTGGGTCACCCTTTTTCTTAGGAGCCTTTTTCTTCAACTTCTCAGCTGATTAACCAGAAGGCTGCGAATTGACCTCATCTTGGGCCAGAACTTCTGGGATAAGATGCACTTAGGCCGACTCTTCTGGGTTAGCCTTATCTTGGGCTAGCTTTTCTGAGTTAGACTCTTCCTGGGCCAGCTCTTTCATCGGCTCATCTACCCCAACCTTGTGAACCCTAATTTCCTTGTTCTCTACAACCTGTTGCTTGGCCTTGCATGCACCGTTCAAATGACCCAAAGTCTTGCATTCTAAACAAAACTTTGGCTCGTATTCATAAACAACCCGTTGCTCCCTTGATTTCCCCGATGGCATTTTAAACCGAACACTTCGAACTAACTCCTTGGATGCATCAATCTCCACTAGAACTCTTGCGTAAGAGAACCTTTACAGAGAAGCTATGAGCTTATCCGTTGCAATCGGAGTACCCACCTTGGATGAGATCTTGCTCAGAGCTATCAGGTGCCAGAAATCCATTGGGAGCCCTGGATGATTAATCCAAATTGGAATTGAGCTGAACGAATCAGTAGCAAACTCAAAAAACAGTGGCATGATTTTAAGCATTAACGGACAACCATAGACGAAATAGGGACCACCCTTAAGAACCTGGTCCTTGGTCACTGCATCTGAAACCTTAAAAATAAGCCAACCATTTGAATGAGCATAATAATGGTACCTGACCTTCTAGCTTTGACATAGCTTGAGTAGAGCCATCCTTCCTGGAAATTTTCCAGCAAAGTAGCCTACTAGACAATGACCGAAAGCTTCCGGCATTGAGTAGACGTCTCCAGCCTCCATAACAAACTCATCTTCCTCTATGACATATTTCTTAAGCGTATGACCCTAGTCTAGCTTACGATTATCTTTGAATAAACCAACCCAAGAAGCTGGCTTGTTCTCTGATTTCTTAGAATGAGGCCTTGCATCGTCATCAGGGTCAACCAGCGAACACTGATCTGTATCTCTCGAACCCAAGGTTTGAGAAACACTGGGAGACCCAACTTCCTTCCTACTAACAAACCCCTGGATCCTTGCTAGACTGTGTTCCTTTGAAAGAGATGACTCTGCAACGTCACCCTCCTTGCTCGAAGTGGCAACCAACTTCAAGGTAGAGTCCCCCTTCTCCCTTAAATCCTGAACAGAAACTTGGCTTTCAATGAGCTCTCAATTAGGAGCAGAACTTACAACCTTAGCCTCCGCCGGAGTAATCCCATCAGCTTTAAAGGCTTCCTCCGCGGAAGGAACAACCTCCTGTTCTGCTGTACTGGGTGTCTTCCGACCCATTATTTAAAGCCGAGACCTTTTTGACCAGATCAGTCTCCAATAATCATCCATGACCCACCAACAACTTTAATGAAAGCCAGGAGATGACAACCGATTCACTCACTGAGCCCTACCTGGAAGAAGACGAGGCCAGCTGTTGTTTGGATCTGGAAGCACAGGTTTGAAAATTAAAAAATCCCAAAAATCAGGAAAAGAATATTCAAAATTGAAGCTCTAGATTTGTCAAACAGTACGCCAATAGAAGGACTGACTATGGAGATCCGTCCAAAACCAAACTGGGACCACCAATCCACTAGAGGGAACCTCGAATTTGCACTTTGAACACCGACAAAGCACAGAGATGGAACCCACCTTTCACAATCCTCAGAATAAGGATAAACACAATCTGGAATCCACGAATAGAGCCAAAGGATCCAAAAACACAGACTGAAGACCACTCAATCAATAAATAACGAGCAGACCTAAAGAAAGCGCCTCGAACAGACTCACCTTGGCAGCGGACACGAGCAGAACCCCGCCTCCTGGCTGCACTCTCACCCTGCAATTAAAACACAAAACAAAACACAATAAAAATTTTATATATATTTTTTTATATATTGGTGAGAGGTTTATACTCGTCAGTGTACGAGTGCAGTTGTAGTCCAAATTTAAATTTATATTTTCTGGATGAGTCCAGGTCGTCCACTGAGAGATTTATTTATGGCAAAATAAAAAGAATGTCACAAACACACACACACATTTGGATGAATTGGAAACAGGAATTTTTTTATGGATTTTCAAATAACAGGTGCTAGGAAATAAAGTAAGACAAAAATTAAATAAACACTAAATGTGAGATTATGAAATTGGACGACACTTGAGTTAAGACAATTTCAGTACCAACCCGTTGATTCCCAATTTTTAGCAAAAGAGTTTAGCAATATTAATTTAATTTCAAATATGAGGGTTTGTTATTAAATGCAATTAGAGATGATGATAGTTCTAGTTTAAGCAATCCCCATACATGATATGTGAGATTCTAGTTTAAGCAACTACCATAAATCCAATTACAATTAATATACAAAACAACTAAATTAATCATCCGAGTTTGGGTATGATAGCGTTTTCAGTTCTAGTAACTCTCATACGTGGCATGAAAGCTCTAAGTTAGGCTTACGCTCCAATCCAAATCTAGTGATTTCTTAATTTAAAATACACACTCATATTGAAATTTAAATTAATATCACTCATTTAAAGTGTAGCTTTCTTTGGGAATCATTGGCGTTGGACACTGTCCTTGCCTTAACCCAAGATTGGGTTTAGCTACTCATTTTTATTTGTAAATTAATTAACAAGAATTTAAATGGCGTAATTTAAATGACAGAATTTAAATGACAGGAATTAAAATAGCATAAACTAACCGGCCATTTAGGCGGTGAATAATAAAGAGACAATAATTAAAATTACAGAAATTTAAATAGCATAAACTAACCGGCCATTTAGGCGGTGATTAATAAAGTAACAATAAATGACATAAGAATTGAAAAGAAGAAAGAAATGAAGTAAGATCACAAGAGAAAATAATAAAGAAAAGGAGAAAGAACAAGAACAATTCTCAAAGAGAGAATTCTAAGGAAACAACTAAAATTTTATTCAAGAATAATAATCACTCTTACAAATGCAATCAAGTAACCTATTTATAGGCCACAAGATGCAATACAAACCACATAATTTTCAATTATTCAACTAGACATAATTATATCTAATGGGCACTCACACACTTAAAGTTAAATGGATTTTAGCTATAATACATAATTAAAGTTAAATGAATTTTAGCTAAAATACATACCTAATAAAGCACTCATAAAGTTAAATGGATTTTAGTTATAATACACAACTAATAATTAAATGGATTTTAGCTAAAAGACACACTTAATAAAGCACTCACATAAAAAATAAAAATAGATTTCTATAAATTGATTTTTAATCTTCATTAGGATTAAAAATAATCCTTGGGCCTTCTTCAAATGATATCTTTCATGGGATGCTCAAGTTGGGTCTTAATTCTTCATGGACTTTAATTTTTTCATGGACTTTAATTCTCCATGGGCTTGAACTCTTTTTTCTTCATGGGCTTGAATTCTTCATGGACTTGAATTCTTTTTTTTTCTTCATGGGCTTGAATTCTTTTTGGGCTTTGATTCTTCATGGGTCTCCAAGCCCACATTCTTCATGCCTACAAATAAGTAATTAAATATTAGTAATAAATTATATATTATATATATATATATATTTATATGATATACTATATGATATATTATAAACTTATATATTATATAGATAATCCATGCATGCATTTCATTGAGTATATATATGTATTATATTTACATGTTTATTATAATATATTATATATTATATATAGATATATATTACACATAATTATTCAATTAAACCAATTTAAAATCAAAACAGGGGTTATAATTATAACAAAAATTTTACAAAATTAACCACTAATCACCTCCCCTTGAGAGCTTCTCTCTCTAAACCAAGTGTGACATGATTAGGTAGAGGCAGTTTCTTGTTTTAATAGAAAGATGTCGAAGGTTATCCCTGTTGGTCATCAAGGGGATGCTAGCGGTAATGCTAAATGAGACATCACTTTCTCGACCGTCGGTCTGATATCCACCGTTACTGGGCTCGCTCTTCCGACTTCTTGTGATGAAGGCCGATCACAGGTTGGGAAGCCTTCGAGGGGCACCGGGGGGCTGAGTCATCTGCTGGGGTGCCATCTGTGGGCGTGCCTGATCTTTCCACCTCGGGGAACCATCAGGCAGCGTACCGCCGAATGGAAGATCGAGTTCTGGGGGTTTTGGCAGAGTATCGGGCGTTAGAGTTTGGATTCCGCTCGGAGGTAGCTACCCTTAAGCAATCGTATCGAGAAGAGGTGGAGCGTGTCCAAGAGGTGGCTGAGAGCAAGGCAAGGAAGAGGGTGGTCAGAGAGATGACTGACTTGAGTCAATAGCTGGAGGAGTCAGAGGCGTTGCTAACTCATTATCGTGAGGTCATAAGTCATCTTGGCCGCTAGTGCAAGGATGCCAGGGTGGCGCTTCGTGATTCAAAAGTGGAGGTTACCCATCTGCGAGCGACGCTCAGGGCTACTCAATCAATGGCGAAAGTTGATAAGACTCTGGTGTTGGAGGCTGTAGATGAGTATCTGGAGGGCTACAAGGAAGCTCTTCTCCATGTTCGAACTTTGTTCCCCTGCCTAAACCTGCAAGTCGTATATGAGGGTTGAGGGCGACCGTCTTGTTGACCCGATCGAAGGGATGTAGGTCAGGACTTTAAGGGAAACTCCAGAGGTGGGTCAAGCTAGGGAAGGTGCTGCCGATGATGTTGAATCCCTAACCGAGCTGCGCTAATTTACTCTTTTGTTGTTGTAGCGTAGGTTTTTCAATGTTTTCTTGAGTTTGCGTAGGCTTGTGGTATTATGACTTTTTTCCATCTTTTAACTTGCCATTCTTTTTTTTTTGGTACGTCGTACTTTCTTTGAGTTGAACTAGGGCACTTGAGTGTGGGCGTGGCGGTTTCTGAGTTGGATGGTATGATTGGTGTTTAATTTGGGAACCCGAGGTGCCAACTCTTTGAGTTTGGTAGAGGTTTGGGGGGATTATGCACGTAGTGCGAGCTTCAAGGTTATTGATGAGGAGTCGTTTCGATGCCGAACATGTTATTTTAACAAAACACTTCGTCCTTCAGGCGTTTTTATCAACACGCAAGGGGCGTTGATTGGTCATGGTGGGAATGGTTTTTCGTTTTTCGAGGTAGGGATATGACCGTATTGATGGTGTGATGTTTCATAGCCTGACCTTATTTAATGTTTAGGAGATGGTGAGGGACTTCTGACCATCAGGTGATTGCGTTTATAAAGTGGGAAATGAAAGCTCTTGGTTTCGCTCCATACTATCCTTGCTTGTTTGTGTCTTCATTCTAGGAGACTAAGGAAATGTGGTTAGTGTTTTACGGTTGGAATTTTTCATTTAGGTGAGGCATTTTTGCTAGTGATCCTATGGGTGACAACTTCCTGAGTGGTATGGTAAGAGCCGAGAGGTCTATGGTTGAGCGCGTTAAGACGAGGGCAATACAAAGATAGGTGAGACATGTCGTGTCTAAAATGGGTGATATGGCTTTCTCAGAGCTCACCTCTGGTGGAAGTATTGTGTTCTGGAGTCCGAGGGCTTGGGTCATCAACGTCAACATTATCAAGCTAGAGGTGGGGGCTCGTCTGCTAGCTCCAAGGTTGAAAGTTGGAAATGTCGGGACTACCTAGGCAGTGGGTTGTTCTGGATTTTCTTCAGGAGAAGCTGCCAGACTGGTAGAATCTGACCCCTTTGAGGGCAGGATGCCAGGTAACACAAAAGGGTTCCAGCTCTTCCCACGCAATTTATGGGAAAAATGATTACTGGTGATCTATGGGAGTGTGCTATGCAATGACCGCCACTTGGCCTTGTTTTACTCGCTTGTTTGTTCCTTGTTAGGTCTCTAGGCATTTGTATCGTGCGACAGTTGTAGTGTGGTAGGCAAGTGTAACGTGAAACTATTATAGATGTGAGGCTTGGAATCAAATATGAATTGTTTGTAATGAAATGTAAGTGTCTTCTGGGTACCTTGTTTTCTATTGTGTCCTGATGTAAAATATTATGGGATCGAACCGGGAAAAGCTTGACGTTCGATGTGCCTGTTTGTTACAAAGCATGACTTTGGGATCGAACCGAGAGAAACTCGAGGTCCAGTGTGCTTTTCTATTACAAGGCACGACTTTTGGGATTGAACCGAGGGAAGCTCGGGGTCCAGCGTGCCTATCTATTACAAGGCACGACTTTGGGGCAGTGCCCGAGATTCATGAGGGGCAAACTGACCATGTCGGTCTGGGTCCCGAGCACGATTTAAAGAATGACTGAGTCTGGCTTGAGGTTCTGTGCGTCTGTCTGATACAAGACGTGGCTCAACAGGGCTGAGGCAGGCTTAAGGCGCCTAGAGCAATAACGGGGATGTGCCTGAGGTCCATGTGAGACAGACTGACCATGTCAATCTGGGTCCCGAGCATGATTTAAGGGAGGACCGAGTTTGGCTCGAGGTCCTGTGCGTCTATCTGATACAAGGCGTGACTCGATAGGGCCAAGGCGCCTAGAGAAATGACGGGGTTATACCCGAGGTCTGCGCGGGGTGAACTGACCATGTCAGTCTAGGTCCCAAGAACGGTTTAAAGAAGGACTAAGTTTGGCTCGAGGTCCTGTGCGTTTGTCTGGTACAAGGCGTGGCTCGATAGGGGCGAGTCGGGCTCGAGGCGCTTAGAGCAATAACGGGGTTGTGCCCGAGGTCCGCGTAGGATGGACTAACCATGTTAGTTTGGATCCCGAGTATGGTTTAAGGAAGCATCGAGTCTGGCTTGAGATCTTATGCTCCTGTCTGATACAAGGCGTGACTCAATAAGGCCGAGTCGAGCTCAAGGCTCCTAGAGCAATGACGGGGCTATGCCCGAGGTCCGCGAGGGGCAGACTGACCATGTCGGTCTGGGTTCCGAGCACGGTTTAATGGAGGACCTAGTCTGGCTCAAGGTCTCGTGCGCCTGTTTGATACAAGGCGTGGCTCGATAATTAGTGGTTAATTTTGTTATAATTATAACCCTCGTTTTGATTTAAAATTGGTTTAATTGAATAGTTATGTGTAATATATATATTTATATTATATAATATATTATAATAAATATGTAAATATAATATATATATATTATAACATAATACATATACTCAATGGAGTGTATGCATGAAGTATCTATATAATATATAAGTATATAATATACCATATAATATATCATATAAATATATACATAATATATAATTTAATAACACTCAATTGTTTGCTGGTAGAGATGAAGAAAGTGGGCTTGGAGATTCAAATTGGATTAAAGAATGAAGAATTCAAATCCAACCCATGAAGAATTAAAACCCAACACATGCCCATTAAATTGAAGGCCCAAGGCCCAACACATGTTTAAGGCCCAACTTGAGCAAACCCATGAAAGACATCATTTGGAGAAGGCCCAAGCATTTAATCTTAATGAAAACCAAAAAACTTAATTGTAGAAATTTATTATTATTATTATTATTTAAATATTTATTTTATAAGTGTTTTATTAGGTATGTATTATAGCTAAAATTCATTTAACTTTATGAGTGCTTTATTAGGTGTGTATTTTATCTAAAATCCATTTAACTTTAGGTGTGTATTATAACTAAATCCCATTTAACTTTAAGTATATGAGTGCCCATTAGATATAATTATGTCTAATTGAATAATTGAAATTGTGTGGTTTGTATTGCATCTTGTGGGTTATAAATAGCTCAATTGATTGTATTTGTAAGGTTGATTATTATTCTTGAATTAAAATTTAGTTGTTTTCTTAAATTTTCTTTTTGAGAATTATTCTTGTTCTCTTTTCTTTTCTTTATTATTTTCTCTTATGATCTTACTTTCTTTCTTTCTTCTCTTGAATTCTTATGTCTTTTATTGTTACTTTATTATCTACCGCCTAAATAGTCGGTTAATTTTTACCTTTAAATTTCTGTAATTTTAATTCTTGTCTTTTTATTATTCACCGCCTAAATGGTTGGTTAATTTCTGCTATTTTAATTCTTGTCATTTAAATTATGCCATTTAAATTCCTGTCAATTAATTTATAAATGAAGATGTGTAGCTAAACCTAATCTTGGGTTAAGGCAAGAACAGTGTCAAACGCTAATGATTCCCAAAGAAAGCTACGCTTTAAATAAGTAATATTAATTTAAATTTCAATATGAGTGTATATTATTAATTGAGAAATCATTAAGTTTGGATTGGAGCGTAAGCAAAATTTAGATCTTTCATGCCACGTATGAGAGTTAGTAGAATTGGAAACGCTATCATACCCAAACCCGGATGATTAATTTAGTTATTTTGTGTATTATTTGTAATTGAATTTATGGTAGTTGTTTAAACTAGAATCTCACATATTATGTATGGGGATTGTTTAAACTATAACTATCATCATCTCTAATTGCATTTAATAACAAACCGTCATATCTGAAATTAAATTAATGTTGCTAATCTTTTCTGCTAAAAATTGTGAATCAATGGGTTTGTATTAAAATTGTCTTAATTCAAATGCTATCTAATTTTATATTCTCACATTCAATGTTTATTTTAACTTTTGTCTTGTTTTATTTCCTAACATCTGTTATTTGAAAATCTATAAAAAAAAATCATGTTTTCAATTCATTCAAATGTGTGTGTGTATTTGTGACATTCTTTTTCTTTTGCCATAAATAAATTTCTCAGTGGACGACTTGAACTCATCTAGAAAATATAAATTTAAATTTGGACTACAACTGCACTCATACACTGACGAGTATAAACCTCTCACCAAAATAAAGAAAAAAATATAAAAGTTTTAATGTGTTTTTATTGTGTTTTAATTGTAGGGTGAGAGTGCAGCCAAATTTTGGCGTCGTTGCTAGGGAGATTGAGGCAAAAACAAAAAGAAAAAATAAAAAACATCTCCTGATAAATTCGGTAACTCTGTTTCTCTTTTACTTTTTTTTTGTTTGTGCATTGTATATGAGACTGAGATCAGGTAGAATTCTGAAACAATATGTTCATATCATTCTGATTCTTTACCTACAATTTGATTGTCAACTTTACATTCATGTCTCAATACTACTACAATCTGTCTGCATAAGATACTTATCATGTTGAAAATGATCATTTTTGAATCCGATTTGTCTAGACCTCTTAAGGATTATTTATACCCTCCTAGGCAAACCACTTTTGATTTGTAACCAGACACTATCCACTTGTTACCCATTTACCATGAAATTGAGGTTTGGTGTGTTGTGTGTGAGACTTTAGCTCATTTGACGGATGACTGGCTTATAATACCTGTTTTTAAGGAGCTATTGTATGGTCAATCCAGTTACACACACACACACAACTATGAGGGAATGTATTACCAGAACCATGAAGAAAACTACCATTCGAACTTTGATGCATATCACCCTAATTCACACTTTCATCCAAATTTCTCATGGAAAAATGATTTTGTAGCCCAACCACATGAGCACTTCCTTTCCCAGCCTCAATCATTTCAAACGAATGAAGGGTCTACATTCGACACATATCAACCCCCTCATGAGAGTTCTTTAGAAGATACCTTCAATCTATTTATGCAAGGCTAAATGGAAATTTTTACACAAATGTCCAAATGTCAAGAACATACCATTAGAGTTACAGGGGACATTAGGAACCAATTGACACAGCTAAGACAGACTTTGAGCATGCCAGAGCCTGTCCATCCCAACTCATTCCAAATCACATTAATAAAACCCATAATCAAAAGTGAAAGTCAGGAGCAAGGCATAGGAGTGACTGTCTTAAGGAGTGGAGAAATAATTGAGAAACTTGATTCCCCTAGGACAGTACACCCTCTGGTGCAAGAAGAGATAGTGGTTGATCACAATGAGATAGATGCCAATGAAGCCTTAGAGGAAGAAAAAGACCAAAATGATGTGAGAAAATAAAAAATCTGGGAGGAAGAAGAGGATAAAATCCGAGAGCCAAAATGTGAAGATGTTATAGGTCTATTCACATTTAAGCCTAAATTTCTATCTTTTAGGCTAGTCTATATTATTGAGGATCAAATTAAACCAGACATGTGTAAGATATTTGTGTGAATTAATGTGCCATACTCTAATGTAATAAAACCAACATCTCCGGATGATATATTTTCAAAATATGTATGTGCATTCAAGAGAAAAATTAATTTACATAATTTTGAAAATAACTTTAAAAGTGGTGTAATGAATGAGAGTTATTATATGATTAGGTGGGCAACCACTCATCTGATCCTTAACTGGAAGAAAAGAAAAAAAATCTAAAAAAATAAAATAAAATAAAATATTGTTTTTTTTAAATAAATAAATATATATATAAACAAAAAAATAGATATAAAAAAATTTAAAAAAATTATTTATTTATTTATTTTTGTTAGAGAGGAAAGAGGAGACAATTGACGTTGGTGGTAGCCACTTTTCTAAGGCAGTGCAATCATACTGCCCTATAAAAAAAGAGACACACTGCTAAATGTTGAAAAATGAGACGTTAGACGACGCCAAGTGTGTCAGCGCAATTATGGCATGTCTCGAGCCGAATGTGGAATAGTAACACCCATTACTCTATAAGAGACTCCATATCTATAAGAGACAAGCCACACTTTTGCAAACAAGCTTAGTTTTCTCTCTTTCATGTCTTTCTCCGATCAGGTACTCTCGTTCATTTTGTAAGATTTATAGTTTCTATTTTTCTCTTATTATAGTTGTCTTTTAATTAAAAAAAAAGGATCCTCAACTCTCAAAAATTCACAAGTACTATCCATCTCTCCCAATGAATGATTTGAAAAAAAATTATGCTGGTAGGTGTGAAAGACTTAGGATATTGATGTATAATAGTATCCCTGAAGATATTCGTTGGTTGATCGAAGCAAAAGTTCGATTAGCTGGCAAAACTTTACCTAATTTTAAGCACTTTTCAAGTTTGAGGAAGAGTAGTTTTGCGAAGAAACGAAAAGCAAAAAGAGTGAATGGTTGTCATAAATGTGCTTGTTGGACCTATAACACACGATGCAAATCTGTGGGGTTTACGTCCGTAAATCGAGAAGATAAAATTAGTTTCATAAAGGATGGACTGAGTAAGGAGTCTTTGGATGACATCCGATTGACTCTTGAGACGCATCCATGTGGCATAGTGCAAAGAAAACTTCTTGCTTTATGAACGCAATTTATAAGTGACAACCAACGCTATAGTCTTGGGAATTTAACTAAAAACGACTCTGTTTGTCAATCTATAAGAAAATTGGATGGGAAACCTATCCCCACTTCATAGAAAGTGTTTAAACTATTTCTGGACATAAAACTAAAGGAAGATGTGAGCCATAATCACAACTACTTGTACATACGCATGATTTTTGTTTGTGTTTATTTCTTATTGAATTCTTATATAGTTGCTTTTGATCACCTAACCTCTTTTCATGGCATATAGAAGGAACAAATATAAATGGAAGGTCAATTAGTTCATCGAATCAATACCATATGTGTATTATGTGGCTCTCAACTTGGGAGCGATAGTTGTTACGCACTTGCAGCAAGCAAACTTGGCCTAAAATTAGAAGAAAAAAAATTAATTTGGTATATGGAGGGAGAAGTTATGGATTGAATGGTTGTGTTTCACAAGCTGCACATCTTGAAAAATCATATGTAGTAGGTGTAATGCCAATCCCTTGGGTTGAACCACATATTTCCGGGATTACATGCAGTCAACTTATAGAAACGAATTCTATATTTGAGCGCATGGCTTGTAAGATTTATCAGTCAGACGCCTTTATTGCTTTACCAGGAGGTTTTGGTACACTTAAAGAAATCTTTTGTATAATCTCCTGGGTCAAGAATGATCTACATACCAAACCCATTAGACTTTTAAATGTTAACAATTTTTTCGATGAGTTGCTCTCTTTTCTTGATTAGGCTCTGGATCAAAAGTTCATTTCTCTTTCAGCAATAAAGATTCTCATTTCTACATCTGCCATTGAGGAGCTGCTAGAGAAATTACATGCTTATGTTCCACATCACGATTCTTATGAGTCTCAGGTAGATTAGTCTAAGGTAATCAGAAACAAGTGCAAAAAAGATCCGATTAATTTAGATTTATCCCTGTAAGACAAGTCTATGATGAGATGGCTGAATAAGGAGTACTTTTTGTACTCTTGAGACGCATCTCCTATGGCTTGCATGAAATTTCTTTCTTGTGTTCTAAAAAAAAGAAAATTGTGGAGTGTTGTTAGGCAAAGTCTTTGTTAAAATGACTGAGTAAGGAGTACTTTTTGTACTCTTGAGACGCATCTGTTTATTTTACAACTTGCAGGATTTTTCTTGATTGTGTTCTTATTATTATTAAAAAAAAAAAAACTGTGGAATGCTATTAGGCGAGTCTATAATAAGATGGCTAAGTAAGGAGTATTTTTTGTACTCTTGAGACGCATCTGTTTATCTTATGACTTGCATGAAATTTTTATTTCGGTATGAAAATATAAATATATATATATATGGTATGCTCATTTATTTGTTTGAATTTTAGCAGTTCACAGTAAATCTATGGATTTGTGGAGTTACAGGTATTCCTAACAATACGAAACATGAATGCATTGATTTCTTATTTAAAAAAATATATGCATTAGAACAAGTAATTTGCATTCATCGGGTATTCAAAATTTAAAAATTAGTTATCGGTCATAAAGTCGAATGTAACAATAATTAGCTAATTAGTACATTGTATGATCTCTCAACAGAAGTGGAGACTATTACCCAAGTGAGTGTTTGAGCTTAATAACCGTTAATTTTGAGTGAAATAATACTTACTCTAAATATACTTTATTGTTTATCTCATATTTTCAATGGCTTCAAAACATCAATTCGCTTTGAATATCTAGTATGATAGCGGATGAATTTGACTGGTTTCAAATTTTGAATTAGATGACTGAGTAACATCGTTTTGTAGAAGCATGATAGGGGGATCAATTTTTTTCATTTTTGGCCTATTAACCTTTTTTCTTTCTTTACATTAACCTCATTTGCTAGCCTATTGAGCCATTTGTAGTACAATTTCTTTCGTTACCTTCGTATAACCCATAACCATATGAATTTTGTCCAAATTAGTGTGTTTTTTTTTTTGGGAATTAGTCTATGTAGCTATTTTCATATTTAAGAAAAAAAATTAAAAAAAAAGGAAAAAAAAAGAAGAAAGAAAATCCTCTTAGCTATTCAGTACAATTGTTTCAAAATAAATGCTGAAAAAAAAAATTTCCAACACATCATTTGCACAGTCTACCTTTTCTTTGACAACCAGTATTAACCTCATAGCCCCATTACAACCTGGTCTAGTCCCTCTTGATGCTATAAATCATGTGATCTCAGAATTCGAGTTTGGAGTAGGGAATTATGTTTAAATTCAGAAGCTATTTATTTAGGGCATTATTCCAGTCATGAAGTTATGTCAATTTTCCTATTCTTTCCTGAAAATATGTTCCTTGTATATAGATGACACCTAGTTTTGAACTTGTTCTATGTTTACTCTTATAATGGTGCATCTCTTTGTGTGTACACTTGAGGAATCTTTTTTATTGGAGGGAAAATCCATAGTAAGATTTAAAGTCAAAATTTTGAGAGAGTAAATATATGTATTAGTTATCCTAATTGTCATTCCTGAGATTGTATGACCTTTAACTAAAAATCTGATTTAGAATGTTAAATTATTTATTCAATTTTATGCATTTCGGTTTCGAATTTGAAATTTTTACATTCATATAATTATTATGAATAAATCTTGGCAAGTGTATAGTCTGATTGCTAAGGGACTAGCAATGTTTACGTTGAGGGGTATGATTAGTGGTTAATTTTGTAAAATTTTGTTATAATTATAACCCCCGTTTTGATTTTAAATTATTTAATTGAATAGTTATATATATATATTATATAATATATAATAAACATGTAAATATAATATATATATTATAACATAATACATATACTCAATGGAATGCATGCATGAAGCATCTATATAATATATAAGTATATAATATACCATATAATATATCATAAATATATACATAATATATAATTTAATAACACTCAATTATTTGTTTGTCGGTATGAAGAAAGTGGGCTTGGAGACTCAAATTGGATTGAAGAATGAAGAACTCAAACCCAACCCATGAAGAATTAAAACCCAACACATGCCCATTAAATTGAAGGCCCAACACATGTTTAAGACCCAACTTGAGCAAACCTATGGAAGACATCATTTGGAGAAGACCCAAGCATTTAATCCTAATGAAGACCAAAAAACTCAATTGTAGAAATTTATTATTATTTTTTTTTATTTTTAAATATTTGTTTTATAAGTGTTTTATTATGTGTGTATTATAATTAAAATCCATTTAACTTTCTGAGTGCTTTATTAGGTATGTATTTTACCTAAAATCTATTTAATTTTATGTGTGTATTATAACTAAATCCCATTTAACTTTAAGTGTGTGAGTGCCCATTAGATATAATTATGTCTAATTGAATAATTAAAATTGTGTGGTTTGTATTGCATCTTGTGGGCTATAAATAGCTCACTTGATTGCATTTGTAAGGGTGATTATTATTCTTGAATCAAAATTTAATTGTTTTCTTATATTTTCTCTTTGAGAATTGTTCTTATTCTCTTTTCTTTTCTTTATTATTTTCTCTTATGATCTTACTTTCTTTCTTTCTTCTCTTAAATTCGTATGTCCTTTATTGTTATTTTATTATCTATCGCCTAAATGGCCAGTTAATTTCTGCCTTTAAATTTCTATAATTTTAATTCTTGTCTTTTTATTATTCACCGCCTAAATGGTTGGTTAATTTATGCTATTTTAATTCTTGTTATTTAAATTACGCCATTTAAATTCCTGTCAATTAATTTATAAATGAAGATGTGTAGCTAAACCTAATCTTGGGTTAAGGCAAGAACAGTGTCAAACGCCAATGATTCCCAAAGAAAGTTACGCTTTAAATGAGTAATATTAATTTAAATTTCAATATGAGTGTGTATTATTAATTGAGAAATCACTAGATTTGGATTGGAGAGTAAGCCTAACTTAGAGCTTTTATGCCACGTATGAGAGTTACTAGAACTGAAAACGCTATCATACCCAAACCCGGATGATTAATTTAGTTATTTTGTGTATTAATTGTAATTGAATTTATGGTAGTTGGTTAGACTAGAATCTCACATATTATGTATGGGGA
The DNA here is from genome assembly GCA_036245055.1 of Diospyros kaki. Taxonomy (NCBI): domain Eukaryota; kingdom Viridiplantae; phylum Streptophyta; class Magnoliopsida; order Ericales; family Ebenaceae; genus Diospyros; species Diospyros kaki. The sequence continues at coordinate 35,461,423 of BSEG01000016.1, forward strand.
CTGCTTAAACTATAACTATCATCATCTCTAATTGCATTTAATAACAAACCGTCATATCTGAAATTAAATTAATGTTACTAATCTTTTATGCTAAAAATTGGGAATCAACGGGTTAGTGTTGAAGTTGTCTTAATTCAAGTGCTATCAAATTTCATATTCTCACATTCAATGTTTATTTTAACATTTGTCTTGTTTTATTTCCTAGCATATGTTATTTGAAAATCCATAAAAAAAAAAATCATGTTTCCAATTTATCCAAATGTGTGTGTGTGTTTGTGACATTCTTTTTCTTTTGTCAGAAAATAAATCTCTCAGTGGTCTACCTAGACTCATCCAGAAAATATAAATTTAAATTTGGACTGCAACTGCACTCGTACACTGACAAGTATAAACCTCTCACCAAAATAAAGAAAAAAATATAAAAGTTTTAATGTGTTTTTATTGTCTTTTAATTGCAGGGTGAGAGTGCAGCCACTCGGTAGGGCCCAGACGGGCTCGAGACGCTTAGAATAATGACGGGGTTGTGTCTGAGGTCCGCGCGGGGCGAACTTACCATGTCAGTCTAGGTCCCGAGCATGGTTTAAGGGAGGACCGAGTCTGACTTGAGGTCCTATGTGCTTTTCTAACACAAGTAGTGGCTCGATAGGGCTGAGGTAGGCTCGAGGCGCCTGGAACAATGACGAGGTTGTGCTTGGCTCGATAGGACTGACCATGTTGGTCTGGGTCCCGAGTACAATTTAAAGGAGGATCGAATCTGGTTCGAGATCTTGTGCGCCTATCTGATACAAGGCGTGGCTCGATAGAGCCAAGGCGAGCTTGAGGCGCTTAGAACAATGACGGGACTGTGCCCGAGGTCAGCGTGAGGCGGATTGGCCATGTCGGTCTTGGTCCCGAGCACTGTTTAAAGGAGGATCAAGTTTGGCTCGAGGTCTTGTGCGCCTGTTTGATACAAGGCGTGGCTCGATAGGGCTCAAGGCGCCTAGAGCAATGACGGAGCCGTGGCCCGAGGTCTGCATTTGTACCTGTATTTAAATTTGCTTCATAAAATGTGGAGTTTTTGGCATACCTTGTTACTTCGGCGTGCCTCGGTAGTGGCTCGCCCAAGCATTTGTCTTTGCTTAGTATATGCACTATGTGGGTCGAGGTTGCAGATGACTTGTTCTCGTATTTAATTGATTAGGCAAGGCTGAGGTTATATGAGTTAAGGCTGTCTCGAGGTGATGGAGAAAAAAAGGGGATTATGTCGGGGTTTATCGGGGAGTGCCAATGGAAAATCTGTGTTTCTGCTTTTTGTGAAGCTATGACAAGTAATAAGTGGAACCAACCGTCTTTATTTAGTAAGGAATATTATAACAATGAGTCTCTAGAAGGATGACTGCTTAGTTGGGGTATGCCCTTGCTTTTTCACGCCTCAGATTCAACTAGGTGGCGGGCTGTGCTGTTGATATTGATCCTGGTTCGATGCTCGTTCCACAGATGGTTTGTTCTGAGCAGGAGTCTGATCCTTCTAGGTGGGGCTCTACCTTGAGTCGACATTAGTCATCTGCTGGTTGGTTTTGTTTTTCTAACTTTGTCATGTGCACACTGGGGTGCGGGGCTTGACCATTTGTCCTTGCCATTTGATTATTATTCTTGGGAGTGTCGTTTCCTCAATTATCTTTATTGGGTTTGGGGTTTCAAATCCTGAGACTGTTGTGGTAACATTGCCGAGCCTTTTTTTGGTCAGCGTGAATGGCTCCGACCTTGGTATCTGTTACTGAGAACTTCATAGTTAGATGGGGAATGGACATTACTACGGTTAATTTGTTGAGAAAATGGTGGTCGAGCAACGCATTGTATGGTGTTCAACAGTTAACGACCAGGTATCAAATGCAGATTGTCTTGATGAGAGGAGCTGACCCGAATGATGTTAGTAAGTCAATGTAGCTCTTAACGCTTACCTATTCTCTTGGAAAGCCAATCAAGTTTCCATCAAATGGTCTTAGTTCCCCTTCAGGGATTCCCATTTTCTTTAAGGTTAACAAGTATATCAGGTCAGCCGAGCTGCCTTAATTTATGAGGACTTTCTTCACCAAGAAGTTGACAGTGACAACCGAGATTACCCTGGGATCATCGAGGTTTTTGTCGATAGCTTCGAAATCCTCCTCGGTAAAGGAGATTGCGGGGTGGGGAAAATTCTTCGTGGTCTCATCTCGACGTTATCTATTGACATTACCGCCAGAGATGCTATTTTCTTGCCGAGCTTGATTCTTCTCCGCCTACAAAGCCTTTAGAAATGGTGTTAATAACCCCGGTTACCGAGTTTCCTAGGGGCAGTCCGACGTTTTTCCTATTACCTGCTTGGTGCTGCCTCTAAGGGCTGCGGCTCCTTTGCTTTTCCGAGTTGCCTTTGGGGGATCACCTTCGATCTGGTCTGTAAATGTAGTGACGGAGATAACCCTTCATGACCAGCGCTATTTGGTTTTTTAGGGCGGTGCATTCCTCGGTCGTATGTCCGAACATGCGGTGGTAATCACACTGCTTGCTAGTGTCGGTGTTGCCATGAGAGGGTCGTTGTTCACTGGTATCTGGGAGATGAAAAACCCTGGCGTTGTAGACTTCTCAAAAAATTTGGTCCCACCTTGTTGTAAGGGGGGTGTATGTGTTGTTGTGTAACCGAGGTGGCTTGAGGGCGCGAGGTGGTTTTCTCCGCCCTTTGTTGTGATCCCAGTCTTCTTGGTTTCGGTAGGGGTCTCTTATGTGGTTGTGTTGATGCCGGGCAAGAGGTCCTGGCTAGGGGCCAGTTGCGGCTATACTTGCAGCTCAACATTCGTGAGCCGGGCGGTTGAGGCTTCTCCATGTTAATGTACCCTGTCGAGCGAGTTCTGAGATCAGCCAGGGTAGCGAAGGGCTTTTGAACAAGTGAATCAGCGAAGGGGTCTACTCTTAGTCCAGCCATGATAACATGTAGGGATACTACGAGGCTAAGGTCTTTGATCTAGAGGGTTTCTTGAAAGAACCTATTCATGAATGCCCGCAGTGGCTCGTACTCGCCCTGTTTTAGGTTGATAAGACTGGCCGAGGTCCTGTGATGGGCTTGGCTATGGAGAAATGAGTGAGAAAGTGGGTGGCCAGCTCAGAGAAGTCGTGGATAGAATTCGGCTCTAGGGACGAGAACCACAACATGGTCGATTTCCTCAAGGTGCTAGGGAAAGATTAGCATATGATTGAGTCCGAGCTTTCGCTTATCACGTGGCGCCGCTAAATGTGGTGAGGTGATCTTGGGGGTCAGTAGTGCCGTCATAAGGTCTAAGGCATAGGGTGGGTGAAAACAATCGGGTAAAGGAATGATCATGATGAACTTGAAAAATGGATGGCTATAAGAGTACGAAGATGTGAAGGGTGAGGGGATAAGGGTATGGGTAGCCTGGTAGTGTTGGTGACGATTGCCTTCTGCATCGCAGTCAGTTTGCTCATTGGGTTGGCTACGTTGCTGGTTTTGGGTTAATTCGACAATTCGATTCTGGAGCTGCTGGACTGTCTGGAGAAGGACCTCTATGATAGCTAGATTTTGTGGAGGGTGATTAGGGTTATTCAGCTCTTGGGCGGGGGCGCTTTTGGTTCACACCATGGTGTGGCAATGATGAGGTTGGTTTGAAAGGCTTTTGGTGAGCTTATGGGGTAGAAAAGTTTTACTGAGCCCTAAGGTGGGCGCCAGATGTTCATTCCTGACCAAAAGAAGACGATCGAAGGCGGGGCACGAGCTCTAGTGATGGGTCCGTCCGGGGGGCGGCTGGCACCTACAAGTACTCCGATACTCGAGTGAGTAAGAGGGTAAGGAGACACAGTGTATTAGTAGGTCAAAGATCAGAACATACATTGGCTATGAAGAAAGCTTGGTGATATAAGAGGAGGAGATGTTTTCCTACATGCATGCATCATGCGTTTGCAGGTAATGAGACTGACTATCTTGTGCCGATGGAGGTTCTCATGTGGTAGCATGGTGGTGACAAGACTTTCATTAATGTGGATGAGATTCGCCATTGATGAGGGCATGATTTGAGGCGGCCGCGCAGATACCCAGTGGAATTTGCAATGATGTCGTGGCAGGCTGGTACGGGGCCAAGATTGAGCCTAAGGAGAGAGCCAAGATTAGGTCTGGACGGTCCAATTGGATCTTTGACAAGGGTAATTTATAAAGTTCTTTGGATAGGGCTATCTAGATTGAAGTATAGAAAATTGAGGTATGAATAAATAATGGTGATGTTTTCCTAATGAGAGAAAAAAGATGATGAAAGAAAAAAGATTAAGAAATAAGGAGGCCTTGACATGAATAAGAACTTCCAAGTGAAATATGGCTTTTATAAGTTTTTTGTGATGTATTATTTGGTTTTGTGAATGTTTGTATTTATATGTAGTTGGGTTAAAGGTGAATGAGAACAACAAGGACCTAGAGTTTTAAAGGACATTAAAGTGTCCCTTAAACCATAAAGAAAAAGATAAGAAAAAATAAAGTCAATTCTCGTTGATAAAATTCTCATCGAATTCTTTTTTTTCTCTTATTCTTTTTCTCTGTCTCTTTCACACACACACACACACTAATAGAATCGCATGTGTCTAAGTACTTTGTGGCCTTACACGTTTATTGATCTTTAGCAAAGATTGCTAAAAATAAAAAACACTTTGGATAGGCATGTTTAGATCTAGATACAGAGAATTGAGATGAATATGACAATGGTGATATGTTGCGAATTAGAGAAAAGATGATAAAAGAGATAAAGAAGGTCAAGAAAAAATGAAGCCATTGAAATGAGCAAGAATTTCAAAGTGAAGTATGGCTTTATAGATGTTTTGTGATGCATTTTCAATCTTGTGGGTATTTATATTTACATATCGTTAGGTCGAGGGTGAATGAGAATAATATGGAGATGAAATTTTATAGAAGGTACTAAAGTGTTTAGATTAAAAAATGCTTCTTTAATTTTCATTTGAAAGAATTTGAAGTAAGAGGTTTAATGAACTAGTCAAAAAAGAAAAACAACGAATTACTCGTCGTTATCGGTCAACTACTTTCTATCATTTTCTCAATTCCATCTCAATGTGGGAATCCAACGGCGAGTTCTATCATCACTACTAGCAAGAATTCCACTTTTTTCATTTTTCTTATTTTTTTATAATATTAAAAATTAATAAAAAATTAAGTTTAATATAATTTTAATTAACATCATCTCTTTAAACAAAAATAATAAACCTAAGGACATTTACGGACAATTTTAAACTATACGAAATTTCCGTGTTAGTAAGCAATTGATCCTATTTTTGTATATTCCAAAACATATCAATAACTTTTTTTATTTTGTTGAAAAATAAGGGGTTTAAGTGACACAAATCGATTGTTGGGGGGGGGGGATTCTCGTAATTTTGCAAATTGACATTCCTCGGCCTTTTGCAATTGCATCCGTACATTTTTGTCCCTCGCGGTGTGTGAATGTGAATAAATGAATGAATGAATGGCCGGCCGTGGTACTTGACCCTCCCCACCCCTGTTTAATGATTTTGTATTTAATTGCTCTTCCTCCTGCCAGCTGATCGACAGCTCCACTTCCCTTATTTATCATTTATTATATATTGTTGTTATCTTGTACCAAATATCTTTAGGATCGTTATCAGTATTTACATATTTTATTTTATTTTTCTATAAATCCCAACCAAATTTAGTTAACTTTATATTTAAATATTACAAAAATAATTAATATAATTGTGCTGTGTTACATAGGATAGCACATCTTATAATTTAAGATAGCGTTTATTGTTCTTAGGACACAAATTAAGTGATTGACCCACGATAAATTAAGATTCGCATAAGTAGATCGTGGGTTTGATTTGTTATCTTGCGTAGTGAAACAAAATCTTTATCTATAATTTATCTTCTCTATCAAAATCGAGGGTATAAGCGACGAGAGACTGCGCAAAGACGATAATCTCAAAATAAAGTTTGTTAAAATGAATGAAATAAGATTATATTGAGATAAAGTTGAAGTATTTTAAAAATATATTAAAAAAATAAAATTTAAAATATATTTTTTTATCTTATCTTTGTTAGTTTATATCCGAATTAAATGTATAAATTGAGGTCCTAAATATAAGAAAACTAAAACTGAAGTCCATGATATCATCCCCTTCCCCTGGGGCCGGATCCTCGCTATCGCTATCGCTTGCTTAATTCTCTCCACATTTCCTTCTGGTAGCCCAACTCGGCTTTGACTCGGTTTATCATTTTTGTTTTTGTTGAAATTGGCAAATAAAAACAAAATCAAAATCAAAATCAAAATTTAGAAAGAAAAAATAAGAAAAAAAAAAAAGAAATTCCCGAGAGAGAGAGAGCGATCAGCAATTCAGCTTTGACAAAGAAAGGAAAGCTGGAAAGGGGGAACAATGCCCCGTTTCTCTGTCCGCGTTTGGCAGCAGATTCTCGAATTCGTTGATTTCAGATAGATAATAATTAGGTATATAGAACCCTAATTTGGTGAATTTTGAATCCAATGCATTGGTGTTGGAGGAGTTTTGAAGCGGCCAATTCATCCATCGAATCGGAGGAGAAGGGGGTTTCCGGCGACTGCGGCAGCGGATCTGATGGTGCCAGCTCCGGTGGCGCTTTTCGGAGAGAGCTGTCGGTGTGGTGCCAGTGATAGGAGTAGGACGGACGGACGGCGACGATGCAGCTTCACTTCTCACCTAGCATGAGAAGCATAACCATATCGAGCAGCAACAATGGGTTTGTTGACTTGATGAAGATCAAGGTCGCAGCTCGCCACCTCTCTTACCGCACGCTATTCCACACGATCCTCATCCTCGCTTTTCTCTTGCCCTTTGTCTTTATTCTCACCGCTCTTGTCACCCTCGAAGGTGTCAACAAGTGCTCCTCATTCGGTACTATTATAAACATTCTTTTCGTTTCAGTCTCTCCTTTCAGATTCATTGATACGTAGTGGATGGATTGATTTCCAAGTGGTTGCGTCGTGTAGATCTTGATTTCCTTCCTACTGTTAATTACTTCATCCATGGGGTTGGTTCATTCTTAAATGTGCAAATGTGCATGCAGGGAGATCACAGGATTCGTCCCCTTTTGATTTATGCTTGGTTTGATTGAATTTGACTCCTGATTCGTTGATTTTCGATGCTTTTGCTAATTAGATTCATGCTGTTTAGAATGGGGGAGACCCGGTGTTGCTTCTTTGACTGAGCATAAATTCAATTCCTGGCTTTCTTTCCAAACTTCTTTTGGTCCATGCGATTGTAGATTATAGTGTCGACTTTTGAAATCTAATTGCAGCATTAATATCGCGTGTGTATTTTGAGAGGTAAGTTGGTGTCAACCATTCCTCCCAATTATTATTTCATTCGTTTCTGGGTCTTGCATCAAAATTCAGTCCACTTATCAGGTTATTCACGTTAACTAAATTGGGATAGGTCTGAATGTCCTTAATATGACTGAGTTCTATCTGAATTTGGAAATTGTTTTCTACTTTTGGTTTGGCTCAGAGCTTAATCAAAACAGAATTTATGAAACGTAATTTTTAATCTGTTAAAGCTATTTTGCAATCCGAATGCATGAACTTTTCTGATATTTTTGGTTTTTATATTTTCGTTTGTTATGTTTTATTTTCTAAAGGAACTGAGTAGTCCAATTTTTGAGTTCAGCTTTTGTTCTGGGGAGAGAAAATGAGTTGCTTTTGGTGGTTTATGCCATTTGACAGAGCAAAGTTATTTCTTCAAGTGAAGCTTTGTCAAAACTCATGGAACTTGTCCTCGGATAAAAATGCCATCTTGGATTTGACCAAAGCTAAATGTGGTAGAGCTTGCCCCATTTTGTTTGCTGGTTTCTATAACTGTGATCTGCTTTACCATCGTTTGCATACGTATGTCTTTATCAAACTGAAATGAGATTAGGTCCTTATCTCCTTGATCAACACTATGTATTAACTTATCCATTTAGGTTTGGTGGATCTTGTTGCAGATACCTGTTTTCTGATTCCCTGTTGGCACCCCAACCTTCTTTCTTTTTCTATATCTTTTACCTTATTTTGTGGTTAATTGATCTTTATTTTTCTGTCAATGAGTTTACATCCAACCACAACACTTTCTGCATTGGTGCAGTCTTTCAATGTGTAGATTCTGAATTCTCGTGTGAAATCTTGTAAATGCATTTCTTTGCATGCTTTGAGTGTCCTTAGAGCATGATATATTTATGTATATTTGTTCCTCCTTTGAAGCCATTTGGTTGTCAATGATTTGGGCAGAGTCCTATAGACTTGTTATCCTCTCCGTGGCTCCGCACCACAGCGCTCTTGTTGCGCATGTGTTTGGGATTGATTTCAATCTTTCATTTCTTTTTGTCTTCCAGATTGTTTAGGCAGGCGTTTGGGACCAAAACTTCTTGGCAGAGTAGATGATTCAGAGGTAAAAAGTGCTTCTAATCCTTTTCAGTATTTTTGTTTTATGTCATGCCATGCCCTGTTTATTTTTTTGTATTCTTTGTTTGTGGATAAATAAGCACACTCTCTTAAGGTTTTTTTAATTGAATGTTTACCTTGATGGTGTTGCCACAGAGATTGGTTAGAGATTTTTACAAAATTCTCAATCAAGTGAGTGCAGAGAAAATTCCAGATGGCCTGAAGCTGCCAGAGTCATTTACTCAACTCATTTCTGAAATGAAAAGCAAGAAGTACAATGTGAAGGACTTTGCTTTCATCCTAAGGGCAATGGTAAGTGATGTGTCAGACATGTTTTCATTTTTCCCTTGTTTCCTTTTTTGCTGCTCAGTGTATTTCCGCATATGGGGTTTCTTCATTTTGTCCTTGTCTTCATTTTCTCTTATGTTTCCTTTTCCCCCTTGTTTTCATTTTACTGCTCAGTGTATGCCTGTTGATGTGGTTTTCTTTATTTTGTTTCTGGTTCCTCCCAGCATCTTTCAATATGCTTAACTTTTTTGTAGGCAGAAATTAGTGCCATTCTCTGGTGATGCTTATATATTTCGCACAAGTAATTGTAGTGTAGAGAGAAAATGCCCCAAGGGGTTGAACCCTGCACAAGCTAAAAGACAAACTCAAGTAGGGAGCCTATATATAGACACCCCAAGAAGCCCAGGTATAGATGTGGATATAAACATATAATAGCTCGATTTGATTTTGGCCAAAATGAGCATATAGATATGGTGATAATATGAAATAGTTATATTCTTAATTGTTTTCATTAGCAATGTCTATGAAGACATTAACTCAATTCAATTAATAAATTTAAGGGTAAATTACACTCAACACCCCTGAGGTTTGATAAAAAAGACAAAGACACCCCTAAGGTTAGATAAAAAGAAAGAGACACCCCTAACATTTGAGAAATGACAGAGATCTCCCTTGATTTTACAACTCTAGCCTCCCTATTGATACTCCATAGATGTTAAAAATTTTAATATGATAAAATATCCTCACATTTTTTCTCCCCTTCCTTATATTCTCTTCGTATGGTGAACTAGCCTGACTTTGGATCTGTCTTTTTCTCTGGTTCGACAATGGGTTAGCCATCACTGGACCAGAGAGACAAAGAGAAAGAAACTGTTGGATTCTAGCCAATTTACTGGATAGAGGAGGCTAAAGGGAGGTGGAGAGAAAATGCAAGGGTATTTTTGTCACATTTACAATTTTAAAAATGATAGGGGGAAAGGTATTTTTGTTATTTCTCAAATGTCAGTGGTGTTTTTGTCTTTTTGCCAAACCTCAAGGGTGCTGAGTGTAATTTACCCTAAATTTAAACACCTTTCAACATACAATAAGCAACATTATTTTATGAGTCATATAGAATTATGCACCAAATCTAAGGTATTTTCACAATTTTTTTGTTTTAGAGCTACAAAATTTCACCCTAATAATTGGTATCAAAACTATTTAGAAATAAAAAATAAAATCTGAATTTCCAGGAACTCTAGTTGCTGGGAGGGCAGGTGTGATTGTTCTCAAAGTTTTGGTTAAGCAAAGCGCTAGGAGTTTATTGGTTAATATGAACCATCCTCAGCTACACCTTATCCCAACTAAGTTAGGGTTAGTGTCTCAGAATTCATAATGTCGATTCAATTAGTAATCATGCCACTTTCCATAATAGCTTGAAAATATACTAGTGTGTCTTATATTCATTTTACATGTTTGCAGCACAATAGTAAAAGATTAACCAAATACTAATTACTTGCTTTCAACTTAATTAGTACGCCATCACACTCAGTTATCAAACTCAACTTTAGTACTTTTGTCAACATTGTTTCCACAACACAACACAATAAAGCTCAACAACAACAACACAACACAATACACAATATCAAACTGGCCCTTGTATATTCTCTTGCCATATTATCGATCAAAGTGCATTTTATGAGATGGACAGTAATTACACCTAAAAATGAAACAATATCTTGTTTTAAATACCTTTAGAGTTTAGACAAGTAGACAGTGAGGCACTTTGGATTCTAGATAACTTTTAATAAATCTTTTTCTTTTTTTTTTTTTGGGGGGGGGGGGGTGCTGATTCCATATGAATTGTTTCTTTGTTTTGTAAATTAAAGGGACAGTGTTACACTGCTGCCAGACCTACATCTACCTCCCCCCCCCCCCCTCCCCGCTCTTTTACTTATCTTGAAAAACCAAACGTAGACCTTATATCAGATGATGAGTGGGAAGAAGTCCATCAAATGCGGAAATGATTTTAGGGCTAGAGCAACTAAAAGGGCTAAAGATTTCATGCATTTCATGTAAACTATGCCCTATATAAAGATGATGTTGTTATGGATATTGAAGAATTTAGAGAATAAAAAACTGATTTAGAAGAGATCCAAAGCACAAAACAACTCTAATTATTCTGGGGTATACGGCTGTGTTAAATATAGCAATACAACATATTTTCTAGCTAAAAAATAGGAAATTCAAAATACAAATTAATAACAATTTATTTAGATAATAAAAGACCTAAGTTTTAGGATATAAAATGATTTATCTTCTATCTTCTTATCTGGCCTTTAGATTCAAATCTTCAAGATATAATCTAGGCTTTATCTTTTCCAAGATTATCTTCAACACTCCCCCTCAAGCTGGAGCATATATATCCTTCATTCCCAGCTTGCCTCTTATTACTTCAAAGCCTTGTTTGTTCATTGCTTTTGTAAAGATGTCAGCTTCTTGTAGGCCAGTAGGAATGTACATTAGTTTTATTCCACCATCTTCAATCTCTTGCTTGATGAAGTGTCTATCAATTCTCACATGTTTCATCCGGTCATGTTGACCTGGATTGTTTACTATACTGATAGCAGACTTATTATCACAGTATAATCTTGTAGGATCAGTATTAGTCATCTTCAAATCATTCATAAATTTTTCCAGCCATATTATTTCACAGACTCCTTGAGCTATAGCCCGGTACTCTGCTTCAGCACTACTTCTTGCTACCACACTCTGTTTTTTGCTTCTCCATGTGACAATATTTCCCCACAGTTTTGTGCAATAACCAGAGGTTGATTTACTATCTTCAACTGAACCTGCCCAATCAGCATCTACAAACCCTTGAATTCCTCGGTCTTCATATTTTTTGAATAAAATACCCTTGCCAGGAGTTCCTTTCAGATATCTTAGGATATGATAAACTGCATTAAGATGTTTGTCATGAGGTGAATGCATGAATTGACTTACTTTACTTACCGCGTATGAAATATCTAGTCTGGTAAGAGATAAGTATATTAGCCTCCCCACTAATCTTTGATACCTCTCCTTATTTACTTCTTTTCCTGTTCCATCTATATTTGCCTTCCAATTGGGTTCTAATGGGGTACTAGCTGGTTTGCAGCCCAGCTTGCCTGTTTCTTTGAGTAGGTCTAGGGTATATTTTCTTTGGGATATAAGAATTCCCTCCTTGCTCCTTGCTACTTCCATCCCGAGAAAGTATCTCATCTGCCCAAGGTCTTTTACTTCAAAAGTCTGCTGTAATTGTTCTTTTAAAGCTTTGATCTCCTGATGATCATTACCTGTAATGATAATGTCATCCACATAGACAATTAAAATTGTTTTTAGACCATTAGCAACATGTTTAGTAAACAGGGTATGATCAGACTGCCCTTGTTGATACCCCAACTGATGTAATGTGGTACTAAATCGCTTGAACCAGGCCCTAGGAGATTGTTTTAGCCCATATAGAGATTTGATTAATCTGCAAACCTTCCTTTTTTCTTCAAATCCGGGAGGAATTCTCATATATATCTCTTCTTCTAGCTTTCCATTCAGAAACGCATTCTTTATATCAAGTTGGTGTAGTTCCCAATCTAAGTTGGCTGCAATTGATAATAACACACGTATAGAATTTAGCTTTGCAACAGGTGCAAAGGTCTCTTCATAATCTATACCTTGGGTTTGTGTGAATCCTTGGGCCATCAACCTTGCTTTGTATCGTTCAATGCTCCCATCAGCTCTATGTTTTGTTGTGAAAACCCATTTACTTCCTACCGCTTTCTTGTTCTCAAGTAGTTCAACCAGTTCCCACGTGCCATTTTTTATTAGGGCATCCATTTCTTCCATTACAGCCTTTTTCCAATCAGGATTTTGTAGAGCTTCACCAATGTTTTTTGGTATGTATACCTCATCCATCTTTATAGTAAATGCCCTGAAACCTGGGGAAAACCGAGAATACACCAAATGATTAGCAATGGGGTATTTAGCACATCATCTTACCCCTTTTCTCCAAGCGATTGGGACATCCAGATCAACTGATTCAACCTCCGAATTTCTTGTTTCTGATTTGGCATTCTGTGTTCTATTGCAGTCTTCAATTTGCACTGCGGATTCATTCCTTGCTCCCTCTCCATGTGTTGGACCTTGTGTAACGACCCGCTCCCACCTACGAGCGCTACCAGTGAATAATCAACCGGATTACTCACACACAACACCAAACCAATGAAGAGATGGACTATGTTTCATCGAGAAACGTCCTAGGTGGGGCTAGGCTTCGTCCTTCCCTTCGCTCCACTCAAAGAGTGGGTCCCAAAACATAAAAAGAAACACAGCGGATGGGACCCGAATCTCGAGTGAGCTTTACCTTTCTTCAGCTCATCTCATCACAAGCCAAAGGTGACCCAGGCAAAATAACTAGCACAATAAATACCTACTGAGTATTGGGGATTTATGGGAAGTGCCGCCTAGATCCTTACCTGTTCATAAGCTTGGCTCCACCCAACAAGCCACTGCCATCCAAAAGTCTACACAATCGTATATTACATTATACCGATTACAACAAACTGGATACAATCTAGTGCCTAATAACATACACATTTATCTACACGGATATATATATACATACCACGACATGAATATATACAGGAGATAATACAATTTATAATGTGGCAACAACGTTAGTTGCCACTTCAACCTCCTGACATAATCCCTGCTTACATCTGGACTTGCAATATCTACAATACGAGGTAAAACCTCATGAGTCATAAAGACTCAGTAAGGGTGCAAATGAATGTAAACAAGATAATATATGAAATGCAATGACAAATAATTATGCATGAATGACGAGGCATCACTGCTTTCCGAACCTACTTGTTCGAGGCACTTACCTCCCATATTATCCCTAACATACATCTAGTCTCTCCCATGGCCATAGGTCTCCACTAGACTACCTATAGAACATGCACAACACACCACTGCACACAACATATATTTAACCATATTACAGAACATTTGCATGACCGCCACCATTGGGGTCGTCCCTTACCTGGCTCGAAGCCTCATCTCTGCCTTGGCACGAATTCCAGCTTGAATCTCAAGTTCCTCTAGGATCACTGCTTTCTCGGTCGAACCTAGAGGCAAACACACACAAACCCAACTACATTAACATCCGGCATTAAACTAATGCCCTCAACTTTGCCACACATCATAATACTCACTCAACAACAACTTCCAAACAACCAACCACGGCATACATCAGCCGTTTAATAATTTCCAAACAACCCCAACCCAGGGTTTAATCCAACAATTAATTATTCTATGTTATCTCGCTTAATGTAAATAATCAAAAAAAAGAATTTAATTAATTTACCTTAGCCATGAGGGGAAATTCGAAAAACGCCCACAACAACGTCACCTTATGGGATGCTGCCTTGCTCTCAAAATCCCATTTTTGAGCTCTTGGCACGCTCCTCGACCCCCAATTAAATTTCCATAATTTTTTTCCCAATTTTCTAGAATTTTCTAGCTATTTTCCCCATATTTTCTCCATTTTCTTATTTTCTTTCTTTCTTTTTTTTTTCTCTTTTTCTTCTTATTTTTTTTTTCTTCTGTTTTCTTCACCCGCGCGGCCACTGTTCATCTTCTTCTCCATCCTTTCCCGCGCGCGCCTTCTCCTTCCTCTCGACTAGCAGCCTCCGCACAAGGCCGCGAGCCACCCGGTTGTCATCGTCTCAGCCATCGCCGGCCACCACTCGAACCGGTCTCCCTCGCCTTGGTCGCTGCCATAGCGAGCAGCCATGGCAGCCTCCCCCGCGCAGCTTGCACGCACCGTCGCTGCCATCATCGCTGGCCTCGGCCGGCCATCGACGCACCTCTGTTGCTGCTGGTCATCGCGGCCGCCACAAGCTGCCTCCTCTCGAGCCATCGCTGCCCTCGGCCCCTCCTCGAGCTGCAGCACCGCGGACATGGCAGCGGCCTTTAGCTACTGCTGCATCTCTCTCTCGATCTCTATCCCTCTCAAGCTCTCTCTCCGGTCTCGGCCATTACTCCCTCTCTCGATCGCGAGCTCTATCTCTCGATCTCTCATACATTGGATTCGGCCGAGAGCTCTCTCTCGTTATTTGCTCTGTTCAAATCCAAGAAAGCCACTGATGATGGCTTGTTCCAGCCAGCTCTCGCATCCAATGCGCATCCAATGCACACATATATATAATATATATATTGATATTACATTTAATTATACTTATTTAATTTCACCAAAACACATAATTATTTTATAATTTCGCATCAACCCCCTTAATACTCCATAATCCCACTTAGAGAATTTTTAATAATCACATTTAGACTCTCTAAGGTCTTAAATAATTGCCCTCAAGACACTAAAATCTTGATTTCTCAAAATTAATAATCGGTCATTATTCGTTAAGACCGATCTCGTCCCTGTACCTTCATAGGACCTTCTCAACTTGAAAATACGGTAGGGTTGACTTATTTATAAAATCGGGTCACCCTTAGGGTCCCTCTGCCATATCGATGATTTACTTATTGGCCCTCTCGAACATTCAGTTCAGCCAATAACTTAAGATTATATCGCAGGTGTATTGAAAATTATTCCCGATCCGACTTCTCTTAGAGTCATTAGTCTCATTTCGAAATGTTCGACAATCCCTTGCCCCATTTCCTGGACATCCAAGTCTTACGGCATTTCCTGCCATTAATTCGACAATTTGTTACTTTATTCTTAAACTGCCCCTAGGGCTCACTGGACCGCTCACTGATTAAATTACTAAAATGCCCCTCCCTAGGGCCCATCATTTCATTTCCCGCCTCTCTCTCAAAGAGCATTTTTGGAATCTTGTTTTATTTATTTTTAACACCAGTAACACAGGGTGTTACACCTTGTTCCAGGGATGATGATTGGTCTTGCTTTGGTTCGAGATCCTTTCTTCTTGAATATACCTTGAGTGGCAGCTTTGATTTAGGATCATAATTGGTTGCAATTTTTCCTGTTTGTTCTGCAGCAGATTTCTGCTGTTCTCCCCTTGAATAAGATACAATATTCGGAATGGGAATAGAAGGAGAAAGAACAGCTGTTTCAGGCAAAATACGAACATCCCAACAATTATCTCTACCAAAAACTGCACCACTAGTCATCTCCCCATGCAGGTTAGTGGTAGGATAATAAGACTAATTCTCGAGAAAAGAGACATCACATGATACAAAAAACTTTTTAGTATTAGGACAATAACACTTGTATCCTGGTTGGGTGGGTGAGTAGCCAACAAACACACACTTCAAGGACTTAGGATGCAATTTTGAGTGATAATTGTGAACGAAGGCTGTACATCCAAAGATTTTAGGTGATAAAGAATTCAGCATTCGGGTTAGGAGAGGATATGATGTAATGAGAGTGTTTAATGGGGTTTTGAAATTGAGGATTTTAGTAGGAAGCCTATTAATGAGATAGGCTGCTGTAAGGACGGCTTCTCCTCAAAAAGATGTAGGCACAGAACTAGAGAACATCAATGTGCGAGCAGTTTCTAGCAAATGTCAATTTTTCCTCTCGGCAATTCCGTTTTGTTGGGGATTATAAGGACATGTGCTTTGATGAATAATGCCATTGTCTCTCAAGTATGTCTCGAATTCAGAGGAGAAGTACTCTTTTCCATTATCCGAATGAAGGATATGAATGGATGTTTGAAAATTGTTGAGAACCATTTGATGAAAGTTCTTGAACAGTTTAAAAACTTCTGATTTTTCCTTCATCAAAAATACCCAACACACCCTAGTATGGTCATCTATGAAAGTGACAAACCAACGAGTATTGGTTAGATTTGGTAACCTAGTTGGCCCCCATACATCACTATGGATAATGTAAAAAGGTTTAGTTGGTTGATATGCATGAATAGGATGAGAAGATTTAGTTTGTTTAGCAAGAATGCACTCTTCACAATCAAATGAATCACTCATATTATTGCTGAATAAATGAGGGTACAAAATCTTTAAATATTGAAAGTTCGGATGACCTAATCTTTTATGCCATAAGTAGATGTTAGAATCTGAAACAGTAGAGGAAACAAAAGAATTTTGTAACCTAGGAGGAAAAATAGGAGCTGCAGCTGATCCTTGCACATAGTAAAGGCCTTCTCTCTCCTTAGCATTGCCAATCATCCTCCCTGAAATGAGGTCCTGAAACACGCAATGAGTAGGAGAAAACGTCACTTTACAATGCATATCTCTGGTAGCTTTGCTGATAGACAGCAAATTGCATTTTAATGAAGGCACATAGAGAACAGATTTCAGCAATAAACCATCTAGACATACCGAACCTTCACCTTTAACATGTGATATTGCACCATCTGCCATAGTTACCCTTATATTCTTCTCACAACGTTTGTAATCCATCATACCACAAAGAGATCCGGTCATATGATCGGAAGCTCCCGTGTCAACAATCCAATCATTCTTATTAAGCAGCTTAGAAAGATAACAATCATAAACTATACCTTGTTTTACATGGGAGGCTGTAGGATTCGATACTTTCTCAGAATCAGTGGGTTTTGTAACCCTTGTTTGATTTAAAACTTGTTGCAGGATTTCCAACTGGTTAGAAGTTAGGGTGATACTTGTACCTTCTTCTGTATCTGCTGCATAGGCTAGTTGTGGTTTTTTCTGATTCTGGTTTCTTCCCTTCCAATTAGCTGGCCTTCCATGTAACTTCCAGCAGTTTTCTTTGGTGTGGTTTGGTTTCTTGCAATGATCACACCAAGATTTATCTCTTGTAGGATCTCCTCGAGGTGCTGTTGTTCTTTGTTTGGATCACACCAAGATTTATCTCTTGTAGGATCTCCTCGAGGTGCTGTTGTTCTTTGTTTGGAGACTGCAAGTGTTCATCCACCCTGATTGTTAACTTTCGTTGCTGTGTGCATCATCACCTTTTTTCTGCTTTCTTCCCTCCTTACTTCGGCAAAGGCCTCCTTAATGGAAGGAAAGGGTTTTATCCCTAGGAGTCGTCCTCTGACTTCATCTAAATCAGAGTTTAGTCCCTGCAAGAAATCAAACACCGCTCTTTTTCGACCATCTTAGCATACTTCACTCCATCTTTTGTACACTCCCAGTTTATATCATAATATAAGTCCATCTCTTGCCATAGTTCAGATAGAATATTGTAGTAATCAGTGACCGAGTTATTACCTTGGCGGGTGGTTCTTAAGGCCGATCTTACCTCAAAACATTGTGCTGTATTTTCCATATCCGAATACAGACTTTGAACGGCATCCCACACCTCCTTGGCTGTCTTATAGAATAGGTAGGTTCTCCCTATTTTCGGCTCCATAGAATTGATGATCCAAGCCATCACTATGGAGTTTTCAGCATCCCAGGTATTATACTCGGGTGTATCAGCATGTATTATACTCGGGTGTATCAGCATCTGGCTGGGTTGTTCCACCGGTGAGATAACCCATCTTGCCTTTCCCTTTCATCACCAACATAACCGACTGAGACCATTCCCGATAATTGGTTCCGGTGAGCTTATGCTGTGTGATTTGAAGGGTATGATGGTCTATTGAGATAGGCGAAGGGGATGGAAGAACTGATCGTGCTGCGGAAGGCGCGGTATTGGAGGTTGCACTGGTGGTTGAAAAATCGGCCATATTGAGGAGAGTTAATGTGCTATGGAAGGTATGATAATTTACACAAACCTAGGCTCTAATACCATGAAGAATTTAGAGAATAAAAAACTGATTTAGAAGAGATCCAAAGCACAAAACAACTCTAATTATTCTGGGGTATACGGCTGTGTTAAATACAGCAATACAACATATCTTCTAGCTAAAAAATAGGAAATTCAAAATACAAATTAATAACAATTTATTTAGATAATAAAAGACCTAAGTTTTAGAATATAAAAGGATTTATCTTCTATCTTCTTATCTGGACTTTAGATTCAAATCTTCAAGATATAATCTAGGCTTTATCTTTTCCAAGATTATCTTTAACACTCCCCCTCAAGCTGGAGCATATATATCCTTCATTCCCAGCTTGCCTCTTATTACTTCAAAGCCTTGTTTGTTCATTGCTTTTGTAAAGATGTTAGCTTCTTGTAGGCCAGTAGGAATGTACATTAGTTTTATTCCACCATCTTCAATCTCTTGCTTGATGAAGTGTCTATCAATTCTCACATGTTTCATCCGGTCATGTTGAACTGGATTGTTTACTATACTGATAGCTGACTTACTATCACAGTATAATCTTGTAGGATCAGTATTAGTCATCTTCAAAAGTCAGAGACCTAGGGCCTCCACTTTCATTTTGACTGTCCACTGTAGGTAGCCTTGGCATCTTGCTAACATACACACCCTTTTTTTTTTTTTGGGGGGGGGGGGGGGGAGATTGTCTAGAATAACATTATATAACTGCCCAGGGAGAGTTTTTCTTTTGTATTGTTGCTCATCTTAGTTGTATGCATGAGTCCCTGCAACTTTCATCTCAGAAGCTTGAATATCACCCTACATGTTTGCATGCAAAGGAGAGGAAAATATTAGATTAATACATATTTTTCTTATATATCTGCCTCAATTATGTTTTGCTCCTTTTGTTGAGCTCAGAATTTTCTTTTCCCTTTGCACAGATGGAGAGATCTGAGAGAGATATCAGGGAGTCAAAATTTGCAGAATTAATGCATAAGCACTTTGCTGCAAGCGCCATTCCTAAAGGCATCCATTGTCTCTCTCTGCGGCTGACTGATGAGTATTCATCCAATGCTTATGCACGCAGACAATTACCTTCTCCGGAACTGCTCCCTTTGCTCTCGGACAACGCATACTATCATTTTGTCGTATCAACTGATAACATACTTGCAGCTTCAGTGGTGGTCACATCTACTGTCCAGTCATTTAAAAGGCCAGACAAGATAGTGTTTCATGTCATCACTGACAAGAAAACATATGCTGGCATGCACTCATGGTTTGCCTTGAATCTTGTTTCACCAGCTATTGTTGAAGTAAAAGGTGTTCACCAGTTCGATTGGTTAACAAGAGAGAACGTGCCAGTGCTTGAAGCTGTAGAAAGCCATTATGGTATCAGGAACTACTACCATGGGAATCATGTTGCTGGGACAAACCTCAGTGAAACTACTCCAAGGACATTTGCTTCAAAATTGCAGGCTAGAAGCCCAAAGTACATTTCATTGCTTAACCATCTTCGCATTTATATACCAGAGGTAACTAATCATTGGATGTTGCATTTCCCTTTCCCATTTCTAATTGTAGGGAATCAAATGCTATAGTAAGTTCCAAGTTTTAGACAACTGTTTGAGTTTTGATGCTGAGGGCAAAAGGGAACCTTCTAATGTTTGATTGGAACATAATGTGTGTTAGAAGGTTATAATGTCCATACGAGAGTTAAATAAATCTCTCTCCCTCCTTACTGATGCCCAGACGCAAAACCTCTCCTTGCACTTGTTCCGGAGGGCTAGTTTGATCTAACTACATTTCCTAACATACCCAACCAACCCTTGAATGAAAAAACCAAAAAAAAAGAGATGAATAAGAAGAAGAAGAAGAAGAAATTGTTGTGAATACTCATCTGTGCTATTGACAAAGTATTTTTCCATGAGGAATAGTGCGCACCCCCCCCCCCCCCCCCCCCAATCTGTAAATTCTGTATGGTTGGAGACAGGCCGAAGATACAGGTAGCCGATCTGACTACCAAGAGACTTCACATTGGTTTTTTTTTTTTTTTTTCTGGTGTTTGGGGACTGTTACTGAAGGAAAGCAGTTTTCTAGAATTCTTTTCAGTGGCCATTGCTGAGAATCACAATGTTCTTAGAGATCACTTTCAGATTCCTTTTTGGTTGGCCAATTATGAATTACTGGCACAAGAAATTGTGTTATCTTAAAATTGATATAGGTGGAGTCTTGGACTCTCTTAGGTGGGTTTTATTGTTATTGTTTTTTATTCTAGATTGTATTGTAGATACACCTGAAATGAACAATTTCTAATATTGTGCACTTGTTTTATCTATAATACCCCCGCCCACTGCCTCTGTGTGAGTATGTGTACGTGGGAGAAGGTACTAATAGTGTTGTCTACTCATGTTTCACAGCTGTTTCCGAACCTTGACAAGGTGGTATTTTTAGATGATGATGTAGTAGTTCAGAAGGACCTCTCTCAATTATGGGAAATTGACCTTGTTGGAAAGGTTAATGGAGCTGTAGAAACCTGCAAAGGTGAAGATGAGTGGGTCATGTCCAAGAGATTCAGGAACTACTTCAATTTTACGCATCCTCTCATAGAAAAGAATCTGAATCCTGATGAATGTGCATGGGCTTATGGGATGAACGTCTTTGATTTACGTGCATGGAGAATGACAAATATAAGAGATACCTATCACTCTTGGCTGAAGGAGGTAACTTCCAATTGCATTTGTTTCTGTCAGGCTTGTGTCAGTTCATTCATCTTCTGTTTTCTTTTCTTGGTTCAAGTTGTAGAGCAGAAAAGGTTTCAGGGAGTACAATCGCATTTCAGCTGTGGCAGTGGTCACACTGATAGTGTTCTTGGGAATCTAAAAATCTGATTGCTGTTCCTATGTTTTATTTTGTTAATATACAACTCTTTCTTTGGTTCATTGTTTTTTCTTGTTTTAGTTTTATTTTGGGGATGGGTTCAGCAAATGGTGGAGTTCTGTAAGGCTCTAAAATCAATTTGTGGACACCTTTTGATGTATTATGTGGCCTACAATTCATATAACTAGATAACTAAGCACATCTACTTCAATATTTTTGTGCAATCACATTTTATTCTGTTTTAAGGTTGTTAGAAGTTATTCCGCTGTGAATAACGTATAGAAGCCTAGGCCTTTTTCTATGTACGGCTCCTTTTATGACTAGAAGGTCATGGGTTTGAATTGTGAAAACAGCCTCTTTGCAAAGCAAGGGTGACGCTATATACAAGATGACCCTCTCCTACCCCCCATAAAGTAGGAAGCCTCATGCACTGGAATGCTTTTTTATAGCAGCATTGTTGTTAGGACTCATTACTTAGTGATATCATTCGCTAACCAATATGAAAATAATTCCTTGGATGTTATCTAGTAGAAAAAGAAAAAAGAAAAGAATTCCTTAGAATGCTTGGCAAGTAAGGGATGGATAATCTTTGTTTGTTAATGCTCTTAAAATTTCAGAATCTGAAGTCTAACTTGACAATGTGGAAGCTGGGAACTCTGCCACCTGCACTGATTGCATTTAAAGGTCATGTACAAGCAATCGACCCATCTTGGCACCTGCTTGGGCTGGGCTACCAGAACAATACCAAAATTGAGTCTGTGAAAAGGGCTGCTGTTATCCACTACAATGGGCAGTCAAAACCATGGCTGGAGATAGGGTTTGAGCATCTCCGCCCATTTTGGACCAAATATGTTAACTACTCGAATGATTTTATTAGGAATTGCCACATGCTGGAGTAGTTGATCGTCAAGTAAGGGAGCTTAAACAAGAAAGTTGGGACAGCAGATGGGAAGCAGGACGCATTTGCAGAAGTTCCTCTTGTGGTTACCAGTTTTGTGGATATCATCATCTGAGAAGAGAAACACAATATATTGGCCCAAAAATGGCTGTATATTCATGATCCTAATTCCCTACCATCCCCCTACTTGAGGATCTGGCGCACCCCCAGCATGGCATGGGCCTGCAATTTATTCTTTCAGTCTCTGTGTAATATATAGCAATCAGGTGGTGTAATTTTTTTGGTTGGAAGAGGACACGCGTGTTTTGGCCCTCATGGAAGAGTAGTGGCTTTTTTCGCAGTGCTCACTGCTCAGCAACTGAAGAATGGAATAATCAGGAATCCATCCTGCTGCTGGTGCACGGTCACAGAAGAAGAGGTTAGGAGTCTTAGGACCCACCCAGTCTTTTTTTGAGGATTTCACATTAGCCCCGTTAGTTTCTTTTTTGGTTTTTCCTTTGGTTATTGGTTCCATTTTTTTTTTTCTTTTCTGGATTTCAAATCATTGTCATCATTCTTAGGTGGTAGGTTTCAGAGATTTACTGTCTCTTAGGTTACATTCCATTCCATTGGGTTGGGGAACTGTTATTGTTTTTGATTTTTATATATACCGTTATTTGTTATGTACGAAGATGATTCATGGACAAGATATATTCACAATGTGCAGAGAATTCTTCTTTTGCATTCTTTCAAAATCCGTCAGGTGCCTGCCTACCTTTCTGCCTTTCAATTCTTTTTGTTTAGTTTCTGTATTTCTGATATGATTTTGTGAAGATGCATGTGTGTATCATCATCATAATCTTATTCTGCCTAGTCAAGAAAGTTGCCCCACTGTTGCCTTACCAACAACCCGTCAAGCAAGTTGTTGGCTGCTATTGCTGAGATGTTCTGATCAGTGTTTGCCTCCTAGAGAATGCCCTGAATTAAGGCATTACCTCTCTCTCATGACTCTGTTCAAAGGGTACGTTGCTATCTTCTTGTATTCTGGAATTTTTAATTGCCAGGTCAAAGATGATGGATGACATATTAAGAGCCTTTCTAGAAATAGTTGCGGAAGGACTTGTTTGGTTTGATGTCTGTATCCTTGTGGTCGCCCATCATGGTCTAGCTAGCCAGCCAGCCATTTGGAAAACTATTGTTTCAACCATTTGGCATTGTATTTTTTTTTATTCACAATAATTCAAGCTATCACAACGGTGGTTTAGGTTTTTTAATGATTTGTCATTATTTTATATGAAGTTTATTTTTATTGAGTTGAATATTGACTTTTTCTGAGTTTTATCTTTGAACTCGAGAGATTAATATGTTGAAAGACTCGGTACCCTTAAAAAAAAAAAAAAATATACGGTGATCATATAATTTTATGACTTGATTTTATTACGTGGGTTACACCGAGACTCATTTTAAAATTTTGTTTAGAAAAGTTAGAAAGTAAATTGTTTCTATCAAATGTAGAACTTTCATTTTTAATTTTTTTAAATGTTTTTTACATGTGTAACACAAACCAAGTCCCTAGTTATTATGCAAGTAAACTCCTTATTTTAGTGCTATAAAACTCTGTCAGTAAAATATTTTTATAAAATATTGTTTTTGAATTTTACGAAAATAAAAATTAACTATATTAATGAGTTTTGAACTCACGGTAAAATGCACCTAGATCTATAGTTTAGGTCATTGATTGAGACACTCGTACTTTTAAAATATTTTTATTAGTTCCTCCAGTTTTATTTTTGTCGTTGAGACATCTATTTCATTAGTTTTGAGTGGAGATAATATTAGTTAAGATGTATTATATCTAATTTTTTTAATTCATCTATAATTATAATAAAAAAATAAAAAAAAGATGTAGCATAACTAATGGCATGAGGAGTCACTATCAATAACATTGTAAGAGAAACGCAAGACAAGAGACTAAGATTTTTCTAGTATTGTTGTCGGAAACATTGGTTTCGACTAATATTTTTTTTATTGTTGCTTCTTCTTCTTCTCTTCTTTTTATTTTTCTCTCTCTTTATTCCTATTCCTACAACACATTGATGGGTTTTGAAATTTAAATCTAAATCAAAAAAATTAAACCCATTGATGGGTTTAGTTTAATTTTGATAGAACCATCTAAAATAACGTATATTTAGGATTCATTACGATTGTTTTGTCCCAAAAGCTTGACCAATGGGAAAGAACATCTCAAAGTATGGAGCAAAATATCAAGCGCTTTGACTTTACCTTCGGGGATCTACCACAAGTTGAGTAATAGGATGGTACAATCTAGGCAACAATATTGGACTTTTTAGGTTAGAACCAAATCAAAATTAAAATTAGCGACAAAGACAAAAGATGAAGCATTATTATCGTTTTAGTTCGTCATATTCTTTATTTTCTTTATTTATTGATTCTTCTCATCCTTTTTTTTCTTATTCTTTTTATTCCTTTTCCCCTCTCTCTCTCTCTTTGTACTATAACCCACTAATGATGGGCTCATTTTTAAACCCATTCCATGATTAGAACCCCTTGTTGAAGTGTTGTTGATGGTCGGTTGGAACCTTAGTTCTTGGGTCATGGATTTCAATGTTTTGAGTTATTTTGATTGGAATTAAAACAATCCACAACCTTAGTTCTGGGGTTGTAATTAGAAGCTCAGCCCTCATTGATGTCTCAATGATGGTCATTAGTGGATTCGTTTCTTCCCATTATCCGTGGGCTACTGCCTAAAAAAGATGTAGCATAACTAATGACAAGAAAAGTCACTATCAATAACATTGTAAAGGAGAGGCAGGACAAGAAAAATAAAAAAGATGTAGCATAACTAATGGTAAGAAAAACCATTATTGAAGGGAGACGTAAGACAAGAGATTAAGATCTTTCTAGTATCGTTGTTGAAAACATAATTTTTCTTATTGTTGCTTCTTCTTCTCTTCTTTTTATTTTTTTCTCTCTTTATTCCTATTCCTAGAACACATTGATGGGTTTTGAAATCTAAATTCAAATAAAAAAAATTAAACCCATTGATGGGTTCAATTTTGATAGAGCCATCTAAAATAACGTACACTCAAGATCCATTATGAATGTTTTATCCTAAAAGTTTGATTGAGGAGGAAGAGCGTCTTAAAGTATGGGACAAAAGATCAAACGCTTTGACTTTGTCCCTCAAGATCTACTGCAGGATAGGTAATAGGATGGCACAATTCGGGCAACAATGTTGGACTTTTTAGGTTAGAATCAAATCAAAATTTAAATTAGCAACGAAGACAAAAGATGAAGAATCATTATCGCTTTAATTCACTCATTTTGAAACTCATTTTGTGATTAGAACCCCTCGTTGAAGTGTTGTCGATGCTCGGTTGGAACCTTTTAGTTTTTGAATTGTGGATTTCGATGTTTTGAGTTATTTTGATTGGAATTAAAACAATCCACAATGATGGTGAGTTAATTTTTGGGTTCTGGGGTTGTAATAATTAGAAGGCCAGCCTTCATTGATGTCTCAATGATGGTCATTAGTGGATTCGTTTCTTCCCTAGCACTGTGGCATATCTTTAGGCAGTAGCCCACGGATCAATGGTTGGTGACAAAGCGAAAGAGGAGAGGAGTAGGTAAGAGAGCAAGTTAGGTAGGGATAAAATAGTCACCTTGTTTAATTCTTTAATAATAAAAGAAGGTGAATAATTCTTTTAAAAAAATAATAATAAGAGCCATGTCATCATTTATGCCATGTTTCTTATTAAAAGAGACTATATATTGTTACTTTATCTGTCTATTATTTATTTTAATAAAAATGTGACATTATTTTTTATTAAATTTTAAGAGTATTGTATAAAATTTAACTTTTTATTTTTTAAAAATTTGAGATTATCGTCTGTGATCTCCTGCTCATACCTTTAATTTCGATAGAGAAGATAAATTACAAGCGAACCTTTAACTCTTGCTTAGTTCAAATTTATGACTTATTGATATTAATCTTAATATATCACTTGTCTCTCACTTGAACTATCGAAGTTTAATTTTTAAAGACTTGCTCGAATCTTGTACTTAATAACTTGGAAATGGCACCTAACTACCAAATAATTTAACCAAAAATTTGACAGAATTATACGATAACGGGAGTCTTTGCATTTATTTAATTGGATTTAAGTCTTACTTCCATCCTCTTCCCTCCCTGTTGTGAAAGTTCCAAATAACGCGTTAAGATCTGTCGGATTTTCCATGGACGTAGGGAGAGAATTGGTAGCAGCAGGAGGAGGAAGCAAAGGGCCACCGAAACAATGAATCCTTTGACCGCAGATTTCGACGACTTTGAAAACTCCGAAGCAGCCGCTTTTCTGGCTCCTTCTCTGATCTTTTCCCCTCATTTATCGTTTTGGTAAAATAAAAAACAAAGGGAGTTTTTAAATTCATTGGACAAGTAGGGTCTGTCTCTTTCCTCCTCTTCTTCTCCGGCTGTTTTTGAACTTCTAAACACGAGAAGACCCATTTATTTAGTTACTTACTAGCCAGGTTAAAACCTTATTTGGCTGTCAGCTCCTGATTGTTGGTTGATTTGGGTTTGGATGATTGCTGTTTGAACTTTTGATTGTTTTGGATTGGAGTTGACCTAGTTAAAGTTTTGGGGAGAGGGATATTATTTGATGATACCCATTTCAAACATTTGTTAGTGGTGGTGTCATATTTGCTGGCAATAGCTGTCAGAGATTCTGCTATCTGTCTCCTTGTGTTCTTGATTCTTTTTGTATTGTATTCGTTTTTCTCTATCAAAGTATTGCAGTTGAATCAATTCTATTTTTTGATAGACCCAGTAGGTATTGCTGTTTCTACGTCTTTTTTGGGGGACACAGGGAGAGAG
This sequence comes from Diospyros kaki, assembly GCA_036245055.1. Classification (NCBI taxonomy): domain Eukaryota; kingdom Viridiplantae; phylum Streptophyta; class Magnoliopsida; order Ericales; family Ebenaceae; genus Diospyros; species Diospyros kaki. The sequence continues at coordinate 35,488,498 of BSEG01000016.1, forward strand.
AGAGAGAGAGAGAGATCAGAGTTCACTTTTTTCTGTTTTTCCTTTTCTTCTTTGTCTCCTTTCCATCTCCAGGCTTCCAAAATTAGGTTGCTTTCGATTGCTGCTTTCTGTTTTTAATTCAAACCCAAGTATAGGTTGTTTTTTCATTTGTAAATTCAATCACAAAGATAGGGATACTTATTGACCAGCGAGAAGATTTTTTTTTTTTTTTTCACCGACAATTCTAATCGGTCGTGGATTTGGGAAAAGATCCAAGATCCAATTGTAGATTCTTGGTGTTTGGATACTTGAAACTGGAGGATGTCTGGACTGCAAGATCAGGTGGAGATCAAGTTCCGGTTGATTGATGGGTCGGACATCGGGCCAAAAAGCTTCCCTGCTGCTACAACTGTTTCAACCTTGAAGGAAACGATCCTTGCTCAATGGCCTAAAGGTAGGTGGGTCTTTGATCCCATATGATTTTGAATTTAATGCTATACCATCTTTTGAGCCAGCAGATGCATGCTTCATAGTCCTTTGATGTTTATTTATAACATTATGGAACGATAGAGTGCGAGATTCTGATCTGCCTATACACAAGAAGAGAGGTCTGAGATTGTAATCTTTCCTAAAGTTGGGCTTTGACTTCAAAAGGTGTCCCATAAATTCAGTTAAGATCTTAGCCTTTGAAGCAAAGTTGGAATTCTTAACAGACCACAATGAATTCTGTTAAGATCTTATTCTTTGAAGCAAAGTTGGAAGTTCTTTACAAAACACATTGTTTCAAAGAGGCACCATCTTCAATTCTGAGGCAGGTGCAATTTAAGCCTAATGGCCAATCGCTTATCAGATGAAATAGAAAAGAAATGAGCTGTTAGGTAGGAAATGAGATTGTTCAATGTTTGCATTTCTCTAAAACCCATGGGATAGAAAAGTTTTATTATACTCACCTTCATGTAGAGGCACCAAACATCTTAATGTAATAATGTTATAACCATTCGGGGAAGGGCAAGCACCTTTATTCCTTAGTGACTTGGGAAATGATACTATGCTGATGAACAAGAATTATTTGCAAGACATGACAGAATAATTTCAAATTCATGCAAATCTGCTAGACCTCAAGCAGTCAAGTGAATGGCAGACATTTGTTCAACATGCTCCAGGTTTATGGAACTGAGATACATGACACGGGGGGAAAGGCTTGCAACTGTACCTGACTTATTTGAAAGAAATTGCAAATTGTTTGTTGACTTGCAACAGCCATTTGCAAATGAATTCAGGCATGAAAGCAGACCTAAAGGGTAAAAAATTGGATGATTTCTTAAATCATTGGCATTTGGCCATTTGCCTTGTTTTATATGCTAAAGTATTGCTGGATATTAGTTGTTTTAAATATCTAACAAAGAGTACAATTAGGTAAGTGCATTTGCAAAGTTCATATTTTATATTCGTAGCAATAGATTCAAGACAGTATGTAAAAAGATATCAGTGCTGGTCTATTCCATGCCAATAATAAAAACGATACACTTTACCTTATGGGATAGACAGATATGAGTTGAAATGCTGCTAGTTTCTCCTTTGATAATTGGTATGCTTTATGGAATTCTGACCAAGATTTTTTATAAGGTTTGCATGATTTGTATCCAGCAGCTTCCCTGGTGGATTTTGTAATTCATTTTTTAGTTTTCCACCTGTCATTGTAACTATTTTATGATTTCTCGTTACTCATCCAAAAATCATTTTACCAGATAAAGAGAATGGTCCAAGGACAGTAAAAGATGTGAAATTAATCAGTGCTGGAAAAATATTGGAGAACAATAGAACAGTGGGAGATTGTAGAAGCCCGTTGTGTGATATTCCAGGGGGAGTCACAATCATGCACGTTGTAGTTCAACCACCACCTTTGGAAAAAGGTATGGCTTTTATGAAATATTTGGTAATTTGCCATTGGATGAAATGTGCAATATATGTTCACTGTTGGTCCTCTTGGTTAAACAACCCAATGACATTGTGGATAGAATTTCATTTGTGTTTCTTAGGATATTAAGCTTGCTACTCATTATTTTATGCTTACCATCTCCTATCTAAGCTTTTAAAATTTGGTGCTGCATTTTCCAAGTACCATGTTAAAATTGATTTTCATATCTCTATGTAGCAGAAAAGAAATTGTCGGATGACCAAAACCAGTGCAAGTGTGTATGCGTTATATTATAAATTGCTGTTCAGACGATGGGAACAGATCATTTGCAGGTTAGTGGGTTCTTAATCACTAATCTAACTGCTAGTGTCAGCTGGAGAAATATTGACCTGCTGATCTTTGTAATCCGCAGAAAAATGCTCCAGTGTTGGTAAAAGATTCAAATCAGTGAGTTGCTGAATGATGATATAGTGACAGCTCATGGATCAAGCATTTCTTTTAGAAGATGGTTTGGAGTAGGTTTATATCTATGTAGCTGTTGCTTTTGCATTGGTCTTGGCATATTTTGTGTATTGTCAGGTTTTCTATATGTCGATATATGTGCATTCAAACTAGAGCCTCCGGTTGAACTTTGGATTACTTTTTGGTAATATGATTTATACTTGCAATTCTGAGCTCCCAATGGAAATTGCTTGTGTTTTGCATCCTCAGCTAAGTGGGTAGAGATAGTTGACATCCCCATCAATGTAGTGATGATTCTGTGCCTTTGTGCCTTTTATTTTATTTTTGTGGGGGGTGGGGGAGACAGGGAGGAGCCACGTGCTAGTGGGGGACAGGTTTTTTTTTTTTGGTTTAAGTGTAACTGACTGATTTATGAATGCCTCCTCCTCTGTAGCTCAATTGTGATGTTGGCATCTTTACCAAGCGCATGCATTATCACCAGACCCTACCTGTAACAACCCGTATGATGACTTTAGCCTAAGTGTACGGAGCAGGTGAGGGTCTGTCGACTGCTTGAAGGGAAATCGTTGACAGAGCCCATTGTGAGGTAAAACTGTCAACAGCTCGATATTTGTTGGTGGATCAACAGATGTATTATAGATGTCACAAAGTAGTTGGCTTTTGGAGAGAGTCAAAAGTCTTAAAAGAGTTTCATGAAGTGGTCTACAGTTTGTGGCAAATTGTCAATAGTTGTGGGCTGTAGGGCCCATCCTGATAATTTTTGAGGACCTTGCTGCTATGTTTAGTGGCTTTAATGAATAAAAAATGCAGCCAGATTTGTATACGTTGTACCTTGCAATTTGGTGAGTAATGCTTGGATTTCATTTTGGTTAATCTATTGGGGATTTATTCAAGGAGGAAGGAAGGTGACCGTCTGATCAACTTAAGGGGGTTGCTGAGGATCTTCCATTGCAAGGGGTGGAAGTGTAATTTATGTAGGTTTTTTGCTCAGTAAAAGGGGTAAGGTCAATTTTAATGGATACTCTACATGGCAGCCTCAGTCAGTTCCACACTGACCCCTGGAGGGTGGTTTTCGTGTCCCCATAACACCCCCAGACTCAACCCACATGAAGAGATTGTCTGAGAGATTGATCACACTCTCTGCTAGGCCTTAGTGGCAGTGTCATTAGCTCCTTCATCCCTTAATCCTAATTGGTAATAGTGGGGGACCACATTAGGACAAGTGGCAAGAATGCTCTCATGTGGACTCAACCACAAGATGCTTTACCCGGGCATTGAACACTCAAACCACCTAGAGGTGCATGCAGCTTTGAGTAAAGTTGGGAGGGCTAGCAATGATAAGCCATGGCGGGAGGCCTTATAGGCCGCGGAAAAGGCCAGAGGGAGGGAGTTGTATTGTATGCATGTATAAATGGCTGCAATTGGTGACTGTAAAAGTGATTATGCAGAGATGCGGAAAGGATTAACTAACTGGCTAAGACCATGATAGATTTGCAAGCAGCTGATTACCCTGCTGGAAAAGATGATGTGATGGCTGTCCTAAGATGAATTGTTGGCTGGAAAATGTAAGGTTATTGGCCGAGATAAAGGTGAGAAATAAGACAAAGGTGTTGAAGGAGAGGCTGATTTGCTGCTTCAAGAGGGATAAATCTTGTCCAACGTTGTGAAGAGGTTGAGATGGCTGAAAGAGAGGAGATTTGTTTGGGGAGACAAAGTAGAGGAAAAGTGGTTGAGTGGCAGCAAAAGCTGAAGGGTTGAAAAAGGAGTTGAGGCAGCCAATAAAATTCTTTCCTTTTTATCTTATTTGCTGCACACCTTACCTATAAAAGGCCTTGAGTTGGGAAAGCGAGGAGTTTCCTCTTGTCTGGGTAAGCGAGGAAGAGTGTGGGGTGTTGGAGCTGGTACTAGTGTGTGACTATGTTGCTCTGAGAGTGTGTCTAGCTGTTGCTGTGAGGGTGCTGAAGTGCATGCTCACTGATTAGGCTTGTGGCTGAGCTGTGGTGAGTGCTGGATTATTGGTGCTGCAAGCTATTTGAGCTTGCTTGTGAACTATTTTTGTCAGTGTGCTGATTGTGCTGTGATTGAGGGACTTGGATTGTCTTTTGTTCTACTCCAGTTGCTGCATATTGTGCTGTAACTGAGGGACTTGGCTTGTTTTTTGTTTTACTCCAGTTGCTGCATATTCATTGGGGTGGTAACATCACTCGGTGGTTTCTCATGTGACGTTCATGGCATGTCATTGTAAGATGACTGTTCTGTCACATTTGTGGTGCATTTACACGAACATGATTTGGCTTACATGAGATTGTGAATGATATGAGTCATACATGTTTTTATATGACGCGTATGAAATGACGTGCACCAGATGGCTAGCCAAGGGATGGAATTGTTGGGGGTTTAAATCTCTCCACGGGTATTGAGGTTGATCTACCACGGAATGGAGTGAAAATGACCTGAAAACTCTTCTTGGGATTAGATAATATGTTGGATGACGGAATGGATTGAATGAGGTTGTGGCCTTCGAGACTAATGGGAACCTGGGAGAAATGTTTGGTGCATTACGGAGCATCATTTTCTGTGCACATGCACGTGATCTCACTGAACATTTTTTCAGAGCCTTTTTGAGTATTGGAGATCATTCCGGGGAGAAGCTTCAAGGCCCCCAGTACTACGGCTGTACAACCACCTTAGTGCATGGCATGCTAGTGTTTTATAGCCACTTTGATGTATTCTATATGCTGTTAGCATGCTATGTGGCTATAACTCAATACTACTCGAGGATTTTGTGTTCATGGATTATGCATATGAGGCCCTATGCTAAGGCCGAGACACTGTATGAAATGATTTACATTTCGGTATTATGATTTGTGCGAATGTGCAGGGTTATTTTAACGAGTGAGCCATGCCTGCATATTGTTGTTGCATGAAGAAGATGTGAAGAGAAATAAGAGCTAAAGGGGATGTCAAAATGTGGGATCTGACTATTGAACGGTGGAGGAAACTGTTGGCAGTCTGGTCAGGACTGTCAATGTTGGGCTTGAATTTGTCGACAATTTTCTTGAAACTGTCAACAATATGCTTGGGTCTGTCGACTGTCAGACACAGTGTGTCAATTCGTGGCCGAATGCTGAGAAATGGAGAGGTTGAATTGATCATCAGCAGGGGAGTGTAAGCTTGGAATTCGGGAATGTTCATGGGAAACTGTCAATGGTTTGTGAGTGATTGCCCGACAGCTTGGTTGGTCATTGAGTTGTGATGCTTGAGTCGAAGAAGGGGCTTTAGAAGGGATGGATTGAAAGCCAAGAATAAGAATAATGGGGTATCAAAGTACTAATTAGAGAAGAACTAAAATGACCCCGTGTTTGGAATAATTGGATAACTAAAGGAACGTTTCGGAATTGTCATACACTATATCTAAGTCACGTGTGAATCATTCTATTAGAGATTTAGTTAATTTCTTCCCTTAATGGTTCATCAGTCGATTACACTTCATTCCAGACTACTTAATCAGAGTGGTTTACACGCTACGAATTGGGATTATAGATGTTTTCCGGGCATACAGTAATATTACTCGGCAATTTACTCCGAGCATACCATATCATACCATGCCAGCATGGGGCTAGTATTTGTTCAAAAAAAAAAAAAAATGCAAGACCGTAACGGAATCCATCTTTGGTATGGAGCAAAAAGCAAAAATGATCTGATGTGACGGCAACTAATTTACCCAAATAAGACTGTTTAATCAGAATTAACCTTCCAACTTTACTGGGCAGCGCCATTTATACCGCTAGTGTATTTTTCGTAGTAAGATAATTCTGTGAAAATGTGGACTGAAAGGGGCAGTTTTTAATCACACAACAGCAAGAGCAGGAGCTGGAGAGGCCCAGCCCAATTCCCAAGAGGTGAACGAATTCATTTGTCTTAAACAAGGAACTACATATAAATTATTTCAGAACCTAATCAACATCCAAACCCAAATATACATGTTTCGATGAGATATATTACACATACAATTACATGGTAACAAAAAGGATCATGACAACAAAATGGTCATCCATAGCTCCACAATGTTCCCAAACATCATCGCTCGTTCAAGTCTTTGATGCTTCAAGCTTTAAGGAAAGGATGTTTCTAAATCCCTTGCTATACATCCAGTTTACAGTACATGGCAACCTCAGAAGAAGATCCCATCCATCCACATCATCAGCTTACAAAAATCCAAAACCTGTTTCCAATACAAATGCATTTTGTTAGACAGTAAAATCTCAAGGGGAAACCAGTTGAGAATAGCAAATTTAACATATCGAAGATCATATCTTCATGAAAGACTAGCATAAGCCGTCCACCATTTTCTCAAAGTAAGGAATAATTCTGGATCCTCTTTTGTTGCCAACACCTCAAGCAGTATCAATCAATTTAATAAAGTGGCAAAGGCAAAGCATTTAATGAAAGTAAGAAAAAAGGTATGAACTTAAAACTTAAAAAGTAACTCTAGTTGAGAAGCAAGCCAAGCAGCTGGATTGAAGCTTTTAGCTTCTTCAACAGTTGGCCTGATCTTGAGCAACGGGAGGTTTGGCTCCTAAAACCTGCCGTGTCAGTTTAACTGGAATTCTATACAGCCTTTTCAATTATCACAAGAATTTTAAGATTATAATCCTGCTCTAGCCTCTAGATATGACAACCTATGCACATATACATATTGATGTTCTGATTGGTAAGTCAATGCAATAAAGATCTCTGAAGCTTTCTTATATCGAGGTACTGCAGAATAAGCCTTTTGGATGTACCTTCAACAACCAGGAAGCAACATCGAATGATTAGCAAATGAAAAGGTAATACCTTGAGGCCCTTGACTAGTTGACTGCAAATTTTTTCTAACATGAATCAATTTTCTTAAGAGTAAATTATGAGAGTGATGAAACAAGAAGTACAAATATTAACTTCAGGAGTCTCAAAAGAAGTGTAAATAGTCTGAGATTTTACTTTCTCATCAATGTGATGTAAATTTAGTGTTAAGACAGCTCCAAGCCAACAATATACCAACATGCCATGATGTCAAAAAATTAGGTTCATCCAATAAATCACTTGCAAGCTTGTAAATGTTTATGCTAAAATCTTATCAAACATGACAGATTGACTTTTAATGAAGCTTAAGCCAAGTTTTAGCTCCTTCCCTTCCTTTAGTTTATAATTGTTGGAATAAAGGAAATAGAAGACTTACTCGGCTAATTGGCTCACCACTGAATGCAGAAAATTATGTTTCTTAATGTAGATATAAAATGTACAGTTAACTGTTTTTCTGTATAAATTAGCTACCTAATTAGTTAGTTTCCTAATTGTTTATGTTTCCATAATAGCTAGTTTCCTTAGAAGATAGATTGGTAGTTTCCTTATAAAAGTGTCGACTCACCTTAAATATGACTGTAAATGTGTGCTGAATATACAATAATTCGGTGAATTCCTTCATGATATCAGAGCTAGGGCATCTTTTTCTGGCCTTCATTGCTTTTCTCATTTCCAGCTTTCTTTGTCTCTCTGGACTTCATTGCCACCATCACATAGTTGCTGTTCTGCCTTCATTGCAACCTTTCCTAATCATTCCACATTCTTTTCATCACAATATGTCAACTACTTCTCAAAATTCTATCTCAACTGCTATGAGTGAAATATTGGCCGCACCTACGACTATCACTGCAGTAGGGACTGAAAGTGATTTCCAGAATATAAATCCTCTATATCGGCTTGATGGACCTAACTACCTACAATGGAGTCAAGTAGTTCACACTTTTCTCAAAGGAAGAGGAAAAATAGGACATCTTACCGACCCTAGCCCAAAAGAAACAGATCCAAGATTTTCAGGGCATGGGATGAAAAAAATTCAGTGATTATGTCCTGGTTATGGAATTCCATGAAACCGGAGATCAGTAAAAATTTGATGTTCCTTACCACTGCAAAGGAAATATGGGAGAATTTGCAACTGACTTACTCTAAGAAGAAAGATGCAACATTGATCTACGAGCTGAAAAATCAAGTAAGCTCTATCAAATAAGGGGGAATGTCTGTCACTTAATATTACAATCAAATGACAGGATTTTGGCTTGAAATAGACCACAACTGAGATTTGAAACTAGAATGTAGCCATGACATTCAAGTGATTCAAGAGTTATTTGAAAATGATCGAGTATTTGAATTTCTTACAGGATTGAATTTTGAGTATGATCAGATCAGAGTTCAAATCCTTGGTAAGGTTATACCAACTCTTATTGAATTTTTTTCAATTGTTCATGCTCAAGAGAGTTGATGAGATGTTATGCTGGAACCTCGTATACAAGAGGTGCAACAATGGTCTCTCGTTGACCTAGCGAAGGAGGGAATAAAGGAAACAATAATTTGTGGCTAACAGAACCAAGAAAACAATCTAGAAAAGATGGACTATGGTGCAACTATTGCAACAAACCTCGCCACTCCCGTGAAAATTGCTTTCAGCTTCATGGAAATACCCAAGTTTTGGCACGGACAGGAGGATTCAAGGGCCAAGGAAGCAACCAAGCTAATGTGGCCAGCAAAGAGTAGTCACTAATCGAGACTGCATAGCCAGACAATGAGGAGTCTACATAATTTAACAAAAAAGATAAACGAAGATTGAGACGCCTTCTTGGATCTCTCGATAAATCTACAAGTTCTTGTTCTCTTGCCAAAAGTTGTATGTGTCTTATGACTGATTCTTTTAAAGCATCACATACTAAAATGGGTAAATGGGTTATAAATTTTAGGGTTACTGATCATATGACTTATGACATCTCTCTCTTTCATTCATATATAACCAACCCAAGGAAACCAAAAAATTACTATAGCTGATGGCTCTCCCATTGACATTGTTGGACAAGGAAGTTTACATCTTACCCCTTCCATATCTCTTACAAATGTCCTTCATATCCCTCATCTTTCAACTAATCTTATCTCTGTCCAAAAAATTACTAAAGAACTCCATTGCAAACTAACATTCTTTGACTCTCATTGTGTATTTCAGGATCAAGAATCAGGGAAAATGATTGGATTTGCTAGAGAGCATGATGGGTTGTACTACCTTGAGGATCTTGACAATGGTTGAATAAAGGGAAACCAATCTCCTTTCTCTCAAGCCCTTGTAGCCACATCTAATAAACAAATCATCTGGGCACATCATCTTCGTCTTGGTCATCCACCTTTCCATTATTGTTCAAAGATCTAGTTGTGTCAGATTTCCAATGTGAAGTGTGTCAATTTGCTAAACACTATTGCACTTCCTTCCCTATCAATTCAATGAAATGCAATCAGCCTTTTACTTTGATACATTCTGATATTTGGGGGGCCAACAAAGATTTCTGATATTCATGGGGCTAGGTGATTTGTCATTTTTATTGATGGTTGTATTAGACTATTTGGCTGTTTTAATAAAAGACAAATCTGAAGTTAGTTCACCATTTCCTCAATTTCAAAAAATGATTTTTACCCAGTTTGGAGCAAGAATAAGACAGTTTCGCTCAAATAATGCCAAGGGATTATTTCAATTAGAATCTCTCTTTCTTAAGGGTATTGTTCATGAATCTTGCTGTGTTGAAACCCACAACAAAATGAGGTGGGGCAGAAAGAAAAAACTCCAATGCTCCCAAAGTCCTATGAGGGGAATCCAGTGTTATTAAAGGCCTAAGGCACAAAAGAGTGTTGGAGCCTAAGGCGCAAGGCGAGGTGCGCGCCTGATGGAACTAAGCGCATGCTAACTAATATATATATATATATATATATACCAGTTGAAAAATAAGAAATAAAATAGGTTCTAACTCCTAATAACATATTCACAAACATGTTATCAAGGAAATTAAAAAATTTAACATGTACTAATGAAAAGAACAATTAAAAATGCCAAAAGATGCAATATAAAGTCTTTAAGTCAACTTAAATTAAATTTTAAAACAATTTATAGGTTTTAAATCTTAATCAAGATTAACTAATTATGCATTTTAAATAATCTAAAAGTCATTCTCATCATCAAAATCAAACATTTCCATATTTTCATCATTAAAAGTATCATCTCTAATATCTCTTTCCATGTCATCTCCCTCTCCATCTTCATCTAGTTCAAATTCAATTGGAGCATTTGAAATAGTAACCCTTTTAGTCATTATCAAATTTGTAGTTGAACCAATAAATTTAAACTCTAAACAGCAAAAAATTAAATAAACCAATAAATAGTAAAATAAAAACTTAAAAAACAGTTAAAAAATTCCAGGCACACCTTGGTGGGGGAAGCAGGCGCCCAAAGTACGCCTTTAATAACACTGGGGGAAGCAGTTCTAACAATTACTTATCCCATAAATCGTCTTCCTTCTAAAGTCCTAGCCAATCATAGTCCTATACATATTCTGTCCAATCATTTTCCAGACATTGTGTCTACTAGAAAACTGTCCCTAAAGGTATTTGGATGTGTTGCTTTCGTGCATATTCACAAATCTCACAAATCTAAATTGGACCCTCGGGCAAAGAAGTGCATCTTTGTTTGGTTATTCTTCTACCAAAAAGGATTATAAATGTCATGATCCTTCTAGTCGATGCACCTATATTTCTCTTGATGTCACATTTCATGAGTCCCACCTTTCTATAGCTCTCCTCACACCCATCTTCAGGGGGAGCAGTCCAGAAATGAAGATGTGTACTCAGGTTCCATCCCCGTTCTCGAACTAAATGCAAAGCTTCTTAATAAACCATCATCATCTCAACCCTTTTCCAGTGTTATCATTCCATAAACAATTGACCAGGTTGCAAATATGGCATATATCACTGCTCCAAAGGACATTGACATTGAAGCTAGAGTTGGAAAATGGGCGGGCCGGGCGCCTCCTGCTTGGCCCACCCATTTCGTGGGTCGGTCCGAATTTGGCCTGCAAGGGAGGCGGGGCAGGGCGGGGCGGGGCGGGCAGGGCGATGGAAAATGGGGGCCCAGCAAGGCCCTATGGCCCTTAATAAATGGGCCAAGGCTGGCTGGGTCGAGCCGAGCCGAGCCGTGGGAAGCAATTTGCTTCCCTGTAATGATTCTTAATTGTAGGGAAGCAATTTGCTTCCCTCCAATTTGATTTGATTGCATGCAGGTCGTGCCAGGCCGCGGGCCACAAAACACTGGCCCGGCACGGCCTGCATTCTTGGGGCCAAGCCAGCCAGTTTGCTACAGTATCGGGCTGGGAGGCCTAGCCCATGGGCCGCCCGACCCATTTGCCAACTCTAATTGAAGTTGCCAATGACACTACGAATGTCCTTGAAACTGCAAATGACATTGAACCATATGCCAATGACACTACAAATGTTCTTGACCCTGCTATTCCATTGAACCTGCCACTGACACTGCCAATGTCCAAGAACAGGTGCAAATCCATAACCCTTTAAAGACACTGAAGCAATATTCAAGAAAAGTAAAACCCTCATAGCCACTCAAGCAAGTCCAAGAATCAACTCCAAGTCTAGGTAATGAACACTTTGAACTTGTTCAATTTTGAAATTGACAGCACTATTGTTTGTGATGCTTACTCAAATTGTGATCTCTATCTTCCTATTGCTTGGAGAAAAGGGACACGAAAGCGTACCCAACATCCTATAGCCCATTTCATCTCCTCACATAGATTATCCTCCTAGTACAAAAGCTTTCTCTCCACCTTGAACTCAATCGAAATACCCAAAACAATATATGATGCTTTAAGGGATAGGAACTAGACGTATGCCATAGAGAAGGAAATGAGAGCTTTGGAAAAGAATGAAACATTGGAGATGGTGGTGTATCTCAAGGAAAAGAAAGTAGTTGGCTGCAAATGGGTCTACACTGTTAAATTTAAGGTAGATGAAACTATTGAACGGTACAAGACAAGGCTAGTTGTAAAAGACTACACACAAACTTATGGGGTGGATTATTAAAAGACCTTTGCACTGGTGGAAAAAATGAACGTGGTGAGAATCCTATTATCTCTAGCAGTTCATTTTTTCTGGGAAATTCAACAATATGATGTAAAAAATGCATTCATTCATGGAGACTTAGAAGAAGAGGTGTAGATGGAGCCACCACCAGATTTTGATGGCAAACATGGTCCTAACAAGGTATGCAGACTAAAGAAAGCCTTATATGGGCTAAAACAATCTTCATGAGCTTGGTTTAAGGCTATAATGCAGTTTGGGTATAAGCAAAGTCATGGTGACCATACTTTATTTGTTAAACACTCAGGTGAGGAGAAGACTATAGTCCTATTGGTATATGTAAATGATATTATTGTGACTGGGAGTGATGAAGAAGAAAAACTGAGGCTAAAAACACAATTGGCTCGAGAATTTGAAATGAAAGAGCTGGGGAAACTGAAATACTTCCTTGGAATTGAAGTAGCATATTCTAGACAAGGGATATTTGTATGCCAATAAAAGTATGTTCTTAACCTGCTGAAGGAAATAGGTACCCTTGGATGCAAACCAATGAGTACACCTATTGATCCAAACCATAGAATGAACCAAGAAAGTAAGGAGGGAACAATTATTGATAAAGGGCGCTGCTAGAGGCTAGTAAGAAGATTGATTTATCTCTCACACACCAGACCTGACCTTGCTTATGCTATGGGAGTAGTTAGTTACTTCATGCATGATCCTAAGGAGGAACATCTACAAGAAGTTCAGAGAATTCTCAAGTACTTAAAAGCTACTCCAGGAAGAGGAATTTTGTTCAAAAAGGGAAGTAATCTGACAGTAGAGGCATACACCAATGCTGACTATGCAAGATCTCTCACAGACAGGAGGTCAACTACAGGTTACTGCACTTTCATAGGAGGAAATTTGGTTACTTGGAGGAGCAAGAAGCAAAGTATGGTAGTTAGGTCAAGTGCAGGAGCAGAATTTTGTGCTATGGCTCTAGGTGTTTGTGAGCTTTTGTGGATCAAAATAATTCTAAAGGATTTGATAATTGAAAGTAGATCGATAAACCTATACTGTGATAACAAATCAACTATCAGTATAACACACAATCCAATATAACATGATCGAATGAAGCATATAGAAGTGGATACATATTTCATCAAAGAGAAAATTGACAGTGGACTCGTTAGTATCCCTCACATGACATCAAAGAATCAATTGGCTGATGTTCTAACCAAAGGATTATCCACTTCTAGGTTTCAAGAGATTACTAGCAAATTGGGAATGGAAGATATCCACTCACTAGCTTGAGGGGGAGTGTTGGAATAAAGAAAATAGAAGACTTACTCGACTAATTGGCTCACCATCGAATGCAGAAAATTATGTTTTCCAATGTAGATAAAAAATATACAGTTAGCTGTTTTTCTATATAAATTCGCTACCTAATTAGTTAGTTTCTTAATTGTTATGTTTCCGTAATAGCTAGTTTCCTTAGAAGATAGATTGATAGTTTCTTTATGAAAGTGTTAAGACTCACCTTAAATATGACTGTAAATGTGTGCTGAATATGCAAGAATTCGGTGAATTCCTTCAATAATGTTTATGCTCAAGTCCTATCTGCAGTTGCTGGGTCAATTTATGGTCAAGCAAAACTACAACCGTTGAACACAAGAAAGATATTTGCATTAAGAGTGAAACATTAGGTCCTTCAAAAGTTGACATTCTATAATGCATTTCTTGTCCCACCCCCAACCTAGCAACACAGTAAGTCTTATTCCTACCAGGTGGGCTTGGATCTATGAATTCTAGTTCATCATCCTTTCTATCTATAACCATATCTTCAGTAAGCCCATTATAACCAAGTCATGCCAAAGAGTTTTTCACCAATTTTCTCGGTATCAGTCTTATCTCTTTCATTGCCAATTTCCTCCTTTCCTCTACTCTCCCCCACAATAACATCTACTAGTCTTCTTTTCACAAGACCAGATGATGGGAAATTATGATTTAGGTTTAATGGCTTTTATGATAAGATTTTAGTAGATATTTGACTTTGTAGTTTGGATTTGAGTAAACTTTATGATAGGATTTTAGCCTATAAAAAGGTCTCCTTTATGTAACAAAGGGATAGTTTAGAATATGAGTTGGCGTGTAACCCTTCATGAATTTTAGACAAATAAGAAATCGTTGGGGTGTAACCCTTCATAGCAATGCACTACATTGCTCGGACGTAGTGACAAATGAGCTAGAGTCGCTGCATCAATGCCTGGATGTAGTGTCAAATTTGCAAGGGTCCTCACACTTTCATGGATAGATGTGAGTAAAGAAGTTAGTCTAAGATCATAGATTAACACTTGGATCATGGAATATTGGGACTTTGAAAGGTAAATCTATGGAAGTGTGGATGTGATGATTAGAAGAAAATTTATATTGTGTTCCTCCAAGATATGAGATGAGTCAGAGATGAGGCTAAAATATTGACAAAATCTAAATATAACTTTGCTACTCAAGGAGGAATTGGGCAAAGATGGGAGAGGGGATTATTATAGGAATGACTTTAAAAGATGAGTAGCGGATGTGAAGAGAATAGGAGATAGGATTATTGCAGCTAAAATTGTTCTAGGAGAAGAAACTATGAATATTGTTAGCAGATATACACCACAAGTTGGGTTAAGAGAGGAGATAAAAGGCAAAATTTTGAGAAGATTTAGAGCAGTTGGTATAAAGGATACCAAGATGAAAGATAATTATAGGAGGCAATTTAAATGGTCATGTGGGCAGAGAAGGGAATTGGTATTGAGATTACATGGAGGTTGTGGATTTGGAGAAAGAAATCACGAGGGTAAGTTCTTTTGGATTTTGCCACATCATATGAACTAATCTTGACCAACACTAGGTTTAATCCAAAATAACCAGCTAATCCCCCTGCATGCATTTCCCATATGAGAAAGTCTCTAAATGAGGTTCATGGAATGCATAACTTGGTGCCTTTAAAAAGATTGCCATCATGAATGACAAAATCAACTGACAAAATCAACAAGGGGCAGGCGATTACCTTCACTAACCTCGAGGTAAATAGAGCCAAAATCAGGACAATTAAGGTTAGTGTCCTTCACATTATCAAAACCAATAACCTTTGTATTCATCACTTAAAGAAAACTAACTACTTGGCTAAGGGCATCAGCTACTTTGTTATCAACCCTAGAACAATGCTTAAGGACAAAAGTGTACTAACTAAGGAATTCTACCCACTTAGCATGCCTAGAGTTCAACTTCTTTTGAGACTACATGTATCTTAATGCCAGGTGATTAGAATATAGAACAAATTCTTGTGGTAATAGATTCCAATAGCAAAGAGACTGGACAACAACATAGAACTTTTTATCATAATTGGAATATTTCTGTTTAACTTCATTGAGTTTCTCACTATAGAATGCTATTGGGCGACCCTCTTGGCTAAGAACACCTCCAATACCAATGTCAAATGCATCACAGGCAACCTCAAACATTCTACTAAAATCAGGGTGTCGTAAGACAGGTGTTGTGACCATCCTTTCTTTAATTTCCTTACAGGCTTTATCAAATGAACTAGGCCACAAAAACTCTCCTTTCTTTAAACAATCTGTAATTGGAGCCATGACAGTACCAAAACCCTTGATGAATTTTCTATAAAAAGTAGATAGGCCATGGAAACTACAAATCGTTAACACTGTCCTAGGTTCAGGCCATTCTCTAATAGCTCAAACTTTCTCAGGGTCAATAGCTATGCCCCAGGCCAAGATAATGAAGCCTAAAAAGCGCACTTGAGGTTGGAGAAAGGAACACTTCTTAAGGTTAACGTACAATTTAGCAACCCTAACAGTTAGGAACACTTGTTTGAGATGATCTAGATGCATATCTTAGGACTTGCTAAAAATCAAGATGTCGTCAAAGCAAACAACCAAGAATTTTCCTATGAAAGGTTTTAAGTAGTCATAACTCTCATGAAGGCACTAGGAGCAAAGGAGCATTAGACAGGCCAAATGGCATAACTAACTATTCATAAAGTCCATCTTCGATTTTAAAAGTAGTTTTCCACTCATCTTCAGACCAAATACGAATTTGATGATACCTACCACCAATGTTCTAAAACGTGCTAGGCGCTAGACTGGGGCCTAGCACCTAGGTAGGGGCTTGGCAGAGCGTAGAAAAATTATTTAAATAAAATTTATATTATCCAAAATGCACAAACAACGGAAATAAAATATTTCAAAAGGCATATTTTATGTCTAATTATTTACACGTGGCCAAAGAAGACTTCAAAGCTTATCTAATATCCTAGATTTAATGTTACCTTGGAGTCCAAATGAGAGAGAGAGAGAGAGAGAGAGAGAGAGAGAGCCAAAGACATCAAAGGGAGAGCAGCGAGCAGTGCATGAGAGCCCCAATTTTCTCCTTCTAGCAAAATCATTCTCTCTCTCTCTCTCTCTATATATATATATATGTATATTAATAGAAGGTGTGAAGCAAAGATAAGCTGCCAAGAAGAAGATGAAAGAGAAAGAGGCTGCTTCTGCAGCACACTCTCATGCCTTATCCACGTTTGTTCATATTAGACCGAGTCCTCCTCTAGCTGTTGAAGACTTTGTCACTTGCAGCAACAACATCTACTACTTTTGAGTGAAGAAGCTGGATTTTCTCCTCTAAAATTAGGCAACCTAGGCCACCTGGGTCACCTAACGCCTAGGATGCCGATTTGCATGTATTCGAGGTGACCAGGGGCTGCCTAACGCCTCGACGGCCACCTAGGACACGTTTTAGAACACTGCCTACCACACAAATCTATCTTAGAAAACCAACTAGAACTAGCCAACATATCCAACACATCTTCCAATCTCTGAATGGGAAATCTGTACTTGATGGTATTGTCATGTACACAGAGGCAATAAGGGTAATGCATTGTATATGAGCTGGCAATAATAGTTACAACTCCTATTAGTTGTACCTAAAGATTGCTTAGGGCGATTGTACTTGGCGAGCGGTTAGTACCACATGGAGTGTTGGATTAGTATATATAAAACTGACCACACCCAAATTGAGATCGTGCAATACGATAATTGAGATCTCTTTTCCCGCCTCTCTTTCTCTCTCTTTCTCTCTCGATCTTTCCCGCTCTCTGCTTTCTAATTTCCCCCACCTTTTTCCCTTAATTCTCTAATCTCTCGGAATTCTCATTGTCTCGTTGAGAATTTACCTTGTTAGATCCTTAGATCTAACATTTTGGTATTAGAGTAACATTCGGTATTTTCCTCCGACTCTTGTCCTCAATGGATGACAAAACGAGGACGAAACAAATGGAGTCTTAATTTGTAGCAAGTTACAAAGGCAGTAGCGAATATACGGATCTAGATGGGTTCATTAGAGTCATCGGTGGAATCAGTGGTGGAGAGGAGGATTGAAGGTGCCTTGGAACAACAACAAGATGAGAGCTGTGAACAGAGTAACCTAATACACGATCAAATGCGTGATCAAAATTGAATAGAGGGATCAGATGCAACAATTTATGAGGATGTTTACCAGCCAACACCAGGTAAGGCTTTCTCCTAAATTCCCTCCAAGAGAAAGGTCTGATCTGATCCTTCCCAGGAGATGAACCACCGTCCGATGGGATAATCGAAGATGGAGGCTAAGCCAAAGATCATAGGTGAAAACATGGGAGACAGGAGTCCAGACAATCAAGCTAGTAGGAATCAGGCCAATTTTCCCATATTGAAGACGGAACTGTTGTTTGATGGAAAAAACCCAAGATGGTGGATGAGACGATGCGAGCAGATGTTCTCTACATACAACATCCCCAGTCAACAAGGGGTCACATTGGCCTCTACCTACCTTAATGATATGGGAGACACATGGTTTCAAGGGTGGATCTAAGGTAAAGAGGGTTGCAAGAGGATAGAAGTCATAGATGGCCTATGCAGAAGGTTTGGGAATCGCAGTATGAGAGATGTGGTTGAAGAATTCAACAAGCTGAAGCATGAAGGGTCGGTCCAATCCTACCAACTTAAGTTCGAGGAGTTATGTTCATTGATGTTGATACATAACCCCCATCTAACAAAGGAATACTTTGTTTCATGAGTAGCTTAAGCGATGAAGTAAAATCAACTATGAAAATGCTACAATCGAGAACTGTTATGAAAGCGACAGAAAGTGCCCAACTACAAGAACTATCAATGGAAGCTTTGATGAGGAAGCAGAGAATACAAATGAAGGGAATGGGTACTAACAACTGGCAGGTGGTAAGCAACATGAGCAATAAGGAAACCGAAAGGGGTGGCCAAGGGTCTAAAGGAATACTAGCCTTGTTGGCGGCCAACCCAATGCCAGCTCAAGGGGGTTGACTTATAGAACAGAGAAGGCAAGCAGGTTTGTGTTTCCGGTGTGGAGAAAAATACTCATCGAGACACCAATGCAGGAGACAATTACTTTTACTGGAAAGGGAGGAAGATGAAGAAAGGGATGAAACCACAAAAACATTGGGGACAAAAGGGGAGGACAATGGAGAGATTTCTCTACATGCCCTCAAGGGTCTTGCTGATAGCAAGATCATCAAAGTTGATGGAAAGATACAAGACTGCCAACTAATGGTGCTCATTAACAGTAGGAGTACTCATAGTTTCTTAGATGAAACTACAACCTAGAAACTGAACTGCACACTCACAAGCACTCACCCCCTATTGGTAACAGTGGCTAATGGGAACAAGGTGTTAAGCCACTCAGCTTGCATGGGGTTTTGTTGGGAGATGCATGGTGACGAGTTCGAAGCTGATTTGAGATTGTTGAAATTAGGGGGTTGTGACATCGTGTTGGGGGTGGATTGGATGAAGGAGGTTAGTCCCATTAGTTTTGGCTTTAACAAGATGGAAGTCACCTTCGAGAAGGATGGCAAAAGGCAGGCCCTAACAGGAAGCTTGGAAGCTAGAGTCTATAAGATGATCTCGGGAAGAAAATTGCACAAAATGTTTACGAACAAGCTGTCCCAGGTTGCACAGTTGTTCTCCATTCAAGCGATGAACTATGGGGAAACATAGCAGGAACATGAAGGTGAACTAAAGGTGACAGTGAGCAGCCAATTGGAGGATCATTGGGAGTTAAACGAACTTGACTCACTTAACATACTCTTAGTTGAATTTAAGGACTTATTTGATAAGCCTAATTCTTTACCCCTTGTAAGACCTTGTGGTCATTCCATTAACCTAAAACCAAATGCTGAAGCCATCAATATAAGGTCTTACCCCCCCCCCCCTAAAGATAGAAAACTGAAATTGACAATTTGATTAAATACATGCTACAAAAAGCCATCATCAGACCAAGCCACAATCCCTTTGCCTCACCTGTGCTTCTTGTTAAAAAAAAAAAGATGGGACATAGTGGTTTTGTGTTGACTACTGTCAACTAAACACCATCACCATTAAGGACAAGTTTCCTATACCAATACTTGAAGACTTACTTGATGAACTCAAACATGCCTCAGCTTTCACTAAGCTAGACTTGAGATCCAGCGACCACCAAATAAGAATGAAGCCACAAGATATACCCAAAACTGCTTTTAAAACCCACCAAGGGCATTATGAATTCATAGTGATGCCCTTTGGGCTCACTAATGCCTTAAACCACTTTTCAGGCATTGATGAACCAGATATTTGAACCTTACCTACGAAAATTCATTCTTGTATTCTTTGATAATATCCTGGTATACAACCTAACCTTTGCCCAACACCTAGACCACCTAAAGGCCACATTCGAAGTCCTTAGATTCAACAAATTGTGGGGTGAGTATTGACCCAAGAAAAGGGGTTGCTATAGTTACATGGCCAAGGCCTAACTCCATCAAGGCTTTGAGGGGTTCTTGGGGCTTACTAGCTATTACAGGAGATTTGTCAAGAATTATGGGATGATCAGTCGGCCACTAACATAATTATTGAAGAAAGACGGATTTCACTAGCGTCCCCAAGTTGAAGAGGTGTTTGAAAATCTTAAGAGGGCTATAAGTGAGGTCCTGACCTTGAGACTTCCTAATTTCAACAAGTCCTTTACATTGGAAATAGATGCAAGCAACACCGGGGTGGGGGCAATTTTGGTGCAAGAGGGTAGGCCCTTAGCATTTCTTAGCTAGGCCCTAGCCCCCCGTCATGTGGGCTTGAGTGTATATAAGAAGGAATTGCTGGTAGTGCTAATGGCGGTTGAAAAGTGGAGACATTATTTGGAAGGGGACAATTTGTGATTAACTAATCATGAGATCCTAAAATTCTTGTTACAACAGAAGTTACATACGCAGTTGCAGAAGGTATGATGAAATTGATAGGCTTGGACTACATCATACATTATAGAAAGGGGAAGAAGAATGTGGCCGCAGATGCCCCATCTAGATGTTTTGAAGGACACTCGATTGCCATTACCTCCATTATTCTGGATTGGTATCAAGAGGTCACAACCAACTATGCCAGGAATGGAAGCACTAAAGAACTTCTAGAACACTTAGTGATGGATCCCTCAACTAAGCAAGGTTATACTCCAATCAACGGGCTTATTTGTTATCAAGGAAGATTGGTGATCGGAGATGATGATCAATTCAAGAGAAGGATATTGGAAGCTCTGCATGAATCACCCATAGGGGAACATTCGGGGTATAGTAAATACTTACCACAGAGTGAAGCAGTTGTTCCATTGGTCGGGGCTAAAAAAGTATGTCAAGGAATTTGTACTAGGTTGTGATGTATGAAAAAGATGCAAGTATGAGACAATGGTTGCACCCAGATTACTGCAGCCCTTGGCTACACCGGGTTACCTTGGGAAAGCATTTCAATGGACTTCATTAAAGGGCTACCCAAGTCAGAAGAGAAAGATTGTATTATGGTGATTGTGGACAGGTTCACGAAGTATGCCCACTTCCTGGGATTAACTCACCCTTACACAGCCCAAAAGGTGACCAACCTCTTCCTCGATCAAGTGGTCAAATTGCATGGGACCCCCCACTCGATTGCATCAAACAAGGACAAAATCTTCACAAGCTTACTATGGAAGGAATTGAAGAAGGCCATGGGTACCAAATTACATATGTCTATGTCACGAACCAGCTGCAAGACATTTTAATTTTTTGCTTTAGCCTAGTTAATTTTCTGTTTCATTGCAAATCTTATTTCCGTTAAGCATGCTGCTGCTACAGCTTGCATTCTGTTAGGTGTCAGGTCACGTGTAAGGCCTGAGGAAAAGACAAAAGAATTAGTTGTAACCGCTTGCATGGGCGAGATTCTCCCTTCCAAGCGGATATATTACCCTCTCCACTGATGGAGAAGGATTATGAATGATTAAGAACTTTTCTCTCAATCCTCTCTCGCTCTCGACTATCCTTCCAGCCTCACTCACTCTTCTATTTCCTCTCTTCCTCTCTTGTATTTTCCTTGATCACCCTTGTATCACACTGATTCAAGGATTCTTCTATTGTCTATCGTGACAGTCTACTGCCTACCATCCCGAATCTGATGGCCAAATAGAGAAAGTGAATCAGTGTTTGGAGGCTTACCTATGTTTCACATGTTTCCTACAATCTAAAGGGTGGCACAAATGGCTAGCCTTGGCATAGTGGTGGTTCCAGCCGTCAAAGATTCAATTGTAGTGGCAGTAGTGGATGCTTATCGACAACAAAGGCAACAAATCCTACAATTATTAAGGAAAGAGTTAGCCAACTCCAAGAACCGCATGAAACAATTTGCGGGCAAAAGGAGTGAATGGGAGTTTTTTGTAGGGGATCATGTGTTCTTAAAACTCAAACATGGGCACCTTAAGGCATTATTGCAAGGGTCGGTTTCCAAGTTGAGCCCCAAATTCTATGGCCCTTTCCCCATCAGTGCTAGAATTAGTAAGGAGGCCTACCGACTACAATTGCCTAAAGAATCTAAGGTCCATTTGGTATTCCACATATCACTACTAAAGAAATCAATAGAGCCAAATCCAATAAGTTCTTCTCTACCAGTCGCATCCAACATGCCTATGGAGCCAACAGCCATAATGGACAAAAGGGTCATCCATAAACAAGGGGCTCCAATAACCCAAGTCTTAGTTAAATGGGCCCACTTACACTCGGACAACAACATATGGGAATACTCCCTGACCTTCTCAAGTAGTTTCCTCAAGCGGCCAGCTTACTCAACATTTCTTGAGGACAAGAAATTTGTAAGGGGGGGGGGGGGGAATTGTCATGTAAGCAGGGGCAATAAGGGTAATATATTGTATATGAGCTGACAGTAACAATTACAACTCCTATTAGTTGTACTTAAAGATAGCTTAGGGCAGTTGTACTTGGCGAGCGATTAGCGCCACAAGGAGAGTTGGATCAATATATATACAACTGACCACACCCAAATTGAGATCATGCAATACGATAATTGAGATCTCTTTGTCAGCCTCTCTCTCTTTCTCTCTTTTTCTCTCTTGATCTTTCCCGCTCTCTGCTCTCTAATTTCCCCCACCTTTTTCCCTTAATTCTCTAATCTCTCTAAATTCTCATTGTCTCGGTGAGTATTTACCTTGTCAGATCCTTACAAGTGATTTTATTAATGGCTCTACTATCTACACACATTCGCCCAAATCCATCTTTCTTTGGAGTTAAAAGGGCAAGGACAATACAAGGGCTAAGGCTATGTCAAACTAATCCTTTCATCAAAAGGTCTTCTACTTGCCTATTCAATTCAACTTGCTCTTTTGGGTTCATCCCATAATGGGGAAAATTAGATAATTGAGATTCAGGAACTAGATCAATGGCATGCTGGATATCCCTCATAGGTGGTAGGTCACTAGGGAGTTCATTAGGCATAATATCAGGAAATTCTTCTAACAATGACTTCATCCTAGATGGAAATTCCAAACTCTTCGAGGAACTCAAAGCGAACTCCTTAGCTATGGTGGCTAACTCGTATCCACTTTGTTGACAGTTTTTTTCAAATGCCTTAGGAGCTATTAAATGAATGTGCTTTTTATTGTGTATTGGTGGTGCTTGTATGGGCTTGGTTCTAGTGCCTCTACTAAAAGGTTTAGCAAGGATCAATGTGAGTTTCTTAACCTTATAGTTGAAGACATAGGTCTTTTCTCACCCAATAATGAACTATATTCATGTCATAAAGCCAAGGGCGACCTAAAAGAATATGGGTTACATCCATAGGTAAAACATCACAAAAAATCTCATCTTTGTAAGCACCCAGTTGAATAGGAACAAGACATCTCTCGGTGATTGGCAAGGTTGTATTATTCAGCCATGCAACTTTAAATGATTTTGGATGTGGTTCTACTTTTAAGGTTAAATCGTGTAATTGCTGATTTAGAAACCACATTCATAGTACTACCCCCATCAATAACTAGTATGCAAGTTCTCTCACCACTCCCAATGCATGTCTGAAAAATATTGGTACATTTTCCATTCTTCATCATGGACACTCCAATGTTAACTTGTTTGACCAAATCAAGATCATCATTAGTAGGACAAGCATTCCTTTCTAGTGTTTTATGTGAATGAGAAATCTTATTGGAAACAATGTGTATCCCCGAGGTGTGGAGTGCACCATGTACGGGGTGGAGTGCACCATGTATAGACTCATTAGAATGAGGGGGCTCTACAAAATCATCACCTATCTTTTGGTCACCGAGTATTGTAAGGACTTGTTCCATTTGCTCAGTAAGGGTTCCTATTGTTTTGGAAAGGTTTCCCACTATATTTGGAAGACTCTTGAGATTGTTCATTCGGGTTTCAACGGATTTAATTGAGTTTTGTAGTGAATGAAGATTAGTCGACGTAGTAGACAAGGTTGTTCATGTTTGTTAGGGGCCATGGGAAAGGAAACAAATAGTATGAGGAAGAAGGCCAAGGAAGGATGCAATAAATTAGGCGACTGTTGACAAGACGCAAATTGCAACTTAAATGTAGACTAGAAACCTACTAAGATGCACAAATAGGACTAAGAAACTTAAATTAAATGACAATATCAATAACAAAAAAATAATGCTTGAGATGAAACAAATATGATAAGAAATTTTTTTTTTTCTAGGTTTTGCTCTTTTATTTTTTAATCTTAATTCTTTTTACAATAAAAGAATATTAAATGGACCTAAACAATTTACTAAAGATACCCAATATATAAATATTAATCAAACTTCCAAAGGAAAGAATATACCTTTAACCAAAGCAAAATGGAGGTTTGGTTGACAGTCAGGTATATGCATTGGGCATGGATAAGGTTCATGGGTTGATAGGCTTGGGAACAGGGTCCAAGTTAGGAAATGGGTTAATGGCTAATTGGGTTGTTAAATGGGTTGGTCAAAGTGTAATGGATATTCAAATAGGGTTTGGGTCTATAAATTGGGCCGGGTAACTTAAAGTGTAGTGGCAATAGGAATTAATGAAGATGTAGGAGTTTCCAACAAGATCCAACTTGAGTCATAGCGACATCGAGGCACAATGATGGTGGCAACCGACAACTGGTGTACACGAGCAAATCAGACAATGGATGATTTGGCGTTGTTTACTACTGTCACAAGGCTGGTTATGGCGAATCTTTCACAGTCAAGTCAATCCCATTGGGTTCACTGACTTGCCACCAACAAGTTGGAAGAGGGTTCTGATATTGTCACTTTGGGATTTCGACACCACTGGTTGAGGATTCCAACATCGTCGTGTTTGCTGTTGGAAGCTTCTGCTCCTATTAGGGTTTGCGACGAGGGTTGGCTAGGGTTGTCAATGTCTCCAATGAGGCTCTGCAAAGGAGTCCGATCGGTAATGGCTTATGTGGCCAAGGTTTGCACTAAATCTTCAATGGCGGGTATGGGCTTGGAAGGTTTTGTGAGTTTTCCAAAATTTTCTAGAAAATTTTAGAAAATCCCCAAAAACAATTTAGGAAACTAGCTCTAATACCAATTGATGCAGAATCCAAACCAAAAGAAACAAGAGTAATTTCGATTACTCAAAACCAATATCAATATTCAATATCATTTATCAAAATCTGTCCTTCAATACTTTCTTTAAGAATTATAATTATTTATAGACAATTAATAGATATAAACATATTCTAATAAGAATTCCTTTCTAACTAGGATTCCTTGTTATAAAGGTAATCCTAATCTAATTAGGATTCTAGAACATAAAAGAAATTAAAAGAAACTAGGAAACAAATGACAATAAAGAAATATTAATTTCTACTTTTACGCCTAAAATATTGTTTCCCAAAATATTTATCTCTATGATCTTAATTAGTATGTCTCTTGACTTTTAAACAAAGGAGAAAACTATTTACAAAGTGTCGTATCCTTTGGTGGACAGCGTCTTTTGGTTCATAAGCATTTAACATCTATGCCTTCTGACATTTTCAGCACTTAGTTATATGCATTCTTTCCTTTCTTTCAGTCCTCTCACACTTTTTCCCAAAGAGCTTTTGTTTTCTCCAGCTTTGTTGAATCCTAAGACAACTAGAATGCCCAAGGACAGTGTTCTTAAAATGCACATCAAGGCCTTCACTCTCCATTCTTCTACATTGTTTTTGCACATTTATTATATAAATACTCAAATCACTGGGAGTATTTTGCAATAATGTATCAACTCATTTCCAGATTGTTGTGACTATTAACCCTATTGACATAAAAAAAAAAAAAAGTAGACAAAAAAGGAAGAGAAAAAGATCTACATGCTAGTCATACCAGGATTCATTCAAGTATCACTCGCAATCAGATGTCTCTTCTGAATCAGACAGAGGCAAGAGAGTGCAGATCCCTAGCATGTGCCCATTGAGGCAGACATAATACTCAACACAATCTTCATAAGCACCTAACCTGCAGCTAGCACTTTGTGGTATCATCCTAGCTTGCAGCATGCTCCACAGTTTTGCCTTGCAATAGGGACACACCTCTGTAGGATGCAGCTTGGCCCCCCTCCCAATTAGCATCCTCCGAACCTTTGACATTGCAAATGACTTGAAAACTCCTCGAAAAAATCCTATGTCTCCCTCTTCACCTTGGTCAAGATGTTCACAAGGGTCAGACACATATAGAACATCAGTTCTGCATTGTGGTAAAAGAAAGCTCTTGCCTGACGTCCTAGAGAATCGGGTCCTATAAACAAAGTGGCCAGGAATATGTATATTATTGAACAAGCCACCCTTGGTAGACCCAGAACAGTAAATAAGAAGCTTCCCAAGTGCACTCCAGTTCCCATCAACATTGTGACTCCCACCAGACTGGAGATCAAGCATCATCTTTGGAGCTCTTGCCTTACAGAATTCCTTCCAGAGTACTCTTTTAGCAATATCATCAAACCATTTGCATGCACAAGAAAAGGTGGCTATCAACTTAGGATTCCAATTCAAGTGCTGAAAAACTAGGAAGATAGCATCCTCATTTACATGCCCTTTCATGCAAGCACAGCTTGTTGAGTGTACACAACGAGATTGCTTCGCCAAAATCATTGTCTCAACCTAGTAATATCAGAACAGTCAGGAATAAAATCCATGTAGCGCAATAACAAAAAAAAAGGTTACAGGTCAGACAACATATTAATTGCAAAAAAACATACCCAAATTTCTTAACCAGAGACACTACGAATGCTAGGAACTATGATCAGAACAAATGATACCATAATTGAAAGATGAAATTAACATTTTAGAAGCCAAGATAAATTTTAAACCCTCATTATCTAGAATGTAGATCATTTTGATACATGGAATAAAAAGGGATTCGAAGGGGAACACCCTTCATGTCAGCAAACATAAGGGTGCCAGGGTAGACTTGTATAGACTACCCTATTAGACTTTAATTTAAAGGTACTGTTAAATTGACTCTTCCAACAATTAGACATACGATGAAATTAAGATAATACAATCTCTTCCATCAAATTAACATTGCAAAAACACATTTTTTAAGGCACCAAAACTGCACTCTCCTCAGGTTTTAGTTAATTACATTAGCTTTTACCTGTCTTAATAATTTTTTCAAATGAATAAATACAACAACAACAACCACAAGCCTTCATCTCACTAGGTGGGGTGGGCATGGCTACATGAATATACAAGCATGTGAAGAGATAGCACATCTATACACATATATACACATATATCGTGCATGTCAGTAACATCCCCAGTTCAAGATGCACCAGAGGGACCTCTAGCTACCAAGATCTAAACAACCTTAAACTTCAAATTAATATATTAATATGCCCACACACACACATATCGTTCAAGTCAGTAGCATTCCCACTTCAAGGTGCATGAAAGGGATCCCCAGTGTACAAGATTCACAAAACCCTAAATTTCTAAATTAAATTGTTCCCGTATGTAACAATAAACAAATAAAGTGTTTCCCCAAATGATACCTAACGCTATAAATCAATTGCTATTCTATATAGCTTTCAAACGGCAAAGAAGCAGTGCGCAAAAAATCCCTAATCTGAAAACAATAAACAAAGAACACTTCACTCTTCCCACAGTTCACATGATCAGCACTGGCTTCAGAGCAACCGACAACTCAAACAACACTGAATCCACTAAAAGCTTTACATGGCAGCTCGATTTCAACTATAAATTGCCACAGATCTTAATTCTTCACCTCAGCTCCGTTTCTGCATCGCCCCAACTGGCACAACGAGAAGCAACAGATCTAGGGGTTCTCAGGAGCAAATCAAGGAGCAAGAAAGTGAGAAATTACCGAGACAACTCCAAGAAATGCTCGGGAATTTCCCTATCCCACCGGGGCAGCTTCGTCTATAAAAGATTACGCTCTGAGCGACCCGCAGCGAGAAGGGAGCCTAGTTAGCGGCTGGGCCTTCATGTCTTAGCAGCACAAGCAAAATATATTATATAATATATATGTGTGTGTGTGTAGATATAACCTGCAGGGCTAAAAGGCGGTGAGCAAAGTAGCGCAGTGACGAATCATAGTGCGCCATGCGGAATATGCCATTTTTGGTGACGTGGCACCGTGTGGACAGCTCGGCGGCCCATTTTGTGCCGTTTGGTTTGGTGCCGGAGAAGATCTCGGTTGTAAAATTAGTTTGAATTAAGTAAATTTTTGTTAACTTTTAATATTTGACAATTAATATTTATTAAATTAATTAAAAATTAAACTTAGTGGGTTCACTGAGGAAAAAGTTTAAGTTTAGCTCTTTAAAATTTAATAAATTTTAATATATAATTCTAAATTTTAAATATAATAAACAAAAAGTGAGACAAATTAATAAACTCCCTAAAATTTATGGAGTGTAAAAATTACAATTCTATTGAGGGTTCAACAATGATGGTTGTGATTTGTTTCGTTGTGATGTGAAATAGTTGTCGCCTATAAAAGACCGATGTGGCATCGAAAAACATGACGTTAAGGACTTTTCTTATCTTATTTCTTGAATTATAGTATTTTCTTTATTTTATTCTAACATATTGTTCTGTTATCTAATCTAATTTAATATAATCTATTTGATTTAATTAATAGGATTTTGTAAAAGTTAAACTTAAAACTATGATCAAATTATGGCTTGTAATGTCATTATGTTTAGTTATAATCTACAAATATTTTGCTTATTTATTCTCTAAAATAAATCCACAATATCGATGGTGCATCTAATCTAATCATAATAAAAATGCAATAATATGTGTACAAGGATGTAGAATTTAACACAAAATTAACTTTTGTTATATGAATTGGTTTAGGGACCAAATTTCATGCATTTATACCACAAGTTGCCGGATTTTGTTTTGGATAATAGCAAAAGAAGATCCAAAACAATGACGTTTATACAAGGAGAGAATACCAAAATTGGATAATACTTTATGAATAACATTTTTTTTTATAATAATGACAAGGACAGTACACCAATGCCTATGATGATAATACATTGAAATATTAAAATAAAAAATACCCCCTTTTAAAGAGAAAACTATTGTTGGAGAATAATATGTAGAAAATATTTTTGCCATTTTAAACATTTTGGTATTTTAACATCATTTTTGAGTGTGCTAATGTTGATCTCAAATTTTTTAATTTTGATAATAACAAAAATGCTTTATAACACAAAATAAAAAGACAATAGTAAGATGAGTGTTAAATGATCTAAAAAGATTTGAACATCTACATTGTGACGTTCAGACTTCTAATGATTATTTAGACATTTAAATAACAAATATACGTCATTTGAAACACTCCCAAAAAGTCAACCTCATTTGAACTATCATACAGATGTCTAAAGCACATGCTCAAACATCTTAATCTTGTCCAGAATGCAACCAAATTCAAGATCTTTATTCAAATGTTCAAGGAAGTTATAGAGGTCTGAAACACTTTCAGTATGCATACCTAAGTTAAGACTTCATATAAACAATTGTGATCCATGTTACATAAGTTTAAACTGTCTAGAATGTACCCTAATTAACACGGTTTTGTAAAAGCATCTAAACCAAGGGATACAGATGTTTGAGGATTGACAAGTAAGAACTTTTCCTCCTAAACCTGTTCAGATTTCTATATTAAATTTGTTTAAACCTCCGAATGGGTTACAAACGTCTAAAGAGATACTTTCAGACATCCAAACATTGTCATAAGAATCATAAATTCATCAAAGAACAACATTCTATAGATATTTGAACCAAGTAACTACATTTGATCCTTATATGTTTAAAATATTTATTCTTACTCAATATTTTGTTTTATCTTTTCAACTTTCAAAAAGTAAAAAAGATTGTAGACATTTCATATTTTGGTTATTGTAGATTTTGTGTTCTTTTTATTGACTCATATAAGAGTTATTATCATCTTAAACCAAGCTAGCTCTAACTCGAGAGTCTCTATTTTTTTGAAAATAATATCATCTTTGAAGATTAGTTTTATTGTATTTGTCCTCACTTTATGTATTGCATCTAACGACTTTTGATATAATAATAGAATACTTACTAAATAAATCCAACAATTGTCTGCTTTAATCTTTGCTAAGTGGTTGAAAAAGTTATCCATAAGAAACCTTCATATTTTTTTCTTACCAATATACAAAAAGTCAAAAAAATATAAGTGAGCTATTGTGTTGAAGCAAAGAGCTGTGTTGGAATTTGAAAAGTCATAATTGAGTTCACTCGTCGCCTTTATTTTTGAATGTGTTGGAACATGTGTGAATTTTTTCATAAAAAAATCAGTGTTTATCTCTTAGAGATTGTGGCATGCATACCATTATTCCTAAAATAAAGGGGGAGACTCAGTCCACAATTTTTTTCAAACTATACAACCTGATTTTTCTCCTAAAAATCTCTCCATGATCTCCTCATCTCTCCACATTTTCTTCCTTGATTCTTCTTCTTTTTTGTTGCTACTTTTTTACTACTTAAATGAGGAGAAAGCAATAGGTTCTGAGAGAGAAAAAAAAATCAGCACTCAAAGAAAAACATTATTTTTTACAACTGAAAAAATTCTTATTGTTTCTAGTTTTTCAAGCAACCAAAGGGTGTTTGTATTTTGGACTTCTTCAATACAAGGGAGGTTTGAGATAGAAGTGATTCTAGGCTGTTTTATCCTAGGGACGATCGGGCTATTATACTACTTGCACAACCTTGGACAAAGCTATGAAATGTCTTAAAGAAAGCAACCTTGTCCGCGACTCAACCCAAGATTTTTGTTTTTTTGGTAACTTCGTTCCTTTTATTTTCTGCTGCAACAAGTTTAAGACGATTTCTTTTTTCCATGAATATTGAATCTGATCATGCCGCTGCTGATCTAAACAAGCCCTTTCATTTTGAGGGGCTTCATTTCAAAAGATAGAGACAAAAAATGTTGTTTTTCCTAACCATGAAAAAAGTAGCATCTGTCCTTAATTTTGAAAAACTAAAATTGCCTAAGGAACCTACTGATACACAAACTAAAGAATATGAGTCTTGGGTCGATAATGATTTTCTCTGCAAAAAATTTGTTCTTAATGGTTTGTTCGATGATTTGTATGGCTACTATTGTTCTAAAAACTCTGCAAAGGAAATCTAAGGTGCATTTTAGAAGAAATATGACACTGAAGAGGCTGAAATGAAAAAGTATGCAGTCAGCCGCTATTTGAAGTACCAAATGACTAATGACAAATCTGTGGAGGTTCACTCACACAAGCTACAAAAAATAGCACATGAAATTATTTCTGAATGTATGGCTCTAGATGAACAATTTCAAGTTGTTGTTTTGATTGACAAATTATGCCTAGTTGGAAAGATTTTAAGAATGTTCTTAGGCAGAAAACTAAAGAGTTTTCTCTAGAAAGTTTGATCAATCGTATTCGTATTAAGGAGGAAGCCCGCAAACAGGATCAAAAAGATGAAGTGCTTGTTGTGTCAAACAACAATAATAATAAGAAATCCATCTCTGCTATTCTGAAACCCAAAGGGAAAAACCATGAAGAATTAGAATCACAATCACAATTGCAACAATCAAAACAAAAATGGTTCACGAAATCAGAATGGATAGCAACCCCCATTAAGGAATGATTCAGGACAGTTAATATGTTATAACTGTAATAGGCCTGACCATTTGGCTCAAAATTGCTGGAATGGGCGTCATCTTGTTCCACATGCAAACCTTGTCGAAGAGCAACTTATTGCTATGATTTCTGAAATCAACATTGTTGAAGGATCCGAAGGGTGGTGGGTAGACACTGGTGCTTCTCGCTATGTCTGTTATGATCGTGCTATGTTTAAGTCCTATTCTGAAACTGAGGACAAGAAAGTGTTGTTGGGTGATTCCTACTCCACTATTGTTGCTGGAATTGGTGAGGTGGAATTGAAGTTTACCTCTGGAAAAATCGTTATACCTAAAGATGTTTTGCATACTCTAAAGAGAAGAAAGAACTTAGTTTCGGGCTATCTTCTCAACAAGGTTGGGTTTATTCAAACTATTAGGGCTTATTTGTATACCATTACTAAAAATGATATTTTTTTGGAAAAGGTTACGCTAGTGATGGAATGTTTAAGTTAAATGTTGATGCTAATAAAATTGCACCTTCTTCTTACATGTTGTGTTCTTTTAATACTCCGCATGCTAGACTTTGTCATGTTAACAAACACATCATTAAAAACATGAGTTGCTTAGGACTTATTCCTAAATTGTCTTTGAATGACTTTGAAAAATGTAAATTTTGTAGTCAAGCTAAAATTACCAAAACCCCTCACAAATCAATAGTTAAAGAAATTAAGCCACTTGATTTGATTTATTCTGATATATGTGAATTTGATGGTGTTTTCACTAGAAATGGAAGACGCAATTTATTACTTTTATTGATGACTGTTCTATATACTTTTGTCTACCTTATGAAAAATAAAAGTGAAGCATTTGACATGTTCAAATTATTTGTTACTGAAATTGAAAATCAATTTAACATAAAGATAAAGAGATTACGTAGTGATAGACGTACTGAATATGACTTTGGCATGTTTATTGATTTTTATAAAGCCCATGAGATTATTCATGAGAAAACTGCACCTTATTCACCTGAAATGAATGGTAAAGCTAAAAGGAAAAATAGAACTTTTGATGAATTTATAGTTGTTATTTTACTAAATTCTGGTGCTGCTTCTTATTAGTGGGAAAAAATTTTGTTGACTGTTTGTTATGTGTTGAATAAAGTTCCAAATCAAAAAATAAAATTTCTCCTTATGAAGTTTTCAAAAATAAAAAACCCCAATTTGTCTTATTTTAAAACTTGGGGTTGCTTAGCTCATGTTCGGATTCATGATCCTAGAAGGAATAAGTTTGTTGGTAGAGCATATGAATGTGTTTTTGTTGGTTATGCTTAGAATAATAAAGCTTATTGATTTTTTGACTTGAATGCTCATGGTGTTATTGAATCAATTGATGCTTGTTTTTTATGAGCATATATTTCTTTTATATTGAAGAATAGTGGGGGTTTGACATCTAATAATGTGCCTATGACTAGTGTTAATAGATCTAATAAGGAGTTAGAATTTGAACCTAGGAGAAGTAAATGTGCTTGAACTGCTAAAGATTATGGTTTTGATTTCTATATTTTTACATGATATTCAAACCCTCAAGAAAACCTTAACCTTATTAGATACTACTGACTTCTGGCAAGAAGCAATTAATGATGAAATAAAGTCTCTTGAGTCTAATGGAACTTGGCATTTAATAGATTTACCTCTAAGTTGTAAATGGGTATTGAAACCCAATCATATTGTTAATAAATATAAAGCATGTCTTGTTGCCAAAGGGTTTAGACAAAGAGAAAATGTAGATTTCTTTGACACCTTTTCACATGTTACTAGAATTACATCTATTTGTGTGCTATTTTCTCTTATTGCTATTTGTGATCTTGTTGTGCACCAAATGGATGTTAAAATTATTTTTTTAAATGGTGATTTAGAAAAATAAATACACATAGACCAACTTAAAGGTTTTGTTATTCTTAGTCAAGAAAACAAAGTTTGCAAATTAAATAAATATCTTTATAAATTGAGATAAGCACTCAAACAATGGCATGAAAAGTTTGATAATCTTGTCATCTCACATGGTTTCAAAGTGAATGAAAGTGACAAATACATTTATTATAAGGCAAGAAATGACCTTTGTACTATTATATGTCTTTACGTGGGTGACTTGCTTATGTATATATATATATATATATTTTATACATTTATTAGGATAAGTGGACTACACTTTGTGATTTTAGTCATTTGCAGATACACCCGTTATAATTTAGAAATAATTTTAGAGATCTCTATTATTTATTTTTTTTTGCTCAAACATCCCTTTTGTTGCAAACACGATCAATTAAACCCAAGTCTTTCGTTACGCATTTCTGATGATCAACAAGAAGTTACAGGAAGTTGAATATGGCGGTACAAAACTGGAAATTGAACCAAAAATCCACAAATCACAGCCTCAAATCTTCCGATTCTCTGCAAGATTTCCAAGTTGAGTCATGAAACTGTTTCGGAAAGATTCGGACACCGACACAGAGAGAGAAGATTGGAATTTTTCGGTTCAATTTTGACCCAGAAATTGAAAGCTTTTTCCAATTTTGGACCATTTCTGCAATCTTTCCCAATCAAGGTGTAATGGGCGTATGTATATATACGCGTATCAACCGAAATTAAGAGCTTTTGCTATAAATTGGAGGCTTTTTTCAGTCTGAAGCATTGGAGCAAGAAGAAGGGAACAAGAGTTATCAGTTCGAGAGACTGGTTTTGCCTCCAAAACCAGTCGCCGGCGGACGGGTTATCGACGGCCTGTTCCACGGCTGTTTCCAGGTGTCTGGCGGTCGATGTCAGGAGGCGCACGGAGTCTGAGAGGTTTTCGGAGGCGATTGCGTTGGTCGGAGGGCCGTTTCCGGTGAGTTGCAGCGCGGTCGGAGCAGGTCGCCAGCGAATCTGCAACGCAGTAGTAGTAGCTTCTGGCGGTGGTATCCGGCGGTATAGCGGCCGTTCATGACGAGGCGGGGACAACCTGCGGTTGGCTCCGGAGGCAGAGGCAGTGGTAGGAGACAACCTGAGGGTCCCCGGCAGTGAAGCAGCTTCCCGGAGAAACGGTGATTGCGCGAGGAATTTTCAGAAACTTCTAAAGTTTCAAGAGCCGACACTGCTACCCTAAAAATTTCGATTTATTGTACTTGGATTCGTTTTGTTGTGTTTATTATAAAAATACTCCCTCCTTTGCTCAAATTATATTCGTACCCTGAAATTCATATTATTACATTTATGACCATCAAATTTCCATAAATTGTTCTTATTGTCATGAAATTTATGCATTTGTAGTATAATGTTAAAAATTCTACCTATTACATAAAAATTCAATTTTAGTGGGACACGTATATATAACCATATCATTGTCTTTTATAACTTAGTGAATAAATGAAGACATGTATTATTAAGCCAAACTTATACTTTTCCCCTAAACTGTATATAAAAAATCTATCACCACTTAAACTTCAAATCTAACATATTAAATACATAATATTTATAATTTATATTTATTAACTACTTAAGTATTTAGTTAGTACTGAGCGTGTAATAAATGTGCCATTAAACACGTGAAAATAAAGTAACAAAATACCATATCCAGTTGCTGTCATATTATAAACTCATTAATAAATAGGTTGTGGGTCGTCAGTCAGAGTAAAAATGATAGGAAAAGATAGGTCAATCATGGGCTATCGGTCAAAAAAAAGAGAAAAGGGAATAGTAGGTTAATCACAACTTGTAAATTGCTAATTAAAGCAAATAAAAAGAAAAATGATGGGTTGGTCATGACTCGTGGATCACTAGTTGAAGTAAAAATGAAGGGAAATGATGGGTCAGTCATAGATCGTAGGTCAAAAAAGGAGAATAGTGGGTTGGTCACAACTTGTGGGTCGCCAGTATAGCAAAAATGAAGGGTTAGGATCGGTTGAGATAGTGATAGCCAATGGGAAACTTGGTTTTTCTATTTAGTTGGCGAGAGACAAGAAATAAGAGATGAGAGCAAATATAACAATCGAATGTGAAGGAAAGGCGGAATGAATGATTGATTTGGTCAATTATTCTTTTATTCTTTATTTCTTCTATTTTTTTTCTTTTTAATTCATCTAAAATGTAACTATCGAGATAGACCAAAACGACAATGGCTAAAGGTAGACTCGGAAGGAATGAATGATTTGGTCAGTTCTTTTTTTATTTTTCATTTCTTATGTTTTTCTTCTTTTCAACTCATCTCGCGTGTAACTATCGAGATAGGCCAGGATGACAACGGCTGAAGGTAGACTCGGTTCTTCAGTTTGGGTAGATGAGAGACGAGATGCGGGAGTAAAAATGATAGTTGAAGGTAAAAAGGAAGACAGAAGATGTAACATCCCGCATCGAGCGATAGGAAGGACCAGAACAATTTACTCTGATGGGCCTACATGAACTTCCCAAGGGGTCACCCATCATTGAGCTTCCTCAACTCAAACACGCTTAACTCGGGAGTTCTTTGCCTATATTCAACTCAAAAGGTATTCAGCTGATATTGCTTCATTCCTTACTTATCTTCGATATATACTACATTTCTTTGGACTCTTGGAGTATTACATTTCCCCCTTGAGCACATGACGTTATCGTCATGCGATCTTACAACCAGTCCCAGATCTCCCCCATTTGCATGGCTTATGTGGGATTCGACTAAGGTGCCTACACGCATCCCCCCTTAAGAACTTAGCGTTCTCACTGAGGTTTGCCCCACCACCGCACTCAGAGACTCAAAGGTCGGCTCTGATACCACCTGTAACATCCCACATCGAGCGATAAAAATGATCAGAATAATTTACCCTGATAGGCCTACAAGAACTTCTCAGGGGGTCACCCATCCTTGAGCTTCTCCAATTCAAGCACGCTTAACCTGGGATTTCTTTGCCTACATTCAGCCCTAAAAGTATTCAGCTGGTGTTATTTCATTCCTTACTTATCCTCAATATATACTATTTTTCTCTGGGCTCTTGAGGTATTACAGAAAAAATGATTGATTCAATTGATTCTTTTTCTATTCTTTATTTCTTATGTTTTTCTTCTTTATAATTCACTTCTCGTGTAATTCATATATCATTTTAAACTAGGTTAAGTAGTCAATAAGTATAAATTATAAATGTTAAGTATTTAATAGATCAAATTTAAAGTTCAAGAGGGTGATAGACTTTTCATGTAAAGTTCAAGGGAGAAAATATAAGTTTAACCTGTACTGTTATCAAATGAGTGATTAGTGTTTTACCCTAAATCAAATGATCTGGATTTAATTGATAAATAATAAATGACAATTATTACCACATTAGTCTTAATAGGTACAATTAGTTTATACAAAGCTTGATCTCCTGTCCGTGTTGGGCATTTCTTATCTTGCCATATGCGGACATGGCATTGCCACATTTCACCCACCCTCAAGTACAACCCCTCCAAGTAAATCATGTACATGCTTTTTCACGCCAGACCCCCTCTAATTAAATCACGCCAGCTGTCTCCTTAATTAATTCATGACAGGCCCCCTTAACACAC
The DNA here is from genome assembly GCA_036245055.1 of Diospyros kaki. Taxonomy (NCBI): domain Eukaryota; kingdom Viridiplantae; phylum Streptophyta; class Magnoliopsida; order Ericales; family Ebenaceae; genus Diospyros; species Diospyros kaki. The sequence continues at coordinate 35,525,803 of BSEG01000016.1, forward strand.
ACACACACACCACTTCGACCCTTTCACATTAGGCCTCCCAATTAAAACCTTCATTTCGACCCCCTTGCATTTAAACCCCAACTTTATCAATTCTCAATTAAATCACGGAACTCCCCTCCATTTAAACTCCACCCCCTTTAAGATTTCTTATTTTATTATTTTTATTAATTTTAGTGGTTTATTTTTCATCTTTTTCTCCCTTAATATATTTCACTCTACCACCATTTTTGGCATATTGTCAATATTTTTTATTTTGTTTTGTTTCTTTTTTTGCTTAAATGACACTTGTTTACATTTAATTTTCATCAGTTTTGGAATACTAATTTTCACCAACTTAGAAAACCATTAATTAACAAGCACATAATAAAAAGTTTTTATAAATTTTACCTCTCTTATTTTTCCTAACAAGCATATTGTCATTTACTGGAAGTATTGAAGCCCTACTTTGTGATTAATTTATTGATATGTCTTGTGTTGCCCTAATATGTTATTTCTAATTGTAGTATAACTTTTTTTTATAGGGATAAAATCGCAAAGTTCTGATAATGTGTATCTTTTTCAAGTTTTCATTGGTCGAATTATGAAAATTGGTCAGGTATTTGAATCACATGAGAAGGTGTACACTTTTTACAATGTATATGCACGAGAAATAGGTATTAACACTTGAATCGCGAATAATAAAAAGAATAAGGAAATGAGTGAAATCATATAAAAGTTACTTGTTTGCTTTAAGGAAGGAAAAATAGACGAGACCTATTAGATGGATCGTAAAAATGTTGTGCCATGGGTTGCTAAAAGAAACCGTAGACATACACGAGTTGGGTGCAATGCTAAATTGTCAGTGGTGAAGCAACAAGCTAGCAATAGTTGGGTGGTTAAACAATTTGTAGAGGAATATAACCATGGTTTAACTACTCCCAGTAGAGTACATTTGTTAAGATCACACCGAAATGTCTCAACCACAAAGAATGCACTTGCTCAACAATTTTTGAAAGCTAATATACCAACATGTCAACAATTACGACTCATGGAGATAGAGTCGCGAATAATAAAAAGAATAAGGAAATGAGTGAAATCATATAAAAGTTACTTGTTTGCTTTAAGGAAGGAAAAATAGATGAGACCTATTAGATGGATCGTAAAAATGTTGTGCCATGGGTTGCTAAAAGAAACCGTGGACATACACGAGTTGGGTGCAATGCTAAATTGTCAGTGGTGAAGCAACAAGCTAGCAATAGTTGGGTGGTTAAACAATTTGTAGAGGAATATAACCATGGTTTAACTACTCCCAGTAGAGTACATTTGTTAAGATCACACCAAAATGTCTCAACCACAAAGAATGCACTTGCTCAACAATTTTTGAAAGCTAATATACCAACATGTCAACAATTACGACTCATGGAGATAGAGTCGAGTGGTCCATCATCAATGGGTTGTATTGATAGAGATATCAAGAACCATGAAAGGTATTTACGTTAACAACAAAGAGGTCATGATGCTAAAACACCAATAGAGCATTTCACATTTGAGAGAGAAAAATCCAAACTTTTTCTTTGATTATGATATAGACTCGGATAATAGGATACTTCGTTGTTTTTAGGCTGATTTTAAGTAAAGAAGATCATATGCCTTCTTTGGTGATGTTGTGGTGTTCGATACAACCTACAACACCAATAAATACTCAATGATTTTTGCCCTATTTGTTGGTGTAAACCACCATGATTAGTTCATTATCTTTCGCTGTAGATTATTGAGTGATGAGACGATCAAATCATTTGTTTGGTTGTTCTCAAAGTTCCAAGAAGCCATGCCAAACCAAGCGGCCTATACTGTTATAATCACTGATCAAGACGCTACAATTTCAAAAGCTATCTCGATGGTGTTGCCATTCATTCTGCATCAATTTTTCTTGTGCATATTTTGAATAAGTTTTTTGAAAAAATAAACGCCATACTGTATAAGGAGTAGTATCACGGGCTAATAAATATCATTAAACAGTTTGAATCGCCTGAGAAGTTTGAACAGCAATAGATTGAGATAATGGAGACCACCAATTTGGGCAACAAAGAATGATTGATCAACATATACAAAATATGCAATCGAAGGGTACTAGTGTATGTCAAACATTTATTCAATGCAAGAATGTCTAGCAATAAAAGGGTTGAGAGCAGTCACTCATTTTTTAAAAGATATGTTAATAGAAATAACTCATTGATAGACTTCATCACACGTTTTAATATTGCGTTAGCTCATCAACACCATGAGTAATTAGTTACCAACCATATTAATCTCAATGAACAACTGAGGTTGACCTCAATTGTTATGATGGAGCAACAGATGATACAAATATACACAAAACATATATTTGTGTTGTTCTAGAAAGAAATTGAGCAAAATATCTTCTACATTTGGTTAAAGAGATCAAGCTTCGCAAATGCTAAGGTGTACAACATGGAGCGTTTTAAGTAAGGGAAGAATTTTAATAAGCATTGAGAGTTAACTTATTATCCAGAATATGATTTAATATCATACCATTGTCAAATGCTTCAGTTCGATGGTTATCCATGGCGATGCATGCTGTGTTATTTGAAGAAAAAACAAAAGATGTTACTGGAGAAATATATTTTAAGGAGATGGACAAAGTATGTAAAAGTTGGACCCATACACGAACCTTTGGTTGGTTGAGTATTGAAGATAAGGGTAAAATTAAATTTTTATTTGAGGGTATTTTAGGTATATTTAAAAATGGTTGCGAAGAGTAAAGGAAAATTCTATTCGTAGCGAGCGTTTTACTCTTCACAACCATTTTTAAAATGATGGATGCGCTAATCCTCAATGGGTGATTAATGCCTTGCTATTGCGAAAATAGAATGGAAAATCGGATTTTAGGAAATAAAGGTCTCTTTGTATTGATTTTATTTGATGAATACAAATGAGCCAGGCCAACCCTTTATATAGTGGTTGTACGTGACCCTTTAAAGAGATACAACTTGTAAAAGAAAAGACATGATTGCTGGAAATGAAAATACACAACCATTAGTCTTGGCAGTTATTGGCAGTTATGGGCGATTGCTGGCAATGGGCGCACATAGTAAGCAGCAGTGGGCGCGACATTGTGCCTACGCACCTGTCATGGCCACACTGTGGCCTTGCATGGCGCTGCATGGTGCAGGCGGCCTGCCTTTAGGTGTCCCTGCTAGCGCTCGTGCCTTCATTATGCGGGCTGCACCAGGACATGTGGCCTCGACTGGCCCTGCATGCGGCAGTAAGGCTTGGTCTGCGGCGGGCGTGTCAGCCATGGGCTTGGCTTGCGCACCAGACTGCAGCAAGTGTCGGGCTGTGGCAGTCGTTTGTGACAGATTGCAGTCAATGGCTGGCGCGGTGGGAACCTCGGCCTTAGTGGCTGCAACTTGTGGGTTCAATATTCCCCGCCCCTTGTGAACCATCTTGTCCTCAAGATGCAAGTGGGGAAACTGGTAGGCAAGATACTCGGTTGACTCCCATGTGGCCTCCTCGAGTGCCATGTTCTCCTATTGCACTAGGGCCTCTGATATCTTCTTGCGGTTCTTCTTGACCACTCGATAGTCTAGGATCCTTAAGGGCTGGACCAGCAATGTGGTGTCTTCATTAAGCTCAGGCAAGTCATGCACAACATCTGTAAGATGGCCTACCTTGGCTTTGAGTTGTGACACATGAAAAACTAGATGCACACGTGTGTCTGCTGGTAAGTCTAACTTGCAAGCAACGGGTCCAATCTTCTTGAGGATTTTATAGGGTTCATAGTATCGATAGCCTAACTTCATCTTTGCAGCAAGAGTCACACTCTTCTGCCTGCATGGGCGAAGCTTAACATAAGCCATGTCGCCTTCCTAAAACTGCCTGTCTTGCCTCCCTTGGTCATAGTAATTCTTCATGCGAGATTGTGCTTTGACCAGGTTGGTCTTCAACTCTTCCAAGAGTTCATCACGTTTCACTAGCACTTGATCCACGCTGTCCATGGGGGACTGGTTGGGCGTATATGAGGCAAGTGTTGGGGGAGTCTACCCATAAACGGCTTCAAATGGGGTGCGTCCCAATGAATGATGGTACGAAGTGTTGTACCAATATTTAACCATTTTTAAATATACCTAAAATATTTTTAAATATACCAGTCAATATTTTACTCTTCGCAACCATTTTTAAATATACCTAAAATACCCTCAAATAAAAATTCAATTTTACCCTTATCTTCAATATTCAACCACCACCTGACATGCCGTCTTTCGTCAGAGAAATTCTGTAATTTCTTCTCCACAGTGGCTCATATCCCAATCAAATCTTTTCTCCTAAAATCTCTCATATCTCTTATTTGAGACTCACTTTCAGACTCACACTCATACTAATCTATTTTCTCTCAAATACATATCAGCTATTCATCCATTTTATGATCGATCATGGATTACTACACTAAAATATTGACGGAGAATTGGGAAGAGTTTGAGGAAGAATAGAACAACTATTTAGAAAAAGAATATTACGCACAGGTAAGTAATATGTAAATATGTGTTTCTAAAATATGTGTTTGTGTTTGTAAGAGTGTAATATGGGTCGTGTTGGAATGTGTTGTAAAATGGATTAAGAAGTGTTTGTTTCTAGATGTTGAAAAAGGCAAAGCTTACCGAATGTTGGCATTCGGAGAGGCCAACGTTCCCCGAAGGTTGGAATTCGGGAAAGATAATCTTCTTCAAAAGCTGGACTTCGGGGCAGGCCGGCCTTCCCCGAAGTCCAACTTTCGAGGAAGATTATCTTTCCTGAATGCTGGCCTTTGGGAAAGGCTAGCTTCCCCGAATGCTAGCCTTTCGACTAGCCTTCCCGAATGCCAGGGTTCGGGGTCGGGGATGTCTCCCGAATCCCAGCCTTCGGGGAAGGATAGTCTCCCCGAACCCTAGCGTTCGAAAAAGTTAGGACTTCCTGAATGTTAGGTTTCGGGAAATATCTTCATTTTCAAATTGCAATCTATATTTTATTTTATTGATTTTTTTTATAGGAATTGAATTGTGCAATCCAGGAATTTGATGTTATTCAACAATTTACTACGAATGAGGTATGATAGATTTTTAATAATTTTGTTTGAAATATATAATTATGGAAAAAAATATATCTGAATATTTTTTGTTGTTGTATTAGCTATTTAATACTAGAGAAGCACTCATTAGATGGCCTAAGAAAATTGAAAAGGAAAATAGAATTGTGATTGTGATCAAGAGTTCAGAATCTGGGGGCCCTGAAAAAAGACCTAGAGTTCATCTTGCTTGTGAACGTAGTGGAAAGTATAGACCATCGAAGAGGAAAGAAGAAATAATAGGAGAATTAAAACAGAAGTGCACAGGTTCAAAAAAGTGTGATTGTCCGTTTGAATTACTTTGTATGAAATTTGAGCAGTGGGAGTTGAAAGTTGTATGTGGACTACACAATCATGCACTAGTAGTTCAACTGGATAGTCATTCATATCCAGGGAGGCTTACATAAAAAGAGAAAGTAATTTTAAAAACAATGTCTGAGAATCTCGTGAAACTTAAAAATATTTTGATGAGCCTAAAGGCAGATGATGAGAATAATGTTACTACTATCAAAACTATATATAATGCGCGTCAAAAATATAAACTTATTGAGAAAGGTGGTTGATCACAAATGCAACAATTGATGAAGAAATTAAGAGAATGTAATTATGTAGAGTGACACAGAAGCAATGGATCAAATTGTATTGCAGACTTATTTTGGGCTCATCCGATGTCTATAAATTTATTAAAAGTATTTCCACATATCTTGATAATGGACTGTACATACAAAACTAACAGGTATAGATATCCACTTCTTGAGATTGTTGGTGTGACATCCATTGAGTTAACTTTTTCTATTGCATTTGTATTTATGAATCATGAATACGAGGATAACTACACATGGGCTATGAAGAGATTAAAGAATGTGATGGGATCTAATACATTTACAGGAGTAATTGTCACTGATAGAGAATTAACATTGATGAATGTAATACATAAAGTCTTTCCAAGTACGACGACCTTATTATGTAGGTGGCATATATCTAAAAATGTATTTGCTAAGTGTAAGAAAGTTTTTCATAGAAAGAAGACATGAGAGAAGTTTATGTTACAATGAAATCTTCTTGTTTTTGCCTCTACTGAGATTGAGTATCAAAGTCTGCTTTGTGACTTAATGGTTGAGTATCATGCATATGAAGAAGCACTTGATTATGTGAGAAAGACATGACTGAATGATTATAAAGAAAAAATTATTACAGTGTGAACAAATAAAGTATTACATTTTAGCAATGTTACTACTAACAGGTATTCTTTAGTAAACTCAAATATTGTTGTTATTATCTTTATTATAATATATCTAATTAGTCTCTTATTAATCTAATACTGCTTATGTTTTTATTCAAAGGGTTGAGAGTGCACATGCAAAGCTGAAGAGATATCTGGGATCATCTCAAGGTGACTTTGAGTCATCATGGAAAATTATCAATTCTCTTATTGAGTTACAACATACCGAGATAAAGGGGTCTTTTGAGAAGAGTTTAATGTTGGTACAACATAATTTCAGGTCAAAAATATTTAGAGAATTGAGAGGTATTATATCAAGAAATGCAATGAATATGGTATTAAAGCAAACACAGATAGATCAAAAAATTGGGGTGGATAAGGTTGCATGTGGATGTGTGGTAAGAAGTGCACATGGTTTACCTTGTGCACATGAAATTGCAGAATTAATGATGGAGGGACGACCAATTCCTTTATCATTTGTGCACCCTTATTGGACAAAATTAGATTTAGTGCAGACTGGTGATGTGTCCTCAGTGTTAACTATTGATCCAGAGTTAGAAAGTCTATATAATATATTTCAATCAGAATCAGCAGAAGGTAAAATCGTATTAAAACAGAAGTTGAGAGAATTAATAGATCCAGATACGACTTCATTGATCCCACTAAGTGTGAAAGTTCGAACAAAAGGTAAGCCATCATCAAAGAATAAAATTCAGGTTGATACATTGACTCGACGTGATCCATCATATTTTGAAATAATACAGTCTATTCATGATAGTACATCTCCAACAACACAGAGCTCAGTTGAGACACCGAATGAAGGTAAACTTTATCGCACCAGTGTCAAACACAGATTGCTAGGCTATGATGCTTCATTCCCATAAAAAATACATCATTTTATACATAATATTGTTAATGTGGAGTCGGATGGACATTGTGGATTTCATGCTATTGTTGCGTTAGTTGGAATGAGTGAGCACAACTGGAGGGATATTCGGATGAATCTGATTGGAGAGTTGCATACTTTTCGTGATGAATATATAGAGTTATATGGATCTGCTATGCGTGTAGATGAGTTAACGCACGCACTTTCTTGCTTTGAGTGTGTTGCATCTCCTAAACATTGGATGACTTTACCTGACATGGGTCATTTGATTGCTTCAAAATATAATGTTGTGTTGGTTCATTTATCTCGAATGAAGTGTCTTACCTACCTTCCATTGAGATCAATCGCCCCTTCAGTTATGCAACATAGAATTATTACTATTGATTTTGTGAATGATTGTCATTTTGTACATGTATTATTATTTAATAATTTATTTATATATTTCTATAATTATGTTAATATAAATTTGGTACTAACAATATTGTCTTATATTTTTTCAGGTGTTTCTTAAATCAGGTTCACCAATTCCTCCCGTTGCACGCAATTGGCATAAATATCGATATGATATTGCACGTGAATGGGAAACACCATATATAACTTGAATTCAAGCATTTCTATCTCTTATTAACAAAAATGTTATTACAAAGGATGTTTTTGATTTAACTGATGAATGATGAATGACCAATGTGTATGTTTTACATTATACATTTTTTATTTAACTATGAATGACGATGTTTTACATTATATATTTTTGATTTAACTATGAATGACGAATGTGTATGTTTTATATTATATGTTTGTAATATTTCTTTATTTTGTTAGAAGTGTCAAAATTGCACAAAGTTATATTTCTTTCTTTCATTAATTTATTCTTTTAATTTTTGTGTAAATGGTATTAAAATTACATAAATCATAATAAAATTTAACAGTAAATATTAAAATAAAATATTATTACAAGTTATACATAATTCAAAATTATAATTTACGAATTACAACTATAAACAACAACTACAAGCAACTCGGTGCTATAAACAATAACTATAAGCAAGCTATAGTCCGAAGTGAATTATCTTGGAGGAGATGTACGAGATGTGGACGCTCCAATATTATCAACATCAGGATGCTGAGAGCCTAGAATGGTATTCAGCCCAAGACATATCTCCCTTCATGCATCAGCAGATACATGCTCACTACTTGATATCGTCTGGTCGATAGCATATAATGCTAGTCGATTACGTTGAAATAAAAATAATTATATCATTTTTTTAATTTAAATAAACTAAATTCAATAATAACTTAAATATAATTTAAAAATTTACTGATTCAGCAAGACTGAGCATATCTTCTGCATCTCTATCAAAACTGGAATGATGTATAGGATTTTGTATAATTGGATATGTAATAGCTCCATACCACGTTAAATATTCAGTTGTAAAATGCCATGAAAATTTAGAATATTTACCACGTCGACGTGGTGGTAATAAATGCATATCCCATCGATTCTATATATCATCAACAAATGTATAAATTACCCGATATGAAGCAGTACCTGGACCCCGCCTAGCTTCAATAGGTGATAATGGGGGTGGAGAAATAGTTTGCCCATGCCCAAATTATCGTAAAACTCTTTCAGGATGATATGGTTTTATAATATTTCCACATTTCAGACAACCTGAGAAAAATGTAATTTCTGGAAATAGATAGTGTGCCTGAACCCTTCAGTATGGCGTCCAAATCAACTGTAAATATTATTTAGTTTAAAATTTAATTTTATAACATATTGATTAACTTACAAATCATATATATGATAAATACCTCGTTCGGTGATAAATCATCAAGCTGTTCCCTAATAGATTGTAAAGAATCAGTATCACGAACAGGTATCCAACGGAGAGCTCGTGACTGATCGTCACTATATAACAAGTTACATCTAATTCTAGTAAAAGGGAAATGCTTGTACACCCATGCCTGTAAATTTAATATAAATAATTATGTTAAATATATATATATATATATGATATTGGTTGTGTTTCCATATTGTACTTGTTGGTTTCATCATGTCAACTAAGTGATGGAACACAACTATATCAATTATCTTCATTCACCACCATCTCATGAAACTTCTCCATATGAAGATGGTGTTCAAAATTCATTTCATCATTACTCCGCCAGGGGATATTATCCACTGCCGGTCCCAAGCCCGCATAAAGGAGGAGGGTTGCATTAGGTAGCTGACAGCCAGCGTAAAACCTAGACGGATCCAAATATGAATTCAAGACAAACTATTTGTTGGGATGTAACCCACATAGAAGTCTAGAATTCATGTAACCAACCCCATTCTGTTGTTGTTGTATATATATATATATGATATAAAATTATGAAATTAAAATAATTACCTCAAGTAAGATCAGATATCCAGCGATAATCTTCACCTCTCGTCTAGTAGCAATGCTGAGCTGTCGATACAAATATGCGAGACACGCAGCTCCCCATGCATAATTACCGATCATACTTAAATCATCTAATAATGTCAAATACGCTACTGAAACTAATGTCCCACTCTTATCTACAAATAATGTATAACCTAATAAAAATAACAGATATGCTCTACTAATATGTTCAATCTCTTCATTAGAAACCTCATTTGGTAGATGAATAAATGTTCTTTTCAATCAATCTAATTTTACAAATGCTCCTCGATCCTCTCTAATTTGTCGTGTTGCTACATCTAATGAAACCCCAAGTAACCTATGTAATAAATCACTAGCTTCACTGGGTGTCAAATGATAAGGCATAGATACTGATCTTCCTGTTACTGGAATCTTCAAAATAGCAGCAACATCATATAATGTTATACTTATCTTTTCAAATGGTAAATGAAATGTATTAGTTTCAGGCTGCCATCTCTCTATAAATGCTGAGACTATAGCATGATTTATATATCGATAAGTACACTCTAGCAATGGTGACAAACTAGAACCTATAACAATATCACGAACACGAGGCTGATTATCCAATGGTCATTCAGGAATTTTAAGGCCATGATTTCTACATTTTAATATGCCTCTTTCCCGTTAAAAAATTCAAATACCTAATTAATTAAATTATAAAAACTTGCAGTAGGTAATTTTTTAAATTATAAAGATAAAAATTAAAAAAAATAATATAACTTACCTTTCTTGCCCATATTGCAAATGCAACATGATTTTTAAAACTTTTTAGAATAGATCTATCACTAGGGCCCCCAGGTAGTGGTTCAGAAATATCACCATCATCCTGAAAGGAAGATGGTTGATCAGTTGCTTTCCCTTGATTAGGGTTGGGATGCTTCTCAACTGATGTCACATAATCTGCTACTGGCTCTTCTATTGTCTCCAAAATAGTCGGTTCACTAGAACTCTCGATCCTCTTTCTTCTTCTATTTGACGCAGTAGGACGCTCCTGAGAAGAAGAAAGCTGGAGAGATGAAGAAACTTCACCTCTTCTACCACGTACCATATCTACAAAATAAAACAAAAATAAAAAATAGCACGTACCGACAAAATAACACAAAAATAAAAAATAGCACGTAACACAAAAATAAAAAATATTAAACAGAACATTACAATAAAAAAATCTTAAACAAAAATTATTAACATTACAAAAAATAATATCGAAAATCCATGTTTCCCGAACTCTGGAGTTCGGGAAACATGGATTTTCCATATTGTGAGTTCGGGAAACACCAGCTTCCCCGAACTCTAGAGTTGGGGACTTTGGAGTTGGGCTTAAGTATAAAAAAATATAAATATGTTAATAAATATGTTCCATTATTAGATTTAAAAAATTAAGTTAAAAAATATATATTTGTTTGTATTAAAAATTAAATTATTCAACTCCAATACCTAAATAAAAAAATTAAATATAAAAAAATGTTAATTTGCACTATTTAATTAAAAAATTAAGTTTTTTTTCAAATATTTGTATAAAAAATAAAATAAAAAATTAAAGGGTTCGGATGCGCTAGCCGCCTCCGAACTCCAGGGTTCAGAGGCATGCGATGCCTCTGAAACCTAGGTTTTGGAGGCGGAGGCGGCCCTCTCCTCCGAAACCCAGGTTTCGGAGGCGAAGGCCGCCTCCAACTGCCCAATCGAACCAAAGTTTTTGTCTTTTTCTTGAAATTACCTCACCGATCGAACCCAAATAATTAAAAGATGTAAGTAAAACTTACCTTACCAAGCGCGCACAACAGAAAGACGCGGTTGTAGAGAAGGCGATGGCTGCGAGTGCGGCTGTAAGGAAGTTTCAAAGGCGAGTGGAGGTTGCAGAGAAGCCACAAATGCTGTAGAGAACGGCGGTGAGGCGCGACAGAGAGTTGTATGGGTATATGAGGGCAAATTTGGAATATAGTTGGGTGCAACAAATAATAATTCTGGTTGCGAAGAGTAATTATTAAATTTATTTTAATTATGGCTGCGAAAAGTAAAAAGCTGGCTGTGAATAGAATTTCCCAAGAGTAAAACGCTTGCTGTGAATAGAATTTTTCTTTTAAAAATTCTTAAATTTCCAAGGTATTTACATGCCGAAAGAACGAAGCATTACAAATGGAAGGATAAAGACAATGATTCTCAATGGTGGTTTACTACAAAATCAAATATAAAGTGATTGAAAAATTGACGGTGGTTCACAACAGTGTTTGGTTACTATTTGCCAAGAACAAAATACCAAAGAAAGTGTATGGCGGTTGCTCGGGAAGAGGCCTCCATTAGTTGCCATCAAAGGAAATTGATCTTACTTTCTATCCCTAGAAATCTATCATCACTGGCGATGGGTTCTACCTCTTTTATCTCTTCCTTTCTTTAGTCTTCATCATCGATGTCATGGATACTTGTGATAGATGAAATGTTTCACTAGATCTAAAAATCATTAGAACCTTATTATAGTCGATGTCTTTCTCCTTTGTCTCGTTCATCATTGCCATTGAAGCCTCTGGTTTTGTTGCTTGGGAAAATGAAAGGTTTCACCAAATCAGAAACCCATTTCAATTAATAACTCTCCATTGTTTTCGATAATGGGTTGCATCCTTCTTATCTTTCTCTTTCTCGTCTTCTTCACCATTGCCATTGAAGGTTTTTATCGATTACCATGGATCTATTTCATTGACACTAACAATACTTAAAATACCCTCGTGAGTTGTTCTTATCGCCGCTAATAGATAGACTTACTAAAGAAGATGAATATTGGCCATTATCAGAAAAGATTATCTTTATGCTTAAAATTGAAATCAAGGATTTAATTAATGTTGTTATTGCTAAAAGTTCATGGAAATGGTGTTTTGAGTAAAAAATGTAAAGTACAATAACCGGAATTAATTCTAAATCACAAAGGTTTGGTATAATGACTCAAACCACATGGGTTTAGATGCAATTTATCCTATTTATTATATATATATGTAAGTGTGTATATATATAGAAATGTATTATATATGTATATGCATAATTTAAATTCTCATATATAATAATTATTTTTTTCTGTAAATATATATAATAATTATTTACACACTTAAATTTTAAATAATATCATTTAAAATATCACAATCTAAGAGAAATGGGGTAAAACCTTTTTTACATATATGTATATATTTTGTCTTATTTTTTTTTAATAAATATGGCTTGCGTGCGGTGGTCGCAATCGCCACCAGCGCATGCCTATCCGCATGCGCCGGGGCTGCGCCTGTTTGCCCCACCGCACGCCATCGAGCAGCGCATGCCTATCCGCATGCGCCGGCGCTGCGGCGTAACAGGCGCCGCAGCCAATTTCAATTTAATTTTTTTGTCTTGGTTTTGCTTTTTTTTTTTTTAATTCTTTTGTCTTAAATTATTGTTACCCAGAAAATAATGCAAGAGGAAATGAGTTGGGTTTTGAAAATTTTTAATTTTTTTATAGAATTAACTTGATAGTTTGATTTAAGTTTTATTACGTTTACAAACTAGATATATTAATGAAATTTTAGTGGCATATAAACACAAGTTACACATGATATCTAAAAGGTTTGATTTTAAAAATATACATATACGTTTTCTCTTCTCAAGAGTAAACTCGAGGGTTTCAGTAAATAAATATAAACCCTAACTTTTGGTAAGACTTATTGTTTTTTTCAACCCAAAAGAGGTGATTGCACGAAGGGCTCGAGGCAACAGTGATTCACACGACAAAAGTTGTCTAGTACATGCAGACACTCTGATGCTCAAATAAACAAAGTTCGAAGTAACAGAGTTTCTGTAAACTAAAAAAGAACATACCTTTACTGGTGGCCAACTAACTTATATAGGAGATAAAAAAATGGTCCTTTGCGTGTCATCGGTTGTTGCAAATTACAAAGGAGCCGAGGATCTCAAGGTAGTTGAGTCTTGTCGTGGGCGCAGGTAATCTAGGTATGGCATTGAGGGGATGGAGGGTGTTGTTGAGTTGATGTTGATGGGATGAGAGATGTTGTTGAGCTGATATTGATGGGATGGATCCTAGGGATCGAGCCTAGTATGGAGCTATGGACTTACCGTTGAGTCGGGCCTAATAAGACTAGTACGGTCCTCTTATAATCTTTATAATCCCTTGCACAAGAAAAATCAAATATAAGTTACATTTTCAGATAATATTATGTGCCTTAAAAAGAAAAATATACATTTGACTAATTTTGATCAAGATTAGGTATATACTACAAAAATATAGTTTAATAAAATATAACATATAAAACTTATCAACAATAAATGATTATTTGGTAGAAAAAAAAATTTAAGATGGATGAGACATTTTAAATTCTTTGACATACATTGGTTAGTCCACTTAACTCACAATTTAGATTGATTGAAGTGGATGATCTAATTAGCTCAAGTCTTACTTTCTAACGTCTCCTTTCTCCTGCAATTCTTTGACGTCTCTCGTCATTTTCCTGGTATGCCATTTTTTTGGGGACCTTATCTTTTGGAGGCCTTAGGCATAGGCCAGTAAGGCCTTTGCCTTAAGTTGTCCGGATAATAGTTGAACCAAATTTAAAAAAAAAAAGATAATAGTTGAGCCAATATTTCTTAATTTAAGCTTTGCAACATGGTCACATAATTGTGTATATTAAGACATGTAGCACCCTTTATGATGGTCATCACTATTTTTTTTTTTTTACCCTTTCCATCATATTGTATGGAACTTTGTCCTTCAATTCTCTCTCACAAACTCTTTCAACTCTCCTCGCTTAATGGATGGTTGTGACATGATTTTATCATTCAACTTCTCTACCAAAATTGTCATAACACAAATCTTCATTGCGCAAAGTCTTAATCACAAAACTTGTAACATCTCATCGTGTTATAATCTTGGGAATTCAAGATTTTCTTTTTTCAATTATTACACTTTAACCCCTGAGCTTCCCAAAATTTGTTTTTTAATCCCTTAACTTATTAACAACAATAAAAACAAAGTCCAGGCAAGTAATCAAAGTCTAGCATGAAATGTAGTCTAGGTCAAATCTAAAATGAAACATAAACTTTCAATGAACAATGTATGTATATACATCTGAGTTGATTTCAATTAACAATCTAAATTTGCTGGAGATACCTAACATCGGAGTAGAATCTGAAGCATATATAAATATGCATGTGAGTCTAATATAGTAAGAAATAAGTTTGTTATCTTCATGGCAGTTCATCATCAATACCTTTTTCTACAGATTATCCATCACATCTGTACACACACACATATATATACACATTTAATAGAGAAAAATACATTTGGGGATGAGCTATATGAACATTTTTACATAAGATACATGACATAAATAACTAGATTCATCAATTTGACGACATCAAAATACCACAGATAACATATTTGCCTGAACTTTTCAAAAATAGTAACTAACATATTCAAAACTATTTTCCCATATTTTATGACATATTTATTCACATACTTAATTATTCAATTATGTAAAAAAAAAAATTCACACCTTGTACCTTAATTATGTCTAGAGAAAAACTAAAAAACTCTTTATCTTATCTTCATCTTTCAGCTTCTTGTTTGTAGTCTTCATATGCTCAAAAATATTTTCTTGTGTCTTGAAATATTTTTCAACAACTTGGTATTTTTTCCTCAAATATTTTTCTTTATTTTTCCATAATTTCCCCAATTTCTTAAATTTTCTTTATTTTTTCTCCCTTTGGCGCATATATTGCATGTGTATCTCACCTGTGCCTAGCTTATGGCGTATGCGCTACATGTCCTAAACACCCCTTGCCTCCGACCATTCTTTTGCCAACGATAACTCTTAGAGTGTGTTTGATTGCACACATTTACTATAAAAAATGTGTAATTATTATAATATTTTCTATAGAAGCAATTAAACACTCTTAACTTTTCTATGAAAAAATGTATATGGTACAAACATTTAAAACTTCTTTTCATGAAATTCATTTTCTAAGAGAGTGGGGTGGTTTTTATTTTCTAGGAAAATATTGCCTAGAATTAAATTCTAAATAATACAATCAAACACACCCTTAATTCTTCTATTTTTCCTCTTATTTTCCTCTTATTTGCCTTCATTTCTTTTCTTATACTTTTCTTCTTTCTTCTTTCCATTTTTTTTTTTAGCAAAACAAGTTCAAAATCACCAAATTTTTTGGCCTTGTTGACTTGGTTTCCTGAAGAGTTGCAATTTTTACAATTTTTTTTTACTCCCAATCTCTTCCTCTAGTTTCTATTAAGCACTCTCATACCCTCGAAAACCCATCAAAAAGCCTTGATTTTTGCTAGAGAAGTCCCAGCTCTGGGAAAGCCTGATTTTCTGGCTAAGCCCATAGCTTCCTTAAGTCTCAACTAAAGCACTTTATTTTTATCTCAATCCAATCTTCTTGAACCTAGAAAGAAAAATCATCTATCAAATCCCTTTAAAACTGATCAAAACATGGTTGGTCTGGTCTCATCCCAATTTTCGATCAAACCTTTCATTCTTTATATAGTCGAAAATCACCATCCACATCGTTCAAACCCTCAAATACTAACCATTCATCATTCTCTTCCTTATCCCTAGGCTTTGGAAAAATTATATTTTTTCCTCTTGAGTTTGCTAAATTCCAATTTAGCCCTTGTTTCTAGCCTTTACTTTTAACATATTACACTATAACTTTGTAAATTATACCATGATCCATTACAACTTAAGCTTTAACCCCTTGGAAATTTTTGAGAATTACACTAAAACCCTAACAATCTTTGGAAAATTACATGAAATGGAACCCTTTGCCCAATTACCAAGATACCCTTGATTCAACAAAAGAGGTCTCAAGCTCTTGCAATATTACCAAAATGTCCTTAAATCATACAAAATTGCCATTCAACCTATTTTTGTTTATTTGAAATCATGCATCATAATTTTTCAAACTATCTTTAAAATTCGAGGCATCACTAAACTACTATCCCTACTGTAGGTTTTGTACAACCTGATTTCTCGGCCAAACACAGATTAAGCGCGATACACAGTAAACCAAAACTTTAAACCAGAAAGGTATAAATGCAAGACACAGCAATATACGTGTTCAGATCGATAGATCCTACTCACGGCAGAGGCTCCGCCTCTAGTCAATACACTAGTTCTCAAGTTTACAAACGATTACAAGATCATGAACAGAAAAAGAAACAGTATTGCAATACAACTGAAAACAGAAACGAAAAACAACAAGATCAAGGTAGATCTGTTCTATACCGATCTCACGATCAAGGCAAAAGTTTATTCTATCAGTTTACAACCTCTCACGCCTCAGGCGTTTAAAACACATAGAGATTAAGCAATAACCGTTCTTACCGTCAGATCTTACCATGGAAGCAACCAAAGAATCAATTGAAATATAGATCAGAACGAAGGATTCACGAAGAGTGTCTCGCTTCAAGAATCGCCGACTTAGGGTTTTCAGAGAGAGAGAGCACAAGACAAATATCAGAAAGTTCTGGAAATTAGGGCATCGAGCTGCCCTTTTATAGCAACGCCAACATTGGCTATCAGAAATGGGCTTGGCCAGCAGTACAAGAGGCAACACGGAAATAATATGGGCTCGACCCATATAAACACAATAGCCCAAAGATATAATAACATGCAGCAGATATATATATTAACATCATATATATATAACAGCATATAATGAGACATATTTACATTTAATGAAACAAATATAAAAATGCATCTCAGCAACATGTAACAGCATGCCAGAAATCTGATAAAAATATTTTGAATCACATAATATCAACACCTACTCTTTGTGCATGCAAATATTGACTATGGGGATCAAAGGAAATCATAAAAAAATTTAACCTTGTGGAGTTCATATTTTTCAAACCTTAACGACCTTTGCATTGCAACTCTACATCTTTTAATTGCAACCCTAAGGCCTTCTCACATCTTGAAATCTTAAACCTAGCTCTCATACTGGAACATTACCAATAGATCCATCATATGTTGCCTTTTAGCTTTTAAATCTAATTGGCTCCTCTATATCACTCCTTGACTAAAATTCAAAGCTTGAGTAACTTCTTGAGTTCATTGATATTAGATCTTGCACTTAATATTTCTTCACCCTTAAGTCCACCATTTATTTGCATATTTATTAATTCATCTTTTTAACTAAACCTTATTTCCTAATCAACTCTCTCATCTAAGGGTATTGCCTTGCGTGCTTGGATAGTAGGGTTCACTTCTTCCACACATAACTCTATTGTACCACTATTAGCCAATTGTTTGAACATTTTAGAAATCACACAATCGTTATGCACTAAGACCAAAGCCATTTCAAAATCTTCAATTTCGGGCATCTTATAGTATATACTATTCATACCCTTGTACTTAGAGTCCTTAGTTGCAACTTCAACTAACTTAGGGCATTGAGTTTATCTAAGTCAAACCTAGACACCTAATGGAACACAGAACTAGTATATGCTAACTTACCATAATTTTTTTCAAATTTCCTACCATGGAAGAGTCACAAATGCACCTTAGCAACACCCATGTTCATGTTTGCCCCTACTTACAATGCCTTCATACAAAGACGCATAATACAATATTGGAAATAAAAAAAAAAAAACCAACTCAATAAAAATTATTAAAATCGTATGCAGGGATGCACAATGAAATATTGAAAATTAAAATGCCTAAATCAGTAAAATACCCATTGAAATTGCACAACAAAGACACACAATACAATGTTGAAAATGAAAATACCCAAATCAATAAAATAATACCCATTAAAATCGCACAACAGAGGCATACAATACAATAAAGTAGTCACACACGATATGACAAAATTGCACAACAAAAGAGGAGGACAAAGTAATACCATTTTACCTGTGAAGACCTACAGTTGAAAGCGACAAAAATGGACAACAGAAAGGGCGGAGGCTAGAAGTTGAAACCCTTTCCCTTTTTTTGGTCTTCCATGAACTCAAGTGAATGTAGTTGAAATCCTAATCTCAAATTTCTTGCATTATCTGCAACCTTAACTCACGCCTTCAACTTCTCTATGCCTTTCTTTCTCATTTAATCAATTAATTTTTTATTAAGGGTAATTAAGAAATAAAAAATAAATGCTAGGTTTGAGTTAGGAGAAATTCTATTTGCAGTCATAATTTTTACTCTCCGCAACCACTTCTCAATATACCTAAAATACCTTCAAATAAAAACCTATTTTTATCTTCCATTCAACTCTTCAATACTCAACCATCCACCATTGAGCAACCATTTTCTCCTCATCATAGTAGACAACTCTATAACTCATTCCCTGTTCTTTCACGCCAAAGTTGAGCCATGGATGATTACTATACTCAAATGTTGATAACATGGGCGGAGTTTAATAAGGAAGAGAACAACTGCTTGGAAGAATAACAACACAAATTGGTCGAAGATGGACCCTAGTGAGTACACAAGTTTTAATACCTCTGAACCTGAGAGTTTGGGAGATTTGTATCTCCCAAACTCTCAGGTTTGGAGGACTTGGAATCCCTCGAACCCCACCCAAGGATTGTCCGAACCCCACCAGAATTCTTTTCTAATTTTTGTTTTATTGGCTTATTTTTCTTTTTATATCAGGATAATTGCGAGAATCAAACTACTTTGGCACTTGAGCAATCATTTGATGCTATTCAACCGTTTACTATTAATGAGGCATGAGACATCCTTATTAAAGTTAGATTCAATTATTATTTTAACAAGAGACAAAATGTATCAACTCTTTTTTTATTAGCTTTTTAGAAGTAGATAAGAACACTACAAGAAAAATGTATTTTAGCGATGGAATTTCCGTCACTAATTTTTTAAAATATTTGTTTAATTTAGCAACGGAATTAGTGACCAAAAACCCGTCACTAAATTTAGCAACAAAAATCCCATCATTAAAAATAAAAACTATTAAATAAAAAAATTAAAATTTAGCGACAGGCTCAATCCCGTCGCTAAAAAATAAAAAATATTAAATAAAAAAATTAAAATTTAATGACGGGGTCAATCTCGTGGCTAAAAAATAAATAAAATAAATAAATAAAATAAATAAAAAAATTAAAATTTAGCGACAGGTCAACCCGTCAATAAAAAATAAAAAATAATTAAATTAAAAAAAATTAAAAATTTAGCGACGGGGCCAATCTCGTCGCTAAAAAATAAAACAAAATAAATAAAAATTAAAATTTACATAAAAAGAATTTAAATAAAATTAAATAAAAAAATTAAAATTAAATAAAAACTTAAAATTTAGCCATGAGGGATTCCCGTCGCTAAAAAATAAAAAATAATTAAATAAAGAATTAAAATTTTGCGACAGGACCACTCGTCACTAAAAAATAAAAAAATTAAATAAAAAAATTAAAATTTAGTGACGGGTACACCCTGTCCCTAAAAAATAAAAAAATTTAAAAAAATTAAATAAAATAATTAAAATTTAGCAATGAGGTACTCCCGTCGCTAAAATATAAAAACAAATTAAATAAAATAAGTCAAATTTAGTGACCAGCCTACCTGTCACTAAAAATAAAAATAATAAATAAATAATTCAAATTTAGCAACGAGGTCAACCTTGTCTCTAAAAAATAAAACAAAAATTAAAATTTAGCGACGGGCCAATCTTGTCGCTAAAAAATAAAAAAAATTAAAATTTAGATAAAAAGAATTTAAATAAAATTAAATAAAAAATAAAAAATAAAAAATAAAAAATTTAAAATAAAAAAATTAAAATTTAGCGATAGGATATGTCGGTCACTAAAAATTAAAAAAAATTAAACAAAAAAACAAAATTAACAACAGGGGGATCCCCATCGCTAAAAAATAAAAAATAATTAAATAACGAATTAAAATTTGGCGACGGGACAACCTGTCTCTAAAAAAGAAAAAAATTAAATAAAAAAAATTAAAATTTAGCGATGGGTACACCCTGTCACTAAAAAATAAAAAAAAATTAAATAAAATTAAATCAAATAATTCATATTTAGCGACGGGTTGACCCATCGCTAAAAAATTAAAAAAAATAAAAACATAATGTTTCATTGCTAACATTAATATTAGTAAAAATTAAACTAATAATTTTTGAATATATTACAAATTAAAATCAAAATAAAAACGTAATTTTTCACTGCTAATGTAATAATTAATAAAGTTTTATTTGAATTAATAACGAAATAAAATTAAAATTAAAATTAATATTCATTTCGCTTTACTAACATTAATATTAAAATTAATATCATTAAATAAGTTTGAGAAATTTTGGTGTATAAATATAATTCTGAAATATTTGGAAGAGAATATTATAAATATATTTTATATACATCAATAAACAAGAAGGCTTTCAGATCGGCTGGCTCGCACGTGGAACTTGATCATGAGAGGTTTCGGGTTCGAATTTGGTAAAGAGCAAAGATAATAGCTGGGAATAATATCTCAGTGCTGCCACGTGGCACACATGAGGGGAGGCCGGGGCCTGATGCGCGTTGAATTTTAAATTTTGGGGTTGAATTTAGCGATGAAATTAGCGTTAAAAATTAAATAAAAAAATTAAAATTTAGCGATGGGCTCAACTCGTCGCTAAAAAATAAAAATAAATTTAATTTAATTTAATAAAAAAATTAAAATTTAGCGACGGGGTCAACCCGTCGTTAATTCCATTGCTGATTAAGGACAGGCACAACCCTCGTCACTGATTCCGTCTCTAAAAAATACTTGTCGCTAACCCGCTAAATTTCAACGACGCCCCTTTTAGCGTCAGATTTTGATGTTTTAACGACGAAATTTTTCGTCGCTAAAATGCTGATTTTTTGTTGTGGAACTTATTGGATGGGCTAAGAAAGTAGGGAAATAAAATGAAATTGTTATTGTGATAAAGAGTTCTGAATGTGGTGGTCTCGAGAAGAAACCTAGAGTTCATCTTACTTGTGAATGAAGTAGGAAGTATAAACCATAAAAAATGGAGAAGAAATAATAGGAGAATTAAAATGTAAGTCCACAAGTTTATAAAAATATGGTTGTCCATTTAAATTACTTGGTATGAAACTTTTAAATGAGTAGTGGAAGTTGAAAGTTTAACTCACGCCTTCAACTTCTCTCAGCCTTTCTTTCTTATCTAATCAATTAAATTTTCATAAAGGGTAATTAAGGAATAAAAAATAAACGCTAGGTCTGAGTTAGTGGAAATTCTATTCACAGCTACTTTTTTGCTCTTCACAACCATTAAAAATTTATTTTTATTCTTTTACATTTTACAGCCAGTTTAATAACTTTTTACAGCCAATATTTTCCAAAAATACCCTCTTCTACACAGGTAGCCATTCATCTCTTTAACATCTTCAAATTTCAACAATTTCCATTCACAAATACAAACTTCACGAGACAAGTTTACAAAATAAAAAATACATATATACATACATAAACAAATATATACAATGCAGACACAGATATATATTCTGCCCACTTTCTCTCTCGTCTCCAACCATATAATGCTGCCCAAACACAAAAAATTCACAATGGGCAAACACACAAAATAGATGAAAATAAATAATCACAGACTATATATATATATATATACAAAGACACATACATATATATATACGCACACACAAACACAAACATATAGATATATATATATATACAGGAAGGAAGCTCGATGGCCATGGCTGCCGAGCTTTATCAATCACCCCCCCCATATATAAATATACAAACACACACATACATATATATATATACGCGCACACAGACACACAAACATATATATATATATATATATATACGCACACATACATATAGATATATATATATATATAGGAAGGAAGCTCAGTAGCTATGGCCGCCGAGCTTCATCAGTCACCTCCCCGAACTCTAGAGTTCGGGGATCTTGAAGCTCGGCGGCCATGGCCGCCGAGCTTCCTTCCTATATATATATCTATATGTATGTTTATACGTATGTTTGTGTGCCTCCTCTATGTATGTGTGTGTATATATATATATGTTTGTTGTGTTAATGTATATATGTATATATAGGTGCAACGGTTAATGTATATATGTATATATATGTATATTTTTTGTTGCATTGATATTTTTTTGTTGTATTATATACATTGGATATGATATTTTTTTGTTGTATTGTCTTTGTTTTGGAAGGGATAGATGGCGGTTTTGAAAGGAATGGATGGCAGTAATTGATTGAGGAAGAAAGTGAATTTGAGGGTAAAAATGAGTTTTCAAAATAGGGTATTTTAGGTATATTAAAATATGGTTGCAAAGAGTAAAAGCCTGGCTGTGAATAAATTTCCCCTGAGTTAGAGCTAATTCTTACGTGGTTGCTGGCACGGTTTTTCCCATTAGTTAAATGTGAAAAATTAACAATCCTTTAGTCGTTGTCACAAATTAAGCCAAAAAAAAAAAAATCAGGAGCAAATTTGGAAGAACATGAAAAGTTCAAAGGCTAAATTGGGCTTTTATTCTTTAAAAAATAAAATGAATACCCTTACATTTTAGTATCACATTACAATTTTTCTTTATCATTATTCAATCTTTGTTAAATATTTTGAAATTACTAAAATACCCTAAAGTTTTTAGACATTATCTCTTTCTCTCTCATTTCTTATTCTTTCTATCCTATCTCCATCTACAACCAGTCAAATGTACCCCATACGATC
The DNA here is from genome assembly GCA_036245055.1 of Diospyros kaki. Taxonomy (NCBI): domain Eukaryota; kingdom Viridiplantae; phylum Streptophyta; class Magnoliopsida; order Ericales; family Ebenaceae; genus Diospyros; species Diospyros kaki. The sequence goes on from BSEG01000016.1 coordinate 35,549,170, forward strand.
ATTTTCTCTCTATTTCTTTCTATGTTTTGTAGTTGGTCGAAGGCACCCTTTTGTTGTTGTCAATCTTTTTCTCTTATCTTTCTCTCTTTCTTTCCTTACTGTTCTCACTTTTAACAACAATCCCATCAATGATGAAGGGTTGTGACCATGACTATCATTGTCTAAACTAGATTTAGCTTTGTAGCCACAACTGACATTTTCAATGTATGTGTATGTGTGTGAGAGAGAGAAAAAGAGAGAGAAAAGAAAGGGCTAGTCAAATCTCTATGGCCAAATTGAAAATTTTTAAACCAATTGTGTTGTTGACAAACTACAATAATTGAATTTATTTATTTGGGATAAGCCAAAGTAGAGTCATTCACCGGAGCTGAGGGTCTGAGACGTTGCTGACGAGGTCAACTGGGACTAAACTGGGTTGGAGCCGTAGATAAACGGTCACAAGATGTCCAGAAGGGTCTTTGGGGAGCTAATGATGAGTGTGCTCAATGGGTCTTCGAGAAGTAAGGCTTCCAATCTTCGAGAAAGCATGGTTTGGATTCGCTTGCGACCAAAGGAGTAGTCAGAAAGGCACATGGGAGAATAGTATGTATATGAAAGTTAGACAACAATCCGAATTTTTATAGATGTATGCATATGAATATCCAACAATAGTCTGAGAGAGGAATATCAAAGTATGTATATGAATGTCCAATGTAAGATGTATGTGGCATGTACATGTTCCGTGTTTTGAAGGGAGGGGTGCATAGTTTCCTGAATGGGTTGTAGAGATAGATAACGTGATGGCCGGATAGCTCAAAAGAGTCGGGAAAGAAATCAGTCGGTTAAAAGATCTAGTTAACTTCGAAGAGGCACATATTTATAGACAACTTAGTGGGACCCATGGATGACTCTTCTGGGGAGTGTATAAAGGAGACTGAAGGGCTTGGAGACATCTTTAGGGTAAAGCACCCCAATGGCTATCTCCGGGTGGCCCGAAGAGGTATTAGGGCCACCGGATGACTTGGGTCTGAGAGACCAGGAAGGTGTCCTCGGACTTATACAAAATGAATGAGGCTAGATCGTTCTCAATGAACCTTTTAGGGGGCTCGGGAAGGTATTGTCCTGGAGATTCTCTGGGAAAGGAATCATCGAGTGATTTCTTAGGATTTAGGAAAATTTTAGAACACCCCACAACAAATTGAAAATCCCCAAATCCCATAATCAAGATCTACAACCCAATAATTGAATCCATAATAAAAAAATTCCTAAATAAAAAATCTCTAAACCAATATGATAAAGGACAATGGTGGTTGATTACTCCTTTTTCTCATGGTGGTTAATGAGAAATAAAATGGGTCTCTCTTCTCTGCATGCAATTTGCTAGTGTAAATGATAAAGACTCCCTAGTGGATGGTGGTGGTGGTTGATGTGCTAATATTCCATACATAGTTTTTATATCATTATTAATTTTATGCTTAATTCTCATGCTTTTATATATTTTTATATTATTTTTAGGTAATTTATCATGTTGACAGGATTTGAAGGAAAAGTGAGAAAAAAAAAAACAAAAATTATGGCTTTTCGCTGCTCATGGGTTCGATTAAAAATAAAAAATGGATTAATTGGATTTTCAAAAAATTATTAAAAAAATATATGTGAAAGCTCTATATACCTACTTTTCTACGCTTCAAACGGTGCATAAATTCAAATGTTTTACAGAAAGTTATAACTATTGGAGTGATAGAAGGTCAAAACTATCAAAAAACCAACATTACCTATGGATTAAGGGGCTTTTTAAGAGTAAGTTGAGCTACCTATTTGATGAAGAAGTAGGTCCAAATTGACCAAAGAGGCCTAGTCTAAAAGTCTAATCAAATTAAGCCCATATATTACAAAAATCTCTAAATTGTAATTTTTGATATTTTGAGAGATTATTTTGTATTTTTTCTTAAGTGTGGGACTTAAAATTTTGAGTGGGCATGGGTGGCATAAAACATGGAGAGGAAAATATGAAGGAAGAAATTAGGGAGTAAAATATGGAGAAGGAAATTAAGGAAATAGGGTATAGTTTGATCCATGTTTTAAGGAGGAAATTAAGGAAAAAAAGAAAGTGGTGAGTCTTAAAAGAGAAGAAATGTTGAAAAATGAGAAGAGTTGGAGGTGAAAAAGCTTAAAGGATTGGAGAATTGGAGTATTCTCCGTGGAGGAGTTCTTATACTTTCTTTAAATATTAGTGACAATATTTTTGGAGAAGGAAATTCTATACATCAAAAGAGTTTTATTCTCTTCTTCCATTTCTTTTAAATTCTATATTTATATTTATTTATTTTGTTATGAATTTTATCATTTATACTATGAACTAAATTCTATAATTAGGGTGTTTCGATGTAACTTAAATATGATAATTTGATTTTCATGGATTAATTTTCTTTATTCATGCAAATGTTTATTATTGTGCTTAATACTATCAAATATTTGATCAATATTTGATTTATATGTTGATATAGATTTAGATCGGAAGGAAAAATCTATAACTTGATCAAAATTATAAACACCACAAGAATATAATTAGAACAAAAGTAAAAATTTGACTTGTGTGATTAATTATCTTTGCATGAATAATTAAATTTGGATCATCAACCATTTAAATTAATTTGATTATTTAGGTGAAATTGAAATACCTTAGTGCTTTACAAAACTTGAACTTTTTCATATTTATTTTCTATGTTATTATTTTATTTTATTTCTTTAAATTAATTAATTCATCATTTAATCAATTGTTTAAATAACATTTGATTTAATATAATTTCGGTAATTATCAACTGATTCTTGTAGGAACGATATTTTTGCTCACTACTTTATTACTTGTACGATCTGTACACTTACAAAAAAATCACTATAAGTGGTTTCTTTGATGGGAAAGATTACTCTTTCAATCATTACGTCGAGTCTTTTTTTTGTGTGGTTTGTCAATGGTCAGGGTTGGGTCTTTTTACTAACCAGCGATAGAGTGATGAAAAAGCTTTTCTTCTCATTCTTTCTTGACAAATGATGCTGTCTCTAAGTAAACGATCTTCTTAACCAACATTTTTCTCTGTAGTGGATTTTCTTATCACAATCCAATCCCACATTTGTAGTTTACTAAAAAGGTTAATTTTGGGTATATCTTACTTGATTCTATGAACTTATAACTCACTTTTAACTAGTACTTTTAGTTGATGACTTCTAATGTTATAAGTGGTATCTAAAATTGTTGGATATTACATCTCCAATGTTGCCTTATCTGTTCTTTTGCAACGGGGACAATGGCAATTATTTGATCAGTTTTTAACAGTGGGGGAGGTTTTTCCTATTTTAAAAACATTAAGGGGCCTTTCTATAGTTAAAGTAAACCTCAAAGGTGATTATTATAAATTATTCTATAATTTTTTTTTAAAAAAAAGATTTGGATCCAACTGGATCCATAAGATGGATCCAGATAGACTTAGTCCAATTATAGTTGAATCTCAATTGGATCATTGCTTATTGGATCTAAGTCTAACAAATTTGATTAAAACCCAAACTATTTAGTGCCTTATTCAATATCACTAGGATTCCTGAATCAATTTCATTCGAACTAACCCTAGTGACAAGGAACCTTATAAGAACCAATCCACGGACTACTTGGATCACTCGGCTTAATTTAATTCATCTTATTTCTAATATCATGGTTACACTAAGTAAAATCATCATCGTCTCTATCTCTTCATGCATGCATACATACATATATACATATAATAAGAATGGTTCGTGCTATGCATGGACAAATAAAAAAATTCAAATGAATGTACATCGAGTAGTGTTTGATAGTTATAACTTAGTTTTTATTTTATCTAGTAGTGAAATTGTTTATAAATTTGTTCCGACTTAAAGAGATAGTAAGTTCAAATCTTGTTAACATGATTAATTTTTATATTTTTAGTAAAGTATTGAAGAATATTTTAAGAATAGAAAAAGATTGACAAAACTTCACACATGTATCAAATTAGCTATATGTGAGGGCGTGCACGTGTTATTTTATGCAGATGCCACCACAAGCAAAAACCCATAAGGCCACACCTAAAATGGAACAATTATGTGAGAAATGTTGCCTGCCAAGAAATAAAGTCCGTTGATTTGGGTAAGAAAAATAGACTAAAACCCTAAACCTTTGCTCTTAATTTCATCTGATTTGCACATTTGCTCCTCCTCACAAAACTTCAATTTCTGGCCAAATGAAGCACCGCCGGACACTAAATTAATGTTCAATCCCACATTTTTAGACTATGGTTTCCAATTAAGATAACAATCCCATTGCAGTCCTTGATGTTATATGTAACAATATGTTACCCTTTTCCAACAACTATAAGTGCAGTCAATTTTCACTCTCCAAAGTAAATCATTTCAAAAGGTTTGAGTGTATTTGAACTCATAAAAAAATAAGGAATTAAACCCAACCAAATTCGGAAAAATTGAAATTTTCGTTAATTAATCATATGTTATATTGAAATGAAATGTCCAGAGATGTATACGTGTGTAGGTGGTGATACAGAACTGAAAATGATGCACCGAAAAGAGTGAGATTGTACCATTTTGCCCCTTTCTCTCTAGGCAAGAGAGTAAATGGCATGCTTTGCTTTCTCTAGAGGAGAGTAATTAATTATGGAAGCTTTATTTGGAAATTTGAGTAGTTGTTTCTAAGGTTGCATAGGTTCCCAAAAACTGGCCATTGGCTGTTATGGAAAAGTTGTTCATATGTAATATGTTGTGTTTTCATATTGTACTTGTTGGTTTCACCATGTCAACTAAGTTATGGAACACAACTATATCAATTATCTTCATTCACCACCATCTCATGAAATTCCTCCATGTGAAGATGGTGTTCAAACTTCATTCTATCATTACTCCGCCAGGGGATATTATCCACTGTCGGTCCCAAACCCGGATAAAGGAGGAGGGTTGCGTTAGGTAGCCGACAGCCAGCGTAAAACCTAGTCGGATCCAAATATGAATTCTAGACAAACTATCTGTTGGGATGTAACCCACATAGAAGTCTAGAATTCATGTAGCCAATCCCACATAGTAGGATAACGGCTGGATATGTTGTTGTTGTTGTTATGTAATATATTGGAGTCTAGATGCCAGAAATTACAGAAAAGATCACAAATATAGAATCTAATGAACTTATAGACAGAAGAAATAATTTACATGTATAGAGACCAACTAACAAAGATGCGTACGTAATAGGGTCGCCACATATACATAGATAGTATGACATTTATATTAGAGGAAAAAGAGACGATGTTAAACTAAGACTCTTAATAATTACAGTGGATGGAGAAGTCAATATAGAGGTGCAATTAGACAGCAAGTTTGGATGCTAATTGCTAGGCCGTCATTGCGTGCACGCTACATCTGCATGCACGCACTAACTAAAATTTCATTATCCCTACTAATTCTATGCATGATCAGCATCCACTAGCTTTATCCCTTGCTTCAAAACTATGATATTAAGGGGTTGTTTAGTGTTGGGTAATATTAACCCATATAAGAAAGAACCAACAAAACAACAATACACAGATAGCGAGAGCATCGGAGTCTCCATTCGAACAATCAAATTAAGCTGCAAGCTGCAAATTAATACCGACGAGAGAGTAGGGGCTTAGTGGACCAAGTACTGATCTAGCTAGGGTGACTTCTAGTCATTTTGAGGGGAAGACAATGGAGGGATCACGAGCAAGGGAGTCTGGCGATTTTGGGTAGAGATGAAGGGTTCCCTACAAAAAACAAAGAGTGTTTTGTGGCGGTTCCAATCACTGCAGAAATGGCTATATATCGCAAGCTATTTTGCAATTGTTTTTAGGAACCATTGGGGCAACATTAGAGATGGCTGTAAAAAGAAGACAAAATGGCTGCAAGATTATTGATAACTAAAAAAACACTGCCAAAATAAGATTAAAAAAAAAAAAAAACAAGTTCCTCACAACTAATTAACTGCAAAAACATTAACAAAAAACAATTTTCTTGCAGTGGTTTAGGGTTTTGGTGGGTATGGAATTTTGGGTTAGATCTTAGTGAGTAAGGGTGAATTGAGGGAAAGAAGTTGGAGGAAGTAGGGGGACTGAGGGAAGGGCTTGGAAGAGAGAAGAAGAGCCCCAACCCGGCAACCCTTAGGCCAGGGAAACTGAGATGGAATCCCTACAGAAGAGAAAAAGATATATAAAAACATAGAGGAAGCATAATTTATCTAGATAAGCTATCTAGTACGAAGGATACTGTACACAACAAGAACCACTAGCCAGACGCTAGAGTGTTACCATACACAATGACAAAACGAACAAAACGACATCCTCCTGCACCCAAGAACAACAACCATTCTCCCAAGGGTCTTCAGCTGAGATTGTCTTGTACACACTCTACCTTATCGAATCAAGCACTGCCCTCGACCTTCATTTTTCCCCTACTTGGAATGATAGAGAGCAAGAGTGAATTATAAGACTCAACAAGTATAGGGAAGAAAAAAGGCTACAAAGCTAAAGACTAACTTCCCATATTTTGAACACAAACCGTGCCATGAACCACAATTCAAGCTACACAATAACACATGCAACAATGCACAAACAATGAATCGAGGGCCCACACATAAGACACAGGCCGACACAAGGTTCCATACAAACCTATATGCAACCATAAACTACCTAGCGTATCCCAAGCCAAATGCTCCCACAACAACCGAGCTGAAACTCCCCCGGGATGTCCTACTATGGATGTACATCCCACAGATAAATTCACTGCACGCAATAATAACCATGCACGCAACATATAAGAATGCAAGACTATTGCAGTATTGATGATGATACATAACTCCCATAAGCCACGCATCAAGCTATGCTATGCCCACATAAGAATACAGATGCGATGCAAATGCTTTCTAAATGCACACCCGTGACACTAGCATACTCATGCCCTTACATATTCAACACATGAACCCCCAGATGTCAACCACCCATAACCATGCAACAATAAAATAAAGTTATAAACATACAAACACCACCCCCAATACCATCTAGGAATCTATCCCCGCATGGTTAGACATCATTCCACAAAAGAATTATAGGGTGATCCAAACCTTATAAAATTAAGCAAATGTCCAAGGATAAGGATTTTTAAGTGTAAATCATAGACCAACTAAGAACCAATTGATCGAACAATTATAGAGTATAAGAACTCACATGGAAAGGAGGAGAACTTGCATAAAAGGATAGAGTACCGGCCAAATGGAAAGAGGGTGATAGGAACTTGGCTTAGATTTTTGTTTTTAAATCTCTCGCAGTACTAGAGCAGTCGCCAGCTCAACTCAAGCCCCTTCTTAATAAAATTAAGCTTCAAAAGGTAAAATAAATATTTAAATTAAATATTACTAAGACTACTTTCTATTTAATTCTAATTAATTTTGCACTGACTTTAATTGCGTTGTTCAGATTTCCCACTTAAGCTTGTTGCCAATTTCCTTCTTGCTCTCCAATTCCTCAAGTAATTCCATAGCCCATTTAAAGCCTCGGAGGGGTTTATATAGGGGAGAAAGTCTAGGGAAGGTGGAAAAATAACAAGGTGGTAGCTAGGACATGTGGCAACAGCTATAGGTTTAGTAAATCCTATAGATTTTTTAATAAACAGACTTAAACTATAGAAGAATCAGTGCACGTTGCCTTTCATGACTCTTCATCTTCTCTACCTAGAGTGTATTTAGATGATAATGATGTTTCTAAAAATAATCAAATATTACCTCAACTAAATAATTCATTAAAAACTCAAAACCCTCAAAATGATTTAAGTAATCTTCCTAAAGAATGAAAATTTGTCCAAAATCATCCTAAGGATCAAATCTTAGGTAATCCAAATAAAGAAGTTAGAACAGGGTCATCGATTAGAAATATATGTGAACATTTAGTTTTTGTGTCTCAACTGGAACCAAAGAAGTTTGAGGACGTTGAAAATGATGAAAATTGGATGATGGCCATGCAAGAAAAATTAAGTCAATTTGAGAGAAATAAAGTTTGGTTATTAGTTCCTAGACTTGAAAATTACCATGTTATGGGAACAAAATGGGTGTGTAGAAATAAAAAGGACAAATTTGGAATAGTAATAAGAAATAAAGTAAGGCTTGTTGCTCAAGAGTATAATCAACAAGAAACAATCGATTTTGATGAAACATTTGCCCTTGTAGCTAGATTAGAAGCTATTAGAATGCTTTTGGCCTTTGCTTACTATAAAGATTTTAAACTTTTTCAAATAGATGTTAAAAGTGTTTTTTTAAATGGATACTTAAATAAAGAAGTATATGTTGAATAACCTTCAGGTTTTGAAAGTGACAAATATCCAAATCATGTTTATAGGTTGTCAAAAACTTTATATGGATTTAAGCAAGTTCCTAGAGCTTGGTATGAAAGATTAAGTAAGTTTCTTCTACATAATAATTACCCAAGAAGAAAAATAGATAAAACTTTATTTATCAAAAATGAAGAAAATGAAATGCTTATAATTCAAAGGGCAAAAATCAAAAACCACCTTCGAGGTTTTAAGAAACTACCAAGACACCCTTACACTATTGAAAACCCATATTTTCCATATAATACCCAAGAACTTTGGGTTATTATTTTAAAGGAAAAATAGAAATTCGGGAAAATTCGGTATCAGAAAAGCCCGAAAAATTTATCGAATCAGTCGAAGGGAGTACCCTAAAGTTTAAATGATTAAGGAAATAGGGATGCCTCTAATGAGCATATCGAGGCGTGATTTTTTTAGAATCGAAAGAAATAGATTCAGGAACGATTTTCAGTACAGCTAAAATACAACTGTCATTTAGGCTGTAAAATCGAATTCCCGTAGGAGACTCCTGAAATGATAACGGAATCCATGGGAAGCTTCGGTTTATCGAGTAGAACAACCCTTCGGAGGTTTCAGGAAGGATCGATTAGGTTTAAAGCCAAAATAGAGAAGCGGGCCTAAGCGCAGTTTTCTAAAAATGCCCGAGGGAGGTCTAAACGTCATTGTTTCTGAAAGTTTGGGGTAAGAATGACAATCTTGGAACTTTGGGGTCTTAGTGGAAGCAATGAAAGTCTCAAGGACTTGTGAGAAAAGCCAAAAGTGGAATTTCCAAATCCGGCAGGGGCCTAATCGTAATTTTTCAAAATGTGAAGCTGCCATGGCCGACAGCTTCACGGACACCTCCGACCAGGCAATTCCGACCACGGGGAGTCCAAGGGAGATGGTCGGGCACGCGTAGGGAGCAAACCTTGGCCGACATCAAGCGTGAGGGTGGCCGGAAAATCAAAAAATCCGACCGCGAAAGGGTCGGCCATGGCCGAACCTGTAATTGGCTTTTCGAGGGCTTTGGTCGGTGGTTTTTGGTCGCCCAAGGGTGGTTTGGGAGGTTTGAGACCTCGGTGAAGACGGCCATGAGCGTTTCGAGGGCCGATTTCGGCTATAAATAGGCCTTCAATGGCCGAGGGTTTTGGAAGATAGAAGCGAGAAATTGGAAGGGTTAGAGGCTTAATCGAGCGTCCATGATAAAGGGCTTTTAATCCTTGGAGGCAGTAGGTCGTTTCTGGAAAGTTTGGGGAGCAAAGGAGCCGGATCAAGTGGGTTTCGAAGCTTGCCGGAGAAACGAGGCGGACGAGTCGGCCGAGACTTCAAACTTCCCGTTGGCCAGCTTCTGGACCTCTTTTGGAGCCCATTCAGGTACCCCTAGGATCGATTCTTGATAGGCTTTCAAATGGCATAGCTTTTGCAATTTTCCGACATGGCCGTCGCCGGAGAAACCGACCGGCGCATGGGCCCCACGCGCTAGTCTCACTCGCCCTAACACGCGCTAGCGCGTGTGGGCGCGTGCGGCCTTGGTTTTTCGTGCAATTTTTTTTAAAACTCTTGGAAAAATATTTTATAATTTCCTATGTAAAAATATTTCAAAAAAAATAGGTATAGGTATTTATTTTGGAATATTAGTAAGAAAAAAATAAAGAAAAAATAGAGAAAAAGGCAAGAAAATTGAGGAAAAATAGGTTTTATTGATGATTTAAATAAATATCTTGCCTAGGGTGCTTTGGGAAGTGAGGTGAGTCATTTGGTGCGAAATTCGAGATTGACACGCAAATTGAGGCAAGTTTCACATTTTTCGAGGTATCCCAATATCTGTAAAAGGTGAGTGGTTTTGTCCTTATAGCCCGTATATGATATGATTTCCTTTCCATGCATGATATTTTCTTATGTTATGATCATTTTCATTCATATACTGTTGCATGAGAAAACGTGATATATGCACAACACAATGTTTTTGTCATATTGAAACTTGTACATGGGGTTGGGATGATACCCTCTGAGTGTAGCCATAATTTTCCTAGGGCGTTGAGGGAATAACGTTAGGCCTATCCCGTAGAGGTTCGGGATTTGCCTAGGATTCCTAGCCGGGCTGGTGGGCCTAGGAAGTTACATTATGGGTATATGTTTACAAATGTCCATGCATCATGCATCATTCATTCATGTTTATCTAACCCTCACTTAGAAGATTTCATCTTTTAATATTGGACTGTGTCCCTAAAATATTCCACGTTCCAGGTGAGGCAAGCGGACAGAAGGGCAAGGAAGTGGTCGAGGCATGATCGTGGTGGAAATTTTAAGGGTCCCATGTAGGACTAGAATAATCTATTTTATTCGGATGTACTATTTAGAGTTTTATGTTATCTGTAATGCTATGTTGGGTGAACAGTATGTATGTACCCACATAAGTTATGTTTTCGAGGTTCTGAACTTGCTTCCGCTTATGTAAGAAAAGTATCATTCCTTTGTTATATTTGGGAGTGTTATTAAATAAATGTTATGTTAAGGATTTATTGCCGGTTTATGTTTGATGTAAATGAAAAAAAAAAAAAATCCTAGTATATTTAAATGCCCTGGAAGGCGGGGTGTTACATTCCACCCTATCAAAAGATTATTAATGTGAAGTGTAACAGTGTGATGGCAATGTGAGGGCAAAACTGTCTTTTTCACCTCTGACACGTTTGAACTGCAGGTGTACTTGGCGCTAACCTCAACGCTTCTCCCGCGTCTTCCAATGATCTTATCATATCGTATATCTTCGCGCACGAAGCATATCTCTCCTTCAACTCAAGACTCGCCACTGATTTAGCTAGGGATCGAGCTAGCTTCAACGTTTTCTCGGCGTTCGCTTCCAACAAACGGATGGCGATCTCGGCCAGGCTGCGGAGATCTGCGGTGGCGCTGCGAGGATCAAATTTCAAAGCTTGTGTGTAGAAGCTAGGGTCGATCATCTTGGAGCAAATACGTTTAAGATAGGCTTCTATGGATGTGCGATCGGCGACGACGCACGAAAGCACTAGCAACATTAGGAGCAAGGAGACTTCTTCATCTACCTTCGCCTTCGCATTTTGCTGGGATAGAATTTCTCGTACCCTTTACAAATCTCTCACTCCCCATCGCCATTTTGCTCGCAAACGCTGCTTGCTGCTTGTTGCCATCGTCGTCGTCGTCATCACCATCGTCTTCGCCTTCGCCACTGCTTCTTCGGTGATCAGCATCTCTTCTTTTTTGTTCCTGTGATTTGTTGTTTTTTTATGAAAGTTTATGTTTCATTCTTTTATTTTGCTTCTTACTGTGTTTTTATGTTGCTTTTTCGATGGCCCAGGTTTAGAAAGTTTCTCTTCTTTTTTGTTCCTATGATTTGTTGATTCTTACTATATTTTTATGTTGTGCTATGTTTATATATGTTCTTACTGTGAGATAAAAAATTTTGATTTATCAATAATATTCTGTTTTTATTGATTTGTCATATTTGTCTTTTGGTATGGGTCATGATCTTGCTCTTCAGATATGGCCATGGTTGGGTTGTATTTACTGGTAATCAATTCAGATTTTATGAAGGGAAGGAAAATGAGATTTTTAGGAAATTTTGTTTGGGAAATACAAGGTTTTATCATTCTTTTACGAGATAATGGCACCTAGTTTGGATGTTAGGTATATACTATTCTAAATTTTTATGTATACTTATGCAGGCCAATATGGGGTTATTACGACTGAAAGTGACTTACTTAGGTGAATTATATGAAATGCCCCTGCTAAATTCTGAATGTATTATTTTGATTATATTAATTAGACATGTGAAGAACTTGACTCTTGGTGATGGATTGGATGGGGATGATATGTGCAAAGTATTTGTCAAATTGCCTTGGGAAGATGATAAAGTGGAGGTTGTGACAGATATGCAATTTTTGAGGATTTTTAATAAGCATGGAGAACGTGGTTTTAAAACTATGGAGGTTAACATAGAATGGACACCTATTCAAATTGAAAACCCAGTCCCTTTCCTACCATTTACTGAACTGAGTAATCATGACGAGAAAGAATATACTAATGGGAACAATGATACTGATAACGAAGGTGGTGAAAGTGAAGAATCAACTGAGAAATGCAATGATAAAGAAGATGGTGACACTGAAGTTTTTTAGGAAGAAGAATCTCAAAATGCCCATCAGCGTAAGGATTGGGACCATGATCCCAATGAAGAATTCAAGTGGAGTGATAATGAGGGTGGAAAACAGAATGGTGATGATACCGAAGATGGCAAAGAGATTGAAACTCAACATGCAAATAAAAGAGAGGCTAATGAAGTTCAAAATGAGGAAGATTCAGTTAATAGTAAGGGTGAGGTTTGTCTGACTGCAATGATGACTCTGAGGCTGAATTTGAACTGATATGGAAGATTCAATTTCCACAAGAGTTGAGAGACATATAAAAGGAAGAAAATGGTAGTTAAGTACTAATGGGAAAGCCAGGTTGAAGAAACGAGATAGGTTGAAGAAAGGAGATGCATTTTGTGATGTTTACAAGTTCAGAAAAGGTCCTAAAAGATTATGTCATACAGGAAGGATTTAATATCAAAGGGTAAAAAAAGAGAAAGTAAGACTGACATGTGTGTGTGCTGCACAAGGATGAAAATGAAGGATTCATGCATCCCAACTTAAAGATGGATGCACATTTCAAGTTAAAAAGTACAGAAGCAAACACTCATGTGTCAGGGCAAACAAATGTCTTGAAGTGAGTAGTAGATGGATTGCTCAAAAGTACTTGTTAGCATTGAAGAACAATCCTAATATGCCAACAGATGTCTTAAGGAATCTATTGAAGCGAAATTATGACGTTGTAGTGTCAAGGCTAAAGCTACAAAGGGCCAAGCAAAAAATAGCAGTACTAAGTGGTGGTGATCACATTGGGGGATATAAAAAGTTGCATCAATGCTGCCATATTTTAAAGACTAAGAATCCTGGTTTAATAGCAATGTGCAAGGGTTACAAGCCACATGTTGAGAAGATACCACACTTGATGGTTGTTTTCATATCTTTGCAGGCACAACAACAAGGTTATTTAACAGGGTGTAAACCTTTCATAGGCATTGATGGTTGTTTTTTAAAAGGGGCCATATGGAGGGCTACTACTTGCTGTTGTATCTGTTGATGCCAACAATAGGGTCTTCCCACTTGCAGTTGCTATATGTGAATGAAAGAATTCAGAAAGTTGGGGGTGATTTCTAAAGTTGTTAATGGATAGTGTGGGTGAGATAGAATCAAGGCTAGTCGCATTTATGACTGATAGGCAAAAAGGGATACTGAATGCCCTTGCCATGATATGGCCAAACTCACATGTCAGATATTATGGTCGACATGTATATGAAAATATGAGAAGCAAGTTCCTTGGTTTGTTATTGAGGTATTTATTTTGGTCAACTACAAGGGCAGCCAATATTGTTGATTTTAAGCAAGTAATGGAGCAAATTAAACAGTTGGATTCCAAGGCATGGGCATGGCTGAACAACATTCTTGCTAAGCATTGGTCACGACATGCTTTTGACATGGAATGCAAAGTGGACCATGTCACTAACAACTGCATTGAGTCCTTTAACTCATGGATTGAGTATATTAGAGGAAAACTAATTCTTTAGATGTTAGAGGACCTAAGAAGAATGATCATGGAGAGGATTAGTAGTAGAAAACACAAAGTTGAGATGTGGGAAAGTTATATTCCACCACTGGTCCAGAAGAGGTTGGATGACAATGCTACCAAAGGTAGACTTATGAGAGTGATATTTGGTGGGGCTAATGAGTATCAGGTATCAGAGGAGACAATGGTTGTAGTTGTCAATTTGTACACTAAAAGTTGTGACTGTGGGATGTGGTAGTGTTCCGGTGTTCCTTGTAGCCATGCTATGGCTGTGATAATGAATATTAGAGAGGAGCTTGAAAAATTTATAGATGTGTAGTTGAAGAAACACATGTACATCAACACTTATAGTGTGAACATCCATCCTATACCAAGAGAGTCATTATGGCCTACTATAGACGCAGAAGCTTTTCAGTCATCAGAGAAGAAAAGGAAGCTTGGTAAATCAAAAGAAAGCTAGGATAAGAGCTACAACTGAGCCATAGAAGTTGAAAAGGTCTTTCACCTTACAATGTGGTATTTGCAATGGATTGGCACACAATAGGAGGAAGTGTCCCAACGCTACTGCAAAGAAGAGAAAAAAGTGAATGTCCTCTGTCGTATTTATATTACAATCACAAGAGTTAAAATTATTAATTTTTGAAAACCCAATTCACCTCCTCTTGGGTATTTTTCTAGACAACATATTTAAATTCTATTTTTATACTCTAGCACTCAAAAACTAATTTAAGCATCGGGTAGTCTACATGGGAACTTCCTCCTACGCCCCTAACTGGTTGTTCATCTCAAGAGATCTCTTGGTCATTTCAATGACTAACTAATTATTGCAACAAGACCCTAGGTCTCTTAATTATTATTATATAGACTATAAAGATTATATTTTTTTATATTATAAATTTATTATTATATTTAAATAATATTATAATATATATTTCTCAGCAATTTCCCGTGGGTGGGTGGTTGGGGGGAAGGAAATAATTGGTGGCTAATCACACGTGAAATGTGAGGTTATATGACAATGACAAAAGACAAGACAAGTCGATTTGTTTATGTTTTGTATATATTCCATGAAGTTTTGGGTACATGCCATCCCGTGTGCCGGAGAATAGTGCTCCACCTTTGCAACTCCCTCTGTCACATCTTAATCCAACACCCGACATTCCCCTGTGCAATCTCCCTTTCATCTTCCTTTTAAAGCCATCTATTATATTACATTATACATACGCTCCCAACTCCTATTCCCCATTTCTTCATCTTCAATCCATTTTTCAACTTTCTACTTTGTACTTTTTGTTTTTTTGTATTTGATATGGCCCACCTTTGTGCGCCCCCCACCACACACTCATGCCATTAAGAAATCTCCTCATAGTTATAGAGAGAGACTAATTAACGAGTCATTTGGAACTCCCAATTACTCTCCTTTTGAGTTCGTTTATAACATATCTATGTACCCACTACTTTTTAGAACATTTAAGGACCCAAATCTTTAATAATTGCCCTTGGGTCAGCCAGAGGCAGAGAGAATATTGAATCGGAAGTGGTAGACAAAGCAGCAGTGAAGTGAGCCTTGCGAGGATGAGGAAGGTACGGTGCGGGGAAAAAGGCCTGCCCCAGTTACTATTCATTTGGACTTTTCTCATTTGCCTCTCAAATATTATTTTTTTTTCATATTATGTGACACTGTATTGATTGGTCGATAGTGAGCATCACTGATCGAGCTTCTAATTTGTGGTACCCCAGTTAAATAATATGGTATGGGACGTTCAACTCCGGCCCCACCCTCTCCAAACCATCTTCGCATTCGCTTTTTAAACCCTCTCCGCTCTGGCTCCTCCCTGCCAGCCATGTCTTCTAGCCCACGCTCTCCTTCCTCTCTTCCGAGGTAAACACCTACACAAAATGCTGTAATTCTGACAAACCAAATGATTCATTCTGAGAACCCAAAAGTTGATTTCTTTCTAATTTGTTTCATAGTTTTTTTTTTTTTTATGATGCCCAGGTGGATAGCCATATTCCGGCGCCGGATTTCATGTACCGAGAGCCACGGTGACAACCCAGTGGACTGCTACGCCTGCACCGAAGTGGGCGTGCCGGCGTTCCACTCCACCATCTGCGACCAGGCCCACCAGCCGGAGTGGCAGGCCTCCGCCGGTTCGTCCCTCGTCCCTATTCAGAACAGGTCCAGCCAGAAAACAGGGAGGAACAGGCGCCAGCCGGCGGTGTTCGACCCCAGGAGCGGCAGTGTCAAGAGGTGGAACCGGGCGTTCTTACTGGCGCGCGGCGTCGGGCTGGCCATCGACCCCCTGTTCTTCTACGCGCTGTCCATGTCGGTCGGCGGGCCCTGCCTCTACATGGACGGCGGCCTGGCGGCGGTGGCCACCGTGCTCCGCACGTGCCTCGACGGCGTACAACTCTTCCACCTGTGGCTCCAGTTCCGGCTGGCGTTCGTGTCCCGGAAGACCATGGTGGTAGGCTGCGGCAAGCTCGTGTGGGACCCACGAACCATCGCTTCCCACTACGTCCGCTCGCCCAACGGCTTCTGGTTCGACGTCTTCGTCATCCTTCCGGTTCCTCAGGTAACCACCGGCCTCTTCAAGTAGATGACACGATATTCATAATCTCAGTTAACTTCTAAAAGCAATCCTCAAAAGGAGAGAGCCGAGATTGCCCATAAATTATGAAATTCAAAATCTTTTTTGTTTATTTTAAAAATTGAGAGGAGTAACTGTGACGCATGTAGTACAAGTTTTCTGGTTTTGAATGGCTAGGGAAAAAGCAAGCTGCTATATCTCACAAAAGGACAGCCATCCTGAAAGAAACTGGGCTGCCAGCCACGGACGGAGGCATAGGCATATCAGAGAGAATCTGCAGTATGAATGATATATCTTAACATTATATTTCAAACCTTTCGTATATGGTTTTTGTCTTACCCGTCTTTGAAACCCAAAACAAAATGGATTTTTGAAACACATTGCTAGCTATTTTGGTATACTGGGTATTTTTCGGCAAATTTTCTCCAAAAGATCTAAAAACAAGTCCCCAAATGGGTTCTCCCAATTTTAATTTTTCCTTTTTTTCAGTTGGGCAATAGCTCGGATTTATTTTGGTTTTAATAGGTGCAGAGTAATTCGAGTAATGATACCTTAGAAACTGCAAATTTTCTCCCCATTTCTTACCCATTTGCTGATTACATGTAAGAAACTAAATGTGACACATAAATCCCATAGATGCAGGGCAGATATAAATATATATATATTTATTTATTTTGTATTTGTTCATCGTGGGACTCCCTCTCTGGCTAGTGGCTCTTCTTGATCGACAATGCAATATTTGTTTGCAGGCTGTATTTTGGTTGGTTATACCGAAATTGATCAAAGCCGGGCAGATAAGGCTGATGATGTCGATCCTTCTGCTAATCTTCTTGTTCCAATTCCTCCCCAAGGTCTACCACAGTATCTGCTTAATGAGAAGAATGCAGAAAGTCACAGGCTACATCTTCGGCACCATTTGGTGGGGTTTCGGCCTGAATCTCATCACCTACTTCATCGCCTCTCATGTAATTAATTAACTGTGTTTCAGCTTCATTACCAACAACAGCTTCCATGAAACTTCCATCCCTTCCCATCATAACCATCATGGTAATAATTTTCAGGTTGCCGGAGGATGCTGGTACGTTCTTGCTATACAGCGCGCGGCATTGTGCCTAAAGCACTTCTGTGACAAGAAAAGCATGTGCAATCTCTCTCTGTCCTGCTCAGAGGAGGTCTGTTACAGTCTTTTGCCGGCTGCCACAGTAGGAGTTGGGAGTTCATGTGGCGGCAACTCCACAGCCATGTCCCCATCAATCGCATCGTGCTTAGATGTCAATGGACCTTATCCTTATGGGATTTACAAATGGGCTCTTCCTGTCATTTCCAGCAACTCTCACTCTGTTAAGATTCTATATCCCATATTTTGGGGTTTAATTACTCTCAGGTAAAGTTAGGTGATGCATGTTTAAGATCGAACGATAATGTGCCTTAATTTGCTCTCTGATAGATTTAATTTAATTTGCTTAACCTTAAGAAATATGTAAGGGTTACAAATTGCAATGCAGGGCATCCTCTCTTTTCTTAATTAAAAATGTTGTTGGAAACCATGCTTAATTAGATTAATCCTTGTAATCAATGTGATTGCAGCACTTTTGGCAATGATCTCGAGCCCACAAGCCAATGGCTGGAGGTTGTGTTCAGCATATTCATGGTGCTCAGCGGCTTGATGCTATTCACTCTTTTGATTGGGAATATTCAGGTTCTGGCTACGAGAAAGAAGTATATGCGCATGCATATGTTGTGTGTGAATTGAATATGTGTATATATATATATATACATATATGAAAATGGGGCTGTATATATGTGTAGGTGTTCTTGCATGCTGTAATGGCAAAGAAGAGAAAAATGCAGGTGAGATGCGGCGATATGGAATGGTGGATGAGGCGGCGACAGTTGCCGTCTCAACTGAGACAAAGAGTCCGCCATTTTGAGCACCAAAGATGGGCTGCCATGGGAGGAGAAGATGACGAGTCCGAATTTATCAGAGACTTGCCGGAAGGCCTCCGGCGAGACATCCGCCGGTACCTCTGCCTAGACTTGATCAAAAAGGTATAAATTATGGTATCACCACCATTAATTAGTACTTCAGTTTTGTGCACAAAATAATTAATCGGATTCTTAGCAATACTAATTGCTGGTATGTTGTTCGTATGTATAGGTACCCATCTTCCACAGTTTGGATGATCTTATCCTCGACAACATCTGCGACCGTGTAAAGCCCCTCGTTTTCTCCCAAGGAGAAAAGGTCTGTGTGTCTCATTATCACTTAAACGACTATATATGTGCGCGCGCGCGAGCTTATAATTCTTGGACTTGATGTTTGTCTGTTCATGGTGATGCGCAGATTATAAGAGAAGGAGACCCTGTCCAGAGGATCATCTTCATCGTACGCGGCCGCGTCAAGAGCAGCCAGAACCTCAGCAAGGGAATGGTGGCCACCAGCGTGCTGAAGCCCGGCGGATTCCTCGGCGACGAGCTGCTCTCTTGGTGCCTCCGCCGCCCCTTCGCCGACCGCCTTCCGGCTTCCTCCGCCACCTTCACCTGCACCAAATCGACCGAAGCCTTCGCCCTCGACGCCACCCACCTCCGCTACATCACCCACCACTTCCGCTACAAGTTCGCGAACGAGCGGCAGAAGCGGACGGCCAGGTATTATTCTTCCAACTGGAGGACCTGGGCGGCGGTGAACATTCAGCTGGCCTGGCGGCGCCACGTGGCCAGGACTACTGGAAGTCCGGTGACTCTTGGAGGAGGAGAGAGTGGCGGTGAGCGGCGGCTCCGGCAATATGCCGCCATATTCATGTCGCTCCGGCCACACGACCACCTGGAATAATAATAAGGGCTGCTTCTAACTTCTTTTAGTATTTTTTTTTTCCCCATTTGGTTCCAATATTGATGCGACTCATCATCAAGTGTGAAACAGAAGATTAAACCATCGTCATCATCACCATCCTTGTACAATATAGTATTAGTTTATGATCTGCAGATGCCAAATTAGATTCCTTTCAGAGATCAAGGAACTAGAAGACAAGATCATCAACTGTGGCTAATCTTTAGATTATTTAACGTAAGAAAATGATGTTATATGTTCAGAGATGACATTGGCACATTGCCATGGAGTTATTGGAGCAGCCTCTGCCTCCCCACGTTGTGTGCTTCCCCAGTCCTGGGGTAGGCCATCTGGCTCCCTTTCTCCGGCTTGCAGCCATGCTTGAATCGCACAACTTCAGGGTCAGCCTCATCAACACACAGCCAGCAGCAGCCTGCAGTGCCCAACTTTCTAGCTTCTTTTCCACCCATCCAAACATCATTTGCCTCCACTTCCCTCTTGCTCACCAAAACAATTGCGCTTCCTCCACTCTCGATCCTTTCATCGCTCAAGTCAAAGAGATTAATCGCTCGGTTCAGCTTCTTCCGCCTCTGTTATCTTCTTTACCTCACCCAGTCTCAGCCATCTTTTCCGACTTCGTTGCAGCGGCCAGCCTTGCTGAAATCACAGCCAAACTCGGGATTCCAGGCTACATCGTCTCCAACACCTCTGCCCTGTGTTTCTCCACCATAGCCCATCTTCCTGCACTATTATCCGGCTCCCCTGCAAAATTCAAGGATGGTTTTGAAGAGCTCCATGTACCTGGTTTACCCCCACTTCCAAAATCAATCATCCCACCTTCGTGGCTCAATGATTCGCCTTCCAATCCTCTACTAACAGAGTACTTAGTACCCTCTGCCCAGGCCCTCCCGAAACTGCAAGGTATCTTGTTGAATTCCTTCGACTGGTTCGAACAAGACGCAATTGCTGCCCTCTTGGATGGCAAGGTGTCAAGTGATCTACCACCTGTGTACCCAATTGGTCCTTTAGAACCTTATAAGCTTGAGAAAGAAGAACAAGCTCTTGAGTGGCTGGATGACCAAGCTCCAGGGTCCATAGTATATGTGGACTTTGGAAGCTGGGATTCCTTTTCCAAGGATCAAATAAGAGAAATAGGCAGGGGACTGGAGAGAAGTGGATTCCCATTTCTGTGGGTATTAGGAGGCAAGGAGTTGGTTTTGGTGGGTGATTCTGAATCCAATTGTGATTCCTTAAAGGAGAAGGGGATGGGGATGGTAGTGGAAGGAAGAGTGAAGCGGGATGCAGTTCTGGCACACCCTGCCATTGGGGTGTTCATGAGCCAATGCGAGTGGTGGTCGGTGGTGGCGGCCGCCAGGGAAGGGGTGGCGGTCCTGGCATGGCCGCCTCAGCATGGGGACCAGAAGATGAATACAGAGGTGGTGGAGAAAGCAGGGCTTGGGAAATGGGTGAAAGAATGGGGTTGGGGAGGGCAGAGGGCAGTGAAAGGTGAAGAGATTGAGGGGGGGATAAGGGAGTTGATGAATTGGAGGGAGAAGGCGAAGAGAGTTGGGGAAGAGGCTAAGAAAGCCCTTGAAATTGGTGGGAGCTCTGAAAATGCACTGACGAGACTCGTTACAAGGTTGAAAGATGAAAGATTGTGAGTAGAAAAATGGGATTCTGTCTTGGGTATCTAAAAGGGGCACCTTCGCTACTTACCCCTCCTTTCACAATATTGCACCTATGAGTAGTTGGCCCCCAAGATGCCGCTACCTTAGGATGATGAAACCCTAGAAGCCCCCACGTATATATAGCAAGCTGTAATACCTATGGATTGTGGTGTTTATTGGGTGGACATGTTTGTCCGTTTGTGTGTGTTTCCTGGTGAAAATATAAACTCGGGGAAAGTATATTTGTTGTTCCAGCTAGAAACAATAATCTCCCAAATTTATAATTATTTTGTTTTTTCATAAGATTCTTCTTCAGCCTTTTTATTTCATGTCATGTCATATGGTTCCAACGTATACATTTTGGATATGGCATGGTACAAAATAAAACAAAAATTAATAAATGGACCGACCCAACAACAATGCTCGAGAACCCGCGAGTCAACCCAGGTGGCCGCTAGGGCCCGCAGCCTAGCAGAGGAGGCCGCAGGTGGCACCCCTGCGGCCCAGTGGAGGCACCCAAGCGGCCCAGCAGAGGAAGCTGCGGTGGGCACCCCGCAGCCCAGCGAAAGGAGGCTGCAGGTGGCACCCCCACGGCCAGCACCCACGCAGCCCAATGGACGACACCGCCACTAAAATATTTCCTCGAAATACGGGATTCTACACAATACGCAAATTATGTAATTTTAATATTCAAAAATTCTATAAAATGAATAAATAATTATTCATAAAGAATTTTAATAAAAAAATGATTTTGGGGATAAATAAGAATTCTAATTCTATTAGAATTAAAAAATATTAAAATAAATGTTATCTATAAAAAAATTATATTTCTAAACTATTTCGAATTATTTCACACTCTTATATAAATAAATAGACATTCATTTTAAAAAAGATATATCTATGATATTAATGTAAATATTGTTATCAGGATTTCAACATATATAATGTTTTATTTAAATATCAAAATGTTGGCGTAGAAACCCTTTTGCAGCCTCTAACTGTTTATTTTCTTACAGACTCAGTTAGTCAGACGACATTTTTTGTCAAATAAATTTATTATTATATTTTAATAACAATAATTTTATTTTTGTTGACTGTGTTTTAGTATAAATTAAAATTACTTTGGTTATAAGGCTGCTGACAAGATATTAATTAACCCACATATTCAACTAGATATTGCAATCCAAGAATGATAAAAACGCAGATAAGTGGTGGGATCTTTTTTGGTGTTACCATGCATAAAAATAAGATTCATAATTCACCAAACTTTGTATTTTGTAAAAGTTAGAAGAGTGGAATTGTGTATAATCTTACATAAATCATTCCTATCATTTTATGCTCAAATTTATATTAATATATATATATATATATATATATAACTTAGGTATCTAGACTTCACCCGTTTAGTTCTAGAGGAAATCAATCTTCTCTCATAATTTGGTTTCTGAGTAAATCGAATATGATTGTAAATTTATATATTTTCAAACGAACACACAATCAATTCTCATTAAATAAAATACTTTTATCTTCACTAAAAATTAATCTCTGGTCGCTAAAAAAAAAAAAAATATTGAGAGCTTTTGGCCTAACAGAGACGTGAACTGCTTAAGCAATATTTCCTTTGTACAAAGTAGAATTGTTTTGTCAATCCAGGCCATGGAAAATAAATAAACAAATAAATGGGTAGTCTCTGACTTGGAGAGTTCACGCTTTTGAAATGAACTTAAAAATATCAATAAATATGATTTAGGAAACACAGCCAACGCAACAGGTTCCATGGTGTAGTGGTTAGCACTCTGGACTTTGAATCCAGCGACCTGGGTTCGAATCCCGGTGGGACCTTTTATTTTGAAGAATAAAAAATTTATGAAATTGAATATAATACAATTAAATTCTATTAATATTAATATTTATTGGGATTGTTTTTATAAATATAGTTTTTAATATATAAAATTATAAAAAAATAATTATTTAATTTAAAAATAAATATAAATTCTATAATAATACATTCAAACAAACATAAATATAAATTTCATCTAATAAAAAATTAACAAACTCATGAACACCCATATCTTCCATACTCTGAAATTCACTTCCAATTATATTTCATATCTTTATATTCTCATGATAATATTAAGAGATGCTCCTTGATAAAAGATAAAGATTGTTATGAATAAACTAAAGGTATGTTCTCTTTACTGTTTTAAATTTTTAAATTTCTAAAATACTCAAAATGTGTTTATTTTCATATTTTAAAAAACGCACTTTGAAAATTAAGAAAAAAATTTATAAAAAAAAACTCTAAACTCAAAAATTTTGTAAAGAAAATTTTTGTTTTTTTGAGTGTTTCCAGTCAAAACACTCCCAAAATCTTAAAACACAAAAAACGTGTTCAACACTCCTCTCCAACTCGAGTGTCTATCTTGTAACCTCTCCATGACAGCAACCTTTCATTCTCTCTCAAGAACACTTCTGTAAATCACTGATTTTGTAAGATCTAAATGTCTAATCTTGAATTTGACTGTATTTTCACCGTGAAAGTGGCTCGATTTACAAAGATATAAGTTTATTAGTCTTATCAACAATTATTTTCAGCACAAATCAATGATATATACATATCTACGCATAATTTGTGTTTGGCCAGAGATTTAAACTTAGATTTATGGAGATTTGGTTGTTAGATCTTGTTGGTTTGGGAATATGTTGGTCGATTAGAATAAAGGTGTCAGGTGGTTGTCTATGATTGCTTAAAGCCACCAGCTACGGTGACCGGTGGCGATTGTCAATGTGTTTTTTAATTTTGGCCAAAAATTAAAAATAATATCTATGAAAATTTAGCCGTTAAATTTGATTCATTTTAGTATATATTTACCTCATTGTCTTAGCTTTCTTAATGACAGACTCTAATCATGGGAATCTCTAGACGATGGTGGTCATCGACAACCACTGGTGGCTAGTTACTACTAAGCGATTCGAGGAAAATTACCTAATTTTAATGATAATTTAATACATTTAAATTGAAAAAGAAAGAGAATCCATAATAATTAATATATATATATATATATATATTAGATCACTTAGCAGCAACCTTCTGCCGAATGACTGTCACAATATATATATATATATATATATTGATGTTCTTTTTGTTGTATTTTATTTTTGTAATGAAAAAAAAATATTGTAAGAATTATCAACTTTAAAATGTATCTAGTTTTCTATTTTGAAAAATAATTTTTTAGAATGATAAAAAAAAATACTTGTTCAACAATTTCAAAATTGACACTCAAAATATAAAAATTAAAAATAAATTCAAAACTCAAAAATAAAAATTAAAACACGAAGAGAATACTACCTAAATTTTTGCATGTTTTGGAGTTAATTTATTCTTTCTAAATAAATGAACGAAATAATAAGTACTTTATTTCATTCCAAAACAAGAGGAGGAAATAGGTTTTTGAAGCACCTTAAAACCTAATCATTGAAGTAAAGGTGCACTTGAACCATAGCATGCTCACCTATTCCTACTTTTTGTGTCATACTTGTTCATAATAGAATTTTGATATCCAAATAGCTCACTTTTGATAGAAAAATTAATAAACTCATTATTAGCATTTGCACCATCATCTTCATTAAAAAAAGGTCTCTTAAAGCACTTAATTTTTTCTTTGGAGATTTTTCTATCTATATATGGAGATATTCTACCTTCTATCTCTTGAAGTCATTTATCACTATAAAATTTTCAAAAACCAAAATAGACAAAATTTCAAGTACAAAAAATAAGTAATAAATAGAATATTGAATTAAAAAAAAATGGAGATTGAATTTGAAAATTACCTTGGCTTCAATGAATAAGCTAGAGAATATAATATCATGATATTTTTTGCCCAATGAACAAGAAGAATACGATGAATGATATGATAAAACGATAAAAAATCTCTTAGTAGCTTTCTTTCATGTTCATAAAATGGCTTATTAGACAAATCAAATGAAGGCATGGCTTATTTGTAAAACTCTAATTATGTCATAAATAAGTGTAGTGAAAGCAAGAATGTAATCAACTTTCTCCCACCTATCATCATTCACCACCAATTCATGAACAAATCTAGTTTTCCCTTGGTAATTATCTTGGTAGTGTGCCCGTTGATGACTAATAACTATTGTTTCAGGTGTATATCTAATAAGTTTAAACCTTTTAAGTATAACAACAATAAAAGCTTTTAAACATGGCTAGTTTTATTGAATGATTCATTATGAAATGTTTGATGACTAAATCATCTCCATACATTTAAGTGATCCAATAACACTCATCATATGTCTCTTGATTACTTTCAACATTGCCCTCTGCACATATATTCTTCAAAGCATGATTTAGTGTATGGACAACACAACGAGCCCCATATTAGAAAATTATGATTTGATCATACGTAGCGGAAACAACATTTGATTTTACAGATATCATGTTTTTCAAAAAATATGATTTACAAAAATGAATACTAGATAAAAGAGTACCTTTTGACAAAATCAAATTCCAGTCGTTGGTAACCCATCGTAAAATCCTCCAAGGGTAGGATGCTGAGCTAGTCCACCCAAGACCATTTTAACCCAAGAGTCTCGAGAGAAGAAGACAAAAATTTTCTGATTGAATTTGAATTCACTTATCTTTAATTCAGGATTTATGGTCCTATTTATTGAACACCATTGAAAACCCAAGGTGCCATTAGGGCAGGCTTAATGTGCTAGTAAAAAGCCCGATTTAATTAATAATTAAATGATTATATTCATAAGTCTTCTACTCTCGTACCCAAGCTGGGATATAGGTCTCGTGGAAGATGTCCAAGAACTTTGCACATGACGGCTCTTGACCTGCAAACCACTCACTGACAGTCTCCCACCACCGCTCGACATCACCCAACAAAAGAAAGGCACCAAGCTGCACTTTCTAAGCATCGGTGCAACTCATAGTCCGCATGTGCTTCTCCACCGATGACAACTAGTTCTTAGGCTTGGAAACATCTGGCCCTCCATGGAACTCAAGTGGTTATAATGCTATGAAATTTTTCAAGAGTGCCCCCTCAGCACTACCATCAATCCCTTGAGCCATATAGGCTTGACCTCTATCATTCTTATTGTGATATAGCCTTAGCTGATTGGTAACCAACACATCAACGACCCGCAAAATACCTGCGCAACGTCCCCTGCATACTGGAGACATCCTTTCGATGGTCCTCACTATGGTTTCGAGGCGATTCTGGCATCAGGGTAGTCTAACCTCGGCCCCGAGTAAGTGGTCGTTCGCGTCCTCGTCGCACGCTCATGATTCCTGTACAATTCAAGGCTTAGAATACAAACTCCTAACGATGACTCACAACTTACGCTAAACATGTTAACGCCACCCGACATACCTATGTGTACAGGTCTGACAAGTCCCAACCTCACTCTGATACTAGGACCGTAAGGAGCCCCAACCCGGGAACCCTTAAGCTAGGGACACCGAGGTGGAGTCCCTAAAGAAGAGAAAAAGACATACAAAAACACCGTAGAAGTATAATATACATAGATAAGTTGTTAAGTATGAAAAAGACTATACACAACAAGAACCACTAGTTAATCGCTAGGGTACTACCATACACAACGATAAAAAAAAAAAAAAACTAAATAACATCCTCCCACACCCAAGAACAACCACTCTCGCAAGAGTCCTCGGCTGGGATAACCCTATACACATTCTACCCTGTCAGACCAGACACTGCCATCGACCTTCTTTTTTCCCTTACCTGAAATGATGGAGTGCAAGAGTAAGTCATAAGACTTAGTAAGTATAAGGAAACAAAAAAGCCACAAGGCTAAAGACTACCTTGCCCGCATTCTACAATTAACTTGTGTCATGAACCACAACTCAGGCTACACAATAACATATGCAACAATTCACAAATAATGAACCGAGGGCCCACATATAAGACACAGACCGACACCCAAGGTTCCATACAAAGTTGCATGTAGCCATGAACTGGATAGCATATCCCAAGCCAAATACTCCCGAGCTTAAAGCTCCCACAACAATTGAGCTAAAGCTCCCTCGAGACGGTCATTCCGTCACCCGAGCCTATGGATGTACATCCCGTGGATAAATTTGTCAGGCGCAATAATAACTATGCAACGTTACGTACAAGGATGCAAGGCTATTGTAGCATTGACGATGATAAATAACTTCCATAAGCCACACTACGCCCACATAGGAATATGGATGCCATGCAGATGCTTTTTAAACGTACACCTGTGACACATTAGCATGCTCATCCCCTTGGATATTCAACACATGAACCCCCCAATGCCAACCACCCATAACCATGCAATAATAAAATAAAGATGTAAAGCATACAAACACACCCCTAACACCATCTAGGAACCTATTCTCACATGGTTGGCCAAATAGAAAGAGGATGATAGGAACTTGCTTTAAATTTTTTCTTTTAAACCTCTCACGGTACAAGGCTGTCGACAGCTTAGCTCAAGCCTTTTTTTAATAAAATTAAGTTTCAAAAGATAAAGGAAATATTTATATTAAATATTACCAATACTACTTTCTATTTAATTCTAATTAATTTTGCACTTACCTTAACTGTGTTGTTCGAATCTCCCACTAAGCCTACTGCCTTACTTCCCGTTCTTCATTTCCTTCCCTGTCCCACCTATTTATAGGCCCAGGCAAAGCAAATGAGTGCCAAAAATGCCACGTGGTGGCACGAGATTGTGCCAAGAGACACAACAGCAAGGCCCATATGGGCCTTGTCTAACATTCTACATCTAACGATAAGAAAGACTGGATCAACTTACCCTGATGGACTTAAGGGAACTTCCCAAGAGTCACCCATCCTTGAGCTACCCTAGGTCAAGCATGCTTAACCTGGGAGTTCTTTATCCACATTTACCCCAAAAGGTATCTAGCTTGTGTTGTTTATTTCCTTACTATCATCGATATATATACTATTTTCTCTAGAGTCCCTTCTTGGATCTGACCTTGGGCTCTCGGGATATTACATTCTCCCCCTCTTGAGCACATGACATCCTCATCATGTGACTTTACAACTGATCCCATATTTTCTCCCTTTTGGGAGCTGTCATCCTAGAAGCCTTCCAAGAGTCGCTCCTTATTCAGGCCTTTGCGCCCTCAATGCCATTCCCTGCCCTCATCGGATCGCCTTCTCCAAGGGTCAGTTCTGATATCACCTGTAACATCTTGTATCGAGCGATAGGAAGAATATGATCAACTTACCCTGATAAGTCTACGCGAACTTCCTAAGGGTTACCCATCCTTGAGCTACCCTAACTCAAACACGCTTAACCCAGGAGTTTTTATTCACATTTAGCCCAAAAGGTATTCAGCTGGTGTTGTTTCATTCTTTACTATCATCGATATATATACTAGCTTTTCTAAAGTCCCTTCTTGGATTTGACCTTAGGGTCTCGGGATATTACACCTTACATGGCGCAGCCATGGCCGCGTGACCTATGCACATAAGGCCTGCGTGGCTCCTGAAACGACGCCGTTTTGGGCACCTGATAGCTAGAAAAAATCCAGCCTTTTTTCCTCTCGTGCTCAGAATCGAACCCACGACCAGGAGCTAGCCAAGCCTCATTCCTCGCCCGCGCGTGCCATCTCGTCTACCAACTCCCTCATTTATTAATATGCATATTTTATATTTAAGGGAATCTCACTCCCAATTTCTCAAATTTTACTTAAACCTCAAAATTTTTGAATATTTGTTATTACTTCCTCATTCAAAAATACATTAAATTTAACATCTTTTACCTAATACCCCAAACCCATAAATTGACATTAAATCATGGATAAACGGGTCATTACATATATAATACGCATGTGATTAACTAAGCAAGGTAAGAGGTACCAGCCAAGTTACAAGGCTTTTTAACTGTATTGTATTTGTATTCTTACTGCCTCACATAAGTACAATAAATATAATTTATTATATTACATGAGTATAATTAATTAGATATATTATATTTGGCTCCCTTGCAAGCCACTTCTCCAATTGTGGTCATATGTGCTGCCCATTTGCAACTCCAATCCATTAAAATATAATGTGCATATTATATATGTATTCATTTGGTTGCTAGTAATTCTTAATTGCTCATTGGGTCCCATGATAATATATACATATAATATTCATATACTTCCCTAATTACCTAAAAGAGCCATACCCACATGTAAAGTACATAATGGGCCCCATAATTTGATCTAGCCATGTTCAATTACATCATGCCCTAATTGCATTTTGTGCTTAACATATATATGTACCATGAGTATAATTAATTAACTATGAAATATGTATATAATTGGAATATGTATATAATTAGGATAACATTATTTGTACAGATAGGGTTTTTACAGGTAAGCTTATAGGTGGCTTGAAGGACCATTTTGTCTTTTTTCTCTCATATCTCATCTCTCATCTCTCTCTTTCTCTCTCTCATTTCCTCATCCTTCAGCACCGCCTCTCATAGCCTTTCTCTCACTGCTTGCCATCGGTCGCTACCTTACACTCACCACCCACCACTAGTCACTGCCTTGCATTAGCCACCTACACTGCATCCTTGCCTAACAGCCCACTGTTGCCTTCCTCTCCCTCGCCACTCGTTGCCCTCCGCCGCCTGTTATATCCTTTCTTGGCTGACAACTGACGCCTCATCTCTCGCTTGACCAATCATCACCACTAAAGACAAGGCAGCTAGGTAAGGATGCAACAGGCGTCGATCAATGATGGGCAAGGCGAGCGACGATTAGTGAGGTCGGCGAGCGACAATGGTTGGTCAGGCGAGGATGCAGCAGCAGGCGTCAATCGATGAGTGCGAGGTAGCGACGGGCGGACTAGAGGAAGGTTATAAAAGGTAATGTTGAAAAGGAAAAGAGAGAGAGAGAAAGGAAAGGAGAGGAGATGAAAGGAGAGAAGAGAATATTACGAATTTATCACGAGAAGATTACTTATAAACTCCCTATAAAACCCCCCTTTATGAATAACATGAGTCATATAACTAACTTCACTTCTCAATGGGAGCCACGCCACAACTTGATTGCATAATATACATATACTAGAGAATATCCGTGCCTAAAGCCATGGTGTAAATAATATAAGAGTAAATAATATACGAACATACATGGATGTGGCCATGGTAATTGTCGCCAGTTGTCGGCTGTCATGGCTGCGACCATCAATAAAGGGAACTCTGATTCGGGGTCGAAGAATCTTGTATTCCTGATAGTGGGTGATCGAGAACCCTTGTGTTCCCCTCGACCCTCATGGGTTAGGAACTCTTGATTAGGGAACACGTTTTTTTTATGTTATTTTAATTAAAAAAGTTTATTATAATAAATGAATTCTTTTTAAGTAACCAATTTCAATTTACATTGTTAGTTTTTATACCGTTGGTTTTTTTACATTGTTGGTTTTTTTTTATTTAAAATATTTTAAATGTTATAGTCCATAATTATTTTTTAAAAAAAATTAAAACTTACACTATTGGTAGTCTATAATTTTTTTAAATTGATGTTTGGAATACTTAATTGATATTTAAAATTAAATATTAATTTTAAAAAAAATTAATTTTTAAAAAATTATCGCGCATAGAGCATCTTTTGCCGCCCATACATATATATACACATACACATACATACATTTAATTAATAATAGAGCATATTTTGCTGCTCATTTAAATACATACACAGAAATGCATAGAACTCAGACACGTATTTGTTTACTACTCAAATTCATTGTCTATTATCATTGTTTGCTATTCATTGTCTATATACATTCAAGTGAGAAAGGATTAATATACATAAATTGTAACAGCCCACCTTCTTGGGCATGTTATGCCTTAGGAAATTTGGTCAATTTTTTTTTAAAACATTATTTTAAAATTCCCTAAAACCGTATCTAGTGCCAGATGAGATATCTAGACTAGAAATAAATGTAAAGCGGAAGCTGAATCGAACCTGCTCATGATAATACATAATTTAATAATTGTACACGGCATTTAATACAAGTTAATACATAAAGTGTTTGATGATGGAACAATATACATAAATCTTAAACTAATCATATTATAACATGGTACATTTACTCGCATCTTGATGTCTCGTGTCACTACACATCACCACTCTCTGAATCATCTCTGCAAGTCCCGGCTAGAACGTTGAATGTTCTAGGGACGAACCCATGTTAGATGATGAATCATCTAAGTAAGAATACCAAATGCAATGCTATGAGTGTATGCAATGTCTTTCATCGTAGGTGTCAACTACACCCCTCATGCTGCCTATCATTTTAGCGGCCACTTCTTCGAAGCCGGGGTGTATGGGTGCACCATTGATAGACCAGCGGTGTCAGTTCGTACTCCCTACGGCCTCATATGCATGTGATCAACAGTATCATCGTGCATGTATGCATTTCATAGTCATGCCATTGATGCAGTCTATGTGATGATTTCATATCATAGCATGCCAATATGATAAAAGCATTTACATTTATAACTGTAATAAATTCAAGCAGCATACTTATCGCTAATTTGTCTCGAATTACGTGCCAAGCGGCTATCCCTTAATCTCCTTGCTCACAAGGACCCCTACAACATAGATTTATTTTTAGAATACCCTTTGCTAGTTTTTCATAATTTCTTCCATTTTTCTTTTATTCCTAAGCTTTATCTCTTCCAAAATTACATAATAATTATCTAGGCTTCATAAAAATTTAATTTCTTTTTACCAATATTCCTTAAATAATATTCTTAGTATTCTGGAATTTTTCTTGTAATTTTCTAACTTTAATTCCTAGTTTCCCTTATTTCATAATAGCTAAATATGTAATTATTACATAATAAGTATCTAATCTTTCAATTTATTAAATTTCTCTTCACTAATATTTCTTAAATAATACTTATAATATTCTGAAATTTTCTTGGAATTTTTAGACTTAAAATCCTATTTTTTCTTTATTTCCATAATAGAGAAATCTACTTAAATTACATAATAATTACCTAATTTTTCATTTTATTCAATTTATTTTCACTAATATTTCTTAAATAATACTTCCAACATTCTAAAATTTTCTTGAAATTTTCAGAATCAAAATCCTATTTTTTCTTAATTTCCATACTAGAAAAATCTACTTAAATAATTAATTAATTTATCATTTCCAGAAAATTATACATTAAATAAATCATAAACAACATTTCAAACTTAGTAATAAAATTTTCAAATTCTATTTTATTTTATTCTCCATCAACCAACTCCAACTAATCACCTAGCTAGCTGTAGCTACCCGTTATTATTCTACCAATATAATTAATTAATTAATTATTCCTACTTCTCTTTATACACACACACACCAACACCATTTTCCTTCCCATCCCACCTCCATAACTCCACCCTTCATTTCTTGAACCCCAGGAAACAGATCAAGAAGCCAAATCTGCTTAATTTCTTCTACTGGAAGCAGTATATAACATATATATATATATGTATATAATTGTCTCTTATTCAAAGCCATGATGGTGTTGATGATGAAGAGAAGTAGAGAAGATAGAGGTTTTCAGGTGGAGACGCTGGCGATGGCCAACTCCCTCATGCTGCTGTCTCGGATCGATAAAAATATCATTAAGTGAAATATTATTTTTTAAAAATGTTCTCATAACATTATGTGTATAGTTGTTATAACATAAATAATTAATTAAATTATTTATTTAATTGACAAATGGCTAGCTTCCGTGAGAAACTTCAAGACACATTGAGAAGCTTAAATTGAAAAAGTGAGTGCCTCCTGCCAGCACTCGGCATATATACAAACACACATAGTGACTATATAAATACAATAGATACATTGGATATGCTCACAAACACAAACACAGTGATATACATACAAACACACAGTCGCTTATACACACATAAACTATAAAGAAATATATACGCACACGGTGACTATGCTCACAAACACACAGTGACTATATACATACAAACACACAATGACTCTATACATACAAACACAGTTGCGATGGTCCATGGAGCTTCAGTGGTCGCGGAAAAACACACACAGTCGCGATGGAGTTCCAACAGTGGCGAAATATACATACACAGTGAGAAGAGAGAGATAAGGGATGATATATATGAGATGTGATATATTTGAGCTGGAGGCGATAGCAGTGGCCGAGTAGGGGCGACAACGGAGGGGGAAAATGGGATGGAGCAGGGTTGGCGGGGCGTGACGGCAGTGGGTGGCAAGGGCGACGATGCAGGGGCTTTGAGAGAGAAAGAGAGAGAGAGAGAGAGAGAGAGAGAGAGAGAAGGGGGGAAGCTGGCAGAAAGTGGGTTTGACAGAGAAGAAGTGGCAGAGAGGAAGAAATGGAGGATGGGATGTGATGCATTTTGGGGGGAAAAGTCACTAATCTCAACCATCAAATGTTTAGAAAATTTATCTCAACCATCCAAAAATATC
Source organism: Diospyros kaki (assembly GCA_036245055.1). Classification (NCBI taxonomy): domain Eukaryota; kingdom Viridiplantae; phylum Streptophyta; class Magnoliopsida; order Ericales; family Ebenaceae; genus Diospyros; species Diospyros kaki. The sequence continues at coordinate 35,582,768 of BSEG01000016.1, forward strand.
CCCCTCACATTTGTCTCCCAATTTCAAAAACAGTCCTCCCTTATTATATAGATTGTTACAAAATAAATGAATAGACAAATAAAAGATAAGAAGTACAAAGATGGAGACAAATTTCTTTCAACTGATTAAGTAGCACTAAACTATGATGATGATGTCACCAAACAACCTAGATTTGAGGAAGCGTAGCTTAGGAACTAAAATCTGTAATATTATGTTCTAAAAAATAATATTCTCATAGGATTAATAATATTATATTCTCATAATATTCTCATTAAATGTTCTCATAATTAATTAATGAAATTATTAAAAGGTTACTAGCAATTGAAGTGGGAGACAAAGTGAGTAGGGCTAGCATGAGGCACACTTACATGCAGAGAATTGAAATTGAAAGGAGTAATAGTTTGCAGAATTGTTCTCCAGAGGCTGTCAAACATTTCCATTGAAATGGGAGACAATTAAATTGTTAGATTTATTCTGGTTCAACTATATAAATGGGAGACAATTATTTTGTACACACATTGAAGTGAGAGACAATTAATTAATTATGTTATATTGTACACACATACATATGAAAGTGGGAGACAATTCTCCAGAACGATTAGTTCAAGGTTGGCAGGAGGCACATTTGAAGTAGGAGACAAATGAGCCTGGAGAATTGTCCTCTAGAGGCTGCCGAGCACACATTAAAATTATATACACAAATTAAAAAAATATATACACACAGTGACTATGCTTACAAACACACACGATACAAACACAATGCAAACACAATCGCAACATTAAAACTATATACACACATTGGATATGCTCACAAACATAAAAACACTGACTACACACATTGAAACTATATACACAAACTAAAAACATATATACACACAGTGACTATTGGATATGCTTACAAACTAAAAAAATATATACGCACACAGTCACTGTGTGCTCACAAATACACAGTGACTATATACATACAAACACACACAGTCGTAATGGAGTTTCAGCGGCGGCGGGATATACATACACAGTGAGGAGAGAGAGAGATAAGAGATGAGAGATAAGAAATATACATACACAGTGATCGCAGATACACATAGTGAAATGGAGATAAGAAATATACACACACAGTAAAATGGAGATACACATATATACCTTTGAGCTAGAGGCGGAGCTTCAGGTGGCGTTGGCGAGAGGTGACAGCGGTGGCTGGGTAGGGGCGATGACGGTGGGCGGCAGGGGCAACGACAGAGGGGGAGGATGGGATGGAGCGGGGTTGGCGGGACGTGATGGCGGTGGGCGGCAATGGCGACAATGTAGGGGCTTTGAGAGAAAGAGAGAAAAATAGATTGGGGGGGAGAAGTGGGTGGGTTTGGAGAGAGAGAGTGAGTTGGGTGGGTAAAAAGAGAGGATGGGATGGGATGGGATGCATTTTGGGGGGAAAAACTATTGATCTCAGCCATCAAATCTCTTGAAAATTAATCTCAACCATCTAAAAAATATCCCCCTCACATTTGTCTCCCAATTTCAAAAACCATCCTCCCTTATTATATAGATATGTAATGTGAGTTTATTATTTAAATACATAATGTGCATGGAACATGCGTGTCTATCAAGTCATTTTCTCCATACAAGTGTCCATTGGGCCCACGTTTTGGGTTGGTCCATGCTTTCTCGAGTTGCCTTTCACATTTAATATATGTATATTGCATGAATATAATTGATAAATTATATATTGTATATGCAATTAATTAAGTTATGTAGGGAGAAATTAGCTAACTGCATTGCAACTCCTCCCGAAGGGATTAATCTTTACCATATGTAACCAAACTATAATCTCCATGGGAGATGTTATATTAATTCTAAAATAATAGATAATTTTAAGAAATATTCAATGTCGTCCTAGAATTTTATCCAAACAAACTGCTTAAAGGCCAAGAATCTATTTTGGCAGCTCGCCATAAGACCCACCTTCTCCCGAGAGACTCCCTAAGCCACTTAGTCCTCCGGAGGGATTCCTCTTAAACTCATCTGAATTAGACTAAGGACCACAGTTCTCACACTCCCCACATGCATGTTCATCTTGAACGTCTAGTAGAAATACAATTAATAACTCATTTCTCGTTGAGAAATGTATATCTTTTGTATTCATTAATTGCATACTTTATTTATTGCACACTCGACGGAACTTCCACGAATTCCCCTAGATGATTATTTTTCTTCACATACTGACTTAAGTACCGAAGGGCATACGCGGGTGAGAAATCCCCGCGTACCTTCTAACTTGTTCTTGTGAGCGCAATTATACCCTGAACACCCGAAAAGATACTCCCGGATGAATTAATTCCTTAGAGGATATGCACCCGAGGACTTATTCGAGACCCCAACCAGATAACCAGGGATCGGAGCCACTCGATGTACATTTCCACAAGCAGACACTTGCCAGCTATTCGCCTCACTTTACTGTGACTCCAGAGTTTCTACATTATAAATTCTGATTCTTGTATTTTTGACAACAACAAAAATACTTAAAAAGTAAAATATATAGGGTATATGTGAAAAATAGTCGAAACTATAAAGGTTAGAATAAAATAAATAGGAGTGTATGTAATATTAGTTTATAATTTATATGATACAAATAGTATTATGATAAATGAAATCAAATCAAATACATGTACCGATGAGATGTGCAAGCTCGATGACCAACTCTGACTTTATCCGATGATGAAGTCCGATCGGAGTTCATCATTAATCATCGGGCTTCATCAATAATGAAGCTGATTAAACTTCATCCAGGATGAAGCCTGGGGCTTCATCTAGAGGTAACAATGAGAAATAATGTCATGACATTTTTGAATTTTGACACCTTCGGTCATTCTCTTGATAACTAAAGCCCTGTTCTCTTTGTCGTTTTCGGGCCATTTTCTGTTTTCAGTTTTTTAAAACATTTAAAACGTGTTCTCTTTGTCATTTTCAAAAAGGCATTTTTGAAAACAAGAAAAATTTTTGTAAAGGAAATCCAATACAACAAAAAACCATTTTGGCTGTTTTCAGCCAAAACACAATAAAAAATTTGAAACACGGAAAACAACTACGTTTTCCTTCTCACGCAGTGCAGCTGCTTTCGAGTCCAAACGCAATCTCTCTGCTTTCTCATTTCCTAAAGTCAAGCACTCCATCTTCCTTCTCTCTTCCAAGCTCCAGCAACCCAGATCTCTGCCTTCTCATTTCTTAAAACTCAAGCACTCCATCTTCCTTCTCTCTTCCAAGCTCCAACAACCCAAATCCCTTCCTTCTCTCTTCCAAGCTCCAGTAACCCAGATCTCTACCTTCTCATTGTCGTTTTTGAGCACTCCATCTTCCTTCTCTCTTCCAAGCTCCAGCAACCCAGATCTTCTTGGCCTTCGACAGTGCCAATGTCATGGTCTGATGAGAACGAACACGCATTTATCGGTATTCTTTACAAGAATGTGAAATCAGGGATATTGCAATGTTCTACATTCATGAAAGACGATTGGGGCAAAATCAATCAATCCATGATTACTCTCACAAAGAGGGATTACGGCATAGATAGATTAAATGGGAAATGGAATCGTTTATGTAAGGTACATCACTTATTCTCTGAACTTTTAGGACATACAGGTGTTACATGGGATTCAAATACCAACAAAGTTAATGCTCCAAAGGAAGTTTGATAACACTTTTATACGGTATATATCTTTATTAAAGAATATTTTTACCATCATTTTTTATCATATCAATCTTACCCATTTTTGCTATACAATATGATAATGTGTCTTCTTTTTACTATTGTAGATTAACAAGTCCGAGTACAAAATATTCAAGAAGGAAGGATGTAAGCATTATGAAACTCTTGGAGAGATATTTAGTGGGACTACAGCTACTGGAGGATTAGGCAATGCTTCCACTCAGCTTTCTCTAACATCAAAGGAAGAAAGGCAATTAGAAGATGATTTTTTGAACAGAGGAATTCATGTACGTGTGGAGAATACTGATGAAGTTACAAATACTCGTTGGCGTGAAGAAATTGGTGAATCTAGTGAACGTCGACGTAAGGAACCTAAGATCAGTAAAACTGATAAACTCGATGCTTGCATGGCGCAATGGTCATTATAGTTAGTATGAGGAATGAAGAAACTGAACTTAGGCCACTTTACCTAAAAGAAAGGCTTGCAAAGCTTCAAGGAAAATCATGCAATCAATCAAATAATGAAGCTACTAGTATGGATCCTTATTCAAATGTGGTTTGCATGGACCTCTTGAACAATATGGAAGAAGTGTCTAATAAGGTTTATATGAAAGTAATAAAGGCTTTTAAGGATCCAAATTTTAGAGTGTTATTTGTGAAGTTGCTAGAAATTAGAAGAAGACTTATCTTTGAGCTTCTTTGATTTGGTTGGTTGATTGCGTAATTTCTAATATCGTGTTATTTTCATTGGTGATGTTGTAACTGAAAGTACTGTGTTTTATTACATTAGCTTCAAGTACTGTTTTATCTTCATAGTTTGATGTTGATGGTTGTAGAATTGTGTTCCAACTGGAACTGTTTGATGTTGAATTTATTTAGAATTGAATGCTTGTTATATTTCGGGGATTTAATTATGCTTAATTGTTTTGTTCCCGTCTTAGCTGATGTTGAATTATTTCTTTATGTTAATTATAATAAATGATGAATGATATGACTATTGATGGTGATTATGAATATATTTATACACAAGATGTCATCAAATGTGGTTGGTAATATGCATACCAATGATTCGACTGACGAAGATGCGAGTGATGATGATTTTTTATTTATGGATGATATTGTTACGAATTTTGGGAATGTAATAATGCTTAATTGCTTTGTTGCCAGCAACTGTAGTGTCATCGGTAGAGTACCTTGTAGAACGTCATTACTTACAGGAAAAATGTACATATTAGAGATTCTGAATGGACATCCAGATGTGTGTTATCATAATTTTTGTATGCAGAAACATGTGTTCATGAATTTTTGTGATATTTTGAAACAGAAGTAGCTATTGAAAGATGGAAAAAAAGTGAGCGTCGAGGAGAGCGTTGCTATGCTTTTGATGATTGTAGGGCACACTACACGATATAGTATTATTGGTGATATGTTTCAACATTCTAACAACACGATACACAAGTGATTTAAACGAGTATTACGGGTTGTTTGTTCACTTGGCACAGAGATAATATGTCCAACACATCAAAATGTGCCACGTAAGCGGATTTTGCACAAATTTCCTTACTTTAAGGATTGCATAGGCGCAATAGATGGAACATATGTTACAGATTGGGCATCGACATCAAGACAAACATCTTTCCATGGAAAGAAAACTAAAATAACACAAAATGTGATGTTGACGTGTGATTTTGATATGAAGTTCACATTTGTGTATTCTGGATGGGAAGGTACTACTAATGATTCGTGAGTATTCATTAATGCAGTCACAAGAACTTCAAACAACTTTCCAATGCCACGTGGAGGTATATTCTAATATTTTAAATAATTTGTCAAATATTTTTATAATATTTGGGTATTTAGATCTTGTTTTTTTTTTTTTTTGTGCAGATCAATTTTTCCTTGTTGATTCTAGTTATCCAAACATGCTTGGTTTTCTTGCCCCTTATTGAGAACGAAAATATCATCTATGTGATTATCTTGGACGAGGAAGACCGTGTGGAAAGAAAGAACTGTTCAACTATAGACATTCCTCGTGTCGTAACATTATTGAACGTTGCATTGGAGTTTTAAAGGCAAGATTTTCTATTTTAAAATTAATTACCAATTATCCACTTAGTAGGCAAAGACAAATCCTTACTGCATGTTGCACAATACATAATTATATTCGCTAAGAGCACACTTTAGATAGCTTGTTTGCTGAGTTTTTATCAGAGAATATGGTATTTCAAGATATGCCGGAGTCAAGTCAAGATCAAGAAGCCATACAATTTGATGCTAGTCAAACAGCTCAAATGGGACAAGTCATGGATCAAATTGCTACACAAATGTGGAATGACTTTTCAATGAGTCGGACATGATTATGTAGACTTATTTTAATGTTTAGTGTCCGAGCTGTTTTGATTTTTGTCATGACTATTTAAACTTGTTATTGTAATCCATTTGTTATTGAACTATTTAATGTAATATTATTTATCATGAACAATTATATTTTCTCATTTTCATTGAGTTAATTTTTTATTTTTATTTCTCCATTTACTATTTTTTACCAAAGTTGTTTTATTTCTTGATTGCATTTATTTTTTTTTTGTAATCGGAAAAAATATTACAATATTTCACTAATTTCAAAATGTATTTAATAGTATACTAGCATTAAATTATTTTTATTTAAATAAAAATTATTTTATGAATAAAATATTTTTTCTCAAAATTTCAAAGTAAACTCGTTTTTAGTTTTCAATTTTGAGAAACAGTTTTTCAGAATGACAAAGAGAATGCGTTTTCAAAAATCTCAAAACAAAAACTCAAAACACAAAACTCAAAATGAATTCAAAACTCAAAAGTCAAAAATGAAACACAAATAGAACACCACCTAATTTGTTTATACAAGTAGCATTTTTCTTCTAAAAAAGATAGTTATTAGTATCTAACTTGATTGGAATATGGTTAAAAAAAGCTCTTGCAATTGAAGAAAAATTAGATTAAGAATAAAAAAACATAGAGTAAGATCAATGAAGAGAGAAGGCACTACAATATTCTTGATTTTCAACCATTAATGTAGGTCTATGGCTTTAATACCATGAAGCAAGCTTTATGACAATATTCTTGATTTTCAACCATTAACGTAGGTTTGTGGCTTTAATACCATAAAGTGAGCTTCAATACAGTAATAGAAAAGAAAGAAAAAAATTCAAAGAGAGAAAACTAAGGAGAATTTGAAGCTAGGCTTCATAAAATGAGCTTCTCAATATTAAAAATAGAGAATCAACTGAGTGTTTATACTTAAGTGATTCTATTTAAGTATAATTTTCTTATATTAAATTTGTATAGCTAGCTAATTTTACAACTACTACAATAATAAACTATAATAGAATATAACAAATTATGTAATAGAAAATTTAATTCTCTTCTATGTGATAAAAGGTAAGAGAGAGAGTTGAGGAGACAACAAAAACGAGTGAATGGCTCTGATGAATGATGAGAGAGAGAAAATCGTGAAGACAAGGGGAGCTGGTGAATTGTTCTAATGAATGGTGAGAGAGAACGAGCCTAAGAGAAAGTTAGAGAGAGAGAGTGCATCGGTGAACAGTGAGAGACAACCAGGGAGAGAGAGGGAGCAGAGAGAGAGAGAGATAGTTAAGGAGATGTAGACAATTGGAGAGAGTGGAGAGCGAAGGAGATGCAGTTAGCTTTTGAAATTTTTATAACTGTATGAATTAATTCTTTTTTAAAATTTAATTTAATCTTCTGCATATGGTGCCTTACTACTGGTCTAGTCCACAGGTGGGGTCGTGGACTGCGCCCGAAATAGAATTTCTCATTCAACATTTTTATATTTTGATGACTTATCCGAAAGCTAATTTAAAGAGTTCTTCTATAGGGTCAGACATGCTTACAGAATAGAGATAAAAAAATTAAAATACTCTCACTCATATTATATTAAAAAAATATAATATAATACAGATGAGGATATTTTAACCTTTTCACCCCTATTATGTAAGTTTGGCTCTTAAGAAATTTTCAATCAAACAATGGGCGTGGTGCGGTGGCCGGTGGGTTCCACTTTCAGGAGGAGAGTAGACTTAGTTAGCTCCACCAAGCCGAAATCCCCGAGCCCCACCACCATCGCCGCCGTGCACGGCTGTGGGTTGAATTCGTGGCTGTGGTTTCCTGTATTTTTCTCAGGTGTGCGGAAAATATGGTCACATCTCACCAACCCCTTTCCCTTGCCTAACCCCAAAACCCTCCCCCGCTCTACCCTCCTTGTCCCCTCTCTCTCTCTCTCACCTACCCCTTTCCCTTGCCTAACCCCAAACTCCCCCGCTCTACCCTCCTTCTTGTCCTCTCTCTCTCTCTCTCTGTGTGTGTGTGTTGCGAGTCGTTGCTGATTCTCGTCCGCATCGGAATGGAGGCCAAGCTACTCGGAGTCGCCTCTCCCGCAATGTATAGTTTCAACTCATCAAAGTCCACTCGTCTTCTTCCTCCTCAACTGAAGAGGCAAACATGTTGCAGCTTTGGATTCTTCAATTCCATGTCGATGAAGCGTTGTATGCCAGTTCAAGTCTCTGCAATTTCAATCGGGTACCGCTTCTTCCTCATCCCTTCTTTTTTCTATTTTTTTTCCCGTTATGTCGTCGTTTCTGCCTATTTATAGTATTTGAGATCAAACACATTTCAACTGGATCGTTCAATTCTGACTTTTCCGAAGCTTATTTGAAGGGCTGTATTGATTGCTTATCGACTTGCGAAAGCGTCTTGATTTTGTTTTTCTATCCTTTTCTACGGTTTTGCTTTTTGTGATCTCTAAGGCTACCCAGACAGCTTAATTTTTGCCAATAACCTCAGATGAAACTGTAGTTGTGTTTGCTTCTTTCTTCCCCCTCCCCCAAATTTCAACTCGTTATATTACGACTTATTCTTTTATTGTCATTGACCTCGGTGAGACATTAGTTGATTCTAAACATTTTTGGAAGACAATCAGAAAAGGAGCTTTTCTTGACTTTGTACTCATTTGTTAGCTGACCGTGCAAGAAATTTCCCTATTTGGAATTTTCACTCCACACCATTGTTGGTTTCTCATTCTGTACTTGCCAGGTCTTAGTAATTCTGTAAATTTGAGTGGTCAGAAAACAATTGTTTACTTTTCAGTTCAATCTTTGTTTTTGTATGCATAGGTAGGAACATACTATTCGTCTGTCTTTGATGCTTGGAAATGTAATGCAAAAATTTCTCCCTTTCCAGTTAATGTTCTCATTGCCATTGAATGCATAACCTCCAAGTTTGGATGAAATGGTAGTTTTTCTGCTTGCGGAACAGCTGGATGTTATAATTCTCAGTTACCGAAGAGCCATTTCAGTGGCTCAACTCATTGAGTTCTTATGGAAATCCCTTTTCTTTTTTCCTTTACCATTTTTTATTATTTTATTCTTCTACTATAGCAACTTGGTTTTCGTCAATAACCTTGGATGAATCTCTAGTGGTTTGTTTATTTTTTTGATGTTAACTCTTTATGTGGTGACTTGAATTTTTTCTTTAATCAATAAACTTGATAGAACAATAGTTTCTTTAACATGATCTTTTAAACATTATTGGAGATCCATGAGTAAAGAGTCTCTCACTCATTTACCAACTGATTAAGCAATTTAAATAAATTTCTCTATACAAAAAGGTCAATGGACTTGGTTGAAATCTGCAGGTGGGAAATGCATTTTTAATATTTTCTTTATCTGTTCTTGGGGCTTGGTTGAAATCTCTAGTTGGGAAGTAGATGCTGTGTGAGAAAAAGAATCAGAAAAAATTCAACTGAGATTTCAACTATTCTTTACTTGGACATCTTTTGCAAAATTTAGAATTCGGGAAAAATTTAAATATTGAATTAGAATAACAACAGCCACCTGTATAGTGTCTTAGAAGACTATTTATCCTAGGATTACATCGGTTATAAATCCTAGCTGTTGATCACAAATGAATCCTTCTAATCTTAGTCATCCATCTATAGTAAAAGTTGCATGACTACTTATGGAAGCTAATAATATAAGTACTAATCAAACCTAATAATATAAATATTAACCATAAGTTAAACAAGTAAAAAATAAAAAATAAAAACTAGATTATGAGGAGAAAATTTGTTGTATTTATCATAAATGATAGGATCACTTCTCTACAACTATTCTTTAGATGTCCAGGCACTTACTTGGAGTCTTGGAGGTTTGCCCAACCATTTGATAAGAAATTGATGATAGAGATTTCCTCATCGAGCGCAAGCCTCTTTTATATCAAGCATCTCCTCAATAACTTATCTTGATTTCTTTAGCATTTGATTTAACTCATTCATTGGTGGTTGCTTTGTCATTATCACCATCGAATCTATGGAAACATTATAAATCTGCAACATTAAAAATTAGGGTATTTGAAGATTATTAGAAAGCTCTAGCGTATTAAGCATTGGAGTTGATCTTTCTCAAAATCTTGCATGGTTCAATTTTTCTAAATTTGAGCTTATGGTTAGTTCCTTTGAGGAACCTCTCCTTTCAAAGATGCTCCAAAATTTGATTACCTTCAAAGAATTCTTTGAATCTCCACTGATTAGCATCTTCGTTGTAAAGTTCATTGCTAGTTTTAATGGTAGCACCTACATTGTCCAAATATGATTAGCAAAAGCCTCTACTTCTTCACTAACTTGATTTTCTTGTGGTAATGTCACAAGATCTAACATATGTTCAGGCTTGTAACCATAAACAGCTTCAAAGAGTGTCTTCCTAGTTGTGTGGCTTACTGAATTTTTATAACAAAATTTAGCGTGAGGAAGGATTGTATCCCAAACCTTCACATGGTCACCAACAAGGCATCTCAATAGATTACCTAGACTCCTATTCACCACTTCAGTTTGGCCATCTGTTTGTGGATGACTAGTGCTCAAATATTGCAGTTGAGTTGCCAACTTCCTTCATAAAGCACAAAAAGTTCCATATCATGTCTCTATCTGACAATGTAGTAGTAGGATTCCCATGTAAATGCACTATTTGTTTGGAAAACAATTCAGCGCTTGCAATGCATCAATAGTCCTTGAACAAGGAATGAAGTGAGTCATTTTGGAAAATCAATTAACCACCACAAGAATAGAGTCATGCCTTCTAACAAGAATAGAGTCATGCAATTCAAGAACAAAATCCATTCTAAGATGAACCCAACAGGAAGTAGCAAGTGGCAAGGGTGCATACAAACTAGTATCTTGGGTTGGCCCTTTTTGCAAGTTGATAAACTCTACATTGCTTCACCAATCTCCCAACATCCCAGTTCATCTTCAGTCAGAGTAATGTTCACTCATCATTGCCAAAGTTTTATATCTCCCAAAACATCCTCCCATAACACCTCTATGAAGTTCCTAAATAATTTGCTCACACAAAGAACCTTCTGGAATACATAATTGGTTACCTCGAATTGAAATAAGTACCCATTGTGCACAACAAAAGGATTGGATGACTCTATGGTTGGTGTATGCAAATTTTTATCTCTTGGCTGAAATAATGGTTTGCTTGATATTTGATTTTTCAGCTCCTCAAAGCCAATGACTTGCATGCAAAGTAACCAACAAGAAACCTTGTCTGCAAGTACATCTATTCTATTAGACTCCCAGACTTATGCTTCTATTAAAGAGAATTGTTGTGGAAATGCACTCCACCTTTCATGTTTTGGATTGAGTTTTTTTTGGGGTTTTCAAATACTGAAGTGCCTCGTGATTTGAATATATCACGAAGTCCTGATGTAACAAATAATTTTGTTAATGATGAAAGGCAAATCAAAGCATAGAACTCTAGGTCATAGGTTGAATATTGAAGCATTGTATCAGAGAATTTCTCACTCAAAAAAGCAATGGGTCTTCCTCTTGGCTAAGGATAGGTCCTTCCCCCACATGTGATTCATCACACTCTAGTACAAGGCACTTTTCAAGATCTGGTAGCACTAGAATAGGTGCTTGAAAAGCCCCAAGCATGCTGTGCTTCATGCTTAAGTGCACTTTTTTAAACACTGTAGCCATTGATTACAAAGGAATCCTTCTAATCTTAGCCATCCATTTATATTTGAAATCTCACACTATTCACACAACTATTTATTAAAGCTAATAATATAAATACTAATTAAAACCTAATAACATAAGTACCACAAAATAAAAACACTGATAAATCAGAGAATATGCTCCTTCATCAGAAATGCATTTTTCTATATTTCCATTGACTGTTCTTGGTTGTGTTGCTGCTCAAATGTGTTATGGTTTCTCCCATGACCTGCATTTCATTTACAGAAATTCAGCTACTGACTTGGAAGAAAATTCCCTTAATGGTATGAAAATGTTATCCTGCCTAGTTTTCCTATAGTGAAATATTATGCAACTTGAATTTCAGCAGCTATATATGTTCTAAGCCTTCATGTTGTTGAGCTGTAGAACTTGAAGCTAAATCATGAGAAAGCTCAAGCTAAAGCTGGTACTTGCTAACAAGGTTCTAATTAAGTTAACTAAATGAACGAAAGGTTTTTTTTCTTCTTCCTCAAGTTGCTAATTGACTTTCTTATACCATGAAGTTTACAATTTTTGTTCCTTTGCTTAATTATTTGATTAGTTTGTCATTATGTACATAAGTAAACAATTCACTAATTACTGCAATAATATGGGTAGTGTCAGTGCAGATGCTCTAGCAACAAAAGGAGTTTGATCATTTCCAGAGAAAATTGTTTGTCTTCCTTGTTGATTTCCTAATTTTATTATTATTTCATATCCATTGGATAAGTTTTGTATGTAGATTAACTCCCCTTTTATTTGGCGACACATTCTACGATAGAGATGGACGTAGAAACAATTGATGAAGTAGAATTCATATAGCTGACCCACCTAGTGGGATTAAGACTTGATATTTTGTTGTTGATAAAAGTTTTAGTCTCTTCCTCTCTCCCCAGATTGCCAAAGAAAGAAAGGATTGATGAAACTGACAGCTACACTCTAGAGGGTATAAGACATTCTTTAATTCGACAAGAAGACAGCATTATATTTTGCCTCTTGGAGAGATCTCAATATTGTTATAATGCTGATACATATGACCCTAATGCATTCTTGGTGGATGGATTCCATGGCTCTTTGGTGGATTTCATGGTCAGAGAAACTGAAAAGCTTCATGCTCAGGTATGTTATGCCTTAAATTCTTTTTTTTTTTTTTTTTGGGGGGGGGGGGGGAGAGGACAATGTGTTATTGCAAGTTATTTCCTTACAATATGTTTTTGCAAGTTATTTATTTTAGTTAGATTGTGCCACAGGTTGGAAGATACAAGAGTCCTGATGAGCACCCTTTCTTCCCAGATGACATTCCTGACACAATGCTGCCACCTCTCCAGTACCCTCAGGTACTAGATGTTTTTGCATGAAGTTGCAATATGTGGGCAAACATAGGACAGATGATTAACTAGTTTTGAACTATTAAGGGTGGGAATTTTGATACAGTTCTTAATACATTGCATGATAAGTAAATGTAAGAAATTTGGGAACATGGTAAACTGGCAGATATTGTGCATACTTCTTGAGCTAAATTCAATTTGATGAAGTCAATCTTTTGGTTTTGCTAGATGCATACAAACTCAATCAAATCTATTCAACCTGAACAATTTGGTCCAAAAAATTGATCATACATCAACAATATCCAAATTACATATCATTATAAATAGTTTGATTGTATTGGCCTTCTTATTTTGAGTAGGATTTGAACTACCAAACTTATAGATAATCCAAAGAATTGACATTAATTCTTTTCACATCTTCCAAATTTTTGTTATCTTCTATCATTTAAAAATAAAATAGAAATTGTCAAAAAGGGGGCGGGGGTGCAATTGAACTAGATTGGTTCACCTGGTTAGCAGTAAACACTGGTTAACCTGCCATTCTTTTCATACCGTTATTTTACTTCCAACTGGTTCCTGGTTTTACCAGTTGGACTGGCTGGTCCAGTCACTGGTCATTCTCATTGACTCTCACATGATGATTTCTATCTCAACAACACCTAACATAAACATGTTTGTATTGGCATAGGTTCTTCATCCCATTGCTGATTCAATCAATATCAACAATAAAGTGTGGAATATGTATTTCAGAGATCTTCTTCCAAGACTTGTTAAGGAAGGCAATGATGGTAACTACGGATCAGCTGCAGTCTGTGACACAATTTGCTTGCAGGTATGCATATTTACTAATACATCCACATAGGAGTAGTATTGATTCATTTGAACAATTGGTGTTGGACTAGACTTCAGAAAAACAGTGAAGTATGGATGAATGCTTCTCATTGAATGTTGCATCTCTTTCCTTTAGTCAGTATTGCGCCATCCTAGATTCTTGCTTTCACTTCTCTTTCTATTTGGTAATCGTAGGCATGTTTTCTGCTTGTCTTAATAATCTTTTTGGGGAAGAGAGTGGTTTTCAAATTTCACTTTGTCTATTAAGCTTATCAAGTCAAATTTTATAACTAGTGTAAAGCAAGTACCATAAACCCTGATTATCTGACATTTCACGATAAAAAAGAGATTCTGCACATAATCAGTGAGCCAAAAGAGATTTCATAATTAGATGTGATGTAAAGCTTGATTTTTTGTTGGACAGGCTGGATTCCAAATCACATATTGATGGTAATTGTGTCTGTGCTGAGCAAGGATGTGGGCTAGTTCATATTAACTCTTATCTAGAATACACCTGGACTCTTTCCTGTATTGATTTTTGAATTAACACTGTTCTTTTATCATTTTTTAAGTCTATGTTTGTGTTTCAATCCTCTTGCATTGCATCTTTCATGTACTCTTGTTACTCATGGCTAATGTTTAAGTTCTATTTATATTAGTATTATGAATTTATTGAAGAATGGTATTTGAACCTGCATTATTCTTTCTCATAGCTAGTCTGCTTAACAAGCAAGTTACAAGATGCAAGGACAAAGAGGGAACACAAGTTGTGATGATAACTTGTGACAAATAAAATGCTATTAGAAAATCAGGGAACCTTCTTTATTGTAAGACATCAACCATTTCTTTAGCAAAATGTGACATTTCCTATTTTTTCATCTGATAAGAAGAATTTATGCTATTTTCTTAACTAGAATCTGTGGGAACAAAAGAAAAGGGAAAGATACTAGATTTACTTGTGTGAAAAAATGCATCCATGTAAGAATTTCATTTTATTTTGATTTCCTTTTGTAAAAGAACTAAGGATCCAGAAAGACTTCATGATTTTGGGTTTTCTTCTATTATTTTATCAGTTCTCAGATAGTTTGTTTTAGTGATTTGGTTACTCTCTTTACGGGGAAATATGGTCTGTTAATACAGGTGGCTGTCCTCCATTGTAGAAGAATGAAACTAACATTTGTCTGGTGGATTCCTGCTATATTTCTCATGACTTGAACTCTTGTTGATGGAATTTATTCCTGCTAAATATGTTTTACAAATGTCTCAAAGTATGCTCTTTAACTTGTGGCAAATGGATTTCGGTGGTCCCTGTATGCAGGCTCTGTCCAAGAGAATTCATTATGGCAAATTTGTAGCTGAGGCTAAATTCCGGGCTTCACCAGATGATTATAAAACTGCCATTAGAGCACAAGTACATTTCTACTTTCAGATACACTTCAGTGAATAGTTTCTTTTCAAAAACCGTTTCAATGGGATTGCATCCTGGTGCTAAAATGGGTCCCCATTTTGTTATAACCCAACATTTGTGGTCGGCAGGACAGGGCCCTTCTTATGGATTTACTGACTTATCCAGCAGTCGAAGAGGCAATAAAGAGGAGAGTGGAGATGAAAGCCAAAACATATGGGCAAGAGGTTACTGATTGTCTAGGGGATCAAGATGGAGGTGATCCAGCATACAAGATAAAACCAAGCCTGGTTGCTGATCTATACGGAGACTGGATCATGCCTTTGACAAAGGAAGTTCAAGTTGAGTACTTGTTAAGAAGGCTTGATTGAGTCCGGGGGTTTCATATGTATATAAACCTCTAGGTGTATTAATCATATGAATATGTGACATAGCTATTACCATCAAGATTTGGTTGTGTGCTGAACAAATATTGTTTTTTAGGGAACAGTCTGAAACTGTGGGTGTTGTTTCTGCTGTTCTGATGTATAAGGTAATATCATTGTGTAAAAATGGTTTTATATTATCATCCATGTTATTACGGTTCAAATAAAAGATGGTATTCTTATTTGCTGAGGTGAAGAAGTTGGTATAAGTTGAGCAATTGTGGAATCAGTAGTTGAATATTGGAAGCAATCAGTGCTTACTGCTTTGTGTAAATTTCTATCTACAAAGTCAACACATGTTGGAGTATATCCACCTTGACCTGGAATGCTGGGCCCACTGTACGTGCATGCAAGTGCAATGAAGACAAGGGTTGGTTCCAACTTAATGTTTTTAGTTGAATAAACAAACTTAATAGACTTTTTTTCAGTTAAGCTTGAGCTTTAGAGGATTCGGCTTGTTTGGTCATGAATAAATTTATTTGTGACTCTCTCATAAGTTTTTTTATAGTCTTGTTATTAATAACTAGTTTTCGACCTGTCTCGGATACAATATTCAACAAAAATATGTATAAAATAATAATTTAAAAAATAGAATATGTATTACAATAAATTTAATATATTACATGAATTAACGAAGAAACAACAATTTTATTTCATTGTAATTAAAACAAATTTTGGAAGACTTCTTTGTATACAATATTTGTGATTGAAATTGTTTGTTCACTCTCTTTATCACATATTAACATGTTCAACTTATTGCGACTTGTGACTTTTGATATTGTAACATATAATTACTTATGACTGAATACAAGTTTTTTCAAAAAAGACTTACATGGGTCAAAAACTAGCCTTGACTCTTATTGATAGTCATGGCGCATGAAACAATTAGGGGAAACTGTCTTCATTAAAATTTGAAGGACAACCTTGTATTGGATGGAATCAACGACATTATCGGAATAAACATTTTATGCCCTGCATTAGTACTTGACAATATTGTAGTCCCCAAGACATGACTTCCAAATCTTATAACAATTAGCCTAGTCCCATTGCAAAGTTTAATCCCACGAGTTGACTTGATATTGAAGATTAGGGATACCAGAACATTTGATATTGTTCAAAAACAATATTGATTATACTCCAAATCTTCAAGAACAATATTGATACACTTTGTAGTGGATCTGGAAGATGACTGAGTTCTAACTTTGTCCTTCTCGACAACTTCGCCAATCACAACTTTAAATTTGAGATCAACATGGACAAAACAAAAAATGAAAATGTATTAGAATTGTAGAATAGTGCATCTCAGAAAAAAAGAGATACAAGCAAACAATGAAGAATAGTGCATAAAAAAATTAACTAAAAAATTGATTGAAATTAACTGGGAAAAAAGGCAGAACAGTGCAATAAAAAATTGACTAAAAAAAGAGGTAGAAAAAGATTAACTAAAAAAATAGGCAAAAACGCACCAAGTAGATAAGTTTCCTACTATGGATTGACTATAAATTCAACAAAAGGCTTGAACCTATATATCTCAATAGCAAATGATTGATCTTCAACCTTAGTCACTTGAGTGGTCCTCATGAATCTCAACACGTACTTATGTGTGGTAGTCTTGAACGTCATAGTATTATGATCAATTATGAAATTTTTCATTACGTACAACTTGTGCTCTTCAATTTTATCCGCAAAAATAACGCATCAAGTTTTTCTTGATTATTGCATGCATTCACGTCCCTACACAACATGATAAATTACACATTGCACAAATTATATATTGATGAGAAATGACATATTGTTTATATTTTGGTAATATTCTAACTCAATCCATATTATTACACTCATAAATAAACTATTAAGCATGTACATTAGTCAAACAAATCAAAATTTTTTGAAATTCTGTAGCATTAACCAATACACTCACACCCATTTCGGAGGCATTACTCATAATGGCAGTTAGTACAAAGAAGAAAAAAAATCATTATAATGAGTGATGAAAGAGAAACAACAAATTAAAAGTGAGCAATTACATGTTTTACTAATTATTTTATTCCTAACAAATTTATGTAGGATAAAGAACAATTTGAATGGCATCTTTATATCACACATTAGTCGCTGCAATTCAACATTACAAAGCTCACATATACAACAAAGAAAAAAAACGTGGATAAAAAGAACAAAACGATCAAAAATAAAACTACAACTTAGTGGCACATATGGCAAAGAGAACAAAAGTGCATGGTAAAAACAAAAAGTAGTGTTTTCCAAAATTACATGTCTATCGGATAATACTAAAGCGACGTTGTTAACCTCGTTCTGGTTATGATAATTGTAAACTTTCCACTTCTAAACGAATTGTATATTGAACGCCCAATTCGCGCAAGTATTGTCAACATACCTCAACATATGCATAATTTGAGCCATGGCAAATACTGGGTTTCAATTATAGTTTGTAGAGAAATCGATTCGATGAAGAAAGAATTTCTGATGATATGCAAAAGTATTTTTTTCAGTCTGTATGAAGAGTCCTAAATATGCATGCAAATTCATTTTTTGATGCATCAGAACCTGTTGTAGTCAATAAATTGAATTGTTGGTTAATGAAAAAGCAGTCAAAATAAAACACTTCAATGACACAGTTTGACTGGTGTAAATGTGAAAGGAAAAAAGAATATTAGCAGAGTAATAGCTTAACAAAAAAAAAAAAAAAAACATATTAGCTCAGTTTAGGCGAGAAATAGTGTAAGTTAACTATGTACAATGACTATCTTATTTTTATATACATAAAGATGTTAATTTTTTTGTAATTTATAATTTTTAATCTATTATTTGAAAAAATTAAATATATATTAAAATATCCTACCCTTACTTGTGTTTTATTAATTTTATTTATGTTAATAGAACTAGCTTGTAAATTTAGAATTCATGAAAGGATTAGTTGAAAGCTCATTTATTACTAATAAGTAAGGATGACAATGAATCACAATAATAATTTTTATTTAATTATAAATATTTTTATTATAATATTTATGTATTATCTTTTATTTTTTTATTTAAGCAAACACCTAGTTTAGTAACAAAACATATATAATAAAGCAACACTAATAATATAAAACCTATTGGGGTACATAATAATACTCAGATCCATTGCCAATTCTTACTTATTAATACTAAGTAATTATTATGGGTTTGTTTTTTTTTTTTGTCTTTTTTTTTTCTTTCTCTTTTTTATTATCATCTGAATAATAATAAATCGAACCCTATTGCAACCTATTATTGACATTAAAATTTGATTAACATCTTTGCAAATCTGCAAATAAAAGGATTCAATTATTTTGCAAATAACATCTTTGCAAATCTGCGAATCACATGGTTTGATTAAATTTTATAAAGGAAAAGAGATGCACAAACAGGTCAGTTGCAAGAAAAATGAGGGTTAATGCTATTGTCAAAGAAGATATGAGCATTTTTAGATATAAGAACTTAAGGATGCATTCTCTTTACTGTTTTTAAATTATTTTTAGTTTTTAATTTTTTAAAATAAAGAAAACCCATTTTTTTTGCTATTTTTAGTTTTTAAAAATGTATTTTTGAAAATAAAAAAACTTATAAAGAAAACTCAAAATAACAAAAATTTGTTTTGAGTGTTTTCATCCAAAATAAATTTTAAATTCAAAACACATTTATTTATTTATTTATTCATATTTTTATTATTGTAATGAGAAAAAATATTAAAAAATTCATTAACTTTAAAATGTATATATATTTTTAATAATATATTAATATTAAATATTTATAATTTACTGAATAATCAAATTTATTGAATAAAATATCATTAAAAATTATTTTCAAAATTTCAAAGAGAATACGTTTTTTAATTTTTTGTTTTGAAAAATAATTTTTTAAAATGACAAAGAGAATGTATTTTTAATTTTTTAAAAGCAAACTACCAAAACAAAAAATTAAAAATAAATTCAAAACTCAAAACTAAAAATTGAAAACTAAAGAGAACGTAGACTAATTGATATGCGTTGGAGTAGAAAAGGGGAGAGGCAGAGGAGAAAGAGAGAAAAGGAGATGAACATTTAAAAATTGGTGCAAAAAAGTCAATTTTATGCAATAAGTCGAGGAGAAGGGATGTGTTTTATCATTTTTGATATGTTAAGGGTGGTGTTTGTATAGTTTTGTCAAACCTGAAGAGTGCCATTTTGCCCTGATATCAAATATCTTTTAGAGAAAAATGCGCTTACTACTAGGAGAAATGCAAACAATACCCCATTTATTTGAGAAAATTCAATAAGTAGCCTTATATTTTAATGTTCTGTTGTGATTTTTCCCATATTGTTAGTTAACCTTAATAAAATATAAAAAAAATTGACCAAAACACCTTTATAATTTAAAAACCTTTCATTCTCTTTTTTTTTTTTTGATTTTTTTTATATCTCTCATGTTCAATCATGGTTGTTTATAACTATGATCACGACTATATAAGGTAATAATTGTTAATTGTTATAATCTTTTTTTTTCTTTCATATTACAGACGGGGTTCTTACAACCCCATCGACTATTAGGTTCTCTAAAAACCCATCATTGATCTCTCTCACACTTACCTTAGCAATCAATTATGAGGTTTGATATCGATAATTATCAGTAACATCCAATTTCAAAAGCAAATTCCTAATCTTCTTTTTATTCCCCCTTATCTTTTTCTCTTTCTCTCCTCCATTGATAATGAGTTCATATAATTTCATTATTATCAAATTGATTTGTTCACCTCAAATCACACTAACTTACTCAATGTTGATCTCAAGTAGCTTGATTTTGATGATAATAAAAATATATTCTAACACAAAATAAAAGACATGGACTAAACATTACGTCTTAAAACTCTTGAAGTATTTTAGACGTATAAATGATTGTATTCAAATGTCCAAGAAGCTATCCAGATGTATAAAAAAAGTCTTAATAGGCATATGAACCAATTTTAGAGAGCCAACCATGTTCGAACCTTTATACACATTTAGATTCCTGTTCAAACATCTAAAACTCTTTCAAAATGTAGTCGAGTTTCAAAGCTCCATAAAAACGTTTGAAGGGTTGACCACAAACATCCGAAAGGTGTCCAAAATGTGTCCCAACCTCTTAGCTTCATACAAATGTCCAAATGGTGGGGAAACAAACATCTTAAATGTGTCTAGCATGAAACCCAACCTCAAACCTTTATTAGACATTTGAAACCCAAAATATAGACGTTTGAATCCTGTTCAGAATGCAAATTAATCTTAGAGGTCTATACAGATGTCTGAGCCTCAGTCTACTAATGTCTAAATAATGTTCAATGAGTGTTCCAATTACTTGAAACCTATACAGCCGTCTGAATCCTTTTTGTTAGACATTTGAATTTCATTACAGATATCTAGATGGTTTCTCTTGGATATCAGGAACATTGTCCCGCGAAACACACTTAATTCAAGGATACTTGTCCTTGGGGCACTTGAACCCAAATTTTCATATTGAGATTTTTCTATGGGATGTATTATTTGCATCAAGAGATTGTCTTGTTTGCGAGGGATTTTATTTTAAAGTTTTTTTAGCTCTTGTACAAAGGTTAGCATTGTAATTGAGATTACTACATTATGAACAAAAGCTAGAGATCATTTACCAGTGAAATATTCAAGGAACACCTTTGAAAAAGGAAGTAGTCGCTCATCAATGCGATTTTGTTCATCTCCTTTTAACTAGGGTAAACGTGTGTGTGTGTGTTGTGTTATAGCTAAAATCTTAAAATAATTTGTTGGCTTAAAAGGAGTAAATTTCATGCACGTAGGGGGTCCTACACAAAAGCATAAATTAGATAATTTTGACATTCAAAAATCTCTCCAAATATTTCAAGAAAAGAATAAACAATTATTCATAAAGAATTATAATTCTAAGAGGATTTCAAAATATTAAGATAAACAATCATCCATAAGAAATTATATTTCTAAAAAAAGGTAAGATAAATGTTATTTATAAGAAATTGATGTTAGCCAAAACAATCATAATCCCAGTTGGATTACAAAAAATCAAGGTAAATATTATCTATAAGAATTTTAATTCTAACAAAATTAAGAAAAATCAAGATAAGGGTTAACTTCAATAATTCTAATATTAAATTAATTAAAATTATTTCATATTTCTCTATAAATAAGTAGATACTCATTACTAAAAAAAACACATTTTTGATATTGATTTCAATATAGTTTTTTTTTCATTTTCAATTTCTAACTTAAACATCGAAATATTTGCGTGGGGATCCCCATGCTCTCTGATTGTTTCTTTTTTGCATATTCAAATGATTTGATGACGACATTTTCAGTCAAACAAATTCATTATTATATTTAGACAAGAATAGTATATATAGATATAACATACCTTTTAGATTTTTTATTAAAATAATTTTTTTTTTTTGAAAAATTCCTGGAATGGTATTGGCCCCAAACTTATTACAGAAATGGCATTGAACCTTCAACATATGATGGCATGATGCCACTCAAGCAGGGTTGTCGATGTGGTGGGTGGTAAAGTAAAAACACTCCAGTGAAGAGTGTTCATATCTCTGCCATATAAATGCTTTGGCCTAGAGTACTGATTGTGACATTGGCTTATAAGCACTCAAGGCTAGAATGTTTGTAAAGGCTTTGGTTGAGGCTCAGCCTTAAAAATGCTCTAGCCAATAAGCATTCATCGCATTGAAAATTACCTTAAAATCAAGGGTAGATACTGACTGGTAAAAGACTCATTTGATATATTATAGATGTGCATAGATATATTATATATGTGCATGGACTTGAACCAGATGAGAGGTTTTTATAACGAGATAAGCTAAACTTTAAGGTATATTTTGATTTAAAATTGAATATTAATGTTAAAATCAAATCTATGAAAATCAATTTCTTAAATATATAAGTGTTGTTGATGAATTATAATAATGAATTTATAGATGAAAAACTGTCTTAAGATGACTCACATATAGATTATTCAAACGATAGGTGACCATCGGGAGCGACGAATGACTCTCTTGGGATGGAGGGACAACGATGAATGAGTCTTTTGGGGGGAGCGACAACGATGGACGACTCTCCTAGAAGTGGCAACGGCGATGGATGAGTCCCTCGAATAAGTTAAGAGCAATGGATGATTTATCCAAAAGAATATCAGTTAGGGGCATGGAATTATCTCTCTTCCTATGCGCAATTGTCCCTTTCCTCCCCAACATAAGAGGCAAAAATGTAGCTTTGGATTCTTTTACTCCAAGTTGTCAAAGCATTGTATATTCTCTAGTTCAAGCCAAGAACACATCAATTTACCTCTAAAATTTTTGGTTTGAATGTCGGAATAAGCAATGATAACCTCAATCTTAAAAAAAAATGGTGGCTCTGTTATTTTTCTAACTATCCAAAAATTCAACATAAATTTATTGCATACTCTTTTGGTTTTTGACTAAATTGACTTAATAATCGAAGGGCTTGCATGAGAGATACTCTGCACCCTTTGACTATCTTTTATCCTACAGACTTGAAGATGATTCTTAATTATAAATTTTATTATTATATTTTGATAATAAGAAATGACGCATGCAATTGAGGGGAAACTGTCTAAGCCATTAAAAATCACAAATATCAATCAAAAAACATGTAACTAAGTCTGCAAAATGGACTTCCAATTCCTTGCGCACTCAATTCCTACGAAGATCTTGCATCTTTCAGTGGAACGAATATAGAAGAGAGAGAGACAGAGAGAGCTAATCCCGACTGTGTAAGGGCATTCTCATCCAAATGTAATGTAAGGGCATTTTCATCCAAATCCTGTTTTGTGCATCTATCCCTGTGTGGTGGTGGGGGGGGGGGGGCGGTGAGATGACTCAATCCCACGCTCATGGGATTAAATAATCCCAGGATTAGGCTTAGCTAATCCTGGGGGCTTATCAAACAGGGGATAACCCCTGGCAGCAAGTACTACTAATCCCTAATCCCAAACCCATATACCAAACATGCTGTAAAAGGATAGGATGGGATTGGGGATGCGAAGATTTTGAGTTTTCTTCTATTGTTGTTATCAGTTGTGTGATAATTTGGTATTGTTCGTATTGGTGATTTGGTTGCCCTCTTTAAGGGAAATATGGTCCTGTTAACATAGGTGGTTGTCCGCTGTAATAGAAGAACACAAAAGTTCCATTTTGTCTTGTGAATTTCTGCCATATTTCTGGTGACATGGGTCTCATGTTGATGGAGTTCATTGCCTGGTACGTGTGCAAGATCTCTCAAAGAGGACTCGTTTATGGTAAATTTGTAGCAAAGGCCAAAGTCCGGGCTTCAACGGATGCTTATGATATGAAGCTGCCATTAGAGCAAAAGTACGTTTCCAGTTTCAGATGCCCTTCAGTGAAGAATTTTCATTTGGAAAACTTGCTGGACTCTCGTCTCAGCGGCATTGCCTCATACGTGCTAAAACGGGCCGGGCCGGATCCGACAGTCTTGTGGAATTAGTCAGTAAAGAGGAGAATGGTGGTGAAAGCCAAAACATATGGACATGTGCAGGAGGGGGCTGGGACATTAATCCTTGAAGAATAATGCTTTGTACATATAGGGTTTTACAGGTGGGTTTATACGGGATTAAATGATGATTTTGTCCTTTACTCAATGACTATTTTGCTCTTTTTCCCTCTAAAATCACCTCTTGCTACCTTTCTCTCACCCTCGTCGCTCGTTGTCGCTTTTGCCTCGTCACTCATCACCTGTTGCATCATCACCTGGCCAATTGTCGTTGCCTCCCATCTCATTGCAAGAGGTGATGCAACAAGGGGGAGGATGCCACCGACAAGGGACAAGAGGCAAGGCAACGGGGTGGAGGATGTCGTTGCCTTGCCGATCGTCGTAGAGAGAGAGGATGTAACAGTAAGGATGCGGCGACGAACGACGAGATGGTGAGATGCCGTTGCTAGAGGGGAAGGAGAGAGAGAGGAGAGAAGAGAAAATCACAAATTTATCACAAGAACATCCACTTAAAACCCCTTATACAAATAACATGAAATGTCAGGTGGAGAAGATAATTTTGGCGGTCTATATCTTAATTAACTCCCCATTTTTCTCCCCATTGATGTCAAGATTTAATTTATTAAATATGAGATTAAGGTTAATTTAAGCTTATATGTTGTTTAGCTTGGCATATGAACAACATATAGTGTAATTTTTTTTATAAAAAGAATTGCTTAGCTTAACTTAGCTTACCTTTGCTTTGCTTTCTGATCGTAGATATATATTTAACAGGCAGGCAAAAGTAATCAGTGGTCACACTGACTGCCTTGGGAGAATTTGGGGCTACAAATTTAATGCAAGTAGGAATAAATATCCACATCTGTCTGGCCCTCTTAGAATGCAATGCTGGCCCCAATACACACGCATTTATGATTGCAGGCAGCCCCTTGGATTCATTAGCCTCCCACCAGTGTTGGTGCGTGCACAAACACAATATACACATAATAAGTAAGACTCATCAAACCTTATTTTCTAAATAATTGTTACACGCCAACATGGAAAGGGGGATGATTTACCCCATCTTTTAACTTTGTAATGGGGCAAAAGGGAAATTTAAGATAATTAATTTTTTACTAATGGAGGAAGGAATGATCACCATGTGAATGTGAGTATGGAAAAAATAACACAAAACATAAATAAATTCCATTAAACTTGTGAAAGAGAAAAAGAGCACATGTTGAGGCACCCTAAAGTAATTATACTATTATATATTTATATTTTTGTGTAATTATATTCAACTTGGCACCGCCTACCTGAGGACTAAAAGTAATTGAATTTGGTTTTTAGGACACATGACTGAACTATTATAAATTATTATTCATATTAGTAAATCGTGAGTTCGATTTTTTATCTTACATTGTAAGACAAAACCTCTATTTGTAGTTTACTTTCCTTGCGAAAATCGAGAGTACGAGATTCGGGACACTGCACAAGGGCAATAAATAAAAAAATAGTTGAATTTGGCCCTCGAAATTGAATCGCGTGGCTCAAGGGTGGAACTTAAGTACTTGCCGACTATCCTGCAATCGGTTGTGCACGAATTCAATTCTTTGAGTGTGCAACTTCTCGTAATTTAATTCTTTTACTAAAATTAAAAGATTGAACAACAGGGACGTTCGTGATAGAATATGATTAAAAAAAAAAAAAACTGAATTTAGAGATTATTGTAATGTTTTGTTGCAGTAGTTAGAAGTAGTTAGTGGTGTGTGAATTATGACTCTGTAGTTAACCCAATAAAGACGGTTTATAAATAGAGTAGACAACACCAGATGAACTAGCAAGGAGCAACTGCGGTGCGGGTATAGCTTTATTTCTTTCTAGGGAGAGCGAGAGCGATAGAGACGCAGCTGAGCAGGAGGAGCGGTATTGCGCCGCCAGCCCTGGCGGTGGCCGTGGCCGTGTTGCTGATGGTTCCGGCGGTCTCGTCCGTACGGTACATCGTCGGAGCGAACATGGGATGGACAAGCAATGTTAACTACACAATTTGGGCCCGGGACAAGCATTTCTACAATGGTGACTGGCTCTGTAAGAATCTTCATCTCTCTCTCTCTCTGTCTCTCTCTAAACCACTGCTTAATTGGTATAAATTTACAGGTTTTTGGAGCTTCTTTTAAGCTCTTTTTCTTCATTTGTCATTGTCATAGCTTAGAGCTTAGATCTGCTTTTTAAGCTTCGTCTCTTTGATCTCCCCTTTGCTATTTTCGCCTTTCTTGAGTGCTCTTTTGGGATATTTCTTCTTTACTGCAGAAGTCCTCATATTTAATCTTCTTTTAGCTCATCTGTCGATCTCTCTCTCTTCAGATTTTGGCTGCGGCCACCCTCAGATCTATGCTCTTCCTTTTTTGTAAGATAGATTTGTTCTCAACTTCTGTTCCAGTAGTGTGCCTGGACACTATCTGTCTGCATTTTGTTATTTTTTTACAAAGCAAATGCTGATTTTGGGGCTATTCAATGAATCGACTGTATTTTTTAGGAGGAAATTTTGGTGTGGTTGTTCTTGTTTTATGAAGCACAGGCTGATGGCCTGTCAGTTTATTTCACACATTCATGCTATATTTGGAACTGTGAAGGAAAGTAAAAAGATCTGAAAATAAAGGGTCTGAGTTGAGCCAGAGCTATTTAGTTCTTATTGCTACTGACTGAGTGTGAAGTTGGAAAATGAGAAGAAAATAGAAAACAATCCGTCAAATCATCTTTTGGGTTGATTATTCATAGAAAATGTATGTATGCACATCCGTATAAGGACTTTGGGGTCTCCTTTGATTAAGGTTCAAAACAAACTTGCATTGTCTCTGCTAATACTTTTCTCCTAAATCACTCAGAAAGCTCTATAAAGCCTTTTTCTTTTATACTAAATTTTGCTTTGAGAAAATCATCCATTAATTGCACCCTTTTCCTTTTGCTTTAACTGCTCCCTTAACTGCAGGCCCGTTATTATTGTTATTATTATTCATCTAATGTTGTTAATTTTGTTGCTTTATAGTAACTGGTAGTTAAATAGTTATACCTTGAGGGCCTAGGTCAGCCATCACTCTCAGTAGTGTTTATAAAAGGCAATCTTGACTAAGTTAATCAAATCACCCCCTTGATTCACATCCTTACACCATCAGATTGATTTATAATAATTATTTAAAAAAACTCTATCTGCTCAATCAATATGGGTCCATTCTTTATATGTAGAAGATATCAGCATACAAATAGCGGTTGTTTTATTATCAACCGCATATGATATTGTAATAACTCGTATTCTCTAGCAAATACATAAGTAGAGATCTTACTTACCTAAATTGGAAAGCCATTAACAAGCTACATATAACATACCCCTGTAGAAAGGAAACACCTGAAAATGGGTTGGCTAAATAGAAGGATTGCAAACAGAAAAATTAGGGGTGCAATCATGTCTCATGCCCGACAACTGGAAATGGGCAAAACCAACTTGTAATTTGAATGATGTGATGTCAAAAGCTAATGCCAAAATATAACATTGAGCTTGATAGGCTGTCATGATTGATGAGGCTTCGTTTTCGACAGTGAAAGTTCACTTGTATATCTACTAAAACTGTCTAATACTATGATTTTCCTTTTCTTAATATGGACTGTTTATCTTATTGTTCTTGCTCAATATGGCCCCGTCATATTTTTGATTGATTACTTTCAATATAGTAATGGCAAGAAACAGATTTTGTATACAGAAGATTCAAAAGAGGAAAAACACATTAATTTGTATTGTACATGTACAGTGTTCCTACTCGCAATGGTTGTTCCCTGAAATTTAACACCTCATAGTCATTTCCAGAGCACATACATACACATTTGCAGTTTGGTAACTCTTTCTTGTCCGTTCCCACTTGCCAGTTTTTGTATACGACAGGAACCAAATGAACGTGCTGGAGGTCAACCAAACAGACTACGAGGCCTGCAATTCGGATCATCCCCTCCACAACTGGACCACCGGTGCTGGAAGGGACGTGGTGCCGCTCAATCAGACACGAAATTACTATTTCATTAGCGGCAAAGGTTTCTGCTTTGGCGGGATGAAGGTTGCCATCCATGTGGAAAACCCGCCGCCCCCTCCTGCAGCTTCCCCAATCAAGGATGGCGCCTCAGCATACAATCTCAGGGGCCAGATTGTGATACCAACTGTATTCGCCATTGCTGCCGTGTGGGACTCGTTTCTCCGGCTGTGGTAGGGACATGGGACTTCATATTTATTACGATTTGTGTGTCTCCATATTTATTATTATCATTTACTTTCTTCATTTTTCTGGGGTTCTTGATTGAGTTTGGTTGATGATTTTGTGGAGGAAGTTTGAACTTAAATTTATATTGTGGTCTCTTCTCTTCTCTTCTCTTCTGAGTTAGTTATAAAACACGCAAAAGGGGATTTAATGATCCTCTTCTTGGAGAAATCGGCTGCATAGATTGCGGCCGGATGGTCAATGAATGGCCACTCATTGCGGAAGGGAAGGGAGAACTAGTCATCCAACCTAATTCCATTGAGTTGTGATGGGGTGGGTTTGAAAATATATTTTTAGGATAAAGATGTTGGACAAATATTCATTATTCAGTTTGATTTTATTCCATATTCAGTTGAGATCAATCTTAAGATAAAAAAATCTCTCTGAAGTTTAGACATCTGACTAGACAATAACACATGTAACCTTTCCTCCTTCAAGTTTATCTTGTAATGACATATTTCTTAGATCGCGATGATGGCCTTTTTAAACATTTTTCTGTCAAACCCCACTTCTACAAATCTCAGTTCAATATATTTGATTTTTCTCTCATATGGAAACCTTTAACAAATTAAATATGAAAAAGCTTTTGGATCTCTCTTCAGTCACTATTACTCACCGTTAATTGAATCTGTGAACCACTTTGTCAATTCCTATGGCAATAGTGTTTTCTAGTTAAAATGTGTTGGTGCATCAACCAAGAAAATGAGTAACTTACCAAGAGCTGTTGGATGGCAAGAGGTAAGAATAAAGTAATAACTTGCCATAGAGGAAGAAACTCATAATTTCAGTTTTTCTTTTTTTTTTTTTTATGTTCTTTGGGATTATTGTCTTTGTATGATTTTTCGACGCTCGTGTCTTCGATTTTGACAAAAGAGATAAATTACAAGTAAATATTTTGCTTCATTGCGTAGGACGAAAAGTTGAATTCACGACTACTAATGTGAATCTCAATTTATCATAATCTAATTACTTTAATGTGACTCTGTCTGGGACAATGTTTCTTGCATGCTATAAATGTGGCACCTATTGTTGTTTTTGTGCTCACATAGCACTGGTTTTTGTTTGGATCATTGACTTTTTATTCAATAACTTCCATGGGTTTTGATTTTCAGTTCGAATGACTTGTATCTGATTTATGAAAGTTGTTGACTTTTCCTTGTTTTCTTTTGTCCAATCACCCTTTAGCTTGAACTTATTTTTTATTTTGTACTTAGATGGGAAAAAGATGGGGATAATAAGGATGTTATAGATTCGTGTGACGCAAATGAAGTGTCGTTTTTACTCATATTGTATGAACAAGTTAAAAAGGACTAGAATGGTATTTCTATTTTTAAGACGATAAACTGGCAAGAAATAGATGAAGAAGTATTTTAATAAAACAGGAGCGAGATATGAGCTAAAAAGACGAATTGGGAAGTATAATTGTCTTCGAAGAAAGCATTGTAATTTCTGTGAGTTGTTGGAATGCATCGATGTTACTTATGAGATAATTACAAACACGGTGTTTTTAGCTAAAACTATATGGCAGCATTTATATGTGGTATGCTATCTTATGGGTACATCATTTGATATATTTCAAAACTATTTATTCTACTTTTTCTTTATTTGACATATGTTTTATTGTCTCGCAAAAAAAAAAAAAAAAATTAGAGCATTTAGAAGGTTCAGTTGCAGGCATTTTGAGCTAGTTAATCAAGCTTTTAGAAAGTCGATAGCTACATGATACCTTCATCATGCTTCCGCTCAACCACCTCCAAAATGAAATGAGGAGCAAGATAACAAAGAAGAATTTCTTGCAAGAAGTGTCCATGCACAAGGGGGTGATAAATCTGGTGTCAAGAGTTATGTTGTGGGATAGCCAAACATGCAAGTAGCCTCTGGGCAACTTGAAGAATCTTTCAGGCAAGGCTGGCTAAAGCCCTTGAATCCCAAAGATCCAAAGAGTCTTTGGCACAAAGAACCCCCAAATCTCAAAGACCCGAAGAGTCTTTGCGACCTTTCAGGGGAAGCCCTTAGAAGGATAGTCTTTGGGGCTTTCAATCATCAAAGATAACTCTAGCACCTCCAGCCATCAACCACAAACCCAAAAAGCTAGGTGCCTTACCCTCACTTTACCACGTGGCCTAGTCCTTAATACCTACAAGTACTCTTTGGATCTGTGCCTTTGAGATCTAGATCTAACAATCGAAGCCTCAAACATAAAGTAAAACCTAACACTTTAGATCCTTCAACCCCAACCCTTTCGGAGACCCCGAAGACACACAACCCATCCGCACATAATCTTCTACATCATGGAAACATCTAACTTTGGCATTAGAGGACTTGCGTGAGAGAGTTCCTCGCGTGCCTTCTAATTGTTTCTTTGTCGCAGACCATCCAGAGACTTGGAAGACCTATCTAGAGACAATCAAGTCGTAACATCTCCTAGAAACCCCCATAGCTCTCCTGAAGATGAACCTATCTAAATACCCTTAACTCAAGGCTTATTTTGGGCCACCCACTATCGAAGACCCTTCGGGCCATCAACCATATGAAGGCTATCCTCTTTGGGGAATTTTCCAGGGCCCTTTTCTAGCTCTCCCGAACAGTTGATCGAGCCTAGCCCTATGCATTCTGCTTTCTCAGACAATGGATCAAGCCGTTCCCCTAATCGAATTCTTTCCAGTGCCACTCACCAACATAGACCTTACTCCCTATTTTCTCGCCAAGTTCTACTAAGTTGTTCCCTAAGATAAACAAATTTAATTATTGTATCCATGTAAAAACAATTTGGTATCATCTGTGGGAAACAAACTAAAAGTCTCTAAGATGGTGAGAAAAACAAGGTCTTCTTGCACAAGAACGTCCCAACCTGAGGCAACACATACCAATTTCCCTAGTCAACGTGAAATTGCTACTGGGGAACGCCTCCCTAAGATCGCAAGCTACGGGCCTTGTAGCAGCTTCTTTTATATAAGGATAGGGGAATTGAAAGGCCAGCCAACAATATTCGCCAGAGTAAGGCTGGTTCATTAACCGTTCATCACTAGCACGTGCTTCCCCTGTGCACCCAGCCTTTACACACCTCGGGCGAACCTCCAAACAACGAGGATGTCCTTTAGGATAGGTTCTTGAGTTTGACCGACCTAGTGATACGGGGGATGTTTAGGTACAGGCTGATGCACTAGGAACCTCCAGAGTCAGCAGGTCATCAGTTGTGTCTCTTGTGGAATTACAAAAATTAGAGCAGAGATATGAAAACTTGAGGAAAAATGATTAAGAGAAGTCCAAGGCACTGAAACATTTGTCAAAATTGCTACACGTACTTTTGCCAACTCTTGGGGAGGCTCACGCCCCTAATCTTCTTACCTCGGGGGGGAATTCGAATCGGCGCCTCTCCCAGGCAAGCTTTAGCATCACCACCATAACAGTCATCACAGCTACTAGTCGCCCCACCAAAGTCACAATCACACATCCCTACACCTAAGTAGTTGTACAGGGAAAGAAATAGGAATTCTAGCAAAGGAGCCATACGAGAGGAGACAGTAGAGAACACTACCTCTACTAAAGATGTGCGGAGGCCAACGCAGAACTCTAATCCTAAAGCCTTCCCAGCTTCATGGAGTTCCAAAATTAGGAAGCTAATTGAAGAAGTCTTTGAATGAAAGATGGTTGTGACAGCTCATGGTGATAAGCAGCCTCGAAGAGTCCCATTTTCTGTAGAAATATTAATTCATTCCCTTTCTCTAAAGTTCAAGCTCCCGCAGTTGCCTGAGTTTATCGAAAAATGAGATCCTATTTTTCATGCACAACGGTTTGAATCCTTAGTGTATTTGCATAAGTGGAATGATGCCATCACGTGCTTGGTTTTTCCTTAGTCTCTGGTTGAGTATGCTCATTCTTGGTTTAGCAAACTTCTGCCTAGTTACACTACTTCATTCAAGCAGCTATGCACACAGAATTCATTGCAGCCTTCGCTGCTAATGCTTTGAGAAAGAACGATCCCACTTACCTTCTTAGTATTCGACAAAGGTCTGATGAGACGTTGCAATAGTACATAGATCGTTTTCAAAATACCACCCTAGAAGTTCAAGATTTGCAAGTTGGTGTGACAGTTTTAGCTTTTCTACAAGGAACTACCCTTTTGCCA
The DNA here is from genome assembly GCA_036245055.1 of Diospyros kaki. NCBI lineage: Eukaryota > Viridiplantae > Streptophyta > Magnoliopsida > Ericales > Ebenaceae > Diospyros > Diospyros kaki. Next base: position 35,615,447 of record BSEG01000016.1, read on the forward strand.
CTAAGGGAATCTTTGGCTCTTGATCAACCGACAACATTGGCTGAATTGTTTGCTCGAGCTAATAGATATGTGGTACAATTGGATATTTTACGCACTTGAAATTCCCAATCGGTTGAGAGGGAAAGGAATAAAGAGTAACCAATTAGTGTGGGGTCTAGGTGAAGTGATGTGAAGACCCTCAGATCTGATGATTTCGACCAGGCCAAGTTCCAAACATACACACCTCCCCTGGTTGGGTTCTAGACATACACTCATCTCTCCAACTCTCGTACAACCATCCTATCATCTATGGAGCACACCGGCCTCTTTAGTTTCCATCCACCTTCTGGTAAGCCAAAGGGCAGGGATTTGCACTTTTTTTTTGTCAATTTCATCAGTGTTTGGGCCATTTGATAGAAAAGTGTCGTGCTTTACATAACCAGATCGAGCAATTATTTAGAAAAGAAAAATTGGATTGGTTTTCCCTAGATCGACCTAGGCAAGCCCAAGATCAGCAAGGAGCGTCGCGCTTTGGCAACTTGTAGCAATCAGATAGGCCTCTTAGAGCAAACCGTGGCTTGTGGAAGGGAGGACCCAATAGTGGTAGAAACCAACAACAGAGAACTAAACATCAACAATAGATGAGACCCCAGGGGGAGGGGACGTCTGCACCCCACAAATGATGAGCTAACATGGGAGCATATTCATGTTATATCTGGTAAAGAAACCATGGTTTACAATTCCTCTTCAACAAGAAATGCGTATGCATGCTAGGCTCTTCATGTGGATGTAGTGGCTCAACCAAAATTTGACGAGGAGCCCATAATTTTCACCCCCGTTGATCAAGGAAATGTGTTTATGCCACATGATGATCCCCTTGTCATCTTTGTTGTGATTGCAAAACACTCGATTGATCAAATCCTCATGAACAACAACAGTTCTATCAACTTAATTTATTGGAATCGTTTTGAGCAAATGCACATTGCTCACGATCGGCTTAAGCTCATTTCTTCCCTTTTGTACAGCTTTACTGGCGAGGCAGTACTTGTGGCAAGGTTTGTAATACTCGAAAAACTTTCGGATAAGAAATATGAGGTTTCAAAGGAAATCGGTATCAGAATAGTCCGAGAAAATGTCTGAATCGACTAGAGGGAATGCCCGGGGGCTCATATACCTAAGGAAATAGGCATATATACCTATTAAGAATCTCAAGAAATGATTTTTAGCATCGAGAGAAATTGGATCATAAATGATTTTCGGTACAACTAAAATACAGTTATGATTCTGGCTGAAAAATTGAATTATCGCATGAGATTTTCAAGAGGTCAACGGAACCCCAAGAACGTTCATATTTAGTATTTAGAACAACTCTTCAGTGGTTTCAGGAAGAAACAGAAGTATTTACGACCAAAATGAAGATTCGGGCCTAAGTGTAATTTTTCGAATTTGCCCAAGAGAGGTCGAAATGACATTTTTTCAAAATTTTAGAGGATGAAATGAAGAGTTCAAAGCTTGAGGGACTCAATGGAAGTTATAGAAAGTTCAGGGACTTCATGAAAATGCCAAAATGTAAAGAAGTAAAAATGAATGGGCAAAAGTGCAATCTTCAAAACTTAGAAGTTGTCATGGCAGACCAAGCTTCTTGCCACTCTTTCCATCACCGAATTCGGTGGCAAAAGACCCAATAAAGTGGCAAGAGAAATCGGGGCAAGGCCCTAGAATCGATCTTGGCCGACAATTAGCTTTGGCTTGGTCGAAAACGATCAAATTTTCAATCGAAAACAACTAGAATTTACCTTCTATAAATCAGCTTTTGGGCAACTTTCCATAAGGACCATAAGGAAGCCAATATAGACTGCCGAAGAAAAATAATAACCATAAGGAATCCCGAGAGATGGTGGATCAAATTTCGAGGACAAGGTGACCCAAGATTAGAAAAATGATTTCAACTATGAAGGCAGTAAAATTGATAAGCCAGGGAGCTCATGAGTATATAGCCTATGCTTGATTAGAAAAGGGAGAATTACCAAAACTCAACGAGGTGCGAGTGGTGCAAGAGTACAAGGACGTGTTTCCAGAAGACCTACCAGGATTACCTTTACCTCGAGAGATCGAGTTCTCAATCGAGCTAGTACCAGGAACCCAACCGATATCAATTCCACAATATCAGATGGCTCCAATAGAAATAAAAGAATTGAATAGTCAGCTTCAAGAATTAATCGACAAAGGGTTTATCCAACCAAGCACGTCGCCGTGGGGTGCGCCAATATTAATTGTAAAGAAGAAAGATGGTAGTATGAGGATGTCCATCGACTACCGTCAATTAAACAAGGTCACAATCAAGAATAAGTATCCACTCTCGAGGATTTGAGATTCGGATACTATCAATTAAGAATCAAGTCGAATGATGTCTCAAAGGCAGCATTTCGAACAAGGTACGACCATTTTGAGTATTTGGTGATGCCATTTGGACTAACGAACGCTTCAGCAACATTTATGAACCTCATGAATAGAGTGTTCAGACTCTACCTAGATCAATTTGTAATCATGTTTATAGACGATATATTGGTGTATTCCTCGAACGATAATGAACATGAAGGCTACTTGAGAGCAGTGCTAGAAACTCTCAAGAAACATCAACTATATGTCAAGTTCTCGAAATACGAGTTTTGCCTGTCTCAAGTTGCGTTCTTGGGTCATGTGATATTGACCGAGGGAATCTCAGTAGATCTAGCCAAGATTGAGGTTGTTCAAGAATGGAAGCAACCAACATGTGTAATCCAGATACGAAGTGTAATAATCCAAAATTTGGAGATAAATATTAATTATTAATTTTGATAATTAATAATTATTGTATTTATGGTGACAATCGATTAATTGGAAGTTTAAAGAAAATATTAAATCATTTGGAGATTTAAGAAAAAAAAATAATAATAATAATTTATATTGTTAGAAGAAATAGGAAATTAGAAATTAAGGGTAATTAATTATTTTATTTGAGAGTAATTAATAATTATTAAATTCTGTTTTGAAGTGATTATATTGAGGTTTTTAAGAAAAATGATTAATTCTGTTTTGAGAGTAGTATTTTGAGGTTTTAATTTTTATATTATTATAACTCATGATGTGTAGTATGTATTAGATGTTAAAACTAAAATAAATAAAATAATAACAAAGTAATTGAAAAATTGGAAGTGGTAGCCGAGCCTATGCATAAGAATATATTAATAGTTTATGTGGTTTTATGTAAATGAGTATATTAACTAGCAAAAGTCAAAAAAAAGAAAAAAATTAAAATGAGAAGGCTGCCGAATTTGAGTAAGGAATAAATGTATATATATATATGTAATGAGAGGTCAGGTGGAAGCTGGAATTTCCAGCAAGGAGACGCCCCAAGCGGCGCCGTTTCACGCAAGGGAGGCAGCAGATTTAGCTGCCACGTGGCCGCGTTCTGGCCGCTTGTTTTGGCCAAGTTAAGGCCAATTTCTGGCCGATTTCTTCAGCAAACGAGGCAGCGGTGTAATTACAGAGAAGAAGAAACGCGAACCAGCGCTGGAAATGGTGGAAATGGAGGAGAAATTGAGGTTTTAATTAAGTTTTTATTGTGATTTAATTAGCCAGGTAAGTAGAGAAAGTAGTATTAAATATTCTGTACGGTTGGAATTTCGTTTAGAGCCTAATTTTATTAATTTTGGTAAATTATTACGGTATTACAGTTTGTATAATTTTTATTGCTCTGGTATAGAACAAGCCTAAGGATATATTCGTAAAAATAAGTTCTTTATTCCCTCTGCGACGTTTTGTTCGTTGCCAATTTATTTAACCTCCCTTCGTTCATTTCAGTTGTTTAACTAATTATGAAATTTTTAGTTGTTTAATTTAAATTTAAATTATTAAGTTGGCTTCGAGAATTTTATTAGTGTGATTTAATTTAAATTAAATATGAGACTCGTTGGGATTTTATTTGTGATGCGCCTACATGGGATTTTAGACGGCTAAATTAATTATATTACACGGTTAAATTTAATTAATGCGAGCTATGGTTTTATTAATCGTTATTAAACGTTTTACTTCGCAGCGGGAGTGCAAGAAAAGCAAGAAACGGCCGTATAAAGACAAGCTCCCAACCCTCTCTTCCTGATCTTTAATTCCCATGAAAGACTCTGTGATTTCCTGTGTTTTATCACATTCCTTACGTTAATTCGGCACCTAGCCTTATTTGTTGAATTATTATTTATTTTTTTTAATTTAAATTAAATCTGAGGCTTTTATAATTTCATTCGTTGTGAGCCTACGGGGGTTTGTACCGCCCTCATTTCTTTCGGGATGATGTTAAACCAGCTTGGGGACTAGGTTCCTAGACGTGCGGGTTTATTTACTATTTTTCTCGGATTTACTTATGATTTGGTTAGAGCTATTAGGCAGTGGGGCAGGGGTCGACTGTTTGGTGACGTTGTGGTAGACTATTATACGGCTCTGAAGTGGACCGTCAGGCGAATACTTCTAGTCACTGACCGTTGACCGGTGCCTGATACTACTGACTAGCTCTGCCGGTATGTGATTTACTGCATGATCAGATACATTGTATTACTGTTCATGATTTGATATGCACATAGGTACGGGATGCATGTTAGGATATTAATTTATTGAGTATGCTTGGACATGGACATTCTAGATTGGTTAGGTTGCATCCAGCGCGGACATATGCATGGCGTGTGGTTTACTATGTGGGCGGAGCATGGCCTGATGCTTGGATGTATGAGCGCCAGTGTATCACGTTGATGCTCACTACGCCATTGCATTTTTATGTGCATTGCATGGCTACTGGTAGTTATTAGTTTTCGGACAGGAGTACTGTTTCGAGGGAGCCTATGGCTCGGTTGTCAGGAGTACCGACGGGGACGGGCGACGAGAGTATCGGCCCGGGATCGTGCGCTCAGGTTTGTGGAGATATTTGTTGCCTTTCAGGGTAGTGGCAGGTTGGTATGAGATTTGGGTGCCATGTGTCTTGTGTGGGCCCCAAGGACCGATATGTGCTTTTATTACGCTCTACTATTGTGTTGTAGCGTCTCATGGCTTGTGTGTACCTAGGGGTTTATTTTGGGGAGACTTTTCTAGTTATGTTCAGCCTTCAGCCCTTCTTTTCTCTATGCTTGCTGAGTCTCTCGACTCACTTTGCTTTCCATCATTCCAAGTAGTGCCAGCGTGGGTTCGAGCAAAAGAGTCAGCGTCTAGTAGCAAAGTTGGTATGGTGTACACGCAGTCCCATCAATCTCTGTCAACTCTGATGGTTGTGTAGGGTCTGTTCTTTTATTTCTGACTGTGCCAAGTCGTTTCTCGTGTCTCGTGCACGTCGGCACAGGAGTCTGTGTTTATTTATTTATCATGTGACCGCTATGCTAGCGGGGTACCCGTAGTGCATGCATGTGTTTAGCTTCGCTTCCATTGTTCTTATTTTTGTGTATGCATGCTAGGGTTGTTCTTGTCTCGTGTTTCATTATTTTTCCCCTTCCATAAGTACTCTCGTTCAGATAATCCGGGTGGCTGGGATATTCGGGCGAGGGTGCTTACACGAAGCTTTTTGGGATTGGCAAGCTATTATCAAAGATTTGTAGAGAGGTTTTCGAAGATAACTACGCCTATGACAAAGCTCATACGGAAATAAGTCAAATTCGAATGGACTGTCAAGTGTGAGGAAAGCTTCAAGGAGCTCAAAGATAGGATAACCTCGGCACCTGTTCTAGCAATGCCTAGTGGGCCAGGTGAATACGTTGTATACACAGATGCCTCGAAGATAGGCTTAGGTTGCGTATTAATGCAAAATGGTCAAGTGATCGCGTATGGGTCACGACAATTAAAGAGGCACGAGGTAAACTACCCGACTCAAGATCTGGAGTTGGTCGCCGTGATACGTGCTCTAAAGCTATGGACGCATTACCTGTATGATGAAACTTTTGAGGTGTTCACAGACCATAAAAGCCTGAAATATGCGTTCTCCCAAAAGGAGTTGAACCTTAGGCAGCGACGATGGATAGAGTTTTTTAAGGACTACGACTGCACCATTCAATATCACTCGGGGCGTGCCAATGTGGTGGCTGACGCTTTGAGTTGGAATGTGCCTATTTCTGTGGCCTGGATGATGGCTCGTGAGTGGCAGATGATGTTAAGGTCATATGCCCTAGACTTTGAGGGTAATTTGGAAGAACATCTACCGTTGGTGGAATTTGGTTACAGTAATAGATATCACAGTAGCATCGGAATAGCGCCATATGAGGCTCTATACGGGAGGAAATGTCGCTCACCTATCTATTGGACTGAGGTAGGAGAAAGACAAATATTGGGGCCTGAGCTAGTACAACAAACGATAGAAAAGATCTAGCAGATTCAAGAAAGAATCCGAACAGCTCAAAGTTGACAAAAGTCTTATGTGAACAAAAGAAGACGAGATTTGGAATTTGAGATGGGAGACCATGTGTACCTAAAGGTATCTCCTCAGCATATGGCAACACGAGGAAAGAAGAAAGGAAAGTTAAGACCCCAGTTTATTGGACCCTATCCAGTAATAGGGTGAGTTGGACCATTGGCTTATCAATTAAAACTTCTTTCTAGCCTGTCCAACATCCACAATGTTTTCCATGTGTCTTAACTTCGAAAGCATATACCAGACCCAACTTAGGAAATTAGGAAATTCGGGTAGAAGTGATCGAGCTAAAAGACAATCTGACATATCCAGAGTCGCCTGAACGGATCTTGGACCGTCGCGACTAAATCTTGAGGAACAAAGTCATTCCTTTAGTGAAAATTCAATGGAGGAATCACATCGAGGAAGAAGCCACATGGGAGCTCGAAGATAAAATTAGGGAAGAATATCCCCAATTGTTTGAGAAAATAGAATAGAATAACATATTTCCATGGTTTTCTAAGAGATGTTATCAAGAATCTTGTGAAATAAAGAAATAATTTTGAAAATGATGAACAATTCTTGATGTATGTGACCATAGATAAAGAGCTATAATAAAAAATTACGTGAAAGACATGGCATGCCTAGTTGGTATTGCTCGTAAAATGAGATGAACTTGGATTACTACAAAGACAATCTATGACTAATGTATTAAGTTGGTAATTTGGTTGGTCAAAAGAAAAATTTTGAGGACGAAATCCCTAAAGGGGGGAGAATGTAATACCTGAAAAACTTTCGGATAAGAAATATGAGGTTTGAAAGGAAATCGATATCAAAATAGCTCGAGAAAATGTCCGAATCGATTAGAGGGAATGCCCGGGGGCTCATATACCTAAGAAAATAGGCATATACATATTAAGAATCTTAAGAAATGATTTTTAGTATCGAGAGAAATTAGATCAGGAATGATTTTTGGTACAGCTAAAATACAGCTATGATTCTGGCTGAAAAATCTAATTATCACAGGAGACTTTCAAGAGGTCAACGGAACCCCAATAAAGTTCATATTTAGTATGTAGGACAACCCTTCAGTGGTTTCAGGAAGAAACAAAATGATTTACGACCAAAATGACGATTCGGGCCTAAGTGCAATTTTTTGAATTTGCCTGAGAGAGGTTGAAATGACATTTTTTCAGAATCTTAGAGGATGAAATGAAGAGTTCAAAGCTTGAGGGATTCAATGGAAGTTATAGAAAGTTCAAGGGCTTCATGGAAAGGCCAAAATATAAAGAAGTCAAAATGAAGGGGCAAAACTGTAATTTTCAAAACTTGGAAGCTGTCATGGCAGACCAAGCTTCTTGCCACTCTTCCCATCACCGAATTCAGTTACAAAAAACCCAATAAAGTGGCAAGGGACGTCGGGGCAAGGCCCTAGAATCGATCTTGGCCTATAATCAGCCTTGGCCTTGTCGAAAATAGCCAAATTTTCGGTTGAAAGCAACCAGAATTTACCCTATGTAAATCAGCTTTTGGGCAACTTTTGGTGTTGGACTGATTTAGGGCTCGGGAAGGCCTTAGTGGCCTTGGATGAAGCAAGATCCGTCGTTTTGTGGCTCGATTTGGTGTATAAAAAGGAAATCAAAGTGACCAAATTTTTCTTAAACTTGAAACTCAAAATTGGGCTTGTTAGAGAAAAAATTGAGCAACAAGGATAAGGGGCTTTTGTTGCCCATGTCCAGAGCTTCATTTCTGGAAAATTTGAACCATTTTGGTTGAGAGATGAGGGAGATTCGAACCGTCGTCGAAAAAATGAGCTTTGCTAAAAAATGAGCTTGAGCAGTCGAAAAATTGCTCGGTTTAAAGGATTTTTAGGTATTATCCGGTAGAGGGCGAAAAGAGGAAGTTGTAGGTTCAAACGGGGGGTAAAACAAAGGTCATACAGAGGAAAAATTGTGTAAAAATCAGAGCTGGCCGGAGATTTTGCAAAGAAGACGACCAGCACGTGTAACACACGCGCCCAACAGTAGGTGTGCATAGCAGCGCGTGAGGCAGATTCAGGTGGAGCGTGAGGCAAATTCAGGAAAAAAATTGTAAATTTTTGAAAATTCGATATCTAGGTGGGTGTGCAAAAATATTTAGGTTTTGGCCTTTCTAATTTCTTGGTTTTGCATCGACCATCCTCATTTTGCACGAAATCGGAGCATCGAGGTAAGTTCTATAATTTTTTCTTGAAGTTATTAGTATACCATGAATTTTTGTGGAGAAAGATTAGAGAAATTAGTTAAAGAGATATTTATTTGGATTATTAGAGAAGAAAATGGGAGAAAAATGAAGAAATATTGAGGAAAATAAGTTTTGATGATTATTTAAATAAAAAATGATGTTTAGGGTGCTTTGAGGTTTAAAGTAAAGTGATTGGTACAACTTTTGAGGTTGGCACAAAAATCGAGGTCGGACACTCAAATCGAGACGGTACACGTTTTTCGAGGTACCTTGGATTTTGTCAAAGATGAGTGGTTTTATCTCAAAAGCTTATATATGTTATATTTTGACTATGTTAAGCATGATAGTTATGAAAATGCCTAAGTTATATGTATTATATGAGCATCATATCATATTTATACATGTATTGTTGCATCGATGTATTATGATTTTTGCATGACACGATATTATTGGCATATTGATATTCGTGTCGGGTCGAGATGTCGCCCGTATTATGTAGCTATAATTTTTTAGACAAATGATAGGACAACGCTAGGATTATCCTGAAAACAAGTTGGGATTCTGCCTAGGGTTCCGTGCTGAGCTGGTGGGATAGAGAAGTTATACTAGCGCATATGTTCATTCACGTTATTACATCATGCATTCATGTAATTGTCATTTTAACCCTCACCTAGAAGATTCATCTTCTAATGTTGGACGTATGTCCCTGAAATATTTCACGTTCCAAGCGAATTGAGCAGTTGAAAGGGCAAAGGAGTAATCGAGACATGAGCATGATGGAGATTGTGATAGGTCCTAAGGTAGGGCTAGGACAAGTTATCCTGTTTAATTGATTTACTTTATTTCAGTTATTGCAATGTTATGTTGAATAAGTGATATGTATGAAGTCGTGGATGTTATGATTCGTTACTAAGGTTTATTATAGTTCTGATATTATTTCTGCGCACATTAAGTATTTCATTTCCTTTAATATTATGTGGAGTGTTTTCTTATGAGTTATGTTGAGGATTTTAATATGGTTTGAAAAAAAAAAAGAAAAAAATCTAACATATTATATAATGCCCTAAAGAGGCTGGGATGTTACAAAGTCTATATAGTTGTCAATAACACTAGGTACTCATCCCCAGAATGTGACCTATTAGGTGAATTTTATGGTGATAAAAACACCAAGTGCCTAAAAAATGAACGATGACCTAGAGACAATCTCTAAGCTTCGAGCACTCGAGCATTAAGAGGTATGATAACACTTCGTGTTGTTATACATATCCAAATGTAGCATGACTTAGGGTTGAGGAACGTCACTTACATGGCCTAGCCATATTCAGTAAAGTGACTGTCCTCCCTAACGATTACTCCACATACTATGCATATTGACATGCCATACAAGAATGTTACACCATATCTGTGCATTCCATACATAAGCCCACCATATTAACACCTACTTTTTTTCTTAAAATAGAACATGTCCACACTTGTATGGCTTGGACAAACATCCAATTGATGTTGTGTGTTCGTCCAAGTTTCTCATTTCAACTACAATTTAACTTGAGTGTCTGGGGGTCATTTCGGGCAAGCCTTTTTTAGTAATCCAATTTGGTTTGGTTTAGTGTCACTTAAGCACCTCCATGCCATACCATGTAGTTAAGCAACAATTCGACAAGTAGTTAGTAGCTCAAAAGGGCTTGGTATTGAAAGGAATCACTAGTATGGCAGTAAGGATAAAAATAATTTTTTTACCATGTATTAGATATACGCCACGGAATATAATATACACTCCATACATAGCTTAGGTATTTAAAGAACACATATATTTAATAATTGAATATAAATAAATACATACATGTTGTCAATATAAGGACAAAATACAGAAATAGTTTTTTGTACTGAGACTGAATCCACCTCAAGATATGGTAATTCTAGTCGGTCAACATCTTGTATGCCGAATGGTACCGTTCTAGTCACCTATTCCCATACTAGACAGAAGATCTACATATTACTAGTGCTTGTGTCTCAAAATTTTACTCATAACAATTGCACGTAAAATATATTTCTAGAAGCAGAAGAAATAAACAAAAAAAGCAGAGGAAGAAGAAGTTGCACCCGAAGAGAGAGTGAGAGTGTAGAGGCCCAACCTCTGCCTTTTATTCTTCGCCTCTCATTTTCTTCATCCCCTCCCCAAATTGAAATTTCTCTCATGTCCGTGCAACCCCCCTTACTATTGTACAATCAATAATTGATTTTATTGTATACTATGCATTATGCATTATTAGCAGGGGTCAAGGGTCAACTTTTAACCAATAATTTCTAAGAACATTTCAGGCATATAATGTCGATACCAAATGCAACACTATATGGTATGTGACTTTTTAGGTTCACAATCGGTTAGCAATTAGATAATATCGAAACTCCTTTTGGTACCAGTCAACCATTTGACCTATCATCGGAACTTTTTCAAATCCCAATGACATTTCAAGAGTTCCTGAATAGTGTCTAGTAGCGATTTAGGACAGTATAGGTGGCAGTGAAGTCTCAGTTCAAATAAACCTATTATAGTTGACAATTATCGTGTGTTATAATCCTTCCATCACCTAACGTCCCGATTGAGCAAGAGTCATGGAGTGAAAAACTCAGTAACTATGTGTCAGATCTTATTAATGTGACTAGATGACATCTTAGGGAACACCTTTCTTGACTTTCAATCTGCCCTGACTAGGAATTGTTTCGTCACATTAATAGTAGATCACATAGTACGTTCACCCCCCATCAAATACCGATGAAGGCGACGGATCTTATTCCCAACACCTGTCTCCATATACCAGTGATACAAAATCGTATATATGAATTTCCCCACCTCTCAATTGAATGGGTCGGCCTATTAACAAATCTCACACATCAATACACAAAACAACCGTGTCGATTTAAGTCTAAGGATTAACACACCATCGCAATCTAATGACTCGACCATTATCCATCATGCCATGTGGTTAGTCATTGGTGTCACATTCAGTTGATCGTTCCCCAACGACCACCCACAGGTCTACTAGCGACATCTCATGTCATATGACGCGTGGCATACCACATTCTCATCGGTATCCCCATACCAAATGAAGTAATAACTCCTATGCTAGTCCATACTCAATTAATCGGAGTCTTCATTCAAAGAATTTAAGGATTATGAATAGTTTAAGAAGTTTTATTACCAGAGTCTTGTTACATAGTTTCAACACTTTGAGAATAAGATTCTCACATAGAAGATCTAGAAATCATTCATATAATTGATTGAAAAAAAATATGAATAAAGAAAATCTTACCTTTTATTAATTTATACAAAAATACAATTAATGTATTAAAACAAGACCGCTAGATGGCATCCAAATCTAGCATCAAGAAACACAACACTAACATGTATGTGTAGGTTGTCACCTACTCATGTCGCATAAGAGGTGAAAATAGTTCATTCCTAGTTTTATATTGGAATTCTTTTTTATTATTTCTCAAAAATCTCTAAAATATTATGTATTCCATACTATTTCCCAAAATACTACTTAATTTACTTATATTTGACTAAAGTATGAATATTGGTTTATTTAAGAAAAAAAAACAATTTATTACTTTTTCAAAAAATACAAGTGATTTTAATTAGTCATTTTGTGTTCACGCAGTGTTTGTTAATCAATATATAGATCTAAAACTATAAGATATAGAAAATATTTTAATTTTTTATTCTTTTCAATATATTTGTTAAACTTATCTAATAATCATTGAAAAAAGAAATCACGTGATTTCTTATTTAAGTTTTTTTATATATGCTTATCTCTTATCTAATAATCATTGAAAAAAGAAATCACGTGATTTCTTATTTAAGTTTTTTTATATATGCTTATCTCTCCCTTCCTTTCCCTTTTCCCTCTAAGATAAGCATATTTTAATCTTTACAGATAAAAAAAAATAATATTTGTGTCTTTTAGTGCATTCTAAAAAATTTAAAAAACAGTTTAATAGAAATTTTGAAATATTTTTTAATCTTATATTAATAATTCAATATCTTGATTCAGAAAGTATTTTAATTTTATCTTGATACAAATTTATCTTGCTCATTTTAACAAATACTACCCTAAAAGATTGCTAATATTTTAAGAAATAGTGTGGAATAATAGTATTTTAGGAATTCTTTTAAAAATAATAGGGTAATGTGGTTTTCCTTCAAGAAATGTACTTTATTTTTTTGACAATGTGCATTAATTTTAGTTTTAAGAAAATTTTAATGATTGATGATAAATACACATAATATTTTATTAATTAATAAAATTATTATAAAATTAAAAAATATATACCTCATCCAAAAATAAGATATATTTATTAAATTTTAACTATTATCCTAAAATAATATTATTTGTATAAAAAGCTTATTTTTATGAAAAACTTTTAATGTGAGATTTTACTTAATTTAATAGCAGTGGTATATTTTTTCATCAGTCTTTATAAAATATTTAAAAATGAGTGGCTTATTCGTAATAAGAGTCTAAAATTAGGCGAATCTTCGGTGGCCTTCCTAATTCGAAGATATGCTGCTTTAAAGGGTTTTACGCGTCAGTCGTGACACCAAAACGTGACTGAAATGATGAGGACACGATGACACGTGTACAGTGCCGATAAGGCAACAGCAAACTATCGTCTGTTCTTGAGCGATCAGGCGCTTGAGAGGCTGTTACTGCTAACATGCGCCTCCTGGCAATGGCGCCAATTCTCCAATTGCCGAAAATGCCCTTTCGAAGATATATATAGATATATATATTTGTATATAATGCCCCTTTTTCTTCAAAAGAAAGAAGCAAAACAAACAAAATGCCCTATTCTCGAGGTTGATTCGGCGTTCTAAAATCCTTACTTCCAAACGCTACGCGAGAGGGAGGATGGAGCGGTTGGTTGAAGGTCATGCTGTGTGGCGGAAGACGGCGTTCTTGGTGGCGGCCGCGGCGATGCTAACTTGCGCAGTTTGTCATCCACCGAAGCTTCACAGGGTCGGAGGAGCGGCGGGTTGGACGAGGGACGTCAACTACACTCAATGGGAGGCTCATGATCAGTTTTACGTCGGCGATTGGCTCTGTAAAATCTCTATCAATATTTCCCATTTACAGTTACATACATAAGTTTGTCGCAAATGTCTGTCTCTATATATAGACTGTACTATTGCCCTGCTTCTGTTGGTCTGAGTTTTACGATCGGTTTATTATCTAGTGATGTTGTAGACATTCTAGAAATTAGATGAATAAACATTAGCACTAGGGTTCCGTACTCCAGTAATACTTTTGGGATTGAGAATGTGGAATCGTTTTTCAAGATTTTCGGAAATACACAATCTCCCTGTGAGTCATATGTATTAGTTGTGATATTTGGTGATAAACTATCTCCTTCTTCTTGGCTGGATAAAAAATACGTCAAATTAAATAATTATAACAGAATAATTTTTTTTTTTTTTGTGAATCTAATATCAGTTAAATCAAGCAAATATGGAATAATCTAAAATAAGAACAATAATCACTTAATCATAAGGATACTAAAAATTTTATGTAAAAAACTCCCCTCAATGCAAGGAGTTAAAATCTTGAAATTGGAGTCCAAAAAAAAAATGGGTCCAATTAATCTTCTCTAAATAATATTAGAGGCACACTAACTCAATAATTCTTGACACACTAAAAACTTTTCAAAAACAACAAAACAATCAATCTAATCATAACTCTCTCAAGAATAAAATTTCTTTGAATACTAATAAAAAAAATAAGGAAAGATCTCACCAGAAAAACTCACTGTTCGGATAAGATTCCTCCCTTGATCTTTAACTGTTGGATCTTGATCTTAATCGTTAGATTTGAAAAACAATGAGTTGCAAAGTTGTTGTACAAAATTTGTAATCGGACCACAGGATGCAAAGATATCAAAAGTTAAGTGACTACTACACACACTGCCTAGATTTTTCTGTCTGCTCTCCATTTTATTTTTTCTTCTGCGTATCTTTCTATTTTTCTTCCTATTGCATATTGCCAAGGTCAGCCCTAAGGGTAGGCAACCAAAGCAGTAACTGCCTTGGGCCTCCCACCAAGGCCAGTCCTGGCCTTGTTGTCATGGGCCCACATCGACTCATCTCATATTATATATATATATAATATTAAATAATATTAGAGGCATAAGATGTTAGGACCATATAAAATTTTACTTAGTACCCCTAACTTGTCAAGGCCGGCCCTGCGTACTGCCCATCCTGCAATTCCAGTGTCTCCTTATATATAAGCAGCGTCCTTCTAGTTGCTTCTCCAATTGCTGCTCCAAGGTCTCCAATGGCTGCCTCCTTTGAATTTCTGGACAAAATGCATCCCGCAACTTTTGAATTTTGATCCACCACACGTGGCTGATGCCCAACATTTCTTCCATTTCTGGATTTAGGCATTATGTCTCTTTGCTTTTATGTATATATGCTCAAACATGCCCCTATCACTAACTCGTAATCCTCTTTCTATCAACTCAGATTTAAATTTTGGCATCCTTTTATATCAATATATATTGCTCTATTAAGGATATTGAGTAATTATGCTAAAAAGCATGCAGAAGTAACGTTAATAACAATATGGTTAATTGTAATTTTTTGGTTTCTCTTTATTTGTTTTTAATGCATTTGGCATAGGGTGAATTTAGTGCTTTTTTTTTCTTTTGCTAGAAATAACATTAAGACCATAGCCAAAGAAAAAAAAGTACATGTCAACGTAGGCTGGCTACTTAGGAAAAGAGGCCAAAACCTACTAGGAAAATGCTAGAAAGCTCGAGAGGTTTATCGAGGGCCTTATAGAAATGAGGCAAAAAAACAAAATTATCCCCTTAAACTTTGCAAAGCATCGCCCCTGCCCTTGCCCCTGCTGTTTGCTCGCTCCCCTCCCATGGCCGCGCCTTCGCTGTCTTCGTCTCTCCACAGCGCCTCACTGCCATGCCGCCGTCGCCCCGTCTCCGTCGCCGTCTCTCCTTATCTCGCGTCGCTGCATCTTCCAATGACGCGATGCGATGAGAGGCGGCGACAGAGGCGGGGCAATGGCGGCATAACAGCGAGATGTCGCGGAGAGACAAAGGTAGCGAAGCGACCATGGGAGGGGAGCGAGCAGACAGCAGAGAGCAGAAAGTAGGGGCAAGGGCGATGCTTTGCAAAGTTTGAGGGGGCAATTTTATCTTTTTGTCCCCTTTCTATAAGGCCCTCGGTAAATCTCTCGGGCCTGTAGTAAGACTCAACCTACTAAGACAGAAGAAACTGAAGCACTGGTGATAAAGAGCAAGCAATGATTGTGTGCATCTAGGGTGGACAAAAGGCAAAGGGGCTAAATAAATTAATTTTTGCCTCTTCAACGAGGGGGAGGAGCTAGCTAGCCTATAAGAGCGCAAAAATATGATATAGAGGAAGATATGCTAGGCAAGCCACTGAATACAAAAAATACAATTAGAATAAGATGTGATTTCTCTAAGGTTGTGTTTTTAAATGGTCATTTATATCAAATTCATTATCTAGATACACACACTTCCATTGAATTCAGGATGGATTTAGATCTGAAAAATAGAAAATTTTGAAATTACACCCATAGAGGTGTTATTCCAAATGATAGAATTTGAAATGCCATATGAAATTATAGATTTCAAATGACATCATTTGAAATTCCTCTATCAAAATGAGACTTAATTAATTTAATTCCTTGAGGTGTAAAAAAGTTCATTGAGGTTACTTATCATTACAAGAAATACTAATTTTACATAAACCTATTTAAGATTTAGAATAATATTCACTTTCCATTAAATTTACTGTTAACTTTACAGAAATCTATTTATGTAAATAATTTTTAACTCAATAGAGAATTGCCTAAGGTATATATTTTCATGTGGAAATTTGTGCAAAAATAGTCAATGCATCCCGGGAGTAGATAAACATGTTCTGTAGTTGCAAGTTTAAAAACAAATCATTTGAGGTGTTTTAATTATTTAAACACCATCCCTCAATGTTGAATTTTTTATGCCTGAAAAGCCTTCAAAATGATTTTATTATTATTATTTTTTTGGCCTGCAAATCTGCCAAACACTTTTTGCTATGTTTAGGAAGTATATTGACTATGTTTAGGTAACTATCCACTAAAATCTAGACCTTAGATAGGTATTTGTTAAGTTAGAAATTATTTGGGTAAATTTCTCTAAGATTAGTAATAAGTGTAACGGAAAGTGAATATCATGACAAATCTCAGCTTAATTGCCCTTATTTTTTGTATAAAACATTTTACATATATAAATAATTCTTAAGTACTAGACAAGATTTAATGAAAAATATAATTTGTTATGAAAAATTATCAAATATAAATAATTATGTCATTTTTTATTTGACTTCTAACTAAAATAATTCATGTAAATAATGATATTTGTCCCACTTAAAAGGTCCAAAATGATAGTGTGATTGGACAAAATGTCTAATATGTCCTTACATTATTAAAACTAACCTAAGGGTAAGGGCATATTAGACATTTTGTCCTATTAGACTTACAATTCGGCCAGCATATAGAGAGTAAAAACAAAGACAAAGGTTGCAAGGAAGAAGCGGCGGTGGCCAAGTGAACCAGACCGATGGACGACGGAAGGCAAGGGGGGGATAGCAGAGAGTTTCCCTTATCCTCCTTTTGATGTGTTTGGTTTTAGATTTTGTTTAGGTTTGGTATGCTTATCTTTCGGTTTCATTTTGTGTGTTGGTTTGGAGGCTTGTTAGGCATTTTTTTTTGTTGCGGGGGCGCCCAAGTATGTCGTGTTCTCAGGCTTTTGTTAGGCCCATGTGTTTATGCCGTTGGTTTTTTCTTTGATTTGTGTCTGCTCTTGCTTATATTTCAGCCATTATGATGGGGTTCTGAGAGAAATCTCGATGCATTTGCCTTTTATGGGTTCAAGATCACAAGAGTCTTTGTTATCCATCTCATTTTCCTGTTTTAACTTTGAAGTTTGAACCCTCTGCTGGCTGTTCTGACTGACAGTTTTTGGTCTTACTCTTGAAGATTTTGTCTTCGACAAGCGCTACTTCAATGTGCTGGAGGTAAACAAGACCAACTATGAGCAGTGCAATGACCAAAACTTCATTACCAACATTACAAGGGGTGGGAGGGACGTGTTTAACCTCACTCAAGCAAAGCCTTATTACTTCCTTAGCAGCGGAGGCTACTGCTTTAATGGCATGAAACTGGCTATCAATGTCCAAAATTACATTTCTCCTCCAGCCCCTGCTCCAGCCAAAAATGGTGGTGGTTATTCACACAAAGGCTGCTGCCAGAGCCAGATAATAATCCTTTTCTTTGTGCTTCAAATCACTCTTCTCGCATCATGGGCCTCTTTTTGAGATACACTAAAGTAAACTATATTAATAATTTGGTAGCTGCATATGACATACAAGTCCATTACAGTTGAAATTCCTTTCTCACAGTGGTTTGAATCAGAATCAGCAGATGTGTGACTCTTCTCAGTTAATTTATTATCTGATGGATCTTGATGTAGAGTTAGAAGGTGCTCTAGCTTATTGCTTTCTTATTAATTAATGGATCCGAAGTTTTTTCAGCTTTTGGATTGAAATGGAGCATCCATAGAAGCCATATCCTGACTGTCCATCAAACCCAAGGCATCTGGAACACCCAAATCCCTAGAGTCAAAGATATTCATATCCACTTCTGAAAGGGAGCAGAATGATTCGCCCACGCATCCCCCATTGCCTTTGGAGAATTACGGGTATTCATCGAAGCGTGCCTGTCTTGCTATCTCTTGCAACGAAAGAGGCACACGAGTGGGAGATCGGCTGAAATATATTTACTTAATATGTAAAAATTATAAATTATTAGCATCATCCAAAATATAGTAACCTTAAAATTCTCATTCATTGTTATAAAAAACAAGTTAAAGGTCCTAAAACTTTATAACCTTGTTATTGTCAATTTTTTTTCTTTTTTTCAATTCTAGTCAAATGCCAAAAATCTTTAACCAACACCAACTTTGTAGTTTGTGCGTTTTGAGTTTATAAAAGTTTTAAATTTAAAAGTCATTACAAGCTTAATTTCAAGTTTATAGAAAATGTTACGAAACATAAAATTAGTATATTTTAATATATATTTAAATCTTAAATAATATGACAAAAAGAAATTTACAAATGTAAAAACACACATTATTTAAAAACATGATCCAAATAAATTTATAAAGAAGTCATAAATAAATTTATTATTTACATTAAATTAACTTAAAAGTTGAGTTGAGGCTTATTTATTTAACTAAATAAACAAATTAGAGGGGTCAGAATCAAACGAAATTTGAGGCTATTCTAGAATGTCACTCTTCACTGACAGCCTCCAAGCAAGGGAAAATGCTAGAAAAATTCTATTCACGGGCATACTTTTTGCTCTTTGTAGTCACTTTTGAATATACTTAAAGGAAAATTCTATTCGTAGCCATATTTTTTGCTCTTCATAACCTAGGTAATGAAAATTTTACAATTACTTTTCTCATTCACTTTTATTACTCTTTGTAACTATTTATATTCCAAAACTACCTACCCTCTCCCACATATCCATCACACACAGCCACAACCCATACCTCGCGCGCACACCTCCTACACTATTGTCGTCGCCCTCTCTCGCTCTGTCATCGAAGTCGCCTCACTGTCTCTTCAGAATTTCTAGGTAATGGATTTTAAAATTGAGCAACACTGGGGTTTGGAGGCGTCAAAGGCGTGCAAACGCCAGCGTTTAACGCCTCTAAACCCCAGCGGTCAAAGGTAACCCCAGGTTGCAACAACTGCCTCTGAACCTCAGTGTTGTTTTCTCTTTGTCTCTCTTAGTATACGTTTTTGGTCATTTTTTGTTGTGTTGTGTTCTCCTTGTATTGATTGCAGTTTGAAGATCTGAATTTGTAAGTAGTGTTAGTTGTGTTGTTTGTGATTTGAAGATCTTAATTGGACTAGTGTTAGTGTTAGTTGTTGTCTCAAAGACATTCTATTGAACATGTTGCACCAAGAGAAAAAGAAAAACTAAAGGAGGCTACATTCATTGTAAGTTTTGTAGGAGCTAGCTGAATTGAAGGTGAGCGAGTAGCTTTGAAAATTATTGTTTCTTTTCTTTTTGTATGAATGTAAGTTTGTTGTTTATTGTAGATTGATATTGAAAGATTATGAACAATTGAATTAGTTTTTTTAATTTTCATGTGTTAATTGTATAGGCCCATTTATTTTACTATGTAGATATGGTGCTTACTCGAGGAGGTGGCATACCTTCATCTCGATAGTGTTCGACAACTTCCACAAGGAGGCGAAGGGTCAAGACTCATACTGATTTGCCTGATGCATCTATTCCAGAACTAGTGACATATGTTCCTAAGCAACCACCTGCACCTGGTTTTGGCTCATCATCGACACAACTTTGTGAGCAACCCTCAACTAGTGGTCCCAAGCAGTCATTATAAAATAATTTTTTTGGACCATTTTCTAGAGGCTTTGAGGATCTGTGCATTTTAAAGAGTTTTAAAAATCATGTTGTTGTCAGCATATGGCATGGAGAAGTAGATTTAATTAATAAATGGATTATGAAAAAGATTTTATAATAATAGAAGTTATTATAAAATTATTAATTTTTTTTTTTTAACGGGGGAGAGGTTTATTGAATTGTAAAAATCATGGCCAAAAAATTCTCGAGTTCCCATTGACTAACCAGCAGCGTATCCATGACATAGTTGTAAGGGTTTATTTGGCACCATTGATGGAATGCATCTGTCGTTTAGCAAATCCTACAATTGTGTCGACGTTTTCAAATAGATGGCAACTAGAGACTAACAAATTTCATTTATCTTTTGGTGAGATGACAATAACATTGGATGACATTGCAGCTATTCTGAAGATACTAATCACTGGCAGTTCTATTTATGTCTTCTATTTGACAAGTAATGAAGCACATGACTTGTTATGTCGATTACTTGGGTTTCAGCAGCTGCTGCAGTAGGATAAATAGCTGAAACTAGGAGCCCATATGTGAAGTTAGATTGGTTGAAAAGAATGTTCAATAATGTACCAGCTTTAGTTTCTAAAGAAAATAGATTCACTATGCTAGTAGGGCTTATTTGTTATATTTATTAATTATTAGGTTGTACCTTATTTGTGGACAAGAGTGGTATTATGGTTTCAATCTCCTATCTAGCATTGTTAAATGACCTTAGTCTAACTGGTACATATGCATGGGGGAGTTGCTTGACTGGCATATCTGTATAAATAGCTTGGAGTTCATAATAATTTTAAAAAAAATTATTAAGAATCTCTCATATCTCATTAGTAATAAATGGTTGAATAATATCAAATAATTGGTCAATTGCAAAAAGTGATTTCATTATCATCATGATATAAAAGAACAACAAGCTAATAAAACAAAAATTAAAAAAAAATATCATGCAGCTTGGAGTTCCCTGGACTGCAGGGTTTGAGGAACTCCAACTTCCCCAACTTGCAAGTCTCCAATGACGACGATGACAGATAGTATTACAACTCTTACAACTCGTGTACTTACTTGTCCGTGAAATGATTTATAGTGTTGTTCTTCTGAGTAGTTGTTCTCTTCCTCGTCAAACTCTATCTATGTCGTTAACATTTGAGTGTAGTCATCCATGGCTGAACTTCAACTAACTAATAAGAAAATGGCTGAAGAATGGTGGACATGAAACAATAGGGAATGAGTGACCTCTCTGCTATGTTAAGGAGAAAAATGACTTTGCGATGATGGGCATGAAATAACGCGAAATGAATTATAGAGTTTGGCTGGTAAGAAAG
This sequence comes from Diospyros kaki, assembly GCA_036245055.1. NCBI lineage: Eukaryota > Viridiplantae > Streptophyta > Magnoliopsida > Ericales > Ebenaceae > Diospyros > Diospyros kaki. Next base: position 35,636,899 of record BSEG01000016.1, read on the forward strand.
TGCGATAACAAATGATTACATAATGATGGGTGGTTGAGCATTGACGAATATGGTTGAACCCACCGCCTTCGAACCACGGGGTTCAGAAGCGTCAAACGTCGGCGTTCGCACGTCTTTGATGCCTTTGAACCCCCAGCATTGAAACCCTTCCAATGTTGCTCAATTTTAAAATCCATTACCTAAAAACTCCAACAAGATAACGAGGCGATTCCAACAACAGGTGGTGAGCAATAGTTAAGATGATAAAAATACCATTCACCTAAATCGGTGAAGTAGCATGAGGTGATGAGTCCCATGAGTAAAATATTCCTTACTTAAGGTGGCAAGGCGACGAGGTGAGATATGAGAGGTATTTTAATCATTTACACGTATGTGTATAATTTAAGATGTAACTCTTAATGTAGAAGGTTGTATGATCCCAAGCAAGGCATAGGGAATGATTGCACTGAAACTGTTAATGATTTCTCTGCCACGCCTCACTTACTAGTAAAATGGTAAAAATCAAAAAAAAAAGTATAGAGAACCCGACGGACTTACTGGCCGAGTTACCGAAAGAGGGAAAAAAGACGAATTTGCCCCCACGTCATGTTCTCTCCTTTCCCCTCTCATAGATTGCCCTGCCCTTACTCTCTCCTTTATCCTCCCATGGTCGTCGCCTCGTCGCTGTCGTCACCGCCCCTCGCTGTCGTCGCCTCAACTGTCGGCGAGACTAGGTGGCGATGGCAGAGAGGCGAGGCGAGGCGAGGCGCAACGGCGAGGTGACGACAACAGCAAGATGGCAGCCATGAGAGAAGAGAGAGTAAAGGTAGGGGCAATGACCTATTTTACAAATTTATAAAATAGACGAGAATAAATTCATCATTTTACCCTTTCGATAAAGACACTCGGTGGGGTAGATGTCTGCCCTGTAGAACGACTGAAAATCGTAACCCCAACTCAACGGTTACATTTCAGCTCTCTCTCACTCAACAGTTACATTTCAGCCCCCCCTCTCTCTCTCAAATGAAATTGAAACAGGACAACGCTGGCGAACCAACTTTCCGGCATCCAAATTTAATCTCCTCTTTTGACGGGTTTCTTCAACCTCCTTGTTCGATCATCACTCAGCCACCAATCTCCAAACCCTATTGAATTTAGCTAATTAAGATTGGGAATTGAATAAAAAATCTCCCCCTCTTCCAACCCATTTCCCCCAAAAACCAATCTGGCTTTCCGTCAATTGGTCCATCAGATTTCTGGGGTTTTGGGGGTTATGAAATGGGTTGCGTTACCTCCAAAGAGTCGAGGTCTTCGTGGCATGGCTTCGATTCCACTATCACCTTGCCCAATGAACGGCTCGGGTTTGGGGATCTGGACAAAATAAAGCAGGAGCTTGAGCTGGAATCAGCGAAGAAAGGGAATTGCAGGAGAAGGCCTCTTTTCGGCTCGAGATTTGGGAGGTTTAAAGAATTAGAACAGATCGCTGCCGGCTGGCCGCCTTGGCTCAGCTCTGTCGCTGGCGATGCCGTTGATGGATGGTTACCCCTGAGGGCTGACTCATTTGAGAAATTGGACAAGGTAACGAATTCCCAAAATCTTACGCATTTTTTCTATTTGTTTCCAAAATCTTACGCATTTTTTCTATTTTTTCCGCCTAGGCCCAAGCAATTTCTTGAATGGTTTTGACAGAATTTGAATGACTAATTCTTGGCCCCCAAATTAGTTTCTCGCGCGTCCGTTTATATGAAAATTTGTTCAGTTGGGGAACTACAATCATTACGTGTGACATAAATTTCAGGGTTCAAACTTTTTTCCTCTTCTCCAGTCTCGACCCTTGAGGTTCCAAGCTCATATATCATTTCATTGTATGGTAAACTCTCTAGTGTCAATAAAACCAAAGTGAAAATTCTTCCTTTTTCTTAAATCTTCAGATTATCCACAGTGACAATATCGTACTTACAGAAAAAAAAAAGACAATATCCAAAAGCTTTTCAATTATACTAGTGAATTTGTAAACAATTCATTAGATCAACTTATAACACATGGGAGTTTCCCATCATCTTTATAAGACCTTTCCTCAGCCACCAGGAGAAATATAAGCTTTTGTCTTTTTGCCTGGCTTGAATCCTTAGTACTTGATTCCCATGTTATAACGTTGCTCAGTGATTTTATTGGCGTGCACATTTTGGTGTAAGTTTGGCCGTAAATAGTCACTACTGTTATGATTTTCATTTTTCCTTCACTTATGGGTACAGGAATGCTTTCTTGAGTTCCTTCTTTCAATGACCATTTATCCTGGAAAATGTCATTGAGTTGTTACTTTGCATGAGGTATCTTTCTTTAGCATGAGCTTCTTCACTTAACCAGTTCATACCTGGTTTTTTCATCCTGCTTTTGGTCCCAGTGTCTTTTTATATCTGTGCACATATATGTAAAATGTATAAGAAACAACAAAATAAAGTACAACCCGCTGAACAAAACCACTGTGTTATTGTCATTTTCTCCCAGAAGCAACTGGAGGAAAAGCTTATGGAAAACTGGACATAGCAACTAGAATTGCCTGTGCAGTTCAGTATTTAAATGATGATCTATGCAGATTGTTACTTATGCCACGGATTGATTAGGATTTGAGGAAATTTCTTTAGGAGGTGGAAGTCTATCGAGTTCATTCAACTAGTCAAGTCACTTTAGTAAGTAGCTATTAAAAATGGTAAGATTTGCAACAATAATTGGTAATACATGAGTTCTTGTATTGTTTGCTGATATGTGAAACATTATTAGATTCATGTTCTTGCCTCTTGCCCCCATCGATAGTATGCCAAGTTTTAATTGTCTGATGCTGGCCCTTGTTTCTGTGTAATATAGATTGGAAAGGGGACATACAGCACTGTATACCGTGCACGCGATGTTGAAACAGGTAGGATAGTTGCTCTGAAGAAAGTCCAATTTGACACTTTTCAAGTGGAGAGTGTGAGGTTTATGGCACGAGAAATTATAATTCTCCGCAGGCTTGATCATCCAAATATCATGAAATTGGAGGGGGTAATTGCTAGTGGCTCGTCAAGTAGCATATGCCTTGTGTTTGAATATATGGAGCATGATCTTTCTAGACTACTATCATCTTCTGGCATCAAGTTCAGCGATGCACAGGTTTGTTAACAATCACTTTGTACATCAGGTTGCACAGAAATAAAAGGCACTATGGTTTTCTTTACAATTTTCCTTCTGTATTATTTGTTATTTCCAAAGTGAGGCTATCTACCCCTGCTGTTTTCATTTTTCCTTGCTGTTGAATATTTGATTGATGCTTGCTTTCTGCCTTTCCATAGATTAGGTGTTATATGCGACAGTTATTAGCTGGACTTGACCACTGTCACTCACGGGGAGTAATGCATCGAGACATCAAAGTATCCAATATTTTGGTTAATAATGAAGGAATTTTGAAGATTGCAGATTTTGGTTTGGCAAATTTTATTAATGCAAGTCACCAACAAGCATTAACTAGTCATGTAGTGACTTTATGGTATCGGCCGCCTGAACTTCTATTGGGCTCAACAAATTATGGGGCATCTGTGGACCTGTGGAGTGTGGGCTGTGTATTTGCTGAACTTTACACCCACAAACCTATTCTTAAGGGAAGAACCGAGGTGAATTATTGAAGTCATGTTTTTTCTGATATCATACTTTTATTGTGTTCTTGACAACAAAAAAAAAAAAAAAAGGCAATGACATTTTCATACTACAAGAAAGCATTGATTAACCACTAGTCCATGTAAAAATAAAAAGTGTCCCCAGTACATGAGGCCGCTTGCTTTGCAAGGGTTGGAGGAGGGTCATATTTGTACACAGCCTCCCCCTGCCACACCCCCCCTCCCCCCTCCCCCCGGTCTGCAAAGAGGCTGTTTTCAAAACGAAGAAGCAACCATACCATTTCTACCTTGTAAGAGGAAAAGTGAAACAAAAACAAAAAAAGAAAAAAAAATCTTTAAGATGGAAGGCAATATTAAAATTTGTTCCTTGTCATAGAAAACTACTTAACATTGCTGTCTGATTTGTTTCTTAATGTTATCTTCTATGTTCTTTAACCTTCCATCCCTGCTCAGATACAGTTATGATGTTTCAGGAAAGAGCTTAAAACGTCATTTAAGTACAAATTCTTGAAAATCTTCTTATCCAAGCTTCTGATATTACTAGACAGACATAGTTCTTTGCACAGACATCCTTTCCATGCACAGAAATCCTTTCCATGGTTAAGGGTCGTATTATCTAAAAGCAAGACTGAATATGCACACTGTAGAATGTTGTTGTACAAACTACATGGAGAACATTATTTCTCCATTTTTCATTTCATGTGTGTTTAGTGCACCTTTTTTCTCCCTCTTTTTTCCTTGTAGGGGGAGGAAGGAAGGTCGATTTTTTTCCCATGCTGAGTTGAACTAGTAAAAAGAAAATTCCTTTGCTTGACAATTAGATTTTATAGAGAATAGCATCTAATGTTTCAGCTCTACATATTTATATAACTATTCAAATGCATTATGTACTCACTCCCATCCTGATAGCCTTAGTTTTGCATTAGTGTTTCCCTGGCATAAAAATCAATGAGCACCTTTTATTTTCATGTTCAGGTTGAACAGTTACATAAAATCTTCAAGCTTTGTGGTTCTCCACCTGATGAGTACTGGAAAACATCTATACTTCCTCTTGCAACTCTGCTTGAAACCCCGCCTACTTATGTAAACTGTCTTCGAGAGACATATAGAGAACTCCCAAAAGGTGCTCTGGACCTTCTAGAAACTTTTCTTTCCATAGAACCTCACAAGCGTGGGACTGCTTCATCTGCCCTTGATTCTGAGGTAACTTCTAGAATAACTTGAACGTTTATTTACACAATAACTTGAATTTTTAGAAAGGTACCAATTTGTTGTGTAATATGCTGCAGCTGATTCAATTTTTTGTTCCTTTTCTTTGATTGGATATTAAGAACGTTGATGTTGCTTTTGCAACTGAATAAACAACTTGCTCCCAGTTATTTCTCAATTTATACCATACCCTGAGGATCACCACAAATTTATTTCAATCCTTAAAAAAAGCTTCCCCAGCTTATGTGGCTTCACACTTTGTGAGGGCTGGGGGAAGGTTGTATTTATACATAGGCTTCTCCTTGCTTTCTTTCTTTTTGTTTTTGGGCAAAGAGATTGTTTGCAGAACTCGAATCTGTGACCTTGTAGTCACAAAGGAGCAAGGCTTGTCCTCAATTTTTTTCAATCTTTACTCAACAAAATTCCATTTTCCATTGAAGTTTTCTCAATCAATGTTTTTGTATTTGATTTCATTTCAGTATTTTTCCACAAAGCCTAATGATCCATCTAGGTTGTCCCCCTGGAACAAAGAGGTTGATGCAAAAATGCATGAAGAAGCACAGAGGTGAAGTACATCATACCTTACACTTCAATAATTATGATCAAGCTGACTTTCTTCTGTTATAAACAAGAACAGAGGCTTTTATGTTTAAGTATGCTAATATCAGAGGATGAAAGAGAGAAAGAACTGTTAGCATTTAAAGTTTACATGCTGTCAGAATTTTGAGTCGTACCTGACTGTAAAACTTTTGTGGTCACTCTTGTTTATGGGTCATTGCAGGTGTTGTTCATTCACTTATATGATAAAATGATATGGACATGCCCTGGGCATGCATTTTGTGCCAAGGAATCTTGTTTTTCTATATTTAGGTTCTTGGAATCTGCTGATTTTTATATGTTCAAAGCTGGTTCTTTAAAAATATGACCCATGCTAGCTTGTAAAACTGGATAGGTAAAAATCAGGAAATATCAAGCTTTTAGGTGCATGAACCATGCTATTTTCAACAATAAATTTACACAGTGTGAAGCCACATGTATCCTCTGAAGACTAAAAGATGTCAAAACTATTTTAGTTCTGTTGGACCTCAGAGATTTAATCTCATTATTTATATCTCCTCAGTTCTAACAATTTCACCTGCATTTGCACTCAATAGATGTTTCCGATATGCAGTGGCAGACTCAGAAAATTAGTTCAGTGGGGGCAAAAATACATTGAGAATATTTTTTTACAAAAACAAATACCAAAAAAAAAAATAAATAATAGTACATATTTATAATATTCCTCTATGAGATCTCATGTTTTGAAACCATTGTATAATAGCTTCGTTTTCAATAGTGTCAAATATATATCTTTCAAAATATGTGACTAGGCAATCATTTATCCATTCATCTCTCATTCGTTTGTGCAGTGAAGTCTTGATGATATTTACTGCAGAAAAAGCTCTTTTCCACACTTGTTGTTCCAAGCACTACTTTTAGTGACAACTTCACAAGCAAAAACACTAAGGATAAATTATTTCTTTGTATGCACCATTTTTTGAGCAAGTTTTCCAATCCCTGATATCGTAGAAAAATCAAAATTTGAGGAGACGTCGGCAATGTAGGTTTCAAGTTGAGTATCGAGTGCTATAAGCTCTACAGGGGAAATTGGTTAAAACCATAACTTAACATGTATAATAAATCATCTTAGATTCTCAAATCTCAACTGAAACAAGCAATATAATTATATAAAACTAAAGGCATAAACATCTAAATTTGTCTCATGAATAAAGGACAAAATTTTTCCTAGTAATCAATAAATCTTCAAGATTGAAGCTTGAAAGAGATGAAGAAAATGAGGGGAGAACAGAGAGAAATAAAAAATTGTGGCAGAAAATTAACCTCCAAAAGCCATCTCTTAATAGATTGAATCTTTAAATAAAACCTTGCAAGTAAAGAGTATTTAAAACCATTAAGGTTTAAACCGCTCAATGCATTCACACGGTAGAATGTTGGAATTATTTAAGGGTTTTAAATGCTCAACTTATTCACATGGTGATGCAATGTTGAAATTATTTAAGGTATAACAATGGATGATATAAATATGCATGTGTCTTGAGTCAATATCTACACTGTAAGAATTATATTTATTGTAACAAGTTCAATAGTAGCAGAAAGACCCAATCTAAATTTTGCCAATATAATAGTATGTAAATAAGAAAAAAATATTTATTGTGTTTCAAATGGCAGCAATAGGATTCCAACACAGGACATTTCAAACAAGCATTAAAATTTGGCACTTGAACCACTTGATCAAATTGTCACTCTTAACATAAGGTGCCATATCACATAATATATGTAATATTAATATATTACTAATTTATTAATACCACCAACTTTTCTTTTTCAGTGGGGGCAGCCGACCCCACTTGGCCCTTGGTCGGTCCACCCCTGTCCATATGGCCCTTCAAATAAAAATTCTTAGCTATGTGTCCAAAGATAGTAAATGCCTTCCTTATCTGTTCCGAATAATTGTATTATTTGTATATTTGAAAGTCTGAAAATTGAAGTGCTAGTATCATTTCAGAAGAAAGTCTAGCACCAGACTACGAGCATCTGGAACTTCAAGAAATGCAAGAAGAGCCTGTAAAGCTTTCCAGGAAACAAACTCCGTCTCTAAAGTGGTACCAATGCAGGTTTGTTAATCTCTCCCTCCCTCCCCTCCTTCCCCTGCCCCTTATTTTCTATTCCCAGGAGTTATAAGTTGGCTGCTGCTGATTTGCTATTTTCTTTATGAAGGCGATGGAAGCCATTACTCAATTTACTAGTAGAAACAATAGTGATAATGTTCTTAATGCAAAAGGAGCTACTGAGTCTTAGGTGTTGCTGAACTCATCATCTGATACTGTGTCTGAGGCTCCCAAGGCAACTCAACAAAGGTATCTCAAATAAATAGTAATCACTTTGTCCCAGTCACCACATCAAGCAGTTCTGCATCATCAAAAAGATGGAAAGAGAATGCTGTCTCAACGATAGATTACAAAGCCAAGCCTGTTCCAGAAGTAAAATTTTGAGTGATTTATGCCTTCCAGAATCCTGTGTCCAAGGGGCAAGAGAGTGGGGTTCACTCAAGAAAGTTCCACATTGATTCTAGAAGCAACTAGTGCACAAGTTTACAGATCATGCTACGCTGAGGCAACAGGGCCAAACTTATCATCCAGATTGTTCTAAGACATCTGACTTGAACCGCACCTGAGAGTTCACAAGGTAAGTTTATCAACTGGCTGGGTGCAACCCCAGTTGACAATCATGGGGAAACTCTGTAAATTAGCCTCCACAAGCTCTACAACACAGAAATTCTCAGAAATATTATACGAGTGAATTCTCATATAGTCGAAGAAACTGGCATTTGTTCTGGTTAAATTTACAACAACAATACACCAGGCCTTATTCCCATAGGTAGGATAGGTAGGTTGGTTAGGATCTTAGCTCGCCAATCATTTTCTATGACATTCTAGTTGAACTTAAGCTGATAAAATTGCATTCCTGGGGGAATTGTGTGGTCTATTCTTCAACATAAACCCAATTGCTGCAGGAACTCTAATCGAGTTGATATTATTAGAGCAATAACCGTTCTTGGCTGTAGTTGGAAACTGTTACGATTCTTGAAATTACTCCTAGATTTTCTATTCTAAATTCAGAAACTGCTTTAGTTTAGGAGTATTTCCTTTTCTTTTTTTACCCCTAGGTTGATACTTTCCTTGTAATTAGAATTCTGTCCATATTTAGAATAGGCTTTCTTCTATATAATGTACAGCTCTCTTGTCAATGAATGAGAAAGAAATTTTACCAAGAAATTCTTCAGAAACTAAGTGACTCATAATTGGATTTCACTTTTTCATTTTGCTTTTGATTTTCAATAATTTATTGCAACAATTTTTCTTTCCTCACTAAATATTAATTGTTTTGCATGCTGTTAGTCTGAGAGTATCAGGATTATCACTATCAAAAGGAAAGAGTACAATTCTGTGGAGAATTGTCAGCCCAACCATTTAGACTCAATGAGGGTCAAGAAAACCATATCCAGCAAGCTGTTAGTAGATCATGGTTTCACAGAGGTAAGAAGAAAACTCAATTCAAAACTTAAGCTTTTATTTTGATGTTTTGTAACAAAAGAGGGAGAGGAAGACTAAAAAAAACTTGATGAAAAACCCGTAAGCATGACATAGGATACAATGGACTTACGAAAGATATAATCATGCATAAAGAAGTCGCAGGTCTCAAATTCGTGTTTCCAGTCTCACCTAGTGAGGTTTAGACTTGTGATTATTGTTGTTTTTTGGGAGAAAGGTGGAAGAGATTACCGTCAAGCTTTCCATAGTCTGTCTTCTTCTGTTTGCATTACGCACAGAGGCACAGTCAAAGGAACGTCATGAACATAGCATATGATGATAGTTAGAGTGAATGTCAGCTCATATGTGTGTGCATATATCAATAGAACTGCAATGTGTATAAGGGGGCATTGTGTTGTGGTGCTTTATCAACATTTTCTATTCTTTTGAAAGTTAAGCTTCTGAACAAGTATTGACTGTCCATGGGTAAGTTGTCTTTTTTTGCTTCTGCGGGCTTGTATTGCAAAGGAATTTGGGGGCATCACAAAGGTAATGCTGGTGCTGCCTCTTGGCCGACATTTGCCTCCAACCTTAATGCCCCAAAGTCGCCAGTATCTTCTAATTTGCAGCTTGTGGAGGTGGTTACTGACACAACTGCAGTTCTTCTAATTGCAAGCAGTCTAACGAGTAGAAGAAAGAGGCAGTTTGATTCACATTTTAGAATGCATGTGCATACTTGAGCAGTGAATAGTTGGTGGTGAAAGGGATTTCAGTGAGTTGATGAGCAGCAAGTTGAATATGCCACATTAAGTTAGTTGTACAGTTGAAAGCATTATGAACTTCAACTGCTTTGAAGCATTATAAACTTCCAGTTGAGAGTTATGCTTATATACGTGTGTGTGTGCCTGTTTTCGGGGGATAATGCACCCTTTTTATTGTCAAAAAGGCTAAATTAATTGTTATACCTTCTCTGGTCACTCTCTCACTTCTACTTTTACTTTTATCTTTTTTGGTTTGAAGGTTGTACCTTTCTTATACTATTAAATAGTTTGTGCTACTAATATAGTCCATTTTTATTCAAACTCTGAAGGTGGCATGCCTCATGGTGGCCATATCATTATTTTTCATAGTTAAAAAGCGAATTTCAAAAGGCTCCTCTTAATTCTTACTAATCAAGGGGGACAAAGAAAAGTGTAACTATTATATCTAAATTATTTTACTAACTTGGTATATAACAAATTAAAGGTGTTCTAGGAATTTTAATATTTTTCAAATTTTATACAAGTGATGACGATGGTAAAGTCACCACTAAGAATAGAATGAGTCCTTTCTTGTTGATTGTAAAACTATTTATGATTATTTCATAGGTTCTCACACTCCTACAATGAAAGTTGTTTAGGGTTGTCTCTATGAAAAGGGTTTTTAATTTTTAAATCAAAAAGGTTGAAATATAGATTAAGTAGAAACCAACTAGGAAAGTGACGAGATAGAAATAAAAAAGTTAAATTGAGATATGATATCTATTATGTGTGAATAATGATTTTTATAAATAGACAAAAAAAAGATATGAATCTAGATATTCAAGAATGATGCTTTTATCAATTTTTGGAAGGATATCCAATCTAATATTTTGAGTTTCAAATTTTACCCTATCAGTCTATCATCAGATCCTTAATGTGGTATCCCATTCGTTCCGCTCGCAACAATCTAATAAGTTTCCCGAGTAAAAAAAGATTAGACATTTCATCTTCTGAAACCAATACTTTTGATGTTATTTGATGTACAATAATTTTTATATACCTATTATGGATCTGCATCCCTTGGGATCGATAAACCTTTTATATCTTATTAACCAAAGAGATACGACTTAGATCTCAAGGATCTCTAAAGGGATGACCAAACTTATTAGTTTACTCATACGGTCCTTGTCCCAATTGGGGTCTTGAGGTCGGCCCACATGGAGGTAGCTTATAGGCAGAGGAATTGCCCCCATAAATAAGTTTTTTATTATTTCAATAGAACTATTTTAATAGAAAAGTAGCACAATTCTAGTTATTAATGTTATAGGATGAATATAATTGTAAGTATGAAAAATATAATTGATATATTAATAAATTAACAAGAACAATAAAATTCAGTTTTGATGTACAATTGACTCTAACCTAATAAGTTTTTATAAAACTTTGACTATCGTCAATTCATTTTTTTTCATTCTTTAACTGCATAATATTTTTACTTTTCTTCAAATTAAAAAGAGAAAAAAAAAACTGAAATTTAAAACATATGCAAGTAAAATGGTAACTTTTCCATTTGATTTATTTAATTTATATTTTTTTCTTGTAATTTTTTTCTCTTAATGCAAAGGAGAAGGGCTAAACCTTCAGTATAGTAGAGATTGCAAAATGATATTTGTTTGAATTTGTAATACCTCGTTTTTTTTCAAGTGTGCGTAAACTTAAAATTTCGAGAATAGTTTTTTTAACGTAAATCTTTCCGCAACAATCTCATTCTATTTTCTTAGTATATCAAATTTAATGATCAATAAACTAAAACAGGTAATATCATTATAAATGCAGAAGTAAGATCAAAACCTTGAATGGTACATAATCTTAATACTTTATTCATAACATAGAACCATATCATTGTTTAACATGGCATCTTCAAACAAAATACATAGAGACTCATCTCTTAGCAATAACAACTAAATATCTCAAACGTAATTACAAGATATGTTATAGATCACTTATATAAATAACAGCTACATCTCGATAACCTCTTTTCCCTTTGCGCTGCTACTTTCATTTGAAACGTTTGAATATTTCAGAGACATAGGCCAAATTAGATGTTGAATCATCTAAATGAGACTTCAAAACATTTTCATAAGTATATGTAAGATCATGAACAACTGACATATTCCAACATGTCCCAATCCAAGAGAATCTTATATAACGCTTAACCCATATCACAGGGAAAGAACAATTTCTTTAAAGACAACATAATTACATTAACACATTGGCATAACGCAGTTCTAGCTTAAGAGGGGCAACATCAATGCATCTCCTTGACACCTCAGAAATAATTGTTGCCACTCCTGTCACAGGAGGGTCAACATTAACGTAGGAACCAGGCACAACATAATCACGACAAGGATTACGTTCCCACTCAAAAGCAACTCGGAAACACTACCCATTTTCAACACACATGCCAATGCCATAACCACAACATGAAATTATGCATTATATAAAACGACATTTTAATGCACGTATTTCAATGTACACGTAAGTAAATATTTTGGATGAACCATCCATAAGAAATCAACTTATCATAGCTCAAACCATTTGTATAAAACAAATCAAGTATAAGATCGAACCACCCACAATAAACCAAGTTTTAGGTAGAAATATTCACTTTAAACGAAACCCAGAACACCCCGATTCTCACCCAACCTTGATTCTTGTGCTAGGCTTCCAACGGTTCTCAAATTTGAGTCTCAACGTACCCTGCCTATCGTATATATTCAAAGAATTTAATATTCAATCTTTCTCATTTCTCCATTCCTTCTCTAACTTCTCCAAATGGTGTCTCCTATTTATAGGTCTTGAAACTTGACCACCAAGTATGCTATATTATATTATAATATTTCTTAATCATTTCAAATCTTTTAAAATATTCCAATCATTTAAGATCTTCTCAAATTTTTTGAGATATTCTAAGATTTTCTCAAATCTTCCATAATTTTTTATAGTCATTTTCAATCTTCTAAAATCTTCTCCAATCATTCCAAATCTTCTAAGATTTTCTACAATTATTTCAAATCTTCTCCCCAAATGGCTAATGGTGGCTTGCCACATGTCTCTAGATTTGATTTAAATAGGGTTTGGACTCTAAAGTGATTCAAAATTGGAATAGAATGTTGTTTGAAATCCAAAAATGATCAAAAGATGTATTAGAATAAGTTTATAAATCTGCAATCATGACTTTCAATAATTAGTTGGTTCAGTTTGCTACTCCAATAGTCTAGTTATGGGGTTTCAAGAATTACACATTGGTCTAAACTTTTTAGATAATTGCACTTAGACCCCTTGTAACTTGGTTTCAACTATTTTTTTAATTGTACTTATGCCCCTGGAGAAAAGATTTATTATGCTAATATTTCAAGATTTTAGGTAAATTATACTTTTACCCAAATTTCAATATTTATAATTTTACCTCTAGTTCAGAAACTGAACTTCTCCCTCAAGACCTTCATAACCCTTTGAAATATCATATTTTTTCAAATATTTGAATCTAAAAATCTCGGGTATCATATCATATTTAAGTCTAAAAATCTCAAGTGTTACAGTGTTGGAAAAATGACTAGGTTTGATATGTTGGAAAAAATTAAAGGTAGAATAAAAATAAAACGATGATGATAAAAATAATTAAACTTAAGGCGCAATGTTACTATCTTAAAGGTAGATTTCGTTACACACAATAATAATTATATCAAAAGTAACTACTCTTAGGATAGAATAAGTTCTTCTTGTATTACTAATTACAGAGAAATAATAATACAAGATGACAAGAATATAAAGAAATAAAACCCAACAAATATTGATAGAAAAAATGAAGTAAAGAAATAAAATCCAACAAATATTGATACAAAAAATGAAGTAGTATTATAGAGAAATAGGTAATGAATTGAAGAAGATTTATTATGTGTGGCTGAACGATATCTTTTATTTTTGAGAAAAAATGAATAATCTCAATTTAATAATTTGAGTCGTAATTTTAATAATAAATTAAATTTGTTCAATTTCACTAATGCAGTGGCAATTTTAATAGTAAATTGAAAAGTAACGGAAGAAGGTGTTAAAAATTATAAAGAAGAAAAGGAATAAGTCAATTATGGTGCCAACAAGTAAGAAAGCTCTGGAGAGGAATTGTTAACTTTGAAAATTTGACAAAGTGGAAGAAGGAAAGGGAAGGCTCTCGAGAAAGGGAAAGGGAAAGGGAAAGTGGAAGAAGGAAAGGAAGGCTCTGCATAAATGATATTATTTTTATAATATGATATTATAGGACTCGGATTGTAAAAATGTTTCTAAAGCATTAACAAACCCTGTTTGGTTCCTTCCTTCTTCTTCTTCTTCATTTGCTCGTTAGTTAGATTTAGGGGTTGTCATCATCATTTACGCAGCAGTAGTTGGGGAAATGGGTTCATCATCATCGTCATCATCATCATCATGATGTAAGCAAACGAAACTATCACATTCCAGCAAACTTGAAAAAGCAGCAGTGAAGTGAATATCCAACAGCAGCAGTGTAGTTGGGGTTGATGATGTTATTGATCTAGAAATAGCTTCAGACAGCATGTGAATATCCGAGCTATGAAACTCTAAAACGACAACATCGAACGTATGCATGCATATAATAGTAGTAGTAGTAATGGATTTTTGATGTTATAACATCATTTACACATTATGAAGATGAAGCCAACTTTTCTTCATACTCTACAGCAAACTCCTTTTATTTCTCCTTCCAATAATATTTCTACGACAAGGCTGGAATTCCATTCCATACATATACAATAATAATCCCAAAAAAAGAAAAAATCTCTTCATCATCCATACAGCAAGCAGCAGCAGGTAGTCTTGGAGAGCTTTAATTTGTTTGTCGGATCCTCTTCGAAAATCATTCGTCGTTGGTTAACAGAGTGGGAATTTGGCCGTGATGGACAAAATCGATCTTGTTCAGTCTCGCACAGCATAGCATTCTCTCCGGCAGTTCTTCTGGTTTCTGCGCCTGCTCGCGGTAAACACAACACGGAGACCACGTTAAGAAACTGTTCAATTCTAAAGATGGTTGAAAGGCAAAGTTTGATCATCATCATCTTCATCAATTGATAACGAAAGCTAACAGCCATTATGTTTAGACTTACAGGCCCATAATTTGAGATGATGTGGGGTGTAACAAAGTATAAGTAATACATACCTGGATTGTTAAACCCAGATCAAGTATTCCGTCTTTTAAACGTTCTCGGAATGCTTCCAGTCCCTTCCTCGCAATGTAGCTGAATCTATGAATGTCGAGGTCTACCTCAAAGTAATTGGGGCCCTACACAAAAGTGGATTGAAAATCATAACAAATCCTACCATCCACCAGTCCACAGGCATAACTGTTAAGATATGCATAGGAAATATGAGGTGTTTGTGTTTCCACCTGATAGAAACTGTGTTGGGGGCGTGACAGGACTGGCTTTTCATTGTAAGCATTTAAAAGCTTCTTTTCCGCAGAACTTGACACAAGTTCTTCTGGATTAACCACTCCAACCAAGATTTTTAGCCTCTCTCTGAAAGAAACTGTAGTTTCTTTGGTAAAGCCTTTAACCTTTTCCGTATCGTCCTCCACCAATCTCTGTAGCATAAACCATTGTTTTAACCAACTGGAAGCACAGGGCTCAACCGAAACTCAAAAGCGATTACTGAAAGTGTATAAAGATGAAACTGCATAATGCAAGCAACTAAACTCAGAATTCAAGTCAACCATTATACTCTTTACCCTGGTTGGTGAATGCAAATGCAAACTTATCGAAGCTTAATATATGTCTACCTGATTTTCTGTTCACTCTATGGTGTGCACCTAGCTGAAAATGACCTATCTAGGTAAATTCCTCACGAGATGATTTGTATAATTCTTAATCATACTAAGTAGGATGTTGGACTCTGATAAAACAAAACAATGGAGAAACGAATGAAACCCCAATCTTCCACAAGCTCGATTAGGTACACATGAGAGAAGAACATGACAGATAAAGTTGGAAAACCTCGAATAATATGACAGCCAATGTAGGAGTGAGGAAATCTACACATGATAATCAATAGGTTGACCTGTCAACTGGCCTAGAAGTCTTATGCAGTATGAAAACTTAAGCAAACAGTTAGCTCTGTTTCAGTTTTGATCCTTGTTGCTTGTTTACGATTGTAGGCACTGAAAAATTAGCAATCTGATGGACAACCATCTAGTGCATGTAAGGAATACAGATGCATGTTATAATGATTGTATTTCTGAAACAGAATGCCAGCCCACCCCGCTAAAGGAAAGAGGGTAATCCAGTGAACATGGGCCTGGATGGTTTTAGATATCCGAGAAGAGGGCAGAGCCAAACACAGAGGACCAACAAAACACATGGCTAGCATGGACAAACAAGAACAACGTCCCATACAAATGATAATAATAAGTTGATTCAACAGAATATGTTTGAACGATAATATTTAACCAAGAGTACCTTGATGCTTTCCTGAAAATGAGAAGAGATGTCTTTCTCATAACCATCAGAAAGTTTGAAATAGAGAACAAGGCTCAAGCCCTCCCCATCAGCCTCACCAAGAAACATTGAAGCAGGATAAGTCGGCAACTGCCATAAAGCAAAATAAGTGCGAAGTACTGAGATACTGCTAAGAAGCCACGAGTTTTCAATTTTGAACCAATGAAGTTTGACGTACATATTCCACCAGGTGCAATGATACGAACTAGAAATAAAAAGTTCAGAAGCTAAGAGATGTATGGAAATAGCACCTGAATATTGATAATTAGGAGTGAAGGGAGCTTCCCATCTCCTTTAACAGAAGGAAGCTCGAGGTGCTGTGCGATGTGATTAACCTTTCTTGGGCACATAAACATATCAACACCAATTGGAGTGTATGGACTGGAATTTGGAGCAGAGCATTTCCGCTTATCTCTGCATAGTGATGTGTCAGACAATGAGAGACTATAACAAACACTTGACCAAACACATTCCTTGTCACTGGTTACACTTTAAATGAACGCATACTTGAAATAATTTTCGCCACGGAGCTTAAAATTCATTGGTTCAATCTCAGACCAACATCCTGAAGTTGGCTTCCCTTCCTGGCAACATGGAATTAGGTGACCTGCCCTAGGATGGTATAAGAATCTCTTTGAAGTACCTGCACAAATATGGAAATGCTTATGCTGCAGTGTTAAAGTATCATCTCAAATAACTGTATTTGAACTTTTACAATAACATAAAACCAAACCGATAGTTGTCTATCATTGCATTAGGTAAAATAATCAATTAGAATGTTTTTTATTTAATATAGAATCAAATGCACCGATAAGTTAACCTTATATCTTATATATAGAGAGAGATTCTTAAGGTGTCAGCTGAAGTATACTTCAATTTAACCATTTATGCAAACAGATTAGTCTTTGCCAAGCTACAACCAAGAAAGTAATACTACAGCATTATGAATCAGCAGTATGCTTACTATATTCATTGGTTTCCTCTCCATCAAGAGACGTCCTCTTCAATGAAAGCCTAATAACTGTTGATTTCCTCCGTTGTGCTTGTTGGGCTGGACTTGTTGCACTAACTGTCCTGTCATTAAAGCTTACAGAAGGAACTAACCTAGGTAAGCTGGACATCAAAAGATTCTGATGCTTTTTCTCTTCTAAGTCGTGTTTGTTTTCTTTTGCACCGTTAACGCTTCCATGAGATTTGTCCAGTAAATTCTTTTTCTTGGCCGATAATTCTTCAGCCTTTCCCAAGCATGCAAGTTCATACCCCTGGGCACTTAAAAGTGCAAATCCATTCGAGTCCTTAAACCCATCTTTGCTCATAAACTTCTCTGGTTCCCCACCGTCAATTTTCATATACTTTTCGTGGTATTCCTGGATTAACCTGTTATCTACAAAGCATGATGAAGTTCCATACTGCAGCACTTGGCTGGTTGAAACACGGGGGAAAGACTCTGCTGGAGAAGAGGAATAAAAACATTTGTGAGATATGAATAACCGAAGCTAGTTACTTCATCAATTAATCATCAGTACACAAAGTGGCCTGGAATAGTCATGAGTACATGCTCAAATCTACCGAGATGTGAAGAAAAATCTTCAAGTATTTTGTGAATATAAGCATATTTAACATGTCGGCCCCTGAGTTCCGACAGCTCAAAGAATGTGAAAACATTGCCGCTAACTCACTATTTAAAGATATCTCAAAAATTTAATAGAGCTATTAAATTAAAGCAACTTAAGCTCATTGGCGCATGTATGCTGCCATTTCGGATACATATTATGTTTTCAGTTTTTCTATGTAAGACACCGCTCATCTTTCAAACATAATGAAGAAAAATCGACCTTTCTTACCTCCAACCACACTGCTGAAGTCATCATCTGGGTCAGACTCCAGAATACTAAGTGTGTCAAACCACGCCTCCTCTTGACAAATAACTGCAAAAACGAATTTATTGCGTCACTTCCAACTCAGTAAGCCATCTCCTTAAACAAACCCAGAATTTACAATTAGAATAACTAGGCTCTATATCTTTCCCCTGCTCAAAATCTAAAACACTTCCTTTTGGAACAACCAAACAGTTCCTCTTTCTCTAGTTTGCCAAAAAATGATAATTGGTCATCCAATCAAGTAGAATCCCATTGCTCTGAGGTCAACCAAACTCAAAAGCCAATTAAAGTCTCTAAAATTTGGAAGAGAGAATATACCATTAGCATCAAGCTGACTGCTGTGCCATTGCAACTGGGTGACATGGAGTGTTGAATTGGAAACCTCAGCTTTTCTCCGGGTGGTGGTTGTTTGTACAAACTCACTAACAGCAAAATCTGTTATAAGAGCTCCTGAATTACCAGCCCGTCTCCGTTTTCCATCAGGATTAAGCTTTCCATGCTTTTTCCTGGACTGGAGATGGTATTTCCTCCTCAACTTAACCGGGTTGGCCGGTGTGGATAGACAAGCACCCATTGTGAATAGCTTTGTTTCACTAGTATTCACAATGGATACTTACTGCATATGTCATGCCAACCTTACAGTTGTTCTGCAACAACAAAATGAGGAAGCAGCCACATTACCAATCACTTACACCGGCCAATCTGCTACATCTCTTTACAATCGATTCGGGCAAATATATATCATATCAAAGCAATGTACCATGTAATATCATACAATGTAGGAACAAAATATATAAAAAGTGTATTCTCTGTAATTTGATCTGTAAATGCTAATAGCCTATCTATAGAGGCAGATTACCATGAGATAAACCGTACTCAACTCTCAGATAAAATCTACCAAAAATCAGAGATATATAAATGTTGGATAAATCTAATCAACTAAGATAATAGCAACTTCAACAACGAATCCTAATTAATTTGGATTATCAGCACATACACCACTAAATCATTGAGAGCTTACCTTAATGTCAAAGTTCATACAAAACTTACAAGAAACGGATCAAACAAAAAGATATGTGAAAAGGGGAGGACGAGGGAATTGGGTTCACATGCATTGAGCAAAAAGAAGACAAAAAAACAAGTCCTTTTCAGAAGATAAAAGTAAACAAACTTAAATAGGAAACCAAATTTTTTTTTTTAAAAAAAAAGAACATATAACAAATCGTGGATCATACGATGATGACGAAGCAAATAAGCTATTATTAAGATACAATGTTGAAAAGGACGGGCCCAGGAAACGGCTGGGAAAAACGAAATTAAGGCAAGGAGAGACGAGAGATGATTGATGAAAACAAAGACAACCTGAAGCGTGGGGGCATTGGGGGATTATTATTATTGTTGTTGTTGCTATTATATTGTCGTTGAGATGATTTGAATCGTCTTTCTGTCTCTCTCTCTGAGATAACCGCACCGGCACCGGAGAGAGACACAGAGTCCGAGAATGGGTCCGACTCCGGCTTTGGCGGTCCGAATATGCAAACCCGAACCAGCCCTTTGTGATTGAACTCCCTCTTATTTATTATATAGATGAATTTGCTTCTGCGGGACACAGCCACAACCACTGCCATAGCCACGTCCTTACATTTTTTTTTTCTTTTTATTTACTTTTTATCCTTCGGATTTTTCTCTTGTTTTTTACTATTTGGATGATTGGTTTTGGTCTCGGAGCTTCCTATGTTTTCACTTCTATTTTTGTCCGTTTGCCAACAACCGTTAATGTTGTACAAATAGATGTACATTGATTAGCGTTTATGAACAACTTTTGTTTTTTCAAATTATAGAAAACACAGCCAATTTGTGAATCAAAACTTCTTTTTTTATAATATTCTCTCTTCTCTCTGGTGGCATGGCATTTAAAATTAATTAGCTATGTATTTAGTAATTATTAATTTTGTTTTCCGACTTAATTAGCCAATTCAAGATCCATAAATAGCATGTTTTGACACTATTTGTGGTAAATGGAGGTTCAATGCATAGGCACCAGTAGTTCTGCATGGTCCATGCACCCGCCCATCTATCATTCCTTGCCCAACAATCTACTCTTTTTTTACAGATTTTAAAACTTTATCATTCCTAATGCTTTTATTAAAAAATAATTAGTACACAATATACTTCATGAAGTACTTATTAGTTTATATTTACAGTTTTTTTTTCATTTAAAAAAAAAAGAACTTTCTAAGAACAAAAGTA
Organism: Diospyros kaki; assembly: GCA_036245055.1. NCBI lineage: Eukaryota > Viridiplantae > Streptophyta > Magnoliopsida > Ericales > Ebenaceae > Diospyros > Diospyros kaki. The sequence goes on from BSEG01000016.1 coordinate 35,657,261, forward strand.
TATAATTTTATTTAAACTTTTATTATATAGTTTTGATATACATGTCACATGATCTCTCGTAACATATAATTAAATAGTATAATAAGGTTCAATTTGAACACTCTTCCCTAGAAACAACATCAAATGACGTGAAAATTTAAGAATGGGATTGGGAGGTGAAATGAATCTTGCTAACTTAATTTAATTTTAAAGTGAGGAGCTGGTTTATTATTGGCATATTAACACATATATATATATATATAATAGCATAACTTAAAAAAGTATTCCTATAGTTGCAAGTTAAAAATAAAAATCATAATTTGGAAAATAAAACGAATATTATGTTAAATCATTAAAAAAGTAAAAGATTAGTAAAATTTAAACTTATTCTTATGGCACAATAATAATATGTACAATAAATAGCATGGCATGCCACGGTTAATTATTTGAAAAAGTTGAAAGTGATTAGAGCGTTAATTAATTAATTAATTGGGAAAGGCTAGTGAACATTTTCACATGGGCAATGAACAAGTTGATAATTAACTTCTTTTGTTTTTAATTAAGGAATTATTAAAGAAATATATTTGATAATAATAATACAATTGAGTATTGAGTGCAGTGCAGTTGAGGAAACCTCAAAGTGTGCGCTAAGTCTTTAATTATGGGAAATTGATGAGCTGATGAGCTGGGTGCATGGGTGATACATCAGATCTGCTTAGGTGGCCTACCGTCTACGTGAGATGATTTTTATACATGCAAGTGTGAGGACTGAGGAGATAATAAACAATGAATTGAATGCTTGAATTTCCACAACCATGAGTTCAGATGGAATTATTGGGCACATGCTGCCCCTCCATTATTATCCGCTCAGCCTCACTGAGATATTATACATATATATATATATACAGAGAGAGAAAGAAAGAAAGAGAGAGAGAAGCAGATGATGATGGAAAGACGAAGAAGAAGAAGAAGACAGACAGAAAGGCAGACAGTATTTTTAAGAGGGAGAAGTTGCACATGACCCTCTCTGATAGGAGCCATTTTGGTTCACTCAACCACCACAAACCCCAACAACCATATATAATTAGGGCTGGAATCTTAAATATTATGTAAATTTATAAAATTATATTTGAAATTTGTTTAAATGACATCGATAATTTTATATTTAAGTTTAACTCATATAAAGAGAGAAGACAGAAATATAAGGAGATTTAGAGAGGGACTAACAAATGAGGATGGATTGATGGTGTTTGCAGAGAGGTTGCAATGGTGTTGCCAATGAGACACAATGGTGATGCAATGGTGTTGCAGATTGAGGCGTGAAGTGATCATAGTCCTTGATGGGAAGCAATATATTCATCTTCAAAGACCTGGTTCGTAATGCGTTTGAAGATGTTCGCTCATCTTTGAATTAAATTAAACTTTTTTAGGTAGGGTTTGATCTGGGTTCAAAGATGAACAAATTAAATACTCATTTATCTTCAATCTCATTTCAAAATTTCTAGATTCAATTCTTCAATCAGGATTGATTAATCTATCACCAATGGGCATAATGGGGTTCTTTACCATCCTCGACCTTTGGTAGTGAGGAAGACGGTAATGAGGAAGACGGTAATGAGGAAGATTGATCTCTGATAGGTAACCTTTTGATCTCTGAGAGGGAAGAAAGGAGATAGAAAAATATTTAAAATACAAGGGCAAAATGGTCATTTGGTGTAGTTTGTTATTCTCAAGGAGGTTAGTGCTATTTTAGAAAATATAAGGGTGGTTGATGCAATTTTTAATATATGAAATTTTTCCTTAAGCATTTTATGTAATAAGACTATTAATTTGGATTATTTTATAAAATCAAATATTACTATTAATTCAAATAATATATGTTAGTTCCTTTCCGTTTTCACTTAGCTTAGGCCATCTCCAACGGAGATGGCAAAATGGCAAAATCAGTGAATTTTGTTGTTTTGCCATCACCAATGGGACGGCAAAATTGGACGCTAAAATGGCGTCCTGAACATGGCGTCCCACTGTTCACCCACGGTATTTTGTCATTTTTTATTTTATTCCCAAATTGCCCCTCTCCCACCAATGTAGAAAAATGTTATTCCTATTATGTCCCCTCTTAAATTTGTTTTAGTGTGTATAATTATTCATTTTGACCTTAATTTGTGTATCTAATTTGACCATTATTTTTAACAATATAATAAATTAAAATTAAATAAAAAGATTATAATTATTTTACAAGATAAAATAAATTACTCCATAAAATTTAAAAAGTTGAGAACAATATGAGCAATACAGAAACGTAAACATTGAAAATTAAATTGTAACATACACTAAAAATGAAAGACAAATATTTAATAATCCGGTAGATTATTTTCAGATCCTCCAAGACCATCAAAATAATGACCAAATGGAGTTGAGGAACTTCCAAGTTTTTTGTCATGTTGTTCACCTCTTTTCTTCATGATTCTTCTCTGTTCTTTTCGTATAAACTCGCGTAGTTCTGGATCTGAAATAGAGCTCAAATCTTTTAGTAGAATTTTATTTTCAGAACAAAATTCTGTAGCGTTGGCTTTTTTTAGATTACTTTTAGTTCGAGCTCTCTGAATTTCGTAAATTTCTTGTCTATCTTCAATTCCCTTATGTATGATTTCAGCGAGTTGACGTTGCTCTTCCATCTTTTCTGCAATCATTTTTTAAAACTCTTCTTCATTTTTCCCTTTTGATTTCGTTTTTTTAATCCCAATAGGTCGTTGACTAGAACTGCCGCTTGGATTTTCTTCATTTATATCAAAAGAAAATGAAGAAAATCCAGGAGACCCTGAGGTAGGAGTTTCTGGAGTTGGAGACTCTACATGTGTTTGAAAGCTTGATAATTCCACTTGCACGTGTTTTTCAAATTTTTCGGTATTCTTAAGGATGGGCCAGACATGATCAAACTTAAACCCTTTCTTATATTGATCATCCTGTGACAATAATATTTTGACTCAATCAATCTGTAAAATGATATCAATATACATGTTAACATTTATTATGAATAATATAAGAAAACAAACTTTTCAATCAATACTTACAATATCTTGTTCAGAAGCACCACTTGGATTCAGATTTTCCACTTATCGAATGCATCCTCGCAATTTGCCAATAGCTTTTGAAATTGTCGTGTAGCGAGTCTGCAATGATCTTAACGGTCGAGTCTGAGTGATACACTCTGGTAGTGCGTTGTTGTAATCAATCTCAACTCGAGACCAGAATCTCTCTTTCGTTTGATTCATACCTATGATCAGGTTTTGAGAAACATCTAGATATACACAACATAGGTGTATATCTTATTGAACGGTGTATGAGCCACTTCGTTTGTTGGAACTCATTTTTTATTGGTTAGTAGAAGGTGAAGATTAGTAGAAGGTAAAGGTAGCAGAAAGTGAATGTTAGCGTTAGCAGAAGGTAAATGTGGCAAATAATGAAGAGGCTCACATTATTTATAGTAAAATAGAAAGAAAGATAGGGTTAGATATGGGGAATCCAATCCAATGGGTGAGGTTTGATGATATATAATAAATGGTTGTGATGCATGTTCGCAAAACGAGGTGAGACTTGGGGATAAGATAAGGTTATGTACGGGGAATTAAATCCAATAGGTGAGGTTTGATGATATCCAATAAATGGTTGTGATGCATGTTCGCACAACGATGTGAGACTTGGGGATAAGATAAGGTTAGGTACGGGGAATTAAATCCAATGAGTGAGGTTTGATGATATCTAATAAATGGTTGTGATGCATGTTCACAAAACGAGGTGAGACTTGGGGATAAGATAAGGTTAGGTACAAGGCATTAAATCCAATGGGTGATGTTTGATGATATCCAATAAATGGTTGTGATGCATGTTTGCAAAATGAGGTGAGACTTGGGGATAAGATAAGGTTAGGTACGAGGAATTAAATCCAATGGGTAAGGTTTGATGATATCCAATAAATGGTTGTGATGGATGTTCACAAAACGAGGTGAGACTTGGGGATAAGATAAGATTAGGTATAGGGAATTAAATCTAATGGGTGAGGTTTGATGATATCGAATCAATGGTTGTGATGTATGTTCGCAAAATGAGGTAAGATATATCTGACAACTATAAATTGCAACACTCAGTATTTGCAAAAAATCATTGAAAAAAGTATTCCTTATTGACCATAATGATAGCGAAGTATTTTACCTTGGAGGTCCCTCAAATTATTTTACTTCTTCGGCATCATTGTCCGAAAGTGATAATGATAGCGAAGTAGAACTTACGAATCACCTAGCAACAATTGATGCCTAAATTGAAGCAGCCAGTCTTTTGTATAACAACAACAACATCCTTCTCGCTCACCTCCTTGATCAGCAACAACACAAACCGATACATAGAGGCTCGATACCTGGTCATATAATCATTCATCGAGATCAGGAGGCCGCTGATGAAAGATTGTTCAACGACTACTTTGCCGAGAACCCCCATTATGGCAAATGGATGTTTCGTCGCCGCTTTCGAATGTCACAAAGATTATTTTTGCATATACTTCAGGCCGTCATAGCTCATGATAACTACTTTGTACAGAAAATGGATGCTCTAGGAAGACTCAGTTTGTCCTCGATTCAAAAGGTAACTACTGTGTTTCGGATGTTGGCATATGGTGTCGTAGCAGATGCAACTGATGAGTACATCAAAATTGAGGAGTTCACTACTATTGAAAGTATGAAGAAATTTTGTCGTGCTGTTGTGGAGGTATTCGGCGGTCGATATCTAAGATCACCAAATGCTAACAACATTGCGAGGCTACTCTATGTTGGTAGACAATGTGGTTTTCCTGGAATGTTGGGTAGTTTGGATTGTATGCACTGGAAATGGAAAAATTGTCCAACCGATTGGGCCGGCTAATATGCAGGCCGAAGTGGATCTCCAACAATTATTCTTGAGGTTGTAGCAGATTACGATCTTTGGATATGGCACGCACACTTCGGTATGCCGGGTTCAAATAACGACATCAATGTTTTGAAGGCCTCTTATCTGTTCGCCAACCTAGCTGAAGGTATTGCTCCTCCCACTAATTACGTCATACAAGGATAAGAATATAATATGGGTTACTATTTAACATATGGTATATACCCGAAGTGGTCTACTTTTGTACAAACAATTGGTGAGCCACGTGGTCCCAAGAAAAAAATTTTTGCAATGAAACAAGAGAGTTGTAGAAAAGATGTAGAACGGGCATGTGGAGTTCTACAATCTAGGTTTGCAATAGTTGCAGAACCGTCACGCTTTTGGCAAAAAAGTGTCTTATACGATATAATAACTGCGTGCATTATTATGCACAACATGATTATCGAGGATGAACGTGATGTTGAGTAGCCAATTCGAGATTGGGTAAAAGCACCAAGTCCAGACGTTGAAATGGTTGTTGATGAAGGCACCTGATTTCAAGAATTCCTCGCTCGACACTGAAAAATCAAGGATAAAGAGGCTCACATTGCACTTCGAAATGAATTGATTGAACATTTGTGGGAAGAATATACTAATTTTGAGAATTAAATGTCGAGCCTTAATTGTATTTTTTTCTTTGTAATGTTTTTTCGTTCAAATAATTCCTTTTGAATCTTATTGTGTTAAATTATAAATCTTGTAGATTGCGATATTATGTATAATATCATATTTTATTTTTTAAATAAATGCAATATTTTATGTAAATATGTATAATTTTTTTTACATATTTAATTTGCAATTGCATAAATAATTAAGTAATTTTTTGAAATAAATTAATTGTTATGAATTAAAGAAATAAGAAAATAGAAATAACACTATTCATTTGGTGTAACTTTTGGTGTAATGGCTTGGAGATGCCTTGATAGGATAGTGTGAAAATTGTACCATTTCAGTGCAAAAGTTGTACCATTTTGAAGTTTTAAGTTAGAGATAGTTTTAGGACTATGATACTTGGTCAAGGTTCAACCAAGTATTTTGAGTCGAATAAGGTTCTTACCAAGTATTTTGACTACATTTGACCCTTGCATCTATACACAATGTATGTAAGTAAAATCAAGGGTTAAATTTTGGCTAAGACAAAAAAAAAATATTTATCCTTTTGCCTATACCAGCTATCTTTTAGAAATTATGTTAAAACATGTTTATGAATTGTGTTAGAGTTTTTGAAGTATAATTACTTTATTTTAGGATTTTGTGTAGATTTAGAAACCGACACATTATTTAATCAAACTTAAATTTATTTGGGTCAAACTTGTTCAATTTTACTTTATAATTTGGTCACTTTCATGTTTAACTTTCTCAACAAATGATTCGAATTTGAGTTTATATAGAACTTTAATGGAAATGCTAGGTTGACATTTCAAGTTGACACTTGGAGTAACGCTCAACCTAAACACTCCCTTCTTCATTCTTTAAATGGCCAAACACCACTAACCCAAATTACCCCTCTAAATCTATAATTTGTAAAGCCAAGTTGAAAAAACCTTAACCCACTTTCTTCCCAAAACCCTCTTCACTGCCCATAGCCAACTGTCGCTTGCCACTTCCTATAATAGCTCTTCATTTTTATTTATTTTTTAATTTTTTTTTATATCAACTGGGTTTACACAACAAGTTTTTACTTAATGAAAAATCCCATGGTTTCCTAGTTGCTCGACTCGCATTTGAGATAAGTTTGACGTCTTGGTTTGGGACAATTTTCTTAATATGAGTGGTTAATTTATTTTTTCATTTTGCCTTATTTCTTGATATCCTATAACTTGAATTCTCTAACTTTAAACATTTGTAATGATGAGTATACCCCGTTCTTGGTTGAATTTTCTAGGTTTAGATTGTGGTTCGAGTGACCTGCTTTGTCTCAATAGCTTTTGTACCCTTTTAGTCAATTAAAAGTCCATTTGGAACAATTGAAAACTCATCATCACACTTTGGAAGACTAAACTTGTTATTTTGCTCTTGGTTTTAGCTTTGATAATGAAACATTATTCTCTTATAATGTGAGAAATATTTTGTTTTGTTTTATCTTTATTACCTTACTCATTTTATTCCTTGATTAAGGTTCGTAATGAAATACAATTTTAAACACTTTTACTCCAATGAAAAACATATCTTGAGGGCCTTGAAAAATCAAGTTTTTATATCATAAGATTCATTTGAATTTGTTTTATCAAAATGAATTTTAAAGTGTTGGGGAAATGAATCAAAAATCTTTTAAAAGTAAAGGACAAACTGTCGATTGATTCTAAGGAACAATCGACCATTTTTAGCCTTACTGTCGATCGACTTTGATAGCCTATCGACTGATAGCCTATCGACTGGTTAAAAGTGGCTCTCGGTCTTAAGAGGTCAACAGTCACTGCATACAAGTCGACCATTTTTCAACGTGTCAACCATTTTTGCTCATGTTGACTGTGTTTCAAATTTTTGCACTAACCTGTCAATCGATTATTAGAATCTATCGACTGTTTTCTCGCAGACTTTTCAACAGCTAATTCTGGAGCTCATTTAATACCCCCAACTACCACCAACAGCCATATTTTTCAAATGGCTCATCAAGTATTATAAATTTAGACCCAGTGGAGTAATTAAGAGGTTTGGAGAATGCATCGCAAGCATTCAATTGTCCCAACTACTCTCAAGTGCTCAAGGTGTTTTAAATTTTTCTCTCTTAAGGCTTTGTTCTACCATTGTATTTATTGCTTCAAACTTTGTAATTATTTTGAAAGAATTTGTAATTGAGATATTCATGTCTCAGGTTTTCTCTTATTGTAATATTGTTGTATTTTCCTAGCAAGTGTGCTAGATGGCCTATTTTGATAGCAAGAGGTTGTAATTTCTATTTTGATAGCAAGAGGTTGTAATTTCTAATTTAGTGAAGTTTTTAAAATCTTTAGTGAAAAGTTAAGATAGTGGATTAGGCCATTAGGCTAAATCACTCAAAAACTATTTTTGTCTTCCTTGCCTTTACTTTCGTAGGATTTATCTTATCAAGCATTTCTATTAATCTTTTTAATTTGCACTAAATCCTCACTTTGTGGTAGAAAATATTAAATTTAAACTAAAATTTTTAATCACCTAATTCATCTCCCCTCTTAGGTTGTGGGGTCATTGCTAGTCAATTCTATCAAAATTCATTAGTTTAGTCGACACAAAGTTGACTTGTTTAATCTTTACCCTTACTACCACACGACCATATTCACTTTTTTAGTTTACCAAAGTCAACCAATGTGCCTGCTTGATGTCCAAATGATGTCAATTTTTTCATGAAATTCTGACATATTGTAGCTCTTTTCATGGGCTCTCTCTCAATATGTTTGGATTGAAATCAACCTCATTTACCCTATTATATTTCTTAGTCATGAAAAAACATTTTGATTTTTGACAAAAATCCAATTTACTTCAAACCTCTCATTTTTTAAATGATTCTTTGTTGTCAAACTCAACATTTTAAATAAAACTTATTTTATCAATAAAATAAGAATCCCCAACACAGATATTCTTTTAACCATAATAAAAGTTCCATCAAAGTCACAACTGTTAAGTCAAAACCTCATTCATGTAACATTAAATACAACCCAAAAAAAAAATATTTATCATATCAAACATGTTACATCATATAACATGCTCTTGTAGTCATCTCAAATTAGGGACTACTCTAATGGCCTCCACTAGTGGTAGCAGCCCTCGAATCATCTAAAAATGTGGAAAATGCAAGTTATGAGTCTTTATATGAATGAGTCTCTAGATCTTCTGTGTGAGAATCTTATTCTTAAGGTGTTGAGACTGTGTGACAGGATTCTTCGATAATAAAATATCTTAAACTATCCCGTTCAAGTATGAGGACTCTGATTAATCAAGTATGGACTAGCACAGGGGTTACTATCTCGTTCAGTATGGGGATACTAATGGAAGGATAGTGTGTCACGCGCCATATGACATAAGATGTCACTAGTAAACCTGTGAGTGATCATTGGGAAACGATCATTCGAATGTGATACCGATGACTGACCACATGGCCTAGTGGATAATAGCCATGTCATCAGGTTGCGATGGGGTGTTGATCCTTAGACTTGAACAAGCACAATTGTTTTATGTATTGGTGTGCAGAATTTTCTAATAAGACGAACCATTCAATTGAGAGGCGGGAACGTTCATCTATGTGGTTCCGTATTGCTGGTATATGGAGACAGGTGTTAGCAATAGGATCTGTCGCCCTTATCAGTATTTGATGGGGTAAACTGATAGAAAATAAGTCCTAGGGCACACACCAAAATGAGGGGTGAATTGATGATTTTAAAAAGAAATGTTGATTTTCAATATTTTACACAATGTAAAAGAGTGTTATAAGAAATAAGTGAGGGATGTAAAAGAGCTAAAAGGTAATTAAATGAAACAAGTGCACAAGAACATAAAGATAAATAGTGGTTCGGCTTATCCAAACCTAATTTACTACCTTAACTCCTCATTAAGGATTTTTTAACTCAATTCACTAACACCTTTTACTTAGGTCCTTTAGTCCAAAGACTAGGAAAGAATACAACCTCATATCACCTAGATAGGCCCTCAAGCTCTACAAGCTTGGAACAAATGAATACAACAGTAAAATGAGAGTTCTAAGAGTTTAACCTCTTAGTTACAAGTTCTCTTAATGAAAATACAAGGCTAAAATATAGATAGAAACAAGAGAAGCATAGCTTTTATACTTGATATGAGAGAACACAAGAAAATTAAAGCTCTATCACTTCTTGGACACTTGGTAGTTGAGTATTAAATCATCTAAGAGCTTTGAATGATGCTTCAACCACCTATTTATAGTTGATGGAGAGATGAGACAAGAATTAGACCGTTGGTGGCAGTTGGGAGCATTAAATGCGTTAAAAAAACTAGTCGTTATGAGAACCTACGAAACAAACTGTCGATAGATGGAGAAGGTTAGTCGATAGTTATAATATAAAACTATAGTATTGAAACCATCTCAAATGTCTTTTATATTCTTGACCTTAAAAGCAATTTGTTGAGTGTGGGACAACCACAAGGGAAGGGATATGTGGCTACAATCAAAGAATGAGCCTATGATATCCATGATCCTAAAAGAGGTTTAATTGTTCATGTGAAGATGAGATCAAACAGATTGCGTCTTCTATGAATCAAGAATGCATGCACTTGCCTTGTGGCAGATACGAATGATCCAATATGGCTTTGGCATTACCGCTATGGCCATTTGAACTTCAACAAATTAAAAACTCTCTCATATAACCATATGGTGACAGGCCTACTTTAGATTATTCTTCATTCCAATGTATGTAAAGAATGTGTGGTTGGGAAACAACATTGTGAGTAATTTTCCAAAAGAAATGCATGGAAAGCCCATAGACCATTGGAGTTGATCCAATCCAATATAGTGGTCCCATTAACCAGGTATCTGTTAGTTCCAAATGATGGAAAAAATATCCCAAGATGGTGGGTGAATTGGGATTAGGGTAAATTCTTCAATAGATTAAACCTCTATTGTTTACAAAACACTATGTTTCGAAATATCAAGGAGTTTGTTTCGAAATCAATCTTTTGTTTGAATATGTTTCGAAACCTAAGTGAGTATGTTTCGAAATCAACCTTTCTATTAAGTATGTTTCAAAATCTAAGAGACTATGTTTTGAAACTTTCCTCTCTGTGTTGCTTATTTTGAAACTTTTAGCTTTTGAAAACGTTTCTTTTTAAAGCATGAACAATGATAACAAGAAGTAAAATAGTAAAGCAAGTGCACAATGAACAATGATAAGATTTATAGTGGTTCGGCCTCTGCCTACTCCACTACCTTCAAGCTTACTCACTTGAAGGATTTTCAAAGACAATCACTTTTACTAGTGATCAACCACAACAAGGGTTTTACCACGGTTCACCCTAAAACCTTGTACACAATGAGTTTTTAGGGTTCAACTCAAACCTTAATACCACAATGAATTTTACGGCTAAACTCAAACCTTACAATCGATAATCAAGATAAATGAAACTTATATTTTACAACCCAACAATTTTAATGTAATGAAAACCTTACCAAATGGTTATATAAACCTCTTGGTATGAGGTGAGGAGAGCTTAGAATGGATGAGACGTCGGTTTCAGTTTGCTTCTCTTTTTCACACCACAATGCACATAAAAGATTGTTGAATGGATTTTCGTTGAGAGCTTGTCACAAAGATTTTGGTTCACTTGTGCTTGTGTATGTATCAATGTCTCTTATATGTGTGTTCTCGTATGAATGCTTGTAAGAGGTGCTTCTTGTTTTCAAAGAACTTATATAAATACCAACAAATAGACTTTTGGCTAATTATAACCGTTAGAGACAAGATGATAAAGTAGGTTTCAAAACACACCTTATAGATTTTGAAGCAACATTCTTTTACACTGAAGTTTCGAAACATACATCACATGTTTTGAAACATCTAGCCTTTACAGCTGGTTATGCATTTAGAGATAGAATGAGCGGGAGATAAAGCTTTTAAAAACTAAATAATTATGTTTTATTCTTCACTTTCAAAATATTTGAAATTAAAACATCAAGGTATGTAGATTAAGTCAAAAGATAATTTTTAAATAGCTTTTGAATTAAAATGCAAAAGTATGTCAGTTTTTCAAATACAAAGTCAGATGTTTCGAAACATGCTTCAAAAACATATATCAAAACATATGCAACATGGTTTTTAAATATTCTGCTGACAGAAATGACAGAGGTTTCAAAACAGACTATATAAGTTTCGAAACATATGCTTAGATTTCAAATAAGTTTCGAAATATAGCAGATAAAGTTAGCAAACATTGAAACCTTAACAAAAGACATTTCGAAACATATATAGAAACATGACAGAATGATGCATGAATTTTGGATTTTTCAAACATCTGAATATTCACACCAAAACACTAATCATGCTTGTTTCGAAATATGAAAAACTTATTTCAAAATATGAAAAACTTGTTTCAAAATATGAGATTATCATAAAGATTTTTCATTTTAAGATTGATTTTTCATCAAACACATTTTCTCATATATCAAAAAATATGATGCAATAATATCCAATGGCAAAAAGAAATATTTTATTTCCTTTATTTATGACTATTGTCGAAAAACTTGGGTTTATTTCTTACAGGAGAAATCTAAAGCTTTTAAAACATTCAAAAGTTTCAAAGCTTTGATACAGAATGAAGTTGGGAGAAGCATCCAAAATCTTCGTACTGATCGTGGGGGAGAATACATGTCACTTGAATTTGCAAAATTCTGTAATGAGTATGGTATAAAAAGGTATTTGACAAAAACCTACACACCCCGACAAAATGGTGCATCGGAGAGGAAGAACCAAACTATTTTAAACATGGTAAGAGGTATGTTGACAAAAGGAAGAATTCCCAAGAGTTTTTAGCCTAAAGTAGTGAATTAGAGCATCCATATTTTTAATCGGAGTCCCACACATGCTGTTAAAAACATGACACTACAAGAAGCTTAGAATGGATGGAAGTCAACCATTGATCACTTCAAACCTTTTGGGTGCATTGCATATGCACACATTCCAGATAAGACAAGGAAGAAATTAGATGACAAAGGAGAAAAATGTGTTTCTTGGGGTCAGTGAACAATCGAAAGCCTACAAATTGTTCAATCCTATCACAAAAAACATTATCACTACTTGAGATGTTGTCTTTGATGAGGATAACACATGGAATTGGTCATATTGGGTAGTAGAAAATACCTATTAGTTTTGAAGAAGAAGAAGAAGAAGAAGAAGAAGAAGAAGAAGAAGAAGAAGAAGAAATAACATTAATGCAGCTAACTCCTTCTGTTGATACTACATGTGACTCTAACGAAGTCCAGGCAGCAATAGCAAGCGCAAGACCTCATCGCATGACAAAGAGACCAGCTTAGATGATGGATAACGTAAGTGGAGATGGACTTCCTAATTAAGATACATTTATCCACTTTGCACTATTTACAGATTGTGTTCATGTAGTTTCAAAGAAATAATAAAAAAGCAAAGTGGCGGAGAGCTATGGATAAAGAAGTCAAGGCTATTGAGAAAAATGGAACCTAGGAATTGACAAATCTTTGCAAAGGATAGAAGACAATTGGAGTCAAATGGGTTTATAAAACAAAGCTAAATAAAGATGGAAAAGTTGATAAATACAAAGCCTGATTCGTTGCAAAAGGGTACAAGTAAGAATTCGATGTTGATTACAAATACGTGTTTGCTCTAGTTTCAAGACTTGACACTATTCAATTAAAGGTATTGATGAGCGTATTGGAGAGCCCAGTTTAGCAAGAATCCTGATGGAATATTAGTGGGTGCCCTCTACATGTTCCCATTGCAGGGTATTTAGTCATAAAGTTTCAAATTGTCCCAAGGTTCTTGCTCCAACTCTGAAGACTTCTATGGTGTCAAATACGGAGTACCAAAAAGGAAATGGGAGTACTAGTGGGTAGGTTCGAGGAAGCAAGTCAACGGGTAATGTATCAAGTAAAAAATCCCCTCTTGTGTCTCTTCATACAATTGTTGAGCATGCCTCTGTGGTTATTTTTACTCATCATAATGATATAGAGACCTAGTTCGAAAATCAGTTTTGTACTCTTATGGAAGAAGATAGGGATGTTCCCCCTATTAGTGATCTGGAGAGGTTTATGGAAGGGTTGTTGTTTGGAAATGGCGGCTTGGCTATTGAATAAATTGGTAAAGGTGTTGGTATAGAAGATGATGTTTCAATATCTAATAGGGCATATAGTTTTGGGTCGGAATATGTGTTGGTGAAGACCAAGTCTCAATGTAAGAGAGAAATGAAGAAAAAGAACGCCCTTGCTCAGGCCTAACATGGTTCTGAGGATGCTCATCCTATGGGTGTGGATCCTACGTGAGGCATTCTTTTATTCTTTTGTTATCATATGTTTCTCTAGTTTGTGTTAGCCCGATGTGGGGTGTTTGTTTTTTTGCCTAGGGTGTGCCTTAGCATAAGCTGTAGACACTTTGTGATTTTTTCTATTTAATTCATTTCTTACATACAGAAAAAAAAAAAAAAAGACATTGTATGATTGGTGCTATCTATAACCGCCCAGAATTCATGGTTCATTTATCAATTGGATGTGAAGTCATCATTTCCACATGGCATTTTGGAAGAAGAAGTGTACATTGAACAACCCCTTGGATATGTGAAGCAAGGCCATGGAAATTAGGTATATAAGTTAAAGAAAGCATTATACGAACTAAAACAAGCTCCTAGAGCTCGGTACAGTTGTATAAATGATTATGTTTCAATGGAAGGTTTTCTTAAATGTTCGTATGAGCACACACTCTACGCCAAGCTTGAAGAAGATGAGAAGATACTTATTGTGTGTTTATATGTTGATGATCTCATATACACCAGCAATGATGGAGACATGCTTAATGATTTTAAGAAATCTATGATGGGTGAATTTGATATGTCAGACTTAGGGTTGATGCATTACTTCTTAGGCATTGAAGTAGTCCAAACATTTGGTGGTGTCTTCATTTTACAGAAAAAATATATCTTGGAGATTTTGGATAGATTCAAAATGAAGGATTGCACTTCAGTTTCAACTTCAACTGAACTTGGCTTGAAGCTCACAAAGAATGGGTCAAGAAAAAAGGTGGATGCCATTCTTTATAGGTAAATTGTTGGGTGTCTTATGTATCTGACTTCAACTAGGCCAAGCATCATGTATGCTGTGAGCTTAGTAAGTCGATTTATGGAGAATCCTGTTGAAGTTCATCTCTTAGTTGCAAAGAGAATTTTTCATTACTTGAAAGGCATTGTAGACCATGGAATTTTGCACAAAAATGATGGAAATTCAAGTCTGATCAAGTTTGCAGACAATGATTATGCTGGAGATCTTGATGGTAGGGAAAGTACGTCAGGATTTGTGTTCATGATTGGCTTTGGAGTTGTCTAATAGTCATCTAAGAAGCAACAAATGGTGATATTGTTGATTACAAAAGATAAGTTTGTTACTACAACATCAAGCTCATGTCAAGCTATTTGGTTATAAAGGCTACTTGAAGTTTTACACAACTAGCAACAAGGTCCAACTATGATTTACTGTGATAATCTCTCTATAATAAAGTTCTCAAAAAATGCAGTCTTACATGGGAGAAGTAAACACATTAATGTGAGGTATCATTTTTTGTGTGATATGTAAGGATGGTGTTATTGATTTGGTGTTCTGCAAAAGTGAAGAATAGATTGCAAATATCTTGACCAAACCATTAATGCCAGCTATTTTTATGAAGCTTCAAAGTATGCTTGGAGTTTGTTCTTCAAAGGAAGTAGTGGCTGCCTCAAGAAAGGTATTGCAAATTGATTCCTAAATTGATTTTTGTAGATATCAATTTAAGGGAGGGTGATAAAATGTCTTCGTGTAAAGGGTCATTTGACTAAGTCTTCAATAATATTAATTTATTTTATTGAGTCTTTGAATCTATTATGTTGTCTTGGTCTATAGGAAGTTGTTTAG
The DNA here is from genome assembly GCA_036245055.1 of Diospyros kaki. Classification (NCBI taxonomy): domain Eukaryota; kingdom Viridiplantae; phylum Streptophyta; class Magnoliopsida; order Ericales; family Ebenaceae; genus Diospyros; species Diospyros kaki. The sequence continues at coordinate 35,672,766 of BSEG01000016.1, forward strand.
TGGGTCTCTTTATTATCTCCTAGTTCTTTGATTGTAGTGGCATTAATTAGTAGGCATGTGAGTTCATGGTCCTATTTTTATATGATTATTGTTAGGGCTATTAACACTAAAAAGCCAAACATTTTCGGGTTTTGGCTATTTTATCTAGGCATGTGAGTTCATGGTCCTATTTTTATATGATTATTGTTAGGGCTATTTGTAATACCCCATGTTCGTATAACATTGCCACGTAATTTCGATGAGTTTAGAATACCGAAAAATTGATTTTATAGTAATTTTAGGTACCGAATCAACTATAGGGAATACCTCGGAGTGAAATCTTCTAAGGAAAATTATATGGTCTCGACGAGCGTATCGAAATAGGATTTATGGTATCGAAAGAAATCAAATTTGGAACGATTTTCGGTACAGCTAAAATACAGCTATCATTTAGGCTGTAAAACCGAATCGTTGTAGGAGGCTTCCGAAAAATCAACGGAACCCTAGGGGGGCGCCGGTTTTGTATAACGAATAACCCTTCAGTGGTTTCGGGATTAAACGATAGCCCGACGAGGACACTGGGGCAAAATCGCCTATATCAAGTAAAAATTTAAGTTATTAATTATGGAATTTTGGTATTAAAATGTAAATTAATTTGGGGTTTAAGGGCCTAATTACAATTAGAGAATTACACAAGTGTAATAGGAATAAAATTTAGGATTTAATAAGTAAATTTATTTAATTTAAAGTGTAATAAAATAATTATATATATATATAAGTATGCATGTGCGCGTGTGTGCAGCTTCTGTGAAGCTTTAAATGGCCGAAGTTGAGCTGTAAAATGAAAGATTTGGCAGCGTGAAGTGAGGAAAGAAATTGTCAGAGGTATGGAGTGAGTAATGAGGCAATTAATGTGCAATTAATTAGGAGTAGCGGCCAAGGCAAGAGAGTTCTATAAATAGGGAGGAGAATTGAAGTGAATGGTAGCAAGTGCAACCGAGAGAGAGAGTTGGGGCAGAGAGCTTGAGGGAGGCCCAAGGTTCGCGAGAGAGAGAGATAGAGAGGGAGAGAGCAATCAATAGAGGAGCGGAGCAAGCCGTGACAACTCGCGACAACCATGGCCGCGAGTTTCCAGCAACTCGAGCAACCATGGCAGCTCGGTTGAAGAAGAAACAGGGCAGCAGCAAGGGGGTCCGTTGCGGAGGTCTGCGGCGGTATGAAAACGTGAGGAGAGCTCGATGAAGGCTCGGGAAGCGACCGGAGGAAGCGGTCGCGGCCATGGAAGCCATGGCCGCAAGCGGCGGCCAGCGGGCATGTGCAGCGAGGCTGGCGGCGGTCCACCGAGGACGAGGCGACCGGCGGAGGGCCGGGAAGAGGCCGACGGAGGGCTGTACGGCGGCTGGAGCAAGGTGCAGGCGCGCGGCAGTTGCAGGCAGCCGCGGGGAAGAAGGAAGAGAGAGAAGAAGAAGAAGAAGAAGAAGAATGAGGAGGAAAGAAGAAGAGGAAGAAAGAAAGGAAGAAAAGAGGAAGAAGAAGAAGAAGTTGCAGGGGAGGCATTGCAGGAGGTTGAAGAAGATGAATAGTGGAAGTGAGGAAAAGAAAAGAAAAAGAAAAAAAGAAAAGAAAAGAAAGAAAAAAAGAAGAAAAAAAATAGAGAAAATATAGGAAAAAAACTTAGAAAAATCCTGAAAAATAAGAAATTATGTTTCGACGATGCCCCAGAGATTTTGGTGAGAAAAACGGCTCGGGCACGCTTTTCGGAAATATCGCACGTAAATCGAGGAAATCGGAGATGCTAAGTCAAGGTGAGTAAAATTCTCTAGAAAATTTCAAAAATTCCAAAATATTATTTTATGAATTATCGTAGTGAAATATTTGAGAAAATATTTCTAGAAATATTTAATTTAGAATTATTGAGGAAAAATAGGAAGAAATAGAAGAAAAATTATAGAAAATGCCAGAAATTATGGAAAAATAGGTTTAATGTTTATTTAAATACCTATGATGATTAGGATGTTTTGAGGTCAAAGATGAGGTGTTTGGCGCGAATTTTGAGGTTATCACACAAATCGAGGCAAGGCACAGATTACGGGGTAGCCCGATAAGCTCTAAAAGGTAAGTGGTACTTCCTCGAAAATGTTCTCATCATATTGACATGCTCTAATATGTATCGATCACGTAGAATGCATACATGACTATGAAATGCATGATTACACGTTGATATCGTTGATCACACGCATATGAGGCCGTAGGGAGTACGAACTGGCATCGCTGCCTTACCACGGGTGCACCCATACACCCCGGCTTCGAAAGAGGTGGCCGCTAAAATGGTAGGTAGCATGAGGGGTGCAGTTGACACCTACGAGGAAAGACATTGCATACACTCATGACATAGCATTACGTACCCTTACTTAGATGGTTCATCATCTAACTTGGGTTCGCCCTTGGAACATTCAACTTCCAGTCGGGACTTGCAGAGATGATTTCGAGATTGATGATGTGTGGTGACGCGAGACGTCAGGAAACGAGGAAATGTGCCATGTTATGTTGTGACATGAATAGTTAAGGATTATGTACATTTGTTTTACTTTTCGAAGGTTATGTAACAACGTTTGTACTAAGTACTTGTCTAGTTATTCATGTATATATTGCCATGAGCAGGTTCGATTCAGCTTCCGCTTTATAAATTGTATTCTGGTGTGTAAACACTAGATAGGCCTTAGGGAATTTCAGGATAACATAATGATAAAAAAAAATAAGACCCAATTTTCCTAAGGTATAACACGCCTGAGAAAGCGGGCTGTTATAGTTGGTATCAAAGCTTAAGATTATCGGAAGCCCTAAGTGACTCGGATATAGTTAATATCAGAGTTAAACCCTATTTGGAGATTAAGGAATATTAATTTGGAGACTTTAGAGGATCTGGTAGAACCAGTTAGTAAGAACCCAAAGTGGAGGTTCAAGGGAAAGAGACTAAGGGTTCGAAAATAAAATCCCTATTTGGAGATTTGGAAATGGTCGATTGAAATTTTAGATTTGAGGATCTAATCTTGCTAAGCAATAGAACGACTGGTCGAAATAATTTAGATATTGATGCTAGGATCTGATGATATGATTCGGGTGTAAGGTTAACTCGGTAACCATGATTGTGGATCTGAGAGATTCAGAGACTGTCAATTTGAAGTCGTTAGTTGAAATCTCTATAGTAAGATAGGATAACTATAGTTGTCAAGGATGATTGGATCATGAATAATTAGTCTGATGTGACATGACCTAGTTAAAAAGTTAGGATCAAACGATAAAGAATTTTTCAAGGATCAGTTAGTGTCTCGAAAATGAGATGTAAAGGTCAAGGATCCAATGGATTGGGTCAAACAAAAGGTCGGAGGTGGTCAAATGATGGCGTATAAGTTGTGTCAATCGATGAGCTGGCAGTAGTGTGACCGATGTGACAAGCAGAGACGGGATAAGGAATTCTAGCAGCGTGACGACACTACTGGCTCGGTGTTCGCAGTAACAGATCTGGATCTAGGGACCCGCACGCAGATAGTTGATGGATGGTGTTCGATAAGATACGGGAAGCCTGTTGATCGAAGCATCATATCAGACTGCCTGGAAAACAATCAGATGCTAAAGATTTGGGACAGCCTAGTAGGATCTGTACCTTGTATGGGTTTAAATCCCAATGGTATAGGGTGCGAGGTGTGCCACTAGCCAAGGTTAAAAGAGGCCGGAAGCCTAAGGAATCAACCCAAAATGAAATTGGACTAAGTGTCCTATTTAAAGAAGTATATTAGGATTCACGGTCATCCTGGAGTAGGGTGACACAACGAACAGTACAAGACTTGAGGAGTAGAATACCTCGGTACCTAGTATGACAATGAGGACACAAATGGTCGTACGTCGATAGTCAGCGAGATCTAAAGATTGAAATGCGAGAGTCAGTAAATTCTCGATAAACGGGATTTTGGGAAATATAACATGGCCAGATCAAGGCCCTGACAATAAGTGGTAAGATAGCAACCTTGATTCAACGTGCCAAGTGGGTTTGAGGATTCGAAAGTTTGTGAGAAGGGACATGTGAATGGGTTGTGTGGGGACCTGAATCATTATTTGAGGTTTAAGGTATATTTAGGTAAAAGAGTCTAGGGAAGTTTTTGAGGCTCGGTTATTTATAAGAAATGATTGGAGCCAACTAATGTGATCTGATTCAGGATCTTCAAAGATGAATCAATTTGGAATTTTCGAGGAATTTTCCCTAAGGGATGAGAATCTAAGAATTTGTGATAAGACTTTAAAGTTTTTGAAGGTCCTTAGGTAATAGAGATTGATTTTCTTAAGCTGTGAAAGTCATGAATCAGTAAGAATCAGGGTACCATGGGAGACTTAAGTACCTACCCACTCTAGTTAACGGGATGGTTATGGATTGATGTCTTTGAAAATCTTTGGCGTGTTTGAGAGAGACAGGTAATGACAGATGTGTCAGAATGTTAGTAATAGATCGAAATCTATTGGAGATCTAGAATTTTCAATTTTGGTAGAATAAAACTCCTATTGGACTAAACGGTTAGTCTAGATAACCCTGATGGGCAAATCGGGAGATGTGTAGCTAGACGATCACTAAAGTGATGTAAGCAAGTTATGAAAATAAGGAGCCTGTCAATATGTGTGGCTTGATCGAGGATAACTGGTAAGACATGGATAAAGGACAGAATGACCTAACTATTAAATTAGAATTGAAAAAGAAGAAGACTAGTCGTGTATTGGCCAAAGCAATGGTGAGTTAAGCCACAGTTCATGTAATGTTAATCGAGGAGTAAAATAGACCCTTGATGTAATATTAAGGTCACGTGTGACTCTAGATGTGAGATAAGTAGATCTTCATTGAGACGCTTGAGGGTAATGGTCCCGAGATTTTTTAGAAAATAATGATGTCATAGATTGTGTGGACTAAGAGGCTAGAATAGTACGGATAAAGTTGGTAGAGCTACTGCCAAGACGATTAGATATTAGAGTCGAGGAACAAGTCTAAAGGTTGAGTGTTAGCAAGTGAATTGTGCTACGATTGACTGGAAGTCAAAAAAAAAAAAAAAAAGCATATGGTCAAATGCGAGGAAAGAAATCAGATGTTTTCCTTATGGTAAAGTATAATCGACATTAGATGATGCCTTAAGGATCAGCAGGACTAAAGTTAGTTGATATGAAATGTTATCACTTGAGGATTAATTCGAGCAATTTGAGATTCAAATGATTAATCTGTTGATATGAGATGTTAATTAAGGACCGCTTCGAAAAGAGCGATGACTTATTTGAGTATGAGTATGGATGAATAGATATTGGTATTGCTAGATTTGGAAGACGTTGTTAGATGTCAATGGATGCTGAAGGTTAAGTTACAGAAGTAAGATTGGAGACAGGTAGAATTTGTTAATAAAGATTTCTTGAGGAAATAATTACATAAAGATGATTGCGGTCAATTGACAAAAAACTTGAGGTTATATCTCGTGATGAGTATTTACGAATGAGGAAACAACAGTTATGAGAAACTTCGAATAGGTTGGCTTGGGTAAAGATCAAGAAATAATTAAATTTATGATGACTTAAGGTGAGGCATAGGTAGTTTCGAGGACAAAAATCATTCGAGCACATATGATAAACAAGATGATATGGTAGGACCAGTGACTTGTTATGACAGTCCGGAAACCTGTGAAACAATCTCGTGATGACAAGATGTACATGTGACGTTGAGGATTCAAAGATACAGTAATTTTTAGGGATCAATTTAATAACAGTCAAGATGTATCAAGATCAAGGATTGTTGTTCAGGACAGATGACATCGTAGGAAATCAGAAGTGTCAATATCGACTGGATAACTTAGTGAAAAACAAATTGAAAATTGATGATGTGGATTTGAGAGTTACAGGATCATTACAATAAAGTGTACTACCTTGGATAGGAGTACAAGTTAAGACTCGTGGTCCAAGAACCGAGTTATGTGGTAAAGATTTATGCATGGTTGACAAGTGTATTTGTCCAAGGATTAATGAGTATGGCTACCCAAGGGATTCTAATGTGCGATGGCATTTTTAGGTTTTGAATAAGATATACGTGCCAAAGATCTTGCGCTTAAGAGAGAATTATAGTCAGTATAATTTTTCTCGGGATATGTGACTTCCTGTGAAAAGTTACAATAGGATTATTTGAAATAAGGTTTTCCTTAGTTATTTGTTTAAGTCAGGTATTAAGGAAGAAATTTTGAGATTTAGGACATGTGGCAAATTTTGAGGACGAAATTTTTGTAAGGAGGGGAGAATGTAATACCCCATGTTCGTATAACATTGCCACGTAATTTCGATGAGTTTAGAATACCGAAAAATTGATTTTATAGTAATTTCAGGTACCGAATCAACTGTAGGGAATACCTCGGAGTGAAATCTTCTAAGGAAAATTATATGGTCTCGACGAGCGTATCGAAATAGGATTTATGGTATCGAAAGAAATCAAATTTGGAACGATTTTCGGTACAGCTAAAATACAGCTATCATTTAGGCTGTAAAACCGAATCATTGTAGGAGGCTTCCGAAAAATCAACGGAACCCTAGGGGGGCGCCGGTTTTGTATAACGAATAACCCTTCAGTGGTTTCGGGATTAAACGATAGCCCGACGAGGACACTGGGGCAAAATCGCCTATATCAAGTAAAAATTTAAGTTATTAATTATGGAATTTTGGTATTAAAATGTAAATTAATTTGGGGTTTAAGGGCCTAATTACAATTAGAGAATTACACAAGTGTAATAGGAATAAAATTTAGGATTTAATAAGTAAATTTATTTAATTTAAAGTGTAATAAAATAATTATATATATATAAGTATGCATGTGCGCGTGTGTGCAGCTTCTGTGAAGCTTTAAATGGCCGAAGTTGAGCTGTAAAATGAAAGATTTGGCAGTGTGAAGTGAGGAAAGAAATTGTCAGAGGTATGGAGTGAGTAATGAGGCAATTAATGTGCAATTAATTAGGAGTAGCGGCCAAGGCAAGAGAGTTCTATAAATATGGAGGAGAATTGAAGTGAATGGCAGCAAGTGCAACCGAGAGAGAGAGTTGGGGCAGAAAGCTTGAGGGAGGCCCAAGGTTCGCGAGAGAGAGAGATAGAGAGGGAGAGAGCAATCAATAGAGAAGCGGAGCAAGCCGCGGCAACTCGCCGCAGCCATGGCCGCGAGTTTCCAGCAACTCGAGCAACCATGGCAGCTCGGTTGAAGAAGAAACAGGGCAACAGCAAGGGGGTCCGTTGCGGAGGTCTGCGGCGGTATGGAAACGTGAGGAGAGCTCGATGAAGGCTCGGGAAGCGACCGGAGGAAGCGGTCGCGGCCATGGAAGCCATGGCCGCGACCAGTTGCAGCAAGGCTGCAACCAGCCGCGGCCATCAATGGCCGCAAGCGGCGGCCAGCGGGCGTGTGCAGCGAGGCTGGCGGCGGTCCGACGAGGACGAGGCGACCGGCAGAGGGCCGAGAAGAGGCCGACGGAGGGCTGTGCGGCGGCTGGAGCAAGGTGCAGGCGCGCGGTAGTTGCAGGCAGCCGCGGGGAAGAAGGAAGAGAGAGAAGAAGAAGAAGAAGAAGAAGAAGAAGAAGAAGAAGAAGAAGAAGAAGAAGAAAAAGAAGGAGGAGGAGGAAAGAAGAAGATGAAGAAAGAAAGGAAGAAGAAGAAGAAGAAGTTGCAGGGGAGGCGTTGCAGGAGGTTGAAGAAGATGAATAGTGGAAGTGAGGAAAAGAAAAGAAAAAGAAAAAAAGAAAAGAAAAGAAAGAAAAAAAGAAGAAAAAAAATAGAGGAAATATAGGAAAAAAATCTTAGAAAAATCCTGAAAAATAAGAAATTATGTTTCGACGATGCCCCGGAGATTTTGGTGAGAAAAACAGCTCGGGCACGCTTTTCGAAAATATCGCACGCAAATCGAGAAAATCGGAGATGCTAAGTCAAGATGAGTAAAATTCTCTAGAAAATTTCAAAAATTCCAAAATATTATTTTATGAATTATCGTAGCGAAATATTTGAGAAAATATTTCTAGAAATATTTAATTTGAAATTATTGAGGAAAAATAGGAAGAAATAGAGGGAAAATTATAGAAAATGCCAGAAATTATGGAAAAATAGTTTTAATGTTTATTTAAATACCTATGATGATTAGGATGCTTTGAGGTCAAAGATGAGGTGTTTGGCGCGAATTTTGAGGTTAGCACGCAAATCGAGGCAAGGCACGGATTACGAGGTAGCCCGATAAGCTCTAAAAGGTAAGTGGTACTTCCTCAAAAACGTTCTCATCATATTGACATGCTCTAATATGTATCAATCACGTAGAATGCATACATGACTATGAAATGCATGATTACACGTTGATATCGTTGATCACACGCATATGAGGCCGTAGGGAGTACGAACTGGCACCGCTGCCTTACCACGGGTGCACCCATACACCCCGGCTTCGAAAGAGGTGGCCGCTAAAATGGTAGGTAGCATGAGGGGTGCAGTTGACACCTACGAGGAAAGACATTGCATACACTCATGACATAGCATTACGTACCCTTACTTAGATGGTTCATCATCTAACTTGGGTTCGCCCCTGGAACATTCAACGTTCCAGTTGGGACTTGCAGAGATGATTTCGAGATTGATGATGTGTGGTGACGCGAGACGTCAGGAAACGAGGAAATGTGCCATGTTATGTTGTGACATGAATAGTTAAGGATTATGTACATTTGTTTTACTTTTCGAAGGTTATGTAACAACGTTTGTACTAAGTACTTGTCTAGTTATTCATGTATATATTGCCATGAGCAGGTTCGATTCAGCTTCCGCTTTATAAATTGTATTCTGGTGTGTAAACACTAGATAGGCCTTAGGGAATTTCAGGATAACGTAATGATAAAAAAAAATAAGACCCAATTTTCCTAAGGTATAACACGCCCGAGAAAGCGGCTGTTACACTATTAGCACTAAAAAGCCAAACATTTTCGGGTTTTGGCAATTTTATCCAATACTTTCAATTTTGGCAAGAAGAGCTAAATTTATGAAATTAGTTGCAATTTTAACCAATGCTAAAATCAATTTTGACCGGCGTGTGATTTTGCCAAGGTGGCATGCCACTTGGCATTTAATTTATTTTTTAATTTTATTTCATTATTTTCTAAAGAAAAATGTTCTCTCTTCTTTTTTCTGCACATACACACAACATATATATATATACACACACGCAACAACATATATATATATACACATACAACAACATATATTTATATACACACACAACAACATATATATACACACACATACAAAAATGTTTACACACAACAACATTTATATATATAAAGATATACACACAACAACATATATATACACACAACAATATATATATAGTGGCCAACGACGGAGGGGGGGTGACAGACGACTGATTAAGTAGTGGTGGGGGATGAAGGCGGCACTGGCGGGAAGGAGAAAAATGGGTGAAAAAGAGAGATCAATGATGAAGTTCAAAGGCCTTCATCAGAGAAATTCGATCGGAATTCTCCTATTAAACTTCTCTAATCAGATTTCTACAGTCTTCATTATCAAACTTTTCCAATCGGACTTTTTCGAACTTTATTATTGGACTTCTCCGATTGGACTTTTTCGATCGGACTTTTTCGTTTGGACTTTTTTAGCCTTTGTTATCAGACTTCTATGGCCTTCATTATCGAACTTCACCGATCGGACTTTTCTAGCCTTTATTATCTGACTTCTACGCCCTTCTTTATCGGATTTCTTCGATCAAACTTTTTTTATAGGGCTTTTCCAATCGAACTTTTTCAGCCTTCATTATCAAACTTCTATGGCCTTCATTATCAGACTTTTTCAGCCTTCATTATTAGACTTTTACGCCCTTTATTATCGGACTTTTTCGATCGAACTTTTTCAACCTTCATTATCAGACTTCTATGGCCTTTATTATTGGAATTCTCCGATCAAACGTTTTCAATCGGACTTTTTGAGCCTTCATTATCAGACTTCTATGGCCTTCTTTATTAGACTTATTTGATCGGAGTTTTTCAATCAGACTTTTTCGATTAGACTTTTCTTGCCTTCATTATCAGACTTCTACGCCCTTCATTATCAGACTTTTTCGATCGAACTTTTCTTGTGTGTATATATGTTTTTGTGTGTGTATATGTTTCTGTGTGTGTGTGTGTGTGTGTGTATATATGTTGCTCTGTGTGTGTGTGTATATATATATATGTTGGTGTGTATGTTAGAGAGCATTTTTCTTTAGAAAATAATGAAAAATAAATTAAATGGCAAGTGGAATGCCACCTGGGCAAAGCCACACGCCGGTCAAAATTGATTTCAGTATTGACTAAAATTGTAACTAATTTCAGAAATTGTGTTCTTCTTGCCAAAATTGAAATTATTGGATAAAATTGTCAAAACCTGAAACGTTTGGCTTTTTGGTACTAATAGCCCTTATTATTATGGCTTTGGTTAAGGAAACTAGTTGTATTGCTTATATGTAAGTTATCTCAGTACAAATAAATCAATTAAAATTGCTTCTCTATTTCATTTTACTTTTGCTTAGTTTCTTTAATCAGTAAGAGAGGTGGCAAGTGACATTTGGTTATGGGTAGTGTAGAGGTTTTCTTCAAAATAGAGTGTAAATGATGAAGGCGACGTAGCAAGTTATAAGATAGGGGTGGATGGTGTAGTAGGTTGTAGCAACAAAAAGTCTAGGGGAGGTGGGCAACAATAATTGACTGTGGATGGCAAAGAGAGTTTTGGGAAGAAAGTGGATTAGGGTATCTTTAACTAGGGTTTGCAGATTATAGATTTGGAAGGGTAATTTTAATTGGGTTAAGAGGGGGTGTAAGTTGAGTGTTTGGTTGACTTAGAATGTCAACTTAGCATTATTGAAAATTTAAACTTTAATGACCCGATCATGGGTCTAAAATATATATATATATATTGGTATTTTGGGTATTAATTCTGTGTGGATGAAATTGTAGTGTGTTTATGAAATTAGATGTTTTATGTATTGTGAGTTAATGTATATGTGAATTTGGGATGATTTAAGAAAAGGAAAAGCAGAAGGGACAAAAAGGGGAATTTGTATAAAAGTGTAAAGGAAAAATGGGAAAGAAAGGATATTATAAAAGAGAAAAAAGAGAGTATAAACCCATTCACTTTTCTCTCCCTCTTGTTTCTTTCTTTTTCTTTCTCTCTTCTCTCCCAATCTCTCATTCTTCATCTTGGAGCTTCAAGAGTGGATTTGGTAGTCAAGATTAAGAGCTTTTGGTAGAGTTTTAAAGGCTCAACATCTTCTTCTTCGAAAGATCTTCTATTTGAGTAGGGCAAGGTCTCCCTATCTTCTTCTTAAATGACAAGTTTTCATTTGGGACTCTTGTTGGGATGAATTTTGGTCTTTTCCTTCCATTGGAATCCTTGGAACATCCATCTTTGGGTAAAAATAAAAAAAACCCTTTCTTTTGAAAGTGGGTTTGTTTGTACGTAAATCTAGTTGATCGTGTCTCGTGTTGTTTTCCAAAATTTTGGGTTAACTGCACGTATCATCTAAACAAAGAATTCGTTCTTCCCTATTTTCTTGTAAGCAATGGTGTATTTGTTGATAGGGTGAAATGGCATGCAAGAATTTTGTGTATCTTGCATGTATTTTTGGTGTTCATATGTTAATTCTCATGTTTGGGGGTCCAATTGTCTACAAAAGAGGTTGATTTAGTCGACAAAAGGCTTTTGGGCATTTTGTTAGTTGACAGTTGCCCTAAACTATCGATAGAATGGGTGAAAAACTTCTGTTAGTTGACAGTTGCTTCCCTATTTGTCGACTAAGTCTGGCTTTTGACAAGCCGCACACCATCCACTAATTTGGGCATAACTTTTTGTAAAAAGATCAGAATTACAAACCATTTGTTGCGTTGTAAACTAAACTTGATAAGCTTTGTTTTGGTATAGGTTTCAGATCATTTGGCCAAGATTTGTGTGGTTTAAACTTGTTTCCAAAGCAAATATAATTGTTTTCAACCAATATTTGAGAGTTTATTGAGGTGCTTATGCATGGGGAACCTTAGGGTGAAATGAACGTATCAAAGCATGTTAGAGTGGGATTCTATCATGGAAATATCTTTGGTTAAGATAGGGGTAACAATATTTTAAAAATATATTATTCCATGTGGTCAGTAGTAAGGATGCATAGTACATGGTGGCATACATGTGTGCATTTTGAACTATTTTGTATGGCATTAAATGTGCATATGAACAAAGAATATCTTAATAATGCCGGCAGACTTGCGTCTGGCTGTGGGGGCTTTGTCCCATAATGCCACCTGATATTAAACCAGTGTGTGGGTGGATGACAATCCACAAGAATATAGAATGTCACCTGGTACGAACCAGAGCATGGGTGAATGAAGATCCACATCATTTATGCATCTTGCATGGGTTTACCTATACATTGATATAGAGCATGGCATCGAGCATGATGATTAATAATTAGCCATGGTGAAAACTTCTCAACCTAATCTTATTTATCTTCTTTCCATTGTTAGTCCCACGTGGTAAGGGAGGTTCTTATGTTTGCAGTTGAGATATCATATTTTGCTTATCTTAATTCATTCATTATGCCTTTATTTGCTATATGAACTTGTTGAACCTTGTGGTTCATATTACTTCTTTGTATCATTCCAAGTAAAGACAAGGAAAAGACAAAGGAGGGTGGTGAGTCTAGCCATGCTTGAGCAGGTGTAGATATGTGTACATAATCACTCAAAACCTATGGTCTTTGGGGGTTGTTTTGAGGATAATGGGCTAAAAGTTATATTTGATGTATTTTAATTTTTTGGTGCCCTTCTCATTATTTTGTTACGTATAGGTTGATGTACTCAATTAAAAGATTGATGTAATGTTTCATTATTATGTAAGCTTATTTTGGAATGGAAATGAAGAGGGTATCTTGTAGATTTTTGTTTCGATGTCTTCTTATGGTGACCTTTTCACGAATCTTTTATACCAACATAAGTTTTGGAATGTGGGCCATTATATAAACATGATCAACACCTCTAAATTGTAACAACAATCTCTAGGCTTTATCTCCCTACCAAATAGGTTCTTACTAAGAGTTTTACTGAAGTTACATGGATAACTTGCAAATTGTTCTTATGGAAAGTTATTGAGTGTTGACATTACAAGAGAACTCACTAATGAGTGGCTAAATATTTCAAATCTCACGACAACTCATTAATATCTGGCACACCTAATTTTTTTTATAAAAACAAATAACACTAGCAATAGTTACCATGAAGCTTCAAACTTCTACATTACACTTCTCTTTTCCATTAATTTTTCTTTTTAAAAATTAAAAATTATAATAAGAATCATGAGATAAAACGAAGAGAACCACTTATTGACTTTTTTTTTTTTGGGTCCAAAAAACTTCTTTTTCTATTTTTTATCTAATTCAAAAGGCTGACTTTTTTTATGAGCCCATTGTATATTCAAAATTATAATCAATTGAATTATTAAATGACAAATCATCAAATATGAATTAAACCTGAAATTTAGCGTTTAGGGAAGAAAATATTTTATATTTTTCAAATCTAATTTTTTATTAAATGATTGAATCTTCAATTAGAAAAAAAAATTATATTTTTTTTAATTTTTTGACTTTATATTATAAATTAGAAAACATCAAAAAACATGTTTTCTCATTTTTAAAAAAATAAATTCTGTGACTTTTAAAAAAAATAAAATATTAAAAAATATTTAATTATAAAATTATAATTAAAAATAAATATATGAGTTTTGATTTGCTAAATAACGTTACTTAATATATACTAAGAAATGTTAATGTGACAATTTAAATATAATAATGTTATGGGAGTTTACCCATTTAATTTTTTCAACACAACAACTTGATAGGGTGAGTTGCACATCATTATATTTGAGTTATCACGTTAGTGTTATTTAATATAAATTAAAAATTATTTAGGAGATTAAAATTATATATATATATATATTAAATTAAATGAGCTTGAGAGTCTAAAACTTCTACATTGTCACTGGAGTATCTTAGTGGTGTATTGGGTTGGGCCAACAATATCTCGAACTTCCTTATATTTGGGCAATGTCTAAAGCACTCAAATTGAAGCCCAATTCCGAAACCCAGCCTGACAATACAACCTTTAGACTCTCCCCTTCTACTCATTATAAATCAAACTTGGCCCAGAATAAAACATTCCGCCATTGGGTCATTATTAAAGTATTATTTTCCACAAATATATTTGATAAATTATTTATACTTCTTATGAAAGAATAGAATGTTCACTATTTAATAAATCCCAAATTATTATGAATAAAATTCCTTTTGACTCAAATTGTATTTACTTTTTACCGTTTGAATTATAAAAATGAATATGAATATGAATAAAGAGTTATAAAAGATATTTAAAATCTATAAAAGCATAATAACTAATTTATACGAAAAAAACAAAATAATCTCTTAACTTTTTGTTTCTTTGTAAAATAATTCATTTTATCCATAAAATGTTAGGATATGTTATTTCAGTTTTGAATTTTAAATTTATTTTTAATTTTATATTTTAAGTGAGGTAGTTAAAAATACATTCTTTTTATCTATAAAATTTTTTGAATTTTAAAAATTTTAAACATATTTGTGATGAAAATGATCAAGATAATTTTTTGTTATTTTAATTTTTTATAATTTTTTATTTTTAAAAATATATTTTTTAAATATAAAAATAAATACGTTTTTACTAATTTAAAAAATTAAAAATTCCTTGAAAACAGTCAAAGAATACAGTCTTAATTTTTGATTTATGGCTTAATTTACTCTTAAAATTATAATTTTTTTTGATGATCAAATTAAATTATTTAAAAAGTATAAGTAAATAAATATAATTAAATTAATCAAAATAAAGATATTTAGAGTGAAATGAATTATTTTATTTTTCTTAATTTCTGGAAGGGAAGGGGAAGCGGAAGCGGAAGCGGAGAAGACGATCCTTTAAAATTTGGGGGAAATCAAAATGAGGAAGTGAATGTGAATGACTCAAGGCTGAGTAGGCCGGAGGGACGGGAAAGAAGAAATCGAGAATAATTCAAGGCTTATCCATCCAAGCGCTTGTGAATGGAGATGGAGTAGGAATCTATGCTCTTATTTAGAAAGACAGAATTGACGGTGTATCACTCAACACTTGGCAATTCCGCTTCTCCATCACCGTTGCCGAATATTCAAAGCCAATTACCCACGATCCCATTGCTTTCCATTTCCCAGATTTCTAGGTCTGTTGAAGAGATTTGGTCCAACCACTCTTTGGCTCTTCGCGATTTCGACTCCTCCACGGAGCTCGTTTTCTATTGTAATCGTACTTCTTTCTTTTTCCGTCTTCTCCAAGTCCCAGTTTGCTTGTTCAGGTACAGAATGCTGAGATATTATCCATGGACTGTTCTTGTTTGGGTTTTCGAACTCAGATCTATGGCATCTACGCTTGTTTGCTGTTTTGGTCTTACATTGATAGTTTTCTTCTTATTCCCCTGATGTCGAGTGGCGATTTTATGTGAATTAGGGTTTGGTCATTTCTCCTCAATTTTGTTTGTTCCGAAAGGGGTTTTCTTTAAAATTTAATTTTCTGGATGCTTAACTTCACTACAAAAGAACACTTCTTTGATTGGTTTCTAATCTAATACTTTTGGGGGTTTTTCACATTCGAGGAGTTTGCAAAACCCTTCGAGAGAAATTAGTGCGACTGATTCGTTGATATGATGCCAGATGTTTACATTAACCTGAACTGTCTCGTGTGGCGTTATAGCTGGCTTGTTATACAACATTGGATTCAGTTCTTAATTCTTTCTTTCTCCTGGAACAACTGCAGGGAGCCAATTGGTTTCCTATTTCTGTCTCTGTTAAAATTCAGATTATAACCATGGAACTCTATTTTGTTATATTTAAAAAGAATTTGATATTACAGTTTTTTGTAAGGTAAATACTTTGAAATTATGCATGTCTCACTCATCATTTTCCTCTCCTCCGCTCTCATTCAGTGTTCCCCTACGTGGCCATGCATTGACTGCCATGTAAGGTCAAATATATTTTTCTTCAATTGTTTTGGTTTCATAACAATCCATTATTGTGGACTGGATAGGCAACTTAGGGCGTGTAATAGATAACAAATTTCTATTTTTGTAGCCTTTGATAGGTTATGTTGCCTGAAAAAAAGAAGGGCATCCCCAATGCACGATGCTTCTCACTTTGTGAGGTCAAGGGAAGGTTGTATTTGTATGTAGCCTTCTCCTTGCTTTTATTGCAAAGATAGTGTTTTTACAACTTGAACCTGTGAGGGCCAGCAGGCAGTTGACACGTCTGAGACAATGATGACATTACTGAACACCCCCTCATCCACCAAACCAAATATAGGGTTTTCTCCGTTAAATCCAAAAGCTACTTCTCTCCTTTGCTCTTTCGCCATCAGGAATCCTCCAATTCCTCTATATTTCCTCACTTGGCTATACCACCTGCCCCTTTTCTCCATTGCGTCCTGGTGTCGAGCTTGTTGCCCACCAGTTTGACAGCCACTACTAGGGTGGCAGTCTGATTTTGTTTCTTAAATTCTTTTGCATATTATAAATAATAAATAATATGTTTTCACTAAAACTTGGCTCTTAAGGACAGGAAGAGCAACGTGAACTGGAGAGTTGTCAGTGCATTGTCTTTTCTTGGAAGTTGAGCTTTTTCAAGTGCAACTCATTTTGGTACAAGGATTATTTCTTATCAATGAACAGCCACTTTGAGTTGTGTCAAGATACACACATATTTCTTGTACATCTGCTTTGACTGCATGTTTAACTTTTGTATCATTTCTTCTTTTGAATTTATTTCTTTGGACCTTCTGTATCATACTTTCAGGACAGGGAAATGGATGGACCATCTGGTCAAGGTGGCACTAGTGTGGATATGTTCTTCCGGACCTATAAGCTTGGGAAGACTCTTGGCATTGGTTCATTTGGTAAGGTGAAAATTGCAGAACATGTTTTGACAGGGTATAAAGTTGCTGTCAAGATCCTTAACCGCCGCAAGATAAGGAACATGGAAATGGAAGAGAAAGGTATGCATAATCTGCATGATGACCGTTTATTGTTCTGTGTTTAGAAATGGATTGAAGCATTCTATAGGTTAAAAGTCTATAAGATGTTCTCATTGCATCTTCCTATTAAAGTTTACTACTGACAACTAGGTTCCATAATTGGTTTCGAGGTTGTGCACTTTTTCTGCATTTCCATCATATGTGTAATCTGTGGGAGAGTAATTGCTAGTTGCTCTATAGCTGTTTAGCGTGGCATTTATTGATTGACATTGTTTGTTTCCTTTCTTTTC
Organism: Diospyros kaki; assembly: GCA_036245055.1. Classification (NCBI taxonomy): domain Eukaryota; kingdom Viridiplantae; phylum Streptophyta; class Magnoliopsida; order Ericales; family Ebenaceae; genus Diospyros; species Diospyros kaki. Next base: position 35,690,170 of record BSEG01000016.1, read on the forward strand.
TCCAATAAGATGAATTATTCTAGTTACTAAAATTGTTCTCAATGTGGATATAGTGCTTTTGCTTTCTTGTCCTGAAATGACAGTTATCATCAAAGAACTTGACATCATATTAGTTTCTAAACTGGAATATAGAATGACCTTAAGGGTTGCTATTTTGTGAGCTAAAAGAAAATTTTGCTCATCTCCAAGTTTTAGAGCTTATGATAATCTCCATCCTTGCTTTGAGTTTTCAGATCTAGGCGTTTACTGTTCTCTGCAGCTTTGAGTTGCAGGTAATAACACAGCTGTGAACTTTAGATCAGAAAACCCCAAGAGTATCTCATGAGACAATGTAATGGCAGTTGGTGGCCATTATATTCTATGTTGCCATATCTTTGCACTCTCTTTTTTGTCTCGGTCATTTTGGTTTTCAATCCCATTTATAACATGTCACTTTTCCTATTTCAATACCTAATCACTTGGAAATGATTTAACATGAGTTTCTTTGGGATGATTTGGATGATAGTTTAGGTATGGCCTCATAAGTTGGCACAAACAGTGTATTCCCTATGTTGGGAGGGTGTTTTGGTCTTAAGAATTTGAGAACCTATAATACAGCTCTCCTCAACAAGTAGCTGTAGAAGTTCGCAAAAGGTGGGGATGGCTTTTGGAGGAAGGCGATAATTAAGAAGTATGGCCTTAAGGAGGATAGGCGGTTACCTGACTTTTTGTGTACACCTTAGTTTGTGAGGCTTTGGAAGGGTATTATGAATATTAAGGCCATTTTCTCTAATATTTTCTCCTTTGAGGTTGTTATTTGTGGAGAATAAGAGGAAATTGGGAGGATAGAAGGATCAAGGAATGCAGCTAGATAAGGTTCCGAAAGTATAGGAAAGATAAAGCTCATGGAAGAGAGGAGATAATTCAAGATGATTCATTTAGATTTAATTGTACTCTTAAATTTTAGAGATAACTATTTTGTATTTATTAGATAGCATAGATATTTTGTAAATTAGAATAGACTTCTACACTGTATATATGTCTTATACTCATGTACATATATGTGCCATACTTGAATGAACAAGATAGATTATTCTTCTCCCTAAGTATTTTTCTGCATGGTATCAGAGCAAAACTTTTCTTTTCTTGTAAAACCCTAGGCATTAACTGCCGCACAACTTTGTTTTTTTCCCCGATCCCTTCTTCCTACAACTGTCAGACTTGATATTTTACATTATGGCCGGCAAGAGCAACTAGTCTTCCGAGATCATTCCTTTACCAACCAACAACCTTGGAACCATTGACAACAATATGTTCACAATCACTGGACATAAGTTGAATGGTTAGAATTATCTTCAATGGCCATAGTCAGTGATGATGTTCATATGCGGCAAAGGGAAAGATGATTACTTAATCGACACCACAAGCAAACCAGGGGAAGAAGAACCAAAGTTCTGGATTTGGAAGTTTGAGAATAATATGGTAATGTCTTGGCTTATTAAGTTTATGGCGAATGAGATAGGTGAAAATTTTCTGTTATATGATACTGCACAAGAAATCTAGGAGACTGCTAGGGAAACCTACTCGCACATTGAGAATACCTCTGAGTTGTTTGAAATAGAGAGTATGCTTGATACTAAGGTAAGGTGAATCCTATGTCATGCAGTACTTCAACTCCCTGAATAAGTATTGGCTTCAATTGGACAAATGTGATACTATCCAATGGAAGTGTACAGAAGATTCAGTAAAGCACAATCAGATTGTGGATAAGAAGAGGTTATACAAGTTTCTCATAGGTTTGAACAAAAACCTAGATGATAGGTACAAAGCCTCTACCAAGTATCAAGGAGGCGTTTGTTGAAGTTCGTAGGGAGGAAAGTAGGTTGAAGATCATGCTAAAACCTATAATTCCAAATCTAGAGTATTTCGCCCTATTCACTCGAGGAGGCAATCCAACAACATTCAAACAAAAGAAGGGGTGTCCTTGGTGTGATCACTGTCACAAGATAGGACACACTAGGGATACTTGTTGAGAGATCCATGGCAAGCCACTAGATTGGAAGCCGGCTCATGAAAGGAAGAGTAGAGGCACCCTAGCCTCCACAAAGGAGACCACTATAGTCTCAGCATCTAATCTGTTCAGCAAAGAACAAATCGAATGGTTATAAAATATGTTTGGCAAGACATAGATCTCTCAGTCTTCTACAATGGCAATAGGTTCAATAGCCCACAAAGGTAATTTCTCACATGCTTTAACTACTAAGAGAGAATTATCTACTATATGGATTATTGATTCAGGAGCTTTTGACCACATGACTGGAATATCAAACTGCTAACCAATGTTTAACCATGTAAGAAAGATTGGAGGGTAAAAATTGCAGATGGTTCACTGGCAAAGGTGGTAGGAATAGGTTCTATTACTCTATCCAAGGGACTTACCCTCAAATCGGTCCTTTTGGTGCCTAATTTGGACGGTAGTCTTTTATCAATTAGTAAATTTACTGCCGATTTGGATTGTGTTGCCAAATTCTCAAAGGATGTGTGTGAATTTTAAGATTGGACTTCGAGGAAGATGATTGGTAGTGCTGAGGCATGTTTGGGACTCTACATTCTTAAAGGGGCTACTTCAGGGAATAATCAAGCTCATTCCAACAATTGCTACTCCACTCAACACCATGTTTGTCTCTCTAAATTTCATTCTAACAATAATAGTGCAATCATGTTATGGCACTATAGATTAGGACATCCAAACTTTACTTATCTTAGGAAATTATTCCCTCCCTTGTTTAAGAATCAAGATCCACGTGTTACAATGTGAAATTTGTTAATACTCTAAGCATGGTTGGAACAATTATCCTAGCCAAATCTACACTCTATCCTATCATTTTTCCTTGATCCATAGTGACGTGTGGGGGCCTTCTAGGGTAAAAAATATTACTGGGGCTCGTTGGTTCGTTTTTTTTTTTTTTATCATCACACCTGTCTTACTTGGGTCTTTCATATGAAAGAAAAATCTGAAGCTGGTCACATTTTTCAAACTTTTCATTCAATGGTGAAAAGGCAATTATCCAAAATTCTAATCTTACGAACCGATAATGCCAAAGAATACTTTAACTCAATTCTTGGCACTTATCTTTCACATCAAGGCATTATCCATCAGAGTTTTTGTGTTGATACACCCCAACAAAATGGCATTGCAGAACGCAAGAATAAACACCTATTAGAAGTGGCCAGATCTTTATTATTTTCCACCCATGTTTCTAAATATTTTTGGGGTGAAGCCATCCTTACGGCCACTTATCTTATAAACAAAATGCCCTCATGGATCCTCAAACATCAACCTCCAAGTTAGGTTCTCCTTACCTCTTTTCCTCACACTCGGGTCATTTCCCACATTCCTCTAAAAATCTTTGGTTGTTCCTCCTTTGTTCATGTTCACCACCAATTTCAGAGCAAGCTTGATCCTAAATCCATCAAATGCATCTTTCTTGGCTACTCTCCTCATCAAAAAGGTTACAAATGTTACTCTCCCGAGCATAAGAGGTTCTTTACCTCAATGGATGTCACCTTTTTTGAAGATAAACCCTATTATCCCAAACCTGATATTCAGGGGGGAGAACACTCTAAATGATCCTTAAAAATATTAGTTTTGGGATTTTCTATTTATTCCTAACCAACAACTTGATTCTCCTTTTAACCAGCAACAATAGCAATAGCAATCTGAGGAACAAGAGTTAAATCCTTCTATCAGTCGGTCCTAACCCTTCTCATGCTCGTGAACTTCAGGTTTATTCTCGAAGAAAGTCTAAACAAAAGGATAGTGAGGAACAAGCATGTCCCAAGACTAATCAAGAGGCTAACCTGGATCCGGATTTGTTGGTAAGGGAAAAGACTACTATTAGTGAGAATTTTGACATTACAACTATTGATGAGGATCTAAATTGGCCTATAGCATTTAGAATGGGAGTACGATCATGCACTCAACATCCTATTTACAACTACATATCATACAAAGGTCTCTTACTTAAATTCTATACATTTATCTCAAATGTAAACAAAGTGTAGGTTCCTCGCACTATTTAGGAAGCCTTTCAACACCCTAAGTGGAAGGAGGTAGTCGTTGAGGAAATCAAGGCCTTGGAGAAGAATGAAACTTGGGATATAACTTATTTACCTCTTGGAAAATACTTGTGGGCTGAAATGGGTATTTGCAGTAAAGTATAAGGAAGATGGAAAGATTAACAGGTTTAAGGCTTGCCTAGTGGCAAAAGGCTTCACCCAATCTTATGGTATTGATTACCAAGAAACTTTTACCCTGATGGCAAAACTAAATACTATCAGAGTATTGCCATCCTTAACTGTAAACTTGGATTGACTTCTCCACCAATTAGATGTGAAAAACGCATTCCTAAATGGAGTCTTAGAAGAAAAAGTATACATGGAAATCCCTCATGGATTTGAAACTAATCTCACAAGAAACAAGGTATGCAAACTAAAGAGATCACTCTATGGATTCAATTAGTCCCCTAGAGCCTGGTTCGAAAGATTTACAAGGGCAGTCAAGAAGCATGGATACCACCAAAGCCAAGCAGACCACTCCTTATTCATCAAGCACTCCTTAGAAGGTAGAATGTCTATTTTTATCGTATATGTGGATGATATCATTGTTACAGGAAATAATTTTTTTGAAATCAAGAGTCTCAAAGAAGTACTGGTAAGGGAGTTTGAAATCAAAGATCTAGGAAGCCTAAGATATTTCTTAGGCATGGAAATAGCAAGGTCTAAAGAAGGAATTTCAGTTTCTCAATGGAAATATATCCGAAATCTATTAAATGAAATAGGTATGTTGGGTTGCAAACCAGCAGACACACCCATGGAATCTATTTCAAAACTAGATATTGGCAAAGAAAGTGCTCTGGTTGACAAAGGGAGATATCAAAGATTGGTGCGAAAACTTATATACTTGTCACATACTAGACCGGATATAGGTTTTTTTGTAAGCATTGAAAGTCAATTTATGAATGATCCTAAAGAAGAACACTTGGAAGCAATATACCACATTCTAAGGTACCTAAAATTAAGTCCAGGCAAAGGGTTAATGTTCAGAAAAACAACAAACCGAAGGGTAGAAGTTTATAGTGATGCTGATTGGGCTGGTTCAATTCTTGATAGAAGGTCAACCTTTGGATATTGTTCGTTTGTATGAAGAAATCTAATCACTTGGTGCAGCAAAAAACAATCAATGGTCTCTAGAAGCAGTGCGGAGTCCGAATTTAGAGCTATGGCTCAAGGATTTTGTGAGGTAATATGGTTGAGAAGGTTATTATAAGAGTTACAAGCGGATATGGCAAAATCAATACAAGTATTATGTGATAATCAATCGGCTATCAGTATTGCCAAGAATCCAGTCTATCATGACCGGACAAAATATGTAGAAATTGACAGGCACTTCATCAAGGAGAAGTTAGAAAAAGGAGTATTCCAGCTTATCTACACTCCTACTAACAGTCAGGTAGCAGATATCTCTACTAAGAAGAACGTTTGATGAATTAAGCAACAAGCTTGGCTTGACTAATATATTCAGCCCAGCTTGAGGGGGAGTGTGGAGAATAAGAAGAAATCGGGAGGATAGAAGGATCAAAGAATGCAGCTAGATAAGGTTTCAGAAGTATAGGAAAGATAAAGCTCACAAAAGAAAGGAGATAATTCATTTAGATTTAATTGTACTCTTAAATTTTAGAGATAGTTATTTTGTATATATTAGATAACATAGATATCTTGTAAACTAGAATAGACTTCTACATTGTATAGATGTCTTATACTCATGTATATATATGTACCATACTTGAATGAACAAGATAGATTATTCTTCTCCCTAAGTATTTTTCTACATTATTTGTTCTAGGGTTCATTTTGGCTTGATGCTTGATGTCCACAAGCTGCTTTGTGAGGTATGAGAACATTTTTGTGTCATGTACCTAAGGTTTTAGCCTAGGGTTTGGATTGGAAATTGGGAGAATCTAAGGGAATTAGGACCTAGAACAAAAAGGATTGGAGGGATAATTGGACAAAAAGGGGGAGAGAATGGATAGAACAGAGAAAGGGCGAGATTAGAGAGAAATAAGAGGGATCGGGAGAGAGATCAGAGGGAAATTGAGAGACAATTGATGAGAGGGAAATGAGAGAATTCAATAATCATTCCAAAACATGCCTTCCCATCCTCTAGCTGTAGCTTTTATATAGCCTAACAGCCTCCCATATGCACCCATGTGTAGTACAATGATAAGCATAACTGCCTATAGCTAAGGACAAATATCTATAGCAAAAAAAAAGAAAGAAAATCACAATTATTGCCCTAGTAAACCCTTGGGTCATGATATTTCCCCCAGCCTTAAAACATTTCTTGTCCCCAAGAAATGCCAAACCTCCATAGCTTCCAATATGCTTTTTCCTCCTTTTCCACAGCTTGGATGGAGAAGTTTCGAAAAACCTCTGTATGCATAATAAATTTGCAGTAGCTCTCATGTACACCTCGACCCTTGACTGGAACACAACCAAAATCAATCACTCTCCATTGGTCAAAGTGAGCAGCTAAACCTTGCAGACTGTTGTTCTCACCAACTTTCTCCATCACTGCTCCTTCAATGTTGGCTATTTGGAGTGCAAAGGGATGACTAACTGTGACCTTGACTTCCTTTAATAGTTCATCACCATCTAATCCAAGTAAGGAAGGCAGACACACATCCGTAGCTGCAATTAATGTATTCCAGACAAACCGCTATCCCTTCTCTACTGTAAAAATATCTGCAATAACTTGCAGATGCAGTGATTGAGTAATGTAGACTTGCTTCGAATAGCCAAACAAAAACTGTCTGAGAGAAGCAGAACTAGGAGTTGCTGCAACATCAATTCCAGTCATCACTCCATCCTTCATTACAGTAGACAAAAATCCTACTTGGTCAGCTGGAATGAGAACAAACAAAGCAACAGGAGCTTTGTTCTCCACAACAGAACTTTTGGCTCCTTTAGCTATTTCCCTTAGTTGAAACCTTGATAGAGATTTAATTGTTTGAAGCCATACTTGACATCTCCTGAGCAGTGTTTTGCTTTACTGGCACAAAGTACCATAACCTTCCTTGAAAAATTGAATTGTCCAACTCGTGCAAGACCTTGTTTGCAACCATAAAGCATGCTTCAGTTCTTTTCTGTAGCTGTCCTCCAATTACATGTTGTCCCCATACTTCCTTATCAAATCCACACACCTTCATAACATTAGAAGATGTAGATTGGGAGTTGTTAAGCCGAGCTAATGTTAGGGCGAGCTGATGGAAGGCCGAGCTGCTGAGTTGATGGTCGAGTTGTCGAGCTGTTGAGCTTGTTATTTGTTGATTTATCCCCCGTGATTTATCTTGATTTATATTGCTATTATATCTTATCTTTTTTAGTTATTTTTGATTAGATTTGTTTATATTTAAGGTTGTTGTAATCAAGTCCTACAAAGTAGGAATCTAATCTCTAAAATCTAGGAGAATTTTTAGGATCCATTGTGTATATATTTGTGGCATTCCCAAGGGAATAAACATAGCGTATTATTCTCCCAAAAAGAGTATTTTTGCATCGTATCAGAGCAGAATTCTTTTCTTCCTTCTCTTTGTTAACCCTAGCCTTTATTTGCCGCCTCACTAATCCATCCCTTCTATAGCCACCGGACTTGATCGACTTATATCATGGCCGGCAAAAGCAACCAGTCATCCGAGATTATTCATTTCCAAACCACCAATTCTGTAAACATGGATAACAACAATTCGTTTACTATCACTGATCACAAACTGAATGGCCAAAATTACATTCAATGGTCACAATCGGTGATGATGTTTATATGTGGAAAAGGAAAAGATGATTATCTAACCAGACCTGCCAGCAAACTGAAGGAGGAGGGGTCACAGCATTGAATCTGGAAGGCTGAGAACAACATGGTGATGTCTTGGCTGATTAATTCAATCAACAATGAGATAGGTGAGAATTTCTTGTTATACGACACAACCCAAGAAATTTGGGAGGCTGCTAGGGAAGCCTATTCCCATATTGAGAATACCTTCGAGTTGTTTGAGATAGAGAGTATTCTCGATGATCTAAGGCAAGGTGAGTCTCAAGTCACTCAATACTTCAATTCCTTGAATAAGTTTTGGCTTCAACTGGATAAGTGCGATACTATTCAATGGAAGTGTACTGAAGATTCAGCACAATACAAGAAAATAGTGGAGAAGAAGTGGTTGTATAAGTTCCTGGTTGGTTTAAATAAAAATCTAGATGGCGTGAGGGGTAGGATTCTTGGCACAAAACCTTTACCAAGTATCAAGGAGGTGTTTGTTGAGGTTCGTAGAGAAGAAAGTAAGCTGAAACTAATGTTAAAGCTTTCAAATCCAAGCCTGGAACAATCTGTCCTATTTACCCAAGGAGGCAACCCAACAAATATTAAGCAAAAGGGTCGTCCTTGGTGTGACCATTGTCACAAGACTAGTCACACGAAGGATACATGCTGGGATATCCACGACAAGCCTCTAGATTGGAAACGTGAAAGGCCGAGTAGGGGTAACTCAATTCCGAAGAGGGCAGGGTAGTAATAACTAGTTTAGGCGGGTGTTTGTTTTGTTTGGGAGCTGGTAGTTAGCGGTTATATTTCCGAGTTTGGCGCCTATAAATAAGGCCAGCTCTTTTCTTCTGGGATAATCAGAAATTACAACTTGAAAGTTCTTTTTCTCTCATTCTCGTTTCTTTCTGGATTCTCTCCCTTCTCGACTTCTATCTCTTCGTTCTCGTTTTCCGACCCTAAGCACCTCAGTTCGCGCGCAATTCTTGTTGAATTGCTGCTGAACTTCTTGCCAGATCCGGAGATCTGACAATTTGGTATCAGAGCAGTCAATCCTTGGCTGTGATTTCAATTAATTCTAGTTTGAGACTTTAGCAATTTTTATCCGAAACTCAAAAGCCAGGCGAGCTAGGCTAATTTCCGGCAGTCCGCGTTCACAGTTGCGATCAAAACAAGCAACGTTGTTGCAGTCGAACAAGGACGGATGGAGAGGCAGAGCCGTGATTCAAGCGCATTCTAGAATTGTTAAGGCGTGCGATTGAGGCAAGCGATTGCGGTTAGTCCAGATTCTTGAACGATTGAAGATCCGTGATTGCAACTTCAGTTCCAGACTCAGCGGAATTGAGTCTTGAATCGGCCGACTTGGAGTGTTGGACGGTGATTGGGTGCGCGATTCTCCTAGGCTGGTTAGAGGCGATTGTTGCCTGGAAATTTTGGCGCATTTCTGTTCGACTTTTGAAGACGAAGTCGGCCAGTGATTGAAATTCAGTGATTTCGATGAAGTGATTGAACTATGAGATCGACTCTCCTAGAACACAGAGCAGGAGGATTGGCGTCTTGCTTGAGAACTTCGAAGAGTGTTGGCCAGGCGAGGAAATCTGAGAAGAAGGCGCGAGTGTAGGCTCTGGTCGGCAATTCGATTGCAGGCCAGAGGTTTCGCATTTCAGGAGAGTCGAAGCAGAGCAACGGTTTTTGGCTGTGGTTCTGATTTCTCTCGAAGGCTACTGAAATCAATTTCAGCGATTAAACGGAATAGGCAGAGTTCCGAGGTGATAGCGAGTCCGACGAAGGTGAAGCAGAGAGCCTTGGTGTGTGCGACTGAGGCGGACGACTACGCTGGCGATATTGAATTCATTTCAATCGTGAGTAGACAACGGAAAGGAAGGCGTGCAAGTGAGCCGGACGATTCTAGTAGAAGAAGAACACGTCGGTTGGTTGCTGTGTTTGATCATGTAGATAGCAAGAAGGAGGACGGCCTTCATCACGTAAACGAATCTGATCGGCCATAGGTGCGGTCGGTGATTGGGCTGCTTGGCGACGTGCTGCTCACATTGATCGGAAAGAGATTCCAATCTCGTTAGGTGAAGTACCTGACTGGAACGCTGTGGTGTGCTGCCAATTCCGACGGGGTCTGCGGCGATAGGAGGTCAGGTGCGGTTGGTTGTGTCACCATCGCTCAAGGAAGGCGAGCAGCCCAAACGACTCTCGGCCGTGTGTGCGAATTTCTAACGCGTAGCAGGAGGAGGGGCTTTCGGCTTGAGAAATCGGGGAAGTGTTGATCGAGCAGCCAAGGCAATTTCGCTCGTGAATTCCAATCCATTATTGGCTGTAATTTCTGTTTGGAATTTGAAGGGGACTGGGCCGATTTCGACGGAGCTTCCAGCAACTCTTAGAGCGGTTCAGGTTGATCAAAAATTGCAGACGAAGAAGAATCAGGGAGTTGCGAGAAATTCCGATGATTGTTGCGGCAAGCTAAGACAGGAAGTTTCAGCAATTTAGCCGATTCCAGTGAGCTCCGGCAATTCCGACGGATCCGAGTTGAAGGCCGGGGCAATCAATTTCAGCGATTAGAAGTTCAATGACTAATAGCAGCGAATCAGTGAAGTGTGTGGTTAATTTTCATGCAAGAGAGCAGCCTCAATTGCAGCCGAAGGATGCTGCATTTTCAATTGAATGTCCTGCTCATGAAGCCTTGGGAAGTGGCGCACGAAGGAGTCTAATGGAGTCTCAATTGCAGCAGGAGAAAGTTTCCTTTTCAGCTGGAATGGAGCCTCAATGGCGGCCAAAGGAGGCTGCATTTTCAGTTAGCAGCCAATTGGACAAAGGAACAAGAAGTATGGTACATGAATCGAGCCAAGAATTCGGCCGGATGCTACATGAACAATTGCAAGAGTTTGCAATGATACTTACAAAGAAGTATCATTATAGTTTCCCAGCAGAATTCTTTGAGGATTATCATGGGAATTTTAACAAGGAGGAGTTCCTTGGAGAGGAGTGGAAGAAGTGTACAGATTCCAACAGAATTATCAAGGAGGAATGCACCATTGGTGATGATATTGGTGGTGAATGGCATTATCCAAAGGGAATCTGTGATGAAGAGATTAATAGAGCAGCAAAGGCAAAGGAACAATCTGAAATGGTTGAAAGAGAAGTTCATTTAGAGGGAAATTCCAGCAAACACAAGGAAGGAGGGGCTGTTGATGTGGAGGAGAAATATGTTGAGAGTGAACTTCAACAAAATTCCAATGAATGGGACGAAGATGTGGTAGAATTTCAGACAAGGGCAGTTGGTTTAATTGCTGAGGAATCTCTTGAATCCCTTGAGGAAATTGAGGCACAAACTATCGGAAAACCTTCCCTTAATGGCGATGACTCACTGTTGGGGGTGACTGATGGGGTTGACTATGTGCCCCAAACTAAAGAATTGGATTTTTTTGGCAGTATTGGAAAATTGGACTTGGGAAAAGATAGCTTCCTTTATTGTCATTTTGGAGGATCTATTAATTTGGTTTATGGAGAACATCCTCATGGGGAACAACCATCTCAAACTCTATTCATAAGAAACATAGACAACAATGTTGAGGGCTCTAAGCTTCGATCTGCTATTCAAGCACTCAGATTTGAATTTGAAGCCATTGAGGTCAATTTGGCTGCCACTATTGTAGTGCTGGTCCAAGTTGTGCTGATAACGATTCTTGGAATCCTAAGAACAAAGAAGAAGAAGCCTAGAAGAATAAAGAGGAAAAAAGACATTGAACAGAAAATGAAGGTGGGAATTGGATGAAGATAGAGAAGTGGCTCAACGATAATAAGTTTCTTGGGGACAAGAAACATTTTTAGGCGGGGGGAATTGTCATGTACCTAGGAGTATAGGAGGGTCAATGATGTAATAAGAATAAAATAAAGGGATAATGTAGTAATAGGCTTATTAGGTGATATTGTAGCAATTAGTTAGAAGCATGGGGGTGGTTATGCAATTTGTTATGCCTATATAAGGGGCTATTGTAATCAGATGGAGGTATGCAGATTTTGATATTGAATATTCTGATTTCCTTTCTTACTTTCTCTCTCTCTCGGTTCCTCTTCTTTGATAAAACTCCCATTCTTTGTTGCTCTCAAAATTAATTCCATTTGACCTATCACAACTTCCACCATAATCTCTCTAACTGTAGAGAGTAAGTCAAATTGCTTTGCAGGCCGAAATTTGGTTCGATGTTGCTGCTTTCCAATGGAAATGAGAACTACTGAAACAGCAAAAGTCTTGTTTCTGTCCACAAAGAATTTCCCCATGATCTTCCCAATGTCTTCCTTCTCTTTAGTAGAGGTATCCTCAATTGGTGTATCTTTAACTCCAAGCAGATTTTTCTGTAAGTTACCACTTATCCTTAGGTCTTTATTAGCCTCATACTTTTCATCAGCTGCAAGGACACTACCACCATTGCCATCCTTCCCTTCTAGTTTTGATATATCATCCTCCAGCAAATATGAACAATGATCCCCACAGATAGCATTGTCCCATCCCTCTTCCTTGCTGAAATCTTTAGTTACAATTGGTCGGTCCAACTCCAATTTTTCCTCCGACTCATGCTTGACATGATTTGCAGCCTTATAAGCTCCACCATCAAATTTTTTTCTGAAAGAATTCTGATTTGGGACACCATTCGATCCTTCCATCCCTGCTCTAACCACCAAAGATAACGGATCAGCTTTAGCTTCCTCAAATGCTGCCTTATTAATCTGTTTTCTTCTTCGCCTTGTCTTGTTCTCATCTCTCACTTTTCTTTTCTTTTGTCTTGCCATATCTTTTCCTCCGAAAACAGCAATATCATGATTCGTTGCAGCAGGAGAGCCGTTCACAGACTGCTCGATTGGAGGAACAAATGAGAGAGCAGAATCAAGCTCTCCGAGATCACATGCATCAGTTTATGCTGATGTTTTCTCGCCAAACACAGGTTCGAATATCTCCGGACTTTCCTCCGAGAGAGCATTCAGAGCCAATCCTAAACGACATAGGAGGCATTGGCCGATCGGAAGGATCCGCGGAATTAGAAACAGAGCCTCCTTTGATGGAGGAAGTTGCGGGAATCAGGAGACCTGGCATAACTCCAGGCTCGAATCAGAGCGGAATGTTGATGCCTCGCATGGAGATTCCCCTGTTTGACGGCCAGAACCCGCGGTGGTGGGCGAGGCGTTGTGAGAGAGTGTTTAAACTCTACCACGTCGCAGAACAACAGAAGGTAGCTACTGCTGCAGCCTACCTTAACGATGTAGGGGACGCGTGGTATCAAGGTTGGATGGGAGTGAAAGACGAATGCTCTTGGGAAGCATTTGTAGAAGGATTATGTGGAAGATTTGGAGAGAAAGGAATGTTAGACGTGGTGGAAGAATTTAATAAACTGAAGCAAGGAGGATCGGTGCAAGTTTATCAACAGAAGTTCGAGGAATTGAAGGCACTTATGTTAATTTCCAATCCAACACTCACCGAGTGTTACTTCGTGTCAAGCTTCATCAGCGGTTTGAGCGAAGAAATCAGACCGATTGTGAAAATGTTCCAACCAAGGTTTGTACAGCAGGCGGTGGAGTGTGCTAAGTTGCAGGAACTAGCAGTAGAAGCTCTATCGAAGAAACAGAGGGGAGCTAATAGAGGTTGGCCAGTACCTATACCACTGAACAGCAAGGGGTGGAACAAGGAAGGAGGATCAGGAAGCGCTAACGGAAAGGCATTAGCTCTACCAGCCCCGACGTCATCAATCGGAAACAACTTGCGAGAACAGAGGAGGCTGGCTGGACTCTGCTTCAGGTGTGGAGATAAATATACACCGGGCCATCAATGCAAACGTCAACTATTGTTACTTGATGGTACCGAGGATGGGGAAGACGCAGAGAGTCAGGAAAATGAAGGAGATGACGAGAGGATGGAGATATCTCTCCATGCACTAAGGGGAGTGTCCACAAGTAAAATCATAAAAGTGGATGGTAAGGCACAAGAGGATGACTTATCGATACTTATTGACAGTGGAAGCACGCATAGCTTCTTAGATGAGAGAGTGGCCAAGAGGCTCCATTGTCGACTTACTGGAACCATACCGCTGTCGGTTACGGTGGCTAACGGGCAAAAAGTGATATGTAAATCGGCTTGCATGGGCTTCTGTTGGCAGATGCAAGGGGAGGACTTCGAAGCTGACTTGAGGCTTCTTCGGTTGGGAGGATGTGATATGGTTTTAGGCGTGGATTGGATGAGAGAAGTAAGTCCTATTTGCTTTGATTTCAAGAAGATGGAAGTCACTTTTGACAAAGGAGGAAAACGTATGACTATCACCAGTGGGACAGAGGCAGGAACCTGTAAACTCATATCAGGCAAGCGATTGCATAAGCTTTTTAAAAGTAAGTGGACTCAAGTGGCTCAGTTGTTCTCAATACAAGCACTGGGACAAGAAGAAGAAGAGGAGCTGGATTCTGGGGGAAGAATAAAACTGGAAGTAATACGGCAAGGCGCCATTCCTTGGGAGATAACTCAACTGGACTTACTCGATGAACTTTTAGATGAATTCAAGGATTTGTTTGAGGAACCAAAAGCTCTACCCCCTCCCAGACAATTCGACCATACCATAGCCTTGAAACCAAACGCTGAGCCAGTTAACATTCGTTCGTATCGTTATCCTCCAAAACAAAAAGCTGAGATCGAACGAATGATCAAAGAAATGCTCCAACAGTCAGTCATTAGACCAAGCATCAGCCCTTACGCTTCTCCTCTTTTGTTAGTTAAGAAGAAGGATGGCAGTTGGCGGTTTTGCATAGACTACCGCCAACTCAATTCTATCACTATAAAGAATAAGTTCCCGATTCCTATCATAGAAGACCTCCTAGACGAGCTACACGGAGCCAAGGTTTTTTCCAAACTCGACCTTCGTTCTGGTTATCACCAAGTCCGAATGAGCTCTCCCGACGTTCACAAAACAGCTTTTAGGACTCACCAAGGCCACTACGAATTTTTAGTTATGCCTTTCGGCTTAACTAACGCACCGGCCACCTTCCAAGCTATCATGAACCATATTTTCGAGCCCTATCTCCGCCAGTTCATTCTCGTCTTCTTTGACGATATCCTGATTTACAGTTCCAACTTTCCTAAGCACTTGGAGCATCTACGGTTAACATTACAAATCCTTCGATTCAATAAGTTGTTCATCAAGAAGTCTAAATGTGCCTTCGCACAGACCCAAGTAGAGTATTTGGGCCATGTGATATCGGAGAAGGGAGTGAGCACTGATCCGCAAAAGATTGCTGCTATGAACGACTGGCCGAGGCCAACATCTGTTAAGAGTTTGAGGGGATTTTTGGGTCTCACGGGTTACTATCGGCGATTCGTTCAGAATTACAGCATCATTAGCAAGCCTCTCACGGTGTTGCTAAAGAAAGATGGGTTTCAATGGAATGAAGCAGCTGAAACAGCCTCCGAGCTACTCAAGAAAGCCATGTGTGCGGTTCCTACGTTAGCTCTTCCCGACTTCAATCAGCCGTTTGTTCTGGAGACCGATGCTAGCAACTATGGGGTCGGAGCAGTGCTGGCTCAAGGGGGGAGGCCTATAGCTTTCTTCAGCCAAGCCTTAGCTCCAAAACACCTTGGCTTGAGTGTGTACGAGAAAGAACTCCTAGCGGTCTTGATAGCCGTAGACAAATGGCGGCATTATTTAGAAGGGAGCAAAACAGTTATTCGTACTGACCACGAGAGCTTGAAATTTTTGTTACAACAGAAATTACACACTCATCTTCAACGGAAAGGAATGTCTAAACTCATGGGGCTCGATTACACGATTCAATACCGGAAAGGGCACGAGAACAAGGCTGCTGATGCCCTTTCTCGTTGTATGAAGGAGGGAACAATGACAGCGATGACTTCTATTATACCGGAGTGGTATTCGGAAGTCGCAGCCAGTTACGAACACACTGGGTGGACCAAGGATCTAATGGAACAATTGACGTTAGATCCCATGAGTAAACCGGGATATTCACTATGGAATGGGCTGTTACGCTATAAAGAAAAGTTGGTAATCGGGGATGATGAGCAGCTGAGAAAGAGAATCCTAACAGCCCTGCATGACTCGCCGGTAGGAGGTCATTCTGGGGTCCAAAGCACTTATAACCGAATACAGCAATTGTTCTATTGGCCGGGGCTGAAGAAGACCGTGCAGAAGTATATTCAGGAGTGTGACATATGTAGCCGGTGCAAACACGAGAACATTCATCCCCCTGGTTTGCTACAGCCTTTGCCTCAACCGGAGCAAGCTTGGGCTAGTATTAGTATGGATTTCGTAGAAGGTTTGCCCAAATCAGAAGGGAAAGACGGCATATTGGTGATAGTGGACAGGCTCACCAAATACAGTCACTTCCTTAGCCTCACGCACCCTTTCACAGCTCAAGAGGTGGCGCGGGTGTTCCTTGATCAGGTTGGAAAATTGCATGGGTTGCCCCGCATCATTGTATCCGATCGCGATAAAGTATTCACCAGCCTACTTTGGAAGGAACTTATGCATTCGATGGGAACTAAGCTCCATATGTCCTCGGCCTACCATCCTGAAACGGATGGACAGACGGAGCGTGTGAATCAATGCCTGGAGACCTACCTTCGCTGCTTATGCTTAGAGCAATCGGCTGGGTGGCATAAGTGGCTACCCCTGGCGCAATGGTGGTACAACACCAATTACCATTCGTCTCTGAAAATGACTCCATTTGAAGCTCTGTTCGGGTACAAACCACCGCTGCTTCCCCACAGCGGAGGACCGAATTTGGTAGCTACGGTAGATAGCTACCTCACACAGAGGCAACAAGTGTTGCGAACACTCAAACGCGAGTGGACCAACGCTCAGAATCGCATGAAGCAGTATGCGGATAAAAAGCGCAGTGACCGAACCTTCTCAGTGGGGGACCGAGTGTATCTAAAGTTACGACCTGCCCAATTGAAGACTCTA
This sequence comes from Diospyros kaki, assembly GCA_036245055.1. Lineage (NCBI taxonomy): Eukaryota > Viridiplantae > Streptophyta > Magnoliopsida > Ericales > Ebenaceae > Diospyros > Diospyros kaki. Next base: position 35,706,985 of record BSEG01000016.1, read on the forward strand.
TCGCCTACAGCTGTTTCTAAGCTCAGTCCTAAATTCTATGGACCCTATGAAGTGTTAGCTCGAGTGGGCAAAACAGCCTATCGTTTGCAACTCCCAGCAGGGACCTCGATTCATCCGGTCTTTCACGTTTCTCTCCTCAAACCTTCTTCAGGCACTAACCCAGTGAGCGCAGCTTTACCCCCAGCTGTCTCGGTGTCGCAACACACTGCTGAACCTATTGCCATCGTGGACAAACGTGTAATCTACCGCAACAATCTCCCCATCACACAGGTGCTTGTTCGTTGGTCCAACTTACACCCGGAAAATAATACCTGGGAGTATCTTCCAGCCTTCCTCCAACAGTTTCCACGGGCAGTCAGTCTTCTTTAGACTCTTCTTGAGGACAAGAAGACTCTGACGGGGAGGGAATTGTCATGGGCAGAGGCGGTAGCAGAGGCGGTACTCAATTCCGAAGAGGGCAGGGTAGTAATAAGAGGCGGTAGCAGAGGCGGTACTCAATTCCGAAGAGGGCAGGGTAGTAATAACTAGTTTAGGCGGGTGTTTGTTTTGTTTGGGAGCTGGTAGTTAGCGGTTATATTTCCGAGTTTGGCGCCTATAAATAAGGCCAGCTCTTTTCTTCTGGGATAATCAGAAATTACAACTTGAAAGTTCTTTTTCTCTCATTCTCGTTTCTTTCTGGATTCTCTCCCTTCTCGACTTCTATCTCTTCGTTCTCGTTTTCCGACCCTAAGCACCTCAGTTCGCGCGCAATTCTTGTTGAATTGCTGCTGAACTTCTTGCCAGATCCGGAGATCTGACACCTAACAGCCACCGAAGACACTGCTATTGCCATAAATCCAAGCTTATTCAACAAAGAACAGATGGAGTGGCTGCAAAATACTTTTGGTAAAACATAGCTTTAGGCCTCTACAATAGCAGCAGGTTCTATAGCCTACAAAGGTAACCCTCTACATGTTTTTACCTCTAAAAGTAAGCTATCTACTCTATGAATTGTTGACTCAGGAGCTTCTGACCTCATGACTAGAAATAGTGCACTATTAACCAATTTTTAGCCATGTGACAAAGATTGGAAGGTAAGGATTGCCGATGGCTCATTATCAAAGGTCGCAGGTATTGGATTGGTTGTGTTGTCCACCAGTTTCATGCTACATGCTGTACTTTTTGTGCCTAACCTAGACTACAAGCTCTTATCTATTAGTAAACTCACTATTGATATGGATTGTGTTGCAAAATTCTCAAAAGATGTGTGTGAATTTCAGGATTAGACTTGGGGAAAGATGATTGGCAGTGCTGAGGCATGTTTGGGGCTTTACGTTCTTAAAAGGATCGATTCAAAAACTGAAGTAAATTCTAACAATTGCTACTCTGTTCCACCTGATTGTTTCTCTACTTTTCATTCAAATAAGAGTGCAATTATGTTGTGGCACTATAGATTAGGACATCCAAACTTTGCTTACCTTCAGAAATTGTTCCCCTCTTTGTTTAACAATTCAGATTTACACATGTTTTAATGTGAAATTTGTCAATATTCTAAACATGTTTGGATTAATTATCCTAGTCAAATTTACACTCCATCCTATCCGTTTTCTTTGATCCATAGTGATGTGTGGGGGCCTTTTAGAGTCAAAAATGTTACTGGGGTTCGGTGGTTTATTTCCTTTATTGATGACCATACTCGTCTGTTATGACTCGGGTTGACAAGAGCCTAAATGTAATTAGTATTCAAAAGTGGTAAGTTGTAATTAGCCTATTATTGTAATAACCCATAGATGTACCAATTAGTTACAGCTATCTCCACTTGTGCCTGGCAGTTAGAAGCCATGCGAAGGCCTATAAAAGGGATGTAATACCGAGGATGGGATTTATGAAATGAAATAGAATATAAATCTTTCCCTCTAAATTCTCTTTCTACTTTCTTCTAAATTCTCCCTCCTATCATTCAAACATTCTTTCCCTCCAAATTCTCTTTCTACTTTCTTCTAAATTCTCCTTCCTATCATTCAAACGTTCTTTCTCCCTCCAATCCAAATTCATTCCCTAATTACATAAGTCTCAGATCCGAGACTTATCATCGTCTTACTTGGGTCTTTCTCATGAAAGAAAAGTCCAAAGCTGGTCACATTTTTTGAACCTTACATTCCATGGTGCAAAGGCAATTTAATGCTAAAATTTAAGTTCTAAGAACAGATAATGCCAAAGAATACTTCAATACCATTCTAGGCACTTGTCTGTCACAACAAGATATCATTCATCAAAGTTCTTGTGTAGATACACCCCAACAAAACGGCGTTGCAAAATGCAAGAATAGACACTGTTGGAACTAGGACCGATTTACATCAAGAAGTCACTCTTCTCTCATAGATAAACCTCACCCGATAAGAAACAGTAATAGGTAAACAAATATTGAAAAAAACAAAACAATAATAGAAAGATAAAGAGGCAAGAACTTATCCTGGTTCAAGTATGAAATGCCCTACATCTAGACTGCCAAAGATCAAGATAGAATCCATTAGAAAGCCAATAGGATACAACACTCCCTCTTGCACACTCTTAGCTATGAACAATAGCCTCACACCGAGAATACAAGGACCAAGTAAAGCTCTCTCTCAATACTCTCTATCACCCGTGCAAGATCATTCTAAGGAATGAATGCTGGAATCCCTACCTTTGAACCTATCTGCCTCTATTTATAACAGATAGAGACGGTTACAAAACAGGGACTTAAATGCAAATAGAAAGAAATAAAGGATTGCTGGTACTAACTCTAAGTAAGTTAGTTCCATTACATTTTAAACTCATAAAACATAAAATACAAACTTATTTCTAACTACATTAAAAAATCCTCTACCGATAATTGATGCTAACTAATGCAAATCCTAACAGACACCTATTGGAAGTGGCTAGATTCTATTGTTCTTTACCCATGTTCCTAAATGTTTTTGGCGTGAGGCTATTCTTACGGTCACCTATCTTATAAATAGAATGCCCTCAGGAATTCTCAAACATCACACTCCAAGTCAGCTTCTCTTTGCTTCTTTTCCGCACACTCGGGTTTTTTTCTCAACTTCCTTTCAAGATTTTTGGCTGCACCTCTTTTGTTCACATTCACTCTCAATTTCGGAGCAAACTTGACCCAAAGTCCATCAAATGTATATTTCTTGGCTACTTTCCTCACCGAAAAGGTTACAAATGTTACTCTCCAAGTCTAAAGAGATTTTTCACCTCAATGGAGGTAACCTTTTTTGAAGACCATCCCTATTATCCCAAATCTGATATTCAGGGGGAGAATACACCAAACAATCCTCAAGAATATCAGTTTTGGGAACACCACCAACAACCTGAAATTCAACCACCTGCAAACCTTACAAATTTGTCTTCTTCTCCCAGCTTACAATCTGAGGAGTCAGAAGCAGATTAGTCTTCTTTTAGTTCACCTCCTATTGGTCATAATTCTTCTTATCCTCATGAACTTCAAGTTTATTCTCGAAAAAAGTCTAAACAAAAAGAAAGTGGGGAACCAACATGTCCTAGAACTGATCAAGAGCCTGATCCGAACCCGGATTCAGAATTGTTACAAAAAGAGAATACCATGACTACAGGTGAGAATTCTAAAATTTCAGCTATGGGTGAAGATTTACATTGGACTATAGCATTGAGAAAGGGAGTATGATCAAGCACTCAACATCCCATTCACAATTACATTTCTTACAAAGGTCTCTCATCTAATTTATGAACATTTATATCAAATATCAGTGAGGTGTAGGTTCCTAGAACTATTCTGGAGGCCTTTCAACATCCTAAGTGGAAAGAGACGGTTCTCGAGGAAATGAAGGCCTTGAAAAAGAATGGGACTTGGGAGATTATAGAATTATCCTTTGGAAAACATTCTGTGGGGCTTCAAATGGGTATTTACAGTCAAATACAATGAAGATGGAATAATTAACAGATATAAGGCCGCCTTGTTGCAAAAGGGTTCACTCAATCTTATGGTATAGATTAACAAGAAACTTTTGCTTCGGTGGAAAAATTAAATACTATCAAAGTCTTGCTATCTCTAACTGTAAACCTGGATTGGCCACTTTACCAATTAGATGTGAAGAATGCTTTTCTAAATGGAGATCTCGAAGAAGAAGTATATATGAAAATTCCTCATGGATTTGAAACTAACCTCACAAGAAACAAGGTATGTAAACTAAGGAGATCTCTTTATGGACTTAAATAGTCTCCTAGAGCCTAGTTTGAGAAATTTACAAAGGCAATCAAGAAGTATGGATATCGCCAATGTCAAGTTAACCATGCCTTATTCATCATGCATTCTTTGGAAGGTAAAATATCCATTCTTATTGTGTATGTTGATGATATAATTGTTACGGGAGATAATATTTTTGAAATCAAAGATCTTAAAGAAGTTCTTGCGAGAGAATTTGGAATCAAAGATCTAGGAAGCCTAAGATACTTCCTAGGCATGGAAGTAGCAAGGTTCAAAGAAGGAATTTTTCAGCTAAGCTACACTTATACAAAAAGCCAGGTCGCAGATATTCTAACTAAGCCATTGCAAGAAGAGTATTTGATAAGCTAAGATCAAGCTGGGCTTGGCTTGAATAATATATTCAGCTCAGCTTGAGGGAGAGTGTAGATTGGAAGCTGTTAGGCCGAGCCGCCGAGTTGATGGCCGAGCTGTCGAGCTCATTATCTGTTGATTTATTCTCTGTGATTTATCTTGATTATATTGCTGTTATATCTTGTCTTTCTTAGTTATTTTTGATTAGATTTGTTTGTATTTAAGGTTGCTGTAATCTAGTCCTACAAAGTAGGAATCTAATCTCTAAAATTTAGGAGAATTCTTAGGATCCATTGTGTATATATTTGTGACATTCTCAAGGGAATAAACACAACATATTATTCTCCCAAAAAGAGGATTTCTGCAAAAGATATTTCATTTGAGGATATATCTCCAATCATACCTTTTCTAGGTAATAGTAAAGGACTCAAATTTCTTTGCCAACTAAGAGCCAATCTAACACTATCACTCACCAACTGGAATTTGAACAAATAAAACAATAGAAAACTCTTCCTCCCGAGCTGTTTCCCGTTCATTGCCGTACACCCAAGATTTATCTTCCACAATTTTCTCCTCCAATGGTGTCCCAATGTTAGTCCCTGCAATTTCCCTTCTTGTCTAGACATATTGATTGCATAGGAGGGGATAACAAAGTTCCACAAGTCCCTCAATGGTTGAAACATGGCCTCCATCATGACCTTCATCCCCAACATGATTTATAGCCAGATTATCTAATGAAACAACATCCTTGTTCGGACTATCAGATGCATGAAAGTCATCTTCATAACAGTTCTCATCTCCAATATAATTTATAGCCTACATACCCATTGAATCACCAACTTCTTGCAATTGTACAATGTGATCCACACAGGTTTCCTTATCCATTCTCTCTTCATCTTTGGAATCTTGAATTACCATTAACTGGTTTGCTTCTGTTCATTCCTCTGGTTCCTGTAAATCATAATCCTGTGGAAGGTTCTAGCGCCAGCTTCCTCACCATTAACTAATTTTTTTTGTCAAAACTTCATGATCCCATGTCGGTAATTCAACAACACCTTCTTTTTGTTCCTCGAAATATTCTACAGGCTCACTCTCAATATTTTTCTCCTCCAAGAGTTCTTTGTTACGGTAATTCAATCCTGATGATTGATTGTCTAATTCAATCATCTTTCGATTAGAACTTCCGAGATGGTCATCTGAAACATCTCTTCCTGGCTTATTGAAGAATTTAGCGAGAATGTTGACACAGGCCTCTTAGATAGCATCATCGGAAACTCTTTCAGTTGCTCTCGTAACATATGTCCTATTTCCTCGCACGTTTCGTGTATCACATTACTTGTTTCCTTGTGCATTTGATTGAAATTATTATCAAATTTCTTTTCCCATGTCTCATGATTTTGGCCATACTCCTCATGATTTATGTTGTATCCAATCGAGGTAGAATTCTTCTACTGCACTTGAGACTCCAATTGTTCCACACGTGCGCTATTGGCCATGGCAGAAATCTCACGAACAAGACCAGTCGAAGACTAAGGAACAGGAGCTTTGTACATCTTAAATCCCACACTTTCCATGACCTAATCGGCTCTACTTCTTGTGACCCAATCTATCTCAACGCCTAATTTGCCTCTGGATCAGCTTCACTAATCCGTCATAGTGATCGTGAATCAGCTGCTCAAATTCTAGAATCTAGTCGTGAACCGTTGAAAATTAGCTAAATTGAATTCGCTTTCCTTGATCAACTGTAAGAATATCTGAAATCTACATCAAAACCAACTGCAACTTCTAAGCTGAGAGTTACTTCTCCCTTTCGGTTATGATTGGTCTCGATTTCAACAGCCGACCAATCAAACTCGTTGGAATGTTTTGCTTCGCCTTACTAAACGCACACTGCAACAGCCTCAGAAAACAACCGCAAATCAACTTGCTCTTCCGCTTCTATGAGTTGTCGGACTTCCCATTGAAGACTCCTTGTTTGCTCGTTCGCGATTTCTCATCAATTGGAACTGCTCTAGGAGTCATCGGTAGCATCGTCGGGACCACCTGGCAAGTCGTCTTAAAAATTGAATAGGAATTTTGATTAGCTGGTATGTTGCAGTCATGAGGATAACCTCGCTTTGTGATGCCTTACGAATCAGATTGTGAGGTGATTAGAAATTGCTTGGCTCGACTTCGTAGGATCTGCTTAAGGATTATGCCTGTCTCCACAACCGAGGTCGCCTTCACATGCCTTCACAATCTAGACCTTAATCATGCCAGAATTCACAACTGGAGCGGTCGACTCAGTTCACCTTCAAATCGAATCAAAATCACAGCTAATGATTGACTGCTCTAGTATCAAATTGTCATGTAACTATGATTTAGCCTAGGGTTTGGATTGAAAATTGGGAGAATTTGAGGGAATTAGGGCGAAGAACAGAAAGGATTGGAGAGAGATAATGGATAGAGAAAGGGAGAGATTAGAGAGAAATCAGAGGGATCAGGAGAGAGATCAGAGGGAAATTGAGAGGCAATTGATGAGAGGGAAATGAGAGAATTCAATTATCATTATAAAACATGCCTTCCCATCCTTTGTTGTTTCTTATATATAGCTTAACAACCTCTCACATGCACTCATGTGCAGTACAATAATAAGCATAAGTGCCTATAGCTAAAGACAACTATTTATAACATAAAAGGAAAGCAAATTACAATTATTGCCCTAGTAAACCCTTGGGTCATGACACTTTGTTGTGCTTCTCTTTTAGGTCAATTAACTTATTTTGGCCCCTCTGTTCGGATGTAACCTTCAAGGTTAGGAAATTGATTCCTTATTTACTTTGTTTGACATCTTGCGTAGTTATTCGAGTGTGGGGTAGGGTGAGGATAGATAGGTTTTGTGCCCATCAGGTGATGGAGTATTTTCTGCTCACCTATTTTATACAACCTTTTTGACAAAGGTAGAGTGAATTTTCCTTGGAAGGCCTTGTGGAGTTCCCAGCTCCTTCTAAGGTGGCCTTCTTCTTGTGGATAACTTTCCTTGGTTCCATTCCTAGCCTCAACAATCTATGGAAGTGTTGTCAAATGGTTTGTTCTTTATAAAAGGAATGGAGAATTGGTGGATAATTTACTTTTACACGGTTCAATCACCTGTGATATTTGGACTCTCTTCTTCTCTATCTTAGGAGTTCATTGAATTATGCCAATTTCAGTTATTGACTTCATGGATCAATGGAGGTGGGCTTGTCCAAATAGGAGATAGGCTCAGGTTTGAAGTCTTATCCCTTTTTGCATCATATAGCATATTTGGTGCAAAAAGGAACTTGTCACCTTTTTAAGGGGTTGACAAACAGTGTTGTTGCATTAATGAAATATTCTTGTTTCTTTTCACCATGGTTTTAGGGAGGATTCTTGTTCGTCTTGCAAATCTTTCTTTAGTTTTGTTGATAATTGTTTTTATAAGTTTATCTCTCTTTGTTCGGGGCTATATGGAGGTTTGCTCTCAATGTATTTTTCTTACAAAAAAAGTTAGTTTTTGTTTGCACATTCTATATTAACTTAATGTTGCAAGAATATGTTTATTGGGTTTCATCAGCCAAGAATTAAAGCAAAATTGAAACATGCCATTTCTTACATGGTAGCTCAACAGTTTTATGTCCTTTATACAGTTAATGTTGATACTTCACTTCTGTTGCTATTGGGTCTGGATTATGGTGGTTCTTGTTTATTTTTGGCAGTCAGAAGAGAAATCAAAATACTAAGGTTGTTTATGCATCCTCACATAATAAGACTTTATGAGGTTATAGAGACACCAACAGATATCTATGTCGTGATGGAGTATGTGAAGGCTGGTGAGCTGTTTGATTATATTGTGGAAAAGGGTAGGTTACAGGAGGATGAGGCTCGCAATTTTTTCCAACAGGTGAAAGTTTCTAACGTGCAATATTTCTGCTGGTGATTTTTTTTTTTTTTTTTTGCTAAACGATTTCTTCCATTGATTGGTGCATCTAATAAGTGGTTCAGACCTTATTTGTTTTTTTATGTGTAAAAATTAAGTGTTGCCTTTCCTATGAAACAGATCATTTCTGGTGTGGAGTACTGCCACAGGAATATGGTGGTTCACAGAGATCTTAAGCCTGAAAATCTGCTTTTGGATTCCAAGTACAATGTGAAGATAGCTGATTTTGGTTTGAGCAATATCATGCGGGATGGTCATTTCCTGAAAACAAGTTGCGGAAGCCCAAACTATGCTGCCCCAGAGGTGTGGTATCCATGGGATATAATTTAACAGCAAAAAAGTTGGGCAGATTTTTTAATTGATGCTATATCTTATTTAAAGTTAACTGCTGAAATTTCCAAAGTTAATATATGCATAAACTTTTGAAGGTTATATCTGGGAAATTGTATGCTGGACCTGAGGTAGATGTATGGAGCTGTGGGGTCATCTTATATGCACTTCTCTGTGGCACTTTGCCTTTTGATGACGAAAATATTCCCAACCTTTTTAAGAAAATAAAGGTACATCAAATTATCTTACTTTCAACTAGCATCCTTGTTAATGCTAGATTTTTACTTTCTTCTTAATGTAACTGAAATAATTATTTGGGCTGCCACAATATTACCATCATCACATGTTACTTAAAGTGCTGGGTTTCAGTTTGGAGGGGTGTGTGTGTGTGTGGCTATTACTCTAATTATTTTGTTAATCAATCAAACTTCACTTTTTGTCATAGAGATGTCTACCTTTTAGATAAGTTGAACCTTCCAGTCATGCCTCTGATTTCTCTAAAGTCCTCTGATTTAACTATACAATCATGATGCGTTTACTTAATGTTACTCCCTGACTAATCAGGTTTTGGTTGTGAGCATGTCTGGCTGTAAATATCTGGTCATCACTCATAAACTTTGTCTTTGATAGGAGACTTATGTCTTGTCTTTGGGTAGTCCTTTGTCCTTTGTGATGATTGGCGAGCAGGATTCATGTTCTATTTCTTGAAAGAACTCCTAGCCAGTTGTTTACCTATATGTAACATGCAGGCAGTGATATCATTGTTATGGAGACTTAATCTTCCAATCTAACTTAGTTATTTAGAGATGTCCTCTCTAAAAAAGAGGTCAGATATTCTAGTCATGCCTCTGGTTTCCTTATAAACCTTCATTAGCCATGGCTGCTGGCTGAAAACATTGCTTTTCAAATGCCTCACATGTTGACTAACAAATGAATATTTTTCTCATTGGTTGGGGGTAAAAAAATCATCACCACCAACATCACAAGCCTTAATTACAATAAGGGTGTTGATTATATGAATTGTAGCTCTTCAATCATCTCTATTAGCCATCATAGTTGTCAAAAGCGCACCTGGGCTCAAGGCTTAGCTGAGGGTGCCTTGCTCTATGAGGTGCGCACCAAGGTGCTAAGATGCACCCTCACTTGAGGTGCTAGGCACACACCTTTTGCTCTTGTGCAATTTATTTTTTGTTTTTGATTGATTTGTTAAAATCTAGCTAGTGATAACCAGAAAAAAAAAAAAAAATTAAAAGAACTTTGTAAAAACAATAAAACACCCCATTATTTAGTTAAATATTATTGGTTATTCGTTATTTATGATTTTATAAGTTTGCATTTACCTCTTTATAGGTTTATATTGAAAATAATAATGTATAAGTATTTTTATACATATCTTTTATATGTGCTCCTCGCATTCGAAAGGCTCATGCCTGCGCCTATGCTCCAAATGCTTTTGTGCCTTAGTGCACTTGGAGAGTTTGACAACTATGGTAGCCATATCTTCTGTAAAGCCATTATATAGCGTATCATGTCTAAGGATTTTTCTCAAAATTTTCTTTGGTCTTCTCCAATCTTTTTATTTTTTTTCCCTAGAAACTTCTTCCGTTTCATCCACTTACCTCACATTTGCATCTATTAATGTTCTTCTCACATGTCTAAAGCATCTTAATCGCTTATCGCACATTTTATCTTAAATTGACACCTATCTAACCTTATTATGAATAATCTTGTGTTGAGTCTCTCTTTTTTGTATGACTTCATATCCACAGTAAACTCGTCATCTCAATTATGCTTATAATTTGTAAATGTTAGTACTTAATTGCCGATTTTTCACTAATATACCACTTTTTATGAAAAAATGACAAAATGTCACCCTTGTGAAAATATTTACCCAAATACCACCTCTGTGGCCACTAGAGATGGGAATTGGGCCGGCCGGCCCGCCTCATAGCCCGGCCCGTTACTGTAGCAAACGGGCCGGGCCGGCCCGCTTAAAAAAGTAAGGGCCGTGCCGGGCCAGCAATACGTGGCCCGCGGCCTGGCCCGGCCCATCAAATTGGCCCGTGGGCCAGCCCATCAACTGGCCCACTAAAATGGCCCGGCCCGGCCCACTAAAAAATAAAAAAATATTTAAAAATTATATTTCTTGTAAATATAATTTTATTGTAATGTTTGTAAACATAATTATGTTTGTAAACATAATTTTAGTGTAATTTTTGTAAACATCATGTTTACTATAAACATCATAATTTTACAAATATCAAAATTATAACTAAACATTAATATTAGTTACATTAATATGTTTATTAATGTAAGTAAACATAATATGTTTATTAATATAAGTAAACAATGTTTATTGATGTTTACTAAACATATTTTAAACATTAATATGTTTATTAAACATATTTTAAAAAATATTAGTTACATTTGGGAAAAAATAAAAAAATATATTTAAAAAATTATATATAAAAAAAATTAAAAATAAATGGTTCATGGGCCGGCCCAAATAGCCAAGCCCACGGGCCGGCCCTGCCCAACAGGCCCACGGGCCGGCCCGGCCCACTGTGGCCCACTTATTAAGGGCCACGGGGCCGTGCCGGGCCTAAGTTTCTATTTTTTTGGCCCGGCCCGGCCCGGCCCGACCCGTTTATTTCGTGGGCCAAATTCGGCCCGGCCCACTAAATTGGCGGGCCAAGCGGGATGCGGGCCGGGCCGGGCCGGCCCGCCCATTTCCCATCACTAGTGGCCACCTGGATGCCATGTCAGAGTGACCAGGGTTACTGCCTTGCAAACACATAACTGCCCTTGGCATAGATGGGTTTAGGTTATACCTACCAGTGTGACACGTGGTTTATATGCTACACACACCTGCTTGTGGAACAAGCAGCTCTCTCCTCTTTTAAACTTCCATCTATTTTCTCCAGTCAGCTGAAATCCCTATTGCTCTCCCTCGCTTAGTTGCTGTTTTAATCCTTTGGCACTTGCTCTCTAACTGTCAATCCATGGGCCCCAACCTGCTATGCCACAAAAGGTATCCAACTCGCAGTTCACACCCTTTCTTAATAACATGAAATTGCTGCTTCCCTTGAGAACTCCACTTCCAACTCGCACTATTTCTAGTGAAAATTCTCAGTCTATTTCGAGTCCAAGGTAATTATTTAATAACATGACATTGCTGCTTCACTTGAGAACTCCATTTTCGGTAATTACTTAATTACACAAAATCAGACCAAGCTTTTCTCATCATGGTCTAATATCTTCCAAAGCCCACAAACTCAAATGCTGTAGTGGCATATCTCAACTGGTCTCTCATCACCAAAGCTCAGTCTGTGGATTTCAAATTCCCAGATAACCCATTTCTCATCACTGTCTGGAATCTTCCAATACCCAACAATCAGATTTGTTGTTTAACAGAAGTTTATGGGTTTTAGGTTACTTTAATTTCAAGAGTTCAGGATTGGGTAGTGAAAATAACAGAAGTTCAGGGTGCACTGTCACAGTATCAGGAGGCAGTTGGCCTGCAAATTCAGGCATTTGGAAGAGGAATTCTATGGTGCTGTTTGGTGCACGAGGAGCTTTGGCCTACATTTGTCTGTGTTGAGCATGGAACTGTCTGTGACACAGACAGTTCTGTGTTGAGCAAACAGCCATGCTGGCACTTCTCCAGCATGGCATAACTGGTATTCTGGTAAATATTTTTAAATGGGTGGCACTTTGCCAATTTTTTAAAAAAGTAGTGAATTGGTGAAAAATTCATTAATTGCCCACATTTTTAGCTATATGACAAAGCTAATTTTATAGCCATCAGAAAAAAAAAAAAAACTTCCCCATTAGCTTTAAAGGGATTTTAGGATTGCATGATGCTGGATAGACTTCTATTTTAGCCATCTTGCATTAATTTTTTGAGTAACATATTTAATAATCTCGCCTTTTTGGATAATTGTTCTAAGACATCTAAACTGATCATTTATAAAAATAACTTGATTTTCATATCTCACCATGACTTCATTCACACTTCTATTTTTGTTGAATGAACATTCTTTATATTTGGTTTTTGACCTGCATAATTTGATGCTTTTGGATTCCAAAGGCTAATTCAAGCTTAGCAATCATATCTTTTTATTTTTTATTTTATCTCATCCACCAAAATAATATCTTCCACAAATAACATATACCCAAGTGCCTTTTCATGAATGTGCTTTTTGAGTTCATCTATCACAAGAGTAAAGAGGCGAGGGTTTAATAAGATCCTTGATGTAGTTCAATTGTAATTAGAAAAATCTGAATTTCTCGTTACAAGTTCCAGGACACTTTTTTTCTTGGTGACATGTCTTTAATTTGTATATAAGAAATTCAAATTCCTTTATTCTCTAAAATCCTTTACAGGACTCGTCTGAAAACTTTTTCATGGGCTTTTTTTACAAGCCTATAAATGTCATACAAATTCTTTTAATTATCTTTGAACCTTTCCACTATACACCTTATTAAATAGCTTCAATAGCTAACCTACCAGTTAGAAAACCAAATTAGTTGCTAAGACCTTAATTTCTTTCCTTAACATTTGCTCAATTACTCTCTCAAATTTTTATAGTATGGTTGTTCATTAACTTGATCCCTATATTATTTTCACACCTTTGAACATCTCTTTTATTCCTATAAATGGGCACATCAGTGCTCTTTCTCCACTCTTCAGGCATTATCTTCAATTTAAGGACTGTTAAAAGTATTTTATTAACTGTATACATTTCCATATGTCAATTGGGATATCATCTGATCCAACTGATTTACCATTTTTCCTTTTTTTTCATGGCTTATTTCATTTGTTATGATAATTTGATCTAGAACATGTAATTCTTCTTAATTAGGCAGATGTCTCAATGTAACATTTGTTTTAGTGTATTTATTAATAATTTCAAGAAATACTCTTTCCATCTCTCCCTGATCACTCCCCATTTGCTAACATTTAATGAATTTATATGCTTTTAACTTTATTTCAGTAACTGCTTTCTTTGATTTCTTTTCTGCCAAAATATGCATCTTCAGGTTTTCATTGCTATGGCATGTATGTAAAGTCTTGTAGCATGTTCTCTTGGCTTTTATTTTTTCTAATTAAATTTAAATTATGGCACGGATATTTTGTATGATAAATTTAAAATTTAATGGTAGTATTTTTTCTAATTGTGGCAGAGATATGCATCAATGTGAAGCCTAATTGAAATATGGAATTAGTCCATGGGATGTGTCAGTGGTTTTAAAGATGATTTTTGCATGCTTAATGAATTCTGAAGTCATAATTTGTATCTAATTCAAAAATTGAATTTGTATGCATGTGAAGCATTCCTTTGTTGATTTATCTATTATAAGCCCTTTATGTCCTTGGTTTATACATGTGAAGTTGTAAGTTTACTATATGCAGTGGTATGGAGATAAGATTCAGTAAAGAAGTGTATAGATTTATCAAGAAAAAAATTGCTAAGAGTGTCACCAAGAAAAAATTTGAGAGGAAAAAGGAAAAAGAAAAGCCTATTTATCTAAAGAGTGTTAACATTTTACCAGTTTATATGTACTCAGATGATTTTACTGGCAATTACCTTATGGTATTTGAGATTCTTGGTTGAACTTTAACCTATTTACTGACAGTATCAATCATTTCTCTGGATTAAGTTTTAGATCTATAGTTGCCTAGGCTTTACTTTACCATTTGTATCACCTATTTAAAATGGTGACTGCTACTCTTGCATCTGAACTGTCATTGATTTTGAACTGCAGAGTGGGATATATACTCTTCCTAGCCATTTATCTACTGGTGCAAGAGATTTGATTCCAAGGATGCTTGTTGTTGATCCTATGAAGAGAATCACTATTCCTGAGATTCGTCAGCACCCTTGGTTTCAAGCTCACCTTCCACGCTATTTAGCTGTGCCACCACCAGATACAATGCAGCAAGCAAAAAAGGTCTGGAAAAACTTTTAATTATTGTTGCCAATTGGAGTTAGATTGTATGTGCTGCTTATAATTTTGCAGCGAGGGTTAATGCTGACCTTGGATAAACAAATACATTTATTTACTTGATAGATATTTGTATATCTTGTCCTGGTATATTGCTTCATACCAGTGGTCTATACCAATTATATTGGTACTTCTAAGAAAACAATTAATAAGTATATTCTGGTAATATTTGGATGAATTTAACATTAAATGATGGGAAATTCATAATATGCTGGGAGACACATGGGAGGATACTTAGGGTGGATTTTTAAATCAATCCTTTTACTTATTTCAAGCCAACAATATTATTATCTTGATATCTGATTTAAAATTGAATCTTGTTCAGTCCAAAATTAAACTAACAAGAAATATGTGGAGGTGGTGGATGTGATGATTAGGAAAAGAGTCAATGTTATTTACTTCCAAGATTTGAGTTGGGTTGGTGAGAAGGCTAAAATATTGGATTAGTCAAGATATAGACTTAAATACTCAGAAAAAATTATAAGGCTGTGTTTGGATGTAATCATTTGACCTTATCATTTTGACTTTGAAATCAAAGTTCATTGTTTGGACACACTTTTGTCTAAAGCATTTAGATTTGGGTCGAAATTCACCCTAGATTTGTACTAAAAATAGACGAATTCCAATGGCAGAATGTGAAATACTAGCATTTCAAATTACAAATTTAAAATGACATATTTGAAATCCTATATCCACAGGCAACCTAAGAGAAATAGAGTATGAATTGTTATAGTTAAGATTTTAAAGGATGCGGTAATGGATGTGAATGGGTTGGAAGATAGGATCATTGTAGTTAAAGTTGTTTTGCAAGAACATATTATGAACATCATAAGCACAATGAACCACCATCTATATTAGGAGAAAAGATGATGGCAAAATTTTGAGAAGATTTAGAGGGCTTATTGCAAGCAATACTGGGAACAAAGTTAGATTATTGTACTTGAAATTGTTTTAGGAAGAAGAGATTGTGAATAGTATTAGTGCATATACACCACAAGTCAGATTCAGAGAAGAGATGAACTATAAACTTTTGAGAGGATTTATGTCATGACTTGAAGAATTCGGAGATAGAAAAAAGCAACAGTTGAAGTGTAATTTTACAATTTCAACTGTTAGCAGAATCTGTTAACAATATAACCAAATAATAGAATAATTATTATAAATAACTGCTATTGATAGTCATATATAAGGCTATGCTACTTTGTATTAGGATTATGAACGAATTAATTGAAGTTCTCTCATTTTCTCTCTTATCTATTCTCTGTTTCTCTTTGTTCTTCTCTCTATTTTCTCTCTAAATTCTATCATTTCTCTCTTTCTTTCGTTTTTCTTGACTGTCAACTAGAAACCCTAGATTCGAAACCTAGGGTCTTGACAATTGGTATCAGAGTGGTTGGCTCTGGGACTGCTATCCACGACAACTTGAATTTGCAAGTTTAGGGACATGGTGGATGGTACTTGAATGAAGCAATTGGAGCCATAGGTCAACCAAATTAACTCCTTGGTGACCAATTTGCATACTCAAATGGAAGCATTGGAGTCTTGGGCGAGCAAGAATCAAGAATCAAGAAAGTATTCAGTCATTGGAAAACAAGCTGGATGCTTCAATGGCGGGTTTGGCCAGGATGGATGGATTTTTGCAGGTGTTTTCCAAGATTCCACTGTTAAGACTATAAGGGGATTTTCCACCCAAGGAGAATGGAGATCCAATCTTGGAAGGTAATGGCTTAAATCATAGACAAAGTAGAACTCCTATAATAGTAGTGGAAAATATGTATGATAAGGAGTTTATGTCTGATAGGATGAATGATAGAAGGATGGAAAACAATTCAGTGAGTAATTCCTATACTCATAGTGTTGTTCCTATTCCAAAATTGGAGATTCCTATGTTTGATGGCAAGAGCCCTAGATGGTGGGTAAGGAGATATTGAAAGTTTTTTCAATTCTACAACATAGGAGAGTCTCAAAAGATTAACTTAGCTCCAACCTACTTGAATGAAGTTGCTAATACATGGTTTCAAGGTTGGGCAAGGCTTAGAGAAGAATGTGGTTGGCAGAACTTTTTGGAAAAAATTTGCGAGAGATTTAGGGTCAAGAAAATGACTAATGTTATTGAAGAACTCAATAAGTTGAGATAGGTTGGAATGGATTTGGAATATCAAACCAAGTTTGAAGAACTTAAATCACTAATGATCATTACCAACCCCTCTCTTTCTAAAACATATTTTGTTTTGAGTTTTATAAGTGGCCTTAGTGAAGAACTTATGCTAACAGTGAAGCAAGTAGCAGAGAAGGCAAAATTGCAGGAATTGATAGAAGAGGCCATATTCAAGAAGCATCTATAGGAACCAAGTTTTACTTATTCAAGTACTCGTTCAGTCGTTCTATGGACCCCTTTGCACTCAATTAACGATACTTGGGAATTTATATTAGATCTCCTTGCTCAATTTTCTCAGTTTCCTTGATTTTCTTGAGGACAAGAAAATTTTGAGGGGAAGGGAAATGTCATGACCCGAAGAATTAGGAGATAACAGAAAATAGCGGTTGAAGTGTTGTTTTACAATTATAACTGTTAGCGGAAAGAATCTGTTAACAATATAACCAAATAACTATTTCAAGTAACTAAATCACGACAATAAATAACTGTTGTGATAACTATATATAAGCATATGCCACTTTGTACCGGGATTATGAATGAATTAATTGAAGTTCTCTCATTTTTTTCTCTATCCATTCTCTCATTTCTCTCTCTTTCTTTTGTCTTTCTCGACTATCAACTAGAAATCCTAGATTTGAAACCTAGGGCCTTGACAATTTAGAAGGGTTATTGCAAGGAATAAGTAACTCAGAATATCATTACATGAGGTAACTTGAATGGTCAACTGGGTAGAGAAGTGAATGGGTACAAAGACCAGCATGGAGATCATAGCTTCAGGAAAGAAATAATGAGGGAAAAGTTATTTTGGGTTTCACTATGGCATATGAGCTCATCATAGCTAATACCATTTTTAAGAAGTGGGATGAACATTTGATCACATATTAAAAATAGCATATTAACCATCTAAACAAACTCTCTTTTATTAGATGAAAAGATTCTTATTGTGTAAGGATTATAAAGTTATACTGGGAGAGTGCCTGAAAGATGATTAGAAGTAGGGCCCAAAAACCAAGCGACATGATTTACAAGTTGAAAACTAAGTTAAATTAAAAGCAAAAAAAAAAAAAAAAATGATGGAAGAGATTGAATTGTAGAAGGTGAGACAAATTTATTGTGGAATGAGATGGCTAGTTGGCTACAATAATTCAAAATATGGCAGAAACCATTCTCTGAGAGTTGAAAGGAAAAGCTCCAAACTAAAAGGAGTCATGATAGTGGAGTGAGGAAGTATAAGAAAAAATTAAGACCAATAGAACTTATTACAAATCTTCTACGATATGAAAATTTTGAAAATCCTTATTTTACAAAAAGATAACAAAGAAGGTAGTTCCTGGAGGGAGGTTAAAAGCTTATGAAAATCTGTATAGTTGATTTGACACAAGATGGAGGAAGAGAGATATGTGAACTGGCTAAAGCAAGATAAAGAATAACAAGAGATTTGAACCAAGTGCAGTGCATAAAAGACGAAGACCCAAAGATATTGGTAAATGAGGGGCAAAGCAAGGAAAGATGGAAGGAGTATTTCTCCAAGTCATTCAGTGAACGTGGAGAAACAAATATTATGTTGTTAACATTTTAATAATTTTGAGAAAGATAAAAATTATATGTTCTGTAGATGTATATACCTATAAAAAGTGAAGTAAACCATGAAGACGATAAATAATGGTAAATTGGTTGGATGAGATAATACCTCAATAGAAGCATGGAAATGTATGGGAGAAGGCGGCATTTTATGGTTGCCTACCAAAACTCTTATATGTGATCCTTAAATCAAAGAGGATGCTTGATGAATAGAAAAAGAGCACTTTAGTACCTATTACAAAAACAAGAAGTGATTCAAGTTGTAAAAATTATAGAGGGATCATGCTAATGAGGCACATTATGAGACTTTAGAAGAGGGTGATTGAGTAAGGTTAAAGAAAAATAAATCAAGGCCTTTAAAAGTTAATTTGGTTTCATACCTAGTAGGTCAACAATGAAAGCTGTGTAACTGTTGAGACACTTGATGGGGAGGTCTAAGATACACAAAAAAAAAATTAGATTAGTGTTTATAGACATAAAAAAAGCATGTGATGAAGTCTCCATAGAAATTTTTTGGAGAATTTTAAAGAATAAGAGGCTCTAAGTTGCTTATATATAGGTTATTAAAAAATATATTGTAAAGCAAAGACGTGTGCTTGAACTTGTGAAGGAGTTTTGAGGTTTTTTCAATTAAAATTTGATCACATCAAGGATTTGCACGCTTATTTCTTTGGTCTAGTGATGGATGAATTCGGTAAACACATCAAGGAGAGGTGCTTTGGTGTATGTTATTTGCGGATGACATTTTCTTAATAGAGAAAAAAAGAAAAAGAAAAAAAGAACATATTTAGGTTAAATATTGAGACACTTTAAAATCTAAATATTTCAAATTGAGCAGATGGAAGTCGAATATATTTGTCTAGTAAGATTAAAAGTGTGAATGATGTTATTTTAAGACTTAAGTGTCAGATCTTTCCTAAGAAAGATCAGTTCAGACATTTCGAATTAATTATTTGAAAAGATGGAGATTTTTGAGGATATTACTCATAAAATTAAAGTGATGATTAAAACAGAGAGTGGTTCCAACATTTTATGCAATTGTAAGACCTTTTTTAAAAGCTAAAAAAATTATCGCAGTTTTTAGATCAATTCTGTTATATGACACAAAATATTAGGTAGTTAAGCACTAGCATGTGCAAAATATAAGCATAATTGAATGAGAATGTTAAGGTGGTTGTGTGACCATACAAGAAAAGACAAAAGGACCATACAAGAAAAGACAAAATTAGAAATGAGGATATATGTAATAAGTTAGAATGGTGCTTATTGGATATAAAATGCATGAGACACTATTAAGTTTGGTCATGTGAGAAGAAAATTAATAAACCCACCAATGAAGAGTGGATGGAACATAATGAGTTTGTACCAAAGGAAACAGAAAAAGACCAGAAGAAAAACTTGGTGGGAATCTCTTAAGCTTGGCACGGGTGTATTGGCATTCTAGAGGATATAACTGTAGATAAAGATGGTGGATGTTCTAGGACCCATGTAGCTGACCCCAACTCGTGGCTTTGGGATTTAGGTCTGGTGTGTTCTCGTTACATTGGATCTGTATTTTTTATATAATTAAGTCCAAACTTATTCATTTCAAACCATATATCCACATCAACCGTGCAGTTTTTAGGATTTGGATATTCCATTTTTCTTATTACTTGACATGCAAATAAATATTCTTCTTGTGATTGATAATCCCCATTATTTAGCAAGGAAAGCTATAAAATCTGAAGAAGCTTATGGTTGGTTTAGATAGTGTACCATATTCTGGAGTGTGCATTCCAATTGCTTATAAATTTTTGTAACTCTGCCCAGATCCATATTTTTTCTGCTTACTCCTATAGTTTCTTTTCTTAAGGTTTCTATAGGAGGTATATTTCATATTTGATAGACCTTCTTGATTACTAACCTAGTTGTTACACAAAAGTAAGACACATGACAAATAAATGAATGAACAAACAAACAAAAAGGAAAATATAACAAAAGGGAAGAAAGAAGAAAACTGTTGAAACAAAGGTAAATAGTATTTTGGCCTTTTATTCTGTTTCATTATTTTCCCAAGCACAGTATTTAATGATTTTCATATTTTCACTGTATCGCAGGTGGAGATGTTTTTCTCAGCTGTGTTCAATTTAATTTAGATATATGCCTGTCATATTTTCTAGTGTTCATGCTTTCTGAGTATGTATCTTGTGGGTTTTACCTGGAAATTCATGTGAATCCTTATATTTCATATTTTCTATTTCTGAGAAGCAATTTCTGGTAATGCTAAGTGCAGATTGATGAGGAGATTCTACAAGAAGTGGTTAAGATGGGATTTGATAGGAATGGCCTAGTTGATTCTCTTCGCAGCCGAGTACAGAATGAGGTAGCCATTCAGGATTTACTCTAATCTGCTTCCCTAGTTATGAGAGGTGGTGGCCATTGCTCGATGTAATGGAAAAACTCTAGACCTAGAAGTTTGACATCACAGATTGAGTCAGGAAACCACTTCATGCAAATAAAGCTTGAAGCTAGGTCTGTACTCAGTCTTCTAGAAGCCTGAATTAACAGGATAACTGTTAATGTAATGACCTACAACAACAGCAAGAGAAAGCCTTAAATCCCACTAGGTGTGGTCAGCTATATGAATTATAGATCTCCAACCATCTCTATCCATGGCCATGCCTTCTATAAGGCCATTATATCCTATGTCATCATTAGCCATGACCTGTTTCTGGTAAATTTGAGATGGCCATGTCCTCATTTTTGGCTCATGTTTCAGGGTACTGTGGCATACTATTTGCTATTAGACAACCGGTTCCGTGTTTCCAGTGGCTATCTTGGAGCTGAGTTCCAGGAGTCTGTGGTATGTGTTTCATAAACCAACTTTTTTTATGCTTCTTTTTTCCATGTTTTTATCACCTTTATTCTTTCTTTCATAAACAAAGAAGCATTTGTGTGTCCGTATGCAATGGACATCTACTTAAAGATTGAGTTATTGAAGTGACAACTTAATAGCTGATGTCATTGATCTGATGTTGCCTTAACCTTTTAAAATAATTTGGTATGAAATGTAATCTTGTTAGATTTAAAATGTGTAGTAATACGTTATTTAAGCTCTATTTGCAATATCTTATATGGTTGTAAATCATTTCTTTGTTACTCATTTGTCTCTCCCCTAAATCAAAAGAACATTATGTGAAATGTTTCCTGCATATTCTGTAGGAATATAGTTTCATCCGCATGAGTTCAAATGATTCCACTGCTTCTGCTTTTGGGCAACGTACTCCAGGATACATGGATTATCAAGGAATGGGTTCAAGACCCCAGTTCCCGGTTGAGAGGAAATGGGCGCTTGGCCTTCAGGTAAAGTTGTCTATTTTTCTTGCTAATATGTTTCAGAAATTATGCCAGGAAATCATCCTGCAATAGATGTGGAAAAATGAATGGAGGGATTAGGTTGACTGTCATGGCTTGTGAGAATTCTCAATGCCCCCACCGACATATGGTGCTTATTAACTGATCTTCTATTGGTTAGTATTATTGATATAGTTTAGTCTTATTAGCTTGCATAAGAGGTATGGGCAATCGTATTTGTAGATGCTGGTTGAATTGGTTCTTGTACCAATCCAATTTAAATGTACAATTCTTAATTCATAATTGCTGATCAGATTGCTGGTTTTGTTTTACACAGTCTCGAGCCCATCCTCGTGAGATAATGACAGAAGTTCTGAAAGCTCTGCAAGAACTGAATGTGTGTTGGAAAAAGATTGGGCACTATAACATGAAGTGCAGGTGGATTCCTGACATTCCTAGTATTCATGACGGCATGATCAATCCTATGCAAAGTAATAATTACTTTGCAGATGAATCTACCATTATCGAGAATGATGCCGTTAACCGATCACCCAATGTGGTCAAGTTTGAATTGCAGGTAATTTCCCCTGCCTTGCATGCCTTCTCATATGGTTGTTATTTCTCATTAACTTCCAAGTAATAATATGCAGAAATATTTGGGAAGAAGAACTCACTTTCTTAATCATTCTGATCGGTATAAATATACAGAATACAATCTTGACTTTAGGAAACCTATAGCTAATTAGGAAACCTAAACTGAGAAGATTTATTCTTTAGGTAAGATTTATTCTTACAGCTACATAGAAAGATTTATTCTTTACACAAAAAAAGGAAACACATCGAGTTTACAGAATTTATAGAATAAGGAAACTTAGGAATTACATCATTACTCTACCAGGGGATGTTATCCGTTGTCGGTCTCAAGTCCAGATAAAGGAGAAGGGTTGCGTTAGGTAGCTGATAATTAGCGTAAAACCTAGTCGGATCCAAATATGAATTATAGACAAACTATCTGTTTGAGCGTAACATACATAGAAGTCTGTAATTCATGTAGCCAACCCCACATAGTGGGATAAAGGCTGGATATGTTGTTTAAGTAAACTTACGAATTAGGAAACGCACTAATTTAGACCGCTCGAAAAGAATCAATTAGACAGCCACCCGTAATCTCCGCACTCCCCCTCAAGTTGGGTTGAATATATTGTTCAGACCAAGCTTGCAACTCAACTCTTCAAATGTTTTCCTTAGCAATGTTTTAGTTAGGGGTGTACAAAAAATCCGTCAAACCATGGAAACCGCACGCACCAAACCGCCAGGTTTTTTGGGGTGCGGTTCGGTACAGTTTGAGAAATTCTCAAATTGTGCGGTTTGCGGTTTTTTTGGTTCGGTTAAAATCGAACCGGCCAAGTAGTGTATTACTAAAAAATTAAAAATAAATTAAAAATATCTAATAATTTAAAAAATAAAAAAATAAATTAAAAATATATGCTTGCTTGACTATGAATTATATTGTAGGTTTTTGTGTTATTTTTATATTATGGACAGGTGGTTAAGTTGTAGATTTTAAACTTTTAAGTTTGTATTTTTTATTAGATTGTAACTTATTTTACTTTTAAACTCCAAGATACTATAAGAATTTAAAAACTATGATTTTATGCATTGATTTTTATGTTTTAATTAAAAATTTACAAGCAAGTAGAGGAAGCACCAAATGAAGCAATAAAGAAGCACCAAACCGCGGCAACTACACCAAACCACACCGCAAAATGCGGTGCGGTCTGGTGCAGTGTGTGCACACCAAACCAGACCGCGCGGTTTGGTTTAATGCCAAACCACACATGCAGTTTAGCGTATTAAATCCCTCCTAAACTGGCCAAACCGCACCGTGCACACCCCTAATTTTAGTGAGAATGTCTACAATTTGGCTGTTTGTAGGTGTATAAATCAGTAGGAATACCCTTTCTTCCAACTTCTCTTTGATGAAATGCCAGTTAATTTCCACATGTTTTGTTCGGTCATGATGCACAGGACTTTTTGCAGTGCTAATAGCAAATTGGTTATCACATAGTACCCTTTATTGGTTTCTCAACATTGATTTTCAGATCAAGTAGTAATCTTCTCAACCATATCCCTTCACAGAACCCATGAGCCATGGCTCAAAACTTAGCCTTTGGATTGCTTTGAGAAACCACAAATTGTTTTTTACTATGCCACGTAACGAGATTTCCCCACACATAAGCAACATCCAGAAGTTGACCTTCAGTCTTGAATTGAACAAGCCCAATCTGTATCACTAAAAATTTCCACATCTCTGTTGGTAGTTTTTCTAAACATCAATCCTTTGCCCAGAGTTAACTTTAGATATCTTAGGATGCAGTATACTACTTCCATTTGTTCTTCTTTGGCGTCATTTCTGAATTGGCTTACCATACTTACATAAAAACTTATATCTGGTCTAGTATGTGAGGTATATAAGTTTTCCTAACAATTTTTGATATCTCCCTTTATCAATTGGAACACATTCCTTACCAATATCTAGTTTTGTGGTGGATTCCGT
This sequence comes from Diospyros kaki, assembly GCA_036245055.1. NCBI lineage: Eukaryota > Viridiplantae > Streptophyta > Magnoliopsida > Ericales > Ebenaceae > Diospyros > Diospyros kaki. Next base: position 35,731,451 of record BSEG01000016.1, read on the forward strand.
GGGAGTGTCAGCTAGTTTACAACCCATCATTCTTGTTTCATTTAGGAGGTCTAAGATGTACTTCCTTTGAGAGACTGAGATCTCATCTCTTAACCTTGCATTCCTAAGAAATATCTTAGGTTTTCCAAAGTCTTTAATGTCAAATTCTTTTGCAAGAACCTCTTTAAGGCATCTCATTTCAGAAAAATCGTTTCCTATAACAATAACATCGTCCACATAAACAATGAGGATAGAAATTTTACCTCCCAAGGTATGTTTGACAAAGAGAGTGTGATTAGCTTGGTATTGAACATGTCCATGCTTCCTGACTGCTTTTGTGAATCTTTTGAACTATGCTCTAGGTGACTGCTTGAGTCCATAAAGTGATCTCTTTAGTTTACAAGCCTTGTTCTTTGTGGTTTCAATTTCAAAATCAGGAGGAATTTCCACGTAGACCTCTTCTTCTAGATCTCCATTTAGAAAAACATTCTTTACGTCCAATTGGTGGAGTGGCCAATCTAAATTGGCAGCATGGGAGAGTAATACCTTGATAGTGTTTAATTTAGCAACTGGGGCAAAGGTCTCTTGGTAATTTATACCATATGATTGTGTGAAACCCTTTGCCACTAGGCAAGCTGTATATCTTTCAATTTGTCCATCTTCTTTGTACTTTACTGTGAATATCAATTTGCTGCCCACAGGGTTTTTTCCCGGTAATTCTATTATGTCCCAAGTTTCATTCTTTTCGAAGGCTTGAATTGCCTCAAGAACTACCTTCTTCCATTTTGGTTGTTTGAGGGCGTATAGTATATTGTGAGGCCTGCAGCTTGTTTAAACATGAAAGAAATGTACCAAAAGTAGATGAAAGACCCCTGTATGAGATGTAGTTCTGAATTAGGTGATGTGTGCATGATTTAACCCCCTTTCATAATGTAATAGGCCAATATAGATCAGAATTACCTTCTCTTACCTCCATATTCGAGTCAGGTTCTTGATCAGTGTCAAAACATGTTCATGGCTCAATCTCTTCTTGATTAGGTTTGCTCTGAGAGTAGACCTGGAGTTCAGTGTTGGTTGCTGGTTGCCTAGGTTGTGAACGATGTTGATGTAATGGGCTAGGAACAGTTGGTTGCAGTGGACTAGAAGTAGCTGGCTGTAGTGGGCTAGAAATAGTTGGCTGCAGTGGGCTAGGAGTGGCTGGAATATTCCCAAAATGATAGTCCCGGGAGTTATTTAGAGGTTCCTCCCCCTGAATATCAATTTTAGAATAATAGGGTTGATTTTCAAAGAAGGTTACATCCATTGGTGTATAGAACCACTTGTGTTCAGGAGAATAACATTTTTAATCTTTTTGATAGAAAGAATAGCCAAGAAATATGCATTTAATGGATTTGGGATCAAGTTTGTTGCGGAATTGGTGATGAATATGGACAAAAACAGAACAACCTAACACCTTTAGGGGAATGTTCGAGATAACCCGAGAGTGAGGAAATGATTGGAGAACAATTTGACTAGGAGTTTGATGATTAAGGACTCATGAGGGCATTCTATTAATGAGATAGGTTGCTGTAAGAATGGCTTCATCCCAAAAGTGTTTAGGGACATCGGAGGAGAACAAAAGAGATCTGACAACTTCCAAGAGATGTTGGTTTTTACGTTTAGCAACCTCGTTTTGTTGGGGGGTATCCACGCATGAACTTTGATGAATGATCCCCTGAGTTGAAAGATAGTTACCAATGATAGAATTAAAATATTCCTTGGCATTATCAGTTCTCAAGATTTAAATTTTGATATGAAACTAATTCTGGATCATAGAATTGAAGCTTTGAAAGATTTGACTAGCTTTAGATTTTTTTTCATAAGAAATACCCAAGGCGAGTATGATCATTAATAAATGAGATAAACCAATGAGAACCAGTAACATTTCTTATCCTGGAAGGCCTCCACACATCACTATAAATCATAGAAAAGGGATGAGATGCTTTGTAAGGTTGAATAGGATAATTGAATTTCACATTGAAACAAATGTGACTCTTTATTCTTATACAATGAAGGAAACAATTTGTGAAGATAAGACAAAATTTCGGTGACCTAACCTATAGTGCCATAACATAATTGCACTATTATTATCAGAAGGAAAAACAGAGGAAGAAACAAAACTTTCTGAGGTTAAGCAACTGTTGGGATGAGCTGGTATGCTCTGGAGGCCCATTGTCTTGAGGAGATAAAGTCTTGAGATGCCTCAGCACGGCCTGCCAATCATCCTCCCCAAATCCAAATCCTGAAATTCACACAAATTCTTTGAGAACTTGGCAACACAATCATGATCATTGGTTAGTTTACTGACTGATAATAGATTGTAGTCTAAGCTAGGAACCAAGAGAACATAATTTAGTGTAAGTTCCTTTGAGAGAGCTATAGAATTTGTCCCTACTACTCTTGATAGGGATTCATCTGCAATCTTAACTGTCCAATTCTCATGGCAGGGATCAAATTTAGTCAATAACTGAATATATCCAGTCATGTGGTCTGAGGCTCTTGAGTCAACAATCCATACAGTTGATAATTCATGTGCTATGGATCCAAAGGCAACCACTGTAGGTGGAGTGGTTTATGACTGGCCAAACATCTTTTTCAGCAGTTCCATCTGTTCCTTGCTGAAAAGACTTGATTCAGAGACTGTATTAGGTTCCTCCATGGATGCTGTATAGCCTCAAGTTTTCCTCTCATGAGCAGGCTTCCATTCAGCTGGTTTACTGTGAATCTCCCAGCAGGTGTCCCTTGTGTGACTGGTTTTATGGTAGTGATCACACCAAGGGTGTCCTTTTTTCTGCTTGTTTTGTTGTTGATTCTCCCGAGTAGTTAGGGCTGAAGTTTCCAGATTTGAAGCAGGGGGTTTCAGCATTATTTTCATCCTGCTCTCCTCTCTACGAACTTCTAAAGAAGCCTCTTGGATGCTTGGTAGAGGCTTAGTACCTAGGATTCTCCCTCGCACTCCATCTCAGTTTTTGTTTAAACCTATAAGGAACTTGGTACAATCCCTTTTTCTCAACAACCTGCTTGTATATGTCTGCATCTTCTGTACAAGTACACTGGATATTCTCATACTTATCCAGTTGCAGCCAATATCTATTCAGGGAATTAAAATATTGGGTAACACTAGACTCTCCCTGCCTTAGATCATCAAGTATGCTCTCAACATCAAATAACTCAGATGTATTTTCAACATGTGAATAAGCCTCCTTACCAGCTTCCCATATATCATGAGCAGTATCATACAATCAAATTTTTTCACCAATCTCATTAGTCATAGAGTTAATAAGCCATGACATTACCATGTTGTTCTCGGATTTCCACATTCGGAACTTGGGATTTGCTTCCTCTGGTTGGCTTGTAATTCCCCCTTCCGCATATGAACATCATTACGAATTGGGACCATTGTAGATAGTTTTGCCCGTTCAACTTGTGGGTGGTGATGGTAAAGATGTTATTATCTACGGCTCCCATGTTGGTGGATCTACCAGGGATGATCTCCGAAGATAGGTCAGTTTTTCCAGCTAGGCTGTGGTTTACGGGTGTGTAGGATTTAGGTTAGGGATGACTCTGATGCCATGCAGAAATATTTGAGAAGAAAAACTCACTTTCTTTATCATTTTGATCAGTATAAATATACAGAATACAATCTTGACTTTAGGAAACCTACAGCTAATTATGAAACCTAAACTGAGAAGATACATCTATACTAATTAGGTAACTTACGTCTACATAGAAAGATTTATTCTTTATACAAAAAAGGAAGCACATTGACTTCACAGAATTGACAGAGTAAGGAAACTTAGCAATTAGGAAACACACTAATTTAGACAGCTGGAAAAGAATCAATTAGATAGCCACCCATAATCTCCACATAATACTATCCATGTATTCAAGAAAGCTGAAACATGTCTGAGTTTTGGAAAGTAGATATCAAGGTGCATCTGTATAAAGTTTGGCTTCTTGTTTCCTTCTAAAAAAAAAATAAAAGAAAAGAAGAAAACCTTACAGGGGCTAACTATATTTCTGCAAGATCACCGTAGAATAAACTTCTATACCTCAGAATTGTCAGATTACCTTGATATTCTCCTTGCATGACAACCATGTTAGCTTTGTGTAATCAATGGCACCACACACCCAAGAGCGGGTGTGTATAAATTTTAAAATTTGTGGAGGCTTTCAAAAATAGATAGCAAAATAGTGAAATATAAGCAAAAGAATCATTCAAAATATGCTAGACACAAGGAATTTAGAGTGATTCGGCTCAACCCAGCCTACTCTGCTACTCTAGTCCCTAGTGGAGATTTCAAAATTCATTATCACCTCCTACTTAACCAAGTAGGACTTCTAACAAAATTGCCAAGAATTTACAACCTCCTACTTATATCAAAGTAGGCCCCTCTAACACAATCGTTAGGGATTACAACAATGAATTACAAAAGAGATGATCTGAGAGATGAATCTCTCAGTTATAATATCTTTCAAATAAATACGCAAAGGCTTAAACAAGATATTACATAAGATAAATAGCTTTGGTTGAGAGAAATTTAAACTATAAGTGAGAAGAATGAAAATACTTGTAAGCTCTTATCACTTCATTAGCCTCTCTAGTGCATCTTTGGGCTGGTACTTATAAGCTTCTCCCAAGTTGTTATTTGGAGCCATTGGAAGTTTTTAGAGCTTGCAAAAACTAGTCGTTAAATATGTCAATGAAGAAATGATCAACAGTTTTCTTTGAGAAATCTGAAGCACACTATGGCTTTGGGGAAATGGTCGACATTTTATAAAAGAGGTCGACTTCTTTTGACAAACGATAGACAGTTTTTAACAAGTCGACGGTTTTGAAAAAAAAGTCGACACTATATAGTTAATGTCGACAGATTTTGAATTTAACACAAAAACAATCAAGAGCTGAACTTTTCCCTATTAACAATTCAAGAGAACAGTCGATTGTTTTTGTGAAAGGCCAAAAACGATTGACATTTTTAACAAACGGGTCGACAGTTTTGTCTTGCTTCAACAGCCCAAAACTCAAAGGTACAAAACGGTTGACAGATTTTCCTTTAAGTAGAGTGTTCATGATATGGAAAATATTTTAACACACTCAACACATTTGATTTCAAAACGAATGCAAAAAATTTGATTTTAAAATAAATATAATTTTTTTTGCATACATTGATCGGATATTTATCCTTTGGCATTTATTGGATTGATCATTTTTAATTTTCAAATATAAAATATAATTCATTTTTAAATGTCAAATATATAAAGTTTTTTGTCATCAAAACATTATCAAAGGCAAAACAACACACCAATGGATGGACATCTCTAAAAGAAAACCACTACGAAAGCTGGTTCTCAGAAATAGAGGTCTTTCAAGTTAATGTTCTCCAGAAAAGAGCAATAATCATTAAAGATAAATCTTGGTCTGTATATTTGTGGCTAGTGGGTTTTGATCTCATTCATCCAAACATGCTGTTCTTTAGCATTCTTTATTGCAATCCTAATCATATTGGAGCTGGTCGAACTGAATGTGCTTTAATACCAAATTTGTGTTACAGCTTTACAAAACTCGCGAGGAGAAATATCTGCTTGATCTTCAGAGGGTCCTGGGCCCGCAACTTTTATTCCTGGATCTTTGTGCTGCTTTCCTTGCTCAGCTCCGGGTTCTCTAAAAGTATAAGCCAGATGAGCTGGAGGCCTACGGTTAAGTGAATCTTGGGCTTCTTGTGAAGGATAACTTAATGGTGTATATAACCTGTCTTTGTGGTCAGTTCATATGCTCTGCGAGCAAATCTTTTTACTTATTTTAGTAATAGTTTGGGCTTCTGCTATGTCATTCCCCTCATTTTGAACTTGCAACTTTTGATTTGCATAATTTTAATGATGCCTAAGTTCATTTGAATTTTCCTTTATATAATGGAATGGCATCACCTTCTGCTCTTTTCCTTTTCTGTTGTCTGAGGCAATGTGGAAGGTCTATAATTGATATCCTTTTCGTGCGAACTATCTTCAGGATTAATTTATCTGAGAGGGGTGAAAATCAGTTCGACTTCATAGGTTTAACGTTATTACCACAAGCAAGATTATAGTGCAAGCAAAAATATAACTCCCACAGCCACTGTTGGTCGCCAGCTACTACCATCGCTTCTCAAATCTGCAACCCCCTCTGTAAAACCCTCAGCGTCCTTTTGCAAGCCACACCCTCGTTGCTGTCCTCTTTAAAGCCAACACCAATAAATAAGGTTGTGTTATTTTCATGTTTTATTTTTTATTTTTAATTTTATATTTTGAGTGTCTGTTTAGAGATTATGGAAAATATGTTTTTTTTGTCATTTTGAAAAATTATTTTTTAAAATAAAAAAATATTTATAATATTTTATTTAATGAATTTGAGTCAAAGTAAATTGTAAACATTTGTTAGTAAATTATAAATTTGATTCAAAGACTTTAAATTGATTATCTAGTGATAATTGCTACTTCAATGTTATGTATATAATGTATTGAAATTGTAAAGTGCTTATAAACTATTGAAATTACAAAAGAGGAGAGAAATAAGAGAAGAGAACAAAAAAAAAGAGATAGAAAAGTCGAATCTAGATTCTAGTCTTAAGGAGGATTGAGAGCATTTTTCGCGTGTTGAATTCAAAAAGTGTGTTTTGGTTAAAAATAACAAAAAAGTGATTTTAGCGTTTTGAGTTTTGTGTATACATTTTTTTTGTGTTTTGAAAAATGTATTTTTGGAAATGAGTAAGTAAATGCATTTTGAATGTATTGAAAAATTAAAAATAAGAAACGGTCTAAAAATAGTAAAGAGAAGATGGTATAAATGTTTTTCAAATTGTTTCTTGTAGATGCATCTATCCATCATTGACATTCCTCAGTTATTGGTGTCGGGATCTCTATTCTCTCCCTCATCATCAGATGCCCTAGTTCACCAATCCCTCTTGGCCAGAACCCTAAATCTCCCTAACCATGACACGCCCTCGTTCCTCAATCCCTCTTGGCCAGAACACTAAATTGATCCCCTTCCAGATACGTCCCTTGCCTTGTTAAATCTTAAATCTCGTCCTCCTTCCAGATTAGGACTTGGTCCAACCTTATCCCCCAACTAACCCTCCATATGGAATCCCTCAAATTGACTCTATTCATGACTCGTGGTGGCCCTCATGCCAATCATGGTGATTCATAAGGAAGCTAGTTTCGTTCAGACAATACAACCATGGGATCCAGGGATAGTTTTGATACCTTGGTGTCTACACTCTGGCCTCAACTCGAACAGCATTGTAATCAAGCTTGGGAGTTGAAGCCCAGCATCAGCGATTAGTGGTCTCATTGAGCCATTGGGCATAATCCTCACTGATCCGTTTCCCATTACAATGGTTTTAGAGCCTTGCTGCAGTGATTGTAGCATCGACATCTCCTAGAGAGCGCATGGACTTTCTTAGGTCATTATCATCCATTTTTAGGGATGTTAGAGCTATTTGTAGCTCCCTCTTTTGGACGTTTGTCAAGGTTCCTTGGATTGTTAATGAATTGGTGATTGGAGTTGGTTTTTGAATGCAGGGCTAGGCGATGATGAAGTGACTGCAAATGAATTGATCTATAAGTTTATCTTCCTTTGTAGATCTATTCCCTTTTATTTGCTCTTTGTACTTGTGGAATATTGTTGGCTATACTTTTTTAGTTATTTTTTTATCTTCCTCCGTTCTTATGGTTGCAGTCCCATAGGATCTGGATTGTGTAATGCCTTTGGCTAGGTTGCTTTCTTTAATGTTTACTTAGCAAGAAAATGAAAGTAAATAACTCACATGCAAGAAAACAGCAAAAGAATCAAACACTATTAGCACGCGATATATATGAAAACTTCAGTAACCTATTAGTGTAGCCAATGAGAGTTTCTAAAGAACTATTTTCTGTCTTGAGATTCTCCCAGTATACAACAAAAAGAAAGTGGCAATAATCCCAGGAAAGTGGCATGCAGAACAGGGAAGTTGATGATACTTATTGTTGAAAATTAAGCCCTGGAGCTGTAGAGCTAGAAGCCTCAAATTTTCCAACTCTTTATCACATCTATTGCCATCAGATAAATGATTCTTGCTTCCCCTCAGTCCCAATTGATAAAATCTCTTGAACATGTAAAGTAAAGTTACATGCAATCCAGACCCTAAATAGGATTGCCTTCTTCTATGTTGAAAGGAAACATTAGCACAAGATGGAACATTTAATTATCTTTGTTAGCTCATCCATTAGATCATGAAATGTCTACTAGTCAATTAACAAAACAGATTGGTGGGAGGTCAAGGGAGCTCCAGAGTGAGAGCTCACCATCAGACGATCCCATTTCCATAGTTGAACTTTGTTCACCTTCCTCCTGTTCGTTAGTTGAACTTTGTTCACCTTCCTCCTGTTCGTTTGTTTTGCCTTCCAATATCATCTCCTCTTGCTTCTTGTTACATGCATTCCTGAGACTCGTCAAGTGATCAGAATATCCTCTGGGGTTGACTCTCTTCGAGCCAAGCTTCAACCTTAGACACTCCGGTATACCATTGAATGCATAGAGGGAAGCTGAGAACTTGCGCTCATATTTCATCCTCTTCATTGCCTCTCCAAGCATGGAGGATGGTTCATCCCCGCAAAAATCCTTTTCCAGAGGCTCTGCTATCTCTTCAGCAATCTCAAAAGGAGAGTAGTAACATGGTGATCCAACTTCGTCAACAAACTGCAAATCTCCAACCCCTAGATCACTCCCCTCTTCTACGTCATCTTCTATTTCTCCAGCTCCATGATTTCCATCAACACTATATGACTCTGCTGGATCAGTGCAGGCATGCTCAAAATCCGGCTTCTCTTTATCAGTTAAACACGACTCAAAACTTGTAGTTGTGTAATCATCAGTATTAATACCAGTGTTGGTGATCATGTTGTCAATGGAGTAGTCTTCGGGATCATTCAGGAAATCAGTGAATTGGGCATCAGAAATATCTGAAAGATCAGGTACTTCGTCTCTGAATGCTTCTTGCTGTTGTTTCTGGTGTTGGCTAATAGGTAGTGCAGTAGTAGTAGATGAAGCAACTAAAGAATTGTTTGTTGCTTTAAAATTGTTTGTTGCTTTAAGCCTATGGAGGAGAAGGTTAGTGATCTTAGAGGGAAGGGCTGGGGTTGAAGAAGAATATGTAGGAGAAGGCGACCAGAAATTTGTACGAGTGTTGGCGCCTCGAAGCAGGCAAGCAGCCTCATCATAGGCCCTTGCCGCTTCTTCTGCTGTGTCAAAAGTGCCTAACCACACCCTGATCTTGTGAATGGTGTCCTTTATCTCAGCCACCCATCTGCCTGATGGCCTTTGCCTGACCCCAACAAATCTCTTTCGAGCTCGCCGGGCTGTGCCAAGTGCTGCAGCTTCAGCAGCCTCCTTTACCATCTCCTCATCCCAGCAGGCCAAGTTTCCTTGTTCAGAGTTGTTCTCCTCAGCCCCTTCACTGGGCTTTCTCTTCCTAGCCATTTATTTACTTGCTCTGGTTTTGGTTCTTCCAATGGTGCCACTGCCAGAAGCCGCACAATATAAATGTATATATATACACACACACACAAACAGAGAGAGAGGGAGGAAGATCCTCTCAAATGAAAGTACAGAGCTGAATTAGTCTTTAATGTTTGTTCGCACTTATTTGTTCTTGTTTTTTTCAGCTTCATATCAAACCATTTGGATGCCTCTCATATCATTCATATACATATACACACACACACACACAGATGCTTTGACCCAGCCAAAGGGTTTATTTATTATTTCTACTATTTATTTATTTATTTATTATTACCATCTTTTATTAATTTGCTTTCTCTTCTCATATGAGGCTGACAAGTGGTGAATAATTATTTAAACTCTGTTGAAGGGATCAAGCATAGAAGTCGTCAGTGTGGAAAGTGACTAGTTTTGCTCTCTCTTATTTATATATTACACTTTTAGGAATATTCAACCAAGAAGGGGTTTATTATATGGCCTGGGTAATGCTAACCATTGTTTTAATAAATATATATTTATTGTACCTTGATGATTACTCTAATGGTAACGGTTAGCATTATACAGGATGACAATGGACAAATTAATTAACTTTGGGTATCTAACCATAAATATAATAAGGATTTTCATGATCAAATGCTAAATGCCAAAGTCATTGCTGTTAAATGTCAAGAAAAACGGCTATTCCAATGCCCCAACCCAGACAATAAGCACGCCCAAAAGCCTCCTGAGCTGACACTGACAGGTTTTGGGTTTTATTTGTTTTGTTTAAATCAAGTGATTAGAATAATTAATTATTTTCTTTCTATTTATATGTCTCTGCACGTTACGCGGAGATAACAACGTTAACAACTATAATTATACATCTCAGAAGAAGATTCAAAAGGCGATTTATTTAAGGAAAATGTTATTTGTACAAATAACTAGGTTATTGAGAGGATGATCGAAAGCGTCAAAATTTAAAAATGTCTTCACCTAATTTGTCACTGCCATGCCTGGATGAAGTTCAATCCGTCTTCATAAAACAAGTTTGATTGGGTTTCATCCCATGATGAAACCCGGTCGAGTTTCATGATTGACGAACCTTGATAACTAATGATGAAGTTTGATTTATGAAGTCTGTTTGGATTTTATCATCGGAAGATGTTCGATTCAGTCATTGGGGTTATACATCTTATCAGTACATGTAATATGGTTCTTTATTTTAGCGGGTGTGACAAAATAAAACTATTTTTGTGATACAAAGAGTTCAGTAGGCCAGCCCAACCCAAGTAACCACTTTCATGGGCCCAGCTATTTGGGCCTCCCAGGCAGATTGTTCTTACGGCCCAAATAGTATAAGAAAACATTTGATAATGAAAGTTGTAAAATGCAAAATTATCAATTTGTTTGATGTTTTTAAGAATAAGAATATATGATGGTTTTTGTAGCACCACATTCGCAGTCCTCTCTTTCAACTTATCTGGATTAATAATTCAGGCATATTTAAATTTCAATAAATCCTGTAGTGTTTGTTTGGTTGGTTGGTTGTTGTTTTGCTCAAAACTTTCTCATCCTTTTCATTATCGGTTTCCCACCAACCAAACAAGGAAGAACCCCTGCCTTGTTGTCGAGAAGCCTTCTGCCCTCTAAATTTGTTGATTTTTTTTTTTTTTTGTAAAATAAAAGTACCATGCTTACTATTTTTACAGCCAAATACTAACAAATATTTTATCTATTCACCATCTCTATATAATACAAACAAACATAGTTCTGAAATATCCCTCGTCTATTTATTTTATTTTGCTTGTAAGTTTTCATCAATATTTTAGTTTTCAAAACTATCTTTTAATTAATTAAAAATTGGTTTAAACACATACGTTTTTCCTTAATAATTAAAAAATATAACGTTTGATTTTTGATGTGCAACACGTTAATATTCTATATCTCAACTATTAAAAATTATTTGTTTTATGTTCTTATCTTAAAACATAAAAGAGGATATAAACATGAGAGTAAGAGAGAGAAAGAATGGAGATTAATCCTTATTGAACCTTTGATTTTGATGCTTACATATCCTTACGAATAATAAAAATATAAACTGTTAAAATAAATTATAAAAATAAAAATTTAATCAAGTAATACACTTAGTAAATCGAATGATATGATTTTACTCGAGTAATTAGTTGAGTAATTATCTCTAAGAAGTCCAAGTTAAACTGATATTTAAAAGTTATTCAAGTAATAAGAATTAAATAGCCGAGTAAAATATACTGAAAATTCAAGATTCAAAATTTTAATCGACTAATCACTTGATTTAGTTGAGTAATAATACTATTAATTGAGTAGAATAGTTGAATAAGAATGTCACAGAAAAGGTCTCAAGTTTTAATCGAGTACAAATACATTTCAATTGAGTAATCGCTTTTTAATCGAGTAATGAAAATATTTAGTTGAGTAACAAATATGTTAATCGACCAATTTTCACTGTGTAATTGAGTAAAATCAAGTTATCTATAAGCTTAAAAACTTAGTCAATTAGTTGCTTATAATTAGTTGAATAATGATAAAGACATCTAAGTGACTTAAATTGAGTAACCAAAGAATTAATCAACTAATACTTTAATTCAATCGAGTATCATTTGTGTTATTCGAGTATTATTCTTTGAATGTTTTTGGACTCAAAAAATTAATTGAATAAGAGTTAGTTTTATTCAAGTATTATCTTCTTTAGTCAAGTAACAAAATTGTTCAATAGACTATTAGGCTGCATTCTTTTTACTTTTTAATTTTCAGTTTTGAGTTTTGAATTCATTTTCAATTATCTGTTTTGGTAGTTTGTTTTTAAAAAATTAAAAACACGTTCTCTTTGTTATTTTGAAAAATTATTTCTCAAAATAAGAAATTAGAAAACATGTTCTCTTTGAAATTTTGAAGATAATTTTTTAATAATATTTTATACAAAAAAAATTGATTATTCAGTAAATTAGAAATATTTAATGTTAATATATTATTAAAAATATATATACATTTTAAACTTAATGAATTTTGTAATATTTTTTCCCATTACAATAGTAAAATATGAATAAATACATAAATAAATGTGTTTTGAGTTTAGAGTTTGTTTTGGATGAAAACACTCAAAACAATTTTTTGTTGTTTTGAGTTTTCTTTACAATTTTTTTTAATTTTTAAAAATGTATTTTTAAAAACAATAAAGAAAACGCGTTTTCATTATTTTAAAAAATTAAAAATTAAAAATAACTTGAAAACAACAAAGAGAACGCAATTTTATTCTTCAAAAGTTTTTAGATAGTAAGGTACTCAAAAAATTAATGAAAAATGAGTTAGTTTTAATCGAGTCTTGTTTTCTTTAGTCAAGTAACACAATTATATAATCAAGTAATGACATATCTTTCTAAAAACATTAATCGAGTGAAATTGTTCAATAGTCGAGTAATTAATCATTTAATCGACTAAGTGTTAAAAACACTTGAGTAACCTCTAATTCTACTCGAGTAACTATTAATCTTACGACTAAGTGTTAAAAACACTTGAGTAACTTCTAATTCTACTTGAGTAACTATTAATCTTACTAGACTAATAGTCTCTAAAATTTGAAAATATAGGCATTATGACTACATTAAATGCAATTATTCTTCATTTTCAAACAAACAAAACTTTATTAAATGTTATCTGAATATTCTTTCACTAAAATTACCTATGATTGATCTTCAAACTTAATTATAATCGTTGCTATAGACAAAAGAGAGGTTTTTAAGTCTAATGAATTATCCATTGGACAATCTGTCAAATATATTAAATAAAGAAAACTATAAATATTCGACGCTTGAAGATAACAGAGAGAAGACTAATTTGAATAAAAAGAATCAAAGTCTTGATTAAAAGCACAAGTTCGTCAAAGCTAGATTTTTTTTTAAAGGGTTAGAAATACATAGTTATATCCCTATTCTCTGAACCCAAATGAAAAGCCTATTTGATATAGAGTGTTAAATCCTTATGGCTTCTTTGAGAGTGTATTTTTTAAAAACCTTTTTCCTTCTCTTTATAGAGTGCCAAGTATTTGATCCATAAAAAAACACAAGTTGTAAAGGTTCTAGCTTGAGCCTGCTAAAAAGCTGTGTAAATGTTATAACTTAGCCTATGAAAAACTACTAATAGTAAGTTGCTTAAAATTCTTAATAAAGTGTTAAGAAAGTGGAGTACATTCTTACTTTATTTGCACTTTCAGTAATTTTTTTATTAATATCTTAATCTTATTAAGGGTGGTCTTAATTCACCCTCCTCTTAAGACTAATCAATCTATTTAGTCTTGTCATATTTTTTTGAGTGAGAATAAAATAAGGTAGTTGTTGAGAAATTTGTATTTTCAAAATATTTTGTAATACTCTTAAGTTTAATGAATCTCATACTCAGATGTATTTCAAAATAGTATGTCTTTATATTAGTTGAATATGCTATAAAACTTGTGAGAAAACTTTTATGAAAATTGATTAAATATGAAAAAGCCTTTTGACAAAACTCAATCAAGTATTGCTCAACATGCTTTAAAAAACAATTGAGTATATGAATTATTTCAATCAAATATCATAAGTTCCTACTCGAGTATGTTATGCAAAGTTCTACTATCTTGAAAATAAATTGAGTAAGGTACTTTTAAAAATTGAATAAGGATCTTTTGTCACTCGAGTGAGCTTTTTTGAAAAATTGAGTATCTCCAAAACTATATAAATCTGAGCATCTTTTTACTCGAGTAAAGTCTATTTCTCAATCAACTAAAGTATTCTTTTAATCGAGTAAATATTTGTGTTAGTCAAGTGAAGATTTATATTAGTCGAGTAATCTTAGTCTGGTAATTGAGTAAATAATGCAAGTTTATGTGGCTTCTATGTTAGTTGAGTAATGACTTGGTCATACTCAAGTAAGCCCTCTATATAATTGATGAAAAGTCTAATCGAGTAAGATGTTATGTTAGTCGAGTGAGACTACGATAGTCGAGTATCGACTATCAGACTTTAAAAAATATAGTCGTTGGGCGCATTGAATGCTTGTCGGTTTTAACTTTTTAGTTCATTTAATGCATTTCAAATAACATGAGCGTCCTTGTATGAATTAATACATGTTGTTTAATGTTTATAAAGACAAAAAGTGACAATTGTGAGACAATTGAAACATTTCAATTGTCATGTGCCATGTCAGCTTCAATGCAAGAAATCTATAAATATGAGATGAAACTGCTTGAAGAAGGTTAGAAGAACTGATTATAAACTTAAGAGCTACCTTTAAGAGCCTACAACATTCATTCTAAAATCCTTCTTGCTTCTCACAAGCTCAATCTTTCAAAATCTATCTGTGAGATTTATCTATAAAGAGTGATCTTTATTCAAAATCTTGTAACTCTCTCATTCAAAAGAAAAGCTTTACGGCTTATTGTTTCATTACATATTTTTCTTTTGAGAAATCCTTTCACATTATTTGTGAAACTTGTAAAGGTTACGTCTGATTCTTTGAAAAGTTGTGTATTGGTTTTGACTTATTCAAGTTTAAAAAGCCAACTATAATAGGTTACACTTTATCCTGGAAAGGAAGTGGTTGTGATTGAGCCTAGTGAGAAAAAGCCAATTGTATAGGATACGCCTTATCCTTGAAAAATAGTGGTTGTGGCTGAGCCTTGTGAGAAAAAAATCAAGGTAATCGAATACATTTTGTGTGTTTGCCAAATCCTTGGTTGTAAACCAAAGTAATGGACTAAGCAATTAAGGCTGAACCACTTTATATCCAGTGTACTACATTATTTCTTTCATTTACTGCATTCTTATTTCAATTTCTTCCACTTAAATTCAAATTTTAAATAGGGTGAAAAAACTTATTCACCCCCCTCAAAAGTTAACATTTGTATTAGTAGCGTTTTTTAAGTTAGTGATTAAAAGATATTTAGGTGTTTGAGATTTATTTATTTAGGATTTAAGGTTATGACATGGCATTTTTTTTTATGTGTACATTTTATGTGGCGAAGATAACATTTTTGTTTATTATCAGTCAAATTAAGGACTTAAAGTAACAATTTTTAATAATTGAGATACATAATATTGAAATTTTGCACATCAGGGACCAAATGCCATATTTTTTTAATTGTTGAAAGATCACAACAAACCAATCGACCTACTCAAATATTGCTAACCTAGTCATCTACATGGCATGTCACTCGTAGCAATGGGTACTGTTGCGGGTATTTCCCGCTCTACTCTTTATGGGCTGGGCTCAACCCAGCAGGCTGGACCAATCACATAAAACCCAGTAGACCCAAAACTGAGTTTGTTAAAGCGAGCTCATATATTGCCAGAGCCCAAGCTTAGATCGTAGGTTAAAGCAAGCTCCCAGAAATACCCCTAGTTTGTCAGCCTATCCGAGCGAGCTCCCAATTACATTTTGAGCGAGCTCCCAGCCATTCTCGCAAGTTCGTCAGCCTAGCAGATCAGCTCGTACGACGAGAGGGTCATATGCCAGAGAATATAAACGAACTAGGGGTCGCCCCAGCTAGATTATTCAGGCCCAATCTAGCCCCATTCTCTCGGCCCATGTCAGTCCCATCCTGGCCTTTTGCAGCAACATAACTACAGCCGTACCTGGATTTCTGTGCGTTCACCTTAGATCCCATCCTCATTAATAACAGATCTCATCCACATTAATGAAGGTCCTATCAGCACCTTGCTACTGCATGGGCGTTTCCGTCAATGCTGGATATTCTGTCCCACCACTTACGGACGTACATCACAGACTGAAGGAGATCTCATCCCCTCTTATATATCAGCCAGCTCTTTTTAGAGCCATGGCATGCTTTTCTCTGCCAACTTGCTAATACTCTGCAATTTTACTCATTCATTCACTAACTTAAGCTTCGGAGTACTTTGCAGGAGCTGACCGGTAGGACAAAAAATCGAACCAGACAACCCATTTTCTCCCTCTTGATTTTCGTTACCCCAATGCGAGCCAACGAATCACGGTCGACCAATTCTGAACGTCAACAAGTACGTTCATGCAGGTGCTAATGTTATGTTACAGTAAAGACTTAAGTAACAATTTTTAATAGTTGAAATATATAATCATGACGCTTTGTACATCAAAGACTAAATGCCATGATTTTTAATTGTTAAGGAAATGTCATGTCTTAAGCCCAAAAATTTTACACAATTTTTCCATTAACACGCATGAAATTTCCACATAACCATTACATAAAATTATTTGTATTATATTGTTGTCGTTTGAACACAATAACAAATTTATTTGGTGATAAGTTTGTTGTTAAGTTGCTTGAGATCTGCAAGAAAGAGAATGATTAGAGGGCATCAAACACCCTGATACTTAATTTGACGTTGGAGATTGTTGAAAAGTTGAATATAAAATTTCAATTGGTATTTGAGATGTATTTTTTTTGGAATGAAAGCTCACCTATTTATAGGGAAACATGGAGATTTGAGATAAGCAACCCTGATATTCTAATATCGACTAGAATTAAAACTTATAACATATAAGCTCTATCTTCTGTAAGATTTTCAAAGAGATTTTCGACTATCGAAATTATCTGTTTACACATATTTATTGGAAACACCTCGCGGAAGAGGCCTTCGGGAGACCTATGATTCTCCTAGGACTTCCTCCTGTCAGTGATGTATGCCCTAATGGTAGATTTAGATGACATCTAATATGTAATAGAAATACATGTATAACATTCTTGTAACTAATAAAATGGTCATTTCTTCATTAATTACTCTTCAAATGTGTATGAATGAGGTAACAATTACTTCTGCATTTTGTTTGATGCATGTGTGTTTTTGAAAAAGTTTTGAAAACCATAGTGACTCCTTTGCATGATACATTAAGTGTTGGTGCATTCCTTTTAATGGTAGCAGAGCCTCGGCTCAGTATATTCAGCATATGCGGTGTATTTGTGTGATCTTTTGCTTGTTATTGGACATGGATTTGTTTGTTATTTTTGTGAAATTTGTAGAAGCTCTTGACTGGTTGTTTGGACTGTCGACTGTTTTTAGAGTATGCCCTAAAGAATAGTCGACTGTTTTTGAAACGGGTCGACAGTTTTGGGAGACCCAGAAAAGGAGTCAACTTGTGCTAGAAACTATCGACTGGTCCTAGCAAATACACCAAAAATAGTTGATTGTTTTCTGAGGATAGTCCATCATTTGATAGCAATGGGAGAACTGTCGACCTTTTGAGAAACGGTTGACCGTTTTCTCATTTTGCTAAAAAACTTTCAACACTTGTGAACACTGTCATGCTGGCCAATTATGATGTGTGGTGGATATCCAAATGCAAAGAGAATACATTGTGTGACAGAACAAAAAATATGTAACATGAGATGTTATTAGTTTGAAAAGTGGCGTACATTACATAAATAAAATAATTTATTTTTGATACACTATTGTTCAATGTGATTTAATGGATGATCATGGACTAGATACAATGTGATTGAATGAATGGATGAATGAATGAATGGATGTTACAGGTATTTAATTCAATTAAATATATAACTTATTCTTTCATTCGGTATGTGTTACGAGCATTTTCTGTACCGCCTTGGGCTACTGTCTGGATTGTTTTAGGCTGAGAATAGTCCGTGGATTGGGCCCAACTTCTCGGAGCCCAATGAACCTAAGGCTGAAGGTATCTTAGCGAGGTCGCATAATTGCTAAGTGTGAGCTCCAACCGCAATGGCAAGCGAGCTCCTAGCGATGCCTCTAGCTCACTGGCCGTGTCGATCAGCTCGTAGAAAAGAATCATAAAGTAAGATAACCAGAGATAATGTCCACTTGTCTTGTCTGTGGTAAACCAAGTCCCAGATGGTGCGAAACTTTATCTCCCAGTTTTATGGAGATAATGAGGACACATTATCCCCCATGATGTGGTCCACCATTTTAATCTTCGTGTAAATTGTAAATACCCCCACACTATAAATAGGGGGTCAGAAGCCATTGTAAAAGAACAACAAGAAAAAATTCATACTGTCACTCTGTCAAAATGACCAAAGAGCAGTCGTGGGCTAGGCTTCATTATGGCCGAACCACGTAAAAATTCTTGCATATTATCTGATTGATTATGCCATTACTTTCCTCCCCTCACGCTCGGAATCATTCTATCAGTACGGGCCGACAAATCACAGTCGATCGATTCTAAACGTCGACAGTATGTAAGAGACATAAGCCTCAATTTTCTTTTTTATTTAGTAGATTTAAATTGTAATGTACAATAATCTATGTAAAATTGAAGAAGAAGCATCAATAGTTGATGTGATGGAGCATGGAGACATCAAGAGTTGGTGACTCAAGATGGAGCAAGATGGAATATATATTATGTGGTTGTGTAAGTATGTCTCTTATGCTTCCTTGATTAAATCTAGTGCTCAGGTTTAATTAATAGCTAAAGTCAATGATCATCCGATTATTTTATATGCATTTATTTTTGTTATGTATGAGATACAAAATTAAAACATTTGCATGTGCAAACTAAGACCTGTAATAAAGACAAGAAATCTTCCCAAAATATGCAAACTTAATATTAGATTAAAGTTGTAAATATGATTTATCATGACCCTCCATCATCGTAGGAATTCATCGCTCAATTGAGTGTACTTTGGATGCCCATAGATGGGAGGATGCATTTCATGAGAGTAGACTGAGTTTCCTATCTAAAACATGTGATGTTATTGGTGTACCCATATGGATATGGCCTAGAAATCACCATAGTGTTACAGTCATAGACATTAAAGTGGATCATTAACTAAGGTTGTAACATCTCGCATCGAGTGATAGGAATGACCAGAACAACTTACCCTGATGGGTCTACGAGAACTTCCCAGGGGGTCACCCATCCTTGAACTTCCCCAGCTCAAGCACACTTAACCCAGGAGTTCTTTGCCTACATTCAGCCCAAAAGGTATTTAGCTAGTATTGTTTCCTTCCTTACGTATCCTTGATATATACTACCTTTCTCTGGGCTCTTGGGGTATTACAATCTCCCCCCCTTTTGAGGACATGACATTCTCATCATACGACCTTACAACTGGTCCCAGCTCTCCCCTTTGGAGGCTGTCATCCTAGAAGCCTGCCAGAAGCTGCTCATTGTATAGGCCCTCGAGCCGCGGTGCCACTTCCCGCCCTCATCGGACTGCCTTCATCAAGGGTCGGTTCTGATACCACTTGTAACATCCTGCATCGAGTGATAGAAAGGATCGAAATAACTTACCCTAATGGGCCTACGTGAACTTCCCAGGGGGTCACCCATCCTTAAGCTTCCCCAGTTCAAGCACGCTTAACCCAAGAGTTATTTGCCTACATTCAGCCCAAAAGGTATCTAGCTAGTGTTGTTTCCTTCCTTACGTATCCTCGATATATACTACATTTCTCTGGGCTCTTGGGGTATTACAAAGGCGATTGGTTAAATTTAACTGTAATTTGTTTAAAAACCACCATATTGTTGTAGATTTGATGGCATAGGGGTCGAAGATCTAACCCCACATGAGACGTGGAATGCAAGAGTTGTCTACTTGAAGACACGAGTATTGTTAGAAACTACTATACCATTACGAGGTACTTATGTATGAGATAACTCAATCACCCATTACAAGCCCTTTTTGGGATTCGTGTTTATCCACTCGAGAAGTGTGGGATTAAAAAAAATTAATGGGAGGTATCATTTGGTTTGAGACCAAAACTAGATGGTTATGAAGGATAAAATCAACTAACAATCTTTTGTTTATTTTCTTTTGTAGCTTTGTCTCTTATTCACTAATGGCAAAGTTTTCAAACCCAATTTCGCAAATTTTGGACAAACAAATTTTAACTGGACCAAACTTTAAGGATTGGCTAAGGAACTTAAAAATTGTTTTAAGAATGGAGAAAATTGAATATGTACTAATAGGATAGTCCCGTGTTCGTTGTTTAAGGGATCAAGTATTGAGCAGTGTGTCTTGTGGGAAGAAATGAGAGAGCATGACATACGGGCTAGAAACTATATTCTAGCCTCCGTGAGTAGCGAGTTCTAGCGTCAACATGAGCACATGAGTGATGCTACGAGTATGATTATGAATATTTACAATCTCTATGGGGAACATAGTAGAATAAGTAGATATAAGATATCGAAACAGCTGTTCCAGGCACGCATGGTAGAGGGTTCAAATGTAGGGGATCATGTCATCAGGATAATCAATTTGATTAGTCAGTTATAAATTCTTGAATTTTGTATGCATCATGATCTCAAGGTCGATCTAATCCTTCGATTGTCGACAAACTCATTTTCTCAATTTGTTGTTAATTTCCACATGAATAAGATTTAGTGTACGTGCCCTGAGCTACTCAATATGTTAAGGATATCTCAGGCCCAGTTTAAGGACAAAGGGTAAAGAAAGTGTTCTTGTTATATCCTCTTCTTCTAAATCCTCCAAAAAATAAGAGTTTTGATAAGGAGAACAAGAAGTTGGGGCCAAAGAAAAACTCACCCAAAGCATAATTAAAGGAAAGAGCAGGCAAAGGAAAGTGTTTCCATTGCCAAAATGATGGTTATTGGAGAAGAAACTGCCCAAAGTATTAAAATAGCTTGAGAATCGAGCAATCTAAAGCTCAGGGTTTAGGTACTTCCTTCTTATTTGCTATTGAAACGATCAATTTGATTGGTCACCATCCTGTGTCCTGAATTCTCAATTATGGTGCAACATCTCACATATATGTTCACATGCAGGATCTTGAGGAAAGTAAACCGATTCAAAAGTGGGAAGTAGTCATTAAAGTAGGAAATAGAGCATGTGTTGATCCATTAGCTATAGGGACTTCTTTGTACTTTTACCATTTGGGGACGTATTAAGATTGAAAGATTGTTTATATGTGTCTAATACCATTTGAAATATAGAGTCCATTCTGAGACTTGTAAGAGATAATTATGAATTTTGTTTTGCAAATAATATGTGCTATATTCATTTTAGAAATGAATGTGTTGGCATGGACACTTTGGTGAATGGTCTTTACATTCTTGAAATGCACGAGAGTATGAGAGATCGAAATACAAATGTTACAATCACTAGTAGTGGAAAGTGTTTTCGCGATGATAGTGTTGATCTTAGATGACTATGGCACCTCAAATTAGGCTATATAAATGAGAGGAGGATTAGCGAGTTGGCTAAGCATGGGTTTATCGATCTAGTGGGTTCTAAACCTTGGCGGACTTGTGAGTCTTACCTTCTCAGGAAAATTAACAAATTACCCTTTGTTGGACAAAGTGGGAGGGCCAGTGAGTTGTTGGGATTAATCTACACAAATGTATGTGGATTTTTTTCTGTGATGGCTCAAGATAGTTACTCTTAC
This sequence comes from Diospyros kaki, assembly GCA_036245055.1. Taxonomy (NCBI): domain Eukaryota; kingdom Viridiplantae; phylum Streptophyta; class Magnoliopsida; order Ericales; family Ebenaceae; genus Diospyros; species Diospyros kaki. The sequence goes on from BSEG01000016.1 coordinate 35,753,351, forward strand.
TTTATAATCTTTACCAATAACCATTCAAGGTGTAGATATGTGTACTTGATGAAGTACAAGTTCGAGGCCCTTTAAAAGTTCAAGAAGTTTAAGGCAGGAGTAGAGAACCAGATAAGAAAGAGTATCAAAGTACTTCAATCAGATCGAGATAAAGAATACTTGAGTACAAAATTTAGTGACTTCCTCAAGACTTGTGGCATCATCTCTCAGTTAACTCCTCCTATTACACCATAGTTAAATGGGGAGTGCAGAAACCATACCCTATTGGACATGGTACGCTCTATGATAGCTTACATCAATTTGCCCATATTACTACGGGGTTACGCTATTTCCACGATAATATATCTCCACAATAGGGCACTAAGCAAATTTGTTGAGACAATGCCATATGAGATATGGTATGACAAGAAACCCAATCTTAAGCATGTTAGGATTTAGGGTTGTCCTGCTTATGTTAAAAGGCTCAAAATAGATAAGCCAGAGCATAGACCTGACAAAGGTAGATTTATGGGATATCCTTTACATTGTAGAGAGTACTATTTCTTTTTTTCTAATAATCAAGGAGTCTTAATCAGCAGCAAATGGATTGCTTATTGGAGAAAAAGTCTCTTCAAGAAGCTAGTGTTGGAAGGAAAATAGATTTGGCAGAGGTGTCTTTTAAGCCACAAGTCACACCTGGTTAAGAGGTCGATCTCGATCCCGTTGATCCAAGTAATCCCATACCATAAGGTTTTCGTAGGTCTAGTAAAGTATCTCATCATCCAAAACGATATAAATTAATTATGGAAGAGATACATGGAGTGTTCCTGTATGGAGATAGTGATCAAATTGTTGATCCTACTACCTATGAAGAGGCTATATTAGATATCAATTCCAAGAACTGGTAGGAGGCCATGTAATCGAAAATGAAATCCATGTTTTCCATCTAGGTATGGAGTTTAGTGAATCCACTTGAAGGAATTATTCCTATAGAGGGAAAATGGATTTATAAGAGAAAGATCGGGTCCGATGAGAAGGTACAGACCTTCAAGGTGCAGCTGGTGGCGAAAGGGTATCGTCAGAGATAAGGTGTTAACTATGAGAAGACTTTTTTGTTGGTCATTATGCTAAAATCCATCAGGTTGATGCTAGCCATTGCATTGTACTATGACCACGAGATCTGGCAAATGGATGTTAAGACCACATTCTTGAATTGTTATCTTAAGGAAGATATATTCATGGAATAGCCATGGGGGTTTGAATCCTTAGATTACAGTAAAGTATGCAAGTTTAAGGGATCCAATTATGGTCTTAAGCAGGCTTCTTATTTTTGGAATATCCAGTTTGACAATGAGATCAAAAAGTTTGATTTCATTAGGAATCCAAATGAGCTTGTGTGTACAAAAAAGTTAGTGGGAGTGCGGGAACGTTCCTCATCTTGTACATGGGTTATATTCTTCTTAGGGTCACAAATAAGTCGAGTCGTTCGCAAGTAACTTGGTGTTTGGCTTGATAAAATCTCACTTGAGTTCGTTTGTTAAAGTAAATAAGTTGATCTTAAGCCTAACTTTGAAGCTCAATTTGTATACGAGTTAAACTTGAGCTCAGTAAAACTCATCTAGTTAACTTGCAAGCTGGCTCGATTAAATGGTTGGGAGCAAGCTCAATTAAAAGTTTGCGAATAGCTCGTGAATAAACTTGTTTATAAATACATTAATAAATTTATTCATAATTTTATAAAAATATTATTTAACATAAATTTATCAAATTTTAAATTATTATAATAATATCATTAAATTTTGTTGTGTTTGATTTTGAGAATGTTTTGACGATGAGAAACTAAATGCAAAACTTTAATACATTTCTCTATTAAAATGTGATGATAATAAGATATGTTGTGACTTGAAGATTAACCAATTAATACATAGTTTACTATTGGGATTTGTTGGTTATTATGTTCAATTTAAAGTTATATTTGTTGATTATTTGCATATCAGATAATCAGATTTTTTTTAAACATAATTCTAACAAATTTGAGCTTGAGCTTGAACTCGGCTCAAGTTAATCAGGCTCGAGCTCGAGCCTAAGCTTAAGCGAGCCAAAACTAGTTTAAGCTTAGCGAAGCTTAGCTCGACTCAGCTTGGTTTGATTCGATTGCAACCTTAATTCTTCTTATGAGGAATGATGTTGACATGATGTTGACGAAATTTTGGTTGTCTAATAAGTTCTCTATGAAAGATTTGGGAGATGTGACCTATATCTTGGGAATTCACGTCTATAGAGATATAATGAGGAGATGAATAAGTCTTTCCGATCCTGTACATAGAGAAAATGCTAAAGAAGTTTAGCATGGAGAATTTCGAGAAGGGCTTCATGCCTGTTCAACATGGAATTCATCTCTCTAAGGGGATGTCTCCCAAGACTCTATAGGAGAGAAATAACATGTAGAAGGTTTCTTGTGCTTTAGCAATAGGGAGTCTAATGTACACTATGTTATGTACGAGGCTTGATATCGCTTATGATGTGAGTGTCACTAGCAGATATCAATCTAACACATGTTTAGAACATTGGGTGGCCATGAAGAATATCCTAAAGTACTTGAGAATGACTAAGGATATGATTCTAGTCTATGGAGGAGGTGAGCTCCATGTTGACAGGTTTACAGATTCAGACTTTCAGTTTGATGTCGATGATAGAAAGTCTACATCGAGATTTGTTTTTATCTGCAATGGTGGAGCAGTTAGCTGGAAGAGTTCCAAGAAAGAGATTATTGTTGATTCCACTACAGAAGCAGAGTACATTGCAGTATGTGATGCAGCAAAAGAGGCTATTTGGATTAAAAAGTTTCTTGTTGAACTGGAAGTGGTTCCATCCATTAAGTCGATGATACCCTTATATTGCAACAACAATGGGGCTATTGCATAAGCTAAGGAATCCAGGTCTCACCAAAAGTCTAAACACGTCGAGAAACACTTCCATCTTATCCGAGAGAAAGTAGCACGTGAGGACGTGCAGTTGCATAGCATCTTGTCATTATAGAATGTCGTGGACCCACTAACTAAAGCAATGTCATAGGCACAGATGGATCGCCATTTTGAGAAGATGGGCATCAGATACCAAATGACGATATAGTAGAACCTTGTAAATTAGTATTAGTGCAAGCGGGAGATTGTTAGTGATGTATGCCATAATGCTAGATTTAGATAACATCTAGCATGTAATAGGGATACATGTATGATATTCTTGCAATCAATAAAATGGCTATTTCTTCATTCATTACTCTCAAAATGTGTATGAATGAGTTCCTAGATTTTCTGATGGTCCTATTCTTAAATTGTTAAGACTATGTGACAAGAATCTATATCATAATATTTCTTAAAGATATTCCTAGTCCTTAGATTTATCAGATGGAGACTATGATAAATTGATTACGAACTAGCATATGGGTTACTACCTTTAATTAGTGTGAGATGTTAGCTTTGTGTAAGCAATGACATTTCACACCTAAGAGGGGGATGAATTAGGTGTTTATGATTTTAAAAATTTTGTGGAGGTTTTCAAAAATAGATTTCAAAACAATGAAGTATAAGTAAAAGAAATAATAAAAAATGCTAGAGATATAAGAATTTTAGAGTGATTCAGTTAAACCTCGCCTACTCCACCACTTTATCTCCTTATTAAAGATTTCGAAATTCACTACATCCTTTTACTTTACCAAGTAGATCATCTAGCATAAATCGTTTGGAAATACAACCTTCTAATTATATCAAAATAGCCCTTCTAGTATAACCACTAGGAATCACAATAATGAACACAAAGATAAGATCCGAGAGTTGAAATTCTTAGTTATAATATCTCTCAATAAATACTCAAAGGCTTAAACAAGATTTTACAAATGATATATATAGACTTTTTGAGAGAAAAATGAAATCACAAGCACTAATTAGAACAAATGAATACAATTGTAAGCTTCAATCACTTTGTTTCCATTCACTATCTTCTTTAGTGCATCCTTGGATTGATATTTATAGACTTCCCATGAGCATTGGAAAAAACAAGCCATTGGAGCCTACAAAAAGCTAACCATTAAAATATCTCAGTGAAGGAAACGGTTGACAATTTTACCAAACCGATTGATAGTTTACTTTGATCATTGTTAAAGAGTTTAGCGTGTCCTAATTGTTACATGGCGATAAACCTTGAAGGTCACACATATATTGGGTAATGCATTCAATTAGTGATTCCTTGTTGTCGTGTGTTCTCAATCATCATCAAGAGTTAATGATAATGATGGATGTGTTGTAATTAAGAGTTAATAAATGGATCAACAAATTGTTAAGAGTTAATAGAGAGAGACCGTTAAGAGTTAATGAGGCAAGCCATTAAGAGTTAATAGGAGGTCTTGGTTTAATTAAAAGTTAGTGGAATGGTCATTAAAAGTTATTGGTGGGACTTTATGTAATTTGATGAAACTTTGAAAGAAAGGCATGAAATGGTTTGCAGTGTTCCATAACGGTCGACAATTTTTGAAACTGTCGACAGTTTGTCTGGAATGATCAATAGTTTCATTGAATGGGATTTGATCCTGCGTGCTTTTCTTCTGTCGTTTCAGTAGATACAACATTAAATGCTCTGTCGAAACCAACACATGTATCTTAAATGCAATAAATGAGAGGAGAAAAGAAGGAAAAGATAAGAAGAGAATGGTGGCTTGTGAAGCATGCTCGAGTTTTTTTTTTTGCCCTTTACCCAATTTTGAATAGCAACTCTTGGCCCCATTTCTCCTATTGTTCATCATCTTCTTCCTTTACTTCATCGTTTTCTCTTCTCTTGTTGCTCCATATTTTCTGTTGGTCCTAAGGTCGTGAGATGATCGATTCATCTGAGGAGAGCCTAGCTTAGCTTGGAGTTCTTTGTTTTTGCTTGTGTAGCACGTGGGTGAGGCGAAAGGCTCCATTGTTGCTTAGGTGTGGACTAATTTGGTCCTCTAGGTCTATGGGGTGGTCAGCCAGGGAAACAAGTACCAGAGTAGATTGACTTTGCGAGAACTGTTTGTAAATGAAGAAGTTCGAGTCAAGTGCATCACAGACACAACCAATACCATCTCAATGGAATGAGATAACAATTACTTCTACATTTTGTTTGATGCGTATATATATATATGCATGGTTGTCTATACTTAGTCTTGTAAGGGTTATTTTTGTATTCTTTCCACTGTTAGTATGTGTGTTTTTAAAAAAGTTTTGAAAATCATAGTGACTCTCTTACATGATACATTAAGTGTTGGTACATTCATTTCACCTTTTTTTTTTTTTTTTATGTGGGAGTTGATCTAGGAGAGTTTTTCGGGAGACCCTTCCAATAGAAAAGTCTTTTAGAACTTTTGTTGATTATTTTCTTTTAAGCTTCTGATCCTTCTTCCTGGACCTTGTCTTTATCGTTTAATAAGTTGTGATCTATGACACCTTTTATATAAATAAAACAATAACAATAACATTTAAATATATATAAATACATATTTAACTAAGTGTACATAGCACATTAACATTCTTGTTGAGAAAAATACAACATTTGATATGTTTTGATTTTTTATTATTCCTCTGGATTTGCCACCATAATCATTGATTTGTCATATTTAATGATTCTTCTATATTAAATAAATGTTAGATTTTAAAATTTATTATTAAATATTAAAGTAACTCTTAATTAAAAATATAATGACTTATTTAACTATTTTAAAAATATAATAACTAAATTAGTACTAAATTTAAAATCAAATAACACTTCGGCCAACTGTTTTCCTTCAAAGCTAACGTTACCCCTGTGGCACGGGAAAATGAAACCACATGCTTTACCGTTGCGTCAACACGACACATGTCATCACGAGGGGCACGAAGTGTGCTTCCCAAGTGTACCACCATAGTTGCCCTTATCAATAATCTCGCCTTTTTATTTACCACTTGGGTTCGGTGTCGGAACAGCGTTTTCGCTTTTCAAAACACATTCCCCCGTTCTTTGTCGCCAAGTACTAATCATCACCACCGGCGACATCTCCGGCTTCAGTCCCTGTCGAATTCCAGATTTTCCTTTCCGTTTCAGGTCCGGTTCCTTCTACATATGAATTATCGCTGATCGAATTATTTAGTAATTAAATGACTGGTAATTGATTTTGTTGGTTCGATCGATCGCTTCTGGGCTGTTAAAAACCCTAGGTGATGACTCGATTAATCAAGCGCCGAAAGGATCTGTTAATCGCATTGATTGATCTCCATGAATAGGTTTCCTTTGTTCATGAATTTGAACATATTAGTGTTGTTGATTGAACAGGTTTTTATTGGACAATGAGTGAGGTATTTGAAGGATACGAGCGCCAGTACTGCGAGCTCTCGGCCAATTTGTCCAAAAAATGCACCGCAGCTAGTCTTCTTGATGGAGGTGAGAAGGGAAACCAAAAAAAAAAGAAAGAAAAATCTAATTTACCTTGTCTTTTAATTGTTGTTATGTATGCACTGGGTAACGACAAATATTTTGTAATGGATATTTCATGTTTTCAAGATAAGGCCTGTAGCAGTTTTCCTCCATACAGTAGGATAATGGGAAATTCCCACTAATTGTACTTTGCTAGAATCAGGGAGATTTTTTCTAGGGCTTTTCCGCTCTCTTTGAGTTAAAACTTGACTTGAATTGATGAAATTTGGATCCTATTGTTTATACGCTTGGATAATGCATTTGACCTCTTTCGTATTCAACCAAAACCACATTCCTTAGTCCACGAGATTTGACAACTTATCATATGTGTATGTATATATATGCATTGGGTGAAGACGATTCTTGGATATAGGAAGAAGAATTGTTTTGAATTTATGTGTGTGTTTGAGGCGTTGAATACAAAATGGGTTTGGGCTTGAGATTTTGGGAATAAAAAGTGAAAAATTAGGAGCTGAACCATCAACCAAAAAATTTTTGGAAGTGAAGTTTGGTTGTTCAACATCAATTTATCTGCCTAATAATTTTTGTTTGTCATCTGCCATCAATTTTTGGAAGTGACCAGTTTCATAATGGCTTAATTTTAAACCAATTGAACATGTTTTAGGGTCTGCCTAATATTTTATCTTGTCAGCTGCTTCGGTTTTTAATCATAAACTTACATTCCTCTGAATTTTCGTGTGAGGTAATGATACATTGCATCCCTTCTACAAAGTCGTACTTTCGTCTTTTAAAAAAAATTGTCCTGCAAATAATCCAAGGAAATAGTTCATTACCAAGAAAGGGAATTACTGTGTAAATGATTTGGAGGGTAATTACATTTCTAGTCCATTTCTTACTTGTGTTTCTTGAAGTGATTAATTTTTCTTTTAGGTTTGTAAGTTGTGATGCCTTGTGAACTTGATACTGTTATTTGATGGCATTTGCTACTTGGGGGTTTCTTTTTTAATTTTTATAGATAGGATTAGGGTCCTCTGACTTTATTTTTATCAAGTTGTTGGTGAATTTACATGTTAACAAGTCATTATAAATATTTATTTCCAGCAAAGAATTCCAACTCGTGTCTTGACCTCTCATTGTTGATCCATTGTTGCTATAGTTTCTGCATATTGATTGAAAACTTACAAAAATAAATTTGTTATATAATTTTCTTTTCTTTTATTTATTGTTGTGATTCAAATAAAGGTTTTGAACCAAAAAGAATGGGTTTTGGACTGGGGTTGGCAACAAGAGAGATATAGGACAGGGGGATTCCCATCATTACCCTTTCTCATGTAATGAACCATGTTCCTCAACCTTCACTCACCCATCTGTCCCCACCCCTGGAATATCAAATCTCAATTTGACCTAATGGCACCCATGCGTGTTTTCCTCTCAAACAGATTGTATGCAGTTCAAGTAGAAAGGAATTCTTGCATCAAGATAGCAAAAAAGGCACAAGAAAAAAAGAAGCACATGGCAACCACACAGTTTTTGTAATTATGCAATGTACTATGTTGAAATGAAAGAAGATTCACAATACATCTTAATCAAATTATCCAATTATCATAAAAAGAATTTATAACAAGAATTATTTGGGATGCGAACATATTTGTGGTTAATTCTATTCATTAATTTAGCCTATGGCTAGGGAGGTGAAGTCAAACAACATGTTCGCAAGGTTTAATGACAAAATGAATCTATGAATATGAATGTCTAGGTGAGTGAGTGTGTACAAGTGTGCACACTTGTGTGTGTGTGTGGGAGTGAGGGATGTCTGGAAGCTCATATTTTATGTTCGTTATTTGAGATAGGAGTAACGCGCCGGGGGGGGGGGTGTTAAGGGGAGCCTAATCCAATTCTATACTTGACCAAAGTTACCATTCTTTAAACTCGTACCTCTTGGATCTTATGATGGATGAACTTATAAAGCACATATAAAACGAAGTGTGTTGGTGCATGTTATATGGCAAAATTGTCTTGATGAATGAGATAAAAGAATGATTGAATATTAAACTTGAATTATGGAGGAACATCTGTGAAAGAAAAGATTTTAAGTAGGTCAAAAACTGAATATATGGAATATAAGTTCAATAAAAAATAGAAATGTGAATGTTATGTTGATACTTAAAGATTTAGCCGTCCAAGAAAAGATTAATTTAGATATCTCCAATCAATTGTTCAAAAAGAAGGGGAGATTGTTCATGATGAAACTTGCAAAATTAAAGCACAATGGATGAAGTGAAAAGATGCATCTAGCTTTTTATAAAATTGTAAGATTTAACCTAAAGATAAAAAAGTTCTATTGAATTGCTATTAGACAATGTTTGTTGTGTGACTCAAAATGTTGGGGAATTGAATACTAACATGTGCAAAACATAAACACAAAAAAGATGAGATGCCATGGTAGACGTGTGGGCATACAAGAAAAGATAAAATTATAAATGAGATTATACATAATAAAATTGGAGTAGTGCCTATTGAAAATAAGATATGAGAGACACGATTAAGAAGGTTTGGACTTCTAAAAAGATTGACATACAATCTTATGAGATGAGTGGATGAAATGGAGATTGTTTATGACATAGTTATCAAAGGCGCAAGTCGCATTTAGGTGCAAAAGAGTGCTTGGGGCTTAGGCATGAGGCACGAGGTGAAGTGCGAGCCTCATGTACATGAGGCACACATTTATCAAAATGATTATAAAGTACTTATACACCATTCTTTTCAATATCCTATAAGGTGTTAGATGCAAACTCATAAAATCATAAATGACAAATAACAAACATAAAACAATTAGTTTCTTCTAACTGCAAAAAAAATTAGAGGAGAGAAAAACTTACAATAGAACACATTGTAAAAAACAATTACAAAAACAATTAGTTTTTTCTAATTTCTTTTGCAATTAGAAGAAAAAAATTACAGCAGAACACGCAGCAAAAACAATTAGTTATTTTTTTAATTTGCAAAAGAAAAAAGAAGAGAAAAAAAATCAGTAGAGCACATAGTGAAAAACAATTTGTTTCTTTTGCAATTAGTTTCTTCTAATTGCAATAGAAATTAGGAGATAGGAAAAGAAATTAAAGTAGAATACATAGTGAGAAACCATTACAAAAAGTAATTATTTTTTATTTTTTCGTAATTAGTTTCTTTTGAATTGCAAAAGAAATTAGAAGAAAGAAAGAAAAATGTAGTAGAATGCAAAGTGTCGCAACGAACAACTACAATTTCATACTAGCTAATAGAGAAAAGGCCAACAAGGGGTGGTTTGCTTGCCTTTGGCGACTCTGTAGGTGAAAACAAGTCACCAGGGGACAGGCGACGTGTCCACACGTGTGACTAGTTCTTAAGATGCTAGGAACGTTCAGTGTAATATATATGAGTTTGCTAAACACAAAAGGATTTCTTTTCCTCTCAATAACAATAAAAGTTCTCATCCCTTTGACTTGATCTTTGGTGACATATGGGGTCCCTCTCTAGTCCCAAATTTATCTGGAGCTAAATGGTCTGTTCTATTTGTTGATGACTGTACACAGGTGACTTGGATTTATCTTTTAAAGTCCAAATCAGAAATGTGCATTATCTTTCCCAATTTTTGTAATATGATTAAGACTCAATTTGGGGTTGAAATCAAGAGAGTAAGGACAGATAATGCTAAGGATTTCTTCAATCAAACTTTGTTCAATTTCTTTCAACAAAATGGTATAATTCATTAGTTTTCATGTGTCTATACTCCTTAACAAAATGGGGTAGTTGAGAGGAAAAATAGGCATGTTCTAGCTGTTACCAGGGCTTTACTATTCCATAATAATGTCCCTAAACATTATTGGGGGGAGACAGCTTTGACAGTAGTTTATCTTATTAATAGACTTCCCTCTAGAAGTCTCAATTCAGACAGTCCAATTCAGTTGCTTTCTAAAACTTCTCCAAACTTTATACCATCTAATGGAATCAGTCCTAAAGTGTTTGGTTGTGTGGTTTTTGTTCATAACCACTCACCTCATAGGAGTAAGCTAGATTCTAGAGCCCTTAAGCTTATCTTTGTTTGGTATTCCTCCACCCAAAAAGGATACAAATGTTTCCACCCTCCATCCAAACGGTTCTTTATCTTAGCTGATGTTAGTTTTGTGGAGGAAAATCCATATTTTAGTGACTCTTATCCTAAGGGGGAGACTGAATTCCTCGAAGAACCTAATAGAGAAGGGTTTCTTCCTACTCTCTATGAACCTCCCTCAAAGGATTCTTCATCTCAGCCAAAATATATCTCAAAGGATTCTCTAAATGTGATACACATGGAAACACACTAGCTTTATTTTAGTCTACTAAAGGTGTATTGAAGAAGAAAGGCTACGATTCATAACCCTATGTAGGCTGCATCATTCGAATCAAATCCAGACCCCTGTAACCTCAATTCTGAACCTACTTCACCCCTTATTCAGCCTATACTGTCCCCTAACCTAGCTGCATCCGAACCTGACCCAATTCCTCATAATCAAGCTAAACCCGAGCCTAATGACTTGGATATTTCTGTTGCCCTTAGGAAGGGGACCCGAGCTTGCACAAAACACCCTATTCATCTGTTCATGACCTACTCTCACTTATCTCCAACCCATAAAACTTTCTTAACCAACCTTAATTCCATCCTTATACCAAAGACCTTGTTTAAAGCATTAAATAATGAAAGTTGGAAGAATGCCATGATGGTTGAGATGGCAGCCCTTGAAAAAAAACCAAACTTGGGAGTTGGTTAAATTACCAAAAGGGAAGCAGGCTGTCGGATGTAAGTGGGTGTTTACAATGAAGTATAAATCTAATGGGACTCTAGAAAAGTACAAGGGCAGGCTAGTGGTTAAGGGGTATACCCAAACCTATGGGGTAGACTACCTAGACACTTTTGCTCCCATAGCAAAGATGAATATTGTCTGAGTGTTGTTGTCATTGGCAGTTATGTATGACTGGTCATTACATCAATTTGATGTAAAAAATGCCTTCTTACATGGGGAGTTGGAAGAAGAGACTTATATGGACATTCCACCTAGGTTTGGGTTGCAAACAAGAGAGGGGAATGTGGTATGCAGGCTGAAAAAAGGCTCTCTATGGGCTGAAACAATCTCCTAAAGCCTGGTTTGGGAGGTTTGCCAAAGTTATGCTTGGATTAGGCTACAAGCAAAGTCAAGGTGACCATACCTTGATTATTCATCATTCAGTTTCAAGGAGGATAATAGCACTTTTGGTGTATGTTGATAACATTATAGTTACCGGGGATGACAAAGAAGGAATGGAGCATTTAAGGGGATGCTTGGCAAAAGAATTTGAGATCAAGGAGTTAGGGAAGTTGAAATACTTTTTGAGCATTGAAGTGGTTCAATCTAAAGAAGAAATATTCATCTCCCAGCATAAATATGTGCTGGACCTTTTGACTAAAAGAGGCATGCTTGGTAGCAGGGCAGTTGAGACACCCATTGAACCAAACCATAGAATTGGGGTTGATCTAAAGTAAGGGCAGTGGATAAAGGTTCATATCAACAACTAGTAGGGAGACTTATTTATTTGTCTCACACTCAACCAGACATAGCCTATGCCATGAGTGTGGCTAGCCAATTTATGCATCACCCTTGAGAAAGCCATCTCAAGGTTGTGCATAAAATTCTTCACTACCTTAAGGGGTCTCCATGTAAGGTTGTTCTGTTTAAAGGGGCCAGCAACTTGTCCTTAGAAGCATTCTCCGATGCGGATTATGTCGGGTCACTTATGGATAGGAGATCCACCTAGGTTATTGTACCTTCTTGGGTGGAAATCTTATTACTTGGAGGAGCCAAAAATAGAGTGTTGTGGCAAGATCAAGTGTTGAAGCTGAGTTCAGATCTATGGCTTTAGGTATTTGTGAACTTCTTTGGCTGGAAATTATCCTAACAGATTTGAAAGTCCAGTGGGCAGCACCTATGAGATTCTATTGTGTCAACAAGTCTGCCATAAGTATTGTCCATAACCTAGTCTAACATGGTAGGACCAAGCATGTTGAGGTTGATAGGCATTTCATCAAGGAGAAGCTTGAGAGTGGACTGATCTGCACCGCCCTTTGTTCTTACCGGAAGGCAGCTAGCAGATGTTCTAACTAAAGGCTTACCAAGTCCAATTTTCCACAAGATATTGAGCAAGATGAGAATGCATGGTATACACTCACCATCTTGAGGTTCTGCACTAAGTCCATACTTATTTGCCTTAGTAATGGATGAACTCACTAAAGATATTCAGACATATGTGCCATGGTGTATGCTATTTGCAGACGACATAGTGTTGGTCGATGAAACAAAAGGAGGAGTGAACACTAAGCTTGAGTTGTGGAGAAACAATTTAGAATCTAAGGGATTTAAATTAAGTAGAAAGAAAACAGAATATATGGAATGCAAATTTAGTAAAAATGCAAGAGTGGATGATGTTATAATAAAATTAGAAGACCAAATCTTACAAAGAAAAGACCATTTTCGATATTTGGGATCAGTGATTCAAAAAGATGGAGAAATTCACGAGGATGTCGCACATAGAATTAAGGCAGGTTGGCTAAAATGGAGAAATGCATCGGGAGTGTTATGTGATGGTAAAATCCCATTAAAATTGAAAAGAAAATTTTATAGGAGAGCTATAAGACCAGTCTTGCTGTATGACTCAGAATGTTGGGCAGTCAAATACCAGCATGAGCAAAAGATGTGTAGCGGAGATGAGGATGTTAAGATGGATGTGCGGACATACAAGAAAGGATAAAATTAGAAATGAAGTTATTCGTAATAAGGTAGGAGTAGTGTCAATCGAGGAGAAGATGAGAGAGACTAGACTAAGATGGTTTGGTCATGTGAGAAGGAGACTAAGAGACGCTTCTGTGAGGAGAGTTGATGAAATGGAACAATTAGTCACAAAAAGAGGTAGAGGTAGACCCAAAAAGACTTTGGGAGAGACATTAAAGTTCGATATGAAGTATATGGATCTAAATGAAGATATGACAAACGATAGAAATATATGGAAGTCTAGAATTCATGTAGCCGACCCCTCATAGTGGGATAAAGGCTGGATATGTTGTTGTTGTTGTTGTATTGTGGATTCTTTCCTATTTCTATGTATATCGTGTATTGCTGATTTCTTGCTGATTGTTTGCGTCTTATTGTTTTGATTTGTTTCCTTGTATTTCTTTGTATTTTATCTTTGTAGGATCTTTTCTTTACTATACATATTTCCTAAGTTAGTTTAGGAAACTTTCTCTCATTAGGAAGTTGCCTATTTAGATTGTTAGGCATGTATATATGCTGTACTCTACGATTGAAGAATAATAAGATCGGATTATTCTTGTTCTCCTTTTTGACAATTTGTAATTAGCCTAAGCTAGGTAATAAAGGCAGTGGTACTCAAGTAGTTAGCGTTATAACCACTTGTACATTCTTGGTTATAATCGAATTGCTGCCTATAAAGGAGGCTGATGTATGAGGATGGGAATTATGAAATGACTTAACACATAATTATTTCCCTCCAAATTCTCTTTCCCTCCTTTTTTCTCTCAATTCTCCTTCGTATTTTCAAATTCTCTCTCTCGTTCTATTCAAACTCCTACGGCTACAATTCTTTCCAAAATTGTGTAAGTCTTAACACATTATTGCCACTCATCATCATGTGGTGTTTGATTATGCTATAGCACATAAGTACAACTGAACACTTGCTCCACTAAGATAGTGTTCTCTTCGTGTTTCAATTTTTAGTTTTATGTTTTGAGTGTCTATTTTGAAATTGCTGAAAACGCGTTCTTTTTGTCGGTTTGAAAAATTGTTTCTCAAAACAGAAAACTAAAAAACGCATTTACTTTGGAATTTTTAGAAAAATTATTTTATGATATTTTATTCAATGAATTTGATTATTCGGTAAATTTGAACAATTTAATGCTAGTATATTATTAAGTAATATATACATTTTGAAGTTGGTGAATCTTGCAATATTTTTTTTTTCCGTTACAAAAATAAAATACAAACAAAAAAAATTAATTTCCAATGGCTAGATTGGGCTGGATCTGAAAAGTAATTCCAGACTTTCACCCACTGCTGACTAGTGATTCCAATAATCAGGACCGACCATCAGCTTCACCTCACCATAGTGACTAACATACCCAAAAATGGGTTAGATCTGACGGTTATATCTTTGTATATCTAACTTTTAATTTTTGGCCCACACCCCCCCCCCCTCCCCACAAATATATACATATATATATACACAGCTGTGGGAATGAACAGAGAGAGAGAGCAGATCTAGATAGAAAGGGCAGAGAAGATGAAGAGACAGTGGCCGAAAATTGCAGAGGAGGAGGAGATGCAGTGGTTGTGGCGCTTCACAGTGGCCGAGCGTAGTGGCAAAGGAAGTGGTGGTCAGGCCTCAACGGTGGTTATCGGGCGACGATGGTGACGTAGATGTGATGACCAAAAAGGCCTTGGCTGTCGATGACAACAATGGTGGCTTGCCGCCTGGAGAAGGGAAAGGATGAGGAAATGGTCAAGTAGGCGGTGAGTGCGCGCGCGCGCACGCACACAGAGTGGGAGGCTGTTTGTTTTCCGCATTTTGGGATTTTTCAGCATGTTTTGACTGAAAACACTCAAAACAACTTTTTGTTGTTTTGAGTTTTTTTCACAAATTTTTTTCTTGTTTTCAAAAATGAAATTAAATACGTTTTCACTGTTTTGGAAAACTAAAAATTAAAAACAGCCTGAAAACAGCAAAGAGAATATGCCATAAGCTTTTTTCAGCTAGTTGGAGATAGTGTTGGCTATGTTAGCATTGTTTCACCATATCATTCGATAAAAGGCCTTAATCCTAATCAAACTGCAATGTGTCATTGCATTGATTGTTGTAACTACCCAAATTAATTTTGGCCTCCAAGGTCCCATAGCAATACATTACCCACAAATGGGAAACATAATTATTGAAGCTTAGGTTAGAGTAATTTATGGACCAGGTCAAAGCTCATATAGAGAAACAAAGAATTGTTGAAAACCAGTATGGCCACAAAGAAAATGCATTTTGTGCCACATGGAGACAGGCACCTAATGTTTCTAGGCCAAAACAAACCATGACCATGAAAAATTAGTAATATAATCACAAAGATCTGTAGATTAATACCATATTATGGGCGTGTAAGAGAGACTGGTGTTGCCAATTCAAATCTTGAAGAATTGACGCAACAAGCTCCTCTATCTCCAGCATAGTCCTTCTACCTTCCCTAATCCTGTCACTAGATTTGTTTAATCTTTCAGTAGGGATCGTTAGTATGCCCTTTGATCAGCCGAAACCTATTGCAATCACCAAGAAAACTAGTCAGGTATGACACAAGAAAGGCGGTCCACGAGACTAACCAAGGGACTGAAATTTTCAATGTGTTTATAGTCCCTGGAAATCAGATACGTGGCTTTGCGGCATCATTTTCTAAAAGTTCGCGCACTAATAGCATACCACTAGTCATTGGCAAAACAAAAAAAAAGAAAGAAAAAAAGAAAAAGCATACTATTAATACATCAGCTATTTCAGATTCTGATAACTCATCTGGGGCAGCTGATTTAAGTTAGTTGATGTAATTCTGTTCGGATCAGCTTTCAGATCAAAATTGTAGTCCCTTTAGCTTAGCAAGCAGGACAGCTTTTACATTTGGCTGCAAACTTCTTGCCTCAAGGTCCATTTTCTATAGTAGTCACTTCATGTTCAAAGCCCCCAAAAGCTACTAGCTTCCCAATCCAATAATCTTCTAGATACACCTTTCTACGAAAATTATCAACCTTGATTGTACTACCATCATATCAAGGACTTGTGATAGCCTCTCTTGCAAGCCACCTTTACAAAGCATGGTTAATGGGTCCAACATTATGAAAGTGGTTTTCATCTTCACCATCTTCAAGTTCACTCTCAAGTCTCAAGACCACCTTCACACATATCAACAGGGAGTTGGTCGCTTCTGGTTGCTCCATATGATTCCCACATGTTCTTGTCATTACAAAACATGCAGTCCTTGCAACAAATTTCCAATCATACGCTGCTTCTCGGCCAATTCTGTTTGTTGGGCTTGATCTGATTACCTCCACATCCTATAATGTGTCTGACCATGGCTTCCTAGCAAAAAACCTAACACCACTATAGGATCTTTCTACTCTGATGCCACTTGCCGTGGTGAGAGTTGAAGAAACAGCAAAACAAGTGCAGAAATGTGGGCTAAAAACAATGTAAATGTGGAATTTTGGGTCTAGGAAAACCTCAAACATGGAATTAAAATAGAAACTGCCTACAAAAAGTCTTCAATGACTATTTATACCAAGGATACAGCAGTAATAAATCTCAACTGTTGATTGCAAGGGAATCTTTCTATTCTTAGCTGTCCATCTATATTAAAAAGTCACATGCTAGTTGCATGACTACTTTCTAAAGCTAATAATGCAAGTACTAACCACAATATAAACAAATAAGATAATAAAAACACTAATAAGTCAAAGAATATGCTCCTACATCAGCTTAGTTTCTGTTTCAATAATGATTGACATCTTAAAGGTGCAGGCCTTTTAGAGGTATGAGAAACCCATAAAGGCTGGTTTAAAGTATGCCTCTCTTTGTCTGGCTTTAAAGTTAGGAAAAATGGTGCAAAAAGAGGAAATGATAGTGAGAAATAATGTACAATAGTGAAAAATTTTAAATGCATTTATTTTCTGCTGTGGCTAAATGTTATTGGAGAAGAACAACAACACACTAAACCTTAATCCAACTAGGTGGGGTTCGCTGCATGGATTCTAGCTTGCTAATTGTCTCTATCTGTGGCCATATCTTCTGTAAAGAAAGAAATGATGGATGCAGCTGATTGTGATATTGGAACTTGTCTGGCATTGGCTCTCAACTAATTGTGATGGAGTATGAATTTTTTGCAGATGCTTATGTTGGTATACTCAATCTTCATGTTGTTTTTTCATAATTTTCTTCTCTCATGTTCTTATGAACATTTTCTTGTGGGTTTCAGAGCAAAAGAAGCAAAAAGTTTCTGAAATAAAAGTGGGAATTGATGAAGCAGAATCTTTGGTATGGTTGTATCTTCTTGTTGCCTAGAATTTCAATGTTTTTGCTTCCAGATTCTAGGAATTGAATGTGATCGGCCTTTTTTTTTTCTCTCCAGATTCGGAAAATGGACCTTGAGGCAAGGAGTTTGCAGCCAAACGTAAAAGCTGTCCTGCTTGCTAAGCTAAGGGAATACAAGTCTGATCTGAACAACTTGAAAGCTGAACTGAAGAGAATTACATCAACTAAATTGAATCAGGCTGCACGGGATGAGTTGTTGGAATCTGGAATGGCTGATGCACTGACGGTACGCTACTTGGTAGTGAACTTTTAGAAAATAATGCTACAAAGCCAGGTATACAAATACACATTGAGAATTCCAATCCTTGGCTAATCTCCTGGACCAGTGCATCTCTTATTTCATACCTGAGAAATTTTCTT
The DNA here is from genome assembly GCA_036245055.1 of Diospyros kaki. NCBI lineage: Eukaryota > Viridiplantae > Streptophyta > Magnoliopsida > Ericales > Ebenaceae > Diospyros > Diospyros kaki. The sequence continues at coordinate 35,771,294 of BSEG01000016.1, forward strand.
GGTGGTCGCAATAGGTTTCAGCTGATCAAAGGGCAAGATTGATGATGTCAACTGAAAGATTAAACAAATCCAGTGACAGGATTAGGGAAGGTAGAAGGACCATGCTGGAGACAGAGGAACTTGGTGTGTCAATTCTTCAAGATTTGCATCAGCAACGCCAATCTCTCTTACATGCCGATAACACGGTATTAATCTACAAATCTTTGCGATTCTATTACTAATTTTTCATGGCCATGGTTGGTCTAAGCCTAGAAACAATTGGGCGTCTGTCTCCATGTTGCACAAAATGCATTTTCTTTGTGGCCATACTAGTTTTCAACAATTCCACGTTTCTGTATCATGACCTTTGACATGGTCTATAAATTACTCTAATGTAAGCTTCAAATAAGTATGTGTCCATTTTGTGGGTAATGTAATGCTAGGGGACGATGGAGGCTGAAGTTTACTCGGGCAGTTTTAACAATCAATGGATTGATACAAGATTCGTTGTGGTTTTGATTAGGAGTATGCCCCTTGATAGAATGAAATGTGAAACAATAGTAAGATAGCCAACACTATCCTCAACTAGCATGATTCACCACATGGTGATGATGAGTGGCAATAATGGCGTCTCAAATGTACCCCCTTTTTTTTTTTTTTTTAATTATGATGAGTGGGTTTAGTGTTTGTCAGAATGTATGTATTATTCTGATGTTTCCCTTTATCTGTTGAAGCTTCACGGCGTGGATGACAATATTAGCAGGAGTAAGAAAATTTTGACCAACATATCAAGAAGGATGAGCAGGAACAAGTGGATTATTGGCTCCATAATTGCAGCCCTCGTTGTTGCTGTCATCTTAATTTTGTACTTCAAACTTTCCAAATAGCCAAAACGCTTCTTTGTGGCTTGGATTGATGTGTGCTGTGTGCTCTCTGACAAAACAATGGATCTGTTTCCTTCCCCTTTCTGTTCATTTCCGCGGGTTTGTCCAGTGAGTCTTGACATTTCTTTTGATCAATGGCAAGCTGTTTGTATCTTGTTTTTATTGGTTTCTTGCAATTTTTGTACTGGACTGTGTAAAGACTTCGTAAGATGCGGGCCAATGTAGCATTTGTTCAACAAACCAATAAGATCCATCCGTGCGAAGAGAGGATGCGGTTGGGTTTGATTCGGATTTGGTTTCATACACACACACACACACACACACACACACACACATATATATATACTGGTTTTGCATGGCAGTAAGGATTGCATCAAAACAATACGATTCAAAAACTTTGGCAACCGTATAAATTCCAAGTTACCCAAATGGGCAAGTGTTGTCACCCTTATGAAAATTCACACCAAAATATCATCTTCCCTGCCACTTAACAACTACTGGAGAGCGGCCAACGTGTGATCATTTGACTTGTTCCCTAAAACTACTGGTTCCGCCAGATGCATGCTCAATGCTTTTTTAACTTTATCGTCTGCAACAGCATTGGTCTTGAACGAGCCTCTGGTTTTTCCTCTTAACTACAACAGTAACAGGTTATGCACATCTTGAAAAGTCAAGTCATGCAGTAAACCAACAAAGCCAGCTCCTCCTCCTATGGTAAATGCTTTGGATAAATGGGTTAATAATAATAATAATAATGCTTTTGCATTTGTGAAAGCGACAGTAATGTAGACCCACAGCCACAGCGCTGCGTTGCTATGGAGTGAAAAATCTAGAAGAAAGAAGTCAATTGTAGTGGAGGAGAAAGCAATTCAAAGAAAAGTAGAAGCAAGCAGCCACCGTAGGGGCACTTCTTTCTCTCCATTACCTTTACTTCCTTCACTTGCGCTCAAAATATTTTTAAAAAAGGCAGGTAGTTTCTGGAATATAATAACAGAAATCCAAATCCATGGAGAGTGAGACGTACATGCGTGCGGACAGGCGTGGGTTTGATATAGAATATTAAATTATATAAACCTTTTAGACCAACAGGGGATGTAGCTCAAATGGTAGAGCGCTCGCTTTGCATGCGAGAGGCACGGGGTTCGATCCCCCGCATCTCCATATCTCTTCCTCCCACCAACCGTCGATGGCTTTTCCATTTTGTTCTCGTTGGTCGACCGACGATTGATTGATAGATGTTCCTTTCTTCGAACATGCAATTTCAATTCGCAAATCGACCGGCAACGCAACCAACAACTCCTCCCTTTTGCAGCGCAGCAAACTGAGATCCCACCAACAACAAGAATCCATTTCAATTCACAAAACGACGCCCACCCTTTGCCCCATGCCCACACGTCAAGGTTCGTTCCTACATGCCTAGCTACCTTCACTTTCTTTTTGTTTCCTCAGTATCATTTCATTTCAAATAAACTTGGGAAATTAATTGATCGTGTCGTGTTCTGCTGCATTACCATTACAATGCACAGGTTACTTCACCCTCGGGGCACGTCTTTCACCATGGGGACACTGTGGATTATGGTAACTTTGCCTTCAGCACCAACGAGGCTGGTCACTATATGATCTGTTTTTGGCCAGCCAACCACCAGCCCCCGGTCACTTTTTCCATTGATTTCGCATGGAAATTCGGTGTTGCGGCTATGCATTGGTCCAAGGTTGCAAAGAAAACGCAGATTCAAGTAATTAAGCAACATTTGCTTCCTTTCTTTCTCCTCCTCGTCATTTCATGACTTATTGCGGCTTGTCTGTCTACGTTTTCACTCTTAGGTGATGGAACTTGAGTTGGGGAAATTGTACGACACAGTCACATCCATTCAACAAGAGATGTTTTATCTCCATGGAAGGTAAGAATAACACAAATTCCAAATTAACATGTACCTTCCTTCTGTACTTGAATATGTTTATTTGTACAGTCCCAAAAATGTTTTTCTCTGTTCTGGGCATCCTAGGGAGGAAGAAATGCAACAGCTGAATAGAGCAACTAATTCGAAGATGGCCACCCTCAGCTTCCTTTCCCATCTGGTTTGCTTGTCTGTGGCTGGAACGCAACTTTGGCATTTGAAAGCTTTCTTCGAGAGGAAGAAGCTCCTCTAGGTTTTTTTCTTTGGCTTGAGAGAGACCGACAACCTGAGAGAGAAATCAAGAAGGTACCCTTAGTTTTTCCTTTGGAGAGCTCTACAAACGCTTTTCAGCTCCTTCGTCCTAACATCATCAATTTAATGGCATCTAACTTTCATTTATTCTTTCAAGGACCACAATATAGAGAGATTCATGTATGCTTTGATTTCAACCCTTACCAAAAAAAGCAGAGCAGAGCCTGCAAAAATGGTTGAGGAGAATTAATGTGTCATTGAATGCATTTGTTCGTTTGGACGACGATTTACTTAGTTAATCTTCAGCTTGTCCTACCCATCTGAAATTTCTTGTTCTACTTATGCCTTATAGAGTTTGTCTAGATGGATTTGGTTGGTGTTGCTATTTGAATACAACAATTAAATTTATGTCTTAGGGAATAGCTTGGCAGAGTCCAGGTAAGCGAGTAAGGTCTGTAACGTCAAGGGAGGTTAATAGATGTCTGGCTTGATCCACTGTTCGGGAGAGCAAAGAGGGTGCTTTGGGTTTTCAGATGGCTTTCGAGAGTCTTCGGGAGCCTTACTCTTCAATGGCTCTAGTCTTTGACTGGCTAGTCTTTCGATAGGTCCGGAGGGTCTCCGGATGGGTAGGCTTCAAATGGGTCTGCAACATAAGAACAGCAAGAAGGCACAAGAGGAGATTCCTACGCGGGCCTTCCAATTCCTAAGTTAGATGATGCCTGGGAACAAAAGAATCTATGTATGTATTATGTATGCTTAGAGGTTCCGGATGGGAGTCTCCCGATAGGTTCAAGGTATGACTTGAGTCAAAGTCTTCAATTACTAGATCTAGGTCATCTCTCCCTCTTGTCGTGTAGCAGGGGGTATTTATAGGCATTGGTGGTGGGTGCCACATGACATGTGGCATGCTGATGCATGTCCTGACTCTTCCGGGGAAAATGCTTTGAATGAGGCCGGAGGGCCTAAAGGTATCTTTGGGGATAGAATACATGGGTTTTCCTAAAACTCCTCGGTGTCATTGAGTGACTTGAGCTCAGAAGACTCTTTGGATGACTCCTAGACTTATGAGCTTAAGGGCTTGGCTGGTCAGGATACTCCGAAGAGTCTCCGAAAGACTCTTTGGGTCATTCAACTCTTCGGTCTTCTTGAGATATTTCTAGAATTTTTAGATTTTGGCTTTCATTTTCCTAAGGCACCCCACATCAGCTGGAGATGTTGATTGCTAGCTTTAATTGCTCCTTAAATTATGGAAGTAGGCCACCCAGATTTGGACTATCGAGAAAGGCAAGTAAATGCAAAGAGAGGCAAAAGTTAAAACAAAGACTGGTGGTGCATTTCTAACAACTACTCTTTCCTACCTGTTCCCAGCTTCACTCTCCTAAGACCCTGTTTGTTTGGACCTTCAAATTGTTGAAGAGAAAAAGGAAAAAATAAAGGAAAAAGGAGAATCCTATTAATTGCTGTTGTTTTCATTTGCTCACTGTGAAAATTACCAACCAACTTGTTTCACTATCATCAGATTGAAGGGTTCACAGTAAATAACCAACCATGGGAGGATGTGTTCTTGCCAAACTCGGGTTTAATTAGTGCAAGGTTTTATTTAACTGTAGCTGTTAGGAAGATCGTGCAAACCACACATACATAAATTGAAGGCAAAATATAACATAAAAATTTAGGGCAATTCAGCTTAAAAACCACGTCCATGATCTCGCAACAATAAAATAATTCACTAATCATCAGCTCCGCGCGGAAAAAGTATAAAACTCTCTCAACACAAACTAATTGGGCTTCTACCTGAGAGATTTAATCTCAATCAAATATAAATTAGAGATGGTATCTAACAATAGTCACAATAATGTCAAAACTGAAACAAAAATAGGACAATGATGACTAAAGTTGAGTGCATAATCTTTTTTCTTCACACAACAAGCGTTACAAATCTTCTGAATACCAACGTCATTTTTTGTTTTTTTTTATCAGGTTGCTTTTATAGGGGTTTAAGATAATTTTTTGGAGAAATATGTGTTTGAGTCATGAACCTGATTTGATATATGTGTTAATTATATATCATTTTAAAATTGATATTCAGATTATTTTGTTCCAACAATTACTGATTCATCATTTGAGGTTCAAAAGGTAAAATTGCTAAATTAAGAGAGTAAGAAAAAAATAAAAAAGGAAAGTCAGGCTGCCAAATAGAAAAAGGGGAAAGTCGAGAGAAACTAATAAAAGAAAGCAGACAGACAGAAGTAAACTATTCTCATCTCAATACAGCTCTCCTCCCTCCCAAAAAAGATTCAATCATCCTCATTCTTCATCTTATTTACAAGAACACATTGACAAATATAGAAAGATAGAGAGGTCTATAAAAGAGTGGAGAGGGAGAAACACATTGACAGATAAAAGAACAAGAAGGAAAGGGAACTTGTTCACAAACAAGGGGGCAGAAAGATCAAAGAGATTCAAGTTTGAAAAGCTGACATCAGAGCTTGATGGTTCGAACTGATTGAATAGATCTACTTTTGTCCAATTTTCTGTGAAGGGGAGGCTGAAGAAAATGAAGTTTGGCAAGGAGTTTCCAGCACAGATGGTGCAGGAATGGCAGGAAGCATACATGAAGTATGATGATCTGAAAACTTTGTTGAAAGATATACTGAATTATCGACAAGTAAATCTATTATCCTCGGCCAAGCAAGCCTCGAGAGCTTCCTTTAAGAGGAATGTAACCCTTTACAGAGCCTTTAGCGGCCTGACCAGCGGCTACAACAGAAGCAGAGATTCGACCAAGATGAGCACTGAAGACGAGGTGATAGTTGTTGGTGCGGTACAAGAAGGTTCATCAGAGCAGTATCAGACTATGGTTCTGATTGCTTTGGATGAAGGGGGAGAACCCGAGGCTACTTTCTTTAGGAGGCTGGATAAGGAATTCAACAAAGTGCTCAAATTCTACAGGGCAAAAACTGGGGAAGTGGTTAAGGAGGCACAGGAGTTGAATAAGCAAATGGATGCTCTCATTGCTCTCAGGGTGAAGGTTGACAAGCCTTTGTTGGCATCAATGCAGGCTGATTTCAACAATCGTGGCGCTTCATTGAATCTTTCCATCGGTAGAAGAAAGACAGGTATGGCAAATTTGTGTATGTGCAATGTCATTTTCCTGAAAACTAAGTTGTGAATCGTATGAACTTAGGATGGTTTTTCTGAAGGTTTTTGAGAATAATCTTTATTTTGAATGTGAAGTGTCACACATGGATATTATTCAAGAAGATGAAGTGAGTCAAGAAGAAAATGAGGAAGATGAACAAGTTAGTCAACTCGATGAAGGAAAAACCAGTGAGCAGGCTGAGGCAGACACTGCAGGTCCTAAAATGCCGTCTTTGGAAGTTCTGGAGCGTGTAAAGATTAATGTTGAAGCTGAAACTCCTGTAACAACTTTAAGAAGGATTTTCGCGAGTTCACAATCCGAGTTGTCCTTCAGCAAGGAGGAACTGAGGAAAGTTGAAGAACAAATGAAACGGGCTTTCATTGAATTTTATAACAAGCTTAGATTTTTGAAGAGCTATAGGTACTACCATTGCTTACTCTTCAAACTCCTCTCAAATAGCTGTTTTCTTCATAGTTTGGGTATAACTGATATATTTCCAATCAATGCTTCAGTTTCTTGAACCAAATGGCATTCTCCAAGATCCTAAAGAAGTATGACAAGGTGCCACAATTTTCTTGTCTTCGTGCTACTGAGTTATTAACTCTCTGCTGCTTTTCCTATTTTGCAACTGATTTGAAAATTTTTGCAGATCACTTCAAGGAATGCATCAAAGCCTTACCTGGAGATGGTAGAAAATGCCTTTAGTGACAGCTCTAGTGAGGTTTGTTGCGCCTTGAATTCCATGTTCTACTTCAATACAAGTAAATTAATTCTACTCGACACTAACCTTCTGTTGCATCTCATGCTCCGTCAGGTTTCCAGGCTTGTAGAAAGAGTGGAGGCTACCTTCATAAAACACTTCTCGAATGGAAATCGAAAAAGAGGGTTGAAAATTTTAAGACCCCACAGTAAAAAAGAAAGGCATGCAGTAACATTTTCCATAGGTTAGTCCCTCTTACTTTGCAAGAAGATAATAGTACAGTTCATCTCCAATCTTCCTCACCCTCCTCAGTTTCATAGTGGAAACTGAGAAGTGAAGTAAAGAAATTAGATGATCTGGTTGGTGAAACCTAAATGGATATGAATTCACCGAAATGTTTTTCTCTGGCAGGGTTTTTCTTCGGCTGCTCAATAGCACTTTTAGTGGCTGTCATCGTTCTAGTACACGCGAGAAATATTATGAACAGTGATGGGCGCCAGCAGTACATGGAAAATATATTCCCACTTTACAGGTATGTTCTTGGAGTTCAATACTAATAGCCATCTAGGGACAAGGAGGAGGAGTTCGTTCGTCTGAGTAACTTCATTACTGTAACTCACTCCTATTCTCCCAAAGCTTACCAGTAGCTTCACCTGAACAGCTTGTTCGGGTTCATCGTCCTGCATTTGATCATGTACTCTGCAAACATATACTTCTGGAGGCATTTTCGGGTCAACTATTCCTTCATATTTGGCTTCAAGCAAGGGACGGAAATGGGTTATAGAGAAGTCCTTCTTGTGAGTTCAGGTCTTGCTGTGCTCGCACTAGCTGGTGTAATCTCGAATCTGGATATGGACATGGAACCACGCGCAGGAAGCTTCCATACGCTAGCTGAATTGGTCCCTCTGGGCTTAGTCATTGTAACTACTAATACACTCTTCCTCTTTCATCAAACAATACAGTTGATCGAGTTTGTTCTTAGTGAGAGCTTTCCATCCTTTTATTGCAGCTGGTGCTTCTTATAGCATTCTGTCCATTCAATATCATTTACCGTTCAAGTCGATTCTTCCTTATCCAATGTATCTTTCGCTGTCTCTGTGCTCCTTGGTACAAGGTAAAACAAAAACGTATTTAGTTGTATAGATGAAATAATATTCTCTCTATTCACCCTGGAATAGAAATTGAGATTTCATCTTACTCTCTCTGCATTTGCAGGTTACCCTCCCTGATTTCTTCTTGGGAGATCAGCTTACTAGCCAGGTTTAACATGCAAAACCCGAAAATTTTGTTCTTCCTATCGAACTAAAAATATTTTCACGCTGCTAACTAATATAGTTTGTGGTGCTCTGCTTCAGGTGCAGGCATTGAGGTGCCTAGAGTTTTATGTCTGCTACTACGGTTGGGGGGACTTCAAGAGGCGATCGAACCAGTGCCATCAGAGCGATGTCTTTGAAGTAATTTACGTCATCATCGCAGTTGTCCCATATTGGATACGATTTCTCCAGGTAGGTGCAGGCTTGTGTTATAAAAATCATAAAAGGAAGGTGCCTAAGGATGCTTGTGATCGAGCTATGACTACCATTGTTACAGTGTGTTCGGCGCTTGGTTGAAGAGAAAGATCTCATGCACATAACGAATGGGGTGAAGTACTTGTCAACAATAATTGCAGTCGTGATGCGAACAGGCCATGACCTCAAGTGGGGCGGGGGCTGGAAGATAATGGCGGCGATAAGTTCAGCAGTTGCTACGATGATAAGCACCTACTGGGACATTGTGATCGATTGGGGCCTTCTAAGAAAGGATTCCAGGAACCCTTGGCTAAGAGACAAGCTGCTGGTACCCTACAAAAGTGTCTACTTTATAGCAATAGTAAGTAGAAAAAGATCTGAATATGCACGGTACATCTGGTAGCTCTAATGAATGAATGAACTGATGATGGGGGCCTGGGCTGAAAATAAAGGAAATTTGTTGTTGTAGGTAGTGAATGGGGTGCTGAGATTTGCATGGATGCAATCGGTTTTTGGGTTTTATGAGGCACCCTTCCTGCATAAGAAGGCGCTAACAGCCATTGTTGCCTGCTTAGAGATCATTCGCCGGGGCATTTGGAACTTCTTCAGGTATGTATGGATGTTCTTGTTTTTGTTTTTACTTGATTATGACTATGCATAACATCGTATCAGAGTGAGTAAAGCAGAGGGATAATATGATATCAGGTTGGAGAATGAGCACTTGAATAACGTTGGAAAATACAGAGCATTCAAGTCGGTGCCTTTACCCTTCAGCTATGACGATGGGGTCGGGGGAAAGCATGCCTGAATAATGACTCAAATGCAGTGCAGATACACATCATCTAAATATAACCCTATCTTCTGCTGCTACGGCCCTCCCTCAAACTGCGATTTTGTATCACAATTGCTCTCTCTCTCTCTGCTATAGAAAGGCTTTGCATTATTACTCTCGTATGTTGTTATGAAGAGACTAAATTAGTTCTGTGTCAAAGGAAACATACAAACCTAACTTATAAGGCAAGCGTCTTCCTTGGATACATAACGATCGGGGCAAGCTATTAATCAGTAACTTTTAGGGTTCGTCACAATTTACCTGCAACATGCTTATTCCCTACCTATGAATCCTTGAGCCCTGGTCTTGAAACTTGAGTCTGAAATGGTTCATATTTTTTAATTTGAACAATTTTAATATAAAACTTCATGCATAGTAATTGTAACATTTCACGGGTTAGCTACACATTTCTACAAAAACAAATGGGGATTAAGCACCCACATAGCACTGCACCAAACAGAACGTATTAAAAGTTCATTGCCGCGGGCAGCATATTGCATAGAATTCATGTCTCATTCCATATCTTTAGCTCAAGAACCATAAACCATACTCGTCATACAAAGAAACCTTATCGCTCTCACTAGAAGGTTCATTCAGCTGACATCTTCCAACAAAAGTAAATGAGAAACCCCCCCTTCTAAATGGAATTAAAAGAAAACCAAGAAGAGTGCAGCAGGCGAACCGCTCTATATGGTCTCCAGAGCCTGAAGTACATCAGCCTTCAAGTCTTCGAAGTCCTCCACTCCAAAGCTGAAGCGAACCAAATTGTCCATAATCCCATGCTTTGCCCTATCAGATTGACTTAGATCCCTGCTTCCAAATGCATCAACACATCATTATCTTACAGCAAAATTGCATCAGGCATCTATCTGTATTGTCCAAGTTGTGCGCATGCAGAGAGTTTCTTTCCAAATTAATAATGTAATGGACATATAGCTAGACTGAAAACTACTGCAATGGCCATTGCATCACCAAAATGTGTCTTTACCAGTAATATCTTCATCAACAGGAAATGGGGCATTAAGGTATCCTCATGGCCATTAAGGTAGTATGTTATTAGCACAACGCCAAATGAATACTTTTGTGTTATGAAATTGGACCAAAGCAATTGGTTCAACCAGTCGAACCTGGAATCAGCCAGTTGACCAGTTCAACACATACAGCTCAGACAATTAAGGTAGGGTCAAAATTCATAACAATGCAAAACTTTTCCCTCCCACCACTCAACCTAAGGTCACTTAGATGAGATTGGTGGTGACATAACACCAGACTACCTATTCTTTATTTGATTTTATAAACAGAAACTACATATTATCAATTTTGTAAATGGAAAATATATATATCTAACAATCTACTAATGGTCAAACAACTTGCCGAACCAATGACCTGTAAGCTAGCACCCTTAAGTTCCATGCCCAATTTGTTATCAGTAACTATAGAATATACTTCACTCTGCAATTGCAACATGAATTTGCTTATCTCCTAGAAATTTTAAGCAATAACCCACAAACTACACATGCAAATAAGCACACAGAGATCTGTGTAAGCTTGCCCAGTTTGAACCTTGGTAGCAAATGAGGCAACCATTGTTACCAAGCCAACCTTAGGGGTGGGTGTGTTTTTTTCAGAATAAAGTTTGTCTAGGTCTTACCACAACCTATTATGGCATTTTCTTCCCAAACATGCATGAAACAAGCAAAGGAAATGAGAAATTAAAACTTGTACAACCACATTCAACACAAGTTTAAACTAAAAGCAGACAAATTTATATGCATCCAGAAACTTGTATGAATAAAGGAAGCAATATATTTTCCATGTATGCGAGGAAGTGAAGACAATACCAGTATGACATTATTGCTGGTTGATCTACAATGCTCTCACAGCCTCCAAATGATGGGGCAATGTATGGAATTTTCAATGCATCAATGAATTTTGCAGTAGTCAGCAAGTCTCCATCAACCTGAAATTAGTAATTATATCAATAAACTTTAATCCCACAGCACACCTAACTGATCTCAGCAGCTAGCATTGCCAATACTGACCTCAAAACTGACCACACCACCAAAACCAGTCATTTGTCGCTTGGCAAGCTGATGTTCTGGATGACTTGGCAAGCCTGGATAATAGACGTGCTTTACCTGTAATGCACCCTCAGTTCATCATTCAGAAGCCAAACCAGTAGTGCAAGGACAATGTCTTCTTTTATCATCAAAACAAACAGAAACAATATATCAATCTACTAATGGGGTAGCCTATACGAATTCTAACTCGCCAGTCAATTGTATCTATGGCCTTGATCCTTTTATCATCAAAACCAAGCAGACAAAATATAACAATGATGATGATAACAGGAATAGCATGAGGCAGCACAACAATCAAACAAGAGCCACCACCAAAACAAATTGGTTATAAAGGAGCCAGTAGAAGATTAACAATAATCACTTGTGCTTTCAAAAACTTTTCTGTATCCCCTCAGTTGAAAAACATATCTTGATAGTAGGAGAAAAGAAGAAAAACTAATAGTACTTGTGTGAATAAAAGTGGTAAGCAATTGTAAGAGTTAAACATGAAATATAGTTGCAATTCCAACAGATGTGCAAGGCTGTGCAGTTGATATGTCTGCCATTAAATTGCTCAATACTTCCAGTAAAGTACTAAAGATATTTGAAAAGTGGGTAGAATTTTGAACTCATTTCTACGCATACTAAAGAAATGAGAAGACAGACCCTGGAAATCCGGTTTAAAGTGAAATAATTTTGATGACTTCAAAGACTTTCAAGCTTTTATATATAAATAACCAAAGTTCTTAACACATGCAGTAAAAAAGAGCTTTTAGATTATATCATGTCCAGAAGGATTATATTTTATAACATTCTCTGTTGCATAAGCTCCTCAGCTTTCTGTAATATGAATGTTTAGGCAAGCGAAAGCAAATGCTTGTACCATCCAGATGAAAGTAGAACTACTGGGGGCTTCAATTTACAATAATATGTAGGCACAGAAATCACTGAGCCTTATTCATTGCTCCTGGACTTCAAATTGCCATATGTTGGCAGTTCAAAAATATGGAATCACTTCTCACTTTTAAATGGAGAATTTATCAATGTCAATATGGATTCAAATCTTTCCATTAAAAATAAATGTTTAATTTAGGATTCTAACTCAAATATACACAAGAATGGAATTCAAGGAAGTTCTAAGTTACCTTAGGATGTCCCTCTAAAATCTTGGCCATCCCCATTGCTGTTGAGTTTTGCTGCTGTACACGAAGATGGAGCGTCTTCATGCCTCGGATGATCAGATATGCAGCATTCTAATAACAGAAAGAAAATTAAATCACCATTTAATACAATGGCATAACAATGAACAATATCATGCCATCCATATCACCAAGCACAAATTCAGAAAGGGTCTTAACAAAAATATAATATAAATTAAACCAAAAAAAATTGAAAATGAGAAGATAACTCACAGGGTTGAGCGCACCACCCAGGACATGATGCAAGTTACGAACTGCTGAAATCAACTCCTCAGAACCACTAATGCAACCTGCAAGGACCTACAACAGAATGGCACTGGTTTAACTCATTTGCATTGCATGGTTTAGTGCCAGCTATCATTTAGCAACTAAATTCATAAAGTTAGTAGAGTACATCATTGTGGCCCCCAATGAATTTCGTTGCAGAGTGCAAAACAATATCAGACCCAAGGGCAAGTGCCTTCTGATTGAGAGGTGTAGCAAATGTTCCATCTATGCAAACAAGTGCACCTTTATTGTGGCAAAGTTTTGACACCAACTCAATGTCAACGCATCGGAGAAATGGATTAGTTGGAGACTCTGTGAAGAAAAGATTAACCTGCATCCAGTTATAATGCCAATAATATCAAAACAAATATCAATATTACCCATAGGTGAATCCTAAAGCAGATTTCAACGTAATTAGTGAAACACTTTCTCAAATGCTAACTTTATTCTTATCCAGTGCAGATTCAAGTGCTCCAATATCTGCAGGATCAATTATAGTAACCTGCCAATGATGAGAGAAAAAAAAAAAAAATCAAGAATGAGAGCCTTCAAAAAAATTAGAAAGATATAGAACGGCCAGGGCCTTCAGATACTGCTGGAGTACTAATGTAATAAGAGGGAGTGATCAAGGTCATGCTTTAATATGGTACTGAATTATCTCAGCTACATCCTTAAATAGTACAGGATGTAAATTATTGTTAAGCAAGCACTTTGGAGATATGGCATTGGTACAAAGACACAATACAAGGAACCAAAAGGGAGGAAATGGTCACAGTAAGCAGATAAATATTACCTTGATACCCATTTTGGGAAGGAAAGTTTCAATAAATATCCGTGTCTTCCTATAACAATCTGTGGTTGCCACAAGATGCCCACCAGCTGGAACTAATGCCAGCAACATGACAGTACTAGCACACATTCCTGATGCTGTTAACAAGGTTGATTCAGCTCCCTCAAGTGCACTGTTTCAGTTGGAAACAATAAATGCCCTCAGCAAGCATTCAGTCACATAATTGCTGCAAAGGGAAAAATATATATATATATATATATATTGATAACGAGTACAGACCTTATCTTCTCCTCTGCAACAACTGTTGTGGGATTTCCATAGCGTCCATATTCAAAACTCGCATGGCGCTTCTCCTATGACACAAATAAATAACTAAGTCAATCCATCAATTAATCCCAGCTTGGAGGAAAAAGTGATTATTACGATGTTAAAGATGCAACAAAAGATATTGAGCACTGTATTAATTGCAATGAGAAATTGTTGCCTTTAAGTTGATAACTCTCTTAGCAGGATTAGTTAAGTGTACCGATATTTTGGTTCAGTGACAAATTCACCTTGCAAATATAAAGCCTTGAAGTGTCATCTTGCACAAGGAACAAAGAAGAACATTTAATACCAAACTAGCAAATGAAACCAATAATGCGTACCTTGAAGTCAATGAGCTCAGCAGTTTTCTTGAAGAAATAAGCAGATGTATTAACCACCGGGGTAGTTATTGCATCAGTAACTATACCGCGACCTAACCTTTCACCTGAAAAGAAATGGCATGGTAAATTCATGGCTAATAAAAAATTAATCAATAAACGCATTTACACTAAAACCATTTAGAGGAAACATCTAAGACCAACTTATCCATTTATTCAAAATTGCGCCTCTGAACCACCCTGCACTTGATACAAATCCAATTGAAAGACAAGGCAGGGAACAAAATCAATGAAATCAATATGCTGCAGTGGGAACTTCTATTTGCAAGGGAAAGTGTCGCCCAAGAAAATGAAGAAGTAAATCGTTTATCAACAGTTAATTTTTTTTTTTTTTTCCTGAGGTTCTAATCCAACCAAAATAATAAGATGAATCTCGTTTCAATTCATTCATTTTATTTACGTGTCTTCTCTTTAGAATTGAGTACTCAAATGTAAATACGCGACACACAGATGCGCACCAGCATGAACTGCAACGCTGCCATCGGAACTCAAGAAGGAATACGGCTTCTTGTTTTCGGTCAAACCGTCAATCTGTAAATCACTACCACTACCACTACAAAAAACGTTGTCGACGACCGCCAACTCCTCGTCCCCGGTCGCAATCTGAACCGGCGAGGCGGCAGGGGCGTCGACCGCTTTAACAGGTTTGTTGTTGGACCACGTAGCCGCCACGACCTGAGCGACGCCGATGTTGCTGCAGTTCCTCCGAGCCTTGGTGCTTAGCTGCCTCTCAAAATTCGGAGGGAACCTCAAGATCAGAGAAGAAGACAACAGCCGGTGGACGCCGAGCGATCCATGGCTCGTCCCATGCCTGAGCTTGGTGGAGAATCGGCCGGATCTAGGGTTTTCCGGTCGAGGAAAGGCGGAAAATTCGGGATCTGAACGGCAATCGAACGACGGGAAAAAGCCCTAGCAAAGCTTGGCACGGCCATCGGGATGGGAGAGGGTCAGGACCGTTCTTTGACGTTCTGGCGCAGTGCCCTCTTCTCTGAAAACACCGTCTTTCGCTTTGTCCCTTTATATCCTATCGCCCGGACGATCAATGGCTTTAGACCGTGTTTGGTTTCAGAATAAAATCATGAATTCTAAATCAAATGCAAGGGAAATGCTAAATATATATAATAATAGAAATGATAATGTAAGGGAGGCTACAAGTGAATGTAAAACGGGGAATGGCGATGTGTATTGCTTAATAGTGATGATAGTGTACGTGAAGAGTGAAGTATAATAGAAAATGGTGATGTATATTTTATGTTTTATAAAATATTTTTTGGATTATCGTCTTTGTATGGTCTTCTGTCATTCATGTCCTTAATTTTGATAAAAAAGGTAAATTGTAGGTGGAGATTTTACCTTATTAGGCAAGATAAGGAGTTAAACCCATGACCTATTAGTACGAATTCCAACTTTTTATGGTCCAATCACTTGACATGTGTCCTAAAAACTTTATAAAACACTCTTTATATTATATAAAAGTATCTTCTTCTCTATACATTACAATATTTTTTCAAAATTAACAACAAAATTAGAGATGTTGAAAACATGGGATCATTTAGGTCTGTTGGTATTAAGTTTTAATTTCCACCGCATGGAGTTTAATATTAAGCACAAATTGTAATAATCACTCTTAAGATTTTATATAATTACAAGAAAACAATAACCCTTCTTATTGTTAACTAAATAGATAAAATGATAATTTTATCCTTTATTCTCTCTATTGTTTCTTCTCTTTCTCTCATTTCTTTCATTTAATTTTAAAATAATAAAAAGAAACAAAGGGTACCTAGGTTTGATTCAATTTCAAACCCAAATCAAACTCAAGTCTTGGTTAAAAAATGAGAGAGAACGAAAGAGAACGATGGTGCTAGTGATTTTGATTTAAAGATGTTTAAACTCGTGAAAATTTGGGTTCTACAATAAGGGAAGAGATAAAGAAAAAGAGTTACCATTGCTATTGTCGCAATTACCACCATATGTTTTCTAATATTGTCGTCCCATCTTTTAGAATTGAAACAATGGTTCTAGATTTAAAACAATTTAGATCTTTCTAGATCTGGAATAACACGATTGAAGTTTTAGAGAAAGAACGAGAAAGGAATGCCATCACTGTCGCTGTTAGCCAAGAGATAGAGAGAGATAAATGACAGACTTGAAATAGAGAAAGGATAAAAAATAAGGAAAAAGTCTTTAAGGATAAGAATATTTTGGTTATTTTCTAATATTTAAATGGGGTTAACTAAAGGTAAAGGACAAAATTACAACATAGCATTAAATCTTGTTGTTGTTAGTGATGTGTCTTAATGGTAGATTTGGATGACATCCATTGGGTATAAAATATGTGATGTATCTTTGTATATAATTAACGGCAAGTTATCTTCATTTATTATTTTTCAATTTTTGTATAAATGAGTCATTAGATCTCTTTTTAAAAATCTCATTCTTAAATTGTTAAGAATATGTGATGAGATTCAATAATAATATGATTTCTTAAATGTTCTTGGCCCTTAGATTTTTCAAATGGAGACTTTGATTAATCAATTAAAAACTACCACATAAGTTTACTACTTTGATTAGTATGCGATACTAATGATAAAAGGTGGTGAGTCCCATACCACATAACATGCGATACTTATAGTAAACTTGAGGGTAGTTGTTGGTTAAACAACACACTGAACATGACGCAAATAATAGATTACATGGCAAGTAGATAATGATCTTGTTATAAAGTTGTGATTGTGTAATTGATCGTTTGACTTAAAATAACACAATTGTCTTGTATATTAGTATGCTAAATTTATTGATGATCAAACTCATCCAATTACAAGGTGAGAATGTTCATCTTATGTGGTTTCATATTATTGGTACATAGTTGTTTGTCGATAGGATCTGTCACCTTCACATGATGAAGCAAATATCCTATGTGGTTTTATGTTAACGTAACAAAAAAAGTCCTTGGCTAAGGCAATATGAATGATTGAGAAAGAGTTTTTTGATGTGTCATCTAGTCACGCTAATGAAATTAGATGCATAGTTACCAAGTTTGTGAGTTTATCACTCCATGGCTATGGCTCAATCAAGACATTACACTGTGGAAGAATTGTATTACATTGTAATCGTCAACTGTAATAGGTTCATAATGAATAGACTTCATTGCCACTTTGATTAGCCTGATATGTTGTTAGACGTCACTTAGGATAGTTAGGATGTTTGAAGAAGATAGAGAGAATCTTAAGATAGGTCAAATTGTTCAGCCGACGTTAAAGGTGTTTAATGTTGTCTGATCACTACCTAGCAATGAATTTAGAAAGTTACACACCAAAAAGAAAAGTGCCCAAAATTGGATCTATGTCACTTGTAATATTCTCAAACATTGTTAATAGTTATTAAGTTTGTTGTTAAGAATGTTTTGATAATGAATGCTTTATAGCAAAAGTGTAATATTCTCAAAATATTTTCATATCTTTCTAGGATGTGTTCAGATTGCCTTAATGATGAAAAGTTCAAGGAACCTCAATGAGTTTATCTTTTAATATGTTTTATTTATTAATGTTCTCATATGTGTTAAGGATATCTATTAATATGATTCTCTTTAAGACTTCAAGGGATATTCTAAGTTTTCATAATGCATGAATGACTTGTGGAGCTCATGATATTCTAAGTGCTCAAAATATGAGACAACGTTACTCTAAGTTAAGGACAATGTGTTTCATATTCATATATGATGTTTATGGAGCAAACATCAAATTCTTGAGTAAATAATCGTAAACTCAGGTGGTGATTCTTGAGTATTGATCCATAAGAGTTTATATATATTATTTGTTTGATATTTGGTATCAAATTCTTAAGATTCTCAATGTTCTAAAATTTAATGAAAGAACACTTAAAGAACCTAAAAGTTGAATGTTTGTTACATAGTAAGCAAACCATTCAAGTATTTAAAGGATTTATAGTTTGTTTGATCAAGTAGTATTTGATCAAACTGCTAAGATTTTAAGTCTTTAGGTTTGCAATCAAGTGATAATGATCTTTAATCAATCGCTCAAGTAGAGCTAAAATGCAATTGAGTAGTAATGATTAGAAATGTTAGTTGTATCTATCTTTCAAGTATTACTTGAGTATTCAATATTAGTAATCAAGTAGATACTTTGAAGTTTAAAGATTTAATTAAGTAAAAATCTATTTTAGATGAGTATTAGGATAGTTAGTCATGTAATGTGTGTTTTTGATTGAGTGAATAAAGTCATTTCTCTCGTATAGTTGTATACTTGTGATATTTGTTGTGTTTTAATATATAACCTAAGTAGAATAATTTTTTTTTTTAACCTAGAAAGGAAAGTTATTAGTTGGGTAGTGAGTATTGTACTCAATTTATTATTTGCAATCAAATTAATCCATGTATATTAGAGTATCTCATTATTTTATTCTATTAAAGCATTTTAGTAAGCAAGTGAAATTAATTGGAAAGTTAAATTTTACCAACTTTCACAACAGTACTCGAGTATTCAAATTCATTAATAGAGTATATCAGTTTTTGGCAAAGAAGAGAAATTAGTTGAGTGACATGTTTATTGTACTCAACTATCATTGATTGTTTAATCAAGTATCTCTTATATCTCCTATGGTCAAATTAAGTATATATATATATATGTATATGTCTATTAAACTTAGTTATCTCCTTGTCAATCTTCAATAGAGTGATTGACTTGTATCCCAATTGATTAGTTAGCAATATAGTGAGTTATTTGTCCAATTGAGATGAGCTTAAATATCAAGCCAATGCGCTTCTATATTTAATTGATTAAAAGAATCTTTCAATTGAGTGGTAACTAAGCTGTATGAAGTTAGGTCTCTATACCATAATAATAATTGACAAGGAGTTATGTTCAATCGAGTATTGTGCTTTTCTTAGTCGAGTAAACATATTCTTCAGTCGAGTAGATTGTGTTAAAAAGAGAGTGAGTCTCTGTATTCATTTTCATAATTGTCTAATAGATATATTTCACTTAAGTGTTAGCTTGGTTTAATAAAAAATTCCAAAAATGTTCAATCTGAAATTAAACGTGTTAATTAACAATGATATACCTTTAATTGAGTTAGAACATGGCTTGAATCAAGCATCAAATGTGTCTAGATAAAGTATATAAGATTAAAATTGCAATTGGTTGTGATAACATATTTGTAATTGAGTATTCAATATCTCACTTGAGTGAGAAACTTTGAACAAAGTGTTATTCTCTATATTTGGAAAAGTAATCGAGTTTGAGGAATACATAATTGAGTAGTGTATGTTATATTAGAGTATAAAAAAACATGCAATCTAGTATTATTTTTTTTGCAATCAAGTGAGAAAAAAACTCACTCGAGTGGATTTTAGCTGACAGATATTGGGTCTCTATTTCTAAAAAAGTAATAGAGTATGACAAATCCCCACTTGAGTAGATGATGGATCCACTTGAGTATCATTGTACTGAAATAAAAAATTATAACCACTAAACTAGTCGTTACAGACATTCAAAAAGTACACATTTTTTATTTTAATCGTTGCAAAAAGGCCTTCTAAACATTCTTGGAGCATAATTTATATATCTAACAATTGGGATAAAAAGAATTAGAATATATTTTACAAATATTGCAAATTTTACCCAATAGTCAAAAAAGCTGACAATTATGAATAAAGAAAAGCTATAAAAGGCAAATGGGATTCAAGAAGATTAAAGCTGATGTTGAGCTAAATTTTCCACTGTCATTTTGAAACAATAAAGCCTTCAATGCATACATTCCATGTCAAAAACAAAGAGAGTATGCCTCATTGTTCTATTCTATAATATTTGTATTTGAGAGAAACCTCATTATTTTGTTGTGAGATTTCTTTATAAGGTTCTTTTGTGTTCTTAAACTTTAGCTTTTATTAGTTATTTGTGGTTATACCTGATTTCTAAAAAGTCTATGTTGAGATTATGCTTGATCCCTAAAGGCAATGTAAAATGGTCATGCCTGATCCCAAAAAAAAACAATGGTTTCGATTGATCTTTGAAAACTTGTGTAAAGTGGTTTATAGTTAATCCCATTTAAAAAGCTACCTAGTAAGTTAGTTAAAATCTTTAGTTAGAAACTAAGATAGTGAAAGTAGGTTGTTGAACTAAACCACTATAAAATTATGTGTGCTACACTTGTTTATTTTGTTCTTCATTTCAACAAGTTTAAGTTTTACTTTAAGCATTTAAAGTTTGCAATTTTAGCATTAAATTTTAAATTGTAGAGTTCTTACTTGTTCAAACCATATTTATAGCCTTATCATTTGAAGCAACAAAAATTTAATCTTTCCAATCAATATTTTTATCACTAAATTTTGAATAATCTTTTTTTAAATTAAAAAGATTTTAAAACACCCAATTCGCCCTTTGTTGGGTGTACATTTTATTTTTTCAATAGTTAATGGTGTGTCTTATGTAAGTCATTAAGAGTTAATGATAGGATTCGTTAAGTGTTAACAAATCATGTGCAGTTATATGAATGACTATACTATTAGTGTTGTGTGCTCTGATGCTAGATTTGGATGACATCTAGCAGACTCGTTTTAATGCATTAATTGTATTTTTGTATAAATCTTTAAAAGGTAAGATTTTCTTCATTCATATTTTCTCCAATCAATTATATGAATGAGTTCTTAGATCTTCTGTGTGAAAATCTTATTCTCAAGGTATTGAAACTGTGTGACAGGATTCACTAGTAACAGAACTTCTTAAACTATTCCTAGTCCTTAGATTCTTTCGATTGGGACCTTAATTAATCGAGTATGGACTAGCATATAGGTTACTATCTCATTCAGTATGAGGATACTAATGGGAGGATGGTGTGTCATGCACCATATGACATGAGATGCCACTAGTAAACTTGTGAGTGCTCATTGGAGAACGATTAGTCGAATGTGACACCGATGACTAACAACATGGCTTGGTGGATAATGGTTGTGTTATCAGGTTGCAATGATGTGTTGATCCTTAGAGTTAAACTGGCACGATTGTTTTGTGTATTGGTATGCAAGATTTGTTAATGAGTTAAACCATCCAATTGAGAGGTGAGAACGTTCATTTATGTGGTTCTGTATTGCTAATACATGGAGACATGTGTTAGGAATAGGATCTGTCGCCCTTGTCAATAATTGATAGGGAAAACGTCCTATGTGATCTACTATTAATGTGACAAAACAATCCTTAGCCAGGGCAGATTGAAAGTCAGAAAATGTGTTTTCTAAGATGTCATCTAGTCACATTAATGAGGTTTGACACATAGTTACTGAGTTTATAAGTTTGTCATTCCATGACTCTCGCTTAATCGGGACATTAGGTGATGAAAAGATTATAACACACGGTAATCACCAACTATAATAAGTTCACTTAAAGTAAGACTTCACTACCACCTATACTATCCTGAATCGATGTTAGGTGCTATTCAGGAACTCTCGGAACGTTATCAGGATTTGGAGAAGTTCTAGTGATGGGTCAAAGGGTTGACCGATATCGAAAAGGGTTTCGGTGTTATTTGATTACTAACGGGTAGTGAACCTAGAGAGTTACACACCATATAGTGTTGTGTTTAGTGTCAACATTATGTGCCTGAAATATCTCAGGAATTGATTGGTCAAATGTTAACCTTTGACTCCTCTTGCTAATAGTGCATATAGTGCATAGTGTATGGTTCATAGTGTGAAATCAATTATTGATTGCATAGTAAGAGGCGACAGATTGTCGAATGTGCACAATGCATAGTAATAATGCATAATGCACAGTGCATAGTAATAATCCATAGTGCATAGTGTGAAATCAATTATTGATTGCACAGTAAAAGGCGGCGACTGAAATTGCATAATGCATAGTGTGTAGTAAAATTGCATAGTAACCTATAAATTATTGAGAGAATAATTGAGGGGGCTGTGTGGATTTCAAAAGGAATTCAATTAAAGGAATGGAAGAAGAAAAATGGGTGGGAAAGGGAATTTATTTTATAAAAAGGGCAGAGCCCTCTGTCCTTTCCTTTAGCCTCTCTCTCTTTCTGATTTTTTCATGTAGCTTTTTCCTTTCTTCTTCCTCTAAAAAATCATAAAAATTATACGTGTAATTGTTACGCGTATAATTTTGAGACACGAGCACCGGTGATACGTAGATCCTTTGTGTCTAGCACAGGAAAATGTGACTGAAATTATACGCTACTGCATACTAGGTATGGACCGACTAGGACCATCACATCTTGAGGTGGACTCTGTTTCAATACAAAAACCGATTCTATATTTCATCCTTTCATCGGGCAACAGGTAGAGATTTTAGCTCAACCTAACCTACTCCACTACTCTAACTTCCCACTAGAGATTTCAAAATCCACTATAATCTCTTACTTAACCAAGTAAGCCCTTTAACAAAACCACTAGGAATTTACAACCTCCTACTTATACCCAAGTAGGCCCTCTAGCGTAACTGATAGGAAATACAACACAATTTATACAGAGTATAATCTGAGAGTTATCACTCTCAATTATAAAGATCTCTTTAAAAATTACAACAAGATTTAAACAAGATGATACCAAAGATAAACAGTCTTAGTTGAGAAAAAAATTGAAAGTATAAGCACTATTGAGAAGAATGAAATCACTTGTAAGCTTTTATCCCTTCATTAGTCTCTTTAGTGTATCCTTGGGCTAGTATTTGTAGGCTTCTCCCAAGTATTGAAGATACTAGCCATTGCAAGAGAAGTTTGGATCTTTTAAGTCTTGCAAAGACAAATTTTATATACCTTATGATATTCAAATTATAAGTAGAAAAATTTAATGATCCTCAGAGCACAACACGCCAGACTTGCTTTATGATGGTTAAAGCCTCATCAAATGCCTATAATGTAATTTTTTGTCATCCGCTACTCAACGACATGAGGGTCGTAGTCTATTCCTATTATCTATTGATGAAATTTCCTACACCTCAAGAAGTGGGACAAATTCGAGGGGATCAACAAAAAGCCCGCATGTGCTATGTTGCATCTACAAAAGGAAAAAAAATGAAGAGACTTTATTGATTGCCAAACAAACTATGCAAGACTAAGTTGTATTATTTTCTTCATTTGAATTATATGCATTGTAATAATGTGAGTCCAAAATGGTATTGTGGACATAGGCACATTTGGTTGAACCATATCAAAATGCTTGTACTCACTCCTACAAATAAATTATCATTATTGCATCCACTATTATCTATCAGATTCCATCAAGGGTTCTTTCTTGCCCCGTGCATAGCTCGACAATGAAGTGAAAGCTAAAAGCTCGTTGTCCTGCTCATAGTCTGGCAACAAGGGAGATAACAAACCCATTGTCCCGCACGTAATCCAATAATAGGAGAAAAATAAGGCATTGTCCCGCACATAGCCTGATAATCTCGGACATAGGCGCTACGCTGAATCGCGAAAGCAAAAGATGTATATTCTTTCTAATCACAGATGTAGGCGTTATGCCAAACAACAAAAATAAAATATTTATGCTATTTAATTGATGACGTAGGCGTCATGTCAAATCGAGAGAATAAAATATTACAAATGTAAACACTACGCTCACAATACCAGCGAGCATGTACACGCGAAACTAGGGAGTCGTGACATTGTAATAAAAAGGCCCATTGCCCACTCATAACCCAGCAAGAACATATCATTGCCTCGCAAGCAACCTGACAACAAGAAGGCATAAGACCCTTGTCTTACGATACATTGAGGAAGTATAATTTCAATGGTCTCACAAGCAATTTACGTCGCTTTGCCTAGCGTCTGAATGGTGCAATAGTCATTGTCCTACAATGAGAGATGTCATATTCATCATTTTACAAGTAATCCGATAAACCAGAAAATGGAATGCCAACCATCATGAATACCTTTAGATTCAGAGAAAATTCTCCAATATTCCAATTCATCTCTCGGCAAAATGTAGATAAATATATGAGCAAATAATGAAATGGTCACTCTTGACTCGATTTGAAGATCTTTTCGAGCACTCATTACCTCGAGAATTGAGAGTGTACGAAGAAATTGTGTTTATACTCCTAGAAGATGAAGAACTGAATGCATGGACAACTGCTACAAGGGCAAGATGTAACGCCCCACTTTTCCCCAAGCGTGCGTTAACTCGAGATTTCGGAAAAATTTAAATCAAACACCACATAAATCTCTCGATAGCCATACTTTCATCAAAATCGTTTCCCGACAATCCCGATCGTACCTTCTTAGTATAACAAAATTTAATAACTAAGACAGGCATTATCAATCACAGCAGCGGAAGCAAGATCGAAACCTCAGATATATATATACAACTGATAATTCCATTTACATTAATCAAATCGATGTTTCACATGAAAATACCAAATGTTACATAATTTCTGAATATTGTAACCATAGACAAAATCCTACTAACCCAACAGCTACATCTCGATGTCATTCTTTCCCTTGGCGTCACTGCTTTCACCTGGAACGTTTGAATAATCCAGGGACATAGTCCAAATTAGATGCTGAATCATCTAAGTGAGAGTTCAAAAATATTTTCGTGAATGTATGCAGAATCATGTACTCAAAATCGATAAATCTCAACATGCACCAGCCTAAGAGAATCCCACACAGCATTTAACCCTAACCGGGGAAAACACAATCTCTCTAAAGGCGACACGACCACATCGACCCATTGGCAACCCGATCCTGCTTAAGAGGGACAACCTCGACATATGAACCCAGGAACCACCCCATTGTCATCGTCAGGCTTTACGCTCCCACTCAAAAGCATTCCAAAACACAACCCTAGCCCCAAGAGTGTCACGTCAGCACTATCCTGGGAATCAACGTCACCTCGGCATTAATGCTACTGCTCAAAGAATCCTGGGGTGGTGTCCACTCGCAGCCCCGCCACTTGAGCCAACAACCGGGGTGGTGTCCACTCTCAGCCCCGCTACTTGGGTCCCGTAGGGTGAAGTCCGTCTCAGCCCCGTCCCAAGTGGTCACCAAACATTAATCCTAGGTACGCATCCCGAGTGTTGTCACTCTAGGCCATGTCACAGGTCAACAACCCACATACCACATGAACGACACAAAACAAGCCAATGGTCGAAAATCATAACATGCATCACTTAAAATCATAACATGTGTCACTTAAAATCAACACTTAAATCAATGTTTAATGCACGTGTAACAATTGTTTGGACAATTCATCATAAAAACCCAAGCCATAGGGATGAAAACCATTCACATGTTACTTGAAATCTTTTTGGGTAGAACCACTCACAGTAAATCAAGTTTTAGAGGAGAACTACTCACAAGGCAAAACAAAGTTTGGGAGCGAACACTCACTTGTAATTCAACTTTCTTGAAGAGCGCGAGTTGCCTCAATTTGCGTGCTTGCCTCAGTTTGCGTGCCTAGCCTCGATTCTTGCGCCTGACGCTCTTGTACTTCAACCTCGAGCCTCAACGATACCCTAGTCATCACGTTTGTTCAAAATCATATCAATATCTATTTTTCTATAATTTCTTCCTATTTTCTTTATATTTCTCCTCAAAAATTCTAATAAATACCTACTCAAGATTTTTCCTTGATTTCTCTTCATAATAATTCATAAATAATTAATTCCTAACTCCCAAAATTTTCTAGGGATTTTCTAATTCCTTTTCCTATTTTTTATAAGCCTTATTTACTTTGAAAATTACTAAATGACTATTTTATCCAACATTTTTTCAAATTTTACTGCATCATAATTCATAATTTAATTTTCTTAACAAAATAAAAAAAAATTCAAAAATACCTGACGTCTCACGCGCCTTCACGCGTGGCGCATGAATGGCTTGGCTTAAACTGGCGCGTGGCAGTCACGCGCCAGTCGTCTTCAACCTCTAGCCGGCCGCCGGCGAGAGCTCCGATGGCCGCAAATCAGGTACCGTTCGAAAGCCCTCTTGAAGTCGATCGCGATGACACCGATCTCCGACCGAAAGGACATCGAAAAGTCGTTTAAAAGTCGACTTACAGGTGGCAGAAGGCGGACCGCCTCAAGCCCTCGGCCAAGCTCGATCTACCTCCAAATCTTCTCCAAAATGCCTCAAACCGACCCCAAAATGATCCTTGACTCCTAGAGACCAAAAGCCCTCTATCCAATCTCCAAAACTCATTCGAAAACGGGCTCGATTTGATGCCTCTTCCTAGGCCGAAACCCTTCGGTATTTATAGGCAAAAATCGACCCCCACGTGGCCGATCTCTGGCCAAGCCTTCTTGCCCACGCCTCCTAGACCCCCCTAGGCCACTCCATGACGTCCCTAGGCTGTCCAGGTGGCTGGATTTTCCGGCCAAAATCGTGGCCAAATCTGCCATGTACGAGTGAAGTTTCTGAAATTACACTTCAGCCCCCTGAAATTCTTCTTTTGCATTTTGGCCCCTAACCTCAAGCCCCTGACTTTTCTAACACCCTCACTAAGACCCTCAAGATTAATAATTCTCATTTCTCCCTTGAAACTTTCGAAAAATTGCCGTTTAGACCTCTCTCGGGCAATTTTAGAAAATTACACTTAGGCCCGATTGATTTATTTGACCTCAAATCCACTCGATTCAATCTGAAACCACTTAAGGGTTGTTCTACACATCGAATACTATTCCTTGACACTCTCCGTTAACTTTTTGGATGTCGTTTACAGCAATTCGGTAATATGACCTAATTGACAGCTGTATTTTTGCTGTACCGAAAACTGTCCCAATCTTCTTTCTTTTATCACCAAAAATCATAATTTTAATTTCTCGTCGATATTATACCATTTTCTTGGGCTATCTAGGGTTCCGAGGTTCTCCCATTGACTATTTCGGTCGTCTAAAACTGTGTTAGTGTGCCCTATAGTCTTATTTTTCTCAAAATTCCAATTATGCCCTTTATCAAATATCATTTTATCCTCAAAATTGTCCTCGGGTGTTACACAAGAGCTTTAACACGTCATGCGAAGACTTTTCCACATCTTCTAGAAACCATTGGCTCTTATAAGAAGTCGAAATATGAAAATGCTAGAGCTATAAATATCGCAGAAGACTCATTGAAACAATGACCAAATGAGAAGCTCAAGCCTACCTTTATAGAGGCACCCAAGGAGCAGAATGCCAAAAACAACTACGAGAGACGTGAAGGAGGAGATGGCTACAAAATAAAAAAAAAAAGAAAAATAGCCTCCTAAAAATAGGGCAGTGTTGCAGGTGGAATACTTTTTCTCCTGGGACACCCGACAGAAAGAGCAGAGAGCAATTGTTATGCCTGCCAAAATAATCGAAAAAGTCCAAGAAGAAGAAACACCACGTGGTAGCCCTAGGAGCTGCCATGTGGCAGACAATTAAAATGCTAAGGGGGGGCCCAGGCCGCATGAAAGAGGCCACATAGTGTGGCCACTCCCCCCTCTATGCTACCACGCAACAGCATGGCCAAGGAAAATGGAGGGCCTCCACCCCCAAGAGATGTCTCTCGGGGGTACTCTCACACCCTCGAGAGACCTCTCTTAAGGGTACTGCACACCCATGAGGGAGGTCCTTTGGAGGTGCCTAATGCCCATCTGCGTGTGCACCTGCGTACCCTTATGTGCGCGCTTGACCATGCACCATCACACTTATAACCCTGTAAGACTTGGTTAAAACCACCTCCGAAATGCCTGTCGAGAAAATTGGGCCACCTAACACATGGATGCCCCTCCCATTGCTATAAATAGGAGGTCTTTTCCCCTCATTCGGTACGCAATTTCTCATAGTTATATCTCATTCTTGCATTCGACTGCTCTACATTTTTGAGAGGCTAACTTAGGCATCAGAGGGTCTGTCCGGGGACCCTCACCCGCACCCCTGACCGATCTTCTTTTTTGGATGGGTTATCCATCATTCTCAACCTACCCGAGGGACTCATCCATCACTACCATTCTTCTTGAGAGACTCATCCATCGTTGTTTCTACCTCCGAGAGACTCATCTATCATTGTCACTACCCTCGGGAGACTCATTCATCATTGTCACTCCATCCTGAGAGTCATCCATCTCTCTTGATAATCACCCATCATTTGGATAATCCACATGTCACCCATCGCCCGAATGAGTCATCCATCCCCCGAGTGAGTCATCCATCACTTGGATACGCCACACGAGAGTCATTCATCAGTGGTTTCTTATACATAAATTTATTGTTGTAACCATGCAACAACACATGATAATTGAATCAATACAAAATCAAGTCACCTAAGATTTGGATCGACCCAAGGGCTTGCCACAATTGGGCCAAACCCAACCCTAACACATTGGACTGGCCCATGAACCAGCTGTGCCCCGCTAACCTAGGCCAACCCAAAAGTAGCCTATATTAGCCGCAACTATCACCACCAATGACGACCGATGACCACCTCTGACCAAATATTTCCATAATCAAAGCCTACCATTAGAAACACCAAGCCTGGGAATATATCCAAAAATGGAGCAGATCTAATAGTTGGATTTTGGTAGATCTAATTTTAAATTTTTTGCCACAATTAAAAATGCACTACCTGTCACCGTCGGCCACCGCAACCAATGTTTTCTAGCAATCCGAGGTCACCACTTGACTCCCTTACCCACATAAACCAAAATACAAAAATTAGCCAAATCGGACAGTTGGATCTTCATAGATTTATGTTATATTTTTTGGTCAAAATTTGGAAAATGCACTGGTAGTAGCCACCGACGACCGTGGCCGATGCTTTCCAACGATTGGAGGCAACCACCCAACACTTTTATCCCTATCGACCAACATACCCAAAAACCAACAAGATCTAATGGTCGAATCTCCATAGATCTAAGCTTAAACTTGTGGTTAAACCCAGCTGTGCAATTATACATATATATATCACAGATCTATACTAAAAATAAGGCCGATAAAACTAAAATACTTACCTTCTTATAGATCAGGGTTTCTTTCATGGTGGAAATGCGGTTGGATTTAAGATCGAATGGTTAGATTTCAAAAAATTGGTAGTTTAGAGAAGCGTTCTTGGAAGAAAGAGAGAGAGAGAGAGAGAGAAATAAAGATTGACGAAAAGAGCAAGAAGAAGAGGGAGGAAGAAAGATTGGAGGGCTAGTGACTTTTAATGTCACGTGAACTTGGCACTCATTGTGCCTTCTAAAAAATAAAGCCCCCAAAAAAATTGGGCTTTACACGGTAAGAGAAGGAGTTTAATAACAAAATAAATTTGACTTGCACATTAAAAGAGAACATAATTGATTATCTAATATTAGTCATCCTATACAACCCATAACAGAAATATCTCTAGTCTCTTAATAGCCAAAAACATATTTAGAATCATGTATGGAATAAAAACAAGTTTGGGTACAGTAGAAAGTTTTAAGTTAAATGTATAGTAGCCGTAAATTTTAAGTTTCAAGTTACAAGTTAAATGTAAGTTAGAAGTTTTAAATTTAAATGTAACGACCCGTTTAATGGGTCTTAGATGGTAATTATATTTTTGGTGTAGTGCATTTTATGCGAGCCTTAATTGTTAGATGCAATTGAATAAAATTAATTAATGTTTTTGGTTAAGATTTTTGCTTGAAAATAAATTATTGTGTGTGTGATATTTAAGGCATAAAATGTGTTATGAAGTGGGCCTGGACCAAGGGTTGTAGCCCTAAAGAAAGTGATGGGTTGATCAATTTCATGGGCCTAACATAGATGGGCTTTTGAGTGGGCTCGGGCCATTAATGTAAGTAGGCCTTTGCATATATATATGTGTGTGTGTGTGTGCGCGCGCGCGTGTATGTTATATTGTGTGAAAAATTGGTGATTAAAGAAAATGGAATAAGAAAATGGAAATAAAAGCAAAAAACCAAAATGGGTGTAACGTCCCATAAAGCGAAATTTAATTTAATTATTAGTTTATTGTGTCAATTTAATTTAAAATGGATATTAATAGGTGTTGTTAATTCATAGTCATAATAATAATTATTAATAATCATAAGATAATAAACTATCAAAAGAATAAGGGTTGTTGTGAATCTTATATATTTAATATAGTTATAAGTTGTGTGAATATAATATAATAAGCCTAAAGAATTGGAGTAGTGAAGTAACATGGAGTGCTGCTCACAAGTTAACCTTTATGATGTAAGGGTGGTGTATATTAAATTAAAGGAATGTTTAGCTGAGATGGTGTGTGCGCTGAAGCTGCTGGTTTGCTGGAAATTAATTCCAATATTATTAAAGCACCAAAACGGTGCCGCATGAAGAAGGAGCCGTTTCTACTGCCCAGCCCACGTGGCTTCCTCTCCACCAAGTCTTCCTCCTCTTAAATTAAAGCCTCAATTTCAGCCAATTGAAATGTTAATCGGCAGCAGAAATTAGAAGGGAATAGAAGTAGCGGCACGCGCCCGAGCAGCGAGAATTCTGGAAAAATTGGAATTTTTTTTTTAGAAAATCTCACTTTTAACCGCCATCTGAGGATATCAGGTAATTTAGGGAGCCGAATAATACATTCTGTACGGTTGAAATTTCATTTAGAGCCCAATTTTGTTAATTTTGGCAAATTATTTGGGTGTTACAGTTTGTATAATTTTTACCGCATTGGGTCAAAACAAACCTAAGGATATCTTCGTTAAGGAAATTTCTTTGTACCCTCTACAACGTTCCTTTCATTGTCAATTTATTTGACCTCCCTTCGTTTGTTTCGGCCGTTAATCAATTATGAAATTTTGAATGGTTTACTTTAAATTTAATTTATTAAATCGGCCTCGTGGATTTTATTTGTTGGTTGCTTACAGGGCTTCGTTCCACCCCCCATGCCTGTGGGAATGATGTCGTACTCACCTGGGGATAGGTTCTTAGTTGTTTGGGTATTATTATGGATTTTGGTTGTTCATAGGCTAGAGCGGTTGGGCAGTAGGGGCAAGGGTCAACTGTTCGGTGATGTTGGAGTGACTGTTGTACGGTCTATCTTAGGCTGTCGGCTGGACACTCCTTGTCACTAACCATTGACCGGTGCCAGGCATTGCTGATCAGCTCTACCGTTTTGTGGTTATAGCATGACTGGTTACATTTTATTCTTGTTGCATGGTTTGGTGTGCACGTGGATATGGGCTGCATGTTGGGGTTTTCATGATTTGGTTGTGCTTGGCCACATACATCCTAGTGTTGTTAGTTGCATCTGGCACGAGCATATGCATCGCGTGTGATTTACTATGTGGGCAAAGCATTTGCCTGATGCCTGGATGTATGGGCGCCAGTGTATCTAGTTGATGCTTACTACGCCTTACATTTTATATGCGCATTGCATGGTTACTATGGATACAGTGGTCTCGGATGAGAGTGCCGTTCTGAGGGAGCCTAGGGCTCGGTTATTCAGTGGCTCGGGTTTTGGGAGTAATGATCCAATGAGTGCGCACAGGTTTGTTGAAGACATTTGTTGCCTTTTAGGGCAGCGGGAGGTTGGTATGAGATTTGGGTGCCGGGTGTTTTGTGTGGGCCTCAAGGACCGGTATGTGCTTTTATTATGTTGCACTGTTGTATTGTAACATCTCATGGCTTGTGTGTACCTGCGGGATTGTGTTTGGGGTGATCTCCTCTTTTATTTATAGCCTTTCTTTTCTTATAAACTTACTGAGTCTTGCGACTCTTCTTGCTTTCCATCATTCCAGGTAAGGGTAAATCGAAAGTCGAGGGTGAAGATCGCACTGCCTAACAGCCGGTTGCGTTGGTATGGTGTATAGATAGTTGCCCCCATTGTCTCTAATATTTTGTAAGTATTTTTGTCTCTTATTTTTTACTGTGCCGGGTTATTCCTTGTATCTTCTATTGTTGGCACAGGTGTCTGTATATATTTTTATACTCCATGACCGTTGTTCCAGCGGGGTGCTTATGTGTGTCCATATATGTAGTTTGCTTCTGCTGTTGTTTTTCTTATGCATGCATGCATGCCAGAGTAAATTCCCGTTTTGTGTTTATCCTATTTTCCCTTTTGTAAGCGCTTTCGTTCGGTAGACTGGGTGGTTGGGATATCCGGGCAGGGGTGTTTATAATGGGCTTCATAAAGTAGTGTGTGTGTGTGTGTAGTGTAAGGGGCAAATGAGGAAAAAAAGTGGGAATTTGGTGGGTTTGGTGGCTAGCGAGAAGGCAAGCCATGCCTTTTTTCTTCTTCTCTAATTTTCCTCTCCCTCTCTCTCTCTCTCTCTCGACAGCCTCTTGCTTCATTTTCTTCATCTTCTTCTTCTTTTTTTCTTCTATTGTTGATTTAGAAGCAAGCTCAAGTAGTGGGTCTTCAACCTAGGGGCAAGCTTATTCATTCTCTTGGTTTTCTTTATCAAAAAAAGGCAAGCATCCTTCTTTGTTTCTCATATCTTTTTTTGTAAGATTATATCTTTATGCTTAGCCAAGATTATATGTTCATGGCTTTAAGTGGTGTTTTTGAAACTTGAGTTGAGTTGGTTGTTTCCAACTTTTTTCCAAAAAAATGTGGGTTTCTTTCAATGGCTTCATTGAGTCTTGTTCTTGGTCTCTATGGGCTTGTTTTCCCCACCTTTATTTCATGGAATGACAACTTGGGGGTTAGAAGATTAGCCATGGTTTGTTTTGGGATTGTTTTGGGGTCATTTCGTGTGTTTGTGTGCGATGAGTCGACTATTTTTGGGGTTTAGTCGACTCATTGGAAGCTTATTTTCTCAGTTTTTTGAGTGCCAGCCTCGGCCCAGTCGACTAATGGGTTTTGATCAGTCGACTCATCAAAAGTCGACTATTTCCTTCCCAAAAGTCGACTAATCAACTTTTTTTAACACTGTGCTGGTTGCGCTATTTTGACCATAACTTTTGATATAGAATTCGAAATTGCGTTCTGTTTGAAGCGTCATAAACTAGACTTCGAGGGATTTAATTTGATATATAATATGATATATTTTAAATATATTTTGAGTCATTTAAGGCTTTCTTAATTCTATATTAACCATATCGAGCTTATTTAGGGAAGTTGTTAAGTAATTTTTTGGTTGGCATGTCCACATAAATTTCCTATCTTGTGTGATGCATTTCTATCATTACCTTTGTGCCTCTTATTATAATTTTTGTGGAACGGCTAAGTTCCGCAAGTGTGAGACGGGATACCCTATCGAGCGCCTAGTGTAGGTGAGATGACCAGAAACCCGGCAAGTGATGCTCTTCCCACCGTGGTAGTTGATGGATTTTAATATATATATATATATATATATATGCATTCTAGTCATGGATGTGGAGGCCTAGAGGGCCAATGTGGCATATGTATTTTTACCATGATATAAAAAAATTGCATAAGCATGAATTTGTGGCATTTTGTGCTATGAGCAACATATGGAAAAGAATGGGTTTATGTCAATATTTAAATTGTGCAAATATCATACTATGAGTTGCATGTGTGCCTTGATTCTAAGAAAAAAAATACTAATTATTGTGGTTTTAATAATGTAGAAGGCATGATCTAAAGTTTTGTTCTAAATGTCGGGTAGAAATCTTCCATTGACTCTTATCTTACACATGCCTTCAGGGATCCATCCATCTTATTTCCCTTTACTATATTTATGCTTGCTGAGCCTTGTGGCTCACTTGTTTGCTTGTTGTCATTTCAAGTAAGGGAAAATTGATAGCAGAAGGGGAATCTAGTGGGGCTTGAAGTTGAGTTTCAGTAGTGTACATATATCTCCCACAACCTAAAGATTTTTGGGGCTTATGAGGAGGGTCAGTGTCGAAGATATTTTTCTTTCATATGCTTATGGACCCTTTGTTTATTTTGAGAATTGTATGGCTTGTAAGCCCCAAAAAATATTGTAAGAAAGATTATTGCTCCTAGTAGAAGGGAGCCGCTTATTTTATGAAATTTTTGGTTATGTTTGCTTTTGTAATTCCATTTTTGAATGGACTTTCTTTCGGATGTCCTATGCTAACAGGTATATCCGGAAACAGGCCCTGACATTAAATTTTGTGAAGCTATAAATTTTTAATTTTTATGTAAAATGTATAAATGATATTTTCTAAAATTACTTTATTTATAGAGTTTTATAATATACAAATGTGGTGTATGTTTTATGGGAGTAGTTTAACCCATAAAAACATAATATAAATTTGTAATGTTATAGATACATTAATGTATATATAATATTTAATGATATTAGTTAAATCTATTCAACATGAATTAAGTATTTATCATCAAAAAAATTAATTTATCATTTAGGATATTCAAATAAACATATATAAGTATAGTGTATTTATAAGTACATGAAATGTTTACTTTAACGTATAATTAACTACTATTTGTTATAATGATCGAAACGCATCAATTATAATTTTATTCATATTTTTATTCAATTTAAAAAATAATTTAAATTCATTTATATTAAAATAAACTTATATTATATTTTAAAATTTAATGTGCATCGACAGTACAAATTTAATTTACGTATTATTTAGAATAACTTCCAAAAACAAATTTTCCTCAAAATACTTTTAAAAGAAAATTGGTTGATCACACACAAATTAAAAATATTTATTAAGCAAATTAGCTAATATTTTGTTGTGTTAATCATGTTATATATCAAAAATTTTAAGTTTGATGTATTTTTCTTGGCTCTATCATCAATCTAAGAATATTTATATATTCTTTTTAATTTAAGAATAATATTTATATATTCTCTAAATACAAAAATGCAAAAATCCTCTATTCTCTCTCTTTTAATATTCTTTTCATATTAAACAAAATATAATTCTTATACTAATATTTTTAAAATGCAAAAATCCCTTTTTTTCTTTCTCTTCTCCCTTTTTTTTTTCATTTTGTATACATTTAATAAATATTAGTTAATTATTATATATTTAGTTTACATTTATATATTTTTCATTTTATATTTTATGCACATGAAATATATTAATTTATATATTTAGAATTTAATTTAAATAAATATATTTAATTTCTATATTTATAAATAAAAATTTGAGGCGAACAATTTTTTATCTTTAAATCCGTCTCAAATTTGAGAGAAAAAATTTTTTGTCTCAAAATCCATCTCAAATCTAACATGAAAATTTTTCTGTCTCGAAATCCGTCTTAACATTTGAGACATAATTTTTTTTGTCTCAAATTTGAGACAGATAATTTTTTGTCTCAAAATCCGTCTCAAATTTGAGATGGAACATTGTTCATCTCAAAATCCATTTCTAATATGAGACGGATAATATCAGTCTCAAAATCCATTTCAAAATTCATATAAAAATTTTCTCTTCTCCAAATCCGTCTGAAATTTGAGATGAAAAATTTTTCGTCTCAACTTTGAGACAGAAATTTGTCCATCTCAAAATCAGTCTCAAATTTGAGACGAAAATTTATCCATCTCAAATTTCAGATGAAAAATATTTCTGTCTCAAAATTAGAAAATAATATAAGCAAATAATGTTGTTGTAATGACCCGTTATTGGGTCTATATCATGGTTAATGATTTTATTTTGTTTTGGTGAATAGATATATTTTTATATATTTTGGATTATAGAGAAATCTAGAGGTTGGAAATTTAATAAAATGGGTTTAGTTTAATGTATAGGGTTAGGGCTAATGTGAAAAGTCCAAAGGTTTGGGATAACTAAAAATAAATAAAACCCATTTCTAATGGATTGAGCCTAAACTATGTGGGTTGTGAATTTAGTTAAATTAAAGTGAATTGGATTGGGCCTTAAGTGTTGGGCCAAGTTATAAAATAAACTCTTTGGCCTTATGTGATTTGGGCCTAATTAGTAAGAGTTGAATTAATAGGTTGGGCTTGAGCCCATTTGCTATGTGGTGAGATAAATTAAAGGAAAATGTAATTTAATTGTGAAATGTTAAGAAATGGCTTGAGGCCCTTATGTTGAGCTGGAAAAGGTAAGGAAAAATGGGAAATTGTATAAATGAGTTTGATAAAGAAAATGGAAAAAGAAATGAGAAATGAAAAATGTCCAAAATGGGCATGATAATAACTATATTTGTGGGTGCAAGTGAAGGGCAAAAGGGTCTTTTGGTGAGAGTCACATGGTCCTCTATTTCCTCATTTCCCTCTCCTTTGTTTCCCTTTATTCTCTCTCTTCCTTCCACTTCCAAGAAGTCTTTCTCTTCTTGTTTTTCTTCTTCTTCTTGTTCTTCACCATTTCCATCTCCTTCATTTGAAGCTTCAAGGGTGAATTTTCAAGTTGGAAGACAAGTTTCTCTTGGTTTTTCTCCATCAAAAGAAAGGCAAGTTCTCTTGCATCTCCTTTTGTTATGCAAGATTTTATCTGTTCTTAAATTTTGAGCATATTTTGATAAAAAATGAAGTTTTCTTTTTTGTGAAATCTTTGTAAAAATCCTTCAAAATTGATGGGTCTTATAGATGTGATCATTTGAGGCTTGATTTACTCTAAAATCCTGTAAAGAATGACATTTTTTGGTTAGATTAGAGAAAAACAATTATTTGTTGGGTTGTTTTGCATTCTGTTCGTATGTTCATTTTGGGCCATGATAGTCTACGCATGCTCTATTGTTTCAGGCATATCTTTCAGTAGAAATATTCGATTTAAGATCTGTTTATTACATTATAAACTAGACTTGATGAGATTTGATTTGAGCCCCTAGTGGCCTTGTTAATTTTTGCCAAAAAAATTCATAACTTACTACTCCATGTAATTCGATATTGCTTGAGTTTTTGCAGTATAACTTTCTGTGGTTATATCCGATTTGTAATCTGTTTCTTTCTATGTAAAATAGATATCATAAGCTTGTTTTGATATTGATTTGAATTTTTTGGTCATGATTTGTACCCATAATAGCCTTGTTGAATTATGTCTAGAATGTTCTAATTTTACTGTAACAGTTCTGTCTTACTTTGATTTTTGGGCAATAACTCATTGTTATTATTTCTGATTCCGAATCTAATTGTTGTTTTAGAAACTAGAGATCTAAGGCTTCAATTTGATATACCTTTCATGAAATTTAACTGAGAAACGAGCCCAAAATAGGCCTTTGAAGTTACCATTTGAAATATGGAAATTTTCTAAAATTTTGTCTAATTAATCCTTTTTGTGTTGGATACTCTTTCTATGATTGACATGAAATTAGGATATGTATATGTGATACATAATATGATTATTACCTTTGCGCACTTATTATTTTGTGCAACAGCTAAGTCCGCAGCTGAGAAAATGATATCCTATGAGCGCTTGACGCGGGTGAGGTGGCCATCAACCCAGTAGGCGATGCTCAAATTGTTATTACTTATTGATGTATTTTCATGATGTATATATGCATGTATGGATATATTAGCCGAGGGAGCATATGAAATTGTGTGAAAAATTCCTTACTATTGGTGTATGTGCACGAGCATGAGCATGGAAATGATTACATGATGTGTATAATAATCACGGTATGAAAAATAGTTGTAAATGAAAAACTTATTAGTTGTGTTATACTGATATCTTTCATAGAGTCATTGTTTACTCTATTTTGGTTATCCATGCCTTTGATTCTATATCTCCATGCTTTATATATACTTGCTGAGTTTTGTGAGTCACCTTGTTTACTCTCATGTCATTCCAAGTAAAGGTAAAATAGTGGTTGAGTCCATTGGGGTCAGAGCCCAAGGTTAGAGTGTACAGAGACCTCCCAAACTAAACAGTTCATGTTAGTGCTTGTGATGAGGCCATGTTGTGAGAAAATTTTATGTTGTAAATTTTGTTAGTGCCCTCGTATTTCACTTTGTGTAGATCATGGTGCCAAGATGTTGTAAACCTTTATGTTAGCTTCCGCTAAATTTATCTAAGGATAGTAATATGGGGTTGTATATTATTGTTCTATATTATTCTTGTGATGACCTCCTTTCGAATATCCTATGCTAGCGAGACTACTTGGGAGTAGGCCACTACAGTTGCTCACCCACTTATCAAGGCTATGACTTAGTCACAATTGGATCGTTATCGTAAGAAGATGGGTATAAGATATCTGATGATGAAGCATTAGTATTATGTAAATTAGTATTAGTGCAAGTGGGAGATTGTTAATAATGTGCCTTAATGCTAGATTTGGATGACATCTATTGGACATAAAATATGTGATGTATCTTTGTATATAATTATTATCAAGTTATCTTCATTCACTACTCTCCAATTTTTGTATGAATGAGTTCCTAGATCTTTTGTTAGAGATCATATTATTAAGTTGTTAAAAATATGTGACTAGATTCTCTAGTAATAGAATTTCTTAAATATTCACGGTCCTTAGATTTTCACATAAGGACTTTAATTAATCAATTAAAGACTAACACATAAGTATACTACCTTGATTAGTTTGTGATACTAATGATAAAGGGTGGTGACTCACATACGACATAACATGTGATGCTTATAGTAAACTTGTGGGTGGTTGTTGGTTAAACAATGCACTGAATGCGATGCCAATAATAGATCAAATGGTAAAGTGGATAATGATCTTATTATCAAGTTACAATTATATAACTGATCATTTGACTTAAAATAACAAAGTTGTCTTATACATTAGTGTGAGAGATTTTATGATAAATAGACCCATCCAATTGCAAAATGGGAACGTTCATTTTATGTGATTTCATATTGCTGGTACGTGTAGGGAGTGATAGGTTTGAAATGCTATGACACACACCCAAAATGAGGGATGAATTGAGTGATTTAAAAATTATGATAGAACTTAAAATCTTTTTGATACAAATTGAGGTTTTAGTGATTTAGAACATAAAACATATAAAATGAGAAATGTAAAGCAAGAAAGATAAATATGTGAACCAAGTGAGAATTGAAGAAATGCTTGGAAAGATAAATAGATCAAAAAACACAAACACAAGAGAATACAATGATTTATAGTGGTTCAGCTTAACCAAGTTTAGTCCACTACCTTAGTAACTCATTAAGGATTTTAAACCAATCCACTAAAACTTCTCTTATCAATCTAGATAGGCCCTCTAGCAATAAGCTAGGAAAATACAAACCTCATACTTAGACAAGAAGACCCTCTAGCTACCAAAGTTAGGAAATACAAAAAGTGTACAATAAGTGAGGATCTAAGAGATGAATATCTCAATTATAATGTCTCTCAAAATACAAACAAGGCTTGAATGAATTGAAACAAATTAAAATTAAAGCCTTGAAAAAAGAAAAATGAAGCACAGTCAATGCAAATACAAATGAGTATAAATGTAAGCTCAAATCACTTCATTCTCATCCATTAGACTTCTCAAGTTCATCATTGATTTGTATTTATAGGCATTCCAAAAGATTCAAGAGAAATATAGTCATTTGTGACCGTTGGAATTTGAAAAATTAGTCGTTGGAAGCTTTCTGCGAAACAAACAGTCGACACAAGAAACGAGTTAGTCGCCAAATTTAAGTATTAATACAATACTTAGTCGACAGATTAAATCATTATGTCGACAAAACCAATTTATTGGTTCTGTTAGTCGACAAAACCAAGGAAATAGTCGACAAATGAGAAGATTTAGTCGACTAATCCAAACATTAGTCGACAGATTGAAAGGATTTGGTCGATAGATTAAAAGCATTTAGTCGACATATTGCGATATATATTAGTTTGCATGCATACATATATAAGGGAACTTCCACATGGAGTGGTTCCTTGCCCATACTTAAGTTTTGGGCTTTGGCTAGATCATGGGTTCAAGTCAAGGGAGCAACAACATTGGTTTTTTTTTTTTAAACTCTTTGAAAAATAACTTTTTAGAGCATTTTTAATCAATTAAAAGTCATAGTATTTAAAATAAAAATTTATCAAATTAATTTTCACTTAATAATTATTATTATATATATTTTTTAATCAAATAAAAACATAATATTTCAATGCCATTAAGAAATTTATCACAAGATATTTTGACATTGGATTTAATTTTCTTTCAACAATTTTAAATAAAAACATAATACTTCAAAAGTCATCAAAAAAAATCTATAATAAGATTTTTGACATTTCATTGTATGATGAAATTTATTTTTATTTTGGTGTTTAATAGAACATATAAAAATAATTTAAAGCACCAAGATAATAAACATTAATAAAATAATTTTATCATCAAAATGATATCAAAGACAATCATCATTAACATATAAGTTGTATTTCAAATACAAATTTATCAAATTAATTTTCACTTAATAATTATTATTATATATATTTTTTAATCAAATAAAAACATAATATTCTAACACCATTAAAAAATTTATCACAAGAAATTTTGACATTGGATTTAATTTTCTTTCAACAATTTTAAATAAAAGCATAATACTTCAAAAGTCATCAAAAAAAATCTATAACAAGATTTTTGACATTCAATTGTATGATGAAATTTATTTTTATTTTGGTATTTAATAGAACATATAAAAATAATTTAAAGCACCAAGATAATAAACATTAATAAAATAATTTCATCATCAAAATTCAATTGATTTTTATCATCAAAATGATATCAAAGGCAATAATCATTAACATATAAGTTGTTGCAAATCTCTTTCTCTCTCTCTCTCTCTATATATATATATATAGAGAAAATTATAATTCCTTTGATTTTTATTTTAATAAAGTACTTGAAATTGATTTTTGTTTAAAAACCCATATACTTGACTTATGACTTAGAGTGTAAAACTTATTGTTGTTTTCATCATCAAAACCAATCACAATAGTAAAACATCAAGGAGTTTCTTGTCGATAAGATCTGTCACCTTCATATGATGAAGTAAACGTCCTATGTGGTATTCTGTTAGTGTAACAGGGAAGTTTTTGGCCAAGGTAGTATGAAAGATTGAGAAATAGTTTTCAGATATGTCATCTAGTCAAGCTAATGAGATCAGATGCATAGTTAGCAACTTCAGGAGATTAGGTGATCAAAGGATTATATTATATGATAATCGTCAACTATAATATGCTCATAATGAATAGACTTCATTGCCACTTAGATAATCCTGATATGTTGGTAAACGTTACTTATGATCATTAGAATGTCTTAAAAAGATATAGAGATTCTTAAGATAGGTCGAAATGTTCGACTAGCGTTAAAGGTGTTTGATGTTGTCTGATCGCTACCTGGTAGTTGTTAGTGTATGCCCTATAGCTTAAGTTAAGTTGTACTTGATACACTAAGATCAAATAATGTTAATGTATGGCCTACAACTTAAGTGTTAAGTTGTATATGATTCATTAAGATTTGATATATTATGAGTAATATATCTAGTTGTTTCATTTCCATGTTGTCTATTTCCAATATTTGTCTTTTGTATTTATTTATTCATTCATCAATTACTTAAATGCAAGATGACTAAAAACAAAGTCTCTAGGGATACTCTGTGTGGAAAAGAATTAAAATGTGACTTTAATTGTAAAGTCCTTGATACATATGAGAGTATACTTTAAAATGTCCCTTGTCAAAAGTGCCATTGAGATGGGACATCAATGATGCAAAGATATCGATGTATATTATGTTGTCACCTTAGGAAAGTGGAAGTTGATCTTACAGACTATGGGCATTGAAAGCCTAAGCTAGTACACAGTGCTTGTTGGAGAACAAGTTCACTAGATAGTAACCCAACCAAAAATGATTCCTTATTGATCTTACAAGAGTGTCTAAGGAAATCTCTAGTGGCGGTTGTGCAAGTGATCCTTCGACTTGAGGTCACCACTATGCCTTGCATGTGGATTTGTATGGTTTGACATTGTTGAGGAAACATCTCAATAAGAGATGTAAGTACAATAGTGATTGGGTATGCCATGAAACATGTGAAGGTTGTGTACGAGCCAAGATAGTATTCATCAACCCTTAATTTGGAGAGATATGTCTTGTGGGCCCTTTGGAGAAATATAGCTTGTAAGTCTATGGTCATAGTAGGATAGTGATCCTATGGAAGCTATACTTTTTGGGAATCAAATAAACATTATAATCAAGCAATGAATGGAGATTAACACACAATCATGTCCCCGGTTGATAGAGACGCTTTAAACCAATGAAGGAATTAAATTGCATGAGAAGACCATCACTAAAAGACAGTGATCATAAATTGATCCTTCTACTAATTGGGGGCCAGGTGGGTTGATAGACTCCACTCATGGTCTATGACTTTATTCGATAAAGTCGTGGCCAACATATGTAGAAGCCTAATAGGTCACACACAATAAGGGTTTGCAAATACAAAGTAATGGCGTGCTCGATTAAGATTAGGAAACTCTAATGAGAAGCTAGAGTTCTTAAATATTAATAGTTAATATCTTAGAACTTATGATAATTTAGTCTTTTAATTAAGTTTGTCATAATTCACCTAAAATCTTAGTTGGACTAAGCTACCCAAATTAAGGGTTTGGGTCTTGGAGGATTGTTATTTAATTAAACTATGGGTTTATTTATGAAACTAACCTAAGGACATTGGGTGGGTTAAGAAGCTTAATGGACGATTTTAAAGTGCTTAAAACTAAGGCCCAAACGGATTATTTTAAAGCGTTTAAAACATAAAGGCCAAAAAGGAAAATGAAAAGAAAGGCTCAATACTATGTTTTAAAGTGTTTAAAACATGGGCTTAAAGACCATGTGGTCCAAACCCTTTCATTAGGGTTTTGTGAATAACCTTAAATGGTTCTTTTTAGGATAGCCACGAGATGGATGGAAACGATGTGCCTCTCAACCATTGAAGTCGTGTGACGTGCATGTGAGAAAACTCCCACGCCACCCTCCTAAGCTAACACTCTTTCGTCCTTAAGGAAGTTACCCCCTTCCAAGTTCTTGGATTGAAAGTTTGCGTG
Organism: Diospyros kaki; assembly: GCA_036245055.1. Taxonomy (NCBI): domain Eukaryota; kingdom Viridiplantae; phylum Streptophyta; class Magnoliopsida; order Ericales; family Ebenaceae; genus Diospyros; species Diospyros kaki. The sequence continues at coordinate 35,814,324 of BSEG01000016.1, forward strand.
GATATTGTTAGAGGGCAAGCACTTGATCGACTTAGTGATTACTACTACTTTTCGAGTTTTTAACTGCACATCAATAGGTAATCATTTTCCATTCCTTCGTATCTATTCCCTTGGATAGATCCTAAAGGAATTTATGGTTAAAAATTTTATTTTTTGTTGTGCTTATGATCTGTAAATTCTTTCAGTAGTAAACCTAGAAAGTCACTTATAGAAAAAAACCTAGAAAGTCACCTACCGAAAAGTAAAGCATCTGATATCAGATCTATGTCACTTGTAATGTTCTCAAATGCCATCTCTAAAGCATGAAAATGGCTCAAAGACGTCGTTTCAGAGTTTCTGAACCATTTCCTATTTTAGAAACAGAAAAAATAGCTAAAAAAGTTTCTATAATTTACAAAACGTTCCAGGACTATTTCACAAATTGCATGAAATGTTAGTGTTGTGTGCCCTAATACTAGATTTGGATGACATCTAGCGGGTTTGTAATAAATACATTCATTGTATCTTTGTAGATATCAATATAAGGCAAGTTTTCATCATTCATAAACTCTTCAGTTAATACATGAATGAGTCCCAAGATCATCTGTTTGAGAATCTTATTCTCAACATGTTGAGACTGTGTGACAAGATTCTCTAGTAACAAGACTTCTTAAATGATTCCTAGTCCTTAAATTTTTCGAATGGAGACTCTGATTAGTTGAGTGTGGACTGGCACAAAGGTTAGTACCTCGCTTAATATGAGTTACTGATGGAAGAATGGTGCGTCACACCCCATATGACATTGGGATCTCGTTAGTAGACTTGTGGTCGGTTGTTGGAGAACAACACACCAAATATGGCGTCGATGACTAATCACATGGCATAGTGAATAATGGTCATGCTGTCAAGTTGCGATAGTGTATCTAATCTTTAGATTGAATTGACACGATTTTCTTTTGTATTGGTGTGTGGGATTTGCTAATGCGCCAAACGATCCAATTGCGAGGTGGAGAGGTTCATCTATGTGGTTCCGTATTGCTGATGCATGGAGACAAGTGTTCAAGGAGAGGATCCGTCACCCTCGTCGTCATTGATGGGGTGAACGTTTTATGTGATCTATTGTTAGTCTGACGGGACAATCCTTGGCTAGGGCAGATTGATTATCAGGAAAAGTGTTTCTTGAGATGTCATCTAGTCACAATGATGAGGTTAGACACATAATTACTGAATTTGTAAGTTTATTACTCTATGACTCCCGCTCAGTCAGGACGTTAGGTACGTTAGGTGATGGAAGGATTATAATGCATAATGATCATCAAATATAATAGGTTTACTTAAAGTGAGACTTCACTATCACCTATATTGTCTTGAAAACCTACTAGGCACTATTCAGGAACCCTAAAATCGTCATTGAGATGTGGAGAGATTCTAGTGATGGGTTAAAGTGTTGACCGGTGCCGAAATGAGTTTTGGTGCTATCTGATTGCTAGTGGATAGTGGACCTAAAAAGTCACACATGATATAGTGTTGCATTTAGTATCAATATCATATGCTCGATGCATCTTGAAAAATAGTGAGTCAAATGTTAACTTGCTAGGCAGGGAAGTCGACTTTCCCCTATGGAAGTTGACTCCTAGTGGTTGCAAAAGTCGACTCCCAGTGGTGGCGAAAGTTGACTCTTAGTGATTGGGAAGTTGACTTCCTGTCACCAATTCAACCTCATAATTGTGCTACACGTGGCAGTAAATTGGGAGGGGCAGATGGTGAGATGGTGAAGGTAATTAACGAGAAAAACATAAGGAAATTACAAAGGCTTGATTACTGCATTGCTTATCTCTATAATTTATGCTTCCTCCGTTTTCTTTTCCTTCCCTTGAAAATTACTACTATGTGATAATCACATGGAAATTTTGAGATGCAAGTGTTGGTGATACAAGCAGCCTCTAGTTTAGCATGGGAAGAGGTGACCAGAATAGTACTAGACAACACGCTAGGTGTGGACAACCTAGGACCACCACAAAGTGAGGTAGAATCGATCTTAATACAAAGATAATTTCAGTACCCCAACCTGACATCAGACTTCAAGTACACATTTATTGTATTCATGTGATAAATATATGTGTTGCTTAAATACCCAAACTGTGTATGATGTGTGTTTATGTATTCCGTTGTGTGTATTTGATACAAGTAAAATTTTTACTTTTACCTGCACCACCATACAATAACAGATGGAAGGGTGTGCAGTGGCGACGAGAGATGGTGCAGAGGAAGGATGCAGTAGCAGTCGACGATGAGAGGTAACGTGACGGCAATAGAGGGATGGGTGTGCAGCGACAGTTGGCAATGAGAGGCGAGGGTCGGGGTAGCGGTGAGAGGGTTGATGGCAGGAGGTGAGTCGGTGGCGAGAGGGTCAGCTTTGAGATGTGAGGTGGCGACAAGACGAAGGCAATGAGAGGTGGTTGCTGGAGAAGAAGATGAACAAGCAACAAGGGAAGGGGAGAGAGGGGAAAGAGAGAAATAGGGTTTCTTGGAGAAAAGAATATAAATATATCATTTACATCAGATAAATGATATAATATCTGATATGTACGTATATATTGTTGAAAAAGAAAAGGAATATGATGATATGTATGTATATATATTAAATAATATATTTATAAAATATATATCTAATATATACATATATTATCTAATCATAAAATAATATCTTTATGAAATTATATTTGCAAGAAAATCACTATATTTTTTTAATTTACACTTTACCTCGTGTTTCCGTTACCTACTTTTTTGAAAAAATATCATTTCCTAGTTTCTATTTTGTATCAAAAACATTTCTCGTATCCATTTTCATATAACCTAGAATGCCATTAATAATTAATGGTGGGTCTTGTACAAGTCATTAACAGTTAATGATGGAATTCATTAAGTGTTAACAAATCATGTGCAACTCTATGAAAGACCATACAACATGCAGACAAAACTATTGATTGCTTTCTACTGTCGGTCTATAGGTTCCCCAAAAGTTAGGAAAATGGTTGATCACTAAACAAAAACTGTTAACCAGTTATGTTCATTATATTGTGTACAGAAGTTTCAAGAGAAACTAGTTTTCCTTAATTAGTGGCTTCCATGTGGCATTCTCTGAAGCATGCTTGAGCGGAGTTGTTACTCACCCATTGGACCTCCTAAAGAAGAGATTAGGGGAAAAGACTTAAAGGCAAGTGCAAATTATGCATGGATTTGACATTCTTAGCTACCTTTGCTAATGATGTCAGCTTCTTCTTCATTTTATTCTTGCTCTTTCCAACTATAGACCAAAGGGGAGAAAATGAGTGATGGCAGTTTGAGGTTTTTGGGTTACACTAAAAGAAAGCTTCGAGTTGATTTTGGAAGGCTTGCTTGGTATGGATGGACTAGGCCCTCTATAGCTTGAGGAAAAAGTGGTCTTGCTATAAAAATTGTTTCTAAACCTTCTTGTATCTCCTTATTAGGTATGCATTCAATTTGTTGTATGTGATGTAACAGTGTATTACTTAAACATCCAATTTTCATATGGTTTGTGTTGAATTCCACTGCATTTTCATGTAATGAAATTTTTTAAAATACACACACATCCATATGGGAATCCCAATAGTTGTATCCAAGAAAATGGGCCTAACCCCAAGAAAGAAAGCCTAAGAAAGGAAGCCTAAAAAAAAGAAGCCCAAAGAGTTATCGAGAAGTCTTCCCAAGAATGCAGTCTCCAGGGCACCTTCCAAGGGTCTCCCCAAGTGACCCTTTAGGGGTCTTTTTCAAGTATAATTCCTTTGAAGATCTCATCCAACTCACCTTGATGAAATCCCTTGAAAGCCTGAGTGACCCTTTTCGAAAGCTTTTCCTAATACCATTAGAAGACCCTTTTAGGAGCTTTTCTTGGGTCACTCAGTCTGGAAGCCTTTCTTAGTAACGAGAGACCCTTCTAGGAGCCCCTCTCAAGGCCCTCAAACATGGTCATCAAAAGACTATCCAAGCCATGAAACTATAAAAAAATGTTAAACTTATCTCTAATGTCTTCACCTAGAAATTCAAAAGAGATAATCTTGAGATATTGTTGGAAACGAGAACAAGCTATATGAAAAGATATGTAAAGGATAGAGAAAACACAAAGGCTAGAATATTTTATTGAGCAGTAAAAGCACATATTTATACATCAAAGATGTAAAAATGAATTGCTAAAAATTAGCTAGAAATCAGCTAACAAACAACCTAAGAAATCTAAAGTGTATCAGGTAGTTGTTAATTTATTAGTTATGGATAAGACTAACTTTAACAGCTATTTTGACTCTTTCAAACCACATTAGTAGCTTTTAAGTCACGTTATCAACACTCCTCCTTGACTTTGGAGTTGCATACTCCCAACTTCAGCCTCAAATTTTCAAAACAAGCTTTAGGTGGTGCTTTTGTAAATATATCAGCATTTTGGTCTTTAGTTTTGCAATAAACCAACTGCACTTCTCTATCTTTTGCACTTCTCTCAAAAAATAGAGTTTAACCTTGAAATACTTTGTCTTGCCATGGAACACTAGGTTATTAGAGCATCTCCAATGTTGGACACCAAATTGGACGCCAATTTGGTGTCCAACAGTGGATTACACCAAAAATTTTAACATCATTTTGGTGTTGTCTCCAATGTTGGACACCAAATTGGTATAAAAAAGAATCTTTAAAGAATATTCTATAAATAGAAAGCATTTTATTTTTAATGGTACTTTAGAATTAAGAATAGAAAGCATTTTATTTTTAAGCCATGTTGTTGTTGTTGTTTTTATTTTAAGCTTTTTTTCTATTTTCATCATGTATTTTTAATTTAAGTTAATGGAAAAATTATTGCTTTTCATTATATTATTGAATATTTTCTTTCTATTAAGTAATTATTAAAATACAAAAATTCATATACATAAAAAAAATATTTCATTTTATATTAACATGGTATTTATAAAATATATTCAATAATATACTCATTTTATAGATCTTAATAAAATATTTCCGTCGATATATATTTTTTATAATAATCTAATTTATATTTTTAATTATTAATCAAAATATACAAATATAATAAAAGTGATAAAGGATATTAAGGGAATAAGTTATTTTGAAGTTATACAAAGAGGGATAAAATTGGAAATAAAATGAAAAAGAAAATTTGGTGTTGATGAATAGTATAACACCAACACCAAATTTGGTGTTATACTATTCACTCAACACTAAATTTGGTGATTGAAAACTATGCCCAACACCATTTTGGTGTATTCGTTAGAGACAGTTTCAGCGCCAAATTGTAGTTGGCGCAGCAATTGGCGCTTCGTTGGAGCTGCTCTTAGCAATTGAAATTGCAGCTTGGTTATCCATAAAAATCTTTGTGACTTGTTCATGCTTCATCTACAAATCAACCATAAATTTCTTGATCCAAAGAGCTTGATTTGCTGTAGCTGTGGCTACTACATATTCTGCCTCAGCTATGGTCTATGCTATAATTTCTTGTTTCAAAGAACATCATGAAAAAATGCCAAAACCAAAACTAAAACAATAGGCAGAAGTGTTCCTTATATCATCAACACATCCAGCCCAATTACTATCAAAATAACCATGAAGATTGAAATCCTTGACTTGACTGAATTTTAAGCCATAATCAACTGTGCCTTTGATGTATCTAACAATTCTTTTTGCTGCTTATAAATGAATTTTGCTAGCACAGTGCATGTACCTTAACAAAAGGCTTACAACTTGCATGATATCTGGCCTGGTTACTGTTAGGTACATCTGACAGCCTATTAGGCTTTTGTACAACATTTCATCAACCTTTTCAGCTCCATCTTCTCTACATAATTTTTCCTTTTGATTCATTGGAGTAGTAATTGGCTTGCATTCCTCCATGTTGAACTTTTTGACAATTTCCTTTGCATATTTCTGCTGGTGCACAAAAATTTCATGGTGTTTTTGCTGCACTTGCATACCAAGGAAGAATGATATCTTCCCAAGGTATGTCATCTCAAACATGTCTTTCATACTTTCTTTAAACCAGCCAATTAACTCCTCATTGCTTCCTATAACAAGCAAATCATCAATATATAAAGACACTACAAGTAATTCATCATTAGCTTTCCTTACATATAGAGTAAATTCACAGACACTTTTCAAAGCCTAAGTTCACCAAGTATGCATCAATTTTGCTATACCAGGCCCTTGGTGCCTATTTTAAACCATAGAGGGCCTTTTTTAGCAAATAAACCTTTTTCTCATGTCCTTGAACAACAAATCCTTTAGGTTGTTCAACAAAAATCTTTTCCTCCAAGTATCCATTCAGAAAAGCTAACTTGACATCCATTTGGTGTATAATCTAGCCCCTTTGAGTAGCAAGGGCCAGCAACATTCTTATGGTATCCAATCTAGCATGTGGGACCTCCCAACCCAGATCCTCCAGCCAAGTCGAAGAACCCTAGCGGGTGGCCCAAAGAGGAAAAAAAAGAAACCAAAAGGGAGGTAGACTTGCCATGCATGCCCACCTGGATTCACATATACTTTATAATAAATCTGGCAACAGAAGCAAAAATCACAACCTCAGCATGCATTTCAAAACAAAACTGGCCCACAGGGCTATAAGGTTTACATATATATAAGCTAACTCACACACAACTCAAAAGACACAACAACCATGTCATACAACATTGCCACCTGGTAAGGTCAACATGGACTGCCCTGTACACCGTTTACTCAAGTAGATCCGGCACCACTAGACTCACCCTCAACTTTGGCCTTGCTCTTACCTGGAATAAAGAGAAGCAAAAGTGAGTCATAAGACTCAGCAAGCATATAAGAAGGAAAGGCTGGCAGGAATAAGGAGCTAAAGAATAACCTGCACCCCAGCGCAAAACTCATGCAAAGCATGTCATGCCAACCAATCATATACGATATAACAGATACCATCTGCATAACAAAAATATGCACATATCGGATGTTGGGGCCTAAATAAAAATGCACTGGCATCCAAGTCCATATCACAAACCTACTGATGCCCTAAAGGCAAACTGTGTACCTGTAACTCGAGTCGACGCTCACTCAAGTGGGAGCGACTAACACCTACTAAGGCACGCATAAACATCCATAATGTAAATTGGGGCACGCCAAAGCATACCTAATATATAAACTCGGTTCGGGAAACCCGACACAATACAACTGTATCTCAAAACTGGTGCCAAGACTGTGCAATGCAACATATAAAGGGTGCTGTAGTAGATCGGATGGGATACGAAGCCCCCATAAGCCAAGTATCCTACCAAGCCTCGCCCGTATAGGTAGTCACATGCCGAATACAATTCTTGTGTCCAGCATAAAAAAATTTTAAATCACTATCATGCTCATGACCAAGCACACACTCACATGAAAACCCTAAAATGTATAATCCCAGCCCCTGCATGCATTTGAAGTGATAGAATAATAATAATAATAAAAAAATACAATAAACTAAAATGCATGCAATTACTCTCGGCTACAACAACTTCTAACGGAACCTACCCAATCAAAATAACCTAGCTTCATTCTAAGAACAACTAGAAGGGAGAACCGAGCCCTTCCAAATCTCACAATAAAAGATTCACCATCGAGGATCTAGTCTTTATAGAAAATCTAGAAAATAATAGGCTTATAATCCTCAAATAAAATTACTTATAACTTTCGGTGAGGAGATCCTTATTAAACCATCACTATCAGAAAACTCCACAACCACAGTGAGTAATTTAACATTACAATATGGAAGTACCAAACCAGTAAGGAAATAGACCAAGCTTGTGCCTTTTTCCTATAACATCAGGCAAAGATAACTCTCTAAGACCCACTAAAGGCTCGGCCGATTACTTACAAGCCATGCATGTACTCCTATATCACTGATACAACTAGAAAGCTCAAAATCGAATACCATCAGTACATGCTCCAAGTTCACTAAGAGTTGAGGAGGATAACTATGAAGAGAGGAAAAGCTTGTGTCAAGGAGAAGGAGAGAGAAAGGACTTGCAAAGAGGGATAAGGAGCTTGCCTGAATCACACTTCCAAAAGCTTGGCTCCAACTATTTCTTCTTCTTCTTCTTCTTCTTCTTCTTCTTCTTCTTCTTCTTCTTCTTCTTCTTCTTCCTTTTATTCTTCTTCTTCACTGTGTCGACCACTGACTCTCTTTCTCTAAAAACAACTCTCTCTCTCTCTCTCTCTCGACTCCACCTTGATCTATATGTATATATGAGGAACAAGGAGAAGTGGAGGAAAACACATGGCAAGAATGGAGAACAAAGCTCTAGACATATTCCCTAAAAAACAGCTTTTGGATCGAGAAAAATGGTCTAGGTGTTGCTGAAAGTGGAGGATCTCCGGATACAATGAGAAAACATTTGGATATAATGGCTTGATGATTGTGAGAGCCATCAGAATATAAAAAGGGTCATCCTGATGTAAAAGACAAGGTTGAGCAAAGCTTATGTGAGTAGTATCCAGTTGTAGGGAGGGACCATTCGGATATGAGAGGCATTAATGAAAAAAAATGGAGATTTTGGACAGATTCGACACACCTACATATTCTAGGCATAATTTTCTCGTATGAGCTCTGATTGAGGTGATTCAAGATGCTATGAAACAACAAGAGAAAGATCTACAACTTTTATGTTTTAAGTTTTTTTTATATTCAGACTAAATCGAGGTCAAAATCGGGCTACAAACTGGAAACCACATTCCTGAAACATGGTTGTTGGTCCCTTGACACACAATGGCCACTCAAAAGGGGGTAAATTGAGTGATTAAAAACTCATTCAAGCGAATTCTTTACTTTTAAAAACTCTTGAGTTTTTCTTATACAAACAAAATACTTGTTATAAATATATATGTTGTTTGAGAGTGATAGCAATATAAATAAACAAATAACAATAATCAACCTAAGATTATATAGTAGTTCGGTGTCTCCAGCACCTACTCTACTCTCTCAAGGTAAACCCGATACTTGAGGTTCCACTAAAAACCACACCTAGGTTTTCCAACAAGTTCACCTAGGAAATTTTTACACAACACCAAAGTTTTTCCCTTAGCTCACCCCGAAAACTATTACAACACACCTAAATTACAACAGGCTATAGGATGTCATTCACAATCTACAAATAATAGAAATAAATCCTATGTCCAAACAACCTTGGACTAATGTGGAATTAAACACAATGAAAATACAAGGCAAATATAAATAATACAAGAGTTACCAACAAAAAGAAAACTTCTTCTTCTTTGCCTTGGGCTCCAAATGATGTAATCTTTAATCTTGAGCCTTGGATTGTTTTTCTTGAGTGCTTGAGAGCTTGAATGTGCTTTAGAATGATGGATCTTGATAGTGCATTTGCCTTCTCCAAAAATCCCTTTTTTATATTTATAATGGAGCTTCTAAATAACTTGCAACGACTAGAAAAATCTGACCATTGGAGTCTGGCAGTCGATTGTTCTAAATGACAGTCGACTCTCGAAGCTAACAGTCGACTATCGTCAATAGTCGACTCTCATTAGCCTACAGTCGACTTCCAGTAAACTAGCCAAAACTTGTTCTTGGCTACCTCGACTCTGCATAACACAATCGATTGTCCTTTATTGGGAGTCGACTCTCAGTTTAGATTTTCAGAAAAATTATATTTGCTTTGATGATAGAATCCATAACATGAATATATCAATACACTACAACATATTTACATTTTCCTTAATTTATATTTTACCTTCTATTTACTTTAATACATAAATGTAAATAAGAAAATACCCTACATTTGGATTCAATAAAAATATCCAAAAAATCAAAATTCATAACAATAAGAAAATAGGCTTTTGATTTTAGAACAAATTTAGGATTTGACGATCATACCACCTTCAAAATATATACTTTCTATTTCTTGAAAAATCCATTAAAAATCATTTTAACAAAAATGAATATTAACTATTAAAATACCAGGACATAGTTTTCTAAAATGAAAATATTTTCTTATATGTCACCTTATAATGTGTTAATATTCCACTTAGAACAAATATCATTTATTGGTTCATTTTGATACACAAAATACTATAATACTTAAATTATACTTTCCAACATAAGACATCAAAATTCCATTAAGGATTTAAATATACCAAAAATAGTTTTACTAAATTATGTTTTGTTAAACATTAAAATACACAATAGGTTGATTGGAGTAACTTAGCTCAACAATGGTCATCTGAATGCAAAAGCTCATATCCGAATATCACCAATTCATATCTGGATGCTGCAGTCCCATATCCAGATGTTACTCACAAAAACTCAAAAAGACGTCTGGATATGCCTCCAACTATCCAGATATCACTCACATAACTCAAAGAAGTCAGCTAAATACTCCACACCATATCCGGATAACCATGATAACCTATTCGAATATAAATCACCCTCATTCGGATATCTCACCACCCTATCTGGATGCATCGTTGCCTATCTGAATAGCCTCATACCCCATTTGGATCTTTCAATATATTTTTAAATATATACACATACACCACACCCTGACATCCAAATACTTAGAAAATAAATGCGAAAAACTACCCACTACACATTTAGGCTAACTAATTCAACCTCATAGCATAATAAACACTGCATAATTAGTTTTGAATCGTTACATAGCAACAAGGGCAAATGTTTATGAGTAATCCACTCCAAACATTTGTGCTTCTCCTTTGACAACAAGTCTGGCCTTATGCTTGTTTACAGAACTATCCAGATTGAACTTGGTTCTGTAAACCCACTTTACTCCAATAACTTTCTTATGTTCAAGTCTGTCCATCAGCTACCATGTCTGATTATTTTCAATCATCTTAGGCTTATCTTTCATTGCAGCCACCCATTTCTGATCTACTGCAGCTTCTTCATATCCACCAAGCTTCATCATAGCAACATTGCATCTCTGATAAATTTCTAAGAGATATCTGGTTCCTTTGATTGGTGAATCATCAATATCATCATTCTTCTCATGAACTTCAATCTTCTTCTCATTGTTCCAACTCCAGCTGTATAACTCAAAAAATTTGACATCTCTGCTGATGATCAGTTTGTTGCTTTGTGGCAAGTAGATCCTATAAGCCTTTGAAACTGAGTTATAGCCCACAAACATCCCAGGTTCTATTTTCTTGTCCAAATTGTCTCTCTTAACCTATGGAATGTAAGAGAAACACAAGCAATCAAATGTTTTCAGGTTAAACATCTTTGGTTTGTATCCATACCATGCTTCAAACGGAGTCTTTTTTTTGACAGCTTTTGTTGGTAATCTATTCAGCAAAAAAACTATTGTATTTGTAGCCTCAGCCCAAAACTTTTTTGGCAGCCCTTTGTCATGCAACAAACACCTTGTCATTTCCATGATAGTTTTATTTTTTCTCTCCACAACCCCATTCTGTTGAGGAGTGTAAGATGATGTCAGTTGGTCTTCAATCCCTACTTCTTCATAGAAATTATTAAATATTTCTGACATATACTCAGTTCCATTATCAGACCTGATCACTTGCAACTTGCAACCACTTTGAGTTTCCACCCAAGCTTTGAATTTCCAAAAAATGTCAACAACCTCACATTTAAACTTCATAAAATAAATCCAGGACATTCTTGTGTGATCATCACTGAAAGCAATATAATACTTACTGTCATTCAAAGATGATGTTTTCTGAGGTCCTCCCACATCTGTGTGTACTAACTGCAATTTTTGTGTAGCTCTCCAGGCTTTATTTTTTGGAAAAAGAAGCCTTGTTTGCTTCCCATATTGGCAGGCAACACATGCAAGAAGTTCCTCTTCTAATTCAGGCAAACCTTCCACAAGATTATTTTTCTTCATGTACATTAGAGCACAATGATGAAAATGCCCCAGCCTCTTATGCCACAAAACAACATTGGAATCTTCTTTGAGTACAGGAGCTTGCTCCTCCCCCATAAAATCCAAAGCAAAGCTTTTATTTTTCATTTTGACCTTGAACACTTCTCTGTCTGCTGCATCTTTAATCATGCAACACTTGTCTACAAACAACACCTTAAAGCTTTATCAAGCAACTGGCCAATACTCAACAGATTTTGATTAATTTCAGGAACATATAAGACATCTGAAATTAATTTCAAACCTGAGTGCCCTTCGATTGCTACTGTCCCTTTTCCTTTGACTTGAATGTAATCTCCATTTCCAATTTTAACTTTGGAGACAACACTCTTGTCAATTTCTCTAAAAATATCTTGATCATAGGCCATGTGATTTGTGCAACCACTATCTATAAGCCAATTTTCAATTGAGCTACAAGTGGCTAGGCATGAAGCTGTGAACAACTGCTCCTCCTAAGGTTGATTCTTAGCTTGCTTGGCTTCTCCCAAGTGTTGTTGAGACTTGCATACCCTCTCCATATGCTTCAACTGACCACACTTGTGGCATCTTGCATCTGGCTTCCACCAACATTTGTTTTGTGGATGATTGGTTTTCTTGCAGTAGGGACATGGTGGAAAAGTTTGAGAGATGTTGTTCATTTTGTTGTTCCCTAAAATTTTGGGCTTGTTATAGTCTTGCTTCTTTTTCTTGTTCTTGCCACCATTGTTGCTTTGTGATTTGACTTGAAAAGCACCTTCAACAAATCCTTCTTGCCTCATAAGCCTTTTTTTTCTTATGCCTGTAAAGCATTTAGCAATTCTACCAAAGTAATACTTGACAGATCTTTAGTGTTTTCCAGAGATGAGATTATAGCTTCAAACCTTTCTAGAATAGTAATAAGAAATTTTTGCACAATTCTAGAATCATCAAATGTGGTACCAAAAATCCTTACTTTATTAGCAATACTGAGAAGTCTATCAAAGTAATCCTTGATTGTCTCTGAATCCTTCATCCTTTGTATCTCAAACTCTTGGACTAGATTTAACATTTGCATACCTTTGACTCTTTCACTTCTTTCATATTCTTGTTTCAGGAAATCCCAGATTTCCTTGCTTGTTTCAGCGTCATAATTCTAGTGAAGATGGATGAGGAGACAACTGTAAATAGGCTTGCTTTTGCCTTTGACTTTCTCTGCTTCTTTTCTTTGTGACTCTTGATTTGTGCTATTGTTGGATTTTCTGACACAGGAGGAACCTCATATTCATTTTCAACAGCTTCCTAAAGATCATTTGCTTCAAGATAGGCTTCCATACGAACAACCCAACTTTGATAATTTATTCCATCAAACACTGGTGGTGTAAGAACAATGAATGAAGGTTTTGAATCCATTTAAAATAGTTTGTAGGGTTTTATGTGTTGTCTAAGATAGGTGATAGCTGTTTTGGGTTGTGTTTGGTCTCACTCAATCTCACAGGTCCCTTAGGAAAAAGTTCTGATACCAATTTGTTGGAAACGAGAACAAGCTATATGAAAAGATATGTAGAGGATAAAGAGAACACAAAGGCTGGAATATTTTATTGAGCAGTATAAACACATATTTATTCATCAAAGATGTAAAACTGAATTGTTGAAAATTAACTAGAAATCAGCTAACAACCTAAGAAATCTGAAGTGTATTAGGTAGTTGCTAATTTATTAGTTTTGGATAAAACTAACTTTAACAGCTATTTTAACTCTTTCAAACCATATAAGAAGCTTTTAAGTCACATTTTCAACAGATATGTGGGTACTCTTCCGCCTATTGATTTCACCTTCTATAAATAAGGAGTAATCCTTCTGATTGAGGTATATTCAAAACTCTATTCAAGCTCTACTTCTATTATTTCTGCATTTTACTCACAAAGAGAGAGAGAGAGACACACACATACACACTTAAGCATCGGATGGCTCAGGCAGAAGATACCTCGTACCCTTAATTGTTTATGTTTCACAAGTCTCCCAAAGATTAGAAGCTCAAGATGAATACTTTCCTGCAACTACAAATTTGTTATTCTATCTAGGCATAGAGGTGTGTAAAACTTTTGTTTAACCAAAATAATCAAATCGAATCAACCAAAATTATCAGTTTGATTTGGTTTTTGTTAAGGGTTAGTTTGGTTTAGTTATAAATTTTGGAATCTTTAGTTATTTTAGTTCGATTTGATTTTCATGTTGAAGAAAACTAAAATAATTGAACCGACTAAATTGAATAAATAACATCATTTTTTATCAAACTAAAGTAGAAAAAATGAAGAACAAAATGGAAGAATAGAAGAGGAAGTAAAAACGATTCATTGAACTAAACTATTCCCTTCGCCTTTGGCCCTTCCTTTTCTCAGGCTACTCTCGTCGATTGTCATGCCATCGCTTTCCCTTTTGCCTTTAGCCCTTCCTTTAGCCATTTTTTCCGCCTTTTGCTTTCGTTTCCCCTTCGCCTTTGATGAGTCATAATTGATCAAACTGACCCGCCCTTGAACCCTTGCCTTTCTCTGACTAACAACCCTCGATCCACCCACCTTTCTCATTCCTTTTTTACTTCTACCAATGACCCACAACCAACCTCGATCCCTCGCTTTTCTCTTTGCCTTTATCTATGACTCTTTAGCCCTCTGCCTTCCAATTCTGATTGACCGATCATCGTCACCAACCTCAACGCTTCCCCTTCTTCTTTGCTCCAATTCATATACTAATGCTTGCTTGTTCTACGCTAATACTAAACATGTTATGCATATATATACACATATTTTTCATAATTTTTGGGTTTGAACGTGTATGAATTACAAATTCCCCTTGGTCTTGCTCTGATTGCTGGAAACTCTCATGCTTAAACCTCCAACTCAAGTACCTTTCTCTAGTTATTTATTGATTACTTCAATTTGGCTTTGATATTATGTAATAATACACTCTTTAGGTTATCTCGCATATTTATTGATATCGCAAGAAGTGATCAAGAATGCCCAGATATATTTGTTTAGAGTTGTTTTAAACTACATTACAGGCAATCTAGTTTTGTTTTTTAATTCCCCAAATATATCTTCGGGTTTTTTCTTTCAATCTTTTTGATTTTTTTTTCAATTTTATTGGTTTTTTCGGCTTGTATTGATTTTTCTTTTTTCTTTCTTTTTTTGCATTTTTTGTTATTTTGGTAAGTTCGATTTTTTGTATTTTTCTGCTTATTTCAATTTTTGATTTGTTCATTTTTTTTGGTTTGTTCAATTAGTTTAGTTCGTCTTTTACAAAATTTTGATTTGTTCGATTCTAGGCTTTTAGCATTTCAATTGATTTAGTTATCGAATCGACCAAATGATCACCCTTATCTAGGCAACAACAAATCTCAATGGCATTTGTTATATTTTTTTGAATATCAAGAATAATTCTTGTAATTATTAAAAACCTCTAGAGCACCACATGTAATTTTCCTTCATATTAAATTAAGTGAAGAGAGTGTTTGGTAACATCAACTTTGCTTCAACTTTAACTTAAGTAAGTTTTGAAGCACAAACTCAACTTTCTCATTTTTTGGTACATTAGATGAATTCAGGAATTTTTTATCAAATAATTATAATTTAAAATCAACTCTTAAACTTTTTAAGCGTAAGTGAGTTCAACTATTTTACTAAATAATTATAATTGAAACCAAACGGAACTGTCAATTAAATTTTGATAAAAAATTATAATTTAAAATCAACTCTAAACTTTTTAAGCGTAAGTGAGTTCAACTATTTTACCAAATAATTATAATTAAAACCAAACGGAACCGTCAATTAAATTTTGGTCAATAAGGTTTCCAAAAGCTTGAGCATTTCTTTTTTTTTTTGGATTACGCGTCATCACGAGGAAGGTAAATCGAGAGATATGCCCAAGTGGTCAGAATTTGAGGTTGCGTCCACTAACACTTATCAAAGACCACTCTCAGAAAAAATTGTTTCTCTCAAGAATCGATCTCACGCTAACAACCTTTAGCATGACTGTATCTTTACAACCCTCTCATTTACCACTTTAGCTTGAGCATTTCTTTCACTAGTGTTAAAGCTGTTTATCCAAAAACTTAGAACATTTTTTGTTAGCAAAACCAAAAATGCGAGGGAATTGATAATTAGATAAAAATTTAAAACTGCATTTTTTTTACTGTTTTTAACTTATTTTTAGTTTTTAATTTTCTAAAATAATGAAAACGTGTTCTCTTTACTGTTTTAAAAAATACATTTTTGAAAACAAACAAAAAATGTAAAGAAAATTCAAAATAACAAAAAGTTATTTTGAGTGTTTTCATCTAAAATAAACTCTAAACTCAAAACATATTTATTTATTTATTTATTCACATTTTATTATTTTAATGAGAAAAAATATTATAAAATTCATTAGCTTTAAAATATATATATATTTTTAATAATATATTAACATTAAATATTTATAATTTACTAAATAATCAAATTTATTGAATAAAATATTATTAAAAAATTATTTTCAAAATTTCAAAAAGGCATTTTTAAATTTTCTGTTTTGAGAAATGATTTTTTAAAATGACAAAGACATTGTGTTTTCAATTTTCTGAAAAAAGATTATCAAAATAGAAACTGAAAATGAATTCAAAATTCAAAACTAAAAATTAAAAAGTAAAGAAAACATAGACTAATATTTTAATGATAATCTACCAAAAATATATATATAAGAAAATCGAAAAAAAGACAAGAAATGGGGCCACAGATATAATGGAGAAGGAAGAAGATAATGTGAGTGAATTGGAGCTGGAGCTGGTGGCTTCCCTTGCAGGCAAAGGTAAAAGCGACCTTTCTTCTAGCTTGGCGCCCTAAGTTGCCCAACTCATTGATGTCATTCTAACCGTCTTTATGAGCCATATATGACTTGTCCCCTTTCCCTTTGTTCTTTCTACATATTATATGTATGTATATGTTTATGTATATGTGCTGTGGCAGATTCAGTGCCTAGATCTAGGGGCCATTTATTTGTTTTCATTTTAATATGAAATTATGATTTTATTAATTTTCTACCTATGATTATATATTAATTAACATATGACAATTATTTTTTTATATGTAGATAATAGATTTAGAGAGTCATATACATAAATTTAGGTCAATAAGGGAATGACATGTGTCACTTTCTTTAACTCATATCTAAATTCAATAGAGTAATTTAGATTTTATTTTTAACTCGACTCAAATTTAATAAATCTATTTTAATTTGAATTCAAACTAGAGATTTCGTCACTTGATAACAGCGTACCATGCAAATACTAGAGGAGATCTCGAATCCAAATTATTTCAAGACTAATATCAAATATCTCACATTGTTCAATATATATACATAAGGAAAGAATTTTTATAAATAAAATTATTTGACTACAAACTCATCACTTCTCCTTCTGAATTTCATTACGTCCAAAGTCATACTGAGGGATCTGGCCTTGCCTCTCTCTAATCTCCAAGGAGTCAATCCCAAGGTTCAACTCCTGAGGTAACATATGGCGATGCCTTACGTACTTTCCATCACTGTTTGACACCCACACTGGGGCCAATCTATTGATGAATTTGCTTGCCTCAACTTACTTACTCTCTCGGACCTATAAATCCCATGGCTCCTAAATGTGATCCATCTCACATTCAAGCAGGGGGGTACTAACTTAGAAAACCAGCAGTTAGTGGGTTTAGATTACTTGATTATTATTTTTGGGTATTTGTGATATATTGATATATATATATATATATTTTGTTACAATTTGACTAATGTGATAAAAATAAAAGTTCTCTATATCTTGAAAAGTTAAAGGCAATAAAAAGAGGAGATTGTGTGTGGGTGTGTGTAAAAAAGTCAAGAGATGAGAATGTGTAGGTGTGTAATAATCTAAGCCATGAGGGTTGAATAATCAAAGGTTAAAATGGTTGAAAAGTCAATGAAAGGAGTTGTGGAAGGGTTGAAAATTCAAAAGAAAAGAAGTTTGAAATTGTTAGTCCTTTAGGATATGGCCAATCAAAAGGGGTGAATTGAGTGATTAATTTTTTTTTAATTTTAATAAATATTTTTGATTAATAATTTTATTAAAAATATATATTCGATAAATATAATAAATTATATTTAAAATTAATAATAAATGTAAACCATAAAATATAACAAAAATAAATACAATGAGACATAAGATAATTTATAGTGGTTCGGTATTTTCACACACACCTAGTCTATTTTCCTAAGATCTAACCACTCTTCGGGTTTCACTAAAATAATTTCACCAAATGGAGAAGTTCGGATTTATCGTAGCAAACTTGAATAACTTTTCTCCTCTTACCTCGTGGCTCTTCAGTGGATGTGCAATAATATTTCGAGAGTCTCAAATTGTTTGGATGCTTTGTTTAAGAGCATTTGAGAGCTTTTAGGTATTATAAATATGCAATGGAAGCACTTGAATACTCAAAAAATGAATTTGGGAGTATTTATAACTATTTTAGGCACTTTTCCAACGATAAAACATCTTACCGTTATAGTAAGAAAAATTTAGTATAACTTAAATCTAATATGTGCACTCTAATAACCAAGAGAGCTTTTAGATTAGTTGGTAAGGGAAAGATTTCGCTAGCTTGAGATTGTGGAATCAAACCATGGGAGTTGCACCTAGTTGTTAAATTTTTTTTTGAGTTACATATGGTATAAAAATATTATATAAATTAATTTAAAATATTTTTAATAGAAAATAATATTTTTGATAATACATATGATATAAAAAATATTTTTGATAGAAAATAATATTTTTGATAATGCATATGCTATGAAAATATTTTTAATAAGAAATAATATTTTTGGTAATACAAATGCTATGAAAAAAATATTTTATAAATTAATAAAAAATAATTCGATACTATAATTAATATATTTAAGAAAAATATTCCTTTTGATAATCATCAAAAATACTATAATTTATATTTTAAAAATTCTCTTTTTGTTAATTATCAAAAACTTAATTAATATGAGCAAGTTGGCTCAACAAAAATGTCAAAAAGAAAAAGGGTTGAAAAGTCAATAAATCTCATGTGGGGATATTTTGGTAATTATGCCAAAAGGAGAGGAGTAAAATTGGGAGAGAATGGGGGGAGTAGTTGGAAGTGGCGTGCAAGCCACTCCTCTCCCTCTCCTCCACGCTTTCTTGTCTTCTTCTTGCCTTCCCTCCCTCTCCCGATTGCTTCTCCTTCTTTTTCTTTTCTTCCATCATTCTTCTTGATTAGAGCTTCAAGTGGTAGGGTTTTAGCTTCTAACAGGTTGCTTTTTCTTTGGGATTCCATCAACAAGGCAAGTTTTTCTTCCTCTTTTAAATTTAAGAGGCAAGTTTCATATCTCTTTAGTTTTAGGGTTCAAGTTCTCTTCTTCTCTCTATTTATATGCAAGCTCATATTCTTTTGATTCTAATACACGATATATTTTGTTGCTTCACATTTGAATACATCAAGAATCTCTTTTTCGGTTGATGGTTATTGGTTTTTTCTCTCATTTGAGATTTATTTTTTGGTGTTGTGGGTCTCTCATCCTTGTTTTTCTCAACCTGTGGATTTATCTTGATTCATGTTAAGATTTGTTGAAATGTTCAAATAGGGTTTGTTTCACCCTATAACCTTCAAGGAATGTTGTTTTATTGGTTAGAGTTTTGATTTAGGCAAGAACTTGGTTGTATCTTGCTAAAATTTTGGTTTCTCCTTTGTCGTATGCATTCCAAGCCTCTGTTGGTTGACATTTTTCCTTGATCGGTCGACTGTTTTTGCAAAATAGCCTTTTTCAATTGACAGATGCTTCCCTATTTGTTGACCATTTTTGTTCATCAATCTGCGCATGTTGTACTTTTTCAAACATAACTTTCTGTGGTTATATCTAATTCGAGATGCTCTTTTTGCGTTATAATCTAAACTTAATAAGATTTGTTTTGGTATAATAATTGAATCATTTGGACAAGTTTATAACCTCTAGTAGCCCTATGAAGTTCATGCTTGAATCTGAAAATCTCTGTTTCTTCATAATCTGATCATGTCTCGATTTTTGGAACATAACTTTCTGTAAAGATGTCCAAATTATAATCCGTTTTTTGCTCCATAAACTAAACTCCTTAAGATTTGCTTTGTAATAATTCTTGGATCATTTGGGTATGTTTCAAGCCCGTAGTAACCCTATCAATCCTTACCCATAATCTAGAATTTTTCTATTTCAGGTAGTCTGCCTTGCTCCAATTTGCGAGAAATAAATTCCTTGGGTTATGATTTGAGTATGGTTGAGATTCATTAATAGGCTATGTGTTTCTTCTTTTGTTAAAAAATTTCTTAGAGAATTGAGGGAGTCTTATTGAGCATTTCTTGTTGTATTTTTATTCACTAACCAAATAGGGCTTGTTCCTCCCTACATTTCTTTGTGGAATGATGTTGTACCCTAAGGGGATAGGTTCCAAATATTGATATTGGGTTGGTTGTGTGATTCGGTTTGTGGTTATGTTACATTGCATTATGTTGCTATATTGCTTCATATGATGATGTTAGGCCATGAGTTGCATTCATTGAGGGTTATGTTTTGTATGTGTTGGGAGCTTGAGCATTGACATGACACAGTTGGTTGGTTGAGTGCTGACTTGTGTATGATAGGTGAGCATATGCATGTAGAGCATTCACATGTGTGAATTACTATGTAGGTGTAGCATGGCCTAATGCTTCGCTTATGGGGGCCTTGTCATCACATTTATGTTGCAAGAGTCATTGCATTATTTATGTGTTGCATTGCATGGTGGCAGTGTTGGCTTGTGAAGGGGTTCTAATCCCACAACAGTTGTATCTTGTGATGCGTAAGATTGGGAGTTCGAGTCCCACGGTACCTTGTGATCTTGTATGTAATTGTGAGTGCTTCGGCACGTGATGATGATGGAGGTGGATATGATACTGGTGGAAGTGATATGAGAGTCTTGGGCTCATGTTATTGATTTGGTAACCTGATCTTAGCTGCTGGTAGGTTTGTATACTGGTTTTGGGAGCCAATATGTGCATCTTTTGTGGGCCCCAAGGACCATATATGAGCATCTATACATTTATGATTATGACTTGGTATTGTTTTATACGATCACATGACATGGTGTGTGATATGGCATATGATATGGAATAGGTTGTGTGTTGTTTATGTAAATGGGAATAACGTGTGTTTCAATGTATAGCATGATATTTTGGAGAAGTCCACTCGTATCTATTTTCCATTATTTCTATATACTTGCTAAGCCTTGTGACTCATCTTGCTTTAACATCATTCTAGGTTTGGAGGAAATGTGAAGTTCAAGGTTATTTCTAGTGGGATAGATCTTTTTGGGGTAGTTATGTGTACAGAGGCGATCATGACCAGAAAGATCTTTGGGGGTTTGGCTTTTCAGGTGCAAAAGAATATATGTTGTGTTTTGGTTAGATCTAAAGTGCACATTTTATGTAATTTGGAGAATTAGATCTTAGTGGATGTATTAAATGAATTTAATATGTATTATGTTTCTGTTGTATATACATATATATATATATAAAGTTAAAGAGAATTTGTGAATGTTTTTATTTAAATTTTTAGTCACAACCTCCAGATTTTAGGACGTGACAAGCCGTCCTTGAAGAACCATTTCCTACATCTAGATCTGTTGGCTCGTGTTAGCTGTTTGGCCTAAACTTGTTCCTTCCAGTCCAAATGAGATGATTGGGCATAGGGCTTGAGGCAACGACGATCTGCACGAAGAGGGGTGGCTGACACCTATAAACATTCTGACACTCAAGTAAGTAAGATTTCAAAGTGGTTGTTGCAAGTGAGTTAGGAGCTGGGGATCTCAAGGCAATTAAGATCTGTTCAAGATGCACGGATCTTGGCATAGCGATGAGAGGATAGGGGGTGTTACTAAATTGATGTGGATGGAATGGGTCTTGTAGACCGTGCCCAATACTAAGCAATGGATTTGTTTGTTAGGCCAGACCCAATAAAATTAGTACGGTCCAAATTACATGCCCAGAATAATTGTTGATTAAATTAGCTTTGTATTTGTTCAAATAAGTCTTTGGAGATGTTAGGACTTTGAAGTGTTCCAAAACAGTTTCGGAATGGAGATATTTTATTCCATAACTAGATATATTTGTGGCAACTACTAATTAGCTACAAAATAAGAATTATTGTTATGTTATTTCCTATACAACTGTGTCGTATCTTATCCAATGAATACAAAAAGTTAATCTATTCTCAACTCTTGAGGTTTTAGTAGATTTTGGTTTCCCTCAAAGTAAACCAGTTTATTTTCCCGATCGAGCACGTAACAGCTCGCTTGGAGTAACGGGTGTACGTAGCAACTCACTAAGGTACTTGCGATGTACAGATTCTGAGGTCTAGTTCCCAATGCAGGTGGTTACTTTCCATCATCACACATATACTTATAATTTGTGATTTCAAATGTAAACATTATAAATAACATTTAAGTTTTAAAATATCTAACTTTAATAATTATATTAGTTAATACAAATTCTATAGGAAGGTAGTAAAAATATTTAGAGAGCTAAAAGGGCTATTGCCCGGCCCTCTGCATCCATCAGTGTGTATATATATATATATATATGTATATATGTGTGTGTGGTCTTATGATATGGGTCAAGTGATCGAATAAGTAATATATTGATATTAATTCGGTGAGTTGCGAGTTCGATTTTTATCTTGTATAAGGACCAAAAGTCCAATCTACGATTTATCTCATCTAACATAATTGAGGACGCTAATACTGAAAATCGCATAAGGACGATCATTCTATGTGTATATACATGCGTGTATGTGTTTGAATGTGAGTTGATGGGTACTCTATCCTCATTTTTTCATTAGCCTCTTCCAAATGGAAAAGATAGAACTTTTTTTTTTTTTTTAAGAGAGGGGTGGAAGGGGCGCTTTTTATACCATAATCTCCAATAAAATTCATATCCATCAAAACTCTCCATCATATATAATGAAATTCAATCATACACCTCCAATATATAATTCTTATTTGGATTCAAGATTTTGGGTCAAATATCGCTATAGTGTTTAACTTAGTTTATCTTCTGATTAATATATAAGAGCTTATATGTTCTTTAAGATCTTAAATTCTATTTATTTACATAATTGATATAGTTGAAAGTTCTTTTAAAGTTTTTTTTCAAAGGTCGATCTATACTCCTCTCACTTTTTTTTTTTATAACTTAAAAATTATCTAAAAAAATCAATATTTAAGCAAATTAAAAGCCAAAGTGCCCTCTTATCAAAAGTTTTTAACTCCCAAATAAGCTAAATATTATTCCATCCATTTCCATTCAATCTGATAGATATCATCTCCTCTCATAAACAAAGTTCCAATTGAGGCAAGCCAAGGGAAACCTATACATAAAGGCTCAAGCCTTTTTGTTTGGAATTTTATCAAGTTTGACCTCTAAATTGAACTCGGAACTAGCACACATTCGAACTCAAGACTTGAGTTTATTTGTGTAGAATTTTATCGAATTCACACTTAACTCATTTATATTAAACGAATTTTAAGTAAATCTTCCATGAGCTCTAAATTTAAAACTCATCTTAAACTTATTTTTTTTACTTGATTATATATAACATATAAAAATTAGTATATTTTAATATATATATATATATTTAAAATTTGAATAATATAAATAATATCACAAAAAAATCCTCAATTAAAAAAAATGCATTATTTCAAAGGAAAAGTCTCAAATGAAACTTATAAACGAGCCCATAGTCAAGACTTTAAATGAATGAACTTTCACAAGCCTAAACGAGCCAAACAAACACTCTCAAACTCAACTTTAAATCATCTACTAATCCAACTTAGAAACAAAAGTCAAACTTATTTATTTAATCAATAAACAAACTTGAACCTAAATTAAAATGAGTTTTGAGCTATTTACAAAAATGCCGAAGAAAATAACTTATTCTTCGACCAAGCAACCTAGAGATTTCCTCGGCATTTTCTTTGTTAAATTTTTTGGTTTATTTTTTTATTTTGTTTGGTTAAATTTAGTTTTAGTTTTGCTTAATTTTTATTTAATTAATTTAATTTAGATTAATTAGTGTTTAAGTGACACAATTAGTAATGGAGGGCCTGAGTGTACTTTATTATTTTTTCATTTTCATATTTTTGTAATAATAAAAAATTTAGTTTTTGAATGGAAAATTGCTAAATTTTTATTTAATTGATTTAATTTAGATTAATTAGGGTTTAAATGACACAATTAGTAATGGAGGGCCTGAGTGTAATTTATTATTTTTTGGATTGAAAATTGCTTTATTAGTTTAAATTTGACAGCATTTTATAATTATTGCAGTTATAAAAGTTCAAGTATATATTCGTAAAAGTTAAACTTTATTATACAATTAATCAAGGGACAAAGCTCTAACAATTTTTTTGTTTTTTCCTCATGAACTTGAAATTTACAATTTATTTGTAGATAAATTTTTATGTTTAGAATAACACAACTCAAAATACAGAATTTAATTAAATTTCACAAACTATATTTTTAATAAATTCAGGTTTGAAGTTTCACTTGCACTCACTTTCTAAAATACCATGGTATTTAATAACTTTGTTAAAGTAAAGAAAAAACAACTGTTATTAAACGACATATATACATGTTTTATATTATTTAGTGTATAGACATATATTAATTTTTAAAATTAAGAATATAACTATTTTCGGTCCGAACTATTCTTAGGGTGCATTTGATTGCAATGGTAGAATTTGGGTGGAAAGAAAATAAATTTCGGAGAATTAAATTATCTAGAATTAAATTCTAAGAAAAATATCAATTGAAGGCGTTTGATTGGCTTAATTTTCTACCTAAAAATAAATTAAAAATATTACAAAAATATTCAAAAAAACAAAATATATATACACAAATATACATACATGCAGCTTCAGGTTGAAGGAGGCTGCCGCCCTCGCCGTTCACTCCTCGGGGTTCACCATATCACGCTAGCTCATTGCCTCTCACTCGCCCTCTCTCTCACTCAGTCCATCGCTACCATCACTAGCCGAGGCTGTCATGCCCAACCGCCGACCGCACTTCCCCTCCTCCTCGCAATCGTCAACCACACTTCCCCTCTTTTTCTCCTTCGTGCTTCCGCTCTTTCTCCTCCTTTTCTTTTTCTTCTCCAAATGCCTGGAATTTCTTTTCCAACCCCCCCCCCCCCCAGAATTGGTTTTCCAACAAAAGTGAGAATTAGATATCATGTGAGCAAAAGTGGGAACTTGAATTACCTAAAAAATATGGCCTATCAAACACTGCCAAAACTCCAACTTACAACTTAAGCTATAAAATATGGCCAATAAAACATGCCTCATTTTTTGCAACTTTGGCTATAAAATATATAAAGAAGTAATTAAAATATTTTTATAACTCGAATGGCAAAAAACAAACGCAATCTATACTGAAAATAGTCAACTTCATATATTAATTATATTTAATAATTTAGATACAATTAACTATATATAAAATAAAGAGTTAAAATAAAATTATATCTGGCATATGAAATTTATCATAATCTTTTTATTCAAAACATGTATTTATATTATTAGAATTGAAAATTAATACAACAAAAATTTGTAAAATTTATTGATTCCAAATAAGGGTTAGTGTCTTAGTTATTTAAATTTCGAGTTTAACGAATATGAAACCTATTTGCTCTACTAATTAAGAGATTCCTCATTAACAAGTGTTATGCATTGCATATGAATGTCTTAATAAGTGATTATAAATTTAGAGGAGACGACTTAATTAGTATTCTAACTCCAATGAGTCATTGTTATTTCTTGCTCCTAAAGTTTCCTTTTTGCTAAAAAAAATTATTCATAATAATATTAGGAAAAAGGTTTATCAATCTTAATTATGGAGTTTATTCTTTATATTTGAAAACAATTTACTTTGTAGCAAAAAGATCTTAAATAAAATAGTAAATCAATATATGATTTTCAAAACAAAAAAAGAAATACAAATTGAATAAAAAAAATTGCAGTTTATTCATCATTAGATAAACCAATTTATGGGTTTATAAAGAAATGATAAACTTGCTAAATTATTTTGGCTGGAGTTTTAGATTAATAAATTTTGTAATAGAAATTAAAAATGTTTAAAAAAAAAAAAAACTCACTGAATTCCTTAGTCCTTACTGACATGCGCAAGCTGGCTAGTAGCCGGTAAGTACGTACTTGAACTTGACTTCATCAATTAATATAGTTGGAAACTGAACACTGATACTATTATTTGGTCTAAGCGAGTGAAAAAGGTTGTCTCTATGAATCCACTTTTTATGTTATTAATTCTTCAAACCCAACATGGCAGCAACTTAATATCTTACACTTTTGTTTGCTTGCTTGCTTGCTTTCAGATTCAAAAGACAAATATATATAACCTATTTTTAGATGAGTAGCTAGTTATTTCATGAGAAAATATCATCTTTTACTAAAGATATGTCGTTTTACTGTTTACTACAAATTTCCATCCATCTATCTATCTATCTATCTATCTATTTTCATGAAAAGACATATCTTTTTAAACATGGATTTGTCTTTCTTTTTCCATTATAAGCGTTACAGACTAGCAACAGAAATTAAAGTTAATTTGGTGGACAAATAGAGGGTAGTAAACAGAAGCTGAAGGTGAAGGTGATAAGAGGGTACGTAATAGGGGCTGCGTAGTCGACTGGGTTACTCTCTACTTTTTGTTGCCATTATTCATTTGCTGTGTAACTTTTACTTTCCATTTTCCCTTTGAAGTTTCTCGACAACCAAGCAGCACAAAATCTTGTATTTTTCTCTTATATGCAAGAATGCGACAGGAAACCAACACCAATAAATTCCCCCATCAATGCATATCTCACTAGCACATGGCTAAATTTACACGCCTATTATTAATTATTATGCTCTTCAACAAAGCTAGCTACTGCTTCCATTATAGATATGCAAATACAATACTCAACGACCGCTTCAATTATTACGAACGTTACTGATCGCTTTGGCTAGAAAATCCAAGCTTTTTGGATCCGTATATATAGTTGTAGATATATCAGAGTATTATATTTATGAAGAATTTTTCTGAAATTTTTTTCTTGTTAATTAAACAAAAAGGTAATTAAGTCTGAATTTCTACTTTCCTCAACGTTTTGCTCCGCTCATGAGATTATACTCATAAGTGAGAAAATTACAAGCTCCAACAATACTCAGGTGTCTATCTTGTCTATATATGGATCTTAAGTATAGTAAATATTCAGTTAGATTTTTGTGAAAGTATTCTCGTTAGCTTCTTTATCTCTTATTAAATAAAATAATGTTACTCTTACACCATTGTGTACACTTTAGACTATACAATGTTATAAAATAAACTAAAATATCCCTGAGCCAGAGAGGCTCAGGGATATTTTGATTATTTTTACACTATTGTGCAGTTTAAAGTGTATACAGTGGTGTAAAAATAGCATGATTCCATCAAATATAAACGTAGGACGAGAGAGCACTGCGAGACTTAAATTTATGTACAATTAAGAGAGCAATGGACAGTCATTGGACTCAAACACAAGGCCTTTGAAATTACTGCTATTTATTCCACTGCAGGGTTACCGCATCGGTAGTAAAAACCAAAGGCAGAATTGTATGTAGGAGAAATAAAAATAGAAACTCTTTATATATATAATTAATTAATTGGAAGAAGGCTTAAGGTAAGGTGGCCATTCTGGACTACAGAGAAGAATGGAACAGTGGAAGAAACATTGTTCGAGTTGATAATGCACAATTGAGGGGGAGAGAGGGAGAGAGAGAGTACAAGGTTTTGGTAACAATGGAAGAACCATTAATTTCGGTGATGAGAAATAAACAATTGCCTCACCGTTTGTACTGTTTGACTGATCCAAATTCCAAAGTTTTAACTTTCAGAACATGGGCGAATTAGAAGGGGAAGAATTGACCAAATTGAGAATGCTGTTCCAGTAATTCTTGTTATCCTCGTAGTAATCGCCGCAGCCGCCGCTGTCCGATTCTCCGCCGCCGTCAGAGAAATTCCCGTCGGCGGAGCCGTTGATCAAGAGGTCCGTGAACCTCTCCATGAAGTTGACATGGTCCGACGTCCCGGTTCTCAGAGATTCCGGCGTCCACGAAACTCCGTCCATGGCCATCTCCTGAAGCCCCGACGTGAACGAAACCGAGTTCTCCACTCCGTCTTTGAGCTCCGGATACTGGGTCGTCGAGTTGTCGAGGCTCTTCCAGTCCTCTTGGCCATTGTCTTTCTCGATTCCTTTGACGAACTCTACGAACGCCGTGGAAGAAGAGCTCTCTCCGGCGCCGGCGTTCCAGTGTTTGTTCAGAGGAGTGGAGGCCGTGGAGTCAAGGAAGGAGGCGGAGGCGGAGGCGGAACGGAGCTTAGATTGGCGGGCGAGGCGGGCTTCGGCTTCAAGGCGGGCGCTCTCCCACTGTGCCATGTGGCTGAGGTTGGCGGCGCTCTTGGAGTGGCCGTCGGCTACGGTGGCGGCTGCCCCGGACAAAAGGGCATCGTTCTTGGGCTTATGGGTCACCGGGTCAATCCCCATCTTCGCCAACCTCTTCTTCAGATGCGTGTTCCAGTAGTTCTTGATCTCGTTGTCCGTTCTCTTGGGCAAGTGGGTTGCTATGGCCGACCATCTGATCAAAACAAAACAACATATATATATATATATATATGCTCTGTCACTTGTGACTTGACAACAAGAAAGCAAGCAGAGGATCAAAAGCAAAAGAAAAAACATCTCATCAGTAAATAATTAATTAGGCGATCGACCTGTTGCCGAGCAGAGCGTGGAGTTGAATGATGGTTTGTTCTTCGTGTAGACTGAACTTTCCTCGCTTGATATCGGGGCGGAGATAATTGGTCCACCGGAGCCGGCAGCTCTTGCCACATCTCTGAAGCCCTAATTAAGAATTAAGATATTGGAGGGAGATTAGGGCAGCAGACTCAAGAATAATGAAATTAAAGAAAGAAATATGAAGGGGAAGTGATCAGAGTAGGCTACTGACCAGCTTTGGCGGGCAAAGAGCGCCAGCTGCCATGGCCGTTTTCTTCAATGTAGGCCAAGAGCTTCTGGTCTTCTTCAGGCGTCCATGGCCCTTTCTTCAAGCCCACCTTGTCGCAGCATGGAGTTCGACCCATTTGCAGAGATCGATCGATCGATGGAATGGAAGACAGCGTGCGGGTGGGGTTTCTGTTTCTACTGAGTTCACCAAGAGATGGGCGAAGCCAAGGGCGAGAGAGACAAGAGTCCTAAATATAGGGAGAGAGAGAGAGAGAGAGTGAGCCAGAGAGGGATGTGGAAGAAAGAGAAGTCGGCAACAGGATGGGGGGAACACTCATTCAATGGATATCACTCTGCTGTGGAAAAGGAAAAGAAAAAGCCAACCCCATGCAAATCCACACTAATTTATACAACCAAAATAATAAATATAAATCAACTAATTAAGGAATCATATCATTGGGCGCTCTCTTAGAAAACCTATTTAGGTTATAAATTCAAAGGACCTTCTCTTCTCTTCAAAGAACCTATTTTATATATATTTATATGGAGTTCTTTACAAATTAAAATTCAAAGATCAGAACCCAATATCTAGCTAGATTAATTCTTTTATTTTGGGAATTCATGAAATATATGAGACTGTCACACTCTTAATTAGATGATTTATATATGAGCGATTTTGGATAGTTTCAAAGAGTTAATCAATAAGACTAAAATATACGTGATTGTAAAAACTATAATAATATGAAAAATGTTAATTATACAAATAATTAGATTATCAAGAAGATGACTGAAAATGTTAAATGACAAAAATACCATCACTTAATTTGTCGATGTCGTCTCTAGATGAATCCTCAGACTTCATCCGAGCCCAATCAATCTTCATGAAGTCTAAGCTAATTCTTTTATTTGCGATATTTTGATGATCGATGATGGAATCTGATCAAACTTTATTATGATCAGATGAAATCTAATTTGATCATCAAACTTATTATTCTATGTCAATACATGTAACATTATCTTAATAATATTTGCATCATAAGTTCTTCAAAAGTACATTAATCATCCCTTCAAATACGAGGTACGGGAGCGTTAGAATGGCATTATTATTATTTGAAGCTAAAACAACTCATTAATAACTTTGACTTGTATTTTAGAAATGTCGTCCAATTAATATGATAGATATTTCTGAAGAAATACCATGTCTGAGTTGAGTTGAAACTATTTTATTTTTTCTTTATTTTTATTACTTCATCACAATATTCATTCAGCATGAGGCATGAGATAGTTGCTGTTTTGGAACTTTAATTTGTTCTTTTATCAGTCTTAATTTCTTATATTATTATATGGTTACATTTGAATTTCTAATTAAATCAAATATATATAATGTATGGTATTAAAATTATTTAAACCCTTAATCTTAATATTCTTTCTCCATAAATGTGTGCTTCTAATTGTAATAATATTATTTATTTTGAAAAATAATGATATAGCAGCTGAATTATTGAGGGTTGTGTTGGCTTGACCCATATTATTAAAAAAAAAAAAAAAAGGACTCCAAGATAACCTCTAAGACTTAATAAAAGAGTTGGCCATATCAGGGCAAGATAAAAGGATTGTGCTACATGTCGAGCTCAATTTGGCTAGTGGGTTAGATGATTGGGCTGCCCCTGTAATTTTTTTTACAAAAAATTACTTTTCAGAAAGTATTTTGCACTTATGTTAAAATACAAAATTTGTTACAAAATATAAATAAAAAATATTTCAAACATACTTTTATTTATCAATTGTATATTTGAAATAAAAAATATTTCAAACATAAAAAATAGATAATTGGCTGTCAGGTTGCAGGTCGCATACTTCTAATCTAGCATGACTCATATGTTATAATAATGAGTCATGTTGGGTTGAGCCCCAAGACATCACAAGACGAGTGCAATTTTGTTCATCTCCTTTAACGGAGATGAACATCACTCTCACAACTTTTGTGAGGGTGATGAGTAATGGAACGACACTTTGTTTCAGGTGACATGCCGTTTCGTTACTCATCACCCTCACAACTTTGTTTCAGGTGACATGTCGTTTCGTTACTCATCACCCTCACAAAAGTTGTGAGGGTGATGTTCACCCCCGTTAAAGGGGGTGAACAAAATCGCACTTCCACAAGATGAGTGACTATATAAATATAATTTCGGTTTACAACTCGAGACAATCTTATATTATGTTTATTTGAATATAATTTTTAAATTAAAGTTTAATTAAAGATATAGTTGATGTTGTTAATAAAATTAAAATATTATCAATACGATATCTACCATAATTATTAAGCAAAATTGCTAGAGAGGTTGTATTTAATAAATTGTTGTTAGAGAGTTTACTTGTTTAAACAAGAGGTTGTAATACTTACCTTTTTACTAGAAGACTTGCTTGTATAGACAAGAAGTTGTAATTTTCTATCTTGTTGCTAGAGGGTCTACTTAGAATTAAGTAGGAGATTTTAGTGAATTGTTTTAAATCTTTAATAGAGAGTTAAGATAGTGGATTAAGTTTGATTTAGACAAACCACTATAAATCCTTGCGTTCTATTGCATTTATTTTGATTGTGTTTTATTATTTTCATATTTTATTTTCAAAACTTCTTATAAAGTTTTCAAATTTGTCAAAGATCCAATTCACCCCTTTTTCTGTTGTAGTGCCATTGTTATACAGACAGTAAATGATATTAACAGGTGAGTATGATGAATAATATGAGTGAAGTCAAATTTACCAGAAGTGAAAGGTCATTTCTTTTGTTAAGAGACTGGATATTTCTAATCGTGGTTCTTCATAAATTCGCATGGGCCACTTGTGTAACACCCCATCTCGTCAGGCGTGTCACTATAAGAGTATTCTTGGGATTTTTTTTTTTTCTTTCTTCAAGCTCAACACGCGCGGTGTATTAGAACAATCTTCACATGCAGATACAAACCCCGAGAACCCCAGCCTTGCTCGTTTAACTATCAAGACCAATAATCTTAAACTAAACGAGACTTAATACGACGCAGCGGATACATTATTATCAAAACACCGTAGTTCTTACATTGTTTTTCTTTAGCAAAATACGCAATACAGATCAAATGATAACATTGCTAATATACAACCGTTCATTTACAACCTGAGATACGTATTAAAGCCTCCAAACGTTACAACAGTTATCAAACTAAGCACCATTGGCCCTCAACCGGCCACGTCCTTGCCCTCGCAGCAGTCCCTGGCTGGAACATTAAGGGTTACAAGGGCATAGCCCAAGTTAGATGATAAAACATCTAAGTGGCGGTATGAAACAGTTTATACAATGCATGAGAGACACACGAGCATGGCATACTCAGACAAACGACAACATGCAAGACACGTCTAACTAGAGACATCACCCTGACATACTTAATCCCTCGAATATCCCACTGTGGCACACGTTCACCTGGTCTAACGTTAATCCCTCGAGTGCACTGTCGTGACACCCGTTCACCAGGTTTAACATTGTTCCCTCGAGTGCCCCAGTGTGACACCCGTTCACCTGGATTAACATTGTCCCAATCTCAAGTAGACCCCATCCCGTCCCACACAGAAAACAACATTGACACAAATATCAATACCCCGATGATTTGAAAATCAAACGCCATGCACCGACTCTTTTGCAAGTAAAAACAGTTGATGCAATATATCACATGTTCAATATGCAAATGATGACACAAATACATAAGTGAAACGCTTTCGCAGAACAACCCAAGTTCCGGAGGGTAAAACCGCTCACTAGAACTGGCCCCATTTGCATCTAACCTAAGTTCGGGAGGATAACACCACCCACCTGAACCCACTACACACCTTCCAACATGTTTTCAAGATAAGGTAAAGATAGGATCAGACCACTTACCTCCAATGTATTCAGATGGCCTCGATCCTCGTGCAATGCATCGATTTGCGTGCCAAATCCCAATTGCTTGAACTTATACTCAACCTCGAGCCACAATACTTCCTAAATACCATATTTAATTAAGAAATCATTAAAAATTCATTTTCCTCAATTTTTCATAATTTTCTCTATTTTCTCCCAATTTTCTCCTCGATAATTCCAAAATAATTATTTCTTCAACTATTTTCCAAAATATTTCAACATAATAAATTCTAAAATAATTAATTAAAAATACTGAAAGAAGAAATACCCAAAATGCCCATTTCACGCGCCCTCACGCGCCTGAAGCGTGGGTGCGTGTGGAGGTTGGTGCATGACTGCACGCGCCACCTTCTTCCTTGTTAAACCAGTCTCCGGCGGTCGCTCCGATAGCGAAAATAAGGGCACCCCCTTGAAGCCCTTTGCAAGTCGATCACAACGGCATTAATTTCAGGCCGAAAGGCCACCGGAAAGTGGCCCAAACGGCCAGTTGCAGGTGGCTCGCGACGGTCCGCCTAGGCTCTTCCGACCGTGCTTCGAACGGCCATTAAACGCACACCACTGCTTCCCAAATTCATCAGAAACGATGCCCATACCCCAAGGAGCAAAAGCCCTCTATCCCTTGCCTTCGATTCTTTCCCAAAATCGATCAATTCGACGCTAAAATTCTTCAAGTTTCAATCGCCTTTTTATAGCCAAAACCCGGCCATTTTCCGACCAATCGTCGGCCAAGCTTGGTCCCCAAGCTTTCTACTGCCAGTTGCAACCTCCCCCAGTCATCCCTCGGCCGTCCCATCGCCGAAAACGGTGGCCATGTGCGTGGCAGTGCGGCGGTCGAATTCTCCCTTGTGTTCACACTATGAATTTTCATTTTATTGCACTTTCACCCCTGTTTTCTTCAAATAACAATTCTGCCCTTTTCACAACACCCCTGATAAATCCAAATATACCACTAAGTTTCACAAGTTTAGTACATCTCATTTGACCCTCGAAACTCTTGAAAAATTACTGTTTTGACCTCCCTCGGGCAAAATGAGAAAACTACACTTAGCCCCGGCTGGTCAAATTGACCCTAAATCCATTTGATTCAACCCGAAATCGCTTAAGGGTT
Organism: Diospyros kaki; assembly: GCA_036245055.1. Taxonomy (NCBI): domain Eukaryota; kingdom Viridiplantae; phylum Streptophyta; class Magnoliopsida; order Ericales; family Ebenaceae; genus Diospyros; species Diospyros kaki. The sequence goes on from BSEG01000016.1 coordinate 35,848,345, forward strand.
GTTTTATACTTAAAATATTAGTCCTTGACACGTTCTGTTGACATTTCGGATATCTCTAACGTCGATTCGGTTTTCTCAGCCTAGTCGACAGCTATATCGAAAACTGTTCCTGATCCAATTTCTTTCATCACTAAAAATCATAATTCGAATCACTTGTCGATATTGTACAATTTTCTTTGGCTATCTAAGGTCCGGGTTACTCCCTCCGACTGATTTAATCATCTAAAACTGCGTTAGTGTGTCATATAGCCTTATTCTTTCGATAATTCCAGTTATACCCTTCATTAAATATCATTTATACTCTTAATAATTTCCCGGGTATTACATTCTCCCCCCCTTTAATAAATTTCGTCCTCAAAATTTGGTCTGGGACAATTGTATCACCACTGGTGTTAATGACTCCCAAGTGTAATGCCCTATACACCATTCCTAGTTCTTAGTAATCATTCATATCTTTTATTTCCTTAGGGTTTGGGTTTACCAGACTCATTTCTGATCTTCCAGAATATCCTGTTGTAGCTCCATATCGGCGGCTACTCAACTCCCAAAATGATTTATAAAACCCAGTATCATTCCCAATCGTGTTCCCAAAGTATATTTTATCTGGCTCTTAAATCTCCCAACCCAATGATCACACCAAGATTGAACTAACTCGGCTACCATGATGGCACAGAAATTGATAACATTGGACTTACTCAGCGTATCTTTCTCTCAATTATCTCGATCACATATTATCTTTAGGGGTAATTTCTTAGTCTCTTACAGCTGGTCATGCAAATTATCATCTTAGGTCTTCTAAAAAAAAAAAAAAAATTCTTACAACAGCTTAACATCCTGACATGTTACTATTTTTCTTTTAAATACCATCAATCAAATCAGTTTATCTTAGCATAGAACTCCCATGTCATTTCATTTATCGACAACCTTCCATATTTAGACACGTCCTTCATTTGTCGCTCCTCAACTCAGTATCGCTAAATGTTCTATTTCATCTAAATGGTGTTTTCCATATTTCTCCACATGAGAAATAATCTCTCTATTGACTTAAACAAAAATCCCCTTTTTCCTCGATTCCTGGAATAGATTTAATCTTGTCTCTCTTAGGCAATCTACTTTCCACACTACTTCATTAAATGAAAACTTTGTTGTACAACTTTTGATTCTCACCGGGTCTTTAGTAACACTTAACATAACTTAAATAGCTTAGCCTACTATCTTACGACCCAAATAAAATTTTCATAGTGCAACTAAAACTCACTTCTTCCTTTATAACAACTCACTTTATGTTTCCTTAAATCATAATACGTCTTTCAGAAAGAAAAACACGTTCGTTTATTTATCAACTTATAACTCACCATATCTCTATGTTGACTACGACTCATTTTAGAAATCAACTCATGTTCTCCAGGGTACCTAGGTATACTTACTATTACTCCAATCTTTTTGTGTCACCGAAGGCAAGGTTCGAAACAATTAATTTGGAGCCAATTGCTCACAATTCCTAGGGTGCGTACCAATAAGCACGCGAAACTAAAAGTTAAGTCAATAACTAGGGTTAAATTTCTTCCAAATACCACCTTCAGGAATCACATTTACCTAAGTAAGTTCGCAACTCACGCTTATATCAAGGATCGTTCCATTCCTGATTAGAACCTACCTTGGCCTATGTACACAATTACTATTTCACCACAACTCCTAAATTTCTTGAGCGCACTCCTCTCTTCTTGGTAACCTTAACTTCACAAATTTCTATCATGGATGTAATTATCCTAGAAGAATACTTTACAAATCTCCGTTAACAGCTTGTCCAACATTGTTTCATCACTCGAGATTACTTTTCCTTATTTCGATTCTCTTTTGATTATCGACTACCATGTTCCACATAGCAATTAACCTGCTTAGGTCATCTTCCAATCCTTCAACCTTTCCATAATGATTTAGGGATCCTGTCACGATGCTCTGGTCCCTTGAAACTTGGACTCTAAACCATACATAACATTCTCAGTGTTGCCCAAACTTTGGCACCTGACCGTCTCCACAATTCACTGTGTTGCTCCGACTCGTAGGTATCACACCCCAAACTGCGAGCCAACCACCAGTCCTCTGCCTTGGTCCCTAGGCTCAGATCCATTGTTACAGACCAACACCAATGGTGTTATGTTATGCTAGAATTCCTCATTCCATCTCTGAAAGCTATAGTGGTTCTATTGGTACTAATCCAACTCCCTGATCTTTTGGATTCCTAATGTTCTTTTCCAGAGTAACACTCAATCGTATCGAGCACTCTTATCCTAACCATTCCTAAGACTTCGGATTTCTTTCTCACAATTTAATCTCTTTTACTTTCCAAATTTGTTACGCATGTGACGAAACTTCGCGCTCCTGTTGCTGCTCTTGCAGACGTTCGTAATTTATCAAACACTCCAACATCAATTGTATTTCCAGTTTATCATTTTCTAAACTTATACTAGATCGTTCAACCATATTCTCGTCACTGTCGTATGCTTAATCTATCACAAGATTGACTTAGAAATTTCATTCTCCTTATATGTTTATTCCACGATTGACTTTCAACTAATACTCACTATACAGGTTATTATGTCAATCATTCCTATTTCTTTGAATCTATTAGGACCAACTTCAATTTTGCTAAGACCTAATCAAATCCCAAGATATCTTTACGAGCTTAATCAAGCTTTAGCAAGCCTATCTCATTGCTTGGTGCCTTAAAACTCAAACCAAGACTTTTATGACTACCTCTCAGTCCTTGATAATCATCGTTATGCTAACTATTTTCTTTGAGTTTGTATCTTCTTAAATCGGTTAGAGTCATTTCAAGCTTAAAATATAATCGTCTTAAAATATAATCGTCTCCACAAGTTGAAATACCATTTTATCTCCAAGTATATACGATACACGTAAATTTTCTTTTAGCAATCTCAATAGTCATACGCATAATTCCCTTATCCCAAGATTTTTCTAATTTCTAAGGTTCGTTTTAAATCACAAATCTCTAATCTATCGTTGTTCCCTATATTATTTATAATCTCAAAGTCATCAAGTAAGGTTCCATTTTACAAATTTGCTATAAGCCAAAAGATTCTTTCAACTTCCAAGGGAAAATTCTAATCCTCGAAACATGCAAACTTTATGTTTTACATCCTAATAACTTCCGATTGTACCTTGATCCTAACTATGGCTGGTTTACAATCAATCCCTCATTGTCTAGTAGTGACCATTAATAAGGAAATTAGATTGAGATTACATTCTAAGATTCATTCAAAAGGAAAATTCTACCTGGAGTACTTTATACAAGCCAAATTTTTTCGAGAAAATCTTCTAAACACCTCAACAAGAATTCGATTCTCATTTAGTTCCGATTTGTTTTCCTCGTCTGATCCTAGGTTAATGTCCTCGATACAATTATTCCTTCTATTTAAACTTCCATAAGTCTCACAGCTATACCTAACTCTCGTTACCTTTGAATAACCAACACACACCGTTTCCTTATAGTAATCTTTCCTTATTTCCTTTATCCTCAATCTTGGATCCTTTGTCTCAGTATCCCTATCCACAATTTTAGATTCCTTACTCAAAATTTTTTATTCTCAAGCTCTTATCGAATCATCCTAAGTTGCTTACTGCAGATTGTTTCTCGAGATTTATATCAAGTCATTCTTACCCTCGATTTTTCATATCATCTGTTCACAAACCTAATTTATCATCAGATTATATCATATCAAACTAAACATCCCAACTCGCTTACTCTTATTAATCACCAGATATCCCAACATTTGGTGTAAAGGATTTTGACTAATGATCTCCAATTTATAGTTTCTAGATCTTACGAAACCTCAGTTATGGTTTATCGAGCCAACCTTACATTCGACCCATATTGTTGGATGCTAACTCTCGATTCAACATTCCATCACTTAGCAAAATCCAGTATTCTCCAATTAATAATTTCAAAGACCTCAACCGACAAAGCCCCAAATCTCTAAGTAGGGATTTTGTCTTTTTGATCTACTAGTTCCCTTCCCCTTAAGTCTCCATTCGGGATTTTCATTAGTTAGCCCTAACTGAATCCGTTCTTCTTAGGTCCTCAATTCGGATATCTAACTTAACCTTAAGATCTTCAAGTCGTTCCTTTTTCTCACGCCCTCGACAGGTTCTCCTAATAACCTCCGTCACGTCACTTATCTTTGTCAGGGCATGACATCACCATCATTTAACATGTCCTAATCGGGAGGGTATTAAGACAATTCACTAAGATTCTTCCGAAAGAGATTTTATACTATACTTCAAGTTGTACCGGAATCACCAAAGTATTTATTCCTCAAAGGTTTTTGGATCATATATCTCTTTCATTTCGAAGACCCTCTTCACTAGCTTCCTAATTTCCAAAAGATGTGAATAGAACTTGTTCGTCTCCCCTTGACGCTGAAAGTATATTCAAATTGAAAACCTCAAATTTCACCTTTCTAGAGTCTCCATACAATTTTCGACTATGTTCCGAATGTCTCCTAGAATCCATAATCTTGTTCTAAGTTCTCATTCAATAGTTCTAACCATCCTAAGTTCAACAACCTAGCCAAATCGTCCTAGGGTTTTAACCTAGGGCTCTGATACCAATTATAACACCTCGTCTCGTCAGGCGTGTCACTATAAGGGTATTCTCGGGATTTTTTTTTTCTTCAAGCTCAACACGCGCGGTGTATCAAAAACAATCTTCACATGCAGATACAAACCCCGAGAACCCCAGTCTTGCCCGTTTAACTATCAAGACCAATAATCTTAAACTAAACGAGACTTAATACGACGCAGCGGATACATTATTATCAAAACACCGTAGTTCTTACATTGTTTTTCTTTAGCAAAATACGCAATACAGATCAAACGGTAACATTGCTAATATACAAACGTTCATTTACAACCTGAGATACGTATTAAAGCCTCCAAACGTTACAACAACTATCAAACTAAGCACCATTGGCCCTCAACCGGCCACGTCCTTGCCCTCGTAGCAGTCCCTGGCTGGAACATTAAGCGTTCCAGGGGCATAGCCCAGGTTAGATGATAAAACATCTAAGTGGCGGTATGAAACAGTTTATACAATGCATGAGAGACACACGAGCATGGCATACTCAGACAAACGACAACATGCAAGACACGTCTAACTTGAGACATCACCCTGACATACTTAATCCCTCGAATATCCTACTGTGGCACACGTTCACCTGGTCTAACGTTAATCCCTCGAGTGCACCGTCGTGACACCCGTTCTCCTGGTTTAACATTGTTCCCTCGAGTGCCCTAGTGTGACACCCGTTCACCTGGATTAACATTGTCCCAATCTCAAGTAGACCCCATCCCGTCCCACACAGAAAACAACATTGACACGAATATCAATACCCCGATGATTTGAAAATCACACACCATGCACCGACTCTTTTGCAAGTAAAAACAGTTGATGCAATATATCACATGTTCAATATGCAAATGATGACACAAATACATAAGTGAAACGCTTTCGTAGAACAACCCAAGTTTCGGAGGGTAAAATCGCTCACTAGAACTGGCCCCATTTGCGTCTAACCTAAGTTCGGGAGGGTAACACCGCCCACTTGAACCCACTACACACCTTCCAACATGTTTTCAAGATAAGGTAAAGATAAGATCAGACCACTCACCCCGAATGTATTCAGATCTCCTCGATCCTCATGCAACGCCTCAATTTGCGTGCCAAATCTCAAATGCTTGAACTTATACTCAACCTCGAGCCACAATACTTCCTAAACACCATATTTAATTAAGGAAGCATTAAAAATCCATTTTCCTCAATTTTTCATAATTTTCTCTATTTTCTCCTCGATAATTCCAAAATAATTATTTCTTTAACTATTTTTCAAAATATTTCAACACAATAAATCCTAAAATAATTAATTAAAAATACTGGAAGAAGAAATACCCAAAATTTCCATTTCACGCGCCCTCACAAGCCTTGCACGTGGGTGCGTGTAGAGGCTGGCGCGTGACTACACGCGCCACATTCTTCCTCGTTGAACCAGTCTTCGGCGGTCGCTCCGATGGCCGAAATAAGGGCACCCCCTTGAAGCCCTTTGCAAGTCGATCACAACGACATTAATTTCAGGCCGAAAAGCCACCGGAAAGTGGCCCAAACGGCCAGTTGTAGGTAGCTCGCGACGGTCCGCCTAGGGTTTTCCGACCGTGCTTCGAACGGCCATTAAACGCACACCACTGCTTCCCAAATTCTCCAGAAACGATGCCCATACCCCAAGGAGAAAAATCCCTCTATCCCTTGCCTTCAATTCTTTCCATAAATCGATCAATTAGATGTTAAAATTCTTCAAGTTTCGGTCGCCTTTTTATAGCCAAAACCCGGCCATTTTCCGACCAATCGCCGGCCAAGCTTGGTCCCCAAGCTTCCTACTGCCAGTTGCAACCTCCCCCAGTCATCCCTCGGCCGTCCCATCGTCGGAAACGGCGGCCATGTGCATGGCAGTGCGGCGGCCGAATTCTCCCTTGTGTTCACACTATGAATTTTCATTTTATTGCACTTTCACCCCTGTTTTCTTCAAATAACAATTCTGCCCTTTTCACAACACCCCTGATAAATCCAAATATACCACTAAGTTTCACAAGTTTAGTACATCTCATTTAACCCTCGAAACTCCTGAAAAATTACCGTTTTGACCTCCCTTGGGCAAAATGAGAAAACTACACTTAGCCCCGGCTGGTCAAATTGATCCTAAATCCATTTGATTCAACCCGAAATTGCTTAAGGGTTGTTTTATACTTAAAATATTAGTCCTTGACACGTTCCGTTGACTTTTCGGATATCTCTAACGTCGATTCGATTTTCTCAGCCTAGTCGACAGTTGTATCGAAAACTGTTCATGATCCAATTTCTTTCATCACTAAAAATCATAATTCGAATCACTTGTCGATATTGTACAATTTTCTTTGGCTATCTAAGGTCCGGGTTACTCCCTCCGACTGATTTAATCATCTAAAACTGCGTTAGTGTGTCATATAGCCTTATTCTTTCGATAATTCAAGTTATACCCTTCATTAAATATCATTTATACTCTTAATAATTTTTCGAGTATTAAAACTTGTTGCACTAGAAGGTTGACATCTAGCTCCCACGGGTGATGTACGGTTGGTACCCGAGCAGCAGATTGCAAACAAGGATGCAGGTTTGAGTTATGGCAGTCGCAGTGTGGGAGTTTCACTCTCTTGTGGGGGTAATTTCTTGTGGGTACCATGCACAGTGCCTCCTGCCTAGGGGGCCGTCGTATACTATGATTTACCCCTCCCACGTGTATGGGACAGTGTGTGAGGGACTTTTAAGGTAAAAGATTTCACCTTTTACAGACAATGCAAAGTTGACAGCTATCAAACAAGCCTAAATGGACTCCCCTAGAGGAAACCGTTTCGAGTGAAAGTGGGCCTAGCTCTAGGTGGAGATTCATTCCACCTAGAGGAAATGGCTTATTTCTCATGCTTTGAGTGGTAATTCATTTCAGCCGGAGGAAATGGCTTAAGCTCTTCACACCAGGTGGAAATTCATTCCACCTGAAGGAATTCTTTTTTCTCGATTCAAGTAAAAATTCATTCCACTAAGAGGAAATGCATCTTCTTTTCGTCCTAGATGAAAAAAAAAAAAAATCACCCAAAAAAACTGGCATTACACTCTTGCTCTTTGTTTTGAGTTATTTCAAACCCAAACTCATCATTTATTTCGGTCCCTCTTGCGTTCAGATCAAAGCCACCTGCAATGAAACATTAAATAGGGAGTTGAATTAGGATGCAATATATTGGTCGATTAAATGGTTGACATATGTTGACTATTATCAGGGATTCGGCAGCTCTGTTTCTTACTTGCCTGCTTGCTTTCCGTACACTTATAAACAAAAATCAACGTTGGAAGAAAGCTGGCTACCATACCCTAATTGTACTACTGCTGCTGCTACTACTACTACTACTACTACGACGACAACTACCAACCACCACTGCCAGTGCATGCATGCATGCATAATTCATCTGACTTCTCAGCCCGTCCTAGCTTAATCACCGTATTCCCACCTGCTTCTTGTCAACTTTTTATAAAATCTACTCTCTTTTATTTGCATTATTATTATATATTTGCTTTTCATTAAATTTAAAGTCCAATCTACAAAAATCCATCAATATATCATTTTTAAAATAATAAAAACAGTTCTATGATATAAATGAAACAGTAGGGTTCCAATTCCATTCATTTCCTTTTTTATTAAAATACTTACCAGCCGTAGAATTTGATTATAATTATTATGATTATTAAGAAAATATAATAATATTAATTAGCACTGATATAAAAAGCATCCAGAAGTAGGGCTAATTATTAATTAAGTATCAAATTAATGGATCATAAAAGGGTGGGTTCTTTGTTGAATAATTGGGAGGACAACTTAAAAGCAATTTAACACTGTGGGGCTCTCAGCTCGTGGGTCGACACAACAAACAGATAGGAAAAAAGAAATTATAACTATGATTTTGGGGCCACTTATAATTCAGACCCTCTTAACTTGATCAATAGGTATCGACCACATATGTCACCATTTTCCTGCGCGTAAGAAGTAAGCAAGAAGTGGCCCTAATTAACCTAAGCAACCCGGCCTACATCAGATCGATTTGAAAGATACTTAAAAGGAAGAAGAAGAAGAAGAAGAAGACAGGTAAGGTCAGACTCATACGTGAATTAAGCTGGATAGATTTGTTGGGGTGGAGAAGTTTAGGCTACGTTCATTTTGTTATTTTCAGATCATTTTTAATTTTTAGTTTTTTAAAATAATAAAAATATATTTATTTTTTTATTTTTAAAAATAAGAAAACAATTTATAAAGAAAATTCAAAATAACAAAATGTTGTTTTGATTGTTTTCAATCAAAACAATCTCTAAATTCAAAACATAGAAAATACAATCTATTTTTCATGTTTTGGCTCTAAAAAGGAAAAGAAGGAAGAAAAAAGAAATTATTCTTAAATTTTAAAAATAAAATTATATATTTATTTAAAATTTAAAAATATAGTATATTTATATTATAATTAAAAATATAAGATAACATATAATATATTATTAAGTATATTACACATATTATGTATAATAATATTTAATATAAATTATCACTCAAATGTCAGTAATTTATTAATTAAATTTATTATTGTATTTTAATAGTAAAATTTTATTAAAAAGTGTTAATTTTATCATTTAATAATTAAATTCATTAAATAAAATATTATTTTTCTCAAAATTCTAAAGTAAATGCGTTTTTTAATGATGCAATCTTATCATTTATAATCACATTATGTAATATTAGTTTATGTCTTTAATTTTTATTTTAATACTTCTTATTTATAATAATCACATTATGATTGCACTTACTATTTTTTTCAAATTAATTTATTTATTTATTCAAAATTAAATAGTTTTAATTTTTTGGATAATTAAATTTATTTAATGAAATGTCATTAAAAAATTATTTTTAAAATTTTAAAGAGAACATATTTTCTAGTTTTTTATTTTGAAAAATAGTTTTCCAAAATGACAAAGAGAACACATTTTCAATTTTCTGAAAATAGACTATCAAAATAAAAGAACTGAAAATGAATTCAAAACTCAAAATTAAAAATTGAAAGGTAAAGAGAATACAATCTTAATTTTTCTACACATCATTGAGAACGTTCAGAAAAATCATCAAGGATGAACTCGCACAATATATACATATATATAGCTAGTAAAGATAAGGAACAAGTACCCAATTTCTCAATATACATATATTCTCCTAAATTAATCTACATTGCCCGATATATCTCCTGAGAGAGTTACTGAAAGACATCAAAAAGACGAAAATACTCTCGCCCAAATTATAAATTTGCAAACCCTAGCCATTGTCTTGCTCGCATGCTCTCTCCTCTCTCTTCTTTCTATGATTGTCGATGCAACTATTACTACCTTTGCCTAACCGCTATCGCCTCGCCAACTACCGCTACATCCTCCTTGCATCGAAAATGCAGCAGAGGTCGGCAAGGCGATGGCAACAACAATCGACGACCATGGAAAAGAAAAGCTCTGTTCTCCTTGTTTGGAACCTAACTTTTCTATTCTCTGCCATCTGTTAACTGGGCATTAGAGAGAGAGAGACAAAGCCTTTTCCAAAGACATGCATATATAATTAGAAGAAAATTTCCTCTCTTTTTAATTTTGCAAGTTTACTAGATCATCACTACTCCTACACAAAAAAATAAAAAAAAATAAAAAAATTGTGCATCCAAAGTACCACAATATTCCTCCAAAAACCAATAAGATCACAGAATGTTTATACTATATTAATTAATAAAAGGTCAAAAACATTTTTTCAATATATATATATATATATATAAATTAATAAACCTTACATGCAGTGGCGTCTTATTATAGTGATTGTGCATCATTAATTGTATTTCTATGAAATTTTGAGTGTAAATTGCACTCAATATCCTTGTCGTTTGGTCTATTTACAAGAGACTCCTTGGATTTAAAAATGACTCTTAGACTTCTTATAGTTTAATTTTTTGCTCAAACACCCCTCAATTAGTTTTTAATGCAAACATCGTTAACTTTAAATTAAATCAAATGTATTCATATTTTGATTAATTTGTAATTAAAAAAAAAAAAACCACGGCTGCAACAATATGGATTCCATTGCCAGAACCTATTGTTGGTTCCAGCGATGGAAACCTAGGTTACATGATTATGAGTGAAAAATCAAAAAGAGAAAAAGAAAATATTAAAGGTAGATCAAGCTCAAGCAAGGAAAAATTGAGTAGGTAGAGAAAACGGTCTATCTCAAAAAATAGAGAAAAGAGATCGAGAAATAAAGAAGAAGACGAATATCAAATATATAGATGAGAAATGACTAATGGTGACCATTGGTGGTGGTCATAGCGAAGAACACGTGATGGTAATAATAGACCTAACGTATTTTAGAGAAACGAAAACTTGGATACAGAGGTAATGGCGGCAATGGCTAAAATAGACAATCAAAACCCTAACTTACTAAAAATATACTTTATAAATTGTTTGGGGTCATCGTCAATCACCTTCACCACCACCGCAGTTAGTATCTCTCACTTATTACTTCAACTTTTGTCCTCTATCTCCAACTAATACTTATACCTTTATCTTTATCATTGACCAAGACTCTTACATTGCTTTTTACGACAAACATTTCTCTTATCTCTTTCTCTCTCTCAAGCCCATAGACTCTCAAGTAACTAATGGGCTAGTCTATGGTTTCCCATTACTAATGATAAGATAAGATGGGTCTTCATCACCAACAATGTTGTCTTTTGTTATCATTTTTTAAATTTTTATTTATAATTTTTATTTAACTATAACTTAATTTAGATTAGTTACGATTTAATTGGCGTCGTCGTGACAAATAGATTGTCTTAGCAAAACAAAGGCCTTTAGAGTTATTCTTAAACCAATAAGATCTGGTGTTTGTGTAAACTATCCAAACTAAAGGGACATCGGAGACAACTTATCCAAATTTTTACGTACGTACAAAACAAATTACAATAATATAATTATATATTATTTAAGAAATATATATATATATATGTGAGTAGAATAGGGTAGACATGGAAGAAGAAAGATGTTGAAATTAAGTAGAAAAAAGGACAATGGGGTCAGCCACTTTAAATGAGAATTTGATTATTGACAGCTCTTCTAGCCCCAGCCCCCTTCATTGCTTGCTTGCATTATTATTATTGTAATAATTATGTATATATATGTGTATACGTGTATGGTCCAACAATACCTTAATTGCTGTATTAAATAGGCCCCTTCACTGAGCCAGACTAGTCCACTTTCTCCCACTTCCAAGTGGCTCATTTTAAGCCAATAGATAATATATTAAAATAATATTATTATTATTTTTTTGGTAAGAAAAATATGATTGTATTAAATGTCAAGGACTCAGCACACGATGGTATGACTAAGCCTTTGTACTGAGGTGGTGTTAAAAAACTATTGGTTTTTTTTTTTAATATTTTGTGTAATAAAATACGTAATAATGAAGTTTGGATTCTGTATTGTTAATTACATTATCATCAACTCTGGTGTCATAAATAAATGACTTATATGAAAAGTTACTTACTTGAGAAATTAAGGAACATATGACCCAAATTTGAAATTACAAATCTCAATACAAATACAAATACAAATACAAATAGTATCCTAAAATTATCGTTTGAGTAGGGTCACAATTGAATAGGGTCACAAATAAGTCGAATCATTCGAGAGTGATTCGATAAAATCCCATCTAAGTTTGTTTATAAATATATTTAAGTCGAGTCTAAACGTAATTTTAAAACTTGATTTACAAATAAGTCGAATTTGAACTTAGTAAATGTCAATTTATTAGCTTGCGAGTTGACTCGATTAAAGGTTTACGAAAAAATTTGATTAAAAGTTTACAAATAATTCGTTAACAAATTCATTTATATAAATATTAATAAATTTATTCATAATTTTATAAATATATAATTTGTGTATATATTAGATATATATATTTTATAAATAGATTATTTAACATAAATGCATATCATGGTGTCACGCTTGTATCATATTTAGCGGGGCAAAGAGGACCCAAGCAAACCCTGGTAGTCGCTGCCGCCTTCACCTGTTCCTCTCTACGTCTTGCTTGTGTCTCATCTTTTTTTCCAAACAGCAGCCGCCGAAGCATGTTCCTCTCTTTCGCTTGAATCGCCAACCGACTCGCATCCCTACTAGTGTCGGAAGGAGTCGTCTTAGATGGTTTGGAATTTGGACTAATAAAAAATACATGTCAATTTATGTAATTAATTGTAAAATGCTGATATTTTGGACCTCTGTCCACGTAAGTGCATCATAAAATTGTTTTTTTTTTTTATGGGCATAATAAATTGTTTTAACTTGTGAATATGAAAATAATACAAGTGTTTTTAAAACTAAATTGGATTCACCGAACCAACTAATCAAATCATGAGCCAAATTCAGCTCAATTCAAGCAAAAAAATTAGGCTATGTTCTTTTTGTATTTTTAATTTTTAGTTTTGAGTTTTAAAAATTCATTTTTAGTTTTCTATTTTGATAATCTGTTTCTAAAAAAATTAAAAACTAGTTCTTTTTATCATTTTTAAAAATTATTTCTTAAAATAAAAAATTAAAAAACGTGTTTACTTTAAAATTTTGAGAAAAATTATTTTATAATATTTTATTCAATGATTTTAATTATTAAATGATAAAAGTAACTCTTTTTAATAAAATTTTACTATCAAAATAAAATAATAAATTTAATTAATAAATTACTAATTTATGTTAAATATTATTATACATAATATGTGTAATATACTTAATAATATACTATATCTTCTCCTATATTTTTAATTATAATATAGATATATTATAATTTTTAAATTTTAAATAAATATATAATTTTATTTTTAAAATTTAAGAATAATTTTTTTTTCCTTCTTTTCTTTTTTAGAGCCAAAACATGAAAAATTGATTGTATTTTCGATGTTTTGGACTTAGAGATTGCCAAAAAAAACATTGTTGTTGTAGGTTTCCTTTACAAAATTTTTTCTTGTTTTTGAAAATATATTTTTAAAGATGACAAAGTAAATGTATTTTTACTGTTTTAAAAAATTAAAAACTAAAAATGTCCTGAAAATTGTCCATTAAATAAAATCTTATTTTTATATAATATAATAATATATAATATCTTTATATATACAAAAGTATGATAGTCTGAATAAAAAAATTGCCTCCCAAAACTTGCATTAATAATTTATATTTAGTAATTTGAATTAATAATTTAAAATTTTCAATTGTTTTGAAATAATAAATACTAATTATTGTAAAATTAATAATGAATTTTAAATACATGAGTTTTTGAATGCTAATCATGAGTTTTCTAATACATTATTATGTGAATATTAAATATTTAATTAAATATTTACATTAATAATTTATATTTAGTAATTTTATAATATTTATTTATATATAAATATAATATAATAAATAAAAAATGTATAAGTATTTTGCTAAGTGACCTACTTAATGTATTAATTATTCTTTAACACATTGAATGGTGATATATTGAATTTAGAGTGTTTTCCATTAGCATATTGAATAGTGAATAATTAATTAAACGTAAATTTTGATAAAAGACTGAGTATTAAAAGAAAAAAATTATAATTATCAATTCTATTAGAATTATTTAAAATAATGAGTTTAATATTTTATTTTAAATTAAACTCTCTTATGTATCGCACAAGTTTACCCCTAGTTTATACTAAATATTATTATACATAATATGTGTAATATACTTAATAATATACTATATGTTATCCTATATTTTTAATTATAATATAGATATATTATAATTTTAAATAAATATATAATTTTATTTTTAAAATTTAAGAATAATTTTTTTTCTTCTTCTCTTTTTTTTCTTTTCTTTTTTAGAACCAAAACACGAAAAATGGATTGTGTTTTTGATTTTTTGGACTTACAGATTATTTTGGTTGAAAATAATCATGTTGTTTTGGATTTTTTTTATAATTTTTTTTATTTTTAAAAATAACAAAATAAACATATTTTTATTATTTTAAAAAATTAAAAATTAAAAATAACCTGAAAACAAGAAAACGTAATGTTAATTTTCAAAAAAATTGACCCGAGCAGTATTTGAACTGTTGGTCAAACGACTGCCTACTAAAGTGACATGCTTCTACTAATTTGCTTTTAAGGGTTGGCAAGTACTCAAAATATTTTTTTTTCCCTTTTTAAATAGTATAAATAGTCCAAAATATTGTCTTTTTTGCAAACTCTAGCACCACCAATGCACTTTGACGATTCATCACTCGTAGCTTCTTCGTTGACTATCATATGTAATATGTCGTCATTAATTATGTATTCTTTTTATATGAATTTGTTGAGAATTTATTTATTTAATAAAAAATTAAAACAATTCAACCTTAATTTGACCATTGTATCGTAAACCTTTTCCTTCTCGAATTTAATGTCCGATCTAAATCAAAAGATATGAATAAATACAGATGCATTCACATGTGAATATATGCAATATAAATTAAAAAGATGACTATATAGTTTTATTGTGAAATTATTTAGGTTTTTTTTTTATGTTTATCAAATTAAAATCAAAATTAAATTGTTTCAAACGATTTTTAAAATTCTCAAATTATTGCAGTTTGGGTCAATCTTTTTTTTTCTTTTTCAGCCGAGTTTCTCTTTTGTTCTCAAATATAAGTAATTCGCCCAAATCGTGTCATATTTACGTGTCTTTAATTTTAATCTCGTTTGATCCAACAAAACTTACTTATATTTGATTTATCATGCATAAAATAGTATCAATTTAATTCTCTACCAAGTGATATATCATACCTTAATTATTATGTAACAATAAGATAAATTAAACATTATCGACGGTTTATATTAATCTTAACCATATCATGCTACATACGTATGGGTAGTGTTTGGTGAACCCTAATGCATGCATTTGAGGCATCATGTTGTATTGTAGATTAAATCAATAGTCCAATCCTATTGGTGAATCATCCATGGGAAGCCCATGGGCCATGTGCAAGTTGTCGCAGGTTTCACAGCCAATTGGGCCACACAAGCCTGCTCATTCTGTCTCGGATTTATTATATATATTAATATTGTAAGTATTTGAATTGAGCCCAAATCTACTAGGATTAAATGGACCTAAAAAAATATATTAATTCTGTTATTTCAATTGATAAAACTTAAAATACAAGTCATTTGAAGTTCTTCTATATCAAGTCCTTTTATTAAATGCATTAATTGTATTATTTCAAATTCTTGTATTGGATTTTTGTTTACATATTTGATTTACAAAAATGTTATTTACACACTCAATTCTAATATTTTTCATAATACTTGTGTATTATAAGCTATATTTTATATCCATAATTGTCATAAAAAAAAAACATTTCTATTTGATTAAAGGACAATGTTAACCATTGCTCTAATGGAAATGGTCATGGTACAATTAGTGAACTTTATTATATCGGGCTTGATTCATGAAGTTCGAGATTCATCTAGAAGCGACAACAATAAATTAAGTAAGAGCATTTTTATATTTTGGTGCCTTTGATCATTTCCTCAATAACTCAATTATTTGTACAATTAGTATTTTCTATTGATAAATTGTTTAGATACTAAAAATAAGAAAATAATAATCATTATACTTAAATTAATATTAATATTTGTAGGCAAAACATATTAATGAAGATAAAGTATAAAAAAAAAAAAAGCTCAAACTTATGTTTTGTTTTAATTTTATCAATAATAATAATTTTAATTTCATTTTTTATTTATTAAAAATCGTTAAATATTGACGTCATGTACTTGAAAGCTGTTGTGTTGTGATGCCCTTTCAACAGTTTTTGTTTTTGCCACCTCAACGTTTGCGGCACCAGAAAATATTTACTACAAAATATCTATTTTAACAACCTAAATAAATATTACTAAAATATACATATATTTATAAAGTTATTATAAAACACATACATACATATAATCGCCGGTGGTCGACAACTGAGACTTGTCCCCGCCGGCTTGATGGGCGTTGAAGATGAGCCCAGATCTTCATTGTGGCGAAGATGAACCGAGTTTCAATTTGGGTTCATCATCTTCTCAACCGCCACACGCAGCCATCGCCATAGTTCTGCCATCCAGAGCCCACCCCGATCCCCAGTATTTATCATTCTCTTTGTCCTTCTCTTGGCTTTGTTCTTGCCTCGTTACAGTGTTGTTGGATTTTTAATCTAACGTTGGACTTATAGGTGAATAATTATGCATTGTGAATTGTCAAATAATGTTAAATTCAATTAAAAATGATTTATTCAATTTTGGGTTATTTGAGCTTTAATGTATCTGATAGGGTGGCCTTTAATATATAGAGATCTAAAGGGTAATTTTTATTTTCTTGATGAATTAAAATAGAAACACCAAAAAGATAACATGAAAGTTATCTATATATAAACAACGGTTATGGACTTCGGATCACACGAATCAATTTTTTCTGTTTTTGTATCCCATCATCAAAGATAGATTGCAAGGGGAAAGATAAATGATTCTCTTAGAAATCGTATTGATTTAGAAGGCTAAGTACACGGCTCTAGGGAGAATAATGTTTATGGATTCAAGTACTATTTCACCTATTGTTTATTTATTCTTGGTGGTTTGACATGAATGTTATTGAGATTTGAGTGATAGTTTTCACAAAAGGTTAAAGTCTCCAACAAGTGGTATCAAAGCCAGGTTCATGTTGAATAATTAAGAATAGTATTATTTTTCGATCAATGATTTACTTTTAGTATTATGGTATTTGAGTTCTTTTTGGATATACCAATTTTTAAAATAAATTTGTTGGATTGAATAACAACACAAGCCTCTGGCCATGTCGATAAGGAAAAGCCGCGGCCGTCTAGTCGCTATATTAAAAAAGGTAAAGCTACGACCAATGGCCACAACATTAAGGGAAAGTTGCGACCATCTGGCTGCGATGTTCAGGTTCCCGTAGGGTTTCCAAACACAAGCTCGTGAAATTTTTTGGGCTGCGAGCTAAGCTCGCAGTAAATTAGTTAATTGATTGATTAATTAATTAAATTAAGTAAAATAATTAATTTATTAATTAAATTCATTAAATTTGTTTAAAATAGTTTTTTTAATTAATTTTTTTACCATTTTTTTCTTTAAAAACATTTGTTATTTCTTTTTTTAAAAAAAACTATTTTAAGGAAATAAGGGACTGGACGAGTTAGTGTAAGATTGGAGATAGGTTGACCAGACTTGGTCCAATCTTGACCCGGTTAATAGTGAACCTAGTCAACATTTGATCGTCAACTTTGACAAAAAAAAATTTAAAGGGATTATTTTGGTGCAATTTTAAATTCAAATATTGGCATGGTTTTATATATTTATATATATATATATATTAAAACAAATTAATTAAAACATGTCGCTAAAGTGACTTTTCTTATAAAAATTAATTTGTTTTGAAATATAAGCGACTGTGTGTTTGTAACTTGTGTGAATATTTATCGGCCCAAAGGAAGGTAAATATTTAATAGAATTGCATGTTATGGTAATAAATGCGTGATAATTATTCGATTTTACATGTGACTAATAAATCAGTTAAAATGAAGATTTATTGTTTGATATATTATTAGTATCAGTGTTTGATTACTGTATCAAGATATCACATACAAGTTAATATTTTGTTCAAAGATGAAATTATTAATAGAGTGTCCGATATCTTGAGATGGGATTTGCTTTTATTTGAATTTAATTTTGTTTTGAGACTTACATGAGCTTGTTTTGTTTGTTTGTCATTCTTTGTTTAGAAATCACTCATGCTAATATCGCTGCCACTATCAATTCTATTCTTATGTTAATTGGCTCTAACTTCAAGTCATGACAAGAAAACCTCAAGATAGTTCTCGAAGTCATGGATCTTGGCATTGTGATAAGGGTTGATTCTCCCGCATCTCTTATGGATACGAGTACTTCTGATCAAAAGAATGAGATGGAAAAGTGAGAGAGATCGAATTGCATGTGCATGATGATCATGAAGAAGGCCATTCCGAAAGCATTCAGAGGCACAATATTTGAAAAGATCACTACAACTAAGGATTTCTTTGTGAACATTACAAAGAGGTTGGCCAATAATGAAAAGGTTGAAATTGGTACACTCTTGACAAACTTATAAACTTAATTTCAATGAGGTATAAGGGCAAAGGCAACATCATGGAGACGTCACATCTTGCTTCTAACTTGAAAGCACTTAAGCTTTAACTCTCAATGGAATTGCTGGTGCATCTGGTTTTGATTTCACTTCCAACACAGTTTAAGGTGAGCTACAACTGTTAGAAAGAAACTTGGTCTCTAAATGAGCTTATCTCACACTGTGTTCAGGAAGAAGAAATACTAAGCAAGATAAGATAGAGAGTGCTTACCTGGCCTCAACCTCTAAAGACAAAGCAATGAAAAGGAAAAAGGATATGGAATGTAAACACCCCCGCCCGGATATCCCAACCATCCGGTCTATCCGAACAGAAGCGCTTATGGAAAGGGAAAAGAGGATAAAACACAAAATAGGAATTTACCTAGGCATGCATGCATAAGAAAAATAACAGCGGAAGCAAACTACAAATATGCACGCACACGAGAACCCCGCTAGAACAGCGGTCATGGAGTATAATAATATATACAGACGTCTGTGCCAATAATAAAAGATACAAGAGATAATCTAGCACAGCCAAAAATAAGAGACAAAAATACTGACAAAATATCAGAGATAATGGGGCAACTATCTGTACACCATACCAATGTGACCGGCTACTAAGCAGTGTGATCTTCATCCTCGACCTTCGATTTACCCTTACCTGGAATGATGGAAAGCAATATGAGTCGCAAGACTCAGCAAGTTTATAAGAAAAGAAAAGCTACAAATAGAAGAAGAGATCACCCCAAACACAGTCCCGCACATACACACAAGCCATGAGACACTACAACACAACAGTGCAACATAATAAAAGCACATACCGGTCCTTGGAGCCCACACAAGATACCCGATACCCACGTACCATACTAACCTGTCCTAAAAGGCAACAAATATCCTCAACAAACCTGCGCGCACTGTCCCGGGTCGGTACTCCAGTCACCCGTGTGTCTGTGTCGGTACTCCCGACACCCGAGCCATAGGCTCCCTCGGAACGGTCCTCCTGTCCGAGAACTAATAGCTACCAGTAACCATGCAATATACATAAAACTGTAATGGCGTAGTGAGCATTAACATGATACACTGACGCCCATACATCCAGGCATCAAGTCATGCTCCGCCCACATAGTAAACCTCACGCGATGCATATGCCCATGTTAGATGCAACATAACCAAGCTAGAATGTTCGTGATCAAGCATAACCAGATCATAAAAACCCCAACATGTAGCCCGTACCCATGTGCACACCAAGCCATGCAACAAGAATAAAATGTAACCAGTCATGTTATAATCACGTAGCGGTAGAGCTCATCAGTTGTGTCTGGCAACGGTTAACGGTCAATGAATAGGAGTGACCGGCCGACAGCCTAAGAAATACCGTACAACAGTCACTTCAACGTCACCGAACAGCCGACCCTTGCCCCCACTGCCCAACCGCTCTAGCCTATGAACAATCAAAATCCATAATAATACCTGAACAACTAAAAATCTATCCCCGAGTGGGTACGACATCATTCTCACAGGTATGGGGGGTGGCACGAACCCCCCGTAGGCAATCAACAAATAAAATCTACGATGCCAGTTTAATAAATTAAATTTAAAACAAACCGTTCAAAATTTCATAATTAATTAACGGCCGAAACAAACGAAGGGAGGTTAAATAAATTGACAACGAAAGGAACATCGTGGAGGGTATATAAAACTCGCCTTAACGAAGAAATCCTTAGGCTTGTCTTGTCCAAAAGCGGTAAAAATTATACAAACTATAATATCGCATTAATTGCCAAAATTAATAAAATTGGCCCCTAAATGAAATTCAAAACGTACAGAATATTTATTACTAGCTTCTTCACATACCTGGTAATTTAAATCTTCGATTAAATTTGATTTAACGCTGATTTTTCTACCAAAATCTCCCAAATTTCTCATTCGCGCACACTACTTCTTTCTCCCAATTTATTGTTATTTCTGTAGCAGTAAAAGCGCCCGAAATCGAGCTTAAATAGGGGCAAAAAAGAGCGGCTGAGACGCGGCCACGTGGCAGCCACAGAGCCAGCGCTGGAGGCCACCGCCTCCCTCCCAAAACGGCATCGTTTTGGGATGCCTAGGCTGATTAAAAATCAGCCAAAATCTCAGCCTCGCGCCCGCGGATCAAACTCACGACCTCGCCCACGCCCGCATGTCGGCGAGCCACCCACGCCAGCTACTGCCTTCAACCTATATTGCGCCTCATTTAATTTAAAGGGACCCTTGGTCCCTTTTACGAAAACCGCACCAGCGCCCCCTATCTTTTGAAAATCACACATACGCCCCTTAAGTATAAAAAAACCTCAGACTTATGGTTTGTTTTAATTTTATCAATAATAATAATTTTAATTTCTTTTTTTGTTTATTAAAAATCGTTAAATACTGACGTCATGTACTTGAAAGCTGTTGTGTTGTGATGCCCTTTCAACAGTTTTTGTTTTTGCCACCTCAACGTTTGTGGCACCAGAAAATGTTTACAGCAAAATATCTATTTTAACAACCTAAATAAATATTACTAAAATATACATATATTTATAAAGTTATTATAAAACACATACATACATATAATCGCCGGTGGTCGACATCTGAGACTTGTCCCCGCCGGCTCGATGGGCATTGAAGATGAGCCCAGATCTTCATTGTGACGAAGATGAACCGAGTTTCAATTTGGGTTCATCATCTTCCCAACCGCCACACCCAGCCATCGCCATAGTTCTGCCATCCAGAGCCCACCCCGATCTCCAGTATTCATCATTCTCTTTGTCCCTCTCTTGGCTTTGTTTTTGCCGGGTTTACATATATATTTGCTAAGTGTGGTGTTATATATTTGGACATAGGGCCGGCCCAAGGGCCAGTGGGGCCCTAGGCGAAAATAGTGTGGGTGGGGAAAGATTTTTTTTGAAGGCCCCAAATTCTCTGTGTGTGGGTTTTTTTTGGGGGGGTGGGGGAATTTTTTTGGGGGATCCAAATTCCAAATGGGAGGGAGTGTGGGTGGGGGAGGATTTTTTTTAGAGGCTCCAAATTCTCTGTGTGTGGGTTTGGGAGGGGGGAATTTTTTTGGGGACCCCAAATTCTCTGTGTGTTGGGGGAGGGGAAATTTTTTTGGGAGCCCCAAATTCCAAGGGAGGGGGGAGAGATTATTTTGGGGGCCCCAAATTCTCTGTGTGTTGGGGGAGGGGGTGCTAGGCGGTGGCTGTTTGGGGAAGAGGGTGTTTTGGGCCCCAAATTTTTGGGGGGCCCTAGGCATAGGCCTTAGTGGCCTATGCTTTGGGCCGGCCCTGTTTGGACACTTCAGCTGTGTGTTCTTTTCGTTTTGTTTTATTTCTCTGCGGCATTTGGTTGAGCAAGTGATGAGCATTGTTTTTATTTAATTCTTCTCAGATTTGATTGAACAGGTGGACAACTTATCTCGGATGATTGTTTTTCGTCGTGCTTTATTTCATTCAATTTTCCTCAATTGACTGGGAATTTGATCGAACATATGGACGACTTATTGTAGATAAATACCGTTGCAAGCCACAACCTAGAACCGACACCATGGCATCTGTTCGAACCCAAGAGCCTCAAGGAATCAGGTCCGTACTCGCTGGCTTCTATTCTGTTGATTGCATCCAATATGTTCATCTTCATCGCAGGTTCATCTTCAATCTTAGTTCATCGTCGCACGATCTCAGTTAATCTGAACCCGTTCATCTCCATCGCACGACGAAGACGAGTCTGGGGTGACCGACCGACGGCGGTTATATATATATATATATGTATGTATTGAAAATAGCGTTTGTTAATCATAATATAAATTAAATAATATAAGATATAAAAAATATTTCAGATAAAAATATTTTTATTATATTTATTAAATTTTTTTAAAAAAATTAAATATTTTTTTTTAAATTTTTAAAATAAATTTATCTTTTTTCTTCCTCAATAACCACTGAAGTTGCAAAAGTTATTGGCGCTACACTTACATCAATCATTAGTCGTTTTAGCACTTGATAATATTTTTTCATGGATGGTTTATTATGATTTCAAATTAAAATAAATGCTTAATACATATATATATATATATGATACTTTTTTAATAATTAAAAATATGACTTTTAATCTTTGATATTTAAAATATTAAGATTTGATATTTTAATTATTAAAAATTATTATTTTAAATTTTTACAATTTATAATAATGTAATATTAGCATGTGTATGAATGCGTTTATTTTTACAAATGAATGCTATGTCATTAAATACTATGTTAACGAGATAAATCAAATTAAACTTAATACATAAATATGATATTTGATCCTTTATATGAAAAAAAAGATTAAATTTGATTAAAAACTTAAATTTCATAAAAAGACCTAAACATAATTAAAAAATACCTAAATTTCAAGAAAAAGACCTAAAAATATTCAAAGAAATAATTTTTCAATATAATGAGATACCAAATAATGAGCATGTAATATTTTTAATAGTTAAAATACTGAATCTTTATAATGAGTATGATGGCAAAGGTATTATGTTTTACAATATTTTATCAACAGATAAAATTATTTTTAAAACTAAAAATAATATTTATTAAATATTATTTGTATAAAAATAATATGTATTTATTGGGTCTTAATTTTTGTAGGGTTAATATACACTAAATCGCCTTAAAATATAAAACTTAAAACACTTAACCCCATTATGATTTTATTTTTTACAAGAAACCTCTTGACCTAAAGTTAGTGATAAAAAACTAGACACGATGGAAAAAGAAAATAAGGTCGTAAAGTCTCTATTAATCTAAAATAATTATACACAATTCTATATGTCTAAGGGATTCTCTATAAAAAAAGTAAAATTATTTATATTATCATATAAGTAAATATTATATTATAGTGTTATAAAACTATATTAATAAAATATTTTATTAAAATACTTTTTATGTATCTTGCTTAAAAATAAAAATTAATTATGTTAACAAAATTGAAACTCATGGCTTTTAACTAGCAATTAATTTATGAAATCAAGATTTATTTTATTTATAATTTTGTCTAAAAAATAAAAAGTAAATAGAAACTATTTTAATGTCACTAAATAAATTTTTATTTAAATTCTTTTCTTTTTGTAATAAATTTTTAAATAGATTTTAGTGAATTTTAAGCATTGATGGTGTTAAGTTGAAAGGGTAGTCAAATCAAATGTTTTGCGCGTTAACATTTAATTAGGAAATTCAAAATTTAAAGTATTGGAACTGCTCATCTTAATTAGTGTAGGCTTGGAAAATTATTGTTGCATTAATAAACGACGACTTCTCACGGTTGGGCGTATAATAATGTGGAAAACTGAGGGTTACGTTTTGAATTACAGCTAGATACATACACGAACAAAATATTCTCACAAAAATTACAAATTTATTTCATTTACCCTTGGATGCCTTCTCTCTCTTCTTTCTCCACTTTTTCCCACAACCCTCTTCACGATGGTCAACGGGAGACAAAGAGAGGCGACGATCGAAGTGAGGCAAGGCGACAAGAGGAAGGCGACGACCAATCGCTTCCCCTCAGCTCCCATCAACCATTGTAGAGAGAATCGTGGGAAGAAGGAGAGAGAAATGAGAGAAGAGATAGCCAATGACAGGGTTGACAAATTTGAAATTTTTGTGAAGGCATTTTGGTTATTGGTGTGGCTAGGTATAACTCAAAGTGTAGGGTTGAGTGTACAAGTAGTATGATTCTAATAATATATATTGTTAATCAAATCACATTATTCCTACCAAAAGATGAATTACAATTATGAAATTTTAATTATTTTTTATGCACAAAAATATTAACTTAATTATTTTTTTTTAAGTGTAAGAAATCAACGGATGATTAAGAGAGAGACATTAATGGATGACCGAAAGACTCGAGAGACATTAGCAGATGATCGAGTGATTGAGACCAAGATTAAGAGATCTAAAAGACATCAACAAATGATCGAGTAATTGAGACTAAGAGACTAATTGACCTCACCTGAGAGTCTTTCTTAGATCTTTCGAGAGACATTCTCAAGAATTCACACGTCACTTGGTTATTACCATTTGGGATAATCTAGCAAGTCACTCAGAAGCCTTTCTCCCAATTGCATAACAAACCTTTCTAGGAGACCACAAACTCCAAAAGATTTGATCACCAAACACTACTCACGTGAGACCATAAATGATAAAATCAATCATATATTCGAGATGCTCACCTACAAATTCGAGAGAAAGCTCAAGATGCATGCCAAATATTACAACTCCTCCTCCACCTATTAGTATTTTCCCCTTCTATAAATATGAGATTTTCTCTTTAGGTAGCGTTTGTTAAAATGAGCAAAATAAGGGAGTATCAAGATAAGGTCGGAATGATTTCCGGACCAAGATATAGAATAATCAAGATAAGGTTGGGAAGTATTCCAAGATTTTTATTAACCTGTTTGTTAAATTTTTTAAAATGTACTAAAGGACACAATCGTCATTTTTTTTTATCTATAAAGACCAAGATAAGCTTATCTTGAGGGGGGGAGAGATAAGCTTATCTTGAACAATCAAGATAAGAAATCATTAATGACGTTTCCAAGAATTGTTAAATAAATTTAACAAACATATTGGAAGAATAGAAGTCCGGGATGTATTCCATATCTTGGCTTTTCCATCCCATATCTTGATTAACAAATACCCCCTTAGTAAATATGTGCTCACAACTCTGCTTATACTATAACTCTACTTGCTTTTGAAATTTCATATATGAAATTGATTTAAGTATTGGAGAATTTGTGTGGGACTTGCCCCCTTAACTTGTTTTCTTCTCTGTAGGTCTCCCAGAGACTATACCTAAGACGCTATTCCGTTGTAAATAAGTTTATTGTTACATCTTGACAACAAGAACTCAACTTAGTGGATTTAAAGGACTTTGTCTTATCACTAAATAAAGGTTATTTGTTCAAACATAAAAAATAAATTTTCAATTTTTTTTTCTAAAATTTGAATTTTTTTTGTGAAAGCAAAATTATGTGAAATAAAATTATTATCTACTCGATTACAAAGTATTATCTACTTGATTAAAAATGACCCTTACTCGAGTACAAAGATTTTTACTCGATTAAACTTTAAGTTCAAAGACCAATCTTATTTTCAATCTATGTTTATTAGATTACAAAGAATGTCTTCTCAAGTATGAAGAGATCATTATTCTATTATAAAAACAATTTACTCAATTAACAATTACTTGATTAAAAGATATATTACTCAATTATTTTTAACCCGAGGAAAAATGTATTATATACTCAAATATAAAGACTTATTTAATTGAGTAGACTTTATCTTTACTCTACTAAATCTACATATATATATATATATATAATCGATTATTTTTAAAAATAACAGACCATTCACTCGACACACATAAAAATGCTAAATATTTTACAATAATGGGAAAAAGGTGGTGAATTAATGGTTGGTTACTAAATATGGAAAGAGGGGTTATTTGTCCTTTCCATGCAATAGTTTTTGGGTGCTGGGTTACGCGACAACTTTAACTTTGGATAAGATGATGATACGACCAAAAGATACAACTTAGAAGCTGATGATAGAGTTCAGTTTAAGTAATTTAAATTAACTAATCTAAGCTGAATGAATGATTAGTCTATTTTTGTTCTTATTATAATCATATTGCTTTGAAGCATGGCAAGTGAAGTCGTGGCTGCGGTATGCTCCCTATGGCACCAATTATTGCCTCCCCACCAATATTCTAGAACCTCAATCATATGCCAATCCTGTTTTCCTATATATATATATATATATATAGTTGGGAGTGATTAATAATTGACCAAAAATATATTTTAGTTCATGTATTTATATATATATTTTATTTAGATACTACAATTTTTTGTTATTTCAATTAAACTTTTGAATTATATAATTTCGAATCAATTATATCTCTCAATTTTTTGTGATTTTAATTTGATAATGCAGTGGCCGATCACCTTTGTTTGTCTCGAACCAAGTACTTGCAATGGAGTCGGAGACTTGCTCTCTCAGAATCACTCTGACGTTCAAGTCAGATTATCGGATTAACGTAAGTTCAAAGTACGCAGTTTCAAATTTAGAGAAAGAAAATATTAGCCCCCTTACTCGTCACTGGTCCTCTCTCTTTATCCTCCTGCTAAGGTAAGAATTCTCTTTCAAACTATCGGGATCCCTATCCCGTTTTTCGCAGAGCTGTGATCTTACCGATATGGATTTTATAATCACTTCCGAGGGGTTCAAGATAGTTCCTATCTCCATGATTCTCGGTCTGATTGTTGATCTCGAGGAATCCAGAGAATCTTCGCCTAGTAACGAGCTAGCCGGTATGGTGAGGTGCCTTTGCCACGTGTCACTTCTAGGGTTAAGTAGGATGACATTGGGGGAGTGACTCTTTAGTGGGCATGTGTCACAGCTGCTATTGACTATATTTCCAGGGTATTTGAGTAATTATAGACTCGAGCGTATTTTCTCTTATGATAATTATACCTCTAAATTATGTAATTTCGAGTAAATTGTACACATTGATAAATTTGTTGAAAATAATGAATTAATCATAGTTTAGGGGTCTAATTGAAATAACAAAAAATTTAAGTATGCAATTAAATCGAAATGTATAATCTAGGAATGTAATTAAAATAATAAAAAAATTAAATATTTAAATAAATAAAAATAAATCAAATATAGAGATTAAATTATGTATTTTATCATTTATAAGTCAAGGCATCTCATTATTTATTTATGTCACATCTTGCATACTTTCTTTTCTTAAAATTTTATATGAATGTATTATTCTTCATAATTTTAATGTAAAATCAGTTACCACGTACGTCTTTGTTGTATTCTTGTGGCTTGGTAGTGTCTTAATCCTACAGTTTACGGATTTATCAAGTTAAAGGGCCTACGACTTCTTCATCAAATGAGACCTATAGTAGAGGTCTTACGTAACAAGTGTAGATAATAAGTCTTTTCTATGATAGCTAGGTTCGTGAATAAGGTCATTATATATAAGCACGGTTGAGTGCTCCAAATTCTGAAACTAGGGCACGAGCCTGGTTTCCTCTTTTTGGTTAGGAAGACAGAAGTTACATCATCCAGATACGGTAATTACGCATAATGTCGGAGCTAGGATTTTGATTTAGTGAGAGTGAATTTAAATATAAAAAATATTATTTTAAAAATAAAATAATAATGATAATATTAAAATATATATAATTTTTTATAATTGTTCCCTATAACTTTTT
Organism: Diospyros kaki; assembly: GCA_036245055.1. Classification (NCBI taxonomy): domain Eukaryota; kingdom Viridiplantae; phylum Streptophyta; class Magnoliopsida; order Ericales; family Ebenaceae; genus Diospyros; species Diospyros kaki. Next base: position 35,876,506 of record BSEG01000016.1, read on the forward strand.
ATACTTTGACAAAACTATATAATGATCTCATTATCAATTTTATTAAATATATTATTTTTAACATACATAACTAAGTTATCATTCATTCATTTATTTTCAATCTTAATACACAATCAATTTTTCATGATATTCATTGTAAAAAATATTCTTTCAATTGTAACAGTAATAACTGAAAGAAAGAAAATCGTGGGTATTGGAAAAGAAAGTAAGAAATATGATAAATTTAGAGATGAAATGAATTAGAACTTAGGAATTAGTGGATTTGGACCATTTGACCTATTTAGGCTAAGTTTTAATACAATAATTCTGAATTAATTTTGAGAGTTGGACTTGATTAAAAATAATATAAAATCAAAAAAAAAAAAAAAGATTTGGCCTCCACTGGGCCTCACTTGGCTCCGCCACTCATTATGTATCTAAAATCTAAAATTTAAAATTATTGTGTTTTCTATCAAAAGTTTATGGATAAGGTCAATATATATAGACACAACCAAGTGCTCCACATCGTGGAACTAGGGCACGAGCTTGGTTTCATCTTTTTTGTTGTTTTGTCTTTGATGATATTTTATTGATGAAAATTTTTATGAATTTAATGTTTGAAAATGAATTATGTTTTATTTATAAAAATTGAAAATGATTAAATCAATTGATATTAAATGATATATATGCTTTCAATGTATACAAATTTTTTTGTATTTATTTTGAAATCATTCTTTTATATTTTTTTTGATATCAAATGTGCTAAGGGTGTCAAAACATTTTCATAACATCTTCATTTTCAAAATGAAAATGTTATAACCTAAAAGTGTTAATTCTTTTAATCATTTTGTCAAGCCATATATAATCCATATTGGCAAATATTTTATCTTGGAAGATATCATTTTCTATTTAAGAAATATGTGTTTGAACTTAAAGGAATATGTGTATGAATTATATAAAAATTACTTTCAAAAATCATATACATACTTTAAGAGATCAAGGCAAATTGTCATCTTCTTTGTGTTATATGTCGACTATTTTTAGCCTTTGATATGTGGGTTGTCTTGAAGATCAAAAATGTCGACATGTTGTTTTTAAAATGTTGAACATTTTAAGTCTAAAAGCTAAAACAATCAGCAATCTCTAAGAACGGTCAATAAACATTTTTCAAGCTCTTGATTCAAATGTTTTTAGTTCAAATTTAGTTGACATTGGCTATATAGTGTCAACTTATTATTAAAATAGTCGATCATTTTTATGCAAATGTAAATTGTTTGCCTAAAACCAATATTTACTTCACTTTTGTCGAAGAAAATTGTCGACCAATTTGGTAGAATTCTCGAACGTTTCTTCTCTAACATTTTGTAATGACTAGTTTTATAGACTCCAACGATTCAAAATGGCTAGTTATTCTTCATTACTTATGGAAACCTATAAATATAGACCAAGAAAGCACTAAAGAAGACTAATAGATGTAAATGAATTAATTTGAACTTACAAGAGCTATTCATCTTCTCTGAAATGATTATGCTTTCATATTTTCTCTCAAAAGACTATACATACCATTTGTAATTGTTATTGCACGGCTATAAAAATAAATTTATATATGGAAAACCGTTTTAAGATAACAAAAGGATAGTTTGTTCGGACAATGGATGACTCACCCGAGAGAAGGTGACAACGATGGGTGACTCACTTAGGTGAGTGTGACACTGATGGATGACTCACTCGCGGGAGTGTGACAGTGGTGGATAACCCCTCCAAGCGATGGGTCACCTGTTTGTAAAGAGAATTGGTTAAGAGTGCGGGTGTGGATTCTCGCGCAGACCTTCTGATGTCTAAGTTAGCATATCGAAAGTATGGGATAGTTAAATGTAAAAAGAAAGTGAGTGATAGAAATTACATACCTAATTGGGGGGAGGAGGACTCCTCTATTTATAGCGATAGAAGAGGCAACCAAGTATCAGGTGATTCAATTTCTTTAACAAGTAACTCGGACATGGTTTTGACCAGGTCTCACGAGAGTGATGGCGTGCGAATTGTGGGTGTGCCCATGGTATCCTCAAGTGGGGGTTATTGGGTGAGGATTACTCGGGGGTGTAGGCGCGAGCACACACAAGGCTACACTGACGAAGGGGCCAGCAGCGCACATGGCAGTGCGAGGCCATGGATGGCACTCCCAGGTAGGGGTCACTCGAGGGCGCTGGGCGCACGTGCACTAGGTTGCTGTGGTGCGCTCGCGCAAGAGTAAGCGCAGGGCTGAGCAGTGGTGCGGTGGTGCGGGGTTGCTGCAATGCTTGCGTGGTGGGTCATGGCCATGCACGTGGGGGCTCTCCACTTGGCCACATGGCGCTATCTCCTTCTTATGATTCTTTCGTTTATTTTCACTAATCCACTTCGTCCTCTTGTTTTATGGGGCACATCAATAATATTTGTTTTAACCTTTGTAATTTTATTTGAGAGATCATTACAACTAAGAGTTTATACCGCTCAGATCATTTAATTATAACTTGCAATTGTGTTGTCTAACTTGTGAGCTAGAGAGCCTATCAAGTTTTGGTAAGAGGTTATATTTTCTAATAGTTTATATTAGAGGGTCTACCTAGTAAAGTAGGAGGATTTAATAAATTTTGAAATTTTTAGTGGGGAGATAAAGTAATGAAGTAGGTTAGATTTAAACCGAACTACTATAAATCTATTGCGTGTCTCACATATGTTATTGTTTGTTTTGCTTGTATTTTATTATTTTTATATTTATCTTTAAAAACCTTCACAAAATTTTAAATTTTATAAAAGCACAATTCACTCTCCTATTGAGTGTGGTGCTATTATTTGTGCAAATCTAACATTTTTTATTAGAAGACAGAAGTTGTATCAAGATAGGGTAATTACACATCTAAAATTTAAAATTATTGTTTAGTTAATATTTATTAAAAGCATATGAATTTAAATCCAAATATAATCTAATTGTTTTTTTTTTTTTAGAATGTTTCGAGTTTTGTCACCTCATTTATGAAATACTTTCCGTTTTAAATAAAAAAGTTAGTGAGTGTTTTTATTTTATATTTTTTTTATAAAGTACCCACAATTATTAATATTTTAGGTAAAATTTGAGTGTACCTAATAATTTATAAATGATATATTAGATAAATTAATTAAAAAATTATTTTTTATCATCTAACACATAGACTATATCCACGTAATCACCTACTCATATCTCCAAAAACTAAAAATAATAATAATAATAAGTGTAGGCGGGGCCAAATTCGAAATTAATTTCATATTTATTTTTGACTTTTTTTTTTTTTTAACGTAGGAATTGAGGAGTTTCGTCTGACGACGCATTTGACATGAGCGTTGCCAACCCTATAATCTATGAGTTGACTCGAACCGGACCATCAGATCAGGTCAAGGTAAGTCCGGGTCAAATACTTGTGCGGGCCCCTTGTGTAGTTAAGCGATACCTACCGCATTGTTCAGGATTCAAACACACAACCTTGGCATACCCGGCACCCGAAACCCATGCAGTCGACCACTTGAGCTACCCCACGAGATTATTTTTGACTAATATTAAGGGTTATGACTGATAACAGTCATGTGTCGCATCTTTATTGAAAGAAATAATAGATAGAGAAGACAATAACACATAATCTTTTGAGTCTTCTCCAATCAGAATGCGTCAATTATAACTTCTAATATTATTTTTTATTTTTATACACTGTGAATTGAAAGGTTATTTAATAATAAGAAGAAAAATCATGTTTATGTTAGGCTGTTAGTAACAGCATTACATTATAACACTCTCTAGTCTTTACGTGTCAACTTATGGATGGTGAACGGTCCCTAATAAGTCATTTGCAAAATAGGATGCTTAAATTTGAAATATGTAATAGACTATTTATTATCTATTTAAAGGCCGCCACCGCCTAACTGCCGCTTTGAGAGCTTTATATCCATTACTTACTTTTCAGCGGTACTAACAATTAATTATTCATTAATGTAGTTGAAAAGGCAATTTCTACGAAAATTCTTATATATAAAAATAAACATCCTTCTTGATCTCTCTTAATAAAATATGTTTTATAGATGCTTAAGTAACGGCGAATAAATAATTAGTAAAAATTGTGGCCAAAGTAAATAATTATATGCCGTTGCAATTTTAGACCCACATGCCACCGTGACCCAATCAAAATTTTCTTGAATTTTGTCAACTTTGGAGGAAAAAAAAGATAGAAAAAGAAACGAAGAAGCTTGAATTGGCTTCCTTTTTGTACAGAATATTTGCAGTTATTTATGAATTTTCTGGCAGGTGTTAGTGTTATTGGTGGCCTAACATCCAATTGTAGAATGAACTGTTGAGAGAGAAGAACGTCTCCATTTACCTTTCATTTTCTAATCTCAAGAAAATATACAATACCTAATCATTAACCAACCTCACTACCCAATCGAGTTCTTGAAATTATCGCTATTGTATAATTCTTTATTGCTCGTACTCATGATTTTGACAGACAAGATAAATCATAAGTGAAAACTTTGTCTAATTGTACAGGGCAAAGAATCAAACCCACAACCTATTGATACAAATCTCAATTTATTGTGGCCTAACCACTTAACCTGTTTTCTGGAGATAACTCATTGAGTTCTTCATAATTATACAAACATATATAACAAAAAAAACAAAAAAAGAAGTAAACTATCCAACACAAATTAGATGTAATGCAAATAACAGCAAGCAACTCTGCATCTCTTATACATGTATGTACAGTGACAAAAAACAAAGAGACAAGAGAAGAAACCACCATGAACATGAATGAATTCTCTTCGCATAATACATGAGATGGGATTATGAACCAATTTTTGTGAATCTAAAGTAACTTTACACCAAACTAGAGATGATTATTAACTTTTCCTGTTTTTCCTATGTTTCTTCTTTCTTCAGCTACTGGAAACTGAGAGAACTTAGTTTTAGTAGTTCCAGAGACAATCAACATCCACTGGCCCAGCAGAAGAAGAAGACATCGGATCTCCTTGATCATCATAAGATCTCCTCATGTTGAGGCCGTTGTTGTGGAGTAAGAATCTCAGAATGGATTGGTCCGGCATCAAACTAGGCTCCACGTACTGCAAATTCTCTGTATTTGGCCCAAAGAATGAGTCTGGATCCGGAACACAGAGCTTTGATGAGCTGTCGACCATCTCCTCTGGCGCCGGCGGTTTCTTCTCCTCCTCCTCCGCCGGATCCGAGAACCCGGTCACCTGAGAGTCGTCGTAGGCCGAGTACTCCATTAATGGAGGCAAATTTGAGGCCTGCAGCTCATCCCCGTAGCTGCTCATCCTCACCAACCCCGGCATCATCTTCTTCCCACCCGAACTCTTCTCGAAAATTCGGCTGACCACCCATTCATTCTAGACGAGGAAGAAACACGGGACTCCTCAAAACAATGAATTTTATATTGCTAGTGGGTACAAGGGATCATAAACCTACACAAGCGACAGATTGGTTTTCGGGACTTACCTTGGATGGTTTGGGCAAGTTGTGGATGGAAAACTTGCCCTCCAGCCTATATTCGTGCATGACCCAGTTGGTTTTTTCCCCTCTGGGGGCCCTGCCTTTGTAGAAAACCAGAGTCTTCTTCATCCCAACAAGGGCTTTTCCCCGGTAAATCTCCTTATCTTTTCCGGTGGCTTTCCAGTAACCGGCCTCCGTGGCTCTGTTCGTTCTCAGACCAGTTGGGTATTTCCTGTCGCGGAGGCAGAAGAAGTACCACTCTCCTTCGCCCATTTTGGCTCTCCCTTCATCGAAGAATGAGTTGGAGATTCTTGTGAGCCTCAGCTACTTCTCAAAGAGTAACAAGTCCGAAAGATCAAGAATGAAAGAAGAGAGGAGAAAGCAGAGGACTACTTACAAGGCAACTCCCAGGGCTCAACCTTGTTCAAATCGACCTCTCCAATGGCTCTGGCACAGAAGTGGCTGTCAAGAACCTTGTGAGAAAGATAGTGAGTTATGAGCTCCTCATCGGTAGGGTGGAATCGAAATCCCGGCGGCAAATCCATCTGCTCGTCTTCTTCCCTGGAAATGACACCTGAAGGATTTTCCATGCCTATATATATATATATATATCGGAAAATCTTTTCCGGGAAAGTTGTGGAAAACCAAACGAGAAAAAGGAGGAGAAAACGAAAAAGAGGAGAGAAAGGAAAGAAAAAAAAGGGTAATCGGGATGAAGATGCAGAGGCAGAGAAAGCGGAATTATGTAACAGAAAGATTCAAAGATGTCGTGAGAAAAGAAGAGCTGTGGGGAATAGGGATGGCTTTATAGTGGTTTTTCCAGGAGAAAGAAAGGAGGCGTGGTTGGGGAGGTAACTCGGTGGCAGCTTCCTGCTTTTCTCTCTCTTTCTCCTTTCTCTATGGCTTTCCCGGGAAGCTATTTTTTTCTCTTTCTTTCTTTCCTTGTTATTGGTCCTGGAATTTGACAGGCAAAATAAAATAACAAAAACTTGATCTACAACTCAATCCCATGAAAGCAACTCAAATCGACTCGAAAGGTTTGAATAACACTCTGTTAGTTGCCATTGGTTTAACAAATGGTATCAGCAGCAGCATTCACATTGCTACACAAAATTCAGCACACTGTTTGTTTTTTCTTTAGTCCCAACAAAACCCTCTTCAGATTAATGTTATTATCTTCGATGCTGACCTACAACTCATGTGAATAGAAGTGTTTGATTGGAGAAAATAAAAGGTACCCAATAAATAAAATTTGAATAATATTATTAAACATATTTTTTTTATATGAACTGTCACATCATCGTTGTTCATCTCTATTGAAAATGTCACATCATCGTTGTTCATCTCTATCGGAGATAAATAGTATTATTCTTTTCTTTTAGTCAGCTGTGTGATTTTGGTGCACTTTCAATTAATTAATTATCAAAATTTATTTAAAAACACTAAAGATGTCTTAATTTTTAAGCCCGAAAAGCAAGGCAAGGCCAAATTGTCAATTGAAATGATCAAATGAAGCTCATCATAATTAATAAGCCCAAAACCAAATTTCTCAACCTTTGAATTTACAGTGCATAGAAAGTCATTATTTCATTTTCAAAGGGGGAAATTTGTCACACGAGTGCACAATTATAAACGGTTGGCCAACTATAACCCTTGTCCGCTAGCGATGCAGCAACATGTTTTGTCAAACATGCCTTAACTCACCATCAACTGGCTTGTTTATTACTAGTCAAAATCATCAAGTATTCCTACAAAATAAAACAACAAAAAATCACGCAAGTACACTACACAAGTTCCCAAATAATTTCATTGGGCCGACACCAAGAGATTATAGTTATTTTTATGTATACTTTATGAACCTTATGCATATTTAGTACGCATGTTTAACTTATAAGTTATATTTAGAGAGGGAAGATATGACTAACGTAACAACTTTCTTTAGATGAAGGCCATGAGAGCCATTTCTCGTTGGAGAATATTCCATTTGAGCCATAGTTACAGAAACAAGAGCTTATCGTCTTAATTATATTGTAATGTATGGGGTTAAGTCCTATATTTAGAATATATTTTTTTTTTACATTCTTAAGGTACCTTATTCTACAAGTAAAATAAATTTAAGGTTCCATTTGAAATGAAGAACTTCAAAATTTTGAATTTTCATGGATTCTACACAACTTAAAGTACAAAAATTAATTGAATTCCACAAACCTATGTTTAAAATGAAGCTAAAATTGAAGTTTTATTTGCTTCTATTTTTTAAAAATATACTTTTGATATAATAATCTTGTTAAAATAGAGAAAAAATTGTTGTAAAAAAAGAGAAAATATACATATATTTTTATGTTCTGAAATGTATAGCTATATATTAAATTTCAAAATTAAATCTCTAATTAAGAATTTTACTAAATATCTTATATTTATTAATTTAAATAAAATTTAATACAAATAAAATAAAGAGTATACATTTGAATCTTCAATAGTGATGTTAGGGTGAGGAGGGCCCACATTGGTGTTGGTGTTGGCATCGACAGCAATGATAGAGATGAAGATCAATTGGTGGGGAGAGAAAGAGACTGAGAATTAGTATTTTTGTTCTTAAATAAATTTTATTTTTAAATTTCACATATTTGAGTAGAATTTGATTAAAAATTAAAAAATAAATTTCATAAAAGTTAATAAATTCACTCATTTAAAATTGAAGTGATAAGATTTGAACGCGAGACCGTAGAAATATCAACGAAAGAAATTAATAATTAAATGGCACGTGCTGGCGTGAGCTTTATCCAGTACAATCTTCTCGGATCAATGGACGATCGTGATGGAGTCAAAAGTCAACGCCCATATCCTGCCACGTAAGGCCCCGAACCAACTGGTGTGGACAGTTCCAAACCGGTCTCAGCCTACGTGGCGAACCCTCATTGGTCCAGCCGAAAATTTGGCCAAACTTTTGCGGCTGTAAACGGAGCTGAAAAGCGAAACCGACGGGAGTGTGGGCCATGTCTCCGCCGCTCCGACAGGTTGCCAGGACTGGAAGCAGACACGTGGCGGTCGGCGGTTCGCAGGTGAAGTTCTCCCTTGCGGCCCGTGTTGACGTATTCCGCGAGAGTTAGGCGACCCACGAATTAGATACTATACTGGTTACAGCTAACTGATTCCAAATTGCTTTGTTTAAGATTTGTTTGAAAAAAACAAAGGCATTGATTGGCGCATTAATTATTCTTTTCTTCGAGAGCGATGGACCAACCCCAACCTTAGTGTCTGCATGATGGTGCTGTGATTTTTGAAGGTCTATTGGTATACATTGACACACGAGTACCATGAATGACACTTTACATAAATTTATCCTTTAATTTTTATTTTTATTTTCTTATACCATTCTCAATTTTACATGGTTTCCCTCAATTTTCACTTTTTTTTATTGTGATACTCTCAACTTTATTTGATCTCAATTACACTCATAAATTAGTTAATTCATGTTATATAAACACTTGATTAGTTTTAGATGTGCGATTGATATTCACGTATTTTTGATAAGTTAAAGTTCATTGTCTCGAGATTTGAATTAACCATATAGTGTTCTATTATGTGAGTGCACATCAGGCATTATTAATCACGCTAGTCAAATGTTTATGTAGTGTGAAATTAACTAGTTTAGGAATATAATTGAGACTAAATAAAGTTGAGGGTGCTACAAAAAATAAAAAAAATAAAAGTTGAGTAAATTTATGGCATATTGACCGGTTCGTGGCTGCAATTGAAACTAATCAAAGTTGAGAATACCACCAAAAAAAAAAAAAATGTAAGTTGATGGTGAATTTATGCATTTGGCCTTAAGTTAAGCATATAAATGTTCACATACTATACAATATATTAGTACATAAACATCAATTGTGGATATAAGTAGTATTTTAAATTAATCGTTTACTTAATTTTTGATGTTGAGAGTTTATTAAAAATATATGTTTGCAGACGAGTAGTTAATGAAAGCATGCGAGGCCTTTTATGGAATGTTGAAACAACTTGACAGCGAGAGAAACGGGAAATTAGGCACCGAAAGGTACTGAAAAGTTGAGCTGTATGTGCAGATGCAGTGCATGTATAAGAAGAAGAAGAAGAAGATGAAGAAGAAGAAGAATGGGGGCCAAGGATTAGACATTTAAAGGACATGGATGGATGAATGGTACGTACATAGTTATCCATTGTTAAGTTGAATCCATGTGTGTTCTGTAAGAGGGGAGAGAGAGAGAGAGAGAGAGAGATGGTAGAAAGGTGGTAGATGCTGGTTGGTTGGTTCCTTCAACACCAACCAATAATGCTAACCATTCTTAGTCCGTAGAATACGTCTTGGCTTTTCCTTCTTTAAACTCAATGTGTAAAGCCTGCAATGGATAAGGCTTAATTGACTTTGCAATATTCTATTTATTCAGCTGCCCAGTATCTAACTAATATTGTTCTTACAAAATTGTCCACAATGAGCATCGCTTGGAGAGCGAGGCCATCCTTGATGCGAATTTTATATGATTTAAATTTGATTTTATCATCATTTTAGCATTCCCTTAACCTCAAATTAATGGGTAGATGAGATTATTATTGGGTTAATTTACACTATGAAATAAGATAAGAGAAACAAATATTATTATATATTATTTAGTTATGTTTTTAAAAGATATAACATTTTATAAGTAAATATAATTATTTTGAAAAATTGTAGCTATTTACTAAGAAATGTATCTTTTAGGTAGACAGGTCTTTTGACGGTCTAATTAAGGATCTCGGATGCAATTTGATCCACACCAATAAACTTTGTTGAATCTGATGAATTATTACTGATAAAATCTCAATCTTTTTCATCAATCATCACTTAGAATTGACTTACGAATAAAATGTCAGAATAAAATGTCAGTGGATGGCGACACCTTGGAAACCACCCTTTGATGTCTCTGGAAAATATAATAGGCCCAGGATATACTTTCACTGGCAAAGGAAGTATAATTTGAAGTATTACTCTTTAGACTCTCAAATTTAGTGTTTGAGTCTTGATCAGGGGGAAAGCTCACTAGTCAGAGTGATTTTAAAAGTTAAAAATTGTTTGTCGCACTTAAGTTTGTGACGGGATTAGGGATCGAACTAGCCACTGAGCCTTCTGATTTATATCTTGTTGATATCGTGGGCCGAATAACGAGAAGCTCGTAATGACGCGTTAACCAAAAAAAATATATATATATGTATAATAGGAAAATGTGTTATATGTAGTCTAGGATTTAGAGAGAGAAAATGCTGAAATTGACATGCTAAGAGATGATAAGAATGAATAGAATATTTACAAGACTTCCTTTATATAAATGCATCTCATAGGTTAATTAGTGTTCATTTTACAATTACTCATATTTTGTTATTTAACACCTCCCCTGATGAAATGCCCTTTCTCTACGTCCTTAAGATCTCCCACTTTTGAAATTCAAAAATTGAATAGAAAAAGTATATTTCAAATTTATTCCTCTTACACATTTTTTTAAACAACTCCCTTTACACGTTTATCTATTAAGATTTTAATTATTATAAATTAATCTCTTTGTAGCAATGTCCAATTTCTCACCATGTTCATAGTTTAAATCCAATTATTACGGACCTAATCTCCAACTTTCTCCTTTCTGCCTTGTAGTACACTAAACTTTTTACGTATCCCCAACTGCCCATGCCTCTATTTATTGCCCCTCTCCCCCTCCCCTGGCAATATATATATATATATAATCAGTTTGCAAGTATCATATTCCTTCTTCATCTCTATTGCATCTACTTCTTCTCTCATATCTCATCTTTCTAAAGACGAACAAAGTCTTTTCTTTTTTTTTTTTTTTACACACTCATGGCCTCTTTTGAAGCTAATTCTATCCTTATCTCTAAGGTGAAGTATGTTAATCACCTTGCTAACTCCATTGCCTCTCACCCTTTTACATTTGAAATGAGCAAGAAATATCTTTCTGACTATAAAATCCCTAATGCTTAGATCGTTCATTTCAAATCTCTAAATTGCTCTAGCACTCTAGTCAATGATTAACTTTGTATTTTTCATTATTGTGCTTTTGAATATGGCCTTCGTTTCCTACTAGGCAAAAAGTATTAGATATCTCAACCATTATGGGCTTTCTACTTCACCACTTTCCCCAAATCCTTGGAGATATCTTTTGCCTTCATTTTACTTTGCCACGAAGCTAGGGTTAAACCCCACCTTGAACTTTTCAACTACTTTTTCTTTAGTATTTGTAATAGGGGACGTTATGCCTTTTTTTCTCATTACAAGTTAATACCTTCTATAGATAAAAGGCAAATATGTAACTGAAAGTGGCTATAGATGGCACATGGAATACATATTCATTCACATTGCCTCTCTAAAGAAAAACGAGGTATGGAAAGTAAAAATTGAATGAAAGTTCCATAGTCCCATCTCTTGATGGAAGAAAAAATAGTGAAGAGAGCCCTAAAGAACTCAAAAAGGTAATTAAGGATTTCTCTAACAAGTGGTTTTATAAAATAAAAAAAAAAACTAATCGAAACTTGTAACACCCCAAATTTTTTTTGATCGTGTTATAACTTAGGATTTCGGGAACATAAAATTTTTTTATACCACAATCGCTACCATACATCACACAAATTCCCAAAAACCCTAATTTTTACCTTCTTAGCTTAACAAACCCAATATTAAATAGGTAAGATAGGTGTTAAAATTTCAAATGCGGAAGCTAGATCGAATCTGATATGGTTCACAATCATAATGCTTTATTTATCGTAAAATTTTTCAAGAAGTCTACAAAATGTATTAATATACATCGTCTCTAGCAAATGATAACTGAACATCTTAAACATATCCAAAATTACATAGATTCGCATATAAATAAAGATATTCTAAACATGCTACAGACAGCAGATTAAACTTATTCTTCAGCTACCTCCTTTTCCTTAGAGCCGCTTGTCGAACCTGGAACGTTTGAATATTCCAGGGACATAGTTGATGAATCACATGATAGTCTATGATTCAAATATAAAAAGTTTCGGTTTTAATGATGAAATAAATCTCTTACGTTTGCAAAATCTCGTATATTAAAAAGCGATTTGTCATCTCCAAAATCAAAGCATAGTCTCTTTTAAAAGAAGTTGTAAAAAGGCCATTAAGTATAAGCATTTGTTTTTAAAATTCTGTGAAACATCTGTCGACCGGTCAATATAATCTGTCGACCGTTTTTCATATTTTGGACCATCTGTCGACCGATGGTTTTCCATCTGTCGACCGACAGAATAAGTGTTTCTTAAAAAGACCTTCATCTGTCGACAGATCATTTTTTATCTGTCGACCGATTTATTGTTTTAACCTTGATCTGTCGACCGATGCCTATGCATCTGTCGACTGGCAGTAAGGGTCTTCTGAGAATAAGCTTCATCTGTCGACCGATGTGCAAACATCTGTCGACCGATCATATACATTTGTGAAGATCTGTCGACCGATGCCATTGCATCTGTCGACCGGCAGAATGCAAATCCTTGATGTCTTCTTATGCAATCAAGCCATCTGTCGACCGATGCCTATGCATCTGTCGACCGACAGAATGCTCGCCCAAGGAACTGTCGATATATTCAAAACATCTGTCGACCGAAATTTGAAATTTTACCTATCTGTCGACCGATGCTTTGCATCTGTCGACCGTTTTATTCGCAGAGACAAATAACGGCTAGTTCAGCTTTTGTTCCCAAGTGCTCCTTCCACTAACAACGGGATGTTTTATTCATGGGCTTTGAAGAGGCTATATATATACAAGTCATTTGAAGATTTGAAGGTCTAACAAGATTCAATCTACAAGCTCCAAAGTGCTGAAACTTTTATTGTGCTTCAATTGGTAAAGTTGTTCTCTCTTTTTAAGGCATTGGGTTTATCTTAAAATCAATTCTATTGTATGCCTTGTTTTAATCTTTGAAGAGAACTTGTAACTGAGAAGATTGTTTCTCAGATCCTCTTGTAAACTGTAACAATTCATATAATCCTAGCTTGTATTGCTAGTGGGCTTACTTTGCTTGTAAGAGGTCTAGAATACCTAGATTTTTCTAGAGGACTTGCTGGTTCAAGCAAGAGGTTTGTATCTTTCTAGCTTAATGCTAGAAGGCCTATCAAGTGTGATAGGAGAGTTATAATACTTTGCTTAAAAATCCTTAGTGAGGAGCTAAGGTAGTGGATTAGGCTTAATCAAGCCGAACCACTATAACTCATTGTGTTCCTTTATGCTTGTGTCTCTTTTGATTCTCTTAAGGCATCTCTTATTTCTTTCTTGGTCCATAAATTTAAAGTTCTTCATCGAAAATATAAGTTCATAATTTTGAGTCTTGTATTCTTCATTGTCTAATCAAGAGTATTTTAATATAGTTGATACATTGTTGTGCTTTCTCAAAGACTTAAGATTTAGCTAAGCCTTACTATAAATCTTTTAATTAAATTTTTTTTTTAATATACCAATTCACCCCCCTCTTGGTATTTCCCATAGATTCGTCAAATCTAAAGCCAACAGCATATATTTTCAGGAAAATTCAGTTTATACATGCAACATGATTTCACGTAAGAGAACAATAAGAGTTCACGTATAATAACTTCAAGAAACACGTCTCATGCAATAGAAGTCTCTCATAAGAGAATAAAAATAAGATTTGGAGTATAGGAGTCTCACATTGTTAGTTTATCTCTTCGACAGTATAATTTCACAGCAAATGACCTAGGTTTCTACAGAAAACACACGTTTTGGTAAACTTAACCTCAAATATTTTTACATAGGGTTGAAGGGTATTAAAGTAGGGGTATAACTGGAAAATTTCATGTAAAAAGAACCTCTCACGCGCCCCAGGAAAACTGGCCACGCGCCCCCACTCGTAGCATTATCCGGTGCGTGTAACTCACGCGCAGGCACCAAATTCCGAACAGCAACGCGTCGTTTTCGTATTTCGGCCATATCTCCCTCGTTTTAACTCTGATTCGACCCCCGTTTGATGCTACGCAACCCTCTCTTTCCCCTCTACAGGATTATAAAAAAAAATGAACTTACCTTGCTTTTTTGCTGACTGATTTTGGTAAACTCCGGCGAAGACCCGCAACTCCGATGAGGCTCGTTCTCCCTGGCTTCTCCTTCGATTCCTTCCTGCCTTCTTCCCGAACTTCCTACTATCTCTCTAGAACAAGCTCCTCCTCTTAGAGTGCTTCAACTCTCAAGCTTGCTTGGAATGGTTTGAGAACAATCCATGGTGCCTTTTTATAGATTTCTCCAATTACTCATATCATGCCACTTATCACAATTTTAGCCATGGACTCCAAAGACTCAAAGACATATTTGAATGGCTTTTGAAATCCAAAACTAGAATTAATCCAACTTTTGAAATCCAAGCTAAAACCCCAAACTTCTTTCAAATAACACTTTGCCCCTTATTTCAAGTTCTTAACTTCAATATTTTACCACATAAACTCTTAATTTTATCCTTATTTCGTTTGGATAATTCTCTAATTACAATTATACCCTCAAAGATCAAATTTATCGAGATACTTAAAATCTCGAATTTAATAAATCAAAATTACTTGATATATACGATTTTTCGGAGCCCCTTACCATCATTCGGCTATTTTAGGCTACAACTTAGCTTAACCGAAAAACCGTCTCTGATTTAATTTCTTTCAGCGTCATAAATCTCGCCTCGAGACGCTTGTCAAAAATATACCTTTGTCCTTAGGTATCTAAGTTCCAGGGCACTCCCTACGACTGATTCGGTCACTTGTTACCATGTTAAGCATATTTTTCGATATTTTAAACTCACTTAAAATATGTGGCAGCCTTACGAAAATATGGGGTATTACAATCTACCCCCCTTAAAATACATTAAACTAAGGACATACCATAGAATACATTAAACTACCAACAGCTAAAGCATATGAAACTTTGTCCATCATTGCCTTTTCTTTCTTTGTAGAATGACTTTGTCTAGTGCTCAATTTAAAGTGATTAGCAAAAGGATGGCTTGTAACACCCCAAATTTTCTAGACGTGTTATAACTTAAGATTTCAGAAATATAATTTTTTTTTCCTACCATAATCGTTGACATACATCACACAAATTCTCAGAAACCCTAATTTTCACCTTCTCAGCTTAATAAACCCAATAATCGAATAGCTAAGACAGGTGTTAAATTTTCAAATACAGAAGCTAGATCGAACCTGATATGATACATAATTATAATGCTTTATTTATTTCATAAGAAATTGTTTCAGACATTTACAAAACGAACTACATGGATATCATTTCTTAGAACGATAATCGAACGCCTCAAATATAACCACAAACATACTAAGGTTTGCATAGGTTCGTACATAATTTAAAGACATGCTACAACATGTTACATGTGGCAAAATAGGCTTAGTCTTGAACTATCTCATTTCCCTTAGAGATGCTCGTCGAATCTGAAACGTTTGAATATTCTAGAGACATAGTCCAATTAGAAAATAAATCTTCTAGTGAGAAATTCCAAAGTAGTTTATATAAATGCATGAACAAGTATAAATGTATGAGGAAACAACAAGGACTACACCAAAGTGTCTCGTGAACACGTTAGTCTCCTTCAACGAGAGCTTTCTCAACAGCGCACGCATAACGCCTCTCGGGAGGTCCCTAACCATGTCACCCTGGCCCGACCTCATAAAACTCATGTAAACACCACATCTGTTGTCCCTTAAACTCACGATCTTCCCCATGAGAGATTTCTCGATGGTGCACGCATAGCGCCTCTCAAGGGATATTCGACTTTTGTCTTTGGGCAACAACAAATAGGTATAACAGTATGGGCACGCAGATTTTATAAATGCAATAGTTGAAAACCAATGACATATTTTTCAATGAATTACATTTTAGATATGCAACATAATTTTGTACAAGAGAATAACAAAAGTTTGCGTATAAGAGTCTCAAAAAATACGTTTCATGCAATAGGAGTCTCATATAAGAGAACAAAAAACAGGATTTGGAGTATATGAGTCTCACATAAGAGAACAAAAAAAAGGATTTGGAGTATATGAGTCTCACCTTAAAGTTTTATCTCTAGAAGTTACAATTTTACAAAAAAGCCCTAGGTTTCTGTGGAAAACACAAGTTTCGGTAAACCTAACCTCCAATATTTTTACAGATGGTTGAAAGGAATTAAATAAGGGACAAAACTAAAAAATTTCAAGATAAGAGGGACCATCACGCGCCCTCTGTAATACCCCACTTTCTCGAGTGTGTTATAACTTGGGACAATTCTGGGATAATAACTTTTTTCTTTCAAATCTAATGTCAAATCATATGCATACATTTATCTCGAACAAGAATCATCATAACATCAAATGCGAAAACTAGAATCGAACCTAACATCTTAACATTAATCATAAATCAGTTCTTACATCATCATTTCTCAAAACGTTCAGAATTCAAAGTAGCAAAACTTAAATACATGGGCTACATAACGTACATTCATTTCATTATGCACTTTGCTAAGTGCCATTTCATGCCTCATTCATCATCGCTTCTGCTACAATCTCCATCTGGAACGTTTGAATATTCCAGGGGCAAAGTCCAAGTTAGATGATGAATCATCTAAGCAAAAGAACAATAAACATATTTCATGCATGGATGCAAAATATCTTTTTTCATTTCATTTCAGTTTGAGCTGACCGTACCTTATTGCTACTCCCTATTTTTACAGCCTCCTTACCAGGCCGAAGTGTATGGGTGTACCCTTGAAATAGCAGCGGTCTCGGCCTGTACTCTCAAACCCTTATGCAAATGCATGATCAATAACATTATCGTGAATCTATGCACCTTTTCATTATAGTTTGTAAGTGCAATCTACATGATATATTCACATCAAGGCATGACAACTTGATAAAACCATTTACATAAAATTGGGTTTTGGGTTGAACCATTTACCTTCTCAAGGTTATCGGGCTGCCTCAATATTCGCGTTTTGCCTCAAAATACATGCATCGTCTCGATTTGTGTTCTAACCTCAAAATTCGCACAAGTCACTTCAACTTAAGTCTCTAAGCACCCTAATCATCATATTTGTTTAAATAAGCAATAAAACCTATTTTTTCATAATTTCTTGCATTTTCTTTATTTTTCTCTCTATTTCTTCCTATTTTTCCTCAATAAATCCAAACTAAATATTTCTCATATATTTCACTATAAAAATTCATAAAATAACACTCTGAAATTTCTGAAATTTTCTAAAAAAATTTACTCACCTTGATTTAGCCTCTCAAGCTTCCTCGGTATACGTGCTTTAACCTCGAAACGCGTGCCCGATCGATTTCTTGGCATGTCCCTCAAGTCCCAAATTAATTCCTAGAATTTTCTCGACCTTTCTAGAATTTTCTAATATTTGTTTCATTTTTTCTCTATTTTTCCAGATTTTATTTTTTTTTTCTTTTCTTTTTTCTTTTTCCTATTCATCTTCTTCCTCTACTCTTTTTCTTCGCGCAGCCTCTCTGCACACACAACACCCACGCACTATACCTGCCTTATGTCGGTCTTCTTCTGCCCGCCGGCCGTTGCTGCTTGCCACTGGCCACCACCCTTACGGACTACTCCGCCGTGGTTGCTGCCCGCGGCCATGGCCGCACGAGCTTGCTGGAAGCTTATAGCCATGGCTGCCGTAAGCTGTTGTAGCCATGGCTGCCGTAAGTTGTTGTAGCCATGGCTGCCTTGCTCTGCCTGCTTCTAAGTGCCTCTTTGGGCCACCAGCTCCCTTCCTCAAGCTCTTTTCTCTCTTTACTCACGATAGCCCTCTCTACCCAAGCTCTTTGTTTTGTCTCCTTATCTCTCTCTGTTTCTTGATCTCTCACAGATGCTCTCGGCCATTGCTTTGTTTCAAATCTCTCGGCCCTCTGCTTCTTCACACACAACACAGATATGTACATATATTTATACATTAATCTCCCGAATTTCTTCCTCAAATTACTCCCAATTTACTTTCGAAATTTCCTCAAATTTATCTGCCAAGAGCTTTCAACTTGCAGGAATTCTGGCCATCACTCTTTTTTTCGGCTCTTCTGAGGCCCAATGCCCTTAAATGGTGCAAATTTGTCCCTCAAATGATGCAAATTTACCCCCATTGTCTCATGCACATATATATATATATATTTTTCATACATTTAATCCCTATTTTACATCTTTATTACCCTTGAAAATTTCTTAAATTACAAATACACCCTCTAAAGTCCAATTAATTTGCATTACGAATTTACTCGATATGGACAATTTTGTCCATGCACTATTACCGGACCTTTGTTTCATTCTGAAACCACTTCAGAGTTGATCCTTATGAAAAATCAAAGCCCTCTTAGGGTTCTGTTGACTTCCCGAGAGTCCCTTACGATGATTCGATTTTTCAGCCTGAATCGATGGTGTATTTTAATTGTACCAAAAATTATTTCAATTCTGATCTCTTTTAATACTATAAATTCTATCTCGGGATGCTCATCAAGACCATATCTGTTTTTTTAGACAATTACACTCCAGAACATTCCTTGCAGTCGATTTGACACTTATAACTATAAGAAATTACATTTAAGTCCTTAATAATTTCACCTATGGCCCACGTTAAAATTACTCTTAACCCCTTTAGAAAATTTGGGATATTACACTCTCACGCGCCCTAGGAAGATGACCCACGCGCCTTCACACGTAGTCATTTCCCAGCGCGTGTATCTGTGACAACACTGCATCACTTTCGTATTTCAGCCATATCTCCCTCATTTTAACTCTGATTCAACCCTTGTTTGAACCTACTGGTCCCTCTCTTCCCCCTCTATAGGATTATTAAAAAAAAGGACTTACTTCTCCATTTTTCTAACTATTTGGGATGAACTTTGGCGAAGACCCGAAATTCCAACAAGGCTTGTTCTCCCCTACTTCTCCTCCGATTTCTTCCCTTCTTCTTGCAAAATTTCCTCCCCTCTCAAGAGCAAACTCCTCACCTTAAAATGTCTCAATTTTCAAACTCCATTCGAATGATTTGAGAACAACCCATGGCTTTTATTTAAAGATTCTTCGGACCAATCACACGATGCCACTTGTCTCAAGATAAACTTTGGACTCCAAAAGCTCAAAGCTATAATTGAATGTTGCTTGAAATCCAAAGTGATCCAAAACTATATTGGAATAAATTTTGAAATCCAAAGTGATTTATTTACGCAAATATCTCAAGCTTCTTCCAAATGCCATTTTGGCTTTAATTTCAAGTCCTCAAGTTTTGATATTTTATCACATGAACCCTTAAGTCCCATACTTCTCAATTGGCCCAACAAATTTGGAAAAATATCATTTTCAACCATTTTTTGAGTAGAATCAAAATTACACTTAGGCTCCAAATGCATGTTTTGATCGCAAACCCTTTTGTTTCATTCTGAAACAACTTAAGGGTTGTTCTATTCACAAAATTAGAGCCTTCTCAGGGTTCCATGGATTTTTTAAAAGCCCCTTACCATCATTCGGTCTTTCAGGTTAATTCATAGCTGTAACGAAAATCGTCTTGGTTCTGATTTCTTTTAATACCATAAATCTTACCTCAAGATGCTCATCAATGACATATCTTTTTCCTTAGGTGTCTAAGCTCTAGGGCACTTCCTGCAGCTAATTCAGTCACTTATTGCCCTTTCAAGCCCATTTTTTGGTATTTTAAACTCACTTAAAATACGTGACAACCTCACGAAAATATAGGGTATTACACGGCTAACCACTTTAGCCTTGTTCATATTGAACTTTTGGAGTTCTTTCTCAACATACTTTTCTTGTGATAACCATAATATCTTTGAATTTCTTCTCCAACAATCTTATGAATGAGCCCTTAAATTTTCCAATGATAAGAATATGTGATAGAGACTTTCAGGTTAAGGTTTTCTTAAAGGTTAATTCTCGATCCTTAGATTTCTCAGAAGCAGCTATGAGTAATCAATTACGGATTGGCATATAGGTTACTACCTTTGATTAGTAGGAGATACTAATAATAAAGAATGGCGAGTCTCATGCCATAATCCATGAGATAGAAATAGTAGATATATGAGTAGATGTTACTGGAACATCTACTGAAAGTGGCGCACGTGATAAATCACATAGTTGAAAGGATTTATGATTTATCGCAAGCTTTGATTGTGTTACCGGTCCATAAACCGAAGGTAATACAGTTGTCTTGTATGTTGGTGGCTAAGATTTGCCTTTGATAAGAACCATCCAGTTACTAGGTGGAAGATGTTTTGTGTAGTCTCAGTGCAATGACATATGGAGACAGGTGATTGCTAATGGGATCTGTTGACCTTCAGCATGAGGTGAACATCCTATGCAATCAGTGGTGGTTGTGGTTGTATGAACCTCTTGCTAGAGTACACTTGATTGGAAAATATTTCTAATGTCGGAAGAAGTTCCGATGTATCATGTCGACCACACCACACTAGATATTGGCATAACTATCGAATTAATGAGTTTGATCAATCCATGACTCTCACTTGATCAGAATGTTAGTTGGTGGGGGGGGATTATAGTACATGAGAATCAAAATCCCAAATAGGTTCTCATTGAAGTTAAACTTCATTATTGGTAGGATCGGCTTGACATAATGCTAGTTGTCACTCAGGGTCTTTTGGGGTACTTTAGGGAGATAAAGAAATCTTCGTTATAGACCAAAATGTTTGGTCAGTGTCAAAGTGTTTGATGTGTTCCTATTTTTACTTAGTTATAAATCTAAAAGGTCACACGCATACCCAAGTGTGGTTGACTAACCGATATAAAGTCGTAATTAATTATCGTTATTAAGAGTTAATGATGACACCGTTAAGAGTTAATATATCAGGTTCAAATTAATTGGAGTAACCATCAAAAGTTGACAGGCATGCCGTTAAGAGTTAACGGGGGCCTCGGTTTCATCATAAGATGGTGAAAGGGTCATTAAAAGTTAATGACGGGCCTAGATGCAATTTATAGAAATTTGGAGCTAAAGAACAAAATTGGTCGACTGGCCTTGGAGGCTTTTGATCATTCAGCTAGCCGAAACCAGTTGACAGATTGAGGAATCTATCGTCAATTTGTCAACTGGTCATTACGAATCAGTCGATAGTTTGCTTCGAACTGTGGACCATTTCCAACAGTGAGGGTTGTGATTCAACACTATTTCTTTGTTATTTCAGCAACTATTTGGACAATGTGTGGCTTGAGGACGATGACAAGAGGATGAGATACGTCTTTGATGCTCTTGGGTTGTCTCTCCTTTGTCTCCCATTTCTCTCTAGCCATTTGTCTTATTATTAGGCATCTAGGGTTTTGGGTGTGTCCATATTTAAAGGAAAGTAGATAAGAACGAGAGAGAGGTTATGCGTTTTGGTTGTAGCAATTGTTGCTACATTTTCTCTCGACCATTGCTTTTCTTCTTATCCAATTTCTAGATACCCAAAACCCTATTCCATTGCTTCATTTGCTCATTTCTTCTTTGTTGCTATTGTATCAACCCAATCTATATAGTGTCTATAATAGATTTGGAAATCTATTTTCACTGAACCCAAAATCCAGCTTAATCACCCACATGAGAGTTGGCTAGCACATAAGTGCCTTGGCCCCAAGTCCCTAGGTTTTAAAAATTATACTTTAGCCCCAAAACTTTGAAAAATTACACTTTTGCCCCAATAAAAATTACACTTAAGTCCATAAAAATTTCACTCAAGTACACAAAAATTTTCAGGTATTACACTTACGATTTTTACATTGTTTTTCTTCAATACTCTATGATTGTGGCATTTGAAAGATTATCCAAAAATGGGTGAATTGAGTATTTTGAATATTTTTAAATCTATTTGAAATATGATGCAGTAAATTTATTTGAAAGTAACATTTTTCTTAAACTAAAAATAGTCTCAACGGCTGATGATATATACCAGTATATATGCGCCATAAAATATTTTTCATAAAGTTTATTTTGAGAAACTTTATTCACTTGATATATATGAATAAATCAATATAAGGATGTATGTATTTAAAGAAAAAAATTAAGAGACCTTTTTGCATCAAGAGGGGATTAGTTTCAAACACATGAAATTTAAATGTATGTATTGATAAATAAATGTGCAATTAGATGGATTTAAAAAGCTTTTATTTATGCAATGAAAACTAATGTTTGGAAAACTTTTAAGCAAGGAAAGAGAACTGTTTCAAAAATACTTGATGATGATTGAGATAAAATAAGAATACATTGAATAGAACAAAAAAAGTGTTTTGTGAAAACTAAATTTTAACTTTCAATCATAGAAAATATGGAATGATGAAGTGCGACATTTCGAAAATAAGCAAAAGCAGAAAAGTTATGAAAATATAAAATGCTCATACTGATATTCCTAAATTATAATTTTCAATTCTCATGAAAAATGTTTGTATGCATGGTAGAAAATAAGTTCTTTATGCTAGAAAATAAAGATTGAAACAAATAAGATTTTAAGATGATTTCAACCAAGAAAATATTTGAATGATAGATAAAGAATAATCTTAGAAAAAGACTGAAAAGCAAGTAATATGAACACATCAAATTTAGAGTGGTTCGGCCAACATGCCTAATCCACTACCTTAACTTCTCAGTAAAGATTTGAAAACATTCATTATGGGATTTTAGTTTTTAGGGCTGAACTATAACCCATACATAGTTTTTTTTACAGGTTCAACTATAACTTCCATTTTTAACGAGCTAAGTAGGAAGCCCAACTTTTACAGGAGCAGCTATAACCTTTGCATGAGGCTTTTTCATTTTAGGCGGAGCCACAACCACTATCTTTTAAAAGACCAGGCATAACCTTTACAAGAATTTTCATAAAACATGTGAAAGGATTTGTCAAGAGAAAAATTTAAGATATTATAATGATTTTGACATTCTCTTGAACAAAAAAGAGTTTGAAAGAATGAATGAATAAAACACTCAACTCTCTTAATCTAGTATATGGTTTAAAGATTTACATGAAAACATTACTAAATAATCACTTGGAGTGAGGAAGAAATGAGCATGAAGACTAATCACTCAAGCAGTGAATATTATCTCGAAAAAGCATGGCTTCGTTGTGTCTAAGTTTGGATTGGACTTAGCATTGCTCGGACAACAGCGGCTTAGGCTTACATAATCGCATCTTCATCTCTTACTACACTTGGCCTTTTATAGAAACTTGAGATTTGGAATTTGTCTTGAAACTTACAAACACTCACAACTTCTTTGATTTGACTGATAACAGTCAAATTTGTTAAAACCATATGCATATTAAATAGATAAAACATTTAGCATGCTATGCATATTCATGTTTTTCATCCTTTTACAAGAGAATAAGGTTAGACTTTATAGATTGAGGAAATAAAGCTCTAACAGTCAAACTCTTTTTACTTTCTAAGTAACGACTATAATTTTCAAACTCCGATGTCAGTTACTCAATTAACTCCTAGAGATACTCAATTACTATATGAGCATACTCAATTGGATATCTCATGTAATCGATTATATATAAGTCTCACTCAAGTATGATCAAGTCATTATTCGACTAGCTCAGAGGTTACAGAGATTTTGCCTAAAGCACTCGACCACCAGACTATGCTTACTTAACTAACATAGTCATTTACTTGAGTACAGATAACTGATACTTAATTAATCTTTAGCACTGAGACTTAGCCAAATTTCATCCAACCTTTACTCGACTAATACATAAAAATACTCGATTATAAAAATACTTTAGTCGATTGATAAGAAAGATATACTCAACTAAAGAGATGCATGGAGTTTTGATATCAAAAAGATATTCGATCGAAAATAGACTTTACTAGATTGATTTTAGAAATATAGAGAGTTTGTAAAAAATACTCGAGTAGAAAACTTTAATAGTCAATAGAAAAAGATTTTGTTAAGGTACATAATCGACTAAATTGAAAGACAAGTTGAGCATTACTCGATTAAAAATATATTCAGATTTCTTGGTTGTAAAGATACTTGATTTTATCAAAAAGCTTACTCGAGTATGAAGAAACAATACTCGATTAACAAAGTACCATACTGGATTGAGCTATAAGAAACATAGCTTTTGTAAGAAGATACTCAAGTAGGTTTTTATGATAATCAATTGACTCACCTTAATACTTGATTATTTTGAAAACTCGATTATTTTGAAAACATACTTGATTGAAATCAAAAGCTTACTTGAGATAAAAAGATATTTTCAAAAACTTTTACCTGATTACTTTGCTTTCAAAAGCTTTATAAATATTCAACTAATATGAGCAAATGCTTTAATTAGGTATATCAAAAACCTTTTTTATACTTAGCCAACTTTTCATAAAGGTTTTCAGCATGCTCGACTAATACAAAAAACATACTCAACTATTTTGAAAGATATATACATGTATATAAGCCTGAAGTTTTCCAATTTAAAATGAATTTATATGAAATGTTTTGGAGATCATCAGTAAACCAAATTTACTAAAAAATATATTTTTCAAAATAATTTTTTCCATAAATTAAAATACAAATTTCTCAACAGCATTTTATCAAAACCCAAAAGTGCATCATCTAAATCCATTTGTGCTAAAATTACACACATATTAACTTATCATAGCAAAAATCTAATATTTCGGTCTAATAATAGAATATCATACTTCAAGGTAGCTATTACAAAGATCAAATAACCCCAAATAGTATCAAATGATTGATAAATCAACCCCAAATAGAAAACATACTAGGATAGCAAATTTGGGCTAATTTGGACTAGACAGATCTAGCGAGTTGAATCTGGTCTGTTAGGTTAGATCTAAACTTAATAGACTAGAAGTGGATTTGGATCTTGGTGGGTCAAGCAGATCTAAACTAGATCTACCTGATTCGAGTAGGATTTAGGTCAAGTTGAAGATTGGTTGCAATGGCGAAGAGTATCACAATCGAACGATGACTAACGATCGGAGAAGATGAAGGCAAGTTAACTAACAAATAAGGCAACGGGGCTTGTCGATGGTGATGGCGAGGCTAAAGAAGTCGATGATGGACAGAGTCGTCAGTGAAAAAAGACACAGGAAATCGATAGTGATGGCTAAAAATGTGACTGGCATGAAACACTAACCGATGATCGGAGAAGAAGAAGACGAAGTTAATGATGACGTTGGATGAAGGTTGAGAGTGTCAGCGATCGATTAGTGGAGGCAAAATGACAACGATTGATGGATGAATGAGACATTGAAAACGATCACAATATAGTTGGAAATGGTGGCTGGGAGTAGGGCTCACGGTGGCTGTCGACGGTGGTGGAGATAGTGACAATTGACGACAACTTGAAACCATAGCACAAGATTATGAAGAACAACTGCAAATCCAATAGCTAAGATCTGCCAACAACTAATGGTATCCAACAGCTTTGAAATCAATTTGTTAGGATTTTCGGTTGATAAGAAACCACAATCAAACTATCAAACCCATGAACGAACACAGAAACATGAAAAATCTAAATCGAGAAAAATCATAGGTAGAGAGAACAAAATATCACTATAATAATATTGGTACAACAATAGTGATATAGCTATTACCAAAATATCACTAAGATGATATTGCTATTACAATAATTCTAAGGTATTAGACACCTATTTATAGATCTAAAACTTATCTGTAGATGTACATAATAAATTATTTCCTAATCACATGATGAGCTAAGAAGATAAGTCTTCAAATGAAATAAATCCCAATCACAATCAAATTTGACATCCTAATCATAATCAAATTCGAAGTCTTTATCATGGTCAAATTATGAGTCCTAATCTTAGATGAATTGAATTTTGGGTCGCAATTATCACATACTCCATGTATATCTTTTTCTTTAGGTCACCATGAGAAAAATAATTTTAACATCCATTTGTTCGATCTAAATCAAGGCTAGCTGCTAGACTAAGAATAACACAAATGGATGACATCTTCACAATAGGAGAAAAAATCTCATCAAAATCAATGCCTTTTCTTTGGCTGAATCCTTTGACAACCAATCTAACTTTATGTCCTGGGCGTGGCCTATGTTCTTCACGTTTCAACTTGAACACCCGATTGTTCTTTAAAGCTCTTTAGTCTTTATGCAACTTCACCAACTCAAAGGTTTTGTTTTCATGCAAAGACTTCAACTCGTCTTTCATGGCATCGATCTATTTCTCTTGTTTTCATCTTTCATACCTTATTCAAGACTCTCTAGTTTGACTCTCTAGTTCTCCATCATCAGTCAACAACTTGAAATGGTAACTAGGATATCTAGTACAAGTCTATCTATTTCTAGTAGATATCCTAGGTATAACAGGATGTGAATCCATTGGTATTAATGGTTGATGATTATCATTGTCATTGTCATCCAGCTTAATTTGGATTAGAGCATCAACATCACCTAGGCCTTGTTGGTCATCTTGTATCTCTCATTCAACTCGTTTTGCCACCATTAATGGAAGAGCTATATTGAAGTCACTTGGATAATTACTATCATGAGGAATTGATTTTTCAACTTTATCAATATCATGAACAGTCTGGTCTTCAACAAACATGGTATCATGGCTTCAACAAGCTTTTTTGAACCGAATCATAAATCTATAGCCAAATGTATCTTTGTCATAACCAATAAACACGCACTATCATATCTTGACATTAAGCTTGGGCCTCTCATTTTTTGGAATATGCACAAAAAGGCTTACACCTAAAGACCTAATAAACATTCAAGAATTCAAGTGTTTGGTTGTGGCACATCAAGCTCACACTACACTAACATCTACATCAACACCATTTGATCCTTTATCAATCTTATTACCATCATATGATCAACCATCATCATTGGCATCAACATTACCACTCTTTCGATGCGCGTGCTACCTCAATTACATCAAGTCCTACTTGTCTTTGTTATTGGCTTCATTATTGGCTGTTCATACCTAATCAAAAACCATGTGCATAAAAAATATAGATAGCTACATGCACTATAAGAAAAATAATTTTTAGCAACGGAATTTAGTGATTGAATTATTCCATCACTAATTAGCCATGGATATTCCATTACTAATATTTTTAAATATTTTTTTAATTTAGCAACAAAAAGACCTATCATTAAATTTAACGACGGAATTAGTGATAGAAACCCTGTCACTAAATCATTTTTAATATTTTTAATAAATTTAAAACTTTAGCGATGGAACAAATCCGTCACTAAAAAACAAAAAAAAATAAATAAATTGAAAGTTTAAAACTTTAGCTACAGTTCAAATCCGTTGCTAAAAAAGAAAAAAAATTAAATTCAAAATTTAGCGATGAAAAAATCCGTCGCTAAAAAGAACAAAAAATAAATTAAAAATTTAAAATTTTAGCGACGGAACAAATCTGTCTCCAAAAAATAAAAAAAATTAAATTAAAAATTTAAAACTTTAGTGACAGCACAAGTCTGTCTCTAAAAAGAAAAAAAATTAAATTAAAAATTTAATATTTAGCGACAGAACAAATCTAATCTGTTGATAAAACTAAAAAAGTTAAATTAAAAATTTAAATTTAAATTAAATTAAAAAGAAAAAATTGAAATAAAAAATTTAAAACTTTAGCAACGGAATTGCTAAAAACAAAAAAATGAAATTAAAAATTGAATGTGAAATTCATAAAATATTAAATTAAATTTAAAATCTGATTTGATAATAGAATTTTTTATAGTTGATGTAGAATTTATAAAAATTCTAATTAAATCCAAAATTAGTGATAGAAAATTTCGTCCTTAAGCTGCAAAGTTAATAAAATATGAAATTGCAAATTAAAATCAAAATAAGAATAGAATTTTTTGCTGCTGATATAATAATTTATAAACTTTTATTTGAATTAGTAATATAATAAAATTAATAAATATTAAAATTAAAACTAATATTCATTTCCCTCCACTAACATTAATATTAAAATTAAAATTCATTAAATAAGTTTGAAAAATTTTAGAATGTAAATATAATTCTAGAAAGCTTAGAAGAAAATATTGTAAATATAATTTATACACATTAATAATCAATGAGACTTCTACATTGGTTGGTTCGCGTGCACGCATATAGTTGTTTGGTCCTTGGTGGTTGGGGGTTTGATGCCAACGTGTAGCACTTGGGATTATTGTTGGGATTATTATTCTAGCGCTTCACTAAATGAGTTGCTAAAATATTTAGCGATAGATTTTGATGTTTTAGTGACGGACGTTGATTTTTTGTAAAGATGTGGCAATTTTAGTAAAAAATCAATTCTTGAAAATTGATACCAAATAGTAAACATGAAATTACATTACATTTTTCTTTTCTAGTTTTATTTCTTTTTTCTTTTTTTAGTTTTAAATATACTTGACAACAACTACTAAATTATATACTTGTTGATAATAATCACACTATTAATTAATTATTTTGCAAGCAAATATAAACCATATAACAATGGCAGCAGATTTCACATTTCAACAAGAGAAATAGGTTTATATATTTGATACTTTAAAACATATACACACAAAACCCAATTGTAAGCTCAAATCAAGAAATCCCAATTGTAAGCTCTAAATCAACTAATCCCAATTGCAAACCTTAAATCACAAAACCCTAATTGCTAACCCAGATCAAATACCCATATTACAAACTTAAACCAGAGTTTCATACAACAAAGAGGCGTGAAGATACCTGACTTTAGCAGCGACAATGATGATGAGAGGGAGAGAGATTCATGGGTGAAAGATGTTGTAGCCAAACCCAAGCCCACAGTCATTGCCAGTCGGCAAGCAAGAGTTAACATAGATAGGGAGTAAACGGGAGTGACACAGATAGACAGCTGGTAAGTTGACCTTGTATGTAGTTCACTAGCAAGGGAAAGTCTATTGCTTCAATTGCCGTCTATAGTGTGCCGGGAAGGGGCAAGGGGCAAGGGGCAGGTCATTGATGGAAAAAAGGGTTTAGGCAAAGGAAGTCAGCATTAGTGAAGGTCTAACTCGTTGGTCAAGATATTAAACGCATGCCTAAAGCAAAACAACATCATTGAACTTACTAAACGTGTCGTACCTAGTAGCAAGATTAGAATGAACTCGCTACTCATTATAACGAAGTCTTGCTATTTCAATTATCGAGTTTAAGATTAGAATGAACTCGCTACTAATAGCAGCGAGTCTTGTTATTCCAATTAGGAAGTTTTGCTTGCTTCAACTCCATCTTAATACTCTTCTCACAGTATGAAGAGATGACGTGATAGTTTTATAGTATTATATTAAAATATGTTAAAATAATAATATTTTAAAATTTCCGCAGATAGAAACTATCTTCATCAGTTTAGCACTTCATGCTCTTTTAGAAGTCCATTCTTATATGAATTTTTAGGGGCCCACAAATTTTATGGCTTTTAAACGTTGCAAAGATTCATCTACAAAAATTGTGAGTAGTTTATTGACTCAGTCTTTACTATTACTATAGTAAACTAAGTTGATTAACAAACAAGGAAAATTAAGATCAAATAATAAAAAATAAATAATTATTTTCAACAATTCATCACATGATTATATATTTTTAGAAAAAAATTATCAAAATTAAATTAGAGCATTTTTAATGCGTAAGTGTCTTCCCACTTAAACCTATACTTATGTACGCATATGCTTGGCATACAAAAGAATAAGAGTGAATAATTCTTAAACTTTATTCTTAGATTCGGACTCCAATAAGTGACACACACATAGTATGATAATATAAAAAGTTCTAAGTCTGACATTCGAAAATTAAAAGATCTACTAAATTCTTTTTTAGATCTTACAAAATTTAAGGACATTAAACATTGAGATAACAACTGCAATAATATAGTTATGTCTAATTCTAGTATGCCCTTTTTTTTCTCATTTATATTAGAATTTTTGGCTTTGACAATTGAAGCTTAGCTATCATATAAAATAAAAATGACACACATACGTCTACTAATTAAAGGTATATCAACCAAAAAAAATTTGTTTAGTGAACTTCCAAGCAATTGCACCCCATGCACCTAGTATAAATACATAATCACTAGTTGCTCTAGTTTCATTATGGTCAAAAATCCAATTTGGGTCACTAAATTCTTCTAACATAGCCAAAATTCACAAAAATGATTCTAGAGTTTAATGTTCCTTTTGGATATCTAAATAGTACTCTTTTTAGTGTAAACCAATAATTAGTGTTAGGATTACTAGGGTATCTACTTGTGTTTATGACATAGCCTTAAGTTTAGTACAATTTGTTAAATACATTAAAGAACTAATAATTTGAGAATATCTATGTTGAGAAACATCACCACCAACATTTTTATGCAAGTAATGATTTGGATTATAAGAAACTGAACATAAAAATACTTTAAACCTTTTCAATAAGGTTTTAACATAATAGGATTGGATCAACACAATGCCATTTTTAGTTCTCAATAATTTAATTCTTAAAATTACCTCAGTTTGACCCAGGCCTTTTATGTCAAAATTGCTAAACAATTTTTTTTTTTTATTGATAACGTCAATATTAATATCAAAAATAAGATTATCATCTATATTTTTAATCTTATGTTATTAAACTTTTTAATATAAACATATTTATTTATATTATTTATAGAAGTTCCATTAGGAAGAGCAATATCATCTAAATTTTCATGCTATATTGTGTTATGTGTGTTATTTAAATGATAAAGAGATTTAACAAGCTTACATACTTTTTTTTTTTTTTTTTTTTGTGGTTAGGAATTACAAATTCTTTTGGTTGATCCTTATAAATTTTTTCATTTAAATCTCCACTTTTAGAGTAACCGTTTCTACATCCATTTGATGAACATTTATTTTATAAACAAAAGCAATAGCAACTAATATTCTTATCAAAGTTATATGGATTCTTATCAAAATCTCCACTTAGTATGATTTTTCATTTGGACCACTCCATTAGGTTGAAGTGTACCTGCGGGGTGAATTGATGTATTTGGGGGTGTGTTCGCCTCTTCTATCACTTCTTAATATTTCAATTATCTTTTCTAATTGATTTTCTGGTTTACCCTTATAAATTACAAACTTGTCAAGCATTTCACCTTAATGAGTAAGTAGACATAACAAAATTTTTGAAAATTGATCAATAAATATAACAAAATATTGCTTTCCACCATGTGTTACACATATTGCTATGAATTAATTTAAGTAATTGGGTGTTTCTTGAAGAAGTCCAGCCACATGTTCATTGGCCTTGTTAGACCCTTTTGGCATGTTAGAGAGTTAGGCAATTTTAGAATGTTAGGCAAGGTGCCTAACTTTATTGATTATTTTACCTTACATTCTCTATACATATAGTCATTCACTCTCCTTGTTGTAATAGATCATCCCAGTTCAAGAGGATTCCTAACTTGAGAGGATCCAAGGAGAGAGAGTTGTGAGAGTTTTGTTTACAGAAAATTTTTGATTGTAAATTCTTTTATAAATTTATTCAATGAAATAGATATTTATTCAATGAAATAGATTCGATTTTTCTCAGTTTATCTTTTAATTCATTGTTTATATTCTCTAGATTACCCAACATTTCTTTCAATAGAGGGATAAGTTTTTCTACGCAGTTTTATTTGTACTTGTGATTTTTTTTCCTTATATTAATTCCAATGTTTCGAATCTATTCTGGGTTTATCATATTTTTTAATAATTTTTATTTTATATTTACATGTCCAAACCTACCATACTAATAGATGTGAGGGAGACCTATAGACTTGAGACAAGAAAAATCAACAAATCACTGACATAATATTTTTATATATACATAGAAATCTGAATAAAAAAATAGAAAAAAATATACAATCCTTGGAATCTCTTAACATTGCAGTTGGGTTTGAAACTGAGAAGGGTTTGTAATAATATCTTTTAGTTGCTAAGGTGCAGCAACTAATACCAAATCTAAGGGCACAATCGAAACTCCTCTTGTTCCCAGCAGACAGTGCCACCAACCCAAATGGCTAAGCAGCGACTCCCATGCACCACAAACCCATCACGCCGATCCCAAATCGATGCCCCTTCCACTCTGCCCAACACACAGCCTCTCTTCCTTCCTTTCTCTTCCACCTCCACCCACATCCACACCCACGGTTTGCCTCCTCGCCTTCTCTTGCTGTGGCTAAGAACTACTTTGCCTTTGACTTGGACGTTAGTAGGGATGAGTTAATGCGTGCCCTGAACGATAAATAATTTCGAAGAAGTGAAGGTTGAAGCTGCTCCTAAGGTATAAGTCAAATGGTTAGTTTATAATAAGTTGGGATTCGCACCAATAAGTTGTAGGTTCGATTTTTTACCCTGCACAATGAGGTAAACCCTCGACTTGCGATTTACCTCATCTACCAAAATTGAGGATACGAGCAATGGGGAACTGTGTAAGGATGGTAATCCCAAGTGAAGGTTGAAGCCACCACATCCACAATTGAGAATGTGCATCACAATCGAGTCCATTAAATTTAATAAAAGAGGTAAAATAGTCTTTTAAAAGCTAAAAATATAGTTAGACAGATACCCCTACTGAATACATTATCATTATTCACTGTTACATTTTATCAATCAAAAAAATCAAAAACATAAACTTTGATAATGATCCAGTAGAGAGAGAGAGAGAGAGAGAGAGAGTTAAGAGACATCATTGCAATTACCATTGCCAATACCATCACCATTATGGTTGTTGGGAGAGGAGAATGTTTGGTATTTGATGAATGATGGTACCTATGTTTAAAAGTCAATTAATTATAATGATCTATTGATCTGGCCCAACGATAAGCTTGTAATTTGGTACTGGGCTAGATCCCTATGCCTCATCCCATTAACGTCAACTCAGTAGCATTCTTCATACCAAGATCCCCGTGCCTGCAACAGGACTCAACTGCCCCGAGATCCTTGGCTCTTAATCCACCTTTAATAGCCAACGACACGCAAAGAACTCTCATCTCCTCTCCTATATAAGCTAGCCAACCACCAGTTAAGGTATATTATTTTCAATCCTACAGAAACCCTATTACGTACCTTGAGCTCTTATTTACTTAACCGTTAGAATGCTTGTAAATGCCATCCCCATTTTACGCAATGCGGATCACTGTTGCATTAAGACATCCGTTTGATCACCCCTTTGGGCCGAAAAGAACATTGGGCGTGCAACACCCCACTTTCTCGAATGCGTCATAACTTGAGACAATTCTAGGATAATAAACTTTTTCCTTTCAAACTAATTCTAAATCACATCATTCCTCATATTTATCCCAAAATTTTCATTCATTTATCTCGAAAAAGAATCATCATACACATCTATTACGGAAGCTAGAATCGAACCTGATATCTTAACATTGATCATAAATCAATTATTACATCTTCATTAACCATAAATAAGGATATACATTATCATTCCTCAAAACGTTCAGAATTCAAAGTAGCAGAACTTAAATACATGGGTTACATAACATACATTTCATTCCTTATTCAATTTATCATGCACTTTGCTAAGTGTCATTTTATGTCTCATTCATCCTCGTATCTGCTACAATCTCTATCTGGAACGTTTGAATATTCCAAGGGTAAAGGCCAAGTTAGATGATGAACCATCTAAGCAATAACACAAAATGTTCTATCATGCATGTATGCAATGTCTTACTTCATCGTAGGGGTCAACTGCACCCTTCATGCTACTTACTTTTTTTTACGACCACCTCTTTCGAAACCAGGGTGTATGGGGGCACCCTTGGTAAAGTAGCAGTGTCAGTTTGTACTCCTAACGGATCTAATACGCATGATCAATGATATCAACGTGTATATATGCATTTCATAGTTATGTCATGTATGCAGTCTACTTGATGGATACATATCAGACATGTCAATATGATGAAAACATTCTCAAGGATTGGGATTTGAACATAAATTACTTACAAACCAAACATTTTTCATAAAACTAAATCCAGTTTGGGAAGTACCACTACAAGAAATTTGGTCATTGGTGACGACACAAAATCATCACATATGATTAGAATTTTGTCACAAAACTGTATTGGTGATGATTTTATGGCGTCACAACCATCGTCATGTTAGGTCCGTAGGGAAAAGTAATTAGTGACGTTTTTTATATTTCGTCACAAATGGATAAAAGAAAGGTAATGAAATTTTTATTGTCATCGAAGGCATCTCCTTCAGTGACGCGTAATTTTACCACAAAAACCAATAAAATTGCATCATCTTAGAGTTCAAATCGTCACAAAACAATTGTGATGGGGTTTCTTATTATGACAATTCTTATCTTCACTAAAAAACTGTGACGACAATGACGTTAATATCGTCACTATAGTCTTTTTATATTTCGTCACTATTAGATAAAATTATCACTGAATAGTTTGATCAAAGTTTGATTTGGTGACGCAAACTAAAACGTCACAAAATATCATGTAATTGGTGACACAAAAGATCGTTACAAAAGGCAACTACTTTTCGTCACAAATATTGATTTTGTCACTAATAAGTTGGGTATGTATGTTAATTGGTGATGCATAAATATCGTCACCTATCAAATATATTATTTTACAAACTTTTTTTACACAAAAAATAGAAAAAAATTGTCACATATAGACCTTTTCGTCACTATAGGCATGACTTTTGTAACGTTAATAAAATTGTCAAAAAATAGGATAATCAATTGGTGACAATTCAAAAGCGTCTTAAATTCATACAATTATATATTATCTTTATTTAGTGACAAAAAAATAAAATGTCACTCAAAATTGTATGTATAGATAAGTGGCCAAAGTTTTATTGTCATAAATTCATAAATTAAACTTGTTAATTTGTTGACAAAAACAAGTCGTCACCCAAAATTGCACAATCTAATAAGTGACAAAATTATTTTTGTAACAAATTGTATAAACGTGTAAATGTTTTCTTTGACAAATATGATACTCACTATCAATTGATCCAAAATTTAAAATTAAAAATACTAAAATCATATTACACACACAAAATGGATTGATATATGATGATCAAATCTCTATCACAAAAAATAAATCCTAATATGACACATCCAAAAATATAAAAGTAATTAATATCTAATTAGTATCTCAGTAAAAGTTCTTAATTAAAGAAGTAGATTTCACAAAACTTGTTCAAATGTGACAATACAAGTACTACTATAATATACTTCAACCTCTTCTCTCCAATCCTTCATTTGATTCTGCATGTAATTCATTTGAACCTGAAATCAATCACATTTGTAATTGTATTGCGATCATAGTCGTAATTGTGTTAGAATGATAGAAACATGTAATATAAGATGGAAATTTGATCAAGTTGGACACATGTAAAGTTTATTTAACAATGAAGTAAATAGAAAAATAGTTATTTTATTCTTACCTTGATTTGGGATTAAAGGAGATAGAATCGAATGAGGCAGTTGGATCCCTGAACTCACCAAAAATTTTAATAATTGACTTGCTCATCACAGTATCTAATTTCCCTTCTAATTGAGTTGTTGTTTCAAACCTTGTTTGACATGTTTGTAGCTCATCCTGAGTCTTCTTAAGCTTTTCCTCCAACTCATAAGTCCTTGTTTCTGAAGCTTTAAATGATTTAGGTTTAGGCCCATACCTAAATCATTTAAAGCTTCACTATGTGATCTACAAACATTGGGTTCTCGCTATCTGTGGGTTGGTTTTGCAACTCAACCATTTTGTCCTGGACATTAAAGGAAAACAACATCAATTAAAATATAATCAATATAAAATTTTTGTTATAAAGAGAGAATGATTTAATCTTACATAAGCTTTTTCTGTTGTAGGTGTTGTCTATCCCTTTTGTATTGAGTAGTGCGTGGCCTTAAAAAACTCTATCCTATTAGGCTCTACATTATCCATACACTATTGATATTCAAACAATATAAGTAGTGAAACACGTCCAATAACTTACCTTCTCAAGCTTATCGAGCTATCTCGATATTTGTGCCTTATCTCGATTTGTGTGCCAGCCTCAGAATTTGCACAAGTCACTTCAATTTTAAGCCTCAAAGCATCCTAATCACCATATTTATTTAAATAAGTATTAAAACTTATTTTTTCATAATTTCTTGCATTTTTTTTATTTTTCTTTCTATTTCTTCTTATTTTTCCTCAATAAATCCAAACTAAATATTTCTCAAATATTTCACTGTGAAAATTCATAAAATAATATTTTTGAATTTATGAAAT
Organism: Diospyros kaki; assembly: GCA_036245055.1. Classification (NCBI taxonomy): domain Eukaryota; kingdom Viridiplantae; phylum Streptophyta; class Magnoliopsida; order Ericales; family Ebenaceae; genus Diospyros; species Diospyros kaki. Next base: position 35,913,284 of record BSEG01000016.1, read on the forward strand.
TTTTTAAGAAATTTTACTCACCTTGATTTAGCCCCTCAACCTTCCTTAGTATGCGTGCCATATCTTCGAAATGCATGCCCTAACTATTTTCTCGCCCAAAATGTCTGAAATATTAATAAATATCTATTTCCCATTTTTTTAGGATTTTTTTTTAGAATTTTTTCCATTTTTCCTCCATTTTTTTTCTTTTCTTCCTTTTTCTTTTTTCTTTTCTTTTCTTTTTTTTCTTCCCTCATTCTTCTTCATCTCTTCCTCTTTCTCTCGTACAACTCCTGCACCTCTACTTCTTTTTTTTTTCTTTCTTTTTTCTTCTTCCCCTGCAACGCACCAGCGTGCACAGTCACGTCGCCCGCGTGCCAGCCGCTCTCGCCGCAGCCCCAGCCAGCTGTCAGCGCCTCCGTCGGCCGCTACACCGGCCGCGCCACGCTTGTGATCACGAGCTACCATCGTGACAGCTTCCCCTACCTTGCGTCCAGCTGACGAGCTTGCGGCCATGGCTGCCATGGCCGCGGCTTCGCTTGCTTTTGGCCGCTTCTCGGGCCTCCACCGAGCCCTTTGGTCGCCGTCGCACCATGTGACCATCACCACGGCCGTTGCTCATGCTCCGTGTGCTGCTGATACTGCTTTACTATGCTGCCATGGCCGACTTCGGCCCAATTCTCATGAGCTCTCTTTCTCTCAGCTTCTCTCTCTGTTTGCTTGTCCTTTGCTTCTCAATTCTACCTCTCTATTTATAGGCAATTCTTTTGCCTCGAGCCTACCATGACACCATTCCTCAATGCGTGAAGAACACCTCAACTCACGCTTGATTTGCAGGGCATGGGTTGACGATTGCAGGGCATGCTATTTGCGTGTACAGACATGCATTGTATATATATATACATATATAACACTACATAATACATTATATATAAGAAAATTAAATCTTTAGACTCCAATTTTCATCTCTATTTTACTCAGACAATTTCGTAATTACAATTATACCCTCAAACACTGAATAAATTTGTATTTCGATACAAAAACACAAAATTAATAATTTTAAAGTTACTCGATAATGTCGATTTCAGCCCAGTGTCCTCACCGGGCCATCGTTTAATCCCAAAACCACTAAAGGGTTGTTCATTACGAAAAATTGGAGTCTCCTCAGGCTTCCGTTGACTTCTCGAGAGTCCCTTACGATGATTCGATTTTGTAGCCTAAATAACAGTTGCATTTTTGCTGTATCGAAAATCATTCCCGATCCGATTTCTTTCGATACCATAAATCTTATCTCAAAACGCTTATCAAGACCATATCATTTTCCTTAAACAATTTCACTTCGAGGCATTCCCTAAAGTCAATTCGGTACTTATAACTGCTATCAATCCTATTTTTCAGTATTCAAATCTTGCTTAAATTACGTGGCAACCTTATGTCTAGATAAGGTCTTATAAGGCGCCCACCGTGGGGCTTGGTAAAATTTGTCTTCCCTATAAACTCACCAAAGCATCCCAAACCATACCCGACAGTTATCCATGACCAAAACCAAAAGTCAAAACAACATGGCCCCCAACTGAGAAAACCAAAACACCAACCCTCATCAACTGGAAAACCTTGCAAGCATGGAGATCATTCTCCAAACCATTCAGCAGCTTGAGAACCAAGTCATCGAACTAACCCACAATCGCTAGAGGAACCAGCTCAATGGGCGGGCCAACGATGACGAAGAAGCCAACAACCAACACTAGCTCAAAACAAACCATACCGCCGCACCTTCTACGACTCTACACACCCTAACCACCATTTTTTGGAGTTTATCATGTTCAGACCCCTGCTGGATGGTTTTTGTCTCCCTGGCATCCTGGAGCTATACGACAAAACCACCGATCCCCAAGAGCACCTAACTATGTTTAATTCCTTAATGCAGCTAAGCGGGGGCACTAATCCTATCATGTGTCGAGCATTCCCCAACACCCTGAAAAATCATCCCTACTATGGTTCTCCACCCTCGAGCTGGATTCCTTCCACGACTTACCCGAGCTCACTACCCACTTCCTCACCCATTTCTCCACCTGTTGAGCTCACCGCAAGACCTCTGCCAACCTCATCAACTTGAAACAGGGTGAAAACGAGCCGCTATGGGCTTTCCTAAATCGGTTCAATCAGGAGGCCATCCAGATTTGAGACTTCAACCTTACAGTCTTCCTACACGCTATCATGGCATGATTAAAGCTTGGGCCCTTTGCCGACTCCTTGGCAAGGAAACCTCTCATCGACCTTGACGACCTCAGACTACGAGCGACATGTTACGTAAATGTATAGGAGGTCTCGGCTGCTAGACGTAGCGACCCTTAATTAAGAGCTCAACCCTAACCGAGCAAGCAGATGGATCCGTCGGTTGAACATCAAAACCAACCCGATATGAACACCAATCGAAGAAGAGAAATTCAGAAAGAATAGCTCGGGAAAATGATGGAACGCGAGCGAGCACTCGAACCTCCCCAGTTGAGATATGACACGTACACCCCACTGACGACAGGGAGAAATCGGATTCTCCAAGAAATCTATAACTCGAGGATCATTCAACTCCCTTACAATCGAGGACAACATAACCCTAACGCCCACGTCAATACAAGTAAGGGCTAGGACTACCACCGAATGTACGATCACACGGTCAAGAAGTGCGCTGCGTTAAAAGACTAGATTGAGCGGCTGGTCAAACAAGGCCACCTCAGCCAATATGTCTAGAAAAGAAGAAAAAGTCAGAGCAGGGAGCCGCAAGAAAATCGGGGTCAAAAAAAGAGCCGCAGCCCACAGAGGAGGCTAAGAATAGAAGAGGTCCAGGATGATAAGGTGACCCCCGCTGATTAGATAAGGGAAATTATAGACACCATTTTTAAAGGCTTTGCAAGGGGAGGAGACTCCATCTCGGCAAGAAAGCAACATCTTAGGGCAGTGATGTCAGTTAGCAGCACCGAGTAGAAGAGGATGACCCAACACCTGGTGATCTCTTTCACCGATAGGGATTTCGAGGGAATCGACCAAAACCTAGACAATCCCATGGTGATATCTGTCATGACCGCTAACTACGTTATCAAGAAGGTACTCGTCGACCAAGGAAGTTCGTCAGACATATTGTTCATGTCAACCTTAAAGAGACTAAAAATCCCCGAATAGGAGCTTAAACCTTTCCACGGGAGTTTAATGGTCTTTTTCAGGGAACAGGTGCATGTCAAGGGGTACATCGAGTTGCTGACCATGTTTGGGACAACCCCCCTCCTCAGGACCATCAGTGTCAAATATGAGGTTACCGACTACCAGACTCCATACAACGTCTTGCTTTACCGCCCCTCCCTCAATGCTCTAGGCATAATCATCTCCACTCCCCATCTAGCAATGAAGCTATCGATATTGGCCACCGAGGTCGGAGTTGTCCATGCCGATCAGAAAGAAATGCGATAATGTTACAATGAGAGCCTCAAGGTCCAAACTCCTAAGCCTACTAGAGACACTTACAGCCTAGCTCCCTGCCACAACGTCAACATGGTCGAGTTGGACCCTTGGAGCGAGCTCCCTCATAATCGACCACAGGCTGCAGAAGAGCTGCACCCTGTGAGCCTGGGACCATTACCAAGGTAGGTCACCAAGATTGGCTCCACACTCTCTCTCGACTTGAGGGAACGACAAGTCGCCCTACTCTAGCAAAATGCTGATCTCTTCGCTTAGGCACCTATGGACATGCCTGGGATCAACCCATCCTTCATATGCCATAAGTTGACGCTAGATCCAATTGCCAAATCAATAGCTCAGAGAAAAAAAATGCTTTGGGAAGAGCGACGAAAGCAGTGGTTGAGGAAATGACAAAGCTCCTCAATGTTGAGTTCATTAGGGAAGAAGCATACACTAATTGGCTAGCTAACGTGGTTATGGTGAAGAAATCCTTAGGTAAGTGGCAATTGTGTGTCGATTTTACAGATTTGAACAAGGCATGCCTAAAGGATTCTTACCCTTTACCAAATATTGACCGTCTTGTGGATGGAACCTCCAAATACAAGTACCTCAGTTTCATGGATGCATACTCCAGGTATAACCAAATTCGGATGCATCCTGATGTTGAAAAGAAAACAGCTTTCATTATGGAGAATGTAAACTTCTACTACAAAGTCATGCCATTTGGATTAAATAATGTAGGTGCAACTTACTAACTGCTAATGAATAAAGTATTTGCAGAACAGATAGGCCAAAATATCAAGGTGTATGTGGACGATATGGTGGCCAAGACGTCAAAAAACAGAGACCACTACTCGAACCTAGCTGAGGTCTTCAAACAACTCCGACGACATAACATGAGGCTCAACTTAGATAAATGCGTATTTGAAGTACAAGCCAAAAAATTTCTCGATTTCCTACTAACAAGCTGGGGCATCTAAGAAAATCTTGACAAATGCAAAGCCATGCTTGACATACGCAACCCTTTCAGAGTGAAAGAGGTTCAGCGGTTAACCAGCTAAATTGTTGCCTTGTTCTGGTTCCTATCCAAATTGGCGTATCAAGCTCTCATATTTGTCTAGTGTTTAAAGAAATCGGTGGAGTTCTAGTGGACGGAATAATGTGAAATCGCCTTCCAAGAGTTGAAGCACTTCTTGACAACCCCTCCCATCTTGACAAGGCCAGAGCGGAGCGAACAACTTTTGCTCTATCTTTTCGTGATCGAGAATGCACTTAGCTCCGTTTTGATCAAAGAGGAAGGCAAGGTACAACATTCGATACACTTCATCAACCGAGTTCTCTAGGGGCCTGAAGTCTTCTACCAAAAGATTGAAAAGTTGCCCCTCACCCTAGTGACAACAGCTTGGAAACTTAGACCGTACTTCCAAGGCCACTAGATCATAGTCCAAACCAATCAACCAATTCGACAGGTGCTCTAGAAACCTAAGCTCTCAGGAAGGATGATCACATAGTCGGTGGAGCTCTCTGAGTTTGGCATACAATATCAGCCCCGTAAACACATTAAATCCTAGCTTTCAATATCAAAGGAAGCAGGGTCGACGTCATCCTAGAAAGACCAGATGGGCTGCTGATTGAGCAATCATTTCACTTTGGCTTCAAAGTGAACAAAAATTAGACCAAGTATGAATCCATCATAGCAAACTAAATCTGGCTTCGAAAATGGGAGCTACCCAGTTGATCACCAGAAGTGACTCCCAACTAGTGATGAATCAAGTGAAGGGCGAATTTCAGACAAAAGATCCCTAGCTCGACCGGTTCCTTAGCAAAGTGAAAACCTTTGTCAAGGCGTTCAAATCCTTCGACATTGAGTACATTCCAAGGGAGCATAATTCAAGAGCCGACCTACTTTCGAAGCTCATTAGCACTAAGAAACCGGGGAATAACCGATTTGTCATACATAAGACCTTGGACTCACCTACCATCGACCTGGTCGATGTGCAAGCCATAGATACAGGTCCTGATTTCTGGTGATTCCCTATCATTCAGTACTTGGAAAAGGGGTGCTACCCACTAACGCTGAGGAGGATATGAAACTAAGAAGGTCAGCCAACTTCTACGTCTTGATCAAGAACTAGCTATACAAAAGAAGCTTTGCGATACCACTCATAAAATGTGTGGATACAGACCAGTCCGCCTACATTATGTCCGAGGTACATGAAAGAGTTTGCGAAAGTCATTTGGGAGGCCAGTCCTTAGCAGTAAAGATTTTGAGAGCTGGCTACTATTGGCCAACCATGAGAAGTGACTGCCTGGAATGCGTGCGGAGATGTGACAAGTGCCCAAAGTTTGCAAATGTGCACCACTCCCCACCGGAAGAGTTGCATAACCTAGGCACCTTATGGCCTTTCTACAAGTGGGGGATAGACTTACTCAAGCCTTTCTTGATCGCCCCTGGACAACATCATGGCCATTAACTATTTCACCAAATGGATTGAAGCTGAAAAGGTCATTAAGTTTATCTGGAAGAATGTCATCTACAGATATGGCATACCTGGAGTACTAATCTCGGACAATGACACCTAGTTCACCAACAAGGAACTCCGAAAATTTTGTAAAGAGTTCGGTATCCACCAGATCTTCACCTCGATCAAGCACCCCCTAAACAAATAGATAAGTTGAAGCAACTAACAAGGTCATCCTTACTAGGCTCAAGAAGCGGCTTGATTAGGCTAAAGGAGCATGGGTAAAAGAGCTTCCGATGGTGTTATGGTCATATCACACCATTGCATAGTTTCTGACAATGGAAACCCCCTTCAGACTCACCTATGGAGCTGAAGCCATGATTTCAGTAAAGATCGGAGAATCGAGTCCTCGAAGATGACACTTCCATGAAAGCACTAATGAAGCCGAGCGAATGGCCAACCTCGAACTTATCCAAGAGGTGCGTGACATGGCGTGCATCCAAGAGCAAACAACTAAGTAGAGAGCAGATTGAAAATACAACACAAAGGTTGTGCCTCGAAACTTCCAAGAAGGCGACCTAGTTTTGAAAAAGGTTGAAATAGCAAGGCAATAACTCGAAGAAGGGAAGCTTGACGCTAACTGGGAGGGCCCCTACCAAGTCACCCTCAACTTCGACAATGGAACATACCACCTGGCCGAGCTCTCAAGGCAACCTCTACCACGGGCATGGAATACAATTAGCCTGCGAAAGTACTACAACTAAGTGGCCATCTCAAATTCGTTTTATGCATTATTTATTGATTTATTGGATTTGTACATATGTTCTAGTCAAAGATTTATCATGTCTATATTTATGCCAACACGGGTTCAAGCCTGATTTTATGTCTTTACCTCGTTTCAATGTTCATTACTTTCATAATTACGCCACCATTGGCTTATTATGCATTATCTAACTACACGCCAATGCATCGCACGATATCAATTAAATCAGGAATTTTGCTAGTCTCTTCTCGTTCCTAAGTTTTGCCTTAGGCCAGACAGGCTTGGTCAGTCCACGCCCAAGTGCTCGGGTCAATACCGACAGGTGGACCTCGAGTCATTCTGATATCCTAAGTCGTGCCCTAGGTTAGACATCCTCGGTCAGTCCACCCTTCAGTGCCCGGGTCAATCCCGACAAGTAGACCTTAAGTCATCCCAGTCTCCTGAGTCATGCCCTGGCTTAGATAAGCTCGGTTAGTCCACCCCCAAGTGCTTGAGTCAATCCCGGCGGGTGGACCTCAGGTCATCTTGGTCTCTTAAGCCATGCCTTGGGTTAAATAGACTTAGTCAGTCCATCCCCAAGTGCCCGGGTCAATCCCGACAGATGGACCTCGGGTCATCTTGGTCTCCTAAGATGTGCCTTGTGTGAAACAGGCTCAGTCAGTCCACACCCTAAGCCTGAATCAATCCCGACATATGGACCTCAGATAAATCTCGACCTCCTCAATCTCCTTGAAGCAAACACACTTACCTGACCTCGTGTTGGAAGTAAAACATGAGGCAACGGTGGAAACAAAATGAACTATGCACAACAAAACTGATAAGAACTAAACGATGAACAATACAAATAGCCGAGCAAAAATGTCCTTTAATTTCATTAAGAGTCAAAATTACAGAAAATGAAAACAAAAACGAAAGAAGTACCAACCCATACTATGACGAATAATACAAATAGTCGAGCAAAAATGTCATTTAATTTCATCGAGAGTCAAAACTACAGAAGATACGTCGACGTACACTATACAAATCTATTGCAAAAAGAAAGGAAAAAGAAAAGAAGAGTTAAGGTCCAGCAAGTACAGGAGTAGTCTTGGCCATGGTCTCAACAATAATTCCAGAAGTGAACTTAGCAGCTATAAGCTCGCCGGGTTGATTGGTGTCCTCCATAGGCCAACCTCCCTCAACCTCTAGCACCTCTGTTAAGGCCTCGGCCTGACCAGCTAGGTCCGCCAAAGGCAAATCCCTAAGCTGATCAGCCATAACCTCTTTGAAGGCACTGCAGGTCAAGAAGTCGGCCCTAGGGAAAACAATCGAGCATAGGACAAGGCCTTCTCATATCCTACCACGAATTGGTTGGCGGCCTCGTCCAGCAAGACCTCGACCTCGAACTGTGCCTTGTCAACCTCATCCTTCATTCGGATAACCTCGAGCTTCACTTGATCAGCCTCAAAGAGAGAGGTTGCTAACTCGAACTTCAGCTTCCCCTTTTTCTCCTCCATTACCTTTAGCTCGTCCTTCAGTTGGTCCTGCTCGTGCTCCGTGGTTTCCTTCTAGCCCATGAGCTTCTCGTAGAGCTAGTTTAGCTTCAAGGTCGTTGACTCCATTTGTCGCCTGCTTCTATAGTCGCGCCTTCTCAGAGTCCAGCTCCCCTTTTATTCGATAAGCCTCTTCTCTGTGGGCCTACTCGACACTCTGTTGTTGGGCTTGACACTCCACCTTCATTGATCGATAGGCGTTCGCAAGGCGGAGGGCTTGTAGCTCAGCCTAGTGATAGAGCCCGATTTGCCCTAGGTCTAGCATCTTTTGGCAGTCGATGAGGTCGAATAGGTGTTATTCAATAAACACCTTGGGTCAAAACTGTTTGTTCCATAGACTCCCGAGGTGTTACCCATTAAATGAGCCTGGAGAGTCGGACGACCTCGACTCCCCCTCCCGATCATCTCTTTTCCTCTTCTGCACCAGCTGACCCATCTCGATCGGCATCAACTGACTTTTTAGTCTAAGAAGGGGGCGGGGGCCTTGGTCTTGATGGCTTTGGGGGTAACCTAAGAAGTCGACACAAGACCTTTTGTTGGGTCCGAGGCCACTTTGACGGGGGCCTTCTCAGCTCTCTTCTTCTCCAAGCATCTCCTCACCTCCTCAAGAGTCATCTTTGGGGCCATCTCACCTAAAATAGAAAGCAAGAAGTATGAGTAACAATAAGTGATGGCCAAGAAAGAAAAGAAGGATAAAAATTAACCCATATATATGGTCAGGCCCTCTTGGTCATTCCCATACTTGACAAGGACTGAGCTCTCCAACACCAGGTAATCCCTGAGGTGATCCACCATCAGCTAGTCCTCTAGGCTTAAGCTTCAGTATTCCACTCTTGTGATGGAGATCGATTCCTTGCTCCAGCACAATAGGAATCTGAAGGCCACATTCTTGTCTAGGAAGAAGGCAAGCTCGTTCTTGTTAGAGTTATCACAGGCTTTTAACAATTTCCTCCTCAAAATCCCACTTAAAGAAACCCAGTTGCCCTTGCTGACTCCTTTTAATTAAAAGAAAGAGAAGAAGACCCTCATACTCACCACCCAACCTAAAAAGCTTAACAACACTTCGAAGGTTTTCACAAAGGCCCAACTGTTTGGGTGTAGTTGGGTAAGGGCAACGTTCAACATCGCCAACACCAAGGATTGGAAATTGGTAAAAAGGAGTCAAAGATGAAAATGCGTGAAAAACATATTATACACAAAGATCGATCCCAAGTCTGCGGTTGAGAAGACTCGCTCCTCTTCCCCACATGGTCTGCACTTGAATAGACTTTCGTCCCCAGCCACTGATAAGGAGATCCGCAACCTTAGCACGACAACACTACCCAAGGAGTCGTATATCAAGGCAACCTTGGCTATGTTTTCACTCACCCAATTATAATCACTACTTACACCAAAAGGCAGACTTGAAGGTAACCCAGCCATGGATCTAACACCTATACTATCCTTGAGGGAATTAGAGAAAACAAAACTATTAGAAGTCGATACCCCATGCATACTTTGAACTACATTTTGAATACCCCGATCTATACATTGAATCACTCCTCTGAGCTCAACCAGTAAAGCCTGGCGGTTAGCCCTCTACATAGATGGCAGATTCCTCGCTGAGAGCTCTTCTATAACAATCACAGAATCACTCCCCTCCCTAGATTTGCTCCCCGAACTAGCCATAATGCTCAATAACCAGCAGACAATAACAACATAAAGAGTAGAAGGAAGAAGAATCAAAAGAATAAGATTTGAGGAGTTACCTATGAAACAAACAGAATGTGTAGAAGAAGGGTGAAATGAGTACTTTGCCCAAGTTGAAAGCACACGAGCGATCGAAGGTAGGAAGACGCAGAAGCTCTTAGAGAACCAGGGTTCGAAAATCAGAAGCAAATGCAAAAGTGGGACAAAAAAAAGAGAAAATGGCCTCCAGATGTCCTTATATAGATATCGTTCAACGGTTGCAATCTAAGCCCACCCTCGATGATGAATCAACACCACACGATGCATCCAACAGATAGAGATTAAACATCATCGATCACCCGTAGAGATCGCGCCACCTATCACGTCACCTAACATGCATTGAACACCTTGAGTTTAAGTGGCGAGACAACTCCATGTTTACTCATGATGTCCCATCTTCCGGAATAGGTGCCTCGAGTTTTGAGACCACATGCACTACTTATCAGTACCTTGAAAATGACCCCTAGAACTGTCAAGCTCGGTCTGATGTCAAGGCAAACCAGAACGGCTGGAACACCTCGGTCGCGTCCCAAGCTCGAATACTCACCCTTGCAAACATCCAACCTGGGGGGCTATAGATTGTACTAATTCCATTAGGCCCAACCTAACGATAAGTCTGTAGGTTGGTACTGGGCCAAGTCCTTAGGCCCCATCCCATTAACGTCAGCTCAGCAACATCTTCCATCCCATCAACGCCATACCAAGATCCCTATGCCCACAACATGCCTCAACTGCCTCGAGATCCTCTATTCTTAATCCGCCTACAACAGCCGGTGACACGCAAATAACTATCCCCTTCTCTTCTATATAAACTAGCCAACCACCAGTCAATGTATGTTTTCTTCGATCCTACAAAAACCCTATTATCTTGAGCTTTTACTTATTTAAGTATCGAAATGTTTGTAAATGCCACCTCTTTTTTACACCGTGCAAATCGTCGTTGTCTCAAGACCTCTGTTCGATCACTCTTTTGAGTCAGGAGGAACATACGAAATTAAGTAAATAAGTAAAAGTCTAGAATTTTATTTATTTATTTATTTAATAACTTCTGTCTCAGTCCGATCAATTTTGATGAAAGGGAATGGAAATTCCAATTTCAATTATTAATTTCTAAACCCACCCGACCCAACCCGTTCCGTTCCGTTCCTTTCCTTACCAAAACGCGAATGGTAAACCGGTTTATATGGACGTATATATACAATACCAAGCTTATCATACGAGCAATCGAAACAAGAAGAGAAGGGGAAGAAAGAACCAGTTCCCCAAGCCAAAGGCAAGAAGGAGAGGACACAGCTCCAGAAGATTCCGAGCAACTTTTTTCAGACAGTCCGCCGACGATACTCCGGCCAGTACCGTACCCGTTGTCTCAATCTCCCGGTGCAACTTTAATTCACAGTCTTGCAATTGAGACCGGACGATTCGGGGCCTAGGTTAGTTTTATCCCGAAACCCTAAATTGGAAGATGTCGACGTCGGGTCAGCCTCAGTTCCGGTACACCCAGACGCCGTCGAAGGTTCTCCACCTGCGTAACCTGCCGTGGGAGTGTTCCGAAGAGGAGCTCATCGAACTCTGCAGGCCCTTTGGCAGGATCATCAATACCAAGTGCAACGTCGGCGCCAATCGCAACCAGGCCTTCGTTGAGTTCGTGAGTATTTCCGGTCTTATTGTTGTGTGTGGTGTGACTGGTTTCGTGTTGGTGAATTTAGGGCTTCCAACTGTCTTCATTTTACGAGTCGCGGTTTGAAATGATATCTGATTTAGGGCAGCTAGGAGTTGAGCGGAGCCTAGAAAATTAAAGTAGCTTCTAACAAGCAGAACATAACTTTGAACTTGAATGGCTTGGTTTGTTTAGGATACCCAATTAGATTTTTGTTGCGGGTGCCTGTCAAATTGCTGAAGATTGGTCTTACATGAAAAGGAAAAAGTGAAAAAACAGGCTGTCAGTGAAGATTCTTACATGTATGCAACCATGTTTATAGTTGTGTTGTATAAGACAGCTATCGAACCCTAGAAGCAAGTGGTAGGACAGGGCCACTTCAAGTGTTTCAACAAATGGGACGAGGTCTCTGGTTGAAACCTGCATGACCTTGTATGTTTTTTTTTTTTGGCTTTCCTGTTTGTGTGTTTTACCTTTTTCTGTTTTTTTTTTTTTTGGGGGGGGGGGAGATGCCATGTGATAAAAATGTAACGTAGTGTATTGTCTGATTGTTTGCATTTTTGTCACATTGGCACACTTCATGCAACACCATCATGAATTACGTTGCATTTTTTGTCATGTCTTCACGTTTCATGTTATTAGACAATGCACTCAATCTGTGTGCTTATTTGTCATTGATAACAATAGGGTGAAAGCAAGAAGTGTACCCTTAAGCAATGAATTTTGGATGGAAAGTATGGCATTTACTAGGTATGTGCCCCAATTGTGATTGCATTAATGGATACTTGTGTATAAGCTGGACAAGCTCCTTGGCTCAACTTGCCAAGGCAACTAGTTCTTGACTCTCGAGGGCCACCACTTTAGGAATTACAGTGGCTTTCCTATCCTTGTGCTTTACCTTTTTATTTTGATGGGTTGGGGGGGCGGGGTGGATGTGATGTGATAAAAATGCAGCATACTATATTGTTTGATAACATGAAACATGGAGACATGATAACATGATACATCATTGTGATAAAAATGTTATCGGGCAATGCACTATGTTATATTTTTGTCACGTTGCCACATTTCATTGTCAAGCCCCGGAATTGAGGTTGAACAATTTTGGTAAGTTAAGAGTGTAATGAGTTCAAGATTGATTCTTGAACAGAAATTGAGTGAGAGAGAGAGAGAGAGAGAGAGAGAGAGAGAGAGAGATTATGTTATTTCTCAAGCTACCTCCCATCCACACACCCACATGCCTTATATAGTACCTGCCTTCTAAATGAATCATAACCAAAAGAACATAATTTATTGTACAATTAGTTACCCAATCTTCTAACCAATTAACCACTTGGCTAACCATTACTACAAATGGCTATATCTTTCTAACAAAATACATGCTTTCCCCTAGGGTCGTGACAATTCCCTTCTCTTCAAACAATTTTTGTCCTCAAGAATTAAAGTAGTTCAGTAACCCTTGGGAATTGCTTCAGCAAATTAGGAAGATACTCCCAAGTAGTGTGATCGGGATGGAGATGAGACCATTGTACCAAAACTTGGGTTAAGGGTGAAGACCCTTGGTAGACTACTCGTTTCTCCACAATGGCACGAGGCTCTACCACCTCCTCCAATTCTTCTGCTACGGGTGGTAGAGTTTGGCTAGTAGGAGCACTTGACTATATAAATCTCTTAAGTAGTGAGACATGAAATACGAGGTGAGTGTTCACTGCCTCCAAAAGCTACAACTTATAAGCAACTGTGCCCACCTTAGCCACGATGGTATATGACCCAAAATATTTGGGACTGAGTTTAGAAGCCGGAATTGATGTATGGGCGTGTTGTAAGAACCTCTTAACCTTAAGGTAGACCTTGTCCCTGACGTTGAATGATCTATCACTCCTCTTTTTTTAGCTGCCTGCTTCATATGGTTTTAGTCGTGGCCAATTCCCGCTTAAGAACTGGTAACATTTGCTGCCTTTGTTGTAAGTAGCGCCCCACAACAACCATAGTAGGAGGGGAATAAAAAATGGCAGGCTATAGTGAAGGTTTATACCCAAACATTACCTCAAAAGGACTCCTTTTAATAGCACCATGGAAGCTGAAATTGTACCACCACTGTGCTATGGACAACCCTTTGTTCCAGCTCTTAGGAGTGGTAAAGCACGTACACCTTAGGTAAGTGTCAAGACAGTGGTTGACCCTCTTGGTTTGACCATTTGTTTATGGGTGATATGCAGTTGACATATACAATCCCACCCCCAATTTCTTGAATAACTCCAGCCAAAAGACACTTGTAAAGATTTTATCCTTGTTAGATACAATGAACTTGGGTACTCCATGAATTTTTACAACGGAATCTAGGAACACCCGCGCCACCTCTTGAGTTGTAAAGGGATGGGTTAAGCTGATGAAATGGGCGAATTTTGTTAGTCATTCTACCACCACCATTATAGCATCCTTCCCTTTTGATCTTTTTAAACTTTCCACAAAACCCATAGAAATTCCTTCCCATGCCTGCTCGGGGATGGCCAAGGGTTGTAGTAACCCCGAATAAGAAACACGCTCCTGTTTGCAACGTTGACAAGTTACACATGACAACACAAATTCCACGACTTCTTTCTTCTGCCCAGGCCAAAAAAACAGTTGCCTCACCTTGTGATAAGTAGCCTGTACACTAGAATGACCCCCCAATAGTGAGCAATGAAGTGCCTTTAGGATCTGTCATGTGTTGCGAGATAAGGAGAAGGTGCTAATGTAATTAGGCTATACTAAGGGTAGTAAGTAGTATATTAGAAAGTATGCTTTAAGGAGTTGTAAATTGTTTGTTGCTGCATTAGGGAGCTAATACAGCTCCAGCAACGGTAATCTATTACTGCACATGGGATGGGTGGGATCAGCTATACATATGAGATGATCATTTCTCCAATGATTAATGAATATTCTCGAAAGTTTCTATTCTCTCTCTCTTGTCTCATCTTTCTCATATTCTCTTTCTTTCTCTCCCCTTCTTGGTCACTATTCTTGATTGTCTAATTGATCGAGTAAACCAGTTAGATCCTCAGGAGCTGACATTTGGTATCAGAGCGATGTTCTTGGGTGTCAGCAGAAAAGGAGAAGGTTATCCATATGGCCAAAGGAACAAGGATGAAACAGATGGAGTCCCAACTGCAGCAAGTGGCTACAACAATGGCAGAGATGCAAACAAGAATGGGGACTTTTGAATCCTCGATTGGAGTAGGGGTGGATGCTTGGATTGATCAGGCCATGGAAAGGTGGCGGGGTGAGAATCGAGAACAGAATGCTCTGTTTCGTGAGCAGGTGATGGAACAGATGCACCAGATTATGTGGATGTTCGCATCCCAACAGCTAGTAAGACTTTCGCCCGATTTTCCTCAAAGGGAGTGGTCGGAACTTATTCTTCAAGGAGTAGGAACGGAGCGCCGGCCATTAGGAATATTGGAATTTGAATTTGAGACGAAAGGAATCAGAGATAATATAAGGGAGAGAAGACCAGGAGCTCAAGCTAATCGTTATCAACCGAGATTTCCAGTTCCCAAATTGGAGATTCCACTCTTTGATGGGGAAATCCGAGATGGTGGATAAGGTGTGAGCGTATGTTCACCTTGTATCAGGTACAGGAACAGTAGAAGGTCACCCTTGCCTCTGCTTACCTGAATGATATGGGTGACACATGGTTCCAAGGATGGATCACAATGAAAGAAGGCAGCTCGTGGAATGAGTTCGCTGACGACTTATGTGAAAGGTTTGGAGACAGGAGTATGCAGGATATAATTGAGGAATTCAACAAACTCAAACAATCAGGATTGGTGCAAACCTATTAACTCAAATTTGAGGAGTTGAGGTCTTTAATGATGGTACACAATCCCCATCTGTCAGAAGAGTATTTTGTATCGAGTTTTATTAGTGGTTTTGGAGATAAGGTGAGACTCATGGTGAAGATGATGCAACCAACGACAGTGAGACAGGTTGTGGAGAGTGCGAGGTTGCAAGAAATGACGATCGAGACACTGCTAAAGAAGCAATGTAGCCAAGTGAAAGGAGTGATTTCCGGAGGATGGCAGTTTGGTAATAGGACTTTAGGAAGAGAGAGGGGGCACAGTGGCAAGGGGTCCTAGCATTACCTCATACATGCCCTAATCCGACAAATGGAGGAGGGTTAATGGAACAAAGATGCCAAGCGGACCTATGTTATAGGTGCAGAGATAGATACTTTCCCGGACATAGATGCAAACACCAAATCTTGTTATTGGAAGGGAAAGATGAGGAAAAACTAGCAGACAAGACCTTGGAGGTGGACGGAGAAGATCAAGGAGAAATCTCCCTCCATGCACTGAAAGGTTTGGCACACAACAAGATCATTAAGGTGGAAGGTAGAGCTCACCACTGTCCACTAATGGTACTCATTAATAGTGGAAGTACCCATAGCTTCCTGGATGAAGGTATGGCAAAGAAATTAGGGTGTGAGGTCTCGAACTCTCACCCCCTCTTAGTGACAGTGGCTAACGGGAATCAGGTTTTAAGTCAATCATCGTGTTTGGGATTCTGCTGGGAGATGAATGGGGAAGAATTCATGGCAGACTTGAGATTGTTGAAGTTGGGAGGCTGTGATGTGGTACTTGGGGTGGACTGGATGAGAGGAGTGAGCCCTATTAGTTTCGATTTCAACAAATGGAGGTGACCTTTGAGAAAGAAGGAAAAAAAAAAGGGTACTCAAGGGTAGTCAAGAATCAGGGATGTGCAAGATGATAACAGGAAAGCTCAAGAGCAAGTTTTATCAAGTAGCGTAGCTGTTCTCCATCTAGGCCTTGGGAGTCCTCAAGGAAGGACAGGAGCTGGAAGGGGAATTGTCGGTTACAGTGAGCAGCCAATCACATGACCAGTGGAAGGTACACGAAACTAACTCCCTCAACATGCTATTAATTGAGTTCAAGGACCTCTTTTCTGAACCCAACTCCTTTCCTCCTAGACGATTCTGTGACCATACCATCAATCTCAAGCCCAATTCCGAGCCAATTAATGTGAGGTCCTACCGTTATCCCTCGAAACAAAAAACTGAAATAGAAAGACTCATCAAAGACATGTTACAAAAATCGATCATCCAACCCAACCATAGTCCTTTCGCATCTCTCGTGTTACTTGTAAAAAAAAATGATGGTTCATGGAGGTTTTGTGTTGATTATCAACAGCTCAATGTCATAATCATCAAGGACAAGTTTCCCATACCCATTGTAGAAGACTTACTTGATGACTTGAAACATGCATCTATTTTCACTAAGCTGGACCTTAGAGCAGGTTACCACCAAATATGGATGGAGCCTCAAGACATCCCTAAAACTGCTTTTAAAACTCACCAAGGGCACTACGAATTTAAGTTAATACCCTTTGGATTCACTAACGCCCCAGTTACCTTTCAGGCATTGATGAACCGAATATTTGAACCCTACTTGCATAAATTTATTTTTGTCTTTTTCGATGACATTCTGATTTATAGCCCCTCATTTGCCAAGCACCTAGACCACTTGAAAACCACTTTTGAGGTCCTTAGACTCAATAAATTGTATGTGGAAGAGTCCAAGTGTGCCTTTGCACAGAGTCATGTGGAGTATTTGGGCCATATAATATCTAATGTAGGGGTAAGTAGTGACCCTAGCAAGGTAGCAGCCATGGTGGAGTGGTTGAAGCCTCAAAATGTTAAGGAATTAAGGAGATTTTTGGGTTTGACCGACTATTATCACCAATTTGTCAAAGATTATGGCATAATCAGCTGGCCACTAACAGAGTTACTGAAGAAGGATGGCTTCTAGTGGAATGACAGGGCCAAGGAGGCCTTTGATAAACTTAAGAAGGCTATGAGTGAGGTGTCAACACTAGGACTGTTGGATTTTGAGAAACCATTTGTGTTGGAGACTGATGCCAGTGCTTCTGGAGTTGGGGCTATATTGGTCCAGGAAGGTAGAACCCTGGCATTTCTCAACAAGGCAATGGCGTCTCGACATCTTGGGTTAAGCATATATGAGAAGGAACTATTGGCAGTGCTGATGGCTATAGATAAATGGAGGCACTACTTGGAGAGAAGAAAATTTGTAACCAAAATAGACCACGAAGTCTAAAGTTCTTACTTCAGCATAAACTACATACTTAGTTGCAACGTAAACGGATGACCAAATTAATGGGATTGGATTATGTAATCCAATACCGGAAGGGAAAGGAAAACCTAACTTCCTTACTTAACCTAGGAGTTCTTTGCCTACATTCAACTCAAAAGGTATCCAGCTGATATTGTTACCTTCCTTACTTATCCTCGATATATACTACCATTCTTTGGACTCTTGGGGTATTACATTCTCCCCCCTTGAGCACATGACGTTCTCGTCATGCGACTATACAACTGGTCTTAGATCTCCCTTCTTTGCATGGCCGATGTGGGATTCACCTAAGGTGCCTACACGCACCCCTCTTAGGGACTCAGCGTCCTCGTTGAGGTTTGCCCCACCATCGAGCTCAAAGGCTCGGGAGTTGGCTCTGATACTACTTGTAACATCCCGCATCGAGCGATAGGAAGTACCGCAACAACTTATTCTGATGGGCCTACGCGAACTTTCCAGGGGGCCACCCATCCCTGAGCTTCCCCAATTTAAACACGCTTAACCCGGGAGTTCCTTGCCTACATTCAGCTTAAAAGATATCTAGCTGGTGTTGTTTTCTTCCTTACTTATCCTCGATATATACTACCCTTCTCTGGGCTCTTGGAGTATTATATTCTCCCCTCTTGAGCACACGACGTTCTCGTCATGTGACCTTGCAACTGGTCCCAGATTTTCTTCTCTTTGGAGACTGCCATCCTAGAAGCTTACCAGAAATCGCTCCTTAAACAGGCTCTCGAGCCCCGGCACCACTCCCCGCCCTCATCGGACCGCCTTCACCAAGGGTCTGCTCTGATACCAATCTGTCACGACCCGAATTCTAATAAGTCATGACTGGCACTAATCCTTAGGCCCAGCGGCCCCATCGTGGATTAGTAAGCCTCTTCTGTAGCTCGATTTGTTAAAAGCATTAATACTACTGACAAAATATAGAAACATGGAGTAAAACACCTTTTTAATTTTTCACAAAATATTTCAATATCTCATATACAGTAGCTACACAAAAATATGAATATCCATCATCTTGCTATAAAAAATACATATATAGTCCCATATCTTGGGCCTTTGGCACAATTATGTATCACAAAAATAAAAGACAAAAGAACAGACTCAATAGTACGTGTATGTCTCCATAATCCTATATCAAATCAGGAATCAAAAGGGGATCTGACATCATACCAGAAGATTTGCTGGACCAATATTCAAAAGAAGAATCCCCTTAAAATATTTTAATAAAAAGGGATGAGTCTTGTGGATTCGCAAGTATAAGGTATGTCATGCCCACTAGGAGAGAGAGTAATAAAAATGCTAGGATGAACATCATGGATACAATAATATTATAATAATATGGACAATGAGAATATGTATCATAAGTTTAAATAATTTAAGGTTCAAAGAAAAATATAGTGTAGAAAAAATAGGTGCCTAGAGACAACCCCCATAAGTTGCTAACCGAATCACCTAAGTCTCCTATACCTTTTTATATGATGCATACATCGAGTCTGAAGACACACTTGTAGAAACTGGCCTAACACTTATACACCCATGCACACAAGTACATATACTGGCACGTACTTCATCAACACGCTATAATACCATCATAGCCCACATGATAGCAATGCTGAAACATACTATCCGTGTCTCTCATAGCCTTAGCATGCCAAGCCTCACAGTATCATGATTTTTTCCTGCTGTGAGTCACCAGGGAATCTACTAGATAGTCCTCTAATAATAATGCAAATGATACCTTACTTAATGCACAAATCAAATCTATTTATCATTTCATGCGGTGCCTAAAATACACCATATCATTCAATATTTCACATTCTTAAGACAAGAAATCAGTTAGGGTATCTTTTTGCTTATGTTTCTCTCAGTAGGATGAAAATATTTTATACAATTTAGAAACATTTAAAAGTGTTTTTCTGTGATTTGCATATAAAAATCATGTACAAGTTATGCATAGAACAATATATATACGCGCATAAAATAAGGTAAACATAACATATCCTGTCTCCTCGTCTGGGAAATGACGACTCAAACTTTACATTCTTTTGGGTGAGATGCGTCATCGCTGTTGCAACTTAGAAAAATCCATCACGAAGCGACGGTAGTATCCTGCTAAACCTAGGAAACTATGTATCTCAGTGACCGTAGTGGGTCTAGGCCACTGTGCCACAGCCTTTACCTTCTTTTGGTCCACCTGGATCTCTTGACTAGACACAATATGCCCCAAAAAGACAACACTCTCTAGCCAAAACTCACACTTTAAAAACTTGGCCTATAACTCATTATCACGAAGGGCTTGCAAAACTGTCCTAAGATGGTGCTCATGCTCAACATCGCTCATCGAGTACATCAATATGTCGTCTATGAATACGATGGCGAATCGATCCAAGAAGGGTCGAAATACCCTGTTCATCAAGTCTATGAATGCTGCCAGGGCATTCGTCAATTCGAAAGACATCACCAAAAACTCGTAATGTCCATATCGAATGTGAAAAGCAGTCTTGGGAATGTCCTGATTCCTAATCCTCAATTGATGGTATCTTGATCTCAAGTCAATCTTAAAAAATTGCCTCGCGCCTTGCAACTGATCAAATAGGTCATCAATGCGTGGTTGCGAATAGTAACTTTGTTTAATTGTCGATAATCGATGCAAAGTCTCAAACTCCCATCCTTTTTCCTCACAAATAGTACTGGCGCACCCCATGGCGACGTGCTAAGCCTAATAAAGCCCTTATCTCAGAGTTTTTGTAATTGATCCTTTAACTCTTTCAATTCTGCATGGGCCATCCTATACGGGGGTATCGAAATAGGTTAAGCCTCAGGTACTAAGTCGATACAAAACTCAATCTCTCGATCGGGTGGTAGTCCTGGAAGCTCCTCGGGAAAAACATCTAGGAACTCACACACCACCGGGACTCCACTGACCTCCCAGACTGATCATTCACACTCTCTCACAACTGCTCAGAACCCCTCACAATCTCTGCCCAACATACGCTGTGCCTTTATAACTGATATCAGCATGCTAGTCCCTCGAGTCCTATCTCCTTGGATATAAAACAAATCTTCACCCGGAAGATCAAAGTAAACGCGTTTTTTATGACAGTCTAGGCTAGCGTGGCACGAAGCTAACCAATCCATACCTAAAATGGCATCAAACTCCATAGGACCGAGTAAGATAAGATCTGCTAGCGTGTCCCTACCCACGAGAGAAACAACACAAATCCAATACTCTTGCTCCACCTGTAGGGCATCACCCACGGGAGTCCCCACTAACATGGGCTCGACCAGAGGAGTGGCACTTACTCCCAAACAGGGAGCAAACTGTTGCGATACAAACGAATCGTGCCTCGGGATCGAATAGCACGTGTGCATTGCGACCACAAATATGAACCGTACTTGTCACCACCTGATTGGACGCCTGAGTTGTCATATGGTAAACCCTCGGCTGACTCTGTGGGCCATGTCCCCCTCGACACTGGGGAGTACTACTCTGAGCTCTAGGTGCCGGTTGCTGAGCTAAAGTCTGCCGTCCTTGAGGGCCTCGCCCTGGCTGTGGGCAATCCCTCTGTATGTGACCTGCCTGTCCACAATTAAAGCATGCAACTAGAGCCTTCGCATACCTGCACACCCCTGAGTGTCGCTTCTTACATATTGAACATTGGACCCTCTCTTCTTGTCTCTGTTGCCATTACTGCTGTCTCTGGGGAGGGGGCACAAACAATGGTGGCGCTACTGTCAACGGCTACGAACTTGTCGAGCCCTTCTCCTTCTTCCCAGAGGAGAATGAAGTACCACTGTCGCCTCTAGCCCTCTTCAAATCTCTAGCTGCCCTCTCCTCTGCTGCACGTGCCTCAAGGGTTAAGGCACTATCAACTGCCTCCTCATAAGTCCCAAAATGAGAGGCGTGCAAATTCTTGAACTACGGCTCAATCAGTCGAGATACGAAGTGGGTAATCCTGTCCTGCTCTGTAGGAACCAAAGTAGGTGCATACTGTGAAAGCTCAATGAACAATGCATCATAGTGCTTGATGCTCATATCTGAGGTCTGCCTTAGGGTCTCAAACTGCTGGTCCCTCTAAAATCTCATAGTGGTAGAGACATACTTAGCCAAAAAGAGCCTCTTGAACTCAACCCATCCTAACGGGGCATCACCCCGCCGTCTCCTCAGCACATCATACCAAGCGCTCGCCTCACCATGAAGACAGAAAGAGGTGAGCTCCACCATTCGATAACCATGAATGCGAGAACCTCTCTTCAATTTATCTAGCTGATCCAAGAACTCTTCAGCCTTGTCCCTCGCACCTCTAAACTAGGGCGGTTTCAGACCCATGAACCTCTCAAGCTCATAATCTACTCCAACGGTCTCAGGGTCCATTGGAGGTTGTCCCTTAGCCTCGCCCGTATCACCAGTGCCGAGGGCAACACCTGTAGTGTCATCGCTAACGGTGCCTCTAGTGCCACCAACCACAACACCATTGCCAGTGCTGCCAATAGTGCCACCTCCAATGTCATCTCCAGTGCTGCCACCAACCTTAGTATCCGGACCCACACTCCCTGGTGCCTTTGGCTGTCTTTGAGAATTAACTATGTTTGTTAATAACATCGTGATATTTGCCAAAGAGTCAATAATCAACTGATCTCTGTCCCACGTCGGAGTACTACTGTCGAAGTCAACTCCACTACGACCTAAACCAATAATCAACTGGTCTCTGTCCCACGTCGGAGTACTACTGTCGAAGTCAACTCCACTACGACCTAAACCACGGTCCCGGCCTCTACCTCAACCTCGGCTACGTCGTCCGCCACGACCTCATCCATGGCCTCTGATGACCGTGTTACTGCTGGCAGGTGATGGCTGAGGAGTCTGATCACCCCCTAAGGAATTGGTCTGCCTGGATGCTGTCCGAGAGCGAGGAGGCATCGTCCCTGTCATCGTAGTGTTAGGTCAATAAGAGTAACTATAGAATTTGAAAGCAAAAGACTAAAAGATACTTGACTAACACCAGTTGGATATCTTTTGCGCTGAATGTAGGCAATAAACTCTCGGGTTAAGCGTGCTTGAGCTGGGGAAGTTCAGGGATGGGTGACCCCCTAGGAAGTTCGTGTTGGCCCATCAGGGTAAGTTGTTCCGGTCCTTTCTATCGCTCGATGCAAGATGTTACAGGTGATCTCGGAGCCTAGGTTACTCTTGAGTTAGGCTTGTATCTTTCAGTTCTATTTGATTCTCTAACCTTGTCTAAGGTCCTATCTCCTTGAGTCCCACAGAGCCATTCTTAGCTGGGTTTTAGATCGTGATGTGAGCCATGGCATATTATTGATCTAGCTTTTGCTAAGGGTGTTAAGAGTCTAGTATCTTTTGGTCTTTTGCTTTCAAATTCTATTGTTACTCTTATTGACCTAACATTACGATGATAGGGACGATGCCTCCTCGCTCTCGAACAGCATCCAGGCAGACCGATTCCTTAGGGGGTGATTAGGCTCCTCAGCCCTCACCTGCTAGCGGTAACACGGTCATCAGAGACCGTGGACGAGGTCGTGGCAGACGACGTGGCCGAGGCCGAGGTAGAGGTTGGGGACGTGGTTTAGGTCATAGTGGAGTTGACTTCGACAGTAGTACTCTGACGCGGGACAGAGACCAGTTAATTATTGACTCTTTGGCAAATATCACGGTGTTATTATTAACGAACATAGTTAATTCTCAAAGACAGCCAAAGGCACCAGGAAGTGTGGGTTTGGATACTAGGGTTAGTGGCAGCACTGGAGATGGCACTGAGGACGGCACTGGAGGTGGCACTATTGGCAGCACTGACAATGGTGCTGTGGCTGGTGGCAATAGAGGCGCCGTTAGCGATGACACTGCAAGTGTTGCCCTTGGCACTGGTGATACGGGTGAGGCTAGGGGACAACCTCCAGTGGACCCTGAGGCCGTTGGAGTAGATTATGAGCTTGAGAGGTTCATGGGTCTGAAACCGCCCTAGTTTAGAGGTGCGAGGGACAAGGCTGAAGAGTTATTGGATCAGTTAGATAAATTGAAGAGAGGTTCTCGCATTCATGGTTACCGGATGGTGGAGCTCACCTCTTTCTGTCTTCATGGTGAGGCAAGCGCTTGGTATGATGTGCTGAGGAGACGGCGGGGTGATACCCCGTTAGGATGGGCCGAGTTCAAGAGGCTCTTTTTGGCTAAGTATGTCTCTACCACTATGAGATTTCAGAGGGACCAGCAGTTTGAGACCCTAAGGCAGACCCCAGATATGAGTAGCGAGCGCTATGATGCATTGTTCACTGAGCTTTTACAGTATCCACTTGCTTTAGTTCCTACAGAGCAGGACAGGATTACCCGCTTCGTATCTCGACTGATTGAGCCGTGGTTCAAGAGTTTGCACGCCTCCCGTTTTGGGACTTATGAGGAGGCAGTCGATAGTGCCTTAGCCCTTGAGGCATGTGCAGCAGAGGAGAGGGCAGCTAGAGATTTGAAGAGGGCTAGAGGCGACAGTGGTACTTCATTCTCCTCTGGAAAGAAGGGGAAGGCTCGACGAGTTTGTAGCCATTGACAGTAGCGCCACCATTGCTTGCGCCCCCTCTCTAGAGACAACAATAGTGGCAACAGAGACAAGAAGAGAGGGCCCAATGTTCGATATGTAAGAAGCTACACTCAAGGGTGTGCAGGTACGCGAAGGCTCCAGTTGCATGCTTTAAGTGTGGACAGGCAGGTCACATACAGAGGGATTGCCCACAGCCAGGGCGAGGCCCTCAAGGACGGCAGACTTCAACCCAGCATCCGGCACCTGGAACTCAGAGTAGTGCTTTCCAGTCTCGAGGGGGACATAGCCCACAGAGTCAGCCGAGGGTTTACCATATGACGACTCAGGATGCCCAGACGTCCAATCAGGTGGTGACAGGTACGGTCCATATTTGTGGTCGCAGTGCACACATGCTATTCAATCCCGGGGCGACGCATTCGTTTGTATCGCAGCAGTTTGCTCCCTGTTTGGGAGTAAGTGCCACTCCTCTAGTCGAGCCCATGTTAGTGGGGACTCTCGTGGGTGATGCCCTACAGGTGGAGTGAGAGTATCAGACTTGTGTTGTTTCTCTCGTGGGTAGGGATACGCTAGTAGATCTTATCTTACTCGGTCCTATGGAGTTTGATGCCATTTTAGGTATGGATTGGTTAGTTTCGTGCCACGCTAGCCTAGACTGTCGTCAAAAACGCATTTACTTTGATCTTCCGAGTGAGGATTTGTTTTATATCCAGGGAGATAGGACTCGAGGGGCTAGCATGCTGATATCAGCTATAAAGGCACAGCGTATGTTGGGCAGAGGTTGTGAGGGGTTCTTAGCAGTTGTGAGAGAGTGTAAACGATCAGTTGGGGAGGTCAATGGAGTCCCGGTGGTGTATGAGTTCCTAGATGTTTTTCCTGAGGAGTTTCCAGGACTACCACCCGATCGAAAGATTGAGTTTTGTATCGACCTAGTATTGGAGGCTCGTCCTATTTCGATACTCCCGTATAGGATGGCCCCTGCGGAATTGAAAGAGTTAAAGGATTAATTACAAAAACTCTTAGATAAGAGCTTTATTAGGCCTAGCACGTCGCCATTGGGTGCGTTAGTACTATTTGTGAGGAAGAAGGATGGGAGTTTGAGACTTTGTATCGATTATCAACAATTAAACAAAGTTACTATTCGTAACCACACATTGATGACCTATTTGATTAGTTGCAAGGTGCGAGACAATTTTCTAAGATTGACTTGATATCAGAATACCATCAATTGAGGATTAGGAATCAGGACATTCCCAAGACTGCTTTTCGCATTTGATATGGACATTAAGAGTTTTTGGTGATGTCTTTCGGGTTGACGAATGCCCTGGCAGCATTCATGGACTTGATGAACAGGGCATTTCGACCTTTCTTGGATCGATTCGTCATCGTATTCATAGACGACATATTGGTGCACTTGATGAGTGATGTTGAGCATGAGCACCATCTTAGGATGCTTTTGCAAGCCCTTAGTGATAATGAGCTATATGCCAAGTTTTTAAAGTGTGAGTTTTTGCTAAAGAGTGTTGTCTTTTTGGGACATGTTGTGTCTAGTCAGGGGATTCAGGTGGACTAAAAGAAGGTAGAGGTTGTGGCACAATGGCCTAGACCCACTACAGTCACTGAGATACGTAGCTTCCTAAGTTTAGCAGGATACTATCGTCACTTCGTGAAGGATTTTTCTTAGATTGCAGTAGCGATGACGCGTCTCACCCAAAAGAATGTAAAGTTTGAGTCGTCATTTCCCAAACGAGTAGACAGGATATGTTATGTTTACCTTATTTTATGCGCATATATATATTGCTCTATGCATAATTTGTACATGATTTTTATATGCGAATCATAGAAAAACACTTTTAAATGTTTCTAAATTGCATGAAATATTTTCATCCTACTGGGAGAGACATAAGCAGAAAGATACCCTAACTGATTTTTTATCTTGAGAATGTGAAATATTGATTGGTATGGTGTATTTTAGGCACCGCATGAAATGATAAATGGATTTGATTTGTGCATTAAGTAGGGTATTATTTGTATTATTATTAGAGGATTATTTAGTAGATTCTCTGGTGACTCACAGTAGGAAAAGATCATGATATTGTGAGGCTTGGCATGCTAAGGCCATGAGAGACGACATAGATAGTATGTTTCAGCACTGCTATCACGTGGGTTATGATGGTATTATAGTGTGATGATGAAGTATGTGCCAGTATATGTATTTGTGTGCATGGGTGTATAGGCGTTAGGCCAGTTTCTACAAGTGTGTCCTCAGACTCGGTGCATGCATCATATAAAAAGGTATAGTAGACTTAGGTGAGCAACTTATGGGGGTTGTCTCTAGGCATCTATTTTTCTTACACTATGTTTTCCTTTGAATCTCAAATTATTTAAACTTATAATACATATTCTCGTTGTCCATATTATTGTATCCATGATATTCATCCTAGCATTTTTATTGCATACTCTCCTAATGGGCATGACATATCCCTTATACTTGCGAGTCCACAAGATTCATCCCTTTTTATTAAAATATTTTTGAGGGATTCTTCTTTTAAATATTGATTCAGCAGATCTTTTGGTATGATGTCAGATCCCTTTTTGATTCCTAATTTGATATAGGATGTTTTGTGGAGACATACACGTACTGTTGAGTCTGTTCTTTTGTCTTTTATTTTTGTGGTACATAATTGTGCCAAAGGCCCAAGATACGAGACTGTATATGTATTTTTTACAGCAGGATGATGGATATTCATATTTTTGTGTAACTACTATATATGAGATATTGAAATATTTTGTGAAAAATTGAAAAGGTGTTTTACTCCATGTTTCTATATTTTGTCAGTAGTATTAATGCTTTTAGCAAATTGAGCTACAAAAGAGGCTTACTAATCCACGGTGGGGGCTTAGGGATTAGTGCCGGTCATGACTTATTAAAATTCGGGTCGTGACAGTCACGTTGCCACATTTCACAAAATGCCATCATTTCATGTTATTAAACAATGGATTATGTTGGATTTTTGTCAGTCACGTCCATAAAATGTCATCGTTTCTTGTTGTCGGACAATGCACTTGATCTGTGTGCTTTTGTCATTGCTAACAATTGGAAAGTAGCATGTGGTACCCCTAAGCAGTGAATTTTGGATGAAAGTATGGTATTTACCAGGTATATGCCCCAGTCATTGCATTAATGGATACGTGTGTATATAAGCTGGACAAGCTCCTTGCCTCATGCATGGGTAAGCATTTTATTTTTCCATGTGTCTACTTGGCATAAACTTGCCAATGTGCTAGTTTTTAACTTTTGGGGGCCACCATTTTAGGCATTACCATGGCTTTGCTGTCTGTGTGTTCTACCTTTTCTTTTCACTTTTTTTTTCCGAGGGGGGGGGGGAATGTGATGTGATGAACATGCAACATACTGTATGGTTTGATAACATGAAATTTGTCGGCATGACAAAAATGTAAGGTAGTGCATTGTCCAATAACATGAAACATCATTGTGGCAAAAATGTTATTGGACATTGAACTACATTGCATTTTTGTCATGTTCCATGAAACACCATCATTTCATATTATTAGAAAATGCATTACGTTGCATTTTGTCTTGTTGCCACATTTCATGAAACTCCATCATTTCACGTTGTCGGACTATACACTCAATCTATATGCTTATTTGTCATTGCTAACAATTGGAAAGTAAAAAATGGTGCCCTTAAGTAGTGAATTTTGGATGGAAAGTATTGTATTTTCTAGGGATGTGCCCTAATTGTCATTGCTTTAATGGATACTTGTGTATATAAGTTGGACAAGCTCTTTGCCTCATGCATGGGTACGCTTTAAGCAATTTATTTTTCCATGTGTCTACTTGACCTAAACTTGCCAAGGCAGCTAGTTCTTGACTCTTGAGGGCCACCACTTTAGGCAATACCATGGCTTTCATGGCTTTGCTGTCCGTGTGCTTTACCTTTTTTTTTCTTTTTACTTTTTTATGCAGCTACTTCTTGACTCTTGAGGGCCACCACTTTAGGCAATACCATGGCTTTTCTGTCCGTGTGCTTTACCATTTTTGCTTTTCTTTTTACTCTTTTTTTTGGGGGGGGGGGGGGCATGTGATATGATAAAAATGCAACATACCATATTGTTCAATAACATGAAACCTGGCGACATGATAAAAATGAAACATAGTGCATTGTCCCATGAAACATCATTGGGACAAAAATGTTATCGGATAATAAACTATGTTGCATTTTTGTCACGTTGCATGTTTTGTGAAATGCCATCATTTAATGTTATTAGACAATGCATTATGTTGCATTTTTGTCATGTTGCCACATTTCATGAAATGTCATCATTTCATGTTATCGGACAATGCACTCGATCTG
This sequence comes from Diospyros kaki, assembly GCA_036245055.1. NCBI lineage: Eukaryota > Viridiplantae > Streptophyta > Magnoliopsida > Ericales > Ebenaceae > Diospyros > Diospyros kaki. Next base: position 35,941,928 of record BSEG01000016.1, read on the forward strand.
TGTTCTTATTTGTCATTGATCACAATTGGAAAGCAACAAGTGGTACTCTTATGTAATGAATTTTGGATGGAAAGTATGGTATTTACTAGGTATGTGCCCCAATTGTGATTGCATTAAAGGATAATTGTGTATCTAAGCTCCTTGCCTCAGGCATGGGTACACTTTAAGCAAATTATTTTTTCATGTGTCTACCTGGCCTAAAGTTGCCAAGGCAGCTAGTTCTGCTGTTTAGGTCAACGTTGTAAGAGCTGGACTGGACTGGGAAAATTCGTAACTTGTCAATGGCCAGTCCAGTCCATGTGAAAAAAACACTGTTAAAAAAACCTGTTGGGCTTATGTGAACTGGGTAATTGAACCAGTGATGGATGACTTAGACCTGACCACCCGCAGAGCGTCGTTTTGGATAGTCCAGACGCCAATTAAGAATAAAATAAGTGGGGAGAAAGAGAGGGAGGGAAGGGGGACTGTAACCCACCTGATGTGAACCAAGTGTTTCCTGCACAAAACAACGAGAAGCAAAAGAAACCCTAACCCGCCATAGATCTTATCTTGTGCATAAACCCTAACCCACTTCTCAGCCGCTCTCTCCTCTTGGGGCTCCTTTCTCTGCCACTTACTTCTTCTCTACCAAAAGCATCATGTTTCTCATTCAATTCTCTCTCCACATTCCAATTCGAAGAAGAAGAAGAAGAAGAAGGCCGTGGGATTTGGCCTCCTTTTGAGGTGCCAATAGGGGCACAGTTGATGTTGTTCCAAGGAATATGAGGAGGAGAGAGACATATTAAATGAAGAAGATGGCACTGGAAGAGGAAGCAATGAGTTTTGTAAAAAGGGGAAAAGGTAGAGTGGAGGGGAAAGATTTAAGTGACAAGATAGGATCTTTTTAGAGAGCTGTAAAAGTGAAGATTGTAATCCACTGTTGCAGGAGCCGCTTTGGTGGATGCCATGCCTAGAGAGAAAGAGAAGGGACTACATTGTCTAAATGGAAGACAAAATATGATGATGATTGCAGTAGTTTACTGCCAGTAAATATGATAAAGGAGAAAATATGATAATGATGGCAGTTAATATGGAAGGAAGATAAAGGAGGAAAGAGAAAATGGTTTTGTGCATTTATGAGGGAAAATGCAATGAAGAAGGCAAAGTCATAAAGGAAAGAGAAATGTTAGAAATGGGAAAAGTCTTGTCGTGAATCTTGTGATGGCAGAGAGATGAGGAGAGAGACATGGACATGGTAGAGTTGGGAAAAGAATTTGAGATTGAAGGGAGAATTTTTGTTTATTGTTAAATTTTATGTTTGTTTTAGTTTACCTAAAATTTGGAATTTATTGTAAAATTATATGATAAATTTTAGTTTTTTTATGATTAAATTATATTTTTAATTATTATAGATTTATTTATTTGATAAAAATATTTTCTGGTTCTACTGTGGTTTGACCAGTGAGCCTTGACCTTCTCTCATTTCCGGTTCAATACCTTTTCCGGTTTTAAAACATTGGTTTGGACTATGAAATTTTTATGGGTGATGTTTATTGCCAAGTGTTATTTTTTGTAGCTGTTACCTATTTTCTATAACCTGTGAACTTTGTTTCACCAGTAGATTTCTAAATCTATTCCACGGCCATTATTAAAACATCAGTGTACACATTGTTTCAGTATTTATAGACACCTATAAGTATTACTAGTAATGAATGCTATTCTTTTTGCTCGTTTTTAAGACGATGCACGCCTGGGATTAGCACAAACAGGAGATGAACTGGTTATTAGAAGTTTGTCCTCTAATTACTATTCGTGGCTAGTAATGCAATCAAAATCAAGAGATTTTGGATACAGTCTGCATTTGGTTGGGTGTTTGTTGGTAATGCAGCTCCAACTATGAAGAAGATTAGTGAACAGAACATACTGTGTATCTGAATTCCATAAAAAGCGGTGTTGAATTGTCAAACTTTTCAAGATGAAGATAACTTATGGCTTATTTTTATATGTTTAATGAAAATTATAACATATTTTGAGTCTTTGATATTTAGTTTTAAGCGAGTAGAAGCAAAAAAACAAAAAAAATAAAAAAATAAAAAAAGAAAGAAAGAAAAAAGAAAAACAAGTGTCTAGAAGTGTTATGAGACAATCATGAACTTCTACTGTTGTATTTGGTCTAGCAGCTTCTCATTGGCATAATTGTAAATAAGGGGATGGGAGTTGTAACACTTCTGGTTCTTCTGAATGGTTGTTGAAGCTTGAATTTTGGTTGTGACGTACTATAAGAGTTTGCATCACTTCTACATTATGATGCCTGGTTTTTAAAATAATGTTTAGTCATGATGTTAGACTTTTTATGAAGGCTAAATAAGATGGTCAATGGGAGACAAACCTTTCTACTGGGTTTTTAAATGTGTTCCGTTGTACAGTTTCCTTTGTTGCCTTTGGAACCATCAGATTCATTTTTGTCTTGCCGTCCATTTGACCAAGCAGATGTTTTTCATTGACATATTTGATTTTCAAATGCAGGCAGACTTGAATCAGGCCATTAACATGGTTACATATTATGCTTCATCTTCAGAGCCTGCGCAGGTTCGTGGGAAAACTGTCTATATTCAATATTCTAACAGACATGAAATTGTGAACAACAAAAGTCCAGGAGATGTTCCAGGAAATGTCTTGCTGGTAACCATTGAGGGAGTGGAAGCTGGTGATGTCAGCATTGATGTTATTCATTTGGTATGTGCCTTGTGGATACATTATTACCTCACTAGAACTTAGATTGATGGTTAATATTTCATTTTCCAGTAAGTAAAAATACATTCAGCAGTTGTTGTGTAAAACTAAGAATATAAAAGATCTTGAAACACCATGAACCTGCTGGGAGATGCAAATTACTCGAAACATTTTCCAAAGAATATTAAAGAAACGAACTGTTCTAAAGATGAATGTAAAAAGACACAATCATCATTCCTTCTGTCTGTAAAGATCACCCATAGCCACCACATCAGATCAAAGGAACACTCCTTGAAGTTCTTTGGAGAGGGAACATACCCTGTTTGGAGAGTTGTGTGGAGAGGGATTGCATCCCTTTTGAAGAATCACATGGAGGGAGTACATCCCCCCTTTTTGAAGAATCATTAGCAGAATTGCATGGAGAAGGAACACATCAAGGGGGGGAAAAATACAACTTAAAGACAGTCTAACTTCAGTATTGCCAAGAATTAAGCTCCTCTTCAAACTGACGGACTAAATGGCCTGTTTTGTTATGATTTATATATTTATGCTTTATTGTTTTTGTTGTCTTCAGAACCAAAAGTTATGAAAAAATTATGAAAAAAATTTGAAACAAAGAACTACAGTTTTTGTTGCTGCATGATAATGATTTTTGACACTTGTGAAAACGTCTTTTTTGTTACTGAAAACTGACGTGTTTCAAGAGTAACTTATTGAAAATAGTTTTTATAATCAATTTTCAAACTCATTTTCTTGAGGTTATCTACTTTGGAACCAGTAAGTTTTTTTTTTTTTTTAAAACCATACCTAGTGAAAAAAATTCTTGATTAGAAGCTATAACCTCACCATTAATCACAAAGACTGTGCCTTGCTTAAAATGAGGGATAAAATTAAGTTGTTACATCAGTGAGACTCAACTGAACATTCACTGATTACATTCACTTAACTATCTTAAATGTTCCTTTGTATCATTTCCAAAAATGCGCATTTTTCTTCAACTTCACTTATTTGACAGGTAGCAAGCTAATAAGTCAAAGTGTCAATTTTGATTGAAATTGGTTGAGTCGTGGATGATTATGGTTCTTATTAGATTCTTTTGATGGAGGAAGTCTGGATAAATAACCATGTGGTCATCCTCCTTTGTAAGGTCTATCCTCATGCTTACATCTACAGGTGCCATTCTGCACTTACCTGATCTATAGATATTTTATTTATTGTCCCATTGTTTTGGAAACTGGACTCTCTCTCTCTCTCTCTCTCAATGACATTCTATTTTTTTCTTCCTACTCTTTTTTTTTCTGGCATGCATATATCTGATTGTATTTTATCTCAGGTATTTTCAGCTTTTGGTTTTGTGCACAAGATTGCTACTTTTGAGAAGGCTGCAGGTTTTCAGGTGTAATGTTGGAAAGTGCAAATTATTATTATTATTATTTTGGCAATCTTTCTGTACTTTTCTAAATTTCTCACCTCACTTTTTGTGTTGGCAGGCATTGATCCAATACAGTGATGTTGAGACTGCATCTTCTGCAAGGGAAGCATTAGATGGTAGAAGCATACCAAGGCACGACCTCTTTTGTGCACCTGCCCTCAGCTTAATCACTCTCCTCTCTTCTTTGCAGCATTGCTAAGTTTGAAACTGATAGAGTTCTCATTTTTTGGGCCTTTTGTTATTGTTTGTAACAAATTTTAGGTACTTGCTTCCAGAGCATGTTGGTTTGAGCCACTTGCGAATTTCATACTCAGCGCATACCGACCTGAATATTAAGTTCCAATCTCATCGGAGCAGGTAATAATCAACCCACTAGTCATCTGATGTTTCTTGATTCTGTATTTTGATGTACCCAACACTTGCTCTTTGTCATTATGCATATTTGTTTGTTATTTTGGTGATTGAGGTCACTAATGGATGATTGTGGTTTTTGTAATCTAGGGGTTAGTGAAGCTCGGCAGATTGAGCCAAGAGATTTCTTTTACATGGCCTCTTAGTAATTTTCTTCATCTTATTGATGTGGTATAATAATTTGCTGAAATTTAGCTATAATAGAAAATTTACGGTGTGAGTTTGTTATGCACTAAGTGCATTGAATGGATATGTCTTCCCTCTTTGTCTTATTTTCTCTTGTTATTCTTAAACAATACTATTGTATGATTGTAATCATGTCCACTATGAATCATGCCTAAAGCTTCAATCATACCGGTTCATTTGGTTTTGTTTATTAGTTCTTAGAGATATCAGTTATGTGGTTTGTTCATCAAGCATCTTCTCTACCTGCATCCTGTATATAATGGGATGACACATTGTTGTTAGCTTTTGGATCAGCTTTCACAACCAAATTTTGTTATTAGTTCTTTTTGCAAGGAATTAGTATTTTGAGAGATTCATATAAGATATCTGGATCTGGATTTCAAAAGCCTTGTATACTGTGTTCTGAATTATTTCTGTTGCAAAAATAGGGAACATAAAAAACCCTTAATATTTCCCTATGCTGCTGGATCTAGGAAATTTGTTACCTCTGGGGTTTATAGAGAATTCAAAGTTTCCTAGACCAAGATGACAATGCCTAGACATAGGGATGGCAATGGGAAATTCCATTTCCCCCCCTGAATAAATTTGTGGGGTCGGTGTGAAATCTTTGATTATACAGATCAAATAGGGGTTTTCAGTAATTAAAATTTTGCAGCTTGGGATGTGGTCAGTTTTACCTTACCTGGAACCTGCCATAATGGTACACAGGTTTATAATGCTCACCACAAAATCTGGCTCAAATTTGTGGGGTCGGTGCAAAATCTTTGATTATACAGATCAAATAGGGGTTTTCAGTAATTAAAATTTTGCAGCTTGGGATGTGGTCAGTTTTACCTTACCTGGAACCTGCCATAATGGTACACAGGTTTATAATGCTCACCACAAAATATGGCCCACTTCTGTTGAAATCATTTTCTTGAATGATTTGGACTTGCTTACCAAAAGTTTAATTCCATGTTCTATTGATCATTTGTTTGTTTGAATTCATTTCATAACATAATGATTATCTTGTGCCCAGCTGCTTAAGTAATCAACACAAGGAAGCCTTAATCCTATTCTCTTCTGATTATCGCAAATCTTTTGCCACAATCAGCTCTATTTATGTAGTGCACGTTCTCTGTTTTCTGTTCTCAAAATTACTGCATGCTCTTTCCAAATTGGGGTGAAGTTTTTATCTTGTTTGTGTCCCAATCCACTTTGATATGGTCTTCCTAATCAATGTTGATTATGATGTCGTGTGCTTTTGCTGTGGGAGCATTTACTGGATGCATACGCTTTAGGAGGCAGTGTGATCCCATCCATATTTATTTGTCATTTATTTCTACTTTGTTGGTAACAAATAATCCTCTTTTTTCCAGTTTCAGCATCTAAAATTTCACATCTGTTTCTTTCTGAATGTTATTCTTTTCCTGTTTCTTGATTGGCATTTAATCTTTGCTTGATTGGTACATTGTTGTGATTTAAGTCCTCATGATGCATGAAATTGTTTGCTTCATCTTTCAGAGATTATACAAACCCATACCTCCCCGTTAATCCTACTGCTATGGAGGGATTTGTTCAGGTATAGTTTTATGTTTTGACTGTTTACTAAGATCTGCAGAATTTAATTAAACACTAACAAGCATTAACATGCAGCCTTCTATAGGGCCTGATGGAAAGAAAGTAGAACTTGAGAGTAATGTGCTTCTTGCGGCAATCGAAAATATGCAATATGCTGTTACAGTGGATATTCTTCACACGGTAGAGAATCTTACTCGTGACTTCATTATGTAAATATATTCTCTATAATACTATTTAATAGTTATTTCTGTTGATTTATTTCAGGTTTTCTCCTCGTTTGGTGCTGTCCAAAAGATTGCCATATTTGAGAAGAATGGTGGAACACAAGCACTCATTCAGTATCCTGGTAGGCCCCCACTTGTCTCTAAGAAGAAATAAGTGATAACTAAAAGACCCTGTTTTGCAGTTACATTCTATATCTAAATTCAGAATTAAGAATTGGTGAAGCTAATGTCAGGGTTACATTAGTCACTATTTGCTTTAGTCTCCTGTTTAGAACTGTGATTTCTTAATCTTGCAAAACAAGTACTTAGATGCATTGCAGGCTTCATTAGTTTCTTAGTCATAAGATCCACGTTCACTTTTTTTTTTTTTTCTTTTTTAAAAATAAAAATAACTGCATCTAAAAGAAGAACCTGGGTAGACCCTGTATAAAATATCCAAGGCCAAGCTGTAACCCCCCATATCCAGCCCGGTGTACCACAAAGGATTGCGACCCTTCTACTGAGAGAGAACACCCAACCGGATCCTAACAACATGGGATGATTGGGTTAAGAATGTTCTCCCTACCCACTGGGCTCACAACGCGGAAGCGTCAATCACTGTCCTAGTAGGACTCACCTCCACCTCTTTGCCTCCGCAAAGGTAAGTTTTGGGCATCTTGTCCCTGTCATGGGATCAATAAAGAAAACTATGCATCCAATGACATCATTATACACCAAACCATCCGTATCCAACATTAACATTACTGATTGTATGCAGGAAAGATAAACCTGTGACAAGCATACAACGGGAGTCAAGCCTCAGGCTTGATTACTCACATCGCAGCAAAATAAACTTAACAAAATGAGTCTCCAATTACAAATCCACTAGCCTCAGGCTAGCATTCAAAAGAATATATTCAAATTCAAAGTGTTTGCTATGCTTAAGATAGGAAAATAAAAGATTGTATAGTAACACTACAACCTTCTGCTCTTTTTGCTTTTGTTCTGGTCACCAATTTATGAATGCCTGTTATATCCAGATATCACGACTGCAGCAGTTGCCAAAGATGCTTTAGAGGGACACTGCATATATGATGGTGGCTATTGTAAGCTTCATCTATCATACTCTCGTCATACTGATCTCAATATAAAGGTATAAATATGTGCTTTTGAATTAATGTTCCTGAAAAAGATTTGAAGTGGAAAAAGTAAAGACTGGTACACTAGAAAAATTGGGTCAATTGTTGCTTGAAAAGATTTGGTCCTTGGATGTATCCTTCTTGGTACTTAAATCACCCTTTTATATGTTAACATCCCTTTAAACCTTTTTCCTTCTATTTGATTAGAATTTGTCTTTGTTCTAGGCATACAGTGACAAAAGTAGAGATTACACAATCCCTGAATCAGCACCAGCTCCTGCCTTCCCCGGTGCTGCTGCAGTCTGGCAGAATCCTCAGGCTGCTCCAATGTTTCCTGGGAGTGAGTTTACTGCTTTTGGTGCTGCACCAGCTAAAGCTCCTGTTGGCCAAGTGCCATCATGGGGTCCAAACATGCAGGCCAGCAAGACAACTTTTGTTTCAGTTCCCAGAACATTTCCTGGCCAAATATATGGATCATCTTCTGTTCCAGCGTATCCCACTGCAGCTACTCCTGCTGGTCTGGCACCCCTCATGCAAACAGACCAAATGAGTCCTACTGTGCCTCCAATGGGAGCATCTCATCCTGTCCATCAGCGTAATGTGCAACCTGGTGGTGCTTCACCTTCAGGCCAGCTTCCTTACTATGGTCAGTAAGGTGTGTATTTCTCCCTCACGGGATGGTGTGCTCTGGCATTTGATTGTCGGATTCTAGTACATCTCTTTTGCTTTGCTTTTCTATTGGACGATACAACTTGTATGTGCTTAGTAGAGTTCTGAATGCAACATTAGCAATTTTGAATCTGTTGTTTGTTTCATATGGATATCAGTTTGGTTTTGTTAATCAGTGGTAAAGAAATTTTCCTGTGTTGTATCTTAGGTGTATGCTTGGTTGCTACCATTTTTGGGGATTAGATCTATTGGGAGAAAGCAAAATAATGGGAGACTATAGACAAACAAATGAAGTGAATAAAACAGTACTTATTCTTTTTTCCTTTAGGAAATGCATAAATCCTGTCTGAGAGCAATTTTTACTTGTTTATGTTTGAAGGAATGTTTTACTTCACTTGTATTTCTCTTTTGGGAATTTGCAAGTTCTGAACGTGGCAGACAACCTTTCAAGTAATTCTATGCTCATCTCCAATTTGACAGATTCAATTTCTTCTGAAATTCTAGATCCAGTTATGATTTTAACTAGAACTGCACGAGCAGCATCTAAGATCCTTTGACTGGAATTGTAGATCTGTACACAATCACAATCCACTTGATGAGCAAACTTTGACCTCATTCTTCTCTCTTGGGTATTATGGACTCAGCATGTGAGTGAATATGCATGTGTAGTTCAGGATTTGAGGAATTTTTTTCCAGTTTGAATTTTTTACTTACAAGTTGATTTATCTCAGGCTTGTATTTTAAAATATGTCAACATATATTCAATTTGTGGTTTTGATGGTCAAAATTTAGTTGGAGGTGACTCCAAACTGTCCAGTCTGACGGACTTTGAGATGCTTTCTCTGATCTTAAATGTGCCTCTAGTACAATGGAACATGGCCTTGCTCATCTGCACATTTACCCAGCTGCTTACTTGGCCCATTAGTTCCCAGTATGGTAGCTTTATCACCTTAGTCATGTCCAAAGCCACGATCTTGTGCCTCATGTTACATCCTAAAATTTAACTGTACCCATGGAAGATGACAATTCCAATTTTTCACTCCCTCGTCAACATCTTGTTCCGTTGTTGCGAAAAATCGAAGTACACATCATGGCTCATAGTCTTGCACGTACAGACACGAGATGTATGGTGGGTATGGGATTAAAGGGTTGGATTTGGAGAATGAGGATATGGCTTCAATTGAGTACCAGAAAGCTTGAAATGAAACCTGTGTAGACTTGATGCTCACAGGGTGCTTATTGCTTATTGTTGTGTTCTTTTGTGTAAGATTTGTGAGCAGAAGTGGGCCTGGGATCTCTTTTGGAAGTAATCTTTGAAATTCTTGTTTCAAGGTGCTTCGAAGGATGAGAAGCTCTTGTAAGAACATGGAATTGTAAAATAGTTCTTGCTTGCCAGGTGCCTGGAATCTCTCGTGGAAGTCATCTTTTATGTTAGATAGTTCTTGCTTATTAGTGAGTTTGTAATTGTAAAATTCAATCCTCCAAAATGGAAAGAGAAAGAGAAGCCTTTGGAGATGGAATTTTCATTGGATGTGTAATAGATAGCCATACAAAGCGTAGGATGATATTTTTGGGATTGAATTGTGGAGAAATTGGTTGTTCACCTTATCAAAACCAGGATTGCCTTGTATTTTTTTTTTCCCAAGTTTTCCAGTGTTCTATATTATTGCTCTCCATCATGTCACTGGGACACTTGTCTCATTAATAGGTGGACATTAAGAGTGGTTTAAAGCTGTATTCATTTATTCTCTCGCCAGTACAGGAGAGAATTTTCTTGTTTTTGTTTTTATAATGGCTTGCATCATCAGTTTGGTGCATTACTAAATCTTGTTGTCAAGTTGATTTATTTAATAGAACCAAATCATCTTCTTTTTTTTTTTTTTCCCTTTCTTCTTGTCTGTGGAAGTTGAAGTTTATGTGACAATTTACATTTGTTTGTTGCTGCATTTATGGTAAAAGATTCAATATCTATTTGCCACCTTTACTAGGCATGTGCCTGCAAAACTATGTCCCTTCTCTCCTCTCCTCCTCCTTTGGAAATACATGGCCTACGTTGCAACACAATAAAATAAATAATAAAAAGATAAGTCTAGAGAAACTGTGATTTAACACTGGAAGCACCGAGGGATGTGGATGCTGGTGGGTAGCCAAACACATAATGGAGATGGTGTTTTTTTTCCCTTGTGTTTTGTGGATGCTGGTAGGTAGCCAAGCCACATGGAAATGGTGTTTTTTTTCCCCCCTTGTCTTTTGGGCACTGAATTCATTAGGGAAGGGTCACGATGTTGGACACTGATTTGGGACTCGGTGGCTTCACAAACTCAAGAGATGTGGTATTGTCTCATTGATCTATTAAATATTAATTAGTAAATATTAAATGTAAAATTTATTAAAATATTTTAAAATTTACTAAATTTTCAAGAACCCGTTATTGCTCTAAATATCTTCTCATTTTTTCCCTCCCTTCTTTTATCTTTTTTTTTTTTGGTGAATTATTTAGAATTTAACAATTTTTCAATTTCTATTTTTTTCTTTTTGTGGTTTGACAGCCAAAAAGAGAACCATCTGACGGTAGAATTCTGGAAAAGAGAGGGGGAGAGAAAATATGGCGTATCTTTATTATATTAGTTTTATTAACATTTGTGAAATAATAATAAAGGGGGGAAGTGTAGGAGTTGTAAGACAAAAGGGATGTCTATTATTTTTTAAATATTAGATATTTTTCTTTTTCTTTTTTTATTAAACCTACCTTAAGAGTAGTGAGTGTAATTTATTTTAAAATTTAATAAAGATTAATTCTACATCTGAAGTAAAATGTAAATATATAAAAAAGGAGAAGATAAAGAACACCTGCCTTGGGACAAATTTATTGGGTTAAAATTTTGAATGTTTAGAGTGAACAATCAACTTTGGTTAATTCAGTTTATTGTTTTAGTTAAATTCAATTTGTTTTGATTTGGTTTTAACATTAGTTTTTTGCTTCTTAACCAAATTTATTGAAAATATATGATTATTGTACAAAAAATCACTAAGTTTTCGTTTTTTTATTAATTAAATTGCCACTATCACAATAATTGTCTTAATTAAATGGGTCTTAAATTTTACTAAAACTTTCTTTAACATAGATTAATTTGAATGAAATTTAGATATTTTGATTATTTGGACTAATATAATTAAATTGAGTGTTGTAAAAATATCTATTTAGCTCAGTTTTCTTGGCTAAATACATATTTAATTCCTATTTGCACGTTTTTTATTTAAATATTTCAAATACACTATTAAATTTTGTAAGTTTAAGTCAATTGTACTCTAAATTTTTTGTTATTTTAATTATATATTTAAATTATATAATTTCGAGTCAATTGTACATTTCGATAAATTTATAGAGAACAATGAATTTAGGGATATAATTGAAATAATAAAAAGTACAAGAATGAAATTGATTCAAAATTACAAATTTATAATATTTTTAAAATAATAAAAAAATAAATATTTAAATAAAAATATATGTATATATATATAAATACAAGAGTTAAAACATATATTTAGCCCAATATTCTTCCATATAACTCAATTTAGTTGTCAAATTGTTCGATACCAATCAAACTAATTGAAAATTTCTCATGGTTTAAAACTATATGTTTGGCTATAAAATGTTTTCTAAAAAAAAAATTATTTTGTGATCTTTGATTGGTACAAAATTTTGGAAAAATGTTTTATATCACATGAGGTAAAATAACTTACTAAATTTAAAAATTTTAAATTATTTCTTTATTTACACCAAAGGTAATAAACTATTTTTTTTCTTTTTTAAAATGTCTTTATATATACATTTGTGTTTATAAAAAATACATATATATACAATATGTATGCATATATACATATATATAAAATATACATACATGCTTATAAAACATGTGTAACTCACTTTAAGAGAAATTAACACCAAAGACTTAAGGTGACAAGAGAAAAGTAGTTTTCACGGAGGAAGTATGTCTAAATTTTAGTTAATTGGCTAAAGGTTACATTTCATGATGGTCTAGGAGTCCCTTATATATTAAGTTAATTTAGGTAATGTGAAAAAAAAAAAAAAAACCTAATCTCTCAAATAAATGACTTTACCCACCAACGTCTTTCCATTTGCCATTGCTACTCCTCCAAATTTGTCATTGTATTGTAACCTAGTGAACTCTTTGTTGGCATCGATTATCTTAACTATTGTTGCCGTCACAACTAAAATTCTAAAATTTTTACCAAGAAATCAATAACTTATTCTCCCTTTTTCTTTTTTTCCACTTTTAACCACCCTTCTCTCTCTCTCTCTCTCTCTTTCTCTCTCTCTAATATTCATACACTAAAATCGACGCAATCATCATCACTCATTCTAGGTCAACTACCACCATCACCGCAACTAGCCATTCCATCTCAAACAACCAAAACCTTAGCAATTATCACAACCAATTGCTCCATCGTAAACATGGGTGGTGCTACAGTGCCCGAACGGTTGACGCACGGAATGACTGAATGGAATAAAATTCGCTTAGCCAAGGTTCGGCGGACTCCATCTAAGATAAAGTCCGCCAAGCACACTGTTATTAAAATTAAAATAAAAATTAGAATAAAAAATAATTAAAATTATAATATAAAAATTAACTTAAATTAAAATTATAATTATAATATAAAATATAATCAAAATGAAGTCCGCAGCATAGCAGCGGACTTCATTTTGAATTAAGTCCGCCCACTGCTATGCCGGCGGATTTCATCCGCCCAGCAGCCCGCTCGCTGCTGGGCGGGCGGACTTCAACATGGTTGAAGTCCGCCAGTTAGTTGAAGTCCGCCAGTTAGTTGAAGTCCGCCAGTCAGTTTGGGCGGGCTTCATCGATGATGAAGTCCGCCCAATTTTTATTTAGAGCAGCAGTTTCAAGGTGGGGATATTTTTGTCTTTTAATATTTTCAGTCATCCTATACGTCAACTAATTCGGGCAAAGTAGCATTATTCCGTAAACATTTACCACCACCACCACAATTAGCCGCTTTATCTCAAAACAACTAAAACCACTGCAACCAAAACTTTGAATAGTGATGATGTGATAAATATTGATTTGATTTTGATGATATTTTGATTATAAGTATTTTAACACAAAACTTTAACAAGCATATGATTTTGAAATAAATGATTTGGACTTTAAAATTTTGGACTTCAAGGCTTTGGATACAAAACTTCAAGGTTTTGAACTTAAAACTATTTTGAACAATTCTTCAAAATGGTTTTGAACTTGTCTTTTTTAAATCAATGAAACCTAGATTATGAAATATTGTCAAAGTTTTAAAATGTAAAGAAAATAACTCTAAAATAGAAGACAATATGTAAAGAAAAAAATATGTAAACATTGAGTCTAATGGCAAAACTATTGACTTATTTCCTAAAAGTGCTGGCTAGTTCTTTAAATTTAAGACAAATTGTTCACTGTTTCCCAAAGCAAGTCAATCGATTTTAGTTCATATTTTCTAGATTAGTGTTTCAAGATTAAACAGTTGATTGCTTTTTAAAAAATTCAAAATAAACTATCAATTGCTTATGAAAACTGTTGACAGTTTTTGTTCGAAAAATTACTAACAATTATTTTTTTGAAAACTGATTTTTTGCCATTTTTATTCTCCAATGACTAAAAATCTGAAGTGAACATTTAACACTATAAATATAGACCTTTTTGAAGATCAAAGCGGCTGATAAAAGTGTAGGCTTATACATCTTAAAGATCAGATCTTCATATTCCTTTTGAGTTTCATTGTTTTAATTTTTTCTTCATTAAGGTTCGTTCTTATTCTGTAAAATTATTTTAGTCTTGTTGTAACAATATCTCATTTTGAAATTCTTATGTTAAGAGTTGTGTTTCTTATTCTTCTTTGTAAGAGTTTTCTAATGAGAAATACTAATAGACTAGTGGGGTAACTAGCAATCGTATTAACCTGTGATTTGTAGTCCAGATTTTTTTAGTGGATTTGAAAATCTTTAACTGAGTGCTCGAAATAGATGTAAGTTGGGAAAAGTCGAATCACTATAAATTTTTTGTCTCTTGTGCGTTTACTCTTTTCAAGCATTGCAAGACTTTAATTAAAAAACTCTTTTGCATAAATTTATATCTTGATTATTATTTTAAAAATATTTTTACGATCAATCAAATTTTAATTCACTCAATTCACATCATTTCTTGAGTGTGTGGTGTCCTACATATGAAAGTCTATCTAACAATTAAGTGCCGTGGATGAGTCAAGATCCCTGGATTAGTCAAGATCAATTGATTCAATTTTCGTTTCTTATTTTTTATTTTTTGTGTTTTTTATAAGGTCTGGTTCTTTTTTTTTTTTAAATCATAGTTCTTGTGCTTGTCAATTTTGTTACCATTGATAAATAAGGTTTCGATTCTGTGACCTCTTTGTTTGATTCCTAAGAAAATTAAGCAAACTAAGTAATTTTGAATTTCTATCATTTTTCTTTAATTTTTGTTAGAATTTTCTATTTAATTGCAATTGTGTTGTATCTAGAATTTATTTAGTGTTGCATTTTTTGATAACTGGGTTTTTGTGTGATGGAGTGGTAGGTGGAGTTTTTGATAGGTGATTTGGTGATGGTGGAAAAAGAGGTCTAAGTGATTTGGTGATAGTAGTGGCTGAAATGACTTAGATGGATTTTGATATTATTAGTGACTAGCGGGAGCACACGCAGATAATGTGTTTGTGCTACAAGATGAAGATTTTATTTATTATTTTTTTTCTTTTTTGAAGAGAGAGAGAGACAAGTGGTTGTGATAGTGAATTGGTGATGGTGATGGTCGTCGTGGTAGCAAAAAAAAAGGATGAAAATGGTGGCGATTGGTGTAGAGTCGTGAGTAAGATGGAGAAGAAAGAAGAAAATGAAGAGTAAAAGAAGAGATGTTGTGGTGGGCAGACTATTAGAGAGAAATAAGGTGATGGGGTAGTGAAAAAAAAAAGATGAAGGTGGTGGTGTATATATAAGAAAATAAAAAAAAATGAGTAAGAAAAAAGGGTTAAGTATTTGAGAAATTTAGATTTTTTTTTATTCTTATAATTATTATAAGAGATGATATGTAAAGATTTAATTTGATATATATAAATTAATCTAACGTGTTAGAGAGGTTTAGTCTTAATTGTCATTGTTAATTAAGTTATTAACTCTTTGTTAATTGAGATATGACCAAAAAAAAAATTGACGAGTGAATATACTAAAATTTTAATAAAAGGGTTAAAGATCATATTTTTTTAATAGTCCAATAATCCTTTTATGTATTAACCCCTTAAAATTTGCTTACCTACCTATGGTCCGTCCTTCACAAAAAAGAGATTGAAGAAGAAATATATAGCAAAATTTTAATTTTTAAAAGGGTTAAAAGTGACATTTTTTAATAATGGAGGACACTCTTTATGTATTGGGAAATTCTATTTACAGCGAGAATTTTACTCTTCGCAACCAATTTTTCATATACCTAAAATACCCTTGAATAAAAGTTTAATATTACCCTTATCTTCAATACTCAACCACTCAACTGACATATCACTGTATTTTCCGACGACGAATCTCTATTCTTTCTAAACTCAACTACTCACATCTCAATCAAATTTATTTTCGCTTGAAAAATCTATTTCTCTAGGAAAATCAGCACTCAAATCTATTTCTCTGGTAAAATCAACACTCAGCCATATACTCTGAAATTCATTTTTTGGGAAAATCAACACTTAGCATCCTTTGAAATCCATTTTCTCTGAAACAGCGAGTCAGCCATTTTATGATCCATCATGGATTACTACACAAAAATGTTAACGAATAATTGAGAAGAGTTTGATGAAGAACAAAACAACTATACAGAAAATGAATATCACGTCGAGGTAAGTAAATTTATATTTATAAGAGTATAATATGTGTTTGTATGTGTTTGTATTTATAATATGTGTAAGAATGGAAGTTTTATTCGAGAATGATTGACTCTCTTCCCCGACTCCAGTGATATTTCCACATTTCAAAATTTTTTAGAATAGAAGTACCCACAGTTAGAGACGGAGGTAGTGTTCGGGGAAGACAGCCTTCCCCAAACCCCCCAAACCCTGGAGTTCGAGGAAGGCTGACTTCCCCGAACTCTAGAGTTCAGGGAATTCAGCCTTTCCCAAACTCCAGCGTTTGGGAAGGAAAGTTGTGGCTGTTTTTAATTAGGTTTTTAATGTTAGTTTAATTTTATTAATTTTTTTATAGGAATCCAATCATGATATTCAATAATTTTATGTTATTCAACCGTTTACTACTAATCAGGTATGATAGATTTTTAATAATTTATTTAAATAATTATTTTAATTATACATAAAATATATCTAAATGTTTGTTTTTTCTTGTATTAGTTATTTGAAACTAGAGAAACACTGATTGGATGGGTTAAGAAAATTGGAAAAGAAAATGGAATTGTGATTGTGATCAAGAGTTCAGAATGTGGAGATCCTAGAAAAAGACCTAGAATTCATCTTGCTTGTGAACGTAGTGGGAAGTATAGACCGTCCAAAATGAAAAAAGAAACAATAGGAGAACTAAAACAGAAATTCACAGGTTCAAAAAAGTGTGATTGTCCGTTTGAATTACTTGCTATGAAATTTGAGCAGTGGGAGTTGAAAGTTGTATATAGCTTACACAATCATTGTAACGACCCGTCCTAGATTAATAATTTATTTCAGTGATTAATTAATGCAATTAGTTAACTTTTAGTTTAATACATATTTGCCAATTAATTAATTTAATTTGGCAATAGAGATTTTTAATTGAAAAATAGTGATAAATAGAATTAATTCCTTTATTTTTAAAGAGAATTAAGAGTAAGGGCTTATTTGGCTTTTTAGCATTAGTTATTTTATATTATTGCTTAATTATTTAATTAAGTGATATATATATGAGATTTAAATAAATCCAAATATCAGATAATTTAAATAATAACCTCCTAAATAGGTTAGGAGAAGGTTTTAAATAAAGTCTAATGGGCCTAGGATTAATTAAACCTATTTTAGCCCATTAGGTTTATTGTTATTAGTATATATATATGCATAGCATGTAATTGGCCAAAAAGAAAATTCTTCAAATCTTGGCCGTGAAGAACAAAGAAAGGAAATTGAAGAAGCCTAGAGTTCATTCAAGTTTCATCCATTGGTCTTCATTGGTTGATTAATCAAATCAAAAGGCAAGTTCTTCCATTCCATTCTCAAGCTTTCTTCATTCAGTTTAGATATATATATCAGTTCTTATGTGATCTTGGATTAATAGCAAACAATTGTTTCGATTCCTTTTAATGAGAAAGCAAAGAAAACAGAATATATATTTATATATATATATATGCATACAGTGGCAGAAAATCAGATTTTTCAATTGAGTTGAATCATCGATTCTTCGAGTTTTGATTTGTTTATTTGCTATGATAATGATTCTTGCTTCATTGGGACTTGTTTTTCCCAAGATTTCTTCGAATGGTGATAAATTCCATTATCCAAATACCCTATTAGTATCAGTTTCGATTTCTGGCAATTTCATTCACGATTTCGAGTTTATTTCAGAACGTTTTTGTTATCTTGTGGGTCGATTTTGACCTTGATGGAGCCTGAATCTTGAAAAACACAAAACATGAAAGTTGTAGGTCTTCTTCTTTTCTTTCCATACCAATTTGAATAATCTCAATCGGAGTTCAAAAGAGAGAGTTCTGTCCAAAATACGAAAGGGTATCAATCTGTCCACCCAGCATTCCAGAAAGTTTTGTTCTCTTACGGGCCAATTTTGACCTTGATGGAGCCCGAATCTCGGAAACTTCAAAACATAAAAGTTGTAGGTCTTCCTCTTGTCTTTCCACAGAAATTTTAATTAGCTCAATCGGAGTTTAGACGAGAGAGTTATGGCCAAGATACAAAAGAGTATCAAATCTGTCCAAAATTCCGTATTTTCGAATACCCCTAGCAGAAATTCAAAATTAAATTCCAGCAAGTTAAAATTCTTTTATTTTCAATAAAAACAGTGTATTTATTCCCTTTATTGAAAATAATATTAGTATAAATTAAAATAAATTATGTTTCAACATAATTTATAAAATCATGTATTTTTAAAAAAATACATCAAGTATCAGTTTAGCAACAGTAATTTCATGACTAGTATTTAAAATGTCATGATCAGCATTTATTTGTGAGTTATGTGCATACATCCTTGTATGAACATTCAACATGAGTTTATATGGAGCACGACATATTGTGTGCCAGCATCTTGATGTGCATAGCATTGCATGTTGCGCGCCAGGCGGCTTTGTCCGCGGGGATCCCACCAGTTTGCTCGCTTGTGGTCGACCAGGGAGCTAGGGGTATATTTTACCCACAGTATATGCTTACAGTTTTTTTTCTGTTTGCAGGTTCAGATTAGTCAGGTATGTGTTATCAGTTTATGTGGGCCTTGGGCCAAAGTTGCATACCTGTATTTTATTTTAGTTTATGTGCATTATATGTTTATGAATGCAACCAGTTATATCAGATTTATTTATCAACATCAATTAAATCAAGTATTTACTCCAGTATCAGTTCAGTAAGTATTTCAATTATTTCAGCGTCGATATTCTTCGATTCAGCTTCAATATTTCTTTCCAGCTTTACACTTGCTAAGCTTTGTAGCTCACCTTGTACTCTTCACCATTCCAGGTCCTAGCGGGGGAGTACCAGACGTGGGGCCTAGCAGTAGTGTCCAGTAGTGTGTGTACGTGGAGTCGCTCAAGACCAAAGACGTCTGGGAGTTTTATCAGTTTGTTAGTTTAGAGCATTTGACAATTTAGTATCAGTTTAATATTAATATTGTTTTTAGTTGAGGGATTTCCCTTAGACAGTGTTTATGGTTTTCAATTTTGTTGACTCAGAGTTTTATTTCATGTGATTGAGTTATTCATATTGGTATTAGATTTCATTTTATCAGTCAGTTTTATATTTTATTTTCCGTAGCACCTCTTCTCGGGCAGTTTTAGGAGAGGGGGTGTTATAATCATGCACCATCAACTCAACTAGAGGATCATTCATATGCAGGGAGACTTACAGAAAAAGATAAAGTAATTTTAAAAACAATGTCTGAGAATGTAGTGAAACCTATAAATATTTTGATAACCCTAAAGGCAGAGAATGAGGATAATGTGACTGCTATCAAAACTATATATAATGCGCGTCAAAGATACAAACTTATAGAGAAAGGTGGTATATCACAAATGCAACAGTTGATGAAAAAATTAAGAGAATGTAATTATGTAGAGTGGCATAGAAGTGATGGATCAACAGATTGTATTTCAGACTTATTTTGGGCTCATCCGATGTCTATAGATTTATTAAAAGTATTTCCACATGTCTTGATAATGGACTGTACATACAAAACCAACAAGTATAGGTATCCACTCCTCGAAATTATTGGTGTAACATCCACTGAGTTAACTTTTCCTGTTGCATTTGTATTTATGAATCATGAATATGAAAATAACTACACATGGGCTATGGAGAGATTAAAGAATGTGATGCCACCTAATACATTTTCAAGAGTAGTTGTCGTTGATAGAGAATTAGCATTAATGAATGCAATACATAAAGTATTTCCAACTACGACCACCTTATTATGTAGATGACATATATCAAAAAATGTGCTTGCTAAGTGTAAGAAAATTTTTGATAGAAAGGAGACATGGGAGAAGTTTATGTTAGGTTGAAATCTTATTGTTTTTGCCTCCACTGAGATTGAGTATGAATGTCTGCTTTATGACTTAATGGTTGAGTACCATGGATATGAGGAAGCAATTGATTATGTGAGAAAGACATGACTGAATGATTATAAAGAGAAATTTATTGCAGTGTGGACAAATAAAGTATTATATTTTGGAAATATTACTACTAACAAATATTCTTTAATAAACTCAACTCTTATTCTTATTGTTTTTATTATAATATATTTAATTAATCTCTAATTAATCTAATACATTAATATGCTTATGCTTTTATTCAAGGGATGAGAATGCACATGCGAAGCTGAAGAGATATTTGAGATCATCTTAAGGTGACTTTGAGTCATCATGGAAAATTATCAACTCTCTTATTGAGTTACAACATACCGAGATCAAGGGTTCTTTTCAGAAGAGTTTAATGTTGGTACAACATAATTTCAGACCAGAAATTTTTAGAGAATTGAGAGGTATTATATCAAGAAATGCAATGAATATGGTGTTAAAGCAAATACAGATAGCTCAAAAAATTGGGGTGGATAAGGTTGCATGTGGATGTGTGATAAGAAACACACATGGTTTACCTTGTGCACATGAAATTACAGAATTGATGATGGAGGGACGACCAATTTCTTTATCATTTGTGCACTCTCACTGGACAAAATTAAATTTGATACAGACTGCTGATTCATTCGTTCTAACTATTTATCCAAAGTTAGAAAGTCTGTATAATATGTTTCAGTCAGAACCAGCAGGAGGTAAACTCGTATTGAAACAGAAATTGAGAGAATTAATAGATCCAGCTACCACTTCATTGATACCACCAAGTGTGAAAGTTCAGACAAAAGGTAAGCCATCATTAAAGAATAAAATTCAGATTGATACATCCACTCAACGTGATCCGTCATATTTTGAAATAGTACAATCTATTCATGACACTACATCTCCAACAACACAAAGCTCAGTGAAGACACCAAACAAAGGTAAATTTTATTGTAGCAGTGTCAAACACAGATTGCTAGGCTATGATGCTTCATTCCCATCAAATATACAACATTTTATACATAATATTGTTAATGTGGAGTCGGATGGACAGTGTGGATTTCGTGCTATTGGTGTCTTACTTGGAATGAGTGAGCACAACTAGAGAGATATTCATATGAATTTAATTGAAGAGTTGCATACTTTTTGTGATGAGCATATACAGTTATACGGATCTGCTATGTGTGTAGATGAGTTAATACACACACTTTCTTGTTATGAGTGTGTTGCACCTCGCCAACATTGGATGACTTTACCAAACATAGGGCATTTGATTGCTTCAAAATATAATGTTATCTTAGTTCATTTATCTCGAATGCAATGTCTTACCTATTTTCCATTGAGATCAGTCGCCCCTTCATTGATACAACATAGGATTATTACTATTGGTTTTGTGGACGATTGTCATTTTGTGCAGGTATTATTATTTAATAATTTATTTATATATTGATATAATTATGTTAATATAAATGTACTATTAATAATTTTGTTTTGTCACTTTTCAGGTATTTCTTAGATCAGGCTCACCAATTCCTCCTGTTGCACGGAATTAGCATAAATATCGATATGATATTGCACGTGAATGAGAAATACCATATATAAGTCGAATTCAAACTTTTATGTCTCTTATTAACAAAAATGTTATTACAAAGAATGTTTTTGATTTAACTGATGAATGATTACAGTATGTATGTTTTTTATTTTACTATCACAATTATAAATTGTGTATGTTTTACATTATTTGTTTATAATATTTTTTTGTTATATGTGACGACATTCCACAATCTAAAATTATATTTCTTTGTTTTATTAATTTATTCTATAAATCATATTAAAATTATATAAATCATAATAAAATTTAACAATAAATAATAAAATAAAATATTATTACAAGTAATACACAATCCAAAATTATAATTTACAATACAATAACATGCAACTCAATTATCCATTATCCATACTCGCTAGTAAGTGAAATAACACACAACTCAATTATCCATACTCGCTAGTAAGTGAACTTAATACAATCCGAACTAGAATATAACTTATGGCAAAATGAACTTTAACTTAATTATCCAGGGGGAGATGTACCAGATGTTGACGCTCCAACATTATCAATATTATCAGGATTGAAGCCATACTAAGAGGCTAAAATAGTATTTACCCGAATACACGTCTCCCTCCATGCAACAGGAGAAACAGGCTCAGTACTTGATATACTTTGATCAAGAGTACATAATGCTAGTCGATTACGCTGAAAAAAAAATTATATTAATTTTTTTATTTAAATAAATTAAATTCAATAATAACTTGAATATAACTTAGAAACTTACTACTTCAAAAAGACTGAGTATATTTTCTGCACTTCTATTAAATCTTGATCGATGTATCGGATTTTGTACAAATGGATGTGTAATAGATGTATACCAAGTTAAATATTTAGGTGTAAAATGCCATGGAAATGTAGAAGGTCTACCACGTCGATGTGGTGGTAATAAATACATATCTCATCGATTCCAAATATTATTAATAAATGTATAAATTACCCTATATGATGTCGTACTTGCACCCCACTTAGTTTCAACAGGTGATAATGGGGGTGAAGGAATAGTCTGCACATACCCAAACTGTCATAAAACTCTCTTAGGATGATATGGTTCTATAATACTTTTACATTTCTGTTGTGCGAGCTAGACACATACAGCAAAATACTTATAAACAGAAACCCCAATAAACATAAACTTCCGATAGAACTGTAAGGATAAAAATTCTCTAAACAATCATGGTAAGCATGTAAGAGATAAATGAAACAGAAGCATAAATCACGAAAATAAATAACGCAAAGGCGGCACCGATTTTTTCTGTGGTTCACCCAAAATGGGCTACGTCCACGTTGAGCTCAAGCGATAGGAGCTCACTGCACTATGAAGGGAGGGAATACACTGACTCACAACAGTTCTCTGTACATCACTAGCTTGCGAACAAAAACAGACCCAATGACCACGCAAACAAGATCACAAGTCAACCTAACAAGCTAGTGTACAAAGAGAATAAACAGAGCATATACAGAGGATAAAAAGGAGACGAAAAGGATTACATAGAACCCTCTCAAAGAGGGAACCCTCCCGAACCTCGACCAAGAGACGAGTGAACACTGAAAAACCAAAACCCCAATCCCCCACTACTTTGCTCCCACCTTTTTGTCTGCCAGTTCACATCTCGAGGAGCAAAATAAATGCAACGATCGAAGGCTGAGATTGCTCCTCATAAATTATGCACAAAGGGCTGAGATTCAATCGTGCATTACGATTGATTATTCCAACAGAATTGATCAGAGGCAGGGAGAGCTATCGGTAGAGATCAATCGGGCGCAATCGAGGCAGCAAGGATAAAGCCACGTGTTACCATC
The DNA here is from genome assembly GCA_036245055.1 of Diospyros kaki. Classification (NCBI taxonomy): domain Eukaryota; kingdom Viridiplantae; phylum Streptophyta; class Magnoliopsida; order Ericales; family Ebenaceae; genus Diospyros; species Diospyros kaki. Next base: position 35,965,465 of record BSEG01000016.1, read on the forward strand.
CAGCAGGGTCAGGAGATGCTCGCGGTTGCCACACGAGGCTTACCCTTTTAGATAAGCAGAACGGCACCGTTTGGTGCTTCACCTTTATCAATTTCAGACAACTCGAGAAAAATGTAATATCTGGTAATGAGTGATGTGAACGAACCCTCCAGTACGACATCCAAATCACCTGTAAATATTATTTATTTTAAAAATTAATTTTAGAATATATTAAATAACTTACAAATGATAGTATATAAGAAATACCTCATCTGGTGATAAAGTATCAATCTACTCTCTAATAGATTGTAAAGAATTAGTATCACGAACAGATAACCAACGGAGAGCTCGTGGCTGCTCGTCACTATATATCAAGTTACATCTAATTCTAGTAAAAGGAAAATATTCGTACACCCATGCCTGTAAATTTGATATAAATAATTATGTTAAATATATATAAATATATGATATAAAATTATAAAATTAAAATAATTACCTCAAGTAAGGTAAGATATCCAGCAATGCTCTTCACCTCTCGTCTAGTAGCAATACCGAGTTGTCGATACAAATATGCAGGACAAGCAGCTTCTCATGCATAATTACCAATCATACTTAAATCATCTAATAATGTCGAATACACCATTGAAACTAATGTACCACTTTTGTCTACAAATAATGTACATCCTAATAAAAATAACATATATGCTCTACTGTTATATTCAATCTCTTCATTTGAAACCTCATTTGGTGGATGCATAAATGTTCTTTTTAACCAGTCTAATTTTACAAATGGTCCTCGATTTTCTCTAATTTGTTGTGCTGCTACATCTAATGAAACTCCAAGTAACCTACATAATAAATCACTAGCTTCACTAGGTGTCAAATGATGTGGCACAGATATAGATCTTCCTATTACTGGAATCTTCAAAATAGCAGCAATATCATATAATGTTATACTTATCTCTCCAAATGGTAAATGAAATGTATTAGTCTCAGGTTGCCATCTCTCTGTAAATGCTGAGACTATAACATGATTTATATATCGATAAGTACACTCTAGCAATTGTGACAAACTAGAACCCATAACAATATCACGAACACGAGACTGATTATCCAATGGCCATTCAGGAATTTTAAGGCCATGATTTCTACATTTTAATATGCCTATTTTCTGTTAAAAAATTCAAATACCTAATTATTTAAATTATAAAAACTTGCAGTAGGTAATTATTTAAATTATAAAGATAAATATTAAAAAAATTAATATAACTTACCTCTCCTGCCCATATTGCAAATGCAATATGATTTTTAAAACTTTTTAAAATAGATCTATCACTAGGGCCCCCGGGTAATGGTTCAGAAATATCATCATCGTGCTGTGAGGAAGATGGTTGATCAGTTGCTTCCTCTTGATTAGGGTTGTGATGCTCCTCAACTTGTGTCACATAATCTGCTACTGGCTTTTCTACTGCCTCTAAAATAGTCGGTTCACTAGAACTCTCGATCCTCCTTCTTCTTCTAGTTGATGCAGTAGGACGCTCCTGAGAAGAAGAAGAAGACTGGCGAGATGAAGAAGCTTCACATCTTCTACCACGTACCATATCTACAAAATAATACAAAAATAAAAAATAACAGATAAGTACAAAATAACACAAAAATAAAAATAACACGTATCATACCTACAAAATAACACAAAAATAAAAAATATTAAACATAACATTACAATGAAAAATATTAAGCAAAAATTATTAACAACATAGTGATTACAATGAAAATATTAAACATAACATTACAATGAAAAATTATTAACAATTACAATGAAAATCTATTTTTCCTGAACTCCAGAGTTTCGGAAACACCATCTTCCCCGAACTCTGGAGTTCGGAAAAATCCATATTTCTTGAACTCTTGAGTTCTGGAAACATCGGCTTTCCCGAATTCTGTAGGTTAACTATAAAAAATATAAATATGTTAATAAAAAATATTATAAAGTATAAAATATGTAAATTCATTATTAGATTTAAAAAATTAAGTAAAAAAATATATATTTGTTTGTATTAAAAATTAAATTATTCAACTCCGATGCCTAAATAAAAAATTCCAATACCTAAATAAAAAATTAAGTATAAAAAAATGTTAATTATCACTATTTAATTAAAAAATTAAGTTTCTTCAAATATTTGTATAAAAAATTAAAATAAAAAATAAAATAAAAAATAAAATAAAAAATTAAAGCATCCGAACCCTAGGGTTCGAATGCCCTAGCCGCCTCCGAAAGCTGGGTTTCAGAGGCGGCCTGCCCCTCCAAAACCCAACTTTCGGAGGCGATGGCCGCCTCTGGGTTTCGGAGGCGGAGGCGGAGGCGAGGGCCACCTCCGATCGAACCAGTTTAAATTATGATGTTATAGATCGAACCAGTTTTTGTATTTAAATTATCTCACCGATCGACCCAAACAATAACAATCAAAAGATGTAACTAAAAACTTACCAGAGAGAAGAGACGCAGTGTAGAGAAGGCGACAACTGCGAGTGCAGTTGTAGGGAAGTTTCAAAGGCAAGTTGAGGTTGCAGAGAAGTCACAAATGCTGTAGAGAACGACAGTGAGGCGCGGCAGAGAAAGTATATATGAGGGCAAATTTGGAATATAGTTGGCTACAATAAGTAATAATTCTGGCTGCGAAGAGTAATTATTAAATTTATTTTAATTATGACTACGAAGAGTAAAAAGCTGACTGTGAATAAAATTTCCCTTATGTATTAAGTGTATATCTACATGTACACACAAATACATATATACAACCATCCATGCATACATATATACATGTAGACATAGATATAAATATATGAACCTAAATATATGTGCATGTATATACATATGTACATACACAAACACATGCATTTATAATTCTTACAAACATATATGCATATAGGTAATTGTTATATTGCCCACCGTCAGATAACATAACAATTGTCCGACTGAGAGAGACGGGGTGGGCCCCATGCATGTGGCGTGGGGGCTATGTATATAACAAAGTTTCAAAAAATATTTTACAAAAAAGCAAACAAATAACAAAAAGGTAAGATAAAAAATAATTTTATGCGCAAAATTTCAAGTCTAAATAAATAGAGTTTAAATTAATTTCTTTTTAAAAAAATGAAAATCTTGGTGAGATATTTTAGTTATAAAAGCTTAGCTTTTATTATTTTGAAATGACGCATACCAACTTATGAAACGTCATATTCACAGCTACCGTCTCCCTCTTAAATGATTGAACATCCATTATCTATCTCCATTCCAATTTCCAATATCTTGTATGTATAGGCTTTTCTAATAAAAAACAATAAAAACTTAACCAGTCCCACAATCACAAACAAGCCTGCATGTGCAAATGTTATAAGAAAATTTACTTATATAAATAATTGAGTTATCAAAAAAATGATTAAAAAAATTAAAATTTAAAAATATCATCACTTAATTTATCATTGTCATTTCTGAATAAAGTCTAGAGCTTAATCGGACTTCATGATAAAATTTGATCAGATTTCATGATTGATGAAACTCGATGATTGATGATAAAATTTGATTTATAAAGTTCGATTAAACTTCATCATCGAATGAAATTCGATTTATTCATCATTCATCAGACTTATATATCTCATCGATACATGTTGCACGATTCATTAGATGATCGTCGATTCTTTTGGCTTATTCATTTATATTATATATTAATTGAGAATATCATATATTCATTTTTAATTTTTGAAGACAACCAAATAAAAGACATGTATTTTATTTTTAAGTAAAAGAGGAAGGTGGGCAATTAGGGTAGCAATCTCCTCTTAGTGCCCTCATGGGGGCTCTTTTCTTTTTTATTGAAGAATGTTGGATTTGAGTTATAATTATTATTAAACATAACCTTTATCATAATACACAATGTTAGACTCTGTATTCATCATTTTTTTTTAACATCATGAATCTAGGTTATCCTGCAAATAGAATGGATTTAAGATTCAAATCATAAATCTAGAGAATACAAGAGGATTACAAGATTACTATCAAGATAGTAAATAAAATATAAATATTACAACTGACATTACCTATTTATTTACTAAGAGAGTGAAAAAAAGAGAACTAAAAATGACTCAAAGCTGCCCTGCAAAGAGGAAATAGATCATCCTGCCAAAATAGACGTAACAAATGATCTAACTTATCTATCACAAAGCCTAATTTAAAACATAAGGGGTAATATAGAAAACATAACAACATGTAGCCCTTAGGGTGCCAGAGCGATTTTTGGAAGGGTTGGGAAAGTTTGGAACCTAGGTTCAAATCCCTTTGTGATCGTTTGATCGGGTATGCTAGATTTATCTTCTCTTCTCAGAATGGAGTATCAAGGGAGAGGTGTTCGTGATGGTGCGTAATCTAAAAAAAAAAAAATATAAGTACGACCATGGGTATCTTTATATATTCTAAGGGTACTCATCACCCCACTAAGCTTTACTTATACCTTATTCTAACATGGTTATAAATGTATATAGTTTTATTTAATTATATATTATAATTCATAAATTAAAAAAATTAATGTTAAGTATTATTCTTTGATCTTGAACTCCAAATCTTAAGGTAATGGTTAAACTTTGATAAATACAGTACTTTATTTTTAGATAAGGTATATTATTTTTAATTTTAAAATAATTTAATTAATTAATAATAAATACACCACGTTTTATAATATTTTATCAACTAATAAAGTTATTTTGGAATTGAAAACAATGCACTTTATCTAAAAATAAGATATATTTATTAAAGTTTTATCATTGTCCTAAAACCAATTATTAGTATTTTTTTTAGATAGTGCAATCAATGATTAATTACCCTTTAAAAAAGATCAAATCAAAAATATTCTCATAAATTTGAAGGATAACTTCGTTATTATGACCTCTTTCACCTCTTACCACCCACAAATTAAGGTGGTAATTTTTTTTACCTAATTAATTGGAACAATCTAAAATTTTACGGTTGTTACTTTTTAGTTTTTTGTTTACACTAATGTTAAGTTCTTTTATTACTATCAAATTGTTGTAAAATTATTTAATATATAAATATAAATTTACTAAAATGAAATATATCAGGTACCCATTAATTATTATCCTATAAATATGCAATGGGGTTAAATAAAATACAATGACAGCTATAGGCACGATTATAGAGACAAGAATAGAGATATAATTAAGTACAATAATTAACAGAAGAGATCTATGCTCGTATTCCCCTCATGATAATCATCATTACCTAGGTTGAAACTTGAAATAACCAAAGTTATAGGGTCCTCTATGGGTTGAGTTGATTGAGTTTCATGTTTACTAAGACCTAAATCAGACTCATAAAATTAGACGTAGAAACTAAACCAATTATTATATAAAATCCAACCAACGGCCAAGTTTGGTTGGTCGAGTTCAGTTTTTCATTTCAAGTAAAAAATAATAAAAACAATATCGAGTTGCCAAGTCAGTAACTCTTGGGCGGGTTTTCCATCCCCATATCCATTTTCATTTTTAGTTACTGAGCAGCAAACCCTCCAAATCAATTTTAAGAGAACTTACACAAAAAAGAACCCAAATGAACAGAAAGAGAATCCAGTTTGAGACAATAATTAAAAAGCAGAAAAATGAAAAAGAACACAAAACAACCATAGAAACTGAAATTCGGAAAGTCCAACATGCAAACAATATTTACGTACAAACACAAACATGAATCCTAAAGAAAAAACCTAAACCAAACTTATGTTGTAGGTTATATTTTTATTGTTTTTATATATAAATAGATTCATACATCTAAAGAGTGACTTAGGAGTGAGTCAGGAGTGATCAGATCTAAAATTATGAACCCAAGACTAAATCGATTTTTTTAAAAAACCCGAATCAATCTTATTAATTCAGTTCCCTTTCCAACCTCAACTGAACAATAAAAGCGGGAGCCACAACTAATAATAAAGTTTTTAGATTACTATTTTTTTGGTTAATTATTAATTTCTGATCAGTACGTGACGTGAACAAGTATATAAAATGTCCAAGTTAGGGTACAATTAACTAATTAAGATCGATGCAATGTCAGCTTCCCTTTCAGTTCCATTGTTTTCATTTCTACTGTCAAGTTAGGATTGCGCTTTCATTTTCAATCAGATCTTACAGAGATCTCATAATTAAATGATGAATTTAAATTCTACGTACAATGATTAGATACACTGTCAGAGAGAAAACAAAAATAAAAAAAAGGCCCTCATTGCAAGTTGGTTTTCTTTTTCAATGAATCACTCTATTTCTGTATATAAATTATATGTCTTAATATTGTTAATCAAAGTCACTTACTAGGTATATTATCCTTGTGACAAAGAAAAGAAAAAAAGTTCTTTAATTTATTATGAACTTCAAGCATTTTAGGGATTTTGATTTGTTCATATATATATATATATATATATATCATCAGAATAAGTCAGCTGTAATAAGATTGACTCTATCTGCAAAGTACAGTACTCTATGGAAGTTTGGTAATTGCATTAAATTGATATAGGAAGACAGCATTAGCAACTTGAATGAAAATGATTGAAAATCATTCTCCATTGACAAATTGTGAAATTTTATACACACACACACACACACGATTATAAAAGCTGAAAAGGACTCTCTTTGATAGTAATAGAATGCCAAATCTTGTTTAGACTTTAGAGCATGTGATTTAGATTTCATTAATCAGAATTGATGAGTTTGCCTAGCTCATTAATGTGCATTCACAAAAGTGATCATGTGGTTATTATATGTTTATTCATTAAAAAATTGAAACTCTTTGAGGTTGTGTTTTAGATGGCTAGATTTTAAATGATGTCATTTTAAATATTATGTTATTTGAAATGAATGTCTTTTTAATTTTTTTTATTTTTTAAGTTCTAATTTATGATGTATTTAAGCTCAAATTCAAATTATTCCAGTAATAAGTAACCAAATAATAGATTTGAAATTTAAATTCTAAATGAAAAATGATAAAGTAAATTTACTTTATTCAAATTATCCTCAAATTAATTATTTTTTTCAAACCATGAAATATATATGATTTTTTTTTTGTATAATTACAAAAAAAAAAAAAAGGAGACCGAGGCATGTTTAATTTTAGAAAACATTTTTTAGTTTTCACTTTAATTTTATAACTAAAAATATCCTAATATTTTTGTGTTTCAAAAAGTTATAGCATTTACTTTTTTATCTTTTTAGTTCATAGTCTAAAGTTAAAAAAATAGAAAATAAGATTTTTATTTTTTAATGGAAGATCTACTTATTCAATATAAAATTGAAATTTGAAAATATGAAAATGTTTTACAACTAAACAAGCCTTTAACTTTTAGGTTTATTATAATCTTAGAAGGAAATTTTAATATTAGCAATTTAATTATTAACAAAATTTATCAATTAATAATATAAATCAAATAACATCAAACCTTTTTGATTCCAGTCGAACACTTCGCCCATCTAAAGAATCTCTATCTTCTCTAAATGTTCTGACAATCCAGAGTAGCGCCTAGCAACGACTCAAAACAATCTAAAAAGTAATGAAGTTTATTCATAGATGAATCTATTACACCTGACGATTACTATATAATACAATTATTCTATCGCTTAACGTCTCAATCAGACAAGAGTCATGGAGTGATAAACTTATAAACCTGATAATTATGTATCCGATCTCATCAGTGTGACTAGAAGACACATTAGAAAACTCCTTTCTTGATCATTCATTCTAACTTGACCGAGAATTTTCTCATCACACTAACAGGAGACCACATAGGACATTCACCTCAACTTAATAAGTGTGACGAATCCTATTAACAAACACTTGCCTCCATCCACCAGCAATACAATACCACATAAGATGAACATCCCCCCCTCACAATTAGATAGTTTGACGTATCGCAAATCTCTCACACCAGCACACAAGGCAATTGTGTCGCTTCAAGTCAAAGAATCAGTTACACAATCACAACTAGATAACAAGATTATTATCCACCATGCCATGTGATGTTATCGACATCATATTTGGTGAATTTTTCTCCAACAACCACCCCAAGAGTTTATTACGAGCATCCCATGCTCTATGGTATGTGACTTGTTACCCTTTACCATTAGTATCTCATACTAATTAAGGTTATAAACTTACGTGCTAGTCCATAATTGATTAATTAAAGTCCTCATTTGAAAAATTTAAGGATTAAGAACATTTAAAAAATCTCGTTTCCAGATAATCTTGTAACATATTCTTAACATAAGAATGAAATCTTAAACAAGAAATTTATGAACTTATTCATACAATATTAAAGAGTGATGAATGATGAAAACTTACCTTTATTATTAATATACAAAAATACATCATATGATTTACACCCCAATTTTCTAGGCCTATCTCTATAAATTTGAATTCCCAAAATATAAGTTGCCTCTCGCAAATCCTTAATGAAGAATTTACTGGATGAATAATTGTTAGTTCTACTTGCTTACTCCAACACCAACCTTCATATTCCTATCGCCATGTTTAATATTGTGCTTATATATACTACACCCCTTATTCACTATTTCTATAAATGGTCATGGCTTACTTAATAGTAGGCTTACTACATTAATTCTTATTTGCCCCACCTTAATATTTTTCCATACTGAGTTTGCTTACCTTTGATTCACCCCACTACAGTTTGTAATTGTAAGTCCAAGTATCAATGTCTCTGCCGAGATTGCGGTATGGGATCCCTTAAGCATTACAATAGTCACACTCTAGCGTATACATTGGGATAAAGAATGTTCACTACACGATGCTTTGAAATGACAATTGTTTAATTTAATTTGTTCTTCTCAATTGTAAGAAGACATTGAATATTGAAGTATTTCTTATTTAGAGATGATATTATTGAAAATTAAATCGACATAATTTAGAATTTATTATGAATATGAGACTTCTACGTACTCTTGATGAGGTCCATAGCCCAATAAGGGGTAGTGCCGACCATGGTCCCTAAAATTAGGATTGTGACATTGACATTTTGCAGTACCTTGAAACACATTTCTAAGTATCTACCAAGCTTCTTTAGCTATCATTACATTCATGATTTTAGGAAAAATTGAGTCTACCACGTTGCTTGGTGGATTTTTACTAGAACATCTGCATCCTTCTTGAGCCATTCCTCCATTTTATTATTTGATATAGAGGTGGATGCTTGTGAGGTTTTGCCTACTATAGAATCTGGTGCTGGAGTTGTTTCTATAATAGTTTGTGCATAGGTCTTTATTGTTGGTGTTTTAAGGATGCCTTGCTCCACTATTTCCCAAAGATCAGAGGCTCGAAGAGTGACTTTGAACCTAATGCTCTAGTGATCGTAATTTTCTCTTGTGAAAAAATGATTGTTTTGTAAAGAGTAGCTAGAAGATGCCATATATGTAGAATGTTATGTGTGTTTTGGGGGGGGGGGGGGAGACTAATGCAAAAGGTAGTGCTAATGCTGGTATCAAACTAGTGCTCGAGGATGGATCAACTTGTGCTTTGATACCACTTGGTTTAGTGATAATTAGCATCAATGGTGCACGAGATTTTGGCAGATAGAGCTCTAGTTAAGAGAGATGGTGTTTTATGGAAATAAATTTCTAGTAGTATTCTTGGAACCCTTGGTACATATTTATAATTGTTTAATGCAACATTTAGTACAAATATCTAGATATTTAAGATATGTAGATATTAAATATACATATCTAGGTCTTTTTGACTTTCTAGAATTTGTTGGAAGAGGATCATAGCTTCAACAAGAACATACCCACCTCATCACCAAAGAGTCATCTCTTATTTTTCACGTACAATGAAATGGTGGCGATAAGCATAAGAAAAACCTCTCTCACCCTATACACACAGACACATATAGCTAGATTTACAGGATCTTTTTTACATTATTATATGAACAGGATATATAGTAACAATTAAAATGCTTGAATCCACATCCTTTGTTTAGAGGTGATGCTATAGTACTGTTGAATCCATCCTCTGGTTTTTTGGTCTCTCTCGCTGCTACAACTGTGCAAATGGATTTTGGGGAAGTTTAGACGCGGGTTCTCTTTGTTTTTAGACTCTTGACTCTTTGCGGTCAATTCCATTCCAAATCCCTATTAGTGGGTTATATATATTTAAGCTAACTAAAGCCCTTTCTTCCTACTCTTGAGATACTGTTTTGTATGCTCTCCTAAATCATGCCTTTGTATACTAGTGGCTTATGCTGAGATTTCCTTGTTGACCAGTGGCATCTTAGAGCTTGTTTTATTTTTGGTCTTTGAATGGGCTTCACCCCTTTAAATGGGCAAGTTTCCATATATTGCAGTTTTTTTTAGTGAAAATTCCAGCATACAATTAAATTCTATAAAGACATCATATAATATATATATATATATATATATCATGAAACCACTTCCTACGTACCCTACCAATTCTCTCTACTACTTAATTTCTAATCTCCCCCACATGACAACTCACCATGGAAACATCTTCTGGGGTCCCAAACAACAGCTGAAACTTATCAAACTGTCATCTCTAATGTTTGGGGCTCCAAGTCCAACCTAGCTAGCTGATGATCTCTATTTATTCCCCTCAAAACCACTTTTCATTTCCTCACAATTCCTCTCCATCCATCGTCTTCTCTTCTCTTCTCTTCTCTGTAACCATGCATCTCTTAATTTTCTCACCTTTTTGCTGGTGTTTAATTACCACTCGTACGTACATTTAATTTCTCAGTTATGACTTAATTAGAAAATAAACGACTTGCATGGTTTTCTGCAGGAAAAATGGCACCTGTTCCTGTTGGCATAGCCATGATGATGATGGGCCTTGTCTCTATGATCTCTTCTGTTGATGGCTACAATTACTGGGACTGGACCAATGCTCGTGCCACTTTTTATGGAGGTGGTGATGCCTCTGGCACAATGGGTGTGTTACTATTACCCTACTCTCTCTCTCTATATATATATATATGTATGTGTGTGTGTGTGTGTGATTTTTATAGTTAAGATTTAAGTTGCTAACACCTTGTTTTTGCAAGAAATTAAGAGACGTTAAATCTATATGGTATAAGAATATTGTTGATTGTATTAATTTGAAATTTTGGCAGGTGGGGCTTGTGGGTACGGGAACCTGTATAGCCAGGGATATGGGACTAACACTGCCGCATTGAGCACAACACTGTTTGACAATGGCTTGAGTTGTGGGGCTTGTTTCGAGATCAGGTGTGTGAATGATCCCCAATGGTGCCTCCCCGGCGTCATCGTCGTCACCGCCACCAACTTTTGCCCGCCGGGCGGCTGGTGTGACCCTCCTAACCTCCACTTTGATCTCTCTCAGCCTGTCTTCCTCCACATTGCTCAGTATAGAGCTGGGGTTATCCCCGTAGCTTTCAGAAGGTACAGTTTATATATAGTGAATTTCGCTGAAAAATGCCAGGGAAAATTTTTCCAACACATTAACACGTCATATACTGACAGACTAAACCTCTTGTTGCCAATCATTTAAATATTTACTGCGACAAAAGCTATAGCGACATAATATTAGCCTCAGAATTATTTTGGGTCAGCATATGCAGAAATTTCGTCAGTACAGGGTTTTAACTTGCAAAATAGTTTGTCGCTAAAAGTCTTTCTTTCATTTTTGTTTTTGTATTGTTATAATTTCTGCATTTATCTTGACATTTACCTAAAACCCGACAAAAGCCGATGACGGGAAAGGTTTACAACGTTTAGAACAGCTAGAAAGCATTCATATCATTAATTGTCCATTTGTTATGTAACTAATTAAGGTGTTGGTTTTGTAGGGTACCCTGCAGGAGAAGTGGAGGCATTAGGTTCACCATCAATGGCAACTCCTACTTCAACCTTGTGCTCATTACCAACGTCGCCGGCGCCGGAGATGTCCACGCAGTGTCCATCAAGGGATCGAGAACCAGCTGGCAGCCGATGTCGAGGAACTGGGGCCAGAACTGGCAAAGCAACAGCTACCTCAACGGCCAGAGCCTCTCTTTCAGTGTCACTACCGGCGACGGCCGCACCGTCGTGTCTAACAATGTCGCCCCTCCAAACTGGTCCTTCGGTCAAACTTACAGCGGCGGCCAGTTTCGCTAGCAACCTAATTAAATTACTTGCAGCTTAAATTTAAAGTTTAATTAACTACTCCCAATATCCATTAATATTCTTCTTTCTTGCTTCGTTAATTTACTATCATCCATCGCATTACAAAGACAGATGATGATGGTTCGTAAATTTTTTTTTCTAGCTTTAGTACTGTATGAAATTAATTATATATGTTGCAGGGATATGAAGTACAGTACATGACAACCCCCGTCGATGATATCATTCACTCATAAAGTCAATGGGTATTATTTACTCAGCACACTTTTTACCACCCTAAACCCGAATAAGGAATAGATTTCTTGATAAAGGGTTTTTATACAAAAATATATATATCATCAAAATAATAGCTATTTTTATTTTATAAAACAGTATATATTATTATCGGAGGGCTTTGAATTTCTTCATGGTTTTAAAAAGTTTCACCTGTCGGCAGATTAGAATTGTCATGCGTGGATGGGCGATGGTAACGTCCCCACAAAACATAGCAGTTAATTAAAACATGCAGCACGTTGGGTCAGACAGTTGGGTTAGGTAAAATATTGTGAAAGACATAGCATAAAGACGGACCCCTCTTCCTTCCTTCCATTAGAAACCTTCATAGTTTTTATTCGCTACACTTACACAAAACAAAACAATCTAAGCAAAAGCAAAACTACTAATACTTGTCTTGAAAACAAACAAAAGTAATGGATTGATTAATACTTAATATCACTGGGACGGATTTTTCAAGTGGAGGTGCACAGAGCTTCCTCAAGTTCCTGCTTCATCAAAAGCCTAGTGGATCTAACAAATCCTACCTCACAAGCAGCAGCATCTAATTCCAAGTCAACAGGTTTTACAAAGAAATGGTTTTCAATTGCCTTGGCTGTCCTATCTATGAAGAGAGGCCTGGTAATGTAGTCCTTCACTCGACAAACAAATTCCATGTGCTTCCTTGCCTGCAAGCGTGAAAACACCAAATATTTTGAGTAAACTATGAAAGTTGAGGAACCTTCACGGCGCTCAAGTATCACATTGTCTTTTCAACTGTAGAATTCAAAAACAACTTAAACGAGGCCTTGAACTGAACTTCCATTCTCCTCTCAAGTGAGAGGTAAAACCAATTCTGAGTAACTATCAGCTAAATAGCGAAGGACCAATACGAGTCCCCACAGTGTTCATTATAGTTTCATTCAACTTCCATTGCAGTTCGTATATATTAACATGTAAAAAACAGTACAGTACAGTACAGTTTCAAGTGAATTAAATGAGGTCCCTCCATGGGAAATCCAGAAAACAATCATGCCTTACATAAGTAGGGGTATGGAAGCCATTTTACATATCGAAGTCGAACAACCTAGCAGAATGCACTATCCTATTCCCTATATAAACGGGTAAACCCCGCCGAACATCTATGTTTCAATCAAACTATTCTCTCACTAAAATAGCACTTAAACCTCAGGACTACATATCATTGTGGTTTTGTTGCTAGTCTCATCCATCATTATGCATAACAGGAGTATTCCTTAGGCATAGCAGCCCCGAGTGTCATTGCATAAATATGCCCCCATATAGAGAGAATTTCATCACACAATCAAACACCAGAAATAGATCTGAGGTTGTAGTATTGATAATAAGTCAACAAGGACGATAAAGATTTCACGTTAGACTGAGAATGTTTCCCTTTCATTCAAATGTTCTAACATTTTGCTACGCAAGAACCAAATCCCTTGTACATTTATGCATATGCACATGTTTTTTGATAGGAATCAATCTGAAAAAATAAATAAACAAATCATATAGATGAGCTAAATGTTACAGAAAAATCTTTTTAATAGCCAGTGAAACATTATACTCCCAATCAAACTATGAAAAATACAATACTATTAGTTAAAGAGAATTAGATACATACCAATCGGTATTCTGGAGCCTTTCTGGGCAATTTCAAGTAGGCCATATTCCTGGCTTCAAAATCCCATAAAAATGAAGTGTGGTGAACCCAACGTTTTTTCGTTATGGACTGCGCATTCCCTCCAAATTTGCAATTACCAAAGACATAATCTAGATCCAAATGGAAGAATATCCAATTACTGATAAACAGTCTTAATCAATTTCATGAGAGAATGCTTCATATATCAGTTAAATGTAGAAAAATCTGAAAAACAATTTAACATTCATCAGACAGGACCAGGAAACACGTGAACATAGAGGTACTGAAAATTATACCTAGAGATGATGCTGACTAATTCAGTAATACAAACAGCAAGGTGAAAGATCCGCCTAGGTAAAATATGAAATATATTTGAAAACATTTTACTTTCTGTAATGGCCTTGTTGACTATTGAGAGTAATAATACCCAAATACAAAAAAGAAAGAAATCTGAGAAGCTATTAAAAGTGACGTCATAGCAGAGACAATTTCAAAAGACGCCAGATAAGTAAATCATAGAACATTACTACTTTCTGCCTACGGCCTGTAACATGAATACTCTTTATCATTATCATCACAGGTCAACATTTTCCATAAAGAACAGCGTGTATCACCACCACTAGAGTGCATATATTCACATTGGATTTATAACCTAAAAGTGATTGTGACTGAGCTCATGGGGATATTTTTAAAACACCTACCTCTGACAGGACTCATGAGCATGTCAACTACAAATCCAGAAACCACTTCTCATACCGAGTTCATCTAGCAATGCTTGAATAATATTTTAACTCATTGTTGTGGATAACAATCTTAACGTACTAGACTTTTTGCTGCAGATTTTGAAGAAGCTAAAGTGAATATGCTGCATGCTATCATTATAATTCATTTGTTTTAGTAGTAGGTGTTGGCACAACAAGAAGTAGTAGTTGAAAAGCACCAAAAGACAGAATCTTATAGTCTAAACAAATGTAGCAGCAAAAAAACCATGTTTAATGCAAAGGAAAGTCTTTCTACCATTCTCTCGGAGTTGAAAGTCATCAATTCCTTTGAAAACTTCATTGTACAGCAGGCCGCTCCAATGCATAATGGCATGGGGATATGGTTGTACACCAGGAACAGCATCCCTGTTGCATATAAGGGTGACAAATATTGTTCCAGAATCAACAATTACAGTGCCTCCCCCACTAAACCTTCTGATGACAGGAATCTGATCTTGTAATACAGATCCAAGTTCGAGAAGTTCAAAAGGTTTCCTGCATAAAGCAACCACAAATCACACTAATTCCCTCCATATGCATTATCTCAAATATCAAAATGTGACACCTAAACTAGAAGCTAAAAAAGACAGTCTCTGAAGAATTTGACTCATGCTTTAGACACCAATTGCAAATCCTGATTAACAAAAATATGTTGGATAACTCTTCAAATCCCAAAGTACATAGAATTTTCTTCTTAGAATAACCAAATCTAAGTATGTATGGAAAAACTATTCTAACCTGATAGGTTAATTGCCTACAAATAGGTCCCCTGTAGTAGAGATTGAACACTGAACACACAGGATGTCATGATTTAATAACTAGTGTCATTTAAGTGTGAGTGTGAGTAACTAGGTCATTCAAATTTGTGAGGTTGTGAGGGTTTCAGTTGTCCATCCAAAAACTATATTTGTGAGAGGATTTATAGTTTTTCTGTTCAAAAGCTACATTATCATTGTTTGGGTGAATTTTTCCCATTATTGTAGGATTGTAGAAGTAGGCCTGTTGAGATTGAACTACGTTAAATTTTCCATGTTATCAATTTCTTGATTTTTGTGTGACCTGATCCAAACAAATATTCAGGGATGATAAAATAACTAATATTGGCTAATAATTATAAAAACACTTCACTTCCAATGGCATGAACTGTTCCAGGTTTAAAAGAACAATAGATGAGATAAAATGACTCGACCCTCCCTTTTTGCTACATTTGAAACTTGGGTTCTGTGGCAGAAATTGACAGGAAAGAAAATGAAGGTACTAAAGCTAGATGCTGTACTTATTCTTTTTTGGTTTTACTTTGAAATCAATTATGTTGTGTTTCCATATTGTACTTGTTGGTTTCACCATGTCAACTAAGTTATGGAACACAACTATATCAATTATCTTCATTCACCACCATCTCATGAAATTTCTCCATGTGAAGATGGTGTTCAAATTTCATTTCATCATTACTCCGCCAGGGGATATTATCCACTGTCGGTCCCAAGCCCGGATAAAGGAGGAGGGTTGCGTTAGGTAGCCGACAGCCAGCGTAAAACCTAGTCGGATCCAAATATGAATTCTAGACAAACTATCTGTTGGGATGTAACCCACATAGAAGTCTAGAATTCATATAGCCAACCCCACATAGTGGGATAACGGCCGGATATGTTGTTGTTGTTGTTGTTTTTGAAATCAATACGTTCTAGAAAATAGATAAGCTTCTAGGTCGATTATCCTTTAAAAAATGTGTAAGTAATTTCATTATCCTTTCATTTTCTTTTATATGTGAAATCCTACATCCAAATATGGCAATATTGAATAAAAGAGCTAAGAAATCATTCCACATTGCTGATAGGCAATTATTACTAATAAGTTGAGAGAGCTTTTAAGCATTAGCTTATCGTCAGAAGATCAATATCATTCAAGTAACAATCTTCCAAATCCTGAACTCATTAGCAATACACTGACTGGCTACTCATACCACACCACATCCACTTGTGCATCAACCCTTCAAAATGAAAATCACTTACAACAACAAAACCAATAACATACTTTTGAAACTAAGAAACAAAAAGAAGGGGAAAAAACAAATTTTTACCCGGATAGGCCCATGACAATGGTTGGAGCATCTGTTCCATCATTTATGAGGCACCAATTATCAGAAGAGGTGCGGAGCAGCTGTTCCTCCAAGTGCAGTTGCTTCAAAATTGGCAATCCCTTAAATCTAACAAGATTCATCAATGGAAGCCCCACTCTTTGAGTTGAACTCATTGATCACTACAAATTCTCAATCTTTTCTAAAATGAGATTTTACAATAAAATCATGTCATCCAAAATTGATTTTAAAACAGAGATAATATGCATATAGAGAGAGAGAAACCAGGAGAGATGACGATTGTTCAATGCTTGACACACGGACTTTAGAACCCTAGAAGCATTTGCAAGTTTGCAACCCAGAAAGGGTTCCAGCCAGAGAAGGTTGGAACCAGCTGGGTTTAAGCAATGAGGCATTTTTTTAACTTTTTTTTTATTTTTATTTTTTTATTTTTTAATTAGATAGAGACTAGGACTAATGTTAATTTAATTTGATCTTAATTAACACCATTAATAAAGGGTGTCCTAGCAACTTAGGAGAAGCACAGGGACCTGTTGGGCAAGAAACAAACTGAAGGGGGGTTTCCAAGCAAAAGGCTAGTGTGGGGGCAATTTACCCTATGGGTAATAATTGGTTTCAAATGTGGTGTGAATGTGCTTATATATTTAGGGTTAATTATCAAAAGGTGAATGAAATTTAATCATGTTTTCAGATTCAGACTCATTCTTCAGACAGTCCATTAAACTTATTGTTTAACAAGAATTACTGATGGGGACAAACAAAAAAATAAATTAAATG
The DNA here is from genome assembly GCA_036245055.1 of Diospyros kaki. Taxonomy (NCBI): domain Eukaryota; kingdom Viridiplantae; phylum Streptophyta; class Magnoliopsida; order Ericales; family Ebenaceae; genus Diospyros; species Diospyros kaki. The sequence continues at coordinate 35,983,184 of BSEG01000016.1, forward strand.
TGACTATTGAAAAAATTAAAAAGTCAATCAAAAATAAAAAATATGGTTAAAGTTCAAGATTTTTTTGGGTAATTTATCCATATATTTACAATTTAGGATATAAATGTAATTAATTATCACATGGATGAGTTGGTGCATGTCACATTCCAAGGGTATTTTTTGGTTTTCTGTAATTTTGATTTTCTGTTTTTTAATTTCATTTCCATTAGGGTAGTTTGTCTTGTAGCTAGAAGTTGTTAGGATATTTTCTCCTTTTGTCTTTTCCCTTTTTGTCTTGTAGCTTAGGTGGTTAGAGACCTTTTTCCAGTAGCTAAAGTGAGGCTATATATATATTGCCTTAACTGTAGGAAGAAGGTATGATGAGAATGAATTGAATATTTTGTTTCTCTCTAATATTTCTCCCTCTCTCTCTCTCTATGATCTTCTCCCTTATCTTCCTGTTGTTCTCTCCCTCCCAACTGATCTCTCCCCCAAGTTCTTCTCTTAATCTTCCCAAGTCCCTTTTCATACCCTAGCTCATCTCTAAGGGTGTGGAAGTGCAGAGCTCCAATAGCTAATCAAACCTCTCCATCCAGCATTGGGTAATTGAATCCAATTTCTTGAGATGGCAATGGGGAGGATATGGGTCCCTTCACCACAACTCTGTACTCACATTGTACCCATACCCTAAACCCATTACCCGTAGGGTAATGCGTACTTGTATCCAGTAAGTTTCATTTTAACAAACTCAATAGTTTAAATAAGGTTCAAAACAATCTTTTAGGCTACTATTTAATTTCACTCATTGATTGCAAGAAAAATAAGAACAATCAAAGGAAAAATATCAACAAGAAACAACTGAATATTACATTAATGCAACCAAAAAGCTAAAAAGCAAAAACTGCTGGATTTTAAATTGTACTAATTTACATTCACAATGCAAGCAACAACTAAAATTTTTATGCTCTACTTATAAGTTCTTTAATGTCAATGAATCAAAACAAAAACAATGGGGAAAAATCAAAACTGTAGGAAACTGAATGAAATTGATCAGAACGATTCTCCAATAATTCAAAATATACACGGTGATGTCCTCTTATATAGGAGTAGGGAAGCTACACAAGGAAAACCACCTTTTACAAGAAATACAACATAAGGAAAGGATATGTATTTACATTCTTAGGAAAGTTTCCTAAAGCTGAATTAGGAAAGATCCTATTCCAAATTAGGAAGCTTCTAAAACTGCATACTATGACTATCACACACATCTTCGTTCGCTGACACTCCTCCTCAAGCTAGTGAATGAATGTCTATCATTCCCAACTTGCTTATTAGATCTTCAAACCTTTTTACAGTCAGCCCTTTAGTGAGAACATCTGCCACTTGATTTTCTAATGGCACATAGGGAATCTGAAGTAAGCAAGCATCCAGCTTTTCCTTAATGAAGTGTCAGTCTATTTCGATATGCTTTATCCTATCATGTTAAACAAGATTATAAGCAATATTAATAGCTAACTGATTATCACAAAATAGTTCAATAGGACCTTGCACCTTGATCTTCAAATCCTCTAGAATGATCTGTAGCCACAACAACTCACACAAACCAAGGGCCATAACCCTAAATTATGCCTCTACGCTTGATCTTGCCACAATGCCTTGCTTCTTACTTCTCCAAGACACTAGATTGCCCCCTAAAAACACACAATATCCAGTAGTGGATCGCCTATCAATTAGAGACCCTCCATAATCAACATCAGTAAATCCTTCGATACTTAAATCAACCCCTTGTTTAAACAGAATGCCCTTGCCTAGTGTAGCTTTTAGGTGGTTTAGGATCCTCCATACTGCATGCATATGCTCCTCGATTGGGTTGTGCATGAATTGGCTTACTAGGCTGACAGCAAAGGCCATGTCAGGCCTAATATGGGAGAGGTATATCCACCTATCCACTAACCTTTGGAACCTTCTCTTATCAACTGCCTCAGCATTAGGATTCTCTTGCAATTTGATGTTAGGCTTTACCAGTATGCTAGCTCCTTTTCCCCCCTATCATACATGTTTCAACTAGCAAGTCAAGTATATACTTACATTGAGATAGGAAAATTCCAACCTTAGAGTATGCTACTTAAATCCCCAAAAAATATTTGACAGCTCGAAGGTCTTTAATTTCGAATTCCTTGGCTAAATTTGCCTTGAGAATCTGTTGTTCTTCTTCATTATTTCCTGTAACCACAATGTCATCAACATATACAAGCAAGACGGTTACCTTTTCTCCCAAATGCTTGATGAAGAGAGTATGATCCCCTCTACTCTGATGGTACCCCATAGATTTCATGGCTTTAGAAAACCTGTCAAACCAAGCTCGTGGAGACTGCTTGAGCCCATACAAAGCCGTCTTAAGTCGGCACACTTTCCCTACACCTTCTTCCTAACATCTCTAAGGCAACTCCATGAACACCTCCTCCTTTAAATCTCCATGCAAGAATGCATTTTTTACATCTAACTGCTGCAGTTTCTACCCAAAATTGGCTGCTAGAGATATGAGAACCCTTACAGTGGTCATCTTTGCCACGGGGGCAAAAGTCTCAAGGTAGTCTATGCCATAAGACTGTGTATAGCCCTTGGCCACCAGCCCGACTTTATACCATTCTAAGGTTCCATCAGCCTTATATTTTAAATTGAATATCCACTTGTAGCCCATTGGCTTAACTCCCTTGGGTCTAAACACCAATTCCCATGTCTGATTTTTATTTAGGGCTCACATCTCCTCCAACATAGCCTCCTTCCAGTTCTTATCTTTTAGAGCCTCCTCTACTGATTTTGGAATAATAATAACATCCAAAGATATTAGGAAACTCTTATGGTTTTGGAAAAGGCGATTGTAGGACAAATAACTGGCCAAGGGATGTTTTGTACAGCTTCTAACCCCTTTCCTTATAGCAATGGGTAGGTCCAAATCAGTAGGTTCAGGATTAGATAGGGCTAAATAGAAATTGCTTGTTGGTTGAATTCCATACCTAGGTCAGGATCTGATGTTGATGTAGGCTGAGGATCTTCAATGGGTTGTCTTCTTTTGAATACATAAGGAGAGCCCTTAAACCTAACCAGAGATGGCAGCTGATGAACTGCTTGTTCATTGCAGTTTGTATGCTAAGGAGAGGAAGTATGCTGGGAAGTAGAATAAGGAAGAAGGGTAGGAGACTAATTAGTACCACCAGGCTCACTAGAGCTTGGTGTTGTTGATCCTAGGCTTGGGAAGAAATTCCTAGAGTCTTGATCATCATACCCTACAATCTCCCCTCGAGGGCTAACTTGAGGAGAACCAATAAATGACTGAGATTCCACAAAGGTGACATCTTTGGAGACAAAATTTTCGAGAGAGGGTTGTAACATTTGTAACCTTTTTGGGCAAGAGAATACCCAAGGTAGACACACCTAAGAGCTCTAGGATCAAGCTTGTCCCGATTAGTTTTAAGAATGTGAACAAAACACACACAACCAAACACTTTAAGAGGAAAAGGAGTATGCAAACTCAAATCTAGAAAAAAGGATGCTAGACAGTGAAAAGGACTTTGGTTGTTTAGAACCTTAGATGGAACCTTGTTCATCACATAAGCTACTATTAGAACAGCTTCCCCCCAAAAGTGTTTAGGCATATGGTGATGGTGGAGAAGAGATCTAGCCACATTGAGGAGATGTCTCATCTTCCGTTTAGATACTCCATTTTGTTGTGGAGTATCTATACAGGAAAATCTATGAACTATCCCCTCATGTTGGAAAAACTTATGCAAGTGATTATTGAAATAATCCCTTACATTATTATTACGGAATTTTTGAATGGAGGTGCCAAATTGACTGGAAATCATTTTACAAAAATAAGGCAAGACAGGCCCAATGGAAGCTTTATCTTTTAACGAAAAAATCCAACACATACGAGTACAATCATCTATAAAAAAAAAATAAACCATCTTGCTCTAGAATAATTGGGTATTTTGGATAGCCCCCAAACATCAGAATGGATTAAAAAAAAATGGCTTAGATGACAGTTTATTGCTATTGGATAAGACACTTGATGTATGTTTGGCAATCACACACACATCACACTAAAAACTACTAAGGTCTAGAGTCTTAAACAAGGTGGGAAATATACTTTTTAACAGAAGAAAGGGAGAATGACCTATTATAAAATGATGAAGCCAAATGTTGGAAAGATCCGAGGTTGACTGAGATGAACAAGCAACCCTTAGCTGCCTCCCTTTAGGGAAATCACTCTCCCCTTGTAAGACATACAGTCCATTTTGTTTGTTAGCCACACCAATCATCTTTCCCGTGTCCATGGCCTGAAATTTACACATATGAGGAGAAAAAATAGCATGGAAATTCAGTTCTTTAGTAAGCTGATGAATAGAAATAAGATTGGTAGCCAAATTAGGTACATTAAGTGCCAGCTTGATGGATAAGTTAGGGCTAAGATTGACCTTGCCTGTCCATGGATGGGAACTGAGGTTCCATTGGCAATACCATCTGTTTGGTGGTTTCAAGAGGCTCATATGACTCAAAAACATAAAGGTTAGGGGTCATGTGATCAGTGGCTCCTGAATCTAGGATCCACATGTTATTTCTATTAGTTTTTGAGGCTGAAAAAGAACTAGAATTTAGGTAGTTACCTTGTTGTGCAAGAGAGCAGGCTCCATCCTGGATTGTCCTTAAAAAAATTTTCAGCTTGTTAATCTCCTCAGTATTCAACTAATTAAGATCAGATCCACCAAATTCTATCTTATCAAAGGACCCTACTTCCTCTTTCTCCTTGCTTGAGAGATAAACCCAGTGCTTCAAATTCTTGAATCCACCCATCTTGCTAAAAACAGTTTCTTTCCCATGGAGTTTGAAGCAAGTCTCCCTAGTGTGTCTAGGTTTCTTGCAATAGCTACACCACAGCCCTTCACGGCCTAAATTCTTAGTTTGAGCCTTTGATTTTCCTACTTTAAACCTTGCTCCTTCTTTGTTACTAGTCATCATGGCAGAACCTTTAGAAGTATTCTCATTGAGCATAGCACCCCTCTGGTTTTCTTCACTTCTAACAATGACAAATACTTCATTCAGAGTAGGGAGTTTATCTCTACGAAGACCTGACCCCTCACCTGATCAAATTATGGATTGAGGCCTGCTAGGAATTCAGCAATCCTATCTCGCTCAAAAATTCGATTTAGGGTGGCAGCACTCACTGCACTCCATTTTGACGTCTTGATAGTGATCGAGTTCCAGCCATAAGCCCTTCATCCTATTATAGTATTTTGTAACACTTAATAGCCTTTGCCTAGTACCACTAATCTTGGTCTTAATCTCAAAGATTATCGAGACATTTTAGACCTTAGAGTAGGTTTGCCTCACTGTTTCCCAAATCTCCTTGTTGAACTTAAAAACATAAAATTTTTACTAACCTCAAACTACATTGCACTCCATAGCCAAGACATAACGAGAGAGTCCTCAACATCCCATGCCATGAAAGTGGGATCTAAGTCTTTTGAAGGAAGGGCAATCAAGTGGCCAATCTTCCCCTACCCTTTGAGGAAGGTCCTTACGAGTTGAGCCCACTGCAAGTAGTTCCTACCGTCTAGGAGGTAGGAATGATGCATGCCGGGCAAATCTCCGACTCCGGTTGGCTATTCTACCAGAGTTGACTCTCCAGTTGTCAGGGTGGGTGCAGCTTCAGAGAGTTCTGACACGTTCACCGAAATAATCAGTAGAACAAAGAAAAAGAAGCAAGGAAAGCTTAGAAGGAACGTAAGGGAAATTGTGCAATGAAGGCACACAAGGATTTTAGGCGGACTGGGCTGGTATCATAGGCTCTAATACCATGTAGGAAACTGAATGAAATTGATTGGAATGATTCTCCAATAATTTAGAATATATAGGGTGATGTCCTCTTATAAAGGAGTAGGGAAACTACATAAGGAAAACTACCTTCTACAAGAAATACTACATAAGGAAATGATACATACTTAAAGAGGAGTAACAAAGAAAACTACCTTCTACAAGAAATACATATTTACATTCTTAGGAAAGTTTCCTAAAGCTGAATTAGGAAAGATCCTATTCCAGATTAGGAAGCTTCTAAAACTGCATACTATGACCATCACACACATCTTCCTCCACCAACAAAAACAAATTCTTGATAATATCTATTTTTGTTTTTCTTCTAGAAACTTTTGATTTATTGTATTTTCAAGTTTTAAGAGCAATTCTTAGTTTTGGTTTCAGACTATGCAACCATCTAACCCATTCACAACCAAACTACCCAACAATTGGAGCACTAAATCTTCTAGACCAAATGCAATCCCAACTCAAAATAGCATTCAGAACACAAAAAAACCATGCTTAAGACCAAAATTAGTGGGAACTGGTTCATAAGATCACCATTGCAGCAAAAAGCATCAAAATCCGTAAAAGCTCCCAAAAAAACCAAAAACTTGCAAACTCCCCATGTATAGACAAAAACAATTAATAAGTGAAAGACAACACCAAACTCAAAGACCATGAGGACACAACCCAGCAAAGGCTAAATCTATAACTAGACCAATCAATTTCAGCAGATAGCACAGAAACAGCAAAGAATATATAGCATACAATGATGAACAGAGAAAACTACCCCGCAGATTGCAATGACGAAAAGAGAAGATAGAACACAAACAGAGAAGACTGATAGGGAAGAGAAGAGACAAACTCATGAACAAAGAACACAATGCCACAGCTTAGAAGCAGTTGCCAATGAACAGAGAGGCAAGAGGACCAAGATTATTTGCAGTTGTCGATGAAAAGCAAGGCATGAGCGAGTGGGCAGTGAAACTGTTCGTTGATCAGGTTCTAGGAACATGGGCTTAGGGACTTCATTTTTGCAATATCTGATTTCGGGTTTTGTTTTCTACTTTATGAATTATATAAGTTATAAATAGATAAAATATTAAACATATAGATAACTATACTGCATCCAGACCCATTCCCACCACCCTACTCATAACCAATGTGAGTAATCCATGTGTTTGACCACCTCCCTAGGTACTCATAGAATAGGCTCCATCCCATGATACTTGGGGAGACTATGACAGGCCTTTAATTGCTGTTCCTTTTATAAGCACCTTCCAACATACTGTTATGCTATGCCTCAGGTCCCAGATCAATTGGATCGCCGATCTGTACCCTCATTTGTACATGCATATGGATCTTTATCTTCAAACTTAGGATCCCCTATGAGATTGCGTGGACTATTTGATACAAGAACACGGCCAACCTAGAATTGCTCCCCAACTCTTTGAGAAAACTAGCCAATAAATCTGTACAATGCATGTAACATAAAAATTATTTTTATATAAAAATTTACTTATTTGTTTTAATTTAAAAATTCAAATATGGCATCAAACTTAATGATGCTAGTATCTTATAATTAAAAATAATAATTTCACAATGAACTAAATGATTATGAAGACAATTGTCTTCATATATATTTTAGTTTTTCATATATATTTTTTACTTTATATGTATAAAAATTTTGGATTCTCAAATTAAGAAAAAAAGGGAGGAAAAGTCAAAAACTTCAGGGGCTGTTTAGTTGTGGAAAATGACTAGTTTTTTATCACCAATTTTCTATAAAATCTCTAGTTTTCATTTTCAATAGAAAATTTGGAAAATGCGTTCAAATGTTAGACATACAGAAACTAATCTTCAATCTAGAAAATTAGAACATGTGTTAAAAAAAAGAGAGATGCTTTAATTTCTTTTGTGTAAATTGTGTTAAAAAAGAAGATAAATCATAGTTAACAATTCATGGCACTTCCTGCTCCCCCGCCCAAAATACACACTAACTGCATTTCCTTTCGTGCTAATCTGATCATGGTACAAATGCGTATTAGAATGGGAAGGGGCGAGACTTGGATCGCCAAAAATGGCGATCCCAAATATAGAACTTTAAAGGGACTTAACAGCCAAATTCAAAGGTCTAAATTAAAAAATCATTGGGAGATAAAGGGAGTTCATCTTATCTTTGGATGGTGCTCTTATTATTAAGCTTTATGCTTATTGCAGACTTGCCTTTAATTAAGTTGAACCTTATTTTCATTGCAATATCTTATGAATGTAACAAAAAATTTTCCTTAGAATTTTAATAAGTGTACCAATACATTGTTCAAAGCGAACCACAAACCAAACTGAATGTGTATCTAGCTAAGCAGCATACCTCATACTCAAATGCATACCACATTCCATATAACTATGAGACAAATATAATTTGTGGAAAATATTTTGAAATCACATTTTTCAATTCTCTAAATTGATAATTAGACATTATACACCAAAAAAAGGGCAAGAAAATAAATAACAAAATAGTATAATTAGTATTTCAAGATAGATAACAAAATAGTACAATTTTCCAATTTTCAAACTCAATGAGGAAAAGAGCATACCTTTATGCCTTCCCAAAGTCTATGAATTAAAATCTTCATCTTGCTTCTTTTTGTATGATGCTTATCTGTGTGATGCTTACAAGCATATAAGGAAAGAATCCCTACCCATTTGCAAGGCAATGAACCCTCTTCCTTTCATTTGATTTCAAGCTTTGAATCAAGCAGGCAAGGAATGCATAAGAGCTTTGTCATCTGCTTCAACAAGACTACACCCACGCTCTTTCCTCACTCCACTATCATCCATCAATTTCCTAACCTTTTCAACACCATCCCACTCCCCTTTTGAGGCATATATGTTAGACAAGAGTACATAATCGCCACTATGATCGCTTCTCATTCTAAGTAACTGCTCATTTGCATGCCTTCCCAACTCAATGTTCCCATGAACCTTGCAAGCCCCAAGCAGGGCCCTCCAGATAATTGCATTGGGTTTGATCTTCATGGTGTCAATAAAGTCAAATGCTTCCTTCAATTGTCCTACACGACCAAGTAAGTCCACCATGCATCCATAATGTTTTATGTTCGGCTCAATATTGTATTGATATCTCATGAGATTGAAATATTCACGACCTTGTTTTACCTTCCCAGTGTGGCTACAAGCAACCAAGACTCCAACAAAAGTAACCTCATTCAGCCGAACTTTCATTAGCCTCATTTCCTCAAAAAGACAAAGAGATTCCTCATAATGGCCGTGGAAGGCTAATCCTACTATTATTGAGTTCCATGTCGATGCAACCTTCTCTCTCATCCCGTGGAACACCTCAAGTGCTTTGTTAATGCTCCCACACTTTGCATACATGTCTATAAGTGCATTGCTAATTAAAATGCTCAAGTTCCCAGAGTACATCTCCAATAGAGAACAATGCAACTTCTCCCCAATATCCAAAGCTCCTAAATCTGCACAAGCCGACACAATGCTCAACATTGTGACCTCATCAGGCTGCTCTCCCGCACACCTCATCTCCTCAAACATATCCATTGCTTGCTCATGCTCCCCCTTAAGCACATAGCCTGCAATCATCACATTCCATGTCACCACATCTCGTTTTGGGACCACATTGAAAAGTTCCCTAGCATTATCCATGTCCCCATGCTTAGCATACCCTGTAATTATCACATTCCATGAAAACAAATCTCTCACAGGCATTTCATCAAATAGCTTCCTGGCAACACCCAACTCCCCCCTCCTTGCATAGCCTGCAGTCAAGGCTGACCAAGTAACAACATTGGTTTTCCTTGACCCCTCAAAAATCTCACTCGCTATCCTTATATCCCCACAATTAGCATGGAAATAAATGAGGGTATTTCTCACAAAAGTATTTGATTCAAACCCAAATTTCACAACCTTCCCATGAATTGTAAACCCCATCCTTGCCCAAGAAAGGTTAGTACAAGCCTTGAGTACAAAGAGAAATGTGTAGTTATCAGGTTGAACATGGCATTTTTCCATTTGGGCATAAAGAGAAATGGCCATAAGAGGATTGCGACTCTGGGCATACCCTCTAATCATGGTATTCCACATAAAGAGGTCTGGCTTGGTGATATGAGTGAATACCTGGTAGGCATAGTCTATAGCAGATGAGATAGTCATTGCAGAAGTGTAAATAAGTTCTCTAAGAGCAAAGCGGTTTGAATTGAAGCCATTAATGACCATTTGGGCATGGGTTTGCTTGAGGGCTTGGAGAGTTGTGCATTTTTGCCATATGGTGGACCACTGGTGGAGGCTCGAGTTCTTATCTATAGTTGTCTTTCTGATCATCAGATCACCTCTTTCTCAGGGCTTAGACTTCACCACATCATTTCTAAAAAAAAATGATCACAAGAATCAGCAAAAAGGAGAAAAAAAAAAATAGAGAGAGATGACCACTATTGGAAGAAATAACAACAAATTGATTATAAATGTGAACAAGAATATGCTATACATGGCAATTTTACTAGATAGCAATAAAAGGACATATTGATTCAATGTGAAGTAAGAAATCCCTAAACTCTATTGATGGCTTTTAACAAAATGGGTACCAAGGAATTAATACCCAATACACACCACACTTGTTGGCGGCCTACATTTACTTTGTATTTATTATTTTGGTTGTACTTTCAAACCGAAGGTCACACTATCTATTATGATAAAAGCCGCCTTAAAGCCATTCGACAACATTTTAATTCAATTAATGGCATCAAACTCTATCCACAATCAAACCCCAATTTTAAAATTAGACCCGAAATCATATCCCAAATACATTGGACAGGAAAGCATTCATGATTGCAACCTAGGGTTCTTACATTATCAAGCAATTGCAACTGTGTGGGATTTTTCAAATGTCAATTCAATGTTCAATTTGAGCATTTGTGACTGTGTGGGGTTCTTCAAATTGGATTTCAAATACAATTTAGGCGTTTGCAACTAAGTGAAGTTCTCGCTATTAATGGAATTAAAACATTGATGGATGACGTTAAAATGACATTTACCATAACGACTAATGTGGCCCTAGGCCAAAGTACACTAACTTATTTGGCACTTCACACCAATTATTTTTTAACCTTTACCCCTTGTTTGTGTAGCTTATGGATGGGGAAGGTACGAGAGAGGAAGGGAGACTTTTTTTGTTATTTGGAAGAGGGTTTCAAGGTGAAATAGAAGGGAAGGGTGTATGATATTCTCCCTTCCCCTCTAGCAATCCTATTTTTCTTACACCCTAATTTGTCGTGTAAGGAGGGGAAGAAAAAACATTGTTAAACAATATTATTGTTTTTATCATGTTACCCTTATTATTTTTGTAAAAATTTAATATTATCCTCAATCTAAAAAAAAACTTATAATTACTTTTACATTAATATAACATTACTCTTAGAGAATGAATATTAATTAACAGATCTGCATAGGCATTTATAACAATTTTTGTATATCTCATTCACATTTATTATTGCTTAAATTTATATATATTATTCTAATGATTTGACATATATAATATTTTTTTATATTTATTTTGAAAATAAAAGAAATATAATTGTAGCTTTATAAGCCATCTATAATAATTGATTTAACACCTACAAGCCATATATGCTTGCCTGTTTGTACACACACCAAACTTAATCACATTTTTTGAAGACTTGTCTTTGTTAGCAGTACACAGAGGACTTTATGCAGCAATTAATTTTCAGCAATCATTGACATAGTCCTTGTCATTCATATATCAGATTTAACATTATCAGCCAGCTCTCGACATAGTACAACAATAAGATCTAAGCCTTAAGAAGCATGATAATAAATTAATAATCCTTACACATCACTTCATATCCTTAACTCAAGCTCAAAAATATAGTAATAAATTGGGGATGCCATATGCAATGAGCAGAGCTCGCACTAGAAATTGGGGATAGACAAAGGAAAATATTCATAATTTATAATCTATATTTATAATTTAATAGTATACTTTACAGTTTACGGTCAAAGATGCAGAACCACCAAGATCAAGATTTTCAATTACTAAAGCCAAATCCATAGCAGAATTCAAACCCAATTACCATAATTCAATTATTAGAACAATAACGATTGAAATCATAAAATGTTTTTCCAAATGAATTACCAAAGTTGATAAGGTCCACTGGCAGAGCAGTGGTTACTCCAGAAAAGAGAGAAGCAAAGAAGAAGAGAAAGAAGATAAAATTAGGGAGGAAGGAGGTTCAATTCAATTCAATTTGCATGGCCCATTCACAAAACCTGACACTATTTATACATAGCAACACTTGGCTCACTTGTCCAATGTGCATTGCTTTTAAAATGAAAATACAATTTCATAAGCTAGAAAATAACCAATTATCAGGTTCTAACAACTTGCTCGTGGCCTATATCCTTTAACACATTCTTTCCCCCCCCCCCCCCCGCGGGGTTGCACAAAAACAGAAACAAGAAACGGATATTATGAGAAACAGAAATGGAGAAACAGCATTTGTCAAAAAAGTAGGAAACGGTGGCACGGGGAAGGGCATAAATAAAAAAAAATATAGGGGACCTTTTTGTAAATATAATTTTTAATATAGAAAATTATAAAAAAAAATAGTTATTCAATCTAAAAATAAACATAAATTCCATAATGCATTCAAACAAACATAAACATAAATTCTATCATCCATGAACCATGATTTACTAATTAAAAACCAACAATAAATTAAAAAAAAAAAAAAATCAAACATAATACAATTTATAAAAGTTCCTCCACTTCATCATTATCTTTCTCTATGGTCTCTTGGACATCAACCAAGTCCAATATCATTTAATCAACACATCCAAGTTCACATTTCAATTCATTCCCAGACTAAAGCCTAGCAACTTGAATCATTACAATTAAGAGGAATGGAAAAGATAGAGAGATGACAGAGTCGTTAAAAGCATAGCAGTTGGCGAGTTGGGATGGATAACAAAGTCAACTCTACTAAATGCCAAGCATCTATTGGGTTGAAATGAGAGTGGGCACATCCCTTTAACTGCCTCCAGACAAATTTCACTTTCAAATTAAGAAAACCAACAATAATTCAGTTTGTAATAATTTTGAATGAGATTATTTGATCAAACAAGGGTAGCCTCAAAATTAGGGAGACACGACAACAACCCTAGCAAGAAAAGGTTGATTATAACAACACAATCAAATTATCACAATGAAAGCAAAATCATTAACTTACAGACAGGAATCAAACATTTTCAAGTCAAAACGAAGCAATACAAGAATCACCAAAAATAAGACCAAGAAACAAACAAAAGAAGAAAAACAAAAGAAATCATGCCCTTTTAACCTAAATCGACAATGGCACCAAGCAATCGAAGTTGTGAATTGATTGGTGTTGCACGAAAACAGCAACACCGAGCACAGAAATGTCGATTCGTGTTTGTGGATTGACAGCAGCTCAACCCAGTTTGTGGATCGACAACGACACTGAGCAATCAGAGTTGTGAATCGACAGCAACACTGAGCAACTGGGTGACAAGGGGGAATGATGATACGGGGAAGGTCAGAGAGATAGAGAGTAGTTGTAAGCTATGACAAAGGTAAAACTAAGAGAAAAGGGTTTGCAGAGGGCAGCCCTTGAATGAGAATTAATATTATGCTAGTTGGAGATGGAATTTTTTCTATCTCTAACTTATTCGAAAGGCATAATTTTCCTAATATTACAAAATGGCCCCAAAATGTTTTCAAAATTGCATAAATGACCCAAAAACGTTTTTTTGGTGTTTCTCGACATACGAAACAAGAAACGTTTCAAACATCGAAACGGCACCCCTAAGGCATTTCCGTGCATCATCCCCCACCCCACCCCCCAACAAACACCCCCTCGTGCACCAGCCATTCTCCCAGCCAGCTTCATCGAGAACCTTTAAGGCACCCTCCTTATTCTTATACTCCTCAAGGTAATCAGCCATCTCATGTGAACACCTCCCCTCCTCAGTTTCAAGTTTGGCTTACCCATACATGGTAAGTTTCATTTTAACAAACTCAATAGTTTAATAACTTCATAACAATTTTTTATGCAACTATTTAATTTCACTCATTGGTTACAAGAAATATAAGAACAATCAAAAGAAAAATATTAATGCAAGCAAAAAGCTAAAAAACAACTACTACTAGATTTTAAATTGTACTAGTTTACAATCAGCAACAACTGAAATTTTCATGGTCTACTTATAAGTTGTTTAATTAGGTCAATGAACTAAAACAAGAAACAAAGAGGGGGGGGGGGGGAACACAAATTCTTGATACTATATGCTTTTATTTATCTTTTTTGTTTTATTTTATTTTCAAATTTCAAGTTTCAAGTTTTAAGAGCAATTCTTAGTTTCAGTTTGAGTCTATGCAATGAGCTCATTGAGCTGACCCATCGGCAACCAAGCTACCCAACAACTGGAGCACAAAATCTTCTACACCAAATACAATCCCGGCTCAAATTACTAAAGCATTCAGAACCAAAAGAAAAATTATTAAGACCAAATTAGTAGGAACCTGCTCATAAGATCAACATTGCAGTAACATAGCATCAAAATCTGTAAAAGCTCCCCCCCCCCCCCAAAAAAAAAAAAAAAAAAGAACCCAGAATTTGCAAACTCCCCACATATTGGAAGACAACACCAAACTCGAAGACCATGAAGACACAACCAAGCAAAGGCTAAATCCGTAATCAGACCAATCAATTTCAGCATACTACACCAAATGAACTAAGAGCATGTAGCACACTATGACGAACAGAGAATACAACGCCGGAGATCAGAGTGTCAAAAAGAGAAGAAAGAACACCAATAGAGAAGACTGAATCAGGAGAGGAGAGGAGAGGAGAGGAGTAAAAGACGAACTTACGAACAAAGAGGCAACAGCGAGAGGGCAGAGGACCTGTTCGTCGATTGGGGTCTAGGCGGCGCGAGGTCAGCTTTTACAACATCTAATTTATGCAAGTTATATATAGATAAAAATAATAAAAGCAAATTTTAACCACGTACAATATTCGTGTTTTTAAAAATAGTGCTCATCCTTTTTATTTTTAACAAAATATATTTTGTATCTTAAATTGTCAAAAAAAAACTCAAAATAATTTTTTGGGCATTAAGATGTAATTTTTTTCGAAAACAAGGGTCCTACACAAACACACAGACTAAATAAATTCGATATTCAAAATTTTTTTTCTGAAATATAAACGCCATCTATAAAAACATTAATCCTAACAAGGCTAGAAAGAGTCAAGATACATGTTATCTATAAAAATCATAATTCTAACGAATTTCGAATATCAAGATAAACGTTATCTGTAAGAATTTTAATCCCAAACTATTTAAGATTAGTCAAACTCCTCTATAAATAAATATATACTTATTCCAGAAAAGGTACGCCTCTAATACTAATTTTAATATAATTTTTATTATTTTTAATATTTAACATAATCATTGGAGTATTTGTACGGGGACTTTCTCGTGTCCTTAACTATTTTCTTTCTTACATACTCAGGCGGCTTGACGACGATGTTTTAGTTAAATAAATTTATTATTGTATTTTAACAACAATAATTGACATCATCTATAGTAAACATCCAAAAAAAGCCCAATGAATACCATAAGGGTTTCGTATGATTTCAAGCAAAAAAGAATTAAATCAAATCAATTAAAAAAAAGATATTGCACGAAGGAAACAAGAAACAAACAAAGAAGTAGAATTCCAAATTTGGGAGGCCAAAAATTCGCAAATCAATTATATAATCTACATGTATCTGATAATTCTATTGATACTATGTTCGTTCATTTACTGTTTATGCATTCTCCACTTTTTACTTTTTCAATTCTTGTTTTATATGTATTATATTATATGTAAATAAAAAGAAAAAGAAAGAAGGGATATTCTGTCATATATCTTATATTATATTATATTATGGGGGTGTTTGTTGCAGCTTAAAAACTGCAATTTTTAGCTTCTAGCTTCAAAAAAGTTGGAATGTAGTGTTTGTTTCAGTTTATAGAATTCTAACTTATAGCTTCTACTAGCTTTTAGAAGGGGTAGAAGTTGGCTTTTTCAAAACTGGGGTACCCCAGCTTTTACAACTTCTGCTTAAATAATTACATTTTTATAACAATTTTACCCTTATTTTTAACAAAAAATTACTCTCTTGTCTACGCAATCATGGGTTTTTCTTTTCCATCGCCATCTCCATTTTCAGATCTCTTCCTCTTTCTCGCCATCTTCCTTTCTCTCTATACTCTAATTAATTTTTTTATAACACTTGAAATTTATATATATACATTAATTAATTTTTAAATTATCATTCTATAACTACTAAGGATATTATGGACAATTATACAAAAATAAGTTATTTTATAACTTATGGTATCAAACACCACAACTACTTAACTACAACTTCTAAGAAGTTGCAGCAAACAGGTTCACAACTTATTCTAAGTTTTAAGAGCTATAATTTAAGAAGTTAGAAGCTATAATTTCTTTAATTAAGCTGCAACAAATGGGGTCTATGTATATAGAAGAAGAAACTTCTCGTGGAAGTTTGGCTGAAATAGTGAGAAATTGAAAGAAAATTAAAAAAAGAAGCCGGGACAAAAGCTTGGCTGAGAAACAAGCAGAAATTGAAATTCAAAAAAATGAAAGAAGAAAGTAGAAAATAGAAAAAAGAGAGGATTTTCCTGCAACTTCTTCTTCTCAGTTAGTGGGAAAGAACAACGAGCAGCCCAACTATTCCTTCTTAACAAAAGGAATGTCAAAGGCAAGCCTACAGTTGCGGGGGATGGGCCTTGGTGATTGGTCCGTCGGGGAGCGATTAGCACCTGCAAGCACTCCGACGCTTGACTAAATAAGGGAGTAAAAAGGGACAGAATCTCAGTGAGTCAGAGAGAACAACATACCTTAGTTTTTAGGAAAACGGGTTCATATAGAATGAGGAGAAGTCCTCCTACATACATGCGTCGTGTGTTTGCAGGGTGATGGGACTGAGTATTCAGTGTCGGTGGAGATTCTTAGGTGATAGCATGGCATCGACAGAACCCACTTTAATGTGGATGGGATTCACCATAAATGAGGATGAATATACCATAAATGAGAATGGGATCTTGAGCAGGCACACAGGTTCCGAGCATACTGCTGGAATGATGCTATTGCAGGCTGGCGCAGGGCGAGGATTAAGCCGAGATTGGGCCATGAGAGATGGGTCGAGATTGGGCCGGGATGGTCCACAGCCCCCCAGGTCAGATGCTCGAGAAGCGAGCATTCAAGCTAGAGGAGGAGAAGTCTAGACGAGTTTTGTTGTACATGCCAGTTTTTGAGGGCCGGATTATCTTTAGGACCCGGCGAAGATAGATATCTGAGTTGCCACACGGTCTCAAGGGGACGAATGTTGGTTCTAAGGACACTTGAAGCTAGCTTGGCCTCTATGGCGAAGAATTCTCTTTGCGTTTTGATTTGTGGTGAGCGTGATTTCGAGATTCGAGGCATTATGTTCCGAAGGAGAGGTACTATAGACAGTTAACTGATAGCTCTTTAAATATGTGATAGGTGGCGGTTTTATAGCGATAGATCCGTGACAGATGGCTTTGGACCATCAGATACGCCACTTGGTGACCTTTATAAAGGTCTCATTCGATCCAGGGTTTTCTTTTCCTTACTTCTTCCAGTCTTTGTATCCCCGTGCTTTCGCGAGCCCTTGGGGTTCCTCTTTTGTCTTCGAGGCCTTCAATCAAGACTGCACTATCCATTCACGTTCTTCCTCCATTCGCGATTTTGGCCAAGTAACGCATCGAGCCTAGGCCTTTTTTGTTATTGTGGGCCTATGCTAGGCACGACGGTGAATTCTGCTAAGCGTGTGAGCAACCTATCGCTTTCTCATACCAGTGTATGCCTTCTTGCAGGAACAGAAAAAATGGCATTGGTGTTCCGTAAGAAAGATATTAGGGAAGAGTTTGAGATACTCCGCAAGGAGAAAAATAAAGCTAAGTTAGGCTCTATGTCGGCGGATAAGGCAGTTGGGAAGGCCTCAGTCGTGCCGACGCCGGGCTCTATGCTGGCGGACAAAGCAACTAGGAAGGCCTCTGTTGCACCAACGTAGGCTACCTCTGCCACACAACCCCTTTCTATGGTCATTGCCACCAAGGCTTTAGTCCCTAGCTTTGGGGAGTCTACCATTTTCGAGGAGCTGGCTCAGCATAAGAAGTGCCAGAAAGGCTCTGATGGGGAGATTCGACCTTCTAACTATTCAAGTCCTGCTAGGTGTGGTAGCTACTTGGTTTCGTTTTTGAACCCAAAATTTCGGAGCGACCTCTTTATCAATGCCTATCTTGATTCGTTGTTGGACCAGAAGAGGTTACCTGGTCTTGGGCAATCAGTTGTGTTTCACCAGGTTGAGTGTCAGGTACTTCAGCTTGCTGCGAATTATCGTTTACTTGAGGAAGGTACAGTGACTTAAGGCGGACCAATAAGAAGAATTGGGTCAGGCCTAAGAATTAGCGAAAGGGGAAATTAAGAAAGTTATGGAGGCTGTTATTGCTGAGGGAAAGAGGCGGGCCGACGAGGCTGAACGTACAACTGGCATTCTCTAAAGTCAACTTGATGCTGCCAATGCAGAGCTGGTAAGGTTGATGGTGGAAGTAGCGTTAGCCAGGGCCGAGGTGGTTGAGTGATTAGTGGTTAATTTTGTAAAATTTTTGTTATAATTATAACCCTCATTTTGATTTTAAATTGGTTTAATTGAATAATTATGTGTAATATATATCTATATATATAATATATAATATATTATAATAAACATGTAAATATAATACATATATATACTCAATGAAATGCATGCATGGATTATCTATATAATATATAAGCATATAATATCCCATATAATATATCATATCAATATATATATATAATATAATAGATGATTTATTAATAAATTGCTTATTTATAGGTATGAAGAAGGTGGACTTGGAAGCCCAAAAAGAATTCAAGTCCATGAAGAATTCAAGCCCATGAAGAAAAAAGAATTCAAGTCCATGAAGAATTCAAACCCATGAAGAAAAAAGAATTCAAGCCCATGGAAAATTAAAGTCCATGAAGAATTAAGACCCAACTTGAGCATCCCATGAAAGATATCATTTGAAGAAGGCCCAAGGATTATTTTTAATCCTAATGAAGATTAAAAATCAATTTATAGAAATCTATTTTTATTTTTTATGTGAGTGCTTTATTAAGTGTGTCTTTTAGCTAAAATCCATTTAACTATTAGTTGTGTATTATAGCTAAAATCCATTTAACTTTATGAGTGCTTTATTAGGTATGTATTTTAGCTAAAATCCATTTAACTTTAAGTGTGTGAGTGCCCATTAGATATAATTATGTCTAGTTGAATAATTGAAATTGTGTGGTTTGTATTGCATCTTGTGGCCTATAAATAGGTTACTTGATTGCATTTGTAAGTGTGATTATTATTCTTGAATCAAAGTTTAGTTGTTTCCTTATAATTCTCTCTTTGAGAATTGTTCTTGTTCTTTCTCCTTTTCTTTATTATTTTTTCTTGTGATCTTACTTCATTTCTTTCTTCTTTTAAATTCTTATGTCATTTATTGTTACTTTATTAATCACCGCATAAATGGCCAGTTAGTTTATGCCTTTAAATTTCTGCAATTTTAATTCTTGTCTTTTAAATATTCACCGCCTAAATGGCCGGTTAGTTTCTGCTATTTTAATTCCTGTCATTTAAATTCTGTCATTTAGATTACGCAATTTAAATTCTTGTTAATTAATTTACAAATAAATATGAGTAGCTAAACCCAATCTTGGGTTAAGGTAAGGACAGTGTCCAACGCCAATGATTCCCAAAGAAAGCTACGCTTTAAATGAGTAATATTAATTTAAATTTCAATATGAGTGTGTATTTTTAAATTAAGAAATCACTAGGTTTGGATTGGAGCGTAAGCCTAACTTAGAGCTTTCATGCCATGTATGAGAGTTACTAGAACTGGAAATGCTATCATACCCAAACCTGGATGATTAATTTAGTTGTCTTGTGTATTAATTGTAATTGGATTTATGGTAGTTGCTTAAACTAGAATCTCACATATCATGTATGGGGATTGCTTAAATTAGAACTATCATCATCTCTAATTGCATTTAATAACAAACCCTCATATCTGAAATTAAATTAATGTTACTAACCTTGTCTATTAAAATTTGGGAATCAACGGGTTGGCACTGAAATTGTTTTAACCCAAGTACTATCGAATTTCATATTCTTACATTCAGTAATTATTTCAATTTCTGCTTTGTTTTATTTCCTCGTATATGTTGTCTAAAAAACCATTAAAAAACCTCATTGCCAATTTGTCCAAGTGTGTGTGTTTATGTGTGATATTCTTTTTAATTTGCCATAAATAAATCTCTCAGTGGACGACCTGGACTCATCTAGAAAATATAAATTTAAATTTGGACTACAACTGCACTCGTACACTGACGAGTATAAACCTCTCACCAATATAAAAAAATATATATAAAATTTTTATTGTGTTTTGTTTTGTGTTTTAATTGCAGGGTGAGAGTGCAGCCACTGAGATAAATATGAAAGCGAAAGCCGAGGTGGTAGTAGCTCGGTCCAAAATGGTGAGATGGAAGAATGAGGCTACCGAGGCCAAAAGGGAGTGGTACGAAGTGGTTCTGTCCCACGTTTGAGTTGTCTTTTCGAAGTTGGATCTCTCAGCCTTTGGTCCCCTCAAGGTGATCAAGCATGGCTATCTCGCAAACTCGACAGAGGGAAGTCAAGTTGAGTCATGATTCCGAGTCGGTCTGTATGATAGTGTAGGCTTTCTGTAGAGATGTGATGCACAAGTCTTGTAACTTTACACTTTTTATTTCATAATAAACTACTATTTCTCTTCTTTCTTAATGTTCTATTCCTGCTATCTTTTTTTTTTTTTTTTTGGTAGACCTCTCGGCTCTTTTGGTTGAATGCTTATGTTGAGGGGAGGGGGGAGATCTGAGCTTGTAGATGTTTTGCTGAGTTACTTTTGAGTAGTTTGGTACTGGGCATGGCGGCGTACCGAGTTGTCTGGTTGTGTCTGACTGAGGATTTCGGAGTGTTACTCTAACATCCTTACTTGATTGCGTGTGGGCCCCGAGAATCAAGGTGCCTGTCCGAGAATGTAAGATGTCATTTGGGGGCATAGGGCGACCTACCACTCTCGATGGGGCAGGTTCAGCAGGGCATTCATTACGAGATGCGTGGGGGAATCGCACTAGTTGTTGCTTGCTCGTTGGGCATCTCGTACGACGCTTATTAATATGCGTGTCTTCCGTTCGTGCATTTTCCTCGCATTTGTTTTTGAACTATTCGCTTGTTTTGCCTTTTCTTATTTGCGAATCTTCTCGACCAGCTGGGCGTTGCACTAGTCTACTCATCGATGGTTGTCTTGACCTTGAACTCCGCTAGCGCATATGACTAGGTAAGCGAGGAGGTTTCCCAAATTGCGTCGAAGTTTTCTACCGATTCATCTTTGGAAGCGGTGAGAAAGAAGTTCGCCTCCTGGACCAAGGATGGGAAGGGGAATGATGGGGAGGAGAACTTCGTCTGTTGCCCCTATGGGGGAGAGAAGCGAGTTTGCCACTCGATCCCGGGCTCCGAGTTTATTTACATGTATGAGGTACCTTTTTCAAAACTACATCTTCGGCTCTCTCTAACCGAGTTTCAGAGCTCAGTTTTACAGGCGATGAATGTTGCTCCGACGTAACTTTATCCAAATGGTTAGGGCTTCATGTGTGCTTTCAAGGTGTTGGTCGAGTTTCTTGGCTACAGACCTAATACGATAGTTTTTTTTCACTATTATCATTGGAAGGGGGTCATCCGGGGTAGTTGGATTTCCCTAATCGGATGCACAGGAAAGCTGTTGTTGAAGGCCTTCACCTCATCCCTTAAGCATTTTAAGGATAACTTCTTCAAGGTGGCCTCGGCAGAGAAAGAGCTCAACTTTTTCTTAAAGTAGTATGGCCATCTGAAGTTTCCCCTGTGTTGGCAATCAAAACTGAGCCCTCCTATAGAGGCGGAGTATGAGAGCTTAG
Organism: Diospyros kaki; assembly: GCA_036245055.1. Classification (NCBI taxonomy): domain Eukaryota; kingdom Viridiplantae; phylum Streptophyta; class Magnoliopsida; order Ericales; family Ebenaceae; genus Diospyros; species Diospyros kaki. The sequence continues at coordinate 36,005,187 of BSEG01000016.1, forward strand.
GTCCAAAGGGCCAAGTCTTAGTGGATGTCTTTATGTTTTAACCCCCAGCTTGAGTTTGCGAAGCTCATAGAGTTCGGGGAGGATCCCCGGGCTTTATCCAAATACATGGGTATGTTGTTGCTATGTGTCTTTGTTTGGTTTTCGCTAACCATGGTTCTTATTGGACCTTCATGTTTCAGGACAAATGTCTTTAGAGTTGACGGCAGAAAAGGTGGCGAGGCCTGTGGCGGAGAAAAGTGTCGTGGCACCTTCCAAGGCGGTTGTAAGCAAGGGGAAAGCCGCTACTGCGAAGTCAAAGGGTCATATTCCCGCTCGACCAATTTTTGTGGTTGCCGCTGGTACTCCTTCGCTACCAGAGGTCGAAGAGGTTCTGCTTCAATGGAAGAGGCGTCAGGTGGCTGACGAACTGAGGCCTTCGAGTTTGAGTCAAGCTCTTGATGTGCCGAGGTCCTTGAACTCCGGGCTGACTACTGATGTTGCTGGTCCCTCAAGCTCAAATCCAATTGTTGATGCTCTAAGCCCCTCGGGCTCGAGCCAGGCTGGTGGTGAGCCGACGCCCTCTCAATTGATGCATGATCCGAGGCTGAGCTTGTGGGGTTGTGACAACGCTAAGGCCAATCCCTAAAGCCTCTGGAGCCATACCTTCCAACAAGGGAAGTTTGTCGTGGATCATCTAATCTTGGATGTTAATCAGAAGAGGCTTGCCTCCCTAGGGGAGAATGGGCTGTACCGATGGGTGGAGATGCTACAACTACGCATTGCTAATGCCACCCATTTGTTATTGATGGAGTCGAAGCAAAAGGCTAAGGTTGAGGAGGTCAAAGTTCAATTGAGGGTGGAGAGGCAATGGGCTGATAAGGCATGGGAAATTGCAGAGAAGAGGGTCAAGGCACGGTTGAGGGCTGAGTCAGTCGGCCTTTATAACTGGGTTGCGTCGGTCGAGGTAGAAGTTGGGAGGGCAGAGTTCAGTCTCCTGAGAGTGATTGATCAGAAAAATGTGGCTTAGCAGAGATCGAGCGAATTAGCCGAAAGAGTTGGGGCATTAGAGGTCGAACAAGATGCCGCTCGTCATGAAGCTGCCTGCTTGGAAGCCGTGCTGAAGCGTGCGAGGAAGGACGTCCTTAGGGAATATCTTAAAGGCTTCAACACAGCGCTGGCACAAGTTCGGTTACTCTGTCCTGAAGCAGATCTTACTGATTGTAACCCTTCCAAGGAGGTCATGGATGGCCGGCTTGTGGACTTGGGTTCTGAGGATCTAGACGTTGAAGGATAAGCCTTGAAGGGAGCATAGGAGGTGGGGGTCTGCCAGGAGAAACTGCCGAACAACCTGGTGAGGTCTATGTTTCCACCCAGCTGGATCAACCTATCATCGATCCCTAGAGTGGCTCTCACTTCTTTTGCTTTTCGTGTTATGTAAAAGGTTAGGCATAGTGACCCCATTATTTAATAAAAGAGAAATTTTTGGACATAGCCTGGCTTTTGTATTTTTTTCTTTTTGTCGTGTTTTTCCTTGTTGTTGATTCATCAAGATCGGGATAGACTCAAGGTCAAGGTGCCGGGTTGATCAGTACCAATGGCTCAATGAGGTGTGAAATGGTTGTGATCTATACCCGGCCTTTCTTGGGTTGCTTGAAAGTGGTTGTCCGGGTGCTGTGTTTTCAGGGAGCATGTGACACGTAGTCTGAAGCGCGTGGTCATGGAGATAAAGCGGCATTTCCAAGCGCAAGGTGTGCTTCTTTCCCAAGGGGTGCATTCACAAAGGTGAGGGGACGTTTTCCCACGCGTATTACGCTGCTTCCCTAGGGCAAGGTATTAACTACCTGGGTACGTGACCCTATTTCAATGGGGGCTCTTCAGTTACCAGATACGGGGCATTAATGTCAGGATAGGTGGCATGATCATAGGTGGGGGTGGACGATGCTTAGATGTTTTCCATTGTGCCTATAAAAATGGCTCTTTCCTTTATTTTGTGCATCTTGTAGTTATGCTTGGGTGTCTTCTTCTTTGCAAGAAACATTAGGTTTTGAGGGTCAAGAATGTCAAATCAAGTCAAGGTCCTGTCAGCCTATGGCAACGCCTTCGGTAACGAAATCATGGGGTTGGTTGTTGTGTTCATGGTCGGAGTTAGGCGTGTTTGGGAGAAAGTAGCATCGAAATGTGTGATTTTGGACTAGGGCGGTAATAGGGTTGCTAGTTTTAGATAAGGGTGGTATGAGGGCTGGCAAGTCCAGTTCACCCTCTGTCACTCTCGTTTTCCTTCCTTCCTTGGAGTTCCAGGCTCCCTAGGGTCTGCGACCATCACGATGGTGTTGTCGCATTTCTTTGACCTCATTGTGGAGTTCTTGCTTGTCTTCGCTCTAGTGGATCTGCATCACTAAGATGTGATCTGTGGGGGTGCCTTTGGTCGAGGTACAACCAAGAGGGCTTCCTATCAATATTTGCCCCGAGTTATCGACTCTAGTGTTACCCATGTTGCCAACTTCGATCTCTAGTGAGGCTTGCACTAGGAAGTTGACTTGTTGAGAGGTGCTGCGAGGGGCTCTATTGAGGGTGCATGTTCAATAGCTATGTCGGCCTTGTTGTGCTAAGACTTGATTATGGTGGGGTAAGGAGCTAGCTTGGTTGTATTTTGTAGTATTTTAAGTTGATTATCAAGAGTGTAATAAAGGATTTTGTATTTTCTATATATTTTGTAACGAAATTGAGTAATGAAATGCAGAATTTTTCGAGTACCTTGTACTTGCTATTATATTTTTCCATTAGTGTTCGATATTCAACTATCGTGAGTACCAAGCAAGCCAAGGTTGCTAAACCTGCCTGTTTTGGGGGAGTGGCTCGGTAAGACCGAGATGGCTGTTGGTTTGTCAAAATGGCTCGGCGAGACCGAGATGGTTCTTGGTTTGTCAACATGGCTCGATGCAACCGAGATGGTTCTTGGTTTATCAACACTTGTATGTAAACACTGAGTAATAGGATGAGGAAGTTTTCGAGTACCTTCTGACTCTTGTTGCATTTTTATTTTGTAGCATTTGGATATCGAATGTCTTAATCATCATGAGTGTTGGGTGAGCCGAGGTGACTCGAGGTCTGTTTGTGTTCATCTGACGTAGGGTGTGATTTGAAAGGGACTAAACTAACTCGAGGTCCATTGAGGCGAGGCCAAGAAGATTCAAAGTTTGTTATGCCTATCTAATACAAGGCTTTATTACGATGGGACCGAGATGACTCAAGGTCTGTTGAGGCGAGGCTGAGAAGACTCGAGGTCTACCGATGCCTATCTGATACAAGGCGTTATTAGGATGGGACTGAGATAACTCGAGATCTGTTGAGGCGAGACCGAGAAGACTCAAGGTCTGTCAATGCCTGTCTAATAGGAGGCTTTATTAGGATGGGACCGTGATGACTCAAGGTCCGTTGAGGTGAGACTGAGAAGACTCGAGGTCCGCTGATGCTTGTTTGATACAAGGCTTTGTTAAGATAAGACCGAGGGTACTCGAGGTCTATTAAGGCCTGTTTAATACAAGGCTTGATTTGAACAAGGGAATTCCCCGAGGTTTGCCTATAGAGATAGACACACTTAGGGGCGAACTGACTGCGTCGGTTTGTTCCGACAACACAACTTGGCGAGACCGAGGTGACTCGAGGTTCGCTGGTCTGTTTGATACAAGGCATAGTTTGAACGAGGAATTTCGATTTCTGGTATGAAATGAGAAAATTTGGGCTTGGACCCGTGTAAGGACATAAAATAACAAATGGAAGCAGTTGCCTTGATTAAATGAAATATACTCAATTTTAATGATACAAAAGTCAGTTGCTTAGCTATAATATTTTTGTAGGTTGGCTATGTTCCATGATTCAAGCAGCGGCTATCCCGAGAGCTCGACCAAGTGGTAGGCTCCGTTATTGAGGTTGTTGGTGACTTGGTAAGGACCTTCCCAGTTGGAGCCGAGCTTACCTTGCGTAGGTTGCTTCCTAGGGCCTTCAATTTTCTAAGGACCAAGTCCCCTTCTTGGAATCTTTTGGGTCTAACCATTTTATCGTATTTCCAAGCTGCCCTTTGTTTGGCAACTTGTTTATGCATATGGGTCTGGTCCTGGATCTCCTGGATGAGATCAAGGTAGGTTCGTTGTTTTTCACTGTTGGTGTCTTCCAAAAAGTGTTGTCGTCTAGGACTGGGTTCCCTAAGTTCTACTGGTATTATAGCTTTAGACCCGTACGTTAACCGAAAGGGGGTTTTCAAGGTCGAAGTTTGGGTTATCGTGTGGTATGACCATAATACCATTGGTAGCTCGTCTGGCCACGCGCCTTTGGCTTGGTCAAGCCGTTTCTTTAGTTCGGCCAAGATGATTTTGTTAGCGGCCTATGCCTGACCGTTGGTCTGAGGGTGTTCGACTGAGATGAAGACCTAATAAATGCTGAGCTTCTGGAAAAATTCTCGTAGTCTGTTGTTTGTAAACTGGGTGCCATTCTCTGAATTTAGCACACCGGGGAGGCCGTATCGATAGACGTTATTCTTCCAAATGAATCTCCTGATCTTTTCAGCAGTGATAATGGTCAAGGGCTCAGCTTCAATCCATTTAGTGAAATAATCGATTGCCACCATAATGAACTTGAGTTGTCCAGCAGATGTTGGGAAGGGCCCGAGGATGCCTATTCCCCATTCATGAAATGGCCACAGGTTGTTGATATTGTGGAGCTCTTCTGGCAGAGAGTGGTCTGCGCTCACAAACTTCTGGTATTTGTCGCAGTGTTTGATGTAAGCCATGCAGTCATTTCTCAGTGTCGACCAATAGTACCCTGCTCTTAATACTTTTGCTGCCAGGGATCTTCCCCCAAGGTAGCTTCTGCACACCCCTTCGTCTACTTCAAACATAATGTAGGCAAACTAGTCAGTGTTGACACACTTAAGGAGCGGTGTGGAAAAACCTCTTCTGTGCAGCTATTCCCCGAGCAAGGTAAAGAAGCATGAGGATTTTTTGAGTTTCCTGGCTTCTTCCACGTCAACAGGGAATGTCCTTTTTTGTATGAATTGGATGATGGGGGTTCTCCAGAATTCTGGTGTTGTCTTTATGGTTTGTACATCGAGTAGATCGACAGTGAGGGAGTCCAAAGCCTCATGTATAACAAACTGGTTGTTCCGGGCTTTTTAGTGTTGGCTAGCTTTGAGAGTAGGTCGGCCTGCACATTTTGTTCTCTAGGAATATATTCGATTTGGAAGTATTCAAATGACTTGGCTAAGGTTTTAACCTTGTTGAGGTACCAGTCGAGTTGTGGTTCTTTTGTTTGGAATTTTCCCTTGACTTGATTTGTCACCAACTGAGAGTCGCTTCTTGCAACCATCCAACCTACTCCTATTTCTTTTGCTAAGATTAACTCAGTTATGAGGGCTTTGTATTCTGCCTGGTTGTTGGTGGCGAGTTGGCAAAAGGACCTACCCTTAACCCGGCCACAATCATATGCAAGGAGACTGTCAGGTTGCTCATGTCTCAATTACTCCTTTGCCCTTCTGACCGCTCGACTCACCTGGAATGTGAAATATTCCAGGGACATACGTCCAACATTAGAAGATGAATCTTCTAGGTGAGGGTTAAAATGACAGTTATATGAATGCATGATGCAATAACGTGAATGAAAATATGCCCTAGTGTAACTTCCCTAACCCACTAGCTTGGCACGGAACCCTAAGTAGAATCCCAACCTACTTTCAGGATAATCCTAATGTTGTTCTATTATTTGCCCTTGGGGAATTTACGGCTACACTATCAAGGCGACATCCCGACCCGACATGAATATCAATATGCCAATAATATCATGCCATGCAAAACTCATAATACATCGATACACCAATACATGTATAAATATGATAGGATGCTCATATAACTTAGCGATTTTCATGACTATCATGCTCAACATAGCCAAAATATAACATGTTTATGCCTTTGAGGGTAAAACCACTCACTTTGAATAGAAATTCGACTTATCTCGGAATACGTGTTAACCTAAAAAATCGTGCAAATCCTCAACCTCTATGGCCAAATCACTTCCTAGCCAATAATTTCCAACTAAAATCAATAATATAATTTTTTCAGAATTTTTCCCTAATTTTTCTTATTTTTCTCTATCTTTTTATAGCCATAAATTCTTCCAAAATTCCTAATAATCAATTTTTCTTCATGAAAATTCCTATAATAACATTTATAATCTCTATAAATTTTCTGGGAATTTTCCAAAACCTCTTCCAATTTTTTTCTAATTAATTTTTCTTTCAAAAATTCAAAATAATTATTTTATTATGAAATTTCCAAAATAAAAATTCGTAAATGTAAACTATTCATTTTTCTTATATTTCTAGATATTGTTTCAGAATTTTATCCTCTTTATTTCGATTTTTACCCCATTTTTCTTTATTTTCAACATTTAAAAAATAATAAAATTATCTCCGGTCGTCTTCTCCAGTGCCGGCACACCAAAAAAATTAACGGACTATACTAGAAGATATCTCACCTTGAGTCAATTATCCTGACCAAATTTGACCTTGAAACAACACCTGGAAGACCTTCCTCTGAGCAAAAATCAGTCCGGCTCCCATGATATTTGATTTTTCCTGCGAATCTCCGATCACCCATCAAATGAATTCTAAAATTCCACAAAATTTCAGAAATGATCCTCACCTCATGGGCAACAAAAGCCCTATGGGTTGATGTCTCAATTTGTTCAAAAATGAGGTCAATTTGAAGCTCAACTCTTACAAAACCCTTGGCCACTATATCCTCTATTTATAGCCAAATTCAAACCCCAAAATAACGGATCTTGCTTCACCCAAAGCCACTAAGGGCTTCCCGTGCCCTATATCGGTCCAAAATGCATCGAAAGTTACCCAAAAGACAATTTACAGAAGGTAAATTATGGTTGTTTTTGGTCAAAAATTTGACTATTTTTGACTAAGCTAAGGCCGATTGTCAGGAAAGATCAATTCTGGGGCCTTGCCCTGACGTCTCTTTCCCTTTTCTTGGGTGTTAAGCCACTGAATTCGGTGATGGGAAAGGTGGCCAGAAGCTTGGCTTGCCATAGCAGCTTCCAAATTTTGAAAATTACACTTTTGCCCCTTTATTTTGCCCTCTTTACATTTTGGCCTTTCCATGAAGCCCTTAAACTTTCTATAACTTCCATTGAGTCCTTCAAGTTTTGAACTCTTCATTTCATCTTCTAAGATTCTGAAAAAATGTCATTTTGACCTCCCTCAGGTAAATTCAAGAAATTGCACTTATGCCCGAATCTTCATTTTGATTATAAATCTTTTTGTTTCTTTCTGAAACCACTAAAGGGTTGTTCTACATACAAAATATGAACTTTCTTGAATTTCGTTGACTTCTCGAAAGTCTCTTGAGATAATTTGGTTTTCAGCCAGAATCATAGCTGTATTTTTGCTGTACTGGAAATTATTCCTGATCCAATTTCTCTCGATGCTAAAAATCATTTCTTGAGATTCTTAATAGGTATATGCCTATTTCCTTAAGTATATGAGCCCCCAGGCATTCCCTCTAATCAATTCGGACATTTTCTCGGGATATTCTGATATCGATTTCCTTTTAAACCTCATATTTCTTACCCGAAAGTTTTTCGGGTATTACATTCTTTCCCCCTTTAGGAAATTGTCCTCGAAATTTTGCTTTTGACCAACCAAATTACCAACTCAATACATTAGTCATAGATTGTCTTTCTATTCATCCAATTTCGTACAATTTTATGAGCAATACCGACTAGGCATGCCATGCCTTTTACGTAATTTTTCATTGTAGCTCCTTATCTATGGTCACATACATCAAGAATAGTTCATCCTTTTCAAAATTATTTCTTTATTTCACAAGATTCTTAATAACATCTCTTAGAAAATCATGAAAATATGTTATTCTATTCTATTTCCTCGAACAACTGGGGATATTTTCCCCCAATCGTATCTTCGAGCTCCTACGTGGCTTTTTCCTCGGTGTGATTCCTCCATTGAATCTTCACTAATGGAATGACTTTGTTCCTCAAGATTTGGTCGCGATGATCCAAGATCCGTTCAGGCAACTCTGGATACGTCAGATTGTCTCTCAACTCGATCACTTCTACCCGAATTTCCTGAGTTGGGTCTAATATATGCCTTCAAAGTTGAGACACATGGAAAACGTCGTGGATGTTGGACAGGCTAGAAGGAAGTTCTAAACAATAAGCTAATGGTCCAACTCGCCCTATTACTGGACAAGGTCCTATAAACTAGGGTATTAACTTTCATTTCTTCTTCCCTTGCGTTGCCATATGCTGAGGTGATACCTTTAGGTACACATGGTCTCCTACCTCAAATTCCAAATTCCGTCTTCTTTTGTCTGCGTAAGACTTTTGTTGACTTTGAGCGGTTCGGATTCTTTCTTGAATCTGCTTAATCTTTTCCGTTGTTTGTTGTACCAGCTCAGGCCCTAATATTTGCCTTTCTCCTACCTCAGTCCAACAAATAGTTGAACGACATTTCCTCCTGTATAGAGGCTCATATGGCACCATTTCGATGCTATTGTGGTAGCTATTATTGTAAGCAAATTCCACCAACAGTAGATGTTCTTCCCAATTACCCTCGAAGTCTAGGGCACAAGACCTTAACATGTCCTCAAGTGTCTGAATGGTTCTTTCAGATTGTCCATCAGTTTGCGGGTGATACGCCATACTAAGGTTCAATTAAGTTCCCATGCATTCTTGTAGGTTTCCCCAAAACCTTGAGGTAAACCTCAGATCCCTATCCGAGACTATGCTCACTGGTGTCCCATGGAGTCTGATTATTTCTCCAATGTATTACTCCGCAAACTTTTGAATTGGTATATCCATTCGCGTTGGAAAAAAGTGTGCTGACTTCATTAGTCGGCCTATGATGACACAAATTGCATCGTTGCCCTTTTTATTTTTCGAAAATCCCGTCACAAAATCCATCGTGATATGCTCTCATTTCTACTCTGGAATGTCCAACAGCTTCATGACCCTGCTGGTCTTTGGTGCTCGATCTTTATTCTTTGACATGTGTCACACTAAGCTACCTTTCTTGCTACACTTGCCTTCATTCCTGGCCACCAGTAGACTTCCCGAAGGTCTCTATACATCTTCGTGGCTCCCGAGTGCATTGTATATTGAGTCATGTGGGACTCATTCAAAATCTTTTGCCTCAAGCTCTTTTGGTTTGGCACGTATATCTTTTCTCGAAATCTGAGTATACCATCATGCATCTCAAACTTGGGCTTCTTGGGCTGGCTATGCTCATCTACCCATAGAGGTATTCACTTATCATCAACATATGCCTCTCGTATTTCGTTCACCAAATCCAGCTAAACTACCATGCCAGCGATAAGGACGGACGGGCCATCATCCTGGCCATTATCTGCCACTCACCTTTAGTTAGCTAAAAGCCTTCATCATCTGCCACTCACGAGCCATCATCCGGGCCATAGAAATAGGCAGGTTCCTACTCAAAGCATCAGCAACCACATTAGCACGCCCTCGGGTGATATTAAATGGTGCAGTCGTAGTCCTTGAGAAACTCCATCCATCGTCGCTGCCTAAGGCTCAACTCCGTTTGCGAGAACACATATTTCATCCTTTTGTGATCTGTGAACACCTCAATGGTTTCACCATATAGGTAATGCCTCCATAGCTTTAGAGCATGTATCACGGCTGTCAACTCCAGATCATGAGTCGGGTAGTTTACCTCGTGCCTGTTTAACTGTCGTGCGTATGGCGATCACTAGACCATTTTGCATTAATACGCAACCCAAGCCTATCTTCAAGGCATCCGTGTATACAACGTATCCACCTGGCCCACTAGGCATTGCTAGAACAGGTGCCGAGGTTAGCCTATTTTTAAGCTCCTGGAAGCTTTCCTCTCACTTAGCAGTCCATTCGAACTTGACTTCTTTCCGCATGAGCTTTCTCATAGGTGCAGCTATCTTCGAAAGCCCTTCTATAAATCTTCGATAATAGCCTGTCAATCCCAAAAAGTTGCATATCTCGGTTGCACATGTTGGTTGCTTCCATCCTTGAACAGCCTCAATCTTGGCTGGATCTACTGAGATTCCCTCGGTTGATATCACATAACCCAAGAACGCAACTTGAGATAGCCAAAACTCGTATTTTGATAACTTGGCATATAGTTGATGTTTCCCTAGAGTTTCTAGCACTGCTCTCAAGTGCCCCTCATGTTCATTCTCGTTCGAGGAATATACCAATATATAGTCTATAAACACGACTACAAATTGATCTAGGTGGGGTTTGAACACTTTATTCACGAGGTCCATAAATGCTGCTGGAGCGTTCGTTAGGCCAAATGGTAGCACCAAATACTCAAAATGGTCGTACCTTATTCGAAATGGTGCCTTCGAGACATCATTTGGCCTGATTCTCAATTGATAGTATCCAGATCTCAAATCAATTTTTGAGAACACCTTTGCTCCCTGTAGCTGATCAAACAGCTCATCAATCCTTGGGAGTGGATACTTATTCTTGATCGTGGCCTTGTTTAATTGACGGTAGTCGATGCACATCCTCATACTACCATCTTTCTTCTTTACAAATAATACTGTTGCGCCCCACGGTGACGTGCTTGGTTGGATAAACCCTTTGTCAGTTAATTCCTGAAGCTGACTCCTCAATTCTTTCATTTCTGTTGGAGCCATCCGATATGGTGGAATTGATATTGGTTGGGTTCCTGGTACTAGCTCGATAGAGAACTCGATCTCTCGAGGCAAAGGTAATCCTGGTAGGTCTTCTGGGAACACATCCTCGTACTCTTGCACCACTCGCACCTCGCTAAGTTTTGGTAATTCTTCATTTTCTAATCAAGCATAGGCTATATACCCATGAGCTCCCTGGCTTATCAATTTTATTGCCTTCATAGCCGAAATCATTTCTCTAATCTTGGGGTCACCTTGTCCTCGAAATTTGACCCATCCTCCCTCGAGCTTCCGTATGGTCATTATTTTTCTTCGGCAGTCTATATTGGCATCATTCTTGGATAGAAAATCCATTCCTAAGATTATGTCGAAGTCATATACTTCTAATAAGATTAAATCAATCTGGAATTGAATGTCACTCAAACTAATTTCACACTCTTGTATTATTTTTGACGTCTTCATGTTTTTACCCATAGGTATTGATACTACCATCGGGTATCCCATAGGTTTGGTCTTTACTTCCAAACTCTCAGCCAATGCATGTGACATAAATGAATGCGTTGATTTAGGATTTATCAATGCATGCACAGGGGTTTCCATTATATAGAGCGTACCTTGAATGACTGTGAGATCTAACCCCACATCTTCTTTTGTCAGGTTGTAAACACGTCCCTGACGAGTTTCACAAACTTCTCCTGCCTTTTCAGTTGGCCTGTTTACTTGCTCAGTTTTCATCCTTTTTGGGCAATCCCTTGCGAAGTGCCTCGGCTGCTCCTATTGGAAACACACGCCCTTCATAGGACCCTTCACTGGAGCTGCTTCCTTCCTCTTGGTATAGTTGCCTTGCATGTGCCCTGTTTCTCCACACATATAACAACTAGATGTTCCCGGTAAGCATTTTCGCCTTGGGTGATTTTTCTTGCATTTAGGGCATTGCTTGTTGCTCGGGAGATTTTTATTTCCAGATTTGTGCTCAGTGTTCCCTTTTGACTCTTCTGATCTTATCAGTCGTACTCATACAAGATTCTTTTCTGTGGTTAGGGCTTTGTCCATGGCTTCCTCATAAGAATTGATAGTCCAAGTGCTCAAGGCCTGCAGTAGTTCTACTCGCAGTCCGGACAAATTTTTTTATGCCTTTTGCCATTCGTCGGCATCATACATTGGCACGTACTTGATGAGTTGGTTGAACTTGGCGTCATACTGGGTCACCAACATCTCTCCGATTTGCTTTAGGTTCATGAATTCCCAACTCTTTTCTTACCTCTAGCTTAGAGGGAAATACTTGGCATTAAAGGCTTTCTTGAACACTTCCCAGACTGTTATTAAAGTCTCATCGTTCTCCGATTCCTACCTTGAACCGGTTTGGTGCAGAGTTCGCTCCATTGTTTGCCACCATCTCCCGGCGTCTTCTTCCAACATAAAGGTGGCACAGTTCACCTTATCTTGGTCATTCTATGCAAGTGTCGGAGTAGCTTCTCTGTTTGCTCCAACTAGCATTCAACTATGATGGGATCGTCACTGGGCTTCCCTTTAAATGTTAGCAGCCATTGTCGTCAGTATTGATCCAACACATTATCCGGTTGCCTAGCTGATTCTCCTCTAGTTACATAAATCATGAGATTCTCCATAACTCTTTCCATGCAGTCTAATCGCTCTTCAAGGATTGCAGACTCACTTTCTTGGTCTTCACCCTTGATGCCGCTGTTACTCACATGGCCGTAGTGGCGAATCCCACTATCTTTGATACTCTCGTCCCTCTGGTTGGGAGTAACGAGAGCCCGGTTCATTTATCGCCTTGTGGTTACCATCTAAAAGAAAATAAATGATAGCGTCTCGTTCTACGAGAAAATCTTTTCAAAAGTTTCGTTTCATTTATTATGCTGAAGTACAACATTGCTTAACAAAACACTACACTGGCGCACTACGCGAAAAGAAATTTTGTCAAGACTTCTTCTAGGGGTTGTTTGACTTTTAGACCCAAGTATCATCGTCCGTTACCTCGTCTCCAGACTCGGCTTCTAGTCCATCTGGATCATCGAATGTAATTACCCATTCTTCCTCATCGTCCAAGCTAAAGAGGTCAGCATCGATTGCATTAGTCTTGGTTGCCTCGTCGGCGTCCCAATCTCCATCTGAATCTTTTTTTCCTTTTATGGCTCCCTCGAACATCTCAATGACCTGATCGCGAAATAGTATACAGAAGAAATGTAGAGATGCGTAATCGCCTTGCTGACGAATCTCTTCAGCTATGGGTCTCCATTCTTCTTCTATGTGATTTATTAGGAACTCTATCTGGCCATGCATTAGGCTCGGTCTCACAAAGCTACGTGGTAGCACATCTCTCAAGATGCCTTATATTATGTCTAAGCGGTCGAAGACGTCTCCCACTATTAGCTCACTGTCCCCCCATAGACTGGCCCAATGGGTCACCCAAAATTGCTCAAGGTAATCCCCTGCCATCCTGACATTGAAGAGCCGATCAGATTTTTACTATTAAATGGTAACCATATAGTGTCTGTACGTGACTAGTACACCAAGTAAGTTCTCAGGAAAGAGAAGTAGGTCACAAATGGACACACTGAAATACCAACTATTTCATTAGGCAGAACTTTCCTAGACATGCACTTTCACTTTAGCACACTTAGGTCCATAACCTCTAAGACTTCAATCATCAATTCCCGAATCTCTAAATAGGGATTTCTAAATCTAAGTTTTTCTAAACCTTGGGTTCATAGATCCCTAATGATCTTTCCTAAATTTTCTTATAGTTCGCTCTGATACCAACTGTAACACCCCAGCCTCTTCAGGGCGTTATATAATATGCTAGATTTTTTTTTTTTCAAAACCATTCTAAAATCCTCAACATGACTCATAAGAATAACACTCCCAAATGATATTAAAGGAAATGAAATATTTAATGTACATGGAAGCAGAATCAGAACCTTAATAAATCTTAGTAATGTATCATAACATCCACAAGTTCATACATATTACTTAATCAACATAACATTGCAACAATTGAAATAAAGTAAATCAATTAAATAGGATAACTTGTCCTAGCCCTGGCTTAGGACCCATCACAATCTCCATCATGCTCATGTCTCGATTACTCTTTTGCCCTTCTGACCGCTCGACTCGCCTGGAACATGGAATATTTCAAGGACATACGTCTAACATTAGAAGACGAATCTTCTCGGTGAAGGTTAAAATGACTATTACATGAATGCATGATGCAATAACGTGAATGAACATATGCCCTAGTGTAACTTCTCTGGCCCACTAGCATGGCACAGAACCCTAGGAAGAATCCCGACCTACTTTCAGGATAATCCTAATATTGTTCCATCATTTGCCCTTGGGGAATTTACGACTACACTATCAAGGCAACATCCTGACCTAATATGAATATCAATATGCCAATAATATCATGCCATGCAAAACTCATAATACATCGATACAACAATACATGTATAAATATGATAGGATGCTCATATAACTTAACCATTTTCATGACTATCATGCTCAGCATAGCAAAAATATAACGTCTATAAGCCTTTCCGGTAAAACCACTCACCTTGAACAGAAATTCAACTTGTCTCGAAATACGTGTTAACCTAAAAAATAGGGCAAATCCTCAACCTCCTTGGCCAAATCACTTCCTGGCTAATAATTTCTAACAAAATCTCTATGGTTTGGTGCCTCAATTTGTTCAAAAATAAGGTCAATTTGAAGCTCAACTCTTACAAAACCCTCGGCCACTATATCCTCTATTTATAGCCAAATTCAAACCCCAAAACGACGGATCTTGCTTCACCCAAAGCCACTAAGGCCTTCCCATGCCCTAGATCAGTCTAAAACACATCGAAAGCTGCCCAAAAGCCGATTTATAAAGGGTAAATTATGGTTGCTTTCGGTTAAAAATTTGGTCATTTTTTACCAAGCCAAGGCTGATTGTCGGCCAAGATTGATTCTGGTGCCTTGTGTAATACCCGAGAACGTTGGGTTATATAAGAAATAGTATTTTATTAGAAAAATCAAATTTTGAGGAAAATAGGTATCAGAATAACCTGAGAAATTGACCGAATCGACTGCAAGGAGTACCCTGGAGCCGAGATGCCTAAAGAAAATGATATGACAGTGTCGATTAATTTGAGATATGATTTATGGTATCGAAAGAATTTGGGTCGGGAATAGTTTTTAGTACAGCTAAAATGCAGCTTTGGGATAGGCTGTAAAACTGAATTATTGTAGAGGGCCTCTGGAAAGACAACGGAACCCTGAGGGTATTCATATTTGGTGTATAGAACAATCCTTTAGTGATTTCAGGAAGAAACTAATGGATTTGGGGTTAAAATAAAGATTTGAGCCAAAGTGCAGTTTACCGAATTCACCGGAGGAAGGTCGAGATGGCGAGTTTTTGGAATCTTCCAAGAAGGAATGAAAGTTTTTAGGACTTGAGGGATGTAATGGAAATATCGAAAAGTTCAAGGGCTTTGTGAAAATAGGCAAAGGCATAAGAGACAAAATTAGGTGGGCAAAAGTGCAATATTTGAAACTTGAAGCTAGGAAGCTTCCTGCCATGGCCGAGAAACCAAATTTGGTAGCCGACCAGTGCCTACCGACAGTTGGGAATGGAGCCAAATGGGTCGGGGA
Organism: Diospyros kaki; assembly: GCA_036245055.1. NCBI lineage: Eukaryota > Viridiplantae > Streptophyta > Magnoliopsida > Ericales > Ebenaceae > Diospyros > Diospyros kaki. The sequence continues at coordinate 36,020,531 of BSEG01000016.1, forward strand.
TGCCTTTAGGTCGGGTTTGGGTCATCAATCGGGCAAGTGGTGGTCGGAAATTGATGATTACCGACCAAGCTTTCGGTCGGATTTTGGAAGCACCAAAAGGTTGTTTTGTGATTGGATTTTGGCGAGATTAGGTCGATCCAGGGGAGGTAGAAGCTTCAAAGGGGTCTGGTTAGTAAGCCTTGAGCATTTGGAAGCTCGGGTTGCCTATAAATAGAAGTGGCCGAATGCATTGGAAAAATTAAGATGTTAGATCCGTGAGTTTTTTAATAAATTGGGAGAATCGGATAAGGGGCTTTTTTTTTTCCCATGTCCTAAGCTTCATTTCTGTGCAATTTGATCCATTTTGGTTGAGAGTTGAGAGAGATCCGAAGCTTCGTCAGAAAAACGAGCTTTGCCGGAAAATAGCTTGGAGCAATCTGAAAATGGCTCCGTTTTTGGGATTTTTTGGTACAATCTTGTAGAGGGCGAAGAGAGGAAGGCGTAGGAAGAAACGAGGGTCAAAACGGAGGTCGAATGAAAAAGTTATGGCCATTAAACCAGAACGCGTCGGAGCTGGCTAGAATCTGGAGGTTGAAGACAATCGACGCGTGCAGCACACTCTCCAGCTAGGGCCCGCGACTGGAGGCACATGGAGCAACTTGTTTGGGTGAGTGAGGGCACGTTCAAGCCCCAAAAATTGTGAAATAAATTTCTAAATTCCTCTAAAATCGAGATCTAGGTCCTGTAGAAAAAGATTTAAATTTGGAGTTCTCTAGGTCTCGGTTTTAGCATCAAAAAGTCTCGTTTTGCATGAAAACGAACCATCCGGGTAAGTCCAGTATTTTTATCTTGAAGTTCACAGGTTATAATGATTTGTTGTGAAGAAACATTGGAGAAAATAGTTTGATAGCTATTTATTTGAAATTTTTAGAAAGAAAAATGGGAGAAAATAGAGAAAATAAAGAAATTGGGAGAAAAATCAGATTTATGATATTTAAATGATGTTTAGGGTACTTTGAGGCATAGGGTTGAGTGTTGGTGCAACTTTTGAGGTTGGCACAAAAAATGAGGTCAGGCACGCAAATTGAGGCAGTGCACGCTTTTCGAGGTATCCTAATATTTTGTTAAAGGTGAGTTGTTCAACCCCAAAAATTGTTTATTCAAATTTGTTCCCTTAAACTTGATTTAATCCATGCAAATATTTTGCTGCATGTGAATGATTTTTACCTGTGATGGTTGTTTCATAGGGGTTTGTCCCGAAATGGTTTATGCATGTGCATTGAATTTTGTGATAAACATGTGTACATGAAATGTTGTTTCATATGATCATTTGCGTGTTTTTGGGTTGGCATGTCAACTTATGAGATGGCACTTGAAGGGTAGCACTAAGGAAGCGTGCCAAGGGAAAATACCCACTTGTGACGGGGGCTGCGAGTGTACACCACCTTGGATCGACAAGAAGGGGCTGCGAGTGGACACCACCCCAAATGCCTTGCGCGATAGTATTGTTTCCAAGGTGGACGTGGATAGTATTGATCATCATTTAGCCAGGATTAAGTTTGACGTGTGCTCCGTAAGCTTATAAGTGGGAACGTAATGATGACGGGGTGGTTCCCGGGTTCATGCATTGACGTTGCTCTCTCTTAAGCTAGGACTGTGTTTTTGCTAATGTGTCAATATAGTTGTATTGCCTTTAGAGAGATTGCATTTTTTCCTGTTAGGGTTAAGTGTTGTGTGGGATTCTCTTGGGCCGGGTTTTGTCATGATATTATTTTGTTTCATATTTTGCATACATTCATGAAAACGTTTTGAACTCTCACTTAGATGATTCAGCATCTTATGTTGGACTTTTGTCCCTGGAATATTCTAACATTCCAGGTGGTAGCAGTTATTATAAAGGGAAAGGAATTGCCGAGGATTGACGGCAATTAGTAGGTGGATCGTTGTAATACCCTGAAAGCCCAGAGAAGTTAGTATATATCAAGGATAGTGTAAGAAAGGAAACAACACCAGCTAGATACCTTTTGGGCTGAATGTTGGCAAAGAACTCCCAAGTTAAGCGTGCTTAACCTGGGGTAATCCAAGGATGGGTGACTCCCCTGGGAAGTTCGTGTAAGCCCATCAGGGTAAGTTATTCCGGTCCTTCCTATCACTCGATGCGGGATGTTACAGGTGGTATCAGAGCTGACCCCCGAGCCTCTGAGCGTGGTGGTGGGGCAAACCTCAGCGAGGAGGCTAAGTCCTGAGAGGGACGTGTAGGCCCCTATGGGGGGTGCATGTAGGCACCTTAGGCGAATCCCACATCGGCCATGCAAGAGGGGAGAGATCTGGGACCGGTTGTAAGGTCGCATGATGAGGACGTCATGTGCTTAAGGGGGAGAGAATGTAATACCCCGAGAGCCTAGAGAAGTTAGTATATATCGAGAATAATGTAATAAAGGAAACAACACCAGTTGGATACCTTTTGGGCTGAATGTTACCAAAGAACTCCCAAGTTAAGCGTGCTTAACCTGAGGTAATCCAGAGATGGGTGACCCCCCTGGGAAGTTCGTGTAGGCCCATCAGGGTAAGTTGTTCCGGTCCTTCCTATCGCTCGATGCGAGATGTTACAATCGTGGCATATATTTGGATTATATGTATTTTATTTTGATGATGTTAGACGATGATACAGTTTCGATGTTATATATAAGATGATTTCGGTTATGTATCATATCAAGTTTCGATCTAGCTTCCGCATTTGTTTATGATGATATTACCTGTCTTAGCTTAATATTTTTAAATTTGATGTGTTGAGAAGGTAATCGGGATTGTTGAGGAGGTTATGGATTTAAGTGTTATGTAATGGATGTGCATGTCTAGGAAAGTTCTGGCTAAAGAAAGATTTGGTACTTAAGTGTATCCCATGTGACCCACTTCTCTTTCCTGAAAACTTACCTGGTGTACTATTCACATACAGATGCTTATATTACATATTTATGGAAAAAAAAATATATCCCTGAAATTCATGATGGTTTATTCTGCATACATTAATGTCCCTCGGTTGGAGCAGGTTGTTACACCTTGCCCCGACTTCCCTTGCCCCTTTCTTGGGTCTTCTGCCACTGAATTCGGTGATGGGAAGGGTGGCCAGAAGCTTGGTGATGGGAAGGGTGGCCACTTTTGCCCCCTCATTTTGGCTTCTTTACATTTTGGCCTTTCCATGAAGCCCTTGAACTTTCTATAACTTCCATTAAGTCCTTCAAGTTTTGAACTCTTCATTTCATCTTCTAAGATTCCGAAAAAATGTCATTTTAACCTTTCTCGGGCAAATTCAAGAAATTGCACTTATGCCTGAATCTTCATTTTGGTAGTAAATCTTTTTGTTTCTTCCTGAAAACACTGAAGGGTTGTTCTACATACTAAATATGAACTTTCTTGGGGTTCTGTTGACTTCTCGAAAGTCTCCTACGATAATTTGGTTTTTCAGCCAGAATCATAATTGTATTTTTGTTGTACCAAAAATTATTCCTGATCCAATTTCTCTGGATGCTAAAAATCATTTCTTGAGATTCTTAATAGGTATATGCCTATTTCCTTAAGTATATGATCCCACGGGCATTCCCTTTAGTCGATTTGGACATTTTCTCGGGCTCTTCTGATACCGATTTCCATTGAAACCTCATGTTTCTTACCCGAAAGTTTTTCAGGTATTATTGTAAGGTTGGTTTGAAAGGCTCTAGTGAAGTTATGAGATAGGTAAGTTTTACCGGACTCCATGGTAGGCACCAGATGTTCCTTCTTGACACAAGTCGGAAACTTCCCGTGGGTTCACTTTCTCTCTTATGCATTCACGCATATCATTTCATTTGTATATATCACATATATACCAACATGCACGAGCATGCTTCTTCAAAGATTTGCCCACTTCCTTCACAAATGGAGGAAAATGGGTTCAACTTCAAGATTGTAGTTGTCTTCATCCAACTGCACACAACAGATCTAGATTTTGATTTGGATCTAGATTTGAAGTCCTTGGGCAGATCGACCCAGGTCCTTGACCCGAATTTATAACCCATATTTGTTATAGAAGATGAAGTAGGATGTCGACACCACGAGGTAGGCAGGCTTGACAATAACTCAAGCACGCTCAACTTAGGAAAAGTAAAGGGGAGGCAACGGTGATAATGCAGTCACAATGAGCAAGCAAGGAGCACAATTCAACAATGGTGGCAACAAAGACGAGCATGAAGCGGTCAATAGAGGTGGTGAAGTTGTTACTACTATAGCGCTACTGGTGGCACAAGTTAACAATAGCAAATCAACTTTAACACAGGCAAGACGATGATGAAAGCAAGTGAAGGCAAAGAGCAAAGAGAGAGTGTGTGTAGAATAGTCAAATAGAGAGTAGGTTTTATGAAGTTAAAGGAAGGAAAATAAATTATAAAATTTATATATTAAGTAAGATCTATATACTCAATTTTCGGTCGGATTAGAATTGGACTGAAATCTAAAATTTTCATTTTTGGACTATAAACCAGACATAGATGGTTCGATCTTGGATTGAACAAGATCGAACCTATATTCTTGGTCCACTTTGGTTTGGAATTGTTAGCCTAAGTAATATGGCAACCCAAGAGGGAGGGTGAATTAGATTTTTAAAAATATTTAATTTTCTTTCTAATAGTAATAAAAATTGTGTATACAATGGAAGTATAGGAGTGTTCACCCAATTGGGGATGAATTTTGTGTTTTGAAACTTTTGCTGGTTTGATAAAAGACTTGCACAAAAATTGTTTTATGCTTTTTAATAGCTTTGAAAATAATTTTTGTGAATGTAAATAAAATATATTTGAAATATGAAAATCAAATGTAAAAGAATTAACACAAACACATAGAATTTATAATGATTCGGCACAATCTAACCTACTTCACTACCTTGGTTTCTCACCAAATATTTTCAACAATCTACTAAGGAGTGTCTATTTAGAGAGGCAAACATTGTCCTCTATAACAATAGTTTTTCAAACACTCAACTATAACCTTTATAGTAACTTTTCATAGGCTTAGCTATAACCTTTTAGTAGCTTTTAACAAGCTTATTTACAACCTTTTAGGCCTTTTCAAGGATGAGGAACTCACCTTTACAATAGTCTCTTTTACAAAATATTGAGCAAAAGCTCACAATCAAAAACAAACCCTCAAAGATTATGAAAGAAAGCTCACGAGAGTTTTAATGATACAAATAGAGAGAATTAAAAAGATAGAAAGATGAAAGCTCTCTTTTCTAGGGGTGTGCAAACGGTCATTTTGGTTATCGAACCAACCGAAATTAATAAATCGAATTAACCAAATTGGTAGAAAAAACTAAACCAAATCGATCAATTAACTAAAATAAACGAAAATCGAACTAATTGAACCTAAACTGAGCTAACCAAACTAATAATCAAAAACCGATCTAGCATAAGAAAACTAAAAAATCAAACTAAACTTAGACCAAACTAATTGAATGACAAAAAAATAACCAAAAACCAATTCTCAACTTCAACCACCAGGATTAAAACATACAATAGAAAAAAAAATGGATCAACTGAACAAACTAATTTACTTAAATTGATACAGAAACAAAGGAACAACAACAATTGATACAAAAAAATGCATAAGAGAAACTGAACTATAGCAAAAATTGATACAGAGAATTGCAAAACCATTTACAATGAGAATGAAACGAAGAAAATACATACGAGAAAATACAAACCCGTTTGTGCAAACGAAGGAAATACAAACGAAAAACTCGTAATGTAAACGAAGGAAATACATTAAGAAACTAACCTACCTGAAAGTCAAAAAATTGAAAAATCATACAAAACCCTAACATAACTATCGATACTAACGTCTGTCGACGATCGATCGTTGGTGTGGGTCAATGTCCAAGCACAAGGAAAGGAAGAAACAAGGAAGTAAAGGAACGATGTGGGTCAGGTCAGTCATTGGTCTGGGACTAACGAAGGAGATGAAGGGGACGAAGGGAAAGACGGCTGACGGCAAAGAGAGAGGCATCGAAGGTGGAGGCAACGAAAAGGATTACCGATAGCAACAAACATAAAATCGATTAGGGTTTTAACTATGTTGTAGGATCTCTCTCTCTCTCTCTCTCTCTCTCTTAGTCTTTATCGGTAGGGTGAGCAAACGATTCTGGATGAAAGCACGCTAGTATACTCGGTTTAGATCATAAAACAACGTCATTTTATGAATATCAAAATGACTTTGTTTTGCATATCGGTTGATTCAATTTGTTCGGTTAATCCGATAATGAAAATCGAACTAATAAAAATTAACCGAACTGCTAACCAACCATTAAATAACCAAACTAAATTAGTCAATTTAGTTTGATTAGTTTGGTTTAATTGAACCTTTGCACAACCCTACTCTTTTCTCTCTAGTAATGAATTACCCAAAGGAAAGAGATCACACAAAACGATGGCTTTCAATTTAGCTCTTTCTTTTTCTTCCTTTTCTTTCTCATTCTACTCAAGAGAATTTCATCAAAAAGTGTATATCCTTATACTCGTGCATGCTTTGGGTACATATAGTCTTGGCTTTTTTAATGCACTTTTCTATTTGTCCAGGGGATAATATTTTTGAAACTTGTGATCTACAAGATAATTCCATTTCTATTTTATCCCAACTGTTGGAATGTTGTTTTAAAGCTCAAGCATTGTTTATTTTGATTAGTGTTCTAAAATGTGCTAAGCATTAGTTGGGCGCTAGACTGGGGCCTAGCGCCTAGGAAAAATGTTATTTTTTTAAAAAAAAATTCTTTTAATATAATTTGATATTATTACTAGGTAAATCAAAGTTAGAAAGACAAGTGAAATAATGAAATTAAAATTGAGAAAACAAATTGTTATATTAGTTCTAGGTTCAAGAAGGTAGAAATAACAATAATACAACATAAACCATAGGTCCATAACCAAAGAATCTAATTATCTAATTACACTTCTTCCTCTCCATATTCTTCCAACACACGATCTTCATCGGATTCAAAATCAAATTCATTGATTTCTTGCTCATTTTCTTCTAATTAAAAATCATCTTCATAAAGCTCTCTCCCTCTAGAACTTCTTCGAGGTTAAAGCATCTCGTCTTCTCCGGATGCTTCACCAACCACTTCTCAAGAGAGCCACATACCAAGCTCTACTTCTTCATCATCTCCTCCACCAACGATCCTTCCTTGTGCATTACTAGCATCACTAGCAAATAGCACATCAACATTCCTTTCCTTCTCTATTTTTTGCTTGTTCATCAATTTCACATTAAATTGGACATAAACTAGATTGTTCAATCGATTCACGTCCAGTCTATTTCTTTTTTTCATATGTATCTACATAAATAAAACAAAAGCAATAACAATATAAATGATAAGTGGATAAGGATAACTAATTGATATTAAATAATTATAATTCATAGAGATAATGAAATTAAAATTAAAAATATTTTAAAATATATACTAACCCCTTCAAAAATCTTCCAATTTCTTTCACAACCAGATGAACTAGTGGTTAACGAGAGAATCCTTCTCGCCATTCATTGTAAGTTTAGAGTTTGATTTCCAAAAGTTATCCATCATGTAACTATATAGGTCAAATAAGTATAAAGTTAACAAATTTATACACTAATACACAATAGAAATGATTAAAGAAATTTTATACCTAGATTATAATTGTCATCATTTTTCGCACACCCTTGAGCTGCCCACGATTTCCCAAAAGCTCTCTCTTTACGAGTATACTTTGACAACTCAACATTTATAACATGGCCTTGCAATTCACCATCATAAAACATCTCCACATAGTTAAAAAACCCATCCATCACTTCATTATCAAGTTGTATATCCATGTCCTTGAACATGTGGTAGAGATTCAAAAGGTAAGCTACAAAATGCAATGGACTATTTAGCCTATCTTTCACACCCTTGTTTCAATAATCTCCATAACAGATTGATAGCACTTCTCAAGATTATTTAAGGCCTTCGTAATATCTTCCTTTGCCTACTTAATCTCTCCACATAAAAAGCCCATAGAAGGCTTTTTATCAACATTAACAATTCGAAGCACCTTCACCAAATGTGCAAAAACCTTAAGGCATACAATCACACCATACCAAAAAGAAATGCTCATCACAGTAGCATAGATTGCTTTTCTTTTAACAGTTTTTGACTTGTAAACATTGTCCTTATTTGGACCTTTTTCTCCATCAAACTCTGCAGAGTAAGTAAATAAGAAGCGAATCTAGTGACTCCTGGTCTCACTATATCCCTCTTCTTCATAAATGACCCCATTAAGGACAAGGTCTTATGGTGTGCATAAATGAAGATTGTCAAACTCTTGGCTTCAATAACTTTCTTATACCTCAATAGTTTTCTAATACTTTCAAGCATCAAATTGATGGTGTGAGTAGCACATGAGGTCCAAAAGATATTTGGCCTCTTCACCTTTAACAATTTTGCTGCTCCCATATTGTTAGTAACATTGTCGGTTACTACTTGGATGACATTTTATGGCCCAATTTGCTCAATGCACTTGTCCACATGCTCAAAGATGAGTTCACTTGTATGTGTTTCATCTGAAGACTCTTTGGAAGAAAGAAAAACAGTACGCGCGTTAGAATTAACACATAGGTTTATGATGCTACTCCTTTTTCTATTTGTCCAAGCATCTGTCATAATGGAGCACCCATTTCGTGCCCACTCTTCATCATGCTTCTTTAGTAACTCTTTTATTTTGTTAACTTCTCCCTTTAATAATAGTTCCCTCAACTGGTATTGACTAGTAGGTTTGAAGCCTAGCCCAAATTGATTAACCACCTCAACAAACAATTTGAAGCTATCATGGACAAAAGCATTGAAATGTATACCAGCTTCGTACACCCATCTAGCACAATATTCATGAACAGACCATGTTCTCTCTTTAAAGAGTGTTTCGCTGATATTTTGTTGCCTTTGTGTCATTACCGCACTCAAACAAGTTTCAGGGCTGATGGAGCTTGCAAACTTATCCATAGGGCTAAGAGTATGAGATGTTTTTCTACTCCTTCACTCTTGCAATTCATCTTCATCATCCCCTTTCTCCCTTTAAGAGATATTAACAGATGATCTCATCAAATGTTCCTCCTTCTTCTTACTCTTTGCCTCGACAATAGCATTCTTACATTACGCTTGATCAGCTGAAGATTTTGAACATGCAAAAACATTTCCAAAAATGTGACCAATGTGTAACACCCCGCTCTTTCAGGGAGTTAGGTAACGTAAGATTCCGAGTATATATATTTTTTTCAACAAAAACTCAACACAAAAATCGTTCCCCAAAGATCTCGTTACACCTTCTTAGAATATCAACTTAGAATCATTAATAAACTAAGACAAGTAAATCACCTCAAATGCGGAAGCTAGATCGAAATCTCAATAGAACATAACCGAAATCACTTTATTCATAACATGAAGCCAAACCAGCATTTTACATGACATAATCAAAATAAACAACATAATTGAAAACGATATATTATAAACTATCCACTAGTCGCCGTCACTCATCGGTAATCCCTTTTCCCTTCGCACCACTGCCTTCACCTGGAACGTTTGAATATTCAAGGAACAAAGTCCATATTAGATGATGAATCATCTAAATGAGAGTTCAAAAACACGTTTTCATGAATGAATGCCAAACATGAAATAAACCAACACCACCCGGCAAGCCCTAGCCCAAGAGAATCCCACACAACGCTCAACCATACCACGGGGAAAAGAAAAATCTCTCTAAAAGCCATGCCACCATACCGACACACCGACACGATGCGGTTCTAGCTTAAGAGGGGCAAGGTCAACGCATCTCCCTAATATCTCAGGAACAATCGTTACCAACTCCCGGCTCAGGAGGGTCACATCAACATAGGAATCCAGCTCACCATAATTACGTTAGGGATTACGTTCCCACTCAAAAGCATCCAGGAACCACTACCCAATCCCAACTCAAATCTCATATGGACCACCTAGTGATCCTAGTGCAACTTCCCTAACCATACGACCCGGCACGGAAACCAAGGCGGCTATCCCGGCATGCACACTAGCACAAGATACCTCTATATATTATTCCGTTAACACCCTTGGAGAATTACGGCTGCACTATCCAGACAACATTCTAGGCTAACATTCCATATGAACAACACAAAATGCATGACAATGCCACATATCACAACTCAAAGCATCATATAAACAATATTTTATAAAATGCAATGCACAAGTACAAAACATATAGGGACGAACCTCCCTCATGAAACCAACCGTCACTAGTTACCGTTTCCATGCAACAAAACCATTTTGCATAAAATCACAATACATCTAGGTAACACAAACACCAAGTTTTAGGGTGGAAACACCCATAATAAATCAAGTTTTGTGGACGAACACTCACAAGTCAAAACCAAGCTTTGGGATATAACCATTCACCTTAAGTATAACTCAAAATGCCTCGAAATTCAAGCTCAACCTCGACTCTAGTGTCAAGCTTTTAAATACTAAATTCCAAGCTCCAACACGTTCCTCAAGCTTCAAATAAATTTCTAGAATTTTTCTCCGTATTCCTTCCCTGTGTATTCCTTCTCCGCACGTCCTTCATTTCTCTCTTCATTTTTCCCAAGCCTTTCAACTATTTGTAAGTGATTTGAGTCGTGACCACCAAGAATTGATTATTACATGCCTCAATTATCGTGTAATTTCCTATAACCTATTTTACTCTATAATTATTCTCCCCATGTCCAAGAGATAACAATCAAATTAAACTTCAATAGCTGTCTTGCCACCACTTCATATATACATATTATAATTCCATCATCATGGCCAAGGAGCTTGACCTTCATGCACACCTTAGATACACTTCACACACATAAATACATATATTATATGTTGGAACTTGGCATTCACTTACTGGCATAATATATATATATATATTTATTAAAGAATTCTATCCTACACTTCACCCACATAAATATATATATTATACATTCACAACTCTTGGGCACCACACATAGTCTATTGTAATACCTCCTGATTTCATTCATAGCACACAGATACATATACATGTATATATATAATTTATATAATATACTATCCATAATATATAATTTATTAAAATCATTATAAATTCTTCAATTAAATTATTAATCCCACTTTATGCATTGCATAATTACAATTATATCCTCAAATATTAAATTAATAATCATTGAGATACTTAAAATCCAAAATTAATAACTTAAGAATTACTCGATAAGTACGTTTTTGTCCCAGCACCTTCACGGGACCCTTGTTTCATCCCGAAACCACTTCAGGGTTGATCCTTATGCAAAACCGGAGCTCCCTCAGGGTTCCGTTGACTTTCCAAAAGTCCCCTACAATGATTCAATTTTTTCTCAGCGTGAATCATAGCTGTACCAAAAACTGTTCCTAATCCAATTTCTTTTGACACCTAAATCATGCCTCGAATCTCTCATCGATACTATTCATTTTCCTTAAATATCTAGGGTCCGGGGTACTCCCTTCGGTTGATTCGATCGCTTAAAGCTGTGTTAGTGTACTCTACAACCTCATTATTTCAAAAATTCCATTTGTATGCTTCATAATATGCCATTTATGTCCTAAAGAATTTCCCGGGTATTATACAATGTGTTCTTTTACTCTGTAAACACCTCCAAACATAACTTTACCACACAACTTATATTTAATTTTATCCATTTTCTTCGGATCAATTAACATTCCATACTCCCATCCTACATCATTTGACTTTCTATTTTCTTCTTTTTTTTCCCTAAGTATTGAGTAATTAACATTGAATTAAAATGGATAACTAATGAACTAAGAAAGATGAACAAGCAGCAGCAGCAAATGAAAGATGAACAAATAGCAACAACTTTCTTGCTTGCTGCAACAGTTGCAGCAAGTAGCAATAACAATAAGTAGTTGTTACAACAACATTTGTTGCTTGCTTCTTGTTACAGTAAGAAGCAATTTTTTGTATCGAAGGAAAATGGCCATATGTACCGGACGAAGAAGAGCGAGAAGCAGCAAGGAGAGAACAACCAAGAGATGAAATCGGCGACGAGAGAGAATGGCCAAGAGATGAGATTGACGGCAACGAGAGATGATGGCCAAGAGACGAGATCGACGACAAGAGATAATGACAAAGAGATAAGATCGGCGGCGAGAGAGAATGACCAAGATACTAGATCGGCAGCAGTGGCGAGAGAGAGAGAGAGAGAGAAAGAAAGAGAGAAATGACCCAGGCAGCCAACGACCAGAGAAAGAAAGGGAAAGGGGAAAGGGAAATAACGATTCAGGCAGCTAGGTGGCCCAGGCCACCTAGGCACTGCCTGGGCCCGATTAATCAAACGTGGCACCTAGGGGTGCCGAGTTTCCCTTAATCACGACGGTCAGGGGCCACCTAATACCTAGGCCGCATTTTCGAACACTGATTTTGATGAAAGATTAATCACATAGCATTAGCATGTAAGAATGTTTGAAAACTGAAAACTGTGCACATTTAATATTGTTTGTAATGGCTAGTTTTTTAATTTCAACACAACATTAGGTGAGTAAACTAGGTATTACTTGAGTAAGATATATAGTTACTCGAGCAAGCTTAAAGATTAGCCGAGTAAACTTGGATGTTACTCAATTGTAAGATTATGATACTCGATTAAAAGTATATCATAGTTGATTAACATTTTATTCACTTGTAAATTTGGAAATATTACTTGATTATTAACAGCTTTTGATACTTATTAAAATATGACATTACGCGAGTACAAATTATTCTTAGTTGATTAATAATTCAAGTATAGAGACTCACACTATGTCTGATAATTTTTACTCGACTAAAACATGTAGTTACTCGATTAATTATAAAGTTACTTGATTAAACATAACCTCTTAATCAACTAAATGTTCAAGTATAAAGACTTCATATTTTGATCCCAATTTAAATCGCAACACCAATTTCTTAGTAACATAAAAAAACTTCAATTTCTAGTACCCAAACACCATTTCTTATACTGCAACAACCTTCTAGTATCCCATTTTATGTTAGTGAAATCTCAATTCATGATACCTTGAAGTTCTAGTATTGTAAACCCTATTTTGTGGTACTATAACAATATCTCAAACTAATAATGAATACATTAATTAATAAACAATTATAAAATCAAAATAATATTATAAAATTGTTTTAGAAATATTTTAAATTATAAATTATTTTAAAATCGCAATGAGATTTATTATAAATTCTTCAAAATTACTATTATTTTTCAATGTTTTTATAATATTGTAATATAATTATAATATTATTAACTAAAATAATATTGATGCAATCTATTATTATACAATATCATAATATATTGTTATATAATACTATTAATAATATAATGTTATATTATTATACTAGTTTTTTAAATTGTTGTTGGGTTGTAGAGTATATATGTAAAAGCAAAATATAATTCTTCTCAAATTTATTGGGTATTAGTGCAATTTAATTAAAGTTTGAGGGGCATTTAATTAATTATTAACCTCTATAATTAGTAATTAAAAAATAAAAAAATGAAAAAAAAAAGTCCAATAGAACCACTGGCAGTAGCGATGGCACCCATTGCTAGTTCTAAAGATGGGCGCCATTGCTAGAACCCATCGTTGCTTCTAGCGATGAAGCAACGATTGGTGGGTTCATAACCCATCAACCAGTGTGTCTGGGTTCCAAATCAAGAGCAGAGAGAGAGAGAAGGGGGGAAGAAGAAGAAGAAGAATGAGAAGAAAAAAAAAAAAAGAACGGTGATTGGCAATGACAAAGAAGTGACAATACTGAATGGACAGTGAGGCTCAAAATCAGTGATGGGTTTCAAACGTTGTACTAAATCAGCAAAAACACAGATAGGTTTGGGGAAAAAGGAAAGGCAACGAAGCCGACGATGGTTTTGGAAAAGAAGAAGCAACGGTAGCAACACCGGTGATGGATTTAGGGAAGAATAAGAAGAAGAATAAGCATCGATGGGGTTTGGAGAAGAAGAAGAAGAAGTAGCATCGCCGATAAGTGTCACAACCCCAAGGATCCCTAAGGATAAAGCAGTCATTATGTATTACATGTATTTTTTTGGTTGTACTCTTCTGTTGTATTTGTTAGTACCTTTAGTTATAAAGCCTATAAATAGGTTACAGTAATTAGAAAATGATGTTGAATGAATTGAATCTTGTTTCCCTCTCAAATTTTATCTCTCTCTCTCTCTCTCTCTCTCTCTCTCTCTCTCTCTCTCTCTCTCTTTCTCTTTCTCTCTCTCTATATATATGTTTCCTTTGAATTCTCTCTCATTTCTTTTGATTTCTCTCTCCCTTTCTACTTTCTCATTCTTGATTTTTTCATAATTCTATTTTAAAACCTAGGTAAACCCTAAGAGCGTGACATTTGGTATCAGAGCTAACGATTCTCAGCTGTGATTCTGAAAATTTCTTTTAAGAGTTGATCCACGATCGCTACATGGTGATAACGATGAATTAGTGAAGTTGATACAGAGGCAACTTTGAAGAGACTGTAACATAGCTAATTGAATCACAGGAAGTTGATCGTCAACTGATCCATCTTTAGCAATTGATCTAGAGCGACTGAATCTCGACTACTGCATTGCGATTGAGGTGAATTAGGAAGGCAGCTGTTGGAAGCTGTTCCTTGAGTGATTGATTGACCAGCAACAATTGCTGAGTGATCCAAAGCAATTGATCCTAATCCTAGCTACATTTGAAGGCAGTTTAGTGACACATTTAATCATCTCAGATCTCAATGTCGATCAATTTAGGAAATGATTCCATATTAGATTGATACTTAGGTGATTTTCAAACGACTGAATCTAAGTTATTGAATTGAATAGTAGGCGCTTCTCAGGAAGTTACAATTGAATTGATTAAGTTTAGGTGGAAGAGTTGCACAATGAAAGCAGTTTCAGAAGTGATCTATGGATGTAAGACTCGAGGAAACATGCACTAAACTCAACAGACATCTAGACGAAATAATGATTATGGTAGCTAAGCTATTTTAGACTCGCCTTCCAACTAAGTTACTTTCTAAGGAGTATTCAAATCCAATTATTCAAAGAAAAGGATAAGATCCAACGATAGATGGAGATTTTAACATTACTCGTACATGGAGTCAGCTTTCAGAGATAAAGGAAAGCTCTAGATCCATTGTAGTACCAATTAGAGCAAGCATTGGAAGCATACCTTATGTTTCCAGTTTGCAGACAATCGATCAATTAGTGTTAAATCAGGTTGGAGATGAGAGGTGTAGTGAAAAATTTAATAACCTAAAACAAGAAGGCTCTGTAATGGATTATAAGGTTAGGTTTAAGGAATTGAGGTCATGAATGCTCAATTCCCATCTGACCTTAAATAAGTCTACTGTGAACATGATGCATCCTACCATGGTAGAACAAGCTACAGAAAAGGCTAGGCTGCAAGAATTGGCGATAAAAGCCATTTTCAAAAAACATGGGTTGTCGCCTAAAAGTTATTCTATGAGCAACTAGTAGATTAGGGGTACTTCTAAGGCTACCAATCAAGTTTGTGATGGTCCACATGCAGTTAAAGAAGTTTTGATGGAGCAATTCAGACCATAACAAACTAACAATAGCTCTAAGGAAACTAATCTTTAGTTTGATGAGTATGGACAGGCATTCAAAGAGGACTTGGACAAAAGAAAGAAGCTAGAGGTTGAGGAAAGGCATTCTTTCGCTGGAACTTCTATTGGGAGGAATGGTTTTGAGAAAGAAGGTCCTAAGGATATTGTTCATTTACCTTTGGTTTGAGAGAATGTTGAGGAGTTCATGGCTTTGGTCAAAGCACATATCAAACAAGTTAAGATGATTCTAGTGGAAGAAAATTTTCCTGTTGTTTTGAGTGTTTTTGATCATGGACAATATGAAAGTCTTGTTGTCATTTCAACTAGTGTAAACCAAATTCTAGGCCAGTTTTAGTAAAAAGGGAACAATTAAAACTGACTTAATAGAAGAACATCTATATTGTTGAAGATTGTCTCGAGTTAGTGATAGGATTATGTGAAGCATTTTGTATGTGGTTATTAGGTAGTTGACAGACGGGTGGCACTCTTGTAATATTAGTTATTAGTGGAGGGAAAATTCGGTAATGTGATAACCGGCCCTAGAAAATATCACCATATTTTCTATAAATAGGGCATGAGGGTTGAGGGCCTAAGAATTGCATGTTCTCTTTATGTTTTCACGAGAACCAAGAGAGTGAGAAGGCTGTGAGTTAAAATAGTCTTGAACATTCTTGGGAAAGCTAGTATCATCGGAAAGAGAAAGAGAGAAAGTCCTATATTGTTATCCATCAATAAATAAGGCTGCTTGGTGGTGGTTTAAAGGCTGGATGTAGTGTCATTCACGTGGCATGAACCAAGATAAAATTGTCTTCTCATGTAGCTTGATTGTCTTTTTTGTTTTGTTTATGCTTTTATTTATATTCTTTATTAACTGTTGTGTTGGTTATATGTTGGCCGAGTGAGTTGAGAATGTGTTGAGGGGTGTTTGATCGGTTTCTTGTAAGGATTACAAGGTTACCAGTGCTCTCAATTCTAACAAATTGGTATCAAAGCCGGGTTTTGTCATCAAGAACCATCAAGAACTTAGAATTTCATCACATACCTGCAGGAATGGCTTCTATAGCCTCTCTGTTGCAGAATGTTGAGAAATTTGATGGCCAAAACAATTTTGGCCTATGGAAAATGAAGATAAGAGCCCTTTTGGGAAATCTTGGACTGGAAGATGTCTTAAAGGCTGGAAAGCCTATGCCTGAAACCCTAACTGAAGTCCATAAAAAGGAAATCAGGGATAGGAGGAAAGAGACCAACAAAAGAGCCTGTAACACCCCTATTCTAAGCCTAAGAGACAAAGTCTTGCGGGAGGTGTCAAAGATGACAACCACGGATGAGTTTTGGAATAGGTTATATGCACTCTACATGACTAAAACTCTCTCTAACTGGTTGTACTTGAAAACACAATTTTTTTTCCTTCAAGATGAGTGCGGGTCAAAGGTTGCAAGACCATATGGACAATTTTAATAAACTACATTTGGATCTTGAAAAAATAAATATTAGGTATGAAGATGAGGATAAGGCTTTGGTCTTATTACACTCTCTTCCTAAGTCTTATGAGACCTTTGTAGATATCTTAAAGCATGAGAGAGATAAGCTAACCCTAGATGACATGATAAGAGCTTTGAATTCCAAGGATTTACAACACAAGATAGAGTCCCAAAAATCTACCATAGAAGCTTTGGCAATGAACTCTAGAATAGGAAATAGAGACCCTAGGTTAAATGATAGGTCTCGGTCAAAGTCTAGGAATGGAAAGATAGTGGTTATGTAGGCACCTTAGGCAAATCCCACATTAGCCATGCAAGGGAGGGGGGAACTGGGTATATAAGTGTGAAGAATGTTCTGCATAGTGACGCGCATTTTGGGATTAAATCCCAAAGCGACAAAATCGGAGATTAGTTGCGACCTGAACCTGACAATACGTTGCTACGTGGACCCTGACCGTTACAGAATGGTATCAGAGCCAACCCCCGAGCCTCTAAGCGCGGTGGTGGGACAAACCTCAGCAAGAACGTTGAGTCCCTAAAGAGGGTTGCGTGTAGGCACCTTAGGCAAATCCCATATCGACTATGCAAAGGGAGGGAACTAGGCATATAAGTGCAGAGGGTGTTCTACATAGTGACATGCATTTTGGGATAAAATCCCAGAGCGACAAAACTGGGGATTGGTTGAGACCTGAACCAGACAATACATTGCTACATGGACCCTGGCTGTTACAGGTTAAATGTTTTCATTGCCATGAAGAAGAGCATATGAAGAAGGACTACCCAAATAGGAAGAAAGAATTCCAAGATAGAATCAGCCTCGAATGCTCAAGCATCATGTGTGGTTTGGCTATAAGAGTGCGAATGTCTTATAGTTTTTCTAGGTATGCAGGAAAAGCAGCATAGGCACTAGGTTTATGATGCACTTCTCATAAGAAATAGGTATTTGCCAATAGAAGACATGGTGGAGGAGGAATACGCTTGTCTAGGAAACAACTAAGGTCAAGGGAATTGGAGATGGGAGAAATTAGGAAGCATAGTGGAGCTATCTTAGAAGCTATAAAATGAAGCCTAATGTCCTTAGGAGAATTAGATAAAAAAAAAGCATTCTCCTATAGAGGAGAATTAGAGTCCTAAGAAGTTGCACAAGGATTTCTTAGAAAGATGGAAGTAACCCTCAAGAATAAAGGATATGTGGTGCATACTTGCAGGTTCTGTAGATAAGTTGCAGCCACTAAGGATAGCCCATGATAAGTTAGGTTAGGTCATTTTTTTAGGATGGCTCACAATGGTGAGCAAGGACTAGGAAATGTATCTAAGGCTAAGGATATTAGGGGAGGGAAAAGTTTACAGGTATAAGGGAATAGGAACCATGTAGTTTGGTAAAGTTACCAAATGTAAAAGTCTCCAAAACAGACCTTGTATTTGTCAAAAGCCTATTAGAGATCAGTTTCTAGGATCTAGGGGGAACCTATCTAGGCCTTGTCTCATGGTGGAGCTAGGTGAAGCAAACCAAGTGGAGATAGTGTGTCCTTAAGAATTCCAAAGCGTATACGAGCTTGTTGGAATTGAATATAATCTTGCTGGAATTGCTTTTGGTGTGAAGGGTTAGGTATTGTGGAGTTGTAGAATAGGTATGCCTAGCTCTTCGAAAGCTAAGGGAACTTACCTATGAGGGAAAACTCTACCAATAGGACATGAAATTAGCTGATGCTAAGGGCAAAGGATAGAATCTGGAATGCTATGTAAAGAAAAACAACAAGGAGAATCTTTTGGGAATGTCCGAAACTTGCCTATGAATTAGGGTATAGCAATAGGAAAATCTAGAAAAAAAAATTATCATTCTCATTGTGTAAGCATGGGCTGGATTGTGAGAGGGAGAAAACTAGCATTCAAGATAGCTTTGGCTCTTGCAGTGATGGTCCTTGTGAACAATGAGGGGAAAAGGGTGTGTGCAAGTGTTGTCTTGTATGGTGTAGCCCATGTTGATCAAAATCCGGGTTAAGCAAGGAAAGGGAAGGAGAATCATCTTGTAGGTAATAGGCAAGGGATTAGAAGGTCTAGTGTTGCCTATGATGGGTAAAAGATAGAACATAAAGTGAGTTACCAGTGAGATATGGAAAGAGTTGGGTTTAAGATACTTGTGCACTAGTTTTGAGTGCTAAGGAACAGGCTGAAAAATAGAACCTCTTGCATAAGAAGAGGGATGCACTTTTGACCAAATGAATGGCATGGAGACATGTAAATTTGGGGAGAAATGAAACTTGGACTTAAATGGAAGATCTCTTAGGTTAAAGGGGTGGAGTGCTATGAAGTGTCTATTTGAGAATTAAGGAAGGTGCTGGAAATGGGGAAAAGTCTAGGAAAAAGTCTAGACAAATGGTCATTGGTTAAAGTAGCACATGAAGGCTTAATTTGAGTCGAATAGGTATCTCTAACAGCCATGATCCATGTGAAAATTAAGGGAAAATTGATCTTATAGAGTAGCCCAAGGGAATAGAGGTTGGAGGGAAAGGTAAGCAAGGTTGATTGCTTAGAAGATCTCTCTAGGAATGATAGTAATTCCCAAGGTGAAGGTATAAGGAATCAGATCCCTTTAGGATAAGTCCAAGGGTTAAAATTGAGTGCCGGAGGAAGCTATGAGTATTCCAATGGTATGCCTAGTGAAATGTAAGGAAACTTCTCTGGAAATTTGTCCATGAGGACTCTCAAGGTGTAGCTAAGAACTTAGGTCAATATTTGAGAGTGTAGGATAAAGGAGAAATTAGAAATTCTAAGGCATAGAGGTTGGAATAGGAATTAAACAGCTTATGGCAACCTAGGATTACCCAAACTTAAGCATACTCTGTTAAGTTGATAGATAGATGAGAGTTAAAAGAAAAAGATGGGCAGCCTTTAAGTTTGAAACAAACATGAGAAGGAAGGACAGTGGTAAACCCTAAAGACCAGTTTTGGGAAGCTAGGAGTAAGTCTAGCAATGTTAAGGCCAATCCGAATATGGTGCAGTGTAGATGTGATGCTATGTAAAAGTTTGGAACCTTTGGGATTAAGGAATAACATTGAGTATGGATTTGGTTTATGGTGGAGTGTACCTAGATGAAAAGCCATGTATTTCTTAAGGGGTATAGATTGCGATTTGTGTAGCAGAAACCCTAAAGGTGATAAGGTGGGATAGCTAATGGGCAGTT
This sequence comes from Diospyros kaki, assembly GCA_036245055.1. NCBI lineage: Eukaryota > Viridiplantae > Streptophyta > Magnoliopsida > Ericales > Ebenaceae > Diospyros > Diospyros kaki. The sequence continues at coordinate 36,040,856 of BSEG01000016.1, forward strand.
CAAATTGGTTTAGAATTTAGTCCGACTATGGAGAGACCAATCATATTGGTGTTAGGAACATATTCATTAGGAAAACCCCATGAGAAGGAGGAATAATCCTAATTAAAGTTGCATGCATATGTTATGCAACAGGAAGTATGATCCAATGTGTCCCATTGTTGAAATTTACAGCATTGTTTTGATGTTCTTAATGTTTGTTGATGTTGATTGTTTTGATGGTTAGGTTATCATGCAAGAAACCAAAGGAAGAGCAAGCCAAAGGTTTTGATGGATGAAGATGGAAGGTATCACACTCAAGACAATGGTGGAGATTTGTTGAAGATTGTCTCAAGTTAGTGATAAGGTTATGTGCAGTGTTTTGTATACGGTTATGGGATAGTTAACAGGCGGGTTGCACTCTTGTAATATTAGTTATTAGTGGAGGACAAATTCGATAATGTCATAACTGACCCTAAGAAATATCACCTTATTTTTTATAAATAAGGCTGAAGGGCTGAGGGTCTAAGAATCAAATGTTCTCTTTATGTTTTCACGAGAGCCAAGAGAGTGAGAAGCCTATGAGTTAGAATGGTCTTGTACATTCTTGGAAAAACTTATATCGTGGGGAGAAGAAAGAAGGAAAGTCCTATACTGTTATCCATCAATAAAAAAGGCTACTCGATGGTGGTTTTAAGGTTGGATGTAGTGTCATTCACATGGCATGAAGCAGAATAAAATTTTGTCTCCTCATGTGGTTTGATTGTCTTTCTTGTTCTGTTTATGCTTTTATTTCTATTCTTTATTGTCTGTTATGTTGCTTGTATGTTGGCCGAGTGAGTTGAGAATGTATTGAGGGGTGTTTGATCAGTTTCTTGTGAGGATTACAAGGCTACCAATGCTCCCAATTCTAACACATATGGTTCGAAAGATGATGGACAAGAATAATGGCTAGTGGCCGTAAGTTCTTGGGGACAAAAACTCGTCACCCCAAGAATGAAGTAGTCATTATGTATTGCATGTAATTCTTTTGGTTGTACTATTCTATTGTACCTTCTAATATCTTCAATTGTAAACCCTATAAATAGGCTAGAGTAATTAGAAAATGATGTTGATGAATGAATTGAATTCTATTTCCCTCTCAAATTCTCTCTCCCTCCTTGTTTCTTCTAAATTCTCTCTCTTTTCTTTTAATTTCTTCCTCCCTTTCTACTCTCTCATTCCCATTTTTTCCAAAATTCCATTCTAAGCCCCAAGTAAACCCTAGGAGCTTGACAGCAGGCTCTCATCGGTTGGCCACGGTTTTTCCTTTTTTATTAATAAAACAAAATTAAAAAATGACAGCCGGTTGACAACTTTTTAATGGCTGGTGCCGAAGGCTATGGCCTATGGGTACCATAGGAATTTCCGTAAACAATGCATATACACTCATCATATATGTACTTGTCAAAATGATTACATGGATTCACAATTCAAATAACTATGCAATTCACAACATTGATTACTACCAGTATCCATTGCAAGAACAGCCTCCCCCTTTGAAATGGTGGAATCGATTCCTATCCCTTATAATTATTTCCCGATCAAAAACTTGAGAGACAAGCTTACTCACAGTGTGACAGTCCTTGCAGATTCTCAAGTTCTTTGTGATTCGAAGAGTTTCACCAGATTTCGTCTTCAACAAGCCAAGAGCAATAGCAAGTTTCTCACTATGATAATGCAGGGGATTTTCCCTTTCTTCCTCCTCAACATCACGCAGCAGGACCCCATTTGTGTCGGCCACATAGCCGGCAGTTCTAACACCTTCCAGCATCTCCTCCACTTTGGCATATATCTCTTCAGCTAGCGGATGATCCCTTCCTCCCGCAACAAACTCATTCACAACTCCATCCAATTCGATCATGGAAAAGCCCGCGGGTTTGTTCACTCCCCTATCGTTCATGACCTTCCTTACGCGGCCAACCTCTGCCCATCTACCGGCACTGGCATACATGTTGGCTAGTAGCACATATCGCCCACTGTTAAAAGGGTCCAATTGAATTACTCTCTTCCCTATTTCCTCTCCAAGCTCCACGTTCCCATGGATCCGACAAGCGCCAAGGAGAGCACCCAGGACACTTGCATCGGGACTTGTTGGCATCTCATTGATGAGCTCTTTGGCTTCCTCCAACAGTCCAGCTCTTCCGAGCAAATCTACCATGCATCCATAATGCTCTGATCCAGGCGCAATATCGTGAACCTCTGTCATGTAACGAAAGTAATGGCGCCCTTCTTCCACCAACCCCGAATGAGCACACGCGTTAAGCACATTTACGAAAGTTATGTAATCAGGAGATATTCCCCGTCTCTCCATCTCATTCAGAAGCTCAACAGCAGCCATGCCTTTCCCATGCAGTGCCAGCCCCCCGATCATGGCATTCCAAGACGAAATCGCTTTGTGGGGCAATCCGTTGAAGACTTCAAAAGCCTTGTCCAAGCAACCACATTTACAGTACATATCAATGATTGCAGTAACAAGTTTCCGGTCCATTTCAATGCCACTCTTCTGCATATATCCATGTATCCACTCCCCTTGTTTTAGAGCTCCCGAACCTTTACAAGCCGATAACATAGTGGCTGCAACGTATTTATCCAGCAGCAGGTTCTCTGATTGCATCCTGCGGAACAAAGCAAATGCCTCCTGAAAGCAGTTGTTCTGGACAAAAGCCGCCATCATCGCATTCCAGGAAGCCGAATTCCTTTCGTGCATCAACTCAAAAAGTTCAAACGCTTCATCAACACATCCCCACTGGGAATACCCACTAATCAAAGTGGTACAGGATACAACGTTCCGACGAGGCATCTTGTCAAATACCCGCCTTGCTTCCTCCAAGCGTTCACAATTAACATACATATGAATCAAAGAATTCATGGAATATGCATCTGAAATGGAGCCAAATTTTAAAACATGGGCGTGGACTTGTCTCCCCTCGTCAACAGTGCAACAAGCTTTTATAAGAGAAGGGAATGTGAATCTGTTGGGCGTAACAGATTCACTCAGCATTTGGGAGTACAACAGAATGCAATCTCTGGCTAACCTACGTTGCATATGAGCTCTAATGAGGACATTGTAGATGAAGGCATCCGGGTGGGGCATTACATCGAACACTTGGAGGGCATACATTAAATCGCCAGACTCGGATAGAGCACAGAACTTGATAACCCGGCCCATGGCATAGTTGTCGGAGGAGAGGCCCAGTCGGATAATTTGGGAATGGACCTGCTTGAGATGGGTCATTGTTAAGAAGCAGCAGCGGCAGCGGGAAGAAGACTCTTCTGGGCATAGCGAGATCTTGCAGTTGCCGCTGGGAAGGCCTACACAAACTGGGCTGCAACCCATCATTATCCTTCCTTCATGCACTTAGGATGTTGATGATACATAGCCATAGTATATAAACTATCCATCAATTGGATTTGGAGGGGTCAGGAATTGTTATGTTGTACAACGGGGATTGGGAGGCCGTGGGACCCATGAGGAGCAAATTTTTCATTTTTATATCAAATTTTGTTAAACAAAAGATAACATAACATGCATTAATATTAATTTTAGAAGTACTTGATCCTAAAATTATCTTAAATCTCATAATTAATTAAGTAATTTTAGTGTTTATGTTATGTATGTCAAATCAATTTTTGTTAACAAAATTTGACAAAAAATTAAAAACATGACTAGGTTTTAGAATTCACCATTTAGTGGCTACAGTGACAAGAAAAGTACAATGACTAATTTATTATAAGATACAAACCTAAGGGAATAATTTATCCACTAAATATATATTGTAGTTCCTTTTCCCTCTTTTATCCCAAAATTTAAAATTTACCCGATATTCAAAATTAGTGATGATAGTCCCTCAAATGACTAAAATTCAAAGTGTTATGACTAATTTTAAAACTAATTAAACAAATTTCAAAATAAAAAAATATTCAAAACCAAAGAACTAAAATTCCAAGGGTATGCAGTTAATTTAACCATATATATAATATGTACGGACGGCCCTTTGATGTTCTGAGTACGTAATACATATTAATAAACTAATTTTAAACAATAACCAAAAACAAAGGCAGAAATTGAAAAAAGGACTGCAACCAAGGGAACTAAGGTTATTGGCGAGGACCGTTCAGGAAAATACTTAAATTTGTTTGGTGTATAAGTGAGTTCATATGCTTAAAAGATTACAACTTAACATCATCACCCAACATATTCAGATTTAACTAAACAACTTACTAAATAAAATAAAAATTAATCAAATCTATAAGTGTTGAATCCTGCTGCCAAATCTTAATGTTTTGAGTACATAAACCCAACTCTAGACTCAGTGGTCTGGTCCCTAGATATTTTCCATCCGTTTGATTGTGTCCCCTCCTTTCATCTTGAATTTATTAGATAGAAGAAACCAAAAACCTCTCCACATTTGGGGAGCATAACTAGACAGACAAAACTCAGCCTAAAACAACCGTCTAATCTCACTGATTCTACATCTCTATTTGATAATGAAAAGGGAACAAGATACAAACTCTCAAGTGAAGGCTCAAGGCAGTTCAAATTAACAAGGAAACTCAGCTTTGAACCTAGCCAGAAGGACAAAAACAAGAGGAAGAAGAAGAAGAAAACCAGGTTTGGGGAGAGGGACCATCCATAGACACTAGGTTCTCCTTAATCTGCACACATAAACGGATCGACTTCTCCAAGGTCCGCAACAGCAGGTTTCAAGTCTTCTGGATCCTCATTCTCAGGGGCAAAAAATGTCGGAAATGGAAGGGATGAAATATCCGGCTTTTCGTAAACAGCATCTTTTATAAACACAAAATTTCCTTCAGCTCCTGGAACCTGCACAAGAATATGTCGGAAAAGTAATGGCAGATAGAGGTACTGTATATTGTGGGTTTTCCTCCCCGCCCCACCCTCCCAAAAGAATGTAATCTATGACTTTTATGAGACGGACGACAAATAGTGCATAAAGGAATGTGAACACAAGTTTTGGTTAATCATATGAACCCAGTATGCAATATGGACTTTCATCGATGGATTATCCCCCTGCATGGATTCACTTATTTCTATTCTTTAGTAGTGTACCTCATATGGTTAGTCAGCATGCATGCATCAAAGGACGTCACGAGGATACTTGGAATCAACTAGCTTGAAAAATGGATTCTTTTTACATGTGATGCCCGAGAAACAAAACTGAACTACCGTGTAAGATTGAAGCACTCACACAAGAAAGATTGAACGGTTAGGGATAAAAAAGACCCATTGAACTGCACCTACTGTCATTTAACTTCCCTCATCTAAACTGCATACAAATTAATCTCCCAACAATGAAATGATTCAATTCAGTCCTGTTAGATAACCGGCGGAGAAATTAACAAAAAACAGTCAAACCACTCAACCATAACTAAGTATAAATGGACCAAGAAGCCCTTTCATAGCAGTAACTGATTTCTTTAAACAATAAGTACATTATGAATTAATTTTTACACAAAAGATCCTCCACAATTGCTACCTTCATTATTTTTGTGCATCTTGTATGCCTATAAATACTATCAATCATATCCAGTTTTAACCCCTTTTTAGGTCATTAAGGCTCCCTTAACAGCAATACAGGAAAACTTCCTCTTCTTCACACTACATTGTTCTTATTCTATTCCAATTTCTCCATTCCATTGCCTCAACAAAGTGAAGCACAATCACCTATCCCTTAGCCTATTTCTACCAGATATTCATAACCATTGTCACAACTAATGGCAATGCTAGCATGCAAGAACTATTTGTACCTTAGCCACAATGGAAATGGTAGAGGAAGATCCATTGGGATGCAGAATTGCTGTCAAGAGGACTACTCTTGTCAAAGTAAATCAGGTTAATTGTTTTGGAGGTAGAAGAGGGAAAGCACAGAGATTTAAGGGGCTGAGACGAGAAGTGAAGATGGGACAGAAAATAGATTGGCAGTGATGCACTAGGAGCACAGAGGAGAGAATAGAAGATTAGGAAGAGAAATGAGCTTTGAAAAGTTAAGTCAAACATGTTATCACAGAGCTTCTGTTAAAGGGTGGTCTAAAATTTAATTTGTCCATAGTTGAAGGGGTTAGAATGTAAGCCTCTTTTTAGATGAAGGGAACTAATGGATACTACGTCAGTATTTTTTTACTTTTTTTGCTTGAAATACTAAGTCAGTATTGAAGAGGTGTATATGCATTTATCCCTACTGGTTATAAAACCATACCTGGCCTTTCACCCACATCAAGTTCCTTGCCGGATCTATTCTGTAAACCCAGACATTTTTAACAGTTCGCTGTTTCGCACCCATGCGCCCAGGCATCTTCTTGCCTTTAAATACCTGTTCAAAGAAAGTAGCAAGTGTAAGTCATACCATGTATCCACAGTAAAACTGCAGTTTCAACTGATAAGAAATTTGCACGAACCCTTCTGCCCCCACTTTCTTCTTTAAATGTATGATGAAACAAACCCTTTCAGAATTCAAAATAACACATTGACTACAAGCTTCTGAATAAGTCCCAAATTCACTAGGTCAAACAATTCCTGAATTCGCCAAAAAATTAGAATGAACTTAAAAAATGTATGGTTCAAAAGGAAAACCATGTCTACTGCAAAAGGTGAAGTCGTTTAACATTAAAGTTAAACAGCCTTCTTCATGGTCATTTTGTAAACAGTTAGTATTAAAATATGACTGAAAAAGTAAGCTGCTATAAAAAGAAGGAAAACTGTCAAGAGTCTAATAATCAGTTACTGCAATACATTTGATTACTCATTTTTCATGGTCATGCAAGTAACAAAATAGTAACTAAATTCTACTTAAAAAAAAGGCTGCTAGATAGCAAAATATAGGCTGCTGCTCAGTTTTAAATAAAAAGTCACCAAACACACCTTTCCAGGAGCATCCCTTTGACCAGTAGAACCAATACTTCGATGAGATAATGATGCACCATGAGATGCAGGACCTCCCTTCATGCCCCATCTTTTCATCCCTCCCTGGTTGGAAAGCAGTGGAAATGTGTATTACAATGCAAAGCAAAAACTATCTCACAGCATAAAAAAGGATGTCAAACAAACATATGTCATGGAATAACTGCATATTTACCCGAAATCAAGTCCTCAGGTACAAGGAGTATATGAGCAATCAATATCTTTGATACTCATTTATCTAAAAACCAATACACCAACCATTGCGCAGACAGGAAACAGTGCTTTTAAAGGCTCTAAGCGCACTCAAGCACAAAGACATTCTAGAGCTTAAGCATGAGGCACAAAGCACAAGCGTGAGCTCAATCGAAACAAAGAGTAAATGTTAGGAAAAAATAAAGAGATTATACAATAACTACAAGTAAATTACTAGATAATACTGTCAACATAACAATTTATGCTAAAAGAGAACAAAATAGGGTCTTTTAATTAATTTCCTATGATTTAGTCAAGATTAAGAAAGTCATCTTCATCATTAGAGTAATAGTTCTCATCATCGTCCTTATCAGTGCCATCTAATTGACTTCTTCAACCAAAAATGGCCATAAACTAGAAGTTGGAGCAGGCATTCCAGTTGTTACATTGCCACCTTAATTTGCTTCTAACATATCTAGACTCTTCATCTCTAGCTATATTAGCAACAACCCCACATGTCAAAAAATCATGACCAAAAATAGAATCATTCTCTTCTACAACACTCCAAGATATTTACATAATACATGGGTCTGTTTTGGTGTATTAGGTACACAATGACAACTCTTTTCTTTTTACTGTAAAATAATAAAAGATTTAAAACTAAATAAGCATGCTCAACTTCCCTTTGCTCTTAAAAAATAAAAAATGTTGCTTTTAGGGCTTAAGCTGTGCTTTATCATCTGCGCTTCGCTTTGACAAGAAAAAGCACTAGGACTGTGCTTTGTGCTTTTTTTTGCACTTAAGCTCACTTAAGGGTGCTTTTAACAACACTGATGGGAAAATATATATACAAGCATAAATAGAAAAAAGAAAACAAACGAATATTACATGGGCAAACAAGACAGCAATGCAACTGCAAATGACACCACTTTAATCTCCAGTTGTTTCCTGTCCAAAAAGAGAAACTTTTCCACAAAATATTAAGTGGAAAAACAATAAATGAACTATCATCCCCTAAGTAACAACAACAACCAAAGGCCTTAAACCCCATTTCCCCTATAACTCTGCTACTACATAAATGTTAACTTTACCAGTGTTAAGAATAATAACTAACATTTCCAATCTCAGCTTCCTTAACATTATAAAATATAAAATGGCTTGTCAAGGACAACTTCCACTTTAATTTTCTCTTTTTTCAAGTGTTCTCTTAACCTTTCCAACTTGGTTAAGCATTGTCTTCCTGTCATTATCCTCGTGGGGAAAGAATTCCTTAAATCCAAAGCCTTATTCAGTCAGATTCAGAATCAAACACAGAAAATAGAAAATTGTTGCACCTAAAAGAATAAACAAACAAGTAAATAAACACAAAAATAGCTAGAAATAACCAGACGCTATGTTACATGGAAACTGCATTTTCAGGCATTGTACTGGTGTCAACATGACATGACACTGGTATTGGTATGAGATGTGTCAAACTCTTCATCTTTCGGGTCTATGTGTTAATTCTTGGTTTTTATGTATTTAATTTACTTTTAAATTTAAAATAATAAAAACTAACAATTTATTTTGATTTATTATTTCTGTTAATCTACTTTTAGCCATTTAAAATATACGTTTTATGAGATCACCCAAATTGCCTACCCACCACTTACCATTTTATCTTATATATGAATAACTAGCATACCCTTAATTTTTAGTTATAGAACTAAAAGATAAAAAAGATTTGTAAGTGTCGGGGTAAGATAGTAAGATTTTTTATGTCATATTGCAGTACCCATGTCCTACACTTGGACACATATACCCATATCCTAAAATTTATGAAGTTGACAAGTCCAACCTCTAGGTACATATTCATATCTAACACCCATACCCGAGTCCATGTAACATAAACCAGATGAGCTTAACTTATTCATAGAAGTAATTAAGGTTAATAATTGTTGTAATCACTTGTATTAGATTAGCTTTGGGTTATCTTGAGAGGATGTTTTTTGCTGTTAGCATTTGTATATCACTTGTGTTATTCTAGAAAGTTTGTTTCTAGAAGGGTTAGTTAGCGTTTTAAGTCCAGTTAGTTGGCTGTAACTACCGGTTTAGTTAGCTTTCTGTTTACCGCCTCTATGGTGTATAAATAAAGGTCGGGTGAGAGGCATTCCATTATGTTGTCTTGTAGCAAGAAGGTGAGAGGAGTATGTGCAAGGTTAAACTTGAGATCAGAGAGAGTATATCTTTGTATTCTTGGATAGGGAAACTCTTAACAGTTCTGGGTATAAGACTGTTGAAGAGTTATAGTGCATGTAATCCTTGATTTGTTCGTTCAAGATAGTGGAGATAATGTGCCTAAGACAATCTGGATATAGGTCTTCTTTAGAAGACTGAACCAGGATAAATAGGTGTTGTTCTTGTTTCGGTTTCATGTTCTTTATTTCTGTGTTCCATTAATTCTTGTTGTTGTAAGGGTTTGAGAGATTATGTGGGTAGGTCTATTGTAAGTGCGAGTGTCTTAAGAGGGAGCTATGCGATTATTCTATAACTTGGTATCAAAGCCTATAATCTGTGGCATTCAAGATTCTTCAAGAAACCTAAGGAGACAGAATCGAAGGCTCAAATCGAGATGGCGCCAACTGCATCAAGGTATGACATCGACAAATTCGATGGGTCTAACGACTTCGGCCTATGGAGGATCAAGATGGAAGCGTTCCTCTGCAGTCAAGGCCTAGAAGGGGCACTGGAACCAGAGGTAATCGAGACATCAACTGAGAGCGATACACTGGCTCTAAGTGCTGTGCAGAAGGAGACTCAGGCGGAGATCAAGAAAAAGGCTTATAGCCTTCTGATTGTGAGCCTAGGAGACAAAGTTCTAAGGGAGATATCAAAGCTGAAATCTGGAAAAAGACTAGAAGATTTGTATCTCAAGAAGACTCTCCCCAGTCGGTTATTCCTCAAAGCCAGGCTCTTTAATCTTAAAATGCATGAAAATCGAAAGCTCCAAGAGCATTTAGATGACTTTAACAAACTATGTTTAGATTTAGAAAACATAGATGTAAAGTATGATGACGAAGACAAGGCCCTAGTTCTTCTATATTCATTACCTAAGTCCTATGAAAACTTTGTGGATAACCTCTAACACGGTAGAGAGAAACTTTCTTTAGAAGATGTAATAGGGGCACTAAATTCTAAAGAATTAAGGATTAAGATGGACAGTAAATCCAACTCCGGTGAGGCCTTAACAACAAGATCAAGAAGCACAAAAAAAGATTAGAAAAATAAGGGTAAGACGAGGTCTAAATCTAGAAATGGAAAAAGGCCAATAAAATGTTACTACTGTCAGCAAGAAGGCCATATTAAGAGGTTGTGTCCAAAGAGGAAAAAGGATCTAGCCGAGAAGGAGAGTTCAAGAGGAGAGGTGAACTTTTGTGATAGTAGTTATGATAGTTCTGAAGCTTTAGTTGTAAGTGAAAGAGCAGAGAGCCAAGAGTGGGTTTTAGACTTTGGCTGCTCCTTTCACATGACTCCAAAACGTCACTGGTTGCAAAACTTTAAGATTTTTAATGGAGGTAATGTCTTACTAGATAATGACCATGAATGTGAGGTAAAAGGGATAGGAGATATTAAGCTAAAATTGCATGATGGCTCACATAAAACCCTCACAGCCGTTAGGTATATTCCAGAATTAAAGAGAAATTTGATTTCTCTTGGGGAGCTAGATAGAAATGGCTTAAAGTTTAAAGGTGAAGGAGGAGTTGTTAAAATAACTAAAGGGTCTTTAGAATGCATGAAGGTTGAATTAAGAAATGGAATTTACCTTTTGCAAGCTACCACATTATGTGGTGAAGCTGCATCTATAAGCCCTAAACCCAAATCTAAGGAATCTCTATGGCATTTACGAATGTCTCATATCAGTGAGCAGGGTCTTAGAGAGCTCTCAAAGCAAGGTATATTGGATTTAGGACAAACCATAGGCTTAGGCAAGTGTGAGTCTTGTATATATGGTAAGGCAGCAAAGGTAAAATTCAATAAATCAGTAATACACTCATTAAAAGAACCCCTAGATTATATTCATTCAAATTTATGGGATCCAACTCAAACTGAATCCTAATGTGGCTCTAGATATTTTCTATCAATAATAGATAACTTCTCTAGAATGTTGTGGGTATATGTCCTAAAGTCAAAAGATAATACATTTGAAACTTTTAGCGCATGGAAGGCTATGGTGGAAAACCAGAAAGGCTAATCTACCCTAAAATATTCTTGAAGTTGAGTTTGACTCTCCTGAACCTGAACCTGATCCAGAAACAGCCGATGATCATGTCCATGAATCATCCCAATTTGAAGGAGATGAGGATGACAATGAGGTGGACTCGAGCATAGTAAACCAACCAAACCCAGATAGGTATAGTGTGGCTAGGGCCCGGTAGTCTAGAGCCCGTAGGCCACCCCAAAGATATGGCTACTCAGATTTAGTAGCATATGCCCTGAGTAGTGCTTCTGAAATAACAAGTGAAGAACCACTTACATATGATCAAGCAATATCTGCTAAAGATTCTGATACGTGGGTTGAAGCCATGCAGTCCAAGATAGCTTTCCTTAAGAAAAACCAAACTTGGAAACTGGTGGAGAGACCTAAAGGGCAACGGGTAGTTGGCTGCAAATGGCTGTTTAAAATTAAAGAAGGAGTTGGAGAAAATTCCAAGCCTAGGTACAAGACTAGGCTAGTTGCTAGAGGCTTTGCCCAAGTCCCAGAAATAGATTTTAATGAAGTATTTTCTCCTATTGTAAGGCATACTTCTATAAGGGTGTTGTTGGCCATCACAGCTAAATTGAACCTTCATTTGGGGCAGATCATAGTTCTGAAAGGCGAGAGGCGCAGTGAGGCGCAAAGGGTCCTGGAGCCTAAGGCGCAGGCGCACGAGGCGAGGCGGGCGCCTTTGCGAAGCGAGGCGTGCCTTTTAGAAAAAAAAACTCAAAATATTGTAAAATCATAAACAACTATCAAATTATCAATAATAATACATTCATATCATTCATGATTCATTATCTTCAAATTCTAAACTAACAACATCAAAATTGATTCATTCATCATGCAAATTCTAAACTAGAAATATCATCAAAGTTCAAACTTAAAGTCTCAAACTCAAACAAGTACCAATCATAATCCAAAGTTCTAAACCAACGCATAAACACTACAAGTCCACAATCAATATAAAGAAGTTTTAATCAATCATCATCAAGGAGATCATCAACATCAAGGTCAATATCTTCATCATCCCTTTCAATCACCCCTTCATCTTCTTCTTCATCTCCCAATTCTTCTCCCTCTTCCAAGTCTTCATCATCTTCGGTCTCTGCCTCACTTTCCTCCTCTTCTTCAATCTCTTGAGTTACTCATCGCTTTGAAGTCGAAGCCGAAGTTGAACCCGATTGTGATCGAGTTTGTTTAATTCTAAATCGATAACTAGGCTCTCCAACTCCTGCAGCCACGCGACATTACTCCATGTCAACCCATCCCCAACGTCATCTGAAAAAACAATTTCATCATCTTTATCATTCTCCTCATCAAGTTTTGCAGTCAACCATTCATTGCTTTCATCAATATGGGTCAATATGATAGGGTCAATGGTGTCACGCATTTGATACCGGCATTTCAATGCTCTATTGTATTTCACAAACACCAAGTCGTTTAAACAAAGTTGATCAAGCCTGTTTCTCCGTTTAGTATGAAGCTGCAACAATTTATGCAAAAGCATACTAAGAATAAGCTACATGAAACAAACCAACTACTAATAAAAATTGTAAGTGTTATATGCACAATGCACTTACATTTTCAAACACACTCCAATTACGTTCACACCCAGATGAACTACAAGTCAAGCTAAGAATTTTAATTGCAAAATTTTGCAACGTGGGTGTTGACATTCCATATGAAGCCCACCATTCAGCTGTCCAATAAAATTCATGGGTTAATTATTATCTATTATCTAGAATGATATATATATAATGTAATATATATATATATGTGTGTACCTGATTTTTTCTCAGCTCTCTTTCTAATAGCCATATAGTTTCCAAAGAACCCATCTGCCTTGCTACACATCGAAAGCTCCGCATCAATTTGGTCTTGAACCTTTACATCTGGATTTAACTTTCTAATGTATTCATATAAGCTAGTCATGATCTCTGGATCTATACGTTCAGCCTTGTAGAAATATTCTGGATTCAAGTACCAACCAGCAACATGCAGGGGGCGATGAAGCTGAACATCCCATCGATTATCAATGATTTGAAAAATGGGTACATACTTCTTTTCATCCCCATTAAAAGAGTTAGCAATCGCTTCTTTGGCCCTATCCATGGCCTTACATATGTATCCCATAGCCGACTTCTTCTCACCATCCACTAAGCGCAGTACACGCACCAATGGACTAGCCACCTTTAAAGCATATACGACATTGTTCCAAAATGAAGGCATCAAAATCACTTCTACAATCTTTTTAGCCCCCGCTTCTTTTACCCACTTGCTTGTCATCCACTCCTCGGAGGTAAACATCCTTCTAAGGTTGCTTTTCAGACGATGCATCCTGCCCAAAGTGATAAAGGCAGTTGCAAACCGTATTTTTGCAGGCCTCAACAACTCTTTCTTGTCAGCAAACCTTCTAAGCATGTTTACTAGACTTGAACGAGTATAAATGTAGCTATTCACCATAACAGCTCTCTCAAATGTCTTCTTCATATTAAGTAACTTGAAAATATCTTCCAACATTAAATCCAAGAAGTGCGCTGCACAAGGTGTCCAAAACAACGTAGAATATTTTGCCTCCAAAAATCTTCCTGTTATTATTTAGAGTGAAATTAACAAGATATTAGTAAATAATAAATGAATTTCATACCTGCTAAAACATTGTTTGAAGCACTATCGATGACCACTTGCACCACATTTCTCACTCCAATCTTTTCCACACATTTGCTTAATAATTAAAACATCTTTTTCCCAGTCTTTGAATAGCTAAAACCATCAACAGACTCCAAAAACATACTTCCTTTAGGAGAATTGACTAAAAAGTTAATCAATGTTCTTTCCCTCTTGTCTTTCCAGCCATCTGACAAAATGAAACATCCATATTTGGCCCACGCCTCTTCATGATCTTTCATCATTGCACAAGTGGCTTCCACCTCTTGTTTGAGAAGGGGAACCCTGACTTCATGGTAACTAGGCGGCTTCACACCTGGACCATACTGACCAACTCCTTCTATAAAGACTTTAAAATTGTTGTATGTCACTGCATTAAATGGAATGCCTGCTCATACATCCATCCTGCAAAGCTTATACAAACTTGAGCTCTTAACTCTTTTTGCAAAATCATTCTCACCCAACCTTGTTTGCTTTCCTTTGCCCTTGCTTTTCAACACATTAACTTCTGGGTCTTTAAGAAAAACATCAAGTGGACCCTTTTGTGTTGACCCTTTAACACTACCAACACTACCAGTATCGCTTCCACTTCCGTTAGATACAATTGGTCTTTTTCTACTTTGAGGCGGCGGCTCATCATCATCTAACGATGCCATATTTCGCTCATCCTTGTTATTTTTCTTCTTTTGCATGTACTCTCCAATCTCTACTTTTACTGATGGAGGACATTTTGGACAAGCTTTAGTATTCCTAAAACCACCCACAAGATGTTGTTTCGCCCGAAATATACCACCTTTTGTTACTTTACGACAAAATTTACATGTGGTGGTATTTCTATCATTAGGATCAGCTTTAAAATAATTCCATGTCGGGTCAGTTTTGGAAGTGGTTGACGACATTTATTGGGTTGCTTCAACACAATTTCAACTTCCACAAAATTCTCCAATCAACACGAAAACAACAACCGTATAAACTATAAAGAGAGAGCAGCAACCAGCAAGAGAAATTAAGTAAGAATGCAAGAAATAATCAAATAAAAAACAAATAAAGAACTCACAAGAGTAAGTTGGAACCAAGAAGAGGGGAGGCTGGAATGGAACCGAGATTGGCAGCTACTTTCGGTGGGCAACGGGCTGCTTAACAGTGTCACGATACCCCCGTGAGACCCACTGATCCTAGCTCGGATTGAGTTAGAAGTGGGGTTCGTCTAATGCAAAACAGAACAGAGCAAGGGAGAGAGAGAACGAGAATGGAGAATGAGAGAGAGAATTAGGAATGAGAGAGGAGAAACAATTCTGATTTTCTCATTGATGATTCTTCCTCTAACCAGCTAGGAATATATAACACTCGGCGGTGGAAGCTGCCACAGCAGATTCCCTCCTCCATGCGGTTATAACCGCTTCTTGTCCTATTCTAATTCCCTCCACGTGGGGAATCTTTCAGCTAATATGACTAAGGCAATTCCAGCAAGGAATTTAACAGAATTACAGCAATTTGGAAATAACGAAAGTAAGCAAAAAATAAACCAGGACTTGTAGCTGCAAGGTGTATTCGCCCTAGGACCCCTTCCGTGACAAACAGCTTGAACTTGAAGAGCAGAGGAGAAGAGAGGAGAGGAAGAGAGGAGAAGAGCGTGAGCAGAGGAGAATAGAGGAAGACAGTGCGGCTGGAGAGGAAGAGAGGAGGCGGGCGTGGCTGGAGAGGAAAGGAAGAGGAAGATAGGGCCAAGCTAGAGAGGAGAGGAAGAGAGGAGGGGGTCGCGGCTGGAGAGGAGAGGAAGAAGAAGATCAGGCCGAGCTAGAGAGGAAGATAGGATGCGGGCGCGGCTGGAGAGGAGAGGAAGAGGAAGATTGGCCGAGCTGGAGAGGAGGCGAGTGCGGTTGGGGTTGGAGAGGAGAGGGAGAGGAAGATAAAGATCGGGCGAGCTGGAGAGGAGAGGCTGGAGAGGATGCGGGCACGACTGGATGCTGGAGTCGAGAGGAGTGAGGAGCGATTGGGCCGCCAGGTTATAATTAAAAGACCTAAGTTTATGAGGCGCATCTAGGCTCGCAAGGCAAGGGCCTCGCCTCGGCCTAGGCGAGGCGCCAAACTGGCGCCTTAAGGCGCCTTGTGCCTAGGCACGCCTTTGATAACTATGGGGCAGATGGATGTAACAATTGTTTTCCTTCATCAAGACCTTGAAGAGAGAATTTACATGGATCAACCAATGGGGTTTAAAACTAAGGGAGAGGTGGAGAAAGTGTGCCTCCTTAGAAAGTCACTGTATGGACTTAAACAGTCCCCAAGACAGTGGTACCGAAAATTTGATTCAGTTATGATAAACCAAGGTTATCTAAGGAGTTCCTATGATTGTTGTATATATTTTAAACATATTACACCTAGTACTTCTTTCTATTTGTTGTTATATGTGGACAACATGCTTATTGCAAGTCAATCCACCAACGAAATCCAGCTTCTTAAGCAAAGGCTGAAAACTGAGTTTGAGATGAAGGAATTAGGTGATGCAAAGAAAATCCTAGGAATGGAGATTTCTAGGGATAAGCAACATAGGAAAATCTATCTATCTCAAAAATCATACTTAGCAAAGTTGTTATCCAGAATTGGAATGATAAATGCAAAGGCTGTAAGTGTGCCTTTTGCATCCCACTTTAAATTGTCTTCAGATCAGTTTTCAAAGGATGAGGAAAGTAGAAAGGAGATGACCAATATACCATACTCAAGTGCAGTAGGCAGCTTAATGTATGGTATGGTTTGCACAAGACCCGACTTGGCACATGGAATGAGTGTCATAAGTTAGTTCATGGCTAACCCAGGTAAGTCCCACTGGTTAGCTGTTAAGTGGATGTGCAGATATCTAAAAGGATCCATTGATTATGCTTCGTCTTATAGTGGTAAAACTCTAGAAGATCAGCCTATAATCCTAGGATATGTGGATGTTGATTATGTTGTCGATATTGATAAGCAAAGGTCCACAGCCGGTTATGTTTTTAGGTTATGGAACTCCACTATTAGTTGGAAATCGAGTCTCCAACATGTGGTAGCATTATCAACTACCGAAGCAGAGTACATAGCCATTTCGGATGCATTTAAAGAGGCTTTGTGGCTAAAAGGATTAGTAAGTGAGATTCTAGGAGAAGAGGTTAAGACTACTTTGATGTGTGATAATCAAAGTGCAATCCATTTGTCTAAAAATCAAGCTCATCATAAAAGAACAAAGCATATAGATATAAGATATCATTTTATCAGACAAGTTATTGAAAAGAAAACTATTATTCTAACCAAAGTTTCAAGTGAGGAAAATGCAGCAGATATTTTTACAAAGGTTGTTCCAATTTCAAAGCTAAAGCATTGCTTGGAGATACTACAATTGATTCCAAGACATGTCTGAAGCAAAATCGGAGCAGTATGTGAAGATTTAGGTAGCAGAAAAGAATATCCTGAGGAAGCAAATCAAATCAAGTGGGTGGAGAATTTGTTGTAATCACTTGTATTAGATTAGCTTTGAGTTATCCCGGGAGGATTTTTTTTGTTGTTAGCATTTGTATATCACTTGTGTTATTCTAGAAGGTCTGTTTCTAGAAGGGTTAGTTAGCATTTTAAGTCTGATTAGTTGGTTGTAACTACCGATTTAGTTAGCTTTCTGTTTACCGCCTCTATGGTGTATAAATAGAGGTCAAGTGAGAGGCATTCCATTATGTTGTCTTGTAGCGAGAAGGTGAGAGGAGTATGCGCAAGGTTACACTTGAGATCAGAGAGGGTATATCTTTGTGTTCTTGGGTAGGGAAACTCTTAACAGTTCTGGGAATAAGACTGTTGAAGAGTTATAGTGCATGTAATCCTTGATTTGTTCGTTCAAGATAGTGGAGATAATGCGCCTAAGGCAATCTTTAGAAGACTGAACCAGGATAAATGGGTGTTGTTCTTGTTTCGGTTTCATGTTCTTTATTTTTGTGTTCCATTAATTCTTGTTGCTGTAAGGGTTTGAGAGATTCTGTGAGTAGGTCTATTGTAAGTGCGAGTGTCTTAAGAGGGAGTTGTGCGATTATTCTATAACAATAATGTATTCATCTCACACAAACACACCCGAAAATTCTTCAAGTGGGGAAAGGTGTTCCCTGAACAAAAACGAACCCCAGTTATTCTTTTATATATATGGTATAAGCAATGATGAATATATATATATATATAAAGACAATTAACCCTGTCCAAGAGAATAAACAGAAGCAAGACCTTCTACTACCTAGAGGATAAAAAGAGTAAATCATCCAAGAAATATGCAAAAGGGAGGCTAAAAGGAGTCTCCTCCCTCAATTGCACAATGTAAAAAATAAAACCTTTCAAGCAGAAAATAGAGCTCTCCATGCTTTTTTGTTTCTATTCCTCCAACTAAGTTTAAAAGAAAAATGAGACATAAACCACCCTGTCCAATCCCTCTATAGCCATTAAAGAAGCCCATAGGAAGCCATTAACTAAAACAGATAAATTAATAGAGGAAATACAAAAACTAACCCAATCCCTCCGCTTCTGGTTGAAACCAATCCTTTCTAAAACAAAAAAAGAAAATTTCATATCAAGTGTCCATAAGCTTCTCGATATCAAGCTTACAAATAAGGCCTTGAGAGTCATTTTTAAGCTTTAAATCTAGCACTCATTGGCCACAAATATGGCATCCAAAATTTGTGAAACCACCCACAAAGGCATTTTGGAATCTGAGACAACATAATGATTTCCCTAAATCTAACAGACAGGACTTTGGCTAATAGCTTGTAAACAATACCTACTAAAGCTATAGGCCTAAAGTCCTCCAGGTCAGCAGCTCCTTTTAAAGGAATCAGGGCTAGGAAGCAATCATTCAAACTCCTGTCAAGCGTCCTGAACCACAATACATACACACACGTCTTTCTAAGACTCCGGCAGTCTTAACACTGAATGTTAAAAACAATCAACATTACTTTAAAAATTGTCAATAATCTGATGCTTGACGCAAAATAAGGATTATTACTATCATGCAGAAAATGGGCCAATGACAACAAAATGGCTGATTTTGCCATTATCTATAAAAATGAGCCATTTTTGATAAAAAAAAAAAAAAATAAGACTTTTTGGAGAACACTCATTGAGCATACACCAAGAGCATTAAAAAGAGCTTTTATTAAAGATCTTCATTCGTTTATTAAGCTACATTTTGTACTACTTGATCAGTTAAGAAATCATTCTTTATCTTCTATTCCTTCATTTCCCTGTTTCTAATTTATTGTTGTAACAGTGAGTCATTATTGCAGGTTGTTGTTAGGACCCCTGTTATTCATACCTATCAAAGGCGTAAAAGGAGGGGGGGAATCAGGGGTAGCCAAGGAAATTGACTCGGGCAAAAGAGTCCAAAGTTGGTTAGGGGAGGAATATTCATTCACATGGCTGCAACGGAATGAAGGGAAGGTATAAAAGGGGAGGAGAAAGGAGAGAGAGAGAAGGAAAATTCTGGACAATAGTCATGGGGAGAGAGAAGGCCCTCTCAAATAGGCCGATTGGTTGTTTTTTTTTTTTTTTGCTTTTACACATTCTAGAAATTGTAGTAATCCTTGTAAACATTGATTTTCTACTGTTCTAATACTGAATTCAATCCAAAAGAGTGAGTTTCTATCATTTTGGCATCAGAGCATTAATCCATGGGGGTATCCTTGTAAACATGGAGGGATTGTAAACTGGGGGAGCTAGAGGGAAGATTGGAGACTTATCAACAACAGATAGAAAGACAAATGGAGGGATTGTAAACTGGGTTGGATTCCATGAGAAATGAATTCCAAAGGGTGCAAAACATAGAGAAGAACATGACAATGATGTTGGACCAATTCAACTTACTGATAGAGAAGTGGGAAGCGCAAGAGAAGGATAGGAAGGGGAAACGAGGTGAGGAGAGCATACTCATGGGTTCCTCTTTTACAATGGACAAGACGCCGTTGTTGGGAGAAAGGGTAAGGGACGAAGGTGGTGTGACTGAGGGCTTCAGTAGACTAGAGGTGAGAAGTCAATGCTTGGAGAAGCCCATATTTGAGGGAGACAACCCTGATAGTTAGGTCTTTAGGGCAGAGTTACTTCGTCATGAACCAATTGACCGACGCAGAGAAATTGGATTCGACAGCACTCTATTTTGAAGGGGTTGCTCTCGCCTGGTTTCAATGGGAGCAACGACGATGACGTGTGAGGAGTTGGGAGGAGCTCAAGGCGATGCTAGTAAGTCACTTCCAATCGACTCAGGAAGGCACCACGGAGGAGAGGTTCCTCGCGATTAGGCAGTGGGGATCTGTCAAGGACTACCGCCTCTATTTTGAGACTCTAGCCTCGCCGCTCAAAGAGCTATTATAAGCATTTCTGGAGGGTCATTTCATAAATGGCCTGAGGCCGGATATCCTGGCAAAGATGAGGGTACTGAGGCCCACAGGATTGGAACAGATGGTGGAGCTGGCCCAACGAATTGAGGAGAGGAATCAGGTGGTCCGTGGATGTTATTTTGGATTAGGCTCAACTCAAGTACCGGCGCTTTCCACCCCAACAACAAACCCCCAGCCAGCGGTGATTCGGCCCCCTCCGCCAACACCGTTGAAGTTGGCGACTCCAAACCTTACTTCCTCACTTCAACCACCAGCTGTTGATAAGGGGAGTAACCCTCCTTTTAAACGGCTGAGGGAGAGTGAGTTGCAACCCAAACGAGCGAAGGGTTTGTGTTTTCGTTGTGATGAGAAGTACTCGGTGGGGCACAAGTGCAAGAACAGAGAGTTGCAGGTGATGGTAATCTATGAGGAGGAAAGGGAAGAGGGAGAAGAAGAAACAAAGGAGGCCGAAACAAGGAAGAATTCAGGGGAAACAGGAGACACAGTCAAAATGGGGGAAATGGTGGAACTATCCCTAAATTCTGTAGAGGGGTTAACACCTCTACAGACCATGAAGATCAAGAGAGAAATTGACGGCCAAGAAATGGTGATCTTAATCGGTAGTGGGCTTCCCACAACTTCATAACTGTTAACTGGTACAGAAGTTGAGGCTACTTCAGACTCAAACGAGAGGTTATGGAGTGATCATGGGGTCAGGCATGGTTGTTTAAGGGGTTGGAGTGTGTAAGGGGGTTACTCTAATGTTGCAAAATGTTGAGGTAGTCAAGGATTTCCTACCATTAGAGCTGGGAAGCTCAGATGTAATTCTCGGAATGAAATGGTTAGCCACGCTTGGGGAGACCCAAGTAGATTAGGGCTTAGTTATGTAGTTTAGATCGGGGGGGTACGACAGTAACACTGCATGGGGACCCCAACCTCAACAAAACATTGGTAACCTTGAAGTCGATGATGAAGGCGTTCCACGAAAATGGAGAAGGAGTGTTGTTGGAGTTGGGGAGTTTGATAGCTGAGGACAAAATGGCAAAAGAGTCAATTCCTGGGGAATTGTAGGAGCTGCTGGCAAAATTCAAGGAGGTGTTTGAGGAGCCGTGTCGCTGCCCCCGCATTGGAGGAGGGATCACGTGATTACGTTGCAATCCACAGTCCCTCCGGTAAGCATACCACCTTATCGTTACCCCCATCTCCAGAAAAATGAGATTGAGAAGCTGGTTCGAGAAATGTAGGCAGCAAGTCTTATCAAGCCAAGTATCAGCCCATTCTCCAGCCCTATGTTGCTGGTCAAGAAGAAGGATGGTGGCTAAAGATTTTGTGTGGACTACAGGGCTTTAAACAAGGTAACAATTCTCGATAAATTTCTCATTCCCGTCATTGAAGAGTTATTGGACAAATTACATGGGACTGTCGTTTTTTCAAAGCTGGACTTGAAATCGGGATATCATCATATACGAATTGCACCTGATGACATCCCGAAGATTGCTTTTCGCACCCACGAGCGTCATTATGAATTTTTAGTAATGCTATTTGGATTAACTGTTGAGTTTGCCTAGAGTTTATGCGATAGAAGATCAGTAAAGTGTTGAAGATTATCGACTGAAAGATTAGAACAATTAGGGCTAAAATACCAAGTGTAATTACTTAGTAAATTAGAGGGCCTAATTGTAATATCCCAATAATATTTAGTTACATTGGGATGTCCACCCTTTCTATAAATAAGAGGGCAGGAGAGGCAGTCGAAATTCATTCTAAGAGAGCTTCTAATACTGTCTATGATCGAGTGCTAGGTTTTCATTCTTGAGAAGAGAAAGGCGAGTTTTAGTCCTGTGTATTATTGGGAGAATGTGTGCATATACTCAGGGATATAGATGAGGGTTTAGAGGCTTGATGTACTGATCAATTTCATCCTAATAAAGGATGCTCGGTGCGAGTGTTGACTGTTGGATGTAAGTTTGCCAAAAGCATTCCGAACCAGGATAATTCTCGGATCTTGTTGGTTTGTTTTATCTTTCTATATTTCTATTTCATTTCTGTTTTGTCTGTTTTCTTAATCGATTTCTAAGTTCTGTGAGTGTACAAGAATTCGAGTGGAATTCTCTTTGGGTTTGATCTTCGATTGGCAGTCCTAAATAACAACATTAGCAAATGCACCCGCCACTTTCTAATCCCTGATGAATGAGATTTTTAAGAAGCAATTGAGATGGTTCGTTTTGGTGTTTTTTAATGACATTCTAGTCTATAGTAAGAATATGGGTGAACACAAGGAACATCTAAGGTGTGTATTAGGGGTCCTAACCGCTCACCAGTTGTATGCTAATGCCAAGAAGTGTAAGTTCGGCCAGCGGGAGATTGAATATTTAGGGCACGTCATCTCACAAGAATGTGTGGTTGCCGATAGTGCTAAAGTTCAAGCGGTGTTGGAATGGCCCAACCCCAAGTCACTATGAGAACTTCGAGGATTTTTGGGCCTTACGGGGTATTATCGGAGGTTCGTAAGGAATTACGGCAAGCTTGCATGGCCATTGACAAATCGCCTTCGAAAGGATAATTTCTCTTGGGATGAGGAAATGGAGCAAGCTTTCCAATCTCTTAAAAGGGCGATGACAGAACTGTTGGTGTTGGTTTTACCAGACTTTTCAAAGGAAATCATCGTGGAGACAGACACGTCAGGGCATGGATAGGGGGCAATCCTAATGCAGGAGCAGCTGCCTATCGCTTTCTTCAACCACGCCCTAAATCCCAATGGTCTAAACAAGTCGGTGTATGAGAGCGAGTTGATGGCGATAGTCTTCGCTGTGAGGAAGTTGAGACATTATTTATTGGGGCGAATGTTCGTTATACGAACAGATCAGCGAAGCCTTAAATTCTTGATGGAAACAGCGGGTAGTGAGTCCGGAATGCCAAAAGTGGGTTGTGAACCTGATGGGCTACGACTTCGAGATTCAATATCGCCCAGCGTTGGAGAATTGAGCTACGGATGCCCTCTCCGACCTCCATTCACCTGTCACGCTTATGACCCTCATCATTCCTTGAGTATTGCAACTGGACCAGCTCAAAAAAGAGGTTGAGGAAGATGAGACACTTCAGGAAATTATTAGGGAAGTGCTAGAAGATCCCACTAACAGACTTGAGTTTGCATGGGTGGATGAACAGTTGTTGTACAAAGGGAAATTGTATCTTCCTAAGGGCTCCACTCTCATTCCTCTGATGTAAAAGGAAGGACACGATGGACAAATTGGGGGCCACTCCAGGTTTCTAAAGATTTATAAGAGGATATCAGCCAATGTGTATTGGACGGAGATGAAGTGGAATATTCAGCGATATGTTAGACATTGCCTTGTGTGCCAGCAAAATAAATATGTGGTACTATCGCCGGGAGGGTTGCTACAGCCAATTCCAATCCCTCGTCAAATTTGGGAAGATGCATCCATGGATTTCATCGAAGGGTTGCCCAAATCAGTGGAGAGGGATTCTATCTTGGTGGTGGTGGATCAACTCAGTAAATATGGACATTTTATTGTTCTAAGGCACCCATTTATAGCAACCAGCATAGCAGAGGTCTTTGTGAAGGAGATTGTCCGGTTGCATGGAGTTCCAAACTCGATCGTTTCCGATAGAGATAAAATATTTGTCAGCTATTTTTGGGAAGAACTATTCAGGTTGCAAGGCACTTAGTTGAACAGAAGCACCTCTTACCACTTTCAGTCTGATGGTCAAACTGAGGTCCTAAATTGCACTTTGAAGATGTACCTCTGATGTTTTTCCTCCTCCAAACCCAAGGCGTGGTGCAATTGGCTTCCTTGGGCAGAATATTAGTATAATACCTCTTATCATGTCTCCTCGAAACTAACTCTCTTTTAGATAGTCTATGGGCGTGAACATCCCCCGTTGCTACGGTATGAGAAGGGGACCACAGGGGTTTCAGTAATCAAGAACCAGTTGTTGAAGTGGGATGCAGTTTTGGAGGAGTTTCAGGCCCAATTGCGGCGAGCGCATGCAAGAATGAAGGATATAACAGATAAAAGGTGACAAGACGTGCACTTTGAGGTCGGCGAATTGGTTTATATGAAAATCTGCCCCTACAAACAAGATGTTGGCTGCTAGGGTGAATGAGAAACTGTCACTGAAATTTTATGGGCCCTTTGTTGTGGAGAAAAAGATTAGGAAGGTGGCATACAGGCTGTTCCTACCACCTTCTTGCACGATCCACCCCGTATTCCATGTCTCCCAACTTCGCAAGGCAGAAGGAGCAATGCAAGAGAGGACAGAAATTCTAGACCAGCTCACTGTCGAGCTAGAGATGAAGGTGGAGCCAGAATTTCTATTGGGAGTAAGGTCAGGCATAGGGAAGAATTTGAGAAACCTTGATGTTTTAATCCAATGGAAAGAGCTGCCACCCTTGGAAGCAACTTGGGAGCCCTACCATCAGATACAACAACAGTTTCCTGAATTCTACCTTGAGGACAAGGTGTGTCTCTTAGGGGGGGGTAATGTTAGGACCCTCGTTATTCATACCTATCAGAGGCGTAAAAGGAGGGGGGGAATCAGGGGTAGCCAAGGAAATTGACTCGAGCAAAAGAGTCCAAAGTTGGTTAAGGGAGGAATATTCATTCACGTGGCTGCAACGGAATAAAGAGAAGGTATAAAAGGGGAGGAGAAAGGAGAGAGAAAAAGGAGGAAAATTTTGGACAACAGTCATGGGGAGAGAGAAGGCCCTCTTGAATAGGCTGATTGGTTGTTCTTTTTTGCTTTTACGCATTCCAAAAATTGCAGTATCCTTGTAAACACTGATTTTCTACTATTCTAGTACTGAATTCAATCCAAAAGAGTGAGTTTATATCAGTTGTATAACTAGTGAGTATGCTAGCATATTTTTGTATTGTTGTTGTAATACACCATTGTATTTGGGTTTCTCGAAAGTTCGTAACACTAGTGAAGCTAGAAGAATGAGTGTGGGTTTATAAAAAGCCCAAGCACTATAAATTCTTTGGTTTCCTTTATTTTCTTGCTACCCATTTCATTTATTGTTAGAAGTTTGCCTCGAGGCAACATGATCAGTGAAGGCAATTGTGTTAAGCGGCTAAAGTATAGATAGGCGGATTTTTTTATTGTTCCAATTGTAATTTAGTTAAGTTGGGAAGTTAAAACTGGTAATATCTAATTCCGGTAATTTGTATTGGGATGTCCGCCCACTTAGTCTATAAACAAGGGGGCAGGGGGTTAGACGTTTAAAGAGAATTCATTTTTATAAGAGTGCAACTTCTGTTTTCGTTCACAGAGAAAAGGCTAGAAAGTGGGATAGTCCTTTGTAATCTTGGTGAGTGATTGAGGGTGTACTTGGGTATTGTTGTACTCATCGTTTGTCAATAAAGTAAGGCTGCTCTCGGGAGGATTCTAAGGTTGGATGTCAGTTCACTCCAAGAGTGAACTGAACCAGGATAAAATCTGGTGTTTCTTGTTGGTTTGCGTTTCTGTTTCTATCTCTATTTCAATTCAATATTCTGTTGTTTTATGTTTCTGTTGGTTTCAATCAATCCGTGAGTGTGTGCGGTTGAGAGAGGTTTTAATTCTGTCTAAGAAATCAGTTTCCAGTGATACCTAAGTTAACATTTACAAACCATCATTTTCACAAACTAAATTTAATCCACAAAAATAAATTTCAAAGTTTTCAAAAACCATACAAATTATACAACCCAATTAACCCCCTATTCACTACTGTGCTATCAGTTACTAACACTTAAACTAGGACAGCCAGCTCAGCCCAGTGGCAGGGAAAACAAAATGAACAATTCCAATGTTAACTGTGGTTAAACAAGCAAAGTTAGAAAAATCATTGAGATTCATCTATCTTTTACAGAATTATATTTTAAGACTAATCTTAAAACCATAGTACAATTATTTTACACTGAAAAAAAAAAAGTATGGCTAATATTTAGATTGATCTAGCTTTTAGAGGGGGGAAAGAACTCTCAAGTAGGGGGAAGACATTTTAGAATGCAGACCAAACTGGCTGCGCAACTCCTATGAAGGGGCTTTAGCATTTGACAACAACAATTATACTTCTGAAGCACTCCTGTTCATCTGTTGGGCATTCTTGTGCGTATCCTAATGCAAATATACATTTCAGAAGTTTTAACACTTCTAATAATACTTTTGGACACTCCTTGGCATAAACGATGTATTAAACCTCTTAAATAGGACCATGCCTAGCATTTACAGAAATGTAAATCACTTGCCCCAAGTTTGTCTCACAGGATTTCAGGCAAAACACATTATGTATAACAAACACAAAGTGAACGTGCAATAAATAACTTCTAGCAGAATAAAAGAACATACTAGTAAACACGACATAAGTAATGCATCCAAAGGCTCATCTTCCACATCTATTACGTTTTCAAGTTTTAAATGGAAAATGTAACCAATAATGATGTGTCAATATAATACCACTTTAGAATTCACAGTATCAGTTTGCCAGTATCCCCTCTTCCGTGTCTATGACTATGCATCATATAATTTCCTCAAGAATGTAAATCCCTGGAAATTGCAACAAAAAGTAGGACCTTAATAAAACTAATCAACAAAGAATCCATTTGCTTTCCTGACTTCCTGTAAGTAATCCCAATACATAACACACTCATTTATGTCACTTACTGAAACATGACAGCTAATTAAAGAAAGACGAAACTGCGAAATGTATGAAGTATGAACAAAATATTATATAGAATGGGAAACCAAAAGGCGACTAGACTAGTTTACCTGAAAACCTTTCCCTCTTGTAATTCCAGTGACATCAACATACTGGCCAGGAACGAAGTGGCGAACCCCAATGGGCGTGCCGACGGGAAGAAGGGCGTCTTCTGTCACCTGGAATTCCTTCAATTTCCTCTTCATTGGAACACCCTGAGCTCTGAAATGACCCACTTCCGGTTTCGTCAAATGCTTCTCTTTCTTATGGTCACAACCAATCTGTACTGAACGAAACATAGATCACGTAAAACCGACTAAAAAATTTCATAAACAGTAAAAAAAAAACAGAGATAAAAACGAACCTGGAGGGCACAGAATCCTTCCTTTTCAGGGGTCTTGACCTGAGAAACAATGTTATCGTTGAGCCAAAGGACAGTGATGGGGACTCTAGCGCCCCACTTGTCCCAAACAGCCTTCATGCCGCACTTGATTCCGACGAGGCCGGTTCGCTTGGAAGTAGGAGTCATCACTCCGGATTTGGCTTCGATAATCCTTAGAGCATCATGGGCTGTTTCATTTTCAGTGATGATCGCAGACAAAGCGCTGAAGCTTCTGGACGCAGGCGGAGATGAAGAATGTACTCTGCTGGGAACAATAGAAGAGATGATCCGAAGGCCATGAATGAGGCCTCTCGAAGAGGCCATTTTACGGACAAGGCAGGGGGAGAGAGGGGGAAGAAGAGAGGGGAGGGGAGGTGGCGTTTGATTTGAAGAAGAAAAGCTTCGATAGGGTTTCACATTAATTATTATTATAAATATGATGCGGGACTAATATCCTTTACAATTTATAGGCTGTTCTAATAATTTAATGTATTGAGTGTTAATGATGTTCATAAAATTCTAATTTTTATATATTATTTATCATGAAATATTAGAAAATATATCAATTAATTTTGACTTATATATTTTTAGGTAAATTATATAAAACCCCCTTGCATTTAGAATCATGTGCAAATTACTCTCGTACTTTTGATTGTAATAAAAAATCTCCTCACACAATTCAATTTGTTACAATTAACAACAACAGTTAATAAAATTTAACTCTGTTAAGTCAAGTGGATGTGTAACTCACGTGAGAAATTATATCTTCCCAAAATCAACCTCAAAGCCACCCAAATCCCTAAGCTCACCCTAAAATCAATCGCCAGCCACCATTATCGCGAGCCACCCACCCATCTGTATAAAGTTATACCCAAAATATTGTATTATAAATCTGTATTATTTTATCTTTTTTGGGTTTTCTTGCCACCCATCTACTCCTCTCGACCGTCGAATCTCCTCCTACTAGTTATTTGGTCTGTTGGTTACTGCTGAGGACATGGAGACCTCCAGGATGAAGATATCACTGCAACCACATAATCAATTTTGGCTAAATATTTTCCAATAATTTTGCCAAAAATTCGTCATAATAGATTTATATATACTACTTTCAAATATTTTAAATAGAACCCACAGTGCCCTAAGACATTTCAAACAGAACCCACAGTGTCATAACAGATAAATTATCACTTTCAAATATTTCAAACACATCTATAATTCAACAAACTAGAATTCAACAGTCAAAAAACCCTCTATTTACAACACTTAAAATGCCAATTACAACACTTAAATGCTTAACAATATCAAACAAACTATACCCTACAGTAAAGTGTTTCCTTTTGTTCTTAGTATTTGTTATGGCTTTTTTTTTTTTCTTTTTGTGATCCTTTCCTTTTTCCTACATGAAGAAGATGCCGCATAAAACATGGACTGTTGTGATGGGGTTGGGGCTGTAGAGGATGTTGCATAAAACATGGATTGCTATGATACGGTTGGGGCTATAGAACCCATGGTGCCCTAAGACAAAAAGAAAAATAGAATAGATGTTAGCGGTTATGTTTATACATAAATTACATGTTAGTGATATTATATATGGAACCAAATGGCATACACTCTCTTAACTGGCTCGAGGAGTGGCCTTTTGCTTTTTCTTCCTTATTTTCCTGTTCGGGTTAACTACGCCCTTGCATCCTCTAGCATTATGGCCCATTGCACCACAATTCCCACACTTAAGAAACTACCCTTTCCTACTAACTAGATAAGGGTTGATTGGTTCATCTACAACCTTCTTCCTAGCCTTTTTCGGTCTCCCAGGTCCATTGTTGTACTTTGGTGCAACAAGCGAATTTTGATTAATTTTAAGCCAATCTTCCTCCCCTGGTATTGGGTCTATGTTATGTGCATAGGCTTTTCGAAATGTCTCCATAGAGTAATAAGGATGACCAAAATCTTTAGGAACCAATATCATCTTGTAAATGCAAGCCACTACATGGGAACACGAAATACCAGAAAGATCCCATTGCCGACAAGTACAAGTCTTTTGATTCAAGTCAACTAACTTCCTAGTTCTCCATGCATTCTCCACCTTGAACCTACCATCTCCACAGGGAACAGTAATCCATTCCGAGGCCTGTTTTTTCACCTTTTCTAGCTTAGTTTGTATTCGAGGACAGATTGGCCCCTTGTAATTAGTCATCTCTTCCCTCTTTGCAATGAACCTATTCATCAACATTCTTTTTATAGTCTCACACAGTGTTAATATTGGTTTATGTAACATCCCACATCGAACGATAGGAAGGACCAGAACAACTTTACCCTGATAGGCCTACATGAACTTCCTAGGGGGTCACCCATTCTTGAGCTTTCCCAGTTCAAACACGCTTAACCCGGGAGTTCTTTGCCTACATTTAACCCAAAAGGTATTCAACATATGTTGTTTCCTTCCTTACTTATTCTTTATATATACTATCCTTCTCTAGGCTCTTGGGGTATTACATTCTCCCCCTTAAGCACATGACGTCCTCGTCATGTGATCTTACAACTAGTCCCAAATCTTCTCCCCTTTGGGGGCTGCCATCATAGAAACCTGATAGAAGTCGTTTCTTGTATAGGCCATCGATCCCCGGCGCCACTTCTCGCACTCATCGGACCGCCTTTACCAAGGGTCAGCTTTGATACCACCTGTAACATCCCGCATTGAGCGATAAGAATGACCAGAACAACTTTACCTTGATGAGCCTACGCGAACTTTCCAGGGGGTCACCCATCATTGAGCTTCCCCAACTCAAGCACGCTTAACCCCGGAGTTCTTTGCCTATATTTAGTCCAAAAAGTATCCAGCTGGTATTGTTTCCTTCCTTACTTATCATCGATATATACTACCGTGGGACCTCCTTCCCAGATACCTCGGCTAAGCTGAAGAACCCGAGCAATGGCCCGCACGAGGGGAAAAAAAATAGAATAAAAACCACCTTGACCTGCCAGGCATGCTCAACTAGGATCACCTATACTCATACATAAAAAAACAACAGCGGAAGCATAATACATCTTAGGCATGCATAAAAGATAACTAGTCACAGGGTTACATGGCATATAGATGCACATATACAAAATTGTGCCAAGCACTCAAAAGCTAAATGTCTATGGCACAACACTACAAGATACACACACCAAAACAGGATCTGCTATGACTGCCCTGTACACCACCTATCAAAATAACTCAATGACCGCTAGCCTCACCCTCATACTTAGCCTTGCCCTTT
Organism: Diospyros kaki; assembly: GCA_036245055.1. NCBI lineage: Eukaryota > Viridiplantae > Streptophyta > Magnoliopsida > Ericales > Ebenaceae > Diospyros > Diospyros kaki. The sequence goes on from BSEG01000016.1 coordinate 36,071,599, forward strand.
CCTGGAATGAAGAGAAGCAAGAGTGAGTCACAAGACTTAGCAAGCATATAAGAAATGAAAGGCTAAAGAGAGTAAGGGAGCTAATAAATTAACCCGCACTCAAGTGTAAAACTCATCCATATCATGACAACCAACCATACATCACATGTCCATGAATCACATGACAAGTATATAAAAATGCGGCATAATAAAATATGCAAATACTGGTCCTTGGGGCCCACATAAGACACACGACACCCAAGTCCTTATCACAAACATATCGTTGTCCTGAAAAGCAATATAAGAACCTTTTGAGCCGAAGCTCCCTCGGGCTGGCGCTACCGAAACCCAAGAACCCGGTATGCTAATAACGTCCGTAAACCCGGCATGGCATAACCATCCGTAAAATCCAGCACGCCAATCTGCGTCTGTAAATCCAACATAACACACCCACATAGCGCCAGTAACCATGCAATGCACAAATACAATACAGTGACATAATGAGTATAAACGATGATACAAAGCCCCCATAAGTCGTGCATCAAGCCCTGCTTGCCCATATAGGAAATCACATACAATGCAGTACTCGTGTAATGCAAAGGCATCCTAAGCACAAACAATGATACATAGCCCCCATAAGCCATGCATCAAGCCCTGCTCGCCCCGAAATGAAGACACATATAATGCAATATGCCTATGGCCAAGCACACAAGTCTCATGGAAACCCCTAAATGCATATCCCATGTCCCGACAAATATTAAAATATTAATTACTATAGAAACCCAATAATCTCTAACATGGGACCCATAAGCTGAAACCTACACCATATGTAGTCTTAGCTTCATTCCACAAAGGAGTAGGAGAGGAAGCCAACTCTCCATTGAAATAAGGACAAGACCCAATTTACTATTCACGACCAAGTTACTATTCACAACTCGATTACTATTCTTGACCCAGTTACTATTCACGAAGTAATGTTATTATTTACTAATATAATGCTAACATTATTTACTAAAATTTAGTAACAATATTAATATAATAAAAGTGATAATATATAATAATAATAACTTAATGCTTACTAATATGCAAATATCACTTCCTTTTTAGAATATACACATAGGGAAGTATATATTTATTATTAATAACATATGCATATATCACTACTAATATGCACTCACGGCCAAGGGTCATTTCCTATTTCATTTAAATCCTTTGCACACATGGCCAAAAGCCATTTCCTTTAGTGTTTTAGACACACTCACATAGTGGACTCACACACATGGCTAATGTTTAAAACTTACACACACACATAGTATTACACTCACACACTTACATTGTGGAGTATTTTCTACCCCCAACCAAGGCTCCTGCTCGCTACCCCTACACATTTACACGCTTACACACTTACATGACTCCTTACACTCACGGTTACACTACCTCAAACCTCAAACACTTGGATAATTACACACCCATGCACACAACAACCTCTCGGCCAAGGGCCTTCTTCTATGGCATCAAACCTTGAACACACACACACAATGAACTCCTCGGCTCACGGTCTCCCTCCTGCTCACTGCACACACCTGCATGTTTATATATATCGGCACCCACAGACACACATATGCACTTACAACAAGCTCCCCTATTGCACAAACCACCTGCTACGATACATATATACATATCCACATTACATTTGTCCAGCAGCAGATTATTATCTAGCCCATCAGCAAGCTATTACCGAAGCAACAGAAAAAAAAAAAAAAAGAAACAACAAGAAGAAGATGAAGGCTGCACACTCACAGTTGGACCAGCACACCCGCACATATATATATATATACATCGTAACACTCACACTCAAACAAATACCACCGACCCAAGGAGAAGAAATGGGGGAGGAAGCTTGCATAAGCAAAGGAAAAGGGAATGGAAATGCTTGCCTGATACGCGAAGAAGAAAACCACCCGCCAAACTCTTCTCATTCTTCCTTTGCAACTCTCTTCCCTCTCATTCTCTATGTTACTCTCTAAATATATATATTGGCAAGGCAAGAGACAGATTGTAATGGCTAACACACGCCCGACAACATCAAAATTCTCTACCACCACTCTAAAATCAAGATAATGGTTCTAAGATTCGCTTCCAGAAAACACATCTGTCGAATTTAAGAAGATACCTAGATGGCCTGACCCGAATCCGGATTTGAGAAGCTTAAAATAAAAATGGATGGTTTTGGACAAATTCGATATGCTTTCGAATTTCGGTCATAACTCACTCGTCCGAGCTCAGATTGAGCTGATTCGAAATGGTATGGAAAGCCAAGAGACAGATATACAACTTTTATGTTTTATATTTTGAGAGAATCGGTCTTAATCATAGTCGAAATTTAGCTTCAAAGTGGAAACAGAATGTTGGAATGCAACATTTACGAAATTCTGGATAGCCCCAACCCATCTTAGTAATTTGGCCATAAATCTCTCATATGAGCTCTAATTGGGGTGATTCAAGATAATATGGAAAGACAAGATAAATTTCTACGACTTTTATGTTTTGTATTTTTAAATATTTGGGCTTTATCAAGGCCAAAATTGGGTTGCAATACAAAACTCGCACACTGGAAATATAAGCAAATCCGAATCACATACACCCAATTTGAATCATTCTCTCATAATTCGGATCAATCACTCTCAATTCAGATCACACTCACCACAACTCACAAAATTTCATCCAATTTAGCCTTGATTCCAATCACTCACTATCATATTCAAATACCAATAAAATTCATTCTGATACTCCAAACATATACGAAATACTTAATAAACACTAAAAATAACATATTAAACATCAAGGCTAACCAATTCAACTGCAAGACATGGCACAACATTAATTAACTAAATTTGGGTCATTGCACTACCCCTCTCTGGGCTCTTGGGGTATTACAGTTTATCTCATGTCTCAAGTATAAAGGAATTGAAGGTTTTAGCCAGGTTGTTGTGTAGCATATCTGACTTTGCCTCGAGATCGAATGCATGCCTACTCCACATCCATGGTTGTAACTTATTTCTCAGCTAAGATTCTTTATTCGAGCCATATGAGACTCAAAATCATGTGTTGTTGATGCTCTTGCTGCATTCCATAGCTCATCTTTCAAACTTTTGCCTTTAAATTCCAGCTTGAAATTGGCATACAAATGGCGTACGCAAAACCTATGCTCACACCCATATTCCTTTAGAACATACTCCAATCCCTACAATAAAAGCAACATCATTAGATTACGACACTAAGATGTTTAAAAAATTAAAGTAATTAGTAAATGAGAGAAGTTCACAATTTCTTACCTTTTGCTTGTCTGACATTATGACCCATCATTTGTCATCAAATGTCCCAATATCCCTTAACAATAATTTCATAAACCATTGCCAACTATCATTTGTTTCAACTTCAACAGTAGCAAATGCTATGGGTACATATTTTCATTACCATCTTTTGCAATCGCACATAACAGTTGGCCCCAATCGACCTTTTAGAAAACACCCATCTACACACACGATTGGCCTGCATGTGGCTAAGAAGCCCTTTTTGCATGCATGAAGGCAAACATACATTCTTTGAAAAACAAGCATATTTGATCGCACCATCATTGTATTCCCAAGATGGTGTTTTCTTACTGCAGCACAATAGTCCCAAACCTTAGTAAATTGTTCCAAATTAATACCCTTAATTTGAGCAATTGCTTGCTTATTCACTCGATATGCTTTGAATCTAGAGACCTCAACATTATGGTCTCTTTGCATTTGATTAGCAAAGGAGAGGTCTTCCAATCTGGTTGGTCTCTTATGTTGTCTATGTATTTGTTTGGCATCCATGATGCAGTGACCCTAAAATTGTTTCTCATCCACCCACAATTGTGCACAGGATGATGGAAACTCTTTATTTGAAAAGCATCATTCTCTTGTGTAGGTGAAGCATGTATCCTCCATCCACACTTGTTCACACATTCCACTATAATCTGAGCCCTTTCATTGTTTATGAATCTAAACTCAATCCCATTATCAATACCATATTGCTTCAATGCTTTCCTATACACTCTGAAATCTGCAAACTTCATTCCAACTTTGAGCTCAATTGGTCTCTGTATGTCAGTTTTCCCATTAAATTCTAGGAATCTAGGTTGACACCGTTCTTCATCAGACCCATTCATACTTAGCAACTCATCACTATCTTCGTAATCCGAAGTAGTCAACCTAGGTGTCTCAGCTAATATCCTAGATGTTCCAACACCAAAACTAACAAGTGCATTATTAGAATTTAGTGCATCAGTATTTTTAGTACCACATCCAACACCTTTCTCACAAAACAAATCAGCAACATCATCATCATCACTATCGTGGAAAACACATTCGGCTAAATTTATTTGTTGCTCATTTGATTCACTATCACCCTCATCCTGTGCTACTCAAATTGGCACATCCATAATTAACTCATGTTGCTCAAGTCGCATAATACAATCTACTTTGCTCAACATTAATCTAAGAGAGATAAAGGCGGTCGTAAATTACAGAGAAAGTGTGTGTGTGTGTGTGTAGAGGAGGGGCTGGATTTGAGTTTGACACAAGAGAGAGAGGAGACAACGTGTATGGGTTTTGCAGAAAAATCTAGGTGAGATAAAGAGAGGCATCTGCGTGTGTTTGTGTGTGAGTTTGGTCGAACTTACCAATTTGGTCAAAGACTCGATCTAGCGGAGACGAAGCTTGGCTGGCGATCGCGAGTAGGAGAAGCTTGGGCTATGGCCGACAGTCGTGACAGAGAGAGAGAAATAAGGAGGAGATTCAGCGGTCGAGAGGAACAGATGGGTGGCCGACAGTCACGCGGTGAGCAAATGGGTGGTCGGCGGTGAAGCGGTGAGCAGATGTGTGGTCGACGACGAAGAAGCAATGAGCAGATGGGTGGGTGGCCGATGACAATGGTAGCTGGCAGTTGATTTTGGGGTGAGGTTAGGGATTTGGGTGGGTTTGATTTTAGGGTGGGTTAGGGATTTGGGCGGTTGATTTTGGGGAGTGGTTAGGGATTTGGGTGGGTTTGATTTTGGGTTGGGTTAGGGATTTGGTGAGCTGCACATACACTTGACTTAACAGAGTTAAATTTTAGTAACGGTTGTTGTTAATTGCAACAAATTAAATGTGTAAGGAGGTTTTTGTTACAATCAAAAACACATGGGGGTAACTTGCATATGGCCATAAGTGCAAGGGGGTTTTATATAATTTATCTTATATTTTTTTGTTGCTAAAAAATAACAATATAATATTAGCATTGCAAAAATTGTTTGGGGTAATGCAAAGAAGGGAAGCACAAGCACCACCCAACTAGCTAGTTAACAAATATGGGTTTTAAACATTTTATATTTATAAATAAATATGTTACAGTATAAATTAACATATATACTACGTAAAACAAAACATTTGCAAAGTTTCTGAGAGGATCAGAAGACTCTTCGGATGCTTCAGATGACTCTGGCTCTTCGGGAGGAAAGGCAAATATATGGCTCGTGCAGGACTGCCACCTATTTATAGTTTGAGTCTTCGAAAACTTAAGTGTTGCTAGAGTGCCCTAAAGACTCTTTCCTGGTGACTCATATCCTCATATCTAGTGGCATATTTGGGTCGGCCCATATCCTAGTTTTCGAATATCGAACACCCACGTTTTTACTCTTCCATTTGCCTTGTAGCCAAAGGCAAGAGTAGGGAGTTGTTGTTATGAGGTGCCCTAGGAAAATCAAGCCCAAAAACTCAAAATCCATAGAAGTATTCTAAGTAAGCACGAATGATCTTGAATAGGTCTCTCAAGGAGAGAGTCTCCCAGAGTCTCCAGAAAAGCCTCTAGGATGGTCGAGCCTTAGTGTTGCCAAAGCCCGAAGACTCACTCTGAGTCTCCCAGGCAGAATCCATCCAATAGCTCTGAAGAGTCTTTAAACCCATCCTGAGGATACTCATCGGGGTACTTTCACCTCAAAGATACCTCTAGCCCTTCTAACCTCACACGATGCATCTTTCCCGAAGAGTCGAGAGACTCTCATTTGTATACCACGTGTTACGTGAGCCTCACCATCAAGTGTCCATAAATAACCATCTATTCCACGGGAAGCGAACCTTTTTTGGATCTTTCTCAGCTCACACTTTCTTTAAGATCTTAACCCAGCTTAGACCTTACAACATACCCAACCCTTCGGGTGACAACCTATCGAGAGACTCCCACAGAGATCTTGCATACATCTTTATTCATGCTTCAAGACATCAGTGTATAACTTAGGCATCGTAGGGCCAGCGTGGGGAAGATCCCCACGTGTCTTCTAATTGTTTTTATGCTGCAAATCTAGTTGATATCGCATCCCTGAAGACCTCCAAACTCTTTAGGAAACCAATCCCCTGAAGACTCTCTGGGACTCTTCTGAGCTTAGTTCCTTGAAGATTCTCTGAGGGTGAGATCCACAAAGACCCTGAAGACCCATCCGGAGACCCCTAAAGCCTCAGCTCTCCCGAATAGCGAATCATACCTTCACCTATTGATCCTTTAGTGGCATTATGGACCTTCTCATTCTCACTAGAGCTCTACATTGGATGTTTCCTAAGACAAATATATTTAATTGTTGTATTTAGGCAATAACACCATATAAAGCAAGCCAACATATAAGGTCGCAAATGAGCCGAGTCATTTGTGAGCCGCTCAGTGTTTGGTTAAATAAAATCTCATTCGAGTTCGTTCATTAAAGTAAATGAGCTGAATTTGAACCTAATTTTGAAGCTTGATTTGTAAATGAGCCGAGCTTGAACTCAATAAAGCTTGACTCGTTAGCTTACGAGTTGGTTCGATGAAAGACCCGCAAGCATGCTCAATTAGAAGTTCGTGATTAGCTCATGAACAAACTCGTTTATAAATACATTAATAAACTTATTCATAATTTTATAAATATATTATTTTATAGTTAAATAATATATTACATATATATTTTATAAACATATTACTTAACATAGATAATAATAACTTGTTTGCAAAATTATTAAGAGCAACATCAATGAAAGATAATGAATTGCTTGTTGCCACTCTTAATTTACATTATTCCATAAATAAATTATAAACTTGGGGTGGGGTGGGGGGGCTGAGGGAGACCCCCAAGAAACCCTACTACACTACACTGTTCCTTCGTTCTTTCATCTCCTCTCTACCTCTCGCCATTTGCCTCAACGCTCGTTGTTCCTCTTATTCTCTTCTCCAGGGCAGTAGCCATTGCTAGCTTCGCCTCATCATTCTCATGTTCCATTCCACACTAGTGGCTTCTCCCTTTCTTATCCTTTCGGCGCACTGGCAGGGGACGACGGGAGTCAAATCTAAGTCACGATTGCGACTGACTATCCATCATTTATCCTACGATGGCATGCGACTTCTTGTCGACTGTAACGACCCCTCTTCCAGAGACCCCATAAGCAAGGACTTCAGAAGGGAGCGTTAAAAGATGGAAACAAAGATAAGAACTCTATTAAGAACACTTAGCTTTACATCGACACATATTAAAAACATCTACCACCATGTCTCTACATACATTATCTTTAACATTCAAAATAAAATACATGTCATTCCTTACAATACATTAGGCCCTAGATAAAAGGAACCATCGGTCTAGGCCACAAAAGATCAGCTAGCCTCTACAAAAATTAAATCAACACCCTAGGGTCTTTTGCTCTAGTGAGCTCTGTACACTACTAACCCAACGACCAACCCCTCACGGGCCATCCTCGTCCTTACTCTTGTTGGTACCTAGAATGGTGAGAAACAAATATGAGCCACAAGGCCCAGCAAATATATATAGAAGAAAAGAAAAATGGAGCTGGAAGCTGATTTATTCAAGACCCATACCTCAATCAATTCAAGTCATGCACAATGCATTATGCCACATCATGAATCATAATATCGAATCAACAAAATAAATGCAGGAAGGCACACATATGGTCCTTGGGGCCCACATACGGTATACAGACAATAGCACCCAAGGTCCCGGTTACAAATTTGCAGCTGCCATGAATTGGCTAACATATTAGAATCAAGAGTCACAGCTCCCATACCAACACCGAAACTGCCACAACAAAAGCATGAGCCGAAGCTCTCAACACAAACTCGAGCTTATGCTCATATAAAACAAGAATCATGGAAGCCGCGCTTCCTTTCCCACAATTTAACTACTTATATCATCACCATGCAATATAACACATAAGAAATGTGATGGCCCTTGGAGCATAAACGTGATGACAAGGCCCTCATAAAACCAAGCATCAGGCTATGCTATACCCACATAGTAATCTACACATGCGAAATGCTCTACATACATATGCTCGCCTATCATACACGAGTCAACACTCATAGGCCAACCATGTCATGCCAATGCTCACACTTCCAACAAATACAGGACATAACCCCTAATGAATGCAACCCATGGCCCAACATCACAACATATATGTGTCATAACATATACAACTTATCAAAGAAAGACATGCACATTAAATACATTTCATTTTACATCTCTAAATGGTCCCAAGACTAACCCACTAGCGAGACCAAATACGTATATTTAACTCCCAAAGACACTTATCCAAGAAGTAAATATAAGAGGGAATACTTGAGAAACAACTTAATTTCGGTAGAGGAACAAATGCAAAATCAATCGACAACCTCTTATAACTGATCGACAGTTTCATCATTCTGGGTAGAAATGGTGGGCAACCTTCTAAAAACAGTTGACAGTTCGCCCCTATTAAGCCAAACGATCTATAACTTCCTAGGCACCTGTCAACTGACAAAATGCTCTAGCTCGAGACAAGACACCCGAAACATACAAGAAACACCAAAACTCTTACATAATCTACATCCTAGCAACCCACACACCATTCCCAATGGATTAGAGGGTAGAAAAGCCCTATTTTGAGTTCCAAAACACCTTTACAAAAATATACAAGAATTAAGGAAGATTTACAATCCTTTCTACATAGGCCCTTCCTAAGAACTTCTTCCCAAAAATGGGATGTTTTTGGTAAATAAACCTTAAAAGTCTCTTCGATTCATAAGTTTGAGAGATCAAAAGGAGATTAGAACTTGCCTTAGTGAGCTTCTCCTTTGATTTCAGCTTGAAAGAATCTCCACAAGAGAAGAAATCTTCAAACCACCCCTAAGCCAAGAGAAAATCCAACTAGAGAGAAGGAGCAAGATGATGAAACCACTCCCACTTGCACACAACCTTCTTAAACCTTTAATGACCAAGGAAAAAGAAGATTTGGAAACCCTAACTTTCTCATCCCAACATCATCGCCCCTCTCTCTTTCTCTCACATTCCCCTTTTATACTTATCCTCATTTTCCTTATTTATTTATTTATTTATATAATTACACACTTAAGCCATAATTCACCTATATTAATCCCAAAAGTCCATAATCCAATATTTCAATATTTCCAAATACCACAAATCCCATTGCATAAATATATATACATTTTGCCCCACTTTAGACTTTTCAAGATTCTCTTGCTTTGACTTCCACCTTTGAGTCAACATAGAGTTAGCTTGTTTATTCCTTCCCATTTATTATTTTCCCAAAATATTGGGGCGTTAGACCGACTGTGACCGTCCACCTTCTTTGGTAAAGGTTCCACTTGAGGGTTATGTGACCTATTCGCCTTTTCCAACCAATTCGTCTTTTTTTACCGAAATGACACCTACAACTTCGTCGCCTGCAACCGTTCTCCGAGCCCTTACCAAGCTTCCTGACAAGCTGAGGTCAAGCTCAGTTCACATGAACCAAGCTTGAGCTCAAGCCAGGCTTTAAGGCTCGAATAGAGCTCGAGCTTGAGTTTGAGCCCATACACTGACTCACTGAGCTGAGTCTGAGCTCAGTGAAGCTCGGCTCGATTGCAATCCTACTAGCATGCGTGCAAAAGGTGCGTCCATCCAACAAAAAGGTTATTTGTTTTTAAAAATATTTATTTTTATTATAATTTTTACAAAAGGAGTGGTATTATAACTCCTTTTTTTTTTTGTAAAGTTCTCTCCTATAATAAAATGACTCTTAATATATATTAAAAGAGTTAATTGCACAAGAAAATAAAGTTTAATTCAAAAAATAAAAATAAAAGAAATGTTTTTTAAATTAATTAGCCTCTAAAAAATCAGGATAAATATTTAGAGTCGAAATAAATTGAGAGAAAAAGGAACAATCTTCCACCTTAAAGGAGTTAAAGCAAGTGTTAAAGAGGAGGGAAAACAAAGAAGAATAGAAAAATAAGAAAATAGAGAAAGCTAAAGAGATAAGAAGCATTGGCTAAAGAAGAAAGAAAGAACAAGGCAAGGAACAAAACTAGCATGTTAGATATAAATCATTTTTTCTCTAGCAATATAGCATGCTAGATATAAATCTAGGTTATGTACCAAATCTAAATGTCTAACATACTTTTTTGTTGAATTATGTTTTGATAATGAAATCTAAGCAAAACTTTAATGATTTTAATAATAAATTGTTAATCGAGTGAAGCCCAGTGTCAATCAAGTAACACATCACTTGCACAAGTAAAGTTCATTATTAATCGAATATCTATGTTTGGGAAATATTAATCAAATAACTAATATTGATAATCAAGTAAGACAATTTATAGGCTTAAATTTAACTGAGTAAAGAAAATGATTACTTGAGTAAAAAGTGATCATACTCGACTAACTTATCGTATTAATGGAGTAAGACTTAAATACTATAAGGCATAATTGATTATATGTTTGATTTACTCGAGTATTGAGTAAAAAAACTTTAATTGAGTGATCTAAGTGATAGTTGATATACTATGACATTAATCGAGTGAGAAATAGGGTTAAAAGGATAAGTCTCAGGGCTTGTGTCATTAATCAACTAAAAATAAAAATGTTAATTAACTCATTATTTAATTGAGTAATCAAACATCTTACTCGAGTAATGATACAGGTGATGTTGTTGCTAAAACACAACAATTGAGATTTGTTGTGTAGGAGCACTATAACTGCGGTAGGGCAAGGCGAACAACTAGCAAGTGCCTGCTCATGAAAATGTGCAGCAGGTGGCTCCGGTCTCTGTTTATCTGGTAGGAGTCTCGAATAAGCCCTCGGGTGCATTTTCGATAGAGGATTAACATTGGGGGGGGTAATTCCATGTGTTCATGAGGCATAATTGCATTCACAATAACAAATTAGAAGGCACGTGAAGATTTCTCACCCGCATATGCCCTCCGATACTTAAGTCAGTATTAAAAGGAAAATAGTTATTTAGGGGAACTCGTAGAGGTTTTATCAGGTATGAAATAAATAAAGGATGCAATTAATGAATATAAAATACCTACATTTTTCGACAAGAGATGAGTTAATCATGGTATTTTTGCCAGATGTTGGGGATGAACAGACATGCAATGAGCGTGAAGACTATGGTCTTTGGTCAAATTCGAATAGGCTTAAAAGGAATCCCTCATGGAAGACTAAGCAGCCTAGGGAGTCTTTCGGGAAAAGATGAGCCTCATGACAAGCTGTTAAAGCAGGTTCTTGGCCTCTAGTTGATCGGCCTAGGTAAAATTCTAAGTTGTTAGAGGATGCCTTCAGGTGTTGTTTATTATTCTGGATTTAGCATAATGCTTTCAAGAGGGATTACACTCGATTAAATATTATAAGAAGATGTATAATGTGTGGGGCTTCCATGTGCAGCCTAATCGAAAAAAGGAAAGCTTAGGGGCAGCCACACGGCTTAGCCAAGAGGGCTCGTGTGGGATTGCATGCTTGCGGGCTGTAATGTGCGATTGGAGAGGTGATTGAGAGCTTTTGGTAAGTTCTAGGGTCTAAGTGTAATTCAAAAAATTTAGAGTTAGATTAGTATAATATTAATATATGCGTATAAATAAATGAGGAGGCTTGTAGATGGAGTGGTCACACGCGTGCGAATGAAGGCTCTGGAGCGGCTGGTCACAGGTTCGAAGCTTAGGGAAGGCAACGCTAGAAATGATTTTGCAAAGGATGAAATGATGGTGTTTTAGGGTGCCACGCGGGAATACGCTCGTGTAGAGCGAACGGGCTCACAACGTTGTTGCCAGTGTGTGGCCAAGCAGCCACATGGCACCTAGGAATAAGGACGCGTCCCAGAGAGAAATAAGACCTGGAGAGCCCAAATAGAGGCTGGGTCTTGAAAAAGCTTGTGTCTGGAAAGAAACTCTCATGGGAGAGTCCGAGATGAGGCTCTTGGGAAGAAGAAAAAGCTCTCTCCGGAAGGAAGACAAGTTATCTAGGAGGAAACAATGTTCTCTAGGGAAGAAACTCCAGCCTCTTGGGAAGAGGTTCCAGCTCCTCTGCTTTCTCTTCTTTGGGATTCCCTCCTTATGTTTATTTTACCGTGCTATTTATAGAGAAATGTGTCATTTTTTCTCTTGGACAATTTTACCCTCCAAATCATGATAATTAATATTATTAATTATTTATTTACTATTTATTTTATAATTATTCTTGGAAAAAATACACCCATTTATATTTATTCATTAAAAACACCTCCAGATTTACGCTTTGAAAAATCTATGGCACAACAGGTGAAAAAATGCCAAGTCTCTGTACTTGAACTTTAATTGAGTAAGAGGATAGTTTTAATCAAGTAATTTTTATTTCAGTCTAGTAAAAGACTCATTAATCGACTAAGAGGTATATTGTACTCAAGTAATGACTTGTTTTAATCAAGTATCATATACTTAATCAAGTAATAGATTTGAAATCTAAATGTAAATCAAATATGATACATTTTGTACTTAAGTAATATCATTCCTTAATCAAGTAACTAGGTGAATTAGTCGAGTAAAGTTTATTGGACAGATAGTAGGTCTCTATGTTTGAATTATTAATCAACTAGCCAAATCTTGAAGTCGAGTAATGCATGGAGGTTAATCGACTATTCTTTAAGCATACTTGAGTATCTGCAAATTTTACTAGAATTATACTCGACTATTTATTTGAAAATATAACTGTTTTAGAATATTAATTGTGCATAGTTTTGACTGTTTAAGCCATTTCAGTTACATTTAATGCTATTTGATTTATTTTTTAACACAAATAATGCAAAAAGAATTTAAACTATATACATATGATGAACAAAATGATAATTTTTTTATATGTATATTTGTGTGAACTAACTTCATTGTTCTTAGTTAAATCAAAAGAGCTATTGAGATTACAAGTATTTCAAATTCAAACTCAAGGCTCATATAAAAGCCGAAGCAATGCATGAGATTGGGCTGCTACTTCCATTGCAGTTGTTTGAGCAATTGCTCTTGATGAAGATATCTTAAAGGGCTACCTATGTTAGTATCTGGTTGATCATCATGAAAAATCTTCTTGACCAGAATATTCAATAGAATTGAGTGTTTCAATTGTTTCATTCTCTATCACTCTTCTTGTGTTTCTTCGTGAACTTTTTTTCCTATCTTTTGCGGGTTAATTTTTGTTGTGAGCTTTTACTCAAATTTATTTCAATAAAGTTATTGTAAAGATTATTGTCTTATCCCATGAAAGAGCTTGTAAGGTTACTACTCAACACATAAAAGCAAAGGTTCCAACTTTAACTTGTAAAAGTTGAAGTTTTAATTTAGCCTGTAAAAGTTGAGATTCCAGATAAGTCTTTACAAGCTGTGTGAAGATTATAGCTTAACCTATAAAAGCTAAAACGATTAATAGATTGTTGAAAATCCTTAGTGAAGAGGTAAGATAGTAGATATAGGCAATTCGTTGAACCACTATAAATAGTGTGTCCTGTTATTTTTTGTTTCTCTATACATTGATTTTCATATGCTATGCATCTTCAATTTATATTTCAAACCCTGCTTTTAAAATCACATGAACTCAAGAATTTTCATTCAATGTTTTCTAGCACTGATTTTGAAATCACATATGTTAGCATTGTCAGTCTTTGTTCACAGTAAATATTTTCAAAGGCAACAAAGCATTCAAAATAGTTTTTGTGCATAATCTTCAAAACAAAGGAAAATTTTTGAAGAACCCAATTCACATTTCTCTTAGGTGTACACCCCCATAGTCTCTTACATGTTTGATTATTATTGTAGCATAACCTCTTGGGGATGGTGTAGTTCACTCGGAGGAGATCATTAATTTTCGGGGGAAAATGTCATTCTCTTATATAAGGTTATTTTCTCGAAGAAGGCCATTCTCCCGAACAATGTGTTCACATAGCATTCCGAATCACAGAGCATGTTCACCCGACTGAGTCACTCTCTTGGGAGAACTTAAGGGAGATCTTCTCCCGAACAAGCCACACATAGTAAAGAACTTGTTATTGCCCCAATGCAAAGGCAACTCGCCTCAAGGCATTCTTTCTCCCGGAGAATTCACTAAGTTCATACTCCTTTGGGGGGTCCTTCTAAGCCTAATCCATGCTTAACCTATGACAACTCCATGCACACCTCATGCATGTGTGCCATATGTCCCACTATCAATATCTTAGGAGGTATAAATACCCCTTACCCTTCATTTGCAAAGGATCTTCTTCAATCTTCCAGTAAGACAATTACAACTAAAACACCAATCTCACATAATTAAGCTTAAGCATGTCATTAACTTGCTTACTCATTTGAAGGAGCGACCATTTATTCTCTCAGATGACCTTTATCCTGCTTCTACATGATGATTATGACTTGCATTGATTTAAGCATCGAATGGCTCGCATGAGAGCATAGCCGGCTCAACCATGAAGCCATCTAGGTGGCTGCCTAAGGACTTGCATTTATGAAGCCCGAAAATTTTGCAATTTATATATATTTTTCTTTTTTCTTTTTAATAATAAATATTTTATTAAGAAAAATTTGAGTTCAAAATAAAATCCAACTTTCAGTCCAAATTTCACATAGATACATGGGCACCCAACCTAACAATCAATTTGCCCAACAATCAATTTACAACGTTTTGTCATCCCAATTTTTACGTTCTCTTTTTCCATTGTTCTCAATTTTCTCTTCCTAATTTTTACTGTTTCTTTTTGAATGTCCCATAGACTTTAAGATTGTAAATTTATTTTTTATTATAAATTTTTCAATTGTAGCCCTAAAAAAAATTCTTAATTACAAACTTTCAATTAAAAGCAATAACAATTATCATATGCTCTTGTTCTTCTTGTTTCCATTGTTTCCTTTTTCTTGAATCTTTGATATTTTTATGTAATTGGCGAGCTGCTCGTGAAGATTATATCACTGTAAGGTGAGTTTATCTTCTTTACTTCTTATTCTTTTACTTTGCGTTTCGGTGTAAATTAATTTTCTTTATCTCTAGAATCTAATCTTCTTTATTTTGAAAGTGGTCTTATTTAACTTTGCTCATCTTCTTTTGACAGATATCAAGCGCTATTGTGATGCCTTCTAATTGCAATTTGTACACACTAAAAATATAGTCCAGATTCCATAATCACCAATTCCTCCTAAAAAGGGTAAAGGTAATTTTGCACAATTTGAATTCTAGAATCATGATTTTTTTGAATTCCAAATTGTATTTATATTCTTCTATAAAATTGAATGCTATGATTCAATTGATTTTCATTCAATTAACACTAAAAATTTATTTTGGTTTATGTTAGGATTCAATTGATTTGATCATCAGTGAGGAAAATCACTTGAAGAGTCTAATTTGGATTTTGAAAAATCTTCAATTGCTTTATACTTGGATCTTATAAGACTTTCTAGGTGATACCTTTCTTTTTAGTCAATTGCTTAATTTTTATCGCTAAGTTAATATTTCCAATAGAAAATATGCATCAGGGTATGAGAAACTTAAGAATAATAGGAGAATAGATAGTTTGATTCAATTTAAAAAAGGCGCTCTTGAAAAATTTATCACGAGTAATAAGAGAGGTCTAAATAGCCAAAGTAATGAAACAACTGAACACATAACTTTAAATGGAATAGGAGATAATGAGATGATGGTAGAATAAACCATGGAGAATTATAACGATGAAAATTGTGATAATAATATGGTTGGTGGAAAATGTCAAGAAAATACAAAAGAATAGGAAATTAACATGGAAACTAAGGATTTTGACAATAACCCGAGTCATGTTTCTATTAGTATTTATAATTTAGGAAGATGAAAAAATATTGATATTAAGTTAAGAGATTTGTTAGTCAAAAAAGGTCCAATTAGAGAGAGTGATATAGATTTTTTGAATAATGAAACTTCTAGGCATTTCTCCACTTTTTATTATACGAAGAGACTATCAAATGAGAAATCTCGTGATAGAAGATGATTGGTATATTCAAAGGATTTTAACAAAATTCATTGTTTTTGTTACAAACTGTTTGGTACAAAACCTAGTGGGAGCTAATTTGCCAATGAAGGAATTAAAGATTTGAAAAACCTTAGTACTAAGTTGAAAAGTCATGAAACAAGTAACGAACACTTACTTAACATGAATGCTTTGTTTGATTTAAAATTGAGTTTTTTTAAGAGTAAATAAATTGACAGGGATGTGCAAGTAAGAAATAGTAAAGAAAAATAATATTGGAGAAATGTTGTAAAAAGAATCATTGTTGTGATAAAAGCTCTAGCTAAAAATAATTTGGCATTTCATGTAACTAATGAAAAGATTCATCATATGAATAATGGAAATGTTTCAAGTCTTATTGAGATGATAGCTGAATTTGATCTAGTATTACAAAAACATGTTCTGTTGTGAAATTTTTTTAATTAATGAGAAAATGTGTTTGATAAAAAACAAAAATTAGAGTTAAAAACTAAATGTGTTGATTTGATATTTCGAAATAAGCTTTCTTGATTTTGAAACATGCATGAAAGTTTTTGGTTCAAAAATTTAAACGTTTGAAAAATATAAAGATTATGCATCATGTTTCGAAACTTGTTAGCTATGTTTCGAAATCTCACATGTTTATGTATATGTTTCGAAACTTGATTATGTTTTCTAATGTTTTCGTTGTATGTATGATGTGTTTCGAAACCTCAATGTTGTTTTGGTTCAAAACAAAGGTTTCTAAGTATCTATATTTCGAAACATGCATAGTACATTTCGAAACTTCTGATATTTCTGACAGAAAGTACAAGGAAATTTGAAATATACTTTGTGTGAAATTTTTGTATTGTGTTTAAAAGCAAGTCAATCTCTTTATTCCATTTTGGTGAAAGCTAAATCAAATTTAAAAAAGTTAGTCATTGCATTTTGTGGTAGTTGAGAAATCCCTTGTCTAGCATTAAATGCTCTTCCAATTTGCAGATCAACTATAATGGTCAGTTGTTTCGAAACATAAGGTATATGTCTTAAAATTTTAGTGTAAATTGGGATATTTCGAAACTTGTCTTAAAATTTCATGAAATCTTGTCTCTAACGACTAGAAATGACCAAATTTTATATCTTCATATAAAAGGCAGATGTTTGAAGATGAAGAGAAGAATAGAAAGAATACAAAAGAACATTTATTGTGCTCTCAAAGCTCTAGGCCCTCATTGAATGTGCATTGAATGTTTAAAGGAAAAGCAAGCTTGATCAAGAAAATCATTTACTCATAGTTCTCCTTACCTCAAGAGGTTTGTATAGCCCTTGGTAAGGCTTTTATTTATTAGGTTGTAAACTTAAATTTTATTTACTTTATCATTTGTGGTAAGTTTTGAATTTAACCTCAAAACTCATTGTATGCAAAGGTTTTAGGGTGAACTTCGGTAAAACCCTTATCATTTTTATTAGTGAAAGTGATTGGAATTGAAAAATTCTTCAAGTGGGAAGACTTGAAGGTAGTGGACCAAGCTGGGTGTTGAACTACCATAAATCTCGTGTGCACTTAATTTATTATTTTTCTTGTTATTGTTAATTACTCAAACTTTTAAAAGAATCATTATTAAAGATTAAAACGAATTTTCTCTTAATATAAGCATATATATATATATCATTGATTCCATGCATTTATGGTATACTTTTTGTTAAAGAAATTATCTTTGTCAAACTATTATTTCAAAATACAAGTTAAAGATTTCGAAACAAGAAAAAACAAAAATGTATATTTCAAAACATATATTGTATATTTCAAAACTTGCTCAATCAAAAACATTTATTTTGAAACATAAATCATATATTTTGAAACCTAGTTCTCTTTCATTAATCAATGTTAAAAGAAGAATTTTTTTTTACATATCCCAATTCACCTCCCCTTGGGATATATTTGCCATCATTTGAACTAACATGTTTGACGTATTCACAATGGTGAAATGCATAATCATTATTTGGGACATAATATCTGAACTGAATTAATACAGATGTTAGCACATGAAGTTAAGAGTATGATTTTACATTATACTTGATTATAGTCTAGATTTAAGTTACTAAGAACAAATGTTTCTCATATTAAGATGTGTGAATATTTTAACTGGGCCAATAATAATTGAAGAATACTTTGTAGGATTTTTAAAAGTGAATGACATTTCTAAAAAAGTCTCTTTAGTTAACTTATAAGAGAAATTGAAAATTTGAAACTTAATATCAATGATATAAGAGGGCAAGGATATGATGACGGGTCTAACATGAAGGGAAAGCAACAAGGTGTGCAAAAAATACTATTAGAGATAAATTCTAGAGTATTAATATATACCATGTGATTGTCATAATCTTAATTAAGTGATTTCTAATGTTATCACCTCTTGTGCTAGAGCTGTATCATTTTTTAGAGTTATACAATGCATATATTCATTATTTTCTTCTTCACCCAAAAGATGAAAAATATTAAAGGATAATATATCTAATTTAACTGTTAAATCATTATCACAAACTCGGTTTAAAAAGTGACAAGGCAATTAGATTTCAAGCTCTAAAAATACAAGATGTTTTGTTTGAATTAACAGAAAGTAGTGATGATCATAAATAAATAATGAAGCTAAATGTCTTGCAATGTATGAATTAGATAATTTTGAATTTTTGTATGACTATTTGGTATGATATTTTGTTTGCAGCTAATTTAGTTAGTAAGAGCTTTCAAAGTAAAGAAATTCATGTTGATGTTGCTATGAATCAATTAAAATATTTTTTATTTTTTTAAACTTATAGAGAAAAGGGATTTCAATCTGGTATGGTTTCTGCCAAAGAACTTAGAAATGAAATGGAAGTATAACCCATAATGAAATAGTCTAATGAAAATTTTTCATTACATCAAATGAGTAAATTGTTTTTCAAATGCATATATTACTTATATAATATTGTTCACAATTCTAGTTTTAGTGGTTTCAGCAGAAAGGAGTTTTTCAAAATTGAAGTTAATAAGGTCGTATTTGAGGTCAACTATATCACATAAAAGATTGAATTGATTAGTTATATTATCCATTGAACATGATTTATTAGATAAACTTGATTATGGAGATTTAATAAATAATTTTGCATCTCAAAAAATAATAAAATATGATTTTACATAAAGCTAAACATAGTTCAACACATGTTTATGAAATGCAAATTTGCTCATTATTGGTAAACTTTATCTTTTCAATACTTTATGTTTAATGGTTTATTTTGTTTCCTTCCACAGGAGACTTGTGAATTGATAGCTTTTTGCTCGACTTGCATCGACTTTCTTAGAGTTTTAAGAAAAAAATAGTTTTTTTTTTCTTTATTTACTGTAATAGATTGTTTGATTTCTTTTGATCTCTTAAATATTATATTTTAGTTTAAAATTCACTATCGTCAAAAGATTATCTTATTTTGTAGTTGATTGAACTTCAACTTTTGTTTTCTTTTTTAATTTAATGAAATAATGATTTTTTTTTGTTGTTGTAGAAAGATGTGTTATTTATTTTTTTTACAAAAAAAAAAAAAAATCTTAAGAAGGTCCCGACAAACTTTTTCGTCTAAGACCCCTAAGTTGGTTGAGTTGGCTTTACATGAGAGGAATCTCCGTATACCTTATGATTGTGTTTTGCTTTGCAGCTACTTTATTCCAAACAACGGAGCATTTTCTGGACAACTTACCATCTCTTATCCTCTTCAACAATACTATTACTTATTCAAGCCAACACCTACTCCTTTAAGAGACTCAAGCTTGTCGAGCTCCCTCCTAGAGAGTTGTGCAAGTTATCTCATAGACAACAACATTTCCCTTTCTCTCAGCTTGATGGTCACCTTGAGTTATGTGCCCAGCTTTATCTTGGCTTAACTTTCTTGCACTATAAATTTTAATTGTTATATTTTTTACAACAATAATTATTATATTTGGAGATGGATTTTTATGTAGAAGATACGTTATTTTATATGAAAACAAATTTTATCAAGAGATGTCTACTCTCTATGAATTTTGGTTTGTAAGTCAATTGTGTTGGTTTGTATGTCAATTGTGTTACGAACATTTTGGATTAAGAAATTGATATATGTCTATATTATGAATACTATTATTTTGACTTAAAATGGAGATCATAGTACAAGGTTACATCTTTTAACTATATTAGTCTTAGACACTAAGATGTGTTGTCCAACTTTTGACATAAGAAAGAATAAAAAATAAATTTTTATATTTAGTTATGAATTTTTTTCATGAAACATGTCTGAGAAGTTTAAAATATAACATTGCGATGATCTGGTCTACTTTGACAATAGTAGACAATGTGTTTGTTATTTAAAAAAATAACAAGCAAATTGGGTTTTACAAGATTTAAAAATTATCTTTCAATTTTATTATTTTTGGAGTTGAGTTTAATGGACGATTTGCTGATGAATAGATAATAATAAGTAGAAAAATATCAAATACAAATACACAACATTTTAACTTAAAAATAATTTTTTCAAATTAGTTAAGATAATTTATAACTTTATTGACTAATTGACATTATTTACATGTCACTACATAAAAAGCAACATACATCTTTTGGATCATTTAAAAAAAAAAAACATCTTATATTATACCAATATAAATCTAATAATTGCTGTTTTAAAATCCATTTTATAATTTTTCACTAATGATATCTTCGATCTTAATGGGAAATTTTGAAAAATTGAAAGAAAAACGACTAAGAAGAAAATCCAATAATTTTGCAGTGATTGACTATGACCATTAAGAACCATTACTTTAATTGTTTTTATTTAATGTATTTGTGGTGTTATTAATTTTTTTATAAAATATTTAATATAAAGTAAATTATTTATTATAAAATATATAAAATTAAAAAATCAATCATGTTATTTAAACCCTACCACTACCGCGATATTGCATTGAACTTGAAGGGCGGCGTTTCCTTTCCTTCCACTGCCGCCCGCCCTGACAAGCAAGCAGCACAGGGGCAGCTTCGCCCACTATAGAACTTCCCCTTCTGTATCTCTCTGGGCTTTACAACTGAGAAACCATGGCGACTGAGCGTCCCTTCTCTGTCGCCCATGGCGCCTCCAGTTTTCAGCATCCATACATGGGTTTTGTCTCCTAGTCTTGCCTTTCTATGTATGTATGTATGTATGTATGCATACTCTTATTTTACTCTCGGGCCCTCATTCTGATATTTTCTGGGTTCCTGAGAATTAGACCCAAGTTTTATTTCTCTGGCATGCTGCTGCAATATGAGCGGCAAGAGGCTAAATTCCCATTGCTTCTTCTCTTCCTCCTCCGTCTTCACCACTGGTAGACGGAGGCGATTCAGTGCTTGTCCTTTACCTGTAGAACCTCCCGATCCTTCGGCGTTTTCTACCGCTACTCCTGACCACAAATCTATGTGCTTTTCCCTATTGGACCGGCTCATTCGCGGCGGCTTTCTGTCCTGTGCGCACCGCGTTGTTCAGCGGATTATACTTCAGTCTTCGTCGCTGCCAGGCGCAATCTCCGCAATCGATTTCGCTACTGTTCGGGGTATGGAAATCCAGCCCTGCGGCTATGCTGCCCTCGTTCGGAAACTTGTGAATTTTGGTGAATTTCAGATGGCCAAGGCCCTGTACAAGGACACCATTGTTAGCAGAGGTATTATGCCCGATTCATTGACATTGAATTCTATGGTAAACTGTTATAGCAAGCTAGGTGAATTGGAGGAAGCAAAGAGCCTTTTTCATAGGCTGATTTCAATGGAATCCGAATCGTATAGTGGGGCTTGCAGTGTACTTATACAGGAGCTCTGTGCCCAAGCTAGAGTCCTGGAGGCGTTCGAATGCTTTATAAGCATCAATGATACTGGAATTGTGCTGGATGCTCGGTGCTGCTGTGTGCTGGTTGATAAGTTGTGCCTAAGAGGGTATTTAGACGAAGCCCTCGATGTGTTTGGTATAATGAATGACAGAGGAGTTCCGTGTTCTATTTATCTGTACAAATTGTTATTTTATGGTTTTTGTAAGAGAGGGCGGGTTGAAGAAGCTGAGTTGTTGAGTACAGAAATGGAGTCCCAGGGGATATTTTTGGATAAACTTATGTACACTAGTCTTATTAATGGATACTGCAGGGTCAAGAAAATGAAAATGGCTATGAGGATATTTATGAAAATGAGGAAGACAGGATGTGAGCCTGATATTTATACTTACAACACATTGATACACGGTTTTTTCAATTTGGGTTTGCCAGACAAAGGTTGGGTTATACAGAACCTGATGGTAGAATCAGGAATACAACCTGATGCAGTAACTTATCACGCTATGATTAGAAAGTACTGTAAGGAGAAGAGAGCTGATTGTGCTCTGATGCTTTTAGATAACATGAGTCATAGCAGTGCAGCTCTATCAGTGCACTGTTACACAACCTTAATTGCTGCTCTTGTTAAAGAGAATAAGTTCATGGAAGTTGGTGACTTGTACTATAAGATGCTGGATGGTGGGGTTGTTCCTGACCATGTCATGTTTTTAACCCTTATGAAGATGTACCAAAAGGGGCATGAGCTTAATCTTGCACTAATGCTATTGCAGGCAGTTGCCAAGGTTGGGTGTGGCGTTGATATTTCTTCCTTTCCCGAATTTGCTATTTCTGATCCTAATAGAGATCTGGAGCTAGAAATTGATAATCTGCTGGGGGAAATTGTGAAAAGCAATACTAATTTAGCTGTTGTGGCTTTCAGTATCTACATACTTGCTTTATGTGTTGCAAGGAAGAGTGAAGTTGCTTTTCTTTGCATGGATAAAATGCTCAGTCTTGGATGCCAGCCCTTGCTTTCTAATTACAACTCCTTGATCAAGTGTTTGTGCCAGGAGGGTCTTTTTGAGGATGCAAAGTCAGTATACAATCTCATGCAAGACCGGGGGTTGGTTCCTAATTTGGCCACTTACCTAATAATGGTCAGTGAACATTGTAAGCGTGGTGATGGGATAGCAGCTGTTGATGTTCTTCACCAGATGGATGATAGAGGACTGAAGCCTAGTGTTGCTATTTATGACTGTATTATAGGTTGTTTAGGAAGGCAAAAGAAAATATTTAAAGCTGAATATATGTTTAAGCATATGCTCGAGGCTGGTACTGACCCCGACGAGATAATTTATGTAACCATGATCAATGCCTACTCCAAGAATGGAAGAGCTATTCGAGCCCGCCAACTATTTGATAATATGGTAGAATGTGGCATCCAGCCGAGTTCTCATGCTTACACTGCACTTATAAGTGGGTTAATCAAGAAGAACATGATTACAAAGGGTTGTCTGTACCTTGATAGGATGTTGAAAGATGGTCTTGAGCCAAATAATGTGCTTTATACATCTCTTATCAAACAATTTTTGAGGAAGGGAGAATTAGAATTTGCTTTGTCATTGGTTGATTTGATGGAGAATTGCCAGATTGAGCATGATCTGCTCACTTATATCACATTATTCAGTGGTGTTTGCAGAACTATTAGATGCACCAATTCAAGCTGGCATCTCGCACATAAAAATGGTGAACGGGGGAGGGAACTGTTGTTCCATTTGCTGCATCGGAAAAGTTTGGTGCCAGGGAAACATATTCTCAGAATTTCTCTGAGATCTTTTGAGGAAATAAAATTGATTGCATTAAAGTTGATGAATAAAATTGAAGGAACTAGATTTGTCCCTAACTTGTACTTGTATAATTGCATGATTTCTGGACTTTGTTGGATAAACGAGATGCATGATGCATATTATTATCTTGAATTGATGCAAAGTAAGGGTGTACATCCCAACCAAGTGACTTTCACTGTTCTCATCAATGGGCATATCCAAAATGGTGAAATTAATTTTGCTATCAGTTTGTTTAATACCATGAATGCAAATGGTTATATTCCTGATAGAATTGTCTACGACTCCTTGATAATGGGCCTTTGTGAGGCTGGAAGACTGGTTGATGCATTGTTGTTGTCGCTTAAGATGCAAAAAAGAGGGCTTTTCCCTTCCAAGGTTTCTTATGAACATTTACTGGGTGGCCTTTGTGCCAATCATTCAAGTACTCATGCTTTGAGAATATGTGAAGATATGCTTGCCCATGATTTTATACCTTGCCAGTATAATCTTAACTTGTTGCTTTGCTTGTTATCTGAAGAAGAAAAGTTGCATGAAGCTCAGCTAATACATGATATGGTGCTCTTGAAAAGAAGTTGGATTGGATGATATTCAAATGAGGAAAATATCTTGAGCATTTGGAAGAGCCAAGTGATTGATCTTGCCATATGCAAACAGAACAGGGACTGGTTTCATTGTTGAAGAAATATCCTTCTTGCTGTGAAGATTTGAAATTTGTCCTCTGTACAACTATACAGGTTAGGTTTGGTTATAGGGTTTTTTATGCTTGGTACAGTTGCAGATTCCTTATTGCTTTTTTCTTCTCTAGGTATAGCTGATCCAGAGCCCCTATGATGTAGGACAGATCTGGTATTATGAGAATACCTATTGATTGGAGTCTTATTTAGGGTTAGTAGGTTAGGAAAATTTGTTGAAAGGCTGGGGTTTAGGTATCTTATGGGTTGGTAGGCAACTTAGAGGTAAATTATGGCCGAAAAAGAAGACATTTAGAGGCTGAAAATAGGTCTGGAAGTAGAGTTACGACATTAAGAATCTGAAATTGAAAGATTAGAAAAGAGAGAAATATCTTCTAGGCATCACACGTAGGGTTATAATTGCATCACAGTTCAAAGAAAGCCCAACATACTTAGAGAAAACTTCAGTAATTGTTCTGTTCACTAATGAAAAAAGAGAGATTACAATGGTATTTATAGAGTTCTAGCAATGCTACTTCTACTAGGATTAGGAAAATCTTTTTCCTATTAGGAAGCTAAACACAAACTAAAATTACTTATAGTAGGACAGGGAAAATACTATAAAATAAACCCAAACACTATAAAATAATGAAGTTAAGAAAAGACCTTAGGAAGCATTATGCAGAATGACAAAAATATCCTAATGCATAAAACCTAAAAACCATGTCTAAGTCTAACTCTAACAAACCTTTTAGGAGGACAGTCTTCTTCCAATGTGATCCAAATCAATGCTTGGGCCTTAGTAAGATGCTTCTTACAGGTCTTTAGAGGTTGCTACCATTGTCCTCCGTCACCTAATTTAAATCCTTTAGTATAGTGGCTCTGTTGTAACTATCTTAGTTGAATTACTTCCATTTAGAACACATGCTAATATTATCAAACGTGGTGTGCAGAAAGTGTTCACAATAGATGATAAGAACTGAGAGATAATGATGATACAGGAACTTTCAGATAAATGATTGTTTCTCTATATACGAGCCCTATTCACTCTGGTGGGTCACTGATATCTGTATATAACTTGAATCTCTGAAGAATGATGAGCGGGAAGATGGGTTTAATGATATGAGACATGGGCATGACATGACACAAAACTGATGCACCAACTCAAATCTTTTTCAAGAGAATTAGGGCATGAAACATGGGGACACATTAATAAACAAGTTTGTATTTTTTGTTTACACAAAGAATACGTGTCTAGTACTTCATTTATCCACATTGCTGTGTGTTTATATTTTATTATGTTGGATATTTAAAACATTGAATAGAAATTGTAATATTGTTTTTGGGAATCTTCTCCTTTATAAAATTAAAATTAATAAAGGAGGAGAAAAGACTAACAGATACAAATTGATATTAGGTTTATTCAAAAACTAGTTTCTAATTTAGATTTGAAATTAAATGTATAATATGGTTTGTTGGAATGGACGCACATGTTTGCACCATGGTTATGTATGTTTCTCAAGTGCCTATGAGTGTTTGTTTGATTGTAGAGAAAAAAATGGGAAAACATGTTGGACAGGCATGCAACATGTGTTTGAGAGTACTTGACGAATGCCTCTATCTATTGTTTCATGCTATTCCTTGTAGAACCTTATATCTTTGGCGGAAATGTTATTGCTACTTAGTACGATTATGGGGTTGTGTTTTGAGAAGAAATTGCTAAAATGGTTTTATTTGGTTGCTGTATTTCGGATCCAGGAAGATGGCTAGGTTGATCTGCATAGCAATTTGCTGATGACTAGTTGGTGCATTCACAATGATTAGGCAATATCTGATGGCTAGTGCATGTTCCTTTATGTCATGTACCTACTGCGGGGTGGTACCTTGTATGGGTAGTTATAACAGTGAGTGGTTGTACATGGGTAGTTATAGCAGTGATTGTTTGTACTCAGGGGATAGCTTAAGCCAGTTGTACTCTCTTGAATTTTGGCGGATTTTGGTGCCACATTGGTTGCTGGATCAGTATATAAACAAACTGATCACACCCAATTGAGATCATTGAATATCATAATTGAGATCTCTTTTCCCTGCCTAACTTTCTCTTCTCTCTATCTCTCTCTCGATCTTTCTCTTCCTCATTCTCTGTTCTTATAATTCTCCCTACATTTCTCCTAAATTCCCCCTTACTTCTTCCCAAATTCTCACCACAATTGGTGAGAGCACCGTCAGATTTCTGGATCTGACACTTAAAATATTTTTTCTTCTTACTTAGTGTATTGTTTAAGAGTATTATTTTCTCGGTTGGCTTTGGTACTCTCACTACTTAGCTAAATACTATTTCATGATAAAAATTTGATGTTTGATAGATTGTACTTGGATTAAGGGCTTTTTTTTTAACCTTTTAAATGATAGATGGAGATGATAAGATCTATAAATCTGAAGTTCGGCATGCTCTTGCAAACTTATGCTCCAGTCTCTCTCATTTTATGGATGCAGAGATATACTTGGAAAAAGCTGGAGTGCTCTTTGAGAACTCTCCTAAGGTACTTTGAGCGGAAGGTAAAATTGAAAACCTTTCAACTTTATCTACTTTAGTGAATAATTTTTTTGAAGTTTATTTTATATTAATATCTTTGTTATAGTAGATGATTATTTGTTAGTATTTCCTGTACCTGGTACTTGCCATTTGTCATTGCAACTGCTTTGGCCTTTATGCTCCCAACTAAACTAAGATATTTATTGATTTTTTGTTCACTTGGTTCCTGTCATCTGGTCTGGCAAATGCTTTGGCCTTTAGACTGGACTAAACTAGATTATTCCAACAGTTTTCACGTACTTTCATGTATTCTTGAGTTTTTGGGAATAAGATATGATAGATTATATTCCAAATTTGCCCAATAGTGACAAGTTGGCTCAACACTCTTCTCAGGCTTGATTCCAGATTCTACTTATTCACAAGAACTGTGTCAGGACCCAGCACACAACAATAAAAGCATCATGAGAATTAGAAACCACATTAGGCTACACAGGCTACACCAACACCCTGGCCTCAGAGAGCATTGAACATATCACCTAAGAGCATCAACACCTCATCCCTCAAGATATGGCTAAACCCACACTACATGGGCCCCCCTGAGGCAATCTCCAACTTAAAACTCTAGTAAGCTGTGGCTATTTTCTGTAAGATAGAAGTATTTCTACCACACTATTTGAGACTTCATCCATCTAATCTCATACATTTTTCCAGCTTTTTAAATGCCTCCTTCAAAATCCAGCTTGCTATTATTTTCCTCCTTGGATAGGCAAATGAAACCCTTCTTGTTATTTGAAAAATGAATCTCTTCCGAAACCAAAATTTTCTTAGCTCCCATATTATCGCTGCCCCATTCCATTTTTACAGGATTTCTTTTAATGAGTCCAGCTTGCATCTTGAAGCTGGGACTACTATCCATTTACTGCTCTTTCCACCAGAGTCTTATTTCTTGCTAAAATCCTCTACTTGAATCCTAGTATTCTCGTATTGCAAGGATACTTACTCAAGAAAGATGAGAACAGGATCTGAAACTGGCCTTGACAAAGTACTCTGAACAACACCCAAAAAATGGTTTTCCCGATCAAAAAACACCAAATAAAAGATATAGCCATTTATTTAGACTGACTACTGGACCAAGTGAAAGAATTTCCTGAAAGAGGCAAAGCCACAAGCCTAAATCATCAACACAAGGAGAGCCTTCTCCTCAGCCTAGACAACCTCAAGCAACCCAGTTTCTCAAATGGAAACTGGCCGCGTTTTGAGTATCAACCTAGGAACCGACCTGCGTCCCATTTTAAAGCCAGTATCCAACTGCTTTTTGTGATAATTCCTTCCCCAGAGTTTCCTCCACTGAGCCACACATGTATTATAAGGAAAGAAAAACAATCTGAAGCCATCACCTATATTTTAGATGAACAAGATACAGAAAAGTCCTCAAGCTCAATTTCTCCATCACCTTTTCTTTGGCTCTGTTCCCCTTGATCTCCACCCAGGGATAATGATGAACCCTACTGCCCCACATCTCCTCCATCTTCATCTCTTGGGTATAGAACCACATTTGGTTCCGGTCTATTAGAAAAGCTTTGACGTTGGGCTTGCTTACACTCCTGATATCCACTCTTGCTATTGTAATTGAAAGAATGGTGCAGATTGAGAAGCCTCTTCTTGACACGCCCTTTTGTTTTCCAACTCCTTTGTAGCTTATTATTAGAACAATCCAAATTCACCAACCTTTCCTCAAAAGGTCTCCCTTTTTTCCACCCACTTCTGTATAGGTGGTTGTTAAGAGTTAACCTGATTGAATTGCAGGAAGCAAATGCAGAACTGCTTTCTCAAAGACGTCTACAAACCCCTGATAATTATACCAACATGCTCATGTTATGTATGTATGGTTTTGATAGGACAAAACAGCAAAGGGGGGAGAGATTAGAGAGAAATCAGTGTCACAACCCCAAGGATCCCCAAGGCTATAATTCTCATCATAATAGTAGTTAACTCACATGCATTACACAATAATTGTAATTTTATTTTCTTTTCTACTACTGATAAGTACCCTTAGCTATAGGCAGTTAGACTTATCATTTGTACTGTACATGGGTGCATATGGGAGGCTGTTAGGCTATATATATAAGCCATAACTGAGGATGAAGGGGATGTTTTGAATTGATAAACAGAATTTCTAATTCCTCTCTCTCTATTCTCACTCAATCTCCCTCTGATTTCTCTCTAATTTCTTCCTCGATTTTTGTCCAATTTTCCCTCCAATTCCTTATGTTCTTGGTCTTAGTTCTATCGGATCCTTCTGATTCCCGATCCAACCCTAGGCTAAACCCTAGGTACACGACAAATTGGTATCAGAGCCATCGTTCTTCGACAGTTTTCTTCGTTGATTAATTTCCGATGAATGTTGACGGCAGCTGTCCGATGCAGTTGATTCACGAAACTTGAAGGTGAATATGGAAATTGGCAGCAACAAGGTAGGTTGCAATCTTGGGAGATAACCCAAGCGATTCTGGTGAAGTGATCAAACAATGATTTGGTGAGCCAATGACTGCAACAAAACCGATTACAGTGATCGTGATCAGATTTGGTAGTTGCTGATCCATAGTGATCGGCTGCAGTGAATTTCGCAATTGGAGGGAAATTGTATGAAGAATTAATTGAAAAAGAGTACATCTTCAGTTTCATTGATTGAATTTATTTATACAAGGATTGGAGATAAGAATCCTACCTATTATACAAGTCTAACTTATCTACAATACATAATTAGTTTAAACTTATAGATAATCTAGAAACTGGAAAAACAAAATAAGTTAAAATAAAGGAAAGATATTAGGCCTTATTTCCGGATTTGAGAAGACCGAAATAATAGGAGCATTATCTTGATTTCAACTTGAGGATAAACCTTCTGGATTTTAGCTTAATTATCCACACTCCCCCTCAAGCTTGGGCTGAAAGATGTTGTTCATTCCAAGCTTGGAGCTCATTCCATCAAAGATTCTTCTCGGTAAAGCTTTAGTTAGTATATCAGCAACTTGATTTGTAGTGGGAGTATATACCAGCTGAAACATGTCTTCTTCCAACTTTTCTTTAATAAAATGCCGATCTATTTCAACATGTTTTGTTCGATCATGATGGACTGGGTTCTTAGCAATGCTGATTGCAGATTGGTTATCACATAGAACTTGAACAGGTTTAGGGATAGCCACTTGAAGTTCTTGAAACAATCTTCTCAACCATATTCCTTCACAAAACCCTTGAGCCATAGCTCGAAATTCAGCCTCTGCACTACTTCTTGCGACCACGGACTGTTTTTTGCTACGCCAAGTAACTAAATTCCCCCAAACAAAGGAACAATAGCCAGATGTTGACCTCCTGTCACAAACAGAGCCAGCCCAATCAGCATCACTATACACTTCTATTCCTCGATTATTTGTTTTCCGGAACATCAAGCCTTTGCCCGGAGTCAATTTTAGGAACTTTAAGATGCGATAGACAGCATTCATATGTACTTCTCTAGGATCATTCATAAATTGGCTAACACAACTTACTGGGAAGCTTATATCAGGCCGTGTGTGGGATAAGTATATTAACTTTCCCACCAATCTTTGATACCTTCCTTTGTCAACTGGTGCACTTTCCTTGCCAAAATCTAACTTTGTAGTTGGATCCATAGGTGAATCAGCCGGTTTGCAACCCAACATTCCAGTTTCTTTTAGAAGGTCTAGAGTATACTTTCTTTGGGATACAGAGATGCCTTCTTTTGATCTTGCAACCTCCATACCCAAGAAGTATCTTAGATTTCCGAGATCTTTGATTTCAAATTCCTTTGCAAGCATACCTTTGAGGTTGTTTATTTCTAGCTGGTTATTTCCTGTAACAATAATATCATCCACATATACTATAAGAATGGATAATTTACCTCCCATAGTATGTTTGATAAACAGAGTGTGATCAGCTTGACTTTGATTGTACCCTTGTTGTTTGACTGCCTTTGTAAATCTCTCAAACCAAGCTCTAGGTGATTGTTTGAGTCCGTAGAGAGATCGTTTGAGTTTACATACCTTGTTTCTTGTATAATTGGATTCAAAACCCTGAGGAATTTCCATGTAGACTTCTTCTTCTAGAGTTCCATTTAGAAATGCATTCTTCACATCTAGTTGGTGAAGAGGCCAATCTAAATTTGCAGCTAGAGACAATAGGATTCGGATGGTATTTAACTTTGCCACGGGAGCAAACGTTTCTTGGTAATCAATACCATATGATTGAGTGAACCCCTTTGCTACAAGTCTAGCTTTGAATCGGTCAATCTGCCCATTTTCCTTATACTTTACTGTAAAAATCCACTTGCAGCCGACAGGTTGTTTTCCAGGGGGTAGAGATGTTATCTCCCATGTTCCATTTTTCTCCAAAGCATTCATTTCATCAAGAACAGCCTGTTTCCATTGTGGCTGTTGGAAGGCTTCTGTAATTGTATTTGGCACCTGCATCTTATTCAAATTTGATAAAAACACACAAAACTTTGATGACAGATCCTTATAGGATATATAGTTGTGTATTGGGTGCTGAGTGCAAGATCTTACGCCCTTCCGTAAGGCAATGGGCCAATCAGTCTCATCAGTTGCTGCACTATCCAAACTGTCCCCAAGATTATTTCCACTGTCACTGTCCCTTGGAGAGGAATTGGGGCTAGTTTCTTGGTCGGGCCGATTGCAGGATTGGTGCTCTTTCTCCTGTTGGGACTTCCTCCTAGAGTAGACCTGAAAATCTTTGGTGATAGGAGGCTGAGGACTAAGGGAATTTGTAAGAGGAGCTGGATGTATGGGTGCAGCAGATTGCAAAGTTTGCTGCTGCATAGGCTGTGATTGCAAAGTTTGCTGCTGCATAGGCTGTTGCTGCATAGGACTAGGAAGCTGCATAGGAAGAGTTTCCCAAAACTGATATTCTTGAGAGTTGTAGAGATGATTCTCCCCCTGAATGTCAATTTTGGGATAATAAGGTTGATGTTCAAAAAAGGTTACATCCATGGAGTTAAAAATACGTTTATGCTCGGGAAAATAGCACTTGTAACCTTTTTGATGAGGAGAATAGCCAATGAAAATACATTTAAGGGATTTAGGGTCAAGTTTGCTTCGGAATTGCTGGTGTACATGCACAAAAACAGTACATCCAAAGATTTTGAGAGGGATATGAGATAGCAGCCGAGTGTGAGGATAGAATTTGAAAAGAATTTGACTCGGAGTATGATGATTTAAAGTTCGAGAGGGTAATCGGTTAATGAGATAGGTGGCTGTGAGAATAGCTTCACCCCAAAAATGTTTAGGGACATTTGTAGAAAATAGCAAAGAACGAGCCACTTCTAAGATATGCCGGTTTTTCCTTTCGGCTACACCATTTTGTTGGGGTGTATCCACACAAGAACTTTGATGTATAATGCCATTGTTTGAAAGATAGGAACCAAGGATTGAAGAAAAATATTCCTTGGCATTATCGGTTCTAAGGATTTGAATTTTGGTATTAAATTGTCTTTCAACCATAGAATGAAACGATTGAAAAATGGAACCCACTTCTGATTTTTCTTTCATAAGAAATACCCATGTAAGCCGGGTATGGTCATCAATAAATGAAACAAACCAACGGGAACCAGTTATGTTTTTAACTCTAGAAGGTCCCCATACATCACTATGGATCATAGAGAAAGGATGTGAAGGAGAATAACTTTGACTAGGATAATTATTTCTCACATGCTTAGAATATTGACAGATTTCACAATGTATTTGTTGTGAATTTTGATTCCTAAACAATGCTGGAAATAATTTCCTAAGGTAAACAAAGTTTGGATGTCCTAATCTATAATGCCATAACATAATTGCATCATTATGATTGGTGGTCGAATTTGAGAAACAAACTGAAGGTATAACCGAATAGGTGTTGTATTGAACTTGGTTGTCTTCGGAGTTGGTCTTAGCAAGGAAATAGAGCCCCAATCCTTCTTCAGCACTGCCAATCATCTTCCCCGAAGTCCGCTCCTGAAATTCACATACATTCTTTGAGAATTTGGCAATACAATCTATATCAGATGTTAATTTACTGATGGATAATAGGTTGCAATCTAGATTAGGTACTAAAAGAACCGATTTCAGCACAATATCCTTGGAGATAGTAGCAGTTCCAGTTCCCACAACATTGGATAGAGAGCCATCTGCTACCCTAACAGTCCAGTTCTTGTCACATGGCTGGAAATCGGATAACAAACTGATTTGTCCCGTCATGTGATCTGAGGCTCCTGAATCAATTACCCAAACAGTAGATAAATCTCTTTTAGAGGCAAACGCATGTAAGAAAGTACCTTTATGGGCTATGGATCCAGATGCTATGGTTGAGGGCTGATTAGGTTGAGTCTTCTCAAACATAGACTTCAGCCACTCCATTTGTTCCTTGCTGAATGGTGTTGGTACTGCAACTGTAGTGGTCTCTTCTATGGACACAAGGTTGCCCTTACTTCTTCTCTCATGAGCTGGCTTCCAATCAGCAGGTTTTCCGTGTATCTCCCAACAGGTATCCTTGGTGTGTCCTGTTTTATGGCAGTGATCACACCATGGTCGGCCCTTCCTCGGTTTGAAATTCTGTGATGAAGTGCCTCTGGTTACTAAAGCCGAGTGTTCCAGATTTGATGCTGTTGGCTTAAGCATGATTTTCAGCCGGCTTTCTTCCCTTCGAACCTCGGAAAACGCTTCTCGGAGATTAAGGAGTGGTTTTGTACCGAGTATCCTTCCTCTAACACCATCTAGATTCTTATTCAAGCCCATTAAGAACTTATACAGCCTCTTTTGTTCAACAATCTTCTTGTATTTTGCAGAATCTTCTGTGCACTTCCATTCTATGTTATCAAACTTATCTAGTTGCAGCCAATATTTATTCAAAGAACTGAAATATTGAGTCACATGTGATTCACCTTGTTTGAGATCATCAAGTAAGCTTTCAATCTCAAATAGTTCAGAGGTGTTTTCAACATGTGAGTAAGCCTCTCTAGCAGCCTCCCAAATCTCTTGGGCTGTATCATATAATAGAAAATTTTCTCCTATATCATTGACCATAGAATTAATGAGCCAAGACATTACCATGTTATTCTCGGCTTGCCAACTCCGATATGTAGAATCTTCCTCTGCTGGTTTGGTTGTCGCCCCGGTCAAGTAATCATCTTTTCCTTTCCCTCGTATAAACATCAAGACGGATTGAGACCATTGTAGGTAATTTTGCCCATTCAATTTATGTCCAGTAACAGTGAACATATGATTGTCAATGGGAACTTGATTGTTGGTGGGTAAAGGGACGATTTCTGATGGCTGAGCACTCTTGCCGGCCATGTTGGTAAGTAGGCGAGAGATGAACTAGAAATCGATGACACGCTTTTGGAATAAAGAACGGAAGGAGGATTATCAGAATATTCTTTGGCCAGAGAATGGCTCTGATACCATGAAGAATTAATTGAAAAAGAGTACATCTTCAGTTTCATTGATTGAATTTATTTATACAAGGATTGGAGATAAGAATCCTACCTATTATACAAGTCTAACTTATCTACAATACATAATTAGTTTAAACTTATAGATAATCTAGAAACTGGAAAAACAAAATAAGTTAAAATAAAGGAAAGATATTAGGCCTTATTTCCGGATTTGAGAAGACCGAAATAATAGGAGCATTATCTTGATTTCAACTTGAGGATAAACCTTCTGGATTTTAGCTTAATTATCCACATTGTACACCATCGATCCACAATGGGTGGTGAGAGCGGAGACGATCCAACAGAGGCGATTCACAGGAGTTGCAACGAGAGACCATCGGACTCTTGGGATGTTATGACTCCAACGTGGTGAATTCCGAAATCAACGACGAGCCTTCAATTCCAGCAGCTTGTGTAAATTACAACTGTCCTAGTGATTGGATCCAAGTGGCTATGTGTAATAAAGGCAAACAAACCTAGGCGATCTTGGTTTTGCTCCTTAGTGACGGACCTCAGCCATTGATCCATAAGTTTTGATCACTTCACGGTCGGCGATTCTAGAGGTGAATTTTGGCGTGATTAAGGTCCAGATTGTGAAGGCACTGCAAGCGTTGTTTGACGGTGCTTCCAACGACTACAGAGTAGTCCTTAGCCTTCGGTTTCTTCTGTTTGTGCAAGTCCGACTTTCCTAGGGTGTAATTCAGAGAACTATCTATCAAATTTGAAGGCAGTCTAGAGTCGGTGATCCTCGACCATTGAGTTGCGCAAGCATGACAGAGCAGCAAAAGTGTGGTGAACCTTGCCAAAGTGACTGAGTAGTGGATTTTTCTCGTTTTAGCTTTAAGTCGGAAGGAAACAAGGTTGATCGAAAATTGACAACGAGTAGTCCAGGTGGTTCTAGGGCGCATTTCGATCAATTATTGGTTGTGATCTCTATTCGGAATCTGAAAGCGACTTCAATGAATTGATTATTTCAGAGATTGGTGAATTCAACGGAACTGGAAGTTCCACCAAGTGACCCTCGGCCACTAATTTCAAATGTGACTACAATTTGCCAATTATTGGGACAATTTCAAAGGTGATTGTGGTGAGGTAATCACAGAAGGGAAGTGTGGGATTTAGGATGGAAAGAGCTCTGGTGACTTGGCCTGTGGCTTGTTCCGACTGTGGGATTTCTGCCATGACGAGTAGTGCATGTATGAGACCATTGGAGTCTCAATTACAACAGAAGAATGCTACATTTTTAGTGGGATGTCCTGTTCGTGAGAAGTGCCATGAGGAGCAGTGCACGCATGAAACAAACAGAGTCTCAATGGCAATAGAAGAATGCTGCATTTTTAGTTGGATACAATGGAAACCATGAGTAGTTTGGCTAGAAGAATCGGGCACAAGAAAAGAAGTTTGATAATGAGTTCAACTAATTGGACAAGGAAACAAGAAGAGTGATACACGAATCGAGCGTGGAAATAGGCTGTGCGCTATGAGAGTAGTTGCAGGAGTTTGTAAGGATGCTGACTAAGAAGTATCACACTACAGCTTCTCCGCCAAATTCTTTGACAAACCGTGAAGAAATGTTGTAGATGACCATTCCAGAAATACTAACCAAAAGATGATTGATTTAGACAATCAATCATTAGGATTGAATTACCATAATAGGGTACTCTTGGAGGAGAAAAGTGTTGGGAGTGAGTTTTTGAAATATTCTAGTGTACAAAAAGAAGAAGACGTTGTTAGACTACCGACATGGGATCAGGAAATTCTGACAGAAGAAGTAGTTAAGGTTGTTTCGCAACCATAGTTCTAAAAGGCGCAAGACGCAAAAGGTCTTGGAGTCTGAGGCGCGAGGCGCACGAGGCGAGGCACACCTTTTAGAAAAAAACTCAAAATCTTGTAAAATCATAAACAACTATTAAATTATCAATAATAACACATTCATATCATTCATGATTCATTATTTTCAAATTCTATAAACTAACAATTTCAA
This sequence comes from Diospyros kaki, assembly GCA_036245055.1. Classification (NCBI taxonomy): domain Eukaryota; kingdom Viridiplantae; phylum Streptophyta; class Magnoliopsida; order Ericales; family Ebenaceae; genus Diospyros; species Diospyros kaki. The sequence goes on from BSEG01000016.1 coordinate 36,108,260, forward strand.
AGTTAATTCATTCATCATGCAAATTTTAAACTAGAAACATTATCAAAGTTCAAACTTAAAGTCTCAAACTCAAACAAGTACCAATCATAATGCAAAGTTCTAAACAAACACATAAACACTACAAGTCCACAATCAATATAAAGAAGTTTTTTAATCAATCATCATCAAGGAGATCATCAACATCAAGGTCAATATCTTCATCATCCCCTTCAATCACCCCTTCATCTTCTTCTTCCTCTCTCAATTCTTCTCCCTCTTCCAAGTCTTCATCATCTTCGGTCCCTGCCTCACTTTCCTCCTCCTCTTCAATCTCCTGAGTTACTCGCTGCTTTGAAGTCGAAGCCGAAGTTGATCTCGATTGTGATCGAGTTTGTTTAGTTCTAAATCGATAACTAGGCTCTCCAACTCCTGCAGCCACAACAACATTACTCCATGTCAACCCATCCCCAACGTCATCTGGAAAAATAGTTTCATCATCTTTATCATTCTCCTCATCAAGTTTTCTAGTCAACCATTCATTGCTTTCATCAATGTGGGTCAATATGATAGGGTCAATGGTATCACGCATTTGATACCGACGCCTCAATACTCTATTGTATTTCACAAACACCAAGTCGTTTAAACGAAGTTGATCAAGCTTGTTTCTCCGTTTAGTATGAAGCTGTAACAATTTATGCAAAAAATACTAAGAATAAGCTACATGAAACAAACCAACTACTAATAAAAATTGTAAGTGTTATATCTACAATGCACTTACATTTTCAAACACACTCCAATTACGTTCACACTCAGATGAACTACAAGTTAAGCTAAGAATTTTAATTGCAAATTTTTGCAACGTGGGTGTTGACATTCCATATGAAACCCACCATTCAGCTGTCCAATAAAATTCATGGGTTAGTTATTATCTATTATCTAGAATGATTATATATATAATGTAATATATATATATATGTATAATATGTGTACCTGGTGATTTCTCAGCTCTCTTTCTAATAGCCATATAATTTCCAAAGAACCCATCTGCATTGTTATACATCGAAAGCTCAGCATCAATTTGGTCTGAACCTTTACATCTGAATTTAACTTTCTAATGTATTCATATAAGTTAGTCATGATCTCTGGATCTATACGTTTAGCTTTGTAGAAATATTCTGGGTTCAAGTACCAACCAGCTACGTGCAAGGGGCAATGAAGCTGAACGTCCCATCGATTATCAATGATCTGAAAAATGTGTGCATACTTCTTTTCATCCCCATTAAAAGAGTTAGCAATCACTTCTTTGGCCCTATCCATGGCCTCATATATGTATCCCATAGTCGGTTTCTTCTCACCATCCACTAAGCGAAGTACACGCACCAATGGACTAGCCACCTTTAAAGCATATACAACATTGTTCCAAAATGAAGGCATCAAAATCACTTCAACAACCTTTTTAACCCCTACTTCTTTTACCCACTTGCCTTCAAAATCACTTCAACAACCTTTTTAGCCCCCGCTTCTTTTACCCATTTGCTTGTCATCCACTCCTCGGAGGTAAACATCCTTCTAAGGTTACTTTTCGGACTATGCATCTTGCCTAAAGTGATAAAGGCAGTTGCAAACCGTGTTTTTGCATGCGTCAACAACTCTTTCTTGTCAGTAAACCTTCTAAGCATGTTTACTAGACCCGAACGAGTATAGATGTAGCTATTCACCATAACAGCTCTCTCAAATGTCTTCTTCATATTAGGCAACTTGAAAATATCTTCCAACATTAAATCCAAGCAATGCGCAACACATGGTGTCCAAAACAACGTAGGATATTTTGCCTCAAAAAATCTTCCTGTTATTATTTAGAGTGAAATTAACAAGATATTAGTAAATAATAAATATCTAATGAATATTCAAATTGTTTTATTTATAAACGTAATATAAATTACAAAAAATGAATTTCATACCTGTTAAAACATTGTTTGAAGTACTATCGGTGACCACTTGCACCACATTTCTTACTCCAATCTTTTCCACACATTTACTTAATAATTGAAACATCTTTTCCCCAGTCTTTGAATAGCTATAACCATCAACAGACTCCAAAAACATATTTCCTTTCGGAGAATTGACTAAAAAGTTAATCAATGTCCTTTCCCTCTTGTCTTTCCAGCCATCTGACAAAATGGAACATCCATATTTGGCCCATGCCTCTTCATGATCTTTCATCATTGCACGAGTAGCTTCCACCTCTTGTTTGAGAAGGGGAACCCTGATTTCATGGTAACTAGGCGGCTTCACACCCGGACCATATTGACCAACTGCTTCTAAAAATACTTTAAAATTATCATATGTCACTGCATTGAATGGAATGCTTGCATCATACATCCATCGTGCAAAGCTTCTACAAACTCGAGCTCTTAACTCTTTTTTTGCAAAATCATTCTCACCCAACCTTGTTTGCTTTCCTTTGCCCTTGCTTTTCAACACATTAACTTCTGGGTCTTTAAGAAAAACATCAAGTGGACCCTTTTGTGTTGGCCCTTTAACACTACCAATACCGCTTCCACTTCCAGTAGATACATTGGGTCTTTTTCTACTTTGAGGCGGCGGCTCATCATCATCATCATCATACCCTTCACCAAATTGAAGATCATCTTCTAACGGTGCCATATTTCGCTCATCCTTGTTATTTTTCTTCTTTTGCATGTACTCTCCAATCTCTTCTTTTACTGATGGAGGACATTTTGGACAAGCTTTAGTATTCCTAAAACCACCCACTAGATGTTGTTTCGCCCAAAATATACCACCTTTTGTTACTTTACGACAAAATTTACATGTGGTGGTATTTCTATCATTAGGATCAGCTTCAAAATAATTCCATGCCAGGTCAATTTTGGAAGTGGTTGACGACATTTATTGGGTTGCTGCAACACAATTCCAACTTCCATAAAATTCTCTAATCAACACGAAAACAACAACCGTATAAACTATAAAGAGAGAGCAGCAACCACCAAGAGAAATTAAGCAAGAATGCAAGAAATAATCAAATAAAAAACAAGTAAAGAACTCACAAGATAGGAGGCGAACTCACAAGAAGAGGGGAGGCTGGAATGGAATCGAGATTGGCAGCTACTGCTTAACAACTTGAACTTGAAGAGCAGATGAGAAGAGAGGCAAGGAAGAGAGGAGAAGAGTGTGAGCAGAGGAGAATAGAGGAAGAGGGCGTGGCTGGAGAGGAAATTAACAAGATAGGAGGCGGGCCTGGCTGGAGAGGAGAGGAAGAGAGGAGGCAGGCGTGGCTGGAGAGGAAAGGAAGAGGAAGATCAGGCTGAACTGGAGAGGAGAGGAGGGGGTTGCGGCTGGAGAGGAGAGGAAGAAGAAGATCGGGCAGAGCTGGAGAGGAGGAAGAGAGGAGGGGGTCGCGGCTGGAGAGGAGAGGAAGAAGAAGATCGGCCGAGCTGGAGAGGAAGAAGAAGATCGGAGAGGCTGGAGAGGATGCGGGCGAGGAAGAAGAAGATCGGGAGAGGCTGGAGAGGATGCAGGTGAGGAAGAAGAAGATCGGGAGAGGCTGGAGAGGATGCAGGCGCTGCTAGATGCTGGAGTCGGGAGGAGTGAGGAGCGATTGGGCTGCCAATTTTAATTAAAAGACCTAAGTTTCATGTGGCGCGCCTAGGCATGCCTCACGCCCCAACGCCTAAGCGCGCAGGGCGAGGGCCTCGCCAAAATCGCCTTGCCTCGTCTCGACTCAGGCGAGGCGCTTTGCGCCTAGGCTCGCCTTTGATAACTATGTTCACAGCTAGGGGAAATACATTTGGATGTGCCTAATGAGAACTGACAAGAAAAAAATGAAGGGTTATTGACAGAGGAAGCAAAGTTTCTTGCATTACCGTAGGTGCCTAGCCCAATATATGGAGAATCGACTAATGTGGGGATGTTATTTTAGGAAAAGCTGAGGATTCTTTGGCTTGGGTTAAAATAGGTAGCAAGAAGGCGAAGACAACACTAGTGGGAGGATATCTTACCACCAATATAGAAGACTCTAGCACTGAATAATATGATGGTGTTGCTGCCATTTCAGAAGATGCAAGCCAGATTGCAGAAGGCACGCACCCGTTTTGAGTGCTGGTGGTAATAGAGGTAACTAAAGCAAAAGTTTCAGGGGAGCAGGACACGCTCGTTGAAAAGAAAGATTCTGATTTCTCTTTCAAACAATGGAAATATTCTACAAGTTATGACCCTGATAGTAGTTCTCTCCACCAGCAGCAGATTCAAAGTTGTGAGGAATTTTGGAAGTCGGGTGTAGCTGGAGAAAAAGCTAAGGGAGATAGCTGAAGAAGTCAAAGGTTTTGTTGAAGGAAACAAAACTCCTGCTGCTGTGTTGGTTCTTCCTCTTGTTGGCAAATCTGAATGCTTGTCTATTGCATTGAAGAATGAACAGATGGCCGGGAAACTAGTTAGTCGACCCTCTAGGTTTAAAACAACCAACATCGACGATGATGAGAGGAAGGGAACATATGTGGTAACTAGTCGGATGTGTGAGTTTCATAATGATCATCATTTGAAGGTTGTAGGGTTGCAGGGAGCTGCTAAATTCATTGAAGGCACTTAACGTAGATATCTTGACAGGTTTTGGCACCATATTGGATCCTCAGACCGTGAATACCAACAATCTTGATTGGCTAGCTATTGCAAACCCAAGGGGAATGGTCTGTTACACCTTGGAGGTAGATGCAGCCTTGATTGCCATTGTATGAGCTGTGGTGCTAACCTGTGGTTTTGTTCCAGTTGATGAGAACGTAAGGGCAAAGAGGAATAGGCCTAGATGGGAAAGAGAGCAAGAGGATTGAACCAAATAGAGAGTTGGTATTGGATGAAGAATCAAAGGTGCACTCGTTGTATGTTCTTGGGGACAAGAACTCTCTCTAGGAGGGGAGAATTGTCATAACCACAAGGATCCCTAAGGCTATAATTGTCATCATAATTGTTAAGTTTTGAAAAAAATAACCTTACTGTCTCACTTTTTTATTCACTAGAAAAGCTTGATTTATACAAACTTCTTTACAAAATAGGAAACAACTAACTTTAGGAAAGAATCCTAGGATCTATACAATTTAGGATACAACCAAGATAGGAAACATAATCTAATCTAGAGGATACAATTTTTCTTTTAGGAAATAATATATACAGTCAATCAATCTAGGAAACATATATAATCAATCACCAATCAATCATCAATCAATCAATCACCAATCAATCATCAATTAATCAATCATCAATCAATGATTGAATCATCAATCAATCAATCATCAATTAATCAATCACCAATCAATGATTGAATCATTCCATATCAGCTGCTAACACTCCCCCTCAAGATTGTGCGTGTATATCTTACATCCCAATCTTGCTTATCATCCTGTTAAATATTGGTACAGGCAGGCCCTTAGTTAGCATGTCTGCTAACTGATCTTGGGATGAGATGTATGGTTTGCGTATCAGCCCACTATCCAATTTCTCCTTGATAAAGTGCCTATCTACTTCAATGTGCTTTGTCTTGTCATGTTGAACAAAATTATGAGCGATACTGATTGCTGATTTGTTGTCACAGTAGAGCTTCATAGGCGTAGTCCACTCAATCTTGAGATCATTTAGAAGAATTTTTAGCCACAATAATTCACACATACCTAGAGCTATGGAACGAAATTTTGCCTCAGCACTTGACCTAGTCACCACATTTTGTTTTTTGCTCCTCCACGTTACCAAATTGCCTCCCAACATAGTACAATATCCAGAAGTAGATCTTCCATCTACAACAGAGCCTGCATAGTCTGCATCTGTGTAGGCCTCAAGGGTCATAGCTTCTTCTCCCTTTTGGAACAAAATGCCTCTTCCAGGTGCTCCTTTTAGATAGTGGAGTATTCGATACATAACTTTAAGATGGACTTCCCTTGGGTTATGCATGAATTGACTAACCACCCCCATAGCATAGGCTATATCTGGCCGAGTATGGGCAAAATATATCAGCTTTCCAACCAGCCTTTGGTAAACTCCCTTGTCAACCTTATCTCTTTCTAGAGCTTCTCCCAACTTATGATTTGGGTCAATGGGTGTGTCACTTGCTTTGTAGCCTAGCAATCCGGTCTCCTTTAAAAGGTCTACCACATATTTTTGCTGAGATATGAATATGCCACCTCTATTCCTAAAAAATATTTTAATCTCTCCAAATCTTTGATTTCAAACTCCTTTAACAAGCACTCCTTTAATTGAGTCATCCCTTCTTTGTCATTGTCGGTAACAACAATATCATCTACATACACAATTAACACAGTTACTCCCTCTATGGCCGAATGTTGAATAAAAAGAGTATGGTCTCCTTGGCTTTGTCTATACCCCATGCCAAGCATAACACTCGTGAATCTCCCAAACCAAGCCTGTGGGGACTGTTTCAGTCCATACAGGGCTTTTTTTAGTTTGCATACAACCGGCCCTTGTGTGGCTATTTTATAACCCAGTGGTATTTCCATATATACCTCCTCCTCTAGGTTACCATGTAAAAATGCATTTTTCACGTCAAACTGATGCAATGGCCAACCTAGATTAGTAGCTAACGAAAGGAGGACTCTAACTATATTTAGTTTAGCCACCGGTGCAAAAGTGTCCAAATAGTCTACCCTATACATCTGTGTATATCCCTTGGCAACCAATCTTGCTTTGTACCGATCTAGAGATCCATTATACCTATATTTCACAGTATAGACCCATTTACAACCACTGGATGTTTTCCTTTAGGCAATTTTACCACTTCCTAGGTCTGATTTTTTTCCAAGGTTGTCATCTCAGCTTCCATGGCATCCTTCCAATTCTTATTCCCTATAGCTTCAGAAAAACTTTTTGGAATAGGGATGGTATGTAGGCTGGTAAGAAAGGCTTTATGGGTAGGAGACAACTTAGAAAAGGAAAGAAATAGGTGTAATGGATGCTTGGTACAAGTTCTTTTCCCTTTTCTTAGAGCAATGGGCCAATCAAGGTCATAGGTATTTGGTTGGACAATAGCTTCAGCAGATTTTGTAGAGCTCATATGAGTCATATCAAGAGAATTGGTTGCGGGAATACTTGGTGATGACTCTGAAATGGCAGGATTGTCAGTGTGATTCCTAGTTGTAGAGATCGTAGGACTAGGACTTGTAGAGGATGCAAGAGCTTGCATAGGACTAGATTCGGTTTTATTCCTCCTTGAGTATACCTGCATAGGCCGGGGAGTAGAAGGTGAAGCTTTCTCTGGTGTCATGTTTTTCGAGTCTTTCTGTTTAGGAGATGGGTTCAAGGATAGCAGATTAGGGTTAGGAAGAAAGGAGGAATCCCTATTAATCAATATCTGATTTTATTCTAAAATAGTTGATGATTTGAAGTACGACTCATTTTCAGCAAAGGTAATATCAGCAGATACAAACTATTTCTTTAAGGGAGGATGATAGCATCGATAGCCTTTTTGTGTAGATGAATATCCAATAAATACACATTTTAAGGCACGAGGACTAGTTTCCCTCTATTGGCTGTTGGAATATGAACATAGGCTGTGCACCCGAATATCTTGGGCTGCCAATTACTAGTCACATGGAAGTCAGGAAAATGACTCATCAATAGTTGAATAGGACTTTGAGATTCTAGGGTTTTAGATGGCAATTTGTTGATAAGAGTGGTGGCAGTTAGGGCTGCTTCTCCTCAATAATGTTGAGGGACATTATGATGAAAAAGAAGTGTTTGAATAACAGTTAGAAAATGACCATTTTTCCTCTCGGCCACCTCATTTTGTTGAGGGGTGTAAGGACAAGAAGACTCGTGAATAATACATTTTTGTTGAAAGAAAGCGGATAGAGTGTGATTGAAGAAATCTCTAGCATTATCAGATCTAAACTGCTTTACATTTACCCCAAACTGAGTCTTAACCATGTTGTAAAAATTGGGGAAAACATGGCTTACTTCTGACTTGGCTTTCAACAAATATAACCACGCCACTCTAGTACAATCATCAACAAATAAGATAAACCATCTTGTCCTAGAAATATTGGGAACACTTGATGGACCCCAAATGTCACTATGGATTAAAGAGAAGGGGAAATCAGTCCTTTTATTAGAAAGAGGGAAAGAAACTCTTTTATGTTTGGCAAGTTCACAATCAGCACAATGAAAGTGACTAAAATCCAGACCTTTAGCTAAATTAGGAAACATTAATTTGGGAGTAAGAAAGAAGGGATGACCCATTCTATAATGTTGTAACCACATCTCATCCTCGTTGGATTGAGCTAGGCATGACATAAGAGGAAGAAACTCCTTCTTGTCTGGCCCTACTGATTCCTCGAGGTAATAAAGCCCCTCTTTAGCCCTCGCAAGCCTAATCATCCTCTTCTTGCCCTGTTCCTGTATCTCACAGACATTGGAATAAAAAGATACACTGCAATTAGTATCCTCAATAAGTTTTTGAATAGATATAAGATTAGCAAATAATTTGGGGACATGAAGGACATTCTTGAGGGTTAGGTGATCATTGAGAAGAATATCTCCTTGACCAGCAACAGTAATGAGTGAGCCATCTGCCATTGTAATTTTTCTCGAGCTAGGACAAGGATGATAAGAAGTAAACAATTGTGGATGGGATGTCATGTGGTCTGAAGCACCTGAGTCTAGGATCCAACAATGTTGGTGTAAAGTTTCTGAAGCATGTAGGGAAAAAGTGTAGGAAGCAATACCTGTGAGAGCAAGAGAGCTACCTTTTTTTGCCTTTTTGTCTAGAGATCCCAGAAAATTTTTTAGTCTTTCAATTTCTGCCTTGTTGAGTTCAAGAGACTGTCCCCCATGCTCCAATCCTCTCGGTTCCAGTTGCTGACTGTTGGTTGCTGCTATATGCACTTGACTCCTTGCTGGTCCCCCTCTAGATGGCTTTCCATGGAGCTTCCAACACTTCTTTATGGTGTGCCTAGGTTTCTTACAAAAGGTACACCATAAAGAATCCCTATCCACTGGTTTCTTTTCATCCCTAGGGCTTTTGTTTTGATTATGAGTTTTTAAAGACACTAGGGTAGAACTCTCACCGGAGATAGCGTCTAGCATTACGCCCCTTCTCCCTTCTTCTACCCTTATTAAAGAGATTACCTCATTCAAGGAAGGTAAATCCTCTTTGCCAAGAATCTGCACTCTAACTGCATCAAATTCACTGTTGAGGCCGGCCAAGAAGTCATATATCCGCTCCTTTTCAACAAATCTCTTATGGAGTGCAGCATCCTCACTACATTTCATCTTCAAACATTGGTAGTGATCTAGCTCTTGCCATAGAGTTTGCAACATATTTGCATACTCCGTGATGGTCTTCGAGCCTTGTTTGGTTGCTGCCACCCTTGCCTGTATTTCATAGATTTGGGCTGCATCTTTAACCTTAGAATAGGTCAAGTTTATGGCCTCCCAAATATCCTCGGCTATGGTCAAAAACATGACAGTGTCACTAATCTCTGGAACCATGGAATTCCAAAGCCAAGACATTACCAAGGAATCTTTCTTGTCCCATGCTGCGAACGCTGGATCACCTTCTTTTGGGCCCGTTCCTAATAAGTGGCTAAGCTTCCCCTTCCCTTTAAGAAAGGTCCGGATCAGCTGTGACCACTTTAGGTAGTTTTTCCCGTTCAAACGATAAGCTGCCTGGAGAGACTGCAATTCTCCTCCCAAGGTCCCATTTTGAGTTCCAGCAATTGGAACTTCTGAGGTATGGCAAGAATTGGCTGTATTTGATGTAGGTTCTTGGACGGAAGACATCTCTTGGCCAAGATTCATATGACAAACGAAAGATGGAAAGACTGGTAAGGATAGGCTTTGTAGATCCCAGAGAATTGTAGAACAAAAACAATCCCTAGGGCTCTGATACCATGTTAAGTTTTGGAAAAAATAACTTTACTGTCTCACTTTTTTATTCACTAGAAAAACTTAATTTATACAAGCTTCTTTACAAAATAGGAAACAACTAACTTTAGGAAAGAATCCTAGGATCTATACAATTTAGGATACAACCAAGATAGGAAACATAATCTAATCTGGAGGATACAATTTTTCTTTTAGGAAATAATATATATAGTCAATCAATCTAGGAAACATATATAATCAATCACCAATCAATCATCAATTAATCAATCACCAATCAATGATTGAATCATCAATCAATCAATCACCAATCAATCATCAATTAATCAATCACCAATCAATGATTGAATCATTCCATATCAGTTGCTGACAATAATAGTAGTTAGCTGACATGCATTGCATAATAATTGTGATTTTTCCGTCTTTTCTGCTATTGATAATTACCCTTAGCTATAGGTAGTTAGACTTATCGTTTGTACTGCACATGGGTGCGTGTGGGGGGTTGTTAGGCTATATTTATAAGCCACAACTAAGGATGAAGGGGATGTTTTGAATTGATAAACAAAATTTCTGATTCCTCTCTCTCTATTCTCACTCAATCTCCCTCTGATTTCTCTCTAATTTCTTTCCCGATTTCTATCCAATTTTCCCTCCAATTCCTTATGTTTTTGGTCTTAGTTCTATTGGATCCCTCCGATTCCCGATCCAACCCTAGGCACATGACAATAAGAGGGAGATCGAGTGAGAATAGAGAGAGGAATCAGAAATTTTGTTTATCATTCAACAACATATCCTCCAAAACAATCTGCAACAGCTTTATATAGCTACTCTGTAGAAAATAACAAACTACTAGAAAAAATTCAACTAGGGGAAAATACATGTAAAATAGACTAATTACTGTTTTACTCCTAGGGAACCCCAGGGTCCTGACATTCCCCCCCTCCTTAGAACATTTCTTGTCCCCAAGAAATGCCCAAAACCTCCTAGGGAAAAAAATTTGCTCAAGTGGATTAAATAACATTGCTGTAAGCAGTTTAATTTAACTCCAAAGCTTCCAATATGTTTTTTCCTTTTGTTCTACAGCTTGTCTGGAGAATTCTTGAAAAACCTCTATAAGTATAACAAATTGTCAATAGCTCTCATGTACTCATCAATTGGAACAAAACTAGAATCAATCATTCTTTGTTTGTCATAGTTAGCAGCTGAAACCTGCAAACCATTGTTCACACAATTTTTTCCCATCATTGCTCCTTTAATGTTTGGCTATTTTGAGTCCAGATGATTGACTAACTCTAACCATGACTTTAATATTTCATCACCATCTAGTGAAAATAAGGATGTTAGACATGCATCCTTAGCTGTAGTTATTGGATTTCGGACAAGCCAACTGCCATTCCCTATTGCAAAAATATCTGCAATAAATCTTTAGATGCCGCAATTGAGAAATGTAGACTTGCTTCAAATACCTAGACAAAAGCTGTTTGAGAGCATCAAACCTAGGAGTTACTGCAACACCAATTCCAGTCATCAATCCATCCTTCAATATAGTTGACAAAAATCCTAATTGGCTAGCTGGAGTAAGAACAAACAAAGTGGCAACCGCTTTGCTCTCAACCACAAAAACTTTTGACTTCTTCAGCTATCTCCCATAGCTTTCCTCTAGCTACAAACTCTCTCCAAAATTCCTTACAACTTTGAATATGTTGTTTACCAAGAGAATCATAACTCTCAAGAGACTTCCCAAGGCTACTACACTGACTGTAGCATCTGCTTCAACTTGTAATAGTCATTAATAAGGATCGCACACTAGGACATTCCTTGATTAATTGTAATTCTGGAGGTCGAGCAATCAAAGTTCTTATATTCAAAATCCTATCATGCAGAACATGCATGGTGTCCATCTTTCTTCTTGTCTCCATCTTATGACTGAAAGAGAAATTAGCATCTCTTTTCAACGAGTATGTCTTGCTCTCTTGAAACAGCTACTTCGATTACCTTTTTTCTCTGAAATTTGGCTTGCATCTTTGAAATGATAGCAATACTGCCATATTGTTCATGATCAAAATCTTTCACGTCAGTAATTAGATATCCTCCTATTGGTGATGTCTTCATTTCCTTGTTGCCTATTTTAACCAAAGCTAAAGAATCCCTAGCCTTCTCCGAAATCAAAGGCGATGGAACAATATTCTTAAGAACTCCAATATCGAGTCCATTCCTCACAAGATTCCTATCCTGGACTCTTCCTTTAGTCAATGGATTAGTCACTAGGGGTAACGTGATGGTCTTGGCTTTCTCTGTCATTTCATCAAATACTCTCTCTTGTTTTTCTCCTGCAACCTCTCAGTAGGTGCACCATGAGTTATTATTTCTTCTTCTAATTTCCCAATCACTGTAGCAGAATTCACCTCAACATTGTTGGTTTTAAAAATTGATCGAGCCTGTATCTCATTGTGAAAAACTGGATCAATTTCAGATTCTAAAGGTCCAGATGAGTTTATCTCCAACTCCAGAAAATCTCTGTTATCTCCTTTTTTTCTTGTCGTTTGATTGACTGTATCAATCATCTCTTGTTTTGGACTTCCGAAAATATCATCTGGAACATCCTCATCAAAAACTTCCTTTTCAAAGGAATCTTGTTGTTCCTTTGAATCTTCTTTTGTCCAAACATCTTGGACAACCTCCTGGGTTACTGTTATTGCTGTCAACATTGTTATTACAGTCATCTTCTTTGTCAATACTGTCTAAATCAAAATACTACTTCTGCTCAAAATCAAAGGTAAGTAGTGAATAAGTTTCCCATAATCTTGACTTCTCTGCTTAGATTGCTTCATTTTAAGGAACATCTAAGGCTGTAATGCTCCATTAACAACATCCTTCTTATTATTGTTTTCTTCCTTAGACATTCCAACATCCTTTTTTGTAAGAACGGTTTCATCGCTCTAAGTTGAACTCTGAGATATGAAAATGGAGTTCTAATTCCATGGACGAGTAAGGTACGGGTCTCCAATTGAAGTGGGAACTAACCCATTTCTTTGAGGAGAGTAAGGATTTCCATCAATCATAGGATCTAGTCGCTTCTTTATAATATTTGGATTAGAATATTCTCTAGAAAGCAAACAAATAGGTAATCTAACTTGATTCTATCTAGCGATCATTATCATGAAATTCGACATTTTTTTGCGAAGTTGCTTGCCAATTTCATTGAGTAAACCTCTTACTTCTGTGCGAAGTTGGTTGCCCATTTGATCGATCTCATTATCAAGCTTCGTCTCCATTGTTGTCTCTGATCAAGTCTAGATCTGAGGTCAAGGCTCATAGCTTTCAACAGTCTCCTAAAAATCAGTTGATTATGAAATAGCTGCTACTATTTGCCTATTTTGCCTCAATCGCTACTTTAAATTCCGTAAGCCTAATCCGCTGTGCAACTCTGATACCTCCTAAACTTGATTGAGTTTGTTTGGCCTTCAAGTTTGCCTACTATCAGGTTCTAAATTCACTGGAACTCCTTCAGCTTAATTACGATGCAATAGCTAAGGACCGTTGCCTTCCTAATTTTTGCTTCTTGAGAGTTTGATTGGCTCTCGTTGCAACTCCCTGTGAATCATTGGCTCTCAGTTTCGCTGAATTGCCTTTATCACATGCAGTAACCTAGATCCAATGGCTTTGGAACAACAATCGAAATTGCCTGGGTTTAGGCCTTCATATGCCTTCAAATTTGAGTTGAGAAATACCAAAATTTGTAGTCGTGAGACCACCTCCTGCTTTGCCTTCCAAGTTTGAACCGTGAGTTGCTTGTGCGCACTTCGTTGGATTTGCTTTGATCGTTTGACTCCACAACTGAGGTTGCCTTCCTGAACGCACATTGCAACTGTCTTAGAAAATAGCCGTGAACCAACCTACTGTTCCGTCTTCAAAAGTCGAACCTGAATCAAGGGCAGGTGAAGTCGAAGGTCATGAAGTAGGAGTTCTGTATTGAACAACTTGAATCTGCTTCGGAACTTGCTTCTACGAATTGACGGAATCTGCCTGTCCTAGCTTTGCTGCAGAGATCGCTGGAGTTCAAGCTGAGGAACAATCAACTTTGTTATGTACCTAGGGTTTTGATAGGAAGACGGAAGAATCCAAGAGAAATAGAACATGAAGTAAGGGGGAAAATTAGAAGAAATGAGAGAGATATCAGAAGAATAGGCGGAGATATTCAGACAGGACAACAAAAGTGGGAGAGATTAGAGAGAAATCAGAGGGAGATCGAGTGAGAATAGAGAGAGAGGAATCAGAAATTCTGTCTATTATTCAACAACATATTCTCCAAAGCAGTCTTCAGTAGCTTTATATAGCTACTTTACTGAAAACAACAAACTAACAGAATACAACTAGAGGAAAATACAAGTGAAATATGCTAATTACTATTTTACATCTAGGAAACCCTAGGGTCCTGAGCTCATCCATTGCAACACCCAATCTGATGCTTTTTTTCTCCAACTCCGTATACTTTCCACTGGGTTGTTATAAACAAGTCAGGGTCCCAATCTGAGATAGCTGCTTGAGAACACTGGACAAACTCCTCATTGTCTTTGATTTTTTTTACAGACCTCACAGTCAACATGCAAATCCAGTTACAGAACCTTCTGTGTGGGGTTACTACTGTGTGCTGCTATTTTGATTGGGGATAGAGTTAATGCTGTTAATAAAATTAAAATGCTGTTTGACAGCGTTAAGAAAACATCTACAATAATGGCTAATATGGCCTTAGGTCTAAAAAGGCAGTGGCTTCTTTGTCATCTTTTAAAGTACAATTGTCAAATTGGTCTCGAGTTTACAATAGCTTATTTTTCTTTTTTTTCGAGTATATCGGCCAATTTGGCCCTGTGGCCAAAGCACAGTAGCTTATTTGATACTTTCTCCTAACTATATTCTGCATGTTGGTCAACATTGCAAATTTTATTGCTGTGTAAATTGCTGTCTTCTGAAATATTCCCATGCAAAAGAAAATCTAAATTTTGAATGAAAGATGTACACGAAATAAGATTATTTATTAATTTTTATTTTCTCAAATATACTAGGGTCAAGGTTAAAAATCCCCTTCATCATATAATTTCTATTTTCTTCCAGATTTATATGATGCTTTGCTTTACATCACATATTTATAAATGCCAACAAAAGAATAGTAAGTACTTTAGATGTGTCAAATTAACAAGATATGCTGGTGCTGTTAGAAAACTAGTATAGAAAGTTATATCTTTATTATTTTTTCCTTTTTATGGCAACAGATTATAAGATAATGAAAATAAAGAACAAAAGGGTACACTGCAAATTAAATTGCTTGCATGTGATTTTACTATTTTAGATGACTATTCTACCATATGAAAAATATTTTTCTGGATTCAATTAGTCCAAGATACAATCTGGGTAAAATAAGAATACTCTTGAAGATCATCGCTGCACAGAGACTGAATGAATCACAACAATCAAATTACTCAAATATAAAGATTGGCAGTCTTAGAAAGTTGACATGAAAATAGTAAAACAAGTTTATGCATCATTTTGCAGAATGTGAAATAAAGTTGTTTGAAATTTTCAGAAATATATAGTGGATGCAAAATTGTCTATGGATATCGTGTAATACTGGTTAAAAGTTGGATTGTTAACAAAAATTACTGCAGTCAATTTAAACAGACACAGCTGTATAGTTTAAAAAGGAACTCCAAACTATCATTACCAGAAAACTTACAGAACAAATTAAATATACTCATGCTTTATGAGCCAAGCTTTGTTGGCACCATAAGACTCTGCTTGTCTTGTCAAAACATAAGATTTAAATGTCCCTTAAAAGCATAGTTCTCATAATCACTTTCATTGTTAGAGGATACCACAAAAAGATCGGTGGGAATTCTTAGATATGACACAGGTCATGGGTCATGGGTCATTATTTTCATTGTTAGAGGATACCACCTAGTGGAATTGAGACTTGTGATGTTTTTTAAAACGTGAGAGAAGAGCCTTCATAAGTACCTTACGTATTTTCTTTATTTCTAATTTCTTATAATTTTTTTTAGAAAGAAATAGAAATTAAAGAACAAAATGGAAAAATCAACATATACTTTGGCAACCTTAAACTTCCAAATTATCACTTCAACTCTAATATTCATCACTGTCAACCTTAAACTTTTAACTTTTATATTTAAACCTCTCAACTTTCACATTAACTCAATAGTCCAATAATTTGTGAAAACACTAGAAAGATATGAACATGGACAAATAATTGGCTAGGCTAGCTGGAATCGATGTAGTTGACACCACTTAGTGGAATAAGGGGTTGATATGTGGTTAAAATAACTATATTGTGATGTAGTTGCTTCTTAAGTAAGCTGGCACTAACAGTAACACTAATGAATAATTATTAAGCTATGATAAAACGAGAATATTATTAATCATTTAGGTGAAATAATATTGTTTTCTATAGGATAATCAATAAAAGCTGAAATATGATTTATTGGTGTTAATTTTTCTTCTAAAACAACATTTTATTTTTTGGTGTGTTTTTAGTTCTCTAACTTGGCAATTAAATTTTCATTTCCAAAATCAAATTAATTTAAAATTAAAATACATAATATGATACACACACAAACATATGTATATCGTATATTTAATGACTGTTGACCCCACGTACTGGGATTAAGGCTGTAATTGTTATTGTATTTAGTGATTTAGACACCACTTAACTCATAGAGAAATGAAACATTTGAGATTGGCATTAAAAGTAAAGAAAATTCAAAGAGATAACTTAAGAGTTTACACTAGAAAAATGAGAAAAAAAGAAAAAAAAAAAAGGCACTTAATACATACGATGCCCCCTCAATAATTAAAAAATATGACATTTAGTTCTTGATATGCAAAACGTCAAAATTCGTGTCTTAATTATTAAAAATTCTTGCTTTAAGTCCTTACTGTGTTTGTTTTTATAAGTGACACCATGCGAATGACTAGTTGGCAATATTTGAATAGATTAATTAGTTTGTTGCGTTCGCTTAACAATTAAAAAATATGACATTTGGTCCCTGATGTGCAAAATGTCAAAATTCTGTATCTCAACTATTAAAAAATGTTGTTTTAAGTTCTTATCTTGAGACACAAAAGAGGATATTAACAAGAGAGAGAAAGTGAAGGAATCGAATTCAACAAAAAAAAAAAAAAATGATGGAGATTAATTCTGTCGTATTATGTGATTGAGGATAGAATAAGAGAACATGTTTTAGATTAGTGATTCAAAGATTTAGGTGTTTGGGGTTTAAGATTTTTTTTAAGGTATAGGTAATTTGGTTTTTTCTACGTCAAGGTAAATTTTAATATGATATATCTCATTAACGTGGGCTTTTTATGACATGATACTTTCTATTTTTTACGTATATGTCTTATGTGGCATAAATAACAACTCTATTTTTTAATAGTTGAGATATGACATCTTGATGTTTTGCAGATTAGGGATCAAACACCAAATTTTTTAACTGTTGAGGGGGTGTAACAAACCAATTAACCTATTCAAATACTGTCAACTAGTTATTCCTGTGGTGTGTCATTCACGGAAACAGACGCGTTCATACACGCATTTAACGTTCTGTCACGGTGAGAACTTAAAAACAATTATTTTTAATAGTTGATATAGAGAATATTAACGTTTTGTATATTAGGGATTAGACACCATATTTTTTTAATTATTGAGAGGGTACCATATGTATTAAGTTAAAAAAAATTAACGGGCATCTTGCCACATCTTGAATGTGCTTCAAGGATATATGTTTTTTTTTTAAATAAAAACTTTGAAGCTTCCTATATAAAAAACCCCTTGTTACTAGGATCTCACCGTTATCTGTTTATGCATGGACCTTCACATTAAAAGGTTTGAATCCTTCCTTACAGAAAATGGAGTTTCAAAGAAGGAAGAGAGAGATGGTGGGATGATACACAAACAAAGACAATGGAGTTTGATTTTGACCACCACTCCTGATCACAAGTCTCCACGCCCATCGCTGCCAGACGCAATTTCGTCACTGTTCGGGTATGGAAATCCAGCCCTGTGGCTGTGCTGCCCTCCTTCGGAAACTTGTGCCCTGTACACTGACAGCGCTGTTAGCAGAGGTATTAAGCCAGACTCATTGACAAATTGAATTGTCTTATGATAATAATTTGTTATAACAAGTTGGGCCTTTTTCATGCATAGGCTTATTTTAATGGAATCTGTGGTCTCTCATAACACAGGTGCTCGCAGTGCACTATTTCGGGTTCTCGGGCTCCAAGATGAGGAGTCGTCTTGAAGGCGTTTGAATACGCTTGCTTCGTCGGGACCAATATTGCTGGACTTGTTATGCTGGGTGGTTGCCTTGGCCCTGCGACGTGATATATGATAGAGGGGAGGGGGTTGTATGCTCTAGTCTAGTCATCCAGAAAATATTTAGCGTGTTGATCTCGTTGTATTATAGACCAATTCATTCACATCGCAAATACATGACATGATATGATAGTTGGCAAAGAAAATAAAACAATGGCTATTAAGATATTTATGAAATTGTGGAGGCAGGTTGTGACACATTGATCTTTTTTTTTTTTTCATAAAATGTAAATTCTTAAGTATGATGAGAATAGGTAGGTATATCATTGTGTATATCTTGAATTACACAATATATCATAAATGACAAAAATATCTTCTGCGTCTCATCGCCTTGTCTCACCACTTTGGGTGAAGAATATTTTATTCATGCACTTTACCATCTCACCTTATCGTCTTAGATGAGGAGCATATTAGATATTTTAGTATCAATACATAGTTTAAGATGTTTATAATGATATATCAATAACATTTTTTGATGAGAATTATGATAACATTATAGACAAAAATAATTGGAGTTAAAGTTAATATGATGGAATTAAAGTTTTTTTTTGTTCTTTTTGAAATTATGTATGGTTTTATCATTTTTTTTAGCCTTAGTGTAGAAATCAAAATTAATGAAGGATAACAAGAGATAAAATTCCTTTTTTCCTTCTAGGGATTGCCTCCAACTGTTGCTCGTTTATATTTCAGTCTCCTCATTTTGTTCTCTTTTTTATGGTTGGCGGGAGCTTTTCATGAACGTAGTTTATGATTCTATTTCTCTCCCTAACCATCCTCTTATACTCTCAAGCACCAATATATCTTAAATTAGTTATTATTGCTCTCTCACATTTTTTGATCTTATTGGTTTTCTTTCATTTAGTCTTGTATTTTTTTCAGACTGTTTTTTGTTGCCTTTTCTTGTAAGTGTTATCTTATTTTTTTTCCCTAGGGGGATATGTTTCAATTTCCTCTTGTGAACATTTGTGTGCTTTTTTTTTTTTTTTCTGTTAATAATAAATTTTATTTACAAAAAAAAAGGGGATAAAATGATCTTGGCCTGACCTGTTGCCCGGCAGGCGGCAGTTGGCGCCAGCTGAAGAAGACAAAGTCGGCCGGCGGAAATCCTTAGAAGACGACGTCTCCAGCTGCGACGTCGTTTGCGGCGTAACCTGAGCGCGTGAAGTGTAATTTTAGCTAGAAAAAGGAGGACAAACGGAATCAAATCAGAAACAAGCAATCAAAATGCTCCGGAGATATCGATCGCAGTGTCCGCTTCCATCCCGCCATCGTCGTAGACTTCAAAAAGAAAAGAAGAAAAAATCACGAAAGAAAATTCGCAGGTATGATATTTTCAAAGCTTGCCACTACACTGTTTTCTCTTTTTACTCTTCTTGCACTTTTGCATGTGCATTCGCGAATGGCGGTGCGAGAGCTTGGTTCCGACGGATTCTCTCTTGCGCAAACTGTAATTAGTAGGGTTTTGGAGTTTGAATGAGGGTTTCAAGATTCAAACTCGTATCAAGTGATCTTACCTTATTTATTACTCACTCTGGACCATGCAGTGTTGTTTTTCGTGTATGCAACTTCTTGTGCTTTAAAGATTCAGATGGAAAAATGCAAGGGCAGAAAAAGAAAGACGATCAAGTCAAGACTTTATTTAACGATAAGAACAGAGTCTGAATGAAGTTTTTTTTGTACTATATCTATTTTGTTATTTTTTTTATTATTTATTTACTTATTTTGGTAAGGTGGCCGTATGTGAAACAATTCTAGATTACTATTGTTGTGACTGAATTTTAGGTTGAAGGTTGAAGAAGGTGAAAAAATTGAAGAATATTTCTTTTGCTGCAATCAGACTTTTACTGAATACGTCGGTTTGCTAGTCAAAAGTAATCACAGATTTCAAAATTTAAGTCCCTAATCACTCTTTGCATTCTCCAGTTTTTGTGTAAATCTTCTAGTTGCAGTTTATTTATTCGTTTATTTTCTTTCTTTTACTATTTTCACTCTCTGCAACCTTGCTGTACAAATGCTAGTAACGTGATATACTTGCAAACATTGTCTTGTTATCACAATCTTTGGATATGAACTTGGCAATCAACTCTCATCCACTCATTCCTGCATTTTATTTGATAGATCACTTAATTCACCTGTTTCAACCTGGATTGTCTCAATTTACAAAATAAGTCTGTTTTGTTCTTACTACTATATGATTCCTAAAACACTATTTGTCACTTCTTATCTATTTTCCTTCTGATCCTTTTGCAGGAGTCAAAACACAAAGGCCTGGCTGATGCCGGTTTGCTGTCTGCCCAAGCTCGTTGATGGTTTGGAAGGGAATGGTTTTTAGTAAGATATGATCAAAATAAAGCTACATAAAATCTTAGTTTGGTAGGCAAAATGGTTGAACAGGAGATAGAAATAGTTGAAGATGCATAAATTGGTTATTGTGGTGTTTCAAATTTGAATGCTATAGTCTTCAGGCATTTTGGGGTTCTCTAAAGAAGTTTCCTGCTCCAAATAAATTTAGTTTCAGCCTTTAACCTGGTATATTCTTTCCTTTGGTGATCACCAAGTGCAATCAAATCAGAGCTTGATAGACTTACTTGGGACGTGTTAAGTTGTAAGTCCACTACTATGGAAGTTAGGATCATTGACGTGAAGGTGTTGCCGAAAAAATTTAAAAAATGGTCTGGAGGTGCTTTGGTTGTTTCCTTGTTTATGTTCTTGGTTATAAGGTATTGCATGATGAAAAATCCAATTGGGGAGAGTCCACTTGCTGTCAATGCATCTAATTCTTCTACACCTCTGCAAGCTGGGGTTCCACTAGAAGTTCAAAAACCAGAAGATTCCAGTCAAGTGATTTCTTCAGATATAGTAGTTTCTAGTCTCTTTGTTCAAAGAAACTTATCTGACAAGGTGCAAAGTTCTTTACAGACTTGGAATCATATGAAGAGCATTATTAATTATGCTCAGGGCTTACCTAATGCAGTGGAGGCTATCAGAGAAGCTGTGTTTGCCTGGGATACCCTTCTTAATATCAGTTACAATGAAGAAAAGAGTCATGTGAATAATATTTCGCTTGCTACAGCCAAGGAGAAACAATGTCCTTACTTTCTTAATAAGATGGATGCTACTGAATTTGGTAACAGAAGTTTCAGGTTGCGAATTCCATGTGGCCTGATACAGGGTTCAGCCATTACTGTCATTGGCATTCCTAACGTTCTTGGAAATTTTAGAATTGACTTAACTGGAGAAACTCTTCCTGAGGAGCCAAATCCTCCCCTACTTTTGCATTACAATGTCCGACTTAAAGGTGATAATGTAACTAAGGATCTTGTAATTGTCCAAAATACATGGACATTAGCTCATGGCTGGGGCAAAGAGGAGCGCTGCCCTTCTGCAGTTCTTAGTAATAAGAAAGGTAGCTACACCTCTGGTCCCTTCACTGGCATTCTAAAGTTTACATGACTTATTCTCCTGGGCTCATATGTTGGATTCCATTATGTTCTACATTTGAAGTTGAGATGATCATATTCATTTTTACTTCTGGTTGCAGACTTTTGTTCAAAAACAACTCATATCTCCATCTAATCTATGAAAGCTAAGCTCCTTTATCACCAGTAATCTTGTCTTGAACTTTTATCCCAAACAATGATAATAAAAGAGAAGACAGAGGAAAATTAAAACCAATAACAAAGAGAGTAAAAGCATAAAAAATAAGAAAAAGTGGTATACTGTCTTGAACTCTGAGCTTCCACACATGTAATTATTAGTTATAAGTAGTTTAGGATATGTGAATCTTCTCCCATCATCATCCTTTTCATGGAATGGCTTTCTTCTGGTTAGGTCCTTCTGTTTAGCAATCTCTCCCATCTCAGTAAAGACTAGAAAAAGAAAATGAGAAGGATATAAGAAAAAGATATACTGCCTTGAGCTTTGAGCTTCTCCGGACATTTAACCATTATTTTAACCAGTTTAGGACATGAATTTCTCCCACAGACCTTTTTTATGGCATGTTTCTGTTAGTTACACCCTGCTGTCGAGCATTCTTGCCACTCGATGTGGCAGATCATGGAAAATTTTTCATTCCAGCTGAAAATCTCTGTTTGTTAATTGGGCTGTCTTTGAAAACTTTTAGATAGCAAACGGTGGTCTGGAGAGACAAAGTTAAGTGGACTCTTTAGAGAGATATTGGTGGTGGTGGTAAGTATTATGTGCAAGAGTGATAGCATTGGACTTGAAGAAGTCTCGAGTGAATGCAGATGCAAGGAGGATACTACCTTCAGTGTTGTGACAAATGCATGGTGGTTGTTTATGTCAAAACTTTTGGAATTTCTTTCAGGCTGTATGTTCTTATTTTGACGGAAAACCACACTTTTCAGGTGCCAAAGGTTTTAAAATGCTGAAGAGGATCCTAGAGAAGTCTAGAGGAGTATCTTTGTAGGACTTCCCAAGGTCATTAAAATAATGCCTTATTACATCTCTTTGATGGTGGATCAAGTCAGAGCACCTCCAAGTGCTTTAGCCTTTTGCCTCATGCCTATCTATCAAGGAGTTTTGAGGTTAGTTCTCAGGGCACAGGTCAAGTGGTAGGGTCACAATAAGCTGGGATTCGCACCAATAGGTCGTGAGTTCGATTCCTTGCCTTGCGCAGTGAGACAAAACCTCCACCTTCTATTTATGTCTTTTGTCGAAATCGAGGGCACAAGCAGCGAGCGATTGCTCAAGGGTGGTAATCCCAAGGAGTTCTGAGGTCATTTTCTTCAGCAAAAATCATGCTCATGTACCGACCAAAACATTTTGCTAGGGTTTTACCCATAAATCTTAGAAAATTTATAGTAATTGCTGCTTTAGCAGTACGTAGACATCCTTCCTACCCTTCTAGGTAGATTGTATCATAATTCAAATGACCCTTAATATATTCAATGATTATATAGTTATATTAAAGTTCAGTCTTTCATTCTGACCACTCAAATCTTTCGTTATCTGATTGTTTATTTCGTATGAATATGGCTCTGTAGATGCATCAAGTTATCATGTCATTAGTTATATCCGTATAAGTTAAGCCTTTCTGTGTGAACATTGGGGGGGCTCACTGGTCAAAGGCCTAATTGCAGAAACTGATGTTAAGCCTTTTGGTATGAACATTTGGGAGTTTGGGGGGGGCTCACTGACCAAAAGCCTAATTAGAATACTGATGAAATTTTCCACAGAAAGTGAAAATTTGTTTAGATACCACCAGAGGAAGAAATGGCTCTCAGGATAAAGATGAATTATGATGTGGCTCACAGGATTTGATATGAACTATGATGGAGCAATGACAAAATTTTGTGCTTACTCACTGGTCAAATGTATATACTTACTAGTTGACTCACTTGCCTGTTCCATTTTATTTTCTTTTTTTTTGGCAATGCAGTTTAGTTCATTGTTATATATCTTATGGGAATGTGTATGTGTATTTGATAAAATTCTTGTCAATGTATTAATTATCTTCATTTTATTTGATAAACAGTGGATGAATTGAAGCAATGCAGTTGGATGGTGGGTAAAGATGGTAACCAGAAACCTATATCTTTTGGTTCTTCAAATGCTTCTATGTGGTCATCCTTGGCAAGAAACAGAGTCAAGCAAAGAAGATATGTTCCATTCAAGCAAGGATGCCTATTTGTTATGACACTCAGGGCAGGAGAAGAAGGGTTTCAAATGTCGATTGATGGAATGCACATGACATCTTTTGCTTACCGTGAAGTAATTTATTAATCCTTTCTTTTTTTTTTTTTTGTTGAGTTTCTTGCCTTTTTTTTTTTAATGAATTCTCCACATCAATTATTTGTTTTCCTGGCCTGCATCAATTTCAGAGGTTGGAACCATGGCTTGTTAATGAAGTACAGATTTCTGGGGACGTGGATTTAATTTCTGTCCTTGCTAGTGGTCTGCCCACCTCAGATGATTCAGAGAATGTTGCTTACTCAGAGGCACTGAGATCAGTACCACTTCCACCTCGGAAGCCACTGAATCTCTTTATTGGTGTTTTCTCTACAGCAAACAATTTTAAGCAGAGGATGGCTGTTAGAAGAACATGGATGCAATATGCTGCAGTGAGGTCGGGAGCAGTTGCTGTACGCTTTTTTGTTGGTCTGGTATGAGCACTTGTAAATGAGCAGTTTACTTGATAAACGCCTGTGGGATTCTCTATATTGTATGTTGCCTTTATATTGGATGGCCTTTTTTCTTTTGATTTATTCTATCTTGAGTTTCTGCTGGATGTGTTGTTTAATTGAGTGATTGTCAAACTTTTTCTGTTGAAGTACTTGCCTGAAAGAAAGTATTGTCCTTGATTATGCTGCAGCATAAAAATCAAATTGTGAACGAGGAACTTTTGAATGAAGTAAAGACTTATGGAGACATTCAGTTGATGCCTTTTGTTGACTATTATAGTCTGATAACCTGGAAGACTGTGGCAATTTGTGCTTTTGGGGTAAGCTGTAAGCTTACCAAACTCTGGGAAGCTTATTTTTGTCTTGTTATTTCTTTACTTTCCAAATAAATGATTTCTTATTTTAATTTTAAACAGACCCAGGTGGTTTCAGCTAACTATGTCATGAAGACGGATGACGATTCATTCGTTCGTGTGAATGAAGTAATTTCCTCACTAGAACAGGTCAATGTGTCCAACGGGTTGCTGTATGGTCTTATCAACTCCAATGCCTGGCCTTGCCGCAACAGGGACAGCAAATGGTATATCAGCCCAGATGTAAGACTAATTTTTTATCAGATGTTCATGGGTACAGAAACAGCTTGATGGTGAACTCAATGGAAAAGTTAAACCATGTTGATTGCTTATCCCTCACCCTGTTACCCAGATGGTTAAACACTTAAACTTCTAATTAGCATAGTCATTTCATTCTTGCTATGATCCAAACTCCCAAGTGCATATGCTGCACTTTTTAGAACCAACTATTTGGGTCAATATCTTATTGCCAATGTGATACAAAATGAATTGCTCCTAGTCAATCCTGGAAACTTGATTCTATTATTGGACCTTCCCAAATAACTGAATTTAGCATATCCTTTCTAAGGTCATTAAATCCTATGTCATGTTAAGGCAATAATTGGCTCACTAACAAGATAAATAAATAAATAAAATAAAATAATCCTTCGTATCTGCCCCTTTGGTGTTACTGGTATCATGTTAAACTCTTTTTCTGTTGATTTCATTTTGTGCTCATTGTTTATTATGAATTTAGCATCAAGATATGGTTGAAGTGGGAACACTCTGTCTAACCTTCATTGTGGTTTGAAATGGATGCATTATTTTATTGGACATGCATGATTGGCTTGCAAGAATACTTGCTCCATGGTAGCTGTGAGGGTTTAACTGTTAATATTTGTGGGCAAGGGAACATCAACAAGAAATGATAAATTATATGGGATGGTCTGATCACTAGAAAGATATAATTGGAGATCTGACGAGAGGAAAGTTGCATGACCTTAAGTTGGGGAATAATAAAAAGGAAGAAGCATATGGTAGGCCAGTAATAATATATCTAGGAGATGTGCTATGTGGAACAGGACAGATAGTATCAATAATAGTTTGAATTAGACTGTCATAATGCTATTGCTGATCTCAATTGGTGGAAATTTTTGTTGTCTTAACTTCTAAGATGTCCTTTTGTTATTGGATTTATTAGGTGGAAAAAGATCACATAAAACATATATACATTTTCGCACCTATATATGGTGCTTTGTCCTCTGTGTGTGGGCATGCTTTTGTGCAGTTTGCTAATAGACATGTGATTTCTGGAGTATTGCTTCTAAGTCTAAACATTTAATCTGCTAAATGTTACTCTTTCTTTGCTGTTTTCAGGAGTGGCAAGAAGAAGCCTATCCTCCTTGGGCTCATGGCCCCGGTTATGTTGTCTCACGGGACATAGCTGAGGAGGTCTACAAGAGACATATAAGAGGTCATTTAAGGGTATGATACAAATATTTCCTGATTCTCAGCTTTCCTTTTATTTTCTTAAATTGTACTTTTCAAACCTTTTCTGCTTTTACAAGATTTTTCCTTTTCTTTGGGATTTTATCCACTGTCGGTCCCAAGCCCGAATAAAAGAGGAGGGTTGCGTTAGGTAGCCGACAGCCAGCGTAAAACCTAGTCGGATCCAAATATGAATTCTAGACAAACTATCTGTTGGGATGTAACCCACATAGAAGTCTAGAATTCATGTAGCCAACCCCACATAGTGGGATAACGGCTGGATATGTTGTTGTTGATGTTTGGGGGTGTGTATTTGTTTGTTCATTTTTTTTTTATTATTTTTAGTTTTTATTTTTTTGTGGAGAAGTGAGAAAGGGTGGGGTGGGGGGGGGGGATTGAATTACATTTTGCTAATAGAATTTGATGTGCTGATATTTGACATTTGAATTAACGTTTTTTTTTTTTTTGCATTTATGCATTTATATGTCAATTTGATAGGGGAAATTCATTGATCTTGATTTAGTATTTAGGCCAACTATTATACACGACCTCCCAAAATCTGAAATATCAATGGAAACTAATGTTTAATATGACATTTGGTGCTCTACTCTGTTCTGTTGGTCATTGAAACCTTCACTTTACTAGCAATTTCTTTCAATGGAAACTGGAAAATTACGTCTTGCGTTAATATAAAGCGATATTAATTGTATTAAGTTTTTCATATATTATAATATTATTAAAGTTTATCCTTGAATTATAGATGCATACAAACACATACAATGATAGAAATCTTAATTAGAAAATGAAAAGGTCGGCATTAGATCAGTATATATTTCATGCAAATTTATTTATTAATATTTCATTAGCGGAACAACATATATGTTTAAGAGGCTTTCAACTTTGCACGAGGGAGTTGGTATTTACATTATATTTAACTTTATCGTACACTTGGAAAAATTGATAACAAGATTTATTTTTAAAAAGGAGAAATGAAATTTGTAGAATTCTTTTCACATGGATTGAAGGTGTCTATAATATGTACCAGACAACCGTTTTATGAGATTTTTGTATATGAGTCAAGTACTCCTAACTTGTTGGGCCTCACTAAGGCTTTCTTTCTGATTTCTGGCAAGTAATCGAAGTGATATTGTCAAACCACTACCATAAAAAGAGATTCCACTCTATTTGATGTTCATGTTGGCCCTCGAACAATAACGTTATTTAATATCATGGTTTGAAATGTATTGTTTTCTTACTATGATAAAACTTTGGTTATGTTGATAAGCTGATTGATTGATATGCTTCCATATGGCATTGCTTCTTGTTACCATGGCATGCATGCCAAAGTAAAATTATCACTGCATTATATTTATCTCATCTGAGAGCTCTCTTTTGTCCCCGTCTTGCACTTGGTCTGTCCCTTTATGTTTTCACGAAGAATAATAATACATTGATCAGTTTTGTCTCGATGATGATTTGAGTAACCATATGTTGTTATGGCATGGTAAGAATCAAATTCAAAATGACGTGCATGCGGCCTGGTAAGCTACAAAAATTTGAGAATGTACTGGCTCTCAAAACCGTGAATGCTTTGTACTTGCAGATGTTCAAGCTGGAAGACGTGGCGATGGGGATCTGGATAGCGGAGATGAGAAAGGCGGGCTTGCAGATTAGTTACATAAACGAAGGGAGGGTGTACAACGAAGGATGCAAGGATGGGTATGTTGTTGCGCACTACCAAAGCCCCAGGCAGCTGCTCTGCTTGTGGCAGAAGTTGCAAGAAGCAGAAGTGGCCAAATGCTGTGGAGATCAGTAAGCCGATTTTTGTTGATTTTGTGCTTAACATTAAAATGCTTTTGAGCCAAATATTAATTCCAAATTGAGATTATACGGGTTGACGAAACCCCGGCCAAACTAGAAGTTGGAGCTCTCGGGCAAGTTGCCACAATAACCAGAGAGAGGGGCAGCAAGCAAAGATGGGAAATCAAAGTAAAGAGTAGAACTGTTAAGTTTGCTCTGCATCCTGTAAATTTTTCACTACTGCCTGGTAGTTGTAGTCTTAATCTAGTACTCCCTTAGAGACCTGTACAATTAGTTGGAGAAAGAGGGAGCACTGTGACAGATACAGTAGTCACTTGTGTCTTTTGTTAGACACTGAACAACTGAACAGATATTTATCTTTTATGGTTATCTTTTTTTTTTTTTTGTGCTAGACGACCTTTTATCACCCTAATTATATTTGTCATATAAAAAGAGTTATGAGAAGATATCATTTTCCTTGAATTTATATTTGCACAAATAGAGCTGGCGAAATTTAAGAACAGTCAATTTGCAATGTTTGATATTGTTGAAAAATAAGATGAAAAATAAAATATCCAATTACACTTAAACACAAAAGATTTTTACTTGAAAAATCCTAAAAGAGAAAAAATCACAATCATCAGAATGATAGAGAAAAAATATCACTATGTATTAAAGTTTACAACTACAAATCTTAATATTTTCTCTCTAACTTAAATTTCAATAATACACAATTTTTAACTTTCACTAGTCTTTTACAAGTAATTTATACACATTGAATAACAAGTCAAATATCCTATTTATAAATTGTTTTTCTTGTTCACTAAAGCTAAAGTTTCATTGCCTAATAAAAAGTAAAAACTGACTAATAAATAGAATTACAAATTAAATAGGAAACCAATTAGGAATAGGAAAGAAATTTATTAGGAAATCTTCAAGATTAATTAGGATTTTTTGCTGAAAATTCCAACAAGTCACCACTTCAGCGAGAATTCTTGAAAACATTTGTCCATTCTCTGACGACAACCGTTACTATTTATTACCAATAATCACCATGATATCTAGATCACAGTATCCCGCCATAAAAGATACTACCACTTAGGCATATACTATCATAAGATTTTCGCAAAATAATGTCGAATAACATCTTGCTGAAAAACTATGGTGCAACCCCTATGCTTGGCTTCCTTGTGAGCTCTTCAGCCATCGACATCCTTTCCACCACACACATTACATCATTGCTAAGCCAATACCCGTGTGCAAACTTGTGGACTCGCTAGAAGTATCACATTCTTTTTCATGGCAACTCTAACGGCATGCCATGAAGATGTATCCATCTTTTTAGAAGACATCTTCATCTCCCACAAAATTGATAGACGAACTTTTAGCGTAACAATCTTTGGAGCACTTTGCAAGACTTGCTTTATCAACGCGACAATCCATTTTCATATGATCGGATTGTTTACACTTTCAACAAATCACTTTACTATATTTTCAGAACCTTTAGAAGTTGATTTGTCCTTCAACACCTTGTGTAACCCATATTGGATTAAGATATTATTGATTTGTATTTGCCACAAACCAAAATTGATTTTTTCATCAAACATTTCAAAATCAAATTTCATCATGCTTGACATATCTTTTGCTTACTAGGTGACTGATAACCAAATTTCTAATACCACTTATTGAAAAATAAGATGAAAAACAAAAGATCCAATCACACTGAAATACAAGATATTTTTGCGTGAAAAACCCTAAAAGAGAAAACCACGGCTATCGGGATGACAAAAGAAAAATATCACTATGTAATAAAGTTTACAACTATAAATTTTAATATTCTCTTTCTAAATCGAAATCCAAATTTTACCCAATTCCTAAGTCTTACTAGTCTCTCACAATTAATTTGCACATCTAGAATAACAAGCAAAACATACTATTTATAGATTGTTTTTCTTATTCACCAAAGCTAATGTTTCCTGTCGACATTCGGAATTGGTCGATGGTCATTCGTTTGGCCCGCAGTGGTGTCCTAGGTCCGAGAGGGTGAGGATGTGATGTCTGGTCCTTCTTGCTGAGCCGCCGGCCTGTTCTTACAAGATACTTCGAAGCTCAAGTTAATGAACGAGTAAGTAAGGGTGCTCGTGATCAGTAAGTTGGTCTAGCAAGAAGAACATACCTCGGCCCTTAAAAGAGCTGGCTGATATATAGGAAGAGATGTCCCCCTGCATGTGCAATACGTCTGCTACAGGAGATGGGACAGAATACCTAGTGCCGGCAGGAACTTTCATGTAGCAGAAGGGTGCTTGACGGAACCTCCATTAATGTAGATGGGATCCGTCATTAATGACGAGGGGATCTGTCATTAATGAGTATGGGATCTAAGGTGAAAGCGCGGGAACCCAGACGCGGCTGCAATGATGTTGTTATAAAGGGACTGGATGAGACTAGTATGGGCCAGTCGAATGGGCCGAGAGACCGCGGTCAGGTTGGGCCATGAACAACCCAATTGGGTCGAGCACCAGCTCACTTATATTCCTTGACGTGTAACCTCTTTGTCGCACGGCCTGATTAGCTGAACTAGCGAATCCGCAAGACTAGCCGGAGCTCATTCGAAGTGCAGTTCGGAGCTCGCTTGAATATACTGGCGAACTAAGGGGTATTCTGGTGTTGCTTCTACCCGTGATCTGAGCTTGGGCTTTGGCCATGTATGAGCTTGGTTTAACGAGCTGAATTCGATGCCTATTGGGCTTCACGTAATTGGGCTGACTTGCTGGGCTAGGCCCAACCCACAAGGAGTGGAGCGAAAAGTACCCGCAATATTTCCTTACCTAACAAGAAGTGAAAACTGCCTAATAAATAGAATTACAAACTAAACGGGAAACCAACTAAAAATAGGAAATGAACTTATTAAGAAAATTTCAAGACTATTTAAGATTTTTTATTGAATATCCCAACAATCTATACATCTACGTGAGAGATCCAATTATACGTCTGACATATATACAAATTAAGAGAAAAATAATATAAAAACTTTGTATATTTTGGTCTTAACGAATAGAATGGTATTTGCCCATCAAAACCACGTTTCAAGAAATCAAATAAATTTATAATTTATTTCAATACATGTTATTTTTAAAGGTATCTTTTTTTATTATTTTGCCTTTAAATTACATTATATGGAAATCATGTTAATTATAAAGATAATTGACAATGAGATATATGATGCTCTAAATCCTTATAACTTAAAATAAAATTTATAATCTAAAAATGTGTTTTGGCAATGTATTAATATTATTGTTGTCACATGCAGTGTTACTATATGTGACATGATGGGTAAAGACTTTTACTAAACATTGTAGGTATTTATAAAATGATAAATATTGAACAGATCAAAATGACAACTTAATCAGACTTATTATTGTAGAAGTTGTATTGCCACAGCTTACTGTTTTTCCTTTTGATACGAGGTTACTATTAAAACTTTGTGTTGGACTCATATAGTAATTACTTTAGCCATACGGCACTTTTTATAATAGAAAAATTGAGGAAGCTCCAATATATAATCTCTTTGATAAGGATTGTCACCTTCTCTCTATAAATCGTAAACTAGAGCCACATGAGCAAGCAAGTCAGGACAGATAACTCTGGATCAAAGCTCGTGCCTTGACCCCTTTGTTAGCAGTAGCTGATACATAATTGTACTGTTCAGGATTTGAACACACAATCTTGACATATCTAGTACCCCAACAAGTTATTTTAGTCATACGTTGATACTTAATATTTTAAACTATATATAAGATAGTGTGAAATATGTGGGTTAAACATAGAGATTTGTTAATATCTAATATGGGATTTATCAATTCATTGCTCTTAATAGTAAAAAAGAATATCAGAGATTGAATCTCTATAATTGAATTAGATAAAACTATTCGTTGGTTATTCCAAAAATAATCTATAAGTTAAATTATACATTATTACTTAATGCTTTAGACAATTGTTTAATAATTAAATTAGAGAAACACAATAGCGTTATAGTGTAACGTGGTTCCAAATCTACTAGTTTATGTGGAATATTAATTGATGAATAGAAAATAAGTATATTGTTGTTAAAGGGGTCTCATGCCATTATCATCAGTTGAACTAGCTAGCTAACATATATTTATAATTATTTCATTTGGATTTAAATAATTTGAAGTCTGCCAATACATGAAACTTCCTAATATGTCCCACGTTACATGCCAGTTCCTATATAATATATATATATATATATATATATATAAATAGCGTGGCGTAATCAGTGAGGAAAGTTGAAGGTTATTTCCTATAAATTACAAGCTCATTAATGAAGTTAACAAGTGAAGCTATGTGAGTAGACAATTGAGAGTTAGAAATTGGGAGATTTCCGACTTGGGTTTATATTGAAGCAGACATAAAAGGTTTATTTCAATATATATATATATATATATAGACATATTGATATATATGTATATCTATATCCTAAAACGATTACATTTTTGCACAAACCTTACTTAACAAGAGTTTTACATAAAAAAATTAAATATTTTCACAATTTTGACTATTCCAAATATTGGTCTCACACATTAACATTATAGAGACTTTAATTATGAAGTCCTCGCACCTATTTTTTACACTAAGACACTTATTTATAAGAAAAACTCTAATAGATTTAAGTCTTTTATGCTTATTTATGTTCTTTATATAGAATTAGATTATGTTTTATCTAAGGGATTCAATCTCTATCAAATTTAAATTTAAGAAATTACCTACCAGTATAGATAGATAGTGCTCTAAATAAAAGCTGGCGTTCACCGAGGAGAAAAATAAAATAAAAATAAAGACTTGATTTTGCCATTGAGGCAGTTTGGGTGTGGAAGCTGTTACTGTCTGTGATGATCTAAGTGCTGACATATAATAACATGATGATATATAACATGTATAAGTATATATATATAAGTATATAATCCAGCTCTTATCTCAGGCCAGGCCTGGCCACTACGACTAGAAGCAACAACAACAACAATAAAAACATAATGATAATATATAATAGTCAAGTCAAGCTATGTCTACTAATGACTAATGCTTATCCAAATCCCAAATCCCAACTCCCATATCAGAACCTCCCTAAGATGTATATAAGATTAACACTAATTATTTTCTATTACCAACTCCCAGTTGAGGATTCAACTGCATGTCCATGTCCTTATTACTGACTCATGCTTGATAAGATCCAAGCAAGCAAATCCAGTATTAAATTGTTGATAAGTAGCCAGAAGTTTAGTAAATAGAAGAACCAATCCGCGATGCTGTTTTAGGAACTAGGAAGGACTAATTTATCAGAAGAAAAATTAAAAATGGACCTGCATAAACATTTCGTTTTCATACGTTGTCCTTTCCCTGATACTAAAATTATGTCAGATTCAAACCTGCATGCATCTCTGCATTGTAACTAGAAAGATAGTAGCATGACTTTGCTCACATCCTGCTGGTTTATCATTGAATCTGTCATCATTCCAAACGGATTTGTGAAGTGGTTTTACTTGAGCTTCTATGTCCATCCTCTTTTGCTCTTTCTTTGCCAGATTTTCCTATGGCTCAAGCAGTTAACAGCATGGCTTCTACTCATCTTCTCTCTTCCTATTCGAATGGTTTTCTCCGTGGCTTCAAACATTTTCAGGCGTTTTAGAATGGCCGATAATATTGCAGCTGTGGCGGTTGTCGATGAGGTTGATGTCCCAGAAGTTGCAGTACAGAACCAGATTGCTAGATGTCAGTATTGGAAAACAGTATCCGAAGAATATGAGGGTAGAACATATGAAGTTGTGATGGAAGCGTTAGAGTTTGATGAGAAAGCTGGTTCCAGGGAAGAAGAAGGGAATTTGCAGAGTGATGAAGAAATAAGCAGTTCAGCCATGGAAGATGAGGAAATGACTGGGAGTTCATCCTCCTCATCCATTTTAAACGTTGAAGATGTGAAAGAGAGTGATCCTCATTTGCCGTCTTTGTGTAGATCCAACTCGCTCAGTAGTGAAGGGGGATTGGTTGATGAAAGGAAGGAGGAAGAATCAGATTCATTCTATCAGAAATATACTGAAAGGATGAGATGGTTTGATTTGCTCAATCAAGATAGAACATGTGGAATAAGTGGGTACTTATGCTATTATACAAATAGAATTCTTATTCTGTGAATATTTGTGGTTCTCTCTTATTTTAAGCCAAAACAACACCTACATATTTTTGTTTAAAACTTTTAAGAACATCCAGCGTAGATCCACATGGCCTCTATACAGCACCCTAAAGAGTTAGTAGGGTTGCAAGTCCACGCTGGTGTTGGACCGAAGGTCCATGTGTCATAGAGGGGCCTATGGCTCTCTTCTCACTCAACAATTGCCTGAGTATGAGAAGTTGGCAGGGCTACTTAGCCTCTAATTCAGCTCCTTTCGCAATCGCTCTCCCAATTTCTTCTTACTTGGCCTCTAATTCAGGCTTGTGAGTCACAAATCATTATTGGAGCACGAATCAGGTACATATAACCTTCCATGCTCTCCATTTGCTTGTTGGTAGTTGGTGGGCCAATCAACATGCCTTTATTGAACTTCTTTCAACCGTGCTGTGGGCTCACTTTTTACTTCCCCAATTTTTACTTGCCAAAAAATAAGAGACTGTTTTTGACAGTCAGGTTCTAATTTGCT
The DNA here is from genome assembly GCA_036245055.1 of Diospyros kaki. Taxonomy (NCBI): domain Eukaryota; kingdom Viridiplantae; phylum Streptophyta; class Magnoliopsida; order Ericales; family Ebenaceae; genus Diospyros; species Diospyros kaki. The sequence continues at coordinate 36,142,998 of BSEG01000016.1, forward strand.
GTTGATTGTATAGGTGCAATCCTAAACGAGCAATTAGCCTCTCCTCCATGGTTTGAGAGAAGAAAGACATTGGAATCCTCCATCACTGGCAACAGCAAGATGGGAAGGAGGATCTTAAGAAGCTTGGAAATTGACCTCGAACTGGTTTATGTTGCACAATCATGCTTGTCCTGGGAGGCACTCCATTATCAATACAGAAAGGTTGCGGCGCTTGCATCTTCTTCTTCTCCCGTTACCATTGCCTTTCATGATAATGTTGCAGACAGATTCCAAAAGTTTCAAATACTTGTAGAGAGATTTACAGAAGATGAGAGGTGCAGGGGAGAAGAAAGGTACAGGAATTACGTTCATGGAAGGTCCTCTCTCAAGAGTTTACTCCAAGTTCCTGCCCTCTCAGGTAATTTGTGCTCAGCAACACACTTTCGATTGCCAATGCTTGTCCTTGATCTTCAACCTTCAAAGAGTATAACTTTAGGGTTCTTCAAGGTCATGTGGAGGAAGGAGAAGACGGATCAATAAAGGGAGAAGCCGAGTCGACAAAAGAAGTCGTCTTGAAGGGCATAGAGAAATGCATAGAAGCTTTTTGGATATATGTTAAAGCAGACAAGAAGAAGGCTCAGTGGAACTTCAAGAGCTTCTTCTTGAATTGCCCACCTGTTGAAGACCCTAGAGATCTAAGGCTACTGGCAGACCTCACAGATATACTTAAAAACGTGATTACAACTTCCAACTAATTAAATAAACATTTCTGTCATTTTCCATTAACTTTTATTTCATCTAGAAATCCTAATTGAACTGAGCTTACTCCTGTGCAGAAGGAGCAATGGCTGAAAGGCCTGCAAGGAAAGAAGTTTTGGTTGAGAAGAGCTGTAAATCCTCTGGAAGAGTCGCAGAAGAAGGAAATCTTGTTTGCAACGATAGACATGAGGCTGGTATCAAGGGTGCTGAAGATGTCTATGATTTCCAATTCTCAGCTCAAATGGTGCCAAGAGAAGCTTAGTAACATAGAGTTCAAAGATGGAAAGGTTATGAGGGGAGGGACATGTTCCCTGTTTCCATCTTCTTGATGTGATAGATTTGACTTCTTAATGTATGCTTTTAACATGAGATTGAGTTCTGACAAATGCAAATACTCTGCTGTTAATAAATGACATTATGCCTAACTTACAAGGATAAAAGTTAATCTCAAGATTACAAAGGGAGAAAAATCGAATTCAGTTAGGAGGCAGGGGAGAAAAGGGAGAAGGCAAAAGAGTCATTTTTTTTTGTTTCTTCTCATGATCACTAACCATGTTTTCCTTCAACTTCAGATGACTGTCACGATGAATAAGACATTCTAATCATAGTGAGAGGATGTTGGAAATCGTATAAATGTTATCCCTAGAAAATTTTGATAATTAAATCATTAATTTTAATACAACATTCTTGCCTTATAAAGTTGCTTTTTTGATTTCTTCCTAAAGCCAGAGACAAGAACAAGGATACCGGCATCAGCTAGTTAACTAGTGTGCCCCAAGGATAAAGAAAGACATTAATTTCATGCACTCCCACTAAAATATTGCGCAAGGAATAATCGCTCAGGAACTTGAGAAAAATTTAGGGCAGACTCTAATCCATTCATCTACAGCCTTTTTTCTTTTAAAATATATGCTTTCTATATTGAAAAAAAAAAAAAAATCAAGAAGTACGATAACTATTAGTTTGGGAAGAGGGCTTTCTGCCCTTGTAATGAATCAGATTCCACCAATTGTTTGTTTCACACACTGTATTCTAATGACAAGTGACAATCCAATGGCTAGTGATACTTTTGATTTGGTATATGGAGGTACGAAGAATCTATCATTACAAAGTTATTAGCAAAAGAAATTCATCGAATCTATTCTAGAAAGGATCTGTAAGATGAGATGTAAAGTGAAAGGCATAAAGATGCGGATGAAGGAATTAGAGGCATTCCATCACAATAAAAATGATGAGTATAGTGGGAATAACAAACCGAGTACCTAGTGTCCCACAAAAACAAATGATTTAAATGTGTCACTGCAATTGCAACTGATGGCATACAGCCACACAAACATAAGATAAGCTTGTCACTGTTTAGAAGCTATAAAATTATGCAACAGCTGGTCCTATGTTATAATTGTGCAGATGGTTGGGTTTTTGTCACATACATGTTTCAATGGTTGTGCACCAAACATACGCTGTCACAAATCAAGAGAGACTTCTCTTAATTAAAGGAAATGGCGAGGACGTCTGCGGGTAGATGTCTAACTATATAAAAACTCACAACTGGCCAATTAGCATTAACAAAATCTCCAGTATTGTGCCATCTTATCTGCAGATAAAAAAAGAGAGTGATGCGCTGAAATTGACAATTGACCAAAAGAATATGATAACTCTCTTACTGCTAAGACCACGCATAGCAAACACATCAATATAGCATGCCAAGGGATTTAACAAAGACCCCTGAATAAAAGCACGCTCACCAAGTCTTCACAATACTAAAGACTAAGAATACTGATTTTTCATTTGAAGGCCAAATCTTACTTGGATAACAGATATTAAACTTCCAGATCAATAAAGGAAAAAGATCCCAAATCATGGGATTTATAATCTATGCCAGCATAAATGTGTACAGTTGAGAAGACAAATATATGTAACGAAATTGACAGGCGCACAGAGTATTCTGAAACTAATTGCAGTGGTGGAAGTAAATAATTCATCCTGCACAATAACAAGAACAAAATTCAAGGCTTATATTAAAATGGTATGATTGGCCAAGATCTAGACATATCACTTCATGAATATGGGATGTCATCTGAGTTCCACCATTTAACATCTCTTTGATGCAGTTCAAGAAAGAGAATTACCAAGCAACTGGCATCCATATGACAAGGGTAGGGTTGGATAGTTTCATGTCTCATCAAACAACTTAAGTTGAATACTTATGCATGGATGTTCCGTAGCAAAGTACTGTCTGGATTACAAGCGAAAGAATGCTCAAATATAAAACAAATACGAAACACATAAGTCAGATCTATCTTTAAATTCAATCATTTTTGTAACCTATAAACCAAAAGAGATTTTTGAAAATTGAAACCCTGAAATAAACAAACAGTGACTGCAGCTATACAGGAATAATCTATATCTAACCAGCAATGAGGAGAAGAATACATGGCAAAAACAGCAATGCTGATGAAAGAAAGGATTCTTGTATTTTGTATGGCCAACTATATATATTATCCTTACAACTTTGCTATGAGCTTATTCAAACTTAAAAGACAATATGGTTCAAAAGAAGATTGGCCATAAAAGGCACTCCTCTCTGCATTATACCTGGTACTCTATTCAATGTACTTCCTATAATAAAATTAACCGCCATATGAACACTACTTCTTAACCTTTCGATGCTTCTTCGGGCCAGGAACTTCCATTCTGCCAACCGAACAGCCACACCTAGCCCGATACACGAGAACAGCTCTTCCGTTAGGGGGTGCCATCTTCTTGAGCTCACCTTCCAATTCTCTATGGTGATCCCTTGGTGATTCAAACAATCCTTTCTTCACACAGTCCTTCATCACACCACCCGAATTCTTCACACACTCCTCGGTTTCAAGCTGGATATCAAACTCGGCCGCCTTGTGCAGCCCCCGGCAGCCCGGCTTGCCGCATTTCCGGCTCATACACACCGTAATTGCCGTGGCAGCAATCATCACACACGCAATGTTCAGCCCCAAACAGCCATAAATCATCGGAGCGGCTGAAATCTCCTCTCTCACCGCAAGAACCATAGTTTGGATGATCTCAAAAGAATTGAACACCAAAAGCTTTATATAAGGAAACAATAGAAACCCACAAGCACCAATCACCGCGATCAAGATCATCGCATCGATCGCGGCCGATCGAGACCGGTGGCAGGCCGGAACGGTTGAGCGATTCGGCAGATTGAGCGCCCTCTTATTCCTCAATTTGGGAGAGGGTTCGGTTGATTTCACAGATTTGGCCATGACGACCTGTCGATCAATCGAAATTGTGCTATTGAAACAGACCATTTGGATCGAACGCAGATATTCAATCGAGAACCTGATTTTTTTTACGACAAATTGAGATCGAACTAACGCGGCTACACCCAAATTGAGATCGACCCACTTTCAAAGAAGCCGCTATTGTTGTTGATTGCTCTTGGGGGAGAAGTCAAACGGGGCTATTGCGACGTCGATTGGATCAAATAATATTGGGGAAAGATTTCGAGCAAGGAGAAGAGGGGGGTACGATTTGTCAGAGAGTTATCGTCATTTAATGGCCGGCCTTAGCCGAGAAAGAGGACAGGAAAGACAAGTCCGAGGGATTGATTGAATGCATTCACAGTGATTATGGCAAGAAAACAACAATCGCTTCAACTTTTCTCAACTGTAAATCTCCTCGTTTACACGGGGAGGGGAGAGGAGAGGAGAGGAGAGGAGGGGAGAACATAAAACGGTAATATAATGCCATAAATACATAAAGATCAGCCTTTTAATAATGTTAATTATTATTATTTTAAAATTAATAAATATATTTCATTATTATTGTATTTTATATTTAGTTTTTTTGACCTATAATTTTACCAATATTATTTTTATGTGCTTATTTTATTTTAGGTAAATTTTTGTGACGTTACAAATAATTTGTAAATTATAAATTTATTTTTAATTTTACAAATTATTTTACCTTATTTGGTTAAACATTTATTTAACCTAAACTAAACTAGACAAGGGAAAAAAAATTAAATTTGATTTTAAAAAGTTAAAAATGGTACGTTTACATGAAGTCACCTATCATGGGTCTCCGTAATTTGGAGGGTACCTTGATAGATGGGTGAAGGTACAAAATTAGTCTAACTTACTTCTTGGACGGCAAGTTAACGTAATAATATAACAAAAATATATTTATTTGTATATATATATATAACTGGTATATTAATAAAATAATATTTTTTTTAAAAAAAAGCATAATATATAATATGTGCGATTACATGGCGCCTCAAGTGGCGGAGTGCGGAGAGGGTCGGACACGGCAAGTGGAGTGGAGTTTGGTTTGGTGCGGTCTGGTCTGGTCTGTGAAGTTAGGAATTTGAATGAAAGCCGTGGGCACCGCGGTGCGCGGCGGTGCGGACTTTGGATGACTTGGGCCTCTTCTTCTTCTTCTTCTTCTTCTTCAACTAAATAATAATTATGGTAGAATGAATTGGGGGAGGGGAGACCCACGCAGCCGATTGGTTTGCTACTGCCAGTTGCACCTTGTATGGAACCCACAGACAATTAATTTTGTTTGGAACTGATGACGTAGCTTTTTAACTGAAAAAAAAAAAGAAAAAAGAAGGGGGATAATAATAAATGATGAAGTTGCATCTTGGGCTGAAATGGGCATTAGCATCAATATCAGCATCAACATCAGCATGTTGTCATGAAATTGACCAAAGGTAAGTGGACGCGTGAAGGAGTTGGAGACACAAACATATGGATGCTCACCTTATCTTACTTTTTCAACCTTAATTTTGATTTTGTCAAATTTTGAAAGCAAAACTAATCAGTTTGTTCAATGCTGACATGACAATAGATCATTAAAAGACGAACTCGTCTCGAGCAACTGATTAAGACTCATCTTGGGAGTGGGCTTCATCTTCATATGCTCAATATTTTTAAGTTTATTTTTTGTATGCTTATAATTTCTAAAATTTTATGTGATTATTTACAACAATTAACTAATTGACTTGTGAGGCTGAATTCGTCAACCCAATTAGGGAACTTGTTTTATGGAACCAAACTTCTTTAGTATACAAAAACTAACTTCATAATTGTTTGGTAGCCATATAAAAGAGAATTTACTAATTTGGGTATTGCATTGCCCATCCAAAAACCTTCCTCTCTCCCTCTTTCTCTCAATTTGAATAATCAATTTCTTGAAAATACATGTATGTAAGTCATCGAGTAGGTACCTCAATTCTATCAAAGATGATGATTTATGGGTTGTTTGGGTCAGACAACTTGTTTGGCACATATATCAGTGTCTTTTTATAGATCATAAATTATAATGTATAATATTTGAAAATTTTAAAAATTTATTTTAAGAATTAATTTTGAATTAAATAAAATTAGATCCAAAAGAAGGTCAGTGACAATTTGAAAAATTACCATATCTCAGGGAGGAGTTCAATGATCCAAACATGAATTCATGAAGAATCAAATGAAATTGATTGAAAATTGTAAAATAAGTCAATCTAATTGAGTTAAAGGAGTTGATCTTGAGCACAAAATTGGACCTAATAGAATCAAATTGGGTCAAATCCAATATTTAGTGTCATAGATGGAGTTACAATGAACTCGAGGGACGCAAGACCAACAAAAATTAACAAGTGGGTTAAAAGTTATTTGAGCTAAAAATTTTTTAAAATACATAACAAGTTAGTTTGATACCTTACTTCAAACTCGAATAAAATTCGATCGAGTTTGGATTGAAACAAACGGGATAGATAGGTGTTGAAATGGGCATAACCGAGAACAAAACGATATAACTAGATTTCACAATCGACCATCGAATTATAACCCATGTTTGGGTTAGATTCTGTCAAACCCAAAACAAAGAACGGGAAAGACAGAAAGATAAGAATGAGAGGAATAAGAAGAAGAGTTTGATGAAACCTAAATTTTGGTTTCATCAAACTTAAGATAGAGAGGTAGAGAGAGAGAAAGAAAGAAGAAGAAAAAAAAAAGATATGATAGAACTCAAATCTAGGTTTCATCAAATCCAAAACAAAGAAAGAGAGAGAGAGAGAAATAAAGAAGAAGAAGAAGAAGAAAAAATAAGAATAATGGTTTAAAGGAATCAAAGAATAGTTTAAAAGAATTCAAATATGAGTTTCGTTAAACCCAAACCAAAGAGAGAAAGAGAGAGAAATTGAAGAGAAGAAACTTATTTAGAGATAGTGTTGATTAGCAGTAGTGAAGAGAGATTAAAGAGATCGACGATAAAGGTATCAATCATAAGAGAGAGATGGGAGAAAAAAAATAAGGAAGATGAGTAGAGAGAGAAAAAAGAGAAAGAAGGTTTTATATATGAGGGTAATTTAGCAATTTTTATACTATTTAACAAGGTTAATTAATAGTAAATAGAAACTTGCAATACAACATTAAACCTTAGGAGTACTTATTGTATTTTTTAAAATGTCAGGGTAATTTTTATAATTATTCCAAACCTTAGGGATAATGTATTTAATTTTCCCTTTACAAATTTCAAAATACATGTTATAACATAAAAATGTAACAACAAAGATTAATCTTATATAACGGTCAAATAGCACTAGTCATTATTATTTTAAAAAAATGTAAGGTATTATTTGTATTTATACCAAACTTCAAGATTGACGAGTGTAATTTAATCTTTTTATAATAATTGTGAACCGATGAATCACAAATCTAGATAGATATATAAATAAATCTACTTTATATATATAGCCATCGGCCTGTATAAAGTTTGTCAAAATAAAGATGATGGATTCTAAATAAATTGACAAATTATCTCTTATATATGGTAGTTGAGATGATTATTAATATTTCACAAAAAATATGAGGTTATAGATTAAAACCTCTTCATATCTACACCTTGTAACGTGGACATTTGTGACTACTAAAATTGGCATCAATTTTAGCTAGCAAGATTAATTATAAGAATTGTTGAAAGGTTGAATTAATTGGCTTTATAAAGGAAAATGGCTGACTTGACTTGGCACTAGCTAGCTAGCCACGGGGAATTAAATATCACAAGTATTTTTATTAGGGTGAAATCTTTGGTTGCTTCATTGACACTTTGTTTCTTTCCCATTGTCCATGGAAATGCATTAAGTCCACGCTAAGTGCGCCTTGTTTGTCAATGTGCTTCTCTTCTATGTCACCCACCACCTCATATATATATATATATATGTATAATAATGAACTAAATAAACCTAATTTATTTCAAGGGTGTTTGACTTGGTTTAAACCTTTTTTTTTAAAACTTATTTGGCCAAACTCTTTCAATAGGTTTTTCCAAAAGTTGGCGTCTCTTAATTTTTTTTCTTGGAATAATGTTAGGAGTTCAATCGTGTGACGTCTCCTCGTTAGAGGAAAATAAGAATACCATGTATAATTATCTCATTTACCTACCACTTTTTCAATGAAAATGCAGATTGATGACACTTTCATCATTCATGACTCATAGCATTATTCTTTTTCTTGGAGAGGTTATGTTGCCTTAAAAAACTCTTGTTGATTAAGTAAAATATAAAAGTTCCCTCCTTAAAAATCTAAAATTTTCTCACAAAAAATTGTGAAAAGTGATATGTATATGAACCTAGCCCAATTAAATAGGCCCAATAGGAGACTCAAAGAGAAATTTTGAGGAAAATCTAAAGGAAGACCCTAAGAAAAAAAAACTTGCGAAAAAAGGATCCATCTAGTGAATATGCATCGATCTAATCACATAGCCCACAAAGGACAAGCACAAAACCTGAAGATAAAACATAAACAATAAAACGAATGAGAGAGCCATAAAAGGCTTGGGAGACCTTCCTAGGAAAATGGTCTTCTCAACAAACTCCCGACAAAATCAAGGTCCGAATGACTTAGTAATGTATCCCAGACACTCCACCGTGGGACATTCCTAGAATGGGAAAAGCACAAACAGATACCTCTGAAATTCTATATGAAAAACTATGTAAAGGATAAGGATAAGTCATATCCTAGTCGATCTTGGAATATCAAGGATTATTATCACAAATCTGCCAAGCTCCTCCATAAATAGGTAAACCCTGATTCCTAAGTCATTTTTACCCTAAAAAAGTGCTCTGTTAACTCTTTTGAATACAAGGATCTAACATAAGTATCAAAGGGTTTGGTGTAATACCCGAGAAATTTGGGTTAATTAAAAATAAGTAATTTATTAGAGAAATGGGGTTTCAGAGAAAATTGGTATCTGAATAGTCTGAAAAATTGACTAAATCGACTGCCGGGAGTACCCTGGAGCCGAAATGACAAAGGAAAATGATGTAGCATTAACGAGCACCCCAAGATATGATTTATAGCATCGAAATAAATTGGATCGGGAACAGTTTTCGGTACAGCTAAAATACAGCTACTAATTAGGCTGCAATACCGAATCGTCATAGATGACTTCCGAGAAGTCAACAGAAACTTGAGGGGGCTTCAATTTTTCATAAGGAACAACCCTTCAGTGGTTTCAGGAAGAAACGAAAAGGTTTAGGGCCAAAACGGAGATTCGGGCCTAAATGCAGTTTTTTTGAAATTACTCAAGAGAGGCCGAAACGATATTTTTTCAGAATTCTCAGGGGTCAAATTGATGTTTTAGGACTTTAGGGTCTTGAGAGAAATTATCAAAAGTCAAGGAGCTTGGTGAAATGGGCCAAAGTGAGAAAACCAAAGTTTGAAGGGCCAAAGTGCAATTTTAAGAAAATCTCCAAGCAACCATGGCCGACCAACCCATCAAATCACCGAAATTGGCCACAGGGATGGCACGAGGGTTGCTCAAGGAGCATCTTTTGTAAAGGGCTTGACCGACAACAAGCAATGGAATTGCCAGAAATTGAAGAAAAAGTGGCCGAAAGTTTGGCCATTTAGATCGCGAAAATGGAGCTCTTTCGGTGGATTTTGGACTTGTTAAGGGCAATAGGGGACATCAGAGGCCTTGATTGAAGCGAAATCCGTCATTTATGGGGCCAAAATCGCCTATAAATAGAGGATATGGTGGCTTAGAGTTTTGCAAGATTTGAGTTTCAAATCGACCTCACTTTTGAACAAATTGAGGCACCAAACCATAGGGTTTTTGTTGCCCATGAGCTGAGGATCATTTCTGGAAAGTTTGAGAAATTTTGGAGTTCATTTGAGGGGTGATCGGAGCTTCGCTGGAAAAATCGGATCTCGCCGGAACCGAACTGAATTTTGCTCGGAGGGAGGTCTTCCAAGTGTTCTTTCAAGCTCAAATTTGGACAGAATGATCAACTCAAGGTAAGCTATCTTCTGGTATAGTCAGTTTAATTTTCCGGTGTGCCGGCGCCGGAGAAGATGACCGGAGATAATTTTTAATATTATTTAAATGCTGAAATAAAGAAAAATAGAGTAAAAATAGAAATAAAAGAGAGAAAATTCTGGAAAAATATCCAGAAATACAAGAAAAAGGAATAGTTCAGTTTTATAAAATTTTATTTGAGAAATGTTATGATGAAATAATTATTTTGAATTTTTGAAAGGAAACTTAATTAGAGAAAAATAGGAAGAGATTTTGGAAAATTCTCAAAAAACTCATAGAGATTAGAAATGTTATTTTAGGAATTTTCATGAAGAAAAATTAAATAAATTACCTGATTAGGTATTTATTTAATATTTTGGAAGAAATTATGACTATGAAAAATAGAAAAAAAATAGAGAAAATAAGGAAAAAGTATGAAAAAATTTGATTATTGATTTTACTTGGAAATGATTGGCCAGGAAGTGATTTGGCCATGGATCTTGATGGTTTATGTTATTTTCAAGGTTGGCACGCAAAACGAGGTTATACGCGTTTTTCGAGAAAATTTGAATTTACGTCTAAAGGTAAGTGGTTTTATCCCAAGAACCTATATATGAAACCTTTGCTTCATTATGCATGATATTATTGAAGTTATGATCATTTCATATTACATGGAAATACGTTATTCTTGCATAGCACGATATTATTGGCATATTGATACTCATGCATGGGATGGGGATGTCGCCCTAAGAGTGTAGCCGTAATTCCCAAGGGCAATGATGGAACAACGTTAGGATTATCCTGCAGAGGTTCGGGATTCTGCCTAGGGTTCCGTGCCAGGCTGGTAGGCTAGGGAAGTTACACTAGGGCACATGATCGATTATGTTATTGCATCATGTATTCATGTATCATGTTTTTAAACCCTTACTAGAAGATTCATCTTCTAATGGGTTATGCCCCTGGAACATTCAACGTTCCAGTTTAGAATTGCAGCTTAGGCAAGGATCAGGTTGAGATGAGACGGCACGTGATGGCGTGGCCGATGGATTCAGCAAGCTGACTCGGATATGTTTTACCTAATGCTTTATTGATGATTAGCCTTGTTAGAACATTATGGAATCTCCATGTATTTATGTATTTCAATATTGAGGATATGATGTTAATGTATGGTATGAATTCTTATACGGTTATAAAGTGAAATTGATTATGGATCATATCAGGTTTCGATTTTAAGCTTCCGCATTTATGATGATTACCGGTCTTAGCTTATTGATTCTTATTTAGTGAGTTGAGAAGGTAAAACGGGATTGTTGGGAGATGGTTTATAAAAAAAAAAAAAAAATATTCCCGAAATTCCTAAGTTATTTAACGCTCAGAAAAGCGGGGCGTTACAGTTGGTATCAGAGCATAATTGCTAAAGACATAGGAAATGTCTGAGTCTTGAGTGACTGTAGTATGGTCGATATTAGAGCGAATATAAGAAAAGGTCGCATGTGGCTAGATAAGCAAAGCCACCGTAAGATTTGGGTGTTGACGGTTACTGGATAAGTGTGTTGTAGTGGAAGTGCATGTCTAGGCAAGTTCTGGCTAAGGAAAGATTTGGTACTTAAGTGTGTCCATTGTGACCCACCTCTCTTTCCTGGGAACTTACCTGGTGTACTCTTCACGACAGACACTATTTCAGTAGACGACTACTATTCCCGGTGAATAGTAGAATGCCTAATAGAAGCTAGTACTGGAAAAATGATCTAGTTATTGGAATAAGGATTTAATGAAATGATTCGAGTGTAAGGTTGACTCGATAACCGTGATTATGGACCCGAGAGATTTAGGGACTGATGATTTGAGGTCAGTTGTCGAAATCCTTACAATGAAAGATAGGATAACTACGGTTATTGAAAGATGATCGGATTAGTGATGATTAGTTCAATGTGTCATGGCTTAGTTGTCGAGTTAAGGATCAAAGGATAAGGATTTTCGAGGGTCATTTAGTATCTCGGAAATAAGATAAGGGGATCCAACGGATTGGATCAAACAAGAGGCTGAAGATGGCCAAGTAATGGCGTGAGAGTTGCGTCCATTGATGAGGAGACAGTGGTGCAACCGATGAAACTTGGAGAGACGAGGTAAAGAAACCCTAACAGCGTAACGACACTACTGGTTCGGTGTTCGCAGTGACAGATCTGGATCTAGGGACCCGCGAGCAGAGGGCTGATAGATGGCTTATGGTAAGGTACGGGAGACCCGTCGACCAAAGCATTATAACAGACTGTCTGGGTGACGATCAGATGCTGAAGATCTGGGACAAACCAGTAGGGTCTGTACCTTGTGTGGAGTTCAAATTCCAATGAATTAAGATACAAGGCGTACCACTAGTTTGTCGATCAAGGCTGAGAGCCTAGGGAATCGACCTAAGGTAAGATGGATTGTACTAAGGAGACACGATCTAAGGAATGAAAAGCATGTAATGTCTTGAATGCGGACTATGTGTCCTATTTAAATTGTATCTAGGTTATGATCATTTCTTGAATTGGTAATGAGACGAGGATAATGAGGCTAGAGGGAAAATTTAACCTCAGTGACTAGTTCGGCAAATGCCAAGTGAGATCATGAGATGGTTGTCTTGTAATTGCCTTAAAGAAAGAATTAGGTTGCAAGGAAAATATACTCGACATATGGATATGATAGATGAATGCTCGTGATTTGTTTAAGTGTTACTTATGAGGTGAGGAAATCCGATTGTGATGAGGGCCTAGAATGAATGTTTTTACAAAAGAAGTTAGACTCGTGGCAGCGACAATGAATGATAGTTCTTGAAGGATTACGATGAGACCGTGTGATTTTCACCCAGGGCGTACCCATTTGAGGGTTGACGTATGAATAAGTCCACTATATGATAAGGGTGATAATGACAGCTTGTATGCTGGCTGGCAGTAAGTATAGTACCTAGGAAGAACTAATTTAATAGACATGTGCCGATAGTCAGCTGGATATGAAGAACGAAATGCGAGAATCGGTGGATTCTTGATAAATAAGATTTCAGGTAGTGGAGCATAGATAGTCCAAAAACCATAATGGCGAGTTGTGAGAAGACAATCTCGGTTTAAAGTAAAGTTTGAGTATCGAAAGGAAATAGTTAATTGATAGGTCGTATCGACCCTAAAAGAATGATGAAAAGACCTAGTCAACAGAGGTTATAACTACGATTCAGTGTGCTAAATGGATCTGTGAAATCAGGTAAAATTGTCGGTAGTCAACCCGACAAGATGAACTTGAAAGCACCATGATGAATAGTAGATTGGGAGCCATGATTGCAAGGAAATTGAATCCATGAGAGATAACTAGAACCGGATATTGCGATATGATTCAGGATTTTCAAGGATAAATCGGTTTGAGATTCTTGAGGAATTTCTGATTGAGGATCTAGGGATTCGTAATGGAACTTTAGAGTTTTCAGGAAGAAACCCAATGAGGATTGGAGTACCATGGGAGATGTAAGTACCTACCTGCTCTAGCTGGTAGCATGGCTATGGATTGTCGTCTTGAAGATTGTGTAAATCTTGGACGTGATTAAGAGAATCAAGATGATGACAGATGTGCCAGGATGATAGGTTGCAGTAAGAGAAGCTGCAGACCCAAATTGATTGAGGATCCGAGAATTTTCAATTTTTGAGATTGGAACTCTCGTATGGCTAGACAGTTAGTCTAGATAGCCTTGATGGGCAAATCGGGAGATGTATTGCTGAGTGATATCAGCAAGTTATGGAAATAAAGAGCCTGTCGAGATATGGTACGGGCATTTGCGGTTAATAAAAAGATGTAAGAAGAATTGAGAAATAGCAAGATATATTCTCGGAAGATTTAATTAAATTATTTCTTAATGATGAAATTGCCAATGATAGCTTGAGGTTATTGGATGCTTGATTAAGTGTGACTTGATTAAGGACGTAAATTATCAGGTGATAATTAAGAGTTGATATTTTATCTCAAATTGATGAATTATTAAATAGCTGCAAGAGCCTGAGGTATTTTATGATCAAAATGCAATCGAGGCTAAGACAAAAGAATGAAACGTTAAAGTACCAAAGCATAATGTTCATTCTATAGTTCAAACGATTACAGGAAATCAAGCCGTACAATTACTCAAAGGAAAAAGAAACCATGAAACTGATGATGATACTAATGCTCAGTAACGACGACAGTTGCCAAACACGACAGGTCCCAACTCATCGATGTCATCTGGGGGTGGCATCTGGCTACTACTGGCTTCACCAGGGTAAGGTGGAAGAGTAGCCTCTGAGAAACTGGGAGGAGGAACGTCCTCAGGGATGATGGGAAGATCAAAATTCCAATTTGGATGTTGAACAGGTTGGGGATGTGAGGCATAATATGCGAATAGTAAATCCTGCAAATAAGCTCGAAAAGCTTGCATCTCACTAACCTGCTGCTGAAGGGCAATAATGTGGGATACACAACCATAGACAGGGTCTTGAATCCGGGCTTGAGCTTCAAATAAGAGTGTCATAACAGCTCCAAGCCGGTCACTTACCGGAAGCTGGGACAAGAGGTTGAAAGTATTTCTGGCACCAAAAATGTGGTGGATGGCAGTAAAATTAATGGTTCCTTCCACATGACAGAAATAAGGAGCAAAGATGCACAGTGGGGTGCACCGTCTCCTTAAAATTCTGCACGCACCACATAGGAAAGGGTCGAAAGGTGGCATGATAGATCTGGATCTAGCTGAATCTAAGCAAATTAGATATGGGTCAGACCTAATTGGACAGATATATTAGATATGATTCAGATCTAAATGGGTCAAATCAGATATGGGTAAGATCTAATAGGTCGAATCAGGGATGGGTCAAACCTGAAGTAGATTGAGACAGGTCGGGTCGGGCCGGGCTGGATCGAGATGGGTCGGGTCGGGCCGGGCCAAGTCGGGTCGGATTGACCCGGATCTGGCAGCAACGACAGCAGCAAGGACGGCGATGGCGCCGAGGCGGCCGAGGGAGGCCGGGCGATGGCTGGTGGCTGCGTGAGAGGGCTGGCAGCGGCGGCGGCGTCTGGATTTGGCCGATTGGGCCGGCGATGACGGTTGGGAGGAGCTGCGATCGATGGCTGGGGCGCGGTGAAGCCACGCCGAGGCTTGCGACCGATGACGGAGAAGGTGCCGGAGGCGATTGCAGAGGGGGCAACGGCCGGTGTCGGAAGTGGTGGCGATGCTGGAAGGCGGCGGCGATCGGTGGCTGTTCGCACACAAGGTCGACAGAGGAGGAAGAAGAAGAAGAAGAAGAAGAAGGAGAAGAAGAAGAAAGAAGAAATGAAGAAATGAAGGGAAAAAAAATGAAAAAGGGAAAGAAAAGAAAAGAAATGAAAATGAATTGAAAAAAAAAAAGAGAAGAAAAATAAATTTCTTTATGGGAAAAACGTGTTTTATTATTCTAGAGATTCTAGTAAAAAGAAAAAAATGATCCGGACGCACGGAAGTTGAATTCGAGGCTTTTCGGGTATTTATAATCCCGACCCTATGTTTAGAATCATGGAACAACGTAGGATTCAAAATGGAAATTTTGAGAATCATGTTTCGAAATAGAATGCTATGATGTTTTGAAATAAGAAATTTCGGCAAGCTGTTGTCAAAAAGGCAGTGATAGAACACTCTGGAATAATTATGTCTACAATAGGACTCATGAGAAAGGTCTAATAAAAAAAAATCTGCCGGGTGCAGTGAGAATTTGTGATAGCTCAAAGGATTGGGTTGCGTATTAATGCAACATGACCTAATGATTACGTGTGGATTACACCAAGGCACCAAGAGAACTACCCGATGTATGACTTAGAGCTGACAGCTAGGACATGTACTCTTAAGGTTATGGAAACACTACCAAAATGATAGGACAATTGATGTGCTCACAAACCATGAGGAGCCTGAGGTACGGGTTCTCACAAAAAGAGCTAAATGAAAGGTAGCGACAGTGGATAGAGTTCCTTAAGGACTACGACTGCACTACTTCGTATCACCCAGGGCGTGGCCATCAGGTGCCGACGCAGGACCTGGTGGGTAGTCGCGAGTGGCAGATGAAGTTGGAGGCTTGTTGGCCTGCCAACTATGATGGTAGTGCCGAAAGGATCGTCTATCTTTATGGCTAGCCTGGTTGTTTAGCTGGATTTAGTGAACGAGATACGAAAAGCATATGTGATTAATAAGTGTTATTGTTTATAATTAATGATTGTGGTTAGCCAAGGTTTATGATTTTTGAAATACGAGAATGCAATCTCAAAAGTTTCGGGATAAAATGTGCGTGCCTAAAATGATTGGAAGGTGTGTGGTCGTCTGAAAGGAGCCACAACAGGAAATTATGTGAATGACATGGTATGCTTATAAGCATTAGGCGTGTAAGGAACGCAAATCGAGGTGTTTTGTCAAGGATCAAATAGATGTTTGATTTGAGATATTTAGGTAATGAGCTATGTGATGTCTTAGTTACCTTAACAGTCTGATGAAAATTTCGAGGACGAAATTTCTTTTAAGGAGGGGTGAATGTAATACCCGAGAAATTTGGGTTAATTAAAAATAAGTAATTTATTAGAGAAATGGGGTTTCAGAGAAAATTGGTATCTGAATAGTCTGAAAAATTGACTAAATCGACTGCCGGGAGTACCCTGGAGCCGAAATGACAAAGGAAAATGATGTAGCATTAACGAGCACCCCAAGATATGATTTATAGCATCGAAATAAATTGGATCGGGAACAATTTTCGGTACAGCTAAAATACAGCTACTAATTAGGCTGCAATACCGAATCGTCATAGATGACTTCCGAGAAGTCAACAGAAACTTGAGGGGGCTTCAATTTTTCATAAGGAACAACCCTTCAGTGGTTTCAGGAAGAAACGAAAAGGTTTAGGGCCAAAACGGAGATTCGGGCCTAAATGCAGTTTTTTTGAAATTACTCAAGAGAGGCCGAAACGATATTTTTTCAGAATTCTCAGGGGTCAAATTGATGTTTTAGGACTTTAGGGTCTTGAGAGAAATTATCAAAAGTCAAGGAGCTTGGTGAAATGGGCCAAAGTGAGAAAACCAAAGTTTGAAGGGCCAAAGTGCAATTTTAAGAAAATCTCCAAGCAACCATGGCCGACCAACCCATCAAATCACCGAAATTGGCCACAGGGATGGCACGAGGGTTGCTCAAGGAGCATCTTTTGTAAAGGGCTTGACCGACAACAAGCAATGGAATTGCCAGAAATTGAAGAAAAAGTGGCCGAAAGTTTGGCCATTTAGATCGCGAAAATGGAGCTCTTTCGGTGGATTTTGGACTTGTTAAGGGCAATAGGGGACATCAGAGGCCTTGATTGAAGCGAGATCTGTCATTTATGGGGCCAAAATCGCCTATAAATAGAGGATATGGTGGCTTAGAGTTTTGCAAGATTTGAGTTTCAAATCGACCTCACTTTTGAACAAATTGAGGCACCAAACCATAGGGTTTTTGTTGCCCATGAGCTGAGGATCATTTCTGGAAAGTTTGAGAAATTTTGGAGTTCATTTGAGGGGTGATCGGAGCTTCGCTGGAAAAATCGGATCTCGCCGGAACCGAACTGAATTTTGCTCGGAGGGAGGTCTTCCAAGTGTTCTTTCAAGCTCAAATTTGGACAGAATGATCAACTCAAGGTAAACTATCTTCTGGTATAGTCAGTTTAATTTTCCGGTGTGCCGGCGCCGGAGAAGATGACCGGAGATAATTTTTAATATTATTTAAATGCTGAAATAAAGAAAAATAGAGTAAAAATAGAAATAAAAGAGAGAAAATTCTGGAAAAATATCCAGAAATACAAGAAAAAGGAATAGTTCAGTTTTATAAAATTTTATTTGAGAAATGTTATGATGAAATAATTATTTTGAATTTTTGAAAGGAAACTTAATTAGAGAAAAATAGGAAGAGATTTTGGAAAATTCTCAAAAAACTCATAGAGATTAGAAATGTTATTTTAGGAATTTTCATGAAGAAAAATTAAATAAATTACCTGATTAGGTATTTATTTAATATTTTGGAAGAAATTATGACTATGAAAAATAGAAAAAAAATAGAGAAAATAAGGAAAAAGTATGAAAAAATTTGATTATTGATTTTACTTGGAAATGATTGGCCAGGAAGTGATTTGGCCATGGATCTTGATGGTTTATGTTATTTTCAAGGTTGGCACGCAAAACGAGGTTATACGCGTTTTTCGAGAAAATTTGAATTTACGTCTAAAGGTAAGTGGTTTTATCCCAAGAACCTATATATGAAACCTTTGCTTCATTATGCATGATATTATTGAAGTTATGATCATTTCATATTACATGGAAATACGTTATTCTTGCATAGCACGATATTATTGGCATATTGATACTCATGCATGGGATGGGGATGTCGCCCTAAGAGTGTAGCCGTAATTCCCAAGGGCAATGATGGAACAACGTTAGGATTATCCTGCAGAGGTTCGGGATTCTGCCTAGGGTTCCGTGCCAGGCTGGTAGGCTAGGGAAGTTACACTAGGGCACATGATCGATTATGTTATTGCATCATGTATTCATGTATCATGTTTTTAAACCCTTACTAGAAGATTCATCTTCTAATGGGTTATGCCCCTGGAACATTCAACGTTCCAGTTTAGAATTGCAGCTTAGGCAAGGATCAGGTTGAGATGAGACGGCACGTGATGGCGTGGCCGATGGATTCAGCAAGCTGACTCGGATATGTTTTACCTAATGCTTTATTGATGATTAGCCTTGTTAGAACATTATGGAATCTCCATGTATTTATGTATTTCAATATTGAGGATATGATGTTAATGTATGGTATGAATTCTTATACGGTTATAAAGTGAAATTGATTATGGATCATATCAGGTTTCGATTTTAAGCTTCCGCATTTATGATGATTACCGGTCTTAGCTTATTGATTCTTATTTAGTGAGTTGAGAAGGTAAAACGGGATTGTTGGGAGATGGTTTATAAAAAAAAAAAAAAATATTCCCGAAATTCCTAAGTTATTTAACGCTCAGAAAAGCGGGGCGTTACATTTGGACAGGGAATGTCTCACACCTTTTGATTGGTTTCTTTTGTGTAACATCTTGAAGACTTGAAGATGATTCATTGACATCAAAATTCTATTGTTGTATTCAAACAACAACAATTGGTGTCATCTGTGAGAAATTTTGATAAAAATGATTCACACAAGATCATAAGCATATGAAAACAGATAAAGTGAGGAAGGACACTGGACATCAATAGTATGAATCCTCTAGGCCATTAAGAGAGTTTCCTGAAAGAAACTCCTAGAAGCTTCTCGTGATAGACTCCCCTCGGTGAGGGCTCCTAGAGCCTCTGAGATGACCTTCCAAATTGTTCTTTTGAGTTACTTTGAAATTTTTTATAGACAGCATGAAGAAATCACCAAGGCTTTTTAGAAGATGGTAGTCTTCCTATAAAATGTTCTACTATGAGCTCCACTTTTGCCCATTTTATAAAATTACCCTAAAAGACGACCTTCACCCAATTCTCTTCTGGAGACTTTACAAGAGTTTCCTACAGGGACATCAACTAATTGTAACATCTTGCATCAAGCGATAGGAAGGATTGTAACAACTTACCCTGATGGGCTTACGCGAACTTCCTAGGAGGTCACCCATCCTTGAGCTTCCCTAGCTCAAGCATGCTTAACTCGGGAGTTCTTTACCTATATTCAGTCCAAAAGGTATTCAGCTGGTGTTGTTTTCTTCCTTATTTATCCTCGATATATACTACTCTTTTCTAGGCTATTGGGGTATTACATTATCCCCCCCTTAAGCACATGACGTCCTCATCATGTGACCTTACAACTGGTTCAAGATCTTCTCCCCTTTGAGGGCTGCAATCCTAGAAACCTGCCAGAAGCCGTTCCTTGTACAAGCTCTTGAGCCCCAGTGCCACTCCCCGTCTTCACCAAGGGTCGTTTTTGATACCACCTGTAACATCCCGTATCGAGTGATAGGAAGGACTGGAACAACTTACCTTGATGGACCTATGCAAACTTCCCAGGGAGTCACTCATCCTTGAGCTTCCCCGGCTTAAGCACGCTTAACCCAGGAGTTTTTTGCCTACATTCAACCTAAAAGGTATCCTGTTAGTATTGTTTCCTTCCTTACTTATCCTCGATATATACTACTCTTCTCTAAACTCTTGGGGTATTACACTAATCCCAAAGATGTGTCAAGGAAGGAGGATTGTAAGAGACCCTCTTGGACTGATAAGACATGATAGGTGTTGTCCTAGTCTAAAAAGAACTTAGGGTTGCTCATAAGGAAAAAATATCAAGAAATTGTTGAAAACACCACAGCTAGAGAGGTTAATTAGAATCTCACTTGGGCCTTAGCCTAGAAAGGAACAAGATAGAGATATCCAATCCATCTTTAGTAGTCATAAAGCCACCGATAAGATTGTTAAAATCGAGATTTTAAGTGGGATCATAAAAAAATTCATAAAATCAAATTGTAAAATCATAAGATTTCATGAAAAATTAAAAATACTCTTTAATTATGTAAATATATGTTTATAATGACATATTTCTTATTATAAATAAAATACATGTACCTATTTCAAAATTATTTTATTTATCAATTTTAAAAATATTAAATAATATAAAATTTCTAAATATTAAATCCATCATTTATCCATCCATAATCAAAATTTCTAACAACAAACATTACCATCATTATCAACAAACATTGTTAAAAATAAATAAAAATACCAAGTCATAAAAATAATAAATATTATTAAACTTATACATTATGTTATTACACTAATTAAGTTACCAATACCAAAGAGGTATATTTGTTTTTTATTAATCATCAATCTTAATATAAAATTATACCCACATATAATCTGATTGTGACATATTTAAGATTAATTACTTGAATTTGCACTTACTTGTAGGTGTAGATAACATCACAAATGAGAATGTACACACACAGACACAGCTGCATAACACACTCACTCACTAAGCACATTAATTGGATGCAACATAGAGGTCAACACAACACACAGACAACAATTGACTATTGGACTTAGCATAACATAGTCACTCTCACTCACATACTTGGGTTGAATTTAATTTTTTGAACTTTCAAGATGAACGAACGATGAAGAAACTCCGAAAAAAGATCGAAAACGATTAGGGTTTGTAGAAGGACACAACAAATAAACGAAACAAGCACACAAACACAACGTTGTTTAGGATTTGTAAAAAACCAAAATAAGAGATTGACAACAATTGTATATATATATATATATATATATATGTTGGTTAGAGATAAAAATATTTTTGTCTCTAACCTTGAAATTGTGGAAAAAACTAAACTCGGTAAACTCAAAAACTCGAACTGGTAAACTCTTAAATCGGGTCCGATTCTATAAAAACTAGGTCTTACAAGCGGGTTAACTTATTTTATGCTTCATGACTCATAAACTCATAAAATTATACTAGTTGATTCACGATTTTAACAACAATGGTCGCCTACATATGGAAAATGGTTGAACAAGTGCTAGAATAAAAGAAATTGGTACCCATGAAAGAATAACAACATGAGGGAAAGATTTTCTTTACCTCTAAAATCATGGAAGAACCCTTTTCTCCTAAATTTAGGATATCCCAACTTACTAGTTACTTAACAAAAAGAAAAAGGAAAAAAGATCCCCATGATCACATTCATGAGTTTGTGATGTTACTACATGATTAGGATGATATTATCATGTGTCGAGCCTTCTATTTAACTCTAATTAGCTACACGTACACATGGTTTAATGGTTTAGCCAAAAAAGTCTATATCATTTTTTGAGCAATTGAGAAAAGAGTTCATTAATGCCTTTATTATCAATAGCCTAAGAAAGAAAGATGCCATATATCTACTTAGCCTCCAACATAGTGACAAAAAAACTCTTAGATAATATGTTGATCATTTCATGAATGCAAATTAGAAATACAAGACTTGCAAATTGGTGTGATAATAGTCACAATGCTCCAAGGGACAAAATCAATTTCACTACAAGAATCCCTTACTCTATATCAACCTGCATCTTTGGCAAAGTTGTTTGTTAAAGCCAATAAGTACATTTTGCATGTGAAGATGGTGTGAATAGTTAGAGGAAACAAATAAAGAGATAAGAAAACAAACTAAAAAGACTATGATGAAGAGATAAATTAGTGGAAGAAGAAAGCCAAAAAGCCTTATAGACCTTCCAGGCTCCAATTTAGAAACTATCATTACAACAAATTTTGGATTAAGAGGCATTTAAAAATGGATCATTAGAATTATTTTATTGTCATGGCTCATTAGAATTATTTTATTCAGGTATTTCTTTAAATTATGCCTTAAAATGGTATTTCATAGTGCACTTAGATTTGTCTATTAGGGTACTTAATTGTTGTGCCTCATTAGAGTTATTGTATTATGGCACTTCTTTAGATTGTGCTTTAAAATGGTATTTTAGAATGCACTTTTTAAAAAATGTCTTAAAAAAGATATCTCAACAAATCATTTTTTGTTATAGTGAATACCTTGCGTATAAGGTCACGCTTCGTTATTTTGGTAACTATTGAAAGATCGGTTCTTATTAAATTTCCTAAGAGGACTAACAAGCCTTTGAGGAGAAAAATGGATGTTTTTTTGCCAATTCTACGATACTAATGGCCATTTCACCAATATATATCACAAATTGATGAATCAAATAGAGACTTTGATTAGAGAAAAAAAAATTGAAAAGATTTGTGGACACTAAGGCCCAGACCTTAAGGGCAAGGAGTATGACCCTACATGGAAAAAATACCTTAACTGGTAAAGGACATGGAGCATAATTCATCACTCGAATGTCTAGGCCCTCAAAAAGCCAAATCACTCTTGGGTACCTAGAAGTCTATGAATGAAACCGTGAAAAACACTTGAACTTCAAAAATGCTACAGGAAAGTATTGAAAAGAAAAAAAAAATTAAAATACTAACTAAATTTATTATCTTTTTAGGATTATTGTCTTTGTGCGATTCTCCAATACTCGTGTTTTTAATTTTAACAGAGAAGATAAATTACAAGGAGGCCTTTAGCCCTTATTTAGGTCAAGTATCGAACTCGTGACCTATTAATATTAATCCCAACGTATCAGTTATCCACCACTTAACATATGCTCTAAAGATAAATTTAGTATCTTTTTAAAGTGATAAAAGATCATTAAAGACAGTTATCCTTTACTATTAAATATTGAATTGGCATATGTGTTTGATAAAAAAAAAATGATATAGATGATAATGTGACTTTTAGTTAATGACTCATTTACATAAAAAAAAAAACAAAAGACTTTTAGTTAATGACTCGACAATTAAAATTGGGGAACATTTCTTAGTGATGAACGCAAATTAAGAAATTATGTTGCAATGAAGGATCACTTCATATCTTTGTTTTTTTTTTTTTTTGTCCAACTCATTTGCCAAGTAATTATTTAACAATTCTTAATGATTTTATGTGATTATAAGAAATTGATAAGTTCACTTGGTGAATGATTTTAAGAATTCATTCTAAAATTATAATAAATCTAAAAATTAAAATTAAACACAATTTTTAATATACTATTAAAAAATTAAAGTAAAAAAATTAAAAAATTCAGCATTTTCTTGATAATTTACCAATAAGAAGAAAGCATGTAATATCAAATTCATAATTATAGTTATTAAGTATATTGTACTAATTTATTTATTTAAAATTATATAATATGACATTTTAATTAGATAGAGGGGCAGATCTAGGAGAGTACGTTCCAACCTCAGCCTTCTCCCGGATCTATTATATGGATCTAGACCATTTGAAAGGAGGAAACTAAAATGAACTATGAATATGGGGTCGACCCTCCCCCAAATTTGTTCTTGGATCCGCCTTTAATTAAATATCTTAATAATAGTATATAAATGTACACATATCTGATATGAATCATATAATTAATTATAAGATATCTTTGTGGTAATTAATTGTAACGTATTATCAACGACATTACCCAATAAAAAAATATCAACAAGATAATATAATATATAAAAATATAATAATAAAAGCAGGCTAGGCCCAGCTGAAACCGCGTGCTCGGCCTATTTGACCGTAATCCTGTTAGTTTCCGCTTTTGAAGTTCTCAAGGGCCGAAGGATTGACGCGGTCAAAGCGTAAATGACACATTGTTGAACCTTAAATTGTGTGTTTTTTTAATAAATTAATTTTTGTATTTTAATTTATCTTATAATAATTATTAAATTTTAATTTTATTATAATTTACTGACGTGTTAAAATTTTGTTAAAAAAATATGAACGATAGATAAATAAAATAAAAAAAATATAAAATATAAAAATAACAATTGCCAACATTCACTGTTGATAACTATTGTTACGAGGGCGGATCCAAGAAACTACATTGGCGAAGGGTGAAATTTTAAAAAGTTAATTTAATAAAAAATTGGTATAATAATTTTTTATTAAAATTATTTAATTATTTTAGATTAAACTGTTATTAAAATTTAATTTATTATATCAAAAAAATTAAATGTGGTAGGGACTGCCCTAAGATGTAAATTTGCTCCTGGTTACAGGCTTAGCTGTGGAAAAACTCATCGCTTGGTTCTTTCTTCTTTGTTAGAAATCGCCAGATTTTATTCTTTAGGCCGATCAATATTTTATTATAAATATATGTGAAATTATGTATATAAATATACATACAAAATTTTACTGCAAAATTTGTTTAAAATTTTCAAAATGTTAAGTGACAACTGCTAGCAATGGCTAATTCTTTGTTATTATTATTTTTTTATTTTATATATTTACAATGTGATAATTTTTTTACAAAGTTGATCAAAAATTTAAAAAAAAAAGATTAAATTATAACAAGAATAAAAGTTTAATGGCCGTTATAATACAAATTAAAGTATAAGAACTATTTTGTCATAAAACGTAAAGGTAAAGGACCAAATGTGTTGTTTAGGAACCTATTATTAGTTTTTTTGCTTAAAATAAAAAATTTATTTGACCAAAAATATTGTGTATTATTTTTTAATTAATTCTAAAAAATACTCTTAATGTTTGAGAAAATATAAAAACTATCCTTAACAATTGATACTACGTCAAAAGTTTTCTTGAGCTTAAGCACTAAGCCGTACAACAAACAAATGAAGAATAACAGAAGTTCAGAGACTCAGTCAATACAATCTCATCTCTCAAAAATATATGAGAATACTTTTGAACAACACAAACAAAAGAATAAAGGAGATGAATACAATATCTCTGGATGTTCTTTTGCTTGCAGAGAATGATTCTAACTAATGTTCATTTCAGCTCAATATTTGATTTTCTTGTCTCTTTGCTCTATCTTTTCCAATCTCAGTCTCTTGTTTATTTCAAGCTTCGTATGTGTGTGTGTATATATATATAATTTGGTTTTTTAATTTAGAGTGGAGACAATCAACATTTTAACTTTTTCTACTACTAACAAGACAAAAACAATCTATTTCTGTAATAAAAATAGGTTAGATCAAGAAATCACAAATAGTGTATTGTATGTATTCATGTAAAATCATGTATAAAAGTGTTTTGTATTATTAATTGTGGTTTAGATGGCATTAAATGTGCTTTTAAATAGTATTAATGGTGGTTCAACGATTAAAAATTTTGAAATTTACTTTTTACAGGCTGTTTTATTCGAATATTGTAAGAGTATTAATCGAGTAATGCACAAAACAACTTTAAAATTCTTCTTTAGAGCCAATGTTACTTGAGTGATATGCCTAGACTACTCAAGTAAGATTTTAAGTGCATTTTTAAATGGTTTCAGATTACTTGAGTAATGTATATGTATTACTTGACTAATTTTTCTAACCTCTCTCTTTTGAGTAAAAATTACCTATGAATTGACTAATTTTTTGTGGCTATCTATTTCTACAAGTTACTCGAGTAAAAATTACCTGTTACTCGACTAGCTTTTTGAGGCCCTCTGTTTCTGTATACTCAAGTAATGTGAGCTATAACTCAATTAACACTTACATCAAGTTCTTAGTCTTAGAGATTCAATAACCTTACTTGATTAATAGGATGTGTTACTCGAGTAATATGTTAAGATCAAGCTTAATCTATGTATTACTCTACTAATACTTGTTCGAACACTTACGAAATCACTCAAATATGTTCTGTAACAACCCATTAGTGGGTCAAGGAGTTACTAATATTTATTTATGTGCATTGAAAATTTTTTCCTATTAATTAAATGTTAAGAAATATTTTCATGTAGCAAATTTATGTAAGTAAATTATATGTTTAATTTAATGGATTGGGTTTCCCATTTGGGCCTAAGCCCATGTATTAGTGGGTTGTGCTTTAAGTAAATGGAAATGATTTTGATTGGGCCTAATCATGTGTAGAGTGTGTATTAATTAATGAGTTAGGCCAATTAAAATGAGTAGGTTGATGGATTGGGCTTGAGCTCAATTGCAAAATTGTGTTTTAAATTAAATGAAAATGTGAAATGTCCAAAGAGGGCTTGTAAGTTATGTGTGTGAGTGGGAAAAGTAAAGGGCAAAAAGAGAATTGCATAATTGGGTTGAATAGAGAAAAGAGAAAAGAACTGGAAATGAAGCAAAATGGAAAAATTGGGCTTGAGATATTTGTGTGTGTGTGTGTTGTGAAGGACAAAATGGTAATTTTCTAAGGGAAAATTGGTTGGCAAACTACTCCCTTCTCGTTATCTCCCAATGCCCTTATGTTTCTCCCAATCTCTCTCTTTTTCTCTCTCGTGGCTCTCCCTTTTCTCCTTCTCTTTCTTCTTCCATCTTCTTCTTCTTCCATTATTCTTGGTGAGCTTGGAGCTTCAAGGAGTGAGGAATCTAGCTTCATTGGAAGGCTCTTTTTCTTCTTCTCTAGTTTTCATCATCAAAGGCAAGTTCTCCTTACACTTTTATTTATATATTGTGCAAGTTTCATTTTTTTTCCTTGTTCTCTTCTAAAAAACCTCTTTCGGTTGCAAAGTGAAGTGTGTATATATATATATATATTCATAGTTAGTCTCTTCTTGTGGTGGTGAGAACCACCTTTGGCAATGGTTGCTAAGTCTTTCATGTTTTTCTCAAGTTATGGGTCTCTTCTTGAGTCATTGTGGTGTCCCGTTGATGGTTTCGTTGGGGCTTGTTTACCCCATATTTTATTTATGGAATGACATTTGTGGGATAGGAAGCTAGAATAGGAGTTTTTGGGTGTTTTGTGTTCATTTCGTGCATTTCGGGTTGCGTCGAGTCAACTTGTTTGTGGGTTAAGTCGACTTGGCCAAAGTTGGTTTCTTTTGGTCTTTTTTTTCCTATTTTCGGCCAAGTTAACTCGTCTAGGAGGTCAAGTCGACTCGGATTTCCCCCGAGTCAACTTGATCGTGACTTAACTGTACTACGCATGCTTCGCTGTTTAGACTATAACTTTTGATGTAGAAATCATAATTGCGATACATATGAAGCATCATAAATTAGATTTTGAGGGCTTCAATTTGATATATAATATCATATATTTTGATTATGATTTGAGTTGGTTAAGAATTTTCTTAATCCAAATTAAGTAAAATTATTAAAGTAAATTGTTTTTAAATGTTTCATTTGATATCCTTCAATCCTCTAAAATGATAAGATGTGGTTGAAGACATATATATGTATATACATGGGGTTCATGAGATAAAAATATAATTGAGTTGCATAAGGAAGCGTGAAGATAATCATTTGGAAAGTTAATAAGAAATGTTATTGGTTAGCATGTCCATGGCAACTCATGTGTGATGCATGACTATCATTATATAAATAATTGCCCTTAATTGATATGGTGAAATCTAATCAATGTGAATTATGTGGAAAAGACAAGAACTTTAATGGGAAAAAATTGAGGATATGTGAACGCCACTTATCATAGCATTATTGTGGATGTGTTGCATGACATTGTGTGCTATTTTATCTTATATTATGATGATGGATCATGGGTTGCATCCATTGGGTGTCATGCTTTGTATGTGATGGGTACGTTAAGCATGGCATGGCAATTATCATTAGGCACTCATAATTTAAAGAAGGTCATGCATGTATTATGCATATAGCCATAGGCATACACTATATGTAAAGTGCTTGTATATACTATGGTGGTCACTTATGATGTGGCATGTACTTGAATTCGCGTATGCATGCTTGATGTTATAATTTGATCCACTATTATTATTTTGGCATGACAACTAAGTCTGCGTGTGTGGAAGAGGGTACCCTATGAGAGCCTGATACGAGTGAGGTGGCCATAAACTCGGTAGGCGTTTCTCAACCAGGAGTGGCTATTAGAATTTTGGTATTTGTGTATATATATACATCTGCATAGATGTGTTGGCTATTGAGAATATATACATCTGCATGGATGTGTTGTGTTGGCTATTGAGCATATATACATCTGCATGGATGTGTTGGCTATTTGAGCATATATACATTTACATGGATGATTGGCTATTTATGCTATTGTGATGCATGGGAAAGTCATCCCTTTGTAAATTGAGGCATGAGCTATGTAATGATTCTTTAAAGGCATGGCATTCAGTTGAATGATGAGTATCCTTCATAATATATGCATGCATGCATAGTAGTGGTAGCCTTGGAGGCCACATGGGTTTCTTTGTTATGGTTTCATGTGCATGATGATGGAAATAACATATGGCATGGGAAAAAGGAGTCTGGTGCTCATGTGAAATGCATGTTATGATGCATATGGTTAAAGAAACCTTATATGCCAACTGTTGTGTATGTGCATGTATACCTTATGAAAATTTAAAATGGGTTTTGTTAAAATTTAAAGAAATGGTTGCCTCTGAGGAAGTTGTTGTTAAGTGTAGAAGGCATGAATCCAATAGTTATCTAGATGTTGGGTAGTGATATTCCTTTGGTTATGAGTTATTCATGCCTTTGTATACTGCTTTATTGATGCTCCTATTTGCTATATGCTTGCTGAGCCTTGTGGCTCATTCTTACTTCTTTTGTCATTCCAAGGAAAAGAAAGATAAATATTTGGGGCGAGTTCTAGATAAATGTGTATAGAGATGTCCCGACTTCAAAGATCTATGGGTGTAATTTGGAAGGCTTCAATAAAGGGCTTCATTTTGTATTTATAGTATTGAAGCCTTTCATTTTAAAAGTGTATGAGTGGTAAGCCCTAGGTGAATGATGTAATATTTGTTATGGCTCCTTTTGATAGTGAGCAAATACGGAAATGAAAAGAATTTTTGGCAGATTTTTTTTTATTGATGTCTCGTGTCTTGTATCTGTATCCATCTTGAATAGATATTTTTACGGATTTCCTGTGCTAGTGAGTAATCCGAGATCGGGGCTGACATGTTCTAAAAAATGTTCTAATATTATCTATTTATTATAAGGTACTCAATTTAGATTTTATCCATGTATACTTAGGTAACCCTTAAGATTTCATGTAAACACCTAAACCATATTTTGTTGGGCATCAAAATCAATCCAATGAGAGGTTAAGCATCAAGTTTAACACTTATTTTTTCACCTTTTCCGCAGTTGGTTAGTTAGCTAGACTGTTAACTCTCTCTTTATAATATCCATAAATTTTTGGGGAAAAAAAAAAGGAAAGTTAGGAAGTAAAGTCAAAAGGGTTTTTTTTGGTAATATTCTCAAAGATTGGAAACTTAGCAAGGACAGTTTGGAAAACTTTAATTAATGTGTGTAAATGCAAGAATCTTCAAGCAATAAGGTTGTAATGCCATTTTGAAATATCATTGGGATGATATTGTAAGTTTTCAAACTTGGGGAATAATAAAACAAATTTAAAAACAAAATGGGTCCCAAGAGATTTTCTCAAACCTCAATGATCTACTTACGGGGGGCCAAATGAAAGAAGAAATGAAAATAGAAGGGTTGAAGTGTAATTTTTGGAAAAGTGGTATGAACACTACCACACTATAAAATCATTTTACTACCATCATCACTTTTCTCCTCTAGTAGAGCAATAGGGCTAAGGGTTGCAAATGTACGTCATGATTGGCCTTACACATTGTTGTTAGCATAAAAATGAATGGAGATTGTACATTTGGGCAGTGAGATCACCATATTGGAGTAAAAATCTTTCCCAAAAAATTGCAAGAAGATTTGCCATGAATAAATATCAAATTTACTAGGATTGAGTTCAGATTTGGCCTAGAATTGAGTCTTGGAGACTAGAAAGACCTTAATTGATGGATTTGAGGGGTGATTTTAGTCATAATCCACTATAAATGAGGGTTCATGGGGATAAGTTATGGAAGAGAGGAAATGTTGTCGGGAGAAATTGATAAAAGATTTTGTGAAATAAGGTTCTAAGGTTTCTAAAAAGAGGTTTCGGTAAAAAAATTGGTGAGCTTTTGAGGGAGGTTCAATTTTTGCCTAAAAATTGGGTATGAGATTTTGGGTGAAGATTAGATAGAAAGGGGAAAAAAAGAAAGAAAGAGACAAAGGAAGAAAATTATGAAAAGAGAATGGAAAAGGAAAGAAAAGAGCTGTCCAAAAAAGGTCGATAAAGACTAGGTTATTGGAGAAAAAAAAATTAGAGAAACAAGTAGCAATCGAGTATGATCGAGTAGCATTGGGCTCATAGACTAGGTGTTTCCATTCCTGAGGTATGTTGCTATTTTGAGAAATTTTGGAAAAAATAGAAGAAGAATGGAAAAAAGATAAAGAAAAGAGAAGGAAATGAAGAAAAATGAAAGGAAAATTCTAAAATTATAATTCCTTGAAAATTTTGCTTTCTAGGAAATGTTTTGAAGCATGACTTATATGGTTAAAATATTTTCTTAATAAAAATTAAGTGTTTCTCCTAAAAAATTGATTTATTTCATATACATTGTTAAATGTTGCATTTTATTATGCATCAAAATTTTATATTAATTGCATCAAGCATGTGACCATTTGGTATAATTGCACATATATATGTCATCATTTATTTTTTATTGGAGTGGAAAACTAGTTTAAAGAGTCATTTACATTATCTTCATCACCATTTAAGAGATAACCACCATAATTGTATCCTAACTTAAGGATAAAACTAATTAATTAAAACTTTAATGTATGCACATCACGCTCATATCATATAGAAAAATATTTTTAAACCCTTAGTAATAATTTAACATTTAATATTAACTTTGTGGAAACTCAATCATATTGATGAAATACTTTATTTCATGCATAAACAACAACAACAACAACATATCCAGCCTTTATCCCACTATGTGGGGTCGGCTATATGAATTCTAGACTTCCATGTATTTCTATCGTTTGTCATATCTTCATTTAGATCTATATACTTCATATCGAACTTTAATGTCTCTTCCAAAGTCTTCTTGGGTCTACCTCTACCTCTTTTTGTGACTAATTGTTCCATTTCATCTACTCTCCTCACAGGAGCATCTCTTAGTCTCCTTCTCACATGACCAAACCATCTTAGTCTAGTCTCTCTCATCTTCTCCTCGATTGGCACTACTTCTACCTTATTACGAATAACTTCATTTCTAATTTTATCCTTTCTTGTATGTCCTCACATCCATCTTAACATCCTCATCTCCGCTACACTCGTCTTTTGCTCATGCTGGTATTTGACTGCCCAACATTCTGAGCCATACAGCAAAACTGGTCTTATAACTCTCCTATAAAATTTTTCTTTCAATTTTAATGGGATTTTACCATCACATAACACTCCCGATGCATTTCTCCATTTTAGCCAACCTGCCTTAATTCTATGTGCGACATCCTCGTGAATTTCTCCATCTTTTTGAATCACTGATCCCAAATATCGAAAATGGTCTTTTCTTTGTAAGATTTGGTCTTCTAATTTTATTATAACATCATCTACTCTTGCATTTTTACTAAATTTGCATTCCATATATTCTGTTTTCTTTTTACTTAATTTAAATCCCTTAGATTCTAAATTGTTTCTCCACAACTCAAGCTTAGTGTTCACTCCTTCTTTTGTTTCATCCACCAACACTATGTCGTCTGCAAATAGCATACACCATGGCACATCTGTCTGAATATCTTTAGTGAGTTCATCCATTACTAAGGCAAATAAGTATGGACTTAGTGCAGAACCTTGATGCAGTCCTATTGTGGTTGTAAATGGTTCAGTATCCCCTCCGCGTGTTCTGACCCTTGTCTCTACACCATGATACATGTCCTTAAGGGCTTGTATATAGGTTATTTTGACTCATTTCTTCTCTAAAACCCTCCATAATACTTCTCTAGGGACCCTATCATAGGCCTTTTCTAGATCTATAACCACCATATGTAGGTCCTTCTGATGATCCCGATACCTTTCCATTAGACGCCTCAGTAAATATATAGCTTCCATTGTTGACCTGCCAGGCATGAAACCAAACTGATTTTCTAACACATTTGTTTCTTTTCTAAGTCTCTGCTCTATTACTCTCTTCCAAAGTTTCATGGTATGACTCATTAACTTAATTCCTCTATAATTTTCACAGTTTTAAACATCTCCTTTGTTCTTGTATATAGGAACCAAAGTACTCTTCCTCCATTCATCTAGCATTTTTTTTGATTTAAGGATCGCGTTAAATAGTTGCGTTAGCCAGGAGATGCCCTCTTCTCCCATGCATTTCCATGCTTCTATTAGTATATTATCTGGTCCCACTGCCTTATGATTTTTCATCTTTTTTAAAACTTGCCTTATTTCATTTGAACTTATGCGTCGATAGAATGTGTAGCTCACATTCCCTTCAGAGTTACTAAGATGTCCCAACCTAACTCTTGTGTCACCACCATCATTGAATAATTTTGTGAAATACTCTTTCCATCTCTCCTTAATCGCTCCCTCATTTACTAAAACATTTTGATTGTCATCTTTTATGCATTTCACTTGATTTAAATCTCGTGTTTTTCTTTCTCTTGCTTTAGCTAATTTATATATATCCCTTTCTCCATCTTTTGTATCAAGTCATTTATATAGATTCTCATATGTTTTTGAACTTGCTTCACTAACAGCTCTTTTTGCTGTCTTTTTTGCTTCTTTATAATTTTTTTGATTTTCTTCATTGTTGCATTGATATACCGCCTTATAGCAAGTTTTCTTATTTTCAATTTTCAATTATACATCTTCAATTGACCAGCAAGTTTTCTTCATTGTTGCCTTTTTTGCTTTAATTTTCAAATGTACTTTATTTCATGCATGATCTATATTAAAGATCAAAAAGATTTAGGTTGAAGATGATGATAATGGGTACTAATGACAAAGATGCCGATAACATTATGCCATTGGTGAGAGGAATTGAGAAACACCATTGCAATGGTATTGTTCTTGATTGCAATGGCATCGTGCCGATTGGGAAATTCGATCTCCATAAAACATCTTGATGGGACAATTCTATCCTTGACAAAGTTATTATTGTAATTTATCCTATAAACATTTCAAATAAGATATATTAAAAGAATAAATTTTGTTTTTAGTAACAATTCAAAAAGAGTAACGATTCATTTGGGATTGACTTTTGGGTCAAACTCACTCTTATGGGTGTTCTTTTCAACTCGACATAGTATACATGTGGTTTGTTGAGATTTAGGGTTATTGCAAAAAGTATCAATGAGATTTAATGTTTAGGTTACAATTGTTTTCCAAAGTTAATTAACTCTTATCTATATATATTATAACAAAATAGTCGCCAAATCATTTTCCTGCTCATTTTTAGTTTCTATTTTGATATTTTATTATGTTTTGTTTATTTTTTTTTTACCCGAAATGAAATTTTTATAAGTCATTAATTAAGCCTAGATTTAGGAAAAAAACGTGTAGTTCTTAGGACTGAATAGTACTTAAAGAATGTGTAAACATGTTATATGAAGAGACAAGATTTAATCCATATTATTAATTTTTAAATATTAATATAAAATTTTAATTAAAATAAATTATATATAAAAGTTTAATTGAAATAAATTACAAAAAAAAAAGATTTTTTTAAATCGGGAGAAATCTTGAGATACCAAGTATATATCGACGCTAAGTAAATTTTTTTAAAAAATAAATTTAATTTTTTATTTTATTTCCCATAATTTATCTCTCATTCTCTCTCAATAAAGCCACCACTCAAAACTCTAAAACTCTTAATTAGTTTCAAAACCATGCAAAAAAAAAAAAATGCAAATCTTATATATGTTTATTTTATTACTTAATTTTGAAAAATAATTAGTTTGTAGGTTATGTTAAATTAGTTATTTAGGCAAAATTGGATTATTTTAAATAATTCGTTTAAGTTATTTTGACAAAATTAGTATTTTGTATAGGCTACTTATATTTATCATATGTTGTCATATTTCTTTTGAAAATTTTATTTTGTTTTATATTTTTATTAATTATGTTACTAATTTAACATATGTTGTCATATATCTTTTGAAAATTTTATTTTGTTTTATATTTTTATTAATTATGTTACTAATTTATCATATGTTGTCATATTATTTGTTATTTTGTATAGGCTATTTATATTTATTATATGTTATCATATTTCTATATATATATATTATGACAAAACAGTCACCGAATCCTTTTTTTGTCCATTTTCAGTTTCTATTTCGATATTTTATTATATTTTTTTTATTTTTTTTATTTTTTTTACTTACCTGAAATAGAATTTTTGTTGGTCATTAATTTAGCCTAGATTTGTAAAAAAAGTGTAGTTCTTGGAACCTGTAGATGGTTTTTTTCATGGTTGAATAGTACTTGAAGAATGTGTAAGCATATTGGTATATGAAGAGGCTTAATTAATAGATGTCGTATAGCTACCTTTTGAATTTTCACTGCATATTTAGTTGTGCAGTGAGTTATCTCGAGTACCGCAATGATTAATAGTTGTCATATCTTGAAAATTTATATAGATATCAGAAACTATGTCTTCATTTCACACCTACTTCTCATTTCTTTGTCATTAGAAATTACATTACGATGAGTCATGTTTTAATGGCATTTCTTTTGTCTACCTGAAACATTTTTGAAGATCATTGTGTTTACATTGTACTTATAGAATTTTTTTTTCTTATCTACCTGTTCTCAAGTCCTAAACTAATATAGTATGAGCATGGCACAGATATTCAACTTGGTATCCGAGATTAACTCAAATAAAACTCAGTGGGCAATGAAGCTGCGGGTTGTGCGGCATTACGAGAAGTCTCTATATGATAACGTCGATGAGGTGAACACGTTTGAAATTGTTTTTCACGATAGGGAGGTACGTCTAAATCCCTTTTTTTTATGGTTTCAGACCGAAAATGAATAATTTTATATTTTTTTTATCATTTTTTTCTTTTTTTATTAATTATAGTTACATTTCAAGAATTACATTTTTTCATTCCATAATTTTGAGATCGGTTACATTTTTGTATTCTAATTTATTTGTAATGTGCAGCTTTGCATATTACAAAGATTGTAATCCTCTTATTAAGACTGGTTACATTGTCTATTTTTTTTTTCTATTGTTAGTTTAATATACAGATTTACTGATAGTATTTTTGTTGTAATTTTTTCATGTTTGCTGTAATTTAGTATTTTTACAAATTGTAATTTAGTATTTTTGATCTTTGCTGTAATTTACTATTTTTAACTATTGTGTGAGCCTTTTTGTTCCATCATTTTAAGATAGGTTACGATTTCTTTCCCTTATTTGTGTTATAGATTTTTTGCTAATTTAATTTTATTTCCTTAATAGGGGGGAGAATTCATGATACTATAAAGAAGGCTTTGATTCCAACTTTTTAGCCTATGTTCCGCGAAGAAAATCTATATGTCATTCGCAATTTTCTAGTTGCTTTGAATAACATAACGTTCAAAACTTTGCCTCACAAATACAAGATAAATTTCTTGGCTAGAACTCAAGTAATTGAGGTGTTTGATGAAAGGTTTCCAAATTACATGTACTGTTTCAAATCTTTTTATGACATTTTGGCTCACTCGAAACCTAATGACACTGAACTATTTGGCATGGACTATCTATCTTGATTGTTTCATTATAGGATTAATTTTAATTGACTGATTAATTGTTTGAACTAATTTTTATCGGTTGCATTCTTCATCAGATGCAATCGGTGAAGTTGTTGCAAAGTACGAATCGAAGACTAAACAGGTTAAAGACAAGCCTACTACCTTATTCGACGTCATATTGGAAGACAAGGAGTATGATTGAGCTTTGAGCTTGATCTATCATAGTTTCTTAACAAATTCATTTAATATACTTATCTACTTTTTAAAATGTTTTGTCTGTCTTAAGAAAAATTTGTATGCTGGTCACTTTATGGGGGGATTGCACAAATCAGCTTAGTAGCTTCTTGAACACTAATAATTCAAAACTTATGATCGTTCTACTTCAGTACTGTAAGGTAAGAATTTTCAACGATTTGTATTTCCCATTTGACAAGTTGAATACTTTATGGGTTAAAGTTTACAACCTATATGTCCTTATATTCACCCTATAACTGATATAATAATTGTTGTTATATTTTTTTTTAGGTGAGATAAGAGTGTCAAACGCTTTTTATGTGACAAAGATACTAATCAATGCAAATATTGACAAGATCTGCGAATTTCGAAATAAGTATTTTGTTTATAATTTTGCAACTATTTAATCTTATAATGATATCTCCTATACTCGATCAATTTATTACTTTTGCCTTTTCTTTTTCTTTTCTTATTTTTTTGTTAAGTTTGTTATCTAGGTCGAATCCTAGTGCTAATAGAATTAGTCAACTGTCATTAGCATCTGTTTTCACTATTAAGGATGACCTTGCCAGTGGGGGCAGTCGAATATTAACCATGGATTAGTTTGCGTGAGGCCAGTGAGGTGGGACACAAAGACATATCATTTTTTATGTGGTTTCTAAGTCTAATTTAATTAAACACAACTGTTTTTAAAATAAAATCATAGATGGGGAGTTTCTGGGTTTGTGGGACCATTGAGGCCATTGAAATTGAAGGGATTGGTATTAACTTTCATGCATAAAGTGTTCAAAAAAGGTCACCAAGTTGGATCAAGGTTTTATTGTGAGAGGTGCGCCCGTTTTGACGCGTCTGCAAATCAAAGGTTGATTTTTAAACGCATCCATCCTAGCTCGTATTTTTATTATACCTATACTAAAAAAAAAAGGTTCATCATTTCCTCTAAATCGTTTGAAAATTGTATTTTCAAACAAGTTCAAGATACATGTGAGGGTTATTGACGATACAGGTAACGCATGCCTTTTACTTTGGGATCGTGAGTGTACTCAATTGGTAAGGAAGAGTGCCACGAAATTGAAGGATATTGTTGTGAAAGTATATTCAAAGTAATCCTAGTAAATTCTATTATCATGGAATATAAACCAAACATTATCCATCTACTTTATATTTCTAAAGGAGATGCTCTCGATTGAGATCGAGTCCTTGATTGGGAAGAGGATTTTTTTCAAGGTGCAAGTGAAGTCCAAAAGCATACATATGCGTAGTGATGTGTTTACCGTTACGTGGTTGACTAACGATCCAAACGTGATTTCCAAACACGTTGGTTCGCATGATCACGACCAGGTGGGTTATACCCTTAACCTTTTTTCCTTTGCAATTCTTTATTTAAGTCAGTCTAATGGTTGACAATGATTCCTGTTATTTCAACAATTTGATGTATTTTCGAAGCTTGAAAAAACTGATGTCGATGATGAGAAGGTTGTCGAATAAATCCACAATTTAATTATCTTTTTCCATTTTCCTTGACATTCGATTTGATGGCTTGTTTTTGTTTTTTGAAGGTATCTTCTTCTAATGATGATGAGGTGTTGACCCCCTTGAAGAGTATTCCAAACCAAACTGAATCGTGTGATATTGCAAGAGAAAGTTCTACAAAAAGGAACCTATTGGGTGACCTATCGACTAACACACCGACTAGGAAAATGTGAGTTGTCATTAAAATGGAGAAAAATTGAAATTCTGTTTTGATCGTGTGTTAAAACTGTTGGTTTTGAGATTTCTGCATTTTCTGCATTGTTGGTTTTGAGATTTCTGTTATTTTGGTGGATGTTTTGAGATTTCTACATTGTTGGTTTTGAGATGTTTTGTTGTTGCACTTTAATATATCTTAATTTTGAATTATTTCAAAGCTTTAATTATGGACTTTGAGTGATGCATTTTTTGCTGAACCATACATTTTGAACTTCTAAACATGGCCCTTTAATTGACTTGGAACGCATGGTCATTAGACGAAGTATAGGCATAAAAGTGATTGATAGATATACAATCAATTAACCATGAATAAAGAATACTAAAATAAATAATAAATAACATACACTTAGCTATTAAATCAATCGTAAATATGCATTTTTTGTTCGTAAACATACAATAGATCAATCATAAGCATACAAAAAAAAAAAAAAACCAGTCATAAATGAGCACGTAATAGTAAGAAGTCTCATGTAAGGCCTGCTTCTGAATATTCTCGTTTAGTATAGGATATTCAAAAGGAGGTCATTATAGAGATGATATAGAACAAAGTTGAACTCAAATAACAACTCATTTTATTTCTAGCAGCGAAAATTAAATTAAGATTCAATTACATTCCCAATATCTCATAACTCTATGCTCGATGGCCATACAAAATTATAAGAGGCTCAAATGCTAGTAACATAATAAATTCTCATTATTACAAACCTCACCAAATCACTAACTTGGATCTTTAAAGCTAGGGCGTGTCTTCATACGCCACTATCCCTGGGCTACAGTCCTACTGGACTCGCCCCTAATAACCGTCTTTCCTTTACCTGGAATGGCAAAGAAGATCAACTGAGCCACAAGACTCGGTAAGTTCGAGAAACAATGGACAATATATAGAATCCAAGAACATGATGACACCAAAAAGAGTAATCAAGGACACCACAATTATATACAAGATTCATAATTCATAAATTTATCAATTCAACTTAATATATCATGTCACCATGTATCACTATAGAATGTGCATAAAATTTCAACGTCATTATCAACTCTTACAGGTTCGCAAGCCATCAATCACTACATGCAAGAGTACATCTTTTCATTATCAATATCAATTTCATTGGCTCTCAAGACATAAATCGATGCATGCAAAAGTGCATAAGTTACAAAAAACCTCACAAATAAATATGGAGCCAACCTGCTGGGTTATGACCACCTCGTCTCATGCCAGATGCTCTAGGTACCTTTTCTCCCTCCGTGCAAAATAATAGTTGAGCAAAACATACATATATATATATATATGTCACATGTACATGTATGTATTTGCCAATCACATGTATTTAAATTCTTGTTTCCGCGGTATTCATACTTTCCACATCACTTACCCATACCGTATATTTTTCTATCATCAGATAAATTCAACATATCTTACTTCATAATGTTTACCACATTTAAGATGTAATTTATGACACAAAAATGCTTGATGTAATTTATAACACATGAATAATTTTTTAGAGATGCTATTTAATATTAAATCTCGATTCACCAGCTGAGAAGTATTATAACTATTTTTCCAATCATATGATTGTTGTGATTTCATTTAACCAGTGACAATATGCATTTATTTGCATTAGTGCTCATAGCTCAAATTCATGATTAGTCTCTATAAAATCGGAATGACCACACCATGCGAAATTGTTGGTTAAAATAAATCTAAAATTTTTCTAAGGTGAAGGACCAACTAGAACATATTTTTGTAAATGTCTTTATTTTAAAAAACTAAC
Organism: Diospyros kaki; assembly: GCA_036245055.1. Classification (NCBI taxonomy): domain Eukaryota; kingdom Viridiplantae; phylum Streptophyta; class Magnoliopsida; order Ericales; family Ebenaceae; genus Diospyros; species Diospyros kaki. The sequence continues at coordinate 36,182,854 of BSEG01000016.1, forward strand.
TCCCGGTATTTTGATAACTAACATCCATTGTGGTAAGAATGATTTTTAATGAATTTTTCAAGAAACAAAAGCTATGTATTTCGAGGGTGGTAAAATCGTAATTTCTTGTGTTTGTACTAAAACCAAAATTCTATTTTTTTATTGTTACGGATTTTGATTTTTTAAAATATTTTTATTGAATCCAAATAAGGGGTACTTTATTATTTACATTTATGTATTAAAGTAAATGAAAGGTAAAATATAAATTAAAGAAAATGAAAACATTTACTTAAATTAAAAGAATATAAATGGATGGGGTGTGAGCAGAGAGCTCACCATAAAAGGCTTATGGGAAAAGCTGGGGACGAGCTCGCTGGCAGAGGCTTACAAAAAGAGCTCGGGAGAGCTTGCGGTTAAGGGTTATGGGAAGAGCTCGGGATGAGCTCGAGATCATGAGTTCGCTACTTACGGAGAGAGCTCGAGGGACAAGCTCGCGCCAAGAGCCTGAGGTCAGGCGTGCGGGAAGAGCTTGTAGCCCAGAGCTTGAGAAATGAACTCGTGAGAAAGAGCTCGCGACTAAGGCTCATGGCAAGAGGACATATAGGCATGAGCTCATTGTAAAGAGCTCACGATTAAGCTTATGGTCAGAGCGTATAGACATGAGCTTGTAGAAAGAACTGGAAGGAAGAGCTCAGAAAGAGCTCGTTGGAACAGAAATGCAACCGTACTTGTATATATATATATGTGTGTGGGGGGGGTTGGTCGAACAGATCAAGGCACTCAAACGACTGTTTAAGCATAAATATGTGGTGCATTGGCTAGGAAGGGCATAGCTCGAATAAGATTTACAAATCAGTGAGGGGTAACAGCTTGTTACGCATGTTTGTATATGTGTATTTACAAGTGGGTCTCATATATGGGCGAACAATATATATTTTTAGTTGAGGCTTTTACTATTTGTGCGAGACATCCAAATACCTCAATAGAATCGTTCGAATGAGTGGCAGATGACATAGCATTTTACATTCCGACATAGAACATATAAATATAAGAGGCATTTGGAACAACGAGCTCATTCGGATATGATATACACATATATATATATATATACATTTAACACTGCTTCTTTGGATGCAAAACGAGCAGAGGTTCTCATCCTCACCTAGCTATATAAAATGCCATTCATGAAAAGAGCTTGGGGTGAAAACAAACCCCATTTCGAGACCGCAAGGAGACCCACAAAGAGATACAGAAAAAAAAGGTTGAACACAGTGAGCTAAAATGAACACAACGAGCCAACATGTACACATCAATCGTATCAGCAAAAGAAGATATAGGCTAGCTTGTACAAGGATATAAGAAGATATATAAAAGAACTTGCAGGAATGAAGAGAGAATGAACAAAGGGAACTTGCAGAAAGTTAAAGAAGAAAGTAAAAATCAAGAAAACTTACATTGAAATACAGAATATATATATGTAGGAGCTCGCACTGAAAATAAGTGAAAGTGCGAGAAGAACTTGCAGAACAATAAAAGAGATAGCAGAAAACCAAGAGAGTGAAATACAGAGCATATAATCGAGCTTGCACTGAAAATAAAGAGGGAGTGCAAGAAGAACTTGATTGATGACTTCGTTATGCAGAAAAATCCTCCCTTCCTAAAGTTGCTATTAACCTAGACGAAAAAACGAGTAGTTATGAGGGAAAAGAGAGATACGAAGAAGAAGTCTCAGTTGGGAAAGGAGAGTACGCACAAAAGAAAGGTCACCAATGCAGGCGCAGTACGAAGAGGGAAATGCACAGTCTGCACTTGTAATTTGGTCGAAATGACTTGATTGCCCTTCAACTTTACAATGGTCAAAAGAAAGACCAAGGGTATTTTTGACATTTGCTGGCCAATATAATTTATTGTGATTCTCTTTTAAAGATTTCAAATTTCAATTCTCAATTGGGCTCAGCCCATGCTGTGGGCCATTCCATGGCCCAACTCGCTAACCCAAATAAATTCTCATCATCCAAGCCCATTCATAATATAATTAAAATTCCAAACACATCTCAATGGCCCAATCTATTTGGACCTACCCCACATTTTAAATCCCAATTGGATGGGCTACCAAATTCTTATTTCCATTTACACTTTATTCAAAAAAAAAATATTTTCAATTCTCAATTAATTAAAGAAAAAATCTTTGAACCCAAAATAAAATACCCGAAAACGTCAAAATTTGTGCATTTAAGCTACAAAATTAAATAAATGATAAATAATATACACTTAGCAATTCGAAAAAAAAAAGGCAAGAATATTGATCGTGCCAATATAGAAGATTGGTCACCCAGAATGATAATTCGAATTTATATACGTAGTCGATTTTATTAAACTAATTTCTTAGTGATATTTGGTAATATATTGTCTTTAGTTGGACCATCGTATCAGTTGACATATATTAATAGACCAATATAGGACAATAAAGTACTATTTTAAGACATATCTGAGTTACGGACGTATCCGAACTTTACTTTTAATGTCAATGAAATTGAATATCTTCAAGGTAGAGCTATACTAGCACCGACTCTTGATGTTGTGGAGACTGTTAATGAGTACATGATTTCACTTAATACAATTTAGGCAAAGACATACTTAAGTTCAAACACAACTTGCAGATTAGATTGCAATGTTGGTCTTTTACAAGACCTTCACACGCCTAATTATTTAAATGCAATTAGGTGTTATGGGGTGCTGAACCATGAATTGAAGCTAAAGGTTGGCACTCCGATCACGTTGTTGAGAAACATAGATCATCTTGTGGGGTTATGCAATGACATTAGATTGGTTATCACAAGAACTGGAAACCACGTTCTTGGGGTAAAAATTCTGACAAGCAACAATATTGGACATAAGGTTCTTATTCCAATGATGACATTAACCCTATTTGACCCTATGTTGCCTTTTAGACTACGAAGGAGGCAATTCCCTCTTATTGTGTCATATGCAATGATAATCAACAAAAGTCAAGATCAATCATTGTCTCATATTGCATTGTACTTGAAGAAATCAATTTTCAGTCAAGGACAATTATACGTAGCTGTCTCTAGAATTACAAATCGAAAAGGATTGAAAATTTTGATTCGTGACAAAGATGGGGGCCAGACAAATTCAACGACAAATGTAGTTTTTAAATAAGTTTTTCAAAATTTATAGTAGTTTTCTCAAGATGTATTAACTTTTTAAACAAATGTTTCACATTGCTATATTCACTTTTTAAGCTTTCATTATTGTTGTGTTTATTTATACATATAAGAATTATGGTTGTCAATTTTTAATAAATTCAATATTTAATAAATTCAATACATGTAAACTTCTGTGCATCGCATGGGTGATGAACTAGTTAGACATTAAAAAATGAAGAAAATACCTTTATATTTAAGCATTTTTTTTCTTATTTTTCATCTCAATTTCTCTCTCTCTCCAAGCCTTTCTTTCTTTCATTATATGATCTAGGCAACGATGATGGCAAGCCTATCTTTTTCTGTCTTTTCTTTCTTTTCTTTTGGTTCATCATTTTATTCTTCTATTTACACACACTCTCTCTCTCTCGATAAAACCTAGATATCTAGGTTCATTTCCACATGCTGGCGATGAACCCAGTTCCATTATTGGTTTCTGTTGCGGAAGAACACTTACCAAAACAGAGGGTTAGTATAGATTATAAACAAAACCAAAAGATTGAAACAACCAAGAACACAGAAGAGTAAACGAAGAACTCCCTGTAAAGGTGTTACAAGGCTAACATCTGGATCTGTCCAGTTTGTACCACCCAAGTAACTCCAAAGAATAGGGACACCAAGCCACAAGGAGCACACAAGAGCCAAGCCTTGAAAACCCCCAAATCTGATCCCGAACCCTCTCGGCCAGAATACAAAATCTCATACCAAAACCACACAGGTTATGCTCACAGCAGGATTCACTAGGAACAAAGAGCAATCACAAAGATATATGGGACAAAGTGCAGTGACCGAAAGCTTACCTTTAAGAGAGACCATCGGAATGGATTAAGAGAGGACACCCGAGGATCGTCCAAGACATCCACAAGGAAAGACGCAAACATCAGCCAGGAAAGACGGATCAGATCAAGAAGGAAAAGGGAACACATCGAATCAGCCATACAAGTAAGCTATCGGGAGAGCAAAGAGAGAGAGAGAGAGAGAGAATCAATTGTCAATAAGGGCAACAAGAAAGGGAAAGAGCCCTTTTATATGACAGAGCTAGGGCAAGGCAATAGGGCTAATGGGCTTGGGCTTGGGCTTCCTTAAGCCTTGAGCAAATGGGCTTAGCCCATTTCTCCTCCAAAGACTTAATAAAGGGCTTATGACCCGACTTCTTTAATGGGCTGCTAATGGGTGGTACTTTTGGACTATACTTCAATCCCGAGCTGAAGTCTATGAAGATAAATTTGAATCTTCGTTATAACCTTGGGCCTCATTGGGTAACAAAAAACAACAAATCTCCACCTATTTTCCAATGAGGCCAGCAAACACAAATAGCAAGCAGCAAACACATGTAACAGAACGCAAAACATGTAACAAATGCATAAGCAATTATCAAGTAACCTTACCAATGTTAAGAAGATCAAGGTAGCTTTTAAATTTAGCCACAGGCAAAATTTTAGTCCCCGTATCAGTGGGATTATATTCAGAAAGCACTTTTTCCAGTCTAATAATGTTTTGAGACACAATATAACGAATAAAATGTAGTCTCACATCTATATGTTTAGTGCATTTGTGAAAAACAAGATTTTTACATAAGTGAATTGCATTGACTATCAGAGAAAATAGTTACATTTTCATTAAGAACACACAGTTCATTTAGCAATCCCTTAAACCACAGGACTTCCTTAATAGCTTCTGTAGCGGCAATGTATTCAGACTCGGTGGTAAAGATGGCAGCAATATGTTGAATCTGAGATTTCCAACTAATGCATGATTCACACAAAGTAAATACATAGGATGATGTGGACTTCCTATTATCTCTATCACCAGCATAGTCTGAATTAGTAAACCCTTTTAATCTCACACTATTATACTTATGCTTATATATTAATCCTACATTATAGGTGCTCCTTAAATACTTCAATAACCATTTCATTGCTTCCCAATGATAGGGACCTGGGTTTGTTATAAATCTACTAAGAATGCTAACACCATAAGTTAGGTCTGGCCTAATACACACCATAAGATACATGACCGAACGTATTGCATTTGAGTAAGGAATTCTATTCATATATTTCTCTTCTTCCTCATTTGCAGGAGATTTATCTTTAGATAATATGAAATGATTTGCTAAAGATAATGATACTAATTTACTATCATGCATGCCAAATCTTTTTAGAATTTTTAATACATAACCTGTTTGATGCAAAAATAACATAGAATTTGACCTATCTCTAACAATTTCCATACCTAGGATCCTCTTAGCTATATCTAGGTTTTTCATGTCAAATTCTCCACCTAAAGCAAATTTTATTCTATTGATCTTTTTAACATCAGGCCCAATAAGAAGCATATCATCAACATAAAGTAAAAGAAACACACAGTCATTTTTATTTTTAAGCTGAAAATACAAGCAATGATCAAACTCACTTCTTTTAAAACCAATTGATTTAACAATGGAGTCAAAATGTTTATACCATTGTCTTGGGGACTGTTTTAAACCATATAAGGATTTTTTTTAAGAAACACACAAAATCTGATTTTCTATTATCTTCAAAACCTTTGGGTTGATACATAAAGATTTTTTCTTCTAAATCACCATGCAAGAAAGCAGTTTTTACTTCTAGTTGTTCAAGTTCCCAGTCAAAATATGCAACTAATGCAAGCATGACACAAATGGTGGTGTACTTAACAACTGGTGAAAAAATCTCATTATAATCTATCCCTTTCTTTTGTGTAAATCCCTTGGCTACTAATCTAGCCTTAAACCTTATTGGTTCACTATCAGTTGTACCCTCTTTAACCTTATAAATCCACCTGCAACCCACAATAGACTTATCCTTAGGTCTAGGGACTAACTCCCAAGTTTGGTTCTTGTAGAGAGAACTCATCTCCTTTTTCATTGCTTCTATCCATTCTTTGAATATTTGCTTCTTATGGCTTTCTCATATGTGCTAGGCTCATTTTTAGCTAGCTCTTGATAGCTAGCATAGGCTAATTCAAAATCTGATGCTAACCTTTAAGGTAACCTATGAGACCTTCTTTCTTTATCCCTAACTAGCTAATAATCAGAAACTGATGGGTGGTCATTAGGATATTCTTTTACTGTTTCTCTCTCCTCACCTATTTCAAGCTGATTTTGACTCTCCACTTCACTAGAGGTTGAAGGAGTGTTCTCCACCTCATCTGAGTTTATAAGGAGCTTGAGTACTTGAGTTTTTCAACTCTTCTTGAGGACTCTTGTCCTCACTAACTTTGTCACCACTAGGCTTTGTACAAGGCATTTCAAATTCATTAAATGTGACATCTTTACTAACAATAATTCTTATCCCCTTTTGACTTCTGTCCCACAGCCTATACCCTTTTACTCCTTCAGGATAGCCTAAGAAAACATATTTCCTAGCTCTAGACTCTAATTTATCCTCATTTTGATGAGTGAAGACAATACAACCAAAGGTTCTAAGAATTGAATAATTGACACATTTTTCATGCCATTTTTCATAAGGAGTATCACCATTTAAAGCAGCTGAAGGAGTTAGGTTAACTAGATAACATGCAATCATAACAGCTTCTTCCCACAAAGACTTAGGTATATTTGAACTAATCATCATACACCTAACCTTGTCTAGAAGGGTCATATTCATTCTTTCGGCTACTCCATTCTGTTGAAGAGTGTAGGGGACCGTTTTATGCCTAGTTACTCCATATTCCTTGCACAAATTGTCAAAATCAAAATTACAAAATTCTAAACCATTGTCAGTCCTAAGGTATTTTATCTTCTTATCCGTTTGATTCTTTATTTGATTTTTCCAGTTTTTAAAACTTTAAAAGTTTCAGACTTATCTTTTAAGAGGATAATCCAAACTCTCCTAGAGTAATCATCAATTATAGATAAAAAAAATACCTATTACCACCTGAAGTGGAATTTGATGCTAGCCCCCATAGATCTGAATGAATGTATTCTAAGGGTCTAGAGGCTCTATGGACATTAGAGGAGAAAGACAACCTATGATGCTTTCCAAGAACACAATGACCGTAGAAAGGGATATCAGATACAAAATCTTTACCAAACACACCCTTATCACTTAACAACTTAAGCCCTTAAACACTCACATGGGTTAACCTATTGTGCCACTTGATGGTGGCATTAGGGTTGATTGATGCAATATGGGATCCTAGACTATTAATTACTTCAGCATTTAATACATAAATCCCATTTCTTCTTACCCCCTTACAAACCACCATAGCTCCTTTAAACATCTTTAGCATTCCATTTTCAATTTTTCCATTAAGACCACTCTTTTCTAACTCTCTCACTGAAGTTAAATTCCTAGCTATTTTGGGTATATACCTAACATCTTTTAATTTTAAGACATAACCAGTGTCTAACTTAATAGAGATGTCTCCTACCCCAATGACCTTATATGCTATATTGCTACACATTATGGCATGCCCACCTTCAGATTCATGCAAATTTTCAAATCAATGTTTTTGAGATGTGACAAGAAATGATGCATCTGAATCTAAGATCCATTCGTGCATGTTTGACCTAGATGCAACATTTATTTTAGTGGAGTCAGAATCTAAAAGCATGTATACTTTACTAGGGTCATATGAGATTACTACATTAGTCTCTTCTTGATCCCTACCCTTTTCTTTATTTTTATTTTTCTCTGCATAGTAATATTTAATAAAGTGCCAAGTTTTACCACACCCATAACACTTTTTACCATTCCCTCGATTTTTGGATTTGGACCTACTTCTATCATTTTTCTTACTACCTCCCTCTTGATTCTTAGATTGGGACCTACCTCTCATCATATGGATCTCACCATGTCTTTTCTCATATTTTAGTTCTATTTCTTTACTTCTTAAGGAATCTATAACAATTTCTGGTGTTAAGGTATCCCTACCATACTTAATAGCATTTTTAACCTCTTTATAGATATCAAGAATAGCATTTAATAAGATCACAGCCTTATATTCTTCGGATACTATTTCACCACAATTAGTGATATCTTGAACTCATTTGTTGAAGACATCTAAGTTATCGTCTAGATCCTTAGAGGGGTCCATCTTAAAACTGAAAAAATTCTCTAACAAATAGAGTTTATTTGGTGTGGACTTTTTCACATATAATTTTTCTAGTTTTTTCCATAGCTCTTTAATTGTGTTAAGTTTTCCTACTTTTCTTAACATTGAATTAGAAAGATGTAAGATTATAGAAGTATATGCCAATTCATCAGCTTCAAGTTTTTGTTCTTCTTTAGTACCTTCAGGGTATTTACCATCTATGGCCTTAGATACTTTCTGTTAAAATTCCCTTTATTTTTTGTTGCCATATAGAAAAATCCCTCTTCCCATTGAAAATCCCCAATTCAAAGTGTGTGGTCATATTCACTAAGTATATGAATTACACAGAGAATATATAGCCTAATTAAATTAATGCAACCACACAGTTTTAAATTTAATTCAGGCAGCAGATTCACAGAGGGATAATAAACAGAACAGGAACATGACTAAACAGGGACAGAGAAAACTGATTAACAAAATAAATAGTATTCTGAACCTGTTTTGCACACAGCCAAATAACAAATATCACACACAACAGATTATCAGAATGCACATAGAAAAGTATATATAGGCACTGAAAAGGAATTTCAGAGAACAGTAACTGCAAGACAAACAACTCAAACAAGCTGATATAGATTTACCGAGCTAGATCTCAAGACTGAGATCTAGAATAAAATTGGGTCGGGTCTCACGGACTTGCCGGCCTCCACGCGCCGCAGCCTGCAACTACACGCGTAGGTCATGACGATGCTACTTGGTCGGGTGATCACGAATCTGGGGTTGGATTACCTTGAATCACTCATTGCACAAAGTAATCGGAGTTAGACAATTCGGATTCAACGTAAAACCTAGAATCGCTTACCGTGTAAATCAATCGAGAAAACCAGAGGGGTTTTTCGATTAGGTTTTGATTTCGCACAACCCAGGAGCCACACGAGGCTCTAATACCATTTGTTACGGAAGAACACTTACCAAAACAAAGGGTTAGTACAAATTATAAACAAAACCAAAAGATCGAAACGACCAAGAACACATAAGAGTAAACGAAGAACTCCCTGTAAAGGTGTTACAAGGCTCAGATCTGGATATGTCTAGTTTGTACCACCTAGGTAACTCCAAGGAATAGGGACACCAAGCCACACGGAAGCACACAAGAGCCAAGCCTCGAAAACCCCCAAACTAATCCTGAACCCTCTAAGCTAGAACACAAAATCTCTTACCCAAACCACATAGGTTATGCTCACAACATGATCCACTAAGAACAAAGAGCAATCACAAAGATATATGGGACAAAGAGCAGTGACCGAAAGCTTACCTTTAAGAGAGACCATCGGAATGGATTAATAGAGGACACCCGAGAATCGTCCAAGACATCCACAAGGAAAGACGCGAACATCAGCCAGGAAAGACGGATCAGACCGAGAAAGAAAGGGGAGCAAATCAGATCTGCCATACAAGGAAGCTATCGGGAGAGCAAAGAGAGAGAGAGAGAGAATCGACCGTCAATAAGGGCAACAAGAAAGGGAAAGAGCCTTTTTATATGACAGAGCTAGAGTAAGGTAGTAGGGCTAATGGGCTTGGACTTGGGCTTTCTTAAGCCTTGAACAAATGGGTTCAGCCTATTTCTCCTCCAAAGACTTAATAATGGCTTACGACCCGACTTCTTTAATGGACTGCCAATGAGTGGTACTTTTGAGCTATACTTCAATCCCGGGGCGAAGCCTATGAAGATAAACCCAAATCTTCGTTATACCCTTAGGCCTCATTGGAAAATAAAAAATAATAGTTTCTTCTTATTTTTTTTATCTTGTCTTTCTCTCTTTCTTTCATCTCAAACCCAATGACAATGAAATCAAATCTATGTTCTATCATCACATGTTGCCAACAAACTTAGATTTGGGTTCATCGTTGGTGCTAGCCCATTGGGTTCCGGCTAGATTATTTTTTATTTTTTAATATAAGGAAAGAAGAGAAAAAAAAATAAAGAATAAATTGATTATTATTTTTACTTCTTTATTTAACAATAAGAGTAGTCATTGTCATTTCTCAAGCTTAAAAAAATTCTCATAATTTCTCTAAACCACAAAACTGTTCTTTGCAACTTACCCTTTATTATATTAATAGCCAAAATTCATCTCAAATTAATATTTACCACATAATAATAATGTAATCAACTTAAGCCACAGATCTCACATTCTCCTCACCTAACTTATTTTTCCTAACTCAATGCCAAACGCGTCTAACTAGAATAAGTTAAAGCCTTGAATTTCCACTAGCTGGTTAGGCATTCTGACCCACAAATCTTCTTGTGCCTCTTCAACCCTCGAGAGAGATTTTTAATCTTCTAGATAGATGTCCCGTACGTATATGACAAAAAAGAAAGGGTATAAAGACGCGATTTTCCATAATCAGTGGGCTTCCCGGTAAGAGAAAGCCAACAAAGGCAGGTTCGTTTGGCAGGATTGCAGCATTTCGTTGTCATAAACAGCAAGGTTTGGTGAATGCTTCTCAGTTTTTTAATCTTAACTTGCGACTTGGCAATGGCAGAAAGCCTAACTTTTGACCGATTTAAGGTTTTTGTTGCTAATTACTTATTTATCATGTTTTAAACTAATTAAACAACTGCTTTAATATATAATTCTCACTGTACAGCTTTACGTTTCGTTCTAATTTATAATGTACCATCTTTAAATTAAATAACTTTTAAAAACCCAAGAGGCATATCAACAATTACCTTTCTTTGGTTTTATGATGCTTTATAAGTAGAGTTGTTTTTTTAATTAAAAATACAATTTTCTTTTAAATCACAATTAGAATTTTTTAAAAGGTATGTTAAAACTGCTTTAGGTAAAAAAATAAATAAAAGAGTTTCGCTTTAAATTAAAAGGCTTGCAAGTTATAACTAATGGAATTTACTATTTATCAAAAAAAAAAAAAAGCAAGCAATGTTATCTTTTTTTCTTTTAAACATATTTACATATAATATTAAAATTCATTACTATTTTAGGAAAAATTGCAATAACCACCAATGAAGTTTGATGTAATTGCAAGAACTATTTCTCAAGTTTCAAAAATAATAACAACCTCCACTATTATTAAACAAGTGAATAAAATGTTCATTTTATCTTTTATTTTCTCTTTCTTTTTTTGTCTTTTTTTCCTCTAATTTTAGAAATAAAAAAAAGTAAACATCCAATGGTTGTCGATCGTCCGTCACCACTAGGTTTGTAATTGAATCTAGATGATTTGTGAACTTTCGTCAAACTAGATGAGTTCGTTTAGGTTTGATTGTTGAAAATGAAAAGAAGAAGAAAAAAAAAAAGAGTTATCTTACGTCAAATAAGAGCAAGGTTGTCAATGACGGTGGTTGCACAAATAGTGGTAAAAGTAAATGTGATTGGGTTGCAAGAGAATATGGAAAGAAAAAAAAACAAAAGATAACAAGAGTGACGACAATGGCAACAATTTGGTCGCTAGAGAAAAAAGGAAAGACAAAAACCTTCTAAAATATAAATGTATTTTGGTTATTTATGAATATTTGATTAAGATTAAATAATGAAGGAAAAATTACGATATAACATTAAATGAATATTTTGGTCATTTATGAATATTTTTTCAAGTATCATGAATAGTTCTTACAAATATTTTAAATTTTAGGAATACAACGAGCAATTATTTTTAATATTTTTCTCATATTTTTACATTTATTTTCAAGAAAAGTGGAGAGGTGTTCGTCTAGAACCACGAAGATATAGTGGGGATAGACTCGGATCTGATGATACACCGGCTCAACATAGATTTCGATCACAAGCGAGTCCGCCAAAAGAAAAGGCCAATGACTGTAGAGCGTTATGCAACCCCGAAAGAAGAAGTGGACAAACTGCTAGCGAACAAGTTCATCAGAGAAGTCCATTACCTAGTTTGGGTAGTTAATCCGGTTCTAGTAAAAAAGAAGAACAGGAAGTGGAGGACCTGTGTACATTTCATCTATTTAAATAAAGTATGCCCAAAAGACAGTTTTCCTCTTCCCAGAATAGACCAACTCGTGGATGCGACGGTCGGTCACCAACTCCTTAGTTTCATGGATGCTTATTCAGGGTACAACCAAATTCCTATGAAACCTGAAGACGAGGAGCACACCTCGTTTACCATAAATCGAGGGTTATACTGTTATAAGGTGATGCCTTTCGGGCTGAAGAACATTGAAGCGACCTACCAGCGTCTAACTAATATGATGTTTGAAGATCTTATCAGAAGGACCATGGAGGTCTATGTGGACAATATGCTAGTGAAGTTCAAGCGGGTTGATGACCATGTTCGCGACCTGAACGAAATGTTCCGAATCTTGAGGAAATATCAGATAAGACTAAATCCATTCAAGTACACATTTGGCGTAGCTTCTGAGAAATTCTTGGGCTTCATGGTAAATGAAAAGGGAATTGAAGTCAACCCTAAGAAGATCCAAGCCCTGCTTGACATGAGATCGCCAACTAGAATGAAGGAGGTGCAAAGCCTTAACAGCCAGATTGCTGCCCTCAGCAAGTTTGTCTCTAAAGCCTCTAATAAATGCATTTTGTTCTTTAATGTATTGAAGCAGGCAAAAGGTTTCCAATGGGCAGAAGAATGCGAAGTTGCCTTTCAACAGCTAAAGGAGTATATGGGACGGACCCCACTCATTTCTAAACCGAAGGAAGGGGAGGAGTTGACTGTTTACCTGGGGGTATCTCAATATGCTATTAGTGAGGCACTTGTACGAGCGAGAAGAAGATAGGGTACAATACTAGGTATATTATGTAAACCACAAACTGTTAGATGCAAAAATTGGATATACCCCAATGGAGAAGCTCGCTTACTGCTTAGTGGTGGCATCGAAGAAGTTGCGCCCTTACTTCCAAGCCCATCGGATTAATGTGTTGACAAAATATCCGCTAAAACAAGTCTTGTAGAAGCCTGACTCATCAGGCCAGTTACTCAAGTGGGCTATCAAGCTCGCTGAGTTCAACATAGAGTATAAACCGATGTCAACTATAAAAGGACAGGTGCTAGCAGACTTTATTGCCGGGTTCACGGGGCCAGCAGAAAAAGAGCGTGAGTTTTCAGAGTCCGATTTAGGAGTTATATGTGGACGAATCTTCCAGCGAGCATGGAGCTGGAGTTTGGGTGCTCCTGATAAGCTCAGAAGGGCACAAGATTCCATACACGTTGAGGTTTAAGTTTAAAGCAACTAACAATGAAGTAGAGTATGAGGCACTATTAGTAGGGCTACGCCTGACAAAGGAAGTAAAGGTAGAACGGCTAATGGTCTTCAGTGATTCTCAATTTGTGGTATGTCAAATACGAGGTGAATATCAGGTAAAAAGCTCGAAGATGGTGGCCTACCTCCAAAGAGTTCGGGGTTTAATGCGTAGATTTGAGGTGTGCGAGATAAGCCAGGTGCCGAGGAACCAGAATTCTCACGCTGACGCTCTAGCTCGTTTGGCTTCAGCTCAAGATGCGGACTTCTTAGTAGCCATACCTGTGGAGTTCCTAGCAGCACCAAGCACAGAGGGTTAAGGCAAAGTTTTAGCTATCACAATGGTCCCGGGGTCGTGGATGGAACCCATTATTGATTACCTATAGGAATGAAAGTTATCAGGCGACAGAGTAGAGGCGTATTGTGTGCGAGCTCGGGTGTCCAGATACTGCCTTTATGATGATGTGCTGTACAAAAAGGGGTTCACTACCCCATTGTTAAGATGCCTTGATGACCTTGATTGCTAGATGGTACTCAAGGAAATCTATGCAGGTCACTGTGGAAACCATGCTGGGGGCTATTGTTGGCTCAAAAGGCACTTCGTCAGGGCTTCTATTAGCCCACAATAAAGTAAGACGCTATGACCCTAGTAAAGAGATGTCACACATGCCAAAGGTTCGCAAAGATCCCAAGAGCTTCACCAGCCTATTTACAGCAGATGAGCAGCCTGTGGCCCTTCGCCATTTAGGGCATGGATCTAATTAGCCCACTCCCAACAACTCGTGGTGAATGCAAGCACGCTATAGTGGCAGTTGATTACTTCACTAAATAGGCAAAAGCGAAGGAGCTCTCACTGATATCAAAGACAAAGGTAGAGCATTTCATTTGGAGTAACATCATCTACAGATTTAGGGTTCCCCAACAGATAGTCACAGACAACGGAACCTAATTCACCAGTGAGTAGTTTGTTTAGTTCTGTGAATCATTAGGGATCCATAAGAGTTTCTTGGTTGTGGATCATCCCCAGGCTAATGGTCAAGTCGAGGCTGTTAACAAGATAATCAAGCATATTTTGAAGGCAAAGCTAAAAGACAGGAAGAGAGCCTAGGTGGACAAACTACGAATGGTGCTTTGGGCATATCGAACAACAGCTCAGACCACCATGGGAGAAATTTCTTTCTCTATGGTCTATGGATCTGAGGCAATGATCCCTACGAAGAATGAGGTGATCAATCAATGAAGAGCCACCTTTAACCTCGAGGACAACAAACAATTACTAGCTGTAAACCTTGATCTACTCAACGAAGCAAGAGAGTTAGCTCGCATAAGGGTGGCTATCTATCAACAACGGATTGTGAGGTATTACAATCGAAAAGTTTGAGTTCGGTGCTATAATGTCAGTGATCTCGTGTTGCGCCTTATTCTTCTGGGAGCTTGGAAGGCCAGCGATGGGGCACTAGGCCCAAACTGGGAAGGTCCTTATATTATCAAAGAAAACCTGGGCAACGGAGCATATCACCTGACAAATATGAATGAATCTATTCTCCCACGAGCTTGGAACGCGGAGCATCTCAGACCATATTTCCGATAAGTAATATCTTTTCTTTGCATGATGTTTTGTTTATGTTGACATTGCTCCGTTAATGAGTTAAATTTATTATTATTGTTGTCAACACTTATTATTTTTTCTTTTCGTTAAATATTAAGAGGCAAGAAATAATCCTAATTTGGGTTAAAAGGCTAGGATATGCGAGCTGGAGCCCATTCAACTTGGCCTGCGTCCCATGGTTTGTGACTTATCTGAGCATTCATCTTAACCTTTCCCCTAGGCCATGGTCAGCAAACTAGAACCCATTCATCTTAACCGTAGTGTCATGGTTTAGCACCTATTAAGCCACCACCTCGGCCAAAAACTTATGAGTCATGGTTCACTAGCTGAGGTCCTCTCATCTTGACAGAAGTCCTGGACTACGACCTACCTGGGTGTTCATCTTGACCTCGCTAAGCCCCCGAAAGTCATGGTACATTAGCTGGGATCGGATTATGATTTACCTTGACATATAGCTTTATGACAAAATGCGATTTAATTTAACTACCGTATGTTAGCTTAGATTTGATGTCATGATCATGACCTACTGAACATACAGCTCGAACTAATGAAATCTTACTTAACATATTATTCAAAGTTGTTTAGTTTTGAGAGATATCAGTTGCGAGCTAAAGGTGTTCTTGAGTTAACTAAGTTTAAACTCATGCACGATCTTTGTGTTCGACTTTCAGCTTACAACAAATGACAAAGCAACAAAATTCGATTGAATAAGAAAAGTGTATTGCTTTCAAAATCTGAGTACAAGAATAAAGCAAGAAAAAAAAAATCCTAGTGGCCTGGAGAAGTCGAAGTCTGGGCAACCGCATCTTGGGGAGCTGGATCGTCGGCATCTTCAGTAGAGAGGTCAACCACGGTCTGATCGGGCTCGAGAAAGGTAGCGACGACTCTAGAGTTCGCGGCATCAACAACATATTTCTTCACCGCCTCCACCGCTTCCTTACCAAAGTAGGAAAAGTTGAGATCTGGATGCGCTTTCCATAAAGTGAAAAAAAACGCACTACAGATGTCAGATTCGACCTCCTCGCGTTCTTTCACGACCCAAACCTCGACGTCTACCTTCTATTGCTTGACCTCTTGTTCTGCTGCTTTAGCTTGTTTCTGGGCCTGCTCCAAATCACCCCGCCTTGTAGCCAGCTCTGCCTCAGCCTTATTCAGCTTCGAAGTCGCCTGGGAGAAGGCCGAATCATACATCCACTTCTCACGAGCCAGCTCATCTTCGGCCTCAGTCTTGCCTCTCTCAGCCTCTCTTACTCGATTTTTCATGCCCTCAACTTTGTTCCGGTACTTCTTGGACTCATTGGTCAAGAAAGCCAGATTCTCTTCTAGCTTTTTCTTATCCTTCCTTAGCACCTCGACGACAGCCTCAAGCTATTTTTTTTCCTTGGCAGCTCGGGCTTTCTCTTCTTTTTGCTTAAAGACATTGAGAGAAGCCTGTGAAGCTTGGAAGGTCAGTACATGAGAAGGAGATAAAACAAGGAATACGAGATTGAGTGAAGAACCTTACCAAAAGGCTATGGAGAGCAATGTAGTCGGAGAGTGCATCATTTGAGACCTCCTTCTTGTCCAAAGCCTTGGGGGAGTTACCAAGGACCTCGTCCAAACCATTAAGAAGGGGGTCGAAGTATGTCCCCCCGGCTATGACCTCAGGTGCACTCAGCCTAGTAGAAACGGTTGCCTTCTTCCTCTTATCTGCCTGGGCTTGTTGAACGACTTACGAGGTCGGAGGTACTTTTCTTTTGTTCCCAGCGGCAAAGGCCTCCTCGTGAACCATGGACTTACAGCGACTTGTTGCAGCCATGGCTGCCGCATGTTGCAAAGAAGTGTTTACAGGAGCGAGGACTGACGAAGTCACGACAGTAGTGGCAGGGTTAGGGCCAGGCAGAGTAGCGAGGTCGCGGTTCTCGTTGGCCACCTTGATGCGAGGCTCCACCCTTTGGATTTTGGCATAAAATGATGACGCACGAACGACTTTGGGAAAGCATGAGATCGCAGAAGTACCGAGTCTTTCAAGCTGGAGCTTCATTGCTTCCGATGACGTTGACAAGGCCCTGATCGTGACTTCTTGACAAGCTCTACTTTTCCTGACTGGACTCCCGCTAAAGTCAACCACGTCAAAGGCTAACCCTATCTCCCTTTGGCCCCGAACTCCAATGTCATCCTGCCTAATATCTTTGATGCTAACAGGGGGAGCGAGCTGGTAGTTGCGGAGCAAAGAATTATAGAATTCACAGTGTCCTCGTCAGTTTTTCCTTTAGAAGCTTTTTGAAGTTCGTGTGCCTCGGAGATGGTCAGCTCAGGGTTCCCACCAACAACATTTGTAAAATCAACACGAGATTCATAAGTAAGAAGTGATAACAAATAAATGGTTATAACAAGTGCAAGCTAAAAGACTGCTTACTCGGTACTAGAACAAAGCTGAAGTTATTGAGATTGTGAAGTGAGAAGCAGGAGACATAGAACCATTGGGACTTATAGTCCCCCACATTAGACTTGCCCTTAGCCTTCCCCTAAGGCAAGAGCTTTTTACAGTCAGAAGAACGAGCTGCCATATAATACAACCCATCCTTGGTACCTTTGAAAGAGTAAAGGTATATAAGGATTTTGGGAGTAGGAAGAGGAAGTTTGTTCTTTTTGAAAAGTATGGCCAGAGAGGTTATCTGGGCGTAAGAGTTGAGAGTCAGTTGGAAAGGTGTGAGTTTCAAGTCGTTGAGAATGGTTATGAGGTAGGGATGGACTGGAAACCTAAGGCCGAACTCTAGGTGTTGAAGGCTAACAGCCACGAACCCTTCGCGAGGAAATGCTGCGTGGTCACCGGGAGAAGGCACCATCAGACATGCACCACAGGGAAGGCGATACACCGAGGCATACAACTTCAGCTCGTTTATCGTCAGCTTCGAAGGATAGCATTTGAAGACCTCGCGAGTTGCTGGTTTGTCGGCAGCTCACTGGGCGATTGAAAGGTCGGTGCACTGAGGAACTTTCCCAGCGACCTCGGATCAGACGAAACCACGTCCTAACAGTCCGCGACAGCATTTCTCCGTTATGCCCCGAAGAGCTAGAGGTGTCATCGTCTTTCTACCCTGTGGTTGTGGCACTTCTGACTTGATGAAGACATTTACGATGAAAAGACAAAAAGAAAAAAGGATCAGGTCACTGAGAACAGACTGGCCCTCGTGAACCGAAGTTCCTAGGGATACCTCCTACCTATCAGGTCATGCGCTTCGCAACAGGGTATGACTCAAAACAGAGGGGACTGAGTCTATAAGTCTATTAGGCCTCCTAAAATAGAAGAAATCTAACCCTACAAGACACACTGCCATCACCAGCAGATGAAGCATGGAAATGGAATCGACAGAAAAGATGGGAGCAGAAATGAAATAAAACTAAAGAACTACGAGGAATTTAATGTTCTTGATTGATTGCTACAAAAGCCGAGAAGAAGAACCAGCCAAAAAGTGATGGTAAAGGGCAGAGAAGCTTCGAAACCGTCGGCAATGGAGTCTTGGAATCAAGAGGAAGAAGAAGGTTGCAGAAGTAAGGAATATTTTTAAAATGACACGGTAAAGGGGGAAAGGAATTTCCTCTCGCTTTTATAGTTTAAGGCACTCCAGTACCGTTGGATGAAGAGATCGATGAGCTGCCCTAGATCCAATGGTGATGCGCGGGGGCATGGGGCTTGCGGATGCAATCATTAAGCTGTTACAGGGAATATGCGCATTAAAGACACCCCAGACAAGACGTGCGGCATGAAACGTCACCATTTGAAACGATTGGGCAGTAGTCCAGAAGGTGGATCGATAGTTTGCATAGCCCAATCTGGTCTACATCTATTAGCTCGCACTCTAAAGATCGCACCGCGAGCTAGGGGGCTAGTGTTATGGGCATTTTCTGAACTGCCTTGGGCTATTGACGGGACTGTTGTGGCCTGGGAATGGTCCAATGGTAAGGCCCAACCTCTCGAAACCTAATAGGCCCAAGACTGATGCCATCTCTACGAGATCACAAAATTGCTAAAACGCGAGCTCTGATCACGATAGTAATCGAGTTCCTGGCGATGACTCTAGCTCATTAGTCAACCTGATCAGCTCGCAAAGAAGACCACAAAGCAGAATTATTGAATCTGATGTTTACCTGTCCTTATCCGTGGAAAGCCAGTCCCCATATGGTGTGGAGCTTTTACTCCTTGTTTTATGGAGATAATAAGGGCACATTGTCCCTGACGATGTGGCCACCACTTTGAACTTTGTATAAATTATCAATACCCTACACTATAAATAAGGGATAAAAAGTCATTGTACACACATGATAAAAAATACATACTGTTACTCTGCCAAAATGATTAGAGGACAGTCATGGACTAGACATCATTCTGGCCGAATCACGTAAAAAACTCTTGTGTATTGTTTGTTGATGGTGTTATTATTTTTTTCCCTTTATATTTACGATTATACGATCAATATGGGCCGACAAATCTCGGTCGACTAATTTCAAACGTCGACAATGGTAAAAGTAGATGTGATTGGGTTGCAAGAGAATAGGAAAAGAAAAAAAAATAAAAGATAACAAGAGTGACGACAATGGCAACCATTTGGTCGCTAGAGAAAAAGAGAAAGATAAAAACCTTTTAAATATAAATGTATTTTGATTATTCATGAATATTTGATTAAGATTAAATTATGAAGGAAAAATTACAACATAACATTAAATGAATATTTTGGTCATTTATGAATATTTTTTCAAGTATCATGAATAGTTCTTACAATTATTTTAAATATTGTTTTCATACTTTTACATTTATTTTCATGAAAAGTGGAGAGGTGTTCGGAGAATAAATACGGATATAAATTACTTACTATTTTACTTGACAATCGGACAAGTATTTGAGCGCAACAAAGTAAAACCAAAAAGGGTATTTTAAACTTAAAGCATGAACAATAATATATATTAGTAAACACACTGCAGATGCTTGAAGCTTCATCTTCAAGTTATTTCCCAAATTAACATATATATTTGCCCCTATACATATACATGCTTGATCCCTTGAATAAAGTGATGAGCGATTATTTAAATCCATCACCCATGTCCCATTTGCAGGACCCCCTGACTCATCCATTTAAAAACCCAAAGGGAATGGTTATAAAAAAATCAATTTTTATTAGCTTAATTCTTTCTTATTAAAAAGGTTAAATTAATCCTAATAAGATCGAATACGCGTAATTAAAGAGTTTCAATATTATGAATCCCTTCACTCAAATCAAATCAATCTAAATATACACATGACAAGAGTACGTACAGCTGCTTGTGGAATTATTGAAACTAGCTCCACATCGTCGGTGCCATGGTATTAGCTTACTTCATTTCAACCCGCTGACTTAGTAGTGACTGAATGAATAAGAAAGCCGGTGTCGCTGTCATGTTCGGCAACCCAATAATAAATAGGGCGGATGGAATGGATGGATCACCATTGGCAATTTCAGAAACTTCATTAATAGAGCTTCCTTCTTCTTCTTCTTCTTCTTTCTTTGGATTTTCTTTGGATCTGAAGCCACACGGAGGAGAGGTTTCTTGAAAACTGGAAAGTGGTGGCAGTATCTATCTGTCTATCTATCTATCTATCTGCAACTTTAAAGTTGAGATTCAGAAACTTGTCAAATTAACTACCCATTTCCTGCAACTTCGAAACAATTAAATCATGGGTCACTCTTCTTTTCTTTCGCTTCTTCTCATATCAACTCTCCTCTTTCTCTCCTTCACTCCAGGTCATTTATTTTCCTTTTTACTCGTTCCTTCTCTTTCCTGTTGCTATGGTCTCATGGTTTTTGCTTGCTTTGGAGCGATCTTTTCTGTTTTGAGTACTATATATTAATTCTATCTTTGATCAATTTCTAGGGTGGGGGCGAAAAGCGATGCCGGCGTCCGGAAGTGAAGATCAAGACCCTGCCGTCCCATTGGAGGTTTCTTTTCCTTTATTTTTTTGAAATCAATTCCTCGGAGCCAGGAATGCCATTGGGTCAATTTACCATGCATGTAGTAGAGAGACAATCCAAGAGATTGATCCAAATCTCTTGCTAGTTTTTGTTTTTGATTACAGTGTGATGAACATTTTCAATCCAAACAAGCACATCTGAGGAACCATGTAAGATCTAAAAAAGAGTATCTGATTTCAAAAAATCTCCAACACGAGATAACTTCACCAGACTAATCAACACATACGTACAACCTACGTATGATCATGCTGGCAGCGCATTTTGTGGGACTTTTGAATGATCATGCTGATGCGTAATCTGTTTGTTTCTCAGGAAAATGCAGGAATTTCGAGGGAGATGATGGAGTTGGATTACGTTGAAGCGGGGCCAAACGTTAATCCTAAAGCTGGATACATACCCCCTCCTCCGTCTTCTGCTCCAGTTCCAGAAAGCTAATTCCAGTGATCATTAATCAAACATGGAACTAATTAATTCAAAAGGTTTAATTTTGTGATTGGGTTTGTGTAGGGTGGTTGTTGTGAGGACGATGATGGAAGAGAAAGTGTAAATTAGGCTTCTCCGATTTCGTTTCTTTGATCAATAATGGGATGTGATCTAAACTTCCCACCTGTTTGGGGTTTCTGTGTTGAAGCTGGATTAAATTGTTCATTTTGTTATGAGTGTATTCTTTTTTTTTTTTTGTATCATTTAAATAACTATAGATTTATGTATTACTTAGATGTGATTGATGAAAAGATGGGTATCTGCGCGCGCATTCTTTTTTCTTCTTGCCATCATCATTCTTCTTCTCTCTCACTTTGTACATGGTCCCCCATAATTGGTCTCACACTCTAATCTCTAATGATCTGTTGCTACCTAATTGTGATTTGATGCAAAAAAAAAATCAAGACTAATATGTTCATGAATAATGTTAATCATTTAAATTGAAGATTTATGTTTGATTTAAATGACATATTTTTATTGGACAATAAAAAGGTGTAAGTATTAATATTTATTATACACTTTTTTTATTGTTTAATGAAAAGATGACACCTAAATTGAAGATGGATCTTCAATCTAGATGAATAATATTACTCATATATATATATATTAAAGTAGGTATTACAACGGCGTATTTAATACAGTTAAGCTGGACATATTTATTAATAATTAACTAAATATTTAAAGTCATGGTGATAATAATTGGAGTTTGTTTGAATTTTAAATAAGTCCACTTAAATTCAAACGTCTAATAAATTATAATTAAGTCTAAAATTTTGAACTTATATTCAAATAAATTATAAAGTGAAATAAAACCAATTCAATTAACAATCTTCTTTGATATACTTAGGTCTTGTTTTTAAAATTTATATAATTATATTTGTTATGCCTAGAAATGAGTCTAAGTATGACAAAATGGGCCCATAACACATTGGGTAAGCCCATCACGAGACAAAGTAAGTGAGCGGAAAAAAGGCTGAATGACTAAGAAGAAGAGCCAAGTGAGGGTCTCTCAACACTCGTATAATCGAGAGACCATGTTATTATGCAAGGGGTTTAGCAGACCATGCAAAAGACCATACCATGTGGATGGCTAGGTAAGGTCGAGGTAGAGGGCCATGCGCCATGCGACCAAGTGATTCTGAGGCTGGGTAGGGCCAAGTGCCATGCGACAAGATGAGGCCTAGCATAAAGACTTGCGGCCACGCAACGATGTGGAAGCTATGTGACTTAATTAAGAGACCTACAATCACGTGACCATGCATAAGCTTTGTGGCCTAACCAAGAGACATGAAGCCATGCGGGAGACATGCGAGAGGACTATGAGACCATGAGGCCCAAGAGCCATGCACGAGGCATGGTTGAGTAGGGTGATTGCCAAAAGGCCATGAGACTACACCTTGTCAACTCATACCAAGTAATTATTAATCAAACAAGACACGGTTGAGTAACCTTTTGGAAACCTCTCTTGGGACACCATTGAGAGACCCTTCAAGTAAAATTTGCCTCCCTAAAAAACATATGAGAGACTCTTGTAAGCCACTTAAGCTTGGGAACCTCTTTCCAAGCCATGTGGGAAACCCTCCCGAAATGCTACAAATCTCGAGAGAATTGATTTCTTGTCGTGAGACCCAGTTAAACTCACATTCGATAAGCTTGTCGACAAATTTGGATGAGTCCGATATGCTCGCGAGAAAAACGCGACCTTTCTGTTATTATCCTCTCTATAAATAGGAGAGCCACCCTCCTTGTTTAGATATACTCATGACTTTGATTCTACTACAACTCTACTTGCTTTATCTCATTTGTAAATTGACCTAAATATTGGAGGATCTACGCGAGACACTCACTCACACTCCTTGTCCTAACCAATTTCTTTCTCAATAGGTCATTCGACAAGAGATCACCTATAACGCCCCACTTTTTCGAGCGTTAAATAACTTAGAAATTTAAGGAATATATTTTTTTTTCAATATATACTATTTCCCGACAATCCCGTTTTACCTTCTCAACTTACTAAATAATAATCAATAAACTAAGACATGTAATTATTACAAATACGGAAGCTTAAAATCGAAACCTGATATGGTACATAATCAATTTCATTTTATGACCGTATAAGAATCCGTACCATACATTAACATCATATCCTCAATATTGAAATACATAAATACATGGAGATTCCAAAATATTCTAACGAGACTAATCATCAATAAAGCATAAGCTAAAACATATTCGAGTCAGCTCGTTGAATCCACCGGCCACGCCACCACGTGCCGTTTCATCTCAACCTGCTTCTTGCCTAAGCTGCAAGTCTAAACTGGAACGTAGAATGTTCTAGGGGCATAACCCATTAGAAGATAAACTTCTAGTGAGGGTCCAAAACATATATATATATATATATATACGAATACATGATGCAATAACATGAAAAATATTTGCCCTTAATGTAACTTTTCAGGCCCACTAGCCTAGCACGGAATCCTAGGCAAATCCTGAACCTCTACAGAATAATCCTAACGTTATTCCATCATTGCCCTAGGGGAATTACGGCTACACTCTAGGGCGACATCTCATTCCCATGCACAAATATTAACATGACAATAATATCGTGTCATACAATTATTACGACTTTCCATGCAATATGACAAAATGAATCATATCTTTTATAAATATTATGCATAATAAACAATCATACCATATGAGATAGAACAACTCACTTTTTTTAGATAAACTTGCGTTTCCTCAAAAAGCATGCATCACCTCGATATGCATGTCCGACCTCGATTCTCGTGCCCATTCTCAAAAGTTACACCAATCATATCATCTCGATCACCTCAATCATAAAAATGATATTTTATCACTAAATATCTCAAAACTCTATTTATTTCATTTTTCCTTTATTTTCTTCAATTTTTCCCTCTAAAAATCACAATAAATACCATCGAGACTATTTTCTCAAATCTAACTCCACAACAATTCATAATATACTATGAATTTCAAAGGAAAAATACTGGACTTACCTGGATGGTGCGTTTTCATGCAAAATGAGGCTCTTTGGTGCTAGAATCGAGACACCGAGAACTCTAAATCCAAATTTTTTTTTACAAGACCTAGATCTCTATTTTAGAGGAATTTAGCAATTTTTTTTCAGAATTTTTAGAATCCGGACGCGCCCTCACTCATCCAAACAAGTTAGCTCACGCGCGCCCACTCGCGGGGCCCAGCTAGAGAGTGTGCTGCACACGCCGATCGTTTTCAACCTCCAGATTCCAGCCAACTCCGACGCATTCTGCTTTAATGGTCATATCTCCTTCATCCGACCTTCGATTAACCCCCTGTTTGAACCTATGGTTTCGTCTTTTCACCCTCTACAAGATGTATCAAAAAAAATCCCACAAACAGAACCATTTTCAGACTGCTCCAAGCTATTTTCTGTCAAAGCTCATTTTTTCGATGAGACTTCGAATCTCACTCATCTCTTAACAAAAATGGCTCAAATTGCACAGAAATGAAGCTTAGGATATGGGCAACAAAAGCCACTTATCCGCTGCTCTCAATTTTTTCCCAAACTCTCGGATCTGAGAGTTTAATTTTTCTTCTATATTTCGGCATCTCTAAATACCTCTATTTATAGACGATTTCGAGCCCCTAAACGACGGATCTTGCTTCATTCAAGGCCTCTAATGTCCCCTCTTGCCCTTAACAAGTCCAAAATTCACCGAAAGAGCTCCAATCTTGCCATTTCAGTGGCCAAACTTTTGGCCAAAAGTTGGCCCGATTTTGACGCCATTTTAGCCATTTGTTGGCCAAGAAGCTTGTCTTGACCTTGCCCAGAGGCCCCTCAGCCATTGCCTTGGGTCTCTTATGGCTGATTTTAGTGATTGGAAGGTTGGTCGGGCATGGATGCTTTGGAGCTTTTTCTTGAAATTACACTTTGACCCCTAAAATTTTGACTTTCTTCCTTTGACCCATTTTACGAAGCCCCTCAACTTTTCATAATTGCCATTAAGACTCTCAAGTCCTAAAACATTCATTTGACCCCCAAAGATTTCAAGAATACATCGTTTCGGCCTCCTTCTTACAATTTCAAAAAAACTACACTTAGACCCAAATCTTTGTTTTGGCCCTAAACCCTCTCGTTTCTTCCTGAAACGTCTGAAGGGTTGTTCCTCATGAAAAACCGAAACCTCTTCAAGTTTCTGTTGACTTTTCAGAAGTCGTCTATAACAATTCGGTATTGCAGCCTAATTGGCAACTGCATTTTAGTTATACCGAAAATCGTTCCTGATCCGATTTCTTTCAACACTATAAATCCTATCTTGGGGTGCTTGTTAATGCCACATCATTTTCTTTCGGCATCTCGGCTCCAGGGAACTCCCTGCAGTCAATTCAGTCATTTTTTCAGGTTATTCAGATACTAATCTTCTCTGAAATCCTATTTTTCAAATAAATTGCTTATTCTTAATTAGTCCAAATTTCTCGAATATTACATCACCCATCATCAAGGTATCCAAGAGAGGGTCACTCACATCTTATCGAGACACTCTCTTTCACTACAAATGTATTATTATATTTAGACAATAATAATTATATTAAAATTTTATAATTCAAAACATGTGATATATCAAAATATTAAGATTTAAATCTATCATAAATTTTGAAAACAAAAAACAAACACAAGAAAAAGGAAGGTGCATAAAAAGCATAATAATAAACCACCAGGTTTTGATAATATAAGTTGCACTGATTGAGTTTATAGGCAATCTAATCAAAAAATAAAAAATAAAATAAAATAACACGGGATTGAGTTAGGAAAAAAAATTAAACGAATTAAGTGACCCAAACACATCGATCGGTACATGTTCCTAAGTCTACCTGAAGTCACAAACACTTACTCCCACATACAAAATATTACTTATGTTGTGCAATAGTCAAAACTTCATTAAAAGTCTAAAAATCTAAAATAATTTTTTGAGCAAAATGACATAAATATTTTATACCCAAAGAGTTCCACATAAACGCGCAAATTAGGTAACTCTGACAATCAAAAATCCCTTCAAATATTTTAAGAAAAGAATAAGTAATTATTTATAAAGAATTCTAATTCTAAAAGAATTTTAGAATATTGAGATAAATATCATCCATAACAATTCTAATCCCATCCGGATTAGAAAAAATCTGGATAAATGTTATATGTAAGAACCCTGATTTCAATAAGATTAAAAAAAGTCAAGATAAACATTATCTATAATAATCCTAATTTTGAATTAATTAAAATTACTTCATATTACTCTATAAATAAGCATGCACTCATTTCTGAAAGGGTACACCTTTGATATTGGTTTCAATGCAATTTTCATTATCTTCAGTATATAACTTAAACATTAGAGTATTTGTGCGAGAAGGTGATTATTTTCTTATTTTTGTAGATTCAAACGACTTGACAATGACGTTTTCAATCAAATAAATTTATTATTGTATCTATGCAATAACAACTTTAAATAAAAAAAATTCAAAATCCCATTATAATATATACATACAAAAATCATTTAAGAATAGAATTATCACGAAGAACCCAAGGACAACATTTATTAGTCTACTTCGTGTCGTACTTATTTTGGAATTGTCAAAAGTTGGAGCGATTTAAGAACAATCTCATTGGAAACTCGGATGGTGAGTATGTTTAAAGTTTTTAAATTTTTTTAAGAAAAAGGGTAAGGTCAAATATTTGAGTTACCCTTCAATTGGTGTAAATCTTGCATAATCTTTAACAATTCTGCAAGAAAAAATGTAATACCATGTATTAGATGCCTAATTTAAGCAAAGTCCAAGGCATGTGAGAGGTGGAATTTGAGGATTTTGAAGAGGCTAGGGAGATTAAGAAATTAAAAATTTTGGGCCCAAGTAAGGAATTATTAAATGTTGAAAATTTCAAGGGTATTTAAGGAAAATTTGGAAATGAAGCAGATTCCAAGTGAAATAAAGAGGAAAGTTGTGGGGGTAAAAGTGAAAATTCCCAAGAGTGTCTATATATGAAATGATAAGAAATTAGGAGGGGTAAAGTGTAATTAAGGAAAATGTACATATATATATATATATACACATAGAATTGACCATTCTCAGTTATTAGAAGAAAGAAAACAAGGAAAAGAAGACAAGAAAGAAGAAGAAGAAGAGAAGAGAGTTGTCAAATGTGGAAGATGACCTATTGGAGAGGATGAGCTAGGCTGTCGGAAAAAGCCACTTTCTTTCCATTTTTCACTGATTTTTCCTTTGAAAAATGTCTATTGATATTAGTCATTATTGTACTACTAGTACTAACGATGATAGGACATGCATTGAGAGTTAAAAAGAGAGGAAACAACTAAAGTCCTTCCTAAATGAAGAAAAATAATATCAAAGGCGTGGAATGACTTTGATAAACTTAAAAGGACTAGCCTCTGTGGGATTGCTCAGTGATTGAGGATGGACACGAGTTGAAGAGTTTTGGACTGTAGCCGCTATATATTCGGTGATGAGATTCTTAGTTCGAACCTTAGCCGCTGAGTTCTGTGATTAACCTCATTTCCTTTCTGTGGGACTGGCGGGGAAGGGGTCTTAAGGTGAGGGACTACACCTTTGAAAAGGAACTAGTAGAGAGGATTTAGCTAAATGCAAACATTGTAAAAAGGTGTTTTTTTTAAATAGTGGTAAAGGGACAAGTCATTTATTATAAACATTTAGCATCATGGATTAGATAAAAAAGATATTGGTAGAATCAATTCTTTAGATTCGACTCTTAAAACTCCTTTTAAATTTGACCAAGAAATGAGTCCTAAGGATTTGGATAGAATGATTATTAAGCATAATTATCCATTTAATATGGAAAAACATGAGTTTTTTTTAGATGTTTTGCAATAAGCTTCAACCACTATTTAATGTTGTCTCTCGCGATACTATTAGAATAGATGTTTTAAGTATTCACCAATTATTGGATGAGCTTAAACGCAAATTCACTATTACAACTAATATTTGGGTGTTGGGAAATTTTTCTTCTGCTTGCTTGACTGTACACTATGTGATTGATGGTTGGGAGTTGAAGAAGGAGACTTTAGCATATAAATCAATTCTTGATGGAGAAATATTTTGTGTGTGTCAAACAACTAATATCAGAGTAGAATATTGATAAAAGAAATATTTTATATAGTGTAACTAAAATGTCACAGAATTTCAATTTAATATGCAATTCTATAATTATCGTCAATTGTCGTTAAAAATACTAACGAAATATTGATATTTTTGTACTTTAGTGTAAAGTTTAATGACCTTTTTATACTTTAGTGCAAAATTTAATAATCTTTTTGTACTTTTATACAAAGTTCAATAATTATTTGTAATGTTCAACCATCTACGTTATTAGCCACGCTTTCAATGACAATTGACGGTAATTATAAAATTGTATACTAAATTAAAATTTAATGACTTTTTAGTTATAAATTAAAATTTAATGATCTTTTAATACTTTAATATAAAATTTAATAATTATTTATACTATTTAACCCTTTACAAGATAGATTAAAATTGATAAAAGGTCACATCCCCAAGTAAAGTAAGAAAGAGGGTTAGATATCTGTGTAGATCGACTTTTGCCAAACAAATATTTGATCTCATATAGTTGTTAGTCAAGTTAAATTACTAGCGAAAAAGAATGTTCCTATAAATGGAACTCCTCCACATATTTAAGGCCTGTGGTTGCATTAGAATTCAAAGATGCTTTTTATGGTCTAGGGAAAATTGATACCAACTATAAGCATAACCGATCAAAAGAAGAGTGGGAGGTGGCAAGAATAATTTTTCAATGCTTAAGAAGTTTTCTGTGAAACTATTTGTCATTTCAGTGGGACTACATTCCCGGCATCAAATATTTTCTTCCTTGATATTTGTCAAATTCAACTCCAAGGGAACAGAACAAACAGTGAACATGGAGAAGAACATGACTTGTATATATGTGGGTTGGTGGGGTATATTTCTTTATGTTTTCTATTGGAAAGATGAGATGTTTACCTCCTTTTTTTTCTCGCGTTGCTGCATTATTTGAACGGAAAATATTCGTTTGGTTGCATCGTTAGACAAACATTGATATCAGTTGCCAGCCAGCCAGCCAGAGCTTTTAGATGCCAATGTGCTTTTGCTTTTGGACGGTGGATTGGCTAGCTGTTTCATGCTAGAGTAATGGAATTGTTAAAAGTTAGGCCTTTGTGCCTTGACGTGCTTCCTGACATTGGAGACTCAAATGGATGCAAGCTTATCACTGATCTGCCACCCATGTTGCTTGTCTGCTTATTGTATATCTATGGTGAACTGTGAGTGGGCAATTGGGAGGAAAGAAGAAGACTATATTGAAATAAAGGAATATTCCAATAAAAATAGGCACAGAAATATGCAAAGAATATTTCAGGTAATTTCTTTGGTCAGCTACGTTAAAATTAGTTCATCAGGGAAGATTTTGTGACTTACTTTGCCATAAATGAGATCGAATGGTTCCTATTATCATATTGACTTTTGGTCACTCTCCTCATAAGGAACTCAATTATGTCGAGCATCTTTGGAGAGACAGGTTAGAGCTGAATGCGGAGGATGAGGGGATTACTGCTTTGTTTGTGCTGGGAAGATCGTTGGGAGAGGGTTTACATTCACCATTTACTATCCATGAGAACATCCAGTTGGGTGCAAGTGAAGTGATTTAACTACACTATATCTATCCATAAGGTTTGAGCCAACTATCAGGATTGATGATGAAGATGATGATGATAATGAAACGATGATTATTTGGGCTGCTGCTGCTGCTGCATATCAGTTCACTGTTAAAAGGGGGATTTAGTTCTTGCTGCTGTTCATGAATTTGTCATGGTCTCAACTCAAGACTAATTATAATATTATCTTTAATATTATTAATTGCTGCTTTTCATTTTAGAGTAATTCTAAAATATTTTTTTGGTTAGATTTAAAAGTAGATCATAGGACATGTTTTGGGTGGATCAAGAGAAAAAAAAAAGAGAAAATTGTATAATTTTGTAATCAAGTTAGGTCAATTTTTGGACCAGACCCAACTCATATGTGCAGTGGGTCTGATTCTGTGAGACTCTTGTAAATTGAGTCCGGATCCAGGGCCAAGCCCAGCCCATCAACAACCCTAAACATTTGGTCTTGAGAGGAGCTGCTTATGGTCTCGAGTTCGGTGCCTTATTTTCAAGGCCTCAACATTTCATTAGTCAATTGTATTCTGATAAATATATTTATTTCAATATTAATAAATATAAAATGTTAAATCATACAAATAAAATATAATAAATGCACATTATTTAATAACATATAAATCAATAAATAATATAACTCATACTAATATTTTACGAAGGAAGAACAAAAGGGCAGTGGGAAATATAAGGTATGATATAATGATGGATTGATAGAAAAGCCACTCTCATTCAGGAAGATGATGGAGTGACAGAGACTGGGGATACATGAGCGCTGCAGACAATCAAAACCCAAAAAGGATATTACAGCACAGCCCCAGGGAGCAGAGAGGAGAGAGAGAGACAAATGCATGACATAACTAATAAAATAGTAATTAGCTAAGACTTAAGGAGAGAGAGAGAGAGAGAGAGAGAGGGAGCAGTGATCGGTCGGACGGTGGCAAGAATTTCATTTGAATTTCAAGGGCATTTGGGGCCGCCCTCCTTGGTCTTCCAGTTGTTGTAGCAGGGGCAGACTGCTTTATTACCATAATACCCCGGCGGCACGCACAGGCACTTCTTGCAGCACTTCTGGCAGAAGAACATGCACGGCTTGTGGTACTGAGTCTTGCTGCACCTCCTCGTGCACTCCGATGGGCATTCTGGTCATTTCAAACCAAGTAAATCACAACCACAAATACCCAACTCAGTACGCCGGCAATAAATAACGCATTCTGATGATATTATTTTACTTAATTATTATATAATTTTTCACAATTACATGAGATGTATCACAAATTTAGGATAATTTGGTATAAAAATAAAAATAATTATTTTAAAAAGTGAGTCGTACGGACTTCGAAGTAACAATAGCGATAGATCGCGGCCCAACTTTTTGACTATGGTCAATAGTGAGTGGTTGGTTTACAGTTGCTGCTGCCAGAACAACGTACGACATTGAATGCATCAGAAATCTGTACATTATTCTGGCGGTACCACTAACTGGTCCAAATCAGACTACTTTTACCGTGAGTGTGGAGGGAAACCAGTCCAAGGTGAAAAGAAAAGCCTCTGTAATAATAATAATAATAATAATAGTAATAATAATATATTCTTAGGTCGGAGAAGAAAAGCCACAAAAATGCCTTAAAATTAAGTACTAATTTTCCAAGCAAAATGGATCTGGACCGAAACAATATCCTTGAAAAGGGAAAAAAGACAATAACAGCATTTCGGCACTTACGGAAACTCTTCAGACTGCCGGGGCCATATCGGTTCTGTTAATGCCAGAAAAGGGAAAAATCAGAACGAGATCGAAGCATTCGCATCGCGATCAAGAAAAGCACATCGAAAAAGAAGAACAAGGAGGAGGAGAGAAAAAAAAACTTACTCTGTTGGAGTGATGGCCGCCTTGAGAAGCCGAAACCTGGAAATAGAAAGCCGAGAAAACGTCAATACAAACACAAAAAACGAGTTTGCGTATATACATTGTCGGATTCCATGGAAGAGAAGGAAAGAGGAAGCAGGAGGAGGAATCTGACCATTGTCTGAAGCATGGAGATGGCGAAGAGAGCGAAGAGGAAGAAGGCAACGAACTTGGCCATGGCGGTGGATCTGTTTTTCTAGAGACCAAACCCCTCTCTGTGGGATGAACAGCTTGAGGTAGCTGTGGCGGAGACGGAAATAAGAGTGGGGGGTTCGGTGGAGTGTGGCTAGATGTGTGGGTGGGAGTATAAATAGAGAATGAATGAAAAATAGGGTGGGGCTGCAAAATTGAAATTGATAGTCTGCTTCTCGGCTTATTATCATAATATGGGCCCCAGCCGCCTGGATTTGACACGCATCAACGACCAATTTTCGCGGGTGTCGGATTACTTCCCCATGTTCAAAAGTCGGTGTGCGAAAAAAGAAAAAAAAAATAGTAAGTAATGATAAATAATAAGCATTATAAATTTTGTTTTCTATAATTATTTAGACAGAACTGATCCATTGGACTGGGGCCCATGACTTGGCATTGAGCCTGGCTCGAGACTAGAAGCTATTTGACTTAGTGGTTTGATCGCTTATAAGCAACATATAAGTTAGATAGTGTTTTATATTTAAGTGTTTGGCAACTACATCTGGCGTAAAAGCTGCATAACTTAAAAGCGATTATAATAGCGTTTTGTAAAAGTTGGTACCCCAATTTTTACAAAAATCGCTACTAAATTGACTGATTAAAGTACTAATTTGCCCTCGAATATTTTACATATTTACATATTTGTCCATCTATTACCGTTGCATCTTCTTCTCTCTTCTCTCTTCTACCATTTTCATCTTTCTTTCAGTTTGCCTAGCACCGTTGCCCCTCATTTATTGTCGTCGCCTATCTGGGTTGCTGTAAGCCGCCTCCTTACGGTGGGTCGTGCCATCATCACTCCTACAACCGATCTGTTACGGTGGGTCGCGCCATTTGCACCAGATCTATTGTCGTAAGTTGCCATCGGCCCCATCGACTGCTGCCCCCCATTGCTTGGACCGCCGCTGTCCCCATCTCCTCTGCCCCAATCGCAACTGCTCGTCGTCGTCACCACCATCATCTCTTCTACGCTAATCGTTGCATGTATGTATATATAATATATATAATAATATTATATTAATATACTTTTAATAATGATGTATAATTTATTAATATTTAATGATAAAATTTTACATCATTTAACACTATGTCCATTTTAGTCTTTTTATCAAGTTTTGATAACTTATCAGCTATTTCAAACCAAACACATAACTAATAATTGATAGTTTAAAAACACATCTACCCAAACACATTATCAACTTAAACACTATCTAACTTTTAACTTAAAAATTAAATAACTTAAAAATTATTGATAAAAACGCTAAGCCAAACAGCCTCTAGATATCTACCCAAAAAACTAGGATAATCTTTTCATGTAGACTGATAATGATACAGAGCCGATCACCTTCTTCTGTCTCAGACCAAGTACCTATAAAAAGGGTGGGGACTTGCTCCCTGTGATCTCTTCGATGCTCAAGTCAGTTTACGGGTTTTCGAAGAGTATAATAGTAATGGAAAATAATAGAAGAGTCTTTTAGGAGTCAGATCCCCATACCTGTAGAGGTTGTCATCTATTTATAAATGTCCTTTGGCCTTTCCCTTGGGAGATAAGATATCTTTAAAAAATAGAGACCGATCCCCTTTCCATGGGGATAAAAGATAATCTTCCCCAATTGCGATAATTCTTGGGATGTTGAAGATATTCTTGCGGTGTTGGAAATATTTTTGGTTGACTGAATCTTCTTCTCTATCTCTTTTCAATTCAAAATCATAATAAAGATTATAAAGACATGTGGAGCTCTTAGGATTTGACACATGGCGATCGCATATTGGCCTTTATTGGCACACATGGCTCCAAATTAATGATAACTTCTCAGGGGTAGTACTAAAAAATTGCTCACTGTAAATATTCCCTCATCAACTGAGATCCTAGTAATGGATTCTATCAATCCCAAATTATTCATATACTAATTCTCATCAACTCGTAATCTTCATTAAATCTTGGATTCTCAAAGATGATTTCTATCATTATTGTGGATCTCGGCTATCTATCCTTCCACGATAATCGATGATACACAAGGCACTCTCATTTTTATATATACCAATTTGATTATAGATCAAGATATATTCTTTGTAAATCTTAGTTATATTCTAGCATTTTAATTTCTTACTAACTTGAGCATCTGAGTGCTTGAAAATGTCAATTAATCTATCGTGAGATTGTCGCTAGATTGTGACATTCTATTACCATTACAACCGATTT
The DNA here is from genome assembly GCA_036245055.1 of Diospyros kaki. Classification (NCBI taxonomy): domain Eukaryota; kingdom Viridiplantae; phylum Streptophyta; class Magnoliopsida; order Ericales; family Ebenaceae; genus Diospyros; species Diospyros kaki. The sequence goes on from BSEG01000016.1 coordinate 36,217,457, forward strand.
GATCAATCTTGTTAGGGCGAGAGGAATGTTATTTCTTTTTAAATAATAGTATTTAAGTCTATTGAGTTGCCACTTACACTATGCCTTCCTAACCTACCTTATATGCCTAAGCAACAGCAATAGTTTTTTTAACATAAGATATTATTAAAATAGGTTTAATTACGAAAGGTCTGTTTTGGAATGTTTTTTTTATTATTTAGCGTAATTTGCGCTCTGCAAATTTGACTCTTGCCGCCCCCGCAATTAGTGAAAAATCGTTGATTGGGGAAAGATACGGAGAAGGGCGCGGTGCATGGGAGTGGAAGGTGCGACGTCGTATGAATAACTGACAACCGGCGGGTCCCGCTTTGCATTAATTACGTACTTTTGAGATAGAGAGGGAGAGAGAGAGAGAAAATGAGAAAGTCGGAGGGCACATGAGGGGAGGTTGGGAAGGGAAAGAAGCGCTTTCTCCAAAGCTGCCGTGGCTGGCTGGCTGGCCCTACCCCAAACTTTATCGAAAGCGAAGCGCGCGATTTATGAAATCACTTTTATTAATTAAAAAAAATACCTTCATTAATGTTATGAATAAAAAAAATATTTTAAAAGATATATTTATATTATTTAAAACATGAAAAGATTCTAATCTACTTGAATGTTTTATTCTATTAGAGAATTCTTCCACTCTCCTTTTTCTCTCACTTAAAATTCTTTTCTTGAATTAAATTTTGAGGTTACTATTAAAATTTCAATTTTGTGGTTATTATTGAAATTGCGGCTAAAATTTAGTAAACTAAAATTGATCTCTTTTTCCCTATAAATATAGTAACTCATTCACTTTGAGATATCTTTAATTTCACTACCTTTTCCTCTTTAATATTATTATTCCTTTTATTAATATTTATCGTATTTTTTTTATTATTTCTATCATCTTATATTACTATTACTCTATAATTAGTAATACAAGAAGAGTTTATTATATCCTAGAAATATCCGCTTTTGATATAATCATATCATTGTGTGTGACAGAATCTATCTTTTAGAATAGTAACATCATATCTCAGGCTTAATTATTTTTATAATCATTGTTTTATTGCTTTTTCACTTCTAATTTCTTTAGTTTTTTCTAACAATTAATTCTTTAAGTAGTATTTGTTAAAATGAGTAAAAAAAAAGATTACATTAAGAGAATTTATCTGTAAAGTTTAATATAATTTATTCGAATAGATAAGAGAGATAAATTTATTTAAAAAGTTTAAAATAATAAATTCATGATTTTTTTTAGATAAATTTAATAAATATAATGAAAAGTATTTTTATATGAGATATTTTTTATATTTTATTTTTTTCGATCTATATCTTTTTTTTTTATGGCCCAGGTGTCCGAAATTCATCCCCTAGTCCTGAAGGAAATTGACATTCTTCTTGGTTCGGCCTCTTAGTAAATTAGATCTAGTCGCAAACTTATATATTTCTAAGCGGACACGCGATCAGTCCCATTAAATGAGACATTTTTGTCTTAACTAACAGTTGATCTCTCTCCACTCTTAAGAAAACTTGAAAACTTTATCACTTGTATCATGTTCTAAGAGTTTTTTTTGACCTATATCTTAGTTAACAAATACGTACATTATGTTAATAGGGTCACATTTATTTTGTGTATTCCAACGATCTTTTTTCTTCTTAACCCTACAAATAACTGTGCCCATTGGCATTAAGAGAGCGCCAAAGCATGTCTGGTTTGGAACATTTTGGCGGGAGCAGGGGATGGATCATGGAAGCTTTGTTTTTTTGGGTTAATTAATTTCGTGTTCCGATCAACCTGTGTGAGATGAAGCCCCATGGTTAGATGATCCACTTTATTAAGCGTTTATTAATTAAGATATAAATATAAATAAAAAAAATATAAAAATATTTGAATAAAAATATTTTTTATTATATTTATTAATTTTTTTAAAAAAAAATCACATAATTTATTATTTTAAATTTTATAGATAAATTATCTTTATGTGTTGTAGTTTGTAAAATAATTAAAAAATATTAAAATATTAAGTAATTATTTTATAAAAATATATAACATATTAATAATAGTAATTGTGAGTCTCTTTTCCAAATTCCAATCCTGTTAATATGTAGTATATGTTTCTAATTCCTTCCAATGCTCAATTGATTTGAATGTCGTTTGTTCTTTGAGAAAAATATTAAGTGAAGGATGAAAGGAGCGGGTACAGGGAAGGAAGCAGGGCAGAGTCACGGAAAAAGCGAGCTAGCGTGGGCGAAGAGGTAATGATAGTCACCACGTTCTGGCACGTGCCCATGTTTCTACTCCCACATGCTCCATTATTATCTCCCCAACCAACCCTCACCCACTTTCATTTATCCTCTTCTCTCTCTCTCTCTCACTTGTCACTTTATGTAATTTTTTTTTATTTTTATTTAACAAATTACAAATATTTCAAAAGTCTTAAAATATTTGCCACACACAAAGGCTGGGCTCAAAGATTCTCATCTTCAGCAACGCTGCAAATCTATGTGGGCCGGCCTCAGTGATTGGGTCCAAGCCCAATACTAAAAAAAAAAAGAGATCCACGACCCCATTAAATTAAACGCACTAGAGAAGATGTGGGCAGTGTCTCATGTACCAACAATTCAATAAGGGCCCCCAATTATAGAGTGCAGTCTTCTACCCTCCCTGCCTGTTGGGCTTTGTAGACCCATCACGTTGAAGTCCCATTGGGCCACCAAAGCCCTGACAACACTCAAAATTCTGCCATGGACCTTCCCCTCCCTCCCTCCCTCGTTAAGTTTCTTTCCAATAATAATTGATGATGTTACTAAGAATAGCTCGTAGCGGATAAAAGGAATGAAAAGTTAATTTAAAAAAAAAAAAACAAAAAACAAGTTTAAATAAAGATATAGGACTAGCCTTATCATGGATAGAGAAGCAGAGACGGAGATTATATTCTGAGAGAGAGAGAGAGAGGGAGGGAGGGTGGGTTAGCTTTTTAGGAGTTGTATAGTAAAGCCAAATAAGGAAAGGATAATGTTCACACAACAAAAAACAAAAACAAAAACAAAAATAAGAAGAAGAAGAAGAAGAACACAACAGTATGGTCATCCATTCATACAAAGCTTCCAAAATCCAAAGTGTGACGCTCTCTTTTTCCCTTTTATTTTATTATTATATTATTATTATTATTATATCAACATAATAATAATATATTTGAAGTGGCCAGTGGCCTCCCCACCTCTCCATCCAAATCGAATCTATCCAATTGCTCCATAACCACCACCACCCCCACCCCATCCCTTTCTAAACTCTCATGCTTACCATTACCAACAACTCTCTCTCTTCAACCCACCACCGGTTTATATTAATTGGCTTTGCTTGGACTCACGGGTTTCAAAATTAAACTCACAGCAAACTAAATATCAATTGAGTTTCAAAATTAAACTAACAAATAGTAATAACCCATAAATTAGTAAGTAACAAGTCTCGTATCCAAATATAACAAGTCTCATCCATTTTATAAATTTCAAAAATAAATAATAAATATCTAAAAAAAAAAAATACCTCTTTGTCTTAAGATGGACTCAAAACCCTATTTTTTCATCTTCAAAATTAATTTAATTTAATTATTTTCTGGGCGCAGCGGCTTCCCTCTGCAGTTGCATTGGGAAGAGGCCCCAATTAATTAACTTTGTTGACTTCTCCCCCTTTCAGGAATTTTGACTGTCATGCGTTTCATCGATTTGTTTACTGCAGATATCGAAATATCAGTCGCCAATTTGTGACTCCTAGTGAAAGATTATATAATAATAATAATAATAATATTATTCATTTTAATTTTTTATTAGCACACGTCACTTTTGTATGATGTTACGTCACATCCAGCGCTTAACATAGAATTGCAATCCCATACGGTTTGAGGACCTCCGAAAAGTGGCCGCTTGCTCGCGTGTCCCGTAGAAAAACAACTCTTCCCATTGCCCCCTTCGCCGATTCCATCTTTAGAAGTGATAATTTTAACTTATATAATAATAATATGGTAGTTGGGACACTCGATGATGATGATGAAGTATATATTTTAATATTTTTATTAATTAATACAATATATATTTATTAATAATTTGTAATAAAATTACACTAAATCCTATCTACCATGCCGAGCTACCCGCAACGTAGATTAGGGAAACGCTTATATTATTAATTAATTAATTAATAAATAATAAGAGACAAAAGTCTGCGTCGCTGATGAGCCGATTAGCAACGCAGCTGGCTTTGCACACGCAATGATCCATACGTGGCAAGCCACAAACGACAAGTACGGGTCCACGTGTCGCCCAGCATGCGACTCTGTTGACACGTGGCTCCAAAATCAACGGCCTAATCATGTTTATTTAATTATTATTAATTAATAATGTTAAGCAAGCACCCCTTTGCCTCATCTTACCTGGGCTGGGCTGGGCTGGGCTGGGCTGATTGTGATTTTATGATCAGGGCCAGGGCTATTCTCGTCCAGATGGGAAAATCGTACGGCATGTCTTGGAGGAGCAGTTCGGTAATGCCAGCCTCGTTAGGACCAGTCTTTCGACGCTTGGAAATTTCGCCGGTGGACAAAAAGCGCCCTCCGAGTTAGCGAAGCTCCGAATCCTGGGTCCGGGTAAAAGGACGATTTTGACCTGCCCATTTCTACATTTTTATTTGAACAATGATACTTAATTTTTCAGGTAAATGTTAATGACGTGACAGTCGCAGTTAGAACTCAATCAATTTAATGGTGTGGTGGTCGATTTTGCTTTTATGATTAGGTGAATAAAATATAGGGCAATCTTGTACTTTTACCGCATGTGTGAAGAAATTTTTTTTTGGGGGGGGGGGGGGGGGGGTTTAAGGGCGCGCCCACATCAATCTGGGAGGCTGGTTGAGCCTTAAAACTTAAAAGCCCTGTCCCCACTGGCAAATTTTGACCAATGAAGTGGGTAACCAGTAAATGCTGCAGACTCCTCTGGCTCTGGCACATCTGCACAAGCTCTAAATTCACTTCATCATCAAATTCAATATTTGTCCCACCAAAATATTTAAATAATTAAATAAAACTTATTCCCAAAACCAAAAGTACATATTTTTATTATAACTGGAAATTACTTAAAAAAACAAAACCACAATAATATATTTTAGTTTAGTTTATTTTTTAAAAAAATAAGTTATAGAAAACTTGGATACATTACCTCACCTAACTTATAGAAAAATTTACTTTAAATCATTAAATTAAAAGTTAAAAATTTATTGTTCTGATTAACAATCAATTAAAATTAGTAGTTCTACAACTGCACAGAAAATTTAAATCATAAAAGTTTTATTTTATTTGCCCAAATGATCTACCAATTTGGCACTTAAATATATTTTATTTTTAGTCATAAAATACTTGTATTAGTTAATAAATTATAATGTATTTATTATTAGTTAATAAAAAAGTAAAAAAAAAAGAATAATAAGTATATTTTATCTAAAGTAATGTGAATTTAGTGCACATTAAAAGGAATCATAAATGAAAATGAGAAATTAAGAGAAGTAGTTTAGTAATATTATTATTTGGTACGTAGGGAAAAGGGTGAGAATATTGATATTGAGATGGGAGATAGAGAGAGATTTGAGAGAAAACGACAGTGGATCATTAAAAATGATTAAGAAAAAATGCGGTAAAAAAGGGGCATATTTATTAGAGAGATGAGATGAGATGGCAAATGGGAATCCGAAACCCGAGCAGGCAAGCAGGCGACCGGGGATTTACAATTACAAAAAGGTTTATAAAATAACTCATAACCCAACCAGAGTTAATAAAGGCCAGTGGTTAAAGAAGCACAACCACAAAATCATAGATTTTGGTTATCTTCTTCTTCACCGTCTTCTTCTTCTTCTTCTTCATCCTTCCTCCGTCTCCACCCCCGCACCGCCATTTTCATCACCCCGTTTCCCTCTTCTTCCGTCCCATGACCCGCCTCCTTTCTTATCAATTCTTCACCAAAGTTTACGCCTTTTGATGTTTCATCGATGGATGTGTCCACCGCCACCCCCTCCGCCGCTGCTGCTGTTGTCAGAACCCCCGATCCTGAAGACGAAGCTCCGACGAGGGCTCCCCCAGCCAAGCTGCTGTCCCCAGCCAACGGCGTGCTGAAGCGCCACCACCCCCTTCACCACCACAACGGGCCGCCGCCGCCGTTTCCGCCGGTTATGGTGACCTACAAGGAATGCCTGAAGAACCACGCCGCCGCCATGGGGGGCCACGCCGTGGACGGCTGCGGCGAATTCATGGCCTCCCCCAACGCTAGCCCCACCGACCCCACCTCGCTCAAGTGTGCCGCTTGCGGCTGCCACCGCAATTTCCACCGCCGCGACCCTGAAGACCCGCCGCCTCCGCCGTCTCAGCCCCTTATCGAGTTCCAGCCCCACCACCGCCATCACCCGCCGCCACCGCGCAGCCCGAATTCGGCCTCCCCGCCGCCGATCTCCTCCTCGTACTATCCCTCGGCACCGCACATGCTCCTCGCCCTGAGCACTGGACTGTCGGGACCCCACCCAGAGACCAACCCGAGCCCGGCGATGGCGGCGGCCGGTTCGAACGGGCGGAAGCGGTTCAGGACGAAGTTCACGCAGGATCAGAAGGAAAAAATGCAGGAATTCGCGGAGAGAGTCGGGTGGAAGATGCAGAAGAAGGACGAAGGTCTGGTGGCCGATTTCTGCAGCGAAGTTGGAGTGGACAGAGCCGTCTTCAAGGTTTGGATGCACAACCACAAGAACATGTCTGCTAAGCGAGATTTCGACGCCAAAAACAACACCGATTCTGCCTTCGAAATCGATAGCAAAAACAGCCTAGATTATACCCCCACCGACCACAACCACCACCAGCAGGAGGAGGAGGACACCAACGGCGGCGCGGGCGACGACGCCGACGTCGACGGCGGCGACAGTCTTAGTCCACATGCTGTTGCGGCCAACGGGTCTTCTTCTTCTTCTTAACTTTTAATCATGGATAAATTAAGAATTACAGAGAGAGAGAGAGAGAGAGAGAGAGAAGAGAGACAAAGATTTGGTCTTGTTTAGATAATCAATCAATGATTAGGGGTCACCTTTTTAAGGATATTGTTAATTAGGGGATTTTCTCTGTTAAATGTTCCTCCCTTTTGTTGCATTTTGCTTTCCCTATCTTAATCTTTCTTCTAATTCTTCCCATTTGTTTATTTTTAATCTTTTTTTTTTGCGGGGGGGTGGGCATTGATGTAGACATGGCCAAAATTGAACCGAACCGGCGGTTCGAACCGGAACCGGACCGGCCGGAACCGGACCCGGAACCGGCCGAACCGGAACCGGAACCGGAACCGGACCGAACCGGCGAAATTCGGTTCGGTTCCGGTTCGAGGTTTCGCGAACCGGAACCGCCAGTTCCGAACCGCCGGTTCAAAACCGGTTCCGAACTGGTTCCGAACCGCCGGTTCCGAACCGGCGGTTTGTTGTAATTATTTTTCATTTCTATTTTTTATTTTTTATTTTTCACATTTATAAAAATTAATTACTTGTATTACATACTTGTTTAGTTGTTTTAATTATTTTTAATGAAATTATTACTTATATTTCTTCAATTTTTAGTAGTGTTTTTTATTAAAAATATGGTTGAGAATATCTATATTTACAATTACATTTAACAATTAAAAATCGAAACCAAACCGAACCGAACAACGGAACAAGGACCAAAATTGAATACAACAATATTTAAAAAAAATTAAAAAAATTCAGTTTGAACCGGAACCGGAACCGTTGACCGAACCGGCTCAAACCGTTGACCGAACCGGTCCAAACCGTTGACCGAACCGGCACGAACCGGAACCGGAACCGAACCGTCCCAAACCGCCCTTGGGCGGTTCGGTTCAGGTTCAAAGATTTCTTGAACCGGAACCGGCGGTTCATGAACCGGAACCGGCGGTTCATGAACCGTGGCCATGTCTACATTGATGTGTTGTTCTTCTTGACTTGAGCTCTTCTGCTTCTTTTGGAGAAATGAGAGGTGATGCTCCTGTCCCAAATAAAGGGGCAGAAAGTATTATAAACACGGCCCAACTTTATCTGCTTTCCTCTCCTGCCATCTTTTTTGATGTTGTAAATAATGTTTTTAATTATTTTGCTTTGCAGCTAACAGCAAACCCTTATCTCTTAGTTTAATCCCAGATTAGGAATATAATATAATATAATATATTTTGTTGAGAAGTCCAGTAACTTTCACTTACCTTAAAAGGCAAGGACCCTCCACCCTCGGCCTCTCCCTCTCCCTATGCCTTTGCATCTTTTATAATTAAGAAGCCTTTTTTTTTATTATAATAATATATATTTGTCTGTTAAACTACTGATCATCTATTTTGGGATAAGCTTTTCTACTAAGCTTACGTTGTTAGTATTAATTTTTTAATGCTTGGGAGTTTGGACGATGCATGAATTGGGTTCGAGGTGTCATCATGTCTGCGAATTGCACCCAATAACCACCATATGGCTATGAATTAATGATTAAAACCGTAGCCAAGGCTTTGAGTGAGCGCTGGGTCCCTAACTCGAACAGTCTCGCATGTTTAGACTGGACAAGTGGAGATTGAGCTTTAAGGAGGTCTTCGACTCATTTATTTGTGTTAGTTCGTGAATAAATTCATTTTTGGTTTGTTCGGAAGCTCAAAATTTATTCATAGGTTTATTTATTAGCTTATTTGAAGTATATTTGAAATAATGTATGTTTTTTTTATATTATTTAAGATTTAAAATGCACTAATCTTATAAGTTTTATGTGAACAAACTTAGAATCAATCTTATAATAATCTTTAAATTTAAAAAATATGAAAAATTTGTATAAAATTCGCTTAAAGCTTATTTAATATAAATAAGTTGAACTTAATAAACCCTTATTTAAACTCTTGAATAAACAAGCTCAAGCCTCATTTTTAAGGCCAACTCAAGTTCGGGCCTTAGCACGAACTTTTGTGAGTTTAACGCAACTCCTTTACAATCCTAAATAATAGTCGGCTGTGCAGTAATTGGTTTGAGTAGTTTGAAAAGTATTTTTCAAACTAAATCACGAATGATGATTTAACAGTTTTTTAAATCATAATCAACTTATTATGTGCTTTAAACCATTTAAAATATGGCTTAGCAATTTGGGTACAAAAAAATATGACGTAATGATAATTAATATATAAGAAGAAAATATAGAGATGCATAATAATTAATTGTTAATGTATATAAAAAAATTATTAAAAATTATTTAGTGTAACAACTAACAAGTATATCAATGTACAAAGACACCTCAACTTTTAAAAATATTATTATTTTGTTAATAATAATTAAAGTTGTGAATTTATTAGTTGAAACTCATAACTTCACAAATAGAAAATTTAAACTATGAAGCTTTGTTCGAAAATTACTAAACACAAAACCTGAATCAAATCGTTTTGGATAATTTATAATTTGGTAGTTTAAGCTGTTTGATTTTTTCAGCTACTAAATACTAAATAAAATGAGAATGAAAATTAATTTCTCAAAAGGTAGGGATAGAAAGTGAGAGAAAATATACTCTCTCTCTCTCTTTAGGACAACTATAGAAATGGATGGTATGAGAAATTATTAAATAATAAATGATAATTGTACTCTCATAATAGATATAAAATAAATTTGGATTTTTATAAAAATATTAATGTTAGTTCTGTCCTTGTATGGTTGCAAAAATTTTCATTAACTTTTTTAGCTAATTAAATATAAAGAGATCTATCAATATATTGATGAGTTCGTCTCATCAATATGTCTCATCAATACAACAAGTGAATTACCTTTTGTATTAACTCAATTTATTATGAAAAAGTAATCTAAAAGATTGAATTGACGTTTCATTAAGCTTTTGTTAGCTCATTTACTCTTTAAATCTCACTAATAATGATAAGAGATGTCATAAAATTAAAATATATATATATATATTTAAAACTTAGAGTTGAAGACCTTAGATTTATTAACACTTAACTAGTATTATTACTAGACTATAACCTCATGCTAAACTTTTTATAAGTTGAAGATGTGGATAGAGTTGTTCCCGAAAGTTGAGTCTAACGATTCGGGATGTGTATTAAAGATTTTTCATTTTCATATTTATGATGTGTCTATTTTTTACTCTGATTGTTCTGGACTATTTAATTTATCTCTTCTACTATTCTTTGAGATTGGACGGTGGAGGAGCTTGCAAATGAACTTCATCCCCAATGTGGATGGAGTTGGATGGAAGCGTTTCTCACTCATTTTTTTATTTTTGGTTTTTCATTCCATTATTGAGATGGATTCCAAGCACCATTTCTTTTCATTCCATTTTGCCATCTCAAAGACATTGTATTGGATGAAAGGTTAAAGTCAGAGGGTGGGGCTAATGGACTTGCAGGGGACAGTAACCACTATTTGTGAACCATGATGATGTTTTCATGGAACAAATGTTATGTTAACTGTCCCTTTTTTTGTTCTCTTCAGTGTTTGGGGGTGTGCCCACAATTTGTAAGCTAGGGGAGTAGAGGAGAGGGCCTAGTATTCATCAAAATTCACCAAAAAATTGAATCAAGACCTCAAATTTACCATAAAAAAAAAAATAAAGATGAAGAAAAGAGAAAGGTGGAAGAGAGAGAGAGGCAGGCCAGCTGTGAGTCACCCAGCCAGTAATAAGCTTCCAAAATGGGGACGACTTGATGCTTATAATAAGAAGAGGGGGCCATTGATTAAACAGATGAGTGTGGTAAAGGTTTCAATCAATGTCAGTGTGGATGATACTGAGGACGGAGTGATGATGATGGCCCACTGTGCATTCAAATTCATCACACCACTCTCTCCCCTCCCCTCCCAAGCCTTGCTTTCTCCTGGATTCTCCATTCGCCGCCCCCCATCTCTCTCTCATTCTTTCTTTCTTTCTGTTTTCTTAGTTTTCTCTAACCAAAAAGAAGTAAATTTAATTTAAACCCCCCCAAAAAAAAAGACTTCCCCATGAGATAACAGACTCAAAATCCCATTCTTTCAGGACGAAACATTCATCCATTCTATAAACCATATAGATTTTATTAACGGTGTTATAATTATAAATCCCATTCTTCCTTCTAGAACAAATAAATATACCAGACAAGGGACCACATGACATGAGGCCTCTTAACACAATTTCTCATTCCTTAACTGAAGCGTACAGCTTTCATCTGCTGGAGTAGCTCAGTTGGCTAGAGCGTGTGGCTGTTAACCACAAGGTCGAAGGTTCAAGCCCTTCCTCTAGCGCCCTTTTTAACTTAACTGTAATAGACGTTTTTACAAGCTCCAATAATAATTATAAAATTGTTGTTATCTGGTAATGGTAATTAGTGAATTAGGCTGCTTCTTTTCCAATCGGTTATAATTTTGTTTGCAGAGTTAAATAAAAAAGTGGTAGGCAAGTTGGAGTGAGATTGGGGCCATCTTCATTGGATTCCTATAGTGATAGTTGCATCGATTGAAGCTGCAAGTTGTCCATTTAATGTGATTGTTGGTCCTATATATGCACATATATATGCCCTTCAAATCCATATCATTAGTCAGTTGGACCATCTCTTATCGACTAGTCTGCACCTCTAATTTCCTCAAGTCAGTCAATCAAAGAGCCGCATTACACGACTAATCCCTTTTGCTTACTTATCTGAACTTCTTCCATTTGTACCAACCATGCCCCTAAATCACGTTTTTAAGTACTATTCAAAGTTGGATATTTAAGCAATAAAGAGAGTGCGTATCATATCCACTTTTACACCCTAAATCCTCCATTAATAGAGCTCTATTATTCTTGGTCTAAGTTGGAGCTTTAGTTCCTTTCTCAAGGCCAATTGCCAATGGCCCATTGAGACGAGAGGACCACACCGCACTGCACCCCACCTCCATTTTCACCATATTTGGCTTTGCATTTGTGGTCCACACCCCCCCCACCCCCCATTTCAACATCATTTATTTCACCCAATGCCTTCCCCCTCAAAACATTGACATTCCAAAATACATGTCCATTATATGTAAAACAAATTATACTTATAGACAACAAATAAATACAACCAGACAATAACGTAAATGCCATTTTCCCCCTTACCCGGCTGCTATTGTAACACACACACTCAACACTATTTTCTTCAATTGTGGTTTCTCTTGTAACAACCAGCAACCGACAACCATGACCATTCACAATCGGATTTTCATTTTTCAAACCCTAAATGTAAATTAAGTCATCCTATTTATAGAATCAAAGTTTTTATTTGTATATAATTTGTTTTTCCTTTCTAATTCTATCACAAGGCATATCAAGCTATTTTTTGACTTGGGCTACAAGTCCAGAAACATGAGAGTTATCAATGGGCCTTTGAAATTCATATTGGGCCTAATTGGACATCAAGGCTTATGTAGAATTAGGATTTGGAAAATGGAAAGAAAATAAAATTTTTTACTCATGCATTTTTCCATGAACAAAAGGCAAGTGTGTTCCTTCCATAGCTCTTTGTCTGTCTCAAAACATAGCATATATAATAGGAAACGTGAGCCCAATACCTTTGATGTTTAAATTAAAATTCCATGTTCTCCTTTTTAAATCCCCTGTCGTTACTTGGTTAAATTTTTTTAAAAGGATTAAAAGTGCCCTCATCTCCTCTACTATCTCTCCCGTATATGTCTTCTTTCCTCTCTCTCACCAACACTCACTCTACACCGTTCTTCTCCAGGAATGGCGGTTGTGGTGGTGACTTTCTCCTCCTTCTATCCTTCCCCTCATTAATACCTCTTTATAAATTTGAACAAAGCATCACAAACCCTAATCTTTCCTACTCTTTCCATTTTTCCTTCATCCTCTCTTTGGGGCGTGTAAGAAAAAAAATCAAACTGTTGAAACCTACCTAATCAAACTGACCCAAACTACAAGAGAAACGGTTGATTATGGTTTGGTAATTTTAAAAACTACTTGAAGTGATTTGATTTGGGTTTTGAGTTTCAATAAACCACCAAATTGCTCATCTAGTTTTGAGTCCTTAAGTTCATTTTCCAAAACTATAACTTTTTGTTTTGAAGCAGTGTTTTCTTTTTCAAAAATTAAACATTTTCCCCTTGATTTTTCTAAGTCAAATAATATTTTTTCACATAATTTCCTAAAAGTTGAGCTATTCTCACCCTCATCATCACTATAATAACATGAGAGGTTAAAATCACTTACCTCTGAGTCTTCTTTTGCCATTAGACAGAGATTTGCAATCTCTTGGACTTCATTTTCTGATGAAGATGATAAGTCGATCCTGATGACTCCAAGTTGATAAGACATTCCTTTTCTCATCTTTAAGCTTTTCCTCCTTTGTCTTTGGACATTCTGGTTTGATATGTCCAGGTTTCCACAGCCATAGCATTTGATTTCTTGCTTCTGTTCCTTCTTGTCAGTCTTCTCAAACCTATTCATGTGAAAATGCCTAGAAGACTTCTTTTTGAATTTTCTAACAATTTTTTTAGCAAGCACAACAACATCTTATAAACCACTTGATTCAGACTCAGACTCTTCATTTTTACACTTCAAAAGAAACACTTTATTTTTGTTATTTGGGATTTCCTCTTGTCTACTCATGCTCGACTCATGTGTCATTAAAGATCTTAATAATTCATCTAGTGACAATTTCTCTAGGTCTCGTGTTTCTCGAATAGCAATAACCTTGGGATGTCATTCATGAGGTAAACGTTGTAAAATCTTTTCAACAATATCCTCATTAGAGATAGGTTTTCTTAAGTTCTTTAGGTTGGACACTATACTATTTAACCTAGTGTACATATCATTTATTGACTCACTAGCCTGCATAAGAAACAATACATAATCATGTTTAATCATTCTTATGTTGGACCTCTTTACCTTAATTAGAGGTTCCTTCATAAGTTATCTCAAGTTTGTTCAATATCTTCTTGGTCGTTTCACATCCTGAGATGCAATTGTATTCTTTTGGGTTGAGGGTGTAACGCCCCAGCCTCTTTAGGGCGTATATAATATGATAGGATTTTTTTTTCATATACACAAATCACACTAAAATCCTCAACATACCCATATAAGTATAGCATTTCTAAAATGTAACTAAAGAACGATAAATTTAGCCATAAACGGAAGCAAAATCAGAACCTGAATATCAATACATAAAAGATTCATATCACTATGTTCAACATAATATTACAATATTAGTTGAAAACCAAATACAAAAACCAACTGAAATCCTGGGTCCTAGCCCTGGCTTAGGACACACAAAACTTCCATCTTTGCTTATGCCTTGATCACTTCCTTGCCCTTCCGGCTGCTCGTCTCGCCTGGAACGTAGAATATTCTAGAGACATAGTCTAACACTAGAAGATAAATCTTCTAAGAGAGAGTTAAAATGACATGAATGAATGATGCATGAACATGTATAAATATATACCTTAGTGTAACTTTCCTGGCAAACCAGTTTGGTATGGAACCTTGACAGTAGTCCCGACTTGCACACAAGGCAGCGGGGTACCCCAAACGTTGTTCCAATAGTACCCTCAAGGAATTACAGTTACACTATCAGGGCGACACCCCATCCCATGCACACATTCCAATATGCCAATAACATCATGCTATGAGGTATAACACGACTACCAATACAATAGTATATGTACAGGTATGACGAATATACTCACAAATTACATATTACATAACAACCATTGGAGATAGCATGCACAATATGGAAAGATCTTATGAAGTATAAGCTTTTGGGGCGAAATCACTCACCTTTAGACACAAATATGAATTTTCTCAAAAAGCTTGTGTCGCCTCGGATTTTGTGCCAAGTCTCGAAAGTCGCACCAACACCCAACTTTAGGTCTCAAGATACCCTAAACACCATATTTATTTCATAAAAACCAACACCAAATTTTTTCATATTTTCTTCACATTTTTCTTTTATTTCTTCCTATTTCTCACCATGAAAAATCTAAAATAAATACCTATACCAACATTTTTCCAAATATTTCTACACAATAAATCCTAAAATAATTTTCTCAATATTTCTAAAAATTTTTTGGAAAAAACTTGTTGGCCAAGCGCCCTCATGCGCTTAGCGTGTGGATTGAGAGTGAGAGAAGACGTGGAAGCTTCATGCTTCGATCGTCTTTTCTAGTTTCGGCACACCAGTGATGTTGGTTTTCACTCTAGGCTTGTTCTTCTCTTTCAGTTGATCAAGATGACACCAAGATTAGGCTGAAAGAAACATCGGAAAAGGTCTAATCGACCGATTGAAGTCTCGGCTAACTCAACCGCCTAGGTTTTTGGCGAGGCTTTGAATCTCCCTCAAACCTACATGGATGCTCTCCAAATTTTTCAGAAACATTTTATAGCCTTCAAGAAACAAAAGCCCCTTATCTCTTACTCTTGATTTTCCTTTTAACGCCTTCAATTTAAGCATCAAACTTGCAAAAACTCTCGACCATTTCGAACCTTCTTTATAGCCAAAATCGAGCCCCAACACGTCCAATCCTATCTAATCCAAGCCTTTAATGGCCTTTACCTCCCTCAGATCAACCTAAAGCCCTCATTAAAGCTCTAAAAACATCCCTCTCAAGCCCTCGACTTTTCAACCAAGACACTACCGAAAATTTGATCACATCGGCTACCGATATGGCTGATTCTTTGCTGTGGCTGACCCCCAAGGCAGCTAGGCTTAGCCCTGCCCCCTCTGATGACCCTCTCAAACCCCTCACCGACTGCCTTTGGCAATGAGAAAGGTAGCCAACGGATGGCAGTGTTCACACTGCCAGTTTTTTCAGAAATTTTGACTTTGCCCTTCTCAAATTTTGAAATTCCTTTTGTGTCCTTTCACTTAGTCCCTAACCTTTCCAAAATTTACATTGAGGCCCTCAAGCTTTGAAATTTTCATTTCTACCTTGAAAATCTAGAATTTTTGTCATTTTGATCTCATTCGAGCAATTTTAAGAAATTACACTTTGGCCCGATAACCAATTGAACCGTAAATCCTTTCATTTGAACCCGAAACCACTTAAGGGTTGTTCCTCATACCATATTTGAATCCTTTAAGGGTTATGTTGATTTTTGGAAGTCCCCTTCATCAATTCGATTTTTTAACCTAAACCAAAATTGTACAAAAAACTATCTCTGAATCGATTTCTTTCGACACTAAAAATCATGTCTCATGATTCTTTTCAATCTTGTACCCTTTTTCGAAGGTATCTAAACTCCAAGGTACTCCATTCAGTTGATTCGATCATTTTCTTAGGTTATTCTGATACCAATTTTCATGAAATTTCATTTTTCTATTGAAATTCTTGTTCCCAAGATAACCTAAAGTTTATAGGTATTACAGAGGGCACACTCTAGCATATTCTTTGCTACTACATTGAGCTTGATCAACATCATGTCTTGCTCATTCCTGTTTTCTTCTAGTTTAGGAATGATTGTATTCCCCACTACAACAGTTGGCATTTGAAAACCATTGACGATCACCCCCTGAGCCTTAATGTCTCTTGAAATAATGAAGGTTTTCATTATGTTCTTCCAGTAAACATAGTTTTTGCCATTGAAGTAAGGTGGCTTGTTGTAGGACTGACTCTCTTGGTATGTGCTTCCTGATGAGTTGGCCATCTGATCTTTGCTCTAGGTTTGTTAAACTTGTGAATGAGACCTGCTCTAATTATCACTTATTGAAATAATTATCTTAAGAGGGGGCGAATTAAGTCCCCCCCGCCCCCCAATTTTATAATCAATTTAAAGATTGAAGTAAAAATAAGAATGTAAGAAAGAAAGAATGCAACACAACAGATTTTAAGTGGTTCAATTTTAAAAGCCTACTCCACTACCTCGGTGTATCACCAAGGATTTTGGCAAACCACAATTCTTTACCTTTACCTTGTAGCTTTTAAACAGGCTCAATTACAATCAATACAAGTCACCTTTTTATCACTTGGCTGTACCACAACCAATGCTTTTTAAGGTTCAAGTTTAACCTTTATAAGCTTTCACAAAAGAAGATGAAAGGATTTTTCAAGAGAAAAATATAATATATTACAACAAGAACAAGAATTTCTCTTGAACAGAAGAGAGATAAAGAATGTAAATTTACATAACTTTCTCTTTGAAATCTCACAAAAGATAAACTTAAGGCACGAGAATATCAGAAGCCTATGTGTAGTTTTTGAAGTCTGGTTCAAGCTCTTAAAAATTGTTGTAACCTTCTTCAGCATGCTCTATCACCTATTTATAGATTTTTTGCATTCAATGTTTGCTGATAGGTTAATTCATAAAAGAAATGTGTGTTTGTCTCACAACTGTCATATTTTGTCTCTATGTTTATCAAACAAACAATTAGATATTGATAAAATATATGTATAATGTTTGAAGTGTTTTAAATGAACTAAAAAAGTAAGATAGACTCATTAAATGCATTGTAACAACTATATTTTTCAAATTTTGATAGAAAATATTTGAGTATATTTTAGCATTACTCAACTAAGCTTGATTCTTACTCGATTAGATGACTTATGTAATTGATTATATTTCGGGCTTACTTGAGTATGACAATTCTATTACTTGATTCTTTTTTAAGCTTCAAAAAGGCGCATTATCTACTCAATTACTTAGCTAAGTTTACTCAATTAATTTTGATATTTACTCGAGTATAAAGAATTATTACTTGATTAATTCTGAGTCTAGAGACTTAGACAAATTTTAGACTATATTTACTCGATAATATAGGAAACTTATTTGAGTACAAAAATAATATTACTTGATTAATAAAAAAACTTTACTCAAGTAAAAAGATGCCTAGATTCTTGAACTTAAGATTACTCGATTACCAAACAGATTTACTTGAGTGTTAACGATGATTACTTGATTATAGAACTACCTTGATTAATTTGAAGGAAATAAAAAATTGCATTACACACTCGAGTATAAGGTTTTAGTTAGTTGAGCACTTATTATCTTTACTCGATCACTCTTATATTTGCAATCGATTATCTTTGAAATATATTGAGCATTCTTTGATTACTCTTATGCCTTACTCGATTGACATATACATGAAAGCTTTGTTGTTACTTGATTATTTTGAACTTTCTACTCAATTAAAAGTTTATCAGACTTAAGAATTTTCAAATGGTTTTAGTCATCATCTTTGAATCAAATTTACTAAAAAATATTTTCTCATTGTTGCTGCTATTTGCTATGTTGAGAAATTTGTGTTTTGATTTAATTAAACTAAGTCCGAAAGCCCAACAATTGATCCAAAATAGCAGCAACAATAATTTGATATAGAATTGCCAGCAAAAAATCAACTAAGGAGATACTGTAGAACTAGACAACCTTCAAGTAGGGACTCTCCATCTGATTATGTGATAGTTATTGATGGGAGAGAACTAGAGAGTTATGGTGAAACCTTAAGTCATTGACAATAAAGAAAAGTGGTTAGAGGCTATAACGTCAAACATGCAATCTTTGCATATATAAAAATGAGACTTACGAGTTAGTAAAACTATCTAAGGAAAAAAACACACTAAAGAATAAATGGGTGTATAGGCTAAATACTGAAGGGAATGCTTTGCAAACTAGGAATAAAGTCAGACTTGTGGTGAAAGGCTTTAGTGAAAAAGAAAGAGTAAATTTAAAAAAAAAAATCTTTTCTTTAGTTGTGAACATATCATCCTTTAGAGCTAAGCTTGGTCTAGCTACTAGAAAGGATTTGGAAATTGAGCAGATGGATGTGGAAACAATGTTCATTCATGATGATTTGAAGGAAGCGATTTATATGGAACAATTATAAAGCTTTTGTGTAAAAAACAAGGTAGACCTAGTTTGCAAATTGAAGAAAAGTCTTTCATAGTCATGGTTATTATAAGACTAGTCTTCAAATCGTTGTGTTTTTATCATGCGTTTCTTAGGTGGTGATTTTTCTCTTGTCTATGTTTATTATTGGTTAGGAAAACAAAAAATTGTTAGTTTAAAAAATGAGATATACAAATCTTTTTCTATCAAGGATCATAAGTTAGCAAAGAAAATACTTGGTATAAGAATCACTCGTGACAGGAAAGTAAAAAAAATGTGGTTTTCACAAGAGAACTAGATTGAGAAGGTACTCGCAAGGTTTTGTATGGATAGGGCAAAATTAGTTGGCCTCCATTTGTGAATCATTTTAATTTGAACTCCAAATACTGTCCTACCATAGATATAAAGAAAAGAAATTAAAGATATGAAGAAAGTTCCTTACTCCTCAACAGTTGGTTCATTTATATATGCTATGCATATTTTATTTATTTATTTTTATCAAGATTTACATATCTCATGCAGTTGTGTGGTTAACTGATTTTCTCCAATCTAAGTAAAGAACGTTGGAATATAGTGAAGTGGATCCTTAAGTATCACAAATGTAATACCCCAAGAGTCTAGAGAAAGGTAGTATATATCGATGATAAGTAAGGAAGAAAACAAGACCAGTTGGAAACCTTTTAGGTTGAATATAGGAAAAGAACTTTCGGGCTAAACGTGCTTAACCTGGGGAAGTTTAAGGATGGGTGATCCCCTGGGAAGTTCACGTAGGCCCATCAAGGTAAGTTATTTCGGTCTTTTCTATTGCTTAATGTGGGATGTTACAGGTGGTATCAATGCCGATCCTTGGTGAAGGTGGTTCGATGAGGGCAAGGAGTGGCGCCGGGGCTCGAGGGCTTGTACAAGGAGCGATTTCTAGCACACTTCTAGGATGGCAGTCCTCAAAGGGGAGAAGATCTCTGACTAATTGTAAGGTTGCAGGACGAGGACGTCATGTGCTCAAGGGGGGAGAACGTAATACCCCAAGAGCCTAGAGAAGGATAATATATATCAAGGATAAATAAGGAATGAAACAACACCAGTTGGATACTTTTTGAGCTAAATGTAGACAAAGAATGCCCGAGTTAAGTGTGCTTAACCTGGAGAAGTTTAAGGATGAGTGACCCCTGGGAAGTTCACGTAAGCCCATCAGAGTAAATTGTTTCAGTCATTCCTATCACTCGATACGAGATGTTATAACAAATGTACATATCAAACTTGTCTTTTTTTTGGGGGGGGGAGGGGGGGATTGATAAGCTGGACTTGGAATATTTCATAGATGAAAATATGACTCAAAAGTACATATCGGAGTATTTGAAAACCTTTCCATGGAGAGTAATATCTTAGCAGTCAAGATTGTAAAAATGTGTTACATTATCTAAGAAAAAATTTATTGCAATCACTAAAACTTGTAAAGAGATATTGTGGATGAAGATATTTTTAGAGGAATTCAGGTTGAAACAAAGGAAGTATGTGTTACATTATGACAGTCAAAGTTCCATTAATCTCAACAACATCCCAACATTTCACTCAAAGTTAAAGCACATTCATGTCAGGTACCATTGGATTAGTGATGTTTTGGATTCTATATTATTGAAGTTGAAAAGATTCATATTAATGAAAATGATTCAAATATGATAACTAAGTCCTTGATAAAAAAAATAAAAAATTAAACGTTGTAGAAGGAAGTTCGAAATGGTGACTCGCCTCATATAACTCAGAAGGGGGAGATTTATTGGGCTTCCTCCATATATGGGTTGAAAGAGAGATGCAGTGATGCATGAAAACGGTTTGAAGACGTCGTTTTGGCATTTTCGAGATATTTCTGATTTAAAAAATGTTGAAAGCTGTTAGATATGTTTTTTTTGGGTTGTTTTTGTAATTTTAGAAGTGTTTCAGGTGGCGTTTTGCAATTAACCTAAACCATTGAAAACGCGTTTCTTGTGACTGAAGCTAGTTAGAGACGAAAGTGATTTTGTCTCTAATCAGTAGATATATACTTCTCTGTTCTTTCTTCTCGAGTTCTCTTTCTCATCACTCCCTAGCCCTAATTTATTGTCTGAAGTCCAAAATTTGACTTAATCCTCTCGTCTTTGTTCTCACACCTAGTGTCGATTGTCGTCGATCTCTTGCCACCGATTGCTAGGTGCTAATGCCATCGTCGATTCAGTTGCTCGATCATCTCACTGTTTTCAGGACCTTTGTTGTCGTTCCCTCTTACCGCTAATTGCTGAGTGCTCAGTTCTCGTGCCATTGTTGATTTCGTTCTAACACCCTTTGTTGTTGTTCCTTTTCGTTGCAAATTGCTTGGTGCTTCGTTTCCGTGCTCGATTGCTTTGTCACGTCGTGGATTATTGGATTGCTCATTCTAAATCTAATTAGGTGATTCTTGTCGATCAGTTTATGTTTAATAAATATTTTTTATAATTTTCTATAATAAAAATTATATTTACAAAAAAATCCCTATATTTTTTTTATTTACATTTTTACCTGTGTTTCCATTTCCTTCTTTTTTTGAGAAAATATCATTTTCTCATTTTCGTTTTGTATTAGGGACGTTTCCCGTTTTCGTGCAACCTAGGGGAGATGATTTAAATATTATTTTGATAAATTTATAATTATTTCTTTCAGCCCATGAGATCATGTGGTAAAAATAAAAAAAATAATATGAGATAATTGTTAAGACTTATTTAAAAGTCTTATTTAGTGAGAATGATGTTATCATCTAATTTGACTTGGCGGAAAAAAAAATCAAAATAATGTTAAAATTGGAATTAATCCAATTTAGAAGGCAAGCTTAAATGGTTAAAGGATTTGATAATTCAATTTGAGTTGGAGGAGAAGTTTATATATATATATATATATATGGGTGGGGAAGGATTTAAATGACCTAGAGATTGATTGAATGGTAGAATTAATTTGTACTCTTGGCTTAGTGAAATTGGATTGAAGAGAGTGAATTTTAATTCTCAAGTTTTATTTGAGTGTTTTGCTCATTTGGAAGTTAATTTTGGTAATCTCATGACTATAATTGAGTGATTGATCATCGTTCCATTGAGTTGAGATTTTGGAGAGATCTTTTAGTTATTGTAAGCAAGATTTTGTATGATGAATTTGTACATTGGAAATCTCTATTCATATTTTTGTGATGTCATCAGTCTTTTAGGTAGTTAAGTAAGATTGTTCTAATCTACTTTGAACTTCTTTTAGTTCCTTTGTGGAGTTATAAGGAGTTATTTAATTATTGTAAGACCATTTTTTTTTTATTAGGTGTGACTTATTATATCGATTGATTCTTGATATTGGATTCTAGTCAGGGCTCGTCCATTGATTTTGTAACGACTCGTGATTGGAGTTTGAGATTTTTGTGTCGTTGAAGTGGTGTAGTTGATGTTTAGTAGCATGTAGGAGGTAATATGGCAGCAACTGTTGATAGGAGGAGGAGCAGTTATCGATCATTGATGTCCAAGAACTTTGTCAGTCGATAGTTGCCTAGGAATCTGTCGATTGATTGCTGAAGTTGTCAACCTAATATTTGAGTCTGTCGGCTGTCTGTGATGGAAGTGGTTATCTAGTTGAGGCGGTGGAGAGTTTCTAGAATTACAAGAGGGCACATGAGTGGTCTTCTACGTCCTTCTAATGCCTATTATGTGTATATATATATGGATTGAGAGAGGAAGATTTCTCACGAAATAGAGAGAGAAATTGGGAGAAGGAAGAGAAGAAGAAAGAAAGGAAGAAGAAAGAAGTTGTGGTTGAAGCTGTTGATCAATCTCCATAGACTTAAGGCAAGTTCTATATTCTCTTTTTCAAGTTCTTTTCTTACTCTTATTCTTGTGAGAGGTTGGTTTATCACCTCTTGTTGTTGCTTTGCAAGATTTTCTTCCTTTTATGTTTCAAGAAAGAAGCCCTCATTTCTCTTGTTTTGATGAGATACTAGTTTACTTCATCTTGGTGTTGCTTTTGCAAGTTCTCTCCTTCCATTTTGCTTCCAACTACAAGTCCTAATTCTTCTTTTGTCCTTACACACTGAGTCATGGGACTTAGTGGATTTTGGGTAGTAAAATTCCTTACTCTTGGAAGAAAAGCTATTGAAACTTATGTATGTAAAAGTTATTGTAAATCTCTCTTATTCCTCGATAGTTCTTGTTGGTATGTTCTGAACTTCAAATAGGGCTTGTTTCACTATAATCCTTTGGGAATGAAGTATTTATTGTTAGATTTAGAGTATGGATCTTGCAAGGATTTTTTTGAAAAACTTCCAAGTTGGTATTCTATTTCGAGTGGGTAGGGCATTATGTCGATCGACAAATGCCTTCAAATTAATCTATCAATCAACTTGCCCCAAGCATACTGTCGGTCGACAGATGCTTGGCTATTTGTCGACCATTCGAGTTATCTATTTACTTCCAGATCCATGTGGTTTTTTGATTGTTCCCAAATTAATTCCACACCTTGAATGGCTGTTTTGGAATGTAAATAAGCATGTTTGAGCAAGATAATGAGCTAGCATTGGGCCATATGGAAAAATTGGTGATTGGGGGAGTATTAAACTTGTGTGTCTTAATTGGGAAGGTTTAGGGGTTTAGATGCGTATGCATGGGTTGTAGATGAGCTAGAGATTATGTCGTCTAGAGTTATAAGTTGGGAGGTAGAATTCATGGATGTCCTCTTAAGATGAGTGGACATTTGTCTTGAGGATTGCTTTGTGAATTTGGTTATGGAAGAAGATGTCTAAGTATATATCTTGAGAGTAATCATAGTTTTGGAAGAGATAGGAAGTACTGTATGAAATCATGTACATGTATGCTTTATGTGGTTGATCGTGATTCTGGAAGATAAGAGCTATGGTTATATGGATTGACCTCTCTTCCAGACTGGAGCACCACAACGATGAGGCCACTATACACTTGACATGTGGTATCGTAGATGTGTAGACGTGTGCGAGCTTGATGGGAGAGAGTTGAGAATGAACCGAGAGTGCTGTTATGACGAGGCCACTGCATACTTGGCTTATAGTATCATAGATGTGTGCCGGTGCTGCAGAGCTGAGCTAGTTGAGGGCACTATTATGATGAGGTTACTACATATCTGGCATGTGGTATCATAGGTGAAAGCTAGATAGTAAGGGACTATAGAGCGAACTGAGGGCATTGCTATGATGAGGCCACTACATACTTGGCGTGTGGTATCATAGGTGTGTGCTAGTGCTGTAGAGTTGAGAACAGGCTGAGGGCACTGTTACGGTAAGGCCACTGCATACTTGACATGTGGTATCGTAGACGTGTGCTAGTGCCACAAAAATGGATTGGATTTATGGGCTTAGAGTGGGTTGCCATGTGATATGAGTATTATGTTATTGCAAAATAATGAGTGCTATGCTTAAAGCATTATATGGGTCCTAGAGACTACATGGTAGCAAGGATATTGGATTGTGCCTTATCCATGCTATGATAGGAGCTTGTTATTTGTGTGGATTATATTGATCTCGATTATGACTCTATCTGTGATGTTCTATGTTACAATTCTACCTGTGTTATTCCATGCTACGATTCTGCCATATATTGTTTGTTATTGCTTATTGAGTCTCCGTTATTATATATCTCATGCTCCATTTCGTTATATTATATTTGTTGGGATTTGCTACTCATTCTTTCTCTTTACATCATTCCAAGTACAGGTAAAGCGAAGATTGAGATTAGTCCTAGCAAGGCATGATTAGATGTGTATAGAACTCACCTGAATAAAAGGTCTTAGGGGTGTTTGTTTGGTTGGTTTGTACCATGCTAATGGTTGTATTTGTTTGTCACTTGGGCTTGTTGTACTCCCTTTGAGACAACCTAATGGAGTATAATTGATATTGCTTATGTTGTTCTATGTGAAAAAAAAAAAAAGTGGATTCAGTGCCATATTGATCGAGTTTTATTCTGTTTCCATCTTGCAGGGACTTGCCCTTATAATTCCTATGCTAGCGGGGCTTTCGGAGGCCGACCCTCATAGTTTTGTCACTAAGCCTTTATATTGAATTTTTGGGTCTTCCAGTGTTTTCCTTTCATCTTGAAGGGTTTTCTATGTTAAATCTTTGAGTTTAATTGTTTGATTTTATTAATTTTTATTTGGTTATTGTCATTATCTAGTAATATATTATATATATTGTCACAATTGAGAACAAATTTACTTTAAATTATTTAGTAATTTAATTTTTCTTCCAACATTGTAGGCAACTCTCATGGTATGATTGCTTTTATGATGTTAATATTTTAAAAATGATTCAAAATCTAACATATTTTTTAGTAAGTAAGCCTATACGAATTCGGATTTAACAGAGAACAATGAAAGCTCATGAGACTGAAATTTATTAGAATTATCATTTATTATTGGATTACAACTTTATTCATTATTTAAAATTTATTATAAGTTGCGAAGTTCTAGTCATGAACATTGAAAATTAGCATATAATAATACACAATAACTAGTAAATCATTGTGTCTTAATTAGCTCAGTATTTGATATTTGACTTATTGTTTGCTATATCAACCAAAATTTCTTGCACGCATGCCTAGCTAAATCACACAGATGGACGAGTTGTGCAAGGAATAAACTTCGTTGCGTCACTCTCATGCTGACATGGCAGCATATAGCAGTCTTACACTAAGCCCAATTAACTCATTAATATACTTGGTTTTAATTATATAAGGGTTATACCTATATATATCCTATATTTTTATATTAAATAGAGTTAATTGATATCCATTAGATACCATTTAAATGAGAAATGATCATCGTCTAACAAAACAGTGCATGAGATGGCAATATGGTCCAAGAATGAAAGGAAATTTTCAAAGAAAAACAACTTGAATATGGAATCTTCCGCAGAAGTTCAAGTTCTACAATGATTTAAATAGTAAAATAACAACTACTTCCTCCTAATCAGCAGAAAAATAGGAAGTTAAAAACAACCAATTTGATCCCTAAAATATCTCTAACTGAGATAACAAACTTTCTTAACAACTAGCCTTAATAATCTAACACTCCTCCTTAAGATAGTTGTTGGTCACTCCCAGCTTTTTCCTCATATCTTCAAATTGATCACGTGAGAGTGCCTTTGTGAGAATATCAGCTAGTTGCTCTTCTGCTGGACAATATATCATTTCAATCTCCTCTGCCTTGACTGCCTCTCGAATGGCATGAAACTTGACAGAAATGTGTTTGGTTCTTCCATGCTGAACTGGATTCATTGTGATAGCAATAGCTGACTTGTTATCCACATGCATCCTAGTAGGAGAATTTTGAACCATTCCAAGGTCTGCAAGCATCTTCCTTAGCCATAAAGCATGATTGCTAGCTGATGCAGCTGAGATATATTCTGCTTCAGCTGTAGATTGAGCTACAACATCTTGTTTTTTTGAGTTCCAAGAAAACACTCCATTTCCAAAAGAAAAAACATATCCTGAGGTGCTTTTGAAATCATCCACACTACCAGCCCAGTCACTGTCATAGAAGCCTTCCAACTCTGGGTTTTCAAGCCTTGTGTATGTAATACCAAGGCTAGCAGTGCCTTTAATGTACCTTAGGACCCTTTTTGCTGCTGCAAGATGAGTTTTCCTTGGAGCATGCATAAATCTCGAGAGCAAACTAGCTGCAAACATTATCTCTGGCCTTGAGGCTATTAAGTACAATAAAGAACCAACAATGCTCCTAAAAACTTTGGCATCAACAACCTCACTTTCATCCTCTTTAGATAGTTTAGCATTAACTACTAAGGGTGTAGGTACTTGCTTTGCTTCACTCACCTTGAACTTCTTCAATAGGTCCATGGCATACTTCTTTTGTGTTAAGAAGATGCCTTTTGATTCTTGATATACTTTCAGGCCTAGGAAATATTTCATCAGTCCCAAATCTGACATTTCAAATTCCTTGGCCATCATCAGCTTGAACTCTTTTGCAGCCCATACATCTCCTCCTGTAATCAACAAGTCATCTACATACAAAGATAGAATAGTTGAACCTTGCCATCAACTATTTTGACATATAGTGTGGTTTCATTTTCACTCCTTTTGAATCCTTGTTGCATTAGAAAAGTATCTATTTTGCTGTACCAAGCACGTGGTGCTTGCTTCAATCCATAGAGTGCTTTATGCAATCTATAAACTTTATCCTCTTCTCCTGGAATACTAAAACCTTCTGGTTGCTTAAACTTAACAAAAGAGCCGAACACTTCAGACTTCTTCTTTAAAAAATAAATCCAGCTATATCTTGAGTAGTCATCTATGAACAGCAGGAAGTATTTGCTGCCACTCAGTGATTCAGTGGACATTGGTCCACATAAATCAGAGTGCACAAGCTGTAACTTCTGAGTAGGCCTCCAGCTTCTTTCCCCAAAAGGCAACCTTGTTTGCTTCCCAAATTCACAAACAGCACAGATACCTGGGTTTGTTACAGTAATAGGGAAATCCTCAACTAGACAGTTTTCATGCATCCTTTTGAGTGTGCCATAACTGAAGTGTCCAAACCTTTTATGCCAAAGGTTAGACTGATTGATACTAGCAGCAAAAGACCTCAGTTTAGACTTCAACTCTATTGGAAAACACTTTTCTCTCATAGGTACTTCTAGAATCAAAAATCCACCAGCATCACTTACTAGGCATTTCTTATTCTCAAAATGCACAACATAATTTTGTTCAAGTAATTGTCCCAAACTAAGCAGATTTTGACAAATATCTGGTACTAAAAGAACATCAGCAATGAACTTGGTACCTGAAGAGGTGTCTATTGCAACCAACCCTTTTCCTTTGGTTTTCAGAAAGCTTCCATCTCCGATCTTCACTTGGGTTGAATGTAACTCATCCAACTGAGTGAAAAGCTTCTCATTTGGAGTCATATGTTGAGAACAAGCACTGTCAATGAGCCAAATATTTGACTCAAAGTCAGTACCACTTTTTGTGGCAGAGAACAATCTCTCCTCTTGACAATGATTTGCCTCAGTCACCTGAGCCTGCTGGTTGGCTTCTCCCTTTCTCTTACAGAATTTCCCACTATGTCCAGGCAGGTTACAAAGAGAACATTTGTATCCTGGCCTAAACCAGCAAAATGCTTCTGCATGAGTGTTTTTACTGCAATGAGAGCAGGGAGGATATTCCTTCTTTTGCTTGTAACTTTTCTTTTTTAACTTGCCCTTCTTCTCTCCATCTCCTTTTGTATACTCCTTCTGCTTCCCCTTGCTTTTAAAGCTAGAGTAAAATGCACCTTCCACCTGTACTTCATGTCTAATAGCCCTCCTTTGTTCCAGTGCTTGGAGTGAACTCACCAACTCATCAAGTTTGAGCGTGGTTAAGTCCTTTGAGTCCTCCAAAGAGGAGATTTTAGATTCAAATCTCTCTGGAACACTCACAAGGATTTTTTCCACTCTTCTTCTATCAGGGAGATCCTCTTGAAGCAACCTAATCTGATTGACCACCTTCATAAGTCGATCAACATAGTCCTTGATGCTTTCAGAGTCCTTCATCCTTGACAAATCGAAGTCTCTCCATAGATTGAGAAGCCTCATCCTCTTGTTTGCTTCACTGCCCTGGAACATTTCTTTGAGCCTATCCCATGCCTCTTTTCCAGTTTGACAAGTTAAGATTCTAGCCAAAATTCCTTCTGAGACTGATGCATGAATAGCTGACAAGGCCTTATACGGCTTGACAGATTCTTCACTTTGTTGCCTCAGCTGGTTGATGGTGGGATTAGCCGGTAATGCTCTCTGCACATAGCCTTCCTCTACACAAGACCATAAATCCTGTGACTGCAAAAAGACTTTCATTTTGACAGCCCAAATTTGGTAGTTTTCACCATTGAAGAGCTGTGGTGATGGAACGATGAAGCTACTGTTGAATGATGACATTTAGGTTGGCTTTTGAGGGTTATTTTCCTGAGGTTGAAAAGGTAGGCAGAATATAGAAGAATGGAGATTTTTTTTGTTGAAGTTTTCACAGACCCTTAAGATCAAAAAAGGGCTCTGATACCATGAAAGGAAATTTTCAAAGAAAAACAACTTGAATATGGAATCTTCCGCAGAAGTTCAAGTTCTACAATGATTTAAATAGTAAAATAACAACTACTTCCTCCTAATCAGCAGAAAAATAGGAAGTTAAAAACAACCAATCTGATCTCTAAAATATCTCTAACTATGTAACAACCATAGCTAGACTTATTCAACAAGAGATAACAAACTTTCTTAACAACTAGCCTTAATAATCTAACAAAGAAGACAAGAGCATCTTAGATTGATCGAGCAGCAAATGACTCTCCAAATGGTTACCATTGTAGTATTGGTTTTGGTGGAGTTTATATATGATTACTAGTTATATATATATATATATTAATTTTGACTAGGATTAAAAATGGAGGTAATTAATTAAGCAAATACTAGCTACCTACATCTGTGCTCATCTCGCTACAATTTCTGTGCCTCCACCCAGCTCCTTTTTAGTGACGGTGCTGGGTGAAGCATTGTAACTGTGTTTCTCCCATTCCTCTATTTGCATGCTCTCCTTTAGGGTTTGGGCATTTTCAATCAACTTACCACTACTAGCTCACAAGCTTTGGGAGCATTGTAATTCTGATTTTTCTAATGGGGTTTCGTGGATCAACTTGGCCATGGGACCTTGGGAAAAGGATTCAAAGTTTTGGCCAATCTTTTTTGCATCTTAGGGCAATAGGTAATCTCGATCCCTATACAAGTATGGCTCTTGCTCTGACGATGATGAAGTTGAAGCCAAGTTAGTTGTTTTGTTTTGGTATGAACTCAAAGGCAAATGGCTGAGATATAGTCTTTCTCTTGTTGGTTTTTACTTTATAAATGTAGGGGTCTGTATATATGATTTTGTATCTCCCACAATATATCAAGTGTTCGGGGTTGCCCTTCCGCTTTTGCCTATTACCTACAGGCCCTGGCCCCGGGAGTGGCAGACCAGGCGGATTCCTCATTTGTGTCGGCTATATGGCCCTTTAGGCCACCTATCTTCCCTTTTCTTTCTTTTTGGCTGGGAGCCTCTCTTCTCTTTATATACAGGGATTTCAAAACCAATCCAATTAGCTCCTTTGCTCAATGCTTGATTCCTATCCTTGCTTATTTCCCAACTCCTACAAAAGAGTATCTGGGTTCTTTATAAACTAGCTAGTAGCCATATTGATGGGTATTAGGTTTTTTTGTTTGGACTTGCTGTCATACTACATTGTTTGGGAGGGACGGATTAGCTTTCTTCTATTATTATTGGCCTTGTGCCTTGATCTTAATCCAAGCTAAAGAAAAGAAAAAAAGAAAAAGTTAGTCAACCCTATAGTGGGATAAAGGTTTTGTATATTGTTGTATGTACATAAGATTAATGTCCTTTTTCTTTCATTTGAAATTCTTAGTATCCGTAGATATCCGGACATGTGTCTTGATTTCACAAATATAGGTACGAAAAACTTCTAATCATCAAATACTAATTAGGAAAAAATGTTGATTTTGAGCAACAAAAAACAAATGTGTGTAGCAAAACATGTGCTATAAGTTTCAGATGATCAAAAAAGGCAAGGGAAAAAGTCATCAATCATCTTCTATAAAAACAAAAAGTGTTAATCTATTTCCCAATTTGCATGATCTCCTTTAGTTATGTGATGCCATTTTCCACACATTGTAATCTCTTACCTTCCACACATTGTTATGGATTTGAAGACTTGACATATACCCAATTCAATCCCCCATATACCTAATTCATTGCCCTCTCCATTCTCAATGCCTAACTTGAGCTCTTCTGGTTATGCAGCTCACATGGAAAATATCTTAAGGTTTTCATCTTGAACATGCACCCTTTTTGAATTCGGCAACCCAAATATACCTAACAATGGCGATGATGAATTCTTCTCACATGCCATTGCGCCCAAGAAACAGCTTATTATCACTTACTTTTTAGTAGCTGGCAAGGTATATAGTTAATTCTAGGGTTTTCAAATTAAGATATAGTGGGATGTCCTCGATAAACTTGCAGTACCATCCGATCCTTTAATCGTTTTTGTTTACCGATCATCATTGCTATTAATTAGATTAGAAGAAATAGGACTAGGGCTTACAATAAACAGAGGATATCAGTACAGATTTAGTTAATGGACTTTAAGACATTGTTAAAGAAGAATTCCACCAGAACCACCAACATGATTGATTAGGTATATGGGCCCTAACCTTGAAAATCATTCCACAAAAAAATGATATTTTAGGTCAGATTAGACTGGGTCATTTAGATA
The DNA here is from genome assembly GCA_036245055.1 of Diospyros kaki. Classification (NCBI taxonomy): domain Eukaryota; kingdom Viridiplantae; phylum Streptophyta; class Magnoliopsida; order Ericales; family Ebenaceae; genus Diospyros; species Diospyros kaki. Next base: position 36,248,620 of record BSEG01000016.1, read on the forward strand.
ACGGCCTCAGATTTCCAACCTAAACCTGTAAATCAACACCCGATAGCGTTAACCAAATGATGACTTATAAAGTGGACCGCGAAGTGATTTTATAGGGTATTTAATTAAGAAACTAATTTCCTCCTTCCCAGGGGATTTCGAGAATTCATTTTCTTGAAAAATTTAATCAGAGAAAACTCCATCATCATCATCATCATCATCGCGCCTTTTAAACCACAGAAGCTTAACTAGTAGTATAAACCGGTTTCTTTATTTCCACTCTAAAGCCAAAAATTTGCAAATAGGAAGAAGAAGAATTGGAAACAAGCTACACATCTCATCAAAAGGAAGGCTAAACAATTCAAATAAGCCCACATAATTTAGAAACATTTCTCAGATGTGAGTATATATATACACAATTAATGACCTAATTGATCAACACTAGTAGTAGCAGATGTATAGATTATTATGCATATATATAGAAAGAAAGTTACTCAGTCATCTCTCCTTCAAAATACACAGTGGAAATTAAGCAAAAGAAAATGGATATATGGGAGTCAGTCAATTCATGATATTGGCTCTCCTCTTCTTACACACAACCTACACATCACAAATTCTTATATATATATATATATATATATAGTTCTACCAGCTCCCATTTGATGAAGATTGATTTAACACTCACTTACTACCTCAGTCTCCACTTCCCTTCTGTGGAAATTCCGGTGGCACCCGCAGGCGGAGCACGTGAGCTCGCCGCCGGTCCCTTCCTCTCCGCTTGCCATGAACTCCCTGCATCCGTCAACGGCGTACCCTCCGATGCCGGCGGCGTGGTTCTTCTGGCACTCCCGGTACCTCACAGTCCTGACTGTGAAAGATGAATTGGTAGAGTTTCTTGAGGCGGCCGCTTCTCTCTTCAGCACCACTTGACGCTTCCTCATTTCTTCTATTGGCCCTTCTTCTCCCAATGCTCCAAATTCTGGCATAGAGAGAGAGAGAGAGAGAGAGAGAGTAGTAAGGCAAGTCTATATATTTGGCTTAATTTGGGTCCAGCCCTAACCCTAGAAGCCATATTTATAGCCAGAAAAACCAACCTTAGTGACTTCGTACCTTACAGTCATTAATTCAAAACAACTCAATTATTTATAATTTAATGAGTCAATAATCAATTATGGTTAGTATTTCTAAAAGTCCTAGTGTCACGTTATTTTGATGACATTTTTTTTGGCGGGTCTAGCTAAAAATTCTATAAAAGTATCATTTTTCTCGTGTTTGATATTCAAAGGTAAACCTTAAAATGATGGACATGAATTGATACCCAACTCCCTAGCAACTTTTTATGGAGTAGATTGAAAACAATTTGGCACCTATTAAAGTGCAGGGTTTGGATCCCAATGCATAACCCTAAAACTATGAGACAGCTTTGCATTTTAGGGCAATAATAACAGCCAATCTTGTTTGTTATATATGGGAATGAACAGCTAAGCAGCCTTGAAAACCTCTAATCCTCTGTGGCCCCAAAAGGCCTAAATTGATGACAAAGAGCAGGCTGTGGGGTGCAATGAAGCGATGCCAAACTGTGCCCAACTCGTACGGCAAAATCCTTTTACCTTGCGTGCTTGTTTGCATGTAGCAAATTAGTTAATGACCAATTAAATGAAAGATTGATTGTGTTATTTGCAACACGATCCTCAGTACATTTTGTTCCTATCCAAATGGAGAAAAGTGTCTCTATATATGTAAAAGTGGGCAAGGAGGGCTTGTAGGTTCTTAGTCGATGCCTTTCCTAGTTGCCTAGTATCTTTCCATGGAGAAAAGTGAACGGGCTTAGGTTGGTTTTCCAATTTGTGCTCTCTTGAGTCTCATGGCCTTATAGTCTTAGTGCGCTTCTCTCTTGGGGATTGATCTTGTATTCTTGGCCTCTCTAGGTCTTGAGTTTGGCCTGTGGTTCTTTTGTTATTAATTTGGGTGGACTTAGACAAAGGGAATGAAAGAAAAAACATTTACTTTTCTTTTTCGTCAGAAAAAATGTGAGAGAGAATTAGTTGATTGAGTTAAATAAGCAATTCAATTTAAAATAAATTTTATAGTTATATATATCTTCTAAAACTTTAATATACTTAATTAACCTCGGAATAGTCTTAATTAAAACATTAAAAACTTCACACCCCATTCATTAGAAGAAATAGGGAAAAAAAGGAATGGTCTTAATTTCGGCATATTTGGTTCTTTGTTGATTTTTTTCCTAAGTAATCCCCTAATTCATCTCTCTTTCTCTTCTAAGAGATTATTCAAACCATCCAACATTTACTATTTCCATCCGAATTTTTAACTTATCTTCTGAAGTCTTTCAATCCAAACAAGCTGTTAGGTAAAATGGCAAATCATCAAGGACGATATCTATCATGAAATTGTTATAATTTTTTGTCGCAAACGTACATATTATCAAAATGATATGTTAATGATACTTTTATTATTATTATTATTATTATTATTATTATTATTATTATTATTATTATTATTATTTTGCTAGGTAATGATACTTCTATAATTAAGTATAAGCTAAAGTATTAAAAAATATCTAATTTTTGCCTTATGTTAATGATACTTTTACTGTTATTTTTTTATGTGGGAAGTTGGTTTGATGTCTTAGTTGATGAGCTTGAATTTGCTACCTAAGAAGGGGCCAAGAGCTTACATAAATACAAGAACAGTGGCAAAAACTTTACCATCAACCTAAATTGTGAGTTTTTCATCTCGTCGTGTGCTTATCTGACAAGAACGTGGCACTTTGTTCATTAAGTCATCTAACATAGGTTATTATGTTAGCAATTATAGGTAAATAATAAAGGCAATAAACAGTAGTTTGTAAATGAAATTAAGTAATAGGGTAAATTGCACAAATCACGACTCAAGTTTGACATAATTACAAAAATTACTCCTCACGTTTTGAAAATGGCATAAAGTACCCCTTAGTTAGATGTTAATGTAAGATGGTGAAATAACACTTTTGCCCTCATAATAAAAAATGATTTCTGATTTTAACAAAGAATTAAACGAAAAAGAAAAGCAGTATACAATAATAAAAAAAAAAAAATCAATGATGATTGATTGTTGGTCACTAACCACAACCAATGTCATTATTCCATATAAAATAGAGAGAGAGAAGAAGAAGAAGAAGAAGAAGAAGAAATCGGTAAAGATAAGCTTGGTCACTACACCGGATATGAAATAATATGGTTTTAGATTTGGAAGGCCCTTCCTTATTGGGGTTTCAAGATCTAAAATCTTGATCTAGCTTCCAATTGAAACCTCAACTGAAACCCACAGCTAGGTTTCAATTTGGAACCCAAATGACCAAAAACACAAAAACTAAAAAGATAAAGGGAATGGGTTGAAACCCTTGTCGGTAAACCTTTTCAGTGAGAAGGTGTTAGGTGGAACCTTAAACCAATTTAGGTGTTTGAGTTCATCAAAACTCATTTATCTAGGAACACACACACATAAAGATCGAGGAGGGGATGGGGGGGGAGGGGTGGAGAGCCTATTAAGATAATGACGATCAATGATGGCGAAGGAAGATCAGTGGTGGTCGATGATGAAGGGAGTAGCCTTTTTACATATATGAGTAATTTAGTTATTTTATAATATTTAATAAGATTAACTAACGACAAGGAGAATTGTCACATAATATTAAATTTAGAAGTGCTTATATAATTTTACCTAAATAATAAGTTGGATGTTCTTATTGAAAAAATTAAATCAATCTTAAATTAAAAATAATATGAAGGTTAAGTTTTTTATTTTTTTTGAATAATTTACCCTTAATTAGAATTAAGCACTATTGTGCTTTTATGGTGCTAGAGATTATCACAAATCGCATCTACTTCCTGCATTTAGTAGCAAATTTGGGTAGTCATATTCACTTAAAAGAGTATAGTGATATATATAAGGAATATTCAACTTGCAGAAGGATTCCCACAATTCAAGGAAGTCCTTCCTAACACATTTTAATTTTTCTTAATTTGCTAATAGAAAACATTATCTACTAAGCTTTTTCTGTAATTTATAATTGGGACTTGACACGACAATGGCTTGGTCATGTCTTCATGTAAGCTATATATGTGTTGGATAGCACCTTCTAAAACACTTGTCGTCAATGGATTTTGCATTGCTGTTGACAGATATGCAAAAGTGATTATAATAATGGTAATCTTTGCAATTCCTTGTACAATCCCACCGTGCACTACAAATTCCCTCATTGGGAATAAATGTCCAATCAACATTATTATAACGGATATTACAAATATTTATTAAGTAAATATTTATTTATTTTAATAGGTTTGGTGTTTTCCAGTTTGAGTTTTACTTTTTAAATTAACTTTTAAATATAATAATAAATTTTAGTGTAATACTTAAGGTTTTTTTTTGTACCCACTCGAGACAAAAAGCCCACAAATACCCCGTGTGGTACCACCTACAAAAAAATGAAATTATTTCTAAATAAGACCTTGTGATAGGGTGCCTTAGGACAATATGTGTGCCTTGTAGTAAAGGTATAAATTCAACATGGAATGGTCTTGAGGTACTAATAGGGCTTGCGATAGTGCATCTTAAGACAAATCATCTTGGCACCAATAGGTGTTATGACAGTGTGCTTTAAGACAAATCATCACAGCAGAGTAAGCTTTGTGGCAAAGATGGGTCTTGCGACAAAGATTAAGTTTTCTCTTAACAAAACCAAACACCCTCACAGAAGAGTGATTGTATCGGTAAAAGCCAAGTCTCACAGCAAGGGCAAGGTGCCCTCGTGGCAAGGACTTAGCCACTTAGCAACCCCAAGCACCCCCACGACAAGGCCTTAACCTTGCGACAATAAAGAGTCTTGCAGCCAACTGTCTTGCGACATGGCGATTCTTGTGGCACAAACCTTTGTCTTGGCATAAAGGACCTCGCAGTAGTGTCATCCTAGCGGTAGTGTGCTCCTTCGCAACAAGGTCAAGCCTTGCGACAAGGCTTTAGCCTCTCGGCATAGTGCCTAGCTTGAAGCATATCCTTACTCTCGGCATGTATATTCCTTGCGGTAGTGTGATCCTAACGGTAAAGACGGATCTTGCAGTAAAGGCATAATGGGCTTCGTGACAAAGATATAATCTCGGCATAAATAAGCCTTGCGATAGTGTGGCTCGCAGCAGTGTAATGCATAAATATGCCTTGTAACAATAAGATCCTTGTGGCAACAACACTTCTTTTGGTATCATGGGCCTTGCAGCAAAGATGTATCTTCTGGCATGGCCTCATTTTCATCGCTAGATGACTGACACGTATCGACACCTGATACTCTTGGGATTCATGCCCTATAAATACCCTGCTACAAGACTCAAAAAATGATCCAAAAGTATTGTAAACTTTAAACACTAAGAGCATTTCTATGATTTCTTGTGGGGGACTGACTTAAGCATCGGAAGGTCATCGCAGGCGATGATTCCCATAAGCCTTCTGACTCTTTTGTGAATATCAACAGGGAGATAAAAGATCTTTGCGGTAATCTTATCCTCACGGCAGCGTCGTTCCGACAAGACACAAACCTTGTGGCAATCTTCTTGCGACACCATATTTCTTGCAATAACATCATTGCGATAAGATACAAACCTTGTGGTAACCTCCTTGTGGCACCCCCCTCCCCTTGTGACACTATCCTCCTTACCACAACATCATTCTTATGGCAATAGCACCCGTGCGACAACATCCTTGTGGCACTCATTTTCTAGGGGCATTCACATCCTTACGGCACTCATATTGAGTTCGACCATTACATCTTTGAGACAGTCTCATTCTTGTGGCAGTTTTGTTCCTCTAGGCAATCATGGTATTTTTAGCGAGTCCCATGTTATAAAATTTAATTGTTTTACTTTTGGCAACAATACCCCGAGACACCACATGCATACATACATTATATGACTACTCCACAAGAGGACAATTGCATCTAAACTACATACCTTGGGTAAGACGCTCTACAACAACATACACCAAGGCAACACCGCAGGTGCCACACAAGGTCGACTTTGGCTTGATAGCTTAAGCAGCAAAGACACATATGAATTAAGAATACTGAACTGCACAATCATTGACCATATAAAAGGAGAGACAACAGTGCTAAGCATACAACACTTTTAATGCCATGCTAGAAAAGAAACATATGCAACCAACAAAGTTTTGGCTAATATCTTCAGGTAGTATTTATTAACCAAGATATGGGATGAAAAATGTAATATCTGGAAAGCATTCCAGACCTTTTAACTTTTTAACGTATTTGTTAAACTTATTTGACAATATTTGAAAAAACTATTACGTGACTATTAAAAATTTTATTTTATTTTTTAATTTTTGCTGCAATTTAAAAACTGCCACAAAAAATATAATTTGCCATGGTTACTCTAGCGATTGCTGAAAATCGAAGCTAAATGCTCTACAACGCCTAATTTAGCAACGATTTTGAAAACTGCCTCTAAATACTGATTTTTTTGTAGTGAGACTAGCCATCATCATTGACTTGTTTTTTGGGGTTTGAACCTAGAAGCGAGTTTAAACCTACAAGATTTTTAGTTTGATCTTCTAGGTTTAAACTTGATCCAAACTCTCTCTTGAAAGAGAAGAGAGATAAGCTAATCAACCAACTATACCTCTTCATCCTCTCTGATGATCTAGGCTCTAATTGATTAAACCCACAACAACTAGTTCAAGATCTAGGCTTTTCATTAAAGAAAGATAGAGGGAGGATCAAACTTTTGGTGAGATTTCACTAGAAACCCCATTACTATAAATAGGGTTATTTTCATCAACAACCAAATTATATCCCTATTTAAGTTTGAATGAACCTAGATTAGGCGATGAAGCCCCAATGGGGTTTGAGAGAGAGAAAGGAGGGGTAGGGGGAAGGGGTAGGAGGAGAGAGTTGTTTATATGGAATGGTCAATTTTGATGTTCTATTAATTGTAAAGGAGGTCTATATTATTTTTAAAAATACAAAAATTGCCAGTGCAATATAGGAAAAGCTCAAAATGGTGTCTAAAACTTACCCTATTGTCAATGAACATTACACATGTAAAGTATCTTTTTTTATACCATTATCTTGTTTATGAAATTGATATTCTTATAATAAAATGCCAATTGGAAGAATATTAAAGTAACACTTTATGATTGTGATCCACTTTTAACGGCTTTTTTCTTTTCATTTCATAAATATAAATGAGCAATATCAGACTTGCTACAAAAAAAATTGAATAAATTGCATTCAAATTTTTTATCAGTAATAAAAAAAAATATTTTTGACATGAACTCGTGACTTATATAAGTCACAATAAACTTAAGGATAATTATATCACTACACTGATCTAGTAGTGGTAAATCCCAAGATAGAGAACTGGGTGCATCATTGTTGTGCCTTTCGATTTGATTTAGTTGGATCCTTAACCTTCATTCGGTCCACTATTTTCACCACCAGTCTCTCATATCTTTTGCTCTCACCATCTGCCTTCCCACTTATTCCCTAGTTATCTACCAAGGTCTTTCTCTATTACCAACATCCCTAATCTATGGTCTCCATAGTTGATATCCCTTGCCTTATACCCTCTTTAGCATCATTTTACCCATTCTCTTCTTCATCCCATGTTTTCCCTTCCCATTCAAAACTGAATGCTTCCTTCATGGAGATAGATGGTCTCAGAGTCCATTGGAGAGGATGACAAATGTCAATCATGTTCTAATGGTTTTGTTGTCTCGCTAAGTAATTTCTTTTAGCTTTAATGGCAAAAATTTAGAATTTTTTGTGCTAGAATAGCTTGGGTGTTTTATCGTAATCCTGTAGATGATAGAGATATGTTTTTTGCCAAGACAAGCCCCTCTTTGAAGTTCCAATACTGGAGATGTACTTTGTATTTCTAATTTTGTTTTCCCAGAATTAGCTCAACCATAAAGCCATCTAGGCGGCCGTCTAAGGTTCCATATTTACGAAGGTCCCAAAATTTACAATTTATATATATTTTTATTTTTTAATAATAAATATTTTATTAAGAAAATTTTGAGTCTAAAATAAAATTTGACTTTTAGTCAAAATTTCACATAGATACAAGGACACCTAACCCAATACTCAACTTACAACGTTTTGTCTTATTTATTTTCTATTTCCAATTTTTATGTTCTCTTTCCATTACTCTCAATTTTTACTGTTTCTTCTTGAATATCTCATAAAATTTAACACTGTAAATTTATTTTTTATTACAAATATTTCAATTGCAACCCTAAAAAAATTCTCTCAAATACAAATTTTCAATCAAAAGCAATAACAATTATCATACGCTCTTGTTCTTCTTGTTTCCATTGTATCATTTTCTTTGAATCTTTGATATTTTTACATAATTGACGAACCATCCATGAAGATTGTATCATTGTAAGGTGAGTTTATCTTCTTTATTTCTTAATACTCTTGAAAAGGCTCCGACAAACTTCTTTCCATAAAAAGGTATATTATTTATTTTTTTACAAAAAAAAATTAATACTCTTGAAAAAACTCTAACAAACTTTTTCACCTAACACCCCAATTAATTGAGCCCGCTTTGCGTTTTCCATTTCATGGAGAAGAAGAGCATTGATGGTGATACAAGACATACTAGGTTGGGGTGTGCATGGCCGCTAGGTTTTTCTGATTTGACAAACTGAAACAAATTAAAACCGACCTCAACCGCTTGGTTTGATTTTTTAGGTTCGGTTCAATAAAAAATTGAGACGTGTTTGTCCTTTTATTGAATAAAAATAAAATATTACGACTATTATCACAAGTCTGTAACATACAAACAATCAGTGCAATTGGTTATGGGAGAAGTAAGAAATAAACAAGTAGTGATCATAAATTCAAATCACATCTCTAGATCCATTCATCATCTAGTCCATCAAATATTAATTATATCTAATATATAACATAAGAGAATAAAATATCAATAAAAAAGAAAATATATATATATATATATATATAAAATTATAATTTTGGTGCAGTTCAAGCTCTATTCAATTTGAAAGTTTGGTTTGGTTTTTTGGTTCAATTTGATTTTTATCACCATTAACTAAAGTCGAACCAAAATGCTCAATTTTTGAAAATAATGAACCGAAGTTTACATGAAATAGAACTAAATTAAACTGAACATGTCAGTTTAGTTCGACTTTTTGATTTTCTCAATTCGAAAATCACTAATATTGGATTAGGCATTTTATATTTTGTAAATATCTGTCGAAGTTATTGGGCCAAATCTATGGATGTATTAGCGTCTGGTGAGTGGAGATGATGTGGTTGGATCTTTAAGGTGGCGTTTGTTAAAATGAATAAGATAAAATTGTATTAAAATAAAATTGAAATGTTTTCTGGATCAAGATATGAAATTAAAATTTTATTTTTATTTTTTAATTATTTAATTATTTTCTAAATTTGGCGATGATTTTTTGAAAACCGCTACTAAATTAATTTTTTTAATGAATTTTGTTACGGTTTTAAAAATCGCCACAAAATATCATGTTTTGCGATAGTTTTTAAAATCATCGCAAAAAAATTGCCACAAAAGGTCACTTTTTTTTTTGTAGTGTCTAGGCAACATACTACTTTTGTTTTTTCTTTTGAATTTTTTGATTTTCTATAATAATAATGGAGGCAAGGGCATTTTGAGAATCTAGAAAAAATTAAAAAATGTTTAACGGCGGAAGTGTAAGTCATCTACATTTATAAAACTTAAAAAAGATCGATGTCATTTTTAAAAAGATTGATATTGTAAGGAACTACAGGAGTGTACATGTGGAGAGGACAGATGAATTGGATATTTTAAAAACTTTTCGATTATTTTGAGAATTATGCAAAGAAATTATTTTGAACGTTATAATGTCTTTGAAAACATTTGTTATGAATAAAGATTAACAATGTTTAACATATGTGATTTCAAAATCAGTGTTAAAAATATTTATGCTTGTATGAATTCAAAGACAAGGTTTGAAACAAAAATTAAAGATGCACATATAGAAACTAATGTATAGAAAAATAAAAAATAATAGTGCATTCAATATCTATAGTGGTTAGGTGATCAACTGTCTACATTCACTACCTTGGTTTTTAATCAAGAATTTTTAACAATGAACCAATTATTTTAACTTTATAGTTTAAGCTATAACTTTCACATAACTTTTACAGGTTTAACTAAAACCTCAATGATAGGTTTGAAATCCTATGGCACACACCTAAGAGGGGGGTGAATTGAATAATTTAAAAACTTGATAGAACTTGAAAAACTTTTTGATACAAATTGATGTTTTAGTGATTTAAAACGTAAAGCATATATAAATGATAATTGTAAATTTACAAAGATAAATATGTGAACTAAGTGAGGAATGGATAGGTGCTTGATAGTAAAAAGAATTTAAAAAACATAAGCACACAAGAACTCCAAGATATATAGTGGTTAGGCTTAACCTAAGCCTAATCCACTACCTTAGCTCTTTACTAAAGATTTTACAAACAATCAATTAAAACTCCCTACTTAAACCAAGTAGGTCCTCTAGTCCAAGACTAGGAATTACAATCTCTTGCTTATACAAGCAAGCCCTCTAGCACTTAACTAGGTATTACAACCCCTTGCTTCAAAGAGCAAGTCCTCTAAGACAACAAGTTAGGAAATACAAGATGTGTACAGTAAAGAAAGGGTCTAAGAGATAAATCTCTTAATTACAATATCTCTCAAAATACAAATAAGACTTAAATAAATTGATACAAATAAAGATTAAAGCCTTAAAGAGAAAAAAATGAAGCACAGTCACTGTAAATACAAATGAGTATAAATGTAAACTCAAATCAATTCATTTCCGTCCATTAGTCTCCTCTTGATCATCCTTGAGTTGTATTTATAGGCTTCCCAAAAGCTTTACCCAAAACTAACCGTTTTTTAGCAGTTGGAGAATGAGAAACTAGCCGTTGGAGACTGTCAAAGATACAAATTGTCGACAAACAAAAGAGGTGAGTCGACTAATTATATGAACAAAAATAAGACATAGTAGACAAAACCAGACCAATAGTCGACAGAACAAAAATGTGAAGGAACTTCTTCTAAAAATATACACCGATAGTCGACAGATTGAATTAAGTCGATAGAACCATCAAGATAGTTGACATAACAAAGCATAGTCGACAAATGCATAGTACATAATCGACAGAATGAAATACACAGTCTATAGATTGAAAGCATATAGTTGACAGATGAAACCTGAAAACATTACAACATATTTACATTTCTTTAGTTTAAGTAAATGTTCTTTAATTTATATTTTACCTTCCATTTACTTTAATACATAAATGTAAATAAGAAAGTACCTCCTATTTGGATTTAATAAAAATATCTAAAAAATCAAAATTCATAACCATAACAAAATAAAATTTTGATTTTAGTACAAACTCGGGATTTAACAAATTTGCCACTCTCAAAATACATACCTTCTATTTATTGAAAAATTTAATAAAAATCGTTTTAACAACAATGAATACTAGCTAGCAAAATACCGAGAGACAGTTTTTCAAAATGAAAACATTTTCATATATGTCTCCTTATAATGTGTTAATCTTCTAGACTTAGAGAAATAACAAGAGAAATAGCATTTCTTGGACTCAACAACATGGTCTTTTGCCTTTGAAATATTTTGCTTCATTTATCCAATGATTCAAAACCAATTTGAAAAACCATTTAGGAGAGTCTTTTAAATCTTAATACTTGTTTATGCAAATCTCCATCTATAGAAACATAGAGATCGTTTGGTTTTCATTTTCACAAAGATACTTGAAATTGATTTTTGTTTTCAAATCATTTACCTTGATTTAGAGTATAAAACCATTTGATATTTTTCATTATCAAAACTAAACACAAGAGTAAAACACTCAATTCTTGCAAGATAAGTTGAAACCTTAATTTTTACAAATTAAGTTGGAACCTCAACTTTTACAGACTCAGTTGGAATCTCTACTTTTATGGGCTAAGAAATAACTTTACAAACCTTTTTGTGGGATAAGACAACAACTCTTACAATGACTTTATTGAAAGAAGATTTGAGTGAAAACTCACAACAAATATTAACCCTCAAAACATAAGAAATAAAGCATATGAGGAAATACAAGACGAGTGTTGAGAGTGAAACAACTAAAGAACTCAACTCTGTAAATATTTTTGTCAAGAAGATTTCTTATGAAGATTAACCAGACAATGGCATGAGCATCTCTTTAAAACATCTTCATTAGGAGAAAAAACTCAAACAATTTCAATAGAATTAGCCATTGATGCAGTAGTCCGATCTCTTGCATTGCTTGGACTTTTATAGGAGGTTTGAGCTTGAATTTGAATATGAGATACCTACGGTCTCAATAGCTCTTTTAATTTGACTTATAACAGTCAAGTTAGTTCACACAAATATATGTATAAAAAGTTTCATCATTTTGCACAACATATGTAAGTATATAGTTTAAATTCATTTTACATCCCATTTGTGTGAAAAGAGTAATTAGATAGCATTAAATGTATCTGAAACAACTAAAACGGTCAAAACTATGTTTATTTAATGCTTTATAATGACTATATTTTCAGATAGATAGTTGAGTAAAAATTCGTATTACTCGAGTATGATTAGCAAATACTTAAGTATGCTTAAAGGATAGTCAATTAAGCTCATACATTACTCGATTACAAGATTTTCATAGTCAATTAATTAATAATCTAAATATAGAGACCCACTGTAATGACCTGAATTTTATCTCAATTCCTTTTTAAACATACTCTAAAACTAAGAGATAAAATGGAGACAAAACCTACTCAAGCAAACCACATGACATCGTAATTTAGCACAACGAAAACATAACATGTCATATGAATAACACCAGTACTGTTGTTACACCCAAAGAAAAAAGTCAAAAGGAAAATCTCGGAACCCTAGAAAGTACAGAGTCCTCAGGACTTGGACGGCTAGGACTACCCTGTACACCAACTACTCAGTCAACTCAACACTATCTCACTAGCCCTCGATCTTGGCCTTTCATTTTCTTAGAATGATGCAAGCAAATGTGAGTCACAAGGCCTCACAAGTATAATAGAATAAAAAGGAGGCATGAATACCAAGACCGCTAGAGGGTATTGAACCACAGGAAGTATGAAATATTCCCCTGATATGCTTTTCATAAATCATGTTTAGAAATAGATACTGCCATTACCAGCACCATATTCGAAAGGGACAAAACCTTCCACGGGTCCAACGTTCTGCCTACTTGCGATTTACAGGATATAATATATCCCTACTGATCCTGTCCGCCACATATGGATAGGGTCGAAGCCCACCACGAGTCCGACGTTCTGCCTATCCGAGATTTATAGGATATATCCCCACAAATCTAGTCCGTCGTACGCATCAAGTGCTATATTCTTTCAAAAACCATTTCATGAGTATGCATATGCACAATGGCCCTAAAACCCCATGCATTTAACTCTTCATGCACAACATGCATCAGGCTTCAAATGAGATTACAACCACACATAGTATGCATGGGACACACACAAGGATCACAAGACATAGAGCATGGCAAAAAACTCATAACCAATCTGTTTGCAAGATGTTACAGTACTTTGCATAAATCCAACCTTAGCGAATAAGTATCATTCCCAAATAATTATAGAGTGAACAAGCCCTATTTATATGCTCACAAGGAATTCCAAGACAAAGTTAACAAACTGAAAATAAAGTTATACTGTGTTTCAATGGACTTATCAACTCGCAAGGAACTTATAAAAGGAGTTTAAAGCATGTGAACTTACATCTAGAAAATAAAGGGAATAAAAGGGTTAGGAGCTTACATAAAGAATTAAAGGAGTTGGAACTTGCAAAAACAAGAACAAGAGGATGAAACTTTCCTTAGATATTTCCTTTAAGTCTCACTAAATGCCTGGTTTTGCCAACATATGGTTCAAAGCTCTTCTAACAACATTAAGCATAATTGATATAATAATTAAAACAAAATAGGTATTAGATTGCTCTTTCCAACCCATCCATAAACTCTAATCACTTATTTTTATTCCTTCTTGCCTTCCCCAATTGCCTCATGTGATTTCATAGCCTAATCTAAGCCTAAGGGGTTTATATAAGGGAGAAAAAATGGTTAGGTGGCGTTTGGGCACGTGGCACCAGCTAATGGCAATAGGTGGTGACGGGTGGCGGCAGCATAGTGCGACAAGGGCCACACAAGGCCCTACGCGACGCGGCCCCAAAACGACGCCGTTTTAGGCATCATTTCCAATTAAAAAAATGTCATTTTTCCTCCCAACCGCACGCCTACTCCAACTCAAACCCAAGACCTCTCGCATGGCCTTCTCGCGCGCGTGCCATCTAGCTTACAAGCCTTCTGAATTAATAATGGGCACATTTATTTTTAAGATGATATAGCCACTAGCTTTTGAAAATTCCACTTAAACGCCAAAAATTCCACAAACTACCAGTGACACCTTTTTCATAAATATGATAAATTCTATTTTTTTTCCCTTTAAAATTCCTTAAACCCACCAATTCTCAAATAATCATAAATAATTACCTTCTTTTAACAAAGTGCCATGTATTTTATATTTGAACTCTTCTAGTTCCATTTCCTGAATTTACACTTCCACCCCAAAATTTTCATAATCTACTAATCATGCCCCACTTTTTCTTAAAATTTTTGGGGCGTTACACCCACACTCTCTCTAATAAACCTTACTCAAGGAAGTTATCTAGATACTTAATTATAGAATAACATTACTCAAGTACATAATATATTATAGTCAAGTAACATTTTGACTACATATTAGGTAGTCAATTAAAGACTTTTGACACTCAATTAACCAATGTCATTAATTACTTGAGTACGAGATACCTCTCGTCGATTATTAAGTTGGTTACAGAGACTTACTCTCTGTTCAGTACATTATACTTGACTAAGACATAAAGTTATTTGACTAAGATAAATGTTACTCGATTAAGCTTAACCTCTTAGTTGATTAATGTTCAAGCACAAAGACTTGGCATTTTCCACCTAAATTATCACTTGAGTAAGATGTTTTAATTACTCAACCAAAAAATGAGTAACTCGATTAACATTTCCTTTTTAGTCAATTAATGACACAAGGATAAAGACTTGTCATTTTAACCATATTTCTTATTCGATTACAGAATACAATTACTCAACCAAATTCTTAATTAATTAGTCGATTAAGCATTCTAATTTCACAATTGAAGCTTTTTACTTCAACACTCAAATATATCAAGTATATCATTGATTGATCCTTGGAGTATTCATGTTTTACACAATTAAATTGATAATTAAGTTAGTCGAATATGATCACTTGTTAGTAAAATTAACTTTTCCACACATATATACTTGATTATCAATGAACTTTACTCAAGTAAGTGATGTGTTACTTCATTAACACTGGGTTTTACTCAATAAATAGATTATTATTAAAATCATTAAAGTTTTGCTTAAATTTCATCATCAAAACATAACTTAACAGATAATATAATTAGGAATAGAATCACTCATCTAAATAGTTCAATATTTCATGCATCACATCATATTCATGCAATTTTATATGCAAAAACTTTGTAATGATGTCATTTTTCTTAGGATAAATTATAAAAAAAAAATTAACTTAATTTTTCAATAATATATCAAACTTTATGTTTAATTTCAATCTTTTTGATAGTATATGAACCATTGTGTTTCCTCTCATTTCTATAATAGCATAACTCTTTATCTAGTTGCGCTATTAAACACTGAGATGGACAAGATTAATATCTAACAAAGGCAAGAGAAACTCCAACTCAACATTTAATGGCACAACCAAACAAAGAGTTATGTTGACTTAATATATTAATGATGTTTTGATGATGATGTTGATAAAATAATATTAATACAAAACTTTAATTAACAATCAAGTGAACTCTACTTAATAATATATCAAATAATCGAGTGAGCATTTGTGTTTAATCAAATATCATTATCTGTTTGAGTAGATCCGTACGAATCGAGTGAATGCAATGCAGAAGTTTGTATTAACCAACTTTCAAACCATCACTCGAATATCTATATGTTAGCAACTGAGTAGTCAAATAGTTGAGCTTTCTATAATCGAGTATCCAAACGGTCGATGGTGAGGAGCTACTAACCGATGGTGAGGAGCTGTCGACCTGTCACGAACAGTTGCCCGTTTCCTTCGTCTGTAGACTATGTTTTTTCTAAGTGTGATTTTCTAAAACTATTAAAATAGTAATACAGTCAATAGATATATATATATATGTATGTATGTATAGTCAAGTTCGATGCATGGTGTTATTATATATTAATAACGCTTAGATGATCATGGATCAATTCGTAAAGAGATGAGGAAACATGGTAGTGTAAGGGCGTGCATGAATGGTAGTACCTGAAATAAATGATCATGACAGATAAGAACCCCGCCAGAAAAAGATGATTGTTGGGATAACTATTGAGGCGGGGCATTTTCTAAGATTACCACGTGGTCTAGATGGTATCAGTGAATGGTGAGACGAGGAGGTAAGTTATCTCAAAATCGATATTATGGTTTTCATCAATGATATGGGGATATACTCGCCGAGTGAGGAGACTTGCCAAGAGTATTTAAGGGTTGTTTTGACCAAGTTGGGAAATCGCAAGATGTATGTTATGAGTAGTAAATGTGAATTTTGGTTGAAAGAAATAGTCTCTTTGTGAATCTTACCCAGGGTTTGAGCAATGGAAAAGTGATCGCTATTGATGATCATGACAAATATAAGAAGTCTCTTAAACAACAAAGCGCTGATGTGGTTTATTAAAGAGAGATTTTGAGCATCGTTGCTCTGTTGTCTTAAATCACTTGGAAATAGGGTCAAACTTATCGGGAAAGGCCCTCGATGGGGACGTTTTCAAAACCTGAATGTTAAATAGTATGGGCTTTGGTATTGGCCCTATCTGTGGACCTGAAGGACGCTTGGCATTATGCCTTGGGGTCCAAGTTGAAGTCCAATATTGTATTTCATCCGTAGTTGTCAGGTAGACAGTGAGGATTATTCAAACATTTGGGGATATGCTGGGAGTGTGCATAAGGAAGTTTCATGGCTGTTGAGGTGATCAAATATAATTGGTGGAAGTTGGATGCAATAATAATTACCACTTCAGCGTTGGATAAGTTGCCTTATGAGGCGTTGGTTTTTATAACAAGTCATATAAATCGTCTCTGTGTGGAGGGGAGGTCGGATATCGAGCGTTGTTAGGACCCGAAGCTATTGAGAAAACATCAGAAAAAGGTCTGAACCATTAGGACCCATATAAAGGCGACCCAAGAGAGGCAAAGGAATTACTCGTATAGGAGATGGCATGACTTGAAGTTGTCATCCAAGATCGTACATGATAAAGGGCGATGCCCAGGATGGGTGTATGCCGAGTTGTGATTTCAGGGAAGATTAGTCCTTGCTACATCGATTCTTTAAGATTTTGGAATGAATTGGATCTTTGGCATATGAGTTAGCCATGTTTGGCCAGTGTGCATAAGATGTTTCGTGTGTCAAGAATAAGGAAGTTGTGTTGGGTCCTCAGTATATGGTCGACTATTAGACCATAAAGGTCAAGAACGAGGTGTATTATGAAAAAAAAATGTCGTTGTGCATTATAAAAGGAAAGTGTTGAGGAGTCGGGTGATTTCGTATGTATCAATTTAGTGGTAGTGTCCCCGTTTGGGCGAGACTACTTGGGAGTTGAGTTGAGATGAGGCATTTCCTTCCCAATTGTGCATACGACTAGGTCCGAATTTGGAGGACAAAATTCTTTGAAGGAGGGAGAAACTATAACGACTCATTAGTGGGCCTAGACATTATGGGTATTTTTATTTTCGAGCATTGAAAATTTTGCCCTATTAGAATAAATGTAGAAAATATTTTTATGTGGCAAATTTATGTAAGTAAATTTTGTGGATAAATTATAAGTGTTATTAATATATGTGGGAAGCTAAAATAAGCCCATCTCTAATGAATTGGGGCTTTGAAATTGGGTTAAGCCCAAGTGTGCAATTTTACATATCTAATTAAGTGAAGTTGTAAAGCCCATTGGGGCTTATGATGGAAATAGGTCATTATATTTAATTGGGCCAATGATTTGGGCTTGGGCTCATGTATTTATATGAATGGAATGAAATAAATGGAAAAGAAAGGAAAAGGACAAAAGTAAAAAAATGGGCATGCTTTATGAATAAATGTGAGGGAAAAAAAGGGATTTGCATAATTGGTTTGATAAAGAAAGTGATAAAGAAATAAGAAAATGCAAAATGACCATAAGGAGCATGAGATATTTGTGTGTGTGTGTTTTATGAGGAGGATAATATGGTAAAAGCAAATGTGAGAGTGGTTGGCAGACTATTCCCTCCCCCTCACCTCTCCATGCCTTGTTTAATTCTTCATTCCTCTTCCCAATCTCTCTCTCTCTCTCTCTCTCTCTCTCTGTTGTGACTCTTCTTCTTCTTCTTCTCCATCTTCTTCATTTTCTTCATCTTCAATTTTCTTCTTCTTGTTGCTGGGGGCTTGAAGGATGTAGTTGGAAGAGACTTCTTCTTCTTCTTCTTCTTCTTCTTCTTCTTCTTCTTCTTCTTCTTCTTCTTCTTCTTCTTCGTCTCTTCAGTTTAAGTATCATGAAGGCAAGTTCTACTTGCACTTAAATTTTATTTTGTGCAAGTTTCTTTTTCTCTCCCTTCTTCATTTGATGCAAAATGTTATCTTCTCCATGGAGTTGGAATCATATTCGATAAAATAGCTTCTCACCTTTAGTGGTAAATGTTGTATTAATTTCTTAACTTATGGGTTTTCCATTTGAGATGGTTTTGGGTCTCTTTGAAAGTCTCTATGGAGTATATTTCATCCCATATTTCATTCATAGAATGGCAATTGTGGGTTAGGAAGCTAGAATGAGAGTTTTTGGATGTTTTGTGTTCATTTTGTGCATTTTGGGTTGCGTCGAGTCGACTTGTTTGTGGGTTAAGTCGACTCGATCGAAACCGGTTTCTTTTGGCTTTTTTTTTCTCCATTTTCATTCTAGTCGACTCGTCTGGGAGGTCAAGTCGACTCCGTTTGCCTTCAAGTCGACTTGGCTGCGTTTTGACTATACTGCGCATGCTTCTCTATTTTGCTCATAACTTTTGATGTAGAAGTCGGAATTGAGATCCGTTTGAAGAGTCATAAACTAGACTTTAAGGGATTCGATTTGATATATAATGCCATATATTTTGGTTACGATTTGAGTTGGTTAAGTCTTTTCTTATTCCAAATCAAGTAAGATTGTTAAAGTAAATTGTTTTTAAATGCTTCATTTGATATTCCTCAATCCTCTAAAATGATAGGATGTGGTTGAAGGCACCTATATGTATATTCATGGGATTCATGTGATAATAGCATAAACGAGGAAGCATGATAATCATTTAGGAAGTTAATAAGAAATGTTCTTGGTTGGCATGTCCATGGTAACTCATGTGTGATGCATGATTATCACTATATGAATAATTGCCCTTAAATGATGGGGTTGCCATAAATGGATGTGAATGAAGTCATATGCATGATCATGTTGTGATGTGGCCTAGAATCCTAGTGGGTGATTTTAGACATGTTGTTGTGGAGTTGTGAAGATGCTGGAATGTGTATGCATATGTATGTATATATATATTACCTTTGTGCACCTATTATTTTGCGCGGAAGAAAGTAAGTGGACATCCCCAAGGCATGCCATGACAAGAAAAGCGGTTCGTCTGCAAAGAAAGAAATGTGAAAAAAAAAAATGATTCGTCCGCAAAGAAAGAAATGTGAAAAAAAAGCGGCTCGTCTGCAAGAAAGAAAGAAAAGGGGATATCCTACCAAGGCAGCTCATCCGCATTTGTTTTTGTGTGTGCATCATGTATTTTCTTATGTTATAAGTTATGTTGATAAAGTGCGGTTCATGCACCATGGCATCGAGTGTGTGAATGTTACTCTTTGTAATTACGTTTTACAGTTGTGATGCATAGCATTATGTTCTATATTGCAAAATGGCGGCGTGTCCACAAAAGACGGTGTGTCCGCATGATTTTTTGTATGTGTATTACCCATTTTTGTATCATAAGTTATATTGATAAAGGGTGTTATGCTATGATCTAAGTGGGTGAATGTTATCTTCCATGGTAAAGTGTGTATTGTTCTAAGAAAAGAAAGCATGATATATATATATATTAATTGAATCATGATTAATGATGAAGGCATGGATTTGTGTTTCATCTATGTTTTTGAGATTGACTAGTGTCCATATGTGGCATGATATGCATGATATTTAGGGAAAGTCTGGTCATATCTAGTTTTCATTGTTTATAGATACTTGTCGAGCCTTATGGCTTACTTTGAAAAATGTATTTCGATAGAAAGTAAGAAATTGTCTTCTTGGGAGATGATATTGTCAAGTGTAGAAGGCATGGATTCAAGTGAGGTTTAGTTGTCGAGATTGTGATTTTCTTTGGCTCTGAATTGTTCATGCCTTCATATATTATCCTATTGATGTCTTCTTTTGTTATATATACTTGCTGAGCCTTGTGACTCACCCTTGCTTCTTTTGTCATTCTAGGAAAGTGGAAGATAATTGTATGGGGTAAGTTTTGGTTAGATGTGTACAGAGATGTCCCGGCCTCAAAAATCCATGGGTGCAGTTTTAAAGGTATGAGTAAAAGGGTTCATGATGTATCAGAAGTTAGTGCCCTTGTATATTTTAAAAATGTATGGGTTGTAAACTCGAGCTTATAATGTAAAGAATTATGTATAACATTTGTTTTGGCTCCTATTGTTAATGAGCAGATATGAAAATGAAATAAATTTTTGGCAAATTTTTTAGTGATATTTGTATCTGTATCCATTTTGAATGGATCTTCTCTCGAACTTCCTATGTTAGCGGGTAATCCGGGAGCAGGCCCTAACAAGAATTCATTATCAATCGAACATCATTCTTCCTAGTCGAGTAGACTTAATACCATAGTCGAGTACTTTAAAAGGAATAGAGAGCAGGTCTCTATCTCATCTTCCAAATCAACTATCAGGTAATTTATACATGAGTGATAACATGATCAAATTGAGTACCAGGAATGTTCAATCGAATGTTCTTTATGAAGTATATTTGCTAATTGATTATAGGTTATTTGGTATTCGAGTAACGTTAATCATGTAATCGAGTATATAGTATGACTCAGTCGAGCGAATTTGCTTGAACAAAGAGTAAGTCTTTGTATTCCAAATAGTAATCAACTGTGTGATTCTTGCATTCAAGTGAAACTTATGTACAATTGATTGCCTCTAAAATTAACTCGAGTATGTGTACTAATCCAATTGACTTCCAATATTTTTCACTCGAGTATCTGTGTGACGAAATTGAAAAATACAACCATTAACTAATTGATATATAGAGTGATCAGAGATGATAGTTTTGACCATTTGAGCTTTCTTTTATTATTTTATGTGGTATAATTGCTTTCTCATTTAACAGAAACAAAAATATGCTTATATACGTTGTGCAAAATGCTTTATCCTTAATATATGCATATTTTGGTATAACTAATTTAACTACTATTAGTCAAATCAAAGAAGCTATTGAGATATGTAGGTATCAGATATTCAAGAACTCAAAACTTCCATATATATAAGGCCACGAGTTGCATGAGACAAGCTATTGTTGCCCAGTCACATTAAGTTGTGTTAACCTTAGGACTCTTAGGTTACAACCTTAGGCGAGAAAACCCTCACATAAACCCTCTCAAACATTCTCAGATGCAATGAAAGAATAGAAACAGAATATATGGACAACAGAAAAGGAAATAACATAATAAAAGATCAAACCAAACAGCATTAGGCGCAGATTTATCCTGGTTCGGAATGCCTTTGGCAATCCTACATCCAACCTTCAAACACCCTCCAAGAGCAGTCTTTTATTAGGTTTAAAACTGATCAGTACAAAGCCCAACCTCTCTCTCAATCCTATCGCTCAAGTACAACCCTTGTTCACTCCAAGAAAACTCAAGAACACAATACATATGCCTCACTTTCTCTAGAACAAAGAATACTCACAATAGAAGAATAGAACTTGACAAAGGAGAAGGAGTTATTAGACTGCGGCCTTGCCCTCTTATTTATAGAAGAGGCGGAACCCCCATATAACTAATGACTATAGAGAAATTACAGTTAGACCCCCAAAGTTTACATTAATTACACTTTGGCTTGAAAAAACCCTAACTGTTTAATAACTTCCAGCCAATAATCTTTAATACTTTACTGATCTTCTACCGCACAAACTCTAGGCAAACTTCAACAAATCTCCACCATTTGCCTTGAGTTCTTCACCCGATAGCCAAAAAACCTACTCTCCACATGAGTGATGGACACAAACCTGATCAAATCAAACACAAACACATCAAAGAAAAAACATATCAATGCTGTAAAATATAATAATGGCCCACTCTTTGGATAAATTCTAGCTGCAATAACTAAACCTGCAACTCTTCATTAAAAATTATCCTCCTCAAAGGGTCTAAAATTTACACAGCATTACAAACACAGTGCACCTCACCCGAATTGACCTTTCACAGCTAGACTCCATTCCTAGCTCTCAAAAATCCGGCCTTTAGACTTTACCACTGCCTTTCTTCTCATGTTTGTTTCAGAACAAGACTGCTAGATTTCTCTTCTTAACTCTCCTCTAACTATCTACCAGGGAACCAAGATATGCCCAAGATTGGGTAACCTAGGCTGCTTTAAGCTGTCCAAATCCTATTCCAACCTCTATGCCTTAGAATTTCCAGCTTCTCCCTTTATTCTTCACTCTCAAAACTGATCTTGACACTCAGCTATACCTTGAGAATCCTTCATGAACAAATACCAATGAAGCTGCCTTACATTTCCCTAGGCATACCATTGAAATACACACATCTTTCCATGCACTCAAAAAAAAAAATTCAACCCTTGGACTTATCCTAAAGGGATCAGATTCCTTATACCTTCACCCGGAATTACCATCATCCCTAGAGAGACCTTCTAAGCAATCAACCTTGCTTATCTTTCCCCTAACCTCTATTCCTTTGGGCTACTCTATAGGATCACTTTTCCCCTTAGATTCCACATGGATAATGGCTGTTAGTGATACCTATTTGATCCAAAATTAAGCCTTCATGCGCTGCTTTAATCAATGGCCATTTGTCTAGCATTTTTCCTAGACTTTTTCCCATTTCCAGCACCTTCCTTAATTCTCAAATAGACACTTCACAACACTCCACCCCTATAACCTAAGAGATCTTCCATTTAAGTCCAAGATTCTCCCCAAATTTACATGGCTGCATGCCATTCATTTGGACAAGAGTGCATCCCTCTTCTGCACAAGAGATTCTATTCGACAGCCTATTCTTTAGCACTCAAGATAGTGCATAAGACTCCTTAAACCCGACAATTCCATATCTCACTGGTAACTAACCTTTTGGCTTTTAACTTATCCCATCCTAGGCAACACTACATATGGAGACCTAGTCAAAAAATTACATGGATTCTATTCCTATATACCTGCAAATTTTCCCCTCCCCTAATATCCCTAACCTTAGATACCTTTCCTAATTCTTGCTCACCATTGTGAGCCATCCTCAAGAAATGAGCTAACCTAACTTATCATAGGTTATCCTTAGTGGCTGCATCTTATCCACAAGACCTGCAAACATGCACCACATATCCTCTATTCTTGAGGGTTGCTACCATCTCTCTAAGAGATCCTTGCAACTTCTTAGGACTCTAATTCTCACTATCTAATTATTCCTAAGGATATTAGACTTTCTTATTAAAACAGGGACATTTTTACAGCTTCTAACATTCTGGAACAGCTCCACCATGCTTCCTATTCTCACATCTCCAATTATCTTGGCCTTAGATTGATGTCTAGACAAACCATTTCCCCCTCCACCATGTCTCTATGGGTAAATACCCATTTCCTATGAGAAGAACACCCTAAACCAAGGACCTATGCTACTCTACCAGCATACCTAGAAAAACTATAGGACATCCGCATTCTCATAGCCAAAACCACACATGGTGTTAGAGCATTCGAGGCTGGTTTTCTCCTGGTTTTCTTTCTTCTTGTTTGGGCAGTTTCTCTTGATGTGTCCCTCCTCATGACATAAGAAACACCTAACAGATCTCCTACTATTTTTAGACTTAGATCTTCCCCTATCCTTATTTCTTTGATCCCCCTTTTCCGGCCTAGACACAGCTGCTAGGGCATCTCCTGGAGAACTATTTACCTCTACCTTTTGTTGCAGTTCCTTGGAGTTTAAAGCTCCAATTACATCATCAAGTGACAGTTTTTCCCTGCCATGCTTTAGTTTGTCAACAAAGGTCTCATAGGTCTTAAGCAAAGAATGCAAGAGAATGAGAGCCTTGTCCTCATCATCATACTTGATATCTATGTTCTCTAGGTCCAAACACAGCTTTGTAAAATCATCAATATGATCATGCAATTTCTGACCTTCTCCCATTCTAAATGAGAAGAAGCGGGTTTTCAAGAACAACCGGGTAGAAAGGGTCTTGGTTAGATATAGAGTCTCTAACCTATTCCATAGGGATAGGGCGGTGGTCATCTTAGATACTTCTCTTAAGACCTTATCACCAAGGCTAAGAATCAATGTATTAAAGGCCTTCTCATCAATTTTCTCTTTCTGTTTTAACCTTTCTTGTTTCTGTTCTGCCGAGAGAGTTTCAGGCAATTTTCCTTCCTCTTCTAAGGCTGATTTCAGTCCTAAGTTCCCTAGTAAAGCTTTCATTTTAATCCTCCAAAGGCCAAAATCATTATGGCCAGTGAATTTCTCTACATCATATCTTGTTGCAGCCATGGTCGAAGACAGTAGGTAGATTAAATCAACAAGAAATATAAAGAAACCTTGCAAGAAAGCAGTTCTTGATCCTAGGGGAGGCTCTGATACCAAATTGTTAACCTTAGGACTCTTAGGTTACAACCTTAGGAGAGAAAACCCTCACATAAACCCTCTCAAACATTCTCAGATGCAATGAAAGAATAGAAACAGAATATATGGACAACAGAAAAGGAAATAACAGAATAAAAGATCAAACCAAACAGCATTAGGTGCAGATTTATCCTGGTTCGGAATGCCTTTGGCAATCCTACATCCAGCCTTCAAACACCCTCCAAGAGCAGCCTTTTATTAGGTTTAAAACTGATCAGTACAAAGCCCAACCTCTCTCTCAATCCTATCGCTCAAGTACAGCCCTTGTTCACTCCAAGAAAACTCAAGAACACAATACATATGCCTCACTTTCTCTAGAACAAAGAATACTCACAATAGAAGAAGAGAACTTGACAAAGGAGAAGGAGTTATTAGACTGCCGCCTTGCCCTCTTATTTATAGAAGAGGCGGAACCCCCATATAACTAATGACTATAGAGAAATTACAGTTAGACCCCAAAGTTTACATTAATTACACTTTGGCTTGAAAAAACCCTAACTGTTTAATAACTTCCAGCCAATAATCTTTAATACTTTACTGATCTTCTACCGCACAAACTCTAGGCAAACTTCAACAAGCTGATTCTAAGCCAACCAAAGTAAAAGCAGTTGCAATTATGACCACTTGAGTAGTGTTTCCAAAGTATTTATTCGTTCATTCAACTCAAAACTTTGTCTAGTTGTGTCAAACATTGATTCTTTCAAGACTTGCAAATTTCAAGAGAGTGGAATGTTTGCATTCCTATCTTTTTACACTTTTCTTGTATATACTCTTGTGAGTTGTAACTCTTATTCTTTGAGGGTCATTTTGTTGTGAGGTTACTTTTGAATTCTCCTTCCAACAAGTGATTATAGAGGTTTTACTTGATCTGATCCAATAAAAAGGTATGTAAGATTGTTGCTTTCTCCATAAAAACAGAGGTTACTACTGAATCTAAAAAAATTGAGATTTCCACTTAGCTTTAAAAAGTTGATATTCCAACTTAGTTTTTAAAATTTAAAGTTTTAGTTTTGCCCAAAAAAATTAAGGTTCAAGCTTAGTCAAGGTAGTGGATGTAAGTCTTTCTGGCTAAACTACTATAAATGTTGTGTCTTGTGTTTGTTTCTTATTTCCCTTTACACATGATTTTCACTTGCTATATATTTTCACGTCATGCTTAAGTTTTGTCTTTACTTTTCACGCATAAATATTCTCTCACTAGATATGAAATTTGTAATTATAAATGTTTATTATTGTTATTCATTATTCTCAATAGCTATTTCTGTTTAGATGTAAATTCACCAAACATGAGTATTCATTTATGAATTTCAAAAATAACAAAAGTTTTAAAAACACTCAATTTACCTCTCTTGTTGTACGAACTCTCCTAAAAGTAACTTACAAGTTACAATAGTAAAAAATTGAAACTAAACGCAAAATTCGACATATAATTGAAATTTTTTTAAAAAGTTACTATATAATTAAAAAAAATAAGTTTTTACCCTTTTTCTTATATACAAAAATTTTTGATTGAAGAACGCTTCAATTATTTGCAAGGAGGACCTACATTTGATAGTTGATAAAAGAATATGACACGTGGAGAGATTGATAAAACGTAGCTACATTCAATTGGAAATTTGGAATGACATCTCATCTCTCACTTTGACTAGTTTTGGGACACTCACTAATTAATATCTTTCTTTTATTTCTAAAAATTACTTTTTGAAAGCTAATTATTAATATTAAAAATCTTAATTGAACAGAGAGATTGAACAGCTAATTAAATTAACAAGCAATCATCTCCTCAACCTTATGCTTGTATCCAAAGCAATACGTGCGCATGCATAAGCCAGTGAAATATGCAACTGCATGATTTCCTGTTTGCTTTAAGGGCATGAATGTAATATCACAAAAGTCTCTAGAGAGTGCTTTGGATATTTCTAGTCAGGTGAACCGACGGTTAAAAGGTATCTTGCACAGAAATGCTTCATAGGAATTAATTTTATGTTTTCGAAATGTTTCTAAAACATTTTTTATTTTCGTTTCGGATTCTATTTATACTTTTTTTCTTTTTTAAGAATGTTCGTTTTCGCATTTTCGTTTTCTATGACATTCTCGTGCAATATAGGTTAAAACATAAAAAAATTAGTTATCTGAACCAGCAGCTTAACAATAACATAACTATAATAATAATTTATGCAAAAATTTGATATGGATTAGTATCTTGTTATGTTACTCGTGTTAAATAACATGATATTTGTCTGATACATGTAAATTAAGAAGAGAGCATGGGTTGCATGGGTGATGAGGCCCACACCTCCTGTAATCTGTGTCAAGCAATATACTATTGTCAAACGCAAACAATAACAGATTTATTACTTCGATATACGAAAGTTTTGGAGAAGAAGTTCGTTTTCCTTTGCTTTGCTTACTCATAGCTATTAGCTGGTGCACTGATGGGGTGGCAATGGTAGGGATGAGGAGTTATCCAGCTGTGTCCACTGATTAAGCTTTTTTTTTTTTTTTGCCATTTTCGTCACAGAGTTGGGGCAAAGATCCTCGTGGATAGGCCAAAACTTCGAAAGTTTTAATTAGATTAATGCAGATGTCGCGTTACTCAATTTACCATCAGACTTGTAGTCTAGTTGAGTAATATATATGTATATATATATGTGTGTGTGTGTGTGTGTGTTAGTAGGTCTAGTATTTTAAATTTGAGTTTCATATGTTTATTTTTAGATATAATTTTAAGTTTTTACTATTAATTAAGTTTAAAGAGTAAAGGCAGTAATGATATGACTAAAGTTTAATAAAAGATTTTTCAAATCTCTTGAATGAGTTTTTAATAGTTGGTCAAGTGAGTGGGATAGATCTTTCAGAAATTTTAGTCATGGAATTGACTTATTGTTCCATTGATAAATCTCTTGACAATGAACTGACCCTTTATGATTGCAACTACTAAACTACTAATATAGTACTAAGGATTCCACACCCTTGTAACAGAGAGAGAGAGAGAGAGAGAGAGAGAGAGATGAATGAACAGTGAAACGAATGATGAGGAAGAAGAGTAGCAAACATATTGAGTAGTAATAGTAGCAGTAGCAGTGTTGTGTGGGGGAGAGGGCTGCACCAATCAACACCAAGTTTCCAAATCAATGTAAACATTTCCCATTTAATCCCACGATGGTTAGAACATGGATTGTCGATTTGTTTGGTGTTTGCGGTGTCAACTGCACTATTATTCAGGTGTAATTAATTAACAAGAGAGAAAGGAGAAGAAAAGAGGGAAGGCTATTATAAGAGGGTAGGAAAATTACAGGTGATGCTTAATTAAGATGCTTGCTTTAGTTTAATGAGAGAGAGAGAGAGAGAGAGAGAGGGCTTTTTGCGAATGCATATCACAAGATGGGCTCGGTTGGTGAGAAACAAAAGCAGCTTCTTCTTTCTTTCACTATCCGACTCGCAAACGCCAATCATTTCCCCCCTTCTTTTCTTTTTTATTTATTTTCGTCACTCTCAGGCTCAGCTCCTGTTTTTGTTTTACTAACTCTTTTCTTTCAACTTGCAAAATTGTCAATTAATCATTCACTTACAGAGAAATATTGCTGTCAATGTACTAACTAGCTTTGAAAAGTTGTTGTTTTATTAGAAATCACATAATTAATCGCATAAAATAAAACTTGTTAGAATCAATATACCCTCCAATCATTAAAAAGAAACAAAAAATTGTTAGGCAAAATATCATTGTCTTCACCCAAAATTGTATGTGTACCGTTGTTTCTTTCTTTTTCTTTTCTTGGGTAAATGCCATTCAATTAGTATTTTATTCAACTATATACAACACTTTTATGTAAATTAATCTCTTTCTCAGGAGCAAAAATTGGCCAAGAGAGAGTCTCTCTCCCTCTCTCCCTGGAGTTGGATACTTGATACTCTTGACGAGTTTTTTTGGTATTACTTATTATAATTGTGACTCAAAATTTTAATTTGACTGTAATTGGTATTTATCTCAAATTAAAAACTTATTTTCTTGTCTCATCTTCTAATCTAAAAATAATTTTTCATGTACATCTATAGATGAGTGTTAGATTTATAAATAAGTGCTCAATGTCCTAGAATTAGTGCAGCTATATCATTTTAATGATATTTTGGTAGCAACTATATTACTATTATTGTACTAATATTATCATAGTAATATTTTATTCTTTTTGTCCGTGATTTTTTTCAACTTGAGTTTTTCACATTAAATTTATGTGTTCATTTGTATGTTTAATAGTTTGATTGTAGTTTGTTTTCGATTATAAAATCATAACACTACCAGTAGAGGCCGATCTCCTTTCTCAGGTGTGCCTTTTGTTATATTTCTTCCTTTCCTTCTTTCTCTTTGTTGTTTGAGCCCTTTTGTGGAGGCTTAATTTGGCCTCTCTTGTTTCAACTGTTTCGAGAAGACTTTTCAAATTTCTTTCTCTTCAAATTTCTTTCGTGCTTCCTTGAAGAGAAGAGATCTCATATATGTTGGTTGAAGCAACAACCTTAGGACCCAAGGAATATGCTAATTTATCACCTTTTTGCACTAACCAGGATGCTGTCATCTTGATGCAGTGACCTTTTTTCGATTCTTTGATTTTTAGGGGTTTTCTTTTGCAGGGTTAATTCTATATTGTTTTGTGTGGTTGCTTTGAATTCTTCCATTCTTTTGGGGCCTCATTGGCAGGTTGGGTTGGGTCGGTATTGGGATTTGATGGGCCCTTGTTGGATAGTGTGGGTTTTATGAGGTCGTAATCTTATGGTTTTCTTTTTGACTTTTATGGTTCTTTCAACAAAAAAAAAAAAACACATATACAAACACACACACATATAAACTAACGTTTCTTTAAAAATTGACACACTTTATCGAATTAAACTCAAATCTTCCTAAGAAAATTAATTGTATGTAAGGTTGAAGAAATTAAAACAATTAAAAACTATTTAACTAGGTATGAAAAGTATGCAAATATACCAAGTTATTTCAATTCTTAAAAGTAGTAAAATTTAACCATAATAGTTAATGTTACGAGTATTTTTCGAATCGACTTGGACTATTGTGTGGACTGCTTTGGGTTGGAAATAGTCCAATGATAAGGCCTAACCCCTCAAGGCCTAATAGACCCACAGTCAAAATCATTTCCTTGAGGTTGCATATTTGCTAAAGCGCGAGCTCTGATCGCGATAGCAAGTGGGCTCCCGGTGACAAGTCTAGCTCGCTGGTCAACCTGATCAACTCGCAAATAAGATCATGAAGTAGAATAATCAGATCTAATATCTACTTATCCTTATTAGTGAAAAGTTAGCACCTATATGGTGCAGAGCTTTTATTCCCTATTTTATGGAGGTAATAAGGACACATTGTCCCTCACGATGTGGCCCCATTAGTTTGAATTGTGTAAACTATCAATACCTCGCACTATAAATAAGGGGTCAAAAACTATTATACAAACATAATAAAAAAGAGTACATATTGTTATTGTACCAAAAATAATTAGAGGACAGTCGTGAATTAAGCATCATTCTAGTCGAATTATGTAAAAAATTAGAATGTATTATTTATTGATGATGTTATTGTTTTCTTCCCTCATATTCATAATTATTACCAGTTGACAAATCTCAATCAACCCTTCCTGAACGTCAACAATTAATATTTGTAAAAAAAAAGAAATTATGTCCATATGCAATCTTAGATAGTGATTTTGTTACTTTACTTGAGAAACAATTAAAATTCATATATTTATGACCGAATTGAAGGTTTAAACTATAAAAAATATTATTTTATTGAGGTGATGGATTGTTTCGCCGTTTATTGAAGCACGAAATCTAGGTCATACTGTTTTGGTCAATTTTTAAAACTATCAAATCATAGCCTGCCACTAATTTTACAAAATTGTGATGTGACAATTAGGATGATTTAGTTTAGTAAGGTCAAACGATTTAATTTTTTCTCCCATAGCCCTAGGTGTTGGGAACAAACAAACAGTGGCATTCTCTAAATTCAGGCTTTCCCCAACATTTACCACACAGATGTATACATATACCAGCATTTCCTCAGCCGTGGCATCTTGTTTTGATATGAAGGGGTTGTGTCGCTTAGCCTAAATTATATGAGTTTTTAAATTTTATAGAGCTTTTAAGGTGTAAGAATTTATTTGAGGAGGCATTTTAGTTTTTTACTTGGTTAAATTGAGGTTTTTTTTTTTTTTTTTGGTTTTATATGCTCTTAAAAGCAAAAGTTAGGAGACACAATCTCATTAAAATATTTTATTAATATGAATAGTAATATAATTAAATTATTAGATAATAAGTGTCAAAACTCGATGAAAAGGGATCAATTTAGTGAAAAAAAAATTACTTCTTGTTATTTAGGACTAGAACTTAGAGTATTTTTAATTTTATTTGTAACGGCCCGCCTCCCGGAGCCTCCTCGTGCACAAAGAGAATCTGTGAGAGGGTCATTACTAAAATGATACCGAACAAAACCTTATTAAAATCATATTCTTTTTATCATTTCACATCTCATAATCCTTTTTACAAAATCGTTCATCACTTGGCCCCACTTGGGCTTACATAACATACGACAATCTTAAAAAACGTAAACATTAACCTTAACAAAGGCACAATAATATCCAGGATCTAGTTTCGAGAGAGCTCTGCACTTGCTACCTTGACACGACGGCCTGGACCCAAACCCCGCCGAACGTATCTACTATCTCGGGAATACTCTTACCTGGAATAATGTAAAGCAAACATGAGTCGCGAGACTCAGCAAACTCATGAAAGAAAGGCTGAGGGTTTAAGATAGGACTCTTCCCTTGACACCCCATGCAACCCATGCCAATGCAATCACGCCATGTCATGAGCTATACGTACTTTACTTCTACATGCATAACATAAAATTAACTGCACATAAGGAGCCAGGGGCCCACATAAGTCACACATTGGCACCCAGGTCCTGCATACAAACCTGTCGTAACCTAACATAGGCTATCATATCATCATTCTCTTAGACCAGCCTTTTCCTGACACGGTCGGCTTTTCCTGACATTCAACCATTTTCTTTTTCTTGATACTCGTTACATGCTCTTCCTGATACCCATCATACTCTCATACATTCTTCATGTCATACATCACATAATCATATACTTCCGCGATCTTGGTCTTTCCTCGGGCCAACCCCGAGCTAATATCTAAGCCGAGCTGAAGCTCACATGAGTCGGTACTCCCGACACCTAGCACGGTACTCCCGTCCAGAATAACAGTAACAATAAAATCATGCAATGCAACACATAGGAAATGCAAGGGCCTCTATAGCATAAACATGATGACAAGGCCCCCATAAACCAAGCATCAGGCCTTGCTACGCCCACACATAAGAATTCACACATGCGACATGTTCTAAATGCATATGCTTACCTAGGATACCCAAATTGGTTCTTAGACCAATCGGGTCATGCAAATGCTCATACATCCCATCACACACAAAGCATGTCCTCTCGTGAATGCAACCCAGCCCCTTGTAGCACACACATCATGAAATACACAAACCAAGGCGGGAATCTGGAGTACCAGCTCTTCTGGCCCGTCTAGCGCTTATCGTAACAATCAATGACTGGTGCCCATACATCCAGCCATCAACTGCCACGACCCACGGTCGACAGTCAGTGACTTTGTACCCATACCCTTAGACACACTTACTGACAACATCCAACTTATACACCTCCAACTAAACATTTATTAAACCATTCCCATGACATCTCATGCACTTGTAACATAACCATTATTACACCATGCCTCATCTCATTTCTTCTAATTTTCATAAAACTATCTCAACATGCAAAACAAATTCTTATCATATTTCTATAATCTGAACCATATCATTTTCTAAGAACCTAGCCCCAACGGGTTCGGCATCATTCCCAAGGGAAGCGGAGCGGTACGAGGCTCCGTGACGGTTGAAACGAAAGATATCATGACGCCATTGCTTAGGTCATTCCATTAACAATAAACTCATTAATAAAATAAAAATCATTAAGTGGTTACCACGCGGATTATTGTTATTGATGCGTGAAACTGAGTCAAGGTAAAGGAGGGTTTAGAGTATAAGAAACTTTGAAGACTTTTACGGGAAATAAATAACGCAAGGAGAGGGTTAGGAGATTGCCTGAAAACAGTTGATTTTGACCTCTCTCGTACTCCCGAAGCAAAGTAAAATATTCAAAATATTTTTGAATACCAAGAAACCTCAAAATCTCATATTTTCTTCCATTTTTCTTCTCTTTTCTTTCATTCCTTCACTGTCGCGCCCCTCCTTTTCTTCTCCAATTCCTCTCTCCTTCCTCTCTCTTCTTCGCTGCTGCTCGCTGTTCTCCTTCTTCAATCTTCTCCTCTAATTTTATTCCCTTAATTTTTTCCTTAAATTGGCTTGACAGACGCTCATGCCTCCCCCATTGCTTCACCATTTTATTTCACCCTTTTATTTCTTTAATCTTTGACTTTTCTACAAACATATCTCCTTCATCATTATACACATTCCAATGCTAATATGAGCTTCCACGTTTATGGCTGGAATTACATTAAAATTGGAGAGTAATTGCATGGCCCAAAATTGCATGGAAATTGGTGAGAAGATAAGACTATATTAATATATATATATATGAATTATGTCATTGATAATATAAAATTTTATTATATATATATATGCTTATAGTGTACTTATCCATATTGGGAACAAATCACGCACAGCAACTTGCTCACATTTGCAATCTTTTCTTTTAGTTAATTATTTAATTATTTTATTTTATATATGTATACATATTACTTTTTATAATATTTGATTTACCCTAATCATTTAATAATCTAAATCCTAGAAATTCTACAAACTTTCGATCACTTCCCCATCTAAAAATACAATAAATTTAATATCTTTATTTAAATTTTTTAAATTCACTAATATTCCATAAGTCACCAATCACTCTAAAACGTTAAAATTAATAATTATAGTTTATCTCCAAAATTTTGGATATTACATTATTAGTCCAAAATGGGAGAATTTATAAATTTTTTCATTAAAAAATTACACCATTATTCATTGCCTAAACTTATATGTAGGTCTATATCATTTTTCTCTCTATTTTTAGATGATATGTCATAAAATCTTATATTAATATTTGACTGCAAGCAATATTGTTGTTCCATTTCAATGGTGGAGCTAAGAAAAATATTTAAGAAATTATTAGAAAAAGTACTTTTGTAGGTTCAAAAGTCATTGCTCATCCCAAACTAAAATAATGGCATTTTCCATTTTTTTTATATTCTTAATTCCAACCAAATGAAATAGTTTGTGTTATGTAAATGTATATTAAGGTAGTGTTTGTTAGGGGTGTTTGCGGTTCGATCTTGTCAATTTTGAGTCGATTTAATGCCTTGAATCTTAAGCTCGGTTTCTACTAAATCAAACCAAGCGATTTGATTTGGTAGGAAAAATCGAATTGAACCGCATTGCATTTTGCGGTTTGGTGCTGTTTAGTTTTCGTAGTTTTAAAATATTATATATAATATATAAATTATATATTTTTTTTAAATTATATATCATCTGCGGATGGTTCGGTTTTGAATCGAACGACCAGTCTGCCAAACCACGAACCGCGTGATTTGACAGTTTTTCAAACCAAATCAGACCGCCAGTTTAAAAAAAAAACCGACTGGTTCAGTCTAGTGCGATTTGGTTCGGCCGAAAACCGCAGTCTAGCGACTTTTTTGAACACTCTTAGTGTTTGTTAATCAAGATATAGACCTAAAAAAGTACAATATGAAAAACATTTCAAACAAAAGTGTTTTTTTTTTTTATATTTGTTAAATTTATCTAAAGACATTTGAAAAAGAAAAAATCATTATGACTTTTTATCTGGATTTTTTCAGATAAACTTATGTCTTACTCTTTAAATAATTTATCTTAGTTCTTATAGATAAAAAAAAATGTTGCATGCATCATTAGTGCATTTCAAAAACATTAACAAACAATTTGATAAAAATCTTGAAATAGTTTTAGGCATATTTTGACCATTTCATATTTTGATCCAAAAAGCATTCTAACCTTATCTTAATATAACTTATTTTAATAAATAATACCTAAAAAAATAAAAATGTAAATGAATATTTATTGGTTATATATGCTTGACAACTTATAATAATGTTTTTGATAAATTAGATTATTTGTCATTGAACTTTACAACTCCATATTAAATTCATCATTGTACTTTAATTCTTATCATAAATTTTAATTTATTATAATTTTTTTATTTTTATAATTTTTCATATAATTTTATTGACAAAAATTGATGTAATATAAATTAACATGAACTAAAAAATTACTTAATATTAAATTAACATAAACCTCACAATCAATTGATTTTGAAATTTATATTAACATATATGTTAGTTTTCAATAACAAAATGCAACCAAAAAATCAAAAAATAAATTAATTATAACTAAAATTAAATTTTATCGGCTCTAATAACAAAAATTAAAAAACAGTAACCCATGTGTTATGAAGTGTAAAATTTAAGGACTAATAATGTAATGTACTCTATAATTTTATCTTTTTTCTTAAAAAAATAAGACTTGATGTAACGATAACTAAGGTGTTTATAAATTAATTTTAATTGGAAATTATATTTTCAAATCTTGTTAACATAATTTATTTTTTGTAAAAAGAAGTTAGGTTACATAAAGGAAATTTAAAAAAAAATAAATAAAACAATTTAACTTCACTTCACCTAGGATACACAAAATTATATGTTTGCTTAATAATAAAATATAATAGACAATATTGACATTAAAGTGAAAATAAAAACCCTAAACCATCCAAACTTGCTTCAATAGAGATTGATCTTTTAAAATCCTTAATTTGCAGATTAATGAGATGAGATTTTTGTCTCATTATGCGTACGTGCGTGACAACGATTTTTCATGGTCGATTATGAGTAAAAAACTTTGTTAAAACCTCATCAATAATAGCATGCATGGTAGGCTCCCATCCCGATAAACCCATAAATCGTATGGCTGAGTACTACAAAATTACAAGAAGCCTAGGCAAGCCATTTTCTAGGTGACCCACCAAGTATCCTCCTTGCAGTGTGGACAACTCTTATGAAAATATAATAACAAATCCTAAATCCTAAACCCTAAAGTAAGTTAATTGTACCAAGAACACAACACAAAACAATATACACGGTTTATGTGTTCAGATCTTCAAATCCATAAATGGATCCTAATCGCAATAGAGATTTTCGCCACTAATCAATTTACTATATCAAAGAGAATACAATGTAATTACACCGAATCAATAAAGAAGATAACCTTAATTGTATTATATCAAAAAAATAGAATATAAATCAAGTACAAACTGCATCAAATCGTGCAAACATAGTACTCATCACTGTCTCTTGACATTATCTCTCACAACGAAATGATTTGAATAAGAGATAGAACAATACAGTGAACGTTCTTACCGATCAAAGAATTTATGGGTTGTGTCACCTCTTTCTTAATTGATTAGGATTTTTTGATTGTTAAAAAAATGACAATTGGAGTTTCATAAAGAGTTTAAATATCGAGACTAAAAAAATATAAACTATATAATCACCGTTTATAATTAGAGATCAACGACTGATATTAAACACCCTCAAATAACATTATAATGCACATAAAATTAAGGCCAAATAGCATGCACATTAAATACAAATAAAATACAAACATAATTTTAAATCACTCATCACAACACCATATTTTGTAGAGGTAAGGCTACAATGTAATGTCACAGGCAAATCTGTTGGTAGTACAAATATATGCTTATGGTTAAGAAAGTGGCACGTAAATTATTTGTACGCCATATGGCAGGGAATCCAATCCCAAAATCTTTCACTCTTGCGTGTTAGTACGTTGCAGTGGAATATTGTACTGAAAGTCACCTCAAATCAGAAAAAGGATGGAGAAATTTGGGATATACGAGAGGGAGAGAGAGAGAGAGAGCACCATGATGAATTGGAATTGATGAGACTTCATTGTTTTGTCCTTTTTACTTATAATCAAAAGCAAACGACTTCATTTCTTTGTCCAAATCTTACATCATCTACACGTTAGCTTGCTTTCTACGAAACCAAACAGACATGACCACCTATCTTCTTTGTGTTCCACAACTACTACAAGCTACGGCATCTATAAACTGGGCCCCTTGGTTGCGGATTTCAGCTATACTCGTCAAGCCCATGCCCTTTAGTACTCCAGAATTATGACCATTTTCTTACCCACCCGAAGAGGATGTTTCCAATTAAGTTAGCCCAAAAGAAACAAAACGTGTTTACGTAAGATTTTCTCATATATTAGCTTGTCTTCCCTTTGTGCTTTTAATTTTTAATTTTGAATTCTAAATTTATTTTTAATTTTTTATTCTGATAGTTTATTTTCAGAAAATTAAAAACATATTTTTTTTGTCATTTAAAAAAATTATTTCTTAAAATA
Source organism: Diospyros kaki (assembly GCA_036245055.1). NCBI lineage: Eukaryota > Viridiplantae > Streptophyta > Magnoliopsida > Ericales > Ebenaceae > Diospyros > Diospyros kaki. The sequence goes on from BSEG01000016.1 coordinate 36,286,261, forward strand.
AAAAAATTAAAAAAATGAGTTTATTTTATAATTTTGAGAAAAATTATTTTACGATATTTTATTTAATAAATTTGATTATTAAATGATAAAATTAACTTTTTTAATAAAATTTTACTATTAAAATAAAATAATAAATCTAATTAATAAATTACTGCCATCTAAGTGTTAATTTATATTAAATATTATTATACATAATATGTGTAGTATATTTAATAATATGCTATATATTATTCTATATTTTTAATTATAACACAGATATACTATATTTTTTAAATTTTAAATAAATATATACTTGTATTTTCAAAATTTAAGAATAATGTTTTTTCTTTCTTATCTTTTTTTTTTCCTTTTCTTTTTTAGAACCAAAACATAAAAAATAAATTGTGTTTTTCATGTCTTGGACTTAGAGATTGTTTTGGTTGTAAACAACCAAAATAACATTTTTTTGTTTTGGGTTTTATTTATCATTTTTTTCTTGTTTTAAAAATAACAAAGTAAACGTATTTTTATTATTTTAAAAAATTAAAAAATAAAAATGATCTGAAAATAATAAAGAAAACGCAATCTTAGGTTAGGTTTTCTTTACCTTTTCAATTTTTAATTTTGAGTTTTAAATTTATTTTTACTTTTCTGTTTTAATAGTTTGCTTTCAGAAAATTAAAAACATATTTTTTTTGTCATTTTAAAAAATTATTTCTTAAAATAGAAAATTACAAAACACGTTTACTTTAGAATTTTGAAAAAAATTATTTTATGATATTTTATTTAATGATTTTAATTATTAAATGATAAAATTAACTATTTTTAATAAAATTTTACTATTAAAATAAAATAATAAATTTGATTAATAAATTACTGAGTAATAATTTATATTAAATATTATTATATATAATATGTGTAATATACTTAGTAATAAACTATATGTTATTCTATATTTTTAATTATAATATAGATATACTATATTTTTTAAATTTTAAATAAATATATAATTTTATTTTTAAAATTTAAGAATATTTTTTTTTCTTTTTTTCTTCTTTTTCTTTTTAGAGTCAGAACATGGAAAGTGGATTATATTTCTCATGTTTTAAACTTAGAGATTGTTTTGATTGAAAACAACCAAAACAATATTTTTATTGTTTTGAATTTTTTTTTATTTTTTTAAATACATTTTAAAAACGACAAAGTAAAGTCATTTTCTTTATTTTAGAACACTGAAAACTAAAAATAATTTAAAAATAACAAAGAAAATGAATCTTAATTTTTGATCATTTTAGGTAAAATTCTTATACTAGTCTCGAGCAGGGACGACTCAACCCTTAAGCCATGTATGCCATGGCATTAGGCCCCTAAAATCATAAGACCCCAAATTTTAAAAATTTGTAATATTAATGTATATATATTTTTTATTTTATTAAAAAATTAAATATAAAATATTATAATTTTTTTTAACTTTCCTTCACTATTTTTCAATTTTTAACCGTTGTTGTGGTGTTCCCAAATCCCAGTATTCCATAAAACCCACATATTTATAGAATGAAAAGTTGCTCATTATTGGTGAGTTTTATCTTTTTAATACTATCAATTTAATATTTTATTTCTTTCTATAAGAGAATCATGAATGTGTAGTTTTTTACTTGCACTGACCTTCTTAGAGTTCTAAGAAAAATTATTTTTATTTTTCTTTGTTTGTTATTGTAAGTTGTTTGGCTTTTTTTTTTTCTTATATCTGAGACATTATATTTTAGTTGAAAATTTATTATCATTAAGAAATTATTATATTTTGTAGTTGATTGAATTTTAACTTTTTTTTATTTAAGAAAATAGTAAAATATTTATGTAAAAAAGTGTATTATTTATTTTTTTATAAAAAAAAATTAATACTCGAATGGCTTAACAAATCCTTTTGCCTAAAACCCTAACTTTGTTGGGCCGACTCTAACCTCGAGTATTCCATTATTTTCATTGCAGGAAAGAGTTGATATTTAGTTGTTGTGAGGTCACTAGAGCCAAACTTCCTATATTGGTTCATTGTTAATAATAGAATTTGTCAGCTACCGTATTGAGGTTTTCTTTTCTTTTTTCTTTTTATATATATTGAAAGGTATTATTTCACATATCAAATTGTCCCTCAATTTAACATGATCTCCCTAATTCTAATTAGTGGTAATTACAAAGAATCCATCATGGGTTCACGCATCTGATACGATTGATGTGGTCAACATTTTTATTGCATCTCACACACGACATTTCTATTTTAATCAAAAGCACATTGACGTGACGTAGCAATTTGGTTTTTCTTTTCTAAAAAAAAAACCTCTCACCATCCGTTCACAATTCCTGTAATTGTACCTTTAATTATATAGAGAGACTTATATTGTGTGATGTGTCTCAAAAAGATCAAGATTCGAATCCATAATTTATCAAGATGATATCAATATATTATGAATCCGTTCTTTATTATTCAAGTTATATCCTGGTTAAAAAAATTATGAATCCGTTCTTTATTATTGGAGTTATATCTTGGTTGAAAAAAAAAAAAAATTTATTTATATGGGCAGTGGCCCATTACTTATATACAAGCCATAGCCGAAGCCTCTCCTGATAAAATGGCAGTGGCCCATTACTTATATACAAGCCATAGCCCTTGCTACTAAAATCTTTTGTCTATTTATGCGATACATATTGATAAAATTGACCATCAATTAATACATTTAGAAAATAAGGTAATAGGTGATTGAAAAATCATTGAATAATTACGTTGATCTTTGCAAAAGAATAAGAGTTTAGAGTTTAAGGTTAGATGCCATTGAGATTTCTCAAAAAAAACTATTTGAATAAATAAGGCAGAGATAAAACAATATTAGAAAAATAAGAGAAAGAACTTGAGATTATGATCAGGAATGCTACGAAGAAGAAATATTCCTTAATTCCTTAGTTTAGAAATAAATGTTTGCTTAAGATGAAGTCTCTTTGTGAGATATCATTTAGGAACAATAATCTTAGATGGACTTTGAAGGGATTAGGCTTATCTTTGAAGACCCACCTTCTTAAGATTTAGGAGACTAGACTAGTCTTAAACTTATTAGAATTTAAAGTTAATCGCTAGATTATAAGAAATAATTTTAGATTATGGTTAAACTTATCACTTAATTTTAAGAGAGCATCTTAGTTAGATTAGATAATTTGACCCTAATATGATTGATTTTATCTTTGGGTTCATGAAAAACCCCTTTTTCACGTTGAACTAGGCATAAGTTAGGTATCAAGACTAAAGATGATTTGATTAAGGGGCTCAAAATTGAGAATAATTTAACTAAAGGCTTAATATATACAAATGTCCCTTAATAATTAAAAAATATGGCATCTGGTCTCTAAAGTGTAAAATGTTAAGATTTGATATCTCAACTATTAAAAACTGTTAGTTTAAGTCTTTAATGTGATTAAGAGTAAATGGACCTATTATTTATACTACGTAAGATGTCACGTCACATAAAAAAAAATCTATGTCAGCGAGACACATCAAATTAGTCTTAATACATAAATATGACATTTAATCTGTCAATAATTAAAAAATTTGACATTTAATCCATGATATGAAAAATGACAAATTTTGATTAAAAAAAACTTAAATTTCATAAAAAATCTAAAAAATTTCATAAAAAAAGATATAAAAACATTTCAAAAAAAAGGACCCAAAATTTTCATAAAAAAGATTTAAAAGTAATGAAAAAAAGATTTAATTTCATAAAAGACCTAAATATAATAAAAAAAATGACCTAAATCTCATAAGAAGATAGAAATTTTTCATAAAAAAAGACAAAAATATTCAAAAAATACCTGAATTTAAAAAAAGACTTCAAAATCTCATAAAACACCTGAAAATATTCAAAAAAAAAGACTTAAATTTCATAAAAGGTTTAAAATGTTTTAATAAAAAAGACCGGAAAAAAACATAAAAAATGAAAATTTGGGTATTGTTTTGATTATTTTCAGGTCTTTTTTTATGAAATTATTAGGTTATTCTAAGAAATTTAGTTTTTTTTTTAATATTTTAGGTTTTTTTATGAAATTTTATGTCCTTTTTTTTATATAAAATTTAGGTCTTTTTTGAATATTTTTAGGCTTTCTTATGAAAATTTTAGGTCTTTTTATGAAATTTAAGTTTTTTTAAATTATTTTTAATGAAATTTACGTCTTTTTTTAATATTTTTAATTTTTTTTATAAAATTTTAGGTCATTTATGAATTTTTTGGGTTTTTTTATATAAAAATTAGGTCTTTATTTATATCAAATTTAGTCATTTGTCCATGTAGAGACCAAATATTAAAATTTTTAATTGTTGAAAGATCAAATGTTATATTTATGTATTAAACTTAATCTGATGTGTCTTGTTGACGTGATTTTTTTTTTTTTTGACATAACATTTTATGTGACGTAAATAATGAATCCATTTACTCGCAGTTACGATAAGAATTTAAAATAATAATTTTTAATAATTGAGATATCGAATATTGATTTTTTGCACTTCAGGAATCAAATGTCATATTTTTTAAGATAGTGTTTGCTAACCAATATATAGATTAAAAAAAGTGAGATATATAAATCATTCAAAATAAAATTATTTTTTATTATATTTGTTAAATTTATCTGACGACCCTTAGAGAAGAAGTTATATGACTTTTTATATGAATTTTTTCACATAAATTTCTCTCACCCATCCAAATAAATTTATCTTGATTCTTATAGTTAAAAAAAAAATGATATATATGTCTTCCAATACATTTCAAAAAATTTAACAAACAGTTTGATAAAAAATTTAAAATGCTTACTAATTTTATTTTGATCATTCTATATGTTGGTCTGAAAAATATTTCAATCTTATTTTGATATAATATTATTTTATTCATTTTAACAAATACTATCTAATTATTAAAGAGTCACCATATATATATATATATTAAGCCTTTAATTAAATAGATCGAAACTGAAAATAACCTGATTAAATATAGGTGGGGAGAGAGGGTTGTCCCATTAAATGAACCAAAACTAAAAAAGACTCGAGAGGGTTGTCTCGTTAAATGAGCGAAGACTTAAAATCACTGGGAAGTAGACAGGTTTTGGCGTGTAATCTTCCAACGAATCAGATATAATTTCTTAAGATATATATATATATATATATATATATATATATATATTATCATATCCCTCCTGGATGAAGAAGTGCTGGTAATCGTGTTGATGAGGGGAGGGGAGGGGAGGTGTTGATGGTTGTTCCTTGACTTTACAGCTTTGGATTACTTGCATGGTCAGGAATATTGAATTCTACAGCTACTTGCTGTGATATATAACACAATAATATATATCCGGAGAGTCCAAAACACTTCACATGCAAGCATTTAAGGCCAAATCCTGCAGATTTCCAATGCCACAGATTTTATTATTAATCTATATATGGTACCAAATATTTATGACACTTTACAGCAAAGAAAAGAAAAGAAAGACACCCCAACCCAACCCAACCATATATCCTGTGATCTCTGTTACAACACTCATTAATCCACCCAGCAATTAATTGAAGTCTAATAATAATATATTTTTTTAAATAATTTGAAGCCTATTAAAAATATTATCAATCTACCTAACATAATTAATATATTTTCTTTTATAAATTAAATATGCGTCATTGTAATGGAATTTTAAATTTAACAAATGAAAATAAAAAAAAAATGTTTGTTTGCTTGATGGCATGGACCAATATCTCATTATTGTCTCTCTGGATCCATCATTTTTAATCGATTTTTTTACAAAAAAATAAAAAAAAAAAACCATGAGAAGATCTGTCCTTGTCTTTGTTGTTTTAGGAACAATTTTTTTTTTTTATTTTCAATAATTATGATAATTTTTTGTTTTGAAATGCCAGTAAAAAAAAAATAAAAACCTACATTAAATAAAAGGTTAAATCAATATCAAAGCACTTTTGAAGATAGAATGAGTCTCATGAATCATGATCCAACTCATGTCTTCATAAGGGTATTATTAAAATTTTTTATGCTTTTATACAAATAAAGTACATTTTTATTAACTTGTATAGCTTATATGAGATGACAAGAAGGTACCAAAAAACTTGTATAGCTTGTATAACTTGTATAGCTTGCATAAAGTATAATTTTCCTTGTTATTTTCAAGTGACAAATAAAAATACTTTGGATGGAAAGTGTGTAGTCGCTAGATGTTGACAGGCTATTAGTAACTAAAGCTATCTATTTATTATAAAAAATGTTACTTATACAAATAATTGAATTATTGAGATGAATGATCAAAGGTGTCAAATAACAAAAAATGCCCTCACCTAATTTGCAGATTTACCACCCCCTACCCTTAGCTGCCTCATTTCTCCTTCGCCATGGCCGTCTCCAGCAAACTCTGCCTCACCTCGCCTCATTGCCGCCTTCACCTTGTCGCCTCATTGACTACCTTCGCCTTGTCGCCTCACGCGATTGTCGTTGCATCTTATCATCGCCTCGTGCAATTTTCACTGCATCTTATTGTCGCCTCGTCGTTGTCGTCTCTGGATGAAGTCCCGAGCTTCATTCGAGCTCAATTGGGCTTTATGAAACCCGAACTTCTCCTATCTGCAATATCTTGATAAAGTTCGATCTATAAAATCTAATCGAATTTCATCATCGATGATGTGGATCTATCATTTTGTCAATACATATATATTATATTCCATTTATTATTATTCTTTCATCAAATCCATCGGTCTCAGCCACCAATTAGAGCAGTACATTGGCCCACACCAATTTACTCACATGACAAGACGACCAAGCCAAGAAGGAGAACCAATCACTCAGTCCTCCCTTCCTTTCATATATTTGAAATGGATACTTCATATGTGTGCGTGTGTTATTTAACTAGAATATTTGTTTCAAAAAAACTTCATATATATATATATATATATATATTTTTATATTAATTTAAAAAAAATTAAAATAGATATATATTGTGATTATAAATGTCTCATTGTTATGTTAATTATTTTAGTCAACATATAACACCATTAATGAAAATGACCTGATTTCAGACAATGGAAATAAGTTATGGATGAACACAATTTTATCTCACATAGCATTTTTCCGATCGAAATGAGTAAAAAATGTGAGTAAAATTGGAAAGCTATGCAAAATGAAATCCTGAACTTTATTCTTATTCATCTATCTAACAATATTATTGCTCAACAATTAGTGTGCAATTTACAGTGCTTGGGTAAGTACTAAACGATTGACAACAAATTTCCAAGCATGAAACCATGGAGTACTAACTCTTCAGACTCATGCAAGGCCTACAATGAATCAATTAAGAAAACCAATAACTTAATTTTCCACTGATAAAACAGATCGATCTACATATTAATTAATACATATATAATTTTCATGATATATCAAAATTCAAAAGAGAAGCTAGCCAAAGCCAAGTCTTCTTTCCCTTGATCTTCAAACAACCAATTCTCCGGCGTTGTCGATAGTAATGGGGCGTGATCAGCACCCACAAGATCTGACTTGCTTTCCCCTTGCAAAACTACACTAGCATCCTCGGGAGATTGAGAAAATTCAGAATTTGATGAACCCAGAGACTCAAACCCTAAGAGGGATTCAAATTCCTCGTACAAATCAAAGCAGCCGCTGAAAAAGGAGCTCGCCGTGGACGCCATTTGGGCAGCTGGTTTGGTTGAATTCTTGGTCCATTCTTTGAGCAATCTGGCTATATTCTCAGTGCTTGAAGCATAGGCAGATGCTTGGATAATTGGTTTATTATTATCAGGTCTTGGTTTCTCCAAGCACAAGGCCTCTTGAAGGGCTTGTTTGGCCTTGTTCATGTCGGTTTGTAGCCTCCTTTCCCACTGCCCTCTGGGGATAGAGTTTTGGATTGAGAAGCCATGTTTGGAACTGCCACTGTCAGGCCCTTCTTGAAGCTTCTTGAGCTTCTTCTTCAAATGGGTGTTCCAGTAATTCTTGATGTCATTATCTGTTCTCTCTGGTAGGTAGGAAGCTATGGCAGCCCATCTGCACAAAACCCACAATTAATCACACGAACCTACTAATCTTAAAATAAAAAATCAAATCTGTATATAACTAAATAGAAATAAAAATTTATTATCCTTTGAGAAGAGGGTTTACTTGTTGCCAAGAAGGGCTTGAAGCTGGATGATCATCTTCTCCTCGTCATTAGTGAAGCAGCCCCTCTTGATCCCTGGCCTCAAATAATTAGTCCATCTAAGCCTGCAACTTTTACTGCATCTTCTCAGCCCTAAGAATTTCAGCAAAACAAAGAAGAAGACAAATACTTCAGTATTGGAAGATCAGAAGTCAAAAAAAAAAAAAAAGAAAAGAAAAGAAAATGTATTAATTAATTAATACCCGTATTGGAAGGAACAGCCCTCCAATTTCCAGGGCCATGTTGTTGAACATAAGACACCAGCATGATATCCTCTTCAGGAGTCCATGGCCCTTTCTTCACTCCCATTTTGTCACAGCAAGGTGGCCTTCCCATATCACCTTAATTTCTTCTTCTTCTTCTTCTTCCTCTCTCTCTCTCTCTCTCTATATATATATATAATATGTATGTATTTGTGTGTGTATTTTGTATGGTAGTGAGCCTGGTCTTCTCCTGCAAATGGGACAAGGGTCTTGAGCTAGGGAAAGTGGATGATCTGCATTTATAGAAAGAAGTGAAAGGGAGAAGAAAGGAGAGTCAAAAGAGTGACACTTATTAGTGCATTTACTACTGATCTCAATATTTGGGGCTATTTGGCTGAAGTCAGCTATATGCTATGCATGCCTCTTCTGGTGCAAATCGACCGCAAAACCGCGTGGCATTCAATGCATTTCTATTCAATTACTAATTGTTTCACTGCTGGCTTCCATATACTGTCTCAAATCCACTTCAAGATGCAAACCCCATTACATCCTCCCTCCCTCTCTCTCTCTCTCTCTCTCTCTCTCCGTAAAACCAATGCCTTTTAAATAATATTAACTTGTGCCCAAGTATAAAAATGTCATTCTACTCTTTATGTGTATATATACATGCGTTTAATATTAACAAGTATATAATATTTTTAGATAATATATATTTATTATATTTTTAACATTCAAATAATTCTATTAATTGATTAAATAGTTCAAAACACAATACATTTATTACCGGTCAATAAAATTATTTTGATCTTAAAAACAAGATACAATAAATGTACATTGTCTAAAAATAATGTGCATTTATTTTCTGTTTAATCATTGACTGTAGGGTAATTAGTTAGCATTAGGGTTTAAAGTTTAGTGTTTAGAAAAACAATCATCGTATGCTACCACGCTACAATTATTATTTCGAAAGATTTGTTCGTGCCTATTGGGGAGAGGCTTATCTTTTGAGTCATTCTTACGAGTGTGGTAACCTAGCTCCTAGGGCTCTCTTGTCTTTTCTCTTTCGCCTTCCTTGTCGATTAGCAATTGATCCAATGTGTATTGTTGTCTTATCTGCAAGGTTTGGAACCTTCCTCAACTAAAGTGCACAAATAAAAGTGCTTTTGTAAGAAATAGTAGACGCGGGGGTGTGAACTGGGTCAAATTGAAATTCTCTTGATTTTAAATAATCTTTGAATAATTAAAATAGTTTAGATTTTTTCAAATTATGAACACTAATGCATTTAAATATAACCTTGACATAAAAGATATGTAATAAGTGTAAAATAAATTCAATACAAGAAGATTGATCATTTTAAAGTTTAAAAAACCTGTTGTTGTGAGAATTAAAATTGATAACAGTTTTCGCTGAAAGAAGAATTTAAACTTGTTGAAATAAAAAGAAATACACAATGTAGCACACAAATAATTTATAGCGATTCAGCTCAACCAGCTTATTTCCACTCTCTTGATTCTTCACTAAGGATTTCAACAATCCAATATAGTTTTTCAGGATTAGCTAGAAGCTTAGTTTTGACAGGTGCAGTTGTAGTATCTGCTTTTCAATTGAAATCAAATGATGAAAATAGTTTTTCATAAATAAAAAAGAGATGAAAAGAATATGAAAACAAAAACACTCTCTTTTTTGCTAGTAGGAGATGTATGTTGTGTTCTCTTTCCTTTTTAATTTTCAGTTTTAAGTTTTGAATTTATTTTCAGTTTTCTGTTTTGGTAGTCTATTTTAAAAAATTAAAAACGTGTTCTTTTTATCATTTTGAAAAATAATTTTTCAAAACAGAAAATTAGAAAACGCGTTCTCTTTGAAATTTTAAAAATAATTTTTTAATGATATTTTATTTAATAAATTTGATTATCTAGTAAATTAAAAATATTTAATGTTAATATATTATTAAAGAATATATACATTTTAAAATTAATGAATTTTGTAATATTTGTTTCCATTACAATAATAAAATATGAATAAATAAATAAATAAATATGTTTTGAGTTTAGAGTTTGTTTTGAATGAAAACACTCAAAACAATTTTTTGCTGTTTTAAGTTTTCTTTACATTTTTTTTTTGTTTTTAAAAATACATTTTTAAAAATAGTAAAGAAAATGCGTTTTCATTATTTTAAAAAATTAAAAACTAAAAATGATTTGAAAACAGTAAAGAGAACGCAGCCGTAAGTTTTGAGCACTCTTTTGCTTGCTGAAGGAGTAGCAAGAATTCAAAAATCAGCCCTAATTTTCTTTTTCCTCTTCTCCCTTATATACTTGTTGTCAAGAGAATGAAATCTACAAATACAATTTTCATTATCTATAAAATAATTATTAGAATATTAAAAAATTCAAGATAAAAGAACACTACAAGAAATTTCAGTTTTAGTGACGGAAAAATCCGTCACTAAAAACATAAAATCCGTCACTAAATTTTGCTGTGACGGGTTTTGTGACGGGGTAAAATCCGTCACTAAAGAGGGCGTGACAGATTTTTTGTGACGGGGTTAGTGCTACCCGTCGCAAATCTGTGACGGGAGAGCATTTCCGTCACAGATTTGTGACGGATGTCCCGTCACAGATCTGTGACGGGGCAGTATTACCCGTCACAGATCTGTGACAGGGAAGTTCTCCCCGTCACAGATCTGTGACGGGTAAAGTTCATCCCGTCACAGATCTGTGACGGGAAAATAATTCCCGTCACAGATCTGTGACGGGAACGTACTACCCGTCACAAATTTGTGACGGAGACTTCCCCGTCACAGATCTGTGACGGGGACCAAATCTGTGACGGATAGGACAAGCCGTCACAGATCTGTGACGGGAAATACTGCCCGTCACAGATCTGTGACGGGCTCTACCCGTCACAAAAATTTTTAAAATAAAAAAAAAAAACGATCAATCTGTGACAGGTTACTACCCGTCACAGATTTGCGACGGGAGTACCCGTCACAAATATTTTTAAATATAAAAAAAATAATAATTAATATTTTAAAAAATTAATATAAATAAAAAAAATAATTTTGAAAAAAATTAAATTAATATTAATATTTTAAATCAATAATATATTTTTAATTTAAAAAAAATATATTTTTAATTTTTAAATTTATAAAATTAAAATTTATATTTATTAAAATTAAAATTAATATTTTCTTTTATAAGAATACAAAAATTTAAAATAATAACAATTTTTTTTAAAAATTTAAATAAAATATTAGAAATAACATTAAATAAAATTAATATTACTCACATTCACATTAAAAATAAAATAAATATTATTTTAAATCAATAATATATTTTTATGAAATTAAAAATATATATTTTTTAAATTTATAAAATTAAAATTTATATTTATTAAAATTAAAATTAAAATTAAAATTAATATTTTCTTTTATAAGAATAAAAAAATTGTATTTAACAACAATTTTTTAAAAAAATTTAAATAAAATATTAAAAATAACATTAAATAAAATTAATATTACCCACATTCACATTAAAAATATAACAAATTTAACATTAAAAAAAATTAAAATTTAATATTAATATTAAGATTACCCATGTTTACTTCAATGTTTACAACATTCCATTACAATCAATCATCATTATTATTAGCATTTTCATCTTCACCATTGTCACTCTTATCTTGATCAGCTACCGGGTCAGATCCACCTGGAACAGTCGACGGTCCAGCATCTGCAGTAGATTGTTTTGTCAATCTACTTATTACCATATTCATTTCTGACTGCCACGCTGTCATTTGTTCTTGCCACTGTCGTAATTGCCGATTCTCAATCCGGGATTCAAGCAACTCATCAGTTAATTGGGTAACTTTAAGTCTCATTTGTTCAAACTCTGGGGACACATGTGAAGATGATTGGCTAGAACGATTGGTGGTAGATGGATATAACAAATTAGCTTGGGAGCCCAGCCCGTATATTCGACCCTTTCTATTCCGACCACTAACAGCTTGATAGAAGATGTCGTGTTCATTAACTGTAGGCGATGAGGACTCTTCGGTACTTGCGGATGATGAAGATGCCTCCGCACTCAATCTTTCATATCTTTCCTATAAAATTAAAATATTCATGTAAATGAATTAAAAGATTATTTTAAAATAAAAAATTTAATTTAATTTATAAAACACACTTACAGCGACGACCCTAGATCTGTCATCGACCCACACTTCTTCTCCTTGATTATCTTTCCTGGTGTGAGTTCTCTTAAAGAATTCAAACTCATTGGGCTCACGATTCAATTCAGTTGCCTGTATAAGAAATTAATAAATAATATAGTAAACTTATAATTTAAATAAATTATAAAAAAATATATATAACTTAGCATAAGTAATTACCAGCCTTCTTCGAGTCAAGGAGAATGGAATGGACCCGCCAGTGTGGAGCGAACCACCGGTCTCAGAAGCACGATTTTTTTTATTTTGTGTGGAAATTTTTTTGTTGCTTTCTTCTGCCCACTTTGCATCAAGTGCCTTACGCACGTCGGGATCCATCCACGTTGCTTCGTCTTCCCCATTTCTAATTCGATGCAAATGGCTCCTAAAACTTCGTCTACCAGACTTATTCCATGTGAGCCATATGCGATCATTCTCCTCGGGTGGCCAGAAATACGTCTTCTACATTAAATTAAGAAACATATATATATATATATATATATATAAGAATTTAAATACAAACTTATATTAATAAAGAATTATAAATTAACTTACGTTAAATTCTTCAAGCCACATCCTTCGTATTATTTCTGGCACTTCATCCCAATGAATCCACGGTTCAGTGTATCGTGCCCTCCAAATCTTTCCCAATTTGCTTGGTGGGCCACTTTCAGGGATAAAACTGTCAAACACAAAATATATATTTATTCATTTGAATGTATAATATAATTGCAAGTAATAAGTTTAAAATAATAAATACGATACTCACTGATTACACTGTTCATCGCAAGATAAGTGTTTTCGACCGTCTCTTCGGCTGATGTTAACCGGGTCAGTTGGAATAGGCTCAGAGTGTTGTGCAGAAGCAGATGATGAATTGAGTCCTTACGGTGTCGGCATGAAAGTGTATGGGGAATGTCTGTCTGGCATATGAGAAGTTCCCCCAACATATTGGCCACTCGGTGGTACAACATCTGGTGGGTAGAAAGTAGGTGGAACACCATAATAACCCCATGGCGGCATCGTGGTTCCAGGATATGGAAATTGATGAGGCATGGGAGCAAAAGGTTGTGAGGGTGGTGGTGGAGGTGGTGATTGGAGATTGAATTGTGTGGATTGAACAACAGGTGTGGAGTCAGGAGAAGAATATTGCGAACCAGAATTGGCATCTGGAGAAGGTGTGGTCCTATAAGATGTTCTACTTCTACCTCTTCCCCTACCCGAAGGTGTTGAATGTTCTGACATCTATTTCGATAATTATATATATATGAAAAAAAATTACATTAACATCAAAGTCATCATACTAAAAGTACAGGTACAGAAATTATAAATATTCATATTTTAAAAATACAAAGGTTATTAATTAGCATGCACAAAAAAAAACCATAAAACTATCAGTCATCTTCTTCTATATATTCATCAATGTCTTCCTGGTCACTATCTCTGTCATCAGATAATATATCTTCCTCGTCTTCTTCTGAAACAGATTCTTCATACATATCATTTTCTTCTTCCTCAACAATATTGGAGACATCAACTTCCTCTACTAGCCCATTATCATCTTGTAAAGTGCCTCCAAGGTCAATATTTACATCAATTATAGGCCGTTACAATATTTCATCCTCTTGAAAAGACTCTTCCATGTTAGCTTCAGGAGCATTTATTGTACCTCGTGCCTTTGTTTTAATTACAACCATCCAACCATTTTTTTCACGACAGTAATCAGGATAAGGCGAGTAATACACTTGTTCAACTTGTTGGGCAAATATGAATGGATCGTATTTCCTATATCTTCTTGATGATCGAATGTCTACAATTCCATATTTATCATGAATTTTAGTTCCTCGTGGACTTGGATCATACCATTCACATTTGAACAAAATTACTCTTTTTATTGGTAAGCCTGCATATTCTAACTCAAGTATGTCTATAAGTTTTCCATAATAATTCATATGTGAAGCTCCACCTCCTGACGCAGACACGCAAACACCATAATTTTCTGTCGACCTACTCTGACTCTATTCAATAGTATGAAATTTGTATCCATTGACGAAATACATTGGCCAATGTTTCACGTTGGGAGTTGGCCCCCACCCTATGCCCTGAATTAGTGGGTCTGCAATAACTTCGCCACTCAAATTCACCTAACAAAATATTTTCATCACTTTATGTATATATAATTAATATTAAATTAAGAAATATCTTAAACTTTACAAACTTACATGATTATGGAACCAAACACAAAAATGCTCCTCGATTTGTTTGTTTAATTCTTCATCACTGATTACTGGCGATAATTCACGTAACATGTTTGTGTACATGCTGAAACATTAAAATATATATATATATCAACATAATATGAACAAAATTATTAATATGAAGTCATAAATATATTAATATAATTAAGTTTGAGTTCTTACTCAATATAAGGTTCAACCTCTGGCGTATTTAGCAAGACATATAACTTTGCTGTTTGGAACTCATTCACATCCAACCATCTTTTTTTCATTGGACCAGCTGCACGACCCGGATAATTGAAGATAGAAATTTGTGGATGCGAAGATTCTCCTCCATCATCATTTCGAGGAGCTCTCGTCCTCCTTGATTGAATATTTGATTCAAAATAATATGAACCAAATGTGGCTGTCTCTTCAATTAAATATGCCTCACAAATAGATCCTTCTATGCGAGCCTTATTCCGAACTTTCTTCTTTAAAGTATTGAGAAACCTAAATCATTTTAAAGTTATCTTAATTTATGAAAAAGAACATAATAAACTATACGACAAAATCAATAAATTATATGAATATAAAATTTATTACCGTTCAAATGGATACATCCATCTGTATTGGATTGGCCCTCCGACCTTTGCTTCGTAAACCAAATGTACCGGGAGATGTTCCATTGAGTTAAACCATCCAGGCGGAAATGCACGCTCTATTTTGCATAGAATGATTGGGATATTTTGTTCCATAATTTTCAAATGTTCAGTTCTTAACGTTGTTGAGCATAAATCTTTGAAAAACTGACATAATTCAGTTATTGGACTCCAAATTCGATCTGGTAATCCCGAAAATGCCGTTGGAAGTAACCGCTCCATAAGAACATGACAATCATGACTCTTCAAGCCAAACAATTTTCCATTCTTCATATCAACACATCTGCCCAATCTAGATGCATACCCGTCAGGGAGTTTAAGTTCTTTTATCCATTTCAAAATACTTAACTTTTGTTCTCTTGTGAAAGTATATTGAGCTTTAGGTTTCCAATATTTACCCCCACCACGTTCTACTAATTCCAACTCCTTCCGCCTGCAATATTCTTTCAGGTCCATTATAGCTTTGCTATTATCTTTAGTTTTACCTTTCACATCCATGATTGTGTTGAAAAGATTATCAAAAATATTCTTCTCGATGTGCATGACATCTAAATTGTGTCGGATAAGATTATCTTTCCAATATGGCAAATTCCAAAAAATACTTCTTTTTGTCCAATTGTGTTGCACACCATATCCGATCATAACACAATTTTGTTGTTCTAAGATAGACGGGACATTACATACTCTACCAAATATGTTTTCTCCACTTAAACGAGGAGGTGGACAAGAATTATCAACTTTATTTTTTCGAAATGCAGTTGTATTTATTCGAAAAGGGTGATCCATTAGCAAAAATTGTCGGTGACAATCAAAAAATGATGTTTTTCCACCGTACTTGAGATTAAAAGCTTTTGTGTTTTCCATACAATACGGGCATGCTAATCTACCTGATGTCATCCAACCAGATAACATTCCATATGCAGGAAAATCATTGACAGTCCACAACAGAGCTGCTTTCATCATAAAATTTTGCTTTGTGGATATGTCATAAGTCAACACTCCTTCGTGCCAAAGCAATTTCAATTCATCAATTAAAGGCTGTAAAAATACGTCTATCTTACTCTTGGGATTTGAAGGACCTGGAATAATAACCGTTAAAAACATAAACTCTCTTTTCAAACATAATCCAGGAGGCAAATTATATGGAGTCACAATTACTGGCCAACAAGAGTACGGGCGACCCGATTGACCATATGGAGTGAACTCATCTGCACACAAACCAAGCCTTACATTTCTAGGATCAGCAGAGAAGTCAGGATGTGTCCGATCAAAATATTTCCATGCTTCACCGTCAGACGGGTGAGACAATACCCCAAACTCTCTCCGATTTTCATAATGCCACCTCATGTTCGAAGCAGTAATGGTTGAAGCATAGATTCTTTGCAATCTTGGTATGAGGGGCAAATACCACATTCTTTTAAAAGGAATTTCTTTAAATTTTCCTATGCCACTTCTTGCAGACTTAAAACGAGGATGACTACAAAACTTACAACTCCTCTCAAATTGATCATCTTTATAATATAACATACAACTATTTGGACAACAATCAATCTTCTGACAACCAAGTCCAAGCTTAGAAACCAATTTTTTAGTATGATAAAAGTCATCGGGCACACGATTACCAGTTGGCATTGTATGCTGCATAAACTGCATGATTTCATTATAACAACCTTCAGGCATGTTGTAATCAGATTTAATGCTCAACATTCTGACTGCAGCAGAAAGTTCACTCTCTGCATCACAACCCGAGTATAATGGGGATTGTGCAGCAGATAACATCTCATAAAATGCTTTTGCATTTTCATTAGGTGGTTCCTCAATATTGTACGACTGATCATGACCACTTTCGCTAAACGCTCCTTGCATTGTAGTAGGCGCATGTGACGGTCCTGCTGCATCCATTACCATTTGCTCATACGGATTAAACTGATTTCTAAAATTATCTTCTCTATAATATTCATTCACAATAACATTTTGAGGCATTATTGACATTTCTTCCCCATGGTTCGTCCAATAATAATACCCTTTCATAAACCCATACTTACAAAGATCCCTTTTCACCTCATTAACTGGTTTAAACTTCAAATACTCACATTTCATACAAGGACATTTCAACACTCCTAGCCTTATGAAACTTTCTTGAGAAGATGCAAGTTGAATAAACTCATCAACACCAGCATAAAATTCAGGAGTGATCCCACCCCTTCTTGGCATACACCGATTATCAATCCATCGACGATGCAACGGAGCTTCCATTTTCAATTCAAAATTGTATAACAAGCACGATTCCTAATAGATATTTTATCCTGAAAACTAACCAAATTATATTTCATCATTTCAGACTGTCATAAGTAATTGATAAATATGAACAAAAAATAAATATAATAATAAATAATTTATTGAGATAAATTTTGCATCTTTTTTATAAATTAAGATAATAAATAATTAAGATAAATTTTAATATTTTTACTTAACTCTACATATTTGAATTGAATTTTTTTTAAATACTAATTTAAATTTATATTTCCTTTAACACTTAAACAATTATTATAATTTTTAATTGTTACATTTTTTATTTTATTTTGATTTGAGTAATTAAGAACAATATGGTTAAAATAATGTATCTAATATATTTTCTAAGTTAGCTATAAATGTCTCACTTTGAAATTTAAAATCTATTAGTCTACTTATTTTATTTTATAACAACAAATTATATTACTCATTAATAGTATTTTATTTTTAATATTGTAATAAATAAATAATTCAATTTAAATATTTATCTAATTTATTTCTCATGTAATTTTTAATTTTTAGTGTTTCATTTAAATAAAAAATTAAATTTTATACCTTTTTAAATTCATTTTAATTTTTAAAATAATTATCTAATTTATTTCGTACATTATTTTAAATATTCTAATTTTACTTTTATTTATTATTTTTAATGTTTTAAACAAAAAAAAATTAATTTTTAATGTCTATACTTAATCTTATTCTTATGGCAACAAAATATATGTTTTCATAAATATTGTATTTACTTTTAGTATTTTATTTTTAACATATTTAATTTAAAATTACAATATTTTAAATTAAAAATGTGTTTTAAATTAAAAACAAAAAAATTAATATTATTAATACAATTACATAACAAAATAACTACAGAAAGAATTTATAAACAATTAATAAAATTCATATTTTAATTTCTAAACATTACAAATAATATAAAAAATTAAAATAAAACCTAAACTAATTTAAATAAAATAATCATTAAACTCAACATACATACTAAACACAAAAATAAATTAACTATTAAACTAAACTAACGCAATTTAAACTTTTATTTCCTTTACTACATAAACAATTATTTAAATTTTGATTTGATACATTTTTTATTTTATTTTCGTTGAGTTATTAAAAATATTAAGGTTAAATTTATTGTTATAAAAACTAATAATTTTTCATGGTAAAATTTTATTTTGTATTTTTAGTCCTTAATTTTTATTAAAAATATATTCAATGGTATTTTATTTTTAATATTGTATTTATTTTATATTTTAATTTAAATATTTATCTAATTAATTTCTCATATTATTTTTCAATTTTAGTGTTTTATTTTAAATAATTATCTAATTTATTTCATATGTTAGTTTTAAACTTTTTAATTAAAATTTTATTTATTATTTATTAATTTTTATATTTTAAATAGAATTCTTTTATATTTTTAATAGAATTTTTTTAATTTTTTTACACTTAAATATTTTTTTATAACAATAAAATATATGCTTTCTTAAATAGTAAATATATTTTTAGTATATATTTTTTTATGTATTTTATTTAAAATTATAATATTTTTGATTAAAAAATATATCTAAACTTAAAAATAAAAAAATAAACATTATTTACACATGCACGGGTTTACTAGTTCAATAACATATCAAAATAACTAAATAATTAATTAGTTGTAGTTTAATTATTTAATTATAATTATTAATATTTTAATTTTTAAGCATTACAAATAACATAACCAATTAAACTAAAACTAAACTAATTAACATAAAAATAAACTACTAAACTAATACAAAAATAAAATAACTACAACTAAACTAACACAAAAATAAAATAATTGCAACTAAACTAACATAAAAATAAAATAATTACAACTAATAACACAAAGAAATTATGATTAAACTAACAGAATATAATTAAAAGTAAAACAAAATAAAAAGTTATAAAATACTTACTTGATAGCACTGAAATTAACTGAAGAAGAAGAAGAACCAGCGACTGTGAAGTAACTGAAAATGGAGGAGATAGTGAGAAAATGGGAGAGAAGGGAGGGGGGCGAGACAGTGAGAGGGAGGAGGGGGGCTGGGAGAATGGGAAAGGGAGGAGGAGAGGGGGGGCGAGACAGTGAGTGGGAGGAGGGGGCTGGGAGAATGGGGAAGGGGGAGGGGTTTTTTTAAAGGGGGGATTGCGACGGGACTGACGCGTCCCGTCGCAGTTTTGTGACGGGGCGTCAGTCCCGTCGCAGATCCCCGTCGCAGTTTTGCGACGGGACTGACGAGTCCCATCGCAATTCTGCGACGGGGCGTCAGTCCCGTCGCAGAATTGCGACGGGATTGACCATTCCCGTCGCAATCTGCGACTGGACGCGTCAGTCCCGTCGCAGATCTGCGACGGGACTGACGCCCCGTCACAAAACTGCGACGGGAAACCTTGTTCCCGTCACTGATTTGCGGCGGGAGAGCATTTTCTGTCACTATTTTGTGACGGGATACACCATCCCGTCACAAAATTGTGACGGTAATTTCTGACCGTCACTAAACCACATTAGTGACGGCTTTCCATCAC
The DNA here is from genome assembly GCA_036245055.1 of Diospyros kaki. Classification (NCBI taxonomy): domain Eukaryota; kingdom Viridiplantae; phylum Streptophyta; class Magnoliopsida; order Ericales; family Ebenaceae; genus Diospyros; species Diospyros kaki. The sequence goes on from BSEG01000016.1 coordinate 36,306,611, forward strand.
TAAACCCGTCACAAATTAGTGACGGGAGCATTCCCGTCACAAAACCCGTCACTAAAACTGTTTTTTCTTATAGTGGAATGTCAGAAAATTTAGAGCACTTTTGGAGTTATAACAATCAAAACTGTGCATTAAATGCACTTGCAACGACTAGTTCTTAGAATCTTCAACACACTTTTTAATTGATTATTTTTGTTCCTTACTCGATTATTTTGATCAATAGTTGACTATTGCTGTTTTATAATCGAGTAAGTTTTGACTGTACTTGATTATACTCAATAGATACTTGATTATTTTTGCTCTACAAATAGCCTACAAAGACAAGCATAAGATACTCGATTATCACTTGTTGCCAAAATACAAGAATTAAAATTTGTGATGTGGGGTCAACTCGAGCTTGGTGTCGGGTGAAATTAGGTTGCCGTAAGAGAAGCTGCCTCAAGGGAGTTCGCCGCTAGGCTGCTCGTCGCAAGGATTTTTGTAATATACCAAAATTTGGAGATAAATATTGATTATTGATTTTGGTGTTTAAAGTCATTAAGGAATATTTGAGGAATTAAGAGGAAATAATAATTTATGTTGTTTGAGGAAAATAAGGAATTAAAGGTAATTAATTAAATTATTTGAGAATGGTTAAACATTATTAATTATTATATTTGTGGTGATTATTGAATATTGTGGGTTAAAAGGAAATATTAATTTATTTGGGTATTTGGAGATTTAAGAAAAATGTTTATTTATGTTATTTTGAGAAAATGATTATTTATTGGAGAGTATTTAGGAAAATAGTAAAATAAATTAATTTAGTGAATTTTCTAAAAATTTGGGGTGCAAGTGTAATAAGGAAAAATGAAGTTTAGGGTGTACGTAGAAGTTTTTGGAAGTTGAGGGTTTAAATGTAAATTCTGGAAATGGCCAAGAGTCATCTTAAATTTAATTATGTATGTGTATATGTATGAAGATGTGGGCTGGCTGAGTGGCACGCGGGTGTGAGGAGGCTGGCGCGGACGCGAGATCGAATCCTGGCTGCTGCGTGCGCACTGGAAGGATTGTGGCTGATTTTTCAGCCAAAACCGTGCCCAAAACTGCGTTGTTTTGGGCAAGGCGGTGGGTAGCCCTTGGCTGCCACGCGGCACACTCTGGGCCGCCCATTTCCTTGCTTTTTAATTGCCCATTTTCAGTGAATTCTGGGGTTTATTTCGAGCAGTTCTAGCGAGTAAATTTAGGAGAAGAAGAAGGCGCGTTGAAGCTGAAAATGGAGAAAATTTGGGAGAAAAGTAAAGATTAAATGCGATTTAAGTGAATTTTAATTAGTTAGGTAAATAAAGAAATGTGTATTAAACATTTTATACGGTTAAAATTTCATTTTTGGGTCCAATTTTATTAATTTTGGGACTTATTCTATTTTACAGCGTGTATTATTTTGACGGCATTTAAGCGTAAAAACGCTGTAAACGACTAGGTACAGGCAAGCTCTCATTTACCCTTACGATTTCTTTTCATTTTATGAACCCCTCACATTCCCTTAACTCGTTTTGGTGTCACATATTAATTATATATATATATATAAATTCAGGATGTTATTATTATGATTTAATTTAAAATAAATAAGAGACTTATTGGGATTTTATTTACGGTGTGCCTACGTGGGATTTTAGAGGGCTAAATTATTTATATTACATGGTTAAATTTAATTAATGTGAGCCACAGTTTTATTAATCGCTATTAAACGTTTTACTTTGCAGCGGGAGTGCAAGAAAGACAAGAAACGGCCGTGTAAAGGCAAGTTCCTAACCCATTTCTCCTGCTCTTCAATTCTTGTGAGAGACTTCATGGTTTCTCGTATTCTATCCTCTTCCTTACTCCAATTTGGCTTCTTGCACTATTTAATGAGTTATTATTCGTTTGTTCTAATTTAAATTAAATCCGAGACTTCTATGACTTTATTTTTGTGAGCCTAGGGGGGTTTGTACCACCCCCACTCTTCTTGGGAATGATGTTGAACCCAACTTGGGGACTAGGTTCCTAGACTTGCGGGTTATTTACGATTTTCTCGAGTTATTTATGGTTTAATTAGAGTTATCGAGTAGCGGGGCAGGGGTCGGCTGTTTGATGACATTGGGGTAGACTATTGTACGGCCCTGTAGTGGACCGTTAGGCGGACACTCCTAGTCACTGACCATTGACCCGTGCCGGGCACTGTTGATTAGCTATACTATTATGTAACTTACTGCACGTTTTGATATATTGAACTGTCGTTCATGGTTTGATATGTACATGGGTACGGGTTACATGTGGGGATATTCATTTATTGAGTATACTTGGACACGGGCATTCTAACTTAGTTAGGTTGTATCTGGCACTGGCACATGCATGGCGTGTGGTTTACTATGTGGGCGGAGTATGGCCTGATGCCTAGATGTATAGGCGCCAGTGTATCACGTTGATGCTCACTACACCATTGCATTTCTATGTGCATTGCATGGCTACTGGTAGTTATTAGTTCTCGGACGGGAGTACCGTTCCGATAGAGCCTATGGCTCGGGCATCGGGAGTACTGACATGGACGGGTGACGGGAGTACCGACCCGGGATCGCGCGCGTAGGTTTGTGGAGATACTTGTTGTCTTTCAGGGCAGCAGCAGGTTGATATGGGACTTAGGTGCCGTGTGTCTTGTGTGGCTCCCAAGGAGTGGTATGTGTTTTATTATGTTATACTGTTGTGTTGTACCGTCTCATGCCTTGTGTGTACCTGAGGGTTTATTTTAGAGAGAGTTTTTTAGTTATGTTCAGCCTTCAGCCTTTCTTTTCTTTATGCTTGCTGAGTCTCTCGACTCACTTTGCTTTCCATCATTCCAGCTAGTGCCAGCATGGGTCCGAGCAAGGGGGTCAGCGTCTAGCGGCAGAGTCGGTATGGTGTACAGGCAGTCCCGTTAATCCCTGTCAACTCTGATGTCTGAGTAGGATTTACTCTATTATTTTGTACTGTGCCAGGCCATTCCTTGAGTCTTGTGTATGTCGGCACAGGAGTCTGTGTTTATTTATTTATCATGTGACCGTTGTGCTAGCGGGGTACCTGTAGTGCATGCATGTGTTTAGCTTCGCTTCCGTTGTTCTTATTTTTGTGTATGCATGCCAGGGTGGTTCTTGTCTCATGTTTCATTCTTTTTCCCTTCTGTAAGCGCTCCCGTTTGGGTAGTCCGGGTGGTTGGAATATCCGGGCGGGGGTGCTTACAATTTTACCACTAGCTTTTTCGCCATAAGATTCTGTCACAAGGCTTCGCCACTAGCTCTCGCCATAAGGTTTTGCCACAAGGTTTTGCCACTAGCTCTAGCTACAAGGTTTTGTCATAAGGTTTCAGCACTAGCTCTTTCGCCACTAGCTCTCGCCGCAAGGTTCTGCCTTTGCCGCTAGCTGTCGCCGCAAGGCTTTGCCTTCACCATAAGGTTCACCGCAAGGTTTTGCCTTCGCCGCTAGGTTTTACCTTCGCTGTTAGGTTCGCCGCAAGGATTTGACCCTATTGATGCTTAGAAAATGGGTTAGAAGGCTCATGGGAATCTTCCCCCACGAAGACCTTCCGATGCCAAAGTCAGTCTCGGATCCCAATGACTATTCATAAAAATAGTAAAGATGCATTCAAATTGTCTAGATTTTACTTAAAATTAGAAGTCTTCTTCAATGTCCTGTAGTTGGGTATTTATAGGGCACGATTCTAAAGGGTGGCCGGTGCCAACGCATGTCGACTATTGAATGGATCAAAGCCAAAAGAGGGAGGTTTCCATGAAGTTGCCTCAAGGAAGGTCGCGGTATGTTGCCGCGGGGCCAGCCTTGCCTCGCGGTAGGTTGTCGTGAGGTTGGCCGCACCTTTGTGGCAGGCTGCTGCAAGGTTGCCTCTTGCGGCCAGCCTTGCCTTGCAGTAGGCTGCTGTGAGGCTGGCCACCCCCTTACGGCTAGCATTGCCTCGCAGCCAGCCTTGCCGCGATACTGGCGTCACCTTTGAGGCAGGCTGCCCCTTGCGGCCAGCCACACCACGAGGTTTACCCTCGCGACTTAAATTTTCTTATTTTGAAAAATTTCTTCTCATTTTTCATGGCACAACAATTGTCCGCCACTCTTTTATTTTGTCTTTAGACAAAATTAAAGAGTAAAATATCACCTAAGGAGTCGAGTCTAGCACCTAAACTCAATCTAGAGCTCCAGAATACCCGAAGAACTTACGCCAGCCAGGGGCTTAGGTACCAGACTATCTCCGAGAAACCAGGCCCTCGAGGATAGGTTTTGCTGCAGGATTCTTGCCGGGTGTCCAAGCCTGCCGGGAGGCCTAGGAGCCGGATCAACCAAGGAGTTGGGTCTAGCTTGGGAGCGTAGCACCGGACTCAGTCAAGGGATCCCGGTGAGCCTGTGGGCACAGGCTTCGGAGCGTCCGGTGATCGCAGGATGGATCATAGCACAGTGGCTATTATATTCTCCATGTTTGTCTTTTGGGGTTAGTTTACCTCAGAGAATCTGGGTGTGGCCAATGGTTCGGCACAGAATTCCCACCTGACATCTTAGTTTTCTGGGAGACCTAGGTGCCAGATCAACCAAGGAGTTGGGTCTAACCAAAAAGGCATAGCACCTAACTCAAGCGAGGAATCTGGGTGAGTTTGCAGGCATAGGCATCGGATGTTTTGGTGATCCCGGGCCAACTCGTGGTCATAGGCACTAGATTGGAACTAGGTGACTCAACTCTGACAAGCGGGATAATGGTAGAACTGTCATATGGTTGCTTTATCTTTCTTCACGCCTTCCTTGAGCTAGTCTACCTCAAGGGATCTGGGTTTGGCCAGTGGTTCGGCACGGGATACCTCCCAGACATCCGAGTTTGCCGGGAGACCTAGACGCTAAATCAACCATGGAGTTGGGTCTAGCCAAAAGGGTATAGCACCGAACTCAAACAAGGGATCTAGGTGAGTCTACAGGCATAGGTATCGGATCTTCTGGTGATCCTGGGCTAGCTCGTGGTCATCGGCACTAGATTGCCATTAGGTGACTTGACATTCGGGAGCGGGCTTATGCTAGATCTATCATGTGATCACTTCACTTCTTTTCTGCCTTCCTAGGGCTAGTCTACCTCAGGGAATTTGGGTCTGGCTAGTGGTCTGGCGCGGGATTCCTATTAGACATCAGAGTTTGCTGAGAGACCTAGGTGCCAGATCAACCAAGGAGTTGGGTTTAGCAAAAAAGGCATAACACCTAATTCAAGCGAGGGATCTGGGTGAGTCTGGGGGCATAGGCATCAGATATTCTGGTGATCCCAAGCCAACTCGTGGTCATAGGCACCAGATTGCCACTAGGCGACTGACCTTTGGAAACAAGCTGTGCTTGAGTCGTCGTACCTGCATCATACTCTATAACACATGCAAATAATCTGGGCCCATGGAGTTTTTACGTGGTTCGACTTATAGTTTTGCCTACTCCACGGGAATATAGGAGGTATATTCTTTTATTTATTGGGGGCTTTTATTACAATGGAAAATTAAAGACAATCTCGGCCCTAGTCGGGTCAAGTAACGCTTCTAGTGACAGGCTCAACTCTGCGTCTCGCGCTTTGTCATCTTCCCTAGGGTTAAAGCTGGGAAGTACCTCCCGAGGTGCATGGTGTTCCAAGCTTTTCCTATCGCCTCATCTTGTAGCATCGTTAGTGTACACATGTTGGGGCATAACATCTCCAAAATTTTGTAAGGTCCTTCGCACTTCGGGATGGGTTTCCCTTCCTCTTATATTACCTTCCCCAGCGTTTAAAATTTCCTTTTGGATGATAAACTGCTCTACTCGGTCGAACAATTTACTCACAGAATTTGGCTCGAAGAAGGCTAAGGATCTTCTAAGCGGGGTGTATATAGTTCCGTTTAGCAGGGTTAACGTGGCCAATCTGACTGGGAGATCTTTTACTTTCTGCGTCGCGGCTCTGAATCGTTCAATGTATTGCTTTAGGGATTCATTCATCTTTTGTTGTAAGCTCATTAGGTATATTGCACTCTTCTTCTTCGGGATATAGACGGAGAATCCATTTAGGAATTCTTTCTTCAACTGTTCGAATGATCGTATATGTCCTATTGGTAATTTAGTGAACCACTGTTGAGCTTGTCCTACTAGGAAGAGTGGGAAAGCCTAGCATTTAGTGACCTCATTCCATCCATGTAACACGGTCACTGCGACAAAATGCTATAAGTGCTTCTCGGGGTCCTCATTCCTAAGTATACCGAAAGCAGCGGTAGTTTGAACCCTGGTTGCACTAGTTGCCTTTGGAGTTCCTCAAATAGAGGGAACCCTTTCGTAGGAGTTACCTTCGGCACCATCATTTCCTGCTTCTACTCTAGCACCTCTTCTATGAGGCATTTGATGTCAGACGTGTTGAGTGTTTCCTGTTCCGCTTCATATTGGCAAAGAGATGGGTTATAGGGGACTCTTGAGTAGGTGTTTTCTATTGTCTCTTTATACATGGGAGCTTTTCTTGCCCTCCTGCCATATTTCCTTCTCAAGTCTGTTACTTCCGGGACTTGGCTATTTAGCCCTAGAGTTCTGATTCTTATCCCTTGCTGAGGGGCCATTGGAGGGTTGCCTTGGGATCTCCGATGTTCTCTCCTCGTATCAATTTGTCTAATGTGGGGAATGTGAATGTCCGACCTTAGTTCACGTAGCAAAACTGTGACTCCCTGTAGTCTTCTCATATTCTCCTCATTGTTCATCCTGAGTTCATCATTCTGTTGTTTCAGCTCCTCAAAATTCTTCTGCAATAGTTCATAATCTGAGAGTAAGATTGTGGGTAGAGCTATCCTTGAAGTCCCCATGAGGTTTCCATTTGGAATTGAAGACTGCCCAAAGGAGTTGTTCCTGACTAGCAAGCGCTACATGTGGGGCTTGCTTCTCTCGCCTTGTCGCATATCTCCTCAATCTAGCTACGTGTACTTCTCCTTGTTCTGAATGCTCTATGCCCCCCCAGTCTGGTGGACTGGTTGCATTCGAGCACGGGAAAGGTCCCTGAACGCACTTCGTTTTTAGGTTGATCTTCTGAAAATTCTGATACTATAGAATGCACCTAATGGGACCCTTTCGTGGCTCCCGTCTTGGCATGAGCACTCCTTTGGGTGGGGTTAGGCGGGTTTGCCCAACCGGTTGATCTTGTCCCTCTCAGCATCTTGTGTTCAGATTGGCTTTTTGTTATGTTTTCCATAGACGGCGCTAAATTGTTGTTGCAAAAATACAACAATTAAAATTTGTGATGCGGGGTCTACTCGAGCTTAGTGTTTGGTGAAATTAGGTTGCCGTAAGAGAAGCTACCTCAAGGGAGTTCACCACTAGGTTGCTCGTCGCAAGGATTTAGCCACTAGCTCTTTCGCCACAAGGCTTTGCCACTAGCTCTTGCCATAAAGTTTTGCCACAAAGCTTCACCACTAGCTCCCGTCACAAGGCTTTGCCTTCACTGCTAGGTCTCATCGCAAGGCTTAGCCTTCGCCACAAAGTTCATCATAAGGTTTTTCCTTCACCACTAGGTTCGTCGTAAGGATTTAGTCCTGTTGATGCTTAGAAAATGGGTTAGAAGGCTCATGGGAATCTTCTCCTGTGAAGACCCTCCGATGCCAAAGTCAGTCTCCGATCCCAATGACTATTCACAAAAACAGTAAAGGTGCATTCAAAGTGTCTAGATTTTACCAAAATTGGAAGTCCTCATCAATGTCATGTAGCTGGGTATTTATAGGGCACAATTCTAAAGGATGGCTGGTGTTGACATGTGGCGATTGTTGAGTGGAGCTTAGGCTTTATCAAGAAAAAAGGGGGGGAGCTTTTCGTGAGGCTACTGCGAGTTAGGCCAGCCCCTGCTGCAAGCTCGGCCTCGCAGCCAGCCCATGCCTCACGGTAGGCTACCGCGAGGCTGGGCCTCGTGGCCAGCCCATGCCTTGTGACAAGTTATCGCGAGGCTGGGCCTCGTGGCCATGCCAGTTGCTACCGCGAGGCAGCTCGTGGCAAGGCTATCGCAAGAACTCGCGGCAGGCTGCTGTAAGGTTGGGCCTCGCGGCCAAGCCATGCCTCTCGGCAAGTTGCAGCGAGGCTGGGCCTCGTGGCCAGGACAACTGCTGCCACGAGGCAACTTGCGGCTAGGCTGCCTCAAGCTGGGCCTCGCAGCAGGCTGCTGCGAGGCCCAGCCTTGCAGCTGGGCAAATCTACTATCGCGAGGCTGGTTTCCTCAGCTATTCTTCTAGCCACGCTTTTGCTTTTTTATTTTTGAGAAAAATCCTTAATTTTTTCCTCCCATTTTTCCATGGCACAACAAATATCATCATTGAAACAATTTCTTCATCAACAACTAAATAATATAAACTTTAAATTCAAATAAATACAAGTGTTTTTTTGTGAAAGTTGGTTAAAACTTACTTTTCAATCACATTCATTTGGTTACATATAGGGCTTAATGAACCAATATAATAAGATATACTCATATCATACAATTTTACTCAATTTCTAAGGTATAATAAATAGAGTACACGACATGAATCTGCGAAGTACACAACCTGACATATTCCATAAAAGAATAATTACCCAACTATCCATTCACATATACCTTATCAAATACTTCACACACATAAATCAAGTAACTTACAACTTGACTGAAACAAAACATATGGATGAAGTTGAAAATTCCATTTCAAGAGTTCAATCCATGATCAATTCATTTTATCCTAGAATCACATAATCAAGATATGAGAATAATATCAAACGCATTTAAGGTTGCAATTTACATCCTTGAGCACACATTTCAACATACTAATATAATCATTCCATTTTCAAATATTAAAACACAAAGAACTTACATCTAAGCAGGGCCGGCCCAAGGCCCAGTGGGGCCCTAGGCGATAAAAAAAAAAATTAAAGAGAGAATGGTGTAATGTATTTTTTGGGGGCTCCCAAAATTACAATTTTTTTGAGGGCGTTCTGTGTTCTTTGTTCTCTGCTGTTGGGGGGGGGGGGTTGTTTGGGGGGCCCCAAATTTTGGGGGGGGTTTGTTTGGGGGGCCCCAAATTTGGGGGGGGGGGTTGGAGGCCCAATTTTTTTGTGGTGTTTGTTTCTCTACTGTTGAGGGGGGGGGTTTGTTTGGGGGGCCCCAAATTTTGGGGGGGGGGTTGGAGGCCCAATTTTTTTGGGGTGTTTGTTTCTCTGCTGTTGGGGGGGTTTGTTTGGGGGGCCCTAGGCATAGGCCTTACTGGCCTATGCCTTGGGCCGACCCTGCATCTAAGCTCCGTTTCTTAATCACAAACACTTTTCAAGACAATTCATTCATTTCCACATATTTCAAATTCATCATATCCAGTGTAGACAAAATCTTTAAGACAAATGATTTATCAGAATATATTTTTATTGCGGATAACTTCAAATTGTCTAAACATATTCAATTGCATAAAATAAGTAATCCAAAAAAGGATTAATCACCTGATTGATCCTATCATCACACAAGAGAGCATAAGCAAATTGTTACTTAGCTTTAACACATTAAGCAATCAGGACAATTTAATACACAATGGGCATTCCAATATACCTATGGACTTAAATTATAGAGCACAAAAACCAAGCATAGAGACCTAAAAATACTTAATGCAATTTTATGATCAAACACATTAGCTAAAGGCATATCTTATATAGAATTGTGCCACTCACGAGCACATCAAACACAATCACTTACAAAGATTTTTAAAACAGTGAATAATATCACTCTTTGTTGTGGGGTGCCTTAAAATTCTACTAAGTTTCAAAGCAATTTATGAATATATTCTTCCCCAGAGAGTCTCTGGGATGGAAGCCTCCCGAACCCCTGATACTCCCCTGGGATCAGCCTAGCATGCATAATTTTTTCTCAAGTCTAAGGACACTCTTTAGGGTATCCCAGACCTAAGCCACCCAGTGGCCCAAAGCCCTCTTTGGGACCACCTAGAGATAGCCATCGGGGTGCCTCACCCCGAAGACTTCTTTAGGCCTTTTGACCTCTCTAAGGACTTATTCGGAAAAGTCTTTCGACTCAACCATGGGTCCCACAATTTTGCCTCTAAATACTCGTCTCTTCGAATGCAAATAGATCTTTTTGCTCAATTGATCCTTTAGACTCTTTTCAGACCTTTGCCCCAACAATCTCTTAGGCCAATCGGCTACTACTCTATCTCTAGAGCCCATCCAGGAACATAAATACCTTTTAGGACATAGAATAAAGATATACACTTGCATCATACATCAAACTTTGGACATACCTTGAACTATTGTCTAACTTTGGCATCGGAAGACCCACATGAGGGAGTCTCTTGCCTGCCTTTCTGACTTCTATTTCTGATTGTAGGTTGGGACAACCTAGGTCATCCAAAAGACATGAAGGCTTGCCTTCCAAAGACCCACCAGGTTTCCTTCCTCTTGAATCCCCGAAAGCTCATCCGGAAGCCCCCGAAGACACATCTAGGTTCCTGCCTTTTTGGGTTTTGGCTCCGACTTGTTCCAAATTCTTTTGGCCTTGATCGTGGCATCTTGGACCCTCTGTCGTGGTGAAGGACTCTCATCTGGCTAATCAAAAGATAAACAAATTTAATTGTTGTAGTTAGGCAACAATTACTACAAAAAATTCAGCATTTAGTGATAGAAAATTCTATCGCTAAATGTTAAATTTTCGTCGCTAAATTATTTAGCGACGGATTTAGTGATGAACAGGTTCCGTCACTAAACCTGATGTCGCTAAATTTTAGCGACAGTATTTAGCAACGGATTAAATTTAGTGACGAAATATTTTCCGTCGTTGAAATCAGCAATTTGATTAGTGACGGAAAGGGATTCTGTTGCTGATCAAACATCGTGGCATCCTTGCATGCACGCAAAATCAAACATCATGGCCTCCCTACACACGCGCCACCTCCCCCTTCATGCACGCCATGTGGTCGCGCTAGGATATTACACCCAACTATTATCTCAAGCTCTCTACCGGATTCGAACCCCCAACCTCTCATGACCAAGTTCCGCGCATAAGCTAGTCGATCTAGAAGCCTCCTTGTTTATTGATGTGTATAAATTATATTTAAAATATTCTCTTCCAAACTTTTCAGAATTATATTTGCACTCCAAAATTTCTCAAACTAATTTAATGGTATTAATTTTAATATTAATGTTAATAGAGGGAAATGAATATTAGTTTTAATTTTATTTTGTTATTAATTCAAATAAAAGTTTATAAATTATTATATTAGCAGTGAAAAATTATGTTCTTATTTTGATTTTAATTTGTAATATGTTTTAAAAATTATTTTTTTAATTTTACTAATATTAATGTTAGTCAGAATTATTATGATATGTTTAAATGTAATTTTTAGTTAATTTAGAGTATCATAAAAGTTATATTTATATTTGTTTAAATAATTTAAATTTTTTAAATAATTTAATTTTTTTAATTATTTAGTGACAGAATATTCCGTTGCTAAATAATTTTAATTTTATTTAAATTTTTAACTATTTAACGACGAAATTTTTCGTCTCTAAATAAATTTAATTTATTTTTTTTTTATGTTTTAGTGACATGTATGAACCATCGCTAAATTTTAATTTTTTATTTAATTTATTTTTATTTTTTAGCGACGGGGAGATCCCGTCGCTAAATTTTATAGTTTTTATTTAGTTTTTATTTTTTATTTTTTAAGACCCACCACTAAATTTTAATTTTTTTTTATTTTTTAGCCACCGGGTGTTTTCCTTGCTAAATTTTATATTTTTTATTTTTTAGCATTGAGATTTTCGTCACTAATTTTGTAGTTAAATTAAAAAAATATTTAAAAATATTAGTGATAAAAATTTTTTTACTAAAAATTATTTTTCTTGTAATGAATAATTTGACACGATATCTGAGAATCGAGCAAAAATTCATCTCTCAACTGCCACCTAGGCGTGCTTGAAGTGGGCGCTCTTCGCAGGGTCATGTTTGTTGCTGCTTCTTCTTCAATTTTAACGTTTTGGATACCGGGCAATTCAAAATCACCCGTCGAAGTTGGAAAGGGGAACCCTGAAGCTGTAAAACTATCCGAACACATTCCTCAATGATCCCTCCACCCACAATATATATCCCTGAACCCCAACAGTTTTCGTGTAAAGTCTGGCTGGCTCCGTCACTAAGACCAATTTTGATTACCTTCTTGCTGCTCATTTAAAAGCTAAAATGAATTGGAACCTGGATTGTGTTTTTAGGGGTGAAATTGAAGAATAAATGATTCGCAGCTTTGCTAACAAATGCTATATCTCATCTGATGCTATTTGTCTCCCATCCATTCCGAGTCCCAATTGATTGAGGTGATCTCTCCTTTTTTGCATAATTCTATTTTCATGTTACATGCATGCAACTGCAGTACTCACTTCACTGATTGATTGCAAACAATCCCACGGTTTTTATAATTATAAAGCACCCCCCAAAGTCTAAATATCAAATTAGAATTCCATGCTTCCGTAGCCCGTTTGATTCCAAACACACACACGCACACGCACACGCACACAATATAACGAAACAAACACCCGGCCAATTACTATTCCACCGCATAAATGTAATTATGGACAGCAGTACTGGGAGGTTGCAGCCTGTAGCTGGCTGCCGCCTCGTCCGTCCTCTCCTTGCTTTTTTCTTCTGCCATTACTTCTTTGCAATTGCAACACGCGTACCTGATAAAGTTGCACAAAATGCCAACGAGAGGAGATTAATTATTAACACCTTTATAATTGCCCCACAAAAGCTAAACTGACAATCCAAAAAGACAACTCTGCGATGGATTTTTTTTTCAACCACTCCTAGATCAGTCTCCCCTCTTTTTATCAAAAGATGTTTGGCAAGTCAGGCGAGCGACAGACTGAAAAGGCCATAAGCACCTTGAAAGGCATAAAACCATTCAACATCATAGAAATGGCACACCTAAAGTTGTAGAGCCAAGCAACTCTAAGATTGAAAGTGGAAGCTGTCAAGTCACAAGCAGAAGCAACTAAAAGAAGACATTACTAATCAACTTCTTGTAAATCGCGGATGTAAGTGTCTGTACCAAACCACACAAACAAAATGATCCCATGATATAAAAGATATATGATAACACATATATGTTTGTATCCTCTGTTTTGCAGCATTTCATGAAAAGACTAAGAATTGGACTGTGGAGCTAAGAGGAAGGAAACCCTTAGGCTCAGCCCACTATACGTCTCCTGTAATCCCAAATTCAAAATCAGACAAATATGAATAAACAAGATTTTCAAATAGAGGAATTCTCATAACATCATGAATTATTTGGACAACCGTCTGTTAAAAGCAGCCACTAAGAGCGGACGTAGGAAAGGATTCAAATCGCTAAAACAAAAACACCGAAACTTCGATCATCAGAGAATAACACCCTTATCTTTCATACATCGAGCCATAAGAGCTGTGCCCTCATACATCTTGCGGACGTAGACACTCTGTCAAACCATTAAAATAAAAATATTTATTATCCTACCTAGTGGAAATAGGCATCTCGCCGAATCTGTCGAAACCTTATCATCGCAAAAGTAGGCATCTCATCGAACTATTTTGATAAAACTTTATCATAACGGAAGTAGGCATCCCACCGAACCACTTCGACAAAAATCTATGATTGCAGACGTAGGCACTCTGCTGAATCGCTTCGACAAAATATTAGTATTCTGATTGCGGAAGTAAATGGCCTAGAAAATTTTTATCGAATTGCGCGCGTCACCAAAATAAAGCCCCCCTTGGCTTGCTCAGTGCCATTAGGGTCTTTGTCCTCTCCACCCAAAAACTTTCTTATGGGCCTAATGCTCTCACATATCGGATAGTCTTATTGTCTTTGGACACAAAGACCAGGGTCGCTCCCTTAAACGGGCCCTGTGCATTGACCCACCAATTGATGGAAGGAATAGAGTTGTAAGAGAGTGTTTTTTTCTCTATACAAGTCCATTGGTAGTTACCCATTCCACTACACTAATGTGCCTAGGACCATGTACCGCTCTTCTCAGCCTGACCTTTCCACAAAGGGACTTTATGGGTCAGTGTGCTCGCTCCTGAGTGGCCTCGGGACACAATGGCAACATCCTAGCTACAGATGAGACCGACGGGTAAAAGGTAGTTGGTGGACTCGAGCACGTATCTCACCCCTAGTTGCAAGTGGTAGCAATAGTATTCTCCCGGATGATGTCAGATGCAGGATATCTCATGCCTTATGCTGGAGTTATGAATATTTATCTCAAATGCTATATACGTCTTGGGGTTGAATATTCCCAATTACCCCGACAGGGATATCGTTACTTTCAAAAGTACTTTATTATATTTTTCATCATTTTCATAAATTTATATATATTATTGATTCACCCTAAGTGCCACTTTTAAATGTCTAAATAGTATTTCCAATACTAATAATATTCTCAAAATTCAGAAAACTGTGTGTTAAATTCTGATTCTAAGATTGGTAATAAATTAGAATGAGTGACGGATGTATATGGTATGAAATGGCACATTTTAGCTGAGATATGGCTCAATTATATCATGCATGTGCTGCGGCCCACATGAATTAATATCCTTAGCTGGACAGCAGATATTTGTCTACTCCTTTAGTGCTGCTAACGTTAAATTACCACCTCAAATCAATCTTACGTTGGAAGCCCCCAAAAATCTTTACGAATTCAGCACTCTGATTCCCCTCTGAATGCCTATTCACAGCACAAGATTGGGAACAATTAATAAAAATGATACGATTTTTTGTATATTCACTTGCCAACGTGAAAAAAGAAAGAAGCTACATTATTGATTTTACAATAATAATAAAATTATATATATATATATATATATATCATGGTGGCAGCATAAGTTTAATTTCATAGATTTTTTGCTTTTTTTGTGACTTTTAATTATATAGCCTAAAAGTCAGCTCAGCTTAGACAAGGCCATTAATTATTTATCTATGGATTGATAGTGAAAATGATGGATTGTGATAACTTAGAAGGCATGGCTTTGTCACCATTAAAAACTCACGTGGTCATGTTACTTGGTTCCTTACCCAGCAATAGCATTGTGATTTGAAGGTTTAATTTATTTATTTATTTATTTTTTTGTCTTATCGATTAGTATCTTTCATCATTACAATTTATTGGGTGCGTATTAAATAAATAAAAACTAGAAATTTACTTATTTATTTTTATATAAGAGGGTATTATAGTTTCTTCTCACAAATTTATTTCACTATTGTATTTATCATTTCCCCCTTCTTTCTATATATGATATATCATGGTAAAAAAACACTAAAAAATCAAATAAAATAAAAAGAAATATGGGTTGTCCTCGAAAAATGGGCAAGACCCATCTCTCCCGCCCTTCTGGTAGCAGCATCAAGGGTGGGAGAGGTCTCCTATCCCCCATCCGGTGATGGCGACAAGGGCAAGAGACCCTTTCCATCAGTGATGATAACACAGGTGAGAGACCCTCTCCATCAGTGGTAGCATGGTGGGAGACCATGATCTCTCGCTTATCCAGGGCAAGCTCATAGCCAAAATGTTTTCCCTGAGCACTGAGAGGTCCTACGTAGTGCACAAATTAGATAATTCCGACATTTGAAATTCCCTTCGAGAGGATAAATATTATCTGTAAGAGATGAAAATCATCTATAAGAATCCCAATCCTAACGAACTCAGGATTGCTCCATGCTCCCCTATAAATAAGCAATGTCTCATTTCAAAAAAATGTATGTCTCTGATACTAGTGTGAATACTGCTCTTGGGTTTTTGACATCTTCAGTATTTGACTTAAGCATGAGAGTATTTGTGCAGAAACTTCCATGCACTCTCTAACTATTCTCTTTCTTGCAGACTCAGGAGGCTCGACGATAATGTTTTCAATCAAATAAATTTATTATTATATCTTGATAATAACAATTAGCTAACAATAATTGGCACCATTTATAGGATGAAGAACTTGCCTCGAACACACGAATAATAAGAAAAATTGTTTAGATGTTTGGGGGTTATTTGCGTCAACGAAAGAAAAACTAGCCTTGAACACATATGGATAACAAAAAAAAAAAAAAAAGTGTTAAGATGTTCTAGGGTCACTTGAGTCAATAGAGGAAGGACTCACCCCGAACACACGCGGATAACAAGAATAACCATTAAGATGTTTGAGGGTACTTCATTGACAGACGAAGGACTCTCCCTGAACACACACGAAATAACAAGAAAAACTGTTAAGATGTTCAGGTATCACTTGCATCGATGGACAAAGGACTCACCCTAAACACACACATGGATAACAAAAAAACCATCAAGATGTTCGAGCATCACTTGGGTTGACAGATAAAAGACTTACCCCAAACACGCGCAGATAGTAAGTGTTGAGAAATTTGTATTTTGATTGATTGAGAAAATAATTTTAGTAAATTTGATTTATTGATGATTTATAAAATATCTTATAATTCTCTTATGAATAACAATTTCATACTCATATATTTCTTCAAAATAGTTGAGTATATTTTTATTAGCCAAGTATGCTATAAAGCTTTGTGAGAAAACTTCTATGAAAAATCTACCATGTATGTAAAACCTTTTTGATAAAATCAATTGAGTATTGCTCAGTATTCTTTCAAAATCAATTGAGTATACGAATTGATTCAATTGACTATCGAAGGTTCCTACTCGAGTATGTTATGCAAAGCTCTATTATCTTAAAGCCAAATCGAGTTTGGTGCTTTTGAAATCGAGTAAGGATTTTTCATCACTTGAGTAAGCTTTTCTGAAAAATCGAGTATCTGTAAAGCTATATAATTTGTTAATCTTTTACTCAAGTAAATATTATTTTTTCAATGGACTAATATATTTTATAAGTCAAGTAAATATATGTTTTAGTTGAGTGAAGATTGATTGGTCTCTAGCTAAGTCTTTGGATCTAAAAGCAATCGACTAACCAATTTTGGTACTTGAGTAAAATCATACCAATGAGTCTTCTTTGGAATTTACTCCATGCTCCCCTATAAACAATAACTTGAGTAACCAATGTTAGTTATGGTTTTAATCGATCATAACTTGAGTAATCCTTATCTTTTAATTTGATGGATAGGGGAATAATCTTTATCTTACGATGTTACTAGCATATCATCAACATATAAAGCAGATATATAAAGGACCCGTTCTTGTTCCTTTTAAAATAGACACAACTGTCATAATGCATCTATTAAAACTGTGCTTAATCATAAAGGAATCAAACCTTTTATATTATTATCAAGGAGACTGTTTCAAGCCATATAAAGATTTCTTCAATAAGCACACATAGTTTTTTTTGCCTGGAACTTCAAAAATGTAATATACGAAAATTCCTCAAGGACTTAAGTGTAATTTTTATTGGGGCAAAAGTATAATTTTTCAAAGTTATTGGGGGTAAAAGTGTAATTTTTCAAAGTCTTGGGGACTAAGAATAATTTTTTGGAACCTGAGGACTTGAGGGCTAAGGGCCAAAGTGCAAGAGGATGAAAAAAGAGGTACTGGATTGCAAAATAACAATGTGAACACTGCAAAACCGACATCCATAGTGCAACCACTAGCCATCGATGTTGAATCACCAATCAGAGAATGAGATAAGGCCATCGTGGCCTAAGGTAGGCTTTACGGTGTAAGGCGAGGCTGGGATTGGCCGAAGAGGTAGTCAAAAATGGCTATAAATAGTCAAGGTTGGGTCGAGGGTTTCTTCAAAATTAAATCATGTAATTCGAGTGTTTTGGAAAAAATCGAGAGGCTTGGATAAGGGGATTTTGTTCTTGAAGGGTTAAGGATCACTTATGGAGAATTTTGGAAGTTTTTGTGCTGATTTGAAGGTGTTATGAAGCTTGGTTGAAAAATTGTGAGTCATCGAAGTCGAGCATTAAATGACCAAATCAGGGGTGGGTCGGCTAGATTTTCAAGCCAAAAGGTGTGCCATTGTGTTTGCAAGAAGGAATAGGCCAAGGAAGAAGAAAATCAAATAAATAAGCTAAAAATCAGTCACCGATGACAAAAGAGAGGTCAGAGAAGATGATCAACAATCAGACATGTAGAGGCACGTACGAGGCGAGTGGTGCGAGAGCGCGGGCAGTACATGAAGGTAAGGAAAATTAGAAAAAAAAAAAAGGAAAGGGGGGGAAAATAGAGAAAAATTGAGAAAAATCATGAAAAATTCTAAAAAAAATTGAGAAATTTAGTTTTATTAATTTTCTAAAAATTTTGGCTAGGAAAGTTGCTAAGGCATGAGTTTCAAGGTCAAAGCACGCATATCAAGAAAGGCTGAGAAGCTAAATCAATGTGAGTTGTATTTGAAAATTTTATGTGGTATTATTTGCTTAAGTGAGCATGAAATTTCAAGGATTTTGCCAAGTTTATGTTGACACATGTGCATCTTATGATACATGTGCATATTTATTTTATATTACCTTGGTAAAGGTGATATTACAATGAGCATGATATTATTGGCATATCGTTATTTGTGTCATTCATGTTGAACATGATGGGGTGGGGTGTTGGGCTAGTAGTTTGATCTACATTTTCCCAAGGGTGATTGCCAGAATGACCATAGGGGTATCTCGTGTCGTGTGTATTTGCCAGGATGACTGCCTTAGTTTTGTGCCGGTGCTAGAGTGCTATCAAGGCTACTTTAAAGTGTTGGTTGATTTTTATACCCATGCATCATACATTCATGAAAATTGTTTTAAAACCCTCATTTAGAAGTTTCATCTTCTAATTTAGATTTTGTCCCTAGGATATTCAATGTTCCAACCGAGACAAGTAGGGGAAAAGGAAAAGAGATTGCTGATATATGATTGTGTTAGTAGTCGTGTAATAAGTCCTACACCTTTGCTAAGACAAATTGTGAGAATCGTGATAGGGGGCGTGTTTTCAGTTATTTTATGTCAAATTTGTCTGTTGGATATTATAATATTGTGGTTATTAAACGATTTTGTATGGATCTTCTTCCTTTGCAATTACAATATTCCTTTAGGTTTCAATTTTACTTCGACAAATGGTTAGTTTACCATTCCTTAGCTTATCATTTGGAATGTTAAATATGTATATGTTAGGGATTTTAAATATGATGCTTGTGGCATTAAGAGATGGTATTGTGGGAAGAAAAAATATATATTAAAAAAAAATCCTAACATGGTGACACGTCTTGGAAGGGCGGGTTGTTACAGTTGATATCAGAGCAAAAAACCCTACTTGGAGACTTAGAATATTCGTGGTCGAGGATGAGGTCATAAGGAGAGACCTAGGTGACAGATTTTATGACTATTATATAGTGTGTTGAGCGAGCTTGGGGATTCGAAAGTTTGTGAGAAGGAGGTGATGAAGTTTTGGTTGTATGCATGGGTCGGGGTAGGTTGTAACTACGAGTGGTATGTTCCCCGATGTAGGCATATGTTGTGGACTTACCTAGGAAATGTGTTCTTGAGGAGGGCAAGCAGTGGGATATATGTTTCCCAGATTTGGCCTTTGGAGGAGAAATTAATTCTGGTTATTGACTTGATCTTCGATTTAGTATGCAAATTATGATACACCCTAGCAATTGTGAGCAAATGGCTCTAATATGATTGTCCCGGATCTTACCCTTGTTGATATGGATGGTGGTAGGTAGTAGGTATACTATGGTACACTTGGAAGCGTGAGCTAGCTTTTAAAATGAGAAGAAGCCAATGTGAGGACAAAAATGTCGTGTAAACTAAGTGTTTAAGCATAGTTAATGTTGTGTGCGGTCATTAGAGAAGACAGGTTTGAATAAGTCATTTTGATGAAGGACATGAGTCTTCAATTCCATTATGGAAATTTTTAATTGGGTTGTGGAACAATAGGCTAAGCTATGAGAGTCGTGTTAGATGTTACTAATGATCCAATGAGGATTGGAGTTTCTTGTAAAGGCTTCCATTTAGGATGATCGTGTGGGGACTAGATCACCTAATGGGTAGTGAGTTAGAGCTGTCTTAGTGTTGGGAACAATGGAGACCTCATTTGTTTTAACAATGAGATCATTTCCCAAATGAGGGGGAAAGAGAAGAGTATCATTTAGATAAGAGAGCATTTGTACTAGACTAGAAAGGTCAAGTGGTACTAGATTGGGGTACGTTAGGTGACGTAAGTACCTACATGCTCTAGCTATGGTATGGTTATGGATTGTTGTCTTTGTGGTTTGCTACAAGGGTATAGGTAATTATAGCAGTGCACCTATGATGAACTTGAGTTAGGATCCGTAGTGAATTGTGCTAATTTAAAGAACATGTGGGACCTATAATTAATGCGATTAGACAATTGTGCAAATTGGGTTATGAGTTGGTCTACCAACCAAGGAATTTGTGTATATGAAACCTCATCGTGGAAAAAGTGTGGAAGAAAAAAAAAATTGAGATTGAGTTACAAGATTTAAGGTGCAATTGCAGGATTTGTTGGATAAGGATTTTATTCAGCTTAGTGTGTCACCTTAGGGGGTTCCTATGTTATTTGTGTAGAAGGAAATAAGAAGTTTAAGAATGTGTATAAATTATCAGGGTTTGAATTAGATTATAATTAAGAGTTAGTATCTTTTTCCTCGAATTGATGAATTATTGACTGACTGCAAGAGGCTAGATATTTTCTAAGATTGATGTGTGGTCGAGGGTAAGATAAGGGAATGAGACGTTCCTAAAATGGTGTTTAAGTTGTAATGTGGCAGATGTGAGGATTTGATGTTGCCTTTTGGTTTAACCAATGCACTAGCTACATTTATGGATCTAATCAGACAAATAAATAATTATGCTCATTGAAAATATACCAATAGGGAGAAGCATGAGGAACATTTGAGGATAGTGTTGAGAACTCTTAGGGAACACCAATTGTACGCTAAATTTTTCAAATGTGAGTTTTAGCTATCCCTAGTGGCATTTTTGGGAACACATCACAATGGATTTTGTGACTGAGATTTGCTTACCAAGTCACAACAACCGTAAAAGAAATGATGAGAGCATGAAATCTAAATTGATTGCCATATGGACCATGAGTTTGGGAGTTCAACAAGATCAGGTGTCCTAATCAAATAGGTTTTGGAGAGGATTCAATGTTTTGGAAAGAGATTGGTCAAAGAAAAAATGGGCAACTTGAGTAAGTGTAATTTTGAAAAGGATTGAGCATCCATGAGATTTGGAGTTAGGATTGGTACTGAAAGAAGTACAAGAAGTGTCAGAGAAAGGGATAATTGCAACACTCGAAGATAGGACAAGAGGCTTTAGCATAATGATAGCACCATAGATGCATAGCCTGTAACAATAGGCATGAGCCTAGGGACCAAGGTAGAAGACTAGTGATGGGCTTGTGACGATTAATGACCGGAGTAGCATGGTTGGCACAGTTAGAGGACTATGGGTTGGCTCGCGGCATGGGTGTGAGACTCATGGGTCAGAGCAACACGGTAGACTGCGAAGATGATCAGGTGCCAAAGTTTGGGCAATACCATAGCTGTTATGTGCAGACTAAAGTCCAAGTCCCAAAGGACCAAAACACTATGATAGGATCCCTAACTGTCTATAAATGGTTGAAAGCTTTGGAGATAACCTAAACTAGATATTTACTAAGTTCACTATGACTATCAAAAGAGAAACAGGAACATGTAATCTTGGTCGAAGAAATAGTGGTGGATCTGGCAAAGAGGTAGCCAACTAGTGTGACCAAGGTGAGAAGCTTTCTGAAAATTGGCAAACTCTTATCGAAGACTCATGAAAGGATTCTCTAGAATAACTGTATCTATAATATGACTCGTGAGAAGAGTCAAGTGAGAATGGTCTGCTAGATTTGAGGAGAGCTTTCGAGAGCTCAAAGGTAGGTTGACCTCAACACTTATCCTAACTATACCAAGTGGGTCGGAGGATATGTTGTATATATTAATGCCCCAAAAGCAGGATTAGGGTGGTGTTAATGCAACATGGATGAGTAATTTTATATGGATCACGCCAATTGAAAAGGTACAAAGTGAACTACCCAACGCATGACTTGGAGATGGCAGCGATGGAGGCACTACCTGTGAAATGTTCGATGTGGTCACGAACCCTAAAGAGGCTGAGGTATGTGTTCTCACAAAAGGAGTTGAACCTTAGGTAACGACGATAGATGGAGTTCCTTAAGGACTATGACTACATTATTCAGTATCACCTGGGGTGGGCCAATATGGTGCCTGACGCTTTAAGTAGGAATGTGCTTATAGTTATAACCGGCTTAATGGTTCATGAATGACATCTATTAGAGACTTTTAGCCAACTGATGGTGAGTGTAGTGCCAAAGAGATTATTTATCCTTTTTGCTGGCATGTCATTTCAGCTAGATTTGGTGAACGAGGTACGAGAGACAAATGTGAATGACAAACGCATACATTTATGGATAAATGAGCATGGCCAGCCCAAAATCCCTGACTTTGCTATGCGATATGGTATTCTCAAATTTTGGGGAAGAATATACGTGCCAAAACTTAAGGACTTGAGGCAAAGAATTCTAGATGAGGCTCATAGAGCTCGATATACAATACACCTGGGAGCCACAAAGATGTATAGAGATCTTCATGAAGTTTACTAGAGGCCAAGAATAAAGACAAACATGGCAAGAAAAGTGGTTCATTGTGATACATGCCAAAGAGACAAGATTGAGCATCAAAGACTGGCAGGGTTAATGAAACCCTTTGACATCCCTAAATGGAAATTAGAACATGTCACAAATGGTCTTCGTGATGAGATTTCCAAAGAATCGAATGAATAATGATGTAAGTTGGGTCATAAGTAACTGACTCACAAAATCAATTCACTTCTTGCCTAATGGATAAGTCAGTACGAAAGTTTGTAGAATAGTACATAAGAGAGATAATCGGGCTCCATGACACATTGGTGAGTATAATCTTGGGTCAGAACTCGAGGTTCACAACGAAATTCGGGTAAAGACAATTGAGCTAAAAGATAATTTGACTTATTCGGAGTCACCTGAACGAATCTTATACCATTGTGACCAAGTTTTAAGGAATAAAGAAATTCCTTTGGTAAAAATTCAGTGGAGAAACCACATCGAAGAAGGGGCAATGTGGGAGCTCGAGGATTCAATTAAGAAGAAATACACCCAGTTGTTCAAGAAAATGGAAATAGACTATAGAATTCTTACAATTTTTGAAAATTTTACTAAAGATTTTTGTGAATAAAGAAATGATTGTGGATTTGTGAAATGGCACGAATTGTTTTGGGATGTGTGTCCTACTTGTGGAGAGCTACAGCAAGAAATTCTATGAGAGGCATGTCATACCGTGTAATGAATGCAAGCTAGGGTATTTGTTAAAGTTAAAAATGATATGTGGTTGAGGTATTCAAGACATGATACTTTTGATAATTGAGGATAACATTTGTTGACTTGAGGGAGAAGCCAATGGTAATGTTTGGTTCAGACAAGATTATTTGAAATGAGGTAATGAGTTGTGTTCTCCCTTAGTTATTAGATCAATTAGGTGAAAATTTCGTGGAAAAAAAATTCTTTAAGGAGAGATAGATGTAATACCCGAAAATTTTTTGAGGACTTAAGTGTAATTTTTATTGGGATAAAAGTGTAATTTTTCAAAGTCATGGGGACTAAGTATAATTTTTTGGAACCTAAGGATTTGAGGGCTAAGGGCCAAAATGCAAAAAGATGAAAGAAGAAGGATTGGATTACAAAATCGCAGTGTGAACGCTGCAAAACTTGTAACATTCCGAAATTTTGAAGACAATAATAATTATTTAGTTGTGGAATTTGAGACCAATGTTGCATATTTGAGGATTTAACGGAAATAAATAATACTAAAGATAATAACAACTGTAATAACAATAATAATAATAGGGGTAATAATAATAATAATAATAATAATAATAATAATAATAACAACAACAACAATAAAGGAGTAAATTAAATTAACTGAAATTAAATTAACTAATATGTATATGTATATATATATGTATGTATGTATGTAGGTGCGTGGCCCCCTAGCATGCAACAAGGGGCCATTTTCTCTTAAAATAGAGGAGAGAGCGAGAGTGAGGGAGAACTTGTGAGAACAGGGAGTCGAGAGATCAGGAGAGGGAGGGAGAGAAAGACATCAGGATAGAGCTGGTGGTCGCGGTGGTGGCCTGAAGTAGGAGCGAACGGGCCACCGTAAGTGGCTAGAAGCGGCACTGCCATTTTAATAAGGCGGTGGGCCCGACACGACAGCAGCAAGGCACGCCACGTGGCGGCCCCTAGGCCACCCAATTAGCCTTGCGCTCCAAGCAACGTTTTGTTGTGTTTTTAAAGGCCAAATTTGGCCATTTTTCAGGCAAAACCAAGAAGAGAGAGAGAGAGAAAAAAAAATTATGAGGGAGGAGGAGGACATACGTCCAGCAGGAAAATGGAGTAAAAAGTAAGAATAAATGAGAGATTTTGCAGCTATTCGGTGTCGAAAAATATCCCAATAAGTAGGTAAAATTAATATAAATATTATATGTTCAAATTATGAATTTTATATGGTTAAACTACGAATTTTACACCGTTAGATTTGATTATTATGAGTAGTGACCTTAGTATTTTCTGTAGAACATTTTACTTCGCATTGGGAGCGTAGAAAAGTAAAGAATCAACCGTTTACAAGCAAGCTCCTAAATTTCTGCTCACGCTCTTTATTTCTTGTGAAAGTCTTCCTAATTTCTTGTTTGTTATTCCCTCCCTCACCATGACTCAATTCCACACATTAATAATAAGAATCCGCATGGCAACTACCCTATGATTTATATTTTATTAAAGGGTATATTTTTAATGGAATGAGTTAAGCAGTGATGTCTTGGTGTCTTTCATTTCTTCTGGAGTTTCTATCGCTCCGCTTTCTTTGGGAATGATGTCGAACCTGTTGGGCTAGGTTCTTAGAAGAGTTGGTTATGGTTTAATGGGGTTATGTTATGAGTTTTAATGGGAAAAGTGTAGTGATCAGTAAAATGTGTATTGAGACAATTTTCTATGTTTGAGAAGAGGCGAGAATAAGAATAGTATCATGATGTTTATGTGGCTAAGTACATGAAGAGTTATAGAGAAGTGTTATGTAATGTTAAGTCTAGAAGATATACAGTTAATGGTGTCTATGGGTGTCTAAGGGTATGGGGTACAAATCCATTAATTGTCGACCATGGATCTTAATAGTTGATGGCTGGATGTATGGGCACCAGTCATCAGCTATTACGATAAGCGCTAAATGGGCCAAAAAAGCTAGTACTGCCAGATTCTCGCCTTGGCTTGTGCGTATCATGATATGTGTGTTATAAGGGGGTTAGGTTGCATTCATTTAGGGGACATGCTTTGTGTGTGATGAGATGTATGAGCATTTGCATGACTTGATTGGTCTAAGAACCAACTGGGTACTCTAGGTGAGCCAGTGCATGTAGAGCATTTTGCATGTGTGTATTCATATGTAGGCGTAGTATGGCTTGATGTCTGGTTTATGGGGCCTTATCATCACGTTTATGCTACAATAGCCATTGCATTTCCTAGTTATTGTATTGCATGATGATGATGTGTGGATATAAATGATTATGGGAAGTGGGGTATGGCCCACAGTGTGAGTGATTATGGGAAGTGGGGTCGACCCACAGTGTGAGCAATTATAGAAAGTGGGATACGACCCACAATGGAATAATGATAAAGTAGCCTATACGGGTTGCTAATAGGTTTATATGTCGGACTTGGGCACTAGTGGGTGTCTTATGTGGGCCCCAAGGACCATGTACGTGCAGTTTACTTTGTGATTATGCATTTGGGATTAAGGCATGTAGATAGCATTACATGGTGTGTTGTTGCACTGGCATGAATTGCATGGGATGCTGGGAAAGAGTTTGTCGTTAACCTACAACCTTTCTTTCACGAGCTTGCTGAGTCTTGTGACTCACGTTTGCTTTCCATCATTCCAAGTTAGAGAATCATCTGAGTGGGCAGGTCGTTCAGCTGGGTTGGGTTTAGATTATCGAGCCATGATAGCAAGTGCAGAGCTCTCTGGAAACTATATCCTAGGTGTCATGTGTTTCAATCAGAGTAATGCTTTTATGTTTTTGAGTCAGGTATATGTTATGTAAGCCTAGGTGGGCTCATGTTGTGAATGGTTACATAATGATGATTATGAGATGTTGTTGATAAAAAGTTTATGGTTTTAATAAAAGTTGTGTGTGAGCGATAGTTGCGTTATTATTCGATATCATTCAAATAATGACCCTCTCACGGATCATCTTTGTGCATGGGGGCTCCGAGAGTCAGGCCATTACAAAACCAGTAGCCACAGTGTCACCGCCAGCCATCAGGGTTGAATCCCCCATCAAAGAAAGGGATAAGGCCATTGTGGCCTAGGGTAGGCCTTACAGTGCAAGATGAGGTCGGGATTGGCCGAAGAGGCAGCCGAAATCACCTATAAATAGCCGAGGGTGGGCCGAGAGTCTCTTCAAAATTAAATCATCTAATTCAAGCGTTTTGTGAAAAATCAGGAGGTTTGGGTGAGGGGCTTTTGTTCTTGAAGGGTTAAGGATTATTTCTGGAGAATTTTGGGAGTTTTCATGTTGATTTGAAGGTGTTATGAATCTTGGTTAGAAAATCATGAGTCGCTAGAGGTTAGCTTTAAATGGCCAAATCAGGGGTGTATCAGCCAAATTTTCAGGTAAAAAGGTGTGTCATCGTGTTCAGAAGAAGGAATATGCCAAGAAAGAAAAAGAAAATCAAAGAAACAAGTCAAAAACTAGTTATCGACAGCGAAAAAGAGGCCAGAGAAGATGATTGACAATCAGGGGCATGGAGGCAACCGCGAGGCGAGTGGTGCAGGCACGTGGGCAGCGCGTGAAGGCAAGGAAAATTAGAAAAATAGGAAAAAAAATAGAGAAAAATTCTAGAGATTTGAAAAATTTAGTTTTACTAATTTTCTAAAAATTTTAACCAAGAAATTTGCTAAGGCATGAGTTTCGAGGTCAGAACACACATATAGAGGAAGCCTAATAAGCTAAATCAAGTGAGTGGTTTGTCTGGAAATTTTATATGCGGTATTATTTACTTAAGTGAGCATGAAATTATGAGGGTTTAGCCAAGTTTATGTTGACACATGTGCATCTTGTCATACATATGCATATTCATTTTATATTACCTTGGTAAATGTGATATTGCATCGGGCATGATATTATAGCATATCGTTATTTGTGTCATTCATGTTGGACATGATGGGGTAGGATGTTACGCTAGTAGTTTGATCTATATTTCCCCAAGGGTGATTGTCAGAATGACCATAGGGGTATCCCATGCCATGTGTTTTTGCTGGGATGACTGCCTTAGTTTCCGTGCTGGGGCTAGAATACTATCAAGGCTACTCTAGGGTGTCGGTTGATTTTTATGTTCGTGCATCATACATTCATGAAATTTATTTTAAAACTCTCATTTAGAAATTTTATCTTCTAATTTGAATTTTGTCCCGGGATGCTAAACGTTCCAAGAGAGATGAGTAGGGGAAAATGAAAAAAGATCGCTGAAATATGATTGTGTTGGTAGTCGTGTAATAAGTTATATGCCCGTGCTAGGACAAATTGTGAGAATTGTGATAGGGGGCATGCTTTCAGCTATTTTATGTTAAATTTTTGTATTAGATATTGTAATATTGTTGTTATTGAATGATTTTGTATGGATCTTCTTCCTTTGTAATTACAATATTCCTTTAGGTTTTGATTCTGGTTTCGCAAATGGTTAGTTTATCATTCCTTAGCTTATCGTTTGGAATGTTAAATATATACATGTTAGGGATTTTTAAATACGATGCTTGTGACACTAAGAGTGTGTTTGATTGCACACATTTACCATAGAAAATATGTAATCATTACACATTTTTTATGGAAAGTAATCAAACACTCTTAATTTTTATATGGAAAAATATGTATGGTACAAGCATTTAAATCTTCTTTCCATGGAATTCATTTTTTAAGGGGGTAGGGTGATTTTTATTTTCTAAGCAATATTACCTAGAATTAAATTCTAGATAATGCAATCAAACACACCTTAAGAGTGTGTTTGATTGCACATATTTACCATGGAAAATATGTAATTATTACACATTTTCTATGGAAAGCAATCAAACACTCTTAACTTTTCTATGAAAAATTATATATGGTACAATCATTTAAAGTTTTTTTCATGGAATTCATTTTCTAAGAGAGTGAGGTGCTTTTTGTTTTCTAGGCAATATTACCTAGAATTAAATTCTATATGATACAATCAAACACACCTTAAGAGATGGCATTGTAGGAAGAGAAAATATATATTTAAAAAAAAATCCTAGCATGGTGACACGCCTTGGAAGGACAGGTTGTTTCAAAAACCCTCTAGTTGTTGCATATAGATATCCTTATTAAGTTCCCCATATAAGAACGTTGTCTTAACATTTAATTGTTCCAATTGAAAATCTTGAATAGCCACAATACCAAGTAATGCCCAGATGGAATTGTGTTTCACAATTGAAAAAAATGCGTTTGTGAAATCCACATCTAGAAACTAACTGTACCCTTTCGCTACAAGTTTGGCTTTATACCTTGCTTTTTTAACTCCTGGTGTACCTTCTTTGCTCTAGAATATCCATTTGCACTTAACTACTTTCTTATCCTCGAGTAGTTTCGTTAATTTTCAAATACCGTTTTTACGTAAGGATTTCATCTCTTAATGCATTATAGTAATCCATCTCCCAAATTCAACACAACTAATTGCTTCAAAATAAGTAGAAGGCTTTTCACTATAGTCAATATCTTCAGCCACACTCAAGGCATAGGCAACAAGATCAGTTTCAACATACATTTGAGGAGGTTTGATATTTCTTCTAGGTTTATTCTTAGTGATACAATAACCTAATAGATTGGCACTTGCATTTGGACTTGACTTGGGGCTTGATTTAATCTAAGATGATGACGCTGGCTCAAATGTTTGACTCTTGTCGATTTCAAGCTCCACCTGAATATCAAAACTCTAGTGACCTGGGTTAGAGTCTTTTGCAAACAAACCACGAATCAGAGTAATTTCATAAAAAATAACATCTCTGTTGATCACTACTTTAGATGCTTCTAGATCCCATAACTTATTCCCTTTAATACTATATTTATAACCAAGGAAGAGACACCATTTAGATATTGGTTCTAATTTTTCATTATCAATATGAACAAATGCAGGATATCCAAAATTTTCAAATTAGAATAATTTGCAAGAGTACCTGACCATAACTTTTCTAGAGTTTTCTTATTAATAGCAAACAAAGGAGACCAATTAACTATAAAACATGCCATATAAGCAGCCTCAACCCAAAAAGACTTAGATAAACTAGAATTAGATAACACACACTGTACCTTTTCAATCAAGGTTCAATTCATTCGCTCGGCTACACCATTTTGCTGTGGTATACCTAGAACTATTAAATGCATTAGAATTCCTTATTTTCCACAGAAATCAATAAATTCACGTGAACAAAATTCTAAAACATTATCTGTGCAAAGACGCTTAATGTGTCTGTCATTTTGTTTCTCAATCATAGTCTTTCATTACTTAAAAGTAGCAAAAACTTTAATCATCTGTTCCAAGAAGAATACCCTGACTTCTCTAAAAAAATCATCGATGAAAGTCAACATATATCTGGCACCACCTGCAGAGGGTACTCTGGCCAGACCCCAGAGATCAGAATAGACATAGTCCAGTATGCTTTTCGTATTGTGAATGCCTTTACTAAATCTTACCTGCTTTTAAGAACCAAAGACACAGTGCTCACAAAACTCCAGTTTTCCAATACTCTATCCTTCAAGTAGTCCTTTTTTGCTCAATTCATCCATACCTATTTCACTCATATGTCCAAAACGCATATACCATAACTAAATGATATTGGTATCAAATAAAGAAGAAGTAGAAATAAAAACATCACTTGTAACGGTAGAACCCTGCAAAACATACAATTAACCATACTATTCTATACCTTTCATCATGACAAGAGCACCTCTACTAACTTTAATAACTTTACCTTCACCAATGAACTTGTATCCATTCAAATCAGGAGTACTCAATGAAATAAGATTTCTTTTGAGATCGGGAACATGTCATACATCAGTTAAAGTTTAAACGATACCATCAGACATCTTAATTTTAATTATTTTAATGCCAACAATTTTACAAGAAGAATTATTACCCATTAACACATCACCAGAAGTCATAGTTTTATATGTCGAAAACCAATCCCTATTAGGAGATATATGAAACGTGCATGCTATGTCAAGAATTCAATCTTCATTAGGTTTAATAATCTCATTAGATACCACCATAAGTTTCCCATCATTATTGTTATCTTCAACAACATTGGTTTCACCTAAAGTTTCTGGTTGTTTTCTTTTCTGGTTAGCATAATATCTCTTAAGTTTGTTCTACAACTTATAACACTCCTTCTTTATGTGTCATTTCTTCTTACAGTAATTATAAGTTTTTTCTTTGTTTCTGTACTTGGATCTACTTTTCCCTTTATTACCAAAATTTTTATCATGTGTTCTTCCTCCAATCAACAGACCCTCACCCTAATTTTCAGAATTCCCAAACAACTGCTTATCAATTTTTTCTTTTGAGAATAAAGCATCATAGACTTTATCTAAGGTGAGAGTATCCCAATTATAGAGTATGGTGTCTCTAAAAGTTGAATACGAGGCCGGTGGAGAACATTAGAAAATTAGACCCAAATTCTCATCATCATACTTAACCTCTATATTTTCTAAATCAGAAACAATTTTTTTAAAACTATTAAATGGATTTCAATAGACGTACCTTCTGCAATTCAATGAGAATACAGTCTTTGCTTGAGATACAATTTACTGGTTAAGCTCTTCATCATACACAACTGTTCCAGTTTTAACCATAGAGAGGTATCAATTTTTTTTTTTTTAAACATCCTGCAAAATTTGATTTGATAAATGCAGATGTATCTAAGACAAGGCCTTACGATCCTTACGTTGTTTTTCTTCAGTACTTTATGATTTTGATATCTTTTCAAAGCCCAAAAATGCATTGTTTAAATCCATCTATGACAAAATTACACGTATCTTAACATGTTATAGTGAAAATTTGATATTCCAATCCAACAGAGGAATATCGTACTTCAACGTAGCTATTAAATAACCCCGAATGATATCAAATAATTTAAATAAGAAATCCAACTGAAAATGGATCAAAAATACCGACTCTGGGCAAAAAAATAGATATGAATCTGTTAGATTTGGCTAGTGGTGGTGGTTGAACAGCGGTGACAGTGGTGGCAGTTGTAGAGGCAATCGATGGTGGCAACAGTGGTGGAAGCTCTGAAACCCTTGCTGAAAGAAAAAGATAACGATGATGTTAAAAATTTTCAGATCCAATGGCTTGGATCTACAAACAGTTGATGGTTTGATCCGATTGTTTGATCCAATGGTTTTATACCACTTCGTTACAAAATTGGATTAACAACAAACCATAATCAAACCAATCAACCACACAATAACAAAGAATTTTATGTGGAAAATCCAAATCGAGAAAAACCACAGACAGAAGAAACAAAAATATCACTAAACAAATAATTGTTAGTACAAAAGTGATATTGGCACACACTAAAATTCCATATGACCTGGGCACCTATTTATAGACCTAAAATCATCAATAGATGCATCCATGAAACCATATCATGATCAGAAGATGATTAATTAGGATATTCCTCCAGATGAGATAAATCATAATTAAAATCGAATTTGATAATGTCATAATCACAGTCAAATTCAAAGTCATATTTATAATCAAATTAGGAAACTCAATTATAGATAAATTAGGATTTTGAGTCATAATTACTACACGAAGTAATAAAACTAACAAATTTGTCTATAGAAATTCAAATAATACTAGGTGTTAGCATAATCGGACGACATTTTTGTAAGGGAGTTGCCATTAAATTTAATCAACTGGCAGTAATAGTAGTTAGGGTTTGTCCATAGCTCGAAGCTCAACATTTTCAAGTGCTTGCATATATATCCTTTCATGATTGGGTAATGGTCCATTTGAAGTGGATAGCTTTATTCACTTTCCACATACTTGGAAAACAACTCAAAACTTGTGGTGCTAATTTCTTAGACTCTTCCTTTTTCGGGTTAAGCTATTTGTATAGGAAGAATTTGAAAAAATGGTTTAAATGTGCGATTAAATCGCGATCAATTGGCGATATATTGGATATAAATTGGAGCAATTTATCACAAGAAATTAGATCAAAATTGAAAGCGGGAGAGAAAAGGCGAGACAAACGTGAAATCAACCAAACTTCTAATTCTTTGTTGCTCGACGAAATAGAAGGTAGGAGAAGCTTGGCCAAACCCCTCCTTCTTTGTTGCTCTTATCCTTATTCCTTCCGACCACCTGGGACACAAAAAGTGGGACAAGGGGGGAAATCGACCATTTCTAATTTGCTCCAAGATCAAAATTAGAGGCCAACTGGTCATTGGATCAGCACCATTGCCCCTCGCCTTTATAGAGTCCAACGCCATTAGGTCTACGTAAATGCCCTTAGCTGACATACCAAACCAATTTCTAGAGAAAACGCTTTTTTTGAAGATCTAGAGATTAGACCATGCAATCTGGTTGTTCTGGTCAATCTGCCTCTCGCGAATGCTCTTATCTTTGCTAGTCCTGTAACCTACAACAATGAAAAAGCTAGTTGTGCGCTTCAGGCTCTATTCTTCGATTTGCTTCATCACATTCTCCAATAACATTAATATCCAACATGATGACATACACTATCAAGCAACCACCCTCTGCGCATTTGGTTTAATTAACAAATTAATTTCTTTTTAATTTATTTAATTAATTCTAAGCCACTCTCTGTGCAATTGGTTTTGGAGTTTTGATCACTTGTGGAGCACTATTTCAATCTTTGTTAACAATAATTGAAACTTGATTTCGATTTTGCACTTGATTTTATATTTTTCCTATTTCAAAACTAACCCATCATTGGTGACACAACTAGCAACATCCGGCATTCAAGATGGTCAACAAAGGTTAGAAATGTCATCTTAATGAATATGTAATTATCTTATATGTGTAATTGACATTTTTTTCTTTCAAAAGTGGTTTGTTTATGAAGGAAATGAAATATTTGAAATCGAGGATGATGAACTTTTGAGAGAATCTGATAATGTGAAAATAAGGGATGATGTGTGAACACATTAGATAATGAATTATTAAGAAAAGATGGTCTGCTTGTGCCCAAGGATGGGATGAAGTTCAACAATGAAAATGCAGTATTCGAATTTTACAAATCATATGCTTATGATATAGGCTTTCCAGTTAGGAAAAGGAATTTGAAGAATGGTGACGATGGGGTTGTAAAGTATGTGACATTTACGTGTAATTGAGAGGGGCAGAGAAGTATCATTGCAAGCACTTCTTTGAAGCCTCAACCAACAATTCAAATAGGGTGTAGAGATAGTGCTAGCATCTTTAGAGACTTATGGAGTGTGGTAGATTAAATCTGTCATTCTTGAACATAATCATCAAATAAGTCCTTCGAAGTCTAGGTTGTATCGATGTAATTGGGAACTTAGTGTCATGTGGAACATAGGCTTAAAGTAAATTATGTTACTGGGATTCCATTGTACAAAAGTTTTAACTTAGCAGTTGTTGAGGCAGGGGGATATGACTAGATGACTTGCATAAAAAAAGATTATAGAAACTACATTGAAAAAGTGAGACAGTTAAGACTCGGGGAAGGAAATGCTGCTGCAATACAAGCCTACTTCTCAAGAATGCAAATTCAATGCTCTAGTTTTTATTTCAGTATTGATTTGGATGACGAGGCTTGATTGAAGAACATGCTTTGGGTAGATAATAGGTGTAAGGAAGCCTACAAGAAGTTTGGTGATGTTACCTTTGATACCATATATCTCACGAATAAGTATGACATAGCATTCGCCCCTTTTGTTGGTGTGAATCATCATGGCCAATCGACACTGCTTGGATGTGATTTAGTGTCGAACGAGGATACCAAGACTTTTGTTTGGCTTTTTAAGACATGGCTTCAATGTATGCATGGTCAAGCTCCCACTAGCATAATAATCGACCAAGATAGGGTAATGCGGAATGAAATTCAGCTAGTTTTTCCAAACACTAAGCATAAATGGTGTTTGTGGCATATTCTAAAAAATTTACCAGTAAAATTTGGAAACCATGTTCGTAAGGGTTCTATACATTCAGTAATCCATGAAATAGTATATGAATCCCAAATTCCTAAAGAATTTGAACAGGGTTGGACTTCAATGATTAATATGTACACATTACATAAGAACAAATGGTTGTTAGGACTTTATACAAAAATAAGTTGTTTGGTTCCATGTTTCTTGAAGACAAGTTTCTAGGCAAAGATGTCAACAATGCAATGGAGCGAGAGTATAAATGCGTTCTTCGACAGGTATGTTAATTTGAGGAATTCGTTGAAGTAATTTGTTGAACAGTATGAGTGGGCATTGAAGAGTCAAGTGAAGAAGGAGTTTCAAGTTGATTTTAGGTCTTTTTCTCAAATGGTCCCCTGTGCATCTAGGTACGAAATGAAGAAGCAACTTCAATCAGTTTACGTTGTAAGGGCGCACTCTCGAATATTCCCGCTAATATAAGATATTCGAAAGAAGGTCGTCACAATGATGATATAGAACAAGACCATATTAAAACAAACAATTCATTTCATTACTAGCAGCAGAAACTTAAGTAAGATGTTACATTTTCAATACCTCATAAGTTTAGGCTCGAAGGCCATACAAAATAAATAAGAGGCCCTAGTGTGAATTAACAAAATAAAAATCAATTCGATACAAGTCTCACCAAAATGCTATTAAGGATCTTCAAGCTAGGATGCATCTTCGTACACTACTATCGCTGGACCTTAGTCCACTGGACTCGCCCTCAATAACAACCTTTCTTTTACCTGGAATGACAAAAAAAATCAAGTGAGCCACAAGGCTCAACAAGTTTGAGAAACAATAAACAATGAATAGGATCCAAGAACATGATGACACCAAATAAAGTAATCAATGACTCAACAGTTATGTACAAGATTCATAGTTTATGACTTTATCAATTCCAGTTTAAATGCATCATGCCACCATGTACCATTATGCAAATGTGCATATATTTTCAATGTCATTATCAAATCTCGCAGGCTCGCAAATCATCAATCAACACATGAAAAAGTGCATCATGTAAATAGAATCTCACAAGTAAATATGGAGCCAACCTTCTGGGCTATGGTCAGCTCGTCCCGTGCCAAGTGCTTTAGGGTACTTTTTCTCTCCGAGCAAAATAATAGGTGTACAATATATATACATCATGTACTTGTATGCATCATATATGCGATAATACACCATGCAACCATACATTATGAATTTATTGATAATTATCCATATAACTACAAGAAAATTTAAATTTAGTGACGGAAGCATACCCGTCACAAATTAGTGATGGATTTAGTGACAAACACCCATCACTAAAAAATTTAACGTTAGTTTTATATAAAATTTAAGATTTAGTCACATCACTAAATTCGTTATTTAGTGACGGGGTTGTCAATCCCATCACAGATTAAGTGATAGGCTCTCAACCCCGTCACAAATTTAGTAACAGGCCGTCACTAAACAATAACTTTAACATTTTGCCCTCCCTCTTTTTTCCCCACGCTGTTTTCTTCTTCCCTATCTCCCTCGTGATTTCTCTCTTTTCCCCTATCTCCCTCTGCGATTTCTCTCTTGTAACACCCCACTCCAACCGAGGGGCATTAATATATGCGGAATAAACCATCATGAATTTCGGGGAAATATTTTTTTTCATAAATATGTAATAAAAGCGTCTGCACATGAATAGTGCACCAGGTAAGTTCCCAGGAAAGAGAGGTGGGTCACAAACGGACACACTTAAGTACCAAATCTTTCCTTAGCCAGAACTAGCCTAGACATGCACATTTCACCACATAACACTTAAATCCATAACTTCCCCGACAATTTCAATTACCTTCTCAGCATATCAAACTTTAAAAAAACATCAAGCTAAGACAGGTAATATCATTACACAATACAAATGCGGAAACTAGATCGAAACCTGATATGATACATAATCGAAATCATTTTATAACATCAAAATTGTATCATCGTCTAACATCTTTAAAAGAAATACATATAATCCAAATATATGCTATTATCCACCTACTAGATGCCGTCAGTCCTCGGTAATTCCTTTCCCTTTAGAACAGCTGCTACCACCTGGAACGTTAGAATATTCCAGGGACCAAAGTCCAACATAAGATGATGAATCATCAACGTGAGAGTCCAAAATGTTTTCATGAATGTATGCAAGATATGAAATAACATAATATCATGACAAAACCCGACCTAAGAGAAACCCGCCAAGCACTTAACCCTAACCGGGGAAAATGCAATATCTCTAAAGGCATCACAACAACAACGACACATTGGCACAACACAGTCTTGGCTTAAGAGGGAGCAACGTCAATGCATGAACTCGGGAATCACCCCGTCATCATTACGTCCCCACTCAGAAGCTTACGGAGCACACGTCAATATAAGTCCCGGCGAAATAATGATCAACACCATCCTGGGAATCCACGTCCACATAGGAAACAATACTACCACGTAAGGGCCTCATGGGGTCCTACCTACTCGCAGCCCCGCCATACTACGGGTCCGGGGTGGTGTCCACTCTCAGTCCCGCCATTCGTCGATTCACGTGGGCAGTGTCCACACTCAACCCAAGTCGACAAACTGGATATTTTTCCTTGGTACGCTTCCCTAGTGCTATCACTCAAGTGCCGTATCACAATTGACGTCCCAATCCCAACCCACAAAAACGACACGCCAATGCCACATACCATGACTCAATGCATCATGTGAAACAACATTTCATGTACATAATTTATCACAAAATTCAATGCACATGCTTAAAACATTTCGGAACAAATCCCTATGAAACAACCATCACAGGTACAAAACATTCACATGCAGCAAAACATTTGCATGTATTAAATCAAGTTTAAGATAGAGTCAAACTGATTTTTATGAGGGACATAAGTTAAAACCAAGTTGTATGCAAGAAGAACACTCACCTTTTGACAAAATCCAAAGTACCTCGAAAAGCGCGCACTGCCTCGATTTGCGTGTCTGACCTCGTTTTTCGTGCCAACCTCAAAAGTTGCACCAACACTCAACTCTATGCCTCAAAGTACCCTAAACATCATTTAAATATCATAAATCTGATTTATCTCAAAATTTCCTTATTTTCTCCCATTTTTCTCTCTAGAAATTCTAAATAAATAGCAATCAAACTATTTTCTCCAATGTTTCTTCACAACAAATCATCATAACCTATGAACCTCAAGATAAAAATACTGGACTTACCCGGATGGTGCGTTTGCACGCAAAACGATGCACTTAGATGCTAAAATCAGGACGACAGAAGCTCCAAATTCAAAACTAATTGCACACACTTCAAGATCACAAAATTCTAGGAATTTAGAAATTTTTCTCACAATTTTCCATGCAGGGACGCGCCCTCACGCGCCAAAAGAAGAGGACCCACGCGCCTGCGCGTGAAGCCAGCGTGTGTGACGCACGCGTGTCGTCTTCTCCGGCGAGCTGGTTCGCCGGCCGGTGCCGAAAATTGACCTCGACCACACCTCTTGAAAGGCCTCGTCAAGTCGATCACGATGGTTGGTCTTGATGCTCGAAACAACTGCCGAAAGGCCTTCAATCGGCCGGCCAAAGCTTCGACCAACTCGTCCGCCTAGGGCTCCTGCGACCTTCGAGATCTCACTCGATTTCACTCCTTTGCTCACCAAAATCTCCAGATTTGCTCTACTATCTCTAGGGAGCAAAAGCCCCTTAATCAAAGCTCTCGATTTTACCTCTAACTCGCCCGATTTGAAGCTTTAATTTCTGAAAATATTCGGCCATTTCGTGCGCTATTTATAGGCGAACCCGACGCTTGAAACGACCTTGGCTTCTCAATCCAATGCCTTAAGCATTTAGCCCTGCCCTAGATCGACCCAAATGCAACCTCCCTCAACCAAAAACGCGAGTTGCAGAGGGCCGACCATGAGACCAACTTTCTGGTCGGCTTTTCTCCATTTTCCGACCACCACGACGATCAATGACGGCTCAAACTTGGTCGCCAAGCTTCCTCGACCAACCCTCGTGCATCCCCAGTGCCCGAAACGGTCGGTCGGCGACCGTCCGTGCGCTGGTCGGCCTCCATGGCTGCCATTTTTGCTTATTTGCACTTTGGCCCCCCAGATTTTGGTATTCTCATTTTGGCCCTCTTTCACTTAACCCCTGAACTTTTCGTAATTGCCATTGGGTCCCTTGTGTTTCAATCTTTCAATTTCTACCTTTAAACTTTTAGAAAAATGCCATTTTGAACCTCCTCGAACAACTTTGAAAAATTACACTTAGGCCCAAATTTCTGTTTCGGCCCCAAATATATCCGTTCCTTCCAAAACTCACTGAAGGGTTGTTCTACTCGATGAATCGAAGCTTCCCTACGCTTCCATTTTCATTTTGGGAGCCTCCTACGATCATTCGGTTTTACAGCCTATTCCATAGTTGTATTTTTAACTGTACCGAAAACTATTTCCGATTCAAATTCTTTTGATGCCATAAATCATATCTTAAATTACTCGACACTACCATAACATTTTCTTTAGGCATCTCGGCTCCAGGGTACTCCCGGAAGTCGATTTAGTCAATACATCGGGCTATTCTGATACTTAATTTCCTCAAAATTCGATTTTTCTCTAATAAAATATTATTTCTTAATTAACCCAACGTTCTCGGGTATTACATCTCTTCTCCCCATCTGCCTTCGCGCTGTTTTCTTCGTCCGCTACTGCTTGTCGCCAATGCCGCCTCAATGCCATTACTATCGCTTTTTCAATCTTTTGGAGGTAATTTAATTTAAGATTAATTTTGTTATTCAGTTGATAATTATTTTATGTTAATTAGTTTATGTTAGTTTAATTTTAATTATTATGTGTTGTTTAGTTATTTTGTGTTATTTTGGGTAGTTAGTTTAGTTTAGTTTAATTGTTTAAAGTTAGTTATTTTTTGTTAGTTTAATTTTAATTATTTTGTGTTATTCTGTATTGTTAGTTTAGTTTAGTTTAATTGTTTAAAGTTAGTTATTTTGTGTTAGTTTAATTTTAGTTATTTTGTGTAGTTTAGTTTTAGTTTAATTGTATATATTATTTGTTACATTTAGAAATTAAAATATAAAATTTATTGATTGTTATTTAGTAGTCATAGTATAAATGTATCCTATTTTGTTTTGTAATTATATTAATAAATATTTTTTATTTTTAATTTAAAACATTAAAAGTTTTCAATTTCAAATTTTTAATATTTTCTTTTTAATGTTAATTTTTAATTATTTCTATAATTAATTTTAAATTTTTATTTATTATATATAATTTAAATTTTTAAATATGTTTCTTGTGATTTATTAAATTTTTATTTTTTTATTTTAAAATTTTATTTTTTTAAATTTTTTAAAATGATTTGGGACAGGGAATTCCTGTCACAGATTTGTGATGGATTGCAGAGATAGATCTGTGACGACTCTGCAACTTTGTCACTCTAATCTGTGACGGGACGTGTCCCATCACATATTTGTGACGGGATATCTTCCCATCACAAATTTGTGACAGGATTGAAAAATCCGTCACTAAAATTTAGTGACGCCCACTTTAGTGACGGATTTTTATCCGTCACTAAACCCATCACTAAAAAATTTCGTGATTGAATTTCTATTTTTAATGATGAATTTTTCCATCACTAAAAATAATTTTTCTTGTAGTGATATCAATTCCATGATCTCATATTGATATTCATAGCCATAGTGGGTTTAAGTGATTTAATATGGACTTGCTAAAGCACAATTTCTGAAATAACATTTGTTCGCGTTATGCCAGAAATAAAGTTGAATAGGGTTTGAGGGAATAATCGGGCATTCATAAAATTTTATTTAATATTTATTTGGGTTATTCAAATGTTTTAATCATTTTGTATTTAAATATTTATTTATATATATTTACATATATTCAGTGTCGTTTAATTTGGCATGGATATTTAGATATCATTTAAAAAATTTGAATGGCATTGAAGTATAACATGGAGTATTCGTATAGGGTAGAACCAAATTTCAATGGACTATTTGAATGAGGCCTAAGACATTCAGATGAGAATTTTACTTATATATTTGTGTGAAATAATTCGAACAAATTACTACATATTCATATATAGGTATAAGTGATTGAGATAAATATTTGGATAATACTTAGGGACAATTGGATATGTGCATGAGTGGACGGGAGATATATTCGAAGATGGACTAGTCATTTGGACATATGCTATAATGTTTGTGAGGCATTCAAATGTATATATAAATGTTTGTGAGTAACATTCAGATTAGACAAGAGGCATTCAAATGGCTATAATGTAATGTGAGTAATATTCGAATGAAACAGTGAAGCATTCAAATGAGGCTTGTATATGTATGTGAGTATCATTCAACTGAGTCAACGGGCATTTGAATGAGGCCTATGTATATATGTGAGTATCATTTGGATGAGTCAAGGGGCATTAGAATAGAGCTTATATATGTTTGTGAGTATCATTCGAATGATTTAAGGGGCATTCAAATATCACTCTAAAGACTAAACTTACGCAGATACAAAGCAAAGAAAAACTTCGTATCTTCCTCTACCTAATAGAATGTCATTCATGAAATAAATTTAGGAGTGGATAAACCCTCTTTCCAGATAACAAAGAGACCCATAGGTCGACGTTTATTGCATACAAAATATATACATATACAGGCATACACAGACAGAGAATGACTTAATAGAGCAGAAAATGTTATATATATATATATAGATGCACAAAGTAAGCACGAACCAAGGGATAACGAGATGTTTGCACGAAATGAAATCAAGAGACGAGTGGAGAATTTGCATAAATGAGAAGAGAGGAAAGTCAAGGAAACTTGAATTGTATAAAGATTATATAAGAGAACTTGCCTAAGAACGAGGAGATCAAGATAAAGCACCCGCAACAAAAAGCCCAATCGACTGCATGAAGCATAAGGAAGCAGCAACAATAGCAAGAATAGAGAAGAAGAGAAGAACGCGTACGAGGTGAAGGCTAAGAACAATGGAACAGTAGAATGAAAAAGAGGGGATACGACACTAAAATAGGAGATTTGCACTCAGCACCAACGGAGGAATGGTTGGCGGAAAAAAGGGAGTGCGTACAGATCTGCACGCCAACTCCAGTTGTAACACCCTACTTTTTTGGGCGTGTAATATCTTAGGACAATTATGAGATAATAACTTTTTTTTTCTATTTAAAACTAAACCATATCATTTTTCATATCCATCCCAAAATTTTCATACATTTATCTCGAAAGAGAATCATCATAAACATCAAATGCGGAAGCTAGAATCGAACCTAATATCTTAACATTAATCACAATTAAGGTTATACATCATCATTAACCATAAATGAAGTTTTACATTATCATTCCTCAAAACGTTCAGATTTTATAGTAGCATAACTTAAATACATGACCTACATAACATACATTCAATTCATCATGCACTTTGCTAAGTGTCATTTCATGCCTCATTCATCCTTGCTTCTGCTACAACAACATCTAAAATGTTTAAATATTCTAGGGGCAAAACCCAAGTTAGATGATGAATCATCTAAGTAAGAGAACAAAAACATATTACATGCATGAATGCAAAATATCCTTTTCCATTTTATTTCGGTTTGAGCAGACCATATCTTATTGCTACTCCCCATTTTTATAACCTCCTTTCCAGACTAAGATGTATGGGTGCACCCTTGGAAGAGCAGCTGTCCTGGCTCGTACTCTCAAACTCTTATGCAAATGCATAATAAATAATATCATCATGTACATATGCATATTTCATCATTAATACATGTAAATGCAATCTATATGACATACTCACATCAAGGCATGATAACATAATAAAACATATACATAAAATCGGATTTTTAGGGTCAAAATCACACTTACCTTCTTAAGCTTATTGGGATACCTCGATATTCGTGTCTTATAGTGAAATACGTGCATCATCTCGATTTGCGTGCCAACCTCAAAATTTGCACAAGTCACTTCAAATCAAGCCTCAAAGCACCCCAATCATCATATTTATTTAAATAAGTATTAAAACCTATTTTTTCATAATTTTTTGCGTTTTCTTTATTTTTCTCTCTATTTCTTCCTATTTTCCCTCAATAAACCCAAACTAAATATTTCTCAAATATTTCACCACAACAATTCATAAAATAACATTTCTGAATTTCTGAAATTTTCTAGGAAATATTACTCACTTTAAAGGTTTATCTTTGAAAGTTACGGTTCACAACAAACGGTCTAGGTTTCTGTAGAAAACACGAGTTTCAGTAAACCTAACTTTCAAAAATTTTACATAGGCTTGAAGGAATTAAATATGGGTCATAACTGAAAATTTTTGATGAAAATGGGCCCCACATGCGCCCTTTAAAGGTGGCCCACGCGTCTTTACTCACAGTCGTGACAACACTACGTCACTTTCGAATTTCGGCCATATCTCCCTCATTTTAACTCCAATTTGACCTTCGTTTGAATTTACAGGTCCCTCTCTTCCCCTTCTATAGGAATATTAAAAAAAAATTGGGTTTACCTTGCCTTTTTCTTGGCTGTTTGGGACCAATTTCGATGAAACTCAAAACTCCGGTGAGGCTCATTCTCCATCGTTTCTCCTCCGATTCCTTCCCTTCTTCTTGGAAAATTTTCTCCATTCTTTCAAGAACAAGCTCCTCAGTTTAGAATCCCTAAAGGCTCAAACTCTTTTGGAATGATTTGAGAACAACTCATGGTCTTTATTTATAGATTTATTGGAACAATCACATGACGTTGTTTGTCCCTTGATAAACTTTGGATTACAAAGACTAAAAACTAGAATTAAATGTTGTTTGAAATCCAAAGCCATATTGGATTGAGTTTTGAAACCTACCAATCACATAACACCACTTGTCCCTTGATAAGATTTGTACTCCAAAGACTCACTTTAAAAAATTTGATTTTTTGCGCCAATTTTAAAAACCACCGCAAAATACATTCTTTGAGGAGGTTTCCCAAAATCGCTGCAAAATTTATTTAAAAATTTAATTTTGCAGCTATTTTTAAAAAAAATGCCGCTAAATTCAAATATTAATTTAATAATTAAAAATTAAAATTAAATTTTGCGACATTTTTTGGGAAACCGTCGCTAAATTTTGAAAATAATAAATAATTAAAAATAAAAATATTTTAACATTTATGGCATTTTTTTGAAAATCACCGTAAAATTCATTAAAAAGTTAATTTTGCAGCATTTTTTGAAAATCGTCGTTAAATTCATAAAATAATTTAATAATTAAAAATTAAAATTAAATAACATTTGAGGCAATTTTTCAAAACCGTAGCAAAATTCATTAAAAACTTTAATTTAAAAAAATTAAATAATTAATTTTAATTTAGAAAAAATTAAATAATTAAAAAATAAAATTAAATAATTTTGAAAAATCACAGCAAAATTCATTAAAAATTTAATTTTAAGAAAATAAAAATAAATTTAACAAAATTTTAATATATAAAATTTTAATAATTTTAAAAAAATATAAAATCTTCCTTTTATTTTTTAATCAATTAATTTATTTAATTTAATTCTATTAATTTATTTTTAATTTATTCCATTATTCTTTTAAAAAATAATAAATTAATTTATGTTTTTCAATTTATAGTAAATAATATAAATTATAATCATGGAAAATAATGGTTGTATATATTAGTATATAATTTATAAGCGTGAACATTTAATAACAAAGCTTGGCAGCTCAGTTGGTTTTGTGCGTGTATGCGCACAGGAGAGGTTTCAGGTTTGAGTCTGGGGGATGGGGAAGGATGTTGAAAATATTTCCTGCATCACCACTTGGCGCGCGGACATGCGAGCACGTGGCGTAGGGGGGTCAGGCACGCTTGTGAGCACCCGAGCCCACATTGATGGGCGGATGGGGCGTACAGTGTAATTCCCCATGTTTGTATAAGGTTACCACGTAATTTCGATAAGTTTAGAATACCGAAAAATTGGTTTCATAGTAGTTATAAATACCGAATCAACTATAGGGAATATGTCGGAGTGAAATTGTCTAAGGGAAATGATATGGTCTCGATGAGCGTTCTGAGATAGGATTTATGGTATCAAAAGAAATTAGATCGAGAACGATTTTCGGTACAGCTAAAATGCAGCTACCAATTAGGCTGCAAAATCGAATTATCGTAGGGGACTCGCAAAAAATCAACGGAACCCTAGGGGGGCTCCAGTTTTGCGTAAGGATCAACCCTTCAATGGTTTCAGGATGAAGCAATAGCTCGGTGAGGACACTGGGGCAAAATTATCCAAATTGAGTAATTTTGAAGTTATTAATTTTGCGTTTTTGATATTGTAATGCAATTTAATTCAACGTTTGAGGGCGTATTTGCAATTAGGGGATTTTATAAGTGAAAT
The DNA here is from genome assembly GCA_036245055.1 of Diospyros kaki. Lineage (NCBI taxonomy): Eukaryota > Viridiplantae > Streptophyta > Magnoliopsida > Ericales > Ebenaceae > Diospyros > Diospyros kaki. The sequence goes on from BSEG01000016.1 coordinate 36,351,348, forward strand.
AAGGATGAATTTTTAGATTAAAATATCTAATTTTTCTATTATTATAGTTTAATATATAGTTATATATATATTATATGTATCTATGGGCGTGCGTGTAGGCCATATCCTGCAATTCCAGCCATGCTCTGCAACTCCATATTCCAAGCCATACCCTGCAAATGTGATTGCTAAAGAAATGGTGTGATTTACACGCCATGAGGGTTCTTCATGCAAGATGTTATCGGTAGTGAGGTGACAGAGCGGTTGAATTGCCTATAAATAGAGATGAAAGATGGAAGCAATGGTAGTGAGCTCAGACAGAGCATTGGCAGGGAATGACCGAGCTATCGCAAGAAGAGAGAGAACAAGATCGAGAGATCGAGAGAGAGTTGTTGGTGGCCGAAGGCAACTGAGGAAGTAGTCGAAGTCAGCCAAAGCTAGTTGCAACAGCTCACGGCAACCATGGCCGCAAGCTTCCAACAAGGCCAAGTGATCAATGGCCATCGATGGGGCCTAGCGGAGTAGCATGGAGATGGCTGGCGAGGTCGCAACGAGCTGAAGCGGGGGCGTTTGCAATTGGCGGCAGCCAGAAGCAAGCAAAGTCGCAGCCATGGCCGCAAGCTTAGTTGCTGGGTGTACAGGGATTGCGCGAAGAAAAAGAAGAAAGAGAAAAGAAAAAGAAAAAAAAAGAGAGAGAAAAGGAAAAAGAGAAGAAGCATGGCACGCAGAAGTAGAGACGGTAGGAGGAAGAAGAAGAAGAAAAAAAAGAAAAGAAGAAGGAAAAAGAAAAGGGAAAAAAGAAAATAAAATGGAGAAAAATGTCGAAAAGTCCTAGAAAATTTCTGAAAAATAGGATTTGGTGATTTATTAATTTTGGGCAAGAAAATTGATCGGGCACGGGTTTTGAGGACATGACACTCATGCCGAAGAAGCTTGAGAGGCTAAGTTAAGGCATGTAAAATTTCTTAGAAAATTTTAAAAATTTAGGAATATTATTTTATGAATTTTCATAGTGAAATATTTGAGAAATATTTAGTTTGAATTTATTGAGGAAAACTAGAAAGAAATAGAGAGAAAAATAAAGAAAATACAAGAAATTATGAAAAAATAGATTTTAATGTTTATTTAAATAAATGTGGTGATTAGGATGCTTTGAGGCTAAAGTTAAAGAGACCTGTGCAAATTTTGAGATTGGTACGCAAATCGAGGCGATGCACGAATTTCAAGATAAGGCACGAATATTGAGATAACCCGATAAGTTTGAGAAGGTAAGTGGTATTTCCTAACTGAATATAGTTTTATGGAAAATGCTTGGTTTGTAAGTGATTTATGTTTAAAAACCCGATCATCGGGAATGTTTTCGTCATATTGACATGCCCTGATATGTATCCATCATGTAGACTGCATACATGATATGCTATGAAATGCATATGTACACGTTGATATCATTGATCATGCGCATTGTGGCTGTAGAGAGTACGAACTGACATCGCTACTTTACCAAGGGTGCCCCTATACACCCCGGTTTCGAAAAATGTGGTCGAAAAAATGATAGGTAGCATGAAGGGTGTAGTTGACTCTTACGATAAGTAAGACATTGCATACACACATGAGAAAATATTTTGTGCCCTTACTTAAATGGTTCATTATCTAATTCCGTTTTTACCCCTGGAATATTTAAACGTTCCACATGGGATTATAGTAGACACGAGGATGAATGAGACATGAAATGGCACTTAGCAAAGTACATGAGGAATGAAATGTATGTTATGTAGCCTATGTATTTAAATTCTGTTATTTTGAATTCTGAACGTTTTGAGAAATGATGATGTATAACCTTATTTAGAGTTAGTGTTAGTTGAGGACTTATGCTTTGTATTAAGTTATGTTGAGGAATGATGATGTAAGAACTTATTTAATGTTAAAGTAAGATATTAGGTTCAATCCTTGCTTCCGCATTTGATGTGTATAATGATTCTCTTTCGAGATAAATGTATGGGAATTCTGGGACGGATTCGAGGAATGATGTGGTTTAGGATTAATTCGAAATGAATAAATTTATTATTCCAGAATTGTTCCAAATTATAACGTGCCTGAGAAAGCGGGGCGTTACATGCGGCATGGCCGAGCGAGCGCGAGGCTTGCAGTATTGAAATATTTTTGAATTTTGAAATTTCAAATTTTTTTGAATTTTTGCGACTGTTTTAAAACTGTCGCTAAATATTTTAAAAACCGCCGTTAAATCACTTAATCAGCAGCGGTTTGGAAACTGTCGCAAAAAATATGACTTAGCGGTGGTTACTTCAGCGGTTGCTAAAAACCGCCACTAAATGCTTCGCAACGGCTGATATAGCAGCAATTAAATAAGTCCTCAAGTTTTGATATTTAATCCTTATTTTGTTTAGATAATTCTTTAATTACAATTACACCCTCAAATATCAAATTAATTCTCATTGAGATACTTAAAATTTAAAATTAATAACTCAAACCTTACTCAATAAAGACGATTTCGTCTCTGCACCCTCTCAGGATCTTTGTTTCGTCCCGAAACCACCCTAGGGTTGATCGTTGTGAAAAATTGGAGTTTCCTTAGGGTTTCGTTGACTTCTCGGAAGCTCCCTACGATGATTCAGTTTTTTCAGCCTGAATCGAAACTGTATTTTAGCTGTACCAAAATCGGTTCAATTCCAATTTTTTTTAATACCATAAATCCTATCTCGGGATGCTCGTCGAGACCATATCTATTTTCTTAGGCAAATACACTCCAGGGCATTCCCTATAGTCAATTCGATACTTATAACTGTAAGAAATTATACTTAAGTTCTTAATCTTTTGATAATTTCACCTATGGCCCACATTAAAATTACTCTTAACCCCTTTAAAAAGTTTGAGATATTACATTCTCCCCTCTTTGCAAAAATTTCGTCCTCAAAATTTGCGATATATTCTAAATCTCAAAATTTTATCTTTAATATTAGCACCAGACTGGTTGAATAACTAGGGAAGAACCTAGCTAATTATCTTATTTCAAATAATCCTATTGTAGATCTTCACAGGCAATCATACATCCCAAGAAAAACTATATCGTCTATAATCACCCTTCTTAAATTAACTATTTCTTTCAATAAACAAAAATTGTATTATACACTTACAATTGTTATGCGGAGACCCTTCATGTATGTGGTATATTTTATGTGTTGTACATTACAATTTTTTATGTTTTCAAGTATTGTTATCACTAGATAGCATAAAACTTTCCTAGGTTTCAAGATCCACACAAAAACATTGATAGCAAGTACTAGTCAAAGTATATTGATTCATTAGCATCTTTACTTTGCCACGATTCTCTAGAGTTCTAAACAAATAGAGTTGAATCAAGTTCATAAAAGCTCGTGTTGTTTATTTAGATTGTTATTGGTTTCGAGCTTTATTTATTTAAAAGTTTATCAAGTTTAAACTCAACCTCTTTATATTGAAGGAGATGCATATGAGTCTTTTCATTAGTTTTAAATTGGATTATTTACAAAAAAAAAAAAAAAAAATCACCTTTTACTATATTTCAATTATATGCTCAACTTTTAAGTTTCTTTATTATTAGGTCTAAACTTTCAATTTGCGTCAAATATGTACTGCAATCAGTTTATCATTAAAAAAAATTGTTAATTGCTAACATATTACTATTCTTAATTAAATGAAGTGATCTTAGAAAAGATCAATTGGTTGCATGAAATGGCTTGCATTATTAAATCAATTTTCCCAGATCTGGTGCCTACTAAACATGGTAGAATAAATTAGACATTTGAGTGATATTAACAAAAAATTTCATACTTTTACAAAGTGAATATGTATAAGGCTGACTCTATTGCACCTCTCTATTCTACTCCTTGTTATATTATAAATAATTTACTCTTTATTTTGATTGTGTCTCAAAAACTACTCGTGCTCCAATCACACTCCCTATTATCCTCACTATTAGACTCTCTATTTTATTTATTTATTAATAAACTTTAACTCTATTTATTTTACCTTATCTATAATCAAATACACAAAATAATCATATACACAAAATAATCAAATACAAGCATACATAAAATTAATAATCAAATATATAAATTAATAATTAAATACATAAAATAATCAGATATATACATATACAAAATTAATAATCAAATACAAGTATATAGAAAATTAATAATCGAATACACAAATCAATAGCCAAATACGCAATATCACTGATCAAATACAAAAATAAATAAAAAAAATTTCAAAATCACAAATCTAGTGCTTGATCTGTTCCTCCCCAAAGAAATGCCGTCATCTCCGTTAGTTCTCCTTGTCCCCGCTGCTACCTCTTCTGCTGGTCACCGTCGTTGCCAGATCTAGTGGTCGTTACCTTGATTTCTTCTTCTGTCGCATTTGCAACTTCTTTTCTCTGGATCTAATGGTTGACGTGTCTGCAACTCTCATTCTCCGACCGATTTCATCTTCCACAGCCTTTATTAGGGTCTTTTTTGGCATTGATGGTCGTTGTAGGAGAGAGATGACGATGGTGGATTGGTCAATTTCACTTGCCAAGTTTGGCGAGGGTTTTGGCTTTCATCAAAATTTTGACAATGACGAACAACGTTTGAGATAAAATTTTCCATTTGGCTCACTAAATTTTGGTTTAGCAAGCAATGTGGCTTGGCCATTGGAGTCAACCCAACATTCAAGATTGTTATATTTTTAAAAAAATAAATGGTAGTACTATTTTAAAATAAATTGAAATTTTGGTCCTAATATTGAAAAAATTAAAAGTATGACATCCAACTGAAAGGAGGTAAATGGTGAGGCTTTTTTTTATAACCCTTTTTAAATTTTAAAAAAATTATCATAAACATGATTTTAGGCTCATTTAAGTAGAAGATATAAAATTGGTATATTTTAGTATAGATTTAAATATTGAATAAAATGACTAGTATGACAAAAAAAGTCTCAATCATAAAAAATACATATTATTCTTAAATATACTCTAAACAAACTTATAAACATACCTATAAGTGAGCCACTAACCAGTCGGGCATATTAAAACTCAAGCTTAACTTCTGATATGACATTATCTAAATTACAAAATATACCCCTGCGTGCTAGTAGTCTCGCTTGTCACATGGATCGTCTGAGAGACTGACACGTGGCAAGTCCACATTTCGGAGTGGAGTCTAAAAAATCTAGACCAGACCACTAGACTTGTTCCAGCTTGACCAGGGTCCTTGGGAGCCGTGCCTGCCTATCTTAGGCTTTATCTCAGGTATCCTATAACGAACCTGCCTATAAAAAGTAGGAATCTTCACCAGGTATGATAAGTTTACGATTCTTACATTTTCTACTACTCGTATTTACTCTACTGATTTAAGTATCGGAGTCTACCCTTGAGAATCTTAGTCCTGCTACTCCATTGTCTTGCAGATTGTATTTCTGAGGCCCGACAAAGCCAAGTTCGAATCTCTACTCTCAAGGTCCTTTTGTCAAGGTGGCATGTGGTGGTCAGTCTCAAACACCATTATCAACTTCTTTAATAAATAAGTTTTCAAATTAAATATAAATGTATTTATTTAACTAAATAAATAAATTTAAAGAAAGCTTAATCAAGCTGTTAAGGGGGCCTCCGCTTGCAATGGAAGGGCCAAGCTAATCTGCAGTTCTCGGTCAATGCTATGCTCCCGTGGTGTACGAGACGGCCAATTATATGAATTCTAAATTTTTAATAATCTCTATACATAGTAATATATTATAACCATTATGTGGGGCGATTTGGGAAAAACAAATGTATTAAATAATAAGATAGTCTATGATTTTGAGACCTGTGGGTTTGACAGAGAGAGGACATGTGAGTCTAAGCTTCTGAAATCAATTTGAGCTTAAAGGGAAGGCCATGTGGAGAGAGTAAATGTGGATACCAACCCCTACTGGATGAGGGGTGGTGTTTTGTCATGTTCGGAGAAAATCACCGTCCAGATTAAAAGGAAAAAAGCTCATTAATTGCTTGCTGCTAATGGGTCCAAAACTAGTAGAGGAAAATCAACTGGGATTTGGGTCTTGTCTCTTTCGGATATCCCTAGCTAAAAGCCCCTTGGTATTGGAAAGTGAAGAAAATAGCTTTATATGTATATGTGTCCATTTGATGTATTAATTGCCCTTTTACTTTGTTTTACGAGCAGTCAAGTGACCATAATATAAAAGTATGTAACTTTTTTTTTTTTTTGCCCCAAGGCATAGACCAATAAATCAATTGACAAAGAAAGAATGTACTGAAGTATTATTCTTTGGTTTCTCAAGTTCCGTGTTCAAGCTCTGACTAGGGAAAATAGTTTAGCAGTCAAGGCAATGCTGAAAGTTGAAGACCGCTTGTTGCCCTCACGTTTGCGGAAAGGTTAGGAGTTGAACTTGCTACTGGGTATCCTGATTTACCTCTCTTGCAGAAATCGTGAGAACGAACTCTGAGGGGCGTTCATGATAGTGCGTTAACAAAAAAAAAAAATATTACTTTTTAACTTTGGTAGAATTGATACAATGATCATTTAAAAACAATATTATTGATTTTCTCACTCAGCCACTATAAAGTTAGAGATTTCAAATCTTAATGTTAGGAGTATCATCTTGGATTCTTTTCCATCATTTGTGCAAAATTATGACTTCGTCAAGCTATTCACCTCACTCAATATATTTTAAAATTAAAACTTTTTTATCATATCTGAAAAACTACTATGTAAGCAAATTAAACTTATTAAATGTTAACTAGGTGTGAAAAAAAGGGATTTAAATGATGTGACATAACAAAATTCATAATAATTTTATTCAAAATTAAAAACAGTTCATAATAGTTTTATCTAAAATTAATATTTGTTAATTTTAAATAAAACTATTATGAATTATTATTAATTTTAAATATAATTATTATTAATTTTTTATATATTACTTATAATTTATAAAAATTATTTATAAATATAGCATTTTGCCTGAAAATTGGACTCACCATGTCTTGAAAAAGATGCTCGAGTTTTAAAACTTGGCTCACATGGGGCCCGGATGCGTTTTTATGGGCCTTACGGCCCCTGTGAGGGTTGGATTGGTGAATCAAAATGGGCTTGGGTAGTTCAGTTTTTGGTAGATGGGCCGATTCAATTGCATGTCCAATTTCCTTTTTAACTGATAATTAATCGCATCCGTCGAAAGCATTCGGAGCAGCCGTTAGATCTAGGGTTTCAAAGACCTGAAAGTCATATTTATATCTTTCTACCACGATAGGACCGACCCTTTTGTTTCAATCTCTTATCTGTGAGAGAGAGAGAGCCGAAAAGAAGAGAAGATGGTTCAGAGACTCACGTATCGGAAGCGGCACAGTTACGCCACCAAATCAAACCAGCACAGGGTTGTGAAAACTCCTGGTATTTCTGTAACCCTGAGTTTTCCTTCACTTTTTAATCGGGAATTGTACGAGTCTTATGAAAATTGTGGAAGTGATGGTATTAAGTACTGATTTGAGTTGAATCTGTGTGAATTTAGGGGGGAGGTTGGTGTATCAGAGCACCAAGAAGAGAGCCAGCGGACCCAAGTGTCCTGTTACTGGGAAGAGAATCCAAGGGGTATGTTTCTTTTAATCGCAATTGAGTTTTTAACTAATTAAGGGAATTGAGTTTTGCACCAATTAGATCATGGGTACATTGTTGCTTCTTTTGATATTTTGGGAGTCCTGTATTTTGCTTCGAAGGTATTGGTTTTTTGTTCAGATGTTCTGTATCTCCTTCAAACAGGTTTGTTAGGTGCTTCCAGTCAATGCATTCACTTTGATTGTGTTTACTTCAAAAGAAACCAATACCTAATTTTGGGAAGAAAGAACACTTAAATGGAGAATCTCAGTCCATGCCTCTCGTCACTTTCATAGAAAACATTTTTTCTTCTGTTCCCCACTCCCCAACCCAAATGTCTCCTCCCCCTTGCTTTCCCTGAGTATTTTTGTTTCACATGCCATGATTTTTAGTTAATTTTTTTTTCCCGAAATTTTCATCTCTGTATCACCTTGGCCAATCCTATTTTAGTCTTGAAGTACAATGACTCTACGCCCAGATTCAGCTGATATACATAGAATGCGTGTAACTAACATGCACATTTATTTTATCAATAATGCCTTGTGGTTGTGAGCGCAGGCTGATTTTAAATATTTGTCCTAGTAAAGGAAAGATAACCCTCATTGCCACTGGAGCATTTCCACAATTTTGAATCTGATTTTTGCACCAATATTAGTGATTTTATTAAAGGATAAGAGAGTTCCTTTGGCTGTATATGTTCTTTAAGTTTAGCATGCTTTTGATTTCCGGGGCAGGCATGATAAGGGGCCCAATTCAGTCGGCATCCATCTAAACTCACGTCTACTGGGCTTGAGATGCGTAAATTGGGTAGAGTCAAGTTTGTATGTTACCTGCATTATTGGGCTTGTGTGGTGCTGTGTACTAACCCGAACTATACCCAATTAAAGGACATAATCCCAAATAACCTTGATTTTTGACTAATTTACTTGATTACCACGTAAAAATGACATGATTTCCAGATTAGAGATCCCACGTTGTATCCTGTCTTTCTCATTCCACTGCTGTCTCTGTTAGCAGCTCTCTGTGCCACTGCCACCATTGACAGCAGGTCACTGCCAACACCAGTATGTTATGGGTTAAAAACTACCACGTAAAGTTTTCTCCCTACCATGTCAACTAAGTTATGGAACACAACTATATCAATTATCTTCATTCACCACCATCTCATGAAATTTCTCCATGTGAAGATGGTGTTCAAACTTCATTTCATTATTACTCCACCAGGGGATATTATTCACTGCCGGTCCCAAGCCCGGATAAAGGAGGAGGGTTGCGTTAGGTAGCCGACAGCCAGCGTAAAACCTAGTCGGATCCAAATATGAATTCTATACTATCTGTTGGGATGTAACCCACATAGAAGTCTAGAATTCATATAGCCAACCCCACATAGTGGGATAACGGCTGGATATGTTGTTGTTGTTTAGTGTTTTCAAAAGCACTAAGCACACTTAAGTGTAGAAGGCCTATGAAGCTTAATCACAAAGTACAAAGCAAAGTGAAGTGCACATAAATGAAATAAAGGGTATAAACTTTTATAAGCATAAACAATATAAACTACTAAAAAGCAATCACTAAAAAAAACTAAATAATATGGAGGGCTGCAGATTTAACAAATGATAAGGTATCATTTTTCATTTATATTTATACCCGTTCACAAGTTTATACAATCATAAAAAAAGAATGATGAAAAAAAATATCCCTAATTTACACCTATTCTGAATCAATCAACCCTTATTTACAACAATTCTCAAACAATCAATCCCTAAGCTAAAATCAATCAACAATCTGTAATTTAGAAGAATCAAGAATCAATCCTCGATCCCTAATTTACAACAATTAAGAATATATTAACATTCCCTAGTTTACACCTAATTACATGTTTCCATCAATATTTTTTGTTCGGTAAATACAATCGAGTCCCTTTCTTTTTTTTTTTTTGCACTTCAAAGATCATGTAAACGCACAACTTAAGTGCGCTTTATTTGCCTCAGCTAATGTTGCGGAGGTTCACACACAAAGCTGTAAGCATGATGCGCTTTGCGCTTTTTAAACACTGCTCCCTACATTTAATAGGCCCTGCCTTAAAGCAAGCATCTTTGTAGAAAATTACTCAGCAACTTCCCTTGTTAAATTTACTTTCATAGATGCCGTTATCCATATATAACAAGAATTCAAGTTCATCTTGCCAAGCTGAAGAATTCCTGAACACGAATTTTAAATTTATATATATTATAATTTTACACTACTGTTAAAGTTGCAATAGAGGAGAGTATGTTCAAATGGACTGTGATGTGGCATTAAAAACATGCATGAATACTTAGAAGCAGCATGACGAAGATCAAAGAAACAAATATTTTGGGAAACAATATTTTAGGCGTATATGTAGAAATTAATATTTGCTTATTAGTTTATTTATTTTAATTTGTTTCCTAGTTACTTTTAATTTATTTTATTTCCTAGAATCCTAATTAGGTTGCGATTATCTTTATAATCATAATTGGATTAGATCAAGGAATCCTAGTTAGAATAGCTTTACAGCTATTAGTTATCTTTGAATAATCCTTCAGTGATGTATTAAAGAACAGATTTTGATTAATAATATTGAATATTGATATTGATTTTGAGTAATTCGGATTACTACTGTTTCTTTGGTTTGGGTTTGGCATCACAGTGCCAAGGGGATACTTGACCTAGAAGGTCAAAACCTTGACTGGTTTGGAACCAAGAATTGAGATTGTTGACATGAAACTAATTTAGCTGTTGGTCAAAATTTATAATGTATTATGATTGTTTTCCTGCTGTATTTTTGTATCATTATACACAGAAATAATTGATGAGCCGTAAATTATGTATCTGCCGTGTCTAATGGGATTAAGTCTTGATGGTGGTGTTAATGGAATGGGATTGAGGCTTGATGGTGATATTATTGTTGTTCCATTATCTCACAAAAAGCTGACCTTGATCATTTAATCAAACATTTAACTTGCCAAACATAAAAAAGGAGGAAGTTTTGATAATACTCAGATGTATCAATCCCTAAGTTAAAATCCCCAAACAATAATTCCCTAAGTTAAAATCCGCAAACAATAATTCCCTAAGTTAAAATCAATCAACAATCTGTAATTCAGAAGAATTAGAAATCAACCCTCAATCTTTAATTTACAACAATCAAGAATATATTAGTAATCCATACTTTACACTTAATTACATGTTTCCATCAATATTTTTTGTTCTGAAAGTACACTCAAGAGTCTTCTTCTTTTTTTCTTTAGTCTAAATGCATATATAATTTTATCCATTCAGGCAGCTACATCATTGCAAAAATTTAAACAAATCCAACCATTTATATTGTCTGATAAACAAGAGTGTATTTCTAAAGCACACTTTTTTGAACTTCAAAGCTCATGTAAACGCACGACTTAAGTGTGCTTTATTTGCCTCAGCTAAAGTTGTGGAGGTTCACACACAAAACTGTAAGCATGATCCGCTTTGTGCTTTTTAAACACTGATCCTACATTAAATAGGCCCTGCCTTAAAGCAAGCATCTTTAGCAGAAAATAACTCAGCAACTTCCCTTGTTAAATTTACTTGCATAGATGCAGTTATCCATATATAACAAGAATTCAAGTTCATCTTGCCAAGCTGAAGAATTCCCAAACACGAATTTTAAATTTATATATATTATAATTTTACACTACTGTTAAAGTTGCAATAGGAGGGGAGTATTCAAATGGACCGTGATGTGGCATTAAATGCATACATGAATGCTTAGAAGTAGCGTGATGAAGATCAAAGAAACAAACATTTTGGGAAACAATATTTTAGGTGTAAGTGTAGACATTAATATTTGTTTTAATAGTTTATTTATTTTAATCTGTTTCCTAGTTTCTTTTAATTTTTTTATTTCCTAGAATCCTAACTAGATTGGGATTATCTTTATAATTTTAATTAGATTAGATCAAGGAATCCTAGGTAGAATAGGTCTTTAGCTATTAGTTATCTATGAATAATTCTTTAGTTATGTATTGAAGAACAGATTTTGATGAGTAATATTGAATATTGATTTTGATTTTTAGTAATAGGGATTACTCTTGTTTCTTTGGTTCGGTTCTGCATCACAGTGCCAAGGGGATGCCAAAACCTTGACTGGTTTGGACACCAACAATTGAGATTGCTGACATGAAACTAATTTAGCTGTTGGTTAAAATTGATAATGTATTATGATTGTTTTCCTGCTGTATTTTTGTATCATCATGCATAGAAATAAGTGATGAGCCATAAATTATGTATCTGCTGTGCCTAATGGGATCAAGGCTTGATGGCGGTGTTAATGGAATGGGATCAAGGCTTGATAGTGTTATTATTGTTGTTCCGTTACCTCAGAAAAAGCTGACGTAGATCACTTAATCACACATTTAACTTGCCAAACATAAAAAAGGAGGAAGTTTTGATACTACTCAGATGTGTCAAAAGCCCAATCTGTACCTCCACGGTGCACCTGAAATTCTGTTGGTTTCTGACTCTGTTATGACCTGGATATGTATCAAAAACCAACCAGCCCTTCCATATTACACCCGCCTTTAGTTGGTCTCCGTCATCAAGGGGTGTCCATAATATGAAGGTTTTCCCTGCTTAATTACATGTTACCTTCAACTTGTTTATAGATTACTGGCTATTGTAAATCAGCGATAAAATCTTTAATGCACCTCTATTTTGTAGTAAGCGGCAAATTAAAGCTGTTAATCAGCAGTAATATTGAATATTATACTCAATTTTTTATTTATTTGCAGATTCCTCATCTGAGACCAGCTGAATACAAGAGATCTAGATTGTCGAGGAACCGCAGGACAGTGAACCGTGCCTACGGAGGGGTATTGTCCGGTGGTGCTGTCAGGGAGAGGTAAGTTATCGGAATATCAATTATGGCACCAATCAATTTTCAATTCTTGACAATATATTTTGTCAAATGTCAAAAAGTGTTTAGGTAATATGTTAATATATATATATATATATCAGTAACAGTTTGTGCCATTATGGTTGGTAGGATCATCCGAGCCTTCTTGGTTGAAGAGCAAAAGATTGTGAAAAAGGTCCTGAAGATACAGAAGGCAAAAGAGAAGCAAGCATCAAAGAGCTAAATGATCATGACCATGTGATGGTGCCTTGGAAGATTTTTTTTCTTTTTCTTTTTCGTGATGATGTTGAAGAAATGTGGAAAAAGATCATGGTTAAAAGCCTCATGATTTGGATGTTATTTTACTTTAATTTTCCGATCTGTAGAGGCCATCCCTGTCGAACATTCGTGCCTTGACAGCATACCTAATATTTTTATCTGTGGGTTCACTTTTACTAGTACTTGATTTGCTGCTGCTTGATAAATGCCTGTATCATTGGTTGTTTTCATGGTATGTTTACAATTTTGCATTGTTTTGCAGTCGGATTTTGTCTGGCGAAACCATTGGATTTACCAGTCCAGTAAAGTAAAACTGAGGTGACAGGCTACAGCTGTAATCTAAGAAGCACGGAAACGGTGGAAATGGCCCCATTTTCCGTTTTGGAATTGTTTCCCATTTTGAAACGATAAACCCGTGGGAAGCGGCTGCAAGGGAGGCGAGATGGGTTAGATGGGTTTGCGGGGTGGGCGAGAGGCAGCGAGGGTCGAAGCCTAGTGAGATGGAGGATGCAATGGCAGCCAGAGTGGCGAGACGATGCGTCGACAGCGAAAGAGGCGGTGAGGCAGCAAGATGGGCAAGATGGGTCGGCGACGAGAGCATCAAACACTCGGTCTTTCTAGTTACTCCAAGCCTTCAGCTTTAGTGTATTTGCAATTTAGGTTTTACAACATATAAATTATAAATTAATTTTACATACACCTCTATTTATTTTATTATAATATTTATAGTTTTGATTATTTATTACATATATTCTTATATTTTTAAAATTTACATTTTATCTTGCATTTTTATTTTCCTAATTTTTTTAAAAATATCATTTTCACGTTTTATTTCGGAAATATTTCTACTTCCGTGCAATCTTGAGTGTAATTAGTTTAAATATACAGTAGTTTTTATTTATTATTAATATTAAATGTGTATTTTCTTATATCTAGACATTAAAAGTACGAATCTTCTTAAATGTCCTACGCGCTAAACCTAATGGTGTTTCAATTAAAAAAAAAGCTTAATGGTGTTAGGTTGTCTCTAACTTTATTTTGTTTTCTATTATATTATAAATAAATTATTCCTTATTTTTTACACCTCTCGAATAAAATTCACCTTTAAAAATTAGTTCTTAAGGGGAGAGTATTCAAAAGTTAATAAATTTCATACCAAGAGTCTAAATTTTGGATATGAGACAACTCTCATACCATATTATTACGCTCTGCAGTACGACGCTCACTACGGTAGATGGTGCACTAGCCATAGTCAGTTTCAGATGAACATTGCAATGCTAGTGTCACCTTCGTTACCATGCGATTGTAAATGAGAGACATGGGGTCAACTTTGATACCAACGTTACATCTTTTAGGTAGAGTTCACTCTCAAAAATTAGTTATTAAGAGGAGGGTGTCAAGAGGTTACAAACTTCACACTAAGAGTCTAAATTTTTAATATGAAATAAGTCTCATACCTTGCATAGAATTATAACATATAAATTATATTTGTTCTAACTACATTTTCTATTATCTTCTCTATTTGACCTTTTATTTATTTATTTATTAATAAATTTTAATTCTATTTATTTCACTTTATTTATAATTTTCACGATTATAAAAATTTATTATTTATTTATAATTTAATAATAAATATTACGATATTAAATTTTAATAATATTTAATATATTTTTAAATCAATTAACTAATATTTTTTAAATACAATTATTTAATAAAATTGTTTCTTATTTTTTATTTATTTTTTTGGTTAAATTTAATTTAATGGAATGGAATATTGGAGAAGAAAAGATAAATTATATAAATTTTGAACGATAGCTTAAATTATAGGAGTTGAGAGCAATTTTTTCTAATTTATTTGTATGAAATTGACCGAAACGTCTAATTTCATTTTATGTGAACAATAGAAAAGAGAAAATGGGAGAAGAAGAAAACAAGAATATTGGACAAAAGAAAAAAGAGGATTTGTCAAGAATGGGATTCGAACCTATGCCCTTTCGGACCAGTACCTGAAACTGGCGCCTTAGACCAACTCGGCCATCTTGACACATGCTAAATGCTGTTCTGGGAATCAGACTTCCTCATTCCTGTACAACTATCATTCTGCCACCGTTTTCCTCTTTGAATTTTGATCACCTTCACTCACAATTACGTTATCCACATGACACAAATCAATCAGAGTGATCAATAAATGCATTCGATTGAGATTCTCATTCTATTATTTATTGGGTTACCACGATAACTTTTATGCTTGTGATGCCAATTATTCCCATGGCATTTTTTGACTTCGGCTCACCGGATTTGCGCAGTTTGACCCACCTTTCAGGATTCTCTCAATGCAATGGATTCTTTTCCCATCTTTTAACTCTCTAATTGAAAAACTCATGAACGTTGAAGTGGGTCTGCAGACAGCAGCTGGTTTGTTTAGCATGGTTGTTAATCTGATCCTTTAGGTGGTTTTCGTGATTGTTCTTAACATGTCGTGCATTCATCAGGAGAGGTGGGGTATGAAATATCATCTAGAATGATCTCAGTACTAGTGGCATATTGTTGGATATAAACTCTTAAGGACTAATTTTAGTGACATAAATGGAGTCAATCTTGTAATTATTTAAATTATAATATAATTCAAATTAAACATATATCTTTTAATATAAGAAGGTGTGGATATCGTTTTTAAGCATTAAGAATCTGAGTGATGAATAATATACGATTCATTATACTATAAACATATTCCTGATCATTACACTCGTAAAGGGCAGCAGATCGTCTTTCTCCTTATTCAATATGAAATACTAAAAGATAAAGTTAGTGACTTGCCATTTTATATGAGATATAGAAGGAAGATGTGTGAGTATTCATTATAGAAAAAAGTTCATTAAACAAGATTGTTAATATTGAATCACATAGATTTTATCTCACGGATCAATAATTTAATATTAATTACAGATGTGGAACTAGTTCTTAGACCTCAAATAACATAAATATTTTTGCATTTATGGATTAAGATATCAGTGATATTATATGATCCTAATTAGGAACTATCATATATATCTATGTGGCTAGTTAGTGGTGCATGAGGTAAATATGAGGCATCGTACAAATCAAGCAGCAGTGTTTCTGAAAATGGTTGTTGCTGCCATGAGCTTGATGGAAGTTGGTTCTGGAAACATAATTTGAGTAGCACCTGGAAATCCTGACATGATACAACTCTTCCATCAATTCTGGTTCATGTAAATTTACATTTGGCTTCTGGAACTTTTTTTGCACAAATGCCAACTCATGAAACATCTTTCTAGATCACATCCATTGTCAAAGGACAAATCAACTCTTTCTTGTGCTTACAGCAAATTTTTTAATCTGCATAACGTTCAAACCATTTGTTTGGTAGTGAGTGTTCAAAGTCCTTATTTCCTCTGGGTGTTCCTTTTATGTTAATCCTTGTTTGCTTCTTACTTTTATGATGTAGCAGTCAATCTGCAAGTAGCTTTTACCTTATTTGATTGATTTTAAAATACTATTAGATGCAAGTGCTCAGAAATCCTGCACCTCTCTGTTTTGCTTGCTCGCACATCAGAAAAGCAATACCAATGAAGAAATACAAGAAGACCAAGTACAGGAGAGATGCGGCAAAAACTTTAACCGAAGTGATTGTTGCTTATAATATAGAAAACCTGTACAGTAAGACTGTAAGGAAATTATGTTTCTGGCATGAGCTACTATACTCAATCCACAGTGAGATGTAGACTACTTACCCTGTCTTAGCATTCAATCAAGCATCACATGTTTTGGTGGAATAAGTAGTGGACATCTCACTAGGATAGGGGGGTGAATCCCATGGTAAGTTGGGCTTCCATGCATCAGTAAGATTTGAGGGCAAACTGGAAGGAAATCCAATTGATCGAATGCTTCCACCTTGATTATTATGATGGATTGCACTTGGATTTTTCTTCATGCCCATGTCATCCTCTCCAGAGCCTAAGCTTCCTTGCATACACTGTGGTGAACTGATGGAAAAGCTGTTGAGCTGTTGTTCTGGCCTTTCAAAGTCAGTACCACCAGATGTGTTTCTAATATCCCCAGTTACGGCAGGGGACAGATTCAACAGCATGGAAGCAACATCAACAGAATTCTTGAGAGAGGCTCCAGACATTTCAAAAGGAGAAAACATAAAGCCTGCTGGAATATCTCCACTTGGAATAGGAAAAGGAGATGATTTTCCTACTGTTGGATTCATGGTTTTGTATGAGAGGAAATCTAGAGAAGAGAAATTAGCAGTAGAGACCTGATGCATGTCATTGTTGTTGCATAGCTGGATAGTTGATCCAGTTTCAGTTGCACAGGTGATCGTCCCTGGACAACCAATAGAATGTGCAGCTTGGGTGAATATTTCCAAGCCTGGAGATTCAACTAATGGAGATAACCAAGAATGAGAAAGGTTTCTTTGTGCCATGGAGTTAGTTTTCTTGAAGATCCTACAAATTGCCCATGAATCCTGTGGATAAAAGGAGGAAAATGTAGTTTAATTTGTAATCTAGATAGTAGAGGTCCAACGCAGAAGCGAAGAACAACTAGAAACAGAGGGTTATGTAGGCTTACATTCGGTGGAAGGGTTTTATCAATAATCTTCTTTGTTGATGCCGTCACTGGTATAGAAGGTAGTCGGAATTCGTGCATCATCCAATCAGTTTTGATTCCTCTGGAAGCTCTGCCCCTGTAGAACACTAGGGATTTCTTCAGCCCAATGCACTTGCTGCCATCAGAGGAGTATATTGGCCTATCCGTTCCAGTGGCCTTCCAAAAACCAGCTCCTGTGACCCGGTTTGGCCGTGCACTATTCTTGTATTTACGGTCCCTTGGGCAGTAAAAGTACCACTCTTTCTCCCCTGTACATGCCAGCTCTAGTGAAAATTTTAGAGGAAGAAAAGTACTGTATTAGTGAAGATCATTTATCCAGAACGAAGTACGTAGCTGAGTCATGGATAAGAGTTTCAGAAGGATTCTTTAAAATCAGATAGAGCAGTTTTAGTATGGGAGATGGAAGTGAATATAATGTTTTGAATCTGTAGTGCTTGCTTGCAAGCACTTTGAGAAGATGACACTGAATCCCCCAACTAAGGTTTTAGCATATTCATCATCTTATACAATAATGAACATGAAAATTACTATGTTGCTCCGTGGATAAAATAGATGTCAGGAAGAGAAGAAAAAATTTCCCATTCTGCAACCCGACCATGAAGTCAGACGTCAAATACTGGAAAAAAAATTTGAAAACATCATGAAGAACAAGAAAGAAATCAAATTGTCTTTTCAGACCGCAGACTTTACAGAAACCATGGATAAGAGATGGATTCACTTACTTGGAAGGTCCCAAGGATCATATTTGTAGATATCAGCTTGCTTAATCAGCTCAATGGGCAGAGGTCGCTGCTGAATCTTCCTCTTCAGGTAGAACCCAACAAGCTCCTCATCTGTGGGATGAAACCTAAACCCCGGCAACATGACATCATCAATCTCAAACTTCTCATCCATGTTTTTCTTCGATTTCTCCCAGGAACAAAAATCTAGCGAGAAACTTCAAGGCGCTAGATTGAATTGATTATTTGAACTGAAATGATCACATATACTGGTCAAAACTGAAACAGCTTTGTACCTAAAGAGAAGCCTCTCGGGAAACCAAACCAGATCCACTGGTGAAAACCTTAAGATTTGATAATGCTACAGTGGAACAACTTAAGTTTTGAAGTAGTTCGATATTGAGTACATGAGTAGATGACAGCATCACCACTTGGTTGGGAGCCATCATATGCCTCCTGAAGAGGGGTCTGCCTCCGAAGCCTCAGCCGCTCTTCCTGGGTATTTGTAATGGAGGGTGTGTTTATAACTTAATGAGAAGCTAAGCTATGCACTCTCTTAAAACCAGCTAACAAAGAACTTGAGCCAAAACTATGGAGTTCAAAAGAAGATCACTTCCCCGTACTAGCCCATTTGGATTTGCTTAAATCCAAATTTATGATCTCAAGAGACTACAATCTCATTTCATTATGGACACGTTAAAATCAAAATGATTTCACACTTCCCATTCTCCTTATGTATGCTTCTCCTTGTATTTTCTTCTAATAAAGACAAACTGACAAAGCAATCTTCTCTTGATAATAGTTTTATATCCTTTAATATAGTAATATTTGTTGAATTGTTTTTTGTTAACCAGGCAGAAAGCCATTTCCCCATAAATAGATTAAAAAAAATGATTTTCAGTCTAGAGATTCTCCTGATAATCCTGTAAAACCACTTTGAGATAAATGTCATTGACTGGGCATCCTTGGATCTAAAAAATCCACTTTCTATTCCATTCTTCTTCTCAGAGCTTCTATTCCTTCATTTTGTCTTCCAAATATGAACACATGACCTATCAGAATGGGGAGTTATTTGGATCTTGTGGGGATTCCTTAAACAATTATTTTATATCTATCTCATGAGTTAGCACATACAATATATATATATATATATATTTATATATCTCAAGGTGGAACCTACTAACCTCTTTTGTGAATATAATAGAAAACCGTGAACCTCTCCTCCAGAATGCTACAACAACTACCACCTATGGGGTATTTGTTTTCTGACAGTCTGAATGCTAAGAAAAGATTTTCTTGCATTTTTTTTTAACATTTTCACTCCTAAAGAAAGACAAAAGAAAATGCTAATTGCTACTTTTTTGTCCTTGGTGTTTGGGGTTATACTTGTGTCTTACACGATGATTTTATGAAATTGTCATGTACTTCAGGTGAAGTTTTTTCTTATAAAAGATCTTCTTTTTTTTTTTTTGCCCTTTAGTTTTCTTTCATATTAGCATATGAATTCCTCCGCGACTTTTTTATTTCTTCCCAAGAGAAGAGAGTCAGTATGTTACTCCTGAGGCAACATGTCCTAAAAAATTACCTCAAATTTTGTCAACTGATCAGTTCCCCTAGTATCTCTAAACTTAGAATCTAATGTTAGGCAAACAGTTTTAAGGTGCATAGGCCAAAAGCTCCATTGAAAACACCTCCATATTCTAGCTCACCAAACTATAAAGAGATGAGCAGTTCAACTACTTGTTTAAACTGCTTGACTAGCAGTGCTTTGCTCACATCATAAATTAAAATTACCTACAGAAATGAACCAACAATGAAATTAGCATTCTAAATGCAACATGGATAATATATATGCCAATAATGTATAGCAGATGAATGCTGGGACAGTAAAGAAAAATTAACATGCATGAACTTGGTAATGAAATGTCATTATCGTATGCAGTTTACATTATCACGCAAGGCAAGTGCTGAATCAACTTAATTCGGCACTTATTGACAGTAACAGTGAAGGGGACAATGGATTTCTCTACAGCTTTGTTAAAGTTTTCTATTTTTTTTTTTTTGTGTGTTAAATCTATATAATATTACTATATTGTAAGACACTATTACAAGTATATACAGCCCAACAATAAGACAAACTACTACATAAGCATTTGAAATGGAAACAAAACTAAACCACAGAAGAGATGAAACCACTGAGGGATATCGAACGCGATATCTGATCAATTGAGATGCTTTGATATATTACTGTGTGCAGTTAAATATCACCTTGCTTATAAGAGGCTGCCACGGTAACTTTGCATATTTTGTTTATGTATTGCTACACATAAACTAATTATATATGAGTATTTATTCAAATTGTTAATTAGTTGTGTGACTATTTATGTGAGAAGAAACTATTTCGCATGAATAAATTGCATAATATTCTATGGTAAATATATCCTTATATTGCAGTGACCATTGGATACCGAAGTAGTAGTAGGACCATTAGGCCATTATTTGAGGAATAATGATTCAGAGTCCAACCAAGTTGGGACTCCGGGTGAAATATTCAATTTGCTCTTTCTTGCTTGCTCTTGCTCGTTTGGTTTTAATATCAAACTATTGGATATTTTACTTAGTCTCCTCGTTTGGATATTGAATATGTTTGTTTGTTCTTAATTGAGTTATAGAAATATTTCACTGGATTTTGTTAATTTAGAGTGTTACACGCTTGCTTGAGTATGCTAACCATGTCTGCTAGATGAAGAGCAAGAAATGAATTATAAATGAGGGGGGAGGAAATCTTTGACTGAAATACCACGATCAAAGTTATTTTTAGTGCAGTCCTCCAAATTTTCCCCTCGTTTGAAACCCTTGTTATCAAGTTCCGTAAGCCGCCTAGGGTTTTGCTCAACAACCCCAGTTGGGAAGGAAATGTGTCTAAGCCTTCAAAATAAGGACAAAATTTGGGGAACCCACCACTGGGGTTTAGTATATTTTAAAGTGGTTTAGTAAATATTTTAACTTTTAATATTTAACAATTAACATTTTATAAATCACTGAAAAACTGACAGGGTCACCTCGGTTTGGGGAACCAATCACTGTCCACAAAACAAAGCTTTCGTGCCTCTTTTGGCGTGACCATTAATCATCTCTTCAATGTTGTAAATTCCCTTTATACCGCTCTCAATTAATTAAGTATGCTACTTTGTTTATTCTTATTCTAGTGTTTATGTGAATAAGAAAAAGAAACAATAAGTGATTGTGAGAGGGGGGATAAAATAAAAATGAACAAAAGACGAGTTTTCTCAATAATTATAACAAAATAGAATGAAAATAGCTTAGATGAAAAATTACTTTTATTTTTTGGAATTTTAAAAATTTTAATTTATCCTTAACCTAACAAATACTATTTTTCATTAAAAAGTATCATAGTCATTTGTTGTTTAATATATTTAAAAAATGTTTTACGTTCTATTTATTTTGCTTTTATTATATTCCATTACTAAATCTCCCAAATAAAGCATCAGCCACCTTCCCTGCTAGTTCTTGCCTATTAAATCAAAACCTTAGAAAGGGATGTTATCAATGTGTACACATAATCAATTTGACAATTAATTAATGACATCATACATCATGCTTTCAATATACACATTCACATTAACTAGAGAAACTTGAGGGTGGTCTATTAAATCTCTTTGGAAGCAACCTTTGATTTGTTTACTAGTGACTTCTTTATAATCTTAACATTATCCGTACGTTGCTTATATATATGTTCCAAGTTACTATTCAATCCTTATCTTTTGCAAAAGCCATGTAAAGCCACTAGAGGTCTCTCTCTTAAACAAATAAAATTAAAATATCAAATCCCTACTGTGGTTTATCATTCTAAATTCTAATAATACCAAATTTCTTGCAATATTTTTCCCATAAAACACTTAAACTTTGTTCATTATGTGGTTATGATTAAAGAGAAGGTCTAATCCACTGCTAGAATTATTAATGGGGCAGTATCAGTTTGATTAAAAAATGGTCCGCAACCCCACACCAAGGTTGATTCCATTAACCAAAGAACTTAGGCTTATATATTGATTTTTATATGCATGTTGAGAACCTGAAAATTTTAATTTTAATTTTTGTGACCAGCAAATTTGTAAGCAGATTGAGTTCTATATAATTAGAGAGCATAAATTGCATTATAAATTATTTTATTTATTTATTAGATTACAATTGAGAGCTATGTTGCATGGAAACAGAAACGAGAAACGTTTCTAATAAGAAACGAAAACATGAAAACGGACATTTTTTAAAAAAAATAGACATAAATAGAGTCCGAAACAGAAATAGGAAACGTTTAAAAACGTTTTTGAAATGAGGAAACGACTCCTATAAAGTATTTCCATGCAAAATAGATTAGGACTTATCCTTTTATTGTCAATGTAAGACGAAATGAACAAAATCCTACTACCATGTGTCATTAGTAACCAAGCCTTGCCCGTTCAACTGGTCTAATTAAACTTTGGGTTAGTCCATAACGTGTCATATCTCCTTAACCCACAGTTCCTCCTATTACCTAATAAATCAAGCCCAAATTAGTAGTTGGCCTCACTTAAGCCACATCTTAGCCATCATCATGGAATAAGGCTGAAAATGAAATAATATAATTTAGAGATAATTATAGAAATATACATCATGTTTGCTATAATATATACATTTCATTAAATTTTTTTGTTAACTTTACAGTTTCATACCTAAAACCATTTTTAATCTAATAGAAGCATATCTAAGGTCTAAATTTTTATAATTTTTTTTTTTTTTGCAAAAGTAGTCAATACTCTTTTCAAAAATAGATAAAAGTGTTCCTTGAAATTTCAAGTCTAAAAAAATTCATTTAAGAGGTTTTAGGTATTTAAAATTATCATTCATAATTGATTTTTTTAATATGTAAAACCCTTTAAATGATTATTTTTTTGGACTTGCTATTTTATTAACATTTGGAAAACATATCAACTCTTTTTGCAGTTCTTTTTTGATGAAAATTTAGATTTCAAATAGATTTGTGTTGGTTAAAAACAGTGCAGGTATGTTTCTGTAAAATTAATAAAAAAAACTCAATTAAAAGTGTATTATAACAAAGTTTAGACATGTTTTTATAATTATCCCTATAATTTATTTATATGTATCTAAGAGTCTATTTATTCAGGCCTAGGCTACCCAAGACTGTCGGCCTAAGAAAAATTGGTTCAAGTGTATAATGGTGTCATGACTTGGATTTTAGTGGGTTCGCGACTAGCACAAATTCCAAGATTGGATAGGTAGAAGTTAGAAATAATAAAAAAAAAAATTAATACATACAACACTCTCAATAACTAAAAAATATGACGTTTAATTCCTGTGCAAAATATCAAGATTCTATATCTCAACTATTATAAATTATTGTTTTAAGTCCTTATTGTGATAGAACATTAGTGCATGTATGAATCAATCCATTTTTGTGAGTGACACGCCATATGGATATGAGTGGTTGGCAACATTTAAATAGGATGACTGGTTTATTGCACTCCCTCAACAATTAAAAAATATAAAATGTCAAGATTCTATATCTCAATTATTAAAAAATATAGTCGTTATTTATGTCATGTAAGACATAGACGTAGAAAATAAAAGTGTCATGTCATAAAAAGACAACGTCAACGAGACATGTTATTAGTGATGTACTCTAATGTTAGATTTAGATGATGTCTAGCATGTGTATAATATACAGTTGATGTATCTTTGAATATATTACTAAAGACAAGTTTTTCATTATTCATTACTTTCTAGTTTGTTATATGAATGAGTCTCTAGATTTCTTGTGTGAGATTCTTATTCTTAAAGTGTTATGAATATGTGACAAGATTTTTTGATAACAGGATTTCTTAAATGTTCATGGTCCTTAGATTATTTAGATGAGACTCTATAATTAATCAATTATGGACTGACACGTAATTTACTACCTTGATTAGTATGAGATACTAATGGTTAAGAGCGGTGAGTCACATTTGGTAAAGTATGTGATGCTAATAGTAAACTCATGGGTGGTTATTAGAGAACAACGCACTGAATGTGATATTAATGACTGATCGCATGACATAGCATATAATGATCTTGTCATCTAGTTACAGTTGTTTAACTGATTCTTTAGCTTGAAGTGACATAATTGTCTTTGTTTATTTGTGTACGGGATTTGTTGATACGTCGAACCATTCAATTGCGAGGTAGGACGTTCATTTATGTGGTGTCGTATTACTGGTGTATGGAAGTATGTGCTCATGGATAGGATCTGTCACCCTCATTAAGTTGGAGTGAATGTCCTATATAGTCTATTATTTGAGTGACAGGAAAGTCATTGGTCAAGGTAGTACGATTAATCAGGAAAGTGTTTCTTGAAGTGTTTTCTAGTCATACTAATAAGATCAAAGACATAGTTACTAAGTTTGTGAGTTTATGATACCATGACTCTCACTCAGTCTGAAAGTTAGGTGATGAAAGGATTGTATTACACGGTTATCGACAACTATAATAAGTTCACTTGAAGTTAGACTTCATTGTCTATTATATTGTTATGGGTCGTTGCTAGGTGCTACCCAGGGCCTTTTAGAACATCTCGAGAATATATATGGAGAGATTCTCAAGATAGGTTGAGGTATTTGAATGCGTTAATAACGTTTGACGTTTTTTTATTGCTATTAAGCTGTAAACCTATAAAGTCATACACTATATAGTGTAGCATCCGGTATCAGAACTATGCACCCGTTATATTCTCAGGTCATTAATAGTTAATGATGGCTTAGCATATATCAATAAAAGTTAATGACGTGATTTATTAAATGTTAATGAACTAATTTCAACTTAATATGCATAAAGCATGTAAGTAGAAACTGTTGACTGTTTCTATAAACGGTCAACAGATTGAGGAGCCAGTCAACTGTTCTCCCAAAGAGTTGGGAAACAGTCAATAGCTTGGATGAAACAATCAACCGCTTCTGCTGCCTTAGCTCAGATTGGTGGCTATCCTTTAGATGGCATGTGGAGGTTGTTGGGAGCTTCCTTAAGAGGCTAAACTCCAGAGAAAATAGGAGATTTTGGAGTTTTGCAGATGTTAACTTCTTTCTCTTAGCCTACTCTGCAACTTCTCTATTACTTTTGTTGTAATATCCAAGAATTTTCAAAGGGCTCAAGAGTAATTTATCTTGGGGTTAAAATGCAGTTTGTAGATAAATTGAGATTACAGGGTAATTTCAGTGCAGTTATGAGCAACCAAATCGACCATAAGGATTGCCCTGGAGCCGAGATGTCTAAGAAAATCAATACGAGCTTGATGAGTATTTCAAGGCATGATTTATGGCATAGAAAGAAATTAAATCAGAAACGATTTTTGGTATAGCTAAAATATAGCTGCGATTTAGGCTAAGAAACTGAATAATTGTAGGGGCTTTTGGGAAGTCAACAGAATCTTGAGGGGTTCATATTCGACATGTAGAACAACCCTTCAGCAGTTTCAAGAAGAAACAAAAGGGTTTACGGACAAAATGAAGATTTGGGCCTAAGTGCAATTTTTCAAAATTGCCGGAAAGAGGTCAAAATGATGTTTTTTCGGAATCTTCGGGAATGAAATGGAAGTTTTAAGACTTGAGGGTCTCAATGGAAATTATGGAAAGTTAAGGGGCTTTGTGTAAAAGAGCCAAAGTGTGAAAGCCAAATCTAGAATAGCCAAAGTGCAAAAAGCTCAAAGATTTGGCAATGGGAAACCAGCAGCTTTGCTAGTCATCGACCACTGATTTTGGCCACGGGGAACCACGGGGGTTGGTCAGGGATGTTTTTGGGTTAAATCTTGACCGACAACAGCCACGATAGTGGCTGGATTTTGACAAAAATCGATCAAAAATACAGTCATTTTTGTCAAAGCTCTGTAAGTGGCATTTGTGGTCGGATAAGGCTGCTTCGAGATCGATCTAGGGGAGGTAAAGACGTCTAAGGGGTATGTTTGAGCAGCCTAGAGCGTTTGGAAGCTCGGGGTTACCTATAAATAGAGATGATTGAATGTTTTGAAAAAATTAAACTCTCAGATCCAAGAGTTCAAGCAAAACTTTAGGGAAACTGATAAAGGGTTTTTGTTCCCCAAGTCCAAAGTATCATTCCTGTGAAATTTGAGCAATTTTCGTTGACAGATGAAAGAGATATGGAGATTCGATAGAAAATCGAGTTGAGCAATCAAAAAATGAATCCAATCGACTAATTTGAAGCTATAATCCTGTAGAGGATGAAGAGATAAAGGTGTCAGTTCAAACGGGAGGTAGAACGGAGCTTGGATGAGGGAGATATGGCCAAAAAATCAAGCGGAACGTGAGTTGTCCAGCGTACTAGAGGAAGAAGATGACTGGCGCATGCAATGCACGCGTCAACTGGCCCCACGAGTGGGGGGCGCGTGAGCCATCTTGTGGGGGCGCGTGAGGGCTTGAAAAATTATGAAAAAAATTCCTAAATTCATGAAAAATCGATATCTAGAGGCCTGTACAAAAAGTTTTGGATTTGGCCTTCCTAGTTTCTTGATTTTCGCAACTACTAGCCACATTTTGAGTGCAAACGAAGCTTTGTGGTAAGTTTTAAAATTTTGTCTTAAAGTTCTTAGAATATTATGAATTTTTATGGAAAAAGATTCGAGAAAATAATTATAAAGGTATTTATTTGAAATTTTAAAGAGGAAAATGGGAGAAAAATGGAGAAAAACATGAAGAAATTGAGGTATTCATATTTTCTATGATTAAATATAATTTATAGGATGATTGTGCTTGAGGTTAAGTGATTTGTGTAACTTTTGAGATTTTGCATGCAAATCGAGGTAATACACGTTTTTCGATGTGTTTTGAATTTAGTGCAAAAGGTAAGTGGTTCAACCCAAAACCAGTTTTATACAAATGATTCTATCATATTGACATGCTATGTTAAGTTACGCATCATGTATAGTGCATTTACATGTATTGATGATGAATTATGCATATGTTCACAATGATATTATTGATTATGCCATGCATACAGGTTTGGGATTAAGGACTGACGCCGCTATTCTGCCAAGGGTGCACCCATACACCTCGGTCTAGTAAGGAGGCTATTAAAATGGAAGGTAGCAGTTGGGTGCGGTCGACTCAAATGAAAGGAATGATGTTATGTTACATTGTATACACGCATGAGATATGAATTATGTACCCTTACTTAGATGATTCATCATATAACTTGGGCTTTGTCTCTGGAATATTCAAACGCTCCAAATGGAGATTGTAGTAGAAACAAGGATGAATGAGGCATGATATGGCACTTAACAAAGTGTAAGATGTAATGATTGAATGTTATGTAGCCCATGTGTTTAAGTTCTACTACATTGAATTCTGAATGTTTTGAGAAATGATGACGTATAACCTTATTTATGGTTATTGGTAAAGTTAGGGTTCGAGGCATGTGGTGACGTGGCCGATGGATTCTATGTGTAGATCTGATATTCTGCTTATTCATGAAGATTTGATTATGTTATGTTATGTTTCAAGTGATGTTAAAAAACTTATGTTCTGTTGATGAATAGTCTTTGATTATGGGATATGTCTGAAACGATCATGTATTATTAATATAGTTCGATGTATGCTTAGGTTCGATTGATGCTTCCGCTATTGGTGAATACCTAGCCTGACATTTATGATGTATGATAGTTATCATGATAGGTAGGTAAATGGGAAATTTTGAGAATTAATATGATATTGAGATTGTTGTTAATAAAAAAAGAAAATCCCAAATTTCTTAAGTTATAACATGCGCAAGAAAGTGGGGTGTTACATTTGTTCTTTCTGCTTTTTACTGTTAGGAGCCCAATTGTTGAGCTGGAAAATTCTGGAAAGTCCGGAAGTGATAGACGGGTGCAAGTAACTTAGTGTCCTCTAGCTAGCATGCGATGAGGGAAACAAGTTGATACTAAAAGTCTTGCTACATGTGGACAAACTAGGCCCCTACGGTCTGAGGAGGATTCGGTCTCAGTTTAGAAACAGTTTCTACACCCACCTGACATTAGGTTTTCAGGTAGTTGTTTATTGTATTACTTAGGAAGTAATATGGTATTGCATTAATACCCAAGCTGCATATGGTTAGTGTAAAATAATGCTTCCACTGTGTATATCTAATATATGAAAAATTTTAAATACACTCACACTACCATATGACGATTTCAACAGTGGTATCAAAGCCTTAGCTTGGTATTTCATGCATATATGAGTGTGTTTGATTCAAGTTTTGCAGAGTTTTGAGCAATCGGTTGTATGAAGATGATTAAACTTTTGATGATTTGCAAAGAAGAGTCGATTATTTTTATTACAATGCCCAAGACTATCAACTTGTATTCAAACAGTCGACAGTTTATCTTTTAAAGAGCATAACCAATCGACAATTCTCAAACAAATGGTCGGCAATTTTATATAGCACAAAACTGGTCAATAGTATCATGTAACCGATCGACCATTTTTTACTATTCTACTTAACAACATGCTGATACATGCTAAATGTTATTGGTTATGTGGTGTATTCGTTGGACAATGACATGTGCATGTTAAGCGGGGGATGTTGAATGTCCGAATGTTAATGACATAAGCATGGATGATTTTTATAAGTTATTCAATGGAATGGTTTGATGTGATCAAACAGAATGAACATGTTTGGCTGTAAATGAATGAATACTACAGGGGATTTGTATTAATTTGATTAATATGTAATTATTCTTTTATTCAAGATGTAAATGAGACTTAAGTCTCAATAACTTCTTTTAGCCTTTGTTTACAAATATTATAAAAGAAGACGAGCATCAAGGAGTTAATATAGAAAACATCAGGAGTTGATGATTTCTCGAGTTGAGAAGCTGCAAAGCCAAGAGGAATCCATGTCACACGAGATGAGAAATTATAACTTGGATTAAATCTATGAGGCTCAGGTTTAATCTATGCTCAAGCCCATGATTATTCTATTTATTTAGTTTATTTGTTTGTTCATTTTATCCTGCATATGATGTATGATGGAATAAATGGATGTTTTGATGAGACCAGATTTTTATAAAAGCTCTGAAAATCTTTCCTTATATAAAGGAATATTAAATATAAGTAATAAATTTGATACATCATGGCCCTCCACTATCGTAGGGGTTCATCAATCTGAGTGGATGTGTCCAATAACTAAAATGTGAGGGTGCATTTCATGAAAGATTGGTTGACTACTCATATTTTAACCATATGATGGGGTGACATTCAACAGTTCTTATTCAACCAAAAACTAAAATATGAGTGAGGGTGATGTTCAAACCATTGCATTTAGTTGAGACAGTGGGTGAGATCTAACTGATTCATCAGGTCAAAAACTAAAATGTGAGGTTTATGATAGGCTAAATGCCAAAGATCGAGCTCCACATTTGATGCGGTGGCAATTTGTTGCCTACTCAATTATGTGAGCACTTCAAAAAGTAAAATATGAGGGGTATTTGTATATGAGAGAAGTCGATCACCAACTATTGGATCTTAACGAATCACATTTTTTACTTAGGAAGTGCAAAATTAGAAAAATTTAGTGGGGATAACCATTTTATTTTAAAATCATTAATAAATTGTGTTTTACAAAGATACATCAACTAATATACCTATTTATTTTCTATAGAACAAATGGCAGACAATATGAATCCATTGATATGTATTTTGGATACCAATAGACTTATTGACCCAAATATTTTTGATTCGTTTCATAATTTAAAAATATGGAGAAAATTGATGATTTCTTATACCTGAGTCCTCCTGTTACCATACCTGAGGGTGTGACTGAGAAGGAGAAGATCACTTGGGAGAGTTTGAGAAATCATGATTTGAAAGCTTGTAACTATATTCTCACCTCGATGTCTAATTACTTGTAGCGTTAGCATGAGAATTTTCCAGATGTTGCAAGTATGATTCATAATCTTAAGGACCTCTATGGTGAGCATAGTTAGACAACTCAATATGAGATATAGAAGAATCTATTTTAGGCTCGAATGATGGAAGGGTTCAATGTGGGAGAACATGTCATCAATACGATGAATTGGATTGATCAATTTGATGTATTGGATTTCCCCATGGATCCTCATATGAGGATTGATTTGATGCTGCAATCGTTGTTGTATTCTTTCTCTTCTTTTATCACTTATTTTTATATGAACAAAATAAAGTGTGCTTTCCCAGAATTGTTTATCACTTATTTTTATATGAACAAAATAAAGTGTGCTTTCCCAGAATTGTTAAATATGTTAACGACATCACAATCACAAATGCGGGGAAAGGCAAAAAAAGGGTTCTTGTAATAGCCTCTTCTTTTTCTCAAAAGAAATATAAATCAAAGGAAAAGAAAGGTTCTTGGGGCGCAAAAAGACATATGTAAGATTGAATCGAAGGCTAAGAAGGTGACAAGTAAAGGTAAATGTTTTTTTTTTCTAGGAGAAAGGTCATTGGAAAAGAAATTACCCTGACTATCTCACAATCTTGAAAGTCAAGCGTCAAGAAGGCCAAAGTATTTCTTCTTCCTTATTTGTAATTAAGACTAATTTTACGATTGGTTAGTGCCCTACTTTATGAATTGTTGATTCTAGTGCAACTTCTCATATTATTTGTCTACATGGGATCTCAAAATAAGTAAGACATTTAGGAAGTGCGAGGTGGTTTTGAAGGTGGGAAATGGAGTAACAGTTGTTGCATTAGCCATAGGAACTACTTTTGTATAGTTTCCTTCTGGACATGTGTTGAAATTATATTTTATTTACATATACCCAATACTATAAAGAATGTTCCATCTCTTCCTAAACTTGTACAGCTAAATTATAAATTTATTTTTGCCAACAATTGTTGTTACATTCATTATTGTAATGAGTGTGTGGGCAAAGCTGTCATGGTAAATGATTTTTATTTTCTAGAAACACATGATTGTGGGCAAGCTCAACAAGTTGTTACTAATACCATGGTAAAAGAGAAACATTCATGAGATAATAAAATCATTCCTATGCAATTGTGGCACCTAAGACTAGGTCACATTAATGAGAATAGAATAACAAACTTGGCACATCACAATTTAATAACTAATTTGGGTTCTAAACTTGGGTTAACTTGTGAGTCTTGTATTTTTAATAAAATGACTAAGTCTCATTTTGTTGGACAAGGGGAAAGGGCTACTAAGTTGCTAGGATTGGTACATTCTGATGTATGTGGACCTATAAATGTTATAGCTTAACATGATTATATCTACTTCACAACTTTTATAGATGATTTTTCAAGATATGGTTACGTACTTAATAAAGTACAAGTTTGAAGTCTTTAAAAAGTTTAAGGAATCCGTGGTTGAAGTAGAAAATCAAACAGGAAAAAGAATTAAGATTTTTCGATTTGATTGAGGATGTGAATACTTAAGTACTAATTTTGTTAATTATCTCAAAGAATGTGGTATTTTTTCACAATTGATCCCTCTATATACACCACAAGTTAATGGTATAGCCAAACGTATAAATCGTACTTTGTTGGACATGGTACATTCTATGATTAACTACACGGATTTACAAATTTCGTTTTGGGATTATATCATTCTTATAGCGATTTATTTATTAAATTGAGTTTTGAATAAATCTGTTGCAACCACGCCATATGAGATATGGGTTAGGAAACCACCAAATCTTAAATATGTCAAGATTTGGGGTTGTCCTATATATATCAAAAGGTTAAAAACAAAGAAGTTAGAGCCCAAGCTTAAGATATGACAATTTATGGAATATGCTAAAGACTACTTAGGGTATTATGTCTATCTTTCTGACGATCCCAAAGTTGTGATTGCTAAACATATCAGCTTCTTGGAATAAACATTCATCCAAGAGGAGGTATGGGAAAGAAAGTAGATTTAAAAAAGGAGTTTTCAATTTGACAAATTCCTAATTAGATAACTAAGCATGGAGACTTGTTGAGTTATTATTCCATAGGTTCCTCGTAAATCGAGTAGAGTATCCCATTCTCTGGAACGTTGGTACTGGCTAACTATGGAAGAATTACAAGAATTTTTCTTATATGGGGATAGTGATCAAATAGTTGGTCCTACAACTTATAAGGAGACAATGTTAGATATTGATTCTTTAAAGTAGCAAATAGTTATGGAATTTGAGATGAAGTCTATGTGCTCTAACCAGATCTGGACTTTGGTAAATGTATTACCGTTATAGAGAGATCTCCCATATCCTCTCAAGATCAAGTTGGACATATTCATTCCAAAGATCAAATCCCTTAATTATAGGCAATATATGTAAATAGAATATTTGAATGATTTGTATTTGATTTTGAATAATATAGCTAATTAGCAACATGTAAAAACACTATTATAAATACAAGGCATCTCCACCCAAATCAAAATGGTGGTTTTACAAAACCATTTACATGATACCAGAGCTATTTTTTTCGGATTATCGTCCTCGATCACATGGCCTTCGTGAACCCCACCACCACCCTACTCATCCACCTTTTCACCATCAAATTATCTTCTTCAAACTATCTTCTTTGGCGCAGCCAAGTCTTGCCGCTGCTATAATGTGAACATCTCCTCAGCTATGTTGATGGTTTCCTTGCCGAGCCTCTTGCCACCATCAACTCCGGTGACTCTATCTCTGCAAATCCCAAGTTGGCCAACTGGAAACAAACTAATCAGCTTATGCTCAGTCTGCTGCTCTCCACCTTAATAAAGGAAGCCATGTCTGCTATGGTTGGATTAACCACGTCTCGAGTTGTTTGGTCTTAACAAGAAAATACTTCCAGCCATCGATCCAAATCTCGAGAACTTTGCCTCAAAGATGATCTTCAGACCATGAAGAAGAGCGATAAGAGTGTTCTGAATTCTCTCTTGATTTCAAGGTGATCTATGATCAACTTGCTACAATGGGACATCCTGTTGATGATCTCGACAAACTCCACTGATATTTACGTGGTCTCGGTTCCTCCTTCTCTTATTTTTCTACTACTCAATTATCTCATCACCCCTTCCCATCTTTGATGAGGTTGTGACCAAAGCTAAAAGCTACAAAATATTTGTTCGTTCATTGGAGTCAACTCCCCTTTCAGGCTCTACTATTGTTGCCTACATTGCTTCCCACAGCTTCAGATCCAGTTCCAATTCAGGTGGTCGTGGAGAGGGTCGCTCTTCCCGTGGAGGACGTGGTCGTGGTGGCCGCAATAATAGAGACTATCATTGCCCCATCTGCTGCTAGATTTTTCGTGGTGAAGGTCACTACGCCTCTTTGTGCCACGGGAGTTATACTCGGCCCCCTACTACTACCAACTTGGTCGAGGCTTTCACCTCATGCTCTCTTAATAATGGCCAAGACTCTGATTGGTATACGGACATCGACGCTACCGCTCACATGACTCATGATCCTGCTCAATTGGACAAGGTCGACCCATATTCTAGTAAGGATTGTGTTGTAGTTGGTAGTGGTGTCTCTCTTCCCATTTCTCACACCGGTACCTTCTCTCTGACTTCCTCTCTTCATTTAAAAGATGTGTTAGTTGTGCTTGGCCTCACTAAAAATCTTATATCCATTAGTAAACTCACCTCTGATTTTTCCTTCTTTATTATCTTTGCTAATGATCGTTTCACTGTATAGACTCGCGACACAAAAAAAGTGGTGGCAATCGGTCGATGTGAAAATGGACTCTATGTGCTTGAGCGTGGTCATCAATCTTTACTTTCTGTTTTTCCTAATAATTGCCCGTGGGCATCCTTTGATGTATGGCATGCTTGTTTGGGTCATGTTTCTCATAACATTATTTCTCTTTTGAATAAAAATCATCAATTATGTGTTACTTCTTTGCTTCCTAATCCTACTGTATGTTCCAATTGCTAACTTGCTAAAAGTAAAAGACTTCCCTTTTCTATGAATGCCAACCATGCTTCTCATGTCTTGGATCTTATTCATTGTGATTTGTGGGGACCATCACCTATCCCTTCAAACCTTGGGTTTCGGTATTATGTTATATTTATTGAAGATTATTCCCGGTTTACTTGGATCTATCCTCTGAAACATAAATCTGATTTCTTTCGCATTTTTTTACAATTTCAAAAATTTGTTGAAAATCAATTTTCCACTAAACTCAAGATTTTCCAAAGTGATGGAGGCTTTGAATTCACTAATCATCACTTTCAAAATCATTTAATTTCCTCAGGAATTCGTCATCAAATGTCGTGTCCATACACTCTGTCTCAAAATGGATGTGCCGAGCGTAAACACAAGCACATAATCGAAACAGGTCTTGCTATGCTTTTTCACTCTCATGTCCCTCTTAAATTCTGGGTTGATGCATTTAGCATTGTCACTTTCATTATTAACCATTTGCCAACACCTCTTCTTGAAGGTTGTTATCCCTTTGAGGTTCTGTTTGGTAAGCCTCATTCCTACTCTATTTTTCATCCCTTTGGTTGTCTTGTTTTTCCCTACTTACGTGATTATGCTCCTCACAAATTAGCTCCTCGAAGTCGTTCTTGTGTTTTTCTTAGCTATAATATGTCTCATAATGGTTTTCGGAGTCTTGATCATCTCATTAATCAAGTGTTCATTTCCAGGCATGCCGTCTTTGATGACCTTGGCTACCCATACAAACATCCCACTTGCTCCAGGCCTTTACCTCCTACCTCAATTTCTACATTTTTAGAGCACACTACAAACCCCTCCCAAAACATAGTCACCTCTGGGGCCTCTTTACCTTCTTAGCCCAGTCCTCTCTAGAATTTGTGTGGCCCATGTTTAATTGATCCATCTTATAGTTTTGTGCCAGCTTCAATTTTACAGGTACTTGCTATCGATGGGTCGGGATCCCCTTCAGCACCCGTTTCATCCGCAGATCCAACTCCACTTATCTCTTTGGCCCTATCTTCATCTAACACTGGTCTCCTTGGCTCTCACTCGATGCAAACACAGGCTAAATCTGGGATTTCCAGGCCTTTTACTCGAGCCCTTCATACTTGCATTGCTCCAAATTCTAATTTTATTCAATCCTTACTCACCATGCATGAGCTAAAGGGGTTTAAGACCACTGCCAAGCACCCCAGATGGATTGCTGCTATGGATGAGGAGCTTCAAGCCTTGCATCGCAATCACACTTGGGATTTAGTACCTTGACTGCCAAATAAAAATATTGTGGGTTTCAAATGGGTATTTCACATCAAGTATCTTGCAAATGGTTCTGTTGATCGTCTCAAGGCCCATTTTGTTGCTAAAGGCTACACTCAACAACTAGGCCTTGATTTTAATGATACTTTCAGCCCAGTTGTCAAAGCCTCCACTGTTTGACTTGTTATTTCCTTGGCAGTTTCTAATAACTAGCCACTTCGACAACTTGATGTGAAAGATGCCTTTCTAAATGGCATTCTTCAAAAGGAAGTTTATATGGAGTAGCCTCCAAATTATGTTGATTCAAGATATCCCTCCCATGTCTGCAGGCTTTGTCGAGCTTTGTATGGGCTCAAACAAGCTCCACGAGCCCAGTTTCATTGGTTTAGTGCCTTCTTTCTTGCTGTTGGATTTTCTTATAGTCGGGCCGACTCATTATTGTTTGTTTTTTCCAAGGGTGCTGATTTAATCTGTCTACTATTATACGTTGATGATATTATAGTGACCAACAACAATTCAGTTCTCCTTGATGCTTTTATTGGAAAATTAACCAAGGAGTTTGCCACCAAGGATATGGGTTCCTTAAGTTATTTTTTGGGCCTCAAAGCACATCGGACTTCCTCTAGTCCCTTTCTTAGTCAAGCTAAGTACGTTCATGAAATTTTGCATCTTGCCAAATTGGTTGACAGCAAGCCCGTGAGCACTCTCATGGTCATTGCACATCATCTGTCCACCACTAGTCCAAATTTTGATGATCTCGTACTCTATTGGTCCCTCGTTGGTGCTCTTTAATATCTCACTATCACTCAATCAGGCCTTTCTCATGTTGTCTCTGTCGTGAGTTAGTACATGCACAAGCCTTCTCTTTGTCACTTCCAGGCTGTTAAACGAATCCTACGCTACATCAAGGCAACCTTGCGGTATGGCCTCTCCTTCACTCCATCTTTTTTGGCAACATTCTTACTTACTCGGATGTCAATTGGGCCGGCTATCCTAATTCACATCGGTCAATATCTGGCTATGCTATTTATCTTGGTGATAACCTTGTCTCTTAGTGTCCCAAGAAACAACGTTCGGTATCTCATTTAAGCTGTGAATCAAAATATCGGGAGCTAGCCAGCACTGTTACCGAAGTCAAATGGCTTGGTCATCTTCTTCGTGATCTCAGGGTGACATCTTCCTCTTCTCCTATTCTACTTTGTGATAATCAAAGCTCCATTTTTCTTGCTACAAATCCAGTCTCTCACAGCCACTCGAAGCATATTGAGCTCGATTATCATTTTGTGTGCAAATTGGTGGCCTTCGGAGCTCTTCGACTTCACTACATTCCTACCAATCTCCAACTTGTTGACATATTTACCATGAGCCTTGGTTGTCCTACATTCATGTTTTTTCGTTCCAAGCTTCATGTTTGAGATTCTCAAATGCTAGGCTTGTGCGCGCGGGGCTGGGGAGGGGGGGCGCATTACCATTACAGAGAGATCTCCCATATCCTCTCAAGATCAAGTTGGATAGATTCAATCCAAAGATCAAATCCCTTAATTATAGGTAATGGATGTAAATAGAATATTTGAATGATTTGTATTTGATTTTGAATTATATAGCTAATTAGCAACGTGTATGTAAAAACACTATTATAAATACAAGGCATCTCCACCCAAATCAAAATGGTGGTTTTACAAAACCATTTACAACATGCGCTAGAAGGAATCATTCCTATAGGAAGTAAATAGATCTTCAAGAGAAAGATTGGTGTTGATGAACAAATTCATACATATAAAGTCTGATTCATGGTTAAAGGATATCATTAAAGACAAGGAATTGATTATGATGAAATCTTTTTGCTAGTCACAATACTAAAGTCCATTAAGATGATGTTAGCTATTATCGCACACTATGATTTTGATATTTGGCATATGGGTGTTAAAACGACATTTCTAAATGAATATCTTGAGGAGAAGTTCTATATGGAACAACCACGCAATTTTGAGTCCGTCAATTCTAATCAAGTGTGTCAACTTAAAAGACCAATATATGATCTTAAACATGTTTAGAAAAGTTAAAACATCTATTTTGATCATGATATTAACGAGTTTAGTTACATGAGAAATTCAGATGAACCATGTATATATAAGAAGACTAGTGGGAGTGTCATTACATTCCTTGTCTTATATGTGGATGATATATTAATTATGACATATAGTATCAACATGATGTCTAAATTCACTATCAAAAAATAAAGTATAATCATACCCCATGTTTAATATCCAAACTCAAGATCACTAATAATGGAGACAACAGAAAATTACTTTTCCAGTAAATCCTTACAACTCTCTGTGGTTGTAATCCAAAATTAGAGAAAAATTCACTCCAAATAGTTTCTACCTCGTACCTGATTTTTTTGCTTCAACCTTGTGCATTTGCTGTTGCAGTTCCATCTTTGTGTCACACACAAGCTACACCTTTTTAGCTTTTCTTCTGCGCCAGATCACTGCTCAACCACTATTTTTGTAAACCTTGCATATGTGTGTGTGTTCCACCGCCTCTTTTTTTCCTTTATTTTATTATTTAATGGGATGAACATCTAACTTCAACAAAAAAGATCTCGACATTTTATACTACTCTTTCAAGCGTATAAACTATCTCCATAATTAAGTATTGGAGTGGAATTTTTTCCTCGGAGTCTGGAGATAATTACTCTTGTCTCCATTGTGTAGGAAACCTAAGTTCAGATCAATTCAATACTTAGTTTGAATTGTCGTTTTAATTAGTGATCGATTTCAATATAATGAGTTTTGTTTATTCCAGTGTTGGACAAATTTTTAAGTTATGACTGACCTTACTAGATGGTGGACTATGGAAAAACAGATGCTAGAAAACTTTGCTCGAGCAGTTAACATCATTATAGATAACAGAAGCTGGACTTTCCTTTTTCCTACTTTTTCCCTACATGCAACTGTTTCTTCTTATACTTCATTTGGATAGTTTGTTCTCCTATGGAGGGAGGGATTTGCTTAAGTGCTAAGTGCATGCTCATCAGCTTCCTGTTGGTTATTGATGCTGCCAAGCCCCATTACCACCCATCCTTTCCATGGAGGTAAATATCATTTCCTAGTTTTTCTCTTCTTTCTCTCTTTCGTTTTTCTTTTTCTTTTGGTAG
Source organism: Diospyros kaki (assembly GCA_036245055.1). Classification (NCBI taxonomy): domain Eukaryota; kingdom Viridiplantae; phylum Streptophyta; class Magnoliopsida; order Ericales; family Ebenaceae; genus Diospyros; species Diospyros kaki. Next base: position 36,389,839 of record BSEG01000016.1, read on the forward strand.
CTTTGCCTATAATAGGAACTAGGAGACAAAATGTCTTGAGCTCTGTAGCTCTCTCAAAGCTGGTGAATTATGGCAGATTGGAGAATCGTCTGGTAATGGTCGATGATTACCAAATCCAATCAAAACTCTGGGCTAACTTGTTACAAGGCAATCTGCCAATCTAATATTTAAGATGAAAAAAAAAAACCAAAAAAGTTGTCAAAGAAGCCCCTGAATTTGAAGTGGTTCTTGGGATGTGCCAATGTGATAGGCTCAATTCCCCAAAACTTGAGTTGGGTATGCTAGTTTCTGTTGATAATAGGCAGCTCTCTTGGGTGCAAAGGTGAAATCCCTCATCTTAAGGGCCCCCACACACTACCCCACACACATGAGAGGTGTTAATCATAGTACACGGTAGCGTACTAGGTAGTAGACACAGTGCATGGTGCCCACAAGGAGCCACTCCCATAAGAGGGTGAAACTCCTACACTACGACTGCCAGGACTCGAACCTGCATCCTTGGGTGCAATCTGCTACCTGAAAACCAATCCTACTACGCCTCTTGCTCTGCCACTTGGATGAGGATGCCGATGATGAGGTTGAAGGAGAATGTTGCACCAAGGTTGGTAAATATGACTTGATTCCCTTCTAAACCTTTACAAGCATGGAAACACCCTTCCTTTTAGAAGGCCGTCTGCTTGGGGATTGCTAAGCGGCACAAAAAGCACGTCTTAAAAGTGAAAAGTTCAAGCAAACTGAACATCTTTGGACGGGCTGTATTTTTATTGTAACCAAAGTGCTACTAAAAAAAAACACACACACACAAAGAGGTGACTTGGATTGGTTCTTATCTTCCCATGGGTTGGGCTTAAAGGCACCTTCCCCATCTGTTGAGGAGGTTTTCAAGCGGTTTGGAGTTAAACCACAGGACTCAACCCCCTTAGTTGTTGAAGTTAAAAAGGCGTCAGAGGTCCCATAGGCCCCACCTTCTCCTTAGAATGGCTTGGTCCCAGAGGCCCCTACTCATGAGGCCCCGTCTCTTTATGTACTGGAGCCATATTCCCCGAGTGTTTCTCAGACACTAAGGGAAGATGACTCCAGCTCAGCTTCCAAAGGGATCTCGGAGCCAAAAGGGGTTCTGGAGTCCTCTTAAGAGTCGAAATCTTCTTCTGGTAGTCAGGCTATGAGTGTCAAGCAGGAGACCCAAGGAGTGGTGTAGGTTTTCCAGCAAGCTGAGACTTCCAGCAAGCCAGTCGAGACTCAAGGTGAGCAGAATTTTAATCAAGAGGATGTTCCAGTAAGCCAGCAAGCTGAGACTTTTAGGGCGCTGGATGGGGATACTGAGACTAATAAAATAGTCAGCAAGCTGACTGCTCCATGGGTTGGCCTCTTTAAAGGAAACAAACAGTAGCAACAAGGGTTCTCGTTGCTAGCGTTTGAGAACTAGGGCAACCTAGCTATTTTTGAGCCTTACGAAGTGGATGAAGTTGAAAAAGCTTGGGGCTATTGCCTGGCGGGTTTCATAGCTGGTAAGTTCCCGAGTAAAAAGGCATTGCTTAAACTCTGTGATTCTTGGAAGGTTAAGTACCACTACTTAGCCCATTCCAGTGGATGGCTTGTGTTCAAGTTTGCTGACCATGAATCCAGAGATGAAGTTCTGCAAAAGGGCCCATTTTTTGTATTCGGTCGTCCTCTCATGTTAAAGGTAATGGCGCCTGACTTTGACTTTGATAATAAATTGCCTCTTTCTGTTCCAGTGTGGATTTCCCTACTGAGTTTGTCGCTTGGTTGTTGGAATGCCAGGTCCCTGGGAAAAATCGCATCTCTAATCGGCAAGCCCATAACCACGGATAGGTTTACGGCTACTAAGGAGAGGATCTCCTTTGCTCGTGTCCTAGTTGAGATTGATCCTACGAAGAAGCTTACCCGGTCAGTTGAAATTCATATGCCTTCCGAGAAAATCAGGCAGCAGAAGGTGTTGTATGAGGATGGACCAAAAAACTGTCCCACGTGTAAGGTGTTGGGCCATTCTTCTTTGGGATACAAAAGAAATTCAAACTTGGGGACGGGTCTAGCCAAGCAAATGAATGTGGTCCATGTTCCGCCCTCAGATGCTTCTAAAGGTGAAAGCGTGATGGATCTTCCTGAAGGCGCTATTGTTTCTACTCGTGTTTCTATCCCAGAAGGCTCTAATGCTATTCCTGATAAGGATGCTCTCGAAGGTTCTTCTGGGGATGCTCTTGAATCTATTGGTGTAGAAGCCTCTGCTGCTGATAAAGGGGAAGTTGAGATTTCAGGAGTCCCTGTGAACGTACAGGCTCTTGGCTCATCTTCTTTGGTCTGTTCTAAGGAGGCGGAGGCGGGGAGGTCCTTTCCAACCAGTTAAAGGCAAGAAGAAAAAGGTAGGTCAACTTATGGATGGTAAGAAGCCTCTTACTAAAGCAAGGAACCTTAAGATGAAGGATCCTCAGAGAGGGAGCAAGCAACATGATAGCCCTCAGTTGTGTGAAGACAAATGCTTGAAGAGTTATTTAAAGTGGTTGTTTGGGTAGATAGTTAAAGGCAAAGTAAGGGACCCCAAGCTGAGGGTTCCTAATGTATCGAAGGATTCAAATTGTTTTAACCTTGCTGGGATGAAGGGCCAAGCCCTTCCTTTCCATCCATGAAGATCGGTTGTTGGAATATCAGGGGTTTTAATAGACCCCTGAAGCAAAATGGGGTATCTCACCTCATGCGGCATCATCTTGTTGATGTTATGGGTATCCTTGAAACAAAGACTGATCAGTCCAAGCTTTCTTTCATTATGAGGACTAAGTTCAATGCCTGGCAGAATATTAATAATTTTCATACTCATGAAGGCAGGAGAATCCTTATCCTTTGGGATCAGCAGAAAGTTCACATTGAGCCCATTGAGATTTCCCCTCAAGTTGTCCATTGCTTAGCTAAGATGAAAGGTAGAAATGCAAGGTATCATCTTCTACCTTTCATCTTAGCTTTGTTTATGCTTTTTACTCTATTATGAGCAGGAGATCACTTTGGCACAATTTAATGGATTTTGGTTCCCGGTGTTCCGGTCCTTGGCTGTTGCTGGGCGATTTCAATAATGTTATTCGGCTTGAGGAGAAATGTAACGGTCTTGATGTCTCGGCCTATGAAATTCAAGATTTTAATGACTGTTGTGCTACGGTGGGGCTTTCTAATTTGCCTTCAATGGGATGTTTTTTCACTTGGTCTAATAACTCAATTATGTCTAAGATGGATCAATTCATGGCTAACAATCCATGGGTGATGGAGGGGCTTTTCGGTCAAGCCAGCTTCCTTCCTTCAGGGTGTCTCTCCGATCATTCTCCTAGTATTGTTTCCATTTTCCAGCCAGAAAGATTGAGGAAAAAGTCTTTTAAGTTCTACAATATGTGGTCTAATCATGAAGACTTTTGTAGCCTTGGTGCGGATTGGCAGCACCATGTTGAGGGTACAGCCTAGTATGGCCTCTGTATGAAATTAAAGCATCTCAAGATCTCGTTGAGGAAGCTTAATGAGCTCCACTTCTCCCACATCTCTGCTAGAGCTAAGATGGCTAGTCAAGCTCTTAATGATTCCCAAATCCTTTTGCAAGCCTAGGCCAACAACGAGGGTCTTCAAATTGAGGTTGCTTCCTTGAGGAAAAAAGCCATGTCTTTGCAAGAGGCGGAGAGGCTTTTCTTCCTTTAGCGGGCTAAATGTGACTTATTTGAAGCTCAGTGATCGGTGTACTAAATTTTTCCATGGCATGGTCAAGCGCAATGCTAAGCGCAATATTATTGCAACAGTGCTTAAGGAGAATGGAGAATTGTCCACTTCCTCTTCTCAAGTGGTTGAGAAATTCATCAGGCTCTATGAAAATCTCTTGGGAACAGCTGCTCCCAGTGTCCCAATCGACCTAGCTATTCTATCTTTTGGTGCAAATCTTTCCAGTGAGCAAGCTAGAAGACTGGTGTCCCCCGTTGATGACCAGGAGATCAAGAATGCCTTGTTTGATATAGAGGATGACAAAGCCCCTGGCCCCGATGGCTACTTGGCATGCTTCTTTAAGAAGGCATGGAACATTGTTGGACCCCAGCTCTCCTTAGCAGTTAAGGAATTCTTTGAGACTGGCATGCTGCTTAAGCAGATCAACCACACGACCATTGCTCTTATCCCTAAATCTCGTCATGTAGCGTCTGTGGGGGATTTTCGCCCAATTTCATGCTACAACGTGGTCTATAAAATTATTGCCAAGATCCTCGCTGCCAGGTTGATCTCGCACCTTGATGGCATTATTGATCTAGCTCAATCTGCTTTTGTCCAAGGCCGTAGCTTGGCTGAGAATGTCCATCTTACCTAGGAGGTTTTAAGAAAGTACTCAAGGAAAAGGATCTCACCTAGATGCTTTATTAAAATTGACCTTTGTAAGGCATTTGACTCTATTTCCTAGATTTTCCTTAAGCATGTTTGAAAGGCCTGGGGTTTCCGTCCCTTTTTGTTCAGTGGGTGCTTGAATGCGTCTCTACTCCTACTTATTCATTGATCATCAATGGATCCATGCATGGTTTCTTTCAGGGCAGAAGAGGTCTACGGCAAGGTGACCTGTTATCCCCTTTTTTGTTTGTTATTTGTATGGAATATTTCTCCAGGAGCCTTAAAGCAGCAACAGAGGCATCAAATTTTAAATTCCACCCGCAATGCGGCAGCCTTCGTATTACCCATCTAGCCTTTGCTGATGATCTTATGATGTTTGCTAGGGGTGACATTCCATCAATTAGTATTATCATGGAATGCTTTCGGGATTTTGGAGCGAAGTTAGGGCTTCATGCTAATGCCCTTAAGTCTAGCATTTTCACAGCTGGGGTGACTGACCAGGATCTTCTCCAAATCCTTAGTATGATAAGCTTCTCTAAAGGCTCTATGCCATTTCGCTATCTTGGTATTCCCTTGGCTGCCACTAAGTTAAAGGTCAGTCACTTTGCCCCATTGGTGGATAGAATTTCTGATTGCACTAAGGCATGGAACATGGCCCCTTTCTCTTATACGGGCTGGGTAGAGCTTATTTTCGAGCTGTTATCCAAAGAATCCAAGGGTTCTGGTTGTCCATTATTCCCATTCCAGTTACTGTCATTGAGAGAATTAATAGGATTTGCAAGCTCTTTCTGTGGAGTTCTAAGTCCTCTCTTGTGGCCTAGTGATCCACTTGCCTCCCGAGGAATGAAGGTGGTCTTGGTCTCAAAGACCTTAGAAGTTGGAACATGGGCCTCCTTTCCAAAATCCTTTGGAACATTGACAGCAAAAAAGACTTTCTTTGGATTAGTTGGATCCATCATCACTATCTTTTTCCTCATCCATATAGGAGCGGCCGACTAAGAAAGATGACTTGGCTCTCTTTAAACGGCTGCTGGATATTAGGGACATGATATGTCATCGATAGGGGTTAGTTGTTGCAGCCATTTCTTTGTTGGCTAGCTGGATTCATAGGACTAATGTGTACCTTCCTTCTACATATGATTTTTTTCGCCCTAAGGGTCAAATTAAGCCATGGGCATCAGTAGTCTGGAGCTCGTGCCTAGTGCCGAAGCATGCTTTTATTCTCTGGCTATGTGCTAAATCCAGTATCTTGAAAAGAGGCAGGAACACATTTCTTGACATTGATCGATCTTGCCCGATGTGTAATGCTATGGAAGAATCAGTCCGTCATTTATTTTTTCAGTGCCCCTTTAGTTTGTTTGTTTGGGGCAACATTAGACATTGGCTTGGTCTTTCTAGATCGATGTCTACAGTTGCTAGTACCCTCAAGTGACTTAAGAAGGAGGTCAGTGGATCCTCTTGGCCAAGCAAGCTAAAAAGAGTTGGCCTTAGCAGCACGATTTATTTTTTGTGGGATGCTCGCAACCGACTTATTTTTTAAGACATTACCCCCAGTGAAGAGAACATCATTAGGAGGATCAAAACATATGCATACAAAGTAATGTTTACCATGTATCCTTATGTTTTGGTTCATTTTGAATCTCTAGCTTTGGGTCGTATGTAATTGGCTCCATGCCTTGTTTTGCTTGGGGTTGCCCAATGTGTTCTTATACAATTTGTTCATATTTATACATATTTACATTTTTGATCAAAAAAAAAAAAAAAAGATGACTATTCTTATTTTATAAAACTAACAGAAGATATTTCATAATAATAATGTCAAACGAACACTAAAAGCCATCCTCGGGAACAACTATAGCAAGGAGTATGGGAAGGTTATGTGCTTATTATAAGTCAAAACTATGTCTTGAGCTTAAGTTCTTAAATATATATATATGTATATATGCGCCTTTGAGGGCTTAAACTTTGTAATTTAGGACCAGTTTGACTATATATATATATTTTTTAAAAACTTTTAAGTTGAGTAGTGTTTAAACTAATTATAGCGTTTAAGTTAAATAACGTTTAAGTTGATAATGTATTTGGATAAATATGTTTTTAAACTAATAGTTAAAAATTATGTGTTTGGTTTATAAAAACAAATAAACTGTTAAAACTTGACAAAAAGACTAAAATAGACATATTGAATTATGTAAAATTTTATTATTAAATATTAATAAATTTTACATAATTATTAGAAAATATATTAATACACTATATATACACTTTTTATTTTTTTTCCTTATAATATATTATCATTAGATTAATATCACTATATATACAATATATTAATATCACTATATATAATATATATATATATACACAACGATCAGGAGCAGGCAATAATCGGGGCAACTGCCAAGGATGGAGCCGACGATGATTGAGGTTGGAGGCGATGGGGATGGGCATGGGTTTGAGGTGGCAGCTACCAGCGACAGTGGAGCTAGAGACGGCAGCCAAAGGCAACTGCGGAGCTAGAGGCGACGATAAGGAAGATGGCTGGGGCAACACCGAGACGAATGGCAATGGACAACGATCGACAATGGAGATCAAAAATTGGTTGCAGAGGGTTGAAGAAAAAAGGTTGAAGAAGAAAGATATGAGTTGAAAATTGATATTTTGGTTGAGAGTAAATAGGTAATTTTAATGGTCAATGTAACTTTTTCTCTATATAACTTTTGTAAAAGCTGAGAGAGTGAAGCTTTTTAAAAAGCTGTTAAATTAGCGTTTAAACTATATAACTTTTAAGCTATTGAATTTGTTAAATACTTAACTATAAAAGTTTAATAACTTTTAAGCTATACTAATAACTGCTTAGCCAAACGGACGTTCGGACAATGAGCGATAGCTTCCAGTGCTTCTAGACACTCTTTGCAAGCCAAATCGCCCAAGAGACGCTAGTCCATATGATTCAGAGTTGTACCACAGTTTAGAATAAACAAATCAAAGCTCAAGTCAGCAATTTTTCACCCAAAATATTACCCAGTAACTTTATCCAAAGGATAGCTCGTGGACCTGAAGGCAGATTATCAGGAGAGAGAGAGAGAGAGAGAGAGGGGCAACAAAAACATAAGCTATTGTTCAGTAAAACCCAACCAAGCTTGCGATGATTCGAGGACAACATCCAACATACAATTCAACCAGCCAAGGCCACAAAAAGGGCCCAATACAATGAGACAATTATATGGGTAATTCTTCAAGCAAGGTACCGGTACATCTTTCTATCCCCTTTGTCCCTTTCCAAAAACTCGCGCTCAATTAAGGATTCAATTCTTTTCTTTATTACTACAGGATTTGGCAGAAACCGTGATTGTAGTTGCTTTGTTACCTCAGCCACAATATTATTGTGATCCAGCACCCGTCGTGACTTCATAATCCTAACGATTGCTGCCTCAATCTGGGGCTTCCTGTCCTCCTCCACTCTCTGCCGAGTCTCCTGCTTTTCTGGTTCTGATTCCTTTTGAGCAATAACAGTACCTATCTTTACCTTGTATAGCTTGCTGCTGAACTTTTCATTGAAGAAAAAGGCATCGTCCTCCACAACTTCTTTGCTCATGGGTTCTTTTCGCAGTACATTCTTCCCCTTAACACAGGCCAAAGACTGCAGAGACCTCTTCAAGTCCGAGGTAGGAATCTCTGTTGCCTGCTCTATTTCTTTATAGCTCAGCCGATCAGCATTGTTGAATAACATCAGGACACACATCTGATACGTTGAAACATTCAGCTCATGCTTCTGGCCCTTCGCAAATATTGCTTTCAGGTCAGCACTGCCCATATTTGTCTGCCAGGACAGCCTCCGCCCTGTGTGGGTCCCAAGGTAATATGTACGGAATTTGTCACATATACCAAGGATTTCAGGCGGAAGGTTGCAAGTGACACTGGATTGAGTTGGCCAAGAACCAGTGGTGAGGACCTGAACAGCAAGTGTAGGATAGTCAGCAATCTCAGCACCCATGCTTGAATAGAACCCCTGCATTGTGTCGTGAGATGTCTTCATGTCTGTGAACATACCTTCCAACTTTGATGTAAACTGATACCCACATTCTGTCTTGAGCTTAACTATCAAACTTCTCTCTGCATCATCAGAGACAGTTTTCCCTAACAGAAGCCTCTTTGCCAAATGTTGCTTGTAATACTTCTCAAACACATCCTTCTCTTGGAGGTATCGGAAAAGCATCATTACCTTGTCCAGTACAATCTCAACATCCTCCTCACTGACGCCCTTCAGTCCTTTCCGGAGCTTATCATCCACAAACAAAGATATGAACTCTGGAGACCGAGGATTCAAATTAATAAAATATTCAAATGAGGAATTCAAAGCATTTTGAAATGTCTTGTCATTGTTATATGCCAAACTGATGATCTTATCATGTTTATCCTTCTCATCCAACAACCGCTGCACAAAGTCAACAGGATCCTTTAACCTTTCTGGATCAGTAACTAGCTCTTTACCTGTATCTCGAATATGGGAAGTCATGACATCTCTAATTAGTGATAGTCCATTAGGCACTCTACGGAACAAACTATACATCCGGCCCAGGTCCTCATATTTGTCATCCACAATCATTTTAACTAAGCCCGAGTTCTCCATTTGGACTAATCTATGCATATGATTTTCAATCATCTCCTTTTCCACAACATTAGTGATCTTGGTTTCACTATTTACATCCAAATAGTGGGAGACTCTCTCAATCTCTTCATTCAGACGACTCTCAGCTTTCTTCAAATAATCCCCACAATCACAGCACTCAATAAACTGTTGAGACTCACCACAATAGAAATCAGCTGAGACCACAAGAAACGGTTTCTCAAAGTCTTCTTGGTAGACAGAAGAACCCAAATCCATTAACATTTTTATTATACTCCTCATCAAACCCCTGTTTATAACTTCACTAGTCCTCTCCTTCTGCACGAGTTCAAGAAGCGTATCTTGAAGCCTTGGTTGGATTTTGTTAGAGTGGACAACATTGTCTCTCCACAAGTTCAAGCCTAGCTCATGAACTGGGGTTTTATGTGTGTTAGGAACAAAAGTCCGGTCCATGTACATCAATATGTCTCGGATCATTTGCAATGCCTTGTTGTGCTCAGCCCATTTCCTGTTTAGCTCTTCCAAAAACAAATCTCCCTGGGCAGCCTCAATTGATTTTGCTATTTCCTTTAGATGGGATGTCATAGTAGAGACAAGTCCAGAGTAGAGCTTCTCTCCAAATTTGTGCAGAACCATATTATAAGCATTCCTGATGTAAAACCAAAACTATCAGAAGTTTTACTCTATAGCCATCAGATAACAAATTCACGGCAGCTAGCCATGAGGTTATTTAATTGTTCATATGCAACATCCAACATTAACGGCATGCAAAACACTCACACTGATTTCCATGTAGATCACTCCTAGATAACAAACTGATCTGACAACAATCACAAACCTTAATCCCATTAGGTGAAGCTAGCTTTTCAACAAGTTCTACCAATGGCCATATATTCAGATGACAAACTGATTTGAATTGAACACACATACAGTTATCTTTTTTTTATAATTGACAATTATTTTAAACATAAAAAATATTACTGCACAAAAAAATTTAACAATCTACTACTCTTGACATCATGTAGGAGGGAGTTGGTGTGTCTGACACAAAGACTCTCTACTTAGAGAGAGAGTACATTTTCAAAATTTGAAGACTACTTAAAGAGTCATTCAGAATAGTAGTTTGAAAAAAAATTCATCTCAATATTCATGATTTTTATAAAAAACAGTAGTATATTAGGGGGGGGAAAAAGTCGGAACTTTAGTACAAACTGATCATTAGGACAAATTACAATAAAATTATCACAAACCAATCCAGGAAAAGTTATAAAGTAGCCATGTAGACCTTATCTTAAATAGTCTCATTGTTCTAAGAACAAGTATAAGGTTTCAAGAAGAATTGCAATGTGACAGACATCAATTTGAGTATGGAGCTTGTTGTGTAATCCTTCTAAAACTTTTGTCAAGTGTGCTGGACACTATGGTACTGCATTTTTGGTACCACTACATTACAATCTAGCTAGCAATATGATTATAGAGGACTCTTCTCTACTCCTGTCCACAGAGCAAAGATGAGATTCGTGGCTTATTGAAGGTCTGATGGTTCTCAATCTCTAACTAGATTCCCTAAAGACATCTGCATCACAACACAAAATTCAGAATCTAGTTTGCAACACAATTTGTTCACCAAGAAAAGAATAATAGATCAAAAAAAGTAAAATTAGGGGGTGCTACAATAACGATTGCCCCCACCCATTTCTCCCACCTGTACAAAGCCACAATCAACAAAACATATCAACACACCAATCCCTTTGCCAACACTTCCAAACCTATCACTACCAGCAATTGCAGAACCAATATAGCTATTAGCTACACCAACATGCAAAACACCACACAATTTTTATTTCCCAGTGTCCATTTGTTGAAGTGAATGGAATCCATATTCCCTCCAATCAAGTAAAGTTGACAAAGGGCAAAGAAATGATATTCACATTGTTTCTTCAAAAAGGCTTCACCACCAAGCCAAACAACCAGTGTTTTTTACAGAAATAACTCAGACTTGCAATAAAAGCCACACTTATAACTCAAAACTAATTCTGACAATGGACGCAGACCTTGTTCCGCACTCGCAAAAGAATGAATAATCACGCTCATACCATAAAGCCAAATAAAGTGCAGCAAAATAAAATTCACCAACAAAGATATAAAAAATGGAATGTCACCACCCTCTAGGATTTAAAACTCAAAAGCCTTCATAAACGTGAGTTATATTTCAAAGCAGAATAAACACAGCACTCACCAACATTGAGTTATAGACTAAGGGCCCGTTTGGCATTGTTGAGTTATAGACAGAGGCTATTTCAACCTTAATATTGCGCCAAGTCTGGCCTTTGAATTTAGAATTAATTGAAGCTAAAAATATTGCATTATCTTGAAAAGTGGCATCATTAGGAAGAGAGAGAGTGAGAGAAAATGGTTAACAGTAAATGACCCTTTAAGATTGAGTTCACTATAAGCTACTTTGTTTTTAAGTTAAAGAAGAGATCCTTCACTTTTGCTTTTAAATAGCTTAACATTCTTGTTTAAGAAGAAGCACTTGTATATAACAAAACGTCGCTTTTCCAGAACTATTAATAAAAAAAAATTGTTTTAAAATAATAGCAATACCAAACAGTACCTAAGCAAATATGAGTCCAGATGCAGAATATGTGATAATGACGTCCATAACTTTGAAAATAAAGAAGAGAGATTCTAATTAAAAGAAATTGATGACTTATATCCACCTAATTAAATGTAGTGAATATACAAGCAAACAAGCTGGATGGTCCTCATAAAATACCAAAGATAATCTAGGAGATAGGGAACCCTTAGGAATAAGATGAAATTCTGAATAACTTTAAATACAAACTCCCTTCACCCTCTATCCATAATTTCAAATGATTTAAGGATAATTTCAAATGACTGAAACAATTAGCTACGCCAACTCCATGGTATCCTCATGCATGAGGAATACAAGTTCCAGGTATGAATTGATTCCTAGAGTTTGATGTTTGCTCGAATGAAATTAAAAGTGAAACAGGACAAGAGTTTCAAGTGATGGAATAGACTGAGTTGACTTCTTGAACTTTACAGTTGACCCCATGCTCACTAGAAACAAATCTCAAACATTCCACATGAGTCAACCCAAAGTGCTGAACAAGACCATATGTTCTCAACGAATTGAGTCAACTCCATTCAACTAGGAACTAAAATACTGCACATTATAATATGAGCTGAAAATCAGTAGATTGAGTCACTTAAGAAGGGGAACAGATTGTCAGATTGTGTCAACTCCAGCTTCAAGAACTTTGTGGCAACCCAGAAAAAAAAAAAAGATTGAATCAATTTTCCTTATTAAAAAAAAAAAAAAAAAAAAGCTATGTTGGCATTAAATGTACTCCGATGGCTATATTAATCTCCAAGGCCATAAACGGAACAAAACCCTCAGCCATGGGCTTCTGTTGGTCATCACCAAAGATATTCAAGGTCAGCCCTACTTTCTCTCTCTTGTCTATGGTTTAATCTTGCTCGTTATACCCTCAGTTTACATGGATTTCTGCGTGTCATGTCCACTAGAAATGATAAACGCAGGGGCATGTGGCATTATCTAACATTCATACCCATAAACACTAGTATCTTCCAACTTCAACAATATTTTAAAGAAAGGAAGGTTGAGGAAAATTTTTAAGGGTGCGTTTGATTGGAGGGTGGAAAGTGTCGTGGAATTACAATTCCATGGAATTCCAATTCTCACCCCACCCTTTAGGAATTCCAATTCCTTGATTTCAAGGAAAATCTTTAGTTTTTGAACTAAGATGGAATTCAAATTTCATGGAAAAAAAAAATTTATTTGATGAAATTTCCTGGAATTTGGATGGAAAATAAATTTCACCCCCATTTTCCACCTCTATCAAATGCACCTAAGACTCATTTGGACAATAAATAGAAATTTAATTTATTTTGCTTGAAAAAAAAAAAAAAAAACCACCATCACCAAAAAAGATATTTCTTGACTTGAAACCTATGACCCCTAGGTCAGAATAGAACAAGAACAACCTTACTTACACCAAGGCTCATAATCAATTAAAAAGTTATAAAAAATGAAAACTAAACTCAAGCATCAAACACAGCCCCTTGAAAGTAAGCCTCCATCAGAAATCTTCTATCTTTTACTTACATGTGCATAGCATGGGCTACCACTCTGGTCTGTCATTAAAAACACACTAGAGGGTTGGCCGGTACTATACACGTGCAAATAAAAAGAAATAGAAAGCTTCAAATGAAAGCTCACTTTTAAGGGATGCCACTTGGTGGTCATAATTTAGATTTTCTTTTTTTTTAAATATATCTTAATTGACAATGAATCTTAGTGCAATAGTAAAGTTCTTATTGTTTCTACTCTAGGTCACAGACTTCGAAAAAATTAAAAAAAAAATAAAAAAAAAGGCTTCAGCACACAAAATCTGGTGTTTGTTTAAAGAATAGAATAAATAGATAGATGATTAAAATGTAACCCATCACTATCACTCCCTCTCACCCACAATTGTGCAAGCTGGCAATTGTTTGAATTTCACAAATGTTTGTTTTTAGCTTAAATTTTGAATTCATTATAATATCTAATAAATAACTAACGAGCATATTTTTTAAATCAAAATTTTGGAAGATGACATTTTGGGAAGTTCAGGACTTCAATACACCAAAAAGGGTGTTTGATTAAGTAATAGAATAGACAATTGGCATTATACTTTTACCATGTATAAGTACTCAATTTTTGGAAGATCCTAAATAAATACGTCAGTCCACATAATACAGTACACACCTAGTGATATTGTTCCCAGTTTTTGTAAAGCTTCTTCATACTTGACATCTAAGAGTCAATGAGCTTCACAAATTTTTGAAATAATTTGTGAACATCCACACTGTTTCAAACCCAAAACATGAATTGTTTTAAAGATGCTTTTCTTCTAATATTTGGAACAAAATAGTACCTTGTTGTAAATCTCAAATAGCATTTGGAAGCTAGAATCTATCCAGTGAATTACTAGAAAAAAAAACATCAAAGGGGAGCTTTGAGAAGTAAATATAAGCTTGGTCAAAGTCAAATCCGATGTTCTCCATAACACAGTTTGTTTAGATAGGCTGACTGGGAAAGGAATACAACTTATGTTCTGTGGTACCAAAGGTTCAAATTACACGAGCAACTAAGTGTCAAATCCTCGAATCTGGCAAGGTTTGTTTTAGATAGAATTGGGAATTAGAGAGAATTTGGAGGGAGAATCAGACAGAAAGGGAGGGAAACAGCAAGAAAAGAGGGAGATAGAATGTTCAAGAGAGAGAAATAACAGAAAAGTGGAGCGAAAAGATTCAATTCATGTCACATGCTGCCTCCCAACCTCTAGTTGTGGCTTATCTATAGCCTTTCAGCCTCAGCAATACAACTATCTGGAATGTACAACTGGTAAAGCACAACCATTTCTACAACTAAGTACAAACATCAAGCATAAAAGAAAAAACACAATTACTGCCCGCCCCTAGGAACATGACAAATACCCCCTCCCTTGAAACATTCCTTATCCCCAAGAAATTACAAAAGCTGGCTACGGTCCAACCAATTCCTGCCTTCACTGCCTGCTTTATTCTTCTCTCTTACTCTCACCTTTGCTTTTCCTCATTGAGGAGTACTCAGCCTTTTAATGTTATTCCTCTGCCTCAGTTCTTTCTTCAAACTCAACAGCCTGTATGGAGTACAGCTGAGACTCTTGAGCCGCATTCTGTAACAATTTCTGCAACGTCTTACAGGTGATCACCTTGCACTCACCAGTTTCTTCTTGGAGAACACCCCCTTCTTCGTCTTCTTCCTTTTCTTGGTCTAATCTTTCCATGTTCATTAACAGTCTTCAACATTGGTCACTGGGACTGAATTTATCTCCACATTTAGAGCGTAACCCTAACTTCCTTCTCTGCTCCAAAGTAGATGATTTAGCTGCATTAGGGTTAGGATAAACTTCAGAATTCACATTCCCTTGATTTTCTTCCAATTGCTGACTGAACAAAGGCTGAGCGTCCGTTAAGAGCATGTACTTATTGACAATTGCTTCCAACGTGAGCTCCTGTAGCCCTGCCTTCACAGCAGCCTGCTTCACATTTGCAGGCTGCATCATTTTGACAGTGGATCTCAGCTCATCCTTGAGATCACTGATGAAACTAGGCACAAAATATGGTTCATCCAAGGTTAGATGAGAGAGGATTAACAACGATTTCAACTCTTCAATCCTGATTTGAGAATCATCTACTGAACATTCCTGCTTTAACTTGTTGAAGTCTGCTAGAGTATCCGTCATGGTTCTTTCCTGAAAATGAGTGCAGAAATCTTCTACGGATCCATGCCATTTCATTTATATTCTCCTCCTGCTCCAGCCTGCCTTGGAACCACACATCTACCACATCATTAAGATAAGCGGCAGCCAGATTCACCTTATGGCCCTCACCTACTCAGGAAGAACTGCTCACAACGCCGGATCCACCATCGCGGCCTATCACCTTTGAATGCCGAAATTTCCAGCCTCGGCATCGGAGTGTGGTAATGATTTGTATGAACTCCCCCAGTGGATGTCTCTAGCGCAAACTCCAATTGCTCCTGAAGCAAGAGCTTCTAGAGCACGAAAAGAAAACGCGAGAAGAAGAAAGAAAACCTCGCTGAAATTCTTACTGAATGAGAAAATGAAAATCAATACAAGAGAGAAGGTATAGCTGAGTATTTATGCTCAGCTATCCTTGATAACAGATAGTTGTTGCAATCTACAACAACCAGCTAACAGCTAACCGCTTAAACAACCACCTAACTAAACAATCACCACTTATAACAATACAGTAGCAGTATAAACATAACAGTTAAAACAATATAAGGCAACCACTTCATAACATAAGAAAGTCCACGACAGCTATTCAAACATTATATCCTTCTACATTCCCCCTCAAATCAGACTCCATGGCAGAAGAAGCTTTGATCTTCAAGCTGTCTGGAGTGATAATAGGATTGTGATGCACTGATGGTAACTTAAGACCAAGCTTGTCACATAAGAACAGAAATCTATTCAATGGCAATCCTTTAGTAAAAATGTCAACCACCTGATAAGTAGGAACATATGATTTCAACTTCACCATTCTTCACCTTCTCTCAAACAAAATGCACATCAATCTCAATGTGCTTAGTACGAGAGTGAAATACAAGATTTTCAGATATGCTCTTAGAAGCTAGATTATCACTCCATATAATTGGAGTATTAACACATGAATATCCCAACTCAAAGAACAGTGACTTTAGCCACAAAAGCTTTTTAACTCCCCGTGCAACTGCTCCGTATTCAGTTTTTCTAACTGATCTAGCTACCACAAACTATTTCCCTAAGCCCCAAACTATCAAATTCTAGCCAAGAAACACACATAACCCACTGGTGGATCTCCTAGTAACTTTACAGCCCGCATGATCCGCATTTGTATACATAATTAAAGAAAAATCACTAGGAGAAGGAGAAAATAGTAGACCCAAACCGATTTTTCCCTTAAGATATCGAAGCAGTCTTTTACAAGCCAAATAGTGCTACATCTTTGGAGAAGACAAAAATTGACTCAACTTATTAACCACAAAGACAATGTCCGGTCTAGTGTATGTCAAGTATTGTAGAGAACCAATGATAGTCCTATAGAGTGATGGATCAAAAAATGAATCACCCTCATCAATCAAAGAAACTCCCAAATTCACAAGTGGCGTATGTTTTGCAATCTTGAATATCTGCCTTTTTCAACAAATCTAAAGTATACTTGGAACTTGGATTGAATGGGATAAATGCCACTATTATCTCTATGTGCCTCATACCCTAGTAAGTAATTCACTAAACCTAGAGTTTTAAGGGAAAAGTGCGTATCCAAATCTTGAATGCAAGTCTGAAGGGCTATAAAATCGGAGCATGTAACAAGAACATCATCAACATACACCAAGACAAATAACACATATTGAAAGGTCCTTTTAATTAGCAAAGAAGCATCAGAAACAACCCTTGTAAAACCCAAATCCTGCAAGGCAACCCTCAATTTTGTGTACCAAGCTCAAGGAGCTTGTTTAAGACCATAAAGAGACTTTTTCAGTCTACAAACATGAAAGAGAAATTGAGACTTAACAAAGCCTTCAAGTTGTGATATAAAAATCTCTTCAATAAGGTCACCATTGAGGAAAGCATTATTAACATTTACTTGCTAAATATCCCATCCAAAGGTGACAGCCAAGGAGAACAGCACCCGAATAGTAGGGGCCTTAATGACAGGGTTAAAAGTTTCTGCATAGTCAATCTCGGGAGTTTGAAGAAACCCCTTAGCCACTAACTAAGCCTTATGCTTGAGAACTGATCCATCAAAGTTATACTTGACGTTAAACACCCATTTGCAACCAATAAGATTCATATTATGAGAAAATGGAACAAGTTCCCATGTATGATTACGCTGCAAAGCAAAAAACTCCTCTTCCATAGCCTTAACCAGTGAGAATCTAAGAGAGCCTCATGAACTGAATTAGGTTCTAGGATACTCACTAAAGCATAAGGAGAAGTGACAACAAGATGCTTCGATTTAGATCTAGTAAGCATAGGATGAATAGAAGGGGCTGGAACAGTTTTAGGCTTAGATAAAATGAACTTTAGGTTTAGGTAAATGGGATTGAATTGACTATTGTTCGTGAGTAGGAGTCAAGTGAGGCGGAGAAAAAGAACAACCAGCAAAAACAAGAGCAGATAAGGCAGGAATGGAGGGCAGTGCTACTCAAGGAGAAGAAGAATTGGAAGAAAATGAAGGAAGAGATTGAAAGAAAAAAGTAGAGAAACCATCAGAAGCTAACTAATGTTTAAAAGAGGAGCAAGAAGAGGATGAAAACTGAGTAGTAAATGGATACTCATCAGGATTGAACTGCACATGTCTAGAAACATAAATTTTCACGACGGATGCAAACAATTGTCATCAGTTGTCATGATCCCAAGGATAGTTTAGTAAATATAATAGTGGGAGTGGCATGCAATATATAATAATTGTAATTTCTTTTCCTTTTTCCTAATATAGGGCTTTGTCTTATTCTATAGGCAATTAGGCTAGTTGTTAGAAGCACATGGGAGCATGTGATAGGCTGTTAGAAGGCAAATATGCCTATATAGGGTAGTTGTAATGGGTTTGTTTCTCATCCAAAAATTAATGAATTGAATTTGTTTTCTCCTCCTCTGAATTCTCTCCCCTTTCTTGATCTTCATCTCCTTTTCTGTTCTTCTAATCCCCCTAAAACTTCTTCTAATCTCTCCCCCATTCTTTCAAATTCCCCCCTAACTTCCTTCTGTTCTTGGCCTTAGCTGAATCAAATTCTTCCGACTCCCAAACTAATCCTAAGTTAAACCCTAGGTTCATGACACTGGCTTGAACATGGCTATATCCCAAAAACACACATTTGGTCGAATGAAAATCGAAATTGTGCTTGTTATAGGGTCTAAGGTAAGGAAAACAAACACAGCCAAAAGGTTCCAGCAACAGATAATTAGGTTCTTTGTGGTAAAGCAATTCAAAAGGAGTGTGAAACTTGAGAGGAAACAGCAGTTTGAAACACTTCAACCCAAAACTTTAAAGGCATGTGAGTATGGGCTAACAATGCGAGACCCATCTCAGCTATGTGTCTATATTTTCTTTCAACAAGCCTATTTTCTTGGTGTGTATAGGGACATGTAAACCGAGACTGAATGCCATGGCTATGAAGGTAGAGCAAAAAGGCTTTAAACTCTCCCCCATTATCAATTTGGATAGCTTTAAGTTTGGTTCGGTAGTGTAGTTTAGCAAACTTAAGATTTATGAAAGGTTATAAAGGTGGCCAATGCATTAGATTTTAGTTTCAAATGATATAGCCATGTATATCTAGTATAGGCATCAGCAAAAATAATGCAATACATATACCCTTCAGTGGATACAACAGGAGAAGGACCCCATAGATTAGAATAGATCGACTCTAATGGTTTCTTTGATGTGATTTCATAATCAGCAAAAGGAAGTTGATGTAATTTTCCAACTTTGCAAGGGTCACAAAATGAAAGGGTTGAACGTGAACAAGGAATATGAATCTTATTCAAAATCAACTATAGTACATTAAACGATGGATGCCCCAATCTTGCATCTCATTGTTGACATACATTGTTATTTTGGGCTACATTTACATTGAGAGACAATTCATGACAAAATGAATTTTGTCTTTTACAATTATTCAAAGAAGAAACACGACTGGAAAACACATTAGGCTTGATGGATTGGACTGAGTTACCGTTAACGGCATGACCAAATGCTGGAGCCAGCTAATAAAGTCTATCCTTAAGGTATCCACGAAGTAGCATCATCCCTGAACCATTGTCCTTAATCAAACAAAAATCAGAGTAAAATTCAGCAACAATATTATTGTATCTTGTAAGCTGAGAAACACTAATGAGATTTTTCTTCATATGAGGAACATGAAGAACATTAGGCAATGAAATGATAAGAGGCAGGATGTGTTTGAGAATATAATTGACTTAAGGCCAATATAAGAAATAGGAAGTCTCTTACCATTTTTAACGGCAACTTTGTCAACACTATTGATGGAGCATGCAAAGACATTGTTTAGGCTGGAAGTGATATGGTTTGTTGCTCCAGAATCAACAAACCACAAAGGTTCTCCATGATAAGAAGGCAAAGAAGACTGGGATAGGTTTTTTTGAAGGCCGAGGAAAATTACCAAAGTGAGCCCCTTGAACTGAACCTAAATCACTCAAGAAGATTTCATAAGAATCACTTGGGGCAGCTATATATGCTCTTGGATCTGATTGAGCAATAGTACTAGGTCTTCCAAAATTTTGGCTAGAAGTCCTTTAAAAATTTCTATCGAATCTGTGGTAGCACTTATCAACAAAGTGACCAGATTTTCCAACAATTGGCAATAGATTCTCCTCCCAACAGATCTACCATGACCTCTTCCTCCTCCTATTCATATAACCACCTCCTCTTGGCACAAAACCACCTCTGGTGTTTACAGATCCATTACCATTTCTTGGCAAGTATGAAGCCACATTAACATGCATGGAAGAGGACACAACAAACTCAAAATTAACAACAGAATGTGGCATATTCTTAGCAGCTAGTCTCTGCTCATGCATCAACAACAAATATTGGACTTTCTCTAGGTCTATATCATCCATTTGATAGGTAATAAGACTAATAACAGTCTCATAATCATAATCTAGACCATTAAGGATAGCTAGCAATAAATCTTTATCATTCAGAGGTTCACCAATGGCAACAAGAGCATGCCCTCTGGTTTTGATTTCCAGTATATAGTTGTTTACAGACAATGAATCCTTCTTGATTGACCTCAATTGTTGTTTTAATTGAAAAGATTTTGCAATAGTTTGCCAAGAGTAAAGACTTTCAAGAGAAGACCATACCTCCGCAGATGATTCACAATGAATCACCTGTGCGAGTACCTCTTTGTCGATTGTAGAGAAGAGTCATTCGAGTAACAACTGATCAAATTTGATCCAATTCATGTACTTTGGATTAACAACAAGAGATCTAGACTCACCAGCGACTAGATCTGACATGTACTTCACCGGAGGCAAAGATTTGTTAAGGAACGACAAAAGATTGAATGCTCTGATCGTTGCCAAGATCTGAGTCTTCCAGAAGATATAATTGTTGGAATCCAGCTTGATAAGGATAAAATTGAAGGCTTTCGCCACTACTGCAAAATCGAATGGTGAAGTTGATGATAAGGAAAAGGAGGCACAAGGTAGAGAAGAGGAGGAACTGAGATCCAGGTTAGAAGCCATTGGCATATGTCTATGGCTCTGATACTATGAAGCAAAAGCTTCTAGGGCATGAAAATAAAACACAAGAAGAAGAAAGAAAACCTTGCTGAAATTCTTATTGAATGAGAAAATGAAAATCAATACAAATTGATAACAGATAGTTGTTGCAATCTACAACAACCAGCTAACAGTTAACCGCTTAAACAACAGTCTAACTAAACAATCACCACTTATAACAATACAACAGCAGTATAAACATTACAGTTACAACAATATAAGGCAACCACATCATAACATAAGAAAGTCCACAACAGCTATTTAAAAATTATATCCTTCTACAACTCCTCTATTTCTAAAGGATCAGGAACACCTTGTTGAATCCTTGATCCAACCAAGATCGGAGCTGTGGTGAATCTCGCAGGGAAATCCACCGGTAAATTCGCATTGGTTAGTCCGAAGAACATACTCAGGCCAATGCTCAATTGTTGGCCAAAACTAGAATTCTTCTCTAAGGCTTGTGACATCTTCTCAAACACCAACGACCTCCGCCTTGACACTCTTCTCCAATGACGGCTTTGCCCCTCTAGTGGCCAAATTTTCTACTCTACCACGACTCACATCTTCTTGAGTTTGGCAAAGCCCAAGCTCCATTGTTTCCAATCTATCCTCCAGCTACTCCTGATTTTAGCAAAGCCTGATCTCCCTTGCATCCAATTAAGTTTCTAGCTACTTCATTTTGGTTCCTTCCACCACCTTCTCAATTTACTGATCATGCCTTAGATTGAAAACAACTACCAAAGATCGCTGGAATTGATCTACAAAGGAATTTGATCTGCAAATCGATACCACTGAATTACCGATCACCTATTTCTGAAATCTGATAGCAATTGCGATGAGCTCTGATTGCTCAGATTTGCTTCTCATTGATGTCATGCTCTCTGTCGCATGTCCAGGAATTGCCTAGCTCTGATACCAATTGTCAGATCCTTGGATCTGACAAGGGTTGTTTTAGGTAGAATTGGGAATTAGAGAGAACTTGGAGGGAGAATCAAACAGAAAGGGGGGAGGGGGGAAGCAAGAAAGGAGGGAGATAGAATGTGTGTGTGTGTGTGTGTGTGTGAGAGAGAGAGAGATAACAAAAAAGTGGAGGGAAAATATTCAATTCATATCAGATGTTGCCTCCCAACCTCTAGCTGTGGCTTATTTATAGCCTTCCAGCCTCAGCAATACAACTACCCGGAATTTAAAACCGATAAAGCACAACCGTTTCTACAACTAAGAACAAACATCAAGGATAAGAGAAAAAACACAATTACTGCCTTGCCCCTAGGAACATGACACTAAGGTTATAAAACCAAACCATCCAGTTGAACTTGAAAAACTGGTGACCGGTCCTCAATCTGGTCCAGTCAAGAAGAAAAAGCTAGTCGATTTTTAGTTGAACCCAATAGTCAAAACTGTGAACTGGGCAACCATTCTGGTTTAATCGCCCCTTCCCTTAAATCAAAAACAGACCCTCTCAATCATGCCATACAATCTCACCAGCTCAAAATTGCTAAACAAATTGAAGAACACCACGATAATCATGCAGCCATCAGTGGCACATCATTCTCTTGGCTAGCTTTAAAGAAGGCTAAGTACACAAAAAACCCATATTTTGCATGGATCTATCTCTCTAACAATCAAGAATGTATCATGACCCTAAGGGTAATTCAGTAAAGGGGCCGGTAGTAGCCGTTAGATGTTAACTAGTTGGGGGTTAGGAGGTTAGGGGGTTAGCTAACGATATTGCTTTGCTGATTATGTTAGTTAGGGGTGTAGTTATATTATTAGGGTTGTTGTTATGGTTGTTGCTGGAGGCTCTATAAAAGACCTACAACAGTAAGAGGAAGGATCATCGCTTGATTGAATAAAGCATTATGTTTTCCCTCTCACTCTTATCTCTCCCTCTATTAGTCTAAACCCTTCACCTTTCCTTCTCAATTTCTCCCTCTTTTTGTTCTATTTCCGTCCTCTATTATGTTCTTTCTTCTTCAAATTCTCCCAAAATTCCATTCTAAACCCTAGGGTTGTAATAGAATGTGAAATGAAAGAAGGTGAAACAAAAAAGATGAAGTAATCCAGCTTTTGCTGGTTTCAATCTCTCTCTCAACCAATGTGTCAATGACATTTACTTGAAAGCTTCCAGATATTGTAAGCTAGTTGTGATGTTTAGCATATCATCCATTTCCCATAAAACACACACACACACAAATAAATAAAGCAATTCACTTGGTTTATAATTTTAGATAAAACGTGGCAGCTAGTTAGTATACCAATTTTTATGAGACTTTTACTTTTTATTTTTTATATAATTTTATTTTGTATCATAATTTTAGAATGTGATAATATTTTTATTATTTTTAAAAAGTCAGAGATGAGATATTTTTAAATACTATTTAAAAGATAATTAAATACCTAGAACTAACAAATAAACTTGGTAACGAAAATATGATATTAATATATTTTTTTATTTTTTAGATCATAGTCCTAATTATTATATATTAATATATTCCAGTTCACCGTTCCAACCATTGACCCTTGTCCCTGTCCTCTATCCAGTTCAATGTCCAATCAGGTGTCAAGACCCTAGGGTTTACTAGGGTTTGAATAGGAAATTGAAGAAGAAAAAACAGAATTGGAGGGAGAAAACAGAACAGAAAGAAGGAGAAATGGAGAAGGGAAGGAAAGGTTTTAGAAGTAGAGAGGGAGAAAGAAGAGTGGGAGGGAAAACAGAATGTTTCATTCAAATCCATTCATTGCCCTTATTCTCTAACCTACAGCCTATTTATAGGCTATTTACAACCATTCAGTTATTAACCAACTAATCAACTAACACACTAACCAACTCAAGGAACTACAACTAACAACTGTACAATTACAACTACTGCCCTTGGGGTCATGACATCATGCTTTTAAAATACTGCAGGTAACTACAAAATCTAAGTTACTTTATAACAATTTTCTTCTAACAATAAAACATCCAATAACATAATAAAAATAATATACTTTTCCTTTAATTTAATCATGTAAGAAACTCATCTTTGAAAATATGATGTTTCTTTTACATTTCTCTAACCACAATAGTACACTCACTAATGCCAATCCACAATATACAATATTTTCTCTTATCCAGCTAGTAATTTCTTTTGAGGAAAAAATATTAAAACCTCACAATTGCCTTGAATTGCTAGATTCACTATTTTAACAAAAATGGCATATCATATTGCATATCAATTAAACCAACTCAGAAAATGCTACGCCGTTTGCCTATTCTGGAAACATGATCAAACTACTGTTACATTTTTTCTGAGTCTCTTACCTAAACTATTTATTGCTCTACATTTCATTCATACCCATTATAGTTTCATTACGTTCACATTTCAGTACTATTAATTTAATAGCTTACCTGATATATAATGTACCTGATATATCTTGCCTACATATTTGCAGACTTGAGATTTTTCTTGTAATTGTTTTCAATTAATTTTTAGATTCAACCCTAGATCGGTTTCCATAGTTGATTAAAAAAAACAAAATCCCAATTCAAATGTAGAGAAGGTGACTGCCTTGTACAACAAGATGAGTAACTATTAGACCTTCAATAAATTGTAAACTTGCATGCTTAATGAGTTGAAAGTAGCTCAATATATGGCAGAAAGTAATGATTGAAAAACTTTGTGTGGACTTAAAGATTAGAATTCATAAAATAAAATTACAGGGAAAAGAAAGGTAATGCGGAAGCATGTAGTGTTTTGTTTGTGTATACAATTGACCAAGACCTATATTAGAGATAGGAAGTTTCTTACCATTCCCAATGGCCACTTTGTCTACACCATTATATGGAGCATGTAAGGACATATTGTTGATATTGGAGGTGATGTGATTTGTTACTCCAAAATCAACAAACCATGAGGGATCTGGCAAAGAGGATTGAGATAGGTTTCCAGAGGGTTGAGGAAAGCTGCCATAGTGAGCCCCTTGTACTGATCACATTTCACTCATGTAGGCTCCATTAGAATCACTAAGAGAGGCCATATACGCTCTCGAATCTGACTGAACACTGTTATTAGATCTTCCAAATCCTTGGCTAGATGTTCGTTGAAAACCAGTGAACAAAAACGCGGCCTAGGCGGACGCCTAGGCGCTAGGCAGTCGCTGCCGCCGCGATTATGGCCAAATCAGCCACCTTAGGCGCCGGCCCGGCTAATCGGTACCAGGCGGTGCCTAGGTGGCCAAGGCGGGCGCCTAACCGCATGAATCGCCTGGCCAAGGCAGAGGCCAAGGCAGCCAAATCGGCCACCTGGGCCGCGTGAAGCGCCTGGACTACGTGAAGCATTTAGTATAAATTGATTAGGGTTTTGTTTCCTTACCTGTTACCCCTTCTCTCTCGCCCGCACAGCCACCAACAATCTAGTGCTAAATCTCCGTCGTCGTCGCCTCTCTCGTGCTCGCACGCCGCCACCATCTCTTGTAGTTGCAGAGTCGTTGTCGGCTCGTCGCCACCGTCTCGTGCTTGCACACCGCCACGCCACACTCTGGTTGTCTCTTGCTCTTGTAGCTTCACCTTCTTCACTTGTCGTCGCCACCGTCTCGTTCTCGCTGCTCGCACACC
This sequence comes from Diospyros kaki, assembly GCA_036245055.1. Classification (NCBI taxonomy): domain Eukaryota; kingdom Viridiplantae; phylum Streptophyta; class Magnoliopsida; order Ericales; family Ebenaceae; genus Diospyros; species Diospyros kaki. Next base: position 36,415,310 of record BSEG01000016.1, read on the forward strand.
ACCACACTCTAGTTGACGGTTGTCTCTTGCTCTTGCAGCAGCTTCAGCCTTCATCTTCTTCAATCTTCACTCACCCTCCGAGCCTCCGCCTCCTTCAGTAAGTAGTAGCCAGCAATAAGCAAGCAGCAACTACACTGTTGCTTGTTGTTGCCTCTCGGCCCTCTCCCCCTTTTGTTTTCTTTTTATTTTTCTGTTTTAATATTTATATTAATATTTGATTATTTGTTGTTCAAATATTTATTAATTATTATTATTAATGTATTTAAAAAATTAATATTTGCAACTTGCAAGCAAGCAACAAATGCAGCAAGCTGCCTTTGTTGCTGCTTGCTGTTGCTAGTGTTGCTTGGGCTATTGTTAATTTTTGGCTTTGTTTGTTAGCTAGTTAGCCTAATTGTCTATTTTGATTCAATCATTCACTGTCAATTTACTCAGGAAAAAAAAGAAGAAAAAAGTAAGTCATGTCGGATGGAATTGGGAGTACAGAAGCATCGTCCGATGCCGCCTCAGTTCTTAAAAGAAAATCAAATGATGTCAGATGGCAGTATGGAATGTTAATTAATCGAAAGAACATGGATAAAGTTAAATGCAAGTTGTGTGGTAAAGTTATGTATGGAGGAGTTTATAGAGTCAAAGAACACATCGGCCACATTTTCGAAAATGTTTCTGCATGTCCAAAATCTTCTCTGGATGATAAAGCTAAATGCAAGAATGCTATTGCTGAGGCAAAGAATAAGAAGCAGGAGGAAGATATGATGAGATCCTTGATTAATATTTCTGACAAGGGGAAAAAGGTGGTTGATAAAGATGAATTAGAAGAGTTAGGGAATAAAAAAGCGCCTCGTACTCTTGGCCCTATAGATAAGTTTGCAAGCTCCATTAGTCCTGAAATTTGTTTGAGTTCGAGAATGATGCAAAGGCAACAAAATATTAGTGAAGCATTGTTTAAAGAGAGAACACAGACTGTACAAGGATATTGTGCTAGATGGATGTACGAAGCTGGTATACCTTTCAATGCTATTGATCATGATAGCTTCAAATTGTTTGTTGAGACAGTTGGTAAATTTGGGTCGAGGTTAAAACCTCCTAGTCAATACCAGTTGAAGGAACCGTTATTAAAGGAAGAGGTTGACATAATGAAAGACTTATTGAAGAAGTATGAAGAAGAGTGGGCACAAAATGGATGTTCTATTATGACAGATGCTTGGACAGACAGAAAAAGAAGGAGCATCATGAACCTATGTGTTAATTCTAGCATGAGTATTGCTTTTCTTTCTTCAAAAGAAGCATCAGACGAAGCACATACAAGTGAACTCATATTTGAGTATGTGGACAAGTGCATTGAGCAAGTTGGGCCACAAAATGTCGTCCAAGTAGTAACCGATAATGCTGCCAACAATATGGGAGCGACAAAATTATTAAAGCTGAAGAGGCCAAATATCTTTTGGACATCATGTGCTACTCACGTCATCAATTTGATACTTGAAAGTATTGGAAAAATGCCAAGATATAAGAAAGTCATTGATCAGGCAAAGAGTTTGACAATCTTCATTTATGCACACCATAAGACCTTGTCCTTAATGAGGTCATTTACGAAGAAGAAGGATAGAGTGAGACCGAGAGTCACTAGATTTGCTTCTTCTTTTCTTACTTTGCAGAGTTTGATGGAGAAAAAGGCCCAATTAAGGTCAATGTTTACCAGCTCTGAATGGGAGGAGTGTAAATGGTCAAAGAATGTTAAAGGGAAAGTAACATATGCTACTGTGATGAGCATTGCTTTATGGAATGGTGTAACTTTATGCCTTAAGGTTTTTGCACCTTTGGTGAAGGTGCTTCGAATTGTTGATGCAAATAGAAAGCCTTCTATGGGTTTTTTATATGGAGAGATTAAGCAAGCAAAGGAAGATATTAAGGAGGCCCTAAATAATCTTGAGAAAAACTATCAACCTGTTATAGAGATTATTGAAGCAAGGGTGAAAGATAGGCTAGATAGTCCATTGCATTTGATGGCTTACCTTTTGAATCCCTACTACCTTTTCAAGAATAAGACTATATATCTTGATAATGAAGTGATGGATGGGTTTTTAAATTGTGTGGAGATGTTTTATCATGGTGATGATCATTTTGAATTGCAAGGTCATGTCATAAATGTTGAGTTGCCAAAGTATACTCGTAAAGAGGGAGCTTTTGGAAAAGTGTGGGCAGCTCAAGGCTGTACAAAAAATAATGACAATTATAATCCAGGTATAAAATTCCTTTGATCCTTTTCTTAGTTCCTAATGTGTATTAGTGTATAAATTTGTTTACTTTATACTTGTTAACTTATGTAGTTACATGGTGGATGATTTATGGAAATCAAACTCCGAACTTGCAACGAATGGCAACAAGAATGCTCTCATTAACCAGTAGTTCATCCGGTTGTGAAAGAAATTAGAGCACTTTTGAAGGGGTTACTGCACATGAAAATGTGAACTATATTTCTTTAATATCAATAACTTATCTATCATTTAAATTGAAACTACTTTTATTTTATTTATGTAGATACATACGAAGAAAAGAAATAGACTGGATGTGCATCGATTGAACAATCTTGTCTATGTCCAATAAGCAAAACTGATGAACAAGCAAAAGAGGGAGAAGGAAAGGAATGTTGATGTGCTACTTGCTAGTGATGCCAACAATGCACAATGATGGATTGTTGAAGGAGGAGATGATGAAGAAATTGAGCCTGGTACGGGGCTTACTTGGGAAGTGATTGGTGAAGCATCCGGAACAGACGAGATGCTTCAACCTCGAAGAAGTTCTAGGATGAGAGAGCTTCATGAAGATGATTCTCAATCAGAAGAAGAAGAAGAAGATGATGAGCAAGAGCTCAATGAATTTGATTTTGAGTCTGATGAAGATCATGTATTGGAAGAATATGGAGAGGAAGAATTCCAATTAGATAGTTAGATACTTAGATTCTTCAAATATGATTTATGTTGCATTATTGTTGCTTTTGTCTTATTGAAGTTTGAACCTAGAACTGATTTACAACAATTGTTTTCTCATGCTTAATTCTCTATTTCACATGTCATTCCATTATTGTTGTATTATTGGTTTATGTTGCATTATTGATACTTTTCAACTTTGATTTAATTGAAAATAACATCAAATTACATCACAAAATTAAAAAAAAAAAAACAGTAGTTTTCCTAGGCCCCCTAGGCGCTAGGCCCTAGCCTGGCGCCCGACTAGCGCCTAGCACCTTTTAGAACATTATTGAAAACTTCTGTCAAACCAATGATAACATTTATCTACGGAGTGCCCTAATTTGCCACATAGCTAGCAATAAATTCTCCTACCAAACACTGTACCCCGATCTCTGCCCCCTTTGTTCACATAACCACCATCCCTTGGTACATAACCACCTCTATTATTGACAAACCCACCACCATTCCATGGTGAATATGACGCCACATTAACATTCATAAAGGAAGACATAACATAATCAAAATGAGTAGAGGATGGGGGAAAATTTTTGGCTGCTAACCTCTGCTCATGCATCAACAACAAATATTGCACCTTCTCTAAATCAATATCATCCATTTGATATGTTATTAGACTGACAATAATCTCATACTCATGATCCAAACCATTTAAGATAGCAAGTAAAAGATCCTTACCATTCAAAGGTTCTCCAATGGCTGCAAGAGCATGCCCTATCGTTTTGATCTTTAGGATATAACCATTCACAGAGAGTGAATCTTTCTTAATAGACCTTAACTGTTGTTTCAATTGAAAGGGCTTAGCTATGGTTTGACGAGAATAAAGATCTCTCAAAGAAGTCCATACCTTTGTAAATGATTCACAATGAATCATCTGCGCTAATACCTCCTTATCGATAGCAAAAAACAAACATCCTAGCAGCAGCTAATCAAATCTGATCCAATTCAAATAATCCGAATTGACCAAAGGAGATCCAGCCTCACCCGCCTCTGGATTTGACAGATACTTCGTCAAAGGTGGTGATTTGTTAAGGAATGGTAGCAATTCGAATGCTCGAATTGTTGCAAGAATTTGAGCCTTCTAGAAAATGTAATTGCTAGAATCCAGCTTAATTGGAATGAAACTGAAGGCCTTACCCACCGCCACAAAATCTGACTGCGAGACGGATGACAAGAAAGAAGAAGAATGAGGTGGTGGAGAAGAAGAAGAACTAAGAGTTGTGTTGAGATTTTCCTAGAGTTTTTCAATTGGAAGATCAGTGGAAGCTATTAGGCAGTTAGGGTTTTCTTAAGCCAAAGTGTAATTAATGTAAACTTTGGGGTCTAATTGTAAATTCCCTATAGTTAGTTTTAAAAGGGTTCCACCTCCTTTATAAATAAGAGGGCAAGGCGGCAGTCGATCATTACCTTTTTCTTTCTTTTCAAGTCCTCGGTTACTATTGTGAGTACCTTTGTTTTAGAGAAAGTGAGACTTGTGCATTGAGTTCTTGGGCTTTCTTAGAGTGAACAAGGGATTGTACTCGAGTGATAGGATTGTATGAGGGCTTGGGTTTTGTACTGATCAGTTTCTTCTCAATTGGGGTGCTGGACCGTTAGATGTAGAGACAATTAAATTGGCTTGAACCAGGATAAATCTGATATGTCTCCTTTATGGTTTGATCTTTTCAATTCTGTTAATTTCTTTCTCTTGTTCATTTTCTATTCTTATAATTCCACTGCATCCGTGAGTGTTGTAGAGGGTTTTCTCGCCTAAGGGTATAATCTAAGAGTCCTAAGGTTAACAAGCTGGATTGGAGGCCATCGAGGTAGAGCTATGGCTTTGATACCATGTAATGAAACCCTAGGGCATGAGAAAAGAGAGAACACAAGAGAGAAAAACTCGCAAGAATTTCATTGGTGAAATAAGAATGAGTCAAAACATACAAGAGGAAAAGGCGTGGCTGCATTTATATACAACACGCCACTTCAACAGATTGCTGATGCAATCTCATACAATATGAACCACCTTATAACAGCCTGAACAATATAACAGCAATACAAATAACATTACAATTAACAAATCACTAACATAGGTAAAGACTGCTACTCAAACACTACATGCTTCCACAGGTAAGTCAATGTCCACCAGAAAATAATAATGAGACTCTCCCCCCAGCTAGCAAAACTGGGATGCTCAAATCAAAGAGAGGAGGGGATATAAATAAAAAAAATGATTTCATTTAAAAACTCAATAGTAAATGAAAAACAGTGGGCACAAGCAAACCATTTCTGACATTCTTTTTAGTGGCAAGGTACCATGCACAAGTGGTGCTAAAGTAGAATAGTTGTCTTCCGAAGTATAAGTCTAACTGTTGGTGTTTCAAATGTTACAAAAAACTAGACAGTTGCAGAATCATCATGGTCCCATGTTGGATTGGTCTAAAATGCAATGGAGGTGGTGTGAACAGAGTCATTAACAACAGCATATATGACTATGATAAAAGCATAATGGTAGGTGTAGGTGAAGAGGAAGGCCATGCAGCAACTGGAAAAACAACAACTGATGAGTGATGAAAACAATTTGAAATAGAAATTCAGGTGATGCTGTCCATTGTACAATGATAGGTACTCAGGGGCAGAGATGGGAAAAGCACACAGGAAACCATGCAATGATTGAGTTGTGAGCGTTATGTTTCTGGTGGTTGTGGAATGAACCATGATGATCACAGTAATGGCAGCAATTTCAAGGGCACACTTTTTCCTAAAATATTAAGAGAGGACATGATTAGAGATGGTCCGACAGCAATATGAAGGTGTAAATGTCATCCTACACAAAACAATGGAAAAAAAAAAATCAACACTTTCATAACCATCAATATGTGAAAATTATCCACAAAACTGAACTTAAAAGGAATTCCAATCCAAGATTTAAAAATCTATCCTCCAATTTCAATAATAGTCCAGGGCATATTCCACAAGTTGAATGAATGCCTGGCAGTCTCCTTCGAGGAAGAATCCTTACACTAGAAACTACTAGCCTAGAAAAGGAAGTGCAAAAATGTTAACTATAAAAGAAGATACTACTTGTCTAAATTACAGATTCTAGCCTGTTAGAGTGGAGTACAAGACGTATAATATCAAGCAAGTAAGCCAAGTACAGTACGGACATGCCTCACAAGTTCGTCTGTTATTTTTCTTTTTCTTCTCTTGCATAAATACCAGGATAAGTGACAGAGAATTCCAAAACCCTATTGCACGGACCACTCAATCTTGCAGATGGAAATCTTACCAAATGATTCAGACCAAAACCAAAAGTAATTATGTATTCTGCTTAACCAAAAGTAATTACATTTTCAACTCTGAAGAAGCAAGAAATGATTCGCATAATAGTTCCAGATACATATTTGAGAAAATACAGGGAAATCAGACATCAAAAAGGCAAAAGTACTAACGCAATCTATCATCTTCGACCAGGAACGCAGAGGAGTATACAAAAGCAATAACGAAATATAGATACGGAGAATAGAAGAAAGCAAACCTATAAAGCTCTTCGAAACTCAGGCCACTAGCGTTGTGATTGTAAATCTCATGAATCGCATACTCCAGAATCTTCCAAGTCTTCTCGGCGTATTTCGGATCCACCACGACCCGATGCTTAAACGCCTCTATCTGGAAATTCCTCTTCTTCTGAGCACTCATCCTCTCCGATGTCCTCTCACGACCACCACCTCCGAGTCCAGACGGTTCGCCCCCGAAACAAGAGCCGATCGTACTTTCAGATTTGAAAATTAGGGTTCGAAAATTTCGAGATTGAAGGCGAGTTAGGGTTTAAAAAATCAGGAGTCGCGGGTCTGGATGAAGGGAGTTGGTGGGGGGGAAGAATCCGCAAATGGAAGGGCGAAACGTGAAAGGATCAGAAATCCAAGCGAGGAAGAAAGAAGGACGAAGGAAGCCCTCAAAGCAAATCCAACTTCTCTTCTCTGTTTTTGATTCTTCCTTTTTAAGTTTAGGAATTTTCCATTTTTATTTTCTTTTTCATTATCTACTCGAGCGCGCGTGGGCCTCACACCCTCACACGCATCGTCCTCGCTGGTTTGTCTATTATGTATTTTTTGGAATTACTTTTGGAGTGGTCCTAGCCACGTACACAACAAAAATTATAAATTTTAAATAAAATTTTATTAAGTTATGTTTAATAATATTAATTTATTTTTTAAAATTTTTATCTTAAATTTTAAATAATATAATAAATTTTAAAAAATTAATTATTATTTAAAAATTATGTGCCCGAATTTTATTACCGTAAGTAATGTTTATTTTTTAAGAAAGAGATGTTAAAAAATGCTTTATGGATAAAATTTCATAACACTAAAAAATAATATTTATTTATATAATAATATCAATATTAAAAATAATAAATAAATGTTATTTTTAAATATAATATATATATATATATCTTATTCTCATGAGTGTTATTAACCCATCAGAGCATTTTAAATTTAAAAATAAATATAATTTATTTAAATGATCTTGTTTATTAATGATGTTTGATTAATAATATATGATTTTTTTGGCAAGCCAAAAAAGTTGGGTGTTAAAATTTGATTTGACCATTTGGTGAATATTTATTAATGTATTTATATTTGATTTATCTTGTATTTAATAGCCTTAAATTAAAAAAAAATATTCACTTGTTCTTAAATTTACTATTAATCTTTTAAAAGTTAGATTATGTTCTATTTACTGTTCTCAAGTCATTTTTAATTTTTAATTTTTTAAAATAATGAAAACATGTCCTCTTTGTTATTTTTAAAAATATATTTTTGAAAACAAAAAAAATGAAAAGAAAACTCAAAACAACAAAAAATTGTTTTTAATGTTTTCATACAAAATAAATTCTAAATTTAAAACACATTTATTTATTTATTTATTTATTCATATTTTTTTATTGTAATGGGAAAAAATATTACAAAATTCATTAACTTTAAAATTTATACATTTTTTAATAATATATTAACATTAAGTATTTCTAATTTACTGAATAATCAAATTTATTGAATAAAATATTATTAAAAAAATATTTTTAAAATTTCAAAGAGAACATATTTTCTAATTTTCTAGTTTGAAAAATAACTTTTCAAAATGATAAAGAAAACGCGTTTTCAATTTTTTAAAAACAGATTATCAACCACAGAAAACTGAAAATAAATTTAAAACTCAAAACTAAAAATTGAAAAAAAGAAAACATAACCTTACTTTTCTTTTTAACCTAAGAGAAATTTAAGGTTCAAATTTTTATTTAAAAAAATTCTTTAATGATTATCATTGATACACCTTTCAAAAAGTGGATAAAATAATTGATAAAATTATTAATTAAAAAAATCATATCAAAGCGGGGTCCACCACATCAACAATTAAATGATAATATTTATCTAGACATAATGGATATTTTTGTAAGTCACAAAAGGAATTGATGAAAAATAATAGACATGGCAAACTTGAAAAATGAATATTAAAGGGAGATTCCCAAAATGATTCAAGATATTCTGAATATTTACACAAAAAAACAAACTTTTTCTTTCCAACTATAAATCACAACAACTATACACCATTTTACATTTGCAAGTCATTTTTAGTGGAAGGAACTCGAGATTTAAAGGTATCGAGATAACTAATAACAATTTTGACGTGATAAATCCTATTAGTGTGAGAACTCACATCTCATCAATTATCACTCATCGTGGCGCTCTTATGAGCTTCAACATGTCCAATTTTAAATTTGCTATGTTAAAGGAAAGAACGAGGCCATTTCTTTGAGTTTGGTGGTCACACTTACAAGACTTTTATTGTTTCATGAGGACAATCAATAACAAAGGAAGATGGGAACAATGCAAGACAAAATTGATGAAATGCAAGATGCACTAAAAACCCTCATGAGAACTTAGTACAAGATTCTAACAAATATAAAGTTAAAGAAATGAAAGTCAGCAATGGGAGAAAGAAATGGTGTCAATCCAAACTTAAAGAAAGAGTTGAACAAGTAGAGAAAAGAAAGAGTTTGCCCGTAAAATTCTCTTCAAGATCAACATAAGAAGTTATTTTATTAAGATAGTGATGATTGTTGTGACGAACAACACAAAGGTCATTACAAAACGGATCGCTCTCACAATCATGAGAAATATCTTGAGATTAATGACCACGACAAAGATTAGAAAAAGAATTCTTATATGGAATATTTTTTTTGATTCAAATGGTGAAAGATTGCAACAACTTATGCGGTTATGGATTGTAGGACTAACTAAAACCTTGCTATGTTGGGATTTTCTACAAACTCTTAAGAAAGTTGCTAAAGATGGTTCAATTCTTTGGAGCCTCAAATATCAGAGTTTTCAAGAATTGGCCAAAGAAATAATAGCAAGGTTCACTTGCTGTTGCATAGTCAAGAAATCTTGCATTAGCCTACTACACATCAAGCAGGAAAATGAGAAAATCTTTATAGGTTTATAATTTGATTCCAAGAGACTACTTCATAAGTGGATCATTTAGACAAGAAAATAGCTCTAGTTGTGCTTATCAAAAGGAATTGGGGATATAAAGCTTTCTAGGAGCCTCCTGCAGAAGATGCCAAAAAGCTCAGTAGAGTTTTATTCTTGTGCTCAAGTGTTCACTAACCTGGAGGACCAAATATTAAAGAAAAGAAACAAAGATAAAGTTGAAGAGACAGAGAAATTTGAGGCGATAAATTTGAAGAAGAAATATACTCTGTGTTAGCAAAGAAACCACGAATAAAGCATGAAATGTTATAACATTTTTTTATCGTGATTTGGAGGGTGTAAGGCTTGTGCATACTAATGTTGTGGTTGGTATTGTTCTTATTGCCAACTATAATATAAAAAAGACGTTAATTAATATAGGTAGTTCTGCCAACATAATCTACTCTCATGCCTGTAATGCAAGTCCATTATTGTCAACAAAATTTAGTAATTTGTTTTAAATATAAATTTTTTAGTAACCTTCTGTAAAATAAGGTGCCAATTTAAAACTTGGTAAAGATGGAACCTAATTAATGCATCCATTGAAAAATAAAAACAATAACAGTATTCATTTACATTACCTCAATTTTCGATGCATTATTGTTGGAAAATTTAGAAAAAAAATAGAAATATAAAATCACTAGCAATTGTTTGTTAATTTTTCGAAAATATCTTATACGTAAATAAGGCAACCAAATTGAAAACGTGGTAAGGATCGAACCTAAGAAATACCTCGAAAGATAGGGGTAGAATTGTCATCTTGGCAAAGTTAAATCTTTTCAAAAAATTAATGATAACCGTGTCCTCGTCTTTCTCGATAGTTCCTCTCACCACCAATACCTCCTCCAAGCACTTCCAATAGTTGAAAAATCACTATTCTCCACACCAAAGTCCCCTGCGATGGTCGTTGACCACAACTATCCTTATTTTTGACCATCTTCTAGCCACCAAAATGTTTTAACACTCTTTTTCTCCCTCACATTGTCTCATACTTGATTACGCTCCAAAACTAAAGGAAGTCCCTTTTTATTCTAAGAACCCTTCCATTGCTTCACCATTAAAATCAAGCACCAATTATTTCTTTGATTGCCAATCCCTTTGTTCATGCCCTAATTTCATCCAATCACCTTGATATTCCTCATTTGTAATGATTTAGAATGAATTTTAGTTGGATCTTGGGACAACCACAGCCGAATCAAAGATTAATTGCTCGCATCAATCATTGATTTTATGTTTTCTTTTTAAAACTTTTACTTCTCATATCTACTTTGTCCAAAATCGAAAATGTACAATAAAATTATCGTTTCACCCTTCTACATGCATATGCAAATCCTATTAAATGGCTTGGTCTATTTCTCATTCATTTGTCCTAAATTTGAGTCCAAAGTCACCTTCTCAAAAACATTCACCTTATCTCTCCATTTATTTTTTGTAACATTTTGACTTTGATTATTTTCAATCTAATCGTTAATATCAAAATCCAAAGCTACCATTATATTCTCGACTATGTCCACTATTTTTTGGTTTTTCTTGATTTAGTCCCAATTGGTTTCTAAGTAAGTTCGAACTAGGTTGGTCAATTAATATATCACGTTTTTCACATATCTTTGGGTTCAAATACTTTTAATTCTTTTGATGATTTTTTATGAAAATGGGTCATATGAGTTCACTTTTGTGTTATCTATGGAGCCTAGTATTGAGCTCAACCTAATTAGATACCATTTATTCTAGTTTTAAGTTTTCACAAATTATACTTATGCCCAAATCCTTCAAAATCTTTGATTATTTCATCGAGACTCCATCCCAAGCACACTAATTTTGCTAAATTATCATTAGGCCCCATTTTGATTTAATTCCCATTATTTCTCAAAATTTACTTTAATATCTAAAATCTTTCCAAAATTTTTGAATATTTCATCAAATACCCCTTAAAGAAATTTCATCTCAAAATTTTCCCAAAGCAAGTCTCAAAAACTATCTTTTTAGAGAAAACTCGATTCTCATTTGAATATATGAAAGTAATAGATCATTTAATCATCTCGTCAAACAAGTAAGGGTAACCCATCTTGATTTCCTCCTCATGTTCCCACATTAACTTCTTCATTTGTGTGATTTCCCTAGTTTACCTCGACTAAAGGGATTAGTTTGTTGCTAGGACTTGATCTCATTGGTCCAAGATTTTCACTAGTCATTTGGGTACGTCAAATTTTCTCATACTTCTACGGTCTCTTTTGGAATTTCATGTGTTGAATCTGACTCATGCTTCTAAAGTTGAGATATGTAGAACACATTGTGTAATTGAAATAGTCGAGCATGTAATATTAGCCTATAATCTATAATTGATAATACTTGGATCTCAAGTCCATTTCAAAAATACTTTTCTTTTTTCAAGTTGATCAAATAGCTCTTTAATCCTCGAAAGTGGATACTTGTTCTTGATCATGAATCAATTTAATTGTCGATAGTTAATACACATTCTCAAGTTTCTATCTTTCTTTTTCATAACAATACCTATGCACCCTAGAGTGACGTGTTGGGTCAAATGTAGCCCTTCTCTGCCAATTCTTGCAACTGTTCCTTTAGTTCCCTTAGTTCTGTCAAGGCCATCTTGTACGGAGGTATAGATATGGGATTCATTTTTTGTACCAATTCAATAGTGAATTCGACTTCTCTTATTGGTGGAAGTCTTACTAGATCTTCGGGAAACATATTGACATATTTGCAAATTATTCATTCCTCTTAAGGTTTTGGGTTATCTTTTTCACTTCTTGAATATAAGCTAGGTACTCGAAGATGCCCATTTCTAGTCATAAAGTTGCTTTAAGTATCGTGATCATCTTTCGTTTACAATACTACTTTAACCTTGGAACTTGATTGACACCTTATTAGGTCTTATTATGTAATTGTCTCGATTAAACAATCTACCTTACATTATAGAAAATCCATCCCACTAATGAAGTTGAAATCATGTCTCTAGTAAAGTGAGATCCACTAAAAACTCAACATTTCTTATTGACACTTCGCAATCTAGACACCCCTTTTCGGTTTCTAGAGTCATCTTTTCGATTTTTAGAGTCTTTCACATAAGTGTGGCAATTACCATTTGGTACCCCAATATCTCAAATGCCACACCTAAGCTTCTTGCTAATGTGCATAACATGAAAAAATGTGTAGCTCCTAAATCTACTAATGCATGCACGAATGTGTTAAAGATGAACATGGTACCTTGAATCACCAATGAATTGTTGTATGCATCCTCCTTGGTCAATTGTAGTCTCGATTATGTTGAGTCATTTTTGTCTATGTTTGTTATTACACGAATACAACAATTAAATTTGTTTGTCCAGGGATAACTTAGGGGCAACTTGGCAAAGCCTGGTGAGAAGAAATGTGAGGTCAGGTCTGTGCTGGTAAAGGGCATTGGCAAGCGTCTAAAACTGTTTAGGGAATGGCTCAATCTACTGTCTGGGAAAGTAAGGTGCGAAAGGCTAGGCTTGATTGGTTGATGGTGGGATTGAAGGGTCTTCCAGAGTGGGTGGCCTCGAAGAGGTCTTCGGCTAAGGGTCTTTGGCTGGGTTCGACTCTAGTAAAATTATGGGGGCCTCTGGAAGAGCTACTACTTTATTGTTTTTGAATGGGTTTTTGGGTCTTTGGGAGGTCTGCAACAAAGGAACAGTTAGAAGGCACACTGGGAGCTCTTCTACGTGGGCCTTCCAATGCCAAAGTTAGATGTTGTCATGATATAGAAGATAGCATGCAGATGGGTTGTGTATGACTTCAAGGTCTTTGGAAGGGTTTGGGGTGATGGATTTGAAGCGTTGGGTTTTGCTTTAGGTCTCGATTTTCAGGTGTTAGATATGGGTCTAGAGGGAAATAATCTAGGGGGTATTTATAGGCACTGAGGACTAGGCCACGTGTCAAGATGGGACACATAGAACACTCATGTGGCTCAACCCTTTGGGTGAGACACCTAGTTCTTCGAGTCTATGGATGAGGGCTTGAAGGTACCTTTAGGGACCAGAAGTCTCAAAGAGTATCCTTCTATAATACCCGAGAATTTCTTAAGGACTTAAGTATAATTGTTTTGGGGCATAAGTGAAATTTTCTAAAATTTTGGGGCTAAAGTGAAAATTTTGGGAACTTAAGGAAAAAGGGCCAAAGTGCAAGGAATCGAAAGAGGAAGGGCTAAACTGCAAAGACAGTTTGAATACTGCAAATGTAGTTAATGGCCACACTGGCTACTGGTGTGGAGATCAAATCCCGACCATTTGAGGTTGCCTAGGGCCATCATGGCCTAGGCCTAGACCTTGATGTGCAAGGCGAGGCAGTGGTTGGCCAGAGATGTGGTTAGAAAGGCTATAAATAGCAGAAAATAGGCTGAGGGTTTTACAAAAATTAAGTTGTGAAATTCCAGCAATTGAGGGAAATTTTGAGGGTATTGTTAAGGGGCTTTTGTTCTTCAAGTTATAAAGATTATTTTTGTAAAATTTGAACGAGTGAGGTGTTGATTTGAGGTGGTTTTAAGCCTTGCTGAAAAATTGGGAAGTCGCCGGAGCCGAGCTTTAACGGCTAAATCGAGGGTGTTCCAGTCGGAATCATCGTGCAATAGGGATACCATTGTATTCAGAAAAAGAAACAAGTCCAAAACCAATTACCGGCTGCGAGGAGAAGGCCAGAGAAGACGATAGGCTTCAGGCATGTGAAGGTAAGAAAAAAATAGAAAAAAGGAAAAAAACAAATAGAGAAAAATTGGAAAAAAAAATTAAAAAATTTTGAAAAATTAGGAAATTATGTTTTATTAATTTTTCAAAAATTTTGGCCAGGAAATTTGTCAGGGCTCGAGTTTTGAGGTTAAGGTATGCATGGCAAGAAAGCCTAAAGAGCAAAATCAAGGTGAGTAGTTGGCCAGGAAATTTTATACGTGGTATTATTTGCTTAAGTAAGCATGAAATTGTGAGGGTTTCACCAAGTTTATGTTGACATATGTGCATCTTGTTATACATATGCATAATCATTTTATATTACATCGGCAAACGTGATATTGCACTATGCATGATATTATTGGCATATCGTTATTTATGTTTAACATGATGGGATGGGATATTGCCCTAGTAGCTTGATCTGTATTTCCCTAAGGGTGATTGTCGGAATGACTATAGGGGCATCCCGTGCCATGTGTGTTTGCCGAGATTATTGCCTTAGTTTCCGTGCTGGGGCTAGAATGCTATCAAAGCTACTCTAGGGTGTTGGTTGATTTTTATGCCCATGCATTATGCATTCATGAAAACTATTTTAAACCCTTATTTAGAAGTTTCATCTTCTAATTTGGATTTTATCCCTGAGATATTCAATATTCTAGGCGAGACGAGCAAGAAAAAAGGAAAAGAGATTGCTAAGATATGATTATGTTGGTAGTCATGTAATAAGTCCTATACCCATGCTAGGACAAATTGTGAGAATCATGATAGGTGGCATGTTTAAGCTATTTTATATTAAATTTGTTTGTCGGATATTGTAATATTGTGGTTATCAAACGATTTTGTGTGAATCTTTTTTCTTTGCAATTACAATATTCCTTTAGGTTTCAATTTTGCTTTCGCAAATGGTTAGCTTACCTTTCCTTAGCTTATTATTTGGAACGTTAAACATGTATATGTTAGGGATTTTTAAATTCGATACTTGTGGCATTAAGAAATGGTATTGTGGGAAGAGAAAATATATATTAAAAAAAAAAAAAAAGAATCCTAACATAATGACACGCCTTGGAAGGGCGGGTTGTTACATCTTCTATGGGTTTTCTCTTGAAGGGCTCGAAAACTATTCGAGTCTTCGAGATTCAGGGGCTCTTTGGGTCTTCGGGATTCAAGGTTGCTTGGCCAAGCTTGCTTGGAAGGCTTTTCAGGGTCTTCGACCTAAAGGCATGTTTGGTTGTCCCACAATAACGGCTCCCCAATCTTGACTTTAGCTGCAAGGCAAAGGGAAGAATATGTATGTCTTTGGGTTTTAAATTTCTCGAAGATAGGTATGCAAATCTGTTAGGTTTGAAGGAAGGATTCTGAATGATTTCGTGTTATCAATCGGAAGAATCAAAAGACATCTTCAAATGCCTAAGCTCACGTGCATAATCATTATGTGACAGTTTGGGTTCCAAAGGTAAGGTTATAAATAACAGTGGTCCTTAATGGGTCACACCTTTCGTCCTTTGCCTACTTGAAGACTCACTAGCACCTAAAGCACCCGAAGACTCTTCCGAATCTTCGGACACGGACCTTTTGAAGATTTTCCTTCCAAAGACTTTTCCCGATACCAAAGGGAATTACGTATGGCCTCTTCTAAACCCATACCTATACTATGAATGGGTATGTCTAAGGCTTCTAGGATACTTATATCTCCCAGATTGAAATAGTTAGTTTTGAGGAGTAGGGATGTTGTGGGTTATACACATGCATTTAGCATTCTCGTTTCGTGGTTGCCAAGAAAACCAAGTAAGAAAGAGTTTACTCCTACAGTTGAAGGGGCTACCGTGGCCATTCATATTGATAGCCTATGGGTAGGACTTAGGTTATCGCTTCATCCATTTGGGATGAAGTTTTTTGATGAGGAGATATTGACACTAGCCTAGTTGCACCCAAATGATTAGGCAGTGCTACTAGCTTGTTCGAATGCTTTTATTGAGTCTGAACTACAAGAAGGGATAAGGAGTTCGTGGCATTACAAAATACTACCAATAAGGTTAAACTTTTAAAATGAGCACCCAGAAGGTGGACGACTTTGAAACCATATGGCTAGTGGTTTGGCCTCCTCTAAGTTGGAAGGCTCCTCAATTTTGGCACACTGCGACATCGAGGAAGCAGGTGCATAAGTGGTCAAACTTGAAGTCATTAGTTAAGGCACATCGAGCAGACATTGACAAATTGGCCCATGGAGGATCGATTGCCTTACTTGACCTACTCCTCTATAAGCACCTAATCGAGGTAGGGTGGATGGTGATCGAGAGGGAAGGGGATGAAGGTATATGCTTGTTAGATTTTGCAACCCAAGATACTGGGACTTTTGTGCCTGTAAGACCCATGAGGGCCACTCCCCAAGGACCTCGCATAATGGAGGAAGAAAAAGATGAGAGTAAAGAAGAGAAGGAGCCAGATGTAGTAAGAAATGAGGATGAATAAGGTGAGGAAGGATGTGAAAGAGAGACAGACTCTAAGGGTGCTTAGCTAGCCTTGTCTTTTCTTTTTATTTAATTGCTTTTGCTTTTCTTTTAGCCAATGTATTAATGGTGTTTTGCATTTTTCGTTTGTAGAGATGTAGCAATTTCAACGGATCGACATGGCCAAACTAGCTAAGGCCACAAAGCTAGCCTAGAAGGCCCGTGACTAAGAAGAGAGGCAACGACAGGTGGACCAACTTTAACAACAACCTCCACCAAAACCTACACATGCCTCACAATTCGAGAAGATCGAAGAAAGAGAGGTGCCCCTAGCTCGGAGAGGCAAAAGAGCCAAGGTAGAGGGAGATGGCTCGAGCGATGTGGGAGACCTAGTGGAATCATCAATGGCTAACCCACTTGACCTTCCACCAATCATTCTTCTTGTAGTGCTATCGACACTGTAGGCCTTTGGGTGTCTATGATCAAGGCGAGCATCCCAATCTGCCTTCTTTATTAACAGGCGCGCAAGTAACCTTGGTGGTAGCCAAGGCCAAGGTTGTGGCAGAAGTAGAAGCCGAGAAGGCAAGATCTTGGCTTAAACAACCCCGACTAGATAGGTACCATAGCCAGCATTGGGTTGTTTGCAGGCTTCCAGTCCCTCAATCAACGGAGCACCCACCGCAAATGGAGCTTGAGATAGAGTCACATACATATCCGCCCTTATTTCCAACCATGGGCCCAATTCATGAAGGGGAGATTCTGATAGCTGAAGGGGCATGAGATTCAAGTGTGCCTAAGATTGCTTGACACTAACTTAGTGTTAGAGCCTAATGTGGGAGCACAGCTAATCTACCCCACTGTGCTGTCGTACGATGAGCGAGAGTTCATGAGACATGCACCGAAAAGCTTAGACATTATAGAACAACATTTGGTGGAGGTCTATACTTTAGCTTAGTTGTCTCAGTTGGAACGATGCCTAAGTTTTAACTTGTTATTGTTTTCTCCTATGCAGAGCATACAGAGGCAGGTTGTGGCCAATGCTAACATATGAGCCAACCTTTCCAGGGCAAAGGCTAATCGAAAGTGATGGATCGATGAAGGTATACACCTTCAAGTTGAGAGTAGTTGCTTAGAACACATGGTCAGGGACCTCAAAGGCTATAAAGAACGAGCACAAGACGTTGAAAATGAAAGCAAAGGATTGAGAGGGGAATGTTGCTCACTAAAGGGCAAGCGTGATCAAATAAAGCGAGAATGCGATAAATTAAAGCGAGAATTGGAAAAGCTATAGCAGATAACTGAAGCAATCTAAGTTGCTAACACCACCTTAATTGAGGAGAATAAACGCATGGTGAAGGGAAGCGAGCACCTACTCGTCCAACTCCAGGAGGCTGAGAAAAAAAGATGAGGAGGCTACGTACCAATTGGGAGAGATAGGCATTGATGCTACCCGAGATAATGCAATGAAAGAGTAAAAGGTTTCTCGGGATTGCTATGAGAGGAAAGAAGAGTATGCTTCAGGCTTTATGAAGTATGGCTTTTACTTGGCCCGAGGCTTTTGGAGATGAAGCGTCTTGGGGAAACATTCCCTGAATTGGTTTACACCTCATAAGCCATGGCATGTAGTTTCTTTGACTGGGATGAATTCTGTGATCCTGACTCACTCATGCCAAAAGACTATCTTAGGGCTAGCCAAGATGATGACCTATCAAATCTTATAGGCCCGTGGAGATCATTTGTGCCAGAACCAACTTTAGAGTTTCACGCACCACTAAACCCTAGCGCAGGAGAAATGTTTGAAATAATCAATGCTCTTGAAGGTATTGATATAATAGACTTGGATATTCTAGAAGAAGGGCAAGTAGGAACCGCAACCATTCCCTTCGATCAACCAGACAACCCTCTTCACTCTTAGGCTTTTGAATGCTTTCATTTTTTCTTTTTAGAAGTTCGATGAAGCTAAACTTATTTTATATCTCATTTCATATCGTTGTACTTTTAGTCTTCATATATTAAGGAAATGGGTGTTTTTGGGGAAGATATGCTTAGTGTATGGTTAGTCTAACATTTCTATATGTATATGCACATATTTTATACACTTTGTAGCCTTATGCATGCATGATAAGCAAGACATATACAATAAATACTTGTTGCTTACAATTGCATGTGAAAGATAAAATAAACCCTTGTTGAAAGTAATACCTGGTTCCTCAAAATTACATATATAAAGATGCACGTAAGGCTTGATTATTTTGGATGAGGTTTTTATATGCTTTTATACTCTTTAATTACCTGGACACACATATCTAGCTCCCCAGTATAACTGCCTTAGGGATGCAGACTTGCCTTGACCTTTGAAGCATAAGGTGGTCATATAAAAAATTTCACAAGGAGTAAATGTTTGTATTAACAATAATCTTAATAAAGGTGCTTGCTGAATGTGTGAGATGAAGAGCCTCATTAAACAACCAAAGTGTAGGGCATCAACAGATGATACTTATGCCTTCACCATGACTAGGGGTTACAAGTTACATCCTAGCTTCCTGGGCTGCCTATACTCATGTATCCTTTCGAGGCCTAGAGAGTGCTCGCGCTCATCCCAATTATTTTGGCGCTAAGAAGCCCTAGTAGTTACCAATGCATGCCTTGTGAGAACAACAAGAAAGGGATACTAAGGTTTTGCCCAGGTCTACTTCAGTAAGGTCAAGCTAGTGGAAAAGCATGAGACTTGATCATTGGCACCCTAGCATGGTGTAAGAGTTTAATATTATCTCACTGGCCAGCAGCAATGTAATACCCCGAGAGCCCAAGGTTAAGTCCAAGAAGGGACTCTAAAGAAGGTAGTATATACATCGAGAATAATAAGGAAGGAAACACCACCACCTGGATACCTTTTAGGCTGAATGTGGATAAAGAACTCCCAGGTTAAGGGTGTTTGAACTAGGGTACCTCAAGGATGGGTGACCCTTGGGAATTTCACGTAGGCCCTTTAGGGTAAGTTGATCTAATCCTTCCTATCACTCGATACAGGATGTTACAAATAGGCTTTGACAAGTCCGTCTGCAAACCTGTACGTCATCTGAAAATCTAAATAAATGTCATTATTACACTAGGAATTATACCTAGCTTCTTAGTGATAATTTCATGATTGTGTTGACGTATGGTCGTGATTGTGCAATATTGCTTTTTTACACCCCGTTCCTTTCCTCGGTCCCTATCTCACGTGTGAAAATATTAAAAGACTTTAGGGGGGATGCCACCCTATGGATCTTGCATCCAAAGACAAACAAATCATCATGAGTGGACGCATGCCCAATTATTTGTGTATAGAGGTGAGATTTAATTGGGTGGGCAAAGCATCGAGCCTTGCGGCATGGGCTATGCCTTATATTAGCCTTTATGCTACTTCTTGCAAAATAAAGCATGCAGGCAGAGTATATCAACGTTAGTATATGCATGCACCTTTACTTACTAGGTGTTCTAGTACGCTAGGAGTTTTTACATGGTTCGACTTCCTTTGAGGTCCACGGGAATACAAAAGGGAACATGTGCAATACGCTTGGGGGGGAGTATACAAGAGAATTACAATTTAAACTGAAAAAATTAGAGAAATAGTAGTTCAAGTGTGTTATGTTCCAGGTTTTTTTGATAGTCTCCCCTTGTAGTGTTTAGAGAATATAGGTATTCAGGCCTAGCATCTCTTGAATCTAGCAAGGGCCCTTCCAGTTTGCTTGGAGTTTGCCTTCTTTGCGAAGAGCATTAGTAATAGCTACTTTTCTGTGCACAAATCACCTAGTTATATGATCTGTTTCGAACATGGGCATTACAGTAATTGGGAACTCTTCTATGATACGTTGCTAGCTTGATGCAAGCTTAGCCCTTAAGCTCGTTGATCAAATCTAGATTACTACACAACTATTTTGAATTCCTCTGCTCATTAAAGGCCAACACAACTGGGGACTAGACATCAACCTCCATTGGGATAAGGACTTTCATTCCATACACAAGATTAAAAGGAGTCTCTCTAGTGGATACCTGACTGGTAATGTAATAGACCCACAAGACAGTTGGAAGCTCCTCTACCCAAGCACCATTTTTATTTTTTCAATTGGGTTTTGAGGCCATGGATAATTATCTTGAAATAAGCAACCAACACCATGTGAAGGCAAATGCCCTATCTGTTACAAAAGGCACGAAAGGCATCAGAATCAAATTGTGTGTCGTGATCTGTGTTGAGAATTCTAGGGATTGAGAAGCGACAAATGATATCCTTCCATACATCGTTCTCCACTTTCCTTTCTGTTATGGAGGCTAAGGGTTTCGCCTCAATCCATTTGGTAAAATAAGCTATGGTCATGAGTAAGAATTTACGTTGTCTAGAAGTGACTAGGAAGGGACTAAGTATATCTAACCCCCACAACGTGAAAGGAATGGGCTGAAAGATCTATTAAATTTCTGCCATACGTGTAGAAGATAGTGGGGCATGTCTTTGACATTTATCACATGTTCAAACTTTAATAGAAACATCTTGATTAAGTGTAGGCTAAAAGAAACTTGCCCTTATGACCTTTACAGCCAATGCTCTTCTCCCAACATGTTCACTAGAATCTTCCTTATGCACCTTAGTAAGTGTTCAGTGTCTTTTATGGACTAAAACACTTTAGAAGTGGCATGGAAAAGGCTCGCTTGTAAAGAGCACCGCCAATGACCACAAAGCGAGCTACTCGACTTCTTGATAACCTTGTTTTTGCTAGAAAAACAAGAAGTTCTCATGTGAACAAATATCGTAGAATTGGCGACCACAAATCATATGTCATTTCAATAAATTGCATCGCTGCATCATTATTACATTCCTTAATGCTAGGCTATTGTAGAATCTTCATATGAATTAAGCGCCTAGGGGTATCTCTCATTGCAACCAATTTGCATAGGGCATCAACATGCTGGTTAAATGAGTTATTAACTTGGATCAATTAAAAATCTAGAAAAGAGTGGGCCAACTCTCGAAGCTTTTGAAGATACTAGGTAAGTGTTGGATCCTTGGCCTCATAAGTACCATGGAACTATTCTACCACAAGCTAAGAGTCACTATGGGCTATCACCCTTTGCATTTCTAATTTCTTAGCGATAGCTAGGTTGGTGTGACACCCTGACCCCTACTATCAAGTGTCACCGTAACCCGTGGTTACAACCCCGGCTTGTCTCGAAGGACGACTATGCCCCATTATCATAAAGTATTAAAATAATATGGGTGCCTTGGGTGGGGCCCAGGCTTCACTGCTTCTGACTGTCAGGTATTTAGGTTCAAGTACATAGGAACGAAAATTTACCCGACTCTCATACCCAACTAAGCCTTTTAAAATACAAATCAAATTGATTATCAGTATGCTCAATAAAATACTTTAACAGTTAAGCATATCATATACTCAAAATTACTCATAGCGGGAACCTTAACTTGATCCAAAACAAGTTTTATTTAAATCACAGCCATCTTCCGTAGTCGAGTACAGAGCATATATAATATACATAAATGACACATACAAAATCCACATATTCACTGCCCGTAATTACTGGTAACTGGCGACTCTTCCACCACTACCGCTTTCCCTTTCTTAGACCCCGACCCATCTATTGGGTTAAGAGAGGTGAGTTCGGGGACTTAGTAAAGACAATATGCAATGTAGTAAATTAATGAGCATGACATTATAGATAATAATAAAGTGCAGCGTGCATGCAAGCCTGTCCATTGCACCTATCTCAGGCTCTAGGTGGCCCCTAATGATTTCCTCTATGATCCCGTCCTAGGACTCTCACGGTCCGAAACCCACTACTTCATGCCTAGGCACTTCCTCAACATCATATGCAAGCTATGACAAAATTAATTTACAATCAAAGCATATTAAACCCTTACCTTAATTTGTTTACTACTCGGTGACCAACTCTATTTCGTTGTACAAACTGGTAGCGTACCTGCAACGCCCTTACCACAATTATACATATACATAAGGCTAAGTAATTAATTAATTAGCCACTGTCTAAATTTATTAGTTTAACTAATTTACCAATCCAACTAATTATCTTAACTAATTAACTTACTAATTAATTAAAATAAACTTCAACTTAACTATTAATTTAATTTAACTAACTAACTAATTAACTAATTAATTAATTAATTAAAACAAAATAAACTTAAACTCAATTAACCTAATAAATTAGAATTCGTACCTTTCTAGAGCTCTTTCCTCTTAGAGACTACTCACTCACTATTACTTTCTCCCTTTACTCGAGTTGCCTATTTATAGGCTCAGCCACCTCTTGATTTCTCCCTCAAATCCACAGTTAATTCCACGGATTTGAGGCTAATTAATGCCTTGGCCACTGCCCCATTACGTGGCTATAAATTTGCAAGCCAAATTGAAGGCAAAACGGATGGGTGGCGAGGAAGTACCAACGTGTGCCATGTGGCACGGCTGGGCAGCGCAAGGCCAGCAGTTGGCCTCCCCAAAATGACGTCGTTTTGGGGCGCATTAGCTAATTAAAATCAGCCCTTTTTTTCTCCCAACGCGCATGCCTCCCCCGCGACTCGAACCTGTGCCTCGCCCATGGACGCCCTTGCGCGCGACCGCTCACGTCCGTGCTCACCTTCAACCTATATATGGATCCCATTATATTTAAGTAATCTCCTAGTTTTTTTTCGAAATTATCCCAGCACCCCAAAGCTTCCAAAAATCACACACACACCCCCACACCTCATTTCCTCTTATTACACTTATACCCCGAATACTTTCAAAAATCCACCAATTTAATTTTATCATTATTTTCATAAATATTCTCAAATAAGTTAATTAATTACCTTAATTTCCCATTTCCTCAAAATATCATAAATAAATTTTTTCTCCAAAATCTCCAAATATTCTAAAATATCTTCAAATACAAAAATTAATTATTATTATTTGTTTGCAAATTTCGGGATGTTATAGTTGGCAATGATGGCCTCATACTCCGCGACATTATTAGAACTGGGAAAGGTGAACGACAAGGAGTATTCTAGAATTTCACCCTCAAGAAAGATTATAACAATGCTAGCTCTATTGCCCTGTACATTTGAAGCCCCATCAACGAACATCATCCACTCAGGAGGAGACCCCTACCTCAGCCTCAAGCATGTGGGTACATTCAATTATGAAATTTGCCAAAGCCTAACCCTTAATAACCCCCCGAGGCTCAAACTAGAAATCATATTTGCTAAGCTCAATAGCCCACTTAGTTAGCCTACCTCAACACTCTGTCCGTAGTAAACTCTAGTGCAGGGGCCGAGCAGTAAGCACTACAATTGTGTGAGACTGAAAATATGGCATGGGCTTCCTTGTCGCCATAATAAGAGTTAAATCCACTTTCTCTATATACGAATAGCGTAACTTCACTCCATTAAGAACTTAACTGACATAATACACAGGCCAATCAACCTAATCAATTTTCTTTAACAGCACAGAACTGACAGTAGCATGGCTAACCCCAAGATAAAGGTGCAATTGTTTCTCAGTCTCTGGTTGAGTTAACAATGGCATTTCCTAGAGATAATTCTTCAACGTCTAAAATGCCTGTTCACAACTGTCATTCCATTGAAAGTTCTTCCCCCTTTTAGCACTTGGAAGAAAGGTACGCTTTTCTCAGTAAACTTGGAGAGAAAACGGTTGAGGGCTGTGAGACAGCCGATCAATCTCTAGATGTTTTTCATAGTAGAAGGGAGATTGCATGTCCAATATAGCCTGAATTTTTTCTAGGTTAGCTTCAATGCCTCGCTGTGTAATGAGATATCCCATAAACTTACCCAAGCAAATGCTAAAAGCACATTTATTGGGAGTCAATCGTATGTTATATTGGTGACAAACTACGAACACCTATCAAGCTTCACAATATGTGGTTCATCATTGCAATTCTTAACCACTAGATCATCAACACATGCCTCTATAGTGGATTCTAGTAAGTCCTTGAACACCTTGTTACTCATTCACTGATTAGATTACCCTATCATTCTTTAATCCCAAAGGCCATACCATTGCAGTAGTATGTGCCCTTTTCAGCAATGAAAGAGGTTATTTCAGCATCTAATGAAAACATATTAATTTGATGGTACCTGGAAGAAGTATCCAAAAAAACTCAACATGTGATAACCAGAAGTGTCATCTACCAAGAGGTCAATTCGTGGCAAAGGATAAGAATCTTTTGGGCAAGTTTTATTTAAATCTGTAAAGCCTACACACACTCACCACTTTCCATTAGGCTTTCTAACCATCACCACATTAGCAAGCCAATATGGGTAGTAGACTTCATGAAAAAATCCGGCCTTCAAGAGCTTGTTAATTTCCTTTTCAACGGCTGGCAACCTATCTGGTGCAATATTTCGTTTCTTCTGTTTGATAGGTCTAACTCTTGATCGTACATTCATCTGATGGGAGATCACCTGAGGGTCAATCCCTGACATATTTGTAGGCGTCCACGTAAAGATGTCTGCATTAGCCTGCAACGATTGAATAATCTCCTATTTTTCCCACGGTGGTAGCTGGCTCCTAATGTAAACAAACTTATCCTCAATCTCCCTATACAGTCTCACAGGCTCCAAGGCCTCCACTAGCTCGGGCTTCAGTACTACCTGCTCAAAGATTGATATAGTTTCAATTATTGCTTTGGGAACCTCTTTGCCTTTTACACTATATATTGTTCGACAAAACATAGTAGATCTGGGCTTTCCTCTGATCACCCCGAACCTATCCTTCACCTTTGGGAGTCGGGAATTTCATTAAAAGATACCCCGGATGGATAATTGGCCTCATATTACTAATGAGTGATCTACCCAAAATGACATTGTATGCGATGGACAACATCTTTATTACCATAAAATTCACCTGGCAGGTCACACTCTGGGGATGTACGCTTAGTGTTATTGGTAACTATACAAACCTTGCCGTGGGTATTGCCTAGCCAATAAAGCTATGCAAAGGGGAAGAAACGAGCTTAAGCAGATTGTGAGCAATATTCATTTGCTCAAAATAGTAAATTAAGTTGATGGAACTACTGTTGTCCATGAGGATTTGATTAATCGGATGTTTTGCAATCACAACAAAGATAACTAGTGGGTCGTTATGTAGCATGAGCATATTCCCTAATTAGCGAGAGTAAAAATTATGGGCTCTTCGTCAGATTTCGCCTAAGCCATAGCATCCACTTGAAGAGCCTGGCCTGTATATGCCTTTCTTGCTGATGACAAATCGCCAACCAAGGTTTTGTTATTATACTTTTTGTACATCAGTTTTAATGATGAAAAACATCTATTGGTTTAATCCCTAAGTCATGAGTCAAGTGTATGGTTTTCAACATATATCAATTTCAATATCAAGTATCACTTTGTGAAAATGAAAACCATGTTTTGACGAAGTTTGGAAGGTTAGCACCTTATAAGGAGACATATAAGAAATGTTTTCTTTTTAGAAAACTATCTCCCAGTATTTTGATAAATAACATTCATTAGTTTTGAAACGATTTTTAATGAATTTTTCATTAAATAGAAAGTATATATTTTGGAGGTGGTAATTAGGGTTGTAATCGAACCGAATCGAATCGAGCTTCGACTTGCTCAAGCTCGGCTCGACAAAAAATAGGTAAGCTCGAGCTCGTCTCGAGCTCAAATTAATGTTTGGGCTCGGCTCGTTTAAAGGCTTGTCGAGCTCGAGCCTACTCACGAGCCTGGTCAATAATTTTGTTCACGAGCTCAGTTCATGAGCAACTTGTTTAAAAGCTCAAGAGACAACTCGATAATTTGTTCACGAGCTCAGTTCATGAGCAGCTTGTTTAAAAGCTTGTTTAACATTACATTTAGAAGCTCGTTTAAAAGATCATTTAAAATTATATTTAAATTACCCAACACATACAACAACAATCCATTAATCAAACCAACAACATTAACTTCAAAAAATTTTAAGTATTTTAATTATATACGAGCCTACTCATGAGCTTATATAAACAAGTATGTTTATGAGCCTATTCATGAACCTGTTCATGAGCCTGCTCACGAACTCATTAACGAACTTGCTTACGAGTTAACGAGCCGAACTTTGCATTGCTCAAGATTGGCTCGTTTATATTTCGAGCTCTAAAATCGTGCTCAAGCTCGGCTCGTTTATGAACCGAGCTGAACATGAACGAGCCCTTACCGAATTGAATGCTGAGCTGCTCATGAGCGACTCGGCTCATTTACAGCCCTAGTGGTAATATTGCTAAATCTTGAGTTTGTACTAAAACCCAAAATCTACTTTCTTATAGTTATGGATTTTGATTTTCTAGATATTTTTATTGAATCCAAATAGGGGGTACTTTATCATTTACATTCATGTATTAAAATAAATGGAAGGTAAAATATAAATAAAAGAAAATGTAAATATGTTGTGATGTATGCATGTTGTGGATTATGCTTTCAAGCAAATAGTTCTGAAATCTGTTATGTTTCTATGCATGTTTTGAAACCCCTTTGAAAGGGTTTTCAATGATTTTTGAGTATACTATTTCGAAACATCTATGCAATGCATATGCTTTCAAATTAGGTTTTGGGCTATGTTTTGAAACCTATATATTATGTTTCAAAACCTCATTTCTAGAGAGGTATGTTTCGAAACCTCTGACATTTTGTTAGCAGATCATTTGAAAATCGAGATGCTTTTGCTTTCCATTTCTTTATCTCTCTAGTTTCTCAATCATTTGTTTAATGCATTCTCCATACTAATGAGATTCAAATTTAAATTTAAAAGTAGAGACATTTATTTAATCTTTGTGCCCATAAGATTTTGTCTCCCATCATATGCTGTCTCGAAGTGCTTGTCCAGCTGTAAAGCCTCTATGTTTCGAAACCTTTTGTCTATGTTTCAAAGCCTTAGTGTATTTCTATGATGTTTCGAAACCTATTAAGTATGTTTCGAAACCTACTTTTATGTCTTGTCTCTAACGGCTATAAACAACTATATTTCTATCTCTTGGTATAAATAGCAGGTATTTGAAGACAAGAAGAGATTGATAGAGAAACAACAAGAAAGAACAAGTGAGCACACACTAGAGGCACACACTCAAGCACAAAAGGTGAATAAAATGTTTGATTGAGCTTTCAAGAAGATCTACACACATCCTATTCTTGTGCATTGCAAGTGTGAAAAGGAGAAGTAAGCTGAAATCCAAAGTATCATCCTTCCAGCTCTTCTCAACTCAAGTTAAGAGGTTTGTACAACCATTTGGTAAGGCATTCTATTGCTATACATTCTATTGGGCTGTAAAGATAAACTTCATTTATCTTATTAATGTTGTAAGGTCTGAGTTAAGCCTAAAAACTCATTATGGTATAAAGGTTTGAGTTGAGCCTAAAACTCATTATGTCAAAGGTTTGAGTTTAGCCTTAAAACTCACTTGGTGTAAGGTTTGAGTTAAGCCCGTAAAAACTCACTTGGTGCTAGGTTTGAGTTGAGCCTGTAAAAACTCACTTTGTAAGGTTTTAGGGTGAACCATGGTAAAACCCTTCTTATGGTTGATCACTAGTAAAAGTAATTGGGATTAAAAATCCTTCAAGTGAGTAAGCTTGAAGGTAGTGGATTAGGCTAGGTGCCGAACCACTATATATCTTATGTGCAATTGTTCTTTAGCTTTTGCTTATTATTATTGCCTATTGCACATGTTTTCATAAGTTTTGTTATCAAAGGCTAAAATAGTTTTCTTGAGAATAAACTTATACATATATATATATATAAAACATATCTTCGATATACAAACACCTTTGGTATATTCTTACTTATGTAAATCATCTTTGCCATAGATCATTATTTTGAAATATAAGCTAAAGGATTTTGAATCAAGTAAATCAGAAAAATATATTTTGAAACATACAATCTATATTTCGAAACTAGCAAAACAGTGAGGTTTATTTCGAAACATATAGCCTATATTTCGAAACTTAGTATTTTACTATTAATCAAAGTTTTAAATTATCAAAAATTTATACAAATCCCAATTCACTCCCCTCTTGGGATATATTTGCCATCATTAAGAACCAACAGGTTTATCCTCTAGACATAACATGGATATGCTCTCGCGTAGGCTCATTATCTATAGAAGGTGCAGACGTCTTTTCCTCCTAGGGTCTCCTTTGTTGCTTTTGTTGGGCTCTCCACTATTGATTACCACCATTATTGGGTCCTTTCCTCCACAGGTCGTGGTTTGCCCTTAGAGGCATATCTG
This sequence comes from Diospyros kaki, assembly GCA_036245055.1. Lineage (NCBI taxonomy): Eukaryota > Viridiplantae > Streptophyta > Magnoliopsida > Ericales > Ebenaceae > Diospyros > Diospyros kaki. Next base: position 36,444,229 of record BSEG01000016.1, read on the forward strand.
GTTGCTGCGAGTTGCCAAAGCGCGACCCTCCTTATTGATCTTGGGGTTGCCTTGTCCAATTTAGTAGAAACCAGTCTAGCTTACCTTCTCTTACTAACTGCTCGATCTGGTCACACAGAGCACGCCAATTTTCTATTGAATTGCCTAAACATTGATGAAATTGAGCAAAAGAGTGCAAATCCCTACCCATTGGTCTATCAAAAGGTGGAGGAAAAGTAATGAGGCCAATGTGCCCCATAGAGGAGAGGATGGTTGTACGGGAGTTGGAGAGGGGTGTGTATATCTGGAACTTAACTGGGCCAAAATCATCAAATGTGGGGGTTTTCACATTACTTCACCTAGGCCCCACACCAATCGACCACTCTCTCTTCCTTGCCCCCTTGCCTGATTAGGAATTGCAAGTGCGTAAAATATCCAATTGTACCACATACCTATTAGCATAAGCAAACAATTCAACTGATGTTGTTGGTTGATTAAGAGCCAAAGACTCCTTTAGTGACAAAATGGTGGTTCCCTATAGAAAAGCTGAAACTACCACGCCTATCAACAAATCCTAAACTTCTAAGGTGGCATTCCGAAAGCGATCTATATATTGTCACATCTTATCAAACATTTTTTCGATACTAAGGTAGTGTTTGTTAACCAAGATATAAAGGGAAAAAAGTAGGATAAGAAAAGCATCACAGACAAAAGTGTTTTCCATTTTGTTTGTTAAATTTATCTGGAAAGAAGTCATGTGATTTCTTATCTTGGACTTTCCAGATAAATTTATCTCTCCCCCTCTTCGGATAAGTTATCTTGGACCTTACAGATAAGTTATCTTAATGCAACCTTATCTTACTCATTTTACCAAACGGTACCTAAGAAGGTAAGTAGGATCCTTTTTTCTTGAGGCATTTTGTAGTGAAGGTTGTGATGAATTTTGTACGCAACTGCTCGAACGAGGTACTGTACCAAGGCAGGAGTTCATTGAACCAAGAATGAGCATACTCAACCAGAGACTAAGGAAAAACCAGACACATAGTGGCATCATTCCACTTATACAGATAAGCTAAGGACTCAAACCTTTGTGCATAAAGAGAAGGATCTCCTCTTTTGGTAAATTCAGGCAATTGCAAGAGCTTGAATTTTGGAGGAAGGGAGTGACTCAATATTTCTACAAAAAATGGGACTCTTTGAGGTTGCTTATCATCATGAGTTGTTACAACCATCTTTCGTTCAAAGACTTTTTCAATTAGCGTTTTAATTTCAGAGTTCCACAAAGTGACAAGGGCGCTAGTATTAGAGTCCCATGTTGGCCTCCGCACATCTTTAGTGGAGGTAGTGCTCTCCACCATCTCTTCTCATATGACTCCCTTGTTGGCATTCTTACTCCTCTTAACGTATGACTTCTCAAGCATAGGGAAGTGTGACTATGTGTTTGGCAAAGCCACTAATGGACATGATGATTGTGACGGAGGTGATGTTGGCATCTACTTGAGGGAGGTGCCAATTCGAATTCCTCTCGAGGCAGGAGGCTTAGTGGCACAGGCCTCCCCAAGAGTTGGTAAGAATACGTGCAGTAGCTCAGAAAAATGTTTCAACGCCTTGGATGTCTCTTTATCAATTTTCCTTAAGTCCTCATACCTCTACTCTAATTTCTGTAATTCCATAAGAGACATAATCGATGATTTCCTGACTTCGGAGGTTCCTAGCACATAAACCTAAACTTGAACATCTCCCACACCACTAGGTTGGTCAGACTAAGGAACTTACCTAGAGGGTCGTCCTTGTTGTCTAAAGGCCTGTCGTAAGTGTGTTGAAGTTGGGTGCATAGGAGAAGCATGTGTTAGCGATGAATGATCAATGGACTAGCCTTTCTTTGGTGAATACTGTTAGATAGCCTATTGGTTCCCATGCCCTTGTTGTTGAGCCAACTTACCCCAATTAATTTTGTAATTAATTTTTGATAATTAACAAAAACAATATTTTATAATTGATGTATAATTTGTAGCCCCTAATTATTTAAAGTAAATTATTGTATATTTCAAAATTCATAATCTCCACTAAAACTATGTTTTTAATTAAAACCAAGTCTCAAGCAATTACTATATGTATAAAATTTATTTTCTATAAAATTGGCTTCAGAAGTTGACTCTTGGTTTAATGAAGTCGACTCCCCATAAGTTGAAGTTGACTCTCGTAAAGCTAGAGTCAACCCAACCAAGAGTAAGTTATGCAGATTCGACCTGGTAACATTGGTGTATTTCGAAGAGTCGACTCTAGCAGTGGAGAACTGCTAGAGTCGACTCTTGTATAACTAGAGTTGATTCCCACTTAAAATGGAAGTTGACTCCTATTTTAGGAAAGTCGACTCCTCGGGTCCAACGGTTAATTTTTTGAATGTTAGACAAGTTCTTTAGTTGCGTCTATAAATGCATAAGGATTGTTTTGCGTGAGAATTTTACCATTTATTTGAGTTCAAAGAAGCATTAAAAGTTCCCAATCTCTCATCAAGCTAACCAAGCATCCAAAGGCTCTCAAGCTTCATTGCTCACTTACTCAAGAGCCACAAGGCAAAGAGGAGAAAATCACTTTAAGTTTTATCCGAAGTTCTCCATCTTGAGGTTATTGTATCATTTCATTTATTGCCTTGTATAAGTGTATTTATTGCTTAAATCATTTGAGTCCAAGTGTGGACAAAGTATTGTATTTATTTAAACATTGTTGTGGATTGCTTAGGTTACCTAGAATCATTTGTAATCTAGGGTTGTATTAGTTTCCAATGTGATCTAACGGGAAACCTTGGTGTTGGTTTTAGTGGAACCCAAGGGTGGTTAGACCTTGAGAGAGTGGACTAAGTGTGTTGAATACACCAAACCACTTAAAAATTGTCTTGTGCCATATATTGCGTTTCATTGATATATCTTGTGGCGTGAAATTCATCACTTCAAACTTTCATATATATTTACATAAATCTAATTTGGATAAAATTGTAATTACAAGAAATTTATTCAAAAAATTGGTAAATTTTTTAATCACTCAATTCACCCCCTTCTTGAGTGGCTATACCCCAAGGGACCAACACTTTTTGCAAAGAAATTGTTGCAAGGCTAGTAGCCTGCAATCCTGGGGAAATGATTGAAGGGTGCTCCCTAGTCGCATTATTTTGTTGTCCAAGGAGACTGGTATGTGCAGCCTTGGGCTGGGACGCTATTTAGACTTTTAGTTTGTTTCGCACAGACGACGTTAAATTGTTGTTGTAGGGATACAATAATTAAATTTGTTTGTTCTATGAGAACTCAAGGGCAGCTTGGCAGAACCTAGTGAGAAGAGAGGTGGAGTATGGTCTTTGCTAGTGAGGGGCACTGATAAGCATCCGAAACTACTTATGGGATGGCTTAATCCGTTGTTCGGGAGAGCAGGGCTGCATGGCTAGGCTCGATCCATTGATGGTGGACCTAAAGAGTCTTCAGGAGTGGGTGGCCTCGAAGAGGTCTTCGGCTGAGGGTCTTCGGTTGGGTTCGGCTCTGAGAGAGCTGTGGGGGTCTTTAGGAAGAGCTATTGCTTTATTGTCTCTAGATGGGTCTTTTAGGTCTTTGGGTAGTCTGCGACAAAGAAATAGTTAGAAAGCATGCAAGGAGCTCTCTCATCAAGGCCCTCTAATGCCAAAGCTAGATGTTTCCATGATCTTAAAGATAGTATGTTGATGGGTTGTGTATGTCTTCGGGGTCTTTAGAAGGGTTTCGGGTGATGGATATGAAACATTGGGTTTTGTTTTAGGTCTAGGTGTTCGGTGTTAGACCTAAATCTCGAGGGTAAGAATCTAGGGGGTATTTATAATCATCGAGGAATGGGCCACATGGCAAGGCAAGACACATAAAAGACTATGAGGCACCTAGTTCTTTGGGTCTACGGATAGGCCTGAAGGTACCTTCAGGGATCGGAAGCCCGAAGGGTATACTTCTATGGGTTTTCTCCATAAGGTCTTGAAGACTCTTTGAGTCTTCGAGATTCAGGGGCTCTATGGTCCAAAGAGTCTTTGAGGTTCAAGGATGCTTGGCCAAGCTTGCTCAAAAGACTCCTCGGCCTTAGAGCATATTTGGTTGTCCCACAATAATGTCAGTTGTTCCAATTGTCTCAATTTGGGGTAGTTTTCAAGACGTGTCATGACTATTGGCAATTATAGCACACAATCACCTAGATCTTCTTGCACTCTCCTGAGATATGACCTTTCTTCCCATAATTATAGCACATTATTGTAGTCCTGTACAATTCCTTAGGTGCCATTTCTTGCATTTAGGGTGTGGTTTGTGATGTATAATTTATGCACAGTTAATTCAAGAAAGTGTACTTTAGTTAAATATGTATATAATAATGATAGGAATGTTGATCCCACAGAGAATAGATCACAACACCAAACTAATTTCAAACTAATCTAAGTTGAACTAATTAATTAATTGAGTGAATAAAAATAAAAATAAGAAAAAAATTAACGCAAAACCAAATTCTTCATTGGGAAAAATCAATAACTGAATTCAACTAGGGTTTTTATTTCATTTAATCAATATAAGTATCTATTTGATCCAATTTAAGACAAAAAATACTTAAGGTATTTTAAAATTATTTGCATGAGATAATGGACTTTTCTAAATTAATTAATAAGTTTTTTCAAGTTATATTAATCTTTTATTAATCCAATTCTATTGTCAAATTTCTAAACGGTTGTCAAAAGAAAAAATAAACATCAAGTCTTAGAAACTTCTAATATTGGAAGGGAATTTGACTTATTAAGCTTCTTTGATTTGCACACATGACCTAATTATCAACGACATCATAGTCTAACATATGATTATATTGCCTAAGAATCTAATTTATAATAATCATTTAGTCAATCATGCATAAATTATCAAATTATTAAAATATGGTTAATTTTTTTAAAGCATTAAGTTTAATAATAAAAATTCCTAATGTAAATAATAATAGTGTTTTGAATTGAATTAAACAAATAATGACATAATTCCAAGATTAAAATCCATCTAAATCCTAACTAAAAAAATTTAGATAGACATAATTAAATAAAATTAAAAATTTAAATAAATAAGAAGTTAATTTCTCCCTTCCCATATCTAGAATCAGATTTGCTTTAGATCGGAGTTGCCAACCAGATTTGGGTGCATGCTTCTGCCTGCTACTTGCCTTGTGCCTACTTGCTTAGGCCAAGCTTGGTACCAGCCTGTCTGCTTCCATCCATTGCGTGTGGCTGCCTATTGCGGCTTCCGTTGCTTGTCTTCCTCTTCTTTTCCCTTTTTATACTTATTTCTTCTCAATTTTTTCTTATATTTATCTTCAATTTCTCTTCTACTTCCAAGATTCTCTCTTGCTTCTCTCCTTATCTTCCTTAGTTTATAAATTAATTTATAATATTAAGTGTTATTGTCAAACTACAACAATTAAATTTATTTATCTTGAGAATAGCTAGAACAAAGTTTCCTATGAGAACAATAAGGTCCGAAGTGCTACCTAGAAGATTAATAGAGGCTGGACTTGATCCGTTATTTGGAAGAGCTAAGGCTTCGAGGGGGTTGGATGAGTCTTCGAGTCAATTTCCCTCAAAAAGTCTTCAGGCAACCAAGGTCAAAAGGGTCCCAGAGAGTCTTCCGGGGAGGGTCCTGATTAGTCCTCTTGGCGACTATGCTGAATGGGTCTTTAATCAAAGAGACAGTCAAAAGGCACACAGGGATCTTCCCCACACGAGTCCTCCGATACCTAAGTCAGACACTGATGTCCAAAAGTAAATATGCAAGGATGTAGATGATATGTGAGTTATATGTTAGTTGTGGGTCTTCCAAGGAGTAATCTCCCGATGGGTAAAGCATAGTTCAGAGTTTAAGTCTTCTAGATCAAGGTCTCAAAGAGAAGGTGTGATTCTATACAAGTTGCCCAAAAGATCCTTTTATTATGGAATGGGCCAATATTTATAGATTCCTAGTGGTGGGACACACGTAGCACGTGGTATGCGGGTGAGAGTTTCCTAACTCTTCGGAAAAGATGCATCGGGTGAGGCTAAAGGGCGTAGAGATATCTTCAGGGGTGAAAGTACCTAAATGAGTGGCTCTGGATGGGTTCGAAAGGTCTTCGGAGCCACAAGGTAACTTAGGCTTGGATGACTAGGGGTGAGTCTTCGAACTATGCAATGCTGAGACTTAACCACCCCATAAGACTCTTCGGAAGTTCTGGATGACTCTCGCCCTAGGAGACTCTAAGGAGTTATTCGGATCTTCAGGCATACATGGGTTATTTTTATGAACCTTGGTTTTTCTAGGGCACCCCACGACATTAAGTTATAAGAGTTTCTTTAAGGCTCATTTCTTTGAATTTATTTCTTTCGTTTCCAACAAAAAGAAATTTAAATTATGTAAAATCCATATAAACTCTCACTTTAAGTAGAAAATATAACACAAACTTAAGACCAAAATTAGATAAAAATATGCATAAAATTAAGCTCTATCAATTTGCCTTCCTTTCTTAAATTCTTTCCTTTGCGGTTTAAGCTTGGATACTCATTTGTCTTATCTTCTAGAGTCTTGGACTTGAGCATCCCCATCCTTATAAGATTGGTATTCACTGTCATAGCCTTGAACACCACCCCAACATAAGACTATAAATTAATTAGACTTGGGGCTTGTTGGAGTTTTAATCACAACCCTTTTAGAAATTTTTGGGCCATCTCAATTTCATCTCTCGTATAGCAACATGTATTTAATTAGTCGTGTAACTTTCGTTTCTTACTACGACATCGACATATTGCTCAATTATCATAGGTTCCTAAATTCTCAAGCCTTTTCTACCTTCCAACATGTTAGAAAGTTGATGTCACAATCAAATTGTGCACAATGGGCTCGGTCCCTAGGGTGGGTGGTGTGGCTTGAAGTTTCTCTAAGTTATCCTTCACCACTAACTCATCTCATCTCTCAGCATGAATGTAGCACAATTTATTTTCTCCTTATCGCTGCACCCAATATGATCGAGTAGTTACTCAATCTCCTTCAACCATATTGAGCCTCAAATTTGATATTCAAAGCCTTTGCATATATCCTAATAAGTTTTCCATCAATCTCTCTATTCAATCCATCTAATTTTCATCACTGTTAGGGTTAGTTGTAGTGAGTTCTTTTCATACCCTAACCATCTATATTTATAGCGATCATATTTAAGAATAAACAACTCATGCAAGCATAAAAAACATATTTCATTTAATTTCTAGAATAATAGTGCAATGGCATTTTAGAGTTCTTTAAGTAAGTTGATCAACTCATAAATCATAAAAATTTAGCCTTGCAAAAAAAGTCATCCTAATCATCACTAGCATAAATAGGGTAGTCAACTTCAGATTTAGCCTCTTCGTCTTCTATCATGTCTTTTTTTGGGGTCATTTTCCTCCAGATCCTCCTCGGGTTCTATTTCCATATGCTCATCTTCCCAAGGTTCTCTAACATCCACTTATCCTTATTTTTCATGCCTAAGGTGTTCAACAAACTCTAATTAATCTTTAAATTGGTAGACTAGACAAACAACCTTTATTGTAGGGACCCACTCTTGGTTAATAAACCAATGATATATTCCATTTAGACCAAATAAGGTTGTGAAAGTACGTGATTTATGGGAAAATCCATCAATGCCTCTTCAACAAAGTCTAGGAATTATGATAAACTTTCCTCGTCACCCATAATCCTTCATTCGAGTTTAAATAACACAAGTTCCACTTATTAAAGACTAGTAAATAAGATGTTTAAAGATTAAATAGGCCAAAATATGGAGGTATATGTTAATGATTTGCTTACATGAAGCTTAAGGGTTGAAAATCACGCGATGGATTTACAAGAAACATTTGACAATTTGAGGCAATATTAAATGAAACTTAACTTAAAGAAATATCCCTTTGGGGTTCAGTCTAGGAAATTCTTGGGATACATGATTACATATAGAGGGATAAAAGCTAATCTAGAGAAGATTTGCCTTATTTTGAATATGTAATCTCTGTGGAATGTAAATGAAGTTCAAAAGTTTCTGAATGGATCATAATCCTCAGCCATTTCATGTCAAGGTTAGATGATTGTTGCTTTCCATTCTTTAAAATTTTGAAGAAACCTAAGGACTTCCAGTGGACTTTGGAGTGTGAAGAAGCTTTTGTAAAGTTAAAGCAGTATCTTATTTCACCACCATTATTAACTAAACCAAGTTTGGATGGTAAGTTATTAGTTTATCTAGCTATTAATGTTAATGCACTAAGCTTGGTAATTGTGAAGGAGGAGGCAGGGTTAAAATCCAATTTATTGTTAGGTTGTATTTCTGAATAAGGCCCAAGGCGATAATGATGTTTCGGGTGAGTCTAATCTTCATAGGCCTCGCCCCGATTGAAGTATAACCCAAAATCACCACTTATTGGCAACCCAATTAGAAGTCGGGCTATAAGCCCATTAGTCATTTCTTTGGAGGAGAAACGGGCCTTAGCTTATTTGCTCAAGAAATGAGAAGCCCTGCTCATTACCTATGTAGCCCATTGCTTGTGTGGCCCATTACTTATGCAATCCCATTTGTTTGTCTTGCCCTAGCTTCCCTCATATATATATATATATATATGATGTTTTGTTCTTTAGAGACTAATCTCTCTCTCTCTCTCTCTCTCTCTCTCTCTCCTTCCCTCTCTTCTAGTCGATACCGAGTTCCTCCCCCATTCTTGTTCTTTATCAACCGACGCCTTCTTCTCTCAGTCCACGATGCCCGACTTGCTACTTTGTGCTGCATATCTTAGATCTTCTTTTGACATTTTATGCCGATCCGAGATGCCTCTTGCGTGGCCTATATATACAGATTCTCGACTCCCTCATTTAGAGAGTGCAGTGAAGCCATCTTGATTTGTCTTCCTCAACCCATTATCTTTTTGATACCTCTTATTTCCTTTATGGACTCTACTCCGTGAAGAGCATTCTATTGGCAAAAAGGGTTTCATTTTGATCAAGAGAGAGATGGATGTTTGGACGGTTTAGGGCTAGGTTTTGTTGGGGCTTGGTGGCCTTATTCTCGGTGTTGCCTAAGTGGTGATTTGTTGTCCAAATCTAAGCCTTAAATTTCTTTATTGTGATTGCCAGGGAGTTTTTTCGTATGCTTTGTGTATATTTTCAGATTTCTGGTTGTCGATTATCTTGCACTAACCTATTGTTTTGTAGATCTTCCACTCACAAATGGTATCAAAGCTTTGTTAGGCTTCTGGGTTGTGAAAAATTGAAACCAAATTGGTAAACCCCTTCTTTTTCAGATCTAATTTTGCGTTAAGCTTTGTGCTAACTACATCTGATTTTCTCAAATTGCTTTCTTCAAATTTTGAGTTGGGGTGAAATAACCCCATATCCAGAACCAGCGGTCGTTGGGCTTTCGACTTGTGTGGTGCTTGTAAGCCCACTCGTTGGCTGGCAGTAGCGTGTGCAATGGCATGTGAACCTGCGACGATTTGATTTTTTCGACCCTCTCTTTAGTATCAGAATTTGTTTCTGATCTTCATTGTTAGTTTTTTTTTTTTTTTTGGTTTGAAAATCTGTCCCTAGTTGAAGTTATTCTTTGTGAATCGGTTGCCAAGGTCTTTGGGTTGAACCTTTGTGTTTCTTAGTCCCTTTTATATGTTGCATTTTTCTGTGTTGTGCATATTCTTCATGAACATGACTGCACGTCACTTTGAATTGAGTGTTTTCAATGGGAAAGGAGATTTTTCTATTTGGCAACAAAAGATGAAAGAAATTTTAGTTCAACAAAAAGTTTCAAAAGCCATTGATGGCAAGTTTCTTGAAACTAGCACTTCAGAACAAAATATAGAAGCTGGTGAGCTTACCTACACATCTATAATTTTGCACCTCTCTGATTCAGTTTTAAAAAAAGTTGGTAAATTAAAAACCACAAAAGAGCTTTGGGAAAAGTTTGAACAATTATATGTGAAAAAATCCACTCCAAATAAACTCTTCTTACTTGAAAGTTTGTTTAGTTTTAAAATTGACCCCTCTAAGGATTTAGATGACAATTTAGATATCTTTAACAAGCTAGTACAAGATATCACAAATTGTGGTGAAATAGTGTCCGATGACTATAAGGCAATTATTTTGTTAAATTCTATTCCTAACATTTATAAAGAAGTTAAAAATGCTATTAAGTATGGTGGGAACACGTTAACACCTAAAATTGTCATAGATTCTCTAAGGAGTAAGGAAATGGAATTGAGGAATGAGAGAAAACACGGTGAAGTCCACATGATGAGGGGGAAATCTCAATTTAGGAATCAAGAAGGAGGTGGCATGAAGAAATGGAAAAGTAAGTCTAAATCAAAAACCCGAGGAAAGGGTAATAAGTGTTACAGTTGTGGGAAAATCAAACACTTCATTAAGGATTGTTATGTCAAGAAAGGTAAACAAAAAGAAAATGATAGAGATCATGAAGAGACAAACATGGTTACCTTTTATGATCGAAGTGAGGTATATATGCTCTTAAATTCCAACTCTAGTGAAGAATCTAGTAGAACCTTGTAGGGAGCTAAAACTCTATACACAATATTGGAAAAGTTAGCATATGTACTGATTTTGATTACTTAGAAGCTTCAACACTATTTTCAAGCTCATCTTGTTGTGGTGATGATGAAGCACCGGTTAAAAAGGTATTATAAAAGCTTGATTTATCTATAAGGATGTTGAATGGTTAATGGAGCTAAGTGAGTTTGATATCTAGTATAAGTCTCGACCAACCTTCAAAGCATAAGTACTGGCAAACTTTGTGTTGGAGCTTGCAAGTTGTGATTCACAAGAGTGTGTAGAAAAATATTTAGATGAAATCAGAGTAGGAGATCCAAGTTGGGAGATATATGAGTCTAAGGCTTAGGAGTTGGACTGTTGATTGTAAGTTTGGAGGGAAATTAATGGAGGTATGCTTTAAAATTTCAATTTGGCGTAACTAATAATGAAGTTGAATACAAACTCTAATTGTTGGCTTGAGATTAGTGGTAGAAATGGGTCGGGTTAAGAAAGTAAAAGTGGTGAGTAATTCACAACTTACAGTGAATCAAGTATGTGGAGCTTTTGATATAAAAAAATCCAAGATGGAATTATAGCTACAAAAGGCCATGGAGTTGGTATCACAATTTTAGGAATTTAAAATCTTGCAAGTGCCCCAAGTTGAAAATTAAAGGCTAACGAGCTTTCTAAGTTAGCATTTTCTCTTTGTGGGGCGCTTGTTAAAGGGGTGATAATAGAGGAATTGCAAGCTCCAAGCATTGTAGAGGCAAATGTGGTTTACATTTCAAAAGTAGGAGATAATCGGATAACATTAATTATGGATTTAAAACATGGGAAGCTACTTGAGGATAGAAGAGATGTCAAAAATTTGTTGAAAAAATATGCTAGATTTGTTATTGTTAATAGGGTTTTATATAAAAGGTCTACAAGTATGTTGTTACTTTGATGAGTTTGATTTTGAGAATGTTTGATAATGAGATCTAAGTAAAACTTTAATGAACCTTGATGATGAGCTTTCAAATTGTAAGTATATGCTTAAAATTGAAATTAGGTTTTAAATCAAGTAAGACTGCTCATTAATTGATTAACATATCTTTTACTTAAGTAAAATTAAATTGTAATTGAGTAATTATGTTTGGAAAAGTCAGTTTTAATTAAATTTCAAACATTACTCTAGTATATTGCTAATTGAGTAAGATATTTTAGATTTTGAAGTTTAATCAAGTAAAGATATATTTTAATTGAGTAACAAGTGTTGTACTTGACTAACTTATCCTTTTAATCGAGTAAGACCAAAATACTTAAGAGTTTAATCGATTATATACTTGTTTTACTCAAATATGTGATGGAATAGTATTACTCGATTAACTATATCTTTTAATCAAGTAATAAATCTAGGACAAAATGATAAGTCTTTGTACTTGAGCATTTAATTGACTAAGAATAAATATTAATTGATTAACTATGTACCTTAATCGAGTAACTAAATTTTATCATCGAGCAATAATTAGTAAGCAAAATGTCAAGTCTATGTACTTGAACATTTAGTTGAATAAGAAGTTAATCTTAATCGAGCAAATTCATACTTAGTCAAGTAAAAATTATTTAACAAAGAGTGAGTATTTGCACTTGAAATGAACTAACTATTAAGCTTATTCGAGTAATTGTATATCTTACTCATGTAATACCAAATTTTACTCAACTAATGTTAAAAAAAACTAGCCGTTACAAAAGGCATTAAATGTGCACAATTTTCACTTTTTTAGACATCTCAGCTTTATTTAATGCATTTTGATTATTCTTTCATACAATTGGCATCAAATTTATCTTCAAAGATACATTTAACCGTCAGAATGGGAAAGAATAGTAAAATCTTGCAAGTCACAAGTTTACATACTTTTATCCTTCGAACAAATCAACAAGTACATTGAAGAAACATAAACTATAAATACCCATGACACGTATGAAGGTGAGACTGCCTAAGTTGATAAGAAATGTTCTCTAGAAGAGAATGAGAAAGAAAAGAAAGAAAAAGAAGAGTTGACATTTTGTTGTGTTCATCCTCTATATTCATTTGTCTACAAATTCTTTTATTTCCAGAGAGAGTGAAGAGCTTTCCTTTTCTATCTTTTATACTCTTTGAGTATATTTGTAAAATCCCTCATGAGCTTTCTTTCTCATTCTTTTAGAGGATTATTTTCTTTGTGAGCTTTTGCTCATATTCTTTGAGAGCTAGTATTCTTGTGAGCTTGTGCCCCACATTTTTCTCTCTGAATTTATTGAAAGGTTATAGTTGATCCTTACAAAAGCTAGTGTCAAGGTTGTAGTTGAGTCTTGAAAAAGAAACTAAAAGGTTTCAACTCAGCCTATGAAATGTTGTGTAAAAGGTTATAACTGAGCAATGCAAAAGCTATAGAGGATAGTGCTTACCTTTTTAAACATGCACTCCCTAGTGGATTTGGAAAATCCTTGGTGAAGATCTAAAATAATGTAGTAGGTTGGATTGTGCTGAACCACTATAAACCATGTGTGCATTGTCTCTTGTATATCCTTTTACATTTGATTTTCATATCCTATGCACTTTTCAGCATTGATTTTGAAATCATAAAAGTCTTAGACTGTGTTCTCCTTACTATTTTCTGCCCATTTTGAGTTTTTAGTTTTTCAAAATATTGAAAACGCGTTTATTTTGTTATTTTCAAAAACATATTTTCAAAAATAAGAAAAAATTTTGTAAAGGAAACCCAAATCTCACAGATCTCTCTCTCTCTCTCTCTCTCTCTCTCTCTCTCTTTCTCTCATCTCTTCTCTCTCTCAAGCCTCGGTTGTCGACCACACCAGCCATCTCCGTCACCACCACGAGCCACTGTTGACCACCCCCCGCCATTCAATCTTGCTGGTTGTCTCCTTTCTCCTCTATTCTCTCCTCTCTCATATTTTCTCTCGACTGTGATTCAATCTTGCTGGTTGCCATTAGATCTGAGGAGATTTGGCTATTGGATCTCATTAGTTTTTGGGTTTGTTAGTCGATAGGCCCTTGGGTGTCGGGTGGTTGCCTCTGATTGTCGAAAACCACCAACCATGATAGCTAGTGGTGATTGACAATGCGTATATAGATGTTGGTTGAAAATTAAAAATTAGATCTACAAAAATCCAATCGTTAAACCTGAACCTTTTTTGTGTATGTTAACCCTCTTGGCTTGGAGTTTCTAAAGGTAGGCTTTGATCGTGTGAATCTCTAGTCGATGGTGGTCATCTGTGACAGAGAAGATGCAAGGTGCCAGAGAATAGAAGAAGAAAAGAGAAAAAAAGAAAAGAAGATGAGAAAAAAAAAAAGAAAAGAAAAGAAGAAAAAAGAAAACACAAAATAGTTTTTCAAAATTCCAAAATAAACGCGTTTTTTAATTTTCTATTTTAAGAAACAGTTTTTCAGAATGACAAAAAGAATGTGTTTTTAAAAATCTCAAAACATGCACTCAAAACACAAAACTGAAAATGAATTCAAATACAAAGAGAACACCACCTTAGCATTTTCTATTTGCAGTCATAGCACGATTTGCAAAGCAACAAAAGGCATAAAACAGTTTTTGTGTAAAATCTTCATTCAAAAGTTTTGAAACACCCAATTCACCCCTCTTTTGGGTGTACACTCCAATACTTTCATACTTCATTGTTTGGGTCTAGTCAAAGTTGAATTTTCTCTTAGGAAAATCACAAAAAAGCTTATGATAATCATTTTAGAGCTAAATCTTTATCCTCGAAAGCATTTAGGTAGGCTTTTATTGGCCAATGACATAGTGTGATGTAAAAAATATGGTTAAGAGGTGTGATGGATGTCAACATAATGAGTATTGGAACCACCTTCCTACTCAAGAGATGGAGCCTACAACAATGTCATGACAGTGGGAAATTGACTTGGATGGGGGGCTTTACCTAAAACTATGAGGTAATATAAATTTTTGATAGCTATCACTAATTATTTTACTAAATGGGTTGGGGCTGAGCCTTTAACAAGGGTTATAGTGAGGCAAGCTTAGAAATTCTTATGACATTCAATTATTTGGTGGTTTGGACTTCTAGGGTTATTGTCGCTAATAGTGGAATGCAATTTGACAGTAAGGAATTCATATCTATTTGTGAAGGGTTTCGAATGTAGTTTCGATTTATTGTAGTTAGTCATCCACGAGATAATGGATAGGTGGAGGTAATTAATCGGGTATTATTACAAAGTTCAAAGGTGAGGCTTGATAGAGCTGAGAGTTTGTCAACTTATGAACTTCCAAGTGTCCTTTGGGTGAATTGGACAACAATGCAAACACCAACGGAGGAGACACCATTCACTGAGGCTTTGTTGCTTGTAGAAGTAGGGATCCTTAATTCTTGGACAAGTCATTTTATAGAGGAAGGAAATAATGAGGCTTTAAAAAGACTATTCTTGATTTGATTGAGGAGGTTCAAGAAAGGTTAGAGTTTTGACGAGCTTTATATCATTAGAAGATGGCTAGGCATTGTAATCGAAGAGTTAGAAACGAGGTTTCATAATGGGAGATTGGGTGCTTTAGAAGGTCGGGGGTTTCAACATTGCCTGACAAAAGTGGAAAATTGGCTCCTAAATGGGAGAGACCCTTTAGAGTGAACAAGGTAATTTGGGTAGGTTTTTTTGAGTTAAAAAGGTCAAATAGGGGGCAAGATTCCTCATGTTTGGGCTTCGGGTAATTTAAAAAGATATTATCAATAAACACTTTAATGTTTTGTGATTCCCCCAACTTCATGAATTGTTACTCTAGGAGTCAATCAAAGAATATATGGTTTTCTTTTCTCATAAAGGTTCTTTGGAGATTATGACTAGTTATTTTCTCTTTTTCTAAAAGGCTTTCCTACACTATATATTTCCTATCCCTTGGCTACTCTAGGAGTCAATCAAAGAATATATGGTTTTCTTTTCTCATAAAGGTTCTTTGGAGATTATGACTAGTTATTTTCTCTTTTTCCAAAAGGCTTTCCTACACCATATATTTCCTATCCCTTGGCTACCTAAAAAGGTTGGCTTCACAAGGCATTATTCTTATATCCCTTAATTGCCTAAAATTTATAAGGTGTTATTCTCATTTCCCTTGGCTGCCTAAAAGGTTAGCTTCACAAGGCATTATTCTCATTTCCCTTTAACTACTTGAAAATGTTTTATTCTTATTTCCCTCAACTAGTTAAAAAGGTTAGCTTCATAATACATTATTTCATAGGATGTTATTCTCAATTTCCTTAGCTACCTAAAATGGTTAGCTTTGCAGGGTGTTATTCTCATTTCCTTCACCTACTTGAAAAGGTCAGCTTTGCAGGATGTTATTCTCATTTCCCTCGATTCCTGAAAAGATTAGCCCTGTGGGGTTACATTCCTAATTCCCTAAGGTATTGGAAAGGGGAAGTTTCATGAGATGTTATGAGAGTCTCACAGGGTTGTATGCTTAATTCCCTTGGGTGCTAGAAAGGGGAAGCTTCACAAGATGTTTGGAGATAAATTTCGAGAAATAAGTTGTGACCCTTTGGAAAGAATACCTCAAGAGGAAATCTTTGAAAGCTAAACACTTAGACCCTAATCCCATTAATAAAGATAAACCACTTGTTGTCATTTTGAATTCAATACAAATGATAGTTAATATTGAGTTGTCTTATGTTTCTATTTTTGTTTTGTTAACTATGAATGAGAATAAATGCAGTACAAAGAAACATAAGATATAAGCAAAATGTTGATGCAAATATTCCTTGTTGATTAAATAACATAGAAGGTACACAATCATGAACAATAATAAAAAGAAAAGGCATACAAACTAAAAAAAAAACACTTAATAGGGCAAATGAAGCTTATCTCAATGTCTTCTCCCCGTAAGTTTGCCGATACCATTTGGAGTGTTGCTTTAGTGTGATTCCACAAAAAAAATGGTGTAGAAGAGGGAATAGTTCTTATTCTTTCTAGGATAGACTCTATTCTTAGTAATAGATTTATAAACTCCTAGAAGGAAAAGAAGTGGCCATTGTCTTATGAGCGAGAAGCTATAAGGTTCTGGCGATTGATTAGAAGATGGATGAGATGGTGAATTTACATGGCCAACAAGCAAAACAAACAACTATATGAGAAACGGTGTCTTCTACCTCTAATAAAAATGCAAATACAATCCCCCTTTCTTGCATTCCTCAACCACTCAATAGAAACCCCATTTGGCAAGGATATCTATTGTTTTCTTCTCTTGCTCAGGACTAATGGCAACCATTAGAAAAAGAAGAATGGAATTAGAAAGGTAAGGGTGATCTAGACATGACAATAAATGAGTTATAAAGTGTGGAATGTAAAAGGTTGGTTAGTTGCATTTTGTCGAACCAAGAAAAAGATAATAAGAATTGAATTTAAGGCACAAAAAATGTGTCAGGGGCATAGTAAAGGCAAAATGTAAAACTAAATGGTGGCATTGTAAGGGAAGTTATGATTTTGAAAATCAATGTGTCTTCCATCCAAGTAAATATTCTCATCTAGAAATTCTCTAATTTAGGGTATTCCAAAATCAATTCATTTAACTAATGGTCCATCTAAAAGTGTGGGTTCATCATTGAGGAGATTAAGGTAGATGCTCTTAATTATCTACCCCAATGTTAGATTTGGATGACATTTAACAGGCATGAAACATTTGATGTATCTTTGTACATATTTAATGGCAAGCTATCTTCATTCATTGCTCTTCAATCTTGTATAAATGAGTCCCTAGATTTCCTATTAGATATCTCATTCTGAAATTGTTAAGAATATGTTACGAGATTATCTAATAACGAAATTTATTAAATGTTCTTGGTCTATAGATTTTTCAAATGGGAACTTTGATTAATTAATTACAGACCAGCACGTAACTTTACTAATTTGATTAGTATGAAATACTAATGATAAAGCGTAGAGGGTCACATACCACAGAACAGGTGATGTTCATAGTAAACTCGTTGGTGGTTGTCAGTTGAACATCCCATTGAATGTGACACCTATAACAGATCACATGACATAGTGGATAATGATCTCATTATCAAGTTGTGATTGTGTAACTGATCCTTTAACTTGAAGCAACATAGTTATCTAGTGTATTGGTGTACGAGATTTGTTGATGCTTTAAACCATCCAATTGCAAGGTAGAGATGTTCATCTTATGTGGTCTTATATTGCTTGGGCATAGAGGTAGGTGCTTATGGTTATGATTTGGCACCCTCATTATGTTAAGCAATGTGTTATGTGGTATACTACTAATATGACAAGAAAGTCATTGGCCAAGGTAGTATTAATGATTGGGAAAGAGTTTCTCGATGTGTCATTTAGTCACATTGATGGGATTAGATACATAGTTATTAAGTTTGTGAGTTTATCACTTCATGACTCTCGCTCAGTTGGGACGTTAAGTGATGGAAAAATTGTATTATATGATAATCATCAATTGTAATAGGTTTACAATCAATAGACTTCATTATCTTTTAGATTATCCTGATATGTTGCTAGACTTCACTCAAAATTGTCAGAATGTCTTGAGAAGATGGAGAGATTCTTGAGACAAATCAAAGTGTCACTACAAAAAAAATGAATTTTAGCGGAGGTTTTTTTGTCATTTTACGACAGTTTTCAAAACCACCACAGATACAACCGTTGAGAGGCATTTTGCAGCAGTTTTCAACAATCACTGCAAAGTTATATTTTTTGTGACGGTTTATGAACCATCGCAAAATATATTATTTCCCGACAGTTAGTAACATTTAGCGGCGATTTTAAAATCGCTGTTAAATTTTAATATAAAATTCAATCTTGCCATGACTTTAGCGGTGGTTTCGAAATCGAATCGTTGCTAAATTTGAATATTAGTATTGATTTTAGTGGCGGTGACTGAAGGAGGAGGTAGATGGGTCAACGACGGGAGTGAGTTCACAGAGAGAGAGAGAGAGAAAGAGATAAGGGGGGAAGAGGGGGTGAGTTAGGGTTTCCAATAGAGGAGAAGAGAAATATGGGGATTTGGGAAAAAAAAATTTGGCCTTTTCTTATTTTTTTTGAAACATTTATTTGTTAAATAAAAATAAAATTATTTATGAAAATAATATTATTAATTATTTGATTCATAAAAAATAATTTATGATTATGATAACTAATAAAATAATAATTTGAAATAATAATCTAAAATATGGTAATAAAATAATTTAAATTATTGTATCAAATTAATATTTATTTAAAAATATAATTATATTATAAATCTAATAATTATAATAAATTAGTTTGATATATTGGATTATTTATTATTAGTTTGTTACCTCAAATAATTAATTTTTTTCTATAAATAAGAATTACATTAAACGAAAATTGTAGAGCATCTACAGATTATCAAGATAGACCTTGAGTTTTATAAATAAATTATGAGGCAAAACTTGTAAACAATGAAAGTAAAATTAAATACTGGAAAAAGAATAAATTTTCAAAACTAACTATATATGACTATTATACAAAGAGATGAAGTGATGATCAACCAAATAACGAAGAGTCCGACACACAAAGACAAGTATTGAGAGAGTTTAAAAATAGTTTTGATAATACTTTCATAAAAAATAAGAAGATATTTCGTAAATTTATTTTAAAAATAATTTCTTTCTAATTAAAATTGCATGTTCGAGTTAAGTTTTAAGAACCATTATTATATGCTAAATTTATACTATTATTATCAAGATATAATAATGAATTTTTTTATGCAAGAGAATGTCTCGATCAAGATACAAGAGAGTGTGTTTTAGTGTTTTCGAGAGGCTTGCAAAGAGAAAAACAAGTTTATGGCACAAATAAGATCACTTGCGAACCTTTTGATGCATAAGTTAGTTTTGTGTTCGAAGTGAAATTATAGTTTCATTAAGATTTTGATGCATAAGTCAGTTTTCTCCTATTTATAGAGAGAAAGAAACTGACAAGGTAGCACCTAGACTCATTTTTATATAATACAGTCTCTCGATATTGTTTAATTTTTGTGATTTCTAAAATTTAAAATAATAAAAACTTTAACAATATTATGGTTTTTAAACTTTTTATTTATTTTTCAAATGTAGTGTTTGTTTACATTTTGTACATATTTAATAAATATTACTAGTAGTTAATTATTATATAACATTTGTAGGGTTTGTTTATTACCAATTGTACACATTCAAATATAGTGTTTGTTTACATTTTGTAATTTATGTATAAAATTATAGATATATGAATACCCACACATATATAACATTTGTAATTATGTGTGGATAAGTTTATAAACAATTACCCATACATGCATAACATTTATTAATACGTGTGGGTAATTATTAAAAAAATTAAATTAATTTTTTTATAATAAAATAAAAAGAATAATCGAATAAATTAAAAATAAATTAATCAATTAAAAAATAAAAAGAAGAGTTAACATATTTTTTTAAATTTTTTTATACATTTTCAAAAGTTTATATATTTTTAATATAAATATTAGATTATTTTTTAAAATTTTGCGACAACTCTTCAAAATCGCAAGAAAATTTATTTTTTAATTATTAAATGAATAAATTTTGTAGCAATTCTTAATCGCTGCAAATGTTAATTTAATTTAATTTTGTAATTAATAAATTATCTTCTAAATTTTAAGACAATTTTTCAAAAATTATTGCAAAATTTATTTTTTAATCATTAAATTAATAAATTTTACAGTGGTTAAGATATTAATTTAATTTAATTTTTTAATTATTAAATTATTTTCTAAATTTTACCACAATTTTTCAAAAACTGTTAAAAAATAAAATAAAATATTTAAATTTTGCGATAATTTATTCTTAATAGAGGGAGTAAATGGAGCCATAGTAGATTATTATTACGTTTAATTGGCTTTACATTATATTATATAATATATATGCGGAGAAAAAGGAATTTGCAAGAAGCTTCTCGTGGAAGCTTGAATCGGCCGCATATATATATATACATATACGACATGCGGACAAGCAGAGATGACAACGATGACTGTACCAGAATAAAAAGCCAGTAGCAAGCAGTTCACCGAAGCCAACAACTAGCAATCCTCCAGACAAGCCAGCGATGCAGCATGTAGGTGGTCGGCGGAACCGCAAGCTAGTGGGTTAGCGGCGGCGAGCAACCTGTGTGCGAGCTACATGCGGCGATTGCAAACAGCGTACAAGAAGCGAGCAGCGTGCAACGTGCGAGTGAGCGGCCTGCGGCCAGCATGCAGTATGTGTGCAAGCAGCGAGCAGTGTGTGGCAAATGTGCAGCGTTCGAGTAGTAGGCGATCAAGACGTTGCGGATGGCTGATGGTGCAGTTGCGGCAGTTGGAGGTTCTAGCAGCAAGAGTTGCCGGCAGGACCCGCTTCTAGTTTCTGGCGGGTTTCTTCTTCATCTTCAACAAGGTCGCTGGTTAGGGCAAGAGTTGCAGTAGTTAATAGCAAGTAGACTGTAGACGACCGGAGTTGCAAGTGGTCAGAGTTGCAGTGGCAAGCAGTTCAGCGAGCTGTTGTAGTAGCAAGCAATTCGGTGAAATAGTTTACTGCGATAACTGGCAAGTGTTGCCGGTTGACCAATGTTCTGTTTCTCCGGTGGCTGCTTCGGTGTCGGTAATTAAGTGTTGTCGGCAGTTTTCTCCAGCCCCTTTTTGTCAGTATGCTTGGGCAAGTGTTTCCGGCGGGGTTTCAGGCTCCTGTCCCTTTCGATTGTAAGCTCGTGGTTGACTCGATTATAGATTCGGGAACATGCTTGATTAAAGGTTCATGAGTTGAAACGTCTACAGGTTTACATGCAGCTTCAATTATTGTTTCGTGATCAACTCTAGAATTGCTTCTTTATAAATATATTAATAAATTTATTTATAATTTTATAATAATATTATTAATAGAATGTCTTGATAATAAGATATGTTATGATTTAAAAAATTAATTAACTAATGTATGAATTTAATAGAGTATTTATTGTTTTAATCGAATAAAAAAATATTTATTTTAGTAACAACTAACAAGTATAATACTCAACTGATTTTTTTTAATTAAGTAAAATCTAAATATTTAAATGATTAATTGATTATATACTTATTTTACTCGAATATATGATGAAATAATATTATTTGAATAAATAAAGAGTTAATAAACTAAGTGGTATATTAGTTGAATAACTATAACGTTTAATAAAGTAATGAATCTAGATTAAAATAACAAGTCTTTATATTTGTATGATTCTATCATTAATCGATTAAAAATAAATATTAATCGAGTAAAATATATTATCAACACGTCTTACTAAAATAATTATATATTTCAATAGAGTAATACCTAATTTACTCAAATAATGTTATATTAAATTTTAAAAAAATTAATCATTAAATATAGCATTGAATATACATTTCAAATATTTTATCTACAAATAAAATTTATAAATTGGGATGATACTGTAAAACTTATAAAATTTTTAAATAAAATCAATAACACTTCATAATAATTCTATCAAAAATTAATAATAAGTCATAATGGTGATTAAAATTATTATTAATTTTTAAATAAGATTATTATGAATTATATAATATTATACCAACATATATATATAAATAATATTGTTATGAAAATATAGTAATTATTTAAAATATATGAAAATTTGTACATATTTTGAATAATATGTAGAATAATTTTTATTTTTATTTTAAATAATATATGTTACAGAACACATCATAGATTAATTTTTAAATAATACATATTTATTGTATCTTATTTTTAAGTCAAACCATTTATTTATGCTATTTGTATTTGTAAAGATATAGCGATTTATCAATGTTTTATTATACTATTTTGTTAAAATTTTACTACCCTATTTTGCCTTATATATTAAGAATAAATTAAATTATTTCCAATACACCCTCTATTAATTTAATAGCAATTCTATATTTATTTATAAAGTTTTTCTTTGTTATTGAATAGTTTTACTATTAAAAAGGTCCATTTGTATGATTATCAAAATAAAATAAAAATTATATTATAATATATTTAATTATAAAACTTTTCAATTGCCGTTTTTAATTTACATTATTAAGAAACCACATTGCCAAAATTTAGGGGCCAATTTGACCCAGTGGTGTTGTGAACCAGTGGGCAGGCCAAGGCCCAGACCTATACAAGGAAGGAAACCTAGGGTTCCTCCCCCATCCTGCCGACTGTGCTTTCCAGTGTAGCGCTGTTGGTCTCTCAGCCGAAGGCAGTTATCCCCGTCGTGCTCGCCGCTGCCTCGGCGTCTCAGAGAGAGAGAGAGAGAGGTTTCTTCTTCTTCTTCTTCTTCTTCTTCTTCTTCTTCAATCCGTCCACTCTGCACATTGGTAACACTTCTCTTCCATTCATCGTCAATTTATTATGTGTAATCAACTGCTCGTCATTTGTTCAAGTGTTCCTCAATCTTTTTGGACAGTGTGTGTTTGATTCAACACAGAAGTTGATTACACACACTGTTTTGTTTCTTATTTTTGCGGCCTTCTTTCTTCTTCTCTGTCTCTGTCTCTGTCTCTCTCTCTACAAATGGATATATATATATATATATAGATACAGTTCCTTCGACATCTTGTTACTGCTTAGTATGCACATAAATCTGGCATAATAAAACAAACTGCATAATGCACAAATTTGAATGATTTTGACAGACTAAAATGTATTGGAGGTCAAACTAAAAAAACCAAGAAATTGCAAATAAAGCTCAGGTATGAAATGATAAAATTGCATAAAAGTGAAACGTCTACATAATTTATAAAAAAATCCACAGCTCCAGTTGGTTAGGGTTGTTTGGGTGTGGGGCTGACTTGGCTGTTCTAGTTAAGGTTTTATGTTGAATTGTTTCCTAGTGTAGATGTTTTCTAAATGGTGTCTTCATTATTGCATGGCAGGTGTTTGATAGAATGTATGAAAGAACCTTACAAAATGTAGTTGTTTTCAAAGGAAAAAAGAAGCTACCATTTCAGGAAACTGAGCATGTAGCAGAAGACAACTCTACTGATCTATTTTGAATGTAGTGATATATGGTTGAAGTTTAGATTTTCTATTGATGTTTGCCTTTTTTGCAGAGTTAAATCAGGTTTATTGGGGTGATATATAATTATGGTGTTTTTTTTCTTTACTCGAATAGGATCGCTACATTAAGGGTATTTTAGGAAGCAATGGCAAATGAAACTTAATTATATATTTATTCCAAATACAAGTATGTGGAATTCAATTGAATTCCAAATTTTAAGTTGTGTCATTCTACATTCAAATTTGTTCATTCCTAACAGGGTGAAAAACTTTCATGTCTTTGCACTTTTTCTTAACCTTACAATATGGTGATCCTTTTGAAGAAAAAATTGCGGGAACTTTATATTTTGTAATTCAGTCTAATCCCTTATACCTGTTCCATGAATTTAAGTAGGGTGGATGCTGAAAAATAGACATGGAAATGATGGGGGAGACTTATGGATGGAATAAAGAAGGCATTGGTGGTGGCAAGAGGGGTAGAGAAAAAGGGCTGTAGGTGTCAACACTGGGGTCATAAACTTGATTGAATGGGGGAGGAGGGGGCTGTTTTGGTTAGTGCAGGATAGGATAGGGAAGTGCAGGGGAAGAAAATTAGTACTAAATGAAGTTGTTAATGTTAAAATTATGATACAAATACATGGGCATCTCATTTAAAGAGTGGGGAAAATTATATTATTTTACAAATGAAGGGCATCTGAGTGATACAAGGCATTAGTTTATGTGGTTCCTAGTAATTTATCCTTACTTTAATCAAATTTTGAATTATGGAATAGTGGATATTTAAAATTTAGCAATTTTTTTTTTTGGAAAAAAAGAAAAAATTAACTAGAGAGCATCTGTTGCTCAAGTAGAAATCAACTACTGCTAACTAATAAATAATGAACATTTCCTGTGCATCAAGAAAATTATTATATAGTCATCCTACTTAGTTTTTTGCTGAGTGATAAGCTTTACATTCTTGTATAAAATAATTTACTAGAAATCTTGGTCTAGGTGGTGAAGTTACAGTAACAGAAACAGATCCATCACTTCTATTTTCCCACTCCATTGAGAAAGCATATTTCTCATCTTTTTGATCCAATCTTTTTCCTTTTTGAATACCCCTTCCCTCTCAAAGATCCTAGGACAAACCCCCGTGATCAACTGCCACCCTGTTGGTAGGTGGTGGCATGCCCATAGTTGGGCTTATAGGATTGTTACTAGGGTCTAGCTTCAGCATAGGCTCAATTTGGGTCACCTTAACATGGACAGCCATATTTTAAGTAGCACATCATGTAGCCTGCCCTAACCCAACCCTGCCAGCCTAATGTCCATCCTTTACCATGTAAAATAATTGTTGTTGGGGCATGTTCGTCTTGTGATTAACCCTGTATGTGTATTGTGGATGAGCATCTTATATTGTATGTATTTGTTTTATGGCCATACAATCCCTTCTTACCCGGGACATAGTAAAAAGAAAATACAGAAAGACTAACTGTTTCATCTTTATATCATCTTTGGAAAAATTCAGGCACATGTACGGATAGTTAAAGGGGGAGGGAGAGACAGAGAGGATTATGAAGCAGTCAAAGGATCCATTTGAAGTTGCATTTGAGGAACAAAAGGAGGAATCACCACCTGGTTCTCCCATTACTGGCCCCGATGGTCTTGAAACTCAAATTAATGTTCAATCTGAATCTGCAGCTGTGCAGTTCCCTGTTTATGCTAGTGTTCAAGAAGATGATGACGACATTGTTAAAAACACCAATGCTGGCCCCTCAAATACGAAGCCTTTGAAATCCAGAGCTGGGGCTACTGCAGCTGCAGCAGTGACGGGTAAAAACAAAGAAGAAGATGAGGAAGAAGAAGACAACATGGATGTTGACCTTGCGAAGCTTCCATCTACCTCCGACCCTGATAAAATGTCTAAGATGCAGTAATTCCTTGTTCTTGATTAATATTTCCTTTATCCTGTCATATTTTTGAAAAATAATTGTCACCGTAGTTAATACTGTTTTACATGGTCATAATTTCCAATCTGTTAAAGTTTTTATAGGTTTAAATTTTCCAGATGAACTTTTGTGAATTAAGTACTCATCAAGCAGAAATTGTGTGGCACTGTAACTATTGACGTCTTGATGCGTAAGTATAACTTTTTTGGCACTAACCTGTGCTAGGAAAGCTTCCTTCACTGGTCTATAACCGAAGTTTGAATAATAACAAGCCTTGCAAGGCAATGCATTTTTGATGACTACCTAATTACCAAGTATCAACCATTGTTATTTGAACAATGATATTCCAGCTGGAGAGAGATGGAGGCATTGTGGCAGTGGAGAAGGGAGATTGTGGTGGCTTTTTGTGGCAGTGACCAACAAGAAAGACTGAGAGGGTGAGATCGGGAGAGAGATACTGAAGGGGAGGTTGGCCAGTGGCGGTGGGCAGTGAGGAAGGGCAGCAACAGTCAAGATAGACGGTGGGGGGGGGGGAGGGTTTTATACTTGAGGGGCAAAATTGTCCAAACTGAGTAAAAATTTATCCCACCAAAGTAGGATTAAATTATCCCATGGGGGGAAATAATCTGAGGCTTAAGTTATCTTGCTTTTGATTTATGGTTTAGGGTTGTATTGTTAATTGGCATTATGAATGGTGTGCTACAAGCCCTAACTTAGTTAGGTTGAAGTGCAGCTAATGATGATGATTTCTTTTCTATTTTGTTGAATATGTAAATTTACACTTACTCCTTGTCCCTTTGAACCATTATATATTGATAATTTCTTTCAGGGCCATTTTATCACGGTTCACAGGGGAGCAAATGAGTAGGTATGAATCCTTCCGGAGATCAGGATTTCAGAAAGCAAACATGAAAAGGGTATGCGTTTCACTTTGGCTCTTTTTACCAATTATGTTTCGCATCCAAGTAGGCATGAGCTTATTTTCTGCACTGTGTGTGTTTCAAAGGAACCATTTACAGTAGTGCCATGTAGTATAATGCCAGCATTGATATTTCACGTGTTGGTTGATGAGACAGAACAAAGGTGCGAATAAACTCAAGACATGGAGGGATACTTTAGAATCTAAAGATTTTAAAATAAGTAGAGTGAAAACCAAATATATGGAATGTAAATTGAGTAAAAACATAAGTATGGATGAGGTTATGGTAAAATTGGAAGATCAAGTTATTCTAAGAAAATATCAATTTAGATATCTTGGATCAATCATAAAAAAAGACGAGGAGAAATGAGGACGCTACCTATAGAATCAAGGCTGTATGGTTAAAATGGAAAAGTACATCTAGTGTTATATGGATTAGTAAAATAACAATAAAATTAAAAGGAAAATTTATAAGATAGCTATAAGACTAACTTTGTTGTATGTATGGCACATAATGTTGGGTAGTAAAGTGTCAATATATGCAAAATATGAGTGTAACCGAGATAAAGATGCTAAGCAATGTGGTTGTACAAAGAACATATTAAATTAGAAATGAGTTTATTTGTAATAAGGTCGGAGTGACTCCTATTGAAGATAAGATGTGATGGTTTGGGCCATTGAGAAGAAGACCAATGAAGCTCTTGTGAGAAGAATGGATGGAATGAAACAAGTAGTTAGCAAAAAGAGGGAAAGAAAGACCAAGAAAAACTAGGTGGGAGGAGGCACTTAGCGTTGATATTAAGTATATGAGCCTTACAGAATATAAGGTCATGGATGGAATGAATAGAAAGCTTTCATGTAGCCGATCTCACATGGTGGGATAATAGCTTGATATTTTGTTGTTTTGGTGACAAGACATTCACAAAAGATGATTTTTCATCTTTAGCCTTATGCTATCGTGCAATCTCCATAATTAGATGCATTATTTTTGTGTTAAAAACTCCTCCTGGGGTCATGTATTAACTATTTGTTTTGCTTACAAATGTGATCCAAGTGCAGTTGTTATCAAGCATTACTGGAAGTGCAAAAATTTCTGTACCAATGACAATTGTGGTCTCAGGGATAGCAAAAATGTTTGTTGGTGAACTTGTTGAAACAGGTTTTCAAATTTTACCGAGTTTCAATTTTTACATTATGAGCTTAGTTCTTGATTCGAACTGAATGTGCATGCCAAAAATTTAAATGGTCATTCTTATTTTTATCACGTTTGCAGCCAGAATTGTGATGGCGGAGAGAAAGGAGAGTGGGCCTATCAGGCCCTGCCATGTTAGGGAAGCATACAGAAGATTAAAACTTGAAGGCAAGATACCAAAAAGATCTGTTCCAAGGCTCTTTAGGTAGACTGGCCTGGAGGCAAACTTATCAAGGTAATTTCCGTGTTTTTTTTTCAATGACTTTGTGGTACATGGGTTGAGGTCATTTGTTTCAGTCTCTCATATTGGTAGGCTGCATTTTTGCGGGACTGAAGAATTTTTAGAGCATCAGGTTGACGATAAAGCCAATCATTTATTTTACACTAGTGCAATAATGCAAAAACCTTAACTTCTGCATGATGCATTATCTGAACTATGAACATTTTGTAAAAGCTATTAAATATACATAATGCAGGACATTTCCTTCTGTTTTTTATTTTTATTTTGTGGGGTGGGGTGGGGTGATGGGGGGAAATAAGACTTTAACAGTTTTAAGGATTTTCATAACAATTCGTAAAATTTGTGCGCTTTATGAAAGAAATCATTCAGAGATAGTCATTGGTTGGCAACTCCAACATTTTGCTATATTAAACCAGAGTTGCAATATCATTTCTTGTTGATTTTCTTTTCATTGTATTAGCAGTAGAATCTTCAAAGAGTTATACTAATTGCAGACATCCCCAAACAATTTTTACGCTGTGAATATTCAAGTATTGGCATTTTAGGTTTCTTTTTTTGTTCCTGAATGTGTTTTATATTTTCTTTATTGTAATTGGTACTGTTGCTACTACTTGCAGATCTTTTGCCAGAGAAAGTTCCAAGAAGATTCAAAACCAGTTTTGGTTGCATTTTAATTTAAGTCATAGCCTGTCAGGACCCTTTCTCATTGGTGATTATGTTGGTGCCTGCAATGTATATAAAGTATCGTTGACAGACGCGTGGGTTTGCCTTTTGAATCCTATAAAGTATATTTCCTCTTTTTCGCTTTCCGTTTTCTCTTTGAAAATTTTGTAAAGTTTGCAGGGCCTATAAAAAAATTAGTGTTTTAAAATTAATATATATATGTTTACTTGTCAATATAAATTAAGATAGTGTTTGTTAAAATAAGTAAAATAAGACTTTATTAAGATAATTTATTTGTAAAGTTTAAGATAAATTATTTAAAAGAAGGGAAGAGATAAATTTATCCTAAAAATTTAAGATAGGAGGTTATGTGATTCTTTTTAAAAGAATTTAATGAATATAATAAAAAATATTTTTATTTAAATATTTTTATATTTTATTTTTTTAATTTATATAAAAAGCTGCTAAGTAAACAGGAAAAAAAAAAAAGAAAAAGGTAGCCTGAAATTGAAAAAGAAAAAGAAGACCTGAGCGGGCTTTTATCAATGACGCCGACGCATCTCTCCTGAAATTGAAGGCGGCCGAACCCCCAGAATAGGGCTAGAATGAATAATTTATTCGCTCGGTCAAGGCTTTCTGTCTTTATTAAAAGTCTTGTTAGACGTGAGCTGAGAGATCATGAAACTATTATCGAAGGTGGCCCCTTTTTATGGAATGATGATATTGGAATTTGAAGCATGCTGCACACACTCGCCATTGAAAATTGTCTTTGTAGTCTTGAATTATTGTTGTTTTTCTTTTTTATTTTTTTATCTCTTATGGAAGGATTGGAATGTCATGTCTTTTTAAGATATTTCTTCTCTAGTTAAGTACAACAAGGAAGCAATTATACTTTTATATAACTTATTATTTATAAATTTTTTTATTTCATCTTTACTTGTGGATAGAGAACTACTCATGAGAGTTAATATAGGTTTATACTCATGCATGTTAAATCTTTTAAGGAGGTTTTTAATGTATTTTTGTTGACTTGTATAGATTCTTTCATTATTTTGCCTAATTTGTAAACTAAGAAAATATAGACTCTTTTTTTTGTTCCTAATCACAGCTTTATTCTCATCCATCTTGTTCCTAAAGATCTATTTTGTTCCTATTGTTGGATGATCATCTGGCTTAGCCACAAGTTGTCAAACTTCATTCATTACAAATTGATTTAGCTCTTCTTGCATAACTAATATCCAATTTTCATCCTCCATCGCTTCTTGAATATTTTTGAGTTCTATTTGTGATAGGAATGATGTGAACCTACATTCATTTCTAATCTTATTCTAACTCTTTTGGATGGATCACCCATTATTTCATTGTTTTCCATCTATTTTCTTTTCTCTAGGGAATGTGGGTTCTCTTTACTCTTGTATTGCCTCTATATTATTTTCTTAAGGATTGTTTTCTCCTAAGGAAGCATGTTCTTTAGGAAGTATGTTAATCTCTTGGTCGTCTAAAAACCAAAAAAATTAAGTATGTTGATCTCTTGATTATCTAAAAAGCAAAACAATGTAGATCTCTACTACTAAAGTTGAATATGTTTCAGCTAGTAGTTGTTGTGCACAAATTTTGTGGATTAAATAGCAATTGAAGCTTATGGAATTAAGGTAATTCATATTCCTCTTAAGTGTGACAATTCCAATGCTATAAATTTGTCCAAAAATCCGGTGCATTACTCTAGAACTAAGCATATAGAATTTATGCATCATTTTATTATAAATCATGTTAAAAAAGGGGATATAATCTTGGAATATGTGCCAACAAAAAATCAAAGGTAATATTTTTACCAAACCTCTAAACAAAAATTAGTTCACAAAAATCAAAACTGAATTACTAAAATTTGAGGATTAAAAATAGTCGAGTATAAACCCTATAGGCTATAGTAATTGAGTAAATTTGGTTCTTAATCAAGTAGATTTAATTCTTAGTCGAGTAGATTTAGTTCTTAATAGAGTAAGTGTGATCCTTAATCGAGTAAAAATAAAGCATTAATCGAGTATATTTTAAATCTCTCAATTGGGTGTTTTTAATTTAGTAAAGCTTGATTTGAAATTGACTACTGTAAATCATTAATCGAGTAATAATAGGAATTAGTCGAGACAATTTTTGAACAAAGTAGGTGTGATTTCATAAGCAAGCCTTACTTGAGTAACAATCAAGGTTACTCGAATAAATTGCAAGGCTCTAATTGATTACAAAAATTCCATACTTGAGTACAAAGTAAAAGTAGTCAACTAATATTCTGGTTGTACTCGATTACAAATAAAAATAGTAGAGTAAAAAATCCATATTAACTTTAAAATTAAGGTTTCAAATCTAATTTTTTCACAAGTATAAACAGAAGCTCACTCGATTAAATCTCACCTTTCACAAATCCTTGTACCCTAGCTCTCAGCAAAATCAATTCTAGGTAATCCTCAAGTCTTTCCTCTTTCAATTTTGATTGTTTGTGCATGAAATCGAATCACTTTCAATGAAGGGTGTTCAAAAAAATTGCTAAATCGTGAAAAATGATCGCACTACATTGCACCACGCAATTTTTTTTAAGGGAATAAGTTGAGATGGTTTGAGAAATTTGTAAACTGTGTGATTTACAGTTTGATAAAAATAATTTTAGTTTTTAACCAAACTGTTTGACTATTAAGACTTTAGTAATTAGTAGTAAACTGATTATACTTGGCCTTTGGACTTTAATAGTTATAGCATGTTTTGGAAATACGTTTAAATTTTCATTTTGATTTTTAACCTTGTAAAAAAGTTAATTTTGAAGTGAAAAACTAAAAATATGTTAAAATGATCAACCAAAAAGGTTTTAGACCCAATTTGTTAATCTACCAAGCCCAATAGAAAGCCCACTTGGACAAACTGCGGAAACCGCACCGTATTTTGTAGTGCGGTCTGTGGAAACCAAATTAGACCGTGCGATTTGGAGTAATAAAAAAATCATACATATGGTTTGACGTATTGAAAAGGGCTTAGATCGGCTAAATTGCACCGCGAACACCCCTACTTTCAATCATCCTCATCTCATTCAAAAAAATTCATTATAAAAAACCTAGCCTTTAGTACTCTTAGAATCGAGTCCGAAACCTCTCAAATGGCACCCAAACGTAAAGATATCTCCTTCTCACCTAGTGAACCATCATCCTCCAAGAAACTGTTCTGACACCTAGCTCTCTTACTCTCTCTCTCTCTCTCACACACACACACACACACGCACACACAAAGATTTAGGAATGACCGACACAAAACCTTATTCATTGATGTTATGTCTAGGGGTTTCTTACTCGGTAGGAACATTAACTAGTCTAAGTTTGAATCCATCAAATTCGGGGTAGAATACATAGAGAACAAGAAAGAGGAATTTACCCTGAAAAATGGATCACTAACTTGGGTTGGTAGAAGCTCTCTACACTAAACCTACAAATATACCCTGAAGCCCTGGTTGAATTATACTCTAGCTTACCTAAATCACCCATAGAGAACAAGAAAGAGGAATTTGGTACATATAATACATATAATATTAAATTTAGGTTCAACGGGGTAGAATACATGAACACAGTTAAAAGATTGGTCAATCACCTAGAACTATCCCCCTGTGAAAAGGTCTTACATTATCTAGACCTTAACTATGATAAAATATGGACTACCTTCACT
Organism: Diospyros kaki; assembly: GCA_036245055.1. Taxonomy (NCBI): domain Eukaryota; kingdom Viridiplantae; phylum Streptophyta; class Magnoliopsida; order Ericales; family Ebenaceae; genus Diospyros; species Diospyros kaki. The sequence goes on from BSEG01000016.1 coordinate 36,476,468, forward strand.
GGTAAGAAAGTAACATTTTTAGCAGTCAGTCGCTTAGGGTCACATAAGTTTCTAAACCCAGAACATGGGGTTCTTCACCATTTCATTGTCACCTCAATAAACACTAGGGAAGGGTCATTTCACTTTGTGACCTATACTGGTTTACTTCTCATGCGATGTGTCATCCACAACATTCATCTCAGCCTCCCTTGCTTCCTCTTCACTTGTATGTATGATTCTGTCATTTCCAAAACTTCTAGCAAGCTTCCATTTGGGATGCTTGTTACTCTAATTCTTAACAAAACCCACAGACCTATTCTTGAAAGGTCTATATCTCACTCCCCTTTTTGATACTTATTCTAGCCAAACCCTTAAGAGAATGAGAATCAAATTTGAAAAAGGGGTATAGAAAATGCCTTCTAAAGAAGAGAAACCAAAACACCTAGAAGTGGGTAATCCTCTATCTAACCCTTTTACTCAAGGTGCTAGGACTTCTCAATCTTCCCAACCTTCAACACCCTCACCTACTCAAACAACCACTCAAGCCCCTGCTTCATCATCCCAACAACCTACCCAACCTATGAGGATTCAAATAAATGACTTCATTACAAGGTCTCTCACAAGGCTCTTAGATAGGCAGGAAGATCTAATTGCCATAATGGACAAGTTGGAGCAAAGATAGAAAAATATAGGAGAAAGTCTAGCTGAAATCAAGACAACTATGCAAACAACAGGAAGAATAAAGACAATCGCCCAAAGGTCTTCAAGGACAATAATAGAAGAAGAAGGAGATAAGGAAGGACCTCCACCAGCTAAAGGATAGATTTTGTATGTATTTTTCTATTTTTGGTATCAATGTACTTAATCTCAATGTATCTCTTCATATCTAATGAAATATCAATGTTCAATTCTTCAAATTACTCATATGACAATATGAATTCAAATACATAAGATAGGGGGGACAATTATCTGAAAATGTTCTATATGTCAGGAGAAGCATTCTCATGCAACCTTTCTATTGTCTTTAAGGGAAGCCCCTTTTGTTAATGACAAAAAGGGGGAGAAGAAGAACAAAAATCTAAAAACACATTTATTATGTTTAGAGGGAGTCTCTTGTATTAATATGTTTTGTCATCATCAAATTGGCTCATAAATCAAAAAAGGGGAGATTGTTGAGAATTTTGTTGTTTTGATTTAATGAGAAAATTAGTAAATTTGTTTAAAAGATGATGACCAAAACAATCTCATATAATTTAGAGTGATATGTAAAGTAATCGAGTTAGTCAAGTGTTAATCGAGTAAATAAATTAAATCAAGTCAAGTTATAAACTTTGTTAATCGAGTAATGAGTTCATTACAATTGAGTATTTCTTTGGTAAAAAAAGTCTTAGTCAAAATTTATAGTAAAGATGCTTGTATAATCGATTGTAAGATTTTTTGTAATTGAGTAAGCATTAGACAAGCCTAAAGGTAATTGATTACAAATATAAGTTTATTCGAGTAAATATCTATATACTTGACTAAATAGGAGTTTGTATTCAAGTAGGTAATGTAAGTTTCTGTTAAGACAAAAGTAATCGAGTAATGATGCATCTATACTCGAGTAAATCCCTTTATATAATCAAGTATGTATTCTTGAAGATTTTTTTAGGTTCTAAATTGAATTTGTATTCAAGTACTTAAACTTGTAATTTAGTAATGTATGTTATGTACTCAAGTAAAGTACTTTTATAATCAAGTAAATAAGTGTTTAAGATATGCCAAGTTTCTGGATCATAAGTTTAATCGAGTATGAAAATTTGTATTCTGTAAAAATCCTTTTGTACTTGAGTAAATAAACTTTTGTAATCGAGTATATGTTGAATCTTTTTGTGACAAAAAATTAATCGAGTAAACGATAGTTTGTACTAGAGTAAGATGTAAATGCAATTGATTATGAAACTTATATAGTTGAGTAAAGATCAAATTTAGTCAAGTAAACTTAGTTTTGTACTCAAGAAACCTTTGTTTGAATTTGAATTTTATAGACATTACAGCTCATTGAATGCAACCTGTCTTTACTTGTCAAAGCATTAAATGATCTCCAGACAAGATGTGCATGAATTATGAATTTCTAACTAATTGTTTGAGTTTTGTAGAGACAAAAAAATGGCAATTGTGACTCAAAAACAAAAAGAATATTCTTTTTGTTTAAGGACAGGTCAATTGGAGCATTTAATACCTAGACTATAAAAGGAGTTTGAAGATAGATTAAAAAATACATACCCTAAACTCCAAAAAAAAAAACTTTCGAATCCTCAAGAAGCTTTAAAAAATCATCACTACTTGAGCCCTTCAAAAAGAGAGAAAGTATTCTTCAAATCATTTTATCTCTTTGAATCATCAAGAGAAGTTTTTGTAAATTGTGTAATATCATCTTCTTCTCTTGGTTTCTTTTCTTCACATTTCCTTATAAATCTGTAAAGGTTAAGCCTTACCCTAGTAAAAAGCACTGGTTGTGGTTGAACCATTTGAAAAGCCATAGTTGTAAAGGTTTGTAGCTGAGACTGTTTCAAAACCACTATATATCTTTGTGTGATGCAATTTTTTTCATTCTTATTTGCTGATTTAAGTTTTTTTTAAGGGTGAAAAAAGCTTAATTCACCCCCCTCTTAAGCTAACAATCTCCACAGTTCACAACAAAACCCATATTCATCCTGTTTGATCAAATCAAACCATTCCGCTTTATAAATTTTTATAAAACCTCCATGCTTATGTCAAGAATTAACCTTCAGGCATTCAACATCTCACGCCTAACATGCACATGTTATTGTCCAATGTAATTATCACACAACCAATAACACTTAGTATATATCAACAACCTATTATGTAGAACAACAAAAATGGTCAATCGGTTACAACAAAACTATCGACCGATTTTGCACTGTGTAAAACTGTCAATTATTTATCTTAGAATTGTCAACCGATTTGTTTTTTTAATGAAGAATTGTCAACCAATTATTGTAACAAGTCGACATATTTGACTTTTTATAACAAATGGTCAACTTTTCTTTAGAACTCGTCGAAAGTTTTATCATCTGCACACAACTAACTGCCCGAAACCCTGCAAAACTTGACACAAACATACTCGTATATGCATTAAATACCAAGTTAAGTCTTTGATATCACTGTTAGAATAGTCATATGGTAGTATGTGAAATTTTTAAAATTTTCACATCAGAGATGTATTACGGAAACTTACACAAACCATATACAACTTAGGTATTTAAGCAAAGTTGTATTACATCATATGTAATATAATAAATGCAAACTTAGAAGCCCGATGTCAAGTGGGTGTACATTGAGACCTTATCCTCCTCAAGCTGTGGAGGGCCTAGTCCATCCATACCTAGCAAGCCTTCCAGTATCAACTCGTAGTCCTCGTCCTATGCTAGCCATAGGACACCAAGTCACTCTCACCCGTTAAATTCTCTCAGAAAATTTAATATCTTTGTTGTCCAGAAAAATACCCAAGAGGAGGGTGAATTGGGTTTTAAAAAAAATTAATAATTTTAACTCTTTTAAAAACTCTTAAATTTGTGATCTTAATATGTGGTGATTGTAGTAAAATTAATAACAATAAAATGATACAACTATAAGGAACAAGAGAAATTTATAGAGGTTTAGCTCTAAAGAACCTAATCCTCTCTCTCAAGACTTAGCTCGAGACTCTCAAGACTTAGGTTGAGGTTTCACTAGGGAGAATCAACACTAGCTTTTAATTAGAGTTAGAACCATTATACAATCCCTTGCTGAAGTAAGAACCACTAGCATACTACTAGCAAATATAATCCCCTCACACAATAAGTGAGTAAAAACAACAAACTTATAATCAAAGGCAATTGCAAACAAGTCACCAACGATTGAGAATTCCACCAACCAACACATTTCCAGCACTTCGAACCTTCTCACTCTTGTTTGAATGGTCGATTAAGTTTGTTCTACTTGAGCCTCCATACTTACCCTATATATACATATATATATATATATATATATATCTTCCAAACACACTAGCCATTAAAGAAAGAGTTAATATGAAGTTTGAAATTAAAAAAATGTTTAGACTTTCTCAAACAATAAGAAAACATATCTCACCTTTAATTTAAAATAAATTTACTTTTTGCATGAGAAATCAAGATTTGAAAATTCAAATATAAGATTTTGAGACATAAATGATTAAAACAAGAAAACATATCTAAAAGCAATCTCCTTTAATTCAAAATAAATTTACTTTTTGTATGAGTAAGAGAAAACATGTCTAAAAATAATTCTCCTTTAATTCAAAATTTGAAAATTCAAATATAAACTTTTGAGACATAAATGATTAAAATAAGAAAATATGTCTAAAAGTAATTCTCTTTTAATTCAAAATAAATTTACTTTTTGTATGAGTAAGATAAAACATGTCTAAAAATAATTCTCCTTTAATTCAAAATTTGAAAATTCAAATATAAACTTTTGAGACATAAATGATTAAAATAAGAAAATATGTCTAAAAGCAATTCTCTTTTAATTCAAAATAAATTTACTTTTTGTATGAGTAAGAGAAAACATGTCTAAAAATAATTCTCTTTAATTCAAAATAAATTTACTTTTTGCATGAGAAAGAGAATACATTTATATCATGAAAATATTTTTATTAATCATCAAAACTTAATTAATATGAGCAAGTTGACTCAACAATCTTCCATCTCAATGATTGAGCCACTTGTAGCAAGAAACAGACTAGGAGCAAAAGTAGAAGAAAACAACAAAACAGGCAAGAGGAAGAAGCTAAAGCTCACCAAACCTCTCTTCCCTCTCCTGATTCTTACCTTATTTATGGGGTCCAAAAAATCCCCACGTGTGCCCTCAAACTAGCTGAAAGAATGGCACGTGTAAGCCATTAAATGGATCGAAGACGACAAAACTAGTTGATTGTTTCATTTGAGTTGATCGTTTTCCAAGTCTCTGGAAAAATGGTTGACCTTCTCCTTAAATTGTCAACTGTTTCTCCTAACAATAAAGGAAATCTAGTTGATCATTTACAGAAGCAGTTGACAGTTTCGACCTATATGCTGCAGGGTCCCATATATAGGTACAACCGACTCATTAAATTTTAATAAACCTTGTCATTAATTATTAATGACATATTCTGACCCATTATTAACTATTAATGATGTTGACTAGACAACAGGTGCATAGTTTTGATACCAGACCCCACGCTATATAATGTGTGATTTTTTAGGTTCATTGTCTAATAGCAATCAAATAACATCAAACCCTTTTGACACTAGTCAAAGACCTCGACCCATCTCTAGAATCTTTCGATTTCTCAAGACGTTCTGAAAGGCCCTAGGTAGCGCCTAGCAACGACCCAAAATAATATAGAAGGGAATAAAGTCTAACTTCAAATGAGCCTATTACAGTTGATGATTACCTTATAATATAATCCTTTCACCACCTAACATCCACCGAGTGAGAGTTATGGTATGATAAACTCACAAGCTCAGTAATTGTGTGTTCGATCTCATCAGTGTGACTAGATAATACCTCAAGAAGCTCTTTCTTGATTAATCATACTGTCTCAGTTAAGGACTTTCCTATCACACTAACGATAGACCATATAAGACGTTCGCTTAAACTTAATAAGGGTGACAAATCCTATCTGTGAGCACCTACCTCTATGCACTAGCAATACGAAATCACATAAATGAACGTCCCCACCATGCAATTGGATGCTTCAGCTCATTAACAAATCTCGCACACCAATCCATAAGAAAACTGTGTCACTTCAAGTTAAATGATTAATTGCACAATCAAAATTTGATGGCAAGATTATTATCCACCATGTTATGTGATCAGTTATCGGTATCATATTCAGTGCGTTGTTCTCTAATAACCACCCATGAGTTTACTATAAGCATTATATGCTATGAGGTATGTGACTCACCACCCTTAACCAATAGTATCTCATACTAATCAAGGTAATAAACTATGTGTCAGTCCATAATTGATTAATCAAAGTCTCCATTTGAATAATCTAAGAACTAGAACATTTAAGAAATCTTATTACTAGAGAATCTTGTCACATATTCTTAATGCCTTAAGAATACAAATCTCAAACAGGAAATCTAGGGATTCATTTATACAACAAACTGGAGAGTAATGAATGATGAAAAACTTCTCTTTATTAATATATACAAAGATACATCAAATGCATTTACACGCCTACTAGCTATCGTCTAAATCTAGCATTAGGGCAAATCACTAACATTCTCATCATGACTTTTCTTTAATGCATGATCATTTCTTTTCAAATCTTCATATTCAACAAGCAAAATAGTCGGTGGCACTTTTCCCAAGGGTTTAGGTGCTCTTGCCATTGCTAGGGGATTACTCTTTAGGGTTGTTGAATGCCCGTGAGAACTCATACTAGCACCCCAATTGGGAAGGGAGGTTGTTCTAGGGAATAGTATCTTACTCCAGGGAAGTGTTAAGAAGTTAGGCCCATTTACCAACTTCGCACTGAAGAATATTGCTGGTTATTAAGGCTTCTTGCCCCCCAGACGGGGGGTGCTTGCTACTGCCCTGGGGGATTGCCTTTTCTAACAAGAAGACTTATCCTATCGAGAGGACTCATTCTAATCGGAATACTTATTTTGATGGGAGGACTGTTTCTTCTGACAGGAGGACTTCTATTGCTAGGAGGATTATTAACTCCATCATGGGGTGTTGCCCTAGAGAAAGTGTATGATGTGGTATTTCGAGGGAACTCATTCTTGTTTTGGGGCTTGTGTTCCTTCTTATATTACTTAGTTTGTTTCCAACACAAGTAAATCTGGTTATTCTTGCCATCAATCCTGACTTTTGTCAGTTTCTCACATATAATGCTAAATTGTTGCTATTAAAATACAATAATTGAAATTTGTAATGTGAGAGTGCTCAGATCACTGCAGGGTAAGGTAAACAACTAGCATATGTCCACTCATGGAAACAAGTTATGGGTGGCTTTGCTATCTGAGAGAAAGGAAATAAGTTATCTAGGAGAAGTCTTGCTGTCAAGCAGAACTGCACACACGGAACAAGGTTAGGAGGCACGCAAAAATTCCTTTCTCGCTTATGCCCTCCAATGTTTAAGTCAATATGGGAATGAAGTCGTTGCCTGGGAGAAGAGATAATTACTCTTCCAGACAGTTAGGTAAGTAAATTTTATAAAAAATTTGACTACTGTGAATGTGGAAAAAAAAAAACTCCCCCTCAAAGTGAGGAAAAGGGTTATTTATAGCCATTTTTACCATAAATATCAGAGGAGGACATGTGTCATTTGGGCGTGAAGACAACTATCTTAGGTTATGCTTGAATGGACTTAAGAGGAATCCTTAGAGGGCTTTGTGGCCAAAAGAATCCTCCAGGAGAATGTGGGCCTTATGGCAAGCTACTATGAACAGAGCAATATAGCATGGTATTAATTTCTACGTGATTTTTCCAGGTGAACATCTCATGTATCAAATATAACATTCTTCCATGAGAGTCTTTAATCGAGGGAGAGCATCCCTGTGTTGTCCACTATCGGGAGGACTGCCATTGTGGTCAAGAGAGCATCTCTAGGGAGGACTTCCGTCCTCCAAGAGACCCTCCGAGACTACTATTTTTATCCCAAGTTGTTGTTTGGAAAAACTCCAGGATGACCATTATTGTTTTGGGAGAGCAAGGCCAGCTTAAAAATATTTATGGCCTTGAGCAAGAATTATTTTGGTGGCCCTTTAATAATATAAATAAATATTAAAATTTATTTTCTTTGCCTTGAGAAGCAAAATCACTAATGAAATTTTGTATTCAACTTTAGAAAGTAAATCGTTTTCAATTGATAATATAGAAAAGAGGAAAAGATCTACAAACATAAGAGTTAAAAAAGCAAAAAATATGGAGAGTTCATAGCCAGGCCCTACAAATTAAAAAGTCATCAATTTACTTTTGCTTTTTTTTCTTTAATGCCTAGATTGATGAGGATTCCCCAGATGAAATTTTCGCCATCCAAAGAATTGTTTTATCAAATTGTCCATCTAAAATAATGCCACTTTTTACATTTTTTTTCGTTGTGTTACTGGTTTACACTTCACTATTCATTGCCTAACATTAGAAAATGATCTATGGACTTGGGGCGTTGGGAGCCCTCCTCGTCTAAATGACACCTCGCTATTCATTGTCTAACATTAGAGAATGATTCATAAACATCGGGAGTTGAGTCTTCTCGTCTAAATGGAACAACAAAATAAACAGTGCATGAATTCAAATAAAAAATCATCATGAAATAGAATTAGTGATTTTGCATCTCAAAAAATAAAAAAGTAAAATTTAAATAATTAGTGATAAGAATTAGTGATTTTGGGGCCCTATGCCTTGAGCTAGCATTGCAGGAGAGCATCCTGAGTCTCCGAAAGAACATCTTCACCTAGGGTTCGATCATCATTATTCTTTTGATGCATCTTCTCTGGAAGGTTGTGCTAAGACAAGGTTATAGAAAAAGCTCTCTCATCCATGCAATAGCATCACTGATTCATAGTTTTGTATATGATCATAAGGATCCCTTTGCTTGAGTAAGAACTGATTTAAGGCATCTTGAGCATAGGATCCCCTTTTTCCTTATTGGTCTTCTTCTATGGATACCCACTTCTTCTTTTCCAATTCCTATTCAATCATCTTTTCATATATTTCGCTTCATGAGCGGTGAAAGTAGATTGGTTATCTACTTGTTGATCCCATCTAGTCTAAGCCCTGGGTAAGATTCTTCCTACCCAGCCATAGTACTTATGATGATCTCTAGATATTTTTCTTAGGGATATTCATATGAGAGCCCTATTTAGGCAATTGGGTTGGCCTAAGAGAATTTCTCGTGGCTCTCTCTGGTTTTGAACGTTTCCCACAATAATAAATTTATGGGCTAATAGCATGAAAAAATATCAAACCTTTTTTGCATTTTTCAATTTTATACAAACATTTTAATTTTGGCAATAAACACCCGATTTGGTTGATTAGTTGTAATTTTAGCCATAACCCGAATCCAATTTGAAAGATGGGTGCGCCCGCTAACATGGCACGCTACTTGGTGTTAGAAAACATTTTGAGTGGGCCCCACGTTAACACACTTGAAGGAAAATAAAAAATAAAATCCTATGTTATATATATATATATATGATATATATATACATAGATGGAAGGTAGGCAGGGGATGGAGCGACGACGATCGTGCCAACACTAGGCTAGAGGTGGCGGTTGATCTCCACCACCACCATCATTCATGGCACCATATGCATCAAAAAACCTAGCCTAAAATGCTGCACCCTCCGTCGTTCAAAATGCTGATTTTGAAGTTTGTGGTGCAAGGCTATTAGGATCGAGACCATGAATAGCTTGTGATTAGGTCTCCAAATCTCGATGACACAGAGTCTCCAATGAATGATTTCTCGATCGAGTCCAATGGGACTATGACTGTCGTTGATAACAGCAAAGTGGCAGTCCTATTTTGCTTGAGCCCAGAGTTAAACGCTAAAGCCGACATGTTTAAAGCCACGTTCAAGGCTGGGCTTACGCTTCAGAAAATCAATTGGAATAAGCAAAAACATGGGCTAGGGTCGTCAAATCTCGTCATCGCCTTTTCCTTCATAGCCTACATCACCACAACTAAGAAGTAAAGATCGGCTGCCACTTCCAGCCCCGTGTCGTCATCGTTGCCATCGTCGTTGCTCCATCCCATGCCCGCCTTCCCTCTATGTGTATATATTTATACACACACGCACACACATATATATATTTAACATATATATATATCTATATAACATTGGATTTTCTTTTTTATTTTTTTTCACTTGTTAAAGTAGGGCCCACTCAAAATGTTTTAAAATGCCAGGTGGCGTGCCACATTAACTAGAGCACACGCCTCTCGAATTGAATTCGGGTTATGGCTAAAATTACAACCAATCAACCAAATTGGGTGTTTATTGCCAAAATTGAAACATTTGGATAAAATCTCAAAAACCTGAAAAGATTTGATTTTTTCATGCTATTAGTCTTAAATTTATTTATCAACAAGTCAATTTGAAGAGTTGAATGTAGAACTTGAATTAGTATCTGATGCATATATTTATCTATCTTTAGGAACACCCTACATCCAAGGGCTTTCCTCCATTTAGAGTCTATTCGAGAAAGGTATACAAGAGAGCTTCCTAACCTCTTTCAACAATTTTCTTTTGGGCTTTTGATCCTTCTTCCTAGGCTCAGTCATTTAACAAGCCATGACCATAACACATCAATATCAATTATGTCTCTCGCAACACTAATTTATATAATTAACTAGCTTTCAACTTTGGAATTAAACAAGAATTAATAAAAGGGCAAATCATAAAAATAATCTAATCCTTTTTGTGAATTTGTAATTTTATCCAATTTTTTTTAATTTTGACAATTAGGTTTAAATTGGCTCAACTGGGTGTAATTTTATCCAACACGTAAAATCGATTTAGAGAGAGTGTATTTGTATTGACTTGACACACCAGATGCTGTATAGTAATATTTGTGGGATCTACATGTATACATAAGTGAAAAAAAAAGAAAAAAGAAAAAATGTAATTTATTGCACATAATCTGATTACTTTTTTCTTTTTACAAGTTATATTTTTTTATTTATGTGTACATGTGGATTTTACAAATATTATTATTATATGACACTTGACATGTCAAGTTGATATGAACATACTCCTTCTAAATCGATTTTACATATTGGATCAATTTGCACTCAATTGACTCAATTTGGACTTAATTGGCAAAATTAAAAGAATTGAATAAAATTACAAATTTACAAAAATGATTAAATTATTTTCATAACTAACTCTTAATTAAAATAAAAAGACAAAATTCTTAGAATATTAGTATTATAATAAAATCGTTCTTTTTTCTCACAAGAAGACTAACTGATGACCACATGTGTAGAAGCTTAGACCATTTGCCATATCAAGGGCACCTGAAAACTTGTACAATCACAATCTCTTAGATCAAGAAGAAGAAGAAGAAGAAGAAGAAGAAGAAGAAGAAGAGGAAGTTTACTATAATCAGTGCATGGAAGTTCACTGGAAGAGTGTTGTGAAAAGGGACATTAATTTTCATACTGAAAGACTCATCATTTTAGTTGTGTTGTTTTATATAAATAAATTGATTTAAGGAAAATGTTATGATACCAAATGGATAAAATGCTATATGGACAACAAGAATAGTGTATTATATAGAAACTTTTCTTGAATATCATAGAAATTCAAAAAATTCTATACATGCATGCACCCAACGGGAAGCACATACTTTTTCATTTGTAGCATTTGTAGATGGAGCAATCGCAATTGGGGCTACAGTTGTAGTTGGAGCCACAATCGCAATTTGCTTCACAGCAGGCCACACTACAAGAAATATTAATTTTTGCTACGAAAATTTTTGTAGCCAAAAGTTCAAGAAACGTCACTGAAAGATTTTAACTAAGTTTATAAAACATCACTAGAAATGTAGCAAAAGCCATGTCGCAAAAAGTCATTAGCAACATTTTCGTAAAACATTGCCTACATAATCTTTTTGCGACAATTTTGGAAATGTAACTATAACTTTTAGCTACGATTTTGGAAACGTAGCTAGAACTTTTAACTATGATTTTTCAAAACATGGTAGAAATTTTAACTACATTTTCAGAATCGTCACGAACTTTTAGCTACGTTTTTGAAATGTCACAAAAAACGTAGCAAAAACCAGTCACGTTACATTAATATTTAGCTACGTTTTTTTTTCGTTATCCATAACTAGAGAAATTTGCAGCCAACATTGGCTAAAACTTTTAGTTACGTTTTCAAAATCGTCATGAAAAATATGTTTAACTACATTCCAATAAAAAACATAGCAAATGTTGCAAATAAATTTTTTTGCTACATTTCCCTTTTTTGTGGCATGAAAGACCTTTTAGTTATGTTGCTAATAGAATGAAAGACCTATTTTGCAACGATTCTGTATTTTCATCATTATATTTAGCCTGCATTAATATAAACATGAATTCTATTGAAATTTAAACAAAAATGCACAAAATAAGAAAAATATAAACACATTAATATTTATAAACGTTCAAGTCATTAAAACACACCAATGACCATTTCAACAACTTAATGTTTAGGTTGTCAACACGGATAACAACGTCAACATAGATGCATAGCATCATTTGCCAAAAGTATACCAACTTGATGCATAAATTCCATTCAATTCGATCATATGAAGTACTTGCATCTTCATCAACCCTATGCAAAAAAAGAAAAAAAAAGTGTTTGAAATAAGTGACTTTAAATTTCTAAATGGGCAAACACAACACATAAACTTTAAGAATTTTACCCTTCATCCTCAATGAAGTCATCATACTTGTCTCCAAGCAATTTTCTGAACAAAAATCATGTTTTGCCAATTGTGCACGTGTTTTTTCACTTTTGTCAATTTTAACTTCTAGTGTAGTTTTTAAATTGTTATTCTCCTCTTGCAGTCTTCTGACAACTATTTGGTTTGTGGATGTAGATGCACTTGGCTTGGGACCATAGCCTAGTCCATTAAAATAACCTGACCGAGTGCCAAGGACTTGATCACATACCTCATCCGCACTAAGCTCTTTACCTTCTTCTTTTGATTTCTCCATTATCGCTTGCATATTATTCTTGTACAATTGTAAACACAAATAATAAAGGAATTTAACTAGTACAAATCTCAAAATATAAGAAAATAAGTAAGACTTCTCAACTTACATAATTTTCTTTTGCTTCTTGAGAAGAGCATTCCTTACCCACCTTGAAATGAGTGATTTTATATAACATGATCCTAATCACATTGTTCCCCATTTAATTCCTTTTGACCCTATTGATTAAAAAAATTTTGAAGTTATAATGAAAAGGTAATATGGTTTACTATTAATAAAGTTGAGATAACACTAATAAATCTTACATATTCATTTCGAACGACAACAAATGATTTTGAATCTTGGAAATGCGGTGTTTTCATATGTGATCTACTTTGTTTTGCCTTTTCACACCATTTCTAAATTAAGAAAGAAAGAAAGAAAATTGGTTAGTTGAATACTTGTCACCAAATAACACTTGTTTATTCATATAACTTTAAGCATTTAATCTCAAAGTATTCAAACTTGCACTTTTGGTCTAGACCAATAATCGCACAAACTTTTTCAATTATCATCAATCAGTGTTGATGGCTTGTGTTTTCTTGCTTCCTCATCAGAAGGAAAAGATTTATAGTACTTGTGCAACTTGGAACGTTGATCTCTTGTCCTCATTTTCAATAATGAAGTAACATGTTTTGTAACTTGTGGGTCAACTTTGAGATCCACAACATTGAGTTTCGTCTATAACAAAGAAAATATGTTTACTTATGCACAACTAATTGAAAAGAAAAAGAAAATAATTCTTAAGGATAGTAAAACTTTCATCAAGTTTATCAAATGCAGGATCCAATTGATTATCTTTCTTGAATTCCTTTACATGGATAGGACATGGCAAATCATTTCGAACAATAATTCCTAATTCACTTGATAGCTTTGCAGATTGGACTTTGTCTAATGGATGACCTTGATCCGCATCAATATGTATATCTAACTTTCGATTTATTGTTGTATTCATTCTTTATAAATCATGATCTCGTTTCTTACCTTTACTTCGTTAGTTAGTAACATTAGATGCTTGATTTTTTTTTTTAAAAAAAGACATATATTAGATGAAAGATAAAAATTAATAATACTTCTTTACTGGTAAAAAAAAAAAAAAAAGAACTATTGATTAGTAAAAACTTAAATCAAAGGCAAAAATTACTAACCTTTATTGCTTGCTTCAATGGATTGTTCTTGTTACAACTGTGTTGATGTCCCCACATGTTTTGTTGGTTCAAAATTTTCAAGTTGCGGATTGCTTGGTTGTGTAACCTCAGCTTGAGCCTTACTCCTACGGGTTTGTCCTAGAGCCATTGAATCTCATGTACCTATCACAATAAATCAAGGATAGATTAGTATATGGATATATTGTAAAATAACTTACATGTGATTGCAAATGAAGTGTATTACAATTAGAAATTATCTTGTAAAAAAAATTCATTGATAAAAAATATAAGTATAAAAGACTATTAAAAACCTTTAAATTATGTAGTCCTTTAAACATTTAATCATCATCATCATCATCATTAAGGGCAATATAGTTGTCCTCTTCATCACTACAATATTCAGCTAATGTTTTGTCTTCTTCACTAAGTTCATCTTCAAAATGGTCTTTCTCTTCTTTAACTTTCTCAATTTTGCATTGCACTTCGTTTTCTTCCACTATGTTAGGAACAATATCATATGTCTATGCAAGGATGATATATCTTCAATCTCCATGGAAACTTTATTTCCATTTGATTCATTCTCTTGATATACTACATTATTGACATTTGACTATTCATCAACATTTGTTATATCATCTTCATCATCTTGGATGTTAAATAGGTGCCGATGCTGAAACTTTTGCACCACTTGCCAATTTTTTCCCAAAGTGGTTTCATTGAGGTTGAATACTTGTTTTGCTAGATTTGGTAGCACGAAAGGGTCATTTTCATACCATGTGCCACAACATTAATACTTGTGATCTTTCCATCAACCTTTATACCCGTTCATTTATCACCGAGATTAAACCATTTACACTTAAATAGAACATAATTCCTTTCCTTGATGTAATCTAACTCAATAATTTCAAAAACTACACCATAAAAGTCAATAAAGTCATCCTTGTGGTTTCCTTCAACAACGACACCACTATTTTGACTTCTAAGGCGGTTGTCTGTCTTTTGTATGAAATCTTTCTCTATTAACAATGCATCCTATATACTTTTTGCTAGAAATGTGAGGTCCACATGCTAAGGAATACAATGCTTCAATTGCTTCAGGGGATTTACGATTGTACAATTGTACTATCTGCAACATAAAAAATGCAAAAAAGAAAACCAATCAACCATGAACTTAAAAGAAAAAAATTCTTCAGACATTCTTATAACATTGAGAATGTGAGTCACTTACTTGTCTTCTAAACCATAGAGGAAAAGTTTCCTTATGCCTTTGTTCTAAGTTTGTTACACCTTCTCTTTTAAGTTCCTTTTGTGCTCCCTACATAAGAAAAACATAATTATTGTTGACCACTAGTTGGAGACTAAAGGAAACTAGAACATATAGATATACACTTACTCAACATATGGGTCTACTTCCTTGCAATTGTTCAAAACGTACCAATGACCCATCTCACACTCCTCATCAGTTAACTCCACATATTTGCATGCTCTAAGTGGTCTAAATTTTTGTAAAAATACTGACAATCCACCATTTTGCTCAATATTAAAGTTATGCTATTCTCTATTAAATTGTTTTTCGATTCCACATAAATACATTGAAAAAAATGTCAAACATTCACTTGACACATATGCTTTTGCAATCGAACCTTCAGGCTGAGCTTTATTGCGCACATAACGCTTTAAAGTACCCAAAAACCTACAAAAGGATATACGTAAATCAAAAGTCAAGTTTATATATTAGTTACCAGTAAATGTTATATTAAAAAAATGATTACCTTTCAATTGGATACATCCATCAAAATTGAGTTGGACCATAAAATTGATTCATACGGTAAGTGAATTGATAAATGCACCATCACATCAAAAAATGATGGAGAGAATATCATTTCAAACTTGCAAAGTATGAAAGCAATGTCCTTTTCCATTTGTTGCAGTTCATCTAATTTCAATGTTTTGTAACATAATTGTTGAAAAAATACCCCAATTCAGCTAAGGTTGTTGAGACGTCCTTGCGCAAATAGCCACGAATTCCAATTGGAAGCAATCGTTGTAAAAGAATATGGCAGTCATGGCTCTTCAAACCTGATATTTTCCCATCACTTATATTCACACAACGAGCAATATTAGATGCATATCCATCAGGGAACTTAACTGATTTTAGGAATTCACAAAAATCTTGCTTGTCCTTCTTTGACATAGTGTAACATGCTGGAGGAACCAAATATGACCCATCACCCCTCATTTTTAAATGTAATTTCTTTCGTATATTCAAGTCTTCCAAGTCTAATCTTGCCTTAATTGTGTCTTTTGACTTTCCATCAATGCCTAATATTGTTCCCAAGATATTTTCACAAATGTTCTTTTCAACATGCGTGACGTCAAGATTATGCCTCAATAACAAATCCTTCCAATATGGAAATTCAAAAAATATACTTTTTTAGTCCAATTCAACTTAGCAAAAGTTCGCTTCCTTTTTCTATTATTCATGTGTTTTCTAGGTACAATATCTTGTAGTTGATCTAATTGTTTCAATATGTCATGCCCTAACAACTAGGAAAGAGTTAATTTATGCTCTGATTTTCCATCAAACAATTTACTTTTCCTCCACCTATTACCATGTGGCAAGTAAGGATGATGTCCCATATAACATATTTTACTACGCAACTTGACAGAATGCGTTTGGTGATTGCAAATAGGGCATGCTATGTATCCTTTGGTACTCTATCCAAACAAGTTTCCATAGGCTAGAAAGTCATTTATACTCCAAAGGATTACAACATGCATGTTAAATCACTCTCCTGAGGCAACATCATAAGTACTTCGTCCAACATCCCATAAATCTTTCAAATCATCAATTAATGGTTGCATGTATATGTCAATAACCTTCCTTGGAGCTTTAATCCCTAGGATTAGCAAAGATAACATGAAAAATTGTACTTTCATACACTTCCATGGCGGTAAATTATATGGCATAAGAATTACTAGCCACATGCTATAAGTACTACTCATTTTACCAAATGGATTGAACCCATCAGATGCCAACCCAAGTCGAACATTACGATAATCTGCTGCAAACCATGAAAACTTTTCATCAAAACTTTTCCAAGCTTTTAACTCAACAGGATGGTGCATGACTTTGTCATCCTCAATGAGCTTTTTTTTTTTTTTTTGTGCCACCTCATATCTGTAGTTGTCTTTTTTGACATAAACAATCTCTGAAGTCGTAGTTTAATTGAAAAATACCTCAATACCTTGTGTGGAATCTTTTTCCCCTTTCCATCATTAACTTTCCATCTTGACTCACCACAAATAGGACAAACCTGAAAATCTGCAAACTCCTTCCAAAAGAGTGCAAAATCATACTTACATGCATGAATTGAAACATATCCTAAACCTAAATCCTTCAAAAAGTTTTTTGCTTCATAATCAGACTTTGACAACTTTTCACCATCGGAAAGTACTTCTTTCAACAATTCTAACATGTCAATAGATTTGGTGGTCCATCTATTATACACTTTCAAATTGAGCAACTTCACAACAAAAGACAAAAGAGAGAATTTTGAACAACCCGGATATAATTCTTCTTGAGCTTCTTTTAAGATCTTCTCAAAACTTGCTTGTGAAACTTGAGGAATTTTATCATTAACATTATTATTTTCATTTATGATCTCCATGTAATTTCCAAAATCTCCAACATTTCATGAATGCCATCATCTTCCTCATCATTGCAGACACCATCATCATCTATTCCATTGCCAACATGAGACATATTTGCACCTCTATACTCAGAGCACTCACCATGATAAATCCATCGAGTATAGAACTTGTCTATGCCTCGGATTAGTAGGTGATTGTACACCACATGTTGACTTTGATTGTAAACATTTAGACAATCCACACATGGCCATCGAATATCACATTCTAAACCTATATGATCTTTCACAAATTTCATAAACATCTCTATGCCTTCTACATATTGAGTCGACCATTTTCTCATAGTCATCCAAGTCTTGTCCATGTGGCTATATGTACACACACACATACAAATCTTTATTCAAGGTGAGATCAAATAAATTTATCAAAATAATAAACATAAAATGCATATATTTCAGTTTAATAGAAACTTGCCTAAATATCATTAACATGCTTCTTCACTATCTATTGGAATTTTCTACAAACCAAACACATTTTATATTCAAAGAGAGTAAAAGGGAAAACACATTTAATCACTCAAGCTTGACAAAAATTAACTTGAAATAAATAGTTCTATAGTCTGTATGAAAAATTAATTCTCACAAGCTCCAAATATAAATGCTATCTATAAAAACATGAATATAGACTTAAAAAAATTGAAATGCAAATCAGGATACACTGGATTGCATCTTAAAATTGAAAGTAAAAAATTTCCAATGAAGAGAACCAAGAGCACTATGGTGAAGGAAAATAGTACCTATCTTTAAAAATAAATGACGTAATAAAGAGATGACAAATTCAGCATACCTTCTATCAGCAACATTCTGCTATCATTTTTCTAGCAAAGAGATAACATAATCACCAATGTTAGGGGTAAACAATGAACGAAAAAGTGTTTAAATATGATGCCATAACGGGCTACAGACTCTAAACAGACCGGGCCTTACAGAATAAGCCCAAAACAAAAGCATAACTCAACGTAAAATAAAGAAATCATAAATAATCATAAAAAATAATTTAAAATGGCTAAAACACGATAACAGTATCAGAAAAGTTTCTAGTTCAATCCGACTCATTGAGCTACCCCAAAAGCATAAATTACGGGCTGAAAATGGACACCGTATCCAAACTCTACGCCCATAAGACCAAACACCGATCACTACGACCGATGTTTGGTCTCAGTTTCAAAAGCACAAAGAAATTATCTAAATTGTTTCCCCTAGTATTATTAATCATGCTAAATAAACTGATGCCCTAGTATTATTAATCATGCTAAATAAATTATCTTTACGCTTATTAAATTTTAAATTGTTTCCCCATACACCTTTTAAATTCTTATTTTTTTATAAATTAGTATGTGGGATGGGCCTGAAACGTGATGATAGAAGAATGTCAATGCTCAGCGGGCCATCTTTCAAAGAGTACTGAAAATATAGATCGATAATGAACAAAGAATACTAAAAATATGGATACAACGTTAAGTATTAAAAATAATACGTCATACCCATCATGGAATTATACGCTAACCATTCTAAGCACAGATCCAAGGTTACACAACATCTAAGAAAGCAATCATAGAATATTCAAGGGGTACAGTATCATTACAGAATTCACAAAGCAATAACCATTCCAACTTCAGTGCTGATGATGTTTGCCGAACACGACAGATCCAAGTTCATCGACATAGCCTCGGAATGGCCATTGGTTGCTGCTAGTTTTTATGGGATAATGTTGAGAATTAGCCTCTTGAAAACAAGGAAATGAGACATTTTCTTCTGCGAAGATTGGGTTTTCAAAACTCTAGATAGGGTTTAAATCATCCACGAGTAATGCTTCATTTTCACAATATGGGATGTGTCCAAAATTACCAGTGAAGTTCGGATGCAGTTCTGGAATAGGGTTTGAATTAGTTTGTGGGTGAAACCAATTTGGAACATCTTGAGTGTTTGCACAAGAGTTTGCAAAAAGTAGTTCATGCAATAAAGTTAGATGAACTTGTAGATCGACAATCTTCTGTTGGAGGGAAAAAACATAGAATACACAATTGTAAATGGGATCTTGAAGCCTTACTTGAGCTTCATAAGAAAGTGTAACGGCAGCCCAATTACGGTCACTTATCAGAAGCCGGGCCAGGAGCTTGGAGGCATTACTGGAACCAAAAACCTTGTGGATGGCTACAAAATGAATAGGTCAATCTTTATGGCAGAAGTAAGGGGCAAAGACGCACCATTGGGTGCATTTTCTTCTCAAGAACTTGCAGACATCACATGGAGAACTAGATCTTGGCATGATCTTCTAGTTGTTTTAGACATGTGGATCCGATCGGTGGGAATAGTGGTCGGTGTGCGTCTGGGTGGTTGCAACAGAGGTGGTGGGTGTAGATCTGAGATGTGGCAACAGAGGCCGTGATCTGGAGGGCAATCGTTAGATGGTGCGGATTTGAAGGTCACAACGTTGGCGGCAGCCGGAGATGAAGAGATTTGAGGGAGAGGGATGCCGAGAGGGTTTGAAAGAGAGAGAAGTGAGGAGGGTTTTGAAGTGAGGAAGGAGGCTGATGATTGCGTTAAAAGCCTTATCCATACTTTGACATTTTGAATCACTACTGACTTGAGTTTTGGAGTGTTTGTAGGTGCCGGCCACCCTATCTCACAAATCAACCCCATTGGGCTGGAAGGAACATTTGGCGCCGATCGTGGGGCCTAGTAAAACTTATCTATCCCACACGTCGAATCCCTACAGTCTCCTCTACAAACAACCCATGGCCAGACCCAAAAGCCACAACGATATGGCCCCAAACTAGGAAAATTCAAACACAACCATCAACCATCAACTAGAGAATTCGACAACCATAGAGGCACTCCTCCAAACCATCTGACAACTTCAGGACCAAGATACGGAGTTAACCCGCAACCAGTAATGCGACCAACTTAATGAGCGGATTGACGACGACACAGAGGTAATCCATCATCAATAGCTCCATGCCATCCACACCCTTACTCCTCCACCATCAGCATCCCTGTACACTTCGAGCCATCTTTTCTCGGAGTTCATTGTGTCCGTATCCCTGCTGGAGGGATTCCACCTTCTTGGAATATTGAAGCTGTATGATGGAACCACTAACCCCCAGGAGCACTTAACGATGTTCAATTCCTTGATGTTGTTAAGTGGAGAAACCAACTCTATCATATGCCATGCTTTTCTTAGCACTTTGAAGAAGTTCGCCCTATTGTGATTCTTTACCCTTGAGCCAGACTCCATTCACAACTTTTTCAAGCTCACCACTAGCTTTCTCACCCACTTCTCCACCAGCAAAGCTCATCATAAAACCTCAACTAGCCTAATTAACTTGAAGCAAGGAGAGAACGAGTTGTTCCGAGCTTTCATCAATCGGCTTAACCAAGAGGACATTCAAATCAAGGATCTCAACTCGACTGTCTCCCTGCACGCCATCATGGCAGGGCTTAAGCCTGGGTCCTTTGTCGACTCTCTGGGTTGGTAGCCTCCTATTGACATTGACGAACTTCGACTACAAGCAGCTGGCTATATAAATGTAGAAGAAGTATCGATTGCTAGGCACAGTAACTCCCAACCATAGGCCCAGCTGTAGTCGAACCAATGGTTAGGGCCATCTAAAAAGCATCATCATCACCCTGGCCAAAGACGAGAGAACAGAGATCGAGCTAGGGGATGAAGAGAGCCAGCTCGTGTTCCCAAGCCACCACGGTTGCACTATGACACTTACACCTTGCTGATGAAAAAAGGCAAGATCAGATCTTCTAAGAAGTTTATAACTCAAGGGTCATTCCACTACCCGAGGTAAGAGCCTGGCCTAATCTCGGCCCTAATGTGGACTTATCAAACGCTGCGATTACCACCAGATGTTTGGCCACACGACTGAAAAATGTACTGCCCTTAAGGATTAGATTGAGAAGTTGGTTAAAGAAGGCCACCTCTGCTGGTATGTCTATAAGAGATAAAGTCGAAGCAGAGAACCACGTGATGACCAACATTAGAGGAGAAGCCATAGTCCATAACAAAGAACTAGGGCTGCAGAAGTTCAAGAAGCCAAGGCAGCCCTCCAGATCAAATATGGGGGGTTGTTAACACAATTTTTGGGGATTTCGCGGGCGAGGGAGATTCCAACTCAGTAAGAAGACGTCACCTGAGGATGGTGAAGATAGCTAGAAGCACTGAAAATCGGCCGAGGAGAATAATGTGACACCCAGTGATCTCTTTCACCGATGAAGACTATATGGGGATCAACCAGAACATAGATGATCCCGTGGTGATATCAATGGTCGCGATCAACTTTGTTATCAAGAAGGTCCTAGTTAACTAGGGAAGCTCAGTTGACTTGATATACATGTTAACTTTAAAAAAGCTAGGGATACCAGAAGAAGATTTGAAGCCATTTAACAGAAACTTAGTTGGTTTTTTGGGGGAGATGGTGAATGTGAAGGGGTACATTAAACTGCTAACTATGTTTGGGTTAGCTCCACTACTCAAAACAGTCAATGTTAAATACTTGGTAGTTGATTGCCAGACACCTTACAACACCTTACTAGGCTGCCCATCCCTTAACTCCTTGGGCGCAGTCATTTCTACACCACACTTGGTGATGAAGCTTTCGGTTTCAACCACCGAGTTTGGAGTAGTCCACGTTGACCAAAAGGAGGCCCAAAAGTACTACAATGACAACTTGAGAGTTTAGTGCTCCCGCTTGGTAAGGGGAGTTGCAACAACCAAATCACTGCCATCAATAGTCGATCTGGGCATCATAGCGTAAACATGGTCGAGTTAGATCTGTGAACTAAGTTCTTGGATAGTCGACCACAAGCTATGGAGGAGCTACTTCCCATGAGTTTGGGGACTCGCCCAGAGCAAATAATCAGGATCGGCACTACGCTTCCCCATGACCTCAAGGAGCAATTGACCATGCTGCTATAGCAGAATGCTGACCTTTTAGCCTAGACGCTCGCAGATATGCTAGGCATTGACCCATCCTTCATTTTCCACAAGTTGGTCATAGATTCAAACACGAGGTCGGTCGCCCAAAGGAAAAGAAAATTGGGCATGGAAAGGCTGCAAGTAGTAGCTGAGGAGATGATGAAGCTTCTCCAAGCCTGATTCATAAAGGAGGTACATTATACCACATGGCTGTCAAATGTGGTGATGGTAAGTAAGTCCTTAGGTAAATTGAGGATGTGTGTGGACTTCACCAATCTAAACAAAGCATGCCCAAAGAATTCTTACGCCTTACTAAATATCAATCGGCTTGTGGATGAAGCCTTAGGGTACAAATACCTCAGCTTTATGGATACATATTCAAGTATAATCAAATCCAGATGCACCTGGATGACAAAGAAAAGACAGCTTTCATCACCGAGGACGGGAATTTTTGTTATAGAGTCATGCCATTTGGATTAAAAAATGCAGGAGCTACATATCAGCGATTAATGAATAAAGTGTTCGTTGAGCAAATAGGTCCGAACATCGAGATGTACATTAATGATATGGTGGCCAAGACGTCGGAGAACGAAGATCATTGCTCGAATCTTGTTGGGATCTTTGAGCAAATTCGATGACACAACATGGGGCTAAATCTGAAAAAGTGTGTTTTTGGGGTACAAGCCGGGAAGTTCCTCAGATTCATGCTCACCAATCAAGAAATAGAAGCCAAACTCGACAAGTGCCAAGCTATTCTCGAGATGCGCAACCCTAGCAATGTGAAAAAGGTCCAACGATTAACAAGATGGATAGCTTCCCTCTCCCGTTTCCTCTCGTAATTAAAAAATAGGGCCCAAGCATTCTTCCAATGTTTGAAGAAGCCAACAAACTTTTGGTGGATGAAACAATGCAAAGCTGCCTTCTAAGAACTGAAGCACTTTCTAACAACCCCTCCCATCCTCTCCCGACCAAAGCCTGATGAAGAGCTTCTACTCTACCTTTCTGTCTCTAAAGGCGCTCTTAGCTTGATGCTAGTAAGGGAAGATGAAAAAATATAACGACCAATCAATTTCGTTAGCAAAGTTTTGCAAGGGCCCAAAATACGATACCAAAAGATAGAGAAGTTAGTCCTAGCCTTGGTTATTGCAGCTCGAAAGCTCTGACCTTACTTCCAGAGTCATCAAATCACGGTGCTAACCGATCAATCAATCAAGCAGGTGCTCCAAAAGATTGTGCTTTCAAGTAGAATGATCTCATGGTCAGTGGAGCTTTATGAATTTGGCATACAGTATCAACCCTGCAAACATATTAAATCCCAGATATTGTCCGACTTTTGTGTTGAGTTATCTTCACCTACTCAAAGTTTCGATAGTAACCCTTGGATTTTGTTAGTGGAGGAGCTTCAAACATCAAGGGAAGCTGAGTAGGAATAATCTTGGAGGAGTTAGATGGGCTTTTGATCGAGTAGTCCCTCCACTTTAACTTCAAGGCGAGCAACAACCAAGTTGAGTATGAAGCCCTCATCGCTGGTTATGACTTAGCCACAAAAGTTGGAACCACTAGGCTAATTGCAATGAGGGATTCCCAACTAGTGGCTAATCAAGTGAAAGGTGAAATCCAAGCAAAATATCCTCACCTCGACAAGTATCTCAACAAGGTCAGAGTTCTATCTGAAGCCTTTGAGTCTTTCGACATTGAGTACATTCCAAGGGAGAAAAATTCAAGAGCAAACTTGCTCTCAAAGGTTGCTAGCACCAAGGCCCCAGGAAACAAAAGGTCAGTTATATAGGAAACCTTGGTTCACTAACTATTGACTTAGAAGAAGTGCACATCGTGGAGGCAGACCCTAGCTTCTAGGGGTTCCCTATCATCTGATTCCTAAAGCAGGGAGTGTTGATCAATGTCTTGGAGGAAGCAAGAAAGTTAAGGAGGATGGCCAGTCTTTATACCATGGTCAGAGATCAGCTATATAAAAGAAGTTTTACCATGCCCCTTCTCAAATGCGTGGACGAGAGACAGGCTAACTGCGTAATATCCGAAGTACACAAAAGGGTTTGCAAAAGCCACATTAGAGGTCGATCCTTAACAGTAAAAATACTATAAGTAGGATACTATTGGCTGGCTATGCGCAGCGAGTGCCTAGAATACGTGAGGAGATGCATATCACTCCCCACCGAAAGAACTACATAGTCTCAATGTATGTTGGCCTTTCTATAAGTGAGGGATTGATTTACTTGGACCTTTCCCACTAGCCCCGAGCCAACTCAAGTTCAAGTTCGTTTGGAAAAATGTTATTTGCATATACCACTTGCCTAGGTTAATCGTTTTCGACAATGACACTCAATTCACCAACACAAAGTTGTGAGGATTCTATGGGGAGCTTAGCATTCGTTAAGCCTTCACCTTGGTCGAGTACCCTAGACAAAAATAGGCAAGCTGAAGCCGCTAACAAGGTCATCCTCATTGGGCTCAAGAAACGACTGGATTAGGCAAATAGGGCATTGTCGGAAAAGCTCCCTATGGTGCTATGGTCATACCACACTACAACACAAACATCAACGATGGAGACCTCTTTTAGAAGCAATGATTTAGGTGGAGTTTGAGGAACCAAGCCCCTGAAGGCAACATTTTCAAGAAAATACAAATATAGATGAGCAAAGAGTTTACCTGGATCTCCTCTAAGAAGGACGAGATCTTGCACATATTTGAGAACAAGCAGCTAAGCAAGAGGGCAGTCTGTAGTTATAATTCTGGGCTCACACCCCGAGTTTTCGAGAAGGAAACCTAGTCCTGAGATAGGTGGAGATAACACGGCGGCAACCCGGGGAAAGAAAGCTTAGTGACAACTGGGAAGGCCCTTATTACATTATTCGTAGCTTTGGCAACGGAGCCTACCACCTTGTCGAACTCTCAGGGCGACCCTTGCTAAGGGAATGGAATGCAGTTAGCCTACGAAAGTATTATAGCTAAGTAACAGTCTCATGATCATCCTTGAGAATTGTTCAAAGAGTATTTGAATTAATTTATTTGTTGACAAAAGTTAGAGTCTAATCTTGTGTCTCTTACTTAGATTCAATTTATTATTTTATGCCATTTTTCTCCTTTAGCTCTATTACATAGAAAATTATCTGGTTCTACGCCGACATCCTCTTGTCAATAAAATTAGATCATCAGTTCAATCCCGAGGGGCGAACCTCAGGTCATCCCAGCCTCCTCAAATCCCTTCAAACTGAAAGCACTTGCCCGATTTAGTGTTTGAAGTGAAATAAGAAACAAAACATACCACGAAACTGGCATCCAAAAAAGAGTTGGCTAAAAACCCATCAGAAATTGGTCTGTGGCTTCATCCTTTAAAATCTCAAACTCAACTACATGCCATACAAAGATTCGATACAAAAGCTAACGTGCACCCGACTTCATGTTAGAAATAAAAAGCGAGTTATACAAAATAATACCAACAAATGCAAGAGCATTGGATAAATTAACACCAAACAATACCGGTAAGACAAATTCTTATTTTTTATTATAAATTGGGGTACACATTACAAAAAGCGAAAAAAGGATTACAAGAAGACTATGACCCAGAAGGGCTGGGAGCACACCCAGTCGTAGCAGTCGTCTCCAAGACAAGGTTGACAATAGCAGGATCTGTCAACTGACTAGCAACTCCCTCAGCCCGATTCTAGGCAACCTCTACTACCTCCTTTGAAGGCTCAAGTTGGATAACTTAGTCAGCAATAGTTGGGTCCACAAGTCGGCCATCCATGATTTCCTTGAAAGGGTTGAGGGTAGAGAAACAGTTGGGCATGGGACAAGGCCTTCTCATACCCAACCACAAATTGGTCGACAGCCTCGTCCAACAAGCCCTCAATCTCGGACTGTGCCTTGTTGACCTTGACCTTCAAATGGGCGACCTCGAGCTTCGTTTGGTTAGCCTCAAAGAGAGAGGTTGCCAGCTCGGACTTCAACTTCCCCTCCCTCTCCTCCGCCAGCTTCAACTCGATCCTCAGTCAGTCTTGTTCCTCCTCCAACGTTTTCTAGAGACAATGAGCTTCTCGCAGACCCAGCCCACTTTCACAGCAGCCGACTCTTTTTGCCTCTTGCTCCCCTCTTATTCGCTCAACCTCCTCTTTATGAGCCCACTCGACACTCTGTTGTTAGGCCTGACACTCTATCTCTAAAGATCGACAAGCGATCGCTAGTCAAAGGGCCTGTAGCTCGGCCTAGTGGTAAAGCCCGGGCTGCCTCATGTTCTACATCTTTTTCTAATTAGTGGGGTCAGATAGGTGCTCTTCAATGAATGCCTTGAGGAGAAATTGTTTGTTCTACAGGCTCCCTGGGTGTTGCAAGTCAACTGAACCTGAAGCGTCTTCCTCCCGGGCAATTGTTCGTGATTTTATGTAACCCACTAATAAATGCAAGTATACACAGTCAAAACAAGTAAAGTGAAGAGTAAAGATCGTTCCCACAGAGATTGGTAACTAAACCTCTTAATTACTAAAATTAGTCACAATTAACTATATTTGGACAATTGATCACTCAAAGAAGTTTAACCCTAAATTGTGCACTAAAAAGAAACAAATTAAAGAACTAACAATCACTTAAGAATTAAAATTCAATTGATTAAGACCTAGGGTTTTCTAAATTCATCTAGAAAATTCACTTTATCAACTTAAGTCAATCTTTGGTTGATTAAGTTGTGAACTATGTCAATCCAACATTATAATTTATTTATTAACCTATGTGTAGGTCTAACAAGTTTATTTAACTAACTTAACTCACTATATATCTATGTGAATTAGAATTAGAGAACACATTAAGTATATGTACTCATCATATGAAAATATTTATCACAAATATAATCAAAGATTGCACATGTAATTAAGTGAATATCTTCCCCAATTAACACATATTATTTTGTCCAAGGGTCTATTCCTTACTTATCTATGTCTAGCATCATAAGAAATCTCAAATCATGTAATTGGTGATCAAGCAATTACAAGCATTCAAGTTTAGAACAAAATAAACATAGTTGATATAACAATCACAATCAAAAATTGAGTAAACTAATAAAGTTTCAATGCATAGGATACTTAGAAACAATACACAATTATTTAGCCACTCATAATGAATAAATTATTATCAAAATCAACCAAGAGTTGTTGCATAATTAAAATTCTAATCAATCAAAGAAAACAAAACAAAAACTAAAATGAAGGAAGGAAATAAGCCCCCTGTCCAGATCTGGAACAAAATCTGGGTTGGACAGATCTATTTGTTGCTTGCTCATTTTAGCTGCGCCTTGCTCCTTCTCTGTTATATTCAATTTTTTCCTACTGTGTGGCCTCTCAATTTCTTCCTCTGTCCACTACCTTCAATTCCAATCCCCTTCATCCTTTGTTCCATGGTTATAATATTGAATATATAGGTGCACATTCCCTAATCCTCCTTCATTATGACTTCAACTCCAATTGCACTTCTTCTTTGCTCCCAATTGTCTTGGATTGCCACTGCCACTTTATTAATTATTAATCCTCTTATTGTATTATAATATTAATTTATAATCTTAATTATAAAATTAACATTATAAATTAATTTATAATATTTTCTTTAAACCCAATTCTTTGACTTTAATTCATTTGCTTGCTTCCAACAAAAAAGAGATTCAAATTATGTAAAATCCATATAAACTCACAATTTATGTTGGAAAAATAGCACATAATTAAGATGAAAATTAGATAAAAATTATGTATAAAATTAAGACCTGTCAGTAACCCTCATCTTCTTTCTTACCAACTGGCCCTTCTTGGCATCAATTGGCTCTTCGGTCCGAGAAGAGGCAGGGGCCTTATCCTTAGCAGCTTTGGAGGCAAGTTTGAAAGTTGGCACATGGCCTTTTGTTGGGGTAGGGGGGGCGATAGCAGGAGCCTTCTCAGTAGCTTATGAGACGCGAGACTCTTTAGCAGTCTTGCTAGCTGAGATCGAACCAATCTTTGCTGCCTTGGTTATTTTCCTCTCAAGGCGCCTCTTCACCTCCTCAACAATCATCTTTGGGGCCATCTTGCCTGAAACAAAAGACAAACATGGTAAGCAACAACAAAAAATAGCTGAAAAAGAAAGGCAAGGCAAAAATTGACCCATATAGGCAGCTAGACCCTCTCGGTCATTCCCATACTTGACAAAGGTCGAGCTCTCTAATACTAGGCATTCATTGAGGAGATCCACAGTCAGTTGGTCATTCGAGCTTAACCTCTAGTATTCCACTGTAGTGAAGGAGCTTGGCTTCTTTCTCCAGCACAAAAGGAATTTGGTGGCCACGTTTCTAATACCCTATATTAGCATGAGGTTGTCACGTAATTTAAGTAAGTTTGAAATACCAAAAAATTGGTTTGTAAGGGCAACAAGTGACCAAATCAGCTGCAGGGATTGAAGTGCTCTAGAGCTTAGATATATAAAGAAAAGGATATGACAGTGATGAGCGTCTGCAGGAAAGATTTATGGCACTGAAAGAAATCAGATCGGAGACGATTTTTGGTATAGCTATGATTCAGATTGAGAAACTGAATAATCATAAGGGACTTTTGGGAAGTTAACGAGACCTTGATTAGGTTCATACTTAGTATAAGGAGCAACCCTTAAGTAGTTTTGGGAAGAAATAAAAGTAATTTCGATTGAAACACGATCTTAAGTGTATTTCAGCCTAAGTATAATTTATTAATTTTAGCCAAGATAGGTCAAAACGATGGTTTTTCTGAACCTTCGGGGATGAGATGAAGGGTTTAGAACTTATGGGGCTTAGTGGAATAGTTTGAAAGCTTAGGGGCTTCAAATAGGGGCTAAAATGAAATTTAGAAAATAGAAAGGGGTTAAAATGGAATTTCTCAAAAGACCAGCCATGGCCATCGCCAGCCATCATTGCCACCGCTGGCCAGCCTATTTTTGACATCGGGAGGGTCATTTTAGGGGCCAGAAATAGACCCCACAGCATGGTGGGTCGATGGGGATCGAGCGTGGCTGTGATTTGATGGGGTATGGCCGAGTATGACCATGGGTTGTTGAAAAATCGAGAAGAGGTGTTTGAGGCAATCTCAACTAATTTCGGGCCAAATCAAACCTCCAGAGGCCATTAATGCTTGAGGTGTGACAAGATTAGATCGATTAATGGCTCAAATGTGCCTATAAATAAGGTAAAACGAACTAAATGTTTCTCACAATTTCAAGCTTTAATCTGAAGGCTCTAGTGGATGAATCGATAGAAATTATTAGATAGCTTTTGTTCCTTGGTAAGTAGGGAGAAATTCTGGAGATTTTGAGGCATTTTGGTATAGGTTTGAGTGGTGTTCGAAGCTTGGCCTAAAGTTGCAGCGATCACTGAAATCGAGGCTTTAAATGACTAATGAGAGGCCTTTCGGTGGTGTTTTCAAGCCAAGGAGGGTGCCAATATAATTGACTTGAAGAGGGCTACTTGGTGGTGTGGTCAGGAAAGAATTTCGGTAGCTGACGGTAAAGGGCTCGCCTGAGAAGACGACCAGCGCATGTAAAACACGCGCGGGTCTTCATGTGCATGCACGTGGCTAGCGCGTGTGGGTGCATGGAGTGAGGTATTTTTTTGAATTTTTTTAAATATTTTTAGAAAAATATTTTATGATTTATGGTGGAGAAAAATTTGGGAAAAACTTTGAGAAAGTATTTATTTTAGAATTTTTGAGGAAAAAATAGGGAGAAAATGAGGAAATTATGGGAAAAATAGATATTGATTTTCTTTTGAATGAATATAATGTCTAGGGATCGTTGAGACTCGAGGTTGAGCATTAGTATGATTACTTGAAGACTGACACAAAAATCGAGGTTGGCATTAGAATCGAGGTGATTTGAGATACGTCCAAGGTGAGAATTCCTAACCAAAACTTGGTTTTATTTTGGGTGGTTTGACCCTATACTTGATTTGTTTTATACAAACGAATTAACCTACGATAGGTTGGTTTCATGTGGGAGGTTCGTCCTAAAATATTTTATACATGTGCATTGAATTTTGTGCAATAAATTGTGTATATTGAAATATTGTTTTCATGATGCATCTAATCACGGTATGTGGCATTGGTATGTTTGTGTGTTATTCAACTGGGATGTGGGTTGTCAACCTATGTTGTGGCCCTTAAGTGATAGCACTTGGGATGTGTGCCAAGTGTACTTGGGACGAGACTGAGACGAACATCACCCTATGGTACTCAAGTGATGGGGCTGAGAGTGGACATCACTCCAAGTTCCTTTGAGAAATAACATTATTGTCGAGGTGAACATTGATTCCGGGGATAGTACTGATGTGATCCTCTTGAGGCCAGGGTTGTGTTGAGATCCAGAATGCTTTTGAGTGGAAGTGTAATGCCTGACATATATAGGGGTGATACTAGGGTTCATGCATTGAGGTTGTCCCTCTTAAATAGGATTGTGTTATGCCAATGTGTTATTGTGGTTATGTTTCCTTTAGAGAGATTGCATTTTCCTCAGTTAGGGTTAAGTGCTGTGTGGGATTCTCTTGGGTTGGGACATGTTGGAATTTGTCAGTTTTATTCATGGTTTTGCACATATTCACGAAAATATTTTTGAACTCTTGTTTAAATGATTCATCATCTAATTTGGACTTTGTCCTTGGAATATTCAAACGTTCCAAGTGAAAGTGGCGATGCCAAAGGAAATGAGGTTTTCTAGACATGGTCGTTGTTTCGTTGGAAATCTTTAGCATATATTTTATCTATGATCGAGGTGTTAGTAGCTGTTGTTGAGAGATAAGTCTCCATGTATTTTGTTTTGAAATGTCATGTCAAACAATGGTATGAATTCTATGTTATGAATAAAGAAATTGCGATTATGTATCATTGAAGTTTTGATCTTACTTCCGCTGATGTGATGATATTACTTATCTCAACTTATTACTGTAAGTTGATAGCTGAGATCGTAGATCGGGATTTAATTTATGTTGAGAAAAAAAAATATATCGCCAAAATCTCGGGTTAATGCACGCTTTGGAAGAATGGGGCGTTACAACGTTCTTGTCCAAGAAGGAAGCAAGCATGTCCTGTCAAGAGGCCACTTTGAAGATAAGAGAATTAAAAGAATTAATTTCTTGAAGTTACCTGTGGAAGCAAACAAAATCTGTAGAAAAAGAATGAAAGGGGAATTTGGCCCAAGCCAAAAGCACACAAATGATCGAAGGCAAGAAGAACATAGAAGTTCTCGGAGAACCAGGGTTCAAAAATCGGAAGCAAACACAAAAGTGAGAAGCAAAAAAACTACTTACAAGTGTCCTTATATAGATATCACATGATGCATCCAATGGACAAAGATCAAGCATCGCCAATCGCTTGTAGAGGTTGCGCCATCTGTCACAACTTCTGATGTGCATTGAACACCTTGGGTTAAAACGATAAGACAACTCCCTGTTTGCCCACGATGTCACATCTTTCAGAATGGATGCTTCAGATTTAGGGACTGCATGCCCTACTTGTCAGTGCCTTGAAAAACACCCCCCAGAACTACTGAGTCTGGCCCTCAAGCTTTGCCCTAGGAAGATCAATTTTAGCAAGCCTAGTACTAGGTTAAGGCAAACTAGAGCATTGTTAACACCTTGACTGCGTTCTGAGCTCGGATGCTCACTCTTGTGAACATCCGACCTAGGGGGCTATGGACCGTACTGATCCATTGGGTCGTGGGCCCACAGCTTGGCACCTAGCCTAGCCCTCAGACTAGATCTTAGCCCAAGAAGCTCAGATAATCTTTCCATCTAATCCAAAATTCTTACACCAGTAATGGATTCCATCAATTCTGGACAACTTGCGCATTGATCCTCATCAGCTCATAATCTCCATCAAATCCAAGATCCTGGAGGATGATCCCTATCACTACCTTGTATCTTAGCCCACTATCCTCCCATGACGGTTGGCGACACGCAAGGTACCTCCATCTCTATATAAACCAGCATAATCATAGACCAAGGTATGTTTTTTCCAAGCCTTACCCATACTCTGACATTCTGAATCACTACTGACTTGAGCTTCAGAGTACTTGCATGTGCTAGCCACCCCACCATGCAAATTGTTGAATCGCGACTCTCCGCCACCATTGCAACCATTCTGATCAACCCCATTGGGCCAAAAGAAACACACAAGAATGTATTAGCTTACACAAGATATTACTCCACATATAATGGGATTACAAGACTCGTGTTCCCAAAATTTTAGAGTTAAAAAGGGTAATATTACTGGTACAGAGTTTTTGTGGTGGCCCATCATCTTGTCTTCACTGCTGGTGAACCTAAGGGGAGGAACCAGTGCAAATGCCAAATCAAATGACAAGATCATCTAAACCGCTGAAGCAAACAATTTATTACTTAAGTTATTGTTCTCCACATCACAAGTTGTGTTAGCTTGTTGCAGTTGTTAAGTTCGGTTAAAATTTCGATTTGAACACTAACCGATGAGACAATGATTAGCCTTACAGCTCCCGAAGGACCACCAACAATCCAAGCTAATATGCTTGGGGCAATGGCAATGCACCTGATCACCTGCAGGTTCCTCAACCAGAGCTTAATTTTCAGATCTAGAAAGCCCCTGCATCAAGCAACAGGCGGTAAGCAAAGGACTTGCTGTTAATGATCTCTCTCCACGGTATAAAAATTGATATTATTAAGCAGCACCTGCATGAAATATTGGCCAACATATATAGGTCCTTGTAATTGTTACCCTCTGTCCAGATGCAAGCAAGGATATTGCATATACTTTTGAACTCCACTCTCCCGTAGCATTATATTCTACGATGATCTGTTGTCTAATGCAGGCATGCAAAGGGGGAAGGGGTGGGGCCCATGCTCCTTTTGAGTTTATATATGTCGAACAAATATTACTATATTCTACATATCACCACTATCGTATGTACTAATTAAGTTGGGATGGGAACTACAAACCATGAAGTAAACTATACATTCCCCCCCGCCCCCGGGCCCCGAGTGACGTGACTCAAGGGTAGAACTTAAGTGCTTGCCACTCTCCTCCTAGCTTGTTATGCATGGGTTCGATTTTTTGGGTGCACGACCTCTTGTGATTTATTTTCTTTGTCGAAAATCAAGAAGATGAACAACGGAGGTGCCCGTAATGAAATGTCATCCAAAAAAAAAGTAAACTATATGTCTACAACTCCAATAATGTATTCATAATATTTTTTATACTTGTATATATCAAATATACGCAATTAATCATAAGCTTAAATTTTAAGCCTAAAAGATGGGAGAGAATGACGTGGCAAAGAACCTATGGATGATCCAAATTTCTTTGCATGAAATTGGCAACCGCATGGACTGACGATAAATCGCCACATCGTATAATAATATATAGTAGTCGCTGGTCAACAATCCCAACCGCCCGTTTCTCGCCCTCTGACACTTGTCGCGATCAGAGACGCCCTTGATTCACGCAAGGCGATGCACGAGCCATTGAGGGCCAAGTATTATCGCACACCTCACCGCACCCTAACATTCTCCGCCTATATGTACTCAAGGCAGCATCGGCCTTCCTTGCCGCCATTGCTGCTGAACGTCGTGTCTCTCTGGTTTTCGCATTGAAAAATGATCGTGAAAAGCTCGCAAGACTGGGACGACTCCGGGGCGAACCTCCAGAATTACGGCGAGATTTTCTTGCGGATGTCGACGTCGGACAGAGAGGAGAGAGAGCGAGTCGGCGGGAAGAAATCCTCGGTGTTGGATGCGGAGGCGGAGACGGATCAGGAGAGTTTTGCATCGTCGGAAGAGATGGAGGAGTCGCCGAGATCGGTTGCGAAGTTCCGGCGATGGACGCCGAAAAAGACCGCCTGCGTGCATAGTCAGGTTTTAAGGATCAGGGAGGAAGATTTGCATCTCGGTGAGGATATCGAAGCGCGTGTGAGCGCCAAAAATAAGCTCTCCTCCGTCCATGGTGGCCACCACCATCATCCTCACCTGGTTGCTTTGCATGTGAATGCCACGCTTTTCTCAAGGCCGATCTTGCCAGCTTCGCCTCTCCGCGGCAAGTCGATACACTGACAATCAAGGTTCGTTCTCTTCATTTATTTCTTTGATTGGTAGTCGTCCGTGTATTTGTTAATTTTACGTGTATGATAGCTAGGGCTTGTGGCGTCTTATAAATAGTTTCAGTATCTGAATCTCAATTTCCTCCAATCACATGGAAATCAGCCCATAGTCTCAGTACGAAACCAGCAATTAATCACATTCCGAAAATCTATTTCATTGTTTTCCTTCGCTCCAAATCTATCCTTCACTGTTACTTTGGAATTGAGTCTTGCAATTCTTGTTCGTACTCAGAAGTGCCATTGATCTTCCATCGTCCACCGATAGATTAATGAAAAATTTGAGATATATTTGCTATGTGAGGAAAATCACAAGAAGAAGATCTCATTGTTCCGAGGAGTACCATCATTGAGTCATTTCCCGCGAGAATTTTAACCCCCGAATCTTCAAATTTTTAACATTTTCCGAAACCTCAATTCATTTTCAATTAAAAAACTATATCCAATCTGTAACTTTCCTGGCAACATATCTTCCCTTTATGATAAAGGAAAAGGAAATGCGTCAATCTTTTGTTAAGATATTGGATTATTCATTGCCATGTAGCTTAGTAATAAACTTGACATCTCGAGTGTAAGTTTTATGCGCTCCAAAACCGTTTCTACGAGTGGGATGATCCTACATTATAAAAAACAAAACAATGGGTGGACTTTTGGGCTCTGCTACTGCTAGTGCTAGATATCATACGTACATATTATGCTTGCACAAATATTCTTTCTGACAGATTTATTCATTTGCGTTTGGTTAATTTTGGGCAGAGGAATGTGCAGAAAAGCTCAAGAAAGAAATTGTCCAGTTGGGAATTGGGGGGATTCCATGAGTTGAGTTGAGTTGCGTTTTCAATTTCCTTCTTCCTAATAGCAAGGTTGATCGTAAAGAGATGGAAGAGAGAATTATCTGTAGTTACTGCTGTTGTACAGTTAGGAAGGAAATACTTTGTTTTCATTGAGAAATTAAATAATTTTGTTTCATTTTCATTTTCCTCTTGGTTTGTTTATTCCTTGGAATGTTAATGGTAATAGACAAGTGTGGGAGGCTAATAAGATTCTAGGACTAATGATATAGAGATAGGACGAAAACGAAGACTAAGGCCACATCAAGAATTTGGAAAATTTGTAAGTAAATTATAATATTTATCAACATAATAACAAGATATTCAAGAATGATATGTTGTCTGCGTCTATTACAAGCTAACGGGGTGGGAGTGGTTCCCACCTCCCAGGCACCCCCCCCTCTCAATTTATTTATACCGGATAAATTTTATATTATTCAACACAGCAATATAAAAGTTTTGATAAGTGATGACAGTTTTTTGGACCAACCACCACATGCCACCTCTACAAATGGATCTCAGGAATAGAATGTCGGACTTTGCAATGTCGAACCTCGGTGATAGAACCTGCAAGATAACGGAGTGACAGGGCTAAGGTCCCTCGGGGTGGACTTCGATACTCAGATTAGTAGAGTAAATGCAGGTAGTAATAAATGTGAGAGTTGTAGAGCATGTTTATACTTGGTGATGACCTTTGTCTTTTATAAGCGGACCCGTTATGGAGTACCTAAGATAAAATCCGAGATGAATGGGCACGACTCCTGATGATCCCAATTAAGTTGGAATGAGTTTTACGGTCCCATTCGGATTTTTCTGGCTCCGCTCCAGATTGTTGACTTGCCACGTGTCAGTCTCTCAAGCAATTCACGTGACGAGTGAGACTATTAATGCATAGAAATATTCTAATAATTTTAGGTGATGTCACATCAATAAAATATTATAATGCCGTTGAATATATAAGGAATAAGAACAACAATCTGTTCGCTGCTTCAAAAGGAACGGATCTTTTCAACAGTGAGCAAAGCACCATAGGCCCAAGAACAACAGCCCTAAAATTCTGAAACCTCATTGGGCTTAGCATAGCACTTCCTCTTCCTGGAAGTCCAATAGACTATCGAGCTAATTTAGACGCACTTTCTTGGAATCACAGGTGGTGGTACTGTCAGGTGCCTTTTGTAAATTTCAGCAATCACTTTTATAGGTCTGGGAACATGATATGCAGGCACTCTTCATATATCAAAAGGGACAAGACACTTTTTAAAGAGATTATAGACCGCATATAACTTTTCCCTCTATAGTGAATAAACGACAATTAATTTTTCACTAACATCTAAAATTCTCTCTTTCTCTTTTTCACATAATTGTATAGAAATAAAATAATAAAAAATTAAAAAAAAAAGTAACGACACTAGTGGTGCGTAGTTGCTGTCAACTGGCCACAACTAGAGAGAGAGGAAGGAACCCAGTCCAGATTCCTCCCTGAAAGGAGTTGTCCGGCAGAACCCAAGTTTTGTTGGCAAACTACTTCCTCGTTTGAAGCCTCTAGCGAAGCTGAATCCTCCTCTAGTGAATTAGCTGAATGAGCCCACCACCACTGCCCAAATCAAAGAGTTTACCATCACCTGTTGCCGCCCATAAAATTGCCCTAGAACCACTTCAAATTGAACCTAGGCACAAAGTGAGAGAAAAAAACAGAGAAAGGGAATTTTTTTTTTTTTTTTTTGGGATGATAATTTAGGGTTAATAGTTTAAATGTCAAACTAATTTCAAATCAAATTTAGAATTTAATAAAATAAAATCTCATTTAAAACTGGTTTAGTACAATTAGCTGTAACTTGAGTACTATGGCATGGAGAGTAGGGTTATCATTTTCTGCTTTGCTGTACAAATCTGCAAAAGGCCCACTGTGTTGCTCCCGGAACAAGTGAAAAGCTTGCCATTAAGGGGGCCAGACCCACAGCCCACTTTGTTTATTAAATATTTTTAGTAACATTTAATAAAGACTATAATGGAAAATGGAGAAGCTATATATCTAATTGGATTTGGATTTGCCTCCCAACCCAACAAATTAAGTTCAAACACAATTCTAAAGAGGCAGCCATTATATAGATATTGCTCACCAACTTACCAACTTGTTGGTGGTTAGCCAAACCATAATCCATAATGTTAATGTTCTACTCTAAATAGTGTGTCATAGCATATGTAATATTGATAATATTTTATATTAGTATAGTCTTATTTATTTATATCAAAATAAATTAACTATATATAGACGAGATGAGCGATGGGGCCAAGCAGTTTGCCTGTGCATGTCACGTGACAAGGGTAGACAAGAGCATGGGGGGAATTAATTCCTCTGTTTCTTTTTTCATCTCTTTCCTATAATACATGTACCAGATTTGGGACACGACACGTGTCGTGTCGGGAAAGGCATGTGACATCAAATCTTTTACCCGCCAAATGGGTTGCCACACTCCCCGTGCTTATGTCCCTAACCTCCCCCCAAATCCAAACTATTAATTTATCCCTCCCACGTGAAAACTCAACTTAGAGCTTTCGTTGCGCCAACAGCCCGGAGTCTTTAAATTTTGGTTTTATTGTATTATTATATGTAAAGGCCTAATAAAAGTTGAAGTCGCTTAAAGACATTAATTTTTCACGGAATTTCACATAAACACAGAAACAAGATAATTTTGATATTCAAAATTTATTAAGAGAGATAATTAATTATTTATAAAGAATTTTAATTTTAAAATATTGATATAAATATTATCTATAAGAAATAGATGCCATCTATAATAATTTTAGTCTCAATCAGACTAAGATTAATTAAGATAAATATCATCTATAAAAGATAAATATCATCTATAGCAAATATAGTCTCAACCAAATTAGAATTAATCAAGATAAGTGTTATTTACAAGAATTATAATTCTGTTACACTTAAAATTATTTAATACTTGTTTATAAATAAGCAGATACTCATTCTTGAAAAGTTACAATATCTCTGATATTAGGGTAAATATTACTCTACAATTTTTTTCATTTTCAGTGTCTAATTTAAGTATCAGAGTGTTTGCACGAGAATCTCTTCACGCCCTTTGATTGTTTTCTTACTTTTGCATATTCAGGCAACTTGACACGTCGTTTCCAATTAACTAAATTCATTGTTGTATAATTGTCAATCACAACAATTAAATGGGATTCAGTCAAAAGATTTTAATTTGGTTTGAAGTGAGATCGTTACCTTTTCTTAATACACAAAACAGAGAATTTTAATGCACTATACTTAAACCTATAATCAAAGTAGGTAGTAAGCACGAAAGTTGAGTTGGTATATTATTATTCTTATATACTCTTTTAAACATATATAAAATCTATAATGAACAATGTGTCCATAAATTTCCACAATATATAATATGCAACATTAATGATTTTTCCTTTGTTTTTAATTCTCAACAGTCAACATATATATATATTGATATAATAACTTTACATGTACGTAGATTCTAAACAATGATTCAGGTTCTTGTAACTTTTGGTCAACATCATCTTTCACACCGAGATAGAACAAAACAGTGACAGCACAAAGGGGCCAAAAATCTCATCGTCACCACCAATATAAGTTTTGCAAAGATAAAAAGTGTTTATTTAGTCAAATAACATTCAAACATTTAATATTCAACTTATTAATGATACCCACTAACCGAGAAATTTAATGGATTTTCAAATTTAGTTAAGTCCTCTAATTCTCATTCACCTAATAAATGTTAAATATTAAAAATTTACTAAAATCTAACTAAATTTACTAAATCAAACTCGTTGGGTTCCTCAAATTTTATCCATTCTATGATACCATGTAAATAATAACATTGTTTAGCAAGAATTGTCCATAGATAAGCATAGGCCTAAAAATTGAACCAAATTGAATTAATTAATATGATTGATTGAATTTGATTTTTTTTTTTTTTAACGTTTCAGTTCAATTCTAGGTTTTGCTTCTTAGATTTGATTGACTTCAAGTCGAGACTCGGTTGAATTATCAGGTTTAAAAACTAGACCCAACCCAATGTTTACAGTGAACATTTCTGTTTCTTGTTTCTTTTTCTTTTCTCTTTTTTCTTTTTATTTTATTTTCAAATGCTAATTTTTTTTGGAATGTTAATATCACATTTTATGTTATATTGAATTAAACTTAATACAAATGGTTATCTATTATTCTTTTTCAAAATTTATGTTATCAAAAATTTGATATCATTGTATCTATTCTGGAAATCTATACCCAAAATCAAATTTTAGTTGGGTTGGGCTGGTTGGTTCAGATTTATTTTGCAATTTGGTTGACTCTTAGTCTAATTTTTACCAACTTGATCAGATTAGTTTCAATTAAATAAAGCATGAATGAAGAGTAAAATTCTTAAGCAAGATGAAGCCCTAGAGAGCTCTCTCTAGGGTTCCCAGGCTTTCCCTAGTTTATGAGTATTTGTTGTCGTTGATTGTATATTGACCCTTTGTTGTTGATGATCATTATTCGACCTTAGTCTGCATTCAATCTCCAATCAGCCCTAGGCGCCATGGGCTTTAGAGAAGGACTCAGCCTTCTTTGGTTCAACGAATGCCCTGACTTTCATCTCTATTTCCTTCTCATTTGGTTATGGGTTTCCAAGAAATTGATGCCTTGTGCTTTTTATTGGTCCTCCTTTTTTGATCTCCTACTTTCAGTTCTATTTACCCGTCTGAAGGTGAGACACTTTTTGGCAAAGAAGCATGGTGGTGGTAAAAGAAGAATGAATCTCAACTGATGATAGAGGATGGGACTCAACATGGTGATGAAAATATTAAAAAATAAACATGACCTTTAATCTATCAATGGTCCAAATTCTCCAAGATCGAATTTTTAGCTTCACATCTCAATGAATGCTCAATAAATCTGGACAAATTTTATATTTACAGAAAGCTACAGATGTCTAGTTTCAAATGTATTGAAAGGTACACAAATTGGAGTTTTATGGAGAAAGTTATGATTATTTAAGTAGAAGCTACTCAGTCTGCTTAGAATTTTGAGAATTTAATAGTTTTTTATGCATTTAGTGGGACTTATTGTATTTATTTTGTTGTTATTATTCTATGACTTTTCATTTGAGTAGTACAATTAACTAGCTAGTTTTTGAAGGAATCCATGTGTGTGGGAGTTCAAAGCAGCAATTATGAGTTGAGTGAAAGTCTCTGAATTTTCTTTTTCTTCTTGTGTGAGTTATCCCACCGACTTCTAACATGAAAGGGCTTATTGGGATCAACAAAATGAACGATTTCAGTTTGAAGGAATCAAGATCTTTTTGTGGGAGGTGGAGGCAAACAACAATAGCGAGCAAGCAATGGGAAATTAATATATGAATGGAAGGTGGAGGACGACAGACAACGCATATGCACCAAGTAGTTTTTTAGGGTTCTTATTCTGTTATGTTTGGAGGCCTTAATTAGTTGGGCCTCATTGGGTTTTCTATATAAGTTGGGTTGAAAAGGGTTTTATTAGGTCTTAGGGTATTGTTTGATTTTAGTTTTTAATTAGTATTATTTCATGCCTCTTCGGGATAAAGGATTAGGCTCTCTTTCTATGGTTCTGTAACCTTAGTGCATCTGCCACGTAGTGGATTGTTCTGTAATATTAAAATCAAAACCAACTCAATACATTGATACCCAATTCAATTGTTTCTTATTTAAAGAAAATAAAATCTATATAACTTACATGTTTGGAACACAATATTAAGATTAGTAATACCATTTGTTGAAGCTGCCCCATGTTTGATATAACATTAAAAAAACTCTAAACCCTCATCCCAAGATTAATTAGTCTTAAAAATGTGTTAATCGGAAGGGGGTGGGACAAACTTGTCCGCCGGGCACTGATCTTGAGGGGAAATGATATGTTTTGACAAAAAGGCCCTTGTACTGTATGAACTAAGTTCTCTCTCTCTCTCTCTCTCTCTCTCCATTGGCAATCCATTGTCCCTCTCTTC
This sequence comes from Diospyros kaki, assembly GCA_036245055.1. Classification (NCBI taxonomy): domain Eukaryota; kingdom Viridiplantae; phylum Streptophyta; class Magnoliopsida; order Ericales; family Ebenaceae; genus Diospyros; species Diospyros kaki. The sequence continues at coordinate 36,517,956 of BSEG01000016.1, forward strand.
TCTTGGTGGATTAATTTATAAATTGGGCCATTAAACTAACGCGTGAGGAGGTGATGAAAGAATGGATTGAAGTTTGTCCAGTGGACATTAATGGAGTGTGGTTTTGACTTAATTCAGTGGACATTAATGGAGTGTGGTTTTGACTTAATTGGGGGTTTAAGTCAGTTGATATTTTAGTTTGGAGGTGATGGGCATTTTAGTAAAATGCAACATTAATTAAGCCAAGATATTAATTGCTACATCATTAATATATATTTCCCTTTTAAATTAAAAAAAAATTAATACTCATATACCAAACCGCTGTTAATCCTTTCTAAACTCCAAAAACACTTTCACTGTAATTTACATATAAGGGGTTGGTTACAAGTACAGCAATTATTCGATTTCCTAGTCTATTGATTGGGAGAAGAGAAAGGGAGAGAAAATAATAAAAGGAAAGGGAAAAAACATGAAAAGAAAGTGCAGTCAATCTCAAGTCACGTTTTCTTCTTCTATGGTCCGGAAGGTTGGGCTACCTATAAATGAGTTGTCGTTGTTTCCTAATACCAGTTTTGTAATTGTAATTGTATATTGCAGTACAATCTTCTAATGTGTTGGGTTATAGATTTGTTTAGACCAACAGAATATATCATCCTATTAATTATTATTTACAATGCCAGTTTTAGGTAAAGATATAATCTTTGCTTCTTCCAAAGACAATTGAAGAAGAAGAAGAAGAGAAGATAATGTATTTCTAGTTAATGAAATGTCTTTTGTATACAAATGTGTAATACAAGTTCAGTTTTTTTTCTATTAATGAATTTGCTTACCCTATCCATCCCCCAGCAACATCTAGGGCACTTTTTGGCTTACACAAATATAGACATTAATCAAATGAAACATAATTAATATCATTAATTTCTATATGTCGTTGAATTAACTCGGGTGAGACTTAATGCAAATATTTGGGTACAAATAAAGAAAAATGTGACAAAAATACTATTTTCCATGTGAATTTAAGTATGATTCCCTGTGCAGAGATATGTGGCAAAATGGTATTGGCTGGTGCAGAGTGCTATTATTGGGTGAATTCAGAGGAGATGAGTACCCAATGATCACATGGTCTTGTGCATTCAAACATGTACATAAAGGCCCACTTTGTTACCTCAAGAACAAACACCTTCACTTGAAATCAAACCCCAACTTGGGAACACGAACAAAAAAGAAACAATATTAATTAAATAGCACTGTTAATCAATTCATTGATTAATTGAAACCCCCTGCTACCCATGATCTCTCCCTCTCTCTCTCTCTCTCTGGATTAATTTAACGAGAAGCTTGATTAACTAGTTCCAAATATACTGCATATTCTCCTATGCACTTGTCTTCTTCACATCCAACATCACTGTCTATGTTTATGTACTCTCTCTTTCTCTTGTGGTCCTAGCCTAGCTACCTTCCTCTTTATATCTCTTATTGCTTTTTTCAATTTCCATAGCACTGCCTTCTTCTTCTTCTTCTTCTTCTTCTCCTCCTTTCCTCCTCCTAAATTCATCATCATCTCCACCCAGCCTATACGGCCTATATTACCTATTTGGAATTCACAGCTTCAATATATACACACACACACACACATATCAGAACCAGTGCTTCTTCTCATCTCATCACCCTTTAATATTTTGCCGCCGATCGATATTTATATATATATATATACATATTAAACTTCAGAGAGACAGTCACCCCATTTATATATATACACATACATAATTGTAGCCATGTCTGGCAGAAGATCGAGACAATCCTCAGCGTCGGCGGGGACTTCGAGGATCACAGATGACCAGATCATTGATCTTGTCTCCAAGTTACAGCAACTTCTCCCTGAGATTCGCAATAGACGCTCAAGCAAGGTAGTTTATATTTACTTTTAATATATCATCAGTGCATCGAATATATATATATATATATATATAATTTTTCATTATTTATATATGACATAGATATTTGTATGTGCAGTACGTTTATTCTAGTCTTTGTATGAACGTATTACAAAGTAAAGTCAAAGTTCACTGCACAAGGATTCAAATCCTTCCTTGTCAGCTGGACCTTGTTGCTATAAATATGGCCTCCCAGAATTACAAATTAAACCGATAATATAGGACTGATAAGTGTACAAATACAATTGCTATATATGTTATTTTGTACTTAATTTGCCTAGTTATTTTGAACCTAGGAAACAAGATCAGTCCCTCAAGATATATATAGATAGGTAGTACCATTGCAGCAGCTCTAAGTAACAAACCGAAGCCTCAGTAGGATGTGATTAAACTGGGTATGTGTGGTCCAATGTTCATTTTGCAAGAGCAACTAGGCCACCACCATCATGTTGAGAAAACAACCCTCAATTCAACAATGGTGGCCACCCAACTATTATGATGAAGATGTGATGTGCACACACACTTACACATATAATTATATATATATGTTATTACTGATATAATCATTATTATTGGTTTAATTATTCTTCTATGAGATGTCTCTGTGTTTTAGGTTTCAGCTTCTAAAGTGTTACAAGAGACATGCAACTACATTAGGAGCTTGCACAGAGAGGTGGATGACCTCAGCGACCGCCTGTCGCAGCTGCTGGCCACCGTGGACGCCGATAGCCCGGAAGCTGCCATTATCAGGAGCTTGATCCAGTAATGAAAGAGTACAACTACTCTCTGTTCCAGCTGCTATATAGCTAGTATTTCTGCTACTATTTTTTTTCTAGGGTTTCTTCTTTTTCTTTTTTTGTCAAGTAAAATTTCAATTTCTAGGGTTTCTTCAAATATATATATATATATATATGAGTGTAATTGTATGTGACAATAGGTAGTTACCCCTGTATAATAATGAAGGCTTAGGCTTCTCCATGCAAAGCCTTTTACATGTATTGAAGTTATTAGCTATCTGGTTTTCCAATCCTTTATTGTATCTGTTTTGGTAGCTAGCTATCTGTCTCTCCAATATATTAACTTTAATGTTTTTTGTTTTCCCTTCTCTTTTTAATTTGTTGGCTGATCACGAGATGCAAGGTTTAAATTTATAATAACATTAGGGTTTGAGACAAGAAGTTGGAGTAGGCTTACATATGTATATCTACCAACCTAAGGGGTCAGTACGTATTTCAAAAACCCCAACAGTTATGGTGATCAGCAGCTAGTTTTTCCACCTCTTTTCTACCATTAATGTCTTGTTTTTGTATTTTTGAAAAGACAAAGATATTCTTCACTAGAACATATATACTTTTTGTAGAAAATATATTAACAGAATCATACCACAGCAGCATGCATTTTTATGCAGATAAATCATTGTGACATTATTTTTATTTTCATGATAAATTGATAGGAAATACCCACATTATTTCTAGAAGAATTTTATATATGTACAATAGATGTGTTCTTATAGTATATATATCACTGTAACAAAATGTTATTTAAATACCAATAAGTTACATCCTTTTTTGGTTTTAATAATTAACCATTGTCTAAGCAGTAGTTATAAAATCTTTCCCAATACAGAAGGCTAGAGAATCCAAGGACAAAACTGGTGCTAGGAGCCCTTGAGGAAAACCTGATCTGAACATCATAATGTGGATATTGCTTAATTAATTTGGTGAAATTATCGTTTTCTAATTGAAGACAGCCATCATGGTTGGATCAGTAAAAGGACAGCTCTTATATAAATATTAAATGTGAACATCCACAGTTGATCTGCCATGTCTTGTTCTTCAGAGGCAATGGCCATGCAGTTGACTGAGACACCTTTCTGTGTAATTAATACCTTGGATTAAGTACACAGTATTATAAGAATTAACCTGATTTATATGTCTCTATATATGGACAACAGCAGAGATTTCCCTCTGCAACCCTAGCTTAGTTAAGTGTGCATAGATCATGTCTTAAGAAGGTCAATGCACACTGTAGGAGTGGCTAGTGTTTCAAACATTGTAGTTGGGTGGGGGTTTTAAAACCACTGAACTAGTAAAAAGACCAATGAGAAGAATTATATTTGTTGGCTCGATGATGCTATTAATTATCGATGTTGGGTTTGAGTTCCTAAGATTGATTATAGTGTTGCCTAGCTTAGGCTTGACAGTTGAATCCTTAGATCATGGTCATGTGGTTTGAATGGACTAGCTTCCTTGTGAGATATTAGCAACAACAGTTTGATGGTTCCTTATGAAAGGGTAGTTGGGGGTTAATAATGTTGAGAAGGGATTGGGTATGTTGAGTGACAGATAGGTAGGTTATAGTGAGGTCGAGATCAACCATAGCAAAAATGCTTTGGTAAAGACCAAATTGAGATATTGTGTTTGACGATAGTAAGGTAGCATTGAAGATTGGTCACTTGTGGAGATCTTTGATAGAGGTATTACCATGGGCTATGAAATGGAGCAATTGGAAGATGTAGCTCAGAGTCAAGAACTAGAGCACCAATGACCCAATTTGATGCATAAGTGTTAGTTTAGTGACTCAAAATTGAGTCGATTAAGTGGATCAATAGGTATTGGCCATTGGAGACTCCAATGGCTAACTCCTAACTATAACTAACTATCTTCTTGACACTAACAAAAATCTTCTATAAATAAGAACAGAGTTGTCGAGAATAAACACGAAGAAAACTATTTTGTACCCTTGTTCTCTAAGTGTATGGCACTAGGATTGATGAGAGAAAGAAAAAGAGCTGTGAGTGTTGGGTGCTTGGGGATTAAGCTTGTACTCATTGAGTTCTTGGAGTGATACAATGACTTTTCTTATGGGTTTGTAATATGTAATTATGCCGATTGTTTTAATGGATTGGCTAGGGGAAAACCCCTGCCGTGATGCAGGATTCCATAAGGAATCTGAACGTGTAAATCATGTGTTCTTATGTGCATGTTTTCTTCTGTTTCTTTTCTATATTTTTTGTTTCTTAGATTGCGTTTTATTTTGTTGATTGAGCTATTAGACGCCCAAGGACACAACAATAAGCAATAACATAATCTAAAGCAATGATTACATCTTGATCTAGAGACGCAACAAGATTCAATGATGGATTTGAGGTGATGAGAATTGACTGGATCAATTGAGGCAAAAAGATTATTAGATCGAGTCCAAAGGGGAGAACCAACTAGATTTGGTGTGGCAACAAATGACAATATCTAGTATGTACGTAGGTCTAGTATGCCATCAAACCTTGACAAGATCTTATGACTAGTGATAAAGATGAGTCTTAGGGTGAGAATTAAGGCTTTAACATAAGTACTATATTGGGAATAATGATTTTATCTCCTTATCTCAAATTGAGATTTTTTTTTAAGTGAATTTATAGAAGATATGGATTAACCAACATCTCTCAAGAGGTAAAGCTTATAAATAAAGTTTGCAAAGTAGAACAATAAGCTAGGTATAAATATTACATATAAAATAGGAAAATACCAAGGTGCAACATAAAAATTGGATCACCTAAGAGGAGTAATGTGGCAATTTCAAGCAAAGGCAAGGTTGAGTTGAAGATGGAAATCACGAGCAAGGACTAGATTCAAAGCATAGTTAGGCTAGCTTTAAAATCCCTTGGAAGGGATAGACAATGAGTTGAATCGGCCATAGCAACCAAGAGAAGCCAAAGAAATCTACTAGCTACATACACCAATAGAAAGTAATATTATCCTCCACCTTTTTGTAGGCTTAACAAACATGCCCCAAATCTATTATACAAAGATTCCATGGATAGAGGAGCAAGCAAAAGCCCATGGTATGGAAATTGAGAACTACTTTCTAGTGATTGTATTAGAGACCAAAACCTAATGCCTCCCATGAGATACGAAAGTCAGGGATTGAGGACTTAGGTAATGTTTAGCTAATGGAAAGAGGGAAACCAAGAGAGGGACAAGGGTAAAGGGTTAGGACCTAGATAAATCCATGGGTAAATAGTGGAATTAAGGCACAAAAATAAGGGAAATCAATCATTGGTCATGGTGGTCAACTTATCCTTAAAAAATCAACAATATAGAGGGGTATGAGTGAAGAAATGGATGACAAAGAAGTAGACAATAAGGAAAAAAACCAAAAGAGGTCAGTGCAATAGTAAGGGGCAACAAGAAGGGGTGAGGGAAAATGGAGATAAAAAAGAGCTTTAAGGTTGGGGAGAATCAGAAAGGGTAGGAAAATCAAAGAAAAAGGATATTGCATGCATGTTGATTGAAGATTATACCATTAGGGTTCAATGATTAATTAACAATCAAAGTGAAACCGTGGTGGCCGTAGCAATGATGTCATATACGCGGTACTTTTTAAACCTGGGGTTACATTGGTAGACGTCATTTCTAATCATTGATTGCTAGCCACTGACTGAGGGTCCTTATTGTCGCTAACTGAGTACCCCATGTCTTACTTACAACAAGAATAGTATATATCTTCATCTACATCTTTATGCCAACACTCTTTCCTTAGCCCTTCTCCCACCACCATGGTTGTCCTCTCATTGTCACTAGCCAGTGTCTCCTCACTATTTCATTCAAATGAGGAAGCCCCATTATAGTTGATAATAATTCTTTTCTTAAACTTCATTTGCCTCACCCTTATTTTTCTCAATGTCTACCACCTCTTTCCTTTAACACTGGTATTGTGAACAATCCATTACCCTTATCAGATCCATATGGCTTCTTTATCCTCACAATTGCTCATATTACCCCTTAAAATCCTATAAACCCTATACCTTTTATACTACTTGCAATTTTCCCCCTTATTCATAAAATCATCCCATGTAAATCAATGGCAACCACTCCTTTATCTAAGGACCCTCAAAACTATAGACCATACACTTCTTCATTATCTTTATAGTTGGAGCATGTATCAACAATGTGGTGGAAAAGAAAGATAAGCTCACTCAAACAAGTTCAAATCTATCTTTAGCTCATTCATTTACTCAAATTAATGGGTTATGTTATTTCCTAATGTACTCATGATAATGCTTAGGTCACCTTCAATTCAATTTAATTCATATTCTCAAATCTTGGCAAGTTAAACTCTCAAATTTATTTCCAAGCCCTTCCCTTATTTTAGATGGTGAGGCTCTGTTGTTTTTTCTTCACAGTAATAGTCTTATTCTAGCAATAAGACCATGGAATTCGAGGATTCACGATGGTAAAAGAGAGGACAATGATGAAAGTATTCTCAAGCTCTATATGTTATTACCTTCTACCTTTTTTTTTTAAGATGCTTCTTGTGCTGACTTTTCTTATTTTATCTATATCTCATGATACTAGTCTTATTGGGTTTTCTAAGTTTGAGTGGCTTGTAAATGGCCTACATGTCAACAACAACTTTTAAGGGTCATCTTCCCCCTTTTCTAATGAGGCAAGAGCTACTTCAATTACTCCTCCTAGTCATACAATAGTTTTGTTGGCTCACCAATCTTTATCAAATTCATCCAACAAAGGCTTAGCTTTCTCATATCTCTAGTCCTTTGGGTGGTAGAGATTTGATTTTTCTTGGTTTATTACTTCAAGCCCCTTTGTTTTTAGCTAGCTAGATTTATTGTTGTTTTCTCTCTTTTTATGAGCTTTTACCTAAATGTACTTTGTTAGGAAAAAAAACCAAAGAAAAATGCATGTGTCACATAAGAAGTTAGTTTTTATTTTTTAATATTTTTAATAAATAATTAGACTATATTAACATATGGAAGTTAACTTGCTTTTCCTTGGAAATCCCTATATTATGGAAACTTCATGCTGCAATGGCAATGTGCATTTTCCTTTATTACCATCTTCTTAGCCTTCACTTTCATCTTCCCTCTACCTTTTGTCTTAACAAATTTACATGTCATTATGTTAGTTGTATTTTCTTTTCAGTTAGGAAGGTTATTCTATTATGTAGTTAGGAGTAGTGTTCATTTCCTATTCTGCCTATTTAAACGCTTGTATTAGCTTTTGCTTTCTTGGATGAGAATTGAGGTATTATTTTTACACCTTCTGTTTGAATATGGTATCAGAGAAATAGCTCGCCTCCTTTCACCGATTTTTGTCGTCGTTCTAGGTTTTTCTCCAACGATTGGACAGATCTAGCATTCTTGTTTGTTCGAAGTTTGTGATTTCTTGTATTCATTCTAAATTATATTCGTGCATAATCGTTCTATGGCAACAATGGCTCGTGATCTCTCTTCATGGTCAATGAGCAATTTCACCATTCATGATGGATCGAGTCCATACTACCTTCATCATTCTGACAATTCTAGTTTCCATTTAGTTTCTCATGCCATTTAACATGAGACAATTACGCCTCTTGGAGTCAAGTGATAGTGATAGCTCTCTCGGTGAAGAACAAGCTAGGGTTTATCGATGGTTCAATTCCACGACCATCAAGTGAAAATTCTCTCCTTGGTTCCTGGATTAGAAACAACAATTTTGCTATATCATAGATCCTCAATTCTATTTCTAAGGAGATATCGACAAGCTAGATTTACTTAGAATCCGCACACGATATATGGATCGACCTCAAGGAAAGGTATCAACAGAGAAATGGTCCAAGAATTTTTTAGTTAAGGCATTAGTTGATGAACCTAATGTCGGGATAACTTACTATAATTGCTTCTTTTACAAAGCTTAAAATAATTTGGGATGAACTCAGTAATTTTAGACCTATTTGTACTTGTGGCAAATGTTCTTGCGGTGGTACTAAGGTACTTGCAGATCATTACCACATGGAATATGTGATGTCTTTTCTTATGAGATTGCATGACTTTTTTTCTCAAGTTCAAGGTCAGTTACTTCTCATGGACCTTATCCCTCATATTAATAAAGTATTTGCATTGATATCCCAAAAAGAGAATCAAAGGAATGCAGTTGCCGGTGGAAATGATTCAGTCTTGTTTGTTGTTAAACATGATGTAAATAAGGGTAGTCATAGGAGGTTTCAAAAGAAAGATAGTGTTCCAAGGTTTAAGGTGAAACAGAGGAATCTTAATCAAACAAATCCTGCTCACTTACATTCTAATCAAGTGAATTCTAATGTTGTCGAACATATGTCTAAAATTAATCATAATGCATCCAGTAATCAGGATATGGGAGAGTTTATGTAGTCCTTGAACATTGCAGAATACCAACACTTGTTGAATATGCTGAGTTCTCATCTCATTACAACTAGGACAAGAGCAGAACTTGATGTTACTCCTGATCAAACATTAGGTACTTGCTTTTATTTCTGTTAATCCGATACTTAGTAACCCTTGGTATTAATTAAATAGTAGATTTAGGTGCCACAAGTCATATATGTTTTAGTCAGTCCTTATTTGATCAATTGAGGCCTATTCAGAATGCCTATATTACTTTACCTAACCATATTGGTTTTTTGTATCTTATGTTGGGAATGTGAGACTCAGTGATCACCTAGTGTTTGAGAATGTTCTATACACTACAACAAATTTTAGATTAAGAAGCATTTAAAAATGTCTTAATAAATAGTTTATTGGGGCATTTTAACTATTAAGGCATTAATAATAATGTCCTGTGTAATTGTGCCCCCAAAACGTATTGAGGCACTTATAAATGCCTTAAAAATAACTATAAATTTAAGTTTGTTGCGACACTTAAAAATGGCTCAAAAATCATTATAAATTTATTTTTCATATCACCCACAAGGCCTTTTCTTAATTTTAACTTGCTTTTCCCTCGGCTCGAACCTTGAACCTTTCATTCTTCTTGCACACATGTGATCACCTAATCTACACATCATCTTATTAATATATGTGCCTATGTTTATTTTATAGTATATCTAAGTTTCATTAGAATTATTCTATTGGGGCACTTAAGATTTGTTTATTAGGGCACTTCATCAAAGTGTCTTGTTAGAATTATTTTAATGGGGCATTTCAAAAATTCTACCCTATTTGATTTATCTATTAAGACTCTTATATTTGTCTATTAGGGTATTTCATTGTTGTACCTCATTAGAATTGTTTTATTAGGCCACTTCTTTAAATTGTGCCTTAAAATGGTATTTTATAGGGCACTTAATTGTTGTGCCTCATTAAAATTGTTGTATTGGAGCACTTTTTTAGATTGTGCTTTAAAATAGTATTTTAGAGGACACTTTCTAAAAAATGCCCTAAAAAAATGTCTCAACAAATCATTTTTGTTGTAGTGATATGTGCCTCAATTCAAGTTTAACCTGATTTCTCTAAGTGCACTAGTTGGGAAAATTCTATGAGCCTTAGTTTTTCTTCTCATACCTGTGTTATTCAGGATATCCATTGAATGAAAATGATTGGCAAGGGTAGCCTACTAGAAGGGCTTTACATCATTGATGCAGATTCTTTTACATCTGTATGTCAGCCAATAGCTAGGGCATGTATTGTGGCTACTGTTAAGTAAACACACTTGGCATGATAGACTTGAACATCTTTCCTTCGAGAGGATGGAAATATTTAAAGATTTACTACACTATAAAACTACTAAGAATGTTTCTTGTTTTATATGTCCACTAGCCAAACAGAGAAGATAGTCTTTTGTTTCCAATAATCATATGCCTCAGCATGCTTTTGATCTTGTTCATTGTGACACTTGGGGGGCCATATATCATGTTCCTACATATGTTGGTTATAGATATTTTCTTACATTGGTGGACGATTGTATACAGTTCACTTGGGTTTTCTTAATGAGACATAAATCTAATCTTAGGAGTGTTATTCCCAAATTTTTCTCCATGGTAGAGACTCAATTTAATATAAAGGTGAAGAAATTTAGATCAGATAATGCCCCTAAACTCAAATTTCATGATTATTTTGCTTCTAAGGGGGTGATTCATCAATTTTCTTGTGTGGAGAGACCTAAACAAAATTCAGTAATGGAAAGAAAGTATCAACACCTTCTTAATGTAGCTAGGACATTGCTATTTTAGTCTCAAGTTCCAATTCAATTTTGGGGGGGATTGTATTCTCACTGCCACCTTTTTGATCAATAGAACCCCAACACCTAATTTGCAATCACAATCCCTTTATGAACTTTTATACCAAACCCCTGTGGACTACACCTCCTTTAGAAGCTTTGGCAACCTTTGTTTTGCATCCACATTGCCTTCTCATAGAACCAACCCTAATGAAATGGTTGATCCATTTCTTGACCTAGTCCTTCCCAAGCCTACTCTTAATATAACCTTTTCTCTTATATCCATTTCAAAGAATGTTGTTCTTGTTCATTCTCCAAATGTGGTTGAGGATTTTGCTATCCCTTCCAGTTCATGTCCTAGTGATCCTACTCTTGTTTGTAGATCTTCTAAGATTACTAGACCTCTTTCCTATCTCCAGGATTTTCACTGCCATTTACTGACACACTCTTCTCCACCTCTTCATACAAAATTTGTATATCGTTTGATCAACTATGTTTCCTATTCCAACCTTTCTGACTCACGTAGAACATTTCTTCTTAATGTCACATATCATTTTAAGCCTCAACATTACCATCAGGTAGTGCACTATGCTCACTAAGGGATGCTATGAAAGCTAAATTGGATACTATACATCTAAATCATACATGGTCAGTTACTACTTTTCCTCATGATAAGCATGTTATTGGTTGTAAGTAGATTTACAAGATTAAATATAAGTCTGATGGTTCCATAGAGAAGCATAAAACTTGTTTAGTGGCCAAAGGGTACACACAACAAGAGGGGTTGGATTTTATTGATATTTTTTCCCCCGTTGCCAAGTTAGTCACTGTTAAGATGCTCCTAGCTTTAGCTACTATTCATAAATGGTCTCTAGTGCAATTAGATGTTAATAGGCTTCATAAGTTCTATGGCCTCAAACAAGCTTCTCGACAATGGTTTTCTAAATTTTTAGCAACTCTCATTAAACATGGTTAATTTCCATCAGTCTAGATCTAATTATTCACTTTTTACTATGGGTATTGGACCTTCTTTTGTGGCACTACTAGTTTATGTTGATGATATCATCATCATTGCTTTAGATTTTGTAGCCATAAATTCTTTGGAGTCCTTTCTCCACAGTCAATTCAAGCTCAAAGATCTTGGTCATTTGAGGTATTTTCTTGGTCTTGAGATTGCTCAGTCCTCTAAAGGTATTTTCTTCTCCCAATGCCATCATGCTTTACGACTTCTTAAAGACGTACACTAGTTTTCTATCTAGCAAACCAACATTGTTGCCTATGGATCCTAATGTCAAATTGAGTTCTTTTGAGGGTGAATTGATTGAGGATGCCTCAGTATATAAGTAACTTATTAGCCGATTACTTTACCTAACTATATCATGCCCTGACATTACTTTTGTTGTTCATAAACTTAGTCAATTTGTCTTACAGCCTAGAAGACCTCATCTTGATGCAGCTCATCATCTTTTACAATATATAAAAGTTGCTCTTAGACAAGGGTTGTTCTTTTCTATAGCATCATCTTTACAGCTTCAAGCATTTTGAGATGCTGACTGGGGTTCTTGCTTGGATACTAGGCGATCCATCACAGGATTTTGTGTATTTCTTGGTGATTCTTTAGTGTCTTGGAAGGCTAAAAAGCAAGGCCCAATGTCTCGTTCTTATGGTAAAGCTAAGTATCATGCCTTAGCCTCTACTGCCAGTGAGATTGTTTCACTTAATCAACTCATAGCTGATTTTCAGATCTGTTATGCAGATCCTTCTCTGATCCTTTATGACAATCAGGCTGCCATCCATATTGTTTCCAACCTAGTCTTTCATGAACACACAAAACATATTGAGTTGGATTTTCATTTTGTTCGTGACAAGATTATTGATGGGATTCTCAAGCTACTATCTATTCATACTCAAAATTAGCTAGCTGATGTATTCACCAAACCTTTATTGGAAGCTAAGCTCTTTCCTTTGATAGCCAAGGATGGCCATTCTCAATGTTCATGGTCCATCTTGAAAGGGAGTAACAAATTTACATGTCATTATGTTAGTTGTATTTTCTTTTCAGTTAGGAAGGCTAATTCTGTTATGTAGTTATAAGAGTAGTGTTCATTTCCTATTCTACCTATTCAAACACTTATATTAGCTTTTGCTTTCTCGGATGAAAATTGAGGTATTATTTGTACACCTTATGTTTCAATATCTTTTATTACTAGTTCAATCTACCTCATTTTGTCTTGACCCCTTCTTGTCTTTGACATCTACTAGCATCAACCCTTATTCCTTTTCCACTCAAAACCACCCTTTTTATTTCCCACATCCTCTCCTTGCTTTGAACCTCCTTCATCTCCCTTAAGACAATTCTTTCTAGCTCCCCCCTCTTCCCATCCTTGCATTCTTGGACTTAGTTGTGAACCATAGGGTCTTTGCTTCCAATGGAACCTATTTAGGCTCACAATCCATTGTGATTCTCTTGGAAGTCGCTAATCAGTTCTTGTCCCCTCCAACAAATAGGCTTTGAGTTAGTTGAAAGTGCATATTCTAATCATATTTATCCTAAAGCTTAATGTTGTGATGTCTTTAAGTCGAATAATATGAGATCCTAAGGACACAACCCTAATTGACTAACGAATGTGGGGGCAACAATCTTTTATGCAAGATCTAGTTCTCTTAGGGGTTAGTTTTGATGGATATAGAGGTTTGATCTTGATATGTTTCTTTTCTTCTTCTTCTTCTTCTTCTTTTTTGCTTGGAACCAAATAGGTTAAAAAAAAACCTTGCAAGAGGACAAATGCATTGGAATAACTAGGTAAAGACAAAGTAACAAAAAGCACTAGCCTTGCCTAGCTAGGAACAACAAACCACAAACAAAAATATCAAGAGAAGAAAGCACTGCAGCAAGCAAAACCAAAAAAACAAAGCTAAACACAAACATCAAAAGCTTGGAAACCAAGGCATTAGAAAACACTAAAAAACCAACCAACAAGAATCGTAATTGCAATAACAATTAAAGTTATCAAACCTGCAATTTATTCATCTCGCCTTTGTCACTATCCATACCAAATTAAGGTTTACAACATACTTTAGGATTGAGTCTTGTGGTAAGCAAATTTAAGTTCCCAATGTAGCTTTTGTTGCCAATTCATGTGGCACAATATTGCCATACTGATGAACACGAACCACCCTCCATGATGTATCCCAACCTAACAAGTATAAAATATCCTTTATGATTGCCACAAAAGTTCATGGTGATCACTCTTTAACTGGATTATTGGTGAAATCCACAACCCTCATCACGTCTAATTTAAAGATAACTTTGTGCTATCCTTGCTAACCACCCATTGAGTCACCTCTTTTAACATTATAAGGCCTCAACTATATTAGATGAATCTACTTCATCTATGACGATTTTGGCCCCATGGAAGACTCCACTACAATCTCACGCTATGTCTCACTTACAATACATTCATTTATAAAACTGACATTGGTGATTTTTATATAGGAAGGAGGAGGTTTACACCATTATTCAAGAGGCCTTCCACTCTATACATGATGTAGGCTATGATATGCTGTCTTGGAATTTGCACCTTACACGCCTGTCATGTTTTCTTAACATTAGCTACTATATTTCTATTTGTTATATTATATCTTTCTTTCTTATTTGCTTTGTTATCTCTTGAATCTTCTAAGTCTTCTGCTCGAGGTTTATCTCAATGCACCTCCTAGTTTAAAGAGGACTTGTGTCATTTTTTGCAAGGTCCTCCAAGCCAGCTTTCTCAACCCAAAAAAAGAAAAAGGAAAAGTTGGAAGTTTTAATGGGTTTACTAAAAAAAACTAAATAAATAAATTGATTTATAAGCATCCAACTTCAATTTCATGACTGTAAGCAAACTCTTCTTAATTAAGCTTTTTCATCTGATGCAAGATGTTTTGGGTTGGGGCAATCAATAGTTCGAAGCTTTACAACTTCATATCTGTGATGAATTTTGATCTATATATAGAGATCGATTCAAAGAAAGCAATCTCAGATGAAGCCCAAGGTAAAAAGATCCAAGCTATTATATGGGTAGAGAGCTTGGTTCTCCATAAAACCTCTCCTATTTTGTTTCCATTCCCATGTAGAGACATGTTGTGTATGGTGAGAAAATTGATCCTAAAGAAGGAAGTGGTCTTCCTTTGGATCAAGTAATTAGTTAATCACAGCTAGTAGGTCATTCAATGAAAAAGGGAGACAAAATCAAAGTTATGTGTGGAACCCTCGACCTTTTCTTAGGGCACCAAAGGATGGGAAAGGAATGGGAAAGATAAATTGGCTTCATTCACCTATGTAACCTTAGTCTTAATTGATGAAACCCTTACTAATTAAATTCTCTATTGACTCATTTGAAGGTTTATTACACTTGTTTGGAGATTTATTACCTTTTAACCTCTAGTGATCCACATTTAATTTTCTTGTCATGTTACCCCCATGACTTATAAAAGGTGTGATAATGTCCACAAGATCATAACCTTAGGTGAATAAAAGTTTGAGTAGGGAAAAAAAAAACATAACTTTCAATAAACCTCAATTAGTCCATAATTAAGACATAAGCGAGTCATATGCATCATTCAAACAATAATGCACCATATTCATACTTACACTTGTTGGAATACTCTAAAATCGTACTCTCTAGCTAACTTTGGTTAATCAAGCCTAGATCTTCAATCAAGTAAGAATGTTCAGTATGTTTCTTCTGTACTTTAGTCATCAATATATTTCGATCTTCAAGTCTCCCAAGGTTTTGTTCCCTGTAACTACTGAGTGGTAATTTCCACTTTTTTTGTTTATTTATTTTCCAACATATCTTCAAGTCTCCCAAGGTGTACATTTTTAGTTTTTCCTTTAGTTAAACCGTTTTCCAAATTGAATACATCATTGGGTTTGCTATAGAAATTAGTACATATCTTTAGGGTTTCCTCGCTTGCTTGCAGTCCCTTTAGCTTACTGCTTCCTCAAACACTTGATTATTCCTAATCTAGTAAATTAATTAAATTGATTTATAAAAATTCACAATTGATTAAATAAAAGTGTGAATTTTTCTTATGATAAAAAAATAGCATGATTGCTTTTAGTGCAATTCAAATATATCATCGTCTAGCCATTTGGAATCAAAAAGGAACTTATGGAGTTTTTTTTTTTTTTTTTTGTTGACCGACGATATATTTATATATATAGAAAATTAAAGAAAAGATAATTGAACATAACATATGCATGCATAAGTTCCCATCCCTGCAGCAATATTCAACAGGAGAAGTAAATTATAGCATTATTAATGTTTTGGCATTTCTCAAGACATAATAACAAGAAAAAGAAAGGGTTTGTTATTTCAAAATCTAATGTCTTAATCAAATACAACATCCAGATATTAATCAAAAGGGAGATTATTGATAAAAGTATCCATGGTTACCCAACAAGCAGACCATAAACCAACAAATTATGCTTCCCATTTTCAGAATTAAAAAAAACATAAAACACTGTTGATCCTCAACATAAGCATTGACTTGAATCCCAACATCTGAACAACCTTAAGAAGACATAAAACATACCTTGTCTTTGAACCAACATACACATAAGATCAAATTATCACAGGAATCACTGATCACTAATACTGATCATGAACACGGTTTCATGCAAATCATCCATTCACTATTAACAAGCAAGACAAGTTAAGCACGCGTGATGCGTGGTTGGTGTTGAAGTGATGGTATTAGTGACAAAAATTGATATGTTTAGGTGTAATTAACAATAATTTCATCCCTGTGGCCGCAGACAGACCACCCATGATTTTAGTTGCTTTGAAAAAGTTCTGAGAATCTACTCCATCCAGTAAATTTTAATTTTTAGTATTTATTTAATTACCCAATAAATCCATGACCTATAAAAAAATTCAATTATTTAATATTAATCAATTTCATAACAATTACTGAGAGTACACTAATTGAAACATATATATATCATCAAAAGTATACATTAAATATAAATCAAATGAAAATCCAACAACAAATTAAAAGATATATTTAAAAAATCTTGTAAACCTCAAGTGTACGTAATGCTACAAACCACATGCACATTAAAAATTAACATCCAGGTTCAGAGTTCTAACTTCTTTTGTTTTCGTTTATTAGGGTAGTGTGTGTCTCTGTGTGTGTCTGTGTGTGAAGTGATTAAATGAGCAAAGAGATGAATTGACGGAGAAGGGGTCAGCTTGGAAGACAAGATAGAGAGAAGGGTCCATTGATTGATAGAAATAGAGTTGCTTCCGGCAATGTGGAAACATCTAACCCCTCAAATTTCCTCTTTGGCCACACAATGTGGGAGAGGGACCATACATACATATATATATGTTTTCCTAGCATCGAGAAATCCCAAAGCAACCCTACCTTGGACTAAGCACCGTCTAGAATATTTTGGTTGTTAAAAGTTTCATTAATAATTAAATGTCAATTCATTTCACTAAATTAGAATTTTTTTTTATTATTTGTATTTGATATTAAACATAAAAATTATTTTACCTTTAAACATCAATCATACATATTCTTCCTGTTTAATGTCAAACACAAATAACCAAAAAAAAAAAAAAATTAATAAATTTAAGTTAGTGTTCACTTAATAAAACTTAACGATTAGTGAAACCCTCTATATATATATATATATATATATTTGTGTGTGTGAATAAAACTACTTTCACTTCGAACTACATTTAATAGTCAAGGTTTAGAATTTTCTTCCTTTTCTTTCTTTCTTTCACATGAAACATATATAAATTTAAGAGTTAAAAGTGGTTCACAATTCATAAGTGAGATCAGCTTTGCTTATTTAGTTATCATGGGTGTTTCCCCTTCTTTTTTTTTTTTTTTTAATAAAGATTTCACAAGAGAATATGATAGTGGCATTAGGCCCATTTTGATTACTTGATAAATGATTTTTTCCATGGTGATGTAAATTAAGCCTATGATGAAAATTCCCATTTTAAACTAATTTTGGTGGCTTGTATATCTTGTTTTACCCTGTAATAAAACACACGAAAAATATTTTTTTAAAAAAAATGTGAAAACGAAAAGGAGGCAGGTTTAGATTTTTGAGAATGGCAAGCTTGTGTGTTGGTGGGTGTGAATGAAGTGTGAAGGGCCACATATTTTAAACTTCGTGGGTCCAGACCAGGCTTGTTGTGGCCCATGTGGGTGATCCAATTATTTGGGCTGCTCAGCTGGTTCAGGCCCAATCTCTGTACGGCTTTGCTGTCAGAGGATTGGCCCCCAAGACTTGTACTGGACTTTTCTCCCACTCCCATAAACCTGTTTTCTGGGTTCCTTTTATTAGTTTTTTTTAACATAATTGTTAAAATTAGTAAAATAAAGTTATAATACTTTTCAGATTAAGATATAAAATGATCAAGAGAAGATTGAGAAATATTATAATATTTTTATCAAATTGTTTGTTAAATTTTTAAAATGTACTGAAAGACATATACTTATATTGGGATTATTGTCCTTGCGCGGTCCCCTGTTGCTCGTGCTCTCAATTTTGGCAGAAAAGTTAAATCGCAAATAGAGGGTTTGCCTCATTGTGCAGGACAAATAATTGAATTCACGATTTACTGATGTTAATCTTAGCTTATCATGACCCAACTACTTGACCTGTGTTCTGAGAGCTCAAGATATATTTATTTTGAGAAGAAGGATAGATAAACATATTTAGAAAATATTAGATAAAAAGTTACGCAATTTCTTTTTCAATGGATTTCAAATAAGTTTAACAAATATCTTGAAAATAATAAAAGTTTAGAATATTTTTTATATTTTATATTTTTTAAACTCGTTAATAAATATTACTTAAAAAAATTAAAAAAAAAAGAGAAATACAAATGATCATGACATACCTTCTTGCCTTCTAAATTCATCAAAAGTCAGCAGAGGGGCTCTGTATAAATCTAAGACCCTTTTCCCATTAGAAGTTTTTTAATGAACAATAGTCATATCTTCATCAATTTGATAGTACGACAAATAATCATATAAATAATTAAATAACACATTATTTGAGCTTAAAACCTCAAGTCTTGGCACTGAGAATGACTTCCACAAATGGCGGTGGAGAAACCTGCTTTAATATTTCACAGCACACCATATATTATAATGATAGATTGTTGCTTCCAAATTAAAGAGGACCTGAATTAACGGTTTCTCGCCTCCTCTGCATTATTAACTCAACAATGCTCTTCATTGCCCGCCAACCGCATGTCATACATGCACTGCCAGCTATGCCTCTGTTTAGGGGCTTCCCAATCAACATCTCATTAAATTGGGTCTGTTGGCCACAGTTCCTGTGCTAAATTCAACCCAATATTTGCCTTCTAACATTTTTACACTCACTCAGTTAATATGAAAGTAGCAACGATGCCAAACAGTCGCTAAGATTGTGGGTTTTTTTTTATTTTTTTTAATAATATTAAGAGTCATGACTAATAATAATATTACTATTTATATGACGTATTTTCATTAGATAAAATTAAGGAGATCATGTATCATTGTCTTTTTTATCTAATATTTCCTTATGTGACACACTGTTATTAGTCATGAGAGGGGTCCGGTGTAGTGTATTTGAAAAGTAAGACTACCGTATGTGTTAATAAATTTTGTTATTAATTCATTGACAGTCAGAATCACAAATTCCCATTACACCCCCAACCATTAAAAAAAAGTTCAATAATACCACAACTAAATTTTCGTACCATTTCCCTCCTTTAAGTCCTAATACTTGTGATTGCTACTATCCCACTATGGATGCCATTATTCAGTGGCTTAACAGGTGGAACTTTGATTTCTAGCTATTCATCATACTTGAGGTGGTAAAAGCAGCCAGGCAGGCACATAGCCTCCATGGAGTATGATTTAATGATTAGATGGGCGGTGTCTTGGAGGTGCTTGTGAGGCTGTGTGTTGAAGGCCCATTGAAATGGATGCAATAGGTTGAATTAATTCGATTTGGAGATGAGCAGGTAAATGCAAGGGCCTACATTTCCTTGGCTGCTAACACTTGTATTTTGTGAATGTTCCATACTTCAATTGCATTTTGCTAATGTCGTTACATGGTTTTTCATTCTTATCAAAGGATATATCAGGTGGTGACACCCAGAACAATTCAAGTTAGTGTTCATTTGATATAAGAAGGAATCCAAACTAATGTGATTAGATTGATTTCATTTCAAATTTGTTTTTTTTTAATTAATTTGATTCTATTTCTTTTTTCTTTAGTCTATTGGAGCATTGTGTTGAATCTAACTATGCTAGAGTTTGAGTCTACTTAGCCCGACCCAACTAGCTGACTTATTTATATAATTAACTCCAATGTGAGTTTATATAAAACCAAACTAATTTAACCGAAAAGCACTCATAATACTTTTTGTATAAATTACAATTAATGCCCTAGAGATTTAACGAAAATACAAGCAATATTCATCGCATTTTTGAGAAAAATTAAAGTAGATTGATCATTTTACTCTTATTTTTTAAAACACACACACACACACACACACTCTTTCTCTCTCTCTCATTACAAAAATATATGATACCACAATGTAAAAATTTCTCCTCAACTAAATATATACAACGAAAGCATGACATAGCACATAGCCAAATCTCTTACATCACATTCGGGCCCCATCTGCCCATAAGATACAAAATAACATAACTTAACAAAATATGACAGTGCCTTTCTAGGACACATCACACACTCAAGTCACTCAGACATCTTTTGGTCAAGGGATCTATGCACATACCATCTACACATGAGAAGTCAACCATTGGTGGACCCACCCTCAACAATCTCCTCGTCCTTACTTGGAATGATATAAAGTAAAGGCGAGTCACAAGAGTCAGCAAGTATAAAGAAAGAACGGAAAATAATTAAGGACTAAACCATCCCAAAACATTTCATGTACACATTATGAATAGAATCATACAACAATTCGGCATGTACATAGGTATTGGTAGGAGAATAACTCAACACTCACATGCCTCATGCACACTACATACACATTCAATCCATGGATCTCAAACTATGCAATAAACGCATAAGTAAATATGCACATAATGGAACCTGGGACCCACATAAAGTACACACACTGGAGCCCAAGACCCTATATACAAACTTGCCAGCAACCATGAACATGCTACCAAATCAAAATCAGGAGTCACAACTCTCATATCGAAACCACTAGCACCATAATCACCACAAGCCCCTCAACACCATAATAGAAGCATGAGTCAAAACTCTCAATATAAACTTGAGTAAATGCTCGTATAATATCAAGATCATAGAAGCCGCACTTCCTTTTCCACAACTCAACCACTCATATCCTTACCATGCAATGCCACACATGAAAAATGCCATGGCTATTACAGCATAAACGTGATGGCAAGACCTCCATAAGTCAAGCATCAAGTCATGCTACACCCACATAGTAATTCACACATGCGAAATACTCTACATGCATATGCTCGTCTATCACACATGAGTCAATAGTAACACGCCAACCGTGTCATGTCAATGCTCACACTCCCATCAAATATAAAGCATGACCCTAAATGAATGCAACCCATGACCCAATATGACAATAAAATGCCATACAACAATAGGTCAGAATACAACAAACATCCAATAACGACTATCTAAAACCTATCTCGATATGGTATGACATCATTCCACAAATAAATGTAGGGAGAAACAAGCCCTACTTGACTGTTGAGCACAAAATGTATCAAGATACCCATTAGACTCATTCCATTCTCTAAGGAATTCAATATTAGAATGTATCAAGCCCTACTTGTAAAATATGTTTAGAAAAGATACCCATCAACAACTTTCAACCATATTTCAAACATACCAAAGAATTGCTCGATTAATCCCTCAAGAGCATCTAGATTTGCCTTAGAACCAAGACAAAATCGCCCAAAACTTGCCTAAACATATTTTACAAGAATTTGTTGAATCAGTCGATAGTTGGCCAATAACGGTCGACAGAATTCCTTCTCAAGGCCAGATAGTAAATAGATGGAAGGCCATCTGTCGACAAATGAGAAGCCATTTATTGACAGACAGAGAGCTTGAGCTTGAGGCAAAGGACCCGAAACATGCAAACTTCATCAAATTGCTTGCACAACCTACACCTTAACATAAAACACATCATTCTCCAAGGTTTATAGGGTAGAACAAATCCTACTTTGAAATCCAAAAGAGACTAACAAGATCAACACAAAGATGAGAGAGATTGACAAACCTTGTGACATAGACTCCAATAAGAACAAGCCTTTGAAAAACATAGAGGTTTTCTTGTTTAAATCCACCATACACTAAGACCAAGGGTTTAAGAGAGAAAGAGATGAGTAAAACTTGCTTCTTAACAAAAAGAAAGAGGAAGCAAGGCTTACAAAATATTAAGAGAATAACTTACAGCCATCAAAGAGATATAAGATGAAGAGTCTTCTCCAAGAGGAAGGACTTCCCAAGGACCTCTCCAAATTCAAACTTACTCACTATAATGACCCGTTAGTAGGTCCAGGTGACATATATATTGGAATGAGATATTTATTTAATGACAGTAATAATCTGGTGAAATATATATGTTATTTGTAGGCAATGTGCAAGGGAAGTGAAAAGGCAAAGATTGGACTTACCTGGTAATGGGACCCAAAATTAATCAAGGTATGTGACTTGAAATATTATTTGGTGGAGTTTAATTAAGGCCTAAACTATTTTGTGAATGTAAAGGATTTATTTGAACATAGGGGGAATTTCACTCAAGTGTTAGGAGGCCTTTAAGTAAATTGAGGCCTTTAAATAAATTGTGTGGAATGGTGTATATATATATACAAGAAATAGTCAGTTTGCATGAGAGAAGGGAATTCAAAGGCTAAGGAAGGAAGATGGGGGAAGAAGATCGATCGAGAGAGAGGAAGGCAAAGGAAAGAAAAGGGGGAAGAAGACTGATCAGGAGAAAAGAAGAAAGAAGGTTCACTTGTTGAGAGTGTGAAGTAAGGGTTCTTGGAAGCTTATTGTCTCAAGTAAGATCATCAAGAAGGGCTCTTTAAGGCAAGTTCTCCTTCTTCTTTCTTTGTTTAAGAGACAAGTTCCTATTCTATTTCTTTTACATGGTAAGCTTCCCTTGTGGTCCCATGTTGATGAAATCCTTGGTTTTCCTCTGCCTATGATGATCTTAATTCATCCTTTTTCGAGTTTAAAATTCTTAAAACCCTTCATTTGAAAGGGGGTTTTCGTATAAATCTGGGTGATTGCGTCTCGTGTCAATTTTTTTTCAAATTTTTGGTTAACCATGCATTTCATCTAAATGGGAATTTATTTCCCCCCATATTTTTAAAAGAAATGGTGCGTTTATTGTTAAGGTGAAGTTGCATGCAAGAATTTGGCATTGCTTGCATGTATGTTTGGGGTTATGTGAGTTGTTTGTGGCTTAAAGGGTGCTGTCGGTTGATCATTCTTCATAATTTGTCGACTATCTTGGTATAAAGGGTTCTATCGGTTGACTATTGCCTTAATCGATAGACCATTTGGGTGAAAAAGCCTTTATCAGTCGATAGTTTTCTTCCTATTGGTCGACAATTTTTGGCCTTTGACAGCTTGTGCATTCTCTACTATTTTGGGCATAACTTTTAATAGAAATATTCAATTTGAGATCCATTTATTGCGTTATAAACTAGACTCGATAAGCTTCGATTTGGCATAAAATTCAAATTAATTGGACAAGTTTTGACTAGTTTCTTCTTGGTCCCGAAATATGTCTAAATGTTCTTGGGGGTGATTATGCATTCATTGGCATGGATTTGAACCCATTTGTGTGCATGTGAATGGGGTTAGAAGACACTATGTGGCATGTGATGGTGGTGTGGTTTAAGTTGCTTTTATATCATTCTACCGATGACCCTTTCATGAATCCTTTATGCTAGCGGGAGCTTTGAGAGGTGGGTCGTTACACTCACTTAAGGAGAAAGGGATAAGGGAGTTTGCCTTTGATTACTTCCTTTGGATGGCTGAACCAAAAAGAAGAAGCTTCCAAGTGGACTTACTTCCCTTCACCTAAAGACTCCAAAACTAGTAAATACACCAAGAAGAAGGAGGGATTAAGGGAAGAGAAGGAAGAAGGAAGAAAGAAGAAGAAGAAGAAGAAGAAGAAGAAGAAGAAGAAGAAGAAGAAGAAGAGAAGGAGAAGAAGAAGAAGACTCACTGCCTCTCGGCTCTCTCTCTCCCTCCATTGACTCTAAGCTTCTACAACCTTCCCCAAGCTTCTCCCCTACCAATTTATATACCAATTGGCCTAGAAAATCGAGCCCAATTGAAGATGGTTGACAGTTTTGAAGGCGTCTGTCGACTATTAGAGACCACTCATCTCAATCTATTGACAGACCTGTTCTAATCTATCAATAGATCCGTTCTTTTTCTTGTAATCTATTGACAGATTCCACACCATTTGTCGACATATTCTTCCTTTACACCAATCTGTCAACATCCTTGATCCTTTTATCTACTACCAATAGCCTTATCCTCACTTTGCAGCTTCCTACCTCAATTTACCACCTCTCACTCCCAAATACAATATCTCTAAAAAATTAGTCTGTTATAGTCTTCCCCACTTAACAAAATTTTATCCTCGAAATTCATCCCCGATTCACCAAATAACTGAGGGTAGACATATGGAATTTCCTCTCCTGATTCCCAAGTAACCCCATTCAAAAATTAAGCCTCTAAACAAAAGATGATTGATTCCCCATTACTTTCTCCCTTAACTTTCAAATCGCGATCCCACTCGGACTATGGTATTACCACAAACGTCTGGATATATATATATATATATATTAATTCCTTACATTACCACCTTCTGATTCTAATACCTCAAGCTCAATATTACATTGCAATCTTTACAATTTCACCTCCACATATAAACTACCATCAAATATATACTTTGCATACGTGCGTCTCCAACCCTAATTAAGTTTCCCTCCTTACCTAAATTGACCATTCCATAACACTTCATCTATTTGAATCCTTAAGCATATATTAATACATTAAATCTCTTTTATTTTAACTTCCCAATATAACACATGTAATTTCTCATTGTTTCGCATAGCAGATACCGGGTCAAGCCAAAAATGACCGATAGATGAAAGGAGAACGGGTGATCGTTCGCAACCAATTAACAGCTCCTTTACCAACGGTTAACTGCCTGTTGTGCCTCCCTACTACTTTTCCCATGCTACCCATACGTACTCACATAAGGCACCATGGCTACCTTCTAATTCACAATTTCACATCTCTTCAATCGACTTTCAATTTAATTTCTATCTCTATTTCTCTAACATTTCAACCTTCAATTGAAAATTGTTTTACTAGACAGTTCTCACCACATAACTTCTTTAGCCATTAAACCATCTCTCAATTCATTTCATATAGTTCACTACTCAAATTATTATAGGTCTTATACATACCTTAAATTATTATGCCTGACAGCTACCAAAGTCTGGACTCAAATCCAACACAACACATTACTAAACAATCCCATATAATCAAACACCTACAGCCTTGAGTAATAAGTCTATATTCTGAGAATACATCCACTTCCTAAATTCTTAATGACCTCAGGTTCACCTAAAACATCATCTAGTCTGGTATCCCCAACATATTACTTGTCTCTCTTTCAAGCATACACTAGCAACCCACGAGGTAAAGATCCACCCACCATTCTCAGATTGTTTCAAAGCAAAGCTTCTTTATCATTTTGTCTAATTATGCACATCATAAAGGACACCAAAGAGAACACAAACATTAATTACTATACAGTCAGAACATACCTTGATTAGGGTCGTCTCCCTCATCTACTTCCACTGCTAGCATTTGGGGTTCCTCAACTGTAGAATGGCACCGAGACTGTGACAATGCTAGTTGTAGAGCCGCTCTCAGTACACTAGGCCTCCATCCTCCCTGCTGTGATACTGAAGTCCAACAAATGTTGGCCTTATGGCCCTTCCGAACTCATCAAAAACATGTCACAACTCAAGTATGAGCCATCCCTAGATGATGTGGATAATTCCTTTGAACATACCCCACCTAACCACAACAATAGCATATTCCTTTACCAAACTGACAAGGTCCCTTATGATACTTCCTACAAATGCTACATGGCAGCACCTCTCCTACATCCTTACCTGACCAGCTTCCATTGCTAAAGCTTTTGCGACCTTGAATATTACTCGCCCGCTCCTAAGTTGCATGCCCACTATTGCCTCCAGCTAAATTGTAAGACCCCATATTTGAAATGAATAATATATATATAAGATATTTCGTTATTTCATAACGTTAGAATAGTCAACTTTAAAGATTTAGGAGAAAGATTGTCAACTTTGGTCAGCCGAATTGATTGGAATGAGTGCCCTGGAATCGAGATGTCTAATGAAAAGGTACGGTATTGATGAGCATCTCGAGATATGATTTATGGCATTGAAAGAAATCAGATTTGAAATAATTTTCGGTATGACTTCGGATCAGACTAAAAAATTGAATTGTCGTAAGAGGCTTCCGAAAAGATAACGGAACCTTCTCAAAAGTCAAATATTACATAAGGAACAACCCTTAAGTGGCCTCGGGATGAAACAAGGGGGTTTCACAATTAAAGTATAATTCCGAGCCAAAGTGTAATTTTTGAAAATTCCTGAGAGAGGTCGAAACGACATCAATTTTGAAACTTCGGCGGTCAAAAGAGAAGTTTAGAATGCGAGGGTCATAACAGAAGTTTTGGAAAACTCATGAGCCTTGTGGAAAGGGTGAAAAATGCATTTCAAAAATTAAGAGGGGTGAAAGTACAAGTTCAGAAAATTTTGGGCAGCCATGCCCGACCAAGCTTCCGGCCACCCATTCCATCACCGTTTTCGACCATGGGAAACTCGATGAAAAGGGCTAGGGGACCTCTGGGCTTCTCCTAGAGCAATCCATGGTTGACAAAAGAGATTAAAATGGTTGAAAAATTGGTCGAAAGTTGCTCTCTGTAAATCATCATTGGAGGGCCATTTTCGATGGGTTTTCGACTAATCTAGGGCACGAGAAGGCATTAGTAGCCTTGGGTTGTGCGAGATTGATCATTTTGTGGCTCGATTTGGAGTATGAAAGAGGAATAGAAGTGGTCAAAAACTTTCAAAATTGAAGCTTGAAATCGAGCACGTTAGAGGGCAAATGGAGCAACAAGGATAAAGGGCTTTTAATCCCCAATGGTATTAGAGCATTTCTGAAAATTTTGGAAGGTTTTCGTGTAGGTTTGATAGGGTTTCGAGGGGTCGCTAAAAAGTAAGGCAAACGGCTTGGTAAAGCTTCGAGCTTCTGGTTGGACCACTTTCGACCATCCTTTTGAGCCATATCGGGTGCAATCGTGATCGATTGAGGCTTAGGATCTTCAAGGTGCAAAAATCCAAGTTTTCTGATGTGTCGGCGTCGACGAAGACGACCGGCACATAAAGCTCATACGCCAATCATCAAGCGCAGCCACTCTCCTTGGCGCATGCAGGGGCGTGGCCTATCAGGTAATTATGAGTTTTTTAAAAAAATTATAATTTTATTTTAGAAATTATGGTGGAAAAATATTCAAGTAGGTAATTATTTTGGAATATTAGTGAAGAAGAAATTATAGAAAAATAGAAATAAATTGAGGAAAAATATGGTTTAATATTTGTTTGGATAAATATGATGAATAGGATGTTTTGTGGCTCAAATTAAGTGACTGTGCGACTTTTAAGGCTTAACATGTAAATCGAGGCAGTACACGCTTTTTGAGGTGGTTTGAATTTTAAGCTAAGAGATAAGTGGTTCAACCCAGAAAACCTGATTTTAAGTATATGGTTTACTATGTTGTCATACCTTGATGTGAGTATGTCATATAGATTGCATTTACATGTATTGATGATGAAATATACATATGTACACGATGATATTATTGATCATGCATTCACATAAGGGTTTAAGAGTACGGGCCGGGACCACTGCTCTTCCAAGGGTGC
The DNA here is from genome assembly GCA_036245055.1 of Diospyros kaki. Lineage (NCBI taxonomy): Eukaryota > Viridiplantae > Streptophyta > Magnoliopsida > Ericales > Ebenaceae > Diospyros > Diospyros kaki. The sequence continues at coordinate 36,545,923 of BSEG01000016.1, forward strand.
ACCCATACACCTTGGCTTGGTAAGAAGGTTGTAAAGATGGGGAGTAGCATTAAGATAAGGTTGGCTTAAACCGAAATGAAATGGAAAAGGACATTTTGCATCCATGCACGAAATATATTTATTGTTCCCTTACTTAGATGATTCATCATCTAACCTAGGCTTTGCCCCTGGATTATTCAAACGTTCCAGATGTTGTTGTAGCAAAAACAAATACAGAAGATGCATGTGACGACACTTAGCAAGTGCACGATAATCTATGATTAAGATATTTAAATTGATGTATTTTAGTTTTTGCTACTTAACATTCTGAACATTTTGAAAGACAATGATGTATTATCTGAACTATGGTGATTGTAATATTATGTTTGATTCTTACATTTCGTATTTGATGTTTATGAAAATTTGGGATGGATATGAGTAATTATTTGGTTTAGTTGTGGTTTTAAATAGAAAAAAAAATTATTATCCCAGAATTGTCTTAAGTTAGAACACGCTCAAGAAAGTGGGGTGTTACATAAATCACCTCTCACTTCTTGTTGAACTAGACTCTACCTCAGCTGATCAGTAGCGAGCGCATCCACAGTTTATAGTATCCTAGCCAGGGTCCCTCGCATCTTCGCTAATTCTTGGCGTAAATGTCCTTTGGAGTCTCCCGAAGCCTCTTCACGAGCACTCATCCATAATTAACATACTTAAATTTCAAATTCCTCACAATACCTTACTATATGTAACAATTCAGTATTCAAGCCTATCGAACAACACAATTTAACTTTACATTCCACCATATTTCTTTATGCATATAGATAGAATTCATATAATTAGTGTCCATTAAGCATGTTTGGAGTGAGCCAATACAAAACTTTTTTTTCATTCATTTATACATGCATTATACTCAACTACTCATACCCATACTGTTAAAAGAAAATAAATACTTATGCCACCCCTAATACTCAACCTAGCATCACACAATTTCCCTTTTTCCTCACAATAGAACCAAAGACTCATGTCCTACATCAGAACCCTAGTGAGCTATCTCCACACCTCATTCATGTGTTTTCTCACAAAGAGCACTTGCTTCTCTAAATGACCCCATAAGTGATCATGCGTGGTCAATTGGAACAGTTGATCCACGCGCCACAAAAAGCTCACCACATGTTCTCCCTCACGCTACCTACCTCCCATGGTAGAGAGCAATTTATGCTCCCAACAATACCAAATTAAATCTAGTACCCCCAAATGTAACACCACACATTCCCATGCGTGTTATAATTTAGGATAATTCTAGGATAATAATTTTTTTTTTCAAAACTAATGCTAAACCATATCATTCACCATATCTATCCCAAAATTGTCATTATCTATCTCGAATGAGAATCATCATAAATATCAAATGCGAAAGCCAAGAATTGAACCTTAATTTTAACATTAACCATAAATAAGGTTATATATTGTCATCCTTGAAAATGGTCAGAATTGAAAGTAACATAACTTAAATATAAAGGCTACATAAACATATAGCCAAGACATCATGCACTTTTGCTAAGTGTCATTACATTTTTCTTCCATGCTCACTTCTGCTACAATCTCCATCTAAAACGTTTGAATATTCCAGGGACAAGGTCCAATTAGATGATGAATCATCTAAGTTAGGTTTTATTTAATAAAATTTTATGCATGACATAACAAGTGTAAAATGCATCATCTCTCCTTTCATGCTAATTATCATTTATGCGAGCCTAGTTCAAAGGGCGGGATGTGCTTCAAACATTCATGATAGATTAACGATATCATCATTCCACATGTGATGCATGCCAATAAATATTAAGAATGTACATATGCATCATAATACATCATATGAATGCATTTCTAAATGTATGAGGCATCATATCACATGACAAAATGTCAAACAAAGCATTTGCATATTATTTTGAAAAATAACCCCTCACATAAAGACCAAATTAGGGTAAACCACTCACCTTGATTTTGGCTTAACTAAACCCCAGGCGTTGAATTGACCATGACCTCAAAACGCATGCCTGGATAATTTTTTGTCTTCAGACATACTTCTCTAGCCCCAAATTAATTTCAAGAATTTTCTAAAAATTTTTGGAAGTTTTTCCAATTTTTTCCTCATTTTTCCTTTTTCTTTTTTTTCTTTCTTTTCTTTTTCTTTTTCTTTTTATAATATCTCAGATTTTTAAACTTAAATATGAGGTTATACCTAAGGTTATTAGGTTCTAATACTTGAGAAAATAGGTCATTTCAAATGACTATAGAAGCCTTGAGACAAAGGTTCAGTTTTTGAACCAGTGGTAAAATTGTAAATATTGAAGTCGGGTAAAAGTATAATTTATCTAAAATCTTGGGGTTCTAAGTGTAATTTATCCATTTTTCAGGGACTAAAAAGTGTAATTTAAAAATAGCCCGGAGACCAAGTTGCAAGGGTCTAAGCGCAATTTCATGAAAAGTTTAGGCCAAAGTATCGTTTCTTGAAACTTTGAAAATATCTTGGATTTCAAACTCAAATCAAATGTAGTTTTGAGTAAAGTCCAAGTCCAAAGTCTTTTTCTTAGCCTCCAAGTGGGACACATGGCATATTTTGGTTGGATTCACATGGGAGAAATGATGAGCCTAATCCCTTCGCGACACGTGGTAGATTTTGATTCTTCAAAAAACTCTATAAATATAAGGCCTTTGTAGCCTTCAATTAGACATTATTCAAGAGGGGAAAGAAGAGATTTTGGAGAGGAGAAATGCTACAAAAATAGAGGGAAGGTTCTGCCAAAATTGGGGAAGAAAATCGGAGAAGAAACGAGGCTTATCGGAAAGTTTAAGGCATGTTTGTAAAGCATGCCAAACATCTGCAAAACTACAAGGTAATTTTCATTTCTTTCCATAATCTAGTAGAGGGATGAAAGATGAGCATGTAGGAAACAAAGGGGGTCAAATCGGAGTTAAAACGAGAAAGTTATGGCTGAAATATCAAAAGGAGGCGAAGCTAGGATTTTTTGAAGGGTGGCGCGTCAGCCACATTCCAGAGGGGTGTGAGGGCGCGTCCAACCTCCGTTTGACCTACAATTTTCACCATTATTCTCCTATTTTAAGTATATACAACCCCATATAAGAATATTTGAGGTTTGGTTCACTTGGACGCGTGATTTATGCAGAACAGCTCCTAGTACTCGAAATCGTGCTATAAATAGTGCTATCAAAGAGAAAGCAATCAAGGTGAGTGATTCCTGCATATTTTGTAACACTTTGAGCATTTGTTGCTTCACTTGTGTGTGGATGTTGGGTTGCATATCATGGCTTTTTGGCTTACATGTCATAATTTCCCTGGGTTATGCATATTCCTTCTGCTTTGTCATATATCATGTTCGTGTTGGTGACTGTGACTAGTTGTTGGGACATCATGGAAAAACTTGTACTCTTACAGTGAGCCAAGGGGTGACTATGATGACCGCGGGGGTGATTGCAACACCCTGGCATTGCTACCACAAGGGTGGATTTCATAATAGCATTATTACATTTACACACACATATCTCTTCTTTTCTGAGTCACTCACTTAGATATTATTATCTAAGTTGGGTGTTTCATACCCTTGGGACATTCAACGTCCCAAGTTTATCAGAAGTGCCAAGTGTTCCAGGTTCTAGTTTGAGCAAGGGTAAAAAGGTGGTGCTTGGCTAGCTTTGGGTTTTACAGCTAGCTTGGGATTTTATTTCATTATGTAATTCAAGTGATGTATTGTAATAGCAGCTAGGATGCTCGACCTTGTATTAAATGCGTGGGTTGTGAAGGTGTAATATCTCAATTGGTGCACTTCAAATGTTTTATGGGGAAGTTGCCATGATGAGGATTTGCTAGCTTGGGCACGTGTTGCAGTTATAACTACTAGTAGTGAGTTGTGTCTTTTGGGTTTATTGAAAGTTGTATATGTTTCTTGTACATATAAAGGAATCTAATGGAAACCCCTTTATTTAGCTTTCATTAAGCTTTCAGATCCTATCCAAATGCTTCCGTTGGCAAGGGTTTCCATAACGCTCGAGGTGATGTTGGCTTATATTTTACATCATTGCATATTTAGAAAAGTAGGGCGTTATAGTTTTCTTTTCTTTCTTCTTTCTCGCACTGCCACACCAGTCGCAGGCCATCTCTTGCGTGCCACCGCTACCCACTCGCACGCTACCACGGGGTCCGACCACGCTCACTCAGCCCACTACTGGCCATTCGTCCACCACCGCGCCTTTGCCCATTACTGCGCTACCATGGTCGTTGTTGCTCTCTCCCATCTTCAGTTCCGATTTCACTCTTCTCTCTTCTTGATTTCTGCTTCAAATTGCTTCCAATTTATAACAATCTCCACCGCCTCACTGCCTTGGCCATTACTCACCTATATGTATCTCTATATACTGTAGATTCTTGGCCAAGAAACCTAAAGAACCCTTGGCCATCACGCAAGTACGTATATATATATATATTATATCCATATATATTATATTATGTAATATAACATATTAATAAGGAAAATTACTCATTTAAACCCTAAATTCCTTCCTCATTTCATTTGTGTATTTCTTTAATTGCAATTACACCCTCAAATATTAAATTAATTATCATTGAGATATTTAAAATCCAAAATAAATAACTCCAAGTTAACTCGATAAGTACGTTTTTGCCCCAGTGTCCTCTCAGGACCTTTGTTTCATCCTGAAACCACTTCAGGCTTGATCTTTACATAAAATCGAAGCCCCCTCAAACTTTCGTTGACTTTCGAAAGTCTCTTACGATCATTCAGTTTCTCAAGTTGTATCTTATCTGTACTGAAAACTGTCCCTGTTCTTATTACTTTCATCATCATAAATCTCATCTTGAGATACTAGTCAATACCATATCCTTTTCCTTAGATATCTAAGTTTCAGGGCATTCGCTGCTTGATTTGGCTATTAAACTCTCAAACCAATTTATGATTCCTCAAACTTAAGAATTATTTAGCAATCTTACCATTTCTAACACTTTGTAATATGGGGTATTACACTAAATCTAGATCTAGCAACTTGGAACTCGATCCTCTCGGATCCATACAAAGTGAACGGATGTCTCATGGTCTACACACAAAATCGAGTATCAGATCAATTATCAAATATCTCACTCCTTGTCCTAGAACCAAATTCGAGAACACATGTCCCCTCACTGATGAATTCCAACACCAACCTATACCATATTGCATGCCATTACCTGGGGACACTTCACCTCAGTCATGATTATGACTTAAGATTCAAGACTTATTCAAACTCATACCTAGCCGTTATACGCAGCTTAGGCACCACTCAACACTCCTATATGTACAGAGACGATCCCCAACCTTACTCTGATACCACAATGTAAAGATTAAAAATTTCTCCTCAACTCAATATATACAACGAAAGCATGACATAGCACATAGCCAAATCTTTTACATAACATTCAGGCCCCATCCACCCATAATATACAAAATATAGTAGTGCCCTTGTGGGACACATCACACACTCAGACATTTTTTGGTCAAGGGATCTTTGCACATAGCATTTACACACGAGAAGTCAACCACCACTGGATCCACCCTCAACAATCTCCTCGCCCTTACTTGGAATGATGTAAAGTAAAGGCGAGTCACATGACTCAACAAGCATAAAGAAAGAATGGAAAATGGTTAAGGACTGAACAATCCCAAAACATTTTGCGTACACGTTGTGAACAAAATCATATAACAATCCGGCCTATATGTAGGTACTGTTAGGAGAATAACTCAACACTCGTATGCCTAATGTACACTATATATACATCCAATCCATGGATCTCAAACTATGTGATAAACGCATAAGTAAATATGTACATAATGGTACTTGAGGCCCACATAAGGTATATACACTAGCGCCCAAGACCTTGTATACAAACTTGCCAGCAACCATGAACAGGCTACCAAATCAATATCAGGAGTCACAACTCTTATATTAGAACCACCACAACACCCTTAACACCATAACAGAAGCATAAGCTAAAGCTCTCAATATAAACTCAAGTAAATGTTCGTATAACATCAAGATCAGGGAAGCCACGCTTCCTTTTCCACAACTCAACCACCCGTATCCTTATCATGTAATGCAACACATAAGAAATGTAATGGCTCTTGCAGTATAAACGTTATGGCAAGGCCCCCATAAGCTAAGCATCAGGTCATGCTATGCCCACATAATAATTCACACATGCGAAATGCTCTAATGCATATGCTCGCCAATCATACATGAGTCAGTACTCACAGGCTAACCATGTCATGCCAATGCTCACACTCCCATCAAATACAAAGCATGACCCTTAATGAATACAACCCATAGCCTAACATCACAATACAATGCCATACAACAATAGGTTAGAATACAACAAACACCCAATAACGATCATCTAAAACCTATCCTGATAAGGTACAACATCATTCCACAAAGAAATGTAGGGAGAAACAAGCCCTACTTGGTTGTTGAGCACAAAATGTATCAAGATACCCATTAGACTCATTCCACTCTCTAAGGAATTCAATATTAGAAAAGATAATGCATAGCCCATCAACAACTTTTAACCATATTTCAAACATACCATAGAATTGCTCGATTAATCCCTCAAGAGCATCTAGATTTGCCTTAGAACCAAGAAGAAATCATCCAAAACTTTCCAAAACATATCTTAAAGGAATTTGTTTAATCGGTCGATAGTTGGCCAATAACGGTCCAGAAAATTCCTTCTCAAGGACAAATAGCCTACAGATGCAAGGTCATCTGTCGACAGATTGTGCCTTTAGGAGCATTCTGTCGACAAATTGAAAGCCATCTGTTGACAGACAGAGAGCTTGGGCTTGAGGCAAGGGACCTAAAACATGCAACTTCATCAAATTCCTTTCACAACCTACACCTTAACATAAAACACATCATTCTCGAAGGTTTATAGGGTAGAACAAACCCTATTTTGAAACCCAAAAGAGAATAACAATATCAACACAAAGAGGAGAGAGATTTACAAAGTTTTTGACATAGACTCCAACATGAGCAAGCCTTTGAAAAACATATAGGTTTTCTTGTTTAAATCCACCATACGACAAGACCAAGGGTTTAAGAGAGAAAGAGGGGAGTAGAATTTTCTCCTTAACAAAAAGAAAAATGAAGCAAGGTTTACAACATATTAAGAGAAGAACTTGCAACCACCAAAGAGATACAAGATGAAGAGTTTTGTCCTCCAAGATGAAGGACTTCCCAAGGACCTCTCCAAATTCACAACTTACTCACTTAAGGAGAAAGCGAGAAGGGAGCTTGTAATACTCGAGAATTTTCAAAGGACTCAAGTGCAATTTACCTTAAGCCATAAGTGTGTTTTCAAATAAATTCGAGGAAGATTTGTGTCTAAATAGCCCAAAAAATTAACTGAATCAACTGTAGGGAGTGCCTTGGAGCTGACATATCTAAGGAAAATGCTACAAAATTTATGAGTTTCTCAAGACGTGATTTATGGCACTAAAAGCGGTCAAATCCAAGACAATTTTCAATATAGCAATGGTTCAAGTTGAAAACCTGAATGGCCGTAGGAGACTTCCAAAAAGTCAATGGAAGGCTTGAGAGACTTTGATTTTGTTCGTAAAACAACCGTTACGTGGTTTTAGATTGAAACAAAAGGATTTACGATCAAAATGAACATTCGAGCCTAAGTGTAATTTTCTAATTTTGCTCGAGAGAGATCTAAATGACGTTATTCCTAAATTTTTAGGGATGGAATGAGAATTTTAGAACTTGTAGGCCCTAATGGAATAATTGAAAAACTCAGGGGCTATTCAGAAAGGGCAAAAATGGAATTTCAAAAGTTGAAGGGGCAAAAATGTAATTTGTCAAAGCCTAGCAGTGTGAACATTGCCATGGCTACCAGCTAGCTCCCATCACCGATTTCAAATGAGGAAGGCCACTAAAGGGGTCACAAGGGCTCTAGATGTAGGCTTAGGGCCATCATGGCCCGTCTTTAATCGAAAATCGGCCATAGGGATGGCTAATTAAGCTATTTTTCAGTTGCATAGTCACTGGAAAAATTAGAGTTTTGTTGTGTCAAATTGCTGCTATAGTAGGGCATGGTGAGGCCATTAAATGATCATGATGATGATAAAGGCCAGAGATTTGACAAGAATGGAGTTTGGAGGCTCAGATTTGGCTATAAATGGAGATCGAATGGGCTAAGGGTTTGCAGAAGTTTAAACTCAAATTACTCTCATTTGAGGATGAATCGAGGGCTATGGATAAAGGGATTTTGTTCCCCATGGATAGAAGATCAATTCTGGAGAATTTCGTGAGCTTTCATGAACTGTAGAGGTTGTTTCGAGGGATGATCGAAAAAATGGGCGGACGCCGGAGCCGTGGCTTTGGCCGACTGATTGATGGCCTTTCGATGGTGATTTCAAGCCCAAAATTGGCCATGGAGATCAACTAAATCTGTAGAATAAGATGGAGAAAGAAACTAGAAATGCTGGTGTGCCAGTGCTAGAGAAGATGACCAACACGTGGGCTGCATGCGCTGGTCATCACGCGCCCTTCGCCTGGTGCGTGTGAGGGCATGACCTATTAGGTAATTCTAGAATTTTTTTTATATTTTTTCTAGAATTATTTTAAGAATTATTGTGGAGAAAAATTTTAGAAAATACTTGAGTAGTTATTTATTTTGGAATTTATCGAAGGAAAAATAGGATGAAAATGGAGGAAAATATAGAGAAATTATGTAAAATAGGTATTTATATTCTCTTGAATAAATATGATGGACAAGGTGCTTTGGGGCTCAAGGTTGACTAATTGTACAACTTTTGAGGTGTGGCACACATTTCGAGGTAAGACATGCATACCGAGGAAGCCTATCAGGCTAAGTTAAGGTGAGTGGTTTTAGCCCAAAACTTATATGTGTTATGTTTTACCTATATTTAGCATGATATTTATGATGGTTGCTAAATTATATGTAATTTATGTACATCTTGTCATATTTATACATGTTTTATTGTATAGATAGTTGTGATTATTTTACATGGCATGATATTATTGGCATATTAATAACTGTGCATGGGATGGGATGTCGCCCTGATAGTGGAGCCATAATTCTCCAAGGGTACTGTTGGAACAACGTTTGGGGTACCCTTTTGCATTGTGTGCATGTCAGGACTACTACCTAGGGTTCCTTATAGGGCTGGTTTGCCAAGGAAGTTACACTAGGGTATCTATTGTTCATGTCTATGCATCATTCATTTATGTATATTTTTAAACCCTCACTAGAAGGTTCATCTTCTAATTGGACTTTGTCCCTGAAACATTCAAATGTTTCGGTTGGACCTTGCAGCTAGGGCAAGGGAGTGGTTGAGATGTAATGGCATGAGGTGACGTGTCCGATGGGATTGACAGGTTGTTTCTGTTTTTTGCTTCTTCATGAGGATTCAAGATATGTTTTTAGTCATGTTGAGAAACTTATGTTTCATTGATGATTAGTCTTGTTAAAATGTTATGTATTACGATTGATGTTTGAGAAGTTGATCATGTAATACTATTATGATTCCATGTATGTTTGAGGTATTCAGTTGTTATCTTTGAGAAATGAGTCTCCATGTATTTTGTTTTAGGATATGATGTTATATTATGGTACGGATTTTTATGTTATGCTTAAAATGAATTCAATATTGTATTATTTGAGATTTCGATCTAGCTTCCACATTTTGTGATGATATGTTAGGGGTTTGATTTTTGAAATACGGTACTTGAGGTATTAAGAAATGTATCATTTAAAGAGAATGTATGTATTTATATGTTGGGCCCCAGCATTGTGATAACGCCCTTTGGAAGAGCGGGGCATTACAAAGCTTTCCTTGATTACTTCATTCGAATAGCTGAACCAAAAGAAAAGGCTTCCAACTGGACTCACTTTCCTTCACCTAAAGATTCCAAAACCAACAAATATACCAAAAAGAATGAGAGATTAAGGGAAGAGAAGAAAGAAGGAAGAAAGAAGAAGAAGAGAAGGAGAAAAAGAAGACTCACTGCCTCTCAACTCTCTCTCTCTCTCTTCCTCCACCGAATCCAAGCTTCTACAACCTTTCCCAAGCTTCTCCCCCACCAATTTATATACCAATTAGCCTAAAAAACCATGCCCAACCGAAGATGGTCGACAATTTCGAAGGCATATGTCGACTACCAGAGACCACTCCTCTTAATCTGTTAACAGACTCACTCCAATCTGTCAATAGATCCCTTCTTTTGCCTGCAATTTGATTACATATTCCACACCATCTGTCAACATATTTTTCCTTTGCACCAATCTGTTGACATCCTTGCTCCTTGTCAACTACCAACAGCCTTCTCCTCTCACTTTGCTGCTTCCTACCTCAATTTACCACCTCACTCCCAAATACAATATCTCCAAAATATCGGGTCATTACACTATTATACAAATATAAAGATGTATTCTAAAATATAAATCTAAATATGTAGTATATAAAAATATAAACTTATCGACGTTTAGAATTGGTCGACCGTGATTCATTGGCCCGCAATGATACCGTGGATCTGAAAAATGTGTAAGTGATGTCTGGTTCGATTTCTTGAGCCGTTGGCCCGTCCCTACAAAGCACTCCGAAGCTCAAGTCAATAAGCGAGTAAGTATCCTGATTTTTGTCAAGTTGGTATATATAAAAAGTCTCTTACCCCCGTTCTTAAGAGAGTTGGCCGATATATATAGCAAGACGTGTCCCCCTGCATGTGCGGCGTGCCTGCTGCAGGAGATGGGACAGAATACCTAGTGCCGACAAAAGATGTCCATGCAGCAGAAAGGTGCCGATGGAACCTCTATTAATGTGGATGGGATCTGCTATTAATGATGAGGGGACCTGTCATTAATGAGGATGGGATTTTAAGGTGAATGCGCGGAAACCCAGGTATGGTGGTAATGATGTTGTCACGAAAAGGCTAGGATGAGACTGATATGGGCTGGCCAGATGGGCTAAGGAAGTGGGCCTGAGCCGTCTAGTTGGGACAGTCCCTAGCCCATTAGCGCATCAGGGCTTATGCCCTTCTCATAACACAAGCTGGTTGGCCGAGCCGGTAAACTGCGAGATCGCTGGGAGCTTGCTCGAAGCATAGTTGGGAGCTCGCTAGGTGATGTTATACCAGCCTGGGCTTTAGTCATGCACGAGCTCACTTTGAGGGGCTTAGCTTGAAGCCTCTTGGCCCCTTAGCAGTTGGGCTGGCCCACCGAGTTAGATCTAGCCCTTATAGAGTAGAATGGGAAATACCCATAACAAAACTAAAATATGTATTCACATAAAAATAAAAACAAAAAATTTAAATGAAATTTTCAAGGGACATAAATTGGCTTATAATTTAGCTTTTATTTTTTAAAAAATAAACACTAGTTAGTGATATTAATTTTGATGATGTTTTGATAATGATCATTGGTTTCACAAAACTTTAAGTAAATAGTTATGAAACACTCATTTTGAAGTCAAATGTCAAAATTATCAATTGGATGATATTATCTATCGACCAATTATTGTATTATCTCATTAACAAATCTTTTCATAGTTAAAAATTGTCATTTGGTTTTTACAAACTGTTGATTGATATGTAAAAATTGTTAACCATTTTTTTAAAAATTGTTTACTAGTTTGTTAAGATTGTTGATTGCTTTTTATAAATTATCGATCGTTTATTTTGTATGCTTTCAGTCGCTTGCTGTTAACTGTTACTTCATCATTTGTATGAAAAGATTCTAGGAAATGTTGATTAGCTTTTATAAATTGTCAATCAACCCAATTAAAGTTTTGAAAAGTAGTTGACCGATTACTCAAATTAGTTAACCGATATTATCGTAGAAATTCCAGTGGCTAATTGTACTTGATTTCTACATGTGGGATTTCTCAAACCTTTGTGTTAGGCTCAAGGGTAGATAAATTAGATTTTGATGATAACAAAAATATTCTTATAATATAAATTTATTTTAATTAACTTCTTGCAAAGAAAAAAGAAATAATTATATTTATCGTATATGTGTCGGTTGACTGATGTTTATCTAAGTCAATTGAAGTGAGGCAGTATGTGTGATTTTTGTAGAATGCCATTTAGGTTAACTGAAGATATTCTTTGGTCGACTGAAGTTGTTCCTTCGATCAATAGAAGTTCAATGGTTGTTTATGAATGTCGTGATTTTACCATTTTTTTTCTATTACACGCGAAGTGTATAATTTTTTAAATATAATTTTGTCTTATTCCTCAAAGTCATGGATTGATTCTCTCTTGCTAATTATATAATCTATTCCTAGAGAATAATGTTTCTCCAACCCTCGCAAATTGGCTTTTGTGTAGAAATCTCTTAGCTATGTTCTAAGTTGTCAACAGATGCTAGCTGGAGCTAAAGAATCTAAAGGTTTCTTTTGAAATTCAAATGCTACTTCATCCTTTCTATGTAATAGTTATTTTTTCTAATATTATGTATAAATAGAAGGAGATGGATTTGTTATCAAAGGAGATAGAAGTCTTACAATTAGAGAATAAATATTTTCTTGCTTCCAATAAAGAGTTTTTATAAAAAAAAAAAATTCAAAAGAAACTTTATTCAAATCTCCTAATAATGCGTTGAATGAGAATTTTACTTTAAAAAGAAAGATTTCAAATTCATGTGCTCATAATAGAGGTGTTCATAATCCTTGTAGTCAAAGAGAAAATGTCAAAAGGCTCATCTTTACAAGCCTCTCATGATATCACATGTTTTTATTGTTGCAAAATAGGCCACATTGCACATTGTTTCTGTTGTTGCCAAAATACAACAATCTATTTTTAATTGTGGGTAGATATAAAAGTCTTGGGAGTCATGCCTTCAATGATGAAAATCTTGATGAGCAACTGGATCTGGCAACCAAGCAGATCTGGTGATCCAACAGAGCTGATGGTTTGATAGGGCTGATGATCTGGCGGGCTGATGACTTGGTGGATCTGGTAGATCTGGTGATCTGGTGGGTTGATGATCAGGTGGCCTAAGATAACTGAGTGGCCTTAGATAACCGAGTGACTTGGGGCAACCGGGTGGCCTAGGGCAACCGAGTGGTCTTGAATAACCGAGTGACCTAGGGTAACCAGGTGGCCTTGGATAACGGAATGACCTGGATAACTGAGTGGCCTTGAATAACCGAGTGACCTGAGGCAGCCGAGTGGCCTACAAAACTAGAGCACCATTAAGACACGGGTGGGGGTCCCCGCGCAAACCCTCTGATGCTTAAGTCAGATCTCGAGAAAAAATGAAAGATTGTACTTGAATAACTCAAGAGTGCATACCTTGTGAAGGAGATAGGACCTTGTATTTATAGTGGAGGGTGATGGAGGCCTCACGATAATCTCGGCGAGGATCTCGCGGCCCATTTCAAGGATTTCAAAGCCCATTCGGCTGGGCGCCTGATCACGAGAGGGGGTCTGCTCGGTTGCAATCAAGTGGGCTATGAAAATGGCTGGCTAGCGGGTCACTCAGCATAACCGAGTGACCCCTCACTCGATTATTCCCCGAGGGGGATCACTCGGCATAACCGAGTGGACCCCTACTTGGTTAGGCTGAACTAGGGCACCCCACTCGTCATAGCCAGGCTGGGGTACCCGCTCAGTATAACCGAGTGGCCCCCTACTCAGTTGTGCCGAGCCGGGATAGCCACTCGGCATAACCGAGTGGCCCCCCACTCTGTTATGCCGAGCCGGGGTAGCCACTCGGCATAACCGAGTGGCCCCCCACTCTGTTATGCCAAGTAGGTCTTCTTCTTCTTCCTCCTGATGCTTTGCTTTCTCTCTCTCTTTAGGCATATTAGGGCCCACCTTTGATCAGGTCTTGGCTTTATTTTTCTTGTTACATCAATTGCTCCTTGCTTTTTTAGCCTAAGGAGTCGGGCGAAAGAGCATACAGTACTGAAATTTTTTTTAATGCGCCTCTTACCGTATTTTACTTATCTTTGAAAGGCCATTTATGCATCTTTGCTTTTTATTTTCTGTATTCATCTAAAAGCTTTGATTCCTTTTCACCTTTTAAGCCCCTATAAATAGGGTTCAAGGTCTTCATTTACCCCACATAAGGATTGGTCGTGGGTGCCTTCAAAGCTCGAATTCTCTCAGGTCTTGGCAAATTTTCAGGCCTCGTCACATTTCCATCCCACGGCGCAAGGCATTTGGCCACTCGGTAATGACTGAGTGGCCATGATGGTACGACTGGGGGCCACTTAGTTATGACCGAGTGACCCTATTTTTGCGGCCAAGTCCCACTCGGTCATGACCGTGCGACGTCTTTATCTGCTCCCAGTCATTTATTACTTCCTTACCCTGCTTTGCTCTTCTTCGTCTTGTACTGATGTTTTATTTTTGTTGCAGGTATTTGTTTGTTATGATCATCTGTCTTTTTCCACCTCTTCAACAAAACAAGGTAACGCTCTGAAGCCTTTTCAGTATGTCGAGGAGAAGACCAGCATCACCCCTCGGCTCCGCACACATTCCTATCAATTCAAGCTCTCGACTTTGTTACGGGGATTTCAAAAAGGTGTACAATGCCACTCCTTCGGGGTATATGATGAGGTATCCTCGCCTTGATGAACCGGACCCCTCCCAAGTGGATGAAGGCTCCATTGGTATTCACTTTGTTTCATTTGAAATGGGACTCCACTTTCCTCTTCCGCCATTTGCCATAGGGTGGTTGCGTCATTACAAGATTGTTCTAGCTCAGCTTCATCCAAATGGCTAGGCCTAGTTGGTGGGTTTTTCTGTGCTTTGTCATCAGCAGGATGTAGTCCCTTCCTTGATGCTCTTTAGTTGCTTCTATCGATTACGAAAGGCTAGCAAAGACTACCATCTTTATACGCTTCAAAAGGTATCTGGCTTATAGCTGTTTAGTGCCCTTCCTAACAAGATCAACCAATTCGAAAAACAATGGTTGGTGATAGAGCTTTTACTCGATTGGGATGCTCCCATGCATTGGAATCATCATGATGCCAGCCAAGGGTTCCCTCCCTGCAAAGACGTTCGGGGCGTATATCTTCGTCTTGTGGGGATACTAGCGGCGCAGGGTCCTATTGATTTGCTGATCCTCTTGAACTTGGAAAATTTCAAAGTCGTGAGTTGAGGGGTTGTGATCCCAACTACTCCTCTTCCATCTTCTACGCTGTCCAATCAAGAAATGGAAGGAGTCATGGAGGAGGAGATGGAAATGCCTAGGCGGTCTTCACATCCTCATTTCGATCCTAAGGAGGAAATCACTCATGGGGGTAGATTATCTTTTACTGTTGCCTTTCTTGTTCCATTATTGCATTATTTTCCATACTAAATGCCTTATATTAATTTTTGCAGAGATGGTTGGATTAGGTAAATTGGTGGAATTACGCAGACGTCATCGTGAGGAGGAGGCACGCCTTGTGGCAACGACTGGGGTTTCTACTCATGGTGCTGAAGGATTTACCAGCTCTCGCAGACCTGCCGGAGTTTCTCCTTCTAGGGTGGAAAGGTGTCGTCGCCCGAAAAATGATACTTCGAGTGTGGAAGCCCCTTCTCTTATGGAAAGCCCAGCATCGATCCTTCTTTCCCATGAAGAGACTCTTGCCATTCCATCTTTGGCTCCCAATTCTCCCGAGGGGCAAAGCTCATCTTCTCTATTTACCGAGGACATGGTGCGGGTGGAAAAAGAGTGTCGTCGTCTTGTGGTTCCCAATAGGAAAGATCGCCGTCGCCTAGAGGGTGAAAAATCAATGAGACCGCCTCCTATACTTCCCGCTCTCGACGAGGTGAGGCATATTATGATTCTTGAGGATGGCACGAAGCTTATCGGCCGAGACTTTCAAGTTTCACCCAGGGTATTATAGACAGACTCTATTTCAGAACCTAGGACTGGTGCCTGTCTCATTTATTCCACCATTCTCCCTCGAGATGAACGACGATTTATTGGCAGTAATCATGCCCATGCTAGGGATGAAGTGGAGCAGCTCCTGGTGCAAGGGATTTAAGGAATCATTGCTTCTAATGCCAGGGAAAGGGCATATCATGAACAAATGGACACACAGATGTCAGAATGGAGGAATCGCCTATCCACCTGGAACGAAGAACGCCAAGAGCTGAGATGTCATGCTCACCGGGCGGAGGCCGTGAAGAGGAATATAAAGGCAAAGGTTGAGAGAATGCGTGCCCAGCTGTCCGAGGTCACTGTTGGTACCTCAGGCCTTCAAGGGAAAATCCAACATTTGCACTCTAACCTAGAGGCTGAAGAGCAAAAGAACATTGGGCTAATGTCGGAGCATGAAGTGCCTCTACAAGAATGCTCCTTACACTTGGCGGAGCTGAAAATAAGTCGTAGGGATGCCCGTGCCATTAGGGCTGATGCAATGAAGGAATACCGCCTTTCGATCGACTGCTAAGATAGGAAGGGGAGATATGCTTTAGGTTTTTTGAAGTATGGGTTTTACCTAGCCCGCACCTATCTAGAATCTTAGCATCCGGGAGAGACTTTTCCAGAACTTTTGCTTACTCTCGAAGTTAAGGAATCTATCCAGGTGGACTGGCGTCAATATGAATCGGATGCTCCTATGAGTCCTTCCTCTTATTTGGATTCTTTTCTGGTGGACAACTTACAGAATTTGACCAGTCCATGGAATCCGTTTCCTTTTAACTGTGGGGGAGAAGGCGTGGTGGATGACCTTGAGGCAATTGAGGGCGATCCTGGCACAACTATTGGAGATGTGCCAAATATGGACGAGGCTGAGGAAAGGGAACTTCCAACAGTATCCCTTGAGATTCCTACTACATCATTCGGGTCTACTAGGCGCTCCTCTCGCAAGTCTTGCTCCCGCGAGTAGATCCCCATTACTATTTTTGTTTTTTGTTTTTTTTTTTTGTAGCCCCTGTTGCTCTTGCTGCAATGAGAGTTATCATTTGATTTCTGGGTGTTTATCTTCTTTAGTCTGCTCAATATGTTACCCTTCTTAATGTTTGACTTATTCTTCAATGTCGACCTTAGTGATAGAAGGTCAAGGTTTTCCTTTCGTTGTTGGGCCATGAGCGGAACGATAGGCTTGAGCGTATTTTACCTTGTTACAGGGCCATGAGCAGGGCAACAGGTTTGAGCATGTTTTACCTTGTTACCGAGCCATGAGCGGGGTAACAAGTTTGAGCGCATTTTACCTCGTTGCCAAGCCATGAGCGGGGCAACGAGTTTAAGCACATTCTACCTCGTTGCTGGTCCATAAGCGAGTTAACGAGTTTGAGCATGTTTTACCTCGTTACCGGGCCATGAGCGGGGCAACGGGTTTGAGCGCCTTTTACCTCGTTATCAGGCCATGAGTGGGGCAACGAGTTTGAACGCATTTTTCCTCGTTGTTGGGCCATGAGCGGGGCAACGGGTTTGAGTATGTTTTACCTCGTTGCCGGGCCATGAGCGGGGCAACGAGTTTGAGGGCATTTTACCTCGTTGCCTGGCCATGAGCGGGGCAATGGGTTTGAGGATGTTTTACCTCATTACCGAGCCATGAGCGGGGCAACGGGTTTGAGGTTCCCTCTTGTAGATAAATAAAAATGAAATAAAATGAAAGCAATGAACACACAAGCATTTTTTATGTGGTTCAGCCAAATGTGCCTACATCCACGGTCCCGATTAGGGCTTATGTTATTGCAAATACTTTGCTAGGTATAGCATTCATATACAACTTGAGAAAATTCAGATTCCACGTTTTTCCAAGGATCTCTCCCGAAAGGGTTTGTAAAATACAAGTGTTGGGACCAATCAACTTTAGAATGCGGTATGGCCTCTCCCAATTCACTCGTAACTTTCCATCATCCTTTATCGCGTTTGTCACAACAGATCTCCGGAGTACTAGATCCCCTTCTTCCATGGGCCTATTCTTTACCCGAGAATTGAAATAACTGGTGATTCTTCTCTGATAGGCAGCTATCCTCATGGCAGCATTATCCCGCTGCTCCTCAATTAAGTCCAAATTTTCACATAATGCTTCGGGATTCCTTGCACCATTTTCTTCCTCATATGCCATCAGCCTAGGGGACTTAGCTAAAATTTCTATGAGAATTAAGACCTCTGTTCCATATACTAGATTGAATGGAGTCTCACCAGTTGCGATTTGATTAGTCATTCGATACGCCCACAAAATCGAGGGTAGCTTGTCAGCCCATGTCCCCCTGGCACCTTCAAGGCGGGTTTTTAGGCCATGCAATATAATTCAATTACTGACCTCAACTTGCCCATTAGCCTAGGGGTATGCCATTGAGGAGAACCGTAATCGAATCCCTAGGTCATCATAGAATTTTTTGAATGAGCCACAATCAAACTGTTTTCCATGGTCTATAATGATAATTCTCGGTACCCCAAACTGGCACACTATGTCTTTCCATACCATTGATTCTACTTTTCTTGCTGTAATGGTGGCCAATGCCTCAGCCTTGATCCATTTGGTGAAATAGTCCGTGACTACCAATAAGAATTTTCTTTACCCAGGTGCTTGTGGGAATGGACCCAAAATATCCAAACCCCACTGGGCAAACGGTATAGGCTAGAACAAGTTGTAGCTGAGATATCGGGGCAGATTGGATTGGGGCATGTCGCTGGCATTTATCGCACGATTTAACTTTCCTTAATGGATCTGACTTTAATGTGGGCCAAAAGAAATCGGCTCTCAAGACTTTAACTACTAGGGCTCGTGCTCCCAAATGTTCTCCACATATCCTGCTATGGGTTTCTGCCAGAGTATATTCAGTCTCTTGGGGGCCTAGACACTTGAGACGAGGTGTGGTGTAAGCTCGTTTGTATAATACCACACTTATAATAGTAAACCTTGCAGCCCGTATCTTAAGTTTCCTTACTTCTTGTGGATCATCAAGTAGTTCATTGTTGGTTAGGTAGCGGTAGAAGGGCGCTCGCTAGTCCATTCCTGCTTCAACGCATGACACTTCTTCCTCCTCAATGCTCGGTTGATGAAGCACTTCAACAAATACTATTCGCCCTGCTGTTTCTTTAGTGGATGCTAGTTTGGACAAGGCATCAGCGTGTCCATTGAGCAATTGATTTATTTGTGTTAATTGAAAACTCTGAAATGTCTGTGCCAGGTCTTTTACTTTGCGCAAGTATTGTGCCATCACCTACTCTCTGGTTTCATACTGCCCATGAAAATGTTGAACAATCAACTGGGAATCACTATGGGCAATCAATCATGTTATCTCCAATTTCTGTGTTATCCTCATTCCCGCAATCAGGGCCTCATATTCTGCCACATTGTTGGTACTTGGAAAGGCAAATCATAGAGAATATTCCAACGTTTCCCCCTCAGAGGGTACAAGTACTATTCCAGTGCTGCTTCCCTGCGAGCTAGATGCCCCATCCACAAACAATGGCCATTATGTCTGTTCTTTTTCTCCCATTTTACTAGAGTGAGTACATTTCACAATAAATTCAGCTAATGCTTACCCTTTTATAGCAACTGGATATCATATTCACTCAACTCAATGGACCATTTGGTGAGGCGACCAGAACATTTAGGCTTTTGTAAAATACTCCGTAATGGTTAGTCTGTAAGTACGATAATTGAATGAGCTTGAAAGTAAGGCCTCAACTTTCGGGAGGCATTTAGTAGAGCCAACGCTACTTTTTCCGCAAAGGGGTAACGTGTCTCTGGGCCCTGCAACACCTTGCTAACATAGTATATTGGTTGATTCACTTATCCCTTTTTTCTGATCAATACTGCACTTATTGCTTCATCGCTTATCCCCAAGTATAGGTATAATGTCTCTCCAGTTTCTGGACGTGTCAATAGGGGAACTTCTTTCAAGTGCTCTTTTAATGCTTCAAATGACTTCTGGCATTGTTCTGTCCACTCAAACTTTTTCCTAGCCCTCAATGTTCTCTCTCAGCGGACTTGGAGAGAAAACACTAGAGGGCTGCCATCCGTCCAGTCAATCATTGAACTTCCTTGGTTGATGTTAGTGGTTTCATATCCAATATCGCTTGAATTTTCTCAGGGTTTGCTTTAATCCCCCTTTGTGTGATCATGTACCCCAAAAATTTTCTAGACTGTAGTCCAAAGGCGCACTTTGTTGGATTTAGTCACATTTTGTATTGTCTAAAGACTCCAAGAACGTGCACTAACTTTTTCACATGCGATTCATTCTCCCTACTCTTTACAATCATGTCGTCAACGTACGCTTCCATTGTGTCCCTTAGCAATTCTTTAAAGACTTTATTCACCATGCGTTGATAAGTGGCCCCAGCATTCTTGAGCCCAAAGGGCATGACTTGGAAACAATATGTTCTCTTTTCGGAGATAAACGACGTTTTCTCCTGGTCTAGGGGATACATCATTATTTGGTGATACCCTGAGAAAGCATCCAAAAAGCTTAGAAACTAGTACCCAGACGTTTCATCTATGAGACAGTCGATCCGGGGTAGTAGATAAGAGTCTTTGGGGCATGCTTTGTTGAGGCTGGTAAAATCCACGCACACATGTGACTGCACTCTCACCCTGCAATTAAAACACAAAACAAAACACAATAAAAATTTTATATATATTTTTTTTATATATTGGTGAGAGGTTTATACTCGTCAGTGTACGAGTGCAGTTGTAGTCCAAATTTAAATTTATATTTTCTGGATGAGTCCAGGTCGTCCACTGAGAGATTTATTTATGGCAAAATAAAAAGAATGTCACAAACACACACACATTTGGATGAATTGGAAGCAGAAATTTTTTTATGGATTTTCAAATAACAGGTGCTAGGAAATAAAGTAAGACAAAAATTAAATAAACACTGAATGTGAGATTATGAAATTGGACGACACTTGAGTTAAGACAATTTCAGCACCAACCCGTTGATTCCCAATTTTTAGCAGAAGAGTTTAGCAATATTAATTTAATTTCAAATATGAGGGTTTGTTATTAAATGCAATTAGAGATGATGATAGTTCTAGTTTAAGCAATCCCCATACATGATATGTGAGATTCTAGTTTAAGCAACTACCATAAATCCAATTATAATTAATATACAAAACAACTAAATTAATCATCCGGGTTTGGGTATGATAGCGTTTCCAGTTCTAGTAACTCTCATACGTGGCATGAAAGCTCTAAGTTAGGCTTACGCTCCAATCCAAACCTAGTGATTTCTTAATTTAAAAATACACACTCATATTGAAATTTAAATTAATATCACTCATTTAAAGTGTAGCTTTCTTTGGGAATCATTGGCGTTGGACACTGTCCTTGCCTTAACCCAAGATTGGGTTTAGCTACTCATCTTTATTTGTAAATTAATTAACAGGAATTTAAATAGCGTAATTTAAATGACAGAATTTAAATGACAGGAATTAAAATAGCAGAAACTAACCGGCCATTTAGGCGGTGAATAATAAAAAGACAAGAATTAAAATTGCAGAAATTTAAATGCATAAAATAACCGGCCATTTAGGCGGTGAATATTTAAATGACAAGAATTAAAATTGCAAAAATTTAAAGACATAAATTAACCGGCCATTTAGGCGGCGATTAATAAAGTAACAATAAATGACATAAGAATTTAAAAGAATAAAGAAATGAAGTAAGATCACAAGAGAAAATAATAAAGAAAAGGAGAAAGAACAAGAACAATTCTCAAAGAGAGAATTCTAAGAAAACAACTAAACTTTTATTCAAGAATAATAATCACACTTACAAATGCAATCAAGTAACCTATTTATAGGCCACAAGATGCAATACAAACCACACAATTTCAATTATTCAACTAGACATAATTATATCTAATGGGCACTCACACACTTAAAGTTAAATGGATTTTAGCTATAATACATAATTAAAGTTAAATGGATTTTAGCTAAAATACATACCTAATAAAGCACTCATAAAGTTAAATGGATTTTAGCTATAATACACAACTAATAATTAAATGGATTTTAGCTAAAAGACACACTTAATAAAGCACTCACATAAAAAATAAAAATAAATTTCTATAAATTGATTTTTAATCTTCATTAGGATTAAAAATAATCTTTGGGCCTTCTTCAAATGATATCTTTCATGGGATGCTCAAGTTGGGTCTTAATTCTTCATGGACTTTAATTTTTTTCATGGACTTTAATTTTCCATGGGCTTGAATTCTTTTTTCTTCATAGGCTTGAATTCTTCATGGACTTGAATTCTTTTTTCTTCATGGGCTTGAATTCTTCATGGACTTGAATTCTTTTTGGGCTTCCAAGTCCACCTTCTTCATACCTATAAATAAGCAATTTATTAATAAATCATCTATTATATTATATATATTGATATGATATATTATATGGGATATTATATGCTTATATATTATATAGATAATCCATGCATGCATTTCATTGAGTATATATATGTATTATATTTACATATTTATTATAATATATTATATATTATATATAGATATATATTTCACATAATTATTTAATTAAACCAATTTAAAATCAAAACAGGGGTTATAATTATAACAAAAATTTTACAAAATTAACCACTAATCAACATGCCATTTCCCATTGGGCTTCAGGACCATAACAACATTGGCCAACCATTCAGGATACAACACTTCCCGAATGAATCCTGCCCTCAATAATTTATCAATTTCTTCTTCCAATGCTGGCAACCTATCAGGGGCAATGTTTCGCTTCTTTTGTCTAACTAGCTTGGACTGGGGATCAACATTCAAATGGTGACATATCACTTTTGGGCTGATTCTTGGCATGTCTTTTGGTTTCCAGGCAAACACGTCTAAATTTTCCCACAAGCATTTCACAATCTCTTCTTTTATATGTTCCAGGAGTTGTGAGCTGTAATATTTCAGTATTTTGAGAATAATAATAATAATAATTAATTTTGTATTTAAAATATTTTTTGACATCAATTAGAAATTATAATTTAGAAAACTAATGGGCTTAGAGTTAGTGGGCTAATTTGAAAAAAAATAAATAAGTAAATGGGTTTAGAATTAGTGGGCTAAATTGAAAAAAAGAAAAAGATTAAGTAAATGGGCTTATAGTTAGTGAGCTAAGTTGAGAAAATAAATGTTAAGTAAATGGGCTTAGAGTTAGTAGGTTAAGAAAGTGGGCTTAAATTTATGGACTAAATGAAAGAATAGCCCATTCAAAATAAGATTTAGTTAAAAATAATTAAATTTAATGGGTGAATTAATGGAGAATGTGGGAGACAAAATATGGTGTGAATAAATAATCAAAGATAATGGATGAATTAATGGAGAAATGTGGGAGACAAAATATGGTGTGAACAAATAATCAAAGATAAAAGATCAATTAATGGAGAAATGTGGGAGAAAAAGTAGAGTGTGGCAAAAAAATCAAAGATAATGGGTGAATTAATGGAGAAATGTGGAAGATAAAGTAGTGTATGGACAAATAATTAAAGATTATGAATTAGATTTAGTGAAAAATTAAATAAAAAAATGATAAAATAATAAAAGATAGTGGATCACTACAATTAAACTAAATTTAATTCAACCTCTATAAATAGAGAAAACTTGAAAGGTTTGAGAACTTGAATTAGAAAGAGAAAGGTTGTAAGAAAGAAGAATTTGAGAGTAAGAAAGAAATTTGAGAAAGAGAAAGAAAAATATAGAGAAAAATATCAAAAATTTCTAAAAAAATCCTATAGGTTGGGTTTAGTAGTTCGTACAAAGATTTGTGGCAAAAGGCATTGTTGGATACGCAAAACGAGGCTTCATCACAATATAGAAGAATACCGAATCACTCCACGAGAAGGTAAGTTATCTTCAAAATTTTCTTTAAAAAATTTTGGAAATGTTAGAATGATCTTTTAGAATTTTTGATAGTGAAATTAGAAGAGAAATACATTATTAGTATTTATTATGGATTTTTTGAGGTAATAGATGCTTGAAAATCAAAGAGAAAATGAGAAATAAATAGAACATGGATTTTAAAAATTATGAGAAAATTTTTAGGGCTTGGGAATATTGTTTTAGGAATTATTGTGAAGATAAATTGAGAAAATTTTATGAGAAAGTATTTAATTCATAATCTTGAGGAAATAATAGGAGAAAATTGGAGAAATTAGAAAAATTAGATAAAATTAGAAATCTGATTTTCTTAAGTAATTATGATGTCAGGATACGTCAAGATTCATAATTAAGTGCAATTGAAAGTTTGACGCGAATTTCGAAGCAAAATTACGCTAGGGGCAAAATTATCTTTTATAAGGTAAGTGGTACTATTCAACTGAATTTAGTTTATGAAAATGGCTTGTAAGTGGTTCCACCAAAACCTGACTTTATGTAAATATTTTCATCATATTATCATGTTTTGATGTGAACATGTCATGTGAATTGCATTTACATGTATTGATGACAAAGTATGTATATGAGCATGATGAGATTCACGGTCATACGTTGCATGGGTTTGGGTTTGGGATTAGGTACTGGCACTGTTGTTTTGCCAATGGTGCACCCATACACCCCGATCTGGCAGGGAGATTGGAAAAATGGCGGGTAATCTTAAGGTGCAATCAACCCAAACATGAGAGTTATGATGTTATGTGCATTGCATTCATACATATGCATTATGATGTACTCTTACTTAGATGATTCATCATCTAATGTGGGCTTTGCCCCTGGAACATTCAAACGTTCCAGATGAGGTTTGCAGCGAAGACATAGAAGTGGACGAAATATAAAGATGCAAGACATTATGAAGTTATTTTCTGCATTTAGTTTCCGTATGAGGATTCTAATATGTACCAATTATGTTATGTTCGAAGTTATGTTGAGAAACTTATGTTTTGTTTAAAGTCATATTGAAAAACTTATATCATGTAACAAGTTATGTTTGGAAGACTTTTGTTATGATAATCTTGTATTATAAATTATGTTGAGACAATCATGTATTATTATAGCGTTTAAAGTATGTTGAGGTTCGATTCTAGCTTCCGCATTCAATATTTATGTTGATTCTCTTTTGAGATAAATGTATGGAAATTTGGGATGGATAAGAGCAATGATATGATTAGTCGTAGTTTATAGAAAAATAAATACTATCCCACAATTGTTCTAAGTTATAACACGCTTGGAGAAAATGGGGTGTTACATGAGCCAACATATGTTAATTTCTTAAAATCAACTTCACTCAAGTGCACTGCCTCTAATTCTTCTATGGGTTGAGGCTTGTGAGCAATTCCCTCTTCCAAGGATTTATGTATAGCCTTCTCTACGATAGATAAGGTTTCCTCAGTTCTCTTTCCTTTTGTAGATGACACATAACAGGTTCGTGCCTTCTTTTGGTCTCCCCGAACCTATCCAACTCCGGCAGGCGTAGGGAACTTCATCAATAGGTAGCATGAGGATACCACTGCCCTCAGATTATTGAGTAGTGGGCAACCCAAGATCATGTTGTATGACACTGAGGAGGTTTTAACCACCATGAAATTTGCTTGTCAGGTCAGAATTTGAGGATCTTCACCCAACGTGATGGGTAATTGAATAGACCCTGCCACTAGGACTGCTTCCCTGGTGAAGCTGTACAAGGGTGATGACACTTTTCATAATCGATCATGAGATAAATGCATCTGCTCAAAATAATTCTAGTAAATCAAATTAATAGAATTGCCACTGTCTACCAGGATTCTACTAATGGGGTGTTTGGCCACGACTACTGAAATAACCATTGGATCATCATGTGGGAGTATGATATCACCTTGGTCGGTAGGAGAAAATGTAATTGGCTCTTCATCATCTCTAACTTCCATCATAGAATTAACCTGGTAGGCTTGACGAGCATATGCCTTTCGAGAGGTCGACATGTCCCTACCTAGGGTCTCATCTCCTGAAATAAGGTGAATGGCTTGTTAAGTTAGCTGATTGTCTAAATGAGGATCTTGTCTACAATCCTTTCCTCTCTCTTGCTGCCTTGGGTTTTGTCTTCCATGCCCATCAAGCCTGTCTTCCCTTTGTCGGGGCTCTCAGCCTTCTTCTCCTTCATTTCTCACATATCTTTGTAGGTGCCCTTCTAGGATGAACATCTCTATCTGATTCTTCAGCTCTCTGCAATGATTTGTGAAATGCCCCCAAGTTCGATGGTATCTGCAATATTCCTCTTGGTTTTTCCCCATGGGTCTATCAACTCTATAAGGTAGTTTAAGGAGTCCTTCCCCCTTTACTACGGCTAATATAGCTGACCGTGGTTGCAAAAGTCGAGTATAATGATTAAACTGAGGTTTAGGAGCGTCTACCCTCCTAACCCTTTCCTGTCGTCATACGGACTCTTCTTCCCCTTCACGATCTTTCTTCTCTCATTCTCTGTCTTCATTCCCCCCCCCCCCACATTTCTCATGATCTCAATGTGGAGGATATACCTATTTGCCCTAACAAACAAATTGGCCAGGGACATTAGAGGGTCTAAGGAAAGTGACTCTTAGAGAGAGGCGAGACGTGTCCCTTGCAACATGGTAGACACTGCTACTTGGGCCAGTAAATCAGGAACTTCAAGAGTAGCATTGCGAAATTTATCCACAAATTGACGTAAGGATTCCTTGTTACCTTGTCGTATGCGGAGCAAGTATGTGGTTTTTTTCCTTCGATTGTTAATCATAAAAGCCTTGATAAATTCTGTTCTAAGCTGCCCAAATAATGAAATGGAGGTTTCTGGTAGACTGTTAAACCATGTTTGAGTGTGTCCTGATAGTGTTAAGGAAAAGGCTTGGCACATTATGTCGTCGTCCCATCCATGCAATATCATTAGTGACTCATAGTTTTGAATGTGATCGTACGGGTCGTCCTTTTCTGAGTAGAGAGTGATTTGTGGCATTTTGAATTTTTGAGGCAAAGACCTCTATAATATATCTGCAGTAAAGGGGCATTTTCTGCACTGGTGCTCCTCTGTGGTGGGGATTAACTTTTTCCGCTTAAGTACTTCTTCCACTACTCTTTTTATATCATCGTGCATGCTGGCTACTGTTTGGTTTTCATGTCTTGTTGGTGTGCTAGCCACTGTTTCTTGATATCTCCGTCTTTGGGGACTTTTGGCTCTATTTTCCATTCTTGGGTTTTCATTTCTTTAGGTCGTAGTATGAGGATTCTTCTTTGGTGGCGGTGATCAAGGTCTATCCTCCTGTCGAGGAGTAGATCGGGAATGAGAATCGAGAGTGACCTCTTGGTATGAATCAGATCCCATCTCGGGTTGAGGCTTAGGCAATGGCATGAACGTTTTCAATGTATTGGGCAACGTCCCTCCAGGCATCATTCCTTGGAGTATACCAGCCATGTCTCAGAGTGCCTGCATACCCTCAACGTGTTGTTGTCTCAATGCTTCGTACTCTTCCTAGGGGATGGTACCCGACGACTGTCGCGAAGTTCCCGCTTGACCTGCTGGGAGAGATCCTGAGCCAATGTTCGGTGGAGGTGGGACTGACTGGTTCCTTCCTTGTTGGCCCGGGGAAATGGATCGATCACCTCCTTGGGGTTGAGCATTATGTGGGGGCAGAGGAGCTACTTGCATGTGAGAATTTGGAATAATGGGAGGCGCTCCCTGTTGTTGAGAATTCCATAGTGGTAGGCGTGTTTCTATGCCTTGAGAGAGAATTTGTCGGTGTCCACGAGTGTTTGCCATTCTTAAGGTCACTTTTTATCTTGCGTTTCCCACAAACGGCGCCAATTGTTATTGCCAAAGTACAACAATCTATTTTTAATTGTGGGCAGATGTAAAAGTCTTGGGAGTCGTGCCTTAAATGATGAGAATCTTGATGAGCAACTGGATCTGGCAGCCAAGCAGATTTGGTGATCCAACAGAGCTGATGGTCTGATAGGGTTGATGATCTAGCGGGCTGGTGACTTGGTGGATTTGGTGATCTGGTGGGCTGATGATCAGGTGGCCTAAGATAACCGAGTGGCCTTAGATAACCGAGTGACCTGGGGCAACCGGGTGGCCTTGGATAACCGAGTGACCTGGGGCAACTGGGTGGCCTTGGATAACTGAGTGACAGGCAACCGAGTGGCCTTGAATAACCAAGTGACCTGGGGCAACCGGGTGGCCTTAGATAACCAAGTGACCTGGGGCAATCGAGTGGCCTTGAATAATCGAGTGACCTAAGGCAATCGGGTGGCCTACAAAATGAGAGCACCGTCAGGGCACGGGTGGGGCTCCCCGTGCAAACCCTCCAATGCTTAAGTCAGATCTCAAGAAAAAGTGAAAGATTGTACTTGAATAGATCAAGAGTGCATACCTTGTGATGGAGACAGGGCCTTGTATTTATAGTGGAGGGTGAGAAAGGCCTCTCAATAATCTCGGCGTGGATCTCGCAGCCCGATCCGGAGATCTCGCGGTCCATTTCAAGGACTTCAAAGCCCATTCGGCTAGGCTCCTGATGACAAAAGGGGGTCCACTCAGTTGTAATCGAGTGGGCCATGAAAATGGCCGGGCTAGGGGGTCACTCGGCATAACCGAGTGACCCCTTACTCGGTTATGCCTCGAGGGGGATCACTCGGCATAACCGAGTGGGCCCCTTGTAACGCCCTGCTCCCACTTACGGGTGTTACTCATGAATAATCGATTAACCATTCACTCGCTAAGGTAATAATGAAGAGACAGGTTATGTTTCAATAAGAAACGCCCTAGGTGGGAACTAGGCTTCGCCTTCTCTTTGCTTCACTCAAGGTTTCGGGAAGATACAAAAAAGGACCTTACGGAAATAAACTCGGCACCTTAGTGAAGCTTCACCCTCCTCAACTCTTAATAAAGAGACAAGGATGATCTTTCCCAGGATTCAACAAAAGCGAATCGCACTCATTTAATTTATCTATGTCTCAAGGCCTTAACACAAAAAAAAACTAAATTTTTTGTTTAAGTAATAACCCATTTTCTCAATCTCATTAGCCTTAGGAAATACTTGGGTTTAACTTCTCTTGAAAATTTTAATGAAATTTTCCTCGGCCAAAACTCCACTTATTTCCTTTAATTTATTTCGAAAATACACTAATTTTTTTTTTCCATTTTCTTGGGGAGTAAGTTTTTTGAATTTCAAACACCAAGTTTATTCATCCATTTTCCCCACATTCAAGGAAATACTCTTTTGTTTTATTTTCCAACATATTGAGAGATTTTCCTTTTTAAAGTACCCCAAATTTTTATTTATTTTAATAAATATTTTAGGGGCTCAATGTCATATTTATTTTATTAAATAAATCTGATTTATTTCCAGAATTTCGAGGATTTTAAAAAAAAATAAAACAGAAAAAAAAAAAAGAAAACACGGCAGTGGCAGCGGCCCAGCCGCACCTGCTACACTCTGGGGCCGCGCGAGGGCCGCGCGAGGGTGCCCGTTGCGGGCGGGCCTTCTGCGCGCCAGCAGCGCCCAGTCCGATAGCCAACCCCCTTTTTTTTTTTCAAAATTCCAAAATTTTAATTTACAGAAATTAAAACATAACCCTCACATTCACTCCCAAAATCAAGCCATACAACCATAAGGTACTTACACCACATGTACCAAATTAAAATACATACTCAAATTTAAACTCCATCAAACTCTCAAACACCATAACAACATATAAAGGGTACACATCTAGTCTTCCATACTCATAGCCCTTACTCCTTCCAAAATGTCTTTTTCTTTTGAGCTTTCACCACCTACAAGGAGGTCCAAGATAACCTTATGAGCTATTGCTCAGTAAGGGTGCAATGCAAAGCAAATGAGAGCATAAATAATCATATAATGCGAGATGTAATGCAAATATGGGTAGTCTTCATAGCCATCACAACCTATCAAGGTTGAGACTTCAGCCAACCCCTTTTCCCAACTCCTAGTCCTCCTTGTGGCCAAAGGTCCACTTGAGTCCACTAATGCATATATACTTGCAACTACATGAAACTCATAACAAACATTTGCTAAACAAGCAAGACCGCCACCCATGGGGTCATCCCTTACCTTAACTCTTAGATGTTTTTCAAACGATTGCTTCCAAGTACCTCTTTGGTTCCAATAACCTAAAGAGAATTTCTTCGAACATTAGAAGATTTCTAAAATCAAGAAATGAGAAGGAATAAGAAAACTTCTTATTTTCTTTTTTAAGAACAACAAAGTATAAAAATCTTACCTTCCTTTCTCTTCTCCTATTCTTCTTCTTCTTCCTCCTCTAATTGTATTCTTGGCCAAGAAATTTAACCTTCCATACCTTCTTCCTCTTTATATTACCTTATTTTATATTTTCTTTTAATTATCTTAATTTCAAGATTTACTTTAAACCATTGGATTTTATTGGTTTGAGAGAATTAATCTCCACCATTCACTACAAGCACAATCCATGTGCTAACTAAACTTTAAATCTCATCCTTTGATCACTTAGAATTTAATCTCAACCCTTGAGAAGAAACACAATCCATGGTTAAAAAGGCTTTAATCCTAGCCATTAATTTAAAACGGAGATTAAATCTTCACCCTTCAAAGAAGCACAATCCATGTGCCAAAGGATGACACCATCTTAGCCATTAATTCTTATCCAAGATTTATCCCATCAATCCATTGTAATCTCTCAAAAATTAATTTTTAATTCTATTGGCAATCCATGCCAATTTTTAAGACTCATTTGTGACCCTTGGATCAACTCCCACTCCAAGGCCACATCTTATCCATTAGATCCATCTAAACTTTTAATTTTTCTCCCATTTATTTAATTCTTCCATTTTCAACCATAATTGCATGGCCACCTTCTATTTTACTTTGCATTTTCTTTATGCAACATAATGATGACTCTCATTAAAGACAAGAATGACACATTTTTTTTTCTTTTCCTTTTAATTAAATCTCACTTCTCTTTTAATGAGATTTTGCCAAGTGTCACTCATACACTTAATTTAGCCATTTCTTATTTCTTTAATATCTCATCTTCTTCATTGAGAATTTGCCAAGTGTCACCATTTGATACCTATTTGGCATCCCAATCCATAATCTTGGCCATCCAATATCTTTCAATAAATTAATCAAAATTAAATCCTTTCCATAGGATTTATTACATATTTTTCACACATAATAATTATCTTTTAATGGGATAATATCCAAATTACCACATTGTCCTTCTAGAGACATCTCAAATATATATACTTCTATCGGCCAACCTAGGACAATTTTGGAATGCCACATACCTCTATTCTCATAATTATTTAATTAAATTCACA
The DNA here is from genome assembly GCA_036245055.1 of Diospyros kaki. Lineage (NCBI taxonomy): Eukaryota > Viridiplantae > Streptophyta > Magnoliopsida > Ericales > Ebenaceae > Diospyros > Diospyros kaki. The sequence goes on from BSEG01000016.1 coordinate 36,577,169, forward strand.
CTCACAACTAGGGTGTTACAACCCCACTCGGTTAGGCCGAGCTGGGGCACCCTACTTGGCATAGCCAGGCTAGGGTACCCCCTCGGCATAACTGAGTGGCCCCCTACTCGTTTGTGCCGAGTGGGTCTTCTTCTTCTTCCTCTTGATGCTTTGTTTTCTCTCTCTCTTCAAGTATATTGGGGCCCACCTTTGATCAGGTCATGGCTTCATTTTCCTTAGTACATCAGTTTCTCTGTTAAAAGAAAATCATCTAGTGGTTATAACATAAAATGGATTCCTAAGGGAACTAGGCTAGTGTTTCAAATACTAACCCCTAAGGATCCAAGCAAGTTTGGACACCAAGAAACTCTCAAGTTAATAGGAATATGCATAAAGATAAAGAGCAAAATAGTTTCATAAAAAAGAAACAAAAATCCTTTGCCTCACTTCCTAACAATTGGTGTTATTCTATCAACAAGTGCTTCATAAGAAACTATCTCACAAAAATTAAAAAAATATGGATTCCAAATGGAACTTTCTATGCTTACAATGATGGACCCGAAATGGTTTGGCTACCAAAAGTTTGTGGATAGTTATATTTTGTAGGTATGCTTGCAAAGTCAAAATATTAAAGGATGAATCAAGCATAAAGGAAAGAGGGAAGTGAAGAAGGAAATCACCCCTCAAAAGAAATTCCTTGATTGCCAACTAAGGGTAAAAGGTTTCAAAATTCAATCTTGAATGGTACATCTCTATCGCTTAACTCTCCATGCATGGGATAATTAATAATTTTGATGATTTTTTATGATATGCCTACATTTATGATTTGGCTTGCAAAACTACTAAATTTTAAATCATATTGGTTTCCAAATTAAGGGGGAGTTAAATGATGTTAAATGTTCTCCAAAAAAAAATTTTTTATGTCAAAAAGGGGGAGTTATTTGTTTTCCTCTTAAAGGGGAGTTATTGCTTACCTTTTTTTATTATTGACAAAAAAGGGAGAGAGAAATGAGTGTTTAAAATATTTTTCAATAACTTTATTAAAGTTTTTTCATCATTAAAAAGGAAGAGATTGTTGTATTAATTTTGATGATGGTCATTGGTTTCACAAAACTTTAAATAAATAGCTATGAAACACTCATTTTGAAGTCAAATGTCAAAATTATTGATTGGGTGATGTTACCTATTGACTGATTATTAAACTATCTCTTAACAAAGCTTTTCATAGTTAAAAACTGTTGACATTTTTTACAAACTATTGAATGATTTGGAAAAACTATTTTTTGATTTTATAAACTGTCAACTGTTTGTTATGTATATGCTCTTAGTCCTTTATTGTCGACTATTACTACATTATTTGCAATTGAAAGTTCTAGGAATTGTCGACTGGATTTTATAAACTATCAACTAATTTGGTTAAAGTTTTGTAAAGCAGTAGACCAATTACTCAAATAAGTCGACCAGTTTAGTTACAAAAGTTCCAACAACTAACTGTACTAGATTTTTGTAGGTGGGATTTCTCAAACCTTTGGCTCCAACGACTATATTTATTATGAGGGGCCATTTGAAGTTCAAGAGAGTTGATGAAAAATGGGCTATTAAGTTTTCAAGATTATATACTCTCTAGCTTCTTGTGCTTTATTGTTTTTCACTCTTATTTTTTCTATCAAGGTTGCTTTTATTTATTGTAAAGATTTCTTCAAACCTTGTTCTAGATAGATTTCAAAGAGACTGGTGTGAGATGTGAAATCTCTTGTCTTGTATCTTTCTTAACAGGTTCTACTACAAGAACTAGCTTAGGAGCTAGTTGGTGTAAAAGATTGTGGTTTGCAATCTAAGTTTAGTGGATTTAAAAATCTTTAGTGGAGAGCTAGAGTAGTGGATGTAGGGTTGAATTAAACCAAACCACTCTAAATTCTTGTGTTATTTGCATTCTTTGATTTTTATTTTTTTTTTTCTTAGCTCATTGCTTTTATATCTCTCTTGGAAACTTCTACAATTTTTTAAAAATTATTAAACACCCAATTCACCCCTCATTTTGATGTGTGGTGTCATTATATTTACATAAACCCAACATATACAAGTTGGGAGTTGTTTACATTTCAAAATAAAAATGTTAGCCTGCGTTCTCTTTCTTATTTTTTGCCCGTTTTTAGTTTTCAGTTCTTTAAAACACTCAAAACGTGTTTACTTATCTATTTTTAAAAATACATTTTTCAAAACACAAAAAAAAATGTGTACACAAAACTCAAAATGTGTAAAACTCGTTTTTGCTATTTTAAACCAAAACAATCTCCCAAGTCCAAAACACGAAAAATGGCTTCCATCCTCACATCCATTTGACTCTTCCTTCTCTATTCTCTTCTCTTTAAGGCCATCACTATCGCCACTACCATCTCTCTTCTTTCTTTCTTCTCTTCGTTATAGTTGTTCCCTTCAACCAACAACCCCTATCCGTCGTTTAGTAGCAGGTCTCGAATAGAATCGTAGAGCTATGGCAATAATCCCCAAGAGAGGGGTGAACTGGGTTATTTCAAATTTTGATATAAAACTTGAAAATTTTCTTACTTAGAAGAATGGAAATGTTGATGTAAGATAAAGATCATTGAAAGAATGTAAATCACAACTTATGAAATGAAAAGTAAGCGTAATTGAGTGATACAAGTGATATATAGTGATTCAACTTGAACAAGCCCAATATACTACTTTAGCTCCTCACTAAGAATTTTCAAAAAAAGCATTATAATCCTCCTATCACATTGGATAGTCCCTCTAACACAAAGCTAGTAAATTATAATCCTCTTACTCAAGCAAGCCCTCTAACAAAGCTAGATAAATTACAATCTCCTACTTAGGTACAAGTAGGTCCTCTAGCAATATGAGCTAGGAACACAAATATAGTGATATAAGAAATGAATCTCTAAGAGTGTGCCCTCTTAGTTACAATGTAATAAATGACAAATATAAGGCCAAAAATATAATTCTACACAATTAAAACACAAGCCTTGAAAATAAAGAGATTCAGAGCACCAATGAAGTACAATAAATGATGAGCACTTGGGAGCTTGTAGATTGATCACCTAGAGATCTTTGAAATATCCCTTTGACTTGTATTTATAGAGCCTTGAGAGCCTATGCATGAATCATGCCGTTGCAAGAGGAAATACCACTTTATAAGAGTGAAGAAACTAGCCATTACAAGTTGTCTACGATAAAAACTGTCAACAGTTTCTTTAAGGTTGTCAACAGATTAGTTATAACTTTAAATAACTATCGACATTACTGATATAAAGACTGTCGACATTTAGAAGCCAAGAGCATGCATTTTACCTGTCGATAGTTTCATATAGATTGTCGACAGTTTGGGTTTAAAAACATAGAAACGGTCGACAGTTTAGGTTATACTGTTGACATTTATACCCAAACAAAGGATATTGTCGACATGTTCTTTAGAACTGTCGACATTATGCTTTCATGATTCAAAAGAACCTTTGGTTTAAAGACTTTCTTTTTCTCCATTATTTGAAATCTTAAGTTTGAAACTTATTTGAAGAAAGTACATCATATCTAATCTTTTAATGAGCTTCAAATGATCCACATAAGGGATTTTGTTTTTATAAGATATTTTGATTTTAATAAAGATAACAAATGATTTTTAGATGAAACCAAAAGTTTATACTAACTAATGCCATAAGAACCATTTTGTTGTTCATCATCAAAGTCGAAAACAAAGAAGTAAAATATCAGTCTCTTCGTCTTTTAAGCTGGAGGCGAAAGGCTTCAGCAGCAAGAGGCGACGACGACGGGCTTCAGCAATGATGTGTAATGATGACAGACAGCGATGAGAGGAAGGTGGTGAAGGGAAAAGAGCTGGAAAAGAAGAAATCTGGTGGCAAAGAAGGGAAGAAGAGAGGAAATAGAGGAAGAAAAAGAAGGTTTCAAAGATAGTGGGTTTCTCATGTTTGGGGGAGAGTGGGTTTTAAGTAGAGAAAGGAATAGACAAGGGAGAGAATGGGGGGTTGATATGTATGTATGTATGTATATGTTAAATAATATATTCATAAAATATATATTTTCTGTTATTTTTTTCTAGTGTTGATTTTTTAGTTTGTTTAGTTTTATTTACTTGTCATAAAAAATCAGATCATGTGACTCAAACATGAGTTTGTAATTTTATTTTATTCTTTTAATTTTTTAAATTATGTTTATTTCTAGTATTTATATTGAAGTTAGTGGTTATATCCCACTTACTATTGAAATAGTTGATGGAATCTTATCATTTACAATCACATTATGTAATTATCAATCCATGTCTTTAATTTTTATTTTTATGCTTTTTTTTTCAAGTTAATTTATTTATTTATTGGTATTTTATTCTTGTAACGGAAAAAAATGTTACAAGATTCACCAACTTTAAAATATATAATTTTTAATAATATATTAGCATTAAATAGTTTTAATTCATTGAATAATTAAATTCATTAAATTTAATGTCATTAAAAAATTATTCTCAAAATTTCAAACGTAACTCGTTTTTTAGTTTTTTATTTTGAAAAATAGTTTTTTAGAATGACAAACAAAATGCATTTTCAGTTTTCTGAAAACAAACTATCAAAATAGAAAATTAAAAATAAATTTAAAATTCAAAATTCAAAATTGAAATGCAAAGAGAATGCAATCTTAGTTTTTTTAAATTTTAAATTTACTACAATATTAATAAATAATTGATAGGGATATGTTTTACATAATAAATCTAAAAGATGACATTTTGAGAAATTCAAGACTTTAGTACACTAAAATGGGTGTTTGCTTAAATAATAGAATAGATTACAAATTATAATTTCTAATTACAAAAAATTAAAGTGTCATTTACAAATTATGTTTACACCTACAAATATTTTGAAGTCTAGTGATCAAAGTCTCATACTCTTACTTCATTGTTGGAAGCTTTAACCTCGAAGTGTAATGCCTAAAACCAAGTTTGACCCATGAGATTCTTTAAGATTAGACCTGCTCCATTGTCTCCCAAGTTTCAACTTCCATCAATCTCCAAGGTTTTAGTTGGTGTCTTTAAGGACTCAATCCATGTTATCTCAACAATGAAATCAGCCTAGGCCAAACTTTAATAGCTTACCTAGGTCAGTATTTAGTATGATAACTAGTCAACTCCATGACTGTAACACCTGGTGTAGCCGGTGTTAAAAGAATGAGAAAGAAAGTGAGAAGATTCCAAAAATGCCCTTGAAGAGGTGATGAATCCTTGAGATTGAGGGTGCCCTATGAGAGGGGTATTTTGGTAATTTGGATAGTGAAATCCAATAAAAAGGGTATTTGGGAATTTGGAATTTAATTCCATAAAGGAATTTAATTATGGAAATAGGGAAAATGGTGAATATTGAATTATGTGAGAAAATAATTATTTTTTCCTAAATTTGGTGAATAAATGTGGGGATGCCACATGGATGGTTGAGATGGAATCTTGGAAGCCAAGTATGGTGTCTTAGAGTGACACATGACATTATGTGGTCCAAGATAAATGGAGAGATTTAAATAAATGCAAAAGAAATGCTAGATGGGTCTTTCAAGCATTTAATGAGAAGCATGATTATATGGATTAAAGAAAATCTAAAAGAAAATGGTAAATAGTCACCATTAATGCCTTGGAAAATATGAGAGTTATTTAAATACATGAGAAAGTATTTATGTTTCTCAAATGTGATGTTGGAAATTAGTCTCATTAATTTAAATGAGAAATAAATTATTTATGTCTCTCAAGTGTGATGGATGTGAAATTAGTCCCATTAATTTAAATGGGAAAAGAAATGGAAATTAGTCACTCATTTATGAGTGAAAATGGGAGGATTTACATAAATGAGAAATAAATAGAAATCTCCAAGTGATCCAAGGGTTAGGATCAAGTCTTGAAAAGGGTGAAATATATCCAATGGCTTGGATTAAGTCTTGAAAATGATATATAATAGCCTCATTAAGTAAATGAGAAATGAATGAAAAATGCAAGAGATCTAATAGGTGAAGTGCATTCTTGAGAAAGAGAATAAATCCAATGGTGGGGATTTAAAGAGTGTAAATGGCATGGATTGCCAACCTATTTAAAAGTGTGTTTTCTCCTAGAGAGGAGACTTGGTTGTTTTAATGGATGGTTGAGATTAGTTTTCCCTTAAGCACATGGATTGTGCCTTTAGTGAGTGGCTAGGATGCATTCTTGAAATATGGGGGAACTAGTATAAAATGGCAACAAGGGAAGTCTTGGTTCCCTTTGGCCATTTGGAGAAAGAAATGACGAAAGAAAGAGAAATAAAGGAGTCTCTCATGGAGGAAAGAAATGGAGAAGAAAAGAAGAAGAAGTCAAGGTAAGCTTATTCTTTCTTCTCTCCATTTTAATATGCTTGTTTGCAAAGTAAATTTATTTTGGAATGCCATCTTAGATGGAAGGAAATGAAGATGGAAGCTTTCTTGAAAAGGGGATTTAAAGATTCAAAGAGAAAAATGAGGTAAGGGATGGCCCCATGGGAGGGTGGCCTTGCAATGTGTTATAAATATGTTTCATAAAAGTATATGTTGCATTTAGCATGTTCTTTTATGTTCATGAGACTTATGGCCATAGGTTAGTTTGGGAACATGGTTGAAATGGTGGGTTGATGCCTCAACCTTGGAGGGTTGTGAGGGCAAAGAAACCTCGCCACATTTGCATGCATTTTGCATCATATAATCTTCGTTATGTTCATATTTATTTGGCATTGCACCCTTATTGAGCTTAATAGCTCATGAGGTTTTTATCCTCACATATAGGTTGTGAAAGCATGGAAAAATCAATACAAGGTGGAATGGCATGTGGAGGCATGGAAATGAAGATTCAAGTGTGTTGTATGGCTTAAGGTAGCCTATTGTGGGACATTTGATTTATGTAATGTAATGTATTTGGTTGGTAATGGCTTTTCTTTTAAGCCTAAGGTTATGAGTGTATTTCATTTGTGTAGTGTTTGATTTAAACTTGAAATGAGACATGGGCTTTTGGTGTGTGTTGTGAGAAACACCAAGAAGTTTAATCATATGAGGTTGTTGGAAAAAATTATGGGTGTTTGATGTATGTTATGGAAGCATCAAGAACATGATTTAAGCCTTAATTTTGGAGAAAAAAGAGGCTAAAATTGAAGGAAAATGAAGTGTATTTATTCATTTTAAATTCTGAAAAATTTGGGTTTGGAGCCCCAAATAAAAAAAAATAAGGGATTGAAGGAGCAGCCAGCAGCCAGCTGCTGCAGTGGGTCGCAAGGCGGCCGCGCGGGGGGCCACGCGAGTAGGCGCGCAGGCGGCCGCGCGAGCAAGCGCGCGGCCAGCGCCCAGCGGGGCCCCGTAGGCCAATTTTTTAAAAAAAAATTGGAAAAATTGGAAAATTTTGGGGCATTTCTTAATTGAATTTGGGCCCCGGAGGAATTTTCAAAATAAAGGGATTTTCGGGCATTTTTGGAGAAAATGTTGAAATTTTGGAAAATTAAAAATTTGAATTTTTCCTCCAAATTTGGTAATCAATCAATGGATTGGTTTAAATGGTGATTTATGGAGCTCGGTAAAATTCTTGGATGGAAAAGAATTAAATATAAATAAGAAATGGCATTTGGGCGTCTGTATGAGATTTCCTTTTTAGCCAACTTGGTGTGGTTAAAGCCCATTGCCGCTAATGAATCCTGGGGATGAGGGAAGGGAAAGACGAGCCTAGTTCCCACCTAGGGCGTTTCATCTTGAAACATGGTCTACCCTTCACCTAAGGCCGAGCAGGTGGACAATTTGGGTAATTGTTCATGAGTAACACCCGTAAGTGGGAGCGGGGCGTTACAATGACCCACTTCAACATCCCTCCTAAGAGATCAGGTTTCTCCAAGATCTATTTTAAGATGTGGCTGGTCAAGACGATCATGGGATGGGCTTAAAGTAAGCTCTCAAATTCCAAGCTAAAGTCATAAGGGCATAAGCCAAGTTCTTCATTAGAGTGTATTGAATCTTGACTCCTATGAGTCTCTTGCTTGTGTAGTACACTAATGTTTGTCTTTTATCTTTGTTACGGATTGAGACCGAACTTACTACTTCTTCGACCACAACAAAGTAAAGGCATAAAGGCTCATGTAACTTAGGCTTTGTCAACACTGGAAGCAAGGTCAAGTATATATTGCTTAAACTTGTCTAAGGCCTCTTGGCACTCTTGGGATTATAAAAATTCCCAAGTTTGCGAAAGGGTTTTAAGAAAATGTGCCCTTTTTTTAGCCAATTGAGAGAGGAACCACCTAAGGGCCACCATTCTACTAGTTAATCACTACATTTCCTTCAAATTTCTTGGTGGTGCCATGTCGAGGATAACATGTATCTTCTCAAGGTTTTCCTCTATCCCCTAGTGATGGATAATGAAATCAAAGAACTTTCCCCTTGTGACTCCAAAAGCACATTTGGTTTGGTTTAGCTTCATGTCAAATTTTCTTAAATTTTAAAAGCATTCCTTAAGATTTACTTTGTGTTTCTCAACTATGGAACTTTAATGAGCATATCGTCGACATAGGCATCCATATTTCAGTCAAGACGGGATTTGAAGATTCTAATGACGAGTTCAACTGTAATGAAGGTCGTTTTCTTCTGGTCGTCGAGATAGAGTAGGATTTGTTGATAACCTTAAAAGGCATCCAAAAAGTTCGTCAACTTCCCTACCATCTTGCTAATAAAGGTGTCTATGCTTGAAAGAGGATAACTATCTTTAGGCAAGCTTATTCAAGTCAACACAGTGCTTCCACTTGTCTGATCCTTTGAAAACAAGCACTATGTTAGTTAATCACTTCGGATAGTCATCTTCCCAAACTTATCTTTCTCTAAAGAGCTTATCCACCTCCTCTTGATAGCTTAGGACCCTATCTAAAGCAAACTTCATTTTTCTTTGCTTCATTGGCTTACAAATTGTGTTATAGGTCATAATGCAGGATCGATCCTTGGAATTTCCTCTGTTGACCACACAAACACATTTGGAAAGCTCCATAGTAAAGAAACTATTTGGCTTCTAGTAGGATCAGCCAACCGAGAGTTAATCCTTACCATTTAGTTAGGTTGGTCTCCTTATAACAAAATTTCAATCCACTCATCCATTGAGACCTTAGGTTCCTTGGGACTTTGCAACAAATAGTTAGTACCTCCTAGGGGTGTTGTCATCAGCCTCGAACTAGAATGGTTGAGTGCAATGGTCTCTAGATCGATTAAGGAAAGATTTAGCCTACCTCCTAAGCCTCTCTCCCCACTTGAGAGAGTGAGTGGCACCAAGTAGCATTCTCATGTTGTTCTTCTATCCACCCAAACCTTTCTTCTTTTGTTGGGAAAGCAAAATTTCATTACCATCCCATATGTACACGAAGTGGCTCAAAAAATCATTAGTTCAGATCTCCCAAGAATTATGTTATAGGCAAATGGGGAATTTTTCATAATGAAATTGAGGTACACCATTATCTTCTTCGACCCTGAGCCTACAATTATTGAGATCTTGATGGTCTTGTCGACTTGCATTGTCTTTCTAGTAAAGCAACCCAAAGATACTTTATCGAGATTAAGTTGCTTTATCTTGTACCCCGTATCAGGGAAATCCCTTCGATATAATATTTTGAGGAGCTTTCCATGTCTACTAAGATCTCTTGAAGTCCTATCCTCCCACCATTGTTGAGATGACAAGGTGGTCATTGATGTTTTGCTAAGATTGGAGGTCCTCATCTGAGAATGTCACCATTGTATTTTCCCACACTTTTTTTTGGAATTCATGACTCTCTTAATTATAGTTGCTCGACCTCTCCATCTCAATTTTCTCCCAAGGATCGTGAACTATAACTAATGTGTAAAAAACTGGTGGTGGATTCCCGTTTACCTTTTTCTTACCTTCTTGATTTGAGATGAGGAAGGGTAGTGTGAGACTTATCCTATCGTGGAAGACTTGATGCTTGGGATGGGCTCTTTCCTTGGTTCCTTCTTCTAATTCTTTGCCTTTCTTGAGCTGTGACTTGTAGAAGATAGCCTCAATTTGGTAGGTGTCTTACATTTCTTCCCTTAATTTCTTCCATTCCTCCTTGCCATGATTGTGATTCTTATGAAATTGATAATATTTGGCCCAATCACACTTGTGAATCAATGTTTTCATCTTGTTCAACCTTCTTAAGTACCCATTATCCTCAATAGCCATAAGGATCTTACTTCTAGGGCCATCTAAAGGGGTATATTTGATGGGACTTCTCTAGGGGTTGGGCTAACTGACTCAATCCAACACTCTCGCCTTGTGATAATGGGACTAGCTCTCTTACTTTAGAGTTTTCTTCTCTTTCTCTTTCTTTTCAACTTGTTCGACCTTCCTTGTATGATGTACCTTCTTTACATTAATGTATTTAGTTACCCGATTAAGAACATTTGAGAAACAAGTAAAAGGATTCTTGACTAAAGAATCAAGTAGTTGGCCTTCTTTCAACCCATTTTGAAACTCAGCCCATTTCGAGGTCGTGCGGAGGGAAATTTTGGCTTTTCCAGCTAAGGCCAATCTAAAACGATGTCGTTTCAAGCTAAGGTGGTGGCAGTCGTGCACAGCCGCTAGTGGCGCCACGTGGCTGCATCTCAACTGCTTATTTTTGGCCAATTTAAGGCCCATTTCATGCGGGAGAAAAAGAAGAAGAAGAAGAAGAAATGGGGGATGGATGAGGCTCAAGCAGCAGTGGAAATGGGGGAAAATTTTGGGAGAAATCCAACAGAAAGCAAGGAAATTTTAGAAATTATTTGGTGACTTAAATGGCGAGGTAGGTGGGAAAATTATTGGAAGCCTTTGTATGTTTAAATTATGCATTTTATACGGTGGAAATTAATTATTTTGAGGCCCTGGTTTCACTATTTGTCTGTAAACATAATACTTTGCAACAGGAGTGCAAGAAACGCAAAAATCGGCTATTTAAAAGCAAGTTATAAATTCTTGTAAACTGTTCTTTAATTCCTGAGCCAGGCCCTATCGTTTTGTATAAACCATCCCCTCCTATACTCTAACTCGATACTGTGTTAAATTTGTAAATATGCGGGGTAATAATATTATTGCTTGTGAATAGTTGGTGAATTTAGTTGTTGTGGTTTAAGTTAAATAAGAGTCTCCTCGCGATATTTAATTCCAACTGTCACGGAGCTTTGTATCGCCTTGGTTCCTCGGGAATGATGTCAACCCGATGTGGGGGTAGGTTCTTAAAGAGTTGGAAACACTCGGCGTGGTTGGCAAATCCTGATTTGTCCACATGATTGGCTTACATGTGATAGGTTTGAAATGTCATGGCATCAACCCAAGAGGGGGGTGAATTGGGTTATTTAAAAAACTTGATAGAACTTGAAAATATTTTTTATACAACTTGAGGTTTTAGTGATTTAAAACGTAAAACATATAAAATGACAAATGTAAATCAAGAAAGATAACTATGTGAATCAAGTGAGAAATAAACAAATGCTTGGAAAGATAAAGATCAAAGAATACAAGCACAAAAGAACATAAAGGATTTATAGTGGTTCAGCTTAACCCAAGCCTAATCCACTACCTTAACTCATCACTAAGGATTTTGCAAACAATCAACTAAAACCTCCTACTTAACCAAGTAGGCCCTCTAGTCCAAGACTAGGAAATTACAAACCTCTTGCTTATACAAACAAACTTTCTAGCACCTAGCTAGGTATTACAACCCCTTGCTTCAACGATCAAGTCCTCCAGCACAACAAGCTAGGACGATAAGAGTGATACAAATGTAAGCGAGAAGTTAAGAGATGACACTCTTAGTTACAAGTTCTCTCACAATGAAAATAAGGCTTAAGAATAAATTTACAAAGATAGAACGAAACCTTGGAAAGAAAAATACAACAATGAAAGCACAAATTCTTGTAAGCTCGAATAAAATGATTTGTAATCTTTAGATCGATCAACTCATTCCCATCCATTAGCCTTCTCAAGTTCATTCATAACTTGTATTTATAAGAATCTTAAGAGATCTAATAGAAAACTAGCCATTTGTGACCATTGGGATTTGAAAAACTAGTCGTTATACTTTCTGTAAAAAGAGATAGTTGACAGAATAAAATAGATAGTCGATAGAATCAAGTACAAAACAAGACATAATCGAAAAATTAATACACTTAGTCAACAGAATGAATTTATTAAATCTATTAGTCGACAAAATGGAAAGCTTAGTCGAAAAAATGCACACACACTGTTAGTCGATAGAAGAAAGAAGGTAGTCGAAAAAATGAAGCATTAGTCGACAGAAGCAATAGAGATAGTTGACAAATTAAGAAATTTACTCGACAGAAGAAGGGCTTAGTCGATAGATGCAAGGCATATCACTACAAAAAAATGGATTTTTTGCGACAGTTTTTTTGTGGTGGTTTTCAAAATCGTCGCAAAACATGGTATTTTGCGGCGGTAAATATGTTTTTTCAACGGTTTGTCCAATATTTTGCGGCGGTTTCGAAAAATCGTCGCAAAATTAATTAATTAAAATTATAAAATTAAATTTAGCAGCGATTTTAAAAAATCGCCACTAAACTCACTAATAAAAAATAAAAATTTAAATTTAGCGCGATTTTCTAAAAATCGCCACCAAATTCAATAATAAAAAAAATCAAAAAAATTAAATTTAGAGGCGGTTTTCTCAAAACTGCCGCAAAATTAAATAATAAAAGAAATCAAAAATTAAATTTTGCGACGATTTTAGAAAATCGTCACAAAATTCAATAATAAAAAAATCAAAAATAAAATTTCACGACGGTTTTAAAAAACCGCCACAAAATTCAGTAATAAAAAAATTAATTTAAAAAAAATAATAATTTAAAAATAAAATTAAATTAAATTTTAAAAAATAATCTAAATTTTTTTATTTTTTAATCAATTAATTTATTTATATCAATTAATTTATTTAATTTCATTCAATTAAATTAAATAATTTATTTATTTTAAATTTATCAATTAATTAATTTATTTTAAATTAATTAATCAATTAATTTATTTAATTTAATTAATTGGTTTAAAACATTTTATGTTCAGTTAATTAAGTTAATATGTTAACTCTTTTTTAGGTGTTTTGAGAGTTTAATTAATTAATTTAATTCAATTCAATTAAAAATAAAATTATTTTTTTATTTTATTTAATTTGGGGCTAAGTGTAATTTCAAAAACTTGAGTTTATGGGTGCAAAGTGAATTTTGAAAAATAGTGGTTCGATGACTTTATAATTAATATGCGTGAATATATTACAATGTAGCTTTGCAAATCTGCTAGTTTCACGCGCGTACTCGCGCGTAAGGGTGGTCCCGAGATCAAAACTTGGGAATTACAATTCCAGCAAGCGCAGCGGGCGAGCAGATGCACATGTGGGCACGTACATGGCGCGTGGGGGCGAGGTAGTGGGAACGCAGGGGTGGGGCCTAGCGCGCGCTTGATTTTGGCTTGCATGCGGTAAATAGCGACGGTTTCAAAACTACTGCAAAAAAAAAAAAAAATTGCCGTTAAATTATTTTTATAATTAAATTTAATATTAAATTAAATAATTTAATATTATTTCAATTAAATTTAGCCTGCTAAATTTAAAAAGTCGCCGCTAATTCTAACAGTTTTAAAACCACTGCTAAATGCTGCGCGATGGCTGTATCAGCGACGATTTTCAAAACTGCTGCTAAATCACTTTGCAGCGGTTAAAAACCGCCGCCAAATGCCAAAAAAACCACCGCTAAAAATCAAATTTTTTCTAGTGTATAGTCGACAGATGAAGCACTTAGTCGACAGTTCAAAGGCACTTAGTTGACACATTGAAGAGGTTTTGTCGACAGATAAAGACTTGAAGATACAATACATTACAACATATTTACATTTAAGTAAATGTCTACATTTTCTTTAATTTATATTTTACCTTCCATTTACTTTAATACATAAATGCAAATAAGAAAGTACACATCATTTTGATTCAATAAAACTATCTAAAAAGTCAAAATCTATAACCATAAGAAAATAAAATTTTGGTTTTAGTATAAACTCGAGATTTAGCAAATTTACCACTCTCAAAATACATACCTTCTATTTATTGAAAAATTCATTAAAAAATATTTTAACAACAATGAATATTGTCTATCAAAATATCGGGAGATAGTTTTTCAAAATAAAAATATTTTCTTATATATCTCCTTATAATTTGCTAATATTTCAGACTTAGAAAAATTATATTAAAGGTAAAAACATCTACTATCCAATTATTAAAAACCAATTTGGTAAAATTATTTAGGCAATTCTTTTAAATCTTAATATTGTTTGTGCAAATCTCCATCTATAGAAAATTATATATCATTTAGTTCTCATTTTCACAAAGGTACTTGAAATTGATTTTTGTTTCCAAATCATATTATCCATTTTATTTTCATCATCAAAACTAAATATAAGACAAACACAAGAGTAAAACATCAACATGGTGATGGCAGTTGATTGACCAGCCCTTGTTTAACCTTTGGTGCTACCAAATACTCAGGATCAACCAATAAAGTGAATAATGGCAAGCATTGTCTTAATCGTGAAAGGTAGTGGTACCGATATGGATGTCACATCAAGGTTCACAACCTGACCCTGGGGGTTAAGGGAAATATTAAAAATTAACGTGTCGAACTATGAGTAACAGGGCTAAAGCCTAACGCCATCAATATGTTGGGAATCATACAAGTATGGGTACAATAATGCATAGTGTTAACTGCATGTGGCAAAAGGCATGGGCAGTTGCATGGTATATATGAAATCATGTGTTCATGCATGACATGATACTTATGAGCTTATATGTGTATTAAGTAAACTGTTTTTACATAACATTATGTGTCCCCTTTGCTTCTAAACAAGGGCACCGTTATCGTTGTGCTTGACATCCAAGCAGGATAGATGCATACTATGCCGAAGAAGGCAGCATGTGGTTGACAAATATGGGGAGATCTAATATTGAATATGTTACTAACGAGCACATTGACATGTATAAGCCTACGGGCCCTTCGCATCTCATGATTATAAGCATGTGTCAGATGTAGAAGGTAATGTAACGAGAAATGGGTTTAGTTAAAATGACATGGTGTGATCACATATATGTTGAACGTGCATGATATATTGATATATGCAGTGGCACCCTATTATTATTGCGCGATGACATGACCACAAGACGGGGATATCCAACTTTCTATAGACTCGATGAATAACCAATGGAGCTACGGCTCACTAGACTCGCCTGTGTGAAAGCCAAGATGAGGGATACTCAGTGAGTAATCGAGGGAGCTATGACTCGATAGACTCATCTGGAGTGAAGCTAGGATGAGGATGGATGATGGTCCACAGTCTTAAGTGGCTACATGTACAGGGCGATCTCGACCGAAAAGATCTTTGGGAGTGAATTATAAGCGAAGGGCCAGATGTTGTAATTGATTAGACTTGATTGTTTGAAGTGTTGTGTGTGTGAACTTAGCTTCCAAATTATGTATTTGTTGCTATTTTAATTCCAATGTTGTAAATTAAAATTAAGGAGATATTCGGGGTGTTACATCTCCTACAAAGTTTCTTCTTCCTAAGTTTGGGAGAAAGTTAAAACCTAACTTTCTGAGTGTTGATGGTTGCACACATTTCCTTGGGAGTTATGGACTATTTTCTTTCATTGGCGATGATGTTCCTCATTTCGGGATGCACACCAATCTTTCTTCTGGGAGTAGCGTCACTTTTTATGGGAGTGTAGGTAGCTTTATCCCAAGAGTTGATCATTATGTAGGGAATTTTCATTCTTGTAATGAGGTCTCTTTCCTTCTTGCTTCTTGAGGAAGGTTATTAGTAGTTCTATAAGGTGTTGTACCTGGTTCATAAGCTGTGTGAGACAGTCTAGTGAAGGTTGTTTATTACCCTAATTGCTGAGGTGCAGTTGGTCTAAGATGACTAGCATCTAGGCCTCAATATGGCTCAGATTATGTTGCTCATATTTAATGGTAATAGGTGCTTGACGAGGAGGTATGCTGCAAAGGTGAGTTGTGCAACGACTCCATAGACGATCATGTTGCCACAGATGGAAAGCACATGCGAATAAAGATTGTTGAAGTCGACCCCATGGTAGGCGCCAAAATGATGATTTTCCAAGGTCGATCTCCACTTGATATATCCAACAACTGTGCCTATGATTGGTTTTTCTTGGTCCATAGATGCTCCTGGCTATTCTAGATTCCAACCTTTGTCTGGGACTTGCTCGACTTGCCAAAGGAAATGGGACTCTGTCCCCCAGTGCGTCCTCTCCCTATCAAGTTAGTCAATAAACCCAAGACTGAGTAAGGTAATAGTGATGCAATCAATATCCAATTAATGGAGCTGGTGAAGGGCTACAATAGTGTCATGTGGATGATATTTGTTATCACTAGACAGGTCCCTGGAGTCGGTGTTATTTGTAAGATGTAAAGAGACACATACTTTGGGTGGATCAAAGAGGCGTAGTAGATTGATTGTAATATATGATGAGGGGGCGATTGAAAGAATAATAATGGATTATGGATGTATTGTTTAATAATAATAATAATATAGAAACTAGAAGGCACCGAAAAACGGGTTGACCGTATTGAACTAGCAACCGGTGTCACTTTAGACTTGGTCACCGGCCTTGCCTGTGTTGACTGGAGCCTTAATTCCTTCACCTAATTTGCTTGAAAGGCTCTTTCTTTGTCCATTTCTTTCCATTAATTTAGCGATTCAAACCATCAAGCTCGCCCATTTTCATACACAGACAGAGACAGCCAATAACAGCCCCGGTTTCCAGACGCCATATTCATTCCATTCCTACTCTTCTGCCATTCAACTATACGTAATATATATAATAATGAAAAAGAGTGACTTAGTACAACAATTTGTTATAGTACAATAAAATCTGAATCGTCAATATCAGGAAATGAATAACGAACGTTTCGACTCTCCCTTGAATTTGGTCCCGTGAAGGTGGGAGTTGCATGCCAGTTGCCTCGGGGAACAACTTACCTGCTGTTAGACCTAAGTTTTTTTTTTTCTGGGAGTTATGTATTTATAGGATAGAACGTGAACTTTTATTAATATGATTGACAAAAAGTTGTGACACTTTCTTGTGAAAATATGATGATTATTATTATAAGTCATGAAACATGATAGTATTACAAAAGTGAAAGTGATTTGAATTTGTACATGCAGGAATGAGATAGGGGGAGTTAAATTAGCCCCAAAAATAAAAGATTTATCAAATAGAATTGGATGGATGGATGGATGAGACTCATTTTACTCATATCCGCTGTGGTAGTAAAGCGCCAATCTAGTTAGGCCATGAGATCACTGGATACAAGCAGCATATCGATAAAAACCAGAAACAAATAAGGATCGAAGAAGAAAGAAAGAAAGAAGGTTCTGAAATCTTCCATCTGATCAATCACAGCAAATAGGGCAGCGGATGATCCCATTTTCATTGCAATCTGGGCATCTTTGGAAGCCATATTCACTCCCACGATCACATTCTTCTTCTTCTTTTTCTTCTTCTTCTTCTTCTTCTTCTTCTTCGTAGAAGATCTTGCAGCTCCCTGAACACGTCTCGCATGGCACAAACCTTATATCACCACACGCCTCACACACGCCGGCGCCAGCGCCGCCGTCATCCACCATTTCGCAGCAATCCAGCAGCTTCTCAAGCTGGCCCTCCTCGTGCATCCGCCGGATTTCCTCAGCCCCGCCGATGTAGTTTTTCCCCACGAACACCCTCGGCAAGCCGCCGCTGGCGAACCCACATCCCAGAAGCTCTCTTAGCTCCTTCTTGAACCCCGAATGCATCGAAACGTCTCTCTCGTCGACTCGCACGCCGGTCCCTTTCAGAATCACCCGAACATGGCAACAATCCTCGTATGTTTTCCTCACCCCTCGCAGGCTTGTGTGGTACAAAATTACCCTCTCTTTATTCAACTTCCCAGTGTCGCCCTTGAACTTCTTCTCTTCCTCCAATGGCGAGACACTTCCGGCGATGGTCGGCTGGTTTTCGATGTCCGGTGGATTGACGCGAAACGGGCTCTCCGGAGGGAGCTCTTCGAGGACTTCCCTGAAAGTGGAAATGACCTCGGGATCAAACTCTGAGATTATAGATGCTGCATTTGAATTTGAGGTCGACTGATCATTATCATCCATCTCAAGCCAGATTTGCTTCGGCAGTGAGTTGCCATTGGGAGCAAGATGAAAGGAAAAGCTTCGGAAATTGTGGGCAGGGCGAAGAGGGCTAATGTCTTCTAGACCGTCCATCAATTCCCAGGCGTTGATCGTTTCCGGCTCACCGGGCGGCGTGGCTGTGGGCGTTTTTGGAACGATTTTGGGTATCTTGTCGCTGATCATCTTGGACCATGTCTTGGCCTCGATCACCCCCATTGAAAACTCCTCGCTGCTGTTAATTCCGTCTGCATTTTTACCGTCGGTGTCGTCGTCTATCATCGGAAAAGTTTCTTCTATTCTGTGGTGGAGGGAATTGAGCATGAGAGAGCCCAAGGTGGTGGAGGTGAGAGCGACGACTTGATGGCTATCCGCTTGAAGCTCCGGCGGCGGGTGGCCGACGTGCAACGAGAAGCTCCGTCTCACCGGCGAGCACGGCGCCCGGCATTTCCGGCACACTGGCGGCTTCGAAGTTGCGCAACCCATCGCCGGCCGTCGAGCAAGATTAATTGAACTTGCTTAACAGAAGACAACACTAGAAATCGGACATATAGAAAAACATAGTTATAGAAAACTCCAAATCGTTAAAAAAGCGTAACTGTTTTTGGACGGAATTCTCAATAATATAAAAGAAAGGAGAGTTAGAAGAATCGGGTTGAAGTTTCTCTCTGCAATAACTTAAGAGAATGCACAGAGAACAGGTAAAACGTGCGGCTTCAGTTTCATCATCTTCTTCCGGGACAGCTTTCGTTGATAAACGACGAACAACGAGTGATTCGATGAAGCTGTTTGCTGACAAGACGATCGATTTTCAAGGAGGGTGAGTCAGAATCATGTGAAATTAAGGAATTCAGAGGACAGAGACAAGGGAAAAGGGTATGAAGATCGAAGAAGACGATAAGGATGATGGGGATTTCCAAGTCAAAGAACCATAGATGGCGAGGAGAAGAGATCAACTCAACTCTTTCGATCTCTCTGTATTTCAGATGGAAAGCGGCGTTGTTTTCGAATAAGCCATGGAGGGCCCGTGGGGCGTGAGACCAGACCAGGTTAACTATATCTTGAATTAAAAAAAAAAACATTTCTTTTAATCTGTGACGCAATGAACGCCGACGCCGACGCGCTTTACTTGGAGGCCGTCCGTGTCCGTGTCCGTGAGGCGTGGCCCAAACATCCTCTTCTTTTCGTACCTAGAGTTTCACGAAATCTAACCACAACTACTAACAATAAAATGAAAATTCAAGTGTCACCACTCAAGTCTAAGAATCTACGTTATAGTTTAGTAGGCAATTTTTTATATATTATTTAATTGGATAAAGTACTAAATTAGTCCTTATATTTTTAATATAGAGATTAAATTTTTTTTTTTTTAGTTTTAACCAGAGTCAAATTAATCTTTTCTACTATTGAGATTCGGGATCCAATTAATCTCCATACTTTCTAGCTGTAATGGTGTATTCTTAAAAAATCAAAGTCAAAAATTTAGAAATTTTAAAAATATTTCAAGAAAGCTGAAGACTGAGATGACCCCAAAAATTCATCTAGGCAAGAGTCTTTTGAAGACTCCATCAGTCCAGCCCTTAAGCTTAAGACTCATACGAAAAATCTTCTGGAATCAAGTCACTCGTTGACTCTAAGAAGTCTTTAGGGAAACCCATCTAAAAGATACTCTTCGGGGTATTCTATCTTCGAAGATATCTCTAAGCCTTATGGACTTATCTGATACATTTTCTCCCAAAAATTTAGGACACACATCAACATGCGACGTATCATGCAGCCCCTACTACCAATGCCTATAAATACTCGTTGTTGCACAACAAGAAAAAGGGAGGATCCAGATCTAAGACCCAAAGACTCTAACCCAAGCCATACCCTAAACCTATTAAGAGATTATCCATTGGGAGACTCACATCTGAAGACACCCATTCAGAACATCACAACATACATACATACATACATTCTTTTGTTTCATGGCATTATTTGACTTAGACATCGGATGATCCGCATGGGAAAGCTCCACGCATGTCTTTTAATTGTTCTTGTGTTGTAAACCCATCTGGTGTTTACTCATCCAGAGGCTCTCTAGACCCATCAAAAGACTAGCCAGCCGAAGACTAGACCCATTGAGGAGCAAGGCTACTGAAGACTACAAATGCAATTCGAAAACCCCGGGTATCCTTTTTGCTCTCCTGAACAACAAATCAAGCCAAGCACTTGTTAATCCCTCTTGAAGTTACACACCTTACTCCTTCGTTTAGATTTTGCCAAGTTATTTTTTAAGATAAATAAATTTAATTATTATATTCAAGTAACAACAGACAAAGGTACTTAAAAGAATAAAAATAAGGATCTTACAACTCAAATTTAACCAAAACTTAAAAGATAAAATGGAACTCTCAATCACATTTACACAGTCATCTGTAATTGAAAAAACTCTACCTCTCCTAAATCAAATGCCAAAAATCTTAACAACTTGATATGTCTGACATGATTAGAGCTCTTATTAGAGTTTGATTTTGAAGGTTATTGTTTAATTTGGAGTAGATTTTAACTCCATTAACAGAATATAAATGTCGTTGGATGGCGCTTAAATATAACGTCTGTTATAAGCGTTAACATAGTCCCAAGTCTAAAATACCATGAGTTATTTGATTATTTTAAAAGTAAGAGAGTTAATTTAACCCATATGGAGTAAAGTTAATACTCTAATTTGGCACTGTGTCCTACTTAACTTGATAAATTTAATAATAGTTGCCTTTAACTAACACTTTTAGTTAATGGTCATGTTATATATGACGTAACAATAAAGTCACGAATGCTCCCACGAGCATAACCTAACAGTTGAGAGCGAGTACGAGTTAAAATCTAAGGAACTCTTAGATTGTAACTGCTATATAATCAGTGAGGTCCCGTATTCAAATCTTTGACCCTAGGTTTCGTGATTAATCTCTTCTGCAGAAATTTTGGGATTAAGTTGCAAGAGCTCTTAAGGTGAGGGATTTCACCTTTTAGAACTTAAAAATAAAGTCACAAATGCTATTAAATGCACGTTAAAGGATACTAGGAATTAAAAGAAAAAAGTTTTTTAGCAAGCGATTTCTATCTTGTGTTGCGATTGAGAAATATTTAATTTAACATAAATGTTATTTAAATATTTAAATTTGATATTTTGATTGATATTTTACATTGATGTCTTATATATTTATATTAATATGACATAATTAATGTATAAAATATTAACACATGATATCACCACAAGTGTAAAACTTAAGTGTTGAAATAACATTTTCGTTAATTCAATTATTACACTTTAACTAATTAGACCAAGACATATAATTAAAATGTGTTGAATATAATTTAATAAAGAGAAATTAAATACACTTCAATTACACGTGGTTAAAGTGCATTAAATGCATTTCAACATTTGCTTTTAGAGCGTGCAATAGAAAAACTTTTTTGTAGGTACCGTCACGAGTTCTCAACTAAAATGTACTAATGAAGTTATGGAATTAAATAATATACTTAAAACTAATGTAATACCCCATACCTATGTGGGAGTGTCAATAGTATTGTTTGCTAAAAATTTATTGTGATAAATTTGCAGTAGTATTCTTCTATAAAAACGACAAGTATTTCGAATGTGATAGACATATGAAAATCAAATACTTAGACATTAAAAAAAAAGTTCATAAATATACACTATTAATAAAGTATATTACAGTGTTTATCTGATAAAATAATCAAATATAATGGTCTTAATCTGACGATATAATTAAAGAATTTAATAAGACAATTGATTACTTTAAAATTCTATTTAGTTTAGAAAATATGAAAATTTCTAGTCTTAATGAAATGCTACTTTTACTATTATAAATATGGTTTCGTTATCTCATTTCTTAATATAAAAAAAATAATTACAGTTATATTTTATATCGATTATTACAGTTGAGATTAAGGAGGAAAAATCAAATTCTCGTGTTTTAGTCTTCGACTGACAATTCTCTTTATAACTTAATTTTTAATGAATTTAAGTACGCGTTTAATTATTAGATTACGTGGATTACATGAGTTTTATGATTTATGAACATTACATTTGAATTATATGTTATAATTATACATGTAATATTATAGCCAAGAGGGAGAGCAATCCTAGTGGTGATAATTGGACAGTTTTTGTATTGGTGTGCTGTGACTATTATGTTACATTCTGTTATGAAAGTAACATTGGTAGTGGGAGTATTTTGGTAAATGAATGTGGTATTGTGTTTATTAATGTTAAAAGTAATTGATGATTATTTAATTAATATTTTATATAATTGTGTTGCAAATATATAAAATGACTAAAAAGGACATTAGTAATTTAAATAACTATATATTATGAAAATAGCATGATTATGAATAGAAAAAATAATTATAAAAATGAATAGTCTTAATGATTGTGCGACCATTGTTTGGTGAAAAGCCTGGGGGGTCATTCACTTTTGTTAAATTAAAAGCAGCTTAATGAATGAATCATGTTTGGTATGGTTGTGTTATATTAGGTTGTGGTTCTAATTTAAAAATAATAATAAGACTCCTTTCTTAAATTAATCCTAATGTCTAAAGGGGGTTGTACGACACTCCACAGACATGGTGCGGTAACAAAATACGTAGAGTTTTATATGGATTAATAAGGTTCAAATTAGTGCGACGACTTAAAAGACAGAATTATTGTTGGAATGCAACAACTAAGCAACAGTAGTAAGGTTAGAAGGCATGTCTCGCATGAATTACACCGAATGTTTAATTTTGAATGTGCATAGATTATGTCTGTATCTGAATCTATCTAAAAAATGTGTCATGAGAGAACGTGACCTGCTCTTACAAATTAATTGAACAAAACTAGAACACTCTTAAAAAAATAAAAAAAGAAAGGATTGTATGGCCCATGGCCATTCCCATGGGCAAGTGAAAGTGAGAAGCAATGAAGCGTGGATCCAAACCCAAAGGCAGCAGCAAACAAAGGGTGAAGGCCAGCGCATGGGGAGCCATTTTACAGCAGGGAAAACACATGGATTTGCATGGGGATTGCTTCCCCGCTTTCACCTCATCATTGCGTTGCATTTGCATTTGCATTTGCATTGCATGGCCATCTCAAACATCCCCCCATCCACGTGAAGGCTTCATTCCCCCCCGGGAAGATGAGGAAATTGTTTATTAGTAGAACTGATTCTGGGACAAATAGTTTTTATTACATAAACAAAGGACCACGTTGTAATTAATTAATATTTAGTTAGTCATCTCATTTTGGTTACGAGGCCATATTTAGTTGATTCATGTTATTAGGTACCGTTCTTTCCTTTCCTGGCCATACGAATGGTCAGTTTTTTTCTTTCCTGGCCAAAAGAATGGTCACAGGCAGTCTACAAGGACAACGAATGGGCTCTAGCGATCGGTTCGTCGAGGGGTAGTTGACACCTGCAAATACTTTTACGATCAAATGAATAAGGGATTAAAATGATAGAATATCAGTAGGCTAGAAAGATAATATATCTTGGCTCTAGGTAAAACTGGTTTATATAGAAGGAGAGGAGACGCTCCTACATGCATGCATCGTGCGTTTGCAGAGTGATAGGACTGGACGTCCGACGCCAGAATCTCCTGATAGCGGCATGGTGCCGATGAGACTGTCATTAATGTAGATGGGATCTGTTATTAATGGAGATAAGATCTGTCATAAATGAGAATGAGATCTTCAGTTAGCGCGAGAGTATCCAATGTGCAACTGTAATAATATTGTTATAGATTGACACAAGACCAAGATCAGGCCGCGAGCTAGGACTAGGCCGTGGGCCAAGGGCCTAGATCAGGTCAGTACAATCCAGTACAAAAATAATATAAATATGAGAATCTAATTATGTTTTACAACCGGCTCATTCCGTCACCTTTTCTACTTTATTTCTATTTTATGCTTTTTAACTATTAAGAGTCCTTCTGAAATTATTTTCTATTATTATTAATATGATTGTAGGCCTTTGTGAATCAAAATCTCAGAATGCCCCATCAATTGTGTACAAATTACATCCTCAAGGAATCATTAACATCAATAAGTTATAAAATTAATTAGCTTAAACTAATTATATAGACAGCTGCTAAATTCTTAGGAGCTGGTTTTAATTATTCATAATCTGGTAGGGGAAGATAGATGGTGGGGAACTGGGCGCCATGTAGCATTGCCGCTTGCTTGCAAGTGGCCACTTGTAAGGAATGTTTGTCTCCCCGGTGGCCCTTCCTCTCTCCGTTCCCCTTCACATTGTAGGGTAGGCTGATTTAAAAACACTGTTGGGATGACAGTTTGGCAATCGAATAAGATAACTCAGTTTTATTAATTTTAAATAGATGTCTGAATTTTAAATCGGTAGTTTGTTTGCTTGCTTTTTAAGCTTAAAAAGCTGTAAGACTTCACCTAATTAACCCAAAAAAATTAATGGGCTTGTTCCAAACAAAGCTTAGACATACTTCTAAAAAAACCTCTAAATGTGATAGTTCTGCTGAAATGGGTGTAAGTAACTCATAAGCCTTTTTTAGGAGGTTACAAATTTGACTCGAGACCAATTTCCTCACTCCTAACACTGAGTCAAGAGCACTTAATCCACTTGTATCAATTAATTAAATTTAATTATACAAATATACCTACATTTTGACATAGAACGGTCTTTTTTTCTGTGAATGAAAATATATTACCAAGAAAAAAAAACAAACAAATGATAGTTTACAAAACAACATGCGGGGCATACCCCGCAAAGACGCATAGAACCAGAACAACCTTCAGCCTAGAAAAGGAACCAAATCCCCTGCCTACTCAAAATATGCAATGCGGAGAGAAAATAAACTTGAAAATACAACCTAGGAGAACAACAAGAAGCGACACATATTGATGAAAGGCATGCGAGAACATGAGAAAGCCTCTAAAAAACCATTGAACTGAGGGGCAAGGGAGGAGGGAAACAACAACTGGTCCACCCGAGGCCTCTAAAGGGCCCTAAGTGAGCAGCGAGTGCGTCCAACCATTGAAATCAATCTCTTCCCATAAAGACATCTGATACGACAGAAACCTGCTGTTGATGATAACAATAGCATCAGGAGACTTCCAGAAGGTGAAGCAAAACATGGGGATAGCCCTACATGAAAGCCACACTCACAGACAAGAAGATCAATAGTATCTACAAAAACATCCAAACAAAGCGAGAATAAAAAAGAAAATGAGCTAGATTATATGCGAAGGCAAAGACACCAGTAATGAGCAAAAGCCAAACCTTATAATGAACGAGGGAAGCGCATTGAGGATAAATGAGTCCAAACAGAGGAGTGGATTTGGTAAGCAATTTGAGTAGGGGAGCATTCATTATCACTAAAGCATCTGCTATTACGCTCCTGCCAAAGGAAATAAACAACCGCTTGCAGGGCAAGTCTGACAGCCACATTCTACAATGATTTACTACTCCATCTATGGGTGGCCCAAAAAATCCCCCTCACCCAGCAGTGCCAAGCCACAAAAATTTTACCTATCGCCTTAGTAAGGAAACAACCTGCTAAGAAAATGAACATGCAAAAAACAAATGGTTGTGACACTTTGATGAGCTCTTACACATATAGCATCTATTAGGAAAAGATAAGTAAAGTTTGATCCAATTAAGGAAGGAGGGCTACTCCCGAATAGTCAACCACATGATGAAACACTACAAAAAAAAATTGATTTTTTGTGGTGATTTTTTTACGGCAATTTCTAAAATCGCCGTAAAATATGTTTTTTGCGACGGTTTCTTTAACATTTAACAGAAATTTTTCAGAATCGTCGCAAAATTCATTAAAAACTAATTTTACGGCAGTTTTCAAAAATCGCCACTAAATCCAAAAAATAAATAAATAATCAAAAAATTAAATTAAATTTTACGGCAATTTTTGAAAAATCACCACTAAATTCAAATAAAATTAAATAATTAAATAAAATATAATTAATATTTGTAGCGATTTTAAAAAATTGCAGCAAATATTTAAAAAATATTAAATAATTAAATTTAGTGGCAATTTTAGAAATCTGCGCTAAATTTTAAAAATAATTAAATAAGTAAATAAAAATTAAATAATGTCACCGCTAAATTCAAAAATAATTAAATAATTAAAAATAAAAATTTATTAAAAATTTAATTTTAAAAAAATAAAAAAACATGCACCAAAATTTTAATAATTTTAAAATGAAAGTTTAAAAAAATATATAAAATCTTCATTTTATTTTTTAATCAATTAATTTATTTAATTTAATCTAATTAATTTATTTAAAATTTATTCCATTATCCTTTTAAAAATAATCCATTAATTTATGTTTTTCAATTTATTTTTAATTTATATTAAAAAAATATAGAATATAATTCTAAAAAATGGGATTGGTTTAGTATATAGTTTATATCTGCGAATAATTAATAAAGAGGCTTCGAAGATCAGTTGGTCTCGCGCGCACACGCGTGTACAGGAGGTTGTGGGGTCAAATCAGGGAAAGGAGAGGCTGAAAAATTAAATTTCCAACATGGGGCCACGTGGTGCGTGGGGGGGGCCAGGCACGGGTGTGCAAGCCCGCGACCTGGCACTCGGCCTTACCGCTTATACACTGGTGCAGTAAATAGCGGCGATTTTAAAACCACTACTAAAATTCAAAATTTTTAAATTTTTTTAAGGCAGTTCCAAAACCGCTGCTAAAATTCAAAAATTTTGAATCTTTTTGAAAATTCAATATTTTGCATTTTTTTTGCGGCGATTTCAAAACCGCCGCTAAATATTTTAAAACCGCCACTAAATCACTTAGTTTGCGGCGGTTTGTATCGCCGTAAAAAATAGCATTTAGCGGTGGTTGTTCTAGCGGTTGCTGAAAATTGTCGCTAAATACTTCGCAACGCCTAATATATATAGTAGCGGTTTTCAAAACTGCTGCTAAATTAGGTTAACTATCGCAAAATGCAAAAAAAACGCCGCAAAATGCAAAAAAACCACCGTAAAATGCAAAAAAAATCGCCGCTAAATGCTGATTTTTTTGTAGTGATTAAAGCATACGAGGGGACACCTGAGCTATGCTAAATAAGGTGAAACAAGAAAACCTTACAATGCTTGGTTTGTGAATCCCTCAACGTTGATCGCACTGAGAAAACACCATTCAAGACAGGAAGTCACCTTAGGAGATCAGGAGAATTAAACCGAGGTGGACCCAACATAGAGGAGACGATAAGCTGCAAATCCTGAGTATGGACTGACACCAACTAGCACCATGCACCATCAACGATAATATCAACCACCCTAACAGTAGAGGGGATGGAAAGCTAACGAGGGAGATGGCATGAAAAGTAATCAACTAGCACCCCTAGGGGATGCCATTGATCATACCACAAAAAATCCTGCTTCCATCACCCATATTCCAACCGAAGTACTGATGCACTTTACCCTAATTTGGAGAAGCTTGCGCCAATACCAAGGGCAGGAATAAGGGGAGGAACCAGAAGCAAAAATCCCTTATATGAATGAATAAATCCATTGAATCCATAGGCATTCAGAGGAAACATGCATAAGACACCAAATGAATTTAGTGACTAAGGTTTGATTCCACATAAACAAGGGTCGAAGCCCTAAACCACCTTGATCTTTAGGGAAACATATATCATTCCATGCTACCTTGGCCTTATGAGAGGATAATTCAGAGCCACTCCAAAGAAAATCACAAGCCATCTACTCCAACTCTTTAATAACTTTTTTTGGAAGAATAAAAATGGATGCCTAATAGACATGGATTGTGGAGAGCACATACTAAACCAATTGAAGCAAACCAGCAAAGGATAAAAGACGACCTTGCCATGAATCCACCCTTAATTGGACACAATCAAGGATAGGACAACAATCACTATAAGAGAGCTTTTTGGATGTCAGGGGCATACCCAAATAACCAATAGGTAGGGAGCCCTGACAAAACCTGTAATACCCGAGAAATTTGGGTTAATTAAAAATAATCAATTTATTAGAGAAATGGGGTTTTAGAGAAAATTGGTATCTGAATAGTCCGAAAAATTGACTAAATCGACTGCCGGGAGTACCCTGGAGCCGAAATGACAAAGGAAAATGATGTAGCATTAACGAGCACCCCAAGATATGATTTATAGCATCGAAATAAATTGGATCGGGAACAGTTTTCGGTACAGCAAAAATATAGCTACTAATTAGGCTACAATACCGAATCGTCATAGATGACTTTCGAGAAGTCAACAGAAACTTGAGGGGGTTTCAATTTTTCATAAGGAACAACCCTTCAGTGGTTTCAGGAAGAAACGAAGAGGTTTAGGGACAAAACAGATATTCGGGCCTAAATGCAGTTTTTTGAAATTACTCAAGAGAGGCCGAAACGATATTTTTTCAGAATCCTCAGGGGTCAAATTGATGTTTTAAGACTTTAGGGTCTTGAGAGAAATTATCAAAAGTCAAGGAACTTGGTGAAATGGGCCAAAGTGAGAAAATCAAAGTTTGAGGGGCCAAAGTGCAATTTTAAGAAAATCTCCAAGCAACCATGGCCGACCAACCCATCAAATCACCGAAATTGGCCACAGGGATGGCACGAGGGTTACTCAAGGAGCATCTTTTGTAAAGGGCTTGACCGACAACAAGCAATGGAATTGCCAGAAATTGAAGAAAAAGTGGCCGAAAGTTTAGCCATTTAGATCGCGAAAATGGAGCTCTTTCGGTGGATTTTGGACTTGTTAAGGGCAATAGGGGACATCAGAGGCCTTGATTGAAGCGAGATCCATCATTTATGGGGCCAAAATCGCCTATAAATAGAGGATATGGTGGCTTAGAGTTTTGCAAGATTCGAGTTTCAAATTGACCTCACTTTTGAACAAATTGAGGCACCAAACCATAGGAATTTTGTTGCCCATGAGCTGAAGATCATTTCTGGAAAGTTTGAGAAATTTTGGAGTTCATTTGAGGGGTGATCGGAGCTTCGCCGGAAAAATCGGATCTCGCCGGAATCGAACTGAATTTTGCTCGGAGGGAGGTCTTCCAAGTGTTCTTTCAAGCTCAAATTTGGACAGAATGATCAACTCAAGGTAAGCTATCTTCTGGTATAGTCCGTTTAATTTTCCGGTGTGCCGGCGCCGGAGAAGATGATCGGAGATAATTTTTAATATTATTTAAATGCTGAAATAAAGAAAAATAGAGTAAAAATAGAAATAAAAGAGAGAAAATTCTGGAAAAATATCCATAAATACAAGAAAAAGGAATAGTTCAGTTTTATAAAATTTTATTTGAGAAATGTTATGATGAAATAATTATTTTGAATTTTTGAAAGGAAACTTAATTAGAGAAAAATAGGAAGAGATTTTGGAAAATTCTCAGAAAACTCATAGAGATTAGAAATGTTATTTTAGGAATTTTCATGAAGAAAAATTAAATAAATTACCTGATTAGGTATTTATTTTGAATTTTGGAAGAAATTATGACTATGAAAAATAGAGAAAAAATAGAGAAAAAATAGAGAAAATAAGGAAAAAGTATGAAAAAAATTAGATTATTGATTTTACTTGGAAATGATTGGCCAGGAAGTGATTTGGCCATGGATCTTGATGGTTTATTTTATTTTCAAGGTTGGCACGCAAAACGAGGTTATACGCGTTTTTCAAGAAAATTTGAGTTTACGTCTAAAGGTAAGTGGTTTTATCCCGAGAACCTATATATGAAACGTTTGCTTCATTATGCATGATATTTATTGAAGTTATGATCATTTCATATTGCATGGAAAGAAGTTATTCTTGCATAGTACGATATTATTGGCATATTGATACTCATGCATGGGATGGGAATGTCGCCCTAAGAGTGTAGCCGTAATTCCCAAGGGCAATGATGGAACAACGTTAGGATTATCCTGCAGAGGTTCGGGATTCTGCCTAGGGTTCCGTGCCAGGCTGGTAGGCTAGGGAAGTTACACTAGGGCACATGATTGATTATGTTATTGCATCATGTATTCATGTATCATGTTTTTAAACCCTTACTAGAAGATTCATCTTCTAATGGGTTATGCCCCTACAACATTCAACGTTCCAGTTTAGACTTGCAGCTTAGGCAAGGATCAGGTTGAGATGAGACGGCACGTGATGGCATAGCTGATGGATTCAGTAAGCTGACTCGGATATGTTTTGGCTGATGCTTTATTGATGATTAGTCTTGTTAGAACATTATGGAATCTCCATGTATTTATGTATTTCAATATTGAGGATATGATGTTAATGTATGGTACGAATTCTTATACGGTTATAAAGTGAAATTGATTATGGATCATATCAGGTTTCGATTTTAAGCTTCCGCATTTATGATGATTACCGGTCTTAGCTTATTGATTCTTATTTAGTGAGTTGAGAAGGTAAAACGGGATTGTCGGGAGATGGCTTATAAAAAAAAAAAATATTCCCGAAATTCCTAAGTTATTTAACGCTCAGAAAAGCGGGGCGTTACAAAACCCCTATTCCCTAACTAGCTCATCTCGCAAATCCGAGGAAGAGCAACAAACAAAGCAACCGCTTTTAGACAGATTAACTTGAAGGCCCAAGAATTCTAAAAAACGAGACAAATAAAACTTTGAAACTTTGATTGACATAAGATCCCCATGATAGAAGAGTAAGAGATCATCAGCGAACATAAGCATAACGAGTTTTAAGTTCTCACACTTCCAATGATACTAAAAATCATCAAACTACGAGCGATACCTTACAATATTATGAAGAACTTGCATTACAAGAAAAAACAAGTAAGGCGACAGAGGGTTGCCTTGGTGAAGCCCTCGCCCTCCAGGAAAAAAGCCATGGAACTTCCCATTAATCTTGATTGAATACCGAGGAGAAGTCACACAATTTAATCCAAGAACAAAAGCATAGAGGAAAATTCATAGCTTGAGAACCAAAAGAAGAAACTCCTAATTCACTAAATCATAGGCTTTCTCTAAATCCACTTTCAGCACACAACTAAGGGGATCCTGCAGAAGATGGTAATGATGAAGGATCTCCTGGGCTAACAGAATATTATCCCCAATGGAATGCCCAGGCACAAAAGCTATTTGGCCAATATCGATAAGATGAGGTAAAATGGGTTTAAGCCGATTAGCAAGAATCTTAGAGATAACCTTTTATATCACATTGTTACAGCATGATATAGGATGGAACTAATTAAGGGTCTTAGGGTGGGGGGGAACTTAGGGATAAGGCTAATAATGGTAGCGTTGACATCCCCAAGCAGTTGACCAAATTGGAAGAAATTATGCACTCCAGCAATGAAATCAGGAACAACTACATCCCAGGCCTGACAAAATAATTTGATGGTATAACCATCTGGACCTAGGGGCTTTATCATTGTCATAAAAAATAGAACAAGCCTAACTCATTGGATGTGACATCCTTAGCAAGCAAAGACTAACACTCGGGGAGGGGGGAAGTGAATGATACACATACCTCGCAACATCGCCATGAGCGAGGGCAAGGCCAGTAGATCACCTAAGAGGGCATGGAAATGAGAAAGAAGCAGTTAGGACAACTCTTTTTCAAAATAAGTGGTCGAACCATCCGCTTTGATAAGGCTATGAATGTGTAGTTTCTATTCGATAACATTTTCTTAAAGAATAATCGGGAATAGCGATCTCCTTCACCTACCCATCTTACTAGAGCATAAAGCTAGAATAACTCACTTTCTTGGACTAAAGCCTCAAAACACAATCGGGTTAGCTCGAACTCCCTTTGTCTTAACAAGACATCAGTTGGGGAGTCCAAAAAGAGGTGTTGCGCCTCTTGAAGTTGGTTACAAATATGCATGACTCTAGATGTGACCTAACCATGGATATTATTTAGAGATTTCAAGCTTTGCTTAACTCTCTTGAGCTTAGTGACGAGGAGAAACATGGGCCACCCATGACACTTTTGGTTCCAGCTAGATTGGATTGCTTGAATAAAATAACGATGCTTAGTGAGGTGATTATTGAAATGAAAACATCTCGCCGACCAAATGTTATTCACCTGTAAATCAATAACCATAGGGCTATGATCAGAAATGCCAGGTGGATAAAAGATAACATGACTCTCCCCAAAATGAGCCATCCAACCATCATTAACAAGAACGCGATCAAGCTTACGAAATACATTGTTGCTCCCAGAGCACCTGTTATTCCAAGTAAGGACAATGCCTTGGAATGATAAGTCCTAAGGGAAGAACAAGACAAAAATTCACTAAAATGAGCCATTCCAGAAGTGAGCAAGGGATTACCCCCCTCACTTCGGAGACATGACATCAAACATTGAAATCCCTAAGAAAAACCCAAGGGAAGGAATGAACAGATGACACCAGGGAGAACAAGCAAAGTTAAAGCCAAAGCTAGGTTGCTTCCTCATACCTGGTGTAAACACAAGTTAGAAAGAAAACCAACTGATTAATCAAACACGTACATTTTATGTGCATAAATTGATTCGAACTACAGATAACATCCACCATCATGTGGGTTAGGTCGTAGCCAAACCAAATACGATAGTCTGAACTATGATCATAATTCATATTCCAAGACCATATGGATAAGATATTACTGGAGATGACTGAAGAACGACATTCTTGAACATGAGTTTCAAATAGGGCGAAGAAAATTAAATTATGTTGAAAGGATAAAGGATTTGGCTTCCCACTACTTAGCTAAGTGGTTCAGACCCTTAATATTCCAAACTCCAAAATTCATGGGGATGCAGTAGAGATGGATAACACTTCCCCCTTTTGATCGACACTTATGACAATGTTTTTTTTTTTTTTTTTGGAGGAGGAGGAGAAAACGCAGTATCTAGAGTTGGAGGAAAGCTTGATAAGGAAGGGCTCAAGGAAGGATCACCCTTGACAGGATAAAGGGGATGGGAGGATACAACCTCTCAAGGGCTAGCTATAGAATACATAAAGACAAACTCATCTTCAGACTAGGAAGGGGATAAGCGCTTAACTATAAAAGGATCCAGGGGGTTAGGGATACTAACGAAAAAGATATCCTGATCTTCTTCCATGAGAGAACCAAATCGGTTTGCTACCTTAATAGGAGTAGAGGAAAGGGGAGGATGTAATGACCTAAATTTAGTTATTTAATGTTGTGTCATGCTTTGAGGATTGAGTTCATTAGCCTTGATGTTTAATATGTTATTTTTTGCAGTTATTAATTAAGTGTTGGGTCTAAGTT
Organism: Diospyros kaki; assembly: GCA_036245055.1. Taxonomy (NCBI): domain Eukaryota; kingdom Viridiplantae; phylum Streptophyta; class Magnoliopsida; order Ericales; family Ebenaceae; genus Diospyros; species Diospyros kaki. The sequence continues at coordinate 36,610,648 of BSEG01000016.1, forward strand.
TGGCGTATCCAATGATATATAATGTCATATTCGAGTTTGGAGTCTTGTATTCGAATGGGGTGAGTCATATTCGGATGTGCCTTTGAAATTTTGAGTCTTACATTCGGATAGATGGTGTAGCATTCGGATATGCTAGATTGGAAAGGTTATCCGAACGACTAGAGGCTTATTCGGATGATCTCTTTAAGATTTTGTGAGTGCCATCCAAATGCTATAGTGATCCATCCAGATAGGGTGTGGTGCATTCAGATAGGAGCATAGTTATTCGGATGGCCCATGTTTCAACATTGTGGTTACCACCTTTCAACCCAATTTTGACCCTGATGAAGTCCAAATCTCAAAAAACTTAAAACATGGAAGTTGTAGATATTTCTATTTTAGTTCCATGGCATCTTAAATCACCTAAATTGGAGCTCAGAAGAGAGAGTTATGACCAAAATACTAAGATGTGTCAAATCTATCCAGAATGTTCATTTTCATTTAATTCCTCTCATTCGAATTATCTACTATAGTATCTAGATGCGTCTTTCTAAGGCCAAATTCCCAGGCCATATTCTCGATTCAAAAGTTACTTTTCAGGAGACATGTCAAGAATTTATTCTCCTTTCTTGCCACATATTTGCACCCATTCCATTTGTCTCTTGTCTTTGCCTATATATCAAATGGAATGTTGAGAGAAGAAAATTGGCAGAGAGTTGGCAGAGATAAGTGAGGAAGAAGAAGATGTTGGGCTTAGCTTCTGGAGTTGGCTTCATTCTTATTTCAGGCAAACATCATACCCTCTTCTTTCCTTTCTTTTTCATTAGCAAGCTTCTTACCCACTTATTTCTCTAACACCCAATGTTTAATTTGAGAGAAATACTACCACTTTCTTATTCTGTATATTTCCTTACAGTTGTGTTGATTTACTAGAGGATTGTAGTTGGAGTGGTCTGATAAGCTTATTATTTGAGGATTTATTGGAGGATTCACTCACAGTGAGTTAATGTTGGTTTTTATTTAAGGATTATAAGCTTATTTATTACCAGTTTTCTCTATTTTGGTTGTATAGTTTATCTTCCTTACGGTTGTTTGATTATTTCCTTATTATTATTTCTTTACATTGATCTTGAATCGCTCTGGTTATAGTTAGGGTTTTATTTGAAGATTACAGGCTGGTTATTAGAGGATTATAGGCTTGGTTTATTTCCTTATCGAGTTGGGTTATTTTCATATTGTGATGTTAAATTACTCACTGTTGTAGTTGGAGTTTCAGATAAGCTTATTATTTGAGGACTTATTGGAGGATTCTCTCACTTTGAGATTCCAAAGGGTATATTTCAAGGATTTTAGACTTGTTATTTGAGGATTATAGGCTTATCATTTGCTGGTTGTCTCCCTGTTGGTTGGATCCTTGTTAGATGGTGAGTCTTTTCTTGTGAGCTTCGAAGGGTTCGGTTCTCCCTTCTGTTGTTGTTGGAATGAAGCTAGGTTGTTGCGAATAGGTTTGTTAAAGGTTGTTGTGGTCGAGAGTATTTGCATGTGTTTTCTTTTATTTTCAGTATATTGTCAGTTCAAATGCATGCAAGGGCTTGGGAATATGCATTTGGGTGTTTCATGTGATTGGTGTGCTTGGCCACGGGCATATTGCATTAGATGTGTCTTCCTAGTGGGACATTCAACATTAATGGAAGAAATTAAGGTTTGAAAATTAAACCTTGATAGATATTACTTTCATTTATTGTTGATTCTCTCTCATTAAAAGGATATAGAGACTCAAATCATGGAATCAAGTATCCTACTCATTATGGCTAATTGATATCTTCATTATAGGAGAATATTCAAAGGATATCTTGCATATATTTAGCTACACAAATTGATTCTCTACTTGGCAACATTTTTAGTATGGAAACTTGATCAATTATGAGCTTTTGAAGTTATAATTGATATCTTCATTGTTGGACAAATTTATTTTATTAGTTGAGAATATTTGGATGGATTTTACACCATTTGGAAGTTTAAATTCAAATTTCAAATTAGCTATGCTTGTTATGGAAGCTAAGGGGCCAATTACACAATCAAAGGTGTTTGAAGATCAACTAGAAGTCAAAATTGATCATTTCTTATTTATTGTCGATTTTGCAAGAATTATGTAAGGTTTTGATGATATTTTAATCCTTAAAATTAGCCATGTATTAGTGGAATTGATTTGCTCATTTAAGGCTGATTGGAGATCAACAAAAGTCAAAGGTCTTGATGATCAATCAAGTTAGCTGATTATGGAAGGTAAATCAAGAATTCAATATGAAGGGCTACGATTGGCTTGAAGACTTGATATATGGAGGGCTGAGATTGATCAAGGAAAACCTACTCTAACACTATATAAAAGGGTCTCTTGAAGGCTTTGGAACAACTTTTTGGAAGCCCTATTATTTTCTAAATTATTGGCCGAGATTTTCATTCTCTCTAAATCTTTCTCTTCCTCTATCTTCTTGAGAGAAAACTAAGAGAGTTCTCTACGCTTCATTATATTATTTTTTAGAGAACCCTATTTCTCAATCTCTACTATTCTTGTATCTTGTAAAGAGCGTACAAAATCTAAACTAGTGAGTGTGAGACTCCAGAAGTAGTTTGGTGGTGGTGAAGCCAAGTGAAGGCTTCAGTGGTTGTAACAAAAGTTTCATATAGTAGATTTGGTTGAAAATCCTAAAAAAGGAAATCCTTAGGTAGTGAATGTAAGCCACAAGGGCCGAACCACTATACATCGCTGTGTTCTTCTTCTCTTCACTCTTACTTATTCTTGCTTGATTATACTTGTTTTTTTTTTTTTATCTTGTGCTATCTGAAGTGGCCGAATCCTAAGGCCTACATTCTTGGTGGTTATTTTGATTATATTCTGATTTGCTTTAATTGATCATTCTTCGTAATCATTCAATATTCCACTTGGTTTATTTAAAGACTTGTTATTGTGTGCATTCAAATCACATGTTTTTACCAAGTTGTAATTTGAAGAGCATATTGGACTAAAGCACATACTAGCACAGTCAGTGGATATCATATTATCCATCTAGTATTTAAGTGCTCCCGTACTCTCAACTACAATTTTGGTTTGTATTAAATTTGTTTTCTCATATATATACGTGCATAAGTTTTGCATTAGAGTTTTGAATAGGTGTCAATTCACCCCCTCTCTTGACTAGGTTAGAACTCAACAAACTTGAGTTTCTAGGAAACCTTCAAAAGAGGAATCAATTAAGAGCGTGGGGTGTCTCATGTGCGAGTCCTTCAATGCTTAAGTTTGTCTCTCTATAAGAAAAAAAGCAACAATAATAAAAGTGTAGTTAAACTAGAGTTTGGAGCATACCTCAATCAAAAGGATTATTCTCTATTTATAGAGATGAAATTGACAAGTAGAGGAGTACACATATCTCTTGGGATCACCTCTTTTAAATTTCTAAGCAAACACATCAGAGGTAAGTTTGACTTATTATTTATAGTTTCATAACATGAATAATCTTCTGAAGACCATATCTAAGAAGCTTGGAAGTCTCTTGGAAAGGTCTCCCACTATCGAGAGAGAGGCTTCTAGGATTGGGTGACTCATGAGAAGCTCCTGGAAGGGCCTCCCAAAGATATCAAGAGAGGCTCATGGGAAGGCTCACTTGGCCTTTTTGAGAAATTTCTTCCAAGTGAACCAGATGAGTTTTCTGGAATAACTTCACATAAGGAACTTGCGAGTGTCCTCTTGAGGGTTATCTAGAGTCACTTGAGGGATCCCCTAAGGGTCTATTAGAGACCACCTTTTAAGGAAAGTCCCCCGATGACCCTTGGGCCTCTTCCTTTTGGGCTTCTTTCCTTAGGCTTAAGCCCATAGTTCTAGGATACAATAGTAGGAATTTAAGAAATTTTAGTATTTACATTTATTGTAACAAACATCAACTTAGGTTTCTAATAGTGATATAATTTCTACTTTTTTTTCTCTTGATAAATAAGAATGTTATTAGTAAAAATATCTCAAATTTACACCAATTACAAAAAGTAAACAAGCCCAAAAGCTAGATCCCAACACCCAAACAAAACAAAGACAACTAACAACACTAAAACAAAACAATGTCCTACTCGAGTAAGAATCTTTAAACAGAGTGTTATTTTTTGTATTTGGAAAAGTAATTGAGTAGGAAGAATACATAATCGAGTGGTATATGTTATACTCAAGTATCAAGAAACATGCAATCAAGTATTATTCTTTCGCAATCGAGTGAGAAAAAGGCACACTTGAGAAGATTTGAGGTGACATAAACTAAGTCTCTATTTCTACAAAAGTAATCAACTATCATGAATATGTTAATCAATTATTTTCATAAATAGTCGAGTATTATCAAAATCTAGTCATATTTTTGTGCTAAAATAAAAAATTATAGCCATTAAACTAGTTGTTATAAACAACTAAAAAGTGCACAGTTTTTATTTTAATCGTTGGAAAAAGGACTTCTAATCATTCTTTGAGCATGATTTATATATCTAACCATTGGGATCAAAATGAATAGAATATATTTTGCAAATACTGAAGGTTTTATCCAATGAACAAAAAGGCTAACTATTATGAAGGAAGAAAAGCTATAAAAGGCATATGTGATTCAAGAATAAAGATGTTGAGCTAAATTTTCCACTGTTATTCTCGAGCAATAAAGCCTTCAAAACATACATTCCATACCATAAATAAAGAAAGTGTGCCTCATTGTCCTATTATATAATATATGTATTTGAGAGAAGCCTCATTATTTTGTTGTGAGCTTTCATTATAAGCTTCTTTTGTGATCTTAAAGCTTAGCTTTAATTAGTTATTTGTGATTATGCTTGATCCCTAAAAAGGCAATGTTGTGGTTATGTCTAATCCTTGAAAAGGCAATGTAAAGTCGTTACGTCTAATCTCAAAAAAGGTAGTAGTTTCAATTGATCCTTAAAAAATCGTGTAAAATGGTTTATAACTGATCCCTTTTTAAAAACTACTTAATAAGTTGGTTAAAATTATTGGTAAGAAGCCAAGGGAATAGAGTAGGCTAAGTTTAGCCAAACCACTATAAAATTTATGTGTGCTGCATTGTTTATTTCAATTTTCATTTCAACATTTACCTCTTTTATCTTACAACCTTGATATTATTTTAAGGTTATAAAAGTGTATATATTTTTCAACTTGCAACCTACAGTATTATTTTAAGCTAAAATTTCTGTGGTGCTCTATTTTCTTTTAATTTAAATTTAGCATCTTCCATTTCAACAAACACTTGCAGCATAAATTTTCAACAAGTTTAATCTCATAAAATTTGATTTTTGAATTCAACAAATCTGATTTCTTGTATACACGACTGCATCAAATATATCATACTCAATCTACTACCAGTTCCTTATTTACAATATTATTTTTCAACCCTCAAATAGTTTATGCGTAAAGTTTCTTTAAACTTAAAAAGTTTTTAAAACACCTAATTCACCCCACTTTTTGGTGTAAGCTACTTTTTAAGATTGTGTTTATTAACCAATATATGAGCTAGAAAAAATGAGATATTGAAAGCATTCCAGATAAAAGTGTTTTCTATTGTATTTGTTGAATTTATCTGGCAATCCTCGGAAAAGAAGTCAAGTTACTTTTTATCTAGGATCTTCCAGATTAATTTATCTCTCCTCCCTCTCCAAATATATTTATCTTAAACTTTACAGATAAGAAAATGACATATATGTAATACCCTAAGTTATTTCGAATAAAATTAATATTATACTTAGTTATATTTTTGTTAGCTTAACTTGATTAAGTTGCTAAAGTATGCTTATGTAAAATATAAATAAATATATAAATATGTAAATGAAAATAGTATGATTTAAGATTAATATGATTAAATGAAATTATAATATGATTTAAGATTAAATGAAATTATAATTTTATGTAAATATAAGTATATATGCAGGTATGTATGTCGTGTATACATATGGTATGTATATATATATATATGTATATAAAAAAAATCCAGAAAATCCGGAATTGCAGAGCAACGCGCATAGCCGCCTGCAAGTTGATTTTTAAGGGCAAGGGAGGGGTTTTTAATGCCGAAATGACCTAGGTATGGCCTCTGGGACGCGTGGCCGACGATGGGGAAGTGAGGCACGTCGAAATCGGGCTATAAATAGCCAAGTTCGCGCAAACCATTTCATCCGAAAATTTTAATTCAAGGAGTGGTCGATTGGGAGAGAGTTTGTGAGATTTGAGAGTGGGGTTTTGATCTTCAAGTCGTGGGCATCATTTCTGGAAAATTTGGAGGCCAACGAAACAGCGAAGAGGGAGATTCAAGCATCGCCGGAGCCGAAACTTCAACCGTCGATTTAAAGTATTTTTAATATTTTTTTCTCGTTTTTAATGGCATATTTAGTTTCAGAGGGTCAGAAATAGGGGGGTGGAGCTTCGTTTCGAAGCTCGAATGCTCGGGAGGTCTGCTGGCGACGAGGAAGCCGCCAGAGAAGACAGACCAGCACGGGCACGTGGTTGCACGCGCCCGTGAGTAGGAAGACAGCGCGTGCAGCCCACGCGCCCGTCAGGAAATATAAAAAAAAAAGAGTAAAATTTTAAAAAAAATTTATTAAATCTGAAATGTTGTTTATGATTTATTGGTGAAGAAATTTTCTGGAAATGCTAAATTTATTAATTATTTAAGTGAATTTTTCTATTATGGAAATAAGGAAAAAATAGGATTTTAATTCAAAAAAATTAAAAGAAAATTTCAGAGTATTAGAAGTGTTATTTAAGAAATATTAGTGAAAATAAATTGAATAAAATGAAAGATTAGATAATTATTATGTAATAATTACATATTTAGCTATTATGAAATAAGGGAAAAATAGGAATTTAAGTTAGAAAATTCCAAGAAAATTTCAGAATACTAGGAATATTACTTAAGGAATACTGGTAAAAAGAGATTAATTTTTTAGGAAGTCTAGATAATTATGGTGTAACTTCGAAGAGATAAAGCTTAGAAACAAAAGAAAAAAAAATGGAAGAAATTCTAAAAAATAGTAAATGGTATTCTAAAAATAAATTTATGTTGTAGGAGTCCTTGTGAGCAAAGAGATTAAGGAATAGCCACTTGGCACGTAGTTCGAGACAAAATTAGCTGTAAGTATGCTGCTTGAATTTAACACAGTTATAAATGTAAATTTTGAAAATGCTTTTATCATATTGGCATGCTATGATATGAAATCATCACGTAGACTGCATCAACAACATGACTATGAAATGCATACATACACGATGATACTGTTGATCAAACGCATATAAAGCCATAAGGAGTACGAACTAGCACTGCTGTGCTATCAAAGGTGCACCCATACACCCCGGCTTCGAAAGAGGTGGCCGCTAAAATGATAGGCAGCATGAGGGGTGCAGTTGACACCTACGATGAAAGACATTGCATACACTCATGACATTGCATTTGGTATCCTTACTTACATGGTTCATCATCTAACATGGGTTCGCCCCTAGAACATTCAACGTTCCAACCGGGACTTGTAGAGATGATTCTGAGACGAGTGATGAGTAGTGATACGAGACATCATGATACGAGTAAATGTACCATGTTATAATATGATTAGTTTAGAATTGTGTACATTGTTTTATCGTCAAACACTTTATGTATTAACTTGTAATGAATGCCATGTTCAGTTATTAATTTATGCATTGTCATGAGCAGGTTCGATTCAGCTTCTGCTTTGTATTTATTTCTAGCCTAGATATCTCATCTAGTATTAGATATGGCCTTAGGGAATTTCAAAAAAAAAATGGACCTAATTTCCTAATGCATAACATGCCCGAGAAGGCGGGCTGTTACAATATATGTCCCTCAATGCATTGAAAAAAATTTAACAAACAACCTAATAAAAATCTTGGAATACTTCCCAATCTTATCTTAACCATTTCATATCTTGATTCGAAAAGCATTCCAACCTTATCTTGTTCATTTTAACAAACGCTAACAAAGACTATATACAAATAACTTCCAACCTCCCCACTTTTCCACTTATAGAAAGTGAAAGTTGAGGGTGGTTTCTATAACCCATGAGAAAGTGAAAATTGAGGGTGGTTTCTATAACCCATGAGCAATTATGGCTGAGTCCGCAGACTACAAAGTTTTACCCAAATCTGTGACTCAAGTCTAGGTCCATATTACTAAAATTTCTCAAAACACCTTATTGCGGAAAAACTACAAAACAGAAGGTTAGTGCAACCAAAATTGAACCACATTTAACCGAAAGTAAGAACACGAAGAATAGTAAATGAAAAACTCCCTATTTCGACAACAATGGTAGTCATGAAGACTACTCCAAGTCTCAGATCTAAAAGAACCATTCACCACTTTGGTAACGCCAACTAATAGGAACCACAAGCCAAAACGAAGCCCCAAACTATAAGCCCAGAAAACCCCAACACCTCTCAACTGAACAGAAACAAAACCCTTTCTCACCCAAACGATCACAGCCACACACAGTAGGTTACCACAAAGGTAGATTGGTCACAAAGACGGTGGGTCAAAAGCATAAAGCAAAGAGAGAAAGCTTACCGAGAACGGATGATCAAAACCCCCTAAAATAAGGCACAAGCATCATCAACAAATCGACCAAGATTACCAAGGAAAGATGCGGCCTCTCAACATGGAAAAAGGCATTGGACCGAGATGGAAACGGAGCCATGGAAGATCAGCCACAAAAGGAAACCACGAAGGAGACAATCAGCCAAGCAAGGAAACAAAGGGGAGAGACTAGGGTTCGGCAGCCACATAGTAACAAGTAAAGGGAACAAGTTCCCTTTTATATTAAGGCCTAAGGCAATAGGGTAATGGGCTAAGGAAGTGGGCTTCTCCCACTTGAGCAAATGGGTTAAGGCCCATTTTTCCTCCAAAGGGGGAATAGGGCTTGTGGCTTGACTTCTAAAATGGGGTGCCTAAAAGTGGTGACGAACTTGGGTTCTTCAATCCCAAGCCAAAGCCTATAAAGGTAAAACCCACTTGAAAAATCTTTATAGCCTTGGGCCTCATTAGGAAACAAAAAACCAACACACCCCAAACTGCAAAGCTCCCAAGTTTTCCACAAATAGCCTTATCAACATTCCACTTAACCCAGCCAATAAAAAGAGTTCTCCAAAGCACCTTCGCCCTTTCTGGCTTCAAGGGTTTCAACCTCTTAATCAAATCAAAGGAAAAGAGAATCTGATCACCATGAAAAGGGAGACATTCACCTTCAGCTAGCAACCAATTATACCTATTTCTTAAAGCTTATTCAAAGACACTGTCAATATTTCTCTCCTTGTTCTTGAACATAACTGCATTGCATTCCAACCACAAGGACCATACAAAGTTGGAAAAAGTAAGAACCATAACTTTTTATTCATTAAACCCATTACAAGCAAGCCCCATTGTTTAAGCAGTTCCCATAGCGATCCCGAACAAACCCATGAAATGTTTAAAGATCTCATTTGAGGATAATGTACCTTTTCTCATAAGGTTTTCTTTTTGTGCTTAGGTGCCAAGAACCACCAACCAGACACCTATGGTGACTTTTAAAGGTTCAAAATTACCCTAGAAAAATTATATATAGCGCATTACACAATAAAGTAAAATTCTCGTGTTTTTATCTTCCAAAAGATTACAGAAGGCCTCATCAATTAAGAAAGCTCCATCAACACGTAGTCCCAAATTATGTGATCCTCCACATTTGTCTCAATGTTAACACCAGCAATGGCAATTATAAAACCACCATATACATCTTATTCCCTATGAATTAGGTATCTTTTCCATTGAAAATTCCAAACCCAATTTTTCCCATTCCAATGGCCCATTTGACATATCTTGGAAATCTTTATCTAAAGAAGTTCCATACACTATTCTTGCAAAGTTAGATTTGAATACATCAATCCCAACTCATAAATTATCCCAAAATCTAATATTTTGTCCATTTCTCACATTTATTCCCATCTCTTAATTTTTGAACCAAGTCAAGTACTTCCAGATTGCCACAGCTTCCTTTAATGATATCCCTCCAAATTGGCCCCTTGGAGTTTGTTCCACAATACCCTTGTCCTTACAATTATTAAAAGAACCAACATTTCCCACAAAGATCATGTCTTAATATTTCTTCTCCATAACCACTTGAATAATAATAAAGTCTTATTTTTAAATTCAATAGAACCAACCCCAAGACCTCTTGTAATCCTAACGTTATTCCATCAATTGCCCTTAGAAAATTACGGCTACACTATCAGAGTGACATCCCAATCCCATACATGAGTTTCAATATAACAATAATATCGTGTCATGCGAATATCACGACTTTCCATGTATTTGAGTATGAATAGATATGACAAAAATGATCATAACATTCATAATTATCATGCATAGTAATAGTAATCATGCCATATATAGGTATTTGGGACAATCACTCACAAATGAAACCAAGAATCAAGAGAAAACAACAAACATGCACGAGAACCACTCACCTTAAAATAAAAATTCGACTTGCCTTGATTTGCGTGTCAACCTCGAAAATAACGCAAATCATTAAGATTCTTGGCCAAATCACTTCCTGACAAATCATTTCTAAGGAAAATCAATAATCTAATTTTTTCAAACTTTTTTCTTCCTTTATTTTTTCTATTTTCATCTATTTTTCATAGTCATAAATTCTTTCAAAATTAAAAATAAATACCTAATAAATTAATTTCTTCAATTTTTCTTAATTAAAATTCCTAAAATAACATTTCTAATTTCAAAATATTTTCTGGGAATTTTTCAACACCTCTTCCTATTTTTTTCTAATTAATTTTCCTTTCAAAAATTCAAAATAATTACTTTCTCATGAAATTTACAAATACAAATTTATAAAAATAAAATATTATTTTTATTGCATTTCTGTATATTTTTATAAAATTTTATCCCTCTTATTTCTATTTTTAATCTATTTTTCTTTATTTTTAACATTTAAAAACAATAAAAATTACCTCCAGTCATTTTCTCCAGCACTAGCATACTGGAAAATCAAACGTCCTATACCAGAAGATAGCCCACATAGATTTAGAAATGGCAAATGGGCCGGGCCAGGCCGGGCCAAATTAGCCTGCTTAAAAACGGGCCAGTAGATTGCTGGCCCTAGCCCGACCCTACACGGGCCAAACGGGCTCGCCCAGGATTTTTTTTTTTTTTTTATTTTTGATACCATTTTTGGCCACTTCTGTTTACCTACTTTCTTCTTTAGTTGCAGGCCAATTCCCTTACACCTACCATTCTAAAAAACATTCAACTATCTAACCAGAAAAGCAATTAAAATTACTACTACATGAGCATATAAATTTCAGATGAAGAAAAACAACCTGCTCAAAGAGCCATTTCTGCAGGCCAAATTACAAATAAGAAGAAAAAAAACAATTAAAAATTATGCCTCTAATCTCCATCATCTTCATCAACAACAACATTTGAGTCTTGTTTAGAAAGTCTTATATCATCAATGCTTGACTCCTCCTCATCATCATCTATAATAAAAAATTACATATGTTAATTATTTATCATATAAGAGAAATGTTTAATGTTATGTTAAATCTTAGATATTATAAAGTTTAAAAAATTACCTCCAAAACCATGCAACCAACTCCGTGTGCACAAGAGAGCTTGAACTATTTCATCATGCAAACGACTTCTATACTTGTTCAAAATACAAGATCCAATGCTAAAAGCGGACTCCGATGCTACGATTGTTATCAGAATACTCAATATATCACAAGCCATTTTTGCAATAATTTTCCCTCTATTAGCTCGCTCTCTCCAATATGCCAAGACATCAAATGCTCCCGATATTGGAATCCTTGGCTCTTCCAAAGAAAGATCAAGTTGGGATTTTCCAGCATCGTTAGAAACTTGACAATCAAATGCTTCAAAATCCTATCAAATAATCAAAAAAATAGTCAACCAAATATTTATATCAATTATATATGAACAAGTTTTTTAAAAAAATATAGACTTACATCATATATATTTTTTGACTTCTTTGCTTGTTTACCTCCAATGGAAATTTGTGATCTACTAACATTTGAGCAAAGCATTGAACTTGAACTTGATAAACCATTGTTAACATATTCACCATAAAGCCTATACAAAGCTGTCTTCACCCTTTCCAACTTCTCTTCATAGTTATAAGGATTGAGCTTTGAATAAGTGTACCTCAAAAAGTTAAACTTCTTGGTTGGATTAAGAATCGCCCCAAATGCAAGAACCACTCTATAATCACTCCAATACTTATCAAATTTTTCTTTCATCCTTGCACTCATACTTGCAATCAACTCATCATCATTTTCCAAGTTGGATGTCAAGAGACACTCTATCCTCCAAATTTCCCCAAAATACAAATTAGATGTAGGGTAAGAGGATCCAGAAATCAAATTAGTAATAGTATAAAATAGCTTCAAGAATTCACAAATTATCTCCCCTCTTGTCCACTCATCTCTTGATGGGCACCACCTATAATTTTTATCACATAAGCTTAAACTATGAAATGCACGACGATACTTGAGTGCACTCTCAAGCATTATGTAGGTGGAGTTCCATTTAGTGACAACATCCGGTCTCAACCCAATTCCTGTATCAATTCCACCAACTTGCTCAATACATTGATAAAATTGTCTCATCCTAGCTTCTGAACCCCTCACATAATGAACACTTTGTCTTATTTTATGCAATGCCTCACTAGCTACCTTCAAACCATCCTGAACAACAAGGTTCAGTATATGAGCACAACATCTAATGTGAAAGAACTCTCTGTTAAGCAACAAAGTATTCGACAAATTTAAATGTTCTTTCAATATAGTTTGCATGTTGTCATTTGAAGTGGCATTGTCCAAAGTGAGGGAAAAAAAAAATTTCTCCAATCCCCAATCCTTTAAAAATTCCAACACCTTCAATGATAATTCATGTCCACTATGTGGTGGCTTCATATGAGCAAATGACAATATCTTACTATTCAACTTCCAATTGCCATCAACATAATGAACAGTAAGAGAAATAAATCCATGATTAGTTCATGCAGTCCAAACATCAGAAGTCAAACAAACTCTACCAGGAATTTGGGTCAATTGTTGTTTTAACTTCTCTTTCTCTATTTCATATGTTTTCAAGACATCCGCTTTAGCAGTATTTCTACAAATGAACTTACAATGTTCATTCAGAAACTTTTGGTAATTTCTAAACCCCTTCCACTCAACCATATTAAAGGGAGCACCATGTGAAATAATCATCTGAGTAATAAGTTCACGATTTACTTTAGGGTTAAATTTTTTTCTCTTCAACTTCCCTTCATGATCAATAAGCATATCTCCCGCATTATTATACTTAGAAATCATCATACATTTAGGAATATGACGACTTAAATGAGAGGTTCCTGATTTAGATGGACATGAATATTCTTTACCACACCCCTTGCATTTACACTTTGGTTTGCCATCACTACTAACACCAATTTTCACAAAATAGTTCCACACATCAGAGGTTAAAATCTTAGGCTTTTTTGATTGTGATTGTGATATGGATTCCTCATTAACATTACTAGGGATTCCTCTCAAAATTTGATCATCACCACCATCCATTCTAAGTTTCTAACAGAAGAATCCACACTGTAAATAATTAAAACAATTCATTTTAAATAATTAACACAAAACTTTAGGCTTTAACTAGGCAAATAAATGAATAATTAACACAAAATTAACTTACCTTTAGCTTTAGGCAGTGAGCAAGAGAGGGCGAGGGCGGCGAGAGGGGCGCGGTCGCGCAGGCGACAGAGGGCGAGCGAGGGGTGAGGGTGGTGAGCGAGGGCGAGGGCGAGCGAGGGCGAGAGCGAGGTGCACGGGCGAGGGCGAGACGAGGACGAGGGTGAGAGCGAGGGGCTCGGGCGAGGGCGAGACGACGGCGAGGGCGATGGCGAGAGCGAGGGGTTCGGGTGAGGGAGGGCGAGGACGAGGGGCTCGGGCGAGGGCGAGGACGAGAGCGAGGGGCTTGGGCGAGGGCGAGGGGCGCAGGGGCGGGCGAGGGTGACATAGGGCGAGGGTGAGATGCGAGGTTGAGAGGGGGTGTTTAGGGCGAGGGTGAGAGGCGAGGCTGGGGGGTGTTTTGTGGCCGAGCCGCGGGCCAACCGGGCCAAATTGGTCCGGCCTTAAATAGGCCAGCAAAATGCTAGCCCTAGCCCAGTGCCAAGCCGGGCCCCAACGGGCCAGCCCGTCGGGCTGGGCCCATTTTGTAATGTCTACATAGATTCAATCACTCTGACCAAAGTTAAGCTTGAAACAACACCCCGAAGACCTCTCTCCGGGTAAAAATCAGTCTGACTCTGACGAAATTCAATTTTTCTAGTGAAAATCAATTACCCCTTCAAACGGACTCCAAATGCTCTCAAACATTCCAGATCAAAGACTCATGACCCAAGGATAAAAAGCCCTATGGTATTAACCCTCAAATCACTCTCTAACCCCTTAGATCTAAAGTTTAAACTTTTGGAAAAAAATCTCAATTTCGACCCCTATTTATACTCAAAATTAGACCTCAAAAATGGCCAAGAATGGACACAATGAACACCCCAAGCACTAACCCATCCACTTTCAGCCACAATGGATCCGATCCAAAGCCAAAAATTGATAAAAATCATCCGGCCACTTCTTTAACATTGAGCTGAAAATTAAATACCATTCTTACTCGATTTTGGCCAATGACCATAGCAAATTGACATACCATTGCGAGGGCCACCCAGTGGCGAGCTTCTATACAGTTGGTAGGCACCGCCGGCAATAACAATGACGGTCGACCAAGCCCATCCCTTACTTTTGAGAAATTGCACTTTAGCCCCCAAGAAAATTTCAAATTTCATTTTAACCTCACATTTGCACCCCTAAAGAATTTGACAACTCCTGTAGGCCCCTCAAGTTCTAAAATTTCCATTTACACCTTGAAAACTTAGAAATTACATCATTTCGGACTCCTTCAGGCAATTTTAAGAAATTACACTTTGGCCCAATTTACCGATTTGACCATAAATCCTTTTGTTTTCAACCCGAAACCACTTAAGGGTTGTTCCTATGCAAAATTTAACTCCTCTAAGGGCTCCTTTGACTTTTCAGGAGTCCCTTTTGGCAATTTGATTTCTCAGCCTGAAACTTCGCTATACCAAAAACTGCCTCGAATTTTGACTTCTTTCAATGCTAAAAATCATGCCTCGAGATGCTCGATATAAGCATACCTAATTCCTTAGGTATCTCAACTCCCAGGTACTCCCTCTTATTGATTTGGTCAATTTTTTAGACTTTTCAGATACCAATTTTCCTCAAATTTCCATTTTTTCTTTAAAATAATAACCAAAAATTCTTGGGTATTACAACCCCCCACTCATCAATCCTCTCGGGAAGGCCAGCTACCCCTCATCCATCAAGGCCAACCACCCCTTACCCATGAGGATCAGCTCCCCCTCATCCATCAATCCTCCCGGGCGGGCCAACCAGCCCTCACCCATCAATCCCTTCATGAAGGTTATCCATCCCTCACTCATCAGCAACTACCCTGTCTAGGGCCTCCTCACCTATTGGGGATTCAGCTTCAAACCCCACCCTTTAACACCTCACATGCCTTTCCAAGACCCTATTTTCTAGGTCACATTAGCTCAAGTATGCAGGCCTTATCTATGGTTCCTTGGCTTGAGTACGAAGCACTACGACAGTAGCACGCTAAGGGGGTGCAAAGTCTTCGTGAAATGGTTGGGATTTTGTAAGGCTTGGTTCCTCGTGGATCAATCCCAGCCACCTTGAGAAATTTTATACCAGAAAAAGCTCCATCCAATAGGGCTTATCAAAAGGTACTAGGAAATAGCTCCTACCGGGAGGCCACCCTCGAGACTCATGCTCAATTCGCCCCTCCTCTAAACAATCAACCAAGGTCTTATATGAGAGGGGCTCATATCCAAGCTTCTCCCTATCAAGGAAATCAAATAGGGACTAATCGTTGAAGGGTATCTAGGAAAAGCCCTCAAAGGAGGAAATACTCTGAAATAGTAGCTAGCACCCCCACGGAAGGAGGTCGAAATTCTCCTAAACATGTAACAAAGCAGAATGATTAGCCTGATGACAACTCTACTGCCTTTAGTACTCTAGAGGCTATAGACAAGAAGAAAATGATTGAACGAGTACTGCAACAAAATAAGCTATTACCAGTTCTAGATGAACAATCCCGAGAAAGATTGCCATTTATGACAGAGGTAAGGGAAAAGCCCTTGCCAAGGAAGTTTAAGATGCCCCACATAACCCCTTACTCAGGTAAGGATGATCTTCATAATCATGTTCAGATTTATGAGTCTTTGATGATGCTGCATGAATAAGACAATGAGATAATGTATAGGGCATTCCCATTCACCCTGGCTGGACATGCTCGGACTTGGTTTAATAGTTTACCCAAAGCATCCATTTCCTGATTTGAGAAGCTAAAGGTAGAATTTATTAAAGCATTCATTATCAACAGCAAGAGGA
Organism: Diospyros kaki; assembly: GCA_036245055.1. Taxonomy (NCBI): domain Eukaryota; kingdom Viridiplantae; phylum Streptophyta; class Magnoliopsida; order Ericales; family Ebenaceae; genus Diospyros; species Diospyros kaki. The sequence continues at coordinate 36,627,209 of BSEG01000016.1, forward strand.
AGAAAGACACAACATGTCTCTTTAGCATTCAGTAAGGGAGCAAAGAGACCCTACTCTATTATGTGGACAAGTTTTGGAATGCCACGCTTGAGATTGGTAATCTACCATTGAAATGGTAGTGTTAGCTATGTTCCAAAAGATGCCACTAACTTCCTTGAATCCTTGTCTCTAGATCCCCTGAAATCCCTAGCAGACTTGTTTGTCAGAGCAAATAAATACATACACCATACGGAAGTAATGAGGACTGTGACAATAGATGAGGACAAGGAACGAAAAAGAAAAGAGCATGATGTTGGAAAATATAGTAATCGATGACAAGAGAGGGCCCAAAGGTTGGAGGATGCCAGGCCCCAATTCAATCACTACAACCGACTCACCCAACCTTGGTCTTTCATATTAGTAGCTATAAAAGGATCGGGCCTCATCAAACTTCCGAAAAGGGCAAATCGGCTTATAGGGAAGAATCAGGATGAGTACTGTCAATACCATAGAACTCATGGCCATTCTACTGATCAATGCTGGGAATTAAAAAATCAAATTGAGATGCTTATTTGGGAAAGACACCTATGAAGATACACACAAGAAGAATGGGAAAACAATAGAAAGCCATGAAGAGGGGAAGAGAGACTTGAAGGATTAGAGAGATGTAATCAGAGATAACAAGAAAGAGGGAGCAACTACAGATAGAATTCCTCTCTGGATAATGAACCAACACAGTAGGCTATACAGTAATTTTGGGTGGCGAAACCCCAAGTTGTATTGTCCCGTTTATATGAATTGCATGCTTGACAATTGTTAATAATATGAGCCCAAGGCAGGACCGTAGACGTAGGCACATTTGGTTGAACCACGTCAAAAAAGAAATGCTTGCACTCTCTTGTGCAATGCATTATCCTTATTATGTCCATTATAATATGTCTTCATTTTACAGGAGGAAAGGAAAGATCAATCTAAAGTTCTCTTCAAAAAGCCTGTTGCCTTGCACATAGCCTTGCAATGAAGTAAAAATCAAAGACTCATTGTCCCATTAACAGCCCGGCAATGAGTAAGACAACAAGCCCGTTACCCTGCTCATAGCTTAGCAACGAGGGGAAAACAACACCCCATTGCCCTGCTCATAGCCCAACAACGAGGAAGATAACAAGCCCATTGTCTCGCACATAGCCCGACAATGGGGAAAAATAAGACATTGTCCTACACGTAGCCCTGCAATGGATATTCTTTCTAATCGTGGACGTAGGCATTACGTCGAACTACAAAAACAAAATATTGATGCTCTTTAATTGCGGACATAAGCATCACGTCGAATCGCGAAAATAAAATATGGATGTTTTTTCTAAATTGCAGACATAGGCATTACATCGAACCACGAGAACAAAATATATTCTAAACGTAGACATTACGTCAACAATACCAGCATGCATATACACACGAAACTAGGGAACAGTGACATTATAATAAAAAAAGGCCCATTGCCCCGCTTATAGTTTGGCAATGAGGAAAACACAAGCTCGTTGCCCCATGCATAGCCTAGCATCAAGGGAGAAACAAAAGGTTTCGCTGCCTTGCTCATAGCCTAGCAACGAGCAAACAAACACATCCCATTGCCCCGCGAGTGGCCTGACAATGAGAAGGCTTAAAATTGTTGTCCCGTAATTAGCAATACATTGAGAAAACATAATATCAGTGGCCTCGCAACTGACTTACGTCGCTTCACTTGGTGACTAAATGGCGCAATAGCTATTGTCCTGCAAAAAGAGATGCCATATTCGTCGTTTTGCAAGTAATTCGACAACCAGAAAATGAAACACCAATTATCATGAACACCCCTAGATTCAAAGAAAATTCCCCAATATGCCAATTCATCTCTTGGCAAAATGTAGATACATATATGAGCCAATAATGGCATGGTCACTCTTGAGTTGATTTAAAGATCTTTTAGAGCCCTGCCACCTCGAGAGTAAGGAACGCATGAAGGAATCGTGTCTATGCTCCTAGAAGATGAAGAACAAAATGCATGGACCCCTACTATAAGGCAAGAAGCTTCAGCACATCATGCGAAGACTCTACCACGTCATCTCTAAGCCATTGGTGCTTATGAGAAGTCAAAAAATGAAAACAGCTACAAATAATACAGAGACTTGAAACAATAAGGAGAGTTCCCTGCATGGAGAACATCAAGAGAGATAAGGAAAAGGAAGGCATGTACGAGATTTATAGGGCCATATACTCTTCCACTCGAGACTTTCAAAAAAAAAAGTAGGGAGTAATTGATGTGCCTTGCAAAACAACTGGACAGAGTGGATTAGAGAAAACAAACAAAAGAATCGGAAGAAGGAGATAGCGCCACATGGCCAGGCGAGAAGCCCTCGCATGCATGGTCTCGACCCACTACACAAGCATTGTCTCAACCCTGTAAGCACCTGCGTCGTCGCACCACCACTTAGCCCTGTGCTCGAGCCCATGCGGCCTAGCACTCGAGGCCAGCGCCCTCGAGTGATGTCACCTAACAGTACGCAAGCATTGTCTCAACCCTGTAAGCACCTGCGTCATCGCACCACCACTTAGCCCTGTGCTCGAGCCCATGCGGCCTAGCACTCAAGGCCAGCGCCCTCGAGTGATGTCACCTAACAGTACCATGCGGGGCCCTGCACGCTGCTAGCCCCCTCGTCCTCGCAGCCCCACACGTGCTCACGTCCGCACCCTTGAGTGACCTTTACCCAGTGACCTCCACTAAGGGGTGTCACGGGCACGTCTGCAATCTGCTCACCATTATTCTAGCAAGACCTGGTCAAAACCACATTCGAGTTACTCGCTGACTAAATCGAGTCACCTGACAGTTGGTTGCCTCTTCCATTGCTATAAATAAGGGAGTCCTCCCCCTACCCCCATTCGGTATGCAATCTCTAACACTCACACTTCTTTCTTGCATTCAACTATCCCATACTTTCGAGAGGCTAACTTAGGTATCAGAGGGTCTACACAAGAATCCACACCTGCGTCCCTAACCGATTCACTTTCCAAACAGGTCACCATCGCTTGGAAGGGTCATCCATAGCTGTGACACTCCCCTAAGTGAGTCACTCATCGTTGTCACCCTTCCTTGGGTGAGTCATCCATTGTTTAGAAAAGCCATCCTTCTGCCATCTTAAGACAGTCTCCCATACATAAATTTATTATTATAGTTGTGCAACAACAGTTCCAATGCCAACAATTTTATAAGAAGAATTATTATCCATCAGCACATCACTAGAAGTCAAAGTTTTATATGTCAAAAACCAATCCTTATTAGGATACATATGAAACATCCATATTGTGTTGAGAATCTAATCTTCACTAGGTTTAGTAATCTCATTAGTAACTACCATAAGTTCTCCATCACTACAGTTATCTTCAACAATATTGGTTTAACCAGAAGTTTCATGTTGTTTCTTTTTTTGGTCAGATTCTTGTCTCTTAAGTTTGTTTTACAACTTATAATATTCCTTTTTTATGTGTCTTTTTTCTTACAGTAATTACAGGTTTTTTTCTTTGTTTCTGGACTTGAATCTACTTTTCCCTCTACCACCAAAATTTCTATCTTGTGTTCGTCCTCTAATCAACAGACCCTCGCCTTGATTTTCAAAATTTCCTAATAATTGCTTATCAATTTTCTCTTTTGAGAATAAAGTATCATAAACTTCATTTATTTTTAGAGTATCATAACTATAAAGTATGGTGTCTCTAAAAGTTTAATACAAGGCCAGTAGATAACATAACAAAATTAGATCCAAATTCTCATCATCATACTTAACCTCCATGCTTTCCAAATAAGAAACAATTTCTTTAAAAACTGTTAAATGCAAATGGATTTCAATAGATGTACCTTCAGCCATTCGATGAGAATACAGCCTTTGCTTTAGATGCAACTTAATGGTTCAACTCTTCATCATACACAGTTGTTTTAGTTTCAACCATAGAGCAACAACGGTTTTTTCTTTCAAAATATCCTACAAAATTTGATTTGATAAATCTAGATGTATCTGAGATAATGCCTTACGATCCTTACATTGTTTTTCCTCAATGCTCCATGATTGTATCATTTTTTCAAATCCCAAAAGTGCATCGTCTAAATCCATATGTGCCAAAATTGCATGCATCTTAACCTGTCATAGTAAAAATTTGATAATTTGATCTAACAGTAGAATATCGTACTTCAATGTAGCCATTAAAAATCCAAAATAATATCAAATAATTGATAAATAAGAAACTCAATTAAAAATGAATCAAAAATATCAAATCTGGACCAAATCTGGGCAAAAAACATATCTAAAACTGGGTTGGCAAATTTGAAGTGGGCCAATGGGTTAAACCACATCTAGGTAAGTTGAAACTAAGAAGTTTGGATGTTTCAATGGTGGTCAGATGAAGGGATGGACCACGACAAAGAAGATAGAACAACTGCGGCTGGCATGGTGGTTGGACAACAAGGCGGAGGTTCGACAGGCAAGTAAGGACAACAGTTGAATAGGTGATCGATGGGTTTCCTGTTAGTCATCGATGACAAGAGAGGATGTTTAAACAGTTAGCGATGTGCAAAGTCAACAAAGATAGCGACGTCTAGACAGCACGACTAGATGGCATAAAGGCAGTTACGGGTCGAAAGACGGTTGTCAACTGTGGGGGCTTGAGGCATGAGGCTTGGAGGAAAAATAGAACCTCCTGTTACAAAGGCAACACTGTAATACCTGAAAAAATTTTGGGTAAGAAATATGTGGTTTCAAAGAAAATCGGTATCAGAATAGTTCGAGAAAATGTTTGAATTAACTAGAGGGAACGCCTGAGGGCTCATATACCTAAAGAAATAGGCATATACCTATTAAGAATATCAAGAAATAATTTTTAGCATCGAGAGAAATTGGATCAGGAATAATTTTCGGCACAGCTAAAATACAGCTATGATTCTGGCTGAAAAACTGAATTATCGTAGGAGACTCTCAAGAGGTCAATGGAACCCCTATAAAGTTCATATTTAGTATGTAGAACATCACTTCAGTGGTTCCAGAAAGAAACAAAAGGATTTACGACTAAAATGAAGATTCGGGCCTAAGTGTAATTTCTCGAATTTGCCCGAGGGAGGTTGAAATGACACTTTTTAGAATCTTGGAAGATGAAATGAAGAGTTCAAAGCTTTAGGGACTCAATGGATGTTATAGAAAGTTTAGGAGCTTCATGGAAATGCCAAAATGTAAAGAAGTCAAAATGAATGGGTGAAAGTGCAATTTTCAGAACTGGGAAGCTGCCATGGCAGATCAAGCTTCTGGCCACCCTTCCCATCACCGAATTCGATGGCGAAAGACCCAAGAAATTGGCAAGAAACTTTAAGGCAAGGCCCTAGAATCAATTATTGCCGACAATTGGCCTTGGTTTGGTCAAAAATGGCCAAATTTACGGCCAAAAGTAACCATAATTTACCTTATGTAAATCGGTTTTTAGACAACTTTCGATGCGTTTTGGACAGATCTAGGGCACGGGAAGACCTTAGTGGCTTTGGGTGAAGCAAGATCCGTCGTTTTAGGATTCGAATTTGACTATGAATAAAGGATGTAGTGGTAGAAAACTTTACAAGATTTGAGCTTTAAATCGACCTCATTTTTTAGCAAATAGAGGCACCAAACCATAGGGGTTTTGTTGTCCATGAGGTGAGGATCATTTTTGAAAATTTTGAGAAATTTTGGAGTTCATTTGAGGGGTGATCAGAGTTTCGCTGGAAAAATCGGATCTCGCCGGAACCAAACTGAATTTTGCTCGGATTGAGGTCTTCCAAGTGTTGTTTCAAACTCAAATTTGGTTAGAGTGATCAACTCAAGATAAGCTATCTTCTGGTATAGTCAGTTTAATTTTCTGGTGTGCCGGCGCCGAAGAAGATGACCAGAGATAATTTTTAGTATTATTTTAAATGCTGAAATAAAGAAAAATAGAGTAAAAATAGAAATAAGAGAGATAAAATTCTGGAAAAATATTCAGAAATACAAAAAAAAAATAATAGTTTAGTTTTATAAAATTTTATTTGGGAAATTTTATGATGAATAATTATTTTGAATTTTCGAAAGGAAACTTAATTAGAGAAAAATAGGAACAGGTTTTGAAAAATTCTCAGAAAATTCATAGAGATTAGAAATGTTATTTTATGAATTTTCATGAATAAAAATGGAATAAATTATTTTATTAGGAATTTTTGAAGAATTTATGATTATGAAAAATAGAGAAAAAATAAGAAAATAGAGGAAAAATAAGAAAAAGTCTGGAAAAATTATATCATTGATTTTATTTGGAAATGATTGGCCAAGAAGTGATTCGGCCAAGGATCTTGACAATTTGTATTATTTTCGAGGATAGCACGCAAACCGAGACAAGTCAAATTCTGTTTTAAGGTGAGTGGTTTTGTCCCTATAACTCATATACAATATGATTACCTTTCTATGCATGATATCTATGTATGTTATGATCATCTTCATATACTGTTGCATGAAAAGTTGTGAGGTATTCATAACATAATATTATTGTCATATTAAAACTTGTAGATGGGATTGGGATGTCACCCAAGGGCAATTGATGGAACAACGTTAGGATTATCCTGTAAAGGTTTGGGATTCTGCCTAGGGTTCCGTGCTGGGCTGGTGGGCTAGGAAAGTTACACTAGAGTATTTGTTTATAAATGTTCATGCATCATTCATTCATTCATACTTATATAACCCTCACTTAGAAAATTTCATCTTCTAATATTGGACTATATCCTTAGAATATTCCACGTTCCAAGCAAGACGAGCGCTCAGAAAGGCAAGGAAGTGATCGAGACATGAGCTTGATAGAAATTTTATGGGCCCCATGTGGGGTTAAGACCATCTATTATATTTCGTTGTATTGTTTAGACTTTAACAATAATTGTAATATTATGTTGGGTGAACGATGTGTATGCACCCATGTATGATGTATTTTCGAGATTTCTTGCAGGTTTTAATCTTGCTTTCGCTTATATTTAAAGTGTATTATTCCTTTGTTATGTTTGGGAATGCTACTTATAAAGGATATGTTGAGGATTTATCTTTGGTTTAAGTTTGATATATAAAAAAAAAAAAAAAATCCTAGCATATATTAATGCCCTGAAAAGGCTGTATTACAAACACTGCTCGTGGTAGAGGACATAAGGAACAGCAATGATAGGGGCAATCGACGACGGTTTGCAACGGTGATGAAGGTGGCAAGAGCGGTCAATTGTGGCCTTTCCAAAAGCTAAAATTGACAGAAAGAGAGAGATCGTCATTGATGAGAAAGACTGGTTGTCAGTGGCAACAGCCAATGGCAAAGATGGCGACTAGGGCTGGGTAACTTGAAACCCAACTTGAAGATGATGATGATGCAGATTAAACAACTAAGATTTGTCAAATGTTGATAGTTTGATCCAACAGCTCTAATATCAATTTGTTACAAAAATTAGATTGAATACAAACCACTATCAAACCATCAATCACACACACAAATATAGAATTTTATGTAAAAAACTCAAATCAGGAAAAACCACAGACAGAAAGAACAAAATATAATTAAGCAAATGTTGCTAGTTCAAAAGTGATCTTATCACACCAATTCCATGGCATTGGTCACCTATTTATAGACCTAAAATTATCTATAGATGTACACAGTAAATCATATCCTGATCAAAAGATAATTTATAAAAATATTCCCCCAAATAAGATAAATCTCAGTCAAAATTTAATTTGACAACATTCTAATTATAGTTAAATTTGAAGTCATAATCACAATCAAATTAAAAAATTCAATCACAAATGAATTAAAATTTTAAGTCACAATTATCACAATAGACAAATAGTATAAAGGTAGATTAGATGGAACTAATTTGATCATAACCAATCATCCTCCCAATGATAGATACTACACTTTCAAGTGGAAAAGCTTGCCTTTTATCTTGTTAATTACCGAAGCCCATATCTGTGAAAGTTCACCTAGGATTTGCATCACGAGGTAGACCAAGTCATTGATTGGTGGTTTTTCAATTTTGCACCTCAAGGTATCTATCGTTTCATCCAACCAAGAATCTTCCATATTTAAACCAACCAGAGAACTCTTGTGAAAAAATTAACTTTTAAACCAAAGGCCAACTGGAAGTTTTTCAAGATTCTTTTCAAGTCAAGAAGAAAATCCATCCTAGCAGGACAAAACTCCATAACATCATCCGCAAATTCCAAGTGGGAGATCAAAACAGAATCCTCACCATCCCTCAAATCTGCCAAAAAATTCAAAGATTTTGCTTTGATGAAAAGGATCACCTTGTCCAATCCCCCTTTTCATGCAAAAATCACCAACAATTGACCAATTTAAAAAGTACTGGGACTTTCGGCTTGTCACTGCAAGCCTCCAAGTAGCTCCATGACACACAATCGAAGGCTGTCTCAAAGTCAAGTTTTCAAGACCCCCTTGCCCTTATGCTTCCCCTTATAAACCCTACTAATTCTTTGTCTATAGTAGAACTCCATCCAAAATTTGACACCCCTTGATAAAAGGACTTTGGCACTCACCACCACCTCATGAATCACCCTTTTAACTTGGTTCATTTCTAAATAAAAGTAGTGATATAATTTCAAAATAAAAGAAAATTTAGTTGTTTTTTTGTAAAATAGTAGTACATTTCGGTTACATTGATTTATTCGATTAAAAACCAAAATGTGTTCAAATCGAAACTAAAACTTTTTTGTGAAACCAAAATTGAATTGAACTGATCAAATTAATTAATATGATCTGCAAATTTTATTTTAATTGAATAATGTTTTAGACCTATGCTCCCCCTTTTTAGTTAGTAAAAAGGTTTTAAAGGAGTGGCATTAGCATTTTTATAATTATAAGTAATTTTCATATTTTTAATGTATAAATATTATTGAGTCACGTGAGTAAACATATGTTATTAAGAAAAAATTAAGGGTAGTATTCCTGAAGTTTAGGATAATTATAAGAATTATTATCGAGGTTTAACATTATGTTGAAATTTTTTCTTATTATTAGTAGTTAAATATTAAACAAATACCTTTTACATAAAAACCTCTTTCTCTTTTCTCTTTTTCCTCATTTCCCTTTTTTTCTCTTCATTTTCATGATTGATCCCTTCGCCATCAATGACCTCCTTATAACTCTCCCTTCCTCCCCTTATTTCTTTTCATATTCTAGATTGATCTAGTGCGTCGAAGCCAAATGAACTAAGATCAAGGGTTCAATTGACCAAATCAACCCTCCATTCGGGTTCAAATTTGGTTCATATAGTGTTCTTGGTAAAATTTCACCAAAAACTTGATCATCTCTCATTATGTGATTAGTTTGAATGAACCTAGGATTTAAGGTTATGTCGAATCCAAAAGACCCTTCATTATTAGTCTAAGTTCGAACCCAAACTGACTACAATAGTGATCATTAACACAAGAATTTTTTTTTTTTTTCCTAAATTAGAAAAGAGTTGAGAGAGAATGAATTATAAATTAATAATTTTATCCTTTTGTTCAACAATAACATAGATTATTACTATTTCCAAAACATGAGAGATAATTCTTATAATTAAGCAAAATCTGTTATTGCAATTTTTCCCCAAATAATTGTGCAATGTATTTAAAAACACCAAACTACATAGAGAATAAATAATTTTTGCCATAGGGATAAAGTGGGTTCAGCCTTAATGTGATGTATAAAGCCCGGCCCAATTTTGCTTATTGGTTGGGATATAATCCGAGCCCGTTCTTTCGAGCTGAATATTTGCCTTTATTGGACCATCCTATTGAATGAGTTTGGTGACACTTCATACTATTTAAAAATAAAACTTAAACTTAAACCTAAAAGTGTGCAATTTCCAAAGTGATTTGTCTATTTTAATTGCATTTAGTAGTAAACATAGATCTATTAACGCAAACTTGGATCTAAATTCGATTATATATATTATAAATAGTCTAAACATGGATAATAGATTAAAGGGTAAATTATATGAAACCCCTCACACTTAAGGTCATGTGCAACTTATCTCTTATACTTTTAATTGCATCAAAAGATCCCCTTACACTTTCTAAATGTTGCAATCAACCACCATCTATTATTATTACACAGAATTTTGTGCAATTTGTTAGTTGACCAATGCAAAATTATGTATTTCGTTGATATACAGAATTTTGTATACATAATTTTGAGATTCTATATGTAGAGTTATGTATTTTTTATATAAATTGTTATATAAAATTCTGTATAATAATAATTGATGGTAGTTGATTGCAATATTTAAAAAGTGTAAAAGGGTCTTTTGGTCCAATCAAAACCACAACGAGATAAATTGCACATGACGCTAAATACAATGGAGTTTCATATAATTTACCCTATATTAAATAGACAAAATTTAATATATTTTATATTTAATACTATATTATTAAATATATTTATTTGATTAATTAAATATATATTTAATATTAAGAGGTAATGCTAACCATTTTTAGATAACATGTATTTATTATATTTTATTTTTAAGTTTAAACATTTTTTATTGGTTTGTGTTAAAATAAATGCATTTATTATAATAAAAAATAACCAATAAAAATTATTCATATCTTAAAAGAAAGTATAAGAAATACATATACTTCGTCTGAAAAATAAGGGAATTTAATGTTTCTTAGCCACTATGCTTAGAAAAATTATTAATATTACCCAAAATTAAATGTGAGATATAATTAAATGTGAGAAAAATTATTTAATCTATTATACATATTTAAACCATTTATGACATATTAAATTAGATTTGGATCCACAAGAAATCAGATTCATGTTTAATATTAAACTTGAATACATAGATCAGATTTTTGTAAAATAGTAGTACATTTCGATTACATTGATTTATTCGATTAAAAACCAAAATATGTTCAAATTGGAATTAAAACTTTTTTGCAAAACTAAAATTGAATTGAAGTGATCAAATTAATTAATATGATCTGCAAATTTTATTTTAATGAATAATGTTTTAGACCTATGCTCGCCCTTTTTAGTTAGTAAAAAGGTTTTAAAAGAGTGGCATTAGCATTTTTATAATTATAAGTAATTTTCATATTTTTAATGTATAAATATTATTGAGTCACGTGAGTAAATATGTGTTATTAAGAAAAAATTAAGGCAGTATTTCTCAAGTTTAGGATAATTATAAGAATTATTATTGAGGTTTAATATTATGATGCAATTTTTTCTTGTTATTAGTAGCTAGATATTAAAAAAATACTAAAAATACCCTTATATATAAAAACCTCTTTCTCTTCTCTCTCTTTTCTCATTTCTTTTTTTCTCGCTTCATTTTCATGGATGTTCCCTTGCCATCAATGACCTCCCTTAGCTATTGTCACCCTTGACCACCTTGCTACGTTTCTTCCTTTCTCTCCTTATTTTTTTTTTTTTTTTGATTACACGTCATTATTTGCATTTCTCGCGAACCCGCTCCTAGGTCATCACGAGGGAGCTAAATCGAGAGATATCCCCAAGTGATCAGGGTTTGAGGTTGCATCCACTAACACTTATCAAAGACTACCTCCAGAAGAAATTGCATCCCCTAAAAATCGATCCCACACTAGCAGCCTTTAGTATGACGGCATCTTTGCAACCCCTTCCTTTACTACTTGGCTATGCCCCTGGGGACTTCTCTCCTTAATTTTTTTTTTTATATTCTAGATTGATCTAGGTTTGTCGAATCCAAATAAACTGACATCAGGGGTTCAGTTGACCAAATCAACCCTCCATTTGGGTTCAAATTTGGTTTGTGTAGTGTTCTTGATAAATAAACCCACACACCCTCCCAAAAAAAAAAATTGATCATCTCTTTTTATGGAATTCATTTTGCATGAACCCAAGATTTGAACTTCCGTCGAATCCAAAAGACCCTGCACTATTAGTCTAAGAAGACGTTTGTTATAAGAAAAATTTTTAAATTCCTAAGAATGATAGGTTGGGAATCTATATTCACATGTTTAGTATAATTTTTTAAAAAACAAAATCTAGAGAAAATAGCATTCTCATGATTTAATTTTAATCAACTTTCTCACAAAAAGATTTTCATGAGGGGTTAGAAATTTTGGATTCCCATGGACTAGAGACAATTTTTAACAAATAAAAAAAGTAAAACACCTTTTACCCTCTTATACAAACATATATATTATGTATATATATACACACACACATATACATAATGGGTAAAAAAAATAATATTTTTTGACTTCCTAAAGAGGTTGTGGATTCTAATATTTTATATACTAGAAGGAATTTATTATTTTTAAATAAAAAATTAAATAAGGATAATTTTGAAAAAATAACATGAATTTTTAGGAATGTTACATTTAAACCAAATATGAAAATGTAAAATTATCAAAAAAGAATATCCAACATTTCTGAGGATATTTAAACCTAACTAAATATAGAATTGCATAAGTCTTGTGAATAAAAAATTTTCAAAGGTATTTTCAAGAATCATGAATCTCAAAAATCTAAAAATTTTTCTTATACCAAAGTTCAAATCCAAACTAAGCACAATAGTGGTCTCAACACTGTAATTGTTTTTTTTGTTTTTCGAAATTAGGAAAGAGATAAGAGAGAATGAATGTTAAATTAATAATTTTATCTTTTTATTTAATAATAAGGTAGATTATTACTATTTTCAAGACGTGAGAGATAATTCTTATAATTAAGAAAAATCTGTTATTGCAATTTTCCCACAAATAATTGTGCAATGTATTTAAAAACACTAAACTACATAGGTAAATAATTTTTGCCATCTTTGGAAGGACTATAGCCATAGGGATTAAGTGGGCTCAGCCTTAAACGTGATGTATAAAGCCCAGCCCAATTTTGTTTATTTGGTTGGGATATAAAATTATATAATCTGAGCCCGTTCTTTCGAGCTGAATATTTGCCTTTATTGGACCATCCTATTGAATGAGTTTGGTGACACTTCATACTATTTAAAAATAAAACTTAAACTTAAACCTAAAAGTGTGCAATTCCCAAAGTGATTTGTCTATTTTAATTGAATTTAGTATTAAACATGGATCTATTAACCCAAACTTCAATTTAAGTTCAATTATATATATTATAAATAGTCTAAACATGAATAATAGATTAAAGGGTAAATTATATAAAACTTCCACATTTAAGTTCATGTGTAACTTACCTTTTGTGTTTTTTATTGTATCAAAATACCCCCTTACACTTTTTAAATGTTGCAATCAACCATCATCTACTATTATTATGCAGAATTTTATGCAATTTGTTAGTTGACAAACGCAAAATTATGTATTTTGTTAATATACAGAATTTTAGGATTCTGTAGGTAGAGTTTTGTATTTTTTATATAGATTGTTGTACAAAATTCTGCATAATAATAATGGATGGTCGTTAATTGCAACATTTAAAAAATGTAAAGGGTCTTTTGGTGCAATCAAAAGCACAGTGAGGTAAGTTGCACATAATGCCAAATGTAAGGGAGTTTCATATAATTTATCCTAGATTAAATAGATAAAATTTAATATATTTAATATTATATTATTAAATATATTATATGATTAATTGAATATATATATATTAAATATTAGATATATATTTAATATTTAATATTTAATATTAAGAGGTAATGTTAACCATTTTTAGATAATATGTATTTATTATATTTTATTTTTAAGTTTAAACATTTTTTATTGGTTTATGTTAAAATAAATGCATTTATTATAATAAAAACTAACCAATAAAAATTATTCATATCTTAAAAGAAAGTATAAGAAATACATATGCTTCGTCTGAAAAATAAGTGTATTTAATGTTTCTTAGCCAATATGCTAAGAAAAATTATTAATATTACCCAAAATTAAATGTGAGATATAATTAATATTATTTATTTAATCTAGTACACATATTTGAATCATTTATGACATATTAAATTGGATTTAGATCCACAAGAAATCAGATTCATGTTTAATATTAAACCTTAATACATAGATTGGATTTAGGTTTGGAATTGTTCCATTGACAGATCTAAAATAGGCAAATTGCTTTGAAATTGATATATCTAAATTTATGTTTAATTTTATATCTCTCGTTACTTAATTATTATTGTTGTGATATGGTTACAACAATAAATTTGCAAAATGGAAACGTCGTCTTCAAGTCGACTGAGCCTGCAAAAATAAGAAAACAGTTAGAGGGCGTGGGGAGGTCCCCGCGTAAACACTCCGACGCTTCAATTAGATATTAAGTATAATAAAATAAATGGTATTGAAATAGTATAAAAAACCTTCCCTCCTTTTTCAGGAATGAATGACTCCTTATTTATAGAGAAATATAGAATTATTTAAAATATAACAGAATTACAGATAACGCTTATCTTGATAGATGATATTTATCTTATCCTTTTCAAGGATAGAATTTCTTAGGGATAATGCTTATCCAAATATTTCATAATCATTTTATAATTAGATTTTGCTATGAATAATTATCTATCATTTTCTTGGAATATTCAATAGGATTTTTGAATGTCGGACCTATTGTATTTGTGCGTTTTGTGCGGGACCGCCCCACATATGGGAAATTTATGCCTTTTAGCCCAAAAAGATATTTTGGGCTTTTGAGCTTACTTGACCCTTTAATGGGCTTTACCTATGACACAACAATTGCTCCCTACTCTTGCCTTTGGTTGCAAGGCAAAGGGAAGAGTACACTGATTATGCCTCACCGCTGTCGGGCTACTCGCAGGGCAATGGTTTTGTTTTCTCCTCATTGTCGGGCTATGAGCAGGACAATGGATCTTTTATTGTTTTTTCCTCGTTGTCGGGCTATGTGCAGGGTAACGGGTCTTTTGTTTTTTGCCATAATATTGTGGCTCCCCAGTTTCGTGTGTATATGCTTGCTGGAATATTTGTAAGTGGCATCTGTAATTCAAAATAATATCAATATTTTGTTTTCGTGGTTTAGCATACCACCTACATCCGCAATCCGAGAGTATTTTGTTTTTCGCGGTTTGACGTAACACCTACGTCCGCATTGAGAGAGAATATCTATATTTTGTTTTCGCGATTCGGCATACTACTTACATCCGTAATTAAAGAATAATAATATTTTGTTTTCGCGGTTCGGCGTAACGCCTACGTCCGCAATTAAAGAATAATAATATTTTATTTTTGCGGTTCGGCGTAACACCTACGTCCGCAATTAAAGAATAACAATATTTTGTTTTCGCGGTTTGACATAACGTCTACATCCGCAATTAAAGAATAACAATATTTTGTTTTCGCGGTTTGACATAACGTCTACATCCGTAATTAAAGAATAATAATATTTTATTTTTGCAGTTCGACATATCGCTTACGTCCGCATGTGTTCAGGGTGAGTTATTCGTCTATTAACGTTATTAACCCTGAACATTTTAACAGAATTAATTAAAATTCAAATAATTGAAGCATAAATAAATTAATTAAACCTGGAAGAAGAAAAACTCCTCTGCCCAATTTGGCACAAATCTGGAACTAGATCCAAATCTGCTCGCCAGTTTGCTCGTTGCATGGGCCATGTCTGCCCCCTTCTGACTTGTGGCTACGTGGCCTAGAATATGATATATATATATGTTGGGTATATCACGTATCTTCAAATAATAAAGTTGTCCAAGACTCCAAGATAACAGTGATGATAACTCTTTTGTTGGTAAGCAAAAAATCCTCTTCTGTTGTTAAGCCAAAAATCCCATTGGATACGACAATTGGAGAAAAACGCAGAAGCAGTAGGCAACCACACAACTACCTCGCGCACAGCAAGCTGCAATGTTTGGCCCACACAACCACTCACACACTCAACAAAATAGTAAGGCATTGCAAGGCTCATGTAAAGAATGGCGACTGAAGCAAGCAAGCCCACGTGGAAAACACCATTGGAAGCCAAAACGCTTTCAGCTTCGATGCCATGGATGTCTTCGTCATTGAATTCTCCTTCTCCCTTGCTGGTTCAAATTAAAACCTTTTGCTTCTGCCTATATATTGTTAATGAGATTATCGTACACGTATAATGTATTTTTTTCTCAATTAAGACTTCATATGGCTTGAGATTGGGTAAAAGCTGTTGTAATACCCATAAGCTTTTTGGACGTTTCTCACAGACAGCACCAATTGTTGTGACATGGTTACAACAATAAATTTGTAGAATGGAAACGTCGTCTTCAAACTGCCTGAGCCTGCAAAAATAAGAAAACAGTTAGAGGGTGCGGGGAGTTCCCCGTGCAAATACTTCGACGCTTCAGTTAGATATTAAGTATAATAAAAGAAACGGTATTGAAGTAGTATCAAAGACTTTCCCTCATTTTTCAGGAATGAATGACTCCTTATTTATAGAGAAATATAGAATTATTTAAAATGTAACAGAATTACAGATAACGCTTATCTTGATAAATGATATTTATTTTATACTTTTTAGGGATAGAATTTCTTAGAGATAATGTTTATCCAAATATTTCATAATCATTTTATAATTAGATTTTGCTATGGATAATTATCTATCTATCCTTTCTTGGAATATTCAAAAGGATTTTTGAATGTAGGACCTATCGTATTTGCGCGCTTTGTGCAAAACCCCCTCACATATGAAAAATTTATGCCTTTTAGCCCAAAAAGATATTTTGGGCTTTTGGGCATACTTGACCCTTTAATGGGCTTTTACCTATGACATAGCAATTATGAAAAAGAAGCAAAAATAAAATAAAGCTAAAAAGTCCAAATTTTCATATAAATAAAAAATTGTTAATTTGATACTTGAATTTATAAAAAATGAGCCAATTTGATATACATCTAGTTGACTAATGGTAGTTAATGACTAATTGATAGCAAGAATTAAGTTGACATGATTTTGACAATTTAAATACTACTCAAGCAACCCCAAAAAATATAGGTATTAAACATATAATACAAGAACCAATAATTACCATTTTGATTTTTTTTTTCAAAAAGAATGTGGTGGCGACAATAGTCAAGTGCCATCCAAACCCTGACAATTGTTGGGGTAGATTGAACCCCAACAACAATTTATTAAATAAGGGTTTTCTTTAATTTTAAATTACTAAATCAACATCAATTATCCTAAATTTGAAGAAATTGAGCCATTAAGCATATTGTCTTGCAAATATATAGAGGACTTGCAAATAAGAAAGATTGGCCAACTATTGAGGAATTCAATTGAATAAGTTATTTGAGTTCAAGAAATGGAATTGGAGCAAACTAAGACACTTGAACTCGAGTGAAATTAGGCCCAAAAAAGAGTTGGAAAACAAGTCTAGAAAGTAGATATAGGAGAAATAACCAAACAAAGAAACAACTCAACTAGAGATACTAATGGATGAAATATTTAGAAGTTGGAGATATAAAAGAAGAAAGAGATACAATGGAAGTAATGAAAGGTTGAGGAATGTGTTTACTAGCAAGATTAAAATGACTTTATTTTAAGGCGCTCGCGTTATACCTTTTACTATAAATAAGAAGATGATAATGATGAGATTGAGAAAAAATAGAGAACCCTTTGACATCAACTTTGTGTAAAGGCCCAATTATTTTTTTTTGGTCGTGGAGGTTAAGGAATTCTTTGAGCAAACTAAGAAAATACCATTGACAAAGTGAAAAGCTTTGATTGACGTTGTTGTATAATACAATTATCATAAAGAAAAAATAGAATGTGGTAAGGATCTCAAACTCATTATTATTATTTTTTTAAAAAAACTATGACAAAGACTCCAAACCCATTATTGTCTATCCACACATGTAGTTCAAATCAATAAATAAAAAAGTCTTTACATTAGGGTTTCTTGGAGAAGGAATGAGACTTAGGTTTGTTGATTAAAAAAGCCTTTGATTCCATCAAAAGTCATTGTTATCGTGGAAAAAAAAAAGAAAATCCTGATGAACATAAAAAAAATTCATATTTCGGCCAAATCCATTAAACTAATGAATTGGTCTATTCTAGTTGGTGTGTTTGGTCATGGCGGTTGAACTTAAATAATGGATTTTGCTATAATGATTGAAATAAGAGATTTATATATATGGGCATTTTTTAGATTTAAAAAGTTTAACAATAATAAAATAACAATAAAATAAAAATTAGAAAAAAAATTAAATTAAATTAAATGAAGTCACTATTATTTCATAACCTTAGGAATACTCAATACGTTTAGCCTAAATCTAAGAAATATTGAAGGAATTTTTCCTTTGTGAATATTTGGTAATATATTTTTATTTTTCTTGTTACATTCAAATTTTGATGAAAATGAGATAAACATATATATATGTATATATTTTAATTTTGTACAAGTACAAGAACTCTGCGCACGCGATGAGTACGAGAATTAATAATTAAATATATTAACTAATGAGTATGAGTGTAAATAAATACAGCTGTAAATATTATATTATAAAAATGATACAAGCACAAGCATAAGCAAAAATACAATTATGCCATTTTGGGATGCCTCTTGCGGCCCCCGCCATAATGGCGCCATTTGATTCCACGAATATAATGATGCCTTTTTCAATTTTAAAAATGTTGTTGAGAAAGGGACGGTGGTATAAGTGATATATATTTATAATCAAGGGGTCTTTGTCAATTAAGCAATTCAAGTAGGGATTCTCGGCCAGAAGAGTTTCTGCCATCTGGACATCGAAACGCTTCGTCCCCAAGGAGCTTGATTCTGCAATCTCATGAACAGAACAGTGATCCAGCGAACTCTTTTGCTCAATTCTGTTTTGCTTACAGGTAATTCCTTCGAGTTGACCCTATTTTTCTTATTTTATACGGATATGAATATGCGTGCAAATGCATATGATTTCTTCTTTCTTCTTTTTTTTTTTTTTTTTTGTTTGTTTTCCCCTAGGCATGTAATGTTTATCCTGGGTGCATCGACGAGTGGCGAAATTTGAGGCTCGATTGGGTAGTTTCTGGTAAGATCTTCAACAGCAGAAGATAATGGTGTTAGTGTTGGCAATTGGGGATCTTCACATCCCACACAGAGCACTAGATTTGCCTCCGAAATTTAAATCCATGCTTGTTCCTGGCAAGATTCAGCACATAATTTGCACGGGCAATCTCTGCGTCAAAGTAAATTGTTCGTTCCTGTTGATCTTTTAGTTTATTCTTTTGAAGGAAATTTCTGTCTTCTGTTGATCTTAATTTTTAATGTAGCCCACCATCTCTGTGTCAAAGTATATTCTTCCGTTCTCATTGAGCTGAGTTACGCAGTCTCTTGATGCTTCCTTGTCATCCAATTGCAAATGCGAGGGGCATCACTTTGATTGTTTTTTTGGCTAAGCATTTTGACTGGTTTTGATTGACTTGAATAGTTGTTAATGTTAGAGGGGGCATTCTGAGAGAATTTTGGATGTTGTTTCTGTGATTGGAGGAGCTTTCTCTTATAGTGAGACTTCTGATCTGATTATTAGCTTTTTCATGCATTACATATCGTACGTGGCCTCATGCACCTTGGCACCATTAAGGGTGCTAGGATTGCTGTGATATCTAACAACAATTTCTCTGTGCGATAAGCATTTGCAAGCATGAAAAATACCTAATATGACATATTCAACTTACTTAGACATGTTAGTCACACTGAATCCACATCCTTGGCCATCAAAGACTGATTCCTTATCTCCAGTTTCCTTTTATACTTGGCTTATTGCTTAAGCCTTAGACTGTTTAGTCTCGGGATTTTTTTTTTTTTTTGCTTTAACATGCCTAAGGCAAAAATGCCCTCTGGTATTCACTATTTAACTAGGTCATCATTGTAGTCTGTTCTTCTTTGAAGAGCTAGGCCTGGAGGAGTATTCTTTTTCAGCTTGCTTGAGCCATTTTTTTTTTGTTTGGCTGGTGGATCTCCTGGACAGAGTCAAAGACCTGGTAAGTTTAATGGTCTGTTTGGCTAAAAGGAAGAAGGGAAAGTAGGGCAAGGAATATGGAGGAAATGACAGGGTACTTAATGTTTAGTTGGTAGAAGTGAAGGGAAAGGAAGAGAGAGGGAGTGTTGTCCCGTCATTCCCACCAAATACTTTCCACCTTGAAATGTGCAAAAAATAGGAGGGACGGGACTTTCTATTCTTTGCATTAGAGATTTTCCGAGTTTACACCGTATTCTAACTCTAAAGATAGAGGTTTTTGTCTGTACTCTGGTCTACAATTGGCTATGATTTCTTTTTCTCCCCCTTTCTACACGTGTTGTTTTGAACCTAGGGAACTTTCTTCGTAAAAGTCAATTGTTTCTGGTGTTCAATATTATTAACCTATTATGCTGTTGATTTAATAGCAGCATAAATATGGGAAAAAATTCGATTACTTTGGGAGTTTAGAGGTGATTATATTTTAAGAAGAACTAAGTCACCAGTAGACACACCTATAAAGCTAGCAAGTGAAGTGGAAGAAGCTCATATAAAAACAGGTAGTTGAAAACCAAAGAAAATTTTGTAGGAAACCTTTGAGCATAACATAAATATAATGGCCTTACAAAGGATATGACATTGGATAAGGATGATCAAAGAACTAGACTTTATGTAGCCAACCCCACCTAGCGACATCAAGATGTGATTGTTGTTGATTTTTCCTTTCCTTAAAACAGTTTTTGAACATATGTCATGTAATGCTATTGGCTTCTCCTCTATGCAGAGACACACGAATCATGAAATGTCTTGAAAGAGCATACATAAACAATTACACACTAGACTTGATTGTCAAGGAAACACTCAAATAAACCTTGTCTTAGAATGCCTCATTTTGGTTGCTTGAATTCCCACTAATATAATGAAATTACCATGAGGAATCATGGACTGTTCTAGCATATCCTTAGATTATGATATGATTAGAATCTCCCAATGGTGGACATTTTTTGAGAGAGTATTCAAATACTAGTAATAAAGCTCAACAACACCCCCCAACACACACACACACACACACACAGCACTTCATCTTCATGTGCACTTGTATGCCATCTACCTACGTAAACGTAGATATTAAGAAGCATGGATACATATATGTGACATGGATATGATACGGATTCAAACATGTTGAAATGGTAATTTTTGACCAAAAAGAAAAAGAAAAGTTCACAATTTGGGAAACAAGTACAATCACTATTAATAATATTTAAATTATAGTAAATAGAGAAAGGATTTGTTCTTGCAGTTGATGTATTGGTAATGGAAAAAAAAAAGTCTTAGTATCTATTTTAACAAAACGATATTCTGTATTTTCTTTTTATATCAATAGTTCTAAGCTGTCAATTACAATGTGTTATTCATTAGACATATATGTGCTTCACATGTCAATCGCTAATAAATATGAAATATAATAGGATATCTTTGGATGAACATGAGATATGTGTTTAGGCGTGTTTGCTAAGAATTGGTATTGGACATCAACACAACACCTCTTGGAAGTGCCCACCCACCTTGTAAATGAAGCGACATAGAATGAACAATAGACAGCATAAGATAGAAAACATATTTTGACAGTGATGCTGATTATTGTCCAATTTGTATTTCTTCTGTTTTTCTTTTTTATAAAATTGAAAAATGTTCATAAGTTTGTGATTGAAGTGTACTTTGGAATAATGCTTCTGTGAAATTTTACCTGCGGAGATCATCTACTTTGTTGTTATGAAATTTCTAGTTTCTAACAATCTAGCTACATATTTCATGGGTTAAGACCCAAGGTATTTATATTAGGGTAAATTGCACCCAAACCCCCATGTGGTTTGAGCCATTTGCACGAAGACCCCCATGATTTAAAATTGGCCCTAGAAGTCCCTGTGCTTTCAATTTCTTGCACACACACACACCACCCTTTCTCACAAACACCGTTAATTAAACCCTAATAAAATTAAGATCCAGTTAATTAAAGTTAAAATTGAAAAAATCTAGTAAAATATAATGAAAAATTCCAAAAAAAAAAGGAGTTCCTGCAATGGCCGACAGAATCCATCAGTGATGGGTTACACCAGTGACTAGAACCCATCTCCAGTCGCTGATGGGTTCCGTCGGCCATTTTAGGTTCTTTATCCTCATATTTGTTGTTGTTTTTTTTTTGGCAATTGCTTCTTCTTCTTCAATTGTTGCTTCTTTTTCTTCTTCTTTTCTCTGGTGATCCCTGTATCTCTTCTTCTCCCACCGCTTTCTACTGAATCATATTGACCCTAGTGGTGTTGAATTTGCAATTCATAGAGAAATGGAACCCCAACCCCACTTGGTTCGATCTCTCTAGTGCTTGCTATTGCCAATGGGTTTTGAATCCCTCAATAATGGTGCCTTGTTGGTGATTTGTGGCATCAGCCACCAGCAGTAGTTTTTTATTTTTTAATTATAGTGAGGAATGGGCATTTTGGGTATTTTTTTTAATTTTTAAATTTTGTTTTTTATTTTACTTAATTTTTGTTTCTAATTTAACTTAATTAATATTTAATTAACTGAATTTTGGTTTAGTTAGGATTTAATTAACAATGTTTGCTATGAAGGAGGTGTGAGTGCAAACCACATGGGTCTGAGTGCAATTTTCCCTTTATATTATGCACGCCTTGCTGCAAGATGGTCATATATAAATTTACTTGATTTTTAGTCAACTCTTTGATCGAGGACTTCTTCCTATGCAGTCAACATAGATGTGTATTAGATGTTGGTTTTACTGTCAATATGATTGGGCCTGTAATACTGAGCCACAAAGGATGAAAAATCCTGGCAACATTCATGGAATAGATTCTTTCTTGCTAAAACCTTGTTCACCAACCACTAATGGAATATTTTTCTGAGTAGGAAGTTCATGATTACTTGAAGAGCCTTTGCCCTAGCTTGCATATAACCCAAGGTGAATATGATGAAGATGCCCGTTATCCAGAAACCAAAACACTTGTAATTGGACAATTCAAGCTTGGGTTGTGCCATGGTCATCAGGTTTGATTTTCTTGTCTTTTTTTCTTTCATGAGTTTGGCAATTTCCTTCCTTTTTTTGTTTCAGAAGTACAAGTTTGCTCCTATCATTATTATGAGACATGTATTAGTCACTTGTTTTTGTTCTTTTCTTCTAATTTACAAATATAATGCCCTATGGTTGGGGTGAACATTGCATGTGTTGAATCTAGGACTGATTATCACACAAGAAACCCCACTTTTTCACAACCAAATCTCACACGATAGGAACAAAAATAGACTAACAGATATTAGAGTAAATCAAAAACAATAACATAAAGTAAAGAGACAAGAACTTATCTTGGTTCAGGCATAAAATGACCTACATCCAGACTGTTGATGCTTGATAGAATCTGCTAGAAAGTAATAGGATACAACACTCCCGCTTGCACACTCTTGGCTATGAACAATAGCCCTCCCTCTTGAGAATCCAAGGACTGAGCGAAGCTCTCTCTCAATTCTCTCTAGAGCCCGTGCATGATAAAACAGAAAGAATGAATGCTGAATGCCCTATTCGAGAACCTATCCGCCTCTATTTATAAGAGATAGAGGCGGTTACAAACAAGGACTAAAATGCAATTAAAGAAATAACAGGGATCGATACTAACCTTTAAAAGTTAGTTACCGTTACATATTTTAAACTCATAAAATATAAAATACAAGATTATTCCTACCTACATTTTAAAAACCCTCTGCCGAGAATTGAATGCTTAACTAATGCAACAACAGCTTATCCAGCCTGTATCCCACTATGTGGGGTCGGCTACATGAATTCTAGACTTCCATGTATTTTTGTCTTTTGTCATATCTTCATTTAGGCCTATACACTTCATATCAAACTTTAATGTCTCTCCTAAAGTCTTATTGGGTCTGCCTCTACCTCTTTTTTTGACTAATTGTTTCATTTCATCAACTCTCCTCATAGGAGCGTCTCTTGGTCTCCTTCTCACATGACCAAACCATCTTAGTCTAGTCTCTCTCATCTTCTCTTCAATTGGCACTACTCCTACCTTATAACGAATAACCTCATTTCTAATTTTATCTTTTCTTGTATAGCTGCACATCCATCTTAGCATCCTCATCTCCGTTATGCTCGTCTTGTACTCATACTGGTATTTAATTGTCCAATATTTTGAGCCATATAACAAGACTAGTCTTATAGTTGTCCTATAGAATTTTCCTTTCAGTTTTAATGAGATTTTACCATCACATAACACCCCCGATGCATTTCTCCATTTTAGCCAACCTATCTTAATTCTACGCGTGACATCCTCGCGAATTTCTCCATCTTTTTGAATCACTAATCCCAAATATCGAAAATGGTATTTTCTTGGTAAGATTTGGTCTTCCAACTTTATTATAACATCCTCCACTCTTGCATTCTTACTAAATTTACATTCCATATATTATGTTTTCCTTCTACTTAATTTAAATCGCTTAGATTCTAAATTGTTTCTTCACAACTCAAGGTTAGTGTTCACTCTCTCTTTTGTTTCATCCACCAACACTATGTCATCTGTAAATAGCATACACCATGACACCTCTGTCTGAATGTGTTTAGTGAGTTCATCCATTACTAAAGCAAATAAGTATGGACTTAGTGCAGAACCTTGGTGCAGTCCCCTTGTAATTTTAAATGATGCAGTATCCCCTCCGCATGTTTTGACCCTTATCTCTGCACCATGATACATGTCCTTAAGGGCTTGTATATAGGCTATTCGGACTCATTTTGTCTCTAAAACTCTCCATAATATTTCTCTAGAGACCAGTGTTCTAAAAGGCGCTAGGCGCTAGTCGGGCGCCAGGCTGGGGCCTAGCGCCTAGGCGGGGCCTAGGAAAACTGCTATTTTTTTTTTATTTTTTAACTTTGTGATGTAATTTGATGTTATTTTCAATTAAATCAAAGTTGAAAAGCATCAATAATGCAACATAAACCAATAATACAACAATAATGGAATGATACGTGAAATATAGACTTAAGCATGAGAAAACAATTGTTGTAGATTAGTTCTAGGTTCAAACTTCAATAAGACAAAAGCAACAATAATGCAACATAAACCATATTTGAAGAATCTAAGTATCTAACTATCTAATTGGAATTCTTCCTCTCCATATTCTTCCAATACATGATCTTCATCAGATTCAAAATCAAATTCATTGAGCTCTTGCTCATCTTCTTCTTCTTCTTCTGATTGAAAATCATCTTCATGAAGCTCTCTCATCCTAGAACTTCTTCGAGGTTGAAGCATCTCGTCTGCTCCGGATGCTTCACCAATCACTTCCCAAGTAAGCCCCGTACCAGGTTCAATTTCTTCATCATCTCCTCCTTCAACAATCCATCCTTGTGCATTGCTGGCATCACTAGCAAGCAACACATCAACATTTCTTTCCTTCTCCCTCTTTTGCTTGTTCATCAGTTTTGCATTAAATTGGACATAGACAAGATTGTTCAATCGATGCACATCCAATCTATTTCTTTTCTTCGTATGTATCTACATAAAAAAAATAAAAGTAATTTCAATTTAAATGACAGATAAGTTATTGATATTAAAGAAATATAGTTCATATTTTCATATGCACTAACCCCTTCAAAAGTGCTCCAATTTCTTTCACAACCAGATGAACTATTGGTTAACGAGAGCATTCTTGTTGCCATTCGTTGCAAGTTTGGAGTTTGATTTCCATAAGTCATCCACCATGTAACTACATAAGTTAACAAGTATAAAGTAAACAAATTTATACACTAATACATATTAGCCTATTAGGAACTAAGAAAAGGATTAAAGGAATTTTATACCTGGATTATAATTGTCATAATTTTTTGCACAACCTTGAGCTGCCCACACTTTTCCAAAAGCTCCCTCTTTACGAGTATACTTCGGCAACTCAACATTTATGACATGACCTTGCAATTCAAAATGATCATCACCATGATAAAACATCTCCACACAATTAAAAAACCCATCCATCACTTCATTATCAAGATATATAGTCTTATTCTTGAAAAGGAAGTAGGGATTCAAAAGGTAAGCCGCCAAATGCAATGGACTATCTAGCCTATCTTTCACCCTTGCTTCAATAATCTCTATAACAGGCTAATAGTTTTTCTCGAGATTATTTAGGGCCTGCTTAATATCTTCCTTTGCTTGCTTAATCTCTCCATATAAAAAACCCATAGAAGGCTTTCTATCTGCATCAACAATTCGAAGCACCTTCACCAAAGGTGCAAAAACCTTAAGGCATAAAGTTACACCATTCCAGAAAGCAATGCTCATCACAGTAGCATATGCTGCTTTTCCTTTAACATTCTTTGACCATTTACACTCCTCCCATTCAGAGCTGGTAAACATTTACCTCAATTGAGTCTTTTTCTCCATCAAACTTTGCAAAGTAAGAAAAGAAGAAGCAAATCTAGTGACTCCCGGTCTCACTATATCCCTCTTCTTCGTAAATGACCTCATTAAGGACAAGGTCTTATGGTGTGCATAAATGAAGATTGTCAAACTTTTTGCCTGATCAATGACTTTCTTATATCTTGGCATTTTTCCAATACTTTCAAGCATCAAATTGATGGTGTGAGTAGCACATGATGTCCAAAAGATATTTGGCATTTTCAGCTTCAATAATTTTGCCGCTCCCATATTGTTGGCAGCATTGTCGGTTACTACTTGGACGACATTTTGTGCCCCAACTTGTTCAATGCACTTGTCCACATACTCAAATATGAGTTCACTTGTATGTGCTTCGTCTGATGCTTCTTTTGAAGAAAGAAATGCAGTACCCATGCTAGAATTAACACATAGGTTCATGATGCTTCTTCTTTTTCTGTCTGTCCAAGCGTCTGTCATAATAGAGCACCCATTTTGTGCCCACTCTTCTTCATGCTTCTTCAGTAAGTCTTTCATTCTGTCAACCTCTTCCTTTAATAACGGTTCCCTCAACTGGTATTGACTAGGAGGTTTGAACCTCGGCCCAAATTGACCAACCGCCTCAACAAACAACTTGAAGCTATCATGATCAATAGCATTGAAAGGTATACCAGCTTCGTACACCCATCTAGCACAATATCCTTGTACAGTCTGTGTTCTCTCTTTAAACAATGCATCACTAATATTTTGTTGTTTTTGCGTCATTCTCGAACTCAAACAAATTTCAGGACTAATGGAGCTTGCAAACTTATCCATAGGGCCAAGAGTACGAGGCGCTTTTGTACTCCCTAACTCTTCCAATTCATCTTCATCATCCACCCCTTTCCCCTTGTTAGAAATATTAACCGAGGATCTCATCATATCTTCCTCCTGCTTCTTATTCTTCTTCTTACTCTTTGCCTCAGCAATAGCATTCTTGCATTTAGCTTTATCATCCGGAGAAGATTTTGGACATGCAGAAACATTTCCGGAAATGTGGCCGATGTGTTCTTTGACTCTATAAACTCCTCCAGACATAATTTTACCACACAACTTACATTTAACTTTATCCATGTTCTTTGGATTAATTAACATTCCATACTCCCATCCGACATCATTTGATTTTCTTTTAAGAACTGAGGCGGCATCAGA
Source organism: Diospyros kaki (assembly GCA_036245055.1). Lineage (NCBI taxonomy): Eukaryota > Viridiplantae > Streptophyta > Magnoliopsida > Ericales > Ebenaceae > Diospyros > Diospyros kaki. Next base: position 36,654,783 of record BSEG01000016.1, read on the forward strand.
CGATGCTTCCGTACTCCCAATTCCATCTGACATGACTTCCTTTTTTCTTCTTTTTTTCCTGAGTAAATTGACATTGAATAATTGAATTAAAATAGACAATTAGGCTAACCAGCTAACAAACAAACAAAGCCAAAAACTAACAATAGCCCAAGCAGCAGCAACAGTAAGCAGCAACAAAGGCAGCTTGCTGCATTTGTTGCTTGCTTGTAAGTTGCAAATATTAATTTTTTAAATACATTAATAATAATAATTAATTAATATTTGAATAACAAATAATCAAATATTAATATAAATAGTTAAATACTAAATTAAATAACAGAAAAATAAAAAAAAATAAAATGGCGAGAGGCAACAGCAAGCAGCAGCGTTGCTGCTGCTTGCTTATTGCTGGCTACTACTTACTTACCGAAGGAGGCGACGGTGGCGATTGAAGATTGAAGAAGATGAAGGCTGAAGCTGCTGCAACTTGCAAGAGCAAGAGACAACCGTCAAGAGGAGACGGTGGCGACTGAAGAAGGTGAAGCTGAAGCTGCGAGTGGTGGCGACGGCGAGTGAAGAAGGTGAAGTGCAAGAGCAAGAGACAACCAGAGTTTGGCGTGGCCGTGTGCGAGCACGAGACGGTGGTGACGGGCCGACGGCGACGCTGCAACTACAAGAGGAGACAGTGGCGGCGTGCGCGAGAACGAGAGAGGCGACGGCGATGCGCGAGAGAGAAATATTAACCGAGGAGGGAAAGGGGTAACGGGTAAGCAACCAAAAGTCCAAAACCCTAATCAATTTATACCAGGCACTTCGCGCGGCCCAGGCGCTTCACGCGGCCGATTTGGCCGCCTTGGCCGATTTGGCCGCCTTGGCGTCCGCCTTGGCCAGACGGTTCACGCGGCCTAGGCGTCCGCCTTGGCCGCCTAGGCGCCGCCCGGTACCAATTAGCCGGGCTGGCGCCTAAGGTGGCCGACTTGGCCTTATTCGCGGCGGCCAGGGGCCGCCTAGCGCCTCGGCTCCGCCTAGGCGGCCGCCTAGGCCGCATTTTTGTTCACTGCTAGAGACCTTATCATAGGCATTTTCTAGATCTATAAACACCATATGCAGGTCCTTTTGCTAAGTCTTCAATCTTCAATCTTCCAGGTTCTGCTTCTGCTTTCTTTCTATCATCTTCCGGCTTCCTTCTAAGCTTGATTGCTCAGACTTTCTCAAGCTATGTTGAGTAGCTTCATGCAGTGCTTCATCTTGGCTGCTAGAACAGCCTTGGTGAACATGTTCGCTGCGTTGTCTTCTCCTGCCATTTTTTCTAACTTCAGCTCTTTTTTGTCAAGAATCTCCCTGATGAAATATAGACGCACATCAATGTGTCTTGTGCGTTCATGGTGTGCTTGATTTCTCGCTAGGTGAATTGCACTTTGCCTATCACATTTTAGGGTTGTATCCACCTCCCTCCCTAGCAATTTTCCTAGAAGCCCCTTTAACCACACAGCCTCCTTTATTGCCTCTGCTATGGCAATATATTCTGCCTCAATGGTTGATAAGGCTACAACATATTGTAAACTTGCCTTCCAACTCACCATGACATCCCAAATCTTAAAGATATAACCTGTGGTTGATCTTCTCCTAGAATAGTGTCAAAACCTTTCGACTTGGGAAGCTCTTCAATGAAGTCCATAGTACCTTGTTCCCACGCCTGGGATGGTATCTCCAAGGGTCGGAGAAGTCTCGGGTAAGGCATCTGCTTATGCTTGCATCTTTGGCAAGTGTTGCACCTTAAGACATACCTTGTCATGACCTCCTTGAGCCCTGGCCAGTAGAATAGTTGCCTAACTTGGTGGTAGGTAACATTCAACCCCGAATGCCCTCCGATGGGGGAATCATGTAGAGACTATAAAATTTGCTTCTTCGGTTGCTCATCCTCTCCAATCACCACCCTACCATTGTATCTAAGCAGTCCTCCTTTTAGAGCATATCTCTAGTCATCTTGGGGTTGCACATATAAACGGGCGAACACCTCCTTGATCTAGCTAGTCTGCTCATAGCTATTGGCTATGCCTTGCATCCAATCAGGTACCAGGGCTAAGATTGCGTGGCAACTTCCCTCAGTCTCCCTTCTAGACAAGACATTTGCCACTAAATTCTCTTTCCCCTTTCTATATTGGATCATGTAGTCAAACCCCATTAGCTTTTGAGATTCCCTTCCTTTGTAGCTGATTGTGAGCCCTTTGCTGTGACAGAAATTTCAATCTCTCATGGTTTGTCCTAATTATGAATGGCTGGCCCTCCAAGTAATACCTCCACTTCTCCACAACCATTAGGACGACCAACAACTTTTTATCATAGATACTTAGGCCAATATGCTTGGGAGCAAGAGCTTGACTTAGATAAGCTATTGGCTTACCTTCTTGAATTAAGATTACCCCTACCCCCATGTCGTAGGCATCCATTTCCAGATGAACTCTTTAGAGAAGTCCAACAATGCTAGGATGGGAGCTTAGGTCATGGCCTCCTTAAGGGACTCAAAAGCATCCTCAGCCTTTACACCCCACTGGAAGCTATTCCTTTTTAGCAAATTGGCGAGGGGCTTACTAATCACTACATACCCTTTGATAAACCTCCAATAGTAGCCCATGAGTTCTAGGAATCCTCGCAACTCCTTCAAGGTCTTAGGTTTTGGCCACTATTTCATAGCTACAATCTTTTGGGGGTTAGTACTTACCCCCTAGCCAGATATGATATGGTTGAGATATTCCACTCTAGCCTCTGCAAAAGTACATTTGGACTTTTTCACATAGAGTTGATGGTGTTTGAGGATTTCAAAGGCCCTTCTTAGACGGATCAGGTGCTAGTCTAGGTTAGGGTTGTAGACTAGGATGTCATCGAAGACTACCAACTCAAATTTTCGAAGGTAGGGAGCAAAGATGTGGTTTATGAGGGCTTGGAATGTTGTAGGTGCGTTTGTGAGGCCAAAGGGTATGACCAATAACTCAATAGTGTCTTTGATGGATGCGAAAGTAGAGATGTCAAAAGGGTCGGCCCGGGTCGGCCCACGGGCTTTTTAAAGGGGCCGGGCCGACCCTTTTACTAAAAGGGACGAGCTGGGCCCGACCCCTTTTGCCGCGGATAGGGCCAGGCCGGGCCCACAGCCTCCCTATAAGGGGGCCGGGCCGGGCCCTTACCCCACAGGGCCTAGCGCGTCGGGCTCGACCCCTTTTTTCTTTTTTTTTTAAATAATTTTTTTAAAAATAATGCATATAATATATATACATATATAAATATCAAAATAATGCATATATAAAAACCAATTTTTTTCTTTTTTTCCTTTTTAAACAATTTTCCATCTTAAGTTTTAAATATTATTTCATTATTTTATATTTCAAAATTCTATACCTTACAAATTTTTTTTCTTGTGAATTGATATGAAAAATAATACACATATAAAAAGAAGAATGTTTATTTATAATTTAAATATATAAAAAATTTAGCTTGAAAAATTTAAATATATTGATGGTTATTATTTATATATATTGCGAAACGTAAATTTTTTAGCATCCAATATTAATAATTAATAAAAAATAACATAATTAAAAAAATAAATGAGCAAGGGACACTGCAATTTATAGAGGTTCGAACCATTCAGTAAACAAATGGCCTACTCCTCTCTTTTCAAGCCATCACTTGAAGAAGTTCAATAAAATAATTTTTTTTCCTTTTTTACATGAGTTAGCAACCATCCCTAATAATCCTAGTCTCTTTTTAGAGGTAGGAAATTTTTAAATCTATTGCTACAGTAAGATCATTATCTTGCGTCTAGCAAAAAAACTCCCATCACTCAAATGGCGATTGCCAATACTGATTGGTGAGGGAGTACAATAGTTAAATTAAATTTTTACATCTTTTCGATTAAATAAAAGAAAATAGTACAAAATTGTAAAGGTAAAGTGGCTTCAGCTAGTTAACAACATCATCTTCACTTGATTCATCTACTAACTCGATCCCTTGTTCGAACTCCACATCGAGCCAATCTTTAAAGCAAACACACGTTTTCAATATTTTTGGTGATAATCTTGATCTTTTTGGATCTAAAACCTTGTTACTTGTAGAAAAAGTAGACTCTGATGGTACTGTGGACACCGGAGGAGTTAGCGCATCACGGGCCATGGCAGCCAAAATGGGATATGTGTGTTGGTTTAGGCACTACCAGGCTAAAACATCAAAAAATATTTATTTCATCATCAGAAATTTGCATATTTCTATTTAAATAAAAGTCTAATTCATTACATGTACTACTTGACGTTGTAGTTTTTTTTTATTGTTTACTTCTCAAAAATTTTGAAAATTCAAATTTTAAATTTCCTTTGGATTTTGTTTGTTTTGATGAGTCTCCAACTTGTTGTCTAGGTTTAAAATGAAATTCGTACAAATTATACATTTCATATACTAATTGTTTAACTTTATATTTCGTATCATTTGTATCAATATTCATAACATTGCCATAAAAATCTAAAAAATCATCTACAACATTTTACTTTTGTGTGGGATCTAATGTACTACCTATTAGGTAAAGTGGTGGAATTTGCGTCCAATATTTCTTAAATTTTGCTTCCATTGGGTCCATTGGGTCAAGAAATGACATGTAACTTTGATGTTCTCTATATTTATTGAAACAATTTACTATACTATATATTTCTCTTAAAAAAAGGTGCGTTGTTGGATATTTACAACCAGAAAATGTAACTATAGCATGATAAAATTGTTCTAATATAAAAATAAGTATATCTAACAAATTCCAATCAAGTTCAGTTATGTGATGAGATGGGGGCATTTCCTTATTCCAAAACATTGTTAAAAGTTCTCTATATGGTAGTATCATTTGTAATAACAAAAACGTTGAGTTCCATCTAGTTTCAATGTTTTTTGAAAATTTTTTATAGGGCAGTTGATAAGCATGAACTAATTGTTTCCATTCTCTAAGTCTAGACGTATTAGTGCGTATGAATTTTAAATAACTTTTTACTTTTTCTAATGACTCTAAACCTACACGAAGACTATTTTGAATACATAGATTTAAAATGTGACATGTACATTTATTGTGAAACAATTTTCCCCCTAAAATTAAGGGCATATAAAGTTTTAATCATTCCACTGTGACATTATTATTACTAGCACTATCAAAAGAAATAACAAATAATTTTTCCAAAATATTGTAATCTAATACGGACTGTGAAATTGCTTGAGCTATGTAGTTTCTATTGTGTGCTTCTACAAGTTCTTTAAAAGTAATTTTTCTTTTTGAATAGCCCACATGTCATCTATCAAATGGGCTGTTACACATAAATAATGATTATTTGTTAGTCCATCATACCATATGTCAGACATAAGTGAGATTTTACTAGTAAGTTAATTAAATACATTTTTAGCTTATCTTTATATATTAAAAATAATCTTATTGCTTAATTTCTAATATTATTCCTAGAGAAATCTCTAGATTGTGAATTGTGTATAGTTTTATAATACCACTTAAAAGCGGGATCTTGTGCAAACAAAAAAGTGCATTTTGATTTAATTATCATTTTAGCTAAATGCTCATTGTCTAGTTCTGGATTATAGCGATGAATATTACTTGAAAGATTTAATTGAGTTTGTGTACTACCTTTTTCACTACAGGCCATTACCTCTTCATGCTTTGCCGCGTGCCTTTTTAGATGACCTATTCCATCGCCATACACAAGACGTTTTTTACATACCTTACATTGGGCCCTCTCACCCTCGCCTTCAACCTGAACTATTTCATCATAGTTCCAAACAACACTTGTCCGCTATTTTTTCCTAACAGCTCCCACATTTGATGGACCTGCATCATCTTCTTCGTTCTCTTTGGGTGTTGGTGGGGGTGGAAAATTAGCAGGCCCAACAAAGTTGATGTTGTCATCTTCTTCTAGTGAGTCAAGTGGAAGTGTTTCATCATGATCTGCATAATTTGTGTTATACAAATCATGAATGAAATCCACTGGGGGTTGGGGCTGAGGACGACAAGGTGGACGGATTATGGGGTTAGATGTGCTAGACCGTGGTGGATCCACGAACCAGGGGGAGTCCCACAAGAAAAACGGGTGGATTTTGAGCGACAAAGGAAATACATTATTATTGATTGGTTTAGAAATAAGAATAATATCTAACTTGTGAATAGATAAAACTTATAAAATAGAAAGACAAAAATAAGTAAGAATTAATAAGTGAAAACTCAAGTACAATCAAACAGCAGAATTGCGTGGAATTCGAAAGCAAATGAAAATAACTCATATTTGTTCTCCTATTTATAGACAATCAGGGGACTTGCAAATTTGAATTTCAAATTCAAACGTTAAGGAAAATTCAAATGTCGGTGAATTTCAAATGCAAACTTAGCACTTGTGGCATAAAACATTTGTCAGGCTGTCACAAGTGCTTGTCACATTGTGACAGAAAGGTGACATAAAGGCAAACTGACAAACGTTAGTGAATAATGAATTTCAAATGGCAAGGTTGACAAGCTTAGCATGTGATCTTTATAAAGACATAAAGGCAAAGCACATGTCACAAGTCTTATGACATAAAGGTGCTTGTGACAACTCATTATTCACCAACTCATAAGCAAAGCACATGCAAAATTGTCCATAGAGCCTAATCGGCCAACCCATAAGGGCTTGACAACTCATTATTCACCAACTCATAAGCAAAGCATATGCAAAATTGTCCATAGAGCCTAATCGGCCAGCCCATAAGGGCTTCATGGGCTTGGCCCATAAGGGCCCAACGAGTCGGCCCATAAGGGCCTAACTGACTGGGCCCATAAGGGCCTCATGAGCTCGGCCTATAGGGTCCCAACGAGCTAGGCCCAGTAGGCCACGGGCCCAAATTTTTTGGCCCGACCTGGCCTGTTTGAACAGTGATGAGCCGGGCCAAAGCTCGGCTTGCGGGCTGCCCGACTTTTTTGACACCTCTATGCGAAAGGCTGTTTTAGGTCAATTCTCAGGGTTCATTCTAATTTGGTGGCACCTTGAGGTGAGGTCAAGCTTGGAAAAAATAAAGGCCCTGGATAACTCATCTAGGAGGTCCTCAATAATGGGAATGGAAAACTTATTTTTGATGGTTATGGAGTTGAGTTGCTTGTAGTCCATGCAGAACCTCCATGAACCATCCTTTTTCTTTACTAAGAGAACCGAGGAGGCAAATGGGCTCTAGCTTGGTTGGATTAGGGATTTGGCCAACATGTCCTTAATCAGTTTCTTGATTTTGGCCTTTTGGACAGGAGAATATCAATAGAGTTTGAGGTTGATAGGTTCACTGTTTGGTTTAAGATGGATGGAGTGGTCAAGGAATCGAGGAGGGGGAAGCAGTGTTCTAAAACGTGGCCTAGGCAACCGCCTAGGCGCTACTGAGGCGTTTGCCGCGAATATATGCAAATCAACACCCCAAGGCGCCGAGCTCGATTAATCGGGCCCAATTGACACTGAGGTGGCCTAGGTGGCGCCCAACCACCTGGGTTGCCTAGACGTGCGTGTTTAGATTCGTGCTATTCGGTCAACCACATGGTTGAGAAGACGTGACTCAATTGGTCGACCACACCAAACCCACGAATGCACGAGGAGAAAGCAACCATGGTGAATAGAAGGCACAGGGTCACGACCATGGCGACCGGCGACGAGGAAAGGTTTGAACCGATCGGCCATGGTAGATACCCACATCGAGATGCGAACCATCGCTTCGCCGGCGGTTCGATTCAGACTCCCGCTGGCTGCGACACTGATCAGATCTGGAACTATCGGCCATGGTAGATACGAATAGTGGTAGTCATGGAGAATCACAACAAATCTATCCATCCCATTGGCCACTGTAGATGTGAACGACCTCTATCAACCACATATACATATATATATATATATATATATAGATAGAGAGAGAGAGAGGGGGGGGCGAATTCATAGTATATGAAAACAGGTTCTATATGAATATGTGTTTGGTTTGATATCACATGTTAGAGAAATACTTTTACAAAATATAGGAAATCTGCATATCATATAGAACACCGAAAGATTAAGGAAGAAAAATACCTCTGAAATCTATGATTAGTGATAAAATAACATCAAATTATATTAAAAAGTTGAAAAAAAAAAAATAGCAATTTTCCTAGGCCCCATCTAGGCATTGCCTAGGTGGTAGGCCCTAGTCTGGCGCCCGACTAGCGCTTAGTGCATTTTAGAACACTGGGGGAAGTGTGGAAAGTGTGGCAAATAAATCCTCAAACTCCATTAATAGTCTGTGAATCAGGCCATGAGGATGTATCTGAGTGGTTGTTGATGTTAAGGCCTTGGCCATGTTCTGCCCTCCATTCTTCTGCGTTCCTGTAGCATGTTCCTCCTCTTCTTCTTTCCCCATCTCCATCTCCCAGGCATATAGGGAGTGTAGTTTCCCTATTAATGTGCCCCTTTGCTCCAATAGTCTTTGTAGCCCTTTTCCTGTCACAGCCTTACACTCCCCTACTTCTTGGCACCCCACTAGGGTCACCTTTTAGCCTTCTCTATCAAAGGTGACTTCTTCTCCATGTGAAGATGGTGTTCAAACTTCATTTCATCATTACTCCGCCAGGGGATATTATCCACTGCCGGTCCCAAGCCCGGATAAAGGAGGAGGGTTGCGTTAGGTAGCCGACAGCCAGCGTAAAACCTAGTCGGATCCAAATATGAATTCTAGACAAACTATCTGTTGGGATGTAACCCACATAGAAGTCTATAATTCATGTAGCCAACCCCACATAGTGGGATAACGGCTGGATATGTTGTTGTTGTTGTACTAGGGGGCTTACAGTACGCATCCAATCAACCCCCAGCATAATGTGGCATCCCCCCAACCTTAGGATCTGCAAATTAGCAAAAAACTCATGCCCATTCATCATCTATTTGAACCCAAAACACTTAAATTGACTCACCATTTGACTCCCATTAGCTATCAAGACCGATAGTGGGGTGTCTCATGTAAGTTGCATTAGAGAAGAGTGGTTATTTCCTCATCGAGGAAATTATGAGTGCTGCCACTGTCAATGAAGATTACCAATTTCCTCTTTCCCACTACCCCTTTCACCTTTAGCACCCTGCCTGAGGGCTAGCCTGACAAGGCATGCATTGATATTTCTCCACCCTTTTCGCCTTCAACAAGTTCCCCTTGTTCTTTCTTGTCCTCTGCTTCCCAAACTATGAGTGTTGCCACTGTCAATAAGGACTATCAATTTCCTCTTTCCCACTACCCCCTTCACCTTTAGCACCTTGCTTGAAGCCTAGCCTTGCAAGGCGTGCATTGATATTTCTCCACCCTCTTCGCCTTCAACAGGTTCCCCTTATTCTTCCTCATTCTCTGCTTCCCATTCTTCTTCTCCCTGGCCTTCCATTGTCAACAACAACCCTTGACCATACTTCTCCCCACACTGGAAGCAAAGGCCCAATTGCCTCTTCTGGTCTATAGTCAAAGCTTGGCTGGGGTTGGGCCCAGTGGATTCCTTCCCATTAATCCACTCCTTAGCTAGGGCTATCTTCTTCCTTTATTCTAGAGGTGTCAAAAGGGCCGAGTGGCTCGCGGGCCGAGCTTTGGCCCACCCTGTCACTGTTCAAACAGGCCGGGTCGGGCCAAAGAATTTGGGCCCACCTTTTTGTCACAATGTGACAAGCACTTGTGACAGCCTAACAAATACTTTATGTCACAAGTGCTAAGTTTGCATTTGAAATTCACCAACGTTTGAATTTTCCCTAATGTTTGAATTTCAAATTCAAATTTGCAAGTCCCCTGATTGTCTATAAATAGGAGAACAAATATGAATTATTTTCATTTGCTTTCGAATTCCATGCAATTCTGTTGTTCAATTGTTCTTGAGTTTTCACTTCTTAATTCTTACTTATTTTTGTCTTTCTATTTTATAAGTTTTATCCATTCACAAGTTATGGCTGTGTTTCCATATTGTACTTGTTGGTTTCACCATGTCAACTAAGTGATGGAACACAACTATATCAATTATCTTCATTCACCACCATCTCATGAAACTTCTCCATATGAAGATGGTGTTGAAACTTCATTTCATCATTACTCCGCCAGGAGATATTATTCACTGCTGGTCCCAAGCCCGGATAAAGGAGGGTTGTGTTAGGTAGCCGACAGCCAGCGTAAAACCTAGTCGGATCCAAATATGAATTCTAGACTAACTATCTGTTGGGATGTAACCCACATAGAAGTCTAGAATTCATGTAGCCAACCCCACATAGTGGGATAACGGCTGGATATGTTGTTGTTTATCCATTCACAAATTATATATTATTCTTATTTCTAAACCAATCAATAATAATGTCTTTCCTTCGTCGCTCAAAATCCACCCGTTTTTCTCGTGAGACTCCTTCTGGTTCTATGGATCCACCATGGTCTAGCACATCTAACCCCATAATTTGTCCACCTCGTCGTTCTTAGCCCCAACTCCCAATGGATTTCATTCATGATTTGTATAACATAAATTATGCAGATCATGATGAAACACTTCCACCTGGCTCACTAGAAGAAGATGACAACATCAATTTTGCTGGACCTGCTGATTTTTCACCCCCACCAACACCCAGAGAGAACGAAGAAAATGATGTAGGTCCGTCAAATGTGGGAGCTGTTAGGAAAAGACAACGAACAAGTGTTGTTTGGAATTATTATGAAATAGTTTAAGTTGAAGGCGATTCAAGTTGAAGGCGAGGGTGAAATGGCTCAATGTAAGGTATGTAAAAAACGTCTTGTGTGTGGCGATAGAACATGTCATCTAAAAAAGCTCGCGACAAAGCATGAGGAGGCAATGGCCTGTAGTGAAAAAGGTAGTACACAAACTTAATTAAATCTTTCAGATAATATTCATCGCTATAATCCAGAACTAGATAAGGAGTGTTTAGCTAAAATAATAATTAAATTAGAATGCACTTTTTTGTTTGCACAAGATCTCGCTTTTAAGTGGTATTGTAAAACTGTACACAACTCATAGTCTAGAGGTTTATCTAAGAACACTATTAAAAATTAAGCAATGAGATTATTTTTAATATATAAAGATAAGCTAAAAAAATGTATTTAATCAACTTACTAGTAAAATCTCACTTACGTCTGACATATGGTAGAATGGATTAATAAATAATCATTATTTATGTGTGACAACCCATTGGATAGATGACATGTGAGCTATTCAAAAAAGAATAATTACTTTTAAAGAACTTGTAGAAGCACACAGTGGAAACTGCATAGCTCAAGCGATTTCACAGTCCGTATTAGATTATAATATTTTAGAAAAATTATTTGTTATTTCTTTTGATAATGCTAGTAATAATAATGCCACAGTGGAACGATTAAAACTTTTTGTGCCCTTAATTTTAGGGAGAAAATTGTTTCACAATAGATGTACATGTCACATTTTAAATCTATGTGTTCAACATGGTCTTCGTGTAGGTTCGATCATTAGAAAAAGTAAAAAGTTGTTTAAAATTCATACGCACTAATTAGTTCATGCTTATCAACTGCCTTATAAAAAATTTTGAAAAGACATTGAAACTAGATGTAACTCAATGTTTTTGTTATTACAAATGATAACACCATATAGAGAACTTTTAACAATATTTTGGAATAAAAAAATGCCTCCATCTCATCACATAATTGAACTTGATTGGAATTTGTTAGATATACTTATTTTTATATTAGAACAATTTTATCATGCTACAGGTACATTTTCTGGTTGTAAATACCCAACAATTCACCTTTTTTTAAGAGAAATATATAGTATAGTAAATTGTTTCAATAAAAATAGAGAACATTAAAGTTATATGCCATTTCTTGACCCAATGGAAGCAAAATTTAGGAAATATTGGACGCAAATTCCATCACTTTACCTAATAGCTAGTACGTTAGATCCCACACAAAAGTGGAATGTTGTAGATGGTTTTTTAGATTTTTATGGCAATGCCATGAATATTGATACAGATGATACGAAATATGAAGTTAAACAATTAGTATATGAAATGTATAATTTGTACGAATTTCATTTTAAACCTAGACAACAAGTTGAAGACTCATCAAAACAAAAAAATCCAAAGGAAATTTAAAATTTGAATTTTCAAAATTTTTGAGAAGTAAACAATAAAAAAAAACAACTACAACGCCAAGTAGTGCATGTAATGAATTAGACTTTTATTTAAATAGAGATATGCAATTTTTTGATGATGAAATAAATAATTTTGATGTTTTGGCCTGATGGCGCCTAAACCAACACACATATCCTGTTTTGGTTGCCATGGCCCGTGATGCGCTAACTCCTCCGGTGTCCATAGTACCATCGGAGTCTGTTTTTTCTACAGGTAACAGGGTGTTAGATCCAAAAAGATCAAGATTATCACCAAAAATATTGGAAATATGTGTTTGCTTTAAAGATTGGCTCGATGTGGAGTTCGAACAAGAAGGGATCGAGTTAGTAGATGAATCAAGTGAAGATGATGTTGATAACTAGCTGAAGCTACTTTACCTTTGCAATTTTATATTATTTTTTTTATTTAATCGAAAAGATGTAAAAATTTAATTTAACTATTGTACTCCCTCACCAATCAGTATTGACAATCGCCATTTGAGTGATGAGAGTTTTTTGCTAGCCGCAAGATAATGATCTTGCTGCAGCAATAGATTTAAAAATTTCCTGCCTCTAAAAAGAAACTAGGATTATTAGGGATGGTTGCTAGCTCATGTAAAAAAAGGTAAAAAAATTATTTTATTGAACTTCTTCAAGTGATGGCTTGAAGAGAGAAGTAGGCCATTTGTTTACCGAATGGTTCGAACCTCTATAAATTGTAGTGTCCCTTACTTATTTATTTTTTTAATTATGTTATTTTTTATTAATTATTGATATTGGATGCTAAAAAATTTATGTTTCGCAATATATATAAATAATAACCATCAATATATTTAAAATTTTCAAGTTAAATTTTTTATATATTTAAAGTATAAATAAACATTCTTCTTTTTATATTTGTATTATTTTTCATATCAATTCACAAGAAAATTTGTAAGGCATATCGAATTTTGAAATATAAAATGATGAAATAATATTTAAAACTTAAAATAGAAAATTGTTTAAAAAGGAAAAGAAGAAAAAAATTGATTTTTATACATGCATTATTTTTAAAAAAATTATTTAAAAAAAAAAAGAAAAAAGGGGTTGGGCCCGACCCGCTTGGCCTTACGGGCTAAGGGCCTAGCCCTCTAGCCCACGGGCTAGCTCGGCCTAGTCCGGCCCTCCTGTAGGGGGGCCATGGGCTGGGCCAGGCCCTATCCACAGCAAAAGAGGCCGGGCTGGGCCCGGCCCATTTAAAAAGCCCTTGGGCCGACCGGGGTCGGGCTGACCCGGGCCCGCCGTTTTGACATCTCTACTCTTTTCATCCCACTGTAGTGAGTCTCCTCTTTATTGCTTTTAGAGGATAGCCTATGCCTCTTAGCAAAGGTTTCCAATGATAGTTCGTGAAGGCGGGCTTGCTCTGCTACTTATCCAACTAATGTTGGATAAAACATCTTCACAATGGGTTGGATTAGGTCATCCATCCCACTAATGAAGTTGGACACAAAATAGTCTTCATCCAATGAGGGGTGTGCAAGGGATAACAAGGACCTAAGCTCTTCGAATCTCACTTGATACTCCTCCACCGTTCCCCTCTGTTTCAACTTATTGAATTCCTCAATAATGTTGGTCCTTGTCTTCTCTCCGAACCTGTTGCAAAGGCCATTAATGAACTCCATCCAACTCCATTCCATCCTTCCTCGATTCCAATTCTGGAACTAGGCGTTTGCTACAACATCCAAGTAAGCGATCGTCGTCGTGTTCACCTTCTCCCTCTCCACCACTCGATATTGGTAAAATACTCTTTCACACTGCCAGATCCACCACCGGGGTCTGTCCTTCTCAAACGGAGGAATGTCCATCCATGGCCTTGGAATGGTGAAGTGATTACCTTTAATCCCACGATTCGAATTGTCCGCCTTTGTTTCCACTCTTTCCCCTGTCTCTACTTGATCATTGGGCCTCTGCCTCGCCTTTGGCGTCGTTAAAATTAGCGCCTATGACACCCTAGGGGGAAAGTCAGTGGGGAGGCTGGCATGAGGCTGTCAAGCAAAGATGCTCAAGGCAACACTCAATTGCTGGCTTAATCCAGCAATCTCCTCTTGAAGTCCGCTCACTACTCGATCCACAATTCGGTCCAAATTGGCCGCATACTCCGACCAGCTCCAGTTAATCTCCTCTTGCGTGTTTCTGATGCCCAATTCTAAGATATCCAGACGATCCTCTACTTGCTCCTGGTACTGTCGCATCCCCACTTCCATGGCATCCAACTTGGATTCTGTCTGTTTCACCCGTGTTCTTTCTGCCCATTTCCGCAACTCTCAGGTTGTCAGCTTTGATACCAAATGTCAGATCTCCGATCTGACAGGAGGGTTCGTTCTCCCATAATTGAGGAAAAACCAAGAATAGGTGGGAAAGACAAATATGAGAAAGAGGGGGAAAGAAGACAGAAAGAGAGAGAGAATTGAGAGAACTAGGAGGAAAAAGATCAGTAGTATAATCCTCACATAATCTCCATCCTCGTTGGTATTCTCTCATTTATAGGAGAAACAATTATTTATAGCTTTTAGATCAGCTCAAGTGGCCATGTGCACTTGGCCCTAATCCCCTACACACAACCTCTAGATACAATCGTATAACTCCCCTACTAATCATATGTACCCAATTACAAGATTATCGTTGGGCTGTGACAATAGCCTTTAAGAAGGCTGTTGTAGAAGTGGAATACAGCTTTTGGAGCAACAGAATCTTCTATTCTCTTCCCTCTCGAATTCTCTCTTTCTCTCCGTTCTATCTCTCTCTCCCATCTTTTTCTCTCTCGACCTATCAGTTTCTTTCCAATTCTATTCTTTTCCTGGGAATTCTCCCAGAATTACCTAATTGTCCGACCCTCTATCTGAGGGCTTTACACATCTTTGCGCATCAACCTTTTAATGGTGGAAAGCTTGGTTTGTCCATCACCATGGAGTTAGGGGGCTGTTGCTGTGTGGTAGCAGGCTTCCCAAACTGCTGTCGAGATTCCTGATATTTGAGTTCATAAATCTGAGCCAAACACATAGCTACAACTAAGCTTTTAGGGGCTTGTACTCTGAATAGGATGCTGTAACCCACTAATAAACAACTCCACTTCCTATGACTTTGTCATCTTCTCAGACCTCACAAGTAGTTGCTTGAACCTCCTCCGTTGATCTACCACTGCACTCGTTTGCCTCAACTTAACTAATTCACCAAATCTTCCTCCCCAAATGGGTGGGCTGAACCATGTTTGACATTCTTCCTTGAATTCTACCCATATGAGCATTGGATTGTCCTCTTTGACCTTCATAAACCAAACTTGTGCATTCCCTGTCAAGTGGAAAGATGCCAATTCTACCTTATCCTCATCTAGTGGTCATCGATGTTGAAAAAAATGCTCACAATGATTCAACCAGGCTAGCGGGTCCTCCATGCCATCAAAAGATGGGAACTCAAGCTTAGAATATTGAGGAATAAATCCTCTGCTGCCCTGTAGGTTTGGCAGTCTCATGGTGTGTGACTGTTGGACACTATGGCTCTGTCCTCCTAAGGCCGCTGACTCTGTCTTCATTAATTCAACCTTGCATATTAAGTTTTGGATATATGATGACATCCTCTCCCTCTTTGCAACCTCTATGGCATGGTTATCTTTATGTATTCATGAAAGATTCAAGGAGTTGACTAAACCCATCGTTGCCCATGGTTGGCTCAGATCCCAATTTGTTAAGGGATCGAATCCAAGGATGATTAATAAGGACAATAGCTATTTCCTTGCAAGAAGGAGATGCTTTGTTAGTTCTTCTTCCCTTCCTACCTATGATGAAACTTGGGGCTTGTTAGATAGGACACCCCGATCTCTTGCACACAATGCTAGAAATAATTCTTATTACTTGTCAAAACTTTAAAAAGCTAGAGGGCATTTATAATAACCCTGACACAACTAAATAGGAAGTTCTAACTTATTAAGGAATAAACTAGATAAGGAAGAATCTACTAAATAGGAAGTTCTAACTTAGGAAATAAACTAAATAAAGAAACTAACTAGTCCTTTTTAGTTTTAGGACGCCTCTAATACACGTGGGTGATTGGCTGCTTTGCTGGCTTTGCTCTTGTAAAGCTCATAACATTCTGTTTTGTTAAATTTTCTTAGCATGAATGATATGGCGCAAAATGTCATTACTTATAGGAGGTTTTCAGTACTGAAGGAAATACTATATTTTTTACAACTGCATTCTATTCCCCTTTTATGAGCGTCCATTACAAGCTTGAATTTGTTTGTCAGTTTTTATTCTTGTGGGCCTGTCACATTTACAAGAATCTCTGGCATAGCTTTATTAGGGGGAATTCATGAAACAGGTTATTTGTTCTCGAGTGTCCAAAAATTATTGGAAATTTGTTCAAGCGGCGTTGAACACTTAAAGAGGGTCCGAGGAAGCCAGCATTGTGTCCATACTGTTTTTTTTGGTTAATTTGCATATTGCCGCGTGTTTGATACAAATAGAAAGCTAACACTGAACGGCTCCTTTCAGAATGAACGATGTAGTATTCAACGATTTACCACTCTTCCTTTGTAGCAAGTTTAGAGGGGGCATAAATTTTTGTACCAATTCCTATATCTACTGGTTTATTTATTGTTTCCGAATACCACGTTGAGATACAACTATTAATTTTATCTGGTTCATTTATTTGATTCGAAAGCACTAATCCATTCTTGCCGTGTATGCCTTTGAAGATTGTCCCCTGGGGTGACCTTGATTCTCTAGCCATGCTGCAGAGACAATTAGATGTGGACATCCTTGTTAGCGGCCACACCCATCAGTTTAAGGCCTACAAGCACGAAGGTGGCGTTGTCATTAACCCGGGATCTGCCACTGGCGCTTATAGCAGCATCACGTACGATGTGAACCCAAGTTTTGTGCTCATGGACATTGATGGCCTGCGTGTTGTCGTTTATGTTTATGAACTCATTGATGGAGAAGTGAAGGTCGACAAGATTGATTTTAAGAAGACAGCCACAGTTGCAACCCCTTCCACGCATTGACCTAGCTTCCATCGGTATTATAGGCTTTTGCCTTCTACCTACTTTCCTTTGCTTGTTTTATACTTGTCAGCCTTATTCTTGTGACCGGCTTATGTCCAAGTTGTTTCATCCTGTTGGATTTCACACTTCGTAGGCTTGTAGCCTTTCTGTTTGTAAGGATTCTGTACAGAATAAGTGATGGAAGTTCAATTTCACTTAACCCTTAGCTTTTTTAAGTGTCTTTGCTTCCCAGTACCAATAAGAATTGTGTACTAGAAAGCAAGATCCAAGTTAATCAGACACTAAACACTTTATCTGGGATTTGTATGCTAAATCTGCTACATCCATGATTGGTTACTCTTGTAAACGTCTACCTTCTTTTATACATCACAAGCCATAGATTTACGTACAGTTCAGAAATCTTAAATAAATTGACTAGCATGATATGCTATTTTAGACCTGGAAAACCCCAACTCACATGATGTGTAACAAACCAGCCCTACCTGCTACAATTTTCAAGCTTTGGTTGTTTACTTCTCAACAATGAATTCTTGAATTTCGATTCCTGTGTGTCGAGCACCACCTTGTATTCTCAGCATAGCTTCATCACCAACTTTAAGTGAAGTCACAGGTATTGCTGTAGCTTGATGTCCATCTCCTGCAGAGTAGACGTCAAGGGTAAGTAGAGAAAATGGAAAACCAACTGTGGGGGTAGAAGAGACCATGTGAGTGTTGGAAATGTCCAGGATAGACCTTTTTGTTGGTAACAGACTAAGGCAACTGTTTCTGCATTCTGAAGAAGGATGCTATAAGGAGTGTGATCATCTGAATCTATCTGCAGTGTCAAAACGTTTTAAAAAAGGATTACAAACTCACTTGATGAAACAACGCAAATGATTTTCTTTTAGTTAGTTAAAAAATTAGAAACTAGTCTGAAACTAAAATCGATTTTTCCCCTCACAGGTTATGAACTCAAGATGCCAGCTGCATCAGTCCAGTTGCTGAGGCTAGTACTAGTCGTTGGTAATTACTGTGTTTCACTTTCATAACTTTGGAGCATTTAGATTTTACCTGTCAGCTCCTAAGGATCTGACCCGTAATTTCTTTGATCAGCAAGCTGTTCAAAGGAGAAAGGAGGAAGGATAGAGAGAGAAATTAGGGGAAGAGAGAAACAGAGAGGGAGAGAGAGAAAATAGGAGAGAGAATGTTTAGAATTTGTTGGAATAAATTGCATATCAGTCAGTGGAAGGAATCAACTATATATATAGCTAGATTTTCTTCCCCACGTGTGGGTAACCGCTTATAGCAAGGGAATATACAACCTGCCCAAAGCAGCAACAAACTTTGTAACCCCTCCTCCCCCCCCCCCCCCCCCACACACAGCATATTCTACTAATTTTCTATTCCTCCCTTCCTATTACATTTAATTACTATATCATCCCTTTTTGCTACGTGGATCATGACAATTACCCCTCCCTACAAAATTTTTTTGTCCTCAAGAAATGTGGAGGAGGCTGGCTATTCTCGAGAATTGGTGAAGCATGTTCGGGAGGTATTCTCATGTATTGTTATCCGAGTGGAGATGAGACCACTTGATGAGAACTTGAGGGATATGAGTCCCGTGCTTGTAGATCACCCTCCTATCCAGCACAACTATAGGTTCCTTAGTACTCTCATTGGCACTTGGGAGACAAGGTAGGGTAGGACTCGTGGGTTGTGTCCCCACTGATTTTTTTAGGAGTGCCACATGGAATATCGGGTGGATGTTGGAGCCTTCTGGTAGTTGCAGCTGGTATGCTACATTTCCCACCTTTGCAGTGATGGGAAGTGGGCCATAGAATCTTGGGTTCAACCTGGAGTTGAGGTTTTGCAGTAAAGCCCTTAGGTGACCTGGCTTAAGCTTCAGATATACCGATTCACCAACTTGAAATTCCCTTTCACTCCTCCTCCTATCTGCAAACTGTTTCATTCAGTTATGAGAATTAGCTAATTCTTTTTTGAGCACTTGCAAAGCTTGCTGCCTTTGCT
The DNA here is from genome assembly GCA_036245055.1 of Diospyros kaki. Classification (NCBI taxonomy): domain Eukaryota; kingdom Viridiplantae; phylum Streptophyta; class Magnoliopsida; order Ericales; family Ebenaceae; genus Diospyros; species Diospyros kaki. The sequence continues at coordinate 36,673,970 of BSEG01000016.1, forward strand.
GGAGGTAAACATCCAAAGTTGCTACTGTAGAAGAGTCTCCTAGGGATGGCAGAAGTGGCGGTTTATAGCCATAGAGTGCTTCAAAAGGAGATCTCTTTATGGAGCTTTGGTGGTTAGAGTTGTACCATCATTGGGCCATAGGAAGCCACTTGTGCCAGGTTCTTGGCTGTAGGAAGCAAGAACATCTTAGATACATCTCCAAACACTGGTTCACCCTTTTGGTTTGGCCATCCGATTTAGGGTGGTAAGCAGTCGACATATGAAGTTTAACACCCAGCAGTCCCATCAGCTCTTTCCACAGCAAACTAATAAAAATCTTGTCGCGATCAAATACTATGGCCTTAGGTGCACCGTGTAGCTTAATGACTTCATCCAAGAACACCTTTGCTACCTCTTGAGCAGTGTAGGGGTGAACTAATCTGATGAAGTGGCCATACTTGGTGAACCTGTCTACTATCACTATGATGCAGTCATTTCCTTCTGATTTGGGAAGTCCCTCAATGAAGTCCATTGAGATACTCTCCCATGGTCCCTCGGGTATATTCAGTGGCTATAGTAGCCCTGGCTTGGCTACATTTTAGAACTTGCATCTCCTGCAAGTATCACAGCAATACAAAATCCTTAACATACCTTTTCATTCCTGACCATTGGAATAATTATTTGACCTTGTGATAGGGGTTCTCAATAGCCGAATGTCCCCCTATAGGGGGAAGCATGCAATGCTTCTATTATTTTCCTCCTCAGCTCCTCATCCTCTCCTATCACTAGCTTCCCTTGATACCGAATTAAGCCATTGCTCAAAGTGTAACCTGGTCTTGATGATGGGTTTACCACCAGCTGCTGAAAAAGTTCCTTGGTCCTTCCAGTTGCTTCGTAACTATCAACTACCTTTGGGCACCAATTGGGAACGATGGTGGTGATTGCAGCCAAACTTCCCTTCTCAAAACACCTAGATAGCGCATCTGCTGCTAGGTTTTTCTTTCTCTTCCTATATTAGATTACATAATCCAATCCCATTAGCTTTGTCATCCCCTTCCTTTGCAGTTAAGTGTGCAGCTTCTGCTACAGCAAGAATTTCAAACTCTCGTGGTCTGTTTTAATCACAAATCTTCCTCCTTCTAGATAATGACACCATTTCTCCACTGCCATTAATACCGCCAACAGCTCCTTCTCATAGATACTTAGCCCAAGATGTCTAGGTGATAAAGCTTGGCTTAGGAACGCTATTGGTCTCCCTTTCTAAACCAGCACTGCCCCAATACCCTTAGCACTCGCATCTGTTTTCAGAACTAAAGGCTTGTTGAAATCTGGTAGGCCTAAGGTTGATACCTTACTCATGGCTTGTTTAAGCTCACTGAAAGCTTCTTCTGCCTTGGAATCCCACTGAAATATGTCATTCTTCAAGAGGTTGGTGAGAGGTCGGCTAATGACACCGTATCCGGCGGTAGTAGCTTGTTAACCCCAAAAATCCTCTCAAACCCTTGACATTATGAGGTCTAGGCCAAGCAATCATTGCTGCCACCTTTTTGGGGTTAATGCTCACCCCTGTTTTTGATATAATTGTTAGAACCGCAACACAATATGTAAGGAAACTACACAGTTAACCAATGCCCCAAAGAAGCCAATAGCAGCAACGTATATATTCAGTTCGTCAACTATAGTAGACAACAACATAGGAAATCACAACAATAAAATCAAACGTAATAGCAATCAGCAGGGAAAGACAAAGACTTAAACCCAGAGTTTGGAAATCGCAAACCGCACAAAGGAAGAAGGCGTTGAGCAAGGCATGCTTGGAAGCGCCGATCTGAAGACAAACTCGCCCTGCTCCGGTCACAAGTAGGCTCCAGCGACTGTCAAAGCAGGATACAACAGTCTCACTCCGGCGAACGGCGACCTCAATCGACCGGATCTGGTAGAACCTGGAAGGCACCGACTCTCTATGACTGACTAAACTCGGTGGAGGAAAGAACAAATCAAGGCTGCCAAAACTCAAACTCGATGATGGAGGATGAAGTTCGACCTTTTATAGGCGAGTCGAGGGCACTGAAGAGGCAACGCAATGAAGGCTCGTCATTAAGCTCCAACGCTTGGGACAGCCAAACAGACAGAAAGATATGCAAGCGTCGGGCATCTGAACCGCCTCTGAGGAAGCCAAAATAAAAAAATAAGAATAAAGAATATAATTTTCTTTATATAAAAATTATATCTATAAGACCCGACCCACTCGTCCAATCGATTGGATGGACGGCAGCGGCGACGCGAGAGGGCCAAGGGGTTCGTCTGCTCACAAAATCTGGGTGCCCTTTAGGGCCCAAACTCAAGTGAGAGGGAGGAGTGCAAATACCCACTCCTATCTATTTACACAACCAATGTGGGACAACCACCCACACACACACACTTACACTCACACACTATAAAACACAACAATAATGTGTCCTAAATATTCCACCTGCTTTTGTGCAAAGGCACATTTCGACTCCTTAAAATACAATTTATTGAATGTAAAGACTTCAAGGGTAGTTTTCAGGTGGACTAAGTGTTGGGAAGGTGGGGTTGTAGATCAAAATGTCATCAAAGAAAACCAATATAAATTTGCACAAATAAAGTTCAAAAATCTGGTTCATCAATGCTTGGAATGTTGTTGGAGCATTGGTGAGGCCAAAGGGCATTACTATGAATTCATAATGCTCTTGGTGGATTTTGAAGGTTGTTTTGGGGATGTCTTCCGGCCTCATCCTAATTTGATGATAACCAGATCATAGGTCGAGTTTGGTGAAAACAAAAGCATTTTTTAATTCATCAAGCAAATCTTCCACAATAGGTATGGGAAACTTGTCTTTGATGGTCATGGCATTGAGTTGGCGATAATCGACACAAAATCGCCATGAACCATCTTTTTTTTTGACAAATAACACGGGAGATGCAAATGGGCTATGACTTGGTTGTATGATGGATTTTTGTAACATATCCTTAATGAGCTTTTCAATTTCAGTCTTCTGTCTAGGTGGGTATCAGTAGGACTTTAGGTTAACAAGCTCGGCATTAGGTTATAGGTTAATGGTGTGATCAAGTGACCTTTTGGGTGGTAAGGCAGATGGCTCGAAAAAAAGGTCCCTAAATTCAATTAAAAGCATGTTAAGAGAGTTGATTTCTTGTACCTTCCAGGGTTCATGTGAGTTGCTTTTCACCGTTACTACCAACTCCCCCTCCTACTCCCATTGCTCTTGGGTGAATTCCAAGGCATGTATAGAGAAGAGCTAGGCCACTTGGGAGAGTTTGCTCTTAAACATCCTTTGCAACCTCTTTCCTGAGATCATTTTACACACTCCCGACTCCTGACTGCCTGTTAGGGTCTTTTTCTTCCCATCCTTCTCAAAAGTTAGCTCCATTTTGTTGAAATCAAAACTGATAGGGCTAACCCCCTTCATCCAATCTACCCCAAGCACCACATCACAACCCCCCCCCCCCCCCCCAGCTTAAGTAGCCTCAAATCAGCCACAAATTCTTCACTGTTCATTTCCCAGCAAAACCCCACACAGGAGGACTGACTGAAAACCTTATTACCATTTGCTACTGTTACTGATAGAGGGTGTGAGCTGGAGATCTCACACTCTAATTTTCGAGCCATGTCTTCATCCAAGAAGCTGTGGGTACTCCCACTGTCCATCACCGAAACATTGTGGGCTCTTCCCTCCACCTTAATTATCTTGTTGTTGGCTGATCCTTTAAGGGCATGTAGAGAAATCTCCCCATTATCTTCTTCATCAACTTCTGGGGTTACCTCTACCTCTTCCTCTTCATTCTCTTCTTCTTCTAATATCAACAGCTGCCTCTTGCACTTATACCAAAAAAAGTATTTATCTCTACACTTATAGTAGAGACCCGCCTAACGCCTTTGCTCCATCAATCTTCCCCCATTAGCAGGGTTGGTAACTGTCGGAAGCAAGGCCAAGACTCCCTTGCCACCTTGCCTCGTATCCCTTCCAGTGACTCTGTTTCCCACCTGCCATCCACCAGTGATTACTCCCTTAACTTGGCTCCTTTGTTTCTTCATCAGCGCCTCAATCGTCATTTCTTACAGCCTTGCATTGTCAGCAGCTTGTTCTAGTGTCCCTGGTTGCATCATTTTAACCATTGGTCTCACCTCATCCCCTAAACCACTGATAAAATTAGACACAAAATATTCTTCCGACAAGTGGGGTTGATGCACCACCATCAAGGACCTCAGCTCCTCAAATTTGAGTTGATAGGCCTGCACCGTTCCCCTCTTGCTTGAGCTTATTAAATTTCTCGATCATGTCCCTCAAACTCTTGTCTCCAAACCTCGTACAAAGGTTTCTTGCGAATACATTCCATGGGCTCCCTTCTTTGGTCACAAGCCATCCTTGGAACTAGGTGTCCCCCGTCTCATTCAGGTAAGCAGATGCCAGAATGACTTTTTGCTGTTCTTGAACTTAGTATAGCGTGAAAATTCTTTCACACCTCCTTATCCACCATCTCGGGTTCTCTCCATCAAATAGTGGAATGTCCAATTTAGGCACAGAAAAGTTCGGCAGATTCCGATGAGCCTGAGCTCCGAGCCTCCTCCCCATCGTGCTTTCCTCTGGTTCTAATTCAAATTCCAACATTCCAGCATGCGGAGGCTCCATCCCTACCCCAGGAAGGATTGGTCATGTTCTATCCCTGGGAGGAAACTCCGTTGAAAGCCTCATTGGTTGCTGAGATGCGAACATCCTTACGAATTGTTGCATCTATTCCATGAGTTGTCCCCTCAACATAGCACTTTGCTCCCAATTTTCTTCTCACCATCTTTCCATTGCTTGGGTAATTCGATTATCCACCCCTACTCCTACTGAGGATTCGAGAGTACCCATTCTAGTCTGCATTTCAGCCATGGATGTCGCAACTTGTTGTAGCTGGTTCTTCATTTGGTTCATCATTGTTCCATCTACCATTGCTAGGTTACCCCACAGCTCCGAGCATTTGCCAAGACGTGGCTCTGATACCAAAATGTCAGCTCCCAAAGATCTGACCTGTAATTCCTTCGATCAGCAAGTTGTTTGAAGGAGAAAAGAGGAAGTATAGAGAGAGAAATTAGGGGAAGAGAGAAACAGAGAGGGAGAGAGAAAATAAGAGAGAGAATGTTTAGAATTTGTCGGAATAAATTACATATTCGTCAGTGGAAGGAATCAGCTGTATATATAGCTAGATTCTCTTCCCCATGTGCGGGTAACCGCTTACAGCAGGGGAATGTACAACCTGCCCAAAGCAGCAACAAACTTTGTACCCCCCCTATAGCATATTCTACTAATTTTCTATTCCTCCCTTCCTATTACATTTAATTACTATATCACCCCTCTTGTTATGTGTATCATGACATTACCAAGCAGACATGTTTAAAAAGAACACTAAATATGTAACAGTTCTAGCGGATTCAACTAGTGCGATTAAGGCTAGCGATTGTGATTGTGTGAAATATGTAATAATTCTGTTTTGTTTCTCATTTTTTTTTAAGTTGTCCAGGCAATAGAGTTATCCTAGATCCCCATGGTTGGACAAGAGAGGAAAAGAAGCCATCTACAGGTCAATATTATCTAGCATATCCTGACTTCAATTCTGTTTTAATGTTTTATATCTCATTAACAACCCATCAATATATATCATTACCAACCCATCAATCACTTACTTTACTCTCTCAGAAACAATGTTTCTCTCTAGTAACTATTCTTTTCTGAAATCTATCACAGCTGTCTTCTATAGGTGCATGAAATCCTCAATATCACAACAATGGCCTAATTCAAGAATTGTGAAGGCTTCAAGTTATTTCTCACAATCCACTCTCCACTAGGTAGTAGTCTATGCTTCAAAGAATTGATGCAACCCAAAGTTCTGCTGGAAAACCTATTTACAGGACCCTCACTAGAATAATCTTTGCTTACAAGTGCAATGTCACTGGGTCATCTTAAATGCTACCAAAGCAGTTGAATATTCAGTCATCCAAGTATCCCCATTGCATGTGAATTTTTCTTAATTCAAATTAATGGAAAAATCTATGAAGTTTCAGAAATTGCTCAATTATGAACATTATGATAGGACAATGTTACCAACCTTTGCCTCAACAAGGATTAATGGTCTAGTCTCTATCTTCACACGCCCAACTATAGCAGTTCGTTGAGTTCCGCTTTGATCAACCACAATTACCTCTTTACCTGCTTTTAACTCTGAAAGGTAGCAAGTCTTTCCACCGGGAACAGCAACATAGGCATGCACGGGCCCCTAGAAGCTTACAAGAGCGAGCAGCATTAGGAAGAAAAAATAAAAGCAATAAATGAGAAAATGACTCCATATACTTCACATAACTTCGAACACAATACGATAAACAATTTGTATCTTGTAAACTTCCCATGACTTGTGCTTCGAACACAATGAAAAGCAATTTGTGTTTCATATATATTCTAGCATTCTCTTACTTAAAACCAACAGGAATACAAAATAGGCTTTATATCCCTCATAGCAAAGCACGGATCTCTAGGACGATCTTAACCTTGTAACTTCAAGTTCCATTGGCATGATCAGTTCACTTCAATGGACAAATAACTTATGTACCTGGAGTAACATGGTGTTGAAGGATTTTGATGCAACTGTTCTAGAATTTTAGAATGCAAATATTGTCTACAATATATCACAATATAAAAATTCCTATTCTATTCTCCTTTTTCTCTCAACACTGTTAGAAGGTGGAAACACATCATGAATTTCGTGAAATCTATTATTTCATGGAAACATAACTAAGGAAATAACAGTCATCACAGGTAAATGAGAAAAAGAAAATGTGATGGTGATTAAATACACTAATGTACATAAGCAGACTAGGAAGACATTGCTGAAATTTTAATGGCGATTGAAGCATTGAAACTAACAAGTCAATCCTCAGCTCTGCCATGCAAAAACTCACCGCATTGACTCGGAAAGGTCTGCTGGAAATATAATTGGACTCCAAGCATTCTGAGTGAACAAGGAATAAACCTCTTGCAAAGGACCCAACCTACACAAGTATTCATGAAACAAGAAATGTCATACTATACGTGGTTAATGGAAGTTAAGCAATAGATCAAAACTGGAGATATAGTTGGGATACTAGGAGCAAACCAGGAGCCCTTCACCAGGTCTCATGATGCTACAGAGGTCCACACAGACTCGATCGCCCATTCCAGCCATTTGAACTTCAGTTACAGTGGCTTTGGTTAAGGCCAAAATATTGCTTGCTTCATTGCTTCTATCAAAATACTCCTGATAACATTAACAGTGACTAAGAGCAATGTTTTAGCTAGAAAAGAATTCCCGTTCTAGAAAGTGTGTACCTTCAGCTCAAGGACAGCTTTGACATCCTCACTTTTCAAAACAACTCCACCTAGACCTAGCTCCAAGGCCTACAAAAGCAGAAACATCAAAGTTTACATTCTGCATTAAAGAGTGTAATCACAATTTAGAGAATAGAGAATATAAAGATTTTTATGTGATCATTTATTGATCTTTTTGGGTCTCTCATTTAAAATATTCAAAAATTACCTCAAGGAAAATTTGAGCTTCAGGGGTGGTTTTCGAAATGGCAAGAACTGTTTTTTGACTGCTATGAAAAGCTGCAACAATATTCTCTGCAGGTATCACCTAAGAAAGTCATTCATTAAACAAGCCAACTGATGTATTTCTGACAACCAAATCAAATTTCCAATCGACCCATAAATATACTGATTGATAAAAACAAGAGGCAAGAAGTTGTTATAGGTGGCATGGGTAAGAAGCATTAGAAAAACGATTGTGGTACTGACCAGAACTTCAAATCCTGTTACAGTTTAACACACAAAATAACTGCTGTCCAACAGGCAGATGAATGAATAAAATAACTGAAGACTCTGCAACTGAAACAGAGAAGTCCTGAGGATAGTATTTAATGGTGGAGAAGTAGATTAGTTAACAAAAGGCTAGCAGTCGACATGGTAACCCTACGGCAAATACCAGGATTGTCATATAACTGAAAAATGATAAAAGGGCTAACATCATAGTCAATTTATTCAGCAATATTCCCAAATGCAGGTATCTCCATGTGATCATCAAGTTTAGAACAAACTAGTCCATAGACATGCATAAAATTAGCTTTGATAAAGGCATTGCAAAAGCATATTAATGTACTCAGGAAAAAAAAAAAAAAAAGAGCATATTAATGAACTAACAGACTTGAATACACCAACTAGTCATTCATGAGCATACCTGCCAATCTAGTAAACTAACAATAACATTTTCTGCTTGCTTATCTTCTGGATGAAGTTGCTCCAACTGTTCGGGAGAAGAAATCTCAAAGAAAGTGGCAACTCTTCTGTCCTTACTATCAAAAAGCTCTCCCTTTTCTATAAAGAGGGGATGTATCAATGCCATAGCTGTACATTTCAAAACCAGTAAAACACCTTTAAAACTTGGAAACTTCTGCAATGGAATTAATAGTAAATTTTCAAATTGGTAGATGGTGTAGAAAACAGCAGTGCACATAATGGTTGTGAAGATTTGTTAGTGTGGGAGAAGGAAGCATGCTTTGGTGATTACCAAAGCAAAACTACAATAAGCAAGATCAATATTCTAGTGAATTGCACATAAAATGCCGAGGACAGATGCCCATTCTACATATTTTTGAGGTAAGTAAAGAATAACAAGTTTCTGAGTTCCAAGCTAATATCCAACATGTAAATATACATGATGCTTATAGTTATACCTAAAAGATGTCCTGCACGTTGACACTTGTCCAAATCTTAGGCAAAAAATCTTTCCCATGTCAAGTAAAAGAAACTTGGCAAGTTATTACATCATTGAAACAAATAAAAACTTTCTTGACTGTAGCTGCAATGGTGCATTTGGTCCAGTTAAGGGATCAGCAGAAGTTAGAGATCTCTTGAATAAAAGAAAATAGAGACAGACTATGATCCTTGGTAAAATAAAAGCCTAATGTTCAATTTGATAAAGTAAAACACTAAAACAAGCTGCTATGAGACATTAAAGAAATTTCCCTGAATTCACCAGTGTTCCAATAGACACAGAAAGCCCATGTGATTCAGCTTAAAATTAAATTCCCATGCTTGCTATAACTGAAAATCAACCCAATTCTAGGCCTAAAATCACTTCCGGTCTCAAAAACCGAATGCGATGAAGTGTTATGGATATAGCCTTCTGGTATACATTTGACTTGGCCATGTTTGCTAAGCTAACTTCTATGTCAAATACGAAAGTAGAATTTCTTAAGTGTGTTTGGGAGAGTGGAAAGTAATGGAATTGGATGGAATGGTGAGGGACGGAAATGGGCACTCTTTGTTTGGGAAGCCTATTAGTAATGGAATGGAAAGAGATTGGATGGAACCCTTTTCCATCCAATCTGCCCCAAATGAGCATGTTTTGTCTCCAAATTGGAGGATTTTGGATGAAAATTGACTTAACTACTCATTTTTTCCATCCAATTCCGTTACTTTTCATCCCATCTTCTCCCAAACAAAAAAGAAATAATTTTTTATTCCATTTTCATTCCACCCATTTATAATTCTTTTCATTCCATTCCATTCCGTTACCAAATCTCTCCCAAACACAGGGACAGGATAATTCACGGATATTAAAATCACTGGCATACTCTTTCAACAGATAATCAATCAATCAAGAAAATGTATTCTCTGGCTCATATTCATAATTTCTGTTCTTATTCTCTAACCCAACCAAATCACAATCAATCATTTTCCTCTCCTCTTCTTTCCCCTTAATAAATCTAAAAGCCAAACTTGGCATTAGTTCTCAATTTTCTCAACCTAAGCGGAAGACATGTATCATTTGAACCTAGCAGATAGTACGAACATTTGAGAATCTCGATATTCATGAAGAACGGGACATGAATAATTCACGTCACAGCGATGCCCCAAAGGGAAAACTGAGTAAAGGAAGCTTACAGGACCATTGCTGAGCAAGGTCTCGAGAATGGGTGGGGAAGAGGAAGGTGTTCCAGCCTCTCTCGACGGCGGCCGTCATCACTTGCTTGTTCTCCGTCCATATCCAGACCTTCTTCTCCTTCTTCTTCAAAGGACTCGACATCTGTGAAGATGAACACACGGCCACACAAGAACTGATACCAAACCGGACCCTCTCATCACAGCTATACACGATCGATCGGCAACATCTCCCTGTTTGGGAAGGGAGAAAAACACGGCGACAGTGAGTAGGCGAATTCTTATCCTTTACATAGATCAGTACTTGAACCGAAACCCAATTCCGTATATGAATGTAGAGATATCGAAACGGAAAGAAAGGAAGAACCTCTTCTGATTCTGGAGATTCCAGAGGAAAGCGAGGCAATCGACGCCGCCATTTTCACGATCTCTGATTGCTAAGTTAAGTGGGTTCCGTTTCTTTCATTTAAAAATTAAAAAAAAAATTGCTAAATAAATTATTATATTTCATTTTTAAAATTAAATTGACTATTATATTTTAAAATAAGTTTATTTAAGAGTTAAAATTAAATTGATGGCTACATTTTAAAAAAGATATAAATTACATAATGACTTATTTAATTATTTTTAAAATAAAATGATCGTATTAGCTACAAAAATTAAAATATAATAATTTATTTGATACTTTATAAAAAAAAAAAATCATTTAAGGATACGTAGAATTAGGCCTGTGGGCCACCAAATGCCTTCTCCCCCTTTTGGATATCATTGCGCCCCCAGTTTGGATCATCGGGAACCCCTAAATTAAATGGTGCTTGTATTAATATGTTATTAGTCTATTAAATGTTAATTATTAAATATTAAAATATTTTAAAATTCACTAAACCCAATAAATTTAGGTAACGTTTGCTAATTAATATATAGAGCGAAAAATATAGAATATGAAAAGCATTCTGAACACAAATATTTTTCATTATATTTGTTAAATCTAAAAAGAAGTCATATGATTTTTTATTTTAAATTTTTAAAATAAATTTATTCATTCCCCCTTTGAATAACTTATCTTGAATTTTATAGATAAATTATTTTAATGAAGACTTATTTTATTTATTTTAATAAACCCTACCTTAGAAACCTATTAATCCCTCTTATGTGTAACAAATAAGATCCTGAATGAAATCTGTGAACTAAGTTCACTCTAAAAACTATATACAAATGAGTATCACAAGCAGAAAATTAAAAATTAAAATAAAGAATGTAGAACATTAGGTTTTTTAAAGTAGTTCAGGCCTAACTATTTAGGTCCAGTATCCTTGTTAAGAATTTAAATCACTTACTACACAAAAGGTCAATCATAAGCTTATTTAATGCAGGATCATTCAAACAATATAATTCTAATTGTCTGATTCAAGAAATCAGTTACATTTAATGTAGTGTAACTGTTATAATTTTGAAATTCTACGAGGATTAATAGATTAATATTAGAGATTAGTAGATTAACAGAAATGGTTACTCGATTAATATTAAGTCTTATTCAGTTAACCCCGTTGTTACTCGAATAAGAATTAATAATAGAATTTTTAATCAATAATACTTAAGTGATTTTTAAGTACAAATTCTTAATCAACTAATATTGTTGGATAGTGTTGACGTTTAATTTTAGCCAACTGTTATCTGTTTTGGGCCAAAATGAGTGTGTCCGAAATGCCAAGAGGAAGAAGCAGGTAGAGAACAACTCAAAGAATTTTTTCGTAATTCGACCAAAACGATGCCTACTCCACAACCGCACCCTCAATATTCTTTCAAAGAGGCAATCTTTTTTATTATTCCTCTCGTCCCCTTATGACATTCCTAGCCCCTATTTATAACAAGGGACTTTTACAATTTATCTAAGATGTAAAAATAACGAGATGATATGGTGGAAGACAAACAGTCCTTATCGTCTGTATAAAATCGGGAGTAGAATCCGCATTATAAGGAGTATGGCTCGCCTCAGATAAAGTAAATGAGACCTTATTTCTGACTGTCCATTAGCTTTGTTGTCTACGCGAGCTGGGAAGTTTTAGACTACCGAACTAAATAGTCGAGCCAGCGAATTGGAGGGCTTTGTTGAGAGCCCGTTGAATTGATCGTTGGGAGTTCACTGGAAGCTTGTTCATTTCCGCAACTTGAGCTCGGATTTGGACAAGATATATGAGTTTGTCTTGGTGAGCCCGTTATTAGGCCGCCTTGTCAAACTGGACCAAGTCCATAAAAAGTGGTGCGGAAAACATGTAAAATAGATAGTCAATTAAAATCATCGTAATTTAACCAAGTGATCTTTTACTCAATTAATGATTATAATTAGTTGATTGTTTCAACAAACTCTTTAAACACTTACAGAATTACTTGAATAATATTCGAATATCTTTTTCTTTATTCAATTAAACTTAAAAAATATATTTGCTATACTTTGTCTTAGACATGTTGATATTACTCAAATAGTATAACAAGTTATTTGATTGTTTTATTGATACTCGAAATATTAGTCTATTAATATTCGAAACTACTTCATTAATTAACTTTGACTTGATGTTACTTCACTAATATAAGATATTACTCAAGTAATTGACTTATGTTAAATTTGAATTCTAAACTCTCGATTATCATTACTCGATTAATTTAGGATTAATAGTCAAGTATCTTGTGATGAACTCTTTAAACTAAACTTCTCAGTCCTTTGTACTCAATTAACTCACAATTTTACTCGACTTTTAGATTAGTTGAACTGTTGATGTCTTCATTATGTGTTTCGTACTTATTTAACAGATATTTTGTAAGAAATATCAAAATCAAATAACTCAACACAATAAAATAAAGTCTAAGAATCTATATTGTATATAATATTCTAAAGTGTCTACTTTTAAAATTCTTTTTTGTCACGTGACAGACTCTTCTCAATTTTTTTAAATTTCTTTAAATACCTGTATTATCACAAACAACATTAAAGTCTAATGAAATTAAATTAAGTTAATTAATCTTGATTAAAGTATATTAAATTAAATTTAACTAATAAAACTAAGACATAAAAAACACATTGCCAATCCAATCCATCATTTTTGGCAATGGAGACAATGAATTCCAGCAAACCCATCCTCTTCTACAATGGATTTCAAGAACCCATCCTGTGTTGTGGCCATCGATCCATTTATGGAAGAATAAGATGATAATGATTTAGTGAATTGCTAGTGGAATAAGGTTTGATCACTGGGAAAAGGTTGGATTCTTTGTCCTATCTTTGTAAAATAAGGTAAAATCTTATCAAGATATAATTACAAATAAGTAAATATTAAATTAATAAATAAACACAACCATTACATCTCATGTTCCAATGTTCGAACAATTTAAGCATACTACACAATACAATACAGCATAAATTTATTTTAAATACGAAATTAGAAAATACTATCTTATGATCGTCTATCTTCGCTTTTCCCTTGAAATGCTCAAATCACTTGTGACAAGTTTGAATATATTAAATTAGATGATAAACTATCTAGTGACACCTTTAAGTAGGTCTTCATGCATATGAATAAGTACATGTGTTATATATAAACTTTCTACGCCTATTATGAAAAACAACATGGTAACCACTATTTATCATTTATCAATTGAACTCATATTGATTGTATCAATTGAACTCATATTGATTGGTTCAAAGTAAAACACTAATCATGCATTGATGATAATGTACCTTTTTATTTAGTTGCTAAGTCATAAAAGATGTTGATATGACCAAATATGCATGAATATAGTGCAATAACTATAAACTTCGTATTCATCCATAAATTTCCTAGTTATAGTGCAATTTATGTCAATTAAACAATCATGTACGTAATAAAATGTAAATTACAAGGTGTTGGTGCAATTTGAACAAAATTGAAGAGTATATGAATAGTAAATAAAACATAGTGAGTTTAAGTATAATACCATAAAAGCTTAGGGGTAGAAGTGTCACCTCTTGAAAGTTTAAACTTTTGGAAAATTTCACAGCTCCCACTTTCTTTTTCGTTCAAGATTGGTCATTGAACAACCTCCTTTCAAACGACTACTAAAAAATATCATTTGTAACATGCCACTAATCCTAATAAAGGTATTATAAACAACACCAACCTTTATGTTTAAAGAAAATATATGAGTTATTAACTAAAAACAATCAAGATATGAGTCACTAAATTGTTCTCCTATTAATTAGGCTAATGAAAACTTTGTGAAAACATGAAACCATTCTCAATGAATACTTTTTTTTCATGTACTTTATAAGTAATGATAAACTTTTTATATTCTGCATGCGAAAATTTAATAATTTTATATAAGCAATAGCACATCAATCATGCAATCAAGATTGATTAACTAACATATATAACATATATATATAACGTTCAAAACCTAAGACAAGTATTAACAACATCAAACATAATCAAGTCTCTGACTTCTTGTACACATATTCTTCAAATAACGAGCACCATTACCTAGTCTTAGTCTAGGAATTACATTCTAAAGAAAACAAGTAATACTTACACAATGTTGCCCTACACTTTTAAACTTCATTCCAATTGGCAACACTTATCCCTTAATTCTTATTATCTACTTTTAGACTGCTAAACAATCATTCAATTGCTATCCTGTCTCTGTTGGCTAAGGGAAAATTGCACATATATATATATATATATATCACATTCTTATAACCTCGGAAAGTAACTTTTCAAGTTTGATGATGGGAAAGTGATTCCCACAACACATAAGAATGCGATTCCCATGGAAAAGCCACATTCCCGAGAATCTAATTTACCAAATGTGGCAATCACTTTCCCTATAATTGAATTCTTGAATATGCGAGTCATGTTCCATGTACCAAATGCAATCTAGAAATCTTCTACAAGCAAATTAGAGCCCAAACTCATTGAAAATTAAAGAAAAGCCCATCAAAATTCTATCTCCCTATTTTCCGTCACAAGCTTTGTTTGAGCTAATCCAATTTTTTTTTCTTTTCCTTTTTCTTCTCTTTTCCTTTCTTTTCTAGCATTGCCTAGTCCCCTTTGGTAAGCACCTAGTCACTGATTTAATCTCCTTTATTTTTTTTCCTCTTTCTTTCTTCCTTTGTTTATACATATAAACTCTTATATAATTGCACATTGACCCACTTAATCTACCTTATCTCACTTAGCTTCTAAGAATCTCTTACGAACCCGATTTAATCTTCTTTATTCACTTAAGGGCACAAATTTTCCAAAACTTTCTTAAATGCCCCTATAACTTTTCCCAACATTTATTAATTTTTTTTCACATTCTCCCTAAACTTTTAATCTTTAGTCCAACCTTGTGATTTCTTAAAACATTCTTGAGTCCAACCTTGGAGGTCCACTTGTGCCCATTTTAAAAATCTCCATGATTCAAGCCCATTAACTAGTAACTTTTTTTATTTTGGGTAACTGAGAACCTTTGGGTCATTTGCTTTAGCCAATCTCACTTGAGGGTTGGTTCTTAACCAAAAATACACCTTTACTTAGGTTTAGTTTGCTTCCCAAAGTCCCTCAAAATAATTTGTTTTTTTAGGCCAACATTTTAGTCATGCAGACACTATCCTGTTTCCGAGATCAAATCCTATTACTAAGCTCGTCTGGAGTTTCACATCTTTATTCCATGCTTATGTGTTACTTTTTGAGGTTTTGAAAACAACTTGAATTGGCTCTTTTTAACCCTCAGTTGTCCTTCTTAACCCTTAGATTCTCCTTTAGACTTGTCTTAAACCTCAATTTAAATTAAGCATGCAATACAGGGTTTTACATTCAATACCTCTAAAAATAATTTCATCATTGAAATTTATTATGGCTTATTCTCCACTCATGAGACTTAAAATTAAAACCATCCTTTCATTTTTCCATTTATGATTCCAAACTTTATGTCACTGGTCAAGTTTTTTCTCAAGCTAGTTCTTAGTTCAATAATCTTTACATCATCTAGGACTTTTTCTATCACTTAGCCTCATATTCTCTTAATCGAGGCATCCATTTTCTTCAGAATTGTTCCCTTGAGTTCTTGAATTCTTCTGTGGTCTTGGTCCTTGACCAATGAAAATATCTCAGCTTCTATTAAGCATTTCAAGGTTTCACCTTCTAGGTTATCCTTAATTAAATCATTCCTTGACTAATTGCATTATGGCAGTGCTTCGAATTTCTTTCTCTAGAATCAACTCACATTTCCATTTCTAAAAATCTTATAGGTTACTCAGATGTCACTATACCATTTCTCAAATCACAAGATCTAACTAACTCTCTCATTTTGAATTTACGGTTCTCGTCGTCTATTACTATCTTATTCTCTGGGAAGTTTTTAATCGTGCCACTTCTTTTGCAAGTATAACTTTTTATAGGCTTAGCCATTTTCTGTCTTAAACAATTTTACTCTCTTTCCAAGAGGTTCTCTATGGCTTTTCCTTTCAATTTATTCTTGTATGAACATCGTACCAGGGTGTTAGCTTTCTACTATCGAACTCTTTTATATCTTGAGTCCCACTTCATGATTCACTTGATTCTATCTGTGGGTTCTCACAAGTTCACTTTTCTTTAATCACAGAGACTCTTACTCATCTTGTCTCACTCTTAAACCCATATGATTTTGTTTTGGGACTGAAGTATCTTGTCCTTAAACTCAAACTTTGATCTCTTTCCTTAGCTATGCATCATTCCATTGGTGAAATTTTGGATCCTCATCTTTTTTATCATCTCAATCAAACCTTTTTGGACTATCAAACACATAACCTATGCAATATTCATTCTGGAAACTACATTGAATGTCATTACACTAATCATCTAGATTAGTTGTGTTCATTGTTCATCGATCTTGGGTAAACATATAGAACACATGTTCCTACATAATGCAATAGGATTTCTCTTCCAATTCAGCACACAAGCCATCACAGCATTGCCTTCCAAGTAGCACACAATACTACACTCATAGTCCCTTAAGAATTTCATCACCCGTCAGTGACCCATGTTTTCCTATTTCTATAAAGCTCAAGCTTTCGGCGATGATGGTTCATGCAAATCTCAATCTTTTCTCCATATAGCAACATCTCACATCTAAGATCTTATATAGAAGCAATCTTTTCTAGGTCATGGGTTGAACGTATCACTCTCCTAAGTGACAACTGTCTTAACTCTCAAGAAATAGCTCATTTATTTATCATTAGCACACAACTAAACCTATACGAGAAATGTCCTTTCATGTTTTTTGACCATCTTGCTTCTATTGGCAATGATAACACATATGCCAAGGTCAACTTCTTTTGAATTATAAGAGACTTCGTTTACTCTTTTGTTCCAAATAATCTACCTTTATCACTTCTCAACTTATTAGCAAACCAACTATCACAACCTCTGGGGTTTGTTCTCATTTGTTGCCCAGATCTCTCTTATTGAGAAGTTCATTCGTTGCAAACTTTCATGATCCCCACATTCTTGTAGTTTGTTAAGATCTCAAGTTATTACAAAGCTCTCTTTTCTTTTCAACGGGATTAATAATACTATCCTAAATAGCTTCAAATGCGTAGCTATCTTATCACCGTATATTTTCCATAGATGCTTGTTCTCTCATTATCGACATGCAGCAAATCTAATTCTCTTTTCAATTTAACCTAACACTTTGAGCACACCTTCCATAAACCTTCTGGTTGTTCTTATTCTTGGCAATCTAGTAAGGTGCATCTTAATTTTAGGTTCTGAAGTGTTTGTTTACTCAAGGCACCATTATTTGTACTGCTACTTTTAAGATTCCATCCAAACCCAGCTCAACAAACTTAGGGGGCTTAGGCGAAGAAGTTGGGTGGCCGTTTCTCAAGAGTAATAATATTTTTTGTAAAAAAATAAATAATATAACTTCCAGAAGAAAATTACATCATTTCATTAAATTAAAAAAAAAAAAATTGAAGTTCAATCAACTATAAAATATAATAATCTTTTAACAATAGTGAATTTTCAAGTAAAATATAATATCTGAGAGATCAAAAGAAAAAGAGCAAAGTTAAATAAAACTATTTTCAAAATAAAAAATATTAGATTCTAGAGATAAAGAAAATTAATTTACACCAAAACATAAAGTAAAAGGATAAGAAGTAAGAAAATAAACTCACCTTATAGTGATACGGTCTTTATGGGTGGCTCGCCAATTACATAAAAATATTAAAGATTCAAGAAAAATGAAACAAGAAAAACAAAAGCATATAATAACTGTTATTGCTTTTGATTAGAAGTTTGTAATTGAGAGATTTTTTTTAGGGCTATAATTGAAAGATTTATAATTAAAAATAAATTTATAGTCTTAAAGTCTATGGGATATTCAAGAAAAAATAGTAAAAATTGAGAAAAGAAAATTGAGAACAATGGGAAGAGAAAATGAGAAAGACAAAACGTTGTAGATTGATTGTTGAACTAAGTGTCCATATATTTGTGTCCGTATAATAAAGTATGTATTATTAAAAAAAAATTAGAAAATACAAAATTTTAGAATCTTCATAAATGAGGAACTTTAGAGAGTCGCCTAAATAGCTTCATAATCGAATCGGCTCGAATTCCATTTTTTCTCAATATCCTTTAGTGATAAAAGTACATTTTCTTATAATAAAATGCCTTCTAGTTGGCTTATCTATTCCATTACATCCCTCATGATGTGGGAATATGTAGTGCCGATAACGTCCTTAGTTGACCTCTATATATTGCATGTCTCTCATCTTAATGTTATATTTTTCCAAGTTACTAATATTTAAATTATGTTTGATTGCACATATTTATCATAAAAAATATATAATTATTACACATAGTTTTTGTGAAAGCAATCAAACACTCTTAACTTTTCTATAAAAAATATGTATATAGTACAAGCATTTAAATTTTTTTTTCATAGAATTCATTTTTTAAGAGATAATCTAATTTTTATTTTTTAA
Source organism: Diospyros kaki (assembly GCA_036245055.1). Lineage (NCBI taxonomy): Eukaryota > Viridiplantae > Streptophyta > Magnoliopsida > Ericales > Ebenaceae > Diospyros > Diospyros kaki. The sequence goes on from BSEG01000016.1 coordinate 36,692,927, forward strand.
ATAATTATTATTTAAAATTAAATTCTAGATAATTCAATCAATCACACCCTTAAATCAAGAGTGATCCTCAAAATCTTAAACATTAAATCCTAAACCACGAGTGATGTAGGAGACGTCGGTGAGCACAAAAGGTAAGGGTGACGACAATGCAGGTAGTAGCCATGAGCCTGGAAATAGAAGCAAATGGGGACCACAAGTGTAGAAGCAAGCAAGCGACGACCACAATTATAGAAAAAGCAGACGGTGAAGAACGGCGAATTATAGGAGGACGATTGACAGGGGCGGAGCTAGGATTTTTTATTTGGGAGGGCTTCAATTTTTTTTTCCAGCCATAAGTTTCAGCAATAAGAGAAAAATAGAACGATAAAAATGAGAATTTAATTAGCTTTACATGCATATTGAATATAATTCATTAACTTAAAAGGAGAAAGCAAAAAACAACAAAATTACAAAAAATGTGCAATATAAATACCTTATAAAATTACTTAAGCCGCAACTTGCGATTCCCTAAAAGATTAAATTTGTCAATGAGTATCTCTGTATCAATACTAAGAGCAATCTCTTTTTCAATGTAGATAATCATGGTGTTTGCTAGAAATTCATTCTCCATTTTGTTGTGAAGTGATGTTTTGATTAGTTTCATCCCTGAAAAAGCTCGTTCTGTTGTTGCTGTAGAAACTAGAAGAGTCAACACTAAACGAATTAACCTATCGATTAAGAACTAATGTTGTGATTTCATCGTTTCAACCAACATCCGACATAATTGAGGAAGAAAATTAAGATTCTGAAATTGCGGATTCCGAATTACATTAAACTTGTAGTGATCCAACTGTCTCTTCAAATCTGGTATCTCTTCTTTATTAAAATCCAAATGATAAAATTCCTAAACTAGACTACAAATAGCATCTATAGAGAATGATTTGAAACCATCTGTAGGATTTAAAGCCTCGCATAGCTTAAGAAGTTCTATTGTTTTCTCCATAAATCTATTATTCAACTCCATAAACTAAAAATCTATTACAGCATTGAATATTTGAAAGTAATAGTAGTCTTCCACTGTAATATTATTTTTTTGTTGACAAGAACGTCTTGTACCATCCATATAACGATCAGTTAATTCAGGCACATCAATATCATTACTTCTACAAAATTCAACCACATACCACATAAAACTTTCCCACTGATCATCACGCATCTCTTGAAGAAGAAGCTTTGTACTTGAGACAAAATGCATTGCATTCAAAATGTCTTGATCTTTCATTTGCAATGCTTGACACAAAATATCAGATTTTTCTAACACTTCATGCATCAACAATAATATAAATGCAAAATCAAATGTTTTCATAACTTTCAAAGCACCTTTAGCCTCTCCACGTATACTATTGTTCGACCTCTCATTAATAAGATTTTCAAGAAGTGTACAAGTAGAACCAAACATCTCAATAAATCTTTTAACAAAGGCAAAATGTGAACTCCAACGAGTAGCTCCAGCACGCTGCAAAGTACAAACCTGATTAGCCTCAGTACCAGTTGGAACTTCTCCTGCTGCTATTAAATTATCAATTTCATTCTCTCGAATTGACTTTAATTGAGAATGGCGTTTAGCAGAAGCACTAACGAAATTGATAATATAACTTAATGATTGAAAAAATAGCCACACATCATGTACATCATTAGCTACTGCAACTAAAGCTAACTGTAGTCGATGAGCAAAGCGATGAACATAATAAACAGATGGACATTCTGTAAGAAATAATGCTTGTAGTCCGTTCCATTCCCCTCGCATGTTGCTAGCACCATCATACCCATGACCTCGTAAATTTGTAATCAAAAGATTGTATTGCCTTAATACAACACATATCTCTTTTTTCAAAGTCAAAGAATTTGTATCTTTAACACTCACAACCTCAAAAAATCGTTCTCTAACAAATCCATCACTATCAACATATCTCAAAATAATAGCCATTTGTTCTTTATGTGATTCATCAACTGCTTCATCAACAAGAATGCAAAATTTAGCATCTCCAATTTCTTCACGAATTTTATGTCGCACATAATCAGGAATAATTTTTAGCTGCATTTTCTAGAACGACATCATCAATTTCTTTATTTGATCTTCCGTGCAATTTGATTAATTCAATAAAATTCCCACGATTAGTAGACTCAGTAGACTCATCATGACCTTTAAATGCACAACCTTGTAATGCTAACCACTTCACACTTTCTATGGAAGTCATTACAAGCAAACGGTTTTGTTTCTTTTCTTTTTCAATCTGTTGATATATGTATCCTTCTCTCAATATATTGATTTGGATTTCTCAAGTTTTCCCATTTTTCCATAGCAATGTCATGTAGTGAATTACCATCTCTTTCATGTTTTTTGGACGTGCAATCTTTACAATTAACTCTCTTCCAATTTTTTGACCCCTTGACTGTAAATGCTTCAGGGTGTGATGCATTACTTTCAAATAGATAACACGGAAAATAAAATGCACTTTCTTTCTCCATAGAAAACTCAAGCCATGGATGTTTTGTGAACCAAGTGGATTGAAATCAACGATTTTGAGCCCCAAATTTTACATAAGGATACTCATAAATAGGTTGACACGGTCCCATATTGATATATGCTCTCCGAACCTCATCTTGTTTTTCTAATGGATATTGGGATTCGCTTTCCAGGATCACGTTCATAATATGAGGCCTTACTTTCAAATGGTTCAATAGTGCATTCATCTATAAGCTTGGATCTTTTGGCTTTGGATGGTGATATAGAACTTGAACTCGGAGCATTGCAGGGACCATTTGGGTTAGTTGATGATTGATCACTAGTTTTCTTAGTGAAGTATTCAAAGATATTTCGTTTTTGCATTTTAATAGACCTGTATATCACACAATTAATAAATTACAATTAACAAAATCCTAGACAAGGTAATTCAAACATTCAATTACAATTAACAATCCAGTCAAGAAAATTTAATTTATTCAAATATTCAATCACAATTAATAATTATAATCTCAAGCTTAGCCAAGATAACTCACAGTGTTATGTAAGCTTTGAAATTCTCCAAAATAGCCTATACCAGCCACAATCAGCGCCACCGTTCGGAGATTTCCACAACATGATCAAAGCCTACCATAAGAAATGCCAAGCCAAGGGGGTTAATATACAAAAAAATGGGATAGATTTAACGGTTGAATTTTCATAAATTTGATTTTTAATTTTCAGCCATAATTGAAAAAAAATACTGAAAATAAAACCAGCAAGATCCAACGGTTGAATCTCTATAGATCTAAGCTTGAAGTTTCGGTCAAACCTAGCCAACGCGTATATACGTATATATATCATGGATCTATAATAGATTCTATATAATATACTGAAAATAAGGCTAATAAAACTAAAAAACATACCTTCTTGTAAATCAGGGCTGCTTTTACGGTGATAATACAGTCAACTTCAAGATCAAATGGTTAGATTTTGATTTACAGAATTTTGGAAGAGAATGAACTAAAGAGAGAGGCGTTGTAACAGGAAAGACAAGAAGGATCGTGTGCGTGAAGGAGCCAAGAAGATTGATGCTAGGAGCCTTAGATAAGTTATATTATTATAAGATGGGCTAGGCTTCTTTTAAAATAAGGCCAACTTGTTTAAAAGAAAATGATGTCCAGTTGGGTTGGGGTTGGGCTTGGGCTGGCGGGGTGGGGAGGAGGGGGGGCTTAGAAAAAATTTAATATTTTTTTAAGCTATCAAATGTATTTTTTTTAAAAATTGGGGGGGCTTCAGCCCTCCCTGCCATAGGCTGGCTCCACCACTAGCACTGATTGTGGCTGGTATAGGCTATTTTGGAGAATTTCAAAGCTTACATAACACTGTGAGTTATCTTGGCTAAGCTTGAGATTATAATTATTAATTGTGATTGAATATTTGAATAAATTAAATTTTCTTGACTGGATTGTTAATTGTAATTGAATGTTTGAATTACCTTGTCTAGGATTTTGTTAATTGTAATTTATTAATTGTGTGATATACAGGTCTATTAAAATGCAAAAACGAAATATCTTTGAATACTTCACTAAGAAAACTAGTGATCAATCATCAACTAACCCAAATGGTCCCTGCAATGCTCCGAGTTCAAGTTCTATATCACCATCCAAAGCCAAAAGATCCAAGCTTATAGATGAATGCACTATTGAACCATTTGAAAGTAAGGCCTCATATTATGAACGTGATCCTGGAAAGCGAATCCCAATATCCATTAGAAAAACAAGATGAGGTTCGGAGAGCATATATCAATATGGGACCGTGTCAACCTATTTATGAGTATCCTTATGTAAAATTTGGGGCTCAAAATCGTTGATTTCAATCCACTTGGTTCACAAAACATCCATGGCTTGAGTTTTCTGTGGAGAAAGAAAGTGCATTTTGTTTTTCGTGTTATCTATTTGAAAGTAATGAATCACAACCTGAAGCATTTACAGTCAAGGGGTCAAAAAATTGGAAGAGAGTTAATTGTAAAGATTACCCGTTCAAAAAACATGAAAGAGATGGTAATTCACTACATGACATTGCTATAGAAAAATGGAAAAACTTGAGAAATCCAAATCAATATATTGAGAGAAGGATACATCAACAGACCGAAAAAGAAAAGAAACAGAATCGTTTGCTTGTAATGACTTCCATAGAGAGTGTAAGTGGTTAGCATTGCAAGGTTGTGCATTTAGAGGTCATGATGAGTCTACTAAGTCTACTAATTGTGGGAATTTTATTGAATTAATCAAATTGCATGGAAGAGCAAATAAAGAAATTGATGATGTTGTTCTAGAAAATGCAGCTAAAAATGCCAAGTACACATCACCAGGTATACAGAAAGAGATATTAAAAATTATTCCTGATTGTGTGCAACATAAAATTCGTGAAGAAATTGGAGATGTTTAATTTTGCATTCTTGTTGATGAAACAGTTGATGAATCACATAAAGAACAAATAGCTATTATTTTGAGATATGTTGATAGTGATGGATTTGTTAGAGAACGATTTTTTGAGGTTGTGAGTGTTAAAGATACAAATGCTTTGACTTTAAAAAAGGGGATATGTGTTGTATTAAGGCAATACAATCTTTTGATTACAAATTTACGAGGTCAGGGGTATGATGGTGCTAGCAACATGCGAGGGGAATGGAACGGACTACAAGCATTATTTCTTACAGAATGTCCATCTTCTTATTATGTTCATTGCTTTGCTCATCGACTATAGTTAGCTTTAGTTGCAGTAGCTAAGGATGTACATGATGTGTGGCTATTTTTTCAATCATTAAGTTCTATTATCAATTTTGTTAGTGCTTCTGCTAAGCGCCATTCTCAATTAAAGTCAATTCGAGAGAATGAAATTGATAATTTAATAGCAGTAGGAAAAGTTCCAACTGGTACTGAGGCTAATCAGGTTTGTACTTTGCAGCATGCTGGAGCTACTCGTTGGAGTTCACATTTTGCCTCTGTTAAAAGATTTATTGAGATGTTTGGTTCTACTTGTACACTTCTTGAAAATCTTATTAATGAGGGGTCGAACAATAGTATACGTGGAGAGGCTAAAGGTGCTTTGAAAGTTATGAAAACATTTGATTTTGCATTTATCTTATTGTTGATGCATGAAGTGTTAGAAAAATCTGATATTTTGTGTCAAGCATTGCAAATGAAAGATCAAGACATTTTGAATGCAATGCATTTTGTCTCAAGTACAAAGCTTCTTCTTCAAGAGATGCGTGATGATCGATGGGAAAGTTTTATGTGGTATGTGGTTGAATTTTATAGAAGTAATGATATTGATGTGCCCGAATTAACTGATCGTTATATGGATGGTACAAGACGTTCTTGTCAACAGAAAAATAATATTACAGTGGAAGACTACTATCACTTTCAGATATTCAATACTATAATAGATTTTCAGTTGATGGAGTTGAATAATAGATTTATGGAGAAAACAATAGAACTTCTTAAGCTATGCGAGGCTTTAAATCCTACAGATGGTTTCAAATCATTCTCCATAGATGCTATTTGTGGTCTAACTTAGGAATTTTATCATTTTGATTTTAATAAAGAAGAGATACCAGATTTGAAGAGACAGTTGGATCACTACAAGTTTGATGTAATTCAGAATCTGCAATTTCAGAATCTTAATTCTCTTCCTCAATTATGTCGGATGTTGGTTGAAACGAAGAAATCACAACATTATTTCTTGATCGATAGGTTAATTCGTCTAGTGTTGACTCTTCCAGTTTCTACAACAACAACAGAACGAGCTTTTTCAGGGATGAAACTAATTAAAACATCACTTCGCAACAAAATGGAGAATGAATTTCTAGCAAAGACCATGATTATCTACATTGAAAGAGAGATTGCTCTTGGTATTGATACAGAGATACTCATTGACAAATTTGATCTTTTAGGGAATCGCAGGTTGCGGCTTAAGTAATTTTATAAGGTATTTATATTGCACATTTTTTGTATTTTTGTTGTTTTTTGCTTTCTCCTTTTAAGTTAATGAATTATATTCAATATGATGTAAAACTCTCCTTTTAAGTTAATGAATTATATTCAATATGCATGTAAAGCTAATTAAATTCTCATTTTTATCGTTCTATTTTTCTCTTATTGGTGAAACTTATGGCTGGAAAAAAAAAATTGAAGCCTCCCTAAAAAAAAAATCCTAGCTCCGCCCCTGATCAGCGCCACCGTTCGGAGATTTCCACAACACGATCAAAGCCTACCATAAGAAACGCCAAGCCAAGGGGGTTAATATACAAAAAAAATGGGATAGATTTAATGGTTGGATTTTCATAAATTTGATTTTTAATTTTCGGCCGGAATTGAAAAAAAATACTGAAAATAAAACCAGCAAGATCCAACGGTTGAATCTCTATAGATCTAAGCTTTAAGTTTCGGTCAAACCCAGCCAACGCGTATATACGTATATATATCATGGATCTATAATAGATTCTATATTATATACTAAAAATAAGGTTAACAACAACAACAATAACAACAACAACAACATATCCAGCCTTTATCCCACTATGTGGGGTCGGCTACATGAATTCTAGACTTCCATGTATTTCTGTCTTTTGTCATATCCTCATTGAGGTCCATACACTTCATATCAAACTTTAATGTCTCCCTCAAAGTCTTCTTAGGTCTGTCTCTACCCCTTTTTTTGATTAATTATTCCATTTCATCAACTCTCCTCACAGGAGCGTCTCTTGGTCTCCTTCTTATATGACCAAACCATTTTAGTCTAGTTTCTCTAATCTTCTCCTCTATTGGCATTACTCCTATCTTATTACGAATAACTTCATTTCTAATTTTATCTTTTCTTGTATGGCCACACATCCATCTTAACATCCTCATCTCCGCTACGCTCGTCTTTTGCTCATGTTGGTATTTGACTGCCTAACATTCTGAGTCGTACAACAAAACTGGTCTTATAGCTGTCCTATAGAATTTTCCTTTCAATTTTAATGGAATTTTATTATCACATAACACCCCTGATGCATTTCTCCATTTTAGCCAACTTGCCTTAATTCTATGTGTGGCATCCTCGTGAATTTTTTCGTCTTTTTGAATCACTGATCCCAAATATCGAAAATTGTCTTTTCTTTGTAAGATTTGGTCTTCCAATTTTATTATAACATCCTCCACTCTTGCATTCTTACTAAATTTACATTCCATATATTCTGTTTTCTTTCTACTTAATTTAAATCCCTTAGATTCTAAATTGTTTCTCCATAACTCAAGCTTAGCGTTCACTCCTTCTTTCGTTTCATCCACCAACACTATGTCGTCTGCAAATAGCATACACCATGGCATCTCTGTCTGAATATCTTTAGTGAGTTCATCCATTACTAAAGCAAATAAGTATGGACTTAGTGCAAAACCTTGATGCAATCCTATTGTAATTTTAAACGGTTCAGTATCCCCTCCGTAAGTTCTGACCTTTATCTCTGCACCATGATACATGTCCTTAAGTGCTTGTATATAGGTTATTCGGACTCCTTTCTTCTCTAAAACCCTCCATAATACTTCTCTAGGGACCTTATCATAGGCCTTTTCTATATCTATAAACACCATATGTAGGTCCTTCTGATGATCCCGATACCTTTCCATTAGGTGCCTCAGTAGGTATATAGCTTCCATTGTTGACCTACCAGGCATGAAACCAAACTGATTTTCTGAGACCTCTGTTTCTTTTCTGAGCCTCTGCTCTATTACTCTCTCCCAGAGTTTCATGGTATGGTTCATTAACTTAATTCCTTTGTAATTTTCACAGTTTTGAACATCTCCTTTGTTCTTATATATAGGGACCAAAGTACTCATCCTCCACTCATCTGGCATCTTTTTTGATTTAAGAATCGTGTTAAATAATTTCGTTAGTCAGGAGATGCCCTCTTCTCCCATGCATTTCCATACTTCTATTGGTATATTATCTGGTCCCACCGCCTTATGATTTTTCATCTTTTTTAATGCTTGCCTTATCTGTCGATAAAATGTATAGCTCACGTTCCCTTCGGAGTTACTAAGATGTCCCAACCTAACTCTTGTATCTCCATTATCATTGAATAATTTTGTGAAATACTCCTTCCATCTCTCCTTAATTGCTCCCTCATTCACTAATACATTTTGATTTTCATCTTTTATGTATTTCACTTGATTTAAATCCCTTGTTTTTCTTTCTCTTGCTTTAGCTAATTTATATATATCCCTTTCTCCATCTTTTGTATCAAGTCATTTATATAGATTCTCGTATGCTTTTGACCTTGCTTCACTAACAGTTTTTTTTGCTGCCTTTTTTGATTCTTTATAATTTTTTTGATTTTCTTCATTGTTGCACTGATATACAGCCTTATAGCAATTTTTCTTATTTTTAATTTTCAATTGTACTTCTTCATTCCACCACCAAGACTCCTTAAGGTTAGGGGCTCTACCATTTGTCTGTCCAAGCACAACATTTGTTGTGTTTCTCAGGGCATTAGCCATTTCTCTCCACATTTGGTTTGTCTGTCCTTCCCCATTCCATTCTCTTCTACCCCTTAATTTTTCTTTGAAGATTAGTTGTTTCTCCCCTTTTAAATCCCACCACCTGATTCTTGAATTTTGTTTTATGTGATTTTTTCTCTTCCAATTTCTTACTTAGACGTCAAGTACTAGAAGTCTATGTTGAGTAGTCAAACACTCTCCCGGTATCACCTTACAATCTCTACAACACACCCGATCCTCTTGTCTCATGAGAAAGTAATCTATTTGGGTGCTTGATGTGACATTTTTATATGTAATTAAGTGTTCATCTCGTTTTTTAAACCTAGTATTGGTTATGATGAGCCCATAAGGTTAATAAAACTAAAAAACATACCTTCTTGTAAATCAGTGCTGCTTTTACGGTGATAATACAGTCAACTTCAAGATCAAATGGTTAGATTTTGATTTGCAGAATTCTGGAAGAGAATGAACTAGAGAGAGAGGCAAACTAGAGAGAGAGGCGCTGTAATAGGAAAGACAAGAAGGATTGTGTGCGTGAAGGAGCCAAGAAGATTGCTATTGGGAGCCCTAGATATGTTATATTATTATAAGATGGGCTAGGCTTCTTTTAAAATAAGGCCAACTTGTTTAAAAGAAAAGGATGTCCAGTTGGGTTGGGCTTGGGCTTGGGCTGGCGGGGTGGGGAGGAAGGGGGACTTAGAAAAAAATTAATATTTTTTTAAGCTATCAAATGTATTTTTAAAAAAAATGGGGGGGGGGGGTGCCCATAGGCTAGCTCTGCCACTGACGATTGATGTAGAAGTAGGCAGCAACGAATGGGACAATGTAGGCAGCGACGATGACAGGAAGGAGCAGTGAGACCATAGTTACCTAATAATTTTAATTTACCTTTATTATGTGATGTTATTCATGTAATCTTATATTTGTTGCAAAATATATTAATTAATCATTTATTTTATAGAGTTAAGATTTGAAAATTAGAGAATTAATTTTTTAGTATTGGCTATACACTTTTTATTTTAATCAAGTTGTTGAGGACAATATGGTTAAACTATTTATTTAATTTTAATTCCATCTTGATCCCAAATATAAGAATTAAAATTTAATTTTAGAATTTCCTAAAATTATAAATTTAGAATTTTAATTTTATAAAAAAAATGTAATAAGGCAGTTAATAAAATTAAAATATTATTGGATGGGATTACAAAACATCTACAGTAATTGAAAAATGTCTCCACTCTCCACAATCAGATTATTATTATTTAGAAGGTTGGTATGGAGATGGAAGAGGAGAGAGGCACAGGGAGATGGTAACTCGGTGGGCGGAAGATAGGCTGGCTCGGCTCGGCTCGGCTCGGCACGGCACGGCACGGCAGGAATCAAGTGGGCTTGGTAGAGAAGTGGAAGAGCATCTTATGCAGATACTCGTGTCCAGGATTCACAATCTGGGAAGGAAAATTGGGATGATTCACCGAATCCGGGAATCCCTGCGTCTCCAAGCACAATCCCGCGTGTGCTTGGTAAACGAATCCCCCTTTCCCCTTCACGTCCTTGACGTAATTCCCCGTATAGAATTGCACGCCCACCTGATTGCTCATCACCTTCATCACTCTCCCCGACTTCTTGTCGTGAACTATGGCCGCCGCCTTCACCCCCTTCCCGCCGCCGCCATCCAGGGCGTAGTTGATGTCGAAGCCGTGAGGGAGCTTCCCGATCTTGCTCGCGATGGTGGCGGGTTCCAGGAAGTCGTAGGGCGTGCCCTTGACGGAGGCGAGGTCGCCGGTGGGAATGAGATCATTGTCGACGGGCGTGATCTTGGAGCCGAATATCTGGACGTCGTTGGACAAGATGGTGCCGCTGTTGTGGCCGCCGAGGTTCCAGTAGGTGTGATGCGCCAGGTTTACTGGGGTGGCTTTGTTCAGAGCTCTGGCCTTCATCGTCACGGCCAACCCTTTCTCCACCAGGGCATACGTCACGGTGACGATAAGATCGCCAGGAAATCCTTTTTTTTTTTTTTTATATCATAGACAGTGCATTGATAGTACATTTTAATATAATAATAATAATAATAATAATAATAATAAAAGGCTGCTGACCTTCTTCGCCATCAAAGCTGTGGTAGGTGAAGGTAACGTGAGGGGAATGAGCTTGACGGTGGTGCGATTTCACCTCCCAAACGACGTCGCTGAATCCCCTGGACCCACCTGTTGTAATCCATGGATGGAGAGATGTATTAGTAGCGTTAAGGAGGGGTTTAGTTATAATTAATCAACAGTTTGTAATTAATTAATTACCATGAAGTAGACATGGCCACGGTTCATGAACCGCCGGTTCCGGTTCATGAACCGCCGGTTCCGGTTCAAGAAATCTTTGAACCTGAACCGAACCGCCCAAGGGCGGTTTGGGACGGTTCGGTTCCGGTTCCGGTTCGTGCCGGTTCGGTCAACGGTTTGGACCGGTTCGGTCAACGGTTTGAGCCGGTTCGGTCAACGGTTCCGGTTCCGGTTCAAACCGAATTTTTTTAATTTTTTTTAAATATTGTTGTATTCAATTTTGGTCCTTGTTCCGTTGTTCGGTTCGGTTTGGTTTCGATTTTTAATTGTTAAATGTAATTGTAAATATAGATATTCTCAACCATATTTTTAATAAAAAACACTACTAAAAATTGAAGAAATATAAGTAATAATTTCATTAACAAAGTTTTGACAAAATCGAGTAAAACCTAATTTTTCACCAAAACTAAAAGATAAATGATCAATTGCTACCATTTCAGCTAAACCAGACCTACAATTAGCTTCATTATAATGAAATAATTGAGGAGAGTTTGAAGAGGTAGCAAACCCGGATATTTGTGTTTGATCGCGGCTCAATCCAACCTTGAGCGGGTGCTTTGTTTGTAAATGTCGGGCGAAAGTACCATATCCACCTCCTTGCTTGAATTTGTATACCTGATTACAATAATTACAAGATACATCAAATTTACCATCTCCTTTTGGTGTTTTCTTGAAATGAATATTAAAAATATCAGAAGTAGAAATTTTTCCACCTCCCTTTTGTTGAGTTTCACTCTCTTGTGTTTGAAAATTTTGAGTTTCAAACTCAACATTTTCAAAATTTCTACCTTCACTTGCCATTTTTTTGAAAAAAGTATGATAATAAAAAAATATAATAATGATAAAATAATATAGTAAAAAATTGACAAATATAATGAAAATATTAGTAATAATATAATATAGTAACAAGTAATAAATAATTAACAATATAATTGAATAAATTGATAAATAATAAAATGAGAAGATTGAAGAAATTGAAATTGAAATATTAAATGAGAGACAAAATTGAGAGAATAATAGCTTAAGACTTGAGAGAGAGAGAGAGAGAGAGAGAGAGAGAGAGAGTGTGAAAAATGAGTGGGGGAGGGAGGGGTATATATAGATAAAATTATAGGATTAAAAAAAAAAAAAAAAAAAAAAAAGGGAATTGGGCTGCTGCCCGTTGGCAGCAGCCAACGGTCCAAAATTGGACCGTTGCAACGGTCCAATTTTGGACCGTTGGGGGGTGGGGGGGGGGGGGAGGGGGGGTGGGGGGGGGGGGGGGGAGTGGGGCGCGGAACCGCGTGGGGGGGGGGGTGGGGGGGGGGGGGCGGTTCCGCGCCCGCGGAACCGCGTGGGCGTGGGGGGGGGGGGGGCCCGGGGGGGTGGGGGGGGGGGCGGTTCCGCGGGCGCGGAACCGCGTGGGGGGGTGGGGGTGGGGGGGGGGGGTGGAACCGGCGGTTCCGGTTCCGCGGAACCGCCGGTTCCGGTTCCGGTTCAGGAACCGGCGGTTCGAGTTCCGCGGAACCGGCGGTTCCGGTTCCGCGGAACCTCGAACCGGAACCGGACCGAATTTCGCCGGTTCGGTCCGGTTCCGGTTCCGGTTCCGGTTCGGCCGGTTCCGGGTCCGGTTCCGGCCGGTTCGGTTCCGGTTTGAACCGCCGGTCCGGTTCAATTTTGGCCATGTCTACCATGAAGGGTGTTGTTCTTCTCGTTAGCCACGAGCTTGTAGCGGGTACCGTTGAGGGTAAACTGTGCGCCGCCGATCCGATTAGCAACGCGTCCAACGGTGGCACCAAAATATGTGGTATCATTCTGAAAGTAAAAAAGAAATAGAATATATGTGGTGGTTATATCAAGCGAGGCTAAGAAGGCAGCTAGCTCATCAGTCATCATCACCTTATCCTAATTAAATGACTAAGAAGGCTGGAAACTCTCTCATCAAAACTCACAAGCATGAGTGCCATTTTGTTCACCCCCTTTTTAACCTTAGTGAACAAAATCCTCGTAAGTTTTAGGTTAAAACTAACTCAAAACTCCTCTCTTTTTCTCTAACAACTACTTCTTGTCCATAGTTCTGAAAGGCGCAAGACGCAGCGAGGCGCAAAGAGTCCTGGAGCCTGAGGCGCGAGGCGCACGAGGCGAGGCGCACCTTTTAGAAAAAAAACTAAAAATCTTGTAAAATCATAAAAAACTATTAAATTATCAATAATAACACATGCATATCATTAATGTTTCATTATCTTCAAATTCTAAACTAACAACATCAAAGTTAATTCATTCATCATACAATTTCTAAACTAGAAACATCATTATAGTTCAAACTTAAAGTCTCAAACTCAAACAAGTACCAACCATCGTGCAAAGTTCTAAACGAACATATAAACACTACAAGTCCACAATCAATAAAGAAGTTTTAATCATCATCATCATCATACCCTTCACCAAATTGAAAATCATCTTACGGTGCCATATTTTGCTCATCCCTGATTCCCTGCTATTTTTCTTCTTTTGCATGTACTCTCAAATCTCTTGTTTTATTGATGGAGGACATTTTGGAATAGCTTTAGTATTCTCCACAATCAATAAACACTACAAGTCCACAATCAAGAAAATGCTTTCATTTTGAAAAATGCTATTTTTCTAGGTCTGGAAGATTAGCGCATTTTTTCTAAGTCTGGAAGATTAGGGCATCATAAGGAGACATATAAGAAAATGTTTTCATTTTGAAAAACTAACTCCCGATATTTTGATAGTTAATATTCATTGTTGTTAAAATGATTTTTAATGAATTTTTCAAGAAATAGTAGGTATGTATTTTGGGGTGGTAAAATCGCTAAATTCTGAGTTTGTACTAAAATCAAAATTCTATTTTCTTATTGTTATGGATTTTGATTTTTTAGATATTTTTATTGAATCCAAATGGAGGGTACTTTCTTATTTACATTTATGTATTAATGTAAATAAGCTGAAATTGAGAAGAGAGGATGCTGGGGAGGAGAGGAAGAAATGATGCAGGCAGGATGGGCGCAGGTTTCATGAGGCGCGCCTAGGCGCGCCTCAGCGCCTCACCTTGCAAGGCGAGCGCCTTGCAGAAACCGCCTCGCCTCAGCAGAGGCGAGGCGCAAAACCTGCGCCTTAAGGTGCCTCACGCCTAGGCGCGCCTTTCATAACTATGTTCTTGTCACCTTTTTCTTGTCACCGTCTCGCCTCGACGCACGCTAAACGTTGTTGCATCCATTCTCTCTCCGACGAGAGAAAATACAATAGTGGTTGGCACACGAGACGAGACGGGTGGTCGTGACAAAAAGAGAAGATATAGCGATAAGAGAAAGACAACGAGAGATGAGGCGACGACAAGAGAGACCAACGAGAGCAAGGGAAGAGGAGAGAGAGAAATGGAATGAATCTTTTGAAGAAAAAGATCTCCTCAAAATAATTTTTTTTCTCCTAAATTAACGAGTTTATATTGGGATTATGTTCTCTCACAAGCACCCAAGACACTCAAGCCCCAACGAAGAGTGTAGAGAGTAAATCAAGGAACCTAACAATATTTAATTTTAATTTCAAGATAATGACTCAAATCATAATGAAGTGGGACATAACGTGAATTACCAGAATCGTTGGATGTACCTTCATCCGGTAAGAGGGGATGGACAAAATGGCACTCCACAACCATTAAAGGTGGACCCCGCCCACCTAAGGAATATAACGGATCCGGCTGGCCAGGAAGATGACTCTTTCATCACATGGCACTCCACATGTTATGGTCAAAATTGGTGCATTTTATTTATTGTTTAGGTAAGAATCAAGAGAAGCTAGCCTACACTTTGCCGGTCAACTTAGAAGAGTAGTACTAGTAGACGTAAAATGACAAACACCACCAGTAGACGAAACGGACGTACAGGAGCCACCACGAGTTAAATAGATCGACGGCTATCCTCCTCCTCCTCCTCCTCGGTGGATTTTCTGGGCTGGGCTTCGAAAACATCACAGGATACGAGAAAATTGGTGACCTACTTCAATATAAAACTTAATTTGCTTGCAATGGGAACGCATCCCTATGCGAAGAAGGCGGAATAAAAACAAGAGTGGATGCATCGAAATCGCCCTCAGTTATGAATTAACGGGGTTGAGCTTAACTTCTACCTCAGCTATGGATTGTAAAAATGAAAAAAAAAAAAAGAGTCAAATTGGTTGATATAATCAATGTTCAGTTCATCCCCCACACCATTGGATCAGATTCTCGAGAAAATTATCACTAAATATATATATGTATGTATTATATATAATTAAAGCAGAAAGCAACAAGGGTGGGTTCGCTTGGGGAAAAAAATAAAAAGAAAGAAGGAAGATAGCCAATTAGTTGCTAGCAATTAATCTAGAAGAAGAGATGATATAAGATTTCAGAAAAGAAAGATAGAGGCAGCCACTCACCATGTATTCCTGGACTGAATCATATCCAAGAACAACATCCGCCAACTTTCCTGGGAAAATCACAGGAGAAAAAGTAAAGAAAAAGAATCCATGAGAAGTGAAGATCAAACAGAAATACAGAGAGCCGAGCCAGAAACGGAACAATTAACAAACATATATATAAACCATGTTTATCAGGAAGGAAAAGGGAGATAATGCTGGCCCCCCAGTTGGTGAGCTTCACAGAGACATCTCCTTTCTTCAGCTCATAGATCCCAACTTCTGGCTTTGATTTTGAGCCATTAATTACACCAACCCACAAAGCTAAAACTGTGATCCACAACAACAAAGACCAGCTGCTCTTGGGCATTGTTTCCTGGGGAAACCAGTTTCAGGCCTTGCCTTAAAATGCTCTCTCTCTCTCTCTCTCTCTCTCCCTATATATATATATATATATATATATATGAAGAGGTCAAACCAAGAAACTTAAGATTACCTTGCTGCTTGATCAGCTCCAAGGTTTATCCATAGAAGATGTATATCCATAGATCGACAGCCGCCAGCCTTGTCTTTTGCCTTAAAGTATAGAAAGTTAGCTTAAAATTTATGAAAAAAATTGTTTAGCTCTTTTGTTTGCCTTTTACTTGGACCGCTCTTCGAGTAGTTTCTTTTTTTTTTTTTTACATATGTTAGAAATGTTGGGTCTTTTTAAACATGAAAAACACTTCTTCTTATCTCTAAGAAATGAGTAAAATGATTAGCTACATGACTATACTTTTTTATCTTCCAAAAATGATATCATGGCTTGTCAAATGGTAAGTCAAATATAATTAATAAATTAAAAAGACAAAATAAGTGTGTACTTCTAAAGTTCAATATAACATAATAAAAAATATCCTTCATATTTCAAAAACTACAGTGATTCACCTCTAATGTTCAAAAGTTATATGTAAGAGACTTTTTTCCTATTTACTCTTAATAAAGTGAATATTAATGTAATTACTAACAACACAGAGATTTGTATTATAATTTATTGAAATTTCAAGAATGTTTGATCTAATTTTCTCACCACAAACAGTGCTTAAAAAGAAACTTGCAGCCACTTTCTTAGCCACCAGCGACGCCGCTGCCGACGGCGGTCCCACAAGGACACCGATGCGCGGGCCAGAACCCACCTGCACCACTCCTAGTGGCCGCTTCATTTGCAAAAGGAAGCATGTTTCTCTGTAATTTTTATATGAAATACGTAATTTAATTTTGTCCATTTTTTTTATAAATTAAATTGGAATATAAATTATAAAATATTCGTGCCATAGAAAGATGTAAAATAATGCACTTTTTACATAAAGCCATTATCCCTAGCGGTGTGTTGATATATATAGATGCTTTGAATTTTGAATAAAATTGGATACGTGAAAACTGTACTCATTGTACAAAGATTCTCAAATCATGGTTCATGGAAGAGTCGAGAATAAATGGGCCAGGCAGTCATGCAGCCAGCCTCATGACATTTTGGGAGAAAATAAATAAATAAAGCCATAAAGGTGAGGTAGGTAGGTACTACCCCAGCCAAACCGTGAAGACATTTTGTCCAGTGTCATGATCCCACATCTTTTAAAAACTTTATTAACATACCTAAGGGGTATTCAGAAACCCATGAATCATATAAAACCCACCTAAACAACCAATAAGCACCAAACCTCATACCTCAAAATCTTCATACAATAGGTGCCTTTAATAGAGCTACCACCTTGCCTTGGGTATTACAAGTAGTGTTTACACAACTAATGTCCCTTTCTTTTCCATCTTGCAACACATCTTTACTAAAATCAGCTTTCTATTATCCGATTGAATAAAGAGAATGCAAATTTTAACTGTGAGACAGACAAATCCTAGTCCTAAAAATTCCATATGGAACGGATACAGAATAAACTGCTCAATACATTGCAGGGTGTTAGTTTCACTAAATGCAATCTGAAGTAGAGGAAAACAAATACACCGTATATATATATACACACACACACACATACTATTTGCTTCAAAAAATAAGATTGCTTCGTCCCTATTCCCTATTAAGGCCTTTGCATGGAGTTCCCAGCCAGAGAGAATACAAGAATATAAAAAATTGAAGAAATGGAAAGATGAAAATGCAATTTCTAGCGAGATACAGATTATGGAGCATGTTTCAGGGTATTTGACAACTTACAATTCTGTAGCAAACAGAAAACAAGGACGAAAGCACACACAATTCAAACAAAACCACCACTGTTGGGTATCACTGTACATTCCCTAATAGAGCAAATAAAATACAAAGACCACCATGTAAAAACACACAGTTACATCAAACAATTCATCAAGCTTGACATCATGTTTCGCCCAGAATTTTGCAGCACGGAATGAAGTTTTGAGACTATAACCAAGCAGTCATGTTTTTCACCTTTTTAACTCTGTAAGGTAGAGTCTCATCACACTCATCTCCTCCACCCAGGCTGGAACACCTCTGAAATAGAGAGTTGAAAGAAGCAAAATAAATCAGATAGTCAAACAAGCTGATAAACCATCTCACTGAATTTCAAAAAAATAAAGAAAACACTGTTAAAACGTTCAGTTAGCAAATGTTTTCGCACTTGAAGAATTTAAGCTCAGCTAATCAAACTAGGAAGTATATATTGCAAAACTTGTCAGTATGCTGCCCTTACCGTCCCTAGAGGACAAAAGAGACCTATCATATCTACTTCCTCCTTTGCCATTTGCTTGTACTGCAGACCTTTGAACCCGAGGTGACACTGAGCTCAATTTTCCATTAGTTGAAGATGGCAGAGAATGCCGCCTGACGAAACCACTTTCAGCCCCATCTTGACCAAGCCTTGGTGATCCCTGTGCTCGAAGCTTTGCCTTTGCAGATTCAGTTGCAGCCATATAGCTTGGCAAGGTTGGAGTGTTCTGTGAAACATTCTCAGAATATTCCTGTTTCCTAGGTAAAGACCTCCTCCTTGTACTGTGGTTCTCCTTGCTCTGATCTTCCTTGGGGCTTAGCTCCTCATTCATATTTTCACTGTTCAGAACTTTATCACCAACTTCTGAATGAAGTAATTCAACAGCAGGATGATCTTCATGCAACTTTTCAACTGGCTCATCTACTTCCAATGGCTTTGGAGGTGTTTCCACCACAGGCTGTTCAGAAACTGCAACAGGACTATTCATTTTCTCTGCAGAATTATCAACACCCTGTTCAGGGACATCCGAAATCGGGGAGCTTGACGCCTTTTTCACGCTGCGCTGTAGCTTATCAGCAGCAGCTTCGGACTTTTCCAAAGCCTCTTCAGCTGCTAAAGATACTTTTCTCAGATTGCGTTTAACCCTCTCAAGTTCATTCTGCGGTTCTTGAACTGATTCTGTTTGATGGCTCAGAGCTTTCCTATGGGTGCGTCTGGATTTCTCAAATTCAGAGGAATGCAATGAATTGCCATCACTATTTAATGCAGGGACCTTCTGGACACCTCTCTTGAACCTTCCTGATTCTCTCTCTATAGCTTGCATGTTAGCTTGCTTTTTTTGATGCTTTGAGTTGAGATTCCTCTTTGGCCGTGGGATTGGTTCCCAGAAGCGGGATAGTGACCACCGTTCTTGCCAGTTCCGAACTGAATTTGGGTCAATTGGATCATACTGGAGTCTCAGGGGCATAACAGTACGCCAGGAAGCAACAAGCTAAAACAAGCAGCACGGAATATCGAATCATTCATGTTGAAATGGCAGAAAAATATTGAAAAATGATGTCTACCAACCCCCCCCCCCCCCTTTAGAGTTCAGACATGATTTACTAATCAAAATTAAAAATCATATTAAGCCCGCCAATATAAGCTGCCTCAGCCATTTCAGACAAGGGAAACCACTGAGATTACAAGCACCATTTCCACCATCTACTGGGTAATCCTTACAGATTTTTACTCGGTGGAAGAAGATAACTACAGTTAAAAATATAAAGCAAGACTCTTAGTCAACCATATGAATTGACCTAGGGACTAGTCAATAGCAGAATCACTACTGTCCTCCCGGAAGAAATGGAAGGTAACTAGAAGGAAAAGTTAATATCTTTTAGAACTTGAGCATATGGTTCTTGGGCAGTATTTCTTCTACACGTACCAGGAACCCAGCATCTGATAGAGAGGGCAGTTGTTATCCATTTATTTACTTTCTTTTCCTTTTTCTTTTTCTTTTTCTTTTTCTTTGGCAGGGGGGAGAGGGGAAGGGTAGATGAATGTGATATCAATAACTGCAAACACCAATACTGTACTCAATGGGTAAGAAATGAAGTTACTACAAGGGACCAGAAAATGTTTAGTATACCTTAATAACAAATGAATTTCTTGAAATCTTCTCTGACCTAAGAAATGTATTTGCCACAACTGGATCCAACAACTGTTTACGTTCCTGAGAAGTAAAAAGGCAACTAGAATTAGTTTAACAGCCAATTAAACAGCAGTATAGAATACAACACAAGGTCAACGAGAAGAAAGGCTTATTCATCTGTAAAAGATAAAATAACAGAAGAAGAAAGAAGGCGATAGAACAACCCTCAATTGATAAGACAACATTTTGGAGAAGACAAACTCCGAATTCTGGACAGCAAATTAATCTACATCTAAAATAAAACCTTGAGATAGATGTATCTGCTAGAAGCCTGAGCTGACACAAGGGAAAAACCCAACCTATTTAAACTGGTTCAAAGGCTGAGATAGCAAATTATGAGGAACTCTTATCAAGAATTTTCTATGGTGTTTGGCCAAAATTCAAAAGCACCTTTACTAGATGCAAAAGCTATTTTTCTACCGTGGAGAAAAAGCACAATTCTGGAGTTCTTACTATGAAGCTAAGGTAGAAGCAAAAAATATAAATTATTTACTCAAAATTTCCCCAATCAACATTTAAAATTACAAACATTACACCCATCAATCATGTCTAATTCTTGTTCAATCTCTTCAGAAACCAGTCAATACATAATCCATATTCTCACAGACCACTCAATATAACATCAACTATCATGCTCCCAGAAAGAACAGCTGGAAAGGCGATGTGGTTGCAAAAGATTACCTTTGATTCTCCCAATCTGTACATTTTAAGTACTTCACATCCAGCTTCAGAAAGTCTAACTTGACAGCCACGAATCACTGCCTGAAACTTAACAATTGCTTGCATGGAACGCAAAGTAGCAACAGCCTGTCTTCTGACCAAGTGCCCACGAATAAGTGCTTGCAGCCTTATGATGCCTTTCAGTGCCCGAAATGCCCGCCGTGCCTTCAGAAATAGAGATGTTCATGTTATGTCTGTATCCAGCCATCATTTGAGATGCATGCCAATAGTTTTTCTAAGATGAAAAATAAAAGAGCTAGCGCATGATCCAATTTATAAAATGACAAAAACCTAGAAGGATTTCAGATTCTTCAATTTTAACCACACGCAAACAGAATATAGTTAAAGAAAATTCAGTAAATTAAAATTAGGACATATACATATATGGACATGAATACGCCAAAGTAACTAGCTGTAATTCTAAATGCTTTCAACCTTTCATTCAGATGATGCCTTCAAGTTTTCCATATAACTTAGCAAACAAATCACATATACTACAAGAACTAACACATTTGCAACACAGATAAAAGACACAAAACTGAAATTTAGTAAAAGCAACCACAATTATAAGTTTCCCTGCAAAAGACAATTCAGTAGTTGAAAAGATGCCTTTGTAAATTACATGTTCAACAGGAATATAGGCACACATGAATTTTTATTAGCAGACAGACACCTACCTGATGAAAATTTGAGAGAAGATATTTAAAATTGAAATAAGAAGGCTGTAGCATATAATTAAAGAATTAGTCTCCCTATTCCATGAACACTGGCCCTGTATTTGCAGTTATTCATGCCAAACCATATTACCAAGTAGCCCCTGAAAGCTGCTTGTGTCTTTATCGCAGCTTGCTCTTGTTCGCCATTGCTCACCAAGTTCAATCCCATGGAAGCTTCTGTATCTGATCCTTGCTGTCCAGGCAATAATACTGTATTGCATAAGTTGAGACTATTACCACCCCTTTCCAACTCTGTGTTTTCACCATCATTATAAGTGGTCTGAGGTGGCAGATCCACGATTGAAGGAGGATCCACAGCCAATAGTCCAGAAGGGGCCTTAACATCAGTGGATTCCTTTCTCTCAATCACAGCATTCTACACATGAGATGATATTATGAGTCAAAACTTGCAGAACTACCCTTGGCTGTATGAATGTGAGAAGATTACAACCACAATGAAGTTATTAGATTTTCTTGAGCTATACCCAGGGAGAAAAAAAAAAACTGTTAATTTATGGATGTGAAACAATGACAAGAAGACAAATATCAGAAGTGTAAAGCTTCTGAAGAGATGTTATGCACCCAAATCTTTAAGGACATGAATAATCAAGAGAACATCCAAATAAGGAACATTGAGAAAGATCACATAAAGCAACTTAGAGGCAATTAATTTGTTTTCAAGGAACTGCTTCCATACCTCAAAATTGAGCCTAGCTAGAATTTCTTGCATATATATCCTGCTAGCATGTAATCATTTAAGTTTTCTCCCATCTTAGATGTAGGGGGCATCTTGGTAATTGCACATTGGTAGGTATGGACTAGATAGTATACTAGAGGTGTAGAGTCTCCTTCCCAACACCTAAAGAGTATTCCCTATTGTAATGCTTTAACCAACTTGCAAAAGGCTAAGGCCCTGTATGTTACCAATATTTCAGTCAAATAAATTGAACCACAAAAAAATTTTAACACTTCCAAACAATAATATCTCCAATAAAAGTAGTCTAAGTGTCATTCCACTCATCACCTTAATTAGGGTTTTTTTGATGCCAAAGCCCAGTCATACTTTTAAGTGCAGGTTATCGACAAAGCAAAATTTTTGTTTTAGCATATCAACACGTAACTTAGACACTGCAAGTGTTTAAAAACTGAGTCAATAAGCAAAGCTATATTGATGACAGTAAGAATTAATGATGATGCTAAGAAAAGAAGCAGAAAACGGCTACTAGATGGGGGTTTATAACCTAAATTTCACAGACAAATGTCAGAAAAGTACATGCTCAGTTAACATAAATATATATATATATATACAAAAACAAAATTCAGAGAGAAAATCAAATCCACTTACAGCTTTCAAGGATATAAAATAATCTCAAGGTTAAGTCTGAGTTGTCAGATTTGTAGACATAAAAAAATGCAAAAGGAAATAGTATTTATGTGCATTAACTAATGGAATACTTGATTGCAATTCAGGTTCACTGTTAAACTATTATCAGAATGCACAGAAGCTGAAGCAGATTTAGAATGGATTTTTATCCAAAACCAAGATACAGATCTTTGCAATGATGAGAATTGAGCTTCCCACATAATTGTATATTGCAGTTCTGGAATAGCAGTTTCTGATATGCTATGCAAAAGTTCAAGTCAAATCCCACAGTTTCAGAAGATTATAAGCAGCAGTATTATTTCCCATCATATGGCCAACGTGGTTATGGAACAGTATTCAGTACCTAGTTTACATGGACAAAATCCTAATGATAATTGAACAAATTCAGGAAATTAAATTTCTCATACTTTTGGAAAACTAGATTTGGATGTCTTCTTCCCAAAAAGAACAGTCTTGATCCATTTCCCTGGAGATTTCCCCATTGCTCAGAGCTTTCTATGAGCGCAGAAGCAGCAGATTCCTGCATGGGTTTCAAAACCTTTCAATCTCAAAGAGCAAACAGAATTGATCTTGGGAAAGATAAAAGAAGAAAGCAAAGGATAATTGAAGCAAAACCAACAACAAATGTTACAGAGCCGTAAAGCTTATCAAGTTAACAAAACATGAACGACAGGAACAAAATCAGTCCAAGTCCCTTAAGCACGAAAAGCCAGACACTGCAGTTAAACAGATAGAAATATAATCTCGCAAATTACACAATTACTTCAACTTCAAACAATGATTATAGTAATAATTCAAGGTTAGTAAATTCCACATACTAGATATAACCTCAAAATAACAATGGAACAAGGTCAGCAGAGAGACAACGAGGAATAAGCTCCATCATAGAAAGGATACTCCCGCAACAACATGTGATAAAATGTCGAGCGCAATTACAGCCAGAATCAATACACTTCACCACAAACAGAAGCATTAGCATGGCAGACTGGTAATTAATTTCACGAATCAAAAGACAAAAAAGTAGGCTCGAGACTTCATAAAAGTATCACAGAAGAAAATGAACACAGCTCCAAACCCTAGCAAACTACATTCGCACTCAGATGACGAATCCAGCACCAATTTCCCCGGAAAAAAACACAGAAGCACAGCACAAAGCCACAAACTCCAATTCCAAGAAAAAGAAAACGCTAAACACAAACTGAGGAAAAATAGAGTAGACAAGCCACCGGAAACAAACAACAGAAAACCAACAAGATCTGCGCGAAAAGAACAATGCGGTTCAGATCTGGGACGAACCTGAAGAAGAAGAAGGAGCTTCGCATCCAAAATCTTCTACCATTCCTGAACGCCGAATTCAGGAGAGAGAAACAGAAGCGGGCAAGTAAGGAGGAGGAGGAGTTAAAAATGGGATGGAAGAGAGAATAATTAGAGCTTTCCTTTTACTTTTTTATCTTCTTTTGATTTGCAGGTGTGAGATTGATTGAGATGAAAGGAAGAAGGAAATGGAATCTGTACCATTGAGAGTTAGCTTGGAGCAGTTATGAAGATGGACCCCTCCACCGCTTCGCTCTTCCGCTCGCTCTCTCTGTCTTTCTCTCTCTCTCTCTCTCGCTGAGTACAGTGACAGCGAGTCTGTACAGTTAAGCAGTCGCTTTTGGTAAAGTTGGAGGAGGCCTCGAAATCGAATTTCGGAAACAAATTTGAAAATTGAAATTTGGCAGACCACCCGTAATTTGCAGAGCTGGCCCAGCTGGCAGCGCACCGAAGTTGATGAGCCCCAAACGGCGTCGTTTTGTTGTCGTCTTAGGAATGGTTCACCTTCACTCCCCCTTCTAATTTTGTTCAGAGTCACCGATTATCGTTTTTTTTTTTTTCAAAATATATTTTCCATTAATAAATCATGTAAATTCATCATTTCTTCTCATTATAAGTAACAGTGGTTTGGTAGTGAAGATGAGAGTAATGAAATGATGTCACTGGTGACAAGAGAAATGTTCTAAGGACCTAAATCTAAAATCATAATATTCTCTCTTAATCTTTCAAAATAATAACTTAGATTAGAAGAGAAGGCTTTGAACCCCCTCTCTTTCCCATGTTTGAAAAAAAAAAAAAATTCAAACTTCATACTTAGATTAAAATCAAACGCAAATCTAAATTATTTTTTGATATTATTACATTTGTGCGATTATTCACTATTCGTATTTTTTATTTTGTCAGAGAAAGTAAATCGCAGATAAAGAATTTGTCTCACTGTATAAGATAAAAAATCGAATGCACAATCTACTGGTACGAATTTCATCTTATCGTAAGTCAATCATCTAACTTATACCATAAGAATCAAATCTAAATTATTTCTTTGAAATTAAAAATTTGGAGTTAAAGTTAAAAACTCAAATTCTCATATATTTAAGTTCCAATTCTTCGAACCCAAATCAAATTTTAAATCGAAAATTCTAGATATGAAAGTTCATTTGTAGGCGACGATGCCATCCCCCACCACCTCATTAATTTTTGTTTAATTTTTCTTGTTTTGTTTTGTTTTTCTTTAATTATAGTGGAGAGAGGGATTTTAGAAATTAAAAAAAAGAAAAAAGAAAGTAAGAATCACTTTTCAACCATAAGGGGTAAGCGATGTATTTTTATGTACAAGTATGTGGTATTGGCTCAAAATCAAACTGTAAAATCCACGAACTGGAAATCATTGTAAAGATATTTTTATGCACCGTTGACGGTTTTAATCATCTTGTTTCTTATCTTTCTGCCTTCCTCATCTGCTAAGGTAGCCTAGCCGCTAGTTTTTGTCGGCAAGGAAGAAAACTGTTTCTTTACCCAAAAGAGTAAGTAAATCTGAAATCAAATGACATGATATGATACCCAACCCAACCCAACTACAATGTATACATGCATACACATATACATATATAAATATTTTAATTATTTTTTATGAAAATTTAATACAAAATCACGTGACCAAATTGATATGTAACATGTTAAGTGATTAAATCATAATAATTAGGGATTCATATCAATAAATCGTGGGTTCAATTTCTTATTCTACGCAGTGAAGTAAAATCTACACTTACGATTTACTTACTTTATTGAAATAAAAAACACAAGTAGCGAGAGACTGCGTAAGAACGATAATCTCAAGAGAACAAGACTGTAATCATCTAACATAACATATTTGGACAAAAATTTTCTTTTTTTTTTTTCTTTTGATTCACCTAGAGTGTCCGAATTTTCGACTAATCTATAGAGATAACATTCCCCCTTATACACTCTTCGAGTAAATTCAAATACGATCATAATTTATACATATTTAGAATTGAACATTCGAGACAGTCTATATAAGACTTACCTTCTAACTAAATTATTATTTTTCAATAATAATTTTGTCTTCTGAGTCACTGCATTGATTCAAACCCCTATACTTCATGTGAAATTTCAAGTATTTTATCACTGTACTATATCCGTAGAGGGCAAATTTCTCTTTTTTTTTCAAATAAGAAAGAGAATGCAAAATGAAGCTCCAACTTTGTTACAAATGTTACTGTTTGGTTATCAATGACAAGACCTTATCTTTAAACTCAGAACTCCTAATACCCATTAAAGCAAGGCCCCACTCCACTCCTAGTAAGTTACCACCGACATATCTAAATAAACCAAACATCTCTTTCTCTATGATGCACGTGTAACATTGCCAATACTAGATAATTTTTTTTAATTCTAAAAGCATAGCAATTATAACCAAACAAGCCCTGCCTCAAATGAGAGTGTGTTTAATAAATATATAACCCACACCACACGTTGGGTGCAGGATCAACCCCATGTCCAGGCTGTAAGTATAATGTTCACTACTGGTACTGGTACAGGAAGGTTAGAATTCCCCTACCAACCAAACAAAATATAAATGACTGGGCAACTTGGACAATGGACAAGGTCCAAAAGGATTCTCTCGCACATGATGCAATAGACAGCATAGCTAAAGGCAATTGATTACATAAGTACCCCAGCTGGTAGGAAGATGCAACCGACTTGAACTACAATATAGACTTAACAAAAAATATGTCATTTTCAAGCAACCAACCTTCCCAGCTATACTATTGTTTCACAGACCGAAACGTGCTTACCACGTATACTTTCTTGCGGCATGGCCGCACGGGTAAATGCAGGAAGAAGCTCCGGTAACCATGTGAAAAGTGAAGCACTAGGATTCATTTATGGCACGGTTGGATTTGGATTCAATAAGGTTACGATCCATTCATATTTAGGAGGGGATTTGCAGATCCAATCCAACTTAGAATTATGATCATCAAACCCAGATTAAAACGGAAACAAAATATCAATAATTTCCTCTCCTTCCAGGCTTCCACAAATCCCCATTTGAATGGAGAAAGTACAGTAGGCAAAAAGGATTGTAAAATTTAGAAAAGGAAGCATCGCTTTATCATAAATAAACCAAAACATAATGACGAACACTGAGCTACTCCAGGCACAACAAAATGAAGGCCCTGAAGATATTACAACAATACCATAATTTTTCTGCCCTTTTTTTCACTTGAGGTATATGCAGGGTAGATAAGAAAATTGGCGACAAACCTGAACTTCTATTCTTCCTTCTTTTCCTAATAAAGTACCCTGAACTTCTATCCTAGACAAAAGATCAAATGAGGTCACCCCAAAAAAAGTCAGTTGTTAAAGGCCAGTTTCTTACAAGAAAATCAACTATGTACACAAACTGCGAGATGCAACCAACAGTACACCAAACATGGTAGAGAAGCTTAAAGTCCCAACATTACAATAATATAGAAAAATCTTCCCAATTACATTTTGTTATTAATATGGAAATGACACTGAAACAAGACATTCCAGATAAAAACAGACCACCAGCCTACAGGAGGAAGAGTTAGGGTCTAAATCAGCTTGCTCGGCAGTTGATTACCTCCCATAGCCCCCGACAGTAGAGGAACTTAGTCTGCAGTCCAGCTTTGCTCAACAATCTCACGGACTTTCCGGTTGTATTCACGCTTGTTCTCACTAAATAGCCTTGCAGCTTCTGAATTTGCAGGTGAGTTTGGATTTGGATCACAGAGCAGTGACTGCAACGAGAATAACAGAAATATCAAACTATATATCTGGACTAAACCACCGTTAAGTTGGTAGAGACAGACAAACGTGTGGATCATAAAGCACACGGAGAGCAAGCAAAGTCTGATTCATTAATGAATAGTAAGACATTTTTTTTTTAAATTAATAGTAAGACATTTGCATGGTATGGATTTAACACACAGCAAGTACGCACATGCAAATGTTACACAAGTCATTTTATAGCTATGAAATGGTAGACAATAATGAGGGCCGGAACCACAAGAGATGTCATGTCCACTAGCCTGCTCCTAACAAAAATGGTTGCAGTGCTGATGCTCTCTTTCTCCTAAAGTCGACCAATGAGCAACAAGATGAATGGCAAGGAGATAGAAAATCTCTCTAAATTTGTCATTCTCAGCAACATTAGTGAAAGAAAACAAACAAAAAACAGAGATCTCCAACACCAACCCCCCCCCCCCCCCCAAACCCCCAAATTTCTCACTCTCAGCTCTAAAGCCACAAAAACAATGCTGCAAAAACTTCTTTAGATGTGTCCCCCAATCCTACAGTCAAGAACAGGCGAGGTTAGATAATCCATTCCGATAACTTATATATGCCATTTGTACCAATTTTACCTGTCTATCGAGAGAAGCCATAAAAACTATCCAAGAATCAATTGCAGGGATACGCAGAAATTACTAAGTTACTGGCCTATAAAGTGATTGTCTTGTATATTAGAGGGCACCATCAACCAAAACAACCTTATTGGACAATCAATCAACAAAAGTTGTTTGAGCATGCCTTTAACCCTCAGTGATCATCTCAACAACCAAGATTAGATGGCTACACCATATCAGCCAGTCCAGAAAGCCAGAGGCAGCAGATGATAGAGAAATATGCCATCTGGAAATAACCCAGCTTTCCGATGAAGTGAAAACCCAACATCACCTAGAATGTGAAGCCCAGAGTCAGGAAATCCATGACAGAGCCATCAGGAACGAGTAAACTCATAGACAGAGGACACTTCTGAAATATAACTGATATATAAATCAGATTCAATAAAATGTTCTGGATTTACAAATTATCTGTACCCAGTGAACAAAAATTCCTAGAAAAGATCAGTTTAGATATTCTTGGATCAATGATCAAAAGGAAGGGGAAATTAGTAAGGATATTACAGAATCAAGGCAAGATAACTAAAGTGGATAAAGAGAGCCAGGGAACTCATGTCGCCCATTAATTTTGTTAAGTCTCTAAACCCAAATAATTTTTTAGTCAGCTTTTCTTCTTTCAAGTCTTCAGTCTTCTAACTAAACTATGTTCTAAGGTGCAAGAAGATGGAGGGCATTTGAGCTAGTGAGTGCCACAACAACTACATGAGAAACATGCCACATATTGGGGGCTGAAAGTTCTCCACCTACTTGTCCAAGAAAATATAACTTCTAATTCGACAAACACAACCTCCTTTAAGGAAAAAGAGCCAACTTTCTGACAAAGTGCCACCACATACTAAGAGAAACCCAACCCTAACTCAGCTACTAAACTAGAATAAAAGGCATCCCAGTGCATGACAGTGTAGTCAAAGGCAAGTGCCCGGCTCACCTAGGGGCTCAGGCTATGCAGGGCACTGGGGAAGTGCCTTGCCTACTGCTAGGAAAGGCTCCTTCACTCAGGCACTGCCTAGGCGAGCGCCTCTGCTGAGGCGTCGAGCACCACAAGCGCTTGCCTAGGCCCTAAAGAATTAAATCTGAAAGAAAAATGAAGGAAACTGAAGAGTTACCTGCAGAAGGCTGAAGACATGTCATGCAATAGAATTATAGGGTAATAATACCATAGAATCAAGGAGGTGACTTCAAGAGCAGTTGCCAGAGGATCGAGCAAGCCGTCACACATTGGAAAACCCTTCGCACATCGTCAATCCTTCTGGCGACTAATCACCACCAGCAGACTAACCTGTGACTGGGGACCCTCCAATGGCTATCCTAGAACCAATTTCAGATCGGTTTCTTCATTCTTCTGCAGCTTTTTACTGCTTGCGCCTTTGCAGTTTGGTCCTTCCTTCAGTGTTGTTCTTCTGCAGCTTTCTTTCTTTGAATCTTTTGTTTGGTCGTTATTTCTATTGTTACTAACTTACTATTTTATTTTACATTATTGTTTTGAGTATTTGAGATGGTGTATTATGTATTGGGGTTAGGGTTTTAATTTTTCAAAAATTACTTTTTCAGATTCAAAGTTCAAACTCACTGCATTTGCAGCTGTTGTTTGGTGGAAATTTTTATATTAATTACTATATATTTAATTTACAATATTATTTATATTTTGTGATTTAATAACTATATCTTTTGTCTTTGTTAGCTTTGCTATAACTATAAGCATTTAAAATTGCTTATTTTTATATAATATTGAAGATTTGTTATAAAACTTACATTTTGATGTTTGAGATGGTGTATAATGTATTGGGGTTAGGGTCTTACAATTTTATTTTATTTTTCAAAAATTATTTTCAGATTCAAAGTTCAAAGTTCAAACTCACTGTATTTGCAGTTGTTGTATTTAACAGTATTTTAGATGTTTTATTATTGTGTGCATTATCTGATTGTCTTTTTCATATTAAATATATTTTTCATTTTTTTATGAATTTAGCGCCTCGATTTGGTCAAGCGAGCATTTTTTTGGTGCCTAGCACCTAAGGCAATAGAACGTTCTTAGTGCCTTAAGGGCACCTTTTGCCTCTAACTACCTTGGTGCATGAGGCTCCTGACTCTGCAGGTGTCGGAGAAGGGTTGTGTTTCTATGCAGCCTTCTCCTTGCTTTTTTGCAAAGAGGTTTCCACAACTCAACCCCCCCAAATGACATATTGGAAACAAAAGAGCAACCTTGCTGTTGGTACCAAAGCTCACCCATAGGTACTAAACTAGAATAAATAAAAGAAAATGCAGAATTATCTCTTTCACCAAGAACTACTGTAAATCAAGACCAACACCTTTTTACCATCAAGAAGATCTAATCCCATATTATGAACTGCATGTGGGCCCCTAAAACATCAAACATCAAAGCATGGCTAAAAGGACTCGTGCATCTTTACTTGACCATGCAAAAGAAAGATAGTCATATGTTCTAAATCAATGAAGTTTTCAAGGTTCCAAATAATGTTGTTCACATGGCAAAAGTAAAGAGGATTCTTGCTCAAGATGAAAATTTTACCAAACCACATCAGGCCTCACCTTGAATCGGACAGTCAATGCCTTTTGAACAAATTCGGGGCTGGGATCAAGAATTACCGGAATTCTTTAGGTTGGGAGCCCCACCCTAGTTAATGGATAAAATTAGGAATATACCCTTGCTACGTATCTCATTCAGACCATCTGTTATGCTAAACTCAACTTTCTCATCATAGTTTGGTCTCAGTCACTTCTTAAAGTTCTCCTCTCCTCTCCTTTTTTTCCCAGCCAATAACCGACTTCATCTCCTCCATCTTGACTTTCACTTCTACTTTTCCTTTTTTTTTCTTTCTTCCTTTTTCTTTCCCAGCCTGCCAGCTGACTTCATCCCCATCTTGGTATCTCACCCTTCTTTCCCAGTTATCGACTGACCCCATGTCCTCTCTATCTTGAACCTTGACTTTGTCTCCTCCTTTCATTTTTTTTTCTCCACCTCAACTCTCAACCCTCAGACCTGCCTGTGCCTGCCCTAGTCCCCCCCTATGCTCAGTGGATGCTCACCATCTCATTTTTGTCCTGCCAAATTCAGAGATACAAGCTCAGATCTATGAAATGCATCTATCGCTTAACCAATAAGTTTTATTTATTTTTTCTCTTTTATTTCTACTCTTTTTCTTGTATTGTTTTTTCCCTCTTACTGTCATTTTTTTATCATCTTAATTCTTTTTATTCTCCTTCCAATGTTCCCGTCCAACCTTAGTTTTTTGTTCACGTCTATTTAATTGGGTTTTTCTTGTTGCTTCAACTCTGTTCCAATGCCAACTGGGTATACAGCTATTGCTAGCTACTTTTTTCCCCCCTCCTAATTTGCCTTTCTGTCCCTTCTTCTTCCTATTTCCCTTTGGGTGTTGCTTAGCCAAGCTCAGCTTTCTAGTTTAGCTTTTGTTTTTTTGGGTTTGTCTTCCTACTTCAGTTTGTTCTAGAACTGATTAGATTTAAATTTGTTCCATGCTAGAAATAATTTTTCCCCTTTTTTTATCAGGTCTAATAATTTGAACATGCCTTGCACTCTTTTCCACTTCAACTTGATGTTTTTGATTGTCATAGAAGAAGTGCATCAGTATACGTTCTTTGCAGATGATATAGTCCTAAGTTCCTAACAGATGAGAAAAAAAGATTAATAATAAACTTAAATTATGGATAAATATTTAGAATCCAAAGGTTTTGAACATAGTAGGTCAAAAATTAACTATGGAATGTAAGTTCAGTAAAAAGATAAGTGTGGATGATATTATTGTCAAATTTAGAGATCAAGTTATCCCAAAAAATATCAATTTTGATATCTTAGATCAATTATTCAAGAAAAATAGGAGATTATGGAGGGTGTTACGCATAAAATCAAAACAGGGTGGTTAAAGTGGCAAAATGCAACCAACAGTTTATGCTATTGTAGAGTCCTGTTAAAGCTAAAACAGAAGTTTTAATGGATGCTATAAAACCATCTTTGTTGTATGGCTCAGAATATTGAACAATTAAACACCAACATCTGCAAAATATGATTGTAACTGAGATGAAAATGTAACAGTAGATGTGTTGCCATTCAAAAGAAAAGGACAAAAAAAAAAACAATATTATACATAATTAGCATTGGAGTGGTGCCTGTTGAAGAAAAGATTTAGAAGTCACAACTAAAATGGTTTAGATGTGAGAAAAAAACAAAGCAGTTGTGAGGCAAGTGGACAAAATGAAGAAAATTTGTAGTAAAAGGCCAGGAGGAAGACAAACAAAATGCGGTGGGAAATCCTTAAACATGACATAGGGCATAATGGCCTTAAAAAGAATATGGTCATCTATTGAGTTGAATGAAAATCTAGAACTCATGTGGCTGACACTGTAACTAGTGAGATTACGGCTCGTGATTGTTGTTGTATTGTTTGATTTAAGTTAAATATCAATTTAATGAACAAACCTAGTTTTGAATCTGCTAAATTAGAGGCCATTTGCTAAAATTAATATGTTATCTTGTGATTGTTGTTGTATTGTTTGATTTAAGTTAACTATCAATTTAATGAACAAACCTAGTTTTGAATTTTCCAAATTAAAGGCCATTTGCTAAAATTAATATGTTATTTTTTGAATTTGCAATATGAAACAAAGTGCAGTTTCTCATTTCATTAAATTTCTTGAAATTATATTTACTTCGTAGTAACTTTTTTTGGTCAAATGTTTCCAAGTGCATAGATTTGGGCACTGGTTCAAGCAACGGAGCAGGCTTGGAGATCCTTGTTCCTACCAGAGGGAAGGATGGGATTTGAATTCTTTGCCCTAGTTGGGCATGGATTGGGAGTTTGGGCATTTGGACAAGGACAAGATGAATAAAAATCCCCCGTCCCAACCCATTACCACTCCTATTTCTTGTATGCATTAGAAGATGCAGACACCTCACATGTGGAACAATTTTAAGTAGTCAGGCCCATCCAAATAGAACATAACATTCTTATTTCAAATGCTTTTGACTAGTTTGTACACTTCCAACAAATAATTTACACAGCAAATCTCCAAAAGAAATGAATTGAAAATTTCACTTGCATGTCCTGAAAGTGTCTTAAAATATATGTAGCAAGAGAGTGGCCACGTTGCAGCATGCAATCATATCATGTCTTTGTTTGCATATGCCATGGCATGCAATTTCCAATACATCAATTACCTCATTAATGTATACAATATGTACAGATTTAAATATGTTCATAATTCTGTCCTTGTAATACGTTCCACTTCTTTATGACTTGTGTCAACATATCATGTAAAGTCAATCTTGTGTTCCAGAGTCCAACCAATTACATCAAACCATCTTGCTTCCCTTGAGGTGAAGCTACGAAATATTCATAGCTACACATCACTACACCATTTTAACTATTCAAAGGTACAACTGACGTTCATCTACTTGAACCACCAGATCAGGTGCATGGGAGAAGAGAGGAAAAGCGAAACTCAGGAAAGTCTCTCTAATAAGTCCCAAAGACAACAAATTATTTCTTAGCTAGATTTCATAGAAACCATTCAGATTTTAGCCATGGCATAATTCCACTGTTGTATTAGCACAAAAGGGCTTACCAATAGCATGGAAGATAAAATGTGCTTTACATGAAAAAAAAAATTGGACACGTTAAAGGTGATTGCTGAACTATAATATATGCAGTTGGCCCCACCTAGTTGGATTAAGGCCTGGCTATTGTTAGGAACAACCTATCAAAACTATGTCCAATCATTTCTAGCACGTTAGCAAATCAAAAGTACTCCAGTTCCTGCATGAACCTGCTTTAGAGCAGTGTGTTTATCATACGGAAATTACTATTTTGAAGTTCTGATCATGCTCTACTGATAACAATATCTTTATGGAAAATCCACTAAATGCTTGAAACTAGCATCTCCAGATCAGATCCAAGGAGTGATTTCCTACACAAGCCACTATGATCAAACATATACAATTCACTTTTACCTGAATGGATGTAAGTATAGCAGCCACATCATATATTGGACTCCACTGGTTTTGTAGAATATCCAAACAAATACTTCCATCTGCATAAACTGGTCCAAACAGAACAAAATAGTATGAGCAGATCACATAAGCATACCTCTCCAAATTAAGTTTGTCATGGAAGAAAGGAGATCAGATATCAGGGAGCTAGCAAAATAACAGGAAGAAAGGAGGACATTTTGCAATAAGTACAGGAGTCAATGAACAGGATAAGTTCACAAGAAAAAACATAATGGATTACAATGAGTCAAATAGAAGCATAAGCCCAAGGGTAAACTTTTAGAGATGAAATCCCAGCAATGTGCAGAACCCTATAAGAGAGTACTAATTTCTAATAGGAGCACAATTCCAGAGGAGCAAAGGAAGTGGTATGACTGAACTAGAAAGAACAGCTGTTAGCAAGTCATTTTAGTAAGGTAGAAGCATTCTTGATTCTACTGGTCAAATGCCTTGATTATATGGAATCAATCAGAAACACTTCCAAACCCAAGAATTAGTTACTAATTAGAAGGCAGATAATTGCAGCCCCAATCCAAGCACATAGTTGAGTCACTAAAAAATGCCACATAATATAGATTAGCACATGCAGCAAACTGAACAACTAGTAAACTTTACAAATGACCAAATAAGAAGTACGAGATTCAGTTTAAACAACATAATAACCAATCATCAGAGCATAGTAGTCAAAGACGCAAGGCGCACTAAGGCGCAAATTAGTGCTTGGGGCATAGGAGCAAGGCACGAGGTGCAAGGCAAAGCACAGGCCTTAGGCACATGAGGCACACATTTATTCAAATTCCTTATAAAATAATTATACACTATTCTTTTCAATATGTACCTATAAGGAGTTAGATGCAAACTTATAAAATCATAAATGACAAGTAACCAACCCTATAATAACAACGAATATTATAGCAAAAAAACAATTAATTTCTTTTGCAATTAGTTTCTTCTAACTCAAAAAGAGATTAGAGGAAAGAAAAAATTATAGCAGAATACACAGCAAAAAACCAATTACAGAAAAACAATTAGTTTCTCCTAATTTCTTTTGCAATTAGAAGAAAGAAAAAAAATATTAAAGAAGAACACACAACACAAAATGTTATAGAAAAACAATTAGTTTCTCTTAAATTGCAAAAGAAATTAGAAGAGAGAAAAAAAAAATAGTAGATCACAAAATGAAAACATTTGTTTCTTAGCAGTTAGCTTCAAAATTGCAACAAAAACCAGAAGAAAGAAAAAAAAAATTAGTGTAAAACACAGCGAACAACACAGAATTAGTTTCTTTTAAATTGCAAAACAAATTAGAAGAAAGAAACAAAAATGAAGTAGAACACAGACATGAGTTGTCGGGAACTTGTCCTAACATAGGATTTTGATTAACAGAATGGAGAACGAGATAAGAAACATGAGTTGTCAGGAACAATCCACCATTGCAACTGATGTTGTATAGTCCACAGCGGCAGCCGGCAGGTAGTATAGGGGGTTTGAATCTGAAGAGTGCCTCAAAGGAGACATCTTTAAAGAGCTGTGGTAGCCGGAATTGTACCACCACTGGGCTAGAGATAACCATTTACGCGCTTTTCGATTTTAGAAAACAAATACATCTCAAATAAGCTTCCACACATTGACTTACTCTCTTAGTTTGTTCATACGTTTTAGGATGATAAGCTATAGACATGCAAACCGGCCCCCAAACTTTTAACAAGTTCCTACCAAAAAACACTGGTAAAAATCTTGTCTCTATCAAAAACAATAGACTATGGCACCCCATGTAGCTTTATCACTGAATCCATAAATACTCTTGCCACTCATTGGGCAGTGAATGGGTGAGAAAGGCACAAGAAATGAGCAAACTTGGTGAGTGTCCACCACCACTAGAATCACATCATTTTGTTCTGATTTAGGCAACCCTTAAATGAAATCCATGAAAATACCAGACCAAGCCTATCCTAGAATGTCCAATGGCTGCAGCAATCTAGGATGATAAGCCACCTATTCATGCTTGTAACCAGTGTTATTAAAGGCACGCCTAGGCACAAGGCGCAAGGCGCAACTTGGGCACCTAGAGTGCTTCTAGGCAGACACAGACTAGCAAGGTGCACAGACTTTTTTTAACTATTTTTTAGGATTTTTATTTTAATGTTTATTATTTTATTTATTTTTTTTACTATTTAGGGTTTATATTTATTGCTTCAACTACAAATTTGATAATAAGTAAAAGGGCTACTACTTCAACTGCTCCAATTGAATTTGAACTTGATGAAGATGGAGAGGGAGATGATGTGGAAGAAGAGGATATTAGAGATGATGCTTCTAATGATGAAAATATGAAAATGTTTGATCTTGATGATGAGGATGGTTTTTAGATTATTTAAAATACATAATTAGTTAATTTTAATTAAGATTTAAGACCTATAAATTGTTTAAGATTTAATTTAAGTTGACATAAAGACTTTTAAATTGCATCTTTTGACATTTTTTATTGTTCTTTTCATTGATATATGTTGAATTTTTTAATTTTCTTCATAACATACTTGTAAATATGTTATTAGGAGTTAAGAATTTAATACCTTATTCTTCAACTAGAATATATATATATATATATATTTTAGTTAGCATGTGCCTAGTTCCATCAAGCACACGCATTGCCTTGCGCCTTAGTGCGCCTTGGGTGTTTAATAACATTGCTTGTAGCGCTGGCACACTTCACAGACAAGCACATACTTTGTAACAATCTTCTTAAAATTGGGCCCAAAAAACAGCTGCCTAACCTTATGATAGGTGGCCCTTAATGCCAGAGTGACCCCCCAAGGGTGAGCTATGTAAAGACTGAAATATTTTCCTTTTAAGCTGCTCATTGTCACCTATAACCATTCTTCCCTTAAACTGGATTATACCATTAGATAGGGCATACCCAGGTTTACTATTAGTTATGAAGTTGAGCCCACCCTGCAACTTCATAACTAGCAGTAACTTCTCTCACCCAATCTGGAATCACTAAAGTGATAGCATTACAGACCGAATTTCCCACCTACCTAGACAAAGCATCAACTGTTACATTCTCTTTACCTTGGCAGTACTAAATAACAAAATCAAGGCCTAAGCGCTTTGACATTCCCTTCCTTTGCAGCTGTGTATCGAGTTTTTGTTGCAGAAGAAACTTAAGACACTCATGGTCAGTTTTGATGACAAACTGACTACCCTTTAAATAGTGCTGCCATTTTCCCACAACCACTAGGATAGCAATCGACTACTTATCATAAACACTTAGGCCTAAATATTTAGGTGCAAGGGCCTGGCTAATGAAGGCTATTGGTTTGCCTCCTTGCATCAGGACTGCCCCTACTCCTTTATCATTGGCATCTGTCTCCAACACTGGAGACAACACTGGAGCCTGTGTCATAACATTTTTCAAACATATAAAGGTTGCCTCTGCTTGAAGATTCAATTGAAAACAGTCCTCCTTAAGCAGTTCAGTTAAGGGTTTACTGATAATCCCATAATTTTTAATGAACCACCTGTACTACCCTGTCAATCCCAGAAATCCCTTTAAAGCCCTAACCGTAGTTAGTCCAGGCCATTCAACCATTGTAGCAATTTTCTTCAAATCTGTACTAACTCCTTCACCTTATATGACATGCCCTAAATACTTCACTTGTCCTTGGGCAAAGGTACATTTGGACTGCTTTACATACAGTTGGTTGAACCTATAGACTTCAAATGTTGTCCTAAGGTGAACAAAGTGCTAATCAAAAGTTTGGCTATATATATGGGTATCATCTAAGAATACAAGGATGAAATCCCTCAAGTAAGGACTAAAGATATGGTTCGTGAGGGCCTAAAAAATGGCAGGGGCATTGGTCCCAAAAGGCATTTCCCTGAATTCATAAAGGCCTTGAAAGGTTGTTCTTGGTATATCTACAGGTTTCATTCTTATTTGATGATAACCTACCCTTAGGTCTAGTTTAGAAAAAACAATAGCTCCTTTTCATTCATCAAAGAGATCTTTAATTATAGGTATAAAGAATTTATCCTTGATGGTAATGGCATAAGCCGACGGTAGTCAATACAATATCACCATGTCCCATCCTTTTTCTTTACAAGGAGAACAGGGGATGCAAAAGGATTATGACTAGGCTGTATAATAGTATTAACCAACATCTCTATAACTAATTTCTCAATTTCAGCCTTTTGAAAAGGAGGGTAACGATAGGAACAAACATTAACTGGTTCAGTGTTTTGTTTTAGGTTGATAGCATGGTCAAAAAGCTTTGTGGAGGAAGGGTTGTAGGCTCATCAAACAAGTCCTTAAATTCAACCAATAGTAACTGTAAAGAGTTGTCATGTACCAGTGAGATAAGGGGAGAATTACTGCAATTAGAATATACTAGAGGAAGAAAGTAGATAAGGGGGTTCATTCGTATTTGGTGGTACCCTGATCGAAGATCTAGTTTGTTAAAGACCACTGCATTCTTTAATTTGTCTAAGAGGTCATCTATTATCGGAATGGGGAATTTGTTTTTCACTATGTGAGTATTGAACTAGTGGTAATCAATGCAAAAGTGCCAGCTCCTATCTTTCTTTTTCAAGGAGTATAGGGGAGGCATGAGAGCTCTGACTTGGTCGAATGATTGACCTTGTCAGCATATCCTTGATCAATTTTTCAATCTCGACCTTTTGTACAAGGGGGTATCCATAAGCCCTTATGTTAATAGGTTCGGTATTTGGTTTAAGAACAATGGTCATGATTTTTGTGCAGAGGGAGTGACTAAGGTTCTTCAAATAGGTCGCTAAATTCAAGCAAAAGTTTATTAAGGGAATCTAATTCATGTACCTGCCAGTGTTGTGGGTTAGATAGGTTTCCCTTCCTCTCCTCAAGCTTCAACTCCTCCTCGTGCTCCACTGCATTGATAGAGAAAAGTTGGGCCACCTGAGTCCATTTGGACTTAAGAATCTTTTGTAGCTTTCTCCCTGTGATCATTTTGCATACCCCAATCCCTAAACTCCCAGTAAGAGTCATTTTCCAGTCTACCTTCTCAAAGGTGACTTCTATTCTGTTGAAGTCAAAGCTGATGGGATTGACCCTCTTCATCCAGTCCACTACCAAAATTATGTCACAACCCCCCAATTTCAATAATCACATTTCTGCTTCAAACTTCTCTCCATGCATCTCCCAACACAATCCCACACATGCAGACTTACACATCACCTTTTGGCCGTTTCCTACAGTCACAGACAGGGGTTAGGTCCCTGTCAATTCACACTTAAGCTTCTTGGCAGTCCCTTCATCCAAGAAGCTATGTGTGCTTCTACTATCTATGAGCACCTAGCCTACTATCTTGCACTTTTCCTTCCACTCGGATAATCTTACTGTTGGTAAGACCCTTGAGCATGTGGAGTGAGATCTCCACAGTCTCTTCTCCATCTCCTTCAACCTGTGAATTTTCCCCTTCATCATTGTCTTCTTCTTCTTCTTCTCCTTCTAGTAGTAAGAGCAACCTTTGGCATTGGTGCCCCAAAGTGTAGTGGTCTCCACAACAGTAACATGAGCCTGACTGCCACCTCTGCTTAGCCAACTTCCCACTATTAATTGGTAGTGGAACAATTGTAGTGGATGGAGTCACTCCCCTGCCACCCTAATTGTTCCTTCCCTCATCTCTTCCACCACTCCTTCCCCCCTAGTTGGAGGGCCCCCAAATTCATGCTTCTCAACTGCCATCCTTTTTTTTTCATCAATGCCTCAACTGTCAACTCCTACAGCCGTGCACACTCCGCGACCTACTTGATGATTTTGGATTGTTGCATCTTAACAATAGGCCTCAACTTCTCATTTAATCAGCTCACAAAGCTAGAAACAAAATAGCCCTCTGTTAGATGTGGATTCAAAATCAGCATCAATGATTTGAGCTCCTCAAATTTCAATTGGTAGGATTGCACTGATCCTCCCTGCAGTAGCTTATTGAACTCTTCCACTATGTCCATCATGTTCTTATCCCCAAACCGTTCACATAATTCATCCACAAACTTAGCCCATCTACAATCATCCTTAGCACCAGTCCACCCCTAAAACCATGCGTCCCCCGCATCATTTAGGTAGGCAACAACAAGAGTTACCCTCTGATGTTCAGCTACCTGGTAGAAGCTAAACATCCTTTCACATTTTCGCACCCACCAACGAGGATTAACACCATCAAACTCCAATTTTGGGAACGAAAAACTAGGTTGATGAGGAGCAACCTAAGTTCCCTGTCTCCTCTTTGTCGTATTCTCTCCTACTACCACCGAATCTACCTCAAATTCAAAGGCATCCTCTGTTTGAGGGGCTGGTATATGTCCCGGTAATATCGGGTCAAATCTCTCTCTAGGAGGGAAGTCTAGAGAGAGTCTTACCGATTGTTGGCTCGTGAACATTCTCATAAACATCTGCATCTGCTCCTTCAATAGGTTATGTTGCTCCCGGCTCTCTTCTCTCCATCGATCCATGGCTCCTTTGATCCGCCTTTCCACAATTGCCTCCATGGAAGTTTCTATACTTCCCACCCTAATTTGCATATCGATGACCATTGTCGTGACCTGCCGCACTTGCTCCTTCATCTGCTTCATATGCATGCCATCAGCCATGGTGAATTTTGGAAGTGATCGTCTCCCGAAATCATGCTCTAATACCAAAATGTTAGAATCGGATTTTGACTAGGGGCAATTCTCTTGGAACAGAGAATAATGGAGGGAAATAGGGGGCGAGATACAGAGGAAGAATTAAGAGGGAAAGGAAATGAGAGAGAGAGTATTGTATTGATAATTCTTCAAAGATGGCTTGGGAGCGGTATCAGCCTACTCTTATACTGATATGTTTTTCCCATAGGCGCCACAAACCACGATGACCATTGTCGTGACCTGCCGCACTTGCTCCTTCATCTGCTTCATATGCATGCCATCAGCCATGGTGAATTTCGAAAGTGATCGTCTCCCGGAATCATGCTCTAATACCAAAATGTTAGAATCGGATTTTGACTAGGGGCAATTCTCTTGGAACAGAGAATAATGGAGGGAAATTGGGGGTGAGATATAGAGGAAGAATTAAGAGGGAAAGGAAAAATGAGAGAGAGAGTATTGTATTGATAATTCTTCAAAGATGGCTTGGGAGCGGTATCAGCCTACTCTTATACTCATATGTTTTTCCCATAGGCGCCACAAACCACTTGACCAATTACAACACAATTTGAATTTAAAGCAATTTGAAAATTAGGCCTAATTGCCTAACTAACCTTCTTGCTTATTTCTAATATTCTAACCAATTACAATGCTACCCCTATTAATCACTTATTCCCGTGACAAGTGACATGGTGTATTTGAAGCTCAAACCGGGTTATCTGAAAGCCCTAATTCAAAAACCCAACTCAAAGCTTAACCCGAAGTTTTACAATCCATTTCCAATTTCAACCAAGGTGGGAAATGTAGCCTACTGGCTACAACTACCAAAGGACTCTAACATACACTCGGTATTCCATGTATCACTCATCAAGAAGTCATTGGAAGCACAACTAGTGAGTTCAACATTACCCCCCCTTTCCCAATACTAATGACAGTGCAAGGGAGCCTACAACTATAGTTGATAGAAGAGTCATCTATAGGCAAGGGGCTCCCATCACTCAAGTTATCGTCCAATGGTCTAACCTCCATTCAAACAACAATACTTGGAAATATCTTCCAAATATTCTCAAGCAATTCCCTTGAGTGGAAAGTCTTCTCAACATTTCTTGAGGACAAGAAAATTTTGAAGGAAGAGAGGGGTAATTGTCATGTACTAGCAAGATAAGGGGAGAATTACTATAATTAGAATATACTAGAAGAAGAAAGTAGCATGTTAGGAAGTATGCAGTAGGGGGTTGTACTTAATTTGTTGCTGCATTGGGCAGCTTGTACATTCCCCAGCACATGTAAGCAGTTACCTGCACATGGCAAGAGGTTTGGGTCAGCTATATATATACGAGCTGATCACTCCTCACCGTTATGAATGAATATTCACTGAATTTATGAATTCTCTCTCTCCCCCCCCCCCCCAAAAAAAAAAAAAAACTTCTCTGTTTTTCTCCCATTTCTCTCTTGATCCTTCTATTGATCAAGAAATTCCAGTCAAATCCTTCAAGAGTTGACAAGAGCCTGATTGTTGTACCTCTGGGAAGGACTAAAGTGCAACATTGCAAGCCGCCATTGAATAGTCTGCCTCAAAAATCCACTGCTCTAGATTTTATGTATCTTTAAATCCTTCCACTTCCATAGCTTGTACAAAAAACAACTACGCCACTAACTTATTTTATTTCTGAAATTTTTTTGTAGTTTCTTCCCTAAAATCAGTTTACAAGCTCCCATCTCCATGCTGCGAATAAGAGTCAACTTCTTCCCTTCTATTTCAAATGTCACCTCAAGCTTATTAAAATCAAAGGTGATGGGATTGTCTCCATCCAGTCCACTCCCAACACAATGTCACAGGACCCTAGTTTGAGAATCCGCAAATCAGCAATAAATTCATGCCCTTGCATCTCCCATTTGAAATCCACACATCTTGACTACTTGTACATCTTGTTCCCATCAGACTGTTATTACAAGGGAAAAGTAGTTTCACCTTGCAGTGCAATTCCTTGGCAGTATTTTTATCCAAGAAGCTATGAGTGCTACCACTATCGATTAATACCATCATTTTTCTATTCCCAACCATCCTTCCACCCTTCTAGTCTTATTAGGTAGCGTTTGTTAAAATGAGCAAAATAAGATTATATCAAGATAAGGTTGAAATGCTTTCCGGACTAAGATATAGAATTATTAAGATAAGTCTGAGAAGCATTATAAGAGTTTTATCAGATTGTTTATTAAATTTTTTGAAATACATTGGGGGACATATAGGTCATTTTTCCTTATTTGTAAAATTCAAGATAAATTTATCCGCCCGGGGGGGGGGGAGATA
Organism: Diospyros kaki; assembly: GCA_036245055.1. Classification (NCBI taxonomy): domain Eukaryota; kingdom Viridiplantae; phylum Streptophyta; class Magnoliopsida; order Ericales; family Ebenaceae; genus Diospyros; species Diospyros kaki. The sequence continues at coordinate 36,736,661 of BSEG01000016.1, forward strand.
AATTTATTTAAACAATTCCAAATAAGAAGTCACATGACTTCTTTTCTTAGGGTTGTCAAATAAATTTAATAAACACAATAGAAAGCACTTTTGTCTTGAATACTTTCCATATCCCACTTTTTCTAGCTCATATCTTGGTTAACAAACACTACCTTAGTAGGGCAATCTTTTAGCACATGCAAAGAAATTTCTCCATCTTCATTCCCCGATACATTCTCAGCAGCCATTTCTACCTCTTCTTTTCTTCTTCCAAGCCTTCTATTCTCAACAACTGCATCTTACATTAATGTCCAAGGCTACATTTCTCTTTCCACATTTATAGCACAAACCTAGCTGTCTTCTCTGTTCTAAAGTGGAAAGTTCTACCACGCCAGGACCTTGAGGAGCCCTAGGATAGCAATTTCCCTTAGTCACCCCTTGGATATTAGTCCCAGAATTATTCAAAGATTGTTGACTGCCAGAATTATTTCCTTTGTAAGGAATCCAATGCTTCTTAAAGATGGTTTCTACTGCTAATTCATGTAGTTTAGCCTTCTCAGCTACCTGTTCAACTTTCACAAAACATTTTTATAGTAGGCCTTAACACATCATTCAGTCCACTAATAAAGCTAGAGACGAAATAAGTTTCTGTTAGTGTAGGATGTGCCATTACCATCAAAGATTTAATTCTTCAAACTTGATTTGATAATTCAATACAAATCCTTGATGTTTCAATTTGTTAAATTCCTTGATGACATCGGTCATATTCCGATCACCAAATCTTTCACAAAATTGATCTACAAATTCTCTCCAACCATAATCATCCTTCAACTGTGACTAGCCTCGAAACCAAGCATCAGCCACAACATTAAGATAGGCTAAAGCTAGATTTAGCTTCCGATTTTCAAGCAACTTATATAGAATTGGAAAAACTTTTGGCATCGCCTAATCCACAATCTAGGATTATGTCCATCAAATATCAGTATTTCCAGCATTGGCAAAAGAGTATGATTGTGATTATGAGAAAAACTAACAATCTGATTTTCAAAATCATTAATAGAATTAAACTCAGTTACAGGTAACCTAGAGCAATTAGGAAGGGATCCATTACCTGTTATGATCAGTTCAGCATTATCTCTTGGTGGAAAATCCACCGGAATGCTAACCTGTGGCAGCTTTGAGAACACATGTAAGAATTCGTCTAACCTTTTTGCCAAACCATCAGTAGATGCATCTAACTTCTTCTCTAAAGATTGAATTGCTTCTAGATTCCTACTCAATCCTTCTTGATTCCTAACCAATCCATCCTGAGTCTGGCACAGTACTGTCTCCATCATTTCCAGCCTCGCCTGCAGGCTGCTCATCTGTGCCTCCAACTGCTTCATTCTTGTCCCTTCTTCCAACATCTCCTTCCAAAATTCCAATGCTATTCAGCTTCAAACAACAGCAGACCAAGGATCAGCTGCTCTAATACCGAATTGTCAGGAACTTCTCCTGACCTAGGGTTTTGATTAAGAACAGAATGGAGAACCAGAGAGGAAAATAGAAAGAAGAGGGAGAAAAACAGAGGGAAATAAGGGAGAAATCAAGAGAATAGAGAGGGAGAATTGAAGAGAAAGAGAAAGGAATTAAAATTCTAATTTCTCAACCCTTTCAAGACAGCCTCAAGTAGCTTTAATAGCTACTCTTTATTCAGTTTTCAGTTACATGTTGTAATTGAAAATGTACAGTTCCATGCAACTAATCAACAGAAATAACAGCTGCTAACTACTTCTGGGAATTAATCTGCTACAATCAGCTCTCCTATAAGGCCAATACACCTGAGATCTTGATAGAGTAGTTATCTAGTGAGTGAAAATCACTGCCAAAGGATCCCAACGAGCAAGAGATCCGGTAGACCTCCATCTTACACTGCTTGGTTTGCCTCTCACCAATAGACAAGATTATGCAATCAAATCAACAAGAAATACAATCTAAGATGACAAATGGACAAGAAATAGGGTTTTAATACACATATATATACAAGGAATGTGACTCATGCGCCTTGAGCCTTGCACCTTGGATGAGGCTCGCACCTCATGCGCCTAGACAGCACCTCAAGCATGGCACTGCACCTTAGTGGTGATGAGGTGCATAGAGCCTTTGTGCACCTTGCGCCTTTGACAACTAGGCATTAGAGGCTGTCATGCATGATGTAATAAATTGCAAAACAAATTCAACTGGTGAATACCTATGTTAGTCAAAGGGAAAATAGAAATTCACCAAAAATACATACATGAATTGAGAGGGGAACGGGGAAAGGACAAACTCACAAAATCACAAGATGACCAAAAAAATAAAGAAGTTGACTAGTTGTGTAACTGAAAATCTTATTTGTTTAACAATATATAGAGTCCAAGAAGAAAAATCCGAATGGCTTAACTTTCATCAAAATCAAGGGCATAGTATTGTGCCACCAAAGCAGGAATCTACCCCCACCCCACCCCCCACCCCCCCAAAAAAAAAGATCATTTGTTATCAAGATTCTCAACACATCAACACTTTTGTCTGTTGGCCTAGTATTTTAATTCTTCATATTTTCCCTTCAAATGTAGAAAATGAATAATCTTGTACATTTTTATTACACATGGAAGGGCTTCTTCCAAAAATATTCCCAATCAAGAATTAAGAGATAAAAAATAAAGGCACGAGGGCATGATGCTATATGATCATGGAGACTAACTAAATCTCAATATGCAAGTGGTCATAAAGAAGGCAAAAGAAGAAGTCTTCGTCCATAAAATGGTTTGCAGTTATTTATTTATTATAGGATAGAAAGAGTTGCCTTAACTTTCGAGCCCAGTAAAGGGGGGGGGGGGTCGTAACTAGATATGCATGCTTATACGGATGTTAAATGAAACTTTGGTTTCCCATAGTGAATGGAACATAAGTTCATCGTACCATAAGCCTACTTATGCTAGCAGCTAGCTTAGGCTTACCCAACTTGCAATTTCACTAACTCTTATTTTATTAATGGTATAGTTCATTGGAGCTTCCAACAACTACAACTATATTATTCTCATTAAGAAATAAGACAAGCCACGTTTTCCAGCAAAAGTTAGTCCTCAATCCTAGCCTGCATGACAAAAACCTTGCATCCTTAACAACCAAGTCCTTACAAGCAGGAAACGGTATACTTTCAAGGGGTTCTGTGAGTAAGGATAAACCCGATTACCATATTTGATCATGAAATTGTGAAGATCAACCCATAATTTAATCCCATATCTGCATATATTCAACCAAAACACCCTACTACCATCATACGCAGAGAAATCAACATTCTGATGAAATTTACACCACTTAACTTTTCCGGTAAATCCAAATAACATGCGCAATAGCATAGAATACAGTTCAAAAACATATGTCTAGGGCAGTGTAATATGTACTCCAGAAGCATGCATAGTTGCAAGCATCACTATGCTGGCAATTAAGTGCTGAACCTGGAGACTACACATCAAGGCATTTTCCTTTAGCCATGCCCTTAACACAAACCTCAAGACACACAACGAACACATTCCAAACAACACAATCAAAGGTCAAATGTTAATTGATAAAGTTGAACCTATCTAAACAAGAATCTTCAGATAAAAACAAGATTAATGAAAGAGTATCATTCTCTAATCCCCAACTTACTGTTCGGATGGAACATTCTCGAGATAAATCTCACTATTGGTGGCTTGTTTGGATAATCCTCTGTAAACTGCAGTGTCAACTTAAACGTACCTGAAAACATAAAGCAACACATAATGCGACAGGTGCTGTCTGACAGACCAGCAAGCACACAGGCATACATACATGTAATATAACAGGAGATAGAAAAAGAGCTTTTTATGGTCCAAGCAATATAGAAACAGACAGCTAAGCAAAAGGAATCAGAAAAATCAATCACTCTGAATAGAGTCGATCACTCATTTCACTTCCCCAGGTTAAGGACAGCATATATAGCATCAAGTGCAAGAACCTACTACCTAGCAATTTCTAGTACCAGCAATTACTTGGTGTTTTATAGGGAAGCCTTGAATAAAAGCATATAACCCTAATGCTACAGAACACAACAAAATAAATTATCTTAATCATCAGTCATCAGGGTGCTTGGAAACCGCAACAAAGTCCTCGCATCCCATTGCAACAATAAATCAGTGCCTCTTGGGAGTTGGACAGCCATGTGGTTTATGGCACAAGATCTAAATTAGAAGAGACTTACAGGGAAAGGCAGTTGTATAATCAACATAAGGAACTAATGAGAGGGTACCAATAGAACTAAATTAAGTCCATTCATGTCCACTACAACAACAACAATAACAATAATAGCAACATCCTAAATATGCTAGAACAGCATAGCTTAAGGGTCTTGATGTTTAGACCCCAAAAAAAAATATGTAAATCACAATGGATCGAATTGTGGTTTGGGAGAAAGGAAAGCTTTGCTAGATAAGTAACTTAACATCATCAACCAAGGTCCATGCATATGTCTATGTCTACGTCTATGTTATTAAAATGGAAATGTCAATTTAAAAAAAAAAAAAATACATATTGAAAAATACACTTGACTGATGCGTCAGAGATTATACTGTGACTTAATAACATTGCATAAAGTATTTTGCGTCACAATGAAAGGCTATTATGCAGCCTCGTCATTCTATTATAAAATTCTGTTAACTTTCTGTTTGTAAAGCAGTATCCTGATCGCAAAAAAGCCAACAATTATTAAGAATTAAGAGCAGCAATTTGCTCACCTCCATCCCAAGGAGTGTCATCCGGACTGCAATGCAAACCAAAAACCAAATTAGCAAACTTAATAGAAGTTCCTTCTCAATCAAAACGGATACAAAAATACATACACAGTTACAACCAAACAAGAACGCAAACATCCACCAAATTCAAAATTCCAGCGTACCCAAATATAACAGCATTCCAGAGCATTATATTGTTGTCATACGGAGCGCCGCTAATGCCAGCAGGAGGATCCTGCTGCAGCCTCTTGAAATCGCGCATCAGCCTTTTCCTCGACGGAGTCGACATCCTCGCCGCCCTACGCCCAGTAAAAATCAAAATAACTCCCAGTGGTCCAGCGGAATAATCTCATAGAGAAGGAAATTTGATCCGTCAGTGCTATAACTTTACCGATCACAAAGACCTAGACCCGGTGCTCTTCCTCAATTTCGCCTAATTGTTTTGACATCTGAACTAGGGTTCTTACACTTGTTTTATCTTTAAACACATACGTAAATTGAGAGAGAGAGAGAGAGTACCGACGGCAACAAGCGGCAAGAAACTGAAGGTGGCTCGACGATCAGCCGGGGGCGAATGGAATTCTTCGACGCTTGCGTGAGATGTAAGCTTAAGCTTGGAGACGCAGCGTATATATATAGATATTGCAACGTTGCTCATTAAACAATTGGCAAAATTTGCTCAAAATCAAATTAGTAATTACCATCTCCTTTTTGTGAGAAATTTAAAACTAGAAAAAGGGAAGAAGCAAATAGCAACCTGCATCCGGTAGAGACGTGGTATTGGCCTCTTGGGAGATTATGGGTAGGGATTTCTTTAATTTCTCATTATATTTTGTATTTTTATTTTTTTTATTCTTGTATTTGTATCTTTAAAACATTTTATTTAACCTTTTATTTTATATTTATAGGATAATAAATAGAGAAAAATAAAAGTTCAATTTATCCGAATTAACCTAACTAAACTTATTCAACTTGTTGGGTCAATTCGATTTTTTTCTTACATCGGTTCAGTTCGATTAATTTTTTTCAAAAATTCGATTTTTGATTTTTCGTTCGATTTTTTGGTTGAAAGAACAAAACAGATCGAACCGATCAAACTTTAAAATGATATTGTTTTGATATTTATAAAATAACTTCATTTTCTTCAATTTGTGCGTTTTATATGACTTGCTTTAGTTTTCTTTGAGTTTTTACTTTTCTTCAATTTAATTAGTTTGACTCAGTTTATATAATCTGCGTTTGATTTTTTCAGTTATCGGTTAATTTGATTTTTCAAGTTAATCAATCGATTCGATTTGATTTTCCTTCTCATTTCAGTTTAATAGATTAGTGAATTTTGATTTATTCAGTAATCAAAGTCACCGTTTGCACACTTTTAATAATGAATCTTTATATATCTGACATATTTTATTTTAATAAATTAATATTTATAGTTTGAATAACTTTATAATAAATTTATAACAAATTAATTTGACATTAACGCAAGTAAAAAGTTAAAATGAACAATTATAATATTTTAGAATATTATAATATATTAATTAATAAAAAAATACCACTTTTATTTGTTGGTAACAAGAGTGAGAAGCAATAGAGGTAATAACCATATTTAAGTCCTAAATTCATAAAAATATATCTATATATATAAGAGCACGAAAAATTAATTTCTAATTTATAAAATTACAACATGTGTTTAAAAAAATAAGGGATTTTTCTTTTTTGTAATTGCATTTTGTGTTAGAAAATAAAATTTAAATTATTTAGGATTTTTTTTAAAAAAAATCATGTTATCTATATCTCAAAATTTATTAAGAAAAATTGGAAAACTTATTTTATGATTTTCCAAGTTTAGTTTAATTTTTAAAAACTACATCATCATAAATCTCTACTTTTTAGTATAATCTTTTCTTTTTTTTTTAACATTGAACAAGCTTTCTAAATTGTTTATTTTTATAAAGTAATTTTTTTTAAAAAGAAATCTAGTGTTATTTCCACAACTAAATAGCATAGGAGTTTGATTTAGCACTTTGTTCTCATTGCCAAATGCTACCAACGAAACCATATAATCATTTTCGGATCACATCTCTAGAGGTTTATCCTTTTTATTCAGATGTGTTAAATAAATCATGTTAATTGTGTTGAAAAATTTGTGATTTGATTTTATAAGAAAATAATTTTTTTAGTAAATATAAATAGAAAAATATTTTTTAAATTTGGTTCATTGATGATGGCAAAATCCTTTGAAATATTCTTAAGGATGATAAATTTTTTAATCTAGTATAAAGTACAATATAATTAAGTATTTTATCAAAACATGTGAGTGTCAATCGAGTAATCTATTTGTGAAAATCGAGTGAGCATATGAAAGCTTTTTGAAGAAAAATCAATGGAGTAAGTCTAGAAAGTAATTGAGTAATACTTAACTTATTTTTAAATTAATTGATTATATATATATATAATTGAGTAAAGATGGCATATAGTTAAGTATCAACATTTCTATATTCGAGTGTGTTATGAAATTTTTGTCATCTTAAATTTAATCGTGTAAGATATTTCAGTAATTGAGTAATAATATTTTGTACTCAAGTGAAACCATTTTTGTAATCGAGTATCTTTCTTTCAAAAATATAAGCATCATTTTACTCGAGTGAAGTATTTTTAGTAATTGAGTAAAGTTATTTTGTATTCGAGTAGATAAGTTATATAATTGAGTAAAGATGAACTAAAAGCTGACTAAATTTCTAAACTTAAGTTTAATCGAGTAAGAATTATTTGTACTCGATTAAAGATCATATTTAATCAAGTAAACTTAACTTTGTAATCGAGTGAATAATGCAAATTTATGAGGCTCAAAAGTTAGTTGAGTAATAACTTAGGTATATTCAAGTAAGCTTAAAATATAATTAATTACATAATTCATCCAATTAAATAAGGATCAAACTTAATCGAGTAAGTTTAAAAGTTACTCGAGTATTTTCTGGCAAATTCAAAAAATGTAGTTGTTGGATGCATTAAATGTTGCCAATTTATCTTTTTAATTCATTAAATATTCTTTAGACAACTTGGGTGTACTTTTATGAATTAATATCAGTTGTTTAATGTTCATAAAAACATAAAGTGACAGTTGTGATTCAATCAAAACACTCCAATTGTCAATTACCATGTTTACTACTATTCAATGCAGGAAATCTATAAATAACTATGTGAAATGTTGAAGAAGTTTACAACCATAGAAAACACACACAAGAATTGATTTCAAAAAGCTTGAACAAGCACTCAAACAATTTCAAAAAGCTTTTTTCATCTCACAAGCCTTTTAATATATTCTTTCTGTGAGAATTTCAAAGATAATATACTTCATTTGTAAAATTTGTAACTCTCTGTCAATATAAAGTTTAAGTGCTTATTGAATCATCTTATATGTAATTCCCCAAAAGGCTAAAGAATGGTAGTATATATCGAGAATAAATAAGGAAAGAAACAATACCAGTTGAATACATTTTGTACTGAATGTAGACAAGAAACTCTCAGGTTAAGCGTGCTTGAGCTGGAGAAGCTCAAGGATGGGTGATCCCCTGGAAAATTCATGTAGACCCATTAGGGTAAGTTGTTTTGCTCTTTCCTATCGCTCGATGTGAGATATTATAGATGATATCAGAGCCGACCATTGATAAAGACGGTCCGATAAGGGCAGGGAGTGACATCGAGGCTTGAGGCCCTGTACAAGGAGTGACTTTTAGGATGATAGCTTTCTGAAGGGAGAAGATATGAAAGTAGTTGTAAGGTCGCATGACGAGAACGTCATGTGCTAAAGGGGGAAGAATGTAATACCCCAAGACCCCGGAGAAGGGTAATATATATCAAGGATAAGTAAGTAGGAAACCACACCAACTGGATACCTTTTGAGCTGAATGTAGGCAATGAACTTCCAGGTTAAGTGTGCTTGAGTTGGGAAATCTCAAGGATGGGTGACCCCTTGGGAAGTTCGCGTAGGCCCATCAAGGTAAGTTGTTTCAATCCTTTTTATCGCTCGATGCGGAATGTTACAATTTTTCTCTTAAGAAATTCTTTTACAATATTAGTGAAACACTATAAAGGTTACGTCTAATCCTTGAAATGTTGTTTAGTCATAGTTAAGTTAAGCTTCAAAAGCCCACTTGTAAAGGATATACCTGATCCTTAAAAGAAAATTTGGTTGTGGTTGAACCAAGTGTGTAAAAGCCAACTATAAAGATTAAATAGCTAATTATGTGTAAAAGTTACAAGGTATAGTAAAATATACACTTTGTGTGTTTGTAAAATCCTTAATTATGAACCAAGATAGTGAACTAAGCTTTATAGTTAAACCACTTTTAAATCTTGTGTACTGACATTCTTATATTTCTTTACATTCTATTTTGATATGATATTGTATCAAGCACGTTGACATCAAGTATTTTGATTTTTAATGATAATAAGAATATTTTTTAGTATAAACATAAAAGGTATAATCATAATATAAGGTCTTAAATAATTTAAAGAGTTTTAGATATTTGAATGATGCCATTCAAACTTTCGATGATTATACAGACGTTCAAAAAGATTGGAATAAACATTTAAATCAATCCCAAAATGCCAATCTCATCCAAGCCTTCATACAATTGTCCAGAAATCACCTCCAGAATGCAACCAAAATTTAGAGTCTCCATATAGATGTCCTAGGTATTGGTCATAGATGTCTAAAACCTTTCCATAATGTGTCTCTAACTTAGAGCTTCATATGGAGCCCGAAGTACAGACATATGAAATGCGTAAAAAATGTATCATAATTACCAAAGATTTATACAGACGTCTAAACCAAGGGCCACAAACGTCCGAATGATGTCTAGTAAATGTTCTTGTTTCTAAAACTTGTTCAGACGTACTAATAGTGTACAGACGTCACAAGAGGTACTCTCAAATGTTTGAATGATGGAATAAGCCTTTAGTCGAGGGACATGCATGCAGTGATGTGTCAAAGTGATTTGAGGTCCAAGTCCACCACGATTTCGCGATTCAGCCGCTTCAGTATTTACTTAGTTCGAGTTGCTGGCGTCAAAGTCCAAGAAATAAGCTAGGTCGTTCGTTCTTTCCTTTAGTCATAGAAAGTGTCAAATTGGTTCCTATTTTTCAGTCTTATTTTTTCTGTTAGCAGTTTGTAACTCTTATTTCAAGTCTACAGTAATTTGGGTGTGTAATTGTCACTCAACTAAGCTATTATTTCCTCTCTTTATCTTATTCATTTCTTTCTTCTTAGTTCATTCCCAAAAGTCCAAATTACTTCTACCATTTGGTATCAAAGCCACAAGATCCATAACCCACAGGTCCCAGGTTCCAATTATGGAAACTCGGAGCAAAACAAATGCGGAGTTCTGCAATGATGCATCTCAAGCTCTAGCTTGCCATGAGTAAAATTTTGACCAACCCCATGCAACCATGCAATCTGTTTTAACAAAATTGCAATCCATTTGTGCAACCCAAACAGCCTCCCATAGTCACATGGGTATTAATCCTTTTACCCCTATTGACCCACCTAACACCACTTCCCAACCTAGCTCATCATCCCACCGTTCCCATCAAACCATCAGAAACCCAAACTACCTAGAACAACATAAAGTTAAGCTGAATTTTCCCCAATTCAATGGAGAAGACCCTAATGGGTGGCTCTATAGAGCCGAGCAATATTTTGAGTACATGGAGATTTCGCTAGAAGAGCAAGTTAGCTTGGCTTCATTCCACCTAAAAGGTATAGCTCTCCAATGGCACCGATGAATTACCAAATTTCACGGCCCTCTCTCTTGGTCGGAGTTTACCAAGGCGTTGCTGCTTTGGTTCGGGCCAACCGAATATGAAGATCCTTCTGAGGCTTTGTCTAGTTTGAAGCAAACTATCACGGTTGCAGCTTATCGATCGAATTTGAAAGGCTCTCCCATTGTGTTGATGGGTTACTAGAAAAATTTCTGGTTGCTTGTTTTACCTCAAGCCTTAGAGACGAGATTCGTATTGAGGTAAAAGTAAGGAACCAAAGACATTAGCTGATGCCATTGGAGTGGCACGGTTGATGGAGGAAAAAACCCAGTTACAGAGAAAATCCAGCACTCCTTACCGTTCATCACCATCCCCATCCATCCCAAAAAGCTTGCCCAATCCCATTACCGGAATACTTGGAGCCCCACCTGATCTGAAGCCCTTCCCTCAAACCAACAACCCACCAATACCCCTAAAAAAAAATTACCAACCAAGAGGCGTGGGAAAGCAGAGAAAAAGGCCCCGGTTATTACTGTGATGAGAAATTTACTATGGGATATCATTATAAAAGGCCACAATTGTTTATGATTGAAGATGTGCAGATCGAGGAAGAACCCGAGGAGAAGGAGGTTGAGCTCGCAGAACCACAGTTGGTAGAAACTGTGCCTAAAATTTCCTTTCATGCCATAGTCGGAGCCAAGCATCCCAAAACCATCAAAGTACCTGGTGTTCCTTCCTGACCCAAGAGAGGACGGTACAATGATAGGGCGCAGGCTCCAGTAACGGGTACGTTCGACGGGCGCTTAGCACTTGCAAGCACTCCGACGCTTGAGTGAGTAAGAGACTAAGGAGAAAACAGTGTATCAATGGATAAGAGGTCAGAACATACCTTAACTATGAGAAAAGTTGGTTGAAATAGGAGGAGGAGACGTTTTCCTGCATGCGTGCATCGTGCGTTTACAGGTGATGAGACTGGCTATCGGGCGCCGATGGAGGTTCCCAGGTGGAAGCATGGTGACGACGGGACCTTCATTAATGTGGACGGTATCCATCATTAATGAGGATGGGATCTGAGATGGCAACGCGAATACCAATTGGGGTTGCGATGATGCAGTGGCAGGCTGGTGCTAGGTAGAGAAGGGAGGACCAAGATTCAGCCCAAGGAAGGGCCAAGATTGGACCTAAGGAGAGGGCCAAGATTGGGCCTGGACGGTCTATAGCCCCCTAGGTCGGATGCTCAAGTAACGAGCGTTCGAGCTAGAAAAAGGAGGCCTGGGCAATTTTTGCTGCATGCGCCAGTTTTGGAGGGTCAGATTAAGACATGACTGAGGTGGGAGATTGAGCTAATTTTGGCTTTGCTTAAATGGCGGTCCTGGAATCATTTCGAGGTCAACCTGGGTTCTAGGCTAGGGTAGTTTTCTCCGTGTGCTGAACCATAATGCGTGTAGCTTTGGGATTCGAAATGTTCTACTTAGGTTATAAGGGTATTACCTGGGTGACGTCCGAGTATGGAGGTCGACATGGGAAGGAAGCCCCCCGTTGTGTATGCCATGCGAGGCTTTAGGATATGGAGCGTTATGCCAAGAAGGCATGCTATCACGGCGGTTTCTATTTTTCCTTTGCGAGACTTGAATGTGCGACAAGTGTGTAATAGGTGGCATGCGTTTAGCATTCCGCTGAGCGACTGATGGCGTTTTGCTTTCTTACTGGATGCGACGTGCGGAGTAGTATAAAAGGTGTGTCTCCTATCTTTTAGGTTTTCCATTATTTCTTCTTTCGTGTCAAATGTGCACTACTTTCCAAGTCTTTCCTTCTACTTGTTTCTTAATTAATAGTAGAGGCGGTCTCCTGTTTTATCGAGAAAATGTCAAAGGTTATCTTTGACGGATAGCGAGGGGGCGCAAGTGGCAACGATGAAGGAGGTCCACCACTGGGCAGATTTGTTGCTGGTGAGGGGCGATTGTCAATTGGGAAGCGCCCAAGGGATGTCGAGGGTGCTGACTTATCCGTTGGGGTGCCGTCTACGGGTATATCTGATCCTTTTGCCTCTGTTGATCGTTAGGTGGCGTACCGTTAGATGAAGGATTGGGTTCTGAGGTGTTAGTGGAATGCCAGGTGTTGGAGTTCGGGTTCCACTCGGAGATGGCTACTCTCAAGCGATCACATCGTGATGAGGTAAAGTGCATCCAAGAGGCAGTGTACAGTAAGACGGGGGAGAGAGTGGTCAAGGAGATGGATAACTTGAGTCAGTGGTTAGAGGAGTCAGAGACGTCGCTGGTTTGTTGTCGCGAGGTCATAAGTCGTCTTGGCTGCCAGTGCGAGGATGCTAGGAGGGCGCTTTGTGATTCAAAGGCGGAGGTTGCCCATCTGCGAGCGGCGCTCGAGGCCACTCGATCGATGGCGGAGGTGGCAGGACTCTGGTGTTGGAGGCTGCTAACCAGTATCTAAAGGGTTACGAGGAAGCTCTTCTCCACATTCAGACTTTGTTCCCAGGTGTAAACTTGCAACCCTACAAGCCATATATGAGGGTCAAAGGCAATCGTCTTGTTAACCCGATTGAAGAGGCGCGTGTCGGGACCTCAAGGGGAATTCCTAGGGTGGATCGAGCTGGAGAAGGCGTTGCTGATGATGCTAAACCCTTAGCCAAGTTGGGCTAATTTACTACTTTTCTTTATAGTAGTGTAGGTTTTCCAGGGTTTTCTTAGTTTTGTCCGAGCTTATGATATTGTGACTTTTGTTGTCTTTGACTTGTGATTCGTGATGGAATGTCCCATTTTTTCTTTTTCGCAAGGCCTCTTCTTTGTTTTTTCTAGTATGTCGTACTTTCTTTGAGCCAAACATGGGTGCTTTTGAGTGTGGGCGTGGTGGTTCCTTAGTTGGATGGTATCATTGATGCTCAATCCTAGAGCTTGGTGTGCCAACTTTGACTTTGGCAGAGGTTTAGGGGAAGTGCACGCGTAGCATAAGATTTGAAGTTATAGTTGAGGTGACGTTTCGGCAGTGCTGAGCATGTTACTTTGATGGAATGCTTCATCCCTCGACCATCCCTATTAGTACGTGGAAGGCGTTGATTTGTCATGGCAGGTGTGGCTTTTCATTTTTTGAGGTTATGACCGTATTAATGGCAAGATTTTTTGGAGCTTGACGGTATTTAATTTTTAGGGGACGATGAGGATCTTCTGAACATCAAGTGATTGCGCTTATAAAAGGGGAAATTAAAGCTCTCGGTTTCTTTCCATGATATCCTTACTTGTTTGTGTCCTGGTCTGGGAATACTAGGGAAATGTAGTTAGTGTTTTGCGGTGGGGATTTTTCATCTGGTAGGGGCGTTTTTGCTAGTGACCCTTTGGGTGGCATTTACTAGGGTAGCGCTGCAGGGGTCAAAAGGTCTAATGTTCGATGTGTCTGGGCGAGAGCAGCACTAGGATGGGTGAGGCATGTCGTGCTTAGAATGGGTGATGTGACTTTCCTCGGGTTTTTCTCCGGTGGAGGCATTGCACTCCGACTTCTGAGACCTTGGATTTCTAATGTCAACATTATCAGGTCGGAGGTAGGAAGTCATTTAACGGCTCCACGATTAAAAGTGGGAAATGTTGGAGTCACCTAGATGTTTAGTCGTCTTGGATTTGCTTAAGGAGCAACTGTCACACTGGCAGAATCCGACCCTTTTGAGGATAGGATGTCAGGTGGTACAAAAGAGTTTCAGCTCTTGCCAATCGACCTGCGGGGGAAATGGTTGCTGGTGATTTTTGGGGGAGTGTGTCTTGCAGCGATAACTGTTCGCCTTGCTTTCACTTCGAGTGTGCTTTAAGACGTTTGTACTTTGTAGCGGTTGTAACATGATAGGCGAGTGTGACATGAAATTACTATAGATATGAAGCTTGTAATGGGATGTAAATTTCATAATGAAATGTAAATGTTTTTCTGGCTACCTTGTTCTCTATTGGGTCTTGTATGCTCTCTTTAGTGATAGTGACTTTTAGCTTTCCTGGTTGTGTCTTGATATAAAGCACTTTGGGATTAGACGAGCATAGTTGCAAAGTCCGGCGTGCCAGTTCGTCACGAGGCATGACTTTGGAATCAGATCGAGCATATCGGACTGGCTCCCGAGCACGACGTAATAAGAGGACCGAGTCTAGCTTGAGGTCATGTGCGTCTGTTTGATACAAGGTGTGGCTCGATAGGGCCGATGCAGGCTCAAGGCGCCCAGAGTAATGACAGAGCTGTGCCTGAGGTCCGCGCGGGGCAAACTAACCATGTCGGTCTGGGTCTTGATCACAGCGTAATAGGAGGACCGAGTCTGGCTCGAGGTCTTGTACACTTATCTGATACAAAACGTGGCTCGATAGGGCCGAGGCAGGCTTTAGGCGCCTAGAGCAATAATGGGGCTGTGCCCGAGGTCCGCGCGTGGCGGACTAACCATGTCGGTCTAGGTCCCAAGCACGACGTAATAGGAGGATTGAGTCTGGCTAGAGGTCCTGTGTGCCTATCTGATACAAGGAGGGCTCGATAGGGCCGAGGCGGGCTCGAGGCGCCTAGAGCAGTGACGAGGCTATGCCCGAGGTCTGCGTGGGGGGGATTGACCATGTTAGTTTGGGTCCCAAGCATAGCGTAAGGGAGAACCGAGTCTGGCTCGAGGTCCTGTGTGTCTATCTGATACAAGACATGGCTCGATAGGGTCGAGGCAGGCTCGAGGCACTTAGAACGCAATGACGGGGCTATCCCGAGGTCAGCGCGGGGCGGACTGACTATGTCGGTCTAGGTCGCGAACACGGCATAATAGGAGGACAGAGTTTGGCTCGTGGTTCTGTACGTCTGTTTGATACTCATGGCTCCATAAGGCCAATGTGGGCTCGAGGCACTTAGAGCAATGACAAGGCTGTGCCCGAGGTCTACGCAGGGCGAATTGACCATGTCAGTCTGGGTCCTGAGCACGACGTAAAGGAGGACCGAGTCTGGCTTAAGGTCCTATGCGCCTTTCTGATACAAGGCGTGGCTCGATAGGGCCGAGGAGCCTAGAGCAATGATGGGGCTGTGCCCAAGGTCCCGTGAGACGAATTAACCATGTCAGTCTAGGTTCCGAGCACGACGTAAAAGAGGACCGAGTCTAGCTCGAGGTCCTGTGTGCCTGTTTGATACAAGGCATGACTTCGGGATGGGACCGAGGTAGGCTCGAGGTTCGGTGTTTTGGCGTACCTGTTAACACTTGTATTTGAACTTTTTAGTAAAATGTGAAGTTTCAGAATACCTCGGTATTTTTGGTCGATTTTGCTAGTGGTTAGTTCGAATATTTGTCCTTGTTGGCATACGTACTAGGTGAGCTGAGGTTGCAGATGACTTGGTCTTACATTTAGTTGGTCGGGGGGCCGAAATGAAACTACGACAAGTAACAAGTGGAAGCAACCATCTTTATTTAGTAAGGTGTATTGTGACAGTGAGCCCCAGAAGGATGGTCGCTTAGCTGTGGTGCGCCTTTGCTTCCCTATGCCTCTTGGCCTGAGTAGGGGCTCCTTCTTGGTTTCAGCTGGGTGGCGGGTTTCGTTGTTGATGCTGATCCTTATGATTTATTTTGTTATAATCGGTTTGCTCTGGTCGGGGGTTCGGTCCTTCAAGGTGGGGTTCTGTTAAGGATTGACAATGTTCACCTACTAGTTGGCTTTCTTTGTTAAACATTGCCATGTGCACGCTAGGGTGTGGGGCTTGGGTACTTGTTCTTGCTGCTTGACTGTTGTCCCCAGGAGTTTTGCTTCCTTTATTGTCCTTATCAGGTTCAAAACTTCGAACCTTGAGGTTGTTGTGGTAGCATTGTCGGGCCTCTTTTTGATCAACGTGAACAGCTCTGGCTTTGGTGTTTGATACTGGGAACTTCATGGTTAGATGGGGAGTGGATACTACCGCACCCAAGTTGTTGAAAGAGGTGCGACCCAGCAACGAGTTGTACAGTGTCTGGCAGTCAATGACTAGGTATCGGATGTGGATTGTTTTGACGAGGGGAGCTATCCTGAATGAAGTTAGCAAGTCGATATGGCCCCTGACACTTACCTGTTCTTCGGAAAAACTAATCAGGTTTCCATCAAATGGTCTTAGCTCCCTTTCGGGGATTCCCATTTTCTTTAGGGTTGGCAAGTATAATAGGTTAGCCGAGCTGCCCCTGGTCCATGAGGACTTTCTTTACTAAGAAATTCGCGGCAACGATCGAGATTACCATGGGATCGTCGACGTTTTTGTCGATACCTTCAAAGTCTTCTTTGGTGAAGGAGATTGCGGGGTGGTAGGGGATCCTCATTGGTTTCCCCCTTGTGTTATCTATTGACATTACCGCCCGAAGATGTCGTTTCCTTACCGAGCTTGATTCTCCTCTGCCTGCGAATCCTCTAGATATGGTGTCAATGACCCTGTCTACTAGATTTCCTGGAGACGGTCCAGTGTCCTGTCTATTGCCTGCTTGGTGTCACCTCTGAGGGCTACGATTCCTTTGCCTGCCCAAGTTGCCTTGTGGACATCGCCTTTGATTCGGCCTATAAACGTATTGACGGAGGTAACCTTCTCGGACCAACCGTTCTATTTAGTCTTTCAGGGTAGTGCATTCTTCGGTCGTATGCCCAAACATACGGTGGTAATCGCACAGCTTGTTGGTGTCGGTGTTGCCGCGAGGGGGTCGTTGCTCGCCGATATCCAGAAGGGGAATGACCTTGGTATTGTAAACTTCCTGGAAAATCCGATCCCATCTTGTTATGAGAGGGGTGTATGCATTGTAGTGCAGTCGAGGTGGTTCGAGGGCCTGGGAGCGTCTCTCCTCAATTTTTTGTGGTCTTGGCTTTCCTGGTTTTAATGGGAGTCTCTCTTGTGGTTGTGTTGGTGCCTGGTAGGAGGTCCCGATTGGGGGATTGGCTGTTGTTGTACCTGTAGTTCGACCTTAGTGCACTGGGCGGTCGAGACTTCTTCCATGTTGATATATCCTGCTGCGCGCGTCCTGAGATCATCCAGGATGGCCAGAGGCTTTCAGGCTAATGAATCGACGAAGGGGCCTGCTCTCAACCTAGCCATGATGGTGTGTAAGGACACCGCAGGGTTGAGATCCTTGATTTGGAGGGCCTCTTGAAAAAATCTATTCATCAATACGCATAGTGACTCGTGTTCGCCCTGCTTCAAGTTGATAAGGCTAGCCGACGTCTTGTGATGAGCTCAACTAGTGGAGAAATGAGTGAGGAAATGAGTGGCTAACTCGGAGAAGTCGTGAATGGAGTTTGGCTCTAAGGATGAGAAACACAACATGGACGACTTCCTTAGGGTGCTAGGAAAGGACCGGTACATCACCAAGTTTGAGCTTCCACTTATCAACATGGTGGCGCTAACACGGTAAGATGGTCCTGAGGGTCGGTGGTGCCGTCATAAGGCTCAAAGGTATATGGAGGGCGAAAGTTGTCAAATAAAGGAACGACCATGATAAATTTGGAAAATGGGTGACTGTGGGTGTATAAGGACGTGGAAGGTGGGAGGACCGGGGTATGCGTATCCTGGTGGTGTTGGTGATGACTACCTTCTAGATCGCAATCGACCCACTCATTGGGTTGGTCGCACTGCTAGTTTCGAGTTAACTCAGTAACCTAATTCTAGAGCTGCTGGATTGCCTGAAGACAGACTTCTATGACGGTTGGATTTTGTGGGGGATGGTCGACGTTATTCGGTTCTTAGGCGAGGGTGTTTCTAGTTCGCACCATGGTATGACAATGAGGAGGTTGGTTTCGAAAGGCTCTAGTGAAATTATGGGGTAGGTAAGTTTTACTGAGCCCCACAGTGGGCGCCAGATGTTCCTTCCTGACTCAAGAGAGGACAATACAATGGTAGGGCGTGGGCTCCTGGCACCTGCAAGCACTCCGACGCTCGAGTGAGTAAGAGAGTAAAGAGAAAATAGTGTATTAATGGGTCGGAGGTAAGAACATACCTTGGCTTTGAGAAGAGCTGGTTGATATAGAAGGAGGACACGTCCTCCTACATGCATGCCTCATGCGTTTGCAGGTGATGGGACTGGCTATCCAACACCGGTGGAGGTTCCCAGGTGGTAGCATGGTGGCGACGGGGCCTTCATTAATGTGGATGAAATTTGCCATTAATGAGGATGGGATCTGAGATGGCCGCACGGATAGCTAGTGAGGTTGCAATGATGTCGTGGCAGGCTAGCGCTGGGCCCAGAGGGACAACCAAGATTAGGCCCAAGGAAGGGCCAAGATTGGGCTAAGATTGGGCCCGGACGATCCACCTGGGAAGCTAAAAAATAAAGAAGTAATTGTGCTGATAGATGGGGAAAGTACTCACAATTTTATAAACCAGACTCTTGTCTTCAGTCAGTCCATCCCAGTGAAGAAAGATAAGACATTCCATGTAATGATGGCAAACAAGGAGTGAGTAGAGTGTGCTAGCCAATGTCAAGGCCTCACCTTGTTCATCCAAGGCTATTCCGTGATAGCTGATTTTTACGTCCTTCTAACAGCCTCATGCCAAGTTGTTTTAGGAGTGCAGTGGCTTGAAACTCTTGGTCCTATTTAAATTGATTACAAGCAGTTAACTATGTCTTTTAAGAAAGAAAGACAGATACGAACCTTCAAAGGAATTAGGAGGACAAGACTCATAGCACTATCCAACAAAGAGGCTCAATACATGCAAGGAATGAGATATTTTTTCCAAATTATTCCAGCCACCCAAGAAGCAAATAGTCACCAACACCCACCTGAACTTTCAGCCCTTCTGTTGCAATTTAGCCAAGTCTTTGATGCACCTACCGCATTTCCACCTACACGCCAACATGATCACCACATCCCACTACAACCTAACTCTCAACCCGTGAGTGTCCGACCATATAGATACCCATATTATCAAAAGATCGAGATAGAAAATATGGTAAGGGAACTGCTACAATCCATCCTAATTCGACCTAGCTAAAGCTCATTTTCCTCTCCCGTCCTCCTTATTAAAAAGGCTGATGGGTCTTAGCACTTTTATGTGGACTACTGAGCACTCAACAATATCACCATCAAGGATAAATACCCTATCCCTGTTATTGATGAGCTGCTTGACGAACTTCATGGAGCTAAGTATTTTTTCAAATTGGATTTGAGAGCCGATTACCATCAAATCAGAGTGAAAGAAGAAGATATTCCCAAAAATGTCTTTTGTACCCACGAAGGCCACTACAAATTCATTGTCATGCCCTTCGGACTTACGAATGCACTTGCCACTTTCCAAAGCTTAATGAATGAGCTTTTCTGTCCATATCTCCACCAATTTGTTCTAGTCATTTTTATGACATCTTGGTTTACTCCACGACATGGGATGACCACCTTTCACATTTACATACTGTTTTGGGAGTAATGTTATTCGGCCAGAAGTGGTACTCGAAGAAGTGCCACCCACAGCGGAATTACAATTTCACCCATGGTTGAATCGACAGAAATACCCCTATTCAAATTTGAGTCCTTCCCTCCCTCCGACGCTCAATCTCTTACTTTCTTCTCTCTTTTCTCTTTTCTCTTCTCTCTCACTTTCTCTCTGTGTTCGTGTGTCCTCTCTTGTTCGACCCTTACAGCTTCTTCTCACTATCTTCCCTCTTACTTGCTCTCTCTTGTTCTCTCTATATCGACCTCCCCCATCACTCAAAAAGAAACCGGCCGTAATGTGACTTCATCTCCTGATCGAAGAAGGGTCGTCATCTTCCGCCCGTGCAACTTCATCTCCGGCCCTCTCTCGGCTCCATTGGATCCGATCTACAAAAAGGGAGGTAAGTCTTTTAGACATTTTAGTCATCAGCACACATCCATCCTATATACGTATATACACATTTTTTAGCTTTGGCCAAGACTTTATGTTAGATCTAGGGAGATTGGGCCGTTGGATCTTGTGGTTACCTATAAAGCTATACCCTGTTACTTCTGCTACAAAAGATTGTGCAACATAAAAGATACATACGCTAGTATAATGTAGACAAATATCAACATTATCCGGTTTCTGATACCAACATAGTTAAGCAAAATAATAGTAAGATTGTAGAAGGAAAATACAAGACAAAGAAAGAACAAGAAATGTTGTCTAACTGAACAAACATGTCATTTATCTGCTTTTACAAATTGTTATTATTTGACGTTGAAGAAATTGGAGTTTTCTATTTGAGAGCATTTGATATAGAATAAATGAAGTCTAAGAAACCTGTTCCTTTGAGGAGCCCTTTACCAGTCAAGAGCTCAAAATCTAACAGCAACAGGAAGCCTATTACTGCTGCCTTACCATTTATCACTTCATTCTTCCCCATGAATCCAAAGCCCCCTAAATCCTCATCAACCACCATTTTCACCTGCAAACAGATTAAAGTAGGGGACCTGATACATTCAGCATTTTATGTCTAAAAGACTAGCAGTCCGCATTTGGGTTGCGACGTCTTTGTATCTATTGTGTTAGACATTATTTCTTTTGTGTTATACCACATTTTATGTCTAAAAGACTTTAGTCATTAGATACAAAGATTATTCAAATGTGATGGGTTGCGACTTCATCTTTAGCACACTTCAGATACAAAGATGACTAAAATGAGCAGGGTTGCGACTTTAGCACACATCAAATGCAAAGATGACTAAAATGTCATTAGCACACATGAATAGTCTAACATGAATACGACTTTAGCACACAGATACAAAGACTTTAGCACACATCAGATACAAAGATGACTAACATTGTTTCTATTTTTGGTCTCCATTGTTTCTATTTCTCTGTATATATTCATGTAACATATTATACTTCTAATAAAGTATTGATTTTCTATAATTTTTTTTTAATTTGATTGTAGGCAATCAATTCTAATTTAGGAGACGAAGGAAAGCCCCAATGAGTAACATAGGTACGTATGAGAAAATTAGTGATTTAAAATAAGAAAAACAAAATGTTTATGCAAATTATATAGGTAACATTGTATTCTCTTATGCTTGTACCTTGTTTTGATCTAGTGAATCATAGTGTGCTTCCGGAATCAGCTGATGATAATGAGAAAAATTGCCAAGATAATGAGGGTCCTCCGTTAAATAACGAAGTAGTAGGAGAATACAATGATCTTGTCCCTAAGGTTGGAATGAAATTCATTGATGAGAATGAAATTTATGAATTTTTCAAACGATATGCTTACCATGTGGGTTTTCCAATAAAAAAAAGGAATTCAAAGAAGGATGAGGATGGGGTCGTAAGATATGTGACTTATGCATGTAGCCGAGAAGGCAAAAGAACTAGTCAAGCTAGCACTTCTCTAAAGCCTCAACCAACAATTCGAATAGGGTGTAAAGCTAAGATCACTGCCATATTGGTTGTTTTAGGATCATGGAAAATAAGCACCATCCATCTTGAGCATAACCATGAAACAAGTCCAAGCAAATCTAGGTTGTATAAATGTAATAGACAGTTGAACGAACAGGTGAAGCGACAACTTCAAGTTAATGATATAGCTGGAATCTCGCTACAGAAAAGTTATAACTCAGCTGTTGTTGAGGCTGGTGGGTATGAGAACCTAACATTTGTGGAAAAAGATATTAGAAATTACATTGATATGGTGAGAAAGTTAAGACTTGGGGAAGGAGATACTGCTGCTATTCAAGCGTATTTTTCTAAAATGCAAGCCCTTTGTCCGGGTTTCTACTTTAGTGTCGACTTGGATGAAGAGTGTCGATTGAGGAATGTATTTTGGGTGGATAATAGATGTAGACAAGAGTATAAGGAATTTGGTGATGTTGTGACATTCGACACCACATATCTGACCAATAGGTATGACATGCCATTTGCTCCGTTTGTTGGTGTAAATCACCATGGGCAGTCGACACTGTTTGGATGTGGTCTACTTTCGAACAAGGACACTAGGACTTTTGTGTGGCTATTTAGTACATGGCTTCAGTGCATGGAGGATCAGGCTCCCACTGGAATAATCACTAACCAAGATAGGGCTATGCAAAACGCAATTGAGATAGTTTTTGTAATACCCCGTTTCGGTGTAAGCTTGCCACGTCATCTAAGTGAGAATAAAATACCGAAAAATAGGCCGGATAGCAAAATAAATTGCCGAATCGATTGGAGGGAATTCCCCGAAGTGTAATTGGCTAAGGAAAATGGCACAGTCTCGATGAGCGTTCCGAGATAGGATTTATGGAAGTAAAAGAAATCGAAATTGAGACGATTTTCGGTACAGCTAAAATACAGCTTCGGATTAGGCTGAAATACCGAATTTTCATAGGGGTCGTTTGAAAATTCAACGGAACCCTGAGGAGGCTCCGATTTTTCATAAAGATAGGCGATTTCAGGATGAATCAATGGCTCGGTGAGGACCCGGGGGCAAAATTAGCCTTGTCGAGTAATTCTAAAATTATTAATTTTGAATTTAAAGCACCGTAATGCAAATTAATGGATTGTTAGAGGGTTTAATTGCAATTTGAGATATTTTCAAGTGTAATTAAGATTAAATAGAGGGATTAAATATATATTTTTATAATTATATTAGTATAATATATATTATAATATATATATATATATGCGCATGCGCATGGAGGCAGTAAGCAGGCGTGGGAGGCAACATTTGGAATTGAAATGTTGGGTTCTTCAATTGTGAGGCTTTGGGCAGAGAGTTTGTCGAGAGAGGAGTATTGGCTAAGGCTATTGAGGATGGTGGTTATGTATATGTAAATGAGGGAGTTACAGAGAGTGGGGTGAAGCAGAGACCCATAGCCGAGAGTTGGAGAGAGAGCTTATGCGAGAGACAGAGAGAGAGAGTGGTCGAGAGAGTAGAGAAGGGAGAAAGAGAGAAGTCGAGAGCTTGTGAAGTAGAGGCCGAGCTAGAGGGAGAGATCGAGTGGGAGAAAGAGATAGAGGGAGAGAGAATGGTCGTTCGTGCGGCCATGGCAGCCACTCGAAGTAAGCAGCCGAGGCAGCAACCATGGCAGCGGGCTGGTTCGCGTTTAAGAGCGGGGCAGGCAGCGCGCGAGGAAGCCGTTGGGGCGTGCGATGGTGGCCGAGCAGCTGGACGATCGAACATGGCCAAGGGAGGTGGCCGCGAGGTTGTGGCAGCAATGGCTGCACGCGGGAGAGTTGCAGGAGCCTAGGTCGGGGTGAGGAAGAAGGAGAAGAAGAAGAAGAAGAGAGAAGAAGAAGAAAGAAGAAAATAAAAGAAAAGAAAAAAAGGAAATGGGCATGGCTGTTCGTGAGTTGCAGTAGCAGGGGAGGGAAGAAGGTGAATAGGAAGAAGAAAAGAAAAATAGAAAAAGAAAAAGAAAAAGAAGAGAAAGGAAAAGAAAAGAAAGAAAATAAAAAAAATAAGGAAAAAATGGGGAATGATGTGTATTAGTATTCCGGAGATTTTGACCAGAAAAATAGTTCGAGTAAGTATTTCAAGGTAGCGCACGAAAATCGAGGTAACGCACGAAAATTAAGATGTCACACAAAAATCGAGGTAAATGCATGGGAAGTGAGGTAATGTGCAAGAATAAAGGTAGTGAGCGAGAATTGAGGATTTGCGTGGCAATCGAGGTCAAAAACGCCTTTCGAGGTCATGGCACGCATACCGAGGCAGCCCGAAAGGCTGAGTTAATGTAAGTAAAAATATCCTAGAAAATTCTAGTAAATTAGGAATATTATTTTATGAATGGTTAAAGATAAATATTTGAGAAAATAATTGAGTAATCCTTAGTTTAGATTATTTAGAAATTTTCTACTTAGGATTATTTATTTAGAAATTATTATTTATTGAGGGAAATGTTTAAAGAATTTTGAGGAAAATAAGAAGAAATAAAGGAAAGATATAAGAAAATTAAGAAAAATAGAATATTGATTTATTGAATGAATATGATGGTCAGGGTATGTGGAGGATTTGAATTGGGCACGTTAGTCGTTTGACACGAGGATCGAGATGTTATGAGATGCGTACGAGGTAAGTAGTACTCCCCGAAATGGATTTAGCCTTACGAAAAGATGCTTGATTTGTAAGTTGTTTTTCCAAAACCCAATTCTATGTAAACAGTTTTATCATGTTGTCATGTATTGATATGAATATGTCATGTAGATTGCATTTACATGTATTGATAATGAAATATGCATGCGTTCACGATGAAATTATTGATCATGCATCCGCATAAGGGTTTGAGAGTACGGGCCGGGGCCGCTGCTTTTCCAAGGGTGCACCCATACACCTCGGCCTGGGAAAGAGGCTGTAAAAATGGAGAGTAGCATAAGGAACGGTCGGCTCAAACCGAAATGAAAGGAAAAGACATTTTGCATTCATGCACGAAAATGATTTTTGTACTCTTACTTAGATGGTTCATCATATAATTGGGCTTTTACCCCTGGAATATTCAAACGTTCTAGATGGAGATTGTAGCAGGAACGAGGAGGAACGAGACATGAAATGGCACTTTCCAAGTGCATGATGAAATGAATGATGAGATGAATGTATGTAATGTAGCCCATATATTTAAGTTCTGCTACTTTGAAATCTGAACGTTTTGAAAGTCCATGGTGTAAGACATGAGTTATGATTGATGTTTGATGAATGATGATGTATAACCTCATTTAAGGATAATGTCTGTTGAGGATGCATGTTATGTGTTAATGCTACTTGAGGACGTGTTTTATGTATTAAAGTTATGTTGAGAACTTATGCTATGTCTTAAGTCATTGATGAATAGTCTTGTATTGAGGATTAAGTTCGAGAAACAGTGATGTAAAGAATTGATTTATGATTTAATGTTAAGGTAAGATGTCAGGTTCGATTCTAGCTTCCGCGTTTAAGGTATGTATATGATGATGTCTCTCCTTAGAGATAAAATTAATGCAGGGAAATTCTGGGATGATGGATAAATGACGCGATTTAGTGTGAGTTCGAAAGAAAAAAAATTATCGCCCCGGAATTATCCCAAGGAATCAACACGCCCGAGAAAGCGGGGTGTTACAGTTTTCCCTAACACGAAGCACAGGTGGTGTTTGTGGCATATACTAAAGAAGTTGCCTGAAAAGTTTGAGAACCATAGTTGCAAGGCTTCAATTCTTTCAGTTGTACATGATGTTG
Source organism: Diospyros kaki (assembly GCA_036245055.1). Taxonomy (NCBI): domain Eukaryota; kingdom Viridiplantae; phylum Streptophyta; class Magnoliopsida; order Ericales; family Ebenaceae; genus Diospyros; species Diospyros kaki. The sequence continues at coordinate 36,762,254 of BSEG01000016.1, forward strand.
TGTACGAATCACATAGTCCTGAAGTATTCGAGCAAGGTTGGAGTTTAATGATTGAGAAATATGCACTGCACGACAACGATTGGTTGTCTGGATTATACACACAAAGAGCTCGTTGGGTGCCATGTTTCTTGAAAACTAGTTTTTGGGCAGGGATGTTGTAACGCCTCGCTTTTTCAGGCGCGTTATAAACTAGGACAATTCTGGGATAATAATTTTTTTTCTATTTAAAACTACAACTAAACCATATAATTGCTCTTATCCATCCCAAAATTTCCATACATTTATCTCAAAGAGAATCGTTATATACATCAAATGCAGAAGCTAAAATCGAACCTGACATCTTATCAATAATCATAAATCATATCTTACATCATGGACTTTCAAAACGTTCAGAGAACAAAGTAGCAGAATTTACATACATGGACTACATATCATACATTTCATTTACATTCATTTCACATTTATCTCATCATGCACTTTGTCAAATGCCATTTCATGTCTCATTCATTTTCGTTTCTACTATAATCTCCATCTGGACGTTTGAATATTCTAGGGGCAAAACCCAAATTAGATGATGAATCATCTAGTAAGCATTCATTTAAAAATTTGTATGCGTGAGTGCAAAATGCAACAATGTCCTTTCCACTTGGCCGTTTGAGCCGATAAGCTTTAAACAACTTTCATACTGGCCTGAGCCGACGTATAACTCACATACCGACCTGAGTTGACGTTGCTTGTCCGTACTCTCAAACATATGCAATACATGATGGATTGTAACGTTTATGTATGCATCTCATCATAACATGTCAATGCACCTACGTGCAAATACATCATAACATAACATGTCAACATGCCAAAACATACTTTGAAATATACATCATTTCAACATATAGGCATTTCATTCAAACGATAAGGCACGTTTTCAGAAAATACTTTTCATAAATAAATTAAGTTTTGAGAAAATTAGCTTACTTTTGAAATCTGCTTAAATCTCGAGAAGTGTGATTTTAACCCCAAGTGAGCGTCTACCTCGATTTACGTGCATCATCTCGATTTGCGTGCCAACCTCAAAATTTGCACATGTCACTTCAACTTAAGACTCAAAACACCCTATTCACCATATTTATTTAAATAAATATTAAAACTTATTTTTCATAATTTCTTGCATTTCTTTCTATTTTCTTCCATTTTCCCTTCTAAAAATTCAGATAAATAGCTTCGTGTCTATTCTCTCCAATATTTTTCCACAAAAATTCATTAAAGTCTAAGAACATCAAAGGAAAATTAGATTTCTAATTTTTCCCTAATTTTCTAATTTCTTCAATTTCCTCCTATTATTTCCTCAAGATTATGTAATAAATACTTTCTCATAAAATTTTCTCAATTTCTCTTCACAATAATTCCTAAAACAATTTTCCTAAGCCCCATAAATTTTCTCATAATTTTAAAAATTCATGTTTTATTTATTTCTTATTTTCCCTTTGATTTTCAAGCATCTATTAGTTCAAAAATCCATAATAAATACTAATCATGTATTTCTCTTCCAATTTCACTATAAAAAATTCTAAAATATCATTCTAACATTTGTAAAATTTTTTAAAGAAAATTTTGAAGATAACTTATCTTATTGTGGAGTGATCTTCTATATTGTGATGAAACCTCGATTTGCGTGTCCAACGTATCTTGCCACAAATTTGCACGAATTATTAAACCCAACCTATAGGATTTGGTATTTTTCTCTATATTCTTTCTTTCTCTTTATCAAATCTCTCTCTTACTCCCAAATCCTTCTTTCTTACAACTTTCTCTTTCTAATTCAAGTCTTCCAACATTTCAAGTTTTTTCTATTTATAGGGGTTGAATTAAGTTTAGTATAATTGTAGTGATCCACTATCTTTTATTATTTTATCATTTTTTTATTTAATTTTCCACTAAATCTCTCTCATAAACTTTAATTATTTGTCCATACACTACTTTATCTTCCACATTTCTCCATTAATTCACCCATTATCTTTAATTATTTGGTCACACTCTACTTTGTCTCCCACATTTCTCTATTAATTCATCATTTATCTTTGATTATTTGTCCACACATATTTTGTCTCCCACATTTCTCTATTAATTCACCCATTATCTTTGATTATTTATTCACATCATATTTTGTCTCCTACATTCTCCATTAATTCACCCATTATCTTTGATTATTTATTCACACCATATTTTGTCTCCCACATTCTCCATTAATTCACCTATTATCTTTGATTATTTTTTACTTTAATTATTTTCAACTAAATCTTATTTTGAATGGGCTATTCTTTCATTTAGTCCATAAATTTTAAGGCCACTTTCTTAACCTACTAAGTCTAAGCCCATTTACTTAACCTTTCATTTCTCAACTTAGCCCATTAACTATAAATCCATTTACTTAATTTAGCCCACTAATTCTAAACCCGTTTACTTATTTATTTTCTTCAAGTTAGTCCACTAGTTTTCTCAATTATAATTTCTAATTGATGTATAAAAAAAAATTTAAATACAAAATTAATTATTATTATTCTCAAAATACTAGGATATTACAAATGTCAACAACCCAGCGGAGTGAGAGCATGAATACATTTTTCGATGGTTATGTACACTCAAAAACTTCATTGAAGCAATTTGTTGAACAATATGAGCGTGCATTGAGGTCTAAAGTTGAAAAGGAGTTTTAGGCAGACGTTAAGTCATTTTCTCAGATGGTCCCATGCGTATCTAGGTATCCCATGGAAAAACAATTTCAAGAAGTGTACACAATCTTAAAATTCAAGGAGTTTCAGAATGAGTTCACAGGAAAGATGTATTGCGAGGTTGTGTTTATCGAGGAGGGATCACTTGGTATAAGGTACGAGGTGCGCAAAGATACTATATTTGACGAAAGATTCAAGGAGACAAAATATTCAGTTGATATTGACAAAGAGAAATGCAATTTTGTTTGTAGCTGTCACATGTTCGAGTTTAGGGGAATAATATGCAGACATATCGTTGCAGTATTGATTCGAGATGGTATCAGATCACTTCCTGATAAGTATATCTTAAGGCGATGGAGGAGAGATATCAGTAGATCCTACACAAGAGTGAAGATTAATTACAATGGTTGGATTAGTACGCTTAGTCAGTTAAGATATGATAAGCTCTGCAGTGTGTTTGCCAAGCTTGCAGACGTGGTTGTAGATGATGAAGATAGTACCCAAGCAACTATTGAGTGGATGGAATCTAAAATGAATGCATTGAGGAAATCTAATATGAAGCCTAGTTGTGGTAGTAATATACATGTTGAAGATAGTGTGCAAGAACAATTTCTTGATTCTGGAGAGGCAACTATAGCTTCAAGCGTGCAAATTTTGGATCCAAGATGCTCGTAGACAAAGGGAGCCCCTAGGAAGCTTCGCAAGTAGGGCTCATTGGAAACAAGTTCCAAGAAAGCAAAGAAGGTGCCATTGGGAAGGAGTTCAAAGAAAGCGAATGTATGCTCTAATATTTTTTTAAATTACCTAATAATGTAGTGCTCAAATTCTCAATTATAATGACTGTTACTTTCATTTGATGTCTAGGTGGGATTCTCAAAAGTAAATGAAGGCAATGCCTCGATGCAAAACATTGTTCAAGACGGTGAAGCATTCAATGAAGATTTTACACAAAGACAATATCATGGTTTGACATCGATCTCGTGCTCAGAATTAATGGTAAGCACTTGGATGAGATTTGGGTAATAATCTAAGTTGTCATTTTTAAAATTTTCAGACGTTCATTTAGGTTATATCCTGGTGCTTACTTTTTTCTTTTGCAGGCTTCTTTTGATATGGCTCAGCCCTTCATGCCAGTGTACGCGCCCCATCCACGACTTGATGACAACCCACCGAATGTTTGAGGCCTTCATTCCATGCAGCCCTTTTTTTGATACTGTTATTTTTTGTTTTTTTATTGCATTAAATTTATTGTAAAAAAAGAAAGTGTTACTTGGGGTTATTGCTAGAATTGTGGAATGCAAGAGGTTGAAGGTATCATGGATCCAACAGCCTTCACTGTTGTGCGATTTGTCATGTCAGCTCTTCCATTTCTTCCATTTGTTTTACGAGCACGAGGTGATGCTCAAACTTGTAATATTGGGATTGAGTTGAGATTTTGGGTCAGTTTAGGCTATCTAATGCAGGCACTTGGACTGCTTACCTCAAATTTTGGGTCAGATATTTGATCATATTGAATGTTTGTCTTGTCTATTACTGATTTTTGTTCTGGTTACCTTCTTTGTTTTGTAAATGGGACAGTTTTTAGGTACAAATTAGTTTACTTTTAATTTAATGGCGGATACAGAAAATGAGCAGACTAATTTTGCAGGAGGTTCCAGTTGAGACAGGGGAAGAAAATGAGCAGACTAATTTTGCAGCCAAGTCAGTGTTGTTTGAGTTTACTGGAAGAGGTTGGAAGGAGCAAGGGAAGGGTGTACTGAAGTTAAATGTATCCACGACTGACTCCGAGAAAGCGAGACTTGTAATGAGAGCTATTGAAAATCATAGGCTGGTTTTAAATGCGAGTATTTACCCTAACATGATGTTGGCAAATATGGATAGGAGAAGCATAACATTTGCTTACCTGAATAGTGCGGAAGGAGGAAAGGAGGATAGCTTGTCTACGTTTGCATTAAAGTTCAAGTGTAAACATACTTAATGTGTATACTTGAACATCCCATGGGTTTCCAATTATTGAATAAATTTGTATCCCTTGACTTAAGTATTAGAAGTTGTAATTTCATATAATATAAGTTTGTGAATTTTGTTTACTGCTAATAGAATCTTGTGATAAAGTACTTATTTAGTTCCATTTCCTTATTGGTTCCAAACATAGGAATTGGGATTCGATTATAATTTTTAGTGTTTTATTTCAAACAAAATAATTAGAATTCCAATTCCATTGGAATCTTTAAAACTATGTAATTAGACTTCCAATTCCATTGAAATTGGTTCCAAACGAGCTGCTAAGGAGATAAAGTATGAAGACATTATCCAAAGCAAATTCAACACTTCAAAATGAGCAGAAAGTATAACTTTGAAGTAAATTGGAAAACCACATGGTGATGCCTCCATTATAACAACAATATCACGCTGTGGACTAAACATCATGATTGTACCTCACCGAGCATACAACCAAGACAAACAATAAGTTTTTCATTCCCCTCGTTGAGTTGTTGTACCTGAATACTTCTTGCGGACTCAAATGCCATAAGGTTACAATATTCCCGCTTAGGAAACTTGGTAGGAAACCCAACAAAAATGAAATAGAACAAATATGAATAACAGAGGCCACTACTACCAGCAAACAACAAACACAACCCCTAAACAAATCTCAGCCAAAATTACACATAAGATAAAAGAAACCCTTGCAATTGAGGTTGAGCTTAAACAATAAATTACAAGTACATAATTACACCAAAACTAAATACCTAAATCTACTTCCGTCATTTTTCATCACCCATAAGCTGAATAAAAAACAACTCAATCCTAACACTATCATACTTCTAACAAACCTACTTTCTTTTGTCTTAAACTCTTGAAGTTTCATTTTCAATTTTATATTTTTTTGTACAATGCAACTATGCTCTGTCTAAAACTTCAATAACTTTTATTTTTTTCTTAAAGCCTTTTCTTCAAAAACCTTGGCTTGTTTTTCTAAAACTGTCACCTTATCCAACAATACTTCACATAATATTTTTTCACGAGATGTGCGTTCATCATCGATCCATTGAAACCATCTGCAATCATCATCTTGTCCACCAAATCATTTAATAATTAATTTCATTCATATTAACAATTTATACATTTATAAGAGAATAATTTACCTTCCAGAACTGACACTTCAAGAATTTCCTTTCAGGATTACTCTTAGTCCATGATGTGTAGCACTTTACAGATACATCGTGTTTACACACAATTGTCTGATGCGAACTACATGAAGCTTCATCCATTTCCAAATTGGTAGCCATAAATCCTGACACAGAAAAATTCTTAATGATTTGCTATATCTAAAAATACTCTTTATTTGTTTTAAATGTGTATAGGGAAAGATAAAATGATGAAGGAATTCCAAAAATCAAATTCTCAAAATCTAAAAGATTGTGGCTTTAGAAGAAAAGCACCTAAGTGGTAGCTTGCTTAATGGGAGTTAGGGTTGGTCCAGAAGTCTTAGGGTTTAAATTAATGGCATGCTATCACACATAGCTTACTGATCGGGCTTAGAGGGTATACTGTTTAAATCAAAATAGAGAAAATTAAGGTATTGTCATAAACATAAAAATTGAAAAACAAAAACACAAAAGAGTTCAATAAATTTGTCATGGGAGATTAGTATCATACATATGGCACAATTTTCTAATTGATAGAAATGATCAGTACGTTAGTTCCATCTTAAACTTTTAATAGCGATGTTACACAAATTAAAAATTGCATACCCATAATGTATTAATAAATATATATCAAACAGAAGGGGTTTATGAATCATATAAATAAAAATTATATATAAATCATGGATGTATGCCGTGTATCACAGTGAAAATAAATCACAAAGATGCTCCATAAATCACAATTAAAACTCAGTCAACCCAAATAATCTTGGATATCACAATTCTAGCAATAACCCCAAGTAACACCTTCTTATTTTACAATAAATATAATGCAATAAAAAAACATAAAATAAATTGAAAACTGCAAACTAGATCTGGGCCACTTACACCGTGAAAATATGCTTAGATCAAAGATCAGACGGCTCGGATCGAAGATCTGACTTACCTTCTTGAGATACAATGCAAGATGCTGCAATGGAGGAGGCGAGGAAACTGTTGCAATGGAGAGGGAGTGAGAGGGTCGTTTCAGTGCGGGCGAAAGTGAGAGTCGCGACGGCCGGCAAGCAGACGATCGTTTCAGCGCGGGCGAGAGAGACGAAGAGAGTGAGAGAGAGAGATCGACGGCCGACAAAGAGAGAGAGACCCACAGCTAGTAAGGAGATGGAGGGCAGCAAGGAGAGGGGCAAGGAGAGGGAGGGAGCGGGCGATGGGCAAGGAGAGGGATGGATCGGGTCGTTCAACTAGGGTGAGAATGAGAGGAGGAGGGGGCCGAAAAGGGAGGGATTGGGTCGTTCAACTAGGGCGAAAGTGAGAGGGGTAGGGGGCCAAAAATTTGAAATATTGGGTTTTTTGCCACACTTCATATCGTGAGATTTCGCGATATTTTGGCCTCGAAATATCACGAGATTTTGGGGTGGCACTTCTTTGGGTACCACTTCTGGCCGAATAGCATTACTCCTGTTTTGGATATTTTATTGACTAACTAGCTCTTTGCAAAAGAGTCCAAGTGCAAATTTGGTGTCACGCATGTAGAGTATCTGGGTCATATCATTAGTGAAAAGGGAGTGGCAGTGGACCCAGCCAAAACCAAAACCATCGCTAATTGGCCGACTCCCATCATCGCCAAGGGAGTCCACGGGTTCCTTGGATTAGCAGGCTACTATCAAAAATTCATCCGCAATTTTGGAAGCATGGCTGCACCACTCACAAATCTCCTCACCAAGGAAGGGTTCAAATGGACTCCCAAGGTAGAAGAAGCCTTCAATCAATTGAAGCAAGCTTTCACCTCTCCTCTAGTCCTACGCCTTCCAGACTTCTCCAAACGCTTCATCATCAAGTGTGACGCAAGTGGACGAGGAATAAGAGCAGTTTTATCGCAAGAGAATCGACATATAGCCTAAATCAGCGAGGCTTTGAAAAGCACTGCGCTAGCTCTTTCCACGTATGAGAAGAAGATGATTGCTATAATCAAAGCTGTCCGAAAGTGGAGACCATATCTCTTAGGAAGCCCTTCATGGTACAAACCAACCATCATAGTTTAAAGTATTTATTGGAGCAGCGAATAACAACACCAACTCAAACACGGTGGTTACCCAAAATCCTAGGGTATGACTATAAGATAGAAAACAAACAGGGGCCAAAAAATAAGGGAGCTAATTCCTTGTCAAGATTAAAAAAAGTTCATTCCTTGGCAATTACTACTCTGCAATCTGATTAGTGGGAAACACTATAGCAGGAAATCGCACATGATCCATTTTATCTAACCTTATCAGAAAAAAACTGCTAGCAGTGCAAGTCATGCCCTCACGCAGAGGGATGGAGATTTGGCTAAAACGAGGTAAAATTTATCTCAGTCCCACTCTCAACTAATATCTCTCCTGCTCGCAGAGTCTCACTTTTCCCCAACTGAAGGACACTTTGGTTACCGAAAGACATTGAACCAAATAAAGCAATCCTTCACGTGGCCTGGAGTTCGAAAGTCAGCAAGAGACTACATTCAGAAATGCGACACATGCCAACGCTGTAAGACAAAATGCATGAGCCCAGCTGGACTACTTCAACCGTTATCTCTACCTGATCGTATATGGACTGACGTGTCCATGGATTTCATCGACATATTGCCACTTTAACACGGTTACACGGTGGTCATGCTTATAATGGATCGACTCTCGAAATATACTCACTTTGTCCCAATCAAGCACCCATATACAATTGCAACTATTGCCACAACTTTTGTGGCCAACATTGTCAAGTTACATGGCATTCCAAAATCAATTATTTGTGACCGTGACCCAATATTCTTAAGTTCTTTTTAGCGTACTCTTTTTCAGTTGCAGGGGACTAAGATCAATATGAGCACCAGTTATCACCCTCAAACTGATGGATGGACAGAAGTGATAAACCGAGTTCTGCAGCAATACCTCCATTGTTTTGCTGGAGATCAGCCTCACAAGTGGCTTGACTACCATGGGCTGAATTTAGTTACAACATTTCAACGAGCATAGCCACGTAGATGACTCCGTTCGAGGCCGTTTATGGTGTTCCTCCGACTGACTTGCTGGCTTATGTTTCGGGCACCTCTCGGGTGCAAGATGTAGATGACTACCTTCGCGGAAGGGATGAGATCATGAAAGCCCTTCGACACAATTTGCTCCATGCTCAAAACAGAATGGAACATCAGGCTGACCAACATAGGAGAGATGTTGCCTTTAGTGAAGGTGACTATGTTTACTTAAAGCTCCAGCCGTATAGGCAGCAATCAGTAGCCAAATGCTGCTCCCAAAGACTCGCAGCCCTGTATTATGGCCCTTACAAAATCTTTGAAAAGATAGGCCAAGTGGCATATAAGCTAGAATTGCCCCCTAACTCCAAAATTCACAATATGTTCCACATTAGTCTTCTATGCAAACATTGGGGCACACTCCCTGTTGCCACTCCACCATTACCCCTTGTGAATGTAGAATCTCAAATCCTTCCTTAGCCGGAAAGCATCCTAGACACTCGTGTCATCCAAAAGGGCTAGTACCATCCCAAAATGGAGATCTTGGTCAAATGGCATGGCACTCCTGATGAGGATACCACTTGGGAGAATCAGTGGCGGTTTATGTGGTCTTATCCTGACTTCATCCTTGCAAAGGATGCTGTAAGGGGGAGGGAATGATGGAACAAGCCCTTAACCGAGGGACATGCATGCAGTGATGTGTCAAAGTGAATTGAAGTCTGAGTCCACCACAATTCCACTATTTCGTCGCTTCAGTATTTACTTGGTCCGAGTTGTTGGCATCAAAGTCCGAGAAATAAGTTAGGTCGTTGGTTGTTTCCTTTAGTCATAGAAAGTGTCAAATTGGTTCCTATTTTTCAGTCATATTTTTTCTATTAACAGTTGGTAACTCTTGTTTAAGGTTTGCAATAATTTGAGTGTGCAATTATCGCTCAACTAAGCTATTATTTCCTCTCTTTTTCTTCTTCCTTTCCTTCTTCTCTGTTCATTCCCAAAAGTCCAAATTACTTCTACCATTTGAACACTGTTACAAGAAATACACTTTATCCGAAAATATTAATTCCATAAACAATTGAACCAAATATCTTCATCTAATCCTCATTTGTTTAAAACACTCACTCTTTAAATTTTTATCTTGTCTCTTCCATTTTCAAAAAAGTAAAAAGGACTAAAGATATTTAATGTTTTAATTGATTAAGCTTTTGTGCGTTTTTTGTTGGTTCATGTAACAATTCTCGTTTTGATTCATGTTGACTTGATAGGCTCTGTTCTTTCAAGATACCATCACCCCCTTCCCCACCAAGAAAATCTTGGCCACCCCTGACCCTAAATGTCTAAATACTAAATACCGATCACCTGTAACTCTCATGTCACATATTTAAATTGTAAAAATAATATATTCACGATTATATGACTATCTTTATCTGCGGTTACCAAAAAAAAAAAAAAGAAATCTAATACAATAGAATCTGATGGCATTTTAGTTTATATCATAGCAAGATCGCTAGTGGAGTGAGTCACACCATTAATGCAGGAATTCTGAACTTGCTTGCACGTCGTTCAAGTTTGAGGAAGAAACCGGGCCGGCCGGCCGTCCTACGTGGATCATGTAAGTCCACGCCTAATCTTTTTCAAAAGCAATGATCAATGATCAATGATGGTGATCCAGGAACACAACTATTTTGGTTATCTTAATTTGATTGTTCTAACATTGATGTTCCTATTCAGCTTAGATCTTACAAAAATCTCATGTAGTTAATAATAGTATATATATACACACACATATATATATTCTCTGTGCCAAAAACAGAGTTGAGCAAGAGGATGAACAACAAAGGAACAAATACAAATACAGATACAAATACAAAGACAGTGCTTCAGCCTTCATATGGGATGTGCATTATTGAATGTTCTGTTGAAATGACTTATCCTTGATTACAGAAGTACCATTTCTACTGTCTCTGTTCACCATAATATACAAATTTAGAGGATATACAAAGGGCGCTGAGATTGATTATTCCATGTCACTTTATTGGGCAGCTGTAGGGCACTACATCTACGTCCAGGTGCTTGGGATTCTCCGTCTCTTCCAGCCACGCATACGTGTCGCTGTCGTCCTCCCCGGCCACTGTCCCGCCGTTATCGACGACTGAGTAGAAGTATACGCCCAAACAAAACCAGAAAGATAAAGAACACGAGGGAAAGCAAATTAAAGCAGTAGAAGCAGACACGTAGCATCCAGACGGATACAAGGATACGAGTAAAGCTTATAAATATATATATATAAATATACTGACCTGATGGAGCAGGAAGAGCGGAGTGGAGGTAGTACGTGCAGTGCCTTCCATCGGGATCAGAGTAGGGAGGCCCCATCACATCCAGAATGGCGCAGGCAGTCAATGCAGTGAAGCAGTGCATGTTTCCACCGTCCGCTGGATAGAGTATCGAAGTCCTGCAAGGTGCAGTGAACTTGGCGTCCACCTTAACCTTAGCCAATCGCGCTCCCCCGGGAGGCTGCCTTACTGCGTGGTACATTTTCAGCAAAGCTTAGGTTTTACACTCTGGTACCTAATAGCGAGACACATCAGAACAAGAAGAAATGGAGAGAAGAAAAGAAGTACGTACCTTGGGAACGAGTGAGGTCAGGTGCCCAGTCATATGACTTGATGTGCATGGTTCCAAAGAGAAGCTTACTGAACACCGTCATCCCAGGATGGTTGTGCAGCGGAATGATGCCTGATGGTGGCAAGCAGAATATCCCGATCTGCAATCAAAGGCGGGCGAAACAATTTCATCCCTCTACAGTCTTAAAGAGTCTATATAGACCCCCTTCGCCCCTCTCGCGACTACTTGTAATGGCGCCATTGATGATAATAAATTGCTATGCATGGAACACAATTATAACGCGGTTTCTCTACATCCATTTGTTAAAAGCTAAACAACTCGGTCATCTAATAGTTTAAACTTCATCAATTATGGCATCATATTAAAATTCATAAAACAAGATAGCATTTTCCCTTCTCATAACATCCATATATATATATATATTGGCTATATATACTAGCTAGATAGCAAGGAACTTTATTTTGGGTGTCTAAGATGCTCCATTAATATAGGTTTCAAACACCCCAAATGTAGTATTCTAATTTTTTAACATTACTTTCTTTTTAGATATTCTACAACACATGATGGAATGCATGCTTATCAATACGCCTAGACATTAGTAGACATGCAAGAGAATATGTGGGTTTACAAGCTTTTTTGAGATAAAATTTTTATATACAAAATTTTGGGGGGAAACAAATAAAAACAAAAACTTGGCCCCAATTAGGACTTCAACAAAGCAAGTTACTTTTTTTCTTTATATATATATATCTATATATAATGAATGCGTTTATGTTATTATTCTTATGTATACTGGTGCCATATTTTTTGGATTATCATTATTATAAATTGGGTAGAATGGACCTACCGAGAACTTGTCGCATAAATGGAGGTGAATGTATGTTATTTTTGGAGGTCTACCAGCAGCAGCTCCAGCACTTGTCGTCGTCGTCGTCTTGAAAAATGGCATATTTGGGCTCAGGCCGAAGTCCACTTCCCTCATCTCATCTGCACATGATCCGTTTGAACGCGCTTTTAACACAAAGCTCCAAAACACACAGATAAATTTCAATCTTAACCAGCATTAGGAATTTCCATATAAAACGATAATGAGGTGAAGCAATGCAGAAAACAACAAAATCCGCCGGCTTTCAGTTCAGAATTGACATTTGCTTCAGAAGCCTCTGCAATAAGAAGAGCTATGGCATTTGGAAAAAAATGATGATGCAAATAGGTTTTCACTTGGTCTCAACTAAACAAGCGTGAAAATGAGAATTACTAAAATAAGTATGTAAGCGGAATTAATTGGGGTCCCATTTCATCCCTAACAACAAGAAGGTAACAACACAATTGGGTTCTTTGATTCTACTCTGAATCAATGCTATTCTAGTTTGCCAGACCTTGAAAAATTCCCACTCAATTCCCAATTTTAAACTAAAGTTCCAGAAAAAGAGCTATCTCATGAAGGATTGATCGTAAACAAAGATAAAAGGAGCTGTAGATTAGGCAAGCGTACCCAACACTGATCTTATGCGTTCAACGTCGCCGGCCGGTGGGACAATCCCCGGCCGAGCCGTCGCGAAAACTTGCTGACAAATTTCGTATAGCTTCCGCACCGGCGAGGCTTTCCTCTGCCGGCGCTTGCCCTTCTTTGACTTGCTATTCTTCGGCTCTCTCGGCAACTCGCAGTACTCTTTGCCGTTCTGACTGGCCAGATTTTTCTCGATCACCATTGGATCTCGACCAATTCAAATGTCCAGAACAAGGAAAGCCCCAAGAAACTGAGAATTGCAGAGAAGAATAATCAGGATTTATGGATAAGAGAGCCGACTAGGAGTTCAAGAAACTCACCAGAAGAAGCCTAAGAGACAGGAGCAGGGAAGGACGCCTTCTATATTGGGGTGCGTTTCAGGCAAACAAAGAGTATATGGGAAGCTGTGGCGACGTGAGAGAGAGAGAGAGAGAGAGAGAGAGGACGATGTGATGTGATGTTTGGAAGCGAGAAGGCTAGTTTCGATGGAACCTGGAAGCAAAAACCAGGGGCCAGGCTTGGGTTTTCCTATGGGCCGTCCCAACGGCGGATTTCTAGATTTGTGCTTCATCTTTCTCTCTCCCTCTCTCTCTGCATGCCTGCCTCTTTTGATTTTTTTAATGAATTTTAGTCCGACAGTGATTAGTCATTTAGTTGACATTTTTATTTCACAAAAAATAATGATTTTCTTCCCGAAATTGTCAGCCGACTTAGTAAGGCGAATGGGCCCGCTGGGTCACCCAATATTATTAAATTGAAATTTATTGTTATCTTTTAAAATAAAAAAAATTTCTAGTGAGCTATGTGTTAAATTGTACTTTTAAAATATAATTTTATTAATTTATTTTTATCATTAAGCTTATAAATTAATTAAGTATAAGTGTTCATGTCCAACAAGATATCAATTTATATTAATATGATATTGTATAAATATTTATATTTGTCGATATTGGACATGGCCTTGGATATATACTGTTATAATATAAATTAATAATAGGTCAAAGGACTAGGTTGCCACTTAAAGAACATGTTAAGATATCAAAAGGAAGCTGGATGCAATTTTTGTCCCCACTATGGTATATTAGTTTATCATAGTCTCTTAGATCATAAGTTTTTGTTATATGATGGATCAAGTCATCTAACAGTAAATATAATTACAATGAATGGTAACTTATAATAATTAAAATTAAATGAAAATTGAATAACATAAATGATAAAATTAATCAATATTTTAACATAATTAAGAACATTTCTATAAAAAAAATGTCAACTTATACCTATGTTATTTTTTAATTATTAATAATTTTATCATTCATCATTAAGAGCTTGATACATTTCCTTTTGTTGTATCTAAGAAAATGTGCTCAACCTCCAAAAAAAAAACAAAATAAAAACAAAAAAAACAAAAAAAATTCCAACAGAAGAAGCCCAAAAGAAAAACCCTTGAATGGTTTTGAGAGACCCTTCAAGGATCTTTTAGGTGATTTCGAGTGACCTTCCTGGGCCTTTTCAAGGTGGCCCCAAGTACTCCTCCAAGAAATAACCTTGAAAAAATCTTAGGGTAATCCCTTGAAAGCACCAAATGACCTTTCCTGAAAGTTTCTCTTTGTACTATTAGAAAACCCCTTCGAGAGCCTTTTTCGGGTCACTTGGTTGCAAAACCCTCTCCCAATTACTAATGGGAGGGGTAAGTTTAGTTTCCTTAGGCATTTTGGACTTGTTCAATAATTGTTATAAAAATTTCATCAGTTCCATTGTAAACGAAGCATTTGATTTTTTTAAAATGATGGTTGATTCAATTATATAGGCTAGCTTATGCTATTCTTGTTGACTTTTTGGCTTCTAATTTGCAGGTTTATTATGAATTTTCCAATACATTCATCCCTATTATGATAAGATTTGTTGCAACGATTACACCAGAGATGTTTATCTTTGAGATTTTGATTCTTTGAATGAGATGTACCAGTACGATGGATTGCTAAGGTAAAACTCTAATGATCCCAAATTAGAGGACTTGTTGGAAAGGCTACTAAGCATAACTCACATGCAATTTTCCTCATGTCTAATTTTAGCAAAGACTTCTCTGATGAAGGGAAAAAGTTTGGTACCAAGGAGATGACCATGAACTTCATCAAGATCTTTGTTGAGGCCATGTAGGAAATCGAATACCCTTTCATTCTCTAGCATTTTATTGTACTTAGCATCATTCTTACGACAATGCCAACTAATATCATAGAAAATGTCCATCTCCTGCCAAAGTTTAGTTAAAAAATTATATTATTCGGTGATCGACATGTTACCTTTTCTGATGGTACGACGGGCAAAACAGATTTCAAAACACTGGATAGCATTTTCAAAATCTAAGTAAATATCTTGAACAACATCCCAAATCTCCTATGCAATTTTGTAGAAGAGGTAGGTTCGCCTTATCTTAGGCTTCATAGAATTGATAAGCTATGCTATGACAATAAAGTTTTTAGCATCCCCAATTGAATAGTTACTGGCAATTGGAGGCATAATAGGAATAGCACCAGTAAAGTAGCCAACTTTACCCTTATCTTTTATAACGAGCAACGTAGATTGGAACCATTCATGAAAATTGGTTCCATTGAGTTTGTGTTGGATGATTTGAAGAGAATGAAAATCAAAGGTTGATGATAAGTTGATATGGGATCAGCTAAAGTGGTGGAAATAACAAGAGTTGTGGAAATGTCTATTGGAAAAGAAATAGTTTCTACCATAACGAACTAATGTTGTGGTTTGAAAAAAAAAACTAGTGAGATAAAGGTCAAATCAACGTTGAACCTCATTTGGATATCATGAACAAATATTTTTAGAAAAAATTCTTTGATTTTTTCTTCAAACAATCAAATGTACAAAATATATATACAAGAAATCTTTTTATTCCAAGCTATACAAGAATATGAAACTACCAAAAAACTAAAAATAGAAAGTTAACCTAATATAGTTCCTCCAATTACTCCTCTAATTTAGGAATCCTTTCAATCATTCCCTATAAATTAAGGATTAATTTTTAGATTCCAACATTGATGGGACCTCAAGTTCACAAAGGGGCGGGGCTAGAGTAGTCCTAATATCTCCTTAAGGAGAAGTCCTAGAATATTCTCTACGGTTTGCTTTCCCAAGCTCAAATAACGTTGTTGAGTACGAAACACTAATTACCGAAATGAACTTGGCTTAGAAACTTGTTCAACAATTATATGGACAATATGAAGTAAGGGAGCCAATTATGTGCCAGTATTTACAAAAGATACGATCATTAGCCTAGTTGTTTTAAGACGTTCAATTGGTACATATCAACAGGACATTAAATAATCATGTAGATGCCCTATCTAAGCTAGCATCAGGCAAAAAAACTACAGGCAAGGCAATCTATGTTGAAGTCCTTCAACGACAAAGTATTAAGGATAACAAGGTGTTGAGTATCAATGTAGTGGGATATTGAAGAACACCTATTTATTGATATCTCACAAATAAACTACCTAGTAATCCTATAAAGGCTAGAAAAATAAAGATACGAGAAGGTTAATTTACCCTTATAAATGGAACGTTGTATAAACGAGTATTCACTATGTCCTTACTTAAGTATTTAAGCTCTTAAGAAACTGAGTATGCTCTAATTGAAATTCGTGATGGAATTTGTGATGGACACTTAGCTCAAGAGCCCTAGTAGCTAAGGTGTTATGAGAAGGAATCTCATGACCAAATTTATGACATGATAACATAATGAAAGTCTGGAAATGCGATAAACGTTAAAGGCATGCACCAATTCAGTTTGCCCTAGTTTCAAAACTTTATATCATCTTTCAACTTATTCCTTTTGCCCAATTGGGATTAGATATCTTGGGACCTTTTTTGCAAGCCGTTGGTCAAAGAAAATTCCTCTTCCTAGCTATAGATTATTTCAAAAAATGGGTAGAGATTTAAACCATAGCTACAATCACCGTGAAAAAAAGGGTCAATCAAGTGAAACTTAAGCAAAATTGATTAGCTATCCTAACAACTTGAGTATTCCCTGAAATTAATCGATTATCTCTATTTTTCACTCGAGTATCTGTGTGACGAATTTAAAAAATGTAGCTATTATCTAGTTGTTACATAGAGATAAAAAAAGGACAGTTTCAACCATTTGAGCTTTAATTATTTATTTTCATGGTCTGATTATGTTCTCTTATGATAGAATGATAAATATGTTTATAGATGTTGTGCAAAATGTTTTATCTTCAATATATGCATATTTGTGTATCTAATGTAAGTGTTCAACATAAAGTGTTGTTGAGTGTGCACATTACCAATGCTCAAATTCAAAAATGCACAGCCGTCTATAAAAGGCCATGAGTTGCATGAGTTCAAGCTACTGATCCTCCACCCATATCTTTCAAAATGTTAAACTTAAGGTTCAGTCAAGCTGAATCTGTTTTTCAAGCTAAGTTATTTCTTGAGTTTTTGCTTTTCACGATCAAACCTTTTATCAACTCAATTGAAGTCTAATTGTGCCTTATGAAGATCATTTCTACTAGCAATTATCAAGATGAGTGGAATGCTTAATTCCAATTCCTTTCACTCATTTTGTTATAGCCCTCATGAGCATTGTTTCCTATCATTCTGAGGGGAAACCTTGTTATGGGCTTACTTTGTAATTCTCCTTGCAACAAATGTTTGTAAGGGTTTTACCTTAACTTGTAAAAGGTATATATGGTTGCTACTTTCTCCTTAAAAGCAAAGGCTATTGTTGCATTGTAAAAATAAAGGTTCCAACTTATCCTCAAAAAGTTGAGGTTTTAATTTAGCCTTTGAAAAATTGGAGTTCCTACTTAGCTCATAAAAAATGGAGGTTTCAACTTAACCAGTTAAAAGTTGGGGTTCCTACTTAGCCCATGAAAGGTAGAGGTTTCAGTCAAGCCTGTAAAATTGTGTATGGGTTATAACTGATCCCTTAAAAGCTAATTCCGTAGTGGATGTTTTAAATCCTTATTTAGGAGCTAAAGTAGTGGACTAGACTTATTGGACGAACCACTATAAATTGTTGTGTCATGTGAATGCTTCTTGTGTTTTGATAATGTTAATTTTCACTTGTTATACATTGTTTTTACATATCTTAAATCAATTCTTTTGTTCTCAGCATAATAGTTTTTCAGTTCTCACCGCAAGCATAAAATTTTATTTTAAGCATCCCATCTTTCATCTTTACTTTTTAAATACATAAGGTTGCGTTTTCTTTGCTATTTTTAACCCATTTTCAGTTTTTCAAAACACTGAAAACGCGTTTACTTAGCTATTTTCAAAAACGCATTTTCAAAAACAAGAAAAAAATTTATAAAGGAAACCCAAAACAACAAATTTTGGTGTTTTCAACCAAAACACGCTGAAAACACCCAAAAAGCGGAAAACACACAACCTCCATCCCCCCTAATCTCGCACACCCAGCATGTAATACACGAGAATTTTATAAAATCATATATTTGAGAAAATAGGATATTCCCCAAAAGGTTATGAAAGTCCTCGGGTAAAAATGTAGTTTTTGAACTAGGATAAAAGTGTAGCTTTCGAAAAGTTCGGGGAACAAGTGTAATTCACCAAAACCTTGGGAATTGATGAAAGAAACTTCTTTCCTAAGGGTATTTGGGGAGATTTAAAGATAACCAAGGACCTAAATGATATGGGCCAAAGTCAAAATAGGTAAAACTTTGTCCTAAAAGCATAATATTTGAAAACCCGTAACTAGGTCATTAAAGGAACGAATCGGAACAACTAATCATTAGGAGTCATGATGAGACAAACAAATCGAGGCAACAAGTGGTGGGACACTTGGCAAAAGGTGGTTGGCCAAAAAACTTTATAAATAAGCCATGGAACTCAATGCAAGCCATTCCAAAAGAGTTTTGAATCAAATTTGGGGTCCGTTTGAGAGATTAAAGGTAAGGATCATGTTCTTGAGGGAAAGGGGAAGGTTATACAGGAAAAAAAAGAGTGAAATAAGTGGAAAATTGAAGGAGAATGGGCATCGCTAAAAAAATTTGAAGCTTTGCCAGAATTTCAGCCAAAGCTGTCGAAAAATGATAAGGTAAGTCTTATCTAAGTTTATATTTTGGTGGAGGGGAAAAAAAGAAGGTCGTAGGAACAAACGAGGGTTGAATTGGACCTCGAGGGAGAAATAGGTGACAAACCAAAGTGCAGGTCCTTAGTCGCCGAAAAAGGAGCGGCGCATGCAGTACACGCGTTGGAAGAAGCTTTGCGTACAGGCACTTGGGCCCTTTTTGGCGACGCGTGCGGGCGCGTGAGGCCTCTTTGCCACTTGTAATTTTCCAAAAATATAAAATAAGATATTTAGAATAATCGTATGTAAAAATACTTGGTATTTGTTTTACAAAAATTCATGTTTAATGTAGAAAATCCAAAACCGACAAGTGTGAACAATGTTTTCAAAGGTAAAACAACAAGGTGAGTGGTTCTTGCACGTTTTTTTTGCTTTATCTCAGTCATTTTTTATTTCATTCGTGTGTGGTTTATGACTTACATCTCATGTTTCCCCTATTCCGAGCATATCTCTTTCTATTTTGCATGCATCACGGTGTTTGTGGTTAGTTAGTGGGTCATCATGGTGATCGGGGAACAATCCTGTGCCTAGAGGTGGGTCTAAGGAGTTTGGACCCTAAACATGTGCCTAGAGGTGAGGCAGAGGAGTTTGACATGATGACTGGCGAGAATGATGGCGACACGGGGGAGATTTCTTGATATTTTTACATGATTGCATATGCACACACTATTTCCTTTCTTGAATCACTCACTGAGATGTTTCATATCTCATATCTGCATATTCAAACGTGCCAAGTATCCCAAGTTTCAGTTCAAGCAAGGGCAAAAAGGTGGTGATTGGCTAGCATTGAGTTTTTTTATTTTGTTGTATACTCGTGTAATCCAAATGATGTATTGTAAATAGCAGTTAGGTTACCCAAATTTGTAAGAGGTATGTGGATGTCCTACAGTTGTGTTTCAAATGATATACAAGAGATGCCGTTGTGATACCATAGATTAATGGGTTGATGTACCGGGAGTATCCAAAACCATAACACCGAGTGTATTGCACTATAGTTTGCGGTCATGATACCTATGTTAAAGATGTGTGTGTGTGTGTGTGTGTATGGAAGCCTTTTGTATTCGTACTAAAGGTAAGATAGTTGTAAGTCCTAGCTATGGGTTATCGTTGCTTTGAAGGTTGTGTACAACGGTCATACTTATACCAAGATTTGTATAGCGAAAATCCTAGTTAGTTAGCGTTTAGTTAGCTATCAGGTTCGATCCATTATTTTCATTGGTAATGATTTCCATAACGCTTGTGTATGATGTCAGCATGAAATTTTCTACTAATATAGTGTGAAAAAGTGGGGCATTACACAACATCTCTCTTCTCTCCTTGCTCCATTCTTCTATTCCTTCGGCTGCCGATCACGCCCGTCATCAGCGGTGCGAGCTGCTATTGATCGCTCCCCGTCGTTCTCTTGCTAGTTTTGTCTCTCCTCTCGTCTCTCATCTCTTCTCTTGCTATTTTTTGGGTATGTTAGTCGATGGGCCCTTGGGTGTTGGGCGATTGCCTTTGATCACCAAAAACCACCGTCCAAGGTGGTTGGTGGCGACTGGTCGTGCGTATACAGGCGAGTGTTGGGTTTGGTTGAACGTTTAACCCTAGATCTAAAGAGATTTGGCCGTTGAATCTTGCTAGTTTTTGGGTATGTTAATCGATAGGCCCTAGGGTGTCGAGTGGTTGCCTCTGATCAACGGAAACCATCAACCATGGTGGCCGGTGGCAATTGACAGTCCATTTTTCACATGTGGTCGAAAATTAAAATTAGATCTACGAAAAT
The DNA here is from genome assembly GCA_036245055.1 of Diospyros kaki. NCBI lineage: Eukaryota > Viridiplantae > Streptophyta > Magnoliopsida > Ericales > Ebenaceae > Diospyros > Diospyros kaki. The sequence continues at coordinate 36,783,145 of BSEG01000016.1, forward strand.
CCAACCGTTAAATCTGCCTAATTTTGTGTATGTTGTTAACCCCCTTAGTTTGGAGTTTCTAATGGTAGGTTGTGATCATGTGAATCTTCAGCTGGCAGTGGTCGCCGACGACGGAGAAGATGCAAGGTGTCGAAAAAAAAGAAAAGGAAAAAAAAAAAGAGAAGAAGAGAAAAAAAAGAAGAAAAATTTATTATTAAATTTTTTTAAAAAAATTATATATTTATTTAAATTTTAAAAAATATAGTATATCTATATTATAATTAAAAGTATAGGATGACATATATTAAGTGTATAATTTAATATAAATTATTGTTAAGATGTATGTCAATAATTTATTAATCAAATTTATTATTTTATTTTTGTTGGAAATAATAAAACAAATGGATCATTAAATTAAAACGGACTTACCTAGTTGCACATCAAAGATATGATCAAATGGTTAAATTACTGGTATAAACAAAATCACAATGGATCTTGTTTGTATCCACAACCTAAGTGTCTTTCACTCACAGAGAGTTTTTTCAGAGAGCATTAATTCTTTTTTTGTCTATTTTTTCTTTTCGTAAAACAGATACACTCACACCCCATCTATCCACTTCCTCCATGAATTAAGGAAGCAGGTTTAATTGTTGTTGGCAATTTTCTTTGGCAACCGCTATGTGATATTGTAGATCTAGATTTGAGTTTGGATCTAGATTTGGTACTAGATTCGAACCTGTTATGGGTGGATCTCCCTGGCTACACAACCCAAATTTACCTCATCTCCCACTCGCACATAATGGGTTCACATACCCATATACTCTTATTTCTCTGTGAGTTCCATACTTACAAATAGGTTGTGCAACCAACATACTCTTTTTTCGAGAGCTCATTGTTATACAACTATTAGGTATATATAGCAGCTCCATTATTCAAGTAGAGTGTATATGTTGTACCCCAAAACTATCAAGTCACATTTATTCAAATTTAGATCTCAATTTGATTTATCAATTTTCAATAAAATCTGTATTCATAATTATAATTCAATGAATGATTATAATTGGTCAACCTATAAATACATCCAAATGTGACACTCAAATAGATCTTTCATTCTTCGTATAATCCTTTTATCATAATTCAATCATTTTTCCAGATATGCTCAGTCTAACCGAATCATACATGATTTTTGGTAGCATTCCAAGATAGCTTCACCGAATCATAACTTCAAGAAATAGTTAAAGGTCAAAGGTTGTTTTACGAGATCCTTGTGACTTTTTCATCACACAACAATTTAAATTGTTCAGACAAATACTCGCGACCTCTATTGGTTCTTAATGCTTTAACTTTTCTATTTAACTAATTCTCAACTAAGTTCAAATATCTTTTAAAGTACTCTAAAGCTTTTGACTTATGAGAAATCAAATAGACAAAGCCAAAACGAGTATAGTCATCAATAAAAGTAATGAAATAAACGCGTCCATTCCTGGCCCTAACATTCATTGGACCACATATGTCGGAGTGAATTAATTGCAACAGATTTTCAGCTCTAATCACTTTGCCAAATGGTTTTCTTGCCATTTTCCCTACTAGACAACTTTCACAAGTTGGTAGATTCACTTTTGAAACTTGATCCAATAAACCTTCTTTTCCTAATCTATCCAATCTATGTTGTCCTATATGGCATAATCTTCCATGCCATATATTCTCTTCTTCATACGAATTTCTAGAAGAAGTAATGAGGGAAAAACTGGTATTTTGTAATTTGCTACATGAAGCATAATCTACATTAAGTACAATTAAATCATTTTACAAATTACAACAACCATAATATATTGAATTTGAAAAGAATTCAACCATCGTGTCATGGAAATACATAGCAAAGAAATAACCAAGAAGAACAGGTACAAAAACAAGATTTCGTCAAATTTCAAGAGTAAACAATACATCATATAAATACAAGGTTTGACCACCATGCATACACAACTTGTAGGTGCCAATGCCTTTAACTTCAACTCTTGTATTATTTCTCACAAAGATCCACTTAGTTCCACATGGTATTCAACAATATTCCAAGAAGGAACTTCTGTCTCTTTCTACATGTTTTGTGGCTCTTGAATCAACAGTCCACAAAGGATTAGATTCAGTTAAGAGTACAAAACTCAAAACATCAATAACATTTGCCCCTTATTTCCACAATTATAGAACTTCACATTCGCCATGTTCTTTTTTTTTTAGGGATTATGAGTTGGTCGCTTACCCTTGCCATGGTGACTCTCAGATTTTTTAAAACGAGTGCCTTTACTTTTCTTTAAGACATAATTCCCTTTCTTTCTTTTATAAGAAAATTTACACTTAAACTTAGGAGCGTCTTTGGAGCTAAATGTCATCATGTAGTCATCAGTATTAGGTTTAGAGGCCTCAATATGGTCATCCTCCAACTCCAAATGTCATGAAGTATCGGCCATTGTCTTTATGTTCATGTTGTGGGTAAGATAAATCTTCATGTGCTTCCAATTGTGAGGTAAGGATGTGATAAGAGCTTGCACTTGCTATTCGTTTATGAGGTTCACACTAGCATCTTTGAGTTCATTGACTATATTGGTCATATCTCAAAAATGCTGCCTCATGTTGTGGTTTGGGCGCTTTTTGTAGATATCAAACTTGATTGTTAGTTTCCTTACCTTTGCAACTAAAGTCGCCCCAAACTACTCTAAGAGCATTCCACATTTCATACGACAGCTCATACTTTCTAAATTTTGGCATAATATCATTCTCCATACTGTTAAGCAATGTAATGCGAGCAGTGGAATTCTTTCTCTTCCAAGCATTGTAAGCTTCTCTATCCCTCCTATGTTGTGTAGTGGTTCCTTCAACAGGTTCCACCATTGTTTGATTTAGAGCTTCTATTGACTCTTGTTCCTCAAGGACATATTGGATTTTCATACTCCAAATTTCATAATTATCCTCATTCAATTTTTCGTCTCTTATAAAGCTAACAATTATGTTCTTTGAAGAAGCCATTCTCAAGGATAATCTACACAAGATTTATTTCATTAATGCCATGCTTTACACACATTTATCAAATAAAATTAATAATAAATATTCAACTGGATATAGGGTTGAAAGTTCACTATGTTCCCAATCATCGCTCATATTCCAATTGTCCAACTATTGTAAATTTTATTTTTCTTTACTTCAAAAATAATTTTGGAGAACATTTAATTCCACTTAATAGGGAATTATTGAAACATATTTGATCACATAGATTAAATAACTAATTATAGAGCATGCATATTTAATCGCAAAGATTAAATAATTAATCATAATTTATTTCATAAAATAAAATAATAAACACATAGTTTAGAAATTTTCTACAAAAGCAAAATAAACTAGATACATAGATTGAGCATACATTACTCAATAATTCTAGTCATATAAGAAATTGCATGAATGACATCACAAAAAATAACTCTAGGAGTCCTTTGAGCAATATCACTAATAATATCAATTAATAAGCTACTTGGGTATAAGGCCATTACAATTTCTCTTCTTTTATATGCATTTAAAAAAAAACATAATGTCCCACAAAAACTTAGATGACTAAATTTTCAAATACTAGCTATTAATTCCTTGTCTTGTGGAAACAACATGGTAAGCAAAGATTGATACTCTGCTTCTTCAGTCCATAACCCCCTTATAACCGGTAAATATAAGTTTTTGCATCATATCACACACGGTGATGATATGCTCACGTATATTTTGACCTTCCATTATCTGATAATTATCTAGCTGTCTTTTTATTTCCATAACTTGGCTCTTTGAGCAGCAGTTTGGATGACTCTTGGGGTTCACACTCGTGTCATTTTCCTAAAAAAAAAATGAAGTAAAGGAAAAACGACAGAGTAAGAATTTGACAAACAAATTCTTTAGACAATTTTGTACAAAACAAAATATATGTTATGGACACATCCACTTATGATTAACTAATAATATCAAAATATGCCACAAGAAAATATTTATGATTAACTAATAATAATATTTATTTTATTGTTAACTAATAACAATAAATATATTTTTTTAATTTAAATTAAAAAAAAAACAAACAAAGCCTAAAATCATAAGACCCATTGTTAAAGATTTTAAGGCCACTTGTTTACTAGTTCAAAAATTATTTAATTTCAATTCTAATTTTAATTTATATTTCAATATTGATTTAAAATCCACCAAACATGCCCTTAAATTGATTAGCAGAATCGAGAGAGCTTCTGCCCCCGATCAATTTCAAATTAACTTTATGCATGCATTTCAATTTTACTCACAAGAGGACAAAAGTGAATAATAAATTAAGTACATAATATTTAAATCAAGGCCACCCTTTTTAGACTATCAATGAAGCTTTTTCTACACAGCTACAAGAGTTTGACAATTCAATTCAATCACTTGATTTTGCACAAGTCTTGTAAAAACTCATTTTCATTTCAATTTCCTTTTGTAGAACCCACTTGCTACTAGCGACGAACTAGCATCCACTAGCAATGCCTCTATTCTTCTTTATCAAAAATCTCTGTTTGCAGCTACGAAGCTGGTTAGAGAACATGAAGAGAGACAAGTTGTTGGTGGTCATTGCAGTCACCAGTGAAGAGGCAGACGCGAAGCAGCGGCGGTTATCCTCACAAAGAAGATGACTGACGAACCCTCTTCCCCGGATCTCCGGTATTTCCCTTCTTTGGTTGCATATAGACATACATACACAACAAGATCTTTGTATAAAAATACACATTTTGTGTATACTAATGCATACATTTAGTGTGTACATATAAAAATAGTACTGCGCGTATGTAACGGCGATTTTTTTTGTATTTAGCGGCGATTTTCAATAACTGCTGGAATAACCGACGAAAATTATATTTTTTGTTGCGATTTTTAAACCGCTGCAAAATTAGTGATTTAGCGGCTATTTTTAAAAGATTTAGCAGTTGTTTTTGAATCGCCGTTAAAATTAAAAAAATTAGCGACGATTTTTAGAACTGTCACAAAAATTTAAAAAAAATAAAATTTTTAATTTTAGTAGCGGTTCTAAGAATCGCCGCAAAAATTAAAAAAAAATTAAAACTTTAATTTCCCAAAAGCGGGGGCAGCTAGGCCAACTGCCCTCGCCCGTGACCTGCGCGCCACGTGCCTATGCTGGAAATTGAATTTTCAGCTTCCCCTTCCCTAGATTCGAACACGAGACCTCCCTTATGCGTGTGCGCGCGTAACCGTCTAATCTACCATGCCTCGTTATTACATATCTGTCATTATAAATTATACACTAATCCAACAACTATTTTGTAGAATTATATTTTATATTTTTAATATAAATTAAAAAACATTAATTAATTTATTATTTTTTAAAAGAACAAAGAAATAAATTAAAAATAAATTAATTGATTAAAAAATAAAAAAGATTTTATATAAACTTTTAAAATTATTAATATTTTATATATTAAAATTTTGTTAAATTACTTTTTATTTTATTTTTTTAAATTAAAATTTTTAATTAATTTTGTGATAAATTTAAATTAAATTTTAAATTTCTTTTAATATTTTATATTTCTTTTCATTAATTTAATTTTTAATTATTTTCTTAAGTAAAATTCAAAATTTTAATGAATTTTGAGGCGATTTTTCAAAACCGCTGGAAATGTTAATTTAATTTTAATTTTAAATTATTTAATTATTTTTGAATTTAGCGACAGTTTCTCAAAAACCGCCACTAAATTCAATTTTTAATTAATTTTACAGTGGTTTTGAAAAATCACCACAAATGTTAATTTAATTTTAATTTTAAATTATTTAATTATTTTTAAATTTAGCAACAGTTTCTCAAAAATTGCCTCTAAATTCAATTTTATTTTTTAATTATTTTCAAAATTTAGCGACAGTTTTGAAAACTGCTGCAAAATGTTAAAAAAATCGCCGCAAAAATCAATTTTTTTATAGTTTGCATTCAACACAAGAAGGATACAGAAGGACACTGATATCTCAACCAAAACATAATCTTAGTTGCTCTAATTAAACCAGACTTATTTGGCTACACTACAGAGATAAGATCAAATGGTTGAATTATCGATGTAAACAAAATCACAGTGGATCTTGTTTGTATCCATAACATAACTGTCTTTCACTCACAGAGAGTTTTTTGAGAAAGCATTCATTCTTTTTTTGTCTATTTTTTTCTTTTTGTAAAACAAATACACTCACACCCCATCTATCCACTTCCTTCATAAATTAATGAAGTGGGTTCAACTGCTGTTGGCAGTTTTCGACAACCGTTTTGTGAGGTTGCAGATCTAGATTTGGGTTTGGATCTGGATCTAGTACTAGATCCAAACCCGTTATTGGCGAATGGGTACACAACCCAAATTTGCTTCAATTTTAAAAGTAAAATTTCATTAAAAAGAGTTAATTTTATTATTTAATAATTAAATTCATTGATTAAAAAAAACATAAAATAATTTTTTTTCAAAATTCCAAAGTAAACGCATTTTCTATTTTTTTTTCTTTTAAGAAATAGTTTTTCAGAATGACAAAAAGAATATGTTTTCAAAAATCTCAAAACAAACACTCGAAACACAAAACTGAAAATGAATTCAAAACTCAAAACTCAAAACTAAAAGACAAAGATAACACCACCTAAGTGTTCCATGGAACTTGAAGTTTATATTTAGAAAAGCAAATCGAATCTTCTTATTTGCCAGCACAATTGTTTTTGTTTTCTATCTTCAAATACAACTATCTTTCATTCACTTAAAGATGTCAAGGTTAATCCTTTTTGAACACTACTTCAATGCATATAGATTTATGTTAAACCACTTGTTGTTGTCAAACTACAACAATTAAATTTATTTGTCTTGGGAACAGCCAAAGCAAAGTCCTTCAATGAGACAAGTGTTGTTGTACTTTTTGTACATCAATTTTAATGATGAAAAACATATATTGGTTTAATCTCGAAGTCATGTGTCAAGTGTATGGTTTTCCACATAAATCAATTTCAATATCAAGCATTACTTTGTGAGAATGAAAACCAAATGAATTTCAAATATCGAGATTTCAAAGTCATATTTTTCTAAGTCTGGAATGTTAGCACCTTATAAGGAGACATATATGAAAATATTTTTTTTTTAGAAAATCATCTCCTAGTATTTTGGTAGTTAGTATTCATTAGTGTTAAAAATGATTTTTAATGATTTTTTCAAGAAATAGAAAGTATGTATTTTGGAGGTGATAAATTTACAAAATCCCGAGTTTATAAGAAAACCAAAATTCTACTTTCTTATGGTTATGGATTTTGATTTTTTAGATATTTTTATTGAATCTAAATAAGGGATACTTTCTTACTTATATTTTTGTATTAAAGTAAATGGAATGTAAAATATAAATTAAACAAAATGAGGACACTTACTTAAACTAAATAAATGTAAATATGTTGTGATGTTTTGTATCAATCAAGTGTTCTTTTACATGTTATCAGTTTAGTGCTAAGTTTTCCAAGCAAATAGTCGACTATGTGCTTATGTTTTGTCGACTATGCCTATGAATAGTCGACTGCGCATCTTTGTTCTGTCGACTATGCCTAAGGATAGTCGACTATGTTTGATGTTCTATCGATTATGTATGGCTTCTATCGACTATATTCTATTATGTCGACTATTATGCAAGGATAGTCGACTATAACGTTTGTTCTGTCGACTATGTTTGTATATGATATTCAAAATTTTCTTCATTTTTTTGAATCTGTCGACTATGTAAATGTGATAGTCGACTATTAATAGATTTTGTTGAATAATAGTCGACTATACTTTTTTCTCTGTCGACTATGCCTTTGTTTTACTTGGAAATATAGTCGACTGTGCTTAGTTTTATTTATTAATCTGTTGATTATCTCTTTTCGCAGAAAGCTTCCAACGGCTAGTTTTTCAAATCCCAACGGTCACAAATGGCTAGTTTCGGGCAAAGTTTTTGGGATGCCTATTTATACAAGTCATGGATGAACTTGAGGAAGCTAATGGATGGGAACGAATTGATTTGATCTTACATTTATACTCGCTTCTATTTACATTGACTATGCTTCTATTTTCTCTTTTCAAGGCTTTGATCTTAATCTGTTTTCATTCATTTAAGCCTTGTATCATTTTTTAGAGACATTGTAACTAAGAGATTTATCTCTTAGATCCTTTCTTTATTACATTTATTGTATGTCCTAGCTTGTGAAGCTAAAGGGCCTATTTGAGTGGGAGGTTTTGTAATTTTCCTAGTTACGAACTAGAGGACCTACTTGGTTTAAGTAGGGGGTTTTAGTGGATGATTTGGAAAATCCTTAGTGAGGAGCTTAAGATAATAGATTAGGTTTGGATTAAGCTGAACCACTATAAATCCTTGTGTTCATCTCTTGCTTGTGCTTTTATTTCATTTATTATTTCAAGCAATTCAATAATCCTCACTTGCATCGAATTTTCCATCAAAATGACTTCAAGTTCTATCAAGTTTTTAAAATACTCAATTCACCCCCCTCTTGGGGTGTGCCATAGCACCTCCAGTCTAACAACGAAAGGGTTTGAGATGCCGCTAACGAGGTCAACTAGGTTGGAGCTTCATTGACCGCCTTAAGAGGAAGCTGTTTCAAGGACCCGGATTCGGCCTTTAGGGTCCTCAGTGTTGTCGACCCTAGGAGAGTCTTTAGGGGCCTAAGGGGAGATCAGTCCCGAAAGGTCTCCAGAGAAATCTATCAGTTTGTCTTTGGGGATTGGCGCCTTGGTTAAGTATGCAATCACAAAGGACGTCGGAATGGCACGCGAGGAACTCCCCCATGCAAGCCTCTGATGCCTAAGTTAGATAATATAGTTCATGAAGATCATGAAAAAATGCAGATGCATATTTGTTGTGTCTTTGGGGGTCTTCCGGTGTCTCAAAGGGTAGTATAGGGTGAAGGTCCTCCTGGTGAGTCTTAAAGTGAGAGAGAGTAAAGGTTTCAAAAAGAATCTGTTTGCCATGGAAGAGACAAGTATCTATAGATGTTTGGTGGAGTCCACAAATAAGTCCTTAGACTCTTTCGAGAGATGTGTCAGGTGAGGCCAGAGGGCCTGGAGAAATCTTTGGGGTGAAGTGCCTCGATGAATGTCTCAAGGTGGTCCCGAACAACTCTTCAGGGCCATTAGGTAACTTGTGCCCATGAGACTCTAAAGGAGTCTTCGAGCTATGCAGATGAGAAGGCCAAACCATCTTGGAGCCTCACTAGAGGTCCCAATGAACTCTCGCCCTAGAGACACTCTAGGGTCTTCAGACTTGGTGGGGTACTTCTAATAACTTAGGAAATTTTTAGAGCACCCCACAACAATATCTCCCTACTCTTGCCTTGGACTGAAAGGCAAAGGTAAGAGTAAAAAAGCTAGGTGTTGAATATGATTCATTGGGAGAGAGTCTGCAGGGGATTAGTGACTCATAGACTTCCGATGACTCAAACTATAAATATGTGATGGTTCCTAATGGGCCACATTTCTCCCTTGAAGAGCTAGAGTCATTTGGAGCAACCAAAGACTCTTTCAACTGGCCTGGAAACTATTCGCTCCTTCTGGCTCCCCAGAGATTTTGATCCTTCGAAAAACTCTTTAGCTCTTTAAAAAACAAACACTTTGAGGTAAAAAGGGCTTTCTTACAGCCCCCTACCAAAATTACTATCTCCCCACGGATGCAACTCTCGGTTATAAGAAGTGAACTTGCTGAAGGCTTCGCGCGGTCTTACCACATTCCTCAATCATGGAAACCAAAGGGTCCTAGGGCTAAGGAACGTACGACTACTATTGAAGAAGGAGGATTAGTGATACACTTAGATGGCTTATAGGCGGGACTTAGGATTCTATTGCACCCTTTTGGGATGCAATTTTTGGAGGAGATGCTTATGTTGTCCCAACTGCACCCAAATGGTTGGGTCGTGCTAGATAGATTTTTTACCTGTGCAAAGAGTGTGTGGTGGAACCCACCACCTCCTTATTGCACTACTTTTATCACGTCTGGTCCACGCAGAGGGAGAAAGTATTTGTGTTCCTCTAGAGAACGCCTATTAAGGTTAGGCTGTAATGCCCCGCTTTGTCACACTACATCAATACAAAATTTTATGCTAAGACCACATAGGGGCGTATGGGAAATCCTTAATAATGGAAGCGGATGATTGAACCTGAGAAGCTAGGTAGCTAGGATTTCCAACTATGTTGCCTTTAGTATGAATACAAAGGTCTTTTATACACACACACACACATCTTTTAACACAAGTACCACTACTACAAGCTACAGTACAACACACCCTGGCACATATAACGTGTCATGGCTTGTATATACCTAATACATCAAACCTACTAATCTTTAGTTTTTCAGCGGCATCTTTCGCACATCATTTATAGTACAACTGTAGGACACCCACACATCCTTTTCAAACTTGGGTATCCTAGCTGCTATTTATAATTCATCATTTGGATATTACATGTGTACTCAACAAAATAAAAAACTCAATGCTAGCCAAGCACCACCTCTTTAGCCTTGCTTGAACTGGAATCTAGGGTACTTGGCATGTTTAAATATCTCTATATGAGATATGAAACATCTTAGTGAGTGGTTCAGAAAAGAAAGTACGTGTGTGCAAATGCAATATGTAGTATGTAATAAAAATCTCCCCATGTTGCCTTCATCCTCCCCAGTTATAATGTCCAAACTCTCTAGCCCTAAGGAACGTGATCGAGATATCCAAACTATTAGATATGAGCCCTGAAGACTGATTCTAGTGACACAAAGGGACTCGATCTTGAAATTCTTTAAATATTATTTAAATAGCAAGTTTATGTTTTATTTAAATTACAGTATGATTTAAATTTAAAACATATATCCATTAGTATAATAAAGAGTGGATACCATTCTTAAGTGTTAAGAATATGAGTTACAGATAATTCACAATTCGTTATACTATAACCAAGTTCCTAGCGTGGAGTTCTTAATCTGAATAATAGCAACTCGTAAAGGCCAACACATTGTCTTCCTCCTTGTTCAGTACGAGATATTGAAATATAAGCTTGGTGAGTCTCGCATCATTCTGTATGAGATATAGAAGAAATATGAGTGGGTGTACGTTACAAGAACGAGTTCACTTAATGAGACTATTAACAATGAATCACATGGGTTGTTTCGCACGGGTTAATGATTTAATATTATCAGTGATGCGCAATTAGTCCTTAGACCTGAGATGACATGGATATCTATGTATTGGTGGGTTAGGATATCAACGATATTATATGATTGTTCTAATCAGGAATAATCATACGTATCTATATGCCTAGTTTAGTAATACATGAGGTATGTGTGCATCAGACTATCATATCGAGATTCATGAGGAGGATATTCCATGCGATTCAATAATCACTTGACAATAAATCCTTGGTCGAGGTAATATGACGATGGAATTTGTTTAATAAGGTTGTCATAATTAGTTAAGATTGATTTTGGATTTGGTTATATGACGAAAATAAGAGATTCGACATGTTGACCATGATCTCATATCTTGTCAGGATATAGGATGATAGAAAGACTGTATTGCATGGTAACGTAGTAGGTTCACAATATTTGTTTCATAATAAATTAGGTAATCATGACATATTGTTAGATATCATTCATGATTTATGAGAATTAATAGTTGAATATTCTCGTTGCCAATTTATTTGTGAACCCATAAAGTCCCACAAAAAAAAAAATACTTTCAAAGAGAAGATGGATAAATTGGTAATTTTATAATTACTAATAATAGTGCATTTATTTGTTGAATAAATAAGAAAATTAAATAATTATATTGTGAATATAATTATTTAATCATTAATTGCATTTGGCATTTTGCTAGCATATTAGGTTTGGGCCAATGGCACTATTGGATTGGATTTAATACAATTAAACTCCATTGGATTTGGTTTAGCCCAATAGTATTAAATGGAGTGGGCTTCAAAAGCCCAACCCATTAAAGGAGTAGGGTTATGTTGGAACTCTATAAATAGCTCCATTAACCCTTCATTTCTTCCTCTTAAAACACTTGAGAATTGAGAGAGTTCTTGAAGAAGTGAGTGTGTGAATCCAAAAGTGAGTTAGAAATTTTTGAGAAAAATTTCTTCCACTCTGATTTCTCTTAATATTCTTGGATAGAAGTAATTTCGAGTGGACTGACTCTGCATCCTGCACTTAGAGGATTACATGACGGGAAACCTAAATGTGAAATCAGATTTCATCAAAGAAGTAATATTTCATTTTTGTCTTCCATTTGTAAATCATAATTTCTAAAAAATGAGATACTTGAAAATTAAATTTTTATTCCGCTACGCAAATGATGAGATTTATGTAATCCCTACACAACCTCCTCAACCCTACTGAGGGCACGATCACACATGATGACTCACCAACTAGCCATGAATGTCTTGATACGTGTAAAAGTAGAGAGGATAAGCTTGGAACAAAGGAAATAGGAGATGTAAGTCACAAACCACACACAAATGAAACCAAAGATGACCAAGATGAAGTAAGACACATGCAAGAACCACTAACCTTGTTTTTTTGCCTTTGGAAGTACTGTTCACACTTGTTAGGTTTGGGTATTCTACAGAAAACCAAATATTCTTACATAGGCCTATTCCAATTAATTTTTTTACTTTTCTGGAAAATTACAGGGAAAAAGAGCTACTCAACCACCCTCATGTGCCGTCAGAAGCCTACCCACTCGTCCGTACATGCAACTCCTTCCAACGTGTGTTTTGCATGCGCCATAGTTTTGTCCGGCGATAACGAGTCTATAGCTCGATTTTTTAGCCTTTTCTCATTCGTTTAAGCTCCTATTCGACCCCCATTTGTTCCTATGGCCTTCTTTCTCTCCCCTCTACCCGATTCTAATAAGGATTTAAAAACTCCGACGAGGCCCATTTCTCCCTCGTTTCTTCATCGATTTCACTCCTTATTCTTTTAGAATTTCCCTTTCATTCTCAAGAACATATTCCTCACCTCAAATTAGCCTAATGTAATTCCCCATGTTGGCATGAGGGCCTCAGAATTTTGATGTTTAAACAAAAGAGTATGTCAATGACAAGCGTCTCTAGGTAAGATTTATGATGTTAAAAGAAATCAGACCAGGGTCAGTTTTCGATAAAGGTATGATTCAGCCTAGGAAATCGAATCATCGTAAGGGACTTCTGAAAAGGAAATGGAACCCTGAGAAGATTTAATTTTTGCATAAAGATCAACCCTAAACTGGTTTCGAGGTAAAACGAAGAGATTCACATTCAAAACGTGATTTTTACATATTGTTGGGCCTAGGTGTAAATTTTGAATCTTAACTGAAAAGTGGTAAAACCAAACTTGGGGAATAAAATTTGAAAAAGGAAATTCTAAGGTTCATTGTGGAATTTTCAAAAACTCAAGGGATTATATAGAAAGGCCTAAACAAGATTTAGAAATTTAAGGGGGTCAAAATATTATTTTTCAAAAAGGTAGCCATGGCCACCGCTAGCCACCACTACTACTGCCAGTTAACCTCCTACTAGTGTCAAGGGGTCATTTCAGCAATTAGAAGTGGGCCTCCAAACATGGTGTTTCGATTGGGATCGAGCATGGCCGATAATGGTCTTTATTTGATAGGATATGGCCGAGTATGGCCGTGGGTTGTCGAAAAATCGAAAAGAGGTGTTCGAGGCAATCTCGACCGATTTCGGGCCAAATCAAACCTTCAAAGGCCATTAATGCTAAAGATGTGACAAGATTTAATCGAGTCATGGCTCAAATGTGCCTATAAATAGTGTAAAACGGACCGACGATTTTTTCACAATTCGCGCTTCAAATTGAGGGCTTTAAAGGGAGAATCGAGTGTAATGGATAAAGGGCTTTTGTTTTTGAGTGAGTGAGGATCATTTCTAAAAAATTTCCTAAAGTTTTGGATATGTTTTAAGAGGTTTCAAGCTTGGTCGAATTATCAAGTAGGGTCGCCAGAGCTAGTCTAATTTTGGCCGATTTGGGGCTTCTTCGGTAGTGTTTTCAGGCCAAGTGTAATATCCCGAATTTTTTAAAGGGCTCAAAAGTAATTTTAACTAGGGCCATATGTGAAATTTTCAAAAGATTAGGGGCTTAAGTATAATTTCTAACAGGTATTAGTATTGAATCAACTGTATGGAATGCCCTGGTTTAACACCCCACTTTCTCAGGCGTGTTATAACTTAGAACAATTCTAAGATAATAAATTTTTTTCTTAAAAACTATTGCTAAACCATATTATTCCTCATATCCATCTCAAAATTTTCATACATCTATCTCAAAAGAGAATTATCATAAACATCAAATGCAAAAGTTAGAATCGAACCTAACATCTTAACATTAATCATAAATAAATTCTTACATCCTCATTAATCATAAATAAGGTTATACGCATCATCATTTCTCAAAATATTCAGAATTTGAAGTAGCAAAACTTAAATACATGGGCTACATAACGTACATTCAATTCATCATGCATTTTACTAAGTGTCATTTCATGCCTCATTCATCCTCATTTCTACTACAATCTCTATCTGGAACGTTTGAATATTCTAAGGGCAGAGCCCAAGTTAGATGATGAATTATCTAAGTAAAGGTACATCATATAATGCATGTGCATGAATGCAATGCACATAACATCATAACTTTCATGTTTGGGTCGATCGTACCTTAAAATTACACGCCATTTTTACAGTCTCTCTGCCAGATCGAGGTGTATGCGTGCACCATTGGCAAAGCAACGGTGTCAGTCCTTAATCCCAAACCCATGTAACGTATGATCATGAATCTCATCATGCTCATATGCATAATTTATCACCAATACATGTAAATGCACTATACGTGATGCATAACATACTAAGGCATGACAACATGATAACAAAATGCTTTTATGAAACTGGGTTTCTGAGTTGAACCACTTACCTTCTCAAGCTTATTGGGTTACCTCGATATTTGCACATTGCCTCGAAATAAATGCATTGTCTCGATTTGCATGCCAACCTCAAAATTCACACAAGTCACTTCAATTTAAGCCTAAAAGTACCCCAATCATCATATTTATTTAAATAAGCATTAAAACTTATTTTTCATAATTTCTTGCATTTTCTTTATTTTTCTCTCTATTTCTTCCTATTTTTCCTCAATAAATCTAACCTAAATATTTCTCAATTATTTTCTCAAATATTTCTCTACAAAAATTCATAAACTAACTTTCCTGAATTTTTGAAATTTTCTAAAAAAATTTACTCACCTTGACTTAGCCTCTCAAACTTCCTCGATATGCGTGACTTGTCTTGATTTTCGTGCAAAATCTTGATTCTCGAGCCCGACCTCAATTCTCGCACAATACCTCATTTTTTGTGCACAGCGTCAATTCTTATGCATCACCTTGATTCTCCTGCACTATCTCAATTTTTGTGCAACACCTTGAAATGCGTGCCCTAACAATTTTTCATTCCAAATTCTCCAGAATATTACCGAAACATAATTTCCTATTTTCCAGAATTTTTTGAGATTTTTTTTCATTTTTTCTTTCTTTTTTGTTCTTTTTTTTTTCTTTCTTTCTTCTTCTTCATCTTCAACCTCTACTTCTTCTCCTTCTCTGCAACGCGCGAACAGTGCGCTCGACCACCGCCTCTTGGGAGCTAGCCGACCTTATCGCCACCCTCACCAGTTGTTGCACCGACCTCTGACCTCGCCAGCACACACACACGGTACCTCTGCCCCCCTGCTCGCTTGTTGCTGCGCCGTCATACCATCTCCAGCTTGCGATTGCAGCCGATTTCGGCTGCTACTGGCCGACTCGAGGCTGCCTACGGCCTCTAGCCCGTCCGTAGCCTTCCATTGTTGTTGTTGCTTAGCCCACCGGCCTCCTTGCTCTGCTCGAACTTGCGGCCATGGTCGCTTGGAGCTTACGGCTACAATGGGCACCAGCTCAGTTGCCAACCGCTCCATGCCGTCTCTCTTTCTCTCTCGCGATCTCTCTCTTTCCCTATACTATTCTCTGCATTGCTCTCTTCTCCCCAGCTCATTACCTTCTCTGTCTTTGCTTGGCCATCGGTTCTCCCTTCTCTCTTTATTTCTTCTTGTTTTCTTTCCTCTTCAATTCCGTCCCCTATTTATAGAGAACCCACAGTAGCCTCAAGCCTGCCTTGGCCAATCACCCTAACCAAACTCTCAATCTCTCTGCAACCTTTTGGTGGAAATTGTTCGCAACCTTTAGGTCGAAATTGCTCACCAATGCTTTTTCAATTTCTCAAACAAAAATACTCAATTAAAGGGCCAACCCCACATGCATATATTTTATATGTATAATATATGTTTTACATATTTGATCCCTATAGTTTATTTTAATTACAATTGGTAATTTCTCAAATTACAAATACACCCTCTAACGTCCAATTAATTTGCATTACAACATTGAAAATGCAAAATTAATAACTCAAGACTTACTCGATACAGATGATTTTGCCCTAGTGTCCTCACCAGATTATAGCTTCATCCCGAAACTACTTTAGGGTTGATGCTTACGAAAAATAGGAGCCTCTTTAGGGTTTTGTTGATTTCCCGGGAGTTCCCTACGATAATTCAATTTTTTTCAACCTAAATCATAGTTGTAATTTAGCTGTACCAAAAATCGACTCAATTTCAATTTCTTTTATTACCATAAATCCTATCTCGGAACACTCATCGAGACCATATTATTTTCCTAAGAAAATTACACTTTGAGGCATTCCCTGCAGTCAATTCGGTACTTATAACTACTATCAAGCCAATTTTTCTGTATTTTAAACTTGCTTAAATTACGTGGCAACCTCACAAAAATATGGGTTCTTACACCTGGAACGTAGATGTCTATGGAAGTTGATATGGTCTTGATGAGCATTTCGAGATAGGATTTATGGTATAAAAAGAAATCAAAACCAAGACAGTTTTGGGTACAGTTTCGATTCAAGCTGAAAAATCGAATCATCGTAGAGGATTCCCATGAAGTCAACGGAACCCTGTAGGGGCTTTGATTTTTCATAAGGATCAACTCTGAAGTGATTTCGGGACTAATCAAAGATCTGGTGAAGGCACAAGGACGAAATCATCCTCATCGAATAAATCTTGAATTATTAATTTTGGATTTTCGGTATCGTAATGCAAATTAATTTGATATTTGAGTATTTAGGCTTTAAGGTAATTACCCAAATGAATTAGAGATGAAATTTGAGATTTAAATGTGTTATTTCTCTATTATTATAGTATAATAGACGATATATATGTATATATGCACGTGATTGAGCCTCTATGAGATCTTCATGGCTGAGATTTGCGCAAGATTGGAAGGAAATGGTAGCAAGATTTGAGGAGAAATGTAAGGAACTTAAAGCAGTTGAGATTGAGCATTAATGTGATGTAAAATATATAATTATATATATGTGTGTGTACGTGTAGCTTGTGTAATGGCTGGCAGAGAAAAACTTAATGGATAAGCTTTCTTGCAAGTGGGCTGCTAGGGTGTTGGCCAATGCAAGTTGAGGCAGTGGAGAGTCGGTGGATGGCTATAAATAGAGGAAGATATGAAGAGGAAAAGGAGGAGAAGTGAAAGATGGCCAAGAGAAGCAGAGGTGCTAGAAGAAGCGGCGGCAGCCATGGCCGCAAGCATGCAGTAGCTGGACGAGCGAAGTAGGGGCAACGATGACTACAATGGTCGCACGGAATGTGGCGTGCGACAGCGTTAGCCACAGTGACAGTCGACAAAGGTGGCAGGTGGCCGCAGGGCGTGCGTAAGCTGTTCACGCACAAGAGCAGGAGGCAAGGAAGGAAGAAGAAGAAAAGAAGAGGAAGACAAAAAGAAAAAGAAAAAAAGAAAGGAAAATAGAGAAAAATAGGGAAATGTTCTCGAAAAATTCTAGAAAATTCTAAGAATTGATTTGAAGCTTGAGGAGCATGCTTGAGGTCCAAAAATTATTTGGGCACGCGTTTTAAGGCTAAAACACTCATACCGAGGAAGCTTGAGAGGCTAAGCTAAGGTGAGTAAAATTTTATAGAAAATTTCAAATGTTCCAAATGGAGATTGTAACATAAACGAGGATGAATGAGACATGAAATGGCACTTACCAAAGTGCATGATGAATTGATTGTATGTTATATAGCCCGTATATTTAAGTTTTGCTACTTTGAATTTTGAATGTTTTGAAGGATAATGATGTAAAACCTTATTTATGGTTAATGTTAAAGTTAAGGTTCGATTCTAGGTTCCACATTTGATGTTTATGATGATTGTCTTTTGAGATAAATGTTGAAAATTTTGGAATGGATATAAGGAATGATATGGTTTGGCATTAGTTTTGAAGGAAAAAATTTATTCTCCTAGAATTGTCCTAAGTTATAACACACCCAAGAAAGTGGGGTGTTATAGTTGGTATCAAAGCAAAATTTTATTTGGCGACTTATAGATTGTTGATGGTTTAGAGATCGTTGATTTAGAACAAATCTCGATAAAGGAAAAGACAGGAATTGGAGGATTCATTTGTCGATTTAATATTATTAATACTTACGATGAATGATATGGTAACTGATAGTTATTAAGAATGATCGAATCATGGATGGTTCGTAGAATGAAGTCTCTACTTAGAGGCTTGGGGATTGTCAGTTGAAGTCTTAGAGGTTATTGATGTGAGGATGTTGACCTTGTTAAGGGTACAGTTGGTCGAAATGATCTAGCTATTAAAATTAGGGTCCAATGATATGGTTCAAATGCAAGGTTGTTTCGGTAACTATGATTATGGACTCATGAGATTAGGAGATTGTTGATTTAATGTCAGTTGATTTGAGGCCACTAGTCGAAATCTTTACGCTAAACAAAGAGATAACTGGTAGTTATCGAAATGATCAAGTCATAGACGGTTAGTCTAATGTGACATAACCTAACTATCAAGATTAGGTTTAGGAATGGATGGCATGTATCATTAAGATTCGAATGTAAGGATAAATTAGAGATTTTGAAAATGAAATGTGTAGGTCGAGAACCCTAGGGTTTGGGTTAAGGCAAAAAGATAAGATGAAATACTTAGATATTTCTATTCTAAGAATAGGGAAATAACATTGGCTAAAATGATAGGTCCAAGTCCCAATGGACTAGGGTGCGAGGTGTGTCACTAGCTTGTTAATTAAGGCTGGAAGCCTAAGGAATTAACCCAAAATAAGATAGATCGTATTGTGGAGACATAATCTAAGGAGAAGGAAGCAAGTAATATCTTGAATGTGAACTGTGTGTCATATTTAAAGAATTGCATCTGGGTTCGTGGTCATGAGACGAGCATTGTAAGGCTCGAGGGCTAGAATAACCTCGGTGTCTAGTGTGGCATGCTAGTGGTATCATGATATGGGTCATTTTTAGCATATGCCTCAAAGATAGAGTTGGGTTGCATGGAAGGATCTATCCAACGTGTAAAATAGACATGGTAGATTTGATGCATGCTCATGAGCCGTATAGGCACTACTTGTTCGGTGATGTGATCAATGATAACAAGGACCTAGGGTATCATTCTTGCAAAAAGAGTTAGACATGTGGCAGCGATAGTGAATGACAGTTCTTGAAGGACTATGTCGAGATTGTACAGTTTCACTAGGGCGTACCCGTATGGGGGTTAACGCCTGGTATAGGAGTAAGCCTACTATGTGACCAGGATTAAGGTGACAGCTTGTGTACTGACTGACGATGAGTGTAATGCCGAGGAGAAACTAATTTGATGGTCGCATGTCGATAGTCAGTTAGATCTGAAGAACAAAATATGAAAGGCAGTGAAACCTTCGGAATGAGATTTCGAGTAGTGAAGCATGGCCAGTCCAAAGTTTTGACGATGAATTATGAGATGGTAATCTCAGTTCAAAGTAGAGTTTGTGTACCTAACCCACAAGAGTTGCTTGTTAGGCCATATTGACCATAAAAGTAATGATGAGAGACCTAGTCAATAGAGCTTGTGACTACGGTTCAATGTCCCAAGTGAGCTTGAGGATTTGGAAGTCTGTGAGAAAGGTCATGTGAATAAGTTATGCCTTATGCATCTACATGGGGACTTGAATCGTTAGTGAGATTCAAGGTATACTTAGGTAAAGAATCCTTGGAGGTTCTGAGGTTCGATTGTTCATAAAAAATGGTTGGAACCAAGTAACGTGATCTAAATTTAGATCTTTAGAGATAAATATGTTTTGCTGAGGAAATGATTGATTGTAAGGGCCATAGAAAATCTAAGGATTCATGATGAGACTTCAAAGTTTTTCAAGAAGAGATCCAGAGGGTCTTTGGGTAATATCATCAAGGAAATAGAGATTGAATCTCTTAAACTGTGGAAGTCATAATCCAGCAAGGATTTGAGTATCATAGGTGACGTAAGTACCTACCTGCACTAGCTGGTGGTATGGATATCGATTGTTGTGTTTGAGATTATGTGAATCTTTAACATGTCAGGATGATAGGTCACAGTAGGAAAGCTGGTTTTTAATAGATCAAAATCTATCAAAGATCCAAGATTTTCGATTTTTGAAAAATGGGACTCTTATAGGGCTAGACAGTTAGTTAAGTTAGCCTTGTTGGGCAAACTGTGAGATGTATAGCTAGACAATCATTAAAGTGATGTCAATGAGTTATGATTATAAGAGCCTGTGTAGATGTGGTACAAATGCAAGCTATTAGTGAAAAGTCGTAAGAAAATTGGGAAATGATAGGATGTATTCTCGAAAAATTATTGGGAGTATTTCTTAATAATGAGTATGAATTTGTCATTGATAACTTGAGATTATTGGATACTTAGTTACGTGTGGCTTGACTGAGGGTATTAAATTATCAAGCTTAAAAGGAGATGATAATTAAGAATCACTATCTCTTACCTCAAATTTATGAATTATTAACCAGCTTCAAAAGGCTGGGATATTTTCTAAGATTGATGCGCAATCGAGAGTAAGCGAATGAGACATTTCTGGAACAACATTTAGGTCATGATTTAATGTTGGCTTATCATTTAACCAATGCACCAGTTGCGTTAAAGTCACAATAGTGATTGTGTTTATTGATAATATACTGGTATACTCCTCGAATATGGAGATACATGAGGAACATTTGAGGATAATGTCGGGGAACATGAAATCAAAATTGATTGTCATAGGTACCATGAACTTAGAGAGCTCAGATGAAGCCAGGATTTATGCTATGGGTTCAATGTCGTGCCATGATATATGGATCTAAGATCGAGATAGTAGGTCTTGTAAGGTATGGTAAATTATAATGAAAAAAATCAAATGATTTCAAAATATGACTATAAGTCGATTAGTGTAAAGTGAAACCTTAAGTATCTCTTGGGGACTAAGCATTTGATTATGCCAACAATAGATATTACTTAGAAGAGTTAAGCATGATATAGAGTGTTGATTCAAGGATCAAAGGATGTAGAAATTAATTTGATAACATAGAATGTTATTTTTAAAGATCTCTTTAAAAACTGTGATGAACTTGGATTTGATAAATTTTGGCAAATTGAGAAAATATGGGACCTACAGTTAATGAGATTAGTCATATATGAAAATTGGATTGTGTGTTGGTTTGTCAACTAAGAAAGTCACATATATAAATTCTTATCGTGAGAAAGAAAATGAGGATGTGGCAGCAGAAGATGAGGAGGAAGGGTGCGAAAAGGAGACAGACCCTGACGGTGCTCACCCTGTCCCTTTTTATTTTTTGATTGTTGCTTTATTTTTCTTAGATATTTTGATGATCATACTGAAAATTTATTATTTTTGGTTGGCAGAAATGCAACAATTTCAAAGGATAACCCTCAACAGGCTAGAGGAGTTGGCACAACGGGTGCAAGAGGCCCAGTAGGTGGCATAGCATCAAAATGCCCTAACACCTCACTTTGAAGTGGGAGAGGCTACCCAAGCATGGAGGAATAAGCAAGCCAAAATGGATGGAGAGGGGACTACTAAGTCATTCAAAAGTGGATTCGCGACAACCCTCACCTTAGTAGTCCCCTCTCCATCCATTTTGTTTTGGATGACTTTTTCGATTTTCCCTTGTCAGATCTTCCATCATCTCCCCCACCTACAGGCGGATATGTTAAAGAATGAGAGATTTCACACCCACCATCATAGTTAATCCCAATGACTCAAGCCACATTAGAGGATGATAGGGCTAAATAGGCAGCGAGGGAGAAGGTTGAGGTGCAAGCCGAGCTGAAAATTAGAGATGTCAAAAAGGCCGGACCAGGCCCAGGCCCCATGAGGGGGGCGACCGAGCCAAAGAATCTAGGCCCAGCCTGTTGGGACCTTATGAGCTAGTCCCATGAGGCCCTTATAGGCCCAATCAGTTAGGCCCACTTAGACGGCCCGTTGGGACCTTATGGGTCGGGCCCATGAAGCCCTTACGGGCTCGGCCGGTTAGGCCCTGTGGACCATACTTATGTGTCATGTGTGACACGCACTTGTGAGTTGTGACAAGTGCTTTATGTCAAGAGCACCTTTATGTCTTTATATCATAAGACTTGTGACATGTGCTTTGCCTTTATGTCACAACTCACAAGCACCTTTATGTCTTTATGTCACATGCTAAGCTTGCCATTTGAAATTCACCAACGTTTGAATTTGAAATTCAAATTTGCATAAGACTTGTGAGTTTGTGACATGTGTTTTATGTCACAACTCACAAGCACCTTTATGTCCCATTGTGACAGAAGCACTTGTGGTTTGAATTTGAAATTCAAATTTGCCCAAGACTTGTGAGTCTGCGACACGTGCTTTATTTTACAACTCACAAGCACTTTTATGTCACATTGTGAAAGAAGCACTTGTGACAGCCAAACAAGTGCTTTATGTCACAAGTGCTAAGCTTGCATTTGAAATTCACCAATGTTTGAATTTCCACCAATGTTTGAATTTGAAATTTAAATTTGTAAGTCCCTTAATTGTCTATAAATAGAAGAACAAATATGAGTTATTTTCATTTGCTTTTGAATTCCATGCAATTCAGTTGTTCGATTGTTCTTGAGTTTGACTTCTTAATTCTTACTTATTTTTGTCTTTCTATTTTATAATGTCTTTCCTTCTAGTTCTACTTCTGGTTCTATAGATCCACCACGGTCTAACACATCTAATCCCATAATCCGTTCACCCCGTCGTCCTCAGCCCCAACCCCCAGTGGATTTCATTCCTAATTTGTATAACACAAATTATGCAGATCATAATGAAACACTTCCACTTGACTCACTAAAAGAGGATGACAACATCAACTTTGCTAAGCTTGCTGATTTTCCACACCTACCAACACCCAGAGAGAACGAAAAAGATGATGCAGGTCCGTTAGATTTGGGAGTTATTAGGAAAAGAAAGCAGACAAGCGTTGTTTGGAACTATTATGAAATAGTTCAGATTGAAGGCGAGGGTGAAAAGGCTCAATGTAAGATACGTAAAAAACGTCTTGTGTGTGGTGATGAAACAGGTTATCTAAAAAGGCACACGACAAAGCATGAGGAGGCAATGGCCTGTAGTGAAAAAAGTAGTACACAAACTCAATTAAATTTTTCAGGTAATATTCATCACTATAATCCAAAACTAGACAAGAAGTGTTTAGCTAAAATGATAATTAAATCAGAATGCACCTTTTTGTTTGCATAAGATCCCGCCTTTTAGTGGTATTGTAAAACTATACACAATTCACAGTCTAGAGGTTTCTCTAGGAACACTATTAGAAATGAAGCAATGAGATTAAATTTAATATATTAAGATAAGCTAAAAAATGTATTTAATCAACTTACTAGTAAAATCTCACTTACATCTAACATATGGTATGACGGACTAACAAATAATCATTATTTATATGTGACAGCCCATTAGATAGATGACATGTGTGCTATTCAAAAAAGAATAATTACTTTTAAAGTACTTGTAAAAGAACCCAATGGAAACTACATTGCTCAAGCGATTTCACAGTCCGCATTAGATTACAATATTCTGGAAAAAATTATTTGCTATTTCTTTTGATAATGCTAGTAATAATAACGTCGCAGTGGAACGATTAACACTTTCTGTGCCCTTAATTTTAGGGGGAAAATTGTTTTACAATAGATGTACATGTCACATTTTAAATCTATGTATTCAATATGGTCTTCGTGTAGGTTCATAGTCATTAAAAAAAGTAAAAAGTTATTTAAAATTCTACGCACTAATACATCTAGACTTAGAGAATGGAAACAATTAGTTCATGCTTATCAACTGTCCTATAAAAAATTTCCAAAAGACATTGAAATTAGATGGAACTCAACATTTTTGTTATTATAAATGATAACACCATATAGAGAACTTTTAATAATGTTTTGGAATAAAGAAATGCCCTCATCTCATCACATAACTGAACTTGATTGGAATTTGTTAGATATACTTATTTTTATATTAGAACAATTTTATCATGCTACAGTTACATTTTCTGGTTGTAAATACCCAATAACTCACTTTTTTTTAAGAGAAATATATAGTATAGTAAATTGTTTCAATGAATATAGAGAACATCAAAGTTACATGCCATTTCTTGACCCAATGGAAGCAAAATTTAGGAAATATTGGACGCAAATTCCACCACTTTACCTAATAACTAGTACGTTAGATCCCACACAAAAGTGAAATGTTGTAGATGTAACGACCCGTCAGAAGGGCCTAGAATTATTGGGAATCATTTAGCTAATTTTTCGCTTAAGAGAATTTGCCAATTAACTATTTGTAATTTAGAATTTTTAATTGAGAATATAGCATTTAAAGATATTTAAATTATGTGAAAATTAAATGCAAGGGCATGAAGGTGATTCTAAAGTTTTAAATAATAATTTTCTATTATTAGGAATTATTTAATTTAAGATATTATGTAATTGAGAGAATCCATACGTAAAAAGGTTTAGGTTTAAAGCCTCCAAGTTAATTACAAATAAGAACTCCTAATTATAAAAAGAGAAGGAGATGGGTTTCTAGGGCTATTTCTTTACCTATATAAAGGCACATAAGCCATAGTGTTCTTCACGCCGCATGAGGAGTAGAAAGCTAAAAAGTTTGTGAGTTACAAAAGTTGTTTTGCATAGAAGATTTTTGGTTGAGATCATGTGAGTCGATCAAGATTTATCAAGGCAAGTGTCTTCCCTGTAATCCCTTCCATTATAGGTTCATATTAGTTTCATTTTCAGATTATTCCAGTTTTTCATTGCAGTTTCAGATTTATATCAGTAAGCAGAAACGTATATATATATATATGCATATAGCAGTGAAGTTATGAGTAAGTTCTATAACTCCTTTATTTTTTATTGCAAAATCTATTAATTTTTAGATTGTAAGTTCTATTACTCCTTATCCATTTTGGATTGCAAGTTCTATTACTCCTTCTCAGTTTTGGATTGCAAGTTCTATTACTCTTTCTCAGTTTTGGATTGCAAGTTCTATTACTCCTTTTCCCATTTGGAGTGCAAGTCTTATTATTTCTTCTTTCTTTTGAGTTGCAAGTTCCTTCCTCTTTTTATTTCTTTTAGAGGCAAGTTCTCATATATGCATGATCTTTATAGCGATTCAATCAAATATTACCTTTGAATCATCCTTAAAATTGTTTCATATCGATTGGAATTCGTTTTCCCAATATTTATTCAGAATGGTGTAGAATCATTAAGTTTTGTTTCAGATTTCAGTCTCTGTTAGCATTCATATCGTTTAAATTTAATTGTAGATATTCGAATAGGTCTTCCCATACCCGGATGGTTCTTCTCACATCCAGATAGCTCATATCTAGATGGCCTTCATTCTATCCAAATAGGTCTAGCATATCCGGATGCCACATTCCGTATCCGGATGCCTTTCTCCAAAGTTGAATTTTATATTCGAATAAGTCTCTTGATATATATATCCGAGTGCCTTGTGAGATATCTGGATGTCCAAAATCGTATTCGGATGTCCTAATTTCTATCCGAATATATCCCGACATATATGAATAGCTTCTTATTTGAGCGCCAGCATATCTGAATGAGCCTTCTTCATATCCGAATGTCTTTCCTCATATTCGGATATCCTCCCTAATATCCGGTTGGCTTTTTTAGAAATCTAAGTGAACTTTCAGTGATGTTTTAATTCAAGTTTTATTCAAATAAAGATATTCAATACCTCTAAATATTGAATTTTATGCCAGAATATAACAAGTTAATCATGTCCATACCATAATGCATAATTCATAGAATCTTTGTATTCCAATATATTGAAAATGAGATTACATGTTTAGTGTTTATTATGACATGTTCAGTATTATTTCGTGAGATTATGTGCATACATCTTGGTATGAGCATTGAGCATGACTTTATATGGAACACTACATATCGTGTGTCAGCATTTATGTGAGCATTGCATTGCATTATGCGTGCCAGATGGCTTAGTCCGCAGGGATCCCATAGTATCAGTTTCAGTTCAGTTATGAGTTGCTCGCCTGGTGATGACCAGGGGGTTAGGGGCTTTACCCACAGTATGCGCTTATAGTTTTTATGTATGCAGGATTCAGATCAGTCAGGTATGTGTTATTAGATTATGTGGGCCTATGAGCCAAACTTGCATACCTGCATTTAGTTTACAGATTATGTGCATTACATTTTTATAAATGCAAACAGACAGTGAATATACCTCTCAGTACAAGTTCAGGAAGCAGTTTATCAGTATCAATGTTCTTCGATTCAGCTTCAATTATTCTTTCTAGCTTATTACTTGCTGAGCTTTGTATCTCATCTTGTACTCTTCACCATTCCAAGTCCTAGCAGGGGAGTACTAGATATAGGGCCTAGCAACAGTGTTCAGTAGTGTGTGTACGTGGAGATGCTCAAGATAAAAGATGTCTGGGATTAGTTAATGTCTTATCAGTTTAGGTTTATTTTATATTTCAGTTGAGGGATTATCCCTTAGACAGAGCTTATGGTTTTCAGTTTATGTTGGCTCAAGAGTTTTTATTTTAGTTGACTAAGATATTCATTTATAGTATCAGATTTCAGTTTATCAATTAGTTTTATTTTATTTCCTCGTAGCATCTTTTCTCAGACAGTTCTAGGAGAATGGGGTGTTACAGTAGATGGGTTTTTAGATTTTTATGGCGATGCTATGAACATTAATACAAATGATACGAAATATGAAGTTAAACAATTACTATATGAAATGTATAATTTGTACGAATTTCATTTTAAATCTAGACAACAAATTGAAGACTCATCAAAACAAACAAAATCCAAAGGAAATTTTAAATTTGAATTTTTAAAATTTTGGAGAAGTAAACAATTAAAAAAATAACTGCAACGTCAAGTAGTGCATTTAATGAATTAGACTTTTATTTAAATAGAGACATGTAATTTTTTGATGATGAAATAAATAATTTTGATATTTTGGCCTGGTGGTGCCAAAACGAACACTCATATCCCATTTTGGTTGCCATGGCCCGTGATGTGCTAACTCTTCCTGTGTCCACAGTACCATCGGAGTCTGTTTTCTTTACAGGTAACAGGGTGTTAGATCATAAAAGATCAAGATTATCACCAAAAATATTGGAAATGTGTGTTTGCTTTAAAGATTTGCTCGATGTGTAGTTCGAACAATAAGGGATCGAGTTAGTAGATGAATCAAATGAAAATGATGTTGATGACTATAGTAGATGAATCAAGTGAGGATGATGTTGATGACTAGCTGAAGCCACTTTACCTTAGCAATTTTGTACTATTTTCTTTTATTTAATCGAAAAGTTGTAAAAATTTAATTTAACTATTGTACTTCCTCACCAATCAGTATTGGCAATCGCCATTTAAATGATCGGAGTTTTTTACCAGCCACAAGATAATGATCTTACTACAACAACAGATTTAAAAATTTTCTACTTGTAAAAAGAGACTAGAATTATTAGGGATGGTTTCTATCTCATGTAAAAAAAGTAAAAAAAATATTTTATTGAACTTCTTCAAGTGATGGCTTGAAGAGAGAGGAGTAGGCCATTTGTTTATCGAATAGCTCGAATCTCTATAAATTGTAGTGTCCCTTGCTCATTTATTTTTTTAACTATGTTATTCTTTATTAATTATTGATATTTGATGCTAAAAAATCTATATTTTGCAATATATATAAATAATAACCATCAATATATTTAAAATTCTCAAGCTAAATTTTTAATATATTTAAATTATAAATAAACATTCTCCTTTTTATATGTGCATTATTTTTCATATCAATTCACAAAAAAATTTACAAGGCATATAGAATTTTGAAATATAAAATGATGAAATAATATTTAAAACTTAAGATAGAAAATTGTTTAAAAAGGAAAAAAAGAAAAAAAAAATAGGTTTTATATATGCATTATTTTGATATCTATATATGCATTATAAAATGATGAAATAATATTTAAAACTTAAGATAGAAAATTGTTTAAAAAGGAAAAAAAGAAAAAAAAATAGGTTTTATATATGCATTATTTTGATATTTATATATGCATTATTTTTTAAAAAAATTATTTAAAAAAAAAAAAAGAAAAAGGGACTGAGCTCGGTGGGCCTGGCTTACCCGGGCATTGTGGGCCAAGCCTACTGAGCCCAGCCCGCTAGGCCCCGTGGGCTAGCTCGGCCCTTTAGCCCATGGGCTGGCCCGGCTCGACCCTTTTAATAAATGTGCTGGCCCGACCCATTTAAAAAGCCCATGGGTCCACCAAGGCCGGACTGGCCCTTTTGACATCTCTAGTTAAAATCAGGCCCTATACAATTTAGCTCTTCCAAAATCGATGGAGCACCTGGGACAGAGAGAGCCAGACATGGAGTCCGAAGGACATTCGCCCATTTTTCTAGATTTGGCTCCTATACATCAGGGGGTGGTGCCTTTAGGGGGCGTGAATTTAGGGTACACCTAAGACTTTTAGACATAGACTCTATTGAGGGATAAGGCATCGCAGCAAGATTGATCTATGCCAAGGTAATGCCCCGCGATGAACCGAGATATTCAGGGAGTGCTCAAAATTAATTAGATACAATGGAGTGGTATTTGGTCGAAGTACAAAAGGTTTCAAATTTTTCTTTTTTTAATGATTTCTCCCTTTTATTATTGTGGCTGCTAATATTTAAATTTTGGCCTAATTGGCAGGATCCAGCGATAAACGATTGCAACAGAAAACGCAAGCCAAGGCTGAAGCAAATAGAAATAAAATGACCAGTGACCTTCTTCGCCAAATGGACGAGATGTGATTTGGAGCATGAGGTCAGGGACTTAAGGAAATATAGGGATTAAACCCCACCACCATGAGCAAGAGGCTGCAGAGGCCAAGAAGGGCAAAGACTTCTTAAAGGGTGAAGCAAAGCGACTGAAGGAAAAGATGAGAAAGTAGTAGGAAGTCGAGGTGGCCCTCAAAGGTGCCAACTTCGCTATAATTGATGAGCTTAGTCGTGCTTTGGAGGAAAGAGATAATGCATGCACCCAACTCCAAGGGGCGATGAGGCAAGCTAAGGAGCTTACTCGCTGACTCAAGGAGGTAGATATTGATGCCATCCAAGTTACACTAGTGAAAGAATATCAGCTTTCTCGAGTATGTGATGAGGAGGAGAGGTATGCTTCAGGCTTTGCTAAATATGGATTCTCTTTAGCTCGAGGGTATCTAGAGTGAACACGCCCAAACGTTGACCAATCAGATGTTATTTTTACGGCTGAGAAAATTAGAGAGGGCATCCATTATTGGCGGGAATATAGGGATCCAAACCCTAAGGCGCCAAAGGAGTATTTAAACACTAAGGTGATAGATCTCCCCAACCCAGTAGGTCCGTGGAGCCCGTATGTACCAAAGACGAATTCAGATCCTTTAACACCAACCAACCACAAAGCTCTCCCATGGGGACAGAGGCAATTGATGCCCTAGCCAACATTGAATTCATACATTTGGATTTTACAGGAGGGGTCCCCGCTCTAGAACACGAATTTCCTAGGGCATTGATATAAGACTAGGCCTACCTCTGTTTCTTTTTGGCTTTTTGGCTCATTACACTTTTTGTATTTTGGATTGGTGTTTGGTTGACTATGCATGGATTCTAACACATGTATGAATCTTATGCAAAATGGAGCATAAAAAGTAGTCATATATATAAACTTATGGAAAGAGTGAAATAATTCCAAGGGTATCAATATACTTGATAGGGCACTATGAAATACTCGGCCCTAATATTTATGTAATGTAGAATCTCAATAGAAATCTAAAAATCTAGAATAAAACATCCTGCATTTGGCATCAACAAGGAGTACCATTGCCACCACTTGCAAACAAGGGTGAGATACATGCCTGAGTCCTTTGATTATAGTACACCCACCGGTCTCGTACGTAGACGAAATGTCACCACTATTGCCCTAAGCCCATGTAGGAGGGAGGACACCAACCCAGAGAATCCCTTTGTGGAAAGGTCTGGCCTGGAGGATCGATACACGATCCTAGGTGCCCTAATATAGTGGAAGGGGTGAGTACCAATGGACTTGCATGAAAGAACATTTCCTAAACTTCGTTCCTTCCACCGATTGGTGCATGAATGTGCATGGTAAGAGATGCAATCATTAGAGGGGGCGACCTTTGTCTTTACGTCCAAAGATAATGGACGTGTCTCGCAGGTTGTGTCTTGGGCCCAAATGAGAAAGAATACCAAGTGGAAAGGACATAATGTACCCGGATGCACTCTATTTTAATGACGCAATTCGCTGACCTGCATTCGTGAATCTATTTTGTTTAGGAGGTTCAGTGATTTAGTGCCATGCCTACATCTAGAATCAAACGAAAGAATACATATTTTTGTTTTAGCAGTTTGGCAAAATACCTACTTTTGTAATTATCAAAGATGAGTGATAAATGCTTTGATTTTGGCAACATAGCTTGTGGCCCATAATGGCAACAATATTCTCATTTTAATCGTTTGGTAGGGTGCCTTTATTTGCGATCATGTCCTTTGCGTAACTAAACATTATTGTTTTGGCAATTCAGCTCTTTATGTGTGTCCGCTAGTATAGGAGTTGTCCTCATAACCATATCAAGATGATCCTTTAATATGCAAAGGCCACAATACAATTGTTGTGTCTTCCCGAAATATCAAGATAGTGGATAATTTCTTGCAAATGTAAAGATCTAGCATTTGGGCCATTTCTTCTTGATTACTTCCACCCAAAATCTCATTTATTCATAATCGTCCAGCTTTAAGTTATAAATTGCAAAAGATTGATGTCAAATAGGGTTTAAGGCTCTCCATCCCTTAGCTCCTAGTATGAACCATGTCAGACTCTTAGTCTTCCTCTAAAATACTGCAAAACAGAGCACACACACATATATGTTACCGTATACCTTTTCTCTTTTGTGTTACAAACTTGTTTTGTTTATGGGCACCTACTTCTTATATTGTGAAAGTTGAGTGATAAATGCTTTTATTTTGGCAACGCAGCTCGTGGCCCATAATAGTAGCAATATTCTTATTGTGGCAGTTTGGTAAGGTGCCTTCGTCAGTGATCATGTCATTCTCATAACTAAACATTACAGCGTGCTTATAACACCCCACCTTCCCAGGGCATTAGGTAACATAAGATTCCGGGGATATTTTTTTTCCAATCAACAGAAACTCAACACAAAATCATTCCCCGAAGTTCCCGTTACACCTTCTCAATATATTAACTATGAACCATTAATAAACTAAGACAGGTACATCATTCCAAATGCGAAAACTAGATCGAAACCTTAATAGACACAATCGAAACCACTTTATTCATAATATAAAGTCAAACCAACGTTTACATGACATTATCAAAATTAACAACATAATTGAAAACGACATAAAGTAAACTATCCACTAATCGTCGTCACTCCTCGGAAATGCCTTTCCCTTTCGCACCGCTGCCTTCACCTTAAACGTTTGAATATTCTAGGGACATAGTCCATATTAAATGATGAATCATCTAAGTGAGAGTTCAAAAACACATTTTTCATAAATGAATGCAAGACATGAAATCAACCAATACACCCGGTAAGCCCTAGCCCAAGGGAATCCCAAGCGCATAACCTTACCGCAGGAAAAGAGCAATCTCTCTAAAAGTTATGCCACCCTACCGACACATTGACACGATATGATTCTAGCTTAAGAAGGGCAAGTCAACGCATCTCTCCAACAACTCAGGAACAATCATTACCAACTCTCGGCCCAGGAAGGTCACATCAACATAAGAACCCGGCTCACCACATTTACGTTGGAGATTACATTCCCACTCTAAGCATCCAGGAACCACCACACAATCCCAACTCCAAAATTTCACATGGACCACCTAGTCATCCTAGTGCAACTTTCCTGACCAAACAGCCTAGCACGGAAACCAAGGCGACTATCCTGGCATTCTCACCAGCACAAGATACCTCTATTATTCCATCATGTCCTTCGAGAATTATGGCTACACTATCCAGACAACATCCTAAGCTGACATCCCACATGAACAACACAATATGGACCACCTAGTCATCCTAGTGCAACTTTCTTGACCAAACGACCTGGCATAGAAACCAAGGTGGCTATCCCGGCATGAACAACAGCACAAGATACCCCTATTATTCTGCCACACCCTTGGAGAATCATAGCTACACTATCCAGATAACATCCTAGGCTGACATTCCATATGAACAATAAAACATAAGACAATGTCACATTTCACAATTCCAAGCAATACAAACAACAGTTTTATAAAATGTAATACACAAGTTCGAAACATTTAGGGACGAACCTCCCTCATAAAACAACTATTACTGGTTACCATTTGCATGCAACTAAACCATTTGCATGAACGAGTCAAGTTTGGTAGTAAATAACTCACAGTAAACAAGTTTGGGGGAGAACCACTCACAAGTCAAGACCAAGTTTTTCGGTAGAACCCTCACCTCGAACGAAACTCAGAACACCTTGAATCTTGTGCCCAACCTCGATTTTCATGCAACTCCTCAAGTCTTTTGACCAAACCACCTCCTTACACGCCCTCACACACTGCCTAAGTGTTCTGCACGTGTGATGCCTTGCGTATGCTTTAAAAGCCCTCTATCCACTAAACCCGAAACACTCTTGTCTAACACAAGTTTATCACAATTTCGAATGAGAAACCCTTGGCCATGAACCCCTTATTTATAGGGTTTGGAAACTTAGCCACCAAGAAATACATATTCTGCAATCATTTCAAATCTTCTAAAATCTTTTCAACCATTCCAAAATCTTTTAAGATTTTCTACAATCATTCCAAATCTTCTAAGATATTCTATAATCATTCTAAATTTTCAAAGATTTTATATAATCATTCTCAAATCTTCTAAGATCTTCTACAATCATTCTAAATATTCTAAGATTTTCTATAATCATTCCAAATCTTCTAATGTCATCATGAGGCTTCATCTTATCTCTAACATCATCATGAGACTTCATCCTTATTTCTAAAGTCATTATGAGGCTTTTCTTGAATCTCCCAAATGCCCCTAGTAAAAAGGTTTCAAGAATTACACTTTGGCCCAAATTTTTGGGTAATTACACTTAGGCCCTTTTCAACATAGTCCTCGAGCTAATTTTTAATTGTATTTTAGTCCCTGAAGAATGGATTAATTATGCTAATACCCCTAATTTTTAGATAAATTTCACTTTTACTCGAACCTCAAAAATTATGATTTTGTCCCTAGCTCAGAAATTGAACTTTTGTCTCCAAACATCCACAATCCCTTAAAATGTCTTATTTCCTCAAGTATCTGAATTTAAAAATCTTGAGTATTATATCCCTTATGATCATTCGATTTTTCAAGCTAAAATTAGTCGTACCGAGAAATTGTCTCTGTTTCGATTGCTTTAAGTGTCATAAATCATGTCTCAAGACACTCGTCAATACTATTCCATTTTCCTTAACTATCTAGGGTCTGGGGTACTCTCTTTCGGTTGATTCGATCGCTTAAAACTGTGTTAGTGTACCATATAGCTTCATCTTTCCAAAAATTTCATTTATATCCTTCATAAAATTCCATTTATAGCCTCAAGTAATTCTCAGATATTACAGTTCTACTCTTTACCTACGTCCACCAGTATAAGAGTTGTCCTCATAACCATATCAAGATGATCCTTGAAGGTGGAAAGGTTGCAATACAACTGTTATGTCTTCCCAAAATATTAAGATACTAGATAATTTCTTATGAATGTAAAGATCTAGCAATTGGGACGTTTCTCCTTGATTATTTCCACCTAAAATCTTGTTTATTCATAATCGTCCAGCTTTAAGTTCTGAATTACAAAAGATCGATGTCGAATCGGGTTTAAGGGTCTTCACCCTTAGCTTCCAATATGAACCATGTCAAACTCTTTTAGTCTTTCTCCGAAATACCACAAAACAGAGAGCATACACACATATATGTTACCATATACCTTTTCTCTTTTGTGTTACAAACGTGTTTTGTTTATGCGGTTCAGTAAATGCACCTACTTTCGTTGTTGTGAAAGTTGAGTGATAAATGCTTTCATTTTGGCGACGTAGCTCGTGGCCCATAATAACAACAATATTATTGTTGTAGCGGTTTGGTAGGGTGCCTTCATCCTGGATCATGTCATTCGCATAACTAAACATTATTGTCTTGATAGTTTGTCTATTTACCTATGTCTGCCAGTATAGGAGTTGTCCTCATAACCATATCAAGATGATCCTTTAACGTGGAGAGGCCGCACTACAATTGTTGTGTCTTCCTGAAATATTAGGATACTAGATAATTTCCTATGAATATAAAGATCTAGCAATTGGGACATTTCTCCTTGATTACTTCCACCCAAAATCTTGTTTATTCATAATCGTCCAGCTTTAAGTTCTGAATTACAAAAGATCGATGTCAAATCAGGTTTAAGGGTCTCCTCCCTTTGCTCCTAGTATGAACCATGTCAAACTCTTTGTCTTCCTTTGAAATATTGCAAAACATAGCATACACACATATATGTTACCATATACCTTTTCTCTTTTGTGTTACAATCTGTTTTGTTTACACGGTTCAGTACATGCACCTACTTTCGTTGTTTACAAAGAGTTAGTTTTA
This sequence comes from Diospyros kaki, assembly GCA_036245055.1. NCBI lineage: Eukaryota > Viridiplantae > Streptophyta > Magnoliopsida > Ericales > Ebenaceae > Diospyros > Diospyros kaki. The sequence continues at coordinate 36,818,321 of BSEG01000016.1, forward strand.
AGTTAGTGTTATCTTCATCTGAAGGCTTCCTACTTGTAGTTTAACCAATTTTTTGACCTGTTTGAATTATATATTTTTGGATCCTTTATGTATGGCATTCTTGAAATGATCAACATAATGCTGCTAATAGTTTTGACAGCTCTGTGCCTTTAACAGGTGTATTAGAAACTTTCATCGCAGCTAATCACAAGGTATCTTTTAGCCATAGGAGCAGGAACAGGGAACGAGAGACAAGAGTAGTTACATCAACAAGCTATTGCAGAGAATGTTGATAATGTTCTCTAATCGACATCTCTTACGGTTTGCTAACACATACCTCCACTTGAATTGGGTGGCATTTCTACTTCGATGTTTTCTCGAGCCCCGAAGAGGATATATCTGAGGAAGTTGGGGAACCCGAGGTATTTCCTCTTGGGTTGATAAAACCCTCTTGCAGAAACATTCCCAGGAGGATTTTTTCCCTCGAAAGAGGTTGTGAGAGCTAGCAATGCTTGGGAAAATGACCATCATCATCAAATACAAATTCAGGAATCGATAGGTGTTTGAATTTGGTCTTCATTAACACTTAACTAGTGTCATGTTCTCCTGACCTTCCCACTTTTCTAGCATGGTCCCTTGCTTTGAAGACCAGCAAAGACACAAGGTGGCGAGGTGTGTTTTTCCACCTAGGACTGACGTAATAGTAGGGTAAAAGCCTTAGCAACCTCATAATAGTAGGAGAAAAACCTTACAAAAGCTCCCTGATACCTCCCTAGGGGATTTGGGGCATGATTTATTGGAAGGCACAACAAGTTGCTAAAGTAGGAGCATTGAGGTAACTTCTTTACACAAATAACCCTAATAGCTGATGTGAAGGAGGATGACCTTTTGCCCAATTCCCATAAATGACGCCAAATTGTTATTGCCAAACTACAACAATTAAATTTATTTGTCTTGAAAAAACCCAAAGTAAAGCCCCTCAACGAGACATAAGGGTCTGAGATGCCGCTAGCGAGTTCAACTGTGTTAGAGCTTGATTGACTGCCCTGGGAGGTAGTTGCTTCAAGGACTCAAATGGGGTCTTCAAGGTCCTCAATGTCGCTAGCCCTAGGAGAGTCTTCATGGGCCCAAGGGGATAACAATCTTGAAGGGTCTCTGGGGAAAGTTGTTGGTTTGTTTTATGGGATTAAAGCCTTGGTTAAGACTGCAATCACAAAGGATGTCAGAAAGGCACGCGGGGAACTCCTCCATGCTAGCCCTATGATGCCTAAGTCAGATAATGTAGTCTGTGAAGATCATGCAAAAATATGTAGATGCATATTTTCTATGTCTTAAGGGGTCTTCTGGTTTCTCGAAGGGTAATGTAAGGTGAGGGTTTTCCTAGTGAGTCTTAAAATGAGAGAGAGTAAGGGTTCCAAAAGGATCCATTTTCCATGGGGAGGAAAGTATTTATAAATGTTTGGTGGGGTCCATAGATGAGTCCTCAAACTCTTCCTGGAGAAGCATCGAGTGAGGCCAGAGAAATCTTAGGGGTGGAGTGCCCTAATGAATGTCTCCGGGTGGTCTTGAAGAGCTCTTTGGGGCCACTGGGTAACTTGTGCCTGGGAGACTCTAAATGAGTCTTCAAGCTATGCAGCTGAGAAGGCCAGACCATCCTGGGGGCCTTACTAGGGGCCTTGGGGGACTCTCGCCTTGGAAACTCTCTGGGGTCTTCAGACTCAGTGGGATACTTCTGATAACTTAGGAAATTTTTAGGGCACCCCACAACACCACTACATTCTATTTTATTATGAGAAAATGTATCTTTACTAAGCAACCTTAATGTATAATTTTCTAAAATAGAAAAAAAATTTAATACACTCAATTCACCCCCCTCTTGGGTGATCTTTCAAGTGCAAAAATAAAAAACCTAACTAAGACTGGAGGGAAGCTCCACATGAGGTGTCGAAGAAAGAAGAAGAGGATGGAATGGAATAAGTGCCCCCTGAGTATCTATTAGAGCGCCTAAGACCTCTATTACTCAAAGGGCCAATGAAGGAGCATCCTTAATTAACAAGTCCTTTGCTCCATCTTGGGCAGTCACATGCAAATCCCTAAAGGATTCAATCATCTTGATGCCTTCAAGGTCTTGGGAATACGACTCCTAAAAGCTTAAGATGTTTTTGAAGTCATCCACAAGGCAGGATGCTACAAAAGTCCCTGGGCTCTTGGGATCCAGATCATAGCAACGCCTATTCGGAACCTCGAAGTCTTCAGCATTCGGAGTGAGGATGAGTTCAAGAGAGGTTTACCCCAGACGTCGTGACTCTAGAAAGGAATTAGCTAGGTAGAACTGTACTTTGTAAAGCAACTGCATATATTTCCTTTCTCGATACTCCTTGACTACCTTTGCCTGGATGGCTGAGCAGTCCTCCTCTAAATGTCGCTCAGAGGCTTGAAGTTACTTGTGTAAGGCTAGCTCTTGAGATTGTCTAGAAGCTAACTCCTTAACCTGTTGGGTCCAATCCTAAAGAAGGGCCTCATAAGATGTCTTTAGCTCCTCAAGCTCCTGTCGACACTCCTCCTTAGCCCATTTCAATTCCCCAATCTCCTCATTGAGAGCACTGATTTGGGTTGAAGAACTAGAATGGGTGTGGATAATTGGGTACTTAGTTTTTCATCTTCTTACTCAAGCAGTTCTTTTAATGTTGGGCATCAGCATCCCATCTCTCTCTCTCTCTCTCTCTCCCCCCCCCCTTCATCACTCAATCTCTTTCTCCATGTACCAATGGTAGGCTTGCACTTGGGCATTGACAGCCACCATCTCTTAGAACCCCTCATGATAAGGTTAAAAAGAACATTAGATATGAAAAGAAATTCATAAAGGAGATGAAAATGACTCAAGAATGCTTACCTTAATCAACTAGCTCTCAAGTTTGTCAATGATCTTGGGAACCTTCCCAAGAAACGGTGCTCGTTCTGATGCAGTATGGTAGAATAAATGAGATGAGTACTAACTCTTGGGTTTTCCACGGAGTCAGAATCAATCACCCTAGAATAAACCTAAAAATGATCTCCTTGGACTCAATATCCACTAGGAAAAGTAGTTGAATAGCTGTTAGGTTCGCTGATCTCTTGCAAGATAGGAGTGGCTCACAAGTGGGCCTCAGCTTCTAGTGTTTCTTTACAATAAGAGATGAAAGGTTGGTTACACTTGTCTTGATATTTGTTGTGGTGCTCGCTGAGGTTAAGATGGGGAGTGGCCTCTTCATCCTCATGGCATGGGAGGTTGGGAGTGCCATGAAAGCTCTTGGCCCTTACAGCTTGGGAAGATAGAGAAGGGGCCATCTCAGGAGAGTATGCCCATGTAAGATCTAAAACAAGAACCTCTATAATAGTGGGCCCTATAGGAAAAGATGAGCATGCCCCGCTACGTGGTGTGACCGGTGGTGGAAGTCTTGCTTCTTCTTGTGGAAGACAAGGCATTTACGGAAAGAAAAGTGCTCATCTATCCTACACAATCTTGTTAGTTGCCCACATAACATTCATTGCTATAAGTATATAAAAAAGGCCTCTTAATTCATCTGTCCTACACAATCTTATTAACCAAAGAAGCCTAACCCAAAAGTCTAATCAAATTAAGCCCATATATTACAAAAACCCTTAAATTGTAATTCTTGATATTTTGAGGGACTATTTTATATTTTTCCTTGAGTGTGGGGCTTAAAATTTTGAGTGGACATGGGTGGCATAAAACATGGAGAAGAAAAATTGAGGAAGAAATTAGGGAGTAAAACATAGAAGAGGAAATTAGGGAGGTAAGGTATGATTTGATCCATGTTTTAAGGAGGAAATTTAGGGGGAAAAAAGTGATGAGTATAAAAAGAGAAGGAAAGATAAACGTGAGAAAGGTTGAAGAATTGGAGCGTTCTTGGTGGAGGATTTTTTGTATTTTCTTTAATGATTGGTGACAGCATTTTTGGAGAAAGAAATTCTATATATCAAAAGAATTTTTATTTTCTTCTTCCATTTCCTTTAAATTCTATATTTATGTTCATTTGTTTTGTTATGAATTTTATCATTTGTAATATAAACTAAACTTTATAACTAGGGTGTTTTGATATAACTTAAATATAATAATTTAATTTTCATGGATTGATTTTCTTTATTCATGTAAGTGTTTATTATTGTGCTTAATGTTATCAAATACTTGGCCAATATTTGATTGATAAGTTGATATAGATTTAGATCGAAAGAAAAAATCTATAACTTGATTTAGATAATAAACACCACAAAAATATAATTGGAAATGAAGTAAAAATTAAACTTGTGTGGTTAATTATCTTTGCATGAATAATTAAATTTGATTATCAACCATTTAAATTAAATTAGATTATTTAGGTGAACTTCTTCATATTTATTTTTTGTGTTATTATTTTATTTTATTTTCTTAAATTAATAAAATCATCATTTAATTAATTATTTAAATAACATTTGAATTAATATAATTTTGGTAATTATCAACCGATTCTTGTGGAAACGATATTCTTACTCATTACTTTATTACTTATGCGATCCATACATTTGCGAAAGAATCACTATTACCCCTCCACCTCAATTATTCTCTCAATAATTCAAGAGACTACCATGTAATATCACTATACACTATTACTATGCACTATTTGTAATCCATCGTCTTTTACTGTACAATCAATAATTAATTCCACACTATGCATTATTTGTAGGGGGCTAATAGTCAACTTTTGATCAATTAATTCTTGAGACGTTTCAGGCACACGATATCGATATCAAATGTAACACTATATGATGAGTGACTTTTTAGGTTCACTACACGTTAACAAACACAACACTATATAGGGTATGCTAAAGAGATTTGGAATTCAACATGCTAGACCTTTTTAGCATCTTCTCCATGTACAAACTTTGGGAGAGACCTATCAATTTTCTAACTCTATCTCTATAAAGTTTAATCTCCAAAATATAAGTAACATCTCCTAGATCCTTCATGGAGAATACTCTAGACAACAAGGCTTTTGCAAACATCATCATATCCACACTAATACTCATTATTAAAATATCATCCACATACAAGACTAAGAACACAATGTTCTTTCACTAGCCTTTTTATATACACATGGTTCATCCGAATTTCTCAAGAAACTAAACCCTTTGATCTCATGATCAAAATGGATGTTTCAACTCCTCGATATTTGCTTCAAACCATATATTGATCTCTTTAGTAAAACATCTGACGTGGATTGATGGACTCAAATCCACTTGATTGTTCCATATAGATCTTTCTTTAAGAAATCCATTCAAAAAAGTAGTCTTGACATCCATCTGCCAAATCTCATAGTCATAGTAAACAGTTATTACAAACATCATCTTGATGGACTTCAGCATCGTGACAGATGACAAGGTCTTGTCATAGTCAATACATTGACACTGACGATAGCCCTTTGCCACCAACCAAGCTTTATAATTCGAAGACTGTCCATCTGAACCGATCTTTTTCTTGAAGATCCATTTACACCCAATAAAAAAAATTCCTTCTGGTGGATCTACCAAGACCCAGACCCGATTGGAGTACATAGAGTCCATAACTATTTTTCACCTTGATGCATCAATATCAGATATCACCTCCTCATAAGAGGTAGGGTCAACTAACTTGTCAATGTTCCCATACAAAAATAATTCATGTATCTCCTCCACTGATAAATCATACCATCAATCCGAAGGATAGGGTACTCTACCAAACCTACAAGGAACCTATAGATGATCTCCCTGACTTGATTCGCCTTGCTCAATAATCTGATTAGGTATTTGTGGAACAAAAGACTCATCTTCCATCAGATCTATTTTTTCCCCATGCCACCTTCCTGGATGAACTCTTCTTCCAAGAAGATAACATGCTTGGCAACCACAACTCCTGGGTTAGTCTAAAAATAGATATAATACCCTAAACTATCTTTAGGATATCCCACAAAATGACCTTCCTCAGATTTAGGATCCAACTTCTCTATTCTCAACCTCTTCACAAAAATCGGGCAACCTCAAATCCTAACATGCTGAAGACTCAAAGATTTCCCAACCCATATCTCATATGGTGTGATTGAAACATATTTAGTTGGTACTCAATTTATCAAATAAATCTCAGTAAGAATAGCATAACTCCACAGTGAAATAGGCAAATCTGTGTAGCCTAACATTGAACGAACCATGTCTAACATGTTCTGATTCCTACATTCAGCCACATCATTCAACTGTGGTGTGTAAGGAGGAGTCAATCGTGAAACTATACCACAAGCCTTAAGATAATCAACAAACCCAATACTTAAGTATTCACCTTCTCGATTTGATCGAAAAATCTTGATACTCTTTCTTTGTTTAGTTTTCTACCTTAGCTTTGAATTTTTTGAACTTTTCAAATATTTTAGACTTTTACTTCATTAAGTACATGTAACCATACTATGACATATCATCAGTAAAAGTTACAAAGTAGATATAACCACCTTGTGTCATAACATTTATGGGCCTACAGATATATGAATGTACTAATCCTAACAATTCAGTAGTCATTTCCCCTTCTCCAACAAAATGAGACTTAGTCATTTTCTCAAGAATACATGACTCACAAGTTGGACTAGGTTCAACACACAAATCACATATAAAACCCTGATGAGCTAACTTCATAAACCTACTATAGCTGAAATGACCTAGCCTAAGGTGCCATAACTATTTGGGATTAATTTGATTACCCCGATAACTCTTTTCTTTTAATATGGTATTAAGTCTTGCAACTATTTGTTGATTATACCCAATACATGTGTTTCTAGGAAATATAGGTCGTTTATCACCATAGCTTTACCCATACACACATTATCAAACATAATCAAACATTCATTACATGCAAAAGAAAATGTATAACCGTGACTTATAAGTTGTGGAATATATACAACATTTCGAATCATATTCGGTATATGTAAATAATCATATAAAACTAGTACATGCCCAAAAGGTAAAGATACAGAAGTAGTCCATATGGCTAATGCAACAATTCTTTCCCCATTACCAACCTGCAAAATCACTTTACACTTCCCAAGCACCCTACATTAACTAAGATCCTGTGCAGACAAACAAATATGAGAAGTAGTAATAGAATTCACAATCCAAGAAGCAGAGTATTGACCGATCGAAATATCAATCTCAATAACACATATAAGAGGAAAAATACCATAACCCTCTGAGCGTTTTCCCTTAAAGCTCCTAGTCTGGGCAATTCTTTTTCTAGTACCCCTTCTATCCGCAAAAATAACAATTACCCTTACCTTGAACCTCCTTGCCCTTTGTCTCTATCTGACCGCCAACCATGTTGGCTTGGAGAAAATTTCTCTTCCTCTTCCTAGATTTAGGTTTCTTCTAGGAAGAAGATGAGGCAACAACAAGAACTTCTTCTCTACCCTTTCCTTTCATCTATGACTAGGCAATTATTAACATATTTAATAAATCAGGAAGAGAACACTCAATCTTATTCATATAGAAATAAATAATAAAGGAGGAGAAAGAATCCGATAACGATTGTAAGACAAGATTAGTAAGGAGATGAGTGTTCATTGGGAATTCCAAGACATCCAGCTGGCTAATCATATTGATCATGCTGATGACATGGTCTCCAACATTTGAACCCTCAAGCATCTGTGCCCAAAATAGCTTCTTTGATATCTCATACCAACCTGTCTAACTATGCTCGCCAAAGAGGTCCTTGAGATGTTGTATTATGCTCGTAGTGCTCATGAAGTGCTCAAGCTGATGCTGCAAATCGTTAGACATCAATGCGAGAATATAGTTACGGGCTCTCATGTCATGTTCTTTCAAAACCTTCCAAGTGATAATCTCCTCCTTAGTCGCAGTTAGAGGAATTTCAGTAGGTGGTAGATAAGACAAAGTGTCATATATTTTTTTCATATTTAGCACAAGTTTTAGATTTTGAAACCAGTTAAAAAAATTAGGGCCAGTAAGCCTATTGGTTTCTAGAATACGAGTTAAAGGATTTAAACCTGCTATTTTTATCTGTAAAAAATAAATAGATATATTAACTTACATCTTTGTAAAACTCTATTTAATTAAGAACTTTTTATTAAATGGATACTCCTAAATTTTTCAAATCCTGCACTTCTTAGGTAGAAAACATGATCCTTATATAGAATCCAATAGCGAGTGTTAAATTCTCTTTCATAATAATACCTCTCACATTTACAATTTTTTGGAATACTCTCATAACTGAATAGGCAACACTTATCATCACATCATATGTGAAGCTCGACCTTCGACTTCTAACCCATCATAAACCTCATATTTATAAAAAAAAATTGGCTTGATAGACTAGTTAGATCCCACCCACTATTTGGCTAAGTGCAATGAGTTGAACATCACCCTCCCTCACATTTTAGTTACTTGGTTAGGTGAGTCCCGTTGAACATCGCCTTATCCCATGGTTAATAGAAGAAATCAAACAATCTTTCATGAAATGCACCCTCAAATTTTAGTTTTTGGATACACCCAATCAAATTGATGAAGCCCTACGATAGTGGAAAACCACGATAAATCAGATTTATCGTTTAGATCTAATATTAATTTTATATGAAGATTTTTTAGCTTCTTGTTTTAAGGTCTGATCAGATTCCATTATTCATTCCATCACACAACCATTGGATAATAAAATAAATAATAAATTAATCAGAATGGCCATGGGCTTGGACACTGAATAAACCTAAGTCTAGGTTTAAACCATGTCACACATAAACTCTTTGATAAACTATTGCTTCATCGCTTCTGCTGCAATCAATTCCTTGACGTTGTCTTCATTTACAACTTTTGTAAAATAAATACTAAAAGCTACTAGAGGCTTATGCTTCAATACATACCTAAATCAATTAATTATTACAAATTTAAATTAAATCAAACGAACTCCTGTAACATTCATTCATACCAAGCCTATGTTCAACCTGTACATACATCTGTTTCTACTGTTTCAAAATAATTTTTGAAAACATTTATCCTGCATATGTCAAATAATACAATCTGACATCCAAACAAATATATCTAAATCCCCGTATTAATGTCTAATGAGAATTACCGCACAACCATAAAAATGAAGCAATTAGAACATTTGTCTAGCTGTCGGAACCAGCACGCTGATTAAATGCAATATTTGACACATATATCTGCGTGTATGCATTAAATATCAAGTTAAGGCTCTAATACCACTAAAAAGAATCACTAGTATGGCGATACAGGCAAAAATAAAATTATTATCGTATATCAGATACACATAGTGGAATATAATATACACGCTATACATAAATTGGGTATTTAAGCAACACGCATATTCAACAATTGAATATAAATAAATGTATACATGTTGCCCAATAAAGGAATGAAATACAAAATCAATTTCTATATTGAGACAGAGTCCACCTCAAGATGTGGTGGTCCTAGTCGGTCCACACCTAGTATACAATAGGGTACCGTTCCAATCACCTCTTCTCATGCTAGACACAGAGGATCTGTGTATCACCAATACCCGTGTCTCAAAATTTTACACATGACCTTCATACGTAAAATATTTCTATGGTAGCAAAATATTTTTCAAAGGAAGAAGAAAAAAGAAGAGGAAGCAGAAGCGTGAGAATGAGAGAGCGAGAAGGTAGAGGCAATTTAATCCCCCCCTCCCATTTTCTTCTTCTCCCCATTTGATTACTTCTTCAAATTCGCCCCTCCCCCCTTAATTATTCTCTCAATAATTCAAGATATTGCTACGCAATTTTACTATGCATTATACTACGTATTACTATGCACTGTGCACTATTTGCAATCCTGTGCCTCTTACTATACAATCAATAATTGATTTCACACTATGCACTATTAGTAGGAGGCTAATAGTCAACTTTTAACCAATCAATTCCTCAGACATTTTGGACACATTATGTCTATACCAAACGCAACACTATATGGTATGTGACTTTCTAGGTTCACTAATTACTAGTAATCAGATAACACCGAAAACCTTTTCGGTATCGATTAACCTCTTAACCCATCACCAGAACTTCTCCAAATGCTGACGACCTTCCAAGAGTTCCTGAATAGCGCCTAGAAGCGATTCAAGACAATATAGATGGTGGTGAAGTCTCACTTTAAGTGAATCTATTACAATTGACGATTACCGTGTGCTATAATCTTTCCATCATCTAAAGTCTTGATTGAGTGAGAGTCATGGAGTGACAAACTTATAAAATAAGTAACTATATGTCAAATATCACTAATATGACTAGATGACACCTCAAGAAACACATTTCCTGATTTTTAATCTACTCTGGGCAGAGACTGTCCCATCACATTAATAGTAGATCACATAAGACGTTCACCCCATCAAATACTGACGAAGGCGACGGATCATATTTCCAACACCTGTCTCCATATACCAGTAATATGGAACCACATAAATGAAAGTTTCCACCTCCCAATTGGATGGTTCGGCTCATTAGCAAATCTTGTACACCAATACAGAAAACAACCGTGTTGAATCAAGTCTAAGGATCAACACACTATCACAACTTGATGACTCGATTATTATTCACCATGCCATGTGGTCAGTCATCGGCATCACATTCGACTAATCGTTCTCCAACAACCACCCACAGGTTTACTAGGATATCTCATGTCATATGGCGTGTGAAACACCATCCTCCCATTGGTATCCCATACCGAATGAAGTAGTAACCCCTGTGTTAGTCCATATTCGATTAATCAAAGTCCTCATCCAAAGAATCTAGGGACTAGGAATAGTTTAAGATATTTTGTTATCAAATCATCCTGTCACACAGTCTCAACACCTTGAAAATAAGATTTTCACACAAAATATCTACAGACTCATTCATATAATTGATTGAAAAAAATATGAAAGAAAAAAACCTTACATATTATAGATTTATACAAAAATACAGTTAATGCATTACAAACATGTCTGCTATATGTCATTCAAATCTAGCATAAGGGTACACAACACTAACACTTGGAACCCTAGAACCCAGAATTCTTCTAAGGGCTCGACATGTAGGTTCTACATTGTTAGGGCTTAAGCAAATAAAGTTGTGCCTCTGCTAACAACTATAGCTTTTGGCACGGTGGTAAGCATTTGATCTTGGGTTTATCAAAGTAGTTAGGTTATAATTACACAATGTGAGAAGATCTATCGAATTGAACTTGAAACATGTGAGATCCAAGAGAGTAGTCTCCCAAAGAATACAAAGTGATTACTCTTTCTTTCAAGAGACCTAATACAAAGAATACAGAGCAATTGTTGTATCCAAGAAAATGGGCTTAATCCCAAAAGAAAGAAGCCTGAAGGGTCACCAAGAGATTTTCCTAAGAGGGCAAACCCCAAGAGACCCTCAAATTGATCTCCTAGGTGATTTTGCGTGACCTCTAAGGGCCTTTTCAAATGCGCCTAAGTGATCCTCTAAGGACCTCTTATGGCTAAACCCGAGAAATTCTCGTCGAAATCCCTTGGAAACCCGAGTGACCTTTCTCATAAGCCTCTCTCAATACCATTGGGAGACCCTTCTGGGAGTTTTTCTTCGGTCACTTGATCCCAAAAGCCTTTCCCAATACCATCGGGAGACTTTCAAGAGCCCTCATCAAAACCCAAAGACATAGTCTCCAAAGGACCATTCAAATCATGAATCTAAAAGAATGTGTCAAACCCCACGTCTAATGTCTTTGCCTAAAAATTTAGAATAGATGATTCGAAAATATGTGGGTTGTAACACCCCTTTTCGAGGGCGTTAAAACTTAGGACAATTCTGAGATAATAATTTTTTTTTTCAATACTACTAAAACTAAATCATATCATTACTCTCATCCATCCCAAAATTTTTATACATCTATCTCGAAAAAGAATCATCATAAACATTAAATGTGGAAGCTAGAATCGAACCTAACATCTTAACATTATTCATAAATCAATTCTTACATTCTCATTATCCATAAATAAGGTACATCATCATTAACTATAAATGAGACTATATATCATCATTCCTCAAAATGTTCAAAATTCAAAGTAGCAGAACTTAAATACATGGGCTACATAACATACATTCAACTCATCATGCATTCACTTCGCTAAGTGTCATTTCATGCCTCATTCATTCTCGTTTTTGCTACAATCTACATCTGCAACGTTTGAATATTCCAAGGGCAAAGCCCAAGTTAGATGATGAATCATCTAAGTAAGGGAACAAAATATTTAATACTCATGTATGTATGCAATGCACATAACATCATAACTCTCATTTTGGGTCGACTACACCTTAAGATTACCCGTCATTTTTACAGTTTCTCTGCCAGACCGAGGTGTATAGGTGCACCCTTGGCAAAGTAACAGAGCCAGTACCTAATCCCAAACTCATGCAACGTATGACCGTGAATCTCATCATGCTCATATGCATATTTCATCATCAAAACATGTAAATGCAATCTATATGAACATCTTCACATCAAGACATAGCAACATGAAAAAATCATTTACTAAAAATCAGGTTTTGGGTAGAACCACTTACAAACCAAACATTTTCATAAAACTAAATCCAGTTAAGAAGTATCACTTACCTTTTCAAGCTTATCGGATACCTCGATATTCGTGCATTACCTCAAAATACATGTATCGCCTCGATTTGCATGCTAACATCAAAATTCGCACAAGTTACTTCAACTTAAGCTTCAAAGCATCCTAATTATCATATTATTTTAATAAGCATTAAAACCTATTTTTCCATAATTTTTTTGCATTTTCTTTATTTTTCTCCCTATTTCTTCCTATTTTTCCTCAATAAATCCAAACTAAATATTTTTCAAATATTTTATAAAATATTTCACTATAACAATTCATAAAATAACATTCCTGAATTTCTGAAATTTTCTAGGAAAATCTACTCACCTTGACTTAGCCTCTCGGGCTTCCTTGGTATGCGTGCCCAAATCTAGAAATACATGCTCGATCAATTTTTTGACTCTGAGCATACTCCTCAAGACTCAAATTAATTCCGAGAATTTTTCAGAATTTTTCTCCATCTTTTCCTATTTTTCTTTTTTTCATTTTCCTTTTTCTTCTTTTTTTTCTTTTTATTTTCTTTTTTCCTTCTCTTCTCTTCTTCTTCCTCTTCCTTCTTCTCTACAACACACCAGCACTGCACGCATAGCTTCTCGGCCACCGCCACCTCCTCTGACCATCGCGATCATCCTCAACAACCTCGCCGACTTCGCTGGACTGCTGTCGCACCACCACAATCGCCCCTGCTCGCCGTCCAACCCGCTGCTACACTACCAAGGCCGTTAGAAACTTGATGTCATGGCTGTCGCAAGCTATTGCGATTCGTTCCAGCCACCTTCGCTGACCACTGGCACTGTCACAGCCGCTGCCCACCACCATCACTCGCTCACTCTACTGCTACCAGCCTCTCATGCCGGCCACGTTGCTGCTACATTTGCTGCCATGGCGTTTGAAGCTTGCGGCCATGGCCGAATTCGGCCAACTCTCCCTCTCTCTTTCTCACTCCCGATCTCTCATTCTCGGTCTCTCACAGACCCTCACTCACTCTCTCTTTCTTTCTCTCTCTCGGCTTCTCTCATAGCTCTCAGCCCTCTGCATCTTCACACATACACGCACACACACAGAGCATATATATATATATATATTTTACATCACTTAATTAAATAATTGCAGCCAATCTCTATCTTTATCCTTAATCCAATCTCTTATCCCAATGCTTTAATTGGTTGTCCCTTAATTACAACAAATTTGGCCCCTCACGCGTGAATATATCCCTCACTATCTACCATTCATTATATATTTATATATATTACACTAATATATTTATGAGAAAAATACGCATTTAATCCCCATATTTCATCCTTATTATCTTTGAGAATTTCTTAATTTGCAAATACACCCTCAAACGTCCAATAAATTTACATTATGATACAGAAAAATCGCAAAATTAATAATTTTAAACTTACTTAATAAGGACAATTTCATCCTTGCGCCATCCTCGAACCTTTGATTCGTCCTAAAATCATTTCAGGGTTGATTCTTACAAAAAATCGAAGCCCTCTCAAGATTCTGTTTATTTTTCCAGATTCTCATACGATAATTCGATATTTCAGCCTAAATCATAACTGTATTTTAGCTGTACCAAAAATAGTCTCGATTCTCATTTCTTTTAATATTATAAATGCTATTTCCGGACGCTCATAAAGACCATATCATTTTTCATAGACATTTACACTCCGAGACATTCGCTGCAGTCGATTCGGTACTTATAATTGTAAGAAATTATATTTAAACCCTTAATCTTTTGATAATTTCACCTATGATCCATGTTAAAATTACTGTTGAGCCCTTTAGAAAATTTGGGATATTACATGGGTACTCTTCCACCTATCAATTTCATCCTTTATAATATAGGAAGTAATCCCTGAGGTAGGATTATAACTCTACTAAAGCTACACATTTATTATTCTTGTATATTTACTTGTAAGACTAACTTAGGCATCAGATGGCCGGTGTAGGAGACACTTCGTGTTCCTAATTATTTCATATCTTATAGGACTCCGAGAGACTAAAAGCTTAAGATGAGTACTCTTCCTTAATTACAAAATTATTATTGTATCAAGACTGTAATATATCGCATCGAGCGATAGGAAGGATCGGAACAACTTACCCTGATGGGCCTATGCAAACTTCCCAAGGGGTCACCCATTCTTGAGCTCCCTAGTTCAAACACGCTTAACCCGGGAATACTTTACCTACATTTAGCCCAAAAGATATTCAGGTGGTATTGTTTCATTCCTTACTTATCCTCAATATACTACCATTCTCTAGACTCTTAGGGTATTACATTCTCCCCCCTCCCTTAAGCACATAATGTCCTCGTCATGTGACCTTACAACTGGTCCCAGATCTTCTTCCTTACTTCCCAAGGGGTCACCCATCCTTGAGCTCCCCAGTTCAAACACGCTTAACCCGGGAATACTTTACCTACATTTAGCCCAAAAGATATTCAGTTGGTATTGTTTCATTCCTTACCTATCCTCGATATACTACCCTTCTCTAGACTCTTGGGGTATTACATTCTCTCCCCCTTAAGCACATAATGTCCTCGTCATGTGACCTTACAACTGGTCCCAGATCTTCTTCCCTTTGGAGCTGTCATCCTAGAAACCTGTCAGAAATCGCTCCTTGTACAAGCCCTCGAGCCCCAACGCCACTCCCCGTCCTCATCAAATCTTCTTCACCAAGGGTCGACTTTGATACAACCTGTAACATTCTGCATTGAGTGATAGGAAAGACCAGAACAATTTACCATGATGGGGCTACGCAAACTTCCTAAGGGGTCACCACCCTTGAGCTTCCTCAACTCAAGCACACTTAATCCGAGAGTTCTTTGCCTACATTCAGTCCAAAAAGTATTCAGTTGAAGTTGTTTTCTTCCTTACTTATCATCGATATATACTACCTTTCTCTGAACTCTTGAGATATCACAAAAATAATAACACCCACAAAAGATCATAAATTTATATAATATTTTAAATGCTTTATTATTTTTTAATTATTTATGTTTAATTTATTGATAATTTTATCGTAAGCATTAAGAACTTGATACATTTCCATTGAATGATCACCGATTTATATTGTAATTAAAATTTCCTTGCTACATTTTTTAATTGTTGATGCCAAATAAAAATGGTTACTTTATTTTTATTTTTTATCAAGTAAAATAGGTTTTTATTTTCACATAACTTTATTGTTTCTTAAATCTAAGTTTCTAATTTTGCTCATTTTTATAATTAAAAAGTAATACTTATTCATGGAAACAAAAAACGTTAAAAGCATTTTTATTTGTATATTGATTTTATTTTAAGAGTATTTCTTAAGTAATTAACCAACCTCATATCACAGCATAAAGCAAAGCACTTTTTAGATGATTTGATCAGATGCTTAAGCATAAGCTATCTTTCTTTGGAAGTTATTTTTATGAAATTATTTTTTATATAAGTGATTATGATGACAACAAAAAGTTTAAACAACGTTGAATGCTAATACAAATGGATAAAAAGGATTAATGCAAAATCAAAATCAAACCCTACTTCTAGTTAGCAATGTCGAATTAAATGCAAGAGCAGAATTATTTACCGTTATGTGATTTAAATTTGTAGTCTTCTATTAGTTTAGATTTTATTTTTCTTTGTCATATTATATGACCAATACGTGTTGCTATTTTATTTTATTTACAGGGTTCATATTTTCTCTTAAATTAATCTAAAGGGAAAGATTTCTAAGGTACCAGAACCCTAATACATACATACATATATATATATATACATTATGTTGAAAGCCTTCTTTAGATGTCCGTTTATTTTATAACAAAAACCCTAACTCCTTGTTCTTCCCTATTGAAGCCTTTATTGGCTGTCAGACTGCATGTTTCTCTGAACATACTGCGTCACAAAATATCAGCCCAATTGTTTGAAACAAAACCAATTTCTCCAATAGCATCGGACATCAGGGGAGCTGCATGCTCAGTGGTGATTAACAAAATTGCACTCTTTCTCCCTTTGCTTCTCATTTTCTGTCACTGGGAAATCAGCAAGAAACAGGCTTGAAGCTTTTCATTTCCACCGCCCCCAAAATCTTTGATGAACCCCACCTTATAATTCTTACTTTACAGTTGGAATCCTTTCAAGCCGAATGACCACCACCACTTACAAGACATGCCTATACTGGTTCCGGATTGATCCAGAGGCTGGAATCAGTGACACAAAATTTCGAAACAGCAACTTCCACAATGAAAAGAACATAGTTTTTACGGCAGAAAAATCTGAGGTCCATCATACTCGTTGCTATCGCTGTCGCTGTAAGGTTGTGGATCCCAAAACTTTGAGGCAGCCTCGGTGCAGCTGGAGGAAACGTGATGAGTAGCATTAGTGAAGTCCCTGTAGCGAATACCACCCAATTCTTCACCATGACTAGCAGTGACAATTCGACGGCCATTCACAGCCATCGCAGAGCAACCGGACCCAGAGCTCAAAACATCCGGAAAGGAGCAAATTAAAGAGTTTGTTTGCACGCCAGTGTTGGTCTCCCAAACATGAACATAAGGATCGTCTGGTCCTCCTGTAAACTATTTTATATGGATCCATGTGCACATGCATCACTGCACCTGTATGCCCCTCTAACTCTGCTATCGATTCTGCCTTGGATGTCCCACAGCTTCTCCTTATATCCCAAAGCATTGCTCTGCAGGATTAACTCAGGATTTATTTCTCAATTCTCACATTTAGAACACCTCATTTATCACGGAACTTTTTACTAATATAACGGGAGATTAAAACATTCAACTATTACCTGTCAATTCCACCTGTGCAGATTAGGGATTTTGAGGGCATAATCTCAAATGAGTACAATTCTGATTGGCTGATGGCTGCCGTTACAACTTTCTGCATTGTCCTCAAATCAATGGCCTCAACAGAGGAACGGGAAGCAACATAAACTAATGATTCATGGCATTTCATAGCCACAGGCTGACCAGGTACTGATGTGACTCCCACACAGCAAGAAGAACGAACAGCAGATGATGCTGTTGTATCCCAAACTCTCACCTACATGATTTCATAATGGTTAGAGAAAGAACCAATCAAAATACTGAGTGTGCACCTAAACAATTTTTTTTTTACGAAAAAGGTCACATCATGATGCGGCTATCAATCGCTCCACGCAAGCATTTAGATTGGAAAGCCACGCTTCAGTATGTCATTTGAGAATTCAGACGCCAATACACAATGTTTTCTAAGGTGCAACTGTGTGAGGTGTCACACTACTGCTGGTACTCCCGCCCATTTCAACGATTAGAGATACTAGCCACCCCTCAGTTAATCAGCTGTTATATCATGGAATTAATAAGCTCCATATTATGCATCTTCTGATGTTGGTTGTTCATTTGTTGAAGAAGCAACTGTTATTGTGACAGACTGTTAATACAACTCCTGTTAAACAAAAACCAAGTTGTCAATATATGTTTCATTTTTCTCTTTTGTACACTAGTTATTGTCTGCTCTACTGCTGCACCCCTGTGCACTGCCAAATTATCATATTTTGCAGGACTCCAGCATCTACTTCCACTAAAAAGAGACCGGTTTTAGTACATGGATTGCCATTAGTATCTACTGCACACATTACAACTGATATCATCAATTTTCTATTTGAAAGCTAAGTAGACTGCAGATAAACGAAGGTTAGAAAAAAACTTGTATTTCTGGGCATGAATTGGTTGCTCTACTCATTTAATATTGGATCCCAGAATTTCAGACACGCCAGGTGGTTTCATTCTTGGATTGAATACTAAGGTAGCATTGTTGGAATTCAAGCAGATTTAGAAAAAACTACTTCGTTTCAAAAAGGGCTGCTAAGAAAACTACTTTTTAAAATTTTTTAGTTTATCCTTATAAAATTTGATCTTGAGTGCATCTTGTTCCCTCAATATCTTATAATTACAAAATGGTCTCACAGAACATCTTGGAATAACAAGTATCTAGTGTTCTATTACAACTGACAAATTCATGCTCTCTTGCACCTGAAGGGTGCAGTAGAAAAATCTGAGCACATGTTTAAGAATTAAATATTGATTGATACAAATATTAAACTGAGGATAAATATACCTTAGAATTTTTTGATATGCTCACTAAAAGAGACGTTTTGTGCCTGCAAGAGGAAACAAAGAGAAGGTGCATTAGAATGATAACAAGTGAACTCCTCCTTTGCAGAAAACTTTAGATAATTAATCAATTTTTGAAGAGAGGAAACTAGAAAGAGATAACAATAATCAAGTGTGATTAACTGTCACCCCTTCTTCACCACCTTTAAAAAATAAGAGCTGCTTAAGATATCAAGCAACATATACATACCCGGCAACTGACATGAGAACTACAGGTTTTTCATGCCCAAATAGTGTAGCCTTTAAAGCTTGTTGGCCACGCTTTCCACTAGAGCTGAGGGACCACAGGCGAACAGTACCATCAACACCTCCACTAGCAAATATTTTTCCACTACCATCATCCAGCAACTTATCTGACAGGATGGAAACCGGGCCATTATGACCTCTGAAACATCTTTGGCAACTCCCCTACAACAGAAAATGGCCTCAAATGTAAAATAATGACCAGAAAGTTAGTGGCATATCCTATTTTCTTGGCAAATCTGGAATAGCATGAACTACAAAAACCAACAAATATAATGCTACCACCACAGGTATAAATCGGTTTCTGCAGGAATGTATTACTTAATATATATGCTCCAACTGGTTTAAGTAATGTATTGCATGTGCAGACACTTCTAGATTCAAACAATCGGACGCCTAAGAGAAAAGTTTGCTGTCACAATTCAAATTGATATTGTTCTTCTGACAATACCTTCCACCACAGACGGATAGTGTGATCATAGCTTGAGGTTACCAAAACATTTTCGTTTCTCTGTGTCTTGCTTCTAAATAAAGATGTTTCATCAATGGGAAACAATCTGCACATGGAATCAACATAGTCAATGATCAATTGATCATGAATCAGTGCACTAAACTGGAAACAAGCAAAATCAAATAGAATGAAAAAGGTTCAGCATTTTTTCACCAAATTTTCAGAAAATGGTTTCAGGTTGACAAAGAAAAGGTAAGGATGCCCTTAGTGCACAAGGCTCCCTCACTTTGCAAGAGTCAGGAGAGAGTCATATTTGTATGCAGCCTTCCCCTTACTTTTGCAATGTTAAGTAGGTACTAAACAAATTTAAGGTATAAATATAAATGACAGCTTCTTAAGCTTTGAGTTTGCCAAAGTTTCAGACACCCCATGTTACCCCCCCGGAAAAGAAAAAAAAAAAGACAAAGTAAAGGTATGCCAATGAACTTTTTTATCCTCTTTCCAGTATTAGACTATCAGGTTATCATTTCCCTTCCCTTACAATGCATGCCTACTTCATCCCAAAAGAGACATGCAATATGACGTTCATGTACGTGAAAAAGAATGATTGTTCATAGCTTACATGGGGTAATAGACCAGACCAGAGTGTTATGAAGAGAACTGTGGAATAAACTATATCTGCTATGTGGAAATAGAAAAAAGAGATTTTTCAAGAGACACTTGCAAGGGGAGAATGAACCACAAAAAAAGGAAAACCACCTAAAAGAACTCATATCATATGAGTCACAGTAAAGCAAAATGCATGCAATGCAAGAACAGAAGTTTAAAATTTAAATGCCAACATTAAAAATAATCTGCTACAATATTACATACTCCCAAAAATAAACTACTAACCAACAAAAATAATCTGCTACAATGCTCCCTCACAATATTACAAACTCCCTACAAGAGTTTGACGCAGAAGTTTAAAATTTAAATGCAAACATTAACAAATGAAGACAGAGATTAGAAGATATATAGAGATGCTGATAACATCCTATCTGAATGTTAATATAGTAAATGTAAATGTCTATCATGGAACAAGAGAATAAGCACCAACTACTTACCGCATACAAGTAATTCTTGCATTATGATCGCTAAGTGTTACGAGGGAATCTCTTCCATTTAGAAGGCTGTCAATCCTCAACATGTGTACTAGTGAACCCTGTTCAGCAGTTACCAGCAAAACAGACATAGTGAATGTTAATGATGCTAGCAAAAAAGACCTATCATTTGAAAGGGAAACTAAAAGACCCTTCCTTTTTAGCTTAATTTTAAAGAGTATACATTGATACTGATGCTTAGAAACAGCAACAGTTGCCATAATTTGCTTTACAGTCATCCCTAGCAAGTGCAAACAAAGGAAAACTAAGGGCAAACAAGATGCAATAAAAGCAACCAATAAAATTTTCAAGTGTCACCATACCTAGTATCCCTAGATTATATTTGCTAAACAGCAAGCAAGGAACCTAAGGACAACCATAAGGCAAGTCAACGGAGTTACCATGTCTACCCAAAAAGATGATTAGTAAACCAATCAGTTAAACATATTAAGTTAAGCATTTGTCCTGCATGTGGTTCTCAATTAGTAAAAAATGACAATCTTCACAAGGGACAAAAGGAAAAAAAAATGATTATAAGCCAAAATCCTATCTAGAAATCCAGCTTTTGTTCAACCAAAATATACCATATAAAAAAAAGAGCCATAACCTAAGCCTTTCTTTTGCCCTACTCCCTTAACAACAACCTTCCAGCTCCTCCCTGCCACTTCCTTTACTAACTATGTAGTAAATCCTGCATTGTGCTGGAAATCAGCCAAGAAACCCAGGATTCCTTGTTGGATTTCATTTAGTTACTTGAGTGCATAGGAGCATTGGCTTGGTCTTCAACTTGCTTGTATTTGTGGTACCCCTATGATGCTATGATCTGATGAATTATCTTACTTTTATCAAGAAAAAAAAAAAGATTTCCTCTTCTGTTAAAATCCCAATTGCTATAGTTTATCTCAAGTTATGTAGTAATATACCTGATGATGATTATTTAATAACGGATATCACAAACATGCACATAAGCTAACATGTAATTTAGGGAATTGAGCAAGTTGAATCATGAATAGTCACCTTCTTTAAATTCCTTAGCCCTATCATGCAAATCAATAATAATTTTACGATTAGCATTACTTATTGCAATTACACATCTGACCTCAGGCACATAAACTAGGGATGTGCTTGGAAAAATTTTCAGTAGGCTCAAAAATTTGGATCTCAGGAGTTAAAGACAAGATTTTTTGCAGGCTTGGAAATTTGGGTTTTAGGTGGAAAGGTTACTCGATCAAAGGAGTGAGTGGGGAATAGGCATGAAAAATCTGAAGAGAACTTTTATTAGGAAACGGATCGATAGAGTTTTTACAAACATATTCAGTAGCTGGCAAGATCAAATCCTAATTACTAGATTGCTTTCTCACAAGAAACCTAAGCAAATATCCAAAACTAAGGTTAACAACCTCTCAAAAGAATAGCTCAGCAACATCTGAAGTATTAGGTGTTTTATTGCAACGATGGAAACCCATAAGTGGCATGCCCAAAATATCTTTGGACCTTGGAATAATTTCATTGATGACCTTGTTATCGGCCCACATTTTCTTAGATTCATTTGTCTTAAGGGTTAATTAAGGTAGGTACAAAAGGAAGAACACAAGAACAACTAAAACTAAACTCAAATCAATTCTCAAATTCAATATCCATAATCGAAGTCTGCTTAATAATACATCTCCATCAATTAGTATCAAAGTCGAAAGTCCTGAATTGTTCAAGGATTTTATAAAATTTTAGAAAATTATCAACCTGCGCCAACATACGTTCACTGCCATCATAGTTCATTCCAACACAACCCTCATCATGAGCATCATCCATCAACAACAACAATCTTCTTCTTCTTCATCAAATGGAAAGACCGTCCAAATCCAGATACTACATGAATTCTTGAGGATGAGTTTTTGTCAAGCCCTTCAATTAAGGGCTGGGCAATTAACAGAATTCCGAATGAAAGATAGACTTCTAGGGAGAGAAAGAATGTGAGAGAGAGCAAGAAGAGAATGAGAGAGGAAAGAAATCTGTTATTCAATTAAAACTTACTCAATCCCTTCTACAACTGCCTACTTATTAGGCGTTTACCCCAATGTTGGGAGACTAACTGTCCTTCCCACCAGCTACAACAACCCCGCCTCTGTTACTTCTACGGTTACAGTCACTCCCTTATTACATTTATACCCCCAGGTCCTAAAATTTCACACACACACACAACCCCCCCCTCCCTGCGCGCGCGCGATGGAATTCTTGTCCTCTAAGAATTTAGAGGAGGTTGATGGCTCAAGGAAACTCCTTCAGCACATCCGGAAAATACTCCCAGGTTGGCTGATCCTGAGGTAAGTGGGACCACCTTACCAAAACTTGAGTAATAGGAGTTGTGCCCTGATATATAACCCACCTATCCACAATGAGGGGTTCCATCACAACTTCAGATTCCTCTTCCATAAGTGGCAACACTGGGCTGGTTGCAGCATGAGGCCCAACTGTTTTCTTCAACAATGAAACAAGGAATACGGGATGTACCTTCACTCCAGTAGGTAGCTGCAACCGATAAGCTACCTCTCCCACTCTAGCAAGTATAGTATAAGGCCCGAAATACTTTGGGCTGAGCTTGGACACTAGGGTATGTTACGACCCAAAGACGGGCCAAGGGTGTGATTGTAATTTGTATGCTGGGGTAAAGCTGTCATTAGGCAAATACATGTAATAAAATACTGTAGTACTTTGTGGTTGTAGCTCTAAGCCGCTTGTACCTGGGCAGTTATAACTGAGGCAGCCTATAAAAGGCAATAGGCGCCAAGGATGGGAATTATGAATGAATTGGACATAATTATTTCCCTCTCTAATTCTGTTCCCTCCAATCTCTCTCAATTTCTCCCTCCAATTCTATCTCTCTCTCTCTCTCTCAATTCAAATTCCTACAGCTACTTAATTACCGAATCGTGCAAGCCTTAGATCCGAGGCTTAACATTCTGGTATCAAAGCTAGACGTCCTCGGAGATCAAAGACAGAGACCATTCGAGCGGGATCAATGGCGCAAGGCACACGCATGAAGTAACTAGAGACGCGCTTGGAGGCATTGGAGTTCGAGATGAACCAGACTCATGAAGCAATTACGTAGGGAAGGGAAGATCAAGCCGCTACCAGAGAAGTGATGCAGCGAGAGTTGGAGAAACAAAGGGAGACAATCGACCAATACGGGCAAAGGATCCACGGCATATTCAATATGCTCTCTACTCTCCCAGAATTCAGGCTCCAACCTGAGTTTCCACCACGATCAATGACTGATCCCAGCCAATCTAGCCATGGGATACTTCCCCAACTAGGAAAATTTGGAGAGTCAAGTGAGCCGTCGGAGGCGGACGCAGGAGTACCGGTAAGGGGCCTAAATTCTCACGTTAGTAACTATATGCCTATGCCTCATTTAGAGATTCCCCTATTTGATGGATTAAAGCCTAGGTGGTGGATCCATAGATATGAGAGATCCTTTCAATTATATAATGTGCCTGAGGTCCAGAGAGTAACCATGGCAGCGGCGTATCTCAATGATACTGCCAACTCCTGGTATCAAGGATGAGCCAAAGCAAGAGAAGTGGAGGTGGGATGGAACGATTTTATGGAAGAGTTGTGCGTGAGATTTAGGGAGAAGAATGTGTTAGATGTAATCGAGGAATTCAAGATGTTGAAACAGACGGGATCCGCGGTTGAATACTTAGATAAGTTTGAAGAGTTGAGAGCCTTATTGTGGAATGCACAACCACACCTCACAGAACAATACTTCGTATCCAACTTCGTGAGTGGCTTGAAGGGAGAATTACGATCCATGGTTAAGATGATGATGCCTACCACCGTTAGACAAGCGGCAGAGAAGCCCAGATTACAGGAACTAACTTTAAAAGCCATTTTTGGCAAAGGCAAGGCGTGGCCTAGGAGTAGCATGAATCTCCCACAACCTATGGGGATGAATGTGATGGGAACGAATGCTAGATTGACATTGGGACCTCCTAGAACAAATCATAACAGGGTAAGAGGGACTACAATGGAGCAGAGTCGACAGTTGGGACTCTGTTACAAATGTGGTGATAAATATGACCCCAGTCACCAATGCAAACGGCAACTATTGAAGATGGATGGCAAAAAAGAAGGGGAGAATGATGATGAAGGGGAAGATTATGAAGGAGTAGTAGAAATGGAGGAGGAAGCAAAAGTAGAAGATGAAGGAGCAGAGATATCTTTCCATGCTCTAAAAGGGGAGCCCACGGGGAAAATCATTAAAGCAAGGGGGCAAGCAAGGGAAAAGGAGGTTGATGATCCTTATAGATAGCGGCAGCACACATAGTTTCATAAATGAGGCCATTGCTACTGACCTGAGGTGTGAATTGAGGGCCGCTACCCCATTGTTTGTTACTATAGCCAATGGTAACCGAATGTACAGCCATTACAGGTGTGCTGAGTTCATATGGCTCGTGCATGGGAAAGAGTTTGCAATGGATCTGAGGGTCCTAGAATTGGGAGGGTGTGATATGGTATTGGGGGTCGATTGGATGGGGACGATTAGTCCTCTGACATTTGACTTCAACAAACTAGAAGTCACAGTAAAGGTGGACGGTGAAAAACTAACCCTGGTGAGGAGTTTGGAAATAGGGAATGCAAACTCATCTTGGGAAAATGACTACAAAAATTATGGAAGAAGAGGAAAGTTCAGATCTCCCAGTTATTCTCTATTAAAGCCAAGAAGATAGCCGAAGAAGAGGGCTAGGTCGAGAGTGACCAGGGGAAGCTAACATTTGCAAACGCACTGCCCCAAGATGAGGTAACTACTCTAGACTCCCTCCACATGCTCTTGACTAAATTTAAGGATCTATTTGTTGAACCTATCTCACTTCCCCCTAACCGAAACCTAGACCATTCCATTCCCCTTAAACCCAACTCTGAGCCTATTAATGTCAGACCCTACCGTTATTCACCTGTGCAAAAATCGAAATTGAAAAATAGGTGAAACAAATGCTTTAAGCCTCCCTAATTCAGCCTAAACAGAGACCATTTGCCTCCCCAGTCCTATTAGTCAAGAAAAATGATGGGACCTAATGGTTTTGTGTAGATTAACGCCAGCTAAATGACCTTACCATCAAGAACAAATTCCCTATATCGATCATTGAAGGACCTAATGGATAAGCTACATGGTGCAACAATTTTCTCTAAACTAGACCTAAGATCGGGATGCCACCAAATATGCATGCACCCCAATGATATCCCGAAAACAGCCTTTCGAACCCACCAAGGCCTTTATGAATTTGTGGTAATACCCTTCGGGCTTACTAACGCCCGTACCACTTTTCAAGCCCTAATGAACCAACTATTTGCACCATACCTCAGGAAATTCATATTGGTGTTCTTTGATGGCATCCTCATATATAGCCCTGACCTGAAGCTACACCTAAACCACCTAAGGACAGCCTTTCAGATCCTTAAATTCAATCAACTGTATGTTAAATTGTCTATGTGTCTATTTGCCAAGAAAGAAGTGGAATAACTGGGACACTTGATTTCGGGAGAAGGTGTTAGTACAGACCCGAAAAAGATATCTGCAATGACAGATTAGCTAAGGCCTTCCACGATGAGGGAATTAAGAGGCTTCCTGGGACTGACAAGGTATTACCAAAGGTTTGTCCATCATTATGGGATAATCAGTAAACCCCTTACAGAGTTGCTTAAGAAGGATAAATTCTAGTGGAGCCCAAAGGCAGAAGCAACGTTCACAACACTAAAAAAGGCCATGACACAAGCACTGGTCCTAGCCCTACCGGACTTCTCAAAAACTTTCATAGTAGAAACTAATGCTAGTGATCTGGGGGTGGGTGCCATGCTCATGCAAGAGGGAAGACCGTTGGCCTACACCAGTCATGCCTTAGCCCAGAAGCATATGGGACTAAGTGTCTATGATAAGGAGTTATTAGCGGCTTTGGTGGCAATAGATAAGTGGAGGCATTACTTGGAGGGTAACCACTTCATAATAAAGACCAATCATGAGAGCCTTAAATACTTGTTACAGCAAAGGCTACACACCTAGCTGTAGAAGAAAGGGGTATCCAAGCTGCTTGGGTTGGATTACACCATACACTACCGGTATGGGAAGGAGAATAAGGTGGTTGATGCACTCTCGAGAAGGGAAGGTGGAGTTTGTTGTAATGCCATCACCACCGTGATACCGAATTAGGTGAAGGAGATCACGGATAGTTATCAACACACTGAATGGCTCAAGGAGTTACAAGAGCAACTAGTCATGGAACCAATGGGGAGTAGGGGATACACACTATCAAACGGGTTGATCGAATATAAGGGCCGAATAGTAGTGGGAAAGGATCAAGGGTTAAAAAGCAGAATACTACAATCCCTCCATGATTCACTCCTGGGAGGCCATTCGGGGATTCAAGCTACTTATTACAAAGTCAACTTTTCTTTTGGCTGGGGCTAAAGAAGGAAGTAGTGGAGTTTGTATTATCCTACCCTACCTGCCAGAGATGCAAGCATGAACATGTGGCCTTACCAGGCTTATTACAGCCACTGACAATTCCAGAACAGGCTTGGGAAGGGATATCTATGGATTTCATTGAAGGGTTACCTAAGTCGGAGGGCAGGGATGTAATAATGGTGATTGTGGACAGATTGACCAAATTTGCTCACTTTGTGAGCCTCAGTCACCCATTCACAGCCCAAGAGGTAGCAAGACAATTCTTAGATACGGTGGCAAAGATGCACGGGGTTCCAAAGACAATAGTGTCTGACCGAGATAAGATTTTTACCAGCCACTTTTGACAAGTGTTGTTTAAAGGATTGGGAGTAAAGTTACACATGTCCGTAGCCTACCATCCAGAAACTGATGAACAAACGGAGAGAATTAATCAATGCTTAGAGTCTTATCTAAGGTGTATGTGTTTTGCCAAGCCGAGGAGTTGGAATCAATGGCTATCTATGGCACAATAGTGGTACAATTCTAACTATCACAGTGCCCTCAAAAGGTCTCCTTTTGAAGCATTACTTGGGTACAAGGCTCCCACCCTACCTGCCCTGATGAATGCTCCTAGCACATTATCTGCAGTGGAGGACTATCTACAACAATGGGACAAGATGACACAGCTCTTGAAAAAAGAACTTATAACAGCTCATATAAGAATGAAGCAAGTAGTGGATAAAGGAAGAAATGTCCGAGAATTCAGTGTGGGGGATAAGGTCTACTTAAAAGTTAAAAGATTTCTCTAGCATTCCTTCTCAACGACCCCGATATCTAAACTGAGCCCTAAGTATTTTGGGACCTATACAGTTCTGGCCAAGATAGGCAAGGTACCTTACCAACTACAATTACTCGAAGGAAACACTAATCATCCGGTGATCCATGTATCGCTAATTAAAAAGGCAGTAGAACTGGCAGCCACCACCAACCAAAACCTCCCTATGATGGATGAGGATCAAGAAATGACTATGGAGCCCCAAGCAATAGTGGATAAGAGGATTACTTACAACAATACACTACCCTTAACAGAGGTACTTGTCCAATGGAGCCACCTACGTCCGAATAACACTACTTGGGAGTACTTTCCAGAATTGCTAAAACAGTACCCCAGAGCAGCTCATTTCCTATCCCTTCTCGGGGACAAGAAAGACTTCAATCGGGGGGGGTGTGTTACGACCCAAAGACGGGCCAAGGGTGATTAGTATGCTAGGGTAAAGCTGTCATTAGGCAAATACATGTAATAAAATACTGTAGTACTTTGTAGTTGTAACTCTAAGTCGCTTGTACCTGGGCGGTTATAACTGAGGCAACCTATAAAAGGCAATAGGCACCGAGGATGGGAATTATGAATGAACTTGACATAATTCTTTCCCTCTCTAATTCTGTTCCCTCCAATCTCTCTCAATTTCTCCCTCCAATTCTATTTCTCTCTCTCTCTCTCAATTCAAATTCCTACGGCTACTTAATTACCAAATTGTGCAAGCCTCAGATCCGAGGCCTAACAGGGTATTTGAGAAAGTAGGCTAAAGGAAGCGCTTCACTGTCAAGAACACTCTATCACCCACAGCAAGGGTCCTGTCATTCCTTTTCTTATTGGCAGCCTGCACCATCCGATTGCGGGCTGTAGCTAACTCCCTTTCTAAATCTGTTAGGACCTCCAGCCTTTGTTGGAAATAGTGCTCCACTTCGACCATGGTAGCTGAGGAACCAGAAACATCTGGTAGCAAGGGTGGACGGTAACCAAAAAGGGCCTAAAAAAGAGTCCGCTTGATAGCACTATGGTAGGCTCAAATTGTACCACCGTTGTGCTAGGGATAGCCACTTGTGCCAGCTCCTATGCCTAGTAAAACACATGCATCGTAGGTACGCTCCAAGGCATTGATTCACCCTTTCTGTTTGGCTGTCAGTTTCATAGTGATAAGTGGTAGACATGTGCAACCCAACCCCCAAACTTCTAAACAACTCCTGCCAAAAGGAACTCATAAAAATTTTATCCCTATCTAACACAATAGTCTTAGGGATTCCATGAATCTTTCCTACTAAATCCAAAAACAACCGTGCTACCTCTGAAGCTGAGAAAGGATGGGTAAGGATGAGAAAGTGGGCAAATTTAGTTAATCTATCCACGACCACTAGGATTACATCTTTGTCCTCTAATTTTGGTAAACCCTCTATGAAATCCATAGAGATGCCTTCCCCTGCTTGATCCGATATGGGCAATGGCAGCAGCAACCCAGGGAAAGCAACATGTTCATGTTTACAGCGCTGGCATATCTCACATTCCTATACATACTTCACCACCTCCCTCTTCAAACCAAGCCAGTAAAAAAGGTGTCTCACTCTATGATAAGTTGCCCTCACCCCTAAATGCCTGCCTAAGGGTGAACCATGTAGTGCTTGCATGATATGAGTCTTCAGCTGCTCATCATTCCTCACAACAATCCTCCCTTTAAACCGGATCACTCCACTAGAAAGTGTATAGCCCTGGTGATCATTAGGGTGGACGGCCAACTGAGCCAATAACCTTTACAGCCAGTCCGTATGAGCATAACTTCCGACAATATCCTTGACCCAACCCGGTGTTACTATCATGATAACCTGACAAGCCCCCTTTTCCTCCCTTCGAGATAGGGCATCCTCCACCAAATTCTCCTTTCTCTTCCTATATTAGATTGTATAATCCAATCCCAAGAGCTTAGAAACCCCTTTCCATTGCAAATGAGTATGCAGTTGTTGTTGAAGCAAGAACTGCAAGCTTTCACGGTCTGTCTTAATTACAAAAGGATTGCTCTCCAGATAATGTCGCCACTTATCCACTGCCACCAACACAGCAATCAACTCCTTATCATATACACTCAACCCTAAATGCTTAGGAGCCAAACCTTAGCTGATGTAAGCCAACGACCTCCCCTCTTGCATCAACATAGCCCCCACTCCACTATTACAAGCATTAGTCTCCACAACAAAGGGCTTAGAAAAATCGGGCAGTGCCAAAACTGGAGCTTGGGTCATAGCCTTCTTAAGGGCCCCAAAAGTTGCCTCCGCTTTGGAATTCCAATGGAAGTTATCCTTCCTAAGAAGCTCAATCAAAGGCCTACTTATCACTCCATAATGCTGAATAAATTTTCTATAGTACCTCGTCAATCCCAAAAATCCCCTCAATTCCTTAACTATTGCAGGTCTAGGCCAACTCACCATAGCTTCGATTTTCTTCAGGTCGATACTTCTCCCTTCCCTCAAATAATATGGCCTCAGTATTCCACTTCCCCCTTGGAAAAAGCACACTTAGACAACTTGACATACAGTTGATTAAACCTAAGGACTTCAAAGGTTATTCTAAGGTGGTATAAATGATACTCAAGGTCTAGGTTGTACACAAGGATATCGTCAAAGAAAACAAGTATGAATTCCCACAAATAAGGACTGAAAATTTGGTTCATTAAAGCCTGAAAAGTGGTTGGGCCATTAGTGAGTCCGAATGCCATAACAGTGAACTCATATAAGCCTTGATGTGTTCGAAATGTTGTTTTTGGTATGTTGGAAGGTTTCATCCTTATTTGCTAATATCAAACTCTGAAGTCCAGCTTAGAAAAAATAGTAGCACCAGATAGTTCATTAAGGAAGTCCTCAATAATAGGTATAGGAAATTTGTTTTTAATGGTGATAGAATTGAGCTGTCTATAGTCCACACAAAATCACCAAGTGCCATCCTTTTTTTTTTACAAGGAGCATTGGTGAGGCATAGGGGCTTTGGGTAAGTTGTATGATGGAATTGGCTAACATTTCCCTGACTTGCTTTTCAATTTCAGTTTTTTGTAGAGGTGCATAGCAGTAAGACCAGATGTTCACAGGTTTAGTGTCAGGTTTAAGGTGTATCGAATGCTCAAAGGGTCTTTGAAGTGGTAATGATTTGGGTTCTAAAAATAAGTCCTTAAATTCAATAGGTGCAAGTTATCACAAGTGCTTACCTCAGTTAGGAGTTGGATTATTGCAGGCCCTACTTCCGTTTTTTAGTCCTCCCTCTCCACTCCGCCTTCCTCACATTCCACTGCATGTATGGAATATAGCTGCGTGATCTGCTCTCCTTTCTTTTGCATCAGCTTTTGTAATTGTCTTCCCGAAATTAACTTGCACTCCCCCTGCTCCAGCCTGCCCACCAAAGTCAATTTTCTTCCTTCAATCTCCACTGTCACCTCCAACTTGTTGAAGTCGAAGGTCAATGGACTCACTGTCTTCATCCAATCTACTGCCAAAACAATATCACACCCCCCTAGCCCCAATACCCTCAGATTAGCCACAAATTCGACCCTTTGCATCACCCACTTGAAATTGAAGCACTTGTGATAGTTGTACATTATATTCCCATTTGCCATTGTCACCGATAAAGGGTTTGTCTCAATCAATTCACACTTGAGACTGACAACAGTAGCTTTATTTAAAAAGCTATGGGTGATGCCGCTATCAATCAACACCGCCAACCTTCTTTTTCCCACCTGACCTTTAACTTGAATGATTTTTCTAGTGGGGCCTCCTTTCAATGCGTGGAAGGAAATCTCACCTCGTTCATCCCCTTGTACCTCCTCTGCACTTTCCTCCTAAACCGCTGCTTCTTCCACCCGTTCCTCTTCTTCCTCACCGTCTTCGTCAGAACCCTCGATTTTCAGCATTAACCTTTGACATTGATGCCCTAAGCCATACTTCTCACCACACTTGAAGCATAAGCCCAACTATCTCCTCTGCTCCATGGTTTTGTTCTTGTTTGCCCCTGGGCCCATAGCATTCTTGGCTCCTCCTTGACCTGCTACCCATGTTACAAGCTTGAGATTACCCCCAGATGATGTGTTTATACCCTTACTAGGCTACGATCAAGGTTGTGTCCACGCCTTGTTCTTCTTGAATACAACCTCCCATGTCAATTCTTGCAAGTGAGCCTTCTCTGCCACTTGTTTAACTGACGATGGCCCCAGCATCTTGACTACCGATCGCAAATCATCTCTCAACCCACTAATGAAACTCGACGTGAAGTAAGGTCTGGGCAAGCTCGAATGGGCCATTCCTATCAAAGCCCTCAATTCTTCGAACCTCCTCAAGTAATCTTCCGCCGATCCATCTTGCCTCAATTTATTAAATTATTCCACTGTGTCTACCATGCTCTTCTCACCAAATCGACCACACAACTCTTCCACGAATGCCACCCAAGACACTACTCCCCCTTTCGACTACTTCCAGCTTTTGTACCAAGCGTTGATGGTGTCATTAAAAAACCGATCCGGTACAATTCAAAAAACTGGTACCAAGCTTCTACTCTTCTCCAATCCGGTACAATTCAAAAAAGTTAAAAAACAGCTCACAGCGACGATCCCACCATCTTGGCTTCACCAAAAGTTTGGAATTTCCAATCGAGGTGTGGGGGTATGGCCAACACTCAAAAGAGGCCGAACCCTTGCCATGGCTTTCCCATTCTCATGCAACCCTATCCTCCGCCATCCTCAGCCCCTCCGGCCTGGGCAGGATTCTGTCCCTATCCACGATTGATTCCAGCCCCGATCTTGGAGGGAAGTCCTCCGGTAATCGAAATTGCAGCAAGGCGAACAGCTTGTTAAACATGTTGATCTTCTGTCCGTAGAAGTTTGCCCTTTCGTGGCCCCTCTCCAACTCCCGTACGCTATCCCTCAAGATCGCCATATCCTCCCGACTTTGGTTCTTTATGGTCGCGATGTCCTTCTACATGCGTGCCATACCTGACTCCAAAGCCTTCATACGCAACTCAAACGTGTACCTTCTGCCATGGCTTGAATCATTCATTACCAACTATTGACCGTTCGTCACCATCAATCGTTCGTCATTACTCACCTCTAGGAGTCGCCGAAGATCAGTGGCTCTAATACCAAATTGTCAAGCCCTTTAATTAAGGGCTGGGCAATTAATGGAATTCCGAAAGGAATTCTAAATGAAAGATAGAATGCTAGGGAGAGAAAGAATGTAAAAGAGAGGGAGAAGAGAACGAGAGAGGAAAGAAATCTATTATTCAATCAAAACGTACTCAATCCCTTTTACAACAGCTTACTTATAAGGCGTTTACCCCAACTGTTGGGAGACTAATTGTCCTTCCCGCCAGCTACAACAACCCTGCCTCTATTAGTTCTACGGTTACAGTCACTCCCTTATTACATTTATACCCCCGGGTCCTAACAATTTTGAGCTTTAGATCCTAAGCTCCTGGACTGGTATTTGCAGTCCATCTCACTAACACTGAATATTCCTAAAGAAATGGAAAGATTCAAAGTTTTCTCCTCCACTAGGCAAATCCTTCAGATTGAACAAGAAGATCTACAAAACTCAATGTCAAGTTCACTCCCATCAAAGGAGAATTATGGGGCACAAGATAGGAAATATTTTAGAAGATATCATTAATATATCTTATTATATGTTTTATAATACTTTTGTTTATTTCTTTCCAAATTAGTTTTGGAAAGATTATATTTCCAAGATTTAGGATAGGATTTTGATCTTTAATATATTTCCTAATTAGCTAGGGTCTATAGTCTATATAAATCTTTTAAGATGTATTATTACACAGACTTTGATTATTGAGATGAATTGATTTGAGTTTAGTTTTTAGTTGTTCTTGTGTTCTTCCTTATTCTGCATCATTTAGGAACCAACATTTCTGGTACAACAATTTGATCATTAAGAAAAAGGAACAATTACGCATGAAATCAGACTTGGGGTTGGCTACTGTCCATGCTACTGTAAGAAAGAAAATTTCACAACATGATGAACAACACATAAACACCAATGGTTCAAATAAGTACATTTTCTAGTTAAATTCCTGAAAAGTTTACAAAGCCAAGCATCTAAAGAAGTTGCCCTCATCCTAATGGATTCATCAACACGAGGAACCTTAAATGAAAATGTAAACTTGATTACAATAGGCAAGCAAATTCCCAAACTTGAAATGTGGTATACATATACCATCAACCACCCAATATAAACCCAACACCATCTCAAATCCCATATTTCTTCCATACACAACTGAGAAACTAAGGGCCTGTTCTCTTTCCCGTTTTCGGGCCGTTTTCTGTTTTCAGTTTTTGAAAACATTGAAAATGCGTTCTCTTTGTTATTTTTCAAAACACGCTTTCAAAAACAACTAAAAATTTTGTTAAGGAAACTCAAAACAACATTTTTTGGGCGTTTTCAGTAAAAATACACTGAAAACACAAAACAATTTGAAAACGAGGAAAACAGCCCCCTACACCCCCCCTCGTGGGCACACGCAAACCCACTCCCCCCCTCTCTCTCTCTCTCCCCCCATCTTCTCTCTGTTCTCACTATCCTCTTCTGGCCATCGACAGCCATTGCCGCCGTCGACCTTCAACTCCACCGCCATTGCGACCAGCGTCCCTCAACGCCACCGCGACCAGTACCGCAACCACTGTCATCGACCTTCAACCCCACAGCCGCCACCGCGACCAGCACCTCCCTCCGCCACCTTCAACCCCACAGCCACCGCCACCACGACCAGCGCCCCCCACCACCATCAGGACCAGCCCCCCATTGCCACCGCGACAGTACCGCGACCAGCGCCCCTCACTGCCATAGCCACCGCGACCACCCGCCCCCCCCCCCCCCCACACACACACAAAACCCTAGAACGAAAAAGATGGGTTGCGGCTGATTTGATTTTTTGTTATGTTATTCAATTTTTTTATTTTATTTATTTATTAAACTGAATATGTGATATATTTTGTTTGTATTAATTTTTTTAAATGATATTTCTAATGTTGTTGATTTTTTTTTATTTTATTTGAATTTTATTTTATAGTTTAAAATTTTTGAATCAAATTTATAATTTATTAAATAAAATATCATAATAACAAAAAAAAACCGTTTTTAAAATTTCAAAGCAAACGCGTTTTCTAGTTTTCTATTTTGAGAAATAATTTTTCAGAATGACAAAAAGAACGCATTTTTAAAAATTTCAAAACAGACACTCAAAACACAAAACTCAAAATGAATTCAAAACCCAAAACACAAAACTCAAACACAAAGAGAACACTACCTAATTTTCTCAAAGGAAATTTGTTTTCCATTATTCATATCCTTTCAGCATCTTCTTTTCGAATGGCCAACCATGACTAATAGTGCTAAGGTGAATGGTAAAATTAATCACTACATATTATAGTCATAGGATATCGAAAAGGAAACAGTAAATGGCTAGGCAACATCTATATCATACAGCAGTCTGTAAAGGAAAATGGACAACAGTTCATGTAGAATTTAGAGGTTAGCTCTATAAAAGTGACTTGAAAGGAATAGAATGGAGTTCAACAATGTTTCGGTTCCTTCAGCTGATCCATTCAGACTGACTATTACACATCTATTTTATTGGATTCAGCCTTGGGATCCCTCTTCCCCATATTCCTGTTCACAACTTATATTGAGTGCAGACCCATTCCGTTTTTGGCAGTAAAGGTGCTGGTTGGTCTCAGCTTCAGTAGACAATTTCTTTTCTACTGGCCTATCTTCAGCTCAGCTTCAGATTTCAGCTCGGGGGTGGTTCGGATTTCAGCTGAGGGTGGTTTCAGTTTCTTGCTCCCTATTCTCCTCAGGATTTGAACATCTGTTTTGTCTTTAGGCATCACTTGGTGGTGTGAGCGATTTGCTCTGGATGAGCCAAACTGTTTACATTGTCCACGTTCTCACTTAAATTAATTAAAAAATTTATATCTTTTTTCAAAAAGGATTCCT
Organism: Diospyros kaki; assembly: GCA_036245055.1. NCBI lineage: Eukaryota > Viridiplantae > Streptophyta > Magnoliopsida > Ericales > Ebenaceae > Diospyros > Diospyros kaki. The sequence continues at coordinate 36,854,213 of BSEG01000016.1, forward strand.
ATATATATGATTTATGGATCAAAATATTCTGGAGTGCAGTAAATTGTATTAAGAATGAGAGACAAACCACATGATTTATGGATCAAAATATCTTGGAGTGCACTAAATAATAGAGAAAAAGAGAGACAAACCATTAACATGCCTCTGCAGTAGTCTAAACATCATTAAATAAATGATGGCTTAAAACTTAAGGAGCTAGTAGTCAACAAAACCAATCATATCCCCATGGGCTCAACCAACTTCATCCTATAAGAATAAAAGATAAAGATTTATCTGATAACGTCCCATGCTTCTACCAACTTCCAAAAATACTTATGGCCGACAAAGGTAGTAAATACTATAAAGGATGGCAGATGTAGTATCTGAGAAAAAATGATGTCATTTTTGTTCAAAAGTAAATGGTTGTAAGGTTTTGCTTCCATGTAGAAGTCTGCCAAAAAGGGGTCAACAAACTTAAACTACTGCAAATCAGTGTGCCTAGCCAAGTATGTTTCCCTCATACTTGATGTTTGTGGAAATCCAGAATGTAATTCTTCTGGCCACTGCTCCCTATAAAATCCAATATGCAACATTACATAACTACTTAGCTTCACTTAAGTATCGAGCAAGATATTCCAAATTTAAAGAATAAAAATAGCCGAACATATGAAATAACAGTTTATAGTCCACCTTCCACAGGCATATGCAGATCCCAGGAAATTAAATCTGGATAGGTCAAAATAATCTAAACATTGCCTAGTTATTCAAATAACTAGCCATGCGCACACAGACAGACATATAGAGCTTCTCCAAGGTTCTTTTGAGATTAAACATGCCATAACAATCTTAGAGAAGAGTTCCAAATTTGTTCCACCAGTGCATTGGTGTCAGGAGTGGGAGAGTGACTGGTGTTTTTTGAGATCTAGAAACCAGGGTTCCAACCATTATGGTTAAATATAATAATAAAATGGAAATATGGAAGAGAGAATTTTCATAGGAATGAATACCTACGTATCTGCTTTGCTTGCCTTTTGGTAGGTCCATATGGGAATTTGGGGTTCTGTAGAGGAGCTAACCAGTCTGTTGAGCCAACTTAGTGTACCTAAATTTATTTTGGTGTTTTGATGAATTACAAAAATGCTCAATTGTTGAATATGCAAATTAAGGCCCCTAAATGTTTCTCAAAATATTTCTTATATATTTAGTATTATCAAAAATTAATGTTTTTATTAAGTTCATCTTGCAAGGAGTTTTTAAATAAGTTAAAAATTATTTTTCACAAATTGGACCAATAAGTCGACTTAATCATAGATAAGTCAACTCGACAAAGAGCATGTGCTATGCAGGTTTTGGCTAAGTCGACTTGACGCAAAGGCATTTTCAACTAAGTTGACTTATTCTACAATAAGCTAACTTAGGCCCTAAAATAAGTTGACTCGCAGTGAGGCTAAGTCGACTTAATTTGTTCCGCGGCCAAAATTTTTTAAACGTTATGCAGGTCGCCATAGTCCCTATATATACATCATATGCACGTTAAGGAAAGCACTAATGTCGTTTTGAAATCTCAAAGAAACTAGAAGAACTCTCTCAAAGATATATCGCTTCTCAAGGCTTACGATTTCGATTCTATATCAAAGGAAGAGCCTACCGCTGTTGGAGATCAAAGTGTTAAACATTCATCTCTCTGTCTTCAGTTGATCTGAGGGTATATTTATCATATTTAATATTGTTCTATAACTGCTAATATTCATTGTTTGTTTAGGGTCCAAATGTGGACAAGTATTGTAACCTTTAAACTCGATTGTGACTTGTATCGGTTGCCTAGATCTGGATTTATATCTAGACGTGTATGTGTGTTTGATCTAGTTTCCAAGGTAAGCTAAGGAAAAACCTTGGCGTTGATTGGAATTAGTGGAACCCCAAGGGTGGTTAGACCTTGGAAGAGTGGATTAGGTGTTTGAGATACACCGAACCACTATATATCGTTGTGTTCATCTTCCTTTACTACTTTGTTATTTATTGTGTTGATTTCAATTTTGCAAGATTAGTTAAATAAATCGATTGCAATAGTTTAAGATTAATTAATTAATAACTCAATTGATCTAATTAATAAGGTGTAATAAAATAAAGGTTTTTAATAAAAATCCTTCATTAATAATTCTCCTCATAAATCAAATAAAATAAGCGAGAAGTTAAAAAAAGTTTTAACCACTCAATTCACCCCCCCTCTTGAATGACCATTCATTAAGGGACCAACACAGTCATCCAAGAACTAGAGAAATTGAGATTGGTAAGATAAAACATCATCCAGCATAATCAAAGAATGACAACACAAAAATTATCTCAATCAGAGTTATCTTCTCACTATATAGAGGATGATAGTTCTGTCCTCCTAAGATTTGGTACATCAACAATGAGAATAAGCCAAATAGTTATGGGCCTTATCCAGTGAGCTAGAATTTGAACAAGATCAACCTTACAACTCATATTAATAAGGCCTCCCTTCCCAAAGCAAAAATACCAGGATATAACGGGTTTAAATTACTCAAATTTATGAATGCCTTTGGTTGTACAAACAAAACAATTAACTTGCAAATTATACTTTCTTTATTCATTTTGTTTAAATGAGACATTATATCCTAATATCTTGATATCTCTTTCTACTTGTTTCAAGCCTTTCTTATTATACATTCTTTTCATCAAACCTGTGCAGAAGAGATTGTTGACTTAGTATAGTTGTTATTGCTTTACACTTTATATAATCTCTTATGTTGTTATTGGTTGGTTGCATTTCTATGTTATGCTTGTAGCTGTAGAGGATTAGATTTATCTTAAATACTGATGTGTAAGCTATGTAAAAAGCGATTAGGGCTAGTATATAATCTAGCCTTGTTTCTGTTTGTAATAGAGGTTGAAGTCATTCAATTGAATTTCATAGAACTCTCTCTCTCTCTCTCTCTCTTTCTCTCTCTCTCTCTCTATTTTCGAATTTTACCTTCTATTTCATGGTATCAGAGCCTACGACTAACATCCATGGCTTCTCGTGATTCAACCTCGTCTTTTTCTTCATTATCCTCTGCGTCCTTGTCTGATTTTTCATCAGTTGCTAAGAATCTCAGTTTCATTCCTACAAATCTAGATTCGAGCAATTATTTGTATTAGAAGGCACAAGTTCTAGCCACAATTAGAGCTTTTGATCTGTTGTCTTTTATTAACAAGATAGATCTTCCATCAAAATATGTCTCTTCTAAGAATGACGAACCTGTGGTTAATTCAAAATACCTAAATTGGATTAGATCTGATCAGCTCTTACTAGGATGGTTATTTTCAACTATAGATAAGGAGGTTCTCAGTCAGGTAATACATTGTGAATGGGCAACTAAGATATGGACTACTCTTGAAAGCCTTTATTCTCGACAAACAATTGTTAGATCTTTTCAATTGAAACAACAACTTAGATCTATTAAGAAAGATGACATGTCGGTGAATGATTACATTTTGAAGATCAAAACTATAAGTCATTCTCTAGTAGCAATTGGAGAACCTATAAATGATAAGGATCTTTTGATGTCCATTTTACACGGATTAGGTGAGAATTATGATACTGTTGTCAATTTAATCACATATCAAATGGATTATATAAACCTAGAAAAGGTTCAGTATCTGCTTTTGATGCATGAGCAGAGATTAGCTACGAAAAATGTGGTTAATATGTTGCATGTTAATGCCTTTGATAATGTTGCTATGAATGTTAACTTTGCCTCACACATAAATAGAGGTAGTAATGGAAATACTGGTCGAGGAGGTTTTCCTGGAAGGAATGGTGGAAATTCTCGAGGTAACGGGTTTAGAGGAAGTAGAGGCAAAGGTAGATCTTATGGGAGAAGAATTTATTGTCAACTGTGTGGGAAACCTGGACATCTTGTTGACAAATGCTACCATAGGTATGACAAAAAATTTCAAAGACAATCTTCTGGTAGAGGTGGAAGTGATTTTCAATCTCAAGCTTTAATGGTTTCTCATGAGGCTAATGGAGGTTTCTTAACAAACTTAGGGTTTGCACAAGAGACTCACTATGGTTTCTCAACTCCATCTTTGGACAATCAGTCATAGCATTCTTCAACATCTTATCAACCTTCATTCTATCAGCCTCCTTTGTCCTATCAACCTAGTGATAACTCTTGGTGTGTAGGCTCTGGTGCTACAAACCATATCACCTCAAGTTTGAATAATCTTTCTCTTCATACTCCATATGGTGGTAGTGATAAAGTGGTAGTAGGCAATGGTAAGATGCTTCCTATTGCTAATGTTGGTCTCAGTAAAATGGTTACACAAACTTATCCTCCCTCTGTAATTTCTTTACCTCAAGTCCTTCATGTTCCTAACATGACAAAGAATTTAATTAGTGTGTCTCAACTCACTAATGATCATAATGTCACTGTTGAATTTCACTCCACTTTTTTCTTGATTAAGGACAAGGATTCAGGCAAGGTGCTGCAATGAGGAACTCTTAAAAATGGCCTCTATCAGTTGGATCCAACATTTGTGCATGTTGCATCATCAGTTGTTCCTAACTCTTCCTCTATTGTTTCCTCACCAAAGTTTTCTAAGTCATTTGTAACTAGCCTGAAAAATTGTAATAGACAAGCTTTGTGTTCATCTAATAAACCTAGCATGCAGTTAGCTTGTATTGATAGAGTTTGTCAGCAGTGGCATGCTAGGTTGGGACATCCTTCATTTCGTGTATTACAACACATTCAAAATAAAATCAATGTTCACTGTTCTTCTACTGATCTTTCCTTTTGTGACTCTTGTAAATTGGGAAGGATGCATCAGCTTCCCTTTTCAAACTATAAAATCGCAACGTCACACCCTTTGGAATTAGTACACTCAGATTTGTGGGGGCCTACTCCTATTCTTTCTAGTGAAGGTTATAGATATTACATTGTGTTTGTGGATGCCTTTACTAGATATACATGGTTGTATCCAATGAAACTTAAATCCAAATCCCTATCCATCTTTCAAACATTTCAAAAGTTTGTTGAGTTGCAATATCAGTTCAAACTTAAGGCTCTCCAAACTGACAATGGTGGAGAGTTTAAAGGCTTTCTACCCTATTTACACACTTGTGGCATTCAACCTCGATTTTCTTGTCCCTATACACACCAACAAAATGGTGTTGCAGAAAAGAAACATCGACACATAGCTGAAATGGGACTTACTCTTTTAGCCCATGCCAATATGCCCTTAAAATTCTGGGTAAGGGCATTTCAAACAACTGTTTATACTATAAATCTGTTACCAGCCTCACCATTTAAATTTCTTTCTCCGTTTGAGAAACTTTATAACAAATAGCCCAAATTATATGCACTTACAGTCCTTTGGTTGTCCTTGTTTTCCCTATCTTAGACCCTATAACAAGCATAAGTTCAATTTTCATTCAACAAAGTGTGTGTTTCTTGGTTACAGCCATCTACAAGCTGGATACAAGTGTATGCATCCGTTGGGTAGAGTTTATGTGTCAAGACATGTTAGTTTTAATCCTGAGAAATTTCCTTTTCCACATTTATTTTCACAAACTCATACTCCTCAGTCCGTGTCTAGCATGGGCCTGCCCACTGCTGTTTTGAATTCATTTCCTTTTTCAGTCAAATCTAGTCATTCACCTCAAGTAACACCAACTGATTCCTTAGTCTTCTGCCACCAGTTCAAGCTCTATTGTTCCTAAGCAACCTACTTTAGTTCCTATTGAATCAGCTCCCTTGTCATTTCCTACATCTATCCCTACTTCAGTTCAAGCTGCTCCAGCACCATCTGTTCATCCCATGCTCACTAGATCTAAAGCTCGACAGCTTTCCCTCACTTCTCCTCATGCCTTAGTGAGTTCTCTAGAGCCCAATTCTGTTTAAGAAGCTCTCTTAGACTTCAATTGGGTCAAAGCCATGGAGGAGGAATATTCAGCTCTAAAAAGAAATAACACTTGGGATCTTGTTCCCTTTTCTTCAGATATGAATCTTATTGATTGTAAGTGGGTATTTCGAGTGAAGTATAAATCTGATGGGTCTATCCTAAAATACAAGGCTCATCTAGTTGCAAAGGGATTTCTTCAAACACCGGGAATAGATTTCGTTGAACTTTTAGCCCAATTATCAAAACATCTACCATTCAAGTGTTAATTTTCCTTAGCTATAACATTTGGTTGGGAAATTCAGCAAGTTGATGTGAATAATGCCTTCTTAAATAGAGATTTAAATGAGGCAATGTTTATGAAGCAACCAGAGGGATTTAGTGATCAGTCTTTTCCCTCTCACGTATGTTAGTTAAAGAAATCTCTCTATGGTCTAAAGCAAGCTCCAAGAGCTTAGTATACTAAGTTGCAATCAGCCTTACAGGATTAGGGTTTTGTGAGGCCCGTTTCCGATGCTTCTTTATTCATCCAAAGAACTCCTAAATTTGTGTTGTTTGTATTGGTATATGTTGATGATATCTTGATTACTAGGTCAGATTCTACTGCTTTACATGATTGTATTCGCAAGTTGGATACTCAATTTTCTCTAAAAACACTTGGTGCAGTGAATTATTTCCTAGAGTTTGAGACTTATCATGACTCTACAAGCCTTTATTTGACTCAATCTAAATACACCCTAGACTTACTGAAAAAGGCTGCAATGTCTGAGTGCAAACCATGTGCTACTCCTATGAGTGCAACCACTTCTCTAACTGATGATGGAAATATGTTCTCTAATCCTTCTCTTTATCGAACTATTGTGGGCTCTCTCCAATGTCTAACATACACCAGACCTGATATATCATTTGTTGTGAACAAATTAAGTCAGTTTTTAGCCTCTCCTAAGGATCAACATTGGTTGGCTTGTAAGCGTCTATTACGGTATCTTAAAGGAACCATTGGTCTGGGTTTGATTTTTACTCCATCTTCTTATGATCTGCCATTACATGTGTTTTCCTTGGAAATAATCTAATTGTTTGGAGTTCTAAGAAACAAACAATTGTTGCACAGTCTGTGGGTCAGGCTGAGTATCGTGCTGTAGCAAAAGGTGTAGCAGAAATCTTATAGTTGAAATCACTCTTTTATGAGCTTGGGTTTTCATGTCTCTAGACTCCTATTCTTTGGTGTGACAACTTAGCAGCAAAATGTATAGCTGAAAATCCTATTTTTCACTCAAGGACCAAACACATAGAGATTGATGTGCACTTTGTAAGAGAGAAGGTAGAAGGTGGTGCAGTTGATATTAGATATGTACCTTCCTTACATCAAGTTGTTGATATATTCACGAAAGGATTGCCTAAAGATAGGTTCTTATTTCTATGTGATAAACTTGGTCTTAAAATTCCTCTCACACATCAACAGTTAGCAGCTACAACTCCTATCTCGGGGAAGTCCAAATTGAAAGGGCATGTAGAAGAGATTGTTGACTTAGTATAGCTGTTATTGCTTTACACTTTATGTAATCTCTTATGTTGTTATTGGTTGGTTGTATTTCTATGTTATGCTTATAGCTATAGAGGATTAGATTTATCTTAAATGCTGATGTATAAGCTGTGTAAGAAGCGGTTAGGGCTAGTATATAATCTAACCTTATTTCTGTTTGTAATAGAGGTTGAAGTCATTCAGTTGAATTTCTCGAAACTCTCTCTCTCTCTCTCTTTCTCTCTCTCTCTCTATATGTTTAACTTTTACCTTCCGTTTCAGTATTCACTTTGAAGCCCGCTTCTTCACAGCTGGAGAAAGGGAGTATCTATATCAACAAATAGAAGAGAAATAACCAAAATTCAATATTGGGATTGAAGGAACAGGGCTCCTTGGAAGCAAAAGTACCATCCAGAGAATCTTCCTGGTACTTCAATTGGAAAATTTGCCATGACCCTTTTCAGTATTCGGGTAGGTCAGTAATTAAAATGGAAAATTACTGAAACCACCTTTTCACATCAACAATGCTTTCCACAAGTGAGGAAAATAATTTAAAAGGAAAAACTGACACACTGAGCTTTGACCCTGTTACTCCTATAGAAATGGTATTGGTATCAGACAAGTACCAGGGTCACCCAATGGCCCCATCGTATACAGAGCAGGAGGCTTAGAGAGATTTTTTTTTAATTCACCATTAATTGACCACGTAGTCCAATTTAGTTACGTCCAGGTCCATGCATCTTCTTTTCATGTATAAATTCTTTTCGGCAAAAGGCATAAATATGCCTAATAAGTGCAACACCTCATTATTTGAGAATTTTATTTTTAATATATCAAGTCTTAATACCTTAAGTCATTTTATATTAGGAATTGAGAGTCCGTGACGGAATGCGATAGAGTCGATAATTTAACATTAATAAGCGGGGTGCGTAGTTTTTATGGAATTATTTCTTTTAATTAATGTATGCAAAGTAAAAGATAACAATTCTTGAACTAGTATGAGCTTGGTTGAGAAGTTAAATTATGAAAATTAAGATTGCGTTCTCTTTACTTTTCAATTTTCAGTTTTGAGTTTTGAATTTATTTTTAATTTTCTGTTTTGGTAGTCTGTTTTTAGAAAATTGAAAACACGTTCTCTTTGTCATTTTGAAAAACTGTTTCTCAAAATAAAAAATTAGAAAACGCGTTCTCTTTGAAATTTTGAAAATAATTTTTTAATAATATTTTATACAAAAAAATTTGATTATTCAGTAAATTAGAAATATTTAATGTTAATATATTATTAAAAAATATATACATTTTAAAGTTAATGAATTTTGTAATATTTTTTTCCATTATAATAGTAAAATATGAATAAATACATAAATAAATGTGTTTTGAATTTAGAGTTTGTTTTGGATGAAAACACTCAAAACAACTTTTTGTTGTTTTGAGTTTTCTTTACATTTTTTTTTTTGTTTTCAAAAATGCATTTTTAAAAACAGTAAAGAGAACGCGTTTTCATTGTTTTAGAAAATTGAAAACTAAAAATGACTTGAAAACAACAAAGAGAACGCAACCTAAGTGTTTTGATTAAAAAGTTTATGTCAAGGGTCTACGTGATGAGTTGGAGATGTTCAAAAATCAAAATAGCCAATTCAAATTAGTTTCTCCCATTAAGGAAAGGCTTAGGTGTAGATTTTCTAGAAACTTGAAATTAAAGACTTGAACTTTAAGTAAAGGGTGAGGATAAAGACCTTATAGAATTAAAGTTAAAACTTAAGTTTTAAGTAAAGGGTAAGGATAAAGACCTTCTAAAAGTTTAAAGTAAAAAAGTAAAGGGTTGAATTGGGTATAAAACATGCATATTAATTTGTTGATATGAGTAAATTTTGTGGTGGAGGTTTAAATTAAAGTTTGTGCATAAATATAAAAGAGGAAAAACTGGAAAATATGAGAAGGAAGAGAAGCATTTAGCCGTGAGTCTCGATCTCCTTTTTCCTTAGCTTCAAGTTCTTCCAAACTTCTTGGGTCAAGTGATTTGACAAGATTAATGGAAAATAATCCATAAGAAGGCAAGTTTCTTGTCCCTTTCTCTCATTTAAATTCAAGTTCTCTCTCTCATTTCTTTCATTTATGGTCAATAATTCCTCTCTTGAGTTTAAAGTTGCAAAACTCCCAAGATATATGTTTTTTTTTTAATCCAAATGCAAGGAAAGCCTTGTAAGGCTTTATAAAGTGAGTTTTAAATATAAAAATTGATTTTTTTTAAAGAAAATGCAATTTTAGGACTTAAGAATACCCAAACTTTGTTTTATTTATTTTATCTTTCGTGTTTTTCTTTCTTTGTGGGATCTTGTTTCTAATCAAAGTGGGGTTTGAACCATCTCATGATTGTAAAGGAATGATGTTTTTCAGTTAGAGTTAAGGCATATAAAAAATTGACCTTTGTGTGCCTCGATCTCGGTTGAGAGTATACTTCCAAGGGTCTATTGATATCAATAGTGTTCAAATTCCACGACTTTTAAGCCTATATTAGCTGGGAAAGAATCGTTAACCATGTTAAGAAACAAAAGTATTAATGGCTCCCAAAGAAATTAAAGCATGTAATGATTTGGCCAAGCTAATGCGTGAAATGTGCATCATAGGCATAAGATTATATTAGCATATGCATTCTTAAATATATCTTGCATGTGTTATAAACATGGCTTATTTTTGTGCACATAAACTGAAGTATGAGAATTATTAATTATGCCTTGTATAACAACTATACTCTTTTTTTTTCACAAGTTGAAACACGCAGCAAATTATTTCGCAAGGTTTAATTACGAGCTAGGGGTGTGCACGGTACGGTTTGGGCAGTTTATGAGGGATTTAATACACCAAATTGTATGTGCGGTTTGGCATTAAACTAGACCGCGCAATCTAGTTTGGTGTGCACAAATCGCACCAGACAATACTGCATTTTGTAGTGCGATTTTCACGATTTGGTGCTTTTTTATTGCTTCATTTGGTGCTTCCTCTAGTAACTTGTAAATTTTTAATTAAAACATAAAAATCAATACATAAAATTATAGTTTTTAAATTCTTATAGTATCTTAGATTTTAAAAGTAAAATAAGTTACAATCTAATAAAAAATGCAAACTTAAAAGTTTAAAATCTATAACATAACCATATGTCCATAATATAAAAATTACACAAAAATCCACAATATAATTCATGGTCAACCAAGCATATATTTTTAATTTTTAAATTATTAGATATTTTTAATTTTTTTATTAATACACTACTTGGCTAGTTCGGTTTTAATCGAACAAAAAAAAACCACAAACCGCACAGTTTGAGAATTTCTCAAACCATGCCGAACTGCACCCCCCAAAAAACTTTGCGATTTGGTGCGATGCGATTTGGTGTCGGCTGTTTAACGATTTTTTTGCACACCCCTGTTACAAGCCATGGCTTGAGCCCATTTGATAACGACCATGAGCGAGGTTGCTCCCTCTTGTTGATGACCAGAGGTTGAGAGGGACTTCGATCCTCAAACCGGTATTAAGTCTTAGATCGGTACTATTTAATTTATGTGGGTCAAAAGGCCATATGTGTTACTGGCATGCATTTATATCTATTTATGCCATGTTATGAGTGAATGTCCGTGCATGGGTGAGTGGATGTAATTAATGTCTCTCAATATATATAATGGTCAACATTCACTACTCATATATCTCTCTATTTATGAATTCTGTAGTTAAGTTTGAATTTCATACTTATACTCCTCACCATTCAAAGTAAGGGCAAAGGGATAGTTACCAAGGAGTTTGGTGGAGTAAAGGATTAGTGTGCGTGGTCGAGGCGCCCTCAAATCTAAAAGATTTTTGAGATCATTATGTGGAATACACGCTCACCTTTTACTTTTGGAAAATTGTATGTAATATGTGGATATGGGACAAGTAGTTTCATATGATGTGTGCATATTTCAAGTATGTTTTGAGGCTTTTGATGAATTACTAATGAATGTTATTTTGAGCTTGTTCTTTAGTTTTTATGTGACTCAGTATGATCGTATGGGTTTTTTCTTTTCTAGTCATATAGATAACGTCCATTCTTAAAGTGATCTAGGGATGGGTTGTTACAAATAGAATTTAATTGTATACATATTTTTATATATACATATTTTTAATTCTGCACTATTTTTTCTATTTAAAATCTGTGTTATATAAATTTTACATAATTTGAATATCTTTTTATAGGAATCAAGCAAAGGAGATAAATTAAAAAAAAATGGTCTTTAAAGAAGGCATTATAAATTAATTTATAATGTTAATTTTATAATTAATATTATAATACCATAAGATAATTAATAATTAATAAATTGACAGCAACAATTGAAGCCAATTGGGAGCAAAGAAGAAGTGCAATTGGAGTTGAAGTCATATTAGTGGAGGAGTAGGAATCATGCACCTATATATTAAATATTATAAAGATAGAATAAGGAAATGAAGGGATTGGAATTGAAAGCAGCGAGTAGAGGAAGAAATTGAGAGGTCACATAGCAGGAAGAAAAAATTGAAGAACAGGGAGGAAGAATAAATAAATTAAAGAAGCAGATGGCGGGAGCAAGGCACGGCTAAAGCGGGCGAGTAACAACCAAATATGTTCGACCCAGATCTGGAAGAGGCTTCTCTCCTTCCTTCTTTTGAATTTATGTTCTATTTTTCTTTAATTGATCATAATTTCAATCATGCAGCAACTCTTGGATGATTATGGGGATATTTTATTTAATATGAGTAATTAAATAATTGTGTAAGGTTTCTAAAAGATCCTATATGTTGAAACTTTATTCGTTTACTCAATTTTTGATTGTAATTGTTACTTCAACTATATTTATTTTATTATAAACTTAATGCTTGTAATTGTTTAATCACCAATCACACTATTTGAAATTTTTTATGATGCTAGATATAATATGTGTTAATTGGGGAAGACATTCATTTGATTACATGTGCAATCTTTGATTGTATTTGTGATGAATATTTTCATATGATGAGTACCTATGCTTAATGTGTTCTCTAATTCTAATTCACATAAACATATAGTGAGTTAGATTAGTTGAATAAATTTGTTAGATCTAGATATAAGCTAACAAATAAATTAGAGTACTTTATTGACATGATTTGTTACTTAATTAATCAAAAATTGAAATAATTTGATAAAGTGAGTTTTCTAAGTGAATTTAGAAAATCCTAGGTCATAATCAATTGAATTTTAATTTTTAAGTGATTGTTATTTGTTTGTTTTTTTTATTGCATAATTTAAGAATTAATTTTTTTTTTGAGTAATCAATTGTCCAAATATAGTTAGTTGTAACTAATTTTAATAATTAAAAGGCTTAGAGTGCATTCTCTTTACTATTTTCAAGTTATTTTTAATTTTTAATTTTTAATTTTCTAAAATAATAAAAATGTGTTCTCTTTTTTATTTTTAAAAATGCATTTTTGAAAACAAAAAAAATTATAAAGAAAACTCAAAAAAACTTTTTGTTTTGAGTGTTTTCATCTAAAACAAACTCTAAACTCAAAATACATTTATTATTTATATTTTATTATTGTAATGGAAAAAAATATTACAAAATTCATTAAGTTTAAAATGTATATATTTTTTTAATAATATATTAGCATTAAATATTTTTAATTTATTGAATAATCAAATTTATTGAATAAAATATTATTAAAAAATTATTTTCAAAATTTCAAAGATAACGTGTTTTCTAATTTTCTGTTTTGAGAAATAGTTTTTCAAAATGACAAAGATGATACATTTTCAATTTTCTAAAAATAGATTACCAAAACAAAAAATTAAAAATGAATTCAAAACTCAAAACTAAAAATTGAAAAGTAAAGAGAACGCAACCTTAGTTACCAATCTCCATGGGAACAATATTTACTCATCATTTTTACTTATTTTAACCATGCATACTTGCGTGTTATTCGTGGGTTACATAAAATCACGAACAATGCCCCTCAATTTTAGGCAAAAAGTCATTTAGCCCCATCAACTTCAAGTCAGACCTATTATGCCCCTCAAATTTCAATTTCATAATAATTGTTCCCCTCAACTTCCAATTTTGTAATAATCATACACCTATTGGTTCAGTTAGCATAACACGTAAACACACACACGGTTGAGAAGTATGAAGGGTTAATTTCATTAGCATCTATATTTTATTCTTCCTTATTCCTCACGCAGACATCCTATCACCTTTATTGCAGCCACCAACCAACCTCTCACCTACCCTGCCACCAACAAACCTTTTACCTTTGTCATTGTCAACCAACCCTAGTCCCTTATTCCTTACTGTCGACTAACCCTAGTCTCGTATTCGTCACGGCCAACTGACCATATTTCTTATTCATCACCATCGACTGACATACGAGAATCAACATAAACAAATCACCAAATAAATCATACCCTTTTTAAGCTGAATCAAAGACGACACCGAGTAATAGGAGTTTGTGTTTGTGAATCGAAGATGGTAGAGGGTAGCAACGATTTGTGTTGCTTGAAAACGATGGCATCGAGCACAACATTACAAAAAAATCAGTATTTAGCGACTGTTTGTTTTGCATTTTGCGATGGTTTTTTTGCATTTGGTGGCGATTAACATAATTTAGCCGCAATTTTGCTATATTAGGCGTCGCAAAACATTTAGCGACAGTTTTCACCAACTGCAAGAATAACTGCTATTAAATATTATTTTTTGCGACGGCTTGTAAACCACTGCAAACTAAGTGATTTAGCGGTGGTTTCAAAACTAAGCGCAGGCATGGGCCCGCACGCCCACACCTGGCCCCCCCACGGGCGCTACGTGGCCATGTTGGAAATTTAATTTTCTAGCATCTCTTTTCCCTGGATTCGAATCTGCAAGCTCTCATATGCGCGTGTGCGCGCTAGACCAGCTGATCTGTGAAACATCTTTATTAACTATTCGTGCATATATATTATATACTAAACCAATCCCATTTTTCATAATTATTCTATATTTTTTTAATATAAATTAAAAAAAAATTGAAAAACATAAATTAATGGATTATTTTTTAAAAGGATAATGGAATAAATTTTAAATAAATTAATTAGATTAAATAAAATAAATTAATTGATTAAAAAATAAAATGAAGATTTTATATATTTTTTAAAATTTTATTTTAAAATTATTAAAATTTTGTTGCATGTTTTTTTATTTTTTTGAAATTAAATTTTTTAATGAATTTTTATTTTTAATTATTAATTATTTTTGAATTTAGCACCGCCGCTAAATTGATTAAAAAATTATATTGTGCGACAATTTTGAAAAATCGCTGCAAATATTATTTTAATTTTTATTTAATTATTTAATTATTTTAAAAATTTAGCAACGGTTTCTAAAACTGCCGTTAAATTGAATTATTTAATATTTGTCAAATATTTAATTATTTAATATTTTTTAAATATTTGTGGCAATTTTTCAAAATTGTCCCAAATATTAATTAAATTTTATTTAATTATTTAATTTTATTTAAATTTAGCGGTGATTTTTCAAAATCTGCCTCAAATTTCAATTTTATTTTGCAGTGGATTTTTAAAATCGCCATAAAATTAAGTTTTTAATGAATTTTGCAGCAATTTTAAAAAATCGTCGCTAAATGTTAAAGAAACCATCACAAAAAATGTATTTTATAGCGGTTTTAGAAACCGCCGCAAAAAATTGACGACAACACTAAGCAAACAAAGTTGTGAATCATCAATGACACCAACAAACTCTCACCAATTGCTTTGATTGAAATTAGATAGTTTAATTGTAATTTAAGGGATGAAAGGCTCAAGACGTTGTCATTGTCTTATTGTAATTTTTATTTTCTCACAATTAGAGTGAGAGTTTATTTGCTAGTTGCACTATAGTGCTTTTATTGTGACAAGAATATGATATAGCTTGATAGTTTTTTAAAAGAAGTTAGGAATTGTATTATGTCATTATCTCTTTATATGTGGGCAACAAATAAGTATATTTATTGTCGTGGCATAATCCCCTATATATGAATTAGAAAACTTAAATATGAACATGCATAGCGGAATAAACATTAATTTTTTAGGTATCACATTTCTCAGGATTTATGATTTACAAAATGAAGAATAAATACAATAATCCTTTTGATGAAATCTTATTTTAGTCTTGGGTCACTCACCATTAAATCCCCCACATGTTGAATGCCGAGTCGATCCACCCGAAACCATTTTAATTCTAGAGCATCTCGAGAAAAGAAGCATAAATTTTGTTTGAAAAATTTCTGATCGAATCTAAATTCACATATATATTTTGATTTAGGGTTTATGGTCCTACTTATAGAGTATTATATGAAAACCTTGTTTGCCATTAGGCGAGGTTTAACGTGCTAGGAAAAAGTTCAATCAAATTATTAATAATTAAATAATAAAATAATTATTTAATTATTTTTTTATTGAATAAATAAATACACCAAAATTAGTAATTCCAAAAATACTAGTTTATCCTTATTCTCTTTAAAAGTGATTTCTTATTGGGTGGGACTTTTTAGATTCACAATTAAATTGGCAATGAGAATAATAAATTATTAATTTTCACAAATTATGAGCGACATTTAGCAATATGTTATAATTACTCAATTTAGTGTGGAGCGGGTATAGTGAACTTTTTATTACGATACCTTGCAATACAGTTTTTTCGTCATTCTATATTCCAACAAGATACGAGATCACGGACAACATATCAAATCTTTTAATCTCATCATATGATCAAATCCAGAAGCAATCTTAACTAATATGACACAATATATAGAACACACATTCCATCGTCATATTACATCGGCCAAAGATTTATTATCAATTGATTATTGCATGGCATAGGATATCATCCTCATAAATCTCAAAGGTGATAGATTACACGTCTAATGCACACATATCCCATGCACCACTAAATTAGACACATAGATATGTATAATTGTTCCTTATTAAAATAACCATATAGTATCACTATTATCCTAATTCATCAATGCACAAATATCTATGTTATCTCACGTCTAATGACTAGTTGTACATTTGCATCTAATATTGAATTATTAACCCGTAATATATAACCCATGTGACTCAATGTTAACAGTCTCATTCAGTGAACTCGTTCTTATAATGAACACCCACTCATCTTCCTTCAATATCTCATACAGAATGGCACAAGACTCATCAATCTTGTCTTTCAGTATCTTACATTGAACAAGGAGGAAGATGACGTGCATGCATTTATGAGTTGCTACTATCCAAATTATGAACTCTATGACTAAGAACTTGTTTACATCATAAAAATTCATGGATAATTCATTACTCATATTCTTAATGCTTAAGAATGGTATCCACATCTTATTATACTAATGAATGCATGTTTAATTTAAATAAAAATATAAATTTGTTATTTAAATAATATTTAAAGAATTATAAGATCGAATTCATTTGTATCAGTAGAATTGGTTTTCAAGGCTCATATCCGACATAACGTTCTCTCGAAATAGTCAGTACACATTTGTCATCCTAGAGGAAACAATTTCTTTAATGAAAGACATTCTAGAAGTCAGAGCCTATCTTTCTTGGAAAAGCCCTTGATCATCTATCATTCACCTAGGACAAACTTCTTGGATTTGTATGATTCCCCCTAGTCGAGCTTCGTTCCTAGGAGGAATCTAGGGAAATACATTCTTTGTTTGCATTACCTTGCAGCAATATGACTCACCTGCTATAAGCCCACTTTCTTTTGGGGGTTTTTTTCTCTCGAACGGGTTTTTCTTGAAGACTCTTCCATACTAAACCCTAAAATAACATTGTAGACAGGAGAGATGCACAACCCCTTATTAGAAGGAGCATCATATCCTTGCACACGCACATCACGTGTCCCTATACCCCATGCTGCCTATAAATAACATTGAAGTCTTTAGTTTTAGGGACAACCTTAGAGCAGCGCTCTTCTCCTTCATCACACTTTCTCCCCACACAACATTTCTACACCTTGTCTCTATATCTTGTACTGCAGGACGACCTCATATGACTTAAGCATTGGAGGACATGTGTGAAAGAAATTCACTTGTGCCCCTGACTGCTTTCTATCTTGCCTTTAACGCCTCTCAGCAACCCCAAATCCCCCAGCTCCATAACTCTCCCTGCCAATCAAGCCTCTTCTAGCCCAATGGACTAGGTTCATCCTAAACGATCCTCTTTCCTTGGGTCTTGTGGTTAGGGCAAGAAGCCCAAATGGTGTCTCATGTTCTTCCAGCTACTTGTTGAATATCCCAACAATAAATAAAGTTTAATTGTTGTATTTCGACAATATCATCTATGTACGTAAAACTCAACCTATATGTTATATTTTAACAATAATATATATTATTTTAACAGTTAATTACCCTCAAATAAAATATTAATTTAAAATTCAATCATCTCCCACCCACTCACTTCCATTTGCATCACTCAATTAATAATATTAAATTAATATTTATCCTTCATCCAATTAATGCAAAAATAGCAGCATGAGTTTCCATTTCCGTGAAACGAAAGGAAGAATTAAATGGTAATTATCTAGAAAAAAAATTAAATGTTAACTTAGGTTTTGGTATGATGTGTGGTAGAATTTATGTGCAAATTTAAGAATATTTTTTAAAGTCAACTTATAAAAAGTTCTTAGAGTATTTAGTTTATTAATGTAAAAAGCTATTATTTAAAAAGCATATAAATCAAAAGCCCAATAAAAAATAATGTTAGAAGCTTAAAATGACTGTTTATCTGTGAAAAATGGTTTTTGTTTTTCATCTTCAATTTTCATCTTTTTTTCATATTTTCATTTCTATCAAATATCAAACTAATTTCAAACTTAAAGAAAAAAGATAGTTGCCTTCAAAATTATGTAGAAAAAATATGTAGAAATCAATGGCTAGAGAAAAGATAAATGGTTACGACAACTCGATGAAAATGCATTGTCAGAGTGGTAGATACGATAATGCTGCTTGAGGGACTAAGACAACAAAAGGAAAGGAAAAGAGCAATTGGAAATAGAGTGTTACTGGAGAAATAAAGATGAAGATGTCAATAAAAAATATTGGTGTGGTACTATTCTAGTGGTAGAGAGCAACGAGAAAGAAAATAAAAAGATGTGAGAGTGGGTGGCTGGGTACGAATGAGACCCCAGGAAAACATACGCAAAAGGGACAAATTATTGTTAATAGAATTTGAAATGGACCCAAATTAATTTTTTTTATAGATAATATCTTTAAGATAATTTTTAAATTCTAATACAATTTTAGAAAACAAAAATTTGTTTTATATTCTCCAATTTAGAAAAAAAAACATTTTAAGCACAATTTCTAGTTTTCTATATCGTATTTGAATAAAATGTGCTTTAACCTATTGGTTATATAAATATTATTATATATTTGGTAAAAAATATTATAAGTTATCAAAATTACAAAAAAAAATAAATAAATAAACAATACGAGCATCCTCTTGAATAAAATCTCGAAATACTTCACAAATTTAATAACAAACATTTAATGCTGGAAATCGTGGTAGAGGATGAAATAGTTGGGGAAGATAAATTTGATGGGCAGTGACTCGAAAAGAGTTAGGATGGGGAATAAGGGACTTTAGATTTAATTTTTTTTAACAGCATAATCACTTTTTTTGGGGTTAAATACAATAGTTTTTTAGCTAGTTTAAATGCTACATATAAAAATATAATTAATAGGTCTTAGTTTTTTCAAAATGCTAATACGATAGTGTTTAAACTATTAATAAATAACCAAATGAGTAACAAAATTAAAAATGTTGTTGCATATATTAAAGGTTATATTTAACTTGCTAAAATTCTAAATCAATCACTCTGTGAACTAATTGCTCATTGTATGCACAAAACAAAAATTCTCATCTCTTTTGCTTGCATTAAAAACTCAAACAAAATGAAATCTTATCAATTCAAATTATTTTTTTCATCTCATCCATGATCTTACAAATGCGATTGATTTCTAAGTTGTTTGTTCTCCAATAATAGTTGTTGACAATAAACTTATACTTTCATGGTTTATATTTATTTGATAGGATTCTCAACAATTAAGGTTATTTGAGAAAAATAGAGTGATTAATCGAGTGGTCGAATGAATTTTCGAGTTTCTATTCTTACACTACTTTCATGGAATCCATGTTTTTTTTGCGTCTTATCTCTCTCACTCTAATTTATCTCTTGATATATATTGATTAATTTCGAACTTGTATCTATAGATATGTGTGATTTTTCAAAATGTTAGAAAATTTGCATAATGGATTCCAATATTCACGCTTGTTGGTAACATAGGGAAAAGACAATTTAGATTTTAAGAAAATTTACACAAACATTTCCATGGTCTCAAAAAATTTCACTTCCAAATATTGATTGCTGAAAGAAGAAAAATTTTACTAAAAAATATATATAATTTATTTAGGATAAATTTCACAGATGATCGCAGACGTATCTCTAATGCATTAATCACCCTATTTTTTGAGTAAAAATTGCACAAATATTCCTATAATCTAAAAAATATCACTTTCAAATCTTAACTTGAATGAGTCTAAAAAGTATAAATTTCACAAAAAAATTATATAATTTATTTAGGGTAAATTTCATATATTATCGCGAAGGTATTACTAATGCACTAACCACCATTGTCCTTTAAAAAATAACACCAACTTCCCTTCTTGCTAATATAGTAGGAAAAATAACCATTTTACTCTTAATATTTCATGTTCCTCTCTTTTTTTTTCTTCTTTTTCGTTAATCACTTTTAAATGATTGTTGCTTGTGACGATCTATTTATCTATTTTTTACCCCAACACACATACTCCATACTAGTAAGTTGATGATATGGTTTATTCCTTATCCCTATTAATCAATGATAGCGAATAACTTCTATAGTCAACAGTCTCTTTTTCTCATTTTTTTTTATATTCATATTATTTAAACATTCCACTCTATGCATATTTTTTATTATTATCCTTTAGTTGGTCGGTGTGCAAGATAAGACAACAACTTAGTTGTTGGTGGAGACAATATCATTGCAATAGTTCTAATGACAAGTTGCTTTCTCAATTTCAATTTCTCTTAGGGGTTGAAGTCCTTTGGAACCTTTGATTGAACATATTTAAACTTGTAATGATTTGATTAAACTTATTTATAAGTTGGAATTGAACCTAAATATGTTTTTGAATTTGATCCATACTTCAAACCCATTTCTATGTTCAATATTAGTGGCGTACGAGTGACCATTATTTCCTATAAATTTTATTCGTTTTACTTTTGTAATTACATTAAAAGAGATGGGGAGAGAACTTTAGGAATTAATTACAAAAAATAACATTCGTTCATTAAAGATAATCTAGAATCATAAAATTCAAGGGAGCTGCATATAATTGCAAAAATACGAAGGGACTGATACAATTTATGTAAATCTTAAGAGCATTTATGAGATTTGCCCATTTATTTATGTTGGTATATTAAATAAGACCAATCTATGAAATTAAATAACAAATATAATTTAAATGTACAAAATGTGTATTAGATATTCTAAACTCACCTGTGTCCAGTGGAGTTTGAATACTTTATTAAATAATTATAATTATAATTTAATTTAATTTAATTAATTTATTAAATATTTGTATGTGATTAAATTAATCTCATATAAAGGTTTTTATTAAATTCTCACCGCACCAAACTGTAGATGAATTCATTCCAATCAGAAGCACAAAATGAAAAAAAAATTCATTAATTAAAAGTAGATTTTAAACATAAGATGGAAGTTCCGGCTTGCAATTATGAAAAATAAAAAAAAACAGCCAAAGAGTAAGCAAAAGAAGTCAAAAACCAACGGAAGTATTAAGGAATAATAAATAGCAAAAATACTCCCATGCCCTCTGGTTTTGGTAAGAAGCCAAGCCATCTCTCCAGTCTCCTATTCTCCATTCTTCTTCGATCGGGCGTTCTGTCGCCTGCCCCTCTCTCTCTGGAAGCTTCTTCTCCCGCGGGCAAAAATTCGAAGCGCTCTTCTCTCTTTGCTGTCTCGCTTCATTCTGGTGGGAAATCTCTTCAAGTTCTGCTTCGACAAGGTCTCAGTGGGAGCCAGCTGTCTACTCTTCGACCTTTCGCTTGTTCAATCCGTGCTCTCTCTCTCTCTCCCCCCCCTTCCCCTCTCTCCCCCTAACTGTGAGTTCATCGTGCTAGGGTTTTGTAATTCATGTATTTTGTTGGTTGAATTAGTTTCTATTTCTTGCTCTCTCCTTTTTTTGTCCTCTCTTGTTATTGTCTTCCTTCTGTTTTGTTTTTTTGTTTTTTTTTTTTAAATTAGGGTTCACACCGATTACACACACATATCTCGATATGGAGCATGGAATTAAGCTTGTTCAGAAGTGGTGATTCTGGATGTTGTCATCACAGCAATTGCTCCATTTGGACTGGGTATAATTCGCGTAATTGATACTAGTCCTGGCATACCGCATACGTTCCTTGCTTTGTGGTTTGCTTTTAACTTACCTTGCAAGAAAATTTCGAAAACCTCTCGCAAGGCTCCTTTAGAAAATGGTAGGTTCTCATGTGGAGAACAAGTCGTGAGATTGCACGGAGGCTTCCTCGTGTTTTCTTGACCTTTGGAAACAATAGATAGTGCACTTGGTCTTTGCGAAAGTCAAGTAGACATGTAGTCTGGAGGAAATGTTCTAAGCGTGCATTTTGCCATTTTTGAACTTATATCTGTCTATTAGAGAAAATGGGATACTCAGTAGATCTGTCATTGAAAAATGTGGTTGAAAGAACAATTGCAGTAGGAAGTCTATTTGGGTATACTGAGGATTTCATGGCATGTTTGATGGATGAAGAGGGTGTCTAATATGTGGGTCAATAGCATTCCAGAACTAATCCAGGAGACGGCGTGAGAGCAATTTGAGGCAATGAGCTTGACAGTTAGTTGTTTGCATTAAGCATAGTGCTTATGTGTCAAAAGTGAAGCATATATGTAGAATGTAGATATTAATGACCCCTAGTTGACCCTTGATGGTAATATTTAGATGACTACATGTAGACCTGCAATTAGGAACCGGGCCAGGTTGTTCCTGTAAATATGTGGCAATCTGTTATGATTTTGAGACTTTGACTTTATAGTGAATGTCACTTTATGTTTATATGAATGGATGTTGCTTTGCTTATCTCTTTAATTTTTAACAATGTTCATGTTTAGTTGAGCGGTATCATGTGAATATTATATGTATTTGTGTAATAGATTTAATATAATAAATTTAATGAACAACCGTGGATATTTTTTTGCATGTTAGCCAATGCAGTAGATATGGATGAATACATAGATAACAACATGCTAAAATCACCTTCTCAAGGAGGTGAATGCCTTAAAAAAGGGTCAAAGACATTACATACTGTGAGAGATCATCAAGAAAATAATATAAAACAAAAAAGATAAGAGGCAAGACTCTGAGCCCCCCTGCCCCTTTATCTCCAGCCAAAGATGCCACTGTATGTGCAAGCAGGAATCATACTCCAAAATTCTCTCAGCCTTGATTCTCCTACTTGGACAACTGAGCCTATGAGTACAAAAAAATTCATCACGGAAGCTAGTATCAGTGTATCACTATTGCCTGCTAATTATCAAAAATGCAAACTACGGAAGCTAGTATCAGTGTATCACTATTGCCTGCTAATTATCAAAAATGCAAACTAAAAGCCTGAAATATTACAAGCAAGTGCACAGTGGAGTAAATGATCCATCAACTTCGTATCGTTCTCTCACAAATATATTTATAGTTCAATGTAGAGCAAACCAGTCCTCGATTTCTCTCAAGTTGCTTGAACTCCGTACCAATCCATGATCAGTGATCACAATACAGTTTCTCCTTAACAACAACTGCTAACAATGAATGTCAATAAAGCCAACCTCCTAAACTCTGAAGAGCAATAAATTAGCTACTCAATTTATATAAGTTATGCATATGCTTGCCTCAAAGTACCCCAAATACCAGAGCTATCAAACCTCTTAAATGCCTCCAACAATTTCTGCAAGTAGAAGTTTGTGTTCAATCAATAACGGGCGGCCTTACAAAACATATGGCCTTACAAAACATATAGCCATGGATAGAGATAATTACAGTGTTAGAATTCATTTAGCTGACCCCACCTAATGGGGTTAAGGTTGTGATGATGAAGTAGACTTCAATCACTTTTTGGATATGAAATCCTGTGCACAGATCAAATAAATTCTTACTTGACTGATAGTTAGAAATTGAGAGCACTAGGATTCCAGTGCAGTAAGAGAAGGGGAAAGAGGGAGATGCAGGGTATGGGACAACATTGAAGGGGCTACCAGGCTTTCATATGCTATTTTCCAACTAACAAATATAACAGTGAGCCAAAATCGAAAAGGGAGCCCTAGGGAGAATAGATGATAAAATGATTGATCTGTGCATCAATCCATTGATTCCCCAGTTGGTCCACCAAGGAACAACTTGATTCAAGCGCTAACAGACAAACAATTCATATCTGTTCAGTTTCAATCGGGACTTGAATCAAGCAGCATTCTTTTTTTCACAGCTTCAAGTGCTACCGTGGAAAATGATTTTTCTTGAATGGTATGTTTCACACTCATTAGGGCCTTGTAGACTTCACTTTTCTTCATTAATAGGATGGAAAATTTATTGATTTCGAGCAATCACAAGACATCACTAAGCATATCAATAAGTTAACGAGATCATAATACATTTGCTTTTGTTAGCCTTACATGTTTGTGTCTTAGGTTTCATTCATGGGAAAATCCAATCCACCATTGGTAACATCTTATCTCACAAAATTTTGAAGAAAACTTTTCAAAATAATGGCCATATTTTCTCCTCATTATCTTTTATTTATAGCAAAAGTTGGCTGTTCATTTGTTCCAAGAGTTTGAATCTGGTCCGTGTAATAGATGTTGGTGATGGCACTAAGAACATCATTAACTTATGAAGCACCAACATGGACTCGGGGATGTCATGTTCCAAAGAAGTAGGGACATGACATGGTCGGGTTATGTAATTAATAAAATAAATTTTTATTTCTTGAATGGTATAATAAAGTACTCACATAATAGTCCAAACTCATAAATATGCATTTAAAGTTGATAATCCAAGATTCCAAATGAATAAGTCTAATCTAATTAGCAACCAACTCGCAAGTCATTAGTCATTTCAAATTCAACGCCAAAACAAGTATTTAAGATTCACAGAAAAACTCAATATAAAGACAAAAATTGTAAAACGGTCCTTCAGTCTCTAAGCTTCATCATCTCCAACTTCAATGACATCATCAATATCATATGCAAAAACCACATCTTCTAAGTTAGTTCATCAAGAGAAAGATTAGCTACTTCAAGCATCCCAAAAAGGTTTGCAAAGTGACCCCAGAGGGGACACACGTGTCCCACACGTGTTCCCTCCTATGCCCATTAAGATTTTTTTTTTTTTTTGACATGCCACGTGCATGTCCATATGTATTGCCAATGTGTCCGACATGCCTACGACATCGGCAAGACAGCCCTAGGGGCATGTTCATGCTGTATAGCCATTAACAAGTGACTATTGGATTGGGCTTCTGGCTTCCTTAAAACCCTACAACTGTGCAATTTTCTTATGCGCCCCGCCCTCCTCCTCCCAACACACACACCACCACAAGAGAGAGGGGGGGGGAAGGGGAGGGATGTTGACTGTTAGGTCCTTGAGGCATACGGAGATGTAGCATTAATACCTCGACAATGAAAAGTTTCTCTTTTGGGAGGTTAGGATCAATGTGTTTCATTTGCTAAAAGCAATTGATGTTGTATTGTGCAAATTTGATTACTAGTGGGGCCACTTTAACTGCATTCAACGTGAATTTATTGTCAATGAACATAATTTTATTTAATGTATATGGTGTGTTGTCCAGAATTTCTATTGCATTTTACTGTGAAGGAAAAATAAATTGATTTTAATTTCTGTAATTCTTTCTTCTTGATCATATCGTAGCTTGTTTCATCGAGGAAAGTAATAATTAAGTTTTTTCCCCTCCTGTTCAGCTGGTCTATTATGTTATCATTGTTCGGCTTGTTTTTTGGAGTGGAGATATTGCCAAGGCACTTAATGTAAGATTGACGGATATTTACTTCAGCGAGAGCTCCAAGGCATTTCAGGAATGTGGACAAATGTTTTCAAAATTGTATGATTCTCGCCTCTTATCGAAGTTGATTATGTTTTTTTTTGCTTCTGAAAAGGAATCTATGGCTTCTTGTTCATTGTTCCTTGGGTTTATGTCTTTTGTCTTTCCTTTCCTTCCTTTTTTGATATGCATAAAAGTATCTCTTGAGAGATGCCCTGTGGGCTTGACCCAAGTGCACTCATTGTGATGCAATTAACAATTGCAGCACAGGATTTGCTCATTGTTATATTTTTTATATTTTTTGTTCTTAGACATTTGTCAAATTAGAAATGATATTGTAGAAGGTTCTGTTTATGATATTCTCCAATGCTATCATAACAAGTATTCCATTAACATGGTTGTTTCTCTCTGCCTGTATATTTTATACATGTAGTTTGGAGGTTTTTATTGCTACAATGAGAGATGAACCTTGATGAAAGACAGATCAAGGTGGAAGTTACACATTTTTCAAAGAAAAAAGGTTGAAGTTACACTGCATAAATATTTTAGTCTTATTTGGGAGAGAGTTACTAGTAGAATGGAACGTGCAATATTTTCTTCTTGTTTGGGAGAGTAGGAGAAAATAATGTACAGTACTGTCATGCTTTCTCTTTTTGGAATAGCAACGAAGTGGAAGAATATTATACAACAAATAACCATTATTACCCCCTTAATGGGAAGATAGTGTTTTGTTATGTCAGGGCAAATTTGAATATTTTAAAAACTATTAAAGTCAGTGCCATTAACACTCAAAATTAAGTTTCTTTACATTTCCATTCTCTCCGCTGTCCCCCAATTTGGGAGAAACATTAAATAGAGCTTTGAAGGAGAATGGATGGGTAGTGTTTCCATCCATTTCCATTTTGTTCCATTATTATTCCCAAATGAGGAGAACTCTCTTCTATCCATTTCCGTTCCTTCTCCTTTTCCAAACACACTGTTTAGGACTGAATCCTATATTCAAGTGGCAGTACCTGAAATCCTTGAACTGTGAGATCAGAGCAGAGCACTGGAAGTAGATGAATCATGAATGTGTAAACTGACTTCCATGCATCTGCTCAATATTAAGTACGTGATAAGTGCCTTATGCCAATTAAACAATAATTGTTATGCCTTTGGACATATGAGTGACTAATTGGTTGACGCCTTGACATGGCTTCATCTAAATGACAATTTGGCTAGAAGTTGCTTAAGTAATCATCTCAAAGATAAGGGGTCATCTCAAAGATATGGAGTGTTTAGGCCATGTTCCTTGGATGTTGGCCTTTTGGTCTAACATCACTGTCATCATTGTGGTGTTCAGACCTTCCTTGCTGATTGATCGCAAAATACATACTCTCTGCTATGCTGACTCTTATGCTTCGCTCTTAAATTTTATGGCTTATCCTTTTCTAGCTTCCACGGATTCCATTCTATCTTATCACCCATTGTAATCTCCAGCAGGCCATCAAGCAACCTTAGCCTTTTAGAGACCTGGTTACATTGCTTCCTATACCATTTCTTGCTTCTGCGCCCTACTGGTGCAAAAATGATCCAAGTGCTTGGAGATTTGGTTTCTATACGAAACTTGTAGAAATTTAGTTAATTTGATCTAAGAACCTGTTTCATATTTTAAAAGATAGATTTTGCATCAACTTGATATTATATGATAGCTTTAGGGAACTTGTGATAAAGCTGCCTACAGTTGGGTTCTATAGTTAGTGAATGAGTTTGTCAAAATTTCTTGTGTTTTAGGCAAAAGGTTGCATATTTGATTAGATTTCCAAATGGACATCTTGTAGGACTTTCTGTGGAACAATGGCCCAACTATATTGACACACACTGCATTTGATGTTAAACCAAAGCCAAATGGGTTGAAAAGGATTTGGGATACTTTAGGTTTAATTGGAGTTTTTAGGCTAAATCTATATATGTTCATTTGAGAATAATCTGGTTATTGTAGTGAAGGGAAAGAGCAAGTAGAAGTTTACCCTTTTAAGAAGGTTGAGTCACCTCGTACTTTTAATCTAAGGTACTGTGACTCTTTTTCTCTCTTGCCACGTTTATCAATCATAACCAATTAGCATATGCAATCTATCTGTTGAGTTGTATATAGAGATAATTGTTATTATGTCATGGCTTATGTCATAGGTTAGTATTATGTCATGGTATGTGTATATATAGGTGTACACTTTTTAAGTTGATTAGAAGAGAAATTCCTAAAACTACGTCTCTCTCTTTAAATTCTCACATGGTATCAAAGCCACCGATGAGAAAATCCTAAACCGTCGTTGTGTATCCTTCTCCAACGGTATCCAAAACCTAGATCTATCCACCTCCGGCAACATCTCTTGAAGCATCTTCCATTGCACCTGTTGTGCTATCTCCTACTTAAGTGCCACAACAACACCCAGATCTGGCCTCCACTGTCGCTATCTCGCCCAACCAGATATGGCTGCATCCACTCAAATCCGTGCCGTCTCAGGTTGGCATCACCCAAAATTTGGCCACTACTGTCACTGTCACCGTCGTCGTTGTTGTCACTTGCCAACCCCATCACCCAGATCTAGTTGCCACTGATTAGATCCTACCATGCCTCACTCAAATCCGGTCGCCACCGCTCAGACTTGGCTGCGCCTTGCCTAGATCCGGACGCCACTGCTCAGATCCGGTTGCAACCACTCAGATTTCCCACAAATTTGAACCGTTAGCCTCTTTTTTGACCACTGGTTGCTTGCGCCACTGCTGTCGTTGCGTCCGTCGGCCTTAGATCGGCCCACCCTTGGAGCCCTGGCGCTGTTGCCGCTGCCCATTAGAACTGTGTCGGGATGTTTTTGCTCCACTCTTCTTCTCTGGTGCTCTGATCACGACACTGTCGCCATCGACTCGTCTCCCTTGGTCCATTCCGATCCTAGTGGTTTCATCGCCATCCATTGCCACTTATCTTCGTTGGTGCTTTAGCAGCCCCCTGTCGCTGCTTCTTCCATCTTGTTTCAGATCTAATTTGCAGCCCTTGCCATGTCTGACCTCAGTAACAACACCCCTACCTGTGGTGAGTTCACTTCAACATCTAATGCCTTTGCTGCCTATCAACCCTTTACTGTCTCTAATCTCAGGACAACCAACATTACCACCGTCAAGTGATAGGGTTTGCCAACTATCTCTCATGGCCATGGGCAACCTCGGTCAAAATGTGGTTCAAAGGCCAAGGCCAAGCTGATCATCTTTCCACAAAGGCTGAAAGTATGCCAGTAGCCAACCGAGCTAGATGGGAACAAGTTGATGCCCAGTTATGCAACATCCTATGGTAGTCCATTGATCCATCAATCTTGTAGCTTTTCTGCCATTTGAAACTTGTGTTGACGTATGAAAGGAAGCTAAAGAATGCTATACAAATGATATCCAACGCTTGTATACTGTGGTCTCTAATATCAAGAATCTCAAGCAAGAGACATTAATGGAATCTTATCTAGGGCAAGTTTGTGCACTCATGCAAGAATTTAATGCTCTTCTTCTTCTTACTACGACTTGCACCGAATAGATTTCCCAAAGAGAGAAGTTTTTCATGGTTATTGTTCTCTCTAGATTGAAACCAGAATTTGACGTCATCAGGCACCAAATCTTGACCAACTCCACTAATCCTACCATGAAGGACTCTTTCAAAAGATTGTTGAACATGTTAGGTGTGCTTGGTATGTCCTCTTCCTCTACTATTTCCGAATCTTCAACTCTTGTATCTCAGGCTTCCAACTTAGGAGGAAACAAAGTCTCTACTGTTGTTCCTCCAGTCGGATTTTCAGCTCTTGTGTCTCAGGCTCCCAACTTAAGAAGAAATAGAGGACGTAATAATAATCGCCCACGATCACAGTACTTTTTGTTAGAAAATGGGTCATCTTGAGGAAAATTGTTGGAGGAAGCATGGCCAACTAGCTGTCCTTCCTGCATCTTGGACATCCCGAGTAGCTCGCATTGCACAGAGTCTCCTTAATCTACCATCGGGCCTTCTGACAATGATCCTACTTGCTACTGACTATGAGGCTTTCTTGAAATTCCAAGCGTCTTAGCAATCTCCTAGTAATCCCATGGCTTGTGTTACTCAAAGCCCTTCTATTGGGCCTTGGATTTTGGACTTTGGCGCCACCAATCACATGTGTGGTAGTAAAGATCTTTTCTCTACCCTTACCTTTTTTGAACATTTACCAACAATCACTATTGCAGATGGCACCACAATGCTAGTTAAAGGGATAGGGAAAACCTCTCTTGCCTCCACTTTCTCTTTAAATTATGTCCTTTATGTCCCGCATAGTCCTTTTAATTTGCTTTCTGTTAGTCAGCTTACTAGAGAACTAGACTATTCGGCAACCTTTACCTTCACTTTTATTTGTGTGTAGGACTAGGGTATGGGGCGGACGATTGGTGTCGGGTGCGAGTCATGGGGCCACTATCATCTTGCTATGCCCAGTTCGCTGGTAGCCTGCACCAATGCGGCTTCCCTAGACCTCTTCCATTCTCGTCTCAATCATCCCAGCCTCTCCAAACTAAAAAAATTAGTTTCTAGTTTGTCGTCATTATTCACTTTTAATTGGGAGTCATGTCAGCGTGGTTAACACGTTTGTAGTTCGTTTTCTAGTTGCATCCATAATAGGGTTGAGGCTCCCTTTTCCCTTGTGCACTTTGATGTATGGGGGGCTAGCCAAGTCACCTCTA
Source organism: Diospyros kaki (assembly GCA_036245055.1). Classification (NCBI taxonomy): domain Eukaryota; kingdom Viridiplantae; phylum Streptophyta; class Magnoliopsida; order Ericales; family Ebenaceae; genus Diospyros; species Diospyros kaki. The sequence continues at coordinate 36,884,558 of BSEG01000016.1, forward strand.
CTCTAGATTTTTCATATTTTGTTACTTTTATTGATGACTTTTCTCGTTACACTTGGTTGTTTCTTATGAAGAGTCGGTCCGAATTGTTTTTTGCCTTTCAAACATTTACTGTTGAAATAAAAACACAGTTTGGAGTTTCTATATGTGCTTTCTGTAGTGATAATGCCCTTGAGTATTTTTCCTCTCAATTTACTGCTTTCATGACTACTAATGGCATCTTACACCAATCTTCATGTCCTTACACACCTCAACAAAATGGTGTTATTGAGCGTAAAAATCGCTATCTTATTGAAACTAGACGGACACTACTTTAATATGCCAATCTTCCCACCAAATTTTTGGGAGATGCTGTTCTTACTACATGTCATCTAATAAATCACATGCCATCTTCAGTGTTACAGGTCAAAATTTCTCATTCTCTTTTGTTCTCTACATAACCACTTTATTTTGTTCCTCTTCGTGTATTTGGATATATTGGTTTTGTGCATTCTTTTTCAACTGGACATGATACACTTACTGCCAAATCCCTCGAGTGTAGCTTTCTCGGCTACTCCCGATTGCAGAAAGGCTATAAGTGTTATTCTCTTGAGTTGAACTGCTATCTTATGTCTACTGATATCACATTCTTTGAACAATAGTCTTTCTTCTTGGTTGCTCAGCCCAATTCACAGAGTCTTGACCAGGTATTGCCTATTCCTTTTTCTTCTCTTCTGCTACCCTCTTTGTGCCCGCTTGTCTCCTCCTCTATGGACCCCCCACTACTATCGTTAGGTCCACATTCCATGGATCCACCATTTTTTACACATTATCGTCGTCCTCAGCTCGTTGCCGGCGCTAGCATTTCCTCAGAACAAGACTCTCCTGACTCACTCTCTTTGTTAGTGGTTCCTCCTGCCGCGGATCCTGAGCCAAATAGCCTTCTTGTTGCTCTCTACAAAGGAACTAGATTTCCACGAGCATAAACTACAAGGTAGACGCATAAAGAAGATGAGTGTCGATAGAAAACCAAATGATTAGCTTCACTCAAGAAGTCTCTCTATGGTCTAAAACAATCTCCACCAGCGTGGTTCGACAGGTTCAGTACTGTGGTTCAAGCATTTGGTCTCACCTGGAGTGAAACTAATCATTCAGTTTTCTATCGACACTCCTCTTCTTTATGCATCTACCTTGTTGTTTATGTGGATGATATTGTTATCACAGGGAATGATCAGGTTAGCATATAGAAGCTGAATGAACATCTACCTCAGCACTTTCAGACCAAAGACTTAGGCACACTCCAGGATTTCTTAGGTATTGAGGTTGCACAATCAAGAGATGGTATCTCAATTTCTAAGAGGAAATATGCACATCTTAGAAGAAAATGGTATGGTGAATTGCAAACCGGTTGACAATCCAATGGACCCAGATGTCAAACTTTTGTTGAGACAGGGGGAGCTCTTTTCAGATCCTAGAAGGTATTAAAGATTGATAGGCAAATTGAACTATCTTACAATCACTCGTCTTGACATTGCTTTTGTTGTGAGTGTAGTTAGTCAGTTTCTCAGTTTTCCATGTGATTCTCATTGGGATGTTGTTATCCAGATTCTGAGATACATCAAAAGAGCACCAAATAAATGGTTACTCTATGAGGATAAGGGACACACATATATTTGTTGTTATGGAGATGCGGATTGGGCAGGATCACTTTCTGATCGTAGGTCAACTTTTGGGTATTGTGTTCTTGTGGGAGGAAATCTAGTATTTTGAAAAACTAAGAAACAAAATGTAGTAGCTAGATCCAGTGCAGAGGCAGAGTATCTGGCTATGACGAATGCAACTTGTGAACTCGTTTGGCTTAAGCAACTCCTGCAGGAAGTTAAGTTTTGTGAGGTGTCCCCTATGAAGCTTGTTTGTGATAATCAGGTTGTGTTGCACATTGCTTCCAATCCAGTGTTCAATGAACGGACAAAGTATATTGAAATCGACTGTCATTTTATTAGAGAGAAGTTAGTTGAAGGTGTTATCGTTACAGAGTTTGTTAACTCTAATGATCAACTTGCAGATGTCTTCACCAAGTCTCTAAAGGGTCCTCGGGTAGAATATATTTATAACAAGTTTGGTGCATATGATATCTATGCTCCAGTTTAAGAGGGGAGTGTTGAGTTGTATATAGATATAATTGTTATTATGTCATGGCTTATGTCATGATTATGCCATGGAATGTGTGTATATAGGTGTACACTCTTTTAGTTGATTAGAAGAGAAATTCCTAAAGCTATCTCTCTCTAAATTCTTACACTATCTATCCATTTCATTGGGGTGAATGTTACTGTAACCAGCCATCCTGGCCGCAACTGGAGAGCGTATAAATTACTCCGCCTTAACACACTGTCAGGTTCCGTGCATCCCTGTAGACACAGTGCAATGCTTGAGGTGATGAATGACGGATTCTGTACTGTTCTTATACATATATCACCAATACTCTTATTTTGTGGGCATGTTCTGTATTGAGAGCATTAAGTTTTTTCTTCTTTGTTCATTCCTAGTGAAGGCCATCTAGTATGGCTCTCTAGGAGCCTGAACAACTTAAATGGAGAGTGAGCTTGGAGTTCTGTGGGGTATGGGATTAATGCTAGGGGAAGTTTGAGATATTTTAAATTTTGGCAAAAAAAGAAAAAAGAAATTTCAAGTAATCAAGAACTTTGAAAATTTCAAGGAATCAAGACTTTGACAAATTTATCCCATGCACCTTAACTAATGTATGGAATTGATCATCATTATCTAAACCTTATCCCAACCAAGTTATAGTGTCAATTGACTTTTAAAAATCACATTCGCAATACAAAACAATGCAAAAGAACAATTCAGCAAAATTTTACAATGGATGCCCTTTTTGATGTAACCCTGTAGCGACGGAATGATGAATTGCAACACCATATTCATATGGAAAAGCTTTATGAGATACTAGTGAATGAAGATAATTGATATGATTGTGTTCCATCATATTGTTGAAATTGTGAGACCAATCTGTACAACATGGAAACATGACATGCATAGAAGCTGATAATCAACAAAAGAAAAAGAAAATTCAACTAATCCTCTTTACATGGTCTAATTTTCTGTTATTTTGGTTGGACTCTAATTTTGTTATGCTTGTTTCTCAATTTCTATAACATATTCATCGTTATCTCATCTTATACTAAGTGTTTCTACAGGGTGGTCATAGTCAGATATCGTGGTTTCAGTTTCTGCCTCATGAGTCTGATCTCAATCCTCTGCCTGATAAGAGGTTTTGTTTTTGCGCAGTTTGACTAATAATCCTATTACATTTCTTTTTTAATGTGACATCAGAAAAATACTATGTAATTCATATTCTAGCTCACTGCATAAACTACACTTTTCTTTTTTTGTGGGTAGCATAAAACTGGAGCAGAAAGATGCTGCTACTCTATTGGTGCTTTCATCCCATCTGCAGTTGCAGAAGGAAGGATTTCTTAGCACATGGACCAATTCTTTTGTTGGACCCTGGGATCCATCGCAGGGTCTTCACAACCCTGGTAAATATTGCAGTGAGTGGTTTCAGACTTCTGTTGCAATTGCTAGTTCTGTAACTACTAAATGCCTCTGTGAAATGCACAGATGAGAAAATCAAGCTCTGGCTTTTCCTTCCTGGGCGTAATTCATCTGTTATAGAGTCAGCTCAGCATGCTGTATCTAGGCTAAGAGGTATCTTCGCCTTCATAATTCAATATTGTATTAAAAATTAGGGTTTCTGGTTGCCTAGAAATTGGTTCTCTTCTTTGCAGATTTGTTAAAAACATCTTGATATTTGATTGTAGAACTCTACCCACAGAAATGACTATAAAATTGTATATCCTTAACTCAAAACCTTCACATCTATCGAGAATATTTCATGGATCACTTTCTTTCAGCTTTATTTAGTGCCTTCTTTTCTTTTCAGAAATTTGTGTAGGATAGTACTTATAAGATTTATTTGCTTTTATATTTGTGGTGGAAGTTCTTGCCTCTGGGATTTGGTCGGCTCCTGGAGACTCAGAAGAGGTTGCTGCTGCACTATCTCAGGCTTTAAGAAATCGTATAGAAAGGTACCTTTATGCTTTGAAGTTGTGTAGTGTATTGATTGAACTCCTAAATCAATAAAGCAACCATTTTTATGGTTTTGAATTTTATTCATTATAATGAAATAAAGCAAGCATTAAAATAGATGAGTAATAGTAAAATAGTTGGACTGGATAATATACCTATAGAAATATGGAAGCACATGGGAGAAGAGGGCCTTTTTTGGTTAATGAAATTATCTTATGTGATCCTTAAATCAAAAAGAATGCTGGTCAAGTGGAGGAAATAGACTTCAGTGTCTATTTGCAATGGAGATGTTCAAAGTTGTGGAAATTATAGAGGAATCAAGCTAATGAGCCACAATATGAAACTTTAGAGAGGGAATGTGAAAGAATAGGTTAGGGGAATGGTAAACTCTTCCACCGGGAATAATTTGTTGATATGTAAGACTTATATATAAAAAACTCCTAAAAAATCTCCTAATTCTTCTCCTATTTTATAAGAGTAGATTATAACACTTTAGCTACCTATTTTATAGATTTAGATTAGCAAGAATCTGGATAATCAATGATTGATTTATCCTCATTCTTTCTTCTCCTTTTTTGTGGTTATCTTGATCTGCATAGTCATGCCCTTCATTCTTCCTTATCTCCTTCCAACACTCCCCGTCAAGCTGGTGAATAGATGTCAATCATTTCCAGCTTGCTTCTAAGTGATTCAAAATCTTGTTTTTGCATTGCTTTAGTCAAGATATCTACTTCTTGATCTTCAGTAGGAACATAAGTGAGTCTTATGTCTCATTCTTCCTTCTCTTGCTTAACAAAATGTCTATCAATTTTAACATGCTTCATCTGGTCATACTGTACTGGGTTGTTTACAATACTGATGGCCGACTTGCTGTTATTGTAAAGAAGTTTAGGAGATGAAATAGTCAATAGATAAATCTTTCATCATCCTTTCTATCCATATTATTTCACAAATCCCTCGAGCAATGGCTTGATACTCAGCTTTTGCACTATTTTGAGCAACCACTTACTGCTTCTTGCTTCTCCATGTCACTAGGTTTCCTCACAGTTTGGTACAATACCTTGATGTGGATCTACTATCATCAATATAACCTGCCTAATCAGAATCTACATAGCCAATAATTCTTCTATCTTGATTTTTCCATGAACAACAACCCATTCCCAAGTGTTCTTTTGAGATACCTGAGAATATGGTAAGCTGCTTATAGATGTCTTTTAGTTGGTGAGTGCATGTATTGGCTAATAATACTTACAACATAGGCAATATCCGGCTTAGTGTGAGATAGGTAAATGAGCTTCCCTACTAGGCGTTGAAATCTCTCTTTATCAACCTGATATCTCTCTCTCTCTCTCTCTCTCTCTCTCTCTTATTTGTTCTTTCAATTGGGCTCTAGAGGAGTGCTTGCAGGCTTACACTCGAGCTTGCCTGTTTCTTTTAGCAAGTCTAGGGTGTGCTTCCTTTGTGATATGAAGATACCCTCCTTGCTTCTAGCAATTTCCAAGCCTAAGAAATATCTTAGTTCTCCCAATTCTTTTACTTCAAATGCCTCCCGTAGTTTATGTTTCAAATTCTCAATCTCTTGTGTGTTATCTCCGGTGATGATTATATCATCTACATAGACTATTAGGATAGTCCTCCTTCCATTAGCTTCCATCTTTGTAAAAAGATGTCAGAGTCCCGATTTGACCGGTAGGTTCTTCCGTAATTGAAGAAGAACCAAAGTAGACGGGAAAGTCGAATAAGAAAAAGAGAGGGAAAGAAGAGAGAGAGAGAGAGAGAGAGAGAGAGAATTAGGAGGGTGGTAATTTCCTCACAAGATCCCCATCCTCGGTGGTATTCTCTTATTTATAGGAGAGACAGCTATTTACATCTTCTAGAATAGCCAAGTGGCCATGTGCGCATGGTTCTAATCCCTTGCATACAACCTCTATACAGCCTTTATACAATTGTAACTACCCAACTAACCATGTGTTCCCTAATTATAAGATTACCCTCTCAGGCTGTGACAACTATTCTCCCCCCTTGAAGTATTTCTTGTCCTCAAGAAATCAGAGAAGGCTGGCCACTTTGGGATACTTCTGGAGAAGGACTAGAAGGTACTCCCAAGTGGTGTTGTTGGGGTGCAGATGTGTCCACTGCACCAAGACCTGTGTGAGTGGCAGTCAGTCATGGTAAATCACTCTCCTTTCTAGGACTGCTTTGGGCTCCACTTCTACTATGGGAACTTCAATTAGTTTCGGTACCTCCTGGCTGATCTCTTCTGTTGTGCCCACGACCTTCTTTAAAAGGGAGACATGGAACACTGGATGTAGCTCTACTCCATTAAGAAGCAACAACCTATAGGCCGCGGGACCCACCTTCTCAATAATCTTGAAAGGCCCATAGTATTTGAGACTGATTTTAGATATAGGACCCTTAGTGAAAAGATGTTGAAACCTCTTCACCTTCAGAAAAACCTCCTCACCCACCTCAAAATTTCGATCTATGTGGTGCTTATCCGTCATTTGTTTCATCCTTTACTGAGCTAGGGTAAGTTCTCTCTTGATCACCTGCGGGGCCTCTTGTCTGGCTTGCAAATATTGATTTGCCGTGGTTTCGGTTGGGCTGTAGTGCATGATAGCAGGGATGATAAGGGGTGGTATTCGAACAAGACTTCAAAGGGAGTCCTCTTGTGAGGCGTGTGATCGTTGGTGCTGTACCACCACTGTGCCAATGCCATCCATCTGTTCCAACTCCTTGGTTTGGTAAAACATAGGCACCTTAGGTATGTCTCTAAGCACTGATTTACCTGTTCAGTCTGCCCATCAGTTTCCGAGTGGTAAGCTGATGACAAATGCAATCCTATTCCTAACCCTTGGAATAAAGTTTTCCAGAATTGGCCGGTAAATACCTTGTCTCTATTTGTAATCATGGCTTGTGGCAACCCGTGTAGCTTGAATACATGGTCCATTAGTCTCTTGGCCACCTTTGTAGTAGTGAAGGGGTGTGCCAATGCAATGAAATGGCCGAACTTGGTTACTCGATCTACCACCACCAGAATAGTGTTAAAACCTTCTGACTTGGGCAACCCTTCAATGAAGTACATAGTAACTTGCTCCCACGCTTGGGATGGTATCTCTAAGAGTTGGAGTCGTCCCGAGTAAGGCACCTGCTCATGTTTACATCTTTGGCAGGTGCTGCACCTTAGAATATACTTTGTCATGTTCTTCTTGAGCTCTGGCTAGTAGAATAACTACCTAACTCGGTGGTAGGTTTCATTCATCCCTGAATGCCCTCCAATGGGAGAATCATGTAGAGATTGTAAAATTTGCTTCTTCAATTACTCATCGTCCCCAATCACCACCCTACCATTGTATCTAAGCAGTCCTCCCTTTAAAGTATATCTCGAGTCCTCTTGGGGTTGCATAGATAATTGAGCTAGCACCTCCTTGATCCAATTAGTTTGTTTGTAGTTGGTGGTTATGCCCTACACCCAATTGGGTACCAGAGCTGAAATTGCATGGTAACTCCCATTCGTTTCCCTTCTGGACAAGGCTGCCACCAAATTCTCTCGCCCTTTTCTATATTGGATCACATAATCAAACCCCATGAGTTTAGAGATCCCTTTCCTTTGCAGTTGATTGTGAGCCCTTTGCTGTGATAGAAATTTTAGGCTCTCATGGTCTGTCCTGATGGTGAAAGGTTGGCCCTTAAAGTAATACCTCCACTTCTCTATTGCCATGAGGACGACCAGCAGCTCTTTGTCATAAATATTTAGGCCAATATGCCTTGGGGCAAGAGCTTGACTTAGATAAGCTATTGGCCTGCCCTCTTGAATTAAGACTGCCCCTACCCCTGTGTCATAGGCATCTGTCTCCAAGACAAATTCCTTATTAAGGGACGCAAAAGCATCCTCAACTTGTACTCCCCACTAGAAGCTATTCTTTTTGAGTAGGCAGGTGAGGGGCTTACTAATCACACCATACCCTTTTATAAACCTCCAATAGTAGCCCGTGAGTCCTAGGAACCCCCTAAACTCCTTCAGGGTCTTAGGTTTGGGCCATTGCATCATTGCTGCAATCTTTTGAGGGTCAATACTTACCCCCCGGTCGGATATGATATGGCTAAGGTATTCCACTCTAGTCTTTGCGAAAGTACACTTGAACCTTTTCACATAGAGTTGATGGTGTTTGAGGATTTCAAAGGCCTTCCTTAGATGGATTAGGCGCTGATCTAGGTTAGGACTATAGACTAGAATGTTATCGAAGAAGACCAACACAAATTTTCAGAGGTGGGGAGCAAAGATCTAATTCATGAGTGGTTGGAAGGTTGTAGGTGCGTTTGTGAGGCCAAAGGACATGACCAAGAACTCATAGTGTCCTTGGTGGGTGTGAAAAACTGTTTCAGGGTAATCTTCAGGGTTCATTCTAATTTGGTGGTACCCTGAAGTGAGGTCCATCTTGGAAAAGACAGAGGCCCTAGATAGCTCGTTTAGGAGATCCTCAATGATGGGAATGAGAAACTTATTTTGATGGTTATGGAGTTGAGCTGTTGGTAATCCACGCAGAACCTCCATGACCCATCCTTTTTCTTTACTAAGAGAACTGAGGATGCAAATGGTCTTTGGCTTGGTTGGATCAAGGATTTAGATAGCATTTCCTTGATCAGTTTCTCTATTTTTGGACAGGGGAATATCGTAGGCCCTGTGGTTGATGGGTTCACTGTTTGGTTTGAGATGGATGGAATGGTCAAGGAATCTAGGAGGGGGAAGTGTGGAAGGTGTGGCAAATAAATCCCCAAACTCCATTAATAATGTGTGAATCAGGTACCTGAGTAGTTGTTGTTGATAAAGACTTGGCCATGTTCTATCCACCACTTCTTTGTCTTCCTGTTGCATATTCCTCCTCTTCCTCCACCTCCATTTCTCGGGCATATAGGGAGTGTAGCTACCTTATTAATGTGCCTCCCTACTCTGATAATCTTTGCAATCCATTTCCTGTTATCGCCTTGGATTCCCCTGCTCCTTGGCACCCCACTAGGATCACCTTATTGAAGTCAAAGATGAGGGGACTTATAGTTTGCATCCAATCGACCCCTAGCACAATGTGGCATCCCCTCAACCTTAAGATTTGCAGATCAATAGAAAGCTCGTGCCCATTCATTGTCCATTTGAACCCAATACACTTAAATTGACCCGCCATCCGGCTCCCATTAGCTATCAATATCGATAGTGGGGTCGTTAAGCTGCATTGTAGAAGAGTGGCTGTTTCCTCATCAAGGAGACTAAAGGTGCTTCCATTGTCAATGAGGACTACCAATGTCCTCTTTCCCACTATCCCTTTCACCTTGACCACCTTGCTTGAGGCCTAGCCTTGCAACACAACATGGATAATTCACCACCCTCTTCGCCCTCTATAGGTTCCTTTTGTTCTTCCTTGTCCGCTTCTTCCTCTTCTTCTTCTCCCTGGCCCTTCATTGTCAACAACAACCTCTTACATTGATGCCCTGGGCCATACTTCTCTCCGCACTTGAAGCAAAGCCCCAATTGCCTCTTCTGTTCTATAGGCAAAGCCTTGGTTGGGGGTGGGCCCGGTGGATTTCTTCCAGTTAACCCACTCCTTGGCCAGGGTTGGTTACTTCCTCTATTCATCCCACTCTAGGAAGTCTCCTCTCTATTGCCCTTGGCTGATAGCTTGTGCCTCTTAGCGAAGGTTTCCAATGATAGTTTGTGAAGGTGGGCTTGCTCTGCTGCTTGTCTGACTGATGTTGAATCGAGCATCTTCACGGTAGGTCGGATCAAGTCATCCAGCTCATTGATGAAGCTGAACACAAAATAGCTTTCATCCAATGAGGGGTGTGCAAGGGATAATAAGGACCTTAGCTCTTCGAATCTCACCTGATAGTGATACGCCTCCATTGTTCCCCTTTGTTTCAACTTATTGAATTCCTTAATGACATCAGTCCTTGTCTTCTCTCCGAACCTGTTGCAGAGGCCATTAACGAACTCACCCACCCGATAAGCGTCCGCTGTCTTCTCCATTTCGTCCTCCCTCGGCTCCAATTTTGGAACTAGGCATCCGCTACATCATCCAAGTAAGCGGCCGCTGTGTTAACCTTCTCTCTGTCAGCCACCCGATACTGGTAAAAGACTCTTTCACACCGCCGGATCCCCCACCGGGGTCTGTCCCTCTCAAGCGGAGGAATGTCCATTTGTGGCGCCGGTACGGTGAAGTGATTCCCACCAATTCCTCAATTTGTATTGTCTTGCTCTATCTTCGTTCTTTCTCCCATCTCTCCTTGATTATTGGGTCTCTGCTTCTCCCTTGGCGTTATCAGAATTGGTACCGATGAAGATCTGGGGGGAAAATCTGTGGGGAGGCTAGCATGAGGCTGTCGAGCAAAGATGCTCAAAGCAACACTCAACTGTTGGTTGAATTGCTGACTTAGTCCAGCAATCTCCTCTTCGAGCCTACTTACTGCTCGATTCACCGTTCGATCTAGATTGGCCGCATACTCCAACCGGCTTAGGTTAATCTCCTCCTGCGTGTTTCTAATGCCCAATTCCAATACATCCAAACGATCTTCTACTTGCTCTTGATACTATCGCATCCCACCTTCCATGGCATCCAACATAGATTCCGTTTGTTTCGCCCTTGTTCCTTTTGCCATCTCCACAACCCTCGGGTCGTCGGCTCTGATACCAATTGTTAGATCCCCGATCTGATTGGTAGATTCTTTCGTAATTGAAGAAGAACCGAAGTAGGCAGGAAAGTCGAATAAGAGAGAGAGGGGGAGAGAAAGAGAATTAGGAGGGAAAATATTAGTGGTAATTTCCTCACATGATCTCCATCCTCGGTGGAATTCTCTTATTTATAGGCACTGTTGTTAGAATCATACGATTCACGATTTGAATCGTATGATTCGACTCAATTCATATAGAAATCGAGTCGAATCTATAGGGTGAATCTAAAATTTCTTACAATCATACGATTCACGATTTGAATCATACAATTCAACTCAATTCATATAGAAATCGAGTCGAATCTATAGAGTGAATCAAAAATCCCTTAGAATCGACCGTGAATCGCATGATTCATCTGATTCGTGCGACTTCGTTTGCATGTGCACTTTAATAAAATATTTGTTCGATTTGGCTATCTTTGAAGACAAAGAAGATGATGATGCTCTTGAACTTGAAGATGAAGATGATTGATAACTAGTGAAGATTATGGACAATGGAGTTTATTAGTGACCTAATAGTTGTAGGTTTTTTTTTTCCCTAACTTGTTATTTTGAAAGTGGTTTGGTTTGATGCAATTTGAATTTAAAGGCAACATGAATATACTTTTGTCTTTTGGTATAATTTTAAACTTAGTAAATATATTTAGAAGTATTATTTATCTATTTATATTTAAAAGAATTGATCATGGTGGATACATTATTTATTTTTTATGAATATATATTATTTATAGTTAAAATTGAGAATGTGTACCGAATCTTACGATTCAATTCGATTCTCAATTCACGATTCATAAAATAAGGATTTTGATTCTCAATTCAAATTTCAATTTAACAACTATGTTTATAGGAGAGAGAGTTATTTACATCTTCTAGAACAACCAAGTGGCCATGTGTACTTGGTTCTAATCCCCTGCACACAACCTCTATACAATCGTGTAACTACCCAACTAACCATGTGTTCCCAATTACAAGATTACCCTCTCGGGCTGTGACAAAAGAGTGTGATCAACGAGCCTTGTTTGTATCCAAGCTGATTTAGAGTATCACTAAATCTCTTAAACCATGCCCTGGGAGATTGCATAAGACCATACAAAGACTTTTTCAACCTGTATACGTTTTCTCTTGTGTCTTCTCTTTCAAATCTTGGTGGTATCTGTATGTAAATTTCTTCCTCCAACTCTCCATTTAAGAAGGCATTCTTTATGTCTAATTGATTTAGCCTCTAGTCTAAGTTCACTGCACTCATGAACCATGCTCTAGCAGATTGCTTAAAGGCCATATAAAGACTTTTTGAAGTTACATACCTTTTCTCTTGTGTCTTCTCTTTCAAATCTAGGTGGTGTACGCATGTAAATTTCTTCCTCCAGCTCTCCATTTAAGAAGACATTCTTTATGTCTAATTGATGTAGTGTTCAGTCTAGGTTCACTGCATCGGTTAGATAGCCTACTTTTCCCTTTCCTTGAACTACTAATAAGATTGATTGGGACCATTATCTGAAATTGGTTCCATTCAGCTTGTGTTGAGTGATCTGGAGAGTGTGGCTTTCAAATGGCTGTTGGAACAATTGGAACTTGATTCTCCTTCATTGGAGGAGGATTAGTTGTAGAAGTCTCACTAGCTGTTTGTTTTATAGGCATATCGTGGACTTTAAGACTCTATGCAGTAGGAAACAAAAGATCAAGTGCCACAAGAATATGGCTCTAATACCATGAAAGGATAGGTTAGGGGAATGGTAAACTCTTCCACTGTGAATAATTCATTGTTATGTAAGACTTATATACACAAAACTCCTAAAAAATCTACTAAAAAATCTCCTAATTCCAGTGAACAAAAACGCGGCCTAGGCGGCCGCTTAGGCGGAGCCCAGGCGCTAGGTGGCCCTTGGCCGCCGCGAATAAGGCCAAGTAGGCCACCTTAGGCGCCAGCCCGGCTAATTGGTACCGGGCGGCGCCTAGGCGCCCAAGGCGGACGCCTAGCCGCGTGAACTGTCTGGCCAAGGCGGACGCCAAGGCGGCTAAATCGGCCGCCTGGGCCGCGTGAAGCGCCTGGGCCGCGTGAAGTGCCTGGTATCAATTGATTAGGGTTTTGGTTCCTTACCCGTTAGGTCGTTACCCCTTTCCCTCGGTTAATATTTCTCTCTCGCGCGCACAGCCTCAGCCACCGACAGTCTATTGCTGAATCGCCGTCGCCGTCGCCTCTCTCCTTCTCGCGCACGCCGCCACCGTCTCCTCTTGTAGTTGCAGAGTCGCTGTCGGCAACGATTTGATCGAAGGAGGCAGACGGTCCGATTGGCAATGGCAGGGGGCAGCGACGTGCTCGGAGGAGGCAGATGGTCCGATTGGCAATGGCGGGGGCAGCGACGTGCTCGGAGGAGGCAGGTATGAGAGAGAGAGAGAGAGAGAGAGAGAGCGCTGTGAAATTTGGTTGGGGGAGGGAGTCCGCTGAAGCGCTGAAATTTGAGGGGTGGGAGTCGCGCTGAAATTTGAGGGAAATTTGAGGGGGTGGGGGCTGGGGTGGGAAAAAAAAATAATATATTAAGAAAAAAATGTAAAAAAAAAAATATTAAATTTTCTAGGCGGCAACTTGCCGCTCGACTAGCGCCTAGCGCCTTTTAGAACACTGCCTAATTCTTCATCTATTTTATAGGAGTGGACTACAACCCTTTAGCTACCTAATTTACAGATTTAGATTAGTAAGAATCTGGATAGTCAAAGACTGATTTATCCTCATTCTTTCTTATCCTTTTTTGTGGTTACCTTGATCTGCATAGCTGTGCTCTTCATTCTTCCTTATCTCCTTCCACCAGAATGATTAGCAAAGATTAAGAAAAAAAATCAAGGTGTTGGAAAGCCACTTTGTTTTCATGGCTGGTAGGTGAATGGAAGCTATATATTTGTTGAGGTGCCTAATGGAAAGGTATAGCGATAAAGAAACTGACTTGTGTTAGTGTATTGATCTAGAAAATTCTTATGACATAGTTCCTAGAGAAGTCTTATGGAGGGTCTTAGAAAAGAAAAGAGATTACTTGTATACAAGTAATGATTACTAAATTATCCAATTCTAGTGAATAGGATTTTATAGTGGGATTATATCAAGGATCTACATTGGGTTCTGTCATGATATAAGTCACAGCAGGGGAATATAACATGCAAGTGACGGGGCTGTCGCATGAACGGTTAGGAAGTTGGCTAGTTATTTCTAGAAGGGGATACTAGTGTAAATAAAACTTCCCCTTGGCAGGAATTGAAGTGTGAGATCCTCCCTATATAAAAGACCCGCTTGATTGTATTCGAGCATGCTGAAATTTGAATCAAATTCATTCTAAATTCTTCCTTAATTCTCTCTCTCTCTCTCTCTTTCGAATTCTACCACTCTCCCTAATTCTCTGGAATTCTTGCAAATTCTACGGAGTTCCTTGTTAGATCCTTCAAGATCTGACAAATTGGTATGCTTGTCCTGGGCCAAATGAGTAAGTAGCAGAAGAGATGGCAATAAGGGGACTCGAATGAAGAATTTCGAGTCACAAGTGCAGCAATTCCTTGTGACGATGACCGACTTGCAAGCTCGAGTGGAATTGCTGGAGATTAGATCCAATCGCAACCATGAATCGATCACGACGATGGACCGAAAGATGGATGCCTCACTCAACAATTTGGAGAGGAGGTTGGATGTGATCCGAGATGAGGTAGGGAATCATATTCGTGAGCAGTTGCAGAGCTTCATGGTAATGTTTACACGTCAAACTCAGGTAAGTTTATCACTTGATTTCCCCTCGAGAGAATGGACCGAACCGGTCCTTCCGGTGTTGGAGGAAGGAATGGGAATGCCGGGCCCTCTGAAATTGAGGTAACCCCGAGGGAGGGAGAGGATATGGAAATGGAACTTAGGTGAGAGGGATCGGTTGTCCACAATCAACCGGGGTTCCCTATGCCTAAGCTGGAGATTTCCATGTTTGATGGGAGTAATTCGAGATGGTGGGTGAGAAGATGTGAAAGAATGTTCGGATGGTACAATATACCGGAGGGACGTAGGGTAGCCCCGGCAGCCTCATACCTTAATGATGCGGGGGATGCATGATACCAAGGCTGGTCACAGAATAGAGGAGTGTCCTTGGGGGGAATTTGTAGTAGAAGAATTCAATAAATTGCAACAAGAAGGGGGTGTGCTGGCTTATCAAGCGCATTTTGAAGAGTTGAGATCGATTATGGTCACCTTGAATTCCCATCTCTCAGAAGCATATTTTGTCTCTAGCTTCTTGAGTGGCTTGAATGAAGAGCTCCAACCTATAGTCAAGATGCTTAGGCTGGAGATAGTGGAGGAAGCAGCCGAGAATGCAAGGTTGCAAGAGATCATGGTAGAAGCAATCATGAAGAAACATAGGCAGCAGAACAGGGGAACTAAGGGGGGAACCGTTGCGCCGATGATGAAAGGGTATGGAAGGGAGTTGGTAAAGGTAAACCCGGGGTGAGAGGAGTGGCAATGACTGCACTTGGCGGCCATACGGTAGGCTAGGGTGGAAAGTTGATAGATTAACGAAGAATTGGAGACAGACCTAGCTATGCTTCAAATGTGGTTACCAATATCATCTGGGACACCAATGTAAGAGGCAATTACTCTTTTTGGAAGGTGAAGAGGGAGCTATGGAAGAAGAAGAGATAGTGGAAGAAGAGGAGTTAGGGGGTGAAGATAATGGAGAAATCTCGTTGCATGCACTTAAGGGGTTAACCAACAACAAAATTTCAAGGTGGAAGGTAAGGTGCAGGAGGGCAATCTGATGATTTTAATCGATTGTGGGAGTACCTATAGTTTCTTGGACAATAGTACTACTAAAAGACTTCATTGCAAGATGACAGGAACCTAACTCTTGTCGGTGACTGTTGCTAATGGACACAAGGTGCTAAGCAAATCAGTTTGTACTTGGTTTTGTTGGGAAATGCAAGGTGAGTTGTTTGAGGTGGATTTGAGGTTGTTCAAGCTAGGGGGCTATGATAGGAGTGTTAAAAAAAGTCGCTAAACCGCAATTTCCGGTCGAATCGAATCGGCTGGTTTTTTTGAAGTGGCGGTCTGGTTTGGCAGACCGGCGCCAGACCGCTGGTTCGGTTTAAAACCAAATTGTCCGCATATATAATATATAATTTAAAAAAAATATAATTTATATATTATAAATATAAAAAGGGGTAGGAGGTCTCTTCGGCTCTTCCTCTCCTCTTTCTCTCCCCTTTTCCCCTAACCAAACCCTAACCCTAAGCCATTTGCACCCACTCACGCCCGCTGCACCCTCTTTCTCTCCCCTTTGCTTGGACGATCGTCGATCGATGCCAACCCCCATTTCTCATTTCTCTCTCTCTCGCGCACGCGCGCTCTCTGTTCTCACAACCTTTCTTTGATCGCTGCCACTACCTCCCATCTCTGTGAGCTCCACTGCCCCCCACCGTCACCATCCACAACGCTGTAGTCGATGGTCGCTGACTTGTTGCATCTCGCTCTCGCTTTCTACTGGTGGTCTGGTCGCTGCGGCGCTCCCTTTGCCTCTTTGTCGCTTTCGGCTTTGGTTCATTGCACGTCGACCTTTTTGTTGCTCACTCTCGGACTCTCCACTCTTGATCCGTTCTATGTCCCTTGAATTTGAACAGTTTGGTGGCCGACGGTCGCTATTGTGCAGGCTGCCCAACGCCCCTGCCTCTCTCTCGCTCTCGCTCACTACCACTGTAAGTTCTCTCCTTTACTACTCTATTGGGTTTTGAGTTTCAGGCTTATAGGACTATTTTATGGGTTTGGTTGCTGGCATATTAGGGTTTCTTGTTTCTCAAATCGTAGAAACAAACCGCTCGGTTTGTTAAGAGGTGCAAACTGCATGTGCAGTTTGGTGCCTTTTTTTGGGCAAAAAACCAGCCAAATTGAACTATGAACACTCGTTTGTAGAGCAACCGGTATATCTTGATTTGGATATGTGCTTGTTGCTCTGCTTTTGATCAATATTGCATCAGACCGCGAAAACTGCACTAGACCGCACTGCAAATTGTAGTGCGGTCTGGTGCGATTTTCGTGGACCAAACCAAACCGTGCGGTTTGGTTTAATGCCAAACCGCATGTGCGGTTTGGTGTGTTGAAAATAGCCTAAACCGCCCAAACCGCGTTGTGAACACCCCTAGACTGTGATGTGGTGTTGGGAGTGGATTGGATAAAACAAGTCAGCCCTATCAGCTTTGACTTTAACCGAATGGAAGTCACCTTTGAGGAGGAGGGCAAAAAGATGACTCTCACGGGTAGTAGAGAAATTGGGGCTTGTAAGATGATCACGGGAAGTAGGCTACAAAAACTACTCAAAAACAAGTGGGCTCAAGTAACCCAGTTGTTTTCAATCCAAGCAGTAGAGGAGGCAAAGAAAGAAGTGAACTGGAAAGGGAATTCAACCTAACTGCGCTCAATCAAGACCAAAATCAATTAGAGGTACATCAACCTAACTGTCTTAATATGCTTTCGGCTGAATACGAGGAATTGTTTGTAGAACCTAACTCCCTGCCACCGAAAAGATCCTTCGGTCACTCAATCAACCTGAAACCCAATTCAGAACCCGTTAACATTAGATCTTATTGATACCCCCCTCACCAGAAAATTGAAATTGAAAAAAATGGTGAGGGAGATGCTACAACAATCCTTAATCCGGCCAAGCTAAAGCCCATACGCATCCCCTATCCTACTTGTCAAGAAGAAGGATGGCTTATGGCGCTTTTGCGTTGACTATCGTCAACTTAACGCCTTGACCA
The DNA here is from genome assembly GCA_036245055.1 of Diospyros kaki. Lineage (NCBI taxonomy): Eukaryota > Viridiplantae > Streptophyta > Magnoliopsida > Ericales > Ebenaceae > Diospyros > Diospyros kaki. Next base: position 36,902,132 of record BSEG01000016.1, read on the forward strand.
TCAAAGATAAATTCCCAATCCTTATAATTGAAGATTTACTTGATGAACTGAAAGATGCTTCCATCTTCTCCAAATTGCACTTACGCTCGGGGTACCATCAGATTTGCATGAAACCTAATGATATCCACAAGATAGCCTTCCAAACCCACCATGGCCACTATGATGCCATTTGGGCTCACTAATGCCCAATTACTTTTCAATCACTTGTGAACTAAGTCTTTGAGCCTTTCCTACATAAATTCATCCTAGTTTTCTTCGATGACATCCTAATCTACAGCCAAACTTACACCCAACACTTATAGCACCTAAGGACTACATTCGATATCCTCAAGTCCAGCCAATTGTATATTAAAGGGTCTAAATGTGCCTTTGGTCAGAAGCAGGTGGAGTACTTGGGCCATGTTATTTTAGGGGAATGGGTGAGTACTGATTTGTGGAAAGTAGCAGCCATGGTTAATTGGCTTAGGCCTACTAACCTGAAGGCTTTGAGGGTCTTCTTGGGGTTGATAGGGTATTATAGACGATTTGTAAGAAATTATGGCCTCATAAGTTGGCCATTAACAAAACTTTTGAAGAAAGACGGGTTCAAATGGGGGCCGGAGGTAGAAAAGGCATTTGGACAATTGAAGGATGCCGTGTCCAAGGCATCAGTGTTGGGTTTTCCTGACTTTAGTAAACCCTTCACCCTTGAGATAGATGCTTGTGGTACAAGGATACGGGCAGTGTTAATGCAAGAAGGGAGACCCTTGGCTTATCTCAGCCTTACCTTATCTTCTAGGCATGAAGGGCTGAGCATATATGAGAAGGAGTTGGCAGTGGTGATGGTTGTAGAAAGATGGAGACATTATTTAGAAGGAGGTTAGTTCATCATATGCACTGACCATGAGAGTCTAAAATTTCTCCTTTAACAGAATTACTAACACATCTCTAGAGGAAAGGGATGGCCAAACTCATGGGCTTGGACTATACCATACAATATAAGAAGGGAAGAAAGAATGTGGTTGTTGACGCCTTTTCCAGGTGCTATGAGGAAGGGCCAATCGCAACCCTCACTGTGGTGACCTCGGATTGGTACAAGGAGGTAGAGGAGAGATGCCAAGATGAAGGAACTAAGGGAACAGTTGATCCTAAGCCTCGACAGCAAGCTTGGATATACCCTGAATCAGGGAATGGTGAGATATAGAGGAAGACTAGTAATTGGGAATAGCGAGGTCCTAAAGAAGAAGATATTGAACTCCCTACATGAGTCACCCTTGGGAGGCCATTCAGGCATCCAGAACACCTACCACAAGGCGAGGCAAAACTTCTATTGGCCCTAATTAAAAAGGTATGTGACTGAATTTGTCATGGCTTGTGACATATGCAGCCATTGCAAATATGAAACAGTAGCCCCCATTAGGCCTATTACAACCCCTACCTATCGTTGCTCAAGCATGGGAGAGCATTGACATGGACTTTATTGAGGGCTTGCCTAAATCGGAGGGAAAAGATTGTATTATGGTAGTAGTAGATAGGTTCACGAAGTTTGCACACTTTATTGGTTTGACTCACCCTTACTCTGCTCAAGAAGTGGCCAGGATTTTCTTAGACCAAGTCATGAAGTTGCATGTAGTACCCCATTTAATAATTTCTGACCAAGACAAGATCTTCACCAGCCTATTATGGCAGGAGCTAATGAAGGTTTTAGGAGTGAAATTGAAGATGTCTACAGTCTACCATCCTCAAACGGATGGTCAGACTGAGCAGGTGAATCAATGTCTGGAGGGGTACTTGAGATGCCTCTGTTTTGTCCACCTTAAGGGATGGCACATATAGGTTTCCCTTCGATGAAGAGGTCACCCTTTGAAGTGTTGTTTGGCTATCAACCCCCACTTCTTCCAGCTATGGGGGAAGACACTATTGTGGCCACTGTGGAGGCCTATTTGGAAAAAAAGGCAGTGTGTATTGCAACAACTCAAGGAAGAATTGACAATGGCTCAAAACCACGTGAAGCAGTATGCGGATAGAAGAAGAAGTGAGAGGGAATTTGTTGTGGGGGAGAAGGTCTATTTGAAAGTCCGGCCAGCCCACCTCAAGAAGCTTGCCCATGGACAAATAACCAAATTGAGCCCCAGGTATTATGGACCCTACCTAATTGAAGCCAAGGTGGGGAATGTGGCATATAGGTTGAAACTATCGGAAGAGACAAGGATCCACCCAGTATTTCATGTCTCTTTACTCAAGAAATCAGTGGGAGAACAGCAGGTGGCTTCCAACTTACCCCAGTTGTCGAGGGAGGTGGATGTGACAGCAAAGCCTAGCTTAATACTGGACAAAAGAGTCTTGTACAAGCACGGGGCTCCCATCATCCAAGTGTTGGTTAAATGGTCCGATCTTCCCCATGTTATTACTGTAATTTCCTTTTTGTTATTTCTATTTACTGTTGTAATTTCCATTCTGTTAAAGGTTGTAGCCTAGGGAATCCACGTGCATGTGGATTTAGGTGGCGGAGACGGTTACAATCGCCTAGCTATAAGGAATCTTCCTTGGCAAGCTGTATAAATTGTTCCCTACCAATTTCCTTGAATTTTCAATGAAGAATATTGACACATTTTATCCTTTCTCTCTCGATCTTACTTCCTCTCTCAATCTCTCTCTCTCCTTCATCCTTCCCTCTGTTTATTACTCGGTTCCTTTAGAAACATCTTCCCATTCATACCGAATAGGAAGAGGGACAATTGCCAGGCCTAGGCTATGACACTAACTACTATTATAATACAATTATTGCCTTGGAAATCCTTGGGGTCGTGACAATCCCTCCATCCTTGAGAGAGTTCTTGTCCTCAAGAACTTAAAAGTGATTGGCCACTATTCTCTTCTTCCAATCCCGGTTTTTTCTATCAAATTTCTTCTTCTTCTCTTCTTCCTTTCTCTCCTTTTCCTTCTAAGCCTTTTCCTCTCTTATCTTACGTTCCGTTGCTTTTTCCTTTCCTGCAAGAATAAAATGTAGGTTCCAAGGATCGCCATGTCAAGACTCCCTTCTCCAATGCCAACACTCCCGAACCAGATGGCAACAACCTTCTCTTCCATCATCTTCCTTTCCTTATGTTTCAATTTTTCCTTCCGCATCCTCCTTTGCTCCAAATCACAAATATACTGTTGGAAAATTTCAATGTGATCAATTTCTTCCTAACGTGAGCATTCTCCATCAACCTCTAGCCAATCTTAAACTAATCTCCATTGGTTTTTTACTTTAATTAAGGCATAAGCTTCCTCACAATTGACTGATTTTTCAGCTGGAATTACGTGGTCCAAAGTAGGTAATTCAGCAACTTCTTCCAATCCTATTCCTTCAAGAGAAATAGATTTAAGATCTTCAAAATCTAAAGCTGTTAGGATCGTTTCCATTCTCCACTTCTTAGCATCTTTTGCTTCCTAATTATTTAGGAAGGGATGAAAATGTTCCACAGGTTCCTCAATAGTTGAAACATGACCTCCATCACGACTTTCATCTCCAACTTGATTTATAACCGGAATATCTGATGAATCAATACTGACCTTATACATATTTAAAAGTTGAATCAACATTTCATCCATTTGGTCGAACTTTTGGTTGATGTTAAAAGAAAATTTCTCTAATGTTTTTCCAATGACTGTACACTTCCACTAAATCCTTTGGCCATCTCGACAGTTTCAATCCTTGAAAATTCACTTTTGTATCAGCCTCTCAATCAGCTTCTAAGGACCTCTTAGAAATAGAGAATCAATTAACAGTCTTTGTGAACAACCTTTAGGTATTGCCTTACCCGCAATCGAGATCTCCTTTCTCACAGCCTGCTGAAACTTCCTAAGCTTAAAGGATAGATGCAACTGAGAACAACCTATGGGTATCGCTTATGTTCAGCAATCGCTGATAATCAACAATTGCCTGACTTCCACTTTTTTTGAGTTCGTCTTCCTGAATCGTCTTAGAATGAACAACTTTTAGCAGTTGCCTAGGGTTACAAAGTCAATTCCTGAATCTGCTTCGCCTTCCTTGATTGACTACAATAATGCTTGAAATCACAGTCGAAAGCCACCTTCAATTCCAAGTTGAGATCTACTTGCTTTCTCTCGGTTTCGATCGGTCTTTGTTTCCTTCAAAATGAAATTGGAAACATTGCTTGCGCTTTCCTATCAACGTCGAGACCAATTGATATCATCGAAATCCTTGAATTCGCCAACTCTATAAACTTCATCGAAACCACACAAATCACTGCTTGATCAATTCTGCAGCCTTAGAGATTGCTTGAGTAAACTACCCAAATTACAGGAATTACATCCAAGGAGCGTTGGCTCTGATACCAAATTGTCATGAACCTAGGGTTTTGATAGGAAATTGGAAGAAATCAAGGGGGAATTAGACTGAGAGGGAGGAAAATACAACAAGAATTGGGGGTGGATTATAGACAAAACAACAAAGAGGGGAGATTGGAGAGAAATCAAAGGGATTAGGAGAGAGATTAGAGGGAAATTGAGAGAGGACTGATGAGAGGGAAATATGACCAGTGTTCAAAAAATCGGCCTACGCGGCTACCTAGGTGCTAGGCGGCCACTGGCTGCCCCGAATATGCCCTAGTTGGGTCTCCTAGGCGCCGGTCCGAGTAATTGGCTGGCTTGGGTGCCTAGGCAGCCCAAGCGATGCCTAGTCGACCCGCGTGCTTGGGTTGTCCAATTTGTTGGCTTTAAATATCAGTAGGGTTTCTTTTCTAAATCAGTAAATCGAACCTCTCAGCGTCTCCCCTTCTCATACTCTTCTCACCCCAAGGCCGTCGCTGCCTCAAAGCTGCCGCCTCAACACTGTCGGCCCGCCAGTACCCCACTAACGTCCCTACGTCCAACTCCATCCTCGCCGCCAAGCTTCATCGTCATCGTCTAGTAGTACTTGGGAATACTTGCTTGACCTGCTAAGGCAATTTCTGCAAGCAGCCAACTTACTCACTATTTCTTGAGGACAGGAAATGTCTCAAGCAAAGGGGAATTTGTCATGATATAAGTCACGACAGGGCAATGTTCTAAAAGGCGGCCGCCGCGAGTTCCTCCAAATCGGCCCCTTAGGCGCCGGCCCAATTAATCGGGCTCGGGCGGCTCCTAAGCGGCTGATGTGGCCAAGGCGGCGAGGCGTTGTCTTGGCCGCCCAGACGTGGTTTGGGCTCGAGACCTCTCACTCGACTCCATCAGTGATGATCGTCGCAACCGCCGTCGCCGCCGCATCGGCCTGGGTCGCCCGACTCTGTCGTCGCCGTCGCCATCGCCGCCGCTGGACAGGGACTGGAACAACCTTCGGAATTACCTGTGGTAACATAGCGACGGTCCGATTGACATTGGCGGGGGGCAACGATTTGATCGAAGGAGGCAGACGGTCCGATTGGCAATGGCAGGGGGCAGCGACGTGCTCGGAGGAGGCAGACAGTCCGATTGGCAATGGCGGGGGCAGCGACGTGCTCGGAGGAGGCAGGTATGAGAGAGAGAGAGAGAGCGCTGCGAAATTTGGTTTGGAGGGGGAGTCGCGCTGAAGCGCTAAAATTTGAGGGGGTGGGAGTCGCACTGAAATTTGAGGGGGTGGGGGAAAAAATAATATATTAAGAAAAAAATGTAAAATATTAAAAAAATATTAAATTTTTTAGGCGGCGCCTAGGCCCCGGGCCCCGCCTAGGCGCTAGGCGGCAGCTTGCCGCCCGACTAGCGCCTAGCGCCTTTTAGAACACTGCGACAGGGGAATATAACATGCAAGTGGTAGGGCTATCACATAAACGGTTAGGAAGTTGGGTAGTTATTTCTAGAAGGGTACTAGTGTAAATAAAACTTCCCCTTGGCGGGAATTGAAGTGTGAGATCCTCTCTATATAAAGGACCCGCTTGATTGTATTCGAGCATGCTGAAATTGGAATCAAATTTATTCTAAATTCTTCCTTAATTCTCTCAATCCCCTCTCTCTCTCCCGAATTCTACCACCCTCCCTAATTCTCCAGAATTCTTGAAAATTCTCTGGAGTTCCCGGTCAAATCCTTCAAGATCTGACAGGTTCTAGCTTTTTGCCCTAGTAATGGATGAACTTACTAAACATGTCCAAGCAAAGGTGCCATCGTGTATTTTATTTGCAAATGATAATGTATTGGTGGACAAGACAAAAGAAGGCACGAATGCTGAGCTTGAGATATAGAGAAACACTTTAGAATCTAAAGGTTTTAAATTAAGTCAAGTGAAAATCGAGATTTGGAAAGTAAGTTTAGTAAAAATGTGAAACTATATGATCAAGAAAAGATCAATTCATATATCTTGGATAATAATCCAAAAGATGGAGAGATTAATGATGATGTTATCCATAGAATTAAGGCAAGATGGTTAAAATGGAAAAATACATCTAGTTTAGTGTTTTGTGTGCGATAGTAAGATTCCAATAAAGCTAAAAGGAAAATTTTGTAAGACAACTATAAGACTAGCTTTGTTGTGTGACATAGAATGTTGGGCAATGAAGCACTAACTTGCAAAATATGAATGTGAAGAAGATTTGGATGCTAAAATGGATGTGGCGCCATGCAAGAAAAGATAAAATTATGGATGAGGTTGTTCGTTATAAGGTTAGAGTAGCTTCTATTGAAGATAAGTTGCTTGAGACATAATTAAGATGGTTTAGTTATGCGAAATGATCAATAGAGGCTCCTTTGAGGAGAGTAGATGAAATGAAGTATATGGTCAGTAAAAGAGGTAGAGGAAGGCCAAGAAGAACATGGTGGAAGACACTTTGGTATGATATTAGTTGTAAGGGCTGTATAGAAGACAGGGTCATAGATAGAAATGAAATGACTAGAGATCTAAAATTTATGAAACCTAATCCCATGTAGTGGGATAAAGGCTTGGTATGCTGTTTTCATTCTTGTTAAATTTTAATTTGTTCTCTGTCATAACTTGCTGATGAGAACTTACTGGTATTAGCAGAGCCATGATGGGACTTTCCTATATGAGATTTGGTGATGTATTCTCAAAGTACCGACCATTTTCGCAAAGTGAAGAGCTTTTCAGGTTTGTTCTAGAAATTGCATTATCTATATAATGCTAACTGTTCTAAAATGATAATGACGATGATGCTTTCGTTATTCAACATTCCAGTTTCTTATGTTATATGAGTTCTGCAACTTATTTTGTACTTTCATTCATGCTAATTAGAATGTTGTGCATTCACCGTGCTTATCTACTGAAAGAAGTTGGGACTTTTGTTTTTGGGTCAAGACTTAGATAAGCCATGCGAATCAAATAGGATGGTGACTGGTAGCATTTCTCTTGATTGTTATCACAGAAAGATTTATTTTCTAATGTTCTATTGAAATTACTGCATTTTCCAAAAGAGTTCTAAATCCGAAATTACTGCTGCAGAATCACTTTTGACTCCTTTATTGCAACTAGCACCTTTTCTTTTCTAAACCATCAGCAACTTGAGCCAATAATAGACCAGATTGATCTCGATCAATAATGATCTTTTGTTTGTTCTGGGCAGCCTCCCACATTGTTAATTGTAGTTTTAGTTTTCTCCATTAGCCTTTGATGATTTCCTTCTGGTAGTCCTACTCTATTAAGGCTGCCATATTTTTTGCATGGAAGGAAACAATACAAGTGTTTAAAATCTTGCTCCTTTGATGAATCAATCTATTGGAAGTGTTTGGACCTAATAATTCTATTTACATGCATGTTGCTGCAACTGTTTCCATCTGGTATGCTTGTTTTGCATTTTCCAGTCTTGATTTTATGTTCACACAAGTACGAAGGATTTTGGTGCTCCATTTAGTAGTTTCACAATTTCTTCTTCATTGTTCTTGTCTTCTGGAAAACATGGTTGCCTTAAATTCCTGTAAGCTATGAATGACATGAAATTGTTTTGGCTAATTTTGATTTTGATTGGCATTAAATCTGTTTTGAGTTCAGGGTTGTCTTGATTTGATATAATTTTTTGACCAATTTATTTTCTAATGTTCTATTGAAAAGAGTGGATAGAAAATAATATGAAAATTTCCTTCATTGTTTCACCTAATTTTAACTAGCATTTAATCTGGTTTAAGTTATGGGCTGTCTTGTCTTGATTGAATTTTGACCCATTTGCTTTCTAATGTTTTATTAAAAAGCATGGTCTCTGTATATTAAGTCACTTTGGGTTGTGATTCTGGTACCTAATGATTGTTTTTCTTGTAGGAGAGGCCAGCCTGTGGTTGAGTTCATCTTTGCTGCCACTGAAGAGGCAATATTTGTCCACGCTCTAATATCTGCAAAGTTCGTGCATTTTTCATTCATCTATTGGTCAAAGGTGCCGTAGCATTTTTTTATTTAAGGATAGTATTATCAATGTATTTGCATTTGGTCCATTTCTCTTCAGGCACGTGAGAGCTCTTTCAAGCAGTGATATGGAAAAAATATTGAATCATTCTTCTAATCACCCTGGTGACAGGCTTCCAGGTTGGTTTTTTTCTCTGATTGGTTTGTATAAGATGACTGTTAGAAAAGCCTACTTGATACTTTATTGAATTTGAGTATGGGATATATATGCACGGAAACCACCTAAACTATTTCTTTAAAATTAGGAACAGATTTGAATTAGGCTTAGAAGATAAAACAAATCAATTGATATTTAAAGATCTGGAGTTTTCTTTTTCTTTCAAGCTGCCTCAACCTTTTAATCTCAAAAACTTCTCTTATCTCCTATCAACAACCTTGTCCACTAATCCCATGCATTCCTTCTATTTGTTCCAACACTCTTTCTCAAGCTGATGAATAAATATTCGTCATTCCCAGCTTGACAATATGTGATTCAAAACCTAGTCTTGCCATAGCTTAGGTAAGCACATCAACAATTGGACTTTTTGTCGGAATATAGAACATATTAATTCCTCTCTCTTGAATTTCCCGCTTTATGAAACTTTGATCAATTCTCTCATGCGTCATTCGATCATGTTGTATGGACTATTGACAATACTAATTGCTAATTTACTATTTATTGTACACTCTTGTTTATCGTGACAAAAGAATATGTAAATCTTCCATCAATCTTTCTAATGAAATTACTTTACAAATCCCTTGGGTGAAAGAGAAGTAAGGAGGCGAACATGAGGAAAAATATCACAAAGAGTGTTGAGGGGGGTTTGAAATTGAAGTGCTTTGGCAGGAACGATTGATGAGTTAAGAAGATGGGAGAATGGCTTGCCTCCCAATAGGAATTAGAAACATAACTAGTAAACATTGTGGCTCGAGCAACCTCTAGAAGATGTTTGTTTTTTCTTTCAATTACCTCATTTTGTTGAGGGGCATATGGACATGACCTGTGATGGAATATGCCATGTTCAGAGAGATATTGAGTGAAATAATGAGAGAAATATTCACGGCCATTATCTGTTCGAAGGACATGAATGGAAGATTGGAATATATTCAAGATAAGCTTATCAAATTGCTTGAAAATGCTAATAGGCTCGGATTTTTCTCTTATGAGATAAACCCAACAAACTCTAGTATGATCGTCACTAAAGGTTATAAACCAACGAGTACCTAAGATATTTGAATGTCGGGCAAGACCCCAAATATTACTAAGAATCAACTGAAAAGGTTTGGATGGTTTGTAGGACTATATAGGATAATGAGAGCGGTGCTGTTTAGTAAGAACACACTGCTCACACTTAATAGAAGGTTGCTCTTTATTAATGAAAAAAATGAGGATACAAGAATTTTAGGTATAGAAAACTAGGGTGTTCTAAGCAATTATGCCACATTAGTGCATGGGCATTAGAAGTTATATCAATAATTGTTTTATTTGTGGGAGGATTTTGAATGGTTACACCATTTCTTGAAACATAGTAGAGACCATCTTTTTCTTTAGCACTGCTAATCATCATCCCCGAAGATTGGTCCTGAAAAATGATAGGATGCTGATAATAGTTTAGCTTGAATTACCTGTATTACTGATAATCGAAAGAAATTACAAGGTTGAAAATTAACAAAATGAAAGAAAATTGGACATTCGAGAGGTCCACGCTCTCCCTCTATATTTACCAAAATATTCCTTGCCTTTTACTCCATTTGCTTCTCTATTTATAGGAATCTGTTGCTTGCACATGCCCCCTCTTGCTCTTCCCATTCTACCCCTTAACTGAATTTGTTGTCTGCATATGCACTAATTGGCCTTCTCCCATTTTAGTATCTCTATTCTGCCCTTATTTCTTACTTCTTTGGTAGTGGAATGTTATGGGTTGCCTATGAATACTCCTTCCACAGAACTCACCTTGTCCTTAAGGTGAAAAGCAGGAAACTATTGTAGGGTTCCCTGGTAGTCCAGGACCAACTTGGGCTTGGAGTATGTGAATCTTGTCTTCAATTCGCTGGGCTGTCTCCATGATTTGCGTTGGACCTGATCTCTGTAACACTCTAACTTCTGCCCTAATCTATGGCTTCAACCCATTAACAAAGATGCCCTCCAGTATGGCCTCTGAAACTTCGCCCATTGGGGCCGTCAAAGTCTCAAAGAGGAGGCGGTATTCCCGCACGGAGTCATCTTGCCTGAGGGCCAAAAGCCTTTCCTCCATTGATCCCTCCTGCGAAGACCGAAATCGTTTACTTAGGTGGATCTTTAGCTTCTCTCAACTTCTTACTCGTCGCCTCCTTTGCTCTCACTGGAACCACGACAGAGCCCTTCTTTCAAAGCATAAAGTCGCCGATTCCAACTTCTCTGCTTCTGTCAGCTGGTTTATAGTGAAGTAGCGCTCAACCCTGAAGACCCAGCCATCTGGATCATCTCTCTCGAAGATGGGCATTTCCAGGTGTCTCTCACGGTATTCTTGCCTTTTGACACCATTGACCCAGTCGCCCCCTTCGCCACTTCTCCCTCCAGCCACCGGCGTTCCCTCCTTTGACAAGGAAGAACTCGCAGGTCGGTCTTCCTCATCTTGCTTCCCCTTCCTCTCTCTCTCCTGCTCATCCCATTGTGCCATTAATAGGTTGAATCGATCCGTCATCCTTGCCATGTTCTTTTCAATATTTTGCACCCTCATGACTTCAACCTTCATCGATTCTAGACCCTCCTAAGCCCGCCATACGTCCCTCCAACTCGTCCACTCTTTCAGAAACAATTCTCCCCATGGATTAATTGCTCTGATACCAAATGATAGGATACTAATAATAGTCTAGCTTGAATTAATTGTATTATTGATAATCAAAAGGAATTACAAGGCTGAAAATTAACAAAATGAAAGAAAATTGGACATTCGAGAGGTCTACGCGCTCCCTCTATATTCACCAAAATATTCCATGCCTTCTACTCTATTTGCTTCTCTATTTATAGGAATTTTTTGCCTGCACATGCCGCCCCCCCCTCGCTCTTCCCATTCTACTCCTTAATTGAATTTGTTGTTTGCACATGTATCAATTGGCCTTCTTCAATTTCAATATCCCTATTTTGCCCTTATTTCTTATGTCTTTGGTAGCGGAATGTTATGGGTTGCCTATCAGTAAACACATTAAGAAGGGAAAAATGTTATAGTACAATTCATGTCTCTTGTCAGTTTCCATATTGTACTTGTTGGTTTCACCATGTCAACTAAGTTATGGAACACAACTATATCAATTATCTTCATTTACCACCATCTCATGAAATTTCTCCATGTGAAGATGGTGTTCAAACTTCATTTCATCATTACTCCGCTAGGGGATATTATCCACTGCCGGTCCCAAGCCCGGATAAAGGAGGAGGGTTGCGTTAGGTAGCCGACAGTCAGCGTAAAACCTAGTCGGATCCAAATATGAATTCTAGACAAACTATTTGTTGGGATGTAACCCACATAGAAGTCTAGAATTCATGTAACCAACCCCACATAGTGGGATAACGGTTGGATATGTTGTTGTTGTTGTTGTACATGTAGATCAAATATCAGCTTTAATTTCAATAAACTAACTGTTCCATACCCCAAAGTAGGAGATGTAGTGCCATCAACCATAGAAATATTAATGGCAGTACTACAAGTTGTATAATCTGATATAGAATTAACTAAACTTGTCATATGATTGGATGCACCTGTATTCACTATCCAAACATGTTCAAGAAGCTTTTGAGATATCAATGAGTATCAAAAGATACCTTGTTGAGCAATTGAGGCTGTTAGCTTAAAAGTAACAGAACTTGTGAGTCTTGTACCTGTGGTTTGATTTAATAATCTGTAAAAGGCTTCAATCTGCTCAACCAATAGGTTTAGGTTTGTGTTTTTTCCAATTTCAGTGGGAGCTTTTGTAACATAGGCTGAATGGGTTGTTTCTCGTTTATTTTGTGGCTTTCAATTTGCTGGCTTGCTATGAATCTTCTAGCACATTTCTCTTGCGTGGTATGGTTTATTGTAGTGGTCACACCACTGCTTATCTTTTTCTTGATCCCTTGACGAAGTTCCTTCTTTTTTGATTGTAGCAAAAGCATAATTTTGGGGGCCTAAGTGTGAACTTGTAGGTTGAGTGGGCATTACTTTTTGTTCTGCCTGTTTTTCTCTCTCGTTATTTCAACAAATACTTCTCTGAGTGTAGGCAAAGGTTTAGCACCTAACAATCTTCCAAGAACTTTATCCAAATCCGAGGTAAGACCATGGAGAAAATAAAAAAAACACGATCCTTCTCCAACATTTTACTATATTTTATACTATCAGGTGGACAATCCCAGCTAAGATTGTATAATAAGTCCATCTCATGTCTTAATTCTATCAAAATATTATAGTATTTAGTAATATTAAGGTTGTCTTGTTGAGTTGTATGAATGACTGACCTGATTTTAAAGCATTGAGAGGTATTTTCTAAATCCGAATACATCTCTTGTACTACATCCCAAATGTCCTTTACAATCTTGTAGAAGAGATAGGTTTTACCAATCCTCGGCTCCATTGAGTTGATAAGTTACGCCATAATAATTGCATTTTCTGCTTCTCAGGTGCCATAATTTGCTGCTGTATCCGGTGGGGTAGGAATAGTTCCTATCAGAGATCCGACTCTTCCTTTTTTTTTGATTACTAGCAAAACTGATCGAAACCATTATCTAAAATTACTCCTATTTAGTTTATGTTAAGTAATTTGTAGAGAATGGTTGTCAATGGGGTTTGTAGAAAAATTTGGCTGTGGATGAGGGTTAGAGGAACCAGTGGCTGATGCATCAATTGCTGTTGGGGTTGATTGGTTTCCAGCCATGCTTCATTGATTGAAGAGTCCGATGGTTAAAATCTAGGCTGCTTGGACTTTGGCTCTGATACCATGAAATAAGCTGAATCTTAGAAAAGCTTATTTGATATTTTATTGAATTTGAGTATGGGATATACATACATGAGAAACCACCTAAACTATCTCCTAAAAATCAGGAACAGATTTGAATTAAGCTTAGAAGATAAAACAAATCAACTGATATTTAAATTTCTGGAGTTATCTTTTTCTTTCAAGCTACCTCATCCCTTTAATCTCGGGAACTTCTATTATCTCCTAACGACTATTTTATCCTCTAATCTCGGGTATTCCTTCTACGTGTTCCAACAGTTTGTTATGTTAAATTTCCTTTAAATACATTTTTTGTAGAATGATTTTAAAGAACATTTTAGCTAATTTTTCTGATTAAACTACTCACTGCTCCAGAGAAAAAGGCTGCAATTTTTTTGCATGTAGCCTAAGGTCATAAAATGTCAGCGTGCACTGTTGGTCCTGCAGCTTTAATTGAAGTAAGACAATGACTTTGCATTTTTCTTCCTACAACTCCTATGTGCTTGTAATCCATGGATACTTTCGCTTGCTCTAAGCCTTTAGTAATGCAAAGCTCAATGGAGAAATCCTTGAGTGGAATCATACTGGTCTCTACTCTCTCTCTCTCTCTCTCTCGCTCTCTCTCTCTATATATAAATTAAGGGAAAGGTTGCATATAAATATAACCTTTCCTTTACCCTTACAAAGGGAAAGGTTGCATATAAATATAACCTTTCCTTTACCCTTACAAAGGGAAAGGTTGCATATAAATATAACCTCTCCCTAATGTTTGGTTCCAATACTCCTCACATTAATTCAGTGGCAGCTCGTGTTTGGGGCAGCCTAGCCCCTCCAAAAGTAGAGTTGTTTGTGTGGCTGGTCATTTGGGGTAAAATTAACACAAAGGACAATCTGGGTAAGAAAGGTATTTTGCAAGGGGATGACCTGCTTTGTGCCTTCTGTGGCTCTGCTCCGGAGTCTGTGGATCACCTCTTTGTCCATTGTGAGGCTGTTTTGTCCTTGTGGCAGCAAATCTTTAGTTGGTGGGGCTATGTGTGGGTCTGTCCGAGAACAGTTGGGGGCCTTTTTGATCAGTGAGATTTCTTTGCTAGGGGTAAAGGTCAAAGGAAGGTATGGAAGTCTCTCTTTTATTCAGCGCTATGGACTATGTGGCTGGAGCGGAATAGGCTAATTTTCAAAGTCCGAGGGTCAGGTGCAGTTGACATCTTTAACTTAGTGCTTGCTAGGTTAGTTGCTTGGGTGAGGGCTGTGGAGCCATCTTTCCCCTACTCTTTGGATCAAGTTATCATGTCAGCCTCTGCCTTTGGCCGCTAGGTTCTTCTCCCTCTTCTAGGCTTGATGGCTTAAATGCCAGTTTTGGGTTGTTGCTCCCCCCTAACGGCTTGTGTTTGGGGGGGGGGGGGTTGTTTTGGTCGGTTTAGTTTTGTTTGGAACTCTCTTGTTCCGGGTCTCTTATGTACATCTTCTACACTTACATTAATATAATTCAGCTTATTTCAAAAAAAAAGTGGGGAGCTTTGTGCACCAGATGCCATTTTCTTATTTATACTTGTGAATGATCGTGGTGTTACCAATTTGTCTGGTGCATGTCACGAGGAAACCTTCTCTAGAGCTAGAATTTATGTAGCTGATTCCATATATATATGTTGTTTTTGTAAATTTATGTCACCACGTCTTGAATTAATCTGGTTTTTACCTCCTTATTCATGCTGATTAGTCGCATTAATTTTAACAGTTCAATTGTGAATAGTCTGCTTGGGAAAGCTTCCCTTCCATTCTTTATCCTAGTGATTTGATTTTCCATTTCTGCAGTAATTGTTGCTCCTCATGGAATGCGTGGTAGCTTTACTGGATGTTGTCCAAGTGACCTTGTGAAGCAAGCATACTTAAGGTAGGATTAATCTGTATTTTTGTTTAATGCAATTCCTTTTATGTTCTTCTTAATGGGAAAAAAACCATTCTTCTTTAAATATTTACCATGTTTCTCTTAACATGCTTGTGTGGTTCCAGCAAGACTTCAAATGGAATCGTAGGTCTACCATCCCATGTTTCTCAAGTTTCAGTCTGCCAGTTCAGAGGGCAAAGTTGCTATGTTGAAGTTACCTTTGGTTGCCCTACTAATGGGAATGATAATGCACCGCAAGAAAACTTGAATTCGAGAAAGAATTTCACTAAGCAGTGCAGCAAAGAATCTTCTGCTGTGGGAATTGGCATTCAGAAGGGATTGCAAGATCAAATTTCAGTTTGTGAAAGGACATTCATCTATCCAGTAGAGGCGGTGCTTGTCCCAGTCTTGCAGATGTCATTTGCTAGATCTTCTCTGAAAAGGTAAATATATTATTCCATGTTCAATAGTGAATACTGTCAAAAGTGGCTGAAAAGATATTCAATGTTATTCCCCTTGAAGGGTTCCAATGAATATATATACAATATATTTTGTCACAATAGGCAGCTTCCAAATCTAGATTAGGTAGTTTCCTAATCTAGATTTAGAAATATATAAAATTTAGGATACAATCAAAACATACTCTTCTAGAAAATATATCACACAACTATAGAAAGCAAGATCAATCAAGTCCAAGAATATGGACAAGGTATCTTAGGTAGTTTCTAACACTCCCCCTCAAGATTGTTAGTGAATGTTATGCATTTCAATCTTGCTGAGTAGTTTTTGGTATACAGCTCCCGATAGGCCTTTTGTCAAAGTATCTGCCAGCTGATCACTTGAAGGTACAAATGGGGTGCAAATCAGGCCATTGTTCAGTTTTTCTTTAATAAAATATTTATCCACTTCAACATGTTTTGTTTGGTCATGTTGTATTGGATTGTGTACAATACTTATAGCCAATTTATTGTCATAGTAGAGTCTCATAGGTGCTGTCCAATTGATCTTGATGTCATCCAATAATATATTAAGCCATAGTAATTCACAGATCTCTAGGGCCATTGACCTAAACTTTGCTTCAGCACTTGACCAAGCCACAACAATTTGCTTCTTATTTCTCCAAGTCACAAGATTACCCCCTAGGAATGTGCAATATCTATATGTAGACCTTTGTATCCATCATAGACCTTGCATAATCAGCTTCTGTATATGCTTCAAGAGATATTGTTTCTCCTCTTTTGAATAAAATACCTTTTCAGGAGTCCCCTTTAAGTAGTGCAAGATTCTATATACTGCTTTCAGATGAGTCTCCTTGGGATTGTGCATGAATTGATTGACCATACTCACTGCATAAACAACGTTTGGCCGAGTGTGTGCTAGGTAAATGAGCCTCCCTACTAGTTTTTGATATGATCCTTTGTCTACCACACCATCTTCTGGGACCTCTCCTAATCGGTGATTAGGCTTAATTGGGGTGTCAACAGCCTTGTTGCCTAACATTCCTGTTTCCGTTAATAGATCAAATATGTATTTCTGTTGTGAGATAAAAATCCCCTTCTTAGAATGAGCTGCTTTTATTCCCAAGAAATACTTTAATTTGCCCAACTCTTTGATTTCAAACTCTTTGACCAGACATCCTCTCAATGTTTCCTTGCCTTATATATCATCACCAGTTACAATAATGTCATCCACTCATACCAATAATGTTGTCACTCCCATTGTAGCTGAGTGATGTACAAACAAGGTATGATCTCCTTGACTTTGTTTGTAGCCTATACTGAGTATAACCTTTGTAAAATAGCCAAACTAGACTCTTCGTAACTGTTTCAGTGCATACAAAACCTTTTTTAATTTGCACACCACTTTTTCATTAGTCTTTGGCCCAAAACCTGATGGCAACTCCATATAATCTCCTCTTCTAGGTCACCATGCAAGAAAGCATTCGTGATATCAAATTGTTACAATGGCTAGCCTAAATTAGCAGCTAAGGATAATAGCACCTTTATTGTATTTAGTTTTGCAACTGGAGCAAAAGTATCTAGATAGTCTACCCCATAAGTCTTTGTATATCCTTTAGCCACTAACCTTGCTTTGTACCTATCTAAGGATCCATTTGACTTGTACTTTATAGTGTATACTCACTTCCCACTAGATGTTTCCCTCTTGGTAAATTGACCAATTCCTTGGTTTGATTCTTCTCTAGGGCTGCCATCTCTACCTCCATGACATTCTTCCAATTCTCTTCACCTATTGCTTCAGAAAAGGTTTTGGGAATAGGAATTGTGTTCAGGCTAGTGGGAAAGGCTTTATGTCTAGGAGACCGTTTAGAATAGGTCGTGAATAAATGTAGTGAATGTTTTGTATAGGTCGTTGTACCCTTCCTAAGGGCAATAGGAAGCTCAAGGTCACAAGTATGAGATAGATCATGCTCACTCAAATCAAATTCAGCATCAGGTATAATAGATGATGTTTTAGGTTTAGTAGGAGAAATATCTGGAGAAATGTCAACAGGAGGAGAAATGTCAGTAGAAGGACTTGAATCAGATGTTGTTACCTGCATAGGTTGAGGAATCGGTGCTCTTCTCCTTGAGTAGACTTGTAGTGGACAGGAAGTAAATGATAGTCTTCCCTTGTATCATACTTAATGAGTCCTTTGAGGTGGTAGAAGGGAGACAAGAAGAGGGTAGGTTAAGGAGGAACAAATCTCTATCCTCTTGTACTATAATCTCCCCTTGAGGATAGGTCTGAGCAAAGTATGGCTTGTCCTTGGCATAGGTAACATCAACTAGAATAAAAAACTTCTTGGTAGGAGGATGATAGCACTTATAACTTTTTTGAGTGGAGAAATACCCAATAAACAGACACTTGAGGGCACGAGGATCGAGGTTGCCTTTATTAGGAGTATGGACATAGACAAAAGTGAGACAACCAAACACTTTGGGTGTTAAATAGCTAGAGGCATTGAATTTCGGAAAGGCCTTGGTGAGAAGTTGAATTGGACTTTGGGAATCAAGACTCCTAGAGGGTAGCCGATTAACAAGGAATGTGGTTGTTAAGGTTGCTTCTCCCCAATATTGTTTTGGAACATTATTATGGAAGAGAAGACCCCTAGTAACAGACAAAAGATGGCTATTCTTTTTCTTAACCACTCCATTTTGCTGAGGGGTATGAATGCAAGAAGATTCATGGATTATGCCCACTGTTGAAAGAAAATAGATATGACTGATTGAAATAATTTTTAGCATTGTTAGACCTGAACCTTTTTATTTCAACCCCAAATTGTGTTTTAATCATGCTATAAAACATGTGAAAAATAGTGCCCACTTCAGATTTTGTCTTTAGTAGATACAACTAGACCACCCGAGTGCAATCATCAACAAAGTAAATGAACCAATGTGCCCTTGAGATGTTAGGCACAGTAGGACCCCATGCATCATTGTGAATTAGTGTACATGGAAGACTACTTCTTTTATTAGAAAGGGAAAATGATAATCTCTCGTGTTTTGCAAATTTACACACATCATAGTGAAATTCCCTAACATCTAAACTTTTAAATAAGGAAGGAAACAATAATTTAAGAACCATAAAACAATGTTCTAAAACGCGCTAGGCGCTAGTCGGGCGCCAGGATGGGGCCTAGCGCCTAGGGCGCCTAGGCGGGGCCTAGGCGGGATTAGAAAAATTGTTGATTTTTTTTATTTTTTATAACTTTATGATGTAACTTGATGTTATTTTCAATTAAATCAAAATTAAAAGTGGCATAAAAAAATATATATATATCTAACATTTATATATTAGATATGTATTTAATATATAAATAGAAAAAATATATATATCTAATCTAATATATAAATAGGAATAGAAAAATATATATATCTAATATATTTAACATATAAATAGAAAGAAAATATATATATATATATATAACATATAAACCCTACCAGCAAACCGTGCGCGCATGCGAGAGAGAGAGAGAGACAGAGAGGGGGGTCGGAAGCCGAAGCGGAAGCGGAGGTGGAGCAGCTTGACAGCGGCGGCGGCGGCGTTGACGCAGCGAGGAAGCAATATCGAGGACGACGCTTGAACGTGTAGAGGCTATGAGGAGGTCGCGATGGAGCTGGAGGCAGCGAGGAGGTATCGATGGCGTTGAGGCAGCGGCGGCCTTGGGCTGAGAGGGCGAGACGGCTGAGAGGAGTAAGAGAGGCTTCGGAATCGACAACGGGTAAGATTTAAACCCAAAAATTTGGTGTCTCAGGCGGCGCGCCCAGGCGGCTAGGCGCCGCCTGGGCCGCCTATGCGCTGCCGCCGCCCGACTAATCGGGCCGGCGCCTAGAGGGGCCGACTAGGCCATATTCGGGGCGGCCAAGGGCCGCCTAGCGCCTCACCGGCGCCTAGGCGGCTGCCTAGACCGATTTTTAGAACACTGCCATAAAAGAGGGATAATCAAGACGGAAGTGATGAAGCCACATCTTATCTTTATTGGACCGAGCAAGGAATGATACAGGGGAAACTCTCATCTTATTAGCCTGCTTACTTGGTTCTTCGAGGTAGTAGAGTCCAACCCTTTCCCTAGCATGCCCAATCATCTTCATCATGCCTTTTTCTTGGAATTCACATAAAATTGGATAGAAAATGACATGACAATTAGCATCTGAAGTGAGTTTTTGAGTGGAGACAAGGTTAGTAAAGAGTTTAGGGACATGAAGAACATTCTTAAGGATGAGATGTCTGTTTATAAGGACATCCCCTTGGCCAACCATAGTGGTTAATGATCCATCAGCCATAGTTATTTTTGTGGAACTAGAACATGGTGTATAAGGGATGAATTGATGTGAGGAACATGTCATTTGATTTGTGGCTCCAGAGTCGAGAATGCAGGTGTTAGGATGAGATATATTTGAAGCATGAAAGGTAAGAGAGGAAGAAGAGATACCTGTGAGGGCTAAAATATATCTTCTCGGTTAAGTTCCATTGCATCTATTTGATCTGGAACTTTATGTTTAGGTTGCTAATGGCCACTGGCCACAAAAGACTTGTCCCTGGCCCTTTGGTTGTCCTCCCTTGGGTGGCTTGCTATGGAGTTTCCAACACTTCTCTATGGTGTGTCGGGGCTTCTTGCAGTAGGTGCACCACATTGAGTCCTTGTTTGTCATCTTGTATGAATCTAGCACTTTCTTTCCTCTCTAGATCCCTTATCCTGATTAGAATCTTTCAATGTTACAAGGGTAGAACCGTCTGTAGGAGAACCATCAAGCATTACTTCTTTTCGACCTTCCTCTGCATGCACAATGGAGATTGCCTCATTTTAGAGAGGGAAGGTCCTCCTTGCCGAGGATTTGTACTTGCATCGCATCAAACTCCATGTTTAAGCCTGCAAGAAAGTCATGAATTCTTTCTTTTTCAACAAACCTCTTTTGTATGGCCGCATCTTCACTACACTTCATTTGAATGCATTGGTAGTGGTTTGACTCTTGCCATAGTGTCTGCAATAGATTTGCATACTCAGTGATGGATTGGGAGTCTTGCTTGGTGGTTGCTACTTTGGTCTCGATCTCATAAATCTGAGTAGCATCATGTACTTTGGAGTAGGTGAGCTTCACAGTGTCCCAAATGTCCTTGGCAATCCTTAGAAACATGATTGTGTCACTAATTTCTTGCATCATGGAGTTCCAAAGCTAGGACATGACTAAAGAGTCCTCTTCATCCTAGGTCGCGCACATAGGATCACTCTCCTTTGGCCTAGTTCCAAGTAGGTGACTTAGCTTCTTTTTACCCTTTAAAAACGTCTGGATCAACTGAGACCACAACAACAACAACAACTACATATCCAGCCTTTATCCCACTATGTGAGGTTGGCTACATGAATTCTAGAGTTCCATGTATTTCTGTTCGTGTTCTAAAAATCGGCCTAGGCGACCACCTAGGCACTGTCAAGGAGCTAGGCGGCCCCTAGCCGCCGCGATTTTGGCCTATTCGGCCTCCTTAGGCACCGGCCTGGCTAATCGATGCCGAGCGGTGCCTAATCAGCCACGATGGTTGCCTAGTTACATGAACCGCCTTGGCCGCTTGTGCTCTTTGTTGCGGCACCTAAGAAGATTTAGGGTTTTTTCCCCCTTACCCATTCTGTCTCTCGTCTCGCAGTTGCGGCTTGCTCTCTCTGTTGTCGTCGTCGCCGACCGTCTCTCGTCACTTTCTCTTTGCGTCTCAACCTCTCTTGTCGCCGCCGTCCCTTGTGGACAGTGAACTCGCCGTCGCTGCTTGCTCCCTCTAGTTGTAGTCGCCATCAAGGTTGCCTTCGCCGCTTGCAGAAGATTTGCTCTCTCTCTCTCTCTTTCTCTCTCTCTCTCTCTCTGAGTCTTAGCCTTTGCTCTCTCTCTGTTGCGACATTGCCATTACCTCGTGGCCTAATCCCCTTTATATATGCGCAATATTATATATATAATATAATGGTTATATTAATATATAGATATATCATATATATGTGTTTATAATTTTTTATATTTATAAATAGAGATAGATTTATATATATATAATCTCTCTATATATAATTTATTTATATATATATATGAATATATATGTATGTATGTGTATTTAGAATAATTTAAATTTTATTTAAATAATTTTTTTATGTACCGCCTAGGCCCCAACCCGACGCCCGATTAGCGCTTAGCGCGTTTTAGAACACTGATTTCTGTCTTTTGTCATATTTTTATTTAGGCCCACACACTTCATATCAAATTTTAATGTCTCTCCCAAAGTCTTGGGTCTGCCTCTACCTCTTTTTTTGACTAATTGTTCCATTTCATTAACTTTCCTCACATGAGCGTCTCTTGATCTTCTTCTCACATGACCAAACCATCTTAGTCTAGTCTCTCTTATCTTCTCCTCGATTGACACTACTCCTACCTTATTACGAATAACCTTATTTCTAATTTTATCTTTCTTGTATGGTCGCATATCCATCTTAGCATTCTCATCTCCGCTATGCTTGTCTTTTGCTTATGCTTGTATTTGACTGCATGATATTCTGAACCATATAACAAAACAGGTCTTATAGCTGTCCTATAGAATTTTCCTTTTAGTTTTAATGGGATTTTATCATCACATATCATCCTTGCATGCATTTCTCCATTTTAGCCAATCTGTCTGAATTCTATGCACGACATCCTCGTGAATTTCTCCATCTTTTTGGATCAACTGAGACCGTTCAAGTAATTCCTTACATTCAACTCATAGGCCCCCTAGATGTTTTGTAACTCTCCTGAGATTACACCATTACTTCCAACAAACGGGACCTCTATTGTACTACTGGAATTAGCTTAATCCATCATGGTGTTGTGGGATTTTGGTAGCTATGTAAGAAGATTGAATATTGATGAAGGCCACGATAGTCGAGAATCACAAAGACCAGTGATTGACGTCCTATGGCTCTGATACCTTGTCAAAAGTGGGTGGAAAGATATTTGATCTTATTCCCCTTGAAGGGTTCGAATGAATATATATACAAGATATTTTGTCACAATAGGCAGCTTCCAAATCTCGATTAGGCAGTTTCCTAATCTAGATTTGGAAATTTATGCAATTTAGGATACAATCAAAACATACTCTTCTAGAAGATGTATTACACAACTATAGAAAGCAAGATCAATCATATCAAGTCCAAGAATATGGACAAGGTATCTTGGGTAGTTTCTATCAAATACTATCTCATAGCTTGGCCTAGTGGTCCTAGGTGAATAAGCAGTAAATTCTTAGGTGTTTGGCTGGGCGGGGGAAGAGCTGGTATCCAACCCAAATATGCTGACAATCTGATGATGCTATTGTTTCATAGTCAAATAGTGGTTATTCAATCTCCTTGTACAAAGATGAAATTAGGTTTGGAGGTCAGTTTACAGCTTTTTGAAACTTAACCAGTTGTCAGACCTTACTGGTATTCAATAAGCATTGAGCTGTGAAACTTACTTTCACTTCCTCATTCATGGTTTTCTCAAAGCACCAGTACTTGATAAGGCTTTTTTTGGTATGGCTTATGGTAGAGCTTAAGATTAAGCTTATAAATGTTTTTTAAAAGCCAGCTTGTCAAAAGCCTTTAGAGTGTGGTTTCTTAATGTAAAAAGCTGCTTTTTAAGAAGTTTATAAGCCAAAAGCTCAGTAAAAAGTGCTGCTAGAAGCCTAAAAAATGGGCCGAGTTTCTCACTAAAAAAGCCACTTTTGAAACTTGTACCAAATGCTTGAGGCTTTTTGTTGGCTGCCCAGGAGCAGAAGCTAACTAAAAAGCCTGTACCAAATGAAGCCTAATTATTGGTATTAGAAAACCAGCACAATATTAGCTTCATCAACTACTTACCTTTGGTGGGCCACCTTTACCCTCCCTCCTGGCAGGCTGAGGCTAGTCATTTAGTTGAGTTACTTGATGACTTCTGCTATTAATGGCAACTGCTGGATTTTGGCATAAATGCTATTTGATGTTCAATGTAAGCTGTTGAAGAAAGTTCTTTGACCTCTTATCAAACTGCCTGTTTCTTCATTCAGTTTCTAGAATGCCAGTTGTATCTCACCAACTAAATTTTTTTACATGTTGAACTTACAGATTCTGGTTGCAAAATTGGATAGGGCCCTCATTATCTGGTTCATCCTTATTTATGAACTGGTTAGTACACTTGTATGCAAGGGCTTGTTAATTAGTCATTTATCTTTCCTCCTCTGTTTATAGAAGTGAATTATGCTGCTGTCAAGGGTTTGGTTTCTGAAATTTCATCTGTTTGTCCCTCATTGCAGTTCTGATTTCAACAATGCTGCAGATTTAGACTCTGCAGGTGGTTCTTGGATTAAGTCCAATGGAATCCGTTCTGAACATGATTATCATAGCAGTAGCAATAGTAATAGTAGTAGCATCAGCGGCATTAGTAGCACATCTAGTGACAGTGATTACAAGATGGATACAGGAGCTGGCGAGCTTGAGGCAGATGCTGATTCTTTAACATGTAGACAATCAGGTTTATCTTCCAGTGGTCAGTTTCCAAATGAAGGCCCCAAATCGGTATTGTATTATTTTCTTGACATTTTTGAGAACTCTTTTCATTTTCACTAAAGCTTACATGCATGCATCTTCTTTCTTATAAGATTATGCATGTTTGTCTGCATCTATTCATCTTTATAATTTGTTTTCATGGTTACTTTGGTTTGTTGTACTCTATGGGATGGGGTTGATCTGGGAAATTATTTACTTGTAGTAATCTTGGATATTTTATCCTTCTATTTATTGTTTATTTTTTGGGGCAAATTCACATTGAGAGGACTGTCTAGGAAGCATGATTGAATGGTATCTTCATATTGGATAAATAATATTTTTTGAATATTTTTTTGATCTTTTTGGTTGTTATGTTCATAAACACTATATATAAAATATAAACCATATAAGCAGAAAAATATTATTTTTGTCATTTTCTTCTTGTATCTATATTATTTTTGTTGGAAAATCAGATCCCACAATCTATGGGATTGATTATCAATCCCAATTATCCCACAATCTATAGGATTGATTATAATCAATCTTATCCTCTAATCTATGTAATTGATTATAATCAGTCTTAATTGTTGGGATTGATTGATTGATTAGTAATTGATGTAATTAAGATTTTTTCTTTTTTCCTTAGTTATAGGGATTTGATTGATTTCTTTCTCTTATATATATTGTAACCATTTCTAGTGAAGATTAGAGAAATATATATCAAGTTTTCTCACAATTGTTCATGGTATCATAGCTGTGAAGTATCCTCCAGCCTGGAGTACCCACTGACCCAAACACCGAACCCCTGCCCTAGCAACAACGACGGTGGTGCCGACTGATCTAGCGACCACCATGGACCGACCAGCTCTCCACCGGCGGAACCCGCCATGTTTTCGACTCCTAACTCCCACACCGAACAAAACACTGACCCAAACACTGTCTCGATGCCTCCTTCCCTCAATCCTGGCATTGCCACTATGCAAACGTCCCACCTTGACTAGTATCCCATCCTCTTGATTGTTCGTCATCTCAATGGCAACAATTTTCAGGAATGGTACCAGTTTGTGAAGCTCGTGATGACTGGTAAAGGAAAAATGTGTTCCGCCAGCCCCAAGCTCTCAATCTCCCATATATGGCACATGGGTAGCAGAAAATTCTTTGGTGATGGCCTGGCTTATTCAATCCATGGAACCCATAATTGGAAGGCGCTATTTGTTCTACAACACTCCTCAAGAAGTGTGGATTGTTGTCCACCAAATGTATTCCGACTTAGAGAACGTCTCTTGCTTGTTTGAAGTCCGAACTGCCTTACACTCCACAAAATAGGGAAGTATGTTGGTCATGGAATATTTTAATACCATTTATGAGTTGTGGTAAGAGCTTGATTTGTATCACACCGTTACTTGCATTGTACCAAGGATGATCAACTGTTTCTAACTATGCAAGAGATGATCTATTGTTTCTAACTATGCAAGAGAAAGACCGTGTCTTTGATTTTTTTACAAGGACTCAATGCTGATTTAGTTGAGGTATGGGGGCCGTATTTTGGGCACCAAACCTCTGTCGATTGTCAATGAGGCCTTTGCAATTGGCCATTGCGAAGAAAGTCACAAATGTGTTATGATGCCTCATTCCAAAGATCCCAACATGGATTTTATTGCCCAAGGCTCCTTATTAGCAGCTTATTGTCTTGAAAAATCCAAAGAACCTTCTGGGTAGTAGTCTCTCGAGCCTTAGAAAGATCGTTTATGGTGTGAACACTGCAACAAACCATATCACACCAAGGAAACTTGTTGGGACCTTCTTGGGAAGCCTGTCGACTGGAAACCCAGTAGTCAAAGACGCACAAAAACAACTATTGTTGTTGATGCCCCACCTGCATCTCCCTTCTTTGGCATCTTACCGTTTACAATCGAACAAATGGCGGTGTCGAAAAAACTCCTCCATCCTACTAAGGGACTTGATTTTATTTCCACTGCACTTATGGCTCACAATGGTAAAATTAGCTTTTTTGCTTCCCTTTTATCCTACAAAGGTCCCCAAGACGTTTGGATTGTGAATTCCGGAGCGACTAACCATATGTGTGGCTTTTCGACTTGACTTCTTAATTTTGGCCCTTGTATAGAGAACATTGGTATTACTATGGCAGATGGGTCCTTGTGTAAGGCCATCGGTCGGGGTGATCTCATGGTGTTTGGGTTGCCACTTAAGTTGGTTCTTTATGTGCACAAATTATAGTGTAATTTAATCTTTGTTCATAAATTGACAATTGATTTACATTGCTCTATAACTTTTTTTTCCTTCCCACTGTCAATTTCAGGATTTACCATTGGTGAGGATGATTGGCAATGCTAGAGAGCAAAATGGCCTGTACTATCTGTCTAATGGTGGTCTATTTAGTCTTTCTGTTCTTGTGGGTCTTCACGCTATCTTTGAATCCAATGTCTTTCTCTGGCACCAACGATTAGGGCATCATAGTTTTTCATATTTAAAGTTTTTGTACCCCTAGTTATTCCTTAATAAAGATCCTAGTTCCTTTCGTTGTGATCATTGTGTATTGGCAAAACATTCTCGTTCTCCCATCCCTCTTGTCTGTATACACCATCACGCCCTTTCCACCTTGTGCATAGTGATGTCTGGGGTCCATCTTGAGTTTCCACCATCACTGACAAACGGTGGTTTGTCACATTTATTGATGATCACACCAGGGTTTGTTGGGTTTACTTGATGAAAGATAAGTCTGAGGTTCCCATGATCTTCAAACAGTTTCACCAGCTTATCAAAAATGTTTTCTAGTCTTCTATATAGATCTCCTCTACATTGATAATGGTAAAGAATACTTTTCTCATGCCTTTAATCACTACCTTTAAGACCAGGGTATCTTCCACCAAAGTTCTTGCTCTTATACTTCTCAGCAAAATGGGGTAGCCGAGTGCAAAAGTTGTCACTTGCTAGAAGTTACCCAGTCCCTCATGATCGCTAGTCATGTCTCTCATTCTCTTTGGGGAGAGGTTCTTTTGACTTTAGCCTACCTTATCAACCGGTTGCCATCCAAAGTTCTCAACTTTAGCACTCCACTTAGTGCTTTACTTTTTGTCTTTCCTTCATCTCACATTCATAACTCTTCTCCACTTCGGGTTTTTAGGTGTCTTGCCTTTGTTCACAATAATCAACCCAGACCCAATAAACTTGACCCCAACGCCTACAAGTGTATTTTCTTGGGCTACTCTGCTTCTTAGAAAGGGTACATGTGTTATCATCCTCCCTCCAAAAGATTTCTGATTTCCTGTGATGTTTCCTTTGTGGAACACCAATTCTTCTATCCCTAAGCTACTCTCTAGGGGTAGACTTCATCAGGAGATCATCGTCGGGATCCAATAGCCATAGGAGAACTTGTTAGACCGAACCCTGAACAACAAGCTTTTCCCTTGCATCCTATGACCTTACCTGCCCTTGATTTTCCCAGCTCTTTCTCTCCAAACACTCAAACCGAACCAGTCCCAAATCTAGGGGGAGTGTCCCACAATCCTAGACCACCATTGAAACATGTTTACTCTTGCATGCTACACACTCTTGAACAGAACCATGAGTCTGAAGCAGTGGTAGATCCTCCCGTGGAAAAGGAACCAAGTGTGGTTGAAGAAGATGACTTGGATCTCCTAATTGCTGTTAGAAAAGGGGTAAGAGCTTGTACAAAGCACCCAATTTCTAACTATCTCACATAATCTCAATTATCAGGAAGTTACAGGGCCTTTATTTCCAAAGTAGATGAGATTCAAGTGCCCCGCACCATTCTTGAAGTATTACAAGATCCATAGTGGAAAATGGCAGTAATGGAAGAAATGAAAGCTCTAAAAGAAAATGGGAGATGGTGAAGTTGGCCGAAGGAAAAAAGACTGTTGGAAGCAAGTGAGTGTTTATAGTGAAGTACAAATCAGATGGCCTTGTAGAAAGATACAAGGCTCGATTGGTGGCTCAAGGGTACACCCAAATCTATGGAGCTGACTATGAAGAGATCTTTGCTTCAGTGGAAAAACTAAATACAATTCAAGTATTACTATCACTAGCTGCAAACTTGGATTGGGAACTACACCAAATGGATATTAAGAATGCTTTTTTGAATGGCACTTTGGATGATGAGGAAGTTTACATGAGAGCTCCTCTAGGATTTGAGATGCATGCTGGATCAAGGAAGGTATGTAAATTGAAAAAAATCCCATTATGGTCTAAAATAGTCTCTTAGAGTATGGTTTACTAGATTTAGCTCTGTTATGAAGAAACTTGGGTATAAACAAGTATAGACAAATCATACTTTATTTGTCAAAAGAAGTGATAATGGGAAGCAAGTAGTTCTGATTGTCTATGTAGGTGATATAGTTATGACAGGTGATGACACGACAAAGATTGTGAATTTAAAGAAAGAACTCAAGTCAAAATTGAAAGTGAAAGACCCTGGAACTCTAAAGTATTTCTTGGGAATGGAGTTTGCTAGGAGTAAATGGGGAATTTTCATCTCACAAAGCAAATATATTTAAATACAATAGATTGACAAAAATTAGTCAACAAAACAAAAGCAGCTGGCAAGCTGGTAGCTTGGTAGTGAGCTTGCTTTTATTTTTAACCAGCGGCAGTGACAACCCAAAGTCAACAAAAGCTGCTAAACAACGCCTGCACCTGAGTCTCAGTTGGTTTTAACTTTTAAGCAACACAATCTTCTATTTAAGTAAGACTCGTATAGTCGTGTGATCTCCGATAAAGCAAAGAAAAATAAGAAAGAAGAAAGAAGAAGCAGCAGCAGAAGAAGAAAGCATTGCAGTGAACGCACCTTAAGTCTTGAACAGAAGTTACGAAGCTTGAAATCTCGCAATCGCTGATCTTACCTTTGCTTCTTCTGACGTTTCAGCTAATGGCATCATGCTCATATACAACAACAGCGTTTTATTCTTCTCTGTTTGGTTTCCAGCTCCCGACGTTTCAGGTTTTAATGTTTCACAGTTCATCTTTGTTATGCAATCAAGGAAGCTATATAGTCAGAAGGTTTGTATAATGAATTTAGCTTGGATAGTCAGGTCATTACAAACAGTCTTGTGATTCGTCCGATTCACCCAATTCTTCCGATTTGTTCGATTCTTTTCCGATTCTTTCGATTCATGGTCGATTCTGGGGGAATATCGATTTACCCTATAGTTTCGACTCGATTTCTCATTGAATCGAGCCGAATCGTGCGATTCGCATCGCGAATCACACGATTCTAACAACAGTGATTGGCTCAAGGAATTTGTGAGCTCATTTGGATCCAAAGACTTATGACAGATTTAAACATGCCTGTCACTAATCCCATGAAACTTTATAGTGGCAATAAATCAGCTATAAGTGTAGTACATAACCTAGGTCAACATGATAGGATGAATCACGTTGGAATCAATAGACATTTCATTAAGTCTGAAATAGATAATGGAACTATATTCTTGTGCTATGTTCCCTATACTTCTCAAGAAGCTGATGTTCTTACCAAAGCTCTATCCAAACCAAGTTTTGAGTCTTGTGTGGGTAAGTTGGGAATGATTGACATCTATTCACCAGCTTAAGGGGGAGTGTTAGAAAATCAGATCCCACAAACTATGAGATTGATTATCAATGCCAATTATCCCACAATTTATGAGATTGATTATAATCAATCTTATCCCATAATCTATAGGATTGATTATAATCAATCTTAGTTGTTGGGATTGATTGATTGATTAGTAATTGATGTAATTAGGATTCCTTGTTTTTCCTTTAGTTATAGGGATTTGATTGATTTCTTTCTCCTATATATTGTAACCATTCCTAGTAAAGATTAGAGAAATATATATCAAGTTTTCTCATAATTTTTTAATTTTTATCATTAACTTTTTTTTATTTAAAAAAAAAGAAAAAAAAAAACACCCTAACCCAACCACCACCACGACACACACAAAAGGAATATGTTATTTTAGATTGGCTAATTTGGAAGTTCTTCTTTAAGGTTGTGCACCTCTAGTGTTAAAATTGACATGTTCCAAGTTTTCCTTATTTTGGCACTTTATTTTGTTAAAAAGAAAGAACAAGTAGAGTTTTGTCTTAAACGAATTTTACAAAATGGCAATGTATTAATAGTCTCAAAGTATCTCAATGTTTTTTTTTTTAATTTTATGTTTACATATTACCTTAAAGATTTTTTAAGAGGAAAGAAGAACAAATATAATGAACTACGTGCTAGGAAAGTGGAATTTTGGCAAGAAAAGTATCTAATACATCAAAATTTTTCCCCTGATAAGTATTCAAATGACGGTTCTTTCTTTCAAGAAAAAGTATTTTGTAAGGAATTGTGTTTGTGTTCTAAGAAATGTACATTTACATGATTAATTTGAGGAAAAATAGTAGTATCAAACAGAAAATAAAAGGAATGTAAGTATCTAGTAGTTAAAAGAAAATTGCTTTAGAATTTTGTTAACAGTCTTGTAGTAATCTATGCAAGGCTACTTGAATTGTCCCATATCTTGGACCATGTGGCATGCCAAGTCGCCTATACTATTTCTTGTATCAAAATTATCTGCTTTCATGCTAACATAAGTTTTCCACACAAGGGTGGAACCTCATTATCTTATTCCTTTGTGCTGTCGGCGCTGGCTACTTTTTGCTTCCTGCTGGGGTTGCCTGGCTGTCAGTTCAAATTTGCTTGTCAATATAGCTGATTCTTGCCACGTGGTTCACTGCCTTAATTATGATGTTTTAAGTAGGGGTGGGGAGATGCATTGGCATGCTAGAATTCTCAAGTTTGCTGCTCTCTGTTCCTTAATTTTGAGTAATTGGTCCATGAATTTACTTATTTTTGATGCCATAAAGGAACCAGATAGTTCTCTCATTTGTTCTTCTGTTCTTCCTTCTCTACCCATTTCAGTTTTATTGTTGGCTCGTTTGTGGAAAAGAAAATAAAAAATAAACATACCTTTTGTGGTTCTTCATACATATTCTTGGCAAAAATGCTGTCTGTTTTAGTAGCACAAATATTCTTCAATGTGTGATAGCAACAAAATAAATTTTCTTCTAGCCATGCAGTGAAGTTCCCGAGGTTATGCATCCCAAGTTAGTTTTCTTGATTTTACCATTTATTGTTTAAAAATAAGTAAAAGTATAGTTTACATTAAGTTGCTTAGATATGTTGTCCATTTATTATCAAGGGTTTTGAGCAACGGTTGTAGCTGCTGGGGTATAATAGATGTAGCATAACTGCGGGAGAATCCTAAGGCATGAAGTTTTGTTCTTGTTTTTTTTTTTTTCTGCCTGCTTAACACTCTTTTTATTGGGTGTGGGGCATATAATTTTCCTGCATCACATTGTGAATAACAAAAAATATATCTATTCTTTGATTTGCTTGGATTTTGCTCTTGCCTTTGTTGGAGCAATCCACTAGTTAGTCTCGTCAAAAAATATGCAGTCCATATTTTATCCTTTTTGCTTTTGTCTTGTGTGATGATTCTTTAATATGCGGTCACAATAATAGCCATATTGTGCTGGTGTGTCATTATGGCCATTACATAGGCCTTAGTGGCTGTTCAATTCAATTGCTAAATTGGGATTGGGGTAATCCAGAATCGTTACTTAACATGACTAGCATTCTGTGATGATTTTTCTCAATTTTTACTTTGTTAGACATACCTGAGAGATTACTGTCCATATTCAGGGATTGATATGGATTGAATTCAGTTGATCTATCATTCTATATTTCTATGCTGAATCTTCTTCCTAGGAAATTATATCTTGACTGTATTTTAAATTGTATCCTAGATTGTAAATATTTCCAAATCTAGATTAGGAAACTGTCTAATTAGGAAACTGCCTATATGGGAGAATAGGTTGTATATTGTTAAAGATTGTCTAGAGTTAGTGATGGGTTTATATGCAGTTTATATGCGGTCAAGGGTTAGTTAATAGGTGGGTGGCTCTCTTGTAATATTAATTATTAGTGGGGGGCAAAATCAGAAATAACATAATCAGCCCTAGGAAATATCACCCTATTTTCTATAAATAGGGCAAGGGGCTAAGAGATAGATGACCGCATGTTCTCTTTTGATTTTGCGAGAGCCTAAAGATTGAGAAAGTTGTAATCTTGTACACTTTTGGGAAGGCTTGTATCGTGAGAGAGAGAAGAGGGAAGTTTTGTACTGTTTTTATCCATAAAGAAGGTTGCTCGGTGGTGGTTTCAAGGCTGGATGTAGTGCCAATTCAATTGGCATGAACTAGGATAAAATTCTATCTTCTCATGTGGTTTGAATGTTTCTTTCTTGTTCTATTCTTGTTTAAATTTTGTTCTTTATTAGTTGTTTGTGTTGTGGTGTGTTGACCGGTGAGTTGAGAGTGTGTTGGGTGGTATTTGATTGGTTTCTTGAGAGGATTAAAGGCTGCCGGTGCTCCCAATTTATAACATATATATATATTTTTTGTAACCTTACAATGAAAGTGTGATTGGATTTTCTGCCATTTTGATAGGGTATTTGTGAAGTATAGAAAGAGAGAGAAATTTCTATTTGTTAATATCAACTTGCTGAATATCCCACCCAAATGTAACTGTCAAAGAGAACAAAACCCAAATAGTAGGAGCCTTAACTACTGGACTAAAGGTCTCACTATAATCAACACCAGGGTTTTGAAGGAAACCTTTTGCAACCAGCCGAGGCTTATGTTTCAAAACCGAACCATCAGAATTATATTTCACCCAAAACACCCATTTGCAATCAATTAGATTCATATCAGAAGAAAATGGAACCAAATCCCATGTATGATTGCGTTGAAGAGCAGTATATTCGTCATTCATAGCTCTAACCCATTTAGGATCTAAGAAAGCCTCTTGAACTGAATTATGCTCTGAGGTACTTACAAAAGTAGATGGAGAGGAAACTAAGAGATGTTTGGACTTGGACAGGGTGATATAGGGTGAATGGATGGAGCATGAGTAGGCGTAGAGGTAAAAGATTTAGGACAATCAGGTTGAGCACTCTAGAGATCTAGAAGAGGGTTGAGCAGAAGAATTAGTTAGAACAACAGAGGACAAGGACAGGACGGTGCTACTTGAGGAGATATTTAAGAGGAAGAACTGACCAGAAAAGAAGAGATGGAATGAAGAGTATAAGTTGATTGACCAGAACAAGTATTTGAAACAAAGGATGTAGAGGTACAATTTGAGGAGGAATTCCACAATGTAGAATATGGAAACTCCTCTGAATTAAACTTGACATGACGAAAAATATCGACTCTCTCTGAAGGGTGTAAACACTTGAAACTGACATGCACATGACTATAACCTAGAAATACACATTTGGTTGAATGAAACTGAAATTTGTGCTTGTTCTAGGATCGAAGGAAAGGAAAACATGCACAACCAAATGTTTGTAATTGCATATAATCAGGCTCTTTATGATAAAGAGCTGATAATGGGGATTGAAAGTTTAAGGTAGAAGCGGGCAAACGATTAATGATATGAACAACAGTAGTAAAAGCTTCTACCCAAAATTTTAAGGGCATTTGAGCATGAGCTAATAAGGTAAGAGCCATTTCAGCTATGTGGCGGTGTTTATGCTCAGCCACACCATTTTGTTGGTGTGTATGAGAACAAGTGAATCTTGGCTGAATGCCACAAGCGGTAAGATAAGGTATGAAGGCTTTGAACTCACCTCCATTGTCAGTTTGAAGAGCCTTGAGTTTGGCATTATATTGGAGTTCAGCAAGCTTGTGAAATGTTTTAAAAAATGGCTAAGGCATCAGATTTTAATTTCGAAGGATATAGCCATGTGTACCTAGTGTATGCATCAACAAAAATAATATACTATCTAAACCCCTCAGTGGAGAGCATTGGTGCTGGTCCCCATAAATCGAAATAAACAAGTTCTAGGGGAGCTTTGGTTGTAATTATGCAATCATCAAAAGGAAGTTGATGCATTTTTCCAACCTTGCATGAATCACAAAAGAATATATTTGAACTTGAATAAGAAAGACCAATTTTATTCAATACAAGTCGAAGGACATTTAAAGACGGATGCCCTAATTTGGCATGCCACTGCTGACAAATTTTAGAAACATAAAAACCAACAGGAAAAGTGGACTCAGTAGAAAAAACTGGTCCATTACACTTATTTGAAAAAGAACTATCTAATGAAGCAGAAACAACTTGAAATCTTTTTGACAAGGAAGCTGCTGATGTTCTGGACTGAGAAACAAACTTTGGCACCAATTTGGGACCAACAGAATCAAAAGCTGGAGCAAGACGATACAGTGCATCTCTTAGAATCTCTCGAAGCAGCACATGATCGGACGCCTTGTCCTTAACAAAACAAGAGTCAGCATGAAACTCAATAACCAAATTATGATCTTTAGTCAGTTGAGAAACACTGAGAAGATTCTGTTGCATAGAAGGAACATGCAACACATTAGGTAGAGACAGGAAAGTTAAATGAGAGTTTGTGTGCATAGGTGACTAGAGCCAATATGAGTGATGGATAACTTCTTAGTATTACCAACTACAACTCTATCACTGCCGCCATAAGGAGAATGAATTGACAGGTTGTTCAGGTTTGAGGTAATATGATTTGTGGCACTGGAGTCCACAATCCACGAGGCGTCACCATGAGAAGATGATGCAGGAGAGAAGTGAATAGCAGAAAATGACGAGGTGTCTGAAGGTGGAGGCGGAGGCAAGTTTCCATAGTAAGGTGGAGGCAAGTTGCCATAGTAAGCCTCAGAACTATCAGCGAAGTAGGCTTCATTAGAGCCAATGGGATGAGCCACGAATGACTGAGGATTATTTACCAAAGAACCACTGCCTCTACCTTTACCAAATTGAGAACCAAAATTAGGATTAGAAGGTGTCAAAGAGAATGATGAGCTCCTCTGAAAGTTCCGATCAAAACAATGATAACAGTGGTAAGCCAAATGACCAGGTCGTCCACAAAGCTAATAGTACATTTTACGTCCAGAGGAACGACCACGTCCACGTCCTTTATAATTTCCACCTCTAAAAGGCACACCTCTAGAACCAACACCACCTCTAGACACTCCAGAATCATCCTTTGTCCATTGTGAGGTCAAAAGAACACTTGCAGATCCAATGTTATAAACAGAAGAAACACTAGAGGTGTTCTTAGCAGCAAGCCTCTGTTCACGCATTAATAGAAGATATTGAACTTTATCTATATCAATATCATCCATCTGGTATGTAACTAGACTTACAATAGGCTCAAAATGACTATCCAGGCCATGTAGAATGGCCATCAATAATTTTCTATCATTCAACGGTTCTCCAATAGCAGCTAGGGCGTGTCCAATACTTTTAAGTTTCAAAATATACTCATTGACAGACAGATCATTCTTCTTCATAGACCTTAACTGTTGCTTTAATTGACATGATTTTGCAACAGTTTATTGTGAGTATAAATTTTCAAGCACACTCCAAACTTCAGATGAAGACACAATGAATAATTTGTGCTAAAACATCCTTTTCTATAGTTGAAAATAGTCAGCCTTAGAGAAGTTGATCTGGCCTGATCCAACTAAGATAATCAGGATTGATCACCTGAGCATCGTGATCTAGATTCTCTGGATCGCGAATGCACTGCATAGGTGTTGGGACACTTATTGATGTATTGTTGCAAATCAAACGCCCTAATTGTTGTTGAAATTTGAGCCTTCCAGAACAAATAATTGCTGGAGTCCAATTTGATCGGGACAAAACTAAAAGCCTTTGCCACCGCTGTATAATCCGACTGTGATGGTGACGACACCGTAGAATTGGAGCGAGGCAATAGAGAGGAGCTAACAGTGTGAGAAGAAGCCATCGATGCAAGTCAGATTCGCTCTGATAAGATGAAGCGAGAGCTTCAAGGTCGAACAGAAAGAAACCGAGATGAAAAAGACCTCGACATTCAAATGTTATTGAAGAATAGAAAATCTGTAACATACTACAACTAAGGACTTGAATGTCCTTATATACAATCGAATTTAAACTACCGCCTATCAACACAATATAACTAATAACCAATCACAACAGTAAATAAAAATAACAATTTGAACAAACATAAAACTACTCTTTCACACTTACCAGCAGGTAAAATGGAGTTATATTCAGTCTTAATAGAAGCCATCTGACTAAGAAAATCGGGAAGAGTCAAACCTTATTGTCTTAAATTAATCAGATTAGACAACACTAAATATAGGTGTTAGATGTTATTTGTATAGAGAGCCTTGGCCTAAGTCCACAACTCACAACAAGTGGTATAGTTGGTATAGATTGGGTGGAGAAGGATCAATCGATTGCCACAGGAGATTGCATAACAGAGTGTTAGCTTTCACCCACTTAATTTTGTTTATGGTCACATCCTCTGACTTAGTAGTTAGATAATCTTTTAAACCTTGACCCATACACCATAGTTCAACAGCTTTGGACCAAGAGATATAATTGAAACTGCACATTAACTTCTCAATAGCACTGGCTAGAGAGGGTGATAGGATGTCGAAGGAGGAGCTGGATTTACTGGTACCTTCCATGCTGGATCGAAATATTGGAGACAAAAGGAGGTTAAAATAAGCTAAAAAAAGAAAGGCTAGATGATCTAAAACAACATAGAAAACGGAGCGGCAGAGGCTCGCTAGAGCACTGACGAAGATGGGCGGTGGCGGATGGAGACAAAACCATCGAGATTGAGATGGACCGAGGGAGACGAGTCCAACGATGGTGACGGTGTTGCAATCGGAGCACTAAAGAAGGAGATCAGAGCAAAAAACATCTCGACACACAGTTCTGATGGGCAATGCGTGGCGACTGTAATGACGGTGGGGCTTCAGTGGTGGGTCGATCTGAGGCCGACAGACGCAATGGTGGCGGTGGCGCGAGCAATCAGTGGTCGAAAAAAAGGTTGACGGTTTAGATCTGTGAGAGATTTGGGGTCGACCAGGAAGGAGATGGCTGGATCCGAAGGCTGATGGTTGGATCTGAGCAAGGTGCGGTCGAATTTGGGTGATGCGTTTGCGGGCGGTAGCGACAACGTTGACAGGCGGCGGCAGTAGCGACGACGACAACAGTGGCTGGATTTGGGTGATGACAGCTGGAGATGAGGCATATATGAGTTGATGCAGTTGGATCTGGCTGAACGAGATGGCTATAGTGGCGGTTGGATCTGGGTGCTATTGTGGCGCTGAAGCATGAGATGGCATGGCTGATGAAATAGACGATGCTTTAGGAGATGTTGTCGGTGGTGGATAGATCTAGGGTTTGGATTTGAATGGTGACTTTGATATCATGTGAAGCTTAGAAAGAGAGAAATTTCTATTCTGTATATTTCTTTTAAACTAATAGATTGTACACCTATATATATACAAACACTAAATGGGTCATGACATAAGCCATGATATAAGTGTAAGGCTAACCCTAAGAGAAATACACACACACAACAATATCAGAGCCATAGGTTCATACCCTTAGGAGTAAGTTAATTTTTTGCTTTCGGTGGTCGTAGCCTACATCGATCCAATCTCCTTTCATAACCTTATAACCATATTAGACTCCATTGAATCCAGTAGCACAATAGAAGTTCTTTTTGTTGGAATTCCAGCAATTGTGCAACGTCTGGTGGAGAGTTATAGAACATCTAGGCAGCCTATAGGCTGAATGGAAAAAACTTGAAGTGGTCCCAATTGATCAGGACATTCTAAAGGGAAAAAGGAAGTTGAGTCACTTACTTGGAACCGGGCCTAAGGAGGACGATCCTATGTATGCAGCCTGGGCTAAAGAGGACTTGTTGGTTATGTCCTGGCTTTGGAATTCCATGCTGCCCGAGATTAGTGACACTGTCATGTTCCTAAAGACTGCTAAGGAGATTTGGGATGTTTTGAAGCTCACTTACTCTAAAGTACATGATGTTGCTAAGATCTATGAGATTAGGACCAAAGTGTCAGCCACCAAGCAAGGATC
Organism: Diospyros kaki; assembly: GCA_036245055.1. Classification (NCBI taxonomy): domain Eukaryota; kingdom Viridiplantae; phylum Streptophyta; class Magnoliopsida; order Ericales; family Ebenaceae; genus Diospyros; species Diospyros kaki. The sequence goes on from BSEG01000016.1 coordinate 36,940,276, forward strand.
TCGGTCAATCACCTAGTATGCAAATCTCTTACAAATTTTGTGGCAAGAATTAGATCACTATCAATGCATTCAGATGAAGTGCAGTAAAGATGTCGCTATACAGAAAAGGTTTGTTGAAAAAGAGATTACTTATGGTTTTCTTGCAGGTCTAAACTTAGAGTTCGATGTAGTGAGAGTCCAAATACTTGGAAAGGCAGATTTGCCTTCTCTAAATGAGGCAATATCAATTGTACGTGCAGAGAAAGGACGAAAATGGGTGATTCTTGAGACTACTCCTATAGATAGTTCAACACTCATAACCTTGAGGAGTTATGGCTAGGAGAAACAACCTAGAGAGGTCAGGAAGGTTTTTGATTTATCAAAAATAATGAACAGGGACATCTTGTGGTGCACATATTGCAAGAAGCCTCAACATACCATGGAGAAGTGCTGGAAACTCCATGGTAAACCATCCAAGGGTGGACAACAAAAAGGCTAATGGCAAGTATTTGTGTCTAGTTGTCAGTATTCTACTGAAGGAAAAGCTCCAGATCAAGTAGATACAATGGAGCAAAATCGGGAGGAGATTGAGAAGCTAAAGAATTTGTTCAGGTCGCTGGAAAAGAAACCTAGGACAGGCACTTGCACTCTAGCCTTCATAGGTATATCTTCCTCTTCTCTTACCTTTCATGCTTCAGATGTAACCCTTCCAAATACTTGGATACTTGACTCCGAAGCCACATACCACATGACATGTTCTTCACATCGGTTTCTATCCTATACAACATGTTCTAACACAAGGAAAATAACTACGGCTGATGGATCATTAGCCAAGGAGATGTCTTTGTAAACAGTAACCTAATCCTAAGGAATGTTCTCCATCTCCCTAAACTTTTCACCAATCTTGTTTCCATTCGAAAACTTACCATTAATGCTAATTGTCGTGTCATCTTTTATCCCTTCTTTTGTGAATTTCAGGCACAGGACACAAGGAGGATGATTGGGCGTGCTAGGAAAAGAGGTGGACTTTACTATCTTGAAGACCTTAGTGGACAGACTGATAATAGAAGAGTTTCCCCTCTTATCATTCCTAGTGAAGTCCAATAAAGATAGGCTTTAGCTTCCTCATTTTCATCTTGATCATCCATCTTTTAGGGTTCTTAAATTGTTGTTTCCTTCATTATTCAAGGGATTAGATGTTAGGGAATTTCATTGTGATGTGTGTGAGCTTACAAAACATAGGAGTCTCGTTTCCTCTTAATAATAACATAAGTTCTCTTCCATTTACATTGATTCACAGTGATATATAGGGTCATTCTCCTATTCCTAATATCTCAGGGGCTCGATGGTTTGTCTCATTTGTGGATGATTGCACACGTGTAGTTTGGTTATACCTAAAAGGCTAAATTTGAAGTGTGCACAATTTTTCCAATTCTCTATAATATGATTAAAACTCAATTTGGGGAGAAGTAACCTTAACGACCACATATCTTATTAACTGACTACCTTCTAGAAGTCTTGATTCTCATAGTTCGATATATCTCCTCACAAAGGTCTTTCCTAAGTTCAATACTTTTAATGGTCTCTCCCAAAGTTTTTTCCTGTCTAAGCTTTGTTCACATTCACACTCCCAATAGAGGCAAGCTTGACCCTCGGGCTGTCAAATGTGTCTTTGTTGGGCATTTCTCCACTCAAAAGGGCTATAAATGCTTTCACCCTCCGATCAAGAGGTTTTTTGTTTCAGCTGATGTAAGTTTTGTGGAGGACAGTTCCTACTTTAATCATCCTTATTCTCAGGGGGAAACTACCTTCTTGGAAAATAGAGACAGAGACTTGTTCCTTCTTGATCTTCCTTCTTGTTCCTTACCTCCTCGGGTCTCTATCTCACAGGACTCACAAAACATGATACAAAGGGAAAATCTACAATCTTCTTCTAGCCCACTGCAGGTGTATTCAAGGAGAAAGGTACTAGGTCCTCCACCTATGTAGGTTACAATATTTGAGCCAAGTCTTGAACCTTGCATTCCTATTTTTGAACGTAATTCATCCTCCATCAAACCTACACCTACACTTGATCCTGACATGAGTGCGTGTGATTAACATGATCTCAGTGATCTTGATCTTCCTATTGCCATCATAAAGGGGACAAGGACCTATATCGAACACCCTATCCGCTTGTTCATTTCCTACTCAAATTTGTCTCTTAGGCATAAAGCTTTCCTCACTTTCCTAAACACCATCCCAATTCCAAAGACTTTTTCTGAAGCATTAGGTAATGAAAATTGGAAGAGTGCCATGGAGGTAAAGATGGGAGCACTAGAGAAGAACCAAACCTGGGACTTGGTTAGATTACCAAAAGGGGAAGAAACGAGTAGGGTGTAAGTAGGCATTCACCATGAAATATAGTTCTGATGGATCCTTAGAAAGATGCAAAGTGAGGTTGGTTACTAAAAGATATATCTAAACATATGAGGTCGATTATCTAGACATTTTTGCTCCTATAGCAAAGATGAATACAGAAAGGGTGTTACTTTCCTTAGCTACTAATGTTGGTTGGCAATTGCAATAATTTGATGTAAAAAATACTTTTCTACATGGGGACTTAGAGGAGGAGATCTATATGGAAGTGCCACGTGGTTTTGGTTTAAAAACTAAGGAAAATGTTGTATGCAAGTTAAAAAAGGCTCTATATGGACTGAAACAGTGACCAAGAGCATGGTTTGGGCGTTTCACAAAAGTTATGGTTTGTATGAGATACAAACAAAGTGAAGGGGATCATACCTTGTTTGTACATCATTCGGCCACAGGGGGAGTAACTACATTACTAGTGTATGTGGATGATATCATTGTCACTGGTAATGATAAGGAAGGAATAGAGATGTTGAATGGATGCCTGATCAAGGAATTTGAGATAAAGGAGCTGGGCAGATTGAAGTATGAAGTGGCTCGTTCTAAGGAGGACATTTTTATATCTCAATAGAAATATATACTTGATCTATTGACTGACACTGTTATGTTGGGTAGCAAGGCTATTGACACCCTTGTTGAGCCTAATCATAGGCTAGGTGATGTTCTTGAAGATGGTGCAATAGACAAAGAATCTTATTAAAGACTAGTGGGGAGACTTATTTACCTATCACATACACGGCCAGACATTGCTTATGCAATGGGTGTGGCCAGTCAATTTATGAATAGTCCTATGAAGACTCACCTAAAGGCTGTGCACATGATCTTACATTATCTCAAAGGGACTCCTGGTAAGGGTATATTATTTAGAAAGGGGGAAGAGTTGTTTCTTGAAGCATGCACAGATGCTGATTATGTAGGGTTACTTATTGATAAAAGGTCTACTTTAGGATATTGCACATTCCTATGAGGTAATCTTGTAACTTGGAGAAGTAACAAGCAAAATGTTGTGGTTCGGTCCAGTGCTGAAGTAGAATTCAGGTCAATGGCCCTAGGAATATGTGAATTACTATGGATTAAGATCCTATTGGATGACTTAAGGATCTAGTGGATAACTCCTATAAGACTCTATTATGACAACAAATCAGCCATTAACATTGTGCATAATTTATTTCAACATGATCGGACAAAACACGTTGAAGTGGATAGGCATTTCATCAAAGAGAAACTAGATAGTGGATTGATTTGCACTCTCTTTGTACCTATGGGAGATAAGCTTGCAGACATTGTGACAAAAGGTTTGGCCGGCCATGCGTGTCAAAGATTACTAAGTAAGATGGGAATGCTTGACATTCACTCACCATCTTAAGGGGGAGTGTTGGAGATAGCCGAGAGATTATTGTCTATATTCAAGGATTGATATGGATTGAATTCAGTTGATCTATGTTTCTATATTTCTATGCTGAATCTTCTTCCTAGGAGATTGTATCTTGACTGTATTTTCAATTGTATCCTAAATTGTAAATATTTCCAAATCTAGATTAGGAAACTGTCTAATTAGGAAACTGCCTAATGGGAGAATAAGTTGTATATATATTTCTTGTAACCTTACAGTGAAAGTGATTGGATTTTCTATCATTTTGACAAAAACTCTATTTGAGATATCAACCTTTTCATGTATTGTTGACAGTATTATCAGTCTTCATCTATCAAGGAAGTGAATTGAAGGGACATAATTTGCTTCAATATGTTTTGTTGACAAAATACTTTTTGAGTTATCCCTTGCTTATCAGCTTTTTGTGTAGGGCTTGGATTCTCCTACTTTTTGTTATATTTATCAGTTACTGACTTATTGTTGAAGTTTATTCTACTTTGTGTAGTAAAATTAAAATCATATTAATGCTTCTCTTACATGGCTGGAGCAATAGATTCTTAAATATAATGTCTTCCCAATACTTTTAGTGCTGGCATTTCATTTGTATATGTAACAAAACTGATGACATTGTAGGAAGCATGTTCTTCCTCCATCTTCTTTGTATTGCTTCTAGTACTCTCTGTACTGTGTTGGCAAGTGGTGGCTGACCATAAACTTGATTGGGTTGCACGGGGATGGAATTTCTTTCTGATTGACAGATTCAGTATTTCATTGATTCTAGCCTTCCTTTAATTGTAGTAATTTATGGGATTTAGCATGTAAAATAAGTTTTATATGCAGGGTTCCAAGCGGCCTAGACCAGGGGTGGTTGAATCATTTGGCCAAGCAGGTACAGTTACAAATGTTCATATGCAAGATGCATACAAGTCTGATTATGGCTCTGTTGAAGTTAACAATTCAGCCATCACTGGAGTTGGAAATGATGTTGGATCCCATTGGGATTGGGATGATGATGACCGAGGTGTTATGGATATCCAAGCACTTCTATCTGAGTTTGGTGATTTTGGTGACTTTTTTGAGAATGATGCTTTACCTTTTGGGGAGGTAATCTTCGTCCTTCACCGGTTCAATATTGACATCTTGTATTATATTCAAATATTTCTCCAAAATTGTGGATAATCGTTACTCAAAAAAAAAAAAAAATGTTCTTGCAAGTTCCTCCTTTCTTCTTGATTTATGTTTCTTCAGTTGACCGATTATGATATCTGAAATTATAGACTTCCAGTGCTTTGATGCTCTATGTTATCGTGCAACTTAACTTTATGAGCCTGCAACTGTGTGTGTGTGTGTGTCTCAGCGTGGTACTAGTTTCTTACATGATTGAGATAAAATGTCTGCTTCCCTTTGCTGGGACATAAAAATTGTTTTTTTGTGGGATATAAACTTTTAAAAACATTATAAGATTTACTTTTTCATTATTGCATGGATATTTGTATTTTCCAAAAAATTTTGACTAAAAATAATTGAAATAAAGTGTCTGCTTCCCTTTGCTGGGGCATAAATATTGTTTTTTTTGTGGGATATAACCTTTTAAAAACATTAGGGGATTTGCTTTTTCATTATTGCAATGATATTTGTATTTTCCAAAAAATTGTGATTAAAATATTTTCCAACTTAATAGCAGTTGAATCAATTGAAGTTGTATACGTGATGTGGGACAAGCAAGGATATTATATGGGAAATATTATTCTAGGTTAAAATGTAGAAAATAAACACACAGTATACTTGTTTTAGTATATTTCATTTCCTTCTTAGTTTATTTCTTTCCTAAGTAGTTTTAGGGAGATCATAGTTCCATTCTAGTTAGGATATGATTTTAGTCTTTGATATGTTTCCTAGTTACGGAGGATTTACGGTCTATATAAACCCCATAGAGATGCATGTTAGACTTTCATTATTGAATTTGAATATTGAGAATTGATTTGAGTAATTGGGTTTGCTCGTGTTTTGGGTTCGGCATCAGTATGTCTGCCATAACTTTGTAAGGTGCATTTATTCAACCCTTAAAATATTATTGCAATTTCTTTTTTCATTATTGCACTAATAATTTATGCTCTCCGAAAACTGTGATTTTATGTGTCATCTCAAGAGCACTAGGTGAATGAAAGAAATCCAGGTCTTGACAATTTCTCTCTTTGTTTCTTTTCTTTGTTGGTTTGCCTTCAGAAGCTGCAGTATATGCCCACCATTATATTTGTTGTTTGCTTTTCTGTTTTTTTTTTGGCTTGACTTAATAATAACATGGTTTATCCATAAGCAACTAATCATGAGGTTTATTTGGTGAAGCCTCCGGGAACTGCAGAGTCCCAGGCACTTATGTTTTCTGTACCGGACAGTGGGGATCTTGGTGGAAGTCCTTTAACTGGGATGATGGATGTTGCAGACCAGATGCTTTTGCCTGAAGGCTTTCCATCCTTTGATAGTTTTAACCCGCCTCCAGTAACCACAGAGGAGTCTCTTAGCAAAAATCAAGAAGTCATGAAAAATGTTGTGCCTTCTGCTGCAGTTAGCAGTACTCTGGCATCTTCTACTGGTGAGTTCGCCCATTTAGTGAAAGCTGAAGCGCTGATGACATTTGCTCCAGAATATGGAGCTGTTGAAACAGCTACTAGCGAGTTGTCAACATCAATTTTTAGGAATCCATATGTTCCAAAATCTCGGAAAGTTGACAGTGCAAATTCAAGCCCCAAAAGTTATGTATATAGTGCAACACCACCATCCTCTCCTGGTTTAGATGGATCTGATGAGAAGTCTGGCGCTGCTGTAAATTCAGTAGCATGTCCCAATAGGCATGATTCAAGTGTCATTCTCCATCCAAAAAAATATTACACAATAGTTGGGAGTGGGAAACATGAAAACAGGTTACCTGCTTGCAACAATGGTACGGACACACATGAGGTGGTTGCTCCATCTTCATTCTCTAACTTCAAGTCCATGTCAGTTATCAATTCTGTCCAGAAGAATATGACTGAAGCAGCAATAGGAGCAGAAAACTTCCTCTTGTCCATGAGAAATGTGCTTGCCACTGAAGTTGAGTGCCTTGTATTCCAAGCTTCTATGTGCAGAACTCGACATACCTTGTTGTCTTCCGGCCGCCGGCCGCCTATGGGAAGTATTCTTCTGAATCAGCTGCATGGTGAACCAAGCACTGTCACAGATAATGTTTTTAGAAAGTATGAGGGGAAAAAGAACGAATCTATACCAGTTAGAATAGCTGGTGATATTGATGGAGGGATGCTAGATGGGCCACTTAATGCACCTGTAGGTGTTTGGCGCTCTGTGGGAGTTCCCAAAAATGTAAAACCTACTGTCTCATCGAGCATGGAAATTTCTCCCTCCTTACCTTCTCATACATCCAACGAGGAAGGTATGCTTTCTTATGGGCGGAGACAACCACTTCTGGAATTCCTTGATGGGTTGGCACTACTTGTCCAGCAAGCTACCTCATTGGTTGATGTGGCTCTTGATGCTGAATGTGGTGATGGTCCTTATGGTTGGCTTGCATTACAAGAGCAATGGAGGCGTGGATTTGCTTGTGGACCTTCCATGGTCCATGCAGGTTGCGGAGGAAGTTTGGCTTCATGCCATTTGCTGGACATTGCTGGTGTGGAGCTTGTGGATCCACTGTTGGCTGATGTAAGCATGCCCTAATATCTCAATGAAATCCCCCATCCCTATGGATCAAGAACAAGAACACAAGAATAAACAAAAACTCACAATCTAAACTGAAATCAGTATCAATAATCAAAATCTGCTTTCAATTACATCGTAAACAACTATATATAGGCAATTAATGGATACAACCCACTCTAATTAGGATCCCAATATGCATAATCCCAATCTAATTAAGATTCTAATGGAACCAAATAACCAAAGAATTAACAAAAGGAGTTAGGAAACAAAAGAAAATAGGAAATAATCAAAAGAATTAAAATAAGTAATGCTAATCCCTATTTCTAAGCTGAGAATATTTTGTTTTCGTAATGTCTGCTTCTCTTTGCTACATCACTAAGGTTCCAATTTTTGGGGTCCTTTGAATTATTTTATTCTTTTATTATTTGAATCCCTTTCTATTAGTTTTATGATTTTAAGTTGTTATAGTTGGTCTGAGAATGAATGATAAAGAAGTGCTGCTAGCATTTTTCACTCATTAGTCTATATGAATAACTTACAGTCATCACTTTCACAGGGCAATTTGTTGGCTCAAGATGCTCATTTATTATAATATGTGTATAAAATAGAGTCTAGAACAAATGTTCTTGTTGGTGTTTTTATCATCTGATATTTCTTACGTTGCAATCTTGATTTTCAGGTTCATGCGTCATCTGTGATTGGTTTACTGCAGTCGGACATCAAAACAGCCTTGAGATCTGCTTTTGGCACTTTGGATGGCCCACTATCTGTTACTGATTGGTGCAAAGGTCGCAGTCAATCAGGCGATGCAGGAAACATGGGTGATGGAATTTCCACTGAATTCATTGGAAGTGAATGTAGAGATCCAAGTAATGTAGCTTTATCAGTGGGAGAACCACTAAGCCCATCCCAGACCTCTGCTGTTGGATCATTGGGCCTGAAAGGTATAAGCTTTATATTACATGTGTAATAAGATTCTAGATTTTGAGCACACTAAAAATTAGGCTATTGGCTCCACAGATGGAGCTAGGCTGGATGATGCAAGCCAGAGGAGATCAAACCAAGAAGGCTCTGCATCGGAGTCAGAGCAGCAGCTGGGTCTCCGTCTCAGGCCATCCCTGTTTGTACTTCCATTGCCTGCTATACTTGTGGGGTGTGTTTTCTTATCAAAAAGTTAACTGTAGGATTATTTGCTGACTATCATTTTTTTTTTATGCTTTTAGCTACCTATTTTTTGGAAGCTGTCAAGACTTCCTGTATGGTTTACTGAGCCATCATCTTAAGGATATTCATTGTGACATAAGATATTGGAAAGAGCAGAGTGACTTGTGGCTTCAGTTAGATGTGTTGCCATGGAACTTTTTCTCTGAATCCCAGTTGAAATGTTTTTTGGTATGAGTTACAAGCTAGGATGAGCTTGGATGCTGAATAAAATCACTTTGTGATCGAAGTAGGCACCACTTCCATTGCCATCCTTGACATGAACACCACCATGCAACACCAGTATCTATCAAGCTGCTACTATTACTTACGTCTGTTCTCATCATGTGTTTTTTTACCCCTATCAGCCAATGATTGCTATTTTAGTGCTCTTGCTGCCATTTGTCATCTGTCTTTATGCTAACTGAATCCATTGTTTTATTCTGTTTGAAGATGTAAATGTTTTATGGAAAAGGTATTATGACACTTGATGTATAAATATACAGATACACACACAAACACATGTATATGTATGTATTTATATTTTTGCAATTAAGATCCAAATCATGGGCACTTGACCGTTTTTAGTGATACGGGATAACCTGGCAGATTTGAAAATGGAATAAGATGATTCACTCATAGTAATGATTGTTATTTAGGATTAGCAAATATGGCTTTTGAGTGTATGCAAATGGAGAGATTAGAGTAATCTGAATTTGCACCAAAATGCCCACCACCTGCCTTCACCCTAAACTCAATTTAGAAAATTGCTAGAATTCACATAATGATTAATGATTTTTCATACAAACTACCACTTAGTTGGTAATGTTATTATAGAGGTGCTTCTATGATTGCTAGTTGAGAAACCCTTAAGGTAATGTTGTCAACTGTTGGATTTTGGAAAAAGCTTTAGCTTTGGTCTCTGTTAGGCGGCTGAATGCTTCCAGGTGATTTTAGATTGCAGAGGGTGAGAATTACTATGGTTTTTGAAGTTGCAGGCTGCCAGATTTGCATAATGATTGGAATTTTGGTCCCTAATAGGCCTAGGTTTTTGAATAATATTGAGTAAATGATGTGTACAGGATGTAGATTTTATTCTGATCCTTCTTTTATACTTGTATACTGCTGTTATCCCCTTGTCACCAGGTTGGGCTACCCTTATGTTTAAGTTTTCTTCAAGTTGCTCAAGTCTTCACTTTGATTTTGACACAACTACAACAACAACAACAACAACATATCCAGCCTTTATCCCACTTATTATCTAATGGTGATTTTTGACACATCATTACAAAATTATCTAATGGTGAATAAAGTGCCAACTAATTAATATTCTTCCTAAATTATCTCCTAACCAAAAACTAACCTAATGACTAGTTGCTATGAATACAAAACATACACCTCAAAATTTTAGGAGCTAATCACCAAAACTTTTTCATACCAAAACGTTAAAAAAATGATCCAATGCCAGAAACATTTTTCTTATTCCTGCCAATCATTTAAAAATGATCCAATAATCTTATCAGTGTAATGATTTATGGGTGAAAGCCCAATGAAAATATTTTATTTTTTCTTTTTGGCATCAGCTTGTAAAATTTTAGGTGGTTGTTTTATATTCTTAACAATAAAAATATCAATTAAGTTAATATTTGGCTAGAAGATAATTCAGGAAGGGTATTAATTAGTTAGCACTTTATTCACCATTAGATCATTTTGTACTGATGTGTCAAAAATCAAAGACTTGAGCAACTCGAGGAAAACTTTAAACTTGAGGGGAGCATAACCCCCTTAATATTTATTGTGCTTGCCAAAAAGCTGTTTGGATGCTGTAATCTGGATCCCGTGAAGTATAATGTGACATTTTTGTGCTACAGAGGAATTATCCTGGTATCACACTTAGAATTCTGCTTAGGTTACTCACAGATTTTTAACTCTTTGACTTCTCTATTGACTAGAACATTACTTAGATATTTCGTAGGATTGCTGGACTACTACTAATTATTCTAGGGTTAAGACGCAATTGAGAATGCTACAAATTCTAAATTCTAGGACCGTTTGGGCTAATGTAAAGTGACATTAAATATAAATGACTTGACAGCATTAGTTGACCCTTAACCATATCCTTAGGTGATTACTGTCGAACTTCTCTAGAAAATTCAGTTATCAACTTTGTTTGACTTATAAATCTTGAAATAAATCTGTCCTGCAGCATACTAATGTAAGGAAGGATAAAATTTATGACTTGTTGACTGTAAACTTCATTAGAGAATGTGCTATCTATACGTGCTTCATGTGGAATTTCAGGTGTTTCTTTTTCTGTACATCTTTCTGGTTTGATCATCTCTTGTTTGCACCTTGATGGTGTGGTAATATTTAGCTTAAGAGTTTACTGCCATTGCACTTGGATAAGGAAATAAGTGGTATGTATAATAGGTACCAGGATGACTGGCTCAAGACATCAGCAAACTCTCTGCTACTCTGGGAAAAGGCCCCTCTTGAACCCTACGCTCTACAAAAGCCAGTAAGATATATGAACAGTTAGAACCCAAAATTTCATTTTTTGTAGTCATTAATTGATGCGAAAATCCTACGAACTGCTCTTATGCATTTTTCCTTAAAAAGTGATTCTATAATCATTATATTTCTTTCTTATTTTTCGTTAAATGTTGCAGATGACTTACTATGTTGTATGCCCAGACATTGATCCCCTCACTACTGCTGCTGCTGACTTTTTTCAACAGCTTGGTACTGGTAAGTCTAATAAATTTGTTTTACTCATATTTAATTCACAAGTACTTAAGGTTGAATGTATTACAGAGGGTCCAGTTAACATTTTGGCCATTTTTCCATTAACTGAGAGTGGCTGGTATACATAATTTGCTTGTGATATTGTCCCACTATCCAAGTCTTGCAACAAATACAAGTTGTATTTTTTTGTTATATTGTACTTTGAACATTGGTTGTGTTTCTATATTGTACTTGTTGGTTTCACCATGTCAACTAAGTGATGGAACACAACTATATCAATTATCTTCATTCACCACCATCTCATGAAACTTCTCCATATGAAGATGGTGTTGAAACTTCATTTCATCATTACTCCGCCAGGGGATAGTATCCACTGCCAATCCCAAGCCCGGATAAAGGAGGAGGGTTGCGTTAGTTAACCGACAACCAGCGTAAAACCTAGTCGGATCCAAATATGAATTCTAGACAAACTATCTGTTGGGATGTAAACCACATAGAAGTCTAGAATTCATGTAGCCAACCCCACATAGTGGGATAACGACTGGATATGTTGTTGTTGTATGTTGTATTGTACTTTGAACATTGTAATCCTCTTGGGCAAATCTGACAAAAAGTTCTCTTGAGAGGAAAAAGAGCCCCCCTTTTGTTGGGGGGGGGGGATGAAATAGACTTTTTAGGTTTATTTCCCCCTTGCGTGTGTGGCCATGTGTTGGACCAAATTATAGAAATTTTCTACTAATTAAATCTTCTCACACAGTGGTGTTTTCCACAGAAAGATGATTTTGAAGTGAGAGCTTCAAGGTCGCACAGAAAGGAAAACCGAGATGAAAAATACCTTGTGACATAAATGTTATTGAAAACTGATAAATTGTATTAACACAACAACTAAGGACTTGAATGTCCTTATAAACAGCTGAATATAAACTATAATAACTAACAACCAATAAACTGGTAACTAAAGAATAACAAACAGAACAAAACTTAAACTACTCTTCCACATTCCCCCTCAAATTAGGCTCCCTTGGCTGCACCAAGTTAGTACAACCAATTTCAACAGTTGAAGATAATGTTGTTGAAGATAACATTTTAGAATCAGACTGAGAGGGACTTATAAGTGACTGCTGAAGCCTTAGCTTGTTACACAGAAAACAAACCGATTTCTTGACAAACTCTTTGTAAAAATATCAGCCACCTGATGAAGAGTAGGAACATATCTAACATCAACATCTCCACTTTCAATCTTCTCACGGACAAAATGCACATCAATCTCAATATGCTTTGTCCTAGAATGAAAAATCGGGTTCTCAACCATACTTTTAGCTGCCAGGTTGTCACACCACAAGATAGGTGTCTTCTCACAAGGAAATCCTAATTCTAACAGTAAGCACTTCAGCCACAAGATTTTGGTAACTCCTTGAGCAACTGCTCAATATTTTGCTTCCCCTACATACCGAGCCACTACAGATTGCTTTCTGGAACTCCAGACTAGCAAGTTACAGCCAAGAAACACACACAATCCACTGATAGATTTTCGAGTTACCCTACACCCAGCATGATCAGTATCTGTGAATACCTTGAGACCCATATCCTGAAGAGAAGGTGTAAAGATTAACCCTAAATGAGTAGTACCCTTAAGATATCTCAACAGCCTTTTGCAGGCCTGCCAATGTTGAACTTTAGGGGCTGAGAGAAATTGACTGAGTTTATTTACTGTGAACGCAATATCTGGCCGAGTATAGGTCAAATATTGGAGGGATCCGATGATAGTTCGATAAAATGAAGGCTTGGAAAAGAGAACACCTTCATCAATCAAAGATAGACCCTAAGTTATAGGTGTTGGAGAAGATTTACAGTTCTCCATTGCTGCTTTCTTTAACAAGTCCATGGTGTACTTAGAATGTGTGAGATAAAATCCAGTGGAGTTTCTATAGACTTCAAACCCAAGAAAATAGTTAACCCATAGTTGTTAAAGGCGCGCCTAGGCTCAAGGCGCCAGTTTGGCGCCTCGCCTGGGCTGAGGCGAGGCGATTTCAGCGAGACCCTCGCCTTGCAAGGTGAGGCGCTGAGGTGAGAGGTGCGTCGAGGTGAAACCTAGCCACGCCTGCATCCTCTCCTTTCCAACCTCCCCTCTTCTCGGTTCCAACATGTGTACATTACAATATATTTACATTTCTTTAGTTTAAGTAAATGTCCACATTTTCTTTAATTTATATTTTACCTTCCATTTACTTTAATACATAAATATAAATACAAAAGTATCTCTCATTTGGATTCAATAAAAATATCTAAAAAATCAAAATCCATAACAATAAGAAAATAGAATTTTGGTTTTAGTACAAACTCGGGATTTAACAATTTTACCACCCCAAAAGTACATACCTACTATTTCTTGAAAAATTCATTAAAAATCATTTTAATAACAATGAATATTAGTTATTAAAATATTGGAAGATAGTTTTTCAAAATAAAAACATTTTATTTTATGTCTCCTTATAATGCGCTAATCTTCTAGACTTAGAAAAAATGTGTAATCTTCCAGACTTAGAAAAATAACATTTTTCAAAATGAAAATATTTTCTTGATTGTGGACTTGTAGTGTTTATTGATTGTGGAGAGTATTAAAGCTTGTCCAAAATATCCTCCATTAGTAAATCAAGAGATTGGAGAGTACATGCAAAAGAAGAAGAATAACAGGGATGAGCGAAATATGGCACCGTTAGATGATGATTTTCAATTTGGTGAATAGTATGATGATGATGATGATGATGATGATTAAAACTTCTTTATTGATTGTGGATTTGTAGTGTTTATATGTTTGTTTAGAACTTTACATGATGATTGGTACTTGTTTGAGTTTGAGACTTTAAGTTTGAACTTTGATGATGTTTCTAGTTTAGAATTTGCATGATGAATGAATCAACTTTGATGTTGTTAGTTTAGAATTTGAAGATAATGAATCATTAATGATATGCATGTGTTATTATTGATAATTTGATAGTTTTTTTTATAATTTTACTAGATTTTGAGTTTTTTTTCTAAAAGGCGCGTCTCGCCTCGTGCACCTCACGCCTCAGGCTCTAGGACCCTTTGTGCCTCGCGCCTTTTAGAACTATGAGTTAACCGAACTAAGAGTTTTCAGTGCAAAAGTCTTGTCCAAGTCATTAATACACGCTCGAAGAGCCAAGTAGTCCGAACCAGTCACCAAGATATCATCAACATAGGCTAGAACAAATAACACATAAGAAGATGTTCTTTTGATGAAAAGAGAAGCATCAAACACTGCCTTCTGAAAACCCCATTGCTGTAAAGCTCCCTTAAGCTTATTATACCAAGCACGAGGAGCTTGCCAAAGTCCATACAAAGACTTTTTCAACTGACAAACATGAGTAGGAAAATCAGAACTTACAAATCCCTCGGGCTGCCTCATAAAAATAGTCTCATCAAGATCACCATTTAAAAATGCATTGTTAACATCAACTTGTTGAATATCCCACCCAAATGTAATGGCCAAAGAGAACAAAACCCGAATGGTAGGAGCCTTAACTATCGGACTAAAAGTCTCATTATAATCAACACCAGCGTTTTGAAGGAAACCTTTGGTAGCCAGCCGAGCCTTATGCTTCAAAACTGAACCATCAGAATTATATTTCACCCGAAACACCCATTTGCAATCAATTAGATTCATATCAGAAGAAAATGGAACCAAATCCCATGTATGATTACGTTGAAGGGCAGTATATTCATCATTCATAGCTCTAACCCAGTTAGGATCTAAGAAAGCCTCTTGAACTGAATTAGGCTCTGAGGTACTTATAAAGGCAGATGGAGATGAAACAGAGAGATGTTTGGATTTGGACCAGGTGATCATAGGGTGAATGGATGGAGCAGGAGTAGGCTTAGAGGTAGACAATTTAGGATAACCAGGTTGAGCAAACCTCAAACATTCGGGAGATCTAAAAGAGGGGTGAGCAGAAGAATTAGGTGGAACAACAAAGGACAAGGGAGAGGATTGTGTTGCTTGAGGAGATATTAAAGAGGAAGAACTGACCGCAAAAGAAGAGATGGAATGAAGAGTAGAAGTAGATTGACCAGGGGAAACATTCGAAGCAGAGGATGCAGAGGTGCAATTCGAGGAAGAACTCCACAATATAGAGTAAGGAAACTCCTCAGAATTAAATTTGACATGACGAGAAATATAGATTCTCCCTGAGGGGTGTAAACACTTGAAACTAGCATGAACCTAACTATAACCTAGAAAAACACACTTGGTGGAATGAAACTGAAATTTGTGTCTGTTATAGGGTAGAAGGAAAGGAAAACATGCACAACCAAATAGTTGTAATTGCATATAATCAGGCTCTTTATGATAAAGAACTGAGAATGGGGACTGAAAGTTTAAGGTAGAAGCGGGCAAACGATTAATGATACGAACAGCAGTGATAAAAGCTTCTACCCAAAATTTTAAAGGCATTTGAGCATGAGCTGATAAGGTATGCCCCATTTCAGCTATGTGGCGATGTTTACGCTCAGCTACACCATTCTGTTGGTGTGTATGAGGACAAGTGAACCTAGGTTAAATACCACAATTGGTAAGATAAGGTAGGAAAGCTTTGAACTCACTTCCATTGTCAGTTTGAAGAGCCTTTAATTTGGCATTATATTGGAGTTCAACAAGCTTATGAAAGGTTTGAAAAATGGCTAAGGCATCAGACTTTAATTTCAAAGGATATAGCCATGTGTATTGAGTGTAAGCATCAACAAAAATAATATAGTATCTAAACCCCTCAGTGGAGAGCATTGGTGCTGGTCCCCATAGATCATAATACACAAGTTCTAGGGGAGCTTTGGTTGTAATTATGCAATCATCAAAAGGAAGTTGATGCATTTTGCCAACCTTGCAAGAATCACAAAAGAAGACATCTGATCTTGAACAAGAAAGACCAATTTTATTCAATACAATTCGAAGAACATTAAAAAACGGATGCCCTAATTTGGCATGCCATTGCCGACAAGTTTTAGGAAGCAACAGGAAAAGAGGACTCAGTAGACAAAACTGGTCCATTACAATTATTTGAAAAGGAACTATCTAACGAAACAGAAGCAGCTTGAAATCTTTTTGACAAGGAAACTGATGATCTCGACTGAGAAACAGAGTTTGGCATCAATTTTGAACCACCAGGACCAAAAACTGGATCAAGACGATACCATCCATCTCTAAGAATCCCTCGTGCTGCACACGACCGGACGCCTTGTCCTTAACAAAACAAGAATCAACATGAAATTCAGTAACCAAATTATGGTCTTTAGTGAGTTGAAAAACACTGAGAAGATTCTGTTGCATAGAAGGAACATGCAACACATTAGGTAGAGATAAGAAAGTTTTAGGAGATGTTTGTGTGCATAGGTGACTTGAACCAATGTGAGTGATGGATTACTTCTTACTATTACCAACGACAACTCTATCACTGCCGTCATAAGGAGAATGTATTGACAAGTTATTTAGGTTGGAAGTGATATGATTTGTGGCACTGGAATCCACAATCCACGATGTTTAACCATGAGAAGATGAAACAGGAGAGAAATGATTAGCAGAAAATGATGAAGTGTCTGAAGATGGAGGCAGAGGCAAGTTACCATAGTAAGGTGAAGGCAAGGTGCCATAATAAGCCTCAGAACTATCAGCTAAGTAGGCTTCATTAGAGCTAATGGGATGAGCCACGAATGACTGCGGATTATTCACCAAAGGACCACTGCCTCTTCCAAACTGAGGACCAAAATTTGGATTAGGAGGTGTAAAAGAAAATGGTGTGCTCCTCTGAAAGTTTCGATCAAACCGATAATAACAGCCATCAACCAAATGACTAGGTTGTCCACAGAGTTGACAATACATTTTACGGCCAGAGGAACGACCATGTCCACGTCCTCTATAATTTTCAACTCTAAAAGGTGCACCTTTAGAACCAACACTACCTCTAGACATTCCAGAATCATCCTTTGTCCATTGTGAGGTCAAATTAACACTGACAGATCCAATGTTATAAACAGAAGAAACACTAGAAGTGTTCTTAGCAGCAAGTCTCTGTTCATGCATTAGTAGAAGATATTGAACTTTATCAATATCGATATCATATATTTGGTATGTAACTAAACTTACGACAGTCTCAAAATCACTATCCAAACCGTGTAGAATAGCCATCAATAATTCTCTATCATTCGACGGTTCTCCAATAGCAGCTAGGGCGTGTCCAATACTCTTTAAGTTTCAAAATATACTCATTAACAGACAAATCATTCTTCTTCATAGACCCCAACTATTGCTTTAATTGAAATGATTTTGCAACAGTTTGTTAAAACAGCAACAACAACATATCCAGCCGTTATCCCACTATGTGGGGTTGGCTACATGAATTTTAGACTTCTATGTGGGTTACATCCCAACAGATAGTTTGTCTAGAATTCATATTTGGATCCGACTAGGTTTTACGCTGGCTGTCAGCTACCTAACGCAACCCTCCTCCTTTATCCGGGCTTGGGACCGGCAGTGGATAATATCCCCTGGCGGAGTAATGATGAAATGAAGTTTGAACACCATCTTCACATGGAGAAATTTCATGAGATGGTGGTGAATGAAGATAATTTCATGAGATTTCATGAGATTGTTTGTCTAGAAATTTCATGAGATTTTGCAACAGTTTGTTGTGAGTATAAATTTTCAAGCACACTCCACACTTCTGAAGAAGACTCACAATGAATGACTTGTGCTAAAACATCATTCTCTATAGTCGAAAATAGCCAGCCTAAGAGAAGTTGATCTGACCTGATCCAATTAAGATAATTAGGATTGATCACTTGAGCATCGCGATCTGGATTCTCTGGATCGCAAATGTATTGCGCAGGTGTTGGAGACTTGTTGATGTATTGCTGCAAGTCAAAACGCCCTAATTGTAGTTGAGATCTGAGCTTTCCAGAACAAATAATTGCTGGAATCCAATTTGATTGGAATAAAACTAAAAGCCTTTGCCACCGCTGTAAAATCTGACTGTGAAGTCGAAGATACCGCAGAATTGGAGTGAGGCAATGGAGAGTAGCTAACAGTGTGAGAAGAAGCCATCGACGCAAGTCAGAATGGCTTTGATACCATGAAGCGAGAGCTTCAAGGTCTCACAGAAAGGAAAATCGAGATGAAAAATACCTCGTGACACAAATGTTATTGAAAACTGATAAATTGTACTAACACTACAACTAAGGACTTGAATGTCCTTATATATAGCTGAATATAAACTACCGTCTACTAACATAATAACTAACAACCAATAAACCGATAACTAAAGAATAACAAACAGAACAAAACATAAACTACTCTTCCACAGATTTTTGATGAATATTGTGATTGTTGCTTGAGCTTTATCACTTGCATATGATGCTGCCAATTATTGAATGGTTATGGATTTAGCTCCTTATTTATCAGGTGCAAGCTAGTAATCTAATGTTCAGGGTGCACGGCAAAACTTCTGTCAACTTTCCTTTAAATTGCATCACATCTAATTCATGTTACATGCATGAGTTGTGTGCTTTGATATATCCTATCTTCCATCTAAATGGTAAAATTTCCATGTCTTGTAATCTGCCGGAATCTTAATGCATGGAGTCATATTTGTGTATTTGTTATGCATATTGTCTGTTTTCTTAAGTTTTATGGATGGTATTTTTTCACAGTTTATGAGACATGCAAACTTGGAACTCATTCACCTCAAAGTTTCGGAAGCCAAATGGATATGGACAATGGAAAATGGTCATCATCTGGTTTTGTCCTACTTGACTGCCCTCAATCAATGAAACTAGAAAGCAGCAATGCATCCCTTGTTGGATCAATTAGTGATTATTTTCTGTCCCTGTCCAATGGTTGGGATTTGACGAGTTTTCTCAAATCTCTCTCAAAGGTTCTTAAAGCTTTAAAACTTGGTACATGCTTTATGTCAAACCCAAAAGAGGGAAACAGTGGTCCCTGTATGGTAAGTAGCTACAACCCTTCATCTTCATTTAACTATTGATAGAATTCAATATTCATGGTAAAATTGTGCATCATGATGTTAGATGCCAGTGCATCGTTTGAATACTTGATTTATTCTAGTTATCAATTTCAAACGTAAATGCTTATTTCTTTTTTCCTTGTTTTCATTCTCTTCCGGTGAGATTTATATGTATCTCAAGAGACTTAGTTTTTGCATTCTCTATAGTTACTTTGATATTTGTGCTTGTAGTAAGTGACTGCATCTGTTGCTCTGCCTATGGTCACAGAGATTTTATCTCGTGAATGTGGTGGTTATTGAGTTCCGTTTCTATTGTGATGCTCCAAACAATATTCCATGTTAGTCTCTTTTCTTTATTACTTCTTTATGTGTATCTTTTTTGTTCATTTAAGTGTCACTTATGCACTTGTTTTTATGTTTCTCTTTCTTGATCATTGCTCTCCTGAAAATGTCCAATACTTATTCAGCTTCTTATATGGTTTGTTAGAGGAAAAATTCACTAATATTGATAAAAATTGTCAGGACCCAATCCTGCCTTCAATCATAGTCCTGGGCGATGATTGCTCACCTAGCCCATAAAAGGTCACCAATCCTCTTAATCAGGGAAGAAAACTGAATTACAGAGGACACGGGACTCAAACTATTAAGTCAATTAGTATCCCTGAAATAACTCACTAGGGATTAAGCATATACACAGCGGAAGAAATAAAACCATAACTTAATGCTACTGCTTATCCCTGGTGAGGCTTGCCCTCATGCTTATTTATATAATAAGTAAATGTGAAATGACAGGCAAGCTTTTTGGCATTGTGTGTGGGGATTAGTATCAACCTGTATCCGTGATCATCTGGCAACTTGTAGACATACAATACATGACTGACCCACGTTGAATAGCATCAGGTTATATTCAACAACAATAGGAAATCTTGGCAAGATAAGCCATTTTATAAACCAAGCCTCAGGCTTGGATTTAATGGCTCTGAATACATCAATCTTCAATATAAATCAACTAGCCTCTGGCTAGTACACTTACCACTTGTCTGATAAAAGAATATTTACAATAAGCAGAAGTGTTTGTCATTGAAATTATAATAAGATGATGTAAAGAAGACAATTTGAAACTTTGTCAATGTCAGAGCACGAACTAATCCTCGGCAACTCCCTTACCTTTATCCTTGGATGAACCTGCAATGTCTAAAATGTTGAAAGGAAGGCTCTGAGTGCTTGCACTCAATAAGGCATACCTATAGAGAAAACATGCAAACTTTGTAGTGCAATGCAATGAGTAGAAGAAAATCAATCATTTTCATGACATGGGCTTTAAGCAAGCAATAGGAAGCTCCTCAAACAATGGTATCAACCACTATGACACACTGGGCATAGAATGAGGACTGCTATCTAGCAAGCCACCCAACTTGACACAGGCCTCAAGCCAAGCCTCAGGATGCTCCTAGTACCTATCAAACATTGTACACATTGGGAATTAATTGAGGATTGCCATCTGGCTAGCTTCCCAACATGACACGGGTTTTCAGCAAAACCTTCAAAAGTTCCCTGAAGCCTGGCACCAATTGAACATGGCACACATTGGGAACTGAAATGGGGACTAATTATCTGACTAGCCACCCAGACAGGTTGTACTATGTCCATGGACTCAACATCATCATAATGGATGCAAATGTTGACTCACACTACATGCATAGTCCCCACTCAGGACTATCACCTTAGATTCCCTTTACCTTGTCTTTCTCGGTTGTCACTTCCTTAGGCTTATTGTCTTGCACTTGATGTCAACACCTATTTAAGAGCATGTACGAGCATGTTAGCCATCTTTTTGGCCATTTAGCAATGCAATCTAGAAATCCACCTAGACTTAACATTATTTCTAAACCAATTACTTAGGCTCATTTTGTTCCCAAGGTACTTCTAAATCACTCTTATGTTCCAATTATGCAAGAAACATCCTTAAGGGCATACTTTGTCTTGCTAAAGCAATCAATTTCTATGAGGGTCAAGATCTTACCCTTATAGCCCAAGGCTTACTTTGCCATTCATATCTTGTATCCGTTGTTTGGTTCATACCTCTCTGGCCACACAAGCAACCTAATTCAAGTATCAAGCCTCATATATTGACTTAACCACTTTCAAGCATCAAAACCATAAATTTAACTCCAGGGTCATTGGCTTTCAAGCACATGCAAACACATATATAACTTCCTAGTGCCGCAAGAGCCCTAAACAAGCATAAACCTCAACATTTTAAGAAGTTATATGTTTAAGGGTAGTTGAGACTAAGGTCTCCTTTGATTGTCTTCTTGTCTCGTTTTCTTGCTTCCTTTGCTTGATTTGAACTCTTAACAAACCTTACAACATAGTCTAAATAAGTTAGGCTCTATTCACTTCAAACCCCTCTCTTGCATGTGACTTTAAACTCTCCATAAATTTAAATCCGATCATGATGCTAAAAGCATAGTTTTAGCTTCTAAGGACTTAAACTAGGTTAGATAAGCTAGGATTTACCAAAAATGTAAAGATCTTACCTTGCTTGAAGCCTCCTAGCTTCAGTTTCTCCTTGGCCAAGAATAACTCTATTTAAATTTGTTAAGAAAGGAGATATGACAATACTTGCTGTTTGTACCAAAGATAGGATGATAAGAAGAGGTTTGGAAGATTTGAAATTAAAGCAAGTTGAGCTCGTAAATAAGGGATAAGAAGTGAAGAGATAAAGTAGCCCCATAAAGATAGGTTCTTAAGTTTAAATCCTATCTTATTGTCAGATCCTAAGAGATTTGGCAATTGATCAACAATTGATCTCTACCTGTAGGATAGAGATCAAGGAGTCGAGAGAATGAGAGAACGAGGGAGGGAAATATATATATATATATAGAGAGAGAGAGAGAGAGGTGAAATTTCATTAACCTTCTGGGTGCCTCCATTAGTTGGATTGACAGTTTGACACCATTTTATACCCTTCCCCAATTACATGGACTTCCCGCCAAAAGTGTAATTTCCTCCGTACAACATATCATTGCTACCCACCCACCCCCCACCCACCCAAGTACAACTTTTCACAACACTAACTTTATTTATCACTAGTATAATCGGTAATTCCATGACAATACCCTCCTCGTAAGACGTTTCTTGTCCTCGAGAAATGGTCAGTAGGCTAGCTACTCTAAGGAATTGGTTAAGAGAGTCCAGGAGGTACTCCCAAGTATTTTTGCTTGCATGCTTGTTGGACCACTTTACTAGCACTTGAATGATTGGAGCCCCTTGCTTGTAGATCACATGTTTGTCTAAAAGGGCAGAGGGTTCTAGGGAAGGGCTGGAGTCAAGGGCTTCCGAGGGTAACACATAACTCATTGATTGTTCTCCTACAACTTTCTTCAACAATGACACATGGAATACCGGATGGATTTGGGATCTCTTCGATAGTTGAAGTCTGTAAGTCACACTTCCCACCTTGGCTGTAATAGGGAAATGACCATAATACTTGGGACTTAGCTTGGAAATAGGGCTGTTGATAGTGATCTGAGGTGGGGTCCCCTTAGTTTAAGATAAACTTCTTCTCCAACACTCAACTCCCTCTCACTTTTCCCTCTATCCACTAGTTGTTTCATACAATTTTGGGCCTTGGCTAGATCCCTCTTTAGCTGTTGTAGGATTTACTGTCTCTATTGTAGATGTTCATCCACGGCTGCCACACTTGTCGAACTTGGGAGGGCTGGCAAGAGGGGCGGTTTGTACCCAAATAGAGCTTCAAAGGGGACATTTTAATGGACCTATGGTGGCTAGAATTATACCACCATTGGACCAAAGATAGCCACTTGTGCCATCCTTTAGGATGTAGAAAACATAAACACCTAAGGTATGTCTCCAAGTATTGATTGACCTTCTCGGTCTGTCAATCAGTTTGGGGGTTGTAAGCGGATGACATACTTAGTTTAACTCCCAAGGATATTTCATCAGTGATTGCCACGGTAAGCTGGTGAACACCTTATCCCTGTTGAACACTATGGTCTTTGGAATATCATGTAGCTTAACCACTTGGTCTAAAAAGGTTTTAATCACTTCTTGAGTTGTGTATGGATGGGTGAGACCTAGGAAGTGAGCAAATTTTGTGAATCGATCCACTACAAAAATATAGTCCTTACCCTTAGATTTTGGTAGCCCTTCTATAAAAGCCATTGAAACACTCTTCCATGCTTGTCCTGGGATGGTTAATGGTTGTAACAACCACCCCGGGTAGGTTACAGTCTCATGTTTGCACCTTTTGCACACATTACGTGCCAAAACAAACCTGATCACCTCCTCCTTGAGCTTAGGCCAATAGAATAGTTGCTTAACCTTATGATAAGTGTTTTGTATACACAAATGCGCCCCAAGAGAAGACTCATGTAGGGCTTGTAAGATTTTCTTCTTCAATGATGCACAATCCCCAATAACCAACCTTCCCTTATATTGGATCAATCCATTCACAAGGGCATACCCTTTCTTACTCATAGGGTCTACAATCAGCTGCTCCAAGAGGGCCTTGGCCTGATCATTTGACTCATAACTCACTGCCACCTCATGACACCAATGTAGAACTAATACTATAATGGCTGTCGCTGTTCCTGCTTCCTGACATTGGGAAAGGGCATCAACTGCAATGTTCTCATTCCCTTTCTTGTACTAAATGACATCATCTAGGCCCATTAACTTGGTCATCCCCTTCTTCTGTAAGTGAGTGTGAAGTTTCTGCTGTGATAGGAACTTCAAGCTCTCATGGTCTGTCTTAATGATGAATTTCCCCCTCCCCCTCAAGGTCGTGTCTCCATTTTTCCACCGAAAAAATCACTGCCAATAGCTCCTTCTCATAGATGCTTAGGCTTGCATGTTTGGGGGCTAAAGCCTAACTTATTAATGCTAGGGGTCTCTTTTCTTGCATAAGGACAACTCCAATTCCCAACCCACTTGCATCTGTCTCCACTACGAATGTTTTGTTGAAGTCTGGTAGGCCTAACACTGGGGCCTCATACATGGATTTCTTCAGTTGCTCAAAGGCTGCCTTAGCCTTTTGATCCCACACAAAGCTGTCCTTTTTCAACAAGTCTATTAGTGGCTTGGTAATTCCCTCATATCCCCTCACAAACCTCCTATAATAGCCCACCAGCCTTAGAAAACCTCTCAGGGCCTTAATGGTTGTAGGCCTTGGCTAATTGGCCATAATCTTTCTTGGATTAGTACTCACCCCTTGACCAGATCTACTCCAGGAATATCCTTGGGTGATAAGGCTTCTTTGATTTCTTAGGGGAGAAGAAATAGTTCCCGGGGGGGGGGGGGGGTTGTTACGGCCCAAGGGCACAACTGTAATTAGTAGCATGGCATGATTGTAATTAGAACCCAAGCTGCACATGGCCACTTGGGGTACTAACAATAGAGTTAGTTACTTAGAACTCTCTAGATTGTAAGCAACCTATAAATAAAAGCTATTTCGGGGGGATGGGGATCATGTGAGGATTATTTCACTCTTTTCCCTCCCTCTCTCTCTCTCTCTCTCGGTTCTTCTTTCCCACCAATTCTTCTTTCCTCTTCCTTAATTTTGGAAGAGTCCTTTGATTAGATCTCGGATTTGACATTACCTAACTTACCTACACCACCTATACTAGAGTCTTTGGCTTTAGGGGGGTCATCATCACTACCATGGGCATTCCCTCACCTAAGTTCTCCTCTTCCCGTACAACCTTTGATGCCATCCCTTGTCAGGTTTAAGGGTTCTCTTTATGTCTTCAAAAGAAGGGTTCAACCTATTACATGTCCTAAGAAAGGATCAACATCTGTTCCAAGGCTAGGTATTGAACCACCTCAATCATCTACTCATTCTAACCCTATTCACAATGATTTGGATTTACCCATTGTTGTTAGAAAAGGAGTTAGAAGCTGCTCACAACATCCCTTGCCAACTATATCTCCTATTATCGTCTTTCATTCAAACATAAGAGTTTCTTGTCTTCCCTTGATTCCTTAACCATTCCTCAGAGAGTAGAGGAGGCATTACAAGACCAAAATTGGACACATGCCATGAAGGAAGACATGTGAGCCTTGGAGAAGAACTAGACTTGGGAGATGATACCTAGACCAAAGGGGGTTCAACCTGTAGGTTGCAGATGGGTGTTTAATTTGAAGTATAATGCAGATGGTACCTTGGAAATGTATAAGACTCGACTGGTTGGTAAAGGATATACGCAAACTTATGGCATCGATTATTTAGAGACATTTGCACCTATGGAAAAAGTGACCACTGTCTAGATACTTCTATCCCTAGCTAGCTATTGCGGTCGGGAGTTACTGCAATTTGATGTGAAAAATGCCTTCCTTCATGGTGATTTAGAGGAAGAGGTCTTTATGGAGCCACCTCTAAGGTTCACTAGAGAAGTGTTAGATAAGGTATGCAGGTTGAAAAAGGCTCTCTATGGGCTAAAGCAATCTCCAAGAGCCTGGTTTGACAGATTTTCCAAGGCTATGAGGCAGATGTGATATCAATAAAGTAGGGGGGGATCATATACTTTTTATTAAAATTTCGAGAAGGATAAGTTGATAGCTTTACTTGTGTATGTGGATGATATTATATTCATTGGTAATGATGTTAAGGAGCAGCAATAGTTGAAGGAAAATTTGGCCACAACCTTTGAAATTAAGGATTTTGGTAAGCTCAAGTATTTCGTGGGCATAGAAATAGCCTATTTTAAAGAGGGTATCTTTCTTTCTCAAAGAAAGTATACCATGGATTTGTTGAAAGAACAAAGGTTGCTAGGAGGAAGAGCAGTTGGTACACCAGTGGAGCTAAACCTCAAAATAGGGGAGGGGTCTAACTACCAACCGGTAGACAAAGGCAGGTACCAAAGGTTGGTGGGCTGTTTATCTACCTATTCCATATATCTAACTATTCCATATAAGACCAGACATTGCATTTGTCGTCAACTTGATGAGCCAATTTATGCGCAGTCCAACTGAAGAACACATGCAGGTGGTGAGAAGGATCTTGTGCTATCTAAAGGCAACACATGGAAAAGGACTTCTATTTAAATCAAGAGAGAACTTGGCTATTGCTGGATACACATATAGTGACTATGGGGGTTCTCTTGTGGATATTAGGTCTACAACAAGTTATTGGGTGTTCTTAGAAGGAAATTTAGTGTCATGAAGAAGCAAAAAGCAAAGTATAGTGGCTAGATCCAGTGTAGATATTGAATTTCGAGCTATGGCTCTTGGTCTATGTGAATTGTTGTGGCTAAAGATTGTCTTGAATAATCTACAGATTCCTAGTCATGGTCCAATCAAGCTATTTTGTGACAATCAGTCATATATCAAAATTGCACATAATCAAGTGCAACATGACTGCACAAAACATGTTGAGATAGATCGGCATTTCATAAAGGTAAAATTGGAGGCTGGGTTGATTTTTATACCCTTTGTGTCTTCTGAAAACCAGTTGGCTGATATATTGACTGAGGGTCTGCATACCAAGATATTTGAAGAGCTTGTAGGCAAGCTGAAAATGATAGATATTCATTCACAATCTTGAGGGGGAGTCTAAGAATGATAGATATTCATTCATCAGTTTGAGGGGGAGTGTTGGATCACAGGATAATTGGCTATGATCAATTAGTCAATTCTTGATCCTTTGTATCTTTGATCTCTTGTATCTTGTACAACTTAGCTTTCCTTATTGTTTGTATATGTGATCTTTTCTATGTTGTACTCTAGTTCTCTATTAATAGGGGCTTATCATTCATAAGATTTTATGAAAAGAATTTCAGTCTGTTTTTATAACACTCTAACTTTACTTTTGTACATCCAAGCCAGAGGTTGTTCCCTGTAGGTGATTTCCCATTCTTACCAGCCACTAACTTCCTGAAACCGAGCTTTTGACCTCCGTGACCTGAAGTCATTCATGGAATCATTCAAAACCTGATTAAATGTAATCTTAAAACATTATGTAATACTGGGTTTACAAAAAACTTTTGGAACAGAAAAATAAACGGAAAAAGGAAGCTTTCCTGGTGATGCTAATACTGGTTTGGGAGAAAAATGAGGTGAGGAAGATAGAAGAAATTGGAAACATAGAAGATAACATGTTGGCTTGGCCAAATAGTAAAGGGAAGAGGGCCCTCGTGAATGGAAGGTTTTCAACTGCAGACGTTTACAACCAGGAGAGGTTCTATTTAGGTACATGCAGCTTTGGATGTTCTAATGTCTTGAGGATGGCAGCCAGTACTTAAAATTCCCATTTTATATTAAAAACAGTTGTTGATTGATTGTGTAAGCCTTTTTCCTTGTTACATGTTCCTGGTCTCATAAATTCTGGGGTTTATGTAGTGTGCTATATATAATGTTCACACTCGTTTTATTTAAGTGGTTTTGTTATTTTTCAAGTGATCTTGTATCACAACATTGCTGTTTTCTGGAATTAGGTCATCTATGTGGTGTGCCCCTTTCCTGAGCCTGTTGCAGTTCTGCAGACCGTCATCGAATCATCTGTTGCTATTGGATCAAATATTTTTTCTTCTGATAAAGAGAGGAGATGTATAATACATAATCAGGTTGGGAAGGCATTAAGCTGCTCTGCTGCTGGGGATGAAGCATCAATCTCAAATGTCATAACACTTTCAGGATTTAGTATGCCTAAATTAGTACTCCAGATTGTAACCGTCGATGCCATTTTCAGGGTTACAACACCAGCTCTCAGTGAGCCTGTGATTCTCAAGGAGATTGCTTTTACTGTTTATAATAAAGCTCGGAGAATATCTCGGGGAGTGTCCAATGAAGTGGTCCAGTCTTCCTCTATGTCAAGTAGATCTCATTCAAGTTTGATGCAAATTTCTTCCCCGATCCCAGGGATGTGGAAGGATATTGGTCCTCGAATAACAGGATCTTCCCTTCCAAGAGAGGGTGAGCTTGATCCAAATTTGAGGCCTGGTGCTTGGGACACTTGGCAGCAATCATCAAGAGCTGGAGGCTTAGGCTGTGATCCACACAGAACTGGAGATATTATTCTTCAAGATGAAATCCATTACATGTTTGAACCGCTATTTATTCTTGCAGAACCTGGTTCCCTGGATCATGGCATCTCAGCTGCAGCTTTCCCTAATCTAGCATCAGAGTCATTAAAACCTCAGTCTGATGATGGTACTAGTGGAGGTTTTTTGCAGACTTCAGTTTCATCAGGAAGTGTAGATGCTACACCAGGCTCCCAACCTGATGGAGCAGAGCCAGATGGCTCTATGTCTGGCCATCAAAAGACACTTCCTAGCATTCATTGTTGCTATGGATGGACTGAGGATTGGCGGTGGCTAGTATGCGTGTGGACTGACTCTAGAGGAGAATTACTTGACAGCCAAATATTCCCCTTTGGAGGAATTAGTAGTAGGCAGGACACAAAAGGTCTACAATCCCTCTTTGTCCAAATGCTGCACCAAGGTTGTCAGATACTTCAGTCGTGCTCCTCTACTGATACTGGTGTCAGCAAGCCAAGAGATTTTGTGATTACACGCATTGGATGTTTTTATGAGCTTGAGTGCCAAGGTACATGATCCATCATCTTTTATTCACCATTTTTTTACGTGTTATTTTATGGTCAGGAGTATATTTACTGAATTCATGTTTTTTACATGTCATATTGTTCAAGTTTTGGCAAGCATAGGTGGCTGCCTGATTCCAATGTTGCTACTGCTGCAGTATTTTTGTGACATTGCCCAGGCAGTGTTTCTAGAATGATTAACAACATTTAAACATTTTCCCCATCTGAAATGTTTGCTGAAGGCAGTTTTTTCTAAAATGCTTTGTGAGCAATTTGAAATTATGCAGCCATTTCTAGTTACTAGTTAATGAACAGTTTGGAAAAGCATTAAAGATACAGTTTGGTAGTCATTTTCTTCTTTGGCTTGGCACTTTATGGATGCTGGCAATTGTTGCTTGGCTTGACCATTTGGTTTTAAACAGAATGGCAGAAAGCACTCTATTCAGTTGGGGGGTCAGAAGTTAAAAAATGGCCTTTACAGTTGCGTCGTTTGGCACCTGATGGGATGTTGGCAAGCAGTTCTGGGGCTTCCTTGCAGGAACAGGAGATGAGCTTAATTCCAGAGAGAACCCTTCCTTCATCCCCTAGCCCTTTATACAGCCCTCACTCAAAAGCTTCTGGTTTCATCAAAGGTGCTTTGGGACAACCCCCTGCTAGAAAGCAACTAATTGGTGGAGCTTCAGTTGCAGACCACACTAGGGGTTTGCTTCAGTGGGTTCAGAGCATCAGTTTCATCTCAGTTTCAGTTGATCATTCCTTACATCTAATTTTTCAAGCTGATTCAACTTCTCCAGGTACTTATTATATCGCTTATTACACGTAGAGCTTCCACATCCTTCAATTCAATATATTACAGTGAGATCTTTATAATTTCTCAGTATTTTGAGGAGCTAAAATACTGCCTAAAAATATGCAGACAACTGTCATTTTACAATTAGGAAATTATCATTGGCACGGTTGTTTTCTATTGTCATGCATGTGAATCTAGTGATACCAGCTTCATCATTTCCCAACTACAAGACATTAGTAAACTTTAGTGTTGCTATCTTTATTTGTAGTTACTACAGGCGAATTTATAGCAAAGACTTCTCGAAATGACTACCGTACTTATTTGAAAATTTCAATTGAGGTAATTAAAGTATTTTTGGTTTAGATTTTAGTTGAATAACAGATGCGTATATTTTTCATTGATAACCTGCATACTACATTGACTCCTAAAATGTGTCGTTGCTGTATTGTTCTGATGTGACATGGATTGTATGGCATGTGTCCAACAATCTGAAATCTACTTCAAGGGGGCCATCCTGGATCCGTGAGTTACCATCAAAATCGCTGATGTCATTTTGTGCTAATCTGTTAGTGCCTTGTGGCCCTCAACAATTTGTTTCTTGGTGATCAAAATTTAGACATATTTACGTTCTTTGTTCCCTCTTTTCCCAATAGTCCAAGTGCACTTGACAGAATCTTTATATTCCATATGCATACCTTTTGATTCCGTCAATTAAAAGAAGATTGTTGAATTTTTGGATATTCAATTTGTTTGAATGTGAACTAGGGTTATGTATCTGACAAGATCAGCTCCACAGTTTCACACTTGCCCATTGTTCTGGCAAAACATAGTTGATCATAGCCCATTCAGACATTTCTTGCTGCAATACCCACATGTCTTATTCAGTTGTGACATGCACTTCCATAATGTTCCTGGTCTTTCTCCATAAAAAAGATGTAAAAAAATTGCAGAAAAATTGTTGTTGGTACATCACTTGCTATATTTGCACCCTCCTTTCTCAAACTCTTACCAGAGTTAAGTTACTTATGTGGCCCACTACATGTGATCATTTGCAGGGGGTTCTCAAGGTAGCAGCACGATGAATTTGCCGGGTTATCTTGAAGGCTTCACTCCAGTGAGATCTCTGGGTACTGCATCTGCGTCTTATATTCTCATCCCTTCGCCCAGCATGCGCTTCCTTCCCCCGAGTCCGTTGCAGCTTCCAACATGCCTCACTGCCGAATCCCCGCCGCTTGCACATCTCCTTCACAGCAAAGGCTCTGCAGTTCCCGTTTCCACAGGGTTTGTGGTATCCAAAGCTGCATCTTCTATGAGGCAAGGGTCTAGGAGCAACTCCAAAGAAGAATGGCCATCAGTTCTCGCCGTCAGTCTTGTTGATTATTATGGAGGTAATAACATAACCCAAGAAAAAATAATCAAGGGGATTGCGAAGCAGGGAGGAAGGGGTTTCAGCTCGGATGCTAGAGATTTTGAAATAGAAACCCATTTGATCCTCGAATCTATGGCAGCCGAACTTCATGCTCTGTCGTGGATGACTGTTAGCCCTGCGTACTTGGAAAGGCGTAGTGCGCTTCCTTGTCACTGCGACATGGTGTTGAGATTGAGAAGGCTTCTTCATTTTGCTGATAAAGAGCTGTCAAGGCGGACAGAGAAGTAACAAGTTGTAGGTTAACATGGAACTCTCACAGGGAACTAGAGAGGAGCATCTCTCTTTTATTTGATTCATGGTGAAATTGAAAATGCTGCTTCAGATTTGATGGGGGGCGGCGGCGGCCAGAATGGAATCAACATTATTAGATCTTAAACTCTCTGTGAGGGGGAGGCCCAATGGGCAGCTCTGTAGAATTTCTCATAACATGTAATTTAAACTTGCTGAGTAGCAGCTAGGATTTTCATTTTCCAGTGCTGTAACAGTCAGGGAATGAAATATAGAGATTTAGGAGTAGGAACAGGAGAGCAGATCTTAAAAAAAAAAGGGTGTATATATATATTTATATATAAAACCTTGCGTTTTATATTATTATTATTATTATTATTATTATTATTATTATTATTATTATTATAAGAAATATCTATCATTAGGTAATTGGTTAATGAACTGAGAACGGAAACATGGCTAGGATTTAAAAGTTCTGAATTGGGCTTCAGTGTCATGGCTTTTGTTGTTGAATGTGAATTAATGTGTCTTTGTGTAGGTAGGTATGTATGTACCTACCCGTCGTGGGAGTGGGGTGAAAGAGGAAAAGGGTTTTTACTAAACTATGTGAAAGTACTAGTTTGGTATTATTATTTATTTATTTTGATTGGTTCTAAAATTTTCTAAACGAAAAAAAAGTCAATTTTGTCTTTGTAAACAAACAAAAATAAACAAATAAATAGATATGAAAAAGTTTTACGAGAAGATAACACTTTATGTGATCAAGTCGATACAAGTTTGAACACAACTAGAACAAATCTGAACACTTGAGCTAATGAATCGGAACGGGGGAGGCTGTCAACAAAAATTATCACAGATTTGTTACTATTTCTGTTTGTCAATAGAACCCCCAAACGAGGCCCAAAAAAGAAATGGAATGTTGAGTCTTTGAAACAGAATTTTCTGACCAAACCAATTAATTTTAGTCGGTTGAGTTTAAACATTGATAATTGATTATACATAAATTTCACCACCAATATATTTATATGGAGATGCATATTAAATTGTAGGAAGCTTTGACTTTAAATTGTTGAGTTTGATATACTATAAAAGAAGATGATGAGATTGTTTCGAAATTGATTCGAAATCACTTTGACGTAAATTAGATGCAGAGGCATCGAAAGAAAGCAAGATAGTTTAATATCGTGATTTAGAATGCTTATTCTAAATAAGAAATCTTCCTCTCTTTGTAGTAATTTAGAAATAATCCTATACTTAGGATTAAATATCATTTAAATAATGCTTAAGAATAACTATGCTAGATAAATTTGAGGGGAATTGAGATTATCTTCCACAAACTACTTTTATAAGTACCATTTATTAAATTAAGTAAGATAAGATTGTATCAAAATAAGTTATCCGTAAGGTTTAAGAAAACTTATCTGAAAGAGAATGAGAGATAAATTTATTTAAAAAGTTTAATATAAGAAGTCACATAATTTTTTTTCAAATAAAGTAAACAAATAAAATAAAAATTTATTTAAGATTAAATATCATTTAAATAGTGCTTAAGAATAATTATGCTAGACAAATTTGGAGGGAATTGGGATTATCCCCACAAACTGCTTTCCTAAGATTTACAAAAAAGGGTTGATCCCAAGTTTATTGATCTAGAATTCAAAAGTAGTTTGTGATTATTACTTTTATCCATTAATTCTGAGAGTGAATCCTATTCAAATTAGATAACTCAATTCTAAGTAAGATTGGTTTGCACTAAAAGTCTTATAGAAGACTTATTTTCTTATATTGAGCCAAAACGAAATAGAATACCGAGACTAAGCGTGGTTTGGTTTAGTGGGCCAAAATTGAGCATAATCTAGCTAAGTTAGTCAAACTTGATCGTGCCTAAAGTAAAATATATATGTATATATATATATGTGTGTGTGTGTCAATATTGGTGATTTTTTATTTAAAGTTTTTGTCTTACAGGATTTTCAATTTAGTTTTAGTATTCAAATTTCAATTTCTAACTAAATAAATAAAATTGACTAAAATATATTATTATTTTACACAAATTCAATAAGTTTGAAGCTATAAATGAAAGTATCCCTACTATAAACTTTAAATTGATTCCATTCACAATAATTACACTTCTTAAAATTGCCAAAATGGTCACTGAACTTAGGGTTACAGTACAAAAAGATCACCAATTTTTAATTGGTTGAAAATTAGTCACTGTAACATAATACTAACATGGTAGAATATTCTTAAAATATTCTGCCACTTGATTTTTTTTTTCTATCTCATCACCTGACCCATCCAAACCGGACACACCCATTAAAAACATCGTTTAACCTAAATAAAAACACTGTTCATGGCTTTGCCTCTACCCTTCTTTGTAAACAAACTCTCTAAACCTAAAATTGAAAGTAGGAAGAGATTGAAGAAGAGATTGGACGAACACACCAGTTAGAATGTGTGGAATTTTTTTGATATGATCTTTTGCAATCTAATTCTAGAAATTATGGTGAAGAAATCTAGTAAATGTGTGTATGTCCTTAAATCTAGGAATGTTGTCTAAATATCCTTAAATCTAGGAATGTTCCTTTAGTTGTTGTGTTAGGTAAATCTTGTCAATCAGCTATTATATATAGCAGATTTTGTTAATGAAAAATTTGGAGAAAAGTGTGTTGAATTTTGTTCTCTGAATATCTTTTAAATTTCAGTCTTTTGTAAGTTGTGTTTATTGTGTATGAGATAGGATTCTAACATGGTATCAGAGTTGTTTTTGGTTCTAATCTCTTGTTTTTTTTCTTTGTTTGTGGGGATTAAACATTGTGTGTTTGAGGGAAAACAAGTCAACCATCCTTTCACTAAACCAAAAATTTGAAAGTTATTTGTTGTAATATCCCAAGTTTAGATATATGATGTTATTTCGTGAAATATTGTGTATTTCGTAATGTTAAGAAAAGGCTAGAAGATAGTTTAGAGATCTTAAATAACCGAATCAATGGAAGAGAGTACCCCAGAATGTGCATGTCTAAAAAGAAAGAGATATCCATGACAAACGTTTTAAGATAGAATTTTTGACGTCAAAAGAAATCAAATTAGGAACTATTTTCAGTATAGCTACGGAGTAGCTTAGAAAATCAAATCATCGTAAGAAACTTCCGAAAATGCAATGGAACCTCGAGAAGGATTAAGTTTTGCATAACGAACCACCCTGAAGAGGGTTCTGGGTAAAATAAAGGAATTCGCGATCAAATGCGATTTTGTATAAGTTTTGGGGCTAAGTGTAATTTTTGAAATGTTGGCCGAAAACTGGTAAAACGAAACTTGGAGAATATAAGGTGAAAGAGGAAATTCTAAGAGTCATTTTGGAATTTTTGGGAACTCAATGGGTTTCGTGGAAAGGCCTAAAAGAGATAAGAGGGTCAAAGTGTAAAAAAAGAAAAAAAAAAAAAAGGCAACCATGGTCGCCGATGGCCACCATTGCTATCATCGAGCCAGCCCCTGGCCGACGACGTAAGGATCGTCCATGGGCTCAAAAAAGGGCCCCACAACATGAGGGTTCAATGAGCTAGTTATGGAGTGAGGAAAAGCCATGAATGGTTGTGATTTGACGTCGGTAAGGGGGGTATGGCCGAGACTGTCGAAAAATCGGGGAAGGGGGTTATCGAGCAAATCATCATGATTTATGGCTATGTGAGATTGTATCAAGCATTTAAGGCGTGGATTAAACTACATATGGCATGTTTTGGTTGAGAATCGAGTATAAATAAGGGTTGAGGGGTGGCCGAAATCTTCAAGGAATTAAACTTCCAATCGTGCAAGTTAGAAAGTGAATCGAGAGTTCTTGATAGAGGACTTTTGTTCTAGAGGTTGTGAGGATTGTTTCTGTAGATTTTGAGAAGTTTTCGGGTTAGTTTAAAGGGGTTTTGAGGGTCACCATAATCACGAGAGTTCACCAGATCCGAGATTTAAACCCTCCAATTGAGGCTCTTCTGGCCATCATTTCGAGCATCCAAGGGTTACAGCATGATCGGAACAAGGTATAGGCTAGGATCAGAAGAAGAAATCGACCACCGGAGCATTGCTGACGATCGGAGCAAGGTTGAAGATGATCAACGCATGAGGAGCATGCACTAGCCATTCATGCACAGATCACGCTAAGGCACGTGAAAACGCGTGCAACATAGGTAAATTTCAATTTTTTTTTTATCATTTTTAGAAAAATATGTTATGATTTGTTATTGAGAAAAATTTGAAAAATTCCTCAAGGAAATAATTATTATGCCATTTTTAATGAAAATAAGGTGATGGAAATAAAGGAAAATAGGAGGAAATTATGAGGAATTAGTAGAATCATAAATGATAATGTCCTTTAATAAATTATTGGTCAGGAAGTGGATCATAGGTCTTAAGGATTTTTGCGACATTCGGGGGTAAGCACGCATTACGAGGTTTCATTACTAGTTACTTTCGAGGTGAGTGGTCCTATCGAAATTGATTCAATTTTCATGCAAATATCATGTTGTCATGCCTTGATATGTTATGCATCATGTAGAGTGCATTTACATGTATTGTTGATGAAATATGCACATGTGCACGAAGAAATTATTGCTCATACATTGCATGGGTTTGGGATTAGGGACTAACACCGCTGCTCTGCCAAGGGTGCCCTCATACACCTCGCCCTGGTAAGGAGGTTGCAAAAATAGAGAGTAGCAGTTGAGTACGGTCGACTCAAATGGAAAGATTGATGACATGTTACATTTTGCATACCTGCATGAGTTATGAATAATGTACTTTTACTTAGATAATTCAACATCTAACGTGGGCTACGCCCCTGGAACATTCAAATGCTCTAGTTGGAGCTTGCAATGAAAGAAAAAAAATGGTTGAGATGTAACAACTCAAGGCGTCATGGATTTGACAAAATTATTCCTTGCATTTTGCTTCTTCATGGAAATCTGAATATGTTATAGTCATGTTATATTTTCAGTTATGTTGAGAAACTTATGTTTCACTAATGAATAGTCTTGTATTATGAATTATGTTTTAGAAATGGCCATGTAATACCATTATGATTTGATGTATGCTTAGGTTCGATTCTTGCTTCCGTTTTGATGAACACCTTGTCTAGCACATATGATGTATGATGAGTTTCATGTTAGATGGGTAGATGGAAAATTTTGGCAGTTTGTTTTTATGCTAAGTTCGTTTTGTTGAAAAAAAAAAATGAAGTCCGAAATTTCCGAAGTATAACACGCTCAGGAAAATAAGGTGTTACATTTGTTATGGCACCAAGAAGCTTCTTTGCAGCTGGTCCTCCAATTTTTTCTGGTGAGAATTATCAAATGTGGGCTATTAAAATGAAGACCTACTTGAAAGCCCTCAACCTATGGGATCTAGTAAAGCAAGGAACATCACGTGTTCCACCTTTGAGAGAAAATGCTACCTTGTGAAATCAAAAGGCATGAGGAACAGGTTGCCAAGAGTCCAAAGACACTTACATGCCTTCATTCTGCAGTATAAGAAGTTATTTTTGTAAAGATAATGGCCTGTGAAACAACAAATGAGGCCTGGAACAAATTCAATAAAGAATTTGAGGGAAGTGATAGGGTTAAGGCAGTCAGGCTTTTGACTCTTAAAAGAGAGTTTAAACTCTTGAAGATGAAAGAATCTGAAGGTGTTAAAGATTATGTTGCTAAACTTATGGAAATAGTTAATCAGATTAGACTCTATGGAGGTCTATTTCAGATCAAAAGGTGGTGGAAAAGTTTATGATAAGCCTTCTTGATAAGTTTGAGTCCAAGATTTCAGCTATAGAAGAATCGTGTGACTTGACGACTCTTATTGTTGCAGAACTTATCTCTAAGCTGCAGGCACAAGAGTAAAGAGTCTCAATAAGGTCTGAAGATGTTACTGAAGGAGCCTTCCAAGCTTTCCAAGCAAAGCATATAGGAAAAGCTCCACTAAGAAAAAAGCAATGACAAGATGAAAACAAAGATGGTTATGGGAAAATAAAATTTTCGCCTTGTGGAACTTGTGGAAAGACAAATCATGCTGAAGATAGATATTGGAAAAGGTTCAATGCAATTTTTGTAAGAAGCAACGTCATGTAAAAAGATTTTGCAAAGCAAAGCAAAACAAAATCAAACTCAACAGCAACTTGCCCAACAACCTATTTAGCAAGCCAATTTCATTGATGATCAACCATAAGCTAAAGAATATCTAGTTTTTGCATCTCAAGTTTGTGAGTCACTAGAAAAATACATTTGGAATGTTGACAGTGGTTGCAGCAACCATATGGCCAAAGATGCAAGTTTCTTTAAGTTCTTGGATAGATTAATCAAAACCAAAGTCATAATAGGAATGGAGAGGTTGTATAAGCTGAAGGAAAAGGTTCAATTGCACTCCAGACAAAGAAAGGTATGAAACTTATTTTAGATGTTTTGTTTATACCAAAGTTTCAGCAAAATCTTCTTAGTGTTGCACAATTGATAAATAAGGGAAATTCTGTGGTATTTCAAAGAAATTTCTGCATTATATTTGATTCACATGGTTGCAAGATTGCAGAAGCAAGAATGGAAAACAATAGCTTTGTCTTGGATTTGAAATCTGATGTATTTTGTATTGAAAGTGATATAGTAGCTGATCAAGACAGAACTGTAGAAGAAAAGAGAAAAGGTTGGAGAAAACTAATTATGCAGATGCTTGAAAGAAAATTGAGCATTGTATTGCAGCCATTTGCGATCTTATTTTAGATGTTAAGAGTCCAAAATCAGACGTTTGGAGTAAATCAATTGAGGAAGAGTTTAAGAAGAGTAAACCGAGTTCCATGCTATTAGTTTGTGATGAAAATGTATCAAAAGTTAAGGTTGAAAAGCTGATTGTTCCTTTAAGAGCTAATCAAGTGATTTGGTCCAAGAAGAGTTCATCAAATGTGAGATTGAATCAAACTGGAGTTTCTCAACCTTTAAATGGTGAAAATTTTGCTATTTCAGTTACTAATCATCATGTTCAATATGGAAAAACAAAACAAATTTATGTGAAGAACAGTCCCATCAAAGAAGGTAAGAAGAATTATTTTGTGGAACTAGTTCATTGCAAATCAGATTATGAAGGTCCATGTTTGAAAAGTTGATAGCAAAGATTGAAATTTCTAAGAAAAATCTCAAGGAGGGGTGTTAGAATGTGTCAGATTTTTCTGATTTGATCTTTTGTAGTTCAATTCTAGAAATTATGGTGAAGAAATCTAGTGAATGTGTGTATGTCCTTAAATGTAGGAATGTTGTCTAAGTAAAAAAATGTTTTAGTTGTTGTGTTAGGTAGATCTTGTCAATTAGCTGTTATATATAACAGGCTTTGTTAATGAAAAATTTGGAGAAAAGTGTGTTGAATTTTGTTCTCTCAATATTTTTAAAATTTGTCTTTTGTAGGTTGTGTTTGCTGTATGTGAGATAGGATACTAACACTGACCCAATCAACATTTCTTTGTTCAGTCTCTTCTTCAATTTGTTCCTAATTTGAATTTCAGGTATAGAAGATTTGTTTACAAATAAGGGTTAGAAGCAAAGCATTAAACAGTTTTATTTGGGGCTATACAGTATTTTTAATGGGTGGGTCAAGTTTGGATGAGTCAGGTGGTGAGGTAGAAAAAAGAAATTAACTTTTGTTGATTGGAAAAATTAAATTTTGTTGATTGGGCTTTTGACATGACATCGGTATTCTGTTAGCAAAATTTAATGGTAATTAGTGTAAGTGACTGAAAATATAATAAAATTAAAATACAGTGAAGAATT
Source organism: Diospyros kaki (assembly GCA_036245055.1). Lineage (NCBI taxonomy): Eukaryota > Viridiplantae > Streptophyta > Magnoliopsida > Ericales > Ebenaceae > Diospyros > Diospyros kaki. The sequence continues at coordinate 36,979,500 of BSEG01000016.1, forward strand.
TATAACAAATTAAAAGTCAATAAAAACAACCAGTTGACCCAAGTTCACTGACCATTTTAATAACTTACCCTGTCAAAATGGTTAAATTTTGGTTGGAGGGACAATGTTTTTCACCTCACAACAGAACCTTCACAAGCTTTTCTGGTTCTAAACAGATCAAAGAAGAAGACATGAACTTCCATTTTACTGTGATTTTCTAATAGATGAAATGCTATATAGAGAGCTATGGTTGCTTTAGGCACAAATAGAAGTCTCCCTCCAACTCAACATCATGAAAACTGGAAGAGAACACAAACGGGATACCGCCATTTCCATCACAAAATATGCTTGCATACCCATTATTACTGCTAATCATCCCACCTTGCTGTTCGGTGTCTCTTTCATCATCTTCATCTTCAGAGACAGTGGAATTCTTCTCCACCAATTCCCTGTACATGGAGGACCGGAGGAGGAGGCCAAGTGCAGTTGGAGAAGAAGCTTTTGTGCATGAGCTAACCGGGAATTTTCTTTTGGGTACTTCCTGCCTTTGAGTAGAGCTAATTTGATCTCCAACACTTGATGGATATTCCTCTCCAGAGCTGAAGTTCAAAGATTACACTTCTTGAGTTTCTTCAATATTCACGTTTGCAGCAGCTGGCTTCAACCATCTGATGTAAGAACTCAAGTCGAAGTTCGTCACAGCGTTCAGGCCTCTGTACTCTATTGCTGCAATGTCATAAGCCCGAGCAGCCTCCTCTTGAGTATCTGTAAAGAAAGATGAGCTATGACGGTAAGAATAGAAGCTTGATACCATTCCAATACTTGTTAATCTGTATATGTTGGATAGCTTTCATTGTAACATTAGTACTAGAAAACTTGGTCTTTGTCAGATATGTTACCGTTTTATGCTAGTTCAGGCATTGAAAAAACTATGAGTACTTGTAGAGATATATTTAGCTCAGAAAAATCTTCCTCTAGCTTTCCCTTTTCCTATTATGATGATAGAAAATGCAAAAGTAAGAAGCATGGATTTCTAGTTTAAGTTTGGTTCTTAAATTTTCTGCTACTTGGTCAGATCTGTTGTTGCATGCATCAAATTCTTTCCATACAATCTCTGAAACTTTGGGTGTAACTCACCATACGTGCCTAGGTAGAGGTATTTGTTCCCAAAAACTCTTCCTATCCTAGCTTCCCATTTCCCGTTGTGATGGTGCCTGCAATTTCCCCGAACACAGTTAATAGAATAACCGGTTTCCTCATGCAATATCATCACTGTGTGGAGCAAATTATACCTGGCAACACCTCTATATTTCGATTTACCCCTTGAAAAGCCACTGCTCCTTCTGCAACAAAAGATAAGGGGATAAAAGCTTAGCTTGTTAAGCAAAAATATCCACCAACAACTTCATAAAATCAGATGAGATTTTTGAGTTAGTACCTTCTCAAGGAGGCTAGGTACTGCTCTTTTGTTACGGTCTGCATTATTTCAATCTCCTTGGCATAGTCAGACACCTGAGTAGAATTTCAGAGGCGGTTAAAGACAGATAAACTGTAAAAGATCTCGCATTTGTTTGCAACTAAATATTGTACCGGGAAATTTGTGAAAGTGGAAGTCCCCCAATACTTAAGTGCCGCTAAATCATATGCTTTTGCTGCAGATTCTTCTTCATCATAAGCTCCTGACATATTGGGGTAGAAGATGTTGTCAACTTTTGTGTAATAAAAAAGAAATTAAAGATAATCAATTGAAACAAAGAAAACGTCTCGATGGCAAAGAGGAGACTCACCAAGGTAAACTGACGGTGCCAAAGTTCCATTTCAAAGCAGAGAGGGGGAAAGAAATAAACAGTCTCAAGTTAGCCACAGGAATTTCAATTAAGAAGTGACAAAGTGAAGTGTGGGGACAAAGGAACGATCAACGCTGTCTACCTTGTTTCCCTTTCTTCTTTTGCGTTGCATTCCAGGAGAGTTTATCCCACAAGTGAGCTTCAAATCGTCCCGTCAATCTGTGCCTGCTGACACCACGAAATCTTGAGCTTCTCTTCACAGTGGTAGGTGGAGAAGCAACTTGCTGTTGTGGCAGCAACTGCTGCTCGATGCAGCCAAGTGTGGCTGCAGTTTCATCCCTTCTCCTTCTCTTGATGCACCTTCTTTCCCTGGCCTCTCCATCTACCATGATTACGCAGCGCTTTCCCGGTTTTTCCTCGTTCTTCACCATTGTCTTCTCCATTTCGAGGCTTTCGTTCTTTGTTCGCTATTGTATTCCTTTGTTTCTTTCTCCCTCTTGTTGCTTATCCTTCGAAGAAGAAATGTTTAGATAATGCATATTTAAACTGGCAGGGTTTTTGGTCTTATTATGTCTTGTCTCTTACTTGTTTCAGACCAAATTAGGAGAAGACAGGGGAAATGATAATTACAAAGCAACTAAAGACATCCTTTATATGTCCATACTCTGTTTATTTTCCAAGGAAATTAAGAGTCATTGTTTCATGTTCCGTAAATGGTTCATAAGCAGCTTTCATGTGACGAGTTTTTACTCGGCATATGGTCGATCCAGCAGTTCTACCATTTTAAAAGAGAGTATTAATCAGACAACATTATCATTCTTCGTCTGCACCACTTACATAACACTCATTTTACTATTTTACCATGAATAAATTTTCTTACTTGGTTCTATTAGTCCTAGATAAAAAAGGGTCAGCTCTCAGACTTACATCGATCATAATGAGTCATCGGTAATTAGTAATTCAGAGTTCTTGTATATCTACCGAGCACCTTATTATTCCTTCCTTTGAATCTGTATATGGGAAGTCCATGAGCTTGTTCGAAGCTGTGCTAATCAATCATGGATGTAAACCAGCTTACCAAGTTGTCTATCATTTTAGTTCTAGGATGATTTTTAGCCATTTGGGATAACTCTCCGATGGCTATAGTCCAAAACAGGGCACTTCTTTGCTCATTGGCATGAGCAAAACACCCTGAGTAAAACAAATAGATAAGAAAGAAGAAAACAAAAAAGGAAACGAGAAGTTTGAAATGTGCAGCAGAATGAAGGAGAAGCCTTTGTGCGAACCAAACAATTTTTGTCGTCGTACAATAGAGAATATACTGGAGTGCTCCTGATCTTTGTTTTCTGCTCCGAGATGCTTGGTTGAAGAACCGTTTAAGTGTCCTATTTGCAGTGGCAAGTTATTGTATATAAGTCACAGCTAAGCAACCAGCATAGCCTTGGATTCTTCACCGAGGCAAGCAGAATTTGGGCAGTTGTTGAACTAGAGTTTATTTCCTCCAGAGATCTCCAAGAGGGTGATCTTTTCTATGGAATCTGTTATTATATTCTTTAAACTGTTCAAAAATTGCCACTTCATATATATTTTAGAAACTGTTTCTGGCAACTTATAGGTGGTTAAATATGGCTTCTTGGATCTACCTTAGTTAGGATAAGTACAATTGTTTGTTGTTGAGTGAGATGACTTTTTCAAGCTAGCTGGTAAGAATGGAGTTTGTTTCCTCCACAAATCGAGTGTCTTCTATGGAGGCAAATGAAAATTTTTACTCTTCTTAATCTTCCAAAAATTCTACATCATCTTGTACTGGTCTATGGTAACTTATAATCCTTTGAAGTACATGCAGATGTGAAGGCCAGTAATAGAATAAATGCCATGATATTTATGCATATTATTTCTTATCAAAACATGGACAAAGAGAGAAGTGTACCTACCTCTGCACAAGTATGGGCAAATATGAAGGTTCTATGTTACTGTGTTGTGGCTAGCTCTTGTTTTTTATGCTAAATCATTCTCACACTTTTTGAGCTTCTGATTCTGGATCATTGTCACGTTTTTTGCATTTTTTATTCTAGATCATTCTCAAGCTTTTTTGCGTTTTTTATTCTAGATCACTGTCACGCTTTTTGTGTTTTTGATTCCAGATCATTCTCACGCTTTTTGCGTTTTTGATTTTTAAATTGTTCTCACACCTTTGTGTTTAAGTTGTTAAACCATTCTCGCACGTTCACGCTTTGGTTTTTTAAACTGTTCTCATGCCTTCGTGCATTGGTTTTTAAACCGTCTTGCATGTTTGTGCTTTGGTTTTTTAACATCTGCGTGTATTCGGGGTGAGTCCTTTGTTCGTCAATGCAAATGACCCCCAAACATCTTAACAGTCTTCAACATTCGTGTGTGTTTCGAGGCTAGTCCTTTGTCCATCGATACAAGTGACCCCTGAACATCTTAACAATTTTTTCATAAGTAGTTTTGCCTCGTGTTTGAGGCGAGTCTTTCATTTGTCAACGTTATTCATCCCTGGACATCTTAACTGTCTTTTCATCATCTGCGTGTTCGAGGCGAGTCCTTTGTCCGTTGACATAAGTGACCTTTGAACACCTTAATGGTCTTCGACACAAGCATGTGTTTGAGGCGAGTCTTTCGTTCGTCGACACAAGTGACCATCTTAACAGTCTTCAACATTTGCATGTGTTCGGAGTGAGTCCTTTGTCCGTCGATGCAAATGACCCCCTGAACATCTTAATGGTCTTTAACATCTGCGTGTGTTTGGGGCAAGTCCTTCATTCATCAACGCAAGTGACCCTCGAACATTGTAATGGTTTTTAACATTAGCGTGTGTTTTGGGACGAGTTCTTCATCCGTCGACACAAGTGACCCCCAAAACATCTTAACGGTTTTTTCATGAGTAGTTTTGCTGCGTGTGTCTGAGACAAGCCTTTCATCCGTTGATGTTATTGACCCCCAAATATCTTAATGGTCTTTTCATCATCCGCGTGTGTTCAACACGAGTCCTTCGTCCGTCAACGCAAGTGACCCCTAAATATCTTAACATTCTTCAACATTAGCATGTGTTTGGGGCCAGTTTTTCGTCTGTCGACAGAAGTGACCCTCAAACATCTTAACGGTCTTCAACATTTGCGTGTGTTTTGGGGTGAGTTCTTTGTTTGTCAACGTAAGTGACCCCTAAACATCTTAACGATTTTCAAGAATTGTGTGTTTCAGGCGAGACTTTCTTTCGTCGACACAAGTGACTCTCGAACATCTTAACAGTTTTCAACATCCACTTGTGTTCGGGGAAAGTCCTTCATCCGTTGACGCAAGTGACCCTCGAACATCTTAATGGTCTTTGCATGAGCCACGCATGTTTGGGGTGAGTCCTTTGTTCATTGATGCAAGTGACCCTTGAATATCTTAATGGTCTTCAACATTCACGTGTGTTTGGGCAAGTTCTTTGTTCGGTGATGCAAGTGACCCCTAAACATCTTAGTGGTATTTTTTGTCATAATGTAGCGGCTCCCCAATTTCATGTATACATTCTTGCCGAAACTGTGGGCGATGGCTCTTTTGTGCATTTATCGTCCTGTAGTGTATTCAAAGATTTTGATTTCTTTTGAGGGCTTGAGGCATTGAAACATGCTTCTTGGATCCTTGTTTTATTATATTAGTAAGAACTCTTGTTCTTTTTTTGTGCTCCTTAAAAAGGGACTAGATCGGACACAAATTTCTTTAAAGTTGATGGCAGTGTTATTTACATGGCTATATTTTGCAATAAGCCAATAACTTTTTGCAACACCTACATTCTTTCCTCGTACTAGAGTCGTAGGGCTTCATACTCCACTCGTGGTACCATGGAAAAAATATGCCTGGATGGATCCATGAATTTTGTGAGATGAGCGTCTTGCTGGCTCAAAAGATGGACTCTTGGTTGGCCTTGGGAATGAAATCCTAGTAAGCGCTGGGGGTGGAATATTGGTTGTCCTTGGGGTGAGCCCCTGGCTGGTCTTGGGGCATACCAGTTAGCCCTGGGGATGGACTCCTAGTGGGCCCTAAGGATGTGCTCGAGATAAACACCTAGTTGGCCTTGAGGCTGTGCCCTCAGTTGGTCTTGGGGATAAACACCTAGTTGGCCTTGAGGCTATGCCTTTAGCTGGCCCTGGGGATGGACTCTTAGTTAGCCCTGGGGTGAACACCTGGTTGGCCTTGAGGCTATGCCCCTAGCTAGCCTTAAGGATGGACTTCCAGCTGGCCTTAGGGGTGAACACTTGGTTAACCTTGAGGCTGTGCCCCTAGTTGGCCCTGGGGATGGACTTCTAGCTGGCCTTGAGGAAGAGCCCTCTGAGACCCCTGAAATTGGACCTTCACTCTTTCTTGATGTTGTTGATTGGTGGTATTCCTCGTTCCGGCCATTGTAGACTGGTTTGTTGGCTTTTCGTACACTTCTCACAGATGACACAAATTGTTATTGCCATTAGGCGGCTATCCCGGCATGCACACCAACACAAAATACCCCTATACGTTATTCTGGCAACACCATTGGGAAATTATGACTACACTATGCAGACAACATCCTAGGCTGACATCCTTTATTAAAAACACCAAACACACGACAATGCCACACACCACAACTCAATGCATCACATAAACAACATTTTATGGACACCATTATAAAATACAATGCACATGTATAAAGCGTTTTGGGACGAACCTCCCACATGAAACCAACCATCACCGGTTACCGTTTGCATGTAACAAAACCATTTTGCATGAAGTCATAACACATTTAGGTAGAACAAATACCAAGTTTTTAGGATAAGAACACTCATATCAGATGTATTCAGAACACCTTGATTCTCGTGCACAACCTCAATTTGCATGCCAAACCTCAAACACTCGTACTTATACCCAATCTTGAGTCATGATACTCACTAAACATCATATTTATTTAAAGGAACATCAAAATCTATTTTTCCTTAATTTTTTATAATTTTCTCTATTTTTCTCTTAGTTTTCACTTCGATAATTCCAAAATAATTATCTGCTCAAATATTTTTTCAAATTTTTCAACACAATAATTTCTAAAATTTTTTTAAAAAAATATTAAAATTAATTTCAGAAAACACCAATGGCCCACGCGCCCTCAAGCCCCAAGCGCGTGAAGTGTGGCATGTGCAGCTCACGCGCAGATTTTCTTCCTTGTTTCTGGCCACCGGCAAGTGCTCCGATGCTAGATTTGATCACACTCCCTTGAAGCCCTCCCTCAGTCGATCCTAACGCATCCTTGGTTGCCCAAAAAGTCACCAGAAAAAACCCCAAACGGTCAGTTGCAGGCGTAAGTCCGGCATAATCCTCGCGCTTTCCGGCCAAGCTTTGAATAACTTTGAAAATCGATGAAAACCTTCCCAAAAATTCCATAATTCCTCCCCTTGATGCAAGGATCAAAAGCCTTTTAACCAATCCTTCAAAAATGCTCCAAATCTTGTTCAATTTGTGTGCCAAAACTCAAAACTCTCGGCCTTATTTTTATAGCAAAATCCAGCCACGTCCCGGTCAATCAGAGGCCAAGGCTTGGCCCTTAAGTCTCCTCGCACCAGATACGACCTTCCTTAGCCGTCACTTGGCCATCCCATCGTTGGAAACAGGGCAAGAAAGTCGGCGTCGATTTTGCAAGTTTCACACTACTTTTTGCTTTATTACACTTCAGCCCTTTGTTTCTTTGAAATGTTATTTTGGCCCTTTCCATAGAACTCCTGATCTTTCCAATACTACCATTAAGACCCACAAGTTTTGTACTTTTCATTTCATCCTCAAAATTTCTGAAAAACTATTCGTTTGACCTCCCTCGGAAAAAATTAGGAAATTACACTTAGGCCCGATGATTGATTTGACCCTAAGTCCTTTCGTTTTAACTCGAAATCACTTAAGGGTTGTTATATATATAAATTCTAGGTCCTCAAAACACTCCGTTGACTTTTCGAAAGTTTCCTACATCAATTCGATTTTTTAGCCTGATCCACAGGTACATCAAAAATCGTTCCCGATCTAATTTCTTTTGACACCTAAAATCATGCCTCAAATCACTCGTCGATACTATTCCATTTTCCTTAAAAGATCTAGAGTCCGGGACACTCCATGAGGTCTATTTGATCACTCAAAATGTGATAGTGTACCCTATAGCCCCACTCTTTCGAAAATTCCACTTATACCTTTCGTAAAATCCCATTTATAACCTCAAAAATTTTTCGAGTATTACAATGATTATTTTAGATAACATCTATCTCTTATAAATGATATTTATGTTGCCAAAAATTTTTTTGGATGTCAGAGTTATGTAATTCGAGTGTTGCATGAGACCTTTTGTGTACGTGAAAATTTACACCTTTTAGTCCAAAGAGTTATTTTGGCCTTTTGAATTTTTTTTTTAATAAATTTTTGACTATGACACAATAATTTCTTATTAAAACATGGGCCAAGAGAGAACTGTACCTAACTCTGCACAAGTATGGGCAAATATGAAGGTTCTACGTCACTGCTTATTCTTGCTCGACTTATTACAATATTTCATACATTAGAAACATCTGTTATGCATCGAGGCTTGGCTGGATAGAAGTCGCTCAAGTCATGTCCTACCCGAGAGTTAGCTCGATCACCCCCTCCTGTCCCCTTTTTACCTTTAAAAAAAGGAATAAAGAAACATAGCAGTATTTCCAACTTTTTAAACTTCAAATGCTGAAATCCATTTACACCTGCATCAGAATTTGGGGGTTGGGGGATATTGCACCGGTAATTATTAAGAATGCCAGTGGCTGTAATCAACAAGGAACCCTGGTGATAGTCATGCTTCTTATTAGATAAGAAAGCCCTCAATATGGATCGTTGATGGGAAACCCTCTTAGGTAATGTTAATTATTTCTTATTCCAACATGGAAATTACGATTGTGCTGTATTTTGGGTGAAGAAGAAGAAAGGAAAACGTCGGGAAAGAAACAAAGTTAAATCTACTTCATTCTTTTCCCTTTAGGCTAGGAAATACGAAAAAAGCATTGATATTTGTCACAAAAAAAAAAAAAAAAGAAAGAAAGAAAGAAAGAAAGAAACTTGTTGCATTTGACTGCCATAGATAAGATTTATTTTTCTAACTCGCGAATCATCTCTATATACACGGTCATATGACTCATATCTAATTGCTTGAATCAATAAGAAAATGCTTCGTTCACAGATATCTACAGAAAAGAAAATAAGATTGCTCAAGGCGGTAGGCTAGTGTGTCAGTAATCAAATTGAAGGCGTGTTTCTGAGGCACCTCCTAGGAGATTACTTGGATGATTATAGTTGAAATGGAACTCTTCTTGCAACTGAGCACTGTCATTGTTGAAAGAGAGAACAAATGGGATATCATCTGTTCCATCATAGAATATCCCCGAATATTCATCATCTTGCTGCTGGTTCTTGTTTCCTCTATCTTCATCTTCATATTCAGATGCCCTGGAATTCTTCTCCACCAATTCTCTATACAAGGAAGAACGGAGGAGGAGGCCCAGTGCAGTGGGAGAAGAAGATGATCTTGTGTGTGAGTTAACCGGGAATTTACTTTCAACTACTTGTTGCCTATGAGGAGATGCCAAGCTGTTGGTGCTAGAGGCATTACCACAAAGCGAGGACTGGTATTCATCTTGTGAACTGAAGCTCGAGGAGGAGAGTGCATCAGATTCTGTACTTTTCATCTGTTGTTCTTGTGCAGCGTTTGCTCCCGGCTTCAACCAATCAATATAAGTACTCAAGTCAAAGTTGGTCACGGCTTTGATGCCTCTGTACTCAATGGCAGCCAAGTCATAAGCCCGAGCAGCCTCCTCTTGTGTGTCTGTGAGCAGAAATAGGGCAAGTGGGTAGAATTAAAAATGGACGGATAGATTCATTCCAGAAAATGTATCACAAAAACTCTGGCTGTAGACTTACAGTAAGTGCCAAGGTAGAGATATTTATTCCCCAAAACTCGTCCAATTCTGGCTTCCCATTTCCCATTGCGGTTGTGCCTGCAACTTCGCGACACAATTGCTTGAATAAACTGCTTGCTTCCTAATTAGTAATAAATTCGTTGGTTCATCACTTCATATAAGAGAACATACGTACCTAGCAACTCCTCTGTATTTTGATACACCTCTCGAGAAGCCACTGCTCTTTCTACAATAAAGGAAATGAACAGAAAGGGAAGAGTTAGTTTAGCAAACTACCCACAAGAAAATTTATTAAATCAGATGAGGTATTTGAATTCAAACCTTCTTAAAGAGGCTAAATACTCCTCTTTTGTTAATTTTTGCATAATCTCTATCTCCTTTGCGTATTCAGACACCTGATGAATAAAAATTCAGTGTTCATCTAGAAGTCAGTTCTCTTATAGATGGAACGGTTACTTAAAACGATCTCATGCTTATGCAGAACCAAATTATACCTGGAAATTGGTTAAAGTTGATGTACCCCAGTACTTCAGTGCAGCTAGATCATATGCTCTTGCTGCAGATTCTTCTTCAATGAAAGCTCCTGAAAGAGTTTGACAGAAAAAGGTGTCATTTTTCTGTAAAATTTGAAAACAAGGACCAATGTAAAAATGAATTCCAAGTCACAAAGGCAAATAGAACTCACCAAGGTAAACTGAAAGTCTCAAAGTTCCATTCCAAAGTGAAGTCAGATGGAAAGAAGAAATCCAACAACAAAAAGAAAACTCAAATCAGGCACAAGATTTCATTAAAAAAAAAAAGCAGTTTGAGGACTATGGAACACTTGACAGTATTTAGTATCTACCTTGTTTCCCTTTCTTCTTCTGTGTAGGATTCCAGGAAAGCTTATCCCACAGATGAGCTTCGAATCTTCCTGTCCATCGATGCCTGCTGACACCACGAAATCTCGAGCTCCTCTTCACAGTGGTGCGGGCAGAAGCTCGATCACCTTGTTGGCATGACAACTGCTGCTGCAGGCTGATCTCTTGCACATCACAAGCACATGCAGCTGCAGCCAGGTCCCTTCTTCTTCTCTTGACACACCTTGCCTCAGAGGCCTCTCCATCTACAGCAAATCTGTGAAGCCTTCCAGGTTTTTCCTCGTTCTTCACCATTTTCATCTCCATTCTTCTCTTTGAGGCTTGCTTGCTTTAATCTGCTTCTATTTTACTCTCTTTTGAACTGTATTCTTATTTCTTGACTTATGAAGAATGTCTTGATGGTATAGATTTATAGTCTTCATGATTTCTTGGTCTTATTATGCCTTGTCTTATTAAATTAGGAGAAGGCCAGAAAAACGATGATCACAAAGCAGCTATAGACAGATTTGCTGTGTCCACACTCAGGTTTGCCCTTGCTAGAGACACAAAATCTTTAATATTTCATGGTCTTGGAGTATGTAAAGACTAACTTCCTTGATATAATAAAATTTATAATATGTGGGCTTAAGCAGATGCTTCTGTCCAACTTGACAAGTGAGCATTGATCATTCAGTCAATACAAATGACAATTTTGTCACATCTTTGACAAGCAACCAAACGGCCACTGTCTGCACCATATACTGACACAATCACTCGGATAATCTTATCATGTAGTTTAACTCAGTTAAACCACTCCCACTAACCTAAACACAGGTGATGCGGTCAAAGTATGGTTAGGTCTGGTAGAGGTATTGCTCAGTTTTGGTCTAGAGGTGATTCTATTTAGGCATGGCCTGCGGAGTTTTGTCCTGAAAAGGGCCCTCGTGGGAAGGGAAGTGGATCTTTACTCATAACCCACAATTAATTCTTGATTCACAATGACGTGGGATTATCCCTCCCTAACACGATGCCCCATAAGTGAGACAATGGGGGATTTTCACATATGGCACCAGATCATGCTACATCCCACACGAGGTAGTGTCAGTTTTGGCTTAAAGTCGTCATTTGCATGGTGCACACAATTTTGTCCAGAAAAGGGCTCATGTGGAACAGAGAGTGAATCCTTAATTATAAGCTACGGCCCATCCTTGACTCACAGGACGTGGGATTGTGTCCCTCCCAGCAACAGGTATGAAGAAGACAAGAATACTCAACCTGAAACCAGTATGAGAATGAAACCAAAATAAAAATTAGTTGAAGCAAGTATAAAGGACAATTCACAAATTTGGAATATGCAGCACAAGATCAAGGTAGTGTTCAACCGAATCACCTACATTACAAATGAGAAGCCTCCAGAATGCTTCCAGGTTTTGTTTTCTGTGAAGAGGATTGGCAGAAGCACCATTTGCGTTGTCCTATTATGCAACTGCAAAGTAATTAGTTAATTAATTAATATGCTAGAACTCAACAATCAGCATTTCCTTGGATTCTTCATCAAGCTAAGTACAATCTTGTTTGTTGTCGAGGTGGGTTAGTTACTTGAGCCTGTTGGCTTCCTTCAGAGATCTCTAATGGCGGTCTCTTCTATGGAGTCAACTGGCAATTTATTCTTCAAACTGGTTTAAAAAATTGCTACTCCATTAGTGGAACACACAAGGGTTAAATTTATATTCATGTAGATGATGGGACGAAAAGTATTAGAAAACTGTGAACTGGTGTAAAGCAATCTCAGACAACCACAGGTTCTGCATATTCTTCTTTATTCTTTTTTTCAAAGGAAAAAAAAAAAAAAAACAATTTGGCCTCTGAACTTTTTAATTTTAGTCAGGCTAGTCCATGAATTTCTTTTCATCTCAAATTCACCCCTATGCTTTTCAAATTGTTTAATTCAAGGGTAAATTTGAGTCAAAGACTAGTATTTTAGGGGCAAAAGAACTATTTTAAAAAAATTTAGGGATGAATTTGAGCTCAAAATAAAAAATAAAAAAAAAGGTGAAGGACTAAACTGATTAAAATTAAAAAGTACGAAGATGATTTAGCAAAGAAACCCAAGGCATTGGCTGTCATACACTCGGCAATTTCAGATGTAATCTTCACAAGGATAATGGCTTGTGAATCACCAAAAGAAGCATGGGATAAACTGAAAGAAGAGTTTGAAGGCAGTGATCGGGTAAAGACAGTCAAGTTCTTAGCTCTCAAAAGAAACTATGAAATGTTAAGAATGAAAGATGGGGAGACAGTCGAGTACTCTTCAAAACTCTTACAGCTTGTGAATCAAATTCGACTTTATGGAGAAGCATTTGAAGATTCAAAAGTGGTAGAGAAAATGTTGATTAGCTTGCCAAACAGGTTTGAGTCCAAGATTTCAGCAATTGAGGAATCTTGCGACTTGAAACATTTGTCAGTTGCAGAGCTTATTAGCAAATTGCATGCACAAGAGCATAGGACCTCTATGAGGTTAGAAGAAATGGTTGAAGGAGCATTGGTCTTGAAGCATAAATACAAGAAAAATGGTGGCAAGAAATCTGCTGGTGATGAGGAAAGTAAAGGGAAGGCTTTTACAGAACCTCAAAAGAAGGGTAAGTTCCCACCATGTGAAACTTGAAAAAGAACCAATCACCTAGAGAAAGATTGCTTTTACAAGGGTAAACCTCAGTACTAGTGTAGATTTTGCAACAAATATGGACATATTGAAAGATACTGCAGATTGAAGATGGATCAGTATAAACAACAACCTTTAGAACAAGCCAATATGGCTGATAATCAACCACAACTTGAGGAGCATTTGTTCATGGCTATTTCATCTCCTCATTCATTTGGCAGAAATCTATGGCTTATTGATAGTGGTTGTACTAGCCACATGGCATGTGATGTTTCTATGTTTGCTTCACTTGACAGGTCATACAAAATCAAGGTGAAGTTGGGAAATGGAGATTTTGTGCAAACTAAGGGTAGAGGAACTGTTGCTGTAGAGACTAAAAAAGGTACAAAGTTCATTTCTGATGTCCTTTATGTTCCTAGCCTAGATCAAAATCTATTGAGTATGGCAAAAATGTTAAAGAAAGGCTATGAATTAAATTTTAAAGGTGAATTTTGTAGTATTTTTTATGGTGATGGCTGTGAAATTGTAAGAGCAAAAATGGTTGATGATAGCTTTCCGCTTGATTTTAACTCAGCTACCCAACATGTTTATAGTGCTAAAACTGATGAAACTTGGTTGTGGCATAGACGTTTTGGGCACCATAATCAGAAGTCTTTAAAGTTTATGGAGGAGAATGATTTTGTGAGGGATATGCTTGCAGTTACTATAAGTGATGAGGTCTGTGAATCTTGTCAAAAGGCAAGATGACTAGAAAAGCCTTTCCTCTCAACAAGCCTTGGCGGGTAACAAACAAACTTAAGCTAGTGTGTACTAATATTTGTGGTCTAGTAAGCATTCCGCCTTTCAATGGGAGCAAGTTTTTTATCTTTTAAATTGATGATCTAACAAGAATGGTGTGGGTTTATTTGATGGCTAATAAGTATGAGGTTTTCTCTATTTTCAAAAAATTCAAAGTTTTTGTTGAAAAGTAACTGTAACATCAAGACCTTGAGATCGGATAATGACATGGAATACAAGTCTGGTGAATTTCAAAATTTTTGTGAAGTTGCAGGCATCAATCATCAATTAATAGTAGCCTATACTCCATATCAGAATGGGGTGTCAGAACTGAAAAATCGAACTGTGGTGGAGATGGCTAGGTGCATGATGGTTGAGAAGAATTTGCCTAAATTTTTTTGGGCTGAAGCTATTAATACAACTGTCTATCTTCTCAACAGGCTCATAACAAGGTCTGTAGAGGCGATGACACCATATGAAGCATGGTTTGGCTCAAAGCCATCTGTTCAACATTTGAAGACCTTTGGTTAGATCTGTTATGTACATGTCCCAGCTGTGCACAGAAGAAAATTGGATGAAAAGACTGAATTGGGTATTTTTTTGGGTTATGCAGCACAATCCAAAGGATACCAAATTTACAATTTGGAGAAACAGAAAATATTGATTTCTAGAGATGTTGAAGTTGATGAATCTTCTTTTTGGAATTGGGATAAAAATGCAGTGGAGAAATAAACTATATTTTTTTCTCAAAATTCCAACTCAGGAGGAGCACTTGATTCCAAATCTTTTGCTACAAATGACAATGGTGTGGATGCTGATGGGGATGACAATTTAGACCTGGATTCACCACCTCTAAAGACTAAATCGCTCTATGAGATTTATGAAAGTTGTAATATAGCTGCTTCAAAACCAGTTGATTTTCTTGAAGCTTCCAAACATTAAGAATGGAAGAAAGCAATGGTGGAGGAGATTGCCATGATTGAAAAGAATAAAACTTGGGAGCTCACCAGCAAACCAAAGGGAAAGAATGTGATTGGTGTCAAATGGGTCTTTAGAACAAAGTTGAATCCTGATGGTTCTATTTTTAAGTACAAAGCCAGGCTAGTGGTGAAAGGGTATGCACAAATGGCTGGAGTGGATTATGGCGCAACGTTTGCACTAGTGGCCAGGCATGATACCATTAGATTATTGCTTGCCCTTGCTACAAAAAATGGTTGGAATGTGTATCATTTTGATGTTAAGTCTGCTTTTTTAAATGGCATTCTTGAGGAAGAGATTTATGTGCATCAGTCTCAAGGATTTGAAGTCACAGGTCATGAAGACAAAGTTTACAGATTAAAGAAGGCATTGTATGGTCTGAAACAGGCCCCTCGGGCTTGGTATTCAAGAATTGACTCTCAGTTGATCCGCCAAGGATTTAAGAGGAGTGAAAATAAGGCTACTTTATATGTCAAAGACTTGGAAGGTGGTGAACGATTGATTGTATCTTTGCACGTGGATGATATGTTGGTAACAAGAAGTGATTTTCAACAGTTGAAAAAAATTTAAGGAAGAGATGCAACAAGAGTTTGAGATGTCTAACTTGGGGTTAATGAATTACTTATTGGGAATAGAGGTTTATCAAATGGAAAGAGGCATTTTTCTTACTCAGAGGAAATATGCCTGGGATGTGCTTAAAAAATTTAAGATGGAGCAAAGTAAATCAGTCGCGACACCACTTGTTCAAAATGAAAAATTCAGTTTAGATGATGGAGAGGACAAAGTGATTGCTACTGTTTTTAGAAGTTTAGTTGGTAGTTTGTTGTATTTGATAGCTACAAGACCTGATCTTATGTTTCCAGCCAGTTTGTTATCTAGGTTTCTGCATCCACCAAGTCAAGCTCATCTGAATGTTGCAAGAAGGGTGTTAAGATACATTAAAGGTACAACTGATTTTGGTGTGTGGTATGAGAAGGAAACTGGTGGCAATTTACAGGGATATGTTGATAGTGATTGGGCTGGGAGTATGGAAGATTGCAAAAGCACCTCAGGCTATGTTTTCTCATTTGGCTCAGGCCCTTTTTCATGGAACTCTAAGAAGCAGGAGGTGGTAGCTCAGTCAACTGCTGAGGCTGAGTATATTTCTGCTGCTGGTGCTGCTAACCAAGCCATCTAACTTAGAAAGTTATTGATTGATCTGGGAGAAGAGCAAGATGGGCCTACTATCATTTTTTGTGATAACAAATCTACCATTGCTATTGCCAATAATCCTGTGTAACAGGGTAGGACCAAGCATATTAAAGTCAAATTTCATGTCATAAGAGAGGCTGAGAAGAATCAAGAAGTTAAGTTGTTGTATTGTAAATTTGAAGTACAGGTTGCAGATATGCTCACCAAGGCACTTTCCAAAAACAAGTTTGAAGAGCTGAGAAATAAACTTGTGATCTCAAAGAAAAGTCTCAAGGAAGAGTGTTGACGTTTTGAGAATTTTTGCAAAGAGGACCAATTGTTACTCTCCACAAAGAATTAATTATTATTTTGTGTTTTTAATATTTTTTATGTTTTTACTTAGTCAATTTAGTTATTGTGTAGTTGCTTGATTTTAGGATAGTGGTTAAGGTTATGTTAGGTAGTTAGAAGTAGTGGAGGTAGTTATTTCACACTTTCTCTCATGTAATCAATAGTATATAAGTTTCTCATGTAATCAATAGAATGGTTCTCCTCCCGTTCAATTTATTTTTTGTGCTGCAGTTTTTCACATAATCACCTACATTACAAATGAGAAGCCTCCAGAATGCTTCCAGGTTTTGTTTTCTGTGAAGAGGATTGGCAGAAGCACCATTTGCGTTGTCCTAATATGCAACTGCAAAGTAATTAGTTAATTAATTAATATGCTAGAACTCAACAATCAGCATTTCCTTGGATTCTTCATCAAGCTAAGTACAATCTTGTTTGTTGTCGAGGTGGGTTAGTTACTTGAGCCTGTTGGCTTCCTTCAGAGATCTCTAATGGCGGTCTCTTCTATGGAGTCAACTGGCAATTTATTCTTCAAACTGGTTTAAAAAATTGCTACTCCATTAGTGGAACACACAAGGGTTAAATTTATATTCATGTAGATGATGGGACGAAAAGTATTAGAAAACTGTGAACTGGTGTAAAGCAATCTCAGACAACCACAGGTTCTGCATATTCTTCTTTATTCTTTTTTTCAAAGGAAAAAAAAAAAAAAATTTGGCCTCTGAACTTTTTAATTTTAGTCAGGCTAGTCCATGAATTTCTTTTCATCTCAAATTCACCCCTAAGCTTTTCAAATTGTTTAATTCAAGGGTAAATTTGAGTCAAAGACTAGTATTTTAGGGGCAAAAGAACTATTTTAAAAAAATTTAGGGATGAATTTGAGCTCAAAATAAAAAATAAAAAAAAAGGTGAAGGACTAAACTGATTAAAATTAAAAAAATGAAGAGACCAATTTGGCGTTATTTCCATTTTTCAAATGATTGGACCAAATTAACAATTTCTTTTTCTTGGAAATGGATAGATGTTAACATATTTCCCTAAGCTATATATGTGTACATGTACTTATGTATAGAACCAAATCTTACTAAATGAAGTGCAATTTTTCGATAACAAAAACATATCAAACATTTATTTTAGCATAGGGAATCAAATATATGATTCTAACTTGTCAGTTATTTTTTTTTTTCATATGATCAAATTATTTTTATCATATTATATGCATCATATTTTTAATAAGAATCACTCTAACCTTATATGCCATTCCTCACTGTTACACTCATATTTTACGCCTATTAGTTCTTTATTGCCTAACTTTCAATGTCATTGCAAGAAATTTCTTGTATGGGCCAGATGTTGAACGTGAAATCAAAGAAATTTAGCTGCTATGACATAATGCAGTGCATGCACATGGAAAACAAACAATGTGAGAAACTTCCCCTTTACTATGATTCACAGGTTGAGATATCAATATCAACAAAGAGAAGCTGAAATCACTAGCATCTACAAGAAAGCCACTAAATGGCATATTAACAAAGAGAAGCTCAATTCACAAGCATCTATAGGAAAGCATTCCAGCTTGCTAAAGCCATCTGGGGATTACTAGTTATCGGATAGAAGCCATGTGTATGAAACTGCTCCAAGTGGATTATCACCCTGATGATTATATGTGAAGTTGAACTCTTCTTGGAGCTCGGAACCTTTAGTGTCGAAAGAGAGAACATACGGGATGCCGTCGTGAAAGATCCCTGCATACTCATGGTCTCCATCTATTTGAGGTTGGTGCTTCGCATCTTCTCCATCATCTTCAGCTTCAGAGAAACTGGAATTCTTCTGTACCAGTTCTCTATATATTGAAGACTGCAGGAGGAGGCCAACTGCACTGGGAGAAGACAGTTTTGTGCTCGAGCTTGCCGGAAATTTTGTTTCGAGTACCTCTTGCCTGCGAGGAGAATTCAGGCCCCTCATGCTAGATGCTTTAGCATGAAAAGGGAATTGGGATTCCTCTCTTGAAGTGAAGTTAAATGATGTCGCTGCTTGAGACTCTATGTTTGTTTCTTGTTCTTTCACTGCAATTGGAGTGTTTGCTCCTGGATTCAACCATCTGACATAAGAACTCAAGTCGAAGTTGGTCACAGCATTAAGTCCTCTGTTTTCAATCGCTGCAACGTCGTAAGCATGAGCAGCCTCCTCTTGGGTGTCTGTAAAGAGAGAAATGAGCCGTGCGGGTAAGCATTGACATCTTGGATCGAGTCCAGTAGTTGTTAATCTATGTTGGAATTGCAGTCATCTGGTATTTCACTAAGTGTTCTCAGATATGCTAACAATCACAATAACATAAGGTAGAACTTACTATAAGTGCCAAGATAGAGATACTTATTTCCGAAAACTCTTCCTATCCTAGCTTCCCATTTCCCATTGTGATGGTGCCTAGCAACTCCTCTGTACTTCGACAAGCCTCTTGAAAAGCCACTACTCTTCCTATAACAAATGAAAGGAAAATATGCTTAGATAATGATCAAAATATCCATGAAGACTTAAAGTTTACTAGATTAGAAGAGATATTTGAGTTAATACCTTCTTAGAGAGGCTAGGTACTCCTCTTTTGTTGAAGTCTGCATGATTTCAATCTCCTTGGCATAATCAGAAACCTGAGCAAAATCTCAAGGACAGTCAAAGTTCGGTCTTGAACAAGTGGAATGTAAACGATCTCATAGCAGTTTGGAATTGAGGTTATACCGGGAAATTAGTGAAAGTCGATGTCCCCCAATACTTAAGTGCAGCTAAATCGTATGCTCTTGCTGCAGATTCTTCCTCATCATAAGCTCCTGAGAGATCAGGAAGAAAAGGGTGTCATTTTATACAAAAAGATCAAATAATGTGAAACTAAATCCCAACAGCAAATAGCACTAACCGAGGTAAACTGCCAGCCCCAAAGTTCCATTTCAAAGTTCAGTCCCAAGGAGAAGTCAAAAAAACTCATATTAGGCACAAGCATTTCAATGAAGAAAACGAAGTTTGAGGAGGAATAGGGAACAGTCTCACTATATCTCTACCTTGTTTGCCTTTCTTCTTCTGTGTAGCATTCCAGGAAAGTTTATCCCACAAGTGAGCTTCAAATCGCCCGGTCCATCTATGCCTGCTGACACCACGAAATCTCGAGCTCCTCTTCACTTTGACAGGAGCAGAAGCGTGATCAACTTGCTGCTGTGGCTTCTTTATTTTTTGCATGCCACACGCAAGTGCAGCTTCAGCCGGTTCCCCTCGTCTCCTTCTCTTAATCCGACTTGCTTCCATGCCATCTCCTTCTACTCTACATCTCCGGCACCTTACTGACCTTTCCTCCTCCTTCAGCATTATCATTTCCATCCTTTCCTATCTTCCTCTCGAGGCTTTTTTCCCTCCTCCTAGGTTCACCTTATAAGAATATCCAGCTCACAGCATCTGCTTATATAACTTGTGTGCTTCTTTTGGTCTCATTATGTTATGTTTTGGGCGTTAGAACCGGAACTAGGATTAGACGGAGAAGACGATGAATTCGGGGCAACTAAAGACAGATTTGACATGTCCGTATTCTGTTGCTTCGCTAGGAATCAGTAGCCATTTGTCACCTTCAAACAGTACAGCTGCATAGATGTTATAAATCTATTCCATGTAAGGTTAAGCAGACAGTTCTACATTTCACAAGTGAACATCGATAACTCAGTCACTCAAAACAACAGAATTCTCACAACTTTTTGACTCACAATTCAAAATCACACCAAGCACAAGAAACAACAGATCGGTAAAATTCCAAAAAATGAGAAGTTGGGAACTTGCAGCTTAGGTGCAAGAGGAGATTTTCGTGGGAAACAAACAATATTTGGCTCATTACCAATTAGAATGCTCCAAATTCTCTGGGACTTTTTTGTTTTCTGCAATAAGAACAGTTCGTAGAATTAATAATAATATTATTATTATTATTAGTTGCGGTG
Organism: Diospyros kaki; assembly: GCA_036245055.1. Lineage (NCBI taxonomy): Eukaryota > Viridiplantae > Streptophyta > Magnoliopsida > Ericales > Ebenaceae > Diospyros > Diospyros kaki. Next base: position 36,999,963 of record BSEG01000016.1, read on the forward strand.
TGTTCTCCTGTGGTTACATGATAACGTACCACTTAGAAACTACATTTGGAAATCATACCTCGACGAAGAATCCAAGGAGCTACCCGATTCCTCCCTTTTTTAAAATTATACCATTTCATTTCAGCTGCCACCCAGTTAATCTCTCGTGCAATGTCTGGGAAGATAGAGAAAAGCATAACGTATAACTGGTAAGAACAGTGGCCTGCTTTGCAACAACAATAAAAATTAGATCCTATCATAAGTAGCATTAACAAATTACTAGTGTTATCTAATAATGATTTATTTAAAAAAGTGGCCCACTCTCTCACATCTTATCATAAACCTTAATTTCAGTTCGTAGATGAAGTGACTTACACAATTTTTATCGCTTTAATCATCTTTACATATGGTCATGCTTTATGTGAGCCGTTATATCCGTTATATCCTGCATCATGTTAAAAAAATCTTCTTTTAACTCTTTTGCTTCAAACTTCTTTCATTACATCTATTATTCTCACAAGTCCATCTTTTCATTTTTTTTTTCTTCTTACATGTACAAATCATTTTAATTATATCCCATGTATCAGTGCTTTTGGATTTGTATTTCCTAATGAGACCTAAGGCCGTGACAATTTTTTGAGTGGGTTTTATCTTCATAAGTTTCGACTCGAGATTGAAGAACCCAAGTCCGTCACCACTTATTTGACAGCCAATTTTAGAAAATGAGTCACAAGCCCTTAATCATATATTTGGAGAAGAAATAGGCTTTAGCCCATTTGCTCAAGATATGAAAGAACCCATTTTTTGAACCCCAAGCTCAAGTTCGCTTTCTTAGCCCATTACTCTCTTGTCCTAGGCCCTCAATATAAAAGAGAATTTGTTTCCCTTTCTTATCCCTGTGTGGCGACTGATCGATCCTCCCCTCTATTTCCTTACTTGGCCGATTGTTTCATTCGTGGTTTCCTTTTGTGGCTAATCTTCCATGTCTCCGTTTCCATCTCGGTCCAATACCTCTTTCCATGCTGAGAGGCCGCATCTTTCCTTGTTGATCTTGGTCAATTTGTTGATGATGGGTGTGCCTTATTTAGGTGGTTCAATCATCCTTTCTTGGTAAGCTTTCTCTCTTGGCTTTGTGTTTTTAACCCACCATCTTTGTGACCAATTTACCTTTTGTGGTAATCTACTTTGTGTGGCTTTGATCGTTTGGGGGAGAGAATGCTTCATTTCTATCCGACCGAGAGGTGTTGGGGGTTTTCTAGGCTTTCGGTTTGGGGGCTTCTTTGTGGCTTTGTGGTCTCTTCGTTGGCATTACCAAAGTGGTGAACGAACACTAGATTTGAGCTTTGAACAATTTAACAAGGAGTTTTACTTACTGTTCTTCGTGTTCTTTATTTTCAGTTAAATCTGGTTTGATTTTGGTTTGCACTAACCTTTTTATTTTGTAGTGTTTTCTGTAACAAACACAAAATTTTAACTTTATTACAAATAATCTCATTTTTAATTGTCTTCCCTTGTATAACCATACCCACCATATATTCTCATTTTAGTTATACTCGTGTTTTGCACTTATTGATACTTAATTGTTTAATATTTTATATTGTACAACAAATATGGTCTTATATTCATTAGATATTTTTTTTTTAGTTTTAAAAAAATTTTACAATCACGTAAAATATTGAATGCAATCTCGAATTTATCTATTCTACTTTATTATGTGAATAGCATTCATAATGACCGCCTCTTCTTTTATCTAAGATATCTAAAAGTTGATATTTTTGAAGAATAACTTGATCTTGGTGTCGCGACCCAAACTCCATTACCATGACCGACACTACCCCTTAAGAAGTCGGAGGCTCCACTAAGGGATAGCAAGCCTGTAAAACACATATCCCTTTAACACATAAACATTTATTTCATTCCTAGAAATGCTACCAAAATAGGTATACAGAAATTAGGGTGCCTAGGCCTAATAATAAGCACGTACTTACAAAAATATTCACAAGTTGACAATCCGCAACAATGAGAACTTAACTCTTTCCATGCACAACCTCGTGAGATGATGTGTATATGCTATACCAGAACGTGGCTATGGTATATAATCAAAAATCTATACCGACCTACAAAATCTGAAATATTAAAGGGGGGTAAGCCTGACACTGGCTTAATGAGGGGTAACATGCATTATAATGGGGGGAAATATAAAATCTGTGCAACAAATACAAATCATCATGCCATGACAGTTCAAATAATATATAATATCGAATGGGAGATGATGAATAAATATGCACATTAGGAGTAAACCAATTAGAACCAAAATTCACACATATCATTTCCTTGGTGCAGACTATCTCAACGACACCAAGATCCACTTTGGCGGACTATCTCACGCCGGATATAAACATGGATGGCGGACTATCTCACGCCTATCTAGGGTGGACTATCTCACACCCTAACACATACGTGGTGCACCAACGGCTAACTCTTACTGTGGTTAGCGATACAGGGTTCTAACTGTTACTCCATTCATCACACATTTTATATCATCATTTAAAATTTTCATTGCTACATGAATATATCACATATAGGTCACGATCCACATTAACAGAGAGACATTCACTCACAGGTATCAATATGTGCAAAACAATTATATGGATTCTAATTTCCCCCATATGCAAATCACAATGAAGTCATGAACAATATACATAGAATACTAGAACAATGTAGGGTATGAATGCAACAAATGCCACCATAATGCAAACCACCCACTCACCGTGTTATAGTAGATGCGAGATTCCCTCAACCGCCTCTTGACTGAGGCGCGTCAAAATTACCTAACAAAGGCATCAAATCACATGAGCATTAAATAATTATAAACCTCAATTCACCCAGTATGTGGACCAACCCATTGGCTGCCATAACGGTCCCAAAACCCCAAAAATAAAAACAGCCTAACCAACCACACTGTCGTCGCCGCCGGCTGCCACCAGTGACAATCGTCGTTCCAAGATTTCGACGATCAAACCCACCATATGAAACACCTAGCTAATGGGGTTAATACATATAAAAATAGGCTAAATCTAACGGTTAGATTTTTATAGATCAAGGTTTTTAATTTCTGGCCAAATTTAAAAATAGGTTGTTTGACGTCGCCGGCCACATTTTCCGGCGATCCGAGACCACCACTCGACTCTCTTACCCTCATAGACCCACATATCCAAAACCATCAAAATCTAATGGCTAGATCTTCGCAGATCTAATTTTAAATTTTCAGCCAGATTACCACGCCCACTGCCAGTCGCCGCCGGCCGTCGCAGCCGACGTTTTCCGGCGATCCAAGGCAGCCATTTGATACCTTTAACCCCTTTGACTAACATACCCAAAAACCAACAAGATCCAACGACTAGATCCTTCTAGATCTAGGTTCAAAGTTTCGGCCAACACACCCACACGCGAATACCCCTTCCCCTTTCACAAATCTGAACCAGAAATAAGCTAACGAAAATAAAAGGCTTACCTCGTTGTAGATCGGGGTTGATTTCGTAGTGATAATGCGGTTGGATTCAAGATCCAACGGCTAGATTTTGCAAACCGATTGAAAGAGAAAATGAGAGAGAGAGAGAGAGAGAGCGCTGAAACGAGAAGAAAAAGAAGGAGAAAAGGGGTGGAGTTTGAAACCCTAGGCCTTTTATATGGCCATTTGGGTTGGGTCTTCAAGTTTGAGCCTTTTCAAATAAGGCCCAGAAGTTGGGCCTCACACTTGGAATTTCAATAGGACACCATTTTATTTTACTAAACTAACATTCCATCTATTTTGTTTTATACCCACTCAAATTGAAACCTTTAAATTCTAAGATGTCCCTCCATCATCCACACTTCTACATTCTAAAGTCTTTTTCTCAACTGGTCAAGCATTCTCTTCAATTTAAAAACAAGCTAAAAATTTTCTTTAATCATAAAATACTCTTGGTTAAATTACACCCAAAATGCTTATATGGTTAATAAAATTTTCTCATAAAGACCTCTCATGTATTTAAAATATTGCATGAGTGAACCATTTTGCCCATCTTTTTGAACTCTCCCCTCCTCCTACTCTCTCATCGCAATTGTTTGACAATGATCGGAGGTTGGCCATCACAACAAAAGAGTTATGAAAGCCAAAAAGAAAGAAAGAGAGAAACTTTAGGACAACAATTGAGAATCATCTTGAAGACAACAAGGGTGCATTAATCTCTCTCTCTATATATATATATACAAGGTCGGACCTGGGTATAGGCTATCTAGGCAGCTGCTTAGGGCCCTCATTTTAAATCCAACGCCCAGGGCCCATTTAAGTGAGAGTCCATTTTAAATCTAATGGCTAGAAAAGATTCAATTAATAAAAAAGTCCAAATTAGGTTATTACTTCGACTGGAGAATGGCAATTAATGGAAAGGATAGTAGACATATATTAGGTAACCACATTTAATTCGTTAATTTCTTAACTTGAAATCATTTATCCAAACATGTTAATTCACTCTTTTTAATTAAAACATACTTTGCAATGTATTCCATCAAAATTAGGAGAAGGTACTTCTCATGAATGCTTAAAACATCAAAATTCCAACCTTGGTAACACTTAAGCACCAAAACATAGTGTTTATTTATATAATAATATAGATATTATAATTATTTAAATTTAATAAATTTAAAGAGAAAATGAAATAACACTTATATAGATAATATAATTTAATAGGTAAATTATCTTACTACAATTTAATATCATTTACAATTTAATGTATTTCAAATACTCTAGGTTAATATATATATATATATAACCTTGTCAAAAATAATTACCCATCAATAGACTCGTTTCGATACAAGAATCCTAAATCCATCATTGTTTTCTCTAAATTCTCTTGTTTCAAGCATTAATTTGCAGTTGAAGTTTAATTGAAAATAGGTAAAATAGACAATAGTGATAATTTGACGAATTATCAGGTTTCGAAGGGAATTTAGGATAATTAAACATGAATTTAAAAAAAGTTGGGCCTACCTATAATTTGTTAAAATTAAATAAATTGGCCAATTTGCTAAGTTATGAAGTTAACTTTAAATGATAAATTCCATCAAAATAAATTGAGCTTGAGTTTGGAATTTAGACAAACTAACAATGGGACCAAATTTTGTCCAAAAATTGAGAAGTAGTTTGAAATATATTGCATTTCGAAGTTAGTTGAAACATATAACATGATGGTCGAGTATTTTATTTTGATTATGAATAAAATCGAAACGAATTCAAGTTAAAACAACCAGAAAAATGGGTGTAATGTTAATATTTTTGAGTTTTTTTATTACAATTATTGCTACTAATATTGCTCGAAAAATAAAATAAGGCATAAGAACTTGTCAAAGATCAAACCTATAGGGATAAGGGAATCCACAACATAAGAAAAATAAATTCATATACCACAATCGAAATGACGTCATAAGTAAATAAAATTATCTTGGGTTTACAATGTCCAAAATACTCGAATTTCTATAATGACATGGAAATTCCTTAAATTAAGTAATTTTAATAATATATATCCTTTCTCTTGTTAACTTTAAGAGTACTTGACAATGTTAAATATGTTGAATTAAATATTAAATTATTTAGTGAGAGTTAAAAAAATAAAAATTATATATATGTTGAATGCAACGGTACCCCCATAAAAAATATATATAAAGGCAGGTTTTGTTCAATTAAAATGACGGTCAACATTATACATCACTCATCATCAAATGCATGCCAAGGACTATAGAAATATGGATAAACATCACATTATATTATCTTTTGCTTAGTGTTTGGATTTAAATATTTCAGATCCTTCTAAAAATCGACCATGGCGATGCCTTTTTATAGGCCTTCTCTAATCACCCAACCTCCCAAATTGACCAATGGAAAGCTAGGGATCTGCCGGAGGGTGTAGGGTACTCAATTGCCTCGTTGTAACCCTCCAAAATTGACAGAAATAAACTAAACGGAACTGAAAATTTTGTTGGAGCCAACTCCTCAACTTGCGAAAAACAAAATATGGGATTCAAATCTCAGATTGAGATTCAAATCGTGATCAAGGACGACTCAGATCAGAAGATTGAAGATTTGATGAAAATTGGCAAGAAACAAGTAAGTATAATCGGACAATTGAAACAACAATTATATCATCATACTCACTTATCTAATTAATCTACAACATCTTATATGCAAATTAACCCACAATCCTCCCATCAAACTAAAAGATAGAAAAACAAAGCCAAAAATTATGAATCATTTGTCCTCATTTCCTACATTCCCCCTTAACCTGGAGAATAAATGTTAGTCATTTCTAACTTACAATTATAGATATCGAAACTCGATTTCTTAAGTACTTTGGTTAGAACAAACTCTTTGGGACTTGGTAGGAATGTAGGACAAGGTAATAGCCTCATTCTTAATCTCTATCTTGATGAAATCTCTATCAATCATCACATGTTTCATCTGATTATATTAAATTGGATTATGGACTACACTGATAGCTAATTTGTTATCACTAAACAACTTCATAAGACCTGTTACTAGCATGTATAAGTTTGTCATCAACCTCTGTTTCCAAATGAGTTCACATGTTTATTGAGTTATGCCTCTATACTCTGCTTCTATACTACTTCAAGCAACCACAGACTGTTTTTTGCTTCTCTATGTCACTAGGTTATCCCAAACTTTTGTACAATACCCAATTGTTGACTTGTTATCATCAACAACTCTCACCCAGTCTGCATTTGAAAAGCCAATAATATCCCTAACTCCAGTCTTTTTAAACAATAACCTTTTGTCAGGACCTCCCTTTAAATACCTTAGGATCCAGTTTGTTGCCCTCATGTGCCTTTTTTTGGGAGCATGCATGAATTAGCTTACCACGCTTACACTAAAGGCAATATCTGATCTCGTGAGTGATAGGTAGATGACTTTTCTTACCAAATACTGATAGCTCTCTTTATTCACTAGAGGATCACTATCTGACATCTTAGGCTTCCAGTTACATTCCAATGGTGTACTAGAAGGTGTATATCCAAGTTTTCCTATCTCTTTAAGTAAGTCAAGTGTGTACTTTCTTTGTGAAATGAAGATCCCTTTGTGACTTCTTACAACTTCCATTCCAAGAAAATATCTAAGTTCCTCAATATCTTTTACCATGAATTCAGCTTGAAGCCACTTTTTGAGATTTTCAATCTCCATTTTATCATCACTTGTGATTACCATACACTACAAAAAAAATTAGCATTTAGCGGTAATTTTTTTTTGCATTTAGCGACAGTTTTGAAAACTGTCGCTAAATCAGGCGTCGCAAAACATTTAGCGGCAATTTTCAGCAACCATTGGAGTAACCGCCGCTAATTATATTTTTTGTGACAGTTTTTAAACCGTCACAAAATAAGTGATTTAACAACGATTTTTAAAATATTTAGCAGCAGTTTAGGAACCGTTACAAAAATTAAAAAAATATATACTTTTTAATTGACCCACCTAGCACCCAGTGCAAGCGCTAGGCCCATGTACGCCACATGGCTGCGTGTACGCGCGCCACGTGGCGACGCTGGAACTTAAGTTCCCAGCATTCCCCTCCCCCAGTTTCGAACCCGCGATCTCCCATATGCGCGCGCGCGCTCGAACCATCTGATCTGCTAAGCCTCCATATTATTTATGTGTGCATATAAATTATATACTAATCCAACCACTATTTGTCAGAATTATATTTTTTATTTTTTAATATAAATTAAAAAATATTAATTAATTGATTATTTTTTAAAAGAATAAAGAAATAAATTAATTGAGTTAAATTAAATTAAATAATTGATTAAAAAATAAAAAGAAGATTTTATATTTTTTTAAAAATTATTAAAATTTTGTTAAATTTCTTTTTATTTTTTTAAATTAAATTTTTTAATGAATTTTGAGATTAATTTAAATTAAATTTTAATTTTTTTAAGATTTTATATTTCTTTTTATTAATTTAATTTTTAATTTTTTTAAGAAAAAATTGATTTTTTAATGAATTTTGCAGCAATCTTTAAAAATCGCAACAAATATTAATTTAATTTTAATTTTAAATTATTAAATTATTTTTTAAATTTATTGACAATTTCTCAAAAATCGCCGATAAATTCAATTTTTTATGAATTTTGTGGCGATTTTTTTAAACCATCGCAAATATTAATTTAATTTTAATTTTAAATTATTTAATTATTTTTTGAATTTAACGGCAATTTTTTCAAAACTACCGCTAAATTAAACTTTTTAATGAATTTTGTGGCGATTTTTCAAAATTGTCCCAAATGTTATTTTAATTTTAATTATTTAATTAATTTTAAATTTAGCGACGGTTTCTCAGAAATTGCCTTGAAATTTGATTTAAATTTTTAATTATTTAATTATGAAACTGCTGCTAAATTCAATTTTTTAATGAATTTTGCGACAGTTTTTCAAAATTGTCGCAAATGTTATTTTAATTTTAATTATTTAATTAATTTTAAATTTAGCGACGATTTCTCATAAACCACCACAAATTTAATTTAATTTTTTGATTATTTAATTATTTTCTTAATTTATCAGCGATTCTTTGAAAATTGTTGCAAAATTAAATGTTTTAATGAATTTTAAAATGTTAAACAAACTGTTAAACAAACTGCCACAAAAAATCAATTTTTTGTAATGATATCATCTACATATACAATGAGTATTGCTTGTTGTCCTGGTTTATTCTTCCTCACAAACAAAGTGTTATCAGCTTACCCTTGGCTATATCCAAGATCCTTCATAACAGTGTTGAACCATGTAAACCAAACTCGAGGTAATTGTTTCAAACCATAAAGGGAATTTTTTAGCTTACATACCTTATCTAGATTTCCCTTTGCTTCATATCCAGGAGGAACTCTCATATAGACTTATTCTTCTAATGTGCCATTGAGAAAAACATTCTTAATGTCTAGCTGGCGTAGTCTCCAATCTAAATTAGCAGTAATAGACAATAGAACTCTGATTGAGTAAAATCTTGTGCTACTAATCTTGTCTTATATCGTTCTATAGTTTTCATCTGGTTTATACTTCATTGAAAAGATCCATTTACTGCGAATTCTTTTCTTTCCTTCTGGTAACTTCACCATCTCCCAAGTTTCATTATCATTTAATGCCTTCATCTTTTCTAACACAACTTTCTTCCAATTTGGATCTTAAAGTGCCTCTTGAACATTCCTAGGAACATGAATCTCATCGATCTTTGCAACAAAGGTTTTGAAATTTTCTAATAACTTAGTATATGCAACATAATTTGATATAGGATACTTAGAATTTCTCATATAAGACATTACCCTCTTCTTTATGAAATTGGAAGATCAATGTTATTGGTAGGTTTTTCTTCCTCACAACATGACTCATTTTTCTCATCATCTTCTTAATTATCTGTCGTAATGGGATTTGCCATCGATTTATACTCTTGAGTTTGCATTGGAGTTTGTGGTCTCTTAGAGTAAACCAAAATTGGTTTTGGGTCTATAGTGTTAGATTCTCCCTCTTGACCTATATCACCACTGTTTTTGGACACAGAATCGGATTGGGAAGGAAAGGATGAAGAGATTGAAGGAAAAGGCTCAAAGAAATTTGGTTCCCAATGTTTGTCTTCAGGGGGAGATTAATTCTCAAGGTTTGAGTACATTTCTTGTACTGCATCCCACATTTCTTTTGTTGTTTGGTAGAATAGGTATAAATGCCCAATCCTTTACTCCATAGACTTTATCAACCATGCCATCACAATTGATTTTTTTGCTTCCCATACACTATATGTGACAGAATTTGTTGGAGGTGTTGTTGTTATTCCTGTCAAATATCCCATTTTTCCTCTTTCTTTGATTACAAACAATACTGATTGATATCACTCTATAAAATTGCTCTCGTTCAATTTATGAGAGGTGATTTTTATTTCGGGATTTTCATAATGACCAGGAACTAAGGATAATTGGGGGTTGGAGATAGTTTCTGTTATGGATGTTTTAGAGTTAGCCATTTTATTAGTAATGGTGGCTACTAGTATGAAATCGGAGGGATGTTGCACACCAGATCTGAGACTGTGAAAATCAAATATGAGGCCAAGGTCTGATAGGCTACCATGAAAGAATGAAAAAGAGGACTGGGATAAAAATAGCAAGAGCAGTGGCAGAAGTTTATTGGAGTACTAAAGAAGTTGGACTACGACGAGAAGCAGCGGTCAACTGTGGATAGTGACGAAACCACCAAGATCTATATGGACTGAGTGAGACAAGTCCAACGGTCGTAACAGTGTTGCAATTGGGGCATCAGAGAGAAAGATCGAAGAAAAAATAGTCTCAGTGCATAGATTCAATGGGCGGTGCATGGAGGCTTAATGGCGATTGGGCTTGAGGCCAAGAGGTGGCCGATTGAGGCTGACGAACGTGATCGTGGCGGTGGCGGTGGCGTGACTAGTAGATCTCACCTTAAAGCCCCAACAGAATGGTAACGAGCATGGTCGGGATAGGAGACCAAGTGGCAATGGCAAGCGTCGACCGTGGAAAGCTTATAACAACAATGAAAGACAGCGATGCTTGGTGAGGAAACCGTGCAGAGGGCCAACGAAAAAAAAAATGAAGACAAAACCATGAAGATAGTCCGTCACTCTTTGAGAGATTAAACGGTTGCAAAGGACCCACCAACATTGTGGCGCACAGATGTTGCCTCGGTCCTCTCACTCACGAAGATATTATAGAGGAGAATGGACACTGATAGGGATGATGGGCTACGGACGAGGAAAGCTGGAGATGCACACAGCTTCTAGAAACGAGAGACCTGAGACCCTTTGTCTTCTTTGCTCCTGGCGCTTGATGGCAATGGCAGATTTGTTTTCTAGAACAGTAGCAAATTGATGATGATTGCGTGGTGGCTCTCATACCATACAATCAAACAATTAAAACAACAATGATATTTTCACTCACTCATCTAATCAACCTGCAACATCTTATATACAAATTAACCCACAATCCTCCCATCAAACTAAAAGATAGAAAAATAAACCCAGAAATTATGGATCCTTTGTCCTCATTTCCTACATTAAGTATATGTGTTCGTAAATGGGTATACTTACCTGAATATGTACACACATACAAAGGCTTCAAAAATTGCAACTTTGGCCTATAGAAGCATAGGATTTTCTTAAATTTCGAGCATAAAAGCAAGCCAAAGAGAAAAATGGAGAGAAAGATAGAGATTTCAGAGGATTTTGGTAACTGATGAACCAATCCAGCGAGGCAAACCAGTCGGTGACCATGCAGTAATAGTAGGCAATTTTTGACAACCAGGCAAAGCAGGCGATGGCGGTGATCGATTGTAGGTGGTTTCCGACGATGAAAGTTTGCTGGAGAAAAAAAAATGTGGCACTGACAGGTGATGGTAAGAGCATTGTCTGCGACAGAAGCTTAAACAGAGAAAGAAGGAGATGGATGGGGGGAGTTGATTGTAGAATTATCATCTAAATTCCAAGAACATTTATGTCCAATCACTAAGAATAAAATAAATAATAAGCGGAAGCGTACTTGTATCCATTGTTATGATTGATCAAAACGGGCATTTTGATCTTCCAATTGATTCGTAGTTTTTTTAGAATTTCTCTGTTGATGGGGATGTAGAGAGATAAAAAAAACTAACTATCAATTGGGGACCATAACCCTTATATAACTGCTAAAAGTAGTTGACAATTTTTAATATTTCCAAATTGGCCCCACATCAATTTAGAAATATAACTTATGTCTCTACACATAAATTCCATGATAGTTTAATACCCAATAGCCCAAAAATTAAACTTTATAGATCACTTTTAATTGGCTAAACTTTTAGATAACATTACACATTTAAAAATACATTTGTGGCCCTATATGCTGAATTATTTATTTTCAACAATCTCCCACTAGGCCATATATGTAACTTTACAAATGTTCACAATCTTATGAGCTCTAAAATTTTTGTTATCACCATTAAGGGTATTTCCAAACAATCTCGCTCATTAATCATATTGATATAGGATCAAAGTGATCTTTGTCACATTTAGCGTGACTAAAATCCATCAATGGTCACATATACCAATACAACCAAATGACATAGATCAATCATAAATGTGTAGCATAGAAATTACATGTGATGTGATCCTAACATGTCTATTTCCAACTGGTCTTACCTTACTCCTTAGTGAGATTGATACTAAACATAATATATCAGAGTGAAATGAACCGAATACTTCATTTCTGTACAGAAAATATCTAAGTACAATAATGACTTAAAAAAAAAAACATAAAACAACGAGAATACAAACTCCCACTAAAACATGATATTCTCACATAAAACAACACTCATATGAACAATGTGCTCATGAAAGACCTTAGGTGGTAATCCCTTGGTAAGTGGATCCGCAATCATGGAGTTTGTCCTAATGTGTTCTATGAAAATCTGTTCATTCTGCACTATTTCCTTCACAACTAGGAACTTTATGTCAATATGCTTAGACTCAGATAAGCCCCTATTGTTATTGGAATACAGAATTGCCAATTTATTGTCACAATATAACTTAAGTGGTCTTTCTATACTATCCAAAATGCGCAACTTAGTGACAAAATTTCGCAGCCATATTCCGTGGTTGGATGCCTCATAACATGCCACGAATTCTACTTTCATGGTGGAAGATGCTATGGGTGTCTGCTTGGAACTCCTCCAAGAAATGGCTTCTCCAACTAGCAGATAAATGTAGCCTGAAGTGGATCTCCTACTGTCATGGCATCCAGTATAATCAGAGTCGGAATACCCTATGATCTCTAACTAATCTAACCTCCTATATGTAAACATGTAATCTTTTGTTCTTTGCAAGTATCTCATAACCCGTTTTGTTGCTTTCCAATGATCCATGTCAGGATTGTTTAAATATCTGTCTAACATTCCAACAATGAATGCTATGTCCGTACATGTACAAACTTGAGCATATGCACATAATGAACCATTACCAATAACATTTGAATTTAATAAAAGACTAAAATGATTGTTTCCAAATGAACAATAATATCCAAATTTGTTTAATAAAGAAACAGAAACCAAATTTCGTCTAAAAGATGGTACAACAAAAGTGTCTTTCAAATCTAAATAATAACTAGTTGCTAACAATAACCTAAAAGTGCTTATTACATCAACTTCCATAGATTTGCCATCACCCACAAAGATGTATCTTTCACCATCATTTGGCTTTCAGTAGCTCAGACAACCCTACATAGAAACACTTATGTGAGCAGTAGCACCAAAACTAACCACCAAATGTTTCTAGGTACTGATGCTAAATTAACCTCAGAACAGACCAAAGTAAGAATTGTACCTTTCTTTGCACGCCAAACACAATATTTGGCACAGTCCTTCTTCACATGTTCAGTCTTATTGCAAAAGAAACAACCCTTATTGTCTTGTTGTTGTTTCTTTTGTGCTGGACCCGTAGGAGAAGCTTCATATCCTTTTTTTTTTCTTGCTCTTATCTTTAGAGGTGCTTGCTAAGTGAGAACTTTCAGTTCTATCGTACTTCAACCTTTCTTTCTCTTACACACAATATGAAATGAGCTTATTTAGAGACTATTTCTCCTTTTGGCAGTGATAACTGACCTTAAATTGATCGAATTATGCTGGAAGCGAGATTAATACCAAATGCACAAGCAAGTCATCAGACAGCTCAAGCTTTAATCCTGTAAGTTTTGAAGCAATGTGAGACATTTCCATGATGTACTCCCTTATGTTACCCTTGTTTTTATATTTCATTGAAATCAAGCATTTCAAAAGCGTGCTTGTTTCAACCTTATCGTTTTTCACAAAACATTTCTCAATTTTGGCAAGGAACTCATTAGCATCAGTTATCCTTTCAGACACTAAACCCCTAAAGGCTTCCGGAATGTCGCGTTTAATGATCATAAGACTCATGCGATTTGAGCAATCCCACTTCTCAAAGTTCCTCCGATCATGAAGTGAACTTTCATCTGTAAGAGGAGCAGATTGCTCAATCTTGAGCGAAAGGTCTAAATCCATGCTATAACACCCCGCTTTTCCCGAACATTAAATAACTTAAGAATTTTGAAAATAACTTTTTTTTTTCAACATAAGCTTAATATAAATCATTCTTCGACAATCCCACTCTATCTTCTCAACATACTAAAATAAGAATCAATAAACTAAAATAGGTAATCGTTACAAATGTAGAAGCTAAAATTGAAACTTGATATGGTACATAACCGAATTCAGTTAAATCATAACATAAGAATCCGTACCATATTATGTCTTTAATTACAAAATACATGGAGACACTCATCTTTCAAGGATAATAACTGAATACCTCAGATACAATCAAATGATACCTCAATAATATTGAACAATATTACATGATCAATTTCTCAAAACACTATTCGTAATAGATACATTCTTACATTTAACAAGATAACTCATCAATGGATCATAAATCTCTCAACATGACTAAAATACAACTGAATCTTCCTAAAGAAGCAAATACCGAAACAAACTCGCTGAACCCATCGGCCATGTCATCACCTACCATTACATCTCAATCATCCCTTTGTCATGGCTGCAAATCCTAACTGGAACGTTTGAATGTTCTAGAGGCATAACCCAATTAGAAGATGAATCTTCTAGTGATGGTTTAGAAACATGATACATGAATACATGATACAATAGCATAAACAATTATATGCCCTAGTGTAACTTCTCTATCCCACTAGCCTGACACGGAACCCTAGGTAGAATCCTGACATACTTTTAGGATAATCCTATCATTGTTCCATCATTTGCTCTTAGGGAATTACGACTACACTATCAGGACAACATCCCATCCCGATGCACAAATATAAATATGCCAATAACATCATGCCATATAAAAAGCACGACTTTTCATGTAATAGTATATGAATAAATATGACGAAATGATCATAAATTTCATGACTATCATGCTCAACATAACACGTATAAGTTTTTTGAAAAAATCACTCACAAAACCAGGTTTAGGATAAAACTACTCACCTGATGCTCGAAATTTAAGATGCATTGAAAACGCACATCGCCTCGATTTGAGTGCTCGACCTCGATTCTCGTGCACAACCTCGATTTTGGCACAAATCACTTCACCTCAAGCCTCAAAGCACCCTATTCATCATATTGATTCCAATAAATATTAAAACCTATTTTTTCATAATTTCTCATATTTTTCTTCTATTTTTTCTCAATAAAAATATTTCTCAAATATTTCTTTATAATAATTCATAAAATAACTTTCTTGATTTTCTGAAATTTCCTTGAAAATTTTTACTCACCTTAATTTAGCCTCTCAGGCTTTCTCGATATGCGTGTCCTGATCTTAAAATGCGTGCTCAATCAATGTCCACCTCCGTGCGCTTCCAGCCACCACCGCCCCATCACCGCCTTTGCACCGTTGCTTACAGTCGCTGCCAGCCGCGGCTAGTTACTGCATTACAGCAGCCACTTACGGTAATGGCCGCCATGGTCGCAGTTGGTTGCTGCTTACTATTTTGGGCTGCATTCGGCCACCACTTGTCGGCCAATCGGCCACCCCCGAGCATCGTTGCAGCTCCACTACCTCTCTTGCTTGCCGACCAGCCCACTGACGAGCTGTCATGGCCACAGCTTACGGCCACGGTTGCTTCCCACTTGTTGCAACCCATTTTGGCCATCACAATCGGCCCAAGCTCTCTCTCTCTCTCTCGATCTCTCTCTCTCTTTCTCGTGATGCCTTTGCTAGGCTCAACCTAAGCTCTCTCTCACTCTCTGATTTTCAGATCTCAGATCTACTGAGAGAATCCTAGGCAGCCATCGCATATATATATATATGTTCACACAAATTACACATTTACCCCTACCAATTCTCCTTAATTATACTTGGGCATTTCATTAATTACAAATACATTCTCAACCAAGGAATTAATTTGCATTACGATACTTAAAATGCAAAATTAATAACTTCAAGCTTACTCGATAAGGACGATTTCATCTTTGCGCCCTTACAAGACTTTTGTTTCATCCCGAAACCACCATAAGGTTGATCGTTATGAAAAATCGAAACCCTCTTAGGGTTCCGTTGACTTCCCGGTAGTCCCTTATAACAATTTGATTTTTCAGTTTCAATCATAGTTGTATTTTAACTGTATCGAAAATTATTTTTAATTTAATTTTTTTTTATTCCATAAATCCTATGTCTGAATATTCGTCAATATTATATTATTTTCCTTAGATATCTCAGCTCCAAGGCACTCTCTACAGCCAATTCGGTTAATTTTTCAGGCTATTTAGATACCAATCTTTCTTGAAATTTCATTTTTTTTCTAATAAAACATTTATTCTCAAATAATCTCAATTTCTTGGGTATTACACATGCAACCAAGAACAATTGAAATGTTCTCTTTCCAATCCTTGAAATTTGTCACATTCAGCATGAGAATTGAATTTATATTGGCAGATATTATAGTAATAGACACATTAATTGTACAAAGAATAAAATAATCAAATAAAAACATGCTTAATTAATATTCATAATAAATCAATCAATAAATTCAAATAATGGTGAGCCCCATCTCAAGATACCTAGCACAACATTAATATCAAGTCTTTAGACAGTAATATTAATTGTAAGCGGCACTCTTGGTGTAGTAATCAAACACTGATAATAATTACATATTAAACAATAAATCTTCATTTGGACAGATTTATTGGTCACATGTATAAACTGAACAATTATCACGTATTTATTACCACAGGTATAACGCCCTGTTTTCTCGGGCGCATTATAATTTGAGACAATTCTGGGACAAAATTTTGTTTTCTTCCAAACTTAAAATTAAACCACATCATTCCTCGTATCCGTCCCAAAATTCCCATCCATTAATCTCAAAAGAGAATTATCATACACATCAAATGCGGAAGCAAGGATCGAACCTGATATCTTAACATTAATCATAAATCAATTCTTACATCATCGTTTTTCAACATAACTTAATATAAAGCATTTACCCTAAATAAGATTTTACATCATCATTGACTAAATGGTTAAATACCATCATTTCTTAAAACGTTCAGAATTTAAAGTAGCAAAACTTAAATACATGGGCTACATTACATACATTCAACTCGACATACCATTCATCATACACTCTGCTAAGTACCATTTCATGCCTCATTCATCCTCATTTTTGCTACAATCTCCATCTGGAACGTTCGAATATTCCAGAGCTAAAACCCAAATTAGATGATGAATCATCTAAGTAAGGATACAAAATAATTTCGTGCATGAATGCAATGTCTTACTCATCATAAGAGTCAACTGCACCCTTCATGCTACGTACCATTTTTACAGTCACCTCTTTCGAAGTCGAGGTGTATGAGTGCACCCTTTGTAAAGTAGCGGTGCTAGTTCGTACTCCCTACGGGCACAATGTGCGTGATCAATGATATCAATGTGTACATATGCATTTCATAGCATGTCATGTATGCAGTCTACGTGATAGATACATATCAGAGCATGTCAATATGATGAAAGCATCCCCGAGAATCGAGGTTTGAAACATAAATCACCTACAACCAACCATTTTCCACAAAACTAAATCTAGTCGGGAAGTATCACTTACCTTCCCAATCCTATCGGGTTAATTTGATATTCACATTTGTCTCGAAATTCATCCATCGCCTCGATTTACGTGCCAACCTCAAAATTTGCACAAGTCACTTCAACTTAAGCCTCAAAGCATCCTAATCACCATAATTATTTAAATGAGCATTAAAACTTATTTTTTCATAATTTCTTGCATTTTCTTTATTTTTCTCTCTATTTCTTCCTATTTTTCCTCAATAAATTCAAGCTAAATATTTCCCAAAATATTTCTCAAATATTTCACTGGAAAAAATCAAAAAATAATATTCTTCAATTTTTAAAATTTTTTAGAGAATTTTACTTATCTTGACTTAACTTCTCCGGCTTCCTCGGTATGAGTGCCATATTCTCGAAGCACGTGCTCAAACAATTTTCTCACCCAAAATCTCTGGAATAATAATAAAACTCTATTTTCCAATTTTCAAAATTTTTCTAGAAATTTTCTCTATTTTCTTCTATTTCTTTTCTTTCCTTCCTATTTCTTTTTTTTTTCTTTTCTTTTTCTTCCCTCCTTCTTCTTCCTCTCTTCTTCTTCCTCCCCTGCAACTCCCACGACCAGCCATCCTTCCTCTCTTTTTTCTTTTCTTTTCTTCTTTTCTTCCTTTTCTTTTCTTTCTTTTCTTCTTCTCCTTTCTCATTCTTCCCTTCTTTTTCCTTTCTTCCTCTACTTTGCTCCTTCCAGCGACTGAACCAGCACTATCAGCAGCCACCCGCGCGCTAGCCAGCCTTGCCACCGCCCTCGCCGACCGTTGGCATCTCCACCGAACACTGCATCGACTACGCCACCTCGCTATTAGCTCTTGCGCGCTGGTCGCAGCCACCCTACTCGCTGGAGCTTGCTGCTCGGGGCAGCCATGGCCGCGACCCATCTCCCTATTTGGCTCCAGCTCCAGCTCTCTCTCTCTCTCTCTCTCCCCCTTCCTCTCTCAATTTCCCTTGTTTGTCGCTCTCAATCAGCCAAAATGCATCCCAATTTATAGACCTCCCTGCCTTGACCGCTACTCCATTTGAATACATATATATATATACATCATATTAATTGTTTCATTCCTCTTTTTCAGACGCTACCTACTCCACATTTCTTACAGACTCCTTTCTTGAATTCACGCTGCCACAATCTTCCCATTTTACAGCCAAAAATCTTGGCCATTAAAGCTTTACAGCAGCTGGCCACACGCATATTTATATGTATACATATATTTAATTATATATTACACTATAGTAATAGAGAAATTATACATTTAAATCTCAAATTTCATCTTTAATTCACTTGGGCAATTCTCAAATTGCGATTATGCCCTTAAACCTCAAATTAATTTGTATTATAATACCGAAAACCCAAAATTAATAGCTTCAAAGTTATTCGATATAGACGATTTTGCCCCAGTGTCCTCACCGGGACATCGATTAATCCCGAAACTACTGAAGGGTTGATCCTTACTCAAAATTGGAGCCCTCCTAGGGTTCTGTTGATTTTTCAGAAGCCTCTTACAACCATTCAGTTTTGTAGCCTAAATAGTAGGTGTATTTTAGCTTTACCGAAAACCGTTCCCAATCTGATTTCTTTCGATACCATAAATCTTATCTCAGAATGCTCATCGAGACCATATCATTTCCTCAGATAATTTCACTTTGAGACACTCCCTATAGTTGATTCGGTATTTATAATTGCTATCAAATCAATTTCTCGGTATTCTAAACTTATCGAAATTACATGGCAATCTTATAAAAATATGGGTTCTTACATTATCCCCTCCTTATAAAAATTTTGTTCTCGAAATTTGCCACGTGTTCTAAATCCCAAATTCCATCCTCGAAATTAACGCTTGACTAATCAAATAATTAGAGAAGATCCTACTCGAAACATTGTTATGCCTTACCTTAAGTCATCACAACTTAATCATTGCTTGATCTTTACTCGAGCCAACCTATTCGAGGTTTCTTATAACTGTTGTTTCCTCATTCTCGTAAGTATTCATCACCTGATATAACCTCAAGTTGTTATCAATTGTCCACAATCATCTTCTAATTATGTCATATAACTATTTCATCAAGAAATCTTTATAATTGATACATTTTGTCTCAAAATCTTCATTTTGTAATCTAACTTTTAATATCAATTGAAACCTAACGTTTTCTTCCAATCCATACCCATACTCAAATAAGTCATCATAAATTTCAAAGTGATCCTCAAATAATGTTTTATATTGTCAGAATAACCATTTAATCCTCAAATTTGCTTGACTAATCCTCAAGTAATAACATCTCATATTAACTAACTCTAGTCTTGCTTGATCCTTAAGGTACCATCTCATGCCAATCATGCTTTATCATACGGAAATCATCTAATTTCTTTCCTCGCACTTGACTATCAGCTCTTTTGACTTCCAGTCAATTATAGCACAGTTTCACTTACTAACTTGCAATCTCTAGATTTGCTCGACTCTATTGTCTACTTGTCTTGGTAATAGTGTTATTTAACTTTATTCGTACTTTTAGTCCACACAATCTGTGACATCATTATTATCCAATCAAAATCTCGGGACTATTTACCCTCAAGTATCACAATGAAGAGCGTCACACGTAACCTTAATATTACAAGGGTCTACTTTACTCCTCGATCGCGCATCAATTCTAGAAAATATCATAGCCTCTTGCAGCTGTTTAATAATTCATCAAGTCTAAGGTAAAGATATCGATTCTTAATTATCACCTTTCCCAAAACCTGATAATTTACGTCCTCAATCAAGCTACTTATAGCTAAGCATCTAATAACCTCAAGCTATTATTGGCAATCATCATTAAGAAATAATCTCGATAAATCTTTCGAAAATATATCCTAGTATTTCCTATTTTTCTTACAGCTTTCCACTGATCACAAGTGCCTATACCATATCTTAGCAGGCTCTTTATTTCCATAACTTACTGACATCACTCTGCCATACATCTTTGAATTTGCCCACCAGGCTACCTAAACTAATCGTCTAGCCATACGAGTTCCATTCTCCAAAATCGGAATCTCAAATTTCTAGTCGATCTAGGTCTGCAGCTTTTCCTACTGCAATCCGTCATCCTGGTACATCTATCATTACTTGATTCTCTCAATCACGACTAAAGATTTGCAGAATCTTCAATATGGCAATCCATAATTACACTGCCAGCTAAAGTAGGTAGGCACTTTCGTCACCTACAGTACTCCAATCCTCGCTGGATTTCTTTCTGAAAACTCTAAAGTTCCCTCATGAATCCTTAGATCCTCAATCATTTCTTTCAAGAAATTCCTCAAGAATCTCAAACTGATTTATCTCCAAAAATCTCGAATCAGGCCACGATATCTGGTTCCAATCATTTTTCGTGAACTCTATTTCATTACAACTATTGCTCTCAATCCGCCATTCATCATGGTGCTTCCAAGTTCTCCTTGTCGAGTTGACCACCGACAACTTTACTTGATTTCGCAGGTTTATTTGGCACACTGAACCATAGTCACAATCTTTGTTGACTAAGTCGCCTCATCGTTCTTTTTTTGGTTGAAACGACCTACCAAGCAACTCTTTCCTTTTTGGTACCTGAACTTTACTTTGAATCGAGTTTGCCATCTTACAACTCATCGTCAAGGCCTTGAATTGGCCATGTTCTACTACCCGAAATCTCATTTACCGAGAATCCACCAACTCTCGCATTTCGTTCTTCAAATCCAGTTAACTATTGGCACGCGACCATTAAATTAGTTTTTTTTCTAAGCACTACTCTTACTATCAGCCAGCACACAAGCTGTTACCATCCACCCGATCATATAGGCAGTGCCTAAACGACACTTATATCTTCCTTGTCCATTTCACATGTCAGGTAGCTTTTTCTTTGTGCCACCCAAAACACGACCATCTCATGATCCCATTGCCATACTAGATACCGAGGTATTCTACCCTTCGAGCTTCGCAATGTTCGTCGTGTCACCAACTCCCAAGATGACCACGAACCCAAATGCAATTCCTTAAACCGGACACACAGTTCATACTCAATCCATCACATTTTGGGTGGATTCCCTAGGCTTCCAGCCTCTTTTCACCCGCTGGTGGCACACCTCGCACTCTACACCATTGGAACTTGGACCCCACACACTCTTAGGGTTCCTTGTCCCGTCTTTGCGAGTCCCATCGATTGCACTACTGCCACATCATCAATTGATGCAACTCACTTGCCATACTTGACCACCTTCGGTCTCTCGCTTGACCCAATCCGTTGGATCCCTGATCTTACATATCTTACTTCTGAGACACTAAATAATCCTCGAAATACTTATCATTCAATCCTAACTCAACAGCTATGTCACATCAAACTAATCATCCCTGACTCAATCATTCTTGATAACTACCAGCTATCCTATCATTCATCACAATGATTTTGTCTCATGACCTCAAATCAACAGTCTCTTTATCTCTCAGATCCATAATCATAGTTACCGAGTCAATCTTACACCCGAATCAGATCCTAACTTCAATAGCTAGATCATTCTGCTTGTACTAGCTTCCATCAGGCTTCCACCATTCACTGATAATAGTAACCAGATATTGGAATAGTGTATGTTCGTTAATAGTACACCAGGTAAGTTCCCAGGAAAGAGAGGTGGGTCACAAATGGACACACTTAAATACCAAGTCTTTCCTTAGCCAAAACTTTCCTAGACATGCACTTCCACTACACAACACTTAAATCCAATAACCTCTAAACCTTCAACCGACAATTCCCGAATCTTCTAAATAGGGATTTTGCCTTATGAACCATTAGTCTCTTTCCCCTAGGCCTCCACTTAAAGTTCCTACTAGCTGGTCCAATCAATATCGAATCCTCTTAAGTCTCCAAATTGCTATTCCTTAATCTCCAAATAGGGTTTAACTCTGATATTAACTACATTAGAGTCACTTAAGTCTTCCATTAAACTTAAACTATGATATCAACTGTAACGCCACATTTTCTCGGGCGCGTTATAATTTGAGACAATTATGGGACAATAATTTTTTTTTCTTCCAAACTTAAAACTAAACCACATCATTTCTTGTATCCGTCCCAGAATTCCCATCTATTAATCTCGAAAGAGAATTATCATACACATCAAATGCGGAAGCAAGGATTGAGCCTGATATCATAACATTGATCATAAATCAATTCTTACATCATCGTTTTTCAACATAACTTAATACAAAGCATTTACCCTAAATAAGGTTTTACATTTTCATTAACTAAATGGTTAAATATCATCATTTCTCAAAACGTTCAGAATTTAAAGTAGCAAAACTTAAATACATGGGCTACATTATATACATTCAACTCGACATATCATTCATCATGCACTCTGCTAAGTGCCATTTCATGCCTCATTCATCCTCGTTTCTATTATAATCTCCTTCTGGAACATTCGAATATTCCAAGGGCAAAGTCCAAGTTAGATGATGAATCATCTAAGTAAGGATATAAAACATTTTCGTGCATGAATGCAATATCTTACTCATCGTAGGTGTCAATTGCACCCTTCATGCTACCTATCATTTTTACAGTCATCTCTTTCGAAGTCGGGGTATAGGTGCACCCTTGGTAAAGTAGCAATGCCAGTTCGTACTCCTTACGGCCACAATACGCATGATCAATGATATCAACGTATACATATGCATTTCATAGCATGTCATGTATGCAGTCTACGTGATGGATACATATCAGAGCATTTCAATATAATGAAAGCATCCTTGAGAATCGGGGTTTGAAACATAAATCACCTACAACCAACCATTTTCCATAAAACTAAATCCAGTCGGGAAGTACCATTTACCTTCTCAAATTTATCGGGCTACCTCAATATTCGCATTTGTCTCAATATTCATCCATCGCCTCAATTTGCGTGCCAACCTCAAAATTTGCACAAGTCACTTCAACTTAAGCTTGAAAATATCATAATCACCATAATTATTTAAATAAGTATTAAAACATATTTTTCTATAATTTCTTGTATTTTCTTTATTTTTCTTTTTATTTCTTCCTATTTTTCCTTAATAAATCCAAGCTAAATATTTCCCAAAATATTTTCTCAAATATTTCACTGGAAAAAATCATAAAATAATATTCTTGAATTTCTGAAATTTTCTAAAGAATTTTACTTAGCTTGACTTAACCTCTCTGGCTTCCTCGATATGCACGCCATATCCTCGAAGCACGTGCTCGAACAATTTTTTCACCCAAAATCTCCGGAATAACAATAAAACTCTATTTACCAATTTTCAAGATTTTTCTATGAAATTTTCTCTATTTTCTTCTATTTCTTTTCATTTCTTCCCTTTTCTTTTTCTTTTCTTTTCTTTTCTTTCTTTTTTTTTTCTTTTCTTTTACTTTCCTCATTTTTCTTCCTCTCTTCTTCTTCCTCCCCTGCAACTCCCGCGACCAGCCATCCTTCCTCTATTTTTTCTTATCCTTTCTTCTTTTCTTTCTTTTCCTCTTCTCCTTCCTCCTTCTTTCCTTCTTCTTCCTTTCTTCCTCTCCTCTACTCTTTCTTCCAGCGACCGAACCAGCATCGCACTCAGCCACCCGCAAGCCAACCGGCTTTGTCGTTGCCCTCACTAACCGTTGGCGTCTCCACCGAATGTTGCACCGACCGCGCCACCTCGCTGGCAGCTCTTGCGTGTTGGTCGCGGCCACCCTGCTGGCTCGAGCTTGCTGCTCGAGGCAGCCATGGTCGCAACCCACCTCCCCATTTGGCTCCAACTCTAGCTCTCTCTCTCTCTCTCTCTTCCTCCCTCTCTTGATTTCTCTTGCTTGCTGCTCTCAATCGGCCAAATTGCATCCCAATTTATAGACTTCCCTGCCTTGGCCGCTACTCCATTCGAATACATATATATATATACATCATATTAATTGTTTCATCCTTCTTCTTTAGACGCTATCTGCTCCATATCTCTTACAGACTTTTTTCCTCAATTCACGCTGCCATAATCTTCCCATTTTGCAGCCAAAAATCTCGGCCATTAAAGCTTCATAATAGCTGACCACACGCATCTTTATATATATATATATATATATACATATATATAATTATATATTACACTATAATAATAGAGAAATTACACATTTAAATCTTAAATTTCATTTTTAATTCACTTGGGCAATTCTCTAATTGCGATTATGCCCTTAAACCTCAAATTAATTTGCATTATAATACCAAAAATCTAAAATTAATAAGTTCAAAGTTACTCGATATAGACGATTTTGCCTCAGTGTCCTCACCGAGACATCAATTAATCCCAAAACTACTGAAGGGTTGATCCTTACACAAAACCAGACCCCCCCTAGGGTTCCATTGATTTTTCAGGAGCCTCTTACAACGATTCAATTTTGCAACCTAAATAGCAATTGCATTTTAGCTATATCGAAAATCATTCCCGCGCGATTTGATTTCTTTCGACACCATAAATCTTATCTCGGAACACTCATCGAGGCCATATCATTTTCTTTAGATAATTTCACTCTGATACACTCCCTACTGTTGATTCGGTATTTATAACCACTATCAAACCAATTTCTCGATATTCTAAACTTATCGAAATTACATTGTAACTTTATGAAAATATGGGTTCTTACAACAGGTGCACATGAAATTATGTTAAACATTTATCTTTCTTTGGACCGATAAATATTCACACAAGTTACATCTACACAACTGTTTATATTTCAAAATAAATTAATTTCCACGAGAAATATCACTTTGGCGACATGTTATTTCAATTAATTTATTTCAAAATATATATATAAAAGCATGTCAATATCTAAATTTAAAATTGCACCAAAATAATTCCTTGATTCTTTTTAAGTCAAACTCAATGGTCAAATGTTGACTAGGTTAGGACTGGACCGGGTTGGGTCGACCCCTCCCGAATCTTACACCAGCTCGTGCCAGTCATTTGTTTCCTTTAAAAACTATTTTTTTAAAACTATTTTTTTAAAGAAAAATAATGAAAAAACTAATTAAAAAAAGCTGTTTTAAACTAATTTACTAATTTAATTAATTAATTAATTAATTAATCAATTAACTAATTTACTTCAGGCTTAGCCTACAACCCAAAAGCTCGAATTGCCATGGGCCTCTTTTTTTTTTTTTGTGGGCCCATGTCTGGAAACCCTAGGGATTTCATCCTCTAGGGATAGAGGCAGCGATTATGTCGCATCTTCCATGACGCTGCGACCTGGTGGCAACGGCTATTTTTTCTTAATGTAATAGCTAGATGGTCGTTGCTTTCCTTAATGTTGCAGTTGTAAGACTCCATTTCGGCATAAGGCTATCACGTAACTTAAGCAAGGTTTGAATACTGAAAAATTGACTTGATAGTAGTTATCAATACCGAATCGACTGTAGGGAATGCCTCGGAGTGAAATGGTCTAAGGAAAATGATACGAAATTGATGAGCATCCTGAGATAGGATTTATGGTATCGAAAGAAATCAGATCAAAAACAGTTTTTGGTACATTTAAAATACAACTGTTATTTAGGCTGCAAAATCGAATCGTTGTAGAAGACTTCCGGGAAGTCAACGGAACCCTAGGGGGCTCTGGTTTTTAGTTATAAGCAACCCTTTAGTGGGTTTGGGATGAAACGATGGCCCAGTGAGGACACTGGGACTGAATCGCCAATATCGAATAATCTTAGATTATTAATTTTGCGTTTTCGATATTAAAATGCAAATTAATTGAATGTTTGAGGGTATAATTGTAATTAAGAAATTATCCGAGTGATATTAAGATGGAAATTGGGGTTTAATATATAATTTTCTTTAGATTATAGTGTAATATATATAGTTATATATATAAATATACTCATGCTCGCGCATGGCTGGCTTCGCAAAGCCTCTAAAAGCTTCATGGCTGAGTGAAAGCTTGGTGGCCAAGTTGCAGAGAGGCATGGCAGCAAGTTGAGTGTTTCATATGCCAAGAAGGTTCTACACGCAAGGAAGGATGGGCAAGACAGGCCATTGGCAGTGGAAATGGCTATAAAAGGGGAAGAATGAGAGTGAAGAGGCAAGAAGCTTGAGCTTGAAGGAGGCCGAGAGTTTTGCAAAGTGTGATAGAATGAGAGAGAGAGAGAGAGATGGCCTATCGGCCATGGCAAAAGTAGAGGAAGTAACCAGCGGCCATGGCTGGTCGCGATGGGAGCTAGGCAGATCGAGGATGGCTAGCGGCAAAGTTGGAGAAGCGGATACGACAGGAGACAGCCGCGATGGTGGCTGAAAGAGTCAGCCACATAGCTGTGGCGGCCATGGCCGCGAGCTCGCAACTGCTGGCCACAAATCGGGGGTCGGCCGCGGTGGTTCGTGAGGCAGTGGCTGCTGGTGCGGCGCGGCCGTGAGAAGCGAGGGTCATGCGACGATGAGATGTAGTAGGTGGAGGTAGCGGGAGCCGGCGGTGGTGGGCGACCAGTCGCAGGTTGCAGGGGACACGTGCTGGAGAAGATGAAGTGGGAGGAAGAAGAAATGAGAAGGAAAAAAGAAAAGAAAAGAAAAGAAAGAAAAAGAAAAGAAAGGAAAAAAAATAGAAAAAGTGGAGAAAATTCTTGAAAAATCTCGAAAAATAGGAAATGAATATTTATTAATATTCAAGAGATTTTGGGTGAGAAAATAGTTCGAACACGTGTTTCGATGATATGACACGCATACCGAAAAAGCCTGAGAGGTTAAGTTAAGGTAAGTAAAATTCTCTAGAAAATTTTAAAAATTCGAGAATATTATGAATTGTCGTAGTGAAATATTTGAAAAATATTTAGTTTGAATTTATTAAGGAAAAATACGAAGAAGTAGAGAGAAAAATAAGAAAAATACAAGAAATTATGAAAAAATAGGTTTTAATGTTTATTTAATCAAATATGGTGATTATGATGCTTTAGAGCTTAAAGTCGAAGTGACTCTTGTGAATTTTGAGGTTGGCATACAAATCGAGACGATACACGTATTTCAAGACAAGGCACGAATATCAAGGTAGTCCGATAAACTTGAGAAGGTAAGTGGTACTTTCCAACTGGATTTAGTTTTATAGGAAATACTTGGGTTGTAAGTGGTTCAACCCAAAACTCGATTTTAAGTAAATAATTTTATCATGTTATCATGTCTTAATATGAATATATCATGTAGATTGCATTTACATATATTGATAATGAGATGTGCATATGTTCACGATGATATTATTGATCATACATCGCATAAGGGTTTGAGATATGGACTGGCACCGCTACTCTGCCAAGGGTGCACCTATACACCCTGGCTTTGAAAGAGGTGGTTGTAAAATAGGGAGCAGCAAATGGGTGTGGTCGACTCAAACCAAAATGATATGGAAAAAAGATTTTGTATTTGGCATTCATGCACGAAATATGTTTATCATTCCCTTACTTAGATGATTTATCATCTAACATGGGCTTTGTCCTTAGAATATTCAAACGTTCTAGATGAAGATTGTAACAAACACGAGGATGAATGAGATATAAAATGGCACTTAGCAAAATGCATGATGAATTGAATGATGAATGAAATGTATGTTATGTAGCTCGTGTATTTAAATTCTGCTAGTTTGAATTCTAAACATTTTAAAGAATGATGATGTATAACCTTATTTAGGATTAATGTTAATTGAGAACTTATGCTTTGTTTTAAGTTATGGTGAGGAACGATGATGTAAGAACTAAATTTTGATCAATGTTAAGATATCAGTTTCGATCATTGCTTCCACATTTGATGTGTATAATGATTCTCTTTTGAGAAAAATGATTAAAAATTTTGGGATAGATATGATGAATAATGTGGTTTAGAATTATATTTTGAAGAAAAAATTTTTATCCCAGAATTGTTTTAATTTATAACGCGCCCGAGAAAATGGGGCACTACAACGACTACTAGTTGCGACTTTTCCTTGATGTCACGGCCACTAGCCACGGCTTTGATTTTCTTAATGCTGCAGCCAGATGGCCGCGGCTGTTCCTTATCGGCGCAGTCAAAAGCCTGCGCCATAAATGAATGTAAAATTTTATTTTGAAAAATTGAATCAATAAAGAACTCAAATACTATAATACTAAAAGTAAATTATGGATAAAAAATAATACGATTCTTAATTATTCAACATGAAAACTACTTTAATACCACTTGTAGAATTATCATCTAAATTTCAAGAACATTCATGTCAAATCACTAAGAATAAAATAAATAATAAGCGAAAATGTAACTATATTCATTGTTATGATTGATCAAAATAAGCCTTTTGATTTTTCAATTATTTCATAATTTCTTTAAAATTTTTCTGTTGATGGGAATATAGAGAGATAAAAATTAACTATCAATTGGGGACCATAACCCTTATATAACTGCTAAAAGTAGTTGACAATGTTTAATATTTTCAAATTAGCCCCTCATTAATTTAGAAATATAACTTATGTCTCTACACATAAATTTCATGATAATTTAATACCCAATAGTTCAAAAATTAAACTTTATAGATCATTTTTAATGGACTAAACTTTAAGATAGCACTACATATTTAAAAATACATTTGTGGTCGTATATGCTGAATGATTTATTTTCAACGTCGATCACATTGATCCACCATACCAACGCAAGGCCATGTACACTTGATGGTGCTGAATCAACTGAGCCAAATTGAGGAACCAGTGCTCACCAATTTCTTGTTAATTATGGTACAACAACTAGTTGAGCAAAAGATGCAAAAACAAGTATTTTTTACGGCCACAGTGCTAGAGAGGAAGCATGGAAACTCATATTACCATTCGGTCCTGTAAACACGAACACACTTCTATCTCATCTAGAGTAACCGGCAGTAATCTTCTCAGCCGATCAACCTCTCTATTTCTTTTTCCCAGAAACCGGCCCCTTGGTGCTTGATTCCTGCAGGAATGACATTAAGAAGGCCAGATGTTTAAGAAAAAAAGAGTGAAAAATAAGAGAACGACAAGAATATGCAGCATCCAGAGCAATCCAACTTAATAGATTAAGACAAACTGTGATAAATCAATCATAAAGCAACATGGGAAGATCAAATACTATATATTCAATTTCTTACGACTTCAAAAAACAAAATTGGACGCGAAGATCATATCATATCATATCATATATATGAAGTCTCCATTGAGTAACAGTGACTTAATTCTATTATTGTTTTACTGTCATTGTATGATCACGATCAATAGCGTAGGAAGTCATAAACTTGTCCCGTTGACGTTGCTAAAATAAAAAAGAAGTTGATCTCTTCTCATTATAGCATAAACATGGAGTAGGCAAAGGAAGAAAATGAGAGGAGAATCAAGAATTTACTTCGTCCGTGGGTGCCTTCAGTGGTGTGGTCATAGCCCTCTCCTCATCATAGCCATGCAAAGCCTCCCAGACAAAAAGGAACACTTTCTGCTAATCTTGCAGATGCAGAATCAGGTAAGAATCTTGCAAATTCCTCAAGTAAATCTGGCTGGTTTCTAAAAAGTGCGTTAACCTACAAAGCAAGCAAATATAAACAATAAAATTATTTAATTAGAAAAAATATTAAAAGGAAAGGCAAGATTGAAAGAGCAGACAGCCCAGTTG
The DNA here is from genome assembly GCA_036245055.1 of Diospyros kaki. NCBI lineage: Eukaryota > Viridiplantae > Streptophyta > Magnoliopsida > Ericales > Ebenaceae > Diospyros > Diospyros kaki. Next base: position 37,030,297 of record BSEG01000016.1, read on the forward strand.
GGAACTGAAGAGAAGCATGGATAGAATAACGGATGGTATTTAGCAATATTTCTATTAACTACAAAACCAGATTATAGTCCAGTTCATGTCAAGTGTCAATAAAGTAGAATGAAAAATCTACAGTTTTCCTCATGGCAAACCTCAATAAGTCTCTTCTGCTTCATCCTATATGTAACACCCAACAAATTAGGATTATTGGAGAATAAGCATTTTATTAGAAAAGCGAAATTTTGAAAAAGATTAGTATCTAAATAGCCCAAAAAAATTGATCGAATTAACTGAAGGGAGTGCCTTAGATCCGAGATGCCAAAAGAAAATGATATGGTCATAATGAGTATTTCAAGACATGATTTATGACATCAAAAGAAATGAGATCAGGAACGATTTTCAATACATCTAAAATGCAGCTATCATTTAGACTACAAAACCGAATTATTACAGACAACTTTTGGAAAGTCAATGGAAGCTTGAGGGGGGTTCGTTTTTTTTTATAAGAAACAACCCTTCAGTGGTTTCAGGAAGAAACGAAAGGGTTTAAGGTCAAAACAAAGATTCGGGCCTAACTGCAGTTTTTTGAAATTATTGGAGAGAGGTCAAAATGATATTTTTTTCGGAATCTTCAAGGGTCAAATGAAAGTTTTAGAACTTGAGGAACTTAAATGGAATTATGTAAAGTTGAGGGGCTATGTGAAAATGGGTCAAAGTGAGAAAATCAAAGTTGAGGGGGTCAAAATGCAATTTCAAGAAAGTCTCCAAAGGATCCATGGCCGAACAACCTTCCAATAGCTGAAATCAACCATGGGAGACCCGAGGGAGTGGCTGGGGGACCTTAAGGCAAGGCCAATGCAAGCAACTTGGCCATCAATCGACCAAAAGTTGAGTAAAATTGGCCAACTTTTGGCCGAAAGTTTGGCCACTTGAATCGTATGTTTGAGGGCTCTTTCGATGGATTTTGGACTCATTAAGGGCAATGGGAGACATCAGGGCCTTGTGTTGCTAGAGATCCATCGTTTAAGGGTCCGAAATGGCCTATAAATAAACGTTCATGATGGCCAAATTTGGAAGAAATGTAGACTTTAAATCGAGGTCGATTTTGAACAAACTGAGACACCAAACTATAGGGATTTTGTTGTCCATGAGGTGAGGATCATTTCTAAAAAGTTTGAGAAATTTTGAAGTTCATTTGAGGGATGATCAGAGTTTCGTTGGAAAAATCGAATCTTGCCAGAGTCGGATTGCTCGGATGAAAGTCTTTTGGGTGTTGTTTAAAGTTCAAATTTGGCCAGACTGATCGAATCAAAATGGGGTATCTTTTGGTATAGTCAATTTAATTTTTCAGTGTACCGCGCTGGAGAAGATGACTGGAGGTAATTTTTTATTATTTTTAAATGCTAAAAATAAAGAAAAATAGAGTAAAAATAAAAATAAGAAAGATAAAATTCTAGAAAAAATCCAAAAATACAGGAAAAAAGAATAGTTTACTTTTATGAATTTTTATTTAAAAAATTTCATGAAAAGTAATTATTTTGAACTGGGTGAACATAACCCTCAACATAACCATTTTAACGGGGGTGAACATAACCCTCAACATAACTGTTAAAATTGAGGGTTATGTTCACCTCGTTAAAGGTCCTGTTAATTTTAACCCTCAAAAGACTGAGGGTTATGTTCACCCGGTTAAAGGGGGTGAACAAAATTGCACTCGATTAGTTAGGACCAAGCTTGTACGTACGTACTTTGGGCTCTAAAATCTCTCATTATATGAAGGAACATTACATATTTTTCTCTTTGATGTGTAAACACGTCCCTGACTTCCTTGAGATAGGTTGAGGCATCCATGGGCGTCAGCCTCCGAGCACCTCTTGCCCCCTCTCCTCCTCCTCTTCCAATCAGGGATCGCCTGCATGCTTCTCACCAATAATATCAATTATACAAAATAAAAAATTAAAAAAATGCAATGTTTATATAGAAATATAGCTTACCAGTATTTATAGCTTACCTGATGATATTCAAAAACTTAGCAGTATTTATGTATCGGTCGTGGGGAATTAAGGATCTTGTATGCGATCATCTGCGTATTATTGGAAGATTTTTGCATACTAATTAAGCTTCCACTGAGATATACAGTCAACGTAGAACCGTATACTTATATCATCAACATGTAAAGATTTTATCTATAAAAAATAAATACACGAAATGCACATAAAGAAAGAGCTTACCAGGATTGCCCCCACGAAGAAACACATGGCCGCTTTGACGGCGGCTTAGCATGAATGTGAATGCCATCCTCTATTCGCTTCATCTCTGAGAAACAGCAGACAGAAAGGGCAAAAAAAAAAAAAAGATTCTTTAATTCTTGTTTTACTAACTGGAAATGTACAAAATAAATAAATAAATTCTTCAAACAGAGAACAAGAAGCTGATTCTAACTTACTGCACTCGCAACAAGTTAGAATATAAATCCAAAGTCTCAAACACCATAACAATATGAATAGAAAGATTGTAGTGAACTGTTGTTGGTTTCTAGGCATGAATTTATATATTAGAAAGAAAAAGGTATAGGATGGGTTAAAATGATATTTAAATTTGGAGTTTGAAAGCTTGTTTTCACCCTCCAAGCTTATATGGCATTTTGGCTGAAAACCTAGAATTGGTTTTCAATTACTAGTGCCAATTTAATATTATTAAAATGGAAGGTAAAAATGTTTACATAATTTAAACATTTAATCTTATTAAAATGGAATTATATAAAATTTCAAGACTTTACAAGATAATTCCACTTTAGTGAGATTATTTTAATCATTACTTGGTTTATCCCAAACATGATACTTTATCAAAAACGATTTTATGTCGTCAAAAGATAATTCCATGTTTTAAATTTCCTTGATGGATCGTTTTAAATTTTGTGAGGTGGCACTATCATATATATTTGATGCTAAAAAAGGTAAGTGTGATACTTTTGTAAAAATAAGACTTAAATATAATTTTTTTTATTTATGCATTAATCTTTTGGCCATATGACAATAAATGTCACCCCCCCCCCCTCCACCTCTACTTAAAGGGTATCAAATCTAATTCAATGAAATAAACCTTTTAATGTTATTTAATAGGGGTATTAAATAGTGATAGAATAAAGTTAATGATAAAAATAAAGTAGTGATTAGACTAAATAGTATTGTATCAAACTTAGTAAAAGAGATACTAATTAATATTATAATTATACTATCTTTGGTGTGTGAAAATGTAAATGAAGTATTACTAGAGAAAAATTCTATTCGCAGTCACATTTTTACTCTTTATAGTCATAATTAAAATAAATTTAATAATTACTTTTCACACCATTATTATTATTTTTTACAACTACTTACATTCCAAAATTACCCTCATATATCCCATATATCGCACGAGCATCCCCTCCTCTACAGCCACTCATCGCTGTCCCCCTCTCTACAGCATTTGCTTGTTTGCAACCTCACTCGTTGTCGTCGCCTTCCCAACAGCCATTGTCTCTGCTCCTGGTCTGCCTCATAAATAGGTAATTTGTACATTTTTAGAAGGTTTAATTTGTACATTTTTGGAAGGTTTGAACTTGGAGGCTGGACTGCACCTCCCAACGAAAGGCGAAGGTAGTGGCCGCTTGTGTTCGAAAGCGGTGGCAACAGCCTTCGAACCCTAGGTTTGGATCAGTCACCGCCATTGAACCCGGAGGCAGCACGCCATGGGTTTGGTGGCGTTGGCCACCTCCGAACCCAATTCGGAGGTTCAGAGACGCGGGTCGAGTCGGTGGTTCAGTGGGTTGGTGCTTTTTTTTTATTGTAATTATAGTGTTAATAATTTTTTTTTAATATTTTTGTATTATTTTGTAGGTATGGTACGTGGTAGAAAATGTGAAGCTTCTTCATCTAGCTAGCCTTCTTCATCTCGGCAGCGTTTTATTGTGTCGACGAAAATGAGAAGGCTCGAGAGTTCTAGTCAACCACCTATTTTAGAGGCAGTAGAAGCAAATTATGCCTCACCAGTTCAAGAGCATCCCGGCACTAATTAAGACCAACCATCTTCTTCTTAGCAGGATGATATTTCTGAACCACTACCCGGGCGCCCTAATGATCCATCCATTCTAAAAAGTTTTAAAAATCATGTTGCATTTGCAATATGAGCAGGAGAGATAAGTTATATTAATTTTTTTAAATTTATTTTTATAATTTAAATAATTACGTATTTTAATTTTTTAACAGGAAAGAGGTATATTAAAATATAGAAATCATGGCCTTAAAATTCTTGAATGGCCATTGGATAATCAGTCACGTGTTCGTGATATTGTTATAGGTTCTAGTTTGATGCCATTGCTAGAGTGTATTTATCAATATACAAATCATGTTATAGTCTCAGCATTTACAAAGAGATGGTAGCCTGAGACTAATACATTTAATTTACCATTTGGAGAGATAAGTATAACATTATATGATGTTGCTACTATTTTGAAGATTCCAATAACTGGAAGATCTGTATTTGCTCCTCATCATTTGACAGCTAGTGAAGCTAGTGATTTATTATGTAGGTTACTTGGGATTTCATTAGATGCAGCAGCACAACATATTAGAGAAAATCGAGGACCATTTGTAAAATTAGATTGGTTGAAAGAACATTTATGCATCTACTAAATGAGGTTTCAAATAAAAAGATTGAACATATCAGTAGAGCATATCTGTTATTTTTATTAGGTTGTACCTTATTTGTAGATAAGAGTGGTACATTAGTTCCAGTGGCGTATTTAACATTATTGGATGATTTAAGTATGATTGGTAATTCTGCATATGGAGTTGTTTGCATCGTATATTTATATAGACAGCTCGGCATTGCTACTAGATAAGAGGTGAAGAGCATCGCTGGATATTTTACCTTACTTGAGGTAATTATTTTAATTTCATAATTTTATATCATACATTTATATATATTTAACATAATTGTTTATATCAAATTTACAGGCTTGGGTGTACAAACATTTTCCTTTTACTAGAAATAGATGTAACTTGTTATATAATGACGAGCAGCCACGAGCTCTCTGTTGAATGTCTGTTTGTGATACTGATTATTTACAATCTATTAGGGAGAAGATTGATATTTTATCACCAGATGAGGTATTTATCCTATATACTATCATTTGCAAGTTAATTAATATATTCTAAAATTAAATTTCAAAATAAATAATATTTACATGTGATTTAGACATCATACCAGAGGGTTTGTGCACATCACCCATTACTAGATATTACATTTTTCTCAAGTTGTCTGAAATGTAGAAGTATTATAGAACCATATCATTCTGAGAGGGTTTTATGATAGTTTGGGTATGTACAGACTATTCCTCTACCCCTATTATCACATGTTAAAGTTAGGCAAGGTGTAGATACGGCATCATATCGGGTAATTTATACATTTATTGATGATACTTGGAATTGGTAGGTGTCGATGTTCGAAATTGGTCGACCGTAATTCATTGGCCCGCACTAGTGTAACAGATCTGAAGAGGAGAAAATGGGTTGTCTGGTTCGGTTTATTAACCCGCCGAGCCGTCCCTGCAAGGTATTCTGATACTCAAGTCAGTGAATGAGTAAGTAAAAATGGAGAATATTAGCAAGTTGGCAGAAAAAAACATACCATGGCTCTGAAAAAAACTGGTTGATATATAGGAGGGGATGAGATCTCCTCCAGCCTGCGTTGTACGTTTGTAAGTGGTGGGATAAAATATACATCGCCGGTGAAAACACCTATGCAGCAACAAGGTGCTGACAGGATCCTCATTAATGTGGATGGGATCCGTTTTTAATAAGGATGTGATCTAAGGTGAATGCGCAGAAATCCAGATGTGGCTGTAATGATGCTGCTACAAGAGGCCAGGATGGGACTGACATGGGCCGAGAGAATGGGACTAGATTGGGCTTGGGAGCTCACTTGAAATGTAGTTGGGAGCTCGCTCATATAGGCTGGCGAACTTGCGAGAATGGTTGGGAGCTCGCTTGAAATGTAGTTGGGAGCTCGCTCGGATAAACTGGTGAACTAAGAGTATTTCTGGGAGCTCAATTTGACTTGCGATCTGAGCTTGGGCTCCGACAATGTATGAGCTCGCTTTGACGAACTCAGTTCGAGGTCTACTGAGTTTTATGCGATTGGGCTGACTTGCTGGGTTGAGTCCAGCCCATAAAGAGTAGAGCGAGAAATACCCGCAATAGTAGGATATGCATTTATTGCCACCACATTGACGTGGTAGACTTTCTGCATTTTCATGGCATTTTACACCTGATTATTTAATATGGTATACACCTATTACACATCTATTTATACAAAATCTTATACATCGATCAAGATTTGATAGAGGTGGAGAAGATATACTCAGTCTTGCTGAAGCAGTAAGTTTTTAAGTTTTATTTAAGTTATTATTGAATTTAGTTTATTTAAATTTAAAAAAAATGTTATAATTATTTTTTTTTCAACTTAATCGACTAGACATTATATACTCTCGACCAGACGATATCAAGTACAGAGTTTGTATCTGCTGATGCATGGAGAGAGATGTGTCTTCGGGTAAATATTATTCTAGGCTCTCAGTATAGCTTCAATCCTGATAATGTTGATAATGTTGGAGCGTCAACATCTGGTACATCTCCCCCAAGATAATCAAATTCAAGTTCACTTCGCCATCAAGACTAATTATACCACCGAATATCGATAATTGCTTATAGTTGTTAAGTAATTATTCCATCGAGCATCGATAATTGCTTATAGTTGTTATTTGTAAATTATAATTTTGGATTGTGTATAACTTGTAATAATATTTTACTTTAATATTTATTGTTAAATTTTATTATAATTTATATAATTTTATTACGATTTACATGAAAAATTAATAAAACAAAGAAATATAACTTTTGATTGTGGAATGTTATGGCTTCTAACAAACAAATAATGTAAAATATACACATTTATAAATTGTGATAATTCATTAGTTAAATCAAAAACATCATTTGTAATAACATTTTTGTTAATAAGAGACAGAAAAACTTGAATTCGAGTTATATATAGTGTTTCCCATTCACGTGCAATATCATATCGATATTTATGCTAGTTGCGTGTAACGGGAGGAATTGGTGAGTCTGATCTAAGAAACACTTGCCAAAATGATAAGATAAAATTGTTAATAGCAAATTTATATTAATAGCAAATTTATATTAACATAATTATATAAATACACAAATAAATTATTAAATAATAATATCTGCACAAAATGACAATCATCCACAAAACTAATAGTAATAATCCTATGTTATATTATTGAAGGGGCGGGTAATCTCAATGGAAGGTAGGTAAGACACTACATTCGAGACAAATGAACCAAAACAACATCATATTTTGAAGCTATCAAATGCCCCATGTCAGGTAAAGTCATCCAATGTTGGCGAGATGCAACACACTCAAAGCAAGAAAGTGTGTGCATTAACTCATCTACATGCATAGCAGATCCGTATAACTCTATATACTCATCACGAAAAGTATGCAACTCTCCAATCAGATGCATACGAATATCTCTCCAATTGTGCTCGCTCATTCCAAGTAATGCAATAATAGCACGAAACCCACAATGTTCATCTGACTCCATATTAACAATATTGTGTATAAAATATTGTATATGTGATGGGAATGAAGCATCATAGCCTAGCAATCTGTGTTTGACACCGATACGATAAAGTTTACCTTTATTTGGTGTCTTAACTGAGCTCTGTGTTGTTGGAAATGTACTGTCATGAATAGACTATACTATTTCAAAATATGATGGATCGCATCGAGTGGATGTATCAATATGAATTTTATTTTTTGATAATGACTTACCTTTTGTCTGAACTTTCACGATTGGTGGCATCAATGAAGTCGTAGCTGGATCTATTAATTCTCTCAACTTATGTTTTAATACGATTTTACCTCCTGCTAGTTTTGACTGAAATATATTATATATACTTTCTAACTCTAGATCAATAGTTAGCACGGATGACAAATCAACAGTCTGCACCAAATTTAATTTTGACCAATGAGGGTGTACAAATGATAAAGGAATTGGTCGTCCCTCCATCATCAATTCTGTAATTTCATGTGCACAAGGTAAACCATATGCGCTTCTTATCACACGTCCACGTGCAACCTTATCCACCTTAATTTTTTGAGCAATTTGTGTTTGCTTTAACTCCATATTCATTGCATTTCTTGATATAATACCTTTCAATTCTTTAAAAATTTCTAGCCTGAAATTATGCTGTACCAACATTAAAGTCTTCTTAAAAGACCCTTTGATCTCGGTATGTTGCAACTCAATAAAAGAGTCGATAATTTTCTATGATGACTCAAAGTCACCTTGAGATGATCCAGATATCTCTTCAGCTTCGTATGTGCACTCTTAGCCCTTGAATAAAAGTATAAGCATATTGATGTATTAGATTAATTAGAGATATAACAATAAAAACAATAAGAATAACATTTGAGTTTACTAAAGAATACATGTTAGTAGTAACATTGCCAAAATGTAATACTTTATTTGTCCACATTGTAATAAATTTTTCTTTATAATCATTTAGCCATGTCTTCCTCGCATAATCAAGTGCCTCCTCATATGCATGGTACTCAACCATTAAGTCACAAAGCAGACTTTCATACTCAATCTTAGTGGAGGTAAAAACAAGAAGATTCCAACCTAACATAAACTTCTCCCATGTTTCCTTTCTATCAAAAAATTTCTTATACTTAGCAAACATATTTTTTGATATATGCCACCTACATAATAAAGTAATCGTAGTTAGAAATACTTTATGTATTGCATTCATCAATTTTAATTCTCTATCAGTGACAACTACTCTTGGAAATATATTAGGTCCTATCACATTTTTTAATCTCTCAATAACCCATGTGTAGTTATCATCGTATTCATGATTCATAAATGCAAATGTAACAGGAAAAGTTAACTCAGTGGATGTTACACCAACAATCCATTATTAAGACATGGGGAAATACTTTTAATAAATCTATAGATATCGGATGAGTCCAAAATAAGTCTGCAATACAATCTATTGATCCATTGCTTCCATGTCACTCCACATAATTACATTCTCTTAATTTGTTCATCAACTGTTGCATTTGTGATCTACCACTTTTCTCTATAAGTTCATAGCTTTGACGCGTATTATATATAGTTTTGATAGTAATCATGTTATCATCATTATCTACTTTTAGGGTCATCAAAATATTTCTAGGTTTTACAAGATTCTCAACACATTGTTTTTAAAATTATTTTTTCTTTTTCTATAAGCCTCCCTGCATATGAATGACCCTCCAGTTGAGTTGTTGGTGCATGGTTGTGCAATTCAAATACAACTTTTAACTCCCACTACTCAAATTTCATACCAAGTAATTCAAATGGATAATCACACTTTTTTGAACCTATGTACTTGCGTTTTAATTCTCCTATCTTTTCTTTTTTCTTTTTGGACGATCTATACTTTCCATTACGTTCACAAGTAAGAAGAATTCTACGTTTTTTTTCAGGACCCCCAGATTCTGAATTCTTGATCACAATCACAATTCCATTTTCTTTTCCAATTTTCTTAGCCCATCCAATGAGTGCTTCTCTAGTATCAAATAACTAATATAAAAAAAATATTTAAATATATTTTGTCTCTAATTAAAATAATTATTTCAAAAAAAATATTAAAAATCTATTATATCTGATTAGTAGTAAATTGTTAAATAATATCAAATTACTTAATTGCACAATTGGATTCCTATAAAAAAATCAATAAAATAAAACTAAGAACTTACCGAACTTATTCAAAAATACCAAGGGTTCGGGAAAAACCATGTTTCCTAAACCCTAAGATTCAGGAATCATGGTATTCCCGAATGTAAGAGTTCAGGAAGCCACAGCTTTCCCGAACCCCAACATTTGGGAAAACTTACATTCCCCGAATCCTAGGATTCGGGAAAGGCTAGGCTTCCCGAAACCTGAGATTCAGGAAACAACTTCTTTCCCGAATCCTAACGGCACTTCCCGAATAAAATATCTCTATTTTCTCGTATACAGATTCCATTCTCAATCTCACACTCTTACACAGATTACACTCTTAGAAATATAGATTTGCTTACTTGTGCGTGATATTCTTTTTCTGAATAATTGTTCTATTATTCCTCAAACTCGTTACAGTTCTTTGTCAATATTTGAGTATAATAATTTATGATAAAATGACTGAATCGCTTATATTTTGAGAGAAAATGGATGAGTATAGGTGTAGATATGAAATAAGAGAGATGGGAGATTTGAGGAAAAAATAGGTTCGTTTGGGATATAAAATAATAATTGCTACGACAATCGAGAAGAAATTATAGACTTTTACCGATAAAATACAGTGCGATGTCAGGTGGGTGGTTGAATATTGAAGATAAATGATAAAATTAAATTTTTATTTAAAAGTATGTTAGGTACATTGAAAAGTGATTGCAAAGAGTGAAAACGTGAGTAAGAATAGAATTTCACAAAGGCTTTGCCACATCAGAACGAAAATTCTATTGACGAAACTGCCCCCGTCTGAGGCGGTGAAGCGAGGTGGACCCTTTAAGTGCGTTCTCGGACGGCGTATTACTGCCCCAGGCCATCATCTCTTTCGCGCCATTCTATTGTTCACATATCAGTACATAAAAGCTCTCGCAAGGTTCAGAGACTTGCCTGATCGATTCGAAGCTCGCAACGATGACGGACGGTCACCTATTCAACAATATTTCTCTTGGTGGTCGCGGTGGCACTGTAAGTTCTTTCTTTTTCTCTTTCTCTTGCTGTTTTCGTTTTAGGTGTTGGAAAACCTAACCCTAATTTATTTCCAAATCTCCAAATTTTCCAGTCTTGAGATTATGAAATACGAAAAGAAATGTGAGTTCCAAAGCACCAAAAATCACATCTACGCATATATCAATAGTTAGAAACAGGAAACCATCATATTGTTCGACGAGAAGAGAGATTACTACAAGAGAGAAATTTCCAATGGCCAATTAACCAGAAGAAAAACTATACTCGTAACTGCAAAAGCGCAAAATGATCTGGATAGACAAAATAAATACAGCTAGGGTCTGGGACCTCATTTCATATAGGATTGGGAAATAAATTAACTCTATTTCGTACAAAAATATTTCAATCTCGTATTTTATTTCCCAGTCTGGTATGAAATGAGGCCCCAAACCCTAGCTTTATTTATTTTGTCTATCCAAATCATTTTGCACGTTCGTGCTGTTTTGTAGTTACAATTATAGCTTTTCTTCTGGTTAATTGGCCATTGGAAATTTCTTTCTTGTAGTTCTCTCTCTTCTCGTCAAACAAGATGATGGTTTCCTGTTTCTTAACTATTGATATATGCGTAGATATGGTTTTTTGGTGCTTTGGAACTTACATTTCTTTTCGTATTTCATTATCTCAAGACTGGAAGATTTGGAGATTTTGAACTTTACACAGATCTTGGGTCCTTCATTTTCCATACTTGTATGTATGGCGTCTGTTTTTTTGTTTTGTTTGCTAAGTATATATAGAGTCTTTGTTTGTTTGTTTGTGTTTTTTTCTTCATCCCTGAATTTAGTAATCTAATATAAGCGTGTGAATTTTTGGGGTTTTGGAGTTAAGTTCCCCTGTCTCCCTGATTATGGTTGTGTATCAGGGAATTTTCTGTAGGTTTTCTAACTTGAATGTATAAGCATTTGAGTTTGATGGATTATTGTGACCCTGAAAATTGCAACCTTAACTTGCATGTGTTGGGAAATGCAGAATCCAGGTCAACTCAGGGTTCATTCAGGAGGCATATTGTGGAAAAAACTAGGAGGTGGGAAAGCTGTTGAAGTAGATAAGACTGATATCGTTGGCCTCACCTGGATGAAGGTACCCCGTACTAATCAGCTGGGGGTCAGAATTAAAGATGGTTTATACTACAAATTCACTGGGTTCCGTGACCAGGTAAGTTATAAGCTATTTCTCTATAGAGCTTTGTTTTTGCTAATATGCAATTCCTTTTAATTTATGAATTATGATTGTGTAGAAAGATTGTTATAGTATTGTACACTTAAGAAACTTTTAACTTTATTTATTACAAAATTGTCTACTCCTAGTGTTACTAAATACCATTAATATTGTGGGTAATTGCATCACTTTGAGCTGACAATCTCCATCAGTGTGTGTTTGTGTAGGGAACATGAGCAGCTTCATAGGCTCTTCCTCCAAGGATTGAGCATGTCTTCATAACAATCTCAAATTACTACCTCCTTGAATTGGCAATGGTCATGTTGTGTTGTGTCTTACTGGTTGGACCCATTCTTCATAAGGAAGCTTGTAACCCCTTAATTGGGCTGTAGAATTTTCAATATGAATCTCTACATGCAGCTCCATAAACTGCCCCCACATGGCCACTCCGTAGGCCATTCTATAAGACTATGCTATAGGTTTGTTCCATGCTTCATTGGCTGCTTTCTAGGCTTCCCCATTCATTGCTCCTATACGCATGTTAAAAGCATCCCTATTTGTTCCTATTTTGTTGCAACTCCAACAACCCCAAGAGTTTCTACAACCTAGGCTGAGACAAGGTTAGGATTTCTTTCTGGTAGGACCTCTAGGTTTTGTGGTATGAAACTAGAGTTTCTATGACCTCTAGGTTTAATTCCCTCTATTGGCTTAATAGTAACCGATATCTCTCTTTATTTGTAAATTGGTTACTATTGTGGTTTGAGTGATATAATTTCTACGGCCTAGAGATGTTTACTTGATTCTAATGAGTCTTTGGACCCTCTTCCCCGTGTTGTGAAAGGGAACAAAAAAGGAGCCCTTTTTGAAACTATAGCCAATGGATTTATGCTTGTCCTGTGTGTGTGTTTTTTTTTCCAAAATCATGAACGTGTTATAATCATCAATTTTCCTTTAATTTTAATCTTATGCTGCACATCTGTACCCTGCAGGATGTGGCTACCCTTAGCAGTTTTTTTCAGAATGCTTGTGGGATAACACCTGAAGAGAAACAGCTTTCTGTCAGTGGGAAAAACTGGGGTGAAGTTGATCTAAATGGTAAGTGGATTTTGTTGGAGCATGATGTTGTACAGCATTTGCTGTTTTGGTGACAATTTATATGATGAAGCTGGTGAAGAGGTGAAATCAATTATTTTCATAAAATGTCATTTTCTTAGATTTCCTTGTTGCTTTTCCTTCTCTACTTGGTGCCGAACTGTTTATGAGGCCTTGAAATTCTTCTTATGTTAGGTTTGCAAATTTTAGACTCATCATAGGTAGAGTCCAGCAATCATCTTATGTTTACCATTGCTTTTTTTTTCTTTTTGTATCATGGGCCACGTGTTTTAGATAATAAAGTGCACAGTGGCTTGTACATAGCTATGTGATTGTCTCCTTAATTCTTTTTTAGCTGTCTTATATTGTTTGTAGACTTGGGCAACGGCTTAATTCTTTTCTTTACCATATTTTTCATTGGCCTTGGAATAATGTAGATAACCTTTTTCTCATTCATGTCGATCTTTAATAGTTAGGGTGTATTTAAGCTATTCAACCATATTCTATGGTTTACTGCTTTATTTACATTTATTTTGTTTCAAAACAACTCCCATGCTTTTTTTTTTTTACTTGGGTTTCAAATTGCAGGGAATATGCTGACTTTTCTGGTTGGTTCAAAGCAAGCATTTGAGGTGTCTTTAGCAGATGTCTCCCAAACACAACTTCAAGGGAAAAATGATGTCCTTTTGGAGTTTCATGTGGATGACACAACTGGAGCTAATGAGGTTGCTTTCAGTTTCTAATTATCTTTTTGAATGGCTCATTCTGTCTTTGTGCCATTTGATGCTGTCTAGATTTTTTTTTTTAGCAATTTCGGTAGTCTGATGCTTTAGGGTTTTGAATGCAGAAAGATTCACTGATGGAGATAAGTTTCCACATACCTAATTCCAACACTCAGTTTGTTGGTGATGAAAATCATCCTCCTGCTCAGGTGGCCCCTTCCCTCCTCTCTGGGCTAGTCTAAATTGTACAGCTGGAAGTCTAACAATTGTTTACTTACAATTATTTCTTGTTGGTTAGGTCTTCCGTGACAGAATCATGTCAATGGCAGATGTTGGTGCAGGTGGTGAAGAAGCTGTTGTTATGTTTGATGGAATTGCAATTCTCACTCCCAGGTAAGTGTTATTCTATCTGGCATTTTTCTAGTTTCATGATCCTTTGTGTGTCTTTTATGCTTGCTTGGAAAATCTAATTGAAATAGTTTAATTTATTGTGAAGGGGCCGATACAATGTTGAACTTCATCTTTCATTTTTGCGGCTTCAAGGGCAAGCAAATGACTTTAAAATCCAGTATAGCAGTGTTGTTCGTCTCTTTTTACTGCCCAAGGTTCTCATTTTTAACAAGTTCAGAAGGCTTTATTTATCTTTTTATTGTTTTTGCACACAAGTTCATTTTCCTTAATAGGATTGATATGCAAAGGGTCAATCGGTACTACTTAGTTCTATCTTTGTAATATGTTGACCTGTTGTGTTTTTTGGAGTTTGCAACAGAAAGCTTTGCTGACACATTCTTGTGCATTTTTTGCAGTCCAACCAACCACATACCTTCGTTATTGTTACTCTTGACCCACCCATCCGTAAAGGCCAAACTCTCTATCCGCATATTGTATTACAGGTATGGTTATTTGTCTTCCATTGGGTGCCACTATTTCAGTTTTCCTTAGAGGTCATATGCCCATGTGTTTGTTTGTGTCTTGACTTTCGTGTCTTTATGCAGTTTGAGACAGACTATGTAGTGGAAAGCACCCTATCCATGAATGATGATCTTTTGCATACCAAGTATAAGGACAAGCTGGAACCATCTTATAAGGTATGATTTGTTGTTTAAACAACAATCATAAGGCTTAATCCCACTGGGTGAAGGCTGTTTTCTTTTTTTTTTTTGGGTCTGCATTTCTAATGCATTGGTACTATATGTCAGCAATAGAACCTGTCATTATACTTCTGTATTTGATCGCTTGATTGTTTATCTGTAGATTTTATGATATTTAAGAGTTATAAAAATGATCTATGTGCTTCAATTTAATTTCTTCGTATATAATGCACTAGGGCCTGATTCATGAAGTTTTCACATTGATATTGCGTGGCTTGTCTGGCGCCAAAGTTACTAGACCAGGAAAGTTCCGCAGCTGTCAAGATGGCTATGCAGTAAAGTCTTCATTGAAAGCTGAAGACGGTCTCTTGTATCCACTTGAAAAAAGCTTCTTCTTTTTACCCAAGCCTCCAACCCTTATTCTTCACGAAGAGGTAACAATTTGCAAGCATTTATCTCTGTTAAATATTTATAGCTAATGGATATATTGTTTTCATTATGCCTGGATTTGAGGTGGATATGACTTGCTGCATGTCTGATTTCAGATTGACTATGTGGAGTTTGAGAGGCATGCTGCTGGAGGCTCAAACATGCATTACTTTGATCTTCTTATCAGATTGAAGACTGAGCAAGAGCATCTCTTCAGGAACATTCAGAGAAATGAATATCACAATCTTTTTGACTTCATCAGGTTACTAAAATATCTCATCTTATGAATAAATGGAAGTTACAGAACTTCTAATGCTGTCTTCTTGCAATGCAGTGGGAAAGGTTTGAAAATCATGAATCTGGGAGGTGTCCAAACTGCAGATGGTGTTGCTGCTGTTTTGCAGAATGATGATGACGATGCGGTTGATCCCCATCTTGAGCGGATTAAGAATCAAGCAGGTGACGATGAGAGTGATGAGGAGGTAAGGTGTCTTTATCTTTATTCTACTTGCAACAAATATGTTTTAGCGGGGGTATAGCAAGTTTCTGTTGCCAATGATATCAAGAATATCAAATTCATTTAGCTTCATTCATTAGATGCCTCATAATGGAGGCAATTGGAAGTTTGATGTGTTTGTTGTGAAACTGGATTATTATTATTATTATTGATATTGTTATTGTTATTAGTAGTGGTAGTAGTAGTAAACCTGGGTTTCTGCAGGATGAAGATTTTGTTCTTGACAAGGATGACGAAGGCTCACCTACGGATGATTCTGGGGAAGAGGAATCTGATGTGAGCGAGAGTGGAAATGAGAAAGAGGTAAACAATTAGATTCTTTCTTCTTGTTCTGCCTTTGTGAGACCCTCATAAACTTGTAGACTAGTCTCACATTGATTGAATGGATGGAATCAGAAACCTGCCAAAAAGGAGTCCAAGAAGGAGCCTTCTTCGAAGGCTTCCTCTAGTAAGGGCAAGTCTAAAGATGGTGATGAAGATGGTTCAAAGAAGAGGAAACAGAAGAAGAAGAAGAAGGATCCCAATGCACCAAAGAGGGCCATGTCTGGTTTCATGTTCTTCTCACAGAGTGAAAGGGAGGTTAGTAAATCGGATTATTTTAATACTCATATCAGTTTATGTGTTGCTAGAATTGATTCTGATTTACACGTGATCTCATAGAAACTAATACATAACAAGGCTGATGTTTCCTAGTAACTTTAACACTAAAGGAGCAACATTAATTTGCCTCCTGCTAAATCCAAGAAGTTCTACCTGATATTTCTTCACTGGACTTCTTTTTTCAGTGTCAATAGTTTAGGATAGACCATAATGAGTGGGTGCTTCGGTCATGCTGATGACTGGTAGCATGTGTAATCTATGTCATAGTTTAAATCTTGGGTGATACTGGTTTGGCTGCTTTAAGCAATTAGGACAAGCAGTCACATTTCTTGAATAAATGAAGCTGGCTGCCATGTTGTTTTCAACTATCTAATTGATGTTTGGTGGGCCGATGCTATCTGCCATTCATAGAGTTTATTACAGAATTAGATATCTAAAATAATTGAGTTTCAAAATATGCCAGGGATTGTAACCAGATGTTCTGGTTGTTTTCGTTGTATCTGAATGTCTCATCTGCAATCTTTGAACAGATCTTATTTTCATGAGAACATACTAGTTACTCGTGTTAACTCTGTTTGTCAGAGTAATATCTCGTGTTATAAACCAAACCTTTTTGACTCCTTGATATTAACAATATTATCTCTTGTTATAAACCGGAACTTTGGACTCCTTGATAATAACCTTACTTCAATTGCAGAACATCAAGAAAAGTAATCCTGGAATTTCATTCACCGATGTGGGGAGGGTTCTCGGAGATAAATGGAAAAAGATGTCAGGTTTGCCCCAGTTGACATTTAATCCTGTTCAAAGAACAATTAACAATAATGACTACATGATCTTATTTTGGCGGAAATGGCTTTTGCAGCTGAGGAGAAAGAACCATATGAAGTGAAGGCCCGTGCGGATAAAAAGCGCTACAAGGATGAGATCAGTGGTTACAACAACCCTCAGCCTATGAACATAGATTCGGGAAATGAATCTGACAGTGCATAGTTTTAGAGATTGTTTCTTGTCATGCCAAGAGCGGATGCTATAGCTTGGGGGGGGGGGGGTATTCGGAGGAGGTTAATGATGTTTTCTGCAGTCTTATGTTGTACCAGCTTTCTCCTGGTTGATATATCTTAGTCTTAAATTGCTCCTTCTAGAGTATATAATGCCTAATTGTCTGGTTGATACCCGGAGCTATATCAAGTTAAAAATGAAGAAAGGGGCAATTAAGTAATTTTACTAGTTCAGCCTGAATATAATAATCCTTGTTTTATCTTTTTGCTACCAACTACCAAGCTGGGTTATTCATGTGGGTTGTGATCATGTCCTAGTTACCAACTACCTGACATCAGGCACGATTCAACTGGTAACCTAAAGGAATTCACAAGGTAGAAGGATGGTTTTAACAATATGTTGTTAGATTTTTGTGCCAGTGTTATTAGTCTCTCTTTAACTTTTAAAACTTTATAAGGTGTGATTAGGATTACGTCACGAATATTCAAATATCTAACAGATTTAAGTGTAATGCTATTATTCTCAGTGGGAAGTATGTGACGCGAGTTGGTGATTCTATCTGGGTTGGTAAAATCATAATCTCTTTCTTCTACCCCTCGTTTGTCTCTTGATTGAGAGAAGTCGGTTGAAATTTGAGTGAGTGCACTCCAAGGAATGGTAAAGATGCTTTGAATCTAACACTCAAATTAACCACCGGAGAATTGTTAGGTACAGGAGATCTAAATAAATATAAAATTTGGATGAATTGGGTGGGAATTAGAAGAAGGGCACCCGCACCACACCCGCAAACTAGTAAGGTTCAACAGGCCCTTTTTTCCTAGTCTCACCGTCTCGCTAAACAAACATCATTTTCGCAGCTCTTCACTGTGAGTGCGAGGATTAAGACTGAAGGAATGAATGAATTGAGTAACAAGGCTTCCAGAGCAAGTAAAGCAGCCGATGGGCAAAGAGCTGCCCCAAATGGCATCACCTGCAATAACTAACTAATGAGCTTAAATCTTTCAAAATCTCACCAAAAAAAAAAAAGAAAAAGAAAAAAATGTTAACAAAACAATAATTATATTTATAATACTATAATTATTACTCAAAAATATAATTATAATATTATATTTAAACTAACAATACAGAAATATTGAAATAATACAATATTGTGCAAGGTAAAATAAAAGCATAACAGTATATAAATGGATGATAAAATCAAAACCTGTATAACACATAGTTCTCTTAAAATAAATTTTTTTGTCTCACCAAAAATGCTAAAGGTTAATTGGCATCTATTTTTCAAAATATAATAATTTACAGATTATGAAGTTAATACAAATTTTAGAGTTTAACAGTAAACTAAAACACTATTAAAATTCAAAGAGTATAAGAATTTTTAGAGAATAATTATGTTATTATTTTTTAAAGGAAAAACTCTACATAGAGGAGAAAAAAGAAAAATCAAAAAAGAAAATAAGAAAGAAAAAGAAAAGGGAGACAGAGGGAGGTGACTCCTGCCATTTTAAAAATATAATATAATATTTTACATTATATTAATTAAATAGTAATTGCATAGCGCCTTATAATTGAAATGTCGCCATGGGTATATTGTGCGTGCATAATATACGTATAGTGTATTATCATAATTCACGCATTGTTCCGCATAATAGATTTATTGTTTTTTTTTTCTACTTTTATAATATTATAAATTATGCATTATATTACACATACCCTAAAATAATTTTTTAATCAATTTCTCATTCACCTATTTATCAATTTAGACATATGAATATACCAAATTTTCTAACAAAAAAATTCATTTAGATATTGTTACCTCGTTATGATCGGTGAAATGGCGATGGCAGTGGAGCCTTCAATGGCGTCGATGAGGCCGTCCCTGCAATGTCGATCACCACCCCGCCATTGGCCCAAACAAGGTTCCTGATTCGAAAGTTATGGATGATGATGTTCTGCACAAACTGAATTGTGATTCCAGCATCGTTGATGATGTTCACCATGGCGCCACGGCGGTCGATTGTCTTGTCACTTTGCATGATCAACTCCTTGTTCAGCCTGATATCCATGCTATTTGAAATTTCAAACATGATCCATAGTGGTTCCTTCTGGATCACTGCGTGGAGTAAGGTTCCGGGTTTAAGGTTTGTGCTATCATCAAGAGTTATCTGTGACAACACAGATCTTGCCATCCTTGCCGCCAGTGGTCTTGTAGCCAAAAACCAGTGCACAATCCGCCAGTCTTTTTCGGTTGAGATGCCCAATCCTGCTGGCATCTCCGACACTGGTCAATTGGTTGGTGGCTTGGCATGTGTCGTGGTTAGGGATGACAATTACAACTGAAATCGTGAGAAATCGAATCGAAACTGAATTGATCAACGTGATTAAAAATTGTTTGACTAGGTAATGGTTTTGTTTGGAAAAAAACTGAACACTGTTTCAATGGATATGGTTTGATTATAGCTTTCAATAAAACCAAACCAAAATTAAAACCAAAATCGAATCGTTGTGTGGGTAACCGAACCAAATCGAATATATAAATATATATAATATATATATTATATATTAGAGGGGCAATTGGGAAACCCAACCCACTTGTCTGCGAACCCACCCCACCCTAGCCCACTTGCGAACCCACCCCAACCCAACCCACTTGCAAACTTTCTCTTCTCCTTCCTCTCTCGATCTCGCTCTCGCTTTCTCTCATCCTCGTTGCCTCTCGCTCTTTGCCTCCTCTCTCTTGCTCGTCCGATCGCGCTCGCCCTCGCTTTCTGCTCTTGCAGTCTTGCTCTCACTCGCCCTCGCTGGCTCTCTCTTTCTCTCGCTAGGGCTCAGCCCCTTTTGCTCGCACTCGCTCTCCCTCTCTGCCTCTCTTGCCTTCCGGCCCTCGCTTCCTTTTCTCTTGCTCTTGCTCTACCCTTATCTTTCTCGCTAGTCCTCGTTGCCTTTTCTCTTGCTCTCGCTAGACCCATGTCGCTCTCGCCGGCCCTCATTGCCTCTCGACTCTCACTAGGGCTCGGCCCTTGTTGCCTTTTCTTTTGCTCTCGCTCGCCTTCGCTCTCTACCTCTCTTGCTTTCGCTTGCCCTCCGACCCTCATTGCCTCTCGGCTCTCGCCTTCTGCCTCTCAACTCTCATATAACTGGTATGGTTTTTTTTTATTTTTCGACCATATTTTTTTTACTTGTTTATGCTTGATTTGTTGTTGAAATTACTGTATTTTTTGAGCAAGTTTTTATAAAATATGACATGCTCGCAAAGTGGCAGCACACAACAATGTTTTATGAGCGAATCTTCATCCAGTGAACGAACTCATCAATCAATACCGGTAGAGAGTTTTCAAGAGGTAAATGCTTCTGATAAGGAAATTGGTGGTAGAACTAAAAGTGATGTATGAAAACATTTTTAAAGAGTGATCATTAATAAAGAAATTAAGTACCAATGCAACTATTGTAAGACTTTATTTCATTTACTAGTTATTTTTTATTGTTAAGACTTTAACATTTTCATATTAATTTATTTTTTATATTTATATTTTTGTTAGATGGAGTTGACTTATTCATTTCAGATGGATATGAATCAATTTATGAAGAAGACATTAATATTGTTGATGAAGGTATTAACTTTCGTAACTAAATTTTTTAACTTAAATTACAATTTAAATATGCAAATATTAATTTATTGATCTTAACAATTGTAGGTTTGGAGATGTGATTTTATATCCAAAAAGTTTTGTAACTTTATACAAAAATAAGGTAACTTTATTAGAATTTATCTTTATTTGTTGTGAAATTATCAAAATTTTTTATGAATGCTATTTATTTTTATTTGTTGGTATGGATTAAAATAAAAAAATCATGGTTAAAACCGAAACCAAACTGAAACTGAATAGTTTGGTTATGATTTTTAATTTTTAAAACCAAATAGGTAATAGTTTGATTTTGATTTTAATAGTTTAAGTTTGATTTAGTTATGATTTTGACAAAAATCAAGATCATATCAAACCATACTGTACCATTACCAACCCTAGTCGTGGTAGAACAAGCCTCTCCTGGTGCTATTTTCCGTTGAAAGATTGCAGAAAGCAAACAAATCAGTGGCACTGGCGCTCTAATTGTCTTTTAAGAGTCCTGCGCCATAGAAAATCACCCATAAGAACAAATTAAGAAACACTCTTTGCCAGTGGTGAAATAATAACGACATGAACAACTGTAAAAAAAAAAGGTTATATACAGTTTTCTGATTTATATAATAGTTCAAATTTTTGTAAAGCAAATTCACGTCAATGAGTAGTGCTTGCAACAGAGGCAAATCATTTGGAAATTTTTCTATAGACTCTCACATAATTCTTATAATAATTTCTGTGAAGGTGGCCTCCTCTTGTAACTGGGCTGAAGGAGAAAAATTGCCCAATCCACCCCATTGTTCTTAGATCCCCAAGAACAAATGAATGCTTGTCAAAGAACAACAGGAGCAAAACGGGCATTTTGGCAGTTGGACCCTGTGACCCTGTTGTTTGCCGGATTTATTATCAATTCACCATTCATGACACCACCAGCACTGCAAAGAGCCAACCGGGGTTCCGGTGACTTTGGAAGGAAGTCGCTGATGTGGGCAAAAGCGAAAACTAAGCCGAGGATGAGGTGGCAACTGAGTTTAGCAGCCTCCATTCCAGGCATCAAGGAAAGGTGTTTTGAAGAAGTGAATAAACAGGTCGAATCAGCCAGCCATAAATTGGGGGATTCTGATTTGTGAAGTTGCATTCTGAATCCGATTCCCTCTCCTCTCACTGTTGGTGAATCGGGAATGCCATCCTTCACGCACACGCACACAAGGGAGGGCCCGCTGTGCACTGTGCAGGTGACACCCCCAGGCCCAGGCCAAGGCCAGGGACTTTGGATCTAATAGAAGCACATCAAATTGGGTTTTGTATCTGTGTTTTGGCAATCTCTCTGATTTTGTTCTTTTAAGGACCTTTACAAAATTTTGATTGGCTTTGATATTCTGAACATCGGGTCTTCACACGTTTTATAGCGGGTCAACCCGACCCATTAGATTTTCCATTCAAAAAAGAAAAAAATACAAAAAGAATATAAAAAAATCTGTGTTGCTTGTACAGCTTAGCCGCGGCTAGAAGTTTAAAACCGGTCCAGAACAACGAACCACGTGTCTTTTAAATTCCCAAAATACCCTGGCTCGAAAAGACATCTGTGTCCCTCCTGATACCAATCCACGGCCCACATAAAGCCGAAGGCGAATTGCCCCATTCAACGGTCTAGATTCTCCGGGGGACACGCAGCCTTAGCTCCCCGTTCAAGAAAAGAGTGGAGAATTAGGGCTTTTCGGCTCGCATATATACGGAATAGCCCTGGGGCGTACCTCTTCGCTGCGACCCAGATTTCTCTCGTCGATTACATCCCATTTCGTCTCCATTTCTGCACGAAATCATGGGCAAGGGTCCCGGTCTTTACACTGACATCGGAAAGAAGGCCCGAGGTATATGAAATGAATTGATGCATATCAATTGAATAGCGCAAATGTGGATTTTGAGCCCTTGTTTTAGTTATTTGAGGGCTGATTATTGGTTTAATTGGTTTTTTTCTCTTCTCCTGTTTGTGGTAGATCTTCTCTACAGGGACTATCAGAGCGACCACAAGTTCACCATCACCACCTACTCTCCAACTGGAGTTGTGAGATTCTATTTTCGTTTTCTCATTCTGTCCTTAAGATTTTTCTGTTACCTGACTTGGATGGGTTTATGTTTATGTGCGTGTTTGCTAATTTTCAAAGTATTGGTGCATGTGTTTGTATTCAGTGATGTAGTAATTCTTGGTGCATGTTTCAGAAAGTTCAGAAATCAGTTTGCGATGTTTATGATTTAGGTTGTTATTTACGTTAATTTTTACATTTAGCCATAGTGCATTCAAGGTGACAATGGGAGCACTTAAGGAGTACCTGATTCTGCTAGTTTCAATTATGTCTGCTGTATTGCACAAGACCCAGTACTTTTTTGGCTTAAAGTAGGATTTGGTTCCTTTTGGCTTTTTCTTTTTCCTTTATTTATCTTTATCCTTGTGCTGATGTCAGATTACCCAATTTGACGGATTTTAGGAAGCTTGCGCCCAAATATGTTCCCAATATAGGATTACTTATCAAAAGTATGTGCAAATAGTTTGACTCTGTTGGTATGGGTTTATTGAAGCTTTTGAAAATTCCTCTGGTGCTGGTTTCATGTTTCTTTCTCAGCTTGGTAATGGGGTGTGTTTATTTGTATTTTCTGTATCAGCTTACATGCTTTTGAAGGCTTTTGCAAGCTATGTATTAGTGCTCCTTGCATGTCTGCCATAGTCTTAACAATTGTATAAGAAATGTTACTAACATTCCTATTCCCGCATTTTAGGCTATTACATCATCTGGAACAAAGAAAGGAGACCTGTTTCTTGCTGATGTAAATACTCAGTTGAAGAACAAGAATGTCACGACTGACATCAAAGTGGATACAAACTCAAATGTGAGTTACATCTTGTAATTCCCTTGGTCATCTGTTTTGATTGCCATAAGATTTCGCACTTGACCATCATCTACAGCTTATGAAACATGAAGTAAAATAAGTTAAATGGATGCACCCCTGCAACTTGCACTACATTTTGACAGCTGTTCTCTAGGTCCTACACACTCATTGATGATTGAATGCTAGGCTTAGGCCTATGAGTGTTTCAGTATGAACTCTGACGTTTGATTTCCTTGATACTTCTGTTGCATATATATTGGCTTTGCAAATGTTTGTATTTTGGTACTTTCTGCTGGCACTTTGTTCAAATTTTTGTGTCTAGCCCATTATGCTTATTCACCTGTTACTTGAATGAAATTCTGATAGCCGTTCTCTAGGTTGTTTAGGTTCTGCTCATGGGTGAGTATATGCTAAGCCTAGGCCTTAGGATGCTTCAGTATGAACTCCTAGGTGTTGATTACCTGGATTCATCTTTTGGGATGATATTGGCCTTTCCAAGTTTTTACATCTTGATACTTGCTGTGCAGACTTGGGTTAATTTTGTTTTTGATATCATTTTGCATATTTAAATAGTAGTGGTATCTGAACTTACCAATGTGTGGTAGTTGCATTTCCATGTGTTCTGAGGTATTTGGCAAAGTGAACTGAATGTTTTTATTATTACATCATGTGGACTCATAATTGAACTAAAAGCCATGTAGTAGCTTGCACAATCCATATGTCCAATTTGTTTTACTTTCAGTACTTTTCTGCGGGTCTGGGGTTTCTTACAAATTTTAGCTGTGTTATTTGGATTAGATTGCTTGGAGCTGGTGGCTTAAAAGTTTGTGCTTAGAATAGAATGTAACTAAAGCTGTATTTTCTGGAATATGATGGATAAGGTAATGAGTTTTGGAGGGCTCACTGTAAGCTGGTGTGACTTCTGAATGGAGTGTTTTAAAAGCTGTGATCATGGTTTTTCAATGCTGTTCTGGAATAACGGATTAATTGCAACACAAATATTGGTGATTGATAAACTTACTTGTTCTTGTTTTTGGACAGCCTTCTTGATGGTTTTGTAAACTAGCTCTATAACCTTTTTCTAACTAGTTTATAGTTAACTTGTACATGTTCGGGAATGGTGCATTTTTTGCATATATGGGAATCGCAATCTTTTTCTTCCCTGCTTTGTAATATTTCGTCCAACTAACTGATATTTTGGTCATTTACCAGCTTTTTACCACTATTACGGTTGATGAACCTGCCCCTGGATTGAAAACAATCCTTAGCTTCAAAGTTCCCGATCAAAGGTCTGGCAAGGTAAGAATCATTTTGTGATTTGTGGAAAAAAAAATTTCTACTGTCTGGTAGGATGAATTTTCTATAATTTTGTGGCATCACATTTGTGTGGGAATTTGGTTTTATGTAGTTCATCACTTTGAGCTATTGTTGCACATCTTGTTTTTATTTTGTACTAAAGTTTGATGGACTAGTACTTTCACTGACCTGTTAGTGGCTTATGGCAGTTGGAAGTTCAATACCTGCATGACTATGCTGGGATTAGCGCAAGCATTGGGTTGACAGCAAATCCTGTTGTCAACGTCTCAGGTGTTGTGGGCAGTAATATTCTTGCCCTCGGAACTGATGTCTCCTTTGACTCCAAGACGGGGAATTTCACCAAGTGCAATGCTGGAATAAGCTTCACCAATGCCGACCTTATTGCAGCCTTGAATTTGTGAGTATTTCTCCTGCAAGATAATTATTCAAATGTTTCAACTTCACCTTAACCTTGTTGCTTCCTTAATGACTTGCATGCTCTATTAAAATTTATGTGGTTTTTGGTCCATGATGAGTTTGTATTTCAAATTTTCTGCTTGATGTCCTATCCTGAGCAACTTTTGTCGACAAGAATTAAATTGAATTTGGTTTAATCCTTTGAATGAATAGGTTCAGAGATTTAAGCTCTGAAGATTATTGTTTCTTTTAGCTTTGTATGGCCAACATCTCGGTGCCTTTCTTACTGGCATTCTATGTTTATTTCGTTTGGGTTTATAATGTGGCAAATAACATGTTTGTTTCATTCAGGAATGACAAGGGTGACACCTTGAGTGCATCTTACTATCATACGGTGAGGCCCATGACTAACACAGCTGTTGGGGTGGAGGTAAATCACAGCTTCTCAACCAACGTGAACACCATTACTTTTGGCACCCAGCACGCATTGGACCCATTGACCACGGTGAAGGCAAGGATTAACAACTTTGGCAAGGCAAGTGCCCTAATCCAGAATGAGTGGCGACCAAGATCGCTTTTCACCATTTCTGGAGAGGTAGACGCCAATGCTATCGACAAAAGCGCAAAGTTCGGTTTGGCCTTGGCTCTCAAACCTTAGTTGGGCCATTCGGCTTGCTAGGGTCAGGAGCAACAAAGTTAGCGGTGACAAGCTGGTATAGTTGTCTGTCTCAAGCTTTGTTGTGATCAGAGCGGTTGATTATCATCCTTCTGGCAGTTTTTGGACCTGTAAAAATAATGCAGGATGGTCTCATAGAGATTCGTTTCACTACCATATTCTCTGTTCCCTTTATCCCTGGGTAATACCCAAACTAAACTGGGATGAGTACCTGATAATTTGAAGAGGTGAAAGCCATGGACTTGGAAATTTTGTTCCAGCCCTGCTTGCAATTTGCATGTCTGCTTGTTTGTTGTGCTTGTGTGTTCCAATTCTCTTGGTGGTTTTTACTTGCTTCAGCTTTCTAATTGTATGATAGGAGCTTGGAGCTAGCAGAGCAGCAATTGCCAATTGGTTTTTATCATTTCTAGTGCTTCGGCCCGTCTTTATCTGCTTATGGAAATTAGAATGCAGATAATAACTGATTTTTAGGTTTTTCAAGTCTACTAGTTATGGTTACTCAAATTTTAAAATAAATACGATCATAATCCCATCCCTATTAACAACCCCGTAAGCGTGTCTTTTTAGGAATACTTTGGAATTAAGATCTGAGACTGTATTTTCGAATATTTATTTTGTGCCTAATGAAGCCGCCTCTTCAAAAATATATATAGATTTATATTTAGTTTTTACTTTTTTTGTTTTTTAAAAAAAGGGTTTATCTTATTAAAAGATAAATTAAATTTTTGCTTAATAATGAATTAGGATAGGAGTTTGGACGAAATTTTCAAATAAAGTTGCTTTGGAATATCTCGTTATTGATTATTTCAAGTCACTTTATAACCGTACGTACACCAGTGGACCGTCGTCGTCGTCGTCGGCCGATACACTAGAAAGTTGAATGCAGCAACCAATCCCATATTCCTTCATTCATTGCCTTTGGAAAGAAAGGAAATCCCAATCTCTCAATCAAATCATATGGGGGATGAAGACAGTGGGTGAAGAAGGCCCTCTCGGATCTGGGAGGCGACGTCTCTGACGGCGGCAGGCCCATGGGGAATGAATACGGCGGAGGACTTTGAGGCGGCCCCGATCTCCTTCATGGTGTCGAAGTAGTGTGTGACGAGCACCATGTCCATGACGTCCTTGGCTGTGGTTCCGGACATGTTCTCCGAGAAGGACACCACGCTGTCCCTGAGGCCGTCGACAATGGCTTGGTGATGCCCAGCCCCGACAGGTACTTGGACTCCGCTTCTCCTTCCGCTCCCTTTACTTGCAGTGTTTTCTTGGCTTCTGCCTTCTCATTCGCCGCCACCCTCATCCTCGCAGCTGCGCCACCCAACCCACTACAAATTAATTACTGATGCGATGACTACTAAAAATCATGATCTGATCAGTATACTATGTTACCTGCATTGATCTCATTCATTGCCCTCTTTACATGGGCGTCTGGCTCAATATCCACAATTAGAGTTTGGACTATTTCGAACCCATAGTTAGACATGGCCTGAACACATTGGCATTGCAAAGAGACTTCCAAGTGAGAAAAACACCATGAACTTATGCATAGACCTGATTCTCAAATGTAATATAACACATCAATTGTCACCTTCTCAAGTTCTCCCTCCACAGCTTTTGCTACATCGTTCTTCTGATCAAAAGCAGAATCCAAGTCCAACTTGGGCAGGCTTGCACTGATGACTGGTAGATTGACAAATAAAGGGTGGTGGTCAGCCATTATATACCTTGCTATAAAAACACAGAAATAAGTGCAAAGAAAAAAAAAACCATAAAACAAAAGGAAACAACATTTATTTATATATCTTGCTATCAACTAGAACACAGCATAGTCACTATTTTCACACCAAAGAAAGGCATAAATTAGTGTGTGGGTTAAAGGCCAACCACCCTCTCAGGGATAAGTAAAGTGAATATGCACTTTCATTCATTGTAACAACCAAGAAACAAGTGCAAACCCATATACCATCAAAAACATAGGCTTGGATCTGCTTCTTGGTGTTGGAAAGCTTATAGAAAGAATCTGCAGCTTTCTCTGACAAGGCCCGGTATTGGATGGAAGCAACCACATTGATAAAAACATTATCCTGACAGAGAAACAAACAAGAAGATAATCACATCACAGCAATCCCCTCCATCATCCATGAAGTCAAAGCAAACTTCTCAAATTAAAACCTTGGTTTTGGTTTCACAGCGAACGTCAAGCTGTTGAACGCGCAATGATAATTCCCCGGCCAAATTGTAACCTAAGCACCAGGGCAGGCAATGGCAGCCAGGATCAAGAATGTCGTTAAACTTGCCAAAATGCTCCCTGATTGCGGCTGTGGACTGACCCACTTGAATGCAACCCAACGACTGGCCCATTCTTCTTCAATCTGCAGGAAATGGGAGGGGATTAATTGAGAAATTTCATCAACAGAATTGCCCCACAAATAGATGGGTTGGATATGCAGAGTTCAAGAGAGGGAATGAGCTTACCTTGAAGATCAGTGGAATGATGACGGAGAGAGAGAGAGAGAGAGAGAGATTTTGTAGGATTTTGTTGTGATTGAGGAAGAACAAGAAGATACCTGCTAACAACCACCACTTCCCCGCTCCTTAATTTACTTTTGTCTTACATTTTCAACTATCAGCTTTGAATTTTAGAAATACACTCACAATTAATAAAAATGTTTCTCACTTTTCTAATAATTATTTATTTTTACCAAATGTAAATTTAACCCATTTAAAATATTATTTTTAATATCATTATATGTGTTAACAATTAAATTATCCAAAGGGGCATTAATAGATTTTTTTTTTTTAACTATTAGTGTTTCCACATAAAATTGCTTTCATTTTTTTTCTTTTGAGTGAACATTATCTTTAAGGCTAAATTGCAATCAAACTCTTATGATTTGGATCATTTGCAAAAATATTTCTTGTCTTTTAAAAATAATTCTAAAGGTCCTTTTTCTTTTTGTAAATAAGTACATAAAAAAAAAAAAACAGCGCAAAACTCTACACTGAGAAGTAAAGGCATACCCCCACATAAAAACAAACAAAACAAAGGAGAAATACAGCTGAACACTGCTAAAACAAGGAACAGTGAACAACCAATAAACAGGCCTCAAATAGGCGAGGCGTAAAACAAGGAACTAAGATGAATACATAAGACAAAAGAAACAGCAAAACACCTCGACAAGGATAGGGACCAAAAAGAACCGCAGCAAATCCCTGAAGGGAGGGGAACCAGCAAAACCAGAAGCCTTCCACTACTACAAACACCCCAATTCCACTATAAAGGTTGAAACATGAGCAAACTGTCAAACTCTAAGGTACTAGGTTGGCAACTTAGCAAAAAAAGAAAACAGGCCAGACAAGTACTGCCAAAAGAGTCGCAAAACAACCTAAGGGGTGGGGGGAACCATCAAATACTCAAGCCTCCCGCCTCATAAGCCAACCCCCATTGATACGATCAAAGAAAACATATATTCGTCAAAGGTTAATACGATCAAGAGTATATAGTCACTCCCTAATCGCTAACCAAATAACAAACATATGAACAGGTATATCAATACTATGCCATACCAAACGATGCCGAGAAACATCGGGGCATTGGGCCAAAAGGCCCTACAAAGCAGTTTGGACAAAAAAAGACACCATCGATAGTTGGGAGCCACTATAACTCATCACAGTGCCCAACCCGAGGAGGAACTGGCATATTGCTTTGGATCATGTCCAAAGTAGCGAGTTAACCTTCTTTGGCCATGCCCAAACCCTATTGGCAATGATGTTAAAAACCCTAGCTGAAATAGAAATGCCTAACTGTCAGAGAATCTGGCAAGAGAACTAGTCAATCAAAGGAAGCCACAAATCAAACCACAAAAAAATCCAGTAACCATCCCCAACCCTTAAACCAAACTTGTCTCGAATCAAACTATGGATAGACAATCGATTCTACCAATACCATGGACAAGAATAAGGTACTAGACGCAATCAAAAGCATTTATCTTTAACCAGATAAATGTGAATCCACTTAACCCATAGCGACGCACTATCAGTCAAGCACAACCTCCAAATAAATTTTGCCACAAGGGCTTGTTTCCAAGCATATAATGGCTTGAGCCCCAATCCTCCACTCTCCTTAGGGAATTATACATCACACCAAGTCACACTACAAGAAAAGTAGCTTTTAGTGGCCACTTTTAGTGGCGGTCAAAAGATATTTGTCACAAATACAACTATTAGTGGCGGCCAAAAACTATTTATCACTAAAGAGGCATGTTTAGTGGAGGCAAAAAAAAATTGCCACTAAAGAGTTCATTATTTGTGACGGCCTCGATTTGTGGCCACTAAAGGTATATTATTGAGACAAATCGGATGTGGCGGCCACTAAAAGTAAGCTTATTTGTGAGAGTCGGCATGAGCGGCCACTAAAAGCACATTATTAGTGACTCCCAATAAAGATGTATTTGTAACTTGCTTATTTGTGACAACTGGTGTTGGCGGCCACAAGAAGCTCATTATTAGTGACAGTCGGCCTAGGCAGCCACAAAAAAAACATTATTAGTGATAGCTATGAGTGGCGGCCACGAAAGGTGAAGTGTTGGTACATGTCGCTTTGGTGCCCAACATGCTTATGCTCATGTGTGACAGTCGGCCTAGGCGGCCACAAAAGGTGCATTATTAGTGATAACTACAAGTGGCAACCACTAAAAGTGAATTATTTGTGACAACCACTAGTGGCCGCCACTAAAGGTGCTCCGCAAGTGGGCTTATTTGTGAGGGCCAGCATAAGGTGCCACTAAAAGATAAATATTTGTGACAGGCATAAGTGGTGGCCATTAAAGGTAAATTATTTATGACCAGCACACATGGCGGCCACTAATAAAAGCTTGAGATGATGGGCTTAATTGAATGCGATTATTTGTGACGGCCACTAAAGATGGATTATTTGTGACAATAAGACATGACGGCCACTAAAAGCCAGTTGGTGGCCTTCCCCGCTGATCTTATTTGTGATGGCTCGCTGTGGGCGGGCATAAAAACACGATTATTTGTGACGGCCACTAGTGGGCTCCACTAAAGGTGCAACAAGCATTATTTATGACGGTTGGATATAACGGTCACTAAAAGCTTGAGGCGTGGGTGGGGTTTACGTTTATTTGTGAGGGTCAGTATGGACTACCACCAAAAGACAACTATTTGTGACAAGCACAAGTGACTGCAACTAAAGGTGAATTATTTGTGACCACTGCGCATGGCGGCCACTAAAACCTTGAGATGTGGTTTTGCCAATGAGATTATACCTTAGACTAAAAATATTATTTGTGACGACCAAATCCAACAGCCACTAAAAATATACTTATTTGTGACAATCAAACATTTCAGCCACTAAAAACTTCTATCTAAATTGGAATATATACTTATTTGTGGCATAAAATGTGACATAAAATATAAAATATATAATTAATAATTAATACAAAATATTTTCATTCTTAATAACATTTTTCTTTCAATATACTTTTATAATTAATAATTAATAATATACTTATTCTTAAAAAATATACTTTTATATTCTTAAAATATAAATATAATTAATAATTAAAACCACATTGTTTTTATTTTAATATTATATTTTTTACTATTGTAAAATTTACAAAAAGAGAAAAATATACTTCATTTATTTTTCTTTTCCTTCAAAAATATAAACAAAAGTTATATTTTTCTTTTTTTAAAAATATTCTTAAAAAATTATATTTTTATTATTAATAATATTTTTCTTTTCCCTTCATCTCCCTCCGTCATCTCTCTCTCGCGCCTCCTTATTCATTTCCCTCCATCTCCCTCCCGCATCTCTCCTTCTCCATCTCTGTTTCCTTTTCCTTCTCCGTCGCAGCCTCAACGCTGTCGCTATTGTCGCCTCCGCTGCCTCAACGCTATCGCTGCTACAGCTGCTGTGCCTCCACTGACTTAACGCCACCGCACCTCCATCTTTATCGCGGCCTCCAGCTCCGACAGGTATCTCTCTGATTTTGTTACAGTAGGCCTAAATCCCTCTCACTCTCTAATCAATCATCACTTGTCTCTTTTGGCCCCTCATTTTCCATTCGTTCACATTCTAATTCATATTTCTTGTGAGGAAAATGAACTGAAACAACGATCTTCAGAACCTGTAAGATTAAACTTGTTTTGCGACTGTAGAACCAACGCAACTTCGAGATTCTACGAACTCAACCCCTTTTATGCACGTATGTAATAAAGTCGTCTTGGTTAGTCTTGAAGGAAATGAGTTATTTTAGTTGAAGCAAATCATTAGCACAGTTGAACTCTGATTTCATTATGGGAAGCTTGAGACTCTGCTTTTTTATTCTAATTTTATAGTTGGGAAATCATTGGCACAACCGAAGTACTATTGGAGAGAGTTTTGGATAATGACTTGATAATTGCATGGTTTCTACTTTGCCTAGATATGATTCCTATTATTAACTACATCTCATTATTCTCAACACGAGTCATCTGGAAATGTTCTGCCTAGTGTTGAGTTTTTTATTGCAGCCTTTCTTTTTTCTTCTTTCTTTGCTTTTCCATGTAACTTAAAAAATTTTACCATGTTATTTCAGATTTAGTTGTTCATCTTGTGGTTTCTATTTATTTTTCTGGCTACCTTTCTTTCTTCTGTTATGGCTAAATATGTTGTGCACCGAAATATTGTACAACCCTCAATTTTAACGAGTTTTATGTTAGCTATTGGTTATTTAATGCAACCCTCCCTCTATTTTCATTTATTTTTTGTTGTTGTTGACTGATCAATGCCTTGGTCTGGTAGTTTCTCGTGTCTTGCAACCTTTCTTTTCTCTATTTTGGCCAAATGTTGTAAGCCAAAATATTCTACTGCATTTTTTTATCTCTTCTTTTCAATTCTTTCATCTTTTTTTTTCCCTTCTTTACCTGCAAATTCTTATTGTACCATAATATTCTAGTGCAATTTGCCCGAGGTTTTTATTGTTGCTGTATTGATCAGTGCTTTTGTGTGGTGATTTCTTTTTTATTGTAA
This sequence comes from Diospyros kaki, assembly GCA_036245055.1. Lineage (NCBI taxonomy): Eukaryota > Viridiplantae > Streptophyta > Magnoliopsida > Ericales > Ebenaceae > Diospyros > Diospyros kaki. The sequence continues at coordinate 37,063,712 of BSEG01000016.1, forward strand.
CCTTCTTTTTTTCTACTTTGGCTAAAAATTGTAAGCCAAACATGCCATGCTTCCTCTTTACAAGCAACTTCTTGTTGTATCATGAGATTCTTATTGCAATCTGCATGAGGTTCTAATTTTATTGTTGTGGTTGATCAATGCCTTGGTGTGGTAGTTTAATTTTTTCTTCAATATTTCTTTTCTATTTGGGTAAAAATGTTAAAATATTTGAATAAATTATCTTCAAAAGGAACAAATTGGATGTTTAGCTTTGATATTTTTTAAATCATGACTCCATGTTGATTTTACAGGTTCGAGCTAAGCACAAAGAAGCCAAAATCACTAGATTAAGTAAATCAGCCATCTTAAGTTAAGAATGCATCAGAGAGTTGTCTTATTTCTCAAACTTTGCACTGTTTGTTTTTTTATATGGGCTTCGTTACTTTATCTCATAACAAAGTTTAGTTTTTTGTAGTTCATTTTGTAAAGCCACCTCAATATTCACCAATTTGGATTAAGAACAACAAAGCACATCCAAAATATATATACCTATTATGTATAGACATTTCATATGTTCAATATACCCTTTATATTGTCCAATACACCATTTATATCACACTTTTTGCATAATATAGAGTATTAACGGCCTTGAATACCAATAGGTATCAATTATCAAATATCTACTTATCACTTGTGCTTATTATTGCCTATTCTGTAATAACATATTCTCTTAGTGGGTGGGTTTCTTGGTCAATCCCTAAATTCTAACAAAGCCATTTTCTATCTTTAACACTTGGTTTATGACATTGGATATCTGTTATAAAAAAGTTGTTTGTTTTGAAAAAAATTATAATAAATATCATTTTTTGTCAATGGAACAGTAACTTATTAAATGGAATAAGAAATGACAAGATAGCAAAAATGAAAAGATAGATGCATCTCAATCTCAATTCCAAACCCAAATATGAAACAACAATTATGCTGTGTTTTTCTGTTCCCTCCTCTAGCTTGTAAAAATCTTATTCCAGATTTATGTCACACTTTGTTAACTTGTTCATTTCCTGAAAGTGTGGAAGCTTGTCATTTTTTGCTTGTATTCGGTGGGGAACAATAAGTGAAATTGATGGATGAGCACTTCATAGGATCTTCAAATAGTGATCTTGCTTAAATCTTGATGATGGTTCAGTAAGCTTTTCCTCCAATTGTTTGTTAAGTCAGCTGATCTGTTAAAATTTGTTCTTATGTACTTAGGTATTAAGTGAGTTTTCTTAATTCATCCATGGAATGTTTGATGTTTGTAGTTTTTGGTGGCAACACAATTGAATACGATATAATTCGTATTGGGTGCTGTCATTGTAGTAGGTAATCAATGATATGTCAAGATGGTCTTATTATAGTATACAATCATTTCAGTTGTTTTTTGTTCTCTTTCTGGATTGGGCAGATACCAATGAGAATCCTTTTTGTTGTACAGTACATTAATTATAACACTTTATATCACGGTTGATTGTGTAGAATAATTTTAAATGGAATGGAAATAAGAATGAAATAGAACGACTTTTTTATTTTTATTGCATTTTTAGTATAAATAGAAATGAAATGATCATTATATTCATCATCATTTTAGTACGCTTTTGTTTTGATATAATAGAATGGTAAAATAAATTTATTATATCTTATTTTTAACATTAAATAATTCTATTAATTAATAATATGATAAGACCTTTGTTAGTCACATGTACCAGCAAAGAAATAGGAGAGAAGAAGCAGGGGGCAAAATAGGATATTGGGAGAGGGGAAAAGTGACAAAAACAGGTGAAGGGCAAAAAGGGGAAGAGCAACCAAGGGAGCATGACTAATAGCTGAGGCTGTTGGAGGGGAGTGTCGTTGGATAACAAACTATAAATAAGAGAGGTTAGGAAAATATTGGGGGGAGATTTTGGTATTAAGTATTTGGGAGAGAGAGGGCCTCTCGAATTGCCCTGAGTGGTGTTGTTCTTGGCTGGAAATTCAGATAGTTGTTGATATTTGCTTGCGGTTTGAATTTGTCTAATTGGGTTCCTATCATAATATTACATTTTAAACTATCTAATCAACTAATAAGATTGTATAGATATTGAAAACAAGATACCAGAGATACACTTTATCTGAAAATAAAAAATATATATTATTAATTAACCATCTCCTAGAATGTAAAGTAGTCTATTTTTGAATAAATAACTATTTCTTTCATTTTTATGTGTGTTGCACATGCATTTGTATGTAATCTTATTATAACATCTCTGCTGTGTCTCAAGTTATCATTTTAATAATTGCTGTCCTGATGCTTTACATTGTGTGTTAAGGAAAAAGCTTGGGCAGCCGGGAAGGTTTCTTCGGTTGTCCCTAGTATGATAAAGCTTGGGCAAAATAACTGTAAGGAACAGATGGTAGAGTCAGGTGATTTGCTGTATGATCCTTTACTAATTGTCGACAGACGCATAGCAATTGACAGAACAATGGAGAACAATGGACTTGGAACCTTTATTAAGTTTTTATTTGGTGAAAAGGAAGCATCTACTCACATTTAGTTGTAGTTTGTGCAACAGAGGAAAAGCCTTCAGCAAATAACTAATCCACAAGAGGTCATCATCGTCATTAAAAGGGAAAATAGTCAGCACCAATTGCTTGACATTGATGAATTTAGGTGCATCTTCTGGTAGCTTTATTATCTGAAATTAAAAAATATAAATGAATTCAGCATAATTAAATTAATAAATAATAGTGATGAAAAAATCTTAAATTAATATTACTCATTAATAATTTAATAATAGTAATAAATTTTTGTTGGAGTTTATCTAAAATCTTAAATTAATAAATAGTGATGAAAAAATTGAAATAATTAGTATAATTAAACCAATCTATGTACTCTAAAAAAAAATTAGTTATGAAACAATTTTGGATATATGGTTAATTCCATCTATTAGATCTTTTGCACATAAATTTTCTTGCTTTCCTAGCTCAAAATTTTCTATATTGTCTTGTTATTATGGATGAGTACAAGAAATTAGACTGACTTTATTACTGATGTTTGTTAATCTAAATAGAGGTGCAATGTGCAATGTGAAATAATTTCTTTGTTAATCTAATATTGTCACCCTTCTCATTTCCCTTGTAGTGTTGGTTTGTTTTCAAATCGTTGCGTTTTTTGGGATTGTATTTGCATCATAAGAAATATGTATCTCGTGAGTGATGGGGATTTTATCACTCCCTCTAGGTGGTGGGAGATCACTCTAATTTATAGGTATGGAATATTAGTGAATATATATATATATGTACATTGACATTGTGTATGTACATACCCCGTGAGTGATGGGGATTTTATCACTCTCTCCGGGTGGTGGGAGATCACCTTAATTTATAGGTATAGAATATTAATGAATATATATATATATATATATATACATTGACATTGTGTATGTACATGCCCCGTGAGTGATGGGGATTTTATCACTCCCTTCGGGTGGTGGGAGATCACCCTAATTTATAGGTATAGAATATTAATGAATATATATATATATGTACATTGACATTGTGTATGTACATACCCCGTGAGTGATGTGGATTTTATCACTCTCTCCAGGTGGTGGGAGATCACCCTAATTTATGTGTTTATTTGTCCATTATGTTTAGACTGTCTAATGGATGTTCAAAAACTTGTACCTTACATTTTTTTATATTTATTTTTAATTAGTGTGATGGATAGGAGTTGGATGCAATTGGATGACAGACTTTGTGACCAATACTTGAATGGAGTTAATGATTTCCTTCAATTCGCGTTCAGAAACCCATGCATAGATGGAAAAATTCGATGTCCTTGTCTGCAATGCAACAATACATATTTTTTTTGTCAAGATGATGTCAAGTTTCATCTAGTTAGGTATGGAATAGGTAAGAATTACGTTAATTGGTACTACCACGGGGAAGAGGTATTGGTTGAAGTAGAGATTAGTGATGCGGATGATGACGACAATGATAATGACAATATGCGTCCTATGCTGGAAGAAGCCTTTGGGTTGCCAGGTGTTAATATTGATATGGGTCACGATTCATCTAACGAGAATGAGTCGAACTCGAGTGCAAAACTTTTTTATGAATTATTGCATGACGCCGAACAACCTCTATTTCTAGGATGCACCCATGTGTCGAAGCTTTCATTTCTTGTGCAACTGTTGCATTTGAAATGTTTAAGTGGATGGAGTAACAATTCATTCAACATTCTACTTGAGATAATAAGATCTACATTTCTAGTGAGTGAAACTGTGCATTCTTCTTATTATGAAACTAGGAAATTCATCCGAGCTTTAGGACTCGATTATGAAAAGATAAATGCATGCCCCAATGATTGCATACTTTTTCGAAAAGAATATGCAAATTGTCATGAATGTGTGAAATGTGGTGCTCCTAAGTGGAAGTTAGTGGTAGGAAAAGAAGATGTAACTGGGAAAAAAGTACCTACAAAAACCCTGAGGTATTTTCCATTGACCCCAAGGCTTCAGAGGCTATATATGTCATCCAAAGCAGTTTCAGATATGCGATGGCACAAAGATAAATGTGTTAAGGATGGGTTATTACGTCATCTAGCTGATTCTGAAGCTTGGAAAAAGTTAAATGAGCATTATCTAACTTTCACCCAGTGGGAATCAAGCTCATTTTTGCTCCAAAGGAAGTTCCTAACCATCCTCTCAATCTCTTAAAGCACCACTTGGGATGAAGAAAGATTAAAGCCCAGTATAAGTATAGCGTAAAGAGAATAGAGTGCGCCAAGTGGAGCCGACCTCCAAATGATAGCAACTGACTATGCCATGAGCACACCCTAGTTCATACTTTATCTAAAATAGGCTTACAATCTCCATAGGACAACTTGGTGGACAACAGGGAACTCCCAAGTATCGCATGGGCAATGAGCCCTGCCTAAAACTCGAGGCAAGAAATAGCTCCTCCCTCAAGGCCTCATCCTTATAGGAAAAAAAAAAATCACTATTTAAGGGATTGGCCTAAAGCCTAGATAATGAGGAGAATTTCTCCAAACAAGATTTCAAGGACGAAATTTCTTAGTTAGGTAATGAGCTATGTTATGTCTTAGTTACCTGACTGTCAGATGAAAATTTCGAGGAGGAAATTTCTTTAAGGAGGGGTGAATATAATACCCGAGAAATTATAAAGGACTCAAGGGTAATTTATCTTGGGGTAAAAAGAGAATTTTCAGATAAATTGAGGGTATAACGGTAATTTATTACCGTATGGATTATTGAATCGACTGCCGGGAGTACCCTGGAGTCAAAATGCCAAAGGAAATTGATGTGGCATTAATGAGCACCCCGAGATAGGATTTATGGTGCCGAAAGAAATCGGATTGGGAACAGTTTTCGGTACAGCTAAAAAGGCAGCTGCCAATTAGGCTGCAATACCGAATTGTCATAGACGACTTTTCAGAAGTCAACGGAAGCTTGAGGGGGCTTCGATTTTTCATGAGGAACAACCCTTCAGAGGTTTCAGGAAGAAACGAATGGGTTTAGGGCCAAAACGAAGATTCGGGCCTAAGTGCAGTTTTTAGAAATTGCTAGAGGGAGACCGAAACAAAGTTGTTTCGGAATCCTCAAGGGTCAAAATGATATTTTAGGTCTTTAGGGGCCTAAATGCAATAAAGGAAAGTTGAGGGGTTAAGTGGTAAGGGCCAAAGTGAGAAACCCGAAACTTGAAGGGCCAAAGTGCAAATAATGGAAACTTGGCCAAAAATCGACCAAAGGCACGAACGGTCGCCGACCGGAAAACTGAGGCACGAGATGGCTTGAGGATGGTCGGGCGACCAACTTTTGTAAAGGCAAGAGGTGTAATCGACCACTCGAGTGGTCGAAAAAAGCAATAAACGACCAAAGAATTCGGCCGATTGGTCGAAGCCTGTGAATCGATTTCTTGGTCGGCAAGGGCTGCTTCGAGGCTCACCCAGGGGCGGTTGAGACTCTAAAGGCAATGGGTCGAGTGGCCAAAGTGATTGCAAGCTCCGGATTTCGCTATAAATAGCAAAGGAATGGCCGAAAATTTTAGAGAATAGAAGCTTCAAATCGGACACGAAAATGAACGAATTGGGAGCCAAGCCCATGGGGCTTTTGTTGCCCATGTCTTGAAGATGAATTCTGGAGAGTTATAGCCATTTTGGTTAAGGTTTGATAGACGTTCAATAATGGCCGAAAACTAGGGTTTTTGGAGCTTGAAATTGGATGAGCTATCGAACGAATTGGAGGCTCAAAGCATAGGGCTTTTGAAGCCCATGAGAGGTAGAGCAATTCTGGAAAATTTCAGCCATTTTCATGGCCGTTTGATGGCTGATCAGAGCTCGCCGGAGTTTTGGGGCGGACGATATAGCCGAGAGTTCAAGGCCTCGATGGGAGCACTTCCGGACCTCCTTTCAAGCTCAAATTTGGCCAAGAGGATCGACTGGAGAAGGGCTATCGGATGGTGGAGCTTTCGGAGTTCGCCAGAAAAAGTTGGCCGGAGAAGACGACCGGCGCGTGCCGGTCACGCGCGGGTCTCCACGCGCCACCACTCGCCCTAGGCGCGTGCAGGCGCGTGTGGGCGCGTGGCTGGTCTGAAAAATTTGGAAAAAATTCTGAAAAAATAGAGAAAAATGTTTTATGAAGGTTTATGCAAAAAGATTGGGATTTAGGATTCCCGATGTCTCGGTTTCCGCACCAAAGTTCCTCGTTTTGCGTGAAAACGCAATATCCGGGTAAGTTCAGTATTTTTCCTTGAAAGTTCATAGCATATAATGAATTGTTGTGAAGTTAGATTTGAGAAAATGGTCTTGATATAATTATTGGGATTTTTTTGAAGGAAAAATGAAGGAAAATGAAAGGAAATAGGAAATAAATGGAATTTTGAGGATATTTAGTAATTAAATATTATTTTATGATTGAGGAGATCAAGATGATGAGGTTGGTACAACTTTTGAGAGTTAGCACGAGAATCGAGGTGGGACACGTATATCGAGGCGATGCACGCTTTTTGAGATATCTTTGTCTTTGGGCAAAGGTGAGTGGTATTCTCACAAGAAGTTATATTCATGATATAATTGATATATATGCATGTTATTTATGAATTGCAATATTCATTTGTCATATTGCATTGAAAGTCGTGATATTTCTATTGCACGATATTATTGTCATATTGAAATTGTGCATGGGGATGAGATGATACCCTCAGAGTGTAGCCGTAATTCCCCTAGGGCGTTGAGGGAATAACGTTAGGCCTATCCCGCAGAGGTACGGGATTTGCCTAGGATTCCTAGCCGGGCTGGGGATGCATGGGAAGTTACATTATGGGTATATGTTTATTCATGTTATTGCATCATGCATCATATATATGTTTTTGGACCCTCACTAGAAGTTTCATCTTCTAATGGGTTATGCCCCTGGAACATTCAACGTTCCAGTTGAGACTTGCAGTTAGGGCAAGGAGCAGGTTGAGATATGACGGCACGTGATGGCGTGGCCGATGGATTCAGCAGGAGATTTCAATATTTTATTTATTGTAAAATGATGATGTATGTATTCGAGGTTTCATATGATTGCACCTAGGGTGTTAGATGTTATCTCGGGAGACGTATTTCAATGTATTTATGTATTTGAGGAAATGATGGTAATATATGGTACGGATTCTTATATTGATTTTAAATATGGTGAATTCAAGTATGTACCGTATCAGGTTTCGATTATTGCTTCTGCATTGTGAATGATTTGCTGGGGTTTTCCTTTAAAATACGGTATTTGATGTATAAGGAAAAGGGATTATGTATGTATGCGATGGGCCCCAGCATAGTGGCACGCCCTCCGAAGGGGCGGGGTGTTACAGTTGGTATCAGAGCGGAAATGTTGAGGACATAGGAAATGTCTGAAACTTATGTGACTCTAGTATAGATGATATTAGAGCGAACCTAAGGAAAAGGTCGCGTGTGGCTATATAAGTAAAGCCACCGTAAGATTTGGGTATTGACGGTTACTGGATAAGTGCGTTGTAGTGGAAGTGCATGTCTAGGCTAGTTCTGGCTAAGGAAAGACTGGTACTTAAGTGAGTCCTTTGTGACCCACCACTCTTTCCTGGGAACTTACCTGGTGTATTCTTTACGACCGACACTATTTCAGTAGACGACTACTATTCTCGGTGAATAGTAGAATGCCTGATAGAAGCTAGTTCGAGTAGAATGATCTAGCTATTGGAATAAGGATCCGATGTTATGATTAGAATGTAAGGAAGACTCGGTAACCATGATTAGGGATCCGAGAGATTTTGGAGACTATTTATTTAAGAACATTAGTCAAGATCACTGTAAGGAAAGATTGGATAACAGGTAGTTATCAAGGATGATCGGATCAGGAATGATTAGTCTGATGTGTTAAAACCTAGCTGATGAGTTAGGACCAAAGGATAAGGATTTTCGAGGATCATTTAGTATCTCGGAAATAAGATATGGGATCCCATGGATTGGGACAAACGAGAGGCCAAAGATGGCCAAATGGTGGCGCGTGAGTGCGTCAATTGATGAGGCGAAAGTGGTACAATCGATGAGACTCGCAAAGGTGGGATAGGAAACCCTAACAGTGTGACGGCACTACTGGTCGATGTTCGCAGTGACAGATCTGGATCTAGGGACCTAGTAGAAGGCTTATAATAAGCTTACGATCAACGTACCGGGGAAGCTAGTTAGCTGTCTCGCGGTATGAGTCGAGGACTCAGGATCTAATTTGCTTAGTGTACTGCCGAGGAGACAATCAGATGCTGAATATCTGGGGCAACACAGTAGGGTCTGTACCTTGTAGGGGAGATCCAAGTCCCAATGGGTGCGAGGTGTGCCACTAACTATGTTTGATCGAGGCAGGAAGCCTAAGGAATCAGCCCAAAATGAAATGGATTAAATATGGACTGTGCGTCCTATTTAAAGATTGCAATGAGATCATGAGATGGTCATATTGGGTGGCTCAAAGGAATGCTACCTAACGTATGAAATGGAAAGGAAAGATGCATGCTCGTGAGCCGTGTAGGCGCTACCTATGAGGTGATGGAATCACCAGGCCATGATGAGGGCCAAGAATGAAGGTTCTTACAGAAGGAGTTAGACTCAGCGCAGCGACGACGAATGATAGTTCTTAGAGGACTACGACGAGACCGTGTAGTTTTCACCCGAGATGCACCCGAGTGAGGGTCGACGTATGATGCAGGAGTAAGCCTACCATATGATGGGGGTGATGACGACAGCTGTGTGCTGGCTTACGGAAAGAGTAGTGCCTTGGAAGAACTAATTTAATGGTCGTGTGCCGATAGTCAACTGGATCTGAAGAACGAAAGGCGAGAGTCAGTAGATTCTTGGTAAATGAAATTTCAGGTAGTGGAGCATGACCGGTCCAAAGGCGTGACTGATAAATAGTGAAAAGGGTAGTCTCGACTCAAGGTAGAGTTTGGGTACTAAAAATGAAAGAGGTGCTTGATGGTCGTATCGACTCTAAAGGAATGATAAGGAAACCTAGTCAACAGAGGTCGTGACTATGGTTCAGTGTGTTAAACGAACCTGCATAATCAGGTAAAATGGTCGGTAGTCAACCCGGCAAAGAGAGCTTAAAGACACTATGATAAATGGTAAATTGAAGGCCATGAAGGCAAAGGAAATCAAGTTCTTGGAAGATAAATGAAATCAGATATTGTGATCTGATTCAGGATTTTCGAGGATTGATCGGTTTGTGAATTTTGAGGAATTTCTTTGAAAGAAATGATTGAGGATCTAGAGGTTCGTAATGGAACTTTAGAGTTTTTAAAGGAAGAAATCCAGCAAGGATGAGAGTATCGTAGGTGACATAAGTACCTGCCTACTCTAGTTGGTAGTAAGGCTATGATTGTCGTTTTGAAGATTGTGCAAATCTTGGACGTGATTGAAAGAAACAGATGATGGCAGATGTGCCAAGATGATAGGTCGCAGTAAGAGAAGCTGTAGACCCAAATTGATTGAAGATTCGAGATTTTCGATTTTGGAGATTGGAACTCTCGTATAGCTAGACAGTTAGTCTAGGTAGCCTTGGTGGCAGATTAGGAAAAATGTATCGCTAAGTGAGATCAGCAAGTTATGGAAATAAGAGCTTAACGAGATATGGTACGGGCACTTGCGGTCAATGAAAAGCCGTAAGAAGAATTGAAAGATGATAGGATATATTTTCGGAAGATTTAACGAGCTTATTTCTTAATGATGATTGCCAAATGATAACTTGAGGTTATAAGATGATTAGCCGTGTGTGGCTTTATTGAGGATGTAAATTATCAGGCTTTGAAAGATGTGATAATTAAGAAACAATATCTTTTACCTCAAATTTGATGAATGATGAAACAGCCGCAAGAGGCTGAGATATATATGATTGATGTGTGATCGAGGTTAAGATAAGGGAATGAGGCATTTCAGAAAACGACAATGGAGTCGTGATTTGATGATTTGACCAATTTACCATTTGCATTGAAGTCGCGTTGGTAATTGTGTCTATTGATGGTATGATTGGTGTACTCCTCGAATAGGGAGACGCACGAGGAACGTTGAGGATAATGTTAAAAAAACATCACGATAGATGTTATGAATGAGATTGGCTTGCTAGGTAGTAAGCAGATCATGAAAGAATTGATGAGAGCATGAGGCTCTATATTGGTGAATGTGAAATCAAAGTTGATTGTCATAAGCACCATAAGGATCAGAAGTTTCTGAAAGGTAAGATGTCCTGATAGATTTTGGGAGACGAACCAAGAGTTTTTAATTGAGGTTGGTTCGAGGAAAGGTTGGAAACCTAAGAGAATGTAACTCTGAATAGGATCGAGGATCCATAAGATTTGGAGATTTAGACTGGTATTGAAAAGTATCAGAAGTGACAGGAGTCGGGTCAATTACAACTCTCGGAGAAGGGACAAGGAGGCTCTAGAAAGACAATAGCATCATGGGTGTGTGGCCTGTAACAGCGGATCTGAGCCCAAGGACCAAGGTATGAAGGCTAGTAAAGAGCTTATGATCAACGTACTGGGAAAGCTAGGTAGCTGTCTCGCGGTATGAGTCAGGTGACTTAGGGTCTAAGTTGCTTAGCGTACTGCCAAGGAGACGGTCAGATTCCAAAGTTTAGGTACCACCGTGACTGTTATGGTTTGACTAGGATCCAAGTTCCAATGGACCGGAGCTCTGTGATAGGGTCCCTACCTGTCTAAGAAATGATGGAAAGTTTTGAGGTTGACAAGCTGTTGTCAGGGGTTCGAGAGGGAACTCTCTGAAATAGTTGTGTCCATGATAAGACTCGAGAAGGGAGTCAAATGAAAATGAACTGCCGGAGGCAGTAAGAGCTTGTGATAGCACAAAGGATCGGGTTGCATGATAGTGCAACAGAACTGAATGATGACATGTGGATCATGTCAAGGCACAGAAATGACTACCCGATGTATGACTTGGTGCTGGTAAATTGTGGTATGTGTTCTCAAGGTTATGGAGACACTACTGTAATGATGGGGCATTGATATGCTCACGAACCACGAGGAGCCTGAAGTATGAGTTCTCGCAGAAAGAGCTGAACGAGAGGTAGCAACGTTTGATAGAGTTCCTTAAGGACTACGACTGCACTACTTCGTATCACCAGGCGCGTGGCAGAGAGGTGCCTAACGCAGGACCTGGTGGATAGCTGTGAGTGTCAGATGAAGTTGGAGGCTAGTTAGCCTGCCAACTATGATGGTAGTGCCGAATGAATCGTCTATTTTTTATGGCTAGCCTTGTTGTTTAGCTGGATCTGGTGAACGAGATACGAAGGCAAGGGTGGTTGACAAGTGTATTTGTCTATGATGATGATATGGCCAGTCCAAGAGAAATGATTTTTGAAATGCGAGAGGGCATTCTCAGTTTCAGGGTAGAATGTGCGTGCCTAGAATAATGAAAGATGTGTGGTCGTCTGATAAGAGCCACAAGAGGAAATGCTATGTAAATGACACGGTATGCTTGTAAGCATTGGATGTGTAAAGGAATGCAAACTAAGAGGTGTTTGCCAAAGGATCAAATAGATATTTGATTTGAGGTATTTAGGTAATGAGTTATGTTATGTCTTAGTTACCTGACTGTCAGATGAAAATTTCGAGGATGAAATTTCTTTAAGGAGGGGTGAATATAATACCTGAGAAATTTTAAAGGACTCAAGGGTAATTTATCTTGGGGTAAAAAGGGAATTTTTAGATAAATTGAGGGTATAACGGTAATTTATTACCGTATGGATTATTGAATCGACTGCCGGGAGTACCCTGGAGTCAAAATGACAAAGGAAATTGATGTGGCATTAATGAGCACCCCGAGATAGGATTTATGGTGCCGAAAGAAATCGGATTGGGAACAGTTTTCGGTACAGCTAAAAAGGCAGCTGCCAATTAGGCTGCAATACCGAATTGTCATAGACGACTTTTCGGAAGTCAACGGAAGCTTGAGGGGGCTTCGATTTTTCATGAGGAACAACCCTTCAGAGGTTTCAGGAAGAAACGAATGGGTTTATGGCCAAAATGAAGATTTGGGCCTAAGTGTAGTTTTTAGAAATTGCTAGAGGGAGACCGAAACAAAGTTGTTTCGGAATCCTCAAGGGTCAAAATGATGTTTTAGGTCTTTAGGGGCCTAAATGCAATAAAGAAAAGTTGAGGGGTTAAGTGGTAAGGGCCAAAGTGAGAAACCCGAAACTTGAAGGACCAAAGTACAAATAATGGAAACTTGGCCAAAAATCGACCAAAGGCACGAACGGTCGCCGACCGGAAAACTAAGGCACGAGATGGCTTGAGGATGGTCGGGCGACCAACTTTTGTAAAGGCAAGAGGTGTAATCGACCACTCGAGTGGTCAGAAAAAGCAATAAACGACCAAAGAATTCGGCCGATTGGTCGAAGCCTGTGAATCGATTTCTTGGTCGGCAAGGGCTGCTTCGAGGCTTACCCAGGGGCGGTTGAGACTCTAAAGGCAATGGGTCGAGTGGCCAAAGTGATTGCAAGCTTCGGATTTCGCTATAAATAGCAAAGGAATGGCCGAAAATTTTAGAGAATAGAAGCTTCAAATCGGACACGAAAATGAACGAATTGGGAGCCAAGCCCATGGGGCTTTTGTTGCCCATGTCTTGAAGATGAATTCTGGAGAGTTATAGCCATTTTGGTTAAGGTTTGATAGACGTTCAATAATGGCCGAAAACTAGGGTTTTTGGAACTTGAAATTGGACGAGCTATCGAACGAATTGGAGGCTCAAAGCATAGGGCTTTTGAAGCCCATGAGAGGTAGAGCAATTCTGGAAAATTTCAGCCATTTTCATGGCCGTTTGATGGCTGATCGGAGCTCGCCGGAGTTTTGGGGCGGACGATATAGCCGAGAGTTCAAGGCCTCGATGGGAGCACTTTCGGACCTCCTTTCAAGCTCAAATTTGGCCAAGAGGATCGACTGGAGAAGGGCTATCGGATGGTGGAGCTTTCGGAGTTCGCCGGAAAAAGTTGGCCGGAGAAGACGACCGGCGCGTGCCGGTCACGCGCGGGTCTCCACGCGCCACCACTCGCCCTAGGCGCGTGCAGGCGCGTGTGGGCGCGTGGCTGGTCCGAAAAATTTGGAAAAAATTCTGAAAAAATAGAGAAAAATGTTTTATGAAGGTTTATGCAAAAAGATTGGGATTTGGGATTCCCGATGTCTCGGTTTCCGCACCAAAGTTCCTCGTTTTGCGTGAAAACGCAATATCCAGGTAAGTTCAGTATTTTTCCTTGAAAGTTCATAGCATATAATGAATTGTTGTGAAGTTTGATTTGAGAAAATGGTCTTGATATAATTATTGAAATTTTTTTGAAGGAAAAATGAAGGAAAATGAAAGGAAATAGGAAATAAATAGAATTTTGAGAATATTTAGTAATTAAATATTATTTTATGATTGAGGAGATCGAGATGATGAGGTTGGTGCAACTTTTGAGAGTTAGCACGAGAATCGAGGCAGGACACGTATATCGAGGCGATGCACGCTTTTCGAGATATCTTTGTCTTTGGGCGAAGGTGAGTGGTATTCTCACAAGAAGTTATATTCATGATATAATTGATATATATGCATGTTATTTATGAATTGCAATATTCATTTGTCATATTGCATTGAAAGTCGTAATATTTCCATTGCACGATATTATTGTCATATTGAAATTGTGCATGGGGATGGGATGATACCCTCAGAGTGTAGCCGTAATTCCCCTAGGGCGTTGAGGTAATAACGTTAGGCCTATCCCGCAGAGGTACGGGATTTGCCTAGGATTCCTAGCCGGGCTGGAGATGCTTGGGAAGTTACATTATGGGTATATGTATATTCATGTTATTGCATCATGCATCATATATATGTTTTTGGACCCTCACTATAAGTTTCATCTTCTAATGGGTTATGCCCCTGGAACATTCAACGTTCCAGTTGAGACTTGCAGTTAGGGCAAGGAGCAGGTTGAGATATGACGGCACGTGATGGCGTGGCCGATGGATTCAGCAGGAGATTTCAATATTTTATTTATTGTAAAATGATGATGTATGTATTCGAGGTTTCATATGATTGCACCTAGGGTGTTAGATGTTATCTCGGGAGACGTATTTCAATGTATTTATGTATTTGAGGAAATGATGGTAATATATGGTACGGATTCTTATATTGATTTTAAATATGGTGAATTCAAGTATGTACCGTATCAGGTTTCGATTAACGCTTCCGTATTGTGTATGATTTGTTGGGGTTTCCCTTTGAAATACCGCATTTGATGTATAAGGCAAGGGATTATGTATGTATACGATGGGCCCCAGCATAGTGACACGCCCTTCGATGGGGCGGGGTGTTACAATAATGCCCACCACATCCTCACTAGAATCAACCAATGAACCATCTTCTCATCGCATACAAAGCACATGATGGCTATTGCGACGAGACATCATGGTCTGGAAGAAAAATCGAGAACACCGATCCCCTTCTGCAAACCACTTAACTCGCACCTTGAGCTAGAAAAATTTTGCCTCTTGGGTTAAAGCGGCCGAATATTCCCTCGTCAACTCTAACTCTTTGTGATGGAGGGAAGAGTCTTGAAGAGCATGAAGGATACTCTGCTACACGAGAGCTAAACGAGCTCAAATATCCAAAAATCAATTAGTAACGTGGCCTCTTGAATAATTGAGTCGTTCCATAGCAATTTTCACAGCCTTAAGCTTCTTCACCAATCTATACATTAGAACCCTATTTCACCCTCAAATTCCAATTAGCAGCCACTTTGTTTAAAAACAAAGGATGATTAGACAGGTGATTTAAAAAGAAAAAAAGAACCCTCACTATCCCGATCCCACTCAAAAAGACTAACCACAACAGGGATATGGTTAGAAATTCCAAGAAGAAGAAATAAAGCCTTATTACAAGGGTACCTAGCAAACCAGACATCATTAACCAACGCTCAATCAAGCTTATGAAAAATATAATCCCCTATGTAATACCCAAGAAATTTGGATTTATGAGAATAAGTATTTTATTAGAAAAATAAAATTTTGGGGAAGATTGATATCTAAATAGTCCAAAAAATTGACCGAATCGATTGTAGAGAGTGCCCTGAAACTGAAATATCTAAGAAAAATGATACGGCATTGACGAGCATCCTGAGATAGGATTTATGGCATCAAAATAAATCAGATCAGAAACGGTTTTCGGTATAGCTAAAATATAGTTATGATTTAGGCTGAAAAACTAAATTGTCGTAGGGAACTTCTGGAAAGTCAACGGAACCCTGAGGGGACTTTAGTTTTTCGTAAGGATGAACCCTGAAGTGATTTCGAGATGAAACAAGGGTCCTGTGAGGGCGCAGGGACGAAATCGGTCTTTATTGAGTAAATGTCGGTTATTAATTTTGATAAATCGAGATATTATTTGGGAGGGTAATTGTTTTAAGGCCTTGGAGGGTCCATGAGTTATTATCAAAATCCCTAAGTACAATTAAGGAGAATTGGTGGGATAAATGTGTAATTTGTGTGTGTATATATATAAATATATATATATATATATGCGCATAGCTGCCTAGGAACCTCTCAGCAAATTTGAGATCTGGAAATCTGGAAATCAGAGAGTAAGAGAGCAGAGCTTTGGGCCGAGAATGAGAGAACAGAAGAGAGAGATGAGGGCTCGGGAGAGAGCAAAGAGAGATCGAGAGAGGGAGATGCCGGCCGAAGGCAGCAAGGGCGAGCGGCCATGGCAGTAGCTGCCATGGTCGACGATGAAGCTGAAGCGGATGCAGCGGCCTGGAGGCGCTGGAGGTCTGGCCGCGGTGAAGGCTGCCGATGCGGCTGTGCACGGTGGTGACGACGGCGTTGTGCGGGGCTGATGGCGGCCGGAGATGGCTAGAAACGGAAGCAGCGTCGGCCATGGCAGCAACGCGAGCGAGGGAGGCCGGCGCTGGAAGCGGGCTCGCGGCGATCTGGGCATCGCGGTGCGGTCGGGAGGCGGTCGGGGAGTAGCCGGTGAAGGCGGGGCTGGCCGACGGAGGCTGGACGGTGGCAAGCGGCGGCAGGTGGCCAGGTACTAGTGCACGCAGGCGGACGCGCGAAGAAGGAGATGAACATGAGAAAAGAAAAAAAAAAAAAAAGAAAGAAAGAAAAGAAAAAAAGAAAAAATAGAAATAAATCCTAGAAAATTATGAAAAAATAGGAAATTATGTTTATTCATTTTTTTGAAGATTTTGGCAAGAAAATTATTCGGTCACGCGTTTCAAGGTTAAGACTCGCATATCGAGGAAGCTTTTGAGGGTAAGTTAAGGTGAATGATTTTAATCTCAAACCTTATATGTGTTATGTTTTGTCTATATTGAGCATGATATTTATGATGGTTGTTATATCATATGTCATTTATGCACATTTTTTCATATCTGTACATATATTGTTGCATTGGTGGGTTATGATATTTCATTCGGCATAATATTATTGGCATATCGATACTTGTGTCAGGATGAGATGTCGCCCTATTAGTGTAGCCGTAATTCTCCAATGGTAATGATGGAACAAGATTCGGGAGTATCTCGAAAGCAGGTCGGGATTATTATCGAGGGTTCTGTATCGGGCAAAAGGGCTAAAGAAGTTACACTGGGGCAAATGTTTGGATATTATTGACATATCGATACTTGTGTCTGGATGGGATGTCGCCCTAATAGTGTAGCTATAATTCCCCAAGGGCAATTGATGAAACAATGTTAAGATTATTTTGAAAGCAGGTCGGGATTCTGCCTAGGGTTATGTTCTGGGCTAGTGGGCAAGTTACACTAGGACATACGTTCATTTATTTGCATCATGCATTCATGTGTCTGCTTTTAAACCCTCACTAGAAGATTCATCTTATAATTGAATTATGCCCCTGAAACATTCAAACATTTCAGTTGAGACTTGCAGTTAGGGTAAGGAAGTGGTTGAGATGTGACGACACATGGTGACGTGTCCGATGGACTTGGTAGGACGATTCTAATATTGGGCTTCTTTCACTACAAAAAATCAATGTTTTAGCGATGGAAAATTCTGTCGCTAAAACATCAAAATCCGTCGCTAAAAAATTTAACGACGGACACCTTTTCGTTGCTAAAAATGGCGTCACTAAAATTTAGCTACGGGTATTTTTAGTGACGGAATCAGCGACGGGAGTTGTACCTGTCGTTGATTACCGACGGAATTAGCGACGGGGTTGACCCGTCGCTAAATTTGAATTATTTTATTTAATTTTTTTTTAGTTTTTAGCGACAGGAATGAGCCCGTCCCGTCGCAAAATTTTAATTTTTTTTTTATTTTTTAGCAATGGGGTATAGTCCGTTGCTAAATTTTAATTTTTTTATTTAATTTTATTTTTATTTTTTAGCGACAAGTGTGAGCCCGTCGCTAAATTTAATTTTTTTATTAATTATTTTTTATTTTGTAGAGACGAGTATTAGCCCGTCACTAATTTTTTTATTTATTTATTTTTATTTTTAGCGATGAATATGACCCCATTGCTAAATTTGAATTTTTTTTTATTTAATTTTTTTTTATTTTTTAGCAACGAGTGTGAACCAAAATTCAAAATTCAACTCGCGCCAACCCTTGACCTCTCATGTGCGCCATGTGGCTACACCTCTACTCGCCACGTGCAACACTGGATTTTACTCCCCTAGCTATTATTCTCAATCTTTTTACCGAATTCGAACCCCCAACCTCTCATGACCAAGTTTAATGCGCGACCCAACCGATCTAGAAGTCTTCTTGTTTATTGTTATACATAAAATATATTTATAGTATTCTCTTCTAAATATTTTAGAATTATATTTATACACTAAAATTTCTTAAACTTATTTAATAATATTAATTTTAATATTTAGTGTTAGTAAAGGGAAATGAAATATTAATTTCAATTTTATTTCATTATTAATTCAAATAAAACTTTATTAATTATTTTATTAGCAGTAAAAAATTATGTTTTTATTTTAATTTTAATTTGTAATATATTTAAAAATTATTAATTTAATTTTTACTAATATTAATGTTAGTAAAAATTATTATGATATGTTTAAATGTAAAAATTTTATTTTTTATTTATTTTTTTTATTTTTTAGCGACGGGATTGGCCTCGTTGCTAAATTTTAATTAATTAGTTTAATTTTATTTAATTTTTTTTATTTTTTTAGTGACGGGGTTCAGCTCGTCGCTAAATTTGAATTATTTTTGTTAATTTTTTAGCGACGGGGTTAATCTTGTCGCTAAATTTTTTTATTTAATTTTTTTATATTTTAGCGAATCTGAATTTTTTTATTTAATTTTTTTATTTATTTTTTTACTTTTTAGCAACGGAAGTGTCCTTGTTGCTAAATTTTATTTATTTATTTATTTTTTATTTTTTAGCGATGGAGTTTATCCCGTCGCTAAAAATAAAAAAAATTTAAAAAAATTAAAATTTAGCGACGAGGACACTCTGTCGCTAAAAATAAAAAAAAAATTAAATAAAAATTCAAAATCATTAAAAAATAAAAATAAATAAATTAAAATATAAAATTTAGCGACGAGTTACTCTCGTCGCTAAAAAATAAAAAAATAAATTAAAATTTAGCGACGGACTCTCACCTGTCGTTAAAAATAAATAAATAAATAAAATTTAGGCCCCTTTTAAAAAATAAATAAATAAAATAAAATTTTGCGACAGTTAGCGATAGGTTACTCCTGTCGCTAAAAAGTAAAAAAAATTAAATAAAAAATTTAAATTTGTTAAAAAATAAAAAAATTAATTTAAAAAAATTAAAATTTAGCAACGGGGTCAACCCCATCACTAAAAAATAAAAAAATAAATAAAATTTAGCGAAGAGATTTCCGTCACTAATTCCGTCTCTAAATTTAGTGACGGGTATTCCGTTGCTAAATTAAAAAAATAAATAAAAAAATTAGCGATGGAAATTCCGTCACTATCCGTCACAAATTAGCGACGGAATAATTCCGTCTCTAAATTTCATCGCTAAATATGATTTTTCTTGTAGTGTTTAAGAAGATTCGATTAGGTTTTAACCATGTTGAGAGATTTATGATCCATCGATAAGCTATCTTGTTAAATGTAAGAATGTACATATTACGAATAATGTTTTTTGAAATTGATAATGTAATATTGTTTAATGTTATTTAAGATATTTATTGGTTATGTTGAGGTACCATTTGATTGTATCAAAGGTGCTTAATTGTTATGGTTTAATGATATTTGAGGTATTTAGTTGTTATTTGTTGATGATGAGTTTCCATGTTTTTAGTTTTGAAGAGGTGCTATGGTACGGATTCTTATGTCATAATTTAAGTGAATTCGGTTATATACCATATTAAGTTTCAATTTTAGCTTCCGCATTTATAATGAATACTTGTCTTAGTTTATTAATTCTTATTTTTGCATGCTGAGAAGATAGAGTGGGATTGTCGAGAAATAATTTATATTGAGTTTATGTTGAAAATAAAAATATATTCTTAAAATTCTTAAATTATTTAACGCTAAAAAAAAACAGGGTGTTAGACCCTCCCCCTCCCCATCCCCAATTTCTCTTATTATTCCACATTAAAGTGGGCTGTCTAAAAGCCAAATTCTAAATAGGGACAGAGGATAAGAAAAGATGAAATATGCGCATACCCAAAAAAAAAAAGGTGTTGCCACCCTATATCTTCGAGACATGCCGACAGATATTAAAATCACTTAAGAGAAGCCATGGATCATCAAAGACATCAAACTCATATTCTTAAGGGACGTCCAAACCCTCTCTTGAGGTTCCTTCTCATTCCTAGCATATAAATTTGTCAAGAAGAAAGAGCTAGGAAAAAGGGGACTCAAAATGAAGAAATGAAAAAATGATCCGCACGTTGTAAACAGACTAAACTAACTACAAAAGGGTCATATTCAATCCAAATACAACCACTCTCACAATAATCATAATCCCCAAACCACTCCCAAAATGGCATAATCGAACAAAAAAAATCTTTCGCGCTTAGGGACCTAATTGAGCCCCTGCACATTCCACGATGCAACCTGCATCATGGGACATCTGGCATCTCTAGGTCCAAGTGCATTGGACCCTTATTACTCCGCTCTTGATCCCTCTTTTTCTTCTGTTCACGCTTAAGTCAAGATTTAGATTTGAGGTTATGAGGCACATCACCCTTTCCATTAGTTTTAAGCAAAGACGATGTTAATTAATTATATTTCTATCCATTTTTTTGTTAATCTATGTCTAATTAGAAACAAAAAAAAACAAAAGAAAGAAGTTGCAACTATCGATAGCCGGCAACGTTGTGTGTGTGTGTGTGTGAAAGAGAGAAAGATAGAGAGTGCACTCTAACGACTTGTGCTCATTTTAGGTACGTAGTTTTCAAGTCATGCTTGATAATTTGCCACAGCAGAATCCAAAAATATTATGTTGAATAGCAGTTATATTGCTTCCTTAGTCCAATGACACAGTGCAACTTTGCAAATACTTTTAACAAACTCCTTTATTGCTCTTCTCATAGACAATTTCAAACTATTCATTTATCAATTGCCAATTTCTCATTATTCCAAATATTACCTTTGCCTCAAAAACAAAAATCAACGAACTACAGTCGAATGAGACACAGCCATTTACAAAAAAAAAAAAAAAAAGGAAAAAAACAAACAACAAAAACAAGAAAAGACAAAACGAAAAACACAAATCAAATGTGGTGCAACTAGGACTTCAGTGTCTTAATGAATTTCATTTTTTTTTTCTTGTAACTCTAACAAATCAATAGCTCCCCACTGCATTTTTTGTAGTGACATTTGCTATAGCAATTCGTTGTGCCAAATCATTTACATTATTCCTTGGACAATAGATAACTCTAAAAGTCATAAATGTTTTGTAAGCTATCTCTATATAAAATAATTAGCAATCTATAAAAAGTAAAAATAATAATTCAATACAATTTAGAGATTAAACACGATTCAACATACAAAAATTCATTTCATCTATAACCATATTAGAAAAGTTATGTAAAAAACAAAACTCAATAGTACACTTTGCAATATTTTTACATGAAAATTTTTAAGTTTGATTATTTCAAGATCAATAATGAAATAAGTTGACACCCAATATAAATAATTATTTGGAAAACTAGACGCCATATTTAGATGAAATTTTGTTTTCCATATAAGGTTATAGAAGTAAAAAGTTGTATATCACTGGGAAAACTAAAATAACTCAGGTTAATTGTTCTTAAAGATAAACTAGTTTTTCTTAAACTCAAGTTT
This sequence comes from Diospyros kaki, assembly GCA_036245055.1. Taxonomy (NCBI): domain Eukaryota; kingdom Viridiplantae; phylum Streptophyta; class Magnoliopsida; order Ericales; family Ebenaceae; genus Diospyros; species Diospyros kaki. The sequence continues at coordinate 37,085,529 of BSEG01000016.1, forward strand.
TGTTGAACCTTAACTTGCAAAACTGCCAAAGAAACCTACTATAGTTCAACTCACCTTTAAATGTTTGCATTAACTAATGTAACTAATGACATTGTTGTTGATTTGTGTGATTCAAAATTGGTTAAATGTTTTTTCATTTACATTTTGATATTCAAATCTGATTGCATGCTGTTATATGAAATTGAGATTCATTTATATTCATTTTATTTGAATTTAAATGTTATATATTTTGTTGATATAAATCATGTGGGCCATTGGTTCTATGTGGGCTGAAATTAGTCATGGACCGAGCCCAGGTTCATATGTTCTTTCCGTGTTGCATCTACTGCTGACTTAGCCCATTCTCCAGTCTATTTGACGCTGCTATAAAAGGGCAGTCTGATGCCCTAATCTCTAGAATGTTCTCTTTCTTTTGCTCACACTTCTGAAACCCTAAATCGACGCCTTAAAGCGAGACACATCCTCGTGAATCCTTCTCTCGTTCGATCGATTGGTTATTTCTATGGTAAGATCGTTTGGCAAGTAAGGTGTTGTTTTAATCTCTATTATGTTTAGCGTCTGAGGCGTGAGAGATTGGTATACTGATAGAACAAATCCTTGACCTTGATTACTTGTTCTTGTTTTGGATTCTATTTTCAGTTGTTGTTTTGCAATACTGTTTTACTTCCGTTTGAGATCTTGTAATCGATTGTAACTTTGAGATTTTAGTGGATTGACTAGAGGCGGACCCTCTACCGTGAGTAGGATCTATTTTGATCCGAACACATAACTCGTTGTGTCGTTATTTTTGTGTGTGTGAGTTGTGGTTGTGATCTTTCGATTCTGTATTTCATTTATTGAGCTTGATCTGTGTTTGACCGAGAAATAGGTTGGTTATAAAACCTACAAGTGGTATCAGAGTCACAGGTATTCAAGATATATAATATAATATATATATATTATAATTTAATATATAGTATAATATATAATATCTAATATACTATTAATTATAATAACTTTGATTATATTATAATAATAATATTTATATAAAATATTTATTTATTTTTATTTATATTAAAATATTTATTTTGAAATTAACTTTATAATATTTTTTTCTTTTCTTTTTACGATCAAATATTCGAAATAATATCCTTTGCCGAGTTCCTACAGAAAGAGATTAAAATGATGTAAATCCATATACATACACATTTTATGTAAGAAAAATCACACAAGGTTAAGATAAAAAATAGATAAAAATATACATACAATTAAGCCTTATCAAATACTTGTTGGTTCCTAATGATGGCAAATATATCCCAAGAGGGGGGTGAATTGGGATTAGGTAAATTTTCGATACTTTAAAACTTTGATGGATGACAAAACACTATGTTTTGAAATATAGGATATATGTTTCGAAATAAACATTTCTATTAAGTAGATTTCGAAACTTACTATATATGTTTCGAAATATACTTTACTGTTTTGTTTGATTCGAAATCTTTTACCTTGTATTTCAAACTAATGATCTTTAGAAATGATGATTTACATAAGTAAGAGTATACGAAAGATGTTTGTATATCAAAGATAGGTTTTCTATGTATATGTATAAACTTGTTCTCAAGAAAACTATTTTAGACTTTAATAACAAAACTTATGCAAACATGTACAATAGACAATAATGATACATGAAAACTAAAGAACACTTTGCACACAAGACATATAGTGGTTCGGCACCCGCCTACTCCACTACCTTCAAGTTTACCCACTTGAAGGATTTTACAATCCTAATCACTTTTACTAGTGATCACCACAACAAGGGTTTTACCACGGTTCACCCCAAAGCTTACAATGTGAGTTTTTACGGGCTCAACTCAAACCTAGCACCAAGTGAGTTTTAAGGTTAAACTCGAACCTTCGACACAATAAATTTTAGGCTCAACTCAAATCTTTACACCACAATGAGTTTTAGGCTAAACTCAAACCTTACAACATTAACAAGATAATAACATTTATCTTTTACAACCCAATAAGCAATAAATGTCTTACCACATGGTTGTACAAACCTCTTAACTTGAGGTGAGGAGAGATGGAGGATGATACTCGTTGTTTGCACTTACTTCTCCTTTTTCATATCACAATACATATCTAGGAATAGATGAATGGATCCTCTTTGAAAGCTTGTCAAACGTGTAACAGCCCACTTCTTCAGGGCGTGTTATGCCTTAGGAAATTTGGTATATTTTTTTCTTTTCATTACATTATCCCGAAATTTCCTAAGACCTTATCTAGTGCAAGATATCTACACTGGAGATAAATACAATTTACAAAGCGGAAGCTGAATCGAACCTGCTCACGGCAATGCATATAATAATAACTAGACATGACATTCATTATAAAGGTAATTCATAAGCGTTTGACAATAAATACAATGTACATAATTCTTAAACTATTCATATTACAACATGGCATGGCTCATTTCCTCGTTTCTTGACGTCTCGCATCATTACACATCTTCAACCTTGATAACATCACTGCAAGTTTCGTCTGGAACGTTGAATGTTCCAGGGGCGAACCCAAGTTAGATGATGAACCATCTAAGTAAGAGTACGTAACGTTATGTCACGAGTGTATGCAATGTCTTTCATCGTAGGTGTCAACTGCACCCCTCATGCTACCTACCATTTTAGCGGCCACCTCTTTCGAAGTCGGGGTGTATGGGTGCACCCTTGATAAGGCAGCGGTGCCAGTTCGTACTCCCTACGACCTCATATGCGTGTGATCAATGACATCAACATGTATTTATGCATTTCATAGTCATGTCATGGATGCATTCTACGTGATGGATACATATCAAGGCATGTCAATATGAGAAAAACATTTTTGATAAGTACCACTTACCTTTTCAAGCTTATCGAGCCACCTCGATATCCATGTCTTGCCTCGATTTGCGTGCCAACCTCAAAATTTGCATGACTCTCTTCAAATTCAGTCTCAAAGTATCCTAATCACCATAATTATTTAAATAAACATTAAAACCTATTTTTCCATAATTTATGGCATTTTCTATAATTTTCTCTCTATTTCTTCCTATTTTTCCTCAATAAATCCAGATTAAATATTTCTAAAATATTTTCTCAAATATTTCACTACTAAAATTAATAAAATAATATTCTTAAATTTATGGAATTTTCTAAGAAATTTTACTCACCTTAACTTAGAATCTCGAATTTTCTCGGTATGCGTGCCCTATCCTTGGAACGCGTGCTCGGGCTATTTTTCTCACCATAATCTCCAGGATATCACCGGAACATAATTCCCTATTTTCTAGAATTTTTTTGAGATTTTTCTAACATTTTCTCTATTTTTTTCCTAATTTTTCTTTCTTCTTTTCTTTTTCTTTTTTCTTTTTCTTTCCCCTCTCTTCTTCTTCCTCCTCCTTCTTCTTCCTCCCGCTTCCCCTGTTCCCGCACCTGCAACTCCTTTCCTCCTTCTTTCTTTCTTCTTCTTCTTTCTTCTTTTCTTCTTCTTTTTTCCTTCTTCTTCTTCTTCTTCTTCTTCTTCTTCTTCTCTTTCTTCCTTCTTCCCCGCGGTTGCCTGCAACTGGCACGCCAGCCATGCGCGTGCACGGCCGAGCTCCGCCGGCCCTCCCCTCGCTCCCATCGGCCGCTGCAATCTCCTTCGCCGACCTCCGCCATCTTCCCCAACTGTTGCGCCGCCACTGGCCGCCGCTCGCGACCGTTGATGGCCGCGGCTGGTTGCAGCCTTGCTGCAACTGGTTGCGGCCATGGCTGCCATGGCCACGACCGCTTCCTCCGGTTGCTTCCCGAGCCTTCATCGAGCTCTCCTCTCATTGCCATACCGCCGCAAACCTCCGCAACCGACTCCCTTGTTGCTGCCCTGATCGTTGCCCGTTCAACCATGGCCGCTTGAGCTTGCTGGAAGCTCGCGGCCATGGTTGCCGCGAGCTGGTTGCTTCCAGCTCTCTCACGATCTCTCCTTCTCTCTCTCTCTCGGCCACTGCTTCCAGCTCTCTCACAATCTCTCTCTCTCTCGGCCACTGCCACAACAGCTTGAAGCTGCTATGGCCGATTTCTGCTCTTCTCTCCCTTGCTTCATTTGCCTCCATTTTCTATCTATTTATAGCTAAGGAAACTTGGCCACTACTCCAGCCAACTTTGGCGTATGGGACACTCAATTTATTGCCATTTCTTCTGCAACTTGGCTGCCAAGTTTGATCGGCCATACAGCCACGTTTACACATACATATATAATTATATATTGTACTTTAATTAAAGAAATTTATATATTTTAATTTAAACATTTATCCCTATTTCATTTATAAAATACCTTAATTGCAAATATGCCTTCAAATACTGAATTAATTGACATTTCGATATCGAAAACACAAAATTAATAACTTCAAAACTTAGTTGAAGATGACGATTCGCCCCAGTGTCCTCACTGGGCTACTATTTCGTCCTGAAACCGCTGAAGGGTTGCTCGTTACGCAAAACTGGAGCCCCCCTAGGGTTCCGTTGATTTTTCGGGACACTCTTGCAATGATTCGGTTTTACAGCTTAAATGATAGCTGTATTTTTTGCTGTACCGAAAATTGTTCCGAATTTGATTTCTTTCTATACCATAAATCTTATCTCGATACGCTCGTCGAGACCATATAATTCTCCTTAGACAATTTCACTCTGAGACATTCCCTTTAGTTGATTCGGTACTTGAAATTGCTATAAAATTAATTTTTCAGTATTCTAAACCTATCGAAATTACGTGGCAACTTCATATGAACATGGGGTATTACAAAATGGATTTAGATCATATGTGTTTGTGTGTGTGCCTCTAGTGTGTGTTCTCTTGTTGTATCTTGTTCTTGCTCAATCAATCTATTCTTGTCTTCAAATACCTGCTATTTATACCAAGAGATAGAAATATGGCCGTTTATAACCGTTAAAGACAAGACAGAAAAGTAGGTTTCGAAACATATAAAGTGTGTTTCAAAACATCACATAAATAGACCAAGGTTTCAAAACATCCAAGCTTCCAACCGGACCAAGCACTTAGAGACAACAAATAGTGGGAGACAAAGTCTTATGCCCACTTTGAATATTTTATAAGCACTTATATTCAAATTCAAATTTGAATCTCATAGCATGGAGAATGCATTAATAAAATGATGGAGAATAAAACACAATTGCAAAACAAATGCATCTCGATTTTCAAATGATCTGCTGACAGAATATCAGAGGTTTCAAAACATGACATAATAGGTTTCGAAACATACTTCTCTAGAAATGAGGTTTCGAAACATGATACATATAGGTTTCGAAACATATCTCTCTAGAAATGAGATTTCGAAACATGATACTATAGATTTCGAAACATAGTCCAAAACCTAAATTGAAAACACTTGCAATGCATAGATATTTCGAAATAGCATATACTCAAAACATTGAAAACCTTTTCAAAGGGATTTCGAAACATGCATGGAAACATGACAGATATTCAGAATGATTTTCTTGACAGCACAATCCACAGCATGAATGCATCACAACTTATTTACATTTCTTTAGTTTAAGTAAATGTCCACATTTTCTTTTATTTATATTTTACCTCCATTTACTTTAATACATAAATGTAAATAACAAAGTACCCCTCTATTTGGATTCAATAAAAATACTTAGAAAATCAAAACCTAAATCAATAAGAAAGTAGATTTTGAGTTTTAGTACAAACTCGATATTTAGCAATATTACTACCTCCAAAATATATACTTTCTATTTAATGAAAAATTCATTAAAAATCATTTTAGCACTAATGAATGTTAGCTATTAAAATACCGGGACATAGTTTTCTAAAAAGAAAACATTATCTTATACTTCTCCTTATAAGGAGCTAACCTTCCGGCGACTGCACTTCTCTCACTCGCACAACCTTTCGTTCTCTTTTCTCGTGCTCGGCCATGCTCAGCCGGCTCGAACTCCCTACCTCTTTACTCTCCTTCCTCCCATTTTTTATAGCCATTTTCACCCTCTCTCCTCGTTGCTTTGCCCATCCCTCTTAGCGTATAGTACACTCAAGTTGCAACCACACGTTACCTATTGCATGCAAATCCATCAAATGTTGCAGGTCATGGGGTTGCAGGACATGGCGGAATTGCAGGGGCTACGCTCACAGCACGCATATATATATGTAATACACACATATATATATTTTACACTAAAAAAATACACATTAAATTCTTAATTTTATTATAATATCACTTGGGTAATTCTCTTATTCTAACTATGCCCTTAAACTTCAAATTAATTTGCATTAAAATACCGAAAATATAAAATTAATAATTTCAACATTACTCGAAAATGACAATCCCCCCCCCAATATCCTCACCGGGCTATCGTTTCATCCTGAAACCACTGAAGGGTTGCTCTTTGCGCAAAACCAGAGCCTCCCTAAGATTCCGTTGATTTTTCGGGAGTCTCCTACAACTAGACATGGCCACGGTTCATGAACCGCCGGTTCCGGTTCATGAAATCTTTGAACCTGAACCGAACCGCCCAAGGGCGGTTTGGGACGGTTCGGTTCCGGTTCCGGTTCCTGCCGGTTCGGTCAACGGTTTGGACCGGTTCGGTCAACGGTTTGAGCCGGTTCGGTCAACGGTTCCGGTTCCGGTTCAAACCGAATTTTTTTAATTTTTTTTAAATATTGTTGTATTCAATTTTGGTCCTTGTTCCGTTGTTCGGTTCGGTTTGGTTTCGATTTTTAATTGTTAAATTTAATTGTAAATATAGATATTCTCAACCATATTTTTAATAAAAAACACTACTAAAAATTGAAGAAATATAAGTAATAATTTTATTAAAAATAATTAAAACAACTAAACAAGTATGTAATACAAGTAATTAATTTTTATAAATGTGAAAAATAAAAAATAAAAAATAGAAATGAAAAATAATTACAACAAACCGCCGATTCGGAACCGGTTCTGAACCGGCGGTTCGGAACTGGCGGTTCCGGTTCGCGAAACCTCGAACCGGAACCGAACCGAATTTCGCCGGTTCGGTCCGGTTCCGGTTCCGGTTCGGCCGGTTCCGGGTCCGGTTCCGGCCGGTCCGGTTCCGGTTCGAACCGCCAGTTCGGTTCAATTTTGGCCATGTCTACCTACAACGACTCGGTTTTACAGCCTAAATAGTAGTTGTATTTTAGCTATATCGAAAACTGTTCCCAATCCGATTTCTTTTGATACCATAAATCTTTTCTCGGAACGCTCATCAAGACCATATAATTTTTCTTAGACAATTTCACCCCGAGACATTCCCTGTACCCAATTCGATACTTATAACTGCTATTAACCAATTTTTGGTATTCTAAATTTATTGAAATTACGTGACAACTTCATACAAACATGGGGTATTACATATGCAAACCTTCATTCATTTGTATCCGTAGCAGTTAAGTTATATAGAGATTTACATATATATATATATATTATATATTTATATACACACCACCTCTTCCGAATGCGCTAGCCAGAAAAGCAAACCCACTTGTATATGTATTAAGTTGTATCCATAACAATCATTTGGATGCTCTATTTCAGTTGAGCAAACCCATATATATATATATATATATATATATATGTACACATACAGCTTCATTGTTGTTCCAGCCGAGTGACCCACTTACATATATATATACACACGTTCGGCCATGGATGCCCTGTTCCTAGCAAACCCACTTATATATACATAAATACGCGCTCAATTAGGCTCCCTTGTTCCAGCCAAGCAACCCATATATATATATATATACACGTTCAGCCATTGGATCCCCTATTCCAGTCGAGCAACCCACTTTTATATATATATATATATACACGCGTTCAGCTTCATTTGGATCCCATGTTCCAGCCGAGCAAACCCACTTATATATACATAAATACGCGCTCAAGTTGGTTGCCCAATTTGGCTGCCCCTGTTTCATCGAGTAAACCCACCCCCTCCCAGATTTGGACCACTTATGCATATGTATATATGCTTACTTGCATCACCATATATATATATATATATATATGCATACCTATTTAAATTATTGCAGTGTTTACATATGTTTAGCACCCATTGTAAAATTAAGGCACACAAATAATATATATATATAGGTATACATATGTTTAGCACCCACTGTAAATTGAAGACACCCAATAATATATATATACATATATGTATACATGTGTTTAGCACCCACGCACCCACTATAATTTGAAGGCACCCAAATAATATATATATATATATGTATACATGTGTTTAGCACCCACACACCTATTATATATTGCTACAGGCATAATTTATCTATTTAAATGATTTTCGAATATGTCCAAATTTATGAGAACTCATATCAAAATTTTCCCTGCATTTTCTTCTAAATAGTTATTAGAATATGGGCAATAAATTAAATGTCACTGTGTGTAAAAATCAATAGAGCTAATGTGCTTGATGTGGTTCTTTTAGTTACATGGAAACTCTAATCATAAATTTGAGACTTTTGTGGAGATGTACTTGTCATTAATACGTGGTATTAAACCAGATGAATACTTATTTATGCATTTGAGAGTATGGCATCAAGGTTGGTAACCTTGCATGATTTCATAAATGGCATGTCATAATATGATATATACTATTATTATTAAATCTTGCGCACCTATTATTTTGCGCAAAGGGAAAAGGTACTCTAAAGCACTTGGTGCTGAACGAGGTGGCCATAGCCCGGCCGATTGGCTCTATATTTATTTGTAAGTTTTTATTTACATGATACACTTCGACATGTGTTAATTGATGGCTTGCAAGCCTATGAGATTTGATACTGACATTAACTTTATATGCACATTTGCAAGGTGATATATGGTGGCATGATGCATTTAATTTGGAATTGATCAAGTCATAAGTTACGAATTTTGTATACAACTGTTAAGTCCTTGATTACTCTTTTTGGTGTTACTATGTTTCTTGGATCCTATATATTGTTCATTGTTTCTCGAACTTGCTGAGCTTTATGGCTCACTTGATATCTTTTATCATTCCAAGTAAAGGAAAGACTGTTATTGGAGGCGAGTCCAGTAGTACTACGTCCCAAGGATAATAGTATACGGAGACGCATCCTAACTTGAAGATTCTACTTAATATTTTGGTGAGTTTGAGATGAAATAATTTTTATTTTGTTAGTTAACATTAGAGCCTCTTAATTATTTTGTATGGCTTTCGAGCCCAAACTCATGAGATATTGGAAGTGTAAATGAACCTTAATTTAGTTTACGCTACTAGTAATGAAATGAGTTGTTTGTTTTATTATAGTTTGTTCTATATCATCTGTGTGATGGCCTCCTTTTGAATATCTTATACTAACGAGAATATTTGAGAGTTGGCCCTTACATCTACTACTAAAATGTCATAGGCAACAATATTCTTTTAATTATAGAACTTAATTTTATACATATTTTTATCTTAAGTTTGTGTTATTTTTCTTATTAAAAATGTGTGTTTATATAGATTTTACATAATTTGAATATCTTTTTGTAGGAATCAAGCAAAGCAAAGGAGATAAATTTAAGAAATTGGCTTTTTAAGAATGTATTTTTGATTAATTTATAATATTAATTTTGATATTATAAATTAATTAAAAATTAATATTAAAAAAAAGAGAGAGGGGCAATTGAAGGCATTGATTTGTAGTAGAAATAGTAATATTTATAATTTAAATATTATAGATAATAGTCAAGAAAAAGACTCAAAAATTGGGGAAAAAAATGTATAAATTTGAGGAGAAAAGACTGATATTGCAATGTGAATGTGGTAAGCTACCTATCTACCTTAGAAAGGGATAAAATTATTACATTACAACTGGAAGCCACAAACTTTGGCCAAGACACATGAAGATTATGAATCCCCCGCCAATTTCCACATTTTTTCAAATTCTGCAAGTAATAGTACGTTGCTGATGTGATGTTGTGATGAAATATTTATTTTTAAACAAATTACTTTAAATATAATTTTGCGTTTGGCTAAATTATCTACAAATACTTTTAATATTTATATATTTCTTTAGTCAAAAGTAAAAATGCAATTTTATTAAGAAAAACAATTTTCTAAATTTTGCAATGTTATTGACTTAAAGCAATTGTAATAAATTTTGATAAAAAAAAGATTACTGTAAAATTAAAATTAAAAAAAAAAACTAATCAAGTAATTATTTATTTAATAATTAACCTAAAATCACATAACTGTTACGAAGACGTGGCATTAAGATTTAGGTATGTGAGGGAAGTCAGCTTGCAAAGCATTGCCTACTCCAATGAATGGTTAATACCTTATAATAATAAATATAAATGAGGTACACTTTCGCGAGTTATGCTATGTCCACAAAAAAAAAAGAAAAATCTCTCATGAATATACATACAATTAATAATAGATTTATTTATATTAGAAAAAATTATAGTATTTTCATAAAATTTAATAATTTAAAATAATTTTATCCAAAAATTTAATAACAGTTTGCTCATATATAAAAATAATTAACAATAATTTTATTTAAAATTAACAATAACTATAATTAATTTGTAACTCTTTTTCTATTTCATTTCAATTATTAAGGGACTCTTACCTAAATTTAATCCATCCAATCTCATTCAATCCAATTACTCTCAAATTGATTTCTTATCGGTGGAAAGATCCATGAAAAAAGCAACACCTTTTGTTCGAACTTGACCTCGTGAGTTGCGTGAGAATGTTGAAATTAGTGGAGGGTAGGATTGTACATATGTGTTGTCATGTGCTTGGTTTGAAGAGTGTGCTAGATGGATGTGAATGCAAGGCACCTGGAGGTCATTGAAGAAAATAAAGGAAATCTGGGCCATGATATTTGAGTAAAAAAGAATTAATTGGGCCCTGCCCATGCAATAAGGATTTGGGTGGATCAATTAACAATTTTAAAGCAAAGTTCTCTAGGGGTCCATCACCCACTTGGTCTTTCTAATGGGGATTGGGCTCACACGGGAAATGCTGAGATAGCGGGATTTGCGCCTAACGGATCTACCATGCTTGCTCAATTTTGATCGATTAGTGGTATGAGGTGTGTAATAATTTTTAAAAAATATATATAAATTAAATATATTACTTAGAATATAAAATAAATATATATTTTTTATTTCAACAAATATTTTAAAAATGCATACTATTACTCAGTATGAACAAGATGGGAGAATTACACACGATCGGTTCTTGAGGTTTAGAGTAATAGTAAAAAAATATTTTTTGTTTATGAAAAAATATAAAAGAATGCCTAGAGTTTAATATTGTGTTACAATTTCTCTCATGTTGTTCATTAACTATAGTCTAAATTTTATAAAAAAAAAAATTAAAATATCCTCATATTTAAATTTATCATCCTTTTTTTCATACTTTATCTCTCTTTTATATTTCTTTTATTGTTTTCTCCATCTATTTACAGTGAACAAACAATAAAAATGACTAGAATCAATAGAGAAATAATGACAGTGACAAACAACAATAATGAAGAGATTTGTTCACGATAATAGTAACGACAATGAAAGTAAAGGCATTTTTTTTTTATCTCTCTCTAACTACTTTATCCTTTTCTCCTCTCCTTTAAACCCAAACATGAGTTCCAAATAAAGAGTTTCATTTGCTCTCTCTCTCTCTCTCTCTCTCATTTTTTCTTCTTTTTCATTCTCTCTCCTCATTTTCTCGTTCTTTTCTTCAAACCCAAAGCCACATTAGAGATAATTAATTTCAATCATCATCATAAAACTACATGAGTCATTGTCGTTAAATTTTTTAAATTTAAAAGCTCACGTTATCAAAATTTTAATTTTTTATTAAAAATATAATGAACTCAGAATATAAAATAGATTTATATTTTTTTATATACAATTACTCCATAAGAACAATAATGGAGAATTACACGTAGTCAGCTCCTAAGATTTAAAATAATTGTAAAAAATATTTTTTACTTTTAAAAAAATACAAGAGTAGCTAAGCTTTAATGTTGTGTTACAATTTCTCTCATGTTATTAATTAACTATCGTCTAAATTTTATAAAAAAATTAAAATACCATTATATTTAAATTTATTATCCTCTTTTCTCTCATCCTTTATCTCTCTTTTATATATCCTCTATTGTTTTCTCTATCTATCCATAATGAATGAACGATGATAACTACTAAAATTAAGAAAAAGTGACAAGGGCGACAAAAAACAACGATAAAAAGATTTGTTTATGATGATAGTAGTGCCAATGAAAATAAATGCATCTTCTTTCTTTCTCTTTCTCTCTAATTTCTGTTTCTTTTTCTCCCCTCTCTATTCCTTATTTGAACCTAGACATAGATTCTATATAAAGAGTTTCATTTTCTATCTCTCTCTAATTTATTTATTTTTTTTCATTTCTCTCTTCTTATTTTCTCATTCTCTTCTTTAAATCCAAAGCCACATTGGAGATAATCAACTCCGACCATCGTCATAAAACTACATAAGCCACATTAAAGATAAAAATTAAATTTATAACATTAAAAGACTTGTAAATAATATTTTGGAATTCTTCTACAACTAAGATGTCAAAAGCCACAATATTCTTTTTATTATAAATTTCATAACTAATAATATTTTTAATTTAAATATTATAAATAATAATCAATAAAAATACTCAAAAACTAGGAAAGACTGATGTTGCAATGTGAATGTGATAAGACTTGGGATTACCGCCCTTACACATTCTCCGTCTCTGTGTCATCGATTTCGACGAAGATGGTAAATCGTAGGTGAATTTTTTAACCCTTGTCTACGTCAAGTATCAAACTTGTGATCTGTTAGTACTAATCCCAATATATGACTTACCCGCCATTTAATTTATGCCCTACTTATGCCCTGAAGACTAATATTACAATGTAAATTTGGTAACCTACCTACCTACCTTTAAATGGAATACCCACCACGGAACCACCCCCCCCCCCCCCAAAAAAAAAAAAATTTTGCAATTTTATATCCAACGATACTTTTGAAACTTTATAAAGAAAAAACAATTTTCTAAATTTTGCTTAAAGCAGCGACGGAGCTGTAAGTCGGTCAGCAATCGAGGGGTTTTCACTTTTTACCATAAAAAATAGACAAGCAAAGAGAGAGAATTTATTATTTTTTTATTTTCCTTTTGATCTAAGAATAATATTCAGTTTATTGATTACAATATATTTAACTCTTTTATTTTCATTTTACTTCTTAATTAATTACTTGACTAGGTCAAAGAATATTCATTGATTGTTGGACCGTATGAGATTTGAATTATCTGCATTTAAAATATATTTAATAACATAAAAATACTAAACAAATAAATAATTTTTCACTACGTACTGATTGTTAGATAATTTGAATTATCAAATAATATAAAATAAAAATTAATTACGCTGTGTAGAAAACTTCACCCATGTTAGTTAGCCACTATCTTGGAAAATATAAAATTAATTTTCACCAGTAACGCTATGTCCACCAAAAAAAAAAAAATCTCTCACGGATATATAAACAATTAATAATAAATTTATTTATATTAGAAACAAATCATAGTATTTTCATAAAATTGAATACTTTATAATAATTTTATCCAAAAAATTAATAACAATTTGCTCGTATATAAAAAATAATTAATAATAACTTTATTCAAAATTAACAATAAATATAATTAATTTGTAACTCTTTTTCTATTTCATTTCAATTATTAGCTTGCTCTTACTTGAATTTAATCCATCCAATCCCATTCAATCCAATCATGCCCAAATTGATTTCTTCTCCGTGGAAAGATCCATGAAAAAGCAACACCCATTGCCTGAACTTGACCTGGATCAAGATTTAAAAAAATTAATTATAACAAAGATTGTATGTAAGAAGATGGCAACATCATTAAAGATGTCCGTGAATTAGCTTTGTGGCGCCCTCACCCTTAAGTACCCTAGGTCAGGGACGCAAGGAGGAAGTGTCAATAAGAATGGTACCTGTCACTCACATAAACAAAAATGTCAAACAACTGAACTGAAAACTCCCAACAAGGGTACATAAATAACATACATATTCGTGGTAAATCTGTGTACATTAGGGTCATATATACATAACAAGTGATTTGACTCATACATAACAAAACAGCGAAAACTGACATCAAAAGAAGCCTTGAACTCTGGACTACTCTATACACGTCTAAGATCAACATTTAGACTAGACATGGCCAAAATTGAACCGGACCGGCGGTTCAAACCGGAACCGAACCGGCCGGAACCGGACCCGGAACCGGCCGAACCGGAACCGGAACCGGAACCGGAACCGGAACCGGACCGAACCGGCGAAATTCGGTCCGGTTCCGGTTCGAGGTTCCGCGGAACCGGAACCGCCGGTTCCGCGGAACTCGAACCGCCGGTTCCTGAACCGGAACCGGAACCGGCGGTTCCGCGGAACCGGAACCGCCGGTTCCACCCCCCCCCCCCCACCCCCCACCCCCCACGCGGTTCCGCGCCCGCGGAACCGCCCCCCCCCCCCACCCCCCCCCCCCCCCCCACGCCCACGCGGTTCCGCGGGCGCGGAACCGCCCCCCCCCCCCCCCCCACCCCCCCCCCCCCACGCGGTTCCGCGCCCCACTCCCCCCCCCCCCCCCACCCCCCTCCCCCCCCCCCCCCACCCCCCAACGGTCCAAAATTGGACCGTTGCAACGGTCCAATTTTGGACCGTTGGCTGCTGCCAACGGGCAGCAGCCCAATTCCCTTTTTTTTTTTTTTTTTTTTTTTAATCCTATAATTTTATCTATATATACCCCTCCCTCCCCCACTCATTTTTCACACTCTCTCTCTCTCTCTCTCTCTCTCTCTCAAGTCTTAAGCTATTATTCTCTCAATTTTGTCTCTCATTTAATATTTCAATTTCAATTTCTTCAATCTTCTCATTTTATTATTTATCAATTTATTCAATTATATTGTTAATTATTTATTACTTGTTACTATATTATATTATTACTAATATTTTCATTATATTTGTCAATTTTTTACTATATTATTTTATCATTATTATATTTTTTTATTATCATACTTTTTTCAAAAAAATGGCAAGTGAAGGTAGAAATTTTGAAAATGTTGAGTTTGAAACTCAAAATTTTCAAACACAAGAGAGTGAAACTCAACAAAAGGGAGGTGGAAAAATTTCTACTTCTGATATTTTTAATATTCATTTCAAGAAAACACCAAAAGGAGATGGTAAATTTGATGTATCTTGTAATTATTGTAATCAGGTATACAAATTCAAGCAAGGAGGTGGATATGGTACTTTCGCCCGACATTTACAAACAAAGCACCCGCTCAAGGTTGGATTGAGCCGCGATCAAACACAAATATCCGGGTTTGCTACCTCTTCAAACTCTCCTCAATTATTTCATTATAATGAAGCTAATTGTAGGTCTGGTTTAGCTGAAATGGTAGCAATTGATCATTTATCTTTTAGTTTTGGTGAAAAATTAGGTTTTACTCGATTTTGTCAAAACTTTGTTAATCCTAGTTTTAAATCAATTCCTAGAAATACTTTGAAAAGGAATTTGTTAAAATTGTTTAAAAACTCAAAAATTGAATTGATAACATATTTTCAAAACAATAATATTAATGTTTCTATTTGTAGTGATATTTGGAGTGATCATTGGCAAACTCATTCATATATGGGTATTACTTGTCATTGGGTTGATGAAAATTATGTTTTACAAAAAAGAATTCTTGCGTATCGATGTTTTGATGAAAGTCATAATGCTGAAAATATTTGTAGATTAATTCAACAAATTTTACAAGAATATAGATTAGTTAATAGAATTTTTTCAATTTCTTTTGATAATGCATCGGCTAATACTGCTTCTATTAATGAATTGAAAAGAATTTGCCAACCAAATTTTGGTGGAAGATTTTTTCATGTTAGATGTGCATGCCATGTTTTAAATTTATGTGTTCAAGATGGTATTAAGTCACTTAATTCTTATTTAGATCCAATTAGAAATGTTATTTCTTATATTTGGGTACACCCTCGAACTGCAAAAGCATGGGCACATTTTTGCACCTCCAATGGTCAAACCCCAAAACGTTTTTCAAAAGATGTCCCTACTCGTTGGAACTCAACTTTTAAATTACTTAATCAATCTTTTGAATATAAAGATTTATTGTGTTCTTTTGCAGCAAATTATATTCCACAATATCCTATTTTTCCAACTATGTGGAATGTTTGTAGTTCAATTTTGAATATTTTACGAATTTTTAATGATGCTACTCATACACTTAGTAGTGTTTATAAACCAACTTCACATCAATTTTTAATAGAAGCAATGAATGTGGCCGGTGTATTAATGGAAGGAATTAATGTTGAAGAAATTTGTCATGCTGTTTTAGAAATGAGAGAAAAATGGTTACGTTATTATCAATTTATTCCTGAAATTTTTCTTGTTACTATGGTATTTGATCCTAGGTGTAAATTTGATGGTTTAATTGAGTGTTTGTCTAACTATTATTCGTTGTTAGGATTAGAAAATAATGAAGAAATTGATGTGAATATTATAATTTCTAAGGTTAGAACTTTATGCAATCAATTATATGAAGCATATGTTATTGCTCCTAGTAGTGAAGAATCATTTCCATCCATGGCTTCGCATTCCTCTTCCTCCCAACCAATGAAATGGGGTCATAAATTTTTAGATCAAAGGAGGAAAAAACCTAGATCGAGCTCACATTCGGAGCTCGAAACTTATCTAACCACAGTTTTTGAGTTTGGTGATGATACAGGTTTAAATTTTGAAATTTTGGAGTGGTGGAAAAGGCACAAGGAGACATTTCCAACTCTTGCAATTATTGCAAGTCAACTTCTTGCAGTTCCAGCTTCAACTGTAGCCGTTGAACAAACATTCAGTAGTGGAGGCAACATTTTGGACGAAAGAAGATCAAGATTGGCTCCAGAATCATTGGAAGCTCAAGTTTGCCTCGATGATTGGGAAAGAGCTAACATGCGACGTCAAGAAGAACTTATCCATTCATCATCATCTGACGAATGGGTTGATGATGGTTCAACAACGGCGACTTCCGACTCCAATGAAGATGCGTAGGATCCAAGTCCATTTTTTATTTTTTTTCACATTTGTAAAAATTAATTACTTGTATTACATTTTTGTTGTAATTATTTTTTAATGAAATTAAGTCTAATTCTATTTTTTATTTTTTATTTTTCACATTTGTAAAAATTAATTATTTGTATTGTATTACATACTTGTTTAGTTGTTTTAATTATTTTTAATGAAATTATTACTTATATTTCTTCAATTTTTAGTAGTGTTTTTTATTAAAAATATGGTTGAGAATATCTATATTTACAATTACATTTAACAATTAAAAATCGAAACCAAACCGAACCGAACAACGGAACAAGGACCAAAATTGAATACAACAATATTTAAAAAAAATTAAAAAAATTCGGTTTGAACCGGAACCGGAACCGTTGACCGAACCGGCTCAAACCGTTGACCGAACCGGTCCAAACCGTTGACCGAACCGGCACGAACCGGAACCGGAACCGAACCGTCCCAAACCGCCCTTGGGCGGTTCGGTTCAGGTTCAAAGATTTCTTGAACCGGAACCGGCGGTTCATGAACCGGAACCGGCGGTTCATGAACCGTGGCCATGTCTAATTTAGACTCCACTAGGCCTCGCATCTGCTCTAGCCTTGCCGCTGCCTGAAATGACGCAAGCAAAGTGAGCCACAAGGCCCAGCAAGCAATATAAAATAACCGGAAGCTGGAATAGCTAAACTGAAACATAAGATGGTGAGACATGGAAAGGTAACTGAATCTCACGCAGCGCATATCTGAATTATACCATACTCATGGAAAGGTAAAACTCACTAAAAATTGGCATGGGCTATGATGTCACATGCAACATACTGTTGACACCTACAATAAACTAACGTGGGGCTCAATGTCATGCAACTAAAACATGGCTCATGCTTATATAATAAATGCATAATCAAGATGCACGCAATACATACATAACCTCCGGAGCCAATAAGCCCCGCACTGATTTAATCTGTAGGGTTCACATACCACACAAGCCCGACCCTTAATAGCCCGTGTGTATGTCCCCAACGGAATAATCCGCAGCATGCTTTACCCACACAGCGCAAAATATAGGCACGCTAATCTTGATGATAATAATTATGAATAAATACATGCTTGCACATCTCATCATGAACCCATGAATGCATAGTAATCTTAAACATTAACCATGCATTTAATCATACTTAAATAAGATAACAAGCTCTAATCATATAAAATGCTCCATAACATATCTCATATAATTCCCTTGCACTATATAAATCATACATGTAATGCATAGTCAATTCTAGAGATTTTCATGAAGCAAATTCGGACTTGGGGTACTATTTAACAAAAAACGGAAACTGGACAGTTTTGACACCTCTCAGTATTTTGGACATAACTCCCTCATATGAACTCAGATTTAGCTGATTCAAGATGATATAAAAATATAAGAGGAATATCTACAACTTTCATGTTTTAAGTTTTGAGAGATTCGGACTTTAACAAAGTCAAAATCGAGCTGCAAATCGGAAACAGAATGCTGTAATTTTACTGTTCATCATCTTCTTTGGTGAAACCAAGTTTAAAACTCCACCAACTATGAAACCCTATCAAAAATAGCATCATCCCCAATGGAATAGAGGTAAACAAGACCCCTTGAACCAATTACAATAAGGTTTAACCAGAAAATGAGATCAAACAAAGCTTTTGAAACAATATGTATAATTGGAACAAATATGGCTATATGGAAGAGGATGCTTGCCTTTTTTTGCTTCTAAATTGATGATAAACCACCTAAGCTTGAGTTTCCAGCCCCCTTGCTTGCTAGATCTTGAAGAGATAAAGATAGGAAGAAACCCAAAGGAACTCTCTCTTCCAACGAGTAACCCTTTCCTTTGCCAAATTAATATCTCCACTTTCCCTTATCTCTTAAATGCATACATTCACATGGTTGTTTGAGTGTAAATGATTCACACACAATGGTTCTTAAAGGAGAAATCTAACGTGGATGCATTAGGAAGTTGGAAGATTGAACCAAAACACTTATATGGCACTTACACCACATTGCCATCTAAGTACATACACCATAAAATTAACTTAATTCTATAGTTTATTTATTTAACAAACTCTACATAATACATAATTCACCATATACTCTTATACTAAGCATCATAATATTTCTGGGTCGTTACAAGCTTATTTTAAGTTTAATTAAAATTTAAGCCCAATCCAATCAAGAGATAATTTTAGACTTAATATCAATCCAATCATAACAAAAATAGAACAAGAATAGCCTCATTAAAGTCAACCCAATTTGGTTGAATATTTTGTCCAAAGATAAGTAAATTGTATTGAAAGTTATGGTAGCAAAAGTCTTTAAAATAACTTACGTATTACTTAATAGAGTTAATAGTCTGATTTATCCTGAATTTAAGGTCATTTTATAATTTTATCCCGTTTTAAGATTTGCTTCAATTTAGTCTTCGTACTTTAAGATTGATGTCAATTTTATCCTCAATAGACCTGACGTATAACCCAATTTACATGACGACTGAGGTGACATGTTGATTTGTCCAATAATTAACCTGATATGTGTCATAGTCTACAAATTACCATTTTGTCTTATATGTATAAGTAGCATAAAAAAGATTTATAAAAGATTTGTAAGGGGTGAGATAGTAAGAATAAAATACACCTTCATGAAACTCTCTAGAGCCAACACATGTTTCAGGATACTTATATCAGAGTCCAGCTATATAAACACACGATTTTTAAGAAACAAGTAGATCATCATTTGTATGTAATTACTTTTGTAACATCTCAAAATTGAGATAATTGGCAATTTTTAATTTCAGCATTTGAAGTGATTTGAGGATTTAAGTAAAATAATTAATTTATGGGTTTTAGAGTAATTTATCGAGTTATGTGAGGTTTTATAGAGATTAATGAAAAATATTAAATTTGGTATGTTTTTTGGATTAAAAATAATTATTTGAGAATATTATTGAATATGTGAAAATTTTAGAGAAAATAATTATTTTATGGCATTTTAAAAAAAGAAAATTTTTCGAGCAGCCCAGGCCCAGGCGCGCGTTACGCGAGCCGCATGTGAGTGACCGCCTGGCCAGGTGCGCGAGGCCGAGCACGCCATGCAGGGCCCTGCGCGACCCTACTGCGCACCCACGTGGCTACCTCCTGCAGCCACGCATCCAGCATCCATATTTTTCCCAAAAAAAAAAAAATGAAAATTTTCTCCCATATGCCCTACCACCTCCCTTACCCCTTGACCTATAAATAAGCTATGTCTTTGAGTGAATGGGGAGATTTTCGGGGGTAGGTTTGAGGAAAGTTTGGGAGAATTTTGAGGAAAATTAAGAGAAATTATGTCCGTATAAATTTAGGTTGTGACGTAAGCAATCTTGATTTGTAGTAGAAGTTAAAGAAGAATATCTAAGGCAAGTTCTCTTCGTAGTTTTTGCAAGTTCTTATTCCTATCTTGCAAGTTCAGTTTCTCTCTTTTCTCAATTTCATGTTTTTAATTTGCAATTTTTTAATCCTATTAAGGCAAGTTCTTCTTCCTCTTTGTTCCGCTTAAGAGGCAAGATCTAAGTCTTTTTATTAATGAGCAAGTTCTTATCCCTATCTTGCATGTTATTTTCCTATTTTACAAGTTATTTCCCTTTGCTAGTAAATTATTCCATGATTTACATTTATACCTATTGAATCTTAAATAGGGTTTTGTATCACCCTATCTTTTCTTGGGAATGATGTGTTATTGTGGACATGCACTGGTTTGATGTTGTCTTACATGAATGTTACCATATTGTTCATATTGCTTCATTAATTACATATCAGTTATATATAAGAAGTTATTACGAATATGCATGCATGAAGCATATACATGAAAATGATTTTTAAAAATGTGTAAAGGTCTCATGATACGCGCAGCGGATGAATCTCAGGATATATCCGCAGAGAAAGTGTTGAGCTCAGAGTTGGACTTCAGTCCCAAGTTTATGTTATGAACTTCGGTCCCAAGTTTATGTTATGGACTTCGGTCCCAAATTTACGTTACGGACTTCGGTCCCAAGGTTCCGGACTTCGGTCCCATGTTTATAGTTCTAAAAAGTACTGCATATGAGCATGGATGCATGTATCATTGTTTTATCATGTGAAAGTACCTTAAATGACATTCATGTCTCTTTTGTTTCTTGATACCCATGACTTTTATGCTCGCTTTCTTCCAGTTATACTTGCTGGGCCTTGTGGCTCATGTTTGCTTGCATCATTCTAGGTAAGGGTAAGGCTAAAGTAAAGGAAGAGCAAATGAATCAGGATCTATGGGGTAGCAGTGTGTACAGAGCCGTCTCAATCAAAGGTTCTTGTAGGTGTTTTGTGGCGTGTAATATTAAGTCAAGCTTGTTTATGTTTTAGGTTGTACCCCTGAGGGGATATGATGGGTTTATGGACCCTGACGTAGTGTGTAATATTGAGTTATTCTTAATTATGTGAGCATGTGGTCGCTATGGTGTTTGTCTATGAGTAAGAATGTATGAGTGGGGCTTCCGTTATCAATATCAAAGAGGATGTGTAAAGTTTAATGAGTTTTGGCATTTATGTCATCTTGTTGTGAGTCCTTAGTTAGGGGCTCCTACAACTTTACTCTATCTTTAGTACCAAGAATAACTTGATCATGGAAGAATATATCAAAAAATCAAGTATTTTGTTTACAAGTCGAGCAAGTCTTATACAAGCTTAAGGCCAAAGACAATAATTGGACACACTCGATTTTGGACAAATTAATGGTGATTGACTCCAACCATTATCACTTAGCGCCCACTATCTACACACACGTGTTCACTTTTCGAGTCTCTCTATTTTATTATGATTATTATGGCATATCTTTACTTGATTTCATGATTATTATGGCATTTATATGTAAAAAAATTATAAAAAACCATTTTCACATGAAAAGAAAACATAGAAAGTAAGAATATTTAAATTTTGATCAGGCAGGTGGTCCATGATTGAGTGGCAGACGCTTTGAGTAGGCGTGTGGATTTGATCAAGACCCTTAGTGTTGAGATTGTTGGGTTTGAGTGCTTGAAAGAATTATATGCGACAGACGAGGACTTCAAACATGTGTGGGAACAATGCATGTCTCAGCAACCGTCAGGAGATTTCTATGTGCATGATGGGCTTCTCATGAAGGGAAATCAATTGTGCATCCCTTGCACATCTCTTCGTGAGAAAATTATTCAGGATTTGCATGGTGGTGGCTTAGCAGGGCATCTTGGCAGAGACAAGACTATTGAAGCTGTTATGGGACGGTATTATTGGCCAAGAGCAAGGAGAGATGTTTCTATTATTGTGGCGAGGTGCTATATATGTCAAACAGCTAAGGGGCACTCTTCTAACGCCGGTCTCTACATGCCATTGCCTGTTCCCAATGCTATTTGGGAAGATTTGTCTATGGACTTCGTGTTGGGTCTCCTGCGAACCCAACGAGGTATGGATTCTGTTTTTGTAGTGGTTGACAGGTTTTCCAATATGACGCACTTTCTCCCATGCAAGAAGACGGCAGATGCAGTAGCTACAGCCAAACTGTTTTTTAAGGAGATTGTTAGACTACATGGAGTCCCTAAAACTATTACTTCGGATCGTGATACAAGGTTTTTGAGTCACTTCTGGATTACCTTGTGGAGAATGTTTGATTCATCTTTGAATTTCAGCAGCACAGCACATCCCCAGACTGATGGACAGACAGAGGTGGTGAATCGTACCTTAGGAAATCTGATTCGCAGTGTTTGCAAAGACAAGCCAAGACAATGGGACCTAGTCATAGCTCAAGCGGAATTTGCCTACAACAACGCAGTGCATAGCTCAACAGGAAGATCACCATTCTCTATCGTATACATAAAAGTTCCTAATCATGCATTAGATTTGGTAAAATTGCCAAAGGCACCAGGTTTCAGTGTTGCAGCTAGTGACTTAGCCGAACACATTCAAGCAGTTCAAGAAGATGTCAAGCAAAAGTTGCACGAGGCAAATAAGAAGTACAAGGCAGCAGCTGACAAGCATAGGAAGCACAAGGTATTTGCGGTTAGAGATGAAGTCATGATATTCTTGAAGAAGGAACGAATTCCTGCAGGACAACAGAACAAGCTCAAGCCAAATAAGTATGGCCCTTATAAGATTACAAAGAAGATCAATGATAATGCTTATGTTGTGGATTTGCCAAATCATATGAGTATTTTCAAAACATTCAATGTTTCAGTGTTGCAGCTAGTGACTTAGCCGAACACATTCAAGCAGTTCAAGAAGATGTCAAGCAAAAGTTGCACGAGGCGAATAAGAAGTACAAGGCAGCAGCTGACAAGCATAGGAAGCACAAGGTATTTGCGGTTGGAGATGAAGTCATGATATTCTTGAAGAAGGAACGAATTCTTGCAGGACAACAGAACAAGCTCAAGCCAAATAAGTATGGCCCTTATAAGATTACAAAGAAGATCAATGATAATGCTTATGTTGTGGATTTGCCAAATCATATGAGTATTTTCAAAACATTCAATGTTGCTGATCTTTCTTTGTATTTGTTGGACATTGAGTTGTCATACCCAAATCATAATTCAAGGACGAATTCTTCTCAAGTGGAGGTGAATGATGCGGTCACCAATCAAGAGTCGGCCCAAGGCCGACCCAACCAAACCGGAACAATATCACCAAAATAGTAGTGCCATAATGTTATTTTAATACTTCTTAGGTTTTAGAATTCTACTTGATTTAGGATTCAATTTCATGTTTCTACTTGATTTAGGATTCTACTTCATGTTGGATTAGGATTAATTTCTATTAGGATTTTAGTTGGATTTTGTTTTCCAAATATTAGATGGATTTTGATTAGCCAAATTCTATAAATATGCCTAGAATTTAGAGTTTGTAATCAAGTTTTTCTTAATCAAATTTTAGCAACTTATTTGGGTTTTCTTAGCAAAACAGTCTTGTTTTTGCGTCTTCTTGAAAGCCAAGCTTCGGCCATTGAAGTTTGCTCTTTCAAGGGTTTATTTCGGTGTGTTTTCTTCACACTCGCGCTACACGCTGCGTCAAACAGTTTCATTGATTCTTGTTTGTTCTTGGTGTTATCCTTGCCATGATCAAAGTAAGTAATTCTGCTTCACAATATATTGTCGTTTTACATGTAGAATCAAACTTCTTAAGAGAGAATTAAGAATTTTCTCATTATTCTTTCAGATCTATACCTAGAAAACATGGGAAAATCAAGAAAAGTCAATGGCCTTGCAGGAATTACAAGTTGCAAAAGGTTTTGTTGAGGGTAATGTCAAGATTTTTTTTCTTCTTAAGTATTATTTACAGTTCTAACAGTTTGTTTAGATGGATTCTCTAATTAGGAACCTCATGTGGTGCTATGCTAATGTTCTAATCTAGGCTCCCCACAAGCTGCCTCTGACAGTATAAGAATGAGGCGATTATCTACTTTCATTTTTCACCAGACTTCCCATCCTTGGACCAAGCATAAAGTTCTTATTTGGCTGGTAATGCACCTTTCAGAATCTTGTACCTCTGATGATACTAAAATGCTACTTTGATATTTGGTAAATTGTGTTTCACTGGAACTAGATTTTTTTGTACTTCAATATCCTAAAAAATAGACAGAAGTGCAGTTCAAATCCTTCACATCCCTTGAGTTGCTTTTGCTCTGTACAAATTATGAAGCACAAAAAAAGTTATAGTTGCATAATATTATCATATTATTGACAAAGGAAAAAATAAGCATAGTTTATTGCCACATCAATGGTGTAATACTCAAAAACTTTGGGTTATTATTTTAAAGAAAAATTTGAATCGGGAAAGTTAGGTATCTGAAAAACCTGAAAAATTTACCGAATCAACCAAAGAGAATACCCTAAGACTTAAATGTCTAAAGAAATAGGAACGCCTCTAACGAGCATCTCGAGGCATGATTTTTAGGATCGAAAGAAATGCGATCTGGATCAATTTTTGGTACAGCAAAAATGCAACTGTCATTTAAGCTGCAAAACCGAATTCTAGTAGGAGACTCCCGAAATGATAATGGAAGCTATGGGAAGCTTCGTTTTGTCAAGTAGAGAAACCCTTCAGAGGTTTCAGGAAGAAACAAGTAGGTTTAAAGCCTAAACGGAAAAACAAGCCTAAGTGCAGTTTTCTAAAAATTGCTCGAGGGGGTTCAAAATGTCATTTTTTGCAAAAGTGACAAAGAGGAAATTGAAAGATTGGAATCTAAGGGGCTCAAATGAAATTGAAGAAAGTATTGGGGTTGTGAGGAAAATGGCCAAAATGGAAAAATCAAATCAGAGGGGGCAAATCTGTAATCTTCAGAAACTCCATAGCAATGGAGTCTAACAATGGCGAACAAGCTCTGGCCGGCCGTTTCAGGCAATGGGCTAGCACAAGGGATGGTCGGGGATCTCATTGGACTCATCATGAGCCGACAACAGCCACCGGAATGGCCGGAATTTCAAGAAAATGGGCCAAAAAAGCTGGCCAAAAATGGGTCGCCTGCAACTCGCTTTTACAGGCGAATATCGACGCTTTTGGATCGATCTAGGGGCGGTGAAGACTCTTAAGGCAATGGGCAAGCCATCCAAGGCCATTTCGAAGCTCGACATCGCCTATAAATAGAGCTCAAAGATGGCCGAAATTTTCAAAGAAAGAAGCTCCAAATCGAGGACTATTTTGGACGAATTGAGAGGTAAGGATAAGGGGCTTTTGTTGCCCATAGCTTGAAGACCATATCTGGAGAATTTGGGGAGCAACGAAGCAGAATCGAAGGCGAATCGAAGCTTCGTTGGAACCCTAGGCGGACCGCCTGGCCGAGAGTTCGAGGCCTTCGTTGGTCGACTTTCGGACCTCGTTTCGAGCCATCTCAGGTACCATTAGGATCGAATCTTCATGGGCTTTCTTTTGCATCAATTTTGCATTTTTTCGGCATGGCCGTGGCCGGAGAAGACGACCGACGCGTGGGCCCCACGTGCCATTCTCACTCGCCCTAGCACGCGCCAGCGCGTGTGGGCGCGTGCGGCCTTAGATTTTTGTGAAATTTTTTTTAAATTGTTTAGAAAAATATTTTAGAATTTTTTGTATAAAAATATTTGGAGAAAATTAAGTATAGGTATTTATTTTTGAATATTAGTAAGGAAAAAATGAAGAAAAATAGAGAAAAAGGCAAGAAAATTGAGGAAAAATAGTGTTTATTGATTATTTAAATAAATATCTTGCCTAGGGTACTTTTGGACTTGAGGTGAAACATTTGGCGCGAATTTCAAAGTTGGCACGCAAATCAAGGCAGTTTGCACGCAAATTGAGGTATCCCGATAGTTGTAAAAGGTGGGTGGTTTTGTCCCTATTTCCCATATATGATATGATTCATTTCTATGCATGATATTTTCATATGTTATGATCAATTTTATTCATATACCGTTGCATGAAAAAACGTGATATGTGCACGACACGATATTTTTGTCATATTGAAACTCGTGCATGGGGTTGGGATGATACCCTCAGAGTGTAGCCGTAATTCCCCTAGGGCATTGAGGGAATAACGTTAGACCTATCATGCAGAGGTTCGGGATTTGCCTAGGATTCCTAGTCGGGCTGGTGGGCCTGAGAAGTTACATTATGGGTATATGTTTATAAATGTCCATGCATCATGCATCATTCATTCATACTTATCTAACCTTCACTTGGAAGATTTCATCTTCTAATATTGGATTATGTCCCTAGAATATTCCACGTTCCAGGCGAGGCAAGCAGTTGGAAGGGCAAGGAAGTAGTCGAGGCATGATCGTGGTGGGAATTTTGTGGGTTCCATGTGGGACTAGGACTATTTGTTTTATTCGGATGTATTGTTTAAGATTTTATTGTCTGTAATGTTATGTTAAGTGAGCGATATTTATGTACTCGCATATGTTATGTTTCTGAACAGGTTCTGATCTTGCTATATTCGAAGTGTATCATTTCTTTACTATATTTGGAGTGTTATTAAATAAAAGCAATGTTGAGGATTTATTGTCGATTTATGTTTAAAAAAAAAAATCCTAGCATATAATAATGCCCTGGAAGTCGGGGTGTTACAAATGGTCACAAATGGTTCAGATCATCAGACAGAGAAGACAGATAGCGTTCTTTTTCGTGTTTTAATTTTTAGTTCTGAGTTTTAAATTTATTTTTAATTTTGTATTTTGAGATTTTTGAAATACGTTTTTTTTTTGTTATTTTTAATGTTGGTATTTTTAGCCTATTTTGGTTGAAAACACCAAAAATAACAAATAGTTGTTTTGAGTTTTTTTTTATAATTTTTTTCTTATTTTTAAAAATATATTTTTGAAAATAATAAAATAAATGCGTTTTCAATGTTTTGAAAAATTGAAAACTCAAAACAAACTTAAAACAACAAAGAGAACGCAATCTAAATATTTGAAGTAAACAAAACACTAGACTGTTATACCCAAGAAAATTACATAAAATCATCATAGCTTTTAAAGATCTATTTTGCACTCCAATTTGAATTTTAGTGGCTAGATTCAAATTTAGCCTCTTGAATTGAACCCCAGAATGAGGTAGCTATTTGTCCTAGATTTGCTGTAACGTAACCATTTTCCAGTTTTCTGAGAATTACAGAATTTCAATATGGAGGTTTTATAATCATGAAGTTTAGCCTAGAGGATATCTTTTCAAGAGTTTTCAACTCTGCTAAGTAAAAAATAGAATAAAATGACTAATTACCAACCTAAATTTTTGTTTTCCTAGATTGGTCAGCAAAATAGTGGGATTTAAGTTTTGTGATTGTTGTTGTATTGGTCAGCAAAATATGCTACCTTGCTTCATATTACAATCAGCATGTACTTTCAAATTTTGAATCTATATGGTTCCATCAAGGTCAATTATTTTTTACATTGAGAGGTTATTTGTTGAGTGAATGGTATTCCATCTTGGCCATTTTGTCCTTTCATCTCTTCAGTAGTTGGGCTCTATTATTTATGCAGAGTTCAGTAGATCACTCTCATTCTTATATATTCGAAAACAATAAAATTTTACTGAATTAGACGACAGTCCATGACATGGAGTATTGACCTTGCACCAGTACATTAAGATTGTTGATACAATTTGCTTTTGTAATACTTAGACCCTTTTTTTTTCATGCTTGATACTTCAAAATTTTATATCATCCATCCTGAGCTAACATTGAAATTGTTTCACTAGAGTTTAGTTTCATGCTAGTTTACTCTTCACATTCTTAAATTATTGAAACAATTGTCGTAGACACAATCGGTAGGTCCAAAGATTTTTCTAGCTAACTAGTTTTAATGTTGTGTGATTTTCTCACTGGATGCACTATATGTTGGTTTTCCTTTTTGGTGATAATGTTACTTTAGTGGTTTGGTCATTTCTTAAGATTTTTTATGATAGATTATTCTCACACTTTTGGTGATAATGTTGAGTTTCTCGGATAAAAGAGTAGACTGTGTTGTGGATTGCCTTCATTTTTTGTGATTGATTATTCTCACACTTTTCTGAGCTTCTAATTTTGGATCATTCTCATGTTTTTTGTGTTTTTGCTTTTTGAACTATTCTTACGCCTTGGTGCTTCAGATTTTAAACGTTTTTTGCGTTTTTACAATTAGACGTAACACCTACGTTTGTATCTATATTTTTGTTTTTGCGATTCGACATAATGCTTATGTCCGCAATTAAAGAACATCTATATTTTTGTTTTCATGGCTCGACGTAACGCCTACGTCTGCATATGTTCAAGGCGAGTCATGTGCCTATTGACGTTATTGACCCCTAAACATTTTAACATATTAATATTTTTGTTAGTATGTATATTGTTATTAATTAATTTTGAGAAGAATATATATTAGATTTTTTAATTAGAAATTCTTGAAAAAAACTCCTCACTTGCAAAAGTAATAATAATAATAATAATAATAATAATAATAATAACCAAAGCATCAGGATCAACACAAAAAAAATAAAATGGAAAGGGCCAATATCAAACCTACAAACAAAAAAAAATTAAAAATTTTGATCAATTCAGTTATTTTAAATTTTGTATTTTTAATGAAAAAAATAATTAAAATTGTCAAATTTGATAATCTAACCAAATCGATTCTTAGTCAAAACCAAACCAACCCAATAATTTCAGTGTATTCAATTCAATTATTTCAATTAAATTAAACTTTTACACACCCTTACCCATAGTCATTTTATGGTCTAGATGTATAGAAAAGCATGCCTCGTAATCATTTTAACATAATGTTATAATTATATTAAACAATTTTTTAAATCTATCATCGTACCTCTCATGTTCACTGAAGTCATTGACCACTTTTGTGAAGCTTTATCTCCCCATTTGGATTCAATCATTTTGATTCACTCTTCTTCTTCTTCTTTCTCTTTTACCACTAATGAGTTCTCCATTTAGAACCTATTAGCAAGGCCGATGAGGGTTGAATCACTAGAAGCTAACATCGACTGACCAATGATAGGTTCCAACTGTCCGCATGGGCAGCCCAGTTGGCCCAGTTGGTCAAGAAGAGGGGCACAAAGTGTCTTCCGTGGTGAATCTTGGAACAATGATAGGTTCCAACTACTAGACTATCACCAATCAATAAGCCTTTTTCTTTACCTTTTTTGTTTTTATTATATATGTTTGATTAATTTTAACATGAATTAGAGTTTAATTAGCCTAATTTTGATTTAATTAGTTTAGTATTTATTATTAACACTGTCTCTTCTTAAAACAAACAACAAACCCAACTTAGGGAGACTTCTAATTTTTTTTTTTTTAAATTACATAACCTCATCATGCAAATGAACCAAATCATAAGAAATTTGAATACAATTTACCTAATTTTAATGATAAAAATTTAGTATATTTTTAATAAAAAAATTATTTTATATTACATATATTTTATGTATATATATAAAACAACAATAAAAGCTGTACTTATGCAATCAAACTCCATTGCTGAAGAGATGGGGTTAAATCCGAGTAAATTATACTAAAGATCACTAAATTTTAGTGTATTTTTTATTTTGATCACTAAATTTTAATTCTTTTCAATGTGATCACAGAAGTTTAAAAAGTTTTACAATGTGATCACATATAAGATTTTTCAGTCACTTTATAGCTGGAGTGGGTGACGTGGCGTTGATATGGTAAACAATAAAATATTGTGTAATAATATTTTAATATAATATTATTATATATTGACACGTGGCACGTTTTGATTGGTTGTTATTGCATAATAATTTTTATTATTTATTACATTAGTCAAAAAATCTTATATGTGACCACATTGTAAAACTTTTTAAACTTCTGTGATCACGTTGAAAAAAATTAAAATTTAGTGACCAAAATAAAAAATACACTAAAGTTTAGTGATTTTTGGTATGATTTATCCGGTTAAACCCGACGAAGGAATCCCTAATCTAAAAACATGGGGGTGTTGACCCTATGCCTGGGGTCAACCCCCCGGCTAGGGGGCAGAGGCGACGGACGACCTTATTCCCTAGTCGTTGTATCTCTATTTTATATATAGTTATGTTTTTGAAAAAAAAAATAAAAGAATTGTAAATTTAAATGTTGGTTGAGATTAATTTTGTTTAATAATTATTTAAATTTTTGCCTCTACAATTTACGTCCAAAAAATAACTTTTGTCGTCATTTAAAATATTTTTAAATTTTAACTAAGTAACAGATTTTTTTTTATTAGCACAAAGCGAAAAGCGGCTAAAGACCCCATCCATGCCCAAGCACCGTAATAGGCAGAAAAAATGGAGATGCGGGGTATCGATCCCCGTACCTCTCGCATGCTAAGCGAGCGCTCTACCATCTGAGCTACATCCCCACCCGCTCTCACTGCTAGCCATTCATCTTTTATATTTCGATGATTTTATAAAACAGTTACGCAGCAACACTGTGTGAATAAATAAATTATTCAATTAATTTATGATGTTGATGTTATATAATAATAATAATAATTACACAGATGAATTAGTGAGATGGAGATAGTTTGATCAAGTGAAATATAGTATTTTAAACTTACCCCTTCTGTGAACTATTGAGGAGGAGAGAAAGGAGTCATGATTTGTGAAATCAATTACTATTTAGGAATCATGAGTTTAAATTTTTTTAAGCAAAACACATGAATGGTATTTTAAAAAATATCTTATCGATAAAGTTTAATAACACGAAACACACGTATCGTCTTTGCTTATATATAATTATAATGTATAAAATACGATGATCCATACAATACACAAACAAAAAAAAATTAAATATAAAATGAGAGAAAAGTGTAATGAGTCATACTACTTTTACATCATGGTATATATTTTGGACTACACAATGGTTTAAGAATGTCCAAAATATCCCTACACAGTGAGGCACACGTGTTAGGTTTTGTGTTTCGAATGGGTTGATTTATTTTATCCATGTGATATTTAAATGTGTATATAATATGTTCTAAAGTTGTTAAGTGGGTTGAATTATTATGTGGGTCACATTCTTGACTAGACCATGTGTTTCTTGATGTGGGCTGAAAGCCCATGTCTTTTGGCTCATGCGTTTATCTCTTGTTGGCCCGGCCTTGCCTGTTGCCCTAATGTTATCAGATTACTTTCTTCCCATTTCACACATCTGAAACCTTAATCGGCGCCTCTTTGAAAGGAGACACTTCTCTAGTGAATCCATTGTTCGATTGATCGGCTTGTTGGTAAGATCTATTGGTAAGTGTTGGTATTGTTTAATCTATGTTAGAAATCTCCTAAGACGTGAAGGATTAAAACTGATAAGAATGCAGATATTTGCCTTGATCACGAGATCAGGTTGAACAGATTATCTCTTGTTCTTGAAAGTGTATTTGTTTTCAGTTTGTATTCAATACCGTTGTATTTGTATATTGATCTTGATTTCTTTATTATAAGCCAATGTAATCTCTTGTAATTGAAACCATTCATAGTGGATTGACTAGAGACGGAGCCTTTGCCGTGAGTAGGATTCATTTGGATCTAAACACGTAAAGCTTTGTGTTCTTGTGTTTCTATTTTACTGCATTTGCTCTTGATTGGTTTATCCGATTGAACAGGGTTGCAATATATTAACAACAGGGATATTTTAGACATTCTTATACTATTGTGTAGTTCAAGATATATAGAATGGTGTAAGAGTAGCATTTTTCAAGTGTAATTAATCTGAAAGGAAAAGGGGAAGATGGGTTACTTTAACAGGTGAGAAGAGAGTGCAAAGTTTACATGCGTTGTAGGGAGGGGCATTTTTGTTGAAGATTGATTGGATTATAATTCATCCAAATGGGCAGGTGGGATAGTTAGTTTTACACTATGTTTATGGAATAAGTTAATCTCAGGCTTACCCAATTCCTGCCTTCTTATTTGAACCAAACCTTATTTTATATGCAAAAAGAGATAATATCATCCCTTTATTATTGACCCAAATTGATGACTAATCAGTCAATCCTACACTTTTATTAATTTAATTCATCTCATCTCAACTAATTTAACTCGCCTTAATCCCAAAGTGGTTTAATTTGTAAAAAGAGTAGAAAAAAAAAATTGTCCTTTCTAAAGATTGTAAGAGAAAGAGCGAAAAAAAATGTTGGTCAAAAAGATATTGATGTCTATAGCAAAGAAAAAAAAAGAGACTACTATAGTCGTCGTCGTCCTAATTAACCGATTAAAAGAGAATAAGAAATACAATAGAGAGAAAGAAATATAAAAAATATTAAAATATTGTTATTTTAGTTATTTTAAAATATTTAACTATGATTAAGTAACTGCAAAGAGAGTATCAAAACATAATATTAATCTTAAAAGTAGTTGTAATATTTTTTTACACATAATTTGAGAGTATCACATATAATTTTTTTTTAAAAAAAAAAATTGTCCCTAATAAGTAGACCCAGGGGAGCCCCGCCATTTATAATTCTTCAAAGCAATTAAAAGTGAGACCCAGCAGCTATTTTGCAGTTTCATTGGGCTGCCTGCCCCCCAACCCACCACCGGTGCTTTCATAGAAACTTCGTCGAAACTAAGGAGAAAAAGTACCCAAAAAAATAAAGGAAACCTCAACGAACATAAAGCTAAACGAAACCACCTCTGTTTTTCTTTCTTTCATTATCTGATTGATCATTTTCCAGGCCAAAGCAATTTCCATTCAACTTCCCTGAAACTGCAACTGAAGACCCTCTTCTTCTTCTCCTATAAAAGGTACCAAGCGCAATCAAAAGCATTTATCTTTAACCAGATAAATGTGAATCCGCTTAACCCATAACGATCAAGAGCAGCCTCCAAATCAATTTTGCGACAAGGACTTGGTTCCAAGCATATAATGGCTTGAGCCCCAATCTTCCCTGCTCCTTGGGGAATTATACATCACGCCAAGTCACTTTCACCCAGTAGGAATCAAAGCTCATTTCTGCTCCAACCATCCTCTCAATCTCTTAAAGCATCCAAATATTTGGGAAGGAGGAAGATCAATTTTGTTTAATAATTATTTTAACTTTTGCGTCTGTACCAAAAAATAACTTTTGTCGTCATTTAAAATATTTTTAAATTTTAACCAAGTAGCACAGATTTTTTTTTATTAAAAAGTGCTTTTATCATCGCCTAGCTAGCACAAAGCGGAAGCGGCACTACGGCCACGTGCCCAAGCGACTTAATAGGAAAAGAATGGGGGTATCGATCCCCGTACCTCTCGCATGCTAAGCGAGCGCTCTACCATCTGAGCTACATCCCCCAGCACTATCACTCCTAGCCATTCATCTGCTATATTTGACGATTTTATAAAACAGTTCTGCAGCGATACCGTGTGAATAAAGAAATTATTCAATTAATTTATGATGTTACATTAAAAAAATAATAATAATAATAACAACACAGATCAAGATAGTTTGATAAAGTGAAATATAGTATTTTAAACTTACCCCTTCTATAAACCATTAAGGATGGTGGAAAAGAGTCATGAGTTTGTGAAATCAATTACTATTTTCGAGTTATAAGTTTAAATTTTTTTAAGCAAAACTCATGAATGATATTTTAAAAAATATTTTATTGATAAAGTTCCATAACATACGAAGCACAAACATAGTGTTTGCTTATATATAATTGTAATGTATAAAATACGATGATCCATGCTATACATGTATAAAAAATATATACATATAACCGCATGAAAAGTATAATTAATCTCAAAAGAAAATGAGAAGATGGGTTGCATTAACGAGGAGAGAAAAGAGTGCGAAGTTTACATGGGTTTTGGGGAGGGGCATTTTTGTTGAAGATCGATTGGAATAAGTTAATTTCAGGCTTACCTAATTCCTGCCTTCTTATTTGAACCAAACCATTTTTTATATGCAAAAAAAAGGATAATACCATCCCTTTATTATTGACCCAAATTGATGACTTGCCAGTCAACTCTACACTTTTATAATTTAGTTCACTCATCTCAACTTATTTGGCTCTCCAAAATCCAAAGGGGTATAATTTGCAGGGAGTGGAAAAATAATAGCTATTTCTAGAGATTGCAAAAGAATGAGGATGAAAAAAGAGTTAGTC
The DNA here is from genome assembly GCA_036245055.1 of Diospyros kaki. Classification (NCBI taxonomy): domain Eukaryota; kingdom Viridiplantae; phylum Streptophyta; class Magnoliopsida; order Ericales; family Ebenaceae; genus Diospyros; species Diospyros kaki. Next base: position 37,120,305 of record BSEG01000016.1, read on the forward strand.
AAAAAGATATTGATGTCTATGTCAAAAAGGGGAAAAAAAAAAAAGACTTGTTATCAGTGTCATTGTTGACTGACCAAAAGAGAATAAAAAATAATAGAAAAAAAGAAACATAAGAAAGAAAGTATCAAAATATACAGCGATGTTATGTTGTTCATTACCGGACAAATGCTATATTGTCTGGCAATGGACAACATAGCATTGCTGTCAAAACATAATATTAATCTGTTGTAATATTTTTACATAATCTGACAGTATCACATATAATTTTTTTTTTTTACCGGAAATTTAGGGTTTAGGGTTTATCGGGGGGGTTGCTAATGCTTCAAAGCAATTAAGTGACAGATAGAAAGGAATTGTGGCTTCATAACACAGCAGCTACTTTGAAGTTTCATTGGGCTTCCCCCCAACCCACCGTTGCCTTCATAGAAACTTCGTCGAAACTAAGGAGAAAAAGTACAGAAAAATAAAGGAAACCTCAACGAACATAAAGCTAAACAAAACCGCCTCTTTTTTTCTTTCTTTCATTTTATGATTGATCATTTTCCAAAGCAATTTCCATTCAGCTTCCCTGAAACTGCAACTAAAGACTCTCTTCTTCTTCTTCTTCTTCTTCCTCTCCCTCCCTCCACCTATAAAAATCCATATAAACCCTAAACCCACATCCATACAAATCATCACAACCCAAAAAACGACACACACATCCATAAATATATATATACACACATCACTCTCATGGCTAGCGTTAGGAGAGGTACTACTGCAGCAGAGTGCCGGCATGGCAACGCTGCCGGTGCCCTGTTGCCGCCTATCACCTACTTGATCTTGGCCTCCAACAGCCTCAGCGCCTCCCACCGGGCGTACTCCCAAGGGAACACCTCCTCCCTGGCGTTCGTCGTCTTCATTTACGGGTCCTTTCTGCTAATGGAGTTCTGTTATTCCCAGTACCAAAAAATAGAGGACCAGAAACGATCCTTGAAGAAAGTTTTTCTGAGGCTCGCCATTTGGGCCTTGTTCTCCTCCATCATGTTCGCCTTTTCTTGCCAGTTCTTCCCGCTGCTCCACTGGGTAGGCGGCCTCTCCATCTATTTCATCTCGGCGGCGTCGAGTGCCTTCCATTTCTACATGTTCGTGATTGACGACGACGACGAAGACGACGGCGACCCTACTAATTTGTCTCCGGCTACTGGGAAGAAGGTTCAGGACTGTGATTCTCTAGTGAAGGTGTAGTTTTGGCAATTAAGAGTACTAGGAAATAATTTGGGTGAAGGATGAAATTTATAATAAAATTGAATAAAAAGCGCTATTAAAATAACACATCCATCACCTTCACCTTCACCTTCACCATCAGTTGTATTTTTAAGTATAATTCTCTTATAACCCATTAAAAATCGCCTTTGTTTCATGGATTAAGTAAGCTACTTCTCCAGAGGAAAGGTTTATCGAATTCTTTTTAATTTATTTTTTATTTTATTTTTCAGTTTTTTTCATTTTGAATCCCGCCTATTTTCACGCACGCGCTCTCCCTCTCTCTCCCTCTTTCACTCTCTCTCCTACGCACTCTCTCTCAAACCCACCACTCTCTCTCTCAAATCGTCACCCCTTCTCGCCCTACCACCGCTGCAAGCACCGTCGTCGCCCCCCACCGTCACGAGTAGCATTTGCCATCCATCGCCCCCTTGTTGCAAACACCGTCCGTCGTGCCCCTCTCTCTACCACTCGCACGCCTCATTCGATTGCCCTCACCACTGACCACAAACGGTCATCGCCCCCCCTCCCACACCACATCTCGGACCGCTATCGCCCCTCTACCAGCCACTTATAGCGCCTCGCCCCCATCAGCAGTCGCCCTTCCCGTCCTTCACCATCGTCACTCCTAGCAGGTCACCCCCACCTGCTCGCAGCGCCTTGCCCCTCTCTCCGCCGCAAGCAATCGACCCACACCCACCACACTGTCGTTTAGACAGCCACCCATCACCGCCCGTACCCCACCACAGCGCCACTTGGACAGCCACCCATCACCATTAGTATTGCACCACGATTGCCCTCATCCACCCCACCGTCGTCGACCCCAGCAGGTCACCCTTACCCGCTATACCTCTCCTCTCCCCTAACCCCTTTGTCTGTCGTCGCCCTCACCCACCGGCCCACCACCGCCATTCACCTCAATCGGGTCACCCCCAACGAGTCGCACATACATTTATTATTATTTTTTTTTCTGCTTTACTTTTTCTGTTTGCTTTGTTGTTTTTCCTTTTCTATTTGTTTTTCTTATGTGGTGGGCTGTGAACATGATTTACTTTGAGTTATAAAAGAATATAATTTAATTTTTTTATTTAATTATGTGAGGAATTTGAGATTCAGACTTATAAAACATCATATTTATATGATGTGGCCGGGGAATGAAATTTAACTGTTAGTGAATGTAGTTGAAAAATAATTGAAGACACTGTTGAGAAAGACGAAAATGTTTAAATATTATTTTATTAGTAATTATTTTAATTTTTATAATTTTGATTAAAATTTTTTATTTGATAGCACATTTAGTTCTTGAAAAATTAAAATTTATGTAATTAATTTTATATTATGAAATTTATGTAATATAATTAATTTTATATTGTGTAGTATATTTAAAAAATTACCATTCATGAGATTTATGAAATTTAAATAAGTGTTTTTAAGTTGACTTTAAATCTTGATAAAATCACAATCTTATTTTCATAAGCTCATTTAATTTTGAGATTTCTCAATTTCACCCCCAACACAAAGAAATTATTCTAGTCTTTGTGCTAACATGATGCACAATCACAAAAACACATCCATTTGGCTTATCGGTGAGCAAAAAATTTAAAGTAAAATTCTAATCTTACTTAACCATGTATATAGGGCAAGAGAGTCAAAACGGTAACCCATACACTCAAATGACTATCATGTAGGGATTTATGATAAAAAATTGTCATTAAAAACATCAAATCAAGTGAATTAACATACACAAAAAAAGATTAAATTTAACTATTGAATTTTTGTAGATCTGATTTTTAATTTTCGACCACCACTAAAAATCGCACTAACAGTCGCTACTAGCCACCATTGATTTGAGAAGAAAAGGATTAAAACGCACTAAAAGAGTTACAAAAAAAGTAATATTTAGACTTTTTTGTCTTCCTCAACACCGTCTTCAATCCTTTTACGACTACATTCGCTAGCAGATAAATTTCGTTCCCTAACCATGTTGAAAAATTAAAGAAAAAAATCATGTTTTAAATGAGCTTATGAAAATAAATCATGCTCTTTATTTTTTATTTTCACAATCAAATCAATCAACTAAAAAAAAACAACAGAAACAAATAGAAAAATTAAAGTTAAAAGAAAAAAATATATATAAATATATATAAATGTGACTCGTTGGTGGGGGCAAAAGGCGGCAACGGGACCGGCAGATGGGGACGACGGCAAGCGAAAGGGTCGGGAGAAAGCAAGTGGGGGTAGGGCTGACAATTTTGGACACGACCCAATTACACGACACAACACAACATGGAGTTAAGCGAGTTAAGGTTGGGGTTAATCGGGTTCGAGTCATAAACGAGTACGTTTATAACACGATTATTTTCGTGTCTTAGGCGGATCAACCCGTCTAACTCATTTAGACACGAAATGACACGTTTAATTAAACGTGTTAACGAGTTGATCCGAACACGTTACATAATTATATACGAAATGACACGTTCAATTAAAAGGGTTAATGGGTTGATCTGAACACGTTAACACGAATATACACGAAATAACACGTTTAAAACTAAATAACATGTTTAACATGTGACACAACATGACATATTTAAATTAAATAGGTTAAACAGGTTAATAGGTGACACGACACGACACGTTTAGTTAAATGGGTCGTGTCGTGTTACACGTTTAATAAACTTGTCGTGTTCGAGTTTAAGGAATTTGACACGATTATTAAACAAGTCGTGTTCAAGTTAGCTTGATACGTGTTATACGTGTGTCTCGACATGACACGATTACGATCCGCCAACACGAATTGCCACCCCTAGATGGGGACGACCTATTGGGGGCGACAGCGACGACGGGTCCTACAAGTAAGGGCGACAACAAGTGAACGGGTCAGGTGGTAACGGGTGGGGGCAACCTGTTGGGGGCAATGACAAGTGAGGGCGAGGTGCTGCGCGCGACTAGCAAAAGAAGCGATGGCAGTCCGAGAGACAATGTAAGAAGGGACGGGCATTTGCGACCAGTAGTGTGGGCTACTAGGCGAGGTGGTGCGAGCGACAAAGAGGAGGGCACGACAGACAATGCTCGCAGCATAAGAGCAATAGACAACAAACATTGTTCGTGGCGATGAAGAAGGTGGCGATGATGCTCACAATCGTGGTTGGGTAAGAAGAGGCGATGATTTGAGAGAGAAAGTGAGAGAGATAGTGAAAGAGGGAAAGAGAGTAAAAATGGGTGAGATTCAAAATGAAAAAAAGATGAAAAATTAAATCAAAAATAAATTAAAAAGAATAGCTTAATCCTTGTGTCATTCATATAAACATTTTTTTATCTTTTATATATACAAGTATATGATCACTTGTGCAACTTTATCCATAAATAATTAATTTCATGTGACAAGAACATAATTAATTTATCCAAAATAATACAATATTCATTACTTTGAATCCTAGTAAGTTTGGAAAGACACTTAAGGAATCACAACTATGATATCTCATCCCAACTAAATATATCTATATATAATCATACCAAGTTACATGTATATTTAACTTACTAATAACCAAAAAAATTTGAGGCATATATATATATATATATATAAGCAAGTGAAAGTATTCCTATATGCATATGATGCAGATGTTTTATGTGCAAAACACATAAGTAAAAACATGTATGATTCAATCGTTGCCCCTCAAACGGTGTATGATTGCTGAATTGTGTCGATGTCAAGTCCCTTCAACTTGAAAACTGATTCCATATGGCCTTTCAAGGTGGTCAGTTCCCTCAACCTGCAGAGAGAGAGAGAGACAGAGAGAGAGAGAGCATATCAATTTCGATATCTCATTTAGACCAAACATCATCTCAAAAAGGCGAGGATTAATGAAAATGTTAGCTATATAATATTAAGACATGATGGGTTAGAATAAAAAAGTAATAGTGAGATTTCATGAAGACTATAAAACGGTTTGTTGTGCGATGCAGAATATTAGATAGTAAAACACGAATATGTGCAGAATATTTGTAATCTATACGAAAATGTTAAAATAAATGTGTATGCAACTATACAAAAAAAAAAAATCAAAAATTAAATTTAGATGTTAATCGTAATATGTTAGAAGTGACTTCTATTGAAGATAAGACACACGACAAATAAAGATAGTTTAGTTATGTAAGAAAGAAAACTAATTGAGGCTCCTATGAACATAGTGGACGGGATGGAACCTATTGGGGACAGCAGGCCATACCAGCTGAGGCAAGTTTACAGCTTTTGCCTGTTGATTTATCCTATGGAAAATATCAATGTCATGTAGCTAACCCCGCCTAGTGAGTGAGATTAAGGCTTGTGATTGTGATTGTTGTTGTGACCGTAAACTACCTGCATGGTCTAACAATCTGCGATAGATGGCTCGACTGGCCCTTCAAGCGGGTCAGTTCCAACGGAAACAGAATACATAATTCCAACCTACAGTTTTAGACTCCCAAGTAGGGAAGTCCTAAACAACCCAAAAATGGTGGAATTATTGATAGTTCCCTTGGTATACTTAAAGCTAGACAAGATGGATTAAGCAAAGTAATACCACAAGTTCCTTTGCCTGGGCTAGGAGATCTCGAATTGATTAGTTGATTTAGAAGTGTAATGTGTTGAATTACCTTGCAATCTCAGCTCGTCTTCTTGCATCTTCGGCCATCTGATTAAGCTCTGTATGAGTACTGCGATCGCCAAACACGGGCTTGGTCTCGGGAGGTTGCAGCCCATGCAGGGTCCTCTGTGCATGAGCCCATTTGAGTTCACGTTCTTCCTTTCCAAAATCCTTTTTCCTCGTGAAAGCAATCTGCAGCACACAAAAAATTTAACGCATAACGGTCAACCCAGAGAGGCATCTATGGAACTTTTCGATAACAATTATCTTTCGTACCCTTTGCTCGATAACCAGATCCCAAGCTCTTCCACTTATGGCGTAACGAATAAAGAACTTGATAAAATCAAGGGGGATGTAGAATATGATGTTATAAAGCCAAATCACCCCAGCCCAGCCCCATCCAATCCCTTCAATAGCAGCAAAGCTCCAGTTTGCATAAACAGCAATCAGTGTGGCAATCTGCTCGCAAAAAGGAAAAGTATAACTTCAAACATGCTTGTTCGAATAATTAAGGGGCAGATGCATGGACGGGAGGACCAAAATTTAAAAGAAAAGAAATCAGAAGTTCACTAACCAGCTGAGCAATTACAAAAGCTACCAAAAGCAGAAGGCCTGGACGTTCCCATAAGGACCAACCCCTAGAACGAGTCACAAATATGAGGGCCTGACTGATGATGCTCACTTGAAGGTACACTGCCGATGCAAGCTTCTTGAAATCATGAGAAGCTGTTTTTTGGAGAGTTGAGACCTTGAATACACGCTGGAAATAATACATACGCAGAACAAAAGACATTAACACCGAGCAGTGGAGCATAAAACTCAATCATTTGCTTACTATCAGGACACTCAGAGATCAGTAGAAAGCACAAACATGGACACAGAATAGTTAATACACCTAAACACAAACCACATTAACATCACATAAAGAGACCACGCCCACTTTTGGATTTATAAACAACATAGAGCAATACTCAAAACTAAATAAATAAAGTGCAGACATATAAACATGACAAATTCTTGAAAGAAAAAAAATATATCAATAAAAGTCAAATAACAATATTTAACAAAGTAAGCTAGACTAGGTTCAGTCACCATCTTGGTCTTGAACTGACAATATACTCTCAAAAATTAGCAAAGCCTGAAATAGGAATGTCAATGAAGTAATCTTATCCAGACAAGAGGATGAGATGTTAGCTCCTTTCTGCTTTCTACATTCTCCCCCTCCCTCGTTCTTTCTCTCCATCCTCATTCAAGAATTTCCCTTCTCCACCAGATTCTTTTACCTCAATCTGAAACACAATTATATGCATCGTGTACTCAACAGCTTCCTAGTTGAAATACTGGAGAGCCCAGCTAAAACTGATACCAAATTGCACCTCAAAGTAATCATGACTATAGTTTACAAAGAGATGGCAAGATCACAAGCAAACTGTCAACTCATTTTAAGCATGAGGCCTAAAGAGATGCATGATTAGGATAATTGGTATTTAGCATAAAGTAACAGAAGGCTATTTAACTTACCACCATTTAAGGAGCATAACTATCAAGAATCAAGTAAATTTTCATGATGAATGAGGCAAAATCAACTTTTGTAGATATGAAAATGCTATAATAGCTATGCTGACAATAGCTACAAAGTTTTTCACTCTGTGGAATAACTCATACCAACACGGTGATAATTAAACAAGACACAGTTTAACAATGAGTGGTCCCTGCAGCTACTCTAGTACAAATCCGAGTGTTTGAAGGATAAGAAGGATCACGAGGACATAAAAGAACTTAAGCTATCATGGTTCTAAAGACCCTAGCAAAACAATTCTGGAAATATTAAATTTACTGATCCCACAATCATGGATGAAAAAGCCATTCTTATAATAATGACATGCATAAAGGAACCAGAAATGGCTTTCTTACTATAATTTTATGGCAAAAGATAATAAAATTCTTAGGCAATCTATCAGTTGTATTTACTATGTACAAGCAACTATTAGAGACCATTAAATCATAAGTTTTCTTACAGGAAAAAAGTCTGTCTCATATGCTGCCCAGAAGAAAATAACTGTCATCATGGCCAAGTAACCACCAAGAATGACTCCAGTTGCAAAAATCTCTGCCAGCTTCCAGCTGTCTGGCAGAGGAGATGGTTTCACCCTATCCTTTGATATTGTCATAATTGTACCTAGTGTGCCATACAGAAAATAGGTATTTAGAACCAGAGGAACAAAAAAATGCAGCACTTGATGCTAATGACAAGAAAAATAAATGAAATATGCATGTAATTACATGTGTGTGGTTCGTTCATATGGTAACTGGAAAAGAAAGGGAAAGTGTGCAACAAATACAAACCATCATTGAGGATAGCAATGATTAGCACCATGAAGGGTGGGAAATCGAACTTCCATATGAGGGCCAGTAACATAAAACCCAGCTGTCATAATACCGAAAAAAGACAATTACATGCAAGTAAGGCTAAGAGCCATGACAAGAGGACACTGTAAAATAAACCAGAATAATAACAATGGAACCGCAAACAAAATTTTTAGTAAAAGAATTTTGTCAATCTTCCAAAACCAGAACACTTACCACAATACGAATTGTAATAGAAACTGCATATATCTGCACCATGAACAACCAAAATGTAAAAATAGTACTCAAAATAGTCATAGCAACATTTGTAAAGAGCATGATGCTTCTAATGTCCCACAAGATTGCTTGTGTACAACACTCTTTTTTCTAGGGTCCACAAAGGCCCTTTCGTGAGGCCCACAGAAGAGATTCTGGAAGGTGCAACTGCTATATGCCACACACAACGATGAAGAAATGGTGAATAACAATGAAGTAACATCTGCTGCAGATTCAGGGCACCATTTTTGGCATATTGAAAGAAATTCAAAATGTTGTGCTAAGGTGGTTGGAAAATACAACCCATGTGCAAACAACTGATCCTGTCACTGAGCACCAGTGTGGACACCAGAAAGACGCTCAACCAGCATGTATGTGAAAAAACTTTGTGGGTCACCTTTTTATTTCAGCAGCAAATTTGATAGGCATTATCATTTCTTTGTTTAGAAGAAATTACCTGGGGGAAAATAGTCATTTTTTCTTGGTTTGAAAGAAATTACTCAAGGAAAAAATGTAGGGAGTTATATCCTCTCTTGGAGGAAGCTCTATGGAATCCATGCAAAAATGTTAGGGATACATAGTGATGAGTCCAACCTTTATTGCCTGCAAATATACTTTACAGTGGACAGAATCTAAGTCCACAAGAATAACCTATCTCCGGTCAAATTTAAGTTTCAAAACACTTCATGATGAGAAATCAAACTTACGGTGTAATTTTTCATCCTCTGGAAGATTGCCCGACTAGTTAATACTGCACTAATGATAACACTAAGACCAGGTTCTGTCAGGACTATGTCAGAAGCACTACGAGCAGCGTCAGTTGCATCAGCAACAGCTATGCCAATGTCAGCCTTTTTGAGGGCAGGAGCATCGTTAACTCCATCACCAGTCATTCCACATATATGTTTTCTAGCTTGAAGACGTTTTACAATCTCATATTTGTGCTCTGTACCAACAGACAGCACAGGGTAATCAAACAAGAACCAAAGACGAGCTCAGTGAATATTCAATACTGGTAAGTCAGCTTTTCCAATCAAAAAAGAAAAATAAACCTTACCAGGGAAAACGCCTGCAAAACCATCAGCTTTTTCAATCAACTCATCAACTGGCAAAGCTACAATTGATTCATCCTTGTTCTGTCCTAACAAGGCAGATGAAGGATACATATTTGTTCCCATTCCCAAACGTCTTCCCGTTTCCTTTCCTATTGCCAATTGATCCCCTAATAGAGGTTGAAAAGATTTTATGCAGATGGAACAGGAAATAATCAATAAAAAACAACCAACTTCTGATAGATGGAAATGCACAGGAAAAGATGAAATTTTCATTGAACAGAAGAGATGCTTTTAACTTTATTCTTATCCAATTTCTAATAAAAAAATAAGAAGGGAATATATAGTCTAGAAAAATAATAATGATATTTTAATCCTCAGAAGTTCTCTCTGGCATCGACATAATGATGGGCCCTACTAAAAGCATCAACCAGGGTACTCACTGCTCAGAAGTAAAACAGAAAGATATTTATATCAAAATATACGCACCAGTGATCATTTTCACATTTACCCCCAGATTTAAAGCTCTTGTTATCGTCTCTGCACTGTCATGCCGAGGTGGATCAAACAGAGGCATGAGGCCAATGAATTGCCATGGACCTCCAGGGCTCTCCTTCCGTGCATCAGGAACTTCCTGTTTGGGGATGTAAAAATAGCTCATTCTACCATAAACTAATAGATCACTCAGAAACATATGCAATGAGTAGTAGAGGGAAATGATCATCAAATAATGACAATAAAGTGATACCTGGTAAGCTACTGCAAGGGAACGTAACCCTCGCTCTGCATACTTATCAATCACAGCATGAACTCTACGCTCTATTTCTGACTTATTATGTGCTAGATTCAATATCTAGTAACAAAATTACATGCATGAATGAGACAAAATAGTAGGCAAATTAATATGCAAGATTTAATGGGAAAGTTACTATTTGATATACCTGCTCTGGTGCACCTTTGCTGACTCGATGCATTTTACCGTCATTGTCAATATATGTCAGAGCTGTTCGCTTATCAGTAGGGTTAAAAGGAAGGAAATGAACCTCTTGAATTCCAGACCTTGCCTATTTATATAAGTTAAAAAGAAAAATAGGGGAGTACACAAGAAAAGTCAGTCAGACAAAAAATCCCATTCCCTATTTTGGTGCATAGTCTCAGCAATAGGGAATCAGAAGCCTAGATATTGGTCTGCAGACTCTGCACTTCTATCTAATGCACTAGAGAGCTTATATATAGTGATAATACCTCTTTGGGATCACCTAACATTCCCACAATAGCAGCATCTATGGCATCTTGGTTCTCCACTCGAGAGGCTCTGGCAGCCATCAAAACGACAGTATCTACTTCTACTCCTCTAGCAAACACCTATAAAGTTACACCCAGACAAAGGGTCAGTCAGGAACAAGAGCACAGAAATAAGAACTTTAATCTGAAGCAAACTCTAAGACAACCTCAATAAGACTTTTGTCAACAGTTAGTTTATTCAATGTCAGAGTTCCAGTTTTGTCACTGCAAAGTACATCCATGCCAGCCATTTCTTCAATAGCAGTCATTCTTTTTGTGATGGCTCCCTAAAAGAAAAACAAATAAAGATGGATTATACATGCTAAGAAACCATAAAATATCCAACTGTTGCATGAGAATGGCCTTCCATAGACCTGTTGAGATAAACGGTGGGAACCAATTGCCATCGTCACAGATAGAACCGTAGGCATTGCGATGGGAATTCCTCCAATAAGAAGTACCAACAAATTGTCAATTCCTGGACGATAGGGCCGATGCTGAATAGGATACATTACAACGATCTCTACTATCATCCCCACAGCAATAGAACATATACAGAAATTCCCAATGGCAGTTAGCACCTATCAAGAAATAGATAGCACATCTTGTGAATGAAAAAATCAATCGTGACCAATACAATCAGGGATGTGATTGATCAGAACATTTATAAAAAAACAAAAAAAAAAATTACTTTACCTATGGCGGACCCACATTACTTGGGCGGGAGCAATTGACCCCCGTCCCCCTCAAGTTTCAAAAAGTGACACTATAGGTAGAGTTTTTTAATATTTCATAATATAACTAGAAATAAAAACAATGAATTATTTTAAGATTTTTAAAATTGTTTAGTGTTACACAAAAGAAAATAAGTTATATTTCTAAATCTTAAAAATTTTGTAGGTAAGAAAGATATAAATGAGTATTTACATAAATATAAAAAAATTAAAAATGTTATCATTAGCAATTTTTTTTATCTTCTTTAGGATAAATATTTTTCTTGTACATAGAAGTTTTTTGAATATTTGAAATTAACTAGAAAAGAAAAACGAGAGAGGATTTGAAAAAGATAAACAAAAAAGAGAGAAAAGTAATGCAATAAATTACTAAAGCATGAAGAAAGTTGAATGAATAAGAATTTCTTTTTTCAAAAATTTCATCACTTGAATATTCGTAGAATTTACATAGAAAAGAAAGTTTGTCAACTTTGAGATTATAATTTTATTAGAAAAAATTGTAAAGTATATTATAAAGTTTGTACCTCTGATTTTAATGAGTTTGACAATTTGTTAGAGTGTAATATAGAATAATGCTACTTTTTGCTAATGTAGATAATTTTTCAAACTTAACTTTAAAAAGTAAGGATTTCTCTTTTAGCCTTAATTTATATACTTTATTTACAAAATTAAATATATGATATGCTATAATACTATATTGTAAACACCTGTCTCCACTGGGGGCAAGTCCTAGCTCCACTGCTGTACTTTACCATGTGGTGTGGATTTTGTATGTAGCAATAGTCAACCAACTTGGACCCATTATTTCAATTTGAAGCAACGAAACAAGGATGCTTATGAATTGTGTTAAACAAGTTTCCGTTATCGTCTATTGTATTCCTTAACTTCTTTTTCTTTCCTTCTTTTTTTTTTTCCTTCATTTCCTTTTCTGTTTCCAGTAACTATGTTTAGACACAAATTTCAAACTTTATATTCACATTACCTTTTGAAAATGTCCAATTTGGTTTGTGCTGTCCACAAGGTGAGCGGCCTTGCCAAAGAAGGTGTGGACACCAGTGGCAATGACGACTGATTCAATCTCTCCCTGTTTGCAAGTGGAACCTGAATAAACCTCATCTCCAGGCCCTTTTGTTACTGGAAGGGACTCACCCGTTAATGCAGACTGCAAAAAGCCCAAATATAGATACTCAAGTAAGACAGCTTGACTACTAGAAGATGAAATCAGCCTTACTTTTACACACAGAACAACAAGGGTGCGAACACCTGGTCTATTTTCAATGGGTCGCCATCAAGGAGGCGGGCATCAGCAGGGACTATGTCACCAAGTTTAATACTAATTATGTCACCGGGAACAAGAACAGCTGCATCTTCCTCACTCCACTTCCCATCTCGAAGAACCTATTATTTTCATTTGGATTAATTGATTCAGAATTTTAGATACAAATGCACATCAGCCTAATAAACCGGTAAAGCAAGTTATACATACATAAATGCAAAGGTCAAACTTCTGAATCCCTCTAAATATCATATCAAATATTAGATAGAAAGTAATAGCAAAGTGCAAAATCAACTATTGCTACCCAAATCCCAATACCTTTGCTTTTGGTGCAAGACGAGCCATGAGAGCCGCAGCAGCATTGCCAGCGTTGTTTTCCTCAATAAAACTTATAGTAGAATTTATAAACAACAGCGTAATAATCCCAACAAAATCTTGCCAATCAGGTGCTTTCCCCTGCACATCATGGGGGTAATCTGAAATTCTATAACAAAATCCTCCACAAATAATGTAAACTATTGGGAACAGTAAAAGCATAAACATGTGGTCTGGTTCATGAGCACTTGCGCCAACATGAAAGAAATCTAACTATAAAAAAGGCCAACCCAATCTGAAGGTCTAAGGAGAGGATCATATGATGGACCAGCCATGCCCCTAATTCAAAATTGTTTCCACAATTTTAACAGATGACACTAAGGTCAGAACAAAGGAAAAACCAGGCATTTGAGAAATTCAAGAATAAATAACAAAATTCAGGCATTGAGAAATTCAAGAAATTCTCACCACCAGTTCCACAAATGGGTAGGACCATCATCACCTAGATACTACTGCTACTCAAAAACCAGGCATTTGAGAAATTCAAAAATAAATATCGAAATTCTCACAACCAGTTCCACAAAAAAAATAACCTCCACCCTCCCTTCATCTGATCCTTACAGAGCTTAAAATCTCCACAAGAAGTTTTTAAACAAACCGAGGCACAACAAATAAATAGTGCTTACTCCTCCATTGGCTAATGCAATGGCCATGATGGCAGCAGCTTCCATCACCCATGAAAGAGGGTTCCACATAAACCCCAAGAACTTCAAAAACTTATTCTCCTGCAAATGGGTAGGACCATCATCACCTAGATACTACTAACATCAACCACAAATAAAGGTAGAAAAATAAATAGTGGCAGTGGCGTGTGTAATAGCCCCTACTTCCTTCTCCTCAAGCTTGTTGAACCCAAAAATGGCCAGCCTCTGCTCAGCAGCCTCAGTCGAAAGCCCCTCTTTGTTACACCGCAGATTCTGGAAAACCTCCTCAATCGGTATGTTCTCCTGCAAATCAAACCCATATGCGAATTCACCATCATCACAACTATCACTATTACCCAACAACCAAAATAAAACAAAAAAGAACCCTCTGTGAACACAAATAACAGTTCATAGTCACACAATCAGTACCAAATCCACAGCTTCCTTCTTCAGAGCCTCCATGACATCATCATTCGGACCCATCTCGATATCTTCCACCAATCCACCACTACAGTCAAAATTACAGAGAAATTACGCATGAAACTCTAGATATAGATATACAAACACGAGTCTATACTCATCTACTCGTAATCTTACCAGGATCAACGTAAAGCAAAGCTTTACAGAAGCAAAAACTCGAGAAAGCAGCCGAATTCGAAGACTTCCTAAAACAACACAATCCGAGAGAAATGGGCAGAAAAGGAGGAATCGCCTCCACTCTCTCTCCCTCTGCCTGCTTGCCCCGAGTCCAAGCAGATCATGTCCTTGAAGGTACACTCTGTTGTTTATTCATTGCACAAATTCCTTCTTTTCTTTCTAAATTTATATTTTGGCTCCCATCAGAATTTGTAAATTGGCTGCCGTACCAATTCATCCAGCCCTGGTGAGTGCCTGAGTGGTGACCACGTGCCCCCTCCCCCCAAAATAAATAAATAAATAATTATCCATTCTAACAATCAGTTTTTCTACTCTACTTTCACCTCATAATAAATAAACATTTATTTTAATATATTATTATTATTATTTAAGCACATTTAATATATAATTATTATTATTATTATTATATTATGATGTATTGTGAGCCTAATTTGTGCTAAATGTTATTGAATAATCTCACATCACATAATTTATAAGTTTAATTAAAAAAGATTAAAGGAATTCAAAATGGCCAAATGTGTTAAGAAATTATATTTATTAATAATATCAAAAAATTTAACGTTCTTATTTCAAAATTTATTTTATAATTAACAAGAAAAAATTCATCTCTTCATCTTTAAGGGATGGATTTTTTTCAGACAGAATACTTCCAGTCAAACAAAGATAAAAATATTTTATCTAGAAAAAAATTATTTCTTCAAGATAAAGAGATAAATTTTTTTCTGTTAATTACATAATGAATTTTAAAAGAAGAAAGTTGAGTTTTTTAACGTTATTAATACACATAACTATATATTAATTTGGTGAAATAACTTAATTTAATTATAGAAACAGACAAAAGAACAGCAAATCTTAGCTCGTGACTGTCAAATCTTATTTTACATTTTACATATAGAATTTTATTAACAATAATTTAATTTTTTTCATTGAAAGAATACTCAATTCTTATAAATAAAAAAAAAGATAAATATTTTGATAAAGATATATGGGACATGAGGCATTTAAATTTTGATCACTACGGGGCATGGTGAACTCCTTGACAAAGAACAAGGACTACGAGACATTAAAGCAAACTTTAGGGAAGAAAGTGTAATAAGAGAAAATAGGGACGAGCCGCCGGACTGTCAACACGATTAGGCATTGGATGGAAGAGTTGGTGATAGCCTTTGCATTGCCCCTCAGTTTGACGCTTCATTTGATTTTTTTTTTTTTTCTTTTTCTATTTTACTACTGACAGAATATTTTTGGCTTTTGGCTTTTGGCTTCACCGAAGTGACGAAGGGATACGGATGAGTTCCACCGCCTGACGCTGACAATTCCGTTAACGTCCACCAATTGGAGAGCTACTCGCCGCCACGTCGTCTTGCTATTGGCAGAATATTTAATAGACACTTAATTAGTTTTCAAATTAGCCATTATAATAAGCTAAAATATCTTTTATATTTTGCTATAAAATAAGCCTGAAAACGAGATTTGGTGTGACCATAAAATATCATTTTCATTTTCATATTAATATTAATATTAACACGTGTCCTATTAACTTTTTTTAACTTAAGAGGGACAGAGGCGTCATTTTACCAACACCTAGAAGATGACAAACGAGAAAAGATAAAAAAAAAGGATCCAATAATGGAGTCAAGAAGTCAATAGCCTATCCTCACTAATTCCACTGAGGTTAGATATAAATTGATTTAACCACTTAATTAAGTTTTGTTTAAATTGTATTAATTATCTTAGTAGTTTTAAAAATGATATAAATTTTTATTAAGGTTCATTATTATGCAGTATATATCTGTCGACGTTCAGAATCGGTCGACTATGTTTCTTTTGACCCGCCTGGTGCAATGGATCCGAAGAACGTATCTGTGATATCTGGTATTTGATTTTCTGGGCCTCGTCTTCGTCCCTGCAAGGTACTCCGAATCTTAAGTTAATAAGCGAGTCTGTGGGGAGTTCAAAGAGAAAGAATGTGTAAATTGGAAAAAGTAAGTCTTACCCCTTCTTACCAGAGTCGGCCTATATATATATCGTGGGATGTCTCTCCTCAGGCGTAGCATGTCTGTCCTAGGAGATGGGACGAAATTCCTAATGTCGGCGAAGGATGTCTATGCTGTAAGAAGGTACCGATGGAACCTTCATTAATGTGGATGAGACCAGTCATTAACGGCGAGAGGACCCGTCATTTAATGAAGATGGGATTGGAGGCGGGCGCGCGAAAATCCAAGCTCTGTGGTAATGATGTCGTTACGAAAGGACCAAGATGGGACTAACATGGGCTAGCCAGGGGGGCCGGGAGTGATGGGCCTGGGCTGCATGGCTGGGGCGGCCCTCGGCCTATTGCCTCATCAGCTCGTCAGGATTTTGGCCTTTTTATCTCGCGAGTTGGTTAGTTAAGCCGGTAACCAGCGAGGTCGCTGGTGAGCTCGCCCGGATGAGATTGTTCCGAGCCGAGCTTCGGCCATGCGCGAGCTCGCTTTGATAGATCTCAGCTTGAGGCCCATCTGCTCCTTTGACAGTTGTACCGGCCCAATAAGTTGGGCCTAGCCCTCATAGAGTACGGAAAATACCCATAACATCAAGCCCCCCCAGCTCGTAGTGCGACATTCGAATTGGGAGCTGATATGTTCCGGCTATCCCTGTAACCAAAGTGCCTTTTCAACTTTCCGCCCAATCGCGTCATATCACACTGTTTTATGCAGCACGTCTTGTCTGCGGCCCATTTAATGCGCACGTTTCCCATAACCGTTCAATCATCTTGTCCGTAGGACCCACACCTTTGCGCATCACCGTTGGATTTGGGGAAGCTCGTCGATTTTTCCATCCGACGGTGGTGTACCCTTAACTATAAAAGGGAGGATGGAAGCTTACCCTCCTTTCCTTCTACTGCATCATTTCGAAAACTCCTTGGGCTACTGAAACCACTTTCTCCCCGACCCCAAAGTTCCATCATTGCAGATCTTGCGATTCTCTCGTCCTCATTCTTCGACGGTTTTTTGCATTCAAACCCAGCAACTATTCATCAGAAAACTGTAAGTTTCTTGGACCCCTTTGATATATCTTGTTTTCGACCTTGCCTCCTCTTCTCTTTTTTTTTTTATTCGGCCTCCATATTACGCCGTTCGGCGATGGTGGTCGGTTCCACAGGAATGGTTCCTGGGAATCCTAGGGGGTCCTGTTAAACTCAGGAACCTCGGCTCCGGTCTTCCCCTTTTCTTCCTATCTCCTTCTTTTTTTTTCTTTTTTTTTTTGTTTCACTTTTGGGTCATTCCCTGTTGCGAAGCGCGAGGCCTAATATTTAGAGAGTTTCTTAGGTACTTCTGACTCGCCACTCTGATTTGACCTTCTTTTCTCCCTTCCTTTTAGATGTCTACATCAGGTCGGAAGCGCCGCAACATCGGGGTGGAAGACGACGACACTTCCAGCTCGTCGAGCGCCGGAGAGAGGGTGCTGCCGTGAGCTTCACGAAATGTGGTTTCGTCTGACTCTGAGGTCGCCGAGAGGATTCCTCAACGCATCGCCTCAACAGTGGCTGCGCGAGCTTCCGAGGAGCGTGCGGCTCGCGAGGTTTTCAAATGTTATCCTTCGAAGATGACGTTTGCTGAGCTGAAGTCGTGCGCCTCAGAGTACATGCTCCCCTGCGGTGCTCGCGTGATGGTGCCTTCACCTGGCGACCACGCTGCTTTCCCTCCCGCAGGATACGTGGCCGTTAGCCCGCAGCACTTAGAATTTGGCCTTAGGTTCCCACTCCATTCCTACCTCATCACCATTCTAAATGATCTAAAGCTTGCTCCCTTTCAGCTGACCCCAAACTCCTATGCCCAAATAACCTCATTGGCCTTACTCTTTAGAAAAAACGAACTCCCTTTCCCTACTCCCAAAATTCTTAGGTACCTTTACTCTTTCAAGGGTACCAAGGACGGGTTGTATTATATGGCAGCTCGTTCGTCCGACCATAAGAGACTTTTGCCATAAGGGAAGGCAAAGGGTAGGTCCAACGTAGGGGACTATAAGTCCCATTGGTTCTACATCTCTTGTTGCTCCCTTCACGATCTTAACAACTTCAGCTTTGTCCTTATGCCGAGTGAGTGGTCTTTCAACTCGTCCCTATGATTGTGAACTGTTTGTATACTCTGTATTTACGAATTTTCGTCCGTCTTGATTTTGCAGGTGTTGCTAGTGGGAAACCTGAAGTGACTACTTCCGAGGCGGCATGACTAACAAGTGCTTCCGAGGCAAAAACTGACGAAGACGATTGTGAGTTTACAGACTACCTGGTTAGGGATTATCAGCTCGCTCCTCCCCTGGACTTTAAAGAAATTAGGAAAGAAAACATCAGGATCCGGGGTCAAAGGGAAATAAGGTCGGCCCTGGACATTGCTGATTTCGGGGTGGATCTGGTGGGAGAAAGTCGAGTTCGCGAAGAGGTCACTGTTGCAGCCCCATTACCATTATCGGGAGCAATGAAACTTCAACTCCAGCGCCCTGGGGCTCCTGCAATCACGAGTATGCCCGAGGCTGTTCGCGCGGTCTCCTCTCCGGCAAAGGCTCGAGCTGGGGGTACCCCTGATGATGCGGAAGGTGCGAGCCGCGGCCCTATAAACTTGTCAGGCCCCGATCCCGTATCGACAGCGGCGGGCTCCTCGGAACCGGCTCCTGCTGGCGCCTCCTCGCAGCCTAAGGCTGATGCGGCGACGGCGACTCGCGGAAAGCAGGTGAACCGCGAGGAGATTCCGAGTGGGAAGAGGAAGACTCCACTGGTCCCGCAGATCGCCCAGCAATCTCGGGCTGATAAAAGAAAGAAAACGGACGCCGCTGTTGCGCCGAGCGCCTCCATGGTCACGGCTGGCAGGACGTACTTTACTCCCCTCCTGGACAATTCGAACAACGTCCTTGGCAACTATGCCAGGAATTTGGACAGGAGGGAGGTGTCCGGCGACGCTCTCGACGATTACGTCGCACGCCATTGCCTCTTGGTAAGTGACCTGCTTTCTTCTTTGTGTTTTGTCGTCGTCATTGTTTGTCTTTTTTTTTTTTTTTAATCTCCGAGCTTTGTAGGCTTCTTTGGGCGTCTTCAAGCAGAAGGAGGAGAGATCTCGCTTCTCGAGGAAGAGAGAGAAGCTTGAGATCACCGTGGAGGCGCTGAAGAAGGAGAAGAAGAAATTGGAAGAAAACCTGACTTTTGTGACCAATGAGTCCAAAAAATACCGGAATAAGGTCGAGGGCCTGGAGGACCGGGCACGAGATGCCGAGAGGGCGAAGAAGGAGGCCGAAGACAAGCTAGACCGCCAGAAAAGGATGCATCAATCGACCTTCTCTCAGGTGACCTCGAAATTGAATAAGGCCGAAGCGGAGCTGGTCACGATGCGAGGTGACTTGGACGGGGCTCTTCGACGGGCCGAAGCAGCGGAGGAAGAAATCAAGAAGCTGAAGGTCGACGTCGAAGTTCGGGTTTCCAAGGAACGCGAGGAGGTCGAGTCCAACATCTGTAGCGCATTCCTCTTTACTTTATGGAAGGCGTACCCGGATCTTGACGTCTCTTGCTTCGGCGAGGAGGCGATGACAGCGGTGAAGAGATATGCTGCTGAAGCCGCAACCTCCCAGACTAGAGCCCCTGAGCCTGGACCTTCACAGGTCGTGGTCGACTTATCTACGGAAGACGCCGCCGATCCAAGTCACCAGGACGTTGCGGCCTCGGCCTCGGACCCTCTAGGCCCTTAGATTTTAGTTTCTCTTTTCCTTCAACTTTGTACTCGGATCCCTTCAATAATAAAGTTTCCTTATTGCTTGAAGTCCTCGTCTTTCTGTATTTTTGTGGACTGAGAATCGAACATAAGGATGCTATCCAATCTGATCAATATGATAACTCCCCAACAGGATGCTCTCTTTCACTCCATGCCACTGGGGGTCAAGATGAATGATTTTAAGTTTGTCGACCACGATCTCGGGTAAGCCAGAAACCATAGCATAAAAGCTAAGTTGAATGGGCCCCAAGTCGCAAGCCTTTTACTAAAATAAAAATGACTGCTCATGTAAGCCACAAACCATAGCATAAAAGCTAAGTTGAATGGTCCCCAGTTCGCAAGCCTTTTATTAAAATAAAAATGACTGCTCAGGTAAGCCACAAACCATAGCATAAAAGCTAAGTTGAATGGGCCCCAGCTCGCAAGCCCTTTTTTGTTAAAATAAAAATGACTGCTCAGGTAAGCCACAAATCATAGCATAAAAGCTAAGTTGAATGGGCCTCAGCTCGCAAGCCCTTTTTGTTAAAATAAAAATGACTGCTCAGGTAAGCCACAAACCATAGCATAAAAGCTAAGTTGAATGGGCCCCAGCTCGCAAGCCCTTTTTTGTTAAAATAAAAATGACTGCTCAGGTAAGCCACAAACCATAGCATAAAAGCTAAGTTGAATGGGCCCCAACTCGCAAGCCCTTCTTTGTTAAAATAAAAATGACTGCTCAGGTAAGCCACAAACCATAGCATAAAAGCTAAGTTGAATGGGCCCCAGCTCGCAAGCCCTTTTTTATTTATTTTATTTTTTTTATTATTATTTTGCAGTCGCGAAATATAATTCAAGTATGAAAGGTTCATTGCTCATATACGAAACGAAACATTCATATAAAGTGGAACTTAAAAGTGAAGCATTCGTCCAGTAAGTCAAAATACAAGAGAGAGAGAAGTGCTTTCTTATCGGAAATATTGTCTCAGATGCTCTGCATTCCATGCCCGTGGAAGGATTGCTCCGTCCTGATTTGCGAGATGATATGCTCCATTGCCGAGGCTTTCCCTTATCGTGTAAGGGGCCTCCCAATTCGGACCTAAGGTCCCTTCACTGCTCTTGCGAGCTCCGGGAAGGACGAGGCGCAGCACAAGATCTCCTTCACTGAACTGTCGGACTCGGACCCGCCGATTGTAGTATCTTGCGACGCATTGTTGGTAGGTCGCGATCCTTAATCGAGCTGCCTCTCTTGCTTCTTCGATTAGGTCGAGATGTGAAGCGAGTAGCTGATCATTGTTCTCTGGGTCGAAAGTGGCCCTCCGCTGACTTATTACTTCGTTTTCCACGGGGACCATTGCCTCAGATCCATAGACCATAGAGAAAGGGGTCTCTCCTGTGGTTGAACAGGCAGTGGTTCGGTAGGCCCAGAGAACTGTCTGTAGTTCGTCTGCCCAGGCTCCTTTTCTGGCCTCCAACCTAGTTTTCAAAATTTGCTTGATTATCTTGTTGACAGCTTCAACCTGCCCGTTAGCTTGTGGATGATCTACGGCTGTGAAGCTTTTCTTGATCCCCAACGATTCGCAAAATTGGACAAATTGCTCGCTGGTAAATTGTGTTCCATTATCGGTGATGATCTGCTGAGGGACTCCAAACCTGCAAATGATGTGGTTCCATACGAAACCTTCTGCCTTTGTCGCGGATATTTGTGCGAGCTCCTTCGCTTCTACCCATTTGGTGAAGTAATCCACGACTACAATAGCGTGCTTGCAGCCGCCGCGAGCTGTTGGGAGTGGCCCGATCAGGTCGATCCCCCACATGGCGAACGGCCAAGGACTACTCATTTGTTGTAAGTAGGCGGGGGAAACCCGTGGTACCTTGGCAAATTTTTGGCACGCATCACATTTTCTTACCAGGTCTGTAGCATCTTGTTTCATGGTGGGCCAGTAAAAACCCTGGCGAAATGCCTTCTGAGCTAAGGATACCCCCCCAGCGTGATTGCCATAGTGTCCCGCATGAATTTCAGTGAGGACCACTTGGCAATCAAGCTTATCAATACATTTGAGTAATGGGGCCGAAAACCCTCATTTGTACAGCACATCATCAACAATGCAGTATCGGGCCACACGAGCTCGAGTGCGTCTTGCCTCCAGTTTATCAGTTGGCAACCTTTCGTCTTGTAAGTAATCCACGATTGGCTGCATCTATGAGTCTGGCCTTAGCTCTATCCGCAAAGTCTCATTTTTATCCTCCGTGCTCGGTGCTGCTAGAAACTCTATGGGGATTGCCTCCAACGAATTTGCATCACCAACTGACGCCAGACGAGCGAGCGCATCGGCATGTGAGTTTTGGTCCCGCGGGATTTGATTCACGTTGTATTCCTCGAAGGAGTGAAGGAGTCCTTGGACTTTGAGGAGGTATGCCGACATCTTTTGACCCTTTGCCTGATATTCTCCTCGTACCTGGCGAACCACGAGCTGAGAGTCACTGAAAATTTTTAGTCGATTTGCCTTGACCTCTTTTGCTAAGCGTAGGCCAGCCAGAAGTGCCTCATATTCTGCTTCGTTGTTGGTGGCCTTGAAGCCGAACCTTAGCGCATAGGGTATCTTATGTCCTTCCGGGCTTATCAGGAGGGTGCTGGCCCCAGATCCGTGCTCGTTGGAAGAACCGTCGACAAATAGCTCCCAGACGGGAGAGGATAAAGGAGGGGGTTCTTCGATTGGTCCTGTGAATTCCGCGACAAAGTTAGCCAGCGCCTGCCCTTTTATGGCCGTTCTAGGCTTGTATTCAATGCTGAATTGGGCGAGCTCAATAGCCCACTTGAGCAAGCGGCCGGATGAGTCGGGTTTCTGAAGGATTTGTTTCAATGGGTGTTTGGTTAACACGCCGATCGGATGGGCTTGGAAATAAGGGCGTAGCTTTCTAGATGCAACAACAAGAGAGAGAGCGAGCTTTTCCATAGGGGAGTACCTTGTTTCGACGTCGAGGAGCCTGTGACTGACGTAATAGACTGGGTATTGCACCCGGTCTTCTTCTCGCATGAGTGCGGCGCTGACTGCGTATTCAGATACTCCCAGATAGAGGATCAGTTCTTCTCCGTCCTTTGGTCTAGACATTAGGGGAGTCTGCCCCAAGTATTCTTTTAGCTGCTGGAAAGCGTTTTCACACTCCTCTGTCCATTCGAAGCTTCTCGCTTGTTTCAAGATGTTAAAGAATGGGATGGACTTGTCGGATGACTTGGAGACAAATCGGCTAAGGGCTGCGATTTGTCCATTAAGGCTCTGGACTTCCTTAGTCTTGGTTGGTGCCCGCATGTCCAGCAAAGCTCGGATTTTCTCGGGGTTGATCTCAATTCCTCTCTCATTGACTATGAACCCTAGGAATTTCCCGGAGGCCACGCCGAACGAGCATTTGAGCGGATTTAACTTCATCCGGTATTTCTTCAAAATTTGGAATGCTTCCGTGAGGTCGCTGACATGGTCATTGGCCCGTCTGGACTTTACCAGCATGTCATCTACATATACTTCCATGATTTTTCCAATCAGGTCTCCGAACATCATGTTGACGAGCCGTTGGTATGTAGCTCCCGCATTTTTTAATCCGAAAGGCATCATCTTGTAGCAGTATAGCCCCCGATTTGTTATAAAAGAGGTGTGTTTTTCTTCATCAGGGTTCATAGGGATCTGGTTATACCCGGAATAAGCATCCATGAAACTTAAGAGCTGGTGGCCAGCGGTGGCATCAACGAGCTGATCAATTCTTGGAAGAGAAAAACTATCTTTTGGGCAAGCTTTGTTTAGATCTGTAAAATCGATACAAGTTCTCCACTTCCCACTCTTTTTCTTTACAAGGACCGGGTTTGACACCCAGGTCGGATATTGGGCCTCCCTGATGAGCCCATTGGCCATGAGCTTATCCACATCTTCTTTCAACGCTGTGTATCGTTCGGCCGTCATTGACCTCCTCTTCTGTCGCACCGGTTTGTAGTTGGGGTTGACATTGAGTCGGTGCTGCATTATCTTCAGGTCTATTCCTTCCATGTCCTCATGATTCCATGCGAACACATCCAAGTTTGCTTTGAGGAATTCGGTCAGCTGGGCCTTTATGCCATGGGAAAGGCCCTTGCCGATTTGGAGGAATCTTTTGATGCCATGACAACTGATTTCTATCTCTTCTACTTCGTCGGCCGGGCTAGCGATGCGGTCGCAGTCCACATCGCGCGGGTCCAGATCGTGATCGGTTTCTCGGCCACTGGGGGTTGAAACTTCGCGTCTGGTGATTACATTTATCCCCTTCGCTTTGGACCCTATTTTTCATGCTTCTTCGTAGCAGCGCCTTGCTGATTGTTGCTCGCCTTTTATGCATCCGGCGCCCTTTGGTGTAGGGAATTTAACCGCCAGGCTCTTGGTCGAGATAATGAGATCCAAGTCGTTCATGGCAGGCCTTCCCATGACGACATTATACGCAGATGGGGCATCGACGATGAGGAAGTCTGCCATGACAGTGGTCTGGAGGTCTGACTCCCCCACCGTTAACGGGAGCCTTAGGCGTCCTTTGGGTGTTACAGCATCACCAGTGAACCCGTACAATGGTTCCGGAGAAGATATCAGCTGGTCGATCTTTAGCCCCATCTGGTCGAAGTATGACATGAACATGACGTTCACCGAGCTACCAGTATCTAACATGATTCTCCGCACTTCCATGTTTCTGATGCGAGCTCGGACTACGAGGGCGTCGTTGTGCGGGCAGTGCACCTCTTTGGAATCGTCCTCGGTGAAGGAAATGTCGGTCAAAGCGATCCTGGCCTTTTTGGAAGGTCCTGCTTGGCCGCTATTCCTTACGAGCAGAAGGTGTCCGGCCTCTCGTACGTACCGTTCATGTGACCTGTTGGAGGTCCCCGCGATATGAGGTCCTCCGTGAATGGTAAAGATAGTCCTTACTGTGGGTGCCTGGTCCGGCTCGGGAGTTCGGCGTGGGCTCTGTTGGGCTGGCTGCTTGGATTACTGTTCTCTGGGACGCACCACATACTCGCGTAGCCGGCCTCTTCTGATCAACTCTTCAATCGCGTCTTTCAGCGCCCAGCATTCGGATGTTGTGTGTCCCACCTCATTGTGATAGGCGCAGAACTCGCTCTTCGTTCTGTATTTGTCGGGAGTCCTCAGAGGATTAGGCTTCCCGAAGTCTTCTCTGTCACGCTCTGTGGCGAAGATCCTATCGCGGGAGTCCGATAAGACGCTGTAATTTTCGTAACGACTTTGACGGACCGGTCGCTCGACTCCTTGGGCGAACTTTGCCTTTTTAGCAACCTGGTCATCGGAACCCGCCCTTGCCCCTCTTTGCGAGACTCCTCTTCACCCCTTTTCTTGTTCTGGTTGGAGAGGCCCTCTCCTTTTTTCTGGTCGCTGGCCTTTTTTAAACCGAATGCCTCTTCCCAGCGGACCTCCTTTGCAGCTCGTTCGAAAAACTCGCCAAGGTCTCTCACCGGGGACTTGTAGATGCTCTCGTAGAGCTTCCCATCTTTGCGGAGCCCGGCGGAGATCGCGGTCAATATCCCTTCGTCGGATAGGTTCTCTACATTATTTACCTCGCGCCTGAACCTCTCAATGTAATCTTTCAGAGACTCGTTGGATCGTTGGAAAACGGTAGCGAGGTGGCACGTTGGGGCGAGCTGCCTTCGGAGTGACCTATATTGATCCGCAAATTTGCTTTGACATTCTTCCCAACTGTTAATGTTGCGGGGGTGAAGCCTTCGTAGCCATGCTCGGGGTATGTCTCCCAATGTCGCGAGAAAAGCTCGGCATTTGACTAACGGACTGGACGTTTGCAGGTCCATCTGGATGTTGAAGGAGTCCAGATGATCGTAAGGGTCACTGTCCCCATTATACTGAGGGATAATGGGGACCTTAAACCTGCGAGGTAGGGGCTCCATCTCGATTTCTCGGGAGAACGGAGTTCTTTCCTCGCAGCTCCCCCTCTGATTGTGCGCCCCATGCTTAGCCTCCAGTTGCTGAATTCTCAGAAGTAATTCCCCCACCATAGGGTCTTGATTTGTCGACCGCCTGGTAGTAAGTCGTTCTTCTGGTGCCGTTTCCGTTCCGAGCGATTGTGACCTCGCGGGGTGGGTCGTACCCCGCGTTCGTGTTCAGGGGTACGGTGGTGGTTGGCATAGCTGCTGCTAATCTTCACCAAGGGGTTGTCCTGCTGTCGGTCTCCGGGCTGGCGATTCTCTCCACGGGTTTGTTCGTGGCCATTCCGAACCGGGCTTATTCCGGTCTTCTGCTCAGTGACGCGCGTCCTTAGTCCTTTATGATGGTGACGCCCCTTTTCTTCCTCCAGAGAGCGCTGGTTGGAGGAGCGAACTGAAATGATTTGAGGCCATAAATAATGTTTGATGAAGGGTACAAGTGGAATTATCAAAAGATAAAGGCTATAGGACACACTGTTACAGTCTTAAGTGACCGAAACGGCCCGAGAGAGTACCCCGGACCCTAGATAGCCAAGGAAAATGGTATAGTATTGACAAGTGATACGAATTATGATTTTTAGTGATAAAAGAGGTGGGATCGGGAACAGTTTTCGGTACAGCTAAAATGTAGCTGCGAATCGGGCTCAAAAACTGAATTGTTATAGGGGACTTCTAGGGGGACAACGGAAGCCTGAGGGGGCTTCGGTTTTTCATACGGAACAACCCTTCATTGGTTTCGGGATGAAACAATAGCTCGGTAAGAACATTGGGGCGAAATTGTCATTATCGAGTAACTTCGAAGTTATTAAATTTGCGTTTTCGGTGTTATAGTGCAAATTAATTTGAGGTTTAAGGATGCAATTGCAATTAGAGATTTACTCAAGTGAAATTAAGATGAAAATTTAGGGGTTAATGTGTAATTTATTTATACTAATAGAGTAATATGTACTTATATATATATATGTATATATACACTCATGTATGGCTTCTACGAAGCTTCTGGGAAATGGCCAAGTGAATGGAGTGGTGAGCAAACCAGAGGAAGTTTCTTGGAAATTCAAGTGCGTGATGGCCAAGGCTGCAAGAGTCGGTGCATCGACTATAAATAAGGGAGCAAATTGAGAGGCGAAGGGAAGAAGAAAGAGAGCAAGTCGAGCAGCGGCCAATGGCTAGCAATGGTGGAAATGGAAGCTGAAACCGAGGAAGTAAGCGGGCCGAGAGCTTGAGGGGGTGGCCGAGGGCTTGAGGAATCAAGAGGGAATGTTGAAGAGTGATGCTGGTGGCCTGAGGCGAGCAACAGCCGCTGGAAATTGAGGCTGGGCAGCAGCTATAGCTGTAGTTGGCGGCCATGGCAGCTCGGACCAAAGCGAGCAGCGACGGGGAGGATGCCGGCCAGTGGTTGCGCGGGGTTAGGGGCGGTCTGTGGTGGTTGTAGCGAGCTTTGGAGGCTGCCGGAGTGGCCGCACAGCAAGTTGCGGCCATAACCGCAAGCTTGGCAGCATCCATGGCAGCACGGGTGGAAGGAGACGGCGAGCAGGGGGTGGCAGCGATGGCTGGCAGCTTGCGTGGTGGCCGGAAAAGGGCCATGAGAAGGCCGACAAAGGCCAAGCGACGACGTTAGAAGGCTGCGCGCGAGGCTCTGTTCGCGTGAGCCTCTGTTCGTTGAAAGGAAGAAGGAGCAGCGCATGGATGAAGGAAGAAGATGGAGAATAAAAAGAAAGAAAAAGGAAAAAAGAAAAAAAGAAAGAAAGAAAAGGAAAAATGGGAAAATATTGGGAAAAATTCGAGAAAATTTCCAAAAAAAATCTAGAAAATTCTGAGGATTAATTTGAGGATAGAAGAGCGTGCCAAAGTCAGAAAAATATTCAGAGGCGTATTTTGAGGCTTAGCACGCATTACGAGGCAAAAATTGACTTTTTGAATAAGGTGAGTGTCTTGACTCTAGTTTTATCCTTAGCTTGAAAATATGTTGGAATGTGTGTTGTGGGTTCAAGTGGGCGGTGTTACCCTCCTGAACATAAGTACACGCAATTGAGACCAGTTCTAGTGAGTGGTTTTTCTACCCTCCAGAACTTGGGTTGTTCTGTAAAGGCATTTATTTATGTATATATGGCATCATATGCATGTTGATCATGAAGTATATTGCATCAACTAATTTTACTTATGAAAGAGTCGGTGCATGGCGTGTGATTTTCATATCATCGGGGTATTGATGTTCGTGTCGGTATTGTATTCGTGTGGGACGGGATGGGGTCTACTTGAGAATGGGACAATGTTAATCCAGGTGAACGGGTGTCACACTGGGGCACTCGAGGGAACAATGTTAAACCAGGTGAACGGGTGTCACGACGGTGCACCCGAGGGATTAACGTTAGAGCAGGTGAACGGGTGTCACAGTGGGGCACTCGAGGGATTAAATATGTCAGGGAAATTTCTCAAGTTAGACGTGTCTTGCATGTTGTTTCTTGTCTGAGTATGTCATGCTCGTGTGTCTCTCATGCATTGTATAAACTGTTTCATACCGTCACTTAGCTGTTTTATCATCTAACCTGGGCTATGCCCCTGGAACGTTTAATGTTCCAGTCAGGGACTGCTGCGAGGGCAAGGACGTGGCCGGTTGAGAGCCAATGGTGCTTAGTTTGATAGTCGTGGTAACGTTTGGAGGCTTCAGTATGTATTTCAGTTTGCAAATGAACAGTTGTATAATAGCAATTTTATCATTTAATCTGTATTACGTATTTTGCTATGGAAACGCAATGTAAGAACTACGGTGTTTTGATATTAAAGTATCCGTTGCGTTGTACTATGTCTCGTTTAGTTTAAGATTATTGATCTTGATAGTTAAACGGGCAAGGCTGGGGTTCTCGGGGTTGGTATTTGCATGCGAAGATTGTTCTTGATACACCGCGCGTGTTGAGCTTAGAGGAAAAAAAAAGTAATCCCGGGAATACCCTTATAGTGGCACGCCTGGCGAGACGGGGTGTTACAATTGGTATCAGAGCCCTAGGTCAAAACCCTAGGATGGTTAAGCTAGGTTGTTGAACTTAGTATGGTTAGAACTATTGAATGAGAACTTAGAACAGGATTATGGATTCTAGGAGACATTCGGAACATAGTTGAAAATGGTATGGAGACTCTAGAAAGGTGAAATTTGAGGTTTTCAATTTGAATATACTTTCAACGTCAAGACGAGATGAACAAGTTCTATTCACGTCTTTTGGAAATTAGGAAGCCAGTAATAAAAGTCGTCGAAATGAAAGAGATATATGATCCAAAACTTTTGAGGAATGAATACTTTGGTGATTTTGGTACAACTTGAAGTATAGTATAAATCTCTTTTGGAGGAATTTAGTAAATCGTTTTAGTACCCTTCCGATTGGGACATGTTAAATAATGGTGATGTTATGCCCTGACAAAGATAAGTGAAACAACGGAGACTATTAGGAGAACCTGTCAAGGGCGTGGGAAAGAGGAACGACTTGAAGATCTTAAGGCTAAGTTAGATATCCGAATAAGGACTTAGGAAGAACGGATTCAGTTAGGGCTAGCTAGTGAAAATCCCGAATGGAGACTTAGGGAAAAGAAACTGGTAGATCATAAAGACAAAATCCCTGCTTAGAGATTTGGAGATTTTCGATTGAAGTCTTTAAAGTTATTAATTGGAGAATACTAGACCTTGCTAGGTGGTAGAACGTTGGGTTGACTTAGCTATGAGAGATAGAGCCGACAATGTGGTAACCACAATTGAGGATCTAGGAGATTTGGAAACTGTAAAAAAATTGGAGATCATTGGTTAAAATTCTTTTGCTGAATGTGGGGATCCTTAGTGATTATTAAGAGTAAGCAAGTTGGGGATGTTTAGTCTGATATGATATAATCTGATGATAAATTAGGTTTGTGAATGGATGCTATGAAAAAATCAAGGGTAAGAATGACTTGATATGGATCCCGAGAAACAATCTGCAGTGAGCAATCCAGGATGATTCGATAAAGCTTTTGAAAAATAGAATTTGAAGATTTTAGGAATCCGAAATTGTTAATGGGGATATTGAGATAGAGAAACTGGAATTGATGATAGAGGAAAAAAAGGAAATATTACCTTAAGAAAACGACTCATAGGAACGAGTCGTATGTGTATGGCTTCTTATGTTGTTCAAAGATAAAGTAAGTCAACGTGTAGATTTGAGTCTTATGGAAGTTTTGGGAGATGATAGAAGAAAGAACTATACCGAGGATATTAGTTTAGGATTAGACGAGGAAAACGAATCAGAACTAATTAAGGATCGAATTCTTGTTTGAGGTGTTTAGAAGTTTTTCTCGGTAGTAATTGGCTTGAATAAAATATTCTAGGTTATAGTGGGAATTTTCCTTTTAAGTGAAATCTTAATGATTTAGGATTTTGGAATTTCGAATAGTGACTATGAGACAAAGAGAGATCGACCGTAAATCAGCTATAGTTAAGATCGAGTTACGACCGAAAGTTATTAGGATGTGAAACGTAAAGTTTGCATGTTTTGAGGATTAGAATTTTCACTTGGAAGTTGAAAGAATCTTTTGGCTTATAGAGAATTTACAAAATGAAACCAAACTTGATGATCTTGAGATTGTAGGGATCAGCGATAGATTAGAGATTCGTGATTTGGAATGAACCTTGGAAATTAGAAAAAAAATTTGGGGTAAGGGAGTTATGAGTATGACTTTGATGTTGCTAAAAGAAAATTTACGCATACTGTATATACTTGGAGATAAAATGGTATTTCAACCTGTGGAGACGATTATATTTTAAGCTTGAAATGACCCTAGCTGATTTAAGAAGATTCAAACTCAAAAGAAAATAGTTAGCACAACGATGGTTGTTGAGGACTAAGGGTAATTATAAAAGTCCTGACTTGGGTTTTAAGGCACCAAGCAATAAGATAGGCTTGCTAAAACTTGATTAAGTTCGTAAAGATATCTTGGGACATGATTAGATCTTAACAAGTTGAAGTTGATCCTGGTAGATTCAAAGAGAGAAATAGGATTAGTGATTCATAAACCGAAGTGTTAAGTTGAAAGTCAATCGCAAAATAGGACGTTGGGACATATATAAGAGAGTAGAGCTTTTAGAACTAGATAGACGAAACACATGATTGAAGCACAATGAGTATAACTTTCTGATATGATGATAGTGCTGGGTGGAATTCTAGTAATTTTGGAAGAAATGATTGTAGTACCTGTAAGGGTGGCAGCAAGAACGTGAGGTTCCATGATAAGTTGGAAACAAAAGGAGATTAAATTGTGGGAAAGAAATCCGAAGTCTTAGGAATGGTTAGGATAAGGAGGCACCACTTAACTGAGTGATATCTTCTTTAGAAAAGAAAATTAGGAATCCAAAAGATCAGGGATTTGGATTAGTACCAATAGAACCACTGTAGCTCTCGGAGATGGAATGAGGAATTCTAGCGTAATGATAACACCATTGGTGTTGGCCTGTAACAACGGATTTGAGCCTAGGGACCAAGGCAGAGGACTGGTGGTTGGCTCACGGTTTGGGGTGTGATACCTACGAATCGGAGCAACACAGTGAACTGTGGAGACGGTCAGGTGCCAAAGTTTGGGCAACACTGAGAATGTTATGTACGGATTAGAGTCCAAGTTCCAAGGGACCAGAGCATCGTGGCAGGATTCCCTAATCGATATGGAAAAGGGAAGAAGCTTGGAAGGTGACCTAAGGAGGATAATTGTCATGTGGATTATGATAGTCGATAGTCAAAAGAGAATCGAAAGAAGGAAATGTAATCTCAAGTGACGACATAATGTTTGGCAAGTTGTTAACAAAAATTTGTGAAGGATTCTTCTAGGATAATTACGTTCGTGACAAAAATTCGTGAAGTTAAGGTTACTAAGAAGTGATGAATACACTCAGAAAATCCGGGAGTTGTGGTGAAATAGTAATATTGCTCCTGGGTCGAGGTAGCTCTTAACCAGGAATGGAGTAATCCTTGGTATAAACATGTGCCGTGAAGTTGCTTAGGAAAAATGTGTTAAGCAAGAGGTGGTACGATTGTTTTCTAGATATAGCTTTGGGAGGAATTTAATTATTGTTATCGACTCGGCTCTTAGTTTAGTGTATTTAATATCACACACCTTAGGAACTGTTAGCAATTGGCTCCGATTTAGTTGTTTCGAACCTTGCCTTTGGTGATATATAAAGGCTGGAACAATGGCAAGTATACCTAGGTACCCTTGGGAACACGAGTTAATCTTTAGAATGGGACAGAGTCAGCGTGTTATGATTTGAGAAAACATATGAATAAGTTGTTACAATGAAAGACGAGAGTCTCTAGTTCCACAAAGGAAATTTTATTTGGGTTGTAAGATAGTAAGCTAAGCTATTAAAGTTATGCTAGGTATTGTCAAAAACCCGGTGAGAACCAAAAGTTGTCTAGTAAGGTTATCATTTAAGAAAGTTGTATGAAAACTAGAATCGCCTAAGAGGGACGAGATTAAATCTATTCCTAGAATCAGGGATAATAGGGATCTTGTTTCATTCAATAGAGAGATCTTTTCTCACGTGAGAAATATATGGAAAGCATCGATTAGGTGTGATAAAGCATTTGGCAGTTTTAGGGTGAGATACCACGAATAACAAGTGGATCTAAGTGTTCGAGTTGATAGTATAATTATGAAATGTTGAGGCAAATTGATCTAATTGACGAATAGTGTTCGGAAGAGAAATAGTAAGCATGCTAGGGTGTTAAGTTTCCATAAGAGAAACTGAGTTTCTAATAGACCTAAATTGATAATTTGCATGACAAGCCGCAAAGGGCTAAGAAATTATCTCTAAAGTTAATGTGCAATCGAGGTACTGATAATTAAGAAAGATACGCTGAGTAAGTTCAATGTTATCAATTTTTGTGCCATCATGGCAGCCGAGTTAGCTCCATCTTGGTGTGATCATGACATTGGGTTGGGAGATTTAGGAGCTAGATAAAATATATTTTGAGGACACGATTGGGAATGATGTTATGTTTTATAAGTTGTTTTGGGATACGTGTAGTCACTTGTGAAGAGCTACAACAGGATATTCTGGAAAATAAGTAAGATGCTTGGTAAGCATGGATTGTGTTAGGAAATAAGTTATGAATGATTGCTAAGGATTAGGAATAATATTTAGGACATTTCAATTAGGAGCCAATAGCAATAGTGGTGATACAATGATCATGGACCAAATTTCGAGGACGAAATTTATTAAGAGGGGGAGAATGTAATACCCAGGAATGATTTGAGGCCATAAATAATGTTTGATGAAGGGTACAAGTGGAATTATCAAAAGATAAAGGCTATAGGACACACTGTTACAGTCTTAAGTGACCGAAACGGCCCGAGAGAGTACCCTGGACCCTAGATAGCCAAGGAAAATGGTATAGTATTGACAAGTGATACGAATTATGATTTTTAGTGATAAAAGAGGTGGGATCGGGAACAGTTTTCGGTACAGCTAAAATGTAGCTGCGAATCGGGCTCAGAAACTGAATTGTTATAGGGGACTTCTAGGGGGTCAACGGAAGCCTGAGGGGGCTTCGGTTTTTCATACGGAACAACCCTTCATTGGTTTCGGGATGAAACAATAGCTCGGTAAGAACATTGGGGCGAAATTGTCATTATCGAGTAACTTCGAAGTTATTAAATTTGCGTTTTCGGTGTTATAGTGCAAATTAATTTGAGGTTTAAGGATGCAATTGCAATTAGAGATTTACTCAAGTGAAATTAAGATGGAAATTTAGGGGTTAATGTGTAATTTATTTATACTAATAGAGTAATATGTACTTATATATATATATATATGTATATATACACTCATGTATGGCTTCTACGAAGCTTCTGGGAAATGGCCAAGTGAATAGAGTGGTGAGCAAACCAGAGGAAGTTTCTTGGAAATTCAAGTGCGTGATGGCCAAGGCTGCAAGAGTCGGTGCATCGACTATAAATAAGGGAGCAAATTGAGAGGCAAAGGGAAGGAGAAAGAGAGCAAGTCGAGCAGCGGCCAATGGCTAGCAATGGTGGAAATGGAAGCTGAAACCGAGGAAGTAAGCGGGCCGAGAGCTTGAGGGGGTGGCCGAGGGCTTGAGGAATCAAGAGGGAATGTTGAAGAGTGATGCTGGTGGCCTGAGGCGAGCAACAGCCGCTGGAAATTGAGGCTGGGCAGCAGCTATAGCCGCAGTTGGCGGCCATGGCAGCTCGGACCAAAGCGAGCAGCGACGGGGAGGATGCCGGCCAGTGGTTGCGCGGGGTTAGGGGCGGTCTGTGGTGGTTGTAGCGAGCTTTGGAGGCTGCCGGAGTGGCCGCACAGTAAGTTGCGGCCATAACCGCAAGCTTGGCAGCATCCATGGCAGCACAGGTGGAAGGAGACGGCGAGCAGGGGGCGGCAGCGGTGGCTGGCAGCTTGCGTGGTGGCCGAAAAAGGGCCATGAGAAGGCCGACAAAGGCCAAGCGACGACGTTAGAAGGCTGCGCGAGAGGCTCTGTTCGCGTGAGCCTCTGTTCGTTGAAAGGAAGAAGGAGCAGCGCATGGATGAAGGAAGAAGATGGAGAATAAAAAGAAAGAAAAAGGAAAAAAGAAAAAAAGAAAGAAAGAAAAGGAAAAATGGGAAAATATTGGGAAAAATTCGAGAAAATTTCCAAAAAAATTCTAGAAAATTCTGAGGATTAATTTGAGGATAGAAGAGCGTGCCAAAGTCAGAAAATTATTCAGACGCGTATTTTGAGGCTTAGCATGCATTACGAGGCAAAAATTGACTTTTTGAATAAGGTGAGTGTCTTGACTCTAGTTTTACCCTTGGCTTGAAAATATGTTGGAATGTGTGTTGTGGGTTCAAGTGGGCGGTGTTACCCTCCTGAACATAAGTACACGCAATTGAGACTAGTTCTAGTGAGTGGTTTTTTTACCCTCCAGAACTTGGGTTGTTCTGTAAAGGCATTTATTTATGTATATATGGCATCATATGCATGTTGATCATGAAGTATATTGCATCAACTAATTTTACTTATGAAAGAGTCGGTGCATGGCGTGTGATTTTCATATCATCGGGGTATTGATGTTCGTGTCGGTATTGTATTCGTGTGGGACGGGATGGGGTCTACTTGAGAATGGGACAATGTTAATCCAGGTGAACGGGTGTCACACTGGGGCACTCGAGGGAACAATGTTAAACCAGGTGAACGGGTGTCACGACGGTGCACCCGAGGGATTAACGTTAGACCAGGTGAACGGGTGTCACAGTGGGGCACTCGAGGGATTAAGTACGTCAGGAAAATTTCTCAAGTTAGACGTGTCTTGCATGTTGTTTCTTGTCTGAGTATGTCATGCTCGTGTGTCTCTCATGCATTGTATAAACTGTTTCATACCGTCACTTAGCTGTTTTATCATCTAACCTGGGCTATGCCCCTGGAACGTTTAATGTTCCAGTCAGGGACTGCTGCGAGGGCAAGGACGTGGCCGGTTGAGAGCCAATGGTGCTTAGTTTGATAGTCGTGGTAACGTTTGGAGGCTTCAGTATGTATTTCAGTTTGCAAATGAACAGTTGTATAATAGCAATTTTATCATTTGATCTGTATTACGTATTTTGCTATGGAAACGCAATGTAAGAACTACGGTGTTTTGATATTAAAGTATCTGCTGCGTTGTACTATGTCTCGTTTAGTTTAAGATTATTGATCTTGATAGTTAAACGGGCAAGGCTGGGGTTCTCGGGGTTGGTATTTGCATGCGAAGATTGTTCTTGATACACCGCGCGTGTTGAGCTTAGAGGAAAAAAAAAAGTAATCCCAGAAATACCCTTATAGTGACACGCCTGGCGAGACGGTGTGTTACAATGTGAGATGATTCTCTAGTGACAAGACTTTTAAATGATTCATGATCCTTAGATTAATTGGATAGAAACTTTGATTAGTCGAATACGGATTAGCATGGTATTTACTACTTTGTTCAATATGAGATATTGATGGGAGGATGGTGTGTCACTATCACATGCCATATGACTTGGGGATGTTTCTAGTAAATATGTGGATGGTTGTTGGAGAATAATGCACTGAATGTGACGTTGATGACTAACGACATGAAATAGTGGATAATGGTCATGTCGTTTAGTTGCGATAGTGTAGCTGATCCTTAGACTTGAACTGATACAATT
Organism: Diospyros kaki; assembly: GCA_036245055.1. NCBI lineage: Eukaryota > Viridiplantae > Streptophyta > Magnoliopsida > Ericales > Ebenaceae > Diospyros > Diospyros kaki. The sequence goes on from BSEG01000016.1 coordinate 37,156,666, forward strand.
GTATTATGTATTTGTGTGCGGGATTTGTTAATGGGTCGAACCATCCAATTGGGAGATAAAGAGGTTCATCTATGTGGTTCTGTATTACTGGTATATGGAGGTAGGTGTTGGGGATAGAATTTGTCACCCTTGTCGTAACTGATAAAGTGAATGTCCTATTTGATCTACTTTAATGTAACGGGACAATTCATGACTAAGGTAGATTGATTATCAGAAAAGGTGTTTCTTAAAGTGTTATCTAGTCACATTGATGAGATCAAACATATAGTTATTGAGTTTGTGAGTTTATCACTCTATGGATCTCGTTTTCTTGGGATATTAACTGATAGAAGAATTATAACATACAGTAATCATCAACTATAATAGATTCAATTGAAGTAAGACTTCATTATCACCTATATTATCCTGAACTACTGTTGAGCTCTATTCAGGAACCCTCATATCGTTATCAAGATATTGAGAGATTCTAATGATGGGTCAAGGTGTTGGCCGGTGTCAAAATGTGTTTTAGTGCTATCTGATTGCTAGCAGACAGTGGATCTAGAAAGTCACACACAATATAGTGTTACTTCTAGTATCGACATTGTGCATCCAATGTGTCTCAGTCAAATCATTAAGTGTTAATGGCATGGCGATTAAAGGTTGATAGTTAGAGCACTAAGAGTTAATTGCCTCATGTCTAGAAGTTGACTGTTGCAGCAGTCGATTGCCCAGTAGATGAGAGTTAACTGTCGGTGCCGCCTGAGCCTTCCAAGTAATGTCCACATGACATGAAATTGGAGAAACAGAGGTAAGGAAATGGTGGAGCAAAATTGGATGTGAAAAAAAGCTTATATAAATAGTAGAAAGTTTTTGCTTGGCTGCTTCTATATTCTATTCCTTTTGCTTTTGTGAAAATTACAATAGCGTGATTGTCACGCAGAAATAGAGACACGGGTGCTAATGATACAAAGAACTTGTAGTCTAGTACGGGAAGAAGTGACTAGAACAGTACTAGACAGTATGTTAGGTGTGGACAGCCTTAGACCACCACAGCTTGAGACGGATCAGTCTTAGTACAGAAATAGTTTCTGTAGCCCAACCTGACATCAGATTTTAGGTATTCATTTATTATTATTCATATGATGAATATATGTGTTGCTTAAATATCCAAATTGTGTATGGTATGTGTTTATTACTTCCCCCATGTGTATCTGATGTAAGTATTTTTTTTTATTTTTACTCGTACCACCTAACATGTAATCCTTCAATTGAGACGTTCAAGAGGCTTGTTCAGATTTAATAATCATCTGACTGATTTCCTTTCTTCTGTTAGTTCGAGTTGGAGGATGTAGAACATTGGGAGTCTTATGCTTAGGTTGGTTTAGGTTCAGAAGCTGTGAGTAGTTAAACAAGTCATGAAGGCTTTAAATCACTATCAGGATCATGTTACGTTGTGTATGATTCATCTTAGGAATCAACTTGTACATGTTCAGCGTTGCCTTCTAGATTACCCTAATGATACTTATCTTAGGCTTCAAGAGTAAGAAGTGAGTAGAAATTATGCAGAGGTTCTTTCCCAGGAAGTAGAGTTATATCGGGTGAGAGCCCATATTAGATGGGCTACAGAGAAGGAATCAATGTACATGTTTCTTCTTCCAAACTATGAAGGCTAATCAAAATCTTCATCAAATTCATAGCCTCAAGTGTGAGGATGGTTTGCTCACAAAGACTAAGGAAGAGCTATCAAATTTGATTGTTCAATATTATCTCTTGAGGCCCCAGCATTGTGACACTCCCCTGATCATGGAATACACTACAACAAAAATGATTTGTTGAGACATCTTTTTTAGGGTATTTTTTAGAAAGTGTCCTCTAAAATACTATTTTAAGGCACAATCTAAAAAAGTGCTCCAATACAATAACTTTAATGAGGCACAACAATTAATTGCCCTATAAAATATCATTTTAAGGCACAATTTAAAGAAGTGCCCCAATAAAACAATTCTAATGAGGCAGATAATGAAATACCCTAATAGACAAATATAAGTGTCCTAATAGATACATCTAATAGGGCAGAATTTTTGAAATGCCCCATTAAAATAATTCTAACGAGACACTCTGATGAAATGCCCTAATAGACAAATCTTAAGTGCCCCAATAGAATAATTCTAATGAAACTTAGATATACTATAAAATAAACATAAGCACATATATTAATAAGATGATGTGTAGATTAGGTGGTCACTCATGTATAAGAAGAATGAAATGTTCAGAGTTCGAGTCGAGGGAGAAGTAAGTTAGAAATAAGAGAAGGCCTTGTGGGGGATATGAAAAATAATTTTATAGTGATTTTTGAGGCATTTTTAAGTGTCGCAACAAACTTAAATTTATAGTTTTTTTAAGGCATTTAATACGTTTTTGGGGCACAGTTACACGGGGCATTATTATTAGTGCCATAATAGTTAAAATGCCCCAATAAACTATCTATTAAGGCATTTTTAAATGGCTCTTAATCCAAAATTTGTTGTAGTGATAGGTGGAGATATATGTAGATCAAGCTATCTCTCATGATCAATGGGAGGGTCTTTTGGCAATGATCACCCCGAAAAAGATTTAAAAGGCTCTATTTAGTATGGGAGATGATAAAGCTCCTGGCCCAATGGGTTTACTATTAAATTTTTTAAGCAATTATGGGATATTGTGGGCCCCAAAGTTATTTTTGTGATTCAGAGCTTTTTCAAGACTAGCGAACTTTTGAGAGCAATTAATACTACCATTATTAGCCTTAACCCTAAAGTGTCTCACTTGGAGATGATTAACCACTCTTACCCAATCTCATGTTGCAATGTCATATACAAGGTTATCTCAAGGTCTTAGCCAACAAACTTAAGATTGTTCTCCCAAGCTTAGTGGATGCCTAGCAGACTACCTTTGTTTTAGGTCGCTTTATAAGTGATAATATTCTTCTAGCATAGGAGCTCCTCCAAGGACACCATCTTCACAAAGGCTAGCCCAGATGTGCTTTGAAGGTTGACCTAGCCGAGCCTTATGACTCGGTTGACTGAGATTTATTAATGCTTGTTCTTTGCTACATTAATATTCCCCCTCAATTTTGTGCTTGGATTAGAGCTTGTGTCACTATCCCAAAATACTTAGTGAAGATTAATAAAGAATTTCATGGTTTTTTTGCTAGTGGTTGGGGCATTCGCCAAAGAAACCCTTTATCGCCTTATCTTTTTGTTTTGGTGATGCAGGTTTTGTAGGGGATAATGAGATATCATGCTCAAATAGATGATTTCCAGTTCCACTAGCATTGTGAGAGGACCCAAACTATCATGTTGATGTTTGCTAATGATATATTACTCTTTGCTCATGGGGATAGGGCTTCAATAGGGACTTTGAAATCATGTCTAGAGAGTTTCTCGTGTCTTTCTGGCCTTGTAGCTAACTTAGACAAGCATGACTATTTTATCTCAGCTCTAGATAAGGCTCTTCAAGAGGAGTTATACATAGCGAAGGGGTTTCATTGTGGCTCTCTTCCCATCCAATATTTGAGAGTTCTGCTTCTAATGACAAAGATTTCCTATACTAATTGTCGGCATATCCTCAACAGAGTTTCTAAGCAAGTATGTGCATGGAGAAGTAAACGGTTATCCTTCGATGGTTGTCTCCAATTGTCAGGTTTTTTTATCTCAACTAATCATGTTTATTGGGCATATTTGTTTATTTTACCTAAGTAGATGATTAGAGAGATGAAGGAGACAATTCGAGCCTTCCTCTGGAGTGGTGCAAACCTTAATTCGTACAAGGCTAAAATCCTTAGAAAGACATCTATTACCCCAAGGCGCAAGGTGATTTGGGTATTAAGCCCATCTTTGTTTGGAATCAGGCCCTAGTGGCCAAGCTTATTTGGTGTGTTTCATAGAATGATCAAGAATTCCTCTGGATTTGATGGGTGCATTCATATCTTTGAAGGGGTAGTGTTTTTGGCTCCTTCATACCCTTTGTGTTCATGGTATTAAAGGAAGCTCATTTCTTTGCACAACGTGGTGCAATGACATCTCAAATGAAAAATTGACAATGGGTAGAAGGTTTTCCTGTGGCATGATTCTTGGCATCCATTGGGTAATCAAGTGGAAAGATTTTCACAACAGCTTTCTCGACAAATGACGATATCAACTAAAGCTCAGATGATTATTGATAATGGGAATTGAAGATGGCCACCTATTGTCAATGCCTTCCTGGATGTTATTCAAGATGCCAAGCCTACCCCACTTTTAGTGGATCGACCTGATCACCTCCAATAGCTTCTAACTAAGAACGGTATCTTTTCTGTTAAAGTGGCTTTCAGTGCCTTATCTCCTTAGAGGGATAGAATGCCTTGGTGCGACCTTGTCTGGCATAGGTCGAGGATCCCAATATTTACCTTCATTCTTTGGATGTCTATTAAGGTTATCAACCCATAATGGCCTCAATGTGTACATGTCGTTTCCAAACTGTTTTTTTTTTTTTTTTTTATGTAAAACGGTTGTAGAAAGATAGTCACATGTTCTTTGAGTGTTATTATTCAAAGTAGATCATCATCTTCCTTTAAAGACGAGTTAAATTTGGATGCCTTAGTGCATTTGGAATCGAAGGTTGAGTTGGGCCTCTGGAAAATGGAGCGACAAGCTTAAGCTTCCATGGCAAGTTGCAAACGAGCTTGTTCTTCAAAGGATTGTCTACTACATATGGTGTGAGTGCAACAACCATTATTTCCGTAGTCATGAGCGTTTGGCTCATCTAATCCAAATCACTATTTAGATGCATCTTTCTACTTTTCATTTTCCCCGGTCCCTATTAAGGTTGGCCCTAATCCATTTATGACACCTTCCTCAAGTTGTCTTATATAGTTTTCTTTCTTTGGAGTGTTAGCCTTTGTGTTTCTATGATCTTTATTAGTGTTGTTAGTTTTTCTTGTACTTTTGTTTTTGCTCAGGGTTGCCCTAGTGGTGTTTGTATACAATTTTTATTTTTTTGTTTTATGAATTTCTCAATTACAAAAGAAAAAAATGGTTAATTCTTTAAATCTATTATAGTTAATGGAGGTTTGTGTCATTTTTAAAAATATAAAAGTGATCGATATAATTTAAATTAGCCTTAAAAGTAGTATGTGAACCTCTCGAAGTAGTGCAAACTGTTCTCCGCACACATTCGAAAACTTAGGTGCTACAAGATTGTGGGTTCGAGTCTGGATCTGTGCGAATAATATATTATCTGCGTTTATCCGATGGGACAAGGCCTAGGTCTTTGACCTAGACTTACTCATCCTACTCGTTAGCCTGAGCAGGCGGACCGTGGTTTTAGAAAAGATGTAACAATCCGAATCGAAAGCTGTTATGTATCGAGAATCTCTCAATTTTCACGTTATAAAAAAAAAGAAAAAAAAAAAGTAGTAGGTGAAATTTTTTTTCCTTAAATTTCACTCCAAGTCTCTATTAACCATTAAATAGTTTTGCATATTTCAAGTCCTTATAATTTATTTGTTTTTTAAACAAGCCCATCCATTAAGTTAAGAGTTTATTGATTGATTGCCTTCATACTAAATTAAACCGTGAAAAGGGTAAATAAATCATTTTGGCCTAAAATGCTAAAATTAAAATTAAAGGGACTCAACAGAGTCTCTTTTTTAACTCAAGAAAAGAGAGGTTGGCAACTTAAAATATTAACAAATAACCAAAACACATATTTATAAAAAAAAAAGGGGGTAAATTATAATAACCATTTCTAAAATGTGACAAATTACAAAAATCACTCCCCACATATTAAAAATAAAAATAACATTACTTTACCTTTCATTCTTTTTTATCTCTCTATTATATTAAAAATTAAAAATAAAAAATTGAATAAACCCAATAAGATCCACTTTGACAGTGATGAACCTACATGAATCCATATAAATTTGTGCAAAAAAGTACAAATTCATATAGGCTCATCACCTATATACACCTTTTAATGAGAGAGAGAGATCTAAATACGGATTAAATATCGAGAGTGAGAGAAAGAGAGAGAGATTTTTATAAATATAAAAGTATTTTAATTATTTATGAATATTTAACTAAAATTAACTATTGATAAGAGAAAAATTACAATAAAGCTTCAAAACATAAAAGTACTCACTAATTTTTTTCAAACGTTAGAAATAGTATTTATAGTATTTATATTAACAAATAACCAAAACACATATTTATAAAAAAAAATGATAAATTATATTAACCATTTCTGAAATGTGACAAATTACAAAAATCACTCCCCACATATTAAAAATAAAAATAACAATAACATTACTTCTTGTTAAATACAAGAGTAAAATAACCATTTTACCTTTCGTTCTTTTTTATCTCTCTATTATTTTGAAAAATAAAAATTAAAAATTAAAAAAACCCAATACAATCCACCGTGATGAACCTACACGAACCCATATGAGTTTGTGCAAAAAACCACAAATCCATATAGGTTCATCACCTAAATACATTACGAATTAAATATCGAGAGATAGAAAAAGAGAGAGAAATAAATATTTTTGTAAATATAAAAGTATTTTGATCGTTTATGAATATTTAACTAAAATTAACTATCGATAAGAGAAAAATTACAATAACACTTTAAAACGTAAAAGTACTCACTATATTTTTTCAAACGTTAGAAATAGTATTTATAGTTATCTTCAATTTGAAAGATGGCGTCTAAATCTTTATTATTGAAATAATTCAAACCACCAAAGATAGAGATAGACTTTATGGCAAGGTTTTAGTCTACCATCAAAAGATGGGTAGCCTAATAATAATGATAATGTTGCTTTCAAATTATGAAGAAAGCAACTTTTATCTTCAAAACCGTGACGTTCAGAGCAAGACAGCCAGAATTAGCTTAGAAAACAACGTTAATATTTATTATGTAATTTTTTTAAGCAAATGCTACTTGCATATAATATATAACAAAAAAAATTATTGAAAGATGTCAAAATAACAAAAATATCATCCCTTATAATTATTGGATAATGTTAGATGGCCAATCTCACTGACAATTTGCTTGACAACTCACTCGAAATTACACATCTACCATCATCTTAAATTACAAATTTACCCTTAATTTTTCAATTCAAATTGAATATCTCACCTCATTCAAAAGCTTCATCTTCCTCGCCTACTCTCTCTCTCTCCCCACTATGTTGCCTCCATATCTGGCAGCCCGACTTCTCTCTCTCTCTCATCTGCTATGCTCTTTCTAGTCATCGTTCACCGCTGTTGCATCCACCTCTAATGTATTTGCCTCCAACGTCAACGCCTCCATCTCCCCTCTCTCTTTCTAGGTCTTCTCGTTTTCGCCCCGTGACTTCTCCTCTCTTATAGTTGTTCGATGTTCCTTATTGTTCACCACCATTGAGCCATCGCCACCACCACGACGTTTCCTGTCGTTCTTGTGTCACCACGGCCATCAAATAATACATATTACATATATATATACACTACATACAGACATACATATAGTTTGATTTCCATTTTATAACTTAAAAAATAAAACAAACTCACAAAATATTTTTTTTAAAATAACAAGTCAAACTATGCTCTTAAAAGTTTGAAGTCAAAATTTTTAAAAGTTACAAAATGAGTTGAATTCGGTGATGATGATTTTGTCTAATATGTTTTTAAATTTTAGTTGTACTTAAAAAATATATTTGTATATATTTATAGAAATATAAATTTTTTGTGTAATATATATACTTAATTTGTGTATATTTATATTTAGATTGAATATATTTAATTTATATTTTTATTTAGAAAATATGGGGAAAAAAACTAAAACAAATTCAATGATATTAAACAACAAATTTGTATAATATGTATAATATCAGTGTTTTAATAACATTATAATATTAAACAATAAATTTATATTCATACACACTCAAATTCTCTAATTGTTACAATAAATAATATTTTCATATTGTCTAAATCTCTTTCTAACTAATCGAATAATCAAATCCATCAATAAAGTGAGTGATTAAGAGGAGAAGAAGAGTTTGATGATGCAGTCAATAGCCATATACATATCCAGAAAATTAAGATGGCTCCCATAACAAATTAGGATGAATATATTTTTTATTTTGATAGAGATTTTGTATACAATTTATAATAAGCTTATCATTAAAAAAAATCAAAGTAATCCATCTATCATCATCATCATCATTGAAGAACAAGAACAACCCATTGAAGAAACCCAAATCAACAACAGCAACACAAGAACAACCCAAATCAACCCATTGAAAAACCCAAAGTGGGCCGAACTGAGTAAATAAGAGACAAAGAGTAGGTGAGGGGCGGGTGGAGGAGATGCCGACGGTAGCAAAGATGGATGAGACGGCGGTGACAGCGACGGGGGAAGAGATGGCAGTGGCAAAGGGAGGAGGAGACGCTGGCAGCAGCAAAAGAGGGAGATGCCAGCGACAATAAAAAGGGAGACGTCAGACAAACTTGGTCTAGATTTGATGTCTCCTACACCTCCAACGTTTGTTGTTGTTCTCCGTCTGCCATTCTCCATGCGTCTCCTACATCAACGGTGAGGCCGATCTCTGAAAGAGAAAAAGAAATAAGGGAGAAAGTTACTTCAATCAACGATGTCATCTCTAGAGAGAGAGAGAAAGAAAAGAGTTTAAAGTACTCCAAATGTTGGGTTTTCAATTTATCGTGATATATCAATGTCAAAATATTGTAATAAATTGGATTCTCACAAAAATTGTCACGATATAATTGTCCGTGTAACATTGTCCACAATTGTTTCCACTTCCCTTCCCATGGTCGCTTCCTTTCTCCTTTTTCCTCTCTTTTCCCTTCCCATGGGCACCTCAAACATCAACAACCGTCTCCTAGCGTTGATCATTGCACCGTCGTCGCCCCCTCCATCGCCCCCTCATTGTTAAATTATAACTTTAATATTCTATTGTTCACATTTCAAAAAAGCATAAAATATAATCTGTCCACCACTATTTTGTCTATGAATCATTAAATTCTTTGTTTTTTTCAGCAACTTCAACTCAACATCATCGTGCATTTATGGGTTTTTTCTGCATATCCAGTTATAGATTTTTTTTATTTTGAATTTTGTTGCTTGATATGGGCAGATATATTTCTAAGTCTGAGTCACAAGTTCTTCCTAAACAAAACCATCGGTGAAAATAGAGAACAGGGATGATCGTTAATGGCATCAAAAATAAAGAACAGAGATGATCGGTGGAGACTTACTCCCATGAAGTTTGATCAGATCGAATTTCATCAGAGACTTCATGAGACTGAATGAAGCCCAATCGGACTTCAGTGTCGTACATGAGATTTTGGGGTCTTAAGTCAAAATGTAAAAATAAGCCCCCAAATCATAGTGTACATTTAAAATTTATTTTTTATAATAAAATATAAAAAAATATTCATACCATATCAAAATAAAATCGAAAATTTTCTAACTAATCAATTAAAAACTACTAAAGATAAAACTTTCAGCATAGTCCAAATCATGTGTATTTACGTATATATCATGCATCTATGTTGAAAATAATTGTTGATAAAATTAAAAGACTTACCTTTCTGTAGATGGAGACCACTTTTACAGTAAAAATACGATCGGATTTAAGATCAGACGACTGAATTTCAAAAGATCAATGATTTAGAAAATTGTTCTTGAGAGTGAAAGAAAGAAGAAGAGAGAAAGAGAGAGTTCGCGAGAGAAATTGTTGCGTTTAGCAGATTTTTTGGTGGGGGGATGGGCGGGGAGATTTATATGGGGCATAATGGTCATTTTCAACACAAGGACAAAATAGTAAATTTCTTTTCAAATTTATGGACCCCTAAATTGGCATAATTATGGACCCTGAAACAATGAATTCTTGGTTTTATATATAGGTCCGGGCCTATGAACTTTATCCATGGTCGCGATAAAGTTCTCTGATTCGTGGCTGAGAAGCGCTTGGAAATGTCAACGACAATGGCAGATAGGGACGACGGCACATGCGATTGGCAGTTGTGACCGGTAATGTGAGCTAGGATGCAGGTAGGGGCATCGGCAGTGCGAGCTGGGGTGCTGGTGGGGGCAATGGTGGCAGTGCAGGGGCAATAATGGCAATGGGTTTCTCGAGACTGGAGGTGTCGTGGAAGTGATTTGAGAGAGGAATATTTTTGTAATTTTATCACGTGTGTTAAGTTGTGTGTAAATATCTATATACATGTAGCATTGCCCATTCTTCTATTTCAGAAGAACTGCTGTTAGAATATTACTCATCGTTTAAAACTAAACTCCCTCCGTCCCACCACCCTCTACTAGTCGATTGCCTATGCTCGTTCCTGCAATATATCCGCCCGACCAAGCATTCTGCAGCCACGACCAATAATTCAAAATGAGATGGTAAGTACAATATATACGTATATATATACATATATACGTATATAAGCATGAAATCAGCATCTTTCACGTAGGGCATTCCCCGTTGCACGTTGTTCACAACTCGAACTCAACACAAGCCACGTAATATTATTATTTTTTTAATATGTATGCGTTACCTGGAAATTGAAGCCGCCAGTTACGCCGTCAACATTCAGTACCTACAGAGGTTTAAGAAACTTTGAGTGCATGGGTGCCTTAATCCTCTGGGAATACTATAAAACAAGCACTTCGACGGAGTCCAACCATGAGAGCGTATCGGTTAATATAGATGGTGTGAGAAAATGAGAAATCAGAGGTTAGCAAGAACAGCAAGCTACCTCTCCGGCGAAGAATAAATTTGATTGGACCTTGCTCTCCATTGTGCTAAGCGTCACCTTCACAAAACACAAGAGTTTCAAAGCTAAATTAACGCACACGAGCGAGCTTACGTACGAGAGAGAGAGAGAGACAGAGAACCTCGGATAATGGCACGCCTCCAGCAGTGACAAACTCATCCTTAAATTGGCCCTTCATAATTGAAAAGTTGATATTACCCTTTCGAGCACAAATAACAAAAGGAGGTGAAAAAAAACATCATTTTTTGAAGAGTCTGAATTTGTACCTTTCCTTTTACTCTGAATGAACAATGCTTCAATTTTGAAGCAAGAGATAGTAATGCACTATTTGAAACGGACGCCCATAAGATATCCTCATTTAAGCCCTGCTTATGGGTATAGAAAAACATTAGATGCAAGTAAAGTTCCAGTGGCACCAACAGCATATAATCTTGCAATAAGAAGATTACACAACCTCACGGTCTAACATATATTTCCAAAATCTCTTTGCAAGGCCAAGTTCTGGAGGAGAGGAATTCAGCACTTTTTGCTTCTGCAGGGGTGAAAGTACACATATTCACAGCAGCAAGAAATCGAAGTGTTTTTGTTTCTACAACAGTAGAATCAATAAAAGCAGAGTAGAATAATTGGGACTGTTGCCTGTAAAAATAACAATTTAACAATAAGGGAACAGGACTGCCTGGATGTTGACTTATAACAAGTTTGTTATTCTTAAAGTGAGTTATATGTCCTGGGGTGAAAATATCCCTGAAACGGAGGGTCTTCTATCCTACCTTGCACTTAATAGGACAGCTACGGTGTGCACTATATGGCTTTGGAGCAGGTTATAAGGGTTCTATAAAACCTGATTGCAGGTTTGGTTTAGGTTTTGGGTATACCTTATTTTTCTCCAAACCTGACCTGATTAAAAATTCAGCCATAAAGTCATTCTTGATATTTTTTATTAGTAAGACCATAATAGTCTTCTCATATAAGATTATAATTTCTTACTATCTTGTATCTTGTTAGTGTTAGGTACTTGACCTGTACTTATACTCCCAACCCATTTAACTTAAACAGCAATAATATGCATTCTCTTAGTAGAAAAGCAAGTATACAATTTAAACACAAAACCTGACTGGTATTTGGCATGGGAAAGAGGGGGGGGGGGGGGTGTTCTGATTCGTGTTGGGGTAGAGTTGAAGCAAACTCACCCGATAGCTCACACATTGCCATCCTTAGTACAGCCTCAATTCCAACTTCAACAAAACCTTTTCTTTCATGCCTTTACACTCCCATTTGCAAAATTTATCAGCAATAACTTTTCATTACAGTTTTTTTGTACTAACTTGCAAAACTTTGGTAAATTCCCATATAAAGGACATACTAATGCATGTATGCCCAATAAGTTTGCCTGTGGATTCCTATTTATAGCGGGTCCCAAGCCCAAGCAAAGGAGGGTTGCTTTAGGCAACCAACAGCCATCATAAAACTTGTCAGATTAAACAACACAATTTTAGTCTTTAGACAAATGAGGGTTGCTTTAGGCAACCAACAGCCATCGTAAAACTTATCAGATCAAACAACACAAATTTTAGTCTTCAGACAAATGATATGATATGTTGTTGTTTTTGTTGTTATCTGTATGCCCAATCTACATAGAGTAGGTGCTCTGCTAAAAAAAAATCAAAAACAAAAACAATATTCTACTACTTCTCTCTTAGTGGGATTAAGACATGATTGTAGTTGTATTCTACAGCTTGACAACCTAGGCACATGTTGGTCTTTTTCTTTTCCATCATGGACAAGCATGACAATATTCACCCCTTTGGAAAGGAGGCAATCCTAGTATATAAATTCAGCATCTGTTATTAGCTCAACAAGTAACAAAGGTAAGAGAAAAATATTACCACAAACTGATTTTTGTGTCGACTAAGAATGGACTTGACATCTTCAACATGAATGTCAGGAGCAAAATCAACATATAGTATCCCTGAATTGGTATGCTATCAAGTTGAAGAAAGAGAAACTTAAACTATTAAAAAGAATGGAAAACAAAAGAACAAGACCATCCTTTACCTTTATAATCCGACCTGGATAGATCACGAGCACCCCAAGCAGATAACCTAAGGATTACTGGGCCACTCAGTCCCCAGTGTGTGACTAACATGGCTCCAACCTATAGTTGTAAAATTTCTCGTTATCCCTCACATATTCTTGTGAAACATAAGCAAACCAATAAGAAAAGCATGCCTGCGTTAGCTGTGGTATACTCCTCCCAGTAGTTTCTAACTTTAGCTTTGCTTTAACCTAAGAGAATGTAACCTGGGCATGAAAAATAAAACTAGCATGTGATATTGCGGAGAGACGAATCAAATGTTATTAGTAGTTCCAATAAAGGTAAATCATGCATGATACCAACATAAGAACCTTTTTTTTTTCTTTTTGAGAGCAATCATGTGTAAAGAGAGAAAATGCCCTGTACATAATGATATAAGAACTTAGAATGCTATAGAAATATCCTTATAGAGAAATGCTAAAAAGTTACACCTACCACTGGCATATTTGGGGAACCATACTCTACAGCAGAAAATGGAAAATCATTGTCTCTATAGATTTTGAAGGCATAAACTTGTGATGTTTAAAGAGGAAATCTCAACCAATAAAAGGGGGAAGGAAAATGTTAACAATGAAAAGAACTCACACAATGGAAGTTACTAGAAGGCTGTTTAAGAAACCAATAGCATTCATTTCAAGCATGTAGAGATCAACTCAGAATTGTTACAGACAAAGGGAATCAACTGTTAAATTGAAACAAGCACCATAATAGTCCTTGCAGATGTTCATCCAATGCGGTTTTAGCCAAGGATCCAATGCCATAATGAACAATTTAAAGGTCAGCTAAATGGTGGAAGTAATTATAACTCCATTAAAGTAACCAAATGTCTCTTCATCTAACTAATGACAAATGAACAGATTAATTTCACTTTTACCATCCATCTATTTTCACAAAATCAGAGCTGGGAGCGGGCTTGGGCTACCCACGGAAAGAGAACCCATTAAATTGAGCTCAACTCTAGACCTGACTTTTGTGAAATCATTTGAGACTTGAGAGGCAAAGGATTACCATTAGTGGAAACAGATAAAATGAAATAGCGATGTTTGGCATTTTTGTACTTATTTCATGTATCAGAGGAATACACTGTGCCTTTTTAGGACCCAAGGCCTCTAGGTGCTGATATGGAAAGAAAAAGTTGTACAAGGATTTTTGTTGGGGAGGCACATCTGTTCAGAGATAAGAGATAAGATGAGATCAACTAGAAGGATAAAAGCTCAAGTTGGACCAGAACCATAAAAGTGCGGTCTAAGAATCTTTTAGACCTTAGCAGTAAGGAGCTAGAGGTGTAAGAGGGTTACAACGATAGCTAGATTGCTGTGGTTAAGTGTTTATAGCAATGTCGCTTTTAATCTTTCATTGCATAATCTTCCAGACAGTGTGTCTAGTAATAAAACAATTGCCACATATTTCCTGTACTAGTCCTAGAAATCATGCATTACCTGAACTGCACCAACCAATGCAAGAATCCCACCTCCATCAGTGAATAAAACCCATAATGTAGCTACTCACTTTTATTTTCAACAAAATGTTTGTTTCTCATCTTCACATCCTAAATTCTATGACAAGGGAAGAATAATCCAATACACATTGCATGTATATGAAAAATTCAAAAATATGATGATATATTGCTTGCATCACTAAGTTTCAAAGCAACGATAAAAGAAGGTAGAACTAGTAATGGAAGAATATAAATTACTTAAAGAGAGTAATACCCCAGACAACTCTGCCAACTGGGGATCCTCAATCTTGAAAGTAAATAAACTTGGTACTGGATCTACTATGGAGTGACCAAGTTGAGTAGCAAGAGTATACCCCTGGAACAGCAAAAATAAGATCTAATAGCACAAAACTAATCTGCATAGACTGCAATCTCAATATATCTACTAGAGTAAAAAACCTGCTTGCTACTCCCACTAGCAATTAATAAATAATCAGCTTCAACAAATTCCACAATGTCAACAGTTCGCTTCTCAATCTTGATAAGGAATTTCCCAGCCAGTGTCATTGATGCACTTGTAACAACTTTTCCAGTCTGCAGTTTAACTGATTGAAGAACAGTTATCTCAGAATAGGCTGCTTGTTTATGTTAGCAATATTAAAAAAGCATTATTCTAAGATGTACGAAAAGTGAATCACCATGAGATAATAAAACTTCAGGAAAAGAACCCAAACCATTACCAGTAGCAAGCAGGCAGTGAACTTAACATTAAAGACAATATCAGTACAGGAAATGCTTATGCTCCAATGCAAAAGAGGCAAGGATTCCCCTAAAAGATGCTACATTGTTCTCGTTCTTGACTATATGTGTGTAATGGCAAGCAGAAATTTCACCACCATCTCATGAAATTTCTCCATGTGAAGATGGTGTTCAAACTTCATTTCATCATTACTCCGCCAGGGGATATTATCCACTGCCGGTCCCAAGCCCGGATAAAGGAGGAGGGTTGCGTTAGGTAGCCGACAGCCAGCGTAAAACCTAGTCGGATCCAAATATGAATTCTAGACAAACTATCTGTTAGGATGTAACCCACATAGAAGTCTAGAATTCATATAGCCAACCCCACATAGTGGGATAACGGCTGGCTGGATATGTTGTATCAAACGCCAGGATAGAATCCTTGCTAACAGAGAAGACAATTCCATGTTTTTTTCTTGATGATGAATCCCTGAGACCCATGGCATCCCTGTGATTTTATGCCATGTGGCCTATTCCGCAAAACCAGATAAAGATGATAAATGATGGGGCAGAAGTTCATAATAATGCCATGCACGGGTTCTTAATACTTAATAAGTTGTCCTACCAAATTTCCAATGATTGTTGTTGGACCTAACAGATTGACAGAACCAGTCGATAAATAAGATTTTCTTCATATATACGCACAAGACAACCTGGTTCATTCACCTCATGAAAAGGAGTAACCATATCAACAATTGGGGCCGGAAAAGGTTAGGATTGGTGCAGTGAAGCTTGAAGCAATAAGGCCAAACCAATCTCCCCCAAATAACAATGAAAAATAGCCCAATACCATCTTCCAGGAAAAGACAAATAAAATGAACTATGTAAATTAATAGATTCAGAGGTAAATGGAAATAGACAAGTCAATAAAATATTGAGTAGATACCTCCTCTGTGCTTTGCTTCAGACATAAGGCAATCAACAACAGAGGATGAGTTGTTACTGACAGGAAATACCCTTCCATCACCCTCAGTCTGAGATCAGAATAATACTCATTCTAATTATTGATTGATTGAAGCAAATAATAATATTGAAAACAAAAGCAATGCATGATAAAAAATAGCAGAAAGGATTCCCAATATGCAGCTTCCTAAAATAACCTTCAGTTCCACCCCATGATTAGAAAACCAGGCCATAGTATCCTTTGGACCATGCGTCTTAAAGAAAGAGCCTCTAAGTTCCTTATAGCCCCTGGGATAATTTTCTGCCAAAATCTACGCACACGGTCAGCATTATATGCACAGATGTACACATATATGGAATCATGTAAGAGGCTCAAGTTAAGCAAAATACTTAATATAAAGAAAGAAAAAATGCCAGATTGCATTAGTTCCACACCACACTAGAAAAGCAACCTTCCAGTTGAATTATTTATATTGAAATTTCACTTGCTATGTACAAGGTTAGGCAATGTCAGAGTCAAGTAGAACTTTTTTCTTTGCATCTAGGAAATATTATATGTTGTTAAGTAAATGAAAATAATAAAATCATAAGTTGCTCCATGTTTGAATTTGATTTCAATACACGCGTGTCATCCTTAAATTTCTGCAAATCGTAATCACTAATACGTGTTCAATGCTAGGGATAACCATTTGGAAGTCATATATAGCAGACAAAGGGAAAAACAGTCATTCAGTGATGTATGAAATCATCATACAAAAGGAGCAGTTGGTAAAACTTACTAAAAGAGTCCTAACAAAGACTCAGTAAGATAACAATTAATATACTTGAATCCGGAGGCAAAGAATTCAAAAAATATTGTGGTGGCACAAAGAAAGGAAGATTAAAAAGATGAGGCAATGCTAACCACCATGGTTAAGGAACATTAAATAATACACATTATTTCAGATGATGTATATTTGTTATACCCCATTTTTAGGACTACCTCATTTTTAGGACTAAAAAATTTCTATTGATTGGTTTGGATCAATAGAAAATTTTTAGTCCTAAAGACCAGTTAACGACCCAGCAAATAAATAGACAAAAATGATAAAATCAAAACGTGAAAATGCCCACCAAATTGTCGGAACAATGCCCATTTGTCACATTGCACCGGCCACCTCCGGAAACTTTAACCTGCCAAAAACAGCATCTTTCTTTTAGAAAATTTACACAAGCCTATATTTTATTTTTTTTTTTCATTTGATGAATCAAGATTATCTTAAACTACAAAAAAGATAATTCAGAAGTGTCTGATAATCCAAATGAAGAAATTAGAAAATACAAACCTTTGACAAAGGCTTCCCCTTTTCAAAAACCACCACGTTCAGATGAGGGCCTACAGTTTTAGCCCTAATTGCTCCATATATTCCAGCCGCGCCGCCACCAACCACCACTAGCAGCTCTTCATTTGACTACCACCCATTAAATCAAACGCTCAGAAAAAGTAGAAGAAAGAAAAAGAGCACACACATACAATACAAACGATACCTTTTGAGACAAGGAGAGCGCAATTGTACTGCAGCATCTTCTTGTCACGGGGGAGGAGAGGAAATGGCCAGAATTAATGAAAATGGTTGAAGGTTTGGAAGGAAATCCAAGTTTAAGGAAGACGCAATTGAGCTTGAAGCTTGTGACGGCGTTCATGACCGGGAAGTTCGATGGAAAATCAAAGGGATAAGAACCCAGAGCTATCAGCTATGGCAAAGCTTACTGTTTTCTTGTTCTTCTGGATTTTGTTCTCTTCCGTTGAGACACAGACACCAACAGGCTACAGCCAATGTTAATGTAAATCGAATGGCAGATTATTATGAGGGCTGGCTGGCGGTGGCCGCGGCGGATTTAGCCAAAGGGTCAAAAGTGTCATTTAATTTTTTTTAATAACCAAAGTCTCAAGTTTCACCCAAATAATCCTAGGGACAGACAGCCTTATCTCTGGTTCACCTATCAAATAAATTTGGATACAGTCACAGTCTATACACACATAAAGCAGGACATTCAGTTTACACTTCTAAAACAAATACCACTATAAAGATTTGACTTCTATTACTCTGTGAAACTTCACATGCTAAGCCATGTTCATAGGACGTGTCATTTTATTTTATTTTATTTTTTGTTAACGTACCATCATGAGCATCCTCTACTACTTGACCTCACGATTCCAGTAAGAGATGTAAATTAAGAAACTCAACAGTCAATTTCTATCCCTAATCTCTCTCTGCTGACGTAAGAGTAATCTTACATTTTTCTAATTTTTTAGAATAATCTCTATCTGCTAAGCTTTTTCCCTGATCAAGTCCCAAATACAGACATATCATTTCATTTTGCTTCATAGCATGAGAAATACAGAAAGTCAGCTTATTTTTTTTGAAAAAAAATAAAGTTTGTTTTTATTGTTTGTAATATTTTTATTTTGGATATTGTTTCATAAAATAAAATTTTGACGGATTTAATGGGTTTGAAAAGTATTTTTAAAATTAAAATTTCGGTAAGTCTGAGTTTCCAATTTTTAAAATTGGCTCATGTTAGTTCATTAACAATTTTTTGTGCTAATGCTATTAAATGTAATTAATGATTGGCTAAAGGTGATTCTATTTATAAAAGTTCAATAACGTATTTAATTTATTTTAAAATTTAGTGATTAATTATTGCTTGGACCAAAATACAGTAGCGACTAATTTGACACTTTACCTTTTTAGAAATATTTTTTTTAAAAAA
This sequence comes from Diospyros kaki, assembly GCA_036245055.1. Lineage (NCBI taxonomy): Eukaryota > Viridiplantae > Streptophyta > Magnoliopsida > Ericales > Ebenaceae > Diospyros > Diospyros kaki. Next base: position 37,175,441 of record BSEG01000016.1, read on the forward strand.
ATAAGATTAAATTACTCATTAAATTTTAAAATGAATCAAATGAACTACTAAATTTTTAGAAATGAGGTTAAATTAAGTAACTATCAATTGTTAATGAAAACGGCATTAAAATAAAAAGTTAATGTTTGACTAATATGAATTCTATTTACTCTTAAGATACAGGTCAAATAGTTAACTCACAATAAGTTGGGATTTATATCAATAGGTCGTAAGTTCGATTTCTTGTCTTGCGCAGTGAGACAAAATTTTTATCTGTGATTTATCTCCTTTATTGAAATTGAAGGTACGATCGATAAGAGATCATACAAGAATGATAATTTCAATATGAACTCTATTTATTTAAAATTTTATAAATAATTTAGTTACTTTTTACAACCATAAATTTAAAAGTTAAAGCTTAGAACTAGTCAAATCATAGATTAGTAATGAATGAAATTTGTGTAAAAGTAGGGGCATTCATTTAACTATGTTACAAACTCATGCCAAGGTATAACGAATAACTCGTAATGGGTAAGAATACTAACAGGAGACATATTTATATCTTATATTTATATTTATATTTATTTTAGTATTAAATAAGTAATTAAAGATCCCCGCTCAATATAATGTAGTGTTTTTACAAAAGAGAGAATTGAATTGATGTTCTTTATTTGATGGAAAAGGTAAATTATTTGTTGGCATATAAGACATAAATACGCCTTCTAATTTTTTTCTTAACGTGTGTTTGATTGATCATATTTTTTATGAAAAATGATCATTTTTTACTCAAATTTTAGTTTTTAAGATGTTGGGTTAGCTTATTTTTTCATTCAAATTGTTTTTACACTTTTGGTCATATGATATCATTTTTTCACTTTTGTTGGAAAAAGTTTTCTCAAGAAAGGTAGATCAAATTTCCCATAGAATTTAAAAACAGCCCACATCTCCAAAAATCAGAGAGTGAAGAAAAGCAACGAGTCTTTCCTGTCGCAAGGAGGACGAGCACAATCGGTGGTTGCAAAAAAAATGAGGAGGAAAGCGACTACCAATCGCGAGGAAGAGGAACGCAGTTGCCGATTGTGAGGAGAAGGAGGAGCCCGACCGGCGACTGCAAAGAAAATGAGGACAGCCGATGGTGAAGCTTCAAGAAATTTGGGAGAGATAAAGAGAAAGATGGGGGAGACAGGGAGAATGAGGTGGTTTTTGTAGGGGCGTTTACACATGACAGATTATTTTCATAGAAAATAGTGACAATCAAATACCAAAAATTAAAAAAATATAATAATTTATAGATATAAAATTAAGGCAATCAAACACGCTTAATTGATAATTTCTATGCAAATCATTTCTAGACAATTCAATTGCCTACAACTTATTTTCTTTCCATACTTGCAATTAAACGCACTTTGATTGGAATTGTTTTCATGAAAAATGTCACATCAATAGAAATTTTTCTATGCTTACATGTTTGATTGCTTAACATTTTTCATGGAAAATTTTCATGATACGACACATTGAAACATGTTTTAACTCATTTTCCAAAAAAAAATTACAACTAATGGGAGGTGGGAATTGTTTTTCATGAAATTGAAAAATATTTTTTTTTTCTATCTTTTTTCAATTAATATTTAGTTAAAAAAGAAAATATTTTTCAACTTATATGAAAAACAAAAATCACCCATCTAGATGAAATTTTGCATGGAAAAGAGGCTAAATGATGCTTTAATAGTTGTACCATAGAATTCAATTCTATGAAAAATATAAGCTGTCAAACAACAAATATGGAATTCAATTTCTTAGATGAGACATTTTTCATATATTTTTCATGCTATCAAACATACCTTTATAGTCATTTGATCCTCTAATTTGAAAATTAACATATCATGCCCTGCGTTTTTAACTTTGCTTATTTCCATTTCCATCACTTCATTCGTTGACAACCTTTGTTTTCTCCATCTTTCCTCGCCACTGACCATTGTTTCCTCTCTTTTCTTTCACTAGCGACCCATCTCCCCCTCTCTCGTCAAGAGCCTACTGATAGTGTACGTGTATTTCATATGCAATCTTATTAGAGATGGGGTGTATGATTATAGCAAAATTAAAAATTGAAGAGTATGATAGGTTTATTTTCAAAGTTATGGAGGCCTAAATGGCCATAAGGAAATAGGTGGAGGGGCTTATGCCTTATTTGTCTAAGTAATTCAATACATAAATAAAGAGTTGATGTGTTTCAATGGCACTTGCCAACAAACTCTCCTCAACACATTTGGCAGTCTTTAGTCTTTTGGATTCAACAACACAGCCAACAATTGACTTCATAACCACGTATGGATTAAATCATAATGAACATCATCATGACTGACCGTAATTGCCACGCACATCACATCAAACAACTTCCAAAACAATATTGTCCTCTCCGGGCAATGCTATGTTGCCCACTGGCGGGCAACATAGCATTGCCCGCCAGTGAGGGGGGCGCGGGCCCCATGTCCTCTAAATGAAGAATGCATTTATTTGTATTGCAGACGGCATCTTTCTCTCTACACACATTTACCAAATTGAGACCCATTTGCGACCCAAAATGCACAACCACAGATCAGATGTTCTTCGTAATCGTAGTAGTAAAACCAGATTTAACATTCTGCCATGGAAATGGAAATAAGCAATCAATATGCAGAAGCAGAACCTCTGGGTGGTCCGTCACGTTGAAGTGGGAGTCTCCGGCGCCAACTCTCTACCCACTGCCACAACACAAACCACACATCTTATGATCTTAAAGACGAAAACAATTTACCTTCTACTTCATTAAAATCAATTCATACTGCAAATGAAATTACAATCCGATAGGCCAAAAAGACACCTTTTTGGCAGTCAGGGCCAAGGCGACGCCGTCTAGGCCCCCTCTGCCTCCTCTCCTCTTCTCTTCATTTTGTCTTTTTCTCTTCTCAACCAAATAATAATAATAATAATAATAATAATAATAATAATAATAATAATACGGGGAGAGAACGAACGAACCAACCAACCTGTGGAGGAAGGAGGAACCAGGACAAGATGCATGTCTGCGTTGTTAGGAGGAAGAGGAAGATCTGACCTAAGAGGATAAAGCTTTCCGGTGAGCGGATTCCGGGAGCACACGATCACATCCTCCAGCCCCGTCTCTTCCTCCAGCTTTTCAGTCAATTCCTCCAACCCATGCCCTCTAAACCTGAAAGACGAATATGGCTCATCCCCATTCTTTCTCTCTTCCTCAATCTTGTCTTCGTCTTCCACAACGCTGTAATAGATAATCCGGCCTTTCGCTAAGCAATCGCCCGGCTGCATATACAAACAATGTAATTTAATTGGATGAAAAATGCAATTCTCACTGACAAATCAATGTAATCAATTGACCGGATATCTCACCTCAAGTTTGGAGCGAAGATGGAAAGAAGATGCAGAATCGGACCGGGCAAGCGGCGACAGTGAACCCGGTTCGGGAGCGTACGCCTCCGGCCGGAGCTCAACAATGTCTACTTCCCACAATATCCAATCCATGTGCCGGAAGGGAACATCGTGCGTGATGGAGTTCCTCCACGGCGGCAGCCCGCCGTTCGCCCTGAGATAGTTCCCGTACCGAGTCTTCAGCCGCACCTGAAACCCTTCCCTCACCGGCTCCCACTCCACCTGCGAGTCCAGCTTCCTCGGCAGCGATTGCGTCACTTTCCGGCCAGTGACGCCCAGCAGAAACTGCTCGTCCGCCGCCGTCAGGTACTTCCCGTAGCAGCTCTTCAGACGGACAACAGCATCGAAGCCGTCGACGAACTCCACCGTCCACTCCGCCCGCTTGCTCAGGCCTTGCCGGTCTTGGCACACCGACTCTTGGTCCTCCTCCGCCATCAAATACGTCTCGCGGTGGCTCCGTAGCCGGATCGTTTTGGCTTTCCGGAAGAGCTCCATTCCAAGCTGAATCGGACCCGGTTGCAGATTGGATCGCGGCTGATCTTGAACTCGCCGGGAAAGCGAAGTGGATGTGGTTATATGGTGATGGGACGTGGATGAGCGCGCGTGATGGCAAGTGTCTATTGGCGATCATGTGTTGGCGCCGTAGCCAGTAACTTCCGCGTTATAACTCCAGCTCTGCAGGATTCGTTGGGAAGTGATTGGATGCGGCACCGGGTGGGTTAATACGTGTACTCCCCGTAGCCGGCAAGATCGGTGAAGCACGTGACGGACGAACGCCTGTTTGATTAAAATATGAATTTTTATTTATTTTGTTTCATTTTTATATAAAATATTAATTATAATTTTAAGAGTAAAATGTAATAAGTATAATTTATATTTAAATAAAATATAATTATCTTATATTATATTTAATACTCAAAAGATTATATTAATTGATGATAAATATATTGTCTTTTGAAGTTTATAATTAACTAATAATATTATTTAAATACTAAAAATAATAAATTATTAATAAAAATTAATTTAAAAATAAATTATTAACCTTATTTTTTATTTTATGTTTAAAATTTAATATATGATTTTCTCGATTCTATTTAATTAATTTGATTCCCTAAAATATCGTTCCAGATTTAATGCTTTCCGTGTCGGCAATTCTCTTTAAGATGGATCCTCGTTAACCCACCCACCCACCCACCCACAACCACAAGCGTATGTGGGCCCCATCTTCGGTAGGATGTCGGGTCGGGTCGAGTCGGGTCTGAAGCGATTCATGCGAGGTCACGGAGCCAAAAATATTGCAAAAATACTAACAGATGCACCAGCCGGGAATCGAACCCGGGTCTGTACCGTGGCAGGGTACTATTCTACCACTAGACCACTGGTGCAGCTTGTGATATTCGTCTCACTTTATGTTTTATCTCTTTCATACAAAAAGATGGGAAATGTATCACCTCCTTTCATTCTCATAAAAATATTAACGTTATATTGGGATAGAAGAACTTAATTATTATTGAATAATTAAATTTTTAATTAAAAGAAAACATAAAACGCAAGACATATTCAGTTATATAGAAAATATTTTTTAATTTTTTTAATTTTATGCTATGAAATAAAAAAATATAAAGAAAGATGGTTTCAAATTTTCTCTATGTTGCACAAAAACATCTAATAGGAGCCGTTTCCCCATTTTCGAAACGTTTCTCATTCTCGTTTCAGACTCTATTTATGTATATTTTTTTAGAAAAATGTTCATTTTCGTTTCCTACTAGAAACGTTTTCTGTTTTCGTTTCCGTACAACATAGAATTTTCTAACATTATACGCTATTGATTTTTGATAAGGTTAAATCATTATAATCAAAATACAAGAAAAAAAAGAGTTGGTAAGGTATTGTTTGTTTTAGTATAAAACCATTTTAGGCATTATTTAGTAGGGGTTTGAACAAAAACATCAACAATTTTTCATTACTTCGATAGAGAAGGAAAAATGAGTTAATTAGGTCAGGCGAGAAAGTTAAGTTGTTTTTCTATTTATTTTTTAAGGTGGTGTTTGTTAAAATGAACTAGATAAGATTGAAATATTTTTTGAATCAAGATATGGAATGATCAAAATAAATCTAAAAAGTATTTTAATATTTTTATCAAATTATTTGTTAAATTTTTTTAAATGTATTGGAGGACATATAAGTTATTGTTTTCTTATTTGTAAGGTGTAAGATAACTTTATCTAGAGAGAGAAATAAATTTATCTAAACAATTCTAAATAAAAAGTCACGTGACTTATTTTTCAATAATTGTCAAATAAATTAATTTAACAAAATTAATAAAAAATATTTTTATCTAAAATATTTTTCACATTCTACTTTTTCTAGCACATAACTTAATTAACGCACACTATCTAAGTCAGTTAGGTTAGGGTTAGCAACCCAATGCCACTGGGACAAGAACTATTGCTTAGTTGATGTCTTAATATTAATTATTTTATATTAACAATAATTTTTATTATAATTTGTTTTCATTTTGGTCACACACCATGTAAAAACTCATAAAAATACTTTCTCTTCAAAAATACATTTCACCTAATCAAAACAAAGCAACACCTGCCCCAAGGTATAGATCAATTGACAAAGGAATAATCGTTGAGGTGTTACTCTTTGAATGCTCAGGTTCCATGTTCGACCCTGATTAGGAGAGAAAACTCAACAGTCAAGAATTATTCTAAAAATTAGAAAAATGTCAAACTCTCCTTATGTCAAGAGAGTGTAAAGATAAAAATTAGCTATTGAGTTCCCTAATTTATATCTTCTATTAGAATTGTAGGACCGAACAGTAGGGAGCGCTCGTGATGATGTATTAACCAAAATAAAATAAAATAAAGCAACACCTAGTACAACATATACTTCAATAGCAATAAAGGTTAAAACAGTCATTTACAAAAATAAAAAAACAAATGAAAACATTAAAAGAGTTATAACATTTGGCATTAGGCCTACTTTTATAGAAGTTAGATCAAAGTTAAATTGTTATTGAGTTTATGTAAAGTAAAAACAAATCAATCAAATCAATTGCCAAATTAAGTATGATCTAAGGCTGTTTGGCTTGGCATTTTTTTCAATAGCTTTTCCGTTATTTAACTTTTAAATTAAAAGTTAAATAATGTTTAAATTGATAATGTGTTTAGATATGTCTTTTTAAATTATTAATTATTAGTTATATATTTGGTTTAAAAGAACTGATAAACTATCAAAATTTGATAAAAAGATTAAAATAAACATAATATTAAATAATATAAAATTTTATTATTAAATATTGATAAATTATACATAATTACTAAAAATATATTAATACAATATTATTATAGATATTATATTATATATGTTACATATAACAATAATATATATTATTATGTATTATATATATACATACACGCAATGGGCGATGGGGATAGAAAAGATGAGGGTGGGGGTGATAGCCAACAGGAGCCGGTCGATAGGGGTGACGACAGTTATGGAGTGAGGGCAACGACGACTTGTAGTGGTAATGGTAGAACAAAAGTGACGGATCTGGAACTAGATGCGACGATGGCGCGACTCACCAACATGAGGTTGCTTGTGGCTGCCCAGTTGGATGGCAGTTATGGAGGAGGGGTGACGGCGACGACGACAATAATGGCAAAATAGAAGCAAATAAGAAGATGATGGGAGAAGATAGCAATGGAGGAGAAGATAGTTGGGACAAACATGTAAATATGAAAAATATTTGAGGGTAGAATAGTATTTTTCTCAATCAATGTAGTAACGTTTTTTGCCAAAGTTGTGGATACTAACTTTTTCTAAACGCTGTTAACATACTTTTTAAGCTATATAACTTTTAAGTTTAATATTATTGTTAAATATTTTATCATAAAACACTATATAACTTATAAGTTACTTGTACAACTTATAAGCAGTCAAACTGTTAAGCCAAACAACCTCCTAATTGAGTCTTGATTTAAAATTTGTATAGAATATTAAAAATTTATATCTCACAACGGGTAGAATACCGAAATAGAACTTTTTGGGGGTACTCTAAATTTATTTTCGTGATATTTCAATTTAAGTATTGTGGTGCTCCTAACTTTTGGGTAAAATAACCCTTAATTACATTTAAAATCATAACTTTATATTTTTTAAATAATATTAATTTCATAAACATTTTTTAAATATTACTTTTGATCATTTCATTGTTAAAATATTTTTGTCATCATTAGCCAAGCATATATAATAACAATAAAATTATTTTTTATATATGCATATTTTTCTAATGTGGGTAGAGATGAGTTTGGCGCATATTATCGAGCCAAGTGTTAGATCAGGCTTGTTTTGTATATTGTGAAAATTTTTGAATATGATATATATATATATATATAATAATAATTTTTTGAGTGAAAATCAGAAATGGACAGCCTCTTCCTCAGTGAATACCTTTTAAGCCATTAGGAATTTAAATACAATAATTAACATTAATTCTATCTCATTTAAATATCCCCTTACCTTTTTGCCACACTATCTTTTTCCCTACTTGCTAAGCCTTCCACGCTACTGCTGTCCCTTCTAATTTTCCTCTCTGCCTTCTCCTAATTTCCTTCTTGCATTATATTATTTATTTATTTTTATTTTTCTCTCTATTTATAGTTAGCTCAGCCGAACCCATTCTTTTACTTTAATATACAACCACAAGGTCATAGTTTCCTCCTTAATCCTTGAGCCCATCATGAAAAACTCACTCAACCGAATAACATCGTTCACTTTACATGATTCCCAATTTACATGACTAAGATTGATTATAGCAATCATCTCCTCTTTTATCAACTTTCTTTTCATCAACTTAATATGTATATATATATATTTTTATTTATCTAAATATTCAAATTTCACTTAACTAATTCTTAAGAGCGGATGATCTTTCTCTCTAATATACTCTTAAGTAAATTTAGATGTACTTGAGATGTGAACACAATTTATATATATTCAAAATTTAATATATTTTATATAAATATTATTCCTAGATGAGGTAGGCAAGACATGCCTTGAAAAAAAAGTAAAAAATTGGAGAAGAATGAAGAAGTAGTTGCCTTTCCTCAACATATTATACTTTATATATATAATATTCTATTGCTATTGTATAATATGCAACTAAAGAATGGCGAGAGAAGAATGGTGAGTCACTATATTATATGTATCTTCTACAACATCCTTTATTTCCACTAACACCTTATAATATATATATATATATAATTTATTGTTTTTTTCTAATGAGCAGCACGTGGAACAAGGAAAGAAGAATAGAGAGGAATTTTGTTAGTCTTTTAATTTTATAAACCAATCCATAATATCATATACGGTATTTATATGCACGTGTATACTTTATATTGACTATGGAGGAAGACGTCCCTTCAGCGTCCATTGTGCTGAAGTGATTACACCATTAATGCTAATATAATATATAATATATCATTAATATAATATACTAATAGGATGCTCGAAATACAAAACAATATTAGTAGTAAAAGAATACACGCAAATAGATGTGACAGATTATCAAGAAACATTCTTTCATTTAGTCAAGATGAATACAATTAGGATATTCATTTCTCTTGTTAGTTGTTTTAATTAGTCATTATTCTAATTTGATGTAAAAAATATCTTCTTTCATGGTGACTTAGAAGAAAAATTCAAGTGTTGAGATAAAGTCTAGAGTTATGGCCCATGGATTGTGTGAACTTCTATGGCTAAGAATTATTTTGAATGATCTTAAGATCAAAGTAGAAGAGATAATGAAACTGTATTATAATAATAACTCTGTTATTAATATTGTACACAATCCAATTCAACACGATCAAACTAAACTTTTAGAGATGGATAAACATTTTATAGAAGAAAAATTAGACAATGGCTTAAAAAAACACTCCTTATAAGCTAATAAAAAATCAATTAGTAAATATTCTAATTGAAGGTCTTCTACTAGCAAGATTTAGGAGATTATATGCAATCAAGAAATAGTCAACATATACTCTCGAGTTTGAAGGGGAGTGTGAGAAATCACATCAATCAATCAATCCATCTTATCTTATTTCCATTGATTGTGGGAATATTTCTATAATTATGGCTTGACTATTGTATATATTTGATTTCAGTTGTTTTGTTTCTTATTTTATAGTTTTCTATTTTATTATTTCTTATTTCTTGTTTTGTAATTATTTTCTTGTATACAAAGGGTGATTGACCTTAATGTAAAGATGATATAATTGTATAGTAATGGCACCAATATTCAAGAGGGAGTGAATTGGGTTGTTTTGAAAATTTATTTGAAAACTAAAATTTCTTTTTGAAGAATAAGATTTTAGTGCAAGTGAGAGTTGTTGAAATGTTTGAAATAATAAATGAAATAAAGAGTACAAACAAAAAAGGGATATAATGATTTATAGTGGTTCGACTTAAATCAAATTTAATCCACTACATTAACTCCTTATTAAAGATTTTTCAAACAATTCAGTATAATTCTTTTATCACTCCATATAGACCCTCTAGCAACAAGTTAGCAATGTACAATTTCTTACTTATACAAATAAGCCCTCTAGCACAACAAGCACGAAAATGCAACCCCTTGCTTCAACAAGCAAGTTCATTAGTACAACAAGCTACGTAATGCATAAAATGATACAAGATAAGAGAGAATCTAAGAGTGTGTTTGATTACATTACCTAGAATTTAATTCTAGGTAATATTGTCTAGAAAATAAAAACCACCTTACCCCCTTGGAAAATGAATTACATGGAAATAAGCTTTAAATGATTGTACTATACATATTTTTTCATAGAAAATGTAAGAGTGTTTGATTGCTTTCTATAGAAAATGTGTAATAATTACATATTTTCTATGAAAAATATGTGCAATCAAACACACTCTAAGAGTTAACACTCTTAGTTATAGATTCTCTAAAAAACTAAACAAGCCTTGAAATTAAATTACAAATATAAAAAACAAAACCTCAGAGATAAGTAAATTTAACAATAAAGCACACGAATGGATGAGCACTTGGAAGCTTACAATGTAATCACTTTTGCATCTAGAATCAATCATTTAATCTCTATTTATAGAATTTGGAAGTCCATTTGAAGAATCTTGTCATTGATAGTGGAAGGAGACAATCAGAATAGTGAAGAAATTAGTCATTAGATCTATCAAAAGAAATAAATTATTGACAAATTACTTAAGGATAGTCGACAAATCAAAATAAAATTTTACTATAGTCGGCAAATGGTTGATTTTGTCTTAAAAAAATCTTTTATATTTCTTTTAAGAGTTTTGATTGAGAGATGTTTTTACTCTATTTTTTCAATCTTCTTATGATATTTATTTAGGTCTTGAATGTTCATTTTATCAATTGAAATTGATTTTTGTTTGAGAGTTATGAACTTGAGACATAGAGAAAAACTTATTTGGAATATTTTCATCATCAAAACCTTAATTTCAAGAGTAAAATATCAAAAAATACATAAAAAAATTATTACAATTTCCCAAAAAAATAATTTTAAACTATATTTTATCTGTTCAATTTTTGACCTTTGAAAGTAAAAGGACCCTTGATGAGGGTAGAGACGGGGGGGGCTCTGCCACGTCATCTGAGAAAGTGTGTTAAGTAACAAAATGCGAATGGTGTCACCAACTTATGGAATATATAAAGTAAACTCTGCAAACATTCTATTTATTTTTATAATTTTTTAAATAAAGTCGCATATTTTTTTTATGATTTGTATTCCTTTAGACATCATTGGTGAATTCAAAAAAAATAATAATAATGTATATTCAGTAGTTTTCAAATAATATATTCGTAACCTCTTCTTTTTATTTTTAAATAGTTTTTATTAATCGATATTAAAACAAATACATTTATTATAACAAAGTCAACTAATACAAAATATTTTCTTAAAATTGTGTATTTAATCCTCTTTGACCACTGCCTTGGATAATCAAGTCAATTATTAAAGTGATTACTGTAAAAATGATTTTTAAGAAAAGTAATTACTGCAACAGTAATGTTAAGGAGGTATAAATATATAGTACTTTAGATAAAATATACTTATTATTTAATGTTTTTAGCATCAAAATAATTTTATTAATTGATAATATATTTACAATACGGTGTCATTATCACCAAGTAACATGAATATTTTTGAATTGTTTTAGAATTTTGGATAAAAAATAAATCACAATCAAATAATCAAACACATAAACGAACACAAAATTTTAACATGAAAAACTCAAATAGGAAAAAATCACGAGCATAAATAATAAAATATCACTAAGATTATATTATTACAATAATTTTAAAATATTACATATTTACAATCAAATTATAAGTCTTAAATCTCAATCTTAAATGAATTTAAATTTTAGGTAACAGTTATCATGAATTAAAATAAGATATACATATTATTTAAAAATAATAATATCTTAATTCAATTCATCGTAATTAATATGCTTATAATAATAATAATAATAATAATAATAATAATAATAATAAGCATTAGAATTTAGGTTTAATATTACTGGTTACCGTTACTGATCTAACAACAGCAGAAATTAATATGAAATTCGGAGATTTAATTATTAGATTAAGGAATAATTGACGTGATTGGTGGATCCTGATAAAAGAGTTTATAGGCGACTAATTTAACGTGCGGATAAGGAGAATCCTTCTTTTGGGGATCAAAAGGTGAAATCCCTCACCTTAAGGGTCTTCTGTAGCTCAACTCCAAGATTTCTGCAGATGAGGTAAATCACGAAACCTAACAGTGAGATTCGAACACGAGACTTATGATCGGTTATATAGCGACTAGAATCCAGAACTCTTTGAAACCAACATATGTATGGTCTCAATCGTTGGACTATACCCGTAGGGACATGGAGATTCTTTCCTTGAACATTAGCCTGATGATGAGCAAAGTTGATTATTAATTGTCTTTGTGATTATTAAGAATAACTCACTCAACTTTGATAATTGTCCTTGTGCAACTTTCAATATTTGAGGTTTTAATTATATTAGGAAGGTAAATTATAAATTAGACATTTGATCCTTGCGTAGGGCGATGATCAATCTCACAACTCACCAAATTAACACTAACATATTACTTATTCAACTGCTCAATTTAAACCCCGAGAATGAGAATAACCCACTCATCTGGTGATTATCAGATATGAGATGGGTTCAATTTATACAACAAACATTACTTAGTTATTATTTATTAAAATAAATAAGATAAAATTATATTAAATTAAAATTATAAAATATTTTAAAAAATTTATTAAATTATTTATTAAATTTTCTTAAATATATTAAAAGACACATATATTATTTTTTTATTTGTAAGGAACAATATAAATTTATCTAAAAGATAAAAGATAAATTTATTTAAAAAAAAATCTAAATGAAAAGTCATATAACTTTTTTTAATAATCATTAAATAAATTTAATAAATTAAATAAAAAAATTATAAAAAAATTTATATTTTATTTTTTTAATTTATATATTAATTAATAAACATTATCTTATTAAAATAAATTAAATTAATTCCGTGCCTTTTAAGTCAATGGCCAAAAAGTAATAAATAAAGTTTATTTTAAAAGAAAATATATACGTTACATAGTTGAGATGAGAGACACGTGTCCCAAGATGAAACAAACAACCTTTTTACTATTTCAATAGATAATAACATATATGTAATGATCGAAGGTGGGCCCCACTTCCAGATGACCCACTAATTGCGGGTAATGAAGAGAGTTGCTTGTTAGGTGGAATTCCATTTAATCAGTTGGGCCGTCAATTCAAATAGGAGGACAGAAAATTGACGGCAACTTTGACCTTTTTTTCAATTTTAATTTATATTTAATTTCTTGACCATTTTTACAACATCTCAATCATACAGTCTTTTGTTTTAGGTATTTACAATTTTCTAAAACAAAATTCAAATTTTAACCTAATGAAGAACAAATAGCATGAACACAAAATATCAAAAAAATTATCAGAAACTCATAAGGGGGGATTTGGTGGAATTTATTTCTTATGCTTTGTATTACTTTTGTTGTTTTAAGAGTTGATATAATTGACTTTTGAACATAATTTGTGATGTTCAAGAATTGATTCATCTATCAAATCTTTTGTTAGTCTAGACCACGAGTCAAACCTTGCTAGATTTGGGTTCACAAAACAGGTAAGAAAATGCATTGTCTAGTTTTGATCCACAAATTAGGTCTCACCCAATCTTTGTATTCTATGTATTATACGAGAGATCTTTTAAGATTTGATTATACGAGTTTTTGTAGACTTTCAAGTAAGTAGATCCTACCTAGGGGTTAAAATTCTTATAGACTAGTGATCAATCAAATGTTGACAAATTTGAGATAAATCTAATGAAGAACAAAATTCAAAATTTAACCTAATGAAGAACAAAATTCAAAATTTAACCTAATGAAGAACAAATAGCATGAACACAAAATACCAAAAAAATTATTGGAAACTCATAAAAAGAGGTTTGGTGGAATTTATTTCTTATGCTTTGTTTTATTTTTGTTGTTTTAAGAGTTAATATAATCGACTTTTGAACATAATTTATCATGTTCAATAATCGATTCGTCGATCAAATCTTTTGTTAGCGTAGTCCACGGGTCAAGCCTCGCTAGACTTGGGTCCACAAAATAGGTAAAAAAATGCATTACTTAGTTTTGGTCCACAAATTAGGTCTCACCCAATCTTTGTATTCTACCAGAGATCTTTTACGATTTGATTATATGAGCTTTTGTAGACTTGCAAGTAAATTGATCCTATTTAAGGGTTAAAATTCTTATAGTCTAGTAATCAATCGAATTTTGACAAATTTAAGATAAATCTAATGAAGAACAAAATTCAAATTTTAACCCAATGAAGAACAAATAGCATGAATACAAAATACCAAAAAAATTATTAAAAACTCATAAAAAGGGATTTGATGGAATTTATTTCTTGTGCTTTGTTTTACTTTTGTTATTCTAAGAGTTAATATAATCGACTTTTGAACATAATTTGTGATATTCAAGAATCGATTCATCCATCAAATCTTTTGTTAGCCTCGCCCATGGATTAAGCCTCGCTAGACTTGGGTCCACAAAATAGGTAAGAAAATGCATTGCCTAGTTTTGATCAACAAATTAGGTTTCACTCAATCTTTGTATTCTACGAGAGACCTTTTACGATTTGATTAGATAGACTTTTGTAGACTTGCAAGTAAGCAGATCCTACCTAAAGGTTAAAATTCTTATAGTCTAGTGATCAATCAAATTTTGACAAATTTGAGATAAATCTTATGCAAAGGTGATCATAATTCCTATGATTTCTTATAAGATAACAACTCTTAGATACTATTAGAGAATGAGACCTAATATTAAATTAAGGATTATCTCTACATAATTACAAGAAAAAAAAGAATATTACTTTATGGTAAACATTCTTAATATTTGTTCTAACATACTTTACCTTATTAGCTTACTCTTTTATCACTTTACCCCTTGCTTAAACATTGGGGTGACTTTCTTACTAATGCCTTGTTTAAACATCAAACTGGTTTTCCTAGCCAACCCTAAGACAGTCTCACTATTTCTATTCTGTAGTTTACCAATACTCAAGAAGCTTAATCGGGTTTTTTTGCTTCTTTCATGTAACTATATTAGTAGTCAATTTTTTACATCATTAATAATAAAAAGCTCAAAATAATAAAAGTTTTGATTTTGTCGTTATTCTCCTAAAAAAAGAAGAAGATATATTTTATATTTTTATTTTACTTATTTTATTAAA
This sequence comes from Diospyros kaki, assembly GCA_036245055.1. Taxonomy (NCBI): domain Eukaryota; kingdom Viridiplantae; phylum Streptophyta; class Magnoliopsida; order Ericales; family Ebenaceae; genus Diospyros; species Diospyros kaki. The sequence continues at coordinate 37,190,730 of BSEG01000016.1, forward strand.
TAAAACATTCATCTTATTCTAACGAAATACTATTACCATTTATAATACATATTATGAAAATATTATGTTAAACATAACTTATAATAAAATTAGTTAAATTATAACCTACCAACAAAGTCTTATCAAATTAAACACATGATGTGTTATAATTTTATTTATTTCCAATTTTTATGTCTAATTTTTTTATTATGCTTGATTTATTTTAATTTTTATAAAAATATAAAAGTATTTTTTGGAAAGCTTCCAAAAATCATTGAAAAAGAACACAACCCATCCAATCCAATCCAATCAACACGCAATTTCTTGATTTCCTTTTCAAAATAATGGAAGTCAACATTCAACAAAACATTAAAGAAAAGGTGTTACCAAATAAGACCTTAACTTTCTTCATCATATTAATTTTTTTTCTCAACCTAGTCTTAAATTGGGTTGGGATAATTTTTTTCTTCTAGACATAATACTAAATCGAGCTGGGTTGAGTGGAGTCTAATTAATTAATTTATTCTAATTACTAAAGTAAGACAATTTTAATAAATAGTCATTCTACAGGACTAATTTTGTCCTTGTTTCTATTGCTCTCGTCTCTTCTGTTATGGTCACCGTCTCATCATTGTCGGCGAGGTGAGGTGAGACAGCAAGGGCAGGGGCAATTCATGGGAGAGGAAAGGAGAGAGTAGGACGTGAGAGTAAAATTATCTTTTTGCTCTCTTTCAATAATCCGATGGATAAGTTCGTCGGACTTTCTACAATTTTTCGTTGAATTATTGAGGGTAGTAATGCAGTTTAGTTGGATATAATATTGGGGCAGAATGTTAAAATAAAAGTTACGGAAACGTCTTTATCTCAACTTATGAGGTTTTGAAAAATTAGGGCAGAATTGCAGGAATGAGTGCGCGTGGGGTGATGCAGCTTAGGCTTACCCGCAAGCTCTAGAAGAATAGAAGAGGGCGGTGAAGAAGGAGGGACTCTCTCTCTCTCTCTCTCTCTCTGAAAGTGGAATGGCGAAAGTGATTTCCGAACATGGTAGTTGTAGCTACTGAAATTACATCATCATCGCGTTTTGTTTAATTTATATCTTCTTTCTGAAACCAACAAATGAAATCGTGTTCTCCACTCCATTCTTAGCTCCCAATTTTGTTGGATTCCATTCCATTCGTGACGACGACGAGAAGCAGCAGCAGCAGCAGAGAACAAAGCAAACTCAGTTGCAGAGTTCAAAAGAGCGCTTTCTGAGTTGAAGCGATGAAGAAATTGAAGAATTATTACTTGCAATTGAGGCATCCGCAGACAATGGAGAGGAAATGGATCTTCCCCCTCGCCATTGGTTCCGTAGTTTCTCTCTTTCTTCTGTTTCTCGTAACCCTAACCTCCTCCGACGGCACTCCTCTTCTCCCCCTGTACCGCTCCGGCGGCGCCGCGTCGGTCTTCGTCGAGTCGAAGCTGCGGCCTCTGCCGGTTTCCTCCTCCCCTCCACCGCCGCGATTCGCCTACCTCATTTCCGGCTCCGCCGGTGACGGGAAAATGCTCAAGCGCACGCTGCAAGCGCTCTACCACCCCGTGAATCGCTACGTCGTCCACCTTGACGCGGAGTCGTCGCCCGAGGAGCGGTTCGATCTGCGAAACTTCGTCGACAACCATCCGACTTTCGCCAGATTCAAGAACGTGGTGATGATCACCAAGGCCAATCTGGTGACCTATCGCGGGCCGACAATGGTGGCGAACACGCTGCACGCCGCGGCCATCTTGCTGAAGGGAGGTGGCGAGTGGGACTGGTTTATCAACCTCAGTGCCTCGGATTACCCACTCGTTACTCAAGATGGTGGGTCTTTCTCCAAGATCTAGTTCTTCAGCTTCCAAGAGTTTTGATTGCTTGTATTTGCTGAAAAACTGGTTAATGGCTTTTTGATTGATTAGATCTGCTTCACGTGTTCTCTTATCTGCCGCGCGATCTCAATTTCATCGATCACACCAGTGACATTGGGTGGAAAGAGTATGGGTTTTTCCCCCCATTTTAACAAAATCTGGAGCTCTCTTTTTACTAATTCTGCTGAGCATATTTCATGATACTTGTTAATCATGTAGGTTTCATCGGGCAAAACCAATAATTGTTGATCCGGGGTTGTATATGAGAAAGAAAGCTGACGTTTTCTGGATTACACAGCGAAGAAGTGTGCCGACAGCCTTCAAGCTCTTTACAGGTGCAAATTTGATGTTGCCTTCTCGTTCATATTTTCCTTTGTACTTCAAATCTCTCGTCTTGATTCACTATTCATAGTTTTTGTTTTACCTATTGGTGATCTATTTTGTCTCTTCTTTTGCCTTTTTTGGGATGGTGTTTCCATTTTAGATTGTTTTGGTTCATTTTATTTTCGTTTCTTTCCTCTCTTTCTGGCTGTGTTTCTTTTATACAGCTCTCTTATCAGTTGCTTATTGAAATAATTGGTAAATTCGTGTTTGTTCTTCTTCGTCTTTTTTTCCCCTTTTCATTTGATTAAGTTAACCTTCTCAAATAAACTTGTCACTCATAACATCTTTGGTTGTTAATGGTTCAATCTGCATTATGTTTCAGTTAGTGATATAACACTTTAAATAGCTCCATGTTTCTCCATGTTTTTGCATTCCATTGTTTTTATTGCCATTGCATCAGTAAGTAATTTTGTTTAATTGTGTTGGGTTTGCTTGGACATCTCATGGAAATTCCATTATCCAACTGTGATGCATGTGAGTTTTTAATTAATTCTATTTTCCATGGAACTTCTTCCTCTTGTTGGTCATCTTATTCTCTCCCTTTCCCATGTGATAAAGTTCTTGTAATTGAGAGTATTATGATCACTTCATTATTAGGATGAAATGTACTTCCAAGTGGCACCCCTCCTGTTTTTAACAGCTAACCTTCAAAGATCCATACCGTAATGTTATACTTTCAGGTTTTAGATTGTTTTTTGGGCTATAGGGCTACTTTCTTTTTTATTTTCTAGTTACTACAGTGTCTTTGATGGTTACAAGTGAAGCTTGATGTTGTAATGTGTTTTCTAATTATATACGTGTATATATATATATTCTGGATTTTTAAGATTCTATGACTACTTTGTGCATGTGTTGAATTACCTGATTATCAATAATGAATTTTCTTTTTGAGCTTTGCAGGTACTGATCCCCTTGTGTCAAAAGTCACTGGACCTTGGTCCTCTTCTGTGAACCTCTTGAACCTTGTATATTCCTCTCTAGTGTCCTGTTCCTCTCTGTCACGATCCTAAGGGCACTTAAGGAATAAGCTACGTTGTATGTTAGTTAGGAGCTAAAGGCGGGAAATTAGCCATAACCAACTATGGTTATTCGGTTAGGATTGGCTGTATAAATACTGCCCATGTAAAGAAATAAGCATCAATGATGAAGTAATTCCAGTAATCTCTCACCTATGTTCTCTCTCTTTCTCTCTCTTTGCTGTTAATTTCCAACCGAGTCAGGCCCAATTCTCGGGTCCTGACATAGTGGTATCAGAGACGGTCGAACCAACTAAGGGAGGGCGGAGCCCTGCGATGGACGAAGGCGGACAGAGCGGAAGGGATGGCTGAAGGAACACGGACGCGACAGATGGAAGCGCGAATGGAGGCGATGGAATTTGAGGTGCACCAGACTCAAGAAGCGATGACACAGACGCGAGAGGAACTGGTCGCGATGAAGGACGAGATGAAAGGGGATGCGGAAAGAACCCGGGAAGCCTTAGAACAATACGGACAAAGACTGAACAGCGTCTTGGGGATATTATCATCCTTGCTGCAATTTCAATTGTCACCAGAATTTCCTCCTAGGGGAAATTCGGAACCCTTACTGTCAACTCAGGGTCATATACCTAATCGAGACCAGCCAAGGGCGGAGGAGTCGAGGTCGAATCAAGAAACCCAGGTGCGAAACCCTCTATATAACTCTCATAGCCCACGATTAGAAATTCTTATGTTTGAAGGAACTAAGCCGAGGTGGTGGGTGAGGCGTTGTGAAAGATTCTTCCAGTTATATAAGGTACCCGAGGAGCAAAAGGTTACAATGGCCGCAGCCTACCTAAACGATACGGCTGACTGTTGGTACCAAGGGTGGGCTCAAGATCAAGACCAGGGAAGAAATTGGGGTGTTTTTGTGGAAAAGCTATGTGCAAGATTTGGGGAAAGAAGTATTGGAGATGTAATCGAAGAGTTAAGTAAACTAAAACAAGAAGGGTCAGTGGTGGAATATCAAACAAGATTTGAGGAATTGAGAGCCAGTGTGTGCTTGGCTCAACCTGGTTTAACGGAGCAATATCTAGTCTCGACCTTCATTAGTGGGTTGAGGGAGGAGCTTCGGTCAATGGTAAAGATGTTGATGCCAGCGACTGTAAGTCAAGCAGCAGAAAAAGCAAGGCTCCAAGAGTTGACGTTGGAAGCAATTTTCAAGAAACACAGGGTACCCCTGAGAGCAGGGTTTGGAAATGGCCAATCGAGTGGGGGTAATTTCAAGACTATGACTCTATTGGTGACTCAAGGAACACCTAAAGGGGTCTACAATCCTCAAGGACCCAAGAATGCGGTTATGGAACAAAGGCGACAGCTAGGGCTTTGCTTCAAGTGTGGGGATAAGTATAGCTTTGGACACCAATGCAGGAAACAAATAATGCAAATGGAAGGGGATCAAGAAGAAGAAGAAGCAGTGGTAGAGGAAGAAGTAGGGAATCAAGAAGAATTACAAGAGGAGGAAGGGGGCGAGATTTCGTTTCATGCCTTAAAAGGCAGTCCCATGGGACAAATTATTAAGGTAAAAGGCCATGTGGGGAAAACAAGGCTAATGATATTGATTGACAGTGGGAGTACCCACAGTTTTATCAGTGAAACTACAACCAAAAGTTCGAAATGGGCCTTAACAGCAACCACTCCCTTATCCGTAACAGTGGCTAATGGTAGTAAGATGCTCAGTCATTATAAATGCAGAGGGTTCAAGTGGGTGATGCAGGATTAAGAATTTGTGGCTGACCTTAGAGTTTTGGAGCTGGGAGGATGCGATATAGTCCTGGGCGTTGACTGGATGAAGACGGTTAGTCCCTTAACTTTTGATTTCAATAAGTTAGAGGTGACTGTGGTAGTGGAAGGCAGGAGGCTTACTTTGCTGGGCAGCCTGGAGCAAGGGGAATGCAGGATGATTAAAGGCAACAAGCTGCACAAGATGATGGTCACGAAAGGAGGGCAGATAGCGCAGTTATATTCTATACAAGCAATGACAGTGCAGGAGGACAGCAAATCCCAGAATAGCCAACAACCAATTGATCAGACCATTGAAGTCCAAATCGCTAGGAAAGTACATAATTCGGATACTTTGCGCTTACTTTTGATGAATTTTAAGGACTTATTTGATGAACCCCACTCCTTACCACCTCAACGTTCTTTGGACCATTCCATTCCTTTGAAACCACATTCAGACCCTATTAACATTAGGCCTTACAGATACTCTCCCATCCAAAAGTCTGAAATAGAAAAACAAGTCAATTCTATGTTGAAAACCTCTATAATTCGTCCCAGCCAAAGCTCATATGCTTCTCCTATACTTCTTGTAAAAAAAAAGGATGGTACATGGAGATTTTGCATTGATTATAGGCAGCTCAACTTTCACACTGTCAAAAATAAATTCCCTATACCCTTAATCGAAGATTTACTAGATGAACTCCATGGATCCAAGGTTTTTTCCAAATTGGATCTCAGATCTGGTTATCATCAGATCCGTATGGCACCTAATGACATCCACAAAACCGCTTTTCGGAAACACCAAGGGCTGTACGAATTTACTGTCATGCCCTTTGGATTAACCAATGCGCCCGCAACTTTTCAAGCCTTAATGAACCAAATCTTCCAGCCTTACTTGAGGAAGTTCATCCTTGTTTTTTTTGATGATATCCTCATCTATAGCCCTGATTTAAAACAACATGCTACCCACCTTCACCTTACTTTTGAAGTCCTTAGGATTCATCACTTGTATGTTAAGCTATCTAAATGTGCCTTTGCTGAAACTGAAGTGGAATATTTGGGACATATTGTGTCGGAAGAAGGGGTGAGGACAGATCCGGCTAAAGTGGCTGCCATGGTAGAGTGGCCAAGACCAGTGGCTGTAAAAGAATTGAGGGGATTTTTGGGATTAACGGGGTATTACAGAAAGTTTATTCGGAATTATGGGACAATAAGCAAAAGCCTAACTGAATTGCTTAAGAAGGATGCCTTCCAATGGAATCCTAAAGCTGAAGCTGCCTTCATTCAGCTTAAAAAGGCTATGACTGAAGCCCCGGTGTTAGCATTACCGGACTTTACAAAAGGTTTTGTAGTGGAGACGGATGCTTGTGACAAAGGAATAGGAGTTGTGCTGATGCAAGGAGAACGACCAGTGGCATTCATTAGCCAGGCTTTAGCTCCAAAACACCTAGGATTGAGTGTCTATGATAAAGAATTACTAGCAGTATTGGCAGCAGTAGAAAGATGGCAACATTACTTGGAAGGGTCTCCGTTTGTGATAAAAACCGACCACCAAAGCCTTAAATTTTTGTCACAACAGAGATTGCACACACAATTACAGCGGAAAGACATCTCCAAACTAATGGGATTAGATTTCACAATCCAATATCGGAAAGGGAGAGAAAATGTGGTAGCAGATGCATTGTCCAGGAGGGATGAGACAGGCACTTGTCATGCAATATCAACTGTTCTACCTATGTGGATTCAAGAGCTGGTACGAAGTTATGATACCACAGATTGGATTAAGGAGAGGGTAGCTCAATTAGCAGTGCAACCAGCAAGACAGCAAGGAAATCCTAAGGGATATACTTTAACTCAAGGGGTGCTTCGTTACAAAGGCAGATTGGTAGTTGGAGAAGACCAAACTCTTAAAGAACAGATTATAAAGGCCTTACATGACTCACCAATAGGGGGACATTCGGGTATAAGGGTGACCTACCAAAAGGTAAAGAAGCTCTTCTTCTGGCCGAGATTAAAAAGGGATGTGGTACAATTGGTGCTATCATGTGCGATCTGTCAGCAGTGTAAACATGAACAGGTCCCGTACCCGGGATTGTTGCAGCCCTTAGCAATTCCGGAGCAAGCCTGGGAGGGGATATCAATGGATTTCGTGGAAGGCCTACCTAGATCAGAAGGGAAGGATGTAATATTAGTCATAGTAGATCGGCTGACCAAATTCAGCCACTTTATCAGCTTAACTCACCCATTTACAGCAGCAGAAGTGTCTCGAGTCTTCCTAGATTCGGTGGTCAAGATCCATGGGGTGCCTAAATCCATAGTATCGGACAGAGATACCATTTTTACTAGTCGCTTCTGGCAGGAATTATTCAAGAAATTAGGCGTCGGGTTGCATATGTCAACTGCATACCACCCCCAAACGGACGGACAAACGGAGCGGGTAAATCAGTGTGTTGAAGCCTATTTGCGCTGCATGTGTTTCACCAAACCCAGGAGTTGGAACAAGTGGTTAGGCCTAGCTCAATGGTGGTACAATTCGAGTTACCATAGTACCATTAAAAGGAGTCATTTTGAGGCCATGTTTGGGTATAAACCAACCCTCCTACCAGCAATTTCAGGCCCTAATCCGACTATGGCAGCAGTGGGCGAGTATTTCTCACAAAGGCAGTCGCTGATAACTATTTTAAGGAATGAGTTAACCACTGCCCAGAACCGGATGAAGCAGATGGCAGATAAAAAGAGGACGGAAAGATCATTTGATGTGGGGGAGTAGGTTTATTTGAAGGTCAGACGTTTCCTCCAACAGCCTTACACCACAATTCCAGTATCCAAGCTGAGCCCTAAGTATTTTGGACCATTTCCTATTGTGTCCAAGGTGGGAGCAGTAGCTTACCGATTGCAGCTGCCAGAAAGGGTGCAAGTTCACCCTGTTTTTCATGTGTCATTGCTCAAGCCAGTTAAGGGGCCCCTAACTAATGTCAGCACAGAATTACCTCCCATAGTCGAGCAGCTGGAAGAGGAGGTAGAGCCCCGCGCCATTGTAGAGAGGAGGATCATATATAAGGGCAGTTTACCTATTACCCAAGTACTGGTTCAGTGGACCAATCGGCCACCAGAGCATACTACTTGGGAAAATTTACTAGAGCTGTTGCAGCAGTTTCCCAGGGCTGCCGGTCTCTTATAATTCTTGAGGACAAGAATTAATTGAAGGGAAGGGCAGTTGTCACGATCCTAAGGGCAGTTAAGGAATAAGCTACGTTGTATGTTAGTTAGGAGCTAAAGGCGGGAAATTAGCCATAACCAACTATGGTTATTCGGTTAGGATTGACTGTATAAATACTGCCCATGTAAAGAAATAAGCATCAATGATGAAGTAATTCCAGTAATCTCTCACTTATGTTCTCTCTCTTTCTCTCTCTTTGCTGTTAATTTCCAACCGAGTCAGGCCCAATCCTCGGGTCCTGACACTCTCCCTTGATCTATCTAGTGCACAATCAAGGTTGACATTCAAAATCCTTGAGGGGGGGATTCAATGTGTCACCTTCTTTGGGCTGCTTGGGTCTTGTGGTTTTGTGGCTAGTGCACTCGACACAGTCATTCACTCTACTTAAGGGATTTGGGCCTATAGCTAGTTTGAGAGATATCAGGGGCATCTGAGTGAATTCCACACATGGACAGAACTACCAGAATGCCACTCTGGATTTCATGAGATCAACCATACCTTAAGTTTTTATAGGAAGGTTGTCTTACCAGAATGCCACTCTGGATTTCATGAGATCAACCATACCTTAAGTTTTTATAGGAAGGTTGTTAAGACATAGGACTCCTTCCTCCATCACATATAAATAAGTGAACTGGTCTATGGAAAGGACAAGTAACGTTCAACGTGTTGTCACCCTCCCCATATTCTCTCTGAGTTACCTCTGGATTGCTTCAAATCTCAGCCCATCACTTCTTGAAGGACCACCCAGCAAGCTCTCAAGAAAGCTCAGACTAAAGAAGTGGCATAAATTAGATAACATCTTCTTTTGTATAATACATCTTTGGAACTAGCTCTTGTCTCGAGCAATTTGCTGAGGGTTAAGACTGAGAGCTCATTGATTTTTGAACCCGTCATGTATTGATATGGCTAACATCATAGACCCTGAATATAAATGAAGGGGGAAATAACTAGGAAACATGCACAAGAACATACCATCATTTTACTTATTTAACTTCTAAGCTAATGACTAGTGTAGTGAAACTTGAGTTTTACAGTTTCTGACCTTGGAAGGATGTGATATCAATGCTTCATCATTCTGGTGGAACTTTCAAACTCCTTATAATTTAATATGATCATGTTTTGGTGATTCTTATATATCTAGAGACAAACTTGATTCATTGCCAATCCTACTTATTTATCCATGTTGTATGATGTGTGTTTGTGTTTTACCAATGCCTTCATATCTCAAAATTGTATGGTTGGCTTAATATCTTAAGGAGTTCGATTTCAAAGGCAAAAGTTTGTGATTATGGACACACACATATTGGGGTTTTGCAATATAAGTAGATTAAGTAAATTCAGACCAATCGATTATCATCATTTTCTGCCAATGTTTGGTTGCAACTTGCAATGAAGCTGATAATGTCTTTTTCTTCAAGTCAGTCCATGGTTGATTGGCTGTGCCCTTGATTCTTATTTTTATTATTCTCTGACTGCTATTTTGTTTGAATCCTTAAGAAATGGTGTCTCTTCTCTTTGTCTGTGTCCTTTATTTTTACTCCTAATGAATGTATTTACTGGCCTTCATTGCCTATTCATGAACTTTTTAACTGTTTCCCACTTTCCTCTATTTTTCTGTAGTTGGTGATACCTTGAACTTCTGAAGAACAAATCTTTTGTCAAGCTGTTTTTCTTTTCATTGACAATTATGCATGCCAGTTCACAATTATGGATACTCATTTAACACCTTATGGAGCAGTGCTAATGATGATGGCTTCTTATAATGGATGACTACTAACTTTTCTGGCACATGCCAAGTGTGCAGGATTCTGAACCTCATGTCAATTATTTCTGTTTTTCCTAGCTAGGACCACCGATTTCTGTGTTTCCATGCTTTTTGTTGCAAATGCGGTTAGGTTTTCTCTGCATTGCTTCACTGTTACTAGGACCATTTGAAACAGGTGAACTTCCCATTTAGATGACAAGGCTATTGGTGTCAAATGGCACTGGACATGCCTGAGGTTGAATGTGCCTCTAGGAGCATGTTTGACGAGATGAAGAGGTTAACGCCATTGGGTGAAGGTTCATTGGATGTAGTTTTCTTATTTTATTTTTTCTTTTACATAAATCTATGGAGTATGGATATCATAGAATATATTAACACTGGATAGACACCCCAATATTGTAATTTAAAAAAAAAGAAAATTCGAGCAAAATATGGAAAATGCACATCAAATAATATATTTCTAGAATAGTGTATTAGTAAATAAGTCAAAATTTTAGAATTCAGAATGCTTGAAAATTGGAAAAACTTAATGGAAGGAGGACTACTAAATGTAGATCTATATTGGTTCTATTTTATAATTAAATTTTATTTTTTAAAAAGAAACGTATGTGTAGATGTTATTTGTTTTAAAGGATGGGCACACAAGATCCCACCACAGACACGGTTGTCCTGAAGTGTTGGGTTTTGAGAAAAGTACAGGAATAAAATGAAATAAAATAAATAATAGGACATACTTTGACAAGCGTGTGGCAAGCATTTTGAAATGTCTGTGTTGGTTCTTGACACAGGTGATGCTTCTGTAGAGAGTCCATGCTCTCTAGAGATGATAGTTCAAATGATTCTTTCAGGCAAATCAATATAAGTTGCAGTTTTTTAATCCTGTGGTTCAGGTGTAGTATATGACAACCTTGATGAGGTCCATTTGAAGCCCCCAAGGTTAGATGAAGACGACGTATGGTTTCGTCCTTAATCTCAATATTCATAACCATGTTTAAATGTATGAAAGTCTTTTTGTAATGTTAGGAGAATTTTTTTGCAATGGGAAATCAATGTTTGAGACACCAGAAATTATATCTAGTTTGGCAATGTAGGACTACTAGTACTCATATGCCACCAATTTCTTTCGAGTATTTGTGAAAATCACATGGTCTAGTGCAATATAGGATTGAATTTCATGGCAATCACATTTTGATGAATTCTACCCCACCTAGAGTCTGAGCTAGCTCAGCAAAAATTGGGGAGTGGTTATTTATGTTTTCTTCCTTCTTGCAATATAATGGACTTGCTGATAATATTTTTAATGAAGTGGGTTTTGTCCATGATCCTTTTGATTCATGATCTTAATTTGTGGAGTAGTGGAATGAAAGTTCTAGGCAGGTGAGGACTGGCCTGAAGGACAAATATTAGAAGGTACTTGGATGGGTCAGATAGGAATTGGCAGTGGTTCTTCATATTTTCTACATTGAAAATTTGTTGCTTTGTATGGATTGTATTTACTTGAATTACTAGACATGCTAATTAGTATGGTAAATACATATTGAGAGTGATAGTAGAGTATTGCATGCTCTAATACCTAACTACATGCATTTGTAGCCAATGACGCCATGAGTATTAAACTGCAGTCTCTCGATCTGTTTGTTACATAAGTTGATCTTCAAAATATTGGAACTATATTCAGACATACCAATTTTATGATCATAGGCTTTGACTTGAGCATCATTTCTAGTCCCTCTTTCGTGTCAGCTGCTTCTGCAATTAATTTTTTCTCTTCATTTTTTCTTTCTTCTTTCTTCTTCTTTTGACTTTTTCTATAGCAAGAGAGCTTAGGCAACCCAATGGGATAGAAGTTTAATCCATAGGGAATTGCAATTCAGAATACCTGAATGGGAAATCAAATAAATCTTTTCAATCATGGAGAGAGAAATAAATAAGAAAATTTGTATAAACTTGGTGGATCCTGTAAGTTATCAGCAAAGAAACATGAGAATTCTCCATGATTCTCAGATATTGAGTATATTCATGACCGGGGAATGAGTGATATTTGCCATTGTGGTTGTGCCAATCATCAATGTTGGTTATTCATTGGATTTTGATTGTTTGCTGGGGGGACGGGCAGTGAGAGAGATATTCAAGTGAGACTGAACGACTGAGAAAATAAGAAATAGTCAGTTATTTCCTAATCTGGTTGATTTATCAAATGTTGTCACTGAAGGATACGTAACCCTGTTACAGCCCATTGACATAGCATTCTATAATCACGTCAATGAAATCTGGCAGAAGTGAAGTAACACTCATGTGTCAATGGATTGATGGGACTGATTTGGAGCCTTAATATTTGCTTATATATATATATTTGTATAGTTTCAAATTGCATGGTTCATGTGAATAGTGTGCGGTTCCATGGGTGCAATGTTTGAACAGTTCAAAGTGGTTTTGCAAAATCAGGAGGCCTCTTGAAGGTGCTCCCCTCCTGGCTGTGTGTCGATTATAGTTGTTCAGTTGAGATTAGAGTTGTGAATCGATGTATTCATTTTGCTAATTGAGAATCAGGAACCAAATCAAATCATAAGAAAGAACATACAACATAAGAAATCTAAGCATAAGTCTTGTATAAAATATCTAATGCGTTAAAAGTACGTCTTAAAGTACTAAATAAATATATAAAAGCGTATCAATTATCAACATCATCATCTTCTAAGTTCTAACTAATCATCCTCAAGTTATCATTGGTATCATCTTCTCCCTCACTATTTTCATTATGAGTATTGAGTATATCCTCTTGTTCTTATTCTTGCTCCTTTTTTATCTTCTTTCTCCTCAACATCAATCAATTTAACTTCTTCACCTTTAGCAACTTTACTGTGTCTTTTCTATGGTAGCAGTCTGTAGCACATTACAAAAAAGTCAAAGGTTGGCCGTGTGTATTCTTAAGCCCACTAGTGGCAAACACACTAGTTTCAAAAGGGGTCAGTGAGGCTAATCTGGAGTGTTTACTGGACTTGTCCCTAGTTTTCTTTGGATTAGTTGCTATTCTATGGCTTTTAGAACATTAGTAAGCCTTCTTCAGTGTCACTGATCCTCAAAATTCACATTTGTAATTCCCTGCAATTATCTTGAGCTATGTGATCCATTCAATAATTTGCAGGTTTATATCACAAATTTCAAGTTTGCTGACCTTGAAAGTTGGATTCAGTTATCCAAATTTATAATACAATTTATCCTCGCCATAATGCTGAAGAAGTACAAGTGCATCTAGAAAGCTACTATGTCTGTTTTGGATGACTCTGATTGACATGTTTTGGGCACTGGTCCAGATGTGCTTTATTATTATTTATTTGGGTAGATTACACTCAACACCCTTGAGGTTTTACTAAACAATAATGCATGTCCTCTACATTTTGAAAATTACACTGACCTATCAAACGGATGTTAAATAACTTATTATACTTGCAATTTCACCCCTGAAATATTAAATTCTCTATATAAAACGACAGGGTGTTCCCTGTGTTAGTAAAATTTGGGAAGTTATACAGGGCACCTCTTTGATTTCTCAAAGGACAATGATAATCTTGATGATTAGGTGGGCCAATTGCATCCACTAAGTGGGGAAATCCCCATATTGCCACTCCCCCGTTCACTTAACATTTGCAAATGGTGAGTGAAAGAGAAGGTGCAAAATGGAAATTTCCCCCACTTGGTTGATGCAATCTGTGCACTTGGGGTACCTCTCTAATTTGTTAAATGTGTGAAAAACTTGAAGAAACTAGAATAGTTTTCCAGAAGAACTAGAATTTTGTAAAAAGTGAGAGGCTTCCATTGAGTACATAGGGAAAAAAAAATAGAGAACTAAAACTCAAAAAATACAAACAAATGAAAAACTGAAGAACCACCCCCCCCCCCCCCCCCCCCACAAAGGGAAAAAAAAGATGCTTAGATAGAGTGAGCAATATAGAGAGAAATGGATGTATTTTGGCCAATTTATTACTAGTTTTGGTGATGGTATGGTTTTCTATTGAAAATACAAATGGCTATTAAACATCAGGGGTCAATGTGATACATGAAGGATAGTGCCCGCTATTTAATGTGCATGAAATAGATTGGATTTTAAAGAAAATAGCTTAGAATATAATTATAAAATAAGAAATTATGGATTCATACCTACAATGAATTCTTTTGTATAAATTTTTCTTTATTGGACGTGTAAGACAAAAATAATATGCAGTTCTTGTGAGAATAATTTGGTAGAAAACTCATAAACATGACATAAGCCTTATAGAAGATATGATGGTAGATAATGATGATTAGTGAGTTAGAATCTTGAGTTAGAATCTATGTAGTGGGATTAAGGTTGGTTGTAATGTATTTCTATTTTAGGATTAAAGCAAAAATTTTCATTTTTTTGGTAGGTAAAATTCTATAGAAAATATAAGATTCTTTCATGCACGTTGTTTGTCAATCTGTATTAGGTAGAATGTGTAAAATGAACTACTACCATTTTTTTATGTATAATATAAATGCTTCGAATGTGAAACATGAACAAAATTGTTAGGGCTGTTTAGTTGTGGAAAAAAACCTCAGTTTTCTAGGAAATTACTCCACAGAAAATGAAAAATTCGAAAACTTGTTCAAATACAAAAAAAAAATTCTAAATAGAAAATAGAGATTTGTAAAATGCAGTTCTCCAAAATTGAATTGAACTTGGAAAACTCCTAAAATAAGTTTTCCAAATTTTTCTTACTAATTTGGGGATTTGGAAAACATGGTTTTCCACATTTTTTTTTCAAATAATCTCTATCTCCTCTAGCACAAGTTACCACTTACACAAAAGGTTAATCTATTTCTTTCTCTCTTTTTTGAACATATGTTCCAATTTTCTAGATTAAAAATTATTTTCTGCACTTCTAAGATTTGAATGCCTTTTTTTTCAAATTTTTTGGAAGAAAAATAAAAACTAGAGATTTTATAGAAAATCAGAGATGGAAAACTGGAAAATGTTTCCACAACTAAACAGCCCATTAGTGATTTGTACGCTAAAATATATACTTATTTATGCGTGTCATTACTGAATCACGACCTCATCTTTTAAAATCTATCTTGTCTAATGTTGTATCATATCTTTGTGTCGTTTTGTTATTTTGTTTCTTAGCCTAATATCGTTGTTTTGGCATTTAAAATCTAGAAGGCAGTAAATTGCCATTTCTTGTAGTATCAGACAATAAAATGCAATTCGTTGCTTTTTGTATCCCTTTTGTGTCCCCTCTTGTCTTTGTTGAAGATGGAATGATTTCCCCCCCCCCCCTCTTTGTGACTGTTAATTGGTGAAAAGATTCTATCTCATAAGGTGCATGAACCATATTTATGTGTCAGGGTATATATTTAAACAGAAACTTGTAGCATTATAAATCCGAATATTGCCATGAAATTATGTAGCAAGCAGGACTGTTAAAATCCTTAAACCATTTAGAGACGTATTGACTATGTTTGAGTGCGCATCATTGAAATCAAATATTCTCTATTTTTGTAGGTTCTGCTTGGATGGCACTTTCTCGTCCTTTCGTTGATTTTTGCATATGGGGATGGGACAACTTACCTCGAACGGTCCTAATGTACTACGCAAATTTCCTCTCCTCCCCTGAAGGATATTTCCACACCGTCATCTGCAATGCTCAAGAGTTTCGCAATACCACGGTGAACAGCGACCTGCACTTCATATCCTGGGACAATCCACCGAAGCAACATCCGCACTACCTCACCAGTGATGACATGTCGAGGATGGTCAATAGTAATGCCCCATTTGCGAGGAAGTTCCATCAGGACGATCCAGTGTTGGACAAGATTGACTTTGAACTCTTGTTTCGTGGTCAAGACATGGTCGTTCCTGGTGGGTGGTGCATGGGAAGTCGGGAAAATGGAACCGACCCATGTTCTGTTGTGGGCAATACCACTGTCCTGCGTCCAACTGCCGGTGCTAAAAGGATGGAAAACCTCATCACCTCTCTCTTATCAAGCGATAATTTCCGAGCAAGACAATGCAAATAGCAAAATGACCATTCTTGGGGGAACTTCCCAGTGTTCCCATGCCGATAGGCCTGCACCAGCAGAGAAGGAAAAGGTGGAAGCACAAGGTAATTAAATTAGTCCATGTGCATGTAGGGAAAAAAATCCTGATAACTTACACGATTGAGGCAACAAGATTATGGATTTGGAGCTGAGGAATGCTTGTATCTGGTCTGCCTTTTTTTTGTGCCGGTGAGCCCTTTTTGCATCATCCTCTCTTCCTGGTTTAACTGTCTTCATCAGGACCTGACACCCCCTTCTGTTGGCTTTCCGGCCGGCGAGGATTACATTAAGTTTTAGGGACAGGAAACAGTAGTAGTTTTAGAACACCACGTAGCAGCTACCTACTTTGTTGATTTGTAGTCACTTTTATTGTGTTGTTGTGTAAACAACTACTATTACAACTACTAGTCGCCCGCATTGTTTGAAGAGTAAATGTTACTCAAGTCAGCTCTGCTTCATCTCCAATTTATCTGAACTTGGTCACACCATTTTTAAATACTGTTCTTTGCATGGGGGGCTCTTCCTTTGTAACAGTGGAGAGAAGCTCGTCTTGAATTCATAGTAATCTTTTATTTGGAAAGGATATTTAATATTATATATATATTTATATATATTTAACGTCACCAGTTCCTTTTGTTAAATGGTACATACAATTTGGTTCTATATTGGTTCGTTAAAATGTAAAAATCTATCACGCTGACATAAAATGATATGAGTAAGTCGTCATTCATAAACATAAATCAGAAATGTAAAAGCTGCGAAGATAATTCATAATTATAGAAAACAGAAATATGGGTGTGATAATGAACATAATTAAATGCATTAGAGAAGAGAGTTGAAAGGGAGGAAAAGAAAGATGGGAATGAGTGCACTTACAGTGGAATGCAATACATAAAAATAATTATAATATTGAGTACGCAGTTACTATCTTCGCCTTTTAACTCTGCCTGTGATCAATTACTCTTACGTTTCATTTATAGCCGATGACAGAGGAGTATAATCGGCATCAACCTGCATGAAACTGATCTTCATAGACAACACAACACCACTTCTAAACAACTTCAACATAATTAAGCAATTCATATAATTAGTAACCATCCCTACATAAATATATAATATATAAAAAGATGGAAGAATTGAAGGTACGTAACCATGAAGGAGCTTGTGATTGTGAATGCCGCAAGTATTAAGCTTAAGCATCTGTACAAAGTGAGGAGTATGGCAGGGAGTGTTGCCGCGCAAAGATGGCGCTTGCTTTGCTTCTCTGCAACAGCAAGTGCCATCTTTCCCGCGACAACACCCCCCCAACTCCCTCTTCTTCTTCTTCTTCTTCCCCTTCTTCTCTTCTTCTTCGTCTCTCTCATTTATCGTTTCACTTCTTCCCGCCCCATACGCACATACATATATATAGCGAGAGAGAGACTGATAAATATATATATATATTTAATGACTTGTAATTTAATTAGAAGAATATTACAAAAAAAAAAATATATATATTCCTGAATGAGAACGCAGAGATCGATGTGGTGGTCAGAAGTCCACGATCACATGTTCGATTAAATTGAAGTTGTTTTAAGTTTCATTCACGTTTGAGAAGCAGCAATTAATACTTGATTGTGTGTGTATGTGTGTGGGTGGGTGTGTATGTATATATGTATATATATATTAATGCTTAGACCTGCAGCTCTATAGAATTAATAATTTGAAGGGGTTGATGGTGAGAAAGATCCCCAATCTAGAATTGGACCAGCTAGACCGTTTAACAGTCAAATCTCTTAATTAATTTCTTGGCTTTGGTGGGTTCTTAATTAAGTAATTGAGATGCATGCTTTCATTCCATTCCAGCTGGCCTGGCCGTGGAGTCTGGGCTACCGGTGGCTTGCCTTGCCCTTAACCCTCCTGTCAAGTTGACTTCGACTGCTTTTGATTTCATGCCTGTGGCTTGACTCTGTTGACTCCATGCATTTTTTCGCCCTTGGAACTGCCGGTAGATGATACGGGCTGGGTCAACTGTTTCATATAAAAAATAAAAAATAAAAAAACCAAACATTAAAAATCAACCTAAACAAGGCGAACGAGTCAAATGAATGGTGATTATGTTATTATATATAATATAGTAATAACAGATTGGACTGCTTCTATATAATGTTAGTCTTAAGGGGATTGAATTTAAGAGAAAGTCCATTTATAATTTGGTCCTTTTTTTTTTAATTTTAAAAACTAGTAAAACTAAATTGTAATGGCCCAAATTTTGTGGGTTTTGTTGGATAATTTAGGATTTTTTTAGAATATAAAATTTCCGAAAGTACTTTATACCCAAGTAAGACAATTAAATTGAAAATATAGTAAAAATTGATCCTAATTAATGTATCTATTAAAAAAAAAAAGCAATAACAGTATTCATTTACATCACCTTTAAACACAGTCCCATCAGATTTTGTTCAATGCATAAAGATTTAAAGTCATATTTTTCTTTTGGAGGAGTTCGGATCACTTGTTTGACATGTGAAATTGTATATGTTAATTAGGTAATAAAACACCTAGTGAGACTTGAAAAAAATATTTTTATGCTTGTGAACAATCAATAACCATGAAATGCATTATTACAATAAACGATGAGATGATCACCCAATGTTGAGAGTAAGTAAACCCACGCCATGGTTTACGACGAATACACCAATTGCCTTCTTACTAATCTACCTATCCCACTCGTTGTCCACCAATCCATATGAGAATTCAATGCATACGTGTTTGATATTTGGATTCAAATACAATAAGTTAAAACTTTGAACATGCACACATTTTGTCACAAACTTGATTTATGCCAAGTCAAAGGCATAATAGCAATAACAAGTAAGTTTACGGAAGCTCATGAAATTTTGGGAAAAACAAAGACATTAGCATAATTTTAAAAAATTGGCAAGTTTATGTGCAATAACCCTAAAAATAGGGATAGAAGCATCACCTTGACAAAGTTAAATCTTTTCAGAAAATAGTAATTGTGTCCTCGTCTTCCCAAGCAATCTGTTGGCCACCAGCGACACTACCGACACGTTCCAATCACCATAATGATATTTCATTTTTGTATTTAATTTTAATAATAAAAAATATCAGATGATTTTATACTCTAAATCAAAGTATATGATTTGAAAATAAAAATCAATTTTAAGTGGTTTGTTAAAATAAAAATTAAATATTCTATAATTTTCTATAAATGGAAATTTGTACAAATAAGTATTTTGAATCGTTGTCAAAATGAAGATAAAATTTTTTAAAGGCAAAAGAGTCATCTGTCGACTGATCATAAATGATCTGTCGACTGACTCCTTATGATCTATCGACCAATGTTTGCATCTGTCAACCGATGGAATGCATGTTATTGATAAATTAATATTTTGCCTTTGATATAGTGATCTGTCGACTGACTCCTTATGATCTATTGACCAATGTTTGCATCTGTCAACCGATGGAATGCATGTTATTGATAAATTAATATTTTGCCTTTTATATAGTTTTGATGAAAATTAAGTATATTTTAATGATAAAATTATTAATGTTTATTGTCTTGGTGTTTTAAATTATTTTTATATGTTCTATTAAGCACAAAAATAAAAATTAATTCTATCATTGTCAGGGCCCACTTCCGGATATACCCGCTAGCATAGGACATCCGAAAAAGAATCCATCCAAAATGGAATTACAGAAGCAAACATAAACAAAACTTCATCAAATAGACAGTTCACTTATACTATGAGCGTTAATCTTTCTTAAAATATTTCTTTGGGCTTATAAACCATACAATTCTAAAAAATAAACAAGGGTTCAATACCATACAAAATAAATAACCTTCTACACTGGCCCTCCTCACAAGTCCCAAAAATCTTCAGGTTGGGGGAGATCTCTATACACTACTGAAACTCAACTTTAAACCCCGCTAGATTCCTCTTCTGCTATCGATTTTCCCTTACCTGGAATGACAACAAGCAAATGAGTGAGCCACAAGGCTCAGCAAGAATAGTTATAGTAAAAGAGAAATATAGATGAATCCCTGAAGGCATGCATAAGATAAGAGTCAATGGAAGACTTCTACCCAACATTTAGAACAAGCTTTAGATCATGCTTTCTATATTATTATAACCTCCATAAATGGTATCTTTGCTTAAAATCAAAACACACATGCAGCTCATAGAGTGCTATTTGCACCATTTAAATGTTGGCATAAAGCCCATTCTTTTCTATATGTGACTCATAGCACAATAAGCCACAAATTCATGCTCATGCAATTTTATATAATGATGGAACATACATGCGCCACATTGGCCCTCTAAGCCTTCACATCCATGACTAGAATATATACATATATATATATATCAAAATCCATCAGCCACCACAGTGGCGAGAGCATCACCTGTCGGGTTTATGGCCACCTCACCCGCGCCAGGCGCTCAATGGGATATCCCGACTCACACTTGTAGCACTTAGATGCCCTGCCAAAATAATACTAAGAGGCGCAACAATAATGATAGCAATGCATCATACAATGAAAGAGATTCCCGTGGACATGCCACCCAAAAACATTACTTATGGACTTTCCTAAACAAGCTCAATATGGTTTGTATAGATTTAGAAAAGCTTTAAATGACTCAAATTATCTCTAAAATATATCATATTATATATCAAATTAAATCCCTCGAAGTCTAGTTTATGACGCTTCAAACCGATCACAATTCCAAGTTCTACGTTAAAAGTTATGGTCAAAATAGCGCAACCTGCACAGTGTTGAAAAAAGTTGATTAGTCGACTTTTGGAAGGCATTAGTCGACTAAAGCTTAGTTGATTTATGAAAATGCTTACTTGACTTATGCTTAGTCAACTCATAAAGGCCCATTATTTGACTGGGCCTAGGCTGTGACCGAAAACATGCAAAAACAGGCCTCCGATGAGTCGACTAAGCCCCGAAAATAGTCGACTCATCACCCACAAACACACCAAATGAACCCAAAACTCCCCAAAATAATCTCAAAACAAACCATAGCTAATCTCCTACCCCCAAGTTGCCATTCCATGAAATAAATATGGGTAAAACAAGCCCCAAAGAGACCAAAAACAAGACTCAATGAAGCCATTAAGAGAAACCCATTTTTCTTTTGGAAAAGTTGGAACAACTAACTCAATTTAAGTTTCAAAAACACCACTTTAAGACATAAACATATAATATTGGCCAAGCATAAAAATATAATCTTGGAACAAAAGTTAAGATAAACAAGGAAGGATGCTTGCCTTTTCTTGATGAAGAAACCAAAGAGAAGATAAACACCTCAAGAGCCTCAAATCTCTACACCTTTAGAATTTGATCCCCACACTTAAAGGAAGAAAAAGAGTAGAAGAAGAAGAAGGAGAAGAAGGAGAAGAAGAAGAAGCTGTCGAGAGGAAGAGAGAAAGAGAGAAAGAGAGAAAAAAATTATAAAATTTGAAGTAGAAGCAAGAAGGCATGGGATGCCTTCTCGCCAGCCACCAACCCACCTAATTCTCACATCACTTTCCAGATTTGCCCCACATTCATAACACACATAACACTTTATCAAGCCCCATTTTGGACTTTTGGCTAAATCCATTTTCTTAATCCTTTTCTTTTATCTCCCATTTACACACATAATAAACATATATATATATATATATATATACAAGGTCCCATTTACATTAATGCCCCAAGCCCACTCAAAGCCCATCCATGCTAGGCCCATGCAATTTATCAACCCATCACTTTCATTGGGCTACAACCTTTGGTCCAAGCCCACTTCACATCCCATTTATACTTTAGTTTTTCACACTCAAAATAATTTACTTTCAAGAAAAATTCCACCAAAAATGCTATTATTATTAATTTAATTACAACTAACAATTAAGCTCTACATCACAATGCAAATATAATACCATCTAAGACCCATTAAATGGGTCGTTACAATTATACAATTGAATATTTGATCAAAATTGTTGAATGAAAATTAAATCCAATGCCAAAATATCTCGAAATAAATTTCTTAATGGTATTTAGAATATTATTTTTTAATTGATTAAAAAAAATATTGAATGGAAATTAGTTTCAACAATTTAATGCCAAAAATATTGTGAAAAATTCTTTAATGTCATTTGGAAGATCATATTTTTATTTGATCCCAAGGAACACACTTGCGGCCACAACAAACACCTAAAGGTGCATGCGCAATCGCTCCAGCTGCAACTTTCTTTGTAAATTAGGCGCACAAAATTATATATAAACAAACTTATATATATAATATTATAAAAGAAAATTAATTCAGGAGCCCCTGCACCCAGGACTCGAACGCACGTCTCTAGCCTTTGTTTATGTATGCGTGCAAACTAATATATATAGTAATCTGTCAACCGATTTTTCTCCAACTGTCGATTGATTTTCTCCTTCTTGTTGATTGACATAATATTTGTATTGCATTTGTCAACTGATTTAAATCATTTGTCGATCGATTAATTTACAGACAGTTTCCAACGGCTAGTTTTTCAAATTCTAACAGCTCAAAACAATTAGTTTTCATTTGAAGTTTGTGGGATACCTATAAATACAAATCAAGGACAAACTCGAGAAGAATAATGGATCAGAATGAGCTAATTTGAGATTGCAAATTGTTTTTGAGCACACAAGAGTTTGTGCTTTAATTTTGCTCTCAAAGGCTTTGATCTTCATTTGTATTTATTTGTTTCAAACCTTGTATCATTTTGAGAAACCTTGTAACTAAGAGATTTATCTCTTAAATTCTCTCTTTATTATTCAATTCTTGTATTTCCTAACTTGTAAGCTAGAGGGCCTACTTGCGTATAAGGGGTTTGTAATTTTCTAATCTTGGACTAGAAGACATATTTGGGACCAAGTAGGAGGTTTTAGTGAATTGGTTTAAAATCCTTAATGAGAGCTAAGGTAGTAGATTAGGTTTGGTTTAAACCGAATCACTATAAATCCTTTGTGTCCTTTATCTTTCTTACTTGATATTCTTTAAGCTTTGCAATTTTCATTTTATATGTTTTATGTTTTAAATCACTAACACCTCACTTGGATAAAAAAGTTTTCAAGTTTCATTAAGTTTTAAATTACCCAATTCACCCCCATGTTGGGTGTGTGCCAAGCATTTCAAACTTATCACAAAAACACTATAACTCTTCTTCATGTAGGGGCTTTCTGAGTTGTCATTGACCATTACCTTCCCTTTTTCGACACTTTGTTGTGTAGGATTTGGTCTCGTTGGTCCAAGATTTTCACTAGTCATTTGGGGTACATCAGATCTTCTCATACTTACATGGTTTTCTTTGGAATTTTGTGTGTCTAGCTTATGCTTTTGAAGTTGTTATATGTGGAACATGTGGTATAACCAAAACAATGGGACATGTAATATTGTTTATATGCCACCAATCCAATCCTTTCTACTATCACATAGGGATCGATGTAACACAAGGCCATGTTTCCTTTCTTCTTGTCTCGGGTCACCATTTGTATAGGAGATACTTTCCAATTTACCTTATGGCTTTCTTCAAATTCGAGATCTTGTCTTCTTGTGTTTGCATAAGACTATTAATGACTCTTGAGTAGTATGAATCCATTATTAAATCACTTGTACTTTCTTGATTGTTATTTTCACTACTTTAGGACCTAGTATCTGTTGTTTTGCTCTTTATTTTGGTTTTAATGATGAAAAATAATATTGCTTTTATAATGAAATAAATATTTTGTCCTAGTTTGTCTTTATACCCTAAATCATCTTATAAGTCTTATAAGGTCCAAAATGAAAATCAATTTCACATTTTCAACCAGTGCAAGATATCTCTTGATGGCATTTGAAAAATCAAGTCTTTATGTCATAAGATTCATTTAAAATTTGATTCATCAAATTGGTTTTGAAGTGCTTGAAAAATGGAGCAAAATTTTTTTTAAAGCAAAGGACAAGCTGTTCATAGGCTTTCATCGCTTGTCGACTAGTCAAAAGATTGCTGTAAACCAAGTGCAGTCGACAGCCATTACATAAAAATTGATCAACTATTTTTTAACATGTCGACAGTTTTTTCCTTTCATGTCGACCGTTTTTCAAATTTGTACACTAACCTGTTGACCTATTCTTCAATCAATCGACCATTTTTCTCGTAGACTTTTCTAACAACTAGTTTTGCAGTTCATTAAATGCTCCAACTATCCACCAACGACCAAATTTTGAAAGCCCACGAGGAGATCTATAAATTTAGAATTGGTGGTGCATTTAAGAGGGTTAGAGAATTTATTGGAAGGTTCAAGTGTTCAAATTATTTACAAGTGCTCAATTGTTTTGAATTTGTTCTCTTAAAGGCTTTGTACTTAATTTATATAATTTTATTCAAGTCATTTTTTGATTTTTGAGAGATCTTATAATTGAGAGATTTTATGTAATGACCTGTTAGAAGGGTCTAGAATTATTGAGAATTATTTAGTTAATTTTTGGCTTGCAAGAATTTGCCAATTAAATATTTCATATGGCAATTTAGAGATTTTGAAGGAAAAGAATAACATTTAATTCTATTTAATTTTAGAGTTAAAAGAATTTGTCAAGGTGGTAATTTAGATTTTTAACTAAGAGAATAGTATTTAAATAACATTTAATGGTATTTATTTATTGAGAAAATTAAATGCAAAGACATGAAGGTAATTATAGAGTTTTATTATTATTTGAGAGTTTTAATAATAATTTTCATATTATTATTAATTAAATGAGATTATGTATTTAAGGGAGAGTGAGAATCCATGCGTGAGATGGATTTGGATTGAGAGTTTCCTAGTTGAAGTAGGAAGAGGATTCCAAGTTAATTAAGAATAAGGACTCCAAATTATAAAAGGAGAAGGAGATGGAGATGGACTTCTAAGACTATTTCTTTCTCTATATAAAGGCACATAAGCCATAGTTTTCTTCATGTCGTGTGGGGAGCAGAGACCTAAGAAGTCTGTGAGTTGCAGAAGTTGTTTTGCATAAGAGATTTATAGTTGAGATTGTGTGAATCGATCAAGAGTTATCGAGGCAAGTATCTTCCCTGTAATCCCTTCCATTACAGGTTTATATTAGTTTCATTTTCAGATTATTCCAGTTCTTCGTTGTAATTTTCAGATTTATATAAGTAAGAAAAGACATATATATATATATGTGCATAATAGTGAAGTTATGAGCAAGTTCTATTAATCCTTATCTATTTTGTATTGCAAGTTCTATTACTCATTATCCATTTTGGATTCCAAGTTGTATTAATCCTTATCCATTTTGGATTGCAAGTTCTATTACTCATTATTCATTTTGGATTCCAAGTTCTATTAATCCTTATCCATTTTGGATTGCAAGTTCTATTACTCTTTATCCATTTTGGATTGCAAGTTCTATTAATCCTTCTCTATTTTGGATTGTGAGTTCTATTACTCTTTTTCCCATTTGGAGTGCAAGTCCTATTATTTTTTCTTTCTCTTGAGTTGCAAGTTCCTTCCTCCTTTTATTTCTTTTAGAGGCAAGTTCTCATATATGCATGATCTTTATAGCGATTTAATCAAATATTATCTTTGAATCATCCTTAAAGTTGTTTCATATCGATTGGGATTCGTTTTCCCAAGATTTTATTCAGAATGGTGTAGAATTATTAAGTTTTTTTTTTTTTTCAGATTTCAGTCTTTGTTAGCGTTCATGTTTGTCAAATTTAATTGTAGATATTCGAATAGGTCTTCCCATATCCGGATGTGTTCCAAGTTCCTTGCGTTTGATATCTGGATGGTTCTTCAAACATCCAGATAGCTCATATCTGGATGCCTTTTCTTCAATCTGGATAGGTCTAGCATATCTAGATGCCTATCTCCAAAGTTGAATTTTATATTCAAATAAGTCTCATGATATATATATATATATATATCCGAGTGCTTTGTGAGATATCCGAATGTCCAGAATCGTATCCGGATGTTCTAGTTTTTATCTGAATAATCCTAGCATATTTGAATAGCTTCTTATTTGAAGGCTATCCGAATGAGCCTTTTTTCTATCCAGATGTCTTTCTTCATATCTAGATATCCTCCCTAATATCCGGATGGTTTTTTTTAGAAATCCAAGTGAACTTCTAGTGATGTTTTAATTCAAGTTTTATTCGAATAAAGATATTCAATATCTCCAAATATTGAATTTTATGCCAGAATGTAACAAGTTAATCATGCCTATACCATAATGCATAATTCGTAGAATCTTTGTATTGCAATGTATTGAAGATGAGATTACATGTTTAGTGTTTACTATGACATGTTCAGTATTATTTCGTGAGATTATGTGCATACATCTTGGTATGAGCATTGAGCATGACTTTATATGGAGCACTACATATCGTATGCCAGCATTTATATAACATTGCATTATGCACTCCAAGTGGCTTAGTCTGCGGGGATCCCACCAGTATCAGTTTCAGTTACAACTCAGTTTATGAGTTGCTTGAATGGTGACGACCAAGGGGCTAGGGGCTTTGCCCACAGTGTGTGCTTACAGTTTTTTTTTTCTGTTTACAGAATTTAGATCAGTCAGGTATGTTTTATCAGTTTATGTGGGCCTATGAGCTAAAGTTGCATACTTGCATTTAGTTTACAGTTTATGTGCATTACATTTTTATGAATGCAAACAGACAGTGATTATACTCAATACAAGTTCAGTAAGTATTTAGCAGTATCGATATTTTTCGATTCAGTTTCAGTATTCTTTCCAACTTATTACTTGCTGAGCTTTGTAGCTCACCTTGTACTCTTCACCCCTCCAGGTCCTAGCAAGGGAGTACCAGAAGTGGGGCCTAGTAGTAGTGGTCTATAGTGTGTGTACGTGGAGTTGCTCAAGATAAAAGATGTCTGGGAGTCTGTTGAGTTTTATAGTGTTTTGTCAATTTAGATTTATTTTACTTTTCAGTTGAAGGATTGTCCCTTAGTCAGAGTTTATGCTTTTCAGTTTGTATTGATTTAGTGTTTTTATTTTAATTGATTAAGATATTCATTTATGGTATCAAATTTCAGATTATTAGTTAGTTTATTTTATTTTCCCCATAGCACCTCTTCTCGAGCAATTCTAAGAGAGAGGGTGTTACAGTATTGGTATCAGAGCGTTTTTTGAGAAGTCTCCCGTACACACATAAGATGTTGGGTAGAGTTAAGACTTGTGTTCGTCAGTTAGATATGTTGGCCCAATTAGCGATATTCTAATCCTAAGTGGTGATCTAGGAAGATGAGTAATAGTGGTGGACGACCCTAGACTCGCAGTCAGGCTGGTTTTATTCTAGTGAAAGTTCCAGTATCCACGCCTGGCTTGCCAGGGGAGTCTAGAAGTGATCTACGACAAGGAATGACCGAGATGCGAGCTATGCTAGCAAGATTGATGAGGGTGATAGATACCATAGTTACTAATCAGGTAAGGGAATCACAAGTTCCCTAAGAAGTAGGAGGTAGTAGAGGCAATAAGCCAGTTGCTCCAACAGCGCCAGTTGCTCCAACAGCTCCAGTTGTGGAGGCAGATACAGGAAGTCAGCTATTAAAAGATTTCATGGCCTTCCGACCACCAGTGTTCCAGGGAGGCACAAATGCAGTAGCTGTTGAGAATTGAATGTTATCGATAGAGAAGCAATGCAACATGGAGCGATTTTCCACTCTTTTTGGGTCTCGTGATGTACTCTTGGGTAGCTTCCTTGACATCCAATTTCTTCAGTCCATTTACTTTCCATACTTAGGGAATTTCAAAAATTTTGGTTGGATGAATTTCATTTCATTGCATAGAGATGTCTACATAGACTCCACTAGGGTGTGTTATTGCAATGCGTCTAATTTATTCCACGGTCAACCATTCGAAACTAAATTTTAAACTAAAGTGTGTGGCAAAACCTTTGAGGTCAATACTTCCCTAATTGATCATAGCATGTTTGGTATCCCCAAAGGTGGTCTTGTTTACCAGTCTTGGGATTTTAATTTTGAAGAAGCCACACATGTTGTCTTTGAGGATGAAACTCTTACCTATTATGTTGATTTCATTTCACAACTTTCTATGATTAATTACTTTTTACATATTATTTGTGTTCATATCCTCATACCTCGTAAGGGTAATTATGCCAAAGTCATAAAAGAAGACTTGTGGCTTATGTATTATATAATAACTCGACAAAGTGTCGATCTTTGTTTTATTATTCTCAGTCAAATGATAGGAGCCTTTGGTAGCAAAACCCATTATCTCCCATATGGAATGGCCTTAAGTTTCATTTTAGACCCTAAGGTCGATAATTTAGGCAACGTTAGGCATGTGTCCATCAACCCATCCCAATATCTTAACCATGCATCTCTTGTTTACATGGGATATAAGGAAGATCGAGAACCATTGGGTCAAATCAAAGAAGTGGAAGGGAATTCACTTATCCAAGGATGAGGATGAGTAACCTCCTTCTCCTCCTACTTCTATTGAGCTTCCTACTATTACTTTCGTGCCTCTTCTATCACCATTACTGGCTTCTCCATCCTGCCACGTAGGTGAGTCATCTCATCCACCTGATGATATTATAGTTCATGGGATTGCCGATCTGAAGGTTGAAGTCTCCAACCTTCGTGAAGAGATTAGAGAGGAGATGCGAGTCATTCATTGTCGGCAAGATGAGATCATGCGGCTTCTAGAGGTGGTTCTCTCTCATCTACCACCACGTACATCTTTTTCTTCTTCTCTATTACCTTCGGAGCATAGTTCATTTTATTATATGTTCACACATTACTATCCTTTTGTTATGTGCTTTTCTCTTTATGTTTGACTTGTGATTAATGATTTTTTTTTTTATGGTTTTCTCTTGGGTCTTGTATGAAAAATGATTGTATTGCTCTCAACTCTTTTGTGTGGTACATGATGTATTGATCTTTTGTATTACTCTTTTGAATGATGAATTAATATATTGATCTATGAATTTTGATTTGGCTTATGGTTGCTTATTTGTATACTTCATCTATACCTCTTTTCATGACTAACGCTCAATTGGTTGATGTTTTCAATAATGTCATTTTAATGGGGAGTCTTGTGTTTGGTAAACTTGTTTTCAAAAATAGAATGTTTTGATTTATGACAAAAATGGGAGATTATATTGAAATTGATTTTATTTGTCTTTGTTAGTGTTGTGTGCCCTGATACTAGATTTGGATGACATCTACCGAGTTTGTTTTAATGCATTTATTGTATTTTTGTATAAATCTATAAAAGACAAGATTTTTTTTTATTCATATTTTTTTCAATCAATTATATGAATGAGTCTATGGATCTTCTTGTTGAGCCAAATTACTCCAATTAACCTATTGTGTATTTTTATGATTAACAAAATATAATTTTAGTAAAACTATTTTTGATATATTTAAAATCCCCTAATGGAATTTTGATGTCTTAAGTATTATAATATTTTGTGTATCAAAATGAACCAAGAAATGCTATTTTTATAAGTCTGGAATATTAATGCATTATAAGGGAACATATCAGAAAATGTTTTCATTTTGAAAAACTATTTCTCTGTATTTCAATAGCTAATATTCATTATTGTTAAAATAATTTTAGTGAATTTTTCAAGAAATAAAATGTATGTATTTTGAGGGTGGTAAAATCGCTAAATTTCGATTTTGTACTAAAACCAAAATTCTACTTTCTTATTGATTTGGATTTTGATTTTTTAAATATTTTTATTGAATTCAAATAGGGGGTACTTTCTTATTTACATTTATGTATTAAAGTAAATGGAAGGTAAAATATAAATAAAATAAAATGAAGACATTTACTTTAACTGAAAATGTAAATATCTTGTAATGTATACATGCTATATGGATTATGTTTTGAAACAATTGCTATATGTATAAAATTTATTTTTTGTAAAATCTGGTCTCAGAAGTTGACTCTTGTATATTTAGAGTCGACTCCCATTAAGATGGAGTCGACTCTTGCAAAGCTAGAGGTGACCCAGCCGAGAGCAGTTAATGTAGAGTCGACTTGGTAGCATTGGTGTTTTTCGAAGAGTCAACTCTTGAGTCCAACTGTCGAATTTTTTCTAGCCGTTACAGATCCGTTGGAAGCTCCATTATAAATATCAATAAGAGATTTTTGGAGAAGGCTAATGCTCTATCAAGATCTATCTTCCAAGAGTACACTCAAGCTCTTGAGCAACTCAAATAAAGCAATCTAAGGCTCAAGCTTAAAGATATATCATTTGGAGTCTAAGACAAAGGAGAAGAAGATATTTTCTCCAAGTGTAGTAAATTGTATTTGTATTCATACTTGTCCTGTAATATTTGTTCTTGTATTCATATCTATATTAGTCCAAGTGTGTTGGACATAGGATTGTTCATTTTTATTATTTGTGGATTATGAGTGGCCTCCTAGAGCCTAAGTAATCTAGGTGTGGTGTTTCGTTGTAATAGTTTTCGAGATGAGCAAGGGAAAGACCTCGGTATTGTAAAAGTTTACTAGGTGATCTTGTGTGGAAACCTAATGTTGTGATTTTAGTAGAACCTCAAGTGTCAGGTTGACTTTAAGAGAGTGGAGTAGGTGTTGGAAACAAGTATTTATAACAAGTATTTATAACAAGTATTTATTTATAACAAGTATTTTATTTGTATAAGAAAAACTCAAAAGTTTTTAAAAGGGAAGAATTCGGTTTAATAAGTTTTAGTCACACAATTCACCCCCTATTTTGAGTGGCCATTGTGTGTCAAGGGACCAGCACTTCTGTGTGAGAATCTTATTCTTAAGGTGTTGAGATTGTGTAATAGGATTCTTTAATAACAGAACTTCTTAAACTATTCCTAATCCTTAGATTATTTGGATGGAGACTCTAATTAATCGAGTATGGGTTAGCATAGGGGTTATTACCTCATTTGGTATGGGGATACCAATGAGAGAGTGGTGTATCACACGTCATATGACATGAGATGTTGCTAGTAAACTTGTGAGTAGTCATTGGGGAATGATCAATAGTATGTGATGCCAATAACTGACCACATGACATGGTGGATAATGGTTGAGTCATTAGGTTGCGATGATGTGTTGATTCTTAGATTTGAACTGTAATACCCCATGTTCGTATGAAGTTGCCACGTAATTTCGATGAGTTTAGGATACCGAAAAAATTAGTTTGATAGCAGTTATAGTACCGAATCAATTGCAGGGAGTGCCTCAGAGTGAAATTATCTAAGAAAAATTATATAGTCTCGACAAGCATATCAAGATAATATTTATGGTATCAAAAGAAATTGAATCGGGAACAGTTTTCGGTATAGCTAAAATACAGCTGCTAATTAGGTTGTAAAATCGAATCGTTGTAGGAGACTCCCAAAAAATCAACGGAACCCTAAGGGGGCTCTGGTTTTGCGTAATGAATAACCCTTCAGTGGTTACGGGATGAAATAATAGCCCGGTGAGGACACTGGGGCAAATCGTCCTTTTTGACTAAGTTTTGAGTTATTAATTTTGAATTTTCGGTATTATAATACAATTTAATTCAATGTTTAAGTGCATAATTGTAATAAGGGAATTAATTAAGTGGGATTAAGCTGAAAATTGAAATTTAAATGTGTAATTTCTCTTAATTAATAGTACAATTTATAGTTATATATATATAGGATGCGTGTGCATTCGCTGGCTGTGTGTGCGTGAGTGCTGGTGGCTGCTCTGCAAATTCATTATGCATGCAAACTCCATGCCCGAGATTTACGGGAGCTCTGCAAATTGATTGTGCACGCAAACTCCATGCCTGAGATTTACAGGAGATTTTACATGCCAAGAGGTTCTGCACGCAATGGGGTGTGGCCAGTGAGGTGAGAAAGCAGCCGAGCGCCTATAAATAGGCATGAAGCTTGGTAAATGAGGAGTAGCAGGGAGATCGAGAGAGAGAGAGAGAGAGAGCGAGAAGCAACCAGCTCGCGGTAGCCATGGCCGCGAGTTTTCAGCAAACTCGAGTGGCCATGGCCACGAGCTTTCAGCAAACTCGAGCGGCCATGGCCGCGAGGCAAAGGTCTCAAGTTGAAGCTGAGCGACGCATGAACGAGCCAAGGAGGTGGTGACGGAGGCTGGTGAAGCCGGTGCAACTGCTGGCTGGGTCGAAGCCAGCCTAGTTTGGCCGCACAGGAAGCGGCTATGGCAGCCGCTGCAAATTTGCAGCGCGCAAGGCTGCTGCGATGGGGTCTCGCGGTGAGGAGGCAGCAGACCATGGTGTATGCCGGCGATGGCGGAGGGCCAAGTGGCAGTGGCCGCAGGTGGTGCTGGTTCGGCCATGGTTGTCCGTGCGCTGGAATAGAAGGAGATGAGAAGAATAAGAAGAAGAAGAAGAGGAATAAGAAGAAGAAGAAGAAGAAAAGAGAATGAAGAAGGAAAAGAGAAGAAGAAGAAGAAGAAGAAGAAGAAGAAGAAGAAGAAGAAGAAGAAGAAAAAGAAAAGAGAAGGAAGAAGGAAAAGAGAAGAAGGCCATGGTTGTCCGTGCGCTGGAATAGAAGGAGAGGAGAAGAAGAAGAAGAAGAAAAAGAAGAAAAGAGAAAGAAGAAGAAAAGAGAAGGAAGAAGGAAAAGAGAAGAAGAAGAAGAAGAAGAAAAAGAAAAGAGAAGGAAGAAGAAAAGAGAAGAAGAAGTTGCAGGTTGCGTGGGAAAAGGAAGAGGAAGAAGGAAGAAGAAGAAGGGACAAAGAAGAAAAGAAAAAAAAAAAAGAAAAAAGAAAGAAAGAAAAAGAAGAAACAAATGGAAAAAAATTCTAGGAAAAATCCCAAAAAAATAGGATTTGGTGATTTATTATTATTCCGGAGATTTTGGCAAAGAAAAATTATTCGGGCATGCATTTCGGGAATATGGCACGCATATCGAGGAAATCAGAGATGCTAAGTTAAGGTGAGTAAAATTTCTTAGAAAATTTCAAAAATTCAAGAATATTATTTTATGAATTTTCGTAGTGAAATATTTGAGAAAATATTTTAGAAATATTTAGTTTGGATTTATTGAGGAAAATTAGGAAGAAATAGAAAGAAAATTAAAGAAAATACCAGAAATTATGGGAAAATAGATTTTGATCTTTATTTAAATAATTATGGTGGTTAGGATGCTTTGGGGCTGAAGTTGAAGAGACTTGTGCAAATTTTGAGATTGACACGCAAATCAAGGCGATGCACGAATTTCGAGATAAGCGCAGATATCGAGGTAGCTCGATAAGTTCTAGAAGGTAAGTGGTACTTCCTCGAAAATGTTTTCATTATATTGACATGCCCTGATATGTATCCATCACATAGAATGCATACATGACTATGAAATGCATGAATACATGTTGATATCTTTGATCACACACATATAAGGCCATAGGGAGTACGAATTGGCGCCGCTGCCTTACCAAGGGTGCACCCATACACCCCGGCTTCGAAAGAAGTGGCCGCTAAAATGGTAGGTGTAACACCCCATTTTCTCCGAGCGTGTCATAACTTAGGACAATTGTGGGATAGTATTTGTTTTTCTATAAACTACGACTAATCATATCATTGCTCTTATCCATCCCAAATTTCCATACATTTATCTCGAAAGAGAATCAACATAAATATTGAATGCGGAAGCTAGAATCGAACCTCAACATACTTCAAAAACTATAATATTACATGATTGTCTCAACATAATTAATAATACAAGATTATCATAATAAAAGTCTTCCAAACATAACTTGTTACATGATATAAGTTTTTCAATATGACTTTAAACAAAACATAAGTTTCTCAACATGACTTCGAACATAACATAACTGGTTCATATTAGAATCCTCATGCGGAAACTAAATGCAGAAAATAACTTCATAATGTCTTGCATCTTTATATTTCGTCCACTTCTATGTCTTCGCTGCAAACCTCATCTGGAACGTTTGAATGTTCCAGGGGCAAAGCCCACATTAGATGATGAATCATCTAAGTAAGAGTACATCATAATGCATATGTATGAATGCAATGCACATAACATCATAACTCTCATGTTTGGGTCGACTGCACCTTAAGATTACCCGCAATTTTTCCAATCTCCCTGCCAGACCGGGGTGTATGGGTGCACCCTTGGCAAAGCAACGGTGCCAGTACCTAATCCCAAACCCATGCAACGTATGACCGTGGATCTCATCATGCTCATATGCATACTTTGTTATCAATACATGTAAATGCAATTCACATGACATGTTCACATCAAATCATGACAACATGATGAAAATATTTACATAAAAACAAGTTTTGGTGGAACCACTTACAAATCATTTTCATAAACTAAATTCAGTTGAATAGTACCACTTACCTTGTAAAAGACAATTTTGCCCCTAACGTGATTTTGCTTCAAAATTCGCGTCAAACTTTCAATTGTACTTAATTATGAATCTTGACGTTGTAACACCCCGCTCCAACCGAGGGGCGTTAATATATGCGGAATAAACCATCATGAATTTCGGGGAAATATTTTTTTCATAAATATGTAATAAAAGCGTCTGCTCGTGAATAGTGCACCAGGTAAGTTCCCAGGAAAGAGAGGTGGGTCACATGGGACACACTTAAGTACCAAATCTTTCCTTAGCCAGAACTAGCCTAGACATGCACATTTCACCACATAACACTTAAATCCATAACTTCCCCGATAATTCCAATTACCTTCTCAGCATATCAAACTTTAAAAATGTCAAGCTAAGACAGGTAATATCATCATAAACAATACAAATGCGGAAGCTAGATCGAAACCTGATGTAATACATAACCGAAATCATCTTATATATAACATCAAAACTGTATCATCGTCTAACATCATCAAAATGAAGTACATATAATCTAAAACATATGCTACTATCATCTACTAGTTGTCGTCAATCCTCGGCAATTCCCTTCCCTTTAGAATAGCTGCTACCACCTGGAACGCTAGAATATTCCAGGGACCGAAGTCCAACATAAGATGATGAATCATCAAAGTGAGAGTTCAAAACGTTTTCATGAATGTATGCAAGATATGAAACAACATAATATCATGACAAAAACCCGACCCAAGAGAAACCCACCAAGCACTTAACCCTAACCGGGGAAAATGCAATCTCTCTTAAGGCAACACAACAACATCGACTCATTGGCACAACACAATCCTGGCTTAAGAGGAAGCAACGTCAATGCATGAACCCGGGAACCACCCCGTCATCATTACGTTCCCACTCAGAAGCTTACGGAGCACACGTCACACTTAATCCTGGCCAAATGATGATCAACACTATCCACGTCCACCTTGGAAACAATACTACCGCGCAAGGAATCTGGGGTGGTGTCCACTCGCAGCCCCCTCTTGCCGGTCCGAGGTGGTGTACACTCGCAGCCCCGCCACTTGTCGACTCGCAAGGGTGGTGTCCACTCGCAGCCCCCGTCACAAGTGGGTATTTTTCCCTTGGCACGTTTCCCTAGTGCTACCACTTCAAGTGCCACCTCATAAGTTGACATCCCAACCCAAAACAAGCCAATGATCATGTGTAACAACATTTCATGTACATAATTTTATCACAAAAATTCAATGCACATGTATAAACCATTTTGGGACAAATCCCTATGAAACTAACCATAACAGGTACAAAACATTCACATGCAGCAAAACATTTGCATGGATTAAATCAAGTTTAAGAGAATAACTTTGAATAAACAATTTTTGGGGTTAGAACAGCTCACCTTTTGACAAAATCCAAAGTACCTTGAAAAGCGCGCACTGCCTCGATTTGCGTGCCCAACCTCGTTTTTCGTGCTAACCTCAAAAGTTACACCAACACTCAACTCTATACCTCAAAGTACCCTAAACATCATTTAAATATCATAAATTTGATTTATCTCATAATTTCTTTATTTTCTTTATTTTCTCCCCTTTTCTCTCTAGAAATTCCAAATAAATAGCTATCAAACTATTTTCTCCAATTTTTCTTCACAACAAATCATTTTAACCTATGAACTTCAAGATAAAAATACTGGTCTTATCCGGATAGTGCGTTTGCACGCAAAACGATGTACTTTGGTGCAGAAATCGAGACGACAGAAGACCCAACTTCAAAACTAATTGCACAGGGACCTAGAAAATAATTTTCCAGGAATTATAGAAATTTTTCCAAAATTTTCTGACCTGGCACGCGCCTCCACGCGCCGCGAGTGGGTGAAAGAGTGGGACTGGCGCGTGAGCTTCACGCGCCGGTCGTCTTCTCCGGCGAGAAGTTCGCCGGCGATGCTGGATTTTTGCACCTTGATGAAGCCCAGGTCCAGTCGATCAGCATGGTACCACTTTTAGCCTGAAAGGATGCCCGGAAGAGCCTCAAACGGAGGCTCGAAGCCTCGGCCAGGCGGACCGCTTAGGTTTCCGGCGAAGCTCGATTTCTCCTTCAAAACTCAACGAAAACCTCTCCAACTCTCCAGAACTGATCTTCAAGCTATGGGCAATAAAAGCCCCATGCTTTGAACTCCCAATTTGTTCATTATAGTGGCCGATTTCAAGCTTCAATTTCTGAAAATATTCGGCCATTTCGTGCGCTATTTATAGGCGAACCCGATGCTTTAAACGACCTTGGCCGCTCAATCTGATGCCTTAAGCACTTAGCCCTGCCCTAGATTGACCCAAATGCAACCTCCCCCGACCAAAAACTCGAGTTGCAGAGGGCCGACCATGCGACCAACTTTCTGGTCGACTTTTCTCCATTTTCTGACCACCACGTCGATCAATGATGACTCAAATTTGGTCGCCAAGCATCCCTAAAGCAAGCCCAACCATCCCTCGTGCACCCTCGTGCCTGAAACGGCCGGTCGGCGACCGTTCGTGCGCTGGTCGGCCATGGCTTCCATTTTTGAAATTTTGCAGTTTTGCCCCCCAGATTTTGGTATCCTCACTTTGGCCACTTTTCTCTTAACCCCTAGGCTTTTTGTAATTTCCATTGGGTCCCTTAAGTTTCAATCTTTCAGTTTCCTCTTTGGAACTTTTTCAAAAAATGACACTTTGAACCCCCTTGAGCAACTTTAAAATATTGCACTTAGGCTCGAATTTCCGTTTTGGCCCAAAATCCATTTGTTTCTTCCAAAACTCACTGAAGAGTTGCTCTACTCGACGAATCGAAGCTTCCCTAGGCTTTCGTTTCCATTTCAGGAGCCTCCTGCGATTATTCGGTTTCACAGCCTATTCCACAGCTGTATTTTTGTTGTACCGAAAACTATTTTCGATTCAAATTCTTTTTGCACCATAAATCCTATCTCGGGGTGCTCATTAATGCCACATAATTTTCCTTTGGCATCTCGGCTCCAGGGTACTCCCGACAGTCGATTTAGTCAAAACATCAGGCTATTCTGATACCTAATTTCCTCAAAATTCGATTTTTCTAATAAAATACTATTTCTTAATTAATCCATCGTTCTTGGGTATTACAGACGTATTCCTGAGATCATAATTACTTAAGAAAATCAGATTTCTAATTTTTTCTAATTTTTCTAATTTCTCCAATTTTCTCCTATTATTTCCTCAAGATTATGAATTAAATACTTTCTCATAAATTTTTCTCAATTTATCTTCACAATAATTCCTAAAACAATATTCCCAAGCCCTATAAATTTTCTCATAATTTTTAAAATCCATATTCTATTTATTTCTTATTTTCTCTTTTATTCTCAAGCACCTATTACCTCAAAAATCCATAATAAATACTAATCATGTATTTTCTCTTTCAATTTTACTATCAAAAATTCTAAAATATCATTCTAACATTTCCAAAATTTTTTAAAGAAAATTTTGAAGATAACTTACCTTCTCGTGGAGTGATTCGGTATTCTTCTATATTGTGATGAAGCCTCGATTCTCGTATCCAACGCTTCTTGCCACAAATTTACACGAAATACTAAACTCAAGCTATAGGATTTGAAATTTTTTCTCTATATTCTTTCTTTCTCTTTCTCAAATCTCTCTCTTACTCTCAAATCCTTCTTTCTTACAACCTTTCTCTTTCTAATTCAAGTCCTCAAACCTTTCAAGTTTTCTCTATTTATAGAGGTTGAATTAAATTTAGTTTAATTGTAGTGATCCACTATCTTTTATTATTTTATCATTTTTTTATTTAATTTTTCACTAAATCTCACTCATAAAATTTAATTTTTTGTCCATACACTACTTTATCTTCCACATTTCTCCATTAATTCACCCATTATCTTTGATATTTTGGCCACACTCTACTTTTTCTCCCACATTTCTCCATTAATTCATCCTTTATCTTTGATTATTTATTCACACCATATTTTGTCTCCCACATTCTCCATTAATTCACCCATTAACTTTGATTATTTATTCACACTATATTTTGTCTTCCACATTCTCCATTAATTCACCCATTAACTTTGATTATTTATTCACACTATATTTTGTCTCCCACATTCTCAATTAATTCACCCATTATCCTTGATTATTATTATTTTTTTTTACTTTAATTATTTTCAACTAAATCCTATTTTGAATGGACCATTCTTTCATTTAGTCCATAAATTTAAGCCCACTTTCTTAACTCTAAGCCCATTTCTTAACCTTTCATTTCTCAACTTAGCCCATTAACTCTAAGCCCATTTTTTTTCAATTTAGCCCACTAATTTTAAGCTCATTTACTTAACATTTCATTTTTCAAGTTAGCCCACTAACTCTAAGCCTATTAGTTTTCTCATTTATAATCTCTAATGGATGTCAAAAAATATTTTAAATACAAAAATTAATTACTATTATTTCCAAAATACTAGGATATTACAGTAGGTAGCATGAGGGGTGCAGTTGACACCTATGATGAAAGACATTGCATACACACATGACATAACATTGTGTACCTTTACTTAGATGTTTCATCATCTAACTTGGGTTCGCCCCTGGAACATACAACGTTCCAGCTGGGATTTGCAGTGATGATACAGAGGTTGGAGATGTGTAGTGACGCAAGTCGTCAAGAAACGAG
Organism: Diospyros kaki; assembly: GCA_036245055.1. NCBI lineage: Eukaryota > Viridiplantae > Streptophyta > Magnoliopsida > Ericales > Ebenaceae > Diospyros > Diospyros kaki. The sequence goes on from BSEG01000016.1 coordinate 37,229,790, forward strand.
TAAATGTACCATGATATGTTGAAAGACTGTTAGTTTTATAATTATGTACGTTTTAATTTATTTTCAGTAACTGATGTATCAATGTTGTAATAAATGTCATGTTCAGCTATTTATGTAATGCCATGAGTAGGTTCGATTCAGCTTCTGCTTTACAAAATTGTATTTATCTCTGGTGTGTAAATTAAGCACTAGATAGGTCTTAGGGAATTTCGGGTGTAACGTAATTTAGAAAATAAATAAATAAATAAGACTCAAATTTCCTAAAGCATAACATGCCTTGAGAAGGTAGGCTGTTACATGAACTGGCACGGTTGTTTTGTGTATTGGTGTGTGGGATTTGCTAGTGAGCCAAACCATCCAATTAGGAGATGAGAACGTTCATATATGTGGTTTTGTATTACTGTATATGAAGATAGGTGTTGGGAATAGGATTCGTTACCCTTGTCGGTAATTGATGGGGTAAACATCTTATGTGATCTACTATTAATGTGATAGGACAGTTCTAAGCCAAGGTAGATTGAAAGTCAGGAAATGTGTTTTTGAGGTGTTATCTAGTCACATTAATTTATGTATTCAATTGTTGAATATATGTGTTGCTTAAATACCAACACTATGTATGGCATGTATATTATATTTCACTGCGTGTATCTGATACATGATAAAAATTTTATTTTTGCCTATACCACGGTACTAGTGATTCTCTTCAGTGGTATCAGAGGCTTACCTTGGTATTTAATGCATATATGCCGATGTATGTAAAATATTGCATTTAATCGGCGTGCCAATTCTGGTACGTAGATAACATGTTCTAATTGCTTCGTTTTTTATAGTTGTGCAGTAATTCGCATTGGACTTTAATAAGGGGATTTATATATGCTTGTTTGGATGTCGGATTATATTATTTGATATATGCAGGATAAATGTTTTCAAAATTATTTTAAAATAGTGAAAGTGAATATATGTACAAGATGGGCATGGGCTTGGTATGAATGAATGAATGTTACATGGTTTCGTTTGATTTAATTCAAATTTATAATAATTTATTCATTTGGGTATGTACTAAGCCATAAACCTCTAGTAGCTTCTTTTAGTCTTTATTTTACAAAATGTTGTAAATTGAAGAAGATATCAAGGAGTTGATCACATTAGAAGTGATGAAGCAGTAGTACATTAAGGAGTTGATGTGTGACGTGGTTTAAACTTTGGAGGCTCGAGTTTATTCTGCGTGCAAGTCCATGGTCATCCTAGTTAATTTATTATTTATTTTATTATGTAATGGGTTGTAATGGAATGAATGATCGAATTTGATGAGACCTTAAAATAAGAAGCTTAAAAATCTTCCCATAAAATTAATATTAGATCTAAACGGTAAATCTAATTTATCATGACTTTCCACTATCATAGTGGTTCATCATTTTGATTGGGTATATCCAAAAAACTAAAATGTGAGGGTGCATTTCATGAAAAATTGTTTGATTTTTCCTATTAACTCCTATTAACCATGTGATGGGGCGGTGTTCAACCAGTCTCACCTAACCAGGTAACTAAAATGTGAGGAAGGGTGATGTTCAACTCATTGCACTTAGGTAGACAGTGAATGGGATCTAACTAGTTCATTAGGCCAAAAAACTATAAATGTAAGGTTTATGATGGGTTAGAACCTGAAGGTCGAGCTCCACATATGATGTGGTTGTAAGTGTTGTCTACTCAATTATGAGAGTATTCCAAAAATCTATAAATGCGAGGGGTATTCTTATGAAAGAGAATTTGACCACTCGCTATTGGATTCTGTAGAAGGATCACGCTTTTTGCCTAGAAAGTGTAGGATTCACAAAATTTAGTGGGAGTATCCATTTAATCAAAAGTTCTTAATTAAATGGAGTTTTACAAATATACAAACTAATATATTTATTTATTTTCTATAGATAAAATGACATATTTAAATTTATTAACTGGTATTCTAGAAATCAATAGGCTTACTGGCCTTAATTTTTCTGACTGGTTTCAAAGTCTATAAATAGTGCTCAATATGGAAAAGATAGATGACATTTTATCCTATATACCACCTACTAAAATTCCTTTAACTACTACTGAAGAGGAGATTATTGTTTGAGAGATTTTGAAAGAACATAACATGAAAGCTCGTAACTATGTTCTCGTATTGATATCCAACAATTTGCAACATCGGCTTGAGCACTTCATGAGTGTTGTCTGTTAGGTTTGTATAGCAATGACACTAATACCCAAGAAGGGGGTGAATTGGATTATTTAAAAATATGATTGAAGTTTGAAATAATTTTTGATAAAAAATTAAATTTTAATACTTGTAAGAAAGTTGCTTGAAACTATAAGTAAAACAAGAACAAAAACAAGAAAGACACAAGCGATGTATAGTGGTTCGACTTAAACTAAGCCTAACTCACTAATTTAGCTCATCACTAAGGATTTTTTTAATCAATTCACTATAATCCTTCTATCTTTTCGGATAAGCCCTCTAATAACAAGTTATGAATTTACAACATTTTTCTTAAACAAGCAAGCCCTCTAGCAATAATTTAGGAAATGCAATCTCTTATTTAAACAAGCAAACCCTCTAGAAATAAATTAGGAAAAACAACCTCTTATAATCAATGTTGGCTCTCTAGCAATCTTGCTAGGAAAAACAAGAATGATACATGTTAAGCTCAAGGGTAAGTAAATACGATTTTGATGATAACAAAAATATTTTTATGATATAAATGTATTTCTTTCTCATACAAAAAATAAATTTATTTTGAATTAAAAGTGGGTAGCAAAAGTATATTTATTTTGAATTAAAGGAGAATTGCTTTTAAACATGTTTTCTCTTTCTCATGCAAAAAGTAAATTTATTTTGAATTAAAGAGAATTGGTTTTAGACATATTTTCTCTTACACTTGCAAAAAATAAATTTATTTTCAATTAAATGAGAATTGCTTTTAGATATGTTTTCTTGTTTTAACCATTTATGTCTCAAAAACTTATATTTGAATTTTTAAATCTTGAATTAAAGGAGAGTTATTTTTAGACATGTTTTTCTTACTCATGCAAAAAGTAAAGTTATTTTGAATTAAATGAGAATTGCTTTTAGAAATATTTTCTTGTTTTAATCATTTATGTCTCAAAAGCTTATATTTGAATTTTCAAATCTTGATTTTTTATGCAAAAAGTAAATTTATTTTAAATTAAAGGTGGGACATGTTTTCTTATTATTTGAGAAAGTTTAAATATTTTTTGAATTTCAAACTTCATATTAACCCTTTCTTTATTGGCTAGTGTGTTTGGAGATGTATATATATAGGGTAAGTATGGAGGCCTAAAGTAGAATAAAATTGATAGAGCATTCAAACAAGAGTGAGAAGATTTGAAGTGCTGGAATGTGCTGGCTGGTGGAATTCTCAACTGTTGGTGACTTGTTTGTAATTATCTTTAGTTGTAAGTTTGTTATTTTTATTTACTTGTTGTGTGAGGGATTGTATTTTCTAGTAGTGTGCTAGTGGTTCTTATTTAGGCAATGGATTGCATGTTGGTTCTAGCTCCAGTTAAAAGATAGTGTTGATTCTCCCTAGTGGAATCTCAAGTTAAGTCTTGAGAGAGAAGATTAGGCTCTTTAGAGTCAAACCTCTATAAATTTCTCTTGTTCTGTGTGGTTGTGTGATCTTATTGATTTCAATCCCACTGCAATCACCACATATTAAGATAACAAATTTAAGAGTTTTCAAAAGAGTTAAAATTATTAATTTTTAAAAAATCCAATTCACTCCCCTCTTGGGTATTTTTTTGGGCAACAATACAAAAGAAAGGATCCAATAGTAGATACTTTTAGTTACAAGATCATTCAAAATAAAAACTTGAACAAAATAGTACAAATGATAATCAAAGCCTTTTAGAAACAAGAATGAAGAACAAATGAAACAATTAAGTTCTTGAAATAATAAACACTTGAAAGCTTGAAATCAATTCTCTTGGTTGTCTTTATTCATTTGATCTCTATTTATAATGCTTCACGAGCTCTCTCAAGAATATAACCATTAGAGAGAAAGTAGTGACTTGAAATAGTGGAGAAACTAGTCGTTGGAGGTGTCAGATGAAAGAAACTGTCGACAAATGAAAGGAATTAGTCTATAGATATAGAAAAATTTTAAAGGTTGGTTGACAGTTCAGTGAAAATTGATCGATAGTTTTAGTGCAAAGCTTTAATCTTTCGACAGATGCAAAAATTGCATTCTGTTGGTTGACAGATCTAAAAAAGTTACTTGAAAGATTTTTCAAAGAAAACTAGGATTTGATTTTCTATATAATTAATTTTGTGTTCATGTATAGGTGAAAAGATTACAGATGGAGTGGTCTTGTGCGTGCGCATAGGAGCCGGGGTGCGGCTGGTGGCGAGGTTTCGAGCCTAGGGATTAGTAGCATTGGGATTTTTTTAAAGTTCTTTGAAAATAATTTTTTTGTACAACATTTTTAATCAAATGCAAACATAATATTCCAAATACCATCACAATATTTTTGGCACATAAAAACATAATATTTCAAATGTCATCAAGAAATTTATTACAAGATTTTTGGCATATTTTTAATCAAATAAAAACATAATATTCCAAATGCCATCAAGAAATTTGTCACAAGATTTTTCTTTGAACTTAGATTGCATGATAAATTTAATTTTTATTTTGGTGCTTAAGAGATCATATAAAAGTAATTTGAAGCATCAAGTTAATAACCATTAACAAAATAATTTTATCATCAAAATACAATTGATTTTCATTATCAAAACTATATCAAAGGCAAAAGTAAAATATTAATAATTTCATCATCAATAACAAGTTGTTACAAATCCCCATTTAAAATATATATGAATACATCTCTATTTTAACTAAGTATATGAAATTGATTTTTGTTTGAAAATCATATACTTGACTAAATATATGAAATTAATTTTTATTTAAAACCACATGCTTGACTTATGACTTAGAATATAAATCAATTTGTTTTTCATCATCAAAACTAAACACAAAAGTAAAACATCAATCTCTCTATTTTTGATAATGACAAAACCCATTTCTATATCAAAATCAATTTTAACATATATCTCCCCTCTTTTTGTCATAATTAAAAAAGATGTCTTAAAAAAATAAACTCCCCCTTAAACTAAAAGCTCTCTTGAATACAAGCTGCCCCTTAGTACGACATAAAAATTATTCACAAAACTTAAGATGTAAGGATGTAATTTATTAAATTTAAAAGATAAATCATCAGCTTCATATTCAATCACTAGAAATTCATAACAACCACACATTCAAGGAATGTACTCATTTTTCTTATTTTCGAAGGATAACTGTTCATTCATCATACAAAACTAGGAAAACTATGGAAGATTTCATACAAGAGACATAGATCATAGTCATTAAGGTACCTAAAATCACGACATTCAATTCATATAAGATATGTCTTTACAAGAGATCAAACTTGTAATGTAACGACCCTAAAGTGGGTCTAGATGTTTTAATACTTAACGTCAATTTAATGACAATTTAAATGTGGGTCTAAGTATTTTAATATATAATGATAAAGTGCTTTGATGGTATGGAAATAATTTTGGATTTTATAATTTTATAGTTCATGTGATCGTGAAATTAAGTATATGGGTCTAATTTTTAGGAAATTGGAAATAGTGTAACGAGCCACAATTAATTAGTAATGAGTTCATGGGTTTGGCCCAAGTGGGAAATTAAGCCTGGTGGGCTTGGAATATATATTTGGGGTTTATCAGGTAGGTTGTATAATTGTTGGGTTGGGCTTGAGCCCAATGATAAAGGAATTTAAAACTTTGTGTGAATAAGAAAAAGAAGAATGAAAAATAAAAATAAGTGTCAAAGGTCAGAAATGCCCTAAAAAGTTTATTTGTTATCAGAAAAAGTAGGGGCAATTGAGTTTTTGAAAAACTGGTGAACAGAGCTGGTGCCGCAACCCTTTTCCTTTTGCACACTGTGCTTGCTTCCATTTTAGTGTCGATTTGCATATCTCTTTGTTTTCCCCCAACTGTTCCATTGCTCGTTCATTTTATCTTCTTCGGGATTCGTGTGCTACTTCATCATCATCATCATCATCTTCTTCAACTGTTATTCTGTTGGTGATTGGAGTTCAAAGAAAGAGTCTCAAGTTCTTCTGTTGGAACATCTCTCAGGAAAGTTCTTCTCGCACTTCCACTTATTTTTAGTGCGAGCTCTCTTATATATGTATATTCTGTATTTCAATGCAAGATTCCTTGATTTTCTACTTTCTTCTTTAATTTCTGCAAGTTCCCTTCTGTTTTTGACATTGCAAACTATTGTTTATTTGTGTCACCTCGCTGTAGTGTTTCCCACTGTGTCTATTTTGTGTAAAAATTTCCTAGTTACTGTGAAGTCCATTTGATGTCTCAAGTGGGGTTTGATTCACCTTAACATTTGTTCAGTGAATGGCTTTCCTCCTTAGTTACAACAGAGTTCTTATTTAGCTTCGTTGCTTTCTGTTCATGCATTTATATATGCACATGTTGCATCATATCCGAAAGCTCTCTCTCATAGCTGGATGTTCCTTGCCCATCCAAATGCCTCTTGTATATATATATATATATGCGCTAGGTTTGAATGTAAAATGCTAAGTCTCACACAAATAGCAAAAGCCTCCACTGAGAATATATACTGTTTGGTTATATATGAGACCCACTTATAAATACACATATACATACATGCATAACGAGTTGTTACCTCTCACTGAATTGAAGAGCTTATTTGAGCCATGCCCTGCCTAGCCAATGCACCACATATTCATGCTTAAACAATCATTCGAATGCCTTGTTCTGTTTGGCCAACCTACCTATACACACACACACACGTTCAGCTTCATTTCTGTTCCAGCGAGCTCTTTCCGAGCTCTTCCCTCTAATTCTTTCCGCGAGCTCTTTTTGAGCTCTTTCCGTAAGCCTTTGGCCGCATGTTTTTTCCGTGAACTCATGACCTCTAGCTCTCTCCGTAAGCTGCGAACTCATGACCTCGAGCTAGTCCTGAACTCTTCCCATAAGCCTTGACCGGAAGTTCTTTCGAGTTCTTTTTGTAAGCCTTTGCCAGCGAGCTCGTCCCGAGCTCTTCCCATAAGTCCTTGATTGCAAGCTCTCTACTCACACCCCATCCATTTACATTCCTTTAATTTAAGTAAATGTCTTCATTTTCTTTAATTTATATTTTACCTTTCATTTACTTTAATACATAAACGTAAATAAGAAAGTACCCTCTATTTGGTTTTAATAAAAATATCTAAAAAATTAAAATCCATAACAATAAAAAAAAAGAATTTTGGTTTTAGTATAAACTCAAGAACTTGCGATTTTACCACCCTCGAAATACATAGCTTCTATTTATTGAAAAATTCATTAAAAATCATTCTTACAACGATGAATGTTCGTTATCAAAATACCGAAAGTTAGTTTTTCAAAATGAAGACATTTATAAAAATATGTTATACTTGGTCCTTCGTCTTAGAAAAATTTTAGATTTATTTTGACCAACAATTTGAAAACTAATTTTGAAATTCACTTTAGGAGACTTTTTAAATGTTTTTGGAAACTCCTCATATGTATAAGAATGAAAATAATTTAGTTTCCACTTGAACAAAATAACACGTAATATGAGTGAAAAACTATCTAGTATTGTGAGATGGGCATAAGATATATATAAGTGCAACAACTTGTGAGATGAAATTCATGATGTTTATATATATGTGGAAGTGAATACATGACATTTTTCACACAAATTCAGTGTGGCAATGAATGCATGACACGTTTAACACACATTTAGTATGATCATATTATTAGACATAATATTATTTATCTTTGCGCACCTAATATTTTGCGCGGAGGGAAAGTGTACCCTAGAACACCTGGCGTAGGACGAGGTGGCCATAGTCCTGCAGGTTGGCTCCATATTGAATGTGACTTTTTATTCTCTTGATGCACTTTGGCATATGTTGTTTGATGGCTTGCGAACATACAAGATTTGATTCTGACATTCAATTTTATATGCACATTTGCATGGTGATATATGGTGGTATGATACATTTAACTTGGGATTGATCAAGTCATAAATCATGAATCTTGTATATAATTGTTGAGTTCTGGATTACTCCGTTAGGTGTCACCATATTCTTGGATCCTATATACTATTCATTATTTCTTGAACTTGCTAAGCCTTGTGGCTCACTTGATCTTCTTTGTCATTCCAAGTAAAGGAAAGGCTATTATCAGGGGCGAGTCTAGTGGGACTAAGTTCTAGGGATAGTGGTGTACGGAGATGTGTCCTAACTTAAAGATCCTGATTTGTAGTTGGTTAGGCTTGTAATGAAATGAACTTATGTTGTTAGTTAACATTAGAATCTCTTATCTATTTTGTATGGCCGTCGAGCCCGAACTTATGAGCTATTGGAAGTGTAATTAAACTTAAATTTAGTTTCCTCTACTAGTGAATGAAATGAGTTGTCTGTTTATTTATGGTTTGTTCTATATCATCTCTGTGATGACCTCATTTCGAATATCCTATGCTAGCAGGAATATTCGAGAGTGGGCTCTTACATGTAAGGCCCAACTTTTGGGCTTTATGCTGAGGAGGCCCAAGAAAGGCCATCTAGGCCCATGTGGCCATATAAAAGCCCTAGGGTTCCAGTTTCTTTTCCCCTTCTCTCTCTCTCTCTCTCTTTCCCAGGAGTACTAATTTTTGCAAAATTCAGTCGTTGGATCTTGAATCCGACCACATTATCACCTTGAAATCAATCTTGATCTACAACAAGGTAAGCTTTTTATTTTTATTAGCTTTACTTTTAGCATAGATTCATGAGAGGTGTATGTATATGTGCGGAGGTGTGTTGACCGAAAGTTTGAGCTCAGATATAGAAAGATCTAGCCATTGGATCTTGTTGCTTTTTGGGTATGCTTGTCAATAGGGTTAAGGGTGTTGGGTGTCTGTCTCGGATCGTTAGAAAACATCGGGGATAGTGGCCGGCGGCGACTGACAGTGTGTGTTGTAAATCTGGTAAAAAAATAAAAGTTAGATCTTGATGGTTTTTGGGTATGGTGGTCTATGAGGGTAAGGGAGTTGAGTGGTGGTCTCGGATCATCGAAAAATGTTGGTCGCCATGGCCGACGGCGACAAACAGTTTACTTTTCAAATTTGGCCGAAAATTAAAAATCAAATTTACGAAAATCTAGTTGTTAGATCTGGCTCATTTTTGTATATATTGACCTCCATTGCTAGGCATTTCTAATGGTAGGTTCTGATCGTCGGAATATTCAGCTGGCGACAATGTGGCTGGTTAGGCTATTTTATTTTTGGGGTTTTGGGCCGTTGTGGTAGCCCTTGGGTAGGTCCAAACCTAGGGTATTTTAATTTTGTATTTATTTAATTCTTATGTAATTTGATTCTTATGTAATTTGATAATTTTGTTAGGTAATTTTGGCGCGCCCTAGCCGAGAGGCGTTTGAGGGAATCCCACATCTTTTATAACACTGTGAGTGGGTAAATTGTATTATGGTTGTAATTGTTGCATTCATATCTTTTATTATTCGGATATTTTATATATACTATTTATAATCTCGTTCTTTAGTTGCATATGAGAAATTGGAATCCATATTGTCTATTTTATACATATTGACACTTGTGGTTAAATTGCATCTTTGTTAATGTGCATATGAAAAGATATGATTCGTGTTGTGTGGACTGTGGATGGTAGTACTTATATGTGATATACTGCAGGTGACATTTGATAATTGAATGATGGTATGAAAAGTGTGTTAAATGGAGTAACAACTAGAACCCTATATATTGACTACAGTAAATGTTAGTCGTTGTTGCACTATGTATATATTAGGGTGAGAGTGGGTCCACCCTTACTTTGCGAGAGTGGTTCCACCATGATGCTTACTTGGCGAGACTGGTTTGGCTAAAGTGAATCTTGTGGGTGAGAGTCGTTTCGCCTTAAGAGAATAGAATATGTAAACTTTGGTTCTAGATGGATAACTCATATATATGCATGTCTATTCGTCATCTCTTATATTGTTATAAGTACCATTGGATATAGCATGATATGATGATTATTCTTGGATGTATTGATTTTATATTTCCCCCATTATAATGCCTTTTACCCCTCACTAAGCTAGTGTTAGGTTTACCCCTTAATATTTCAAATTTTGTAGGTTGAAATCATTTTTGACGGTAGGAGTCGTGGTAAACAATCTTACTTCATTTACTTTAGTCACGCTCCGACTACAACATATGCATCTCATCTCACGAGTTGAGTATATGGAAGTTTAATATTCTTTTCATATGTGAAGTGGAAAATTTTGAATATTATAAGTATGTAATGGATTTATAGCCCGATAGGCACTTCAATATCAGTTAAAGGAAATGCAATTATTTTGTGATGTATATAAGATGTTTAAATGTTTGAAGGATTATGTGTATTGTAAGACTTACTATTCCCTGTTGGAGTTTGTGACTTTTTAGGAGATAGTGCCAGTCACGGCCCAGATTTTAGGTCATGACAAAATCATGAAATAATGTAACTACTCAAAAAGTCAAACTATAGTTACTATATCCCAAATTTTGGATTATAACATAAGAAGTAAGATAATCCTTTAATTTTTAAAAACAAATCATATATTAGAATAATTTCTTACTCAAGCAATACATAAGAGTAAATACCAATTACTAAGATGTATGTCTCTTACCCAATAAGCATACATGTATGTCTCTTACAACCAAAAGGCAAAACAAATTATGTTTGGCTTTTGATAAACATAAATCACAAAATTTATATATATTTTCAAAGGATATAAGATTTTGCATATCACACACAATTATTAAGTATATTCAATCAATCACAAATTTTTCACAAATAACAAGATACAATCCTTCTTAGTTCATTTCTAAAATATTCAGATCTGTCACTATCTAAGAGTTTTGTTAATATATCCACCACTTAATGATTTGTGTCTTCAAATTCCAAATTTATGTTTCCTTTTTGAGCACGATCCCTAATGAAATGATGTTTAATTTCAATGTGCTTAGTTTGAGCATGAAACACTAGATTTTTGGTTAGGGCTATAGCACTTGTATTTTCACATTTGATTGGGATATTTTGAGATTTTATGCCATAGTCTTTTAATTGATGTTTAATTTATAGGATTTGAGCACAACAACTTCCAATATACATATTCAGCCTTAGTAGAAGAGAGTGCAACGATATGTTGCTTCCTACTAGATCATGGTGATGTGCTAATATTTCCTACATATTTTCTATACCATTATCACTTAATTTTATGTTTAATTCTCAGCTTTTATATTTTTCTTATATTAATTTTAATTAATTTATTATGTTGACAGGATTTGAAGGAAAAGTGAGAAAGAAGCACAAAAATTATGGATTTTCCTTGCTCAAAGGTTCGATTAAAAATAAAAATTGGAGCAATTGGAATTTCTAAAAATTTTGAAAAAAATATATGTGAAAAATCTGTATGCCTACTTTTCTATGCTTGAAATGGTGTATACATTTGAATTTTCTACATAAAGTTATAGTTGTTGGAGTGACAGAAGATCAAAGCTGTCAAAAGATTAGCATTACCTATGAATTTTCATTTCATTTTCTCCAAGTTGGGCTGACTTGTAGATGGATTAAGAGTCATTTTAAGGATTATTTGAGCTGCCTATTTCATGAACAATTAGGCCCAAATTGACCAAAGAAGCCTAGCCCAAAAGTCTAATCAAATTAAGCCCATATATTACAAAAATTCCTAAATTATAATTCTTGATATTTTGAGGAATAATTTTTATTTTTCCTTGAGTGCGGGACTTAAAATTTTGAGTGGACATGGGTGGCATGAAACATAGAGGAGGAAATTAGGGAGTAAAACATGGTGGAGGAAATTAGGGAGGTATGATATGGTTTGACCCATGTTTTAAGGAGGAAATTAAGAAAAAGAAAAATGTTATGAGTATAAAAAGAGAAGGATTGCTGGAAAATGAGGGGAGTTGGAGGTGAGAAAACATGAAGGATTGGAGAATTGGAGGATTCTTGGTGGAGGATTTTTGTATTTTCTTCAAGAATTTGTGATAATATTTTTAAAGAAGAAAATTCCACACATAAAAAGAGTTTTTTCCTCTTCTTCAATTTTCTTTAAATTCTATATTTATGTTCTTTTATTTAGTTATGAATTTTATTATTTGTAATATGAACTAAACCATATAAGTAGGGTGTTTTGATGTAATTTAAATATGATATTTTGATTTTCATGGATTGATTTTCTTTATTCATGCAAATGTTTATTATTGTGTTTAATGTTATTAAATACTTGACCAATATTTGATTGATATGTAGATACAGATTTAGACCGAAAAAAAAATCTATAACTTGATCTATTTAATAAACACCACAAGAATATAATTGGAACGGGAGTAAAAATTTGACTTGTGTGATTAATTATCTTTGCATGAATAATTAAATTTGGATAATTACCAACCATTTAAATTAAATCAAATTATTTAGGTGAAATTGAAATACCCTAATGCTTTTCAAAACTTGAATTTCTTTATATCTATTTTCTATGTTAAAAGATCCAGAGAGTTTTATTATACCTTGTAATATTGGGAATTTTGAATGTAATAAAACTCTATGTGATCTTGGTGCAAGTATTAACTTAATACCTTTATTTGATTTCAAGAAATTGCGCTTAGGTGAAGTGAAACCTACAACTGTTTCTTTGCAATTGGTAGATAGATTCGTGAAATATTCACTAAGAGTTATTGAAGATGTTCTTGTCAAAGTGAAAAATTTCATTTTTCTAGTTGATTTTATTGTGTTTGATATGGAGGAAGATAGAGAGGTACATCTCATTCTTGGTCGTCCTTTCTTTGCTACCAGAAGAGCTTTGATTAATGTGCAACAAGGTAAACTAACTTTGAGATTTGAGAAAAATGAGATAATTTTTAATGTTTTTCTAAGTTCTAAATATCTTTTGGAAAATGATGTATGGTTTAAGGTTAATATTATTGATGAATGTGTTGTTGAAATTTATGAAAACTCTAAAGATCCTTTAAAAAAAGACATGCAGTTTTTGGATGCACCCTCAGCAACATTATTAGAATTGGATCCACGTGAGTCATCAACAAGAGTTATCCAATCATGTTCATAAAGAAGTGTAGTTTTGGAAGAGCTTTGAAAAGGATCAACCCTATCAATTCAGCAACCCCCAAAGCTTGATCTTAAGCAACTACCATCACACTTACGGTATGCATTTCTAGGGTAATCATTCACACTTGTAATTATTTATGCATCCTTGAATAATGAAAGGAAAATTGTTGCATACCTTAAGAAGAAACGTTATAGCTTTGGGATGGTCTATTGCTAATATCAAAGGAATTAGTTCTCCTTTATGTATGCATAAAATTTTGATGGAGGAAAATCATAAACCCACTATTGAGCACCAATGCTGTTTGAATCCAAACATAAAAGAAGTGGTAAGGGCTGAAATTTTAAAATTGCTTGATGATGGTATCATTTATATCGAAAAAAGATTTCGATGTTATCTAATTACTATTTGATAATGAATTTAAAAAGTCACGCATTATATAGTGTTATACTCTTATTTTAATTTTGTGGTATTATCATTTTAGTCTTATGATACTCTCATTTTAGTCTTGTGTTTCTCTTATTTTAATGTTATTATGTTCTGTTTTAGTCTTGTGATGCTCTCATTCTAGTGTTGCAAATTCCCATTTTAATGTTACAATGCTTTTATTTTACACTTGCAGTTCACCCCTCTTATTATTGTACTGGTATGTATTTAATCTTGTACTGCTCTCGTTGTAGTTTTGCAGTGTTCTATTTCTAGTCTCGTGTGGTACTTCCTATTTTAATCTTCTGGTACTCTCATTTTAATATTACATTATTTTCATTTTAGTTTTGTACTGCGATTATTTTATACTTGCAGTGTTCTTATTTTACACTTAACGATACTTTCATCTTTATTTTGCGCTGCTATTATATTTGCACTTAATATTACATATATTATGATTGGACTGAGAGAAAGCGGATGACCATTTTTTGTTTTGATGGCCCAGTTGTTTGAATTTCGTCCAGCTAATTTTAGGGGAGCCACCTTCTTTTTGGGTTTATTCTTTGACTTAATACGGATACAGTCACAATATATACACATTCAGAGTCAATTTTTGAGAAACGACTACTCTCTCCGTAGATTCCACTTTTACGTCGACATGACTTTAGAGAAGCGATAAAGTACATCATAAGTTTGTCTCCATATAGGCGACTTATCTTCTAACTAATGCTGTATTCCAGCAATAATTCTATTTTTCAAAATGACACAAGGATTAAAATCTTTGATGCTCCTATAATCCTCTTGTACTTTTCCATTGCGCCATATTCATGGAGGCAAGCGGATGACCATTCTTGTTTATAGATTGATTTGAGAAGCAGTAGAAAGCCAGCTCACACTTCCTATTTTGTTTAGCACAGAGGCCTCTCAACACCCTCAATGCTGATGCTGACACCACGTACGCTCATTCAGAATTGATGAACTATTTCAAAACATTAGATAACAAACAGTCCTCCAATTTTAAACTTGAAACATGAAGTGAAACATTTAAGAATTTATGAATCAAAGGCTGGATGGAGCACGATACGACTGATCAGACCTATAAATTGATGAACAGAGAGACATTGACCAATTCAGTTCTACTAACATATATAACAGTGACACTGAATTCTGAGAAACAATGAAACGAGAGAATGCAGAAATTAACAATGGGTTGGTTGATAATAAAGCAATCGTGGAGCTGAACAACATAAAAGGGGCACACCTCTTACTGATTAAACCTCCTTTTTATCTTTTCTCCTCTTCTGCATCTTCCTATTCTTCTTCATCTTTCTTCCCCTTCTCTTCTTCTTCTTTCTTCCCCTTCTTCTCTTCTTCTTCATCATTCTTCCCCTTCTCTTCTCCTTCTTCTTTCTTCCCCTTCTTCTCTTCTTCTTCTTCTTCTTTCTTCTTCTTCTCTTCTTCTTCTTCTTGAGTTTTCATCCTTGCCTTTTCCTTCGCCATCTCCAGCTCTTTGATCAAATTCTCCAGACAAGTCTCAGCATTCTCCTCTTTGGACTTCGGCATCAAATTCTCTGCAACATCCGCCGGTGTCATGTCGGTTTCCTCCAACAACCGGCGAACCGTCGGGAACAAATGGTGGGATTCAATGTCCAGGTAGTTCTTGGCCAGCACCTTGAACGCTTCAAAGCCGCAGTATGAAAGTTCTATCTTCTTGTCCATTCGGCCTCTTCGTATCAGCGCCGGATCCAGCTTGTCGAGGAAATTCGTGGTGAAGACGACGAGCCTCTCGCCAGCGCAAGCGGACCACAACCCGTCGATGAAGTTCAAGAGCCCGGATAGAGTTACCTCGCTCTCTTTCTTCTCATGATCTCGCCCTTTCATCTTCTTTCGAATCTGGTCCTCCTCTTCTTTCTTCTCCTTTTTCTCCTTAGGTAAGCAAAAACCTCAATTATATATAGTCAAAAGAGTTTTGCCAGTACATACATGAATAGTAGTGGCTGTGGGTTCAAAAAGGAAAGGAAAGCGATAAACACAGTAATATCAGTTAGATAGACGGCGGCTAAAGATTGAAAAACCTTTTGCCTCTGGCCGGTGAGATCGAGCGAGCAATCGATATCCTCGATGACTATAATGGACTTGCTTGTCGTGTCGATCAACAGCTTCCTCAGTTCAGTGTTGTTCATCACTGCTGTCAACTCCAGATCATATATATCGTAATCCAGAAGATTGGCCATGGCGACAATCATGGTGGATTTACCGGTCCCTGGAGGGCCATAGAGAAGATAGCCTCTCTTCCATGCCTTGCCAATCTTGGTGTAGTAATCCTTCCCATTTTGGAAAGTGAGAAGATCGTCGATGATCGCTTGCTTCTTCTTCGGGTCCATAGCCAGAGTCTGGAAAGTTGCAGGGTGCTCGAACATCACATGGCTCCATGTGCTTCTTCTGTAGCCATACCAGTGTTCGCTCTTGTTGTTGGTGTACAACTTCCTCACCCTGTTCTTCACGGCGATGGCCTTCCCCTCCTCCATTACATGCTTCAAGTAAAGCTTCGTGATGATTTCCCGGTGCTTCTTGTGGAAAGAGAGTGCATAATACCTATCAATGTATATTGTTATTGTTATATAATTAACTCTTCAAATACTGCTTTCATAGAGACATATATAGAGTTTGTCAGTTGGAATCCATTTTGGCGAATAAGGGATAGGGATACAGAGGAGACCTATTTATAGTTTTGATCTCAATAGAGTTGTAGCGCGCGCGCGTAGGTCATCCCAATTTAGACCACCCCTCAATAATCATTAATACCTGCCATCAGAATTTCAATTTTATGGTTGAATTTGTGGGTGTGTGCGCGTGCGTGCTTGTGTATACCTTCTCTCTTCTTCGTTGGGATAGAAGGAGATGGTCTGGTTGCTGGGAAGATTCTTGCTGGAAGCCCACCAAATCTTGATGCCTCTGAAGTGATCGGAGATCTCCTCATGGTCATCCATGCTAAGCACCGGCGAGTGCGAGTCGCTCACCATGTCTGCCCGGAGCCGCTTCGCCGTCGTCGTGGAGTTGGCGCCCAGATACCTCTCGATGTTGGCGTAAGCCTTGCTCCTCTCGAACCTGTCGCCGGTAGATTCGTGGAAAGTGATCTTAATGTAGGGGTAAACCAGGCTCACCAATTTGTGAGCGTATTTCTCTATTTCGTCTCCAATTCTCAAGGGGAAGTATTGCTTGAACATCGCCCAGATTATCATCAGCCCAGTCAAGGCTGTCCCTAGTTTTCCGAACACTTCTCGTTCCATCATCATCGTCCTCTCGTCTTTCTTCGCTTCTGCTTCGTGTCAGGCTGCTGCTACTACTGCTGCTGCTACTACTGCTACTTATACAGAGGAGACTGAAGAGAAATGGGGGAAGTTGCTTCGAATGCCTCCCCCTCCCTCTTGCGTTTCCGACTTGTGATCTTTGTTTTCTTTCAGTTTTAAAAGACTTAAGACATTGACTCATCAATTAATATATCATTAGATGGCGGCCAACCTGTTTGGTTTTTTAATCATCTTTGTGGGGAATGCATGCTTTGGTTTGGATTTCCGCTCCATTTCCATCTCAATCTCTAGAAGGGTAACCTAATTGATTGCGTAAGCTAATGAACTCATCAATAAAGTTAGAACACGTAATATTTTTCAAAAGAAGATAAAAAATTAAGAAGAGTTTATCTTAATTAGTCATTATACTAATCATAAAAAATTAAGAAGAGTTTATCTTAATTAGTCATTATACTAATCAAGATTATTTTTTAATTTTATCTATGCATTCATAATCTTATATGCTCGACTAGGTTTATTTTTATTAGTGTAATTTTATTCCGGCAATTTTTTATTAGAGTGTGTTTGATTGCACATATTTTTCATAGAAAATATGTAATTATTACACATTTTCTATGGAAAATAATCAAACACTCTTAAGTTTTCTATGAAAAAATATGTATGGTACAAACATTTAAAACTTATTTCCATGGAATTCAATTTCCAAGGGGGTGGGGTGGTTTTGTTTTCTAGGCAATATTACCTAGAAAAATAAAGAGAATTTGATTGTTTTCCATAGAAAATGTATAATAATTACATATTTTTTATGGAAATTATGTGCAATCAAACACACTCTTAGTGTAATTAATATTATTAATCTTAATTAGTCATTATACTAATTAGGATTAATTCATAATTTTACTTATGAATTTATAGTTTTATATGGTATAATTAACATTAATGTAAATGAGTATCTCATATAAGATTATTGTTATATATTATTAATTTTCAGTGCCAACTGTCAATATTTTTTTCTTAAGGAGAAAAAGATAGAAAAAAAAAAAAAATGATGAGAAATAATTAAATGTAATATTAATTATAAGTCTATATATATTCTAATTACTACAAAATATACAATAAATTTTAAAATCTTACGGATATATAATTATTTGTATGAATTATATATATTTTATTAATAAGAATGGATAACATAATAATTTTTTTTAATTTTTATTAAAAAATACTGAATAAATTGACACGTAAAGGGTGAGAGAGCATATTTTGATATCTCTTTCGTTAAAATACATATAATTTTCGTTAAAAAAAGGCGCATTTTGATGGCCCTTTCGGCTTCTGGGTGGGTGGGTGGGGGGGGGGGGGGTCAAGTAAGGGGCAAATTATTAAATCAGACGTCTTTTTTACGTCTGATTTAAAAAATGAATGCTTGTGGTGATTTTCCTTATCAAGTGAACCACATCCTACCTTTTAGTAGATTTGTCATTCCAGACCATTGTTAAGACCACTATATATATATTTTGATTTGTTAAAGAATGAATTGAAGTAAATATGTTATTTTGAAAACAGTTGATTATGCTTTAGCAAAATTTTCCTTCAATTGACCATTAAGAATTCCTACTCAAATATTTTTAACAATCTCTTTATTTCTCAAAAATCAGTCGAATAAGGAATTTTTTTTAATTGAGTATTTTTCTAGTATCAAAAGTCAAAAAATCTCCTTAATCGAGTATATCTTTCTCTCAATTGACTAATGTATTTTTATAATTGATTATTTATATATATTAATCGAGTAAAGATTGGATTAAGTATGGCTAAATCTTTGAGCTTATTTTTAATCGAGTATTAATTGTCTACACTCAAGTATATTATTATGTTAGTCGAGTAATCTTAGCTAAGTAGTCGAGTGCTTAATGTCAAGCCTCTGTATCTTTTGAGTCTGTTATACTCGACTAAGACCTTGTAAGGCTTCTATAATTGATTACTTGAATTGTCCAATCGAGTGTGTGTTTCATTAGTCGAGTAAGTCTAGGACGTAGTTGAGTAACTGACAATTGAATTCAAATTTTATAATCGTTACTCAGTAGTAAGTAAAAGGAACCAGTTTTGACCATTAAAGATTTATTTGCTTATTTCAATGCATCTAATTGTGTTCACTTATAAAAGAATATTATAACATATTTATGCAAGTATGCTTAACACTTCCCATATATATATTTTGCATATATTTCTAACTAATTTGATCGTTAATAGTTAAATCAAAGAAACTGTGAGTGTGTGCAGGTTTCTATGCCAATTATCAAATCTCAATCTTCTATAAAAGGCCAAGATCAGCAAGAGATGAAGCTGTCGCTTAGAGATCCACCTAAGCTGATACCAAGGCTGCTAGGAATCATTCTAAGCTATTGATGTTGTTCTAAGTTCGGCTAGCTTTATTCTTTCAGGTCAATGCTTGAAGTGAGTGATCTTCATATTTATTCTTCTTTACTTCCAAGCTATTATTTGATTAGATCTATAGTTTATCTTTCTATGCTAGGTTATAAAAGAGAGTTGGGTGCTTTATTCATTTATCATTTCAAGCTCTCTTTTGTTCAAAAGAAAAGCAACATTCACTGTATCATTTTATATTTTTCACTTGAGAAGTCCTTATTCAGGATTTGTATAAACTCTTAAAAGGACTTGTGCCTTGAAAAGCAATGTCTCGGTTGTGACTGAGCCGAGTGTGAAAAATCCATATGTAAGGGTTCTTATTTAGTCCGTTAAAAGTAGAGGTTCCTATTTATCTTGCAAAAATGGCGGTTACTGCTTAGGTTGTAAAAGTGGGGGTTTCTATTTAATCCGTGAAAAGTGGAGGTTATAGCTGAACCTGTAAAAATGACTATCTCTAGTGAATGCTTCAAATCCTTAGTGAGGAATTAACGTAGTAGACTGGGCATTTGGCTGAACCATTCTAAATTGTTGTGTGCATGTTGTTTATTTTTATCATTTCTATTTGTGTCTGTTTCTCTTTCATTCTACCGTACAAACGTTTTTCATTCATAACCATTACTTAATGCATTTCTTTTAAACTGTTGTTGTTGCCAAAATACAACAATCTATTTTTTTTTAATTGCGGGCAGACACAAGAATCTCGAGAGTCGTGCCTTCACTGATGAAGATCTGGACGAGGAATTGGATCTGATGGAGTTCCAAATCTGATAGACCGATAGAGCTGATGGTTTGATGAGCTGATGATCTTGGGGGTTGATGACCTGGTGGGCTGATGATCTTGTGGGCTGATGATCTAGTGGCCTCAAAAGTGACGAGAGGCCTCGGGGTGACGAGAGGCCTCGGGGTGACGAGAGGCCTCGAGATGACGAGAGGCCTTGCTGATGACGAGAGGCCTTACTCGTCACCCCGAGGCCTCTCGTCACCACCAAGGCCTCTCGTCATCTCGAGGCCTCTCATCATCCCGAGACCTCTCGTCACTACCAAGGCCTCTCGTCATCAGCAAGGCCTCTCGTCATCCCAAGGCCTCTCGTCACCCCGAGGCCTCTCGTCACTTTTGAGGCCACCAAATCATCAGCCTACAAGATCATCAGCCCACCAGGTCATCAGCCCCCAAGATCATCAGCTCATCAAACCATCAGCTTTGTCGGTCTATCAGATTTGGAACTCCATCAGATCCAATTCCTCGTCCAGATCTTCATCAGTGAAGGCACGACTCCCGAGATTCTTGTGTCTGCTCGCAATTAAAAAAAAATAGATTGTTGTATTTTGGCAACAACAACTATTTTTAAAATATTTTCATGGTTGGAATCATCTTAAAAATGATTATTTTTCATATTCTCATAATTGTTTTTCAAACATTAGTTTCACGGCATATAAGAATTCATCTGGATCTTTTTGACTCATACGTTTACTTCATATGTCTCAAACTAACTTCTTCCAATATAAAAAATGTTTCTTAAATCCTTTTTAAAATGCATGCATTCTCATATCAATGTTTTCATACATAAATTTATCAAATGCCTAAAAGTTTTCTGAATCATCTTTTATAAAAAGTTTTCACACTGCATATTCATATTCATACTCACTCCATTTGCTATTGCACCTGTTTGTAGTTTAATAAAATGTCTTTCTTCAAATAATTTTAATATATCATAATTTTTAATATATTTTTAATATTTGTAAAAATAGCCAAAATACCCAATTCACTCCTCTCTTGGGTAATCTTTGAGTTTTATATTGTATATGTTTCTCATTCCCGTGTAATTTAGATAATGCATTTATATCACCTTACACATCATGTCAAATATTTTAGCAAAAATTATCACAACACAACATAAATAATCTAAGACAATCAAATTATTAAATAAATAGGCACTAATGGTTCTTCTACTCTTAAATTTTCTCCTTTCCCTTGTTAGTACTTGAATTCCTTGGTGAGTAATGAAAGCATCTAGTTACCCTCTCGAAATAATTTTTCATGCAGATCCATGTTTACAATTTAACTATCCACCCCTTATGACTAAAAGATTGTAAAAATATCGATTCATTTATCAATAGAATCTAATACCATGATTTGAGTAATTAATGGCATTTACCCATTGATAATAAATTCATAAACTCTCGTTATAAGTGACCTAATCATAAAGAAATGAAATGACCATGTATGCATGTTCAATGTTATTAACTTGGGTTTCAATGCAATTATTAAGAAAACTCCATGCATCAATATCTCAATGAATCTTTTTTTGGGGCTATCATGCACCCAGTTTAAATCATGCATGCATTTAATAATAAATTTCAAAGTCTTGAAGAAATTTGAACGAAATTTGGGGGTTAAATGTAGAATTTAAAGTCTAGTAGGGTAAAACATGAGATAAGTAGAACTTTTTTATGGTGAAAATGTCACATTTCAAAGTCTAGAGATTTCCCAAAATTGCACTCACCTTTCCCTTGCACAATTATGCTTACGCCACTTTCTTCCTTGATCTCGTTGCCCATCCTTGGCAATGTTCCAGCCATCTCTTTGTTGTTACAATTGTCACTAGAAACACTTTTGGCCACTTATTGACTTTCACCATAAGGACAACCACTAACCTCTTTGATCTTGAAAAACTAGCTGAAGACCGTTTATTTTTTTTTGGTGACTACATTAATTGGATTGGTGTTTTTCTTGACAAACTCTAATTTCTCCGCCACCTCCACAAATTTTCTTGCTTTCTCTTACTTTTTTTGCACACTTCCAATCTCTTCTATCACTTCTTCACTATTTAGTGCCTTAAAATTAAAGAAAATGACGGAAGAAAATGCTTATTATCCATAGGCATAGTCCACCACTTCGTTACATCGTTGATCTCCTCTCAAATTTGCACGAATTTAGCCTCATACCTCTAACATCATGATGCCATTGTCGTGGATCATTCCTTTGCCATCTGATTTCTCTACACCTAAGATTCGTATTATTATTGGATTTGATTTGTAGTGAATTGATTATTATCTTATCTAATAATTGATTTTCACTAAATTTCACCAGATTTCTTTCGATTTACTTCCATATTGATTTGAGGTTAAATTTGAGCTAGAATTGAATCGGATTTGGATCAAATCTGAGTATGAGTTGTTTGTTTCATGGCTTTAACTGATGGCTGTTTGGTGTTCTTTAACTGTTTCTTCAATCTCTAGCCTTTAATTTTTCATCTTGATACAAGAGTTAGCTTAAGAGGGTGGGTGAATTAAGCTTTTTCACCTTTCTTAAAAAAAAAAAAAAAACTTAAATACAAGGAATTGAAAAAAAAAAAAACACTTAAGTTTTCATTTAAAAAACTTAAATGAAAAGTGATTTAGCCTCAAATGCCTAGTCCACTACCTTGGTTTAAAACTAAGGATTTTGCAAACACACTCACAAGTGTATTATATTATCTTGTAGTTTTTACAGACTAAACTACAAACTTATACAGTTGTCTTTTACAAACAGATTCAACCACAACCACTTCCTTTTTACAGGATTAGACATAACTTTTACAAATAGGCTAAGCCACAACCACTACCTTTTAAAGGATCAGGTATAACCTTTATAAGAGTTTCACAAAAAATGTGAAGGATTTCTCAAGAAAAAAATACGAATGAAATAGTAAACACAAAAGTTTTTCTCTTGACAAAAAGAGTTACAAGATTTAGAATGAAGAACACTTTCTAAAGATTTTCTCACAAAAAGATTTTAAAGAGTAAGCTCACGAGAAGGAGGAGAAATTGAATGAGATTGCTGGAAGCTTTTTGAAGATTTGCTCTAGAGTTTCATATTTAGTTCTTCTAACCTTCTCCAAGTAGCTTTTTGAAGATTTGCTCTAGAGTTTCATATTTAGTTCTTCTAACTTTCTCCAAGTAGGTTCATATTCTATTTATAGATTTTCTGCATTGAATGTTACTTGACATGGTAGAATTCAAATTGGAATGTTCAATTTGTGCCACTTTTTGTCTCTATAAATATTAAACAACATTATTAATTTATTCAAGAATGCCTATGTTGTTGGAAATGTATTAAATGTTCTGAAAAGATAAAATTGGCAAGCATTTAATGCGTCCAACGTCTATATTTTTCAAAGTCTGATAGAAGTTACTCGATTAACTTATAAGGTTACTCGACTAATATGGCGCTCACTCAATTGAACTTTTCAAGTAATCGATTATATATAGGGTTTACTCAAGTATGATAAATTCAATACTCGACTAACTTAGAAACCATAGAGACTTTGCATTTTTTATTGGATTATTGGACTAAGCTTACTTGACTAACATATACATTTCTCGAGTACAAACATTTGATACTTGATTAACTTTAAAATCAGAAAACTTAGCCAAAAAATCAACATTTCTTTACTTGACTAATATGATTATTCACTCGAGTATAAAATCATGTTAGCTGATTATCAAGAAGACTTCACTCGATTGATTTTGAGAAAACAGAGAGTTGTATAAATCACTCGACTAACACATATATTTACTCGATTACAAAATACATTAGTCGATTGAACATAAGCTTAACTCAACTGAAAATATACTATAATTCCATAGCTATAGAGATACCTGATTTTCTCAAAGGCTTACTCGAGTGTGAAGGATCATTACTTGATTATAAAACTACCATACTCGACTTGGCTTTAAGAAACAGAGTTTTGCAGAAATATACTCAAGTAGGAACTTATGATATATAGTCGATTAAATCACTTTAGTACTCAATTATTTTGAAAATACAGAGCAATTACTTGATTGGATCAAAAGTTATAAAAATTTTCAGCGTACTAGACTAATACAAAACCATACTCAACTATTTTGAGCGAGATATGTATTTAAGCATGAAGTTCTCCAATTTAAAAGAATTTATAAAATGTTTTGAAAATCACCAATAAACTAAATTCACTAAAAATATATATTTGAAAGTTTATTTTCTCCATAAATCAAATATAAATTTCTCAACAATCTCCCTCTTTTTGATTTATGAGTTTATTTGATGATAACAAGACATTTTGAACTCAAGAGCTTTAAGATAAACATATAAGGAGACATTTTTAGAAAATTATAAGGGACAAAAGGAGACTCCCCCTGGATCATTGACTTATAAGAAAGCTCCCCTTGAAACTAATATTCTCTTTTTACCCCTTTTTATCATAAATAAAAAAATGACTCACAAAGGATTTAACAAGAAACTCCACCGGACTCATAGAATACATATCGACTAAAAGCAAGCTAGGAAGAATCACATAAAGCATAAGCATAATGGCATACTCACAGTATGATACATTGCAATTTTATCAAGCATGTCAAGGCATGAATCATAAAATGCACATAATATATACCACATAAAAGTGATCAAAAGAAAAATTTGGTTTGTGCTATCTACCATAGGAGCACCACATAATCAAATAATCATTCACAAGATCATACAATCATCAAAAAACATAATTCAAATGTCTTAAAGTTACATCCCTTTGAACGTTGTTAAACCTAATCATTATCTTCTCATGAATCTTCCTCCTCTACTGTTGTCTTAGCTGCCTTTTGAGCTGTGGATTTGATCCTATTAGAGGTAGGCAGGGTAGTCTTGATGTTAGCTAAAGCTTTCTCCATCATCTTTTCTGTGCTCCATGCTTTCTAGCCTCTTTATGATTTCATCTTGCTTTAATAGAAAGTTTGAAGTAGATTGAGAAATAAGGTCATGAAAGAGAGTCCTAATAGAGTTGAGAGAGGCTGGATTCGAAGAGGCAAAATGATTTGATTCAGAGGATGAAGATGAGGATGATGATAATGATGGACTATGATGATCATATAGGATTGGAGCTTTTTCTTTGGAACCAATTCTCTATTCCCCATTGACACATGTGATTTTCATTCTAGTGAGAGAATTTTGATTATCGGTGTCAAAAGGAGAGTGGGGAATAGAATCTCCCTCAAGAGGACCAATGATTGTTCTCAAGATAAGAGTGATAAGCATTCCATAGGGAAGTTTACACTACAAAAAACAAGATTTTTAGTGGAGGCCTAGACCGTCACTAAAAGCATAAAAACTCGTCACTAAAAGTTTTAGTGGCCACTAAGTTGGTGGTCACAAGCTGTCACTAAAAATACGATTTAGTTGCGGCCGGATGTGATGGTCACAAAAATATTTTTAGTGACAATCATTATCCTCTGCCATTAATGTCATTTTTTGTGACGATCATGGCTGTCACAAATAATGACTCTTCAGTGACGGCCACCGTTGTCACAAGTAATGAATTTTTTATGACGGCTTTGCTAGTTGTCACAAATGGTAAGATTTTAGTGATAGTGTTGGCTGCCACAAAATGAACGTTTTTTAGTGACCACATTATATTGATTGCCACAAAAAGTGTTTGACAAATACTTTTAGTAAGAGTCATGGCTGCCACAAAAAAAGACATTTTTAGTGACCATTTTTGTTGGCCGCCACAAAAAGTGATTTTTATAAAATTCTCACAACCCACTGCTTGTTTTTCTATATTTTAAACCCTATTAATTTAATACAATGTATCCAAAATAAACACCATTCTAATCATTAAGAAACTTCATAAAACAACTCTAGTCAATTAATAATTGACTAGCACTTTACATTTACATTGTCATAAAAAAAAGATATCTAACAATTTACAATCACATTGTCATAAAAAAAAAGACATCTGGCACTTTACATCAAAAAAAGACATCAAACAATTAAGTCTAATCAATTGTTATTTCTAATCCTTCCTGCCCTAACATCTTCCATAAAAGCTTCAAAAATTGATTGCCTTTCTTTGACTTAGTCCAATTCTGTCGACAACGCTTTGTTTTTCTCTTTCAAAAGTTGTATTTCATTTTTCAAACTATTATTATGTTGTCGCATTTGTTCTAATTTTGTAACAAGCTCGTGACGAGATGGAATCTTTCCAAGGACAGAAGAAAGAGTTGGTCTGAATCCATACCCATGAACACGTCCATGTCTTTCTCTTCCCATTACTTCAGAAAAAAATTTATTTTCATCAATAGCTTGAGAAGGTTCTTCCTCAGCTTTTTGGGTTACTAAAGATTGAATTTTGTCCTGAAATTTGATAATAAATAAATTAGATATGTTATAACATAATATTAAAATATATATCACAATAACAACATAAACTGTTTAAAATTTACCACTATTTTTTTTGATGTGGAATCAACCATTGACCTGTCTTTTTTCTTATGTGTCACCTTGAACATTTCCCATGTAGACGATTCGTGTCCTAATATTTCAGCCTGTATTAAATAGACAAGTTAATCAACAAAAAAAAAAAAAAAGTTAATGAGAAAGATGTATAAATGATTTAAATTATACTTGTTCAGCTCTAACTCAAGCAAAACTTCTATTGCCTGTAGTTTTAGTCATTGTTTGCTTTGACCGATTAGACTTATTACGAGTACAAGAAACCTATATGTAAGACTAAATACAATAATCATGTTTTAAATAATTAAAGTGACTTGTGCATAAAAAAAGTAAAGGGTATAGAATACTTGAAACTCATGTGAGCTCAACCAACTAACAAATTGTCTCTATTGTCCTTGGTCGATTGTTGTTGGAGAAAACTTAATTCGATCATCATCATTGTCATATGCATCATAATAGTCAGCCTTCAACTTATATCTATGGTTTGCAAAAGCCCTTCCCATCCTTCTGAAGATCCAATTTTTTCTTACTTCGTTTTCATCAAATTCAAATTTCTCCTACACAAGTTAAAAGAAAACGTTGTTTGAAACGTTATAAGTCATGAAGAACGATTTAATACAATATCATATAAGTATAATATAGAATAATTATTAATCTTACCAGTACATAAGAATACATTTTATTCTTATTATCTTGTGGAACATCTTCTCAACGCTTGCAAGAAATTGGTGCATCTTCACATACTTTAACAATCTTGCCAATATGACTTGCAAACACATTAGAATTTGCTGCAATGGCTTGACCATAATTATTGAATTCCAATGGTAATTTTTGACCAGGAGCCAAAGATGTTAGTATTTTATTATTTGTTTTCCCTCGACCTCTTTTTCTTGCATTAGATGATGATGATCCTATATAATAAATATATGATAAATAAAAA
The DNA here is from genome assembly GCA_036245055.1 of Diospyros kaki. Lineage (NCBI taxonomy): Eukaryota > Viridiplantae > Streptophyta > Magnoliopsida > Ericales > Ebenaceae > Diospyros > Diospyros kaki. Next base: position 37,257,368 of record BSEG01000016.1, read on the forward strand.
CTAATAATTATTTTATCATTTTACAGATGAGAAAACCAAACTATTAAAACATAGATAATTATTTCTTACCAGTGCAACTTTGTCTTGTAGATGGATCAAAATTAGGTGGTGTGACGAGAGTTTGTTTGTTGGTTTCAGCTATACCTTCCATTGGCTACAATATAAACTTATATATAGAAAGTGACTAAAGAAAAAAGAAACACTGAAATACACTAAGTTTTAGAAAAATAGAGGGAAAAAAAAAAGAAACATATCAAAACTAAACAAGCAAGACATATACAATCAATCATCATCACTTAAAACTGGTTTTTGTTTCCTTCTTCCTCTAGTCTTTCTCTTTCCCTTAACTGAAGGATACATTCTTTTCCTTCGTTGTCTTGATGTCCCTTCTTCAAATGCAATCTCTAGCGGAATGTCACTTTTATTGTATGAAAACTCACAGTCATTTAGATCCGCATCTTGGGTTGAATATTGGCCAATGTTTGATAGATCATTTTGTTGAAATGGTTCATCACAAGTGGCTTCATAGGCATCCATATCATAAAAGTTTCGAGGTTGTGATCGTTGAACAACATACTAATTAGGTTCCCCCATTTCCCTTACATAAAACACTTGTTCATCTTAGCAAGCAAGTATAAATGGTTCATTAGTCTGCAATGATCTATCAAAATTTAAGGAAGTAAACCCGTAATTATCTGTCTTGATTCTTCTTCCTTTATTGCATACATCTCTCCAATCACACTTGAATAGTACTACTCGTAAACCACCAAGATATTGTGATTCGATAATATTCATTAACACGCCATAGTAATCCACATTACCAAGGGTTGGGTTACCATCTCTCGCAGTTGCAAAACTATTAGTTTCCCCTCTCACGAAAACTCCACTATTTTGAGTTTTCAATTCTTTCTCTCGATCTCGGGTGTGAAACCGAAAACCATTAACAATGTAGCCTTTATATGACAATGCACTATGATTTGGCCCTCGAGCAAGTGATAATAAATGATTGGTGACTTTGTCATTTTCTAAATTATACATTTGTGTCACCTATCCATTTAAAGGGAAATGGGTTAAATAACAATATAGTTCAAATGGATAGCATTGAACATCTAACCACAAAACATTTAAATGATACATATTGGATCTTAATATACTTACATGATGCTCAAACCAACTTGGAAATTCTCTATTGTGAATGTTTTCTACGTTTCTGGGATGGGAATGGGCTAGAGATTGGACCACCAATTGTTTGTGTTCTTTATTTTAAATTACACACAAAAAGCAGTAAGAGAAATTTCATGGAAACATAATTGTTATAAATTAATTGGTATAGAATATGTCAAAATTACCACTTACTTTATGAATGATTGGATTTCATCACAATTTTTAAGGACATATAATCGAGCTTGGGACCATTCCTCTCTTCCAAGCTCACATTGAGTCGCTTTTCCTAAAGCACGACCTTTTTGAGTAAACACAGATAATCCACCAATTATTTTCACACCATCCCTGTCAGCATTTCTTTCAACATGATTGAATTCCATTTCACATCCTTTTAGGTATCTAGAACAAAAATTTAGGCATTCTTCTGTAAGATATCTCTCTGCAATTGAACCCTTTGGACAACTCTTATTATAGACATAAGATTTCAATGTACATAAATACCTGTCAAAGAAATTGATAACTTTTCTTAAACTCCTTAATAAGGGGGTAATTTTTTTTTTTTTTTCAAAAAAACTAGTATGAATAAGAACATGTACAAACCTTTCAATTGGATACATCCAGCGATACTAGACAGGGCTGGTAATCTTAGCTTCACTAGGTAAGTGAATAGGCAAGTGTTCCATAATGTTGAAAAAAGTTGGAAGGAAGATTCGTTCTAATTTGCAAAGAGTTTCAGTAATTTGGAGTTCAAGTTCATTTAACCTTTCAACCCTCAATACTTTGGAACAAATCTCTCGAAAAAAGTTGCTCAATTCAATCAATGCACCAAAAACATCCTTAGGGAGAAGACCCCGTATAGCAAGAGGGAGTAATTGTTGCATAAGAATGTGGCAATCATGACTCTTTAAGAACAAGATTTTACGCTCCTTGATATTAACACACCTTGAGATATTTGACGAATAACCATCTGGTACTTTAACTTCTTTCAAAAATTCACACAACATCAATTTTTCTTTTAAAGACAACATGTAACATGCAAGAGGTATTTTATCATCTTCATCGAGTAGGTGGAGTGTCTCTCTAATGCGCATCTCTTTCAAGTCCATGCGAGCTTTCTTACCATCTGTTGATTTTCCTTGAATATGCATGATCGTTCCAATGACATTATCACATACATTTTTTTCAATATGTATAACATCTAGATTGTGACGCAACAAAAGTTCTTTCCAATAAGGCAGCTCAAAGAAGATACTTTTTTTCTTCCAATGTTTTAGCCAAGTATCATTAGAATTATCCCATTTTCCTTTTTCAACAGTGCATAATTATTCAAACACATCATATCTGGACAGTTGTGGAGGTCAGTCCCTTCGTTCCATCTTCCCATTGAAATGAACTTTATTATTATGCCATTTATGGTTCCTAGGTAAAAATCGACGGTGGCTCATATAGCAAAATTTTTTCCCATAACTTAGCCAATGAGACTCGGTGTGTTTGTTGCAACAAGGACAAGCCCACTTTCCCTTTGTACTATATCTAGACAAATTTGCAAAGGCAGGAAAGTCATTAATAGTCCATAAAATAGCTGCATGCATCTGAAAATTTTGTTTCTTTGAGGCATCATACATTTGAACACCGGCCTCCCATAACTCCTTCAATTCTTCAATCAAAGGTTGCAAATAAACATCAATGTGGTTTCCAGGGGCTTTTGGACCAAGAATAAGTAAGGTTAATATGAGATAAGGCTATTTCATGCACATCCAAGGGGGCAAATTATATGGAACTATAATCACAGGCCATGTACTATGAGCAATGCTCATTGAGATAAATGGATTAAATCCATCACTTGCCAATCCAAGTCTAACATTACAAGGTTCAATTGAAAATGAAGGATAATGCTCATCTAACTTTTTCCAAACTTCAGAATCAACTGAATGACGTAATAACCCATCCTTAACACATTTATCTTCGTGCCATCGCATATCTAAAGCTGTTTTGGATGACATATATAGCCTCTGAAGCCTTGGGGTCAATGGAAAATACCTCAGGGTTTTTGTAGGTACCTTTTTCCTAGTTACATCTTTTTTTCCTACCACCGACTTCCACCTAGGAACACCACATTTCACACATTCATGACAATTTGCATATTCTTTTCGAAAAAGTATGCAATCATTTGGGTATGCATCTATCTTTTCATAATCAAGTCCTAAAGCTCGGACGAATTTCCTAGCTTCATAATAAGAAGAAGGCACAGTTTCATTCACTGGAAATGTAGATCTTATTATCTCAAGTAGCATGTTGAATGAATTGTTACTCCACCAGCTTAAACATTTCAAATGCAACAGTTTCACAAGAAATGAAAGCTTCGACACATGGGTGCATCCTGGAAATAGAGGTTGTTCGGCATCATGCAATAATTCATAAAAAAATTTTGTACTCGAGTTTGGTTCATTCTCGTTAGATGAATCGTGACCCATATCAATATTAACACCTGGCAACCCAAAGGCTTCTTCTAGCATAGGATGCATATCGTCATTATTATTGTTGCCATCATCCTCATCACTAATCTTTACTTCAACCAATACCTCTTCCCCGTGGTAGTACCATAATTCTTAACTATTCCATACCTAACTAGATGAAACTTGACATCATCTTGACAAAAAAGATATGTATTGTTGCATTGCACACAAGGACACCGAATTTTTCCATCTATGCGTGGGTTTTTGAACGCGAATTCAAGGAAATCATTAACTCCATTCAAGTATTGGTCACAAAGTCTATCATCCAATTGCATCCAACTCCTATCCATCACACTAATTAAAAATAAATATAAAAAAATTATATTCTTATTCAAAAAACTAATAAAGGAAACTACAACAAATGTAAGGTACAAATTTAATGTAAAATTTATAAAAGTTGTTAAACATCCATTAGACAGTCTAAACATAATGGACAAATAAACACATAAATTAGGGTGATCTCCCACCACCCGGAATAAGTGATAAAATCCTCATCACTCACGGGGTATGTACATACACAATGTCAATGTACATATATATATATTCATTAATATTTTATACCTATAAATTAGGGTGATCTCCCACCACCCGGAGGGAGTGATAAAATCCTCATCACTCACGGGATATGTACATACACAATGTCAATGTACATATATATATATTCACTAATATTCTATACCTATAAATTAGGGTGATCTCCCACCACCCGGAAGGAGTGATAAAATCCCCATCACTCACGGGATACGTATCTCTTACGATGCAAATACAATCCCAAATAACGCAATGATTTGAAAACAAACCAACACTACAAGGAAAATGAGAAGGGTGACAATATTAGATTAACAAAGAAATTATTGATATGCATGTTATTTAAGCACAACATTCTCTTCAATTAATTATTTCCGTTGCATAATAGAGATTCACCTTCTATCTATTTATCAAACAAAAAAAAATGACAACATTCCCCCCTTCAATCTGATTCAAAGTAGTATCAACATACATTTGGAACAGAAATGACACAATGTAAAGCATCAAGACAACAATTATTAAAATGATAAGTTGGGACACAACATGGATATGTTATAATAAGATTACATACGAATGCATGTGCAACACACATAAAAATGAAAGAAATAGTTATTTATTCAAAAATAGACTACTTCATATTCTAGGAGATGAGGAAGGGCAACACGGTTAGCATAAAAGATTCATAAGTGAAGGTCGCTGATCCTGAATAACTAGTGTCCTTCTCCTTGAATTTCTCCGTCAAACCCTGAAACAAAGATACTCCCATTCAACTCAATGGTAAATGAATCCACACAATGAGCATTACTAATCCAACCAACCCACTGTAAATGTTTGTTTTGGAATATAAAAGAGGGGGCCAGGGGAAAACAAGTAGCAGACGCTAAGAGTTTGTGTGATGCAGTTCAATTGATGCTATGCTAAAAATAAATTAATGAAAGTCAAATTTCTTTATGAGGAATATATTTTTGCTTATGAATAGGGACTACACTAGTAGCCACAGTAAGATTGCTCCTTCATGACTGAAAGGAACTGACATCATAGGTCAGTAAGAAACATATATAAAACTTAATTTAATTCAATATAAGCTTAAATATACACATAACTGCACATGAAGCTTAATTGAAAAAGAAACTGATCGAATGTGGGAGCATGTGAGGGCAATAGTTTGAAGGAAAAAGACATGTTTCTTTACAGGAAATGCCATCCATAGAGCTCCTAAAACACCTACAGCTATTCTAAAACTAATCCTATTGCATTTGGTAATGTAATACCATTTAAATTCTATCTTATGATCTATTAAAAGTCCTAACAAAATCAAAATAGAATAAGATAAATCAAAGACTCGTAATAACTAAAAAAGAATAAATTTATTTGCTAATTAAAAGAAAAGGACCACAAGTTTTTCCACAACTACACATGCTAGACATGTACTGAAATATTATTGCAGCCTTGGAGTCATGGGATTAGAGCGTATCTTCTTTTCGTAACTAGCTACTCCAAGGCTTTCCGTAACTCCAAGACTGCAATAATATTTCATTCTCAATTAAAGACCTTTTTTTTTGGCTATTGCACAGTCCCAAAACTATTAATTAAATCTCCAACTCAGCTGGCAAAAGGATCTGACTAGTCACCAACTTCACAAGAACATATTTCTTTAGTTCCTTTTTCCTAGCTAATTAAAAAATTTATTTAATAAATTAATTAAAATTTAACACATGTGCTGAATCACAACGATAAAAGATGACTACTAATATTTATTACATTCTCTCTTGGATACATTGGCATCTTTTACTTATTCACATGACTAGCTATAAATCAAAATACCATTCCATTTCCAACACAACCCAAATTGTCATTATTTTCTCACTAGATGGACCTTTCGATTAGTTCAAACAAAACAAAAGATGCCAATAACCAATGCCATCTCAAATACATGAAACTCATAGCAAAGAAGATTTAAAAGGTAAATAGCACAAAACAAATAAGAAAAACAAGCTCTTGTATTCATTTAATCTATAATAAATATTTGATGGATATATTATTAGAATCATATCAAGTTAGCCGCAAGGATTTCTGTTATCAAATGTTATTTTGTCCAAATATAAGACTAGGCAACTGACAGAAAATTGATAGATTAAATACCTATTATTTAATCTATAGTAGATATTTGCAGTAGTCCAAACAAGTTAACTACCTCAAAACAATTGATAGAAAATTGTAAGTCACCCCTAATAAGCTTTATTTGTTTGAAAGTTTATTTTCTTTCTTAATTTCAAAAGAAATTTCAAAAATTCATGAAGTCTTAATTATTAATTTTTTCTATAAACTTAATTGTCCATGAATTGAAAAGTTTTGAGCAAGAAAGCATATTTATAGGTCTTGTACCAAACTTACATATAGCTGCTCCAACTTAGAATTTTCATGGCCTACATTTTGGGGAATTCTTATCATTCTTTGAGCATATGGTTTCAAATACATTTTGGATAGCTTACCTTCTTCTATATTCATAGGTTGATTTCAATAAATTCAACCAAGTTGTTGAGAAAAAAGACCAAGATCAAACCAGTTATAGTTTACATTTAATTAATTTAAAACCTTAAATCTGAAACTCTAAATTCTCCAAATTAATTGGTTGAAAATTGAAAACACGAGAAATGTATGCTAATACAATATGTAATAAACACAAAATAATTTCTCATGAGTCGTTGCCCTTCCAAAGGAGGACCGGAAAGGGTAAGAGGCAGGGGGACCATGTGGTCCTAAACACAAGTAGATAAGTTTTTATAATAATAGAGGAATGTTCACAATTAGACTTTATCCAATTTCAATAAATTTAAAATCAAGGCAGCACTATCTGATATAATAGTCAAACTAGTATAGACTAGCAGTAAACGGTCCAAGAACAGAGCATCAATCAATCAAATAGATCCAACGTCTACAAACCAATCCAATGACGGCCAATAAACAACATCACATCGCAAAAACTAAAGCCTACATGTACGAAATAACAATGCACTTGCGTATCACAAACCACACACACATTTTGCACATAGATATTTCCGTGATCAATTAGATTTTTAGATGACGAGCATAGATTGAACCACTTATTCATCAAATCTCCAGTGAAATTGTGAAAGACAAATTGAAGATCAGTGAAAATGTGATAACCAAGAAGTTAACAGAAAGAAGTAACAGATTTGAGATTGATTAGTGGTGTTTCAGAGGTGAAACAGTATCGACAGTGCCAGTGACGAGAACACGAACGACAGTGCCAATGATGAGAAGCCGGAGATAGAGATGGAGAAGAGATGGAGAAAGAGCCGAAATTGAAGTCGAAGCCGAAGAAGGAGACGAAGCCAGAGAAGGAGATGCTACGGTACTCAGATGGCAAAGGCGATGGGGTGGAGGCAGGAGAGATGAGGGAGATGAAGGCAAGATGAGGGAGATAGAGAGAAATGAATATGGAGACGGCAGAGATGAGGGAGGGAGATGAAGGGAGGGAGGGAAAGCATAAGCGCATATATATATATATAAATAAATAAATAAATAAATAAAGGGGCCACTTGTTGCCGTTTTAACATTGAGAAATTTCCGTTTTAATTAGAAGAGAAGGAAATCGGGAGTGAATGTGAACTTATCTGTAATTGTGAATTCCATTTGTTTTTATGCGAACTTTCCCGAGAAAGTCAAACGCTGCTTTGAGCCATGACATCAGCAAATTGGGAGACGTAGTGAAGGAGAACAGCTCTTTTATTATTATTATTATTATTTTTTTAATTTGAATTTCCCATAAAAGCACTTAATGTCTAGCAATATTTCCCAAATGAAGCAATTACGTACGTACCAACAATTCAACCTAATGTTATTATTATGATTATGATGATGATGATGATGATGCTAAGCAACGTGGTGGTTATTGTTGTCAGGCAGAGATATAGAAATCCATCTAAAGTTTGTCAAAATAATTCTTTTTGTTGGAAAAGAATTTTAGAAAACTTGTATATAGAAAAAATTAAATTAACCTAAGATCTAAATGACCTAAATGCTCTTAGCCTCCCGCTTTATAATTATTAATAATATACTTATTCAAGCTTCCCGGCTTATAGCAAACGTTTTTTTATTTATAATTAATTATAAGAATAAGTATATTATTAATAAATAATTATAAAAATATATTAAAATAAAAAATATACTTCTTAAGAATATTAAAAGAAGAATGAGTTCTATTATGAAATAAAAACATATTAAAATATACTTTTTAATAAAATATTTTTTATTAATTATTAATTATATTTTATGTGACATTTTATATTAAAATATTATTATATATATTTTTTTATTAATAATTCGCTTTTAGTGACAGTCAAAGTTTGCTGTCATAAATAAGTATAGCTTGGCTTTTCATGAATAATCCACTTTTAGTGGCCGCCATACTTGGCCGTCACAAATAGTCATCTTTTAGTGGCCACTCACACCAGCCCTCACAAATAAGTATCACTTTTAGTGGCCGCCACTTGTGGATGTCACTAATAATGCACCTTTTGTGACCGCTTAGGCCGACTGTCATAAATAAGCATAAGCATGTTGGGCACCAAAGGGATGGGTACTAACACTCCACCTTTCATGGCCGCCACTTATGGTCATCACTAATAATGTTTTTTTTGTGGCTGCCTAGGCCGACCGTCACTAATAATGATCTTTTTGTGGCCGCCACTTGTGACTGTCACTAATAATGCACTTTTAGTGGTGCCACTTGTGACCGTCACTAATAATGCACCTTTTGTGGCCGTCTAGGTTGACTGTCACAAATAAGCAAAAGCATGTTGGAAACCAAAGGGGTAGTACAAACACTCCACTTTTAGTGGCCGCCACTCATGGCCATAACTAATAATGTTCTTTTTGTAGCCGCCTAGGCCGACCGTCACTAATAATGAGTTTTTTGTGGCCGCTAACACATGCTGCCAGAAAAATATTCCACTTTTAGTGGCCGCCACTTGTGGCCGTTACTAATAATTAATGCACTTTTAGTGGCTGCCACTTGTGGCCGCCACTAATAATGCACTTTTAGTGGCTCCCGCTTGTGGCCATCACTAATAATGCACATTTTGTGGCCGCCTAGGCTGACTATCACAAATAAGTATAAGCATGTTGGGCACCTGAGAGGTGTGTACCAACACTCCACCTTTCATGGCCGCCACTAATGGCCATCACTAATAATGTTCTTTTTGTGGTCGCCTAGGCCGATCGTCATTAATAATGAGCTTTTTGTGGCCGCCACTTGTGGCTGTTACAAATAAGCATGTTCAAATACTGCATCTTTAGTGTCCGCCACCTATGGCAGTCACTAATAATGTACTTTTAGTGGCCGCCCATGCCAACCCTCACAAATAAGCTTACTTTTAGTGGCCACCATGTCCGATTTGTCACAATAATATACCTTTAGTGGCCACAAATTGCAACCGTCACAAATAATGAACTCTTTAGTGGCGAATTTTTTTGGCCGCCACTAAACATGCCTTTTTAGTGATAAACAGTTTTTGGCCGCCACTAATAGTTGTATTTTGACAAATATCTTCTGGCCGCCACTAAAAGTGGCCACTAAAAGCTCCTTTTCTTGTAGTGTTACCAGAGGTTTTGTGAATGACAGATTCATACATTCTTGAGAAAAAAAAATGAGGAAGATTGAATTTGATGTTCTGAACAACACACCAGATCAGTTCTAAATCACTAACAGATACAATGTAGAGATGGCTCAACCATTAATGGAAGTAGCAATGAAATGGTGTAGAACACGATATCCAAGGTTAATGAATTGTTGGATCCTTGGTAAGTTTTGGTGGTAAAATGTTATTGTTTTTCTGTGAAGAACTCCCAAATTTCATTGTGGTTAAAGTTAAGAAAGTTTTTAGGGGTTTCACCAGAGTTTAGGTCAAGAAGTTGGATTAAGTTTTTTAAAGTGAAAGAGAAATCATGACCTTTAAATCTGAAGTCTAAACTATTCCCATCATACTCTTGTCTATATTCTTTAGATGATTTAGGTAAACTAGAATTAAATTATGCTAGGGAGTCAAGAAAGATAGCCAAGTCAAGGGTAGATAACTTCATCCATCCCATATTGTTTATCCATTTTTTCAACATATTTCCAAACCCTAATCTCTCAAACATGTCCCAGTCTATGTTCTTATCAGGCATAAATTCCCTTTTTAGAACTTGATGCTATAGGTATTCGTTTCTTACATTTTGAAATCTAGGGTTTACATTTTTTGAAGTTTTGTTCATAGTGGATGTTCTCCTAGGGGTTTTGGATGTTAAGGGTTGGTTGGAGAATGATGCAATGTCCTTTCATTTTAGGGCCATTTGAAATGATGAACAATAGATAATGGAATAACAAAACGAACGAAGGAAATTGAAAATGGAATGAGACACAAAAATAGTTGGAAAGAACAATTGCAGAGACGTCAGGTGTTCATGAGAGAGAGAGAGAGAGAGAGAGAGAGAGAGAACATAAGAGAAAATTAAATGAGACCCTATTTATACTTGCAAAACTAGCGCTTGAACTTCTTAAGAAAATTTTGAAATTACTTGACTAGTGAATGATTTTAATTGAGTGTTGGTTTGATCTTTTATTCGACTAATTTTTGTTTACTTGAGTTATATTACCTATTGATTTGCTACTCGAGTATTTGGATCTTGCAATCGATTAAATGCCTTTGATTTACTTGAGTGACTAAGGTATGATACTCGAGTGAGATTTGCAATCTCTTGGCCTTGAAATTTTACTCGACCAATGATCTGATCTACTCGATTTAATTTTTACAGTAGTCAATTATGAGATTCTCTTTCTTGATTAATATTTCCACATCCGAAAGATTTTTATGATACTCTATTATTGAGATATTTTAACTTGATTGAGAATTTAAACCAAATTTACTCGACTTTCTAGGATGCACAATTGATTATTTTCTCTTCTTAAATTTCGATATCTCCTAACTCTGTCCTAATCTCAAAAAACTGAATTCTCTCCAATGGATTAGAAAAAATAACATCTAATTGGCTCTTGGTTGATACATTTTTCAAAATTATGTCTCCCCTTTGCACATGATCCCTTATAAAATGATGCCTTATTTCATTGTGCTTTGTTCTTGAATGATGCACTAGATTTTTGGATAAATTGATAGCACTAGATTATCACATTTAATTGGGATATGATTGACCTTAGTTCCATAGTCCTCCAATTGTTATTCAAGCCACAAAATTTGGGCACATCAACTACTAACTGATACATATTCAATTTCAGTAGTGGAGGTGGCTACACTATTTTGCCTTTTGGATAACCAAGAAATCAACATACTTTCAAGCAATTGACAAGTGCCACTTGTGCTTTTTCTATCTGCCCTACGTCCCGCATAATCAGCATCTGCATAAGCATGAAGCTTGAAGGGAGAAGATCTAGGATACCATAAACCTAAGGATGGAGATCCCTTGAGATACTTGAATATTCTTTTAACTGCAGACAAATGGGACTTCTTAGGATCATTTTGGAATCTAGCACACAATGCCACACTGAGAGAATATCTGGTCTAGAAGAAGTTAAATAAAGAAGGGATCCTATCATCCCTCTATACATCTTTTGATCCATAGATTTTCCACCCTCATCCTTGTTCATCTTTATAGATGTACTCATAGGGTGTCCATGGATTTTGCCTCAGCCATATTAAACTTCTTTAAGATATCTCTAATATACTTAGTTTGGCTAATAAAAATGCCATCCTTTAATTACTTAATTTGCAATCCTAAAAAGTAATTTAATTCTCCAACCATACTCATCTCAAATTCTACTTGCATCATAGTAGAAAATTCTTTGCATAACTTATCATTTGTAGATCCAAAAATAATATCATCCACATATATTTGAACTGTAAGAATATCCTTTTTATTCTTCTTGATGAAGAAAGTGGTGTCCACATTTCCTCTCTTAAAATTATTTTTGATGAGGAAATTACTTAAGGTTTCGTACCATGGCCTAGGGGCTTGCTTAAGACCATATAAAACTTTGGTTAACTTAAATACATAGTCCTTATCTATTGGATCTTCAAAACCTGGGGCCACTTAACATAAACTTCCTCTTTGATATAACCATTTAGGAATGTACTTTTGACATCCATTTGGTAAAGCTTGAACCCCTTGTTACAAGCATAGGCTAACAATAACTTGATAGCTTCTAACCTTGCTATGGGAGCATAGGTCTCATCAAAGTTAATTATTTCTTCCTGATTGTAACCTTGTGCTACTAATCTAACCTTATTTTTTACAATGATCCCATTTTCATCCATCTTATTTCTAAAGACCCACTTGGTTCCTATGTCTTGCTTATCTTTAGGCTTAGGAACTAAGGTTCATACCTTATTCCTTTCAAACTAATTTAGTTCTTTTTGCATAGCCAAAATCCAACTTGGATCTTCTATAGCCTCATCTATAGTCTTTGGCTCTAGATTGGATAAAAAGGTTACATACTCACATTAATTTCTTAAATGAGATCTAGTTCTTACTCCTTGGTTCATATCTCCCAAAATTCTAGACTCATCTACATAAGTCCTTTCTCTATGGACAATCTTCTAGTTCTTCTTCTTTGTCTTTTGTTTGAGTATTTTCATTTTCTTCCTCAATTGATTTCTCTAGAATTTCCCATTCATCATCTTTAGATTGCTGAATTTTTAGTGTAATGCCCCATTTTTTGGAAGCGTCATAAATTCGGAACAATTCTGGGACAATTTTTTTCCTTTCAAACTAATCCTAAATCACATCATTCCTCGTATCCATCCCAGAACTTCCAATTATTTTTCTCGAAAGAAAATCGTTATACATATCAAATGCGAAAGCATGGATCGAACCTGATATTTTAAGATTAATTATAAATCAATACTTACATAATCGTTTCTCAAACTTATTTTCCCATTACAAGGCTATTCATCAATGACTTAAAACATAAAATAAGTTCTCGACTAACATTAACCCTAAATAGGGTTTTACATCATCATTAACTAAATGGTTATATATCATCATTTCTCAAAATGTTCAGATTTCAAAGTAGCAGAACTTAAATATATGGCTACATTATATACATTCTATTCATCATTTAATTCATTATGCAGTTTGCTAAGTGCCATTTCATGCCTCATTCATCCTCGTATCTACTATAGTTTCCATCTGGAACGTTTGAATATTTCAAGGGCAAAACCTAAGTTAGATGATGAATCATCTAAGTAAAGGAACAATAAACACATTTTGTGCATGAATGCAAAATACGAAAATGTCTTTTTCATATCATTCCGGTTTGAGTCGACGGCACCCAACTGTTGCTCCCCATTTTTATGGCCACCTCTTTCGAAGCCGAGGTGTATGGGTGCACCCTTGGCAGAGCAGCAGTGCTAGTCCATATCTCAAACTCTTATGCGATGCATGATCAATAATATCATCGCGAACATATGCACATTTCATCATCAATACATGTAAATGTAATTTACATGATATATTTATATCAAGGCACGACAACATGATAAAATCATACTTAAAATTGGGTTTTGGGTTGAACTACTTATAAACCAAACATTTTTCATAAAACTAAATCCAATTGGAAGTACCACTTACCTTTTCAAGTTTAACGAGCTACCTCGATATTCGTGCCTATCTCAGAATTCGTGTATCTCCTCGATTTGTGTGCCAACCTCAAAATTCGCACAAGTCACTTCAACTTTAAGCCTCAAAGCATCCTAATCACCATATTTGATTAAATAAGTATTAAAGTCTATTTTACATAATTTTTTGTATTTTCTTTATTTTTCTCTCTATTTCTTTCTATTTTCCTCAATAAATCCAAACTAAATATTTCTCAAATATTTCACTATGAAAATTCATAAAATAATATTCTCAAATTTTTGAAATTTTTTATGAAATTTTACTTACCTTGACTTAGCCTCTCAGGCTTCCTCGGTTTGCGTGTTATATTCCTGAAACGCGTGCCCGAACCATTTTCTCTTCCAAAATATTCGAAATATTAATAAATATTCATTTCTTATTTTTTGAGAATTTTTCCCTTTTTTTCTATTTTTCTTCTATTACTTTTTTTTTCTTTTCTTTTTTCTTTTCTTTTTCTTTCCTCCTTCCTCTCTTCTTCTTCTCCCTTGCAACTCACGAACAATAGGCTTCTTCTTCTCTTTTCTTTTTTCTTCTTTCTTTTCTTTTTCTTTCTTCTTTATTTCCTTTTCTTTTCTTTTTTTTTCTTCTCTTCTTCTCATTCTTCCTTCTTCTTCTTCCTTCCTCCTTCCTCCTTACCTCCTACAATGAACAGCCACCGGCCAGCCTTCTACGTGCCATCTGCCGGTGTAACACCCCAGGTTTAAAAATCCTAAACCAAGATGTGTTAACATTTACTTTACTTTAAATGCGGAAATAAAATAAATTTGTTTTCAACTTATCTCTTTTTACTTCCTTTATTTACCACATACATATATATATTTTCATATTTTATTTTTAAAAAGGAATTCTATAGAAGTTTCAGCGGAGTCTCTCCTGTAATTTGACTTAGCCAACCTGTAGAGGGACACCACATCCACAACCATAGAAATATTAACTAGCTAAGTAAATAACTCAGTCCAAATAAAAGATTTGAGTCCAATCAAACCAAAACTATCATATTCGAAATCTCAAAATTAAACAATTAAAGAAAAGGGTAAATAAATGATTAACGAACAAGTGTTATAAATCACAAGTCCAAAACTAAAACCATATGCCATGGATTACTGGGTGAGTCTGCCTCCAAGCGATCTCCTCAACTTATCTAGCTCTCATCACCTGAAATGTGGGGAAAATAAAAGAATGAGCTAAAGCTCAGCAAGTAAACTCCATGCACATGATGCATGCTTGTGACATGCAAGGTTTGAATAAATTTTGAAAACTACATTCCAATTTACTTTAACTTCTCAAAACATTTCATTACTATTATGAGCTCATAGGGTGTATCATCTAGCCAATCAGAATGTAGTGGGCAATTCTTATTTGGAACCAGGTTCATTCCACCGGTAGTACTGCAAAACGGTTAAAAATTTCTTTCAATTTTCAACTTTCACATTCACATGACTTTCAATCGGGTGCGCCGGTCCCCCACGCCCCATTTCCCACTCACATTATTCATGGCATAGATATTCACCCATTTCCTTTAAAACTTGAGTTACATATCTTTGAAAGAAAATTTGCACCTTTACACATCTTTCCTTTGAAAACATTTAACGTTCTCAAATCAATGCCTATGCGTGCCCATTAATGCAATGGCATGATATACATATATATATGCACATGGTTAATCATTTTCATTGTATGTAAGGAAATGACACAAGAAATAAAAAGATTTAGCATTAAATACCTGCAAGCCAATCATAAAGCACAATTTTTCCCCATTAACCGTTCCACATGAGAGAAATTAGAGAGTTTACTTACTTGAAGTCTTTAAAGTTCACTCCTTGGATTTGCAAGTGGAGGAGTTTTAGTTGCCCACGACGTCAATGTGCCAAAAATCCTAATTCATTATCAATCATTCTAAAATCTTCAATAATCCTTGCCTTTCTAACATGACTCCAATTCACTAATATATTTTCTCAAGTGAATTTATTATAATACTACATGTATAAATAGCATTCAATGCAAAAATATAAATGAAACATTTATAATAGAGATCTACTAGTGAAACACTACCCATTTACTAAGTTCAAATTGTCGGCCCTTACAAAGACAAGCATAAATTTAAATTCTTAGCACAAAATTATGTGAATCCAATTTGGTGGGCTAAATAACTCATAGAGATACATTCTCAATTAAATTCACATTAAGATTCAGATTACAAGACCCTCAAAATATTTTTCAAAATTCACAAACAAAATTTATTTTTTTCTTCTCTAGCAGCATGCAGTAAATTATTTCAAAAATCATTTAAAAATAGGAAACGATATCATAAAATTATAAAATTTACATAGAATGTATTAAACTCTTATAAGTTCATCATATAAAAAAATGAGCTCATTACAGAAACGTTTGGGCTTTCAAAACATTTTTTCTATCCTCCAAAATACTGTTCTCGTATGAATCTGTCCATATATACAAAAAATGTCATAAATACTTATAAGAGTCTCCAAATGATGTCATTCCAACTCCAGATGATAGAAAACTCACAGGGGGTCATTTTCCAATTTGAATCTCCCAAAAATTCAACATATACAATTTTTTACGAATTTTTAAAGTAGGAACAGAAAAGCTGTTAAATCTGGGAAGCATTATTGTTCCATTAGATCTATCAAAATTACATGTCTATAATTCTCAATCAATATAAAATCAAACCAATCATATGTATTCTGCCACATATATGTATATATATTGTATATAAAATATATATCCTATTAAAGGTTGATTTGGAGAGAATTTAAATAAAATGGATAGTTACCTCTTTCTTCTCCTTCTTTTTCTTCTTCTTCTTCTTCTTCTTCTTCTTCTTCTTCTTCTTCTTCTAGGGGAGAGATGATATGTGGGTTGAGGGAGAAGAGAGAAATGGGATGGGTGAAAGAGAGAGGGAAGTGAGATGGGTGAGGGAGAAAGGGAAGAGACGTGAGGCTTGGGGATTGGGGAGGAGAAAGATATATTAGGGTCTCTTTCTTTTATTAGGTTTTGAGTTGGGTGGGTTTTATTTGGGCTTTTGGGTTATGTTATTTTATTTTTTTTTTCTCACTTATTGGGCCAAGAATTAAGCCCAACATTAAATTCATTTTTGTTTTAGATTCTACTAAGTGCTATTAAAATTTGCAACCTAAATAAATGTATTTAACCACTTGAATTGAGTTTGATAAAAATAATACACTTAGAAATCTTTAAATCAATAGTAACACATTGAACCCCATAATAACAAATTATAATTTATTTTTATTATCATTATTATTATTATTATTATTATTATCATTATTTTTATTTTTATTTGACCCATTGAGCGCAACGGCGTCCATTTCCTTCCACTGCAATACAAGGCTCAATAGTTTTGACAGTAATAATTATGATTTAATCATTTAATATGGCATAAAAATAAAATTACACAAAATTTATAAATACATGTAAAATGACGCTCGGTGTTACAGCCGACCTCCATTGACCTTGCCGACCACCGCACCGCCGCTAGGTGCTGCCCATAGCCACTATTGGCTGTGGCTGGTTGCTACCTCGCTGCAACCGGTTGCGGCCATGGCTGCCATGGCCGTGGCCCACCTCCCTTGCTGCTTTTAGCTCCAGCTCTCTTTTTCTCTCTCTCTCTCTCGGGCATTTGATTTCCAGAGAAAAGCCACTGCTTACTCTCTTCTTCACTTCCATTTCTTCTCCCAATTTGCATTCTATTTATAGCCAAACTCCACCCCTCTCCTCACTGCTTTTCCTATACCTCTTGGAGTGCAAATCCCTCACTTATAGCCATGAAATTGCAGGACATGGAGTAAGTTGCAGAGGGTATGGGTTGTAGGGCATGGAATTTGCATGTATACACACGCATGAATATATATATGCATATATAATTATATATATTATAGCATAATAATAGAAAATTTTTACATTTAAATTCTAAAATTCATTTCTATTTCACTTAAACAATTCTCTTATTACAATTATACTTTTAAATATTAAATTAATTTGCATTACGATACCGAAAATCTACAATTAATAACTTAAATTTTACTCAATATAGACGATTTCACCTTTGCGTCCTCTCGGGACTTTTGTTTCATCTCGAAACCACTAAAGGGTTGCTTATTATGAAAAATCGGAGCCCCCTCAGGCTTCTGTTGACTTCCCAGAAGTCCCTACGACAATTCGATTTTATAGCCTAAATGGTAGCTGCATTTTAGCTGTACCGAAAATTGTTCCTGATCAGATTTCTTTCGATACCATAAATCTTATTTTGGAATGCTCATCGAGACCATATCATTTTCCTTAGACAATTTCACTTCAAGGCATTCCCTGTAGTCGATTCGGTACTTATAAGTACTATCAAGCCAATTTTTCAGCATTTTAAACTTGCTTAAATTACTGGTAATCTTACGAAAATATGGATTCTTACAATTTGGACGTTTTCATTATTCTCATTAAAATTTACATGAACAGATTCTTCTACAACCATTGCTCATTTTGCTTATTTTATTATAAATCCTATAAGTTTTACTTAATGTTGAATAACCTAAAAATACACCTTCATCACTTTTAGGGTCAAATTTTCCTAGGTTATCTTTGCCAATATTTAAGATAAAATATTTACATCCAAAGGCTCTAAAATAAACTATATTTGGCTTCCTACCTTTATATAGTTCATAGGGTATTTTCTTAAGAATTGGTCTAATATAAACTCTATTTAGAATACGACAACCAGTATTGACTACTTCTGCCCAAAAGTACATAGGCAATGAGTTCTCACATAATATAGTTCTAGCCATTTCTACCTGTTCTTCCTTTTCACAACTCCATTTTACTGAGGAGTTCTACAAATTATGATGACGATGATGTATAACCTTGTTTAGGGTTGATGTTAACTGAGGACGTATGTTATGTATTGATGTTAGTTGAAGACTTATGTTATGTCTTAAGTCATTGATGAATAACCTTGTATTGAGGATT
Source organism: Diospyros kaki (assembly GCA_036245055.1). Lineage (NCBI taxonomy): Eukaryota > Viridiplantae > Streptophyta > Magnoliopsida > Ericales > Ebenaceae > Diospyros > Diospyros kaki. Next base: position 37,276,267 of record BSEG01000016.1, read on the forward strand.
AAGTTCGAGAGATGGTGATGTAAAGAATTAATTTATGATTTAATGTTATGGTAAGATGTCAGGTTCTAACTTCTGCAATTAAGGTATGTATATGATGATTCTCTCTTTCGAGAATAAATTAATGTAGAAAAATTCTGGGACGGATGCGATGAATGATGTTATTTAAGTGTTAGTTTGAAAGAAAAAAAAATTTGTTGTCCCAGGATTGTCCCAATTGATGACGTGCTTGAAAAATGGGGCGTTACAGTTGGTATCTGTAATACCCCATGTTCATATGAAGTTGCCACGTAATTCCGATGAGTTTAGAATACCGAAAAATTAATTTTATAGCAATGTCAGGTACCGAATCAACTGCAGGGAGTGCCTCGGAGTGAAATTGTCTAAGGAAAATTATATGGTCTCGATATGCATTCCGAGTTAAGATTTATGGTACCAAAAGAAATCGGATCGGGAACAGTTTTTGGTACAGCTAAAATACAGCTGCCATTTAGGCTGTAAAATCGAATCGTCGTAGGAGACTCCCAAAAAATCAACGGAACCCTAAGAGGGCTCCGGTTTTGCGTAACAAGCAACCATTCAGTGGTTTCGGGATGAAACATCAGGCCGGTGAGAATACTATTACAAAATCGTTATTATTGAGTAACTTTAAAATTATTAATTGTGCGTTATAATGCAATTTAATTCAGCGTTTGAAAGCATATCTACAATTAGGGTATTTTATAAGTGAAATAGGGATAAATTTTTAAATTAAAATATGTAATTTTATTATTATTATTATTATTATAGTTTAATTATAGTTATATATATAATATGTGTGAGGGCATGTGTATGAGGCCCATTCCCTGCAAATCCAACACTACTTTGCAAATTGATTATGCACACAAAATCGCCATGCCCTGCAACCTTCACTCCATATCCTACAATCTGATGGCTGACACAAGGATTGATTCACACGCAAAGAAGTATGGCCTCAGTGAGGTGAGGGAGCTTATCGAGCGCCTATAAATAGGGAGAAAAATTGAGAAGCAGGGCAAGCGATGGCTGAAGTTGGAGAGAGCAAGCGCGGGCAAGCATGGCAGAGGTGATCGGGCAGCTCGCGGAAGAGCTTCCAGCAAGATGCAGCGGCGGCCTTCGAGCTCGGAGGAGGCCGTGGGGCGGTCGGGAGAAGCTGGTGCGGCCATGGCAGCCATGGCCGCAACTAGCTGCAGCAGGGCCGCATCCAGCAGCGGCTAACGGCAGCCGCGGGCAGCTTCAGCGGCTTGCTGATAATGGAACGACGATCGGCGGAGGCTGTGGAAGCTCGAGAAGCCACCGGAAGCAGCTGAGCTATGGCCATGGCAGCCATGGCCGCGAGCTCCAGCAAGCGGGTGCGTCGTAGGGAGGGCTGGTCTCGGTGGAGGAGAGCGTGCAGGCGGCGACTACGGGGTCCGGTGAGGTTGAGGCGGCCGGAGGAAGGCGGAGCGGTGGCCAGCGGAGGGCCAAATGGTGGCGACCGCGAGCTGGTTACAGGTGGTTGCGCGGGAGGCAGGGGAAGAAGAAAGGAGAAGGAAGAAGAAAAAGAAGAAAAGAAGAAAAAGAAGAAAAGAAGAAAGAAGAAAGGAGAAGGAAGAAGAAAAAGAGAAGAAAAAGAAGAAAAAAGGAAAAAAAGGAAGAAGAAGAAGAAGTTGCAGGCCCAGGAGGCGGGAAAAGGAGGAAGAAGAAGAAAGGAGGAGAAAAGAAAAAGAAAAAGAAAAAGAAAAAGAAAAGAAAAGAAGAAAGCAAAATTAGGAAAAATAGAGAAAATGTTAGAAACAAATTCCAAAAAAATTATAGAAAATAGGAAATTATGTTTCGGTGATATCCTGGAGATTTTGGTGAGAAAAACAGTCCGACACACGTTTCAAGGATAGGGCACGAATACCGAGGAAATTCGAGATGCTAAGTTAAGGTGAGTAAAATTCTTTAGAAAATTTTATAAATTCAAGAATATTATTTTATGAATTATCGTAGTGAAATATTTGAGAAAATATTTTAGAAATATTTAATCTGGATTTATTGAGGAAAAATAGGAAAAAATAAAGAGAAAATTATAGAAAATACCAGAAATTATGAAAAAATAAGTTTTAATTTTTATTTAAATAATTATGGTGATTAGGATACTTTGAGGCTGAATTTGAAGAGACTCGCATAAATTTTGAGGTTAGCACGCAAATCGAGGCAAGACATGGATATCGAGGTAGCCCGATAAGCTCTAGAAGGTAAGTGGTACTTTCTCGAAAACGTTTTCATCATATTGACATGCCCTGATATATATCCATCACGTAGACTGCATACATGACTATGAAATGCATAAATACACGTTGATATCATCGATCACACGCATATGAGGCCGTAGGGAGTACGAATTGGCACCGCTGCCTTATCAAGGGTGCACCCATACACCCCGGCTTCGAAAGAGGTGGCCGCTAAAATGGTAGGTAGCATGAGGGGTGCAGTTGACACCTACGATGAAAGACATTGCATACACTTATAACATAACATTATGTACCCTTATTTAGATGGTTCATCATCTAACTTGGGTTCGCCCCTGGAACATTCAACGTTCCAGTCGGGACTTGCAGAGATGATTCCGAGATTGGTGATATGTAGTGATGCGAGACGTCAAAAAGCGAGTAAATGTACCATGTTATGTTGTAATATGAGTAGTTTAAGAATTATGTACATTGTATTTATCGTCAGACGCTTATGAATTAACTTTGTAATGTATATCATGTCTAGTTATTACTATATGAGCAGGCTCGATTCAGCTTCCACTTTGTATTTATTTTCTAGTGTAGATATCTCGCACTAGGTAAGGTCTTAGGGAATTTCGGGATAATGTAAAAATAAATAAATAAATAATAGACCAAATTTTCTAAGGCATAACACGCCCTGAAGAACTGGGCTGTTACAGTATCAGAGCTTAAGTTTATTTGGGAGCCTTATGTTATATTTGGTGACTTAGGGATTGCTGATAGTTTAGAGATTGTTAATTTAGAACAAATCTCAAGGAAAGAAATGATAGGAATTTGAGGATTCATCTGTCAATTTGAGGTTATTAGTTGAAATCATTATGACGAATGATAGGGTAATTGATAGCTATTAAGAATGATCGAATCATGGATGGTTCGTAGAATGAAGTCCCTACTTAGAGGCTTGGGGATTGTTAATTAAGGTCTTAGAGGTTGTTGAGATGAGTATATTGACCTTGCTAAGCGATAAAACAACTGATCGAATTGACTTAGCTAATGAAGATGGATGATATGATTCAAATGTAAGGTAACCATGATTAGGGATCTATGAGATTTAGAGACGATTGAATTGGGTAATTGGTAGTTATCGAGATTGATTGAGTCATGGTTGATTAGTCTAAGATAACGTAGCCTAATTGTGAGTTAGGATTGAATGATAAGTATTTTCGATGATCATTTAATGTCTTAGAAGTAAGATGTGTAAGACTAGGGATCCAATGGATTTGGGTCAAGCGAGAGACCGAAAGTGGTCAAGTGATGGCAAGTGAGTTGCATCAATTGATGAGGTGGTAGTGGTGCAACTGATGGGACTCGTAGAGACAGGACAAGGAACCCTAACAGTGTGTGGGGTCTAAGTTTCAACGGTATAGGGTACCAGGTGTGCCGCTAGTTGGTTGAAAGAAACTGGAAGCCTTGGGAATCAACCCAAAACAAGATGGATTTGGAGGAATCATATAGTGATTATCAGGGACTTGATTTCGAGTTTGAGGGCTAGGCCGATGCATGGATCTGGAGGTCTGCTAGTCCTAAAGACACCTAGTAGTCGTAAGAGTTTTGTAAGATGTGGTATCGGTAGTGTTGTATCCCAAACGTTTTGAGAATTTATGAGAAATTTGCTTTACTGTTTGGATTAATGATAAGTTGAATTTGGGTGAATGAGAACATTTTTAAGTTGAGCTGTGATTGAAGATAATCGTGGAAAGTATCATAACAAGTGTTACACAATTGATAGAGACCATAGACTAAGTACCCAAAACATGATATTCAGCCCATAAGTTCAATACGGTTACAAAAGATCAAGCCACACCATTACTCAAAAAGAAAAAGGTAAACCATATAACTAATAATGTTGCCGATGCTCAGTGACGGCAATGGTTTCCAAACACTACAGGTCCCAGCTCATCGATGTCATCTGGGGGTGGCATCTAGCTACTGCTGGCTTCGCCAAGGTAAGGTGGAAGAGTAGCCTCTAAGAAACTAGGATGAGGGGCGTCATCTGGGATGATGGAAAGATTGAAATTCCAGCTTGGGTCTTGGTCAGGTTGAGGAACAGATTGGGGATGTGAAGAATTATATGCGAATAGTGAATCTTGCAAATAAGCATGATAAGCTTGCAAATCACTAACCTGCTGTTGAAGGGCTAGAATGTGGGATACACAACCATAGACGGAATCCTGAAGCCGGGCTTGAGCTTCAAAGAGGAGTGTATGGGAAGCCGAAAATCGGTCGCTGACCGAAAGTGGAGTTAGGAGGTTGATGACATTTCTGACAGTAAAAATCTCACGGACGGTAGCAAAATGAGTAGTACCATCCTCATGACGGAAGTAAGGTGCAAAGATGCACTGTGGATGACATCCTCTGTTTAAGACTATGCAGGCACCACATCGAGACCGGGGGTTTAGTGTGTTGCGCCTCGGCATGATAGATCTGGGTCTGACTAAATCTGAACAAATTAGATATGGGTCGGATCTAAATGGGTTAGATCTAATTAGATGGGTCAAATCAAATATGGGTCAGATCTAATGGGTCGAATCAAGGATGGGTCGAACCTGAATCGAGTAGGGGTCGGGGCGGACCTGGTCAGGTCGGATCAACCCAGATCTGGTAGTAGCGGTAAGGACGGCGATAGTGCTGTGATGGCCGAGGGAAGCCGAGCGAGGGCCGGTGGCTGCGCGAGGAAGCTAGCAGAGGCGATGATGTGATCGGATCTGGCCGACGTAAGGGCCGATTGGGCCGACGATGATGGCTGGGAAGAGCTGTGATCAACGACTGGGGAGCAGAGAAGTCGTACGGTGGCTAGCGATCGATGGCGGAGCAGGAGCTGGAGTCGGTTGTAGAGGGGGTAACGGCGACGCTAGAAGGCAGCGGCGGTTGGTGGCTGTTCGCGTGCAGGGTCGGCAGAGGAAGAAAGGAAGAAATGAAGGAATGAAGGAAGAAGAAGAAGAAAAGAAGAAGAAGAAGAAGAAAGAAATAATAATAATAATAATAATATTAAATTAAATTATACAGAAAAAAAATGTAAAGAAATTGAGATAGTGAGAAAATAACAGGATGTATTCTTGAAAGAATTTATTGGGATTGTTTCTTAATGATGAGTCTGAATTTGTCAATAGTGGCTTGAGATTATTGGATGTTGAGCTATGTGTGGTTTGATCGAGATGGATTGGCAAGACATGAATAAAGATCAGAATGATCTAGCTATTAAATTAGGATTGGAAAAGAAGAAGACTGGCTGTGTATAGGCCATAGCAACGGTGAGTTAAGCCACCGTTCATGTAATGATGATCGAGGGGTAAAGTATGCCCTTGTGATATTAAGGTCATATGTGATACTAGATAAGGGATAAATAGATATCCATTGTGATGTTTGAGGTTAAATGGATCTGAGATTTTGATTGGATGATAATGATGTCGCGGATTGTGTGGACTAAGAGGCTAGAATAGTACGAGTAAAGTTAGTAGCGCTATTGCCGAGGCGATTAGACACCTGAAGTCAAAGAGTAAGTCTGATTGAGTAATTAGAAGATTGCGAGTTGGCAAGTGAACCTGTGCTACGATTGACTAGGAGTCAAAAGAGCCGATGGTCAAATGCGAGGAAAGGAATCAGATGGTTTTCGTGAAGTATGATTATAGTCAAATAGTATGAGATAGTTTGATGACATAAGAATAGTTCTTTAAGGATTCATTTAAAAAGTCAAGATGTGTTAAGATCAAGGACTTTTGTGTTAAGGTTGGAAGATTATCAAGCATGATTGGTAAGTACAAGTAAATTGACGTCATGAGAAATCGACAATAGAGAAGTGATATGTATAAGGATATAGATTAGATGATTTAGTAAATTGAAAATTGATGATATGGATATGAGAGCCGTGAGCTCATTATAATAATGCGTGTACCGACTTGGATGGCAGCTTGAGTTGGGACTCGTGGCCAAGGATCGAGTTATGTGATTATGGGCTGAAAAGAGAAATTTGAAGGACATGCATGGGTGTCAGGTGTGCTGGTCTAGGGATTGATGAGGGTAGTTAGCTAAGGGTTCTAATTTTGAATGCAAGATGGCATTCTAAAGTTTCGAATAGGATATTCGTGTCAGAGATCTTATGTGACTAAGAGATGATTATAGACAGTATAGTTTTTCCTGGAGATAAGATCGTTGTAAAGAGCTTTAGCAGGATTATTTGAAATGATGTAACACCCCAATTCCCGAAAGGCATTACTGTAACGAAAGATTCCGGGGATAATTTTTTTTCAAATAAAAACCCACCACAAAAATCATTCCCCGAAGATCCCGTTACACCTTCTCAGTATATCAACTATGAACCATTAATAAACCAAGACAGGTTCACCAACACAAATGCGGAAGCTAGATCGAAACCTTAACAGGTCATAACCGAAACCACTTTATTTATATATAAAGCTGCACCAACGTTTACATGACGTTTTTCAAAAGTAAACAACATAACCGAAAAGACATAATGTAAACTATCCACTAATCACCGTCACTCCTCGACGATCCCTTTCCCTTTTGCACCGCTACCTTCACCTGGAACGTTTGAATATTCCAGGGACAAAGTCCAAATTAGATGATGAATCATCTAAGTGAGAGTTTAAAACATATTTTTCATGAATAATGCAAGACATGAAATAAACCAATACACCCGGTAAGCCCTAGCTCAAGAGAATTCCCACGCGCTTAACCCTACCACGGGAAAAGAGCAATCTCTCTAAAAGCTATGCCACCACACCGACTTGACGACACGACGCGATTCTAGCTTAAATGGGGCTGCCAACGCATCTCACCAGAATACGTACCCACCTTAAGCATCCAGGAACCACCATACAATCCCAACTCCAAAATTTCACATGGACCACCTAGTCGTCCTAGTGCAACTTCCCTGGCCAAACGGCCTGGCACGGAAATCAAGGCGGCTATCCTGACATGCACACCTAGCATCAGATACCCCTATTATTCCGTCACGCCCTTGGAGAATTACGGCTACACTATCCAGACAACATCCTAGGCTGACATCCCACATGAACAACACAGTATGGACCACCTAGTCGTCCTAGTGCAACTTCCCTGACCAAACGGTCTGGCACGAAAACCAAGGCGGCTATCCTGACATGCACACCAGCATCAGATACCCCTATTATTCCGTCACGCCCTTGGAGAATTATGGCTACACTATCCAGACAACATCCGAGGCTGACATTCCATACGCACACATAAAACTCAAGACAATGCCACACTTCACAATTTAATGCATCATATAAACAACATTTATAAAATGCAATGCACAGTTCAAAACGTTTAAGAACGAACCTCCCTCGTAAAACTAACCGTCACCGGTTACCATTTCAATGCACAAAATCATTTTGCATGAAATCACCACATGTTCAAATAGAACAAGCACAATAAATCAAGTAGTTTTCCAGACAGAACACTCACAACTTTAAACCAAATTTTTGGGTTGAAACCACTCACAAGAAAGCCAAATTTTGGTAGCGAACAACTCACCTTGAACGAAACTCAGAACACCTCGAAGTCTTTTAACCAAACCACCTCCTTACAGGTCCTCACACGCTGCCCAAGTGTTTTGTGCGTGTGATGTTTCGCGTATGCTTAAAAAGCCCTCTATCTACTAAACCCGAAGCACTCTTGTCTAGCACGAACATCTCAAAATTTCGAATGAGAGAATCCTTAGCCTTGAGCCCCTATTTATATGTTTAGGAAACTTAGCCACCAAGAAATGTATATTCTGCAATCATTTCAAATCTTTCAAAATCTTTTCCAATCATTCCAAAGCTTCTAATATCTTTTGTAATCATTCCAAAATCTTCTAAGATTCTCTGCAATCATTGTAAATCTTTTATAATCATTCCAAATCTTCTAATATCTTTTATAATCATTCCAAAATCTTCTAAAATTCTCTGTAATCATTGTAAATCTTCTATAATCATTCCAAATCTTCTAATATCTTTTATAATCATTGTTATCCGAATTAAATCTTATCCAAATCAAATCTTTATCCAAATCAAATCATATCCAACAAAATCTTATCCAATCAAATCTTAACAAATCTTGTCCAAATCTTATCCTTAAAGTCATCATAAGCCTTCATCTTATCTCTAATATCATCATGACACTTCATCCTTATCTCTTAAGTCATTTATGAAGCTTTTTCCTGAATCTCCCAAATGCCCCTAGTAAAAAGATTTCAGGAATTACACTTTGGCCTGAACTTTTGGATAATTGCACTTAAACCCTTTTCCACATGGTCCCTGGACTAATTTTTAATTGCATTTTAGTCCCTGAAAAATGGACTAATTACGCTAATGCCCCTAATTTTTGGGTAAATTACACTTTTATCCCAACCTCAAAAATTACGATTTTGCCCCTGGCTCAAAAACTGAATTTCTCTTTAAAGACCTTTATAGCCCTTTGAAATATCCTAAAACACTCTCTTTAAAATTCTGAAAAATATCGTTTCGATCTCCCTCTGTCAATTTCGAAAAAAACTGCACTTAGACCCGAATCTTCGTTTTAGCTACAAACCCTTTTGTTTCTTCCAAAAATTACTGAAGGGTTACTCTATATGCCAAATATGAACTTCCTCGAGGTTCCATTGACTTCCCGGATGCCCTGTACGATAATTCGGTATTTCAGCCTAAATCACAATTGCCTTTTTTAGCTGTACCGGGAACCGTTCCCGATCCAACTTCTTTTGATGCCTAAAATCATAACTCGTATTACTTGTCGATACTATACCATTTTCCTTGGCTATCTAGGGTCCAGGGTACTCCCTCCGACTAATTCGGTCATCCAAAGTTACGTTAGTGTACCCTATAGTCTTATTTTCCACAAAGTCCATTTATGCCCTTTACTAAATACCGTTTATATCCTCAAATCATTCCTGGGTATTACATTCTCCCCCCCTTTAATAAATTTCGTCCTCGAAATTTGCTCATTGATAATTGTATCACTGCTATTGCTAATGACTCCAAATTGAAATGTCCTAAGTTCCATTCATAATCCTTAGCAATTATTCATAACTTACATCTCTATATGATCTGAGCTTACCAGACATATATTTTATTTCCAGAATATCTCGTTGTAGCTCTAAATAGGCGGTTACAGAAATCCCAAGATAATTTGTAACACTTAATATCATTTCTAATCGTGTCATCAGAATACATTTCATTTGACTCCTAAGTCTCCCAACCCACTGTTCTATCACTTAGCACGGTTTATTATTCTCAAATTAATAACCTCAAAGACGTCCACTGATAATCCTCAATTCTCTAAGTGGGGGTTTCATTTTTATAACCCATCAATTTCTTTTCCCTTAAATCTCCATTTGGAATTTTAACCAATTGGCTCTAACTGAAACAGTTCCCCTTATATCCTCACTTGGGATATCTAACTCAACCTCAAGATTTACATTGACTTCAAACCATCTTTATTCTCCCACGTCATTTGGTAAGTTGTCCTAGTAACCTTAGCCTTTTCACTTATCTTGTCAGGACATCACCCTTATCAACATATCCCAATCGGAAGGTAAGTAAGATGATCCACTAAGATTCTCCCAAAGAGATTATACTATGCTTTAAGTCGTACCAAAATCACAAACTAATCATCCTTTTAACACTTTGCTGACCATATAACTTTGTCGTTTCGACGACCTCCGATACTAACTCTCTTATTCCCAACTCATTTGCCCAAGGTGTGAATAGAACTTGTTCAACCACTCTTGTCACCGAAAGTAGATTCTAGTTAGAAAACCTCAAAATTTCACATTCCTCGATCGAGTTCTCGTTTTCCCCCAGTTCTCATCTTAGGTTTACTAGGATTTGACAATCCTATTCTAAGTTCTCTAACCGATACTTTTACGTAATCCTCAATCTTACTAACAGTTCTTTCGAGTCCCACAACCATTAAAGGTACCCTGTCTAAATTTCAAATCATGAGTAGTCACAATTTCTAATCTCTAATAGCCTTTTCGGGACTCAATACCACATCCCGGCCATTTCATTCTCTAAGTCAACCTTTGAATTAAACACACTTGACTCGTTCCCATGAGTCGTTTCCTTGAGATAACCCTACCTCGATCCTCACAACATTTATTTTGAGATCCCTATCATCAAAATCAATCCTCAGAATCCTTAAACTTGATTCTTAACAACACTTATCGAATCATCCTAAGTTCAACATTCCTAAGATCCTCGATCCAAATCGAATTATTTCTAACTCGATCACTCTCGATAACTACCAGTTATCTCATTACTCCACATAAAATTTCAACTATTGACCTCGAATCGATAGTTTCTAAATTTCCAATGAAATCTATAATCCTCAAATAACCATCGCTCTAATCAGAGTCTCTTAAATTTCAAACCTCGCTCTGATACCAATTGTAACACCCCAATTCCCGAAAGGCATTACTGTAACGAAAGATTCCGGGGATAATTTTTTTTCAAATAAAAACCCACCACAAAAATCATTCCCCGAAGATCCCGTTACACCTTCTCAGTATATCAACTATGAACCATTAATAAACCAAGACAGGTTCACCAACACAAATGCGGAAGCTAGATCGAAACCTTAACAGGTCATAACCGAAACCACTTTATTTATATATAAAGCTGCACCAACGTTTACATGACGTTTTTCAAAAGTAAACAACATAACCGAAAAGACATAATGTAAACTATCCACTAATCACCGTCACTCCTCGACGATCCCTTTCCCTTTTGCACCGCTACCTTCACCTGGAACGTTTGAATATTCCAGGGACAAAGTCCAAATTAGATGATGAATCATCTAAGTGAGAGTTTAAAACATATTTTTCATGAATAATGCAAGACATGAAATAAACCAATACACCCGGTAAGCCCTAGCTCAAGAGAATTCCCACGCGCTTAACCCTACCACGGGAAAAGAGCAATCTCTCTAAAAGCTATGCCACCACACCGACTTGACGACACGACGCGATTCTAGCTTAAATGGGGCTGCCAACGCATCTCACCAGAATACGTACCCACCTTAAGCATCCAGGAACCACCATACAATCCCAACTCCAAAATTTCACATGGACCACCTAGTCGTCCTAGTGCAACTTCCCTGGCTAAACGGCCTGGCACGGAAATCAAGGCGGCTATCCTGACATGCACACCTAGCATCAGATACCCCTATTATTCCGTCACGCCCTTGGAGAATTACGGCTACACTATCCAGACAACATCCTAGGCTGACATCCCACATGAACAACACAGTATGGACCACCTAGTCGTCCTAGTGCAACTTCCCTGACCAAACAGTCTGGCACGAAAACCAAGGCGGCTATCCTGACATGCACACCAGCATCAGATACCCCTATTATTCCGTCACGCCCTTGGAGAATTATGGCTACACTATCCAGACAACATCCGAGGCTGACATTCCATACGCACACATAAAACTCAAGACAATGCCACACTTCACAATTTAATGCATCATATAAACAACATTTATAAAATGCAATGCACAGTTCAAAACGTTTAAGAACGAACCTCCCTCGTAAAACTAACCGTCACCGGTTACCATTTCAATGCACAAAATCATTTTGCATGAAATCACCACATGTTCAAATAGAACAAGCACAATAAATCAAGTAGTTTTCCAGACAGAACACTCACAACTTTAAACCAAATTTTTGGGTTGAAACCACTCACAAGAAAGCCAAATTTTGGTAGCGAACAACTCACCTTGAACGAAACTCAGAACACCTCGAAGTCTTTTAACCAAACCACCTCCTTACAGGTCCTCACACGCTGCCCAAGTGTTTTGTGCGTGTGATGTTTCGCGTATGCTTAAAAAGCCCTCTATCTACTAAACCCGAAGCACTCTTGTCTAGCACGAACATCTCAAAATTTCGAATGAGAGAATCCTTAGCCTTGAGCCCCTATTTATATGTTTAGGAAACTTAGCCACCAAGAAATGTATATTCTGCAATCATTTCAAATCTTTCAAAATCTTTTCCAATCATTCCAAAGCTTCTAATATCTTTTGTAATCATTCCAAAATCTTCTAAGATTCTCTGCAATCATTGTAAATCTTTTATAATCATTCCAAATCTTCTAATATCTTTTATAATCATTCCAAAATCTTCTAAAATTCTCTGTAATCATTGTAAATCTTCTATAATCATTCCAAATCTTCTAATATCTTTTATAATCATTGTTATCCGAATTAAATCTTATCCAAATCAAATCTTTATCCAAATCAAATCATATCCAACAAAATCTTATCCAATCAAATCTTAACAAATCTTGTCCAAATCTTATCCTTAAAGTCATCATAAGCCTTCATCTTATCTCTAATATCATCATGACACTTCATCCTTATCTCTTAAGTCATTTATGAAGCTTTTTCCTGAATCTCCCAAATGCCCCTAGTAAAAAGATTTCAGGAATTACACTTTGGCCTGAACTTTTGGATAATTGCACTTAAACCCTTTTCCACATGGTCCCTGGACTAATTTTTAATTGCATTTTAGTCCCTGAAAAATGGACTAATTACGCTAATGCCCCTAATTTTTGGGTAAATTACACTTTTATCCCAACCTCAAAAATTACGATTTTGCCCCTGGCTCAAAAACTGAATTTCTCTTTAAAGACCTTTATAGCCCTTTGAAATATCCTAAAACACTCTCTTTAAAATTCTGAAAAATATCGTTTCGATCTCCCTCTGTCAATTTCGAAAAAAACTGCACTTAGACCTGAATCTTCGTTTTAGCTACAAACCCTTTTGTTTCTTCCAAAAATTACTGAAGGGTTACTCTATATGCCAAATATGAACTTCCTCGAGGTTCCATTGACTTCCCGGATGCCCTGTACGATAATTCGGTATTTCAGCCTAAATCACAATTGCCTTTTTTAGCTGTACCGGGAACCGTTCCCGATCCAACTTCTTTTGATGCCTAAAATCATAACTCGTATTACTTGTCGATACTATACCATTTTCCTTGGCTATCTAGGGTCCAGGGTACTCCCTCCGACTAATTCGGTCATCCAAAGTTACGTTAGTGTACCCTATAGTCTTATTTTCCACAAAGTCCATTTATGCCCTTTACTAAATACCGTTTATATCCTCAAATCATTCCTGGGTATTACAAATGAGGTAATGAGGTAGGATCTTTTCTAGTTATTTGATCTGCGAGGTGTTAATTTTGAGATTGAAATTTCAAAGATTTGGAATGTGCCAAATTTCGAGGACGAAATTTTTGTAAGGAGGGGAGAATGTAAAACCCCGTTCCGGCGTAAGGTTGCCACGTCATTTAAGCAAGGTTTAAATACTAAAAAATGGGTTTGATAGAAAAATAAATCGCCGAATCGATTGGAGGGAATGCCCCGAAGTGTAATTGGCTATGGAAATGGTATAATCTCAATGAGCATTCTGAGATAAGATTTATGGAATTAAAAGAAATCGGAGTTGAATTAGTTTTCGGTACAACTAAAATGGAGCTTCGGATCAGGCTAAAATACCGAATTTTCATAGGGGACGTCCGGGAATTCAAGAGAACCCTAGGGGAGCTCCAGTTTTACGTGACGATCAACCTTTCAGTGGTTGCGGGATGAATCAAGGAACCGGTAAGGACCCGGGGGGTGAAATCAGTTTATTGAATAAACCCGAAGTTATTAATTTTGGATTTAAAGCATTGTAATGCAAATTAATGGGTTGTCAGAGGGTCTAATTGTAATTTAGGGTATTCTCGAGTGTAATTAAGATTAAAAAGGAGGATTAATTATGTAATTTTGTATTATTATATTAGTTTAAAATGCATATTATATATATATGGTATTTAGAATGTGCATGCGTGTGAGGCGTGGGAGGCAGCATGTTAGAGCTGTTTAATTGAGAGCTTTGAGCCGCGAGATTGTAGAGGATTTCCAGGTAAAGAGTAGTGCCTAAGTCATTTCGCATATATATATATATATAAAGAGAGAGAGAGAGAAAGGAGAGATGGTTGAATCGGCCATGGCAGAGAGCTGGGAGCAGAGAAGGCCGAGAGAAGCTCGAGAGCTTGAGAGAGAGAGGGGCTGAAGGAAAGAGATCGCGAGAGGGAGAGGAAATGGCGATCCATTGCAGCAAACGGCCATAGCCGCAAGCTCCAAGAGGCTATGGCCGCAAGCTTGAACGAAGAAGGAATGGCCAGCGAGAAGGGCCACGAGCAACGGCTGTTCGCGAGGCTGCCATGAAGACCATCGGTGGAGGCTGGGGAAGCTTTCAACGTGGGCACCGACGACCGAAAGCAGCTGGAGGCGGAGATCGAAGAGTAGCAATGCTGCTGTGCGCGCAGGCTATGCGCAGGAAACGGCCTGCAGCCGCGGTGGCGTGCGATGCAGGCAGGGGCGAGGCGTGCGTTCGACGATGTGCGAGGGCGAGGGCGGCACTGGCTGAGGAGGCGGTTGTGCGCACATGGAGTCGTTCGCGGGAGTTGCAGGTGCACAGTGAAGGAGGAGGGAGGTTGAAGATGAAGTGGAAAAAAAAAAAGAAAAATAAGAAAAGAAAAGAAAAGAAAGAAAAAATGAAGAAATAAGGGAAAGATACAAGAAAGCTCCCAAAAATTCTAGAAAAATAGGGAATAAAGATGTATTAATATTTTGGAGTTTTTGGTAAGAAAAAAAAGGGGTCGGGCACGCGTTTTGAGGTGATGCACGAAAATCAAGGCAATACACGAAAATCGATGTTGTGTGCAAATTTCGAAGTAATGTACGAGAATCAAGGTCGGGTATGAGAATCGAGGCAAGGCTCAACAATCGAGGTCAGTTACACATTTCAAGGTTAGGGCACGCATACCGAGGCAGCCTCTGAGACTAAGTTAAGGTAAGTAAAAATTTCCTAGAAAGTCCAGTGAATTAGGAATGTTATCTTATGAGTTATTATAGAGAAACATTTGAGGATATGCTTGAAAAATGCTTAGTTTGGATTATTGGGGAATTATTATCTAGGAATTATTTACTTAGAAATTATTTAATGAGGGAAAACATTTAAGGAATTATTGAGGAAAATAAGAAGAAATAAAGTTATGAGGAATGAAATATTGATGTTATTAAATGAATATGATGGTTAGGGTATATTGAAGATCCAATTTGAATACGTTAGAAGCCTGACACGAGAATCGAGATATTATGAGATGCGTATGAGGTAAGTAGTACTCCCCAAACGAATTTGGATTTATGAAAAATGCTTGATTTGAAAGTGGTTCAACTGGAAAACCTTATTTGATGCGAACGATTTTATCATGTTGTCATGTCTTGATGTGATTATGTCATGTAGATTGCATTTACATGTCTTGATGAGGAAATGTTCATATATTCACAATGACGTTATTGATCATGCATTGCATATGAGTTCACGATGGCACCGCCGCACCGATTGACCTTGGCATGGAAAGGAAGCCGTAATAATGAGGGGTAGCATTAAGGTACAAACGGGAATACAGATCATCACCGCTACACCTATTGACCTCGGCATGGAAAGGAAGCCGTAGCAATGGGAGGTAGCATAAGGTGCGGTCGATTCACGGAATGAAATGAGGAATGATGACATTTTGCATTTTGCATACATGAACGAAAATGATTTTGTACCGCTTACTTAGATGATTCATCATCTAATTTGAGCTTTGCCCTTGGAATATTCAAATGTTCCAAATGGAGATTGTAGCAGAAATAAGGATGATGAGGCATGAAATGACACTTTTCAAGTGTACGATAAATTGAAATGAAATGAAATGGCACTTAGCTAAATGCATGATAAGTTGAATGTGAATGGAATGTACGTTATGTAGCCCATGTATTTAAGTTCTGCTACTTTTAAAATCTGAACGTTATGATAACGATGATGTATAACCTTATGGTTAATGACGATGTATAACTTTGTTTAGGGTTGATGTTAACTGAGGACGTATGTTATGTATTGATGTTAGTTGAAGACTTATGTTATGTCTTAAGTCATTGATGAATAACCTTGTATTGAGGATTAAGTTCGAGAGACGGTGATGTAAAGAATTAATTTATGATTTAATGTTATGGTAAGATGTCAGGTTCGATTCTTAGCTTCTGCAATTGAGGTATGTATATGATGATTCTCTCTTTCGAGAATAAATTAATGTAGAAAAATTCTGGGATGGATGCGAGGAATGATGTTATTTAAGTGTTAGTTTGAAAGAAAAAAAAATTTGTTGTCCCAGGATTGTCCCAATTTATGACGTGCTTGAAAAATGGGGCGTTACAATATGTTTGTGATCAAAATTTGTATTTAAATTATTGAGTTACTTTCTTCCTTGTTGTTTGTAAAACTTTGTTAGCTTAAGAGGAGGAGTGAATTAAGATTTCACCCTTTAAAAAAAATTGAGAAACTTAAAGCTAAAAGTGAAAACAAACTGAAAGATTGTAGCACACAGAATATATAGTGGTTTTGTTATGTCTACTTCACTACCTTGTCTCCTCATCACAGATTTAGTGAAACCAATTTACTTGGATGGCTTTTAAAACAGGTTCAGTTACAAACATTTACAACAAATTGTTTTTAAATAGGATCAATTACAACAATACCTTTTACTAGGTTCAAACTTAACCTTTACAATATTACAAAGGAAACATGAATAAAGAGAGCTAGAGAAGATATAAGAAGATACAAGATTATATACTTTTTTCTTGGGTTTACAGAGAAATAAAAGAATAGAAAGATATAAGCTCAATCTCTCTTCTATTTTTGATGAATGCTAGGAGTAAGGCACTATTTGAAAGCTTTGAGTTCTTGAGAGGTTCATTTTCTTTTTTCAAGTTCACAACATTCTTTTCTTTTTTCAAACTTTCAACTCCTTATATAGGGTTATGTTCTTTAATGCATCTATTGAACTATCTTTCAAAGAGAAAATATTCTGTGTCTTAATTTCCATTTTTTTGTCTTTACAACATCTCAAAAATCAGTTAGAACATCAAAACTTATGTACAATTTGTCTGAAGATCATTTAATATTCTGAAAAGTAGAGATTGGTTGCATTTAATGCGTTGTAATGGCTATAAATTTCAAATTCTACTAAACATTACTCGAGTACAAAATGTTATTTAATCGACTAAGTTAAATTCTTACTTGAGTATAAACGTTGTGTAATTGACTATTTTTTTGACTTACTCAATTATAAATTACTTTTGCTTGATTAAATTTTTGAGACAAAATTTCAATACGTACTTGACTGAATAGCTATATTTACTCAAGTATGCATAAGCTAATGACTAGTGTAGTGAAACTTGAGTCTTACAGTTTCTGACCTTGGAAGGATGTGATATCAATGCTTCATAATTCTGGAGGAACTTTCAAACTCCTTGTAATTTAATTTGATCATGTTTTTGTGATTGTTGTATGTCTAGAGACAAACTTGATTCATTGCCAATCCTACATATTTATCCATGTTGTATGATGTGTGTGTTTGTGTTTTACCAATGCCTTCATATCTCAAATTTGACAAGGCAATTGGTGTCAAATGGCACTGGACATGCCTAAGGTTGGATGCGCTTCTAGGAGTATGCTTGACGAGATGAATTAGTGAACGCGGTCGGGTGAAGATTCATTGGAGATAGTTTTCTTATTTTATTTTTTCATTTACATCAATCTATGAAGTATTAATATCATAGAATATATTAACACTTGACAAACACCACAATAGGGTAATTTAAAAAAATAGAAATTTCGAACACAATATGGCGTCAAATAACATATTTTCAGAATAGTCTATTAGTAAATAAGTCAAAATTTTAAAATTCAGAATGCTTAAAAATTGAAAAACTTAATGGAAGGAGGACTACTAAATCTAAATCTATATTGGTTCTATTTTATAATTAAATTTTATTTTTTAAAAAGAAACTTATCTGTAGATGTTATTTGTTTTAAGGGATGGACGCACAAGATCCCACCTCAGACACAGTTGCCCTCAAGTGTTGGGTTTTGAGAAAAGTATAAGAAAAAAATGAAATAAAATAAATAATAAGACATGCTTTGACAAGCATTTTGAAATGTCTGTGTTGGCGCTTGACACAGGTGATGCTTCTGTAGAAAGTCCATGCTCTCTAGCTAGAGAAGATAGTTCAAATGATGCTTTCATGCAAATCAATACAAGTTGCAGTTTTTTAATCCTATGGTTTAGGCATAGTATATAACCATCTTGCTGAGGTCCATGTGAAGCCCCAAAGGTTAGATGAAGAAGACATATGGTTTCATACTTATCCTCAATATTCATATCCATGTTTAATTAATGTATAAAAGTCTTTTGTAATGTTAAGAGACTTTTGTTGCAATGGGAAATCAATGTTCAAGACACTAGAAATTGTATCTGGGTTGGCAATCTAGGACTTCTATCTAGTACTCATATGCCACCAATTTCTTTTGAGTATTTGTGAAAATCACATGGTCTACCGCAATATAGGATTGAATTTCATGGCAATCACATTTTGATGAATTTGGAGGTACGTAGTTTGCACTGATTCTACCCCACCTAGATTCTGAGCTAGATCGACAAAAATTAGGGAATAGTTATTTATCTTTTCTTTCTGCTTGCTTGCAATATAATGGACTTAGCTGATAATATATATATATATATATGTAATGAAAGGGGTTGGTTTTGTCCGTGATCCTTTTGACTCGTGATCTTAATTTTTGTGGAGTGGTGGAATGAAAGTTCTAGGCAGGCGAGGATTAGCCTGAAGGACGAATATTACAAGGTAATTGGATGGGTTAGATAGGAATTGGTAGTGTTTCTTTGTAGATATTTGGGCAGAATTAACTTCTCTTTAGCTATTATTTATATTGGACAAATTTATACACAAAAGACAACTACTCATACAGTGACAGTTACCCACAGAAAAAATTATCATTTAGAAAATAAATAATTGTATAAAAAATTGTCTCCATAGTTTATCTAACTAGCTAATAATTTCTAATGAGTCGAACCATTCAATTGGGAGGTGAGAATGTTCATATATGTGGTTTCATATTATTGGTATATAGAGATAAGTGTTGAGAATAGGATTCACCGTCCTCGTCGGTAGTTAATGGGGTGAACGTCCTATGTGATCCACTATTAATGTGATGAGATAGTCCTTAGGCAAGGCAGATTAAAAGTCAGGAAATATGTTTTTTGATGTGTCATCTAGTCACATTAAGGAGGTCTGACACATAGTTACTGAGTTTGTCACTCTATGACTCTCGCTCAATCGAGACATTAAGTGATGGAAGGATTATAGCACATGATAATTGTCAACTATAATATGTTAACTTGAAATGAAACTTCACTGTCACTTATACTGTCCTAAACAACTGTTAGGCACTATTCAGGAACTCTCGGAATGTCATCAGAATTTGAAGTAGTTCTAGTAATGGGTCAAGGGGTTGACCAATATAGAAAAAGGTTTCGATGTTGTCTGATTACTAGTAGGTAGTGAATTTAAAAAGTCACACACCATATAATGTTGCATTTGGTATTGCCATCGTGCGCCCAAAATAGTTTTAGAAGTGATTGGTTAAAAGTTGACCCTTGGCCCTCCTGCTAATAGTGCATAGTGCAGGTATTATATTTTAGTCTTATGATACTCTCATTTTAGTCTTGTGTTTCTCCTATTTTAATCTTATTATGTTTTTGTTTTAATCTTGGGGTGTTCTTATTGTAACGACCTATTAATGGGTCTAAAATTTTATGAGAAATATGGTTTTATTATGTGTGATGCATTTTGGACATTGTCCAAATTAAATGGGTCAAAATATTTTATGTGTTTATGAAAAGACAAATTAATGGAAATGTTAATTCATGGGAAAATGAAATATAAGTGAAAAATTAAAATGAAGTATAAATTGGGTTGATCATGTCAAGAAATGGGTTGGGCCAATGATTGAAAAGCCTAAATGTAATGGATTGTTGGAAAATTTAAAATAAACTCATCTCTAATGGATTGGGTTACTGAAATTAGGTTAACCTCAAGTGTAAATTGTGTTGTATTTTACTTAAGTTAAATGGAATGGGTTGGACCAAGTTAAAGAGTTAGTCCATTGGGCTTAATAAATATGTTGGGCCATTGATGTGGGCTTGAGCCCATGTGCAATAAAATGTGATGTTTTAATTAAATGAAAAATGAGATGGTGTAATAACTAAAAAGGGTTTATATTTTGTATTGTGTGTAAGGAAAAAGGTTAGGGTAATGTAGGGATTTCATAAATGAGTGGAATAAAGAAAATATGAAAGAAATAAGAAATTTGTAAAGGACTAAAATGGGCTTGGGCTTATATGTATGTGTGTGTGCAATTGAAAGGCAAATGTGGAATGGGAAAATGGGTGATTGGAGCAGTTGGGGGCAGGCGTGAATGCCATGCCCTCTCCCTCTCCCTCTCCCTCTCCTTATCTTATTTTGCTTCTCCTTCATTTCATTTCTACCATATCTCTCGACATTTTCTTCTTCTCCTCCTTTCTTTTTCAATTTCTTCTTCCATTGTTCTTTGTATTGGAGCTTCAAGAAGGTGGATTTTCAGCTCTAGCAGGTTGCTTCTTCTTCTCCTTGGTTTAAGTTTCAAAGGCAAGTTCCTACTTTTCTTCTTCTTCTTCTTCTTCTTTCAAGAAATCATCCAATATCTATTTCTTCTAAATGATAGTTGAGATGTTTCTTTTGTATAAATGATTATGGCTTTTACCCTTGTGGTAGTCTTGAGGACCATTTTTATAGTTAATGGATTTTATTCCATTTTTTTCAAAATTTATGGGTTTTCTCTTAAAATGTTGTTGAGTCTCATTAATAGTCTCTATGGGGTTTGTTCACACCACGTTTTCTTTCAAGGAATGGCATTTGTGGGTTAGGAAACCAGCTATGGGGTTGGATGTATCTTATGTGTTCTTTTGTTCTGCTTTCATGGTTGTTTGTGGCCCTCGTCATGACTTCGGTCGACTAAAGTTACCACTTTGGTTGACCTAAGTCACCTAGTGGCTTATATGTAGCTTCAATTGAAGGGTCGGTCGACCTAAGATCATGAATAAGCATTCTGCCCAACTTCAATCGACTGAAGTTGAACTTTCATCAACCTAAATCAGAGTTTGACCGACCTAAGCTTAGAAACCTTTATTCTGGCCAACTTCAGTCTGTTGTAAACTTTAAATCTTTTGTGAAAACTATCACTCAACTTCTAAGAATATTCATGTCAAATCATCAAGAATAAATAAACAGTAAATGGAAGCATACCTAAATCCATAACGATAATGTCCCTTTAGATTCGTGCGACGAGCCTTCCAGATCAACACGAATTTCTTAGATAAACCTTTAAGTTTCTCTTTGCAACTCGTTTCTGATGATGGGATACAGAAACAAAAACTAATTTGCTCGTATGACCTGGGGACCATAACCGCTGTATTTATAAAGGTAAGGTAACAGCTTGTTACCCTATTGATAATTTTGTTTTAGCCCATCAAGAAAACATAATTATCCTTTAAGTATCTACACATTAAAGGCTCACACCCTATTACATACATTAACGCCCAAATGGCCCAAAACTTAACAGATAACTTTTTAATTAGACTTAAGATTATTTGACAACCCGCAATACATAATTATTCACATATGAGACCAACGTTAGATTAAGATCCAACAATCTCCCACTTGGGCCATATGTGTAACCTCATAATTATGCTTTGCAAAGATAACCGAATGAGCTCAACTTTGCTGTCATTACTGAAATGTATTTATAACTAATCCCATCCATCAATCATACTAACATAGGATCAAAGTTGCCTTTGTAACAACTATCGTAACTCAACCCATCAATGGTCACATATGTCAATACAATTGAATGACATGGATCATGATATGGATGTGTAGCATGGAAATTTAATGTAATGTGATCTTAACATGCTTATTTCCAACTGGTCCACCCTTAAACCTTAGTGAGATCAAACCATACCAAAGTCAGAGCGTAAATAAACTGAAATTTCATTTCTATAGAAAATAACCTCAACATATCCATAAACTAAAATAACTGAAAATGTGTTTGTATCATAAAAACATCTAAAATTACAAACTCCCACTTAACTTGAATATCCTCAATTGACATGACACCCATATCAATAGTGTGCTCATGAAATACTTTGGGTGGCAATCCCTTAGTAAGCGGATCTGCAACCATGGAGTTTGTTCCGATGTGCTCTATAAACAATTGTCCACTCTAAACTCTTTCTTTAACAACCAAGAACTTGATGTCTATATGTTTTAACTTCATTGAGCTCCTATTGTTGTTGGAATACAAAACTGTTGACTTATTGTCACAAAATAATTTGAGTGGTCTTTCAACACCATCCACTATGCACAGCCTTGTGACAAAATTCTACAGCCATATTTCATGATTGGTGTAACACCCCGTCTCGCCAGGCGTGTCACTATAAGGGTATTCCCAGGATTTCTTTTTTTTTTCTTTCCTTTCTCCAAGCTCTACACGCGCAGTGTGTCAAGAACAATCTTCACATGCAGATACAAATCCCGAGAACCCCAGCCTTGCCCGTTTAACTATCAAGATTAATAATCTTAACTAAACGAGACATAATACAACGCAGCGGATACATTAATATCAAAAACCGTAGTTCTTACATTGTATTTCCTTAGCGAAATACGTAATACGGATCAAATGATAACATCGCTAATATACAACTGTTCATTTACAACCTGAGATACTTACTAAAGCCTCCAAACGTTACAACGACTACCAAACTGAGCACCATTGGCCCTCAACCGGCCACATCCTTGCCTCGCAGCAGTCCTTAGCTAGAACATTAAAGGTTCCAGGGGTATAGCCCAGGTTAGATGATAAAACATCTAAGTGACGGCATGAAATAGTTAATACAATGCATGAAAGACACACGAGCATGGCATACTCAGACAAACGAAAATATGCAAGACTCGTCTAACTTGAGAAATCTCCCTGACATACTCAACCTCCCGTGGAAAACACCATTCCACACACCGTTGGGGTTGACCTTGCCGCGACATACTTAATCCTCGAGTGCCCTACCGTGTCACTCGATCATTAGCCCTGGATGCCCTACTGTGTCACCCGATCACCAGCACAAGCCCTGGGTGCCCTACCGTGTCACCCATCACCAGGATTAACCTTGTCCCATTCCCAAGTAGACCCCATCCTGTCCCACACAGAAAACAACATCGACACGAATATCAGTACCCCGATGATATGAAAATCACACACCATGCACTGACTCTTTTGTAAGTAAAAACCGTTGATGCAATACACCACATGATCAATATGCAAACGATGCCATATATACATAAATAAAACGCATAAGCATAGCATCCCGAACTCTGGTGAGACGCTCACCTGAACCCACTACACTCACACCAAGACATTTCCAAAACAAGGGTAAAACTAGAGTCAGACCACTCACCTCGAACGAAAAGTCAATTTTGCCTCGTAATGCATGCTAAGCCTTTAAACGTGCGTCTGAGTAATTTTCTGGCTTTAACATGCTCCTATAGCCTCAAATTAATCCTCAGAAATTTCTGAGATTTTTTCAAGAATTTTCTCAAATTGATTCCTATTTTTCTTCCTTTTTTCCTCATTTTCCTTTTTCTTTATTCTTTTCTTTTCCTTTATTTTTTTTCCACTGTTCATCTTCCTCCTCTGTTTTTCGCACCAGCACCAGCGCACGAAACATGGCACCGCGGCTGCCGGCCTTGCTGCTGCCCACGCTGGTCGCGGATGCTCTTGTCGGCCTCTCCCGACCTTGTTAGTCTCTACCGTACCGCCCCAGACGTAAGCCTCCGCGCTAGACTCCCGCACGACCAGCTTCCATCGCGGCCACCCATGGCCGTTGGCCGCTACTTCTACACGAACAGCAGCGTCGCCGGTCGCTGCTGGCCACTCCTCGGCCACCTCCGCCTCGAATGATGCTTACTACGACCTCCTGGAAGCTCATTGGTTGCTGTCATGGCCGAAACCAGCCTCCTCGCGGCTGTTCCAGCTCCCAAACGTATTGTCATGGCCCCTGCTTGCGACCATGGATGCTGTTCGCCTGCTGCGAACAGCTTCGGCTACCATTTTGGCTTCTCTCGTGGTTGCCTCCGGCCACCGGCATTGCTCCTAGCACTCACCCTCGATCCCTCAAGCTCTCAGTCGTTTGCTCACTCTCGGCCAGCGTCTCTGTTCGACCATAGCTTGCAGCCTTCTTCATTTCCATTTTCAGCTTCTCTCTTCTTATTTATAGGCTAAGAACCAACTAAATTTCCTTAGCCACCTCTCCTTGCTCCCACTTGCATCAAAACTTGGCTACTACTCCAAGGAATTTCGGCCATGAAGCTTCTCCGAAGCTTCCCAAAAACCAGCCACACGCATGCGTTATATATGTATAGCTATATATATATATATTACACTATTAATATAAAGGAATTACACATTAACTCCCAAATTTCCATCTTAATTTCACTTGGGTGAATCTCTAATTGCAATTACATCCTTGAACCTCAAATTAATTTGCATTATAATACCGAAAACACAAATTTAATAACTTCAAAGTTACTATATAATGACGATTTTGCCCTAATGTCCTTACCGGGCTATTGTTTCATCCCAAAACCACTGAAGGGTTATTCCTTATGAAAAATTGGAGCCCCCTCAGACTTCTGTTGACTTCCCGGAGGTCCCCTATAACAATTCGATTTCTGAGCCTAATTTGCAGCTGCATTTTAGCTGTACCGAAAACTGTTCCCGATCCCTCTTCTTTCATCACTAAAAATCATAATTCGAATCACTTGTTGATACTGTACAATTTTCTTTGGCTATCTAAGGTCCGGGTTACTCCCTTCGACTAATTCGGTAGCCTAAAGCTGCGTTAGTGTGCCTTAAAGCCTCATTTTTCCAAAAATTCTAGTTATACCCTTCACAGAATTCCATTTATATCCTCAAATAATTTCCTGGGTATTACAATTGGGCACCTCATAACATGCTATAAATTTTGCTGCCATAGAAGAAGAGGCTATGATTTACTATTTAGCACTCTTCCAAGAGATAACACCTCCAGCAAGCAGGTAAACATAGCTCGACGTAGATTTCATACTATCTTGGCATCCAGCAAAATCGGAGTCAATATACCCAATGATCTCAAGCTGATCTGACCTCCAATACGTGAGCATGTAGTCTTTTGTTCTCTATAAGTACCGCAAGACCCATTTAGCTGTTTTCCAATGGTCTACTCCTGGATTGCTTAAATATATGCCTAATATCCCAGTGACGTACGCAATATCCAAACGCGTACAAACTTGAGCATACATTAGACTCCTTACTGCTGAGGCATAGGGAATCTTTTGCATTTCCTTTTCCTCAAAATGATTCTTAGGGCAATGATTGAGACTAAATTTGTCTCCCTTAGCCATAGGGGTATCACCTAGTTTGCAATTCTGCATGCGATACATTTTGAGAACCTCAAGAGCGATCCTGGTATATCTGAATGCCCAATACAAAAGAGGAGTCACCAAGATCTTTCATCTCAAAATTCTTAGATAAAAATTTCTTGGTTTTGTGCAATAAGCCTATATTGTTGCTGGCAATCAAAATGTCATCGACATATAAAACCAGAAAAATATGTTTGCTCCCACAGAACTTATGGTATATATAATCATCAACCAAATTCATCTCAAAACCAAACGAGATGATCACTTGATGAAACTTGAAATACCATTGTCAAGATGTCTGTTTGAGTCTATAGATGGATTTCTTAAGTTTGCAAACCATATTCTTCGGGTCTGCCGACACAGTTTTCTGGTTGCACAATATAGATTGTTTCATCAATGTTACCATTCATAAATGTTGTCTTCACATCCATCTATTGTAACTCAAGTTTGAAATGCGCCACCAATGCCATTATAATCCTGAAAGAGTCTTTTGAAGATACTGGAGATAAAGTCTCTTTATAGTCGATGCCTTCTTTTTGTGTAAAGCCCTTTGCAACAAGACGAGCCTTGTACCTTTCCACATTACCTTTTGAATCCCTTTTGGTCTTAAATATCCATTTGCAACCAATGGGTTTCGCTCCTTATGGCAATGGGATAAGATTCCACACGTCATTGTCTTTCATGGACTTAATCTCCTCATTCATGGCATCAATCCACTTTTGAGAGTTTGAACTTTCCATGGCTTGATGAAAGTTGATCGGATCATCTTCCATCACTCTAATGTCCACCTCATGTTCTTGAAGAAATACAATGTAATCATCTGGCACTACACTTCTCCTCTCTCTAGTGGATCTTCTTAATGGCATAGGTTCTTGAGGTGCTGGAGTTTGTTCTTCTGGAACAATTTCTTAAATGGGAGGTTCTCTAACATTATTTTGATATGTTGTGTCTTGAATAAGGTCAGGAATGAAATCCTTATCAATACCAATAAAACCTGTGGGAATATCAATATATTCCTCTTTAAAAACAATGTCCCTACCTGCATCTCCCCCCGCAAACTCGACATCCTCAAAGAACTGCGCATTTCCAAACTCGAAAATCGACTTAGTCGTGGGATCATAAAACTTGTACCCTCTGGATCTTTCAGGGTATCCAATAAAATAGCAACTCACCATCTTTGAGTCCGGTTTCTTTTCATTCAACCTATAAGGCCCAGCCTTAGCTAGACATCCCCAAATGTGCAAGTGCTTTAGACTAAGTTTCCTACCTGTCCAAAGTTCATAAGGGATTTTGGCAGTCACTTTAGTTGCAACTCTGTTAAGAATATATGCTGTAGTCTTAAGCGCTTCTCCCCAGAGTGATTTCGATAAGGTAGAATGACTAATCATACTCCTTGCCATGTCCTTAAGTGTCATGTTTCGTCTTTCAGTAACTCCATTCATAGTGGGCGAACCCGGCATGGTGTACTGTGGGACGATACTGCATTCCTTTAGGAACTTAGCAAACGGCCCTGAACGTTGTTCACCTGGGTCGTCATATCTGCCATAGTATTCGCCACCATGATTAGATCTGACGTTTTTAATCCTTTTGTTGAGTTGGTTCTCAACTTTAGCCTTATAATTTTTTGACATGTCCAGTGATTGTGACTTTTCATGAATGAGATATATGTAGCTATATCTAGAAAAATCGTCTATGAACGTTATAAAATATTGTTAACCATTCCAAGCAACCGTAGGGAAAGGCCCACAAATATCTGTATGTATAAGTTCTAAGATGTCCATAGTCCTCTTGGCTTCAAATCTTCTTTTATTGGTTTTTTTCCCCTTTATACAGTTAACACAAACATCAAAATTTGTGAAATCTAAGGAATCTAGAATTTCCTCTGACACGAGTCTCTCAATTCTCTGTCTGGAGATATGACCTAATCTCTTGTGCCATAACATAGTTGAATTCTCAGTGGTTAATTTTCTCTTTACACCTCGTGTATTTAATTTTAGGGATTCATTATATGAAGTAATTGTATCAATTAAATAAAGATTATCATAGCATGACAAAGAGCCGAGACCAACCAATTTTAAATCATGAAACAAACTAAATTTTTCATTTCCAAACGAACAAGAATAACCAAATTTGTCCAAAGCAGAAATAGAAATCAAATTTCGTCTAAAAGATGGTATAATAAATGTTTCATCAAGATCCAAATAAAATGCAATCTTTAACAATAATCTAAATTTTCCTATTGCCTCAACTTGAACCATCTTGCCATCGTCCACATAGATGTATCTTTCAACATCAATTTGGCTTTCGGCAACTCAGGCAACCCTACATAGACACACTGATGTGAGTTGTTACACCAGAATCTATCCACCACGTGTGTCTAGGTACCGAAATTAAATTAACCTCAGAACAAACCAAATTAAGAAGCATACCTTTCTTAGCATGCCATGCATGATAGTTGGTGCAATGCTTCTTTCGATGCCCTTCAGCTCCACAGAAGAAACAACCCTTACCAACTGAGTCAGTCGGTTTCTTTTGTTGTTTCTTATGAGGTGTTGTACCTGCAGCTTCCGTATCCTTCTTTCTTTTCCTTGCTTTGTCCTTAGAGGTTGAGGCCAAGTAAGCAGTCTCTGTCTTATCTTGCTTCAATCTTTCCTCTTCCTGAACATAGTGTGAGATAAGCTCATTCAGAGACCAAGTCTCTTTCTGACAGTTGTAGCTTACCTTAAACTGATTAAACTATGTTGGAAGTGAAATCAAAACCAGATGCACTAGAATTTCCTCCGAGAGTTCAAGCTTAAGTGCTTTCAACTTAGAAGCAAAATGAGACATCTCCATTATGTACTCCCTGATGTTGCCTTTACCCCTATACCTCATTGAAATTAGGCTTGCCAAGAGTACCAATTTTAGCCTTTTCATTCTTGGCAAACCTTTTTTTAATGTCCGAAAGGAAATCCTTAGCCGTAGTAATCTTTTCAGATATTGTGCCCCTTAATGCTTCCGGAATAGCTTTCTTCATGATCATCATGCACATGTGATTTGATCTCTCCCACTTTTCCATCTCCCTCCTTTGATCAGAGGTACTCGTATCCGTAAGATGTGTTGGAGAATCAACCCTTATCGCAAGGTCAAGATCCATGACTCTGAGAACTATCTTGAGGTTCTCTTGCCATGACTTGAAGTTAGAGCTATTTAACATAGGAATAGAATTGATAGTGACAGTAATATTAGCAGGAGCGAGTGCTGAACAGAGAACGACAAACAAACAAAACAATCTCATATATGTCTCAAAACAAAAATAAATTCAAATAAAGGTAAATTCCATCTCAAGATATCGAACACTCCATTAATCATTTCATCTTTAGACCAAATATTAACTTGTAAGTGATATCTTGGTGTAGTAATCAAATATTAATAATAATAACATATCAAACAATAAATCTTCCTTTTGGCCATTTATTAGTCATATGTAAGACCAAATAATTATCACGCATTTATTACCACAGATGCACATGCAATTCTATTAAATATTTACCTTCCTTTGGACCTATACATATTCACACAAGTTACATGCACACAACCATTTATATTTCAAAACAAATTAATTTCCACAAGAGAAGTCACTTTGGCGACATGTTGTTTCAATTAATTTATTTCAAAATATATATAAAACCATGCTAATATCTGAATTTAAAATTGCATCAAAATAATCCCAAATTTTTTTAAAGAAATAAATAAAAAAAATTATTTTAAAAAACTGATTTACTGAATTTAATTAATTAATTAAATAATTAATAAATTAATTAATTAACTAATTTATTGCAGGCTTAGCCCGCAGCCCAAAACTTTCATGGGCTAGTGAGCCCATGTCTGGAAACCCTAGGGGTTTTCTCCCCTAGGGAAACTGAACGTCGCGGCCAGATGGTCGCGGCTCTCATTAATGCCGTGATCACTAGCTGTGGCTTTCTTGATGTAACGGCCAGATGGCCGCTGCTTTCTACTCCTTGATGCAGTGGCTATTTGGCCACTGTCGTCCTTGATGACGCGACCATATGGCCTCGACTTTTCCCTTCATGCCACGGCCAGAAGGTCGCGTCTTTCTTAATGTCGTGACTAGGAGACCACGGCTTTCCCTTAATGTCATGGCCAGGAGCCTGCGCCGTTACTTAATCCATAAAATTTTGGTTTAAAAGAACTGGTATATCCAAATAAATCATGGATCAAAATAATATGATTCTTAATAACTTAATATGAAAAGGGCTCTGATATCACTTGTTGTAAACTTTAAATCTTTTGTGAAAACTATCACTCAACTTTCAAGAATATTCATCTCAAATCATCAAGAATAAATAAACAATAAACAAAAGCGTACCTAAATCCATAATGATTATGTCTCTTTAGATCCGTGCGACGAGTCTTCCAGATCAACACGAATTTCTTAAAGAATCCTTTAAGTTTCTCTTTGCAACTCATTTCTGATGATGGGATATAGAAACAAAATTGATTTGTTCGTATGACTTGGGGACCATAACCGCTGTATTTATAGAGGTAAGGTAATAGCCCGTTACCCTATTGAGAATTCTGTTTCAGCCCATTAAGAAAACATAATTATCCTTTAAGTATCTACACATTAAAGGCCCACACCCTATTAGATACATTAAAGCCTAAATGGTCCAAAACTTAACAGATCACCTTTTAATTGAGCTTAAGATTATTTGACAGTCTGCAATGCATAATTATTCACATATGAGCCCAACGTTGGATTAAGGATCCAACACGGTCGACCTAAGTTAGATTGACCTAAGATACTTAGTCATTTTAGCACCCACATTTTTTAGCAAGAGGAGTTCTACGCATCTTGCGTTCTTTTAGGCATAACTCTTTGTAGAATTATTAGAATTGAGATCCATTTTTTGCGTTGTAATCTCGACTTGATAATATTTGATTTGGTATAGGATTTGAACCATTTGGATAACTATTGAGTCTGTGAGCTTCCTTTGAATGTATGCTTAATTTGTAGCTTTCTCCTTCATTAAAATTCATTCCTATTTAAATGTTGAATTGTGTGAAATAGTCAAGAATCATAGTGGGAAAAAATTGAGGGTGTGTATAATATATTTGATTGTGTTCTTAATTACCATGATTAACCTATCTAAATGCTAAATGATGCAAGTAGACTTCAGGGCTTTGGAAGTAAGACAAGAATGATAATGTGGTTATGTGGTTG
Source organism: Diospyros kaki (assembly GCA_036245055.1). NCBI lineage: Eukaryota > Viridiplantae > Streptophyta > Magnoliopsida > Ericales > Ebenaceae > Diospyros > Diospyros kaki. The sequence continues at coordinate 37,307,226 of BSEG01000016.1, forward strand.
CATGAATTAAGTTGTGAAGTGTGTATAAAAATTTTAGATACATTGAAATGTCTCTATAATTGTATGATAGATAGGGGCCTTTGATAAAGAAAATACACCCATAAATAGGGGTGAGCAATTGATTATACCGAACCAAATCGAACTGAACCGAACCATATGCAAAAATCGAACCAAACCAACTATCCCAACAAACCAAACTAACCGAAACCTAAACCATACTAACCGAACCGAACCAAAAACCGAATTGGAGCCTAAGAGCCTAAGATGACTGCAAGAGACCGGCCTTGCTGTTGCTGTCGGCCACCTAGTCAACCAGTGATTGCGATGATCAGAACCGATCATCGAATTCCCCCAATCACGGTGACCCACATACCAAAAAATTAAAAGCATCTAATGGTTGGGATTTTAGTAGATCTACGTTTCTAACTTTCAATGTAAAAGATAAGTAGACGAAAACTTACCGAAGAGGACGTGTGGTAAGTAGATCCGGCCTTCATCTTTTTCTTTTCCATCGGCGACAGCGACAGATGGTGGAGGGAGACAGTAGAGATGAAGAGCCCGACCAATGCCTGATCTATGAAGCATCGAATCGCCTGAGTCTTCGCCATCGCCATCGAAGAGCCTTCGCCATCGCCTTTGTCTTCGCCATTGCCAGATCTGTGAAACTAAAGACTCGAACTCGAAGAAAAGAGAAGAAATGGCGAAATGAGAGAGAGAGAGAGAGAGAGAAAGAGAGAGAGAAGTACGAAGATGAGTATAAAAATGGCCCATGGGGTGTTGCTCCCGCGTGAGGGGGGGAAGTTCAGTTCACGCGGGGGGGGGGGGGTCGATTCGATTCCCCAGGGGTATTTACTACACCAGTTCAGTTCGATTTTTGAGTAATTTTTATCAAAATAACCGAACCAAACGGAATAATCAATTTTTTTTTAAAAAAATATAACCTAACCAAACCACTCTTTTTGAAAAATCGAATCGAACTGATCGAACTTTTTGGCTCGATTCGGTTAGTTCGGTTTAACCAAACTTTTGCTCACCCTACCCATAAAACACTAAGGATATTAACCATAATATGCGTTATCATTGTGATATTTAAGTTGCATTTGAAATTGATTTTGATGGTGGGATTATGACATATATGAAGTTTGTTAATCTTTTCAGTAATTACTATTGTGCATTCATAGTATGGCCATGTGTATGAACCTATGTTTTAAGAGCTTGCATGTATTAAGGTATTTAATTGTGTAATGGCATACACATAAATTGCATAGGAAATATTTGATTGTAATTGAACATGAGGATATGAAGATGTAATTGTGCATATCTTATGTGGCAGTATGTCCATGTAATTATACATCATAGTGATAGTGGGGGTGGAGATTGACTTGTGATTGTAATGCGTAAGACTGAGGGACTTAAATCCCATTATAGCTAAATCTTGTGATGCGTAAGACTGTGGGTGGAGACTCACAAAAACTAGATCTTGTGATGTGTAAGACTGTGGGTGGAGGCCCGCAGTAGTTGGATCTTATGATGCGTAAGACTATGGGTGGAGGCCCACAACAGCTAGATCCTATGATGCATAGGACTGTGGGTAGAGGCCCATAATAATTGGATCTTGTGACTCGTAAGACTGTGTGTAACACCCCTTCTCCTAGAACTGCCCGAGAAGAGGTGCTATGGGAAAAATAAAATAAACAAACTGATAATCTAAAATCTGATACCATAAATGAATATCTCAATCAACTGAAATAAAAACTCTGAGTCAATACAAACTGAAAAACATAAACTTTGACTAAGGGATAATCCCTCAACTGAATGTAATATAGATCTAAACTGACAAAACACTACAAAACTCAACAGACTCCCAAAGATCTTTTATCTTGAATGGCTCTACGTACACACACTATAGACCACTGCTGCTAGGCCCCATTTTTGGTACTCCCCTGCTAGGACCTGGAGGGGTGAAGAGTACAAGGTGAGCTATAAAGCTCAACAAGTAATAAGCTAGAAAGAATAATTGAAGCTGAATCGAAAAATATCGATACTGATAAATAAGTCACTAAACTTGTACTGCATAATCACTGTCTGTTTGCATTTATAAAAATGTAATGCACATATACTGTAAACTAAATGCAGGTATACAACTTTGGCTCATAAGCCCACATAATCTGATAAAACATACCAGACTAATCTGAATCATATAAATAGAAAAAACTATAAGTATATACTATGGGCAAAACCCCTAGCCCCCTAGTCGTCACCAGGCGAGCAACTGATAACTGAGCTGAAACTGATACTATGGGATCCTCGCAGACTAAGCCGCCTGACGCGCATAATGCAATACAATGTTCACATAAATGCTGACACACGATATGTAGTACTCCATATAAAGTCATGCTCAATGCTCATACCAAAATGTATGCACATAATCCCGCAAAATAATGTTGAACATGTCATAATAAAATAATGTTGAACATGATATGATCTCTATTTATATATTGAAATACAAAGATTCTATAAATTATGATTTATGGTATGGGCATAATTAACTTGTTATATTCTGGCATATAAATTCAATATTTGAAGGTATTGACTATTTTTACTTGAATAAAACTTGAATTAAACTATTCTGGAAGTTCAATTAGATTTCTAGAAAAGCCATCTAGATATCAGGAAGGATATCCAGATATGAAGAAAGACATTCGGATATGAAGAAGGCTCATCCAGATACACTAGCGTTCAAATAAGAAGCTATTCAGATATGATAGAATATATTCAGATAGAAACTAGGACATCCGAATATGATTCAAGTCATCCTGATCTCTCACTAAGGCATTCGGATGCTACTGGAGACTATTTGAATATGAAATTCAACTTTTGGGAGAGGCATCCGGATACTGAAGGAACTATAGGCTTCATCCAGACATCCGGATATTACTTACAAAGAATAATAGACACATCTGGATATGACTCAAGGCATCCAGATACTACTTACAATCACTGCTGGACACATCTGGATATGAACAAAATCTATCCGGATACCATTCACAATAGGCACTGGACTCATTCGAATGTGATACAAACCATCCGAATATATTGCTAAAGCCATCCGGATATGCCTAAGGGCCATCCGGATGTCACTCACAGAACTATTAAGCCATCCAGATATGCACATAGGCTATCTGGATGTCACCCACATAAAACTTTCTGACTCATCCGGATAGACTCTATTCCGTCCAGATGCTTTTCACAAGCTCTGAAAAATCCATCCGGATATGAAAGAACTCATCCGGATGTCTACAACTTTTAAACCCAAAAACAAACGAACATAGAGACTGAAAGTTAAGCATATCTTAATGAAACTATTTGATTCTGAAAGAAATCATGGTAAAACTGTAATATCCCGAGAGCCCAAAGAAGTTAATATATATCGAGAATAGTGTAAGAAAGGAAACAACACTAGTTGGATACCTTTTGGGCTGAATGTAGGCAAAGAACTCCCAACTTAAGCGTGCTTAACCAGGGGTAATCTAAGGATGGGTGACTCCTCTAGGAAGTTTGCGTAGGCCCATTAGGGTAAGTTATTCCGGTCCTTCCTATCGCTCGATGCAGAATGTTACTGGTGGTATCAGAGCCGACCCTTGATCCTCTGAGCGCGGTGGTAAGGTAAACCTCAGCGAGGATGCTGAGTCCCTAAGGGGGGTGCGTGTAGGCACCTTAGGTAAATCCCACATCGTCCATGCAAAGGGGGAGGTTTGGGACCGGTTGTAAGGTCGCATGACGAGGACGTCATGTGCTCAAGGGGGGAGAATGTAATTCCCCAAGAGCCTAGAAAAGTTAGTATATATCGAGGATAGTGTAAGAAAAGAAATAACACCAGCTGGATACCTTTTGAGCTGAATATAGGTAAAGAATTTTCAAGTTAAGCGTGCTTAACCTAGGGTAATCCAAGGATGGGTGACCCCCCTGGGAAGTTCGCGTATGCTCATCAAGGTAAGTTGTTCCGGTTCTTCCTATAGCTCGATGCGGGATATTACAAAAATGAATCTCAATTGGTATGAAACAACTTTAAGGATGATTCAAAGATAATATTGGATTGAATCGCTATAAAAATCATGCACGTTTAGATTATGCATTCACTGTTTACGTATATATATATACGCACTACAACTGATAAAAATCTAAGAAGTCAATGAAGAACTAGAATAATCTGAAATCAGAACTAATATGAACCTGTAATGGAAGGGATTACAAGAAGAATACTTGCCTGATAAAATTCTCTGATTGAACCCTTGAACGAACTTGAAGACTCTTAATCGACTCAAACGCTTCATCAAAAGCTCCTATGCAAAGCAACTTCCGCAACTTACAGACTTTTTGGCTCTCTGCTCCTCATGCGGCATGAAGAAAATTATGGCTTATGTGCCTTTATATAGAGAAAAAAATAGCCTTAGAAGCCCATCTTATTTTCCTTTTATAATTTGAAGTCCTTATTCTTAATTACCTTGGAATCCTCTTCCTACTTGAACTAGGAGACTCTCAATCCAAATCTATCTTACGCATGAATTCTCACTCTCCCTTAAATACATAATCTCACTTAATTAATAATACTACAAAAATTATTATTAAAACTCTCAAATAATAATAAAACTCCAGAATTACCTTCATGCCCTTGTATTTAATTTTCACAAAATAAATGCCATTAAATGCTATTTAAAAACTATTATCTCAATTAAAAATTACTAGATTGCCACCTTAGCAAATTCTTTTAACTCCAAAATTAAATAGAATTAAATGTTATTCTTTTCCTTCAAAATCTCTAAATTGCCACATTAAATAATTAATTGACAAAATCTCTTAATCAAATACTTCAATAATTAATTAAATAATTTCTGAATAAATACTAAGCCCTCTAACGGGTCGTTTCACTGTGGATGGAAGCCCGCAGCAACTATATCCTATAATGCTTAATTAAGACTGTCGGTAAAGGCCCACAGTAGCTTGTGACCTTGATGAGATTGTGAGTGATGTGGCACATGATGACGACAATGATGGATATGATATCTATGGATCTGGTATGGAAGCCTCGGGCTCATGTGGTTGAATTAGTAGCCTGTCATTTGCTATTGACGGGTTTGTAAATCGATTCTTGGGCTCCAGTGTATGCATTTTATGTGGGCCCAAGGACCATATGTGTGCATCTATGCATTTATGTTATGGTTGGGTAATATGTTATATAACCGGATAACATGGATTGTGTGTCATTTATGTATATATGACGCATGTGATTAAAGGGGCCTTGGGTGCCAATCTGTTACGCATGTAAATGGTTATCTTATGGGATTAAAAATGTATTTTGATAAAATGTAAGAAATTGTATTTCTTTGAGGATGTTGTTGTCAAGTGTAGAAGGCATGAATCCAATTGATGTCTAGATGTCAAGTAATGATTTTCCTTTAACTTTGAGTTATTCATGCTTTCATATAACAATCTATTGATACTTCCCTTTGCTATATACTTTATGAGTCTTGTGGCTCACCTTTATTCCTTTTGTCATTTTAGGAAAGGGAAAGATAGTTTGGACAAATCCCGGTTAGATGTGTACAAAGATGTCCCAATCTTAAGATCCATGAGTATAGTTTTGAGGGCAAGAGTAGAGTACTTCATTATGTATCTAAAATCTTAATGCCTAATTTATGATTTATTAGAATGTAAAGAATGTTGTATAATTTATTTTGGATCTTATTGTTATTGAGCAAATAAGAAAATAGAAAACAATTAAGTAATTTTTGTATCTATATTCATTTTGAATGTACATTTTCTCGAACTTCTTATACTAACGGGTAAATTCGAGAGTGGGCCTAGCACTCATTCTACTGTTGCAAATTCCCATTTTAATGTTACAATGCTTTTATTTTACACTTGCAATTCTCCCATCTTATTATTGTATTGTCATATTTTTATTTTTATTTTAATTAACACACCATCATGAGCGTCCTCTGTTGTTCGGTCCCACGATATCAGTAGGAGATGAATATTAGAGGACTCAACGGTCAGTTCGATCCCTAGCACTTCCGCAAACTTGAGGGCAGCAAGCGGTTTTCAACTTTCAGCATTGTTCTAACTGCTAAGCTCCCCCCTCCCGCCGATCAGGACTTGAACATTGAACTTGAGAGCTCAAAAAATAACACCCCAAAGTGTGTTTCCTCTACCAACAGAGCTATACCCTGGGGCTGTACTGCTATGTTTTCAATCTTGCAGTGCTCTAGTTGTAGTTTTGCAGCGTTTGATTTTTAGTCTTGTGGTACTTCTATTTTAATTTTTTTTAGTGCTCCATTTTAATATTATGTTATTTTCATTTTAATTTTGTAGTGCGATTATTTTATACTTGTAATGTTCTTATTTTACACTTAACGATACTTTCATCTTTATTTTGCGGTGCTATTATATTTACACTTAATATTACATATATTATGATTGGACTGAGAGAAAGCGGATGACCATTCTTTGTTTATAGATTGATTTGAGAAGCACTAGAAAGCCAGTTCCTACTTGCTATTTTGTTTAGCACAGAGGCCTCTCAACACCCTCAGTGCTGCTGCTGACACCACGCTCATTCAGAATTGATGAACTATTTCAAAACATTAGATAACAAACAGTCCTCCAATTTTGAACTTGAAACATGAAGTGAAACATTTAAGAATGTATGAATCAAAGGCTGGATGGAGCACGATACGACTGATCAGACCTATACATTGATGAACAGAGAGACATTGACCAATTCAGTTCTACTAACATATATAACAGTGACACTAAATTCTGAGAAACAATGAAACGAGAGAATGCAGAAACAATGGGTTGGTTGATAATAAAGCAATCGTGCAGCTGAACAACATAAAAGAGGCACATCTCTTATTAAACCTCCTTTTTATCTGTTCTCCTCTTCTGCATCTCCCTTCTCTTCTTTTTCTTTCTTCCGCTTCTTCTCTTCTTCTTCTTCTTCTTCTTCTTCTTCTTCTTTTTTCTTCCCCTTCTCTTCTTCTTCTTCTTTTTTCTTCCCCTTCTCTTCTTCTTCTTCTTTCTTCCCCTTCTTCTCTTCTTCTTCTTGAGCTTTCATCCTTGCCTTTTTCTTCGCCATCTCCAACTCTTTGATCAAATTCTCCAGACAAGTCTCGCCATTCTCTTCTTTGGACTTCGGCATCAAATTCTCTGCAACATCCGCCGGTGTCATGTCGGTTTCCTCCAACAACCGGCGAACCGTCGGGAACAAATGATGGGATTCAATGTCCAGGTAGTTCTTGGCCAGCACCTTGAATGCTTCAAAGCCGCAGTATGAAAGTTCTATCTTCTTGTCCATTCGGCCTCTTCGTATCAGCGCCGGATCCAGCTTGTCGACGAAATTCGTGGTGAAGACGATGAGCCTCTCGCCCGCGCAAGCGGACCACAACCCGTCGATGAAGTTCAAGAGCCCGGATAGAGTTACCTCGCTCTCTTTCTTCTCATGATCTCGCTCTTTCATCTTCTTTCGAATCTGGTTCTCCTCTTCTTTCTTCTCTTTTTTCTCCTTAGGTAAGCAAAACAATTCAATTATATATAGTCAAAAGAGTTTTGCCAGTACATACATGAATAGTAGTGGTTGTGGGTTTAAAAAGGAAAGGAAAGCGATAAACACAGTAATATCAGTTAGATAGACGGCTAAAGATTGAAAAACCTTTTGCCTCTGGCCCGTGAGATCGAGCGAGCAATCGATATCCTCGATGACTATAATTGACTTGCTTGTCGTGTCGATCAACAGCTTCCTTAGTTCAGTGTTGTTCTTCACTGCAGTCAACTCCAGATCATATATATCGTAATCCAGAAGATTGGCCATGGCGACAATCATGGTGGATTTGCCGGCCCCTGGAGGGCCATAGAGAAGATAGCCTCTCTTCCATGCCTTGCCAATCTTGGTGTAGTAATCCTTCCCATTCTGGAAAGTGAGAAGATCGTCGATGATCGCTTGCTTCTTCGTCGGGTCCATAGCCAGAGTCTGGAAAGTTGCAGGGTGCTCGAACATCACATGGCTCCATGTGCTTCTTTTGTAGCCATACCAGTGTTCGCTCTTGTTGTTGGTGTACAACTTCCTCACCCTGTTCTTCACGGCGATGGCCTTCCCCTCCTCCATTACATGCTTCAAGTAAAGCTTCGTGATGGTTTCCCGGTGCTTCTTGTGGAAAGAGAGTGCATAATACCTATCAATGTATATTGTTATTGTTATATAATTAGCTCTTCAAATACTGCTTTCATAGAGATATATATAGAGTTTGTCAGTTGGAATCCATTTTGACGAATAAGGGATAGGGATACAGTGGAGACCTATTTATAGTTTTGATCTCAATAGAGTTGTAGCGCGCGCGCGCGTGTATAGGTCTTCCCAATTTAGACTACACCTCAATAATCATTCATTCCTGCCATCAGAATTTCAATTTTATGGTTGAATTTCTGCGTACGTGTGTGTGTGTGTGTATACCTTCTCTCTTCTTCGTCGGGATAGAAAGAGATGGTCTGGTTACTGGGAAGATTCTTGCTGGAAGCCCACCAAGTCTTGATGCCTCTGAAGCGGTCGGAGATCTCCTCATGGTCATCCATGCTAAGCACCAGCGAGTGCGAGTCGCTCACCATGTCTGCCCGGAGCCGCTTCGCCGTTGTCGTGGAGTTGGCGCCCAGATACCTCTCGATGTTGGCGTAAGCCTTGCTCCTCTCGAACCCGTCTCCGGGAAATTCGTGGAAAGTGATTCTAACGTAGGGGTAAACCAAGCTCACCAATTTGTGAGCGTATTTCTCAACTAGGTCTCCAATTCTCCAGGGGAAGTATTGCTTGAACATCGCCCAGATTATCATCAGACCAGTCATGGATGTGCCTAGTTTTCCGAACACTTCTTGTTCCATCATCATCGTCCTCTCGTCTTCCTTCCCTTCTGCTGCTGCTGCTGCTGCTTACTTATACAGAGGAGACTGAAGAGAAATGGGGGAAGTTGCTTCGAAGGCCTCCCCCTCCCTCTTGCCCTTGTCCGACTTGTCATCTTTGTTTTCTTTCAGTTTTAAAAGACTTAAGACAGTGACTCATCAATTAACATATTATTAGATGGCGGCCAACCTGTTTGGTTTTTTAATCATCTTTGTCGGGAATGCATGCTTTGGTTTGGATTTCCGCTCCATTTCCATTTCAATCTCTAGAAGGGTAACCAAATTGGTTGCGTAAGCTAATGAACTCATCAATAAAGTTAGAACATGTAATATTTTTCAAAAGAAGATAAAAAATTAAGAAGAGTTAATCTTACTTAGTCATTATACTAATCAGGATTAATTTTTAATTTTATCTATATATGTATTCATAGTCTTATATGCTCGACTAGGTTTATTTTTTATTAGTGTAATTAACATTATTAATCTTAATTAGTCATTATACTAATCAGGATTAATTCATAATTTTATTTCTCAATTTATTGTTTTATATGGTATATGTAACATTGTAAATGAGTATCTCATATAAGATTATTGTTATATATTATTAATTTTCAGTGCCAAGTGTCAATATTTTTTTCTTAACTAGAAAAAGATAGACAAAAAAAAAAAATTGATGAGAAATAATTAAATATAATATTAATTATAAGTCTATATATATTCTAATTACTACAAAATATACAATAAATTTTAAAATCTTACGGATATATAATTATTTGTATGAATCATATATACTTTATTAATAAGAATGGATAATATAATTTTTTTTCATTTTTGTTAAAAAAATACTGAATAAATTGACACGTAAAGGGTGAGAAAGCACATTTTGACATATCTTTCATTAAAATATATATAATTTTCGTTAAAAAAAAACGGATTTTGAGGTCCCTTTCGGCTTCTTGGTGGGCGGGAAGTAAGTAAGGGATGAATTATTATAATATTTTTGCCACTTCATCTTGTTCGTCTTTTTTATGCCTGAATTAAAAAACGAATGATTTTGTTGATTTTCCTTATCTAGTGAACCACATCTACCTTTTAGTAGATTTGTTGTAACGACCGTTTAATGAGTTTTAGATAATAATTATATTTTCGGTATAATATTTTTTATGTGGGCTTTAATTATTAGATGTCAAGAATAAGTTATGAGTGATTAAGAGATTAAATGGTACAAAATATTTTCTTGTGATTAAGAGGTAATTAATTAAGAATAATATTTTTAAAAAAATTTTGCTTGAAAATAAATTAATGTATGTGTGTAATATTTAAGACATAAATGGTGTTATAAAGTAGACTTGAGCCATGTGTTTAAAGCTTAATGAAAGTAGTGGGTTAAATAATTCCATGGGCTTAATATGAAATGGGCTTTTGAATGGACTTGGACCATAAGTAAAAGTGGGTCATGGCAAATGAATTATATATGTATATTGTGTGCATAATTATTTATTAAAGAAAAAAGGATAAGAAAATAAAAATGAAGCCAAAAGACCAAAAGACATTTATTAAAGTAAGTGTTGTGTGTGTGAGTGTAAGGGGCAAATGTGAAAAAATGGGGCAAGGTTGGTGGGCTAGGTGGCTAGCAAGAAGGGCATGCCATGCCCTCTTGCTTCTTCTTCAATTTTCATTATTCTCTTCTCTATCTTTCTCTTAGTTCTCTCGGCAACCCTTTTCCTTCTTCTTCGTCTTTTTCATCATCTTCTTCTTTTCTTCATCCATTCTCATCTTCTCTTGGTGAAGAATCAAGTTTCAAGTGGTGGGTCTTCAACCTTGGGCAAATTCTTCATCTTCTCGGTCCTTTTATTTAAAGGCAATCATCCATATTCATTTCCCCTATCTTTTAATGCAAGTTAGATCCTTATGCTTAATCAAAGTTTATATTTTCATACCTCCAATGGTGTTTTGAAAGATTGAGTTAGTTGAGTTATTCTTCATGTTTTCCTAAAATTTGTGGGTCTCTTTCAATGGCTTCATTAAGTCTTATTTTGGTCTCTATGAGGCTTGTTTTCCCCATCTTTTCTTCAAGGAATGACAACTTGGGGGTTAGGGGTTTAGCCATGGGTGATTTTGGGTAATTTGTGACCATTTCATGCATTTTGGTTACGTCGAGTTGACTTATAGTGGGTTAAGTCGACTCAGCTAAAGTTAGTTTTTTGGTCATTTTCCCCTGCTCTGAGTCAAGTTGACTCATCCATGAGGTCAAATCGACTTGGTTTTTGACAAGTCGACTTGGATTCCCCTCAAGTCGACTTGGTAGTTCCTGACAGCATTGTGCATGCTACATTGTTTTGCTCATAACTTTTGATGTATAAGTCCAAATTGAGATCTGTTTTCTTTTATTATAACTCTAACTCGATAAGCTTCGATTTAGTATATCATGGAAAAAAATTGGATAAGATTTGACCTTGTTAGGGTCTTGTCAACAAGTCTTGATTATTGTAATAGGATGTTAAATTCCTGAATAAGCCATATATGGATGTGAATAAAATCATATGCATGATCATGATGTGATGTGGCCAAGAATCCTAGTAGGTGAGTGTAGGCATGATATTGTGAAGTTGGGAAGATGCTTGAATGTGTATACATATGTATATACATATATATATATATATATATTGCCTTAACGCACCTATTATTTTTGCATGGAAGAAAGTAAGTGGATATCCCCAAGGCATGCCATGACCAAAAAGGGCGGTTCGTTCGCAAAAAAGAAACAAGGAAAGAAAGGGGAATATCCTACCAAGGCGGCTTGTCCGCATTTTTTTTCGCTACATGTGTATCATGAATTTTCTTATGTTATAAGTTATGTTAATATAGTGCATTGCACCATGTTATCAAGTGTGTGAATGTTATCTTCCCTGGTGAAGTATGTGAATTGTTAATAAGTAAGGAAATCATGATATATTGAAGTATTGTTTAATGAAGAAGGCATGATCTAAAGTGACTCTATATGTCGGGTAGTGTTTCTTCTCTTGATTCTTATACTATGCATGCCTTCATACAACGATTATATCATTATTTCCTCTTTCTATTCACATGCTTGCTGAGCCTTGTGACTCACTTGTTGCTTTTTGTCATTCCAGGTAAGGTAAAATCTGTAGCAGAAAAGGAGTCTAGTAGGGCTCAAAGTTGAGTTCGGGTAGTGCCTCTTGCAACAAACACATCTCCATGTCTTGTGCCTCGAATCCTTTGTAACCAGCCTTAACCGATGGGGTGGGGAAGTATCTTTTGAGGTGGATGGTATTCCAGGTCTTGCCCATCATCTCTCCTTGTAATGTTTACACTACACAAGTGTTGGGCCCTAGCATCCTTCGTATTCTATAGGGCCTTTCCCAATTCGGTCTGAGCTTCCTTTCTTCCTTAAGGGCATTGGTGATGGTTGTTTTTCTAAGTACCAGATCCCCTTATTCGAGTTTATGAGGGCGAACCCTTTCGTTGTAATAACTGGAGATCCTCCTCTAATAAGCTGCCAACTATACAGTCGTTTTTTTCTCTTAATTCTTCTAGCAAGTCCAGATTCTCCCTTAGGTGATCTGAATTTCTTTCCTCCATGAAAGCCATGCCCCGAGGTGAGCCAAGATCCACTTCCACAATGATAAGAGCGTCCGTCCCGTATACCAAGTTGAAAGGTGTTTCCTCAATAGGTACCTAACTGGTAGTGCAATATGCCCATAAGATGTTGGGGAGTTCGTTGGCCCATCTGCCTTTTTCCTTTTCCAACTAGGTCTTCAGCCCATGCAGTATGGTCATGTTGCTTGCTTCGGCTTGTTTGTTCACCTATGGGTATACGACGGACGCCATCCTCCAACTAATCCCCCATTGGTGATAAAAAGCTCTGAATGCATCCGAGTCGAATTGTGTTCCATGATCTGTGTTGAGTATACGGGGCAACCAAAATGATAAATGATATCCTTCCATACAATCCATTCCACATTCTTTTCAGTTATGGTTGCTAAAGGTTTGGCTTCCATCCACTTCGTGAAATAATCAGCAGCTACTAGCAAGAATTTTCTTTGAGCAGACGACATTTGGAATGGGCCAAGTATGTCTAACCCCCATTGCACGAAAGGTAGAGGTTGGAATATTTGCTGGATGGGGGCGGGAGGCCTCGTTGTCAGAGGAGCGTGTTTTTGGCACTTGTTATAGGTTAAAACTTTTCTAGATGCATCTTGCCTCAATGTGGGCCAAAATAAACCTCCTCGTAAGATCTTCCCGACCAGTGCCATTCCCCCGAGATGTTCACCACAGTCCCTCTCGTGCACTTCTTCCAAGGCTTGTTGTGCTTCGCTGGGCCTTAGACATTTCAGTAGTGGTATGGAATACCCTCTTTTGTACAGTCCTTGGCTGATTATTGTGAAATGAGCTGCGTTGGTTTTTAATCTCCTTTCTTTTGTGGGGTTTTTTGGAAGTTCTTGTTCGTGCAAATACTTCAGTATTGGGCTTCTCCAATCTTCGATCCCATAATGCAATGCACTGCGACGTCTTCTTTTCCTACGCTGGGTTGTTGGAGGACTTCCATGTGAATTAGGTGTCCAAGAGTGTCTCGAGCAGAGGCCAATTTTAACAGTGCGTCTGCATGCTGATTGAGGGACCTATTAATCTGAATTAGTTCAAAATGCCCAAATCTATAGGCGAGCTCTTTCACTTTCTAAAAATAACGAGCCAACACCAACTCCCTCACTTCGTAAGTACCTTGGAAATATTGCACTACCAGCTAAGAATTGTTGTGGGTTGTTAAGCTTTTTACTTCTAATTTTTTTGCCAACTTCATTTCGGCCGACAAAGCCTCATATTCTACTACGTTGTTTGTACTAGGAAAAGTAAAGTGGAGCGAGTACTCGAAGATCTCTTATTCTGGGGAAATCACTACCACTTTTGCATCGCTCCCTTTAGCATTTGAGGCCCCATCGACAAACAACATCCACCTGTTATCACGGGCTTCTTCCATTGTAGACGGGTGAGTATACTCTACTATGAACTCTGCCAACGCTTGCCCTTTTATCACCTTTCTAAGCTTAAAGATGATATCATACTCATTGAGTTCAATATCCCATTTGGCTAGCCTCCCTGAGCATTTAGGCTTTGGCAAGATCTGCTTTAATGGTTGATATATCAGTATTGTTACAACGTGCATTTGGAAATAGGGTCTCAATTTCTTTGTTGTTGTCACTAATGTCAGAGCTACTTTTTCAGCATAAGGGTATTGCGATTCGGATCCCTACAACACTTTACTTACGTAATAGACTACCCTATTGGCCTGTTCCCTTTATTTGACAAGGATTTCACTTATTGCGTGATGGTTGATCCCCAAATATAGATAGCTTTTCTTCGATTTTTGGTGGAGTCAACAAGGGAATTTTCTTTAAGTACTCTTTCAATTCTTGAAATGCCTTCTCACACTCAGGAGTCCATTGAAAATTTTTGCCCCCCTTTAAGGCCTTGAAAAAGGAAAGGTTGCATTTGACATATTTCGAGAGGAATCTGCCCAAGGCTACCAGGTGACTTATCAACCTCTGAACCTTATTTACTGAGGAGAGGGACTGCAAGTGGATTACTACTTGCACCTTTTTCGGGTTAGCCTCTATCCCTTTGTGGGTAATCATGTTTCCCAAGAATTTTTCTGATTTCACCCCAAATGTGCACTTGTCAAGATTCAAGCACATATTATTCTTTATAAACAAAGCTAAAACGTTTTCAAGTTGTTTGGCATGTGACTCGCCTTGTTTGTTTTTTACTATTATGTCGTCCACATAAGACTCCATTACCTCCCCAAGTAGGTCTTTGAATACCTTGTTGACCATTTTTTGATACGTGGCCCCTGTATTCTTTAAGCCAAAAGGCATTACCTAGTAGCAGTACACCCCATTTTCTGTGATAAATGCCATTTTCTTAGCATCGAGTGGATACATACTGATCTGGTGGTAACTCGAGAATGCATCCAAGAAGCTCAACACAACATAACCAGAGGTATCATCAACTAGCCTGTCTATTCAAGGGAGTGGATGAGAGTCTTTTGGGCAAGTCTTGTTCAGGTTGGTAAAATCGATGCATACTCGCCATTTCCCATTAGCCTTAGGTACATCACGACATTTGCTAGCCATTCGAGGTATTGGACCTCTCTAATGAATCCTGCTTCAAGGAGTTTATCTACTTCTTTTTCTAAGTACCTCAATCTCTCTAGTGCGAATTGTCTTTTCTTTTGCTTGATCAGCGGGGCCTCCGGAAGGACATTCAGTCGATGGGATATGATCTCTGGGTTAATCCCATACATGTTGGTCAGCGTCTAAGCGAATACGTCTGCATAGGACCATAGACGTCTGATGACCTCCTCTTTTTTTTGGACCTTTTAATTGGCTCCCCACACGCACATGTCTGTTGCTATTACCGGGGTTTAGAGGGATTGCTTCAAGCTTTTCTATTGGTTGAGGCTTGTTAGCTTCACGAGTTTACTCACTAATCATTAAAGTTTCTCTAGTCACTGTTTTTTCCTTCCCCTTGGAGTATTAGGTAGAGCTCACATAGCATACCCTGACTTGTTTTTTATTACCCTTTACTTAGCCTGCCCTTGTGGCATGGGGAATTTCATCAGCAAATACTCCGAGGAAATGGTGGCTCTCATAGCATTAATGAGGGAATGTCCCAAGATCACGTTGTAGGTAGGGGAGAAATTCTTGATTGCCATGAAGTTAACCTGCTGGTGATTACTTGGGGGTCGTCCTCGAGTGTAATGGGCAATTGAACCGATCCCACCATGGGTACCGCTTCTCCCGTGAAGCTATACAGAGGGGAAATGATTGTCTTTAGTCGATCATGGGCAATATGCATATTCTCAAAGTAATTCCAATATAGCAGATTGACAGAGCTTCTGCTACCCACCAGTATTCTCTCGATGGGGTGCTTGGCAATAACAGGGAAGATAACCAAAGGATCATCATGAGGGAGCAACACATCCCCTTGGTCTTCAGGTGTGAAAAAGATGGGATCTTCGTCTTCTTGAATTTTTGCCACCGAGTCCACGTGCAATGCCTAGCGCGCATATGCCTTTCTGGTGGAAGAGAAATCGCCTACCAAATTTTCTCCCCTTGAGATCACGTGTATCCTTTCCATAATAGGCTCATTGTCGCTTTCTCCCAAGCTTGGTTTTACTTCTTCTCTCCTCTGATTGTTTCATTCCCTTTCTCTCTATCGGGACTGTTGGCTTCCCTTCTGCTTGGGACATCATTCTTAGGATGAGGGGGCCTTCTCTGATTATCTCTTATGGATTCGTCTTCCCTGCCCTATTGATTTTTTAGCTTATCTAGTATAAATCAATCAAGCTTCCCATCCTTAATCTCTGCTCAATCTGGTTACGTAGCTCTCGGCACTACTCTATAGTGTGTCTAGTGGACTCATGAAATTTGCAGAAAGCGTCCATGTTCCTACCATAGGCTGGCTGGAATGTGGAGGAAAGTTAATGAGCTTTGTGCGCGCGATGGATGAAAGGATAGCAAGCTTTTGGCTCAATGAGGGGGGTGAAGCTCCAGAATTACATCCTTGGGGGCTTTTCTCTCCTCTGTATCTTAATTGCTTTGTCTGATCCACTGTCAATTGGCCTTCCTCTTCTTTTATCTTCCTGTGCTTCTAACATTTCCATTTAGACAATAAACCGTTTCACTCGGGCAAACAATTCGATCATCGAGTCCATCTCAGAAAAGGCTAGGGATCTTCTAATTGGGACGTGCATAGTTCCATTAAACACTCGATATATTGTTTTAGGGATTCACTAGGCCTCTACTGCAGGCTCATCAAGTACATAACACTCTTTTTCTTCGTGACGTATGCGGAAAATGCCTCCAGGAATTCTTTCTTTAATTGTTCAAATGACCGCATATGTCCTACTGGTAATTCAATGAACCACTGTTGAGCCTGTCCCACCAGGGAAAATAAGAAAGCCTTGCATCTGGTAACCTCATTCCACCCATGTAATACAACCATTTTCACAAAGTGTTGTAGGTGCTTCTCAGGGTCCTCCATCCCTAAGTACATTGAGAGTTGCGAAAGCTTGAACCCTGGTTGCACTGGCTGCCTTTGGAGTTTTTTGGACAGTGGAAACCCTTTCGTGGATGCTTCTCTTGGCGTCATCACAACTTGTTTCTTCTCCAGCACTTCCTCTATGAGGCGTTTGATGTCAGACGCCTTGAGCGTTTCTTTCTTTGCTTCATTCTTGTAAGGAGACGGGACACAAAGAGCTCTTAAGTGGGTGTTTTTTGTCGTCCCTTCATACATAAAGGCTTTCCCTGGCCTCCTGTCATAATCCCCTCTTTGGTTTGCCTTTTCTAGGACTTGGTCATTAGGCCTAGGAGTCCCAATCCTTACCCCTCGTCATGAGGCCCTAGGATGGTTGTCTTGAGATCTCTAGTGTTCTCCTCCCGCAATTGTTTATCCCATGTGGGGGATGTGGATGTCTGGCATCAATTTATGCAAAAGAGTAGTAATCCCTTGTAGTTTTCTCATGCTCTCTTCGTTGTTCGTCCTGAGCTCATCAGTTTGGTGCTTCAACTTTTCAAAATTTTTCTGTAGCTGTTCATAATCCTAAAGTGGGACCGTGAGTGGAGCTACCCCGGAAGGTCCTAGAGGACTGAAGTCGCCGCAGGGTTCCTTTTAGGAATTAAGGATTGTCCTAGGGAGTGTTGTTCTTGATTCACTGGTATTGTGGGCGAGAATTGCCTCTTTTGCCTTGCCACTTGTCTCCCCAATCCGACAGTGTGTACCTCCCCTTGTTTTGAATGCTCCATGCCCGTAGTCCAGTAATCTGATTGCCTTCAAGCATTGGAATGTTTCTCGAGCGCACCTCATTGTCTAGGTGATATTCCAAAAGTTCGGGTACCATAAGGTGTACCTGGCTGGGGTCTCCGGTCCTGGTACGACTGCTCTTTCGGGTAGGGTTAGGCATATTTACTAAATCGGTTGACCTCGTCCTTCTCAACATCTTGTGTTAGAATTGACTTTTAGTTACGTTTCCCACAGATGAGGCCAAATTGTTGTTATCAAAAAATAACAATTAGAATTTTTAGGAGTAAGATGCCTGTGGATATCGATACTTTCAAGATTTGATCATTGCTCGGTTGCTATCGTTGGGGTTTGCTTTCGTAGGAATGCTTTCGAAGGGTCCTCCCGAAGGGCCTTACCGAAGGGTACTTTCGTGCAAGTGAGGATCTTTTCACACGAGCAAGTCTAGCGATCTCGAGTACTTTCGAAGGGTTCATTTCGAAGGAAGTTAGGATGCTCTAAAGGTGTTCTTTCTGAAGGAATGAGCCAGGTCTTCCTAAGGATCTTGTCTTCTCTTGCAAGCGGTCTTTCCGAAAGAATGGATGCTATACTTCTGAAGAGACTATGAACAGCAAAGAGGGGTTAGAAGGCTCGCGGTATTTTCCTCCTGCGAAAACCCTCTGATGCTTAAGTCAGTAATGGGAGAAAAATAGTCGTGCGGAAAGGAAAGTAGGCTAAATTTCTAAAGAAAAGTGGAAGTGGTATACTAATGTCTAGATCTACTTCTAAGGACTGTAGTTAGGCTTTTATAGGGCTCGAGCTTTGAGGATGGTGGACGGGGCACGTGTCATTGATTTGGAAAGACATGTAGGATTGGATGGCTTCATTTCGAAAAAGCTGTATAGTCATTTTCAAAGGCCCCTTCCGAAGGGGTTTATCGGACTTGTGTTAGAGGCAACTGCCTTGTCTCTCGAGGAAGCTTCCAAAGGGTCCTTCCCTAATAGCTTTTAGTCTTCTCCGCAATGCTTGGACTTTCTTCCTTTTGATTATTAGGGTACAACAACAATTTTTATTGGGCCCCACGGTGGGTGCTAGATGTTCTTTCCTGACAAAAAAGATGGTCAGAGGTGAGCCTGCAATGGCAAGGGACATGTCCCGATGATTGGTCCGTCGGGGGGTGATTGACGCCTGTAAGCACTCCGACGCTCGAGTGAGTAAGGGAGTAAAAAGTGACAGAGTATCAGTGAGTTAGAAAGAAGAACATACCTTAGCTCTGAGGAGAGCGGGTTCATATAGAAAGAGGAAAGACCCTTTTGCATGCATGCGTCGTGTGTTTGTAGGGTGATGGGACTGAGTATTCGACGCCGACGGAGGTTCCCAAGCAATAACATGGTATCGACGGGACCCTCATAAATGATGATAGGATCTTGAGCAGGCGCGCGATTTCCTAACATACGACAGTAATGATGCTGCTACAAGTTGGTGCAGAGCCAGGATCAAGCCAAGATTGGGCCATGAGAGATAGACTGATCGGATTGGGCCGTGAGAGATGGATCGAGATTTGGCCATGAGAGATGGACTAATAAGATTAGGCCGTGAGAGATGGATTGAGATTTGGCCATGAGAGATGGGCTGAGATTGAGCCGGGACGGTCCAAGACCACACCTCAATAATCATTAATTCCTACCATCAGAATTTGAATTTTATGGTTGAATTTGTTTGTTTGTGCATGCGTGTGTATCAATTCAATCATAAAATCATACATCTTGAATATGAGCTATATAGGTACTCAAAGGCGTCCCTTTCCACTAGTAGAGTTGTTTTCAGTGTTGTAATCATCTTTCATTCCCCCTTGACCTTGGAAGTTAATTGTTGTAATCATCTTCTCGAGGTGTTCTAGTTTTAGTCTTTGATGTTCCTATTTTAGTCTTGTGGTATTTTAATCTTGCAAAACTCTTATTTTATTCTTTTGATGTTCTCATTTTAGTTTTACATTGCTCATTGTAGTACTTCTATTTTAGTCATGTAATGCTTTTTTCATTTGCATTGGTCACATTTTACTATTGTAGCTTTGAAAGGAAACACTAACATTTGGTGGTGGATCATGTAAGAATTTTATCGGATTTTAAAATTTTTTCAAGAACATAATACAATATATAACGGAAATGAATCGAAAATGCCTTGCAAGACTCGGTGCTAGCAACTATGTACATATTGATATCCATTTATCCACATAAGGTTTATAAACGATGTACCTAATGGATGAAGTTGATGTCGGTTGTGCTGTTGCTTTCGTTGCGCCACTCGACCTGAACGCGTCGGCCTCCCGATTGTGCTCCCACGAATCTCATTTCACGAACAGCCACGAACATCCTCCAAATGCACCTGTTCTTAGCTGACCAAACCTCCCCCACTTGCATAGGGGACCAAGTAAGCCCCCCCCCCCCCCCCCCCCAAGGGTATCTACCGAAACTCTTCGTCAGACTTACGTGCTAGTTAAACCCCAAACGAAGGTGACTGTGAGCTGGAACCGTTCCCAACAGTAAGTCCATCTCATGGACTTAAAAACGGCATTCTACAAAATAAGGGCAGCAGGTTTGTAAAAAGCACAACCAGCAACTCTTGCGGAATGCTGCCGAAAACTTGCTGGAAAATCACTACCGCTAGTATCGCCGGCAACTCTTGCCATCATAGCAGCTGGATTAGCCAGAGAACTCGATTGCACCGCCACTGGCAACCTGCAACAGCGCCTTTCCGGCCGCCGGCGACACTCGCCGGCGCCGGAGTGCTGCTCGCTGTTAGCTGCCTGCGGTGGTCTTTTGTAATGGCCACAGCGGACTCCTTCGTCGGACTTGCCATTGCTGTCCGTTCTGTCGGTCGTCCATTTCCGAGGGTGAAGCTTGCTGTCTCACAGCTTTCTTCCTGGTCCGACTCTCTATCCGTCACTGCCTCTCCAAGAAGCTGACCAACAACTTTCTGCGTCACCCATTAACTCGCCTCTCTTATACAATATATATATATATATATATATAAACCGAGAGAAAGGAAAATTGGAAGAAGATTGCTGTTCGGGCGCACCATCTGAACTCTCTGTCTTAATATACATATATCATTAAACGGTGCGTGCTTGCTGGACGGACGAAGGAAGGAAACTTGAAGAAGAAGAAGAAGGGGGCCTTCACTCCCGCTGCTCGTCTCTCTTATTTTCTTTTTTTAATACTTATATTATATATCACATATACAAATATATATATATATAATAAGACAAAAGAGTTTTTGAAAATGTTTCAAACGTATGAGCGAGACATTTCAATGTCTGAGATAAGTTTCTGTTGGGTGTGCAAACTAAGTCCCACATCGGCTAGATAAGGGGAAGATCATGGGCATATAAAGTGTGGACAATATCTCCATTGGTATGAGGCCTTTTGGGTAATATCCAAAAGTAAATTCATGAGGGCTTAGGCCCAAAGTGGACAATATCATACCAATGTGGAGATTTAGGAGGTCTACAATCACAACAAGTGGTATCAGAGCCCAGGCCCGACTTAGCCAGGAGAATGTGTGGAAGAAATTCTCAAAATGCCAGACAAAGGTGGTGGGCCCAGTTAATCTCACGATTGGATCCATAGTTGGGCTCTATTTGGAGCAGGCTCTTGAGACAGGGAGTACTCTAGAACTTCATAGACGTGTTGGCTGCCCACGGTGAAGATGAGTAATTGATCTCGATGGAGCAGACAAGATGGATAATCGTTGAAGAGGAGGCTCAGAAAAATATCACAATGATGTGGTCCTTTGTTTGAGGGGAGAATTGTTGGGTGTGCAAACTAAGTCCCACATCGGCTAGATAAGGGGAAGATCATGGGCATATAAAGTGTGGACAATATCTCCATTGGTATGAGGCCTTTTGGGTAATATCCAAAAGTAAATCCATGAGGGCTTAGGCCCAAAGTGGACAATATCATACCAATGTGGAGATTTAGGAGGTCTACAATCACAACAGTTTCTAATACATTTCAATGGCTGAAATTAATAATCTTCCCGCCCACAAACACACACATACATATATACACACACAAACACACACATACGCATATACACAGACAGATATATATATATATATATATACACACTCACATACATGAAGCAGCTAGGGTGGTCGGTGGCACGATCAGCCATGGCTATACGGCGAAGCAGCAGCTAGCGGCAGGGGCGATCGTGCAATAGCGGGGGCCGGTTATGGAGGTTGGTCAAGGTCTTAGAGGCGGTGGAAAGCGGTCGCGACAAATCGGCCAAGAGCGTCGGTGGTCGGCGATGTCTGAAGCAGCAGCAGCGGTCAGTGGCTGGAGGCGCAGGGGACCAGCTGTGGTGGCTCAAGGCCAGAGGTGACTGATGGCAACTGTTGGAGACGGCGGGCGTTAGCAAGGTTGGCTGCAGCGGTGGCTAGCGGAGGCCCAAGTAACGTTGACCAGCGGCGGCTCTACGCACAAGCGGGTTGTGCACATGAAGAAAAAGAGGATGGAAGAAAAAATAAAAAGAAAGAAAAAAAAGAAAAGAAAAAAATAAAGAAAAATCTAAACAGAAAGAGAAAAAAGAGAAAACAATAGTCGAAAATTCTAGAAAAAATTGGAGAAAATTTTAAAAATTAATTTAGGGGTCGAAGAGCGTGCCAAATGCTTGAAAATAGAATCCGAGCGCAGGGTAGTAGCCAAGAAGGTTTTGAGCTAGTGGAAGTGTGTGTAAGTTGAGAATTGGTCGTTTCAAGGCAAGTTCCTAACCCTTTCATCGTGTTCTTCAATCCCTATGCAACTCTTTATCGTTTTACATATTTTAATCATTCACTTACCATGATTCAGTTCTACGTATTAATTTTATAAATACGCGTTGTTGTTGAGTCTATGGACGGTGAGTTTAAACTAAATATGTGACCCCTGGTGATATTTATTTCTAATCGCCATGGGGCTTCCTATCGTCCCTGTTTCCTTGGAAATGATGTCATACTGACTATAGAGAGTTGTGTGTGCTTTGGGTTTTGCATATAATTGCACTGGCAGTCAAACAATCTGCCGCTAGTCAGATCGCTCAATAATTTGGGTATCGACGGAATTTGAAAAAAGAGACATTAATTATAACTTTGGGAAAGCGTGGTCGGGGCTCCAATTTTTTTTTAAATTTTTAATTGTTTTAAAATTTAATTTTTAAAATAATTAATACTTAATTTTAAATATCAATACTTAATTTTTTAAAAAAAAATTATTCGACTACAACATTTGAACTTTTTTAAATAAAAAACACTAGCCGTGTAAGTTTAAATTTCTTTAAATATGTATAATTTAAGAATTTGATATTTAGAAATTTTTTTTTTAAATCATGAATGATTTATTTCCAAAAAAAAAATAAAAACCTCTTTCTTTGATAATGATCAAATGCAGTTTTTACTGTAAAGTCTTTATTCAAATAATGATATCAAAGTAGGAAATGATATTCGAAATTTAATATTTTTATCTTTAGGTGTTGAATCTTTAATACTTAAAGAAATGTAAAATTGATTTATTCATATTATCTTTTTTAATTAAAATAATATAAAAATCGAAGAGTTTTCGACGCCGATCATGGGTTGAGGAACATAAGGCTTCCCCGACCGCGGAACCCAAGGTTCGTCGACCCATGGGGGTTGGGGAACATAAGGGTTCCCGACCACTCACAGTCAAAAACCTAAGGTTCTTTGACCCTGAACCAGGGTTCCCCTCGTTGATGGTCGTGACCGCTATGGCCGCAACTATGTGTATTTTGTTTCTACAAATTACTAGATTATTGTGCATGTTCCTCATTGGGGATACATATAAGTTGATATAAAAACTTTTTGAAAAGTAACGAGGGGAGAGTTTGGAAAAACACATGTTTAAAGACATGTTATTAACACATCTTTTGTAAATCATACATATTTTGAAAAGTTTTAACTCACTTTTTGTAAAGTTTTAATCCACTCTTTTGGTGTATCACAATATAATGTTTGTTTTCTTTATGTTGTTATAATTTAATGTCAATAGTACTAACTGGTGTGTATTTTAATTTTAATTTCTTTTAAATTGTAGAGTATTGGTTATTGTGTATTATTTGATATTTAATTTATTTGAAATTATAGAATACAAGCTGGTATGTAAAATACAAGCTGGTATGTAGAAGATTTATTGGTAGAACACTTACTGATGTGCTTTATTATATAGATTAGTAATTTTTTTTTTAATTTCTATTTTTTGTTCAGTGTTTATAATTTTTTTTTTACTTGTTCTTATATTTTAATTTGTAATATTGGTGAAAATTATAAATCTTATATGTTTATTTCTTATTTAAGCTTTGTAGAGTATTTAATACATGCAAAATTATTACAAGTTCTTCATAAATTTTAACATAATACATATAAATTATAAAATAATTATATTTTAATCTTAGTATTATTTACACCTTGCCTTTAGGCACAACCATACACTAGTATATTTATATAGCAGGTAGGGAGAACATTTTTCTCGCCCTCTATTTCTCAAAATTGGTCAAAAAAAACGTTCATGCGTTTGAATTTTGCCTGTTTAATCATTTATGCCTATGAATTTGAAGGGGATTGATTGTGCCCTTTTAAGTTTCAATTTGAGACCTATTACACGTTTTGAATCTCAAAATTTTTGTGCGTGAAATACACTTATATTTAAATTTGAAATTATATTTTTTATATTTAAATTCGCTCCAACTGAATCAAAATCTTGGCTCCGCCCCTGGATGGAGGCACAAGCAATGATGGAGACAGTGACGGGCGATGGAGGCGACGATGGGGCTGGGGCTAGAGGAGACGACCGACTATGGCCATGGAGGAGATGGAGGCACCGACGATGATAGAGAAATTGGGAATGGGTCTAGAGAGAGAGAAGATAGAGAGATGAGAGACTTATTTCATCTCTCACCTTTCTTAACCGCGTATGATTTTACATATGATGTTGACTAGACAATGAGGTGCACGATGAATCCAAAATTAAACTTGAGATATTTAATAAGTCCCAAAATAAAATTTGAGGAGCACACTAGATCCATATTCAAGTTTAAGTCACAATTAGATAAATGGGCAAAGTGCAGGAGTATCAATGTGTTTTTAATTTCTTTTTTAATACTAATATTATATATCACATATACAAATATATATATACTAGTGTATGCCCGTGCCCAAAGGCACGGTATAAATAATATTAAGATTAAAATATAATTATAATTTATACGTATTATGTTGAAATTTGTAAAGAACTTGTAACAAGTTTGCATGTATTAAATGTTCTACAAAACTCAAATAAGAAATAAACATATAAGATTTATAATGTTCATCAATATTACAAATTAAAATATAAGAACAAGTAAAAAAAAATTGTAAACACTGAACAAAAAATAGAAATTAAAAAGAAAAAAATTACTAATCTATTTAATAAAGCACATCAGTAAGTGCTCTACCAATAAGTATTCTACATACCAACATGTATTCTATAACTAAATACCAAGTTGTATTCCACAATTCTAAACAAATCAAATATAAAAAAAATAAATATCAAATAATGCACAACATGCAATACTCTACAATGCAAAAAATTAAAATTAAAATACACACCACTTAGTACTATTGACATTAAATTATAACTACATAAGAAAAAGAAATATTATATTATCATACAACAAAAGAGTGGGTTAAAACTCTCTAAAATATGTATGATTTACAAAAGATGTGTCAATAATATATCGTCAAACATGTGTTTTCTCAAACTTTCTCCTCATTACTTTTCAAAAAGTCTTTGTATCAATTTGTATGTATCCCCAATGAGGAACATGCACAACAATCTGGTAATTTGTGAAAATAAACACACATGGTTGCGGCCACGGCCATCAATGGGGGGAACCCTGGTTCGGGGTCAGAGAACCTTGGGTTCCCGACCGTGAGTGGTCGGGAACTTTGTGTTCCCCGACCCATGGCCAACGTCGGGAACTCTTTGAATTTTATAATATTTTAATTAAAAAAATAATACAAATAAACTAATTAATTTTACATTTATTTAAATATCAAAGATTCAACACCTAAAATGAAAAATATTAAATTTCGAATATCGTTTCTTACTTTGATATCATTATTTGAATAAAAACTTTACAGTAAAAACTGCATTTGATCATTATCAAAGAAAGAGGTTTTTATTTGTTTTAATTAAATCATCCATGATTTAAAAAAAATAATTCTAAATATCAAATTCTTAAATTATACATATTTAAAAAAAATTAAATTTACACTGTTGGTGTTTTTTATTTAAAAAAGTTCAAATGCTGTAGTCAAATAATGTTTTTTAAAAAAATTAAGTATTGATATTTAAAATTAATTATTAATTTTTTTAAAAATTAAATTTTAAAAAAATTGGAGCCCTGACCACGCTTTCCCAAAGTTATAATTAGTGCATCTTTTTTCAAATCCCATCGATACCTAAATTATTGAGCGAATCCGATCAGCAGCAAATTGTTTTACTGTCAGTGCAGTTATACGCAAAACTCAAAGCACACATAACCCTCCATAGTGAGTACGACATCATTCTCAAGGAAATAAGGGCGATATGAAGCCCTGCGGTAGTTAGAAATAAATATCATCAGGGGTCACATATTTAGTTTAAGCCCACCGTCCATAAACAACAACGCGTATTTATAAAATTAATGTGTAGAATCGAATCATGGTAAGTGAAGAATTAAAATATGTAAAATGACCGAGACTTGCATATGAATTGAAGAACACAATGAGAGGGTTTGAAAGACTTGCACTCACTCTTGCTAGCTCGAAGCCTTCTTGACTGCCACCCTACACCCAGATTCCATTTTCAATCCTTTGGTAAGCTTCTCGAGCCTCAAATTAATTTTCAAAATTTTCTCCAATTTTTTCTTGAATTTTCAACTATTTTTTTCCTATTTTCTCCTTTTTTCTTCTTCAAATTTTCCTTTATTTTTTTTCTTTCTTTTTATTTTTTCTTCCTTCTTCTTCTTCACGCGCACAGCCCACCTGCGCATAGAGCCACCGCCGGTCAGTGCCACCCGAGTCTCCGCTGGCCACCGCTGCAGCCAGCATTGCCAACGCCAGCCATCTTCGATCATCGCGCAACTGCCGCCTTCAGCCGCGAGACATTGCAGCTGGTCCCTTGCACCTCCAGCCACCCACCACCGCTGCTACTTTAGCCATTGCCAGCCACTGACGCTCCTGGCCGCTTTGCCGTGACCACCTTCCACTGACGCTCCTGGCCGCTTTGCCGTGACCACCTTCCACTGACACTCCTAGCTACTTTGCCATGACCACCTTCCACTACCGCTCAGACCTCGACCAGCCTCCATAATCGGCGACCACTGCTGCACAACCACCGCTACCGCTGGCCGTTGCTTCGTCGCACAGCGATGGCCGATCGACGCCTTCGGCCGCCACCGGCCACCCCCGATAGGCCGTCGTCGCCACTTCAGGTATGTGAGTATGTATATATATATATATATGTACCCATGTGTGTATATGCATATGTGTGTGTTTGTGGGCGAGAAGAATATTAATCTTAGGCGTTGAAATGTATCAAAAAATCATCTTAGCCATTAAAATGTCTTTCTCATACATTTGAGACATTTTAAATTTTTTTTTTACGTTGTTATATAGATATATATCTGCCTAGAGAAAGAGGAGGGAGATGGCTGTGTGTATTAATATATATATATATATATATATATTTACACGCACGCACAGTGGACAGGGAGAACAACTGCCTAGCGCCGCCACCCCCCCGGGGCTTCTCAAAATTGGCCACTCATTCGCGTCCGAGCTTGCCTGTTCCTGTCAATTTAGTCTCCTTCAATTTTTGGCTTTTTTTTGTCTCTCCATGTGCAGAGAATTACTTTTTATAAAAGCCAAAAATTACGTGAAACCACGTGCCATTCTTTCAGTTGTATTTTTTAATTTTAACTTTTCAAAAGGAAATTAAATTCTTTTTTTATTTTATTAATTATTAATTTTTATATATAATATATAATTTATATAATAATTATGCAAGAATTAAGTACATGATAAGTGTCTTTTATACACTTATTTTGGTTTATAAACTTAGCATTTATACATTCAATGAGCATGATTTCTACTTGATTTGATTCTATATATGGTTATGTAGATGTGGAGCATGTGTTAAAGTGGACATGGAACAAAAAGAGTGATTTTGGTGCATGATGGGAGTGAAATTAAGCTTGGAGGCATGATCGAGTTTCGAATTAAAAGAAAGCAAAAGAGTATCGAAAGCAAGAAGTTGAAGATGATAAAACAAGAGGCTAAAGAAGAAGGCTAGCGGTCTTACAGCGGAATGCATACCGCTGTAGCACCACTATAAGGTTTAGTTTCTGGAGCTCACGGTCCTACAGCGGAATGCATACCGCTGTAGCACCGCTTTAGGAATTGCTTTCTGAAGCTCACGGGTCTGCAGCAATAAGCATATCGCGGTAGGACCGCGGTAGGGATCAAAGCTTCGTGAAAAGGCCGTTTTAAGCTCGTTTCAATCCAAATAAAAGAGAAATAGACTCCTTTAAGGTATAGGATTTTGATAACCTAAAGAGGACTATATAAAGACTTATTCTTGGGAGATTTGGGGAGTCCTTTGGGGAGAGAAGAGAAGCGGATGGAAGATTGAAGACTACTCTTAGGTTGTATTTTTCTTTTCTTTTCTTTTATTTCTCAATTCTTTGCTATGGATTCCAACTCTTTTCCTTTTCTTTTGATTGAGAGCATGCATAGCTAAGTTTTTATAACTAGGGTGAATGATGAAACCTCGACTTCTAATGGTTTGATTTAAAGTTATTCGATTTACTATTTTCTTATCCATTCGGGTTGATTGTTTGTTATGTTCATAATGTTGTTTTAATGCTTGATCACCATTGGAACATATTTGTGATTTGTATTGCTTTCGAGAGATTCAATATGGATTAGACATGGTAGCAAACAACATAGGGTCTTATAATAGGTAGAGATACCGTTATGCCCTATGAAATCATTTTGTGATGATCTTCGTGATTGAATGCATGTTTATATGTTCGAAGGTTGACTAGAGATAGTTAATCTCATATATATTCATAGAACTGAATGACCATCGAGAGAGGCTTTTGGCTGTAATTGGATCATCGATTTTCAACCTAAGATAAGGAATAGCAAGATCCGAGTAACGAATAATTGAATCATAGAAGGCCGACGGTGGATTCACAAACCTTAGTGTCTTAGTCTTGTGAGTTTTAAATCAAAGGAATTATTTTGTTTGCATCTTTTATTCATAAATTAGTTTTTATTACAATTGAATTCTTTGTTAATGTGCGTGTTAGGTTAAGGTTAAATCAGTTAGAGTAAACGTCAAAGGTTAGTCCTCGTGGGTACGACACTCTATTCATCACTCTATTACTTGTCACGATCCGTCCACTTGCGGGATAGAATTAGGCGGACAGTACATATAAATAACTTTTCTCATTTCTATTACCCCATTAAAATTATCATTAACTATTAATGATAATTTAATTAATCATTAACTCTTAACGATAATTTAATTCCTATTAATTATTAATGGTGGATGAGAACATTGTACCAGCTTAAATTCCCTAATCTGTAGGGCCGGCCCAAGGCATAGGCCACTAAGGCCTATGCCTAGGGCCCCCCAAAAATTTGGGGCCCCAAACACCCCCTCCTCCAAACAGCCACCGCCCAGCACACCCCCCCAACACACAAAGAATTTCGGGCCCCCCAAAATAATCTCTCCTCCCCTCCCCAAACAGCCAACCCTCCCCCTCCCCCCCAGCGCCCCCCAACACACAGAATTTAGGGCCCCCCAAATTAATCTCTCCTCCGCCCCCAAACAACGACCGCCCAGCGCGCCCCCCCGGCGGGAATTTGGGGCCCCCCAACCCACACACAGAGAATTTGGACCCCAAAAAAAATCCTCCCCCACCCACACAAAACAAATCAGACAGAAAATTATTTTCGCCAAGGGCCCCACTGTACCTTGGGCCGACCCTGCTAATCTGATGTTATGCCTACTTTTAGATGTGATTTTCTAGATTCATAGTTGAGTAGTAATCGAGACACATTAAATTTTTTGACGTCGATTGAACATTTCGATCTATAATAAAGATATCTTCATTTGCCCAAAACATCTCGAAAGGTTTTGAGTGACAACTAGTATTGTGTCAAGACGATTCTATTAGCAGTGAAGTCCATATTTCTTGTAAACCTATTTGACTTTTCGATTACCGTGTACTATAAGTCTTCTATTGACTAACATCTTGATCGAGTGAGAGATATAGACTGATCAAACTCACAAAACTCAATAACTATGCCAAGATCTAGTATGGTGTAATTGAGATGACACATCAGAACTCTTTCTGACATTGAAAACTCCTTTTTGATCATGTGTATCTTGGTCAAGATTTTTCCAATCACTAACCAACTAAGATCGTGTAGGATGTTCACCTCACATCGGAGATCAATAGATCCCATCACCGATCATATGTCTCTATACGTTACTGAACTGAGACCATACATAGGACATTTCCACCTATATTCAAGTAGTTCCACGCAAACGACAAGTCTCTAATGTTGACGCATCAACTGTCTCAATCCGAGGACCAATTACACAATCGAATGCCAATAACAGATCATTAATCTTCTCAGTCATATGATCTATTATTGAAGGAAATCACTAGTACAGCGGTACAGGCAAAAATAATTTTTTTACCGTGTATTAGATACAGGTAGCGGAATATAATATACACGCTATACATAGTTTAGTTATTTAAACAACACGCATATTCAACAATTGAATATAAATAAATTCATATATGTTATCTGATATAATATTGGGGTACAGAAACAATTTATGTACTAAGATTGTGTCCCTCACGCTGTGATGGTCCTAGTTTGTCCATACTTAGTATGTCAAATGGTATAGTTCTGGTCACCTCTTCTCGTGTTAGACACAGAAGTTTCGTGTATCACTAGTGTTAATCTCTCAAAATTATACACGCGACCTTCACACGTATAATTTATAATAGTAGTAAAATTACAAAGAAAACAAAGGAAGAAAGAAAAAGTAACAAGAGAGTAGAAGAGAGAGAGTACACAAAGGCTTGCAATTTCAATTTAAATCTCTCACGCTCCCTCAATTATTTCTTCTTCCTCACCAATTCCAATTCTCTCTTATGTCAGTGCAGCCCCTTTTTACTATTGATGTGGCATTGCCTAAAATTATGAGAATACCCCTACGCGCTAATAGGCTCACTCGCCATGTGGATTGCCTGAGAGACTGACACGTGGCAAGTCAACAATCCGGAGTGGAGCCCAAAAAATTTGGGTCGGGCCGGGCCACAAGACCCGTTCCAACTTGACCGAGATCCTCGGGAGCCGTGCCCGCTTATCTCGGGTACTCCATAATGGATCCGCCTATAAAAGACAAGGGTCCTTACCAGGTATGACCAAACTCTACAGCTCTCACATTTATTTCTACTTGCATTTACTCTACTAATTTGAGCGTCGGAGTCTATCCCGGGGGATCCCAGCCCCGGCCCTCCATTGTCTTGCAGGTTCTACACCCGAGGTCCAACATCGCCAAGTTCGAGGTACCATTCCCGAGGTCCATTTGCAGAGGTGGCACGTGGTGATCGGTCCCAAAAACCATCATCATTTGGCGCCCACCGTGAGGTCGACATCCAAAGTCGCCAGCCTCTTCTTTCCCTACCTCGCGCTTCAGACTTCGACTCCTCACCTTAGACCTCGGTCTTTCCACAAGTTTCAAAAGACTTTTTCTCCTTGCCATAATTGACTACATGGCCCCTCAAAGGGACGTGACTCGTAGCCAGGCTGGTGCCAATTTAGAGGCCCTGCCACAAGGGGAGAATCCACCACCTCCGGCCAATCCAATGCCAGAGGACCGACTTACCAGGTTGGAGAATCAGGTCCAACACTTAACTGAGTTGTTGACTGGTTATCTACACCAGAATGAACAACAACATCCATATGTGCCATCTCCGCTGGCAAAGCACTAGTCACCTCCTCCTACTCGGGAACCTCGTCAATCCCGCTAGTCGGGCCAAGAAATCCACCCCTCTGAGGCGGTGTGGTCTATTTCTTCTCCCTCACGAGAAGGAGGGACTTTGTAGGAGAGGCGATTGCGTTTCCTAGAGAGGCAAGTCCAAGAACTCAAGAAAGGAAAGGAAGAGTTACCCCACCTCGGCTCTAACCAACCCTTGAGCAAGGGCATCATGGCAGAGGTCCCACCAGAAAGGTTTCGTATCCCATTCATCAAGCTCTATGATGGAAACACAGACCCCTATGATCACGTGGAGCTTTTTTCCTCTCACATGCTGGTGCAATCGGGGTCAGACGCAATGTGGTGCTGGGCATTTTCGACTACTTTGGGAGGACATGCCCGGACTTTTTACTCCTGCCTTCCCCATCGTTCCATCAACAGCTGGGGGGAGCTGAAGACCTGTTTCCTGGCATATTACGCTCCCTTGAAGCACCACCGGAAGTCTTCTATGGCTCTGGTGAACGTTAGGCAAAACCAGGGTGAATCTTTAAGGGATTTCGTAGCTAGGTTCAATGAGGAAGCGTTGAGCATTGACGAGTTCGACTAGCAAATCGCAATGGTGGCTCTTCAAAATGGCTTGAGGGCTGGGCCATTCGCTCAGTCCTTGGCCAAGACTCCACCTCGTACTTTCATAGAGGCCCTTGCTCGGGCTACTAAGTACATCAACGCTGAAGAGGTGATAAAGGTGAAGCAGGCTGAACAACCTGACAGGAAGGAAAGAGAAAATGAGAAGAAAAAGCCATTGGTAGAGTAGAAGACGGACTATCGCCCCTCCCGATCTCCAGGTTGCCTGGGTTTCGGGGGTGCGCGTGGAAGCCCGGTGAGTTACACTCCCCTCAACGCCAGTCGAGCAGAGATTCTACTAGTATTAGAGGATAAGGATTACTTGCGGTATCCTCCACCGCTTAGGTCTCCACCCAATACTTGAAGCAAAAAGAAGTATTGTCGATTCCACTGTGACCACGACCATGTTACAGAGGATTGCATCTAATTAAAAGAAGAGATTCAAGAGCTTATCAACTGGGGTTACCTTCGGGATTTCATTGGCCAAGAAGGCGCGAGTTCGGGTAGAGTTGAGTATAGGTCAGATAATAGGAGAAGGTCTCTTACTCGGGATCGCTTCCGAGAGCAAAGTCAGACACCGCCTTGAAAAGAAGGAAAACAGCCCGCCAGGGATGGATGAGCTCCGAGACCTGGCAAAATTCAACAACCCGTGTATAATCAGCGTATTACTAGGTACTATAATGGACAAGTCCACGCTAGGAGTTTCATGCCAGGAGATCTTGTACTATGACGGTTCGACGTGAGTTATCATCAGGACGCGAATTAATAAACTAACTCTGAATTGGGAAGGACCGTACTGGGTGGTAGAATCCTTAAGTCCGGAGGGCATATCGACTAGAAGACATGGAAGACAAGCCCTTGAAGCACACCTGCAATGTCCAAAACTTAAGGAAGTCTTATCAATGAGGAGGGGAATTCCCCGAACCTCTTTCTACTCTTTTTTACGACTAATGGCAAGACTTCAGATTCTCTCCATCTAATAGTAATCTCACAAAGGCCGACACTTAGCCAAAGAAAAATCCAAAGGTCACGAGCCCAGGTCGTCCCCAAAGGTGGACTAATGGCCAAGGAAAAACTCTAGTCCAACAACCCTCCTCTGCGAGGGAGTGGCTAAAATCCAAGGGTCACGTGCCCTAGGTTGTCCCCAAAGGTGGACTAATGGCATGGAAAAACTCATCCAAGGGTTACGTGCCATAGGCCGTCCCCAAAGGTGGAATAATGGACACATAAAAACTCATCCAAGAGTCATGTGCTCTAGGCCGTCTCCAAAGGTGGAATAATGGCCACGAAAAAACTCATCCAAGGGTCACGAGCCGTAGGCCGTCTCCAAAGGTGGACTAAGGGCCAAGGAAAAACTTTCGTCTAACACCCTCCTTCGTGAAGGAGTGGCTAAAATTCAAGGGTCACGTGCCATAGGCCGTCCCCAAAGGTGGACTAATGGTCAAGGAAAAACTTTAGTCCAACAACCCTTCTCCGCAAGAGAGTGGCTAAAATCCAAGGGTCACGTGCCCTAGGCCGTCCCCAAAGGTGGACTAATGGCCACGGAAAAACTCATCCAAGGGTCATGTGTCCTAGGCCACCCCAAAGGTAGAATAATGGCCACGGAAAAACTCATCCAAGGGTCACGAGCCCTAGGCCATCTCTCTAGGTGGACTAAGGGCCAAGGAAAAACTTTCGTCTAACACCCTCCTCCATGAAGGAGTGGCTAAAATCCAAGGGTCACGTGCTCTAGGTCGTCCCCAAAGGTGGACTAAGGGCCAAGGAAAAACTCTTGTCTAACACCCTTCTCGGTGAGGGAGTGGCGACAATTCAGGGGTGAAGTGCCTTAGGCCGTCCACAAGCCGAAAATAGACTAATGGCTGGAAGAAACTCAACACCCTCCTCAGCGAGGGAGTGAAAAAAATTGAAATGGTCAAGTGCCTTAGGCCGTCCACAAGCCGAAGGTGGAAAAATGGCTAAGGAGAAATTCCAGCCTAACACCCTCCTCCGCGAGGGAGTGGCTAAAATCCATGGGTCAGTGTCCTAGGCCGTTCCCAAGTGGAAGGTAGACTAACGATCGGAAAAAATTCAAAGCCCAGTACCCTCTTCTGCGTAGAAGTGACTGAAATCTAAAGGTCAAGAGACCAAGGGATCCCAGCTTGACCAGAGGATATTTCAGCCTGATCAGCTAGACCAAGGAATCCCAGCTTGACCAGAGGATATTCCAGCCTGATCAGCTAGATCAAGGAATCCCAGTCTTACTAGAGGATATCCCAGCCTGACTAAGAGAGGAAAGATAGAGGTCAAGGAAGGAAAATCACCGCTGGACACAAGCCAAAGGGAGCTCAACAGATGCGGCTTAGCTTGAGAAATCCCGCATCACACGCCTACGACAAAGAAAAGCCAAAGAAACTGGTTAGTCGACTTATTTTGTTGTTATTAACAAATTTACATATATATATATATTAAATGGATAAATAAAAAAAAAGGCAGGTGCCACAAGGTCGGCCATGGCCGAGCTCAACATACATATGTATATGCATTTACATTAAAGTACATATATATATATATACATATTTTTATTAAAAAAAAAGAAGAGGAAGAAAGGGGGGCAAGCGCCCCAAGGGGAGTTGGCCAGGCCGGGCCAAGCGCTCGGCCATGGTCGAGGTCGAGCTTGGCCAGGAGCCTCGGCCGTGGCCGAGATTGCCTCGGCCATGGCCGAGGAGCTCGGCCTCGCCAGATCTAATGAGGCTGAGCTCAGATTTGGCTAAGATCTGGCCAGGCCGAGCTCGGATTTGGCCAAGATCTGGCCAGGCCGAGCCTCGGCCAAGTAGAGGTATGCCTGGCCGAGGAAGAAGATGCACTAATTTAAAAAAAAAAAAAGGGGGGGACAAAAAACAAGCAACAAATAAGGAGCAAAATAATATAAATAAAAAAAAGGAATAAATAAAAAAAAAAGGAAAAAAAGAAAGGAAGGGAGGGAAAAATTAATCTCAAAAAGTTGAGAGCTTGGCGGTCTCATACTTAAAAATACTCCTGTGCATCCTGAGAAAATCTACAGTCGAATAGCCTCAGAAATTAAGCTACTCCTCAACCTAGCGTGATTCTTAGTTCAGCTCAAGGAGTATGGGGGGCAAGTGATGTGGCATTACCTAAAATTACGAGAATACCCCTACACGTTAATAGACTCACCTGCCACATGGATTGCCTGAGAGACTGACACGTGGCAAGTCAACAATCCGGAGTGGAGCCCAAAAAATTCGGGCCGGGCCACAAGACCCGTTCCAACTTGACCGAGATCCTCGAGAGCCGTGCCCGCTCATCTCGAGTTTTATCTCGGGTACTCCATAACGGATCTGCCTATAAAAGACAAGGGTCCTCACCAGGTATGACCAACCTCTACAGCTCTCACATTTATTTCTACTTGTATTTACTCTACTAATTTGAGCGTCGGAGTCTACCCCGAGAGATCCTAGCTCCGGCCCTCGATTGTCTTGTAGGTTCTACACCCGAGGTCTGATATCGCCAAGTCCAGGGTACCATTCCCAAGGTCCATTCGCAGAGGTGGCACGTGGTGGTCGGTCCCAAAAACCATCATCAACTATGCAACTAATAATTGATTTTACCATACAATCGATTATGCACTAGGCATTTCAATTATGCACTATATATTCTATATATTTGATAATTAAGCTATGCATTATGCATTTAATTATTAAACTATACACTATACATTTAATTATTCTTAATAATTAAACTTTAATTATTGTCAACTGAAAGGCCAATGGTCAACTTTTGACTAACTATTTTTAGAGACATTTTGGGCACATGATATCAATACCAAACGCAATAGTATATTGTGTGTAACTTTTTAGATTCTCTACCCACTAGCAATTAGATAACACTAAAATCATTTTCAGTATCGGTCAACCCTTTGACCTATGACCAAAACTTCTTTAAATCCTGACAACGTTCTGAGAGTTTTTGAATAGCTCATAGCAACAATTCAAAACAGTATAAGTGGCAATGAAGTCTAACTTTAAGTAAACATATTACAGTTAACAATTACCATGTGCTATAATCTTTTTATCACTTAATGTCTCGATTGAGCGAGAGTCATGGAGTGACAAACTCAGTAACTATATGTTATATCTCATTAATTGGATTAGATGACACATTAGGAAACGTCTTTCCTGACTTTCAATCTACTTGGCTCAATGATTGTCCTATCACATTAATAGTAGATCACACAAGACATTCACCCCATCAATTATTGACAAAGGTGATAGATCATATTCCCAACACATGTCTCGATATATATACTAGCAATACAGAACCACATAGATGAATCTCTTCATCTCCCAATTGGATGGTTCGACTCGTTAGCAAATCTAGAACACTAATACGCAAAACAACCGTGTAAGTTCAACTCTAAAGATCAACATGTCATCGCAACTTGATGACTCGACCATTATCCACAATGCTATGTGGTCAGTCATTGCTGTCACATTCGACTGATTGTTCCCCAATAACCACCCATAATTCTACTAATGACATCTTATGTCATATGGCACGTGACACACCATCCTCATATCGGTATTGCGATATCAAACGAGATAGTAATCCCTGTGCTAGTCCATACTCGTTTAATCGAAGTCTCCATCTAAAGAATCTAAGGATTACGAATAATTTAAGAAATCCTATTACTAGAGAATCCTGTCACAGTTTCAACACCTTGAGAATAAAATTATCACATAGAAGATTTAGAGATTCATTCATATAATTGATTGGAGAAAATATAAATGAAGAAAATCTTATATTTTATAGATTTATACAAAAATACAATGAATGCATAAAACGAGCCCGTTAGATGTCATTTAAATCTAGTATAAGAACACACAACACTAATAGTTATATGCGTCACATTTTGTAAATGTTCAATCAACACCTATCCACATGTTTACTATTTACATCTCATGTAATATGGCATGTGATTCACCATCCATGATCATTAGCATCCCATACTAACCAATGGTAGTAGCCCATGTTACAGTCCGTAATTGATTAATTATATTCTCTTTTGAGAAATCTAAAGACCGAGAATTATTCTAAGAAATCCTATATTATAAATCTTTATCATATATTCTTAACAATTTAAGAATAAAATCATTAGGACATCTAGGGATTCATTCGTATATAATTGAAGATATATGAATGAAGATATGACCATTTATTAATATAAAAAGTTATATTATTAGGTGTAACACATACACTATATATTATCTAAATTTAGCATTAAGGCACTAATACCAACAGCATTTTCAATCTTGCAATGTTTCAATTTTAGCCTTGCAATGTACTCATTTCAATCTTGTAGTTGTCTCATTTTACTATTGTGGTGCTACCATTTTAGTCCTATGATACTGTCATTTTAGTGTTGCACTTCTTCTATTTTAATCTTCTTGTGTTTTTGTTTTAATCTTGTGGGGCTCTCATTCTGGTGTTGTAAATTCCCATTTTAATGTTATGTTTTTAATCTTGTGGTACTTTTATTTTAATCTTCTGGTGCTCCCGTCTTAATATTATGTTATTTTCATTTTAGTTTTGTGGTGCGCTTATTTTATACTTGCAGTGTTCTTATTTTACACTTAAAATACTTTCATCATTTTTATTTTGTGGTGCTATTATATTTACACTTAATATATTAATATAATATTGACAATGTGAGCCCAAATTTCACCGGCTGTGGGGGGCTGGGGTTGGAATGTGGTCAAGCAGAAGAGGTTGGGCCCTTCAATATCAAAGGCTGGAGGGAGCACGATACGACTGGATGGGTCAAACCTATAAATTGACGAACAGAGAGAGACACTGAGCAATTCAGTTCTAATAACATAACAGTACCACTAAATTCTGAGAGACAGAAACAAAGGGTTGGTTGATAATAAAACAAGGATAAATCTGGAGAGCCACAGAGGGTGACCGACGGGTTTACTGAAAGCGGCAAAAAGACGAAATTGTTCACACCTCTTATTAAACCTCCTTTTTATTTTTTATTTTTCTGCATCTTCTGCATCTTCTTATTCTTCTTCATCTTTCTTCCCCTTCTCAGCTTCTTCATCTTCTTCTTCATCTTTCTTCCCCTTCTCTGCTTCTTCATCTTCTTCTCTTCTTCTTCTTCTTTCTTCCCTTTCTTCTCTTCTTCTTCTTTCTTCCTCTTCTTCTCTTCTTCTTCTTCTTCAGCTTTCCTCCTTGCCTTTTCCTTCGCCATCTCCAGCTCTTTGATCAAATTCTCCAGACAAGTTTCGGCATTTTCTTCTCTGGACTTCGGCATCAAATTCTCTGCAACATCCGCCGGTGTCATGTCGGTTTCCTCCAATAACCCGTGAACCGTCGGGAACAAATGGTTTGATTCAACGTCCAGGTAGTTCTTGGCCAGAACCTTGAACGCTTCAAAGCCGCAGTATGAAAGTTCTATCTTCTTGTCCATTCGGCCTCTTCGTATCAGCGCCGGATCAAGCTTGTCGACGAAATTCGTGGTGAAGACGATGAGCCTCTCGCCGGCGCAAGCGGACCACAACCCGTCGATGAAGTTCAACAGCCCGGATAGAGTTACCTCGCTCTCTTTCTTCTCATGATCTCGTTCTTTCATCTTCTTTCGAATCGGGCCCTCCTCTTCTTTCTTCTCTTCTTTCTTCTCTTCTTTATCCTTAGGTAAGCAAAACAACTCAATTACATAAGAGTTTTGCCAGTACATACATGAATAGTAGTGGTTGTGGGTTCAAAAAGGAAAGGAAAGCGATAAACACAGTAATATCAGTTAGATAAACGGGTAAACATTCAAAAACCTTTTTTCTCTGGCCGGTGAGATCGAGCGAGCAATCGATATCCTCGATGACTATAATGGACTTGGTTGTCGTGTCGATCAACAGCTTCCTCAGTTCAGTGTTGTTCTTCACTGAAGTCAACTCCAGATCATAGATATCGTAATCCATAAGATTGGCCATGGCGGCAATCATGGTGGATTTACCGGTCCCTGGAGGGCCATAGAGAAGATAGCCTCTCTTCCATGCCTTGCCAATCTTGGCGTAGTAATCCTTCCCTTTTTGGAAAGTGAGAAGATCGTCGATGATCGCTTGCTTCTCCTTCGGGTCCATAGCCAGAGTCTGGAAAGTTGCAGGGTGCTCGAACGTGACATGGCTCCATGTGCTTCTTTTGTAGCCATACCAGTGTTCGCTTTTGTTGTTGGTGTACAACTTCCTCACCCTGTTCTTCACGGTGATGGCCTTCCCCTCCTCCATTACATGCTTCAAGTAAAGCTTCGTGATGGTTTCCCGGTGCTTCTTGTGGAAAGAGAGTGCATAATACCTATCAATGTATATTGTTATCGTTATATAATTAGATCTTCAAGTACTGCTTTCATAGAGATATCTATAGAGTTTGTCAGTTGGAATCCATTTTGGGAATAAGGGATAGGGATACAGAGGAGACCTAATTATATATTTGATCTCAATAGAGTTGTAGCATATGTGTAGGTAATCCCAATATTGACCACACCTCAATAATCATTAATACCTGCCATCAGAATTTCAATTTTATGGTTGAATATGTGGGTGCGTGTGCGTGCGTGCTTGTGTATACCTTCTCTCTTCTTCGTTGGGATAGAAGGAGATGGTCTGGTTGCTGGGAAGATTCTTGCTGGAAGCCCACCAAATCTTGATGCCTCTGAAGTGATCGGAGATCTCCTCATAGTCATCCATGCTAAGCACCAGCGAGTGCGAGTCGCTCACCATGTCTGCCCGGAGCCGCTTCGCCGTCGTCGTGGAGTTGGCGCCCAGATACCTCTCGATGTTGGCGTAAGCCTTGCTCCTCTCGAACCCGTCGCCGGGAAATTCGTGGAAAGTGATCTTAACGTA
Organism: Diospyros kaki; assembly: GCA_036245055.1. NCBI lineage: Eukaryota > Viridiplantae > Streptophyta > Magnoliopsida > Ericales > Ebenaceae > Diospyros > Diospyros kaki. Next base: position 37,347,571 of record BSEG01000016.1, read on the forward strand.
GGGGTAAACCAGCCTCACCAATTTGTGAACGTATTTCTCAATTTCGTCTCCAATTCTCAAGGGGAAGTATTGCTTGAACATCGCCCAGATTATCATCAGCCCAGTCAAGGTTGTCCCTAGTTTTCCGAAGGCTTCTCCTTCCATCATCATCGTCCTCTCGTCTTTCTTCGCTTCTGCTTCGTGTCTGGCTGCTGCTGCTGCTGCTACTGCAACTTATACAGAGGAGACTGAAGAGAAATGGGGGAAGTTGCTTCGAATGCCTCCCTCTTGCGTTTGTTCGATTTATCATCGTTGTTTACTTTTCAGTTTTAAAAGACTTAGACATTGACTCATCAATTAATATATTTTAAAAGACCAATATATATATATATATAAGTTATTTTAGAAATGCTCAATTCTTTTTATTTATATTTGTTACTTAAGAAAAATGACTAACTTTTCTTTTCAGGTATCCAAATGTAGGGCCCCACATTGGGAAATTCACTGACCCCGTGACGTCACGCTCCTTTGTTTAAAATTTTATGGATTGGATCTTTATGCTCAAGTTGGACTCATTTATAATAATAGAAATATTTTATAATTAATTTAGTTTTGAGTCCAAAACTGAGATTGGGCGGAACAAAAGCGTGTGTTTGATTGAAAAAAAGATGAAAAGGGAAAATATTTTTTAATTTTATGAAAAATAATTCTTTTCTCTCTTAATTGTAATTTTTTATGAAAAATAGAATAAAATATGCTTTAATGTGTAGTATCATAAAAAAAATTTATGAAAAATATTAAATAATCAAACATGCTAGTTTGAAATTTTTTTATTGATGTGATATTTTCTATGAAAAATAATTCTAATCAAACTTAGAAAAAGATGGAAAAGAAAAGTATTTTCCAATTCCATGAAAAACAATTCGTACCTCCCCTAATTACAATTTTCTATGGAAAATAGGTCGAAACATATTTTAATGTATTGTATTATAAAAATTTTTCATGAAAAATGTTAAACAATCAAACATGCAAGAACGGAAATTTTTTTTATTGATGTGATATTTTTCATGAAAAATAATTTCAATTAAACATATCCTAATTTTTTCTAAGATACTAAAAGTTGAAACTAGATCGAATATACTTTAGTCCAAACTAAAATTTGGAACACCCCTACTGACGATGAATACCCCCAAAGTATAACATCTCGCCTTTTATGTTAGTGTTTGATAGTATGAAAAATATCTCATACAAGAAATTAAATTTCATGTTTGTTGTTTAATATATTATATTTTTCATAAAATTAAATTCTATGGTACAACCATTAAAATATCATTTGACCTCTTTTCTATGGAAAATTTCATCTAGTGAGGGGTAATTTTTGTTTTTTATATAAGTTAAAAAATATTTTTTTTTATAACTAAATGTTATCAAACGCATCCTTATTGTAATAAAATCAAAGTACATATATATATATAGATATATTATACAATATCCAATTTCCTTATTTCATCAAATTTTTTAGGATAGATGGTTTAAGATCAAATTTTATATTAGAAAGTAAACATACTCATTGAATATTCTAATGCACTATGATGCAGATAAACACTTAAAAAAGGGAAGTCAATTAACTTTTCACCCTTTAAAAAAAATGTTTGAGAAACATAAAGCTAAAAGTAAAGATAAATTGAAAAATTGTAGTATACAGGATATATACTCATTAGACTATATAATACTCCATATTGGCGCCACATAAGTCAAATGAGTTTAAAATATCAAAAATTAGTTTGATAATAAAAATAAGTCATCGAATCGATTATTAGGAGTGTCCTAAAACCTGGATGTTTAAGAAAAATGATATGATATTGACGAGCTGTAATACCCCATGATCGTATGAAGTTGCCACGTAATTTCGATAAGTTTAGAATACCGAAAAATTGATTTTTATAGTAATTTCAGGTACCGAATCAACTGCAGGGAATGTTTCAGAGTAGAATTATCTAAGAAAAATGATATGGTCTCGATATAGGTTCTGAGTTAGGATTTATGGTATCGAAAGAAATCGGATCAGGAACAGTTTTCGATATAGCTAAAATACAGTTGTTATTTAGGTTGAAAAACCGAATCGTTGTAGGAGACTCCTGAAAAATCCACTGAACCCTAGGGAGAGCTCCGGTTTTGCGTAATGAGCAACCCTTCAGTGGTTTCGGGATGAAACGACAGCCCGATGAGGACACTAGGGCAAAGATTGGCATTTTCGAGTAACTTTGAAGTTATTAATTTTGCATTTTTTGTATTTGAATGTAAATTAATTCAATGTTTAAGGGCATAGTTGTAATAAAGAAATTACCCAAGTGATATTAAGAAGAAAATTGAGGTTTATGTGTAATATTTTTAATTTAAATATGTAATTTTATTTTATACATACATATACGCGTGCGTAGGAGAGGCTCTGCCTCTGCAATGCGATCCATGCCCTGCAAATCTCCAGCGATTTTCACGCAACCCCCATACCCTCTGTAAGGATCAAACCCATGCTCTGCAAGATTTTTAAGTGTCTCTCACGCAATGAGATATGGCCACAGTGAGGTGAGGGAGCAGTCAAGCGCCTATAAATAGGCATGAAGCTTGGCAAAAACAGGAAGCAACAGGGAAAACGAGAGAGAGAGAGAGAGAGTTGAGTGGAAGAAGGAGCTTGGGCTGAGCATGGCCTGAGAGAAAGGAAGTGGCGCGAGAGAGAGGTCGGTTGGTGGTGGCCCAAAGCAGCAAGCGGCCATAGCCGCAAGCTTCAAACGGCCATGGCCGCAAGATCAAGTGGAGCAGGGGCAGCCGAGCAGCAACCACCGTGGTAGCAAGCTGGGCGACACAAAGCAGGGCAGGGACCGCGATGGAGGCCAGTGAGGCTGCGGTGGCCGGATGCGGCTGGAGGCGCAAGCAAGCAGCAGCCAAGCCGTTGCGTGTGTAGCAATGGCTGCAACTAGTGGCCGTGCACGATAGAGCGAGGGTCGGCCGTTGCAGCGGCGGCGCAAGCGGAAGCAGCCGACGAAGGAGGTGGCGGCGCACGGGCGGCGGTCGTGGCGGAAGTTGCAGGGAGCTGCAGGTGAAGAAGAAGAAGAAGAGGAGGAGGAGGAGGAAAAAGAAGAAGGGAGAAAAGAAAAAAAGAAAAGAAAGAAAAGAAAAGAAAATAGGAAAAAATTGGAAAAAATTCTAAAAAAAATTCCAAAAAATAAGAAATTATGTTTCGGTAATATCCCGAAGATTTTGGTGAGAAAAACGGCCCGAGCACGCATTTCGAGAATATGGCACGCATATCGAGGAAATTGAAAATGCTGAGTTAAGGTAAGTAAAATTTTCTAGAAAATTTTAGAAATTCTGGAATATTATTTTATGAATTTTTGTAGTGAAATATTTGAGAAAATATTTTTAGAAATATTTAATTTAGAATTATTGAGGAAAAAAAGGAAGAAATAGAAAGAAAATTAAAGAAAATGCTAGAAATTATAGAAAAATAGGTTTTAATATTTATTTAAATAATTATGGTGATTAGAATGCTTTGAGGAATAAGTTGAAGTGACTTGTCAAATTTTGAGGTTGACACGCAAATTGGGGCGATGCACGAAGCAAGGCACGGATATTGAGGTAGCCTAATAAGCTTTAGAAGGTAAGTGGCACTTCCTCGAAATGTTTTTTTATCATATTGACATGCCCTGATATGTATCTATCACGTAGAATGCATACATGACTATGAAATACATGAATACACGTTGATATCATTGATCACACGCATATGAGGCCGTAGGGAGTACGAACTGGCACCGCTGCCTTACCAAGGGTGCACTCATACACCCCGGCTTCGAAAAAGGTGGTCGCTAAAATGGTGGGTAGCATAAGGGGTGCAGTTGACACCTACGATGAAAGACATTGCATACACACATGACATAACATTATGTACCCTTACTTAGATGGTTCATCATCTAATTTGAGTTCGCCCCTGGAACATTCAACGTTCTAGTCGGAACTTGCAGTGATGATACCGAAGTTAGAGATGTGTAATGACGTGAGACGTCAAGAAACGAGGAAATGAGCCATGTTATGTTGTAATATGAATAGTTTGAGAATTAAGTACATTTGTTTTATTTTTAGAAGCTTATGTAATAACTTTGTAATAAATGCTATGTCTAGTTATTCATGTATGTATTGCCATAAGTAGGTTCGATTCAGCTTCTGCTTTATAAAATTGTATTTATCTCTAGTGTGTAAATTAAGCACTAGATAGGTCTTAGGGAATTTCGGGAGTAATGTAATTTAGAAAAAAAATAAAAATAAAAATAAGACCAAATTTCCTAAGGCATAACACGCCCTGAGAAGGTGGGCTGTTATACGAGCATCCTGAGATAGGATTTATGGTATTAAAAGAAATCGAAATCAAGACAATTTTCGGTATAGTTGTGATTTAGGCTGAAAAATCGAATCGTCGTAGAGGACTTCCAGAAAGTCAATGGAACCTTGAGGAGGCTTCGATTTTATGTAAAAGATCAATCCTGAAGTGGTTTCAGGATGAAACAAAGGTCCTGCAAGGGCACAAAGATGAAACGTACTTATCGAGTAAACTTGAAATTATTAATTTTGAATTTTAAGTATCTCGATGATTATTAATTCAATATTTGAGAGTGTAATAGCAACTATGCAAAGTCTAAAATGGGATTATGAAATTAATTGAAGGTATGGCCTTAAGGTGATGTGAGGTATGGTAAGGTATGATGAGTTAGTAAGAGTTATGATTGTGAATTTCAAAAGTTAATCTATTCTAACTTTGGATTACTTTGAAGTCCAAGACTATAAATAGGGCCATGGGATTGTTCTCAAAATCATTCCATTTGAGAGAGATTGAGGTTAGAGATTAGTGCTTGAGAAAAAAGAGAGAAATCTACAAAAGGAAGAAGAAAGATCAGAGCAAAAAATTGAGGTTGTGCATGAGAATCGAGGTTATCTGAGATACGTTCAAGGTGAGGTTCATAACCGAAGTTTTGTTTTACTGTGAGTGGTTCTACTGAAAACTTGATTTACTGTGAGTGTTCTTACTTAAAAACTTGATTAATCGTGAATGGTTCTACTATCAAAACTTATCTTGTTTATTACAAATGGTTTTGATTTGTAAGAGTTTCGATTTCAAACTTGATTTACTATGAGTGTTCGTCCCTAAAACTTGGATTATTTTGGGTGGTTCGAGCTTATACTTGATTTGTTTTATACAAACCATTTGACTTGTGATAGGGTTGTTTCAAGTGGGAAGTTCGTCCCAAATTGTTTTATACCTGTGCATTGAATTTCATGCGTTATAAATTCATGCATTGAAATGTTAATTTTAAATGATGCATGTTATGTGTTGCGACATTGGCATGTTTATGTGTTGTACATGTGGGATGTGGATTGTCAACCTGTTTTGTGGCACTTGAGTGATAGCACTCGGGATGCATGCAAAGGATTAATACTATGTGACCCACTTAGGATGGAGCTGAGACGGACTTTACCCTATGGTACTCAAGTGGCGGGGCTGAGAGTGGACGTCATCCCAAGTTCCTTTGAGAAATAGTATTATTGCCTAGGTGGATGTTGATTTCGGGGATAGTACTAATTCTCTTGTGGTCAGGGTTGTGTTGAGATCCAAAATGATTTTGAGTGGGAGCGTAATGCCTAACATGATATAAGGGTGATACTTGAGTTTATGCATTGAGGTTGTTCTTCTTAAGGAGGATTGTCACTACAAAAAAAATGATTTTTAGCGGCAACTTTTTTGTGGAGGTTTCTAAAATCGATGCAAAATACTTTTTTAGCAGCGATTTTTTTAACATTTTGTGGCGGTTTTCAAAAACTGTCACAAAATTCATTAAAACATTCAATTTTACAGCAGTTCTCAAAAAATCGTCGCTAACTTTAGAAAATAATTAAATAATTAAAAAATAAAATTTAATTTAGCGGTGGTTTTTAAAAATCACTACTAAATTAAAAAAATTAAATAATTTATAATTAAAATTAAATTAACATTTGCGGCGATTTTTAAAAATCGCCGCAAAATTCCTTAAATAATTTAATTTAGCGAAGGTTTTGAAAATCGTCGCTAAATTAAAAAAATAATTAAATAATGTATAATTAAAATTAAATTATAAATTCATTAAAAAAATTTAATTTAGCGGTGATTTTTAAAAACCGTCGCTAAATTAAAAAAAATTAAATAATTTATAATTAAAATTAAATTAACATTTGCGGCAGTTTCTAAAGTCACTGCAAAATTCATTAAAAAATTTAATTTAGCGGCAGTTTTAAAAACCATCGCTAAATTAAAAAATAATTAAATAATTTATAATTAAAATTAAATTATAAATTTATTAAAAATTTTAATTTAGCGGCAGTTTTAAACAGCCGCTAAATTTAAAAATAATTAAATAATTCAAAATTAAAATTAAATTGAATTAAATTAATACAAAGAAATATAAAATCTTAAAAAGAAATTAAAAATTTAATTTAAATTAATTACAAAATCTTTATATATATATATATATAAAAGTAGTATAGTCTTGAAAAACGAAATTTCCTCCTGAAACTTGCAATTAATACTTATTGTATTTGTAACATTCTGCATCAAGCGATAGGAGAAACCGGAACAATTTACCTTGATGGGCCTACGCGAACTTCTCAAGGGGTCACCCATCCTTGAACTGCTCCCAGCTCAAGCACGCTTAACCCCGGAATTTCTTGCCTACATTCAGCCCAAAAGGTATCTAGTTGGTGTTGTTTCCTTTCTTATACTATGCTCGATATATACTAACTTCTCTGGACTCCCGAGGTATTACAGTATTAATAATTTACATTTTATAATTTGCATTAATAATTTAAAATTTTCAATTACTTCGAAGTAATAAGTAGTAATAAAATTTTCTCCCAAAACTTGCATTAATGATTTGCATTTAGTACTTGTTGCATTAATAATTTACATTTTGTAATTTGCATCTTTATATATATAAAAGTAGGATAGTTTTGAAAAAAGAAATTTCCTCCCAAAACTTGTATTAATCAATGATTTACAATTAATACTTATTGTATTAGTAATTTACATTTTGTAATTTTCATTAATAATTTAAAATTTTCAATTGTTTTGAAATAATAAGTAGTAATAAAATTTTCTCCTAAAACTTGCATTAATGATTTGTATTTAGTACTTATTGCATTAATAATTTACATTTTGTAATTTGCATCTTTATATATATAAAAGTAGGATAGTCTTGAAAAAAGAAATTTCCTCCCAAAACTTGCATTAATCAATGATTTGCAATTAATACTTATTGTGTTAATAATTTACATTTTGTAATTTGCATTAATAATTTAAAATTTTCAATTGCTTTGAAATAATAAGTAGTAATAAAATTTTCCCCCAAAAACTTGCATTAATGATTTGCATTTAGGACTTATTGCATTAATAATTTACATTTTGTAATTTACATCTTTATATATATATAAAAGTAGGATAGTCTTGAAAAAAGAAATTTCCTCCCAAAACTTGCTTTAATCAATAATTTGCAATTAATACTTATTGTGTTAATAATTTACATTTTGTAATTTGCATTAATAATTTAAAAATTTCAATTACTTTGAAATAATAAGTAGTAATAAAATTTTTCCCCAAAACTTGCATTAATGATTTGCATTTACTACTTATTGCATTAATAATTTACATTTTGTAATTTGTATTAATAATTTAATTTTTTCAATTGTTTTGAAATAATATGTACTGATTATTGTAAAATTAATAATAAATTTTAAATATATGAGTTTTTCAATGCTAATTGTTTTGTATTAAATTTGCATGAATTTTATGAAAAATATTAATAGACAACTTAAACTATTAATTAAGTCATAGAAAATTATCCATTTATTTAAAATATTATTTTTATATCTTTTTTCTATGTAGATTTACATAATATTAAAATATGATAGTCAAATAAAGTAATTTGCCAAGTGTCAATCAATGGTGAATTTTTTCCCTCAAAAACTTGCATTAAATCAAAGGTAGTGATAATTAATTATTAATTACTTTAATAATTATAGTCTTGAAAATGTGATGTCTTAACAAATTCATAAAAAATTATTTAAGGTTGTCAAATGCTACGGTTTTTCAATGCTAATTAATGTTTAAAGTATCACATTTTTAAGACTATGGAAGAAATCAAAATTAATTTTTTTAAAATTTTGTTATTATTGAAAAAACTTATTCTTACACATATTTTAGAGTTTTAATTTATATTTATAATTATCATATAATAAATAGAAAATAACGAACGTTTTTAAGTGAAAATATTATAGATTTTATAATATTTATTTATAAATAAATATAATATAATAAAAAATTATAAGTATTTTCTCAAGTGACTTATTTAATATGTTAATTATTCTTTAATACATTAAATGACAGTATATTAAATTAAAAGTGTTCTCCATTAGCATATTGAATAGTTAATAATTAAGTAAACTTAAATTTTTTTCAACATGATTAAAGATTAAAAAAAATTATAATTATCAATTCTGTTAAAATTATTTAAAATAATAAATTTATTTTTTATTTTTAAATTAAACTCTCCCATATATCACACGGGTTCACCACTAGTTAATTAAAACTTTAATTTAAAAAATTAAAATAGAAATAAATTTAACAAAATTTTAATAATTTTAAAAAATATATAATTTTTTTTATTTTTAATCAATTAATTTATTTAATTTAATTCAATTAATTTATTTTTAATTTATTCCTTTACTCTTTTAAAAAATAATAATTTAATTAATGTCTTTTAATTTATATTAAAAAATATAAAATATAATTATGAAAAGTGGTGATTGTTTTGGTATATAATTTATATATGCGGTTTTATAACAAGGGAGCATGGCAGATCAGGTAGTCACGCGCACGCACGTGCATAGTGGAGTTCGCGGGTTCGAAATTGGGGAAAGGGGAGGCTGGAAATTTAATTTCCAGCATTGCCACGTGGGCTCAGGCAGCTGGGCGGGTCCAAGCGGGTGGGTGGGAGAAATTAAAATTTTTAATTTTGTTTTAATTTTAGAGAAATTGTCGCTAAAATTTAAATTTTTAATTATTTTTTAATTTTAGCGGTGGTTTCTAAAATCGCCGCTAAAATTAAAACAAAATTAAAAATTTAATTTGTTTTTAATTTTTACGGCGATTGAGAAACCGCCGCTATATATTTTATAAACCGCCACTAAATCACTAATTTTGCGGCGGTTTTAAAACTGCCCAAAAAATATGATTTAGCGGCGGTTATTCTAGTAGTTGGTCAAAATCGCCGCTAAATGCTCCACGACGGCTGATTTAGCGGCGGTTAAGAACCGCCGCTAAATGCAAAAAAAATCGCCGCTAAATGCCAGTTTTTTTATAGTGTGTATTATGCCAATGTATCGATATGGTTGTGTTGCCTTTAGAGAGATTTCGTTTTTCCCAATTAGGGTTAAATGCAGTGTGAAATTCTATTGGGCTAGGACATGTTGGGATATGTCGATTTGTTTCATGGTTTTGCATGTATTCATGAAAATGTTTTGAACTCTCACTTAGATGATACAATATCTAATTTGGACTATGTCCTTGGAATATTCAAACGTTTCAGGTGAAACTAGTGGCGCTAAAGAAAAATGGGTTATCGAGATGTAACCGTCATTTACATTGGTGATCTTTAACATATATTTTGTCTATGTTAGAGGTGCTTAGTAGTTGTTGTTGAGAGATGAGTTTCTATATATTTTGTTTTGAAGATGTCATGTCAAACGATGGTTCGATTTCTACGTTATGAATAAAGTGAATTTGGTTCTGTAAAATTTGAGGTTTCGATTATGCTTCTGCTGATGTGATGATATTACTAATCTTAACTTATTCTTTTAAGTTAATATGATGAGATGGTAGATCGGGATTGTCGAGGTTTAATTTATGCTGAGTGTATGTTGAATGATTATTTATAAAAAAAAATATCCCCAAAATCTCGAGTTAACGCACGCTTGGGAAAAACGGAGCGTTACAGACTATGCCTACTCCACTACCTTAATTCTGTTAGATATGAGTCCTGAAGATCAATTATAGTGATACAAAATGATTCGATCTTGTAATTCTTTAAATAATATTTAAATGTCAGGTTTATATTTTTATTTAAATTGTAACATGATTTAAATTAAAAATATACATCTATTAGTATAATAAGGAGTAAATATCATTCTTAAGTGTTAAGAATATGCATAATGGATAATCCATGATTTGTTATACTATAAATATGTTCCTAACCATAGAGTTCCTAACCTGGATAGTAACAACTCGCAAAAGCCAACACATCGTCTTTCTCCTCATGGGGCCTCGGGGTAAGGCGAAGACAAGCTTCTTGGCCAACAAACAATCAAAATCGCATCAGAATCTGGCCAACTTTTGGCCAAAAGCTTGGCCACTGAGATAGAAAAGATGGAGTTGCTTTCGGTGGGTTTTGGGGCGATCTGAGGGAGGTAGACGCTTTAGGGGACTTGGGTTGGTCAATCTCGGGTGTTTGAAGGGTCGAAAATGCCTATAAATAGGCGTTCATGGTGGCTGATTCTGGAGGGGATTTAAGCTTCAAATCGAGGTCGTTTTCGAATAAATTAAGAGTCAAAATTAAGGGACTTTTGTTGCCCATAGCTTGAGGAACAAATCTAGAGATTTTGAAGGATTTTGGTTGAGGTTTGATGGTTGTTTGAAGGTCGCCGGAAAGAAGGAGGCGGACGGTTGGCCGAGGCTTCGAGCCTCTGGTTAAGGCACGTCCGGTGCTTGTTTCGGGCATCAAGATGATGCCATGAGGATTGACTGGATGAGAGCTTTCCAGAGGTGCAAAGATCCAATTTTTCTGGTGTGCCGTCGCCGGGGAAGACGATAGACGCGTGGGCCACACGCGCTGGTCACCATGCGCAACCCACATGTCAGTGGGTGAGGTCGAGTGAAGGCCTAGAAAATTGTGCAAAAAATGTAGAAAAATCGAGAAAAAGAAGTTATGGGGGGTTTATGCAAAAAGTTTTGCTATTTACCATCCCGATGTCTCGATTTTTGCATCGACCAGTCCCGTTTTGCGTGCAAACAAGGGTTTGAGGTAAGTTCTGAAATTTTCAGTTGAAGTTCTTACACTTTTATGATTTGTTGTGGAAAAATATTGGAGAAAATAGTTTAAGTATTTATTCGGATTTTTAGATGGGAAAATGGGAAAAAATGAAGGAAAATATTAAAATATTGAGATATTTTGTGAATGAATATGATGTATAGGATTGTTGTGCTCGAGAAATAGTGATTTGTGCAACTTTTGGAGTTTGGCATGAAAATCGAGGTTGTGCACGCAAATCGAGACGATGCACATTTTTTGAGATATTTTGAATTTCGTGCTAAAGGTGAGTGGTTTTATCTTGAGAACCTATTTATGACATATTTGCTTCATTATGCATGATATTTATTGAAGTTATGATTATTCTGTCATATTGAATGGAAAGTCGTGATTTTTGCACGGTACAATATTATTGGCATATTGATACTCGTGCATGAGATTGGGATGTCGCCCCAATAGTGTAGTAGTAATCCCCTAAGGGCAAATGATGGAACAACGTTAGGATTATCCTGAAAACAAGTTAGGATTCTGCCTAGGGTTCTGTGTCGGGCTGGTGGGCCAGGAAGTTACACTAAGGTATATGATTGTTTATGTTATTGCGTCATGTATTCATGTATCATGTTTCTAAACCCTCACTAGAAGATTCATCTTCTAATTGGATTATGCCCCTGGAATATTCAAACGTTCCAGTTAGGATTTGCACCTATGGCAAGTGGATGATTGAGATGTAACGGCACGTATATGCACTTTCGTGAGGATTCAGGATATGTTTTCAGTCATGTTTAAAAGATTATATTATATTGAAGATCATGTGTAATTGTTATGATTTAATGTATTTTTGAGGGATCATCAAATTGTATCTAAGATGCTCAGTAGTTATCTCTTGATGAAAAGTTTTCATGTATTTAAGTATTTGATGATATGATGGTACATATTCTTATGTTATGATTAAGTGAATTCAGATATGTACCATATTAGGTTTTGATTTTAAACTTCCACATTTATGATAATTACCTATTTTAGCTTACTGATTCTTATTTAGTATGTTGGGAAGGTAGAATAAGATTGTCAGGAAATGATTTATATTGAAAAAAAAATATTCTCAAAATTCCTAAGTTATTTAACACTTGGAAAAGTGGGACGTTACATTTATAGTATAACAAATAGTGGATTATCCGTCACATATATTCTTAACATTTAAAAATGGTATTCACTCCTTATTATATTAATGGATATATGTTTTAATTTAAATCATATTATAATTTTTAAAAAAATATAAATTTTTCATTTAAATATTCTTTAAAGAATTACAAGATCAAGTCTTTTTATATTACTAGAATTGGTGTTCAGGGATCATATCTCGGAGATAATTTTCTTATTTTATTTTTTCTTTTACATCAATCTATGAAGTATTAATATCATAGTATATATTAACACTGGACAAACACCACAATATGGTAATTTAAAAAAAAATGGAAATTTCGGACACAATATGAAAAATGCACGTCAAATAATATATTTTTAGAATAGAAAATAAGTCAAAACTTTAGAATTCAAAATTCTTGAAAATTGGAAAACTTAATGGAAAGAGGACTGCTAAATCTAAATCTACATTGGTTCTATTTTATAATTAAATTTTATTTTTTAAAAAGAAACTTAGATGTAGATATTATTTGGGATGATCGTTCTTTTATGCGGTCTTTAGTGTTTGTGTACTAGATTATGTCAGGGGAGGTAAATTACATATTGGATCTTTGGGCTTTGTATAGGGTAAGAATCGAACTCGTAACCTACTGAATTGACATCGATATATTACTCATCCGACTTTAGACACAATTGCCCTCAAGTGTTGGGTTTTGAAAAAAGTAGAAGAATAAAATGAAATAAAATAAATAATAGGGCATGCTTTGACAAGCATTTTGAAATGTCTGTGTTTGCGCTTGACACAGGTGATGCTTCGATCTGTAGAAAGTCCATGCTCTCTAGCTAGAGAAGATAGTTCAAATGATGCTTTCATGCAAGTCAATATAAGTTGCAGTTTTTTAATCCTATGGTTCAGGCGTAGTATATGACAACCTTGATGAGGTCCATGTGAAGCCCCAAAAGTTAGATGAAGAAGACATATGGTTTCATCCTTATCCTCAATATTCATATCCATGTTTAATTAATGTATAAAAGTCTTTTGTAATGTTAAGAGACTTTTGTTGCAATGGGAAATCAATGTTCAAGACACCAGAAATTGTATCTGGGTTGGCAATGTATGACTTCTAGGTAGTACTCATATGCCACCAATTTCTTTTGAGTATTTGTGAAAATCACATGGTCCACCCCAATATTATAGGATTGAATTTCATGGCAATCACGTTTTGATGAATTTGGAGGTATGTAGTTTGCACTGATTCTACCCCACCTAGAGTCTGAGCTAGATTGGCAAAAATTGGGGAATGGTTATTTATCTTTTCTTGGTATATAGAGGTATGTAGTTTGCACTAATTTTTAATGAATCGGACAATTCAATTGGGAGGTGAGAATGTTCATATATGTGATTTCGTATTATTGGTATATAGAGACAAGTGTTGAGAATAAAATTCACCACCCTCATCAGTAATTAATGGAGTGAACATCTTATATGATTCACTATTGTCAAGGTCATTATCTTCTAAATTTTAACTAATCATTCTCAAGTTATCATCGCTATCATCTTCTCCCTCACTATTATCAGAGTATATCCTCTTGTTCCTAATCTTTTTTCATATTTTTTCTACTCAACATCAATTAATTTAACTTCAACACCTTTACCAGCTTTACTGTTTCTTTTCCTACGGTAGCAATTTGTAGCACGGTACCCAAAAAAAAAAAGAAAAAAGTCAAAGGTTGGTCATGTGTCTCTTCTTAAGCCCATTAGTGGCAAACACATTAGTTTCAAAGGCGGTCAGTGAGGCTAATCTGGAGCGTTTACTGGACTTGTCCCTAGTTTTCTTGGATTAGTTGCTATTCTATGGCTTTTAGAACATTAGTAAGCCTTCTTCAGTGTCACTGATCCATTCAACAATTTGCATGTTTATATCACAAATTTCAAGTTTGCTGACCTTGAAAGTTAGATCCAGGTATCCAAATTTATAATACAATTTATCCTCACCATAATGCTTAATGCTGAAGAAGCACAAGTGTGCCCCCAGGGCACAGCTCAGTTGGTAAGAAGCGGGTAGAGTTGCTCTCGAGTGGCAAGGATCGAGTCGGGCAAGTCGCAGTGTGGGATTTTCTGCTCCTCAGGGGTCCTTGTGGGCGGCTCGCACTGGTCCTCCCCGTCACCTGCCAGCTGGGTTCCTGATTTACCCCCCTCACGTGGCGTGGGGCAGTTCGTGGGAGGCCCTCGGGGTGTGGGTTAACACCTTTTGCTCCCGAAGAAGCACAAGTGCACATAAAAAGCTACTATATCTTTTTTGGATGACTCTAATTGATATCTAGATGTGCTTTTATTATTATTTATTTGTGTTGGGACGAGATAAAACTAGGTCACTACTAATAATTAGAATCTCAGAAACAAAGTCTCAAAACATCAAAGATAGAACAATCAATATGAAAGAAAAACTTACATGTAAACAAAAACAGAAATAAGAATGCAAGATTGAACACAATACGATTTATCGTGATTCACCTGTTAATTAGGGTTACATCCACGTTAAACTCTAGCAAGGAGAGCTTACTGTATTATTGAAAATGTTGGTTACAACCTCAATATACAAATCACACCCTCATCCACTCACTGTACAAACAAAAGGCTCTTTAATAAAAAGTGTCCCATAATCATAAGGATACAAATTAGAAACAACAACCCTAGAGAGAAAACAGAGAAAAAAAATTGTACAGAGAACTAATCGTAAAAGAGAATGAGGGAAAACCCTAAATGGTGTACCCGATCAGAGGTTGTGCTGCACACATCTCGAGGAGAGAAACAAACATAAATAGGCAGAAGCAGTGATGTAGATTTGATCTGAAAAAGGGTGATCGATGGCCAAGAGAGCAGCAAACAAAGTGACAAAAGAGTACGAGAGAATCAACGAGTCATAAAATGACGCGAGGGGTTGCCGTTTGACTCTCCGCTTTTGGTATCGTTTTGGAGCAACCTCTCAGCGGTTGCCAAGTGGCCCTCCACCCCTTGTCCAAAATGATAGCGTTTAATGAAAGAATTTTAACAATTTGGATATATTACTCTAAAACCCTTGAGGTTTCACTAAATAATAATGCATGACCCCTGCATTTTGAAAATTATACTGACCTGTTCTCCATCAAACGGATTTTAAATAACTTATTATACTTGCAATTTCACCCCTGAAATATTAAATTCTCCATATAAAACGACAGGGTGTTCCCTGTGTAAGTAAAATTTGAGAAGTTACACAGGTACCTCTTTGATTTCTCAAAGGACAATGATAATCTTGATGATTAATTAGGCGGGCCAATTGCATCAACTAAGTGGGGAAATCCCCGTATTGCCACTCCCCAGTTCACTTAACATTTGCAAATGTTAAGCGAAAGAGGAGGTGCAAAATGGAAATTTCCCCCACTTGGTTGATGCAATCTGTACACTTGGGGTACCTCTCTAATTTATTAAATGTGTGAAAAACTGCAAGAAACTAGAATAGTTTTCCAGAAGAACTAGAATTTTGTAAAAATTGAGAGGCTTCCATTGAGTACGTAGGAAAAAGAAAATAGAGAACTAAAACTCAAAAAATAAAAATAATAAAATGAAAAAAAATAAATAAAGAAAATGAATGTCACACCCCTAGGGCTGAGTTATGGTGTGAAAGGAAATTTAAGAAGATTAATAGAAGAATTTAAAAAAGTTACCAGATGGAAAGACAAAGAACAAGAAGAAAATGAAAGTATTGGAGAGAAAGGAATGGAAGAGTATAGAATTAATAATTTGAAGGGGTTGATGGTAAAAAAGATCATAGAATTGGACCTGGATCGTTTAAAAGTCAAACCTCTTAATTAATTTCTTGGCTTTGGTGGGTTCTTAATTAAATAGGATTAGGATTATTCAAAAAATCCGCTAGATCGCGATTTTCAATCGAATCGAATTGGATTGGATCAAATCGATTGATTTTTTTAAACTGACGATCTGGCTTCGTTTGGAAAACTGTCAGACCACACGATTCGCGATTTGGCAGATTGATAGTTTGATTTGAAACCAAACAACCCACATAGATGATATATAATTTTAAAAAAATATATAATTTATATATTATATATAAAAATATATATAATATTATAAAATTGCGAGCATTGAATCGTAAAATGCAATGCGGTTCGTTTCGATTTTTCACACCAAATCAAATCACTCAATTTAATTTGAAAAAAAATCAAACTTACGATTTTACACATTAAATCAATTTAAAATCAATCAGATCGAACTGCGAACACCTCCTCAGTAGGATGCATGCTTCCATTATAGCTGGCCTGGCCATGGAGTTAGGGCTACCGGCGGCTTGCCTTGGCCTTAACCTTCATGTCAAGTTGACTTTGACTGCTTTTGATTCCATGGTTGTGGGTTGACTCTGTTGACTCCACACATTTTTACGCCCTTGCAATTGCCAGTAGGAAAAATTCTAGAAAACCCGACAACCTTATCGAAATGAGGTAAAAAGACGATTTTGCCCCCACGCCCTGCTATCTCCTTCCCCCTCCCATGGATTGCACCGCCCCTATTGCTCTCGTCTCTCCTGCCATGGCCGCTGCCATCGCCTCGCCGCCGCGTGTAACGCCCCACTTTCCAATTACACAAAGAAGTATTAAGATATTCATTTTATGCTAATAATGACCTCGAGCGTTATTGGAAACCCTTACCAACAGAAGCATTGGATCGAACTTGCAAACTTAACCAAAGCTAAATAAAGGGGTTTCCACTATATTTCCTTTGCAAATATAAGAAATGCTCATGACTTCCAACATTCCAAAAATGACTCAACACATCATTGTAGGTACACATGTAGGACACCCACATACACACATCCCTTACAACTCTGAGTATCCTAGCTGCTATTCACAATACATTACTTAGGTTACAAGGGTACATAATGAATCCAAAATCCCAAAGCTAGCGAAGCTCCACCTCTTCGCCCACGCTTTGATCTGGAACCTGAAACACTTGATACTTCTAATAAAGCTGGGACGTTGAATGTCCTAGGGGTATGAAACACTTGAGTTAGATAATTACATCTAAATGAGTGAATCAGAAAAAGAAAGGTATGTGCGTGCAAATGCAATAATGCCATTATAAAATCCACCCTTGTGGAAGCAGTGTCAGGGTGTTGCAATCACCCCCACAGTCATCATAGTCACTCCTTAGCTCACCGTAAGAGCACGAGTTCTTCCATGATGGCCCAACACAGTCACCAACACAAACATGATATATGACAAAGCAGAGCAAATATGCATAGCCAAGGGAAAATAGGACGTGTAAGCCACAAAGTCATGATATGCAAGTTAACACCCTTACCCAATGAAGTCAAAATGACTGGGATGTAACAAAAGTATGCAAGAAACACTCACCTTGATCGTTTTCCCTTCAATAGCACTATTCACAGCCCGATTTCAAGCACTAGGGGCTGTTTCTGCAGAAATCATGCATTTCAGTGAACCAAACCTTAAATATTTTTACATGAAATTGTAGATAATTAAAATAAGAGAATTATGGTGAAAATTTCAAGTCAAACGGAGGCTAGACGCGCCCTCACGCCCCCCGGAAGGGTGGCCACGCGCCGCCTCCTTCCCTGTTATGGATTTTACAACCTAAAATTAAAAATGCTATAACTTGCTCTTTTTTGCTCTGATTCGCTCGCCGTTTGAACCTACAGACTCCTCTTTTCGTGCTCTACGACCCTACAGAAAGAAATTTAACTTACCTCTTTGTTTTCCCTGCTATTTCTACCATTTTCGATGAGGTGTCTCCACCTTTCCTTTACCTAGCTTTCTTTGATTCTTTCTCCTCTTGTTTTGCTTGGTGTACTCACCACACTTGCTATACTTCACTCCCACGTAGGTCTCTGCCCGTTTATATAAGCTTTCAAAGCATCCATATCTCTAGATATTACTTTCCTTTTAAGTTACACATTTTTCTTCCCAAGCCATCATTACAACCCTTGAATTTCCTTTTAAGTTATACATTTTTCTCCTCAAGCCATCATTACTTGATTTATTCGTTTGATTTATCTTTTAATCCAAGTTTTCATTTCCTCCCAATCCCAAGTCTCCAAATACACCTTAACGTGGCTTTTAGGATAAGAACCCATTATGACTATTATCTCTTTTTTTTCAAGCCAATCTTATGCTTCCAAATCATGCCACCTTAAGACTTTTGGGGTAAAGTTCATCATTCCTTCATAAGACTTTAAGGTGAAGTTCCAAATTCAATCCGATCTCTCCAAGTCATGTCTTATAGGGTAAGGAATCATCATTGCAATCATTTCCTTTATTACGTTAACGCCTTGAATCAAAATACTATTCATTTTGCTACTATAATTTTCATTATAACATCCAAGCTTTATATCAAGTTTCGGGATATTACATCCTCGCCCTTTGTAACTCACTCAGAATCTATTTCCCGAAGCAAATTCCTTAAAATCATGGTGTTTCCCGAACACTTTCTTGGCATGCCCCGATCAATATGGTTTGCCTTAACTCTTGGCCTAAGGCACATATTTTTAACTTAGAAATCGAAATGTTTCGCCCGAAAATTGGTATCGAGGTTTTCGACCCTTTCCCAATTGTCAACTCATGACCATACCTTCGAGTCTTTTAGAATAGCTTTCCAGATCAAAGTGTGGGCGAGGAGGTGGAGCTTCGCTAGCTTTGGAATTTTGGATTCATTATGTATCCTTGTAATCTAAGTAATGTATTGTGAATAGCAACTAGGGTACTCAGAGTTGTAAGGGGTGTGTGTATGTGGGTGTCTTACATCTGTACCTACAATGATGTGTTGAGTCATTTTTTGAATGTTGGAAGTCATGAGCATTTCTTGTATTTGCAAAGGAAATCTAGTGGAAACCTTTTTATTTACCTTTGGTTAAGCTTACAGGTTCGATCCAATGCTTCCATTGGTAAGGGTTTCCAATAACGCCCGAGGTCATTATTAGCATAAAATGAATATCTTAATGTTTCTTTGTGTAATTGGAAAGTGGGGCGTTACACCGCGACTCGCTGCAGTCGTCTCGCCTCACCTCTGTCGCCTCTCTGCCATCGTCGCCTCGCCGACAGTCACTGCATCGACTGTCAATGAGGCGAGACAGCGATGACAGAGAGGTGACGGAGGCGAGGCGCGATGGCGAGGCGACAGTAGTAGTCATGGCAGGGGATGAGAACAGTAAGGGCAGGGGCAGTGGCCTGCTTTGCAAATTTGCAAAGCGGGCTGGGGCAAAATTGTCTTTTTACCCCCTTTTTTGTGAGCCGCTCGGTAGGCCCGTCGGGCCTTGTAGAACAACTCCTGCCGATAGATGATACGGGCCGGGTCAACTGTTTCATCGAAAAAATAATATAATAATATATATTATATATAAAATAACAATAACCGATTGTTCTATATAATAATGTTATTATAAGAGGATTGAATTTAAGAGAAAGTCCATTTTTAATTTGGTCTCTTTTTTTTAATTTTAAAAACAAGAAAAACTAAATTGTAATGGCCCAAATTTTGTGGGTCTTTGTTGGATAATTTAGGATTTTTTTAGAATACAAAATCGACAGTGACCTTATATAAAATTTCCCAAAGTACCTTATACCTAAGTAAGACAATTAAATTGAAAATATGGTAAAAATTCATCTTAATTATTGAAGCTATAAAAAAAAAAAAAGTAATAACAGTATTCATCCATGTCACCCTTAAATGTGAGTTCCATGAGATTTTGTTCAATGCATAAAGATTTAAGGAGAAGTTCGGATCACTTCTTCCACACGTGAGAATATATATATATATATATATATGTGTCAGTAAGGTAATGAAACACTGAGTCAGACTTTAAAAAAATATTTTTAATTATATCATGAAATGCATTATTACAATAAATAATGAGATGATTGCCAAATGTCAGAAGCAAGTAAACCCTAAACCCACGCCATGGTTTAGGACAAAGACACCAATTGCTTTTTTACTAACCCATCTATCCCACTCGTTATCTACCAATCCATATGAGAATTCAATGCGTATGTGTAGTGATATTTGAATTCAAATACAATAAGTTAAAACTTTAAACATGCACACATTTTATGTCACAAACTTGATTTATTCCAAGTAAAAGGCGTAATAGCAATAACAAATAAGTTTATGGATGCTCATGAAATCTTTGGGAAAAAAAAAATTATCAGCATAATTTTAAAAAATCAGCAAGTTTATGTGCAATAACCCGAAAGATAGGGGTACAAGCGTCACATTGACAAAGTTAAATCTTTTCAGAAAATGGTAATTGTCCTCGTCTTCCCCAAAGTCTGTTCGCCACCGGTGACGCTATCGACGTGTGTATCAATTCAACCATAAAATCATACATCTTGAATATGAGCTAGGTACTCAAAAGCGTGTCTTTCCACTAATAGAGTTGTTTTCAGTGTTGTAATCATCTTTCATTCCCCCACTTTGCCTTGACCTTGGAAGTTAATTGTTGTAATCATCTTCTTGAGGTGTTCTAGTTTTAGTCTTTGATGTTCCTATTTTAGGCTTGTGGTATTTTAGCCTTTCAAAAACTCTTATTTTATTCTTTTGATGTTCTCATTTTAGTTTTACATTGCTCATTTTTTAATCTCGTAGTACTTTTATTTTAGTCATGTAATGCTCTTTTATTTATGTTCCTCACATTTTACTATCAGGGCATGTTTGATTGTCCACATTTTTCATAGAAATGATTATTTTTCACCTAAATTTTAGATTTTGTAGTATTTGATTGCTTAATTTTTCAGATAAATTAAATTCTCACTTGAGGGTCACGTGACCTTCTTTTCTCACTTTTGCTAGAAAATGAATTCTTAGGGTGGGGGAGAGAAATTGTTTTCTAGCCAGGGAAACCTTCGATTTGCAACGAGAAAGGGAGGGGCAGCGACTGGAGCTCAGTGGGAAATCATGGTTGAGAGTGAGTACGAGCAAGAGAGAGAGCAAGTACGAACGACGAGCGACGAACGAGAAAGAGCGAGCGAGCGATCTACGGCCAGCGATTGAGCGAATAGATTTTCCACGCAATTCATGCATTCTCTTCCCCATTCAACCGCTCCTTCATCCTTGAGTTTCTCTTCCCATTCAGCACTAGATTTCCCTTTGCTCGTCACCATTTCTGCCGAAGAACAGCTCTGAGGGTTGATCTTCATCTTCATTTAAGGTAAGGTTTTAGCCATTTTATGTTCTCATTTTCAGCATCCCCTTCCTCTGGAAGTAGATCTGTAGCAAGAGAGGGATAGAGAACGAAGAATCACTAGAAAAAACTGGTTTTTATGTGGCGATTTTTTAGCGGCGGTTTGGAAAACCGCCGCTAAAGCCCAAATTTAGCGGCGGTTTCCCAACCGTCGCTAAATTCCTATTTAGCGGCGGTTTTCTTAGCATTTAGCGGCGGTTTTTCGAAAACCGCCGCTAAAATACAAAAAAAAATTAATAATTAAAAAATAAAAAAAATTAATTTTTGCGGCGGTTCAAAACCGCCGCCAAATTTATTAAATAAAAAAATTAAAATTAAATTTAACGGCGGTTTTTCGAAAATCGCCGCTAAAATACAAAACAAAATTAATAATTTAAAAATAAAAAAATTAATTTTTGCGGCGGTTAGAAACCGCCGCGAAATTCCTTAAATAAAAAAATAAAAATTAAATTTAACGGCGGTTTTCCAAAAACCGCCGCTAAAATACAAATAATAATTAAAAAATAAAAAAAATTAATTTTTGCGGCGGTTAAAAACCGCCGCGAAATTCCTTAAATAAAAAAATAAAAATTAAATTTAACGGCAGTTCTCAGGAAACCGCCGCCAAAATACAAATAATAATTAAAAAATAAAAAAAAATTAATTTTTGCGGCGGTTCAAAACCGCCGGGAAATTCAATAAATAAAAAAATTAAAATTAAATTTAACGGCGGTTTTCCGAAAACCGCCGCTAAAATACAAAACAAAATTAATAATTTAAAAATAAAAAAAATTAATTTTTGAAGCGGTTTAAAACCGCCGCTAAATTCCTTAAATAAAAAAATTAAAATTAAATTTAACGGCGGTTTTCCGAAAATCGCCGCTAAAATACAAATAATAATTAAAAAATAAAAAAAATTAATTTTGGCGGCGGTTAGAAACCGCCGCGAAATTCCTTAAATAAAAAAATAAAAATTAAATTTTTGAACATATATATATAATGTATATTTATTATTTATCATATATCATATATTTATTTATGACATATAAACATATATATAATGTATATTATAATTATATTGTATAATATAATATAAATATGTATGGCTTGTTTACTATAAATATTATTTGTGCGAGTATATGTTGAAGGAGCTTGTTGGATCGAGTGGTTACGCGCGCACAGGATCATCCCGGCCACCCGGGTTCAAAACTCGGGAGTAACAGAGTTCAAAATTACTATAAACATATTTCAATTGTTTTGAAATAATAAATAGTAATAAAATTTTCTCCCAAATTAATGATTTGCATTTAGTATTTATTGCATTAATAATTTATATTTTGTAATTTATATATTTATATATATAAAAGTAGGATAGTCTTCAAAAAAGAAATTTCTCCCCAAAACTTGCATTAATGATTTACAAATAATACTTATTGCGTTAATAATTTGTATTTTGTAATTTGCATTAATAATTTAAAATTTTCAATTTTTTTGAAATAATAAATAGTAATAAAATTTTCTCCCAAATTAATGATTTGCATTTAGTACTTATTGCATTAATAATTTACATTTTGTAATTTATATATTTATATATATAAAAGAAGGATAGTTTTCAAAAAATAAATTTCCCCCCAAAACTTGCATTAATGATTTATAAATAATACTTATTGCATTAATAATTTGTATTTTGTAATTTGCATTAATAATTTAAAATTTTTAATTGTTTTGAAATAATAAATAGTAATAAAATTTATATAATATTAAAATATGATAGTCAAATAAAGTATTTTGCCAAATGTCAATTATTAGGGTTGTCAAGTATTAGAGTTTTTCAATGCTAATTAATATTTAAGGTATCACAATTTTAAGACTATGGAAGAAATCAAAATTCATTTTTTTAAAATTTTTGTTATTATTGAAAAAACTTATTCTTACTCATATTTAATTTATATTTATAATTATAATATAATAAATAGAAAATAATGAATGTCTTTAAGTGGAAATATTATAGATTTTATAATATTTATTTATAAATAAATATAATATAATAAAAAAAAATTATAAGTATATTGAATTAAAAGTATTCTCCATTAGCATATTGAATAGTGAATAATTAAGTAAATTTAAATTTTTTCAAAGTGATTAAAGATTAAAAAAATTATAATTATCAATTTAGTTAAAATTATTTAAAATAATAAATTTATTTTTTATTTTTAAATTAAACTCTCCCATATATCATGCGGGTTCACCACTAGTTAACTAAAAATTTAATTTAAAAAAATAAAAATAAAAATAAAGTTAACAAAATTTTAATAATTTTAAAATATATATAATTTTTTATTTTTAATAAATTAATTTAGTTAATTTAATTCAATTAATTTATTTTTTTATTTATTCCTTTATTCTTTTAAAAAATGATAAATTAATTAATGTTTTTCTTTTTATATTAAAAAATATAAAATATAATTCTGAAAAATAGTGGTATATAATTTATATTTGCAATTATATAACAAAGGAAGTTGGTAGTTCAGACGGTTTCAAGCATCTAAGGGCATAGAGGAGGTTGTGGGTTCGAAACTAGGGAAGGGAGAGGCTGAAAATTTAATTTCCAGCCTCGCCACGTGGCGCGCGGATATGTGGCCACGTGGCTGGGGTGGGCAATCGAGTGGGCGCGGGCGGGTGAGATCAGAATTTTTAATTTCATTTTAAATTTAGCGGCGGTTTTAAAACCGCCGCTAAAATTAAAAAATTTTAATTTTTTTTAATTTTAGCGGCGGTTTTAGAAACCGCCGCTAAATTTAAAATTTTAATTTTTTTAATTTTTTATTTTTTAAAATTTTAATTTTTTTTAATTTTTGCGGCGGTTGCTGAACCGCCGCTAAAATAAAAAATTTTAATTTTTTTTTAATTTTAGCGGCGGTTTCTAAAACCGCCGCTAAAATAAAAAATTTTAATTTTTTTTAATTTTAGCGGCGGTTTTTAAAACTGCCGCTAAAATTAACAAAAACTGCCGCTAAATCATTGATTTAGCGGCAGTTTTAAAACCGCCGCAAAATTATTGATTTAGCGGCGGTTATTCCAGTGGTTGGTCAAAACCGCCGCTAAATGCTCCACGACGGTTGTTTCAGCGGCGGTTTTGAAAACCGCCGCTAAATCACTTAGCGGCGGTTAAAAACCGCCGCTAAATGCAAAAAAAAACCGCCGCTAAATGCCAGTTTTTTTGTAGTGAATAGGCCAAGACGAAGTGAACGAGAGAGAAAACGGGGGGGCGAACGAGAGAGAGGCAGCAAACGAGAGTGACGGTGAATGGCCGAGGGGTTTGCAGGGGTGAACGGCCGACGGTGAGCGAAAACCCTATCCTTGACATACAGTCCATTCGCTACAGCTTCATTTTTTGTATCTAAATCTACCATAGAGGATGGCAGCGGTGATGGGAGAAGGCAGAAAGGAGAAGTGGGTTTGGGAATGAGAAGGGGAGAGAGAGAGATAGGAGAGGCAGGAAGAAGATGAGGGTGGGTTTAGGGAGGGAATTCCATAGAAAATAAAATTGTAATCAAACGCTCTCAATTGATAATTTTTATGTAAATAATTTCTAGGCAATTGAATTGTCTAGAACTTATTTTCTTTCCATGCAAGTTTCATGCTTGCAATCAAACGCACCCTTATAGTGCTACCTTTGAAAGGAAACACTAACACTTGGTGAATCATATAAGAGTTTTATCGGATTTTCAAATTTTTTCACGAACATAATACAATATACAACAGAAATGAATCGAAAATGCCTTGCAAGACTTAGTGTTAGCAACTATGTACGTATTAAAATCCATTTATGTAACATCCTGCATCGAGCGATAGGAAAGACCGGAATAATTTACCCTGATGGGCCTACACGAACTTCCCAGGAGGTCACCCATCCTTGAGCTTCCCCAGTTCAAGCATGCTTAACCTCGGAGTTTCTTACCTACATTCAGCCCAAAAGGTATCTAGCTGGTGTTGTTTCCTTTCTTACACTATTCTCGATATATACTAACTTTTCTGGGTTCCCGGAGTATTACATTCTCCCTTCTTTGAGCACATGATGTCCTCGTCATGTGACCTTACAACTGGTCCTAGACCTTTTCTCCTTTGGGGGCTGCCATCCTAGAAGCCTTCCAAAAACCGCTCCTTGAATAGGCCCTTGAGCCCCGACGTCACTTCCTGCCCTCATCGGACGGCCTTCACCAACCGTCGGCTCTGATACCACCTGTAACATCCCGCATCGAGCGATAGGAAGGACCGGAACAACTTACCCTGATGGGCCTACACGAACTTCCCAGGGGGTCACCCATCCTTGAGCTTGTCTAGCTCAAACACGCTTAACCCTGGAGTTTCTTGCCTACATTCAGCCCAAAAGGTATCCAGCTGGTATTGTTTCTTTTTTTACACTATCCTTGATATATACTAACTTCTCTGGGCTCTCGAGGTGTAATACCCAAAATTATTAGAAAATGGAAGATAGAGATAATTCGAAAATAATTGTGAAGTTTGAGAATTTTTGGGCTTAAAGAAAGCCCAAACCAATACAGAATAGGGTTATAGAATTACCGAATTGACTGCAGGGACTGCATCGAGGTATAGATTCCAAAAGAAAATGATACGATGTCATTGGGCATCCCAAAATAGTATTTATGACATTGAAAGAAATGAAATTGGGAATAGTTTTCTGTACAGCTGCGGGTCAGGCTGCAAAATCGAATGATGATACGGGACTTCCGAAAAGTCAACGGAGACTGTAGGGGGCTCTGTTTTTATGTGAAGATCAACCCTGAAGTGGTTTTAAGATGAAACGATAACCCTGTAAAAAGACTGGGGCAAAAAAAAAATGCACTTATCGAGTAACTTAGAGTTGTTAATTTTAGAATTTCGGTATTTGAATCCAAGTGAAATTGATGTTTGAGGATGTAATTGCAATTGAGGAAATACTCAAGTGAAATGAGGGAGAAATTTGGGGTTTGATGTAATTTTTCCTTATTAATATAGTATATTAAGTAATATAATATATTATATTAAGATATAAATATATATATATATATATGCGTGTGTGTGGTGTGTGCTCACGTGATGGCCCATGGTTTCTTGGCCAAGAGATTGTGGCTTAATTTGGCCACTAGATTGAAGCAAATATATGGATTTAAAAATCATGGTTTAGAAATTAAAATAATGAGTTAAAGTTTGGTAGATTGAAGCAAAACCATAGATCAAAACCATGGTTTGGGAATTGGCCAATTTATGGATCAAAACCATGGATCAAAACCATGGTTTGGGGATTAAAATATTAGAACAAATCTTGGTGCCCAAGGCAAATTTTGCCTATAAATAGGCAAGCTTGCCATTTGAATTTCCATGGAGAGCTTGGAGCTTGGAGCTTGGATGAAAGCTACTTGGGCAATTCATAGGTAAGTTTATTTTTATTTATTTTTTTAAGCAATTTAGTTATTTAATTAATTTAGTTTAAATTAGTTTAGTAAATTATTTAGTTAAATTAGTAAATTAATTTGTTAGCCTAGTAAGTTTAGTATATAAATTACTAGGCCTTATTTCATGAATGTTGGTAGAAAAAGAGTGGAAAAAATACTTCGGTTTGGTATTGTTGTGAATTTTCGGAGGATACGGTGGTTATGGAAAAATAGGAAAAATAGAGGAAATTGAGGAAAAATTATGAAAAATCTTAGAAAATTAGATATTGACTTTCCTTTGAATACATATAATGTCTAGGGCATCTTTAAGTCTCGAGGTTGAGCAAAAGTGCATTTGGCACGTAAATCGAGGATGGGCACGTATCTCGAGGAATCTCGAAAAATAGTTCAAGGTGAGTGATTACACTATCCAAACCTGATTTTGTGAATGGTTCTACCTTCAAACTGTTGTTCTTGCATGAGGTTTTCTATAAACCTATACGTGTTATGATTTGCCTATATGAGCATGCTACGTTGTCAAATTATGCGGTTTTTGTGCATATCAAAATATCGGTTCATATGTCGTTACATACTTGAAATATGTTTTTAAATTGTTACATTCATGAAAATTCGTGTGGCCATACTGTTATACCTACATGTTGTTGATCGAGGGCAAAAGTCGGACATCCTCCGAGAGGCGCTATGCACGCGCCAGTGAGAAAGCTCTCGTGAGGAATACCGTGAGCCTAAGGGATGGCGTGTGTGGTATTTGCATGAGTTCTATGAAGTTGAGTCGGGGTGGCATGGTTAGGGACTTCCTGAGAGGCGCTGTCATGCGCCATTGAGAAAACTCTCATTAGAGGATGCTAACATGTTCACATGGCACTTCAAAATAGATCTCAAAGGTTTTGCATTCACTTTATAACTGACCATGCATATAAATTGTTTTGAAATCCTCACTAGAAGATTCATCTTCTAATTGGACTATGTCCCTGGAATATTCCACATTCCAGGTTCGACCAGCAGCACAAAAGGAAAAGAAATAGCGGAAGGGTAAATTTATGTTACCGCATGTGGCACACTTATCATGTCTTTTATTATGTATGATGTATTAAATGATGTAAACCCTAGCATGTTTTGATTATATTTGAGGCATTCAATTAATGTATTGGGAGACATCATCATGTATTTCGTTTGGAGAACTTTTGAAACGATTTCATATATTAAGTGATGTAATATGTTTATGCACTATATCAGGTTCGATCAGTCTTCTGTAGTCGCTATTTTATTGCCCGTCTTAATTGTCCATTTATTGAATTTGTTAAGTTGAGAAGGCAAGACTTGGAATTTGGGATTTTATGGTTTTTAGAAATTGATTGGAAAAAAATATATATATATATTCCCAAAATTCTAAGTAGAAGTAACGCTCCGAAAAGCGGGTCGTTACACGAGGTATTACAATTTATCCACAGGAGGTTTAGAAATGGTATACCTCAATGGATGAAATTGATGTCGGTTGTGTCGTTGCTTTCGCTGCGCCACTCAACCTAAACTCATCGGCCTCTCGATTGTGCTCCCACGAATCTCATTTCATGAACAACTCCTCCAAATGCCCCTATTTTTTAGCTAAGCAATCTTCCCCCACTTGCATAGGACCAAGTGAGTCCGCCTCCCCCTTGCACCCGTAAGTAGCCACCAAAACTCTTCATCAGACTTATGGGCTAGTCAAACCCTAAATGAAGGTGACTGTGAGCTGGAACGGTTCTCAACGGTCAATCCATCTCATGGACTTAAAAACGGTATTCTACAAAATAGGAGCAGTAGGTTTGTAAAAAGCACCAACAATAACTCTTGCAGAATGCTATTGGTGACTGACGCCTGCAAGCACTCCAACGCTCGAGTGAGTAAAGGAGTAAAAAGTGGTAGAGTATCAGTGAGTTAGAAAGAAGAACATACCTTACCTCTGAGGAGAGCAGGTTCATATAGAAAGAGGAAAGGCCCTCCTACATGCATGCGTAGTGTGTTTGCAGAGTGATGAGACTGAGTATTCGACGCCGACGGAGGTTCCCAGGCGATAACATGGCATCGATGGGACCCTCATAAGTGAGAATGGAATCTTGAGCAGGCGTGCGAGTTCCTAACATACTACTGCAATGATGCTGCTACAGGTTGGTATAGGGCTAGGATTGGGCCATGAGAGATGGACCGAGATTGGTCCGTGAGAGATGGATCGAGATTTGGCCATGAGAGATGGATCGAGATTGGGTCGTGAGAGATGGGTTGAGATTGAGCTGGGACTGTCCAAGACCACACCTCACTAATCATTAATTCTTGCCATCAGAATTTCAATTTTATGGTTGAATTTGTTTGTGCGTGTGTATCAATACAACCATAAAATCATATATCTTGAATATGAGCTATATAGGTACTCAAAGGCGCCCCTTTCCATTAATAGAGTTGCTTTCAGTGTTGTAATCATCTTTCATTCCCCCTTGACCTTGGAAGTTAATTGTAATAATCATCTTCTTGAGGTGTTCTAGTTTGTCTTTCATGTTCCTATTTTGGTCTTGTGGTATTTTAATCTTGCAAAACTCTTATTTTATTCTTTTGATGTTCTTATTTTAGTTTTGCTTTGCTCATTTTTTAATCTTGTAAGTAGTACTTCTATTTTAATCATGTAATGCTCTTTCATTTGCACTGCTCACATTTTACTATTATAGTGCTACATTCGAAAGGAAACACTAACACTTGGTGAATCATGCAAGAGTTTTATTAGATTTTAAAAATTTTTCAAGAACATAATACAATATACAATGGAAATGAATCAAAAATGCCTTGCAAGACTTGGTGCTAGCAACTATGTACATATTAAAATTCATTTATCCACAGGAGGTTTAGAAACGATATTCCTCAATGGATGAACTTGATGTCGGTTGTGTTGTTGCTTTCATTACGTCACTTGACCTTAACTCATCGGCCTCCCGATTGTGCTCTCATGAATCTCATTTCACGAACAACCATGAACATCCTTTAAATGAACTTGTTCTTAGCTGACCAAACCTCCCCTACTTGCATAGGGGACCAAGTCAGTCCCTCCCATAGGTAGCCACCAAAACCCTTCGTCAGACTTATGTGCTTGTCAAACCCCGAATGAAGGTGACTATGAACGGGAACCGTTCCAAACGGTCAGTCCATCTCGTGGACTTAAGAACGGTATTCTACAAAATAAGGGCAGCAGGTTTGTAAAAAGCAACAACAGCAATTTTTGCGAAATGTTGCCGAAAACTTGCTGGAAAATCACTACCGCTAGTATTGCCGGCAACTCTTGCCATCATAGCAACTAGATTTGTAATACCCCAAGAGCCCTAACAAGGGTAGTATATATCGAGGATAAGTAGGGAATGAAATAACACTACCTGGATACCTTTTGTCCTGAATGTAAGCAAAGAACTCCAGGGTTAAGCGTGCTTAAGCTGGGAAAGCTCAAGAATGGGTGACCCCCTAAGAAGTTCGCGTAGGCCCATTAGGGTAAGTTGTTATGCTCATTCCTTTCGCTCGATGCGGGATGTTATAGGTGGTATCAGAGTCGACCCTTGGTGAATGCAGTTCGATAAAGGCGGGGAGTGGCGCCGGGGCTCGAGGGCCTACTCAAGTAGCGGCTTCTAGCAGATTTCTAAAATGGTACCCCAAGAGCCTAGAGAAGTTAGTATATATCGAGGATAGTGTAAGGAAGGAAATAACACCACCTGGATACCTTTTGGGCTGAATGTAGGAAAAAAACTCTCGGGTTAAGCGTGCTTGAACCAGGAAAATTTAAGGATGGGTGACCTCCTTGGAAGTTCGTGTAGGTCCATCATAGTAAGTTGTTTCGATCCTTCATATTGCTCGATGAAGGATGTTACAGGTGGTATCAGAGCCAACCCTTGGTGAAGGTGGTCCGATGAGGGCGGGGACTGGCGCTGGGGCTCAAGAGCCTGTACAAGGAGCCGCTTCTGGTAGGTTTTTAGGATGGTAGCCTCCCAAAGGGAGAAGATCTGGGATCAGTTGTAAGGTCACATGACGAGGACGAGAGAGGGAGAATGTAATACCTCAAGAGCTCAGAGAATGGTAGTATATATTGAGGATAAGTAGGGAAGAAAATAACACTAGCTAGATACTTTTTGAGCTGAATGTAGGCAAAAAACTCTGGGGTTAAGCGTGTTTGAGCTAGGAAAGTTCAAGGATGGGTGATCCCCTGGGAAGTTCGCATAGGTCCATCAAGGTAAGTTGTTATGGTCCTACTATCGCTTCATACGGGATGTTATAGGTGGTATCAGAGCTGACCTTTAGTGAAGGCGGTCCGATGAGGGCGGAGAGTGGCACTGGGGCTCGAGTGCTACCCAACTATCTCTTCCAGTGATTTCTTCTTCAATTTCTTCTAGCGATTTCTTCTCCTTCTTCTTCCAACAATTTCTTCTCCTACTTCCTCCTTTCTTTTTCCCTCTTTACTTCTTCTTTTTCCCTATTTTCTTCTTTTTTTTCTTCTTAAGTGCTATGTCGTCCTTCTCAATCTTTCGATTTTTTCTCGCTGCTAGTCATTCCTTCTCCGCCCTCTTGTTGCTGATGCCGATCATCCTTTTCATTTTGTAACTGAAAATAATCCCCCCCTCTCTCTCTCGATATATATATATATAAGTTAACAGTGTATGTAAGATATATATATGTCTATATATATATATATATTTCTATATATTATAAAATTTATGTTTATTATTTATATTTAAATATTTTTTTATTTTTTTATATTAAAAATTATATTTATAAAAAATCTCTATATTTTTTAAATTTATAATTTATCCTATATTTTTATTTTTTACTTTTATAAAAAAATATTATTTTTTTTATTTTTATTTCTTATCGAAAACGTTACCCATTTTTGTTTTGCCGCCTGCAACCTATATTGGCCACCCTCTGTTTCTCAAAATTGGCCACTCATACGCGTCCAAGCTTGCCTGTTCCTCTCAATTTTGTCTCCTTCAACTTTTGGCTTTTTCTGTCACTCCATGTGCAGAGAATTACTTTTTATAAAAGCCAAGAATTACGTGAAACCACGTGCCATTCTTTCAATTGTGTTTTTCAATTTTAACTTTTCAAAAGACAATTAAATTCTTTTTTTATTTTATTAATTATTATTTTTTATATATAATATATAATTTATATAATAATTATATAATTAATTATACATATAAATAACTTTTCTCATTTGTATTACCCCATTAAAATTATCATTAACTATTAATAATAATTTAGTTAATCATTAACTCTTAACAATAATTTAATTCTTATTAATTATTAATGGTGACTGAGAACATTGTTCCAGCTGAAATTTCCTAATCATACCCATTTTTGGATATGACTTTCTAGATTCATAATTGAGTAGTAACTGAGACACATTAAATTTTTTTTACGCCAATCCAATATTTTGATCTATAATAAATATCTCCATCTCTACAAAGCATCTCGAAAGATTTTGAGTGACAACTATCATTATGTCAGGACGATTCTATCAGCAGTGAAGTCAATACTTCTAGTAAATCTATTTGAGTTTTCAATTACCATATGCTATAATTCTTTTATTGACCAACATCCCGATCGATTGAGAGACATAAACCGATCAAACTCACAAAACTCGATAATTATGCAAAGATCTAGTATGGTGTAATCGAGATAACACATCAGAACTTTTTCTAACATTGAAAACTCATTTCCGATCATGTATACCTTAGCCAAGGTTTTTCCAATCACTAACCAACTAAGATCGTGTAGGATGTTCACCTACATTGGAGATCAATGGATCCCATCAGCGATCATATGTCTCTATACACCATTGAACCGAGACTATACATAGAACATTTTCACCTCATATTTGAGCAGTTTTGCACGACATATCTCTAACGTCGGCGTATCAATTGTCTCAATCTGAGGACCAATTACACAATCGAATGCCAATAATAGATTATTAATCCTCTCAGTTATATGATCTATTATTGAATGAAATCACTAGTACAGCAGTACGGGCAAAAATAATTTTTTTACTATGTATCAGATACAAGCAGTGAAATATAATATACATACCATACATTGTTTAGGTATTTAAGCAACATGCATATTCCATAATTGAAAAGAAATAAATAAATTCATACCTACTATCTGATATAAGGTTGGGGTACATAAACAATTTATGTACTAAGACTGTGTCTACCTCACGCTGTGATGGTCCTATTCTATCCATACCTAATATATCAAATGGTACACTTCCAGCCACTTCTTCTCATGTTAGGCACAAAAATTTCGCGTATCACTAATGTCAATGTCTCAAAATTATACACATGACCTTCATATGTATAATTTATGGTAATAATAAAATTACAGAGAAAACAAAGAAAGAAGAAAAAAAGTTATATGAGAGTAGAAGAGTGAAAGTAGACAAAGGCTTGCAATTTCAATTTAAATCTTTCTCACTCCCTCAATTATTTCTTCTTCCTCACCAATTCCAATTCTCTGTCACGTCTGTGCAACTCTTTTTTATTATACAACCAATAATTAATTTTACTATGCAATCGACTATGTACCAGGCATTTTAACTATGCACTATATATTTAATAATTAAGTTATATAGTATGCATTTAATTATTAAACTATACATTATGAGTTTAATTATTCTTAATAATTAAACTTTAATTATTGACAGTTGGGGGGCAATGGTTAACTTTTGACCAATTATTTTTAGAGACATTTCAAGCACACGATATTGATACCAAACGCAACACTATATTGTGTGTAATTTTTTAGATTCTCTACCCAATAACAATTAGATAACATCGAAACCCTTTTCGGTATCGGTCAATCCCTTGACCCATCACCAGAATTTCTCCAAATCCCGACGACGTTCCAAGAGTTTTTGAATAGCGCCTAGCAATAGTTCAGGACAGTATAGGTGGCAATAAAGTTTCACTTTAAGTGAACATATTACAGTTGACAATTATCGTGTACTATAATTCTTCCATCACTTAATGTTCCAATTGAGTGAGAGTCATGGAGTGACAAACTCAATAACTATATGTCAGATCTCATTAATGTGACTAGATGACACCTTAGGAAACGTCTTTCTTGACTTTTAATCTACTTAGCCAAAGAACTGTCCTGTCACATCAATAGTAGATCACACAAGACATTCACCCCATCAATTACTGACAAGGGTGACAGATCTTATTCCCAACACCTGTCTCCATATATATGCTAGTAATATGGAACCACATATATGAAATGAACCTCTCCATCTCTTAATTGGATAGTTTGACTCGTTAGCAAATCTCGAACACTAATACACCAAACAATCGTGACAGTTCAACTCTAAGGATCAACACATCATCGCAACTTGATAAATCGACCATTATCCACCATGCTATGTGGTCAGTCATTGCTGTCACATTCGGTTGATCATTCCCCAACAACCACTCACAAGTCTACTAACGGCATCTCGTGTCATATGGCGCGTAACACACTATCCTTCCATCAGTATCCCTATACCGAACGAGATACTAACCCTTGTGTTAATCAATACTCAATTAATTAGAGTCCCCATCAAAAGAATCTAAGCACTATGAATAATTTAAAAAATTCTATTATTAGGTAATCTTGTTACACAGTTTCAACACCTTGAGAATAAAAATATCACACAGAAGATCTAGAAACTCATTCATATAATTGATTTAAAAAAATATGAATAAAGAAAATATTACATTTTATAGATTTATACAAATTCATACAAAGATATAATGAATGTATAAAACCTTATTAATTCAGTTCTAATAACATAACAGTACCACTAAATTCTGAGATACAGAAACAAAGGGTTGGTTGATAAGAAAACAATATATATCAATCGTGCAGCTGCAAAACATATAAAAGAGGCACACCTCTTATTAAACCTCCTTTTTTTTTTTCTGTATCTCCTTATCCTTCTTCATCTTTCTTTCCCTTCTTCTCTGCTTCTTCATCTTCTTCTTTCTTCCCCTTCTTCTCTTCTTCTTCTTCTTCTTTCTTCCCTTTCTTCTCTTCTTCTTCTTTCTTCCTCTTCTTCTCTTCTTCTTCTTCTTCTTCAGCTTTCCTCCTTGCCTTTTCCTTCGCCATCTCCAGCTCTTTGATCAAATTCTCCAGACAAGTCTCCGCATTTTCTTCTCTGGACTTCGGCATCAAATTCTCTGCAACATCCGCCGGTGTCATGTCGGTTTCCCCCAATAACCAGCAAACCGTCGGGAACAAATGGTGGGATTCAATGTCCAGGTAGTTCTTTGCCAGCACTTTGAACGCTTCAAAGCAGCAGTATGAAAGTTCTATCTTCTTGTCCATTCGGCCTCTTCGTATCAGCACCGGATCTAGCTTGTCGACGAAATTCGTGGTGAAGACAATGAGCCTCTCGCCGGCGCAAGCGGACCACAACCCGTCGATGAAGTTCAAGAGCCCGGACAGAGTTACCTCGCTCTCTTTCTTCTCATGATCTCGCTCTTTCACCTTCTTTCGAATTGGGTCCTCCTCTTCTTTCTTCTCTTCTTTCTTCTCTTATTTATCCTTATGTAAGCAAAACGACTCAATTATATATAGTCAAAGAGTTTTGAATAGTAGTGGTTGTGGGTTCAAAAAGGAAAAGAAAGGAAAGCGATAAACACAGTAATATCAGTTAGATAAACGGGTAAAGATTCAAAAATCTTTTTTCTCTGGCCGGTGAGATCGAGCAAGCAATCTATATCCTCGATGACTATAATTGACTTGGTCATCGTGTCGATCAACAGCTTCCTCAGTTCAGTGTTATTCTTCACTGAAGTCAACTCCAGATCATAGATATCGTAATCCATAAGATTGGCCATGGCGGCAATCATGGTGGATTTACCGGTCCCTGGAGGGCCATAGAGAAGATAGCCTCTCTTCCATGCCTTGCCAATCTTGGCGTAGTAATCCTTCCCATTTTGGAAAGTGAGAAGATCGTCGATGATCGCTTGCTTCTTCTTCGGGTCCATAGCCAGAGTCTGGAAAGTTGCAGGATGCTCGAACGTGGCATGGCTCCATGTGCTTCTTTTGTAGCCATTCCAGTGTTCGCTTTTGTTGTTGGTGTACAACTTCCTCACCCTGTTCTTCACGGCGATGGCCTTCCCCGCCTCCATTACATGCTTCAAGTAAAGCTTCGTGATGGTTTCCCGGTGCTTCTTGTGGAAAGAGAGTGCATAATACCTATCAATGTATATTGTTATCGTTATATAATTAGCTCTTCAAGTACTGCTTTCATAGAGATATATATAGAGTTTGTCAGTTGGAATCCATTTTGGCGAATAAGGGATAGGCATACAGAGGAGACCTAATTATATATTTGATCTCAATAGAGTTGTAACATATGTGTAGGTAATCCCAATATAGACCACACCTCACTAATCATTAATACCTGCCATCAGAATTTCAATTTTATGGTTGAATTTGTGGGTGCGTGTGCGTGTGTGCTTGTGTATTATACCTTCTCTCTTCTTCTTTGGGATAGAAGGAGATGGTCTGGTTGCTGGGAAGATTCTTGCTGAAAGCCCACCAAATCTTAATGCCTCTGAAGTGATCGGAGATCTCCTCATGTTCATCCATGCTAAGCACCGGCGAGTGCGAGTCGCTCACCATGTCTGCCCGGAGCCGCCTCGCCGTCGTCGTGGAGTTGGCGCCCAGATAGCTCTCGATGTTGGCGTAAGCCTTGCTCCTCTCGAGCCTGTCGCCGGTAAATTCGTGGAAAGTGATCTGAACGTAGGGGTAAACCAGGCTCACTAATTTGTGAGCGTATTTCTCAAATTCGTCTCCTAATATTATCATCAGCCCAGTCAAGGCTGAACCTAGTTTTCCGAACACTTCTCCTTACATCATCATCGTCCTCTCGTCTTTCTTCGCTTCTGCTTCGTGTCTGGCTGCTTCTGCTACTGCAACTTATACAGAGGGGACCGAAGAGAAATAGGGGAAGTTGCTTCGAATGCCTCCCCCTCCTTCGCCCTCATTTCCATTTCAATTTCTACGAGGGTAACTTCCACAACACAGGGTACAACAACAACATATTCAGCCGTTATCCCACTATGTGGGGTTGGCTACATGAATTCTAAACTTTTATGTGAGTTACATCCCAACAAATAGTTTGTCTAGAATTCATATTTGGATCCGACTAGGTTTTACGCTGGCTGTCGGCTACCTAACGCAACCCTCCTCCTTTATCCGGGCTTGGGACCGGCAGTGGATAATATCCCCTGGCGGAGTAATGATGAAATGAAGTTTGAACACCATCTTCACATGGAGAAATTTCATGAGATGGTGGTGAATGAAGATAATTGATATAGTTGTGTTCCATAACTTAGTTGACATGGTGAAACCAACAAGTACAATGTGAAAACACAACCTAATTGATCACTATACTAATCATCAAGATTAATTCTTAATTTTATTTATGAATTCATAGTCTTATATGCTCGACTAGGCTTATACAAGAATTTTTTCAGTGCCAAGAGTCCATATTTTTTCTACAAAATATACAATAAATTTTAAAATCTTACTACAAAATATACAATATACAATATGATATTTTTTAAATAATATTAATTATAAGTAATTACTACAAAATATACAATAAATTTAAAAATATTACAAATATATAATTATTTGAACGAATCATATACATTTTATTAATAAGAATGGACAATATGATATTTTTTTAATATTCTTTAAAAATACTGTATAAATTGACACTTAAAAAGGAGCAAAGATATTTTAAAAGTACAAAAATGTGGTGGCCAATTCCACCAAGTCTCACAAAATCACAAACTTTTGTTTCCAACTTTCCAAACGTAGGGCCCCACACTGGAAAATTCAATTCGAGCCATGTTATTCATATAGCAAGAGTTTTAAAGGAAAGTTTACAAGTCGACGTTCTCGCGATAAATTAAAAGAGTTATCGCAATAAATTTACAATACTCTCTCGTTTCTTTTCTCTCTATTTTTTCCTCCAACAATTGCTTCTCTATCTTCCATTTCTCCTCCAACTAGGGGTGAGCAAATATTCGGATTAACTGAATTAATCGAATCGAATCGATTGATTTAATTGGTTCGATTCGATTCGATTCAATTCGGTTACATTTAATAACCGGTTCGGTCCAATTATTAATTTAGAAAAGAAATCAGTTAACCGAGTTAACCACATGCGACATTAACCCCCCCAACCGCACGCGACATTGCCCTCCCCTCCCCCGAAACACAAACTCCCAAACAACTCCCTCTCTCTCTCCCAACCCCTCCCTACTATTGCCAGAAACCCATCCCCCCAAGAAACCCACCACAAACCCCCAGAAACCCCCTTCTCTTTTTCCTTCCTTCCTTTCCATTTCAGCCCTTCCTTCCCTTTCTCCTTCTCTGATTCTTCCCCCCTCCGCAACGACAGCCCTCCCTTCCCTTTCTCCTTCTCTGGTTTTCCCCTTCTCGACGGCAGCCTTCCCTTCCCCTTCTCCTTCTCTGGTTCTCCTCCCTCCGCAATGACAACTGGTCCACCGCCACACCTCCCACCACCTCTTTCTTTCCCTACCCTCCCTCCCATTCGGTCGTCCCCTTCCCCTTCCCTTTCACCTTCTGTTCTTCATCACAAACTCTCTGGCGCGATGGTAGAGGTGACTGCCATTACTCTCTCTGATGAAGACACCGACGTCGTGGACTCCAGTCACTCCACCTTCGCCCTTCGTTAAGTAAATTCTCCAGAAACTTTTTTTTTTTTTGGTATATTTTTCTCTATAACATTAATTTTTAGATCTATAAAAAAATTATCCTTTGGATCAACCTTATTTTGTAATATACGAAACATCGTTGTTATGGGAATCTGATGATCGGTTCCGATCATCAGAATTGCCGAGCGGCGGCAATAGTGGTCGGTTAAATCAGTTTCGGTTAGGTGGGTTTTGTCGGTCGGTTCGGTTCGATTACTCTCTTTCAAATGGTTCGATTCGGTTACAAATTTTTAGGGGGTTCGATTTGGTTATAACCGAATCTCACCCTTACCTCCAACAGCACCTTTACCTCATCGTTGATTGTTGCCTTGCCTTGCCCTCGCACTCTCTGCTTGACACCCGTTGTTGCATCTTCGTTGAACAATTGTCGTTGCTTGCCTCACTCACAGTCAGTTAGGCAAGGATGCAGCGAGAGGTGAGGGTGAGCAACGAGAGAAAGGCTATGAGATGCAATGCTAAAAGGGAAAGGGGAGAGAGAAGATAGAAGGAAAGAAGAGGATAAAATGATCATTGTAAGAAGAGATGAAGCGACAAAATAGTTATTTAAATCCCTATAAATCCATCTCAAAAAATCTTATCTATATAATACAAATAACATTATTCAATTCACTAACCCCTTGATGTCATTCTTCATTATTTAAAATTCTATGAATTGGATCTTTACTATCAAGTTAGACTCATTTATAATAAATAAATTTTAAATTAAAGTTTTAAATAAACAAAAATATGCCTTAAGCCTCATTTTCCCCTTTTCTTCTTAATTTTTTTTTTGGGTGCCTAAAATATGATGCTATATATCGTGACTCACTGTAATTGTATTATTTATTATTGAATTTTTTTTTGGATTTAAATTAATGAATGCATTGACTTATGAGATGACCTGTCTTCATATCTCTTTCGGCTCCTAGGTGGTTGGGGGGGGGGGGGGGCGGAGGTATGTAAGGGACGAATTATTATAATATTTTTTGTTACTTCTTCTTGTACGTCTTTTTCTACGTCTGATTTAAAAAATGAATGGTTGTGGGGATTTTCCTGATCAAGTGAAGATCGTACCTTTCACTAGATTTGGCCATTCAAATCATTATTAAGAAATAATATTAGGAGTCACGCTACTGCTTCATTAAAGAAACTTAAAAAAATTATATATTATTAAATTTTTTTACTTAATATCTCTTTTAATAAAGATGTGATATACCGTTACCAATTATAACTCCTAATATTATTTATTGTTAAAATAATTATATATTTTAATTTGTTAAAAGAATGAATTGTAGTAAATATATATGAATAAGAAAATATAATAACTTGTGTGGTTGTACAAACATTGGAGGGTACTCATCCAAGACACAGTAGGGGGGTGGCCACGCGCAACAAATTGCAATCCACCCTTCTATTATGCGCATTAACTTGGACCACATTAAATATTAAAAAAATATTCAAAATGTATTTCTGGTCCTAACGACTACATTAACTTCGACCACGTTTTGTCTCTAACTAAAATCTTTTACCTAAATTTCTTTTTCTTCTTTTTCTTTTTACAAAAATCCAAAAGGTTTGTCACTAGTGTCGTCCATCGTTCCATCCATCATTGTTCTTCTTCCATTTTTTCATTCTCATCTATTGTTTTGTTCACCACCATTGTTGTACTTAGTCCATCTTTACATTCTCTTCTGTTATTATAATACTCCAAGAGTTCAGATAAATATAGTATATATTGAGAATAAGGAAGGAAACAATACTATTTTGATACCTTTTAGACTGAATATAGATAAAGAACTTCTGGGTTAAACATACTTGAATTGGAGAAGCTGAAGGATGAGTGACTTCCTGGTAAGTTCGTGTAGGCCCATCAGGGTAAGTTGTTCCGGTCTTTTCTATCTCTCGATACGGGATGTTACAGGTGATATCAGAGTTGACCCCCGAGCCTGTAATACCCCATGTTTCGTAGAAGATTGCCACGTAATTTCGATGAGTTTAGAATACCAAAAAATTGACTTGATAGCAGTTATAAGTACCGAATCGACTACAGGGAATGCCTCAGAGTGAAATTGTTTAAGAAAAATTATATGGTCTCGATGAGCATTCCGAGATAAGATTTATGGTATCAAAAGAAATCGGATCGGGAACGATTTTTGCTATTTTCTTCGATTCTCATTTACAGAATATTAGTCTTCAACCAAATGAAAAATTTAAACTTTTAGAATACCCAAATTAAATTGAACTACAGATAAAAAAAATTGAATCAAATTAATTAATGTTAATTCAATTGAAATTCAAAATTTTAATATTTTAACAGATATCTGTTAACTGTTAATCGATATCTGTTAATTGATATCGATTAACTGATATATTAGCAACGCCATGACCGTCGTTGCGATCGCTTTTCTCTTTTTTTTTGTACATGGCCGCCATCTGGCTCTTCTCCTCTCCCATCAACTCAAAAACACATAGTATATGTATAATACATATATATATATATATACATACACAATGAAGAGAGAAAGAGAGAGACCCACATCTCTTGAACTCAATTGTTGAACATGAACAATATACACACATATATTTAGGTTACAGAAAGTGGTAAAAAAAAATGGTAGATGAATATATATATATATACGCACTTTATATATAGAGTAATAAAGAGAGAAGGAAATACCTATTGGAAAAGAAGAAAGAAGAATATGGAGAGAGTTAACTAAAAATCGAGGGTATTTTTGTCTAATACATATTCAAAAGTCCTAATTTTGTAAAGATTTTTAAAGTGTCTTATTTTTGCAAAGTTTCGTACCGAGAGTCCTATTTTTCCAAATTTCCCCATTCTTGGGAGAAGGAAGGGGGGATTTTGGCCAGGAAAGAGGCGGGGGAGATTCCCACCTCTTCAATTTATTTGATTTTTTTTAATATTTAATAATTAAATAAAAAATAATATAATTTATAAAAATAATCTTAATAATTATTTAATTAATAAAAATAAAATAATTTAAATAAAATCTTATTGTAATAAATTAGTTTGATAAATTGTATTCTTTTTAATATGTTCATATTTTTTTAATATATTATATTATCAATAAATAACTAATGCTCAATTATCATAGTTTAATAATTATATTTGTACATTTATAGAAAAATATAATTATATTAAGAATTGCTTATATAAGTGTTAGTTAAATTTTAATAATTTTTTTATTATTTTATGGTTCGAATTAAAAATTTTAGTCATTAACGACGGGAAAATGGTATATTAACGATGATTTATTTTGCTTGTAGTTAAAAGTTATTTTATAATGATGAGATTTATATTTAGTCGTTAATAGTATTACATTAACGACCAAAACTAATGTCGTCGCTAATTTTTGTTTGTTAATGTCTGTTTTTGTTGTAGTGCAGATTGATTATCAGGAAATGTGTTTTCTAAGATGTCTGTTGAGTTTCATGTTCTGAATATTTTAATGATGATTGCATTATGCCAAAACTTTAATGACCTCATATGTTTTTGTTATGCTTGTTTTGATAAGTTTAATATATGTGAAATTTATTTTTGATAGAATATATGTTGAGATTACTTTGAGAATATATAAGGTTAATGAACCTTGATAGGTTTAGCTTTTAGTATGTTTTATCTATTAATATTCTTATATGTGTTAACATTGTTTTAGCCGTATGTTTTATTGATATATCTTTTATTATGCCTCTTTTTAGGGTCATCCTAAAGATAATGCATGAGTATTTTAACTTATCATATGCTAAGTGATTTATGTGGCAACATTACTCAAAGTTTAATAGCAATGTTTTTTATATTTCATATATGATATTTAAGTGTTAGACATCAAGATTTTTGGCTAAATAATCATATACTCAAGTGATGCTACTTGAGTTTTGAGTCATGGGATTTATATTGTCTTATCCTTCTTGTTAAGATTATCTTAAGAACCTTAAAATGCTTATTTGTGATCAAGCTTGTTTTGTTTATCAATATGCTAATAAGTTACTCTAGGATCTCAAGAGATATCTTAAGTATCCATATTGCATGAGTGTCGTGTGAACCTCAAAATTGTTAGAGTAAACTTAAGGTTGGGGAATATCTTAAACACTCAAATTATGTGAAAGTATTTCTTAAATCTAGGAACAATGAGTTTTATTTATAAGTTTCAAACATCTTTGCTCTTGAACAAATGTGTATATACTAAGGCAAGTGATTCTAAGTTCTATTTCTTAGAGTCTAAACTTCTAAAGTTCTCAAGTCTTGAAATCTTAAAATGATCTTTTGAGAAACTTTTTAGGATGAATGAAGTGTTGCTTGTCTCGTTTAAGAAACCAGTTTAGGTTCAATGTATTTGAGTAATAAGAATATGAAATGTCTATCTTTCAAAAATTACTCAAAACATGCATTAATAGTGTATGTATTTGATGGCTTAGAAGTCATATATGCTTTGATTAAGCTTATGTGTGCTCTTGTTTGATAAAATGAGTTCTTATGATGCTTAAGTTAAAATATCTTTATGTAAATGATGTGCTTTGTTGTTAAGTAACATATTTTGTGCTCAACACATTTGTAATGCTTTATGTGTTTTATTTCAATCAAGTAGTAAGTTACTTGACTTATGTGTGTTTTATCTGAGTATGTTTCATAAAGTAATTGTGAATCTGTATGCTGCATCTTTATGTGCCATGTTGTGTGCTAAGAAGAATAATTTATCTTGGATCAGTAAAGAAATGTTTCTTTTTAGTAAAGTAACATATATTGTTCTCAACTTGTTATCAAAGTCATGTGTTTTAAGAATATCTTATTTATCTTCTAAGATTTTCTATGTAACCAAGTGAATGTGATTGAAAAGTTAGTTTTACCCAACTTTCACAAACAACACTTGTGTTTATTTGAGCTTAAATTTTATTTTATTTAGATGTTGATGTTGATGAGAAACTTGTGTTTTATAGTCAAGCTTAATGCTTATGATATTTAAGTGTTGGTGGAGTAATTGTTTTAACGATAATGTTCAAAATAATATATGTTGTTTGAATAATAGTCAAGACATAGAATAAATCAAGTATGTTTGAATATCACTCGAGTAAATGTTCTTAGTAATCAAGTATTTATTGTAAGTTTCGGCTATATCAAAAGTAATCAAGTAATCAAAGTTATAGTTGAGTGTTATATCTTTTTAATTGACTAAGAGATAAGGAAAATAGAGTAAAATCTTGTATTAGTCAAGTATCTCTATTCAATAGTCGAGTGATTTTAATTGAACAAAGATTATAAGGTTTTATTCTCCTTTAAGCAAGTATTTTTCATGAGCAATCAAGTAAAAATTGATGTATAATCAACTATTTGTGAGTGATAATCAAGTATTTTATGCATATCTCTATATAATCGAGTAGCTATTG
This sequence comes from Diospyros kaki, assembly GCA_036245055.1. Classification (NCBI taxonomy): domain Eukaryota; kingdom Viridiplantae; phylum Streptophyta; class Magnoliopsida; order Ericales; family Ebenaceae; genus Diospyros; species Diospyros kaki. The sequence goes on from BSEG01000016.1 coordinate 37,391,727, forward strand.
AGTATAATCAAGTGCAGCCAAAGTTTAATTGAGTAGAGACCATGCTTACTCGAGTAGAGACCTATATTAATCGATTATTTTTGTGCTGAAGTTGAAATCTATAGCCATTGAACTAGCTATTGCAAGTGCTTTTAATGCATAATTTTGACCGTTTAAGCTCCAAAAATGCTCTAAATTTCTCCTCAATCATTTATCTTGATTTGTGAATATTTTAATAATTATTTTATGGAAAAAAAATATTGTACTTGTAGATTTCATTCTCTTGATAACAAGTATAAAAATAGATGAAGATGAAGATACAAGACTGTTGTTCTAATACTTTCCCACCATTGCTTTAAGACAAAAAGATTCTTCAACCTTTCATCTTCAATCAGAAAAAATAGAGAAATAGTGTTTATATTCTATACATTCTTTGTAAGAACCCATATTTTCGTGAGGTTGCTACGTAATTCAAGCAAGTTTAGAATACCGAAAAATTGGCTTGATAGCAGCTATTAGTACCGAATCGACTGTAGGGAATGTCTCGGAGTGAAATTGTCTAAGAAAAATGATATGGTCTCGATGAGCATTCCGAGATAAGATTTATGATGTCGAGAGAAATCGGATCAGGAACTATTTTGGGTATAGCTAAAATGCAGCTGCCATTTAGCCTGCAAAATCGAATCATTGTAGAAGACTCTGGGAAGTCAACAGAAGCTTGAGGGGGTTTCGATTTTTCATAATAACTAACCCTTCAGTGGTTCCAAGATGAAACAATAGCTCGGTGAGGACACTAGGGCGAAATCGTCCTTTTTATCTAAGCTTTGAATTGTTAATTTTGGATTTTCAGTATCGGAATGCAATCTAATTCAATGTTTAAGGATGTTATTGGAATTGTCTTAATGAATTTAGGATGAAATGTGAGGGTTAAATGTATAAATTAGTGTAATATATAATTATATACATATATATACATATACGCGTGCTGTGTGTGCGTGTGATGGTCGCCTCTGCCCTACAATTCCAAGCCATGCTCTGCAACTCCACGACCTGCAAATGTTATGAAAATTTGAGTGTGTATACTCCAAGAGGGATGGGCAAGGCAGGCTTGAGGTGGTGGTTCGACTATATAAAGGGAAAAGAGCAAGCAATGGTGAAGGAGGGAAGAAATGGAGATGGAAGACACGACCGAGAGAGAGCTCGTGAGATCAAGAGAGAGAGAGAGAGAGATTGCGAGAGAGAGAGAGAGAGTGATAGCTTGAGGATTGGCCGTTTCCAGCTGCCAAAGGCGGCCATGGCCACGAAGCAGAAACTTCGATGTTCGGCCATGGCGAATTAGGAAGAAGAAGCAGCAACGAGGAGGCGCGGTCGGTGATGGTCGCACGATGCGGTGGTGATCGAAGTGCTCGGTAGAGACCAGAGTGATGACTGGCGAGGCTGAAGGTGGCCAAAGCTGGTCGCAAGTTGTTGCAACGAGATAGTGACCAGCTGCGGTCAAATACGGTTGTCAGCGGTGGTGTGACGGTTGCAGCAGTGACCGGCAGGAGCCGGTGAGACAGGTAGCTGGCGCGTTGGCGGTGACGGTCATGGCTGGTTCGCACGCAGGTGGGAGGAAGAAGAAGAAGGATGAGGAGGAAGAAAAAGGAGAAAGAAAAGAAAAAAAAGAAAAGAAAAAGAAAAGAAGAAAAAAAGAAAAGAAAAAGGAAAAAAATAAAAAAAATACTAGAAAAATCCCTTAAAAATAGGATATGGATATTTATTAATATTTCGGATATTTTGGATGAGAAAATAGTTCAGGCATGCATTTCGAGGATATGACACGCATATCGATGAAGCTTGAGAGACTAAGTTAAGGTAAGTAAAATTCTCTAAAAAATTTTAAAAGTTCAAGAATATTATTTTATGAATTTTTATAGTGAAATATTTGAGAAATATTTAGTTTGGATTTATTGCGAAAAAATAGGAAGAAATAGAGAGAAAAATAAAAAAAATGGAAGAAATTATGAAAAAATAGGTTTTAATACTTATTTAAATAAATATGGTGATTAGGATGCTTTGATAATTAAATTTGAAGTGACTTGTGAGAATTTTGAGGTTGGCACGCAAATCGAGATGATACACGTATTTCAAGGCAAGATGCGAATATCGAGGTAGCCCAATAAGCTTGAGAAGCTAAGTGGTACTTCTCAATTGAAATTAGTTTTATGGAAAATGCTTGGTTTGTAAGTGGTTCAACCCAAAACTCGATTTTAAGTAAATCATTTTATCATGTTGTCATGCCCTAATGTGAATATACCATGTAGATTGCATTTATATGTATTGATGATTAAATGTGCACATGTTCACGATGATATTATTGATCATGCATCGCATAAGGGTTTGGGATTATGGATTGGCACCACTACTCTACCAAGAGTGCACCCACACATCTTGGCCTGGTAAGGAGACTGTAAAAATGAGGAGCAACAGTTGGGTGTGGTCGACTCAAACTGAAATGATATGGAAATGACATTTTTCATCTTACATTCATGCACGAAATGTGTTTATTGTTCCCTTACTTAGATGATTCATCATCTAACTTGGTATTTCCCCCTAGAATATTCAAACGTTTCAGATGGAGATTGTAACAGATACGAGGATGAATGAGGCATGAAATTGCACTTAACAAAGTGCATAATGAATTGAATGATGAATGAAATGTATGTAATGTTGCCCATGTATTTATGTTATGCTATTTTGAAATTTGAACGTTTTGAGGAATGATGATATATAACCATTTGGTTAATGAGGATGTAAGAATTGAGTTATGATCAATGTTAAGATATCAGGTTTGATCCTTGTTTCCACATTTGATGTGTATAATGATTCTTTTTCGAGAAAATATATGAAAATTTTGGGATAGATTTGAGGAATGATATGATTTAGCTTTAAGTTTGGAAGAAAAAAATTATTATCCCAAAATTGTCCTAAGTTATAACGCGTCTGAAAAACGGGGCGTTACATTCTTCCTATCTTTCTTTTCTTCGTGAGAAGCTAATTTCATTCTTTGAATTCTATATTGTAAAAGCTTCTCAAGTGTTTATATTGAAAACTTCACTTCTATTTTTGGGTTAGTGATTGAGCCCTTAAAAAGCAAAGTGTAAGAGGTTACAACTACTCCTTGTAAAAGCTGTTTTATAATTGGTTACTGTTGAACTAGTGAAAAATAAAGGTTACAACTGTACCTATGAAAAACTGAGATTATAGCTGAGCCTGCAAAAGTTATAGTGGATTGTTACAATCCTTGATAAAAAACCAAGAGAGTGGATTAAACTAGTTGAGGTGAACCACTATAAATCTATGTGTGTTACGTTATTTATATTTCTTAATTTCATTTCATCAAGTTAATTTTATTTCCAACATTCAAAGTTTTTATTTACAACAATATAATTTGATTTTGTGAAGCTCACTGTCATTCAAGTTATATTTATATCATTATTTCTTAAAACTTCAAAAATTTAAGTTTTCAATAAAATCTCTTATATTCATCTTTTAAATATTCTAAAAGGCCAAATAGTTTCATTTGCACAAAAGCCTTTAAATCTAAAAAGTCTTTGAAAACCCAATTCATCCCTCATCTTGGGTGTCTATTATTTCTCAGAGTGTCATCTAATCACTCTAATAAGATCTAACACATAGTTATTGAGTTTGTGAGTTTATTATTCCATGACTCTCACTCTGATAGGACGTTAGGTGATGAAAGGATTATAGCACACAATAATTGTCAACTGTAATAGACTCACTAAAGTTAAACTTCATTGTCTTCTATATTGTTTTAAACCACTACTAAACGTTTCTCAAGACTTCTTAGATCATCATCAGGATATGGAGAGATTCTTATGATGGGTCAAGGTGTTGGCCAATGCCAAACAAGTTTTGGTGTTATCTGTTTGCTAGCGGGCATTGAATCTAGAAGGTCACACACTATATAGTGTTATATCTAATATCGACACTATGTATCCATTGTGTCTCAGATATGTCATTAAGTGTTAATGATGGCAGCGCGTTAAAAATTGGCAGATTGGAGCATTAAGAGTTGATTACCTCAGCTCTAATAGTCAACTGCCTCGGTAGTTGACTAACTAATGGACAAGAGTGGACTCCTGGTGCTGCCTCAACCTCTCTTGGTGCGTTCCATGTGGTGCAAAATTAAGGCTGTTGGTGAAGGCAATTGGCAGATCAATTTTTGACGCGTAGAGGTAATTAGAAATTACATAAGGTTGCTGCTTGGCTTTTTCTTCTGCTCTCAGTATTCTTTGCTTCTTTTTTTTTTTTTTCTACTTCTGTTTTAGAAATTTAGTTGAGCGTGAGTGTCACGTGGGGAAAAGACACATGGGAGCTAGTGAGTTAGAATCATCAGTCTAGCATGGGAAGAAGTACACAATGAGGTATCGAATTGCATGCTTAGGTGTGGACGGATTAGGCCCACCACAACGTGAGGTGAATTTGGTCTTAGTACAGAAACAATTTCTATAGACAACCTGACATCGAGCTACAAGTATATAATTTATTGTATTTCTGACCTAATATAAGTGATCACTATATTACTCAAGTATCATAGATTTGTACTTGATTAATAAAGTTATTTTACTCGATTAATATATATACATTAGTCGATTATTTTCACTAACATATACTAATTTTAGCACACTGTTTTGATCATCATCATTGACAGAAATGATCCTATATCCTTATCTGTAATGACCCTAAATTGGGTCTAGGTGTTTTTAATATTTAATTTTAGCTCAAGGGCATTCTAAATGTAAGTCGGAGTATTTTAACAATTTATGATAAATTGTTTTGATGGCATCACATGATTTTGAATTAATATGAAATTTCCTTGGTGTATGTGATCATGAATTTAAGTGTATGGGCCTATTTTTTAGAATTTGAGAAATAAATGTTTTAGAATCCATTTAAATAGTTAAATGAGTTCATGGGTTTACCAGGTGGGTTAAATAAATTGTTAGGTTTGGGCTTGGGCCCAATGGTAAAGGAGATTTAAATTTTGTTATGTGAAAAAAAAAAGAGAAGAAAATAAATTAAATTAGCATTTGTTAATAAAACCCCTAGACATTTTTGTCTATTATATGATAAGAATATCATTTTGGTAAAATTTTCTTAGCATTAGCATGCAATCTGTACACAGAAATTTGCAACCTTTCCTGTGTACAGATCTTCTAATTCTAGTGCATATCATCTCCCTCTTTACTTCACTATTCCATTTCTTTCCTTATCTCCTCAACATCATCTTATACTTCACCTCCTCCTTGTGTTTCTGTTCAATTCATTGTTTTGCTACCTTTCATTGCGTTGGTGGAGTTCTCTTGTTAGCATCTTCATCAGACAAGTTTCTCTTTGATCTCTCTACTGATGTTTTTGCTGCAAGTTTTTCTGCACTCCTATTTCATTATTAGTGCAATTCCCTTAGTCCTCTGAATTGATTCTGTATTATTAATCCATTGTGTAGTGCATCTCTATCTATGTGTGTATTTTATTTCCCTCTTGTTGTTCAGCTCGATTGTATAGGGAAGCTTCACATATAAATATAAACTCATATACACAACCTTATTGAAGTTACAATGGGGACTCACATCACCCCATCCTCTTCCTGTGAATGGCATTTTCTTCTTAACTACAACGAAATTTTGTTTTATTTCGTTGCTTTCTGTTCATGAGTTAGTAAATATATATATGCAGCTACACTCACTGACCCATTTATGTATACACTATGTTCGGTTGCCTTGAACCAGCGAACAAACGTGACCTAGTTGCAAATATATATATATATACTTATATATATTCACTCCATTCGCATGCCCCTATTCTTCTTAATCCTCCCGTGTATATACATATATACATAAGCAGGTCCAAATGCTCCATTGTTCTAGCCTACCCACCCACATGTATACATATATATATTTATGCGCATCAGAGAAGCCATTTGAATGAGAGCTCTCCCTCTCATTCGCTGTTTCATCACCCTGTTTGAATCCTTAATACATATGTATACATAGATACACACCACTGTTCAGCCATGGATGCCCTGTTCCAAGCAAAACCCACATATATATATATATATATACGAACAGCCTCATTGATGTTCCAGCCGAGCAACCCACATATGCATCTATATATATACATACCCGATCAGCTCCATTGTTATCCCAGCTGAGTGACCCACATATATATCTATATATATACATACATACCCGAATAGCTACCTTCGAATGCCCTGGTCCCAACCAACCCACTAACCCACTTTCATTTACACATATATATGTACATAAATGCTTAGCAGAGAGGCTGTGGAAGCTTTCTCTCTCTTATAGGCTAACAACCTTCATATATTTATAATCGCCCCTGTATCGGTTGCCCTTGTTCTAGTTAGGTGAACCTAAGATCCACTTACATATATGCATATGTATACTCACCCAGTTTGGTTGCCCCTGTCCCAGTTGAATCATAGTGACCACTTGCATATATATACGCATGCCTCTTGTCCGCTTGCCCCTGTTTTAGTCAACCTCCCGCAAATATATGCATATGTGTGTACATGCGTGATAAAGAATCTGCTCAAATAGAAGCTCTCTCTCTCTTTCTTAAGCCTCTGTTTTGTTTTAATAGCCTTATATGCTAACAAAAATGTAGACCCATTGAAAGCTCAAGGCACCCAAATAAAGCACCACGCACCCATTGTAAATTAAAGGCACCCAAATAAATAATAATAATAATAATATATATATATATATACACATGTTAAGCACTCACGCACCCATTGTATATTGCCACAAGCATAATTTATCTATTAAATAATTTTTGAATATGCCCAATTTTATGAGAATTCATATCAAAATTTTCCTTGCATTTTTTTAAATAGTCATTAGAATATAGTCAGTAAATTAAATGTCACTGTGTGTAAAGATCAATAGAACTAATGTGCTTGATGTAGTACTTTTAGTTGCATGAAAACTCTAATCATAAATTTGAGACTTTTTGTGGAGATGTATTTATCATTAATACGTGAAATTAAACCATGTGAATACTTATTTATATATTTGAGAGTGGTAACCTTACGTGATTTCATAAATGGCTTGTCAAAATGTAATATATATTATTATTATTATTAAATTTTGCGCACCTATTATTTTGCGCGGAGGAAAATGGTACCCTAGAGCACCTGGCGTGAGACGAGGTGGTCATAGCCCGGTAGGTTGGCTCCATATTGAATGTGAGTTTTTATTCTCTTGATACACTTTGGCATATGTTGTTTAATGGCTTGTGAGCCTACGAGATTTGATTTTGATGCTTAATTTTATATGCATATTTGCATAGTAATATATGGTGACATGATACATTTAAATTGAAACTGATAAAGTCATAAATTATGAATCTTGTATGAAACTATCGAGTTCTTGATTACTCTTTCTGGTGTCACCATATTCTTGTTCGTTATTCATTGCGTCTCAAACTTGCTGAATCTTGTGGCTTACTTGATCTTTCTTGCCATTCTAGGTAAAGAGAAGGCCATTTTCGAGGGCGAGTCTAGTGGGATTAAGGCCTAGGGATAGTGGTATATAGAGACACGTCCTAGCTTCAAGATCCTGATTAGTGTTTAGGTGAGGCTTAAGATAAAATGATTTTTATTTTGTTTGTTAACAATAGAGCCTCTTATTTATTTTGTATGGCCTTCGAGCCCAAACTCATGAGATATTGGGAATGTAACTGAATCTTAATTTAGTTTCCACTGCTAGTAATGAAATGAGTTGTCTATTTATTTATGGTTTGTTCTATATTATCTCTGTGATGACCTCCTTTCGAATATCCATACTAGCGGGAATATTTGAGAGTGGGCTCTTACATTATCAATTCAAAATTCTAACAAATTAACAAAGCACTCAACATTTTTTTTTAGACCCACTCATTGGTTTGTTCCAAATGATGACTGATCATTTTGAAATCAAGTTCAAAATAGGCTTCATGAACTAATTTATTGTTTTCGAACATTTTTTTTTTTTTTGGCAAGCTTAATGCTTGATATCTTAAACTCGCTTAATTGAATTTGGGAATCAAAAACCCGACCAAACTCCCTATAACCTCTACTTCAAAATCCCTTTATTGGTTTAATTCATTTTAACCTCGTTTTTATTTTATCCGAAGTCAAAGTTGGGCTGATGGTTTGGTCGTCTTATGTTAGTTCCAACTTTGAATGCGAATACCTCTCAATTCACTCAATGTTTTTGAGTGAAACAAAATCTCGCATATTTGTCTCAATCCTGTCTATAAGACCTAATAATGGGTTTTGGCCATTTTAATTTAGTTTACTCAAATTTTGTGTCCAAATTGGGCTCATTGGCTTAGTGAAAATGACCCATTTAACAATTTGGAAGAACGGTTTTTAGACACTGCTTCTTTATTGATTTACTTTTGATTCTCGTAAATTCTTCTCAGAGTCAAATAATTTGTCCAATTATCACTAGATCCATTTTTAGGTTTAGTTTTCAATTAATTTAAAATTAGTATTACACAAAGCATTAAGAGTTCACATAACACCAATGGAAGAACATCAAAATTGGGTGTTTGGTGTTTGGGTGTTCTTGCAACATTGAACCCACTCAATGCCATTGTCATTGTCGCCAAACAAAAAAAATAATAAAGGAGAGAACTAGAGTGTGTGTGTGTGTGTGTTTAGATCAAGAGAAATATGAACAAGAGAAAGAGATATAAGGTGAGACTAGAAAAGATAGTGATGCTTTCTAGTTATTTCTAAATTTAAGGGGGGAAATGCTACAAGAACCACTATACTTTAGTCCTAGAGGCAATACTTTAAAAATGGTTAAAAAAATTATTATAATTTAAGAGACAAGGTCAAATTAACCATTGTATATTAAAAGGATATAAATTATAAGTGGGTTAGTTCTTCTAAATTGAATTTGCAATTCTATCGAGTTATTTTAATTGAGGATATAGTTGGTGATGAGAATTAGAGAATCATTTGATGGTGTTAAAAAAAATCTATTATAATAGCTAATATGTCGTACATACAAAAGTACCGTAATTTATTCGACACTTTTTAAAGTATAACAATCAAATTGATACCAAATTTAATAGTACAATAACTTAAAGTTCTGTTGAAACGATTGTAAATTGAACTCAAATTCAAAGTCCAATAACTCATTTAGCACTTTATCCAAAATTTAACTTGAGCAGAGTAACAACCAGGGTTAATACAGCAGGGTTTATATATATTGTTACAGGATGGCATTGATATTTTTAGAAGTTTAGTGATATTGCCTACTTTAGTGTAAACTTTGTGAAGTAGTGAGCACATTTTTCCTACTCTTGTTTAATGGGTATTTTGATTTTTACTGTATTTCATGTATTATTAGCCATTGTTTTTAACGGGACGGGGCTTATTTTCATTTATCTACATGTATGTATGTTGAAACCATCTTTCAAATTTAAAGATAGGCTAAAGGCATATCCAGCTCTCCAACCTTTCACCGTTTAACCATTTTGCCCCCTTAACTTCAAGAGGGACCTATTAACCCCCTCAACTTTCAATTTTAAAAATATTAGGAACCTAAATTACTAATTTTGGAACAAATACATACCTTATTGCAGCAAGTATTTGGCGCGTGGTGGGCCCACATTAATCAAGCCAATGGGAGCATGCCACGTGTCTCCATCTGCAGGAGAGGAAGAGGCCGGCGGCGGCGGATAGCCGCCTGAAACGACAAAGAAAGAGAGAGCGAGCGAGAGAGGGAGAGCGAGACATACAGAGAGAGGGAGAGCGAGAGATACAGAGAGAGCGAGAGAGGGAGAGCGAGAGATACAGAGAGAGCGAGAGCGAGAGATACAGAGAGAGCGAGAGAGGGAGAGCGAGAGCGAGAGATACAGAGAGAGAGAGCGAGAGATACAGACAGAGAGGAAGACGCCATGGCCGCCCCCCGACCCCAATCGACGCCCAACGCCTAGATCTGCCCGCGACCCACCTCCCACGCCGCCCCCCGACCCCAATCGACGCCATCGCCGCCATCACCCTCTGCCCGCCCACGCCTGGCAGCTGCTATCGACGGCCCCCCAACCTCGGACGCTGCTAGCGACCACCGACAGAGAGAGCGAGAGCGAGAGCGAGAGAGAGGCAGGGAGCGACAGCGGGCGGGAGGAGAGAGGCAGCGAGCGGGAGGAGGTCGCCGGAGATGAGGGGGAAGAAGGAGGTGATGTGCTGCACGCGCCTCCATCGTGTGTGTAATACACGCGTTGACTCAGGTATGTGTAAGATTCAAAATTGAAAGTTGAGGGGGCTAATAGGTCCCCCTTGAAGTTAAGGGGGCAAAATGGTTAAACGGTGAAAGGTTGAGGGGCTGGATATGCCTTTAGCCTTTAAAGATAAGTCACCCTAAAAGCTCATAAATTCAGTGAGATTAGGTTGGGTTCGAATGGAGTTTTGGGCCGGCAAGGCAAAGCAGGCTGGTGTGGGCCTCGCCGGTTCGGCCCGGCTTCCTTCGGCATCGTCATAACCCAAGCAAGGTGCTCGCCGCCGCTCCATCTAGGGTTTATGTTGTGTTCTTTTTTTCTCTATATAAACTGACTCATCCAGCCCCTTCTCCCTCTAAGCTCCGTCTCCGTATCTGCGTTCTTCTGTGTCGCTTCTACGGTTTCCCCTGGCCCCTACCCCCTCACCCCCACCCGCACCCCCCCGCCCTCTCTCTCTCTCACTCTCTCTCTCTCTCTCTGTTGTTCCTTCATTTTGCTCTGAATGAATTGGAGATCAAAGGATGAGAAAAAAACTGCAACAATATGATGGATTCCGATCCATGATTCCTAGTATTTAAGTCTCTGATGATTTCAATTTGCTTTTCCTTTATATACATTTTGCTTTCTCATCATTTCTTTTTATGTTTCTAATTTTCTCTCTCTTCCGTTCTTCCGATGGAATCAATTAATTTTCGCTTTTAGATCAAATGGGAGATATGATGAGTTTTCATTTGGTCCGTGTTTCAGATTCAACCGTGACCGATAAATCTTCACCAAACTCTGATCTCTTTTATGATTTATCCTCTTTATAAAATTTCTTACTTTTGCGTTTATCGGAAAAGCTAGGGTTCCCTCAGTCTAGGTTGTCGGATTTTCTTCCAATAGAGACTTGATGCGCTCTGTGATTACATGCCTGATTTACGGGCAATATACGCTATTCCGACTGTCAGTACATGATGGGAAACTTGTTTTACGTATGAGAGCTACATCAGGGATCCGTGCTTGAGGAAGAGTTCTCTGTATTTTGCTTTCTTCTTGTTTCTTTGCTTCAAATTTATTATTATTCTGTCTTTGTGTACAGTTTATGGGATTCTGCTGTGATGAACCATGAAAGAAATTCACATGTCAGACTTCAGAGATTTTGCATAAAAATCTATGAGAAGAAACGTTCATGTTTCCTGAGCAGACAGACGATCGTTTCGATTTCTTTCTTTTATTTTCAATCGGTTCCTTTTCTATTGGCTTTCGATTCATTGGAGTATATTATTAACATAAATTACGAATAATTCAATAAAATTAAAATAAATTCCATCTGGATATCAATAAGTTTAACATTAATGTTACAAATGTTAGCTCCTCAGTGGTCGGTACACGATCGCTATGCTCAACGGCAATGTTGGGCCAGCGTGACCTGTTATACCGGGCTGGTCAGCTGCATCCGGGCCGGGTGCGGCGCGGTTAATGTGGATCCTTTTGGGTTGGGCTTGCTATTCGGCCTGCTTGGCACATAGTTTTAACTTTTTAATAGAATTGGCACATATACAATAAAATATACTTTATTGTATATTTTATTATTTTTATTGAAGATCATATAATAAAAAAATCACAGGTTACTTGAAAGGTTAAAATTAGATATAAATGACTATTTTTTTTTTAATAATACCTCAGTTTGTTTTTATTATGAAACATTGGCAAATAAAAGTTAATACAGTAAATATAAAATTATAATTTGGAAAAAGTAAAGATCTATAAGCAATATGATTCAGCAAATATATACTAAATTAAAAAAAGGGATTTTTTGCAATGGGCCAGTTGACTGGGCTGGGGTCACCCACTGGCAGATCATCTAACAAGGACGAAGCCAGGGTGAAGGAATTAGTTTCTTTTGTTCTTTAGGGCAAAGGAGAGTCAATTTTAAGTTGCATTTGGTATTTGAAATGTTTATATTTTAAATTTTATTATATGAAATGATATTATTTAAAAATTAAGTGTTTAAATAATTATTATATATGAAAATGTAAAATTCAATCATTCGAATATATAAACATAAATAGCTTTGTATTATACATATATATGTATAATATATATTACATATATATGTAAATATATGTTCATTAAGTGATGTTTGCGAACAACTGTTTAAATTTTAAATTTTTAAGACCCTTAGTATAATGGTAAAATTGTTTTAGAATTTAGTTATTATTTAGAGGTTATGAATTTAGATTTTGTTAATGTAGTTAATTTTTATTTTTAAAACAAATAAATTGTATTTTATTAACAAAATTTCATAACACCAAAATTTGGTGTTTGCTTATTATATAATATTAGAGGTACACTCCGTGCTATGCCCATGTATTTTAAAAAATAAAAGATTTTCAATAAAAGTTTTTTGGATAACAATAGAAGGTTATAATTTAATTTTATATTTTAAAATATATTTAAATAAAAATTAGATTTAATATGGTGCTAACTTTGAGTATGTTATTATATGAAAGTCATGAGTTTAAATTTTATTAGTAGATTTTATTTTTATTTTTTAAAAAATATATATAAAAGATATTTTGGAAAGCTGATTTTATTATCAGAATTTTATAGCATTAAAACACCTTATTTATTTATAATATAAATATATATATATATATATATTAAAGCAATAAAAAATTCAAAGAACCAAAAGGGCTTTAAACTCTATTTTCGCGATTGTCTTATAAAATGTGAATAAAGTAAAAGAAATGAAGAGAAATTTCTTATGGATTGATTTCACATTCTCTTGAACAATTAGTTGGGATGCCTTTTCTTGTGAGACTATGTCTAGATTTCTCGATTTTGATATAAAAAATAAATCTAAATTTGATCCATATTAACTGTGCAAAGAGTAGATTTGAACTTGAGAATCCAACCCACCCATCTCTCCTTGCTGACCACTGGAGCAAGCCAAGTGACACTTGAACAATTACTTTAAAATGGGTAACATGGCGACTCTATTTGTAATAGTTCACTGGTTTAATGGACAGTCAAAATTAATACTGATCATACCATCACACTTAAAAGGATTACTTTTTAAGTTCTTATCCGTAAAGATAGTTATTCACAACATTCACCATTCTCTAGAAATCTAGCATTACTAGTTTTCATAATTTTCATTCTATGGTTTGGACAATAAAATATATACCTCTTAAACTTCTTACGGTAACCAATAAAGTAATCATTTTTCGTTCGAGAGTCTAATTTTCTTTCATGTGGATTATATATCCTCATTTCCATTAGTCAACAATGCAAGTGTCTTAACCTAGGTTTCCTCATTATTTACAGTTCAAAAATTATCTTTTCAACAACCTTACTAGGAACCCTATTCAACAAATATGTTGCAGCTTTGAGCACATGCATCCACATAAATTTGGATAATAAAGTGTTACTCATGAATCACATTCATTAATGTTCGATCATTATCCACAATTCAAAAAGAGTTTTCAATAGCCTTACTTGAAACCTTATTCAACAAATATATTGCAATTTTGAGCACATACATCCATAGAAACTTGGGTAACTAAGTGTTACTCATCATATTTTGAACCATATCCATTAATGTTTTATTACACCTTTTTACTGCACCATTTTGTTGGGTTGTGCTTGCCATAGTATACTATGCACATATGCTATGACTTTTGAGGAGTTTAGCAAGTGGACTTGGACACTAACCCAACTCAATACACTTTTCATAATATTCACAATCTCTATCAGATTTGATGACTTTTATCTTCCCATCTAATTAGCTCTCAACCTCCTTTATATAAGCTCCAAGAGCATGTACTAATTAAGATTTTTTATGAAACAAATAGACATAATCATAACGTGAAAAGTCATTTATAAATGTGATGAAATATTTATTTCCATTATGAGTTGGAATATCAAAAGTTTCACTAATGTCGGTATGTACTAAGTTTAAGAAGTTGGGTACTTCATGTAGTTTGTTTCTTATTGTGCTTCACTTACTTAGTTTGCTTACTTTTAATGTAATCCACACACATTCCGAGATCAATAAGTCCAAGTTAGGCAAATTTTCATTATTTACTAATCTCATTATCCTTTCTTTGGATATATGACTCAAATGCTTATGCCACAAATAAGTAGAATTTTCATTCAACATGTTACGTTTAATTCCAATATTATGATGCACAATAACTAGAGAATTAGTAAAAACATTATTAAGTTTCAATTTATAAAAACTATCAATAAGAACACTAGAACCAATAATCCCAGTATTCTTAAATAAACTAAAACTGCCAAATCCAAACTTTACATTAAAACCAAAAATATCCAACTTTGAAATAGAAATAAGGTTCCTAGAAATTACAAGTACATAAAGAGTCTCTAATAGGTCTAGGTGATACCCAGTATCCAAGACCACCTTTTCAGTCCTTATACCTTCAATTGGAGCCTTCATATGATTTCCCATGAATAGAAAATCTTCAGTTGGATTAGTGATTCAGATCGTAATGAATCCCTGCATCATATTAGACACATGAGAAGTAACACCAGAATCTAACCACTAGGTATTATAAGGAACTTCACTTAAGTTTGATTCGAAACATATAAAGGTATTTGAATTACCTTTCTTTTGAACGATGCCTTACATTTCAGGTAGTCTTTTAATAACTTTTTGCAGAAATGACATATATCCTTTTTGCATTCCTTTCTTTCAGCCTAAGAAGCATTAGCAGACCCTTTCTTTTCTTAAACTAGTGTTCTTTTCATTTCATTCCTTTCCCAACCTTATGTCCAGCAAGATTAACGTAGTGATTTTCATGATTTTTAAGCCTTTTCTCATCTTGAACAAGCGTACTAGCCAATTCATTCACCTTCCACTTATCTTTAATAGTGTTGTAGTTAATCTAAAATAACCCATATTTAGAAAATAGTGAGTTCAAAATGAACCGCACTAGAAAGGAATCCTCTACAGTTAATCCTAGGGACTTCAACCTGTTGCAATATTAATCATCTCAATAATGTACTCTTGCATAATTCGCGACTCATTCAACTTCATGGTCGTGAGCTCTGCCATCAAAGTACTAGCTAGTGATTTGTCTGCAAAATGAAAACATTCTTCCACAAACTTCATGTATTCTTTTGCATTTTCTATTTGTGAAATGGTTGACTTAATGTTACTAGCAATTGTCATCTTAAAAAACATCAGACATAACCTGTTATTCCGTTCCCATGCTACATAATAGGACATCTTTTCCTCATTGCTTGTATTCATAAGAGCAGAAGGTTTGTTCTCTAATAGAGCCAAGTCAAGATCTAAAACCCCTAAGTGAAAATTAATTTACTCATTTAATTATGAGAAGCTCACACCATTAATTATATAAAGTAACAGATGATGCTTGAGATTAGATTGTAATAATTGCATAATAAATACTCATAATCAATTTCTAAATAGATTCAGATATTAAAACATTAAATATACAATAGTTCTCCTTTGGTAGACACTACTATACATTATCATAGATAAATGCCATTTAGTATCCTTAATAGGTGAATAAGATATTTCTAACTAAATACATTTGATATCTTTGAACACACAAATGCATTTTATTAAAATACTAATACACCTCGATTATACTCACTAATCATGATTAATGATTTATCTTTGGGTATACCCTGAAGGTCTAACGATTAGTAAACACAATTTATCCATGTAATATCCTAATAGGCATTTTAATACTATAGATAAATTGTTATTTATGCCTGTGAAACATTCTAATTTGGTCACTTTGACAACTAACAAACTATAACAATAATACATGCATTTTTCATAATTGCAATTGATATTTATGCATGTGAAACATTCTAGATGGTCACTTTGGTGACTATCAACTATAACAATAATATATGCACTTTTCATAATTGCCAAGAATTATTCATAATTGCCAAAAATGGCCTTCATAAAAATTAATTTTTTTAAAAATTTATTAATGGGTGATTCAGTGGGTCGGGTCAACCAGACCCAAATCTATTTGTTTTGAGATGAGATAACTCTTGGCCAAGACTCAAAAACAGTAAACAAAAATAGAGCCAACAAACATTCACAGAGGCTTTGATATCTAAAGCATGCAAATAATCAGAAAACAGAAATGAACCATACACAAAAGCGCAAACAATTTTTACCATGGTTCACTCGTTAAAGAGGGTTACGTCGACGTTGAGCTTCGACAAAGAGAGCTCACTGCACTATCAAAAAAATCTAATTATAGCCTCAATATACATAAACTCACTCTCTAATCTCACTGTACAAATAGACTCTCAAATCAAATTAGCCCCATAACCACAAATCTACATATTAAAGGCTTACACCCTAAAGAGAAAATAACATACGTATGAACAATATAGAGAGAAAGAAAAATCAGAGAATGAATCGTGCAAACCCTAAACGAAGCTGATAATCGTAGGCTGTGCGTTGCACATCTCGAGGTGATTGTTGATGATATAAAGGGGATAATAGTGGTGCAGATCAAGTCGTATAAAGCAACATCGACGATTAGGGAAGAGCCAGGCAAAACGACAAGATAAAGCACGCTAAGTGAAATGACAGGGGTGGTTACCGTTTTGGCCATCCGCTCAAGAGCCCAAAACGTTGCCGTTTTGGACAGTTGAGAGGGTTGCCAAAAGACCCTCCTGCCCCTCCTTAAATGGTGTCGTTTTAAGCTTCAAATAAATACAACAATTTGGATCCGGTTGCAACACACTAGATTAAGAACCCAAATAGTAGGTCGAGTCACCCGATCCATTTTCCAAAATGAGTCAAACCCATCCTTTAAAAGGTAGCCTAGGGTTTCTTCTTCTTAAACTGCCATCACCGTCGCCCCTTTCTTCCTCTATTGCATCTTCATCACTTTCAACCTTTTCTTCCTCCATTGGCGACTTTCCACTGCTGGCTATATACAAGACAAGAAGCTTCGGTTGTTGACTACGCGTAATAAAAGGTAGCGCCTTCCTTCATCCATTCGTTATGTCGACATCCATATGCCTATTGCTATTATAACAAGCTAAAAAAAAGATGAACCACAATGGAGATGATCGCTAAAGACCAAAAGCCATGACCAGTTGTGGTGAAGACATAAAACCATGTTTAATCAGTCATGGAAGAAATGTAAAGCCCCTCAGCCGGAGAAGATGATGAAAGTTTCCAAATAAGATGAAGAGACACAGCCAAAATCGCCCTCAATCGTCAACAACTACCAGTAACCGCCACTACCACTATTACATTTCACCGCCACCATGCTTTCTGGCAGGCAATTTTTCTTTATATGGCCTCATTCGAGACTTTTAGCGACTTGCAACATTTAGCAGTAACTCACTTCCTGTAACTATCATCTTTTTCCCTTTCACCCATGTACAAACGTTATTACATAAAGCAGAAAACATACAATTTCACAACCAATGCTCTGATACCACATGTAATCAAAACTTCTACATTTCATGCTAGATTATGTATTGCAAAATTAAATGTGTACCCGAGTTAACCAATGATGAGGACACCATAGCTTTCTTTAGAGAATGTAAATGTGTTCGATTCGGTTTCCCTCTCCTAGACTTAGTTGACAACAAAATGATTATGATGGATGGATGGCTTTCTGTCACTATATATATAGGAAGAGAGAAGACCTAACATTAGTTTTTCTGTTAGTATGGTGAGCAGGTACATGAACAATCCAACCAAGAAACACTTAGGGGTTGTGTATCAAATCTTACAATACCTAAAGAACAGTCATGGCAAAGGACTACATTTCAAGAAAACATCAAACAGAGACATTGAAGTGTTCTCTGATGCTGATTAGGTCAGATCACTGATAGATCGGAGATCAATTACCAGGTATTGTACCTGTGGAGGAAATTTGGTTATTTAGCAAAGTAAGAAAGAGTAAGTTATGACTAGAAGTAGCACAAAAGATGTAATATCCAAAAAAAAAAATTGAAAATGATAATATTAATATAATTACAAAAATAATAAAGGAAATGAAATTAATTAAATTTATTGATTTGCTTAAATGAGTGGCTGTGCGTGTAAGCTTGGAGGCCAAGCTTTGCACAGTGCCACTCTCTGAAAAATGAAAACAGAGAGAGAGAAAGAGAGAGAGAATTTGTGAAAGAGCAGGGGGAGCCGAGAGATTGGAAGAGTGAGAGGGCTTGGCTGAGGGAGAGATTGAGAGGGAGAGATTGAGATTGAGACAGTGAGTGAGAGAGAGAGAGAGATCGAACGAGGGAGGGAGAAGGAGGTGGCGGCCATGGGAGGCTGGCAAAGAGATTGGCCATGGCAGCCGATCGAGCTGTGCAGTTGGGCGAGGAGGCACCGCAAGCAGCAGCGCAGCCATGGGTGGCAGCACCAGCAGCGGGGTGGCCAGTGAAGCTGCTGGCAGGGGGCGGTGACGGCTGGTGGGGCTGGGCAGCGGCGGTGGCAGTTGGTGCATGCGAGGAAGAAGGCCGCGGCGGTGCTAGTTCGGCCACTGGGAAAGGAAGAAGAAGGATAAGAAGAAAGGAAGAAGAAGAAGGAAGAAGAGAAGCAGGGCGCGCAGGAGCAGGCTGCGTAGGAAGAAGAAGAAGAAGAAGAAGAAGAAGAAAAGTAGGAGAAAAGAAAATAAAGAAATTAAGGAAAAATAATGGAATTTTGAGATTATTTCGGTATGGGAAGTGATCAGGTACATGGGTAAAAATTTGTAGAAGCATGTTATATTTAAATTATAAATTTTACGCAATTAGAATTAATTAATTTGAGTCCCAGTTGTGTTATTTGCCAGGAAATGATTTAATTTGCATCCGGAGCTCGAGAGAGGTCGGAACCAGCTAGTTTCAAGCAAGTTCTCAACCCTCATCTCCTGTTCTTTAATTCCCGTAAGAAACCCTATGATTTCTCGTATTTTATACCCTCCATTCGTCTGTTTCGGCTCGTTTATTAATTATGGAATTTTGAGTCGTCTGATTTAAATTTAATTTATTAAGCTGGCTTCGAGAATTTTATTAGCGTGATTTAATTTAAAATAAATATAAAACTTATTGAGATTTTAGACGGTTGAATTATTTATATTACACGGTAGATTTATTTAATTAAAGCTGTGATTTTATTTATTGTCAGCGAACATTTTACATCGCAGCGAGTGTGTAAGAAAAGCAAGGAACGGCCGTGTAAAGGCAAGCTCCCAACCCTCTCTTCCTGATCTTTAATTCCCGTGAAAGACCCTGTGATTTCCTGTATTTTATCACCTCCCTTACTTTAATTCGGCACCTAACCTTATTTGTTCATTTGTTTTAATTTAAATTAAATCTGAAACTTCTAGAGTTTTATTTGTTGAGTGCCTACGGGGATTTGTACCGCCCCCATTCCTTTCGGAATGATGCCGAACCCAGTTTGGGGAACTAGGTTCCTAGTCGTGCGGGTTTTATTTACAGTTTTCTCGGATTTACTTATGACTTGGTTAGAGTTATTGAGCAATGGGGCAGGGGTCGACTGTTTGGTGACGTTGGGGTAGACTATTGTACGGCCCTGAAGTGAACCGTCAAGCGGACACTCCTAATCACTAGCCGTTAACCGATGTCAGGCACTGCTGACTAGCTCTGTCGGCATGTGATTTACTACATGATTAGATACATTGTACTACTGTTCATGATTTGATATGCACATGGGTACGGGATGCATATTGGGATATTCATTTACTAAGTATGCTTGGACACAAACATTCTAGCGTGGTTAGGTTGCATCCAGCGCGGGCATATGCATGGCATGTGGTTGACTATGTGGGCGGAGCATGGCCTGATGCCTGGATGTATGGGCTTCAGTGCATCACGTTGATGCTCACTACGCCATTGCATTTTTATGTGCATTATATGGATACTGGTAGTATTTAGTTCTCGGACGGGAGTACCGTTCCGAGGGAGCCTATGGCTCGGTTGTCGAGAGTACCGACATGAACAAGTGACAGGAGTACCGACCCGGGATCACGCGTGGAGGTTTGAGGAGATATTTGTTGCCTTTCAGGGCAGCAGCAGGTTGGTATGGCACTTGGGTGTCGAGTGTCTTGTGTGGGCCCCAAGGACCGGTATGTGTTTTATTATGCTATATTGTTGTATTGTAGCGTCTCATGCCTTGTGTGTACCTGGGGGTTTATCTTGGGGAGACTTTCCTAGTTATGTTCAGCTTTCGGCCTTTCTTTTCTTTATGCTTGCTGAGTCTCTCGACTCACTTTGCTTTCCATCATTCCAGGTAGTGTCAGCGTGGGTCCGAGTAAGAGAGTCAGCGTCCAGCGGTCGAGTTGGTATGGTGTACAGGCAGTCCCGTCAATCCCTGTCAACTCTGATGTTTGAGTATGATTTACTCTATTAATTTATATTGTGCTAGGTCTTTCCTCGAGTCTCGTGTATGTCGGCACAGGAGTCTATGTTTATTTATTTATTATGTGACCGTTGTGCTAGCGGGGTACCCGTAGTGCATGCATGTGTTTAGCTTCACTTCCGTTGTTCTTATTTTCGTGTATGCATGCTAGGGTGAATTTTGTCTTACCTCTCATTCTTTCCCCTTTTGTAAGCGCTATTAGGGATAGCACATACCTCACTTAAGGGAGTGATTAAGGAAACTTTTAAGGCTTCAATTAGGGCATGCTTTGTTTATGATAAGGGTGTGTATAGTTGGATTTTTCCCCGGTTGTGAATGAGCGAGGGATACTCTTGATTTTCTTGAGATTTACCGAGAAGGCTGCCTTAGTGAGGGACTGACCCTGTAATTGAGCTGGGCAACCTTGAGGCTTAAATATCTTCCCTTCTGAGTAGATGATTTGTCGGGCTAACCTCAAAGTGTTTTCTCACGATTGCTTGTCGTACTCGTACGGCTGTTGTAAGTTCATGGCCATGCCATTTGGACTTACCAATGCCTTCGCAGTATTTATGGATTGGTCAAGATTAGTGGCAGGGATACAGGTCTGGAGCTTTTCCTTAGTCTCACCAGGCATTGTTAACGCCCTATTAAGGCTTGCGTCAATTTCATGAGAGATGAGGTCGTGGTAAAATATGAGCTGGAGGTTCATGATTGGATTTTGCCAGGAGTGGCACGGACAGGTCCCACCATGTGGGAATGTGCTATAGGAGTCCGATGGTAGATGAGTAGGTATCGAGAGGTGTACATGGCGTACCGAGATGAAACCTAACGGTTGGATAATGCGATAGCTTGTGTGTAGTTGATAGTTGACTGTCTGCACATATTCGGACTGGAGATATGTAATGTAAGGAGGTGTGAAGGTAAATTGAGGTTCTAAGAGATTTGCATTCCTTGGAGGTTTAGGGCAACAACTCTAAATTTAATTGAATCTGGATTGATAAATCGAAACACCAATACGAAGTCCCAAGAGAGATCTGTGATGAGAATTCACTGAAGGACTACTACGGACTTGTGGACTTGGAGTTTACAGCAGTTATGCTACTTGGAGATTCGACATCATTACCTAGATAGGGTATAGGTATTTAGGTCTCACAGGTGGAGCGGACTACAGGTGGCCCTATGGTTGGCATGACGAAGGACTAAAACTATGAAATTCTATAACAAATGGGGTAAAGCAAAAGGTGGTAGTAGACGTTTTGGGCCGCCATAGAGCATCCGTGATGAAGTGAATTAGAAATGAGAAAACTCCTCTAAGATTGATACTCAGGTGTATGGCCAGGGTTAGTAATTAACGATCAAGATTAGGTACGGCCTAATCAGCTATTGGGAGTTGAGATCAGTAGCAAGGACAAGATTGAGGGTTGGTGGTCACCGAATAAGTCAGAATTGGATGTGGTGATTCCTTTAAGGAGGGGAGATCTGGCGACATTTAGGATCTCAAGATATATTGAGTGGATAACGTCTATTCCTAGATAGTCCTGATTAAATGATTACCCCTACTTATTGACGGAACCTCGAGCATAAGTGGCAAATTATGAGAGAAAGTACTGCCGAGAGAGTACTGTGTACCTGGTTAAGGATTAGTTGGAAAAAGTCAGACTAAAGGATATTGTTGTTGAATTCTTAATCGAATATGTCATATCATTTCCATGTCCCTACGCCTCATAGATACGTGGCAGGTCCCAGTCATGTTACCGAGTACTAGCTTCTTGTCATACTAGAAGATGGTTCCACTCCTGTCGTTACCGATTGCATTTGAAGTTAGCTGCATTTTCATTAAGCCTTGTGTTGAGAATCGGTTTATCATTGGGATTGAATACCTCTGCATTTTGAGTATGCCTTTAGGTTGATATGTGGTCGTGATAGTATCAAAAGGAAATGCGATGCGAATGCGAGATAGCTTCGGGGAACAGTTGGATTATGATGTTGTAATAAGCGAACCTTGTTGTATGTATGTGATATGATTGGTGACGTTCCTTAAGCTGGTTAAGGTATTAGTGGTCAAAACGTGGTCCAATTGAGGTGATAGATTAGGAAGATGTACAGGTGTATTAAGTCAAGTAGGATACGTAATAGACTTAGACTTATGGTAATACTGGAAAATGATGATATGGAATGTCCTGAAAGAGCTGTTAGGTAATATCATGAGAGTGGTAAGCGTATCTGGAGGACATGGATTGAGTGCGAATTTCGAGGACGAAATTCCATTAAGGAGGGGAGAATTGTAATATCCCAAAAAAAAATTGAAAATGATAATATTAATATAATTACAAAAATAATAAAGGAAATGAAATTAATTAAATTGATTGATTTGCTTAAATGAGTAGCTGTGCGTGTAAGCTTGGAGGCCAAGCTTTGCACAGTGCCACTCTCTGAAAAATGAAAACACACAGAGAGAGAGAGAGAGAGAGAGAATTCTTGAGAGAGCAGGGGGAGCCGAGAGATTAGAAGAGTGAGAGGACTCGGCTGAGGGAGAAGGAGGTGGCGGCCATGGGAGGCTGGCCGAGAGCTCGGCCATGGCAACTAAGCGAGCTCCGCAGTTGGGCGAGGGGGCAACGCAAGCAGCAGTGCAGCCATGGGTGGCGGTGCCAGCAGTGGGGTGGCCAGCGAAGCCGCTGGCAGGGGGCGGGGGCGGCTGGTGGGGCTGGGCAGCGACGGTGGCAGCTGGTGCATGCGAGGAAGGAGGCCGCGGCAGTGCTGGTTCGGCCATTGGGAAAGGAAGAAAAAGGAGAGGAAGAAAGGAAGAAAATGAAGAAGAAGAAGAAGAAGAAAAAGAAAGAAAGGAAGAAGAAGAAGACGAAGAATAAGAAGGAAAGGAAGGAAGAAGAGAAGCAGGGTGCGCAGGAGTAAGCTGCACAGGAAGAAGAAGAAGAAGGAGAAGAAAAGTAGGAGAAAAGAAAATAAAGAAATTAAGGAAAAATAATGGAATTTTGAGATTATTTCGGCATGGGAAATGATCAGGTACGTGGGTAAAAATTTGTAGAAGCATGTTATATTTAAATTATAAATTTTACGCAATTAGAATTAATTAATTTGAGTCCCGATTGTGTTATTTGCCAGGAAATGATTTAATTTGCATCGGGAGCTCGAGAGAGGTCGGAACCAGCTAGTTTCAGGCAAGTTCTCAAGCCTCATCTCCTGTTCTTTAATTCCCGTAAGAAACCCTATGATTTCTCGTATTTTATACCCTCCATTCGCCTGTTTCGGCTCATTTATTAATTATGGAATTTTGAGTTGTCTGATTTAAATTTAATTTATTAAACTGGCTTCGAGGATTTTATTAGCGTGATTTAATTTAAAATAAATAGAAAACTTATTGGGATTTTACTGTGGTGTGCTTACGAGGGATTTTAGACGGTTGAATTATTTATATTACACGGTAGATTTATTTAATTAAAGCTATGATTTTATTTATTGTCAGCGAACGTTTTACTTCGCAGCGGGTGTGTAAGAAAAGTAAGAAACGGCCGTGTAAAGGCAAGTTCCCAACTCTCTCTTCCTGATCTTTAATTCCCGTGAAAGACCCTGTAATTTCCTGTATTTTATCACCTCCCTTACTTTAATTTGGCACCTAACCTTATTTGTTCATTTGTTTTAATTTAAATTAAATCCGAGACTTCTAGAGTTTTATTTGTTGAGTGCCTACAGGGATTTGTACCGCCCCCATTCCTTTCGGAATGATGTCGAACCCAGTTTGGGGAACTAGGTTCCTACTCGTGCGGGTTTTATTTACGGTTTTCTCGGATTTACTTATGACTTGGATAGAGCTATTGAGTAGTGGGGCAAGGGTTGACTGTTTGGTGACGTTAGGGTAGACTATTGTAAGGCCCTGAAGTGGACCGTCAGGCGGATACTCTTAGTCACTGGCCGTTGACTGGTGCCGGGCACTGCTGACTAGCTCTGTCGGCATGTGATTTACTACATAATTAGATACATTGTACTACTGTTCATGATTTGATATGCACATGGGTACGGGATGCATGTTGGGATATTCATTTACTGAGTATGCTTGGACACGGACATTCTAGCGTGGTTAGATTGCATCCAGCGCAGGCATATGCATGGCGTGTGGTTGACTATGTGGGCGGAGCATGGCCTGATGCCTGGATGTATGAGCGCCAGTGCATCACGTTGATGCTCACTATGCCATTGCATTTTTATATTCATTGCATGGATACTGGTAGTATTTAGTTCTCGGACGGGAGTACCGTTTCGAGGGAGCCTATGGCTCGGTTGTCGGGAGTACCGACATGGACGGGTGACGGGAGTACCGACCCGGGATTGCACACAGAGGTTTGAGGAGATATGTGTTGCCTTTCAGGGAAACAGCAGGTTGGTATGGGACTTGGGTGCCAAGTGTCTTGTGTGGGCCCCAAGGACCGGTATGTGTTTTATTATGCTATACTGTTGTGTTGTAGCGTTTCATGCCTTGTGTGTACCTGGGGGTTTATCTTGGGGAGAGTTTCCTAGTTATGTTCAGCCTTCAGCCTTTCTTTTCTTTATGCTTGCTGAGTCTCTCGACTTACTTTACTTTCCATCATTCCAGGTAGTGTTAGCGTGGGTCTGAGCAAGGGAGTTAGCGTCTAGCGGCCGAGTTGGTATGGTGTACAGGCAGTCCCGTCAATCGCTGTCAACTCTGATGTCTGAGTATGATTTACTCGATTAATTTGTACTGTGTCAGGTCTTTCCTCGAGTCTCATGTATGTCGACACAGGAGTCTATGTTTATTTATTTATTATGTGACCGCTGTGCTAGCGGGGTACCCGTAATGCATGCATGTGTTTAGCTTCGCTTCCGTTGTTCTTATTTTCGTATATGCATGCCAGGGTGAATTTTGTCTTGCCTCTCATTCTTTCCCCTTCTGTAAGCGCTTCCGTTCGGATAGTCCCGATGGTTGGGATATTCGGGCGGAGATGCTTACAAAAGATGAGTTCAGAACTATGCCCCATGGGGTGTGTGATGGAATTTGGCTAAAAAGGTTGTTGGGGCAGTTAAAGATCTCAACTAGGAATTTGTGAAGTTATTTTGTGACAACAAAGTTTCCATAAGCATAGCCAAGAATCATGTTCATCATGATAGTAGAAAACATATAAAATTTGATCGTCATTTTATCAAAGAGAATAGATAGAGGAAGGAATCGTTAGATTAGTGTATACATCTACATGCCTTGATATTATAGATATTCTTATGAAGGCTCTTCCTAGAAACAACTTCAAAAGTTTGAAGTCCAAGCATGACATGATTGACATAGATCACCTAATTTGAGGAGAAGTGTGGAAATCCAATCCTGGTTCCCTAGAATAGTTGACATTATCTATTTAGTTAAGTTTTTTATGTTTAGAATAACGTGTGATGTGAATTCATTAGTTTGTTCTAGTTGTAGTTTCTTAATTTTGTGTATGTAAATCTCAAAATAGGTGGCTAGGATATTTAGTTCTTCATATATATATATATATATATATACCTTTGTAATCTAAGTATTTAAAATGAATCATTTTTGTGGAATGAAAGAGTTACCTCTCCACAAGAATCTTGATTGAGCAAGGATTTTAGCAAATGCAACATTGTGTGTAGACAACAAGAAAACATATAACCATCTAGTAGATGTATCAAATGGAAATGAAATGAACCACGTGTTGGATGAATAGATGCATATATATGTCCATGATTTCATTGTAAAAGAACTTGAAAATTTATGAGCAACACTTAAGGGTGATGGTTTAAAAATCAATTTATCTTGCGAGCAAGGAACACGTGTAGGGTCGGCCCATGAAAGTTGGGAGCCTAGGCCATTTAAAATTTGGAAGTCCTTTAAAAAATAATAAAAAAATATGAAAAATTTATTTTTTTTATTTTTAAGATATAAAATTACTAATTAAATTTTTGTATTCTAACTTAAAGCAATTCTTTTTTAATTATAGTAAAATTACTTAATTAATTTTTCTTGTGACATAGTTGAACTTAAGTAAGATTTTATTAATTTTAATTTTAAAAGCTTTTTTTTTTATCAAAACTACAGTAATATGAATGGTTAATAATATTTTATAAGTTGTCCATGTATTTGAAAAAAAATCATATTTTTTATAAAATTTAGTACTCCAATTAGTGTTTTTATTTAAAATATGATCTTGTAAAAGTTTTTATCTTTTTGTAGAAGAAGAAAATAATGTGCATATGCATTGTGTGACTCCAAAAAATATTATAACATCAACACATGAATTTTTCATATAAAAAAGAATTAAATTAAGATTGTAACAATCAATGGTGTATAAAATACTCTTAAATTTATATATAATAATCTTTTTTACAGACTTTATTATTTACTTTTCATATTAGATCTATTATCATATCCTTACCCTCTCACATTATTTATATCAAGCTCAAAATTTTTTATATTACTTGTAAGTACATTAAAAATATCTTGACTAGAGACATTTTAACTTTTAAAAAATTTATAAAATACTCTTATATTTTTATCAGACTTATTAAAATAGCTATACATCTTAATATAAAAAATATTTATTCTTTATGACTTATATCAGTGATACAATCAAGTATAATTAAAAATATTTGATTTTTTAATTTTTTAATAATAATATTTTTTATTTTTCATACTAAAATATTTATCATTATAAATTTATTGGAGCCCCTTTTTGGGTAAAAACTATTTTTATGTTAAAATATTTAAATATTTTTACTATTAAACTTGACAAAAAAAAATTAATGAGTCCCCCCTTTTAGGCGCCCTAGGCATAGGCCTCACTACTTGGCCTATGCCTTAAGCCAACCTGGACACTATATATTTGTTTAATAAAAGAATCTTCTAATTTTGTAATAGATTTTCATGTGTATTTTCAATTATTTAATGCGTCATTATAGATCTTGAATGCCCAAAATGATCATGCCAAAGTATAAATGTATTTGCATCAAAGCACTTCTGGTGCATAACAACATTTAACTTAATTTCTTTAATAGTTATATAATATAACCTTGAAAGACATGATGAGAGTCTATCTAATATATTCTACTGGGTTGAGACAATGGAATTATTGTATAAACATTCTTCATTCTATTGTAATCCTATCTCAATATGATACCATTTATGCATATATCCTTAAAATTGAGCAAATTGCTTGTTGTTTTGAAGAATATAAGACATCTTCAATATGGAATTTTGTTCCTTGCGGTAACATTATATGTGCTCTTCCAAAGCTTTCAACTAAATTTGAAGTACTAGGTATTGTATTGTATTAACATTAGCTTCTAGTAATGTTAATTATACGAAATATTTCTTCTTTTAAAAAATTGTACAGGTTGTTTCATTGTCAACTAGATAGACACACATCTTCTCCATTCATTTTAGGATCAACCAATGCTTTCGTGCAATCCATGATTCTAGAAATACATGTAAAATATCATGAATTAAAATTTGTAAACTAAAGATGAAATACAAACTATAAATAAATATAATTCATATAACTAAAGCTAACTTTTAAACTAATGTTAATTGTTAAACTAACATAAATTCCTATGATACTTAATCAGTGTGGACATTTTTGTCGTCGATTAAGTGAGATATTTTTTTCATTTGGCTATTTAAAGAAATTCGAGACTTCTAGATTAGTAATATCTATTGGATCAATATCTTGTGACTTCATGATTTTTTTTTTCTTTTTTCTCCTTTTCCTTTTATGAAGCTTGGTAAAGATTTACAAGATACTTGGTTGTAGGAGAGGTACACGACCAATAGCCTTTCATTCCACATTTATAACAAGTATCTTCATGATTCATTTGAGATTTTTGTGGAGAGTCAGTTTTTTCTCCTTGTTTCTTTTCAAAAATTTTCCACTTTTGTGGTTCTTTGTGTTATTTTTTTTTCTGAACATATCTTTCAAGATTCCGATAATTATTTTTGTTGTGACTACGTTCTCGATTGTCACAACCTCAACCACGACCATGATGTTCATGATCCTTAATACACACTTGTATTCACTTTGAGAAATGGTGTAGAGCCAATAGGACAAAACTAATAATTTTTTAACAAAACCTCATTATTTTGCTCAGCCACAAGTAAATATAATATCAGTTTAGATTTTTTTTTTAAATTTCTATTCTAAATATTGTTGCCGCAATTTATAACTTGAAAACATGTACCCTTCTACGACTTTAAAACAATGACAAAACTGTAAGATGTAAATATTGAAATGAAAATCAAAATAAACAATTTAGGAGACGAAAATTTTATAATGGCTTGGTTCAATCCAGTCTACTCCACTCTCTTAACTCCACACCAAGCATTTTAATAATTCACTTAGTTTTTACAGATTCAGGTATAACCTTAGTTTTTTACAAGTACAGTTGTAACCTCTATTTTTTCAATGAATTAATAGTAATCAAATACAAATAGCTTTTATAGCGAGCAGTTGGAATCTCTTACACAATAATTTTTATGAATTTAAGCACTAACCACAACGAGATAAGTGAATGATACACATTAAGCACTTAGAAAAGCTTTTACAAGATCAAATTCAAACAATGAAAGTAACTTTTCAAAAAGAAATGAGAAATTTAAAATGGATGAGAAGATAAGAACACTCTATCTCTTTTTTTTATATAAGATGTATGCTTTGAGGGCTCTTTTACTTGAGATAGATAGGTGAAAAATTTAGCTCAACTTTAACATAGTTTTTCTTGAACCACATATGCCTTTTATAGCTTTCCTTGCCTCGTAACTATTAGCCTTTTGCCTAGTGGGTAAAACCTACAAGATTTTTAAAATATATTCCATTCTTTCTGATTCCCATGGTTAGATATATAACTTATGCTCAAAGAATGTTTGGAAGAATTTTTTGTAGTGGTTAGAATCAAAACTATGCACTTTTTGGTTGTCTGATTAGTATAACGACTATAATTTTTTATTCTAGTACACTAATACTTGAGTGGAGACTTGCGATATTCAAGTGGATCCATTATCTACTCGAGTAAGGATTCATGATAGTTGACTACTTTTGCAAAAATAAAGACCTAGATTCTAACAACTCAAATTTACTCGAGTGGCCTCTTTTTCTTGCTCGATTACAAAAGAATAATACTCGATTGCATGATTTTTGATACTCGAGTATAACATACACCACTCGATTATATATTCCTCCTACTCGATAACTTTTCCAAAAAAAAAAAAAAACAAAGAATAACACTCTGTTCAAAGATTCTTGCTCGAGTGGGATATTGAATACTTGATTATAGAGCTATTATCACAACCAATTGTAATTTTAATTTAGATATTCAATCGAGAACCATTTGATGTTTGATTCAAGCCATGTTCTAACTCAAATAAAAGTATATCACTGTTAATTAACACTTTTGATTTTAGATTGAACATTTTTTGAACTTTTTGTAATACCCCATGTTCGCATAAAGTTGCCACGTAATTTCGATGAGTTTAGAACACCGAAAAATAGATTTTATAGCAATTTCAGGTACCGAATCAACTACAGGGAATACCTCGGAGTGAAATTGTCTAAAGAAAATTATATGGTCTCGACGAACGTTCCGAGATAAGATTTATGGTATCGAAAGAAATCGAATCGGAAATTGTTTTCAGTACAGCTAAAATACAACTGTCATTTAGGCTATAAAACCGAATCGTTGTAGGAGGCTTCCGAAAAATCAATGGAACCCTAGGGGGGCTCCGGTTTTGCATAACGAACAACCCTTCAGTGGTTTCAGGAGGAAACGATAGTTCGGTGAGGACACTGAGGCGAAATTGTCTATATTGAGTAAAATTTAAGTTATTAATTATGAATTTTCAGTATTATAATGCAAATTAAATTGAGGTTTAGGGTCGTAGTTGCAATAAGGGAATTGTACAAGTGTAATAGGGATGAAATTTGGGATTTAATGTGTAATTTTCTTAAATTAAAGTATAATATATAATTTATATATACATATGCATGTGCGCGTGTGTGCGTGACCAGCTTCTGAGAAGCTTTCATGGCTGCGATTTTGGACTGCAATTGGATGATAATGGCAGCAAGAATTGAGGAAAATAGTTGCAGCGGGATTTAAAGAGATTGGCAGCTAGATTAAAGGGATTATATAATTAATGATGTACAATATAGATATATATACACGCAATGGCTGCCTATAAATTGGCAGCAGTCTTGGCCGAAATGAAGCAAGCAAATGGCCACGGGAGAAGCTGGCCGAGAGATCGAGAGAGCTTGTGAGATTAGAGAGTAAGATCATGGAGGAGAGAGTGAGTGGCCAAAGAATGGCCACTTCCAGCAACCATGGCCGCGAAGCAGAGCTTCGATGCTCGACCATAGTGGTCAAGGAAAAAGGAGCAGCAGCGAGAGGGCACAACTGAGGATGGCAACGAGGTCTGGGCGGCTTTCGGTGGTGCAAGGGAGCAACAGAAGAGACCATTGCAGCAGCGAGCGGCCATGGTCGCAAGCTCAGCGCAGCCATGGCCGACGCGCAGTGGGCAGCGCCGCGAGCAGCGGCTGGGCGCGGCGTCGGCGTGCTGCGCGAGCAGCTTCCAACAAGATCGGACGCCGATGGTCGGCCATCAGGAGGCGCCAAGAAATCGGTGAGGGCGTCGGCAGCGCGCGACGAAGGCTGGTTCGCGCGGGTTCTGGTTGCAGGCGCAAGGGGAAGGAGGAAGAGAAGAGAAGAAGAAGAAAAAAAAAGAAATGAAGAAAGAAGGAAAAGAGGGAAGAAGAAGAAGAAGTTTCAGGTGGTTGCGCGGGGAGCAGGGAGAGAAGGAGGAAGAAGAAGATGAAGTGGGGGAGAAAAATAAAAGAAAAAAAAAGAAAGAAAAGAAAAGAAAGAAAAAAAAAAGAAAAGAAAAGAAAAGAAAAAGAGGAAAGAATAGGAAAATGACGGAGAAAATCCTAGAAAATTCCAAAAGATAGGAAATTATGTTTCGGTGATATCCTAGAGATTTTGGTGAGAAAAACGGCCTGGGCACGCATTTCGAAAATATGGCACGCAAATCGAGGAAATCGGAGATACTAAGTTGAGGTGAGTAAAATTCTCTAGAAAATTTTAAAAATTCTAAAATATTATTTTATGAATTTTCGTAGTGAAATATTTGAGAAAATATTTCTATAAATATTTAATTTAGAATTATTGAGGAAAAATAGGAAGAAATAGAGAGAAATTAAAGAAAATGTCAAAAATTATGGAACAAAATAGGATTTAATATTTATTTAAATACCTATGGTGATTAGGATGCTTTGAGGTCAAAGTTGAGGTGTCTGGTGCGAATTTTGAGGTTGGCACGCATATCGAGGTAAGACACGAATTTTGAGGTAGCCCGATAAGCTTGAGAAGGTAAGTGGTACTCCTCAATTAAAGTTAGTTTTATGAAAAAAGCTTGTTTTACAAGTGGTTTATGTTTCTCAAAAATGTTTCATCATATTGACATGTCTTATTATGTATCTATCACGTAGATTACATACATGATTATGAAATGCATAAATACATGTTGATATCATCGATCACATGCATATGAGGCCGTAGGGAGTACGAACTGGCACCGCTGCCTTACCAAGAGTGCACCCATACACCCCGACTTCGAAATAAGTGGCCGCTAAAATGGTAGGTAGCATGAGGGGGTGCAGTTGACACCTACGATGAAAGACATTGCATACACTCATGACATAGCATTATGTACCCTTACTTAGATGGTTCATCATCTAACTTAGGTTTTCCCCTGGAACATTCAACGTTCCAGTCGAGACTTGCAGAGATGATTCTGAGATTGGTGATGTGTAGTGACGCGAGACGTCAAGAAACGAGTAAATGTACCATGCTGTAATATGAATAGTTTAAGAATTATGTACATTGTATTTATTGTCAAACGCTTATGAATTAACTTTATAATGAATGTCATGTCCAGTTATTATTATATGCATTACCATGAGCAGGTTCGATTCAGCTTCCGCCTTGTATTTATTTTCTAGTGTAGATATCTCACACTAGATAAGGTCTTAGGGAATTTCGGAATAATGTAATGATAAAAAAAAAAAAGAAAAAGAATAGACCAAATTTCCTAAGGCATAACACGCCCTGAAGAAGTGGGCTGTTACAATTGGTATCAGAGTTTAAGATTATTGGAAGCCCTAAGTGACTCGGATATAGTTAATATCAGAGTTAAACCCTAGATTAAGGAATAACAATTTGGAGACTTAAGAGGATCTGATATTGATAGAACCAGTTAATAGAACCCCCAAGTGGAGGCCTATGGGAAAGAGATTAATGGTTCGTAAGACAAAATCCCTATTTAGGAGAGTCGGGAATTGTCGGTTGAAGGCTTAGAGGTTATTGGATTTAAGTGTTGTGTAGTGGAAGTGTATGTCTAGGCAAGTCCTGCCTAAGGAAAGACTTGGTATTTAAGTGTGTCCACTTGTGACCCACCTCTCTTTCCTGAGAATTTACTGGGTGTACTATTCACGTACAGACACTATTCTTGTATACGATTACTATTCTCGATGAATAGTAAAAGGCTGACGGGGGCTAGTACAAGCAAGATGATCTAAGCTATTAAAGTTAGGATCAAATGATAAGTATTTTGATGATCATTTAATATCTCGAAAATAGGACGTGTAGATCAGGAATCCAACAGATTAAGTTAAGCGAGAGGCCGAAGATGGTCAAATGATGGCATATGAGTTGTGTCAATCAATGAGCTAATAGTGGTGTGACCGATGTGACAAGTAAAGACGGGATAAGGAACCCTAGCAGCATGACGGTACTACTGGTTCGATGTTCGCGGTGACGGATCTAAATCTAAGGACCACGTGCCAAAGGCTGATGGATGACTTGCAATAAGGTACGGGAAGCCCGTCAATCGAAGCATCATAGTAAACTGTCTGGAAAACGATCAGATGCTGAAGATCTGGAACAACCCAATAGGGTCTGTATCTTGTATAGGTCTAAGTCCCAATGGTCTAGGGTGCGAGGTGTGCCACTAGCTAAGGTTAAAAGAGGCCGAAAGCCTAGGGAATCAACCCGAAATGAAATGGATTGAATATGGACTAAGTGTCCTATTTAAAGAAATGTATCAGGATTCACGGTCATCTTGGAAGTAGGGTGACACGACAAACAGTGCGAAACTCTAGGAGTAGAATACCTCGGTATCTAGTGAGATCATGAATGGTCGTGTGCCGATAGTCAACTGGATCTAAAAAACGAAAAGCGAGAGTTAGTAGATTCACGGTAAATGAGATTTCAGGTAGTAGAGCGTAGCTAGTCCAAAACCTTGATGATGAGTTGTGAGACGACAATCTCAGTTTAAAAAAAAAGTTACTTGTAGGTCGTATTGACCCTAAGAAAGGATGATGAGAAACCTACTCAACAGAGGTTGTAACTACATTTCAATGTGCCAAGTGGACGTGAGAATTCGAAAGTCTATAAAAGGAGACTTGTGAATAAGTTATGCCTTGTGCATCGGTATGTGGACCTAAATCGTTATTTAAGGTTTAAAGTATTATTCGATAAAGAGTCCTTGTGAGTTCGGTTGTTTTTAGGAAATAATTGGAACCAGGTAACGTGATCTGAATAGAAATCTTCAAAGATGAATTGATTTGGGATTTTCGAGGAATTTTCCTAAGGATTAGAGTACCATGGGAGATGTAAATACCTACCCACTCCAGTCAGCGAGATGGTTACGGATAGATGTCTTTGAGAATCTTTAGCGTGCTTGAGAGAGACAAGTAATGGAAAATGTGCCAGAATGTCAGATTATAGTAGGAAATGTCGCGTTCTTAATAGATCAAAATTTATTGGAGATCTAGAATTTTCGATTTTAAAGAACAAAGGTCCTGTTAGGCTAGACGATTAGTCTAAGATATCCCTGGTGGGCAAATCGAGGATGTGTAGTTGGGCAATGATTAAAATGATGTCAGTGAGTTAAAAAAAAAAAAAAACCATGAGGTATTCTCAGAAGATTTAATAGGATTATTTCTTAATTACCAATAAATAGTTTGAGATTATTAGATGTTTAGTTATAAGTAGCTTCAATGAGAATGTAAATTATTGAGTTTTGAAAGAGATGATAATTAAGAGTCGAAATCTCTACCTCAAATTTGATGAATTATAAACAATTGCAAGAGGCTGGGGTAATTGCGATTGATGTGTGACCAAAGTATGAGACATTCCAAAAAAAAAAAAATCGAAAATGAAATCATGATTTGATGATTTGACCGAAGTACCATTTGCATTGAAATCACGTGGTAATCGTGCCTATCGAGGATATATTGGTGTACACCTCAAATAGGGAGACACATGAGAAACATTGAGGATAATGTTCGGGAACGTCACGATAGATGTTGAGACTGAGACTTGCTTGCTAGGTCGTGGGCCAATCAAGAAAGAAATGATGAGAGCACGAGGCTCCGTGTCGAGAACGTGAAATCAAGGTCGAGGATTGAAAGTTCCGAAAAGTCAAATATCCCAGTAGGTTTCGAGAGACGAACCAAATGTTTTGAGTAGATTGGTTCAAGCAAAGGTCGGTAACTTGAGTAAGTAACTCTAAAAAGGATCGAGCATGATTAAAATGAGTTGACATAAAACGTTATTACTAGAAGAGTAATTTGAGGATTAAATGATTAATTTGATGATATAAAATGTTATTTGAAGATCACTTCGAAAAGTTCGAGGAGTTATTTAAAATATGGATATATGGATAAATAGGTATTAGTTTGGCAACCAATTAACAAAGGAACAAGCGATGCAAGGATATTAGTGTTGCTAGACTTGGAAGACAACGTTAAATTTCGGTTAAAGTTTTGGAGACAGATAGAATCTATTAATAAAGATTTCTTGAGAAAATAGTACATGATTAGAAGATGATTGTGGTCAGTTGGCAGAAACTTGAGATTATGTCGGGAGATGAATACCTACAAGAATGAGTAAACAATAGAAATCTCGAATAGATTAGCACAAGTAAAGATTAAGCAATGACTAAGTTTGAGATGACTTAAGGTAAGGCATAGCTAGTTTCAAGGATATGTGATGACGTATATTTTTTATGTTTTTGGATCCAAGGGTACGTGAAATAGTTTGACGACATAAAAATATTTCTTTAAGGAATCGATTTGATAAAAGTTAAGATGTATCGAGATCAGGAACTTTGTGTTAAGGTTGGAAAATTGTCAAAACATGATTGATTGATTCAAAATAAATGACGTCGTAGGAAATCAAAATTAAAGAAATGTCATGATAACTTAAGAATGTGGATATGAGAGCTGCGGGCTCATTATGATGATGTGAGTACTGACTTAGATAGGAGCTCGAGTGGAGACTCGTGGCCCAAGGACCGAGTTATGCGATTATAATTTGAAATGTATGCATGGTTGACAAGTGTACTTGTCTATAAGTTGATGGGTATGGTCAGTCTAAGGGTTCGAATTTTGATATGTGCATTGGTATTCATGAGTTTCGGGTGGGATCTTCTTTATTTTATCAATCAGGTGTTGATTCCGATGATGAAATTTTGAGATTTAAGACATGTGGCAAATTTCGAGGACGAAATTTTTGTAAGGAGGGGAGAATGTAATACCCCATGTTCGCATAAAGTTGCCACGTAATTTCGATGAGTTTAGAATAATGAAAAATAGATTTTATAGCAATTTCAGGTACCGAATCAACTACAGGGAATACCTCGGAGTGAAATTAAAAAATTATATGGTCTCGACGAACGTTCCGAGATAAGATTTATGGTATCGAAAGAAATTGAATCGAAAATAGTTTTCGGTACAACTAAAATACAGCTGTCATTTAGGCTGTAAAATCGAATCGTTGTAGGAGGCTTCCGAAAAATCAACGGAACCCTAGGGGGCGCTCCGGTTTTGCATAACGAACAACCCTTCAGTAGTTTCAGGAGGAAACGATAGTTCGGTGAGGACACTGAGGCGAAATTGTCTATATCGAGTAAAATTTAATTTATTAATTATGAATTTTCAGTATTATAATGCAAATTAAATTGAGGTTTAGGGTCGTAGTTGCAATAAGGGAATTGTACAAGTGTAATAGGGATGAAATTTGGGATTTAATGTGTAATTTTCTTAAATTAAAGTATAATATATAATTTATATATACATATGCATGTGCGCGTGTGTGCGTGACCAGTTTCTGAGAAGCTTTAATGGCCGTGATTTTGGGCTGCAATTGGATGATGATGATACTGGACCGATCACCGAGATCTGTCTTGAACCAAGTACCTGCAAGAGCGGGGCTTTAATCCCCCGAGAGAACTCCGACGCTCAAGTCAGTAGAAGAATATGCCCGAAATGGAAATTGAACCAGTAGTCAGATGATCCGTACCTGTAGAAGTCGACCTCTATTTAAAGATGACGTAGAGCACACTCCGAAGAGATAAGATAACCTCTGAACCGGACGTTGGAGAGAATCTCGGTTGACCAAGTCAACCTCGTTCAAAATCAAATATGAGATGAAGGATGAAGATTCGGACGACACGTGTCGCTTCTTGAGACAAGCACGTGACAGCACCATATTGGTAGTCTCCGAGAGTAGTATAGTAATTTTACCCAAAGTAAAATATCCCCTCATCACTTGCCCCCCCAACTCCTTGAGCTGCGAGAGAGAGGAGCTCGGGTAGCTGAAGGAGTAGTCCTCTTAAGCTTTCCTGCTTTCCTGTAAAAAGAGGTTTTGCAAAAAAGATAAATGAATAAGATTAAAGAGCTCTATTATTGGCTATTGTTGGCTCGTTTCCCAATTAAAAATCCCATCACCACTCCCCATGGCCCTCCAAAGATTCTATAAAAAGGGAGGTGGGGATGGTCCCCTCCTCACAAACACAATTGGAGTGAAAACCTACATGGGAGTGAAGTAAAAAGGTAAGAGATCTTTCATCTCCTCTTCTCTTTTTCTTTATTTTATTTATCTGCTTTTTTTATTTTATTTCAGTAGTTTTTTTATTTTATTTTTTTTTAAAGAAAATATGTTTTCTCATATGCGTGGCCAAGACCAGTGGTCTCGACCATGCTTGGAGCAGGTCGCGCGGCCAAAACGCGCGCTGGCCGCACTAGCCGAGGCCGCATGCCTCGACCGCGCGACTTGCCCAAGCGCGCGGGCCGAGGCCGTGTGCCTCGGCTCCCTACCCCTTTAACCCTTTTTTTTTTTTTTAATTTTAAGAGACCATTGGTCTCGGCCTCGTGGTCTTTTTTTTTTTTTTTGAGACCATTGGTCTCAGCCTCATGGGCTTGGACCTTGAGACCTCTTTTCCCCTTGTCTCTAATTGCTTATTTCTTGGCTGATTCTTTCGTGCAGGATTTTCACGGGGTTCAAGAGACTTCTAAGTAGTGCGTTCAAGTTCACCAAGGGACGAACCGGCTCCCTCTTAAGGGTTCTCTCGTGCGTTTCTCTTCCATCCTTGGAATTCTTCTCATCAGCCGGTATTCCTTTGCCTCTCTTCTCTTATTTTTTGTGGCTTTTTCTTGTCTCTCTTCCCATGTTACGTTGCTTTAGTAAGTCGATCTCCATAGCCTCCTCTAGCAACCCAGATGGGAATAGCTCGGACTCTTCTAGCTCCTCTAGCTCCTTTAGCTCATCTTCCTAGTCTGGTAGGCAAATAAGAGATGCTGGGACCTCTCGACCTCGTCCTCATGCCCTTTCTTTCGATAATGATACCGACACAGAGTTAGAGCTCCATCGTAACGGTCTCCCTGATGACCTAACCCCTGCCTATTCTGCCTTGTCCGAGGATGAGGTCTCTGGACTCGCCCGGAAATATCATCTCCCCATTAAGGGCTACTGGTATTCAACACCCTCCAACCTTAGAGCCCATCAATCCCCTCCGGGGGGTTTAACCATCTATGAAACCTCTCTTGAAGCAGGGTGTCGGTTCCCTTTCGAAAGCACCATAGCCGAGATCTTTCGACTCGTAGGGTTATCTCTTTCTCAACTAGTGCCCAACGGATGGAGGAACTTAGTCTCTTTCGTTATATGTTGTCGGGGGAAAGGTATTGTCCCCAAAGCTAAACTCTTTTTAAAATTATTTCGCCTCGTATGTGTTGATAAGTCCGAGTTTCGCTATTCTTTCATGGCGTACCCTGGTTGCAAGTTCCTCGTAGACACCCCGTCCTCCTTAAAATGTTAGAAAAATCGATATTTTTTTATGGGATCCGCCTCAGTTACTATGGGTCTGCCCATCGCCTGGCGTCGGCCTCCCTGTAAGAATTTTCCTCGTGAAATGTCCCATTTAGATAGGAGGGACGCCGAGCTTTTGATGGGTTTGGAGCACGTCAGTACCGCCAGGTTGATTAACGATCAAACCCTGTTTCTTGGGGGTCTGTGTCGATACCCCTGCCCAGCAGCCGACACTCCCTTAGGTTGATTTTTCCCGCTCTCTCGTTCTGCTTCTTGTCTCTAATTTCTGACATTTGATCTTATTTTGCTTTGCAGCCAAGATGATTGATGATGCGAAGCTGTGGGGGACTGACAAACAGGCTGCTGAAGAGGCCAAACGAGCCCGAAAAAATGCCAAGAGGCATACCCGAGACTCCAGGCTCCCACCTCGGCACAAGAAATCAAAAGCCTCCGGGTCCCGCTCTTCTCTGCCCTACACCGAGGTAGGAGGCTCTCAGGGCACCGAGCCCCTCTCTGACATGGTTGAAGAAAAGGCACCTAGTCCCGCCAGGGCTCTTCACCGACCCAACTGGAATGTCCATGAGACAGACCACAGCAGCGAGGCTTGGGTGGCGACTCAGCTTATTCAGGGTCTTCCCACTCAGGCAGACATGAAGGGGGCCGCCGACCTGACTTCGGAGACCTTGGAGTCTTGCTACGGCCAGGGCTTGGTTCAGGTTAGCCTTTCGGACTTTTAATTTAGAGAACTCTCATCCCCTATATTCTAACTTTGTGCTATTTGAACAAAGTATTGTCGCTCATAACGAGCTCCAAATGTGAATGGCGAGAAACTCACAAAGAATGTTGGAGATGGATAATGCCCTTGCCGACTGCCATAGGACCATCGAGCAGCGGGACGAGGATCTGAGGGCTCAACATCAACGATACGAGGAGCTTGAGGGACGCCTTCAGGGGCTCGAGATTAGCCACCATGCCATGGAGAAAGAGTTAGGACGGACTCAAGAGCGCAACCGGGAGCTTGAAGAGAAGTATGCAAACCCCACCCAACTCCCTGAGGTGAGAGGATTTATTAAACATGAGCTGCAAGGGGTATGGAGGAGAGGTTTCACCCGCTGCACGGAGGAAGTTCAAAGGGCCTATCCTGACCTCAGTTTTGCTCCTGTCAAGTCCATGGAAGAAGTGATCGCCGAGCTCCGCCAAGCATCATCCTCCCAAGCCCCAGCAATTGAATCCGAGGAGTTCGAAGAAGAAGAAACCTAGTTGTAGTTGCATGTATCTTCTTTCCATAAGTTTGAATTGTACTAGACTTTTGATCTCTCATTGAATAAAATGCCTCGTAGTCATGCTATTTTTGTAATAATCCGAGCCGAGTGATCTCTATTACCTGATTTCTCGCCCCTCCACCGTCGCTCGCATGTTGACGCGGTGGCGAATACTTGTTCTACCTGGTTCCTTTTGATTAGGGGTGGTGTAATACCCGAAAAACTTTCGAGTAAGAAAAATGTGGTTTCAAAGAAAATCGGTATCAGAATAGTTCAAAAAAATGTCTGAATCGACTAGAGGGAATGCCTGGAGGCTCATATACCTAAAGAAATAGGCATATACCTATTAAGAATCTCAAGAAATGATTTTTAGCATCGAGAAAAATTGGATCAGGAATTATTTTCGGTACAGCTAAAATATAGCTATAATTCTGGCTGAAAAATCAAATTATCGCATGAGACTTTTGAGAAGTTAAAAGAACCCTAATAAAGTTCATATTTAGCATCTAGAACAACCCTTTAGCAGTTTCAAGAAGAAACAAAAGGATTTACGACCAAAATGAAGATTCGGGCCTAAGTGCAATTTCTTGAATTTGCCCGAGAAAGGTCAAAATGACATTTTTTAGGAATCTTAGAGGAAGAAATGAAGATTTCAAAGGTTGAGGGACTCAATGGAAGTTATAGAAAGTTCAGGGGCTTCATGGAAATACCAAAATATAAAGAAGCCAAAATAAAGAGGCAAAAATGCAATTTTCAGAACTTGGAAGCTGCCATGGCAGACCAAGCTTCTGGCCAGCCTTCCTATCACCGAATTCGGTGGCGAAAGGCCCAAGAAATTGGCAAGGAACGTCGGGGCAAGGCCCTAGAATCAATATTGGCCGACAATTGGCTTTGATTTGGTCGAAAATGGCCAAATTTTCGACCGAAAGCAACCATAATTTACTCTAAGTAAATCGACTTTTGGGCAACTTTCGGTGCGTTTTGGACAGATCTAGGGCACGGGAACGCCTTAGTGGCTTCGGGTGAAGCAAGATCCGTCGTTTTTGGGTTCCAATTCGGCTATAAATAGAGGATCTAGTGGTAGAGAGTTTTGCAAGATTTGAGCTTAAAATCGACCTCATTTTTGAACGAATTGAGGCACCAAACCATAGGGCTTTTGTTGCCCATGAGGTAAGGATCATTTCTGGAAATTTTGAGAGATTTTGGAGTTCATTTGAGGGGTGATCGGAGTTTCGCCGGAAAAATCAGATCTCGCCGGAACCGGACTGAATTTTGCTCGGAGGGAGGTCTTCCAAGTATTCTTTCAAGCTCAAATTTGGTCAGATTGATCAACTCAAGGTAAGCTATCTTCTGGTATAGTCAGTTTAATTTTCCAGTGTGCCGGCGCCAGAGAAGATGACCGGAGATAATTTTTAGTATTATTTAAATGCTGAAATAAAGAAAAATAGAGTAAAAATAGAAATAAAAGAGATAAAATTCTGGAAAAATATCCAAAACTACAAGAAAAAGGAATAGTTCAGTTTTATAAAATTTTATTTGAGAAATTTTATGATGAAATAATTATTTTTAATTTTCGAAAGGAAACTTAATTAGAGAAAAATAGGAGGAGGTGTTGGAAAATTATTAGAAAATTCATAGATATTAGAAATGTTATTTTAGAAATTTTCATGAAGAAATATTAAATAAATTACCTGATTAGGTATTTATTTTTAATTTTGTAAGAATTTATGGTCATGAAAAATAAAGGAAAAACTGAGAAAAATAGAGGAAAAATAAGAAAAAGTCTGGAAAAATTATATTTTTTGATTTTACTTGGAAATGACTGGCCAGGAAGTGATTTGGCCAAGAATCTTGACAATTTGCATTATTTTCGAGGATAACACGCAAATCGAGGCAAGACAAATTCTGTTTAAGGTGAGTGATTTTGCCCCTATAACCTATATATGATATGAATACCTTTCTATGCATGAAATCTATGTATGTTATGATCATTTTCATATACTGTTGCATGAGAAGTCATGAGGTATGCATGACATAATATTATTGTCATATTAAACTCATACATGGAATTGATGGAACAACGTTAGGATTATCCTGCAAAGGTTCGGGATTCTGCCTAGAGTTCCGTGCCAGGCTGGTGGGCCAGGGAAGTTACACTAGGGTATTTGTTTATAAATGTCCATGCATCATTCATTCATTCATACTTATATAACCCTCACTTAGAAGATTTCATCTTCTAATATTGGACTATGTCCCTGGAATATTTCACGTTCCAGGCGGGACGAGCGGCCGGAAGGGCAAGGAAGTGATCGAGGCATGAGCTTGATGGATATTTTATGGGCCCCATGTGGGGCTAGGACCATCTATTATATTTCGTTGTATTATTTAGACTTTAACAATATTATGTCGGGTGAACGATGTGTATGCACCCACGTATGATGTGTTTTCGAGGATCTTTACAGGTTCTGATCTTGCTTTCGCTTATGTTTTAAAGTGTATCATTCATTTGTAATGTTTGGGATTGCTACTTATAAAGGATATGTTGAGGATTTACCTTTGGTTGAAGTTTGATGTAAAAAAAAAAAAAATCCTAGCATATATTAATGCCCTGAAAAGGCTGGGGTGTTACAGTTGGTATCAGAGCCAAAGTTCTATTTGGAGAATCAGGATAGATCTTTAGGGATCTATAAACTCGATGTTTAGAAAACTTAGATTAAGAAATTCTTATCTATAGATTAGGAGATTAATTATCGAAGTTTAAAGGTTACGAACTCAAGCGGGTTGTACTGAATTGTGCATGTCTAGGAAAGTTCTGGCTAAGGCAAGATTTGGTACTTAAGTGTGTCCATTGTGACCCACCTCTCTTACCTGGGAACTTACCTGGTGCACTGTTCATGTACAAAACGCTAAATGGCTACTGTTCTCGGTGAATAGTAGAAAAGCTAACTGATTTTTAAATGGCAGCATGGAAAACGATTATCTCGAGCAATTCTGGGTGACCCACTGGACCAGCCGATGGGCGGACAACGAACCAATAATGGTAGACGTCTTCGGTCGCCTCGATCTTCTCGAAGGTATACTGAGAGATGTGCCGCCAAGCAGTTTCGTGCGGCCAACCCTAATGCTCGCTCAAGTGAATTTTTTGATAAATCACATGGAAGGGGTTTGGAGAGATCTAGCTGAAGGAATTCACCTCGAAGGCAATTACGCATCCTTATACTTTTATTGCCAACAGTTTCGTGACCACGCCGCTAACATGTATGAGGGGATTGGAGTAGAAGGAGACGAAATATTAGACTCAGATGGAGATTGGGATGAGAACGAGGCAATTGAAGCCAATATGATGGGCGCTGGCTACCTTGACTTGGACGACGATGATGAAGAAGAAGCAACTGTGCACGACGACCTCGAGGGACCTGTAGCCGAGTCTGATGACGACACAGCAAACAACGATGCTTGGATCTGGAAATCAACCAGCCCATAAGAAGAATTATAGACGATTTTATCTTGCTTAATAGTGTGTCAGATGTGTGATGTGTGCTTTCCTTAAACGATGTTATATATATGTCATGTTATGAAATGAAATTTCCTTTTGGAGAAACTCTCGTGGAATGAGATTTTGTCTTGTCTTTCAGATGGTATCCACGAGGCGACAAAGGAACCGGGCTCTCGTCACTCCCAATCAGAGGAATGAGAGTGTCGAAGATAGTGGGATTCGCCACTACGACCAGGTTAGTAATAGCAACATCCGGGGTGAAGACCAAGAAAGAGAGTCTGTAATCCCCGAAGGACGATTGGACCGGATGGAAAGAGTCATGGAGAATCTCGTGACCTATGTGACCAGGGGAGAATCGACTAGGCAATCAGATAACGTGCTGGAACAGTACCGCCGACAGCGGCCGCCAACATTTAAAGGGAAACCCGGCGACGATCCCAGCATAGCTGAGTTTTGGTTAGAACAAACAGAGAAGTTGCTCCGACACTTGCAATACAATGACCAAGATAAGGTGAATTGTGCCACCTTTATGTTGGAAGAAAATGCCGGGAGGTGGTGGCAGACAATGGAGCGGACTCTGCAGCAAACAAATTCAAGGCAAGAATTGGAAGACGATGAGATTCCAATAACAGCTTGGGAAGCGTTTAAGAAAGCCTTTAACAAGAAGTATTTTCCTTTGAGTTGGAAGCAGGAGAAGAGTTGGGAATTTGCAAACCTGAAGCAGACTGAGGAAATGTCAGTGGCACAATACGACACCAAATTTAACCAACTCATTAAGTACGTGCCAATGTACGACGCCGATGAGTGGCAAAAGGCACAGAAGTTCATGTCGGGACTTCGAGTGGAGCTATTGCATGCTTTGAGCACTTGGACAATTGACTCATATGAGGAAGCCTTGAGCAAGGCCTTGACGACAGAAATGAATCTTTTGCAAGTGAAGCTCATTAAGTCTAGTGAA
Organism: Diospyros kaki; assembly: GCA_036245055.1. Taxonomy (NCBI): domain Eukaryota; kingdom Viridiplantae; phylum Streptophyta; class Magnoliopsida; order Ericales; family Ebenaceae; genus Diospyros; species Diospyros kaki. The sequence goes on from BSEG01000016.1 coordinate 37,436,261, forward strand.
CCGAAAGGGAACTCAGAACAGAAAACGGGAAATAAAAATTCCCAAAACAGTAGGCAATGCCCAAAATGCAAGAAAAACCATCCGGGGAGAAAATGCTTGGCAGGGACATCCAGCTGTTACTCGTGCGGAGAACGAGGACACATAAGTAGAGATTGTCGTAAGAGAAAGGAAACACCTCCAGTGAAAGACCTAACGAAGGTGGTGTGTTTTCAGTGCAATCAACCGGGGCACTATTCAAGGAACTGTCCAAAGAAGCCGAGACTCGGACAAGCAGAGGGACCAGCTGAAAGAGCAGGAGAGGCTCGTGGGACTCGTCAGGGACGCGTCTACAACCTCACCAAAGAAGATGTGGGGACAGATCCGGCAGTTGTACAAGGTACGCTCTTTATATCGGATACCCCTGTGCATGCATTGATAGATCCGGGATCAACGCATTCATTTATGTCATATGCACTAGCTGAGAGTTTAAGGGTAGAGACTAAACCTATGGAATCTCCGATAGTTATTTCGACGCCCATGGGTAAAAGTGCAAGGTCCTCAAAGGTGATAGAAAGATGTGAAATTAGTTTAAGTGATGCTCGATTCCAAGTTGATCTAATTTTGCTAGAGGTATACGATTTCGATGTAATCTTAGGAATGGACTTCTTGTCCAGATATGATGCCAGTATAGATTGTTGGAGAAAAGAAATGACAATAAAGAAACCCGAAGGAGAATGGGTCAAATTTCGGGGACAAAGAGACCCCAAGATTAGAAAAATGATTTCGGCAATGAAGGCAGTAAAATTGATAAGCCAAGGAGCTTATGGGTATATAGCCTATGCTCGATTAGAAAAAAAAGAATTACCAAAACTCAACGAGGTACGAGTAGTGCAAGAGTACGAGGACGTATTCCCAGAAGACCTGCCGGGATTACCCCCGCCTCGAGAGATTGAGTTCTCAATCGAGCTAGTACCAGGAACCCAACCGATATCAATCCCACCATATCGGATGGCTCCGGCAGAAATGAAGGAATTAAAGAGTCAGCTTCAGGAACTAACCGATAAGGGATTTATCCGGCCAAGCATGTCACCATGGGGCGCACCAGTATTATTTGTAAAAAAGAAAGATGGTAGTATGAGGATGTGCATCGACTACCGTCAATTAAATAAGGCTACAATCAAGAATAAATATCCACTCCCGAGGATTGATGAGCTATTTGATCAGCTGTAGGGAGCGAAGGTTTTCTCGAAAATTGATTTGAGATCCGGATACTATCAATTGAGAATCAAGCCGGATGATATCTCAAAGGCAGCATTTCGAACAAGGTACGGCCATTTTGAGTATTTAGTGATGCCATTTGGACTAACGAATGCTCCAGCAGCATTTATGGACCTCATGAATAGAGTATTCAGACCCTACCTAGATAAATTTGTAATAGTGTTTATAGAAGATATATTGGTGTATTCCTCAAATGAGAATGAGCACGAGGGGCACTTGAGAGCAGTGCTAGAAACTCTCAGGAAACATCAACTATATGCCAAGTTCTCGAAATGCGAGTTTTGGCTGTCTCAAGTTGCATTCTTGGGTCATGTGATATCGGCTGAGGGAATCTCGGTAGATCCAGCCAAGATTGAGGCTGTTCAAGGATGGAAGCAACCGACATGTGTAACCGAGATACGAAGCTTTTTGGGATTGGCAGGCTATTATCGAAGATTTGTAGAGGGATTTTCGAAGATAGCCACGCCTATGACAAAACTCATACGGAAAGAAGTCAAGTTCGAATGGACTGCCAAGTGCGAGGAAAGCTTCCAGGAACTCAAAGATAGGCTAACCTCGGCACCTGTTTTAGCAATGCCTAATGGGCCAGGTGGATACGTGGTATACACGGATGCCTCAAAGATAGGCTTGGGTTGCGTATTAATGCAAAACGGTCGAGTGATCGCGTATGGGTCACGACAATTAAAGAGACATGAGGTAAATTACCCGACTCATGATCTGGAACTGGCTGCTGTGATATATGCTTTGAAACTATGGAGACATTACCTGTATGGTGAAACCTTTGAGGTGTTCACAGACCACAAGAGCCTGAAGTATGTGTTCTCACAAAAGGAGTTGAACCTTAGGCAGCGACGGTGGATGGAGTTTCTTAAGGACTACGATTGCACCATACAGTATCACCCGGGGCGTGCCAATGTGGTGGCTGACGCATTGAGTAGGAATGTGCCTATTTCTATGGCCGGGATAATGGCCCATGAGTGGCAGATGTTGGAGGCTTTTAGCCAACTGACAATGAGTGTAGTGCCGAAGGAATCATCCGTCCTTATCGCTGGCATGGTAGTTCAACTAGATTTAATGAACGAAATACGAGAGGCATATGTGGATGATAAGCGAATACATCTATGGGTGGACGAGCATGGCCAGCCTAAGAGACCCGATTTTGAAATGCATGATGGCATACTAAGATTTCGGGGAAGGATTTACGTGCCAAACCTAAAAGACTTGAGGCAAAGAATTTTAAATGAAGCCCACAGAACTCGTTATACAGTACACCCAGGAGCCACAAAAATGTATAGAGATCTCCGAGAAGTCTACTGGTGGCCGGGAATGAAGACAAGTGTGGCAAGGAAAGTAGCACAATGTGACACGTGCCAGAGAGTAAAGATCGAGCACCAGAAACCAGCTGGACTTATGAGACCATTAGATATCCCAGAATGGAAATGGGAGCATGTCACGATGGATTTTGTGACAGGTTTTCCCAAGAGTCAAAGAGGTAACGATGCGATTTGGGTTATTGTAGATAGGCTAACAAAGTCGGCACATTTTTTACCTACACGAATGGATAGGCCAGTTCGAAAGTTTGCGGAGCAGTATATTAGAGAGATAATTAGACTTCATGGCACACCGGTAAGCATAGTCTCCGATCGGGATCCGAGGTTTACCTCAAGATTTTGGGGAAGCTTGCAGGAGTGCATGGGGACGCAATTGAATCTTAGTACAGCATATCACCCACAGACCGATGGACAATCTGAAAGGACCATTCAAACGTTAGAAGACATGCTAAGGTCATGTGCATTGGATTTTGAGGGTAATTGGGAAGAGCATCTGCCCTTAGTGGAGTTTGCTTATAACAACAGTTACCACAGCAATATAGGAATGGCACCTTATGAGGCTCTATATGGAAGAAAATGTCGATCGCCGATCTGTTGGACCGAGGTAGGAGAGAGACAACTATTGGGACCCGAGCTGGTACAGCAAACTTCAGAAAAGATCCGGAAGATTCAAGAGAGAATCCGAACTGCGCAAAGTCGGCAAAAGTCTTATGCAGACAAAAGGAGGCGAGATTTGGAATTTGAGGTAGGAGATCATGTATATCTAAAAGTGTCGCCTCAGCATTTGGCAACACGAGGAAAGAAGAAAGGTAAGTTGAGACCCCGATTTATAGGACCCTATCTAGTCAAAGGACGAGTTGGACCGTTGGCTTACCGACTAGAACTTCCTCTTAGCCTGTCCAATATCCACGATGTTTTCCATGTGTCTCAACTTCGGAGGCATATACTAGACCCAACTCAAGAAATTCGGGTAGAAGAAATTGAGCTAAGAGACAATCTGACGTATCCAGAGTCGCCTGAACGGATCTTAGATCGTCGCGACCAAATCTTGAGGAACAAAGTCATTCCATTAGTAAAGATTCAATGGAGAAATCACACTGAGGAAGAAGCCACGTGGGAGCTTGAAGATACGATTAGGGGAAAATATCCCCAGTTGTTCGAGGAAATAGAATAGAATAACATATTTTTATGGTTTTTTAAGAAATGTTATCAAGAATCTGGTGAAATAAAGAAATAATTTTGAGAATGATGAACTACTCTTGATGTATGTGACCATAGATAGGGAGCTAAAATGAAAAATATATATATATATATGTGAAAGACAAGCATGCCTAGTCAGTATTGCTTGTAAAATGGTATGAATTAGGATGATTAGAAAGACAATCTACGACTAATGTATCGAGTTAGTAATTTGATTGGTCAAAGGAAAAAATTTCGAGGACGAAATTTCTTAAAGGGGGGAAGAATGTAATACCCGAAAAACTTTCTAGTAAGAAAAATGTGGTTTCAAAGAAAATCGGTATCAGAATAGTTCAAAAAAATGTCTGAATCGACTAGAGGGAATGCCTGGAGGCTCATATACCTAAAGAAATAGGCATATACCTATTAAGAATCTCAAGAAATGATTTTTAGCATCGAGAAAAATTGGATCGGGAATTATTTTCGGTACAGCTAAAATATAGCTATAATTCTGGCTGAAAAATCGAATTATCGCATGAGACTTTTGAGAAGTTAAAAGAACCCTAATAAAGTTCATATTTAACATGTAGAACAACCCTTTAGCAGTTTCAAGAAGAAACAAAAGGATTTACGACCAAAATGAAGATTCGGGCCTAAGTGCAATTTCTTGAATTTGCCCGAGAGAGGTCAAAATGACATTTTTTAGGAATCTTAGAGGAAGAAATGAAGATTTCAAAGGTTGAGGGACTCAATGGAAGTTATAGAAAGTTCAGGGGCTTCATGGAAATACCAAAATATAAAGAAGCCAAAATAAAGGGGCAAAAATGTAATTTTCAGAACTTGGAAGCTGCCATGGCAGACCAAGCTTCTGGCCAGCCTTCCTATCACCGAATTCGGTGGCGAAAGGCCCAAGAAATTGGCAAGGAACGTCGGCAAGGCCCTAGAATCAATATTGGCCGACAATTGGCTTTAATTTGGTCGAAAATGACCAAATTTTCGACCGAAAGCAACCATAATTTACTCTAAGTAAATCGACTTTTGGGCAACTTTCGGTGCGTTTTGGACAGATCTAGGGCACGGGAACGCCTTAGTGGCTTCGGGTGAAGCAAGATCCGTCGTTTTTGGGTTCCAATTCGGCTATAAATAGAGGATCTAGTGGTAGAGAGTTTTGCAAGATTTGAGCTTAAAATCGACCTCATTTTTTAACGAATTGAGGCACCAAACCATAGGGCTTTTGTTGCCCATGAGGTAAGGATCATTTCTGGAAATTTTGAGAGATTTTGGAGTTCATTTGAGGGGTGATCGGAGCTTCGCCGGAAAAATCAGATATCGCCGGAACCGGACTGAATTTTGCTCGGAGGGACGTCTTCCAAGTATTCTTTCAAGCTCAAATTTGGTCAGATTGATCAACTCAAGGTAAGCTATCTTCTGGTATAGTCAGTTTAATTTTCCGGTGTGCCGGCGCCAGAGAAGATGACCGGAGATAATTTTTAGTATTATTTAAATGCTGAAATAAAGAAAAATAGAGTAAAAATAGAAATAAAAGAGATAAAATTCTAGAAAAATATCCAAAACTACAAGAAAAAGGAATAGTTCAGTTTTATAAAATTTTATTTGAGAAATTTTATGATGAAATAATTATTTTTAATTTTCGAAAGGAAACTTAATTAGAGAAAAATAGGAGGAGGTGTTGGAAAATTATTAGAAAATTCATAGATATTAGGAATGTTATTTTAGAAATTTTCATGAAGAAATATTAAATAAATTACCTGATTAGGTATTTATTTTTAATTTTGTAAGAATTTATGGTCATGAAAAATAAAGGAAAAACTGAGAAAAATAGAGGAAAAATAAGAAAAAGTCTGGAAAAATTATATTTTTTGATTTTACTTGGAAATGACTGGCCAGGAAGTGATTTGGCCAAGAATCTTGACAATTTGCATTATTTTCGAGGATAACACGCAAATCGAGGCAAGACAAATTCTGTTTAAGGTGAGTGGTTTTGCCCCTATAACCTATATATGATATGAATACCTTTCTATGCATGAAATCTATGTATGTTATGATCATTTTCATATACTGTTGCATGAGAAGTCATGAGGTATGCATGACATAATATTATTGTCATATTAAACTCATACATGGGATTGGGATGTCATCCTAAGAGTGTAGCCGTAATTCTCTAAGGGCAATTGATGGAACAACGTTAGGATTATCCTGCAAAGGTTCGGGATTCTGCCTAGAGTTCCGTGCCAGGCTGGTGGGCCAGGGAAGTTACACTAGGGTATTTGTTTATAAATGTCCATGCATCATTCATTCATTCATACTTATATAACCCTCACTTAGAAGATTTCATCTTCTAATATTGGACTATGTCCCTGGAATATTCCACGTTCCAGGCGGGACGAGCGGCCGGAAGGGCAAGGAAGTGATCGAGGCATGAGCTTGATGGATATTTTATGGGCCCCATGTGGGGCTAGGACCATCTATTATATTTTGTTGTATTATTTAGACTTTAACAATATTATGTCGGGTGAACGATGTGTATGCACCCACGTATGATGTGTTTTCGAGGATCTTTACAGGTTCTGATCTTGCTTTCGCTTATGTTTTAAAGTGTATCATTCCTTTGTAATGTTTGGGATTGCTACTTATAAAGGATATGTTGAGGATTTACCTTTGGTTGAAGTTTGATGTAAAAAAAAAAAAAAAATCCTAGCATATATTAATGCCCTGAAAAGGCTGGGGTGTTACAGGTGGTCCCCTAGGGTCACATCTGCCCCTATTATTTTTAGCCATCTGTAACTTCGGTATGGAGGTGAGACCTTAGGAGTCTCCTCTGGGACCCATTAGGTCGACTTCTTAGAAGGCTATTTCTACCCCCTCTCATTTTGTCTTTCTTTTTTATTTTAGGGGTGGTCCCCTGGGGCCATATCTGACCCTTGACTCTTCCTTTGTATTAGGGGTGGTCCCCCGAGGCCATATTTGACTTGTGACTCTTCATTTTTATTAGGGGTGGTCCCCCGAGGCCATATTTGACCCGTGACTCTTTCTTTTTATTAGGGGTGGTCCCCCGAGGCCATATTTGAACCGTGACTCTTCCTTTTTATTAGGGGTGGTCCCCCGAGGTCATATCTGACCCTTTGCTCTTGCTATCTCCAGCGAGGATAAAAGGACTCAAAAAACCATTTGGAGGCCTCTGAGTTCGGGAAAGGGAAAACCTTTCCTTCCTTTTTGCCTACTGCTCCTCATTATTTTTTATATTCTGTAGGACAGTCTGCACATATAAAAAGAACAATAATAAGATTTTATTGAGAAACATATATAGCTTCAAGGTCCTTGGGGGTAACCCCTTATTGATAAAATTTTCTCAAGTTCTGAATATTCCACGCATTCTTTATGGGAGTGTCGTCCATGGTTCCAAGCCGGTATGCCCCAGGGATGAGGGTCTCAGTAACCCGATAGGGGCCTTCCCAAGTCGGCGACAACTTGTTGGAGTCCCGGGGGTTGCTCACACTCGCTCGTCGAAGGACCAGATCGCCAGGTAGAAAACTCTAAGCTTTCACACTTCGATTATAGTACCTCTCAATCCGCTGATTATAAACCGCTTGGCGGACCCTTGCTTCGTCCCGAAGCTCCTCCACTGTATCTAAGTTATTCCTCAAGACTTGCTCATTGGATTCTGGGTCAAAATGCTCCACCCTAAAAGTTGGGATCCCGATCTCAACCGGAATAAGGGCCTCTGAGCCGTAACATAAGCTGAATGGGGTCTCCCCGGTGGACCCCCTCCTCGTGGTCCGGTAAGACCAAAGGATGCTCGGTAACTCATCCACCCAGCTTCCATCTGCCTTGTCAACCCGGGCTTTTAATCCATGGAGCATAGTCCTATTGGCAAGCTCAATCTGTCCGTTAGCCTGTGGATGAGCTACAGAGGTGAAGTGCTGCTTGATCCCCAATTCTTGACACCATCCCTTGACCGTCTGATCCGTGAATTGGGTCCCATTATCTGAAACAATCACCCGCGGGATCCCGAACTGACAAACCACGTTCTTCCATAAAAATTGCTTCACTTTTCACGCAGTGATGGAGGCCAGGGGCTCGGCCTCTTTCCATTTGGAGAAGTAATCTATAGCTGCGATCAAGAATTTTACTTGACCTGCGATAGGCGGGAACAGACCTAGAATATCAATCCCCCATTGGGCGAAGGGGCACGGCTGAACCAGGTGGGTGAGCATGACGCTAGGAATATGAATTAGGTTGGAGACCCGTTGGCATCTTTCACATTTCTTGACCAGCTGCTCTGCATCAAACATCATAGTCAGCCAGTACTACCCTTGTCGAAGGGCTTTTTGATAAAGAGTTCGGGCTCCTATGTGACTCCCACATATTCCCTCATGGATCTCTCTTAAAACATAGTCAGACTCACGTGGCCTCACGCACTTCAAGAGTGGTTGAGTGAAAGATCTCTTGTACAACTCCTCATTGACTAGTATAAATTTCTGGGCCCTCCTTTTTAATTCCCGGGCCTCTAAGTCACTCTCTGGTAGCTTGCCATCCTTCAAATAACTAACAAGAGGGTCCATCCAACTCGACTCTAGGTCGAGACATAGCTGCTCCACCATCTCGTCAATGCTTCTTTGAGGTAATGTCTCAATAAGAATCTGTCTGGAATTGGTTGGAAAAGAGGCCGATGCGATTCGGGACAAGGTGTCTGCTTCCATATTCTGGGATCGAGGCACATGCTCAATTTTTACAGATCGAAAATGACTCATCAATTCCTGAACGAAAACCAAATATTTAGACATGTGGTCCTCCCTGGCCTCATATTCTCCCTTTACCTGCTGAACAACAAGGTTAGAATCAGATTATACGTTGAGATGCTTTGGCCCAAGCTGTGCGGCGAGCCTTAACCCGGCTATGAGGGCCTCATACTTTGCTCATTGTTGGACACCCGAAACTCGAAATGTAGAGCGTACAACCAGGACTGACCCTCAGGGCTCTTTATCATTAGTCCAGCTCCTCCGCCCCCAGCGTTTGAGGTGCCATCTACTGCCAACATCCATGGTCCTAGGCTGTCCTCTGGAGGTCTGCCAAGCTCAAATCTTTCAGCGATGAAGTCTGTTAAGGCCTGGGCCTTGATAGCTGAACGAGGTAGGTACTCTATGTCAAATGCTGTTAACTCCATTGACCACTTCAACATTCTCCCTGAAAGCTCTGGCTTCCCTGGAATCTGTCTTAGAGGTTGGTCGGTAAGCACGATGATAGAATGTGCCTGGAAGTAGGGTTGTAACTTCCTCGCTGAGACGACCGGGCAAACGCTAATTTCTCCATGGGGGAATATCGAGCCTCTGCCACAGAAAATCGTTTGCTTGTGTAGTATACTAGCCTCTGCCTCTTATTCTCTTCACGCACCAGTACCGAGCTCACTGCCTCTTCTGCCACGGCCAAGTAGAGGTATAGCGGCTCACCCATCTTTGGCTTAGTGAGGACTGGCAGTGAGGCTAGACATTCCTTGAGCTCGTTGAAAGCCTCCTGGCACTCGACGTCCCAGACAAAATCTTTGGTCCTGGATAGGGCTTTGAAAAAATGGAGGCCCTTTTCTGCCAATCAGGAGAGAAATCTTCCTAGAGCCGCTATCCTTCCGGTGAGTTGCTAGACCTCCTTAATACTTCTCGGGGTCGGCATGTCTAGTATCGCTTTAATCTTCTCGGGATTCACTTCGATCCCACGATGATGCACTATATACCCAAGGAACTTTCCTGCAGAGACACCAAAAGCGCATTTAGAAGGATTAAGTTTCAATTGGAACTTGTGTAAGGTTTTGAAGCACTCTTCTAGATCTGTCAGATGCTTCTCTGCCAGTAGGCTCTTCACTAGCATATCATCCACGTAGGCCTCCATGTTGCGACCCAACTGATCCAGAAAGAGCCTATTTACGAGCCGTTGGTATGTAGCCCCTGCATTTTTTAAGCCAAAAGGCATAACAGTATAGCAATAAGTGCCCCGATCAGTGATGAATGCTGTCTTCTCCTGATCTTCTTTATGCAACGGGATCTGATGGTATCCCTGAAAAGCATCTAGGAAACTCATGAGGTGGCATCTGGCCGTGCCATCAATTAGGGCATCAATCCGGGGAAGTGGGTAACTATCCTTCAGACAAGCCTTGTTGAGGTCAGTGAAGTCAATACATAACCTCCACTTACCTTCCCCCTTAGGAACCAAAACCACATTGGCGAGCCACTCGGGATAATCGACCTCCCGAATATATCGTGTCGCCATCAGTTTTTCCACCTCGGCCTCTATAGCCCTTGCCCTATCTGGGGTAAAATTTCTCTTCTTCTGTATCACAGGTCGGTACCCTCGCTTCACTCCCAAACGGTGCGTCATTATTGCCGGGTCTATGCCTGGAATGTCGTGGATCGACCATGCAAAAATATCTTCATATTAGCGAAGAAGTGATACAATCCGGGTCTGAATAGGGTCTTTCAATTGGGCGCTCACCCTCACGCATCTATCGACTCTGTCCAGGTCCAATGGTACCTCAACAAGCTCATCCACGGGCTTAGCAGTCTTTGGGTCCTCTGGACCTTCTAGTAAAAAACTGACAGTGGCGTGGGGGGGGAATCCCGACCTCCCCCACAGTAGGGCTCTGTCTCCGTCTTGAACCTTCTTGCGGCTCTGACCACTCCTGTACAACACCCTTAGCTGTGCTGATAGACGTCATGTAGCACTTCCGGGCAGACCTTAGGTCTCCCCTGACTTCTCCAACCCCCGCAGCAGTGGGGAACTTAAGTACCATGTGATAAGTACTCGGCACGGCCCACAGAGCATTTAGCCCCGATCTCCCCAGGATCATATTGTAGGCAGAGGGGACATCCGCTACCAAAATGTCTAACATGACCTGGGCAGACTGAGAACCCTTTCCAAAAGTCAAGAAAAGCTGGAAGACACCATCCGCATATACCACTTCCCTGTCGAATCCAATCAAAGGGACTCGAGTGGGCTTCAACTGTTCCATCTCGTATCCCATGCCTAAAAAGGCCTGTCGATATAAAACTTTAGAGGAGCTCCCCGGGTCTACGAGAATCCGCCGAAGCTCTCATTTTCCCAATTTTGCTGTGATGAGCAATGGATTATTAGACACCGGATACCCAGGCAAGTCGTCATCCGTAAAGGAGATAACATCTCCTGGCCGAGCCCTTTTGACTCCTGCATGTCGATGCAGATCAAAACTCTCCCCTGACTTCTTGCCTGGCACCACCCCAGCCGCTAGAGTATGAAAAATCAAATGTTGCGGAGGACTCCCATCCCCCTGGCGATTCTCTCTCCGGGGTGGGGTTCTAGTTCTGCGTCGTTCCTGAGATCTGTCGCGCCTGCGAAGGGGGCTCCTTGATCTCTGTCGTTCACCCCTTTGCGGTTATGTATCCTTAGATACAAACCTCCTCAGAAAACCCCGATTGATGAGCTCTTGGATCTCTTCTTTAAGTTGATGGCACTCCTCCGTGTCATGTCCATGATCTCGATGGAATCGACAATACTTGTCTTTACTTCGCTTGTTAGTCGGGGCTTTCATGGGCCTCGGTTTCTTCAAGTAATCCTTATTCTCAATTGTGGCTAGGATCTCAGCCCAAGGAGTATTAAGTAGGGTGAACCTGACTGGACTCCATCGGGGGCCCGACCTCTCCCCCCGTCGGCCCGGTTTATCTTCGGGTTTTTGCTCTCTGTTCTGACTTCTCTTCTCTCTCTTATCTGAGTACTCAATCCTCTTGACCCGCATCACCTCCTCGGCATTAATGTATTTGGTGGCTTGGCTCAGGATCTCTGTGAACGTCTGGGGAGGCCTCTTAGCCAGTGACTGGGTAAAAAGGCTAGCCCTTAAGGCATTTTGAAAGGCCATCATTACAATACTCTGATCAAGGTTCTCAATGCTCAATGCCTCCATATTAAACTTGGCCACAAAATCTGTTAACGACTCCCCTTGGTTCTACTTGAGATTCACGAGGGTCATGGTAGACCTCCGGTGCCTCCGAAAGGGAGCGAAATGAGCCAAGAACCTATTCCGAAGCTGTCCGAAGTTAGCAATCGACCGATGTGCCAGACTTGAATACCAGGACCGTGCATGTCCTTCCAGAGTGGCTGGGAAGACTCTACACCACATAGCATCAGGTGCCGCTTGGACCATCATGTGAGAGGCAAAGAGATTTAGGTGGTCAGCGGGGTCGGTTGTACCTCCATATGGCTTAATGGCTGGGATTCGAAGGCGCTCGGATGGGATAATTGCCATGATCTCCTGACTTAATGGCTGATTAGAAACAACGTCGTGTGGCTCCTTCTCTCTCCGTCTCAACTCTGCAACCTCCCTCTCCAAATGCCGCAACCGTCTTTCTTGTTGAGCCCCTCCAGCCCGGGCATAATCGGGACTAGAGGAGTCCTCTTCCTCCGAGCCCGGCCTCCCATACTCGCCACGCCTAGAGGGTCTGCTCCGTCTCTCATCCCGATGGGACTCCTTCCCAGCGCGGGGGGATTCGCCTCCTCGGAATTCTCTATGACTAGAGTGACGATCCCCCTGGTGTCGACTGTCATGATTGGAGTGCTCCACTAGTCTCATCTCTGGGGGCTGTTGTTGGGTCAGAAAGGTGTTGAGCAATTCCGTCAGACGTTGGACCTGTCCCTCTAACTGGGCAACCCGATCCTGAGATGGCAAGGGATTCAGAGGATGACCCCCTACAGGGCCGCTCTCAGGTGGGTGGTTTTGACTCTGATCTGGGACGGGCTGGGCCCCAGCGGCTCGTGATGGATTTCTTCTCGTCACCATAACAGGAGGAACTTGAGCTCGGCCGAGGTACTCGACAAACAAAAACAGATAAAGTAACCGGCCCCACGGTGGGAACCAAATGATGATACTGGACCGATCACCGAGGTCTGCCTCGAACCAAGTACCTGCAAAGGCGGGGCTTTAATCCCCCGGGAGAACTCCGATGCTCAAGTCAATAGAAGAATATGCCCGAAATGGAAATTGAACCAGTAGTCAGATGATCCGTACCTGTAGAAGTCGACCTCTATTTAAAGATGACGTAGAGCACACTCCGAAGAGATAAGATAACCTCTGAACCGGACGTTGGAGAGAATCTCGGTTGACCAAGTCAACCTTGTTCAAAATCAAATATGAGATGAAGGATGAAGATTTGGACGACACGTGTCGCTTCTTGAGACAGGCACGTGGCAGCACCATATTGGTAGTCTCTGAGGGTAATATAGTAATTTTTCCCATAGTAAAATATCCCCTCATCAGATGATAATGGCAGCAAGAATTGAGGAAAATAGCTACAGCGAGATTTAAGGAGATTGGCAGCTAGATTTACGGGATTATATAATTAATGATGTACAATATAGATATATATACACGCAATGGCTGCCTATAAATTGGCAGCAGTCTTGGCCGAAATGAAGCAAGCAAATGGCCACGGGAGAAGCTGGCCGAGAGATCGAGAGAGCTTGTGAGATTAGAGAGTAAGATCATGGAGGAGAGAGTGAGTGGCCAAAGAATGGCCACTTCCAGCAGCCATGGCCGCGAAGTAGAGCTTCGATGCTCGGCCATGGTAGTCAAGGAAGAAGGAGCAGCAGCGAGAGGGCGCAACTGAGGATGACAACGAGGTCCAGGCGGCTTTCGGTGGTGCAAGGGAGCAACGGAGGAGACCGTTATAGCAGCGAGCGGCCATGGCCGCAAGCTCAGCGCAGCCATGGCCGACGCGCAGTGGGTAGCACCGCGAGCAGCGGCTGGGCGCGGTGTTGGCGTGCTGCGAGAGCAGCTTCCAACAAGATCGGAGGCCGGTGGTCGGCCATCGGGAGGCACCAAGCAATCGGTGAGGGCGTCGGCAGAGCGCGACGGAGGCTGGTTCGCGCGGGTGCTGGTTGCAGGCGCAAGGGGAAGGAGGAAGAGAAGAGAAGAAGAAGAAAGAAGAAGAAGAAGAAGAAGAAGAAGAAGAAGAAGAAGAAGAAGAATGAAGAAGAAAAAGAAAAGAAATGAAGAAAGAAGGAAAAGAAGGAAGAAGAAGAAGAAGTTGCATGTGGTTGCGCGGGGAGCATGGGAGAGAAGGAGGAAGAAGAAGATGAAGTGGGGGAGAAAAATAAAAGAAAAAAAAAGAAAAGAAAAGAAAGAAAAAAAAAAGAAAAGAAAAGAAAAAGAGGAAAAAATAGAAAAATGACGAGGAAAAATCCTAGAAAATTCCAAAAGATAGAAAATTATGTTTCGATGATATCCTAGAGATTTTGGTGAGAAAAACAGGTTGGGCACGTGTTTCGAGAATATGGCACGCAAATCGAGAAAATCGAAGATGCTAAGTCAAGGTGAGTAAAATTCTCTAGAAAATTTCAAAAATTCTAAAATATTATTTTATGAATTTTCATAGTGAAATATTTGAGAAAATATTTCTAGAAATATTTAATTTGGAATTATTGAGGAAAAATAGGAAGAAATAGAGAGAAATTAAAGAAAATGTCAAAAATTATGGAAAAAAATAGGATTTAATATTTATTTAAATACCTATAATGATTAGGATGCTTTGAGGTCAAAGTTGAGGTGTTTGGTGTGAATTTTGAGGTTGGCACGTAAATCGAGACAAGGCACGAATTTCGAGGTAGCCCGATAAGATTGAGAAGGTAAGTGGTACTCCTCAATTAAAGTTAGTTTAATGAAAAATGCTTGGTTTACAAGTGGTTTATATTTCTCAAAAATGTTTCATCATATTGACATGTCTTAATATGTATCTATCACGTAGATTGCATACATGATTATGAAATGCATAAATACATGTTGATATCATCGATCACATGCATATGAGGCTGTAGGGAGTACGAACTGGCACTGCTGCCTTACCAAGGGTGCACCCATACACCCCGACTTCGAAAAAGGTGGCCGCTAAAATAGTAGGTAGCATGAGGGGGTGCAGTTGACACCTACGATGAAAGACATTGCATACACTCATGACATAGCATTATGTACCCTTACTTAGATGGTTCATCATCTAACTTGGGTTTGCCCTTGGAACATTCAACGTTCCAGTCGAGACTTGCAGAGATGATTCCGAGATTGGTGATGTGTAATGACGCGAGACGTCAAGAAGCGAGTAAATGTACCATATTGTAATATGAATAGTTTAAGAATTATGTACATTGTATTTATTATCAGACGCTTATGAATTAACTTTATAATGAATGTCATGTCCAGTTATTATTATATGCATTACCATGAGCAGGTTCGATTCAGCTTCCGCCTTGTATTTATTTTCTAGTATAGATATCTCACACTAGATAAGGTCTTAAGGAATTTTGAAATAATGTAATGATTAAAAAAAAAAAGAATAGACCAAATTTCCTAAGGCATAACACGCCCTGAAGAAGTGGCTGTTACACTTTTGATTAATCCAAGCTAACACTTGAATGAAATATATCTACTAGTTGATTACTAAAGAATCATTCTCTGTTTACCACAATCTACTCGATTGAAGCACAAGTTTATTTGATTAAAAGAAGCAAAATACTCGATTGAGCATAGCTTCTAATCGATTATTGTTAAGGTACATAGACCTGACTTCATATAGCTTAATTACCACTTGATTGAAAGATACTTTTAATTGATTGAATATATAAGCACATATGCTTGATATTTAAGCTCATTCTTCTTGCTAGATAACTCACTCGATTGCTAATATGATCAACTCGAATAAAATGTTAATCACTGGATTGAAGATTAACAGAGATATTTGAGATTAGCAAGCATGCACTCGATTAGGCCTTACAATGCTTATTAAGATACTCGAATACAGTGAACCTAAACATTTATGTACTCGAATACTATCATACGACTACTCAAGTGATGGTTTCAAAGTTGGTTAAAACTAACTTTCACATTACATTCACTTGATCGCTTAGAGATGTTTACTCGAATGAGATATTCTAATAACACAGGTTTTTATGTGAATGCAAATAATAATAAGTACAGTATAATACTTATTACTCAACTAAAAACTTTCCTTTCTAGATTTAAAAAAGATCATTCTATTTAGCTCATATATCAAAATACAACAAAAATGCAATTATACAAGTAAAATAATTTTTCATTCATATGTACTCAATCAAAATCGCATAAAAGTCAAATAATGTATCTATTACTTGACTAAGACAAAGCATCTTCTTAGTTACGAATATTAAATACTCGAGTAGTTCTTGAAAGATAAATATAAATATCTTCCTAAACATTACTACTCGATTTCATTTAAACTTTACTCGAGCCATTAAACATCACTCAATTGGCAACCTAAAGATTTTGACAACTTTAACAGACTTAATTATTTACTTTAGAATTTGCCACTTAAAATTTGATTGAACAACTTCTAAATCTTTCAAACACTTGAATGATTTACTTATTAAACAACAAACATTCAACTTTCAAGTTCTTCCATTAAATTTCAGAAAATTGAGAACATTGAGAATTTGATACCAAATATTAAATAGACAACTCTATGAATCAAAACTCAAGAATCATCGCTTGAGTATAAGATTATTTACTTAAATATCAAGAATGTATATGAAATACATTGACCTTGAGAAATGTTATCTCCTAGATTTGATGTGTTACTTAGATTAACACATATTTAGGATATTATCTTAATCTTAATGCTGATTCTAAGTACCATGAGCTTCACATAACACTCATGCATTATGAATGCTCAGGATATCCATTGAAATCCTAAAGAGAAATATATGAGTTGTGCTACAGTGCCCGAAAAAGGTTGACGTATGAGTTTACCAAAAAATTGCCGAGCAAACTTCAATAGTGTAGTGGGTGGATGATGAAATCCGCCCAGCACTGTGCTGGGCGGACTTCAACACAGATGAAGTCCGCCCATTCAGTTCAAGCAGATTTCATCTATGATGAAATTCTCCCAGACTTTATGTAGCGTGGTGTATTCGAGGCGAGGCGGTAATTTCAAAATGAGGATATTTTTGTCATTTGATGTCTTTAATCATCCTGTGCATCAACTAATTTGGGTAAAGTAGAATAATTCAAAATATATTAATAGATAAAACAATTTCAACACGTATGAAAATATTAATAGATTGAACATATTAATAGATAAACCCATTAATAGATTGAACATATTAATAAATAAACCTATCAAGATTCCTTTTATCATCGTCAAAGCAACCTCAACACATCATCATGAGATATCAACACATTCTCAAGAGATAAAAGATATATGAGAACACTCTTAAAATAATATATTAAACATTAAAACATTTTTAACATTTCTTAACACATTCTTAAGAGATGTAAGAACATTAAAGTTTTACATAACACATTCATTTTCAAAATATTCTCAAAATCAAACTCAACAAGAATGAAGGCACAATGAGAAATTATTTATGAATAGATTTCTTGATCTTTTGAATAATCAATCCAAAATGAGCAACAAGGGTGACTTTATATATAATAGTTTACCTTCTCAGTAGATGATTAAGATCAATAGTGACTCTGTGATCACACTCAAAAGATTACTCTTTTAAGTGATTATGCATTAAGATAATTATTCACAACAGATTGTACCCATTTCTTGAATTCATTTATTTTATTTTATTTTATTTTATTTTATTTTGTAATATGAGAGATAGATAAAATTTTTAATTAACATGATTTGTGTCAAAATTTAATAGAGGGGTGTCCTAAGAATAAAAGGAAATATATGCATGGAACTTTATGATGAAAAGAAAATTACGTGGTTGTGAGAAAAAGCCCAAATTATAGATTGTAGAGGCAATTTACCATTTATTTTTTTGTTTATTTTTAAATTTAAAAAAGTCGTTTAGGTAATTGTTTTTGTTTCTAGAAAAATAATTGATTTGGTGTCTTCCTATTTCTTTATTGGTTTTGTCTCTTTTTTTATTTAATTTTTTAAATAATTTTTTTTTGAAAGGAATAACTTTTCAAAATACATATTTCACATATAATTAAAAATATTAAGAATATATAAATATGTGTAAAATGAAATAACATTATAAAAACTTACAAAAATTTTAGCACAATATGAAAAAAAAAAATAGGTTTATAGATCAAACCTTAAAACCAGGAACTATTTCAAATAATAATAATAATAATAATAATAATAATAATAATAATAATAATAATAATAATAAAATTTAAAACCTTAGTAAAAAAAGGTAAATTATATGAAATTCGCTTACACTTAAGGTCATGTGTAACTTATCCCCTGTGCTTTTAATTGCATCAAAAGATTCTTTTATACTTTCTAAATGTTGCAATCAACCATCATCTGTTATTATTATATAAAATTTTGTACAATCTTTTAGTTAACCAATATAAAATTTTATATTTCGTTGATATACAGAATTCTGTATTTCATTGATATACAAAATTCTGAAATTCTATATATAGAATTCTTTATTTTTATGTAAATTGTTGCACAAAATTATGTATAATAATAATGGATGGTGATTGATCGCAACATTTAAAAAATATAAAAGAGTCTTTTGGAGCAATAAAAAACACGGAGAGGTAAATTGCACCCTAAATACAAGAAAGTTTCATATAATTTACCCTAATAAAAATAAAAGTTATCTCTATATTTTACACCAAAGAAAGGCTCTCCTCTAGTAGTGGAATAATAATAATAATAATAAGGACAAAAACATTAATACTAAAACAGGAACTATTTCAAATAGCACTTAAAATTTGAATTAAAAATCCACAAATAAAAACTAATACAACAAAATCAAACAAAGTCCTTAGGGAGGGATTGGGCCCAAAGTTTTCAGAAAATAATCCTAAGGTGCATGAATAGCTTTATAGATTAAACCGTTGGCCTTAAATAAATGCTGCCTCTCACAGTCACTGTCTCTCAGGCAATGGACCACTGAGGTTAGAGAATATCCAAAAGAATCTAATACTTATCCTCAGTGGACATTAAGTTCATCTGGCCACCTGAGTGAGCAAGCTCCCGTAAATGGACCCTCCAATTTCTATTATTCCCAAAAGGCCTGTTTTGTTTCAGTTTGTAAGACTGATAATGTCCCATTTGATTATGGTTTTTAAAATTATTTTTCAGTTTTAAAATCAAATAGATTTAAAAATATAGTCTAGTAGGGACAAAATATACCATTAGTAAATCTACATAAACTATGGAGAAATAAGGACATGCCAAGGCCAAGTAGACATGGGACTTAAGTCTAATATAACACCAACTAGCTATGTTTATATACATGTATATATATCTTGGTATTCTCGTAACTTATTTTTTAAAAAAATATTTGTCTACTCAGTAGTATAATTGCTTACTCAAGCATTGAGTATATGATAATAACTGTTCTTTTTCCTTAAGCCTCTCAAACCCTCTAAATACTTCATATGCTCTGTCCAACCCAAGTCTAACATAAGTATCATATGATTTTCTCCCGACCATAAGTCACTATTAGGATAATAGGGATTTTTTTTATTACATTAATAGAAACATATTTTATAATTTAATTGAACATCTTTCAAATTCTGGTAACAAAACTCTTACTTAAATCTCTAGCGCATTATCATGACATGTATAGGTCAAACATAAACATGACTAGGGTTCAAATTTACAATCTCAAACTAACAAGTAAGCTAATATGCTTGAACCTCCAAGACCATTTCAAATACTATTTTTTAAGGTAATGTTTGTTAATCAAGATCTAGATTAAAAAAGGTAAGATATGAAAAGTATTCTAAATTTTTGTCATTTTCAATGTGTTTGCTAAACTTATCTAACGACCTTTAAAAAAGAAGTCACGTGACTTTTTATTTAAATTTCTTTTAGATATTTTATATCTTCCCCCTCTCAAGATAAGCATATTTTGATCCTTATAGATAAGAAAAAATGACACTTGTGTCTTCTAGTGTATTTTAAAAACTTTAACAAATAGTTTAATAAAAATTTTAAAATATTTCTAAACTTTATTTTGATCATTCCATATCTTAATCCGAAAAATATTACAACCTTATCATGATACAACTTTATCTTACTCATTTTAACAAACGCTACCTAAAAGAATTATTTACAAAAGCTTCACAAACCAAAAACACTTTTTGTTGAGTCTAAAAGTGCTCCTACATGTTCGTTAAGAATTATATTTGTTGTTGTCTAGATACAACAATGAATTTAGTTGACTGAAAATGTTGTCATCAAACCTCTTAAATATGCAAAATAAGAAAACAATTAAAGGGCACAGAGAGATCATTGCGCAAACATCCCGATACTTAAATCAGACACTGAGTATAATAAAAGAAATTGTATTGAAACTAGTATCAAAGATGTCGTGCCTTTTCAAAATAAGTGTTTGCTTATTTATATAAAAATATGGAATAATCTTTAGTCAATCCTTCACCTCCGAATGTGGGGGACTAGATGACCGGAGGTGAAGGCACGATGATCTTGTCACAATCACGCCTCACTAGAAAGAGAGAGAGCGACCCAATGGCCGGAGGTAGAAGACTAGACGACTGAAGGTTGGGAGGCCATGGTTGCTAGCAGCGAAAGCAGAGGCGACGACGGGTAGGGGTGAGGCAGTTGCTCACAGCGGAGGAAGAAGGGACGGTAAGTGGGGCCGAGCGGTGCAAGCAGTAAAAGGAGGGGCGACAGCGGATGGTTCTCGAGCTAGTGAGGGGGGCGACGACAATGCTCACAATGGTGACGGGGCGAAGGGGGCAACGACAGATGGTGCTCGTGGCAATGGTGGGTTTGAGAGAGAGTGTGTGGGAGAGATAGTGAAAGGAGGAGGAAGAGAGAGAGAAAGAAAGAGCACCGGTGGTGAGTTTGAGAGAGAGTATGGGAGAGATAGTGAAAGAGGGAGAAAGATAGAGAGTGAAAATGGGTAGGCAAAGGTGAAAGGGGGGACGGTGAACGATGCGCGCAACAAGGGGGGTGACTGCGGACAGTGCTCAGGTAATAGGGGCGCGACGACAGTGGGTGGGCAAGGGAGGCAACGGCTAGGCTCTTTGTAGCTATGGGTTTGAGAGAGAATGTGCGAAAGAGACACTGAAAGAAGGGGAGAGAGAACGCAAAAATGGTGGAGAGAGAGACAAAATGGGCAGGCATCTTGAAAGACAAAAGTTGAAAAAATAAATTATTTCGATAAACGTTTCGGTAAACCTTTTATCTGCAAGTACCTTAATCCAATTTTCTTCCAAGCTTCCTCCAAGCTTTTCTTATCATGATATAATATGGGTCATGCTATTTGTACAGAAAATTTTGTACAGAATTCTTACAAAAGCAATAAAATACCCATTTTACCCTTGCAATAAATGACCCAAATACCCAATATCATCTCTCTCCCCTTTTCTCTCTCTCTCTCTCTCGCTCTCCCTCTCACACCATCAGCCCCGGCGGCGGTGGCGGCAACGACGAGGCGAGGCGAGGCGCAGCAAAGCAAGGCGGCAAGGCAGCCGAGGCGCCGCGATGAGGCGGCAGAGGCGACGGGGTGAGGCAGCCGAGGCAACTGGGCGAGGCAGCCGAGGCGACGGGGCGAGGCGGCGGAGGTTGCAGCGGCGAGGCGAGGCGCAACGAAGCAAGGCGGCAAGGCAGCCGAGGCGTCGCGATGAGGCAGCAGAGGCGACGGGGCGAGGCAGCAGAGGCGACGGGGCAAGGTGGCAGAGGTTGCAGCGGTGAGGCGAGGCGGTGGTGCAGTAAGGCGAGGCAAGGCGGTGGTGCGGCGAGGCGAGGCGAGGCGGAGGCGAAGTTGCAGCGGCAAGGGAAGGGGGGAGAAGAAGAAGGGGATGAACAGATCAAAATATTGCGAAATATCACGATATTTTGATGTCTATATATCACGATATATCGTGATATATCGTTTCTGTAAAAGAATTTCTGTACAAATAGCATTTTCCATATAATATTATATACATGTAATATAACAATTCTATCAAGCTTCCCTAGCTTCACGAGAAGCTTCTCTAGCCACACACACACACACACACACACATATATATATATATCTCTACATCTATGACTTCTTCCTCAATTTTTTTTTTCATAAAACAATAATTAAAAAAACGAGACAGTGGTCCGTGCAAAAATATTAAATGAAAAAGTGTACCATTAATAAGATTATCACATATGTATATTGTCTTCTTTTTCAATTGATTTGACTTAGCTTCAAGCGACTTGATATTAGGTCAGAGTCATATTCATAAGCTTTTTGGATGCTTTCCATAGATAGCTTCAATTATTGTTGCTTGGATATAAAAATGAATTTAGTTGTCTGAAAATATTATCATCAAGTTGATTGAATTTACAAAAATAAAAAAATAATCCAAGGGCACGGAGAGGTCTCCGTACAAACACTCTGATGTTTAAATCAGACACTAAGTATGATAAAAGAAACTTTATTAAAACTAGTATTAGAGACGTTGTACATTTTTAGGAATAAGTGTTTTCTTATTTATACAGAAATATAGAATAATTTTTAGTCTAACAGAATTAGAATTCTTATAAATAAAGTTTATCTTGATTAATTCTTGTTTGACTGATACTAGAATTGTTATAGATGACATCTATCTTTTATAGATAATATTTATCTCAATTAATTCTAGTCTGACTAAAATTAAGATTGTTATGAATGACATCTATCTTTTATAGATGTCGTTTATTCTAATATTTTAAAATTATTTCATAATTAAAATTCTTTTTGAATAAATGATTATCTTTCCGAAGAAATATTTAAATGTCATAATTATCTAGTTTGTGCGTTTGTGTGAAACCCTCGCGTATGAAAAATTTATGTCTTTTATCCAAAATATCGTTTTGAACTTTTGAACTTTTATTTATAACACAACAATATTATTTGATAACATGATGTTGATTTTCAATTTTGCGTTCTATTTATATATGTTTCTCCTACCCCTAACATCATAGATGACTAAAAGAGAAGTTAGAAGTGTCAAAACAACCCCTATAATTGGATCATGTAAACTATCCACTCACTAGAAGTCCCAATTGTGGCCTTCCACAAGACTCTTGCCATCTCTTTATCCATGGACATGCTTGACCCCTTCTTTGAGTCTTTATCATCAGCTTGACTGCTATTTCAGCAAGGTCACCTCGCATCGTGATCCGATCGCAAAGGTTTGATCATGTGGGCGTTGATAAACGAGTGAGATTAAGTATAGTAATTGAAAATGAAGATTGCTTTTTTAAGTAGCTGGAGTTTATTATTTAAGCAGCTTTTGTTTAGAAGAAACAAAACAAAAGTAATACCTAATCACAATCACACATGACTCGTGACACATGGGCATGGCCTTACAAAAAACTGCTTATATTTTTAAAAGGCAACAGTATAAAAAAAGAGGCCCTTGCGTTGCTCGTCTCCACTTTATACTTGCCTGTGCATGCCAGAGTAACGGTATCTGCTGCTGCTGGCTGGCTGGCTGGCTGGCTGGCTTTTAAATGCTGTTTGTTTAGAAAATCTGAAAGGCTTTCATGGCCTCGTAATTCCCATCTCTCTCTCTCTCTCTCTCACACACACACACACACATATTCATTTATTCATGCATACATTAATCTGTTCCTCTTTTATTTTGTCGCCAAGCTGTTGAATTTCTGGGAGAACGCAAGCGATGACTGGAACACCCAGACCCAAGAGGTATCGGGCCTCTCACCAATTCTTCAGGTTTCAAATTTGAACCCCCTTTTGATTTGAGTCCCTATGTTTCGCTCTCCCTACTTCGCGCCCGCCTCTCTCGAGCTCTGTCTCTCTTTGACTGCCTCGGCGTCGCCAAACCCACATTTGACCGCCCCACTCTCTCCACTTAATAAAACTCGCTCACAGTTCGAGTTTTGTTTACTCACACATTTCGTCGAACACCTAAGCCTCGCTCCCGCCAGCCATGAACGACGGTCAAGCCCACTGTGGTTCGCATTGTGATGCCGAGTCTCTCGAGGTTAGTTTTCCAGAACTCACTGTTGGCGAGAGTATTTGCAGCAGTACCGTTACTGGGTCTGATGAGACATGCCCATTGAGTGTTGAAGTTTATAAAGATGGGGAGTGTGTGGATTTGGGAAGTGAAAAGAGGAGTGCCAGCGTTAGTGTCGATGTTTGTAGCACAAGCACTAAATGTAGTGAAGCAACTAGGGACAGTATTGAGGGAGAAAAAACAAGATCTTTGGATGTTGAAGTGAATCAAGATGAGGAATTTGTGGATTATGTGGGAAGTAAGAAGAGTAATTTGAGTAGTGCTGTTGAGGTTTCTAGCAATACCATTATTGGGCCTACTCATGTTACAGACACTGAGGAAGAAAAGATAAGCTCTTTGGATGTTGAAGTAAATAAAGATGGGGAATGTGTGGATTCTGTGGGAAGTGAGAAGGGTAGTCTGAGTTATAGTGATAGTTCCGACTGTAACGATGCTAGTTTTAGAAGCTCCTGTCATTCCAAACCTCATAAAGGGAATGACCTTAGGTGGGATGCTATACAACGTGTGAAGGAAAAAGATGGGGAATTGGGTTTGTGGCACTTTAGGCTTCTGAAGAAGCTGGGATTTGGGGACATTGGTAGTGTTTATTTGGCGGAGTTGAGGGGGATGGGCTGTTTGTTTGCAATGAAGGTGATGGATAAGGCAATGTTGGCTGGGAGGAAGAAGTTGATTAGAGCTCAAACTGAGAGAGAAATTCTGGGTTTGTTGGACCACCCATTTCTTCCTACGCTGTACTCACATTTTGAGACACACAAGTTTTCGTGTTTGCTTATGGAGTTCTGCAGTGGAGGGGATCTTCACATCCTTCGGCAGCGCCAGCCAGGCAAGCATTTTTCCGAACAAGCAGCAAGGTTAGTTCTTTGGTTCGAAATACTTTGTCATTTGCAGTTTTATCTTATTTGTCACTAATTTGATTCGCATCTGTTGGTTCATAACCTTATCGAACTCACTGCTACAAATTAAGCACAGTTTTTAAGTCTTTTAGAAGTGAAAATGCTTATTTTCCATTGCTTGTGCTGTCAAATTTCGAAATGTCAACTATATTTTGGTAATGGAGAAGAACTGCAACCTGTACATTTTCTGTTGAGGTTATGCCTTTACTCTCTAAAATTACTTATTTGTTTAATACATGGGGAGAAGGGTGTAGACAAGTGCTTTTCACATATAATTTTAAGTTAAGAGTATATTCATTGCTAAAGCTATCTCACAATCGCATCAATTGCAATATATAGTAACACCAACATATTCGGTGGTTTTATTGTCATTGCCTTTGTGCATAGATTTTGCTGTAGCCTGGTAAAGGTTATCATTGTCTGGTAATTACCTGTGCTCTTGATGTGATCCACCATTTTCCAAAATAATTTTGGAAGATGGCTGCTTCAGCTGTTTGCCAAAAACAATCTGTTCCCTATTTAATTGTGAATGTAAAATGTTGCCTCTCAGTGTTCCGATTTGATTTTTGATAACTTACTGTAGTTTTTTCCTTGTAGGTTTTATGCTTCGGAAGTGCTTCTTGCCCTTGAATATCTGCATATGATGGGCGTGGTGTATAGGGATTTAAAGCCCGAAAACGTTTTGGTTAGGGAAGATGGTCATATTATGCTCTCCGATTTCGATCTATCATTGAGGTGTTTCGTGAGTCCAACCCTTGTTAAATCCGCCAATGAGCCATCCTGTACAAACTCTTCATACTGTATTCAACCGTCATGCATTGATCCAGCATGCAAATTACCTGTGTGTGTAGAGCCTCCTTGTTTCCAACCCTCATGCTTTAAGCCCCGGCTTGTCAGTTCTAGGAGAGCAAAGGTGAAAGCTGAAAGAACAGCTTTGACAAATTCAGATTCCCTTCCGGTGCTTGTTGCAGAGCCAACTGCTGCTCGGTCTATGTCATTTGTTGGGACACACGAATATTTGGCCCCAGAGATAATCAGGGGAGATGGCCATGGGAGTGCTGTTGATTGGTGGACGTTCGGCATTTTCTTGTATGAGTTGCTCTATGGGAAGACACCATTTAAAGGAAATGGAAATCGAGAAACATTGTTTAATGTCGTTGGCCAGTCTCTAAAATTTCCAGAGGGATCAACGGTTGGTTTTCCAGCGAAGAACTTGATCAGGGGTCTGCTTGCTAAGGACCCACAAAAAAGACTAGGGTACAAAAGAGGTGCAACGGAGATAAAACAACATCCCTTCTTCGAAAGTGTTAACTGGGCTCTAATTCGAAGCATCCACCCTCCAGAAATTCCTAAACCAGTTGATTTAGCTTTCTTTAATCAAGCAATCAAGTCATCCTTACCCCAAAATGACAGGGGGCCTTCTAGTTCAGACCGTTCATCAGGTGCTTACCTAGATTTCGAATTTTTCTAGTGAAATTCTGGCATGAGAAAATTGTAATACTCCTTGAAAAATGGGTATAACCCCATTATTAGAAATTCATTGTTTGTAAAAAGATCCTTTATCCTTTATTCTTGGTATTAAGCTCTTGTTGCTAGATGCTTTCACTTTGGGTATGCTTTGGTTCACATGAAATTTCTTTTTTGAATCAAGAAGCAAAGGGATCCAAAAAGAAGCAAACTTTTTGTGCTATTTTCCTGCATCTTAGCTGGGATTATGCTTGCAAAGGCAAACCTGTACTATTGTTGTGGATTGTGCTTTTCACAATATTTTCTCTGTCTCGTGACATTCTCTGTCTTCTGGAGTTGTGTTAGGCTGGACCCGGTTCTCCCTTGCAAGTTCTCTTTTTGATGAGTAAAAGAAAGTTGTGATATTGACAAATCATGATATAGTATTCATGCCAGGGTTCAATGGAGGGAGAGAGCAATTGGGATTGAAGAAATGTAGTATCATATCATCCCGAGCTTTATTTCTTCTTGTATGTTTGCTTTTTGTGTTTGTGTTTGTATGTGATTCAGCAGCTTTCCTTGAATTGTCCCCCGAAGATGCTTTCTTGTGCTGTACTCACAGGCTTTTCTCAGGATGATACTACAGCTGCGCTGCTGCTGCTGCTGCTGCATACTCAATCTTCTTTCCCTCATTGCTGCTGCATCCTCAATGTTATTGCACTCTGCCTTTATTGAACATGTACAATAACCTACCAACCATACGCATTAGTTATATATATCTGTAAAAACTGTATAGAGTCAGCCATAAGGAGATTTGACTTATGGGTGCATTTGACAATTCTCTTTTAGCTCTTCACTTTCTCATATTTTCCCTTTATATTCTCAGATTCAGATGATTTTTTCAACTAATTAATTCCAATGCTAAAAAACCCATAATTAATTAATTAATTAATTTTTTCAATTAAACCAGCAAAATTTATTTACCAAAAGAATCGCTTACTATTATTAATGAAAGGGTAACTCTACCATAATAACCACTTGCTAACGAATATTTAATATAATAATATAGTTAAACATTACTTGGTAAAGTCATACGTGACCAGCCACTTAAGGCGATAGCTTGGTTGGCAAAACCTCCCATGTTAGGTTTGAGATTTTACATTTGAATCCACTACTTAATTGCTAATTGGTTGATATATTAAGCTTTCGTTTTAGGAGAATTAATTTTGTTTCTGAGATAATTTTGTTTAAAAAAGTTATCTTCTGACTCTAATACACAAAAATATTGAAAACATAGCCGTTTTGGCATTTTCAAAATGTTACCTATCCTTAAATGTGAAACTGTTTCTATTCCGCGATCACTTTAGAGATGAAATTTTATTTTTATTATCTCAACGATCATATTAGAAACAGAAGCAACTTATGTTTATGTTTACTGAATGGATGAATAATTGAATTTATATTTATGTTAATTGAATAATTATTTTTTTAATTTTTATATTAAAAATTATATCTACAAAAAAAAACTCATATATTTTTTATTTACATGTTTCTCTTGCATTTCTATTTCCTATTTCCTATTTTTTTAAATATTATTTTTTTCATTTTTGCTTCCATTTTTATGTAATCCAATCTCCTAGTTTTATTTTCTCTTTTTTTATTCATATTTTTTTCTTCAATAAATACTATAAAATTGTGCTTTTCTTCTAATAAAAAAAATAGTTCTTGTTGGTGTATAAAAGTACTTGTCATTGTTAGCCAAATATTGCAAAAAAATAAAATTATTAATTTTTTCCTGTAAGTTAAAAAGAAATCTTTTTAACCCATCCAAGACATGCCAAACACGACTCATCCCAAACAGGGTATTAAGAAGTAATACCTTGTGGCTATCCTATCAGACACCACTGAGATTTGTGGCTTAGTAGGGTAGGCCCCAGCCAAAGGATAAGCCTTTGAGCTTAATTATAAATAACAAGTAAATAAAGGATATTCTTGATAATTGTCTATAGAATGATTTAACTTGTAATAAATATTTTTTTCATATAGTTAAATATCATTTTTAATACTTTAAGAGTTGTTTTATTTTATATTTAAATAAGTTGTAAGATTGAATAAGTATTGTTATTAACATTATATCTTATCATTACTTAGTTTTCATTATAGTTTTTTAGGTAGTAAATTAGTTCATGTGAAATTATCGAAATTGTTTTGTTGTTTGTGTCGGCCAAATTACCCGATACGGGCAAAATCAAAAGGGGGTGTGAGCCCAACCCTCTTTTGCATGCTTACATGAGTCAAACCGGACGCTAGCGTGACAAAACAGTACTTATAAAGTTACTATTTTTGTTAGTCAATTGTGAGTGTTGTACTCTATTTATTTAGCTATTAATACCTTTTGAACTTTATGCTTAACGTGTAAAGGGGTCTTGGGTTTCCTCCATCAAACCGAACTTTTGCTTTGTTCTTTGATTCAATAATATATGTCCTCAAAATAAAAAGTAGTACATACCATCAAACCAAACTTTTGCTTTGTTCCTTGATTCAGTAATATATGTCCTAAAAGCAAACAGTAGTACGTACCACAGTGGTATCAAAGCAAAGGCATGAATCAAAGAGCAAAGCATTTGGAGCCGACTGTGCAATCTTTGTCAGTATGGCAACATGAGATTCTTTCTCAACTGAATAACCTGTCTGGGAAACTCAATAATCGTACAGTTCAGCTGACCAAAATAGAGAAGAGGGAGAAACGTCCGCAGCACAACAACAATATCTAAGGAATAAGGTGTTGGCAACAACTTAGGCGGTGGCTTTAGTTCAACATATATAGGCTCCCAAATCAGACAAATTGGATTTTCCATGCTTTAATGGCACAAAAGATCCTACGAGTTGGCTGTGTAAAGCAGAGCAGTTCTTCTAATTTTGCGAAACCCCGAAAACAGAAAAGGTTTCTTTGGCTTCATTTCATTTGGAAGGGAATGCTCAGTTGTGGTATCAGCCATATTAGAAGTGATTGCTGCTTTAGGATAAAGATTGCAAGCCCAGGTAAATTTAACTAGATTCAAATTGATTTACAAAGGGTCGGGTCCCTTGGTTTGTTGATTTCTATCTACTGCCCCTAGAAAGATACGATGTGGTATTAGGAACTCAATGGTTACGTACTTTGGAACCTATATATTAATTAGGATTTTTCAAAGCTTTTAATGAAGTTTATGGATGGTGGATGGAAAAGATGTTGTTTTGTAGGGCTCCATTATTCCTGAGAATAAGGCTGTTGATAACAATCTGATTGAGCAAGTAAGGAAGAAAAAGAAAGCAGGGTTTTTTTGGCTAATTCTCAGTAATCCATTCAAGTGTGCATCAGAATCTGTATTAGATTCTCATGTTTGGCGGATTTTTGAAAGATTTAAAGAAGTGCTACATGAGCCAATTGGTCTTCCTCCCCAACATGTACAGGAGTGTTGAATCCTTGATTTTGATGCCTTCTACAAAACATGTGCTTAAATTGAAAACAAGACATTAATCAAATAATATGTCTAACTTAAATCAATTAACATACCTTTTAATTAAGCAAAAATCCATCTTAATCGAGTAAAGATGTTCGGGAATGTTAGTTTTAACTAAGTTTCAAACATTATTCGAGTAAAGTATATGATTAATCGGGTAACGTTGTAAGGGTTTGAATTTTCAAATTAGATTAATCAGCTAAGATATTGGACATAATTGACTGACAAGCATTTTATTCGACTAAGTTCTTTTCGTAATCGAGAAAATTCAAGATACTTAAGACATTAATCGATTACTCAAATAATTATGAAATAATGTTAATCGAGTAACCAAATAGTTAAAATAAAAGATATTTTAGTCAAGTAACATCTTGCTTAGTCGAGTAACATAATCTTTTAATCGAGTAATAACACTTTGATAGAAATGTGCTTAAAAGTTTAATTGACTAAGTGTTAGTTTTTTCAAGTAACATATTAATTAGTCAAGCAACACAATTTTTTAATTGAGTAACAGTTATTGAAACAAAAAGGGACTCAAAGGATTAATAGACTAAGATTATTCTGTAATCGAGTAACATTCTACTTAGTCAAGTAACTAAATTCCTTAATCGAGTAAAAATTCTTGAATAAAATAATACTCAAATATTTAATTGACTAAGAAATGTTTCTAATTGAGTATTATCAGTTTTAGTCGAGTAACAAATCTAAGTAGTCGAGTAATGACTTATGCATATAATAATTTTAATCAAGTAAGATTATTCAAACAGTCAAGTAATGTTTATCTTAATCGATTAAATTTTAGAACCACTTGAGTAACCTTGTTTCTCACTCAAGTAATAGTTTGTCTTCCTCGACTAATACCCTTTGAAAATTCAAAAATATAGTCGCTAAAATTGCATTAAATGTACTTGTTCTTCATTAAATAATGTTTAATCATTCTTTCATAAAAATTGTATGCAAATTGAGTTACAAACTCAATTCTAACCATTGGAAGGACGAGAAAAGAATGTTATATATATATATATACACGCGCGAGAGACTCAGGACCAAGTAGCAAGCTCAATAAAGTGAATACTTATCTTAGAAAATCCAAGTGAAGGCTTGAACACAAAGAAAGTCTTTTAAAGCCATATCTTTTGTTTCCTATTTTTAATGATAGTGTATTGTAACTGTAAAATCCTTCATTCTCTTAAACTCTATTAAGAAGCCTTATTTACTTAGAGTGCATATTTGTTTAGCTTCTTTGTGTGTTTTCACTTAAACTATTTATTTTCTAAATTGAAAGGTTACGTGGTTAAGCCATACAGCACATTGTGTAAAAGTTTTAGCTGCATCTTGGTAAAAATTGAATAAAATTTTTAGCTTAAAGTTACATATAATAAGTTTTTGAATATCCTTAACGAGGAGTTGAAGTAGTGGAGTAGACAATTAGGACGAAACCACTATGAATTGTCGTGTTCACCAAAAGTAAATTGTTAGTCATGATTAGTGAGCATAATCAAGGTGTTTTAGTATTTTAATGAAATATGTTTGTGTATCCAAAAATATCAAATGTATTTAGTTAGAAATATCTTATTCACTTGGGTAGCGTTTATTAAAATAAGTAAGATAAGGTTGTATCTATTAGTGTTAGTGCCCTAAATGCTAAATTTACATTTTATGAGATGTAAGTGAGTAACACTTTTAATGTATTCTAGATATTAATAAAATGTCATATCTTCATTCATACTCTTCATCTCACATTTAAGAGTTAAGATTGTGTGACATGGATCTCTAGTTCAGAATTTCTTAAAGGTATTCTTAGTCCTTAGATTTATCAAAGGGGGAATATGATTTATTGATTATTAGACCAACACACGGGTTACTATTATTGTTAGCATGGGATGCTAATGGGAATGGGGTGGTGAGTCAAACGCCACATTGCATGAGATGCATATAGTAGACATGTGGATGAGTGTTGATAGAACATCCGTTAAATGTGACACCTATGATAGATCACATGGTTTGAAGGATTAATGATCTGTTGCTGCCTCTCGATTGTGTATCTGGTTCTTTGACCAAAGACGATAGAGTTGTCTTGTGCACTGGTATCAGAGATTGTCAGTTAGCAGAACCATTCCGTGTAAGAGATGAGGATGCTCTCTATGTAGTCTTTGTGCAGAGGTGTATGGAGGTAGATGCTTGCTGATGGGATCCATTGACTTCCATTGGATGGGGGTGAACTGTTATTTGCCCTAATGATAGATTTGGATGACATCTAATGAGTTTGTTTTATGCATTCATTGTATCTTTGCATAAATCTATAAAAGGAAAGGTTTTATTCATTCATATTTTCTCTAATTAATTATATGAATGACTCCCTAGATCTTCTATGTAAGAATCTTATTCTCAAGATGTTGAGACTGTGTTACAGGATTTTCTTATAACATAACTTCTTAAACTATTTCTAATCCTTAGATTCTTTAGATTGAGACTCTGATTAATCGAGTATGGACTAACACAGGGGTTACTACTTCGTTCGGTATAGGGATATTAATGGGAGTGTGGTGTATCACATGCCATATGACATGAAATGTCATTAGTAGACTTATGGGTGGTTGTTGAGGAACGATTAGCCGAATGTGACGTCGAGATTGACCACATGGCTTGGGTGATAATGGTCAAGTTGTCAAGTTGTGATAATGTTGTTGATCCTTGAACTTGAATCGACACGGTTGTTTTATGTATTGGTGTGCGGGATTTACTAATGAGCCTAACCATCCAATTGGGAGGTGAGAATGTTTATCTATGTGGTTATGTATTGTTGGTATATGGAGACAGGTGTTGAGAATATGATATGTTACCTTCGTCGATATTTGATCGGGTAAACGTCTTATGTGATCTATTATCAATGTGACGGGACAGTCCTTGGGCATGATAGATTGAAAGTAAGGAAAGGTGTATCCTGAAGTGTCATCTAGTCACGTTAATAAGATCTGACATATAGTTACTGAGTTTGTGAGTTTATCGCTCCATAACTTTCGCTCAATTGAGACGTGAGGTGATGGAAGGATTATAGTACATGGTAATCGTCATCCGTAATAGGTTCACTTGAAGTAAGACTTCACTGCTATATATATTGTCTTGAACCGCTGTTAGGCATTATTCAGAAATTCTCGGAACGTCATTAGGATTTGGAGAAGTTCCGGTGATAGGTCAAGGGGTTGACTGATACCAAAAGAAATTTCAATATTATCTGATTGGTAGTGGGTAGTGAACCTAGAAAGTCATACACCATATAGTGTTGCATTTGATATTAATATCGTGTGCCCAAAATGTCTCTCAAAATGGTTGGTCAAAAGTTAATTCTTAGCCCCCTAAGCTACAAATAATTGAGGTGCCATGTGACACAAAATTGGAGATACTAGTGGGGTGGGCGATAGAATTGAAATTACAATTGGAATTAAGGAAGATTAAATTATTGGAGGAGGAAGTCTAATAATTGAAGAGGAAGATTGAAATTGGAATTGCAGGTGGAAGTTTAATAAATGGGAAGATTAAAGAATTATATTGGACATAGTGGAAAGATTAAAGAATTATAATAGAGAAAGTGGAGGGAGAAAATGATTGAGAGAGAAAGAGAAAGAATAATGAAATAGAAGCAAAGGGCCTTCTACTTCAATTAATTCTTCTTCTTCTCTTATGTCTTTCTTCTTCTTCCTTATTTGTTTCCTCTGAAAATATTTTACTGTCAGAAATTTTTTACGTGTGAGTCACGCATAAAATTTTTGAAACACGGGTGTTGGTGATACATGGAACCTCTGTGTCTAACACGAGAAGAGGTGACCGAAACGATACCAGACTGCATACTAGGTGTGGACCAACTAGGATTATCACATCTTGAGATGGATTCAATCTCAGTATAGAAACCATTTCTGTACTCCATTGTTATATTGGACAACAAGTATGCATTTATTTATGTATTCATTTGATAAATGTTCATGTTGCTTAAGTACCCAAGCCATGTATAATGCGTATATTTTATTTCGCTGCGTGTATCTGATACACGATAAAAAAAAAAAAAAAATTTGCTCGTACTGCCATACTAGTGATTCCCTTCACAAACATCCTATGTGATCTATGTTAGTGGTGATTGGAAATCCCTTAACTAGGGTGAGCATGAGATTAGAAAGAGTTTCCAATGTTGGAAGAGTTCTAACATGTTATCTTGATCACACCGTACTAGATTTGACATAGTTATTGAGTGTTGTAAGTTTAATTAGTTCATGGCTTTCACTCGGTTGGGATGTTAGTTAGTGGAAGGACTATAGTGCACGGTAATTGAAGAGTCTTAATGGGTTCATCCGAAGTTGAGACTTCATTGCTGTTAGGATCATCCTAAGTCTTGGCTAAAGAATACTCAGGATTTTTAAGGTACTCTAGGGATTTGGAGAGATCATCTTAGTAGGTTGAACGGTTCAACTAGTGTCAAGGTGTTGATGCGTCTTAATTCATACATGGTTGTGATCCTAGAAAGTCACACGCATACTAAATAATGTATAAGATTAATAATTCATTGCTATTAGTGTGTTCCTCATTACTAAGAGTTAGTGATGTCGATTGCTGCTAATGGTTAACGGAGCCTTGGTTTCATTAAGAGTTAGTGGAAAGGCTATTATGTGTTAATAACGGGGCCTAAGTGTAGTTGGAAAAAGCTGGAGCGTGGATAGCAATAACTAATCAACTAGTGCATGGAGAGGTCGACTGCTTCAAGCAGTTAACCAGTACTCTCTTGTAGTCGACTGGTCTTGTGCTGTCAATTGGTGCGTGAGAAAGGTTGATCACCTAAAGGGGTCGATTGAGTGCTTCATGCAGTCAACCGTTTGCCTCATAAATGCTCCACTACCTTGTTGCATTAGAGCATTAAATGCTCTAATACAAATGATGAATTAAGGCATGAGAAAAAATAAGGCATGCACAAGAAGGGAGAAACAAATAAGAGAGATTTGAGAGGGCTTTAAAGGAGGTCCTTTTGCTGAGCTGTTCCCCTCTATTTGTTCTCTTTCTTTCGTTTTTCCTCTTACTTATTGGTCAATGATTATTCTTTTTCCCTAGTTGCTGCCATAATTTCTTCTTGCTCCAAGCTTGGATGGTGCATCTTTCTCTTCATTGTTCTCCCGTATAGATTGGTTGTTAGACAACCACGATGTAACCAAGAAGGGATCGCGGTATAGCTTTGGGTCACCTTCATTGAGAGGGTCCTAGCACGACTTTGGTAGGGTTCCAAGGCATATCGAGTGTGGACTAACTAGGTCCTCCACACTTGAGAAGGGAAGTTGGTCATCTAATGTTGCAAGTTCGAGAAAGCAAACCAAGCGACAAGGAGCAGCCATCGCATTGGACAACCTGCACCAACATTCATCTGAAAAGGTATACCAATAAACCCCCTATGGCATGGATTTTCTATTTTTCATAGGGGTAATAAATATCAAGTTTTGTAGGGTCGATTTTTGTCCATTGTGTTCTATTTTGCTTCTGCTATGCATGTTTCTATTTGTGAAAATTCTTTAAAAATGTAAAAACCCTTGCATTGATCCACCAAAAGTTGGTGTTTTGGCTACAATTCCCCGTAGCCTTTCAATATCAAGATAGGGTTAGAATATTTTTCAAACTAAGATATGAAATGGTTAAGATAAGACTGAAAAATATTCCAAGATTTCTATTAGACTATTTGTTATATTTTTTTGAATGCATTGGGGGATATGTAGGTCATTTTTTCTCATATGTAATATTCAAGATAAATTTATTTGAAGGGATGGTAAATGAATTTATTTGAACAATTTCAGATAAAAAGTCATGTGACTTCTTTTCCATTATTGCCAGATAAATTTAATAAACATAATGGAAAGCATTTTTATCTGAAATATTTTTTATATCCCATTTTTTGCCAGATAAATTTAATAAGTCACTAATTGATACTTTAATGGCAAAGCTCACGATCATGAAGTTCAATGGGTCGCAAACTATGCAAGGGCATATTATTAAGATGACTAATACTACAACAAGATTGAAGTCTCCTAGGATTAACTGTGGATGATTCCTTTATAGTGCAGTTCATCTTAAACTCGCTACTTTTTAAGTACAGGCCTTTTCAAATTAACTACAATACTATTAAGGATAAGTGGAATGTGAATGAAATGACCAGTATACTTGTTTAGGAAGAGAGAATGTTAAAGAATCAAGAAAGTCACTTTATTAATCTCGTTGGACACAAGGTTGTGAAAGGAATGAAAGGGAAAGACCACCAATTTAAGAAAATGAAAGGGCCTGCTAATGCTTCTTAGGTTGAAAGAAAGGAATGCAAAAGGGATAGATGTCATTTCTACAAAAAGTTTGGATATTATTAGAAAAACTTCTTGAAACATAAGACGTGGTTTGAAAATAAAGGTAACTCAAATACCTTTGTATGTTTTGAATCAAATTTACGTGAAATTCCTTATAATACCTTGTGGTTAGATTTTGATGCTATGATTCATGTGTCTAATATGATGCATCGATTCACTATGATCTGAACCACAATCACAACTAAAGATTTTTTATTCATGAGAAATTGTATGAAGGCTTTAATTAAGGGTATAGGGACTTACAGGCTATCTTGGATACTGCTGATCACCTAGATCTATTGAGACTCTTTATGTACCTTTAATTTCTAGGAACCTTATTTCTATTTCAAAGTTGGATGGTTCTAGATTTAATGTAAAGTTTAGATTTGGTAGTTTAAATTTATTTAAGAATTCTATAATTGTTGGTTCTAATGTTCTTATTGATAGTTTATATAAATTGAAACTTGATAATGTTTTTGTCGATTCCCTACTTATTGTGCATCGTAATATTGGAATTAAACGTAACATGTTGAATAAAAATTTTACTTATTTGTGGCCTAAACATTTGGATCATATATCAAAAAAAAAAAAAAAGGATAACTAGATTAGTAAATGATGAAAATTTTCCTAACTTGGATTTTACTGATCTTGGAATGTGTGTGGATTGCATTAAAGGTAAGAAAACCAAACATAATAAGAAACAAGCCACAAGAAATACCCAGCTTCTTGGACTTATACAAACTGATATTTGTGAAACTTTTGACACTCTAACTCATAATGGAGAGAAATATTTTATTACTTTTATAGATGACTTTTCATGTTATGGTTATGTCTATTTGTTTCATGAAAAATCTCAATCAGTACATGCTCTTAAAACTTACATAAATGAGGTTGAGAGGCAATTAGACATAAAGATAAAAGTTATCAAATTTGATACAAGTGGTGAATATTATGGAAAGTATATTGAGTCAGGTAAGTGTCTAGGTTCATTTGCTAAACTCCTCAAAAGTCATGGCATATGTGTACAATATACTATGCTTGGCACACTACAACAAAATGGTGTCGCAAAAAGGCATAATCGGACATTAATGGATATGGTTCAGAGCATGCTGAGTAACACTTTGTTACCCAAGTTTCTGTGGATGTATACATTTAAAACTGTAACATATTTGTTGAATAGGGTTCCTAGTAAGGCAGTCTAAAAGACACATTTTGAATTGTGAACATGGAGGAAAGTTAGCTTAAGCCAGCTACATGTTTGGGTTTGTTCAGCAAAAGTGAGAATATATAATCCACATAAAAAGAAACTAGACTCTTGAACAATAAGTAGTTATTTTATTGGTTACCCATAGAAGTCAAAATGATATATATTTTATTATACAAACCAAAGTCCAAAAATTATAGAAACTGGTAATGCAAAATTCTTAGAAAATGGTGAAATTAGTGGAGGTAATGAATGCCAAAATGTGAAAATAAATTAACATCATGATGAGGTAATAAAGGCAATCAGGGTAGATGTCCCTTTAGCCATAACTATTCATTCTTCCATTATTGTACCAAATGTTGTTCTTAGTATTGAAAAATATTTTAAGAATACTAAACAACAAGTGGTTAAAGAATCACTGTCTGAAAGTACTAATGATTATGTGGTGTATTTGCAAGAGTTAAATTTTGATGTTGGAATCAATAAAAATCTAGTTTTGTTTTCACAAGCCATAGAAAATGATCAATTAGATAAGTGGATTGATGCTATGAAAAATGAATTGAAATCCATGGAACAAAATGATGTCTGGGATCTCATCAAGTTGCCAATAGGTTGCAAAAGAGTCAAGTGTGAATGGGTTTTTAAGACCAAATGTGACTCAAATGGTAACATTGAACAATATAAAGTTAGATTGGTTGACAAGGATTATACCCAAAAGGATGGCATTGATTATAAAGAGACATTTTCATTTGTCTGAAAGAAAGATTCACTAAGGATAATTATGGCATTAGTGGCTCAATATGATTTGGAGTTATACCATATGGATATAAAAACAACCTTGCTTAGTGGGGATTTGGAGGAGGAAGTCTACATCATCATATGGTGTGTAAACTTAATAAATCAATATATGAACTTAAATAAGATTCTAACAATGGTACATCAATTTTAATGATACTATAACATCCTTTTGATTTAAGGAAAATATCGTTGATCGATGCATATACCAAAAAGTTAGTGAGAGCAAGTTCATCTTTCCAGTTTTATGTATTGATAACATCTTGCTTATTGCTAATGATTTAGGCATATTACGCAAAACTAATGTTTTTCTCTCAAAGAATTTTGAAATAAAAGACATAGGAGAGGCATCCTATGTGATAAGAATTGAAATATTTCGTGATAGATCTCAAGGAATGTTTGGATTATCTCAAAAAGCCTATATTAAAAAAATTCTAAAGAAATTTAATATAAATAAATGTTTAACTATAATTGCTCTAGTATAGAAATGAGACAAATTCAGCATTATGCAATGTCTAAAGAATGATGTAGAATGAACACAAATGAAAGCAATTTCATATGCTTCAATTGTTGGCAGTTTTATGTATGTGTAGACCTATACTAAGGCGAACATAAGTTTGTAGTCGACATGTTAGGAAGGTATCAAAGTAATCCTAGTTTGAATCATTATAAAATTACAAAGAAAATGCTAAGGTACATGTAAGGAACAAAGAATTATGTGCTCATATGCAAAAGATCCAACATTTTAGAAGTGGCTGGATACTTAGATTTAGATTTTGTTGGATGCTTAGACAATAGAAAGTCTACACTTAGATATTTATTTCTATTAGAAAAAAGAACAATATCTTAGAAGAATGTAATACAATATGTCATTACTACATCAACTATGAAGGCAGACTTTGTGGTATGTTTTGAAACCAAATACATGCATTATAGTTGCAAAACTTTATTTTAGGGCTTGTGGTTGTTGACAGTATAAGAAAGCTATTAAAAATTTATTGTCATAATTTTGTAGCAATGTAACGACCCATTAACGAGATTAAGGTCACTCTATCGATATTTTCACATGCATTGCTCATTTTTATTGAACAATGAGTTTGAGCCATTATATTTAATGTTTGAAGATGGAATATGCATGATTATGATTGGACTGTCCAGGCCCAATCTCAGCCCTCTCGTTAGGTCCAATCTTGGCCTTTCCTTTTGGCCCAATCTTGGTCCTCTCTCTGGGCCCAACCTTGACCCAGTGCAGCCTGCCATGGCATCATTACAATCCCCGCTGGGTATCCGTGCGGCCACCTCAGATCACATCCTCATTAATGGCGGATCCCATCCAAATTAATGAAGGTCCCGTCGCCACCATGCTACCACCTAGGAACCTCCACCGGCGTCGGATAGTTAGTCCCATCACCTGCAAATGCATGACGCATGCATGCAGAAGGACATCTCCTCCTTTTATATCAGTCAGCTCTTCTCAGAGCTAAGGTATGTTATGACCTTTGACCTACTGATACACTGTCATTTGCTTACTCTCTTACTCACTGAAGCGTCGAAGTGCTTACAGGTGCCAGTTGCCCCCCGAACAGACAAGTCGCTTGAGCCCGTGCCCTGCCCGTTGCGATCCCATCTCCGATCGTCCTCTTTTGGTCAGGAAGGAACATCTGGTGCCCACCGTGGGGCTCGGTAAAACTTACCTACCTCATAATTTCACGAGAGCCTTTCAAACCAACCTCCTTGTTACCATACCATGGTGCGAACAAGAAGCGACCCTACCTAAGAACCGAATAACGCCGACCATCTTCTGCAAAACCCAACCGTCATAAAAGTCTTTCTTCCTACAGTTTAACAACTCCAAAATCAAGTCACTGAATTGACTCGAAACTAGCAACGCGACCAACCCAACGAGCAGGTCGATTGCGATGCAGAAGGCAGTCGTCACCAACACCACCAAGCCACCCACACCCTATTCCCCCACCTTCTACGTCCTTGTACTCCCATAGTCACCCCTTTTTTGAGTTTATCATGGTCGTCCCTTTACCTAATGGCTTTCGCCCCCTTACATCTTGGAACCCTATGATGGCACCACCAACCCTCAAGACCATCTCACCACATTCAGCGCCGCCATGCTAATAAGCGGAAGCTTAGACCCGATCATGTGTCGATCCTCTCCTGGCACCTTGAGAAAGTCAGTCATGTTGTGGTTCTCGTCCTTGGAGTCGAACTCTATCCATGTCTTTTCCGAGCTAGCCACTCATTTCTCCACTAGCCGAGCCCATCATAAGATGTCGGCCAGTCTTATCAACCTGAAGCAGGGTGAACACGAGCTATTGCGAGCATTCATGAACACGTTCTTTCAAGAAGCCCTCCAAATCAAGGATCTCAACCCTGCGGTATCCTTACACGCCATCATAGTCGGGCTAAGAGTAGGCCTCTTCACTGATTCACTGGCCCAAAAACCCTCCACCATCTTAGCTGATCTCAGAATGCACGTAGTAGGATACATCAACATGGAAGAAGCCTCGACCGCCCGACGCAGCGAAGTCGAACTACAAGTATAGCCGTAGCCGACCCCCAATCAGGACCCCTTACTAAGCATTAACACAACCACATGAGGGAAGAGAGAACCACCTCGAGCCCTCGAGCTACCTCAGTTGCACTATAACGCATACACCCCCCTCACAACAAGGCGGGATCAGATTTTTTGAGAAGTCTACAACACTAGGGCCATTCCCCTTTCGGATATCGGCGAGCAACAATCCCTCTCGGCAACACCGACACCAACAAGTGATGTGATTACCACCGTATATTTGCACATACGACTGAAGAATGCGTCGCCTTAAAAGACTAAATAGAACGACTGGTCAGGGAAGGCTATCTCGGTCAATACGTTTATAAGCTAGACCGAAGGCGATCCCCGCAAGGCAACCCGGACAGGTTGTAATACCCCGGGAGCCCAAAGAAGAATAGTTATATCTAGGATAAGTAAGGAAGGAAACAACATTAGCTGGATACCTTTTGGGCTGAATGTAGGCAAGGAACTCACTACAAGAAGAAGTGGTATTGCCGACAAAATTTTCCCGACGGTTTGAGCAAGTGTCGGGAAAACACCACAATCCCCAGCGGTTTGAGAAAATGCGGGGGATTTAACACAATAGCCGGCGGTTTTCAAAATCGCCGGATATGCCATACACATCTCCGGCGGTTTTAATAAATCGTCGGTGATGTTAACCCATTCTCAGCGGTTGTAAAAGTACTGGTGATTTAGATACATCCCCGGCGGTTTGAAAACCGCCGGGGATACGACTTATATATAATGCTCCCAAAATTCCCCCCGCCCGCACCCAAATCTTCCCCTCACCCTTTCACTTCTAAAATTCCCCTCTGCAAACACTAACCTTCTCTCGCTCGCGTCTCGCTGTGTCTCTCTCGCTCGATCTCGCCGCTGCATTTCGCTCTCTCTCGCTGCTGCATTTCGCTCGCCTCGCCCTCGCTCACTCACTCTCAGTCACTCTCACCTTTGCCCTCGCCCTCGCCCTCGCCCTCGCTCGCTCACTCTCAGTCACTCTTGCTCCCGTTCTCACTCCCGTCCTCGCTTGCTCACTCTCGGTCGCGCTCGCCCTCGCTGCCTAACTGCCTCTCGATCACTCTTGCTTCTCTCTCTCTAACTGTTATTTCACATCTATTATTTTCAGTCATTTCATTTCCTCTAGCTTCGCTATCTCTTTCTCTCTCTGTTTCCAGTCATTTCATTTCCTCTCCCAGCGATTTCTAGCACCGACGAAGCCTGAGAACTCCGCCTATGAATATTTCCGACGAGGACGTGACAAGATTTGATCTCCGCCTCAGGTATCCATTTGGATTTCTCGGATTGTTCATTTGAAATGCTATTGAACTGTTTATGCCATTACAGAAATTACTCGATGTTTTATCATCGAACTGTTATGCTGTTTGAGAAATTACTTGATGTTGTATCTCTGATTCGGTTTTCTCGATGTCATTGTCTCATTGAATTGTTTATGCTATTGAGAAATTACTTATTCATTTGGACACTGTTAATTTAAATTACAATTGAACTGTTTATGTTATTTGAGAAATTACCAGATGTTATTGAACTGTTTATACAATTCAATAACATATAAGGAGCGCATCTAGCGAGGGCGAGGGCGAGGGAGGCAGCGGCGAGAGCGAGGTCGAGTGAGCGAGCAAGAGAGACACAGCTAGAGAGTGGTCATATTTTTACTTTAATTTTCTCTGCTATTATATTTAGATCTTAATGCATTTGTGTTGAAATTTTTATCTATCATGTCTTTTTTTTTTCTCAATTGTTAGTCTTTCATGCATCTTTTTGTCTTTATTTTTTATCATTCAATTGTTGTATGTCCAAGTCCAACATCTAATAAGGTATGCCCTCAATGGTTCTTGAAACAATGAGATAGAATCGTGCCATTATTCTTGGTGATAAGAACTTTCCCTGTGAATTTATTGATAAGAAATGTACCCAAATGAGAAAAGTCAATTCTGGAAGTAATAGAAAGTGCAGCTTATGTATATTTAGCATGCTAACAAAGAACAAATAATTTTATTGATAGAGCAACGGAAGATGAAAATTTACAGATGCCATCTGAGGCTACTGCAGCTTACTTGATGTAGAAATAGGTTTAAGCATTCAAGGATAAAAAATGATAGGCTTCTTTTATTTACTGGATCTGCTATTCCATTTCCATAACTATGCTTCTGTTTATGTGTATGTTTATGTTCATGTGAATAATTAATCATACTTATTCTTAATTGATGGGGATTAGTTCCTCACAAAACTAGCACATTAGTCCGAGGTGATTCAGCACCTTATTAACCCATGCAGATGTTATTAAGCAATTTAGCCTTCATTAACCCATAGTAGATTTCATCAAGCATTTTAAGTAAGCTCTCACTGGTCACCTAGTGTCCTTAAGCAAACACAGAATTAAAATAGTTTTTTCCTAGTCTCTTGCTTGATGCTTGCTTCAACATGGATCATATTATAATTGTAAACACTATCCACATGAGCATATTGTAACTGAAGCTACATCAGGAAATAACATTTAGGGGTTGCAAGCTTGGAATCATAGTTATCAAATTGAATTGGACAGTAGTTGGTGAAGGTATTGATTCACAATTTATTAGTTTACTTGGTGGTTTAGCTGTTGGTATAAGAGTATATATGTTTCACTTGTTTTTGAACAATTAGAGAATTTAGGAATAACAAACTCTAAGTAATAGGGGTGAATGATACAAATTATTTCACATGCATAACTTGGTTACATGATACCTTTAAATACAAAAAAATAATTATCATCTATCTCTAAAATCTTGGAGTTTAAAATACAAAAAACAACAAATAAGAAGATAAATTTTCTCCTAATTTTTTTCCTAATTCTTAGGAAAGCTGTAGCCTTTATCCTCTTTTGATTCAACCTGATCTTCTTCCTCTTATTTTGGATCAACCTGATCTTCTTCCCTATTATTTCGGATTTATCCTCTTTCCATCGAGGTTTCTTCCTCAACACTGCTCTTCAAGCTGGTGAATAGATGTCTTCCATTCCCAGCTTGCCTCTAATCAGCTGTTTTAGTGGGATAAAGGCTAGATATGTTGTTGTTTTATAAATGACAGTTGTTTAATAATGTTCCATTTCATCCATTTTCATGGCTCCCCCAAATCAGTAGGAAGCATTTCCCATTACTTTACCCTTCTCTCCCAAATGAGGAAGTATTTCCCATTCCTCAAATATACACCTGGAAGCAAAATTTGTTTGTTTTTCTTTCAATTGTATTTTTTCTCTACGATTAGTTTTCCAAGTAGTAATTATGAGTGCATGTGACATTAGATTTACTGTACTCTTCTCATGCTACAGGTGGAAAGTGGTATTTGCGGGGTTTACATCACTTGCTCTTTAGAAGCACTTTGTAGAAATTATGTTCAGTCTCCTGCTATAAATGCAGTGTAGGCTTGGAGATGAGGTATGCTGTAGTTTAAACGCTGGTGTTTCCTTATCAAATAAAATTCAAAGAAAAAGAGAGAAAAAGATGAGAAGTACTAGAGTTATTTCTTCCTTTTCATATTTTGCTTTGTTCGTCAGATATCAGGAAGCCTATTCTTGATGGACTGCTTACCCAG
Source organism: Diospyros kaki (assembly GCA_036245055.1). NCBI lineage: Eukaryota > Viridiplantae > Streptophyta > Magnoliopsida > Ericales > Ebenaceae > Diospyros > Diospyros kaki. The sequence continues at coordinate 37,480,396 of BSEG01000016.1, forward strand.
CAGCAGTGACAAGAAAACTTTGAAGAGGTGGTTTTTTATAGACAAAAGGGTTGGGTAAAATCCAGCATTTGGTGAATACTAGGTCCCTGTTTCTGGCAACGGCTGCAGTTTTGGATTCAACTTTCAGTTTCTAGTTGTGATCTTGGTGTAAGTAATCTGCATCTGATGGATTTGAAGTCTTCAAATTCTTCTCCTATTCTCACTGATCCAGCACCCTTGAGCAAGTCTAGACTAGTACTGCGTCCTAGTCTGTTTCCTTATTCACAATCAGGACCATCATTATCCTCTGGCATGCTAGCAATTCCAAGAAAGTTTGACGATGTTCGGTCCAACGGTTGGCTTGATGCCATGGAAGCTTCTTCACCTCCTCACAAGAAGATACTAAAAAAGTGCTTGGATATTCCTTCTAGGTTGCTGCATCAACCCAGAAGGAATATATTTAAAAAAAAAAGTTGATTTTTGTCGGTGGTTGTGAAAATCGTCGGCAATTTTGTTATTTTATTTGAGTTTGCCGGCGGTTAAAAAACCGCCGGCAAAACTCTTGTAGTGACTCCAGGGTTACGCGTGCTTGAGTTGGGAGTAGTTCAAGGATGAGTGACCCCCTCGGAAGTTCGTGTAGGCCCATTAGGGTAAGTTGTTCCGGTCCTTCCTATCACTCGATGCGGGATGTTGCACAGGTAAAAGAGCCACAACCCACAGAGGTGGCACCAAGCAGGCAATAAGAAAAACGATAAACCGCCCCTAGGAAATCCAGTAGCTAGAGTCATTGACACCATCTCTAGACGCTTCGTAGAGGGAGGAGAATCAAGCTCGACAAGGAAACGACACCTCCGGGTGGTAATGTCAATAGATAGTAGCCGCCGAGAGAAAGCCAAAAATGATAGCCAGCCACCCCACAATCTCCTTCACCGAGGAGGACTTCAAGGATATTGACAAAAACCTTAATGATCCCATGGTAATCTTAGTTGCTGCTGCAAATTTCTTGGTAAAGAAAGTCCTCATGGATCAAGGCAGCTCGGCTGACCTGTTATACTTGCCAACCCTAAAGGAAATGGGACTCCCTGAAAGTGAGCTAAGACCATTTGATGGGAACTTGATTGGTTGTTCTGGAGAACAGGTAAGTGTCAGGGCTACGTCGACTTACTAACTTCATTCGGGAAAGCTCTCTTCATCAAAACAATCTGCATCAAATATCTAGTCATTGACTGCCAGACATTGTACAACGCGCTGCTCGATCGCCCCTTTCTCAACAATTTAGGCACAATAGTATCCACTTCCATCTAACCATGAAATTCCCAGTGTCAGACACCAAGGTCGGAGCCATTCACGCCAATCAGAAAGAGCCTCGACAATGCTACCATGATAGCCTCGGGCAAAACCCCATCACTACTCTAGGTCCCTTGAGCCTACCTCGGCCCTATCGAGCCACACCTTGTATCAGACAGTGCACAAGACCTTGAGCCAGACTCGGTTCTCCTTTAAATCGTGCTCGGGACCCTGACCAACATGGTCAATCCTCCCCACGCGAACCTCGGGCATAGCCCCATCACTACTCTAAACGCCTCGAGCTTGCCTTAGCCCTATCCAATCATGCCTTGTATCAGACAGGCGCATAAGACCTCGAGCCACACTCAGTTCTCCTTTAAACAGTGCTTGAGACCCAGACCGACATGGTCAGTCTGCCCTGCGTCGACCTCAGGCATAGCCCTATCACTTCTCTAGGCACCTCGAGCCTTCCACGGCCTTATCAAGCCACGTCTTGTATCAAACAGGCACACAGGACCTCGAGGCAGACTCAGTCCTCCTTTAAACTGTGCTCGGGACCCAGATCGACATGGTTAGTCTAGCCCGCGTAGACCTTAGGCGCAACCCCATCACTGCTCTAGGCGCTTCGAGCCTACCTCGACCCTATCAAACCACGCCTTGTATCAGATAGGCGCACAGGACCTCGAGCCAAACTCGATTCTCCTTTAAATAGTGCTTTGGACCTAGACCGACATGGTCAATCCACCCTGCACAGACCTCAGGCACAGTCTCGTCACTACTCTAGGAGCCTCAAGCTTGCCTCGGCCTTATCAAGCCACACCTTGTATCAGACAGGCACACAGGACCTTGAGCCAGACTCGGTCATCCTTTAAATCGTACTAGGGACCCAGACCTACATGGTCAGTCAGCCCTACGCGAACCTCGAGCACAACCTCGTCACTACTCTAGGCGCCTCGAGCCTGCCTCAGCCCTATTGAGCCATGCCTTATATCAGATAGGCGCACAGGGCCTTGAGCTAGACTCAAACCGATCTTAAAAGTTGTCAATCTAATTCTAAAGTCATGCCTTGTAACAAACAGGCATACTATACCTCGAGTCTACCTCAGTCCGATCCTAAAGTCGTGCCTTGTAGCAAATAGGCACGCCGGACTTCGAAACTACACCAGTCCGATCTCAGAGTACTTTATACTAAGACACAACCAAAAAAGCTAAAAGACGCTAGCACCAAAAGAAGCATACAAGACACAACAGAAAACAAGGCACTAAAAAGACACTTACATTTCATTACAAAATTTATATCTGATTACAAGCTTCATATCTATACTAATTTTACGTTACACTTGCCTATCACGCTACAACCACTGCACAACACAAACGCCTGAAAACACAACTGAAGTAAAGTAAGGCCAAGTAGTAGTCGCTGCAGGACGCACTCCTATAAATCATCAGTAATCGCTTTCCCCATGAGCCGCTTGGGAAGGGTTGGAACCCTTTTGTACCGCCTGACATCCTGTCCTCAAAGGGGTCGGATTCTGCCAGCGCGACAACTATTTCTAAAGAAAATCCAGGATGACCTAGCGCCTAGATGACTTCGACATTTCCCACTTTCAACCTTGGAGCTGTTAAACGACCTCCCACCTCCAGCCTGATGATGTCGACATTAAAGACCCAAGCACTCGGACGCCAGAGTGTGGTACTTCCACCAAAGGCAGACTTCGAGAAAGCCACATCACCCATTCTAGACACAACATGTCTCACCCATCCTAGTACTGCTCTCATCCTAACATGCTTAGCCTCAAACCTCTCAACCCTTGTTGCGCTACTTGGGAAGCCGCCACTCGCGAGGTTGCCAACAGAAACACCCCACCCATATGAAAATCCCCCACCATGAAACACTGACCCCATTTCCCTAAGTCTCCAAAACCAGGACACAAATGAGTAAGGATAGCGTGGAAAGAAATCGAGGACTTTCCTTCCCCCTTTTATAGGCACAATTGCCCGACAGTCAAAAGATCCTCATCGTCCCCTAAAAATTAAATGTGGTCAGGCTCCAAAAAATTGCACCATTAATACAGTCATATCCCCGGCTCAAAAAATGAAGGGTCGCTTCCACTATAACCAATCAACGCCTTCCGCATGTTGATAGAGACACCCAAAAGACGAAGCGTTTCGCCAAAGTAACACACTCGGGGCAGCCGAAACATCACCTCATCTATAACCTCGAATCTCGTACTACGCGCACTGTCCCCCCAAACCTCTGCCAAACTTTAGGGTTTTCACTTCAAAAAACATTTTTTTCCCAAACTCTAAGGCCGTGCACTAGCCATAGCACTTAACTCAGGAACCACTACGTCAACACTCATGGGACCCGGCTCGACTGGGAGAATGCATGATATATTGGAAAGAAAACAAAAAAGGCGCCTTACAAAAAAGAAGAGAAAATCAATTGGACGTTTCATTACTAGCAACAAGTCAAAAGGCAACAAAAGTAGCAGACCACAATATCACAAGCCCTGACAAATCCAGGCTATCAAGGAAATGCGGAAAAGCTTACGCTACTATCAAAAGGAAAGCAGTAAATTAATCCAACTCGGCCAAGGTTCGGCATCACAGACAGCACCTTCCCTAGCTCGGTCCACCCCGACTCTAGAAGTTCCCCTTGAAGTCCTGGCGTGCGCATTTTCAGTAGGGTCAACAAGTCTACTGCTTTCGACCCTCATATACGACTTACAAGGTTGTAGGTCTAAGCTAGGGAACAAGGTACGAAAGTGGAGTAAAACTTCCTCGTAACCCTCCAAATACTCGTCAGCGGGCTCACGGCCTCTAACATCTGAGCCCTGCCAGCATCCGTCATCGATCGGGCGGCCTCGAGCACAGTCTTCAGATGGGCAATCTCCGCTTTCAAATCGTGAAGGTCCGCTCTGGCATCCTCACGCTAGCGGCTGAGACAACTTATGACCTCATGACAGCAAATCAGAGACACTTTCGACCCCTCCAGCCGCTGACTCAAGTCAACCATCACCCTGACCACTTCTTCCCCGGCCTTTCTTTTTGCCACTTCTTAGGCGCGTCTTACCTTCTCTCGATGCGATCACTTGAGAACAACCACCTCCAATTGAAATCCGAACTCTAGTGCCCGACATTCGGCCAAAACTCTCAAAATCCAATCCTCTACCCGACGGTACGCCACCTGACGATCCCTTGAGGCAGAAGGATCGGACACGCCCACAGAAGGCGCCCTAGCGGATGACTCAACCTCTCCGGTATCTCTCGGGCGCTTCCCAACCGACGATCGCCCTTTGCCGACAGCAAGTCCCTTGGAATGTAATGACGGACGGACATTAGAAGCAATCAGAAGAACTGGCGCAGCAATAGAGACACATCTTTTGTTGCCGTCGCTAACAATAGCATTCGAAATTTTCCTACTAAAACAAGAAATCACCTCTACTTGTAAGGAACGAGTAGGAAGAAAGGTTTGGAAAATAATACACTTTTAACAAGAAAGAAGAAAAGATGGAAAACTTGAAGAGAAGAGATGCACCCTTTATACTACTCCACACGTCGTATCCAGAAAGAAAGCGAAATGCCATCAGGCCCTTAGCAGAGCATTAGAGGCACGCCACCTGTCACGCACCTATTGCACATTCGAGTCTCTCAAGGGAAATCAGAAACCGCCGTGCGCAACTACGACAGTACGTCTTCTTGATGTAACGCTCCATATCCCAAAATCCCGCATGACGTACACATCGAGGAGCTTCCTCTACCACCAGAATCAACCCCCACCTTGTAAGGACTGGGAGACTGGCTAGAGCCAAAGCGCCCATCCTCCATAAGCATACTCAAAACCTCATCGAGGGGAGTGTGATCTTTTCTTCTCAACTTTAGAGAGCGTATGTGAACAAGAACTCAGTCATACCCCGAACATGTCCCAACAACAACACGAGATCCCACCGCCACACATTCACAGTAGCCAGCCAACCTCCACACTCAAACGTCATCTAGATAACACCCTTATATCCTAAGCGGAACGCCTCGAATCCCAAAATCAGAGGCATTACAGGTTAGCACACAGAGAAAACCACTCTGCTTTCAAGGTCAGACCGATCTCAAAATGACCATAGGGCCACTATTTAGGCAAAGCTAAAGTCAGCTCGACCAACCACCTTGGTCACGTTTCAATCCAACTCTCCAAAACTAGCAAATGCAGCAAAAAATTGCCCAGAACCTCATTTTCTAGCTCGAACGCTCACTACTCGAGCATCCGACCTGGGGGGCTATGGACTGTCTGAGCCCAATCTCGGCCCTCTCTTTAGGCCCAATCTCAACCATCCCTTTGAACCCAATCTTGGTCCTCTATTTGGGCCCAACCTTGGCCCAGCGCCAGCCTACCACGACATCATTGCAACCCCCGCTGGGTATCCGCACGACGACCTCAAATCTCATCCTCATTAATGGCGGATCTCATACACATTAATGAAAGTCCTGTCACCATCATGCTACCACCTGAGAACATTCACCGGAGCCGTATAGTCAATCACATCACCTGCAAATGCAAATGCACGACGTATGCATGCAGGAAGACATCTCATTTTCCTATATCAGTCAACTCATTTCAGAGCCAAGGTATGTTATGATCTCTAACCTATTGATATACTACTCTTTCCTTACTCTCTTACTCATTGGAGTGTCAGAGTGCTTGCAGGTGCCAACTGCCCCCCGAATGGACCAGTCGTCGAAGCCTGTGCCTTGCCGTTGCGACTCCGCCTCTGATCATCCTCTTTGGTCAAGAAGGAACAATGATCAACAATAATTGTGTGTAAAATTTCAGGAAAATTGATTTTCAGACACATTTAGTAATTTTGTGAAAATTTAGGGACTAGAGTATAAGTAATAAAGAATTTGAAAATTAAGTTTCTTGAGGCCTTAATGATATATTTTCAATGCATAATTAGAATTATCGATCTTTTATAGCATTTTGATTGTTAAAATAATTATTTGACCATTTTTTAACAATGACTATACTTCCTCCATTAAGAATTTACGAAGATTAAAATATCATTAAGTGTGAAAGTGTTGATAAAAAAATATATATTATTAAAAAGTTAATAATATTTTAATAAGATATTAGTTATGAGAATTATTGTTATAGTGTAATTAATTTTTATATAATATTATATGTGTAATAGTATAGTATATTAAAAGAATTAATAAAATAAAAAATTATTTAATTAATAATAATAAAAATAGAAATGGAAAATGGTAAAGATCAGGGGAGGAGCAGCTTCACGTGAAGCTGTCTCCATCTATATATATATAATATAATATAATATTATAATAAATTATTATATATTATTTAAAAAAGAAAAAAAAATCTAAAACAGTAAAATGACGGTTGATTGTGGGAAGGGTTGCCTGTGTATATATATAAATATATATTTAATGTTATATTATATTAAAAAAGAAAAGAGAAATGGTCGGTAAGGAATTCACTGAATAGTATACACATATAATATATTATATTATTATTATTTAATATATATATATATATAAGAGGAAAAAAAACAAAGGGGAGTCACGGAACTGCCGTGTGCATGTCTCGTGTATATATATACATAAAAGGAGGAGTGAGCAGCCCATCTTCCTCTACGCCTATACAGGGCCGGCTGAAGGGGTAGGCTGGTGAGGCAATTGCCTAGGACCCACCCCTTCAGCTCAATAAATAATTATTTTAATAAAATAAATTTTTAATTTTTTATTAAGGGTTGGGGCCCCTAAATTAGTGATAGCTTAGGGCCCCCAAAGCCCTTGAGCTGCTCCTGCGCCTATATAAGGCGAAGCTCTCTCTTTTCTTATTTTCATAATTTCAAATTTACTTCCAACACTTGAGCACCTCCATTCAAATAATAATTAAAAAAATATATTTAAGACAAGTTTTCTTTTTTTCTTATTTTTTTTGGAGGCAAATTTTATATCTATCTTTTCTTTCGAATGCAAGTTCTCATATTGTTGATTTTTTGGATATAAGTTTCTAAACCTCTTTTTTTTTAAAAAAATTAATTATTATTTTTAAATTTTTATTCTTTCTTAAATACTTGATGAATCTCATCTAAAAACCTAAATAGGATTTGATTCACCTTATATTTTCAAAGAAATAATACATATCTAATGTTGGGTCTTCACATTTAAAATAGGTGTGGTTACATCTTATATGTGTATCGATCAATCATACAGGTATTTGTTGATTTAATATTATGGTTAACCATCGTTGAGACTATGTATGTGGTTAATGTACAAACATGGGCATGGTAGTGTGTATATCATTTGGTCATATATAGTCATGTGTGGAATATTTAGGAACATGTGATCATGTACGAATTTATATATATATATATATATATTTATGAGTTGATATGTATGCATGATAATTACTTTACGTATCTATTATTTTGTGTGACGGATTAGTTTTGCGAAGTACCCTTAAGCTCTGTAGGCGTAAGCATGACGTATTGAAGGATTTTGATGCACAATTTAATATTTTGTTTATAGATATGTATTTCTACTTGTATTTTAAGGTTTTGAGTGTCGAAATGTCTTATGTAGGCCTCAATGACCATATGTGTGCATCTATACATATGCATAAGGTTATGTGATTGGATAAAATATGGCCATAATGTGTTAAGTTATTCTATAATGCATTGATTCTTATTGTTTCATATTCCTTTTAAATTATACTTGCTAAGCTTTATGACTCATACTTGTTTTAACATCATTCCAGAAAAGGCAAAAACAAAGGTTGAGAGTAAGCCTAGTGGAGTTTGATTCTCGTGGAGTAGTCTTGTGTATAGAGCAATTCTGATCGAAAAGGTCTTTTAGAGTATTTCGAGTGTAGGGGCAAGATTATTACAATCTATTATGTTGTAATTGAACATTTTGAGAGTTGTAAATAAATAAATCTCTAATATTTGTATTAAATAAACTTATGGTTTTAATATTTATTTTGCTTTTGCTGTAAAAAAAAGGTAATTTATTTACTCGAGTGTTTATTTATACCAATCTTTTTAAGATTTTCTCTCGGAATCCTTTGATAGCGGGATCTTTGAGAGAGGGTCTTCACAAATAATTTTTTTTTCTCCAAGAACGACAAATACTCAAGAGATACCAAATACATGAAATTAAAGTATTTTGTTATTAAAGAGGAAATTCAAAAATAGAGAAAGTCAATCAATCACATAAGGATGGATTTCATGAGATCTTTTAACAAAAGGTTTACAACCAAAGTTATTTAAGAAACATGTATATAAAATGAGATTTGGTTGTAATAATGATTAATGTTATGATGACACTCTAAGCTCAATGATACGTTTTTGACATTCATTATGCTTTGCATGTTTCTCATGTGTTGTGTGCAAGTTGTCGATCTTAAGGAAATAGAAAAAGTCTTTACAAACATTATAAATTATTTATAATGAGTTGTAGATGTGTGGTATATGAAAGGGAGTGTATTGCATTAAATAGTACTTGATCGTTGTAACTTATATTGAATAATTTATCATGTTATGATGTTATGTTATAAGTCATTATCATTATAGTAATCAGGCCACATGAGAAAATATAAATTATATTTCGTAAAATATATTTTTGTGATGTGGCGTGATCAAGGGATTAATGGCATAATATCTTGATGGGAAAAGCCACTTGTAATCGTTACATAAGGTGGTTATCGATCGTCTCTCTTTCTGTAAATTAACAGAAACTAAATTCCATAATTGAAGTTATTTTTCTGCAACTAAGATTAGGAGAGAAAAATTGATATATTGAATCAGAATACATGAAAGGAAGATCATGGCGTCCTCATTATCAGTCAATTCAGATATTCTTTTACTTCTTAGCATGAAATCATATCAATTTCGTGATTTTATTGCATTATTAAATATTTATGATTCATAAGAATTATGATTATTCGTTAAGCTTGTATCTTGACTTTCTAAGTATCATATTAATAATATCTCAAACTAATTCTATACGTCAAATTGTTTATGATAAATAACAAATTTATAAATATATTCAACAAAATTTATATTATTATCTATAAATTTGCTCTTATTACAAATAAATAACAATGTATGATTAATCTAAAGTATATGAATATAATCTCTGGGGGGGCTCAACAAAAATGGGACCCCGTTGGTGCGGGACAATCCATTTGACATTTCTTTCCCAATAAATGTTCGAAGTAACGTCCAAACAAATAATATAGGCTGATAAAATTCGTCTCCCCCTCCTCGCAAATACTTCCAATGGCGTTGGCAGAGGCAGATCTTCCAAAAGTCAAAGTAGAAATTTATCCTTTTCGATGCAAACAAATATATAATTAGAGACAGAAATTCGGCATCGTAGTAAAATTACAAATTACATAATTTATTATACCGTTAGAATGTTTGTAAAATTAAGTTAATATTAAAATTTTAAAATAAAAAATAAATGAATATTTTAGATAAATATGGAGATTAGTATAATTTTAGTAATTTTAAAATAATATATCCTTCAATTCTTATACTCGGGATGTACCGCTCTTTACGCGGTCTTTCGTCACTTGTGTTTTTGATTTTAATAAAGAAGATAAATCGTATATGAAGACTTTATTTTATTGCACAAAATAAAGAATCGAACTCATGATCTATTATTGCGAATTCTAACTTATTCTGATTCAATCACTTGACCTATAGTTTAGAGTTTTAATTCTTATATTTGGAATTATCGTCTTTGTGTTATCTCTTATTTTTTGTGTTCTCAATTTTGATAAAAAAATAAATTATAGATAAATATTTTATTTTACCATTAAGATAAGTAATTGAATCTATGATATACTAATAAGAATCTAAATGTACTATAGCTCAATGACGTGACCTTTTGGCTGTGAGGGACCTTAAATTGTTATACTTCTTGATATAGTCGGTGGTTTGAATAAAATTGTCACAATTCCGGAATTGTACGTACTGTGCTTGAGTTCTTTGTTTTTGGGCTGAATTTTCTCTCCGGAATCGTACGTACTGTGCTGTGCTTTCTTTCTCGGCGACCAAACAGGCGTTGACGAAGGGAGATTTGCGCTTGAAGAAGGGAGATTTTACAGGCAGTTCAAACGCATTTTCTCATGGATTCACGCGTTTTCCTCTTGCTTTCTCTCTGCTTCCTCTGTCTCTTGCCTGATCTCGCGCATTCTTCTCTTCGATTACCTGGATTGCTCGGTGACAAAAAAATGTATTGCATCTACGCAAATATCGATGCTCTCTCTCTTTGTATGTATGGAAACATTTAATACTTGAAAACATAGAAAAGATCTGGTTTTACCTGCGGTATATTTTTCAGACATGGATCGATGCGCAGATTGACATCTGGTGCTTCTTCTTATGCGTTTGATCCGGCTCGAGTTACTCAAATCTCTTGGCATCCGAGGTCCTTTTTCTCCATCTGATCTCGCACGCTTCCTTTAGATTTTTTGTTTTTGATATTTTCTCTGAATTTCCTGTGTCGGTGCAATGCAATCTGCAGGGCTTTTATATATAAGGGGTTTTTGACTGATAAGGAGTGTGGTCATCTTATTACTCTGGTTAGAATTTCTTTATCCCAGGCATTTTTCTTGGGCTTAACTACACCGATTATAGTTGGTTTGCTTAAGGAACTAATTTAGGAAAAGAGAATGGGCTAAAAACCTTGATCTTGGATTTTTAATTTCTAAACGGAAAAAGAGCAAATGATTTTTCAAAAATATTATTTTTCGTTTTTTTTTTTTTAATTTTTTCATTCTACATTTAGCATCTAAATTAATTGTGGATGAGTAGGCCAAGGATAAGTTAGAGAAATCTATGGTGGCTGACAATGAATCAGGAAAGAGCATAGCCAGTGAAGTTCGGACTAGCTCTGGCATGTTTCTCAGAAAGGCTCAGGTTAGTAAACCTTCTCACTTGGCTTGGCTTGACTTGCCTATTAGGTAGAAATGATATTTGCAACATGTTCAATGGTGTTGGAGCTTTACAATTTTGATGTTGTCCTAATTATATAATTTTGTTAGAAAAGATTTTGTCCGGTCTAAAATACTCAATTTTTTTGGTGAAACTGTATAAAAAGCTAGCCTTAAACACTCCACAATGGAATTATCTGGGATATTGGCCTTTTCTGCAGTTACTGTTATTGTTTTGGACACACTGAACTGCTTGCATGATGCAATTGTGTTTTAATCTTTCAGAGACTTTTAGTGCTGCATTCGGCTTTAAATTCTTTTTAATTTGTTTCTCGGTCAATTATTTAGTTTGAATGAACCACTTGTTAGTGGATGTGAAAGAATCAGTTTCAGTTGGATTTGGTCCACCATTTGATAAAATAGAAGTCAAGATAAATTTGTAGAATGAAGCATTGTGCTTCTTTCTGAATTTGCATCTGAAGAATTCTCCTTGAGATATGCCAACAGTTATAGACTTGCTCAATTCACTTCTTAGCCTTTTAAAGAACTGAAGTATATCTCAATGACTAAACTTTGATGTTAGCTTATCCTTCTGGAATACAGAATGAGCTTGCTTTTGCTCTTCTTACAGTTGCCCCTCAAGATAAGACTTAATTTACATGGGAAAGATTTTTTCAAATTACTCAGAACTAGCTTGAGAAATGCATCATAGTTATCCAGTTCTTTGTTAGGCTACTGTTTTTTTTTTTTTTTCTTGTTTCTAACTGTTTAGTGGGTACTCTTGACTACTTGTGATATAAATAAAGGAGCAATTATTCAATTGACGATGACTAGGTCAGTCTTGTAATCAACTTTCCTTGCAAGAGAATCCTTCTATTGTCTTCAATCTTGCAAATTGTGTTTGAACAGTTTCCCACATTCCTATCTAGGCAAGTGAGCTTTATTGTGTTGGTATGCATTTGATTTCCCCATTGAGCCCTATGATGTTAACTCTTCTATAATTTATATAGAAATCTCTTAGTGAAAAAGAAACTAGTTGTTTATCTCATATGAAATCAGATCATTTTGATGAGAACCATAATTTGATTGGATGAAATAAGGATTCTCGAAGCTCATTGCTCTGAATATAAAAGAAAACAATGACCCAGATCATTTTAGACACTTATGCCATGACAATTGATGAGCCTTATGAAACTGTCTGCATGATGGTTAGGTATGATGAAATAATATTAACCTTTCTTGGTTAACTTTATAGTGAGAAGTGCTAGATTATTGAACTCTTCAAGGACTAGAAAACTTGAAGTGATTTATTTTGGAATGAACAAATGCAATATTTTCATATACCACCACCATCATCATCATCATCATCATCATATCCAGCCTTTATCACACTATGTGGGGTCGGCTACATGAATTCTAGACTTCCATGTATTCCTATCGTTTGTCATATCTTCATTTAGATCCATATACTTCATATCGAACTTTAATGTCTCTCCTAAAGTCTTTTTGGATCTACCTCTACCTCTTTTTGTGACTAATTGTTCCATTTCATCAACTCTCCTCACAGGAGCGTCTCTTAGTCTCCTTCTCACATGACCAAACCATCTTAATCTAGTTTCTCTCATCTTCTCCTCGATTGGCACTACTCCTACCTTATTACGAATAACTTCATTTCTAATTTTATCCTTTCTTGTATGTCCGCACATCCATCTTAACATCTTCATCTCCGCTACACTCGTCTTTTGCTCATGCTGGTATTTGACTGCCCAACATTCTGAGCCATACAGCAAGACTGGTCTTATAGCTCTCCTATAAAATTTTCCTTTCAATTTTAATGGGATTTTACCATCACATAACACTCCCGATGCATTTCTCCATTTTAGCCAACCTGTCTTAATTCTATGTGCGACATCCTCGTGAATTTCTCCATCTTTTTGAATCACTGATCCCAAATATTGAAAATGGTCTTTTCTTTGTAAGATTTGGTCTTCTAATTTTATTATAACATCATCCACTCTTGCATTTTTACTAAATTTGCATTCCGTATATTCTGTTTTCTTTCTACTTAATTTAAATCCCTTAGATTCTAAATTGTTTCTCCACAACTCAAGCTTAGTGTTCAATCCTTCTTTTGTTTCATCCACCAACACTATGTCGTCTGCAAATAGCATACACCATGGCACATCTGTCTGAATATCTTTAGTGAGTTCATCCATTACTAGGGCAAATAAGTATGGACTTAGTGCAGAACCTTGATGCAGTCCTATTGTAGTGGTAAATGGTTCAGTATCCCCTCCGCATGTTCTGACCCTTGTCTCTACACCATGATACATGTCCTTAAGGGCTTGTATATAGGCTATTTTGACTCCTTTCTTCTCTAAAACCTTCCATAATACTTCTCTAGGGACCCTATCATAAGCCTTTTCTAGATCTATAAACACCATATGTAGGTCCCTCTGATGATCCCGATACCTTTCCATTAGACGCCTCAGTAAATATATAGTTTCCATTGTTGACCTGCTAGACATGAAACCAAACTGATTTTCTGACACATTTGTTTCTTTTCTAAGCCTCTGCTCTATTACTCTCTCCCAGAGTTTCATGGTATGACTCATTAACTTAATTCCTCTATAATTTTCACAGTTTTGAACATCTCCTTTGTTCTTGTATATAGGAACCAAAGTACTCTTCCTCCACTCATCTGGCATCTTTTTTTATTTAAGAATAGCGTTAAATAGTTGCGTTAGCCAGGAGATGCCCTCTTCTCCCATACATTTCTATGCTTCTATTGGTATATTATCTGGTCCCACTGCCTTATGATTTTTCATCTTTTTTAAAACTTGCCTTATTTCATTTGAACTTATGCGTCGATAGAATGTGTAGCTCACATTCCCTTCGGAATTACTAAGATGTCCCAACCTAACTCTTGTGTCACCACCATCATTGAATAATTTTGTGAAATACTCCTTCCATCTCTCCTTAATCGCTCCCTCATTTACTAAAACATTTTGATTGTCATCTTTTATGCATTTCACTTGATTTAAATCCCGTGATTTTCTTTCTCTTGCTTTAGCTAATTTATATATATCCCTTTCTCCATCTTTTGTATCAAGTCGTTTATATAGATTCTCATATGCTTTTGACCTTACTTCACTAACAGCTCTTTTTGCTGCCCTTTTTGCTTCTTTATAATTTTTTTGGTTTTCTTCATTGTTGCATTGATATACCGCCTTATAGCAAGTTTTCTTATTTTTAATTTTCAATTGTACATCTTCATTCCACCACCAAGACTCTTTAAGGTTAGGGGCTCTACCATTTGTCTCTCCAAGGACTACCTTTGCCGTGCTTCTCAGAGCATTAGCCATTTCTTTCCACATTTGGTTTGTCTGTCTTTCTCCATTCCATTCCCTTCTACCCCTTAATTTTTCTTTGAAGATTAGTTGTTTCTCCCCTTTTAAATTCCAACACCTGATTCTTGGATTTTGTTTTATGTGATTTTTTCTCTTCCAATTTCTTACTTGGACGTCAAGTACTAGAAGTCTATGTTGAGTAGTCAAACACTCTCCCGGTATTACCTTACAATCCCTACAACATAACCGATCCTCTTGTCTCATGAGGAAGTAATCTATTTGGGTGCTTGAGGTGATATTTTTATATGTGATTAAGTGTTCGTCCCGTTTTTTGAACCTCGTATTGGTTATAATGAGCCCATATGCCATAGCAAAATCTAGGATAGATTTACCCTCATTATTAATTTTCCCGAATCCATACCCTCCATGTACCTCTCTATATCCGTTTCCGTCTCTACCCACGTGCCCATTTAAGTCACCTCCTATAATCACTTTCTCTCCTCTTGATATCATTTGTATGAGTCCCTCTAGGTCCTCCCAGAATTTTGCTTTTATCTCATCACCTAACCCCGCTTGTGGTGCATATGTACTAAAGATATTCATAGTTATTCTTCCTAGACTAATCTTCACCATAATAATCCTATCCCCTATTCTCTTTACATCCACTACCTCATCTATTAAGCTTTTATCCATAATAATCCCCACTCCATTTTTCGCTCGATCAGTTCTTGTGTACCATAGTTTGTATCCAGCTTCTGATAAAGTTTTTGCTTTTTTCCCTACCCATCTCGTCTCTTGAAGGCACATAATATTAATTTTTCTCCTAATCATCACATCTACCACTTTCATAGCTTTGCCTGTTAATGTTCCTATGTTCCATGACCCAATCCTTAATCTATGATTTTGTTTTTGTCCTTGACTTTGGATTTGATTTTGTTTTTGGCCTTGACTTTGAATTTGATTTTGTTTTTTATTTTGATTTTGGTTCTGATTTTGATTTTGATTTTGGTTTTGGTTTTGATTTTGATTTTGGACTAACTTCTTTAGCCACATCCGTCCAAGCAAATGCGGAAACCCTTGCTCATTTATCACTACATCCGGGCGCCGATGCAGCGGCCCTAGCTCACTTGTCACTACACGGGGGCAGTGTAGCGCGTCGCTATGAAGGGTTACGCCCACGCCCAAACGATTTTTCATAATTTGTCTAGAGTTCATGTTTTGGATCTGACTAAGTTTTATGTTGGCTGTCGGCTACCTAACACAACCCTCCTCCTTTATCCGGGCTTGGGACCGGCAGTGGATAACATCCCCAGGCGGAGTTATATTTTCATATACCAAGAAGGATATATTTCTATTTCAATACTGAACTCGTCATTTGTGGAAAATGCTACAGTAGTAAACCAATAGGTTTTCCAACATGATCAGCTGTCTATGAATTATCCTCCATGCTGTAAAAAATGTTATCTGCATTTCACGATGGCTGTTTAAATTCAGCACTGAGGCGTGTTAATAAAAAATAGTAGGGACTGATTTCCTGTTTTATTGCACTAACTTAGATCTTGATTATAACCAAAAGATGAATTATTAAATGTTTGTAAATTGAGGTTCTCACACCTTTTTTTCCTGCATGTTTCTGAGTGGTGTTCAGTCACTCAATAGCTCTAATCTGGTTAAGATCAATTGTTCACTAGTATAAGATAATGGTTCTATACCAGTAATGGCAGTTGTAATAGGATAGTTTTGTGATGTTGAAACTACTAGTATTCCGAACAACTTATTTGGGTTCTTTGAATCAATATTGTCCATGCAAATCCATCTTAGAAAGGAGGTAGATCTATGATAACTTAGTTACAAGTTATACACAATTAATGGGAATCAAACTTTCTCATGCCATTAGTGTGCCGTTAGTGCTTTCTGTGGCTCGTTTTCATGGGGTTGACTGATGACTGCTTTATCGTTTTCTAAGCATTGAATGCTCTCCAGATATGGTTATGATAGTGATAATCAATTTTTATTGATCTAATAATCAATTTTTATTGAAGCCTTATAGTGCCAGAAATGGAGACATTTGAAGACTGCTGTAATAGGTGGTGTTATACCACCATTCTGCTAACGCAAGCCATTTGTTCCACGTCTTAGGCTGTTGGAAACACATACATCTCAAGTAACTTTCCAGGCATTGGTTCAACCGTTCTGTCTGCCCATTCGTTTGTGGGTGGTATGAAGAGCTCATGTGCCATCAACTGAAATAATTCCCTCCAAAAAGCACTTGTAAATATTTTATCCCTGTTAGAAACTATACTCTTGGGGACTCCATGTAGTTTATATACACAATCCATGAATAGTCTTGCTAGGGTATAAGCTGTGAAAGGGTGTGAGAGGGAAACAAAATGCCCCTATTTAGAGAATTGATCCACTACCACCAGGATGGTGCCCTTACCTTCAGACTTAGGCAGTCGTTTGACAAAATCCATCAATATATATGAGTCTAGGCTTGCTATGGCACTTGTAGAGGTTGTAACAACCTTGGATAAGGTAATCTCTCCACTTTACATCTTTGGAAAACATCTCATTTGAGCACGGTGGACTTTATTTGTTGCTTCATACCAGGCCAATAAAGCACTTGCTTGGTTCTATAATAAGTACCTCTAAATGCCGAATGTCCTCCTAGAAACGGGGAGTGTACTATAGGTAAAACCTTGGTTCGTATCTCTCCATTAGTTCCTGCATACAGCCACCCTTTATAGCGCAACACTCCATTAGTATAAGTGTAATTTGGTTTTGAAGCTGGGTCTGAGAGCACAGTGGTGATGAGCTTTTGAGTGTCTTCATCATTGTTGTAGCTATGAACCAACTGATGCACCCACTGTGGTTCCATAACCGATAAGGCATGGCATGCCAGTGCCAATATTGTGTCATTGGTTTCTTCTTCACATCTAGAAAGTGCATTTGCCACCTTGTTGCGCACTCCCTTGTTGCAGTGTATAGTGTAGTCCAGCCCCAAGAGTTTGGTTAAACTCTTTTTCTGTAATTGAGAATGAAGGTTTTGATGTAAAAGGTGCTTTAGGCTTTGCTGATCGGTCTTTGTGATGATTTCCGCCTTCAAGATAGTGCCTCCACCTGTCTACTGCCAATAGGACTGCTAATAATTCCTTCTGGTATACTGGCATGCCTTGGTGTTTGTCACTGAGGGCCTTGCTGAAATAAGCCAAAGGGCATTGATTTTGCATCAACACAGCTCCCACGCCCTTGCCTGATGTGTCAGTCTCAAGCTTATACGGTTGTGAAAAGTCAGGTAATGCGAGAAGTGGGGCAGAACTCATCGCCTTCTTCAAAGTAGAAAAAGCTGCTTTAGTCCATGCAAAGCTATTTTTCTTCAACATTGCTGTAGTAGCCCGTTAGACCATACCCTTTCACAAATTTCCTGTAGTAGCCCGTTAATCCTAAAAATACTCTTAAGCCTTTAAGTGAAGCAGGCTTTGGCCATGACATCATGGCTGCCACCTTGCTAGGATCCGTGGACACTCTGTGAGAAGAGATGATGCGCCCCAAGTAATTCGATATGATTCTGCCCAAAAGAACATTTCGAGAATTTGGCGTACAACCTGTTTGCCTGAAGTGTGTAAAACACCACTTTGAGGTGCCCCAAATGGCTGTCAAAATCAGGACTATACCCCAAAATGTCGTCAAAGAAAACAAGAATAAGGAGCAAAAACGTGATTCATGAGTGATTGAAATGTAGCAGGTGCATTTGTTAATCCAAATGGCATCATTCTAAACTCAAAATAGCTGAAGTGAGTCCTAAATGCGGTTTTGGAAATATCAGGTTCAATACCCCGATTTGATGGTATCCAGCTTTCAGATCACTTTTAGAATACACCTTAACACCCCCCAACTCATTAATAATTCATCAACCAGTGGTGTGGGAAATCTGTCCTTAGTAGTGGGCTCATTCAATTGTTTGTGGTCCACACAGAAATGCCAGGTGTTGTCTTTCTTTGGCACCAATAAAACCGGGGAAGCAAAAGGGCTATGGCTGGGCGGAATGATGGCTGACTGCAGCATCTCTTTAATTTGTCTTTCAATTTGTGTCTTATGGTTGTAATGGAATCCGCGGGAAGGTAGGTTCGTGGGTTGGGAGTTGGATTTTAGAGGAACTTTGTGATCACAGTCACGTTCAGGTGGGAGGGTATTTGGCTCCATAAATACATCAGTGTACTCATTCAACAATGACTGCAAGGCAAGTTTTGAAGTTCAATTCAGTAGATAGTGGTTCAGAATGGTCCTGGTGGTTAGCTAGAGCCTTGATCATATAAAAATGGGCTACCTCTCATCAATTTCTCAGTAGAAATCCACCTCAACTCAGCTGGCTTTCCCATGCCCTATAATTCTACGGACTGCCCTTCTTTGGTAACTGATAGTTGCATTTTTTTTTTATCAAAACTCACAGGACTAAAGTCCTTCATCCAATCTACTCCAAGTATAATATCGCAGCTCCCTAATGGCAACAACGTAGATTAGCAGTATACTAATGTCCCTGCATGTTCCAACAAAAAGAATCACATCGGTCTTTACAAATCATCCTGTTGCCATTAGCCATTAGCGAGAGTCACAGAAAGGGGTTGTGTCTGCACTCTGTTGCAATTTAGCTCCCCTGCTGTCACTAAATTAAGGAAACTATGTGTGCTTCTTCTATCCACCAGTATAATTGACTCTCTATCCCCAGCATGGCCCTTGATTTGGAGGGTATTGGCAGTGGTTGCACCTTGTATGGCATTCATGGAAATTCCTGCCTGTTTGTACTCCATCCATTCTTCTTCAGTCCACCCTTCTTCCATTAATTCCCTATCACTCATTTCCATACTCGGGAATTGTTTCTTCCCACACTGGTGCCTGCAATAATAACGGTCTCCACACTTGTAACATATACCCAGCTCTAGAATTTGGTCATTTGATTTGGGTGGGGGGTTTGGATTGAAGGAAGGTCTGGTGTGTTTGTTAGGGAAGCAGGGGGTTTGATTTGAGGCCTGTTTAGTTGATTTAGTTGGTTGAACAGGGTTTTTGGATGTGTAGGAATTTGAGGTGTAGGGATTTTGAGGCCTAAATAACACCCTGGGTTAACCCTCAGCATAAGGGTGGAGGGCAGGGCATCAACTGCCCTTTCTTGTAATAGAGCCTGGTCATAGGCCTGAATAAGGGTGGAAGGCATAAACATTTTTACCATTGATCGTATTTCTTCCTTCAAGCCACTCACGAAACTCGACACAAAATAGGGTTCACTCAACCCTGGGTTAACCCTCAGCATCACAGAAGGTGGGTTATTATTGTTCTTTTAGTGTGTGTGTGGCTTCCCACCTAGTGGGGTTAAAGCTTGGTGTGTAGTTTTTTGTGGCTGCCAAACATTCCACTGTATTTTTTTTCCCACTGCTCTTTTAAGCCAGTCTCTTTTATTTTTTTTAAATGAACTGGTGCCAAAAAGAGAAAGTCATATAATCAGTCTTGTGTTGTAAATTCATGTTATAAAATAAAATAAAAACTGCTAGTCATAAATATAAATGATTGGCAAGCTACTAGCTGACTCTACTTAGTCGGATTAGGGCTTGGTTTTTTGTTATTGATGTACAATAAAAACTTCAGAGTTAAAAAGAGGAGTGCAATGTCCTTCCCCTTATTCACCTGCAATGCAACCACCTGCTCCTCTCTCCATTCCAAGTGACCATAAAAGTTTAAACAAAGAAAATTTAAGAACAGAGTGCTTGTGATTCACATGCAAAATTAAATACATAAATGTTTTTGCCATAGCTTGTTGATCTTATATGTGCGTGGTGGCATGAATGTTTGTGCACTGTCTCCTGCTTATGATAATATTCAACCATCTTGAGATATATTTGACTTCTTGATGCATGAATTGACTATGACGAGTTTGAGCGTGTATGCTTATTTTGCTTCTTGATTGGCACTATAAAGGTTAATCACAAGTTTCCTTCTAATTGCTGTGCAAAGTGTCAAAATTAAGCGAATTTCTGGCAACAATTACCAAGCTAGAAGAGTGTCAATATGAAAGGCATTACTTTTACTGAAACTAATTTGAAAGGGGACATATTATTTTATTTGATTGGTAAAAAGGCTAACATGTATTCTAAGGTGGCTTTAAATGGTTTCAAGTTGATATTTCACTTGCTTTCCTTTGTTTTACTTATCAAGGATGACATAGTCGCCAATATTGAGGCTAGAATTGCTGCGTGGACCTTCCTCCCTGAAGGTATGTTGTTGACCATGCTTTTCTTTGTTTTCGCGTATCAGTCTCAAGTCCACTTTTAACTTTGATGTTGTAATCAGAGAACGGGGAGGCCATCCAAATACTGCATTATGAGCATGGTCAAAAGTATGAACCCCATTTTGACTATTTTCATGACAAGGCCAATCAACAACTGGGCGGGCACCGTGTTGCTACTGTACTAATATATTTATCTGATGTAACGAGGGGTGGTGAAACTGTCTTCCCCAGTTCAGAGGTATATAGTATTTTGGCCATCCGTGCTTTAGCCCGGTCCCCTCATTGGGAGCTAACTACTATCTTTTGACTAACTGCAGGGTAAAAATACTCAACCTAAGGACGATACCTGGTCTGACTGTGCCAAAAATGGCTATGCAGGTGCACAATCTGATTCTCAGTGTTCCTCTACTGCCGTCTATTTCTTTGCTTCACCTTGTTCATGACTTTAAAAAATGTCTAATAAAGTGTTATCTTTTATTTGTGCAAATTTACAAGTGGGACTCGCTCCGCAATTTTCTAATTTATATTGCTACAGTGATGGATGATAAATTGAGCGTCTCAAATTATTTTTACCAGCCCAGCCTGGCCCATTAAAGAAATGGAAATGTAGAAACCAAAATTGCCATTTCTTCAAATAAACTAATGGCTTTCGGTTGGGGTCTAAATAAACAAATTGTTTCCTTTTTGTCGATCTATTTGGGGAATCAATCTCCGTACCACCACTGCAATTTCTATAATGATTACAATTCAGGGAACAACGTGAATATGCGGCGTTGTCTTGTTGCCTTCACTTTAGTTATCCACCACGGCATTGCTTAACCTATACAGGAAAAATCAAATGATAAGAAGTGGGTGTCACCCCATATAGATATAGATAGTGAGATTAAGACTTGATATGTTATTATTGTTACACTCTCTACACATTTTATCAAAATCTCATACACGTAATTTGTTTGCATGCAGTGAAACCTATCAAGGGTGATGCTTTACTGTTCTTCAGTCTTCTACTCAATGCTACGACTGACCCGTTGAGCTTGCACGGGAGCTGCCCTGTCATTGAGGGCGAAAAGTGGTCTGCGACCAAGTGGATTCATGTGAGATCTTTCGAGAAAACATCAAAGCACGGTGATGGTGACTGCACGGATGAGAATGAGAACTGCGCAGGATGGGCTGCCGCTGGAGAATGTGCAAAGAATCCAGTCTATATGGTGGGCTCCGATGATGCCCCCGGGAATTGCAGGAAGAGTTGCAAGGTCTGCTCCTCATGAGACCGAGCCTTGGTCTCTTGCATCTTGATTTTGCCTAACGAGGGGTTGGTGACTTAGCTAGGTTGTACATGATATCGATAACCTGATATTAAAAATGCAAGAAAAGCCAAGGAATGAAGAAGAATTCCAATTTACATGGGCAGTGGAGGCATCAATAAACCTTTTGTTGTCGAACTTACATACTTCAAAAAATATATAGATATATATGTAGAATTAGTGGATGACTTGCCTCCTAATGCTAAAATGGGACTCATTAAAGTATTGTTTTTCATGTTATTATAACTGCTTTTCAGATTTATGAGGAAAATTAAATATTCACCGAAAGAAGCCCAAGTGAAGATCTAATGGTTGAGGGAGTCTTGATGTAATTTTCCCAAATATGGGTTGAATTTAGTCAGAAGTTGGCATGTTAATATAATAATTTAAACGGGATACTACTAGTACTATATATCATTATATTGTAATGTGATATAATAGATGTTGAATCATATATGTCTTTTATTTTTGGAACAATTATAATCATAGCAAACAATAGAAATAGAAAGAGCTAAACATGAAGGGAGATCACAGATGGGTGGCAGCCAAATTAGAGAAGCTAAGTGTGCCCATTTGTCGCCATCATCCTCGCCCTCTTTAAGTCTTAAGCACGCCAATTATGGAAAGTGCTAAATTTATACCCACAAAACATTGAATCTCCCCAACAAATTCACCGTACAATAATATCCAACAAAATTATTTATTTAATATATATTAAAATAATCCTGCCAGGTCAAACTTATCCTGAAAGATAACAATAAATAAATAAAGAAAGAAAAAGGAAAACAGCATTTTTTTCCAACGTGAAAGTCCCATTGAAACACTGTTAATTGAAGGGCTATACGCCAGACCCACCAACAGAAAGCGTTGCAGAGAGATTGAGATTATCCCATTGTCTATGATCCATGAGTACGTTGCAGAGGTCATCGGTTTCGTTCCGGCGACAAGGCTCCTCCGGCCGGATTTGGGACAACCAGCTTCTCCACCTCCACGACCCCAAGGCCGCGGCCGCCGCTGCCGTTGAAGCTTCAGAGAATGGTCGACTGAGCGACGTCGTCGGGGACAGGAACGCCGCTTATTCTCAGCCACCCAGCGCCTCCGCTCCTGGAAATACGGTGCATTCTCTGAATTCGCCGCCTCCGCGGTCTGAAAGTAAGGCCCAGACCTGTGGCTTCTCTGCCATTTTCCGGCGATGTACGGGATCTCATGCATGAACGAACTCTCTTCAGTTGTTCTGGAATTGGCTTTGTGTTTGTGATGCTCCTTCTGTAATGCTAATTCTTTCTCTGTTGGAGAATATTGGAAACAATTTAGATCTTCCTCTTCATTTTACTTTCATTAAAAGAACCAACCTTAAGTTTTCATTTCCGTTTAGGTTCTTGTTGGTTTGATCTCAATGGCTTAGCGCAACGTCTGTTCATGCCAACACCAGAAAATGCGGTAGCAATGGGTGACATGTTTTACATGCAATTCATTCTCTCTTTCTTTTTCATCTTTACGATCCAGTTGAAAGGGAAAATCTCAAGTTGGAGGGACACAAGTCATGAGGAACTTGAGATACTCGACTGCCAGTGCTTGCACCTGCAATGCACCTCGAGATCTGTCGTAGAGACGACTTGTTAGGCTATTCACGCATTGGATAAAACCTTTGTTAGAGACTTTTTTGATAACATCATATATAGGGACGGACTTCGAATGGAAGGTTAGAAGGGCCCAAGATTTTAACATTAGGGTAACTATATCTTAGATAGTTTAATTCTTTTTATGCTTAGATTAAGAAATTTTGCTTGTAGAATTTTGACTTCAGTTGGGGGGGTTAATAATAGTAAGATTCTTAAATCTTTTGATTTTATTATATACTAAAAGGGATTTTCAAAAATTTGGGGGTCAATATATAGTGAAATTCATTTTTTTCGTTTTTCGTATATATTAAAAAAGGCTTTCAAAATGTGGAGTTGTGCCCCCTTGACCCTAACATATGTCCTCCTAAGATGATAGACGCCCACTACAGGAAACTACACTTTAGTAGGGTTGCAAATGAGCCAAGCCGTTCGAGTTTGGCTCGGTGTTCGGTTCGATAAAAGTTCGTTCGAGTTCGTTCGTTAAGATAAATGAACCGAACTTGAGCCTAATTTTGAAGCTCGATTTATAAACGAGCTGAGGTTGAGCTCAGTAAAGCTCGGCTCGATAGTCTCACGAGCTGACTCGATTATAGGCTCGTGAGCTGGCTCGAATTGAGACTCGTGAATTGGCTCAATTATAATCTTACAAGATCGCTCGAATAGATTTATTTATATAAATACATTAATAAAATTATTCATAATTTTGTAAAAATATTATTTTATATAAAATTATCGAACTTTACATTTTTATAATAATATCAATTTATTATTAATAGAATGTGTTGATAAAAAAAAATTTGTGACTTAAAAATAAAATATGTATGTGTTAATAAAATTAGGTATATTAGTTGATTATCTAATTTATATTTGTTGATATTTCTATGTATATCAGTTTGTTAGATTTTTTTTAAAATAACAATTTGATAAATTTAACTCTAAGTCTCAAATCTGAGCCGAGGTTTGGGTTCACTGATCTTGAGCTCGAGTTCGGCTTGTTAACCAACTTGATAAAACAAGCTCGAGTTAAGCTCGAGCTCGGCTCGTGCTCGAATGAGCTCAAGCTTGAGCCTAATTTCCAAGCTCGACCTAAGCTCGAGCTCGAGCTCGAGTTCATCTTAAACCTTATCGAGCCAAGCCAAGCTCATGGAAGTTCGGCTCGGCTCGACTCGTTTGCAACCCTACACTTTAGTGGCAGCTGTGAAGCATAAAAACTGTCATTAATTCATTTTGTGGTGGGCAAAAGGGCGGCCAATAAAAATGTTGTCACTAATTCTATTAGTGGTGATTATTGTGTATCTCGTCATTAAAGGTTCATTTTCAATTACCATTAGATACAGTTGCCACAGAAGGAGACACTTTTAGGACTTTCCCTCCTCGATCCACTAATGGTTGTTTTCTGGTGAGAGTTGTCAACCACCTTAGCGGCCATCTTGCCTGATTGCCACTAGTAATTCACTTCAGTGACAATTGGTATGTGTCACAAAAGTGTGTATGTTTTGTGATGGTTGGATTAATTGTTACTAATAGTTGACTTTAGTGACGACTGGTTCTATCACAAAAAAACACATTTTACACATTTTTTGTGACGCCTCCCTTGATGGCTACTAATAGTGTACGTAGTTAGTGAGTTAATACTCATCACAATACACATAATTTTTGTGACAATCGGTTTCTCACTATCGGTTTTCTTGTCACTAATAATTATAGACTAGTGATTGCATTGCCATAAAAAAAATTGCTTTTTAGTGACAATTTTAATTTACAATCACTAGTATTTCATTATTTGTGATGGCCTCTTTGTCACAAAAGGGTTCTCTTTAGTGAGGGTCTTTCATAGCTGCCATTTGTGTGGTTCTTTAGTGATAGACTTTGGTCACAACAAAAAGTGTCCCATTATGTTCAACTGACTTTTTATTTTTCTATTAATTTTGTTGTCTTCAATTAAAAGTTACACATCATTATAAACTCAATAAATATCCAAGTAAACATTTCCATTCATCTAAATCATAAAAGATTCAATCCATACAAGTAAACTTTTCGAGTTTGTTGATAGTCATAATGGTCACAAAATATAAGATTGATTATAGTAAAAACCAAAACTAGCCACTTACATCCTAGTAAACATTAGTCAAATGTTACCGAAAAAGACAAAAAATGACCAACACAACACATCTAATCAATTAATATTCCCAGCCCTTCGTGCTCGAACATTTTGCATAAATGCTTCAAAGGTTGGTAACTTTGTTTAATTTGGTCCAATTTTGTCTTGATACAAACTAATTCTATGGTCAAGCCTTTATTTTTTCTATTAAACCTTGCATTTCTATTTTCAAACCATCATCATGCTGTTCTAATTGTTTCAAGTTTGTAACAAGCTCGTTACAAGATAAACCCTTCTATTAGCCCAAGAAATTAGACAACCCAAGGGAGAGGGGGGGGGGGAATTGAGTTTTTTAAAATTATTACTTTACTGTCAAATAGAAATGTAAATTATGTGTGTAATGTGCAAAATATGGAAGCAACGTAAACACAAATAAATATGCTCACTAATTCTAACCCAATATAAAGAAATATAAAGCAACTGCTAGAATTTAAAGAATAAGGAAAGAGAGAAGTAAACTCAAAGATTTATAGTGGTTCGGTTTCTCCTTGAATCTACATCCACTCCTCAATCTTTTTCACTAGTGAAGATCAAACATTTATAATGATCCTTATTTAGATTCAAGATAACAACCCAATTCTTTTTCAAGATAAAGAATCACCACCTTCAACGCACTAGTTTTTCTCTTACTAGGAACTAGCAAATTAATCTAACACCCAAGAGCTATACCTCAAAGGCTTTACCACCCTACTCAATACAACAATAGAAGTTTAATTCACAAGGTTTTACAACCTTTCTCTTACAACAATTTCTCTCAAAAGTAGATTTACACTTGAAGCTCATAGATAAATTCTTAATGTATTCTTGCATCTCATCATTTTTCTAGAGGCTAAGAGTCTTGTATTTTTAGCCTTCAACCAGCTCTATAGAAAACTAATTGTTGGAAATTAAAATGACAAAAATATAGTTTGCAAAAAAATAGCCATTAGTAATTTCCGTGACAAAAATTATCAACAGTTTCAAAATGTAGTCAACAATTTATTTCAAAATGTTGAAAAACTAGTCGATAGTCTTTTAAAAAATAAAAATCAATTGACTATTTAGTCTTAGAACATTGATCCAAAGTGTATGCTATTGAATCAATTGCATGATTATTGATGGTTAACAAAACAAATTATAAATTAATCTTGTAGGTTGTGAAATGAACTCTCATGGTTTAACAGTTATAATTGTAAGCACCCCAGCCTGGATATCGCAACCACCCGGTCTATCTGAACGAAAGCGCTTACATAAGGGAAGAGAAACAAATACAAGACAAAAATACCCTGGCATGCATACACAAGAAATATAATAGCGGAAGCAAAACGGTAAACATGCATGCCGCCCATAAGTATCCCGCTGGAACAACGGTCAAGGAGAATATAAAAATATACAGACACCTGTGCCAACAAATAAAAGATACAGGGAATAATCTGGCACAGTAAAAAATGAAAGACAAAAATACTGACAAAATATCAGAGATAATGGAGGCGGCTAACTGTACACCGAACCAACGCGGCCGGCTGTTAAGTGGAACGATTCTCGCTCTCGGCCCTCGCCATACCTTTACCTGGAATGATGAAAAGCAAGGTGAGTCGCAAGATTCAGCAAATTTATAAGAAATGAAAGGCTATAAATAGAAGAAGAGATCACCCCAAACATAGTCCCGCACGTACACATAAGCCGTGAGACGCTACAACACCACAGTGCAGCATAATAAAAACACATACCGGTCCTTGGGGCCTACACAAGACACCTGGCACCCAAGTCCCATACCAACCTGCCGCTGCCCTGAAAGGCAACAAATACCCTCAACAAACTTGTGCACACTGTCCCGGGTCAGTACTCCCGTCACTCGTATCCACGTCGGTACTCCCGACACCCGAGCCATAGGCTCCCTCGGAACGGTACTCCTGCCCGAAAACTAAATACTACCAGTAGTCATGCAATGCACATAAAATGCAATGGCGTAGTGAGCATCAACGTGATACATGGCGCCCATACATCCAGGCATCAGGCCATACTCCGCCCATATAGTAAATCACACGTGATGCATATGCCCGTGTTGGATGCATCATAACCAAGATAAAATGTCCGTGACTAAGCATAACCAAATCATGAAAACCCCAACATGCAGCCCGTACCCATGTGCACGCCAAAACATGCAACAAGAAATAG
The DNA here is from genome assembly GCA_036245055.1 of Diospyros kaki. Lineage (NCBI taxonomy): Eukaryota > Viridiplantae > Streptophyta > Magnoliopsida > Ericales > Ebenaceae > Diospyros > Diospyros kaki. The sequence continues at coordinate 37,508,491 of BSEG01000016.1, forward strand.
ATGATACCAGTCATGCTATAATCACGTAACGGTAGAGATAGTCAACAGTGCTTGGCACCGGTCAACGGTCAATGGGTAGGAGAGACTAGCCGGCAGCTTAAGATAGATCGTATGACAGTCACTCCGTCACCGAACCGCCGATCCTTGCCCCACTACACAACCGCTCTAGCCTATAAATAACCAAAAATCCAATAAAAATACTCGAACCGCTAAGAACCTAGCCCCGGGTGAGTACGACATCATTCCCAACAAGCAGGGGGTGGCATCAACCCCCGTAGACAACCAACGAGTAAAATTCACGAGACCAGTTTAATAAATTAAATTTTAAAACTAACCATTTAAAAGCTCCATAATTAATTAATAGCCGAAATAAACGAAGGGAGGTCAAGTAAATTGACAATGGAAAAATCAACGAGGAGGTCATAAGGAACTTGCCTTAACAGAGATATCCTTAGGCTCGTTTGGTCCAAAAGCGGCAAAAATTATACCAATTACAATATCCCAATTATTTGCTAAAATTAAAAAAATTGGACTCTAAAAGAAATTCTGACCGTATAGAATATTAATTACTAGCTTCTTTACATACCTGAAAAATTAAAACTTGAATTAAACTTGATTAAATGCTTATTTTTCCACCAAAATCATCAAATTTTTCTTGCTCGCGCGCGCTGATTTTTTTTCTGGAATTGCTCATTGTTCGAGCTGCATTAAAAACACCCGATTTGGGCTTTAAATAGGGGTAAAAGGAATGGCTGAGGCGCGGCCACGTGGCAGCTGCGGGACCAACGCTAGAGGCCACCGCCATAGACGAAACGACATCGTTTTTGGACGCCTTGGGCTGATTAAAATCAGCCAAAATCCGACCCTCGCGCGTGCCTTCCGTGAATCGAACCCGCGACCGCCCCCTCGCCCGTCTCGCGCGCGAACCTTCCGCGCACGCCTTTAACCCTATAGTGCACCCATTAAATTTAAAGGGGTCTTTGGACCCTCTTTCGAAAAATGCACCAGCCACCTCTAACTTTCATTAATCACAAAATCACCCCCTATAATATTTACACTAACGCCCAAAACTTCTAAAAATCACACGATTTGATTTATTTTAATTTTTTTCCTATTCCAGAAATTTTCTAAAATAGCATAATTAATTATCCTAATTCCTTATTTCCTTAAAATCACATAATTTATTTTTATTTAATAACAAGTTATTTTAATATTTCTTTTAAATTATATTAACACAATAAATCAATAATTAATTTAATTACTATTTACGGGTCACTACAATAATCTTTTCGATTTTGATAGCATAATATGAAATTGAATGATACTAAAGGTGTTAAAAACAATTGGTCAAGTATCAAAGGCTAAACAAAAGAAATAATTGAGTATCAAGATTCTAAGAAGTCATTACTCGAGTATTTGCCCAACCCAACAAATATCTCTCCATTAACTTAGGCAAATACTAAGATGAGCCTTATATAGATGAGGTATTACTCAAGTATTGAGTATTTTACCAAGAAACCTAGAAGTTTGAAAATTAAATCGAGTATTATTACTCAAGTATTAACTTAAAGAATTGAACGTACTTTTATTAAAGTCAATCTTACTGTAGTACTATAATTATTACTCAACTAATTTCGTGAGACACAGAGTCTGAAAAACTTACTTGAGTAACACATAATGTTACTCAACTAATTAGGTGGGAAATTGAGAGTAGTTTTTGAGATAGTTTGAATTACTCTAGTACTAAAGAAAGTCTAACTCAAGTAATAAAAATATAAATAGAGTCTCTAAATCTTACTCAAGTAACCTTCTGTATTACTAAAAATTTATTACTATTATATGTAAATTAAAATAAAAATGTACAAATAATAAATTACCTTAAATAACTCCCAAGCACTATTTTTAATTGATGGTTGGCTGAGATCTCGATTGTTAGAACCTGGACTTGAATACGCTGATGAAGATGCAATTGGTTTGACATACTCATTGTAAAGAGCAAATAATTTCTCACGCACTTTCCCAAACTGTGGTGAGTTATCACCATAAATTTTTTTATAGCTCCAATCAACAAATTGAATTTTATATCGAGGGTCTAGTATCACAGCAATGGCTAAGATCATACTAAACTCAGACCAATATTTCTCAAACTTTACCATCATCATAGCAGCCATATTTTTCAAGTACTCATCATCCGAAGCCAAATAATTATGCAATATCACATAAGCCATAAAGATCGAGGGAAAGTATAAGTTAGCTGTAGGATACTTTGTCCCAGAAAACAAACATGTAATGTCATAAAAGACAGACAAGAAATTGCTGACTTTCTCAATTCTATCCCATTCACTTGAAGATGGACAACTCTTATAATTGGAATCACTTAGTTGTAAGTGACAAAAGGCACGGCGATAGAAAAGAGCACTCTCAAGCATCAGAAAAGTAGAGTTCCATCTTGTTGGAACATCCTGTCTCAAACCCTTTTTAGAACTCAAGGACAACAAGTTCACACATTCCAAAAACTTTTGCTTTCTAACTTGAGATCCTTTAACATACTTGATACTCTCTCTTACTTTGTGAATAGATTCATCTATATTTTTCAATCCATCTTGCACAATTAAATTCAAAATATGAGCACAACACCTGAGATGAAAAAATTCGCCTCCACATAGCAATGATTTTCTTGTATTTAGCTGATCTTTCAACAAACTAATGAAAACATCATTCGATGAAGCATTGTCTAGAGTAACACAAAATGTTTTATTATCTATTCCCCAATCAACTAAAATAGTATAGAATTTTTCACTCAATGCTACACCATTATGTGGAGGCGACATGAAACAAAAATTCAACACTTTTTTTCGTAAAACCCAATCATTATCAACATAATGGGCAGTCACGGCCAAATACCCATCAGTAGGAATTGAGGTCCACAAATCAGCAGTCAAACAAATTCTTCCCATTCTTCCCTCAAGCATGCATTTAAGTTTATCCTTTTCCTTTTTATACATCTTCAACAAATCAGACCTTAATGTATTTCTAGATATAAGTTCTGCATTAGGATTGAGGTAAGAACAAAATGCTCTAATACCAGCATACTCAACAAAAGATAATGGCAAATCATGCATAACAATGGCAGTCAAAACCAACTCTCTGAAAGAAATAAAGAAACAGTAAGCCTCAAAATCCAAAAAAAGTAATAGATTATTACTTGACTAACTAATTAAGGCATGAATTTTAAATTTTAAAAAAGCATAGATTGTTACTCGACTAACATTATGACATTACTTGAGCAATGTAGCCTTAGCAACCTAAAAATATGAAATTTCTAGTTGTTGGGTTGCATTTAATGCACCGTGAAACTATATATAATTCACTCTAAACAAATATCTCATACATTTCTCTTTAATATATCTTTGATTTCTTTGAAATTACATGTACTAACATGTTTTATTTGCAAAAAAAAAAAAAAAATGTTTCTATATGATTGTATATTGGAAAATGAGCTATCTCTATCATAGAATTGTGACTTGAAAAGCTAAGAAGACTTATATAAATTCACATTAGTTTTTATGAGAAACAAATTGAAAAGAATAAGAGCTTAAAATAAAAAACCATCCTTGTCATCCACAAAAAAACACATAGAGCAAGTGATTCATTCTTATTCATTCATGTATTTGTGAAACCTAGAGCGTCCTCTTTTTTGTATTGAGCTTATTTTTTAGGACCCCTAGCATTGAGAGCATTTTTCTCTCCAATCCTTTTTATCAAATTGTATTCTTTCTATTCAAAAGTTTTGTAAGTGGATTATTGCTTCAACCCTTGGAAAAGCCATTGTAAAAGGGTTATTACTTAAGCCCATAAAAAAATTGTAAAGTTATTGTTGAGCCTATGAAAAGCTAAAAGGTTTGTAAATAGGATATTTATAATGGATTTGAAAAATCCTTAATGGGGAGTTAAGGTAGTGGATGTAGACAGTTGATCAAATCACAATAAATACCTTTATATAATCTTCTCTCTCTCTTTTGGATTTACCTTTGTCTTCATTTATGACATTGCAATTTTAAAAGGTAACTTTCGAGGAGATTAATTCACTCCTCCTTTTAAACTAACAAGTTTTTCATATACGTTAAATTTGTTGATTGGTTTTAAGGAACGATCGACAGTTTTGAAGAACCAATCAATAGACTCAAATAAGAAGTTCACAGTTCAGAAAACTAGTTGATAGTTATATAAAATGGGTCAACAATTTTTTACTAGATTCAATATTTAAATGATTTTTATTTTATTTTGGGACTACTTTCTTTATATTTTAAAACTTTAATCATATTTCAAAATTCCCAAGACATAATTGATTTAAAAGATAAATTCAAAATCATTTTTAAGAATTGCTTAAAATCAAAACCTTAAAATTCAAAACCTTTAAGTTTAAAACACTTATTTCAAAATCATTTTTCTTTCTTTAAAGTCTATTTTAAAACTTTGACCTAATACTTTGAGGGCCATCAAACTAAGATATTGTTTAAAATAATTTAAGTAGTTTAAGCCCTAAATTCAAGTAGTATTTAGTAAAGTTTTATGAAAATACTCATCATCAAAACATCATCAAAATCAAGTTAACACCTTCCCGAAGAGAAAATAAAGAGTTGGACTGAATCCATATACACAAACATGCCCATGTCTTTCTTTCCCTATAAGTTGAGAGAAAACTTCATTTTCATTAACAAGGTTGTGGAGGTTGTTCCTCGACTAATTAGGTCACTAGAGATCAAAATTTGTCCTAAAATTTGATAATAGATAAACTAGAAACTCCAAAATATATAATATTAAACAAATATATATTAAAATTTAACAAAAGCTACATAAAATAAGATTTATCACTATTTCTTGTAACGTGGAATCAACCATCAACCCATCATTTCTCTTGTGTGTTGCCATAAACATTTCCCATCTAGATGGTTCATGTCCTGATATTTTAGCCTGCATTAAATTTACAAAATAAGTCAACCAAAAAAAAAAACAAGATATATTAGTTACAAGGCATATGTAAAAAACTTAAATTATACTTGCTCAGCTTTAACTTGATCAACATTTCTTGTGCTTGTATTTTTACTCATTGTTTTCTTCGATGGATCAATCTTATTATAAGCTCAAACAACCTACAAAAATATGTATAAAAAAATGTTGTTGAGTTATTCAGTTCATGCTTTGATGATGGTGATGATGTTGATATAATCTTAAATCCAGAACTTTAATTATCATTATCAATGTTAAGTTCAAGGGTAAGTAAATAAGATTTTGATGATAACAAAAATATTTTTATAATATAAATGTATTTTTTACTCATGCAAAAAGTAAATTTATTTTAAATTAAAAGTGGGTATAAAAAATAAATTTATTTTGAATTAGAGGTAGGTTGTCCTTAGATATGTTTCCTTGTTTTGATCCTTTATATATCAAAAGTTTATGTTTGAATTTTCATATATTGATAAATGTGTATCTTATTCATGCAAAAAGTAAATTTATTTTGAATTAAAGATGAGTTGCTTTTAGACATGTTTTCGTTTTTTGATCATTTATGTCTTAAAAACTTATGTTTGAATTTTCATATCTTGACAAAACATTTCTTTCCTATGCAAAAAATAAATTTATTTTGAATTAAAGGTGAATTACTTTTAGACGTTCTCTTATTTTAATCCTTTATGTGTCAAAAGTTTATGTTTAAATTTTCATATCTTAATAAATATATTTCTTACTCATGCAAAAAATAAATTTATTTTGAATTAAAGATGAGTTGCTTTTAGACATGTTTCTATGTTTTATTGCTTGTAGTTTGAAAAAGTCTAATATTATAGACATGGCCACGGTTCATGAACCGCCGGTTCCGATTCATGAACCGCCGGTTCCGATTCAAGAAATCTTTGAACCTGAACCGAACCGCCTAAGGGCGATTTGGGACGGTTCGGTTTCGGTTCCGGTTCGTGCCGGTTCGGTCAACGGTTTGGACCGGTTCGGTCAACGGTTTGAGCCGGTTCAGTTAACGGTTCCGGTTCCGGTTCAAACCGAATTTTTTTAATTTTTTTTAAATATTGTTGTATTCAATTTTGGTCCTTGTTCCGTTGTTCGGTTCGGTTTGGTTTTGATTTTTAATTGTTAAATGTAATTGTAAATATAGATATTCTCAACCATATTTTTAATAAAAAACACTACTAAAAATTGAAGAAATATAAGTAATAATTTCATTAAAAATAATTAAAACAACTAAACAAGTATGTAATACAAGTAATTAATTTTTACAAATGTGAAAAATAAAAAATAAAAAATAGAATTAGACTTAATTTCATTAAAAAATAATTACAACAAAAATGTAATACAAGTAATTAATTTTTACAAATGTGAAAAAAAATAAAAAATGGACTTGGATCCTACGCATCTTCATTGGAGTCGGAAGTCGCCGTTGTTGAACCATCATTAACCCATTCGTCAGATGATGATGAATGGATAAGTTCTTCTTGACGTCGCATGTTAGCTCTTTCCCAATCATCGAGGCAAACTTGAGCTTCCAATGATTCTGGAGCCAATCTTGATCTTCTTTCGTCCAAAATGTTGCCTCCACTACTGAATGTTTGTTCAACGGCTACAGTTGAAGCTGGAACTGCAAGAAGTTGACTTGCAATAATTGCAAGAGTTGGAAATGTCTCCTTGTGCCTTTTCCACCACTCCAAAATTTCAAAATTTAAACCTGTATCATCACCAAACTCAAAAACTGTGGTTAGATAAGTTTCGAGCTCCGAATGTGAGCTCGATCTAGGTTTTTTCCTCATTTGATCTAAAAATTTATGACCCCATTTCATTGGTTGGGAGGAAGAGGAATGCGAAGCCATGGATGGAAATGATTCTTCACTACTAAGAGCAATAACATATGCTTCATATAATTGATTGCATAAAGTTCTAACCTTAGAAATTATAATATTCACATCAATTTCTTCATTATTTTCTAATCCTAACAACGAATAATAGTTAGACAAACACTCAATTAAACCATCAAATTTACACCTAGGATCAAATACCATAGTAACAAGAAAAATTTCAGGAATAAATTGATAATAACGTAACCATTTTTCTCTCATTTCTAAAACAGCATGACAAATTTCTTCAACATTAATTCCTTCCATTAATACACCGGCCACATTCATTGCTTCTATTAAAAATTGATGTGAAGTTGGTTTATAAACACTACTAAGTGTATGAGTAGCATCATTAAAAATTCGTAAAATATTCAAAATTGAACTACAAACATTCCACATAGTTGGAAAAATAGGATATTGTGGAATATAATTTGCTGCAAAAGAACACAATAAATCTTTATATTCAAAAGATTGATTAAGTAATTTAAAAGTTGAGTTCCAATGAGTAGGAACATCTTTTGAAAAACGTTTTGGGGTTTGACCATTGGAGGTGCAAAAATGTGCCCATGCTTTTGCAGTTCGAGGGTGTACCCAAATATAAGAAATAACATTTCTAATTGGATCTAAATAAGAATTAAGTGACTTAATACCATCTTGAACACATAAATTTAAAACATGGCATGCACATCTAACATGAAAAAATCTTCCACCAAAATTTGGTTGGCAAATTCTTTTCAATTCATTAATAGAAGCAGTATTAGCCGATGCATTATCAAAAGAAATTGAAAAAATTCTATTAACTAATCTATATTCTTGTAAAATTTGTTGAATTAATCTACAAATATTTTCAGCATTATGACTTTCATCAAAACATCGATACGCAAGAATTTTTTTTTGTAAAACATAATTTTTATCAACCCAATGACAAGTAATACCCATATATGAATGAGTTTGCCAATGATCACTCCAAATATCACTACAAATAGAAACATTAATATTATTGTTTTGAAAATATGTTATCAATTCAATTTTTGAGTTTTTAAACAATTTTAACAAATTCCTTTTCAAAGTATTTCTAGGAATTGATTTAAAACTAGGATTAACAAAGTTTTGACAAAATCGAGTAAAACCTAATTTTTCACAAAAACTAAAAGATAAATGATCAATTGCTACCATTTCAGCTAAACCAGACCTACAATTAGCTTCATTATAATGAAATAATTGAGGAGAGTTTGAAGAGGTAGCAAACCCGGATATTTGTGTTTGATCGCGGCTCAATCCAACCTTGAGCGGGTGCTTTGTTTGCAAATGTCGGGCGAAAGTACCATATCCACCTCCTTGCTTGAATTTGTATACCTGATTACAATAATTACAAGATACATCAAATTTACCATCTCCTTTTGGTGTTTTCTTGAAATGAATATTAAAAATATCAGAAGTAGAAATTTTTTCACCTCCCTTTTGTTAAGTTTCACTCTCTTGTGTTTGAAAATTTTGAGTTTCAAACTCAACATTTTCAACATTTTCAAAATTTCTACCTTCACTTGCCATTTTTTTGAAAAAAGTATGATAATAAAAAAATATAATAATGATAAAATAATATAGTAAAAAATTGACAAATATAATGAAAATATTAGTAATAATATAATATAGTAACAAGTAATAAATAATTAACAATATAATTGAATAAATTGACAAATAACAAAATGAGAAGATTGAAGAAATTGAAATTGAAATATTAAATGAGAGACAAAATAGAGAGAATAATAGCTTGAGACTTGAGAGAGAGAGAGAGAGAGAGAGAGAGAAAGTGTGAAAAATGAGTGGGGGAGGGAGGGGTATATATAGATAGGAATCATAGGATTAGAAAAAAATAAATAAATAAAATTGGGCTGCTGCCCGTTGGCAGCAGCCAACGGTCCAATTTTGGACCGTTGCAATGCATTGCAACGGTCCAAAATTGGACCGTTGCGGGGGAAAGGGGGGGGTGCTGCAGTGCAGCACCCCTCCGCGGTTCCGCGGAACCGTCGATTCCGGTTCCGCGGAACCTCAAACCGGAACCTGATCGAATTTCGCCGGTTCGGTCCGGTTCCGGTTCCAGTTCGGCCGGTTCCGGTTCCGGTTCTGGTTCTGGCCGGTCTGATTCCGGTTTGAACCGCCGGTCCGGTTCAATTTTGGCCATGTCTATAATATTAACCCTATTTTTAACGGCTAGTTTGTTTGGGAGATTATATATAAGGTAAGTATGGAGATTCAGGATAGAACAAACTTTATAAAACATTTAGAAAAGAGTGAGGAGGTTCAAAGTGCTGGAAGTGTGTTGGCTAGTGGAATTCTCAATCGTTGGTGATTTATTTATAATTGTCTCTAGTTGTAAGTTTGTTATTTTTACTCACTTGTTATGTGAGGAGATTGTATTTGATAGTAGTGTACTAGTGATTCTTGCTTAGGCAAGGAATTGTATGTTGGTTTTAGTTTTAATTAAAAGGTAGTGTTAATTTTTCTTAGTGGAATCTCAAGCTAAGTTTTGAGAGTCTCAAGGTAAGTCTTGAGAAAGAGAATTAGGCTCTTTAGAGCTGAATCTCTATAAATTTTTCTTATTCCTCGTGGTTGTGTGATTTTATTATTATTAATTCTACTGTAATTACCAAATTTAAGAGTTTAAGAGTTTTCAAAAGATCACAAATTTAAGAGTTTTCAAAAGAGCTAAAATTATTAATTTTTGAAAAACCTTATTCACCCTCCCTTTTGGGTATTTTTCTAGATAACAATCAATATATCAATAGATCGAGTAAGCCCTTGAAAATCACATCAAACCTTGTATGAACTACTCAAGGATATATAGTCTGCCATCCAAGTGAATGTAATGCAAAAGTTTGATTTTACCAACTTTCAAGCCATCACTTGAATGCCTAGGATTAGTTATCAAGTAGACAATTATCTGGGCTTACTATTAATCTCAAACTATATGTGTTATCAAATATGAGGATAAGCAGTGGAAGACTCATTCAAGTGATTGCTTTTTTAAGGTAAAATATTTTTATCATTCAATCAATCCAATGATCCAAAATTAGTTATCAAGTAAATAGAGTCATCATTCAAATAACTCACTTAATCAATCGAATGATAGATTAGTGAAGAGGTGTCAAGTTTTTGGGACTTGATAGTTATCGAATGATACTTGTGCTCATTCGAGTATCTTTATTTCAGTTAAATAGGTGTTGCCATTAGTCGGATACTTTGGGACAAATAAAGAACATGTTCCTACATCTCATTCATCAATCAACTGAATGGTATTTAGTATTTGAATGGTGACATAACCAATCGATATATTGGAAATCATCAGAGACAATTTTTTTTTTTTAGCTTTGAGTGTTGCACGCCTTTAGAGACAAAAAACTTTCCATCTCTGATTTTGTACTAGAGATGGAATTTTTTCAACTCTGAATGTTACACGTCTTCAGATATGGAAGTATTCCACCAGAGATAGAAAATTTCTATCTCTAAGTTTACAGACGAAAATATTTATGTCTTTGATTGTTATTTTCGTCAGAGATAGATGTCAGGCACGGAATTTTTCATCTTTGATTTAAAGTCAGAAAATTTCATCTCTAATTTGAATAGAGATAGAAAATTCCATCTCTAAAATTTTGTCTCTAAATGTTATATAATTGTCAGGCCTAATCCTTTTCTTCCTCCTACATTTTGGTAAAGTGTAAAGAAAATCCCTAACTACTGATTGTTGATCCAACCTAATTTGTCGCCACCTTCGTCTCTCACCATCAAGTGTTGCCCACTATTGTCTGTTGCCATCGTCGCCATTGGTGCTTATCCATGTCTACCGTATTTGTATGTGTATATATATTGTGTATGCGCGTGTGTGTGTGTACGTATATATTGCTTAATTGTTAAGAGCACAATAATTCACATAAACAAATTAAGGGTGGAGAGAAGAATATAAATACAAATAACATTGATTTTTCAGTGTTTGTTAGTATCAATGCCCTAATGCTAGTTTTAGATGACATCTAGTATGTGTAATGGGGACTAATGATGTATTCTTATAAATTAATAAAAGGTGATATCTTCATTCATAACTCTCTATTTTATCATATGAATTAGTCCCTAGATACCATGGTATAGATCTTATTCTTAATTTGTTAAGAATGTATGGCAAAGATCTTTAGTTCGGGATTTTATTAAGTATTTCTCGGTCCTTAGATTTATCAAAAGAAGAATATGATTAATCAATTATGGATTGACACATGTGCTACTATCATTGATTAGCATGAGATGTTAATGATAATGGATGGTGAGTTACATGCTATATTGCATGAGATGTAGATAGTAGACATGTGGGTAAGTGTTAGTTGAGCATCTACTGAATGTGATGCCTGACCAGATCACATGGCTAAGAGGATTAATGATCTATTATTGGTTTTTGATTGTGTATATGGTTCTTTGATCGGAGGCGACAAAGTTATCTTGTGCATTGGTGTCGTGGATTTGTCGTTGAGTTATCCAGAGTTAGAGGTAGGAATACTCTCTGTGTGGTCTTTGTGCAGTGATATATGGCGACAAATGTTCGTTGATGTGATCCATTGTCATCTAGCGTGGGGTGAACATTCTATATCGTCTCAATTAAATGTGATTGAAAAATCCCTGGCCAGAGTACACATGATCAAAAAGGAGTTTCTGATGTCAGAAAGAGTTTCGATGTGTAATTTTGATCACACCATACTAGATCTGACATAGTTACAGAGTTCTGTAAGTTTAATCAGTCCATTACTTTCACTCAATTGGAATGTTAATCAATGGAAGGATTATAGTACATGGCAATCAAAAGCTTAAATAGGTTTATGGAAGTATAGACTTCATTACTATTAAGGTCGTCCTGAATTCTGGCTAGAGGATACTTAAGATTTTTTAAGATGCTTTCGGGAGATGGAGAGATCCTTTTAGTAGATTGAAGTGTTTGATCAGCGTCAAAGAGATTAACGTGTCATGATTGCTACATGGCTGTGAACTTAGAAAATCACATGCATACTGAGTAATGCATCAGATTAGTGAGCCTTTATTGTTAATGTATTTTTCATCATTAAGGAGTTAATGATGTTGGATGTCGTTAAGAGTTAACAAAAGGATCAATGAATTGTTAAGAGTTAACAGTGGGAGATTGTTAAGAGTTAAAGAGCATGCTGTTAAGAGTTAATGGGGGTCTAGTTTCCAGTAAAAGTTAATGGAAAATCTATTAAGAGTTAATAGTGGTGCCTAGATGCAATAAACTAAACATTACAGTTGGAGGCACAAACGATCAACAGGTGCCTTATGGACGGTCAACTATTTTATTTGACAGAAACGGTTGACTTGCTCTTGTAAGCAGTCGATAGTTTTGAGAGCGAGATTAATCCCACATGCTTCCATTTTCTGTCACTTTCGACAATAGCGCACTAAATTCTCTGTTGTCATGCCATGCCATGTAATCATGCTCTTTTAAAGCATTTAATGAGGAGAGAGTGGGTTATTTAAAAGAGAAGGAAGAAGAGAAGAATCGAGAAATAGTCTTTCGTGCTAAGCAATCTCTTGACTTATTTTGCTTTTCTTTCTTCTTCTTGTGCTTGCTCTAGTTCGCTTATTGTTCTTGCTCTGAGAAGTCGATCATCGTATCCCTTTTTTGCTTTTTTTTTTTTTTTTTGAGTTGGTCCTCAATTGTGAGACGACCGTTTCTCATCCTTAAGTACCATTGACAGCTTTGGCTCACATTTGTTGAGACAAATTAGCATGAGTCCATTGAAGGGTTTTGGCGTGGCTTAGGTATGGACGAACTAGGTCTCTTACACATGTGAGGCTAGATTGGTCATCCAAAGCCAACAGGTCCAAGAGCAAGTTGTTGTAGTTCGCATGAGCTTGGGAGGAGGCCGAAAGCTTGGAGCTTTGGTGCATTGAACAACTGACTACTTCTTCATCCATTTGAGGCATACGATACTCAACCTTTTATGGATGAATGTTTTCATATATGCATATGGATGTTTAATATCGAGTCTTGTAAGGGTTTGGTTTTGTTTTTGCTACAATTTTTGCTTATGGTTTTGAAAAAGTTTTATAAACTTGGTTACCCCTTGCATACATCCACTAAATGTTGGCACCCACTTTCAGTGTTCTGGGGTAGGTTTGTATTGCATAGTTTCTTCTTGCTTTGCTTTTGGTATTAGTGTATTTTCATGTTGCGTTATGACTTTTAGCTCTTTAATTAAAAACAATGGTCATATTATTTTTTTTCTCTATTTTTCTCCACCTTTCATAGCTGTGGTATTAGTGTATTTTCATTTTGCGTTATGACTTTTAGCTCTTTAATTAAAAACAATGCTCATATTATTTTTTTCTCTATTTTTCTCCACCTTTCATAGCTGTAATGGCTTAGTCTTGAAGTAACAATTGCATTGGTCTTTTTATCGATAACATTGAAATGTCTCCCCTCTCCCCCGCGGCACCCTCACTATAATTGTTCTATCCTCAATTTCTTTTATTTATTCTCATAATTTTATAATTTAGTAATCTTTTTTTTTTTTTGTGGCATATACAAGGAACAAATGGAAAGAGATATACCAGTAAGAATCCTCAGACTTCTAAATCTTAATAAGTTGATATATATTCAAAAGTCACAAGACCTGAGAAAGAGGGACATGCATTGTGTGTGGGAAGTATTCTCACTTCATCTAGAAGTCACAATCCTTCATCCACTACAAGAAAAATGACATTTAGGGACAGAAAAATTCGTCGCTAAAATATCAAATTTCGTCGCTAAAAAATTTAGCGACGGGCATCTTCCCGTCGCTAAAAGTGGCATTGCTAAATTTTAGCGACGGACTTTGTGACGAGTCAAATTAGCGACGGAATAAGCGACGAAAATTTTCGTCGCTAATTAAAAAAAGTTAAAAAATTAAAAATTATTTTAGCGACGAAACTTTTCGTCGCTAATACATAATAAAAAATTAAATATTAAAATAAATTAAAATAAATTTGAATCAGCAACGTCGCTGACTTTTATTAAAAAAAAAAATTAATCTGTGCACGAACATGTGTGCCCGCCTCTACACGCCAAGTGGTGCCTCCTTAAGCCACCACGTGTATGCTGGAATTAATCCTTCAACACAACCTTATTTTCCCCCTCCTTGGTTTCGATCCCAGGTCCCCCGCGTGCGCGTACGCGATCGTCTGAGCTGCAAGCCATCTCATTATATAAACTGCACATATTAATTATATACTAAATTTAGCTACAGCCGTTTTAATTTTATTTTAAATCTTTTAAATTCGTAAATTAATACTTAAAAAAATAAATGCTATAAATTTTTAAGTCAACTAATGTACCACTTAAATGTTATAATTAATTAATCTTTTAAATATTTAAATTTTATTTGATTAAAAATCAGTTTAATACATTTTTGTTCTTATAAATTTTATAATATCATATCAATTTACATATTTTGGTTTGTAAATAAAATACATAAAATATGCATTTAATACTAAAAAATTTTAATTTTTATTTAAAATTTTTAATTATTTAGCAACGAGGTACTCTGTTGTGAATAAAATTTAATTTGTAATTATATATTTAATTTAATTTTAATTTTTTTTATTATTTATTTAATTTTTTTATTATTTAGTGACGTATTCCGTCGCTAAATAATATTAATTTAATTAAATAATAAATTAAAATTTAGCGATGGGGTAAAAAATAAAAAATACATTAAAAAAATTAAAAATTTAGTGACGAGGCAACGCCTGTCGCTAAAAATTAAAAATAAAATAAATAAAAAAATAAAATTTAGCGACTGGGTCACACTCGTCGCTAAAAAAATAAAAAATAAAAAAAATAAAAATACAAAATTTAGCGAAGGAGCAACCCCATGGCTAAAAAATAAAAATAAAATTAAAAAAAATGCAAAAATTTAGTGATGGGCAATCCCCGTCTCTAAAAAATAAAAATAAATAAATAAAAAATAGAAAAAAATTAGCGATGGGGCAACCCCATCACTAAAAAATAAAAATAAAATAAATAAAAAATACAAAATTTAGCGACAAGTCACACCCGTGGCTAAAAAATGAAAAATAAAAAATAAAAAATCCAAAATTTAGCAACAGGGCAACTCCGGTTGCTAAAAAGTAAAAAATAAATTAAATAAAAATTCAAAATTTAGCAACGGGTCACCCTATCGCTAAAAAATAAAAAATAAATTAAATATTTTTAATTATTTAGCCACAAAATATTCTGTTGTTAATTTCGTTGCTAAATTAAAAAAAAAATAAAAAAATTAGCGACGGAATACTCCGTTGCAAATTCGAATTTTCGTCTCTATTTAGCGATGGAAAAATTCCGTTGCTAAATTGGTCACTAAATTATGGATTTTTTTGTAGTGATCATCTCAAGAAGTAGTCCATTGTGATGTAGAAGTTAAAGAATTGAAAAATGAAGTAAAAAATTTAGTGGCATGCAACATTTGTTTGATGGCTTGGTAGCATATTTTAACAAGTGATTCCCTAGTAAAAGTAGTTGGAATATTTTAAATGAATTACATAAGTCATCAATAGAGATGTCAACATTTTATTTAAATAAAACTTAATATCTTAGAAATTTATGATTGTTACATTCTAATTATAAGTATGTTTTAAATAGCCAATAGATGTTGGTAGCGCTTTACATACGAATGGTAATTGACGTTTTTCATGTTCAAGTCATTGAGTTAGTGATAATTATAAGAGGAAGTATTTTCTTTTAAATACTTGTTTTGTATTTTTGTTTAAAATTATGCGTGTATTTAGCATTTCATATAAATGATTATGATAACTGTCAAGTGAATATTATTAAATTGTTAACCACCATCTCTTCTAAAATCTTAAGCTATTAAACATAGAGTTAATGTTATCTTTAAAATTATTGTTTTTACTCTCAATATGCCGCTTCACATGTTGACCACTATGGTCATTGTTTTTACTCCCCGCCCAAAGTTTAGGAAATGAAAACATGATGTAAACATCAAACCAAAAATTTGTGAATCTTATACTTGTAGAACTCAGTCTTTTTCTATATGTTAGTTCATTGATCTGTTATAGGTTCTTTTGTAGCTTACTTTTGGAAAATTCAGTTTTGATATTTGAAATCTGCCAACTATTTTCACTAATGTGGTGGTTTGTTTCTGATTTCTAAAGGCAGTTGGTTATCATAATGCTGACACTATATATGGAGTTTATAGTTGATACTTCCACAGGACAATTTTATTTCATGGAGATGAAAACCCATCTTCGGGTGCCTTCATCAGTCTGTATCCTCTATTTATTTTCTGCAACCATTGCAGAAGCCAAATATGGTGTGTGTGTGTGTGTATTTATATATATATTTGTTCATTGTGGAGTGTCAAATACGTGTTGCAAATAGAGAACCTCTTCCCATGAGCCAATCACAAGTGCCCTTGTAAATCTGCATATAAACAAGGAAAGGCAGTGATAGAAAGTATAAATAAAGAGTTAAGGGGTGGTATACTGTGTGATCTCTTTTCTTGGGGATAGCCAATTGACAGGGTGTGTGTTTGCATGCGTTTTATATATTATTCTTGTGTTGTTAGTATAAATAGATACAAGATCTCGTGGACTCTCTTTGGTTCCTTTAATGGATATATTACTTCCATTTGACTGGTGCTACAAGATCTTGGATTTTCCCATTGCATCTGCATGTATAGTTGTCAATTCTAAATTGTTTATTGAGCACTTTCAAGATGACTTGTTTGTTGATCAAAGCAACCCAGTATTTGCAGAAGATTCACTTAGGGCTGTCAAACTCAGTGCATCAATTGTGGTTGCATGTAAATGTGAAAAGGACCAGGGAGCTTTGAAGGAAAGGCCCCTTGGTATATTAATGGAAACATAGAGACAAAAAAAAATTACATCTCTAAAAATTAGTGAGAGATATAATTTTTTAAATCTCTAATTTTAGAGATAGAAAAAATTTGTCTCTAAAAATCATTTAGATCTAATTTTAGAGATAGAAAAAATTTCATCCCTAAAAATAAAATTTTCCATCTCTAATTTGGTTCTATCAGTGATTTCAAAACCAAATTAGAGACGATTTTTTTTTTTTTTGAGACAAAAAATTTCATCTCTAATTGATTAGTAACAACCCTTTTAGTGACGAATTTTTATTTTTGTCTCTGATTCTGTCTCTAAACCTTTAGAGATAGAATTTTATGGGTTTAGAAACGGATTTTTTCTATCTCTAAAACTGATTTTTTTTTTTTTTTGGTAGTGAATATTACTTATCTCAGATTTTTATTTCATGCGAAATAACAAGGTAGTTTTAGTGCAATCATGAATAAAAGATACGAAATCATCTAGCCCTTGAAATGTTAGAAATTCACGGTACGCTTTTCAGATGAAGTGATTGAAGAGGGTTTGAAGCATTGGCGAAATACTATCATTGGCTATTTTGTTGATAAGCATCTACCTTTTCCGGTGGTGCGGTCTATTGCAAATCGATGTGGCATGGTCTTGTAGAGGTATGTTCTAACAATTCCAGCTGTTTTTTATTTCGTTTTGATGATGAAAATAATATGATGAAAGTCTTTGATGGAGGCCCATGTCATTTAGCTCATCGTCTATTAATTCTGAAAATATGGGAATTAGGAATGGATTTATCTTTAGAGGCTTATACAATTTTACTGTTGTGGGTAAAATTTTTTAACATCCCTTTGGAAGGATGGAATGAGGGGGGAATTGCCACGGTTGCAAGTGCTCTGGGTAGGCCTATTCATGCATATTTTACAATGGAGGATAGGTCTAGAATGAGTTTTTCTCGTGTGTGTATTGAAATGGATGTTTCATCGAAGTTCCTAAAGTCAATTAATCTGTACAAGGGCCTTGATGAATGTACAGGTGAGCCAAAGTTGATGCGTATGCCGATGGAATACTAATGGGTCCCATCCATTTGTTCTCATTGTATTGTGTTTGGCCACAATCTGGCCAGATGTCCTTGCAAACCCAAGTTAAATGTTTCAAAGCCTGCCCATGATCAGGAGGCGTCTCGAGATGTTGCGCGTTAGGAGCAAATTGGTAAGTTGTCTTCCTTTGTGTCTTCAAGTAAGATTGTTGAGCAAGCTTATACGACTTATAAATTGAATGATATGGAGGTGCAAATGGCAAATCGATTTTGTTCTTTGGTAAAGGAAGGTATGTAAATTCCCTCTCAAGGGGACCTGCATTTTCTAGTGGAGCAGGGAGGTCAGAATGCAATGGATGAGGCACATATGGATGTTGAGAATAGGGGTCAGAAGGATCGTTAGGGCCATGCATACACTTCTTTAGGTGATACATCTTCGAGCTCGGGTACAGAGTTTGCCCCGGGGAAGTCAAAGTCCCAGTTGAAACACGAAAGAAAGAAGAAGAATGCTCTTACAAGAGCACAGGGTAAGTAGGTGATTGATGCAACTGGTTCGATGATTAGAGATCCGACATGATGCTCTTTCTTTCAGTCTTGGTCGTGTGTGCTTGATTGCATGTGTTTGTTTAGCTCCCTGTTTTGTTTTGAGTTCCCCCTCGTGCTGAGGGTGAGTTCTTATTGGTTGTTGGTGCGGGGTATGCCTTCTTCTCCAGGACTAGTTTCTATTAAGATGAGAAAGAAAACACCCTACTCACATATCTAAGTTTAGAAAGGGAACACCCCCAATCACATAATTAAGACAAAAATGGGTCTACTCAACTTGCATGCCTAATACAAAAATGGATCACCCCACTCGGGTTGATTAAACTAATAAAGGGGTCACCCTGCTAAGATCACTAAGCAAAAAAAAAAAAGAAAAAAAAAAGTTTTATCCCACCCAAATTGCCCTACCAAGCGAGCCTTAGTGCTCAGAAGTTTATAAGGTATTTCTTTTATATTGCTAATAACACGAACTCAAACAAAAAGGAAATGATAACCATTCATCTAGCATGAACCGCTTGTGTAAAAATAATTAAAAAAAAGATTTCATTAATATTTATGAAATGGTACAAGGACTGTCAAGGTAGGTCGAGTATAAGAAAGATGGAAAAAAAGTACATCAGTTGGTTGGGTTCTCATTCTTAATTGTGGCCTTGACTATAGTAGTCCTCTTTTCTCGAGGGGAATAAGATCGATCACTATGACTTCCTCCTTTATGGTCTTCTTTGCCCTTTCTTCCTATACCTCCTTCGATTAGCTTAACTAGAGGTAAGGAGCTACAACTCTTGAGATCCTTGGGGCTCATTAATGATTTCCACCATGAACTGATGCTGCTTCTAGTCGAAGAAAGGGAAGACTAAGAAAAATTTAAATTTACACCTATTAAAGCCTATCTCTTGACACTTTCTTAGGTTGGCCAAAATATACCCAACCACTAGTGTAATGTTCCTTGGGTTCCTAAGTTTCTTGATGAAGGTATTCTATGTCTTGAGCTTAGCACACTAGGCCTTCCACCATTCCTCATCCTTCTTAGAGGCATCTAACTCAACTTTCAGATGGAGGATCTCAACCTCAAATTTCTTGGTGTTAGACTTGTATGGCACCACACACCTAAGAGAGGGGGTGAATTGCATGTTTTAAAAACTCTGTTTTGAAGAGTGTTTTTCTAAAGCAGTGAGTAAAATGAATGTTGAAAATTTTGTATTTGTAGTACACTATAATGAAAAGATTTAAAAAAATGTAAAAACACAAGAGACTAGAATATTATAGTGGTTCGGCTATCCTTACCCTATATCCACTACTTTAGCTCCTTCTCCTTGTTAGAGATTTCCAAATCCACTAAATCAAAACCAAACTACAAACCAAAGTCTAATACAATTGTTATCTTATCCCGTTAGCCTTCTAGCACTTCTTGCTTGGAAACTTCTTACACAAAAGAATAAGAAATACACAACTAAACAAGAATCTCAACATGAGATCTTATTACAAGAAGACTAAAAAGAATTGATAGAATAAGACCAAGCTTTGAAAAAGAAAAGATTGAAACAATTAAGCTCAAAAGTACTTTGAAGATCTAATATCTTAAATGAACAAGTCCACTTTTTTCAAAAACTTGTATGATCTTCAAAATGGCTAATAATTATAGGCTTAAATGCCTCCCTAGAAAATTCTAGATGTTGAAGATTGAAATGGCGAAAGACTAGTGTGCAAAAAGTAGCTATTAGTAATTTTTCAAACATAAATGGTGGATAGTTTCATAAGATAGTCGACAATTTATTTTGAAATTTGAACAACAGTTTTTCCAAGTTTGAAAACTGGTCGACTATTCAGTCTTGAAACATTGATCTAAAAGATAT
Organism: Diospyros kaki; assembly: GCA_036245055.1. Taxonomy (NCBI): domain Eukaryota; kingdom Viridiplantae; phylum Streptophyta; class Magnoliopsida; order Ericales; family Ebenaceae; genus Diospyros; species Diospyros kaki. The sequence continues at coordinate 37,528,716 of BSEG01000016.1, forward strand.
TCACTAAATCGGACGACTTGATTTTTGAAGCAGTTGATAATATTAGGAAATAGGTTGACAATTTTACTATTAGATTCAATATTTAGATGATTTTTTGCTATTTTTGGGTACTTTCTTTGTCTTTTAAAACTTTGATCATATTTTAGAATCCCCAAGATTTAATTGATTTAAAAGATAAATTCAAAACCATTTTCAAGAATTGTTTAAGATCAAAACCTTGAAGTTCAAAACCTTTATTTCAACATGTCCAAAACCTTTAATCTCAAAACACTTATTTCAAAATTATTTATTTAAACAACACTTATTAAAGTTTTGAGGTAAGATATTCATCATTAAAACATCATCAAAATCAAACTAACACTTGGCACTATCGACATCGAATTGGAGCTTCTTGATTGCCTTGACATTCTCTTCTAGTTGGCTTTCCTTGTTGAGCAAGGTCTTCTTGAAGCGAATATTAAAGATGAAATCTAAAGTGTAGTCTCAAGCGTGATAGTGGTCGAGTAGGGTGCAGGTATTGTTAACTAGCTAACAAGCCACACCCCCATCTTTGAGTCTTTCTGTAGAACAATGTACTTAGGGATGTAGACTAGCTCCCGAGGATTCTTCTTACTTATCCCTCCTTAAGGTTGAACTTATTTCCCTCGGGGGTAGAGGGATTAGCTTGGGTAGGTCATTGTGTTATTTCTTAGGGTCATCATTTTGCTCTTCCTTGTCAATTATCTCGCCCTTGAAGATCTAGGCCTCCTCGTAGATCTCTTCTATCATCACAAAAACTTGAAGAAAAATTTTTAGTCGAGGCACAAAGTGTTAACAAGAAAAGAAAAAACAAAGAGCAAAGAGGAAAATGACATAGGTTTGGTCTTAATTCCGAGCACTTTGATGGAGAAATTCCACTTAGCCTTATAGAGTAGTCTTATACTAGCTTCTAAGCATTAACATGCTTCAGGCTATGTAATTCCTTCATAATTGCCTTTTCCTCTTTGGTTAAATTAAAAGAAAGGGTGTTGACTTTTCCTTCCCTTTAAAAAGTTGGGAAGGGAAATTAACCTTGCTTAGGGATGGCAAAGAAATATTGACTTTTACATCCCTTAATTGAAGAAAGGATATCAACTATGAATCTCTTTCAAGCCATGACAATGAAAAAGTATTGCCCTTTCTCACAAGCAGCAACCTAGAACATGCATAAGAAGATTCAGGCATTGGGAGGGACGTTTTTAGCTTAACAACAAATAAAGTTGGTAGAAAAAAATTCTCCTCCCATTAGGCATGAACTAAGAAGTGTTCATCTTAAGGATGGTGAAAATTTCAATGGCAAGGGGATGGAAAGAAAGGAAAAGATCAATGTCGATGACATTAACATAGAGTACCAAGGAGCCCTTGAGAGCTTCATGGGCTTGGTGAGCCTTTGGATGAGAAAGTATAATCGTCCTCGAGCAGCTCAAATTGACCCCATGAGTTCTTTGGCCACTTTCTTATTGAGGTGGATAACCTCCTTGATGAGGATGACATTTGAGTTAGACCCGAAACACTTCTCAACAACTTTGTGAGATAGCTGAAAAGCCATTACAAACCCTCGAACATCCTAATAGGGGACCTACTTTGAAGACTAGAACTACTAGAGTTAGAGGAAGAGCTTGGCCCAAAGCTTTAGCTCACCTTATTACAAGAGCTTATCCTTTCAATTTTTACTTGCTTAAAAGAAGAAGACATACCTACTGAAGAAATATCAAGAAGAAGAAAAGACCAAGTAGTGGGAGAGCTTGATTAAGGACTTTGAGTAGAATACTGATGAGGCACAAACAAAAAGTGAGAAGTAGGCTAGGGCCTTGAGTACTTTTATAGGTGATGAGATAAGGCAAATCAACTTAGTCATGAGATCTTGAAATGATGAAGTGACATCACCTTAGTCATTCATCTCTTTGCTTGAGGAGGCATAAATGAAGCAATCATCTTGTTAATAATAAGGATGCAACTAGTAGCCAAGTTGGGCATTAAGTGCTAAGTGTATAACGGTCAAAAAACGAAAACACCTTCTTAGCTACTCCATGGACCCAATCCTTGGAGCCTAACCTATGAAGTGGGGAGGGGAGGTAAGTGATGGTGGAGTATCCTAACTCTTGGTAAAATTACATAAATACCCTTTCTTGTAGCTCTCTAGAAGTAACATACCCAAGGCACTCAAATTTGGGCTGAGGCAAACAAGTACCCGAGATTCCAAATCTAAGTTAAAATCTAACTTGAGAGTAAACCAAACCTAGGTAAAAGACCCCACTCAAATGACTAGGTATTAACCTAGATCTCCATTACCTTTTGTCAAGCCTGCCCCATGAGTCAAGATGTGATCGTCCACATGACATGATCATGGTTCTCCACTGATTCCATAGTATGTCTGTTGTGCCAAGGAAATCGGGGGGAATTAATTAAAAGTTTTAAGAAGAAATAATGCAAAGATCCTCAGGCCAAAACGAAGCAAGCTCGCGGTGGTGTGCCGTGAGCAAGCAGCAACAGCTTCGGTAAGCTCGCAATAATGTGTCGCAAGCTTGGGGCAAAAGGCTGAGCCGCGAGCTCACGGCACACTGTCGCAAGGGCCTCGCGGCCAACCCAGCTCGCGACTTTGCGGCTAGGCCCTTTCGGCTAGCCGCGCGCCATGCCACAAGCCCTGCTGCGAACGCCTTGCAGCCAGGTCTCTCGGGCTTGCCGCAAGCCCCTGCCGCGAGGGCCTTGCAGCAAGCCTCGCGAAACCTTGCCCTTGCGGCGCCTTAAGCCTTGCGGTGGAAAGCGTTTTCCGAGCGAGGCCAAAACTCCATTCAACAGATGCCACGTGTCAGCACTAGGTACCCTTGAAAATCGCGCCCTATAAATACCCAACTACAAGACAGTGAACAAGACTTTTCGATTCGATAAACTTTCGACCTATTGATTGCATTTTCACTGTTTTTGAGAATAGTTATCTGCTTCTAGTACTGACTTTGGCATCAGAGAGTCTTCGCGGGGGAAGATTCCCGTGAGCCTTCTAACCCATCTTCCGAGCATCAACAGGGCCAAATCCTTGCTGCAAGACCTAGCGGCGAAGTTAATACCTTGTGGCAAGACCTAGAGGCGAAGTTAAGACCTTGTGGTAAGACCTAGCGACGAAACCAAGACCTTGTGGCAAGATCTAGCGGCGAAAGCTTGTGACAAAAGAGCTAGTGGCGAACGCTTATGGCAAAAGAGCTAGTGGCGAACGTTTGTGGCAAGACCTAGCGGCGAAGCTAAGACCTTGTGGCAAGATCTAGCGACAAAATCTTGTGGCAAAAGAGCTAGTGGCAAAGGCTTGTGGCAAAAGAGCTAGTAGCGAAGGCTTGTGGCGAAAGAGCTAGTGGCGAAACCTTGTGACAAGAGAGCCAGTGGCAAAATCCTTGCGGCGAGTATCCTAGCGACAAATTCCCTTAAGACAACTTCTTTTACGGTAACCTAACTTCACCTGATAAAGAACTTGAGTGGACCCCACATCATAAATTTTAATTGTTATATTTTAACAACAACAATGTCTATATAAAGGACATAAATCTAAGAGGCAAGTATGTAATTTGTTGTATACTATTACTTTGTACACATTTGGTACTAAGACTTGGTCATTAAAGGTTATATTGGGAAATCCAACCCTACCTTCCTTGTAGATGAAGTAGATCTTGGACAAATTTGGGGTCGAAAAAAGCTACTTGACATATTTAGTTTTGTATAAACCTGTTAATAATCAACTCTAACCATCACCAAAAACTAAAAAATATTTTCTGAATGAAGCCTAAGGTTGCATTCTTTTTATTGTTTTCAAGTTATTTTTAGTTTGTAATTTTCTAAAATAATGAAAACGCGTTCTCTTTACTGTTTTTAAAAATACATTTTTAAAAATGAAAAAAAAAATTGTAAAGAAAACTCAAAATAACAAAGAGTTGTTTTGAGTGTTTTCATCCAAAATAAACTCTGAACTCAAAATACATTTATTTATTTATTCATATTTTTATTATTGTAATGAGAAAAAATATTACAAAATTCATTAACTTTCAAATGTATATATTTTTTTAATAATATATTAACATTAAATATTTATAATTTACTAAATAATCAAATTTATTGAATAAAATATCATTAAAAATTATTTTCAAAATTTTAAATAGAACGCATTTTCTAATTTTCTGTTTTGAAAAATAATTTTTTAAAATGACAAAGATAACGTGTTTTCAATTTTCTAAAAACAGATTATCAAAATAAAAAATTAAAAATGAATTCAAAACTCAAAATTAAAAATTGAAAAACAAAGATAACGTAGCCTAATATTTTGTAAATTTGTGTACAAATAAATCACCAAAAGACATGCGAATTATGATTTATAAATCATTGTTTTACTAACTTAGCAAAAAATTATTATTATAATAAATATGACCCATGGCTGGCACATGGGCTCAACTGTGGGCTACAAAATTCTGAACCCTTATCTAGAAAACATTTCTAAGGCCAAGGCCCATTAGAAATTGCAGGCCGTTTATATATTTACGACGTCCGAAACCTTTATCTAGCTAATCTCCCGGTAGGATTCTGCGCTCCCAATCCGAACTTCAAGCTGTCTTGGCAGCTAATCTCCCGGTAGGATTCTACGCTCCCAATCCGAACTTCTATCTCTTGGCAATGGCGATTTCGTCGTCTTCTCAACCGCCTATTCTCTCTTCCCTCTGCGTCAACGCCAGAACCCACCTCGCTTCTTCTTCGTCTATTGGTAATGTTTCGCACATTCGCATTTCCTCCACAAACGCCAATCCGCGACGATGTCCATTTACGATCGTCTTCTCTTATAGTAGGTCTCTCTGTTCTGCAGTTTATCGACTCAATCTCGCAATTTAATTCAGAATCTTTGAGTTCTGTGCTTCTTTGCACTAAATCCCTCTCTATCTGTGTATGTGTGCAACGTTTACCAGAATCAGGTAATGGTATTGCCAGTGACCAGAAGAGAGAGTTACTGGAACGGTACGGTCTTAATCTCGACGAGTTTCTATCAGAACCTCCTCCAAAGGTATTCTTATCACTATATATATATATATCATGTAATGCGCACAATAATTTAGAGTTTTTTTGGTTAGCTAAATAGATTTAGAATATGTTTTAAGTTTGTCTTTGATGCGTAGGAGAGGAGGAAAAAGGAATTGCGGAAAACGGGGAAAGGGAAGCAGGCGGCGTCGGAGGATCATAAGGCAACGAGGGAGACTCACAGATTACTTCAGGTATTGCATCTGCTTTAAGTTATCTGTGGGTTCAGTGAATGTCCGTAACAGTATAATACACATTACATGTATGCTCCAAATTTTGTTGGAATTTTGGGGTTGTTTTATTAATTATAACCAAATGGTTCAAGAACAGGGGTTAATCATGAATGGAACGGCCTATATGTTGAATAAGTGTATTTTAAGTTTTGTTGGTTAGGGAAATTATGCCTTTAGGCTAGGCAAAATAAGAAACTAATATTCCATTCAAATAGTACTTTTACACAACTCACAGTTGTGGTTAACACATGGTTAGGGATGAAGAATTTGCTCAATCAACTTCCAAAAGAAGAAAAAGAACAAAAAAAGTGTGCTATCTAACTTGAAAACCCATATCAACTTCCATATAAGTGTCAGTTTTTTTTTTTTTTTTTTTAACACGTGAAATTGTGAAGACAAGGTTAAGACTAGAGATGATTTTTTCCGTTATTTTTTGTTTCTTGTTTTAAGAAGAAGTGGTAACAACTTTATTTGTTATTTTAGGTGCTTGGAGGAAAGGCTCGAAGGAAGAAATTGCTTTCACCGAAGGGTATGGATGTACGCCCAATGATGGAAGTTGTAAAAGCTGCTGCCTTTAGTATTTTGCAGGTAATAGAAAGGCATCTTTTACTTAAGATGCTCTCCTAGTCCAGTAGTCCTAGGGACAGAACTACGTTTCTGACATTACGATACTTTGGTTTCTTTATATGCAATTGAACTGTGATAATTGATAGTTTAAACATGTTACTTTTTTGAGAACATATTATTCTGTCTGTTAAGGCGGCTGGTGGATGTCCTGCATCTTTGAGGCCTGGCTGCTGGTTAGACTTGTATAGTGGCACAGGCTCTGTTGGAATTGAGGCTGTCAGCAGGGGATGTTCTGAGGTACTGTTACTGAATCTGCAAATATCTATCCATAGTATCTGTAATGATGTTGTGACTTCTAATTTTCTATTGGCTGGCAACTTATTCTTAAACTCATCAAGGATGGGGAGTGCCTTCGTGATATATTTGGGAGATGAGTTTCATATGACATTTTGCTATGAGATATATCGAGTACTTTAGGTTTGGTTTTCTATCGCATGTGTCATGTTTCACTGAAATGCAATGGTACTCTCAGGTGCATTTTGTTGAGATGGATCCATGGGTTGTCTCTAATGTTCTAAAACCAAATTTAGAATGGACTGGTTTTCTTGATGTTTCAGTTATACATACAATCACTGTCGAGAGATTCTTAGAACAGGCAGAGCAGTTTGTAGGTATGCCATTTCTTCCCTCCCAGCCTTGTTCTTCTTTCTATCTGCTTCCTAATTAACAAGCACAGATGCAACTGATTTAACCACCATGCAGAGATTATCATTTCTAATCTGTTATATTGTTGCTAAAAAATACTGGCCTGGGTTTGGCCTTAAATGTTTCTAAGTTGTCTACCTTTTGGGACAAATATATTCTCTGCGCGATGATATAGAAACTCCATTGTGTTTTAGCATAATAAAAATAGACTGACGACTAGTGCTTGTTACCCACCATAGCAATATCACTTATGATTATGACATTGTAAATTATTAACTAAGCAAGAAGTGTGCTGCTACCTTATTTTCCTATTGTTGGTTTAGGTCTTCTTTATGATTTGAGGTCAATAATCTGTAATCTATTATTCCCCTTAGAAGGTTATTGCAACTAAATAATTGTTTTTCTGTAGGTAAATATGGGCCATTTGATTATATTAGTGTGACCCCTCCTTATACTCAAGTGGATTATGCGGTGCTGATGGATCAACTTTCAAAATCATCTTTAGTTGGAGATGAAACCTTTATAGTATGTTCACGATTTTCTTTTATATGGAATAAATTCATCTTCTGTTTTACCTATTTATGTGCTTGCAGTTCATTTTATGTTTTAACTAGATTTTCTTCTAAAAATTCTGAGTTTTGTGTTCTAGGTGGTAGAGTATCCTTTAAGAACAGAGATGCTGAGTTCATGTGGATGCCTCACAAAGGTATTTCTGATGAATTTGCTGTGTTGTTTTAAAACATTAAAAGTGATATATAAAGTTGCTTTCTGACTGATTCTTTTATAGCTATAAATAGATGTTAATTCTAAAAGTTCAATCTAGGTGTTGGAAAATGAATACCTAACAGAGTGTAAGCAAGCATTGCTATGACAAAATAAGAATTGTGTTTTCTGATATGGTGTGCTATTCAATTCTTTATGTTGATTTATATTATTGTATTTGATTTCATAATATGTTTTAATGGTGATGTGCAAATGCAGATAGCTGATCGAAGGTTTGGGCGGACACATTTAGCGATATATGGACCCAAATGGGCAGTGAAAAGGCGAAAGGCAGAGAAGTCTGTAGCAGAATAAGTTTAATTGGAAATAAGAAGCATTAGTTTATCATTATGGTATGCAAAGACTAATACTTTAACTCATGATTTCATAATCCCCCATATCCAAGAGCTCTTGCATCATATCGCACAAGTAATGAAATGCTCACATATGCTTTGTCCAATCATTATTTGATCTTTCACCTCCATGACTTGTGCTCTTTGAGCTAGAGTCCAAATGATTACGGGAGTTCTCACGCATTTTTTTTTTTAAAAAACGGATTAAAAGAAAAATAGTAAATTAAGAATTTGTTTTGTCAATTTTCTTGAACAATTTTATAAAACAAAAATATATATTAAGGACTCATATACTAGTAATTTTTTCCAACATTGGTATCAAAGCTTACAAGTGGAAGTAATTCTTTCCAACATTGGTATGAGAAACCTTAATATACATTTTTGTTTTACAAAATTGTTTAAGGAATTTGAAAAATCAAATTTTTTATCTGCTACTTTCTCTTTAATTTGTTTTTAGAAAAATGACAACCTTAGTAGTCATTTGGACTTTAGCTCAAAGAGCATAAGTCATAGAGATGATGAGACAATTGGATGACTATCGGATGATTAGTGGGGCAAGGCATATGGGAGCATATCATTGCTGTATGCGATATAATGCAAGAGCTCATATTTGCTGGATACGAGGGCTTGTGGACTCATGAAGCAATATATCGGTCTTTGCTTACCACACAGCTGTCACAAAATAGAGAATTAATGAGTAACATCTGGGAATCAAAATTTTAAGACAAGACATTTGTTTGGTCAGTGCGTTCTTGTATAAGAGCACATAGACGGAGAGATATCATATAGGCTTTGTAGTTAAGTAGTCTACCAGTAGACATCATTAGAGATATTGCTCTTAGAAAAGTACATTCTTTATGGTTTTATTGACTCTCTTCCTCTTAGGACTAAAATTATTAAGTAATTTCTTACTCAATTCCTGAATCTTGTTTAGCTTTGCTTTTGGAGCAAATATTTAAACTGTGTTAGTTATTTTATTCTTTTATGAAATAAATATTTTTTTTATTGTTGGTTATTTAATCTGTGATTAAATATATTACATTGATACTTTAATAAGTAGGATTCAATGATCTCAAATTTTTTTTGAGGTAAAAAGAAAAATAAAATTAATAATATTCGAATAATTGGAGTATGGGCAATAATTGAAAATATAATGTACTATTGACTTTATATCTAGTTAAATATTTATTATTAATTTTATTTAATAAAATAAATGTAAGGCATGGCATTGATGAGATGTATAAATATTTCATATAGATTATCTTTTGAACATGCCATTTTTTAAGAATATTATAGCTTATTTGATTAAAGACAAGAAACTAAATAGGGATAATTATAAAATTTGAAATATGAAAATTCAATACGTCTTAGAAGAGTAAAAGATTCTTGAAGCTTTAAATCAAGTCAAGATAGAGCTTGTTGAAGGAATCACCACACAACACATGAGGGATAACGAGGCTCACAATGCTTGGAAGAAAAAGAATTCAATTGTTCGCATCACATTGATCAGTAGTATAGAAAATGGCATCATGCGTGAGATTAGAAAATATGAGCAGGCAAGTCAAATATGGGCTGCTCTTATGAAGCAATTTGGGGTGACTTTTATTGCCAAGGTAAGACAACTAACTATTAAATTTGATATATACAAGAAATCCCAAACCACAATATGAGCAACACCTTTGATAAATGACCAATATAATCAATAAACTCAAAGATACATGTGTGAACCTTATTCATGAACATTAAGTACAAACTGTTATAAGATCTTTACCCCATAATTGGGAGCATATGAAGGTATATCTTACACATAATATGAGCATCAAGATCATGGTTGATGTTTCACAACACTTGGAGTTAGGGGAGAATCATATTGAGGCCTCTATGCCTAATATTGACATCTATATGATGGGATACAACTCCAAAAGTGCTCCCTAATTCAAAAGAAAATTTTCTCGTAAAGGAAATATGGGAAATTTTGCCCAAAGAAAGTTAGGGGTGCTCACTTTGAAAAGATTGAGAGTCATCGTGGCAAGGGTAAGGGATCGACTCATAATCCTTTGAAAAGAAAAAACATGGCAAAAGTAAAATGCTATAATTGTGGCAATAAAGGACACTTTGCACGTGATTGTAATAAACTTAGAAAGGTTTTCAAATGCTATTTATGTTTTGAGTTATGTATTCTTAATTGAATTTAATCATTTGTAGACTATTGATTTAGGAGTCATAAAGCATGTAACTAAAGGCAAAAGTGTATTCATGGAGTATCATCGAATTTCATGTGAAATTAAGTAGGTTTGTGTAGGAAACAATACAAAGGTTGAAGTTAAAGGTAGTGGCACTTGCAAGTTGTGTGGCCAAAACTTATTCTTACATGATGTATTGTATGCTTTAGAAATTCGGTGAAATTTAGTCTTTGCAACTGTTCTTCTTAGTTGTGGATTTAATATATATTTTCATGATTCAACTGTTAAATTATTTTTAAAATTAATATATTATAGATACAGAAATTTACAAAATGATTTTATCATGCTTGATGTAGATTATACTTCTAATAGCAACCTATATAACACTAGTTTTTCCCTTACCACATCTTCTAGAAATTTCATGAAGATGTGAATATATGGTGTGTGAGATTAGGCCATATAGGACAACAAAGATTGAATAGATTAATAAAAGAAGCCTTATTGGGCCAAATTGCAAAACTTAATCTACTAACTTGTGAAAGTTGTTAGGCAAGGAAAATGGCAAGAAAATCATTTGGCAAATCAATTAGAGCTGGAACTTCATTGCAGTTATTTTACTTCGATATATGTGGTCCAATGAATATAAGGGTCTGACATAGAGATGTTTATTTCATCACTTTCATAGATGACTTTACTCATTTTGACTTTTTTTATTTGATTTCTCATAAATCAAAAACTTTAGAGTGCTTCAAAAGACCTTTGAACTTAGTTGAGAATCAATTTGATAAAAGGGTTAAAGTATTAAGAACCAACAAGGGTCTTGTGTATGTCTTAATAATTTAAATTGTTGTGTGATGAATGGGGAATTGAGAGACAACCATTCCATACACTTCATAACAAAATGGTGTTGTGGAAAGAAGAAATATAACTCTTCTAGAAATGGTTAAGTCAATGATGATTGGGGCAAAGTTGCTAATCAATTTTTGGGGTGATGCATTATTAACAATTACCTATTTACTCAATTTATTACTCTCCAAATTTATAACTTTTACTCTATTATGGACTAGAATAAAGTCTGATCTAAATCATTTGAAAACTTGGGGTTGTGCGGCCTATGTTCATAACCCTTCTCATAAACATGGAAAGTAGAGTCCAAGAGGCAAATGAGTATATTTGTAAGATACTCTGCACACTCAAAAGGATATGTATTTATTGGTGATCAAGCAAGTGAGAGTCTTACCGAGTTTTAATCTCAAGATGTCTTTTTCTTGGAAAATGATTTCTAGTAGGGGAGAGATAAATCAAAATTTGTCTCTTTATGAAATTAAGGATCAAGACAATTCTATTGTTCAAAATCATCTAATATATATACCTAAAAATGTATCTAGAGAATATGATCCAAGTGAGAGCGAAACGAGAGTTCATGAATCTATTTCACATGAATCTCAAATTCGAAGTAGTAGTCATGGACATACATCTCGACGTCATTTTGATATTGAAGGTAAAACTTTTTTAATCGTCCCGCAAGATAAGGAATAACCTAATATTGTCCAAGAGGCTATTTTTGGTCCTGCTAAAGAAAAATGGAAAAAGATAATGGAAGAAGAAATTGACTCTATGAGATCAAATCAAGTTTGGACATTGGTTGATCTTCCAAAAGAACGTAAGGCTATTAGAAATCAATGGGTTTTTGAAATCAAGCGGAAGGCTGATGGAACCATTAAGAAATACAAGACACGTCTAGTAACCAAGTGGTATACTCAAGAAGGAATTGATTATGAGAAAACATTTTCTCCTATCTAAGATTTACTTCTTTTAGCCTTATTCTAACAATAGAAGCCAAATTAGATTTGGAATTATATTAAATGGATGTAAAATCAACATTTCTAAATGGTGAACTAGAAAAATAAATTTATATGGAACAATCTATAGGTTTTATAGAAAAGGTTCAAGAGCACAAAGTGTGCAAACTTATGAGATCTATTTATGGTTTAAAATAGTCTTCTAGATGGTGATACCTAAGGTTTCATCAAGTGATTAACTTATGTGATTTTCAAAAGATTGATGAAGACTACTGTGTGTACGTTAGACAATTTAATGATAAGTTTGTGATCTTATCACTTTATGTAGGTGACATACTCTTAACTGGGAATAATAAAGAGTATCTATTAAGTATCAAAGAATGGTTGTCCTCTAATTTCAAAATGAAAGACTTAGGTGAAATAACTTATATGCTTGGTGTTAAAATTAAGAGAGATTGTTCAAAGGAGTTGTTAGCTTTTTCTCAAGAACTATACATTCAAAAGACTCTAGAATGATTTCATATGCAAGACTACAAACCTGTAGATATTCCAATTACGAAAATGCGAAGGCTTAACTAAAAGAATGTGCCCTAAAACTCCATAAGAAAAAGAAAAATGGGCAAGAGTTCCTTATTCTAATGTCATGGGTAGTTTTATGTATGCAATGATATGCACAATACCAGATATTTGCTATGTAGTTGGCATGGTGGGTAGATATCAATTAAACCCAGACTCGTCCCATTAGAAAGTCATAAAGAGAATAATGAGGTACCTAAATGCTGTTAATGTTATGTGGCGTAATGTTATATTTGGATGACATCTAGGGGGTGTGTAACTTGTTACATTTATTGTACATTTGTATATATTTATAAAAGACAAGTTTATTCATTCATGAGCTCTTCATTTTAACATATCAATGAGTCCCTAGATATTCTGTTTGAGAATTTTATTCTTAAGGTGTTAAGACTGTGTGACAGGATTATCTAGTAATAGAATATCTTAAACTATTTGTAGTCCTTAGATACTTTGGATAGGGACTTCAATTAATCAAGTATAGACTATCACAGTGATTACTACCTCGTTTAGTATGAATTACTGATGGGAAGGTGGTGTGTCACACATCATATGACATGGGAATGTTGCTAGTAGACTTGTGGGTGGTTGTTGGGGAATAACTAGCTGAATGTGACGCCGATGACAGACCACATGGCATGGTGGATAATGGTTTCATCGTTAGACTGCGATGGTGTGTTGATCCTTGGACTTAAACCAACATGATTGTTTTGTATATTAGTGTGCGAGATTTGCTAATGAGCCGAACCATTCAATCGGGAGGTAGAGAGGTTCATTTATGTGGTTTTGTATTGTTGGTATATGGAAACAAGTGTTGGAAATAGGATTTGTCGCCTTCGTCGGTAATTGATAAGGTGAATGTCTTATGTGATCTATTGTTAGTGTGACAGAACAATCCTTAGCTAAGGTAGATAGAACATCAGAAAATGAGTTTCTTAAGGTGTCAACTAGTCACATTGACAAGGTCAAACACATAATTACTGAGTTTGTAAGTTTATCACTCTATGACTCTTGTTCAGTCGAGACGTTAGGTGATGAAAGGATCATAGCATACGATAATCGTTGGCCGTAATAGATTCACTTGAAGTGAGACTCCACTGCCACCTATGTTGTCCTAAATCGCAACTAGGGGCTATTCAAGAACTCTCGGATCTTCATCGAGATATGGAGAAATTCTGATGATGGGTTAAGGAGTTGGTCGGTACTGAAAAGTGTTTTAGTGCTATTTGATTGATAGCGAATAGTGAACCTAGGAAGTCATACACTATATAATATCAAGTCTGGTAACCACATCTTGTGCCCTAAGCGTCTTGGGGATTTGTGGGTCAAAGTTGACTTGCTAGCCTAGAGAGTCAACTTTTCTGTGGATGAAGTTAACTTTCAGGGCGGCAGAAGTTGACTTCTGCCAAGGTAAGAGTCGACTTTCGGTCACCCAACTACCATTCCAATTGAGTGCCACGTGTTGGTCAATGGAGTGGGGCATGGGTGAGGTAGTGGTTGTTCTAGAGGCAGAATAAATTGAAGAAGCATGTTTTATTGCTTGCATGACTGCCGCGTCTTCTTCCTCTGCTGCTTCTGTAAATTTTGCAGTCACCAGAAATTTAATATGCATAATAGTTATGCGAGAAAATTTGAGACGTGGGTACGGGTAATATGGCAACCCCTATGTCTAGCTCGGGAAAGGGAAACCAGAACGGTATAAACAACGTACTAGGTGTGGACTAACTAGGACCACCACAATGTGAGGTGGAGCAGTCTTAGTACAAAAATAGTTTTTGTACCAACCCTACATCAAGCTGTAGGTATGTGTGTATTTATATTCATATGATGAATATGCGTGTTACTTAAATACCCAAACTGTATGTATAGCATATATGTATATATTCCGTTGAGTGCATTTGATGTGCATAAAGAATTTAAAATTTTCCATACGATCATACGTGGATTTTTCTTCAAATGGTATGATGGATTATTCCCTCTATTATTAAGGAAAAAAAAATTACACCTTGAAGGATATACTAATGTTGATTAGGGAGGAGATTTCTATCTCTGGATATGTTTTCCTACTTGATAATGGAATTATCACCTAGAGTAGCAAGAAACAAACTTATGTATCATTGTCTATCATAGAAGTCCAGTTTGTAGCATTATTAATGACAGTACAAGAATTTATTTGGTTGAAGAGCTTTTCGAACCACTTATGAGTTAGGAATGACACATCGAATTCTGCTATAATGAATTGTGACAGTCAAGCTGCAATTGCATTCACAAGAGATCCCAAGTATAATTCGAAGGCCAAATATACTGACACAAAATATAATTTTGTTAGAAATATTGTTACACAAAAGGAGGTGCACTGATAATATGTCTTTACACATAAAATGAGAGTAGATCCATTCATAAAACCCATTTTAAGAGATTTTTTCAAAGGCCATGTTAAATCCCTAGGAATGCATAAATATTAATATATTATGATACTTTGTGAATAGTGATGTGTAATATTATTTTCCCTTTTTTATGTCAAGAAATGATTCATGTTTCATTTTGATTAATGCCTATTGTGTTTTAGTACACAAATTACTTAAAGCCTACACACATATATATAATGGTTCATGCATAATGCTAAGTTCAATACTGTGTGCATGATGCTAAGTGAAAGAATTAAAGGTTTTTCAAACAGATTTTTTCACACAAGCAATCAAATATATGATTGAGTGATAAATAGATAAAAGATAGTTTTAAACATATCATAAAAGAGAACTAATAACAGTTTAAGCTTAAAACAAAATTACCCTAATAAGTTATCAAGTTGAGACTATATAATTAGCCGAAAGGTAAAAATCCTACTTCTCACCTTATCTGTCTCAGAATGCCAGGTGGAAGTGTTATTTAACAAATATGTGAAAAGTAGAGTTGAGAACTTAAGTTAGATATTGAGTGTATATAAATTATCACATGTATGATATTTATCAAATAATATACAAACGCTTCTTGGAAAAGGAGAAAATTGTCGTAGCACATTGTTCATACCATGTGTTCAAAATTCAACCAAAAAAGGGTGACAAAAGATATAAATTTCTTCTTTTAGTTGTGTAAAACCCTCAAGGTCACAAGAATCTTGCAAAAGTACCATTTGACCTTTAACTATTTCTTAAAGTTATGATTCGATGCTGCTATCTAATAATGCTACTTAAGATCATGAATGATTTGGTTGGATGAAGTATATCTAGAAAAACGATTGAGTTATGATAGAAAGATTTCAAGAGAAATGGAAGATTTTTTTTTATTGTTACATTTGAATGTATTTAGATCAACTATAATCATTCATTAGATTATAATTGTGAATACAAAGTGTTGTTTGGAAAAATATCCAAAAGGAGTGTGAATTAGATTTTTCAAAAATTTACTATTTTAGCTCTTGTTGAAAACTTTTAAATTGTGATATTGATAAATAGTGATTGTAGTAGGAGTAAGAATAATAAAATCAAGCAACTACAAAGAATGCGAGAATTTTTATAGAGGATTGTGCTTGAAGTTTTACTAGAGAAATATAACACTAACTTTTATTTGTAGCTAGAACTAATCTTTTACCCAAGCAAGAACCCCTGGCACACTACTAACAAATACAAATCTCTTACACAACAAGTGAGTAAAATCACAAACTTACAAACAAAGACAAATTCAAAAAAGTCACCAATGTTGAGAATTCCACTAGCCAACACACTTTGGGTTCTTTGAACTTTCTTACTCTTGTTTGAATGCTCTTCCAATCAGGTTTTTCTGTCTATTTTGAGCCTCCAAACTTATCCTATAAATATACATCTCCAAAAAATTAGCTATTATAAAGAGTGACAAAAGGCAATTTTGAAATTCAAAAACATTTTCAGGCTTTCAAACTGCAACTGATATATTCCAACATCTATAGGTATCTTTACTTACAAACACATCAGAAAAAATGTTTTGTACAAAAATCAATCAGAGAAAGCTAAGAAGACAACTTGATACCAAAATTAAGCATAAGTTTTTTGAGATAAAAAGATCATAAGAGTTAGAGACAAGAGAATCAAAATTTACAAAGGTGAATAGATCTATAGTCAAACCACTTTTTCTTTACATTTTGCATAAGGAAAAAATACACTTATCAAATTTTGATTATAAAGTACAAGAAGAGAAAAATATATATTTGAATATATTTTTGGACAAACAACAAAAAGGATAAAGAAAACAAAGACAAACAAAGAAGTCAGTTAAACTTTAGTCGATTAAAGTTGCCACTTCAGTGTTGTCCAGCAACCATATGCACAGCTTTGGTCGAAAGCACGGTCGAACTAAGATTAAAGGCTAAGATTCTGACCAACTTCTGTTGACTTAAGTTACACTTAGGTCGATTGAACCTACATACAGACAAATCTTAACATGCTAACTTACTTCAGTCGACTTAAACTATACCATTAGTCGACTTAAGATACAAGACCATAAAAAAAATATTTTTTTTTCTTCACAAAGGGCTAATTAAATATATTTTTATCTTGAAAACATTTTTGTTATCATTAAAATCTTATTATTCTACCCTTAAATTTAACACAAAGTATATTGAACAAGTGATTAAATTAATTAAGATTTGAATATGCTTAAATGTGACCTAATGGATTTGGAGTATAGCTGTAACGCCCTGTTTTCTCGGGTGCGTTATAACTTGAGACAATAATTTTTTTTTCTTTTAAACTAATACTAAATCATATCATTCCTTATATCTATCCCAAAATTTTCAAACATTTTCTCGAAAGAGAATCATTATACACATCAAATGCAGAAACAAAGATCGAACCTGATATTTTAACATTAATCGAAATTTAGTTCTTACATCATCACTCCTTAATACATAGTATAAGTTCTCAACTAACATTAACCTTAAATGGAGTTTATATTCTTATTCTTTAAAACGTTCAGAATTCAAAATAGCAGAGCTTAAATACATGGGTTACATAACATACATTTCATTCATCATTCAATTCATTATGCACTTTGCTAAGTGTCATTTCATGCCTCATTCATCCTCATATCTGCTACAATCTCCATTTGAAACGTTTGAATATTCTAGGGGTATAACCTAAGTTAGATGATGAATCATCTAAGTAAGGGAACAATAAAGATATTTTGTGCATGAATGCAAAATATAAAATGTTATTTCCATATCATTTCGGTTTGAGTCGACCGCACCCATTTGCTGCTCTCCATTTTTACAGCCTCCTTACCAGGTCAAGGTGTATGGGTGCACCATTGGCAGAACAGCAGTGCCACTCCATAATCCCAAACCCTTATACGATGCATGATCAATAATATCATTATGAACATATGTACATTTCATCATCAATACATATAAATGTAATCTACATGATATATTTACATAAAGACATGACACTTAAAATCGGGTTTTGGGTGGATCACTTACAAACCAAACATTTTTCATAAAACTAAATCCAGTTGGAAAGTACTACTTACAAACAAAGCATTTTCCATAAAACTAAATCTAGTTAGAAAGTATCACTTATCTTCTCAAACTTATTGAGCTACCTCGATATTCGTGTCTTACATCGAAATTCATGCATCGTCTCGATTGCATGCAACCCTCAAAATTCACACAAGTCACTTCAACTTTAACTCTCAAAACATCCTAATTACCATATTTATTTAAATAAGTATTAAAACCTATTTTTCATAATTTCTTACATTTTCTTTATTTTTCTCTCTATTTCTTCATATTTTTCCTCAATAAATCTGAACTAAATATTTCTCAAATATTTCACTATAATAATTCATAAAATAATATTCTTGAATTTCTGAATTTTTTTATGAAATTTTACTTATCTTGACTTAGCCTCTCAGACTTCCTCGGTATGCGTGTCATATCCTCGAAACCTGTGTCCTAACCATTTTTCTCGTCAAAATCTCCAGAATATTAATAAATCTCTATTTCTCATTTTTCAAAAATTTTCCCACATTTCCTCTATTTTTTCTCCATTTTCTTTCCTTTTCTTTTTCTTTACTTTTCCTCTTCTTCCCCACTTCATCTTCTTCGTGCCTCCTGCAATGCGAACAACAACTTTGCCAGCCCTTTTTCGTGCGTCGACACCATGGCTGGTCATGCCGTAGTCGGTCGTTGCACCACCTCGCCCACCACTCTGCTCTGCTCGGGTGCTTGCTGCTGCGGCTGCCATGGCTGCGGTTTACGGCCATGGTTATTGTGCCCGATGCGTCCAACTTCGGTTGCTTCAGGCTACTTTCTTCTTTGATCTCTCTCTTTGCTCTCTCATGATCTCTCTCTTATCTCAATCTTCTTTCCTCGGCCAAGCTTGTTGCGGCCCTTGCTTCCATTTTTCTTCCCCGTTCCTTTATATAGCCGAAGCATCCACCGACTCCCCTGCCTAGGCCATCTCTATTTGTGTGCAAATCTTTCTAAATGTTGTAAGGCATAGAGATTTGGAGTTGCAGAGCATGGCTAAGTTGCAGAGGCATGGCTGCATCCCACGCACATGGCACGCCCATATATATATACTATATATATCATATATTACATTAATATATTTACACATTAAACCTCAATTTTCATCTCTATTACACTTTCTTTATTGCAAGTATGTTTTTAAACCTCAAATTAATTTGCATTACAAGACCAAAAACGCAAAATTAATAACTTCAAAATTACTCAATAACGACGATTTTGCCACAGTGTTCTCACTGGGCTATGGTTTTATCCCGAAACCATTGAAAAGTTACTCATTACGAAAAATCGAAACTCCCTCAGACTTTCGTTGACTTTTCAAAAGTCTTCTACGACAATTCAGTTTTGTAACCTAAATGGCAGCTGTATTTTAACTGTATCAAAAATCGTTCCTGATTCGATTTCTTTCGATATTATAAATCCTATCTCGAAACGCTCATTAAGATCATATTATTTTTTTTAGATAATTTCACTCCAAGGCATTCCCTACAGTTGATTTGGTACTAAAAACTGTTATCAAGCTAATTTTTCGACATTCTAAATTTACTTAAATTATGTGACAATCTTACGAAAATATGAATTCTTACAATAGCATACAAACTCTAATTAAATAATATAGTTGTTATATATACTTAACAGTTATACCACATCGAGCTCACGAGGAAAACAAATATGCTGGTCTCAATGCCTATATGTTTGTATGAAAGTTACATAAAAAAATATATCAAAGTATGTTAAGTCTATTATATGCGAGTGGGAGATCTAACAAGTATGAACCCAGATTCGGGTCACCGACCCAGGTTAGCCTGCCCATAAAGGCCTCCATATCTGTTAAGTGCAGAGGCATAATGGCCCACTTTCTCCATTTTTGGAGAAAAGTGTGGAACCAGCATGCACATATATGCTTGCTGGTATGTATATATATATATATATGGTATAAAAAAAGCATAATGAAGTGATTGAGTTGTGAATTGAAAAGTCTCAAAATTTTCTGTGTTTTTGCAAAGTGAGGGATTTAGGCTGTTAAAAAAACGATTTTCATTTTATGATTTTGTTTAATTAATAATTTAATCTAATTCAAAGATTTGTTCAACTTCTACTAAAAGAAACATATATGTTTCTACTACTTTGTTTATGATTTCATATGTCAATAATTTTTCCAACACACCCTAGTTGGATTTTCTACATCTCTATCTCTTTGACATGTATATTGAACCCATTGCTAATGATTTAGAAACATGGCTAGCTCAAGGGTATGTGTGCCCTAAGTGATAATTAGTTTACTGATTGTTTGAAAAAATAATAAAAAAATATTTTTTTTACTTTTTAAAATACAAAATCACTAATTAAATTTTTCTATTTTAGTTTAGAAAGTAAATATTTTTCAATTGACAATATAACCAGATTATTTAATCTTTCTGTAACATAATTAAATATAAATAAAATTTTATTAATTTTAATTTTAAAAAAAATCTCTGTTGAAACTACAGTAACATAAATGATTAATAATATTTTATAAACTATTCATGCATTTAGAAAAGAATATACTTTTTTTTAATATAAAATTTAGTATTACAAGTGGTGTTTTAATTTCTATGGTTATAATCTCATTTAAAACTTTTAATTCTGAAAATAAATCTAAACCATTAATATTAGATATATATAGCATATCATGTTTTAGAAAAATTTTAAGATTTAAACAATTTTTCTTCAAATTATCACCATCAAACAATTTTAACTTTTCTACATTATAAAGTAATTTTATATCAATTTTTCTTCAACAATTCTACTCCACCATTCCCGTTCTAATTCTAACTATCCGTAGGTAGATTTCTTCCCATTATTCAATTCTCAAGTAAGGATAGCTCATACGTATGCTTTCCTTCATTCTCCAAAAATTAGAAATATAAGGAAGATGATGGTCTCTTGAAGCAGTGAAGATATATTCTAGAGTCTCTTGAAGCAGTAAAGTTTCTGGGCAGGGTCGATGACCGCTGCAATTTTGGGGCCTCCCCTTTTTGGGGGGTCCTAGGCATAGGCCACTATGGCCTATCCCTTAAATCGTTTCTTTCATCGATGCCATGGTGGTGGCTGGCGGCCATCTTCGGCCACCATAACTATGTTTTATTTTCTTGTTCCTATATCATTAATTTTGTGATGTTTAATAAAATTAATTTCATTAGGAGGGGGTATATGATGCACAGTAATTGAACTCAAGGAAGGTTAGTGACATTTTTTTAATGATATAGGGTTGATTGATGCAATTTAATTAAACCATAGGAGTGGTGTGGAATAATAAATATAAAATTATTTGAATTTTTTTTTTTTCCAAGGAGCGATAATCTGCTTGCCCATCTATCCTGTTGGGGTTGGCGTTTAGTTGTGGTGCCCTACCAAAAAGCAAAATGGATGGAGAAGAAATGAATAGCGCTGATACGAGTTGAAGTTGGTCAACACTGGCTCGAAGGTTCCGGCCGGCATCTCAAAAGGCTGCAACTAACTGGGTTTCCACCACCCTTGGCTGGCTACCTTAGAAGGTGGTGGTGGTGGTCGCGTCATTTTCACTTCCATTTTCCTTGTTCATGCAAGAGCATGATCTCTCCCAAACGCGGCGCATATTCATTGCTTGCTTTCTTTTGGGGTGGGGGTGGAATGGAGACGGACGGACGTAAGAGGAGTAGTATTGCCGTTCTTCATGGGATTAATCTACTTTATCTGAGAAATACATAGAGAGGGTTATCAAAAGAGGATAAAAAGATCAAAATATCATTGTCTATTTTGTAAATTTGCAAAATATGTTATTGCCCACTATTCTCTCATTTCCTTTCACATAGCCGTCGATGCAATCGTCGTCTCGTCGCTATCATTGTCTCATCGACAATCATTGCATCTTTCCTCCATTGAGGATACAGTGGCGATCAATGAGATAAGATGGCAAAGCGATGGCAGTGAGGCAATGGTGGAGAGGCAAAGGTAGCGGCAAGGCGACGGTTGCATCGGCGACCATAGAAAAAAAGAAGGGAGAGCAACGGACAATGGCACATTTTGTAAATTTATAAAATAAACAAGCGTATTTTAGTCTTTTTTATCTCCCTTTAATAACTTTTTCTGTCAATTTTTCAGACAAAATAATACTACCTTTCTTCTCGTGTGAGAAGAGAAAAGCAAGCAATAACTATTAGAATGATCCATCATCTTTTATTACTACTCCATATTCCCTCCAATCTCATACGTACGTTTTTCTTCAGTCTCCAAAAATGGGAGTCACGTACCATAATTAACATATTATGTCTTGAAAGGGGAAAGGGGGGACTAACTTAAATAAATAAATTGGATAGAGAAGGAGGGAGGGTTCTTCAGGGGAAGTTATTAATTGGCAGGGCAATAAGAGTTGTCATTAAAGAGAAGATGCCCCAGATTTCATCCACCTCAATTAATACAATACCTCATATAAATATTTGCAAACACGTCTCCTCCAACAGAAGCACCGTTGGTAAGAGATTTTATTTCATCGCTCCCCCGTACAATAAAAAATATATATATGAAGGATCGACAGGTGCAATGTCCCAAACTGCACCTAACATGTCTGTAGGCCCCCTCCTCCCCCCAAAAGATCCCCACCCATGATTGAGCCTTAAATTCCAACCTACCAAATTGGCCACCCACATGGTACAGATAAAGTATAGTAGTAATAGTAAAAGTCAATACATATATAATACCATTTTTTTTTTTTTGGGTTTTTAATAACGATCGTAGGTATGGAATCAGAAGGCGGCTGAAGCAACGGCAAAGATGGAACGTAAAGAAGGTAACCGTTGAGATTTATGACACTGAGGTTGATGGCTTATCACCCTGATTACCCAGCATTTATATCTGCTTCTGAAGGTGTGTGGCCACCCATGAAAGCTACTGCCCTTTTTATTTCATCTCCAACTTTTCTTATGATTTTTATCTGCTGCCTGGACCACCACATCCTGCTGTCTCATCTCGTCTAACCTCTTCCTTCACTGCGAAGTCTTCAAGGAACTCCAGTTTTTTATGCCCAACTACAGTCCAAAACATATATTTTCAATATGGATTAAGATAAAATTGCCAACAAAATTAAAACCCACGTCATCGTTCAAGCTATTTTTCTTTCTGTTTATTTTAACAGGAAAGGCTAACTGTGTTTAATGTCTTGTGTGATTGTAATTTTTGTAACAAATTAATATATTTGGTTAGTAAGTTTGTTATGGATATTTTCTAGACCCCTTCTTATAGGTTGAATTCGACTTAGTAGGCTGATCCGATCTCTTGAAACCCAATGAGTCCAAGGCCGAACTCGCCAAAACAAGGCTACACTTTATTGAGACCCGAGTTTAGACCCCGAGAACAAAGTGAGCTCTCAACGATGTTTCAACTCGCTGATTTAGCCAAGTGAGCTCTCAGATATGCTTTCAGCTTGCTGGACGAACTATTCAGCTCGCATAACCAAAAAATAGTCATGGACTAAGCGTTATTTTGGCTGGACTGTCCAGTCTCGATTTGGCTCCACCATTTTGGCCCATTTCTTGGCCCATGACCGGTCCTATCATGGCCCTATATTAGCTTACAAACAATATCATTGCAACCTCTTTTGGATATTCGCGCGCCCGCCTTAGATACTATCCTTATTAATAGCAGATCTCATCCTCATTAATGGGGTCTCGTCGGCACCTTGCCGCCACCTGAGTACCTTCACTGGTGCCAGATATTCAATCCCATCACCTACAGATGCACGAGGCAGGCGTTCGAAGGGACATCTTCTCCTCCTATATATATCAGTAAGGTCTTTCCATAGGCAAGGTATGTTTTTCCTGTGAACCTATTGATATACAGTTTTTCTTTACCCCCTTATTTACTTGAACGCCAGAGTACTTGCACGCGTCCATAGTTACTAGGAACGCGGTACACTTTGGTTCGTGGTATGGATTTGTGTACGTGGTGTGCCACCTAGCTCGATATGTGGTACGTAGGGGGTATACTTAGTTGATGTGCTATTTTGAGACGTGGTACGTTTGAAAATTTTACTTGGTTCGTTCTTTACATTATTAAATATTATTTATTAACTTATATTTAATTAAGTTAGAATTTTAAAAAATAAAAAATATTGCATTGGTACTCTACTTATAAAAAAAGAGAAATAGTGTTAAATTAAATATTTAGTGGCTTGTCTCGAGTCTCATGATTTTTGGAATGATTGACTATTCGTCTTCAATTTTTAATTTCTTATTTAGAACAAAAATTCTATTTCTAATGATCAATTTAGGATTTACAATTAAATTTGAATTTATAAAGTAAAAAAATTATTTCTTACCAAATATCCTAACCCCCAATTGGTGCCCACCAACCCACCCATTTCTGTCTCTTCTCGCCCTTGCCCTACTTCTGCTTTGCAAACTGAAAACTAAAAACCCTTCTCCCTTTCTTGCAAGTTGCAACCCTTCTCCCTTTCTCACCTCTGCCCCTCTCGCTCGCTCGCCTTCGCCTTTGCCCCTCTTGCTCGCTCGCTCGCTTGATTCGTGGCTCGCCCTCGGTTGTTACCTCTCTGTTGCTCTCGCAACCTTGCTTGCCTTCGCCTCTACCCCTCTCGTTCTCCCTCAGTTGTTGCCTCTCTGTTGCTCTTTCAGCCTCGCTCACTCCTTTATTTATGGCTGCCGTCCTCACTCACTCTTTTATTTATGGTATGTTTTCTCGTCTCTTCTTTTCTTCTTTGTCAGTGGCGGTCGCTGGTATATTTGGCAGCTAAAATATTTTCAGCTTTGATTCATTGATTTGTAGCGTCCCAGTACGCGCACTGCTACGAACCAGTTCGAAAATGCACCGGAACTGGGACGCACGAACCAGTTCGTGGTTCCTAAGGGAGGTGAACGAACCAAGTAACTATGGTCGGCCAACAGGAGGAGCGCAGACCGAACCACACAACGTTCCTTAGGGTACTTTCTCTTCTTCCCTCTCGCGTTCATTTCTTCAGTGCGGGCCAACGAAACACAGTCGACTAATTTTCAATGTCAACAAAATCGTTATTTATTCTAAAATTATAACAAACTTAAAAATTCTTTTTTTTTTTTTGAAGTTACCTTTAGTATTACTTGAATAATCATAAGTGGAAATTGCAAAAATTAACCATGTCTCAAAAAAAAAAATTATTTTTAGCCACTTTTCTGAAAAAAATTGTTTTCAGTTTAGTAGTCTTAACATACAAAGAATATTTTATTCTAAAATTTTTACACGAATAAGATTTTCATTTTGGGGGGCCAGCCAGCTTTGATGGGGATATCATTGTTGAATATAAACGTACAAACCACTAAAAGGATACAAGGAATTCCAGTACATGTGGCAGATACCCATTAATGTCTGGGCCATGTTATTATCAAATTTCATTTCATGCCCCCGTTTGACAGATTGTGAAGGCTGAAGACAATTTTAATTGAGAAGCTGCTTCCGCACTATGGCAGGCAATGAACCTCAAAGGGCATCGATAATAAGAAACTCAAAGCAAAATCTGGAGATTCCATCCATTGACAGATTCATCAATTTGCATCATAATGCTTCTGCAATTGAGGAATTTTTAAACAAATGTTATAAGAAGAGAATTTTCATAACATAAGATAAGAATATTAATTTATTAACATTTCTACCAATCATCATTTTTGTTTTCTTTAATCATGTCGACAAGTTGTTCTTTCAGCCCCCCAAAGGGCGAAAAGATTGGACAATCTCTTCTGACCAGATCTTCCATAATAATAATAATAATAAATGTCAAATGAAATCCACAAGATTAAAACGTGATCACCACTATAGAAGAGCAAATATATGATTAATGATGAAACAAATGCTAGAAGCCTTAAGAGGCCCATAAAATTCCCTACTTTCGTTTCTTACCGCATGAAAACACACACGTACGGTAGCCTCAACAACCATTGACCTTTACCGTCTCCTCCCTGTTGGGATTATCGTGTGGGAACTATAATTCGTGCTAGCAAGCTTTCTCGCGGTTGTCTTTTCTAGCTTTCTTGTAATCTTATCTTTTTCTTGTTTCCCTGGCGTTTAACGCTTGCTAAATCAGATGAGCTAGCATTCTACCCAGTGCTAAGAGAGATCCAGTTTTCAATCTAGGAAAGGTTTAAGAACTCTCACAAGGCGAAGGTATCTTCTTCATGGCTCTATAGTTTCTGGCATGAAATTTCTCTTTCTGATCAACCATGAATAACAAGAACCAGAAGTCAAGAACTAGGAGATTCCGGCAGTGGTTCAAGAGGAAGCGCAAGAGAGCTGACCGGTTTTATCTGGGAGAAGTCACAGGTTTAGTTACAGATCTTCTTACGCCTACTCTCTTAATTTTCCAGCAAAATCTTCTTACAGGGCTTTTTCTTACTTTCGTTTGGGATCGACACTAAAAGAAGACAGTAATTGGTGGCACACAGATTGGGATGAAGATGAAGGCGAAGAATACCTGGACGATAGTTTTGTCAGCAGGCCAGAGAATAACGATACATGCGAATTAAGGTGAGGTTTTATCATGTGTAAGTGAATTGAAAAAAAAGAGAAGGCGATTGAGAAGATTTCTGGCTTATGATGATTACTTATCATATGTTGTACTGCAGAGCTTTCGTGGGTACGTGGAATGTCGCAGGAAGATCGCCAGTGGGGAGTTTAGCTGTAGATGTCGATGAATGGCTCAATCTAAAAGAAGCTGCGGATATTTATGTTCTTGGGTACGTGAACTTAAAGTCGACAGAAGGGAATTGCATAATCTATTTGGTAGTCTATATGTATGAGTCCCAATGGATCTTGATCAACAACAAAAACTTATCTTATTGCAGATTTCAAGAGATTGTTCCCCTGAAAGCTAGAAATGTAATTGGAGCTGAAGACGAAACAGAAGCAACAAACTGGAACCTTCTGATCGGGAAAACGCTGAACAACAAATATGGCTGCCCTTGGTTAACATCTATTTCGGATCCCGTCTCAAGCGAGAATTATCAATATGCAGGAGTCTCTAACTCAGAAAGACCTGCCATTTTTGACAGTCAAACTGCAAGTTTGTGCTGTAGGTACAAGCTTGTGGCAAGCAAGAAGATGGTCGGAGTGTTCATAACAGTGTGGGTGAAGACAGAACTGCTCAGGAGGTATTGCATATCGAGTGTAAGGGTTGCTTCAGTGGCCTGCGGTATCATGGGCTGTTTGGGAAACAAAGGATCGGTTTCAGTAAGCATGACCATTGAAGGAACAAGCTTTTGCTTCATTGCTGCCCACTTGGCTTCTGGCGAGAAGAAAGGAGATGAAGGAAGAAGGAATCACCAGGTTGCTGAGATTTTTAGGCGAACTTCTTTCCCTCAACTCCCTCAAGATGGCAGTAATCCTCATCCTCTCACCATCTTAGGACATGAGTAAGTTGCCTTTTTAACCTCTATATATCATCATATAAACAATAACAACAGCAACAAACACCAAACCTTAGTCCCACTAACTGGACAACCTTGATATATTAAACAAAAGCACATGGGTCAATTGAATAAAAGTGGATTAATTAAGAAAAAAAGAAAATTTCCCCTTTAACGATGGATCTAATATATTGTACTACAGTCAGGTATTCTGGTTTGGGGATCTCAACTATAGGCTATACCTAGAAGACAACTTAGCCAGGGAACTAATACAGAGGAAAGACTGGAGAGCCCTTCAAGAGTTCGATCAGCTTCAATTGGAACTCAAGAATGGAGTATTCCAAGGTTGGAGAGAGGGAAACATTGAGTTTGCTCCTACCTACAAGTATTCTTCATCAAATTGTAACCGGTACTCTGGTGGTGTTCCTAGCAGAGCGGGAGAAAAGCAACGGACTCCAGCATGGTATGGTTACTCAACAATAATCTTTGCTTGTGAAGCTTATTTCTACTTTATATCACCAGCTAAGCATGTGAAAACTGGTGCCAAGTAACTCTACTCATGAACTAATGTTTCTGGATTTTGGTTGAGAATTGCTACTTCCACATAGCATCTGGAAATTAAACATAAGATAAAGAGATGTTGTTCATGGTGTCAGGTGTGACAGGATTTTGTGGTATGGTAAAGGAGTGAGGCAGCTCTCCTATTTTCGCAGTGAGAGTAAGTTCTCTGATCATCGGCCAGTCTCTGCTCTCTTCTCAACACGAATTGAAGTTCTGAAGTCCAGGAATCCAGGGACAGGACCCGGCAATTAACAGTTCAGGATACCCTTACTGCGTTATCACTATAATGGCAGGGACAGGACAAGGCTAAAGAAGAGGCCACATCTACATTCCTCTCATTGCGTTTAAGCATCACCAAACCAGATGCAATAGCTGTAGATCAATCAATTAGGAGATAGATGTGCGAGTGACATTAAACTAATGACAAGAAGAAAGACCGGGAATGTGGAGCGATTTTGCAATGTTATTCCATTCATCTTTATGTCTAGCTCTCCATGACTTAACATTTGAGTTTGATTTGCAGTTGGAGTACAGTTAACTGTAAAGCCATTGTAACCGTCATTTGTTTATTGAAGAATAACAAGAGCATAAGCATCAGAATTCACGAGTTCCCGGGATAAATGAGCTCAATTGAGGACTGTTAAAGCATTAAAACTCATAAGATAATCAGTTGTAGTTATTAATAGTACATGGAATAACCATCTGCAACAAACAGTCTTCAGAGCACAGAGAGATTCTAGCTTAGCCTTCTCTAGAATCCGGTGTAGCTCTCACGGTTGTTCGTGTGTTGTAAACTTCAGTAAACAGTAAATTTTAGAAAAAATTACCCGTGGATGTTCACCTTTTCTAGAATCTGATGTGTGAAGTTTGAGATACTAGTAAAAATTAGTTCTGACATTTGAGAAAATGCAACAATTACCTTCGAGATTTATGCTATGTTGCAAGTTTTTTCTGGTCATTAATTAACCCTGTCAAACACTATAAAATGACCAAATTATTCTTACATATAAAAACCACTTTCTTTCTATTTTTTTGGCCTTCATTTGCTTTTCTTTCTCCTATCCCTTTCAAGCTGCTCCCTTTATTAATGTTGCCACTTAGTACTATCTCAGTAAGCTTTCTTTTCCTTTATTTCTTTGTTTTGATTTCAACGAACTCAGACAGATATGGGTCCAACAAACCTAGATGCATCTAGGTTTATCAAAACCTAGATGGGTTTCAATGCTTTAAAGCCTTTTTGGGTTCGAGGCAATGAACCTTCGTGTGTCTGGGTTTGTTGCCAAGGGTTTCTTTCTTTTTTCTCTTTCTTTTTAATTTGTGTGTTTAAGGACATCTAAGTTCCAAATCAAAAGCTAGATCAGGGTTTCAAATTTGGAAACCCTTGCGTTCTAGACCTTTATCAATTTCTCTTTCTTTTTCTCTCTTTTTGAATTTATTTTCAGATAAGCAACGTTGATACCAGTGGTGGCCAACAACTAGCAGTCCATCATCACTAGTTTTTTTTTTTTTTTAATTCTTTACTAAAATCAGAAATAATATTTTATTATGAGGGTAAAATTGTTATTTTTCCATCTTACGTAACATCTAACTAATAGAAGGGTACTTTCTACGACTTCGAAAAATGTGAAGGATATTCCTTACAATTATGCTAAACCTAAAGGGTGGTCTGTTAGATGCAGACTGCAGTCATACTGAAGAGATTATATACAGTTTGATCTCGATAATTGAGCCAAATAATTTCGTCAAAAGCCTCCGCATTGTTTGGGTAATAACTCGGACATACAGAACTGGTCATTGAACTCATCACGAAGAAAGCAACCTGAGAAATCTGATGGTTTTCAGTGCAGGTGGTCACAGAATGGATCACATGGCATGCAAAATTTATGCAGGATACTTCTGGTAAGAAACACAGGCCGGCAATAATCCAATTAAAAAATTGTTTTCTTCTTTTGTTGTTGAAACAGGCTAATCTAATGTGACATCTGTGGTTGCAGACAGTGAGTGGTCGATCAGGAGGTTTACTGAACGGCTGTACTACACTTTACTTGAATTTTATAAGGAGCGAAGACAAACCATTTCAAAGCCCTCGTCCTAGATCCGCCAATGGATGTAAAGGCGATTTTGAAGAATCTCTCCAACTGCCGTTGCCCATGTCTCCATCTTCTGAGGAAAGGAAAGGAAAGGAACGGAAGAGAGGATAGAAACATATACTTACCCACGGAAAATTTTATACTGGACTCCGTCGACGGCCCCTCTCATACACCGGGCCAATAGGGGGATGCCACATTACATGTGGCAAAAATTGTAAAATAATTAATTTAAATTTTTACGGCTGTAAAAAATTTTAAAAAACCATCGAGACTCTTCAACGTCTTTTCTCTTTCCAGCATCTACTCAACGCCCCCCCTCTCTCTCTCTCTCTACTTACGTCTTCTCAATTTTGATTGTGTTTCCAATCTCCCCATCTCTCTCTCTCTCTCTTTGATTGCATCTCTTCAATGTTGGTAGCGTCTCTTCAACTCCCTCTCTCTCTAGCTCTTCATTTGTCTAGTTCATCGACTCTCTCCCCCTCCTCTCCTCTATCTCTCTGACTGTCTCCTTGGCTCCCTCCCTTTCACCATTCACCGGAGTGGCTCACTAGCTTGCTCCTCTCCTCAACTCCCTCTCTCTCTCTGTTCACTACCTTTCCTCATCTTCTCGATTTCCTCTCTCTCTCTCTCTCTTCTTGCTGCCTCTATCTTGCAAGAAGAGTCTCCTCAACTCCCACTTCGTTCACCGTCTTTCATTCTCTCTTCGACGACCATTGTCTCCTCATACCCCTTCTTGTTGATCGCCTCTCCTTAGTTCCCTTCTCATTCATTGTCTCTCCTACTTATTTGATTGTGATCATAGTCCAATGTATTTAGGAATAAATATGACAATATTTTACATAAAAATTAACTATTAATGTATTATTTCAAATTATGAATGGAATGCATTTTGATTAAGGGTTTGCTTAGTTTGTGATTTTACTGATTATGGAAGTGGAATATTGATCATTGAAACAATTTCTATTTTTTTTTTAACTCAATAAAAAATATCTATATAGGTTAAAACATAATATAAGTACTACAATCATTTTTTTTTTGTAATAACTCAATAAAAACATTAATATATGTTAAAATTGAATTATTAATATAGTCGAAAACTTACCTATGCAATGGAATATAGAATATCAACACAATCAAAATCTTACATATACAATTGAAATTCTATATTTTTAAGTAATCCAACAATCAAAATCTTGCATCTTTAACCATAGCATTTGAAATCTTTCATATACAATATATCGAAATCATGCTTATACAATCAAATACAAAAGATTATTTATAATACAAAGCCACCAAACTTTTAAATTTATTGTGGTATATCATTAACATGTGTTCCTCTACCATTATTAGACTGATTCATATTGGGAAATTGTTACGGGTATTTCTCGCTCTACTCCTTATGGGTTGGGCTCAATTTAGCGGGCTGGCCCAATCGTATAAGGTCCAGCAGACCTCGAGCTAAGTTTGTCGAAACGAGCTCACACATTACTGGAGCCTGAGCTCAGATTGCAGGGCCAAGCAAGCTCCCAGAAATGCCTCTAGCTTGTCAGCCTATCCGAGCGAGCTCCCAATTACACTTCGAGCGAGCTCCCAACAATCTTGCAGCTCGTTGACCTAATTGATCAACTCGCATAACGAGAGGGTCATATGCTAGAGAACATTTAATGGGCTAGGGGTTGTCTTAGCTGGGCCATTCAGGCCCAATCTAGCCCTACCTTCTCGGCCCATGTCAGTCTCATTCTGGCCTTTTGCAACAACATCATTACAGCTGCGTCTAGATTTCTATGCATTCACCTTAGATCCCATCCTCATTAATGACGAATCTCATCCACATTAATGAGGATCCCGTCGGTGTCTTGTTGTTGCATGGGCATTTCTGTCGGCGTTGAATATTTTGTCCCACCACCTATAGACGTACTACACATGCTAGAGGACATATCTTCTCCTTTCATATATCAACCAGCTCTTCCTAGAGCCATGATATGCTTTCTCTGTCAACTTACTAATACTCTATATTTTTACTTATTCGTTCGCTTACTTGAACATCGGAATATCTTGCAAGGACCGACCGGCGGGTTAACGAAGCGAACCAGATAATTCATTTTCTTCCTCTTAGATTTATTACACCAGTGCGGGCCAACAAATTACAGTTGACCAATTCCAAACATCGAAAAAAACCATGGAGGTGCCATTTAGCAAATATTTAAAAAATATTAAAAATCCTTAAAATTAAGTTAGAATCAATATAACTTAATAGTCACAATCTTATAATAAACAATCCTACGTCTTATTTACAACTGGCTATAAAACACCCCCAAAACATATTTGAAAATGACATGTTGGATGGAATAATGTCTGTAGAACTTGATTTGCCCCCTATAACAACTACAAAACAAATAAACAAACTATTAATACTTTTATCTAATGTTTGTCTTTAATATGGCTTTCATGACGAAAAATAATTATATTTTAATGATAAAATTATTTTATTAATAGTTATTAACTTGGTGTTTTAAATTACTTTTATATATTTTATTAAGCACTAAAATAAAAAAATTAATTTCATCATGTAATCCAATATCAAAAATCTTGTCATAATTGTTTTTATAGCATTTGGAAAATTATGTTTTATTTGATTAAAACTATTATATTAAAAATAGTTTTGAAAATAATTTTGAATTAATCTCAAAGTTTTAAAATGCATTTGAAGAGTTTGAAATTGAGCAGCAAAATAAATAAATAAATAAATAATATATTTTTTGCATACACAAGTTGTCGACCATTTACTCTTATAATATTGATCGTTTTTATGTAAGCTCTCGGTTATTTGCTGTCAACCGTCTCTGCATCATGAACAATTGATCGTTCTTCAATACTGTCGACCATTTTTCATCAAGTGTCGACCGATATTTGAATTTTAAACTAACATGTCGACCAATTTTTTGATGTTGTTGATCGTTTCTTTGAATCTATCGATCGTTTCTTTGAAAAAGATTGCCAATGTCTAGTTTTGCAAAGTCCAACGGCTATATTTTTGAAAGCTCTTGTGAAACTCTAGAGGTTCATTCAAGTTGTTAAGAAAATTCATTATAAACTTTCAAGTGCTCCATCTTTTATCATATACTCATTTGTTTTTCATTTTTCTTTCTAAAGGATTTTATTATCATTTATATCATTATGTTCAAGTCTTGTGCTTATTTTGAGATATCTTATAACTAAGAGTATACTTTTAGATCCTATTTTTTGTATCATTCTTAGTTTTCCTAACTTGTATAGTTGGAGGACTTATATTGTTTGTAGGAGGTTCGTATTTCTTAACTTGTGAGCTAAAAGATCTACTTGTGAAGTAGAATGTTGTAATTCCTAGCAAGATTGCTAGAGGACTTACTAGGTGTGGTAGGAGATTTTAGTGAATTGTTTCAAATTCTTAGTGAGGAGCTAAGCGAGTAAATTAGACTTGGTTTAGACAAATCACCATATATCACTGTGTCCATTTTGCATTTATTTTTGTTGTACTTTGATACATGCCAAATACACCAAATAATTAAATTGCTTTACTTACAATTAATAGTAATGGCAAGTAAAGGTCGATACACAGAGACTAGTCAATCAAATTTAATATCACAATAAATCAATGAAAATAAAAGGAAATATGGGGGGTTTAATGCTATAAATTAATTGAAAAAAAAATAATTTAAAAAAATCATAATTGAGTAACTAATTGGAGATAATATTGATTCAAGGAAAATTACTCACAATTACAAATTAATCATTGATCTCTAATAAATATATTGTTCTATAATCAAATATTTAACCAAAAATTGTCAACAAGCGAGACAAGTTTTGCCTTCTCTAATTTAATTAATATTGGCAACCAATTGATATTAAGCAATTCTCATAAATTTATTGATAGCATTATGAACTAAGAAAGAGTTAAGGATAAATAATAATAAACAAGCATCGATTATTTAATTCATTCTGTGTTTCCCTTAAGCAAGAAACAAAAATTGAGAGCATAATTATTTTGTGTAATTGCCACTTCAACTGAATATCATAGCAATTACAGATTATAGATTTAGTTTTATTATAGAACACACAATTAAATCAATTAATAAGTATTTTTAATTAATCAAATCATATAATTATTAACATGTAAAATAAAGAAACACAGATATTTGCATAAAAAATAAATAAAATTAAAAATAAAATCTCACAATTTTACCAACCATTTTTAAATTCCTTGAATTGACTAAAATAAATTTTAATCGAATATAATAAAATAAAAAATACAAAAATCTAACATATCTCCCGTTGTATTTCCGTCCGGTTTGCTGTGCGCGCCGCTGCTGTGCGTTCCCTGTTGATGTCACTGTGCGTCCCAGCCGCTGCTCCCCCTCTGTGTTCTCTTAATTCCTCCCTTGTATTATATATATATATACACTAGTGTATAAATAATATTAAAATTAAAATATAATTATAATTTACATGTATTATGTTCAAATTTATAAAGAATTTATAACAATTTTACTTGTATTAAATGCTCTACAAAACTCAAATAAAGAACAATGATATAAGATTTATAATGTTCATCAATATTACAAATCAAAATATAAGAGCAAGTAAAAAAAAATAAATTGTAAACACTGAACAAAAAATAAAAATTAAAGTTATTGTATACTTGTTAACGTTTTATAATAAAAAGAAAAAAAATTATTAAATCTATATAATAAAACACAAAGTACTCTACAATCTAAACCAATTAAATATCAAACAATATATACCGGCCTATATTCTAAAATTTTAAACAAATAAAATATAAAAAGTAAATATCAAATAATGCATAACAACCAATACTCTGTAATCTAAAAGAAATTAAAATTAAATTACACACCAGTTAGTGTTACTAACATCAACAGAGAAACCCCTGTTCGAGATCAGAGAAAATGGAATTTACATAACACATTCATAAATATACACAAAAAAAAGAGTTGCACACAATGGAGTTTACACGCGCACACACACACACAAAGGCACGTGTGCACATACTTGTAACTTAAATTCTAGTTGTCAATAGGATTGCTTGCTTAATCAAGCCATAGTTAAAAACCCAATTCCAAAAACCCAATTTTGTGCTCCAAATTTGTTCAGTTCAATGTAGAAAGGACGAACACAGACACCTGGATTGACATTTGTTGTGCAGTAAGGCCAGGACTGTTGCTATCACCAGTCAAGACATTGGAAGCCCTCAGCCTCGACCTTCAATAGTGTGGTGAGCTGCTTTAAGAAGTTGAAATTGCCCCTACCCAAGACTTAAAAGGACAAACCAAAGAAAGAGATGAAAAACCAAAAATCTAGAGAACAAAGTTGTATCTCTTAAAAGAAAGGCAAATGGTATAATATAAGTATAGTAGCACATTGAGAATAGGCATCTAAAATAATTATGCCATAAGCAACCCAGATTGGACTATTGACCTATTAGAAAGCACTTGAGAAAACCCATAAATTAGTTTTCAATTTAAGGCCCTTACCTTTAATATAGAGAAAACACTCATTTACATCATATAGAAAAAGAACATAAGTAAAATAGCTGGAAAATAATCCTAACATGAATTTTAGAAAAACAGAACACATTTAACATTACCTTTAAGATAGACTTGACTACGAAAATAACAGAAAACATTAATTGGAGAAAAAGACACATATGAACAAAAATATGAAGATAGACAGGTTTATTACAGAAATTCCAATCAAACACTAAAGGTTCTAAACTGAAAAAAAAAAAAGATACTATGAGTAAATTTCAATATTCAGTTCAACACCCATAAAATTTCTCAAACAAATTTTCAGCACAAATACAAAATGAAGTCATACCCTGCTTCCTTTAATAGCTCTTATAATATTGCTTCAATCCTTGGAAGAGGTTCAATATTGTATGCAGTACTTGGGCCGGAAGAACCAGGAATGACTGAGCCATCCTGTAAACATATTTGCATTAGTAACTGAATTAATTACAGTATGAATGAGACATGCAGTATAAACATTAGAAAATTGTAATAAGAAACTGCACACCCTTTTCTCACCTGAGGAATGACTTTTTCCAAGGTTTCAAATAGTGGGTCTTCTTCTAATTGTTTGATTGACAATGTAACTCTTGACTTTTCCCTGCAATTAATTATCAATTTATGGTCTTTAATTTTAAAATGGAGAAAACCCTCATTACATTCCATTAAGGAAAAACTAAAGCTTAGAAGAGGTACTTGTTTGATCAATGCGAGCTACTTGTTCAGAGGTACACACACACATATGTTTGATCAAATCTTAGTTTGAAAGTTCAAAGTATTTTTAACTAATTAATGTTCCATCTTAATTAGTTATAAAGCAAGCATTGTACAAAAATATATACACAAAAATATATACAACGATAAGTCTTGCTGGTGTACATACATACATAAACAGAAATATAAACACACACACACACACACAAAATACATTACATATATACCTTTGAGCTGGAGGTGGAGCTTTAGGTGGCGTTGGTGGGAGGCGACGTGTAATACCCCGTGTTCGTATGAAGTTGCCACGTAATTCCGATGAGATTAGAATACCGAAAAGTGATTTTATAGCAATTTCAGATACCGAATCAGCTGAAGGGAATGCCTCGGAGTGAAATTATCTAAAGAAAATTATATAGTCTCGACGAGCGTATCGAGTTGGGATTTATGGTGTTGAAAGAAATCGGATCAGGAACAGTTTTCGGTACAGCAAAACTACAGCTATCGTTTAGGCTATAAAACCGAATCGTTGCAGGAGGCTCCCGAAAAATTAACGAAACCCTAGGGGGGCTCCGGTTTCGCGTAACGAACAACCCTTCAGTGGTTTCAAGATGAAACGATAGCCATTGAGGACACTGGGGCAAAATCGTCCAAATCAAGTAACTTTAAAGTTATTAATTGTGGATTTTTGGTATTGTAATACAAATTAATTTAAGATTTAAGGGCATGGTTGCAATTAAAGAATTGTACAAGTGTAATAGGGATAAAATTTGAGATTTAACGTGTAATTTTCTTAAATTAAATTGTAATAAATATTATATATATATATATATGCATGTGCGTGTGTGAGCATTAATGGCCAGTGGGCGTGAATGGACGGCCAGCTTCTGTGAAGCTTTAATGGCCGAGATTTCGGCTGTAAAATGGGGAAATTATGGCAGCAAGAATTGAGGAAGAGAATGGCAGCGGGATTTAAGGGAGACATGCAGCAAGATTTAAGCCAGCGGAGCAATTAATGTGATGTATATACATTTGTATATGCACGTCCAGTCGCTGCCTATAAATAGGCAGGGGGTGTTGGCCGATGGAGAAGCATCAAGCAAGGGAGATCGAGAGAAAGGGAGAGAGCGAGAGCTGTAAGAAGCAATAGCAAGCTGCCATGGCCGCGAACAGCAAGTCGCGGCCATGGCAGCTCGATTGAAGCGAGCAGGGGAGCGGCAAGGCAAGCCAACAGCTGGGTCGAAGACGGAGCAGGGGACAGATGGCGTTGGTGCGATGCGATGACGAGGCCGAAAGCGGCTGGGTTGGTCGCGAAGCAAGCGGCCATAGCCGCGAGCTTCAGTGCGCGGCCATGGCAGCCGTCGTGGAGCAGGCCGTCGTGATGCAGGGGAGCTGGCTGCAGTGCGAAGGCTGTGCGGCGAAGGCTCCTGGGTCCGGCGATGGCGAGGATGGCCGAGGCAGCCAGCGGAGGGTCGGGCGAAGGCCGGCGTGGGGCGAGGCGGCGGCGGCCGCGAGTTGCAGGTTCGCGCGGGTGCTGGTTGCAGCCGCGGGTGAAGAAGAAGAAGAAAGGGAAGAAGAAGAAGAAGAAGAACAAGAAGAAGAAGAAGAAGAAAAGAAGGAAGAAGAAGAAGAAAGAAGGAAGGAGGAAGGAGTTGCAGGTGCGCGGGAAGCAGGGGAGAAGGAGGAAGAAGAAGAGAAAAAAAAAGGAAAAAGAAAAAAGAGAAAAAGAAAAAGAAAAGAAAAAGAAAAGAAAGAAAAGAAAGAAAAAAAAAAGGAGAAAAAATAGAGGAAATAAGGGGAAAATTCTAGAAAAATCCCGAAAGATAGGAAATCATGTTTCGGTGATATCCCGGAGATTTTGGTGAGAAAAACGGCTCGGGTACGCTTTTCGGGAATATCGCACGCAAATCGAGGAAATCGGAGATGCTAAGCCTAGGTGAGTAAAATTCTCTAGAAAATTTCAGAAATTCCAAAATATTATTTTATGAATTGTTGTAGTGAAATATTTGAGAAAATATTTCTAGAAATATTTAATTTGGAATTATTGAGGAAAATAGGAAGAAATAGAGAGAAAATTATAGAAAATGCCAAAAATTATGGAAAAATAGGTTTTAATGTTTATTTAAATACCTATGATGATTAGGATGCTTTGAGGTCAAAGATGAGGTGTTTGGCGTGAATTTTGAGGTTGACACGCAAATCAAGGCAAGACACGGATTACGAGGTAGCCCGATAAGCTCTAAAAGGTAAGTGGTACTTCCTCGAAAATGTTTTCTTCATATTGACATGCTCTGATATGTATCTATCACGTAGAATGCATACATGACTATGAAATGCATGATTACACGTTGATGTCATTGATCACACGCATATGAGGCCGTAGGGAGTACGAACTGGCACCGCTGCCTTACCAAGGGTGCACCCATACACCCCGGCTTCGAAAGAGGTGGCCGCTAAAATGGTGGGTAGCATGAGGGTGCAGTTGACACCTACGAGGAAAGACATTGCATACACTCATGACATAGCATTACGTACCCTTACTTAGATGGTTCATCATCTAACTTGGGTTCGCCCCTGGAACATTCAACGTTCCAGTCGGGACTTGCAGAGATGATTTTGAGATGGATGATGTGTAATGACGCGAGACGTCAGGAAACAAGGAAATGTGTCATGTTATGTAATGATATGAATAGTTAAGGATTATGTACATTTGTTTACTTTTCGAGAGTTATGTAACAACGTTTGTAATAAGTACTTGTCTAGTTAATCATGTATATATTGCCATGAGCAGGTTCGATTCAGCTTCCGCTTTGTAAATTGTATTTATCTCTAGTGTGTAAATTTAACACTAGATAGGCCTTAGGGGATTTCGGGATAATGTAATGATTAAAAAAAAAAAAATAGACCAAATTTCCTAAGGTATAACACGCCCTGAAGAAACGGGCTGTTACACTTGGTATCAGAGCTTAAGTTGTATTAGAAATCTTAAGTGACTTTGATATAGTTAGTATAAGAGCTTAAGTTATTGGAGATTTATAAGAAGTCTAATTTGGTGACTTAGGGATTGCTGATGATTTAGAAATTGTTAATTTAGAGCAAGAAAATTTATGAGAAGTTTGATTTGGAGACTTAGGAAAAGTTGAATAGGAATTGAGAAACCTATGATATTTCGGTTAACATTTTCGGAGAATAAAATTTGAAAATTTCAATGTTTGATTTTGATTAAGGTAAAGTTATCTCGATAAGGAAACGATAGGAATTTGAGGATTAATATGTCAATTTGAGGTTATACGATAAAGGATAGTTAGCAAGAATAGTTGAATCATGATCCCTACTTAAAGATTTGGGAATGGTCGACTGAAGTTTTAGAGGTTGTTGATTTGAGAATCTAATCTTGCTAAGCAATAAAACGCCCGTTCGAGATAATCTAGCTATTGATGTTAGGATTTGACGATATGATTCGGGTGTAAGGTTGACTCGGTAAACCGTGAGTATGGATCCGAGAGATTTAAAAACTATTGATGTGAGGTTATTAGTCGAATCATGACGTGACATGATAGGGTAACTGTGGTTATTAAGGATGATCGAATCATGAATGATTAGTCTAATGTGGCAAGACCTAGTTAAAAAGTAATGATCAAATTATAAGTATTTCGAGTATCATTTAGTATCTCGAAAATAGGATGTGTAGATCAGAGATTCGACGAATTAAGTTAAGCGAGAGACCGAAGATGGTCAAATGATAGCGTATGAATCAATGAGCTGGCAGTGGTGTAACCGATGTGACTCGCAAGGACGGGATAAGAACCCTAGCAGCGTGATGACACTACTGGTTCGGTGTTCTCAGTGACAGATCTAGATCTAGGGACCCACGTGCAGATGGTTGAGGGATGGCTTGCGATAAGGTACGGGAAGCCCGTCGATCCAAGCATCATGTCAGACTGCCTGGGAGACGATCAGATGCTGAAAATCTGGGACAGCCCAGTAGGGTCTGTACCTTGTATGGGTCTAAGTCCCAATGGTCTAAGAGCAAGATGAACCACTAGCTGCAATTGATTGAGGCCATAGAATCAACCCGAATGAAATGAATTGAATATGAGTCGAGTGTCGTCTTTAAAAGAATTGTATCGGGGTTCGCGGTCATAGAATACCGCAATGAGATCATGAGATAGTAGCCTCGGTTTAAAGTAAAGTTTGGGTATCAGAAAAAAAAAAAAAAAAAAGAGCAAGAATTGCTTGTAGGTCGTATTGACCCTAAGGAAGGATGATGAGAAACCTAGTCAACAGAGGATTCGAGAAGACTCGCGAATAAGTTATGCCTTGTGTGAACCTGAATTGTTAATTGAGGTAAAAGTCCTCGGAAGTCTGAGGTTCGGTTGTTTTTAGGAAATAATTGGAACCAGGTATGTGATCTGAATAGAAATCTTCAAAGATGAATTGATTTCCGTAAGGATTAGAGTGTCATGAGTAACGTAAGTATCTGCTTGCTCTAATTGATAGTATAGTTACGGATTGATGTTTTTAAAAATCTTTGGCGTGTTTGAAAGAGACAGGTAATGACAAATGTGTCAAGATGTTCGTAATAGATCGAAATCTATTGGAGATTGGGAATTTTCGATTTGGGAGAATGGAACTCCTGTTGGGCTAAGCGGTTAGTCTAGATAACCTTAATAGGCAAATCAGGAGATGTGTAGTTAGACGATCACTAAAGTGATGTAAGCAAGTTATGAAAATAAGGAGCTTGTCAATATGTGGTACGGCCACTTATGGTCAATGAAAAGCCGTGAGAAAATTAAGAAAGTGAGAAAAATATCAGAATGTGCTCTCGGAAGATTTATTGGAATTATTTCTTAGTGATGAAATTGCTAATAAATAGCTTGAGGTTATTAAACGCTTAGTTATAAGTAGCTCAATTGAGGACATAAATTATTGAGCTTTGAAAAATGTGATAATTAAGAGTCGATATCTTCACCTCAAATTTGATGAATTATAAACAGTTGCAAGAGGCTGGGGTAATTGCGATTGATGTGCGAGACATTACAAAAATTAGAAATGGAATCATGAATTGATGATTTGACCTATCGAGGATATATTGGTGTACTCTTCAGATAAGGAGACGCATGAGAAACATTGAGGATAATGTTTGGGAATGACGCGATAGATGTTGAGACTAAGACTTGCTTGCTAGGTCGTGAGCCAATTGAGAAAGAAATAATGAGAGCATGAGGCTCCGTATTGGGAACGTGAAATCAAGGTCGAGGATTGAAAGTTTCGAAGGTCAGATGTCCCAGTGGGTTTCAAGAGACGAATCTAATGTTTTGAGTAGAGGTTGGTTCAAGCAAAAGTCAGTAACTTGAGTAAGTAGCTCCAAAAGGATTGAGCATGATTAAAGTTAGTTGACATAAAACGTTATTACTAGAAAAGTAATTTGAGGATTAAATGATTAATTTGATGATATAAAATGTTATTTGAGGATCACTTCGAAAAGTTTGAGGAACTACTTAAGTTATGGGTATATGGATAAATAGGTATTGGTTTGGCACCCAGGTAACAAGGAAATAAGTGATACAAAGAAATTAGTGTTGCTAGACTTGGAAGATAACGTTAAATTTTGATCAAAAGTTTTGGAGACAGATAGAATCTATTAATAAAGATTTCTTAAGAAAATAGTACATGATTAGAAGATGATTGTGGTCAGTTGGCAGAAACTTGAGATTAAATCGGAAGATGAATACCTACAAGAATGAGTAAACAATAGAAACCTCGAATAGATTAGCACAAGTAAAGATTAAACAATGATTAAGTTTATGATGACTCAAGGTAAGACATAGGTGATTTCGAGGACAAAAATCATTTGAGCATGAGATGATAGGGTAGGACCAGTGACTTGTTATGACAGTCCGAAAGCCTATGAAACAACCTAG
Organism: Diospyros kaki; assembly: GCA_036245055.1. Lineage (NCBI taxonomy): Eukaryota > Viridiplantae > Streptophyta > Magnoliopsida > Ericales > Ebenaceae > Diospyros > Diospyros kaki. The sequence goes on from BSEG01000016.1 coordinate 37,570,712, forward strand.
TAATAACAAGATATGTGATGTTTGAGGATTCAAGGATACGTGAAATAGTTTGACAACATAAAAGTATTTCCTTGAGGATCGATTTAATAAAAGTTAAGATGTATCAAGATCAGGGACTTTGTGTCAAGATTGGAAATTATCAAGCATGATCGATTGATTCAAAATAAATGACAACGTAAGAGATCAAAATTAGAAAAGTGTCATGATTAAGGATATCGACTGGACGACCTAAAGAAAAGCAAATTGAAAATTGATGATGTGGATATGAGAGTTGCAGGCTCACTACAATGATACGTGTAAAAGTTCAGGTTAAGATTCGTGGCCAAGTTATGCGGTTGTGATTTGAAAGGTATGTATAGTTGACAAGTGTACTTATCTAGGGATTAATAAGTGTAGTCAGTTTAAGAGTTTTAATTTTGAGATTTAAGACATGTGGCAAATTTCGAGGACGAAATTTTTGTAAGGAGGGGAGAATGTAATACCCCGTGTTCGTATGAAGTTGCCACGTAATTCCGATGAGATTAGAATACCGAAAAGTGATTTTATAGCAATTTCAGATACCGAATCAGCTGAAGGGAATGTCTCGGAGTGAAATTATCTAAAGAAAATTATATAATCTCGACGAGCGTATCGAGTTGGGATTTATGGTGTTGAAAGAAATCGGATCAGGAACAGTTTTCGGTACAGCAAAACTACAGCTATCGTTTAGGCTATAAAACCGAATCGTTGCAGGAGGCTCCCGAAAAATTAACGAAACCCTAGGGGGGCTCCGGTTTCGCGTAACGAACAACCCTTCAGTGGTTTCAAGATGAAACGATAGCCATTGAGGACACTGGGGCAAAATCGTCCAAATCAAGTAACTTTAAAGTTATTAATTGTGGATTTTTGGTATTGTAATACAAATTAATTTAAGATTTAAGGGCATGGTTGCAATTAAAGAATTGTACAAGTGTAATAGGGATAAAATTTGAGATTTAACGTGTAATTTTCTTAAATTAAATTGTAATAAATATTATATATATATGCATGTGCGTGTGTGAGCATTAATGGCCAGTGGGCGTGAATGGACGGCCAGCTTCTGTGAAGCTTTAATGGCCGAGATTTCGGCTGTAAAATGGGGAAATTATGGCAGCAAGAATTGAGGAAGAGAATGGCAGCGGGATTTAAGGGAGACATGCAGCAAGATTTAAGCCAGCGGAGCAATTAATGTGATATATATACATTTGTATATGCACGTCCAGTCGCTGCCTATAAATAGGCAGGGGGTGTTGGCCGATGGAGAAGCATCAAGCAAGGGAGATCGAGAGAAAGGGAGAGAGCGAGAGCTGTAAGAAGCAATAGCAAGCTGCCATGGCCGCGAACAGCAAGTCGCGGCCATGGCAGCTCGATTGAAGCGAGCAGGGGAGCGACAAGGCAAGCCAACAGCTGGGTCGAAGACGGAGCAGGGGACAGATGGCGTTGGTGCGATGCGATGACGAGGCCGAAAGCGGCTGGGTTGGTCGCGAAGCAAGCGGCCATAGCCGCGAGCTTCAGTGCGCGGCCATGGCAGCCGTCGTGGAGCAGGCCGTCGTGATGCAGGGGAGCTGGCTGCAGTGCGAAGGCTGTGCGGCGAAGGCTCCTGGGTCCGGCGATGGCGAGGATGGCCGAGGCAGCCAGCGGAGGGTCGGGCGAAGGCCGGCGTGGGGCGAGGCGGCGGCGGCCACGAGTTGCAGGTTCGCGCGGGTGCTGGTTGCAGCCGCGGGTGAAGAAGAAGAAGAAAGGGAAGAAGAAGAAGAAGAAGAACAAGAAGAAGAACAAGAAGAAGAAGAAGAAGAAAGAAGGAAGGAGGAAGGAGTTGCAGGTGCGCGGGAAGCAGGGGAGAAGGAGGAAGAAGAAGAGAAAAAAAAAGGAAAAAGAAAAAAGAGAAAAAGAAAAAGAAAAGAAAAAGAAAAGAAAGAAAAGAAAGAAAAAAAAAAGGAGAAAAAATAGAGGAAATAAGGGGAAAATTCTAGAAAAATCCCGAAAGATAGGAAATCATGTTTCGGTGATATCCCGGAGATTTTGGTGAGAAAAACGGCTCGGGTACGCTTTTCGGGAATATCGCACGCAAATCGAGGAAATCGGAGATGCTAAGCCTAGGTGAGTAAAATTCTCTAGAAAATTTCAGAAATTCCAAAATATTATTTTATGAATTGTTGTAGTGAAATATTTGAGAAAATATTTCTAGAAATATTTAATTTGGAATTATTGAGGAAAATAGGAAGAAATAGAGAGAAAATTATAGAAAATGCCAAAAATTATGAAAAAATAGGTTTTAATGTTTATTTAAATACCTATGATGATTAGGATGCTTTGAGGTCAAAGATGAGGTGTTTGGCGTGAATTTTGAGGTTGACACGCAAATCAAGGCAAGACACGGATTACGAGGTAGCCCGATAAGCTCTAAAAGGTAAGTGGTACTTCCTCAAAAATGTTTTCTTCATATTGACATGCTCTGATATGTATCTATCACGTAGAATGCATACATGACTATGAAATGCATGATTACACGTTGATGTCATTGATCACACGCATATGAGGCCGTAGGGAGTACGAACTGGCACCGCTGCCTTACCAAGGGTGCACCCATACACCCCGGCTTCGAAAGAGGTGGCCGCTAAAATGGTGGGTAGCATGAGGGTGCAGTTGACACCTACGAGGAAAGACATTGCATACACTCATGACATAGCATTACGTACCCTTACTTAGATGGTTCATCATCTAACTTGGGTTCGCCCCTGGAACATTCAACGTTCCAGTCGGGACTTGCAGAGATGATTTTGAGATGGATGATGTGTAATGACGCGAGACGTCAGGAAACAAGGAAATGTGTCATGTTATGTAATGATATGAATAGTTAAGGATTATGTACATTTGTTTACTTTTCGAGAGTTATGTAACAACGTTTGTAATAAGTACTTGTCTAGTTAATCATGTATATATTGCCATGAGCAGGTTCGATTCAGCTTCCGCTTTGTAAATTGTATTTATCTCTAGTGTGTAAATTTAACACTAGATAGGCCTTAGGGGATTTCGGGATAATGTAATGATTAAAAAAAAAAAAATAGACCAAATTTCCTAAGGTATAACACGCCCTGAAGAAACGGGCTGTTACACTTGGTATCAGAGCTTAAGTTGTATTAGAAATCTTAAGTGACTTTGATATAGTTAGTATAAGAGCTTAAGTTATTGGAGCTTAATTTGAAGTGGTATCGGGTTGAAACGAAAGGATTTACGGTCAAATCATTCATTCAACCCTAAGTATAATTTTCTAATTTTTCTTGAGAAAGGTCTAAAAGATATTTTTCTAAATTTTTGAGGGTGAAATGGAGAGTCTAGAACTTATGGGTCTTAGTGGCATAGTAGGAAAATCAAAGAACTTTAAGGAAAGGGCCAAAATGCAAAAGGAAAAGAAGGTAAAGTGCAATTTCTGAAAACCTGCAAGTGTGGAACCTGCAAAGTCAGTGGTGGCTGGTGAAAAGTCCATGATTCTCGCAATGGGACGACCAAGGCTGGCATTGGGAAGGTCGCTTGTGGCCTAGGGAAGCTTGGAGGCCAAGCCTTGGCCGGTGATTGGCCGAGAGATAGCCAGTTTTCGCCTATAAAATGGGCCGAGGGTTTCAAGGTTTTGGCACACAAAATTCTCAAGTTTTTGGAGAAATCAGAGGGATTGGATAAAATGCTTTTGTTCTTGGAGTGTTGAGGATCATTTTTGTAGTTTTTGGAGGGTTTCGTGAGGGTTTGAAGGTGTTTTGAGAGCTTGGTCAGAAAATTGAATGGTATTCAAAGCTGGACTTGTAACCAGTCTTTTGGGGCATTTTCAGGTGGCGTTTTGGGCCAAGAAGGGTGCCATTGGGATCGACTTAAAGAGGGCTATAAGGGGGTGTGCTCAGATCGAGTATCAGAGAAATCGCCGAGGTCAGAGCTAGAGAAGACAACCAGCATGTGCATTACACCACATTGGTCTTCACGCACAGAGCGCGTGAGGGCGCATGGCTAGGTATGTTCTATTGAATTTTTTTTTATTATTTTTCTAAAATTATTTTGTGAATTTTGGTGGAGAAAAGTTTGAGAAAATACTTGAGAAAATTTTTATTTTGGAATTTTTGAGAGAAAAATAAGAAGAAAATAGGTGAAAATTATAAAGAAATTGAGAAAAATGAATTTTGATATTCTTTTGAATAAATATGATGTCTAGGAATTATTGAGACTTGAGGTTGAGTAAAAGTACGATTGTTTGAGTTTTGGCACGAAAATTGAGGTCATACACAAGAATCGAGACATTTTGAAATACTTTCGAGGTGAGTATTCCTACTTAAAACTTAGTTTATTGTGAGTGATTCTACCCTAAATTGGTTTTGATTCTACCTAAATTGTTGTTGTACTTTTGTATATTAGTTTTAATGATAAAAAATATCCATTTGTTTAATACCTAAGTCATGAGTCAAGTGTATGGTTTTCAACATATATCAATTTCAATATCAACTATCACTTTGTGAAAATGAAAACCAAATAAATTTCAAGTATCAAAATTTCAAAACCCTGTTTTAACTAATTCTGGAAGGTTAGCACCTTATAAGGAGACATATAAGAAAATGTTTTCATTTTGAAAAACTATCTCTCGGTATTTTTATATCTAATAACCATTAATGTTAAAATGATTTTTAATGAATTTTTCATTAAATAAAAAGTATGTATTTTGGTGGCGGTAATATTGCCAAATCTTGAGTTTGTTCTAAAACTCAAATTCTAATTTCTTATTGTTATAGATTTTGAGTTTCTAGATATTTTTATTGAATCTAAATAGGGGATACTTTGTTATTTACATTTATATATTAAAGTAAATATAAGGTAAAATATAAATAAAAAAATATGGATATTTAATGTAAATATGTTGTGATGTATACATGCTATGGATTATACTTTCAAACAAATCCTTTTGAAACTCTGTCATGTTTCTGTGCATGTTTTGAAACCCCTATGAAAAGGTTTTCAGGTTTTCTAAAGTGTATGCTATTTCGAAACATCTATGTATTAGCATTTATTTCAGCTTTTGGACTATGTTTCGAAATATATATATATATATATATATATCATGTTTTGAAATCTCTGACATTCTATTAGCAGAGATCCGAGATGCTTTTTCTTTGCATTTTTGTATTTTATCTAAAACCTTCTCAATCTTTTTTTAATGCATTCTCCGTGCAATGAAATTCAAATTTGAATTTGAAGGTGAGTGTTTTTAATTAATCATAGTGGGCATAAAACTTTGTCTCCCACTCAATGCTGTCTCTAAGTGCAAGTACAGCTGGAAATGCTGTATGTTTTGAATCATGAGGAGTATGTTTTGAAACCTTTGAAGACAAGAAGAGATTGATCGAGCAGGAATAAGATAGCACACACTAGAGACACACTCAAGCACAAATGGTGATCAAAATGTTTGATTAAGTTTTTAAAGAAGATCCACACACATCATATTCTTGTGTATTGCAAGTTTAAAAAGGAGAAACAAACTGAAATCTAAAGTATCATCTTTCTAGCTCTCATCTCCTCAAGTTAAGAGGTTTGGACAACCACATTGGTAAGATATTCATTGCTATACATTCTATTGGGTTGTAAAGATAAATTTTATTATCTTGTTAATGCTATAAGGTTTGAGTTTAGCCTAAAACTCATTGTGGTGTAAAGATTTGAGTTGAGCCTAAAACTCATTGTGTCAAAGGTTTGAGTTTAGCCTTAAAACTCATTTGGTGTAAGGTTTGAGTTAAGCTCGTAAAAACTCACTTGGTGCTAGGTTTGAGTTGAGCCCGTAAAAACTCACTTTGTAAGGTTTAAGGTGAACCGTGGTAAAACCCTTATTGTGGTTAATCACTAGTAAAAACTGATTGGGATTGAAAAATCCTTCAAGTGGGTAAGCTTGAAGGTAGTGGACTTGGCGGGGTGGCAAACCACTATACATCTTGTGTGCAAGCGTTCTTTAACTTTCGCTTATCATTATTGCCTATTGCACATGCTTTCATAAGTTTTGTTATCAAAGACTAAAATAGTTTTCTTGAGCATAAACTTATGCATATTCATATAAGGATATCTTTGATATACAAACACCTTTGCTGTATTCTTACTTATGTAAATCATATTTGCCAAAGATCATTATTTTAAAATACAAGTTAAAGGATTTCGAATCAAGTAAATTAGAAAAGTATATTTCAAAACATACATTCTATATTTCGAAACTAGCAAAGCAATGAGGTATATTTCGAAACATATATAATAGGTTTCGAAACCTACTTAATAGAAAGTCTTATTTCGAAACATAACCCCTATATTTTGAAATCTAGTATTTTGCCATCAATGAAAGTTTTAAATTATCGAAAATTTATACAAATCCCAATTCACCCTCCATCTTGGGATATATTTGCCATCATTAGGAATCAACATAAACTTGATTTGGTTAGATGTAAAGGGTTTTGTTGCATGTGAACGGTTTAACCTATGATTATTATTTTCATATGAGAGGTTCATCCCAAAAATGTTTTATGCAATAAATTATGTATATGAAATGCTGTTTTATATGATGTATCGAATCATTGTATGTGGCATTGGCATGTTTTTTGTGTTGTCCATGTGGGATGTTAACTTGAGATGTTGCTTGGATAGTGTAGCCATAATTCTCCAAGGGTATTTGTCAAAACAACGTATAGGGGTATCCCGTGTCGTGTGTATTTGTTGAGATGACTGCCTAGGGTTTCTTGCCAAGCAAGTTACACTAGGGTGACTGGTTTTACATATGGGATGTGAGATGTCAACTTATGACGTGACACTTAAGTGATTGCACTAGGGAAACGTGCCAAGGAAAAATTCCTACTTGTGACGAGAGCTAAGAGTGGACACCACCCTAGCAGTCGACAAGTGGCAGGGCTGAGAATGGATACCACCCTAGATTGACGTAAGTGACGGGGTTACGAGTGGACACTACCCTAGATTCCTTTGAGCGGTAGCATTGTTTCCGAGGTGGACGTGGATTCCCAAGAATAGTGTTGATCATCTTGTGGGCAGGATTTGTGTTGACATGATCCGATATGCTTTTGAGTGGAAATGTGATCCCTGACATGATTGTGGGGTGATTCCCCAAGTTGCTAAATTAATGTTAACATTTTCATGTCGAAAGTGGTAACGTTGGTTTTCTATTGTGTTAGGGAGAGACGTTGATGCTGCTATCTTAAGCTAGGATTGTGTTGTGTCAATGTGGTTGTGTTGCCTTTAGAAAGATTGCATTTTTTTCGGTTAGGGTTAAGTATTGTGTGGGATTCTCTTGGGCTGGGATATGTCGATTTTTGTTTCATGTCTTGAATGCATTCATGAAAATGTTTTGAACTTTCACTTAGATGATTCAATATCTTATTTGGACTTTGTCCTTGGAATATTCAAAAGTTCTAGGTAAAAGCAGCGGTGCCAAAGGGAAAGGAATTACCGAGGAGTGACGGCGATTTACAGGTGGTTCGTAGTGTGTCTTTTGATTATGATGTATTTTATTTAAATGATGTCATGTTAAACGATGGTACAATTTTTATGTTATGAATAAAGAGGTTTCAGTTATGTACTGTGTGAGGTATCGATCTAGCTTTTGCATTTATGATGATGTTACATGTCTTAGCTTACTGATTTTAAGTTTGATATGCCGAGAAGGTACAACAGGATTGTCAAGAATTAATTTATGTATATTAGAATAATTTATGTTATGTATTTGTGAAAAAAAAAATATATTCTCAAAATCCTAAGTTATTAACGCCCGGGAAAAGTGGGGTGTAACAACTAGGAGTAGCTACGGTGCTTTTTTTACTTATATTTTTAAGTTTTCCTACAACAAGTATGTAAATTATATCATATGCATAAGATTTGTATAACTCAAAAAATAAAAACTCTAAAGCATCTTATTATGAGATAAATGAATAGTTTGGATGTAAAGATAGTTGGAAAAAAAATTTAACAAAACATATACCTGAATGAGATGAAGTTGATGTTTTGTTTTGTTACTTCTCCCAAAATCACTCTTTAATATTTGACTCGGTGCACCTTTTGTTTTTATTTCCAAGGGTCCATAATAGACACTTTAGGTAAGTTATTGTCCTTTTTTGATAAGATATTATCTTTTTCAACTTTACCACTATGTGATACTCATTGGCCTTGATTATCTTTTATAAAGGAATAAACATATAAGTTTAAGGAACTTAAATACTTTTTTACTTTCACATGCACATCTTGAAGTCCCTCTAACACAATGCCTCTTGCCTCTTCATCTTATCGACTACGTGAGACCAAATTATAAGTAATCCTCATTACCCTATTATCATAAACAATATATGATTCTGACACCCAATTTTGTTTGCATTAACTCATATCCAACATATGGACTCTTCTTCTAACATCTTTCATCAATCGTATCCTTATGTATTTTTGAAGAATATGGTTGACATTTCAATTAACAAAGTCCTTTAATGCATGTGAACAAAGAACACCTTTGGACTCAAACTTTTTACAAATATAATTTGCTTCCATGGTATCACAATTAAGATGCATTGTGCTAACCTATTACCCTTCCCCACTATGGGTCACCATCTCATAAATATACACATTATGAACATTTAACTTCTCCTCAAAAGTTGTCTCTATCTTTCTAAGATACCCCTTTCAAAAAATCCTATACATTTTGTTTGTCAAAAACCTTGACAGCTTGGTTCAACATTAGACTCTCCTTTATGATGCGTGATGAACACCATTTTCACATCGAAAATCTTTATCTCTCTCATGAGATCGCCACTGCTTAACCATTTTTTCAAAACCTTTAACAATTTTGTACAATGAAGTTGTTTTATCGCCTAGCCCTTTGAGTACACGATTTGTGCTCTCACTCCGAGATGTAGATTTAATTCCACAATGGAATGTGTCATTACTAAAAGTTGTACTCCATTTATGAGGAAGAATGTAAATGCTATTTAACCATTTGTGATTCTGAACTCCATATTTAGTTACCTATGCTACCATGTATCTTCAAAATCTTCTTCTATTTGACATTCGAACAAAGATTTGTGAAAAACCTTTTGAAAATCATGATTTGAGTTCAAACTACCCAAATAAAATGGAGCCTTTTTAATAATGTGCCATTGGCAAATGTGATCACGTGATTATGAAAAAACCTCATTGATTACATTAGACATTGTTGTATCTTGGTCAGTAAATATTGTTTTTCATTTGCTTACTACTCATTTCATCTAAAAATTTTTTAAACAACCATTCAAATGTGTTTGTTGTCTCATCGGATAAGAAAGCACACCCAAACATTATTGCTTGTCAATGGTGGTTAACACCAGCTGTTATAATTGTAACCCAGAATTCAAATTGGACTGAGATTGAGACTCTTAATTTGATCGTAATTATAACTTTTAATTTGACTGTGATTTTTATTTGTTTAAATTCGATTTTAAGTGGGATTTATCTCATTTGAAGGAATATCCTCATTAATTATCTTCTGATCAAGATATGATTTCCTATATAGATTTATAAATGATTTTATGTCTATAAATAGGTGTTCAATGCTATGAAATTAGTTGCAACTATATCACTTTTGTATTATCAATATTTGGTTAAAGATATTTTTGTTCTTTCTACTAATGGTTTCTCCTGATTTGGGTTTGTTCACGTAAAATTTTGTGTTCATGTGTAGTTGATTGCTTTAATTGTGATTTGTTGTCGATTCAATTTCATAACAAAGTGGTATCAAAGCCATTGGATCAAACCATCAACCTTTTACAGATCTCAGTTGTTGGATCTAAAATTTTAGTCAAAACATAAGTTACCCAATTGTAGCCATCGCCATTGTCCCCGTTTAGCCATTACTGCTATCGACAACCACCTTCGCTACCACCACAGACAACCTAGTCTTCTCCCTGCTTACGACCAACCTTGGCCTTCCTCGTGCTATTCCAACATCATTTTAGCTTCATCGTCGATTGAATGGGTTTCCTCAATCTGCCTTAGTCGACGACAACCAAGATCGTTTGTCTTCTTTGGACAAAACTCATCGTTGACTTGCTTCGGTCATCTTGTTCGACACCCTCCTTGCATCGCGACCATCAGCCTCTTCCTCTGATCTAGTTTTCTTGTTGCTAGTCACTTTTAATGTTTCTTGCTTAGTTTCATCCACCGTTAACCTCCTCCATTTGACTGCTGCCTCTGTCAATCGCTACCCATCTTGCCTTTGTCCGCTATTGAAGCAACCAAGCTTCTTAGTTTTAGCTTGTCCATATCTCAACTACGATCTACTTTAACCCATTGGCCCATTCCAAACCCACTTTAGATCTGCCACCCAGATTCAGATCTGTTTGTTTGCCTAGATTTGTTACCTAGATATGATATTTTGGTTTGTTTTCTATTGGGATTTTGTTTATTGATCATTTGCTATTATGTGGGGTTATTCGATCTTCGTGATGGCAATCTTGAAGTGCAATATTCTTTTTGTTGGATCAAAATATTTAATTTTAATTATGACAGATTAAGCTGTGTGCAATTTTAGACGGATTGATTTAGATGAAGGTGGAGTTATTAATGGGGATTTATTTTGGTGAATGTGGAGTCATTAAGTTGTCTATTTTTAAGTGCGATTGAAAATATCCACTATAGTAAACTTGATGTGGATTTGGGTGGTATTTTTTGCGGTGCAGTTTTGGTTGGTATTTATTAGGAAATTAATTTTTCGTAATTTTGTTAGAAAAAATAATTTTGGATAATTTCATATTTAAATTTTGTGTCAAGGTAGAGCTTGTTATAGTTATGACTTGAAATTCAAATTTGACTAAGATTGTGACTCCTAATTTGATTGTGATTATAACTTAGAATTTGACTGTAATCAGAATGTTAGTTAAATTCGATTTTATGTGAAATTTATCTCATATGGAGAAATATCTCCATGAATCATCTTCTAATCAGGATATAGGTTCTTATGTACATCCATAGATGATTTTAGATCTATAAATAGGTGTCCAATGATCTAGAATTAGTTGTAGTTATATCATTTTCATTATAGCAATTATATGCTTAGTGATATTTTGAGTGTGTCAATATCACTTTTGTACTATCAATATTTGGTTAGTGATATTTTTATTCTTTTTGCCTGTAATTTTCTCAACTTAGATTTTTCATGTAAAATCCTGTGTTTGTGTGTGGTTGATTGGTTTGATTATGGTTTTTTATCGATCCAATTTCGTAACAAAGTGATGCAGATTCAAAACATAATCAAACCAATCAACCACACATGAACACAAAATTTTACGTGAAAAACTCAAATCGAGAAAACCCATAAGCAGAAAGAACAAAAATATCACTAACCAAATATTGGTAATGGAAAAGTGATATAATTGCAACTAATTCTAGAGCATTAGATACCTATTTATAGACCTAAAATCATCTATAGATGTACACAAGAAATCATATCCTAATTAGAAGATGATTAATAAGGATATTTTCTCAAATGAGATAGATCCCACTTAAAATCAAATTTGACAAAATCATAATCATAGTTAAATTTGAAGTCATAATCACGATCAAATTAAGAGTGCCAATCTCAATCAATTTTGAATTTTGGATCACAATTATAACAAGCTCCATCTTGACACAAAATTCAAAGATAGAATTATCCAAAATTCTTTTTTTCAACAAAATCATGGAGAATTAATCTCCTAATAAATACCAACCAAAACTGCACCACAGGGAATATTTGTCAGGGCTCGCTCCCGGATTTTCCTACTAGCATAGGAAGTTCGAGAGAAGGTCCATTCAAAATGGATATATATACAAAATCACTCAAGATTTACAAAAAAAAAAAAAAAAATCGTTTCCATATTTGCTCACTAACAATAGGAGCCATAATAAGAATTATAAACATTTATTACATCATCTAGGGCTTACCACCCATATATTTTCAAAATGAAAGGGCATCAAGACTTTAAATACGAAATGAAACCCTCTAGCCATGCCTTCAAACTACACCCATGGATCTTTGAGACTGAGACATCTCTGTACACATCTAATCAGAACTTGTCCTAAATATTTATTTTCCATTTCCTGGAATGACAAAAGAAACAAAGTGAGCCACAAGGCTTAGCAAGTATATGGAAAAAGGAATCATCAATAGATCGATAAATATCTGAAGGCATGAATAACTCAGAGCCAAAGGACAATCATTACCCGTCATATAGACATCGACTGGGTTCATGCCTTCTACACTTAACAATAACAACCTCGAAGAAAAACACTTCTTTATGGTTCATCAAAACCCATATTTCAAAGTGAGCCATAAGGCTCAGCAAGTATATAATACAATAATGAAAACAAGAATGAAGGGATGGATAACAGAAATGGAGTACACCTGACTTCTCGATACAATTTAAATCCATAATTCAATTCCCATTATTAATACCATTTCATATCATCATCATTATGGATTTATGTAATGTTTCATTTCCCAAAATCACATAAACATACACACGTCGCATTAGCTCGCACGGCCTTCCATATACATGGATCACCATGGATCTCAAAGCCATTAATTCACATGCATGTATGCATACATATATATATAAATCAATTTGTCATTCATTAGCATGAGCATCGCCTACCAGGCTATATGGCCACCTCACCTGCGTCAGGTGCTCCATAAGATATCATTTTCTCACTCACAGAACATAGCCGCTGTGCTAAAATAATAATAATAGGGGTGCAAATAATAATGCCATGCAATGTCCATGAGATCTCACATTAGTATAGAAAACATGCTCCATTATAGAAATGTATATATCATGAACATCATGCACATTTAAACATTTCAATAACATGTTCACTCATGAGCCCATGCATGCACATATGCAATCACATCCTAGCATTTTGGAGGATTGAGTGATGCTAGAGGAAGCAATTTATAACTTAGATTAACAATCATGCTTAATTTGGATTGAGGATAGACTTAACCAACTTAAATCATAACCAAAATATATGATATTATATATCACATTGAATCTCTCGAAGTCTAGTTTATGACACTTCAAACGGATAGCAATTCCGAGCTCTACATCAAAAGTTATGGGCAAAATAGCGTAATATGTGCAGTGCTGACAGAATTCATTAAGTCGACTTAAGGAGAAAATAAGTCGACTAAGGCTAAGTCGAATTAAGGGAAAAATAAGTCAACTTATCTAAAAACAGGGAGAAAAATGACTACAATGACAAGCCTCGGTCAAGTTGACTTAACCTATAGATAAGTCGACTTGACGCAACCAAAAACATACGGAATGAGCACCAAACACACCAAAACCCTCTCATCTAGATTCCTAACCCACCAAGGTCATTCTTTGAAGGAAAAATGAGGTGAACAAACCCCAACAAAACCATTTACAAGACACCCAATGACAATAAATGAAAACCCACAAATTTGGAAAACTAAAATGAGATAATTATATAATCTTTACAACTAATAGAGAGAGACCCATTTCCACCAAAAATTGACCCAACAAAAATAAAAAATACAAAGATTTTGCATCAAATGGAGAGAACAAGAGAATAGGAAGAACTTGCACAACCAAGGAAAAGAGATGCAAGAAGAACTTACCTTTGGTGAAGAAAATCCAAGAAGAAGAGTACACCCAACTGCAACCTTCACTTTAAGCTTTAATGGACATCAATAATGAAGAAGAAGAAAGAATAAAAATGAGAAGAAGAAGGGAAAGAGAGGGCAACAACAAGAGAGAGATTGAGAATGAATGAATGAAGGAAGAAATATTCAAAAGGCAAGGGATGAGAAGGGAATGGTATGCACGCCCATCCCACCTACCCCCATCAACACATTCTTCCTTCATTTTTCACATTTGCCCTTTACTCTTCACTCACAACACACACAAAAATCCAAGCCTCTTTTAGACCTTTGCCATTTTCTTTCTTTTCCCATTTATTCCATTCAACCCAACTTAAATACATGGGCTCAAGCCCACACACTAACCCAATTCATAATGGCCCAATGGGCAACCCAATCCATTTCATTTACTTAAATAGAATTCCACACATCTTGTACTTGGGCTTAACCCAATTTTAGTAGCCCAATCCACTTTAGCCCACTAAGTTGGACTTTTCAATCATTTTCATTTTCCTTTTTCATTTTCTTTATTTCTCCCCTTTTCATCAAATATGATAATAACATTTATAATTTATTCACATAAGAAAAATATTTCCCCAACATTTAATTTAATAGGGGTAAAATTTTAAATGCCCATAAATAAAATATTAATAAACTCTAGATCCACTAACGGGTCGTTACAATATCACTCAAATTTGCAAAAGTTCACTATAGTGAATATCTTTAGTCTCACTTAAAGCATTGCCATCCAAATCGGACTCAACAGATCTTTAGTGATCTTAATGACTCTACATTCATCAATATAAATCCCCCATTATAACTCCACCTTCATCTAAATCCATCCATCCAAAATTGCACTCATCTTAATCTGTCATAGTGATAATCAAATATTCTGATCCAATAATGAAATATCATACTTCAAAATAGCCAATATGAAGATCAAATAACCCTAAATAATTTCAAGCGATCGATAAACAAAATTCCAACTGAAAACAGATCAAAATAACTGATTTGGGCCAAATCTTGACAAAAAAACAAATCTAGGTTTTTTAATCTGCCTGACTGGATCTGAAGCGAGTTGGATCTTAATGGGCTAGGTCTAATTTGACCAGATCTGGCAATAATCTGGGTGAAGTTGAAGCCTCAGACTACTTCATTAATGGCTGACCGTTGATAAAGGCAAGAAGGCTCGCCGATGACAGCAAGATAAGACCGATAATGGTGTGGCTTGAGGAGGCAAAAGCTGTCGGTCAACGGCGGCGGATGCTATGTGGTTGCCAGTGATGACCTCTAGAATTATGAATGACAATGGTCAAACTAGTGTCAGAAGAAGATGAAAGGTAGATGGCAAGGGGCCAAAGGTTGTGCGAATGGAGGTAGGCTAAGGCAGCTAATGGAAAAGCGACCGGTGGAGGTAGATTGATAGTGAGGAAGCCCCAAACAAATGAGGAAGGTTGCACAGACGGTGGTTGTGGGTTGTCTGCGAGCAGGAATAAGACTAAGTTGTCTGTGGATGTAGCGAAGGCGATCGTCAATGGCGATGGCAAGGGCAATCGACGGCGTCTCAAAACTGTAGTGGCGATAGTAGCAACTGGGCAACCTATGTTTCAAAAGATGACGAAGATTATGTAGACCCAATGGCTGTGATTTACCAAATATTAATGGCTTGATCTAATGGCTTTGATACCACTTTGTTATGAAATGGAATCGATAACAAACCACAAAAAAAAAAAAAAACCAATCAACCTCATACGAATACATAATTTTACATGAAAAACTCAAATCGAGAAAATCACGAGCAAAAAGAACAAAAATATCACTAACCAAATATTGGTAGTATAAAAGTGATATTGGCACACTCAAAATATTACTAAGCAAATCATTGCTACAATGAAAGTAATATAACTGCAACTAATTCTAGAGCATTGGGTACCTATTTATAGAGCTAAAATCATCTATGGATGTACATAGGAAACCATATCTTGATCGAAAAGTGATTGATGAGAATATTCTTTCAGATGAGATAAATTTCACATAAAATTGAATTTAACTAACATTCTCATCACAGTAAAATTTGAAATTATAATTACAGTCAAATTGGGAGTCCTAATGTCAGTCAAATTTGAATTCTGGATCACAATTGCAACACCAACAAATGAAACACATATTTGTTTATATGATATGTAGTATCAAATGACACATCTCCAAAAGCATCATAGCTAACCCTAGATCTCTCATCCCTCCAAAAGAAAATTGCCATTTGACCTTCTTGATTGAGTTGGACATCCCAACAAAACAATCATTCCTCGTTACCTTCTTGCTTGAAATAATTTACCAAACTCTATGGATCCTTTATCTTAATCTAAGAATTCTTTATCTCATGTATATAATTATAGGAATCTTCTTTAGCAAACCCAATATTTTCTACAACACCACTTTCATCTACTTAATACCTATAATCATTGATGAGTGGAATTATAGCATTTAACATGGACTATAACACACCACCACTGCTTTGTGATATCGATCGAGAAGATCTCAACAAATGCCTTATGTAATACTTGCCATTTCATGATTGTGCTCTCAAATGAATTGCCTAATTTTAAAAAATCATTTTCATCACATTCAAACAAAATCATTGTCTTACAACCCATCCTCTTATCCAATTTTTGATATAAAGATTCCCCACGAATACTCATTTTCTCATCCTTGCATCATTCTTCCCAACAAACAAATTTTTTTGATCTAATTTTTTTAGTACCTATGAAATAATATTCTTGTGATTTCCTAAGATTGAATTCCAAAGCATGAACATAATCACAATGCATCTGATGTGCCTCTTTCTCACTATTTGCTACTTTATTAACAACCTTATTTTCCAAATCTTAAATATAATTATTAACATAAACCTCATCCACAACAACTTCTTCATTTTTCTGCATCCACACTTCTGTCTTCATCACTATGAAGACAAATAACATCCTCACAACTTGAAGTTTAATACTCTGAACTTAACATCCCTACTGAAAATAAATATTAATACAGGTAGTATATAGTGAAGAAAATTACCTCTTGAATCGAAATTATATTTTCCTTGTAATAGACAAGAATGTTGGTAAAGAGAGTCAAAGGATGACGAACTGGGCTAATGGAGGGATACAATTGAAGATGGAGTGGATTTGGAGAGAGAGAGAGAGAGAGAGAGAGAGAGAGAGAGAGAGAGTTTTAAAGGGAAAGGGTCAAAAAGGGGGAACAAAATGAATGGGTTGAATAGAAAAACGTGATTCGAACTTGTGTGAACAGAGAGGGAACTCATGACTGGAGAGATGGTGATAAGACCTTGTGGCCAGAAATGGGTGAATAGAGTAGGGAAAGTTCTACAAAGAAAGGGAAAGATGGTGATTAGGGAGGGATTGAGAAGATGGTGGTTGGAGAAAAAGGGAAAGGTAAGGAATGGAAAATGACCCAATGAGACTCTTCTCATTGGAGAGAGGCATCGAGGAGAGATAAAAGGAGTCAATAAGATGAGAAGAGATGAATGGTGAGAGAGAGAGAGAGAGAGAGTTTTGAGGAGACTAGGCGAGTCGGTGAATGACTTCAGTGAATGGTGAAAGGGAAAAAATCACGGAGACAGTCAGAGAAAGAGAGATAAAGCTGGTGAACTGGGCAAATAGAGAGTCAGAGAGAGAGAGAAAGGGAGCTGAGAAAACGCCGCTAGAGCTGAAGAGATGTAGTCGAAGAGAGAAAATGAGATTGGAGACGTCATCGAATCTGAAGAGACGCAACTAAAGAAAGAGATAAGGAGTTAATGAGACACCGTTGGAGTTGAGGAAACATAGCCACAGAGAGAGGGAGATTGGAGATGTAGCCGGAGAGAGAGGGAGGGAGACCAGAGATGTTGGAGAGAGAAAGGGAATTGAGGGGTCTTAGTGATTTTTGAAATTTTTTTACAACTATAAAAAATTATACTTATTTTAAATTAACTTTTTTTATAACTTTTGTTACATGGGATGTGTCGTGGACTGGGTTCGGCTTTGAATTTCTCTTTACGTAGAGGTCAAATAGAAAGAATAAGAAAAAAATGACAGATCAAAGCCGTTTTCGTTAGGGAATACGTTTTGAGTCTTCTTGCGTCTCCAGATAGACGAATTCTTGGTGTACTCATCAATAGAAAGACGATTGTTGGCATCCAAAAATGGTGCCTAGTTATTAGACACTACTACCTAATATTATATGTATTCATAAAGAAATCTGATTAAGTCTTGCAACAGAGTGCTTTCTTCATGACTGCCTCCATCAGTAACACCTTTGGCTCTGTTATACATATTTCCCGCACCACTCCTTATGGGCTAGACCCAACCCAGTAGACCGGCCCAATCGCCCGAAGCCTAGAAGGTCCGAGTGAGCTCGTCAAAATAAACTCATACACCGCTGAAATCCGAGCTTATATTACGGAACCAAGCAAGCTCCTAGTGAGCTCTCAGCAAGACTTCTAGCGAGCTTCCAGCGATATATTCGACGAGCTCCCAATAATACTCCAAGTTTACGGACTTAACCACTCAGCTCGATGGTCCAAAACCCTCTAGCTTGCATAGACAACAAAGCTGCTGAATAGCCAGAGATAACGAGCCACCTACTTTATCTGAGGTGTGTCATACCCCTCGTAATGAGGGTCACACTCTTGATTTTATGCAGATGATAAGGACTGTTTGTCCTCCATTATATCATCTTTTTATTTTTATATCTTATACAAATTGTAAACGCCCCTCATTATAAATAGGGGTCAGAAATATCATTAAAACAACAACAAGAATAATTAGATACTGCCACCCTGAAAGGATAATCAGGGTACAGTTATGGAGTAGGTATCGTTCTGCCCGAATCACGTAAAAATTCTTTGTGTTCTTCCTATTTTTTGTTCTTCCTCCTTGCATCTTGGACTCACTCACTGTGGTCCTAACAAATCACAGTCGGCTAAAATTGAAGGTCGACAAGCTCTAAATCATTTTGCCTATCCAGACCAATTATTTTTTCTGTTTTTGAATTTTTCTGCTATCTGAGAGCAGAATTTTTGAGAACAATTTTGAGCAAACGAAGGGGACTTAAAGAATGGTTATACTTATAGCCCCCCCATTCCGTCAAGGAGACCACACCACAAAATCATATCGAACTGCATTACCTAAATGTTTGTAATCCAAGAGACCATATAGATAATCACCAGTCAGTTACTATCACCATCGCTAGGATATCCCTATTAGAACTTAAATAGCTTATGGCTCTAGCTGTGTATGGGATTTTCCTGCATTTATGTTCCAATAAGCCAAAGAAGCAATAACTCCGTATCCATAGGGTGGGCGTGAAAGCGGCAATCTCGTTTCATATATATGGTAATGAGAGAATTAAGCATCTAAGCTCTAGGTTTTTAGGAGAAGCTACAGTCATTGCCATTGGGTTTAGGGTGTGGGTGAACGAAACGAAGCTTCACCAATAGCAAGTCAAGTTGGCTGGCCTCCTTTGAACATTTTTTAGAAGTTTAGGTGGTGTTGTTTTCGTGTCTTAATTTTAAATTTTAAATTTATTTTTAATTTATGTTTTAAATATTTATTTTGAGATTTTTAAAAATATTTTTTTTATTATTATGATTTTTTTATTTTAAAATAGAAAACTAAAAAACACTTTATTTTGAAAATTTGAAAAACTATTGTGTTTTTTCTTCTGTTCTTTTCTTCTTTTTTTTTTTTTTCTCTTTTCTTCTTCTATTCTTTAGTATCAACGACCACTGTCGGCTGAAGATTCACACGATCAAAGCCTACCATTAGAAACTCTAAGTCAAGAGAGTTAACATACACAAAAATGAGTCAGGTTTAACAGTTGAATTTTCGTAGATCTAATTTTTAATTTTCAGCCAACACCTATAAACGCATTGTCGGTCGCCACCGTAGCCGGTGGTTTCTAACTATCAGAGACAACCACTCAACACCCAAGGGCTCGTCGATCAACATACCAAAAAACCAGTGAGATCCAACTGTCAAAACTCCTTAAATTTAATAGCAACTAGTTAGATCGAATGACGGTTGAGAGAAGAGAGGAGAGCACAAAGGAGAAAGGAAACAATCGACAAGATCAAATGGTGAGGGGCGGTTGACGACGGCTCGTGACAGTGACGAAGATGGCTAGTGTGGTCGACGACATGTGTGGCACGTATGAAAAACACCATCAGTTAGAGAGGATGGGGGATGGTCGATGATGGCTCGCACGACCGGTGGCGGGAGCGATTGACCACAGTGGTGGCAGGTGTGGTCGATGGCGGCGACGACAATTAACGACCGAAGGAAGAGAAGAGAGGATAAATGAGAGAAGAGAGAAAAGTGAAGAGAGATGCGAGTTTGCGAGATTGGGGTGAGGGGTGTTTTCGTGTTTTAGATGTTTTGGATGTTTACAATGTGTTTTGCCTGAAAAACATTTGAAATAACAAAATATTATTTTGAGTTCTTTTTATAATTTTTTTCTTATTTTTAAAAATATAATTTTAAAAATAACAAAATAAACGTATTTTTAGTATTTTGAAAAATTAAAAATTTAAAACAAGTTAAAAACAGCAAATAAAATACATAGCGAATACATAGCATCTTAGAGTTCATCCATTTCTCATCGAATTTAGCTCAGATTTATAAATGAGTAATGCTACAATGCATAACTGATAACAATTATTAGAATATGTGGCAGCTCATGTGGCATGAACCATATACTCTACCACAATACGCGGTCGAATTCACTTTCAATAGAAGTCATTCCTCATAGCTGTGAGTTTAATATACTCTAAAATCATTTATAAATCTACTCCAAGAATAAATTTAAATTACTGTAGAAATATCGATATCAAAATTATTGTAAATTAATATTAGTTTGGCTTTAAAATCTTCAAAATATTTTATGGGTTTGAGTGAACAAAATTCTTAGATATGCAACAGAACAGAGGACCTCGTCGTCACCCCACCTATATGCACAAGAAACTATGATCATTGATACAATTGTCGTTTGATTAATTTAGGAAGGTCTGGGCGTTCTCTGAATGCTGACCAGAGAGTAGTAGGTTCCACTTGGACCTTTCGCCAACAAAGAAGCGTGCGTCCCTTTCTCCACCACCTTCCCTTGGTCAAGAACCGCGATCGTATCGCACTTCTGTATCGTACTCAGCCGGTGAGCCACCACCACGCTGGTCCTTCCGATCATCACTCGCTCCAGCGCGTCTTGCACTATTTTCTCCGATTGGCTGTCAAGCGCGCTGGTCGCCTCGTCCAACAATAGAATCGCCGGGTTTTTCAGTATGGCGCGGGCTATCGCGATGCGTTGCTTCTGGCCGCCGGAGAGTTGGACTCCTCTGTCGCCGCACCATGTGTCGTAGCCGTCCTGCAGGCTGGAGACGAAATCGTGAGCGTTGGCTGCCTTAGCGGCTTCGATGATCTCTGATTCGCTGATCTTCTCGGGCTCCCCGTATGCGATGTTTTCACGGATCGTGCCGGCGAATAGAGTCGGCTCCTGGCTAACGAGTGCGATGCGTTTCCGCAAGGATCTGAGATGGTACGTCCTTATATCACGGCCGTCCATTTTCACTTCTCCCCCGATCGGATCGTAGAAACGCTCTATCAACGAGATGACGGTTGATTTCCCGGACCCGCTTGGCCCAACCAGCGCCGTTGAATTTCCCGCTTCTATCTTGATTGAGAAGCCGTTGAAGATCATCAAATCCGGTCGGGCCGGATACGCGAACACAACTTTGTGGAACTCCACCCGACCCGTTATTTTGTCGGGCCTCTGACCTTCTGGGCTATCTGGTTCAATTTTGGTGGAGCGATCCAGAACGGCGAATACCGACGCAACGGCATCGGAGCCTTTAGCGAGGTCATTTGTCATGGTTCCGGCGTCAGCGATAACCCGGCCGGTGCTCAGCAAGATCAGGAACGTCTGGAATAGGGCCTTGGACCCTAGGTAGCCGTCCACAATGAGTTTTCCGCCGTACCAGAAATCTAGAGCCCAGCTGCACGACATGAGGCTTTGAGCGGTACCAAGCCCGATACCAGCGAACCATGATTGCCGCATACTTTCTCGGAGAGGGCCCTCTTGAGTCTTGTCAAACATTTTGAGAATCCGGGTTTGGGCCGAGAAGGCGGTGACCGTGCGGAGATTGGAGACGGCTTCCGCGGCTAGCTTGCTGCTCTCATCTTGGGCCTTGATGGCCTTCATGGACATGCTTTTGAGCATGATGCGCTTGAAATAGAAGCACATGACGAGGAGAGGCTGGGCCGCTATCACGACGACAGCGAGCTTCCATGCGATGAACAGGCCCATCGAGAAAGCCACGGTCACGGCGGAAATAGTTTGGACAAGAAGTGCCATCCTATCGCCCACCAGAGATCTCACCTGTGCAGTTTGGAACAGCAAGTATAGTTAGATTGTGTCTATGTTTTCCCTTAATTTTCTTGTTTGATTTTGGGCAACCCGATCCTAATACTGAGAAATAGCGGAAGAACAAACGTACCACGTTGGCATCTGTGGCGAGGCGAGAGCAAATAGAACCGGTGGCATTCTCGTCCTGTTCAAACCACCCGACTTCGAACGTGAGCATCTTCGACAGCATCCTCTCTCTCACCCTCTTGGTCAAATACTCTCCCATGTAAGCAAAATTATAGTGTTGAATCACGTTAATAACCAGCGAGAAAACCGCCAAACCAAGAAAGCACAAAGTGTACATCCTCGTCTTGGACTTGATCTCGCCGTGGTCGGTCAAGAAATACACAGACACCATCGAGCCCATTGCAAAAGAATACACTGGCTGAACGGCGCCGAACAGTGCCGCGGCTAAGCACCCCATGGACGCTTGCTTCCACTCAGGCAAGTTCATAGCCAGCAGTCTCCGAAACGTCGGCACTGGAAGGACTTGCTCTTTCGCAACCGGAGGGTTGAGATTTTCCATTCTTTGGCTTAACGCCGATGAGTTTGCCGAACTCGACCGGCTCATCATTGAAAACCTCCGACTACTGGCGTTGTGGACATCGAATTTGGCGATTAGGATTGGGTTATCGCTCGTGCTCGGGAAATCTTCTCTGGGCTTTTGCGTTTGTTGGAGGCGGATTAGGGCTGTGTAGGCGCCGGTCTCGTCCCTGATTAGTTCGTCGTGAGAGCCGATTTCGACGACGTGGCCGCTCTGGACGACGGCGATGAGGTCGGCGTTGCAAATGGTGGAGAGGCGGTGGGCTATGACGAGGGTGGTGCGGCCAACGGCGGCATTGTCGAGCGCTTCCTGGACGATTCGCTCCGATTCGGAGTCGAGCGCGCTTGTGGCCTCGTCCAGGAGAAGGATGCGCGGGGACTTGATTATGGCTCGCGCGATCGCTATTCTCTGCTTTTGACCCCCCGACATTTGGACTCCTCTCTCCCCAACCTAAACGAAAAAAAAAAAAAAAACAAAATTTTTAACATTTCAAGGATATAAATCTATTTATAAGATTTTGATTAAAAAAATTTGACATAATTTTCTCTTGTTATCATTGTAGGTAGCCATTGCTTAGACCATGATGATGTATGGTGTCTAACAAATAAATTTATTAGTATTGTTAGTATGATTTCATTAGATGTATCAGATCTCATTTTGAAAAGTCAAACAACCACTACTAGTATGATAGTAATATCCAAACACAATAATAAAAAAGACTAACGACAAGAATAGAATATGTTAGTATTCAATAAAAAGTTAAGAGATATTAATTTGAGCGAGATATAGACGCTTATTGTCCCATTTTAAACTATTAAGTTGAAAATTTCGCCCAACTTACATCATCAGATTGGATTCTATTAAGTCTATAAATATAATAAAAAAAGATTTTTATAAAATTTTAACCAAAAATATCTTTAGTTAAGATATTTTTGTAATTATAAATATTTGAATAGGTGTTTTTGTTTTTGATACATGATTGTCAATAAATCCAATCATTCCCGAAGAAAAATAATGAGCTCAATTGTCAACATCGTAATTAACTTTTTTTAAAGTGGACTTGACTCAATGAGTCACGACAGACAAAGTGGACAATTTTCTGTACACCTAGAGAAGAATTAACAAGCAATTTGAGCATATACGTTAAAAAAAGAAACATTTATGTAGACACTGTATGTATATAAAAAGAAAATGAACGTGAAAGACATATTATAATTCCTTATCATAAGGTTTGACTTGGCATAACGGCAATACTGTTCAAGGCAAAGAGGCAACAGAAGGAGCAGAACATACCTGTGAGTCATAGCCCTGAGGCAACTGGGAAATGAAATTATGGGCATTAGAAGCTTTGGCAGCGGCAATAACCTCTTCCGTATCAGCTTCTTCTTTGCCAAATAGTATGTTCTCTCTGATTGTCGTGGCAAATAGAGCAGGCTCTTGACTCACCAGCCCCATCTGAGACCTAAGCCACTTGAGCTGAATCTTGTCAATGGGCACCCCATCAAGCAAAATCTCGCCTCCTGAAGGGTCATAAAACCTCTGCAACAACGCGATCGCCGTTGATTTGCCCGACCCGCTTCCTCCGACCAGCGCCACCGTCTTTCCCGCCGGGACTTTCAGGTTGAAGTCTTTGAAAATGGTGGTCTCTTGTCTTGACGGGTACGCGAATTTGACGTGCTTGAACTCGACTTCCCCAGAGATGTTCTGTAAAATCTGTCCTTCCATGTTGTCTGAATCAATTTTGGGCACCCTGTTTATCACATCCATTATGCGTTCTCCGGCTGCAGATGCTTCGAAGAAATACTTTATGTTGGATAGTGCAGAACCGAAAGATCTTATTCACCAAGAAAAAGAAAATTTAAGCAATCAGCCCACAACAATCTAAGACAAAATTAGAAGATAAGATGCTTGAGACACAATTGAGATGATTGATATAAAGAGGGCAAAGAAGATTACAGTCCGCCAAGGGCGATGCCGATGCCAACCGCATAGACCGTGCCACCACTAACATTATGATACATTACCAATCTGCTACCATACCAAGCCATGAAAGACCAAATTGCAAAGGTGACGCCATTGCTGCCAATGGCCAAGCCTTTTGCCAGGCCTTGCCTTAGCCCCAACTTGACGGTGCCTTGAACAGCGGCAGAGTACTCGGCCACGGTCTTGCTCTCTCCAACAAAGGAATAAACGGTTCTGACTGAAGAGATCGCCTTCTCCACCACTGCCCCCGCCTTTCTGTACTCTTGCCCCATTTTCCTGGATATGGTTATAAGAGCCCTTCCATATATCAAACCTGGAATTACAAGAAGAACCACAAATGGAAAACCCACGACAGCCAATCTCCATAGCATCACAAATCCCGTTACGTAGTTTCCCAGGAAAGTTGATATGTTCATCAAGAAAGCTGGAATCTGAAGTCGAATCCAAACCAAGGTCAGTCTGTAGAGCAGTTGGGAGGGGACTTAAATAGAGGTCATGTGGACATAAAGGGCTAATCCGCGGACTTAGATGAGAGCCATGGAACCCTGTATTCCACATAGACCCAGCTTGAATACTAATGCTGCAATCTCAAGCCCGAAGGCCACTACCAAGTCTTGGAAACGTACCTTTTCGCTGATAACATCCTGGATTACCAAGCTATCGCTGGAGACGCTGGTGATGACCTCGGACGTGCTTGTCACGTGCAAATCGAAGTAGCCCACGTCTTGCCTTAGCACGGCCTTCAAATACCTTGATCTCATCCTTGAAGCTTGTCTCTCTGCTGTTCTTGTCCAGCAATAGCCCTCTGCAAGTATATAATATCCCCCAAGAAATTCAACTAGTATTAATTAATTGCTTATAGAAATTAAGAGAGAAAGAAGAAAGGAAAGGAACTGTCTATAACCCACCAAGAAAACAAGTTACCCACTGTCCAATGGCCAAGTAACAGAGGAACAATGCATTCTGAAATGCAAAAAATCAAACGGGTTATAGCCTTATAGGCAATATATATAAATTATGAATGTAGATTTATAACATAGCTGTAGGAAGGAAGAAATTAATGAACCTTGTTTATGTTGCGAGAGAAGGTATGGGAGTCCAAAGAAGATGAATCGCCAACGTTGTTCATGAGCTTGCTGGTGATAAGCAAGACCACCGGCATGGAAAGGCCGTCGCCGAGAGCGCCGAGAAAACCGAAGAACATGAGCAGGTAATCTGCACCGTCGGCGTGCATGAATATCGACCGGAAAGAGCTCTTCTTCTTGTGACCCGCCATGCTACGTGTTTGCTTTGATTGCCTCTTTCGAATCCACTAGATTACTGTTCTTGTCATTGGGCCTTCGCCTAACTTGCTTGCATTTCGGTGGAGAGAAATTGGAGACAAATGTCCACTCTTTTGAGAGAGAAACGAAGTGCGCACACACGTATATATATATAGAAATGCATACTTGTAATACCCTTGTATATATATATATATATATATATTGCTCCTGCCTCCATCCTAATAATTTATTTTCTTATTTAACACGACCCGATTATCTATATGGTTTAGGGTTTAATTTCATTTAGAACATAATTTATATTCAAATTTCTCTAATCCAAAACCCAACTCACCCCCTGCTTATAATACCCTCCAGAATATATAGTGTAACCAATTTACATAAAAGACTGATATATTTTGCTGTTCTTTCCTAAACTCGTCACCAGTGACGAAAAGGCTGGATATTACATCAAAAAATTGATGCGACTTACAAGTCAAAACATAAAAAAATTGTATATTTTATTGAAATTAGTATTAAATTGAGAGAAATTCACTCGGTAGCACGCCGTCTCGGGTTGTCATCATAAATTAATTGCCCTCGCGTTGGTATGCGAGCGTTTAGATTAAGCGAGCGAGGAATAGGATAAATAATAACCTGCAAGTGACAAGGAGAAGTTGACTTTGCTTGGTTCCTGGGCTTCATTATTAACAACAAAGAGGGTTAATGGGTTCCACTGTTGGGATAACGTCAATTCAGCGCACTCATAGAAAGCGGGGCTGTGACTGTCCCCTACGGAATCTGAATCTCATAGCACCATTCCTACACGAAATTCAGTGTTAAAAGTATTCCCAAAATAGACCACCATTCATGGCAATGCGCGAATTCACCGAGTTTGTGTGGCAGACGGTAGGCAACGTTCCATGTTTGTCTAGACGTAATAAGTACTGAATATTAAAATTCATTAAAAAAATTGTGAGAGGACATTTTTCCAAAGCAAAACAAAGTGGAGGAAGTGAATTGTGACATTGACATCAAAGCGAGGACCTGATTTTCAATAGCCCGATTTAGTAATGTCTTCTAATAATTCTCCTCCTTTTTCTTTTTAAATAGTTTAAATTATAATAATCATCTTTAAAATAATTTATTTTTGTTATTGTCTTACTACAACAATGAATTTATAGTGTGAGACGTGAGATGGACGACCCAAATGAGTCCTTCGAGTTGAAGGACCTTTTGAATGACAAATGAGTCTTTAAATCACGAATCATGTGTTGAAAAATAGATTTTTTAGAGGTGTAAGTGTGACTCTTTGCACAAACTCATCAACGTTTAAGTAAGTTTTTTTAGAATGAAGAATGCTCGAGTGCAAAGACCGAATTTGAGTATCCAAGTGACTGTACTTGAAATAAGAGGCTGTCCCCTTATTTACAGAGGAAAAGAAAACCAACACGTGCCCATACAGGTCATTCACCCATTGGTCTAGGGCATAGGTCCTTCGCGCATTAGTCTTCACATGTCCATTCGCAAGGTACTCATTCGCACGCTCCCATGGGCACATACTCCTCCTCACATACTTTCATATGTGCATAGTCATCGGTCCACTTTCTAGCTCATTCGGCCGTGTCTTCGTGACTTAACCCATTTGGCTGTGCTTTGCCTTGACTTGGGCCTAGCCCATTCGGCCATCCTTTGCTTTAGCATGGGCCTTGCTTTGTCATGGGGCTCCTTCATATATGTCTTGGCCTCCAGCCAGCTTCATTAATTGGCCTCTCAGCTGGACGGATCATGAGATATAACAATTTTAATTATATAAATTGTGGTTCATATTTTAAAAGTGGCAATAACCTCTCATGAATCACTCTTTTGCCTTATCTACCTTTCTCCTTCTTTTATCATTCTTACACAATATATAATTTTAATTATGAGAAATATTTTTCTAGATATATATAAACTCAAAACTAATACATATATATATAAACTAAATATAAATAAATATATTAAAAACTAATGATGTGAGAGCACCCAAAGTGTGAGATTACTAAATTACGGGTAAATCACACCAAATGTTACAAAACTTTGGTGTCCTTTTTAATTTGATCACTAAACTTCAATTCCTTATAAAGTGATAACAAAACTTTAAAATATTTTGCAATATGGTCACTAAAGTGATTTTTGGATAATTTTTCGCCAAAATTGTTGACGTGGCAATGATCACATCATTGTCATGTCAGCGCCACATCATCGCCAAGTTAACAATTTCGACTAGGAACCATCAAGAAATCACTTTAGTGACCACATTGCAAAATATTTTAAAAATTTATTATCATTTTACTAGGAATTGAAGTTTAATGATCAAATTGAAAGAGACGTCAAAGTTTTGTGACATTTAGCGTGATTTACCCACTAAATTACTATTGAAAGACTATGAATCATTAATTGCCACGTGTCCTTATTGCTAAGTAATAAGACATGAACTTGTGTTCCTTTGTCCAACCTAAATCTAAGGGATAAGTCAACAAATTCAATTCCCGACCCTCAATTTCAAAGGACCTAAAATAGATTTGATAGATTTGTTGTTATCTTAATCTAACTTGGTGAATTCTTCATTAGCCCATAATTACTAAGCTTGAGAATCTTGGAGATTAAAATTAAGTATCCTATCTCGTCCTGCCTATATAAGGACCAAGACTTCCCATAGTAAGGTCATTTGATTCATCTAGGTCACTACATACTTGTTGATACTTCATACGTTTTTGAGCATCAAAGTGTAAATCGGGCAATCCAACCCTGCTTTCTCTTGTAGGTGCTCATATCGAGACAAACTTAGCTGATTGGTCCCAATACTATTATCATTTGGAGTCCACGTGGGACTAATTGCTTATCTTTACCTCATTTAACATAGCCAAACCTCTAAATCATTTGAGTCACCCACGATCATGGCTAGGAGTGGCAATTTGTGTTGGCGGGTCGTAATCGTGTCGTGTCAAGACACACGTATAACATATCTCAGGCTAACCCGAACACAACCCGTTTAATAATCGTGTCAAATTCCTTAAACTCGAACATGACACGTTTATTAAACGTGTAATACGACATGACCCGTTTAACTCATTTAACTAAACGCGTCGTGTCACCTGTTAACCTGTTTAACCCGTTTAATTTAAGTGGGTCGTGTTGTGTTATCTGTTAAACGTGTTATTTAGTTTTAAACGTGTTATTTCGTATATAATCGTGTTAACGTGTTCAGATCAACCCACTAACCCTTTTAATTAAACGTGTCATTTCGTATATAATCGTGTTAACGTGTTCGGGTCAACTCGTTAACATGTTTAATTAAACGTGTCATTTCGTGTCTAAATGGGTTAAACGGGTTGACCCGCTTAAGACATGAAAATAATCGTGTCATAAACGGGTTGACCCGTTTATGACTCGAACCCGATTAACCCCAACCCTAACCCGCTTAACTCCGTGTTGTGTCGTGTCGTGTCCAAAATTGCTAGCTCTAATCATGGGTCTAAGATGCCATCTTACTCATAACCAGTAAGGTGGGAACAATTTGAGCCAAACTTAGGATAATTTGAGCCAGGCTCAAGGTAACCTGAACTAAAATCAAAACAACCTTGAAAACCCGCTACCACCTCCAGATTAACTTAGATAGTTGAAGGGCCAAGTACAATACCTTACTGAGCTATTGATGAGATTCATCCAACAATAAGGTGAGCACCACTACCAGCACGAACAATCTAGCTAGGATAATTGCTAGTCATAATAGAAGGGAGGGAAAACTAGTCTCGCCATGATGAATGAGAGCAATGCCACTTAGAAGAAAATGAGGCTCCTAGCTTGTTCCCTACTTAAGAAGACGAGACTTCAGAAGAAAAATGGCTTTGCCTCATGGAAAAAGAGAGTGTAAAACTATAGAGGAAATATGAGGAGCCCTGAGCCAATCCTTGAGCCAAACTATCACGACTAAAGTTCCTCAGAAAAGGTTTCGCATCTCGACCATCAAACTATATAATGGAACCACTAGCCCAATGGACTATGTGGAGCTCTTCTCCTCACACATGTTTAAGCTACAACTAATACCATGTGGTGTAAGGCTTTCTTAGTCACCTTGTAGGGGTATGTGAGGACATGTTACTCAAACCTTTCCCATCGCTTGATCTCCAACTTCGAGCAGTTGAAAACTTGCCTTTTTGCCTATTTCACACCCTTGAAGCTTTATCATGAGTCCTAGATGGCCCAAGTTAATGTGAAACAGAACCAAGGGGAACTGTTAAAGGAGTTTGCAACTCGGTTCAATGAAGAAATACCGAGCATAGAATATTTTGACCAAGGAATTTCCATATTGGCATTTTAAAATGGATTGATAATATGCCCTTATACTCAGTCTTTGGTAAAGACACCTTTGAAATCTTTCATTAAAATCCTTGATAGAGCACACAAGTATGGACGAGTTTGAATGGCATTTGTCTATAGGAAGTAATAATGTCCTATTTGGGATGTGGTTTAGATGCCTTCCTAACATCTTTGTTTTTTCACGATTGGTAAGGCTCCTAGGGTTTGATAATCACCAATGCCCAAAATTGTGCCTAACTTGTCAAGATGAAGTTGATGTGGCTAGATGGAAGGAAGTGGTTTGGCATTGACGGGAAGAGCTGAAAGGGCGAGGCTCAAAAACCAACTCTTGGTGGATCGATGCAAAGGGCAAGGGATTTTTAAAATATTTTTCAAAACCACATGCATAATGGAAGTGAAAATTGACCCCTTGGAAGACCCAATATAAAGCACCCATATGCACAAAACCAAAAATCATCCATAAAGGGTTTTCAGAAATACCTCCTAAGAAGCTTTGGTGTTGTTGGTTGTCCACGATCTTGTTCCTAGGCACCTGCAAACCAGGTGACTAGCCCACTTCCTCAAATGTGGAAGTCCTAGTCCATCCACGCCCGAGCTGCCACCGAACCCTTAACCATAATACTATTAAGGCCTTCTTGGTGAAGGTGATCCAAAGCTTGAAGCAGTTCCTAGGCTTGCAACTTGCTATCCAACAACAAAAACACTAAATGGGAGAAGAAAGCTCAAGAGGAATGGAGCAAGAACAAACCTCTAGCTTTAACATCCATGGAGAACGAAGAGGAATCAAGAAGTAAGAAGAGAAGATAGCAAGGAATCGACCGTAGAGGCTTTCTGGAAACCCTCTTCTTCTTCTCCAAGCTTCGAATCGCATAAGCGGAGGCTCCACCATCTCCATTCCAATATATAGTGCACAATCATTGGAGGTTATGCTCTGCAAAAACGGTCAACAACTCCAAAATGATCGATAGCCTCTTAGCCATTGGTTAACAATTCTCGCCTACAGCCATCTAGAACTATATACATATTACCTTTTGTCTCGCTATTATCACAAATAGCTTTTTCACTAACATTTAGTGAAACCAAGGCCCTGTTAACTCTTTAACGGTGCACCTCGCTAACATCTAGCGGTCTCCCATACAAATGGGTCTCACTAGATGACACTTAATTGGAGCTGACATCATTAACGAAGTTAATGAAGAGGAACTTGCTAACAACGATGGATCACCTTAGCGCAACACTAGATGTGCATGTGACTTTCTAGGTTTATAGCCATGTAGAAATCAAGACACGCCAACACTTTGATGTCGGTCAAATACTTCGACCTACTAAGAGGATCATTCTAAATCCCTAAAACATCCTGAAGTTTCTTGATCGAGTATCCCCTAACTTGGACTTAGGACAATCCTAATGGTAATGAAGGTCTGGAACTTCAGAAGAATCTATTAAGGTTTTTCGATTATCGTGCTCTATAATCCTTCCACTGTCTAACATCTCAACTGAGTGAGAGTCATGGACTGATTAAACTCACAAGACTCGATAGCTATGTCAGATCCAATACGGTGTGATCGAGGTAGCATCTTAGAACGACTTCTGACATTGACAACACTTTACCGATCATGCTCACCCTAGCAAGGGGTTTACTAACTATAACCAACTAAGACCACATAGGATGTTTACTCCCATCTGATGGAGGATAATGGATCTCGTTGACAAACATTTGCCTTCATACACCATTACCTGAAGACCACACAAAGAGCATTTCCATCTCTTACTCCAGATGGTTTCGTTCAATGGCAAATCTCCAACACTAATGCATGAGACAATTCTGTCGCCTCTGGTTAAAGGACCAAATACACAATCTAGAACCAGCAACAAAACATTAATCCTTAAAGGCATGTGATATGTCTTAAGTGTCACTTTCAGTAGATGTTCAACTAACACCCATCCACATGTCTACTATCTGGATCTTATGCAAGATGGCATGTGACACACCGCCCATACTCATTAGCATCTCATGCTAAATAATGATAGTAGCACACGTGCTAGTCCGTAATGGATATATCATATTCCTTTATGATACATCTAAGGGTCAGGAATATGTTTAAGAAAATCTGAACTAGAAATCTATGTCATATCATTCTTAACACTTAAGAACTAGATCTTTATCAAGAAATTTAGGGATTCATTCATAAATGAAAATGGAGTATGAATGAAGATACGACCTCATATATATATAAACATATATGTGACAATCTTACATCAATAATGCCAAACACATACATCACATGTAGTGTAAATCTAGCATATAGGGTATTATCATTAACGAGAGAAACAAGTGTATGATAGTCAGACTCATAATCTTGAATCGGAGGTGGCGGAGTTGAAGGCCGAGATTGAAATCCTTTTAATGAAGAACAATTCCCTACTAGAGGAATGCCAGCGAACGAGATGTTTATCCTAGGAGAATCAGAAGGCCTTTGAGGACACTCAAGCTTCCTTTGTGGCTTTACATGGGGAACGTGACTATGTGGTCAAGGAGTTAGTGAATGCCAAGGCTCATGAGGAGGGGTTGCAAGGGGAGGTAGCATGCAAAAGGGAGGAGAAACAAAGGGACATAGAGATTGAATTCTCGAAGACCATTAAGGACTACAAGCTTTCTAAAGACTGTTTTCAGCGTAATGAGGCTTATGCAAGCAGTTTTATAAAGTTTGGATTTTACTTGGGTTGGAGCTTTCTCAAGTCTAAGCGCCTTAGTGAGTCCTTTCGTGAGATGGTTTTCTTTGATGGGTCTTTTTTTGAGCCTCCGAATTGGCTCTAATATGACCTTGACCCTCGAACCCCTGAGGAGTATCTCAATGCTACGTTGGTTGAAAACATGGAAAACCTCTCTGGGCCATGGGATCCATTTACTCTCAAAAAGAGTATTCCTTTAACGAATATTCTCAAAGCTATTCGAGAGATGGGGGAAAGGGTGCTCAAATAATTGGAAAAAGATTTTGGGGATATTCCTCATTTATTTCCTAACCCGACCACTGAACAACCTAATGCCCCTTTGTAAGGCCCAATTTTTGGGCCTTATATTGAGAGGGCCTAAGGAGGGCCAGCTAAGCCCATATGGCCATATAAAAAGCCTAGTTAGGTCTCCCATTTTCCCCCCATTTTCTTCTCTGCCGTTACAATCGCTCTCTCTCTCCTATCTCTTTCTTTCTTTCTTATTTTCTATTCCAATCGATTTTGTGCAATCTAACCGTTGGATCCTAAATTCGACTACATTTTTACTGTGAAAGCAATCCTGATCTACAAGAAGGTAAGTTCTTTAGCTTCATCAACCTTATGTTTGGCATAAAATCATGATATATGTATGTATATATGCGTGGGTTGGGTTGGCCAAAACTTTGAACTTAGATCTAGAAAGTCTAACCGTTGGATCTTGTTGGTTTTTGGGTATCTTAGTCAATGGGGTTAAGGGTGTTGAATGGTTCCTCAGATCGTCGGAAAATGGATGGCGGGGACTGGCAATGAGCTTTTTAAATCTGACTGAAAATTAAAATTTAGATCTACAAAAATCCAATAGTTAGATTTAGCCCATTTTTAGATATATTAACTCCCTTGGTTAGGCGTTTCAAATGGTGGGTTCTGATCGTTAGAATCTTGGGCTGGCGATGGTCACTAGTGGCTCCTGGCGACTGTGGCAATGTGGCTGGTTAGGCTGTTTTATTTTCTTCCTAGGGTTTTGGGCTCGCCGTGGTAGCCCATGGGTCGGTCCAAATGTTGGGTGACTTAATGTTTATATTTATTTAATTCTCATGCAATTTGATGATTTTGTTAGGTGATTTTGACATGCCTCAGTCGAGAGGCATTTGAGGGAATCTTGCATCTTCCATAACACAGTGTGTGGGTAAATCGTATTATGGTGGTACTTGTTACATTCATACCTTTCGTTATTCTAGTATTCTATATATATTATTCATGATTTTGTTGGTGAATTGCATATGGGGAAATTGGAATCCATATTGTTTGTTTTGCGCATATTGACACTTGTGATTGATTGCATTTCTGTTAATGTGGATTGTGGATGGTGATACCTGTATGTGATATATTACTTGTGACATTGATGATACTAAATGTTGGTATGAAATGTGTGTTAAATGGAGTAAAAGTTAGAATCTTGTATCGCTAAACACAATAAGAGTTAGCTGTTGGTGCACCACGTATGTGTTAAGGTGTGAGACAGACCACCTTGGATGGGCGTGAGATAGTCAGCCATCCATGTTTATATCCGACGTGAAATAGTCCGCCGAAGTGGATCTTGGTGGCGTAGAGATAGTCCGCACCAAGGAAATGATATGTGTGAATTTTGGTTCTAAATAGTTTACTCCCAATATGCATATTTATTTATCGTCTCCCATTCAGTATTATATATTACCTGAAATGTCATGGCATGATGATCTATATTCGTTGCATTGATTCTATATTTTCCCCCATTATAATGCTTGTTACCCCTCACTAAACTAGTGTCAGGCTTACCCCTTAATATTTCAGATTTTGTAGGTTGACATATATTTTGACGGTATACCCTAGCCACACTCTGGTGTAGCATATATATGTCATTTCACGGGGTTGTGCATGGGAAGGTTTAAGTTCTTCTTGTTGTGAACTAGTAACTTGTGATTTTTGTAAGTACATGCTTAATATTGGGCCGATGACATCTTAATTTTTGTATACATGTTGTGGTAATATTTTTGTAAATGAATTGAATGTTTATATGTTAGAAAAATATGTGTATTCCATGCTTGCTATCCCTTATTGGAGTCTTCTGTTTCTTAGGGGGGCAGTGCCAATTATGGCCGTTGGATTTTGGGTTGTGACACCATCCCCCACATTTGGTGGATTACAACTCTATCACTTTTATGGGTTTTCTTTCTTTTTTCGATGTTTGTATGGTTCTATACTTGAACATGGATGCTTTTAATGTATTGGATGGATGATATTTATTTACGTTTGATTGTCTTCTCTCATTTTCCCATAATACATGTTGTTGTGTTTATGTCAAGATGATATGTATATGATTGATCGTGTATGTACATTAAAATACGAGCAAATCAGGTAATAATTGTTGACGCTATTTCCCTCTGCTTGTGCTTGTCATACACGCTAGCTAAGGAAATAAATGCAATGCTAAGAGATTAGTTAGAATAGTACCTCTATTTATGCGGGGTTCTTTGCCTTTGTTTTTCTTCCCAACTCTCATCTCCTCCTTTTAGTCCTGCTATATTGGTTAGAGTAAGAGGGATGAAACAGGAAGTCATTTAATAATAACTCGCTATAGTTGTATGTTCAAATGTGTCAGCATTGTGTGGTTGCCTTCTGGTTGTTCATCTATGATACTTTTTAGGTAAAGATAGGCAAACTACTTTTGGGAATATTTTGGACCACAACTTGGTGAAAGACTATAGGATCCAAATGCAGCTCGAGGCAAGGGCTTATGATTCATGCTTCGAGTACCTACTGATTCTTAACCTCGAATTTAGCCATCATAGAGAATCTAGGTTTGCCTAGGGACTTAGCATTGGATTATCACAAGGAATCCAAGTTTGCTTGGGATCTTAGCATCGGATCATCACAAGGAATCTAGGTTAGTCTAATGGCTTAGCACTGGATTGTTACAAGCAATCTAGGTTTACCTCAAGGCATAGCACTAGATTAGCATCGAATTTACTTCAAGGTGGCACACAAATGAGTTTTTTTTACCTCAAATTTGGTCACTATAGAGAACCTAGGTTTGCCTGGAGGTTTAGCATTGGATCATCACAAGGAATCTAGGTTTTGCCTAGAGGCTTAGCATTAGATCGACATAAGGAATTTAGGTTAGCCTGAGAGTTTAGCACCAGATTACTACAAGGGATCTTGGTTTGCCTCGAGACATGGCATTAAATCATCATGAGGGATCCAAGTTAGTTTGAAGGCTTAACGTCGAATTTGCTTCAAGATTGCACATAAACGAGATTAGGTTATCAGTCTGACAAGCACAAATCTTGCAAATGTTGGCCTTATGGTTGCCGATCAAGCTTTGATCTTATGGTCATCAGTCTTGTAGGTGTCAGTCTTATGGTCACTGGTCTTATAGGTGCCGGTCTTATGGTCGTTAGTCTCAAGAGGAGAGCCCAAACAAACTTTTGGCCATTTAATTTTGTGTTTGTCTCCTATCATCTTTGTGGGTTTCAAAATTTTGAGAATAAAAATTAAAATATATTCTTTTATTTCATGTTCTATTTTAAAGAAATGACAACTTTATTCAAAGAAGGAAAAAATAAAAACACCAAATGATATAATATACTATTTGATGTGTCTTGGATTAGGGCCACTTATAAAAAGATTAGACTCACAATAAATGAACCCAAAAGATGAAAGAGGAAACCATGAAAAGCCAAGGGACCTCCTCTCTGGATCCTATCGTCTAGGCTTTTTGAAGACTTCCTTGGTAACTCTTATTTAAGCATTAAGTGGAGACTCTCCAAAAGAGTGATAAGTCTCCTATAGAACGTTCAAATGTGGTTGTAGTTGAAGCAGACCAACTAATCTCTAAAATTGAAGCCTTGAAATTCGGGATAAATAATCCTGAAAGATGCAACTACTCTCTCATCTATCAGATTCAACCTCTATAAATTGAGGTAACCCCCACTCTCTAGGTAGGAGAAAAAAACTACATCAAATATATTAATTTATCTTCTTTATTTTTTTGGTTAAAATTGATTGAAGTAACAGAGAGCTCGTGCGAGAGACACCTTGTGCATCCTAACTATTTTTTGTTTTGCTGTCTCTCAAGGATCTGCAATCCCTCGAAGACCAAAAGATATTTTTCGACATCTATAAATTTATTGTTATACTTCATCAACAACACTATTATAACAGTTAATACACTATAAAACAATATAGTTTATTAAGTACTGTAATTATTAATTTCTATTAATATAGAAACTAATACATCATTTAATAATATAATTATTGTGTATTATTAATATATTATAAAAATAATATAATTATATTAAAAAATTGAACGCAAACACAAATCAAACAGTAGTTTGTGTTTTTTTTCTTCCAGATTTTTGACAAGCAAACATGAAATGACATCTACTAGCTTTCAATTTTGCAACTTAAAAAGAAACTAACACGGAATTTTATAATCTAACATTGGAATTAAACACAAAAAGGGACAAGGGTTCTTATATTATGGTAAATTGACAACGCCATCCCAGTATTAATTTGTCACCATTGTCCCTATCGTATCACGAGCATTGATCACAGTTGAAATGGAAGACCACCACTTGAGTTGAGCAAACAAAACCTTGATTTCCGCTAAACTAAATCATTTCTAAGAACAATGGGAATGCAAGAATGGGGGAAAATTTAAAAAAAATAAAGAAATGAATGATTAGAGAATACCCTAAACTTAAAAATAAGTCCATAGTCAGATTAACGCACCAGAATTTGAAACCACGCAAAGTGAAAACCAGCTGGTTCTCAAAATTGCCAAAAACTTAAACCAGGATTGACGCTAGAAAAATGGAATAAGTAAATCATGCTAGTCAACTATTGTCACCTGTTGCCACTCCCCATCAACTGCTTCTTTCCACAATGTGACATTGTCTTCCCCAGCAGCCACAGCCACCAAGTTCCCTGTTAGGGACCATGACACCCTCCAAACAGGAATCTTGAAATCGTTCAAAACTTTGCCTTCCCATTGCTCACCTTCCTTCGCCATCGTCCACATCACAACGGTCCCGTCTTGTGAAGCGCTGGCAATAGTCGACTTTGGAAGGCCCAAGTTCGGGGCCCAAGCCACATCCCTCACCCAGTCGGCATGCATCTGTAAGGAAGGGAAGCAATCCATCGTCCACTTTCCATTGCATAGTTTCCACACCTTCACTGTATTATCACAACCGCCAGAAGCGAGCTTTTGTATAGGATCCAGTACACCACATCCAACTAGGGCACCAAGAGCCGTGAAGGGGGCCCATGAAATTGAGGTCACTCCAAGTGGGTGGGCTTGGTCGATCCGGGTTGTGTCCCAGCCACCGTCGGATAGTGCAGTGAAGACAGAGATGTTCCCGTCGGAAGATCCACAAGCTAAGCAGAGTCCGACTTCGTGAGGCGCCCAAGCAATTGAATTGACGGATGATTTATGGTCACTGAAAACATGAGCCTGTGTCCACTCATTTTGATGCCCTTCCTTCCAGATTATTACCCTACCATCATAGGAACAGGAAGCAAGGATTGATCCAAACTTAGGATGAGCCCAGGAAACTTGCCAGACGGGCCCTTGATGTCCACTCAGAGTTGCAAGGTGTTGTGAAGCAGAGTTGTTGCTTACCCCAATTATTTTTATGGTGGTATCGGATGAGACAGTTGCTACACGCTTTCCATAGTAATCCATGGAGACATCATGAACTGTGTCATTATAACCCGTTTCAATCTTCTGGGCAGGCATCTTAGCTTGACCTTGTCTTCCTAATTTGCCTTTATGTTACCTCCTGAACTACAGCCACAAATCAAATTATCATTACAGAAATGTGGAGCAATTGTGGAAACACAACACTAATTGGTTGATGTTATCCTCCAAAACAGAATTAACTCTTAATCGACAAGAAAAGTTTCAGCCATGATTTGTGAATCAGAATACCTATTAGACACTTTAACTTATACGCAAGTAATAGCATCGTATATATTGTGTTTCAAATTCAAGGCTAGCCTGATAAGAATTCCTTTGATTCAATCAAATAAATTGATTGAAGAAATAACCCGTAGGCTCAAATTGTCCTGGCTGACGAACACATACAGATTCTTTATAGGCATAGGTGCTGTCCACATTCCACAATTGAAATATATAAACAAACACATGTAAAGAGAGAATTCTAGGAAATGAACAATTGCAAAAAACAAAAACAAACAACAAATTGTACCAATCTATGATATGAACAATTCAGAAAATTTGCAACAAAATCAATCACAAATAAAAAATTCCAGCTTCAACTCGGAAAAATTACAAAAGGTATAGGTAATACTGATCCAACAAGGGAAAAACAAAATAACAAGCACAAATCAAACAGAATCACAAGGAATATTCAGATCTGGGAGCTATCTCCAAAGATCGTAGGGAGGGATCAAAATCAACAACATTATCATCAGATCTAATTTGATAGAGATGCCAATAGAAGAAGCGCAAAGCTAGCAGCGAGGAAGAGATGCCAATTCTATACCTGAAAATAAATAACCCCACAACTGACGAAGGGAGCAGCGAAGAGGGAAATAACAGCAGAAACTCGGTTTGGACGACTGCAGGTATAAGAGGAATATGAAATTATTTTAGGAATTTTTAGATTTTAGTGAAAGTAATTTGATTATTTTCTTGGTCAACAACTTATTTTGCGGTGGCTTACAATCTGTCAAAAAATAAGTTACACCCTACCAGCTTACAAAATAAGTTATTATAAGACCTTATAAGCTCTTAAACCAAAAAATAAGTCTAAGCCAACCACCCTCTTAACAAAAATAAAAAGGCTATTGCATAGATAATGCAGCATACAAAACTTATCAATTTATAGAAGAAATATTGAACAGAATTATTATATTATCCGTATGGGATAACATAATAATTGTCCAGTATAGACAATTTGAGAGAGGGGACGTGGGCCCCATGAGAGGTGGTGGGGCCCATACACCACACCCTGCTAGCCCGCATCAATTGACGCTGGCAATACATCAACTCTCAAATATTATATCTAGTAATATTGACAACGAGTTATTTATGCATTGTTTTTAAAGTATGTAATCTTGCTGAGAACAACTGTAACGTGTATTTATTTATCTGAAAATGTAGGTAATGAATATAGTTTTTTTTATTACTTTTTAATATTTTTCATTTAGTTACCAATTAAAAATTGAAAAAGAAAAAGCCCCCAATAAGCCTAGGTCCTAACTCTATCGCTAAAGATATATATATATCTAATAACACCCACATCTAAGTAACTTGGACTCTCCTCTTTAACCTCAATAAAACTTTTTCAAATATTTTATCGTAGACTTTTCGAGGGTGTTCGGCTTACTGGTTTGACCACTTATAAGCTACTGAATTAGCTTATAAGGTATGTAACTTTTTTTTTTACTCGTTTGGCAACATTTAAGAGTTTAAACGCTGTTAAAATAGCTTATAAATTTGGTAGCATTTGAGATAAACTCAGTCATGTTTTGCCCTCACACAACTTCTTAATTTCCAATTTACCCATCTCCTTTATCTCACTGCTTTTCTATTGCTGCCTCCCTCCAACTCTTTGTCTTCATCGCCTCCCTTAGCTTCGACCGTTGTCGTTGCCACATCCAAATCCTTCATCATCGTCGGCCTCTGCCTCCAAACCCATCCTCATCCTCATTGTCATCGATCACCACCTCTAGCCTCTATCGCTGTTGCCTCCATGTTTGTCACTGTCGTCTACCTCTTCCATGTCCATGGTCGTCGTTTGCTGCCCTCGCCTCCTCTATCGTCTACCACTTCCTTCTCCATTAGTCACCTTTGTGTGTGTGTATATATATATATATATATGTGTGTGTGTGTGTGTAATTTATCAAAGTGTAATTGTAACAATGTTTTCAGTTGGACATCAATTTATAATTTATTTTTATTAAAAACTAGTATTTATATGAATTTTATTTATATTATTAAACAACATGTCCATTTTTGCTTTTTGATAAGTTCTGATAATTTATCAGTTTTTTCAAACCAAACACATAACTATTTGACAGACAACTTAAAGTACATTTATCCAAACATATTATTAACTTAAACGCTACCTAAATTTTAATCTTTACACAGCTTAAAAGTAAAAAGGCTTATAAGCCCTTAAAAAAAAACTGTGCTTATGACTCGATACTTAGTAGCTGGTGAGTGATCTTGACAAATCCCACATCGATCCACCAACGGGTGGATGCTAGGCATCTATATGCTAGCTAGGCAGCAACCTTTCGAAGGTGTCGC
This sequence comes from Diospyros kaki, assembly GCA_036245055.1. NCBI lineage: Eukaryota > Viridiplantae > Streptophyta > Magnoliopsida > Ericales > Ebenaceae > Diospyros > Diospyros kaki. Next base: position 37,612,033 of record BSEG01000016.1, read on the forward strand.
CTAAGCCTAGGTTGTTATAGTTGGAATCAGAGCCAACCTATTGGATTGGTGATGGCAGGGCCAGCACATGCGGGGATGCACGTGTTTGAAGGGGGGGCGCACCCAATGCTTAGCAACTAGTGAGTGACCTTGTCAAGTCACACATCAGTCTGCCAGCGAGTGGATGCTGGGCTTATATATGCTGGTTAGGCAACAACCTTTTGAAATATATAAACAAACATATGTAAAGAGAGAATTCTAGGAAAAGAAATATTGCAAAAAACAAAAACAAACAACAAATTGTACCAATCTATTATGAACAATTCAGAAAATTTGCAACAAAATCAATCACAAACCAAAAATTCCAGCTTCAACACAGAAAAATTACAAAAGGTATAGGTAATACTGATCCACCAAGAGAAAAACAAAATAAAAAGCGTAAATCAAACAGAATGACAAGGAATATTCAGATCTAGGAAATATCTCCAAAGATCATAGGGAGGAATCAAAATCAACAACATTATCATCAAATCTAATCTTGATAGAGATGCCAATAGAAGAAGCATAAAGCTAGCAGCGAGGAAGAGATGCCAATTCTATACCTGAAAATAAATAGCCCCACAACTGACGAAGTGAGTAGTGAAGAGGGAAATAACAAGAGAAACTTGGTTTGGATGATTGCAGGTATAAGAGGAATATGACGTTATTTTAGTAATTTTTAGATTTTAGTAATTTTTAGATTTTAGTAAAGTAATTTGATTATTTTCTTGGTCAACAAATTATTTTGCAGTAGCTTATAATTTTTCAAAAATAAGTTGCACGCTACCTGCATACGAAATAAGTTATTATAAGTAGGGTTGCAAATGAATTAAACCGATCAGTGTTTAACTTGAAAAAAACTCATTTAAGTTCGTTCGCTAAGGTAAACAAATTGAGTTTGAACCTAACTTTGAGACTTGATTTGTAAATGAATCGAGTTTGAGCTCAGTAAAACTTAGCTCGTTAGCTGGCGAGCTGACTCAATTAGAGGTATGTGAACAAGCCCAATTAGAAGTTCGAGATTAGATATAATAATATATGTAACATATATTATTACGTATGTAACACCTCACTTCCTCGGACATGTTATAACTTGGGAATCTTAGGATTTATATATATATATATATAACTCAACATAATATAACTCCCAAAATTTTCACCTATCTATCTAGTATGGAAAAGCATTATACATCAAATAAGATAAACTAGGCATTCATAAATAGCGGAAGCAAAGATTGAACCTAACATCTCAACATTGATCATAAATTAGTTCTTACACCATGGACTTTCAAAACGTTCAAAGTTCAAATAACAAAAATTTAAATACATCACTTTCATAATCAAATACATTATGCACTTAACAAGTGTCGTCACATGCTTATTCCGTATCTGCATTTGCCACAACAACACCTGGAACGTTTGAATATTCCAAGGGCAAAACCCAAGTTAGATGATAAATTATCTAAGTAAGGGAGCAATAAACATATCTTATGCATAGACATTATGAAAAATGTCTTATTCCTTATCTTAGTTTGGGTCGACCACACTCAATTGTTGCTCCCCATTTTTACAGCCTCCTTACTAGGCCGAGGCGTATGAGTGCACTCTTGGTAGAGCAGTGGTGCCAGTCCATAATCCCAAACCCTTATGCAATGCATGATTAATAATATCATCGTGAACATATGCACATTTCATCATCAATACATGTAAATGCAATTTACATAACATATTCACATCAATACATGACAACATGTTAAAACCATTTACATTAAATTCGAGTTTGGTAATTAAATTCAATTGAGAAGTACCCCTTACCTCAAACGAATCTCAGAAATATCTTAGTTTTCGTGCCAATCTCAAAATTTGCACAAGTTACTTCACTTTAAACCTCAAAGCACCCTAATGATCATATTACCCAAATAAACATCATAAATCTAATTTTTCCTTAATTTCCTTATGTTTTCTTTATTTTTCTCCCATTCTTCCTCACAAATATTCTAAAATAAATATCTATTCAAATCTTTTTCCAAATATCTTTACACCAAAATTCCTAAAATATTTTTCTAAGAATATAAAAAAAATCCAAAACTCACCTTAACTTAGCTTTTAAAGCCTCATTGATGTGTGTGCCCGAATAATTTCTTTCCTAATTCCAAGCTCTCGCCTAATCTTCACTTGTTGCCTTCATTTGGCCATTGCCATTTGCTTGCTCCCCTTCTCATTTCTCCATCATATATAGCCATCCATTTGCATAGAAAACTTAGCTATTAAGTTTGTTGTCCATCACTCTCCCATCACTTTTACATCCCACATGCATCACTTCACAAAACTTAACCATTAAGTTTTCCATTCCACTTCACAAAGCTTAACCATTAAGCTTTTTATCCCACTTGTACATATACATATATATAACTTATATATATTATACCAATCAAATATGAGAATTTACACATTTAAATCCCAAATTTCCTCTTAATTCCACTTGGGCAATTCTCTAATTACATTTTCAAACATCAAATTAATTTACATTACGATACTTAAAATGCAAAATTAATAACTCAAGGTTTACTCGATAAGGACGATTTTACCCCAGTGTCCTCACCGGGCTATTGTTTCATCTTAAAACCACTTCGAGGTTGATCCTTGCATAAGACCGGAGCCCTTTCATGATTCTGCTGACTTCCTAGAAGCCTCTTATGTCAATTCGATTTTTCAATCTAATTCGAAACTGTATCAAAAATCATTCTTGATTTGACTTCTTTCGGTACGAAAAATCTTATTTTTATATGCTTGCTTTGGTATCTCTTTCTTTTAACACATGCACATCCCGGGGTACTCTTTCCTACTGATTCGGCTATTTAGTACCCTTGAACTATCTCCTAGATTCCATTATAGCCATCAAATATGATATGAAATAATTATATATTTATTCATTTTTGTTTTGGGATATTACAACGTACATATCATCATCATAATCACTTTTCTTCTCTTTCCACCCAAAAACCCATTTTCTCTGCTCTATCTCTCTCCCCATGAAACCCTTTTCCTCTTCCTTTCTCTCTTATCTTTTTCCCTTCTCTTCCCGTTGCTCTTCTTCGCCGATGCCAATCTCTGTTTCCTTAAAGCGATCAATTCTTCCTTCTTGTGATCCAAAAACAAGAATGAGGCTTCTAACAACGATTGATCGTTGCAAATTTCTGTATCCGCGCATCAATCATCTAAGTACTCCATGTTTTTTGTTTTGTTTGATTTCATATCCTAAAACTCAATAACCTTACTTGGTAAGAAGCTAGAGGTTTATTTCATTTGATTATGGTTTATGTGCTTTAATTCTTGTTTCCAACTCAAAACAAATGTGCCCTATTTTCATTTTATTTTTTATCATGACTGTTGTACTTCCATTTAGTGGTGGCGAGCCTGAGCTCGATTCATGTTAACCAAAAATAAAAGGCTATTGCATAGATAATGCAACATCCAAAACTTATCAATTTACAGAAGAATGAGGTGTTTGGCTTAGCAATTTGACCACTAATAAGTTGTTTCTTCAGCTTATATGTTGTATAATTTATTTACTTACACGTTTGTTAAAAATTAAAAAGTTTAAATACTGTTGAGTTTAAACATTGTTTTAATAGCGTTTTAGAAAAGTTCCCCCCCCCCCCTCATTTTTCCAAAAATGCTATTATCAACTTATTTTGTTGATCAAGTTAATTATAATTTTACCCCCAAAAAAACTCAAATATTTCCAATTCTCTATCCCTTAAACATTACACTTTCTCATCTATCTCCCATCTCCTTCGCTAGTCGCTTCCTCCATTGCCGACTTTCATCATCATAGCTTTTAGATTAGCCGCCGCCTCTAGGCCAATGTCGTCGCCTTGGCCTCAATCTCTTCCTTCTTCATCTCCATCGTCGCCTCAAGCTTCCACATTGGCCATTGCCTTTAGCCCAGTACCGTCACTATTGGCTCAATCTCCTCCTTCATAGCCTCAATCGCTACTTCCAGCTTTCAAATAGGTCATCTACTCTAGCCCAATGTCGTTACCTCGATCTCATTCTTCGTTGCCACTATCATTGTCTCTAGCCCAACGCCGTTGTCGTTGCCTCGATCTCCTTATTCGTTGCCTCTATTGCCACTTCTAGCCCAACATCATCGTTGTCACCTCGACCTCTTCATTTGTCACCTCCAACTTCCAGATCAACAGCCACCTCCAGCTCAAAGCTGTTGTTGCCTCAATCTCCCTCTTTGTTGCCTTCATCGTATCTTCTTCTTCTTTTAATATCTTTATTTATATGCATTAGTGGAAGAAAAATTAGTGGATTTCAGTATTAATCCACTCCAAAACCATGTAGCCTAAGAAAGTGACAAGTGGCATGGGAGTTAGTGGACATTCCACTAACTCTTGTACCTTCCATGCACTATCTATCGAATAAAAATTATCAGTAGTATTCATCAGGCAGTCGATAGTTTTCAACTTTTGAAAAACTATCGACAGTTCATGAAAGGAGTTGACAGTTTGGTGTTTGTTGCTACAAGACCCTTACTCAATTGCATTCAAATATGTCATTAACTCTTAATGAGAATTAAACCCACAATTAACTATCATGGCTTTAAGAACATAACATAAGCCCCACAATTCTTATGTTGGTTGCTTTGCTTTTGAGTGTGTGACTTTCTAGATTTACTATTAAATAGAAATCAGGAAATATCAAACTCTTTTGATGTCAATCAAACTCTTCGATCTATTTTGAGAATCTCTCCATTTTCTCAAAACACCTTGATGATCTTGAATAACATTTAGCAACATATCAAGATAATCTAAATAATAATGTACTCAAATTAGAGTGAGCCTATTTCGTTGACGATTACCATGCAATTCAATCCTTCCATTACCAAGGTTCCAACCAAGTGAGAGTCATAGACTGATCAAACTCACTAACTTAGTACTATGCAATAGGTCTTAGTTAATGTAATGAGATGACACATTGAAAACTCCTTTCTAATCATTCATTCCTAGTATTGTCTAAGGACTTCTTTTATCACATACCAACAAAAGATCATAACAGAGGTAATAGATCCTATTTGGTGAACATCTTCCTCTATATACAACTCGAATGGGACCACACAGTTAACACTCCCATCTCACAATTGGATGAGTCTGTATCACCAGCAAATATCACACACTAATACACTAGACAATCTTGTTGCTTTAAGTTAGAGAATCAGTTCACAATCTCAACTTATAACAAATCATTAATCTTTTCAACCATGTGATTTGATATCAATGTCATGTTTAGTGCGTTGTCAACCAACAACCACTCATACATTTACTATAAGCATCTCTTACTTTGTGGCATGTGACTCACCACCCTTTATCATTAACATCTCATACTAATTAAAATAATAAATATTTGTGTTGGTTTATACTTGATTAAAATCCCTATTTAAGGAAACTAAGGATCGAGAACAATTTAAGATTTTTTGTACTAAAGAATCTCGTCATCATATTCTTAACAATTTAAGAATGAGGTCTTTAACAAAAATCTAGGGACTCATATATACAAAATTGGAGAGTTGGGAATGACAATAAACTGTTATTTTATTATGTATAAGAATACATCAAAATGCTTATTTAGATGTCATCTAAATCTAGTATTAAGTCATATATATCACTAACAATATGAAGAAAAAGATTCTTCTTCTATTTGTTATTATCCATAAATAGATTCTTCATCTATCTATTAAGAGTCAGGGTTAGGAATATGCTTGTTGCCATACCTTTATTATTATGCATAGATTCTTCGTCTTTCTATTTTATCTAATCACAGGGAAAGGAGATTTGATGCTCAATTTCCGAGACACTAAAGGTAGGGTAGTTGATTCAATTCAATCCCTCTTCTTTGTAATTCCTCTTTAGATTTATTATTTTTTTTTATCCTTTCTTCAATGTGATATTATGATTTCTATAGTTAACATTCCTTGTTGCTATTCCTATCTTTTTTGTTGGTTATAGTTCCATAACCAACATTTGAAAGGAATTAGTTAATTTGTATACATGTATGACAACATCCCAAGTCATCATTTATAAGATAATACTTTTGCATTTGTTTTTTTAGTGATTAAAATTGTGGCCGTTAGGACGACAGAGAAAAAATATCACTATGTAATAAAATTTACAACTACCAAGCTTAATATTCTCTTTCTAAACTCAAATCCCATTTACACCCAATTCCTAGCTCTTACTGGTCTCTCACAAGTAATTTGCACATTTTGAATAATATGGCAAGTATCCTATTTATAGATTATTTTTCTTGTTTATCAAGGCTAAGGTTTCCTTGTCTAACAAAGAAATGGAAACTGACTAATAAATATAATTATAAAGTAAATAGAAAACCAACTAGGAATAAGAAATGAACTTATTAGGAAATCTTCAAGACTAATTAGGATTTCTTACTAAAAATCCCAACAAACCACCACTTCAGCAAGAATTCCTAAAAACATTAGTTCATTCTCCAACGACAACCATGACTATCTATTACTGAACAATCACCATTACCTCTATCACCAAGATCACCGTACTCCACCATAAAAGGTACAACCACTTGGCATATATTGTCCTAAGATTTTCACAGCATGATGTTAAAAAATATCTTGTTGAAAAACTATGGTGCAACCCCCATGCTTGGCTTCCTTAGGAGCTCTTTAGCTATCAACATTCTTTCCATCACACACCTTGCACCACGGCCAAGACAATGCCCATGTGAAAACTTGTGGACTCGCTAGAAGTATCACATCCTCTTTCATGGCAACTCTAGAGGCATTCCATGAGGATGTATCAATCTCTTTAGAAGAAACCTTCATCTCCCACAAAATTGAGAGAAGAACTTCTAGCGTCACAATCTTTGGAGCCCTTTACTAGACGTCCTCTATCAGTGCAACAATCACTTTTCACATGCCAGATTGTTTGCACTTCTGGCAGATCACTTTAATTACCAAATTTTTCAGTCTTTAGGAGTTTGTTTTCTCTTTAACACCTTGTGTAACCCATATTGGATCAAGATATCCTTGAATTGTATTTACCATAGGCCAAACTTGGTCTTCCCATCGAAGTTTTCAAAATCAAACTTCATCATGCTTAACGTATTTTTTGCATACTAGGCAACTGATAACCAAAGCTTTGATACCACTTGTTGAAAAATAAGATGAAAAAAACAAAATATTTTGTCACACTCAAACACAAGAGATTTTTATGTAGAAAACCCTAAAAGGGAAAAACCACGGTCGTCATGATGATAGAAGAAAAATATCACTATGCAGTAAAGTTTATAATTACAAAACTCAATATTCTCTCTCTAAACCAAAATCCCAATTACACCCAATTCCTAGCTCTCATTGGTCTCTCACAAGCTATTTGCACACTTTGAATAATAAGCTGAACATCTTATTTATAGATTGTTTTCCTTCTTCACCAAGGCTATGGTTTTCTTGTCTAACAAGAAGTGAAAACTGACTAATAAATAAAATTTCAAACTAAACAGAAAATCAACTAGGAATAGGAAATGAACTTATTAGGACATCTTCAAGATTAAGTAGGATTTCTTGCTGAAAATCCCAACAAAAATGAAGTAATTTTGTACTCAATAACAATGTTAATGGTCCAAATATTTTATTAATGTTAAAAAATATATGCTTTGAGTAACTTAATTCTATTTGATTCAAATAGTGAAGCATTTTGAGCATTATAAGTATGGGCATTATTGTGTATTTTCAATTCTTCTTGTCTTGTTGACTGTCCACTTAAATTTTGGAGTTAAGTTGTAGAATATGGTTTTGTGGGCATGTTGAGTTAACATTTTGATTTTGGTTTCTTTCATATGTGTGAGTACAATGAAATTTTGAGTTGTTACATTCTGAACTTTAATAGGTTTACCTACAAGACAAGAAAGGTTGTGTCAATATTTTGGAATATCTTCAATTTTGTATATTCTCACCAACAATTTAATTTTTAATGTTGTTAAACTATATCAAAGAACAACTACTCCATTTTTGTGGATTAGTAGTAAGTTATTCATACTGATAGATCAGAAAGAGGCTAAATATCATTATTTTGTAAATTATGATATGAGTAGTAATACTTTTGGTTCTATGACCTTTATGTTTATTTGATTTTGAAATGATTTTGATGATAAGTGCTACTACACAATACTTTAATTAAGTGTTGTTTAAGAGTTTGGTCTTCAAGGTTCTTAAAATTAAACACTACTTCTATTTAAGTCTTGTTCCAAAATGAAAGCCTTATCATCAAGTGATCATCAAGTTACTTCAAGCTACATCATTTGTGATCATTAAGTCTTCAAGTTTTTGAACATGTCAAACTAACATTTTGGAAATCAAAGCTTTTGCTGTTAAACGTATTGTAAAAATGGATTTGAACTTGTCTTTTAAAAACCATGGAATCTTGTGAAATCCAAATATTGTTAAAGTTTTTAAAAGATAAACAAAATAACTTGAAAATGCAAGAAAAATCAATTAAGTTTTGAATCCAGTGAAAAACTGTCAATCTATTCTTCTAAATTGTCAACTGGTTCTTGAAATGAGTCGAGTGGTTTAATGCACTCATTCTAGAACAATGTTTCAAGGTCAAAACAATCGAATGGATTTTTATTCTTTTTTAAAATTTTCGACTGACAATTTTAAACTCTCAATAGTCCAATATGCATATTCTTAGTTGTTTGTTGTTGATTGATTTTTTAAACTCGACAATCAAAATTTTTGCCAAACTGTCAATTGGATTTTAATATTTTGAAATAACTAGTAGAAAACTATTGATCGTTTCTATCGAGAAAATCTCTAACGACTAGTTTTTTAATATCTGAGAATTACATATTTGACCTCCAATGGTTACATTAATTGAAGAGTGATAGAAAACTAAAAATTCCAATAAGATTGAAGTTCAATGGTGAAGAGAGATGAAGAGATTAAAGAGATGATTGTGCTAAAGCTTTCAGTTCTATATTGTCACCATTCTTTACTCTTTCATTGTTTTATAATATTTTTTTTTCTCTTTCACAAGGTTTAATATCTATCTTTAGCCTTGTTGTGATTGTATTTCAAGAGAGATTTTTTTTTTTCTAAAGTTGCATCTCTTATTTTATTAAACATTGTATTTTGTTGCTTCCTAGTGGGTTGTGCTAGAAGAACTAGTTTGGAGCTAGTTGATGTAAAAATGCAGTGGTATGCAACCTAACATTTTAATAAGGGATTTGAAAATCTCTAGTGAGGACCTAGAGTAGTGTATGTAGATTTGGGATAGCCAAACCACTCTAAAATTTTCTTATCTCATGTGCTTGAATATTTTCTCAAAAGCTTTCTATTACTTTGCATTTTATTTGTTATATTCCAACATTCTCACTCACTATTTTCAAAATATTATTCTTCAAAACAACATTTTAAGTGGCCAATTCAACCCCCCCCCCCCGCCCCCCAGGTGTGGTGCAACCAATGGTGACTTAACATTTGGTATGGTAAATCTAGTAGAATGGGATTTGTCCAAAAACCTTGTTTAATTACCTTAAAAGCCTGGTTGTGTGGTGGCATTGGCTTTTGGGTTGTAGTGAAGTCAATGTGTTTGTTTTATTTTCTTGTTGTTGTCTTTTATAGTTTAAATGTTAATGGATAATCAATCATGTACTTGTTACCACATAATACATAGTTCATACATCTTTCGTAAATTTTGGTCACCTTATTGTGTTTTTTTGTTGTGTACTTGGGAGAGTATCTCTTGATGAAGTTATAATGCCAAGGACAGTCCCTATTTTTCTCTTTTTTACTTTGGACAAATTTATTTTAGCAACAACTATGTATCTTCAACTTCAAGCAAGAATGAATTGAAAGAAGATAGTAGAAGACTTAACTTAAGGACCATCTGAAAGTTTTAAGAGTTGCATTTAAAGAATTTAAGAAATTTAGGAGTCAAGATAAATCCTCCACATCTCAATCTACTCAAATAATACTTCTTTATCCTATAGTATTTTGCTCATTGTGGAAGTTACTTAATTTGGATGAAATAAATAATCTATTTCATTGACAACTAGTAGAAACAAGCTATTATTCTATCTATAGTAATTGTGTACCCTAGTATTTGAGCATTAAATTTCATTGTGTGGTGTGGGTGGACAAATTCTTGTTGTTTATGGCTAGTTTGTTATTCATGGTTGTTTTTTTTTTTTTTTGTAGTTCTATTGAACTCCATATATAGTGTCTTTGTTCTAAAACAACACTCTTAAATGGTTAATCCCTTATGGTGACATGTTAAGTTATTCTTTTCCACTTATGGAGATAAAAACCAGATAAAAACCATAACTCAATTTAGGGCATGGAAGCATAGTTTTCCTTGTTTTGAATTTAAAATGTGCATTTACCATCCAACTTCTCCTACATCATGACTGAAGAGTGATTAAGTAGCCACATTGTGGAATATCAAAAATTAGTTAATTTGTAACTTTGAAGTGATGTTTTATTGACTTTTTAAAATCATAATAAGTGCTTTATCTATTGATCATATTTTGCTCTAATGCCTTCCAAATTACTTTGTTGCATTTACTAACTCTTCTAAAATTTATGTGGTATGCTAACTGTATCATATTCATTTGGTATTTGAATATAAAATATAAACCTTTGTGTATTATTTTCTTAAAGCAAATGACTAGCATTCTCAAAAGCAAATAATAATTTTTTTCTCCTACTAAAGGGAAATGGTAATTGTTGTAAATTTTTCTCACATAATATGTTGTTTGGGAAGGAGTGATGGATTATACAAACCTCTATGCATATTGTTTGCTACTTTTCTCTAGCTAACAACCTTTTTCAGACCTTGCATGAGCATTATACAAGTGTCTCAATTATACTACTATGGATTCATGCACTTAGAAAAATATTCACATTCTAACAATTTCAATTCTTTGTTTGTTTGTTTGTTTTTTTTTTTTTTTGTAGTATTTTGTTGAACACTTTTTTTTTTTTTTTTTATGTGATTGAAACACTTGCTTGTGTTGAACATGTCTTTTGGTATAGTCTGATGTTAATTAACACTTAGTTTTGGTATAAGAAGTCTTAATGATCGATGTAGATACTACGTACCTTGTGTTTGAATGTTAATGGATGATGATGGTTTATATTTTATTAAAACATATATTAGTTTTGATGTTATCTATTGATAGATTTAATTTTACATGAGATTCATTCTATAATTTGGTGTGTATAATGATAGGGTTAGTGGTGAATATCAATGATAAGATTAGCTGCGAGACGTTCTTGTCACTAATGATCGTCTTGTCATCTTTATTTGTCAGTCCAAACTATTAGTTCTGGAAAATGTTGTTATTTAAGACTTGTAATTCAGTAATTTTTTTTAAAGTAAGAATATTAAAAAATAAAAAATAACGCCAAAGTGACTATAGCCAAGGCCCAAGCATACCTTGAACCACAAAAAAAAAACTAGGGAGAACACAACAACAATCACTCTTTGGACCAAACCAAATGAAACAAAATAAAGGAATAAAGAAAATATATACAATGATTAGGAGATAAATGCTTGGAACACCTAAACTGTAAAGAGCTACTCATTTGAGATCACTCACATAAGCATAACTCAAGAAAGCACAAGCCTAGAAAAATGACGCAATAAGAGAACATGAGCACAGAATGCACTGGCACAAAGCATGAAAACACATGATCACAACAACCATCCTCCATAAAACATACGAATAGGTACTCATCATGGGAAAGGGTCTAAACTCTCGAAAGCCTCTAGACATGACGAAGGGCATGACTCTACAAAGACGACCTAAAATGAACAATCGCTTTATGAGTCCAAACAACACACTGGATTTGATGCACCAACTGAGAAACAGAGATAAGCAAATCTCTCCTGATCCCAAAAACATCTGTTGTTACATTCCTTCTAGATATAATACACCAAGGCATGAAACACTAGTTTGTTAGCCACCTGTTAAGGGCCCTTTTCGCTCCATCTAGCAGTTGCCCAGAGGAGACCCATATCCCATTGACACTATGGCCAACTGAATTTCTTGGATCTATGAAAGAAAAATAGCTCATCTCAAGAAAATGGACACTCAAAAAAGAAATGCAATGACTTTCTGCATCTGTCGTGGAAAGAAAACATCTATTCGAGAAAGACAAAAATAGGTCAGTATGATCAAGTGTAGATAAACGCTCTCGAATTGCATACTAGAGAATAAACTTATGGGCTGGGATACCCACAAAAGACCATACTAGCCTATACCAAGGAACCCAAGGATGTTTAACTTGAAGATCTTAGAATGCTACCTTGACAGTAAAGGCCCCATTTGAGGTCAAGAGTCAACGTGGCTCATCTCGACGCTCAAAATGAGGGAAACAAGGGAGATGGCTACGAATTAGGTCAGAGTCTAGGGTAAAGGAAGTCTCCAGTAAGATCCAAGAGCCATTTTTAATAAAATCCACTACCTTAGCTAAACTTGCAATACCTAATTGCCGGGATAATTGGTGAGAGAAACAATTAATGAGAACACCTAATGAGTGCCATTGATCATGCCAAAGGAATGTACTATGATCGTCCCCAATTCTCCATTTAAACCGGGATCTCATAACACTCCTTAGCGAGACTAACTTTCTCCACTACCATGGGCAAGCACAAGGTGTTTTAAGTAGCCAGAAACACGCCCATTTAATCCAATATGAATGCACCCATTTAACCCAAAGGAACTCCCTATCCTTTAAGAGTAATCACCAAATTAACTTGGCATTAGGACTTGATTCCAAATATAAAGAAGCTTCATACCCAAGCCCTCCCCGCTCTTTAGGGTAGCAAATCTCTTGCCACACCACCTTCACTTTATTAGAATTAACCTCATTAACACTCCATAAGAAATTTCTGATTAATTGCTCTATCTCTAGGATCACTCACTTTGAAAGGATAAACACGGATGCCTAGTACACATAGAAGGTAGATAGAACATAATCATTTTGGTGTGATTTTGAGAGAGTAGTTAATGGGCTTTTTATCCTTGCATCAAGGAGAAGAATTTTGGAGCATTTAGGAGCGTTTCGAGTGCATTTGGTGGTCGTTTGAAGCTTGACCAGAAACACGAGGCGAACCACCTAGGGTCGCCTGCAATTGCCTATTTGGGGTATTTTCCAATGGCCTTTCAGCTAGAAATTGGTGCCATTAGGATCAACTAGTTGACGACTTCAAGGGGGTGGTCTCAATTTGACCATTGGAGTAGTCACTAGCGGCTGGAAGTGAGGAAGGAGACCGATGCATGTCTGCACGCAGCATCCTTCACGCGCAGCCACACACAGAACGCGTGAGGGCGCATGACACAGGGGCAATTCTGGTATTTTGTTCCAATATTTGTCTAAATCTATTTTTGGAATTATTGTGTTGAAAAATTTGTGAAAACGTTTGAGAGGATAATTATTTTTGAATTATCGAGCTGAAAATTGGGAGAAAAATAGAAAAAATTATGGAAAATTGAGGAAAAATAGTTTTTGAAGCTTTTTAATTAAATATGGTGTTAAGGGAATGTCGTGGCTCGAGGTTGCGTATAAGTATGAGTGTTTGTGATTTGGCACACAAATCGAGGTCGTGCACAAGGATTCGAATACGTTCGAGGTGAGTGTTTGCCCCCAAAACTTGATTTATTGTGAGTGATTTTATCCTCAAAACTTGGTTTTGACTTGTGAGTAGTTTACCCAAAACTTGATTTACTGTGGGTGCTTCTACCCTAAAAACTTGGTGTTTGTTCTATCTGAATGTGCTGTGATTTCATGCAAAAATAGTTTTGTTGCATCCAAACAGTAACCAGTGACGGTTGGTTTTATGAGGGAGGTTCGTCCCTAAATGTTTTGAACTTGTGCATTGCATTTTATAAAATATTGTTTATATGATGCATTGAATTATAGAATGTGGCATTGTCATGCATTTTGTGATTGTTCATATGGAATGTCAGCATAAAATGTTGTCTGGATAGTGAAGTCATAATTCTCCAAGGGTGTGATGGAATAATAAGGGTATTTTGTGCTAGTGTGCATGCCGGGATAGCTGCCTTGGTTTCTGTACCAGGCTATTTGGTTAGGGAAGTTGCACTAGGATAACTAGGTGGTTTATATGGGATTTGAGCTGGGATTGGATAGTGGTTCCTGAATGCTTTTGAGTAGGAACGTAATCTCTAACATAAATGTGGTGAGCTGGGTTCTTGCGTTGATGTGACCCTCCTAGGTCGGGAGTTGGTAACGATTATTCCCTAGATGTTGGGGAGATGCGTTGACCTTGCCCTTCTTAAGCTAGAACCGTGTAGTGTCGATGTGTCGGTATAGCGACTTGGCCTTTAGAGAGATTGCTCTTTCCCCGTGGTAGGGTTAAGCTCTGTGTGGGATTCTCTTAGGCTAGAGCTTGCCAGGTTGTGTTAGTTTATTTCATGTCTTGCATACATTTATGAAAACATGTTTTTGAACTCTCACTTAGATGATTCATCATCTAATATGGACTATGTCCCTGAAATATTCAAACGTTCCAGGTAAAGCCAACAGTGCAAAAGGGAAAGGGATTGCCGAGAAGTGACGATGATTAGTGGATAAAATATAGTATGTCGTTTTCAATTATGCGGTTTATTTTGATGACGTCATGTAAACATTGGTCTGACTTTATGATATAAATAAAGTGGGTTTGGTTATGATTTATTGAGATTTCGATCTCGCTTTTGCTTTTGAAGTGATTTAACTGTCTTAGTTTATTAATGATTCTACGTTGATATTCTAAGAGGGTGTAACAGGATCTTCGGGGAACGATTTTTATGTTGAGTTCCCAGAATCTTACTTTAGCTAACGCCTTGGGAGAGCGGGGTGTTACATCATTATTGAAGTAAGGTCTCCGTGAGAGAACAAAAGCAGGTCATCTGCGAACATAAGCATCACTAATCGAGATTGCTCGCATTTCCAATGAAATTGGAAATTCGAAGTCATCGTACTTTGGCACACAATACCATGCAAGACCTACATCACAAGAACGAATAGGTAAGGGGAAAGAGGGTCCTCTTGTCTCAGACCTCGATCTCAAGAAAAAATCCATTAAACTACCCATTAATCTTAACCGAATATCAGGGAGTCGTAATGCACTCATGAATCTAGGTATATAATTACGAAGGGAAATTCATTAACTTAAGAACCATTAGGAGGAAAACCCACTCCATTGTATGATACGCTTTAGCTAAATCCACCTTTATCGCACAAACAAGGAGGTTCTCTATGGAGATGGTATTGAAAAACCAACTCTTGGGCCAACAGGACATTATTGCCAATAAATCATCTTGACACGAATGACGCTTGAGCCTCATCCACCAAACTAGCAAGCATTGGTTTAATTCTATTGGCTAGGATCTTGGTAATGACTTTATACAAGATGTTACAAAAAGAGATAAGCCGAAATTGCGATGATTACTCAAGGTTAGGGACCTTGGGAATAAGATAGATGACAGTTTCATTCTTTTACCTCAATAGGTGATCTGTAGAGAAGAAAACACAGATCACATCCATCACATCAGGACCCAAATTCTCCCAGGCCTTTCACAAAAATTTAACAATAAAACCATCTGGCCCAAGGGCTTAATCAACACCCATATTTAAGAGCATTCTTGTAATTTCCTCAACTGAAATGTTAGCGATGAGCCCCCTACTGATCCTGAGACAAGCGCCTCTAAATTAATGGGGTGACATTGTCAGGGTGTAAAGGAGCTGGACGTATACTTTAACCAAGAAGATTCTAGAAATAGGATATATACTATAATACTCGCAACCTCTTCTTTGGAATTTGCATTAGAGCCATCATCTCTCTGAAGGCTAATAATGTGGTGCTGATTCCTTTGAGCCAGCATAGACTGGAAGAAATAACGGGTACAACGATCCCCTTTTGCAGACCATTTAATCTGGGTATAAAGGTGAAAAAACTCATATTCTTGCTCTACACCTACCATATATTCCTTGGTTAGGTCAAGATCCTATTACCAAAGCATAGGGTCATGGGGGTTATCATGCAAAGCTTGCTGGAGCCTACGTAATCTAGCATGAAGATCCAGGACGTTCTCTAAGACATGACCACTAGAATGATTAAGGGTCTTTATAATGTCCTTAACCACTTTAAGCTTATTTACTACCCTAAACATAGAACGCCTATTTACCCGAGTACTCTAGATATAGCAGTCACCCTTATCTAGAAAAAAAAGTGTGATATGTCAGATGATTCATGAACCTAAAAGGACTATCAGAATTATGAGGATTTCCTGATAAGAAAACCACCTCGGAGCTATGATCTAAAATTCCTGGTTGCAAGAAAGTAACCATACTCTTTGGATATCGATTAAGCTAGTTATCATTAACTAGGGCTCTATCTGATTTCCTAAAAATACAATTCTCCCCAAACCTCTTATTGTTCCATGTCAACTTTGGCCCATTGAAGACCAAATCCTGGACTTAAATAGAGGAAATAAAATCATTAAATCTGTGCATCCCCAAAGTCGAAAAGATGTTGCCATCTTTCATCTTAGAGTTGTTGTGACAGACATTGAAATCATCAAGGATGAGCCAGGGCTAATTTGTATCACCTAGTAATTTCTTGAGGACTTAAGTGTAATTTCTATTGGGGAATAAGTAGAATTTTCCAAATCCTTGGGGCTTTATGGTAAATTCTCAGTTTTGTGAGTGACCGAATCAACCACGGAGAATGGCCTAAAGCATAAATATGTAAGGAAAATGATATGGGGTTAACAAACATTTTGAGGCGAGATTTATGGCATTGAAAGAAATTAGATCAGAGACGATTTCCAGTACAGCTGTGATTCAACCTAAATGACCAAGTGATCATAAACCACTTCTAAATAGTCAATGGAACCTTAAAGAGACTTTGATTTTGTAAATAGAACAACCCTAAAGTTGTAAGGCCCGTTTTTCGAATATTCCCACTTAGAATGGGATATTCGAAAGAAGGTCCTTACATAGATGATATAGAACAAAACTGAACTCAACTCGTTTCATTTCTAGCAGGGGAAATTTAAATAAGATTTAATTACATTCTCAATATCTCATGTCTCTAGGCTCGATGGCCATACAAAATAATAAGAGGCTCAAATGCCAATAAATATAACAAATCCTCATCACTATAAATATCACCAAATAACTAACTAGGATCTTTGAAGCTAGAACGCGTCTTCGTACACCACTATCCCTGGGCTGCAGTCCTACTTGACTCGCCCCCAATAACCGTCTTTCCTTTACCTGGAATGCCAAAGAAGATCAAGTGAGCCACAAGGCTCAGCAAGTTCGAGAAACAATGAACAAATATATAGGATTCAAGAACATGATGACACCAAGAAGAGTAATCAAGGATTCCACAATTATATACAAGATTCATAACTCATGAAATTATCAATTTAACTCAATATATCCTGTCACCATGTATCACAATGAAAATGTGCATAAAATTTCAACGTCATTATTAATTCTCACAGGCTCGCAAGCCATCAATCAATACATGCAAGAGTGCATCATTTCATTACCAATATCAATTTTCTCGGCTCTCAAGCCATAGATCAATGCATGCAAAAGTGCATAAGTTTCATAAAACCTCACAAATAAATATAGAGCCAACCTGCTGGTCTATGGCCACCTCGTCCCGTGCCAGGTGCTCTAGGGTACCCTTTCTCCCTCTGCGCAAAATAATAGGTGCGCAAAACATATATATATGTAACATGTACGTGTATGCATCAGGTATGCATTTGCTAACCTTATGTATTTAAATTCTCTTTTTTCTGCGCTATTCATACTTTCAACATTTCTTACCCATACTGAGTATTTTCCATCATCAGATAAATTCAACATATCTTACTTCACAACGTTTACCACATTTAAGATGTAATTTATGACACATAAATTCTTGATGTAATTTACAACACAAGAATAGTTCTTTGAGAGATGCTATTTAATATTAAATATCGATTCACCAGCTGAGGAGTATTATAAATTTAATAACCATCTTCCCATCATATGATTGTTGTGATTTCATTTAACTAGTGATAGTATGCATTTACTTGCATTCATGCTCATAGCTTAAATTCATGATTAGTTCCCATGCGATCAAATGACCACACCATGCGAAATTGCTGACCGAACATAAACCTGAAATTTTTCTAAGGCAATGAACCAAATAGAACATATTTTGAAAATGTCTTCATTTTGAAAAACTAACTCCCGGTAATTTGATATCTAGTATTCATTGTTGCAAAAATAATTTTTAATGAATTTTTCAAAAAACAGAAACTAGGTAATTCGATGGTGTTAAAATTGTAAATTCGTGAATTTGTACTAAAACCAAAATTCTATCTTTTTATTGTTATGGCTTTTGATTTTTTTAATATTTTTATTGAATCCAAATGGGGGGTACTTTCTTATTTACATTTATGTATTAAAGTAAATGAAAGTAAAATATAAATTAAGGAAACTGCAAACATTTACTTAAGTTAGAGAAAGGTAAATAGATAGGCTGCCAGCAGGAAGCTCCCACTCAAAGGCTTATGGAATGGGCTCGGGAATAGCTCGAGATCTTTGAGTTCGTAGCTTACAGAGAGAGCTCAAGAGAGCTCGCGGAAAGGACAAGGCAAACGACCTCGAGGTCATGAGGTCGACTTGAGTACACTGAACGATCTTGTGGCATAGAGGTTGAGCAAGAGCTCGTTGGACGAGCTCGAGGTCAGGCGGGCGGCAAGAGCTCTTGGTCAACAGCTTGAGGAACGAGTTCGCGGCCAACAGCTTGAGGAACGAGCTCGCGAATAAGCTTATGGTCAGGGAGCATATAGGTGTGAGCTCGTGGAAAAGAGCTGGAACGAGCTCTCGGAGAGAACTGGAACGAGCTCGCTAGAACATCAATAAAGCTGAACATGTGTATATATATAACTGGGTCTTTCGAACAGAACATAACAGGGGCATTCGAACGACTGTTTACGCATGAGAATATGGTGGATTAGCTAGGCAGGTCAAGCTCTAATAAACTTTACAAATCTCTGAGGGGTATTAGCTCATTACGCATGTTGTATATATGTATTTATAAATGGGTCTCATATATGGGCAAACAGTATATATATTTTCAGTTGAGCTTTTTCTGTTTGTATGAGACCTCCAAATACCTCAATGAAATCATTCTAATGGACTGAGCATTTTACATTCAAACACAACACGTATACATATAACAAGCATTTGGATCAGCGAGCTCATTCAGAGGAGATATACACATATATATATATATTGAATTCTACTTCTTTGGATGCAGAACGAGCAGAGGTTCTCATCCTCACCTAGTTATATAAAATGCCATTCACGAAGAAAGCTTGGGGGTGAAAACAAGCCCCATTTCGAGACCACAAGGAGACCCACAAAGAGATATAGAAATAAAAGATTGAACACAATGAGCTAGAATGAACTGAAATGGACACAGTGAACTGAAATGGACACAGTGAACCAACATGTACACCTCAATCGTGTTAGCAGAAGATGATGTATAAAAGAACTTGCATCATGAAGTTAAAGCAAAAGGTAAAAATCAAGGAAGCTTGCATTGATAATGGATATACCTATATAGGAGAGCTCGCACTAAAATAAGTGGAAGTGCGTGAAGAACTTGCAGAACAGTAAATGAGATAGCAGGAAATCAAGGAAGTGAAATACTAAATGTATAAACGAGCTTGCACTGAAAATGAAGAGAGAGTGCAAGAAGAACTTGCCTGATAACTTCACTATGCAGAAAAATCCTCCATTCTTGAAGCTACTATCAACCCAGACGGAATACCAGCAACCAGGAGGGAAAAAGAGAGATAAAAAGAAGAAGAAGGATGAAAGAGTTTCTAAAAGGGAAAGGCTGGCACATAGCAATTAAAGGTCGTCGATGCAGCTGAAGCATGAAGAAGGAAATGCACAATCTGCACCTGCAACTTGGTTGAAATGACCTGATTGCCCTTCACCTTTACAATGGTCAAATGGAAGACCAAGGGCACTATTGACATTTGACGGCCAATTTAATTTATTATTATTTTCTTTCAAAAATTTCAAATCTCATTTCCTAATTGGGCTTAGCCCATACCGTGGGCCATTACATGGCCCAACTCATTAACCCAAGTAAATTATCATAGTCCAAGGCCATTCATAATATAATTAAAATTTTTGAACACATCACAATGGCCCAATTTATTTGGACTTTCCCCACATTGTTGGATCCCATTTAGATGGGCTGCAAAATTCTCATTTCCTCTTACTCTTCATTCCATAAACAAATAAAAATATTTTCAACCCTCAATTAATTAAAACAAAAAAATTTTTTGAACCCAAAATAAAATACCCAAAAACGTCTAGACCCCCTAACGGGTCGTTACAAAAGTGGTTTAATATAGGAATTTTTGGAAGATAGGGCCTAGGTACGATTTTGAGCCTCTGTGTAATTTTTAATTCTAGTTGATAAGGGGTTGAAAATGATATTTTTCTGGATTTGTTAGGCCAAATGAGAAGCATGGAACTTAGGGGTCCAAGTGGTGAAATATCAAAACTTGAGAACTTGAAATAAGGGCTGAAATGAAAAAAGAAAAGGTAAAGGGGCCAAAGTGTAATTTTTCAAAGTCTACAAGTGTGAAACCTGCAAAGTCGGTGGCCGTTGGTGAAATTCAGCATTTTTTATGATGGGACAGCTGAGGTCATGCCTAGGGTAAGTCATTCGTGGCCTAAAAAGCTTGGGGACCAAGTTCTGGCCATTAATTGGCTGAGAGATGGCCAAGTTTCGCTTATAAATAGGCTGAGGGTTTCAAAGGTTTTAGGCATCAATTTGTTCGTGTTTTGAAGTGTTTTTAAGATATTGGAAAAGGGCATTTTTTTCCTTGGTGTGTGGGCATCATTTCTAGAGAATTTTAGTGAGTTTTCATGATGGTTTAAGGATGTTTTGAAGGGTGGTCGAAAAATGCAAGTTTCACCTAACCCGGACGTGTAACTGACCAATTGGGAGCATTTTGGTGGTGTTTTCGGGCCAAAAAGGTTGCCCTCATAATCGACTTGAAGAATACTTCAAGGGGGTAGGGTCAAATCGACTATCGGAGGTCGTTGCAGTCGTCGGCAACGAAAGGCTCGCTTGAGAAGACAAGATGCATGAGTTGCATGCACGGTTTAATACACGTAGGGCACGAAGGTGGCACATGAGGTATCAATTTTGTCTGAAATTAATTTTTTTATTTTTTTGAAATTATTTTATGAATTATGGTGGAGAAAATTTTGGGAAAATGCTTGAGGAGATAATTATTTTAGAATTATCGAGGGAAAAATAGGAAGAAAATAAGAGAAAATTATGAAAAAAATAGATGTTAATATTTCTTTTGAATAATTATGATGTCTAAGGATTGTTGAGACTTGAGGTTGAGTAATAGTATAATGATTTGAGGCCTGACACTAAAATTGAGGTTAGGCATTAAAATCAAGGAATTTTGTGTTACGATCAAGGTAAGTAGTTCTACCAAAAAATTGGTTTGACTTGTGAGTGTTCCTATAATTGATTTGGTTTCATGCAAATGGTTTTGTTGTATATGAATGGTTTAACTTGTGGATGGTTGTTTTCATGTGGGAGGTTCTTGCCAAAATGTTTTATACATGTGCATTGAATTTTATGCGATAAATTATGTACATTGAAATGTTGTTTTATATATGCATCGAATCATGGTATATGGCATTGATATGTTTGTGTTATCCATGTGGGATGTGGGTTGTCAACCTGTGTTGTGGCACTTGAGTGATGGCACTAGGGATGCGTGCCAAGGATAAATGCTCACTTGTGGTGGGGTCGAGAGTAGACACCACCCCGGATGGACCACAAGTGGCGGGGTTGAGAGTGGACACCACCCCGTATCGGGTTAAGTGGCGGGATTGAGAGTAAACACCACCCTAGGTTCCTTTGAGTGATAGCATTGTTTCCGAGGGTGACGTAGTTTCCTAGGGATAGTGTTGATCATCTTGTGGCCAAGGTTTGTGTTGACGTGATCCAAAATGCTTTTGAGTGGAAACATAATCCCTGACATAGTAATGGGGTGATTCCTTGGGTTCCTGTGTTGATGTTGACCTTTTCGTATTGGAAGTGGTAATGATGGTTTTTTGTTGTGTGAGGAAGAGGCGTTGATGTTGCCCTCTTAAGTTAGGACTATGTTATGCCAATGTGTCGATGTGGTTGTGTTGCCTTCAGAGAGATTGTTCTTTCCCTGAGGTATGGGTTAAATGTTAAGTGGGATTCTCTTGAGCTGGGACATGTCGAGATATGTCAATTTGTTTTATGGTTTTGCATACATTCATGAAAATGTTTTTGAACCTTCACTTAGATGATTCAACATCTAATTTTAACAAAGTCCCTAAAATATTCAAACGTTCCAGGTGAACATAGCGACACCAGGGGAAAAAGGATAATCGAGATGTAACCTTTGGTTATGTAAGTGATCGTTAGCATGCCTTTTTTCTATATTTAAGGTATTCAGTTGTTACTTCTAAGAGATGAGTCTCTATGTAATTTGTTTTGAAGATAGGTTGTCAAACAATGGTACGGTTTCTTACGTTATGAATAAAGTGAATTCAGTTATGTACCATATTAGGTTTCAATCTTATTTCCGCATTTATGACACTACAAAAAAACAGCATTTTAGCGGCGGTTTTTTTGTTATTTAGCGGCGGTTTCTAACCGCCGCCAAGTGCTTTAGCGGCGGTTTTGAAAACCGCCGCTAATACAGCCGTCGTGAGGTATTTAGCGGCGGTTTTCAACAACCGCTGGAATAACCGCCGCTAAATGTTGTTTTTTGCGGCGGTTTAGAAACCGTCGCTAAGTTTGACATTTAGCGGCAGTTTTGTAAACAATTAGCGGCGGTTACGTAACCGCCGCTAAATATTTAGATATTATTTTATTTTATTTTTTAGATACGGTTTTATTTTGATTTTAGCGGCGGTTTTGAAACCGCCGCTGAAATAAAATAATTTATAAACAATTACGGCGGTTTAATTTTGATTTTAGCGGCGGTTTCATAACCGCCGCTAAAATAAAATCATTTATAAAAAATAGCGGCGGTTTCAAAACCGCCGCTGAAATAAAATAATTTTTAAAAAATAACGGCAGTTTTGTTTTGATTTTAGCGGCGGTTTGAAAACCGCCGCTGTAATAAAATCATTTATAAAAAATAACGGCAGTTCTGTTTTGATTTTAGCGGCGGTTTCAAAACCGCCGCTGTAATAAAATTATTTCTAAAACATAGCGGCGGTTTCAAAACCGCCGCCGAAATAAAATCATTTATAAAAAAATAACGGCAGCTTTGTTTGATTTTAGCGGCGGTTTCAAAACCGCCGCTAATTTTTCGGGTTGATTTTTGGCACTTTAGCGGCGGTTTTAATTTTCAAATCGTGGCTTTTAGCGGCGGTTTTGAAACCGCCGCTAAAAGCCTAAATAAATCGCTGCCAGCTTGCTTTTTTGGTTCACCAAATCAAAAACCTGTGCCAAATTACTCACAATGCAACTCACAAATAACCTAAAATTTATAACATATATACAAAATTCACATACACAACATTTCAATCCATTTAATCAATAAACCATAAATATTTAATACAACTTAAATATCCAAATATGTAACATATTTTAAACAATTTAATATCCAAAATGAAGTTCCATATCATCACATCAACTTTGTTGGTTTGGATCTTGATGGGTCTGATGAATGTCATGGCTTGCATTAGAAGAGAGCCTTCCTGCTGGTGACACTGGTCCACTATGTGCATCTGGTGCCTAAAATAATTAAAATTATATTAGATATGTATACAAAAAGAAAAAACATACTTTGATGAATATTTGTGGAGATAAACATAAACAATCACTTGAAATGAAAAAATAAAATTCATAATTTAAGAATTAATATACTAACATACCATTGTATTGAGCATAGCAGCAAACTCGGGTGGTATATTCCCCACGATATTGGTGAAAATATAAGCCATTGCACTCTTTAAACTTCGAACCTCTTGTTGACTAGTCTCTAATTTTTCCTCCAATTTTTTCACATATACAGGTGTACTAGTATTATTGGATGGCGAGGATGTCCCACTGGTGGTCCCAAAAACTTGGTGTGGACTAGGACTGAAGCCCAAACCTCGAACTCGGCCTGAATGTTCTTTTCCTAGCACACGAGCAAGTGAATCATTTAAGGAGACTGACTGTGAAGACGTGCCTTGGCTCTCAATCTCCAAAATTTTCTCCTATATAGATTAAAAAACAATATCAATCATAAAAATTTGAACAGCGTGTTGCGACAACATGGAGATCTTGAGTCTTGAAGCTTCATCACATCAATTTGTGTAGCACTAATAAGATACTTTTTTGTGTGAGTATCGCAAAGGCTCAGAAATAATTGACTCATCAGGAAAAAAGAAAAGGCTTGTAAACAATTCAAAATTCTTAAATAATGCAACTGTTTTTTCTCTTTATGCTGTTAAATTATGTAACTTTGCTAAGAAGTAAGGAGCCCTCTAAAATGGTGTCATGTTGTGTTGAATATCGTGTCAAGTACCAAAACAAGGTGGATTCTCTTGAATACATGTAGGCGGGATGGCAATGGTTCACCCATTTAATAAATGTTCAAAATGTTTAAAATTTGAAATAAAAGACAAAAATAAGTGGGCTGTTATTTTCTTGTATGTATATTATATATACTTGTCTGTTAAAGTATCTTTCAGTAGTGCCATAATTTTTTGAAGATTGCATGCCAAAGTTTATGTGTTGCATTAATATCCAGATCCGGTGCTCCATGTTTGTATGCATGCTTCTTATTAACTTAAAATAAGTTTTATGTTTGATTTGTTTTATTGCTTTGTATTTATTTAATATGTTCATTCCTCTATCAGATGCATTTGACACCAAGCAATTGTTGTGTGCTATGGAAAAGCTGAAACATGGGCAAGCAGTGGATATTCCAAATTATGATCTAAAGACTTACAAAAAGGATGTCTTTCCAGCGCGAAGGGTAAAATTCTTTGAACATGGAGCATAGAAAATGTCTTAGTGAAACTTCTTATAGGTGAATAACCATGGGATGGCCTTTGTCTCTACTTGTTGCTTTTATGTTCTCTGTGTTTATAATTTTTATGTTGCCTGCCTTTTGTGTATCTTGACTTGCGTTCTCTGTTAGCATAGTTTGCTATTTTAGTTTTAACACCAACTTATTGGATGCATTTTTGTAATTTCTTGCTGCTTTTGATTTGTTAGAATTTTCTCAAGTGCATGACTAGATATTAATGCACACTTTACGGAATCTACCAGTGCTATTAGTGAATTTTCATAAAGAACAAGACCTGATCCTGAAGTTTTAAATGATTAATCTAGATACTTCTTTCCAAGTTATATGTTAATTTCCCGCTCTAATTACTGATGCCATGAATTTGCCAGGTTAATCCTTCAGATGTGATAATTTTGGAAGGCATACTCATTTTCCATGATCCTCATGTGCGAGACCTGATGAATATGAAAATTTTTGTTGATACAGGTTCATTTTCTTTCCTTCTTTTTGGTGCGTGGATCCAGGGTGTGATGAGCAATTAGAATCATGAAATATTAAATGTTTGATATTAGGATTGCAGGTTTTATTTAAGTTTTAGAATTTCAGTTTAAATTTTAGATTTTATTCTTGATAAGAGTTATTTAGAGTTTATCTTTTATTTATAGATCTTTTTGAGGTTTGAGTTATCTTTTAGTTTTGGCCTATAAATAGGCATAGGATGTAATCAGAAAAGCAGTTTTTGATTGATATTGAATACAAATTGCTGATTTTCTCTTGTCTATTTCTTCTTCTCACAAGACCAACCAATATATCCAAGACCTTCCTAAGACACTATCAGGATGGGATTGACTTGCGACAAACTTTTCTCTGTTAGGCTTCACATCCTTGTTAGACCACAATCATACTTTACCACAGTTTGATCCAGTATTGATTTTAAACATCTTTGCCTCCCCTGCCATGGTAGCCCTTTATAGGCTCTTTTATCACTTGATGTCAACTCACTCAGTAGTTGAAGTAAATTTTTATACTTCTAAGATAAACAACAATAACATATTGAGCCTTAATCCCACTAGGTTGGGTTAGCAACATGAATTCTAGTTGGCCAATTTTTTTTATCAACCAATGAGCAGATCCACCTTATCTTATGAAAATAAGGAAATACAATTAAAAAAAAAAACTAATACAAGTTGGTGATATACCATTTGTTTATTTTTTCCCCCTTTTTCAGCCTCATTAAGCATTAATAATATTATGTCTTCCGGTGCATATCCTTATGGTGTCAGGTGGGGCATTACCTAGACAATCTAGATAAAACAAACCGGGTGAGTTATAACTCATTTACTAATAAAGCATAATATAGATAAAAACTTCTTCTATGATTCAAAAAATGGAATGGTTATGATACAAAAAAAACTTACGCTTATAGTTCGTGCTCCTTCATTCACAAAAGATCCATCTTTCTTCTTATGCGTCGCAATGTATAATAAACCCCTACTCACAGGCTGGCCACTCTCAATTTCCTATAATTTAGAACAATTTCACATAAATATTAGTTGATGTTAGAATAAAAAATTCATATTAAGGATAAATTTTCGCAATATTACCATCTCATATTTTTTCCTTGCTAGACTCTTCGACCCTCCTGTGTGTGGAATTGTCAATTTGAATCGATTTTCAGCATTTTTTTGACATATCTCCTAGATATCCAACAAAAACATCATTAGTTTAATCTTAACCACTTAATCGTCTAAATATTAGTAATCTTATAAGCAAGATTAGTAACATCACCTTAGTCTTATCTCGTGCACGATAGTCAATAAAACTTGCCCATTGGTCTTGAGATATTCCCGGTGGATGCTTTGTAATATTTGCTTCTCGACCAATATTGGGATCATACCACTCATGGTATAATTTACATCTATTGTCCTTCCATTTCTTCCCAATGTTCTTCAAAATAAAATTTTTAGCAGGCCCCTCGTCAACATTAAATTTTTCCTTCAAAAAACAACAATATTAGTTACAATAACATATTCAAAAAATATATCAAAAAATACAATATTAGTTAATTACCATGATTCTATTTTTGTAAATATCTTCTTTGTATGTCTTCGGTACTTTGTGCCAACTTTCATAATTGACAGGAAAAGCAACAAAATCAGAGGCTAATTCTCCTAAAATCCCTCCAAGAAGTCCAGCTGGATCTCCAATTGGTTGGAATGATTCATTGAACTCTAACATAACACGCCTTCCACGTGCTAGTAACCAAACATCTTTAACCCTTAGTTTTTCTTGTTTTATAAGCCCTTCTTCATCTGTCAATCAAAATACATATACCTAATTTAATAATTAATGCAAGTATATAATAATTACATGCAATTTAAATATTTTGTGCATACCTATCACATTAAATGTCCAGTAACGACGTGATGTAGACGAGGCTGTCGATGGAATATTGTGAGAGAGATGTGGGGTGGATGATTCTGATGGAGTCTGCCTAGATCCTGGAGGTTGTGATGGGGCATGGCCAGATAATGGAGGTTGCAGTGGAGTTGGGGAGGATGCTATAGGTTGTGGTGGAGCTGGGGATGATGCTGGGGGTTGTGGTGGAGTTGACAATGATGCTGAAGCATGTGTGGGAAGTGAGGCATCTCCACCTAAATCAGTAATGCCTGTCTTTCTTAAACGTTTCTTCCTAATCATTGCTGCAATTTTTTATACATGAGAAAAACATGCACATATATATAAAGCAAAGCAAAAAAACAAGTTCACACTTACAGAACATATATATGAATCCATAAATTGAAGTCCATAAATGTGCATAAATTGCTAATTGAAGTCCTTAACAGTGTGGTTACTAGTGAAATGCCATAAATTGAAGTCCAGCAAGTAATCAAGAGAAGAACACAAGTTCACACTTACAGAACATATATATGAATCCAAGATTGCTAATTAGTAATTACAGATGAAAGAAAGTCTTGACTGCATTGCTTATCCTTCAAATGCAGTCACAAGAAAACATCCTCAACAGTTTGAACATGTAAGGTTTCATTAGGTTAGCTTGTATTCGAATGTGCTACTTCTTCCCAGTCTACATTGACTAACTGCCATGAAAATAGCTCTGTTTGTGTCCTAAGCGGTCCTGTATTTATTATCTAATTAGTTACCCTTCTAGTAAGACATGTGAGGTGATGGTGAAAAAAAAATGTTAAACCTTTATGTTGTGTTTGCTTATTATATTGTTGTTACCACTTCTCTATTGGTACCTCTTAGACGTTTCTTCCTAATCTCCCAGACATGCAGTTACTTGAACTATAAGTACCATTTTCTTTACTCCATGAAGAAAACAAGAAGTATGACATGGTCTTTTATAACCTATAAGTACCATTTTCTTTTCTCCAAAATTCTGAAAACGATGTATAAAAAACTGAAGAACGTTTTTTGAACATGGAGATAAGGCAGCTTAATTACTTCACTTGATTTAGCAGTCGTAAACATGAAATCTGATACAGGTTTTTGCTGAAAATGTAAATTAAACTATCCTTATGGAAATACTAGTTTACATGTTTGTTTAATTAGAATAACGTTGGAGCATTTGCACACACACATAATCTGCAGGGACAAAATTAGGCACGTCTCAATAACAAATACCAGGACTCTTAAAAGACAATCAATTAATATACCAAGATCTTCTCTCTTATATTAAAATCGAACCTGAGGAACTGCGGGAGGAGAGAGCGAGTCAGCGACTGCGAGAAGCGAGAGCGAGCGCAAGCGACGGCGGGCGAGGGGCCGAGGGTGAGCGCGATCGACTGCGAGCGAGGGGTCGAGGGCGAGCGCGAGCGACGGCGAGCGAGGGAAGGGCGAGAGCGAGCGAGCGAGGGGCCGAGGGCTAGCGACGGTGGCCGAGCGAGCGAGGGGCCGAGGGCTAGCGACGGCGGCCGAGCGACCGAGGGCGAGCTCGAGCGAGGAGAGGGCAAGAGCGAGCGAGGGTCCGAGGGCTAGCGACGGCGGGCGAGCGGCCGAGGGCGACCTCGAGCGAGGGGAGGGCGAGAGCGAGCGAGGGGGCGAGGGCTAGCGACGCGAGGGAGAAGGAGAGACAGAGATCGAGAAGGGTTCGCAGAGAGAGAGTAAAATTGGGGGAGGGAATTTGGGAAATTGGGGGTGCTTGGCGCAGGCGGGTAATGTGAAATTGGGGGAGGGAATTTGGTTTTTTTGTTTTTAAGTAATTTATTTTATTTTTTAATTAATTATTTAACTATGACATTTAAAGTAATTATATTTAATATACATAATTTAATATAAAAAATTAATATTGTTGACTAATTTATATTTTTAAATAATATAAAAATATTAAATTTAATTATGTGTAAAACTTAATTCATATTAGACATTATCTAAAAAAAAGATTAAAAAATTATTAAAACAATGTAAAACTTAATTCACGAATTAAGCCTGGTCAAGTTCTTTTGAATTAAGCCCAATTAAGTTTTTTAAAACTTACACTATTGCAAGTCATCTGAGCGTTGAGTACAAATAACTCAGTGGCTATGACTATGGTTGTGACAAGAGACATTTGAAGTAAAGAGGGAGTTAAAAGAAAAAATCGAAAAGGAAGTGACCATGCCATGGATTTGGGGAAGTGACTGGCTATCTGTCTCGCCGTCTATCTCTCTGATAGTGGTTATGATACTTGTGAGGTGATGGAGGATGAGATGGTTTTGGGGAGAAAATATGTTGAGTATTTGATCTCAACCATTGACACTGTTGGCGTTTTTTTAACTTCATGTCTCAACCATATGAATTTAAATTAATTCACATATATTTATGATTAATCAAATATTGTAATGCTTAATTAATCAAACACAACACAATGCATTGCATTTATTGATTAATCAACACACAATATAGATAAAGATAATACTAAATATATTATTAATCAAAGTCATGTTTGATGTATACTATATATATAAAGATTCTTATATATTATATAGAGAAATGTACATTCTGATCATATTAGATGTATTGTTATTTTTAATTCAAAAAATTATTATAAAATTATGTGATATAACAAGTTTTTTAAGATTTGATGTGTTTTTCTTGACTCTATCATCAATGTAAAAATATTTATATAATATTTTCAATATAAGAATAGTATTTATATATATATTCTCTAAATATTATTCAATTCAATTTTAATATACTTTTTTCCATTAAAAAAATATAATTCATATAGTAACTTCTTTTTTAAAATATGAAACCGCCCCTTTCTCTGATCTCTCCTCCCCTCTCATTTTTTTCATTTTGTATATATTTATTAACTATTATAAATAGTTAATTATTATACATTTAATATATATTTTAATTTATAAATTTTTATATAAATTAGTTTACATGTATATATATTTTATTTTATATTTTATGCACATGAAATATAATAATTTATATATTTAGAATTTAATTTCTATATTTATAGATAAAAATTTATATTTTATAAACTAATATTTTAAAATTTTACATTTTAAAAATTAGAAAGTGAAAAAAATTAATTGATAAATTAACTGATAAATTTATATTTATATATTATTTAATTGATAAATTTAAAATAAATAAATTATTTAAAATTAAATTAAATAAATTAATTGATTTAAAAATTTAGATTATTTTGCAAAATTTAATTTAATTTTAATTTTAAATTATTAATTTTTTAAAAATTTAATTTTTTATTTTTAAATTTTGAAATTTTGCGACGGTTATTTGAAACCGCCGCAAATTTATTTTTCAATTTTATTATTAACGAATTTAGCGGCGGTTCTATTAAAACCGCTGCTAAATTCAATTTTTTTTGAATTTTTTTTATTAAAAATTTTGGCGGCGATTTTATTAAAACCGCCGCTAAATTTAATTTTTATTTTTAAATTTCCAAATTTTGCGGCGGTTATCTGAAACGGTCGCAAAATTTATTTTTCAATTTCATTATTAACGCATTTAGCGGCGGTTCTATTAAAACCGCCGCTAAATTCTATTTTTTTTGAATTTTTTTATTAAAAATTTTGGCGGCGGTTTTGTTAGAACTGCCGCTAAATTTAATTTTTATTTTTAAATTTCTAAATTTTGTGGCGGTTATTTGAAACCGCCGCAAAATTTACAAATTTAGCGGCGGTTTTATCAAAACCGCCGCTAAATTCAATTTATTTTTAATTTTTTTATTAAAAATTTTGGCGGCGGTTTTCATAAAACCGCCGCTAAATTTAATTTTTATTTTTAAATTTCTAAATTTTTGCGGCGGTTATTTCGAACCGCCGCAAAATTTATTTTTTCAATTTTATTTAGCGGCGGTTTTGTATAAACCGCCGCTAAATTCAATTTATTTTGAATTTTTTATTACGGAATTTGGCGGCGGTTTCTTAAAACCGCCGCTAAATTTAATTTTTATTTAAAATTAATTAATTTGGCGACGATTTTCGAAAACCGCCGCAAAATGTTATATAAACCGCCGCAAAAAACCTATTTTGCGGCGGTTTTTCAACCGCCGCAAAATTCAATGTTTTGCGGCGGTTTTCAAAACCGCCGCAAAAAAATCGCCGCAATAAATCTGTTTTTTTGTAGTGTGATGATGTTATCTGTCTTCCCTTATTAATTATTATGTTTGATATGTTAAGAAGGCGAAACAGGATTGTTGGGGATTTGTTATGTGTATGGATTGAGGGTATGAGTAGGAGAATATGTATTCCCGAAATCTCAGGTTAACATCATGCACGGTTGGAGCGGGGCGTTACATCATTAACTACCAACATCCCCACACCCCTAAGAGAGTTCCACAAACGAGCTTGATCCACTTCCTTATTTCTAGCATAAAATGTAAGAAAGAAGAAAGGGAGAGTTAATCACTAGGCCCATGACTCTCCTATGAATGAATTTCTCAAATCTATTCAAGACAAACAGATTAAGGATAGACGGATCATAGCCTATCCAAATACGACCCCCTTCATAAACGTTATAATTAAATTCCTAATTCCAAAAAGGCATAATAAGACAGGAAATCTCCCCAGCCAGCCCTTAACGAACCCTAGTCTCTTAAATAACCACAATCGATACCTTTATAATTAAAAATGAGCAACCTCATCTCCCATTGCTTAGGGATCCGATTTAGCCCCCTCACGTTCCAAGCAACCATTTGCATTATTAAATCCTCTTGGGGATCGAGTCCGAGCTCATGGACCTTTTTTGCTTTATCTTATTGCTATTCTTCTTTTTCCTCTCCTTCTTTGCTTTGGTTTTAGTCTTAGTTAGAACTTTTTTTGAACTCATACTTGTTTCCCTATCCCTTTTCTCCTGTCATGGCTATAGAAACCCCATGATCCCTTTTGGCCCCATAATTTAGATCCTCCTCAAAATTTAGATCCTCTGACTCCATAAGAGAGTGGGTATGTTGATCCATTTTTGATAAAGGACAAAATCTATTAGCTATTGCATCAAAATCTTAAGGGATAGAGTTTATAGAATTCAATATATGCATACGATCAAACTCACGCTCCTCAAGGTTAGAAGATGGCCCTATGTCCCTATCCCTAGCAATCACCGCTTCCTTACCTTTTTTCTTTTCCATTGTTATAAATCCCTTTTCTTGATCCTTTGGGCCTCAAGCCTTTGCACCTTTGGGGTCAAGTTTAGGCTTCCTCGAGCCTCATGAATATGGGTGCCCAAAGACCCAACAATGAGAACAGACTGATGGTATCCATTGATACTCAATCGGAAGCCTAGAGATATGACAATCCCCAATAGCTTCATTAAGACCTTAAACAATATCAATGTGCTTGGAAATCTAAAAGAAACACTAACTTCAACACAAACCCTAGCATATCCAAACCTCGATCTATCTTCTGTCATGGGGTCTGCATGAAAAGGACTCCCTATCTGGCTTGCCATTACTGAAATCCCTTTTAACGACCATCTTTCTAGAGGAGGGTTATGAATCTTTATCAAAAAGGGAATTGAAGAGTGAGACTCTTTTGCTAAATTCTTACCCACCTCCCAACATTTCAAAATAAATAGGCAGACCACAAAATGATATGGACCCACATAAAGAATTCTTAATATATTTTCATGGGAATAAAATTGGAAAAAGAAAAACCACATTTATTAAAAAAAATTCAAGAAGCCCATGGCGTTGCCACATTCGCCTGGCAATATTCTGGACTACTGGAAAAGACAGCTTCTTCTCCATAAAATACCCTACTAATGTATTCCTCCAATATTCCGAACATTCATCAACAACATCACTAGGTAATTTAACTAAAGGAATGTCAGATGACAGACCTGGTAGTAGAAAATATTCCAACCAGGAGGCCTTCAATGACATCTGCCCAAGATTTGATTGGTTGCACAGGAGGCCTCGATTGGCTCCTATTAAATTAGTCTCTGCTAGATGAAATAAGCAGGTTGAGAAGAATTATTAGGCTTGAGTTGATTCCTGTAACTCAGTTGTCTTATAGGGCAGTTGGGCCTTTGATTTTGGGCCTTATCACGTGGGCCATTGAAGCTGGTCCTGCCCGACCCGACCTCACAAGCCATCTTCCACGCTACCCAAACCAACACCAGGGGCCCAATCATTCTTCTCTAAACGACCACTTTTCAATTGGTAATTGGAGTGAGTAAATGCCCCCAAAAACCTTGGTTCGATGGGTTCTCCTACCCAAATCTCGCTTCAAGTAGGGATCTATTCCTCAGTAGCTTAATAATTATTTTTAGTAACAAGAATCACACGATCACTAATACAATTACCAACAGATGATGTTGTCATTACATTCCTTTGACGGTAAAAGAAAAAAAAAGGTGAAATGAGTGAGAATGATGGACAATTATTAGCATTCCTTAGCAATACACAACAAAGTAATAGAAACCTCTCGAAAACATGGAGCCACTAAAATATACAAAACTAAATTTCTCGATTATCGTTGTTTTCCAACATTGACCAAATAATCATTCATCCTACACAATACACCAATAACAGTTACTGTTCAATTTTTTAGGACATAAAAAGATTAACTTGAAGACCATATGCATGTAATTCAAGAGCCAGCTTTTTGACAGCAAGAGGATGTTAAAAATCAGTACTGCTTCTGGATCAATAAGGATAGAACAAAAAAAGAAAACAAGTACAAAAATAAGGAAAACACATTTTCAGGAGGCATCTTTATAATCATAATAGTTGTATTATACAATCACTTTTAAAGTCATCTATATTATCATATAATGCTGAAATAGGATTGACTCCAAAACTATTCAATCTTCAATGCAGATTTATTTTTGTCATTAAGGCATTCCATATTGAAGTCATGTTCTTTATAGCTTATACTAGCCTTGATCCTCTTCTTTGTCCCTTTTCGCCATTTCAAGAAGCTTTTTCCGATCCTTTTGCAGTTTTACCACTGGTTTATCACCATCCATGTCATTCTTTGTTAAAGGAACATCTTTTGCTGATAGTGGAATTGTACCATCAGGTAAGAATTTTTCGAACTCCACTAGCAAATCTGGATGGTCCATAAGAAATGTAGCAACCTGCAAAGAAAACAAATATAATCTCTAAAACAATCAAAATATTTAGGAGAAAAGTAATTATTCAAATTATAAACATCCCAATTGGAAACTAAGGAGAAACATGGATAGGAAAAGGGCTAGTATATATGAATATTTTCATTGATTAATGTCTAATATTGCCTCATTTTTGTCATCTATAAGACTATTAAAGGAAAATCTACAATTATACCTCACCATAGACCTCAGTAATATCCTGCTTCGTGCTATACATATTGATGATCTTTAGAAATGATTTATATGCACCATCCTGGTTGGAAAAACGTTGCTGTAGAAAGAAAACTCATCTATCAGAACCCCAAAATTAGAAACATGGCGTCAATATAAATAATTCTTTCACCCTCACTAAGAAACCAATTATATCAAATCATGAAATGAATTTGACAAGATTTTGCCCATTTTCCATTTAATAATCACAAAATGACCAAGCTTGTAGGGTTTTAAAATTTTTCATGATATCAAGCAACATATCATATATTTTTCCATTTGTTTAATAACATTACCTTGACTTCCCTGAGATAGGTTAAGGCGTCATCGTATGTCACCTCCTGAGTATTGCCCATCCTGCATCTTCCTTCTTCTATTTCTCCTTCTCCATGTCCTCCTCCTTTCGGAATTTTGGATTGTCCATAGTTTCTTACCAAAAAAATATCAAAAAGAAGAAGAAAAAAGAAAAAGCAATGTTTATAATACGTTCAAATTTCTTTTTACACTATAACAACACCTGCAACCTGATATATTCATAAAGGGTAGCCATGAATGCAGTTATGTTTTACCCTAATTTCTTCTTTCTATCTTTCTTTCTTTCTAGAAAAATATTTTACCCTTCTAAATGTCTTATTTCCAAAGATCATTTATCAAAAGATAGAAATGTGCTCCAACGTATTGTATAGTACGGCTAGAGTTGCAATCTAGTGAGAGGTGATAATCTCGGTGAGTTTAAAGTCTCACGTTAGAGTATCGTAAGTCTCAGTTATTTTTTTACTAAATTTTTAGTGATAAATTTTACTTATTAAAAATAAAAAAAATTATATGGTATAAATTTATAATCAATCATATCATGTTGTGTAATAAAGCTCATGAATCAAGCAATTTTTGTCAATAGATCATTGAGATTTTGTTAGAAGAAGAGCTGGGTGTTTACATTTTGATATACTATTAATATAATGCTGATAATATATCATGTTTTGGTATCATGAATCCTGTTAATAAAATATTTTTCTAAAATAATCTTTATATATCTTGTTTGAAAAATAAAAATTAATAAGATTTAAACTCATGATCTCTAAATATGATAATTAATTTATCAAATAGCTTTATTATTACATAAACCCTCATTCTGATTAAAAAGTTGAAGTGTAAATTATGTAATAAATTTTTATTTTTTAGCACAGGGCACCCCTCTTTAACTTTTTTTTTTTTTTTTTTTTGGGTCCAAGCACTTGTGGCCTAACATGAAGTCAGTAGCATATTCTAGATTCCAAGACTCATACAATTCTATAGTGTAAAGTCTTGAATGGAAACTACACTGCTCTTTCTCTTTAAAGTCAAGGTCTACCACAACAATGGAGCAGCTTATTTAATACGTCATGGAGTCGAGCATTTCTTGAACTAAATGAACAAATCATTACATTCAAGGCAAATTGAACCAAGTTACCTAAACATAAATATGTTAAAACAACCTGTTAAACATGTTAACACATATAATACATTAACATGTTAAAACACATTTAATCTGTTAACAAACAAATAACCTAAATTATTCTCCCACATACATACTTAAAAGTTTAAAATAATAAATACAACAACATCCATATTCAAAAGACTTAAAATACCAGATACAAATATTCAAGTCTATTAAATGAGTCATTCCGTATATAATAAGTTAAATGAGTTCGAGTTTAACAAGTCATTTAGTGTGCAATCAGATTAATGGATCATTTCGTATACAATAAGTTAAATGAGTTCGAGTTTAACAAGGTCTCCCACAATCTAGAAATTCTGCAATAACTAAAAGTCATAAAACAAGGCATTTAATACAAATGACTAAATTTAAAAATAAAAAAAAAGAGAAAATCATGCTTGAATTCAAGAAAATTTCATAAATCATCATCAAGCGCATTATTTAACTCAACCGAGGAGTCACCGAACAAGAAATTCACGTATCAACTTCACAGTAAAATCATCACTACAAGAGCTAAAAACATAAATTTTCTAATCAAAACCCACTTGCAAGTCAAGGAATGAACCAAAATGAGGTCAACAAATCCTCAAGAATCAAACAGTTGCAAAACAAAACATATATTAACATATAAATATATATATATATATAAGAGAGAGAGAGAGAGAGAGAGAGAGAGAGAGAGAGAGAGAGAGGAATATGTAGATAAAGAGGAACTTACGATGATTCCCCACACAAAGAACCACATGGTCGCTTTGACGGTGAGTTAGCAACAATGTCTCCTGCTAAATGCTTCATCTCTATCAAACAACAGCAAAAAAAAAAAAAAATCTTAATTCTTGTTTTATAAACGAAAATCACTAACCGCAAATGTACAAAAGAACGTTCTCAAAAATAGAGCAACCCAGAATATGAAGCAGATCTAACAGCCTAAAAAGCGGTATATATAGAGGCAATTTGCTTCGATCAGGTTCTAAGAAAGTGAAACATTTGCGTCTCTTTTTTTCTTTAGATTGACTTCAGAAAATAAGGAAATTTCTTGGCATAAAAGAGTAAGTGAAACGCCTATGTTGAGATTGAGTTATTCTCCCGTCTCTCTCCACTTGTCTGCCTATTCACACGACACACACTATATGTAGGCAATAGACTAATTTTCATCGATGTTGTCTCTTTATTTTTCTTTTGGGTGAGTAGGATAATCTACAAATTAAAATATTATATGATAGTAAAATAAAAATTTTAATGGAAATTTAAATATCAATATATTAACTCAACTAGATCGTCAAAATGTAGAGGATAACAATCGAAACACCAGTAAGAAAAGTAAAACAACTACGAGTAGTTCATTCAACAGTTAGCTAAGCATTATAAATTGTTGACCCTTATGTTTTGCTTATGGACTGATCAATTCTGTGTGTTAGTAGTTGGTCTCCTAAATGTTCAAAGTAAAAGGGGATTGTATAGAATTTGACAAATAACTTGCATAATGTTGAGATCAAGTGTTCATTAGGTTGATATGCTCATATAAGGTTGACTATTCTCATCTGTGTTAATCTAGTAAGTGCATTTGATGTGATTATTAATGTTAAGTCATTAACTTCTTACTTCTTGTGCTCTTAATATTGCTAAGATTTATGCCATACTCAAGAGTTTCAATGACCAAAATCATAGAAATACAAATAATAGGAAGAACCCAATTCCTTCTAATAAACCCATTACAATGCTTTGTTGTTTCTAGTATTCATGTCTACGAACATACATTGGAATGTATTTTTCAGTTTTAAAATATAAATGGTACGTAGTTGGTTTTTGAGAAGAGAATAGACATGAGGTTCAAACATTATCACAGAACCATATTTAGCTAGTCAAAGTCTAATGTTGAGCAAGGGAACCGTTATATTTACACTCTAAAAAAGAAAAACACAAAAAAAAAAAATCGAAAGATTAAGCTCAAAATATATTGAAATGTATTTAGTTCCAAGATATAAATAGTAGTTGATATATGAGAAGAGAATATGAGACCTCGTGGTCCAAACAACTAACAACCATTATAGAGAAGAAAGAGAAACATAATAAAAGTAAACAAATAGAAAAATGAATGAGGAATGAAATATAGCAAAAGGAACAAGTCATCATTCATAAATAATATTAGAAGATACACTTTGCAATGTTATAGAAAAATGGTTAATAGATGCAATTAGATTATTCGGTTTAAATGCATTAAAAAAATGGCTTGCATATTTCTCATTTTTTTTAAAAAATGATAAATTTTATTAAATTAGAAAACTAAACTCTAAAGATAAAAAACAACCTCAACAATATTATTAGAACAACAAATAGAGAGGAAAGATTTACAGCCTACAAACTACACAACCAAACGCATACAATTAGCTATGAAAACCAACAAACTCCATGCCAGATGCAAAATATCACAACAAAACCAATATGGAAAAGGAAGAACAAAAAATCCATACCAAAAATTACGAATAGCGAAGTAGTAAATATCAAACCCAAAGACAAAACAAATCAACTAGCCAAGAAATAGGGGGAAAGTAGAAAGCCCCTTTTCAACATGTAAGCAAGAGTATAACCTAAAGCAAAACCAACAAACCCCCACACCAAATTGAACAGAAACGCACAGAAGACTTGAAGCTTGCAAAAATTATAAAGTGATAACATTAGTATATGCTCAAAGAAACTACTATAATTAGCTATAAACCCTAAATCCACAATAAACATCAATGAACCAACAAAAAAAAAAAAAAAGAAAACCTAAATCCGCAATAATCTAGATATAAAACACACACACACACACACACACATTGAGGAAAACAAACGCAATGGGTGAGCTAGTGCACTAAATCCATGGCAAACAAATGTGGGAAAACAAAACACAACAATAAATATAAGAAATCAACATAAAAATTTCACATACCAAATGATGATTTGAGTGTATTGAGCGACAACAACCAACGACAACAAGGGAACAATGTCGAACAATAACAATAATCGGGAGAGTGTAGCAATGACTAAATAACAATGGTGAACAATAACAAGAGAGTGACAGAGAGATAAAAATCGCACTAAATAGAGAAGGATTTAGCGATGGAGAAAGAGAGAAGGGGGTCGGGAGAAGGAAATGGCACCAAACAAAAAAGGGAAAAGGGTCTTGCGGAGTGAAATCTACTTAACCAAAACGATGTCATTTTGTTAGGTGTACATTCGGTGGTTTTAAGCCAATTGTCGGCATTTAAATGGAGAGAAACTCACACTGATTCATTCGATAAATATGATGATTTCTCAACACTTGGAACCAAAATCAATAGAAAACTCTGGCAAAACCACTTTTTCACAATCATGAACTAATTAAAAGATAAATTGGAATTTGAAAGGTTCTTTAAATTAATCACCAAATTTGTGATTTATGACATTTTAGCACATAATCTAGAGTTATCTATTCTATTATATAAGTAAATATATCATTTTGGTGTTACATAACCTTGTTAATAAAATGATTTTTTAAAATATCTTTTAAATATTTTATTTAAAAAATAAATATTGTTATGTGAATAAGATTTGAATCTAAAACCTCTCAGATTTAATATAAAATTAGCTTAAAATTAATTATACTACTACACCTAAACTCATCTTCATATAAATATTGTCAAAAAGAACTTAAAAACTAAACTTCAACTATTAAATGCATTTTTAACTTGCACATGCATAGCACATGCCACACCTCTAGTTGCCATATCTCTTAATTCCATATTACCCTAGTTCACAAGGGTAATTTACTTTCATTCTTTCTCTAAAACTCTATTGGTCCTAGATTTTTTTTATTTGTAAAAGAAAACTCTTTAAACATATAAAAATATGAAAAAGAACTTTAAGATCACTAAATTCATTATCTTAGAACAGAAGAATTCTGATAATTGCGACCCAGAATTTAAATTCTCAGCTAAGATTGGAAATCCTAATTTGACTATGATTAGAACTTCGAATTTGACTATGATTAGAATGTCAAATTTGATTGCAATTTCAATTTATCTCATTTGAAGACTTATCTTATTGGCTCATTTTCTGATCAAAATATAATTTTTGTGTACATTTACAGATGAGTATTAAGTTTATAAATAGGTGCCCAATGCCCTAGAATTAGTGTGGCAATATCACTTTTGTAGTACTAATATCATCATAATAATATTTTATTCTTTTTGCTTGTGATTTTTCCCGATTTGAGTTTTTCACATTAAATTTTGTGCTTGTTTGTCTGGTTGATAATTTAATTGTGGTTTGCTTTTTATCCAAAATCCTAAGAAACAAGCATCAAAGTCATTGGATCAAACTATTAGCTTTTAACAGATTTCACCCGTTGGATCTACAGTCACAATATTTTTCAGCTAGGCTTTCATGTCACTATTAGCCCTGTCCTCTTAGTCATTGACTGCCATCGTTCTCAACCTTTGGAGCAGCCATTACGACTGTCACTTGGCCTTTCCCCAATAATCATCGGTCTGCCTTCGCCAAATGTTGTCATTTGGTTTACGGTCACCATTGACCACCACCACCTTTTCGCCTGACTGCCATCGACTTGCTCCTATCGTCTTCTTCGTCTTCCTCTTGCATCGCAATCACCATCACCAACAACTTGTTTCGCCCTCAACCTCGCCATCGCTATTGATTGTTGGCCCCTTTGCTTCGCCATCATTAGTCGTTGCCTTTCTCCTTGTGAGGCATTAGCCCTTAGGTTATCATTTTCGTTGGCTAGCTTGCTTCATTGAACTTACAACATCCGCCATTAACGAAGCTTCAAGGTCCTTACTGTAACGACCCGTTAATGGGCCTAGACGTTATGGGTATTTTATTTTTGAGCATTGAAAAATTTTTCCATATCCAATTAAATGTTAAGAAATATTTTTATGTGGCAAAATTTATGTAAATAAATTATGTATTAAATTAATGGATTGGGCTATGGAAGCTTTGGTTGAGCCAAGTGGAGATTTTGTATATTTTACTCTTTGTAATGTTGTGAATGCCCATTGGGCTTAAAGTTATGTTGAGGCCCTTTGAGTGGGTTAATGGAAATTGGTCATTATATGCAATTGGGCCAATAAGTTGGGCTTGGGCCTATGTATTTATATGAGTGGATTTTTTTATTTGGGCTTAGGGCCGTGTGTATAATTATGAAAGATGGAATTAAATAAATGGAAGAGAAAAGAAAATGAGATGAGAAATATCCTCAAGGGGCATGAGATTTTTTGTGTGTGTGTTTATGTGGAGGGTAATTTGGTAAAAGCAAGGGGGAGAGTGGTTGGCAAGCCATTCCCTCCCTTCACCTCTCCATGCCACCTTAATTGCTTTCTTCTTCATCTCTCAATCTCTCTCTCTCGTGACCTTCATTTCTCCTTCTTCTTCTCATTTTTCCTTCTTTATTTTTCTCCATTTTTGTTGCCCATTGAAGCTTCAAGTGGAGAGGTCCAAGTTGGGTGCTCTTCTTCTCTTTGGGATTCCATTATCAAGGCAAGTTCTTCTTGCACTCATATTTTTATTTTGGTGCAATCATCCTTCTTTGTTTCTCATATATTTGTTGCAAGATTATATGTTCATGTCTTAAAGTGGTGCTTTGAAGCTCGAGTTGAGTTGGTTGTTTCCAACTTTTTCCAAAAAAAATGTGGGTTTCTTCCAAAGGCTTCATTGAGTCTTGTTCTTGGTTTCTTTGGGGCTTGTTTTCCCCATTTTTATTTTATGGAATGGCAACTTGGGGGTTAGGAGATTAGCCATGGTTTATTTTGGGATTGTTTTGGGGTCATTTAGTGTGTTTGTGGGTGATAGTCGACTATTTTTGGGGTGTAGTCGACTCGTCGGAGGCCTATTTTTGCATATTTTTGGTGCCAGTCTCGACCCAGTCGACTAATCAACTTTTTTTCAACACTGTGCAGGTTACGCTATTTTGACCATAACTTTTGATGTAGAACTCGGAATTGTGATCCATTTAAAGCGTTATAAACTAGACTTCGAGGGAGTTTTAATTTGATATATAATATCATATATTTTGGTGATAATTTGAGTGGGTCAAGGCTTTCCTTAATCCAAATTAAGCATAATTGTTAACCTAAGTTGTTGTAATTGCTTTCTCTAGCATCACTCAACGCTCCAAAATGCTAGGAGGTGATTGAAGATATGCATATGTGCATGCATGGGCTCATGGGTGAATATGTTATTAGAATGTTTAAATGTGCATGATGGTCATGATGTGTACATTTCTATAATGGAGCATGTATGATATACTTGTGTGAGATTCCATGAGCATTGCATGGCATTATAATTTGCGCTCTATTGCTATTATTTTGGCGCAACGACTATGTTCCACATATGGGAGAGAAAAAGATATCCTAAAAAAGCGCCTGACGCGGGTGAGGTGGCCATAAGCTCGGTAGGCGATGCTCGAGCCAATAAGTAGCAAAACAATTTTGTATATATATGTATGCATTCATGCATGTGAATAAATGGCTTTGAGAGCTAACGTGAATAAAGGGCTTGAGAGCCAATGTGAAGTATGAAGATTTATATATTCATGAGAAATTAATCGAGGCATAAAATGCATAATGGCAATGGCATTGGAATGATTTTATTGATGGGAATTAAATGGGAAATGCTACCCATACTTGGAAAGTCGGATCTATTCCCGTTTGAATTTTTCCATGCCTTAACCCTATTGCTTCATTTGTTGTAGCATATGGTTGCTTATAGAATGGCTTTATTAATGAGAATTGAAGGATGGGTTTAAATTGTATTGGGGAGTTGGGTGTACTCTATTTCGTATCCATCCCTTCATTCGTGCTTCCGGTGTTATATATATATATATGTTTACTTGTCGAGTCTTATGGCTCACTTTGAAATATGGGTTTGATGATCCATAAGCAAATGTATTCCTTGAGGATGTTGTTGTCCAGTTTAGAAGGCATAAAACCAATGGGTATCTGGATGTTGGGTAATGGTTTCTCTTTGGTTCTGAATTATTCATGCCTTCATTTATCGTTTTTTGGATTCTTCCTTTGCTATATACTTGCTGAACCTTATGGCTCACATTGTTTCTTTGGTCATTCCAGGTAATGGAAGATATATATTTTTGGGGTGAGTTTAGATTAAATGCGTACAGAGATGTC
Source organism: Diospyros kaki (assembly GCA_036245055.1). Lineage (NCBI taxonomy): Eukaryota > Viridiplantae > Streptophyta > Magnoliopsida > Ericales > Ebenaceae > Diospyros > Diospyros kaki. Next base: position 37,655,647 of record BSEG01000016.1, read on the forward strand.
CCGACCTCAAAGATTCGTGGGTGTATGTTGAGGGCAGGAATTAAAAGGCTTATTGTATTTTTTTTTTAAATCCTTAGTGCCCTTTTATTTTTGAAAATGTATGGGCAGTAAGCCCAAGATGATAATGTATTGAATATTATGTAATATATTATGGCTCCTATTGTTAGTGAGCAAATTCAGAAAAGAAATCTTTTTTTTAAAAAAAAAAAATTGAATATCTGTATCCATCTTGAATAGACCTTCTCTCGGACTTCCTATGCTAGCGGGAAAAATCCGGGAACGAGCCCTAATACTTACCCAAATCCAACAGATCTGGTCTAGATCTAACCAACCAGTTAAGATCCAGATTAGCTTCAAGTCTATTCAGTTCATATTTGACCTATCAGACTAAATCCGACCTACCAAATTTGCCCAGCCCAGATTTGCCCAAATTTATTGCCCATGTCCGTTATTATGGTTTTTTTTTATTGGGATTTTATGTATCGATCGTTTGTCTTTATTTTGGGTTATTTGATTTTTGTAATGGCTACTTTGAAGTATGATATTCCATTATTGGATCAGAATATTAGATTCTCACTATAGCACATTAAGATGCATGTAATTTTGGCACAAATAGATTTAGATAATGCATTTTTAGGTTTTTGATAAAATGCCACAATCATGGAGCACTGAAAAAAAAAATAGTGTAAGGATTGTAAGGCCTTATTTCAAATACACTTGCATTTATCAAATCAAATTTTGTAAGATATTTTGAAAGAAAAAATTGCTACTGCTTTATGCTTGAAACTGGAACAATTGTGTATGACTAAAGCTTAACTAGTAAGTTGCATCTCAAACAAAGGCTATATTCTCATCAAATGGTAGAAGGCATGTCTATTGAAAGCCATTTAACAACTTTTAAGGAAATTGTTTATGATTTGAAAAATATGGAGGTTAAATATAATGATAAAGATTTGGGTTTAATTTTGTTATATTCTTTACTGGCCTTGTATTCAACTTTTAGAGACACCATATTCTATAACTGTGACACTTTCACTTTAGATGAAGTTTATGATGCTTTGTTCTTGAAAGAGAAAATTGATAAGCAATTATTGGAAAATTTTAAAAATCAGGGAAAAGGTCTTTTAATTAGAGGGATAACACATTATAGAAATTCTTATGGCAAAGAAGAAAGGACACATAAAAAAAGAATGTTTCAAATTGTAGAATAAACTTAAGAGATAGGAATCTGACTAGAAAAAGAAACAACCAGAGACTTTAAGTAAAACCAATATTGTTGAAGATAACAATAGTGATGAGGAACTTATGGTGATAACAAATGAAATCACCAAGCCTAGTGAAAATTGGATCCTTGACACAACATGTACATTCACTACAAAAAAATTGAGTTTTAGCAGCGGTTTTGAAAACCACCGCTAATACAGCAGTCGCGTAGCATTTAGCAACGGTTTTTAGCAACCGCTAATATAACCACCGCTAAGTGATATTTTTAATTGCGATATTCAAACCACCGCAATTAGCGGCGGTTTTAAAACCGTCGCTAAAATTAATTGAATTTAATATTAAATTATTTAATTTAATATTAAATTATTAAATTAATTTACTGTAGTGAACTCTCGCCATGTGTGCGCCCGCCCGCACGTCTGCCTGCCCCACTACGCCGGTTGGAATTTATTCCAGTAAATGCATTCCCCAAGTTTCGATCCCCCGACCTCCCGTATGCACGCAAAGCCACCTGATCTGCATAGCCACCTTGTAATACACTCGCACATATTAATTATAAAGTAATCGAACCATTATTTTTCAAAAATTCGCTTTGGACCCAAAAACTCAAGTTTTTGAAATTACACTTGGCCCCAAATTAAATAAAATAAAAAATAATTTTATTTTTAATTGAATTAAATTAAATTAAATTAATTGAACTCTCAAAACACCTAAAAGGGAGTTAAGATATTAAATTAATTAATTGAACATAAAATGTTTTAAACTAATTAATTAAATTAAATAAATTAATTGATTAATTAATTTAAAATAAATTATTTAATTTAATTGAATTAAATAAAATAAATTAATTGATATAAATAAATTAATTGATTAAAAAACAAAAAATAGATTATTTTGTAAGATTTAATTTAATTTAATTTTTAAATTATTAATTTCTTTTTAAATTTATTTTTTTATTTTTTATTACTGAATTTTGTAGCGATTTTTTAAAACTGCCGTGAAATTTAATTTTTAATTTTTTTATTATTGAATTTTGCGGCGGTTTCCACAAAACCGCTGCTAAATTTAATTTTTTATTTTTTATTACTGAATTTTGCGACGGTTGTTTAAAACCGATGCTAAATTTATTTTTTTCGAATTTTTTTATTAATGAATTTGGCGGTGATTTTGACAAAACTGTCGCGAAATTTAATTTTTTATTTTTTATTATTGAACTTTACGATGATTTTGAAAAAACCACTACTAAATTTAATTTTATAATTTTAATTAATTAATTTTACAGCAAAATGTTGGATAAACCGCCATAAAAAACATATTTTAGGGCAGTTGAAAAACCACCGCAAAAAACCTATTTTTTGTAGTGATTTCATATGTCTCCTAATAGAGATTGGTTTTCGACAACTTTCTCTTTGACTACTAGTGATGTGTTGATGGGAAATAATTCTTCTTATAAAATTGTTAGTATTGGAACAATTAAAATTAATATGTTTGATGGCATGGTTAAAACTTTAACTGATGTCAAACATGTTCTCTATCTTAAAAGAAATCTTATTTCATTGAATACTCTTGATTTAAATGGGTACAAATTCATTGGTGAAGTTGGAGTCATCAAGATCTGTAAAGGTGTTCTTGTTGTAATAAAAGGTAAAAAGCAATATGGTAGTTATATGTTCCATATGGATTTACTATTATAGGTGATGTTGTTATTTCTACTTCTTCTTTGTCAGATACCAATATCACTTAATTGTAGCACATGCATTTTAGACATAGTAATGAAATAGGTATCACCGAATTGAGCAAAATATGACTTCTTGAAGGACAGAGTACTAGAAAACTAGAGTTCTATGAGCATTGCGTGTTTGGTAAGTAAAAATGAGTCAGATTTAATAAACGCATTCACAATATGAAAGGGATACTAGACTATGTCCATTCTGATTTCTGGAGTCCTGCCAGAGTACCCCTAAAAGTGGTGTTAGATATATGTTGACTTTCATTAATGATTTTTCAAGGAATTTCTGAGTATTCTTTTTGAAACAGAAGACTGATGTTTTCTCTATGTTCAAACAATGGAAGACAATGATTGAGAAATAAACTGAAAAACATATTAAGCGTCTTTAGTGATAATGGTTTAGAATTTTGTTCAAATGAATTTAATGATTTCTGCAGGAAAAAAGAAATTATGAGGCATTTAACAGTTTTATGTACTCTACAGCAAAATGGTGTAGCCGAGTGGATGAATATAATCTTAATGGAAAAGGTACGATGTATGCTGTCTAATTCTAGTTTATCAAAGCCATTTTGGGTTGAGATTGCAAATATGACATGTTTTTTGGTTAATCAATCTCATTCCTTTGCTATTGATAAGAAAACTCTAGAGGAGATATGGTTTGATACTTCTACAAATTATTCTAATTTGAAAATTTTTGAATGTCCTGCATTTGTTCATGTTGATGATGGAAAATTAAAACCAAAGCCTAAACGGTGTCTTTTCCTTGGTTATAAATCTGGTGTTAAGAGCTATAAATTATGGGATCTTGAAGCATCTAAAGTTGTAATTTGAAGAAACATTATTTTTTATGAAGTTGCTATACTTCATGATTTATCTAAAAAAGTATACCCTACAAATCAACAAAGTGTTGACATTCAGGTGGACCTTGAAATCAATAAGAGTCATACATCTAAGTCATAAGCTCAGATCAAGTCAAGCCCAAAAGAAAATGTTAGTCCATCAGAATATTGCACTGCTAAGGATAGACCCAGAAGAAATATCAGACCTCTTTAAAGGTATGTTGAACCTGATCTTGTTACCTATGCTTTGAGTGTGGTTGAAGATATTGACTGCAATGAAGAGCTTTCCACTTATTCTGAAGCAACTAGTTGTGTTGAGTTTAGGAGATGGATTACAGCAATGCAAGAAAAGATGGAATCTTTATAGAAAAAAATGGTACTTGGAAGTTGATGAAACTATGTGAGGATAAGAAAGCATTTAAATGCAAATAGATATTTAAGAAGAAAGAAGGTACACTAAGAGTTGAAAAAGCAAGGTTCAAAGCCAAATTCATAGTAAAAGGGTACAGTTTGATTCTGAGTGTGTACTTCACATATGTATTTTTTTCAATTGTGAAACATAGTTTCATTCGGGAATTACTTGGTATTGTGGGCATTCAAGATCATAAACTTGAATAGTTAGATGTTAAGACAACTTTTTTACATGGCGAACTTGCTGAGGATATCTATATATAACAATTAGAGGGTTTTAAAGTTCCAATCAAAAAAGACTATGTGTTCCTATTAAAAAAGTCTTTGTATAGCTTGAAACAATCTCCTCAATAGTGGTACAAAAGATTTAATTCGTTTATGATTAAGCATAATTTTAATAGATGCAGTTATGATAGTTGTGTCTATTTTAAAACGAATAAGAATGGATTCTTTATATATCTGCTTTTATATGTTGATGATATACTAGCATTGAAGGATAAAGATGAGAAATGCAGACTAAAAGCTTAGCTCAACAAAGAATTTGAGATGAAAGATTTGAGAGCAACAAAGAAGATTCTTGGAATGCAAATTTCAAGAAATAGGGAGACATATGAATTTTATCTAAGTCAAAAATGGATGCATTGAGAAAGTTTTAACTAAATTCAACATACAAAAGACTAAACCTATAAGTACTCCATTGATTGCACATTTTAAGATTTCATCCAACTTATATCCTCAATCAGATGTTGAAATTGATAAAATGTCAAGAATTCCATATTTTAGTATAATGGGTTGTCTCATGTACACTATGGTGCATACATGCCCAGATTTAGCTCATACAGTGAGCATGGTTTGTAGATACATGGATAATCTTAGTAAATAACATTACAAGGCAATCCAATGGATTTCTCAATATTTGTGTGGTATTGCTAATACCTGTTTATAGGGGTGAGCAAGAGTTCGGGTAAATCAAACTAACCGAACTGAACCGACTGAACTTGTCAGTTCGATTCAGTTTTTCACTTGTAGCGATTCGGTTCAATTATTTCTCTTAAGATTTTTGGTTATTCAGTTTGGTTAAGTTTTTAGGTTCGGTTCGGTTTGGTTATTTTTCCCAAGAATTTTGGTTATTTGATTCAATTTTTTTGGTATTATTAACCGAGCCGAACCGACAACCCAACCCTTTTTTATTAGGTTTAGTTCGGTTATTAGGTTCAATTTGTTTTTTTTTTTTTGTAAGAATTTTGGTTCGGTTATAGTGGCTCAAAATTTGATTAGTTTGGTTTCAATTAGTTTAGATGACTCGGTCGGTTTAGTTCAGTTAAATGCCTTGGTTTGATTCGGTTCAGTTAGTGATTTATGTTCTGTTCAATTCAGTTATAACCAATTGCACACCCTGTTTACACTTTGAAAAGACTAGAGATGGAGTTATAGTTTTTGTTGATTCTAATTTTGTAAAAGATCCTGACAAGAGAAAATCGATTACTGGGTATGTTTTGTGCTATTAGTTGGAAGGCTACCTTATAGTCCACTATTATCCTGTCTACTACTAAAACTGAATATATGACAATTACTGATGCTATTAAAGAAATCATTTGGCTGAAATGGTTAATTAGTAAAATCAATGAGAATCTTCAAGATAGTTTAGTTTATTGTGATAGTCAAAGTGTTATTTTCCTCACTAAAGATCATATGTTTCACGAGAAAACAAAGCACATTGATGTAAGATATCATTTTATTTGAGATATTATTGTTCATGATGAATTTATTGTGAGAAAAATCAGCACCCATGATAATCCTACAAATATATTAACTAAGTCCCTGCCCATTACAATGTTCAAGCATTGTGTGGATTTGGTTGATATTCATTAGGGAGATTAATTCTTCGTGATTTTGTTGGAAGAAAGAATTTTAGATAATTTCATACTTGAATTTTGTGTTAAGGTGGAGATTGTGATAATTGTGACCCAAAATTCAAATCTATTTGAGATTGAGACTCATAATTTAACCATGATTAGGACTTTGAATTTAACTATGATTATGATGTCAAATTTGATTGTGATTGGGATTTATCTCATTTGAAGACTTGTCTTCTTAGCTCATTTTCTAATTAGGATATAATTTTTGTGTACATCTACAAATGAGTGTTTGGTTTATAAATAGATACCCAATGTCCTGGAATTAGTGTGGCAATATCACTTTTGTAGTACTAATATCATCATAATGTATTTTGTTCTTTCTACTCGTGATTTTTTCCAAATAGGTTTTCCACATTAAATTCTATGTTCATTTGTGTGGTTGATGGTTTGATTGTGGTTTGTTTTCTATCCAAAATCCTAACAATAATGTTATATTTTAGAAAGTCCATGCTAATAATGAAATTGTAAGAATTAAATTATTATTCACTATAAATCCTTTATACAACAAATTTTATCTCAGGTTAATAGCCTGATTTATTCTAAACTTTTTGTCAATTTTTAATTTAATCCTATTTTGAGAATTGCTTTAATTTATATCTAATACTTTAAGATTGGTTGCAATTATATCCTAATTTGCCCTGGTATGTGCCCCCACTAACATGATGAGCTGAATTGGTAGGTTGATGTGCAAATTGTTGACTCATCAATGAAACAACACCATTTTATCACCCTTTGCTTTTGTTAAATTGCTTCAATTTTGCTTATGTCCTTTTATTGCCACCAATAGCTTGATTTAGGGTCTCCTTAACAAAAGTGAATTAAAGGAAAATGAGGGATAGCTACACAGCAATGGAAGCATTAATGCATGGAAATAGAAGCACGATGCACGACAATAGAAAATAAGGGATTGTTACACGATGACAACATAAGCACTGATGCACAACAACAAAAAAGGAGGGACTACTACACGATGACAATAGTGAAAGGACGAAAAAGAAAGGACTATTACACAACTATGGAAAATGAAGGACTACTTCACGGTGATAAAAGCATCGATAGAAGCACTCCATCTTATCTCTTAGGTAACTCGGCAACATGACAGAAGCACGCCATACTTGTGGTTTGTTGACGTGATAAAATCAAGGAACTTGGTGATGCAACAGATATTCAAGAAACATTGATGCGATCTACCTTACCTGTGGTTTATTGTCAACATGGGCAAAAAGTAAAAAAGACAAAGATAGTAAGATTCTTTGACTCCAAATGGTATAAATTACAACTATATATGAATTGATAGCAAGGAATTTATGATATAGAATTTAACAAGTTGGGATTTTGATTATGCAATTTCAAAGCTACCTACTTGTAATTTTAAAATAGATAGGGCTTTGTTGTTTATTGGGTTAGGCTAATATTATATGTTTCTTTTATATTCTTTTGATAAAGTTGTAGTTGTGTCAAGGGTTTGTACTTGTAAACAATTTGATTATTGTAAGTTCCATAGCATATGCTTAACATATACTTTCATGGTGAGATCATACCTATGGAGTTATAGCATAGGAGTACCTTCATGAGTGAACCTATGATGATGTATAAAGGTGGGAAGTTGTTTTGTTACCAAATATAAAAGGTTTGACATATAAGGATTTAGTTAGTAGAATGGAAGACTTGGGATATAACTACATCATGAATGTGACATATTAGGTAGTGGTGGAGCCACATATAGCCAAGGGTGGGCCATTGCCCACCCTGATTTTCTCATAAAAAATTTAATTAATTATTAAAAAAAGAAATTTAAGAAATAAGGTGGCAAATTAAAGAAAATTTGGGAGGAAAAATTAGACAAAGGAAGATTGGAATTGGAAGTAGCAAGCCAAGCCCCACACTAGTCCAAGTCGCCGCAATTGAAGACATAAGAAAGCCAACATCAAATGTTACGTGCAAGGATTAGCCCCAACAGTCTAACGTAAAATGCAAGGCGGCAGATGTGGCTTGTGTAGGCGATGCTTGAGTAGAAGGATCTAGTTCTAGATATTCAAAAGTCTTCAATCTCCATCTCTTTCACTTCTTTAGTCTCTCATCATTCTTTTTCACCATCGTCGATTAAGCAAAATTAGTAGTCAAACGCTGGTCGATGGTAGTGTTTTCTCCTTGTTCAGCATCTCTTTTTCTATTTTGGATGTTTTGAAGAGATTTTGGATTGAATTTCAGGGTTTTTTTTAAAAGGATTCTGGGGTTTAAGGTCGAGGCTTTTTTTGAAGAATTTGAGACTGAATTTTGGGGCTTTCTTGAAGGATTTAGGGACTAAATTTTAGTGCTATTTTAACGGATTTATGGACTGATTTTTTTAAAGTATTTAGTTTAGGGACTAATTTTTGGGGCATTTTAATAATTTTAGAATTGCAATTTGAAGGATCCTTGAAACATATATTATTGATGTGCGTACTGACAAGAGTTTTGAAGAATTATAGGGCCTTAGCGATCTTGCATAGAAGTTGGTAGCGACGAAAAAAAATGATGTGTATCCATTAGTTTACATACTTATGACACTAGTATTAATTCTTATTGCTACTACATAGTAGAAAGAGTATTTTCTGTTATGAAACTTATCAAGACTTGACTGCACAATCGAACTAAAGATCAATGGTTGAATAACAGTTTAATTATATATATTAAAAATGATATATTTAATGAAATTGATAATAATGTCATTACGCAACGTTATCAAAATCTAAAAATACATCAAAAATAATTATAATAATTTATCAATATATTTTTTTAATATTATGTAATGTAAGGCCCACTTCTGAGTATTCCCACTTAGTATAGGATACTCGAAAGAATATCATTACAGATATGATATAGAACAAAACTGAACTCAAATAATAACTCATTTCATTTCTAGCAGCGAAAATTTAAATAAGATTTAATTATATTTTCAATATCTCATGACTCTAAGCTCGATAGCCATACAAAATAATAAAAGGCTCAAATGCCAATAACATAATAAATCCTCATCACTATAATCCTCACCAAATCACTAACTAGGATCTTTGAAGTTAGGACGCGTCTCCGTACACCACTATCCCTTGGTTGTAGTTCTACTAGACTCGCCCCCAGTAATAGACTTTCCTTTACCTAGAATGACAAAGAAGATCAAGTGAGCCACAAGGCTCAGCAAACTCAATAAATAAGGAACAATATATAGGATCCAAGAACATGATGACACCAAGAAGAGTAATCAAGGACTCCGCAATTATATACAAGATTCATAATTCATGAATTTATCAGTTCAACTTAATATATCATGTCACCATGTATCACTATGCAAATGTGCATAAAATTTCAATGTCATTATCAATTCTTACAGGCTCGCAAGCCATCAATTAATACATGCAAAAGTGCATCATCTCATTATCAATATCGATCTCCTCGGCTCTCAAGCCATAAATCAATGCATGAAAAAGTGCATAATCTCGATAAAACCTCACAAATAAACATGGAGCCAACCTACCGGGCTATGGCCACCTCGTCCTGCGCCAGATGCTCTAGGGTACCCTTTCTCCCTCCGTGCAAATAATAGGTGCACAAAACATATATATATATATGTAACATGTACATGTATGCATCATGTATGCATTTTCCAACCACATGTATTTAAATTCTTGTTTTCGCGATATTCATACTTTCAACATCACTTACCCATACCGGGTATTTTTTCATCATCAGATAAATTTAACATATCTTACTTCATAACGTTTACCACATTCAAGATGTAATTTATGACACAGAAATACTTGACATAATTTATAACACAGGAATAATTTTTGAGAGATGTTATTTAATATTAAATCTCGATTCACCAGCTAAGGAGTATTATAAATTTAATAACTATTTTTTTCATCATATGATTGTTGTGATTTCATTTAACCAGTGATAGTATGTATTTACTTGCATTCGTACTCATAACTCAAATTCATGATTAGACCTCATGCAATCAGAATGACCACACCATGCGAAATTGTTGGTCAAAATAAATCTAAAATTTTTCTAAGGCGAATGACCAAGTAGAACATATTTTTGTAAATGTCTTCATTTTGAAAAACTAACTCCCGGTATTTTGATAACTAACATTCATTGTTGTAAGAATGATTTTTAGTGAATTTTTCAAGAAACATAAACTATGTATTTCAAGGGTGGTAAAATTGAAAGTTCTTGAGTTTGTACTAAAACAAAAATTCTATTTTTTTATTATTATGGATTTTGATTTTCTTGATATTTTTATTGAAACCAAGTTCTTGAGTTTGTACTTTCTTATTTACATTTATGTGTTAAAGTAAATAAAAGGTAAAATATAAATTAAAGAAAATGAAAACATTTACTTAAATTAAAGGAATGTAAATGGATGGGGTGTAAGCTGAGAGTTCGCAATCAAAGGCTTATGGGAAAAGCTCGGGACGAGCTCGAGGTCATGAATTCATGGCTTATGGAGAGAGAGAGGTCATGAGGTGAACAAGAGTTCGTTGAACGAGCTCGCGATCAAGAGGTTGAGCAAGAGCTCGCGCCAAGAGCTTGAGGTCAGGTGTACGACAAGAGCTCGTGGCCAAGAACTTGAGAAATGGACTCGCGGGAAAGAGCTCGTGGGTAAGGCTCATGCTAAAATGACATAAAGGCATGAGCTCGTTGCAAAGAGCTCACGATTAAGCTTATGGTCAGAGGGCATAAACATGAGCTCGCGGCAAAGAGCTCGCGGGTATGGCTAATAGCCAGATATACGTCAACTATTTAAAACATAGGGTATCTATACCAAGCTGTTCGTTGCGTATATAATATGTACATGTAAAGGTTTATTCAAGACTAGTGAGTATACCCACGATCAGTCTGCCTCTTATAAGGGCTATTTGAGCGGGCTTTTTTATTCGTACATATGCATACGATCGATAGCTCGATACAGAGGCAAATAGAACCTCTGTATCTAAACTGAAACAAAACATATGTCATTCACAAAAAATAAATCTGGGGTAAGCAATCCCAATTCGAAACATCAAAGGGACCTTAATGTACTTAGTAAGAAGATTCAAAAGAAAATGATGTTGTAATCGGAGAAGAAGAAATTATACGCAAAAATTGTAACATCTCGAAATTTGAGATAATTGGCAACTTTTAATTTCGGCATTTGAAGTGATTTGATGATTTTAGTAAAAATAATTAATTTATGGGTTTTAAGATAATTTATCGAGTTATGTGAGGTTTTATGGAGATTGATATTAAGTTTGGTATTTTTTGGGATTAAAATAATTATTTGAGGATATTATTGGATATGTGAAAATTTTAAAGAAAACAATTATTTTATGGTGTTAGAAAAAAAAAATTTTAATTTCGGAGCACCTAGGCCAAGTGCACGCGCGCGGCCGCGCGGCCAGGCACGGTTGAGCGCGCCCACGTGGCTGCCTCCTGTAGCCACGTGTCCAACCTTGATTTTTTCAAAACAAAAAAAAAGGGATTTTTCTCCCACAACCTTCCCTTCCCCTTGGCCTATAAATAAGCCATTTCATTGAGTGAAATAGAGGATTTTTGGGGGGGTAGTTTTTGGGAGAAATTATGGAAAATTTTGGAGAATTAAGGGAAATTTTGTCCGAGTAAGTTTGGCCAGTAGCATAGCAATCTCGGTATGCTACAAGAATTAAGAAGATATTTAAGGCAAGTTCTCTTCTAGTTTTTGCAAATGCTTCTTCCTCTTTGTTTCATTTAAGAGGCAAGATCTCAGTCTTCTTATTAATGTGCAAGTTCAGTTTCTCCCTCTTCTCAAGTTCATGTTTTTAATTTGCAAGTTCTTATTCCTATTAAGGCAAGTTCTTTTTCCTCTTTGTGCTATTTAAGAGGAAAGTTTTCAGTTAACATGCAAGGCCCAACTTCTTATTCCTATTTTGGCAAGTTCAAGTCCTTGTTATGCAAATTCCTTGCCTATTTTATAAGTTCAGTTCTTCTTTTCTCAAGATATGTTTTAAATTACAAGTTCTATTTTCCAACTCTTGTCATTGCAAGATCCTTCCTCTTAATTTCCTATATTTCATGATATTTTCTTATTATTTTCCCTTTGCTAGTAAATTATTCCATGATTTACATTTATACCTATTAAATCTCAAATAGGGTTTGTATCACCCTATCTTTCCTTGGGAATGATGCTTTATTATGGACATGCAAGAGTTTGATATTGTCTTACATGAATGTTGCCCCATTGTGCATATTATTTCGTTAATTGCAAGCCAATTATATATGAGAAGTTATTACAATATGCATGTTATCAGGATACATGAAGCATGTGCATGAAAATGATTTTTAAATAAATGTGTAAAGGCCTCATAATGCGCGCAGCGAACAAGTCCGCAGGATATATCCGCAAAGAAAAAGTTGAGCTCAAAGTTGGACTTCGGTCCCAAGTTTACGTTATGGACTTCGATCCCAAGGTTTTAGACTTCAGTCCCATGTTTATAGTTCTAAAAAGTACTGCATATGAGCATGGATGCATGTATCATCATTTTATCGTATGAATGTACCTTAAATGGCATTCATGTCTCCTATGCTTCTTGATACCCATGACTCTTATGCTCGCTTTCTTCCAATTATACTTGCTGGGCCTTGTGGCTCATGTTTGCTTGCATCATTCCAAGAAAGGGTAAGGCTAAAGTAGAGGGCGAGCCAAGTGAATCAGGAGCCATGGGATAGTAGTGTGTACAGAATCGTCTAAATCAAAGGTCCTTGGGGAGCATTTTATGTTGTGTAATATTAAGTTACACTTGTTATGTTCTAGGTTGTACCCCTAAGAGGATATGATGGGTTTGTGGACCCTAATAAGGTGTGTAATATTCAGTTATGTTTGTGGACCCAAATGTCTAAGCCTGTGAGTAAAAATGTATGAGTGTGGCTTTCATTATTAATAATCAAGGAGTATGTGTAATGCTTTTAATTGGTTTTGGCATACATGTCATCTTGTTGTGGGACCCTAGCTAGAGGCCCCTACAAAAATAGATATATATATATATATACATTCACAGTCATCACAGTAAGATAAAATGAATACAGAAATCACATCAGTTAGCTCGCAAAAGGATATAAGAAGATGTATAAGAGAACTTGCACTGCAAATCAAAGGGAAGTGCTAGAAGAACTTGCAGAACAATAAAGGAGAAAACAGGAAATAAAGGAAGTGAAATATAGAATGTATAAACGAGCTTGCATTGAAAATAAAGAGGGAGTGCAAGAAGAACTTGCCTGATGACTTTGCTATGCAGAAAAATCCTCCATTCTTGAAACTGCTATCATCCCAGACGAAAATATGAGCAGCCAGGTGGAAAGAGAAGAGATAAGAAGAAGAAGTCTCAGATGGGAAAGGATTGTACACACAGGAGAAAGGTCGTCGATGCAGATAAAGCATGAAGAGGGAAATGCACAGTCTGCACCTATAACTTGGTCAAAATGACCTGATTGCCCTTCACCTTTACAATGGTCAAATGGAAGACCAAAGGCACTATTGATATTTGATGGCCAATTTATTTTATTATGATTTTTCTTTAAGAATTTCAAATCTCATTTCTCAATTGGGCTCAGTCGATGCTATGGGCCATTCCATGGCTCAACTCACTAACCCAAATAAATTATCATCATCCAAGCCCATTCATAATATAATTAAAATTCCAAACACATCTCAATGACCCAATCTATTTGGACCTTCCCCACATTTTGAATCCCAATTGGATGGCTACCAAATTCTTATTTCCACTACACTTTATTCCATATATATATATATATTTTCAATCATCAATTAATTAAAGAAAAAAATTTGAATCCAAAATAAACTACTCAAAAATGCCTAGACCCCCTAACGGGTCGTTACATGTAATTTCAAATATTTTTTTACTGTTTTTATTTTTGCCTACCTAGCTAAAACTTTCTAACTCCACCACTAATTTGAAGCCTAGATGTAAAGCTTGGGAAGGGTTGGTGTTTGTTGCAAGTGATGAGGAATTCTTCGAGATGTCTGAAGATGGTTTGGGGTATGGGTTCTTAAAGGCTTAAGTTGAAGCTACCAATAATAAAGATGCACTAGTTGAAGATGAGTTGCATACAATTGATGTATGTGGAGAGACAACATATACACATGCAAGAGTTAATGAAATAAATGAAGAGTATGATGAGGGTGATTACGAGAGTGAAGACGATGACTACCGGCCTGTTAAGGCAGAAGAATCAGAGAGCTTGTCAAATTCTGCTCTAGCGTCTTTTGATGATAATGACTATTAGATTGCAAGGCAAAATTGAAGGAATATGAAAATAACTGTTTTAGACCATGAATATGGTCTAGGTCCTAATAACATGGACAATAGGAATAGACAAAACTTGATAAGGGGTGTTGAAGATGATGTAAATAGAATTAATCGTAGTGATGATAGTGGCTACCACAGTGCATATAATGACACTGATGATGCTAAGACACTGAACAATAGTGATGAAGAGGACCTAACTGTTAGGGTATGAAGGAAGAAGAATGTGAACATTTATAGCCCTAGATGTGACTACTTAGTGTTTTAACTTTTCTATTGGTATAAGGCTTAACAATGGTCCACGATTCAAGCAAGTTGTTTAGAAATATGGAATTAATCAAGGGTGGTACAATGTTAGATGTGTTAGAACATGTGTTACGAGGATGGAAGCTAAGTGTCATGAGGCGTGAAAGTGGATGATATATGCCTCTAAGAACAAGATTAAGAGAACCTTTTTAGTCAGGACTTATGATTCCAACCATATTTGTTTCAAAGCCATGACCAATAAGCAAGCCACAACAAAGTGGTTAGCAACAAAAATTTTATCAAAGTTTAGAAAAAAAACCCTACCTGTTGAATGTAGGTAATGGAGTTGGATTTGATAGAGAGATATGCACTGTTCGTGAGTAAAGTTTCATGTTACAAGGGACGAAAAAGAGCTTTGAGCAAGATTAGATGAACCTTGGAAGTACATTATGGATGGTTGATAGATTATGTGCTTGAGTTAAAGAGGATGGATCTTGATGACACATTTGAGTTGGGAGTTGATAGGGATAATGAAAACAACATGTATTTAAATGGATGTATGTAGGATTCAATTGTTTGAGAAAGCGGTTTATTGAAGGTTGTTGACCTGTGATTAGTATAGATGGTGTTTTCCTTAAAACTCTAATTAATGGGGTCTTTTGAGTGTAATAGGAAGAGATGGAAACAACCAAATGTTTCCAATTGCATGGGCAATTGTTAGAGTTGAAAATAAAGCTATTTGGACTTGGTTTATCCCTATTGGCAATAGATTTAAGGATGGATACTGGTCTTGGTTATACTATCATAAGTGACCAACAAAAGGTTAAATCACTATTACTTTTTGCATTTATGTCTTATACTTAGTTCACAATGTTGTTGCTTTTTATATGTTATTAAATCTGATGTTGTTTTGTATTTTTTTCTAGGGATTGTTAAATGTTGTGGCCAATCCTAGTACATGCTAAGAATAAAAATTATGCATGCCACATCTATGCGAATTGGAAAAAAAAAAAGTGCACTAGGGACAAGAGATGAAAACTCTCTTCTGGAAGGCTGTGTATGCAACTTATGAGGCTGAATTCAATGCGGCTATCAAGGAGTTAGGGGATGAAGTACCATAAGTAGTTGGAGATTTCTTGAGCAACATGGTTCACTACTTCTGCAAGGCATTTATAAGCATCATTCTTAGAAGTGATAATATGAACAACATTATTAAAACCTTTAATAGGTATATTAGTAAGGCAAGAACATTGGTTATTATTTGGATGTTAGAAGAGATTAGGATAGCACTTATGGAAAGGATGCACAACAAGATAGCCAAGCTAGTTCATCTCAAATCCAATGTCCTCCCAATTCATCACAAACTTGGTCTATTACTTTTGAGGCACTACAACATATGGAAACACAAGCCAGTCAAACAAGTTCTAAACAAGTAAAGAACAAAGAGAGAGCTCAAGTATAATTGTTAAAAATTGTCTCATAAGTATTCTCATTATTGTTCTTATTAAAGACATAATTTTTGATTGCTTTTAGTTTGATTTCCACAAACTAGAAAAAGATATGGAATGAGGGTGTTCTCTGAAACTCGGAATATGTATTTAAGGGTATAAGGCTTCTCAATGTCTTGATTTAAATTAATTTGTATTCATTGAAATCTTGAAATCTGATTATTGTATTTGATATTTTCCATAGATGCTAAGACAGAGGAATGTGAGATTTGTAAGTGAGTCTTCTACAACAATAGTCGCTACTAAGGTAGTTTTCAAAAGAGCAGCTACTAAGACAATCCCCAAAAGAGCAGCTGGTAAGGTAGTCCCCATTTTCAACAAATCTATTTCATCCAGGTCTCAAAGCAATTATGTTGAATCAAGCAATCCTCTTCCTTCTGAGCAATATACTAGTAATTAGTCTCAATCTGTCCAACAAGTTGTACCACTTATTTGGCTCACTACCAACCACCAAAACTAAAACTACCATTATGGAAGTCATCAAGGATTGCAAATCAAGTCAAGAATAATTGTAACAAGAGGATTGAAAGAATAATTGTAACAAGAGGATTGATGAGGTTATTATTCATTGATGAAGTTATTGTTATTTTGAGTCTTTTTGTTGGTGTTTCGAACATCTTCAGAGACTGGTTTAGAAACAAGCTTTTCGTGAGTGAACTTGAAGATATGAATGCTTTTATTTTTGTGATTGTAAATTTAATTGGTGATTGATATAAGCACTATTAATACTACTATGTAGCACATGCAACTTAATGTGTTTAACATGTGTTATGGTACACTTTTAACATGTCTTATGCGGTTTGTAGAAGTATGTCACTGCATATCCAAGAGGAGGGGGGTGAATTGGGTGTGATAAAAAATACTTTTAAGTTCTGAAATTTTTTGCTTCAATGACAAAGAGGTGCTATAAACAGTGAGTGTATATTGGAGTTTGCAAAGCGTGAAAGTACTTAAAGCAAAAATAAAATGAATAAGGCAAGAGATTTATAGTGATTTGGCTCGGGAGCCTAATCCACTTTGTGCAAAATTCATTTGTTTGCCCTTATACCAACAATCTGCTTTGACATGCTTGTACTTCCTGCAATGATGACATTGAATATGGTTCTTATGACCTTTTTGTTCACTTGTGAAGTGCCTTTACCCATCAGCTCTTCCTCTGCCTTTGCCTTTACCACGGAATCCACCTCTTCCTCATCCATTTCTTCTTGTCTTTTCAGCTTCTTTTTTATTAGATGCTTCCCTCTTCACTTGAAATGCCTTTCTTCATGGGCTTACAAAGAACCCATTATTTCATCAAATGAAAAAAAGAGAAGTTTTCGAACTCTTCAATTGCTGCAATTACATGATCGAACTTTGGAGTTAAGCTCCTCAAAACTTTTGCAACAATAGTTTGTTCAGTAATTTACTCACCATATGACCTCATTTGACTAACAATTGTAGTAACTCTAGACAAAAAATCTTGCACCGTCTCTTAACTTTTCATTAACAAAGTTTCAAACTCATGCCCGAGAATTTGAAGTTTCATGGTGATGATGAGATTCGAGAAGAGGTGGCCGAATGCTCCTTTTCTGCCTCCTTCGGGGTACCTGCAATGGAGACGGGGACTTTCTCCCCCGGTCGATCTCCAATGGTCAAGTCAGTTCCCCTTTACTCTCTAGCCCTATCTCGTAATGAACCAGAAGAAACTTTACTTACCTCGGGTGCTTCCTTTTATCCCTTCCTCTAGATCAGGATCTCCCCGAGATCTTCGGGTTTTTCCTGATAAGGATTCTATAGTGGCGTCCTTTTTCGAGATATTCGGGATAGACCCTATCTCTGTAGCCCTCGGCAAAGTAATCGAGCCCGAGGATCTCGGG
The DNA here is from genome assembly GCA_036245055.1 of Diospyros kaki. Taxonomy (NCBI): domain Eukaryota; kingdom Viridiplantae; phylum Streptophyta; class Magnoliopsida; order Ericales; family Ebenaceae; genus Diospyros; species Diospyros kaki. The sequence continues at coordinate 37,673,700 of BSEG01000016.1, forward strand.
CTTTCTCCCGCGTGCTCCGCCACCTATCATGGCGATGATCTTCTGCCACGCGTTCTTTTAGTCCTCAAGGAAATAGTCATATGCCTAATTCTGCATAAGAGCAACACGTGTCCCCTTAGCATCTTGGCTGTTTGTCCTGTGCGTTGGCGTAATTTTGGGACCCGAGGTTCTTTTCCTCATCACTTACCCCCCACTCTTTGAGTTTCCCGGTTCGGAGGACAAAAAGAGTGGTAAAGCTCCCGAGGTCTTTCCTCTTGACCTTTTTTGCCAGTTGTCGTCTTATGTAATCTGAGGGGTTTAACCGTATTTTTCTCCTTGCGCGTGTTTTGGAGGGCACGGGAATCGATTTGTTTTCTACGGCGATATCCCTTCCCAATGCGTTGTCTAAGACCTTTTCGTCTTGCCAGCCTATGGTAATTAATGTCCATCATTGCTTGCTCTTTAGCCTCCCCATGGTTTAAATAGAAGTTCTTCATTCGTTCAGTCGCTTTTTCACCCAACTTTCCTTCGACTTTCAGCTTTTCTCGTGCCGACGACCTCTTTCTCCTCTTTCCTCATTTTCCTCTTCTATTCTTCTACCATGGCGATCACTGGTTCTGGGAAGTTAAACTCCACCGGCGCAGAGCTCATTGAATGGGAAAACCATCCAGCTACGTCTATTTCATGCCAATGGATGAGCCAAGCGGAATGTCAGCAGTTCAGGGAGAAGTACCATATCCCCGAGGAGTGGGAGGTCGAATTCAACAGCCACCTGCGGGCGTGCCACCCTGTAGCTGGTCGGCTTTGTATCTACAAGTGTGCTTTTGATAGGGGTTTCCGGCTTCCCCCCCGAAGAAGAGTAATGTCGCTACTTCAACATCTTACCATTGCCCCTGCCCAACTATCCCCCTTCGGATGGCGGTATTTAATGGGCTTCCTTATCATTTTCCATACTGGTAAGATTGAACCATTCGGGGATCTCTTCGACTATTTCTTTACCACCAACCGGGATCCGGGAGGTTGGATTTCCATCTCTCCTCGGATCGTGAAAGATAACCGCATTCTTGCTTCGAAAGAGTGCCCTGGGCTCGAGATTGGTGCTTCAACCCTTATGCAATCTGGTGGGTCAAAAGATTCTGACGATTGGAAGGAGCGCTTTGTTTTTGTCCGCCCCAAGCCCTCTGGCTCTTCTCAGGAGGTTTGGGTTGTTTGCAACGAATGGACCTTGGATACGAAGCACAAGCGTCCGAGTGTCGAGGCCCTCGGAGAGTCCACGGGTCGGATTATGAAAAACAACAAGAATTGGGAGGAGGGGTGGCTTTCCAACCCTAGCCTCACCAAGGCGGGCTTGGACGGTGAGAATTGTAAGTTCTTTCCCTTTTCTTTCTTCCTTCTTTTTCTTCGTTTAATTTCTATCGTTTCTCCTTCTCAGTCGAAGATCTCTGGGAGATTTCCTATTCTCCCATCACCGAGGGAATGATTTTGGATTTTCCAGGGAGCAAGGGCCCTTCGGCCCCTCTCAGTGTTCCTAAGGTGCCTGAGCGGGTGATTCTTCTCGAGCGAGCCCCAAGGAGTAGAAAGAATAAGAAAGCTCCGACATCGTCAAGGTCTCGAATAACGGCAGAAGGAGATCCCCAAACCTTCCAAGAAGCTCCTAGGGACGGTGTAGATGGAGGTCCGAAGGTTCCTCCTCAGCCGACACTTTTCGCTTCACCAACCCCGTTGCCGATCCCCTCCAAAGATGACTCGACAACCATTACTCAAGTGGTTGCTGCAGTTCATACGGAGGCGCGGGGGAAAACCGTGTTGGCAGGTATGAAGCCCCTTGCCACGTCTTCCAACATACCTGTTGGTTCTGTTTTTAAACGAATATTAACGCCTTTTGCCCCAATGAGGCGCTCGGACCTGACAGGGGAGGCTTCACTGGAAGAGCCTTCTACCTTGTCCGCGAAGGAGATCCTTGCGCGCCGAACCAAACGTCGTCGGATGGAGGCCACCTCTCCAGCTACTACTCCTCCCGAAGCTCCAATTCCTGAAGCAACTATTGCTCCTCCCGCTGCTCTAGCTCTTCCTGATATCCCTCCAACGCAGAGCGAACCAAATTACTGTGCCGAGATCCTGAGGGTACGAGCCTACTCTTTCTTCTTTTCGATTTCCTCTACACCAGTAAATCTTAATCTCTACTTTGTCTTTATTTTTCCAGAGCCTCGCAGGGTTCCACGGTTCGGTGTCTCGGCGAGAGTCTGAACTGCGTACCCGGATTTCCTCCTTGGAATTCGAGGTTGAAAGGCTTCGAGGGCTTGAGTCCCTTTCTTCTCAACTGTCGGACCTAGAACATCATGTTCATATATTAACTAAGTCTGTTGAGCTGGCTCAGGAAGACGCCAGACTTGCCAATGAGGCCGAGGCTCAAATGCGGGAGGATCTGGAGTTAGTCCAGAAGAGCATGCTCGAGGCCAATCAGGCTAATTCTCGGCTTGGGGAGGAGTTGGACGCCGTGCAGGGCACCAATAATCACCTTCGAGAAGACAATAATCAGCTGCAAGAGGATCTACGGAGGCTTACTCTGGAGCTGAAGGAGGCCAAGAAAGGGCAAGTCGAGGCGTTGGAGTCTTATGCCCGGTGTAAGGAAGATCTTCGCTCTGCTCATGCTCAGCTTCAGTCTGCTCTCAAGAACGCCCAAGTGGCCTTCCAGAATGGCCGTGAGGATTTTCGAGGTTCCGAAGCTTATGCCGCCGAACTAGAAGGAGTTCTCCGAGACGGCTTTGAGCATATGAAGAAACTTGTTAAAGAGCGCTTCCCTCACCTCGATGTAGATTCCATTCCTTTTGATGTAGCCGCGGCCTTGTCTTCTTTAGAGTAGATGCCTTTGTATTTGAATCTTCTTGTTGTAACAGAAAGATTTATAGAAAAATTTGTTTTTCCATCGCTTTCCCCTTGTTATTTCTTCTGTATTTTATTAAAAAGATCACCGGCGATTGGGCTTGACCCTCCCAAAGCTCTGTCGAGGATCAAGTCTGATCTTTTGTCTCTGTCGAGGATCAAGTCTGATCTTTTGCCGTGACCAAGGGTTCGGGCCCCCCGAGGATCATATTTGATCCTTTATTCGGCTCTGCCGAGGATCAAGTCTGATCTTTTGTCGCGGCCATCTTGGTCGAGGGTTCGGGCCCCCGAGGATCATATTTGATCCTTTATTTTGGTCGAGGGTTCGGGCCCCCGAGGATCATATTTGATCCTTTATTTTGGTCCAGGGTTCGGGCCCCCCGAGGATCATATTTGATCCTTTATTTGGCTCTGCCTTGGATCAAGTCTGATCTTTTGTCGCGGCCATCTTGGTCGAGGGTTCGAGCCCCCGAGGATCATATTTGATCCTTCATCTTGGTCGAGGGTTCGGGCCCCCGAGGATCATATTTGATCCTTTATTTTGGTCGAGGGTTCGGGCCCCCCGAGGATCATATTTGATCCTTTATTTTCTTCTGTTAAGAAGTCTTTGGAAATGACGAGTTCTTACGCTTCGGAGAAAAAGTAGATTTATTCCTGAACGAAAAGAAATAAAGAGAATACTACTGAAAAAATATGCAATAATGAATTTTTAGACTAACACATAATAAAGAATAATTACTGATAGAACTTTCTCAAGTTCTGCACATTCCATGCATTTTTTACTGGTGTCCCTTCGAGGGTTTGTAGTTTGTAGGCACCAGGGCTGAGGACTTCCGCTATTTTGTAAGGACCTTCCCAATTTGGTGTTAGCTTGTTGGCTTGCCGAGCCCCTCGAACGTCCGCTCGCCTTAACACCAAGTCTCCTGGTAGAAAATGTCGTGTCTTCACCCTTCGATTGTAATACCTTTCTATGCGTTGGTTGTAAGCAGCCTGTCGAATCTTCACTTGATCACGAAATTCATCTAAGAGATCGAGGTTGTCCCTCAGATCTTGTTCATTGGATTTGGGGCTGAAAAGCTCCACTCTCATCGTGGGTACCCCGATCTCGACTGGAATCAATGCTTCCGAATCGTAGCATAGACTGAAAGGGGTTTCACCTGTGGAAGCTTTCGTCGTGGTTCGATAGGACCACAAAATGCCCGACAGTTCTTCTACCCAGCTCCCGTTCGCCTTGTCCACTCTCGCCTTTAAGCCTTTCAACAAAGTCCTATTAGCGAGCTAAATTTGACCGTTAGCCTGAGGATGGGCCATCGAGGTAAACTGCTGCCTAATTCCCAATTCTTGGCACCATTCTTGAACAGTTCGATCAGAAAATTGAGTACCATTATCCGAGATAAGTACTCAAGGAATTTTGAAATGACAAACCACGTTTTTCCATAAAAATTGCTTTACCCTCCGGGCGGTAATTGAGGCTACTGCCTCAGTTTCGACCCATTTTGTGAAATAATCTATAGCAGCCATGATGTATTTGATTTGTCCTGCTGCCGGGGGAAAAGGTCCCAGGATGTCGATGCCCCATTGAGCGAAGGGGCAAGGTGCGGCCATATGGGCTAGTGCGACTGCCGGCACATGGACCAGGTTGGACGTTCGCTGGCATCGGTCACAGGTTCTGACCAACTGTTCCGAATCTTGCACCATTGTTGGCCAATAATACCCCTGTCGGAGAGCCTTTTGGCTAAGAGCCCGAGCTCCAATATGACCTCCACATATACCTTCATGTATCTCATGCAGGATATAATCTGCTTCGCGAGGTCGAACGCATTTAAGCAGTGGTTGCGAAAAGGACCTTCTGTATAATTCTCCCCCAACTAATACGAAGCTTCGGGCTTTACGCCTGATCTCCCGAGCTTCCAAATCTCCCTCGGGGAGTTTTTCTTCTTTCAAATATGTCAGCAGCGGATCCATCCAGCTGGGCTCGTCCTCCACGCATAATTGATCATCAACTTCTTCGATACTTTTTTGCGAAAGGGACTCAATCCGAATTTCCCGAGAACTTATAGGGAAAGAGGAAGAGGCGATTCGGGACAGCAAGTCCTCCTCCGTGTTCATTGCCCGAGGGACATACTCCACTTTCACGTGGCGAAAACGGGTCATCAACTCTCTGACCATGGTCAAATACTTCGCCATATGTTCTTCTCGAGCTTCATACTCTCCGTTCACCTGTTGTACCACCAGGTTAGAGTCCGGGCTTACCTCAACGCACTGAGCTCCCAGTTGTTCGGCTAATCTCAATCCTGCCAGCAAGGCTTCGTATTCTGCTTCGTTGTTGGATGCTCGGAATTCGAAGTGTAAAGCATAAGGCCATATCTGCCCTTCGGGACTCTTAATCATCAATCCTGCCCCTCCACCTCCCGAGGTCGAGCTTCCATCTACTGCTACCATCCATGGCCTCCGATCTTCCTTCGGACCTTCGGGAGCCCTAATTCCTTCAGCGATGAAGTCTGCCAACGACTGAGCTTTAATAGTTGGCCGCGGCCTATACTCAATGTCGAAGGCGGTGAGCTCTACCGCCTATTTCAACATTTGCCCCGAAAGTTCTGGTTTGCTAAGGACCTGTCGCAAAGGCTGATTAGTAAGCACAATAATGGTATGAGCTTGAAAGTAAGGTCGGAGTTTCCTGGCTGATATTATTAGGGAGAAAGCCAATTTTTCCATAGGGGGATATCGAACTTCGGCTCCTGTGAGCCGTTTGCTTGCAAAATAGACAGGCCTCTGGGTCTTGTCTTCTTCTCGTATCAGTACTGAACTTACGGCCTCCTCGGCTATTGCCAAATATATATATAAGGGCTCTCCTGGCTTCGGTTTAGTAAGAACTGGGGGTGTACCCAGGTGCTCCTTCAGCCTTTCGAAAGCTCTTTGGCATTCAGAATTCCACTCGAAGTTGTTTGCCTTTGATAGGACCTTGTAAAAAGGAAGGCCTTTTTCCGCCAGGCGAGATAGAAACCTGCCTAGGGCTGTCATTCTGCCTGTGAGGCTCTGGACCTATTTCACATTCCTCGGTGCGGGCATATCCATGATAGCTTTGATCTTCGCTGGATTCACTTCAATCCCTCGGTGATGTACTATGTAGCCTAAGAATTTTCCTGCAGAAACGCCAAATGCACATTTGACAGGATTAAGCTTTACGTGGAACTTACAAAGGGTTTTGAAGCATTCCTCCAAATCCTCCGGGTGACTTCCTGCCTCCAGGCTTTTTACCAACATGTCGTCAACGTATGCTTCCATATTCCTCCTGAGCTGATGTTGGAAAAGCTTATTCACTAAGCGCTGATAAGTGGCACCTGCATTTTTTAGCCCGAAGGGCATTACAGTGTAGCAATAGGTCGCCTAACTGGTGATGAATGTAGTCTTCTCCTGGTCTTCCGGGTGTAATGGAATCTGGTGGTATCCCTGGAAAGCGTCCAAAAAACTCATGAGTGAACAACCAGCCGTCCCGTCAATTAGGGCGTCGATCCTCGGGAGTGGGTAGCTATCCTTCGGGCAAGCCTTATTAAGGTCAGTAAAATCAATGCAAAGTCTCCACTTGCCTTCCCCTTTAGGGACCAACACAACATTTGCTAACCAATCTGGATAATCCACCTCCCGAATATATCCAGCTTCGATCAACTTTGCAACTTCCTCTTTGATCGCCCGGGCTCTCTCCGGGGCAAAACTACGCTTCTTCTGCTTGACCGGCTGGAAACCTGGCCGGATCCCCAGCCTATGTGTCATGACTGCTGGATCCACTCCTGACATGTCTTGAGCAGTCCATGCGAAAACATCCGCGTATTGCCTAAGGAGCGCCACTATCTGACTTCTGAGTGTATCTTTCAACTCTACGCTTACCTTTACACAACGATCTGGGCGGTCTGCCTTTAAAGGTATCTCCTCTAACTTGTCCACCGGCTCTGCTGTTTTTGGATCTTCAGGTCCTTCTAACAAGAAGCTGACCTCCTTCGAGGGGTCTACTTTGGGGCTTGGAACGTCACTTTGCAAACCTGCCCCCTTGTCCCTTGCTATGCCTTTAGAGGCCATATAACATTCACGAGCAGAGCGCAAATCTCCTCGTACTTCTCCCGTCCCCCTATCAGTGGGGAACTTCAGCATCATATGATATGTGCTCGGAATGGCCCGAATGGCATTAAGGCCAGACCTACCAAGAATCATGTTGTATGCCGAGGGTACATCCGCCACCAGGATATCTAGTACTACTCGAGAAGTTCGAGAGCCTATCCCTACCGTCAGTGGGAGCTGGACGATCCCTTCTGAATATACGGCCTCCCCATCAAATCCCACCAAAGGGACTCTTGCTGGTTTTAATTGTGCCATCTCATATCCCATGCCGAGGAAAGCCTGTCGATATAAGATTTCTGAAGAGCTCCCCAGATCCACGAGAATCCTCCGAAGCTCCCACTTCCCAAGTTCGGCTGTTATCACCAAGGGATCATTCCGATTCGGGTATCCCGGGAGGTCATTATCAGAGAAAAAGATTGGCTCCACATTACGTGACCTCTTTAGCCGCGTAGGGCCACCCCCTTCCTCCTTCATGACTGGGACCTCTCTTGCTGCCAGCGTATGAAATACTGGAGGCTGAGGATGATCCTCTCTTCCCCGGTGCAATCTCTCCCGCTGGGCTCGATCCCGGTCGTCTGCGCGGTCCCTCTTAGGGGGGCTCCGTGATCGCGATCGTTGATCTTTGCTTCTCCGAGAGTCGCCTTCCTTTGCTACATAACTCCTCAAGAAACCTCGATTGATAAGCTCCTGGATCTCCTCCTTTAGTTGGTGACATTCCTCAGTATCATGGCCATGATCTCGGTGGAAGCGGCAATATTTATTCCGGTTCCTTTTGTCAGACGGAGCCTTCATTGGCCTCGGCTTCTTCAGATAATCTTTTCCTTCAATAGTGGCAAGGATTTCTGCCCTCGGGGCATTCAGGGGGGTATACCCACCCGACTCCCACCGAGGACGGGGTTTCTCTCTTCGGTCCTCTCCTTTCCTTTCCTCGGGAGGCTTCTTCTTATCTTTTTTCTCCACGTATTCCGCCCTTTTAGCTTGCATGACTTCCTCGGCGTTTATGTACTTTGTAGCCTGGCCCAGTATATCCGTGAACGTGATCGGGGGCGTCTTGGCTAATGACTGTGCAAAAGGACCAGGCCGTAAGGCATTCTGGAATGCCACCATAGCCACATTGTGGTCAAAATTCTCTATACTTAAGGCCTCCATATTGAAGCGCGAAACGAAGTCTTTCAAGGGCTCTCCTTGGTTCTGCTTCATACTTACCAGGGCCATAGTAGACCTTCGATGCCTCCTGAGGGGAGCAAAGTGCGCCAAAAAACTGCCTCGAAGCTGCGCAAAACTCACAATGGAATGATGAGCCAGATTTGAATACCAAGCCCGTGCGTGCCCCTCCAGGGTGGCTAAGAAGACTCTACACCACATTGCGTCTGAAGCGTCTTGTACCATCATGTGCGAGGTGAAGAGGTCAAGATGATCCATCGGATCGAAGGTCCCAGCATAAGGCTTAATGGCCGGAATACGGAGACGCTCTAGTGGTATAGCTGCCATGATCTCTGGGCTAAGAGGCTGAGCCGTCATTGCTCCTTGCCCTTCCCCAGCCTTGGGCTTCAGGGCGGCAATCTCCTCCTCGAGCTGTCGTAACCTTTCTTCCTATCGTTGCTACAGGAACGATAAGTCCGAAGATTCCGTCGCCTCACCTTGGACATCCTCTCGCCCGGGCCTCCGCGGATTCGCCTCCGGCAAAGAGGACTCCTCCTCCCGCGGGGGTTCTTGCCTTCCCTCTGTCTGAGACTGCTGAACGTGTTGCTGTCGGTCCAAGAAGCTCGTGAGTAATTCTGTTAACCGTTGCACCTGGCCTTCTAGGAGCGCTATCCGATCAGGAGGTGGCGGAGGGCCTTCTGGGCTTCGGTCCCTCCCCACCGGACTTCTAGGTGGGTTCTGGTGATTGGGCTCTGGGATAGGGTTGCCGCCCACTGCCCGAGATTGCTGTCTTCTAGTTGCCATTCCAAACGAAGAAAAGATTATCGAAAAATCCCCACAACCTGCTGCGTCCGAGAGACAGAAAAGAAAAATTGCCTCGGCCCCACGGTGGGCGCCAATTGATGATGAGATTCGAGAAGAGGTGGCCGAATGCTCCTTTTCTGCCTTCTTCGGGGTACCTGCAATGGAGACGGGAACTTTCTCCCCCGGTCGATCTCCGATGGTCAAGTCAGTTCCCCTTTACTCTCTAGCCCTATCTCGTAATGAACCAGAAGAAACTTTACTTACCTCAGGTGCTTCCTTTTATCCCTTCCTCTAGATCAGGATCTCCCCGGGATCTTCGGGTTTTTCCTGATAAGGATTCTATAGTGGCGTCCTCTTCCGAGATCTTCAGGATAGACCCTATCTCCGCAGCCCTCGGCAAAGTAATCGAGCCCGAGGATCTCGGGCTTTCTCCACCGCGTGCTCTGCCACCTATCATGGCGATGATCTTCTGCCACGCGTTCTTTTAGTCCTCAAGGAAATAGTCATATGCCTAATTCTGCATAAGAGCAACACGTGTCCCCTTAGCATCTTGGCTGTTTGTCCTGTGCGTTGGCGTAATTTTGGGACCCGAGATTCTTTTCCTCATCACATGGCTATTACCTTTGATGAGCCTTGAAACTCAGTTTGCAATATTGTCTAGGCCTGCCTTGAGGTTGTAGCTACTGCAATTCTTGTAAAAATGGTCTCATGAACAGCTTGCTCAATGAAAAATAGAGTCTTTCTTTCTATTTTCCTTTAGCCTGGCTTCTTCATGTGGATCACCAAATCCATTCTCTGCTAAGTCCCAGAGGTCTTGAGACTTTGGAGTCTTCATTTTAATGCTCCAGAACTCATGACATTCTCCTCTGAGAATGCTTAGTGAATTCTGCTGGCAGCCGTGGTGTATCTCTCTCAATGCTGATTGATTCACTCACAAGGCCCAGATGAATCTGACCCTTGCTCTGATACCACAAATGTTGGGAAAACAGAGGTATAAAATAGAAAATTTTAGCAGAGAGGATAAGTAAAAATTGAAGAAGACAAGTCTTTTTACTGCCATATATTCAAATGCTGAAAACGCCCATATATCTAGGCTTACAGGCAAACTGAAAATACTAAAAGTTCTCAAGAAATATCAGACTTTTTTTGCCACTACTTCGGACTCTCTTTGACTAATAGAATAACCCAAAAATTAAAAAGTAAATCTGCAAGTAAAATAAAACAAAGAAAAAATGAAATTAACCTTGACTTTACGCTGTAATTCTTGAATCAACATTCAATAGATAATACCTCTATAAGCCCATGCCTCTTCCATAGTTTCATTGCAATGAGCTGTATTTTCATCAATCACACCCAAAGGCAAGCGTACCCTTGGAATTCCATTTTCCGAAACCTGTGGGGGAATATACTCCATTTTGGTTGGAATTCTTGGTCCACTAGTTTCTAACAAACTTGCCCAAGATTGCTTAGGACCAGGCCCGGCCCAACCATAACACCATACATGCCATGGCATAAGGCTCTCAAAATTAGAAGTTCCCAAATTTTAAAAACTTTTAATATATATATTTTTTATATTTTTTAATAATAAATATTTTATCTAAAAATTATATACAAAATATTATAAATTTTTTTAACTTCTCTTCACCATTTTTCAATTTTTAACCGTTCATGTTTTCAATATTTAAACATTATACATTCATGTTCACCTTGATGTATATGTTCCCAAATCCCATAATCCATATTCCAATATCCCATAAAACCCTTTTTCTTCCCAATTTTTCCTTCTTTCCCCCCTCCCCCCTCTCTCTCTCTCTCATAAAGGTGAACATAGTTCAACACATATTTGTAGAATGAAAAATTATTCATTATTAATGAATTTTATCTTTTTAATACTATCAGTTTAATATTTTGTTTTGTTTCTTTCTATAAGAGAATCATGAATGTATAATTTTTTACTTGTACTGATCTTCTTAGAGTTTAAAAAAAAATAGTTTTTTTTTCTTTGTTTATTGTAGTAAGTTGTTTGGTTTTTTTTTTTTTTTATCATCTCTCAGATATTATATTTTAGTTAAAAATTTATTATTATTAAGAGATTATTATATTTTGTAGTTGATTAAATTTTAACTTTTTTTTAATAAAAGGGCTATTAGCACCAAAAAGCCAAAATTTTTCAAGTTGTGGCGATTTTATCCAATCCTTCTAATTTTGGCAATTAAGGTCGAATTTGTAAAGTTAGTAGCAATTTTATCCAAATTGAAAAATGGGTTGCCTGTCTTGTTATTTCATTTTTTTTATAATTTTTTTATAATAAAACGTTAAATACATCTTTTTGAGTGTGTGAATTTAATTTTTCTGTTGCAGCAAGATCAGTTAAATAAATCACCTTTACGGGCTGGCCGGTCATGGCCATACAATTTTGTTAAATATAATTTTATATAACAGTTTAATATTTTATTATTAAAAAAATATACCATTCAAATGTAATATATCTGCTGTGTGATTCTAAAAAGAAAAAGACTGTTTTAATATTTATGTGTAACATAGCAAAATAGGTTTTTTTTTTTTTTAAGGGAGTATAATATTTTATTTTGTATTTCAAAAAATTCTAGTGAATGTATTTGTGTGTATATTACTTTAGTTGTCTTCATGAAATAATTATTTATTATTGCTTATAAAATGAATTTGTTATCTATTGATTTTTTTTTTTTTTGGATAAATTTATGTTTGGACTTTCTAAGTAAGACAAATTTTTTTTTTTTTGCCCTATTTGGACAACCATCGTAGTCAATGACAGTGGAAACTGTTTGTTTGGAGCTATTTAAAAAGAAAGTGAGGGTGATTTATTTAGCTGACCTTTTTGCAACAAAAAAATTAAACTTACACACTCAAAAAAATGTATTTAACATTTTATTATAAAAAAAAATGAAATAATAGGCTGGGCAACCCATTTTTTCAATTTGAATAAAATTGCTACTAACTTTACAAATTCGGTCTTAATTACCAAAATTAGAAGGATTGGATAAAATCGCCAAAAGTTGAAAAGTTTTGACTTTTTGGTGCTAATAACCCTTAATAAAATGATGAAATATTTGTGTAAAAAAGTGTATTATTTATTTTTTTTATAAAAAAAATAATACTCGAAGGCCTCCACAAATCTTTTTGCTTAAGGCTCCCAACTTTATTGGGGCGACTCTGCTTAGGACTGCCTTGCTTAGCTTCACTAACAATCTGCCAAGCATCTCTAGTTGATTTATTCTTTAAAAAATTTAAATTATTTTTCGAAGCTATCTCCAATAACCCTTCCTTACCCTATGATGCACAGAAATGGTTCAGAGATGTTGTTTAGTGTTTTCGAACCATTTCTCGTTTTAGAAACGGTAAAGACAACCCGAAACATTTTTTGGGTTGTTTCTAAAATTTGCGAAACGTTTTGAGAGCATTTTGCAAGTAACAAATGTAGAACTTTTAAACAAATTGAAATTGATATGTAAAATACTTAGATCGCAACGGAATAATTAAAACTGATTTGTCTAACGACCTCTATAGAAGAAAACTATAAAAACTTTCTTATATCTCCACCCCTTGTCCGCCCGAGGCTCGAATGATGATGCTAGAGACAATATATGATCGATCAGAAACTGATTCTGATTGTTGTGCATTCTTCATTAAGCTTTATACCTATTTATAGGTATCACACAGATATAAATAAACATATCTCTTTAGAAATTTGAATCTAATTCAAATTCCAATTACTTATCCTATTATATTGTTAACATTCAAATACTAATGAATTTGAAACAAATTCAAATTCATAACATTTATCTTATTATTAGAGAATTTATCCCAATGTAACCACAATTCTAACAATAGAAAATGGCCAGAAACACTTTTTCGGTGACCAAGGTTGTAATACCCCATGTTTAGATAAGGTTGCCACATAATTTCAATGAGTTTAGAACACCAAAAAATTGATTTTATAGTAATTTCAGGTACCGAATCAACTTCAGGGAATGCCTCAGAATGAAATTATCTAAGGAAAATTATATAGTCTCGACGAGCGTATCAAGATAGGATTTATGGTATCGAAAGAAATCAAATTCGGAACAGTTTTCGGTACAGCTAAAATACAGCTATCATTTAGGCTATAAAACCGAATCGTTGTAGGAGGCTCCTGAAAAATCAAAGGAACCCTAGGGGGTCTCCGGTTTTGCGTAACGAGCAACCCTTCAGTGGTTACGAGATGAAACAATAGCCCAGTGAGGACACTGGGGCGAATCGTCCTTTTTGACTAAGTTTTGAGTTATTAATTTTAGATTTTCGGTATTATAATGCAATTTAATTCAATGTTTAAGGGCATAGTTGCAATAAGAAAATTAATTAAGTGGAATTAAGGTAAAAATTGAAATTTAAATGTGTAATTTCTCTTAATTAATAGTGTAATTTATAGTTATATATATAGAATGCGTGTGCATTCGGTGGCTGTGTGTGCGTGAGTGATGGTTGCTGCTCTATAAACTGATTTTGCATGCAAACTCCATGCCGCTGAGATTTATGGGAGATTTTTCACGCCAAGAGGGTTTTGCACGCAAGGAAGTATGGGAAAAAGTGCTGAGATGGAGGGTGGAATTCGGCTATAAAAGGGAAGGAGATGTGGGCGAATGGAAGCAGGGAGAAATGGCAGCGAGCATGGGTGAGCAAGGCTGAGAGAGAGAGAAGAGATCATGAGGGAGAGGTGAGCCGAGGCAATGGCACGAGGGGTGGCAGAGCAAACCGCCACAGCAAGCAGCGAGCGGCCATAGCCGCGGACTGCCAAGGTTGCGGGCGGCCATGGCCTCACGAGCAGCAACCAGCCGAGGGCCGAAGACCGAAGGCGGCCGCGATCAGCTACCGGCGAAGCTGTACGGGCAGCAGGGGCGACTGGTGGTGGCGAACAGAGGCCTGAGAAGTGGCCAGAAGCAGTGAGCCGCGAGCTCCAGCTACAGCAAGGCAGCATCAGTCGCGGCCAACGGCAGCCGCGAGTAGCTCCAGCGGCGGTGCGGTGGTCGGGGATGTCGGAGGCAGGCGGCGAGGGGGGCGGCAGGTGGGAAGGCGCGCAGGCGACGGCGGGCATGGCGGTTCGCGCGCAGGCGGGAAGAGGAGGAAGAAGAAGAAGGGAAAAGAGAAAAAGAAAAAGAGAAAAGAAAGAAAAAGAAAAGAAAGAAAAGAAAAGAAAATAGGAAAAAATTGGGAAAAATTCTGAAAAATCTCAAAAAAATAAGAAATTATGTTTTGGTAATATTTTGGAGGTTTTGGCAAGAAAAAAGGCCAGGGCACGCGTTTCAAGGACAGGGCACGCATATCGAGAAAATCTGAGATGCTAAGTTAAAGTGAGTAAAATTCTCTAGAAAATTTCATAAATTCAAGAATATTATTTTATGAATTATCGTAGTGAAATATTGGAGAAAATATTTTAGAAATATTTAATCTGGATTTATTGAAGAAAAATAGGAAGAAATAGAGAGAAAATTATAGAAAATGTCAGAAATTATGAAAAAATAAGTTTTAATGTTTATTTAAATAATTATTGTGATTAGGATACTTTGAGGCTGAATTTGAAGAGACTCGTACAAATTTTGAGGTTAGCACGTAAATTGAGGCAAGACACTAATATCGAGGTAGCCCGATAAGCTCTAGAAGGTAAGTGGTACTTCCTTGAAAATATTTTTATCATATTGACATGCCCTGATATGTATCCATCACGTAGACTGCATACATGACTATGAAATGCATAAATACACGTTGATATCATCGATCACACGCATATGAGGCCATAGGGAGTACAAACTGGCACCGCTGCCTTACCAAGGGTGCACCCATACACCCCGACTTCGAAAGAGGTGGCCGCTAAAATGGTAGGTAGCATGAGGGGTGTAGTTGACACCTACGATGAAAGACATTGCATACACTCATAACATAACAATATGTACCCTTATTTAGATGGTTCATCATCTAACTTGGGTTCGCCCCTGGAACATTCAACGTTCCAGTCGGGATTTGCAGAGATGATTCCGAGATTGGTGATATGTAGTGACGCGAGACGTCAATAAGCGAGTAACTATACCATGTTATGTTGTAATATGAGTAGTTTAAGAATTATGTACATTGTATTTATTGTCAGGCGCTTATGAATTAACTTTGTAATGAATGTCATGTCTAGTTATTACTATATGAGCAAGTTCGATTCAGCTTCTACTTTGTATTTATTTTCTAGTGTAGATATCTCACACTAGATAAGGTCTTAGAGAATTTCAGAATAATGTAAATAAAAAAAATATAAAATAAAATAAAATAAAAAATAATAAAATAAATAATAGACCAAATTTCTTAAGGCATAACACGCTCTGAAGAAGTGGGCTGTTACAAAGGTTCCCTCTCTTTCAGTCTTCTTCTTCTTCATCATCTTTCAGTTCTTTGTTTTTGAATCTCGAAGTTTCCTCCCTCAATCGTTAAAGCTTGTTGCTCTTGTGCTCCCTCGTCGTTCTTTCGCTTTTGGTCGTCATTGTTTCTTGCTACTCCCTCACCATTCCCTCATTGAAGATTGCCATTCCCTCACCATCGAATCCTGAAGATCGAGGCTCATCAAAGGTCGTCGTCTGTCCCTCTCACAGTCATTGCTGATCGTTCCTTCTCTCAATCGTCGTTGTTTCTCTGTTGCTTGCCATAATTCTATCATCTAATCAACAGTACTCCAATTTGCGGCAAATCATGCTTAATCAAAACTAAATCAAATCATTTTCTTTAAACTCATATCTAAATCATAAATACATATTAACACGTATGCATAAAATTAGATCAAAGGGGGTTGTTGATCTGCAGACTGTCGGATCAATGAATTTCAATTTTATTGATGAGAAGAGAGTGAAAAGTGAGAAGCGTGTGAATCCAAGAGACGAATTTCACGAGAATCGGGAACTTTCTCAAGGAAATTTTGATTTGAGAGTGGATTAATATTCGGTTACAAATACAAGAGAAATGAAGGGAGTGTGCGTTTGATATTTATCGCGAGTCAGGTTGTCCGTTTTGGGTTTTCGGATTCAAACACTTTGGATGTATGTGTGTGTCTATATATACACGTACAAATATTCATAACACGAAATCATCAATCGCATACTAGACAATATATGTGTGCGTATATTATTAAAATAAATTTATGTATCCTAACATTCCCATATATATATATATATATATATGCTCATTCCCATAATTATCTTGTTCCTGAGTAAAAATAATAACTTCCCAAATTAACATTAATGGTAACGCATAGTGATAATTACATACTCTTATGAATAAAAATAAAATAAATTACTACACTTTATTTTGTGAGAGTTGAAAAAGAATTGTATTTGTACACAATTTTTCTCCTGTGTATTAAAATTATTTTCACAATTTAAATTCATAATCTTTTGATGACAATAGAGATACTTATATTTATTCAATATTCATCACAATGAGTTCTAATAGCCAACTAAAAATGAACTAAAAGAGAGATACAACATAATTTTTATTTTTTATGTAAACATTAAAAGCAAAAAAAAAAAAATATCATCCTAATAACTTATATTTACAAAATACTAGTCATTCTAGCAACATTTTCTAGGTAACAATTTGGCAAAACTATGATTTCGCATTAAAAAATATAAGAATATATTAAAGAATGCTTACACTTCACTCACATTAAAAATATATTCAATATTTTACAACCCCCCCCCCCCCCGAAAAAAAATAAATAAATAAATAAAAAGAAAGAAAATTGTTAATACACAAAAATTTGAAGTTCCAAATAATTCATTCGAAGGCAACAATACGTGGTAACAATCTTGAAACATGACAAAAAGTTTTCTTAAAGCTCGTTTTTTTCAATACAATGATAGAAATTAACTCTATGAATATTACCACGAACAAATATCGATAGACTAATGCTACCAATGACCTTTCTTAGAGGGGAAAATGACTTTTTAAAGACTAGCCCATATATTGCATAGCAATTAACCAGTCCAAAATATCATTCTTCAATTGCTGGTTCATAAACTTCATACTCTTCAGTATAGAAGCATCCCCACTATTCCCATCAACATTAAGACACTGCTGACAAGTTGAAATATCGACAGAGAATAAGTCATAATCTTCTTTGATAGACTTAGCATTGGTTGCTCCCTGCTCATCGGCTTTCTTAAGACTGTCAATGATTGAGGTGTAAGCCTTAGCACATGGTTGAGCACATGCCTTCGGAACGTCTGAATTACTTGAAAGAAATTCTACATCTTTCTCAGTTTTGAAAACTCCTTGGAATTTCTCCTTGATGAGTTCAACATCTTTTTTTACGTTGCCTTCATAGACTTGAAGATCAACATGTTTGCTGACAGGTTGGGATTGTGGGGATAGAGAAGGTTGGGGTTCAGGGGTTACAGGAGGAGTATTGCGGGTTGATTCCACTAACAGTGAAAATGCAAGGCAACTGATGGAGATGGTTATGAAAACTAAGTTCTTGTAGAGTCCCATTGCCTTTTTTCTACTTTTTCCCTTTTCTCTGTCAATGGTAAATTGTTGGAGAAAAGGGAAAAGAGTTAACGTTGGTGGAATGAAAAGATAAGAACAAGGATGAGGGGTTTATATAGATGCTTATGATTGGTTCATCCTACAAAATAGGATGTCCTTATAAAACGCTAGATCTAAAACATCTTAATTATCTAAATATAGAAAATTATAGTTACTCCATCATGGGATTTGCCTCCCAAAGCTAATTAAACTTCCGAAATTTTGTAACTTCCAAAATGTCTATCTTTAGACAGTTAAGGATAACCATTTGAAGGTTTTAAGGAGTTTCTTTTATTAATGATTTTTCTATTATAAACAAGATACAAGAGTGCTCTTTAAGATTAGAATTAATGTGGAATCAATATGTGCTTTCGAGGAAAGGTCAACGGTAATGTATTTAATTAATTAGGCTAATAGTACTTTTAATTATATAGAATAAAATTTAGAAAAATTACACACAATACTCTTAAAATTTAAGATCATTGTAAAAATTATCTTTTAAGACTTGAGGAAATACAGTGAGTGTCCCTACGATTTAATGTTATATTGCAATTTCTCCTTATTGTTAGTTATTCATTAAAAATGACCAAATACCTTTGTATTTAGAAACATTCTCCTCTTTCCTAATTCTTCTTTCTGACTTATCTTTCTCTCCCCCATTGGACATAGATGTTACGAGAGTATAGCAAAGCGACGTCAACAACAACATTTCACGGTAATCATGAGAACAACATTATTGTTCAACAATAACATTTTACAGTAACAATAAGAACAATATTAGTTCAACCTCCCTATCACTCCCTGATAATCCAAATGTATTCATCCCCCATTTTTTATCTCTCTCCCCCTCTCTTTTCTCTTATAATCTACTTGGTTTTTTAATTATTTTAAAATCAGAGAAAAGATGAGAGAGAATGAAGAGTAAAAGGATAAAGGGGAGAGAATCAATGGTAAAATGGGTATTTTGTCCCTTTCTTTAATAACAATAGAGCTTATTTCTATCTATAAAATGTGATGGGTGGTTCTTGCAATTGCATCAAATCTCGGGGAGGATTATGGCAATTTTTTTGGAATTTATTTCTTGAAATATTAAGCACTATAAGCCAAAATTCTAAGGAGATGTATTGTATTTAGAAGAGCCCTTACTTTGTGAAACTTGAAAGATACTTCTATTTGCATGTGACTTTTTACTTTTTCAAAAAAATGGCTTTTACAATTTAAACTCATAACCTTTTATTGGCAAAGAGCAATCTAATTATTATTATTCAATATTTATCGCTATTGAGTTCTAATCAATGACCACCTTAAAACACCTAAAAGAGTAATAATACATAAGTTTCAATTTTGTATAATCATTGAAAGCTAAAAAAAGGAAAAAAAATCATCCTAACTGTTGCCCAGTGGGGAAGGGGGTGAATTGAGTCTTATAAAAGTTTAAAAATTCTTCCCCAAAACCTTTGTTTTTAATTAGTTTGATTTGTTGATGAAATGATTTAGCAAGTAGAAAATAAATGAAGCACAACCACCCAACAAAATTTTAATAGAGTTATGGCTTCAAGTGTTTATGTCATCCTTCTTCGAGTAAAATTTTAAAGGTTTGACTGTGAAGATATATAAATCCTAACTTTTGTATTAGAGTTAAAACCTCAAATTACAAAAGCCCTTACCAACAAGACAACCCTTGTAGCAAGATAAAATTCTCACAAGGTGAGCTCATCTCACAAAAACAGTGAGATAAATTACAACTGACTTACAACCCTTTACAATACTCAATGGAGAAGGAAGAAATTGCAGTAGTACAACCTAATTGAATGCTTAAATTCCTTCAGCCTTGAATGTCAATTTCAAAGCTCAATAAGTCTCTCTTCAATATTTTGTCTTTTAATGTCTCTTATTTTTTGCTTATAAAAGGCTTGCAGCCGCATAATTGTTGGACAGATTTCTTAGCAAATTTGAAATTCAAAATAAGTAAAGGCTTTGTCTTTTTCGTTCTGAAGATCAGCTCATTTTTGCTAGAAATCTTAGCATTAATACTTCATAGAATTAAAATTTTAAATTATATAACATGCTTTTTTTTCAACCTTAGAGAATGCTTCAACTTTATAGGAAAATGTCTCACAAGAAATTAGATTGTTTGCGTTGTGTATTGAGTCAACTAAGAGATAATATAATCGACCAAAACGAATTAATACTAGACATCAGATGAAAATTTTCTGATCTGTAGTGTGTCAAAAAACATTTTGATGAAAGACATAGTTAAATAGGAAAAATACAGGTTTCTTTGACCGACCAAAAGAGTTGTTTCATTATTTTTGAAAAAAAAAATGATTCTTCGAATGAAAGGAATGAATGATTTAGCTTAAATGAGAAAAAACTCAAAAATACATCTAATCCAAAATGATTCTTGAGTTTGTTGGAGAGGACTTTGGTCGACTAAAGTCCTTCATGAAAGTTATCTAAAATATTTTGGAAGAGTTTTGTTGACTAAACTTTAACTTTGTTCAATTAAACTTAAGTTGTTCCCAAACAAAAAAACTCACTGCGTAACTTTGGTTGCCTAAAGTGGTTCCTTGAAAGCTGTCTAAAACATTCTAAAAAAATTTCATTGACCAACCTTTAACTGTGGCCGACTACATTGAAACTTCGATCAACCTCGGGGTAGCTCTTGGTGGTCAAGCACATGAGATTCAGGTGTTAGGTATGTCAAGGTTCTATGTTTGAATCCTAGGCAATGCAATTCATATCAACTATTGCTACATTAGAGGCCACAAGCACAAGTCTTTGACCTGGGCTTACTTGGTCTCTGGCTGTTGCTCAGTCGGTTGAAATCCATAGGTTATAGGAGAGAAAGTGATGGTCTCTGCCAAAGACTTAAGTATTGTGTTTTTTTCGATTCTTATGATATAAAATATATATATATATATATATTCTAAAGGAATTTCATCGATCAACCTTTAACTTTGACTGACCAAAAGAGTTGTTTCATTATTTTTGCAAAAAAAAAAAAATGATTCTTCGAATGAAAGGAATGAATTGTAAGTTTGACGTGATTTAGCTTAAATGAGAAAAAAACTCTAAAAAACATCTAATCCCAAAGGATTCTTGAGTTTTTTGGAGGCCTTTGGTCAACTAAAGTCGCTTCATGAAAATTATCTAAAATATTTTGGAAGAGTTTTGTTGACTAAACTTTAACTTTGGTCAATTAAACTTAAGTTATTCCCAAACAAAAAAACTCACTGTCTAATCTTAATCGACTAAAATGGTTCCCTAAAAGCCGTCTAAAAACTTCTAAAAGAATTTCATCGACCAACCTTTAACTTTGGTAGACTACATTGAAACTTCAATGAACCCGGTAGCTCATGGTGGTCGAGCGCATGGGATTCAAGTGTTGGGTATATCAAGGTTCTATGTTCGAATATGGTCAATCGGGTCAACCGTACTCTTGTTAACCAGTCATTGTGACCCCATATAACTTGCCACCTAGATTATGTTTGAAAGAGAGTTTATATTTCTAACAGCTATTATTCCAGATCCATCAAATTCAAAAAGTAAGATAGCCATGTTTTTACAGCCTTTAATTGATGAACTGAAATTGTTTTGCCACGAAGGAATGTTGACTTATGACATATCAACAAAACAAAACTTTATGATGAAGACAAGTCTATTGTGGACCATTAATGACTTTCTTGTATATGGAATGTTATCTAGTTGGATGACATCAGGTATAGTAGCATGCCCGTATTGTATAGAAAACACAAAAACTTTTAATCTTAAGTATAGTGGAAAGACATCATTTTTTTACTGTCATCGACAATTCTTGCCAATGGATCACTTTTTCGAAAAATAAAGTTGATAATTCTTGTCCACCCCCTCGCTTAAGTGAAGAAAACGTATTTTGTAGAGTATGTAATATCCTGTCTATATTATAACAACAAGATTGTGTTATGCCTAGATATGGTGTGTAACACAATTGGACAAAAAGAAGTATTTTTTGGGACTTGTCATACTAGAAAGATAATTTTATCCAACACAACTTGGATGTCACGCACATTGAGAGGAACATTTTTGACAATCTTTTCAATACATTCATGGACATGAAAGGTAAAACTAAAGATAATACTAAACCTAGAATGAACCTGAAGGAATATTGTTAGTGGAAGGAGTTAGAATTAGTAGAATGTGGTGGGAGTAAAAATTGGAAACTCAAGGCCCAATATACTTTCATGAGGGAGCAAAAGTTAAGTGTTTTGAAATGGATAAAAGAAATTAAACTCCATGACGGATATGCGTCTAGATTTGGCAGATGTGTTGATATAAAGAATGAGAAGTTGTCTAGCTTGAAGAGTCATGATTGTCATGTTCTCACAGAGCGATTACTTTCAATACCATTTTTAGGATTATCGGATCGGATTTGGAGTTCAATAACTGAGTTATGTCAGTTTTTCAAAGAAATATGCTCAACAACGTTAAGAACTGAACATTGGGAAGTCATGGAACAGAACATCCCGATCATTTTATGAAAAATGGAGTGTGTATTTTTGTCTAGATGGTTTAACCCAATGGAGCATCTCCCAGTACACTTAGTTTATGAAGCAAAGGTCAGGGGGCCAATCCAATATAGATGGGTGTATCCATTTGAAAGGTAATATTAATTTTAATTCATATAATTTATTGATTTTGTCGTATAGTTTATTATGTTTTTTTTTCATAAATTGAGGAGACTTTTTAATGACTTAGGTTCCTAAACACTTTAAAGAAAAATGTTTAAAATAAAGCTCGCATAAAAAGATCTATCTATGAGGCATATTTAATTGACGAGACGACCACATTTGGTTCATACTATTTTGAATCAAATATTCAATCAAGGAGGACGAGAGCCCCTCAAAATGATGATGGGGGAGAATCTTCGCATGCACAAATTTCTATCTTCAATTCTACGAGTCTTGCGACTGGTCCAATGAAAATAAGATGGTTGGATGTGAATGAATTTCAAGCAACAAAATTATATATCTTGCTAAATACGCCAGATGTCGAACCTTATATTGAGTAAGAACCCAAAGTTATATTAATATATTTATAAGTTCATAATAATTTTACCATATTATGTAACATTCCAAAATTTTGGAGACAAATAGCTATTATTAATTCTGGTGTTTGAGATAATTAATGAATGTTTGAGAATTTAGAAGAAAATACTAAATTATTTTGTTTTGAAATATTTATGAAATTATTAAATTGGGGTT
Source organism: Diospyros kaki (assembly GCA_036245055.1). Lineage (NCBI taxonomy): Eukaryota > Viridiplantae > Streptophyta > Magnoliopsida > Ericales > Ebenaceae > Diospyros > Diospyros kaki. The sequence continues at coordinate 37,696,439 of BSEG01000016.1, forward strand.
ATATAATTTCCTTCCAGTTTTTAATATCGAATCGATTGCAGGGAGTGCCCTGGAGTCTAAATGTCTAAAAAAAATGATAGGGTATTGATGAGCGTCCCGATTCAAGATTTATGGTATTAAAAGAAATTATAATCGAGATAATTTTCGGTACAACTATGATTTAGGCTGAAAAATTGAATGATTGTAGGGAACTTCCGAGAAGTACACGAAACCCTGAGGGAGTTTCAGTTTTTTATGAGGATCAACTATGAGGTGGTTTTGGGATGAAACAAAGGTCCCGTGAGGGGCACATGAATAAAATCGATCTTATCAAGTAAGCGCAAAGTTATTAATTTTGGATTTTAAGTATTTCAATAATTATGGATTTGATGTTAAGGTATACTAGCAATTACAGAAATACTTAAATGAGATTTTAGTGAATAATTTTTATATTAATATAATATATAAATATTATATATTATATAAAATATATGTATATATGTGGGCGTGAGGATCATGGGTGCACATTGAAATTGCAAGCACATGGATTGGATATTTATTTTGAAGTGGAAGAATAATTAATCATTATAATATATATATATATATATATATATATGCGCGCGCGCGCTAGTGTGTGGCCATAATATAATATATATGTGAGCAATTGGCATAAAAGAATGGGCTGCACATCAATCTCATGATGAGAAAAGAAATCAGAGGCTTAAATCCGTTGGTGCTCTTGTAAGGCTATCATATAATATGTATAAGATTGTAAAGCTTTGTGCATAGGAACCATATAATATATAAATATATATATGTATATGCTGGAGACGTAAGCAAAGCATGCAAACTGTGGACACATTCATGGTATTGAATTTGGAAATCAGTGAGCATATAGGAGTATAAATATGAGCCTTGCCTGAGAAAGAAAAGGGGGAAGAGATTGCAGAAGAATTGGAAGAGATTGGGAATGCGAGCAGCAGCGTAAGAAGGAGAAATCAAAGAGATTTTAAAGATTATTTCGTGTTTAAAATTTCTAAGTAAGTGGGTAAAATTATTGAAAGTATTATATATTTAAATTATAAATTTTTCACGATTAGATATTTTACGCGACCAGATTTAATTATTAAATACCATAATCTCAACATTTTCTTATTAAACGTTTTACTTCGTGGGAGGAAGGCAAAGAGGACAAGGATCAGTCATTTGAAGGCAAGCTTCTAACCCTCTCTTTATATTCTTTAATTCCTGCACAAGTCTCCGTTGTTTTCCATAATTTATTTCTTCCTTTACCATGATTCGGTTTCATGCATTAATTATACAAATATATGTGGTAACTATTTTATAATATGTGAGTTGTTGTTGAAACTATATACGTGACTCCTGGAGATAGTTATTTCTAACCGTCATGGGGTTTTGTATCGCCCCTACTTTCCTTGAGAATGATGTCGAACCTGTTGGGACTAGATTCTTAGACAGTTGGGAAGACTCGATGTAATTGTGACAGTCAACTGACCAACTTTCGTCTAATATGTATTATGCGAGATCAACCAATAATGTGAGTAACAAAAAGTGTTGCCCGTAATCCCAAAAGTAAAGTGATACAAATATTTACGCCGTATAGGGGTTCATACCATGGCCCCGGAATCATAGGAGATATCCATATGTCGACCTACAAATATTGGAGCTAATGCCTTATGCCATAAAAAGGTTGGGAACATACAGATATGCGTTCAATGACGTGATTTGTATAACATGGAACATGTGGGCTTTTGCCTACTCAAATAAATATTCCCATAACAGCAGTGTAAAGACCCTTGCACATACATGGTGGTATAAGTTGTATATGTCTATGCATGTCATTATGAAATTTATGATGAGTATTCGTCCCCGCGGCCTCTGAGCAAGGGCACTATTATCGTTGTGCCGGTGACGTCCGAGCAGGATAAGTGTGTGCTGCCATGCCAAAGAGGGTGACATATGGTTAATGAGTATTAAGAGCTATGATATTAGATGTGCATGTGCAACATTATGATATGCAACCTTGTATGGGCATATAATGTAAAGAATGTATGCAATAATTTATGACATGATGTGAGATCAAATAAGGGAAGTCTTGCTAATGCTAATCGCGATGATTCCTTACAAATACAAATTCCTATGATGCCCCATTTGTTTCAGATAAGCTTGCTGAGCCTTGTGGCTCACGTTGTTTTTAACATCATTCCAGGTTAAGGAAGGGAAAGTTCGAGATCAAGTTTAGTGGTATCAGATCCTTGCCGATAGCCATGTATACAGGGCTCTCCTGACCTAAAAGATCCTTGGAGGTGAGTGTGAATAGGGGCTCAGATGAGGTGTTTTGTTAGCTTTGTGTAGTTGATGCTATGATTTGTAAGTAAGAGCTCTTAAAATATGAAATTTAGTCAGTTTGCTTTCGCTGTTGTAAATAAAGAGTGAGGTGAAAACTTTCGGTCGTTACATAGTTCGTATCAGAGCATTGTGTTTAATTCTTGGCTGTTACATATTAGGTTGATATATAACTTTAATGTTTCAGCATGTACACAAACATGTTACGTGAATTATCCGCAGTAATCAGTGATGAAGAATTAGACAAACAAATCAAGGAGCATTTCTGTATTTGGTTCCATAATCATGTAAGTTTGCAAAATTTAGGGTATTTCTTAATTTAATGTTAATTATATCTACGTAAAGTGATGCAAATATTTTATTAGGTGAATTTGAGTGGTGAAACTATTGTAGATCCACTAATTCAGAGCATATGGTGGGGGCCAACTCTTAACATGAGACATTGGCCAATGTATTTCGTCAATGGATACAAATTTCATACTGTTGGATAGAGTCAGAGTAGGTCGACAGAAAACTATGGTGTTTGCGTGTCTACGTCTGGGGGTGGAGCTCCACATATGAATTATTATGAAAAAATTATAGATATAATTGAGTTGGAAAATGTAGGCTTAGTTACCAATAAAAAGGGTGATTCTGGTCAAATATGAATGGTATGATCCAAGTTCACGAAGAACTAAAATTCATGATAAATATGAAATTGTAGACATTCGATCATAAAAAAGATATAGGAAATATGATCCATTCATATTTTCCCAACAAGTTGAACAAGTGTATTACACGCCTTACCCTAACCACTATCTTGATAAAAATGGTTGGATGGTTGTAATTAAAAAGAAGACACAAGGTACAATAAATGCTCCTGAAGCTAACATGGAGGAACATTTCCAAGAGAATGAAATATTGCAATTTCCTGTAATCGATGTAAAAGTTGACTTCGGAGGCATTTTACAAGACGATAATAGGTCAATAGAGGAAATTGATGTCTCCAACATCGTTGAGGAAGAAGAAGATGATGTGGAGAAAGAATTTGTTTTAGAAGAGACGAGGAAGATATATTGTCTGATGACAGAGATAGTAACAAGGAAGACATTGATGAATATATAAAAGAAAATGGCTGATAATTTTTTTTTTTGTGCATGTTAATTAATAACCTTTGTATTTTTAAAGATATCAATAACTTGTGTATTTTTAATGCGATAACCTTGATATTTATATATTTTTGTTTTTCATATATATAATTGTCGAAATAGATGTCGAAACATTCAACACCTCTGAATAGGGGAAGGGGTAGAAATAGAACATCTTATAGAACCATACCTTCACCAGATGCTAATTATGGTTCACAATATTCTTCCCTTGACTCCATACCTGTTGTCCCTTCCACACAATTCAATCTACAATCACCACCCCCACAAGGTTTTGCTCACATGGCTCAATTTCCATATCTTGGTGGCACCATGCCATGGCATTATTACGGTGTTCGACCCGCTCCCCACCCATTAGATGTTGTACATCAGATTAACTAATATCTTGGGGGAACTTTTCATATACCAGACATGCCTTCCCCATACACATTCATGTCGACACCGCAGGTACCCAATTCATAGTCTACTTTTGCACAGCATTCTAAGCCCAATCCAATTGAACCAGTTGGCACTAGCCAAGGAGATAGTCGAAAACGCTTGTCTTGCGATGAACAGTGTAATAAATGAGTATCGTATTTATTATTTTGAATTTATTACTTGCAATTATTATACATTCAAATTAATATAATTTTTTGTAAGTTTATATATATTTATCTTTTGTGTTGGACAGTTTTATCCCTGAGAATGGCCTACCAGGCAAACAAGCAAAGATTTGGAAAGCACAATACACTGAACCGTGGATTCATTGGGATGAGATGTCAGAAATAATACAAAGGATGTGGCTTGAAGAATTTAACGCAAGTCAAATTATAGTTCTTTATTAGTACAAGTTTGTATTTAAATTCTTAAATATATATATTTCTTAACTTAATGTAGAAGACGTATTTTTGGCAACCCGAGGATAATAATTGCATATAACTCACATGGAATAAGCCGGGTAGACAAAGTTTTAGGAGTCATATGCATTGAATTAAAAGCGGGGAAGACCAGGCAATGTGGATGGACCCTAACATGTGTAAGGGACTTGATGCAAAGTGGGCAGATGAAAGTAATACAAAAATTTTCACACAAAATAAAAAAAAATCATGCCTTCGAGACCAGTGGTTCATTCCACACTAGCGGGTCCATTCCATTCTCCTTGACTCGAAAAAGTCTGATAATTACTTATGCTGAGTTGTATTTTCTAATTTACTTAAATTATATAATAATTTTAATTTCATCAATTTTACTATATTATATTTATTAATTTTTTTATGTAGGCAACTGAATTAAATCGCGAGCCTAATGAGTTTGAATTATTCAGGAGAACCCACAAGAGGAAAGATGCTCAAGGACAAGAAGTGAGGGTCAATGATAGATCTAGGGGCGTTGCTATAAGTGTATTTGTATATTAAATTAAAATTTTTATTTTAAAATATTTCCACTACAAAAAATTCGTAATTTTGTGATGGATTTAGTGACGGAATTTTTCCATCGCTAATTACAGACTTCTCAGTAACAGATATTTTTAATATTTTTTTATTAAAATTTTAAATTTAGCGATGGAATATCTTATCGCTAAATAATTAAAAAACATTATTTATTTTTTATGTTTTAGCAACAAGTGTGACCCTGTCCCTGAATTTTCAATTTTTATTTATTTTTATTTTTATTTTTTAGCCACGAGGGTTATCCTATCGATAAATTTTTATTTTTTATTTAATTTTTTAGCAAAGGGGGTGACCCCGTCACTGAATTTTCAATTTTTATTTATTTTTTAGCAACGGGCATGACCCCATCATGGAATTTTTAATTTTTATTTAATTTTTTTTATATTTTAGCAGTAGGTGTGACCCCGTTGCTGAATTTTCAATTTTTATTTTTTTTAATGACGGGGGTTATCCCGTTGCTAAATTTTAATTTTTTATTTAATTGTTTAGCAATGGGGTGACCTCGTCACTGATTTTTTAATTTTTATTTAATTTTTTTTATTTTTGAGCGACGGGCATGACCCCGTCGCGAAAGTTTTAATTTTTATTTAGTTATTTTATATTTTTTATCAATGGGTGTGACATCATCGCTGAATTTTTAATTTTTATTTTTATTTTTTAGCGACAGGTCCCACTACAAAAAAAAAGAGTTTTAACGAGAGGAAAAGTGGTCGTTAAAAGTCAATTTCCCTTCGTTAAAGAGTTTTAACGACGGGAAAAATCCCGTCGTCGCCCTTCGTTAAAGCTTCCGCCGTTAAAAGTATTAACGATGGAAAAAAAATACCGTCGTTAATATAAATAGTGAGGGGCATAAGTCCCGTCGTTAAAACTCATAATAACGACGAATATTCTCGTCGCTATAACAATGTGTGTGATGGTTGATAATAATATATAACGATAGATATTCCCGTCGTTATTGCAATATTTACTAATCACTAAATATAATATCAACGATAGATATTCCCGTCGTTATTGCAATGTTTACCGGTCACTAAATATAATATCAACGATAAACATTCCCGTCGTTATTGCAATATTTACTAGTCATTAAATATAATATCAACGATGAATATTCTCGTCGTTATTACACTATTTACTCGTCACTAAACATAATATCAACAATGAATAGTCACATTATTATAGCTATATTTACCAATCACTAAAAATAATATCAGTAATCAATATTTTCGTCGTTATATATATTTATCTGTCATTATTATTATTATTACTACAATTTTAATGACTATTTTTACTATTATATAAGAATTTATTTTGTACTTATTAATTTTGACAAGAGAGATACTAATAATAAAAATATCATCACATTAATTTAGTAGAAAACAAGTTATATACAAAAAATGATCATTTACATTCATTATGTATTGATTACAATCATCATAAGAGCTTCTATACCCTCCACAATCATAAAAAATGAGAAAAAAAAAACTATGAGTTTCATATTATTCTAAAATCTCCCTATAATGAAAATCAAAAAAATATTACAAGTATGGCTAGAATTCACGTATTATTCACAACTAATACCAAGAGTTCTTGCTCGACTTGTATCTTCAAATACCTGCAAATTGCAAAGAAAAAAAAAATATATTACTCGCCATTCTCCATCATTGTATGATAATTTAAATTACATAAATCTCATAAGTCATAATGTAATCAAATATAAAAGCATATAATGCATCAGCTCTAAGAATAGAGATGTCTGTATATTCGTTGCTATATGGTTTCACTACCAATAACATGGTCTAACCAGACATAAAATAAAAAAATAAAAAATAAAAACATTTCTACTTCTATTTCATAACATTTCTATTTCATAATATTTAGGCCTTTAAATTGGAATACATCTGAAAGTGATTCCTAGAAAGAGCAAATGGACATCCCAATTTAATGACAATATATATATATATGCTAGAGGCCATAACAAATTGTCTCGGTTCCGTCAACCAGCATGAATATTGTCACAGATTCTACTTAATTACAAGTGAACAAGCATCAGCCCACAGAATACAATCACTTCAAAAACAGAACAAACTAATCTCATTATAGTAACTTTTTTGCCCATCAGACCCCTGAGAAGTGCAAATTAGTTTTCTGATATTAAGTGGAAACTCATACCATAATCTTAAATAAGATTTTCTACAAAAAGGAAAATCATTCTTTGTGGACAAATATAAATTTATTTTTTAAATTTATAATCCAACAAAAATAAAGAAATAAATCTGGTTTTAATCCAACCAATTTATCTTTTCTTTTCACTCCATTACCCTAGTTCCAAGACTTAGCAATAAAACAAGAATCTCATAATCTTGAACAACAATTCATCAACAAGAGATGCTACAATCCATACAGGGATCATCTTGATCAAATGAACGTTGTGTCTTACTTCCAAGCCGCATCTCTTAAATTTTCAAAGTTTCCTCAATCAATTCGGTCTAGAACCAATTTCATATAGAATTCGAAACAGATATTCCAATTTAGCCACCACCAAATGTACAAGCATGCTAATAACTCCATTAATGGGGAAACAAGAATAGAAGTAAAGTTTCTTTTGTTGACTAACTTACAGAGCCCTATAATTATAAGCACATCTAGAACTTCAAAGGTTAACCGCTTTCCTGAATTAAATTCAGAAATCATCAACTGCAGTGTATTTTTTTCAACTTTTTTTCTCACAAACTTAGTCTTTGTCAAGGTTAAATGATTTTGGCACTTTTGATGGAAACTCTGCGATACCCACTCGTACATGCCCCGATAGGTATGTGTAATTTAATGTGCCCAGCCACGCGCCCCCCTCTGACGTGGCTCATATTTTCTGTTTCATTTCACTTCACTTCTGCCTCTTCCTCCACCACCTCCTGCTGCGCTGCTCGGCCTTCATTTCCAATGCCTTACCTCGGAATTGGACATCCTTTCAATTAATTCAAATTATTTTTGTTATAATTTATCCAAGAAGGACTGTCTGCCTTTATGGGAGATCAAAGAGGCCAAAGCCAAAAATCTTTACCTCTTCAACTGATTAATATATAATCTTTATTAAATTAAGTGTGAAATATTACGTCAACCGTGTTGGGTAATATAATGTTTGTCTGATACAGACAAACTCAAAGAATGGCGTGGGTTCCACCCCTCCTCCCTACATGCTTGCGTCGACATGAGTAACAAATCATTTATGTGAATATATGCAATTATCCTACTAAAATTATTCTTATTATTCTAATTAATACCAAAATTTAACTAATTAACACCATCTCCTAACTTCCAAACCATTAGACTTATTTATTCTATAACATAGTATTTAAACTTGATCTCCAATTCGACCACAAAACATTCATATGCTCCAAGGTGTGGTCACGATACAACTCTATGTCAGGGTTCTCAAATTTTTCCTATTAAAAATGATGTATAATTAGTAAAATTGTTAGGACATCGAAGACTATCTTAATATGATATTAAATTTCTTTACATCTAATAAGACTCTAAGGCTTCTCTAAATCCCTCAAAAGGATGACAATGTTTTAAGTAAACAAATAAAAATAAAAGATAGAGTAAAAAGAACAATTTACCTTAATCGCTTCCCACATGTGATTTTTTTCATTTTCCCCAATCTCTTTCCAAGCTTTCACTCGTACAGGACAAATGGTTCGATCACGCACAACTCTTCCCAAGTGCCTTGACCAAAATTGATGGTTCTCCCCCACTGCTCGATTGTTATAGAAAATAATTGGAAGCTTTTCCCCAGATTTGAGCCCAGCCACTTTCTTGTTTTGGTTTTTTCCTCGAACTTTCTTGTTTTGAGTATTAATTTCACCTTTCAGAATTTGGAAAATAAAGAAAGATTAAAATAATTATAATTAAATATAAACCAAATTAAGACTTGAATACCATATACTTACTCTCAACAACTTTTTCTGAGGTAGCAAACACTGGTTCACCTGATTTACCATCATAAGTCATAGGAGTATACTTTGCAACAATGTAATTGCCAACAACTCCTACTGGTAATATGAATTCCTAAAGAATTTTGCAAAACCATTCAATATTATAAATCAAAATCACAAGTCAAAATCTGCACAACAAATTAATTTGAAATAAAAAAAAGTAGTATTGCAGAATACATGCCTTTTCAGTGCTAGACATGCTGATCTCTTCAAGACCATCCTGAATATCTAATTGTGTAGTAGAGGTTTTATACCATTGAACTACACTAGCAACTTCAGCCCCTCCAATAACAGTGCCAGTAATGATTATTTTATTATTTACCTTGAGATCACCTTGTATCTTCAAATTTGTTGCCTTTGGAGGTTCTAATAATTATGAAATGCATAAACAATCAATAAACATTTGATAAAATTAAAGAACATGGTAAATATAATGGTAGAATGTAGAGAATAATGTAGAAAGATATATACCAGGACTTGCATAATCATATGGCAGTCTAAAAGGGAGAACATCCAATTCTCTATCTTCCTCAACATAGACATGGATGTCACTTATACCTTTGTGGTCATTAAACATAGCATAGACATCAGCATCCCCATTTAGTTGCTTCCCATCCCCATAGAAGATTTTCACACCAACTGAGTATATGTCCAAGAATTTTCCGCATATACTTAAAATGTCAATGAAGGAGCTACAATCTTGTTGGAAGTCATTGTCTATATAACGTAGTTCACCAAAGTGAACAAAAAGACGATGGGATTGGAGTTCACCTAAAAAAAACAAATGCAATGCAATCATTAGAAGTTTAACAATTTAGAGAAATTAGAAGCTGCATAATATTTACCTGAACTAGCACCACTTGAACCTCCTCTTAGCAAATCTGTAGCACCATTTATATCTCTTCTTGGCTTTAATTGTTTTAATCCATGTACTTGTCCCTTAGCCAATGCACCTGGGGCTATAAACTTGTTTGCCTTGGATGGCAACCTTTTTCCAGCTTTGATCTTTTGCATCTTTTACTTAAACCTGGAATAAGACAAAAAAAAAAAATACAGTTTGATTTAAAAATAATACACAGAACAAATTAAAGTGCTAGAAAAAAAATAAGACTTTAGAGGACATTTTCACACACATATATATATAATAGCTTACCTTTATGAAAGACAAAATGAATTTTCTAACATCTTCTTTTTCTTTTCTTTCTTTTAGTTGCCACTTCAACGGCCATTGGCTCCACATTTTCCCTTGCCCAATTGATTTCATTGTCTATTGTAGTTGAAATGGGATTTGCCTCTTTATAATTGAATGATTCCCCTTGTTGATATGCTTCACTAACATTATCCATTTCATCACAAATGTCATCCATTTGTAAAGGCAAGTCATAAGAATCACGTGGTTGTGTTTTCACAACAACCTGCCAACCTTTGTTGATAGTGTCAATGGCATAAAACACTTGGAATGCTTGGTATGCCAAGACAAATGGCTCATTTGTCTTTAACAAGCGATCACAATTTATAGTGGTGAAACCATACTCATCTACTTTGGCCCCATTTTCCTTATCATGCACATCAAACCATTTACAACGAAACAGTACCACCCTTCTACCACCAAGATACTGCAACTCAATAATCTCAGTTAAGATTCCATAGTAATCTATATTTCCCATTTCAGACCCAATGTCACCACTCACAACCACCCCACAATTTTGTGTTCTAAATCCTTTGTCATGACATTCTACACGAAACCTATACCCATTCACAACATAACCATTGAAGCAACAAACTGATTGGGAGGGACCACGTGACAAAGAGAGCAATTCCTCTGTAATTTTTCGATTGTCATGTTTATGTAGTGCTGCAACCTACAAATCACAAAATAAAGTACTATTTTAATTTCAATATATGCTTATTTTGAGTATTATAAATATGTTGAAACATGAATTTACTTACTCTAATTTTAAACCAATTAATAAACCTTCTATCACTTTCCTTATTGGACATTTGTAATGCTGCTCTAGCTTGGAGTTGCAAATACTCCCTATATCATATAAAGAATAAGATGCAAAAATATTAACAATATTATCACAAAAGAATGTTTATAAAAGAAATTATTTTATTGATGATGACATACTCTAAAAAAGGTTGAACTGCATCACAATTCCTTAGAACAAAAAGATGAGCTTGTTCCCACTCATCCATGTGAAGATCTCGAGTCATGCCAGATCCCAATGCACGTCCAAGTTGTGAAAATATTAATAAATCACTTTTGTGTTCTTGACTTCCAGCATCATGATTTCGATTAAGGCGATTGAACTTTGTTTCAATGTTAGTGAAGTATCTTGAGCAAAGTGTCATACATTCTTTTGCAATGTAACCCTCTGCAATTGAGCCCTCAGGACAAGCTAAGTTACGAATGAGTTATTTTAACTCATATAACTCTCGCTCAATAGGGTACATCCATCGATATTGGATAGGTCCGGCAATTTTGGCTTCAAGGGCTAAATGAATAGGCAAATGGACCATCACATCAAAAAATGAAGGGGGAAAGTTCATTTCCAATTTACAAAGAGTTGTGGCAATTTGAGATTCAATTTGCTCCAACTCCTCCACCCGTAAAGTCTTTGCACCCAAAATTTTGAAAAACAAAGACAATTCAAATAATGGTTCACATACTGATTTGGGAAGAAGACCACGTAATGCAAGAGGAAGTAAGTGTTGTAGGAGAACATGACAATCATGACTCTTCAAGCCTGAAATCTTATGTTCTTTAATACTAACACAATGTGAAATGTTAGATGAAAACCCATCTGGCACTTTTAATTGCTTTAAAAACATACAAAATGTATGCTTTTCTTCATGAGTTAATGTGTAAGTAGCAGCTGGCAACACAAACTTATCTCCTTTTTGTATTGGGTGCAACTTTGGTCTAATATTCATTGCTTCCAAATCAAGACGAGACTTAACAGTATCTTTAGTCTTCCCTTTAATGTTCATAATTGTTCCAAGCACATTATCACATATGTTCTTCTCGATATGCATCACATCCAAATTATGCCGCAACAAAAGACTACTCCAGTATGGAAGTTTGAAAAAAATGCTTTTCTTATTCCAATTATCCCTTATATTATCATGTGAGACTTTGGTCTTTTTACTAGCATCTTTAGATAAAATGACCCCTTCAAGATCTTTCACCTGATCTAGAATGTCCTGACCAGTAAGATGTTTTGGTGGTAATCCATACTCTATCGTGCCATCAAATGATTTCTTGTCAATGCGCCATTTGTGATTTATTGGAAGATAACGACGATGGCGCATGAAACATTGCTTTCTACTATTGTTTAACCTCATAGAAAAGGCATCCTTGTTACAACAAGGACAAGCTAATTTACCTTTAGTGCTCCAACCTGACAAGTTTCCATATGCAGGAAAATCATTAATGGTCCATAGTAAAGCTGCATGCATCTTGAAATTCTGGTGAACTGATGCATCAAATGTTTCAACTCCTACGTCCCACAGCTCTTGTAATTCTTCTATTAAAGGTTGAAGATAGACATCAATAGCATCCCCTGGTCCTTCAGGACCCGGTATGATCATTGACAGAATGAAATTAGAGTCTTTCATGCACATCCAAGGAGGTAAATTGTATGGAATAAGAAATACTGGCCAAATACTATATGAAGTTTTGGAATGTGCAAATGGTTGGAACCCGTCACTTGCAAGACCAAGTCTCACATTACGAGGCTCTGAAGCAAAATTTTCATGCATTTCATCAAAAGATTTCCACTGTAAAGAATCAGCTGGATGCCTCATTACTCCATCATCTACTCTTTTGTCATGGTGCCATCTCATAAAGGACGCTATCTTACTGGACATGAATAGCCTTTGAAGCCTCGGCTTTAAAGGGAAGTACCGCAATATTTTTACGGGTTTTCTTTTGCCATTCCTTCCAACTTTGATTTCTCCATTACAATTATCATTTTTCCATCTTGAAGCTCCACATATACTACAAAAGTCAGACTTCTCATCTTTCTTCCAATATAACATACAATTATTGACACATGCATCTATCTTCTTGTACGAGAGTCCAAGATCTTGGATAATCTTCTTTGCCTCATAATATGAATTTGGCAAAGTCGAACCATCAGGGAGTAATTCATCTTGTAATATTTGTAATAACATAGTAAATGACTCATTACTCCAGCGACCAAGGCTCTTGATATGTAATAGCTTGATTATAGTAGATAATTTTGAACTCTTAGAACCTTCATATAATGGTTGCTCCAAATCTGTCAATAGCCTATAAAATTTCTTTGCTTCATCATTAGGATCCTCTTTTTGCACATTATGGCTTGAGCCACCAAAATCTGCTCTATTTTTGTTCAAAGCATCTAAAGTAGGAAAGAAGTCCCTCATAATCCCATGAATCTCTTCCTCTCCTATGGTTTCTAATACATCATCTTCTTCACCCTCGCATTCAGATTCAGATTCAGATTCACCTTTCCTTTCTCCATGATGATACCAAAATGTATAATTTTGGACTATGCCATAAACTGTTATATGGGTTTCAACCACTTCACGACTTCTTTCATAAGTGTTATTACACTTGACACATGGACATCGAATTTCACAATCTCCCAACTTTTTGGAAGCATATCTTAAAAATTCCTTAATGCCAAACTGATATGCTTCACTTAGTCGATCATTAACAAGATTCATCCACTGCTTATCGGGTGCCATTGCAAATATCAAGAATGATAGTAAACTGAGAGTTCCAACATCAAACAAAAACATAATGAGTTTTAATATATCAATAAGAATCAAATGTGTATATAAGTATGTCTAATTCAAATCTGCCAGCAATCTAAAAAAATAGTGTTTTCACTAATTTATATTCAATTCCAGAAAGCATAAACCTTTTAGTATGGGAATGTACGTACATACGGGCACATGGTTATAGATGCATAAAGAAAGAAAGAAAGGGACAGGTGGAGATGATCATGATTCATGCTCGGTTCAAATTGAAATTTTTCTACTGTAACGCTGCTTCCATTCATTTATTCACATTTAATGCCCCAAAACTATTTAAAAACGTATATCACACTAATATTTTATATTATTATTAATAGCAATATATATATGCCATAGTATAGTATCATGCATGTAATATTCAGAGTATTAACAAACAAACAGTATATATTAATGTCAACACTATAATGTTCATTATGATAATCTATCTAATAAAAGGTTAAAATTAAAAACACAAAAGGAAATTAAAGAGCTAAAACAGAATGTTACAATATTGGCATTAGACTAACATTTTGATCCTTACACCTAACAACAAAATCCTTCGGATTGTCCGCCATCTCTAGCTTTTTTTTTTTTTACCAATATTTTATAACATATTATAGCAACCAACTTCTCTTTCACCCATCATCATCTTACATTATATATATATATATATATATTATTGTGTATGAGTACATTACTGGGTTGCACATGGAACGACAGGAAAGAAGAATGGAGAAAGAGGCTCTATCATTACAATATATTATATATATTCTAGACACATCTCACAGCCTCCATCTTCCCTTTACTTACATTCACATACAAATATCTTATTCCATATATGTATTTACTAAAGCAATAAAATCCAATATTATATCTATATATATATATTGCATTCGGCAATCCTCACTCACCCACTTTTCCATTCCAATTGCAATTCCTCTGCAATGCTATTTATTTATATATATATATATATAATATCGGCAATACTATTTATTTGTACATGAAACAAAAACATTCCGCACATACAACATAGCACTTTGACACGATACATACACTTTTTCCTTTAATATTCACACCATTTGCGGCGCTATATATGCAATTTAAACCGTTAAAAAATGCAACGAAGATGAAATAAATGAAAGTAAATATATATATATATAAATACCTCTATTATTTTTCAAAACTTTTGTTTCCTTTTAAAAAAAACAGAAAATAAATAGCCAACATTCTTTATCATTTCCATAATTTTGAAACAAATAATAGAAACTAAAATCAAAGGTGCAACCAAACACCATTCTCTCACTCTTTCTCAATGGACAAGTTTCGCTTCCTCTGTATTACTTAAAGTGAGAAAACATCCTTGGGATCCTGGAGGGTCTTGGTAGTTCTAAACATACAGGAGGACAAAGCCATAGCTTGTTTGTGAGTCATTGGTTCATGATTTTTGCTCCATCCTAATAGAGTTAGTGTTTGGAAATTTGATCTTTACCTATCAGCCGATCCAATGTTGGTTCTATTGGTTTGTCTCATTTTGTCTCAAAGCTCGAGATTTAGCTTTTCTTTTCCTGTTTGTTTGTTTGTTTTTTTATTTAGTTACTTCTTTTCTTTCTATTGTATTATTGTTTCCTTTGTGTGTTAGTTTGACCTATAAATCTAGGTCAATGGCTTAGCCATGTTTAAGCTCTATAAATCTAGGTCAGTTTGTCTCAAAGTATTTGATTCGTGAATTCACTTAGCTTTATACCTTGCTTAAGAAAAGGAGAGAAACAAAAGCCAAACAAACCCCCTCTTTTCGTCTTTTATAATTGGATCCCTTCTTTCATATTGGCTTCGAATTCTTTTTCTGTTTTTTCAACATCAACTAAAGCAAGGGATAATAATCAGAGTACTGATATGCTATTCAAACAAATTAAATACACCTTGCATTTCTTTTCTCTATTATATTTATTCGTTTATCATCTTTGTCAATTAATTAATTTGGATAAGGGGAATCAAGACTCGCAAAGTCTTTGTCCAACTGCAGAACAAATGTTATCACTGTTAACCTCACAAGCAAGCTAAAGAATATTACTACGAACTGAAAGCAAGCACCTGTTAAAGCATAAAGTTTAAAGGCACAGAGAATGGCCTCATCACCCCAAATCTGCTTCAATTACTATAAAATTGAAGATACGTCGAATAGCTGTGACGAACTCTATGGTCAGAAGCAAGCTAAAACTGAAAAATAAGTTTAGTTTCTCAGGATCTAAAATTAACAGAGTGCAGAACAGTATAGACTTTAGGTATCTTATTTTCCCAGCAACCAAACAGAGAGCATAGGAAGTGAAAGCAACAGAGAGCGGAAATGAAACTTCTTATGACGAAGTCGCCAAATATGGAAATAAATCAAAACGAATCCAAGAAGCAATATATATTTCTGGATCCAACGGATAGCCTCGCCAAAAAAAAAAAATCTCGAAATCACCTTCAATCGAAACCTCCAAAACAGGAAAACTTTTCTCAAATTCTTCAAGAACAAAAACACACCAGAGATCCACTATTAAACACAAATCTGATAACAAAATATGCATTGATGGGAGAAGACTTCAGATTATAATAGAACAGCGTTGAACCTTAGGTCAAGAAGAATTCATAAAAATATATAAATATGCATTGATGTAAATAAACAGCTCGAAATGTACCTACCTGGAAGAGAAAAGAGTTCAATCCTTCGCCTTCGATTTGAATATTTGTCGAAATTTCTGTGTCTCCGTAAATACGAGAGAGTGGCTGTTGAATCGCTGGCCTGGTAGTAGTTTGAAGCTCAAAGAAATAGGCAAATTTGGATTGACGGGAGAGGCAACTTCAGATTTGGAATTGGTAGCTAGGGATTTGGTAGCAAGGGAAAAGAGGTGGGGATTAGGACACAGGAAGAGGCTGTGAAGGAAGATTTTTAACGCAATGAAGATTATGAAAAAAGAATATTAAGTGTAAAGAGAAAAATTAATAAAAAAAATATTATCTAATTAGAACTATATATATATTTGGAGAGAAATATTTTTGTTGATTTTTTAAACTCAATAACGACTGGATTTTTAATTACTAGTGAGAAATTCAGAAAATTGTTGTTAAAAAATTAATTTTACACCACATTTAGCGAGAGTATAACTAAGTTCTCGTTATAATTATGAAAATTATGCTTTTAACGACGGTGTATTTGTCCTCTTGCTAATTTTCTCTCGTTAAAAGTCTTTTTTTTTGTAGTGTCCTGTCACTAAATTTTTATTTTTTATTTAATTTTATTTAATTTTTTAGCGACGGGCATGACCCCGTCGCTGAATTTTTAATTTTTATTTAATTTTTTTCATTTTTTAGAGACGGGCATGACTCCATCGCTGAATTTTTAATGTGACCTCGTCGCTAAAAGAAAATTTATTAATTATAAACTTTATTAATAATTAGAAACTTTAGCGGCGGGATAACCCCGTCACTAAAAAGAAAAAAATTAATAAAATAAATAAATTTATTAATAATTTATTAAACAAAGATTAAATAAAAATTAAAATTATTTAGTATGCATATTTTATGCATTTTATTTACAAACCAAAATATGTAAATTGATATGATATTGTAAAATTTATAATAAAAAATATGTATTAAACTAATTTTTAATCAAATAATACTTAAGTATTTAAAAGATTAATTAATTACAACATTTAAGTGGTACAATAGTTGAGTTAAAAATTTACAATATTTATTTTTTAAGTATTAATTTATGAATTTAAAAGATTTAAAATTTAAAATTTTAATTTAAAATAAAATTAAAACAGCTGCAGCTAAATTGAGTATATAATTAATATGTGTATTATATGTAATGAGGTGGCTTGCAGCTCGGACGGTCACGCGCGCGTGCTCACACGAGGGACTTGGGATCGAAACCAAAGAAAGGGGAAAGGAGGTTGCGCTGGGGGATTAATTTCAGCGTACATGTGTTCGCTCGTGGGATTAGTTATTTTCTTTTTTTTTTAAATAAAAGTTAGTGACAGAATTGTTTCTATCGCTGATTAGCGACGAAAATTTCCCCCAATTCGTCATCGCTGATTCCGTCGCTAATTTGTCCCATCACAAAATCCGTCGCTGAAATTTAGTGACGCCATTTTTAGCGACGAGAAGATGCCCTCGTTACTTACAGTTAATTTAGCAACAGATTTTGATGTTTTAGCGACCGAAAAATCCATCGCTAAATGTCATTTTTCTTGTAGTGTTCTTTAATTAATAACGTGAATGTTTTAATTTTATAAGAAATATATAAAAGATTGAGTGCGGAGGCATCTTCATTATCCATATGTATCGAAGAGTCCTCATTACCTATAGTTAGTGAACATGACCTCTTCTATCAAGCTGTTAGTGGTTGAAATAAAAAGGAATATACTGCTTGGGCTCCCAAGCTAACCTGCTATATCCAACTACTTCCGCCAACTGTTCCAGTTAATCATTTTCAAATATGTCACAAGAGTTTGAACAAATAAGACTCTGAGTCATCCAATTAAACGAAGAGCTGCTTCAATCCGAGCTGAGAATTAGCAACTATGACAGTGGCGAGAACAAATAACGACATGACAATCAAAAATGAATACAGTAATATAACAATTGACAAAGCAATCTACTGCAGATGTTGGACCATCGATTGTTCCGGATGGATTTGACCCGATAGCCGATTAGGAGGAGGGTAATGATGAGAAAGATGTAAATGAAAATAATAATGATGATTGATTGTAATTGAATGTTGTAAACATTAACAATATTAAATTTTCATTTGAAAATTTTCAAATGAAATTTTTTTAACTTATTAATATTAATTTTCTTTTTAATGTTAATTTTGTGTTATTTTTAATGTAAACATTGATAATATTAATATTTATTTCGAATGTTACTTTTTAATATTTTATTTAAAATTTTTAAAAAAAGTTTCTTGTTATTTTAAATTTTTTATTTTTTATTTTATTTTTTTAATTTTAAAATTAAATTTAATATTTTTTTAATATTTTTTTATAATTTTAAAAAAAAATTCTAATTTTAATTTTAAAAAATATTAATTTTAATTTTAATTTTAATTTTTAATATTATTTTTATCTTTTAATTTTAATAAATATTTTAAATTTTAAATTTTTATTTTAATTTTTTTAATTTTAAAATTTAAAACATATTTTAATTTCAAAAATATTTTAATAAATAATATTATTTATTTAAAATATTAACATTAATTTTAATCTTTTTATATTATTTTATTTTAAAATTAACTTTAATATTCTATTTATTATTTTCTATTATTTAAAAAGATCTGCGACGGGAACACTTATCGCAGATTACTTGTCATAGATCCGCGACGGAATTGTCTAACCTCGTCATTGAAATTCAGTGACATTTTTTTTTGCAATGGGTCTTTTTTTGCGACGGATTTTTCCATCAGTAAAATCAATTTTCCATGTAGTGACCTTAGTCGAGCATCCCCAAGCAAATAGGCAAATTGAAGCCATCAATAAGATGATCCTCATCGAACTCAAGAAATGGATCGACCAAAAAAAAGGGCCTGGGCGAAAGAACTCCCTATGATTTTGTGGTCATACCAAACCACAATACATACATCAACAATGAAGGCCCCTTTCAGGCTCATCTATAGGTCAGAAACAATGATCTCGGTGGAAATAGGAGAACCGAGCCCCCGAAGGTAGCACTTCCAAGAAGATTCTAATGGCGATGAACAAAGAATTGATTTGGATCTCCTCCAGGAAGTGTGAAACTTAGCCCATATCAAAAAGTAAGAAGCTAAACAAATAGTAGCCTGGAAGTACAATTTTGGGGTTAGACCCCGAAGTTTTCAAGAAGAGGACCTAGTCTTGAGGAAGATAGAAATCGCAAGACAGCAACCCGGAGAAAGGAAACTCAACGTCAACTGAGAAGGTCCCTACCGGGTCACTCATAACCTCGGCAACAGAGCTTACCACCTCGTTGAACTCTCAGGATGACCCCTGCCAAGGTCGTGGAACGTAGCTAGCCTATGGAAGTATTACAACTAAATAACAATCTTATGATCCTCACGAATTACTTACGCTTCAAAATTAATTTATGTTGCGGTCCGATTTCTATATTTTATTAAGTATACCCTTTGATCACACCGTTGCCACTCTAGTTCTGTTAGAAAGTATATTGTTCAGTTCTACACTGAGGTTTTCTTATCAATGACGCTATACTATTCGGTTATACTTCGAGGATTTCTTACCTTATCAGGACAGAAGTTCAAATTACATCTTATATTATTCAGTTCTACACCTAGGTTTTCTTACCTTATCAATAAAATCAAGTCGAAGGTTTCGATAGATGTTATATTACCCAATTATACACCAAGGATTCTCTTAACAACAAAATCATATGTTTTCTTTTACACTCCAAAACCGTGCCCTGCCTCAGCCAGGTGTGATTAGTCCGCACCAAAGCGCTCAGGTCTATCCTAGCGTGCAGACCTTGGGTCTACCCCGACCTTACTCCTAAACTGTGTTGTGCCCTGCCTCAGCCAAGCACGGCTAGTCCACAACCAAGCACTTGGGTCCATCTCAGGCGTGCAGACCTCAGGTCTACCCCGACCTTATCCAGGCTTTATCAATCCACACCAAAGTGCCCAGGTCAATCCCGGCATGTGGACCTGCCTCGGACAACCCAAACCATCTGCTCAAGAACAACCCGAGACCTTAATCCTGGGTGTACCCCCAATATACCATGTTAGTGCCAAGGTTATCATAAATGGACGCCCTAACCTGACCTAAGGTATGAATAAGACCAATCTCGTGCTCGAAAGAAAAAAGAAAACTGCCTAAGAAGCAAAGAGAAAATACTGAGTACTAGTGAAATTGAAAGCATATCATGAAGTCCATGTACAACCAAATGAAATGCACATAAATGTAAGAAGAGATTGAATAGAAAATATCATTTCATTACATCAATTGTACGAATTACAAGTTCGAATTACAAAGAGAAACAAAACCTACTACTACAAAAGTGAAGAAGCTATGAAGGAGAGGGTCAGGCAGTAGGTTTAGCGGTAGTAGGCGACCCCAAGGTCAGGTCGACGACCGCAGGCTCCCCGATTTCATAGACCTCTTCCCTAGCTCGACCAACCTCGGCTTCTGACCCCTTTGCCAAGGCCTCGACCTAACCAACCTAATCCTTAGAAGGATCCACAAGCTGGTCGTCCTTGATCTCTTTAAAAGGCCTGAACAAGAAGAAGTCAACTCTAGGGAAGATCGCTTGACCATGGGAGACTGTTGTCTCGTAGCCTTCCACGTATTGGTCGGCTACCTCATCAGCCAAGCTCTCAACCTCAACCCGAGCCTTATCAGCTGCTTCCTTTAGCTTGGCAGCCTCAAGTTTGGCCTGGTTTGCCTCAACCCGAATAAAAGTCAGCTAACCTCAGAGGGCCTCGATCTCTGCCTTGAATTCCACCTCATTCCCCTAGCTTTGAGCTGCGATCGTTTTGGCTTCTGCCTTTCGCCTATCCCGATCTCTCTTTACGACATCTAGCTAACCCCGTAGCTTGTCAGCAACTCGGCCCTGTTGGTCCCTTGACACATAATGGCCACTCAAGAGCGGGGGTGAATTGAGTGATTAAAAACTTATTAAACCAAATTCTTTCCTTTTAAAAACTCTTGATATTTTCTTATACAAAGAAAATACTTGTTATAAATTTATATGTTGTTTGAGAATGATAGCAATATAAATATGCAAACAACAATAATAACACAAGAATATATAATTGTTCGGTGTCTCTAACACCTACTCCACTCTCTCAAGGTCAACTCGACACTTGAGGTTCAACTATAACCACACCTAGGTTTTCAACAAGCTCACATAGGGAACTTTTACACAACACTGAGGTTTTTCCCTTAGTTCACCCCGAAAACTAATACAACAAATACACCTAGATTACTTGGGCTCTAGGAGGCTACTCACAATCCATAATTAATATAAATAAACAATCCTATGTCCAACAAACTTGGAATAATATGGATATGAATACAATGAGAATATACAAGACAAATGAATAAATATAATGATACAATTTTTACCACACTTGGAGAGAATATCTTCTTCTCCTTTGCCTTGAGCTCCAATGGATATATCTTTGATTGCTTTATTTGAGTTGCTTGAGAGGTTGGGTGTACTTTAGGAAGATAGATCTTGATTGTGCATTAGCCTTCTCCAAAAATCCCTTCTTGATATATATAGTGGAGCTTCCAACGTATCTATAATGGCTAGGAAAAATTCGATCGTTAGACCCAGAGTCGACTTCTCTAAAACAGGAATCGACTCCTATTTTAAGTGGGAGTCGACTCTAGTTATATAAGAATTGACTTCTCTAGTGTTAGAGTCAACTCTTCGAAAAATATCAATCTTGCCAGGTCGACTCTGCATAAAATTGCTCTCAGCTGGGTCGCCTCTGGCTTTGCAAGAGTCGACTCTAGCTTAAGGAGAGTCGACTCTAGATATAGAAGAGTCGACTTCTAAGGCCAGATTTTACAGAAAATAGATTTTATACATATAGTAATAGATTGAAGATATAAACCATATAGCATGTATACAATACAATATATATTTCTTTACTTTAAGTAAATGTCCTCATTTTATTTTATTTATATTTTACCTTTCATTTATTTTAATACATAAATGTAAATAACAAAGTATCCCCCATTTGAATTCAATAAAATATTTAGAAAATCAAAATCCAAATAGATAAGAAAGTATATTTTTTTGTTTTAGAACAAATTCCGGATTTGACGATTTTAGCACTTCCAAAATACATTATTTCCATTTCTTGAAAAATTCATTAAAAATCATTTGAACACTAATGAATATTAACTATAAAAATACCGGGAGTTAGTTTTCCAAAATAGAAATATTTTCTTATATATTCCCTTATAATGTGCTAATATTCAAGACTTAGAGAAATAACATTTCTTGGTTCATTTTGATACACAAAGTAATATAATACTTAAGACATATAAAAAATCCATTAAAGGTTTTAAATATACTAAAAATAGTTTTACTAGAATTATGTTTTATTAATCATCAAAACACACAATAGATTCATTGGAGTAATTTGGCTCAACAGGCCCATGTTGGCGTGGCCTCTTGGGCCTCCCTAACCCTCACCTCAAGATCAGTCATCCGTTCATCAACCTTCCACTCTAGCTCTGCCTAGATGCTCTCCTTTGTTTTCTTAATTTCCTCCAGATGAGGGCAGCGGAGTCTGAACAATGGGTTCAACATCTCCGACTCCATCACCTGAGCCTCTGCCACAAGACTGAGAGCTTGTTGCTCAATGTGGTAGAACATCCTGGGAGACCTAAGGGAGGCCAACCTCATCCGGTCAGCCACCGTGATTAGTTGCTCGTCGATGAACTGACTAGCCAGCAACTCGGGGTCATTGGGACTAACCGATTTCGTTTCCTTCCCGATCCGGCTCAAAGTCGTTTCCTTTTTCGATGAAGCGCCAGCTCTTTGGCCATGGTTGGCTCCTTGGAATGACACAGCAAAAGGTTAGGCAGAGGCACGCGTGTTAGGCGACGGGGTTGACAAGCAAGCCGATGGTGAAGGTAAGGCAGATTAGCATAGAGCAAGAGCTTTATCCAAGCACGACTTCAAAGGCTTCAAAGGTTTGGCAAGCTTCGAGGGGGCTGAGGCCTTTTTGGAAGCTCAACCTAACGGCTCGGAGCTTGCCGAGGTCACCTTCTTCTTTTCATAACGGGCCTTGACCTCCTCCTTGGTGAGCTTTGGTGCCATCTAGCCTGAAACGAAGGAAACAAACATTAGCAAGGAAGAAAAAGGGGAAAGCTGAGCTAAGGAAAACAGATCGAAACCCTACACATGTACGCCACTAGACCCTCTTTGTCTCCACTGCACCACACTAAGACAAGTGAGGGCAGCACCACCGGGCCGAATGCAAACACATCTATCATTGCTTGATCCCCCAACCTAGGCTAACGTACTTTATTGGCCTGAAGGAAGAAAACTCCTTGCACCAGTACAAGGGGTACCTCACTTTTCCCTTTTTGTTAAAAAAGAAGGCTAACTCGAACTTTGCAGAGGACACCTTTAAGAAACCAACCTTGAAGTTCTTATACGAACTGTCGAAGGCTTGTAGTAGCTTCATCTTTGGATTTCCACTCAGCGATACCTAACTACCTTTGCCGACACTGTTCGATTGAAAAAAGTAGAAGAACACCCCGACATTAATGTGTTTGTTGAGGAAGAGACATAACACCTTGAACGATTGAACAAACGCCCAACTATTCGGATGGAGTTGGGTTAGGGCCACATTCAGCGCCAAGACCGAGCTCTGAAATTCGGTGAAGAGAAGAATGTCTTGTGCATGAAGATCGATCTAGCATCTACTTTCGAGTCCAACTCCATGTAGACCCGTTCTCCTTCCATAGACGGCTGACACTTGAACAAAATTTCGTTTTTCTGGGCCACTAAGCAAATCCGTGTCCTTAGCATGGCAACATCATCTGGAGAGTTATAGGTCAAAATGACCTTAGCTACATCCTTGCTCACCTAACTGTATTTATCGCCGGCATTAGAACTCATTACAAGCGTTTTTCCAACCATAGATGAAACACCTGCACTGTCCTTAGAGCAACCAAGGAAAATAGTGCAATCAGAACTTGGCACCTAGCATAAGTTCCAGATTCAAACCCTAACTTGTCCTAACAAAACTAGCCAATGGGGCTCGTCATCGGATCAGATGACAGGCCCGTTGTCGGCGTAACACTCTCTCCCAAACTCTTACCAAAACATTGGGGACAGAAGAATTGAAGGAACTAAATGGAAGAAGGAGCCTCAACCACCGCTGGAAAAATGCCCTTGACCGAAGTTGTGAAGCACAGAAAACACAGAGGATTCATGAAGATGCATGAGTTTTAAAATGGAAGAAAACACAAAAAGTGGGATGTGAAGCGGGAAGTGACCCTTATAAGTACCAAACGACACGTCCAACGGCCAAAGATGATTCATCTTGAAATGACCGATAAGATCGCACCACTTGTCACACACTAAAGGTAGAAGGGCACTTCTCCATCTACATAACTCCGCTTCATAGGCCTGGCACTTCAAATTTCAAGAGCATGCATGCTGTGTCAAAGCTTTGAAAGCCACCCCAAAACCATTAAGGCTCTGCGCAATCCTTAGAGAAAATTGATAAAAACCCTTAAACGCCCGCCACCTCGAACGTACCAAGCTCAACCACCTCAGTTGCACGCAACCGAGCTAAACCACCTTGGTCGCGAACAATTGACCTCAATCATCTCAGTTACACATCCTGAGCTGGACTTCGATTACAAAGCCCCACCTCTTCAACTAATGCATCCCAAGCTCCTTTACAATGACTTGGTAATCCAAGCTTGAAAACTCGCCCTCGCAAACATCTGACCTAGGAGTCTCGACTCGGGCTCAATTGTTAAACTAGCTATCTTGATTTTACACGAAAAAAGTCTAGCTGTCATCTTTGCATTCCAAGCTTGAATGCTCGCCCTAGTGAACATCCGACTTAGGGGGTTGTGGACCGTACTGATCCAATTGGGCCCAGCCTGGTAAAGGCTCAAAACCTCCACTGGTCTTCCAACCCCATATCTGCCAGTAACGATCATCATCACTTTTGTACCTGCAACACTCTTGCCCCCGTTACAGGTTCCATAAACATTTAATGTAGTATTTAATGAAGGTCTCGTCGGCACCACACCTTCGTCAGAGAGCCTTGTCGATCTCTTACTCACTTCACCATCAGAGTGTTTTGTAGGTCTTGTGAACCAGAACTAGCCCCAACATCCCAGAATCTCCCCATTTGGCAATCCTTTGGGCCAGAAGGAACAATACTAATTTTCTTTGGTACTCTAAAACATTTCAAGACATGATATCATACAAAATTGATGTTTTCTATCAACTTGAAACTTGGTTTTCATTAACAAGTTTTTGTATGAGTAAAGTTTCAAAACTAATACAAGAAGGTAAATAATGCTTGTCATTTCCTAACTTTGGTTGTTGTAAATATACACAAAGAGAAGATTAGATCAAATTACACAAGAACCTGATCAACAAATCACTGTAGGTGACTATACCATTTCGTATTGTTGTGTAGCCCTAGGTAATAGAGATATCATTATTCAATATTCATCACAATGAGTTCTAATAGCCAACTAAAAATGAACTAAAAGAGAGATACTACATAATTTTCATTTTTTATGCAAACATTAAAAGCAAAAAAAAAAAAATTATCATCTTAATAACTTATATTTACAAAATACTAGTATTACATCATTTTAGCTACATTTTCTAGGTAATAATTTGGCAAAAATATGATTTTGCATTCAAAATTATAAAAATATATTCAAGAATACTTGCACTTCACTCACGTTAAGAATATATTCAATATTTAACCCACTCCCCCCACACCCCACCCCCCCCCCCCCCCCCCACAGAAAAAAAACGAAAAGAAAGAAAGAAAGAAAGAAAATTGTTAATACACAAAAATCTGAAGTTCCAAACAATTCATTCCAAATGAAGACAACAATACATGGTAACAATCTTGAAACATAATAAAAAGTTTTTTTTATTATTATGAAACCAGATAAGCTTAGAGCTTGTTTTCCTCAATACAAAGATAGAAATTAACTCTGAATATTACCACGAACAAAGATCGGCAGATAAATGCTACCAATGACCTTTCTTAGAGGCAAAAAAATGACTTTTTTAAAGACTAGCCCATATATTGGAAAGCAATTAACCAGTCCAAAATATCATTCTTTAATTGTTGGTTCATAAACTTCATACTCTTCACTGCAGAAGCATCTCCACCATTCCCATCAACATTAAGACATTGCTGACAAATTGAAATATCGGCAGAGAATACGTCATAATCTTCATTGATAGACTTAACATTGGTTGCTCCTAGCCCATCGGCTTGCTTAAGACTGTCAATGATTGAGGTGTAAGCCTTGGCACATGGTTTAGCACAGGCGTTCGGAACGTGTGAATTACTTGAAAGAAATTCAAGATCTTTCTGAGTCTTGAAAACCCCTTGGAATTTCTCCTTGATGAGTTCAACATCTTTTTTTACGTTGCCTTCATAGACTTGAAGAACAATACGTTTGCTGATAGGTTGGGATTCTGGGGATAGTGAAGGTTGGGGTTCTGGGGTTAAAGGAATATTGCGGGTAGATTCCACTAACAGTGAAAATGCAAGGCAACTGATGGAGATGGTTATGAAAACTAAACTCTTGTAGTGTCCCATTGCCCTTTTTCTACTTTTTTCCCTTTTCTCTGTCAATGGTAAATTGTTGGAGAAAAGGGAAAAGAGTTAACGTTGGTGGAATGAAAAGATAAGAACAAGTATGAGGGGTTTATATAGATGTTCGTGACCGGTTCACCCTACAAAATAGGATGTCCTTGTAAAACGCAAAATCTAATACATATTATCTAAATATAGAAAATTATAGTTACTCCATCATGGGATTTGCCTCCCAAAGCTAAACTTTCGAAATTTTTAACTTCCAAAATGTCTATCTTTAGACAATTAAGGATAACCATTTGAAGGTTTTAAGGAGTTCCCTTTATTAATATTTTTTTCTATTATAAACAAGATACAAGGTTGCTCTTTAAGATTAGAATTAATGTGGAATCAATATGTGCTTTCAAAGAAAGGTCAACGATAATGTATTTAATTAATTAGGCTAATAGTATTTTTGATTAATTATATAGAATAAAATTTAGGAAAATTACACACACTACTCTTAAGATTTAAGATCATTGTAAATATTATCTTTTAACACTTGAGGAAATACACTAAGTGTCTCTACGATTTAATGCTATATTGCAATTTCTCCCTATTGTTAGTTATTCATTAAAAAGGACCAAATACCTTTATATTTAAAAACATTCTCCTTTTTCTCATTTTTCTTTCTGGCTTATCTTTCTTTCCCCTATTGGACATAAATGTGATAAAACCATAGCAAGGCCTTGTCAACGACAACATTTCAGAATAACCATGAGAACAACATTCTTCAACGATAACATTTCATAGTAACCGTGAGAACAACATTGGTTCTCCCTTTCTATCACTTGTTGATATCCCAAATGTATTCATCCCCCATATTTTATCTCTCCCCCTCTATCTTTTCCAATAAATTACTTGTTTTTTTTAATTATTTTAAAATTAGAGAAAAAATGAGAGAGAATGAAGAGAAAAAGGATAAAAGAGAGAGAGAATCAACGGTAAATGGGTGTTTTGTCCCTTTCTTTAATAACAATAGAGGTTATTTATATCTATAAAATGGGATGGCTCTTGCAATTGGATCAAATCTCAGGGATGATTATTGCAATTTTTTTAGAATTTATTTCTTGAAATATTAAGCACTATAAGCCAAAATTCTATAGAGATTTATTATTTTTATTATTATTTGATTTTTATACAACTAATATTGTTTAAAGTAAGTAGTATAATATGGTTTTTGAGTTAATTCAATCAAGAGAGAACCATTAATTTAATTAACGAATTCAAAAATCATCAATTTTTACAAAAAGAAACCCCTCCCTCCACCTCGTGCCAAATATGTAGCATCTTTTGCTAAGGGTTGGTAGAGAAAAGCCATATATTAGGCTCATGGGGTTGGCGATTGAATCTCAATTTTCTGATTGCTGGACCAGAATTGAGTTCATCGCGATGAACCTAGATTCATTACCTAGAGAGTGAGAGAGAAAGAGAGAGAGAGGGAGAGAGAGAGAGAGAGAATGAACACAAATAATCTATGTAGATAGAAAAAGAAAGTGGTAAGAAGAATAAGAATAATAATAAGAAGAAGAAATTAGAGAGATAAAGAAGAATAAGAAGAAAATATTAGGGAGAGGAAAGAAGAAGAAGAAGAAGAAACTAAAGATAGAGAGAGAGAGAGTGAAACCTTTGATCTCGAATTTAGATTTGGGTTTGAAGAAGAGAAAGAAATGAAAAAAAAGAAGAAATCAAAAAGAGATAATGAAACCTTTTATTTGGAACGCATGTACGATTCCAAAATAAAAAACAAGAGAGAGAGAGAGAGAGAGAGAGAAAAGAGAAAAAGAAATGAGTCAAAGAGTTAAAAAAAGAAATAAGATGTCTTTACTTTCATTGTCGCTACTATCGTCATGAACAAATCTCGTCGTTGTCGATGTTTGCAGTCGTTATCATTTCTCTCTAGATTTTATAGTCATTTTCATCATTCATTCATTGTAAATAGATGGAGAAAACAATGGAGGAGATATGAAAGAGATGAAAATGATGAGAATAAATTTAAATATAGGGATTTTTTAATTTTTTTATAAAATTTAACAATAGCTATCAACATGGAAAAAATTGTAACATAACATTAAACTCTAGGTACTCTTTTGTATTTTTTTCAAATGCAAAAAATATTTTTTACAATTACTCTAAATCTCAAGAACCGACTACGTGTAATTCTCCCTTCTTATTCTTATAGAGTAATTATATATATATATATATAAAAATGTATCTATTTTAGATTCTAAATTCATTATATTTTTAATTAAAAAGTTAAGTTTTGATGAAATTTAATCTTTTGACAAAAAGTGATATATTTAATTTATATATTTTTTAAAATTGCATAAAAATTAATATAATACATATATAATACATGATATTTTTAATCTATTTACAGTGAATTGTTGTTCGGTAAAAATAATATGATTGTAATTTATAAATTTATCTATAAATCTATTGTAATTAATTAAAATATTTTGGATGAAATTTCGAGGGGATTTCCATAGGAAAACAGGCCATCGCTGTTGGTTCATAGCACACATTGCACGCAACCGTTGCGAGCAGGGCCCATCGCCACCACAACACGATCGGACCTCTCGGACTGGGCCCACCGCATTTATACTTTCGTGGTACATTCACCGAAGTGTAATTGGTGTTCTCCTTTTTGGCCTCTGCTGCTTCGTAAAGACGATAGGTCGATACGAAGCCAGTTTGTTTTCCAAGCAGATCAACAACGGCTTCCACCAGCACCCAATTGCAAGACGGAGCTTTTCTCCTTTCTAGGTCTTCTTGAGTGATCTACTAAACTCTAGATAAATAACAAAAGAGATGAAAGGACAAAATGGCCAACATGAAATACCATTCACTCGACAAATAGCCTCTCAATGTAAAAAGCGGTTGACCTTGATGGAACCATATAGAGTCAAAATCTGAAAGTACATGTTGATTGTAATATGAAGCAAGGTAGCATATTTTGCTGACCAATACAACAACAATCACAAACCTTAAATCCCATTATTTTGCAGACCAATCTGGAAAAACAAAAATTCAGGTTCTTAATTAGGCCTTTTACTCTTTATCTTTTACTTAACAGAGCTCAAAACTCTTGAAAAGAAATCCCCTAGGCTAAACTTCATGATCATAGAACCTCCATATTGAAATTCTATAATTCCCAAAAAATTGGATAATGGTTCCGTAATAGCAAATCTAAAACAAATACCTATCTCCTTTCGGGGTTCAATTCAACAGGCTAAATTTGAATCTAGCCACTGAAATTCAAATGGGAGTGCAAAACAGATCTTTAAAAGGTATGATGATTTTATGCAGTTTTCTTGGGTATAAAAATCTAGTGTTTTGTTTACTTCAAACATTTATCTTTTCAGTCTGATCATTTGAACCATTTCTAACAATTGTTGTGGCAATAAACTATGCCTATTTTTTCCTTTGTCAATAATATGATAATATTCTGCAACTACAACTTCTTTTGTGCTTCATAATTTGTACCGAACAAAAGCAACTCAAGGGATGTGAAGGATTTAAGTTGCACTTCTGTCTATTTTTCAGGATATTAAAGTACAAAAAAATCCAGTTCCTAGTGAAACACATAAATTACAAAAGATCAAAGTAGCATTTTAGCATCATCAAAGATACAAGATTCTGAAAGGTGCATTACTAGCCAAACAAGAACTTTATACTGGCTCCAAGGATGGGAAGTCTAGTGAAAAATGAAAGTAGATAATCATCTCATTCTTATACTGTCGGAGGCTGCTTGTGGGCAGCTTAGATTAGAACATTAGCATAGCACCACAGGAGGTTCCTAATTAGAGAATCCATCTAACCAAACTGTTAGAACTGTAAATAATACCTAAGAAGAAAAAATCTTGACATTACCCTCAACAAAACCTTTTGCATCTTGTAATTCCTGCAAGGCCATTGACTTTGCTTGATTTTCCCATGCTTTCCAGCTATAGATCTGAATGAACAATGAGAAAATTCTTAATTCTCTCTTAAAAAGTTTGATTCTTTATGTAAAATGACAATATATTGTGAAGCAGAATTACTTATTTTGATCATGGCAAGGGTAACACCGAGAACAAACAAGAATCAGTGAAGCTACTCAAGACTTTCGTATGAAGCAAATGATTCATGGCCCTGGATAGATAGTAAAGATTGAAGTTGCTATGTAAAGCTAGTAATACATGATAAATGAATTCTTTAGCCCAAGGTGCAATTAATTTGTAATTTCATTAAAAATTATCAGTAACCTTACTAGCAATTAAGGAGGAAGAATAATAGGAAAAGAACCAGTTGCAAAAACATTTTGGGTACTTCCATAAAAAGAAATGGTCCTACACTCATACTATTGCAATACAGGGAAAATTCATGTGCTTTGTTGTCTGGGTCATCTGTCGGCTATAATGTTCCTCATTATATTTGCATTAATAACATTATATCTTCTTTTAAACTTTGTCTTTACAGCCATTGATTCTTCCCACTAAATTTATTCATCTGTGGCAAAGAGCTTCCTCTATTCCTTATGCGTCCTGGGGTAGTTACGACAAAACATTAGGCTACATTCTCTTTCTTGTTTTTGGCCTATTTTAAGTTTTTAATTTTTTAAAATAATAAAAATACGTTTATTTTGATGTTTTCAAAAACATATTTTTGAAAAAAAAAGAAGTTTACAAAGAAAATCCAAAACAACAAATTTGGTTGTTTTTAGCCAAAAGAAACTCACCCTCCAAAACACGGAAAATACATTCATTTTCACTTTCTCTTCTTCTCTTCTCTCTTTAAAGCCATCACTGCCTCTTCTCTTCAAGCCATCACCACCGCCATTGCTTCCTTCTTTTCCTCTCTTCAAGGCCAGATCTGCTCCCACTGCTTCGTCAGCCACGCTTGTCGCTTGCCTGGCCAACGGCCTTTGCCAGACCGTTGCAACACCCATCGTCGCTCCTATTGTCTTCCATTGCGATTGTCATTGGCCATCGCCGTTGTAAGCCTTCTGTGGCCTATCTCTTGTGGTGGGTCTCCCATGTTAGTTGTCAAATGGTCCCCTTCGTCTTCACCATGGTTGCATCCACGATCGCCATTCTCTAGCATCGTCTTTTGCCATGCATCGTCTTCTGGCTTCGTAGCAGCAGCACTAACTCTTAACTGACAACGGTGTTGCTTACCTTTCCGGTGGCAAGGCAAGGGGAGAGAGATGAAGATGGGTTGGTTACTGGAAAGAATAGTTGCTTATCTATTCTGTCAACAATTTGTTTCGTAGAAAGCCTCAAACGGCTAGTTTTTCAAACTCCGACGGTCAAAAAACGACTAGTTTTGGGCAAGGCTCTTGAGATGCTTATAAATACTAATAACAGGAACACCTTAAAGAGACTAATGGATGGAAATAAAGTGAAGTGAGTTTACAAATTATTTACATCTTCTCAATTGTAATTGTGCTTTAAATTTTCTCTCTCAAAGGCTTTAATCTTAGTTTGTATTTTAGCATTCAAGCCTTGTTTTTATCTTAAGAGATCTTGTAACTAAAAGATTCATCTCTTAGATTCTCACTTATTATACATTTCTTGTATTTCCTAGCTTAGGTAGCTAGAGGGCCTACTTGTCTAAGTAGGAGATTTGTAAATTCCTAGCGGTTAATGCTAGAGGGCCTACCAATTTTGGTAGGAGGATTAGTGGATTGGTTTACAAAATCCTTAGTAAGGAGTTAAGGTAATGGATTAGACTTGGTTTAAGTCGAACCACTATAAATCCTTGTGTTCATATTTTGCTTATGCCTTTTTGTTTCATTTATTATTTCAAGCATTTCAATAATCTTTGCTTGCATTATATTCTTATTTGTTTTGAAAAAGATTTCAAGTTTTCAAGCTAATTTTTTAAATAACCCAATTCACCCCTCCTTTTGGGTTTGTGCCATAGCATTTCAAACCTATCGATTGGTATCAGAACCCAACTCCTTGTTTCAAGGTCTAACAACCTAAGGAGAGATCCATGGCTTTTAAGAAAGGTTATCCTAAAAATATGGCACCTTATTTTGACGACTCATTTTATGATTCTTAGAGAAAAAGGATTTGTATTTTCTTGCAATCTATTGATTTTAATTTGTGGTATATTGTAGAAAAGGGATTTGTTTCAAAACCAAAATCCATTTGGAGTGAAGATGATATAATTTTGTTTTAAATATCAATGCCATGAAAATTTTGCATCAAACCTTGCATGAAAATGTTTATACAAAAATTTCTAAGTGCTTTAATGCTAAGGATATTTTGAATACTCTTGATTCAATTTATCTTACTAATCAATCTTGTGAGCATGTTGATGATAGTGTACAAGTTGAAAATCCTTCGAATCATCAACAAAGAGAGGAGGAAGAAAACTCAAAATCCATCCCATGATTCATAGCTAAGGAAGGAAATGAGGTAATCTCTACTTCCACTTATGATTTTGATGATAGTAATGATGTTGAAAATGATCATGAGTCTAGTTCTTTGAATGTTAAAAATTGATGATCATGATACTTTTTCAAATGAAGAGTTGTTGAATGCTTTTAATAATTTATATGACAATTTTGAAAAACTTTGTTTAAAGAACAAAACTCTTCAAAAATAATTAAATTTATTGTTAAATGAATTGGAAACTTAAGATCAAATAATGAATATTTGCTTGCCTCCAATAAAGATTTTTTAATGGAAAAATGATTTGAAAGAAACTAAATTGAAATCTCCCAATGGTACTTTAAATGAGAAACCTATTTTAAATAGGAAAATTTCAAATTCATGTGATCATGACAAAGGTGTTCAAAACTTTCATAGTCAAAGAGCTAATGTCAAAAGCTCATCTTTTCACACCTCATGATGTTAAATGTTTTTATTGTTGTAAATTAGGCCACATTGCATTTTGTTGTCCTTTTAAAAGGAAATCATCTAGTGGACCTAAAATAAAATGGATTCCTAAGGGAACTAAGGTATCTAATATTTCTCATACTAAACCCCAAGGATCCAATCATGTTTTCATACCTAAAAATTATCATTTTAAGAGGAAAGTGCATAAGGATAAAATGAAAAACAAAAATCAAACAAAAATCCTTTTCTTCACACCCTAGTGATTGGTGTCAATTTATAAACAAAGGCTTTGTAAGAAATAATCCACATAGCCTTAAACAAGTATGGGTTCCAAAGGGAACCTTCTATGCTAACATTGGTGAACCCAAAGTGTTTTGGGCACCAAAGGCTTGTGGATAGTTATTCTTACATATTTGCTTGACATCCAAATGCAACTCAAAGTGAAATTTGTATGGATGTATCAAGCATGAAGAGAAGAGCAAGGTGAAGAAGAATATCACCTCTCGTTCTACCAACCAAGACTAAGAGATATTTAAATTTCATCCTTGGTGGTATATTCCCTAAACTCTATGTTTGTAATTTTGATGATTTTGATCTATAAGTTTGCCTTTATGATTTTGTTGAAAATGTTTATTGATTTTTAAAAATAAGGGAGATTTATAGTGTTTTGATATAGACATTGACTAAGGGGGAGAAAAAAATTTGTTTCCCTAAATTTTGTGCTAGTAAATGTTTGTCCTAGTAAAAGGTCTTAAACTCAACCTAATTAGCATAAGTTAATTGTGAGACATAGAGTATGTTTTAATGCCAAATCATGTGAAGTATCTTGTCTCAAAACAAAGGAAATAAAAATAATAGGTAATAGGATAGAAAATGTGTATATCATTTACTTAGATTTATCCTTGTCTAGTATTAAAAAATGTCTAGTATCAACCATTTCTCAAAAAAACTTGGCTATGGCATAAGAGACTAGGTCATGTGAGCATGAATGTTGTTAACAAATTATTCAAACATGAACTTGTTAGAGCATTGCCTAAGATCAAATATGAGAAAGACCAAGTTTGTGGTGCATGTATGAAAGGCAAATAAATAAGGATATCATTTAAGCCTACAAATGAAGTTTCAACCCCTAAGCCTATAATACTACTTCATTTAGAACTTTTAAGACCTATAAGAACACAAAGTTTAGAAGGAAAACATTATGCTCTAGTCATTATAGATGACTACTCTAGATTCAATTGGTAATATTTCTTGCATCAAAAAGTAAAACATTTAGGTCATTTGAAATATTTTTAAAAAGATAAAGTATATGCATTTCAAAAATTCGAAGTGATCATGGAAAGATTCTAAAATGAACAATTCAAGCTCTATTGTGAGGAAAATGATATTGATCATAACTTTCTACTGCTAGAACATCTCAACAAAATGGGGTAGTAGAAAGAAAGAATATATCTCTTTAAAAAATGGTTAGAACAATGCTTTGTAACAAAAATCTTCCTAAATACTTTTGGGCGGAGGCCATAAATACTGCATGTCATGTTCCAAATAGAGTTTTAATAAGGCCAATTTTGAAGAAAACTCCTTATGAACTATTCAAAGGTAGAAAATCTAACATTGGATATTTTCATGCCTTTGGTAGTACTTACTATATACTCAATAATGGAAAGGAATCTCTAGGTAAATTTGATGCCAAAAGTAATGAAGGTATATTTCTAGGATATTCATCTTAAAGCAAAGGCTATAGAGTATTCAATAAAAGAACTCTAGTTATAGAGGAAACAATTCAAGTAATAGTTGTTGACATAAATATTGAAGTTCCAAAACTTAGAGAAGATTGAGAAAATGAAATAAATCAAAATTTTGAAAAACTTTCATTAGATCAAAATGAATCAAATACTCTAGATAATGATCTTTTTGAAGAAGAACATGAGCATCAAGAAAAAGAACCAACATTTCCAAGAGAAATGAAATATGTCAAAGAAAATGAGATAATCAGAGATCCAACAAAAGGAATTAGGTCATCTAACTGATTCTGAAGCTTGGAAAAAGTTAGATGAGCATTATCCTTTGTTTTCAATTAAACCTTGTAATGTTAGACTTGGATTGACAAGTGATGGATTTAATCCATTTGGCTCAATGAGCATTGCTCATAGTAAATGGCTTGTGGTTGTAGTTATATATAATTTACCCCCTTGGATGTGCATGAAATAGCCTTATCTCATATTAACCTTACTTATTCTTGGTCCAGAAGCCCCTAGAACCCACATTGATATTTACTTTCAACCTTTGATTGAAGAATTGAAGGAATTATGAGAGGCCGGTGTTCAAACATATGATGCCTCAAAGAAGCAAAATTTTCAGTTGCATGCAACTATTTTGTGGACTATTAATGACTTTCCTGCCTATGCAAATTTGTTTGGATAGAGTACAAAGAAAAAGTGGGTTTGTTCTTGTTGCAACAAACACACCGAGTCTCATTGGCTAAGTTATGGGGAAAAAAATTAGTTATATGCACCACCGTCGATTTTTACTTAGGAACCATAAATGGCATAATAATAAAGTTCATTTCAATGGGAAAGTGGAACGAAGGGACCAACCTCCACAACTTTCCGGATATGATGTGTTTTACACAATTATGCACTGTTGAAAAAGAAAAATGGGATAATTCTAGTGATACTTAGCTAAAACATTAGAAGAAAAAAAGTATCTTCTTTGAGCTGCCTTATTGGAAAGAACTTTTGTTGCGTCACAATGTAGATGTTATGCACATTGAAAAAAATGTATGTGACAATATCATTGGAACAATCATGCATATTCAAGGAAAATCAACAGATGGTAAGAAAGCTCGCGTGGACTTGAAAGAGATGGGCATTAGAGATACACTCCACCTACTAGGTGAAGATGGTAAAATACCTCTTGCATGTTACATGTTGTCTTCAAAAGAAAAATTGATGTTGTGTGAATTTTTTAAAGAAGTTAAAGTTCCAGTGTGTTAATATCAAGGAGTGCAAAATCTCGTCCTTAAAGAGTCATGATTGCCACATTCTT
This sequence comes from Diospyros kaki, assembly GCA_036245055.1. NCBI lineage: Eukaryota > Viridiplantae > Streptophyta > Magnoliopsida > Ericales > Ebenaceae > Diospyros > Diospyros kaki. The sequence continues at coordinate 37,733,375 of BSEG01000016.1, forward strand.
ATGCAACGATTACTCCCTCTTGTTATACAGGGCCTTTTCCCTAAGGATGTTTCTGGTGCATTGATTGAATTGAGCAACTTTTTTTGAGAGATTTGTTCCAAAGTATTGAGGGTTGAAAGGTTAAATGAACTTGAGCTCCAAATTGCTGAAACTCTTTGCAAATTAGAACGAATCTTCCTTCCAACTCTTTTCAACAATATGGAACACTTGTCTATTCACTTACCTAGTGAAGCTAAGATTGTCGACCCTATCCAGTATCGTTGGATGTATCCAATTGAAAGGTTTGCACATGTTCTAATTCATACTAGTTTTTATGGAAAAAAAATTATCCCTTATTAAGGAGTTTAAGAAAACTTATCAATTTCTTTGACAGGTATTTACGCACATTGAAATCTTATGTGCGTAATAAGAGTCGTCTAGAGGGTTTAATTGCGGAGGGATATCTTGTAGAAGAATGCCTAAATTTTTATTCTAGATACCTAAGCAGATGTGAAACGAAATTCAATCGCGTTGATAGAAATGCTGAGGGGGATGGTGTGGAAACAAATGGTCGATTATCTGTGTTTACTCAAATAGGCTGTGCTTTAGGAAAAGCAACTCAATGTGAGCTTGGAAGAGAGGAATGTAATACCCCAGGAGTCCAGAGGAGGATAGTATATATCAAGGATAAGTAAGGAAAGAAACAACACTAGGTGGATACCTTTTGGGCTGAATGTTGGCAAAGAACTCCGGGGTTAAGTGTGCTTGAGCTGGAGAAGCTCAAGGATGGGTGACCCCCTAGGAAGTTCATGTAAATCCATTAGGGTAAGTTATTCTGATCCTTCCTATTGCTCGATGCGGGATGTTACAGGTGGTATCAGAGCCGACCCTTGGTGAAGGCAATCCGATGAGGACGAGAAGTGGCGTCGGGGCCTCAGGGCCTGTTCAAGGAGCGGCTTCTAGCAGGCTTCTAGGATGGCAACCCCTAAAGGAGAAAAGGTCTGGGACCAATTGTAAGGTCGCATGACGAGAACGTTATGTGCTCAAGGGGGGAGAATGTAATACCCCGGGAGCCTAGAGGAGGATAGTATATATCGAGGATAAGTAAGGAAAGAAACAACACCCGCTGGATACTTTTTGGGCTGAATGTTGGCAATGAACTCCGGGGTTAAGCGTGTGTAAGCTAGAGAAGCTCAAGGATGGCTGACCCCCTGGGAAGTTCATATAGGCCCATCAAGGTAAGTTGTTTCGATCCTTCCTATCGCTCAATGCGGGATGTTATAGGAATGGTCCCAAGCTCGATTATATGTCCTTAAAAATTGTGATGAAATCCAATCATTCATAGAGTAAGTGATAATTTTGACATATTTTATACTAATTAATTTATAACAATTATTTTTCTATGGAATTTCACTTACCGCTTTTGTGTGTAATTTAAAATAGAGAACACAAACAATTGGTGGTCCAATCTCTAGTCCATTCCCATCCTAAAAATGTAGAAAACATTCACAATAGAGAATTCCAAAGTTGGTTTGAGCATCAAGTAAGTATATTAAGATCCAATATGTATCACTTAAATGTTTTGTGGTTATATGTTCAATAACATCCATTTGAATTATATTGTTATTTAACCCATTTCCCTTTAAATGGAGAGGTGACACAAATGCATAATTCAGAAAATGATAAAGTCGCCAATCATTTGTTATCACTTGCTCCTGAGCCAAATCATTGTGCATTGTCATACAAAGGTTGCATTGTTAATGGTTTTCAGTTCCACACCTGAGATTGAGAGAAAGAATTAAAAACTCAAGATAGTGGAGTTTTCATTAAGGGGGAAACTAATAGTTTTGCAATTGCGAGAGATGGTAACCCAACCCTTAGTAATGTGGATTACTATGGTGTGTTAATGAATATTATCGAATTACAATATCTTGATGGTTTATGAGTAGTACTATTCAAGTGTGATTGGAGAGATGTATACAATCAAGGAAGAGGAATCAAGACAGATAATTACGGGTTCACTTCCTTAAATTTTGATAGATCATTGTAGACTAATGAACCATTTATACTTGCTTGTCAAGCTGAACAAGTGTTTTATGTAAGGGAAATAGCTACAAATCCATACCCCTTGAAGCTCCAAACTAGAAAGAAGAAGAAAAAAAAGAAGAAGAAAGACAATCGAGAAAGAGAGAGAAGTAAATGAAGCAAGAAAGGAAATGGGGGAGGAGTTGTCTACCAACTATTTTCAATCACCCCCCCTCCCCCCTTATTTTGCTTTCCCCATTTTGCCCCTCACTTATGCACACACACATATATGCTTTATACCCTTTTTTGTAATTTTTCATTTACCACTTAAATAAAATCTAAAACAATATACACATATTTATACACATATTTAAACAAATAATTTTGACTTTTCCACATATCCCAGTTTCTTTGACTTTTCAACATAATGTCATCTATATTAAAATTTTATTTTATATATTTTTTTATTATTTTTTACCACATAAAATATTGGCAACAACCTTACTTAAATAATAGCACATTTTACACACATAGAATTACGAAAAAATATTTTAGACCCTATAATGGGTCGTTACATATATATTAGTAAGAAGGCTTGCAGATGGAGAGGTCGCGCACACACAAAGGAATCAGAGGTCTTGGATTCGAGGCTTGGAGAGGTAGCAAGAAAATCTTTTTGGAGGGCGCAAGCCATTTAGGCCCACAAGTGAGTGCGGCTATGTGCGGGCACACGGCTGTGCACTAGCGCGGGTCAACATGCAGGTACGGGGCCATGTGAGGTGGTGTGAGGCCATGTGGGGGCGGGGATGATGTGTCAACCAATCCTGATACAAACGTAGCAATGGCACCAAAACCCAAGAGTGGGGGTGAATTGGGTTATTCAAAATTTAACTTGAGTTTGCAAAATTTCTTGATTGAAAACGATGTAAAATGAATATCAAAAACCAATGCTAGATGAAATGAAAAGAAGAAGCAATAACAGCAGACAACAATTTATAGTGGTTCGACTTTCCAAACCTAGTTCACTACCTTAGCTTTTCACTAAGGATTTTGCAAACATATCTCTATAAAACCCCTACTTAACCAAGTAGGTCCTCTAGTTTAAGACTTGGAAGAAGTACAATCCTCCTACACATGTAGGCCCTATAGCTACTACTAGGTAAAACTCAATACAATGAAATAGGAGAAACTAACGGTTAAAACTCTTAGTTACAAGTTTTCTCTATAGAAAATAGAAGGCTTGAGATGAATATTAACTATTAGGTACAAAGCCTCAACAGAGAATAACAAAGAGAATGAAATTTAAAGCTTGACGACAACTTGAATGCTCGGTAGTTGGATAATAAATGTTCTAAAGAAGCTTCAATGCTTCTTCAACTAGCTATATATAGTTTACGAAGGAAAAATCCAAAAATCGGATAGTTGTGGGTGGTTGGCCAAGCATTTAATGTGCCAAAAACTAGCCATGATTGCTTTATGAGAAACAAACTATAGACAAATAAATTTGTTAGTCGTTAGATATACAATACAAATTTGAAACATAGTCGACAGATGAGAACTACTTGTTAATAGATTTGATATAAGCAATATGTTAATCCACAAAGAAAAAGACTTAGTTGACAAAGCAATGGTCTTAGTCGACAACAACACAAGTTAGTCGACAGAGTCAAGACCTTAGTAGACAGAGTGAAAGCAATTTGAAAACTAGGCTTTCTGTAATTCAACAAAGACAATGTCTTCTGTTAACAGAAGCAAATTCAAAAAACACTAATAGTCGACAAATAAGCTTCACTTAGTCGACAAAATGAAAAACATGTTTGATACTTGAATAAAAAATATCTAGAAACATTCCAAGATCACCCAAACTAATTTATCTAGGATTTCATCCCATGGAATCATTCAAGTTTTAAAATTGCTTAGCTTCATTTCTTTTGAATTCAAAATGCGTCAAGATGAATTTGATTTTGAGGAGAGTGTCATTATCAAAACTCTTTAACCATAAGAGGAGTAAAATATCAAATCCCATGCTACCACATGGTAGTTTAATGGGCAGATGTCTATCATGTGAGCTTGGGTGACAAAATAATTAATAATGAAAAAAAGGTAGAATGATGGAATTAGATGGGGATTTAATTATATTTATATTAACCTTAAATAAATTCCCTATAAATATGAGGGATGGGAGATTAGGGAGATTGTTTGAGAGAGAGAGAGAGAGAGAAAGAGAGATTGGAAGAGCAGCAAGCGTGAGAGAAAGAGATTAGGAGAAAGAAGCAATTGAGCTTGAGAGAGAGAGAGAGAGAGAGAGAGATTGGAATAGGCAACACCAGAAGAAAGAAATAGTTAGTGAACTTAAGTAACAAAGTAAGTACAAAACATGTGAAATTAGATAAAAGTTAATTAGAATATGGGGAGATTCTTGTGTTGGGTCAAGGTGGTTCGGTTGGTGTCAAAAGGTTATCTCATTTCTATTAGACAGTGAATCTAGAAAGTCACACACCTTACAGTGTAGCATCTGGTATCGACACTATACACCTATTATGTCTCGGACATCATTAATAGTTAATGGTGGATCTTTGATATTTCATTAAGTGTTAATGACTTGGTTCGTTAAAAGTTAATGAATTGATAAGCGGTTTCTTTGAAAATAGATGGTAATGTCGACTGCCTTAACACATTCAGTCGACAGCTTCAAGGTGGTCAGCAGGCTAAGGGAGTCAGTAGACCATTTTTCCATCTGGTGGAAATCGATCAACTACCTTTAAGGAATCAGTCGACCATTTTTACCGCCTCAGCTAATTTTAGTGCCTTACATATGTCACAAAATTGGGAGAGGCAAGTGATAAGTTGGAGGCTAAAATTGGGGCTTATGGGAGGCAAAGAAATGGGGGTGAATTTGAGAGAGTAGCTTCTTGGCTTACTACTCTGTTTGCACTACTTTTGCTTCTATGAATTACAACTGAGTAATTGTTACACACAGAAAAATTCTGAAAAGTCTGGGGAGACACATAGGTGCTAGTAAATCAAAGTCCTTAAGCTAGCACAGGACAAGGATAGTGACATGGTACCCGGTAGCTTGCTAGGTGTGAACGGACTAGGCCCTCCACGTAGTGAGGAGGATTCAATCTCTACATAGAAATAGTTTCTACACCCATCTAACATCAGGTTACAAGTATGTGATTTATTGTATTTCATATGATGAAATATCATATTGTTAAATACTTAAGTTGTGTATGGTGCGTGTATTTATTACTTCCGCTATGCATGTCTGATGTACAAAAATTTTTAAATTTACCTACACCTCCATATGTTTATTCCAACAAAAACTAAATCCACAAGACCACTATTTCAACTGAGAACATGGCTTCCCAACACCTATCGCACCTCTACTCATTTGGGAAAGGCCCCTTGATTGTGAGTTTCTAAGCAAAATCAACCGAGACTACATTAGATTTTCAATCATGACCAAATCGCCTAGAGGTCGTTGAACCCTTTACTAAAAGAGTTACACTTGTATGCTTCGACTTTATAGGAAATGTCTCACAAGAAATCAAATTGTTTGCTTTGTGTATTGAGTCAACTAAGAGATAATGTAATCGATCAAAACTAATTAATACTAGACATTAGATGAAAATTTTCTTATCTATAATGTGTCAAAGAACATTTTTATGAAAGACATAGTTAAATAGGAAAAATACCAGTTTCTTTGACTAACCAAAAGAGTAAAAATTTTGTTTGATTATTTTTGCAAGAAAATGATTTATAGAATAAAAGGAATGAATTACAAGTTTTGAGGTGATTTATTTTAAATGAGAAAGAACTCAAAAAAACATCAAAAGGATTCTTGAGTTTGTTACTGGACTTTGGTTGACCAAAGAGGTACGTTAGTCAACTAAAGTGGCTTCATGAAAGTTGCCTAAAATATTCAGAAAGAGTTTTGTTAACTAAACTTTAACTTTCGTCAATTAAACTTGAGTTGTTCTCAAACTAAAAAGCTTAGACTCCGTTCTCTTTATTTTTCAATTTTTAATTTTGAATTTTGAATTCATCTTCAGTTTTCTGTTTTGGTAGTCTGTTTTTAGAAAATTAAAAATGCGTTCTCTTTGTCATTTTGAAAAATTATTTCTCAAAATAGAAAATTAAAAAACGCGTTTTTTTTTTGAAATTTTAAAAATAATTTTTTAATGATATTTTATTCAATAAATTTGATTATTCAGTAAACTATAAATATTTAATGTTAATATATTATCAAAAACATATACATTTTAAAATTAATAAATTTTGTAATATTGTTTCTCATTACAATAATAAAATATAAATAAATAAATATGTTTTGAGTTTAGAGTTTGTTTTAGATGAAAACACTCAAAACAACTTTTTGTTGTTTTGAGTTTTCTTTACAATTTTTTTTTTTTTGTTTTCAAAAATGCATTTTTAAAAACAACAAAGAGAACGTGTTTTCATTATTTTAGAAAATTGAAAACTAAAACTGACTTAAAAATAGTTAAGAGAATGCAACCTTAGATTGTGTTCTCTTTGTTGTTTTCAAGTCATTTTTAGTTTTCAATTTTCTAAAATAATGAAAATGTGTTCTCTTTGTTGTTTTCAAAAATACATTTTTGAAAACAAAAAAAAAAATGTAAAGAAGACCCAAAATAACAAAAAGTTGTTTTGAGTGTTTTTATTCAAAACAAACTCTAAACTCAAAACACATTTATTTATGTATTTATTCATATTTTATTATTGTAATGGGAAAAAAATATTACAAAATTCATTAACTTTAAAATGTATATATTTTTTTAATAATATATTAACATTAAATATTTCTAATTTACTGAATAAACAAATTTTTTTGTATAAAATATTATTAAAAAATTATTTTCAAAATTTCAAAAAGAACGTGTATTCTAATTTTCTATTTTGAGAAATAGTTTTTCAAAATGACAAAGAGAACGTGTTTTCAATTTTTCAAAAATAGACTACCAAAATAGAAAACTGAAAAGGAATTCAAAACTCAAAATTGAAAATTGAAAAGTAAAGAGAACGTAGCCTTAGTAATCAACTTTGGTTGATTAAAGTGGCTTCGTAAAAGCTGTTTAAAACATTCTAAAAGAATTTTGTTGACCAACTTTTAACTTTAGCTGACTACATTGAAACTTCGGTCCACCAAACTTTAGCTGAAAAATTTTCAAACATTCTGTGTGACGTTGGTTAACTAAAATCTTATTGTCTTATGTTTTTAGAAGATAATATTTTGGGCATCTTTTGGCTGATGAAAACTAAGCATTGGTTAACAAAACTCTAACTAATTTTGATAAATTTAAAATTAACTTTTAAAGCTTTTGAGGAACATTTTTTTGTGAAAAGTATTAATTGTTTTAAGCGTTTGCACATACCAAAACACCACAAGGAAGACTCAAATATTTGTCTCTTTTTGCAATAGGATTAAAGCAATTAAAAGAATTTTTTAAAAGATCAATTGTTTAATTAAGATTGTTTTTTTATCATCAAAAATCACTTATTTTTAGCATTGAGATTAATGCTAATAACTTATATTTACAAAATCCTAGTATTACATCATCCTAACAACATTTTCTATATAAAAATTCTATAAAGATATGATTTTCCTTTCAAATATAAATCTTGAGGGAAAGCAAATGGAGCTAAAAAATACAAACATTTTAGTCACATTAACAATATATACTCAATACACAAAAATATAACGAGTAATTAAGTCCAAATCTGTAAACAAAGCTTGATACTTGGACGGTACTGATCCAATCAGGCCCAGCCCGATAGAGGCCCAAAACCTCCACTAGCTTTTCGGCCCATATCTGGACCCCATATCTGCCAACAACAATCATCATCACTTTTGTACCTGCAACACTCCGGCGCCCACTACAAGTTCCATCAACATTTAATGCAACATTTAATGAATGTTCTGTGGGTACCACACCTCCATCAAAGAGCCTCACCGACATCAGATACCATCCCATCCCGTTGCAACACCCAGAGACTTGCTCACATGTTAGGGAACCCCTTCATCCCTCTACATAAGCCAGCTTGCTTGCAGGATAAGGCATGTTCTTTTCAGCCTATCGACACTTTTCCAACTCGATCCCTTACTCACTTCACTGCACAGTATTTTGCAGATGTCGCCACCACTCACTGTGATCACCGGAACCAACCCCAACATCCCATAATCTCCCTATTTGGTAATCCTTTGGGTCAAAAGGAACATTTGACACCTACCATGGAGCTCGATAAAGCATACCTACCCTACACACCCACCTGAATCTCGTGATTAACCCTTCAATTAGCCATGACTAGAACCAGAAGCCAAAACAACTTCACTCCCATCCTAAAGAACCCAAACACCAACCACCCTTAACTGAAGAACCTGACCACCATGGAAGTCCTCCTCCAAACCATCCAGCAACTCCAAAATCAGGTTCCTAAGTTAACCCGCAATCAGCAATGTGACCAACACAGCAACACCATTAAGCCACTACCAACACCAATAAGCCACCCATACCCTTGTTCCACCATCTTGCACCACCTTGTATACCCTGAGCCATCCTTTTTCAAAGTTCATCATGTTCGTACCCTTGCTTAGCGTCTTTCGCCTCCCCCAGCACATTGGAACTATATGATAGCACCACCGACCCCTAGGAGCATTTATCCATGTTTAGTTCCATGATGTTGCTAAGTGGAGGCATAGATCCAATCATGTTCCGAGCCTTCCCCGGTACTCTCAAAAAATCAGCACTGTTATGATTCTTCTCCTTGGAACCGAACTCTATTTACGACTTCTTTGAGCTGAGAACCCGCTTTCTTACTCATTTTTCCACCAGCCGAGCTCCTAGTAAGACCTCAACCAATCTAATTAACCTGAAGTAGGGACAGGGTAAGCCACTCCAGGCGTTCATGAATCCATTTAACAGAAGGGCCATCCAAATCAAGGATTTCAATCCAGCAGTCTCTTCAAGGCTACAGCTCGGATCGTTCACCTGACCTCTATAAGCTTTGGGTACGAGTAGCTAGCTACCTTAATGTCGAAGAAGTTGCAGTGGCCAGATATGGCAGCTCCCAACCCTAAGCCCAACCACAACTGGGTCATTAGGTGGCAAGGCCATCCAAGCGCCACCAGCAGCCCAACAGAAGCTCTAAATGAGGAAGGGAAGACAAAAATCAACCCAAAAAAATAGAATAGGCCCACGTACTCGGACCACACTAACTTCAATACAAAACCTATACCCCTTTGACAAACAAAAGAGATCAGATCCTCTGGGAAGTCTGCAACTCGAGGATCATCCACCTCCTTGAAGATAAAAAGCAAAACCCTAACACCCATGTTGACTTGACCAAACAATGTGACTATCATCGAACGTATGGCCATACCACCAAGGAATGTGTGGTGCTCAAGGACCAAATTGAGCAACTAATCTTGGAAGGCCACCTCGGCTAGTACGTTTATGGGCGAGACCAAACTGGAGCACCCCACAAGGATTGAGACCGAAGGAGGAGCCGAAGCCCACAACGGAGGCCTAAAGTTAACGATGGCCAAAACGAGGCACCTTTAGCCAATAAGATAAAGGGAATAATCAATACCATCTTGGGAGGCTTCACTAGAGGAAGGGAATCCAACTCGACATGGAAGGAACACCTCCGAGTGGTCATGTCAGTTAGCAAGATTGAACACAGTTGAAAAAAGATGGCCCAACTACCGATAATCTCCTTTATTGATAGAGACTACTAGGGAATCGACCAAAACCTTAATAACCCTATGGTCATATTTGTCATGACAGCCAACTCTGTCATTAAGAAGGTTCTCATCGACTAGGGGAGTTTGATCAACTTACTATATTTATTAACCCTGAAGAGACTTCAAATCTTAAAGGATAACCACCTTCAAAATAGCACCCTTTCTCAAGACGATCAATGTCAAATATTTGGTTGTTGATTACCAAACTCCATTCAATGCCCTCCTTAGACGACCATCCCTCAATGCCTTGGGCTCGATTGTCTCCACCCCGCACCTAGCAATGAAATTTCCAATGTCGGCCATAGAAGTCGGCATTGTCCATGTAGACCAAAGGATAGCATGGTAATGCTACAACTATAGCTTGAAGACCCCGGCTCCTAGGCTTGAGGAAGGCACCAGCAACTAAACTCCCAGTCACAATGTCAATATGGCTGAACTAGACCCACAATGGAAGCATCCCGACAACCGATAGCAAGTCACAAAGGAACTACACTCCGTAAGCTTGGGGCCTTCACCCGAGCAAGTAACCAAGATCGGCTCTACACTCCCTCTTGAGCTAAGGGAGTAATTAATTTTCCTACTCCAACACAATATTGATCTCTTCACATGGTTACCTATAAACATCCCAAGATCAACCCCTCATTTATCTGCCACAAGTTGGTACTAGACCCGAGTGCAAGACTGTTCGCACAAAGAAAACAAAAGTTAGGGGAAGAACGGTAGAGGGCAGTGACTAAGGAGACAACGAAACTCCTCATAGTCAAATTTATCATAGAAGTACCATATACTGCCTAGCTGGCAAATGTGGTTTTGGTCAAAAAGTCTTCAAAAAATTGGCGAATGTGCGTGGACTTCACTAACTTGAATAAGGCATGCCCAAATGATTCTTACCCCAACCAAACATCAATCAGCTTATGGATGGAGACTATGGCTACAAATACTTGATCTTCAAGGACACGTATTCCTGCTACAATCAAATTCTGATGCACCCTGCTAATAAGGAGAAAATAGCTTTCGTCATAGAAAACGTGAACTTTTGTTGTAAGGTCATGCCATTTAGGTTGAAAAATGCAGGGGCAATCTATTAACGACTCATGAATAAGGTATTTGCAAATCAGATAAGCCAGAACATCGAGGTATACGTGGACGATATGGTAGCTAAAACATCAAAAGATAATGACCACTACTCAGACCAAGCCAAGATCTTCAAATAGCTCCAACAGCATAACATGAGACTCAACTCGAAGAAGTGTACATTTTGGGTACAAGCCAAAAAATTCCTTGGTTTCATGTTGACTAGTTGATGGATCGAAGCCAACCCCAACAAGTGTAGAGCCATCCTTAATTGAAATGCACAGCCCTAACAATGTGAAGGAAGTCCAGTGACTAACCAGCCAGATAGAAACTTTATCCCTTTTCCTCTCAAAATTGACAGATCGAGGTTTGCCATTCTTCCAATGCCAGAAGAAGCTGGCAAAATTCCAATGGACGGAGTGTTGTGAAGCTGCCTTTCAAGAGCTAAAGCACTTAGCAACTCCCCCTATACTTACAAAACCCAAGCCAAGTGAGGAATTACTCCTCTATCTCTCCATTACCAAAAAAGCTCTTAGTGTCATGCTGGTTATAGAGGAAAATAGAACACAATAGCCAATATATTTTCTTAGCCGAGTCTTGTAAGGACCTGAGCTCCGATACTAGAAGATAGAGAAATTGGCATTAGTATTTGTAGTTGTAGTACTTAAACTCAGGATGTACTTCCAAAGCCATCAAATCATGGTTCAGACTGATCAGTCGATCTGAAAAATACTCCAAAAGCCTGAGCTTTAGGGGCAGAATGATCACATGGTCAATCGAGTTATATGAGTTTGGCATACGATACCAACCTCGGAGACACATCAAGTCCCAAGTATTATCTGACTTCTGCATAGAATTATCTTCCCCTGTCCCAACCTCCGATAGTATCCCCTAGATTTTATCAGTGGACTGAGCCTTAAACATTAAGGGAAGTAGGGAAGAAAAAATCTTGGAAGGACCAGATGGGTTACTGATAGAACAATCCCTCCGTTTCAACTTTAGGACAAGCAACAACCAAGCAAAATATGAAGCCCTCAATGCCATTTTAAGTCTGGCCAAAGAAGTTGGGGTCACTTCTCTCATCACAATAAGTGATTCCCAGTTGGTGGCTAATCAAGTCAAGGGTGAGTTCCAAATGAAAGATCTCCAGCTTGGCAAGTATCTCAATAAGGTCAAAGTTCTATCTGAAACCTTTGAATATTTTCACATTGAGCACATCCTAAGGAAGCAAAACTCAAGGATAGACCTACTCTCAAAACTCACTAGCACCAAGGCTCTAGGAAATAATCGATCAATCATACAGGAAACCCTGGATTACCCCATAGTCGATTTAGAAGTATATACTGTGGAGGTAGACCCTAGCTTTTGGGGGATCCCCATCATCCAATTCCTAAAGGAATGAGTCCTATCTAGAGAAGGCTAAGAAGCTAAGGCAAATGACCGTCTTTATACCATGATCGAGGATCAGTTATACAAAAGAGGCTTCACCGTGCCATTTCTCAAGTGTGTGGACGGAAGGCAAGCTTACTTGATGGCTTAAGGGAGTTTGCAGAAGCCACATCGAATGTCGGTCCGTAGCAACGAAAATACTACAGGCTAGGCACTATTGGTTGACCATGCGTAGTGAATGCTTCGAATATGTGAAAAGATGCTAGAAGTGCCAGAAGTATGCGAATGTACATCACTTCCCTTCGATAGAACTCCATAGCCTTAATGTATCTTAACCCTTCTACAAGTGTGGAATTGACCTGCTTAGAACTTTCCCATTAGCCCTGGGCCAGCTCAAGTTCATCGTGGTAGCCATTGATCACTTCACTAAATGGATCGAAGCTAAACCCCTAGCAACAATTACGACAAAAAAGGTCAAAAAGTTTGTTTGGAAAAATATTATTTGCAGATATGGCTTACCCGGCTTAATTGTTTCTGACAATGGCACCCAGTTTACCAATACAAAGTTCCGAGAATTTTGTAAGAAACTCGATATTCATTAAGCCTTCACCTTAGTTGAGCATCCCCAAGCAAATGGGCAAACTGAAGTTGCCAATAAGGTGATCCTTATCAAACTCAAGAAGTGATTAAACCAGAAAAAAGGGGGCCTAGGCAAAAGAACTCCCTATGGTTTTGTGGTTATACCATACCACAATACAAACATCAATGATGGAGACCCCTTTCAGGCTCACCTATGGGTTAAAAGCATTGATCCCATTGGAAGTAGAAAAACCAAGCCCTCGAAGGCAGCACTTCTAAGAAAATTCCAATGGCGATGAACAAAGAATGAATTTGGATCTCTTTCAAAAAGTACGAAACTTAGCCCATATCAAAAATCAAGTAACTAAACAAAGAGCAACCCAGAAGTACAATTCTGAGGTCAGACCCTAAAGTTTTTAAAAAGAAGATCTGGTCCTAAGGAAGATAGAAATCGTAAGACAGCAACCCAGAGAAGGGAAACTCAGCGCCCACTGGGAGGTCCGTACCGTGTCACTCATAACCTCAGCAACGGAGCTTACCACCTCACCAAATTCTCAGGATGACCCCTGCTAAGGTCATGGAACGCAACTAACCTACAAAATTAATTTAACAATCTTATGATCCTCACAAATTGCTTACACTTCAAAATTAATTTATGTTGCGGTTTAATTTCCATTTTTTATTCAGTATACCCTTTGATCACACCGTTGTCACCTTAGTTTTGTTACAAAGTATATTGTTCGGTTTTACACCGAGGTTTTGTTATCAATGATGTTATATTATTCGATCTTACTCTAAGCATTTCTTACCTTATCATGACAGAAGTTCAAATTACATCTTATATTATTCGATTCTACACTTAGGTTTTCTTACCTTATCAATAAAATCAAGTTGAAGGTTTCAACAGATGTTATATTACCCAATTGTAAACCAAGGATTCTCTCGACAACAAAATCAGATGTTTTCTTTTACACTCCAAAATCATGCCCTACCTCAGCCAAGCGCGGTTAGTCCGCATCTAAGCGCTCGGGTCCATCCCGACGTTCAGACCTTGTGAACCTCAGGTCTACCCTGACCTTATCCAAGCTCGATCAGTCCACATCAAAGTGTCCAAGTCAATCCCGACATGTGGACCTGCCTCGGATAACCTAAACCATCTGCCCAAGAATGACCCAACACCTTAATCCTAAGTCTACCCTCAATATACCATGTTAGTGCCAAGGTTATCAGAAAGGCACACCCTAACCCGACCAAAGGTATGTGCGAGGCCAACCTAGTCCTCAGAAGAAAAAAGAAAACTAACCAAGAAGCAAAAAGAAAATACTAAGTACCAATGAAACCGAAAGCATATCATCAAATCCATGTACAACAAATGAAATGCACATAAACCCAAGAAGAGATCAAACAAAAAATATATTTTTATTACATCAAAGGTACGAATTACAAGTTCAAATTACAAAGAAAAACAAAACCTATACTACTACAAAAGTGAAAAAGCTACGAATGAGGGGGTCCGAGAGCAAGTTCAATGGTAATAGGTGACCCCAAGGTCAGGTCGATGACCACAAGCTCTCTGGTCTGACAGACCTCCTCCCTAGCCTGACCAACCTCGGCTTCGAACCCCTTTGCCATGGCCTCGGCTTGATTAGCTTGATCCTTAGAAGGATCCACAAGCTAGTTGTCCTTCACCTTTTTAAAGGGCCCAAACAAGGAGAAGTCAGCACTAGGGAAGAATGCTCAACCATGGGAGACTGTTGTCTCTTTACTTGCCACACATTGGTCAGCTACCTGGTCCGCCATGCTCTTGACCTTAGTCCGAGCCTTGTCAGCTACTTCCTTTAGCTTGGTAGCCTCAAGTTTAGCCTGGTCTGCCTTAGCCTAAGCAGAAGTCAACTGACCTTAGAGGGCCTCGATCTTAGCCTTGAACTCCACCTCTTTCCCTTGGCTTTGGGCCACGACCACTTTGGCTTCTTCCTTCAGCCTATCCCGCTCCCTCTTTGTGGAATCTAGCTGACCTTGTAACTTATCAAAAACTTAGCCCATGTTGGCCATGGCCTCCTAGGCCTTTCTTCCCCTCGCCTCAAGATCAATCATCCTCTCATAAACCTTCATTTCTAGCTCTACCTAGATGCTCTCCTTTGTTTCTTAATTTCCTCCATATGAGAGCAGCAGAGTCTAGACAATGGGTTCAGCATCTCCGACCTAATCACCCGGGCTGCCACCTTAAGACTAAGAGTTTCTGCTAAACGTGGCAGAACATCCCAGGCGACCCAAGGGAAGCCAACCTCATCCTGTCAGTCATCGTTATCAGTTTCTCGTCGATGAACTGATCGGCCGGCAACTCAGGGTCATTGGGACCGATCAATCACGCTTCCTTCCCAATCTAGCTTGGGGACGTGGAAGCGGGATAGCTTGGCCCTACCTCTTCCAACCTTTGCCTTTTTCGATGAAGCGTCAGCTCTTCAACCACAGTTGGCTTCTCAAAACAATGCGAAGCAGAAGGTTGTGTCAGGGCACATATGCTAGGTGGTGAGGTTGGAAAGCGAGCCGATGGCAAAGGCAAGGCAAATCGGCTCAAAGCAAGAGCTTTATCAGAGCACGGCTTCAAAGGTTTGGCAACCTTTGAAGGGGCTGAGGCCTTTTTGAAAGCTCAACCCGACGGCTTAGAGCTCATTGTGGTCGCCTTCTTCTTCACATAATGAGCCTTCACCTCCTCCTTGGTGAGTTTTGGTGTTATATCGCCTGAAACGAAGAAAACAAACATCAACAAGGAAGAAAAAGTGGAAAACCAAGCTAAGAAAAAGAGATCAGAACCCTACGCATGTACACTGCTGAACCCTTCTTGTCCCCACTACACAGCTTCAAGACCCGTGAGGATAGCACCATCAGGTTGGATGCAAGCACATCTATCATTGCTTGATCCCCCACACCTAAGCTACCGTAGTCCATTGGATCGAAGAAAGACAGCTCCTTGCTCCAGTACAAGGGGCACCCCTCTTCTCCCTTATCGTTAAAAAAGAAGGCCAACTCAAACTCTATGGATGACACCTTTAAGAAACTAGCCTTAAAGTTCTTGTACGAACTGTCGAAGGCTTGCAACAACTTTCTCTTTAGATTTTCACTTAGCTATACCTAGCTACCTTTGTCGACTCCCTTCGGTTGAAAAAAGTAGAACACCCCAGCATTGGTGTGTTAGCCGAGGAAGCGACATAACACCTCAAATGCTTGAATGAATGCCTAACTATTTGGATGGAGTTGGGTTGGGGCCACGTTCAGCATCGCTAAGACTGAGCTCTGAAATTCGATGAAAGGAAGAGGCAGATGAAGCCGCGAGAAGAATTTATCATACATGAAGATCGATCCAACATCTGCTTCCAAGTCCAACTCCATGTAAACCCATTCTCCCTCCTCACATGGCTAACACTTGAACAAACTTTCCTTTTTCTTTGGGGGGGGAGGGTCGATAAGCAAATTTTCTTCCTTAGCACAACGACATCATCTAGAGAGTTGTAGGTCGAAACGACCTTGGCCACATCCTCACTCACCTAATCATATTTATCGCTGGCATCAGAACTCACTACAAGGGCTTTTCCAACCATGGGCGGAATACCTGCACTGTCCTTGGAGGAACCAAGGAAAATAGTGCAATCAGAACTTGACACCTGGCATAAGTTCTGGATTCATGTTCTAACTTGCCCTAACAAAACTAGCCAGCGAGACTCACCATCAGATCAGATGACAGGCCCATCGTCGACAAAACACTTTCCCCCAAACTTGTTAGAGTTATTCCCCACAAGCCAATCATGTTTTATGCAATTGATCATATCTGATTATATTGGGATTCTTTGTTTTCAATCAATTATTACTGTAAGGCATTATGTTTTTTATTTTTCATTGATGGTTATCGTCATTATTTATTGCAATCCATACTTGACAAAGTCCATAGATCAAATAGGCTCATGGAATATGGTCGTGCATAGAGATAACGATCATGAAACATATTCCTTACAAGCCTTGATCTTAAATGTTCCTAGTCATAGAGTTATTAGGATTGGACACTAATAACTCGGATAGATTAGCACATATAATGCATGCTCAATCAGGAGAATGTCTTGTTTCATGAACATTGGTGTAAGCACACTAGTGCATATACGTGGGTGCTTATTATAAGAATAAGTACACTGAACTGATCCAGTACATAATTCCTAATGGTTATTATTTAATGTCGAATTGGAATTCCTGTGTTACAATAGTGCAGATTGATCCATAGACTTGAGACATCATGGTAGTCTTATATTTGACTGGTTATGCTTTGGTGTTTTTTTGGATTCTAATGGAGTCATTGACAAACTATCACTGGGAGTGACCTTATCACATATGAAGGCTTGTCAATGTAGAAATATGATGCATCACTTATCGTCAAGATAAGAGGATGTCCTATGTATTCCGATGATTTCATGACTAAGGAAATCCTTGGCCAAGGTGAGCTGGAAATAAAAAAGTGTTTTGATTTCACCTATCAAGTCATAAATCTGGAATGGACACATAGTTATTGAATGATTAGGGTTTCGTCATAATACCATACCCTAAATTCAATTAGGACATAGATCGATGAAAGGATTTTACTACACGATAATTGCAATTGAAAAGGTCCGTGTTTTTTCATCGTTGGCTAGGTATTCATGGCATCTTGCTAGACGTTAACCATGATATGTAGAGTTTTAGAATTAATTTGATTAATTCTAAAACTATTAATTAAAGAGTTTTATTAAGAAGCCCATGAGATGTGTTAATTAAGAAGCCCATAAGTTTAATTAATCTAATAAGTTGGGCCTTGATATAGCTCAATAGAATTGGCCCTACATCTAGTCTAATGGTGGACCTAAGGGGTCACACACTTAGATCGAGCCCATTCCACAATTAAAAAGGAGAGAGTCGACCCAATGTGATTAAAGGTCAGGCCTAAAGTGTTTAGGGTTTTTCCAAGGCACGATTAGGGTTCTTAAACTCTATTTATATGTCGTTTAAGAAGCTGGAAAAGAACAAGGGAAAATTTTGTGTCTCTCAAAAGGTGCTTAGGGTTGCTAGCACTTCTCGAGGTGTCCATGGAAGGATCGATCGTGTGGACCGACTTGGAGGAGATCGCGTTTGTGTCTCTACAGATCATAATCAGGCAGAATCGAAGCTCTACACGGTCATGGATTTCTAACAAAACTCTCACCAAAACCCCTATTGATAAAAATAGAAAACAAAGGGATTAAAGTTTAAGAAATTACCTTGGGACAGAGGAATAGAATGAACTCCATGGAAGGAAGAGCCTCAACCACCGCCGAAAAAATGACCTCGACCAGAGTTGTGAAGCAAAGAAAACGCAAAGGATTCGCGAAGATGCAGGAGTTTGAAAATGGAAGAAAACGCAAAAAGTGGTACGTGAAGCGGGAAGTGACCCTTATATAAGTACCGAATGACACATCCAACGGTCAAGGTCGATCTGTCACGAAACAACTAATAAGATTGTGCCACCTATCACACACTGAAGGCGGAATGGCACCTCTCCACCTACACCACGCCGCCTCATAGGCCTAACACTTCAAATTTTGGGAGCGTGCATTATATGTCAGAGCAATAAAAGCCGCCCTTAAAACCATTTAAGGCTCTACCCGATCCTTAGAAAAAATTGATAACACCTTGAAACGCCCATCACCTCGAACGTACAAAGCTCAACCACCTCAGTCGCGCGTAACTAAGCTTAGCCACCTTAGTCGTGTACAACCGACCTCAATCATCTCAGTTACACATCTCAAGCTGGACTTTGATTACAAAGCCCCATTTCTTTAGGTAATGCACCCTGAGCTCCTTTACAATGACTTGGCAATTCGAGCTTGAAAACTTACCCACGCAAACATCCGACCTGGGGGTCTCATCTCGAGCTCAATTGTTAAACTATCTCGATTTTACACGACAAAAAGTCCAACCGTCATCTTTGCGAATGCTCACCCTAGAGAACTGTTAGTGTAGGTGCTCTAGACCCAATCAAATTGGGCATGTTGTACACTGACAATTGTAATCATGTTTATTATTTGAATAAAGAGTTGTTTAAATTCACAAGAAGTCATTCTATTAGTTTCTTGTTATTATTGTAATAACCAAATGAAACTAGATAGAAGTCCATATGATGTATACTGTGATTAATCTATAAAGATGTGAGATGATGCATCACAGTTTCTAGACATCATTAAACGTCCCAAGTCGTAGCAATGTCAAGAATGGACATTGACAATTACAGTAAGACTTGTATGTGTTATGTTTTTGCTATGTGATAGCAATGGGGGTCTCACACCCATAGGCATGGGGATGCCTAGACAAGTACATAGGTGACCAATGTTGAAGAACATGTCACTGGACATGACTCGCCATGAGAATCCATTTTGGTTATATGTTGATGGTATTCTCATACGAGATGGGTGTAACTAATCCTTGGACCTGAGGTTATCACTGTTATCTCATAAGAAGACCGGTATGCTTTGACATCGTTTCGATGGGCCTAAATAAAGGCTGCACGTGGGCGATCGTTGGGTATATCATGAGGCTTATGGAGATGGGTGTATAACCAAGATGGGACTCGTTTATCCCTTGATAGAGGATGATGTATCTAAGGCACCTTCGGTGGATATTCACTTTAAATCCATGGCCATGGTGAAAGAGATCAATAAGGAGTTATTGATTTACTTTCTAATTAAGTGAAGATATCTGGAAGACCGAAGAAAACTCATGTGATCGTTATCAAGCAACACATTGCCATACTTGACATCACATAAGATACATTGACGAAAGGATCGAATTACATGGTAACCATGCTCGTGAAAGGTTATTTGCGGATTATGAATCCTTCTGAATAATTGGGTAGGCATGATGCCTTGCTAGAGGCCAATCTTGTCTTATCTGTTCGCACCGACACATTGCCAACATATTCGGGAGCCTAATAAGTCATACGCAATAGGCACGGTCCCTAGCTTAAACAAGGAAAGCAGACGTATGGTTAAGTGGGACACTTCGACAAGAAGTTGTGCCGTCGTAGGTTCTCACGGGAAAAGAACAAATAGTCGTAATGACGTCGATATGACGAGGGGTCGTTATAAAGGAAAAAATTTCCTAAAATAGCAATTGATTAAATTAGAAAGTAGTTTCTAACTTAATGATTAAATTAGAAAGAAGCTTCTAATTTAATAATTTGGGCTTAATTTAATACTTGGGCTAAATAAAATATTTGGGCCAAATATTAAATTAAATTAAATATTTGGGCTAAATTAGATTTGGGTTAAATATTAAATAATAAATATTATATTTGGGCCAAATATTAAATATTTGGCTTGAATTAGATTTGGGCCACATATTTTATAAATGGATTTGGGCCACTTTAATTTCTAGTTGGACTAGGATTAATGGGCTAGCCCAATCCATGTCCATTAGGGTTTGGGAAACCCTAGGAGGTTGCCTCTCTATAAATAGCCCTTTATGGGATGCCCAAATTATGTCTCTCATTTTTATTGGTTTTCAAGAGTTGAAAATTAATTATTTTTCCCGTCCATTCATAAGCCTTGTTAGGAGAAGGAGCTAGCACTCCTATTCCGCTCTCCTTGCCAACGGACGCGTGCCGCGTATCATGAGTTAGAGGTCGGACGCTTGGATGGCTCGAATCCGCAAATGACTCGATTATCTAAAGGTTAGACTTATTTATTTGTTTGTGAATGATTTGATTTCAACGTTGATCCAATCGCCGGGATCGGGGTAAGGTTCAAATTTTTTTGAACTACACTATTTGCCCCGTAGCGATCTTGCTTTACTTTCATGAACATCCGACCAAGAAGGGTGTGAACTATACTAATCCAATCGGGCCCAACCTAATAGAGGCCCAAAACCTCCACCGACCTTCCGACTCATATCTCAGAACCATATCTGCCAACAATGATCATCATTACTTTTGTACTTGTAACACTTTTGTGCCCATTACAGGTTCCATCGGCATTTAATGCAGCATTTAATGAAGGTCCCGTTGGCACCACACCTCCATCAGAGAGCCTTGCTAGCATTGGATACCATCCCAAAGGCTTGCTCGCATGTTAAGGAACCCTTTTTTCCCTCTATATAAGCCAGTCTACTCACAGGTCAAGGTATGTTCTTTTCAGCCTATCAACACTTTGCCAACTTGATCTTTTACTCACTTTACCATCGAAGTGTTTTGCAGGTGTTGCCACCCCTCACTTCGATCACTGAAACTAGCCCCGACTTCCCAGAATCTCCCCATTTGTCAATCCTTTGAGCCAGAAAGAACAATACTAATTTTCTTTGGTACTCTAAAACATTTCAAGACATGATATCATGCAAAATTGATGTTTTCTATCAACTTGAAACTTGGTTTTCTTTGACAAGTTTTTGTATGAGTAAAGTTTCAAAACTAATACAAGAAGGTAAATAACGCTTGTCATTTCCCAACTGTGGTTGTTGTAAATATGCATAAAGAGAAGATTAGATCAAATTACACAAGAACCTGATTAACAAATCACTGTAGGTGACTATACCATTTCGTATTGTTGTGTAGCCCTAGGTAATAGAGATACTTATCATTATTCAATATTCATCACAATGAGTTCTAATAGCCAACTAAAAATGAACTAAAAGAGAGATACTACATAATTTTCATTTTTTATGTAAACATTAAAAGCAAAAAAAAAAAAAATATCATCCTAATAACTTATTGTTGATGTTCAGAATTGATAGAAGGAGATTCGTCAGCTTGTATTGATACAATGATCATGAACATGAGGGGAAGAAAATCATAGCACAATCAACAGACCATACGCAAAGAGTTTTTACGTGGTTTGACTGGAATTGTGCCTAGTCCACAACTGTTCTCTGATAATTTTAGTAGAGTAACAATATGTATTTTTTCCATGTCTGGACAATGATTTTTGACCCCCCTTATTTATAGTGTGGGGTATTTACAATTTACACAAAGCTCAAAACAGTGGGGCCACGTCGTGAGGGACAATATGTCCTTATTATCTCCATAAAATCGGAGAGAAAAAGTTCTGAACCATCTAGGACCTAGTTTACCATGGATAAGACAGGCAGACATCATCTCCGGTTATTCTACTTCATGGTTTTCTTTGCAAGCTGATCGGATCGGCCAGCGAGCTAGAGGATGAAAGTTAAGCAAGATCGCTACGGGACAAGCAGCATAGTTCAAAAATTTTGAACCTTACCTCGATCTCGGCGATTGGATCAACGTCGAAATCAAATCATTCACAAACAAATAAATAATCTAACCTTTGGATAATCGAGTCGTTCGCGGATTCGAGCCGTCCAAGCATCCGGCCTCTAACTCATGATACGCGGCACGCATCCGTTGGCAAGGAGAGCGGAATAGGAGTGCTAGCTCCTTCTCCTAACAAGGCTTATGAATGGACGGGAAAAATAATCGATTTTCAACTCTTGAAAACCAATAAAAATAAGAGGCATAATTTAGGCATCCCATAAAGGGTTATTTATAGAGAGGCAACCTCCTAGGGTTTCCCAAACCCTAATGGACATGGATTAGGCTAGCCCATTAATCCTAGTCCAACTAGAAATTAAAGTGGCCCAAATCCATTTATAAAATATGTGACCCAAATCTAATTCAAGCCAAATATTTAATATTTGGCCCAAATCTTATTTAGCCCAAATATAATATTTATTATTTAATATTTAACCCAAATCTAATTTAGCCCAAATATTTAATTTAATTTAATATTTGGCCCAAATATTTTATTTAGCCCAAGTATTAAATTAAGCCCAAATTATTAAATTAGAAACTTCTTTCTAATTTAATCATTAAGTTAGAAACTACTTTCTAATTTAATCAATTGCTATTTTAGGAAACTTTTTTCTTTATAACGACCCCTCGTCATATCGACGTCATTACGTCTATTTGTTCTTTTCTCGTGAGAACCTACGATGGCACAACTTCTTGCCGAAGTGTCCCACTTAACCATACGTCTGCTTTCCTGGTTTAAGCCAGGGACCGTGCCTATTGCATATGACTCATTAGGCTCCCGAATATGTTGGCAATGTGTCGGTACGAACAGATAAGACAAGATTAGCCTCTAGCAAGGCATCATGCCTACCCAATTATTCAGAAGGATTCATAATCCGCAAATAACCTTTCACGAGCATGGTTACCATGTAATTCGATACTCTCGTCAATGTATCTTATGTGATGTCAAGTATGGCAATGTGTTGCTTGATAACGATCACATGAGTTTTCTTCGGTCTTCCAGATATCTTCACTTAATTAGAAAGTAAATCAATAACTCCTTATTGATCTCTTTCACCATGGCCATGGATTTAAAGTGAATATCCACCGAAGGTGCCTTAGATACATCATCCTCTATCAAGGGATAAACGAGTCCCATCTTGGTTATACACCCATCTCCATAAGCCTCATGATATACCCAACGATCGCCCACGTGCAGCCTTTATCTAGGCCCATCGAAACGATGTCAAAGCATACCGGTCTTCTTATGAGATAACAGTGATAACCTCAGGTCCAAGGATTAGTTACACCCATCTCGTATGAGAATACCATCAACATATAACCAAAATGGATTCTCATGGCGAGTCATGTCCAATGACATGTTCTTCAACATTGGTCACCTATGTACTTGTCTAGGCATCCCCATGCCTATGGGTGTGAGACCCCCATTGCTATCACATAGCAAAAACATAGCACATACAAGTCTTACTGTAATTGTCAATGTCCATTCTTGACATTGCTACGACTTGGGACGTTTAATGATGTCTAGAAACTGTGATGCATCATCTCACATCTTTATAGATTAATCACAGTATACATCATATGGACTTCTATCTAGTTTCATTTGGTTATTACAATAATAACAAGAAACTAATAGAATGACTTCTTGTGAATTTAAACAACTCTTTATTCAAATAATAAACATGATTACAATTGTCAGTGTACAACATGCCCAATCTAATTGGGTCTAGAGCACCTACACTAACAGAGGCATCGCAAGGAGCTCGTTTGCTATCGCTATCTGAGCTCTTGCTTTAGTATTGTGCGACCTCACTAAGATGTTCTTCGACCTTAGGCCCATTAGGCTTCGAGTGGCTAAGGCTCAATCATTGGAATACTCCCAGCCCAAAGCAATCCAGACAATGGCCCAAGGCGGTTTAGAAAATGCTAGTAACACTAGCCCCCCAGCTTGCAATGCGATCTTCGGAGTGCGAGCTTATGTATGCAGACCAGATTGGCCTATGCAACCTGTCAATCCACCTTCTAGACTTTTACCCAAACATTTCAAATTGTATCATTTCACGCCGCATGTCTGGTCTGAGATGCCCACATTCCCCATAATCGCTTTATCATTATGTCCGTGGGGCCCATGCTCCCGCAGGTCACCATTGCATCTAGGGCAGTTCTTCGGTCTCTTCATCCAACGGTGGAATACCTCAAACTATAAAAGCATGAGGAAATTCTTTTCCCCCCTTTATTGTGTCATTTTAAAAACATTCCTTGCTTCTGCACCCTTTTTCTTCCTCCCGACTATAAGACTCCATTATCGACTATTCCAATGCTTCTCTACCCTTCACTGTCACTTTCTTATTGGTTCTTCTCCTCGGTTTTTGTAGTAATCAATCAAGAACAGTAAGTTTCTGGTAGTTCT
This sequence comes from Diospyros kaki, assembly GCA_036245055.1. NCBI lineage: Eukaryota > Viridiplantae > Streptophyta > Magnoliopsida > Ericales > Ebenaceae > Diospyros > Diospyros kaki. Next base: position 37,757,909 of record BSEG01000016.1, read on the forward strand.
TTAGTTTACTTCATTTACACTCCCATTCTTTCTATCGATTCCGTTTCCATGTCTCGTGTAACACCCCGCCTTATACAGGTGTGCCACTATAAGGAAATTCTCGGGATTTTTTTTTTCCAAGTCCGTTACTCGCGGCGCCTGTGAGCACAATCTTCACATGCAGATGAAACACTCGTCGCAAAACTACAACCGGCACCCACGGTGATTTCAAGAATAATTTTCACATGCAGATGTAAACCCCGAGAGTTCCAGTCTTACTCTTTTAATTAACAATAACATAATCATAACTGAACGAGACATTATAAACACAACGGAATACTTAATTACCAAAATGACATGCCCTACCACGTGTTACACACAAAATGTTCCCACACTGATATATATATACAACATCAATACTAACGATTACAACATCGTCGAGCGATATATAACATAGTGAATATCAGTGCTTCCAAAATAATACAACTACTATCAAATAAACACCACTGGCTCATTGGCCATGTCCTCGACCTCGCAGCTGTCCCTGGCTGGAACGTTGAATGTTCCAGGGGCATAACCCATGTTAGATGATAAACCATCTAAGTGAAGGCATGAAACAGTTATACAATGCATGAAAGACACACGAGCATGGCATACTATAGGACAACATGCAAGACATGTCTAACTCAAGATATCTCCCTGACATACTTAATCCCTCGATTGCCCCACTGTGACACCCGTTCACCTGGTTTAACGTTAATCCCTCGGGTGCACCGTCGTGACACCCATTCACCTGGTTTAACATTATTCCCTCGAGTGCCCTAGTGTGACACCCGTTCACCTGGATTAACATTGTCCCAATCTCAAGTAGACCCCATCCCGCCCCATACGGACCCAACGATGCAATGAAACTTGACCCCAAATGATATGAAAAGTCACACGCCATGCACCAACATTTTAAAGTAAATCAGTTAATGCAATGTAGCGAATGTCGACACAATGATCATAAGTAAAAGCCTTGTAAAACAATCTAGGTCTAGGAGGGTATAACCGCTCACTAGAACCCACCACAAGCACTTAAAAACACTTCCAAGATAAGGTAAAGCTAGAATCAAACCACTTACCTCAAATCGGAAAAGTCCAGATTTCGCCTCGAAAAATGTGCCACACCTCGAAAATCGCGTAATCCTTCTTCCAACAACCCAATTGACTCCTATTTCATCATTTAAGACCTTTGAAATCAACATTTCTATTTTTCCACAATCTTCTCTATTTTTATTTTTTTTTCAAACATTTCTACCTTTGGAAATTCATTAAAAATACCTAACATCAACTTTTACGAAATATTTTGCCATGATAATTCCTAAAATAATTTTACCTAAATTTTGAAATTAAAAACACATAAAAAACCTACCTCACGCGCCCTCACAAGCCACCCCGAAGCCCTGCGAGTGGGAGCCACGCGCCGCCGGTCTAGTTGTCTTCTCCGGTCGTCTTCTCCGACTCCGGCGACCTCCAATGCCCTAACTTCTTATAGGGGCGTGTAGAACTTGATGAGGCGACCTCAATGGTGTCTTTAATTGTTGAAAAAAATCACCGGAAGTGGCTTTAAAAGCCATTTGCAGGTCGCGGCGTCGGCCGAGCCCGATTTTTCGATGAACTTGCTAAAACCTTGCTATTTCTACACCAAACGATCCCAAATTCTCCAGAATTAATACTTAGAACACAAAGAACAAAAGCCCCTTATCCTTGCATCTCGATTCAAGCCAAAACGCCCTTAATTTCACTCGATTTTGAAAAAAACCCTCGGCCTCTCGACGTCTATTTATACCCTTTCTCGACCCAATTTTTCACCATATATCGGTTGCCCTTATCCCCTTAACCCTAGATCTAGCTTCTAAACCAATTAAGAAGCACCAAATCGAGAGCTAGAACCCTCGAAAGATTCAGCCAAATCAGAAATCTTTTGGCCATAACTTCCGATCAAATTAACCCATTTTCCGGCCAATGGAAGCTCCCAACGGCCTCATCATCGCCTAGAAGCTAGCCTAGAGCCTCCGGGGGACCTAGTCGATGCCCCAGAAGCGGCTGCCGGCAGCCACAGGCTGCCAATCGATTTCACACCAAGCAATTTTTCAATAATTGCATTTTAGCCCCCAGCCTTCTTTTAATTGCATTTCCTCCATTTCTTAGATACCCCTAGACTTCCTAACACTTACACAACGGCCCTTAAGTTTTATATTTTCCATTTCCCTTTGGAATTTCTAAAAAATTCGTCGATTTGACCTGCCTCTCATACTTTGCAAAATCTGCACTTTTGCCCGTATGCCCTTATTTGTGTGCTTTTGACTTCAAACCTTTGAAAATTCCTTGATTGTGTTGAGTATTGCCTACTTGGACCATTTTGACCATTATTAACTTACTTGACATAGTCCCTCACCTTCTGTTTATATTTTGAATATTGCACTTAAGCCCGAAACATTGTGAAATATCATTTTAACCCATATCTTCCAAAAATTTTCTTAATATTTAGTACTGGGTATTACATCCTCCCCCTCTAAAAAGAAATTTCGTCCTCGAAATTACTAACTTACAATATTAAATAAATGCGGATAAGAAATCTTCATCTCTTCTTCGCGTTCCCAAGTTGCCTCCTCTTCATCATGCTTGCTCCATTGTACATTTACTAAGGGAATAACTTTGTTTCTTAGGACTTGATCCCTTTGATCTAGGATTCGAATTGGTTCCTCAGGGTACGTTAAATCATTTCGTATCTCAATGGTCTCATTCCGAAGTACCTGCGTAGGGTCTGGCTCATGTTTCCGTAGTTGAGACACGTGAAATACATTGTGGATATTTGATAATGCCACAGGTAAAGCTAGTATGTAAGCCACTAATCCAATTTTCTCCAAAATTTCATAGGGTCCTATGTATCTTGGGCTTAATTTCCCTTTCCTTTTTCCTCGAATTACTGATTTGAATGGAGAAACTTTCAAGTATACCTTGTCTCCGACCAAAAATTTCAAATTTCGCCTTCGTTGATCAGCGTACGATTTCTGGCGACTTTGACTTGTCCTCATTTTCTCTTGTATTTACTTGATCTTTTTCGTAGTAGTTTGAACAATCTTGGGCCCAATTAATCCTACTTCTCCAGTTTCTACCTAGCAGAGTGGTGTTTTGCATTTTCGCCCGTATAATGCCTCGTAAGGGGCCATTCCAATGCTACTGTGGTGCCCGTTGTTGTAGGCGAATTCTACCAACGGTAAATGTTTCTCCCAACTTTCTGAGAAATCTAATATGCATGCTCTCAACATATCCTCGAGCGTCTGAATTTTTCGCTCGAATTGTCCGTCGGTTTGAGGATGAAAAGCTGTGCTGAGCTTTAGCTGTGTTCCCATACACTTGTGGAAACTTTTCCAAAATCATGACGTAAATCGCGGGTCTTGATCTAAGACTATACTTGCAGGGATTCCATGTAATCGTACTACTTCCTCAATGTACAACTGAGCTAGAGCATGAGTTGGTTGACCTATCTTAATAGGCAAGAAATGTGATGATTTGGTTAATCGATCCACTATTACCCAAATAGCATCGTTTTCTTTGGAACTTCGAGGTAGATTGGTCACAAAATCCATAGTGACATGGTCCCATTTCCACTCGGGAATGTCCAATGGTTGTAATTTTCCTTCTGGACACTGATGCTCAATTTTGATACGTTGACAGGTATCGCATTGTGCCATGTACCGTGCCACGTCCTTTTTCATTCCTGGCCACCAATAAATTTCCCTAAGATCCTTATACATTTTTGTGGATCCTGGATGTACTGTGTACCTTGCCCGATGAGCTTCTTCTAAGATAACTTATCTTAGACCTTAATCCCTTGGCACGTATGTTCTTCCTTGAAATCGAAGTATACCATCACGGTAACTGAATTTAGGTGCCTTAACTTGCTCGTTCTCGTCTATCCACTGACTTCTTCTTGTGTCTGTTTGAAGAGCTGATCTAATTTGATTCACCACATCAGGTTGAATTGTCAGATTTGTCAAATATCCTTTGATTAGTTTAGGCTTAACATCTACTGTCAGATGGCTGAATTCCTCAATCATCATATTAGCCACAATCTCGAAGCTTCTTCGGCTAAGAGCGTCTGCAACTACGTTTGCCTTCCCTGGATGGTAGGAAATGGTACAATCATAATCTTTCAAGTATTCCATCCATCTTCTTTGTCTCATATTCAACTCTTTCTGAGATAATATGTACTTCAAACTCTTATGGTCCGTAAAAATCTCAAATTGTACTCCATAGAGACAATGCCTCCACAATTTCAAAGCATAAATTATGGCTACTAATTCCAAGTCGTGAGTTGGGTAATTCTGCTCATGTCTCTTCAACTGTCGGGACCCATAAGCGATTACCTTTTCGTCTTGCATTAAAACACATCCCAAACCTATCCCAGAAGCATCACTATATACTACAAACTTTCCCGACTCTGTTGGCATTGCTAAAATTGGTGTCGTAGTTAATCGAGCCTTAAGCTCTTGAAAACTTTGCTCACACTTGTCGTCCCATTCAAATTTAACTTCTTTCTGCGTCAATCGAGTAAGTGGAGCAGATATCTTTGAAAGCCCTTCTACAAATCTTCTGTAGTATCCAGCTAGTCCAAGAAAACTTCAGATTTCCCCAACGGTCTTAGGTGCTTGCCATTTCCGAACTGCTTCTATCTTTGCTGGATCAACAGCTATACCCTTTGCAGAAATTATATGTCCAAGAAATGCTACCTGAGTAAGCCAGAATTCACACTTCGAGAACTTGGCGTACAACTTATGGTCCTTTAAAGTCTGCAAGACTATCCTTAAATGTTCTTCATGATCACTCTCACTTGCAGAGTATATCAAAATATCATCTATGAACACTATTACAAACTTGTCCAGGTAAGGTCTAAAAGTTTGATTCATCAAATCCATAAATGCAGCAGGTGCATTGGTCAATCCGAACAACATTACTAGATATTCATAGTGACCGTACCGTGATCGAAATGCAGTCTTGGGTACATCTTCCTGCTTGATCTTCATTTGATAATACCCTGATCGAAGGTCTATCTTAGAAAATACCCTAGCTCCTTGTAGTTGGTCAAACAACTCTTCAATCCTAGGCAATGGGTACTTATTCTTTATGGTTACCTTATTTAACTGTCGATAGTCAGTACACATACGTAAGGTACTATCTTTCTTTTTCACAAACAATATCGGAGCTCCCCAGGGTGACACACTTGGTCTGATAAATCCTTTATCAGTCAAGTCCTGTAATTGCTCCTTCAATTCCCTCATCTCAGTTGGGGCCATCTTGTATGGAGGTATGGATATTGGATGTGTACTTGGTACAAGGTCTATGGAGAATTCAATTTCTCTTCGGGGAGGTAATCCTGGTAATTCCTCGGGAAATACCTCAGGATACTCATTCATGACCCTCACTGATTCCAACTCGAGACTTTTCTTTCCTGATTTGGGTTTGGCTGATTGCAACGCGTGCAAAGTCATGCCACTTTCTCTCCTAATCTTCCTACCTTGACCCTAGAACACAATCCACTCCCCGTTAAGCTTGGGTAAGCTCATGGTCTTACTCTTACAATCTATTTTAGCCTCATGTAGCAATAGGAAATCCATTCCGATAATTATGACAAAATCTTGAATGTCTAACACCACTAAATCGATCTTGAAACTTTCCCCTCCCATATTGAAAATACACTCGCGGCACCCTACCGCAGTTCTCAGAGTTGAACCCATAGGAGTGGCTATTACCATTTGATAACCCAATTCCCTAGGTTCTAACTTTAAACCTTCTACTGATGCATGCGACACGAATGAATGCGTAGCACCTGGATCTATTAAAGCATGAACTAGAATATTCGAAAAGAACAGTGTACCTTCAATAATTGCAGGATAGGCCTCAGCGTCCTCGCAGGTCAGATTGTACACCCGGCCAGGGCGAACATTTGGTGCACTTCCACTCGGTGGTTCCATCTTCTGCCTTTTTGAGCAATCTCACAAGATATGTCCCGGTTGACCACAGTTGTAGCACACCACCTTTCCCTGATACCCAGCTTGGGGCGTTGCTTTAATCTTCGGGCAATTTCTCCTGATGTGGCCTTCTTCACCTCATCCATAGCATCTTAAGACACACCTCTTCCCAGGGTGTTTCCTCTTACATCGAGGGCACTTCTCGTCGTCCCTTGGTTGAGTTACCGAACTTCCTAGTTTACCACCCTTACTTCCTTCCTCTGACTTGATTATCTTGGCCTGCGTAAAATTCCTCTCAATGGTTAAAGCTCGGTGCAACGCTTCTTTATAGGTTTCAATGTCCCATCCACTTAAAACTTGCTGGAGACTTCCTTGCAATCCTGAAACAAACTTTTGTGCCTTCTGACTCTCGTCTGTCTCATACATGGGCTCGTATTTAATCAGTTGAGTGAACCGATTATCGTATTGGCTCACAGGCATCTCATCCGTCTACTTGAGCCTCATAAACTCCCAGATTCTTTCTTCCTTCCAGCTCTTAGGAAAGTACTTGGCGTTAAACTCTGCCTTGAATCCCGCCCAAGTATACATTGGTGCATCTTCATCTTCATCCTCTCGTCCTTGTTGAGACCTCATCATAGAATGCTCAGTAGATTGCCACCACTAACCTGCTTCTTCCTCCAACGTGTAGGTTACACACCTCACTTTCTCCTCCTCACTGCACTGGAGATGTTGCAGTAGTTTCTCAGTCTGCTCAAGCCAATACTCAGCTGAGCTAGGATCATCACCAATCCTTCCTTTGAACACAGGGGGTCTCAAGTGTCGGTATCATTCCAATGCTATGGTCATGTGCCGAGTAGGCTCCTCTCGACTCACGTATGTCAGCATGTTTTCTAAAAATCGCTCCATTCGCTCGAATCGATCCTCACTGGAGCTCGATTCCTCGACGTATCTTCTGTTTCATACTGAGTGATTCCTGCGATCACCCTGATCTTCGGGATTATTTCCTTCTCTTCTCCCACTTTTGTCATGAGCTGCGTCTCATAGCCTTCGTGTATTCACCATCTGAAGTGAATCACAGAAATAAATTATTCTCAAGACAAGATTGTTTCTATACAAAAGGGGACAGTTTTATTTCTTTACAATATCCCACAAAACAGAATAGTTTAGCATAACTGGAAAGGAAATAGACATAACATCTTATTATATTTTATATTTACATAGCCCTTCTTTCATCAGTTATCTCTTCGGCCTTGCTCAGTAGTCTTTCGGCCTCCAAATCCATGACTCCTTGTGGTCCCCGTCACTGTCGAACGCCACCGGGGTCCTTCGTCATCATCTTAGGCCTCTAGAGATTCCTCGTCAGACTCCTCATCAGAACTAATATCCATGACCTCATTCGCGAGATTTGCAACAATCTCTACCTGTTCTTCCTCATCCATAGCCTCCCCGAGTAGATCCTGATGCTCGTTCTGCATTCTTGCGCAGAGAGTCATCTTCCCAGTCCTGCCATAACCATTGCGCGAAAGTCTTCCATTCCCCCTCCAACTAATCAATAAGGAAACCGATCTGAAATTCCGCTAGATCTACCAACTGTCGATAGCTTGGGGGCACATCATCAATAATTTCCTCTATCGCCACCAGAAACACATTCATATCCTCATCTTGCAGATGTCCATGTGCTTCGATCCTGTTTGCCCAATGCGACAGCAATACTTGATCCACCATTTTCTACTAATAACACACAAAGATTTTCTCAAAAACCTTGAACAAGTGTTTCCAAAAGTTTTCGTATGTCACCTAGAATCCATATCCCTATTCAAAGTTAATAAACCTAACCGTGCTAAGTTCAATAACCTAGCCTAACCATCCTAGAGTTTTAACCTAGGGCTCTGATACCAATTGTAACACCCCGCCCTATACAGGCGTGTCACTATAAGGAAATTCTAGGGGTTTTTTTTCCCAAGTCCGTTACTCGCGGCGCCTGTGAGCACAATCTTCACATGAAATGAAACACTCGTCGCAAAACTACAGCCGGCACCCGCGGTGATTTCAAGAACAATTTTCACATGCAGATGTAAACCCCGAGAGTTCCAGTCTTACTCGTTTAATTAACAATAACATAATCATAACTGAACGAGACATTATAAACACAGCAGAATACTTAATTACCAAAATGACGTGGCCTACCACATGTTACACACAAAATGTTCCCACACCGATATATATATATACAACATCAATACTAACGATTACAACATCGTCGAGTGATATATAACATAGTGAATATCAGTGCTTCCAAAATAATACAACTACTATCAAATAAACACCACTGGCTCATCGGCCGTGTCCTCGACCTCGCAGCTGTCCCTGGCTGGAACGTTGAATGTTCTAGGGGCATAACCCATGTTAGATGATAAATCATCTAAGTGAAGGCATGAAACAGTTATATAATGCATGAAAGACACACGAGCATGGCATACTATACGACAACATGCAAGACACGTCTTGAAGGACCAACACGAGGATCAAAGCATCCAACGGAAGCGTTTTTTAAAGAATAAAAAAAAACATTCCTCGTATTGATTAGAATCTAGGAAAACTTACTTCGCCTATGGATTACCGGACGGAATGGAGCGACAAGAGGAGGAGGCGCGGCAGCTTCTTCTTCGCGTGGTGGAGACGACGGCTGTCCTGCAATCCTTCGGCTCCTTCGCATCAGATCTCTTGATCTTCCAAGGTATGACTCAAAACTCGTGGCCTCTCTTGGTGAAGAAGAGAAAAACGACTTAGGGTAAAAAAAAACTAGAGAGAGAATATATATAGGGAGAACCCTAGGGTTAAAACCCTAGTGGGCCAAACCCTAGTGGGCCAAGTCCATTTAATTAATTTTCTAATTGGGTTAGCCCAATTAATTAATTAAAACCAATGAACTTATTATTTTATTCTAGCCCAATTAATTATGGACCATTCTGAATAAGATAATTCTCTCAATGTCATTCACCCAACAGGCCAAATGTATTAAATAATACATGAGTTATATCGAGCTATCCCGGGGACCAAAAGACAAATTATTCATGGCTACTAAAATGACCAAAATATCCCTGCTACCTAGTAGCTATATTTTGTCATTCTAAGTGTTCCAACTATCACCATATGGTAACACTGACCCCACGAATAATTTTGCATGTGCAATGTCTTTGACCTACTAGTGTAATGACGAAAATACCCCTCTGTGTAACACCCATCATTTAGAAAGGAATAATGTACTAACACCTCTCTAAATGATTTCTACCATCCTTAGATCACTAGTCCAATAATCCATGACTACTCGAATGTACTTGTTTATCACTGGGAGCTACACAGAAGCACACACTCTTAAGTCACGTTCCCAGGGCCCTGGATTATTTGATTATTCTTGGACAATCACAAGGGGGTGAATCACAGAAACTATCTTGTATTAGTCTGTCTTAGCTAATTAGAAACCACACTCCCAACTCACAAGGTTATTGATCTTTGATAGACCTCACCTACAGTGAATCTAAGAATACAGCTCTAGGTTCACTAGACCACCAACTAATACTCAAGTATTAGAGTACTCGTCCACGTAGTAGCAGTGATAGACTAGCTCCATGATAATTAGTACTTTGTCATTAGCTTCTATCACAGGTCCACTCTACGCATTCCAAATACCTTTGTAAAATCAGAGTAAACGGACTGTTTACTGCCTAAGGCAAGCCATCCTCTATTAGGATCTATTGCACAATGATCTTATTATGATAGAATGCCCAGTTCTATCAAAAGATCAAGAGTAATATTTTTCTTGCTTATTAAGTACCCATGATTCATGCCTAACTGTGAAGAATGACCCATCACATGAATCACTTACTTAATAGCATGGACACTTTTCCAACAATTAAATGCAAATAATATATGTGTCATAAACTGACTAAAAGAAACATCATTACCATAAATTAAATAAAACGTGTCTTTAGGGCATACATTTCCAACACATCTAACTCAAGATATCTCTCTGACATACTTAATCCCTCGAATGCCCCACTATGACACCCGTTCACCTGGTTTAACGTTAATCCCTTGGGTGCACCATCGTGACACCTGTTCACCTAGTTTAACATTATTCCCTCGAGTGCCCCAGTGTGACATCCGTTCACCTGGATTAACATTGTCCCAATCTCAAGTAGACCCCATTCCGCCCCATACGAACCCAACAATGCAATGAAACTTGACCCCAAATGATATGAAAATTCATACGCCATGCACCAACATTTTAAAGTAAATCAGTTAATGCAATGTAGCGAATGTCGACACAATGATCATAAGTAAAAGCCTTGTAAAACAATCTAAGTCTAGAAGGGTATAACCGCTCACTTGAACCCACCACAAGCACTTAAAAACACTTCCAAGACAAGGTAAAGCTAGAATCAACCCATTTTGGCCATAACTTCCAATCAAATCAACCCATTTTTCGGCCAATGAAAGCTCCCAACGGCCTCATCATCGCCTGGAACCTAGACTAGAGCCTCCGGGTGACCTGCCTGATGCCCCAGAAGCGGCCGCCGGCGGCCGGTCGGTTTCACACCAAGCAATTTTTCAAAAATTGTATTTAAGCCCCCAACCCTCTTTTAATTGCATTTCCTCCCTTTCTTAGATACCCCTAGACTTCCTAACACTTCCACAACGGCCCTCAAGTTTTATATTTTCCATTTCCCTTTGGAATTTCTAAAAAATTCGTCGATTCGACCTCCCTCTGATACTTTGCAAAATCTGCACTTTTGCCCGTATGCCCTTATTTGTGTGCTTTTGACTTCAAACCTTTGAAAATTCCTTGATTGTGTTGAGTATTGCCTACTTGGACCATTTTGACCATTATTAGCTTACTTGACATAGTCCCTCACCTTTTGTTTATATTTTGAATATTGCACTTAAGCCTGAAACATTGCGAAATATCATTTTGACCCATATCTTCCACAAATTTTCTTAATATTTAGTATTAGGTATTACATCTCGCCTCCTGGTGATGGTTGTGTGTCTTGTAGGGCTAGCTTTCATCTATTTTAGGAGGCCTAAAAGGCTTATAGACTTAGTCCCTGTGTTTTGAGTCATACCCTATTGCGAAGCGCGCGATCTGATTGGTATGAAGTATCCTTAGGAACTTCGGTTCATGAGGACCGGTCTGTTCTCAGCGACCTGACTCTTCTTTTTCTTTTTATCTTTCCATCGTAGATGTCCACATCAAGTCAGAAACGTCGCAACCACAGGGTAGAAGACAATGACACCTCTAGCTCTTCAGAGCACAGTGGAGGGATGCTGGCGTGGACTGAGCAGGATATGATCTCATCTGATTCTAAGGTCGCTAAGAGAGTTCCTCAGTGTACCGACCTTGTAGTTGCCCAGCGAGCTGCCGAGGAACGCGTAACTTGCGAGGTCTTCGAATGCTACCCTTCGAAGCTGACGATCAGAGAGTTGAAGTCGTGTGTTGCGGAGTACCGCCTTCCCTGCGGCACACAAGTAATGGTACCTTTTCCTGGTGACCACGCAGTCTTTCCTCCCGCAGGGTTAGTGGCTGTCAGCCCCCAACACCTAGAGTTCGGATTTAGGTTTCCACTCCAACCCTACCTCATAACCATTCTAAAAGACATGAAACTCATACCCTTCCAACTGATTCCCAAAACTTATGCCTAAATAACCTCCCTAGCCATACTCTTCAAAAAGAATCAACTTCCTCTTCCAACCCCCAAAATCCTTAGGTACCTTTATTCTTTCAAAGGTACCAAGGACGAGTTGTATTATATGGAAGCTCATTATTCTGACTGTAAGAAGCTTTTGCCTCAAGGGAAGGCCAAAGGCAAGTCTAATGTAGGGGACTACAAGTCCCAATGGTTTTACATTTCCTGCTCCTTCCTCCATGATCTTAATAATTTCAGCTTTGTTCTTGTACCAAGTAAGTAGTCTTTCAACTCGCACTTGTAATAACAATTTATTTGTTATCACTCCTTATTTACGAATCACTTTTTGATTTTGCAGACATTGCTGGTGGGAAGCCTGAGATGACTATCTTTGAGCCACAAGAACTTCAAAAAGCTTCAGAAGCAAAAACTGACGAGGATGACTGCAAGCTCTAAGATTCTTTGCTCTGCGACTATTAACTTGCTCCCTCTCTTAGCCTTAAAGACATCAGGAAGGAGGACATAGGAATTCAGGGCCAAAAGGAGTTAGGGTCGGCCTTTGACGTGGTCGACTTCAACAGGAGTCCGGTCATGGAAAGTAGAGCTCGCTGAGAAGTCACGGTCGGGGCCTTACCAACGTTATCAAAGCTAATGAAGCTTCAGCTTGAAAGACCCAGCACTTCTACGATCTCGAGCTTGCCCGAGGTTGTCCTTGCAGCTTCTTCTCCTGCCAAAATCCAAAGGGCAGAACCTCACGCCGAGGTGTCCAGTGAGAGTTGCAACCTCGTCGCTTTGTCTAGTCCTGAGCCCACAACAACTGTCATAGCTTCGTCAGTCCCCGCTCCTACTGGCACCACTTCGCAGCGGGAGGCAACCGTGGCTACAGCAAGTCGTGGTAAGTCCATAGTTTTCCAGGAGGCCCTTTCTCCTAGGAGCAAGAGAAAAGAACCTCACACCTCACAGGCTATTCACCAAACCCAGGCAGATAAGAGGAAGAAGGCAGCGGCTTCTATCGGGTCGAGTGCATCTGAGGTCGCAGCTGGTGGGACATACTTCAACCCCCTTCTTGACAATTTGGAAAAGGTCTTTGGGAACTCCACCAAGGCCTTAGATAAGAAGGAGGTGTTAGGTGATGTGCTATGTGACTACATTACTCGTCACAGTCTTTTGGTAAGGTTCTTTGCTCGATTTCATATTTCTTATTTTATCTCCTTCTCATGTACAAACCTTTCAAGTTTCACAGGCTTCCCTGGGTGTCTGCAAGCAAAAAGAAGTGAGAGCTCAGGCCATCAAGGGAAAAGAGCATCTTGAGGCCGTCATCAAGGTGCTCAGGAAAGACAAGAAGAAACTGGAGGATAGCATGGCCTTCTTGACCACTGAGTCCTAGAGAGCTCGGCGTAAGGTTGATGGCTTGGAAGACCGAATGAGGGAAGCCAAAAGAGCTAAGCCAGAGATCGAAGATGAGCTAGCCTGCGAGAAGAGGGCGTATGATTCAGCCTTCTCCCAGGCCACTTCGAAGCTAAATAAGGCTGAGGCGGAGCTAGTCGCAATGCGAGGTGACCTGGAGAAGGCTCGGCAGTGAGCTGAAGTGGCAGAATGGGAGGTCAAGCAAATAAAGGTTGACATCGAAGTTCGGGTAGTGAAGGAACATTAAGAGGTCGAGTCTGACATCTGTAGTGCGTTTGTCTTCACTTTGTGGAGAGTGCATCCAGACCTCAACTTTTACTACTTCGGCGAGGAAGCGGTGGAGATGGTGAGGAAGTATGTTGCCAATTTCGCGAGCATGAAAGTCATCACAACCTTGCCTGAGCCCGATCAGACCGTGGTCAACCTCCTTGCTGAAGATACCGATAATCCAACTCCCCAAGATGTGGCTGCTCAAAGCTCGAATTCTCTAGGCCACTATGATTTTTTCCTTTCCTTGTTTTTCCTTTTATTTTGATTTTTGAAGCAATACATCTTTCTGATTCAATGAAAGTTTGTTTCTTTATCACTTGCTGCAAGCTAAAAGTCAAACACAAAGATCATTCATGAGTTTAGATTTAATTAACTTAGGGACACCTTTAGCTCGCAATTGATAAATCTCAAAACCAAGCAACTTCGGATAATATGTTAAGATTTCGTTAGGTTGGGCCATATGCTCAGTTGGTGATAAATCATTTAAGTAAACGAGACCAAATCTAATCTAGCATATGGTAACTCGGTGAATCGTTAAATTAAATTGCATTTCGCCATTAAGTTATACATCCAGGTAGATCGTAATTCGATCCCAGCTAACGTAGCATGACTTTTAGTGAGGTCAAGATGAACACCCAGGTAAGTCGCAGTCCATGACTTTTGTCAAGATGAGAGGACCCTAGCTAGTGAACCATAACTCATAAGTTTTTAGCCGAGGTGGTGCCTTAACAGGCGTCAAACCATGACAATGTGGTCAAGATGAATGGGCTCTAGTTCGCTAAACACGGCCTAGGGTAACCTAAGATGAATGCTCAGATAAGCCACAAACCATGGCACTCAGGCCAAGTTGAATAGGCCCCAACTCGCAATCCATAGCCTTCTAACCCCGAGCTAGGATTATTTGTTACCTCTTAAATTTAATGTTCAGCGGAAATGATAAGATTTGACAGCCATAATCATAAATCTAATTCCTTAACAAAGTAATGTCAGCATAAAAGGAACATCAATCAAACATCATGCAAAGAAAAGATGTTGCTTATCAGAAATATGGTCTGAGATGCTCCACGTTCTAAGCTCGTGGGAGAATAGCTCCATCCATTTCTGCCAAGTGATATGCTCTGTTGCCGAGGTTTTCATTGATAAGATAAGGGCCTTCCCAGTTCGAGCCTAGTGCCTTGTCGCTGGCCTTACTAGTTCCAAGAAGAATAAGGCACAACATGAGATCATCGACATTATAGCACCAAACTCGAACTCTCTGATTGTAATACCTTGTGATTCGTTGTTGATAGATAGCCACCCTTATACGAGCTAACTCCCTTGCCTCGTCAAGTAAATTAAGGTTGCAGCCAGTAGCTAGTCGTTGTCCTCAGGATTGAAGGTGGATCTTCTTTGACTAACCATTTCATTCTCTACAGGAATCATTGCCTCATACCCATAAACCATAGAGAAAGGAGTTTCTCCTATGGTGGTTTGAGTTATTGTTTGATAGGCCCAAAGCATTGTTTGCAGTTCGTTCACCTAGGTCCCTTTTCTGGCTTCCAACTTTGTCTTCAAGATCTGCTTGATTATTTTGTTGACAGCTTCAACTTGACCATTAGCTTGGGGGTGATCCATGACTGAGAAGCTCTTCTGGATTCCCAACGATTCACAGAACTGGATGAACTACTCACTGGTGAACTATGTCCCGTTGTTCGTGACTATTTGTTGGGGAACTCCGAATCTGCAAATGATATTACTCCAGATAAACTTCTCTACTTTTATCATGGATATCTGTGTGAGCTCTTTTGCTTTCACCTATTTGGTGAAGTAGTCAACCGGTACTATAGCGTGCACACATCCACCGTGAGCTATTGGGAGTGGGCCAATTAGGACCATACCCCATATGGCAAAGGGCCACGGGCTGCTCATTTGCTGCAGATAGGCTGGTGGAGCTCGCAGTATCTTTGTGAACCTTTGGCATGTGTCACACCTCTTTACCAGATTAATAGCATCTTGCTTCATTGAAGGCCAGTAGAAACCCTAGTAAAGTGTTTTCTAAGCCAAGGATAGCCCCCCAGCGTGGTTTCCACAATGACATGCATGGATTTCCTTAAGCACCGTCTGGTAATCAAGGTCATCGAGGCATCTTAACAGCAGGGCAATGAACCCCTTTTTGTAGAGCATATCATCATGAAGGCAGTATCTGGCCGCCCGAGCTCACACACGACGTGCCTTTACTCTGTCACCTGGTAACTTTCCTTCCTGTAGATAGTCAAGAATGGGCTTCATCCACGAGCTCAGGGCCGTCGTGATCACTAAAATTTTTCCTTGACCCTCATTGCTTGGTGCTGTTAGGAACTCCATTGGAATGGCTTCCAAAGAGTCTGCATCCCCAGCTGACCCCAAGCGAGCTAGGGCATCAGCGTGAGAATTCTGATTCCTCGACACCAGGCTTACCTCGCACCCCTTAAAGGTGCGCATTAAATCCAAAACTCTCTAGAGGTAGGCCACCATCTTCATACCCTTTGCCAGATATTCACCTCGTACTTGACATACCATGAGTTGAGAATCACTGAAGATCGTCAGTCACTCTACCTTCACCTCTCTCGCTAGGCGTAATCCTGCCAACAGTGCCTCGTACTTTGCTTCATTGTTGGTCGCTTTGAAACTGAATCTCAACACTTAGGGAATTTTATGCCCCTCGGAGCTTATCAAGAGCATTCCAGCTCCAACTCCAAGCTGGCTGGAAGATCCATCCACATATAACTCCCAGGACGGACTCTCTAAAGACTCGGTCTCTTCTTCTGCTAGTCTTGTGAACTCCGCAATAAAATCTGCTAGCACCTGTCCTTTTATGGCCGAACTCGATTTGTACTCTATGTCAAATTGAGCGAGCTCGATGGCCCACTTGAGTAATTAGCCACATGAGTCGGGCTTTTGCAAGACTTGTTTCTGCGGGTATTTCATCAACACATCAATTCGATGGGCTTGGCAGTTAGGGCGTAGCTTCCTTGATGCTACCACTAAGCAGTAAGCGAGTTTCTGCATTGGGGTATATTTGGTTTCCACATCTAATAATCTGTGGCTCACATAGTACACAAGGTATTGCACCCTATTTTCTTCTCGCACTAGTGCAGCACTAATAGAGTATTAAGACACCCCCCCAAATAGACAATCAGCTCCTCTCCTTCCTTTGTCTTGGACATAAGTGGGGCCCATCCTATATACTCTTTTAGCTGCTGAAAGGCGACTTCACATTTCTCCGTCCACTGGAAATTTTTTGCTTACTTTAACATATTAAAAAATAGAATACACGTATCGGAGGCTTTGGAGACAAACTTGCTGAGGGCGCCAATCTGACCATTAAGGCTCTGCACCTCTTTTATCTTAGATGGTGACCTCATGTCAAGTAGAGCTTGGATCTTTTCTGGGTTGGCTTCAATCCCCCTTTTGTTCACCATGAAGCCCAAGAATTTTCTGGAAGCTACGCCGAATATGCATTTGAGTGGATTCAGTCTCATCTGATATTTCCTCAGGATCTGGAACATTTCGTCCAGGTCGTGAACATGGTCTTCAGTTTGCTTAAACTTCACCAACATATCATCCACATATACTTCTATGGTTTTTCCAATCAAATCTTCAAACATCATATTAACCAGATGCTGATAGGTCGCTCCAGTGTTCTTCAACCCGAAAGGCATCACTTTGTAACAGTATAACCCTCGATCTGTGACAAATGAGGTGTGCTCCTCGTCTTCGGGTTTCATATGAATTTGATTACACCCTGAATAAGCATCCATGAAACTGAGGAGCTGGTGACCAATCGTTGCGTCCATGAGCTAGTCTATCCTTGGTAGAGGGAAGCTATCTTTTGGGCACACCTTATTCAAATCTGTGAAGTCAACACAAGTCCTCCACTTCCCGTTCTTTTTCTTCACTAGGACCGGATTGGCTACCTAGACCGGGTAGTGAGCTTCTCTAATAAACTTATTTGCTAACAACTTATCCACCTCTTCTTTTGAGGCTGTATAATGCTCTGTGTCATGGGCCTCCTCTTCTCGTGAACTAGCCTATGACTTGAGTCTATATTGAGTTGGTGCAGCATCATATTCAGATCTATTCCCACTATGTCTTCATGGTTCCAGGCGAACACATCGAGATTTGCTCTCAGAAACTCAATTAGTTGGACCTTTACTTTTGGGGCAAGGTCCATGCCTAGCCTGAGGCATCTCTTGGTATTTGTTTCACGAACCATAACGTCTTTCAGCTCACCTATTGGGCTGACAACTCGGTCACAGTCCACCTTGCGTGGATCCAGGTCGTGACTGATTCCTTTCTCACTTACACCTCGCGGGCCGCCTCTTGAGACAATATTGACTTTCTTTCCTTTGAACCCCATTTTCAACGCCTCTTCATAGCAACGTCTTACGGAATACTGCTCGCCTCTCATGCACCCAGTCCCATTTGGAGTTGGAAATTTGATGGTTAAAGCTTTAGTTGAGATGACTAGACTCAAGTCGTTCATTGCGAGCCTTCCCATGACAACGTTATACGCCGAAGGGCAGTCGATGATCAAGAAGTTCGTTATTATGGTAGCCTGGCGGTTTGAGTGTCCAATCGTTAGTGGGAGCCTGATACGTCCCATCGGGGTCACCGCATCTCCAATGAAACCATAACGCAGCTCTAGGGAAGAAATTAGCTGATCCGACCCTAGACCCATTTAGTCAAAGCATCCTCTATACATTACATTCACCGAGCTTCCTGGTACCACAAGAGCATCGTTGTGGGGCCAGTGCGCCTCTCTTGTATCTTCTCCTGTAAAAATGATGTCATCGGGGGTTGTCTTGGCTTTCTTTGACGGTATTCCTTGTTCACCATACCCAGCAAGTAGAAGGTGACTAGCCTCTCATACATAACGCTCATACGACCTATTAGAGGTTCCTGCAATATGAGGCCCATCATGAATAGTGAAGATAGTTCTTACCGTAGGTGTTCGATCCTGCTCGAGAGCTTGACGAGGCTTTAGTTGAACTGGATGCTAGGGCTGTTGATCTCCCGGATGCACCACATAATCACGCAAGTGACCTTTCCTAATCAATTCTTCAATCGCATCCTTCAATGCCCAACACTCAGAGGTGTTATGTCCTGTCTCATTATGGTAGGCATAGAACTTATCCTTATTCCTGAATTTGATGGGAGTTCGTATGAGATTAGGCCTCCAAAAATTTTCCTTTCCCTTCTCAGTAGCGAAAATCCTATCTTGAGTGTCAGACAAGACATTGTACTGATCATAGCGACCTCGACGTGGAGGTCGCTCACTTCCCTACTCATTCCTTACTTTTTTAGCGACCTAATCATTGGGATCTCACCCCTGGCCTCCTTTATCACTATCGCCATTGCTCCCCTTCTTTCTCTGGTTAGTGTTTCCACCTCCATCCTTTTGGTTACCGGACTTCTTTGAGCCAAATGTTTCCTCCCATCTGATCTCTTTCGCAGCTCGCTCATAAAACTCACCTAGGTCCCTTACAAGGGACTTATAGATGTTCTCATAGAGCTTTCCATCTTTTCAAAGTCCCATAGATATCGCAATCAAAATACTCTCATCTGAGGGACTCTCAACATTATTGACCTCGCACCTGAACCTCTCTATGTATTCCTTCAAAGATTCACTAGACCGCTAGAAAACTATAGCGAGGTGACATGTCGGAACGAGCTACCTCCAAAGCGATCTGTATTGGTTGATGAACCTCCTCTAGCACTCTTCCCAACTACAGATACTATGGGGGATGAGACCTCTTAACCATGTCTGAGGTATGTCCCCTAGGGTTATGGGGAATACTAGACATTTAGCTAGCGAGCTAGAGATCTATAGGTCCATTTGGACATTGAAGGCATCCAGGTGATCATACGGTTCACCGTCTTCGTTGTATTGAGGGATGTTCGGGACCTTGAATCTATGAGGGAGAGGTTCTAGTTTAACTTCCCTTTAGAATGGTGTTCTTTCATCCTAGTCTCCCTTCCGATCATGAGCTCCATGTCACGCCTCCAATTGTCGGACCTTTTGCAGTAATTCCTCCACAGTTGAATTTTGGTCCAAAGATCATCTGAGGGGAGACTGCATTTCCCATCTCTTACCTTGTTCTGGCGAATAGCGACCTCGGGTTGACGTCATCTCTTATTTCCAAGATCTGGCGAGTTGCAATAAATGGCATGACTTGGGTCGATCCTGGCTGAACTCTCCCCTGGGCGTGGATCTCCACGCCGTTGACTCTCTTCATGAATGTCACAACGGCGATCTTCATAACGATTCGCCCCCGTTCTTAGATTTGCGGGGTGTGCCTCTAGTCTCTTTCCCTGAGATCGTTGTTTCTCTTATCTCTTAGATTATGAGTTTGGGTAATGCGCAGATCCAGGCTGTCGTGATATTCCTCTACTTTTCCTTTCATTTGGAATGGGTCTTTCATCCCAAGGCTGTTGGAAATCTTTGGGTGGTGTGACCTCCACCCGATTTTGTATAACCTGAACTTGCATTTGGGCTAACGTCCTAACTGCATTCGCGAGCTGCCTAATTGTATTCTCCAACACCTCTTGATGTTTTTGTCAAGCCTAAACCACCTCTAGCCCTAGAACAAGGGCCACAGACTGACAAGGAGCCCATGAGGGGATTCCTGAGGTGGTTCTAGCCAATAGGGGAACAAAAACAGTTGCAGTGGTCACGACTATGCCCCTTATAGGTGGAATTTTCGGCGGTCGACTAACATGGTCTTTGGGTTGATTGACCACTACTTTAGAACTTCTCATGTTTCTCCCTCTCGCTATTGACATCAATCAGAACGAGTCTTCTTTCTAGTGCCAAAATGTCGACGTTCGAAATTGATCGATAGAGATTCGTCGGCCCGTATTGATACAATGATCATGAACATGAGGGGATCAAAAATCATAGCACAATCAACAGATTATACGCAAAGAGTTTTTACGTGGTTCAGTCGGAATTGTGCCTAGTCCACGACAGTTTTCTGATAATTTTAGCAGAGTAACAGTATGTATTTTTTTCAAATCTGGACAATGATTTTTGACCCCTTATTTATAGTGTGGGGTATTTACAATTTACACAAAGTTCAAAGTAGTGGGGTCATGTCGTGAAGGACAAGACAGGTAGACATCATCTCTGGTTACTCTGCTTCATGGTTTTCTTTGCAAGCTGATCGGATCGGCCAACGAGCTAGAGGTATCGCTAGGAGGTCGCTTGCTATCGCGATCTGAGCTCGTGCTTTAGCATTGTGCGACCTCGCTAAGATGTTCTTCGGCCTTAGGCCTATTGGGCTTCAAGTGGCTGGGGCTCAATAATTGGACTATTCCCAGCCCAAAGCAGTCCAGACAATAGCCCAAAGCGGTTCGAAAAATGCCCGTAACACTTGTATTTACAAAATACTAGTATTACATCATTCTAACAACATTTTCTAGGTAACAATTTGGCAAAAATATGATTTTGCATTCAAAATTAAAAGAATATATTCAAGAATGCTTACACTTCACTCACGTTAAGAATATATTCAATATTTAACACCCCCACCCCAAACTAAAAAATTGTTAATACACAAAAATCTGAAGTTCCAAACAATTCATTCGAAATGAAGGCAACAATACATGGTAACAATCTTGAAACATAATAAACAGTTTTTTTTATTATTATTATGAAACCAAATAAGCTTAAAGCTTGTTTTCCTCAAAACAAAGATAGAAATTAACTCTGAATATTACCACGAACAAAGATCGGTAGATAAATGCTACCAATGACCTTTCTTAGAGGCAAAAAAAATGACTTTTTTAAAGACTAGCCCATATATTGAAAAGCAATTAACCAGTCCAAAATATCATTCTTTAATTGTTGGTTCATAAACTTCATACTCTTCACTGCAGAAGCATCCCCACCATTCCCATCAACATTAAGACATTGCTGACAAATTGAAATATCCACGGCGAATGCGTCAAAATCTTCATTGATAGACTTAACATTGGTTGCTCCTTGCTCATCAGCTTTCTTAAGACTGTCAATGATTGAGGTGTAAGCCTTGGCACATGGTTTATCACACGCCTTCGGAACGTGTGAATTACTTGAAAGAAATTCAAGATCTTTCTGAGTCTTGAAAACCCCTTGGAATTTCTCCTTGATGAGTTCAACATCGTTTTTTACGTTGCCTTCATAGACTTGAAGAACAACATGTTTGCTGATAGGTTGGGATTCTGGGGATAGTGAAGGTTGGGGTTCTGGGGTTAAAGGAGTATTGCGGGTCGATTCCACTAACAGTGAAAATGCAAGGCAACTGATGGAGATGGTTATGAAAACTAAGCTCTTGTAGAGTCCCATTGCCCGTTTTCTACTTTTTCCCTTTTCTCTGTCAATGGTAAATTGTTGGAGAAAAGGGATAAAGAGTTAATATTGCTAGAATGAAAAGATAAGAACAAGTATGAGGGGTTTATATAGATGTTTATGATTGGTTCACCCTACAAAATAGGATGTCCTTATAAAACGCTAGATCTAATACATGTTATCTAAATATAGAAAATTATAGTTACTCCATCATGGGATTTGCCTCCCAAAGCTAATTAAACTTCCGAAATTTTGTAACTTCCAAAATGTCTATCTTTAGACAATTAAGGATAACCATTTGAAGGTTTTAAGGAGTTTCTTTTATTAATAATTTTTCTATTATAAACAAGATACAAGAGTGCTCTTTAAGATTAGAATTAATGTCGAATCAATATGTGCTTTTGAGGAAAGGTCAACGATAATGTATTTAATTAATTAGACTAATAATACTTTTAATTATATAGAATAAAATTTGGAAAAATTACACACAGTACTCTTAAAATTTAAGATCATTGTAAAAATTATCTTTTAAGGCTTGAAAAAATACAGTGAGTGTCCCTACAATTTTATGTTATAATTCAATTTCCCCCTATTGTTAGGTATTCATTCAAAATGACCAAATACCTTTGTATTTAGAAACATTCTCCTCTTTCCTAATTCTTCTTTCTGGCTTATCTTTCTCTCCCCCATTAGACATAGATGTTACAGGAGTGTAGCAAAGCGACGTCAACAACATTTCATGGTAATCATGAGAACAACATTGTTCAACGATAACATTTTACAGTAATCGTGAGAACAATATTAGTTCAACCTCTCTATCACTCGTTGATAACCCAAATGTATTCATCCCCCATTTTTTATCTCTCTCCCCCTCTCTCTTCTCTAATAATCTACTTGGTTTTTTAATTATTTTAAAATCAGAGAAAAGATGAGAGAGAATGAAGAGTGAAAGGATAAAGGAGAGAGAATCAATGGTAAAATGGGTATTTTGTCCCTTTCTTTAATAAATATAGAGGTTATTTCTATCAATAAAATGTGATGGGTGGTTCTTGCAATTGCATCAAATCTCAGGGAAGATTATGGCAATTTTTTTGGAATTTATTTCTTGAAATATTAAGCACTATAAGCCAAAATTCTAAGGAGATGTATTGTATTTAGAAGAGCCCTTACTTTGTGAAACTTGAAAAATACTTCTATTTGTATGTGACTTTTTACTTTTTCAAAAAAATGGCTTTTACAATTTAAACTCATAACCTTTTATTGGCAAAGAGCAATCTAATTATCATTATTCAATATTTATCGCTATTGAGTTCTAATCAATTACCACCCTAAAACACCTAAAAGAGTAATAATATATAAGTTTCAATTTTTTATAATCATTGAAAACTAAAAAAAGGAAAAAATCATCCTAACTGTTGCCCAGTGGGGAAGGGGGTGAATTGAGTCTTATAAAAGTTTAAAAATTCTTCCCCAAAACCTTTGTTTTTAATTAGTTTGATTTGTTGATGAAATGATTTAGCAAGTAGAAAATAAATGAAGCACAACCACCCAACAAAATTTTAATAGAGGTATGGCTTCAAGTGTTTATGTCATCCTTCTTCGAGTAAAATTTTAAAGGTTTGACTGTGATATATAAATCCTAACTTTTGTATTAGAGTTAAAACCTCAAATTACAAAAGCCCTTACCAACAAGACAACCCTTGTAGCAAGATAAAATTCTCACAAGGTGAGCTCATCTCACAAAACAGTGAGATAAATTACAACTGACTTACAACCCTTTACAATACTCAATGGAGAAGGAAGAAATTGCAGTAGTACAACCTAATTGAATGCTTAAATTCCTTCAGCCTTGAATGTCAATTTCAAAGATCAATAAGTCTCTCTTCAATATTTTGTCTTTTAATGTCTCTTATTTTTTGCTTATAAAAGGCTTGTAGCCGCATAACTGTTGGACAGATTTCTTAGCAAATTTGAAATTCAAAATAAGTAAAGGCTTTGTCTTTTTCGTTCTGAAGATCAGCTCATTTTTGCTAGAAATCTTAGCATTAATACTTCATAGAATTAAAATTTTAAATTATATAACATGCTTTTTTTTCAACCTTAGAGAATGCTTCAACTTTATAGGAAAATGTCTCACAAGAAATTAGATTGTTTGCGTTGTGTATTGAGTCAACTAAGAGATAATATAATTGACCAAAACGAATTAATACTAGACATCAGATGAAAATTTTCTGATCTGTAGTGTGTCAAAAAACATTTTGATGAAAGACATAGTTAAATAGGAAAAATACAGATTTCTTTGACTGACCAAAAGAGTTGTTTCATTATTTTTGAAAAAAAATGATTCTTCAAATGAAAGGAATGAATGATTTAGCTTAAATGAGAAAAAACTCAAAAATACATCTAATCCAAAAGGATTCTTGAGTTTGTTGGAGAGGACTTTGGTCGACTAAATTCGCTTCATGAAAGTTATCTAAAATATTTTGGAAGAGTTTTGTTGACTAAACTTTAACTTTGTTCAATTAAACTTAAGTTGTTCCCAAACAAAAAAAAACTCACTGCCTAACTTTGGTTGCCTAAAGTGGTTCCTTGAAAGCTGTCTAAAACATTCTAAAAGAATTTCATCGACCAACCTTTAACTGTGGCCGACTACATTGAAACTTCCATCCACCTCGGGGTAGCTCATGGTGGTCAAGCGCACGAGATTCAGGTGCTAGGTATGTCAAGGTTCTGTGTTTGAATCCTAGGCAGTGCAATTCATATCAGCTATTGCTACATCAGAGGCCACAAACACAAGTCTTTGACCTGGGCTTACCTTGTCTCTGGCTGTTGCTCGGTCGGTTGAAACCCATAGGTTATAGGGGAGAAAGTGATATGGTCTCTGCCAAAAGACTTAAGTATTGGGGTTTTTTTTTATTCCTATGATATAAAAAATATATATATATTCTAAAGGAATTTCATCGATCAACCTTTAACTTTGACTGACCAAAAGAGTTGTTTCATTATTTTTGCAAAAAAAAAAATGATTCTTCGAATGAAAGGAATGAATTGCAAGTTTGACGTGATTTAGCTTAAATGAGAAAAAAACTCTAAAAAACATCTAATCCAAAAGGATTCTTGAGTTTGTTGGAGGACTTT
This sequence comes from Diospyros kaki, assembly GCA_036245055.1. Classification (NCBI taxonomy): domain Eukaryota; kingdom Viridiplantae; phylum Streptophyta; class Magnoliopsida; order Ericales; family Ebenaceae; genus Diospyros; species Diospyros kaki. The sequence continues at coordinate 37,782,757 of BSEG01000016.1, forward strand.
GGTCGACTAAAGTCGCTTCATGAAAGTTATCTAAAATATTCCGAAAGAGTTTTGTTGACTAAACTTTAACTTTGGTCAATTAAACTTAAGTTATTCCTAAACAAAAAAACTCAATGCCTAACCTTAATCGACTAAAGTGGTTCCCTAAAAGCTATCTAAAAAATTCTAAAAGAATTTCATCGACCAACCTTTAACTTTGGTAGACTACATTAAAACTTCAATCAACCCGGTAGCTCATGGTGGTTGAGCGCATGGGATTCAGGTGTTGGGTATATCAAGGTTCTGTGTTCGAATATGGTCAATCGGGTCGACCGTACTCTTGTTAACCAGTCATTGTGACCCCATATAACTTGCCGCCTAGATTATGTTTGAAAGAGAGTTTATGTTTCTAACGGCTATTATTCCAGGTCCATCAAATCCAAAAAGTAAGATAGTCATGTTTTTACAACCTTTAATTGATGAACTGAAATTGTTTTGCCACGAAGGAGTGTTGACTTATGACATATCAACAAAACAAAACTTTATGATGAAGGCAGCTCTATTGTGGACCATCAATGACTTTCTTGCATATGGAATGTTATCTAGTTGGATGACATCAGGTAGAGTAGCATGCCCGTATTGTACAGAAAACAAAAAAGCTTTTAATCTCAAGTATGGTGGAAAGACATCATTTTTTTATTGTCATCGACAATTCTTGCCAATGGATCACCCTTTCAAAAAAATAAAGCTAATAATTCTTGTCCACCCCCTCGCTTAAGTGGAGAAAACGTATTTTGTAGAGTATGTAATGTCCTGTCTATCTTACAACAACAAGATTGTGTTATGACCAGATATGGTGTGCAACACAATTGGACAAAAAGAAGTATTTTTTGGGACTTATCATATTGGAAAGATAATCTTATCTGACACAACTTGGATGTCACGCACATTGAGAAGAACATTTTTGACAATCTTTTCAATACATTCATGGACATGAAAGGTAAAACTAAAGATAATACTAAAGCTAGAATGGACCTGAAGGAATATTGTCAGCGGAAGGAGTTAGAATTAGTAGAATGTGGTGGGAGTAAATATTGGAAACCCAAGGCCCAATATACTTTCACGAGGGAACAAAAGTTAAGTGTTTTGAAATAGATAAAAGAACTTAAACTCCCTAAGGGATATGCATCTAGATTGGGAAGATGTGTTGATATAAAGAATGTGAAGTTTTTCGGATCAGATTTAGAGTCCAATAACTAAGTTATGTTAGTTTTTCAAAGAAATATGCTCGACAACGTTAAGAACTGAACATTTGGAAGTCATGGAACAAAACATCCCGATCATTTGATAAAAAATGGAGTGTGTATTTATGCCTAGATGGTTTAACCCAATGGAGCATCTCCCAGTACACTTAGTTTATGAAGCCAAGGTCGGGGGGCCAATCCAATACAGATGGATGTATCCATTTGAAAGCTAATATTAATTTTAATTCATATAATTTATTGATTTTGTCGTATAGTTTATTATATTTTTTTTCATAAATTGAGGAAACTTTTTAATGACTTAGGTTCCTCAACACTTTAAAAAAGAATGTTCAAAATAAAGCTCACATAAAAGGATATATCTATGAGGCATATTTAATTGACGAGACGACCACATTTGATTCATATTATTTTGAATCAAATATTCAATCAAGGAGGACGAGAGCCCCTCGAAATGATGACGGGGGAGAATCTTCACATGCACAAATTTCTATCTTTAATTATACGGGTCTTCCGACTGGTCTAATGAAAATAAGATGGTTGGATGTGAATGAGTTCCAAGCAGCAAAGTTATATGTCTTGCTAAATACGCCAAATGTCGAACCTTATATTGAGTAAGAACCCAAAGTTATATTAATATGTTTATAAGTTCATAATAATTTTATCATATTAGGTTGATATATAACTTTAATGTTTCAGCATATACACAAACATGTTACGTGAATTATCCGCAGTAATCAGTGACGAAGAATTAGACAAACAAATCAAGGAACATTTCTGTGTTTGGTTCCATAATCATGTAAGTTTGCAAAATTTAGGGTATTTCTTAATTTAATGTTAATTATATGTACATAAAGTGACGCAAATATCTTATTATGTGAATTTGAGTGGCAAAGTTATTGCAAATCCACTAATTCAGAGCATATGGTGGGGGACAACTCCTAACGTGAGACATTGGCTAATGTATTTCGTCAATGGATACAAATTTCAAACTGTTGGATAGAGTCAGTGTAAGTCGATAGAAAACTATGGTGTTTGCGTATCTACGTCAGGGGGTGGAGCTCCACATGAATTATTATGGAAAAATTATAGATATAATTGAGTTGGAATATGTAAGCTTAATTACTAATAAAAAGGGTGATTTTGTTCAAATATGAATGGTATGATCCAAGTCCACAAAGAACTAAAATTCATGATAAATATGGAATTGTAGACATTCGATCATCAAGAAGATATAGGAAATATGATCCATTCATATTTGCCCAACAAGATGAACAAGTATATTACGCGCCTTACCCTAACCACTATCGTGATAAAAATGGTTGGATGGTTGTAATTAAAAAGAAGGCACAAGGTACAATAAATGCTCCTGAAGCTAACATGGAAGAACATTTCCAAGAGGATGAAATATTGCAACTGCCTGTAATCGATGTAAAAGTTGACTTCGGAGGCATTTTACAAGACAATAATAGGCCAGTAGAGAAAATTAATGTCTCCAACATCGTTGAGGAAGAAGAAGATGATGTGGGGAAAGAATTTGTTTCAGAAGAAGACGAGGAAGATATATTGTCTGATGACAGAGATAGTAACCAAGAAGACATTGATGAATATATAGAAGAAGAAGACTGATAGATTCTTTTTTTTTTGTATATTAATTAATAACCTTTGTATTTTTAAAAATATCAATAACTTGTGTATTTTTAATATGATAATCTTGATGTTTATATATATTTTTTTTTCATATATATAATTATCGAAATAGATGTCAAAACATTCAACACCTCTGGGTAGGGGAAGGGGTAAAAGTAGAATATCTTATAGAACCACACCTTCACTAGATGTCAATTATGGTTCACAATATTCTTCCCCCGACTCCATACCTATTGTTCCTTCCACACAATTCAATCTACAGTCACCACTCCACAACCTTTTACTCACATGGCTCAATTTCCATATCCTAGTGGCACCATGTCATGGCATTATTACGGTGTTCCACCCGCTCCCCACCCACTAGATGTTGTACCACAGACTGACCAATATCTTGGGAGAACTTTTCATATACCAAACAGGCCTTTCCCATACACATTCATGTCGACATCGCAGGGACCCAATTCATCGTTTACTTTTGCATAGCACTCTGAACCCAATCCAACTAAACCGATTGGCACTAGCCGAGGAGATAGTCGAAAACGCTTGTCTTGCAATGAATAGTATAATAAATGAGTATCGTATTTATTATTTTGAATTTATTACTTGCAATTATTATACATTCAAATTAATATAATTTTTTGTAAGTTTATATCTATTTATCTTTTATGTTGGACAGTTTTATCCCTGAGAATGGCCCACCAAGCAAATAAGCAAAGATTTGGAAGGCACGATACACTGAACCGTGGATTCATTGGGATGAGATATCAGAAATAATACGGAGGATGTGGCTTGAAGAATTTAGCGCAAGTCAAATTATAGTTCTTTATTAGTACAAGTTTGTATTTAAATTCTTAAAAATATATATTTCTTAACTTAATGTAGAAGACGTATTTTTGGCAACCCGAGGATAATAATCGCATATGGCTCACATGGAATAAGCTGGGTAGACGAAGTTTTAGGAGCCATATGCATCGAATTAAAAGTGGGGAAGACCAGGCAATGTGGATGGACCCCGACGTGTGTAAGGCACTTGATGCAAAGTGGGCAGATGAAAGCAATAAAAAAATTTCCACACAAAATAAAAAAAAAAAATCGTGCCTCTGAGACCGGTGGTTCACTCCACATTAGCAGGTCCATTCCATTCTTGTTGACACGAAAAAGTCTAGTAATTACTTATGCTAAGTTGTATTTTCTCATTTACTTAAATTATATAATAAGTTTAATTTCATCAATTTTACTATATTATGTATTAATTTTTTATGTAGGCAATTGAATTAAATCGCGAGACCAATGAGTTTGAATTATTCAAGAGAACCCACGAGAGGAAAGATGCTCCAAGACAAGAAGTGTGGGTTGATGATAGATCTAGAGGCCTCGTTGTAAGTGTATTTTGTATATTAAATTAAAATTTTTATTTTAAAATATTTCCACTACAAAAAATTCGTAATTTAGTGATGGATTTAGGACCCACTACTAATTTTTATTTTTATTTTTTAGCGACGAGGGTTATCCCGTCGCTAAATTTTTATTTTTTATTTAGTTTTATTTAATTTTTTAGCGACGGGGTGACCCCATCACTGAATTTTTAATTTGTTTTATTTTTTTTAATTTTTAGCGACGGGCATGACCCCGTCACGGAATTTTTAATTTTTATTTAATTTTTTTTATTTTTTAGCAATGGGTGTGACCCCGTCGCTGAATTTTTAATTTTTATGTATTGTTATTTTTATTTTTTAGCGACGAGAGTTATCCCGTTGCTAAATTTTTATTTTTTATTTAATTTTTAGTGATGGGGTGACCCCGTCGCTAAATTTTTAATTCTTATTTAATTTTTTTTTTTAATTTTTGAGCAACAGGCATGACCTTGTCGCGAAATTTTTAATTTTTATTTAGTTATTTTTTTTTTATCAATGGGTGTGACCCCGTCGCTGAATTTTTATTTTTTATTTTTTAGCGACGGGTCCCTATCGCTAAATTTTTATTTTTTATTTAATTTGATTTAATTTTTTAGCTACAGGCGTGACCCTGTCACTAAATTTTTAATTTTTATTTAATTGTTTTTATTTATTAGCTACGGGCATGACCCCGTCGCTGAATTTTTAATGTGATCCAGTCGCTAAAAAGAAAATTTATTAATTATAAACTTTATTAATAATTAGAAACTTTAGTGACTGGATAACCCTGTCGCTAAAAAGAAAAAAATTAATAAAATAAATAAATTTATTAATAATGTATTAAACAAAGATTAAATAAAAATTAAAATTCTTTAGTATGCATATTTTATGTATTTTATTTACAAACCAAAATATGTAAATTGATATGATATTTTAAAATTTATAATAACAAATATGTATTAAACTAATTTTTAATCAAATAAAACTTAAGTATTTAAAAAGATTAATTAATTACAACATTTAAGTGGTACAATAGTTGAGTTAAAAATTTACAATATTTATTTTTTTAAGTATTAATTTATGAATTTAAAAGATTTAAAATTTAAAATTTTAATTTAAAATAAAATTAAAACAGCTGCAGCTAAATTTAGTATATAATTAATATGTGTAGTATGTAAGGAGGTGGCTTGAAGCTCGGACAGTCGCGCGCGCGTGCTCACGCTCACGCGAGGGACTTGGGATCGAAACCAAGGAGAGGGGAAATGAGGTTGCGCTGGGGGATTAATTCCAGCGTACATGTGTTCGCCCATGGGATTAGTTATTTTCTTTTTTTTAAAATAAAAGTCAACGACGGAACTGTTTTTGTCGCTGATTAGCCACGAAAATTTCCCTCAATCCGTCGTCCCTGATTCCGTCTCTAATTTGTCCCGTCACAAAATCCGTCATTGAAATTTAGCGACGCCATTTTTAGCGACGAGAAGATGCCCTCGTTACCTATAGTTAATTTAGTGACAAATTTTGATGTTTTAGAGACAGACAAATCCGTCGCTAAATGTCATTTTTCTTGTAGTGTTCCTTAATTAATAATGTGAATGCTTTAATTTTATAAGAAATATATGACAGATTGAGTACGGAGGCATCTTCATCATCCATATGTATTGAAGAGTCCTCGTTGCCTATAGTTAATGAACATAACCTCTTCTATCAAACTGTCAGTAGTGGGAATAAAAAGGAATATACTGTCTGGGCTCCCAAGCTAACCTGTTATATCCAACTACATCTGCCAACCGCTTCAGCCAATCATTTTCAAATATGTCACAAGAGTTTGAACAAATGAGACTCAGAGTCATCCAATTAAACGAAGAGCTACTTCAATCTCGGCTGAGAATTAGCAACTACAACAGTGGCAAGAACAAATAACGGCATGACAATTAGAAATGAATACAGTAATACAACAATTGACAAAGTAATCTACTGCAGATGTTGGACCATCGACTGTTCCCGATGGATCTGACCCGATAGCCGATCAGGAGGAGAGTAACAATGAGAAAGATGTAAATGAGAATAATAGTGACGATTGATTGTAATTGAATGTTGTAAACATTGACAATATTAAATTTTCATTTGAAATTTTTATTACTTATTAATATTAATTTTCTTTTTAATGTTAATTTTGTGTTATTTTTAATGTAAACATTGATAATATTAATATTTATTTCAAAGTTACTTTTTAATATTTTATTTAAAATTTTTAAAAAAATTTCTTGTTATTTTAAAATTTTTATTTATTTATTTTATTTTAAAATTAAATTTAATATTTTTTTATAATTTTAAAACAAAATTTTAATTTTAATTTTTAATATTATTTTTATCTTTTAATTTTAATAAATATTTTAAATTTTAAATTTTTATTTTAATTTTAATTTTTTAAATTTTAAAATTAAAAACATATTTTAATTTCAAAAAAATTTTTTAATAAATAATATTATTTATTTAAAATATTAACATTAATTTTAATCTTTTTTTATTTTATTTTATTTTAAAATTAATTTTAATATTTTATTTTTTATTTTTTATTATTTAAAAGGATCTGCGATGGGAGCACTTGTCACAGATTACTTGTCGCAGATCCGCGACGGAATAGTCCAACCTTGTCATTGAAATTCAGTGACGTTTTTTTTTTGCAATGGATTTTTCTATCAGTAAAATCAATTTTTCTTGTAGTTACCTCAATCGAGCATCCCCAAGCAAATAGGCAAACTGAAGCCATCAATAAGATGATCCTCATTGAACTCAAGAAGTGGCTAGACCAAAATACATACCATACCACAACTCAAGAAGGGTCTAGGTGAAAGAACTCCCTATGGTTTTGTGGTCATACCATACCACAATACATACATCAACAATGAAGGCCCCTTCCAGGCTCATCTATAGGTCAGAAACAATGATATCAGTGGAAATAGGAGAACCGAGCCCCCGAAGGCAGCACTTCCAAGAAGATTCCAATGGCGATGAACAAAGAATTGATTTGGATATCCTCCAGGAAGTACGAAACTTAGCCCATATCAATGAGCACGAAGCAAAACAAATAGTAGCCTGGAAGTACAATTCTAGGGTTAGACCCGAAGTTTTCAAGAAAAGGACCTGGCCTTGAGGAAGATAGAAATCGCAAGACAACAACCTAGAGAAAGGAAACTCAACGCCAACTGAGAAAGTCCCTACCGGGTCACTCATAACCTCAGCAACGGAGCTTACCACCTTGTTGAACTCTCAGGATAACCCCTGCCAAGGTCGTGGAACGCAGCTAGCCTACGAAAGTATTACAGCTAAATAACAATATTATGATCCTCACGAATTATTTACGCTTCAAAATTAATTTATGTTACGGTCCGATTTCTATACTTTATTAAGTATACCCTTTGATCACACCGTTGCCACTTTGGTTATGTTAGAAAGTATATTGTTTGGTTCTACACTGAGGTTTTCTTATCAATGACGTTATACTATTTGGTTATACTTCGAGGATTTCTTACCTTATCAAGACAGAAGTTCAGATTTCATCTTATATTATTTGGTTCTACACCTAGGTTTTCTTACCATATCAATAAAATCAAGTATGAAGGTTTCGACAGATGTTATATTACCCAATTATACACCAAGGATTCTCTTAACAACGAAATCAGATGTTTTCTTTTACACTCCAAAATCGTGCCCTGCCTCAGCCAGGCGCTATTAGTCTGCACCAAAGCGCTCGGGTCTATCCTAGCATGCAGACCTTGGGTCTACCCTGACCTTGCTCCTAAGTTGTGTCGTGCCCTGCCTCAGCCGAGCGCGGCTAGTCCACTCCCAAGCACCCGGGTCCATCTCAAGCGTGCGGACCTCGGCTCTACCCCGACCTTATCCAGGCTCTATCAATCCACACCAAAGTGCCCAAGTCAATCCCAGCATGTGGACCCGCCTCGGACAACCCAAACCATCTGCTCAAGAATGACCCAAGACCTTAATCCTGGGTATACCCCCAATATACCATGTTAGTGCCAAGGTTATCAGAAAGACACGCCCTAACCTGACCTAAGGTATGCATGAGACCAACCTAGTGCTCGGAAGAAAAAAGAAAAATGCCCAAGAAGAAAAGAGAAAATACTGAGTACTAGTGAAATCGAAAGCATATCATGAAGTCCATGTACAACCAAATGAAATGCACATAAATGCAAGAAAAGCTTAAACAAAAAATATCTTTTCATTACATCAATTGTATGAATTACAAGTTCGAATTACAAAGAGAAACAAAACCTACTACTACAAAAGTGAAGAAGCTATGAAGGAGAGGTCAGGCAGCAGGTTCAGCGGTAGTGGGCGACCCCGAGGTCAGGTCAACGACTACAGGCTCCTCGATGTCATAGACCTCTTCCCTAGCCCGACCAACCTCGGCTTCTAACCCCTTTGCCAAGGCCTCGACCTAACCAACCTGATCCTTAGAAGGATCCACAAGCTAGTCATCCTTGATCTCTTTAAAAGGCCTGAACAAGGAGAAGCCAACACTAGGGAAGATCGCTCGACCATGGGAGACTGTTGTCTCGTAACCTTCCACGTATTAGTCAGTTGCCTCATTAGCCAAGCTCTCGACCTTAACCTGAGCCTTGTCAGCTGCTTCATTTAGCTTGGCAACCTCAAGTTTGGCCCTGTTTGCCTCAGCCCGAGCAGGAGTCAGCTAACCTCAGAAGGCCTCGATCTCTACCTTGAACTCCACCTCTTTCCCCTGGCTTCGAGCCGCGATCGTTTTGGCTTCTGCCTTCAGCCTATCCCAATCTCTCTTTACGGCATCTAGCTGACCCCATAGCTTGTCAGCAACTCTGCCTTGTTGGTCCCTTGGCACACAATAGCCACTTAAGAGCAGGGGTGAATTGAGAGATTAAAAACTTATTAAACTGAATTATTTCCTTTTAAAAACTCTTGAGATTTTCTTATATAAAGAAAATACTTGTTATAAATTTATATGTTGTTTGAGAATGATAACAATATAAATATGCAAGCAACAATAATAACACAAGAATATATAATTGTTCGGTGTCTCTAACACCTACTCCACTCTCTCAAGGTCAACTCGACACTTGAGGTTCCACTATAACCACACCTAGGTTTTCAACAAGCTCACCTAGGGAACTTTCACACAACATCGAGGTTTTCCCCTTAGTTCACCCCGGAAACTAATACAACAAATACACCTAGATTACTTGGGCTCTAGGAGACTACTCACAATCCATAATTAATATAAATAAACAATCATATGTCTAACAAACTTGGACTAACATGGATATGAATACAATGAAAATATACAAGGCAAATGAATAAATATAATGATACAATTTTTATCATACTTTGAGAGAATATATTCTTCTCCTTTGCTTTGGGCTCCAATGATATATCTTTGATTGTTTTATTTCAGTTGCTTGAGAGCTTGGGTGTCCTTTAGGAAGATAGATCTTGATTGTGCATTAGCCTTCTCCAAAAATCCCTTTTTAATATATATAGTGGAGCTTCCAATGGATCTGTAACGACTAGGAAAAATTCGATCGTTGGACCCGAGAGTCGACTTCTCTAAAACAGGAATCGACTCCTATTTTAAGTGGTAGTCGACTCTAATTATACAAGAATCAACTTCTCTAATGCTAGAGTCGACTCTTCAAAAAATATCAATGCTGCTAGATCGACTCTGCATAAAATTGCTCTCGGCTGGGTCGTCTCTATCTTTGCAAGAGTCGAGTCCAACTTAAGGGGAGTTGACTCTAGATATACAAGAGTCGACTTCTGAGCCCAGATTTTACAGAAAATAAATTTTATACATATAGCAATAGATTAAAGATATAAACCATATAGCATGTATATAATACAAGATATTTATATTTCTTTACTTTAAGTAAATGTCCTCATTTTATTTTATTTATATTTTACCTTCCATTTATTTTAATACATAAATGTAAATAACAAAGTACCCCCCCATTTGGATTCAATAAAAATATCTAAAAAATCAAAATCCAAATAGATAAGAAAGTATATTTTTTTATTTAGAACAAATTCTGGATTTGGCGATTTTAGCACTTCCAAAATACATGCTTTCCATTTCTTGAAAAATTCATTACAAATTATTTTAATACTACTGAATATTAGCTATAAAAATACCGGGAGTTAGTTTTCAAAAATAGAAACATTTTCTTATATATTCCCTTATAATGCACTAATATTCCAGACTTGGAGAAATAACATTTCTTGATTCATTTTGATACACAAAGTAATATAATACTTAAGACATATCAAAAATCCATTAGAGGTTTTAAATATACTAAAAATAGTTTTACTAGAATTATGTTTTATTAAGCATCAAAACACACAATAAATTCATTGGGGCAATTTGGCTCAACAAGCCCATGTTGGTGATAGGGCTTAATTGTATACATAATTTTATTTATTTTTTATCTTAACCTTCTACTATTTTTCCTACATAAATGTGTGTTTATATGAATTTTGCATTGTTTTAATCTTGTTTTGTAGGAATCCAACAAAGAAAATAAATTCGAAGATTTGGGCGTAAAAAGAAAAATATATATATTATAAAGTTAATTTTATAATTAATATTATAAATAAAAAATAAATAAATATTTTAAATAACTAATATTATAATATAATTAAAGTTATTATATTTAATAGTATATTAAATATTATATATATTATTTTATATATATTATATTTTATCTTATATTATTTATATATAATATTATAATCACATAACTATTATATTTATATATATATTTTAATTGGCAATGGCGTGAATGCCATGTGCATATTTATATATATATATATATTATTAAACAAATCAAAGGCAGTGACTTGAATTGGGCTTGGCTAGGGCGGCCCATGTCATACATATATATATATATAATAATATGTGAACATGGGAAAAAAGGAGGAGGAGAGCTCTGGACGGCGCACAAGGAATTGAGGAGGAGGCGCACAGAAAAAAATAATCAATTGAAGATTTCTTCGCGGCACAATGAACGAGAAGAGATTGGAGAGCTTCTGATGTGCACAGTAAGGGAGAAATTGAGGAGAAGACAGTGCGGCCGCACGAGCATGTTTCACGCCCAGCACTAGCCGTACTCAAATCTGTTTTAGATCTGGGCAGGGAACTTCCTTCTCTTTTCAATTTTAGTATTTATTTTTACTTTAATAATGTCTAGCTAATTTATTTTAGCTAGGGTTTGGTTGGATTTTAATTCTGAAATTATGTGAGTATTTGTTTGGTTCGATTCAAAACCCGATTATTATTTGTGTGAGGAATTTATATTGTTGTGTTTAATGCTTTAAAAGATTGGCCACCTTTTAATGATTTAATGATTTATGCATGACTGACTAAAGGATTATTATAAATTAGATCCATAGGCAATATAAATCACATGTTTGACTATGAGATTGAAAGATGATTAGCTCATGTGTGGAAATTGAGGAAGCTTAGTGAGTCAAATCCCCTTCCGAGATTAGAGGTTTTCAAAGAACTTAATGCTTATTTATTTCGTTGATATCTGCTCAGAAATCTGATAGTGAAATTGAATTAATAAAGGATTAATATGACTTGAGAAAGCTTATTAATTAATTGAGGGAAATCCACCATCACATGCAAATAATTATAAAATACTGTAAAGGTATTTGTGGTTTTGAATCGGGTTGAATAGATAATTACATAACCTAAATTAAATGAAATCTAAACCCTAGTGCATTTATTAATTAATTTTTCTCACACAAAAATCAGTTTTTCATTTATTTTTATTGTTATTCATCCAATTAATTAATTAGTTCAACTTAGGTTAATTTAAAATTGTTTTGGTATTATGATCTAGTTCTCGTGGGGATCGACATCTTTTCATCACTATTTGCATATTTGACTAGGGTACACTTGCCCGAATTAATTGTACATAAAATCACACAACAAGTTTTTGGCGCCGTTGTCAGGGACTAGTTTATTGCATATCAAAACTACATAAGTTAGCCTTAGATTGAACATCTTTTTGTTTTCTTTTAGGTTTTACAATTTTAATTTAATTTTATTATTTATAATTTTTTTTCTCATCTTTCAGAAATTTTATTTTTAATTTTTTAATTTTTAGTATTTTTCTTTTTCTTTGTAGGTTTCTTGGTGCATGACATGGAGTAGTGGTGGAGAACTGATACCCATTGATCAAGAAATTGAAAAAACTTTGAAAAAGCAAAAGAAGGAGAAAAAGAACAAGATGGAGCAAGAATAAGCAACCCAAACTAATCCAAGGACATTGAGCTCATATACTACACTTACTCTGGATGGCACTACATCAAGCATTAGGAGGCCCAATGTGCAAGCAAACAATTTCGAGATCAAGCCTGCAATTATTCAGATGATCCAGATGAGTGTACAATTTTCTGGCCCTAATGATGATCCTAACTCTCATATTGCTAATTTTCTTGAAATATGTGATACTTTTAGGCATAATGGAGTTAATGAGGATGCAGTTCGACTTAGGTTGTTTCCCTTTTCCTTAAAAGATAGAGCAAAAGAATGGCTTAATTCTCTTCCAGCAGGTTCTATTACTACATGGAATGATTTGGCACAAAAGTTTTTATCTAAATATTTTCCACCTTCTAAAACGGCTAAATTAAGGAATGACATAACAACTTTTTCACAATTTGGTAATAAATCCTTATATGAGTCATGGGAAAGATTTAAAGAAATGCTTAGGAAATGTCCTCACCATGGTTTACCTGTTTGGATGCAAGTGCAAACTTTTTATAGTGGCATTAATCAATCTTTTCGTTCGATGTTAGATGTAACTGCAGGTGGTACCCTTATGAGGAAAACTCTCAAGGAAGCATATGAACTTTTAGAAGAGATGGCAGCCAACAGTTATCAATTGGACAATGAGAGAGCAAATAAAAAGGGAGTTGGAATTTATAATGTTGATTCTATCACTGCTTTATCTGTTCAAATTGCTGAATTAAATAAGAATTTGGGAGTTTCAGCTAGGAATGCTTCTTCTTCTTCTTCCTATTTTCTTTCTTGTGAGCTTTGTGGGCGAGGGGGACATGCTAGTGTAGATTGTCAAGTAGGAAATCCTTTTTCTTCTGATTCTTCTAAACAAGCTAATTTTATTTCCTATGGTGGCAACAAGTCATATTTTAATCCCTACTCCAACACTTGCAATTTAGGATGGAGGAGCCATCCTAATCTTTCTTAGAGTTATAATCAACAAAGAGTGCCCCCTGGCTTTCAACTACAACAACATCAAATTCCACAGGAGAAGAAGCCAAATTTGGAAGATATGATGGCAAAATTTATCAATAGTACAGAAGCAAGAATGCAAAGCTTGGAAACTCAAATTGGACAACTTGCCCAAGCAATTTCAAAAAGACCACAAGGAGGCTTGCCTAGCAATATTGAGAAGAATCCAAGGGAGCATGTAAAAGCCATCACTTTGCGAAGTGGAAAAGAACTTGAAAGTAAAGAAAAAGATAAAGAGCGTACAAAAAAGGAAGAAAGCCAAGAGCTTGAAGCCAAAGAGGAGGATCGAGAGCTATCAATAGAGAAAAATGGGAGTTCTTCTTCTCTTAATTTAAAATCTTGCAAAATCCCTCTTCCTTTTCCTAAAAGATTTCTAAAGGCTAACTTGGATAAATAATTTGCTAGATTTTTAGAGGTGTTTAAAAAATTGCATATTAACATCCCTCTTCTTGATGCTATATCATAGATGCCAAGTTATGCCAAATTTTTGAAAGACATAATTGTAAACAAAAGAAAGTTGGAGGAATTTGAGATGGTGAAACTTAATGAAGAATGCTCTGCAATTCTACAGAATAAATTACCTCCAAAACTTAAAGATCCAGAGAGCTTTTCTATTCCTTGCACTATTGGTGAAATTAAGTTTGATAAAGTTTTATGTGACCTTGGTGCAAGTATTAATTTGATGCCCTTTTCTGTTTTTAGAAAACTTGGATTAAACACTACAAAAAAATTGGGTTTTAGCGGCGGTTTTGTTGTCATTTAGCGGCGGTCACGCTAAGTGTTTTAGCGGCGGTTTTAACGGCGATTTTTAGCAACCGCTGGAATAACCGCCGCAAAATGAAATTTTTTGCGGCGGTTTTAAAATCGCCGCTAAATGCATAATTTCGTGGCGGTTTTGTTAAACTTAGCGGCGATTTTAAATTTTAATATTTTTTATTTTTTTTATAAAATATTTTGATTTTAGCGGCGGTTTTAAAACCGCCACTATTTTAAAACTAGAAAAAAAAATTAATTTTGGCTAACCGCACCAGCGCGCGGGCGCGGCCGCGTGCGCTGCTACAACCGCGCACGCGCACGCTGGAGCACCCACTGGGTGCACGAATTAATTCTGAACTCTGTTGCTCCCGAGTTTCGAACCCGGGTGGCCGGGATGCTCTTGCGCGCGCGTAACCACTCGATCCAGCAAGCTCCTTCAACATATAATCACGCAAATAATATTTATAGTAAACAAGCCATATATATTTATATTATATTATACAATATAATTATAATATACATTATATATATGTGTTAATATGTAATAAATAAATATATGATATATGATGAATAATAAATATTATATTTATATATTACATAAAAATAATATAAATATATCATAATATATAATTATTTTAATTAAAAAAAATATACATTTTTTGTACTATTTTAATTAAAAAATAATTGTAATAAAATAAGAAATAGAATTAATAAAGTTAAAAAAATAATACAAATAAATAAATTCTTTTTGAATATAATATATTCAGATTTATTTTTTATTTTTTAATTAATGTATAATATATATTCAGATTATTTTAACTTTTTAATTATTAATTTTTTAATTATTATTAATTTAATTTTATGAATTTAGTTGGAGTCATTTTAATTTTTTATTTTTATTTTAATTTTTAATTTTTAATTTTTTTATATTTTAACGTGTTGGAGTCATTTTTCATTTTTTTTTGTATTTTTAATTATTTAATTTAATTTTTATTTAATTTATGCATAATATATGTTTAGATTTAATTTTTTAATTTATAATTTTTTTACTTTTTATTAATTTAATTTTTTTATTAATAATATAATTTTTTTGTATTTTTTATTTAATAAATTTAGCGGCGATTTCAAACCGCCACAAAAATTAATTTATTTTTTATTTTTTAATTATTATTTTTTTTTTTTGTATTTTAGCGACGATTTTCGAAAAACCGCCGTTAAATTTAATTTTAATTTTTTTATTTAATGAATTTAGCGGTGGTTTTGAACCGCCGCAAAAATTAATTTTTTTATTTTTTAATTATTAATTTTGTTTTGTATTTTAGCGGCGGTTTTTTGAAAATCGTCGCTAAATTTAATTTTAATTTTTTTATTTAATGAATTTAGTGGTGGTTTTGAACTGCCGCAAAAATTAATTTTTTTATTTTTTAATTATTAATTTTTTTTGTATTTTAGCGACAAATGCTAAGAAAACCGCCGCCAACCGCCGCTAAAAAACCGCCACAAAAAAACCTGTTTTTTGTAGTGAAAAGAACCAACGCCTACCACTATTTCTCTTCAGTTGGCCGATAGAAGTATCAAATATCCAAGGGAAGTAGTGGAAGATGTTTTGGTAAAAGTAGATGAATTTATTTTTCTTGTTGATTTCATTGTTATGGATATGGAAGAAGATTATGATATGCCCCTAATTTTAGGGAGACCTTTTCTTGCCAGAGGGAGGGCTTTGATTGATGTCCAAATATCCAAGGGAAGTAGTGGAAGATGTTTTGGTAAAAGTAGATGAATTTATTTTTCCTGTTGATTTCATTGTTATGGATATGGAAGAAGATTATGATATGCCCCTAATTTTAGGGAGACCTTTTCTTGCCAAAGGGAGGGCTTTGATTGATGTCCAGCAAGGAACACTTAGCCTTAGAATTTATGATGAGACAGTTATTTTCAATGTGTTTAAGGCTACAGAATATTCTAATGACAATGAAAAAGAAGTCTTTAGGATAGATGACATTGATGATTTGGTAGAGAGATCAGATGAGCCTATAGAAAATTGCATTATTAACTCTTTTGATGAGCAGGAACAAATTTTAAATGCCAAGAACAAGGTCGTGGGCGTGGGCAATTTAAAAAAAAAAATGTTATCCATTCAAAAAATACAAGTTGTTGCCTTTGGATGTTCCTTCTTTTTCTTCAAAAGCCAAACCACCAAGTCATGAAAAGGAAAAGTTGATAAGGGTGTTGAGGGAGCAAAAGAAGGGAATTGGATTGAGAGTTGCTAGCATTCAAGGAATAAGTCCATCAATTGGCACAAACAAAGTTTTAATGGAAGAAAGATTCAAGCCTCCGTAAAGATGGAAACCTAGTCAAGCTAATGACTATAAAGAAGCGCTTGATGGGAGGCAACCCATTCGAAATATTTTTTTTTTTCTTTTTATTTCTCTTAATTTTAGAATATTCTTGGATTGATTTCTTATTTCAATTTTTTTTTTTTTTAGGACTTGTTGAATCCAGAAATCCAGCCCCTCTTCTTCAAAAGAATAAGGCCAACAATCTTCAAGCATTTCAAGAAGGCCTACATCAGGGGAGTTTTTCTTTTCTTTTCTTCTTTTCTTATTTTTAAACATTAGGGACAATGTTTAATTTAAGTGTAGGGGTGGGAAATTCAATAATTCTCAAATTTTTTGACTGAAAAAAAAAAGAGAAAAGAAATATATAATGTGCATGAATAATGATTTTCTTTAGAAAATATGTTTTATTTTCATGTTTAGGCCGATTTCATATTTCCTGTATTAACTTTGGTTCAATGCATAGTTAATTCAAAATTGGGAACTGTTCTATTTGATTATTGATTATAGATTTAACAGTATTAAGGAAAAGGAATTGACTATGCTGGATTATTATGATTGTTGAAATATATGTTTCTTGATAAAATTCATGGAATTTTGTGATTATGCATGATTGATTATGTGAGAATAATATTGTGATTATTTCTCGAAACTAAGCCTAAACAGAGTTGAAGTAAAATGGGATGATGGAAAAAAAAGAAAAAAAAAGAGCAAAAAAAAGAGAAAAAAAAAGATATTATTGCTATTTATCTCTACTCCTATGTTTTGAGCTGCTTAGTAGTAACTGGGGGTTGACAGTGTGCTCCTACATCATCCTTCACGTCAAACAGTAGTTCAAAATATGAGTATACAAATGCATTCTAAGCAATTATTTAGGAGAATAACCGGGTGTCTTCATCACAAAATGTCAGCATTCGCGCCAAAAGCCAAGTAATGCTTAGAAAAGAGTGATTCAAAAGCAAAAAAAAAAAAACAAAAAACAAAAAAATCATCCCTATTACTCCTTATGTTTGTAGTAGTAGAGAGAAGTGATTGCAAGAAGGCTATTGCATGAATTAATTTTGAAGTATGCATGGCATCAAAAATGATGATTTTGCATGACTAATTCTTTCAATTAATACTTTTGGATTTAAAGTTGATATGATAATATGGATGGTAACCAATTTTGTGATTAATTATGCGTTGATATGTTATTGGAATTCTTGATTTTGGCTTAGCATGAAAATGAAATATTTATTTTGTATTTCTTCTCTACTTTGCTTGAGGACAAGCAAAAGGTTAAGTGTGGGGGTATTTGATAGGGCTTAATTGTATACATAATTTTATTTATTTTTTATCTTAACCTTGTGCTATTTTTTCTACATAAATGTGTGTTTATATGAATTTTACATTGTTTTAATCTTATTTTGTAGGAATCCAACAAAGGAAATAAATTCGAAGATTTGGGCATAAAAAAATATATATATATTATAAAGTTAATTTTATAATTAATATTATAAATAAAAAAATAAATAAATATTTTAAATAACTAATATTATAATATAATTAAAGTTATTATATTTAATAGTATATTAAATATTATATATATTATTTTATATATATTATATTTTATCTTATATTATTTATATATAATATTACAATAACATAACTATTATATTTATATATATATATATTAATTGGCAGTGGCGTGAATGCCATGTGCATATTTATATATATATATATATATTATTAAACAAATCAAAGGTAGTGGCTTGAATTGGGCTTGGCTTGGGCGGCCCATGTCATACATATATATATATAATAATATGTGAACTTGGGAAAAAATAGGGAGGAGAGCTCTGGACGGCGCACAAGGAATTGAGGAGAAGGCGCACAGAAAAAAACAATCAATTGAAGATTTCTCCGGAGCGTAGTGAACGAGAAGAGATTGGAGAGCTTCTAACGTGCATAGTAAGGGACAAATTGAGGAGAAGACAGCGCGGCCGCACGAGCATGTTTCACGCCCAGCACTAGCCGTACTCAAATTTGTTTTAGATCTGAGCAGGGAACTTTCTTCTCTTTTCAATTTCAATATTTATTTTTACTTTAATAATGTCTAGCTAATTTATTTTAGCTAGGGTTTGGTTGGATTTTAATTCTGGAATTATGTGATTATTTGTTTGGTTCGATTCAAAACCCAATTATTATTTGCGTGAGGAATTTATATTGTTGTGTTTAATGCTTTAAAAGATTGGCCACATTTTAATGATTTAATAATTTATGCATGACTGACTAAAGGATTGTTATAAATTAGATCCATAGGCAATATAAATCACATGTTTGACTATGAGATTGAAAGATGATTAGCTCATGTGTGGAAATCGAGGAAGCTTAGTGAGTTAAATCCCCTTCCGAGATTAGAGGTTTCCAAAGAACTTAATGCTTATTTATTTCGTTGATATCTGCTCAGAAATCTGACAGTGAAATTGAATTAATAAAGGATTAATATGACATGAGAAAGCTTATTAATTAATTGAGGGAAATCCACCATCACATGCAAATAATTATAAAATACTGTAAAGGTATTTGTGGTTTTGAATCGAGTTGAATAGATAATTACATAACCCAAATTAAATGAAATCTAAACCCTAGTGGATTTATTAATTAATTTTTCTCACAAAAAATTCAGTTTTTCATTTATTTTTATTGTTATTCATCCGATTAATTAATTAGTTCAACTTAGGTTAATTTAAAATTGTTTTGGTATTGTGATCTAGTTCTCGTGGGATCGACATCTTTTCATCACTATTTGCATATTTGACTAGGGTACACTTGCCCGAATTAATTGTGCATAAAATCACACAACAGTTGGCATGGCCTCCTAGGCCTCCCTAACCCTCACCTTAAGATCAGACATCCGTTCATCAACCTTCCTCTCCAGCTTTGCCTAGATGCTCTCCTTTGTTTTCTTAATTTCCTCCATATGAGGGTAGCGGAGTCTAAACAACAGGTTCAACATCTCTGACTCCATCATCCGAGCCACTGCCACAAGACTGAGAGCCTGTTGCTCAACGTGGTAGAACATCTTGGGAGACCTAAGAGAGGCCAACGTCATCCGGTCAACCGCCGTGATTAGTTGCTCGTCGATGAACTGACTGGCCAATAACTCGGGGTCGTTGGGTCTAACCAATTTCGTTTCCTTCCCGATCCGGCTCAGGATCGTGGAAGCGGGATAGCTCAACCTCGCCTCCTCCAACCTTTTCCTTTTTCGATGAAGCACCAACTCTTTGGCCATGGTTGGCTCCTTGGAATGACACAAAGTGAAAGGTTAGGCCGAGACATGCATGTTAGGCGATGAGGTCAGCAAACAAGCCGATGGCGAAGGTAAGGCAGATCAACTTAGAGCAGGAGCTTTATCCGAGCAAGACTTCAAAGGCTTCGAAGGTTTGGCAAGCTTCGAGGGGGCTAAGGCCTTTTTGGAAGCTCAACCCAACGGCTCGGAGCTTGCTGAGGCCACCTTCTTCTTCTCATAACGGGCCTTGACCTCTTCATTGGTGAGCTTCCGTGCCATCTAGCCTGAAACAAAGGAAACAAACATCAGCAAGGAAGAAAAAGGGGAAAACTGAGCTAAGGAAAACAGATCGAAACCCTACACATGTACATCGCTAGACCCTCCTTGTCTCTACTGCACCACACGAAGACGAGTGAGGGCAACACCACCGGGTCGGATGCAAGCACATCTATCATTGCTTGATCCCCCACACCTAGGCTATCGTACTCTATTGTCCTGAAGGAAGGCAACTCCTTGCACCAGTACAAGGGGTACCTCGTTTTTCCCTTGTTGTTAGAAAAGAAAGCCAACTCGGACTTTGCAGAGGACACCTTGAAGAAACCAACCTTGAAGTTCTTGTACGAACTGTCAAAGGCTTGTAGTAGCTTCATCTTTGGATTTCCACTCAGCGATACCTAGCTACCTTTGCCGACTCTCTTCGATTGAAAAAAGTAGAAGAACACCTCGACATTGCCTTGTTGGTTGAGGAAGAGACATAACACCTCGAACGCTTGAACAAACGCCCAGCTATTCGGATAGAGTTGGGTTAGGGCCACGTTCAGTGCCAAGATCGAGCTCTGAAATTCGGTGAAGAGAAGAATGCCTTGTACATGAAGATCGATCCAGCATCTACTTTTGAGTCTAACTACATGTAGACTTGTTCTCCTTCCCCAGACAGCTGACACTTGAACAAACTTTCCTTTTTCTAGGCCACTAAGCAAATCCGTGTCCTTGGCATGGCGACATCAACTGGAGAGTTGTAGGTCAAAACGACCTTGGCCACATCCTCACTCACCTAGCTGTATTTATTGCCAGCATGAGAACTCATTGCAAGGGCTTTTCCAGCCATAAACGAAGCACATGCACTGTCCTTGGAGGAACCAAGGAAAATAGTGCAATCAGAACTTGGCACCTAGCATAAGTTCCAAATTCAAACCCTAACTTGCCCTAACAAAACTAGCCAATGGGGCTCGTCATCAGATCAGATGACAGGCCCATCGTCGGCGTAACACTCTCTCCCAAACTCTCACTAAAACCTTTATTAATGAAAATATCAAAACAAAGGGATTAAAGTTTAAGAAATTACCTTGGGGACAAAGGAATTGAAGGAACTGAATAGAAGGAGGAGCCTCAACCACTGCTGGTAAAATGACCTTGACCGAAGTTGTGAAGCACAGAAAACACAGAAGATTCATGAAGATGCATGAGTTTTAAAATGGAAGAAAACGGAAAAAGTGGGATGTGAAGCGAGAAGTGACCCTTATATAAGTACCAAACAACACATCCAACTGTTAGAGATATGCCCCACAAGCCAATTATATTTACATGTAATTGATCATATTTTATATTGTGACTCTTTATCTTCAATCAATTATTATTGCAAGGCATTATATTTTTTTTGTTTGTCATTGATAGTTGTCTTTATTATTTCCATATTTGACAAAGTCCATAAATCAGATAGGCTCGTGGAATATGGTCGTGCATAGAGATGACGATCATGAAACATATTCCTTATAAGCCTTAATCTTAAATGTTCCTAATCATAGAGTTATTAGGATTCGACACTATTAACTCGGATAGACTAGCATATATGATGCATGCTCAATTAAGAGAATGTCTTGTTTCATGGACATTGGTGTGTGGACACTAGTGCATATATGTGGGTGCTTATTATAAGAATAAGTACACTGAACTGACCAGCTACAGAATTCCTAATGGTAATTGTTGATTGTCGAATTAGAATTTCTGTGTTGCAATAGTGCAGATTGGTCCTTAGACTTGAGACATCATGGTAGTCTTATATTTGACTAGTTACGCTTTGGTTCTTTTTTAGATTCCAATGGAGTCATTAACAAATTATCACTGGGCGTAACCTTATCACATATGAAGGGTTGTGAATGTCGAAATAGGATTCATCACTTATCGAAAAGATGAGAAGATGTCCTATGTATTTCGATGATTTCATGACTGAGAAAATCCTTGGCCAAGGTGTTTTGATTTCATCAAACAAGTCATAAATTTGGAATGGATACATAGTTGTTGAATGATTAGGGTTTCGTCATAAAACCATATCCTAAATTCAATCGGGACATAGTTGATGAAAAGATTTTACTGTACGGTAATTGCAATTGAAAAGGTCCGTGTTTTTTCATCGTTGGCTAGGCGTTCATGGCATGTTGCTAGACATTAACCATGATATGTAGGGTTTTAGAATTAATTTGATTAATTCTAAAACTATTAATTAAAGAGTTTAATTAAGAAGCCCATGAGATGAGCTAATTATGAAGCCCATAAGTTTAATTAAAGAGTTTAATTATTCTAATGAGTTGGGCCTTCATATAGCCCTATAGAATTGACCCTACATCTAGCCCAATGGTGGACCTAAGGGGTCACACACTTGGGTCGAGCCCGTTCCACAAATTAAAAGAGAGATACGGCCCAATATGATTATGGGCCGGACCTAAATCGTTTAGGGTTTTTCCAAAGACATAATTAGGGTTTTTACTCTATAAATAGGCCACTTAAGAAGCTGGAAAAATAAGGGAGAAAATCGGATCTCTCATTGGAGGCGCCTAGGGTTTGCTAGCACTACTCAAGGCGTTGTGGAAAAGGGTCGATCGTGTGGACCGACTTGGAGGAGTCTGCGCTTGCAACTCTACAGATCAAATAAGGCAGAATCGAAGCTACGCGGTTGGCCGGTTTCTAACACCAACCACCAAAGCTAATTCATCGTGAAATGACCAATAAGATCATGTTTATCACATACTGAAGGCGGAAAGGCACTTCTCCATCTACATCACACCGCCTCATAGGCCTAACACTTCAAATTTCAGGAGCGTGCATCTGTGTCAAAGCATTGAAAGCCACCCCCAAAACCATTTAAGGCTCTATGCGATCCTTAGAGAAAATTGATAAAACCCTTAAACGCCCGTCACCTCGAACATACCGAGCTCAACCACCTCGGTCGCGTACAATTGACCTCAATCATCTTAGTTACACATCCTGAGCTGGACTTCGATTACAAAGCGCCACCTCTTCAACTAATGCACCCCGAGCTCCTTTACAATGACTTGGTAATCCAAGCTTGAAAACTCGCCCTGGAAAACATCCGACCTAGGAGTCTCGACTCGAGCTCAGTTGTCAAACTAGCTATCTCGATTTTACACGAAAAAGTCTAGCTATCATCTTTGCATTCCAAGCTTGAATCCTCGCCTAGTGAACATCCGATCTAAGGGGTTGTGGACTGTACTGATCCAATTGGGCATAGCCTTGTAAAGGCCCAAAACCTCCACTGGCCTTCCGACCCCATATCTGCCAGCAACGATCATCATCACTTTTGTACCTGTAACACTCCTGCCCCCATTACAAGTTCCATAAACATTTAATGTAGTATTTAATGAAGGTCTAGTCGGCACCACACCTTCATCAGAGAGCCTCGTCGGCATCGGATACCATCTCATCCTACTGTAACACCCTGCAGAGGCTTGCTTGCATGTCATGGAACCTCTTCATCCCTCTATATAAGGTAGTCTGCTCGAAGACCAAGATATGTTCTTTTCAGCCTATCGACAGTTTGCCAACTCGATCTCTTACTCATTTCACCATCGGAGTGTTTTGTAGGTCTTGCGACCCAGAACTAGCCCCAACGTCCCAGAATCTCCCCATTTGGCAATCCTTTGGGCCAGATGGAACAATACTAATTTTCTTTGGTACTCTAAACCATTTCAAGACATGATATCATACAAAATTGATGTTTTCTATCAACTTGAAACTTGGTTTTCATTGACAAGTTTCCATATGAGTAAAGTTTCAAAACTAATATAAAAAGGTAAATAATGCTTGTCATTTCCTAACTACAGTTGCCGTAAATATGCACAAAGAGAAGATTAGATCAAATTACACAAGAACCTGATCAACAAATCACTGTAGGTGACTATACCATTTCGTATTGTTGTGTAGCCCTAGGTAATAGAGATACTTATCATTATTCAATATTCATCACAATGAGTTTTAATAGCCAACTAAAAATGAACTAAAAGAGAGATACTACATAATTTTCATTTTTTATGCAAACATTAAAAGCAAAAAAAAAAAATTATCATCCTAATAACTTATATTTACAAAATACTAGTATTACATCATTTTAGCAACATTTTCTAGGTAATAATTTGGCAAAAATATGATTTTGCATTCAAAATTATAAAAATATATTCAAGCATGCTTACACTTCACTCACGTTAAGAATATATTCAATATTTAACACCCCCCCCCCAAAAAAAAAAAAAAAGAAAAGAAAGAAAATTAACACAAAAATCTGAAGTTCCAAACAATTCATTCGAAATGAAGGCAACAATACATGATAACAATCTTGAAACATAATAAAAAGTTCTTTTTATTATTATGAAACCAGATAAGCTTAAAGCTTGTTTTCCTCAATACAAAGATAGAAATTAACTCTGAATATTACCACGAACAAAGATCGGCAGATAAATGCTACCAATGACCTTTCTTAGAGGCAAAAAAATGACTTTTTTAAAGACTAGCCCATATATTGGAAAGCAATTAACCAGTCCAAAATATCATTCTTTAATTGTTGGTTCATAAACTTCATACTCTTCACTGCAGAAGCATCCCCACCATTCCCTTCAACATTAAGACATTGCTGACAAATTGAAATATCGGCAGAGAATACGTCATAATCTTCATTGATAGATTTAACATTGGTTGCTCCTTGCTCATCGGCTTTCTTAAGACTGTCAATGATTGAGGTGTAAGCCTTGGCACATGGTTTAGCACACGCCTTCGGAACGTGTGAATTATTTGAAAGAAATTCAAGATCTTTCTGAGTCTTGAAAACCCCTTGGAATTTCTCCTTGATGAGTTCAACATCTTTTTTTACGTTGCCTTCATAGACTTGAAGAACAATACGTTTGCTGATAGGTTGGGATTCTGGGGATAGTGAAGGTTGGGGTTCTGGGGTTAAAGGAGTATTGCGGGTCGATTCCACTAACAGTGAAAATGCAAGGCAACTGATGGAGATGGTTATGAAAACTAAACTCTTGTAGAGTCCCATTGCCCTTTTTCTACTTTTTTCCCTTTTCTCTGTCAATGGTAAATTGTTGGAGAAAAGGGAAAAGAGTTAACGTTGGTGGAATGAAAAGATAAGAACAAGTATGAGGGGTTTATATAGATGTTCGTGACTGGTTCACCCTACAAAATAGGATGTCCTTGTAAAACGCAAAATCTAATACATATTATCTAAATATAGAAAATTATAGTTACTCCATCATGGGATTTGCCTCCCAAAGCTAAACTTTCGAAATTTTGTAACTTCCAAAATGTCTATCTTTAGACAATTAAGGATAACCATTTGAAGGTTTTAAGGAGTTCCCTTTATTAATATTTTTTTCTATTATAAACAAGAAACAAGGTTGCTCTTTAAGATTAGAATTAATCTGGAATCAATATGTGCTTTCAAAGAAAGGTCAACAATAATGTATTTAATTAATTAGGCTAATAGTATTTTTGATTAATTATATAGAATAAAATTTAGGAAAATTACACACTACTCTTAAGATTTAAGATCATTGTAAATATTATCTTTTAACAATTGAGGAAATACACTGAGTGTCTCTACGATTTAATGCTATGTTGCAATTTCTCCCTATTGTTAGTTATTCATTAAAAATGACCAAATACCTTTATATTTAAAAACATTCTCCTCTTTCTCATTTTTCTTCCGGGCTTATCTTTCTTTCCCCTATTGGACATAAATGTTATAAAAGCATAGCAACGCCATGTCAACGACAACATTTTAGAATAACCATAAGAACAACATTTTTCAACGATAACATTTCATAGTAACCACGAGAACAACATTGGTTCTCCCTTTCTATCACTCGTTGATAACCCAAATGTATTCATCCCCCATATTTTATCTCTCCTCCTCTATCTTCTCCAATAATCCACTTGTTTTTTTTAATTATTTTAAAATCAGAGAAAAAATGAGAGAGAATGAAGAGGAAAAGGATAAAAGAGAGAGAGAGAATCAATGGTAAATGGGTGTTTTGTCCCTTTCTTTAATAACAATAGAGGTTATTTATATCAATAAATTGGGATGGGTGGTTCTTGCAATTGCATCAAATCTCAGGGATCATTATTGCAATTTTATTAGAATTTATTTCTTGAAATATTAAGCACTATAAGCCAAAATTCTATAGAGATGTATTATTATTATTATTATTTGCTTTTTATACAACTAATATTGTTTAAAGTAAGTAGTATGATATTGTTTTTGAGTTAATTTGGTCAAGAGAGAACCATTAATTTAATTAACGAATTCAAAAATCATCAATTTTTACAAAAAACACCCCCTTCCCCCACCTCGCGCCAAATATGTAGCATCTTTTGCTAAGGGTTGGTAGAGAAAAGCCATATATTGGGCTCATGGGCTAAGGGTCGGTGGTTGAATCTCAATTTTCTGATTGCTGGACCAGATTTGAGTTCATCGCAATGAACCTAGATTCATTATCTAGAGAGAGAGAGAGAATGAACACAAATAATCTATGTAGATAGAAAAAGAAAGTGATAAGAAGAATAAGAATAATAATAAGAAGAAATTAGAGAGATAAAGAAGAATAAGAAGAAAATATTAAGGAAAGAGAAGAAGAAGAAGAAGAAGAAGAAGAAGAAGAAGAAGAAACTAGAGAGAGAGAGAGTGAGTGAAACCTTTGATCTTGAATTTAGATTTGGATTTGAAGAAGAGAAAGAAACGAAAAAAAAACCAAAAGATATAATGAAACCCTTTATTTGGAAGCATGTACGGGTCCAAAAAAAAAAAAACCAAAAGAGAGAGAGAGAGAGAGAGAAGAGAAAGAGAAATGAGTCAAAGAGTTAAAAAAAGAAATAAGATGTCTTTACTTTCATTGTCGCTACTGTCATCGTGAACAAATCCCGTCGTTGTCGATGTTTGTAGTCGTTATCGTTTCTCTCTTGATTTTAGTCATTTTCATCATTCATTCATTGTAAATAGATGGAGAAAACAATGGAGGAGATATGAAAGAGATGAAAATGATGAGAATAAATTTAAATATAGGGATATTTTAATTTTTTATAAAATTTTACAATAGCTATCAACATGGAAAAAATTGTAACATAACATTAAACTCTAGGTACTCTTTTGTATTTTTTTCAAATGCAAAAAATATTTTTTACAATTACTCTAAATCTCAAGAATCGACTAGGTGTAATTCTCCCTTCTTATTCCTGTAGAGTAATTATATATAAAAAAAATGTATCTATTTTAGATTCTAAATTTGTTATGTTTTTAATAAAAAAGTTAAGTTTTGATGACGTGAGTTTTTAAATTTAAAAAACTGAACAACAAGGATTAAATTTAATCTTTTGACAAAAAGTGATATATTTAATTTATATATTTTTTAAAATTGCATAAAAATTAATATAATACATATATAATACGTGATATATTTAATCTATTTACAATGAATTGTTGTTCAGTAAAAATAATATGATTGTAATTTATAAATTTATCTATAAATCTATTGTAATTAATTAAAATATTTTGGATGAAATTTCGGGGGGATTTCCATAGGAAAACAGGCCATCTCTGCTGGTTCATAGCGCACATTGCACGCAACCGTTGCGAGCAGGGCCCATCGCTGCCACAACACCATCGGACCTCTCGAACTGGGCCCACCGCGTTTATACTTTCGTGGTACATTCACCGAAGTGTAATTGGCGTTCTCCCTTTTGGCCTCTGCTGCTTCACAGAGATGATAAGTCGATACTAAGCCAGTTTGTTTTCCGAGCAAATCAACAACGGCCTCCACTAGCACCCAATTGTAGGACGGAGCTTTTCTCCTTTCTGGGTCTTCTTGAGTAATCTACTGAACTCTAGATAAATAACAAAAGAGATGAAAAGACAAAATGGCCAACATGAAATACCATTCACTCGACAAATAGCCTCTCAATGTAAAAAGCTGTTGACCTTGATGGAACCATATAGAGTCAAAATCTGAAAGTACATGTTGATTGTAATATGAAGCAAGGTAGCATATTTTGCTGACCAATACAACAACAATCACAAACCTTAAATCCCATTATTTTGCAGAGCAATCTGGAAAAACAAAAATTCAGGTTCTTAATTAGGCCTTTTACTCTTTATGTTTTACTTAGCAGAGCTCAAAACTCTTGAAAAGAAATCCCCTAGGCTAAACGTCATGATCATAGAACCTCTATATTGAAATTCTGTAATTCCCAGAAAATTGGATAATGGTTCTGTAACAGCAAATCTGAAACAAATACCTACCTCCTCTCGGGGTTCAATTCAAGAGGCTAAATTTGAATCTAGCCACTGAAATTCAAATGGGAGTGCAAAACAGATCTTTAAAAGCTATGATGATTTTATCCAGTTTTCTTGGGTATAACAATCTAGTGTTTTGTTTACTTCAAACATTTATCTTCTCAGTCTGATCATTTGAACCATTTCTAACAATTGATGTGGCAATAAACTATGCTTATTTTTTCCTTTGTCAATAATATGATAATATTCTACAACTACAACTTCTTTTGTGCTTCATAATTTGCATAGAACAAAAGCAACTCGAGGGATGTGAAGGATTTAAGTTGCACTTCTGTCTATTTTTCAGGATATTGAAGTACAAAAAAATCCAGTTCCCAATGAAACATATAAATTACAAAATATCAAAGTAGCATTTTAGCATCATCAAAGATACAAGATTCTGAAAGGTGCATTACCAGCCAAACAAGAACTTTATGCTGGCTCCAAGGATGGGAAGTCTGGTGAAAAATGAAAGTAGATAATCATCTCATTCTTATACTGTCGGAGGCAGCTTGTGGGGAGCTTAGATTAGAACATTAGCATAGCACCACAGAAGGTTCCTAATTAAAGAATCCATCTAACCAAAATGTTAGAACTGTAAATAATACTTAAGAAGAAAAAATCTTGACATTACCCTCAACAAAACATTTTGCATCTTGTAATTCCTACAAGGCCATTGACTTTGCTTGATTTTCGCATGCTTTCCAGCTATAGATCTGAATGAACAATGAGAAAATTCTTAATTCTCTCTTAAAAAGTTTGATTCTTTATGTAAAATGACAATATATTGTGAAACAGAATTACTGATTTTGATCATGGCAAGGGTAACACCGAGAACAAACAAGAATCAGTGAAACTGCTCATGACTTTCGTATGAAGCAAATGATTCATAGCCCTAGATAGATAGTAAAGATTGAAGCTGCTATGTGAAGCTAGTAATACATGATAAATGAATTCTTTAACCCAAGATGCAATTAATTTGTAATTTCATTAAAAATTATCAGTAACCTTCCTAGCAATTAAGGAGGAAGAATAATAGGAAAAGAACAGGTTGCAAAAACATTTTGGGTACTTCCATAAAAAGAAATGGTCCTACACTCATACTATTGCAATACAGGGAAAATTCATGTGCTTTGTTGTCTAGGTCATTTGTCGGCTATAATGTTCCTCATTATATTTGCATTAATAACATTATATCTTCTTTCAAACTTTGTCTTTACAACAATTGATTCTTCCCACTAAATTTATTCATTTATGGCAAAGAGCTTCCTCTATTTCTTATGCCTCCTGGGGCAGTTACGACAAAACATTAGGCTGCGTTCTCTTTCTTGTTTTCGGCCTATTTTTAGTTTTTAATTTTTTAAAATAATAAAAATAAGTTTACTTTGATGTTTTCAAAAACATATTTTCGAAAAAAAAAATTACAAAGAAAATCCAAAACAACAAACTTGGTTGTTTTTAGCCAAAACAAACTCACCCTCCAAAACACAGAAAATACATTCATTTTCACTTTCTCTTATTCTCTTCTCTCTTTAAAGCCATCACTGCCTCTTCTCTTCAAGCCATGACCACCGCCATTGCTTCCTTCTTTTCCTCTTTTTAAGGCCAGATCTGCTGCCACCGCTTCGTCACCCACGCCTATCGCTTTCCTGGCCAGCGACTTTCGCCAACCCGTCACAGCACCCATCGTCGCTCCTATTGTCTTCCATTGCTATTGTCATCGGCCATCGTCGTTGTCAGCCATCCGCGGCCTATCTCTTGTGGTGAGTCTCCCACGTTAGTTGTCAAATGATCCCCTTCGTCTTCACCTTGGTTGCATCCACAATCGCCGTTCTCCAACATCGCCTTTTGCCATACATCGTCTTCGGGCTTCATAGCAGCGGCACTGACTCTTCGCCAGCAATGGTGTTGCTTACCTTGCTGGTGGCAAGGAAAGGGGAGAGAGATGAAGATGGGTTGGTTACTGGAAAGAATAGTTGCTTATCTATTCTGTCAACAATTTGTTTCGTAGAAAGCCTCCAATGGCTAGTTTTTCAAACTCCAACGGTCAAAAAACGGCTAGTTTTTGGCAAGGCTCTTGAGATGCTTATAAATACTAATAACAGGAACACCTTAAAGAGACTAATGGATGGAAATGAAGTGAAGTGAGTTTACAAATTATTTACATCTTCTCAATTGTAATTATGCTTTAAATTTTCTCTCTCAAAGGCTTTAATCTTAATTTGTATTTTAGCATTCAAGCCTTGTTTTTATCTTAAGAGATCTTGTAACTAAGAGATTCATCTCTTAGATTCTCACTTATTGTACATTTCTTGTATTTCCTAGCTTGAGTAGCTAGAGGGCCTACTTGTCTAAGTAAGAGGTTTGTAAATTCCTAGCGATTAATGCTATAAGGCCTACCAATTTTGGTAGGAGGATTAGTGGATTGGTTTACAAAATCCTTAGTAAGGAGTTAAGGTAATGGATTAGATTTGGTTTAAGTTGAACCACTATAAATCCTTGTGTTCATCTCTTGCTTATGCCTTTTTGTTTCATTTATTATTTCAAGCATTTCAATAACTTTACTTGCATTATATTCTTATTTGTTTTGAAAAAGATTTCAAGTTTTCAAGCTAATTTTTTAAATAACCCAATTCACCCCCCTCTTGGGTTTGTGCCATAGCATTTCAAACCTATCGATTAATTGGTATCAGAGCCCAACTCCTTGTTTCAAGGTCTAACAACCTAAGGAGAGATCCATGGCTTTTAAGGAAGGTTATCCTAAAAATGTGGCACCTTATTTTGATGGCTCATTTTATAATTCTTGGAGAAAAAGGATTTGTATTTTCTTGCAATCTATTGATTTAAATTTGTGGTATATTGTAGAAAAAGGATTTGTTTCAAAACCAAAATCCATTTGGAGTGAAGATGATAAAAATAATTTTGTTTTAAATATCAATGCCAAGAAAATTTTGCATCAAACCTTGCATGAAAATGTTTATACAAAAATTTCTAAGTGCTCTAATGCTAAGGATATTTTGAATACTCTTGATTCAATTTATCTTACTAATCAATCTTGTGAGCATGTTGATGATAGTGTACAAGTTGAAAATCCTTCGAATCATCAACAAAGAGAGGAGGAAGAAAACTCAAAATCCATCCCATGATTCATAGCTAAGGAAGGAAATGAGGTAATCTCTACTTCCACTTATGATTTTGATGATAGTAATGATGTTGAAAATGATCGTGAGTCTAGTTCTTTGAATGTTAAAAATGACGATCATGATACTTTTTCAACTGAAGAGTTGTTGAATGCTTTTAATAATTTATATGACAATTTTGAAAAACTTTGTTTAGAGAACAAAACTCTTCAAAAATAATTAGATTTATTGTTAAGTGAATTGGAAGTTTTAAGATCAAATAACGAATATTTGTTTGCCTCCAATAAAGATTTTTTAATGGAAAATGATTTGAAAGAAACTAAATTGAAATCTCCTAATGGTACTTTAAATGAGAAACCTATTTTAAATAGGAAAATTTCAAATTCATGTGATCATGACAAAGGTGTTCAAAACTTTCATAGTCAAGAGCTAATGTCAAAAGCTCATTTTTTCACACCTCTCATGATGTTAAATGTTTTTATTGTTGTAAATTAGGCCACATTGCATTTTGTTGTCCTTTTAAAAGGAAATCATCTAGTGGACCTAAAATAAAATGGATTCCTAAGGGAACTAAGGTATCTAATATTTCTCATACTAAACCCCAAGAATCCAATCATGTTTTCATACCTAAAAATTTTCATTTTAAGAGGAAAGTGCATAAGGATAAAATGAAAAAAAAAAAATCAAACAAAAATCCTTTTCTTCACACCCTAGTGATTGGTGTCAATTTATAAACAAAGGCTTTGTAAGAAATAATCCACATAGGCTTAAACAACTATGGGTTCCAAAGGGAACCTTCTATGCTAACATTGGTGAACCCAAAGTGTTTTGGGCACCAAAGGCTTGTGGATAGTTAATCTTACATATTTGCTTGACATCCAAATGCAACTCAAAGTGAAATTTGTATGGATGTATCAAGCATGAAGAGAATAGCAAGGTGAAGAAGAATATCACCTCTCTTTCTACCAACCAAGACTAAGAGATATTTAAATTTCATCCTTGGTGGTATATTCCCTAAACTCTATGTTTGTAATTTTGATGATTTTGAACTATAAGTTTGCCTTTATGATTTTGTTGAAAATGTTTATTGATTTTTAAAAATAAGGGAGATTTATAGTGTTTTGATATAGACATTGACTAAGGGGGAGAATTTTTCCTAGTAAAAGGTCTTAAACTCAACCTAATTAGCATAAGTTAATTGTGAGACATAGAGTATGCTTTAATGCCAAATCATGTGAAGTATCTTATCTCAAAACAAAGGAAATAAAAATAATAGGTAATAGGATAGAAAATGTGTATATCATTTACTTAGATTTATCCTTGTCTAGTATTAAAAAAATGTCTAGTATCAACCATTTCTCAAAAATACTTGGCTATGGCATAAGAGACTAGGTCATGTGAGCATGAATGTTGTTAACAAATTATTCAAACATGAACTTGTTAGAGCATTGCCTAAGATCAACTATGACAAAGACCAAGTTTGGTAGGAAATATCCTTAGGAACTTCGGTTCGTGAGGACCAGTCTGTTCTCAGCGACCTGACTCTTCTTCTTCTTTTTGTTTTTCCAACGTAGATGTCCACATCAGGTCAGAAGTGTCGCAACCACAGGGTAGAAGACGATGACACCTCTAACTCTTTAGAGCACAGTGGAGGGATGCTAACGTGGACTAAGCAGGACATGATCTCATCTAACTCTAAGGTCGCTAAGAGAGTTTCTCAGTGTACCGACCTTGTAGTTACCCAGCGAGCTGCCGAGGAACGCGTAACTTGCGAGGTCTTCAAACGCTACCCTTCGAAGTTGACGATCAACGAGTTGAAGTCGTATGCTGCGGAGTACCGCCTTCCCTGCGGCACACGCATAATGGTACCTTCTCTTGGTGACTACGCAGCCTTTCCTCCCGCAGGGTTCATAGCTGTCAGCCCCCAACACCTAGAGTTCAGATTTAGGTTTCCACTCCAGCCCTACCTCATAACCATTCTAAAAGACCTGAAACTCGCACCCTTCCAACTGAATCCCAACTCTTATGCTCAAATAACCTCCCTAGCCATACTCTTCAAAAAGAATCAACTTCCTCTTCCAACCCCTAAAATCCTTAGGTACCTTTATTCTTTCAAAGGTACCAAAGACGGGCTGTATTATATAGTAGCTCATTCTTCTAACTGTAAGAAGCTCTTGCCTTAAGGGAAGGCCAAGGGCAAGTCCAATGTAGGGGACTACAAGTCCCAGTGGTTTTACATTTCCTGCTCCTTTCTCCATGATCTTAATAATTTCAGCTTTGTTCTTGTACCGAGTAAGTAGTATTTCAGCTTGCACTTATAACAACAATTTATTTGTTATCACTCCTTATTTACGAATCACTTTTTGATTTTGCAGACGTCGCTAGTGGAAAGCCTGAGCTAACTATCTCCGAGGCACAAGAACTTCAAAAAGCTTCAGAAACAAAAACTGACGAGGATGACTGCAAGCTCTGAGATTCTTTGCTCCACAACTATTAGCTTGCTCCCTCTCTTACCTTAAAGACATCAGGAAGGAGGACATAGGAATTCGGGGCCAGAAGGAGATAGGGTTGGCCTTTGACGTGGTCGACTTCAACAAGAGTCCGGTCAAGGAAAGTAGAGCTTGCTAAGAAGTCACAGTCGGGGCCTTACCAACATTATCAGAGCCAATGAAACTTCAGTTTGAAAGACCCAGCACTTCTGCTAACTCGAGCTTACCCGAGGTCGTCCTTGCAGCTTCTTCTCCTGCCAAAATCCAAAGGGCGAAACCTCAAGCTGAGGTAGCTACTGAGAATAGCAACCTCGTCGCTTTGTCTAGTCCCGAGCCCGCAACAACTGTCGCAGCTTCATCAGTCCTTGCTCCTGCTGGCACCACTTCACAGCGAGAGGCAATCGTGGTTGCAGCAAGTCGTAGTAAGTTCGTGGTTTGCCAAGAGGCCCCTTCTGCTAAGAGCAAGAGAAAAGCACCTCCCACCTCTCAGGTTGTTCACCAAACCCAGGCAGACAAGAGGAATAAGGCAACCGCTTCTATAGGGCCAAGTGCATCTGAGGTCGCCACCGATGGGACATACTTCGACCCCCTTCTTGACGGTTTGGACGAGGTCCTTGGTAACTCTACCAAGGCCTTGGATAAGAAGGAGGTGTTGGGTGATGCGCTCTGTGACTACATTGCTCATTATAGTCTTTTGGTAAGGTTCTTTGCTCGATTTCATATTTCTTATTTTATCTCCTTCTCGTGTACTAACCTTTCAAGTTTCACAGGCTTCCCTAGGTGTTGGCAAGCGAAAAGAAGTGAGAGCTTGGACCATTAAGGAAAAATAGTAGCTCTAGGCCATCATCAGGGTGCTCAGGAAAGACAAGAAGAAATTAGAGGATAGCTTCGCCTTCTTGACCACCGAGTCCCAAAGAGCTCGACGCAAGGTTGAGGGCTTGGAAGACCGAGTGAGGGAAGCAAAAGAGTTAAGGAAGAGACCAAAGATGAGCTAGCCCGTGAGAGGAGGGCGTATGATTCAGCCTTCTCCCAAGCCACTTCGAAGCTAAATAAGGTTGAGGTGGAGCTAGTCGCAACACGAGGTGACCTGGAGAAGGCTAGGCAACGAGCTGAAGCGACAAAATGGGAGGTCAAGCAAATGAAGGTCGACGTCGAAGTTCGGGTAGCGAAGGAACGCTAGGAGGTCGAGTCTGACATCTGCAGTGCGTTTGTTTTCACTTTGTGGAGAGTGCATCCAGACCTCGACTTTTAGTGCTTCGACGAG
Organism: Diospyros kaki; assembly: GCA_036245055.1. Taxonomy (NCBI): domain Eukaryota; kingdom Viridiplantae; phylum Streptophyta; class Magnoliopsida; order Ericales; family Ebenaceae; genus Diospyros; species Diospyros kaki. Next base: position 37,818,222 of record BSEG01000016.1, read on the forward strand.
GAAGCGGTGGAGGCGGTGAGGAAGTATGTTGTCGATTCTGCAAGCACAAAAGTCATCGCAACCTTGCCCGAGCTCGATCAAACCGTGGTCAACCTCCCTGCTAAAGATGCCAGTAATCCAGCTCCCCAAGATGTGGCTACTCAGAGCTTGCATTCTCCAGGCCACTATGATTTTTTCCTGTCCTTGCTTTTCCTTGTATTTTGATTTTTGAAGCAATACATCATTCTGATTCAATGAAACTTTGTTTCTTTGTCACTTACTGCAAGCTGAAAGTCGAACACAAAGATCATTCATGAGTTTAAATTTAATTAACTCAGGAACACCTTTAGCTCGCAATTGATAAATCTCAAAACCAAGCAGCTTTGGATAATATGTTAAGTAAGATTTCGTTAGCTTGGGCTGTATGCTCAGTTGGTCATGAATCATTTAAGTAAACATGACCAAATCTAATTTAGCATACGATAACTCGGTGAATCATTAAATTAAATCGCATTTCGCCATCAAGTTATATGTCCAGGTAGATCGTAATTCGATCCCAGCTAACGTACCATGACTTTTAGTGAGGTCAAGATGAACACCTAGGTAGGTCACAATCCATGACTTTTGTCAAGATGAGAGGACCCCAGCTAGTGAACCATGACTCATAAGTTTTTAGCCAAGGTGATGGCTTAACAGGCGTCAAACCATGACACTGCAATCAAGATGAATGGGCTCTAGTTCGCTAAACACGGCCTAGGGTAAAGCCTAAGATGAATGCTCAGATAATCCACAAACCATGGCACGCAGGCCAAGTTGAATGGGCCCCAACTCGTAATCCATAGCCTTCTAACCCCGAGCTAGGATTATTTGTTGCCTCTTAAATTTAACGTTCAATGAAAATGATAAGATTTGATAGCCATAATCGTAAATCTATTTCCTTAACAAAGTAATGTCAGCATAAAAAGAACATCAATCAAACATCATGCAAAGAAAAGATGTTGCTTATCAGAAATATAGTCTGAGATGCTCCACGTTCCAAGCTCGTGGGAGAATAGCTCCATCCATTTCTGTCGAGTGATATACTCTGTTGTCGAGGTTTTCATTGATAAGATAAGGGCCTTCCCAGTTCGGGCCTAGTACCCTGTCACTGGCCTTGTGAGCTCCAGGAAGAATAAGGCACAACATGAGATCATCGACATTATAGCACTAAACTCGAACTTTCCGATTGTAATACCTCGCGATCTATTGTTGATAGATAACCACCCTTATACGAGCTAACTCCCTTGCCTCGTCAAGTAAATCAAGGTTTGCGGCCAGTAGCTGGTTGTTGTCCTCGGGATTGAAGGTGGCTCTTCTTTAACTGACCACTTCATTCTCTGCAGGAATCATTGCCTCAAACCCATAGACCATAGAGAAAGGAGTTTCTCTTATGGTGGTCTGAGTTATTGTTTGATAAGCCCAAAGCATTGTTTGTAGTTCATCCACCCAGGTCCTCTTTCTGGCTTCCAACTTTGTCTTCAAGATCTGCTTAATTATTTTGTTCATAGCTTCAACTTGACCATTAGCTTGGGGGTGATCCATGATCGAGAAGCTCTTGTGGACTCCCAACGATTCGCAGAACTGGATGAACTGCTCGCTGGTGAATTGAGTCCCGTTGTCTATGACTATATGTTGGAGAACTCCGAATCTGCAAATGATATTACTCCAAACAAACTTCTCTACTTTTATCGTGGATATCTATGCGAGCTCTTTCGCTTTCACCTATTTGGTGAAGTAGTCAACCTCTATTATAGCGTGCTTACATCCACTGTCAGCTGTTGGGAGTGGGCCAATTAGGTCCATGCCCCATATGGCGAAGGGCCACGGGCTGCTCATCTACTGCAGATAAGCTGGTAGAGCTCACAGTATCTTTGCGAACCTTTGGTATGTGTCACATGGCCAGCAGCTGTCGAACCACTCCAGAATTAGATATCCTTCTATGTATCTCTTCTCTAGTTTGCAGCAAAGTGCACCCTAGGTCGTCTCTCACAAGGAGCCTCACATTCTTCTACCAACAAGGAGAACCAATATAAATAACAAGTTGTTTAGGGGGGTTTTGACAGAAAACTAAATAACAAAACAGAAAACAAACAAGGATAGATGGAAATCAGTAAATGAAATGCAACCAGCTGTGTATTTGTCCCCTCTGTGAAATCTTCCTCGTCCAACCTATAAATCTTGGCTTGTTAGATGTTTTTAATCTCCGGATATCAAACTCAAAGCATCTCTAACAACCGTCCAAGGATTAGAATGATTGGAACAACAAAATGAATATAGAAATCTCTTATAAACAAAATGCAACCATTCACTCTCTATTCAATCCATCTGGAGCTATGCAAGAACAACCATTCAAGCACATTATATTCATTTTCGAGATGTTATACCAACTGGCTACAACACTCTGTTCTCTTAAGCATTTAACAGAAAATGAATCCATCCAAATTCACACATACCTGCCATGAACTCCATGCATTCAAAAATCTGCTCAAACTAAACCAAATGGAAATGAATAAGATTAAAACAAACAAACCAGGTTTTTGCAGCTCATCCGGGACTCAGATTCCACAAGGGTTCAAGATACACAACCAGTTACAATAGCTCTAGCCTTTCATTGCAGCAAGGAAGACAAAATGGAGACAAAATGAAGAACACAGAAAAATGCTAACAACAAGAAAAACGGCCAGAATCTCCTCTCTTTTCTCCTCTCAATCATCTCTGAAAAATAAGTGCTAAGAGGCCTTAAATACATGGCTAAGAAAGGAAGAGCTAGGAAGGCTAGGGTTGGGCCTAGTCCAACAGAAAAGAAAAGAAAATAGAAGAGAGATAAGTGAGCCCAAAACAGCAAAATCGAGCAGCCCAAATCTGCTCCTTGAAAGTGAGCCCAAGCTCCTTTAGATGAGTCCCACAATTGCCCAAGGCCGACCTACCCTCATGAAGTCCAAAATGAGCCACTTCAAGTCTTTTCCAGCTGCTTCCTAGCCCATCCAATATTCCCTAAAGCTAAGCAAGTTTGGATCCATAGAAGTAAGATAGAAAATAGTGTAAGGACGATTTGAAGTATAATAAAATAGAAACAATGAAAGATCAGCAAAAATTACTTCAAATGTCGTAATAAAACTGAGGTGAAATGCCAAAATATAGCATAAATATGCATGCTATCATCACACCTCTTTACCAGATTCATAGCGTCTTGCCTCATTGAAGGCTAGTAGAAACCCTGGCAAAGTGCTTTCTGAGCCAAGGATAGCCCCCTAGCGTGGTTTCTACAGTGACCTGCATGGATTTCCTTAACCACCGTCTGGTAATCAAGGTCATCGAGGCATCTTAACAGCGGGGTAGTGAACCCCCTTTTGTAGAGCATATCATCATGAAGGCAGTATCTAGCCGCCCGAGCTCGCACACGACGTGCCTCTACTCTGTCACCTGGTAACTTTCCTTCTTACAGATAGTTAAGAATGGGCTTTATCCACAAGCTTAGGGCCATCGTGATCGCTAAAAATTTGCCTTGACCCTCATTGCTTGGTGCTGCTAGGAACTCCACTAGAATGGCTTCCAAAAAGTCTACATCCCAAGCTGACCCCAAGTGAGCTAGGGCGTCGGCGTGAGAATTCTGATTCCTTAGAACCAGGCTTACCTCGCACCCCTCAAAGGTGCGCATTAAATCCCAAACTCTCTGGAGGTAGGCCACCATCTTCATGCCCTTCGCCTGATATTCACCTCGTATTTGACATACCAGGAGTTGAGAATCACTGAAGATCGTCAGTCGTTCTGCCTTCACCTCTCTCGCCAAACGTAGTCCTGCCAACAGTGCCTCGTACTCTACTTCATTGTTGGTCGCTTTGAAACCGAATCTCAACACTTAGGGAATTTTATGCCCCTCCGAGCTTATCAGGAGCACTCCAGCTCCAGCTCCAGGTTCATGTTCGCTAGAAGATCCATCCACATATAACTCCCAAGACGGACTCTCTAAAGACTCGGTCTCTTCCTCTGCTGGTCCTGTGAACTCCGCAATAAAATCTGCTAGCACCTGTCCTTTTATGGCCGAACTCAATTTGTACTCTATGTCAGCTCGATGGCCCACTTGACTAACCATCCAGATGAGTCGGGCTTTTAGAAGACTTGTTTCTGTGGGTATTTGGTCAACACATCAATTCAATGGGCTTGGAAGTAAGGGCGTAGCTTCCTTAATGCCACCACTAAGTAGTAGGCGAGCTTCTCCATTGGGGTATATCTGGTTTCCACATCTAACAGTCTGTGGCTCACATAGTACACAAGGTATTGCACCCTATTTTCTTCTCGCACTAGTGCAACACTAATAGAGTATTAAGACACCCCCAAATAGACAATCAGCTCCTCTCCTTCCTTTGTCTTGGACATAAGCGGGGCCTGTCCCATATACTCTTTCAGCTGCTGAAAGGCGACTTCACATTCCTCCGTCCACTGAAAATTTTTGGCCTGCTTTAACATATTAAAGAATGGAATACACTTATCGGAGGCGTTGGAGACAAACCTGCTGAGGGCGGCGATCTGGCCGTTAAGGCTCTGCACCTCTTTTATCTTAGATGGCGACCTCATGTCAAGTAGAACTTGGATATTTTCTGTGTTGGTTTCAATCCCCCTTTCATTCACCATGAAGCCCAAGAATTTCCCAGAAGCTACGCCGAATATGCATTTAAGTGGATTCAGTCTCATCTGATATTTCCTCAAGATCTGGAACATTTCGTCCAAGTCGTGAACATGGTCTTCAGTTTGCTTAGACTTCACCAACATATCGTCCACATATACTTCTATGGTTTTTCCAATCAAATCTTCAAACATCATATTAACCAGACGCTGGTAGGTCCCTCCAGCGTTCTTCAACCCGAAAGGCATCACTTTGTAACAGTATAACCCTCGATCTGTGATAAATGAGATGTGCTCCTCATCTTCGGGTTTCATAGGAATTTGATTATATCCTGAATAAGCATCCATGAAACTGAGGAGCTGGTGATCAGTCGTTACGTCCACGAGCTGGTCTATCCTTGGTAGAGGGAAGCTATCTTTTGGGCACGCCTTATTCAAATCTATGAAGTCAACACAAGTCCTCTACTTCCCATTCTTTTTCTTCACTAAGACTGGATTAGCTACCCAGACCGGGTAGTGAGCTTCTCTAATAAACTTATTTGCTACCAACTTATCCACCTCTTCTTTTAAGGCTACATAACGCTCTGTTGTTATGGGCCTCCTCTTCTCGCGAACTGGCCTATGAATCGAGTCTATATTGAGTTGGTGCAACATCATATTCAGATCTATTCCCACTATGTCTTCATGGTTCCAGGCAAACACATCGAGATTTGCTCCCAGAAACTCAGTTAGTTGGACCTTTACTTCTAGGGCAAGGTCCATGCCTAGCCTGAGGCATCTCTTGGTATCTGTTTCACTAACCATAACGTCTTTCAGCTCGCCTATTGGGCCGGAAGCTCGGTCACAGTCCACCTCGCGTGGATCTAGGTCGTGACTGATTCCTTTCTCACTTACACCCCGTGGGCCACCTCTTGAGACAATATTGACTTTCTTTCCTTTGAACCCCATTTTCAACGCCTCTTCGTAGCAACGTCTTACTGAATACTGCTCGCCTCTCATGCACCCAATCCCGTTTGGAGTTGGGAATTTGATGGTTAGAGCTTTGGTCAAGATGACCAAACTCAAGTCATTCATTGCGGGCCTTCCCATGACAACGTTATACACCAAAGGGCAGTCGATGATCAAGAAGTTCATCATTATGGTAGCCTGGCAATCTGAGTGTCCAATCATTAGTAAGAGCCTGATATGTCCCATCGGGGTCACCGCATCTCCAGTGAAACCATAACGCAACTCTAGGAAAGACATTAACTGATTCGACCCTAGGCCCATTTGGTCAAAGCATCCTCTATACATTACATTCACCGAGCTTCCTGTGTCTACCATAATCCTTTGTACTTCAACGTTTCCAATCTGAGCCAGTACCACAAGAGCATCATTGTGGGGCTAGTGCACCTCTCTTATATCTTCTCTTGTAAAAATGATATCACCGGGGGTTGTTCTAGCTTTCTTTGACGGTATTCCCTGTTCACCATACCCAGCAAGTAGAAGGTGACTGGCCTCTCATACATAACGCTCGTGCGACCTATTAGAGGTTCCTGTGATATGAGGCCCATCATGAATAGTAAAGGTAGTTCTTACCTCAGGTGTCCGATCCTGCTCAAGAGGTTGACGAGGCTCTGGTTGAATTGGATGCTAGGGCTGTTGATCTCCCGGCCGCACCACATAATCACGCAATCGACCTTTCCTGATCAATTCTTTAATTGCATCCTTCAATGCCCAACACTCGGAGGTGTTGTGTCCTGCCTCGTTATGGTAGGCACAGAACTTATCCTTGTTCCTGAATCTGATGGGAGTTCGTATGAGATTAGGCCTTCCAAAATTTTCCTTTCCCTTCTCAATAGCGAAAATCCTATCTTCAGTGTCAAACAGGACACTGTACCTATCATAGCAACCTCAGCATGGAGGTCGCTCACTTCCCTGCTCATTCCTTACTTTTTTAGTGACCTGATCATTAGGATCTTACCCCTGGCCTCCTTTATCACTGTCGTCATTACTCCCCTTCTTACTCTAGTTAGTGCTTCCACCTCCATCCTTTTTGGTTACCGGGCTTCTTTGAGCCGAATGTTTCCTCCCATCTGATCTCTTTCGCAACTCGCTCATAGAACTCACCTAAGTCCCTTACAGGGGACTTATAGATGTTCTCATAGAGCTTCCCATCTTTTTGAAGTCCCGCAGATATCGCAATCAAAATACTCTCGTCTGAGGGACTCTCAACATTATTGACCTCGCACCTAAACCTCTCTATGTATTCCTTCAAAGATTTACTAGACCGCTAGAAAACTGTAGCAAGGTGACATGTCGAAGCAAGCTGCCTCCAGAGCGATCTGTATTGGTTGATGAACCTCCTCTAGCACTCTTCCCAGCTACAGATACTACAAGGGAGGAGACTTCTTAACCATGTCTGAGGTATGTCTCCTAGGGTCGCAGGGAATACTAGACATTTAGCTAGCAAGTTAGAGATCTACAGGTCCATTTGGACGTTGAAGGCATCCAGGTGATCATACGGGTCACCGTCTCCGTTGTACTGAGGGATGTTCGGGACCTTGAATCTACGAATGGGAGGTTCTAGTTTGACTTCCCTTTGGAATAGTGTCCTTTCATCCTGGTCTCCCTTCCGATCACGAGCTCCATGTCATGCCTCCAATTGTCGGACCCTTTGCAGTAATTCCTCCACAATTGAATTTTGGTCCAAAGATCATCTGAGGGGAGACCGCATTTCCCATCTCCTACCTCATTCTGGTGAATAGCGACCTCGTGTTGACGTCATCTCTTATTCCAAGGATCTGGTGAGTTACAATAAGTGGCGTGACCTGGGTCGATCCTGGTCGAACTCTCCCCTGGGCGTGGATCTCCATGCCGTTGACTCTCTTCATGAATGCCACCACGGTAATCTTCATAACAATTCACCCCCGTTCTTAGATTTGTGGGGTGTGCCTCCAATCCCTTTCCCCGAGACCGTCATTTCTCTGATCTCTTAGACTGTGAGTTCGAGGAATGCGTAGATCCAGGCCGTCGTGATATTCTTCGGGTGGTGCGACCTCCACCCAATTTTGTATAACCTGAACTTGCGTTTTGGCCAACGTCCTAACTGCATCTGCGAGCTGCCTAACTGTATTCTCCAATGCCTCTTGACGTTTTTGTCAAGCCTAAATCGCCTCTACCCCTAGAACAGGGGCCACAAACTGACAGGGAACCCATGAAGGGATTCCTGAGGTGGTTCCAACCAATAGGGGAACAGAAACAGTTGCAACGGTCACGATTGTGCCCCTTATAGATGGAATTTTCAGCGGTCGACTAACATGGTCTTTGGGTTGATTGACCGCCACTTTAGAACTTCTCGTGTTTCTCCCTCTCGCCATTGACATCGATCAAAACGGGTCCTCTTTCTAGCACCAAAATGTCGACGTTCAAAATTGGTCGACGGACATTTGTCGACCCGTATTGATACAATGATCATGAACATGAGGGGAAGAAAATCATAGCACAATCAACAGATTATACGCAAAGAGTTTTTACGTAGTTCGACCGGAATTGTGCCTAGTCCATAACTATTCTCTGATAATTTTGGCAAAGTAACAGTATGTATTTTTCCCATGTCCGGACAATGATTTTTGACCCCCTATTTATAGTGTGGGGTATTTACAATTTACACAAAGTTCAAAGCAATGGGGTCACGTCGTGAAGGACAATGTGTCCTTATTATCTCCATAAAACCAAGAGAAAAAGTTCTGCACCATCTGGGACCTAGTTTACCATGGACAAGACAAGCAGACATCATCTCCGGTTACTCTGCTTCATGGTTTTCTTTGCGAGCTGATTGGATCGGCCAGCGAGCTATAGGTATCACTAAGAGCTCGCTTGCTATCACGATATGAGCTCGTGCTTTAGCATTGTGCGACCTCGCTAAGATGTTCTTCGGCCTTAGACCTATTGGGCTTCAAGTGGCTGGGGCTCAATCATTGGACTATTTCCAGCCTAAAGCAGTCCAGACAATAGTCCAAGGCGGTTCGAAAAATGCCCGTAACACTTGTATTTACAAAATACTAGTACTACATCATTCTAGCAACATTTTCTAGGTAACAATTTGGCAAAAATATGATTTTTGCATTCAAAATTATAAGAATATATTCAAAAATGCTTACACTTCACTCACGTTAAGAATATATTCAATATTTAACACCCCCCACCCCAAACAAAAAAATTGTTAATACACAAAAATCTGAAGTTCCAAACAATTCATTCGAAATGAAGGCAACAATACATGGTAACAATCTTGAAACATAATAAACAGTTTTTTTTTTATTATTATGAAACCAAATAAGCTTAAAGCTTGTTTTCCTCAATACAAAGATAGAAATTAACTCTGAATATTACCACGAACAAAGATCGGTAGATAAATGCTACCAATGACCTTTCTTAGAGGCAAAAAAATGACTTTTTTAAAGACTAGCCCATATATTGGAAAGCAATTAACCAGTCCAAAATATCATTCTTTAATTGTTGGTTCATAAACTTCATACTCTTCACTGCAGAAGCATCCCCACCATTCCCATCAACATTAAGACATTGCTGACAAATTGAAATATCCACGGAGAATGCGTCAAAATCTTCATTGATAGACTTAACATTGGTTGCTCCTTGCTCATCGGCTTTCTTAAGACTGTCAATGATTGAGGTGTAAGCCTTGGCACATGGTTTAGCACACGCCTTCGGAACGTGTGAATTACTTGAAAGAAATTCAAGATCTTTCTGAGTCTTGAAAACCCCTTGGAATTTCTCCTTGATGAGTTCAACATCTTTTTTTACGTTGCCTTCATAGACTTGAAGAACAACATGTTTGCTGATAGGTTGGGATTCTGGGGATAGTGAAGGTTGGGGTTCTGGGGTTAAAGGAGTATTGCGGGTCGATTCCACTAACAGTGAAAATGCAAGGCAACTGATGGAGATGGTTATGAAAACTAAGCTCTTGTAGAGTCCCATTGCCCGTTTTCTACTTTTTCCCTTTTCTCTGTCAATGGTAAATTGTTGGAGAAAAGGGATAAAGAGTTAATGTTGCTGGAATGAAAAGATAAGAACAAGTATGAGGGGTTTATATAGATGTTTATGATTGGTTCACCCTACAAAATAGGATGTCCTTATAAAACGCTAGATCTAATACATGTTTATCTAAATATAGAAAATTATAGTTACTCCATCATGGGATTTGCCTCCCAAAGCTAATTAAACTTCCGAAATTTTGTAACTTCCAAAATGTCTATCTTTAGACAATTAAGGATAACCATTTGAAGGTTTTAAGGAGTTCATTTTATTAATATTTTTTCTATTATAAACAAGATATAAGAGTGCTGTTTAAGATTAGAATTAATGTCAAATCAATATGTGCTTTCTTCAAAGGTCAACAATAATGTATTTCATTAATTAGGCTAATAATACTTTTGATTATATAGAATAAAATTTAGGAAAATTATACACAATACTCTTAAGATTTCAGATATTGTAAAAATTATCTTTTAACGCTTGAGGAAATAGAATGAGTGTCTGTACAATTTAATGTTATGTTGCAATTTTCCCCTATTGTTAGTTATTCATTAAAAATGACCAAATACCTTTATATTTAAAAACATTCTCTTTTTTTCTTATTTTTCTTTCTGGCTCATCTTTCTTTCCCCCATTTGACATAGATGTTATAAAAGCGTAGCAAGGCCACATCAACGGCAATATTTCACAATAACCGTGAGACCAACATTGTTCAACGATAACATTTCACAGTAACCATGAGAACAACATTGGTTCTCCCTCTCTATCACTCGTTGATAATTCAAATGTATTCATCCTTTATTTTTTATCCCTCCCCCTCTTTCTTCTCTAATAATTTACTTGTTTTTTTTAATTATTTTAAAATTAGAGAAAAAATCAGAGAGAATGAAGAGAAAAAGAATAAATGAGAGAGAGAATCAACAGTAAATGGGTGTTTTGTCGATTTATTTAATAACCATAGAGGTTATTTCTATCAATAAAATGTGATGGGTGGTTCTTGCAATTGCATCAAATCTCGGGGATGATTATTGCAATTTTTTTAGAATTTATTTCTTGAAATATTAAGCACTATAAGCCAAAATTCTAAAGAGATGTATTGTATTTAGAAGAGCCCTTACTTTGTGAAACTCAAAAAGTACTTCTATTTGTATGTGACTTTTTTCTTATTTTTAAAAAAAAAATGGCTTTCACAATTTAAACTCATAACCTTTTATTGGCAAAGATCAACCTAATTATTATTATTATTCAATATTTATCGCTATTGAGTTCTAATCAATGAGCACCTTAAAACACCTAAAAGAGTAATAATACGTAAGTTTCATTTTTGTATGATCATTGAAAGCTAAAAAAAAGGTAAAAAAAGCATCCCAATTGTTGCCCAGTGGGGAAGGGGGTGAATTGAGTCTTATAAAAGTTTAAAGATTCTTCCCCAAAACCTTTGTTTTTAACTAGTTCGATTTTAAGTGTGATTTGTTGATGAAATGATTTATCAAGTAAAAAATAAATCGAGCACAACCACACAACAAAGTTTTAATAGAGGTTTGGCTTCAAGCGTTTATGTCATCTTTCTTCGAGCAAAAGTTTAAAAGTTCAACCATGAAGATATATAATAAACCCTATATTTTGTGTAAGAGTTAAAACCTCAAATTACAAAAGTTCTTTCCGACAAAACAACCCTTGTAGCAAGATAAAATTCTCACAAGGTGAGCTCATCTTACAAAATAGTGAGATAAATTACAACAACTGACTTACAATTTTTTTTTTTTTGTTTAATGTACTATCACGAACGCTCTCTACTGCTCGACCCCATAATTTCAGCAAGAGATGTAAATCAATGAATTCAGTAGATAGTTTATATCCCTAGACTCTCTCTGTTGACGTGAGAGTGACATGATATTTTTTTAATTTTTAAAATAGTCCCTGATTGTTGAGTTTTCTTCCTTTATTAGGGTTCGAACACAAAATCTGAGAATCCAAAGAATAATACCTTAGTGATTCTTCCTTTATCAATTGATTTATGCCTCTCTACTTCCAACCCTTTACAATACTAAAAAGGAGAATGAAGAAATAGCAGTAGTACAACCTAATTGAATGCTTAAATTCCTTTAGCCTTGAATGTCAATTTCAAAGCTCGATGAGTCTCTCTTCAATATTTTATATGTCTTTTAATGTCTCTTATTTTTTGCTTATAAAAGGCTTGCAGCCGCATAACTGTTGGACAGAGTTCTTAGCGAATTTGAAATTCAAAATAGGTAAAGGCTTTTGTCTTTTTCATTCTGAAGATCAGCTCATTTTTGCAAGAAATCTTAGCATGAATACTTCAAAGCATTAAAATTTTAAATTATATAACATGTTTTTTCAACCTTAGAGAATGCTTCAACTTTATAGGAAAATGTCACAAGATATCTAACCATATATATATTGTGCAAAAGAATGTTCTTCATATATATATGTGTGTATATATATATATATATATACAAAAAGTTGATTTGACTAGAAAACTTTTTCGAAAGAACTGTTAAGAGATTGCCGGTGTTTTCAAATTCAAATTCAAGCACCAAAAAATACCCCCAAAGGATGTACGAAATAGAAAGAGGCTGATCCGATGGAAAAACTCTCTTGAGAATGAAAAAAAAAAAGAAAAAGATGAGCAAATAGCCTTAATTTTTGTTATTTCTCTGTTTTTATGTTTTCTTTCCTTAGAAAAAGTGAAGAGTTTTTATTGTTTTTCATTTATACTCTCTATTTATATTCTTAAATCTTTCTTGATCTCTTTCATATTTTTTCAAGGGTTATTTGTTTTGTGAGCTTCTGCTCCATATTCTTTTTACACTGTTGTAAAGGTTAGCGTCTTATAATAATAAAAGGCTTAAAAAAGGGTTATTGTTGAGCTCATTTAAAAAATAAACAGGTCAGTGTCTTATCGTAACAAAAGACTTGAAAAAGATTATAGTTAAACTTGACAAAAGTTATAAAGAATGGTACTCACCTCTTTAAATAGGCATTAAGTAGTAAATCTTCGAAAATCCTTAATAAGTGTCAAAGTAATAGAGTAGGCTAAGTTGAGTCAAATCACTCTAAATTTTGTGTGTTTGTTTTTTTTATTTCTCTTACTTTTATTTTAATATTTTGAATACTTTCAGTTGATATTTACAACTTTGATTTCAAATTATAAAAAAGCTCAAAACGGTTTTGTATAAAAAATTTATTAAAGCAAAAAAAAAATTAAAATACCTAATTCACCCCTTAGTAAATATACATTCCTACATTTATCAGCATCTATCCATAGACCAATAAGAACAACAATATGAAGGTATTAAGGACTTCTTTTATTAATTTTTTTTATAAACAAGATACAGTGTACTTTCTAGAGGGGAACTAATGTCGGATCAATGTGTTTCTAACAATGAAAGGTCAACCATAATGTATTTAAATGCTACTTTGATTATATAGAATAATTTAGAAAAATTACATGTTATACCTTTAAGATTTAGAATAATTGATACATCTCTTGTAAGAGTTCCACGAGACATTGCTTTTGTAAGAGTTAAAGATAACTTATTTGTACACAATAAAAATTATTTTGATAAATTGAAAAAATACTGAAACACTGTCAAATCAATACCCACCTAAAAAAGACTAAAAGCGTGATACTGCATAATTTTCATTTTTGTATAAAAACATTAAAAGCCAAAAAACAATCCTAATAAAACCAGTATAACATCCATCTAGCAATATTTTCTAAATAAAAATTCTGTAAAGATATGATTCTCCATCCAAAAATAAAAATCCCAGAGGAGAGCAGAAGAAGCTCAAAATGGAGGAATGACCTCATGTGCATACATTAAGAATATACTCAACCCACAAATCTAAGCGACCAATCAATTCCAAATCAGAACACAAAGCATAACACTATTTTCCTCTTTGTTTCTTTAAAGCCTTTTAGGAGATGGCATCATACAAAAGTGATGGCTTTCTATCTACTGGAAACCTAGTTTCCATTGACAAGTTTGTCTATAACAAAGCTTCAACAATAATACAAGAAGACACAGCTTAAATAACTCTTTGCAATTTCCCAATTACAGTTGCTAGACATATGCACGGAGAGAAGATTGGATCAAATTACACGGGAAACTGATGAGCAAATAACTTACAAGGACTGTTGCCTTGCGCAGGTAGATAACCAAGACCCATATATAGCACGTGCTTGTTTCTTCCAAATCCACTTGACGTGAAGTAGAAGTAGAAGTAGAAGTAGAAGTAGAAGCATAAGCACGAGAGGGGCCATCTCATTCTCTAGATCCCAACTCAAATTAAACTGCAGAGAACGCGAGGGCACTGAGGACCGCGACTGGTGGTGCGGGGCATCTGTAGCATTGTACGAGACTGGACCTACAGTGGCATGAAGAACCGGTTCCTAAAACTGACAGGCGTCATTTCCCTGCTCTAAGCGCTTTCGGAAATTAACACACATTAGGGATTAAATTCTTAACTACTCTCGACACATTCCACCTGCACGGTCAAATCCTTGATCCCCACATCTTGTAGTATGTGAGCAGCCTGTGCCTTTGCAGAAGACTTGTATGTCCCGGTTGAGACATGAAGATGGAGAGTGCCCACAACATCTGTGTTTGTAAAACTCCAAACGTGCATATTCTGAACCCCGCATACTCCCTTTATCTTCATAACATCTTTCAGAGCTTCCTTCAAATCCTGCTCGTGAGCTCTAGGCACTCTTTGAAGTAAAATTTCTGCAGAGTTTCTGAGCAGTGGGATTACAGAAGCTACAATCAATACAGAAATAAATATCGAGCAGGCAGGGTCTGCAACAAGCCACCCTTTATACTTGATCAGAAGGGTTGATATAACAACCCCAACACTTCCCATGGTGTCTGCCAAAACATGCAAGAAAATACCCTCCATGTTGTGGTCAATGTGGTGGTGGCGGCGGTGAGGATGTTGCCTCTGCAATTCTTCTCTATCAGATGGTGGTTTTATTAGCTGAGAACCATCACTAACTAAAGAGGAATGACTTTCAAAAACTGGAGTATGAGCATGGCTAGAAGGCTTCCCATGGCTGTGAGAATCATCCCCCATGGGACCGCCAATGGAATGGTTGCCAGTGCCTCCAGGAAAACTTGCATGGAAGCTTCCATGGGAATGCTCGTCACTGTGATGGTAATGATGTTCGTGGTGGTCATGTTGGTGAACATGATCATGGTGATCACCGCACTTGGAGCTTCCATGGGGATGGCTGTCGGCATGATGGTGATGGTGTTTATGGTGATCATGTTGGTGAATATGGTCGTGGTGATCATTGCACTTGGAACTCCTGATTCCATGGTGTTCATTCTTATCAGTATGGTGATGATGGTCACAATCATGGTGTTCATGCTTATCAGTATGGCTTTCATGGTGGTCATGGGAAACAACTATAAGTTCATGATGATCAGTGTCTGCGTTATGATTGTGACCAGAATGATCATGAGCATGATGGGAATGTGAGTTGGAGTGGGCATGTGAACACGATCCACCTCCGCCATGGGCATGATGATGCTCTTCATGAAAGAAGATCAAACCAACCACATTCACAAGAAGCCCTCCTAGTGAAACCGTCAACAGACTGTTGGTTGAAATTTCCTGGGGATCCAAAATCCTTTCAAATGACTCGAGCACAATTAGTGCTCCAACCAGCACCAAGAAAACAGCATTAACATAGCCAGACAGGACTTCAAATCTTCCCCGGCCATAATTAAATTGGTTGTTTGCCGGCAACCGTGAAATGTAAGAAGAATACAATCCAATTGCAAGAGCTGCACAATCAAACAGCATGTGACAAGCATCCGATATTAACCCTAGACTGTTGCTCATAAAACCAGCAACAAATTCCACGACCATGTAACCCATGTTGATCAAAAGGAAAAGTGCAATTTTTCGGGATTTTCTTTCACTCAAAATGTGCCGAATTGGCTTCATAACCGAGGTAGTTAACGACTCTGAAGATTCCAAGCCCAATTCAAGATAACTCAAATACAAAGGATCCAACTTTCTAACCGCAAATCCAATCAACAGACCACATGTCAACAATCCCCAAAGCGAAAGTTCGGGAAAATAGAACAGCTCCAGAAGAAGGGTACAGACAAAAGTGACAAGAAATTCCCTTTGAAAATCCTTGGAAGTTGATAACTTATCATCAGTATAATTCTCACTCAGGAGTACCCCAAACAAGACGGTATTCGCTAAGGGCCAACCTAAATTTCGAATGGAAATGCTCTCTCCCTCTGCTTCAAATAGGAACATACTAATTACAGCAGGAATGAAAAGCACAGCCGTGGTGAAAAAGAGCGAAATCAGTCGAACCTGTTTTCGACCCAATTCCCTAATACTCCCCCCATTCATTGCCACACGCTCGTAGCAACCTAAGAAGCCAGACAAAAATGGAAGCAACATAGGCCAAAGCCTAACACAATTCTCACCGGGAAGCATTGACAATCCGTGTTTAGCAACGTTTATAGCAGAGAATGGAAAGCATTCAATTCGATCCCAACTAATTGACAGCAAAAACAACCCCAGAAACAACGCGAAAAAGCCACGAACCTTGGAGAATCCTATTCGATCGCGATTGCGGTTGCGGGACTCGGCAACGAAGCGAGCGGCAACGTTACCAGACAATTCGGCGAGAATCATGGCTGCGGTGCCGCAGTAGAGGAGGGCTTGGAATCGGAGGAGGAAGACGACGGCGAGGAGGAGGGATTTGGCGAGGAGAAGCTTGTGCTGGGAAGGGGTAACGGAGGCGAGGGAAAAGAAGGAGTGGCGGTGAGTTTGGGGGTCGAAGAGGGAGAAAGAAAGGGAGAGGAGGAAAGAGAGAAGGGAGACGAGAAAGGTGAAGGGGAAGAGGGAGAAGGAGGAGGGGGAGGAGCGGAGGAAGGGGAGGAGAGAGTAGAGAGAGCGGAGGGAGAAGAGGAGGAGAAAGAGGAAGGAGATGGAGGTGGTTTTTCTGGGGGAAGGACGGTGGACGTTAAGGGCGGAGCGGCGTTGTTTGGAGGGGGTTGCGGTCGGGGTGGGGTTTGACGGAGGAGGGTAGGGGTAGAGAGGGAACGATCTGGGCGTGGCCGGGGAGGCGGCGGCGACAGGGATGCGCTCGGGGAGGGAGAGGCGGTGGGGGCGGTGGTGGTGGTGGCGGTGATCGGCCATGGCAGGCAGGCAGACTGAAGAGTTGAAGAAGATCTACGAGCGAGAAGAAGAGTCTCCTAATTCAGAAAGAAAGGCTCCAAATCAGTGAGTTAAAACGGACGCCGCCGGCTGGCCTAGAAAAAGCCTGAACTCGAGCCGTCTATCTAGCCCAGGCCCAGCAAGTCACTAATTAAATCAAATAATAAAAAATAGAACTGAACCTATTGTCATTATTAACTTAACTGTTAGGATGCCTTTGATTGTGAGGGTAAAATTTGAATAAAAAAAATAATTTTTAAAAAATTAAATTATTTAAAATTAAATTTTTTAAAAAATATGAATGGAAGGTATTTAATTGACTTAATTTTTTACCTAAAAATAAATCAAATATACTATACAAAATATTTAAAAAATTAAATATATATACACATATACATACACACTCATAGCTTCAAGAAAACAAGAAAAGAGCCGAGAAGAGGGAAGAGACGACGATGGGAGCGTCGTCTTCTACCGAGCAAGTTCTAGTAGAGCAACGCGAGGTCAAGAGCCTGGCAGCGTCGACCAGAGGACTTCCAATGCTTCGGAATGATTTCACCATCATCACTCTCTCTCTCGCTCAGTCTATTGTTGCCATCATTGGTCGTGGCTACCATGCCCGATTGCACTTTCCCTCCTCCTCGCGACCGTCGGCCACGCTTCTTCTCCTCCTCGCGACCGTCGGCCACGCTTCTTCTCCTCCTCGCAATAGCCAACCACACTTCCCCTCCTCCTCGCGACTGTCGGTCGCACTTCCTCTCTTCTTCTTCTTCGTGCTTTTGCTCCTATACTGCTTCTTCTTCTTCTTTTTCTTCTCCAAATGCTTAGAATTTCTTTTCCAATCCCCTCTCTCCCAAGAATTGGTTTTCCAGCAAAAGTTAGAATTGGACATCACGTGAGCAAAAGTGAGAATTTTAATTATCTAGAAAATATGGTCTATCAACACACCACCAAAACTGAAATTTACATGAAAAATGATTATTTTTCATGAAAAATATGACCAATCAAATAGGCCCTTATTTTCATTGAAAATTTTACTTAAATACGATATTATTCGATTGGCACAATTTTGTCACTACACATTCAACAACAGATAAATTGAGTGAATTAAAGTAGGTGAATTTTTAAAGACTTCTCAAGGCAAAATAAATTTTTAGAGCAATAAAATAGTGAGTATAAATCAATATTTCCTAACTACAAGAAAACCTTAAAAGATATAAATCCAATATTGGTCTTAAATCTCCTATTGTTAAAAACATTGTTTCTATTTGAATAGAAAACCTTAACCACATCAACTAGAATATCTTTATGTAAGGTCATGAAATTCCACTAGCCAAATTTTTTGAATGTATCTATATTGTTGTCAAAAATACAACAATTTAATTTTGTGAAGTAGGAAGAGTTGTGGCACAAATTTCGGATGCTATGGGGTATTTACATAATTTTAGATTTTCGAAGAAAAATGAGCTTTCCGAAAGGAAGTCGTTTCCAAAGGGAAATTGTTTTCAAAATAACCTACTCCTGAAAAGAAATGTTCCCGAGAGAGATATTCCAGACGATGATTTCCTTTCCGAAAGGATTTAACTCACAGGGATGAGGTCATGTTCGAAAGAGCTGAAATTTTCAAAAAGAATGTGACACACATCACGGATTCAGCCTTTCGAAATGAAGGAGATCCAAAAAGGGTCATTTTCGAAAGAAATTGGAGGTCTCTCGAAAATGAAGAAGATGGCCTTTGGAAAGAATCTGAACTTCTTTCAAAAAGGTGATCAAGTGACTCCGAAGAGGATTAGGATCCTTTCAAGAAGGATGAAGTCTTTTCGAAAAAAACTGCAAACAACCAACAAAAGGTTAAAAAGTTCGTGGGGTATGTCCACCTATGAAGGCCCTCTGATGCCTAAGTCAATTATTGAAAGGAAAATGTTATGAAAAGAATTTTTGAAAAAACGAGCATTTAACACAGTAAGATTTCCGATCCAAAAGTCCTTTTCCCAGGTACTGTAGCTTGGCTTTTATAGGGCTTGAATTCTGAGATTGTCGTGGGGACACATGTCAATGGATCTGAAGGACATGTGTTCTTACCAATCTTGTCTTTTGGATAGGGCTCTTCTTTTTCTTTCAGAAAGCAATCCTTTCTGGAGGAATTTCTAAAAAAATGATCTTTGCAACAAAAATTTCTCTTTCTCTGATCTTGGGTGGTATAACAATTACCCCCCACTCTTCTTTTTTGCTTTGAGCTAAAATGGAAGAGTAACAGTTTATCAAAATTTTCCAATTGTGCAAACCGCATTGCCAAGCTGTCTAGATGGGACAACAGGCTAATCATTTTGTTGGTGATGAGATTGTGCGAATCGCATTGTCTAGCCGCTTAAGCAAGACAATGGGCTAATTGCTTTAACAACAAGAAGATTGTGCATACTATGTTGTCAGGCCATTTAAGAGAGACAACGGGCTAATCATTTTAATTGCAATGAGATTGTGTGAACCGCATTGCCTGGCCGCTTAGGCGGGACGATGGGCCAATTGCTTTACGACAATGAGATTGTGCGAATCGCGTTGTCAGGTCACTTAGTCAAGACAACGAGCCAATCATTTTGATGGAGATAAGATTATGCCAACCACATTATTGGGCCACTTAGTTAAGACAATAGGGGAATCATTTTATGGCGATAAGATTGTGCAAACCGCGTTGTTAAGTCGTTTAGGAGGGATAACGGGCCAAACATTTTGATGGTGATGAAATTGTGTGAAGCGCGTTGTCAAGACGCTTAGGCGGGATAACAGGCCAATCGTCTTAAGGAGTGTGGTGCTCATAGGTTCTTTTTATAAAAGTCTATCACTCAGTCTTATATGGTTGGCTTGGTGATAGCGGAAGTCTAGTGTAGTGATTGAATTGGGGTGTGGCTACATCTGGCCTTTTAACCTTTTCAAGTTGATGTTTAAGGTTTTTTTCCACATCTCGTTCTTTCCTTTTTTGCTCTCTATCCTCACAGTTTGCATAACCTCCGCATGGAGTATGTACATGTTTACCCTAACGAACAAATCTACTAAGGAGTTTGGCAGGTCCAGAGATAGTGACTCCTATATGGAAGTTAGACGTGTTCCTTATAACATTGTCGACACCACCAATTCCACGGGCAAGTTACAAATTTCCAAAGTGGCATTGCGGAATCTATCCACAAATTAACAAAGGGTCTATTTGCCTCTCTATCGAATACTGAGGAGGTGCATCGCATTCTTGTTCTTCTTACTATTAATCCCGAAGGCCTTGATGAATTCCATTTGCAATTAACCAAATAAGGAGATGGATGCCTCTGATAGACTATTAAACTAGGTCCGAGCGTGTCCTCTCAAGGTTAATGAAAATGCCAACACATAATCTCGTCATCCCCTCCATGAACCATCATTAGAGATTCGTAGTTCTGGATGTGATCATTAGGATCATCGTCGCCGGCGTAGATGGGAACCTGAGGTATTTTGAACCTATTTGGCAGTGGTTTTCCCAATATGTTTTTAGTAAAGAGAGACTTCATTATTGACTGCTCCTCTGCTGTCGAGTCTAGCTTTTTCTATTCCAACACTTATTCCCTTACCTGAGGTATTCTGGATGTAGTGACAAATATTTATGTATATAAATTCTGTATAGAATATTGATTTCGTTAATTTAAAGTTCTTGCTTGTTTGTGCATCAATTTGGTTTCAACTTGTTACAACAAGAAAACGAGGTGGTCGACTACATACCTGGACTTCCGCCAACCCACTTAGCAGATCTTCCAACATTCTTCTACGACGACAGACGAAAGATCTTCCATTTAGCTGTGGAAGCTACGTCACGGGTGCGAAAGGTGCAGTTTCTCCTCTTTGCTTCCACCTACGAGATTGAATCCCACATCATCAACATTCTTAAGGTAGCAATCCCCGTCCCCATTCACCCCATTGGCAACAGCGAGGGATGGTGAAAGGACAAGAGATGAAGACAAAGAGCCTTCAGCCAGTGATCTACAAAGCCTCGAAGAGCCTTTGTCTTCACCATTGGCAATGGGGAGAGATGGTGGAGGAAGAGAGAAAGGACGAAGAGATGAGGCAGTCACCAACCAGATCTATGAAGACTCCAAGAGAAGAGATGAGAAAATGGCGAATGAGAGAGAGAGAGAGAGAGAGAGAAAGAGAAAGAGAAAGATGAAGAGAAGTACAAACATGGGGTGTTGCGCCGGCGTGAGAGGGCCAGTTCGGTTTGCGTGGGGGGTTATTTGGTACAAGTTCGGTTCAATTTTTCGGTTATTTTTAACAAAATAACCGAACCGAACTGAATAACCGATTTTTAAGAAAAGATATAACCAAACCGAATCGACAAATTCGGTCGGTTCGGTTCAGTTAATCCGGTTTAACCGAATTTTTGCTCACCTCTAATGATCTCTAATAAAGTGATATTTAATTTTTATGTGCTTAGTTCTAGCATGGAAAATAGGATTTTTTGTTAATGCTATGGTACTAGTATTGTCACATTTAATTGGAATATTATAAAGTTTTATACCATAATCTTCAAATTGATGTTTAATCCATGAAATTTGTGCACAACAACTATTAGCAGCCACATATTCGACCTCGGTAGATGATAGTGCAACGATGTTTTGATCCTTACAAACTATGATGCTAATGAAGTTTCTAAGAATTGACAAGATTCACTAGTATTTTTTCTATCAATTTTACAACTATCATAATTGGTATTTATGTATGCAATTAATTCAAACTTATTTGATTTTGGAAAGAATAGTTCAAGATTTGAAGATGATTTTAGTTACCTAAAAATTCTTTTTATAACTTTTAAATAAGATTCATTAAAATTGGATTGAAACCTAGTGCACAATCAAATACTAAATATAATGTTTGATTTGTTTAACGTTAAATAAAACAAAGATCCAATCATACTTCTATATAGTTTGATGTGAACGAACTTACCTATTTCATATTTATCATGGATTTTAATGAAAAGAGTTGTATCTATATTTCCTCTTTTAAAATCCTTTTTCAATAAGAGCTTACTCAACCTTTCATACCAAACTCTGGGAAATTGTTTTAAAACATATAAAATTTTAGTAAGTTTGAAAATATGGTTTTCATGATGAGGATCTTAAAAAACAAGAGGTTGTTCTACATACACCTTTTCATTTATAAAGACATTTAAAAATGTACTTTTTATATCTATTTTAAAAAAATTGAAATTCTTTAGCATGCAAATGCCAAAAAGTTTTATCATAATCAATTATTTTTTCTTGACTATACCCTTGTGCTACTAATCCTACTTTATTCTTGATATTTTCTCCATTTTCATCCATCTTATTTCTAAATACCCATTTGGTTCCTATTGTTGGATGAATATTTGGTCTAAGTACAAGTTGTCATACTTCATTTCTTTCAAATTGATTTAACTTCTCTTGCATGACAATGATGTTTATGGGTTCAATTTGAGATAAAAATGCAATGAACTTACATTTATTTCTAATTGAGGACTTAGTTCTTATACCTTTACGTAGTGTTTATTAATCAATATATGGGATGAAAAAAGTAAGATATGGAAAGCATTTCTGACAAAAGTAATACCCATTGTGTTTGTTAAATTTATCTAAAAATCCTTGAAAATGAAGTTACATGACTTCTTATATCCCCTAATATATTTCAAAAAACTTAACAAATAATCTGATAAAAATCTTGAAATGCTTTCCAATCTTATTTTAATCATTCCATATATTAGTTCAAAAAACATTTCAATTTTATCTTAATTATTTTAACAAATACTACCTTAGAAAAATCTCTAATAATCTTACTTTTCTCCACATATTTTCTTTCCATAGGAAATGATGCTCTTTTTCTTCATAATTCAAATTTTCTTCATCAAAAATATTTTCACTAGAGGGTGCTTCTTCCTTGTTTTCAAAAAATTATTTTTCAAAATTTTGATTTAAATCATCATGTACTTCTTCACAAGACTTTGGTGTGTTCTAATTTGAGTCTATCAACCAACCACTACATGAATTGACTCTTCAATTATTTAGACTTCTTTTATTGTATACCCTATGAGCCTTACTTTCAAAAGAAACCTAGAAAATGCTTTCATCACTTTTGCATTAAATTTATCTAATGCATCTTTTCCATTATTGAGAATAAGACATTTGCTATCAAATATAAGAAAATAAGAAATATTTAGTTTTTTATCTTTGAAAGGTTCATAGGAGATTTTCTTTAATATAGGTCTTGTGAAAATCTTATTTAAGATATAGTAGAATGTGTTTGTGCGTTCCGCCTAAAAATATTTAAGAAAATTTTTATCTGTAAGCATAGTTCTAGTCATTTTTTACAAAAATCTATTTTTTCTTTCAACAACTTTATTTTGTTGAGAAATTTTAGTACAAAAAGAAATTAAAATCATTCTCTTCATAAAAGATTTTGAAAAGTTCATTTTCAAACTCTTTTTCGTAATCATTTCTCTTCTCTAAAAGAAAACATCTCGCCTTTACATGGCTTGTTTTCTTGCACTTATAGTATTGAATTTTATGTCTGGATGATTAATAGTGGTGGTGAAGAAAAAGTACAAATTATCTTTAGATTAATTTTAGACAAGATTACCCCCCAATCGACACGTTAAATTACAAATATTACACTTGTGAAACGATATAAATTATATAAACACTTCTTTGTTAATATTTTTGGTAATTTTATTGCTGAAGGCACATTTATTTTGAAGTCAAAAAACGTTGAGAACCATTAAAAGCGCTTCTGAACCATTGGGTCGATTTATGGTTAAATTTATAATCTTATATTTGTTTAACATAAAAAAATGTTAATTATCACCTAAATCATTCTTTAATAATTATTTAATGGGTGAAGACATAAATGCATCTCTTTGGGATCTAAAGGGGAAATCCCTCACTTTAAGAACCCCCTGCAGCTCAGCCCCAAGATTTCTGCAGGAAAGATAAATCATGGAATTCAGTAGTGAAATTCGAATACAGAACTTGTGACCGGTTATATAGCGACTAGAATTCAAAGTTATTTGGAACTAACACATGTACGTTCTCAACTACTGGGCTATACCTGTGGGGGCATAAATGCATCTCTATACTTTAGCAAAAAAAGTCTGATGGCACCCTAAACTTTCTAAAACTCCCATTAAACACTTCTACGTCAAAAAAAAAAAACTATTACACCTTTTATAATTTTAAATTCACTTTTATACTTTACAAAAAAAAAGTCTTATGGTATTCGAACTTGCTTAAAAATATTTATTTAATAGTTTCACTTATTAAATTTAAAATAAAAAATTCAGGGTGTCAGATGATTTTTTTTTTGGTGAAGTACAAGAATATATTTAATTTAATAGAAATAAAAAAAATAATTTAATAATTCTATTTTTTAAAAAATAAAGATGTATAAAAAACATTTTAAAATTTTAAAATATCACAATTTTTTTTTTATTAAAGTATATAGATGTATTTATGCCTTCACCGATTGTTTGCTTGTTTACAATATGTTGGAGCTGGCATGGCCCAATTGATGTCCACCTCACTAAACCACCCAGCCCAATTGGTTCTCATTGAAATCTACGGGAAAATTCTAAATTGTTTATCATTGAACTTCTATAATTGGATACCGTGTCCATTAATTAATAGTGGCCACTGGCCCAAAACTTCCCCCAACCCCACTTCTTCAACACTATTTAATTATTCCATTAAAAATTAATATAATAGTTAAATATATTCTTTTAATTTTTAACTAGTTTTATTAATTAATGTTAAATAAATCTTATTTTAAACTAACAAAAATGTATAGGGAAAGATATTGAAAACTTAATCTAATGAAAGATTTTAATCGCAAGAGATTTGGACTGAACTTAAATTCAGACATTAATATATATATATATATGCATCGTAGTTCTTTATTCTCTATTTCTAAATTTTTGTCCTTTGTCTACCTGTTCTCTAGATCTGCCCATATTTGTAGCCTATAGTTAATTAACATTTCTTGTTCAACTTAAAAATTTGACTAACTAATTATCCAAAAAGTTATGTATTTTCGAGTGTTCCACGATAAATAATTATATTTCGAGAATTTAATCAACTAATTACCTAGACTTACAATGGTGCTAACATCTTTTTAGGTATTAAATTCTAACTATATTAAATTTCTATGTCATGTTGTTTTTCCTTGATTTCTATTTGTGATTGTGCATGACCCAAATTCTGACAAATTTTGGTTTCAAAGTGATCCTAATAAAATGGCATAAGATCGATACAATTTGAACCTCTAATCTCCAAATCATAATACAAAAGGAACAAGATTATCATTATTCTAATACTTATCATCAATTAAAATTTTCTTTAAAAAGAAAAAGAACTAAACTGTCAACAGCCAAACATCAGCATTGAAGCTGAATTTTCTTTTTTACTTCTGCCAGTGTGGTACATACTACTTCTCTAATATCCTATATCCTATATTAGTAAATATATATATTATATTAAAATAAAATAGTAACTAATAATAAGTTTGTTTCCCACCAAAACTTGCATCCAATGAAAGGTAGTGATTAATTAATTATTAATTTTACTTTAATAATTATATTATAGTCTTGAAAATGTGATATCTTAACAAATCCGTAAAAATTTATTTAAGGTAGTCAAATGCTTCGATTTTTCAATACTAACTAATATTTAAGCTATCACATTTTCAAGATTATGGAAGAAATCAAAATTTAAATTTTCAAAGTTTTGCTATCTTTGAAAAACTCATTCTTCCTCACATTTACGAATTTTAATTTACATTTATAAAATTTATAAATAAATATAATATAATAAATAAAAAATAACGAACGCCTTTGAGTAGATATATTATAAATTTTATAATATTTATTTATAAATAAATATAATATAATAAATAAAAAAATTTATAAATATTTTGCCAAGTGACCATTAATCGTGAATTATTTTTTCTCCAAAACTTGCATCAAATCAAAGGTAGTGATTAATTAATTATTAATTTTACTTTAATAATTATAAAAAAAACCATTTATTATATTATTATAGTCTTGAAAATGTGATATCTGATATCACATTTTCAAGACTATTGAAGAAATCAAAATCCATATTTTTAATGTTTTGTTATTATTGTAGAAATTAAATTTCAATAGTATAAATTAAAAATTTATCTTATTCTTATTATTAATATATTAAAATATGATACTTTGCCAAAGTATTTTGCTAAGTGACAATCAAGGATGATCTGTTTTTTCTCCAAAACTTGCATTAAATTAAATATAATGAGTAATTAATTATTAAAGTAAACCATTTATTATATTATATTTATTTATAAATATATTAGTATTGAAAAACCAATGCATTAGTCTTGAAAATATAATATATCTTGATTAACATTGATGAACCTACCACAAACCCATGCATTACATAATAGTAATCCCGTGAGAAAACCTGTATAGTTAAATGAATCAATAACTATGCATTAATTTTTTTCAATAGTTTTGAAAATATGAACTATTTTTCCTCCATTTTCAAGAGTAGTGCATCAATTTTTTAATACTAATTAAGATTTAAGATATCACATTTATAAGACTAATAATGCATGAATTTTTCAATACTAATTAAGATTTAAAGTATCACATTTTCAAGACTATGGAAGAAAATTAATGCATAGTGAAAGAAAAATAAGTCAAAATTCATATTTTCAAAATTTTGTTATCATTGTAGAAATTAAATTTCAAGAACAGAAGTTAAAAGTTTCAATAGAATTTTTAGTTAGCATTGGAAAACTCTTATTTTCTCACGTCTAAGAGTTTTAATTTATATTTTTAAAATTTTGTTATCATTACAGAAATTAAATTTAAATATTAAAAATTAAAAATTTCAAGAAAATTTTTAATTAGCATTGAAAAACTTATGCTTCTCCACATTTATGAGTTTTAATTTATATTATATTTATAATTTTTAATTAAATATATAATATAGTAAATAATTTTATTTTGATAATTAATTAATCACTACCTTTAATTTAATACAAAACTACTGTGTGGGTTTTTCAATACTAAATAAGATTTAAGATATTGCACTTTCAAAACTAAAGCATGAATTTTTCGATACTAATTAGGATTTAAGATATCACATTTTCAAAATTATGGAAAAAAATTAATGCATAGTAAAATAAAAATAAGTCAAAATTCATATTTTTAAAGTATTGTTATCATTGCATAAATTAAATTTCAAGATCAGAAATTAAAAAATTTATAAGAATTTTTAATTAGCATTGGAAAACCTATACTTCCTCACGTTTACGAGTTTTAATTTATATTTATATTTATAATTTATAAATAAATATATAATATAATAATTAATTTTACTTTAATAATTAATTAATTATTACCTTTAATTTAATGCAAGACTAATGCATGAGTTTTTCAATGCTAATTAAGATTTAAAATATCACATTTTTAAAACTAATGTATGAGTTTTTCAATGTTAATTAAGATTCAATATATCATATTTTCAAGACTATGGAAAAAAAATTAATGCATTGTGAAAGAAAAATAAGTCAAAATCTATATTTTTAATATTTTGTTATCATTGTAAAAATTAACTTTCAAAAGCAAAAATTAAAAATTTCAAGATAATTTTTAATTAATATTGAAAAAACTCATACTTCTTTATGTTTAAGAATTTTAATTTATATTTATAATTTATAAATAAATATATAATATAATAAATAATTTTATTTTAATAATTAATTAATCACTACCTTTAATTTAATGTAAATATTTAATGATCTGTTGTTCAAATGTAATAGCTTTTGTGTATAAATAAAAAGTTCATGTCGAGATTTTTTATTTTATATAACGCTGTACAATTTAATAAAAAAAATTTATTAAAATAACTTTTCAAAATATAGACGAAATATTTGATTTTATCAATTAAATCTATGCTAGCAAAACACATTGGATGTTGAAGGTTTGAGTTGTGAGACTTTGGGAGATTCACTACTTATAGCATTGCTATTGAGATGATTTTCATGGATAAATATGTTTTTTTTTATTTTATAAATTTATTATTAGTTATTTATATAAATTTTGTCATCAAATTTATAGGGTGAAAGGATTCATGCAACAATAAAGCATTAATTGGTTTGGTATTTTAAAATATTGATTTGTGAAGGACAATTATATTTTATGTCCAATTTTATACTTAAATACAACAATATTAAATATAAGACTACAAGTCGCAAGTACAAGCTAAACTTAATGTTAAAGACTACTGTTATAGATGCTATGGATGAAAGTTTTCTAATACAAAATTTTATATTTAGATCATTTGCTAATATTTTGAGTATAGTTGAATTTGACAAAAAAAAAGAATTATTTGATAAGTGTAAAATTGATTATACGATTATTTATGTCCTTATAACTAATAATTTTTTTTAATCTTATTAAAAATATAATTGGAGAGGCCGTTGGCAAAGACAATACTAAGAGTCAAGAATTTTGTGGAATGACAAACGAAAAAATGTGACAACCTACTTAATATGTTAATTATTCTTTAACACATTAAATGATGATATATTAAATTAAAGGTGTTCTCCATTAATACATTGAATAGCAGATAATTAATTAAACTTAAATTTTGATAAAAGGTTAAATATTAAAAAAATTATAATTATCAATTCTATTAGAATTATTTAAAATAATGAATTTAATTTATTTTTTTTAAATTTAAAAATCTATTTTAATTTCATCTCTCATATATGGCATGGGTTTAACACAAGTGTTAATCAGTGTAGGGTTGTGCGGAACGCTCGTTCCATTGACTTCCATTTCTTTGTCTATAAAAGGTGAAATTCATCACCTTAAGGGCCCCCCACACACTATCCCGCATACGTGAGAGGGGTTAATCACGGTACACATTAGCGTATCATGTAAGAGGCACAGTGCATAGTACCCACAAAGAACCACCCCTACATGAAGGTGAAACTCCCATACAGCGACTGCCATGAGTCAAATTTACATTCTTGTCTACAATCTACTACCTGGCTGCCATCCATGCTACGCCCGTGAGGACAACTTCCTTGGGAAGTAGATAGGCTCACCAGGTTGGAGTGTACCTTGACTACAACCCATTTCCAACTCTGTTATTTATTATATTATAAATAATTTATTTTTTATTTTAAAAATTATATCTATCCTAACCACATTCTTTATTCTTTTTTTATTTGACTCCTTATTTTATTTATTTATTAATAAATTTTAATTTTATTTATTTTTTTAATTTTCACTATTATAAATTTTTTTATTTATTTTACAAATTAATAATCAAATATACAAAATAATCAAATACACACATATAAAAAATCAAAATTAAATACACAAATTAATAACTAAATATATAAATACACAATATCACTCATCTAATACATAAATAAATAAAAAAATCTCCAAAATTACAAACCAATATGTGTAAGACGATGAAAAGCAAGCCGCGCAAGCATCCGTCATCGCTCATTTTACTCATCACCATCGCCACTTCCACTGGTCATGTAATACCCGAAATTTTCCTAGGCATTGTTGTTCAAGAAATAAAACATTTCCTTAGAAATTGAATGATACATGTGAAATTCCGAGGTAATCGTCGAGGAACAAATGAAGAGTTTTTCAAAAAATCATAGAAATTACCGCAAGGGGGCATCATCTTAAGGCATTTTGGAGAAGTTTAAGGAGTTATAGGACTCAAGGGATATAAGTGCAAAGAAATGTTGGCTTAAAAAGTTATTTGTAAGAAGTTAAAAATATCTTGTGACTAGTTAGTTAAAGGAACCAAATAAGCTAACTTAATTAGGAGACATAATCATGAGGAATCTTAAAAAATCTAATTAATATGTGGTGGCACATGTTTCAAACGACACATGTCGCAAGGGAGAGAAATGGCATGAATCACAAGGGACACGTGGCGCGATCCTATGAAAAACAATGATTACAACCTTATCTAAGTAACACATGGCAAGTGACACATGGCACTCTTTGATTGGCCATAAATGCCAATAAATACCAAGACCTTGGAAGGAAAAATCTCACCATTAATCAAGAGGAAAAGAGGAGGTGAGTTGAGAGGAGAAACTTTGCCCAAAAATAGAGTGGTAAAACACTTCGTCGAAAAAGTTGGACCGCCACCGTAAAAGGAGTTAAACAACATCAAAACAACAAGGTAATTATAATTTCTTTCCGTAGTTCGATAGATAATTGAATAAGGGTCACATGGATTCAAACAGAAGTCAAATCAGAGTCCGAATGAGGGAAAACAGGCCAAAAAATCACAAGAGGTCAAAGCTAGAGGGACGGCGCGTACAGCTCACGCGTCACCTGACTGCTGCGAGTGCAGCACGTAGGGGTCCTTCCCCCAGCGCGTTAAGGCGCGTGAGAGGCCCTCTTGGGCCCAAATTTTGTATACTTGGTCCTTAAATTTTTCCCTAGGACCCCATATAAAAATATTTTAGGTTTGAGTTTCGAAATTATGTTATTTTTGCAAAAAAGCTTTCCCGAACCCTGTGAACACTGAACAATACCTTAGTGTTTCCGAACCAGCAAGGTAAGTGCTTCTTGCATCTTTATGTTACATACCGAACATTTTGTCTTCACACGGGTAAGGGTGATTACTTACATAAACATGACTTTCCTTTAAACCAAGCATTTTCTCTTTTTTTGTCATGCATCACTTGGTGTGTGTGGCTAGCTGAAGTCGGGATCTCATGTTAGACTGGTGAAAAGTCATGGAAATGTGAGAACATGATTGATCAACGGGGGTGATTGCAACACCTCGGCGTCACTACCACACAGGCGATTTCATATCATTTTGCATATCTCATTTACATGCAAGCTATCTTTTCTTGTTGCACTCACTTAGATATAACTATCTAATTTAGGTGTCTCATACCCCTAGAACATTCAACGTTTTAGGTGGTTAGTCATAACAGGTGCCCCGGAATCAAGTCAGAGGAAAGGAAAGGAAGTGGTTCTCAGATAACTAGTTATTCTACGTTTTAATTGTAAAAGCATTGTACTGTGGCTTTAGTGTGAGTTTTAATTGTTGTAAAAAGAAAGCCTAAATGATTCCTAAATTCTCAAGTTGTATTATGGTTTTTCAGGTGGTTTTTGTGTTAAAAGCATATAGTGGAAACTTTAAATATCTAGCTTATGGTTTTTATAAAGTTTTCAAGTTCGATCATTTGCTTCTGTTGGCAAAGGCTTCCATAAACGCCCTTTGATTACCATGTAGTTGCTAGCATCATCATGCATCTTTGTATGTACACCTTGGAAAAAGAAAAGTGGGTCGTTACAAGTCGTCGCAGCCTCCATTGGATCTGGTGGTCGTTACCCCAATTTAGTCTTCCATCGCACCTACAACTTGTTTTCTTCAAATTTGTATCTACAATATCTCCTTTGATTGATTTCATCTTCGTCGCATCTGGTCGGGCCTCTTCCGACATTGATGGCAGTTCCAGGGGGAGAGATGGCGAGGATGGCTCCAAAAATTTCGATGACAGAGGGTTTTTTTCAGTTTTGACAAATTTTTGGCAAGGGGAATTGGCGATGGTGAGCAGCATTAGAGGAAGAAATCTGCATTTGGTTCTCTATTATTTGGCTTGGCGAGCAGACGGTTGTAGTCAGACTAATGAGGCCCACACCAAACAAACAATAGAGAAATAATACTAATGCATGCGAGTCTCACTCTATAACAAAGTGATATCAAAACGAAAATGGTGTGTTATTGTGAGAGAACGTAACGTTTTACGCACCAGTACGCACAGTTGGTGATAAGAGTGACGACACCACGTCACTGGCTTTAATTTTCACCAGCAGAGCAAAGCCACAGATGACGGAACTCGAAACGTCAGGCGCCTGCCGTGGCGTAACAGCTCCGCGATATTCTCGCATCATCTTCGCACCAGAAAATGCCTTTTGACGATTTCTTTCCGCCATGGTAGAACAATTTAGGAGCATCAGGTACGCACGTACGAGAGCTGCAAGTAAGCGTCTTACGCACTACCTTCTTAGTTACCGCGCCGTGACGACACCAACCTGCTGATCGAAACTGTCTTTCCCTCTTCAATAATTAAACTTGAGTGCCCGTCTAAGTGTCCCATTAATGAGCAAGAAACAATTCTTTCGAGGCAATATTAAATGAACAAGAAACGCAGATTTTTTCAAGTGCTGCTATCTGTTCGTTAATGGGGTGACTCGGACTCTGAAAGGTACACTACAGAAGCATACAAACACGCCTTGTTTGGAGCATGCTTTTAATTTTTCAATCGCCTCTCTTTCTGGGCTTCAAATTTTATCCACTTCTCTTTCCGGGTTTTGTTTCTTGGGTCTCTGATCGCCATTGATCTTCTGCTCGGCAGCTTGGCTGTTCTTTAGATTGGTGGCGGGCAATTGGCGAAAATGCCCAACAAGTCTTGCATTCTCCTGATAGGTAATGTGCGCCTTCCCGAAGCCATTGAATTTTCTCGGGAAAATGTTGTGATGGGTTGGGTTTTCTGTCTAACATATATGGTTGGTTGGCTGGTTGGCAACAGTGGTGGCTGGGCTGGAGAGGTTCGCGTTCAAAGGGGTGGCGTCGAACCTGGTGACTTACCTGACGGACGTCGTGAAGATGAGCAACTCGGCGGCGGCCAAAACGGTGAGCAGTTGGTGTGGGTTTACATCCATGGTGCCTCTGCTCGTGGCGCCCCTCGCTGACTCTTACTGGGATCAGTATTCCACCATTTTAGTATCGTCTTCGCTCTATGTTCTGGTCAGTCTCTCTCCCTCATATCACAATTTATTTTCTGTATGTAGGAAGAAATTTTTTCAGAAAAAGGAACAAGAGAGCTGACTAACACTTTGAGTGGCTGAAATATTGGACCCAAAATGCTCCATAACTTAGAAACAGGGCTAATCAACATGTTGACAACCACCAGCAGATACTGTTGAGTGTTGAGCGTGTAAGAACAATGCCGTGCGCCTTTCCTTATTTGTGGTTTATTTTTCTTTTAAGCTTAACGAAACCTTACTCCTACATAAACCACTGGATACAGTCTTTCCTTTCGTCTTAATTCTATAATGAATGTATCCGTGTTTGCATCCAGTACTCTTTCGATCTTCCAATCTTACCATGTCGATTGTTGAGCAGTGTAGAGAAACTTTGAAATTTTTGATGCTTTATTTGAAGGGGCTGATAGCATTGACATCAACGGCAGTGGTAGGGCCTTGGGCCGCCACCAACAAAACCAGCTTCTCTTCATCCCTCTTCTGGTCTCTCTATCTGATTTCACTAGGCCAAGGAGGCTACAACCCATCCTTGCAGGCCTTCGGAGCATTTCAGCTTGAAGACGAGCTGGAGGAAGAACTGCCTTGCAGCAAAAAAGAGGAGCCCAGCTCTAATAAGAAGAGCTGGTTCTTCCAGTGGTGGTACTTCGGCATCTGCAGCGGCTGCCTTCTCGGCGTGTCGGTGATGTCCTATATCCAAGACACTTTTGGCTGGGGGCTCGGCTTTGCCATTCCCACAGTCGTTATGGTTTCTTCCGTAGCGTTTTTCTCTTGGGGAAGCCGATTCTATGCTTACAAGCAGCTGCAACAGCAGCGGGCCAAGGCTGCTGCTGATTCCATCATGCCTTTCGAGAGCTTGGCTCGCGCCGTGAAAACCAGTGCTTCTAAGGTGATGAATGTCCGGTTTACCTCGTCCAGCAAATCGGACCAGGTTGAGCTAGAGTAAGCCATCTGTAGAAACTCGTATCCTGATATTGAATTTATGATGATCTAATCCCACACTGCATTCTGTAAAATGTGTGATTATTGTCCGCTTCTGTTTGCAGGCTTCAAGAAAAACCAATCTGCCGTGAAGGGCTTGAAGTCGGCGAGGGGCAAGACAATGACGGCGCGAACACCGGCACACATCTGCTCGAGATCACGAAGATCGTACTGCGTCTCTTGCCAATATGGACAATGCTTCTAACGTTCGCGGTGATTTTCCAGCAGCCGGCAACGTTCTTCACCAAGCAAGGAATGACGATGGAGAGGACCATCGGATCCGGCTTCAAGATCCCGCCGGCGACTCTGCAGAGCGCAATCACAGTCTCGATCGTCCTGCTGATGCCTCTCTACGACACGCTCTTCATCCCGCTGGCTCGGATCGTCACCTGGAACGAGAAAGGCGTCAGCGTTATGCAGCGGATGGGGATCGGAATGTTCCTCTCTGTCGTCGCCATGGCGATCGCGGCGCTCGTGGAAGAGAGGAGGCTCGAGATCGGGAGAAACAGTGGATCGGAGACGGAGACGGTGCCACTGAGCATATTCTGGCTGCTGCCGCAGTACGTATTACTGGGTATATCGGACATTTTCACCGTCGTCGGGATGCAGGAGTTCTTCTACAGTGAAGTGCCGGTTAGAATGAGGACCATGGGGATAGCCTTGTATACTAGTGTTTTTGGAGTAGGCAGCTTCTTGAGTGCATTGCTGATCTCTCTGGTGGAGTATTTCACCGGCCTCGGAGGAGGAAACCGGAGTTGGTTCTCCGACGATATGAGAGAAGCCCGGCTAGACAAATATTACTGGCTTCTGGCCTCGGCAAGTGCAGTAAGCTTGCTAACCTTTGTAATACTATGTAGATTTTACAAAAGCAGGCTATGACTTTGGATATTGCCAGCTCAAGGGCTTTAAAATTTATATTTGGCCAAGCAAAAGGGTCTCTCTTATGAGCAGTTTTACAGTTACTTTCATAATTTAAATTTATGATTTTTCAATTATAAAAAACCAAAATTATTTTATCATTACTCCCAACATTGAACTTAAAATATAATTATACTGTTATAAAGAAAGTCTCTACTAAAATCGAGAGTATGAGCGATGAGAGATTACACAAAAACGATAATCCCAAATAACTGAAGTCTTATAAACATCACATGTACATTATGAAATGTGCATTTTGCCTCAATTTGCCTGGTGTGCTTTGCAGCTTTTGCTTCGCATTAACATACCCTAAGTCATTTCTATCTATAACATTATTATAATTCACATTTATGATATAAAAACTACAATTATATCGTTTTGATGATAATTTCTTATACAAAAATTCTATAGGAGGATCATTTTCTTAGACCCCTATGAAAGGATAATTGCATCCCTTGGGTAATGGCAGGCAAGCCGAAGTTCTGAACAGAATTTTCACGCCAAATAGGGTGACTCATTAACACTCAATACACGCCAATCATAATTACAAACTACCAATATCATATTATTTTAATGGCCTCTTTTCTATAAAATTTTCCTAAGAACAGCATTGCCCTTGCACCCACATAGCCAATTGTCATAAATCTCACATTTGATAAGAAATAGGAAACATTGAGCCATACAAAGGGGACAAAACACCAGTTAATCGATTAAGTTTTTGGGTTAGCAAGTGTCAGACCTATGACAACGTGGAATCAAAGCGATTCAATTCTTGATCTAATTTTGCACTGCACTCAGAGACAGTAGGCTAGACGATCAAACAAACTTAAGCCCCCAACAAATTTCAGTACAGCTTCTTGCACAACCTATCCCAAAATTCATTTACCTAGTTTGGGAACCATTTCTTCCAACTTCATCACTAAACTAGGAAGAGTCGGTTTTCTGGCCAGTGTTAGATTTCAAGGTTTTTTTTTTCCTTTTCAGATTTCAAGTTTTCAGCCAATCTTTTAAATCATGTTTTTTTTTTCTTTTTCTGTTTTTGTAAGATTCAAAGTTTTCACTGGAGCCTCAAGATTGTGTAGCTCCCAAGAATAAGACACCATTAAAGGGCACAACAGTGTGTCATGACCCAAGCGTTTAGCTAGGGTCTTAGAAGTAATTGAAAGGAATTTGGGGAAGAAACAGCGAAGAAATGAAGGGAGAGATTACAAAGAATTATAGAGAGAAGGAATGGAACAGTGTTGAACGAGAGAGAGGGAGGGAAAGAAAGAGAAATTGTAGAGAGAGATATTAGAATTTCATTAATCAATTCATGTATATCTTCTCCTCTTACAATGGGGCCTTTATATAGGCATAGTAGCTAGTTAACTAATTTCTAACAATCTCCTAACAGCACCCATGTGCTTCTAACAACTTGTAAAAATATCCTAACAACCCATTACAATCCTATTACAACAATATCCTTCTATTATTCCTTAGGTCATAACAATTTCCCTCTTCTTAAAAGAGTTCTTGTGCCCAAGAACTTACAACAATTTTAGCCATTGCTCCTCAACCAATACCAACTCTCTCTAGTTTTGTTGTTCTTTCTTTTATCATCCCCTTTCTAGGTCGCTTCTTCTTTGTTCTTGGATATTCTTCAGCTGAAATAAAAATGATAATCAGTGCAATCAAAGTTACATCTTCCTCCAAGGAGCGGCATACCATTTCCCGTAGTTGGTGATAGCTACCAAATTAAGATAGCTTGTACCCATAGATTGAGCATCCAATATGATGCCAAATCTAGTCAATATATCCTCATCTAGTGCCTTCATTGAATTTAGTTGCTTCTGATCACAGGCAACAACTGAAACTTGCAGTCCTTCAGCCTTCAATTGTTGTTGCTTCTCAACCTCAAAATTTACAGCAACATTGTGACACATTTTAAGATCAATTCTACACACCTTCACAACATTAGAAGATATTTCAGCTACAAGTAGGCCATCTTCATAGTAGTTCTCATCATCAATCTGATTTATAGATTGATAACCAGGCTTTGATGCCTCAATGTTGTAATTCCTATCATTGTATTGAGGTTCCCCAACAATTAAACCATCTGCCCCTGTCAGTAATTCTGCCACATCTTCGTCTCGTTCATTGGAATTTTTCTGAAGCTCACTCTCAACATTCTTCTCCTCCCAATCAGCAACATCTTCTTCTTTTAGCTTATTGGGATTCACTCCTACTGAATGGTTGTCGGAATCCATCCTCTTCTGGTTAGAATTTTCAGAATGATCATTTGCCACATTCCTTCTCAGTTTGTCGAAGAATTCAATTGGAAACTTGTAGTTGTACTCCTTCTTCGACTGCTTTATGTTAAGAAAATCCTCTTTGTTAAAACTCTCATGATAATCCTCAAAGTACTCAACAAGAAAACTATAATGATATTCTTTAGATAGTATCATTGCAAACTCTTGCAACTTTTCACGTATCATTTGACTGAATTCTTTACTTGATTCATGTACCACACTTCTTGTTCCTTTGTCCAATTAGCTGATCCCCATCTCCAACTTATTTTCCCATGCATAAGGCTTCTGGCCAAACTTCTCTTGATGTCTATCTCTAGCTGAACATGCAATATTCTTCTATTGCAAGTTAGGCTCCCATGGTCTCATGTAAGCTTTCTTGTTATGGCAGAAATTTCACGAATTGGACAAGCCACAGGCCAAGAAATCGAAGTGTTGTCCACCCTAAATCCCCACACTTCCCTTTTGTAATTGCCTCACCCAATCACCTCTAAAATTGGTCCAATAAGTGGCAAATTGCAGCCACTGTTATGCTTCAAGGTAAGTCTATTGTAGCAGCGGAAGAAATCGCACACTTACAGCGATTTGATCGGTCTTCAAATTCCGAGAGTCAAGCTCCTTGCGTCGGAATCAACTGGCCAAGCCGTCATCCAATTCCAAGCCTCAAACTTTAGCCGACCTCACCTCCTTGTGCGCCGGATTCATTTCCCCTTGTGCGTCGGAATCAATTCTGAGATTCTGCTGGAAATCTCTTGGTTGCTTCTTTGTCTTGAACACCCAATTCACCGGAATAACCGTAATTGCACCAGAAGAAGAAATTGAAGGCTAAGGTTCTGCTCCAAGAGTCGCCCCTGCCTAGTCTTCTCGTCTGCGCACTCTGATTACTGCATCACCTCTTTTCGCTAGTAATCACTGCTCCAAGAATCGAACAACCTTCCAGATCGGTGGAATTCTGCCAGATCGCCGAAGTTTCCCCGCTGGAATCGTCTGGGTTGCTCGCCTTCCTTGAGCGACTGTGATGCAACCAACGAAATTCTGCAGAATTAAGAATTCGATGGTTGCAGTAGCTTACGACTTGGCTTCCGAATCCGCTTAAGTTGCTTCGCCCATCCACTTCGAACAACTTACTGCAATTCGCGGCTGAGCGCCAACCTTCTGCTCGTTCTAAGGAAAGTCGAACCAACTCTTCCAGATCACAAGCCGTGATCGCTTGTACCTCAACTTCCCAACCGTTCCTTGCAACTTGACCGGTTCCGTGACGCCCACAGTTGAACTAGATGTGAACGATAGGGCTCGCACCTTCTTCGATCGGTTTTGTTACCGTCCGTCGAAGTCCAAGTTCAATTTCAATTAATTAGATCAGCGATGGAAATTATCTTCACGTTCAATCGAAGTTAATCTAGCTCGCCGAAATTCGCTCAAGGTTCTACTTCGACAACGCCTTCCAAGTTGGCACCGACCGTTACCAGAATTCTGACACTGAACTCGCTGTTATAAACAACCTACCACAGTCACGATCAACCAGCTTTAAGACTTCCAATTCTGTTGGATTCACCAGACCATTTGGATCGTCTCAAGTCCCGCTGCCTCAATCGCGTAACTCCTTGAGAATCAGTCAGATGTTACTTCGCTCCTAGATTGCCAACAATCGTAGCCTACAGCATCAGAATTGCTTCACTGAAATTAATTCCAACAACCTTAAAATCCAATCGGAAACAAAGCCAGGGATTGTCGGAATTATCGGAGCTAAATTCGCCTTCTAATCACGAAGATCAACCTCCATCGGACAACGGACGTCAATCCGTCAAAAAATTAATCAACTGAAGAAGCCGCCGAGAAATGGTGGCTCTAAGACCATTTGTCATGACCCAAGGGTTTAGCTAGGGTCTTAAAAGTAATTGGAATGAATTTGGGGAAGAAACAAAGAAGAAATGAAGGGGGAGATTGTAGAGAATTAGGGAGAGAAGGAATGGAATAGTGTTGAACGAGAGAGAGGGAGAAAGAGAGAGAAATTGTAGAGAGAGATATTGAAATTTCATTAATCAATTCATGCATATCTTCTCTTACAATGGGGCCTTTATATAGGCATAGTAGCTAGTTAACTAATTTCTAACAACCTCCTAACAGCACCCATGTGCTTCTAACAACTTGTAAAAATATCATAACAATCCATTACAATCCTATTACAATAATACTCTTTTATTATTCATTGGGTCATGACACAGTGATAACAAAACAAAAGTAAATTCATGAATTAAAAGACATTATCTGGTGTGTGCTCGCATTGATCAAAGGCGTGTCATAACCCAAGGATCCATAAAGGGGCAATAGGGTAATAGGCTTATTATAATTATTTGGAGATATTTTAACAATTAGTTAAAAGCATGGAGGTGGTTATGCAATCAAATACGCCTACATAAAAGGCTACTGTAATCAGATGGGGATTATGCATGAATTGATTAAATGAAATTCTCATTTCTCTCTCTAAATTTCTCTCCAATCTCCTTCTCGTTTCTCTCTACTACTTTCCCTCATTTCTCTCTAAATTCTTCCTCATTTCAATACAATCTTCCTTAATTTTCTCTGTTCTTGGGCTTAGCTTTATCGGATCCTTCCGACTACCAATTGAAACTCTAGGTACATGACAATTGTTATTAGAGTCAACGATTCTCAGCTGAGATTCCAACGAAAATGGTTCATTCAATCACTGTAAATTGGTCATGGGACGCGAATTCCGACGGTGTTTCTCGGTTGTTAAGAGGTTGTTTCCGATCCGATTTGGAGCTGACATTCCAGCAAGTAAGGAATCAATTTGGAAGAGATTGTTTGCATCACGGTAATCACTGTTAAAACTTGGAGTGATTGGAAAAGATTGTTTGCATCATGGTAATCACTGTTAGAACTTGGAGTGATTTTTAGAGTTGTAACAAGTCAACGATTATCGGAACAAATTTTCTGGAAGCAAGGCAATTCCAAGTAGGAGCATGCGATTCAAGAGAGCGACTTCAGAAGCAGAGTTGCGTAGCAGGTTTCCGAGCAGTAATTTTGATCGAAATTGTTAGAGCCAAGGCGATTTAGCGCATCTAACTCCGATGAGCCAGGTGATTGTTTGTGCTTCAGGCGAGTAAAATTCGGCTGATAATCAAAGCAGATTCAGCTGACTGAGGCGAGAATGAACAACATCGATGATTCTTGATGAATTGTGAAGATTGGCGGTGATTGGGTGAGAAGGAGGAATCAGTGGGGAGGCGATCGTTGAATCCGCATCAATTGCGAGCAAAGCAGATTTCGGCCATCTAAGCATACTGAAGAAGCAACAGCGGAGCAAGTGGTCCTCCGACCATTGGACAGTGTTGGACGATGATTGGGCGGTAGTTGTCTCTGGCTGTGTGTTCGATACGAGTTGAAGGCTGATTAGAGCTGACGGTGATTGGCTACTACGAGCTGGCTGGTGTAGGGAGTTTTGGCAGCAAGTAAGACCAAGCGATTCAAGCAATCCAAGAAGAGGACCCAAATCTAAGGCGCAGAAATTTAAGTCTAGGAGCGCTGTTGTGGCTGTCGCATTGATCAGGAAGCGACTTTCGGTTGGGTTCTGACACTCTTTGATGGTTAATTTCTAATCGTTTATAGGTTGTTACATCTCGGTTCGAATTTTTGGAAAGGCAAAATAGATATGGTAAATTCTGTGGTTGGTCAACCAACACAACAATCAAATTCAAACAGCCAATTACTAAGTTAGTAGCAATACAATAGACCATTACAGTGAACGACTCTAAATTTCAGCTTTGAAATCAAGTTAACTTGTTCGAATTGGTAAGACGAAGAGGAACGGGTGCTTCTAGGCTATTAAATTACATTGAGGCAATTTTGATTTAGAGTTGATTAGCTCAAGGAAATGTGGGAAGTATACTGTTTCCACTAAATCGACCATGGGGAGCAATGCACGTATGAGACCAATGAAGTCTCAATTGTAGTAGAAGGATGCTGCATTTTCAGGGGGATGTCCTGCTCGTCAGGCCACGGGGAGCAGTGCACACATGAAACAAATGAAATCGTAATTGCAGTAGAAGAATGTTGCATTCTTAGTTGAAGGCAGATATCATGTGGAGTTTGGCCAGAAGCCTCAAGCATGAGAAAAGAAGTTTGAGAAAAGGAACAACCAATTGGACAAGGAAACAAAAAGTGTGGTACATGATACGAGCAAGGAATTTGACCGTATGTTGCATGAGTAGTTATAGGAGTTCACAATGATACTGACTAAAAAGTATCACTATAGCTTTCCTACCAAATTCTTTGATAATTATCACGAAAGTTTTAACAAAGATGATTTTCTTAGAATGTAGCAGCTGAAGAAGAAGTCAAAAAGGCGAGAAGCAGGTTAACTACCTTTCTTGAAGCAGATTCACTGTCTATTTCCAATATGGATTGGAAAAAGTATACCGATTTTAACAGAATTATCAAGAAGGGGGACCACAACATCAATGATGATATTGGTGGTGAATGGCATTATCCAAAGGGAATTTGTAACGAACGGGTTGATAAGGCAGCAAATGCAAAGGGATAATCTGATATTGTTGAAAAATAAGTTCATATAGAGGAAAATTCCAGCAAACACAAGGAAGAAAGAGTTGCTGAATTGTTTGCATGGAATCAGGAGGTTCTAATTGAAAATCCTTGGAGGTAGATGCATCAATTGAAGGCTTTAGGGTTGCAGGTTTCAGCTGCTGCCTACGACAAGGAGCGACTAAATTCATTGAAGGCGCTTGATGTGGACATATTGACAGGCTTTGACATCATAGTGGATCCTCAGACTATGTGTACTAGCAATCTTAATTTGATATCTATTGCAAACCCAAGGGAAATGGTCTATTACTCCTTGGACTTAGATGCAAACTTGACTGCAATGATCATCATTTTTGTTCCACTTAATGAGAACCTAAGAACGAAGAAAAAGCAGCCTAAAAAGAGAATGAAAGAAAGGAGAATAAACCAAATAGAGAATGCTAAAATTGGATGAAAGGCCATGGCTACTTGCTGTAAGTTCTTGAGGACAAAAACTCTCTCAAGAAGGGAGGAATTGTCATGACCCAAGGATTCATAGAGGGGCAATAGGGTAATAGGCTTATAATAATTGCTGAGAGATATTTTATCAATTAGTTAGAAGCATGGGGTGTTAATGCAATCAAATATGCCTATATAAAGGGCTACTATAATCAGATGGGGATTATACTTGAATTGATTGAATGACATTCTCATTTCTCTCTTTAGATTTCTCTCCAATCTCCCTCTTGTTTCTCTCTACTGCTCTCCCCCATTTCTCTCTAAATTCTTTCCCATTTCAATCCAATCTTCCCCTAATTTCCTCTATTCTTGGACTTAGCTCTATCGGATCCTTCTGGCTGCCAATTGAAACCCTAGGTACATGACAAGGCGCTAGAGAGCTAAAGCAGCTTCAATACCTAATGTTAAGCTATGCACGTTAAACTATGCTCCTCAGGACAACCCTCATGTTAGACAGCCAAGTATTTATCACTGCACCAAGGATGCCAAGTAGAACCGAAGCACATTCAAATCCATACAGAGATAGGAATAAATAGATGCATGTACTGATATACGTATGGGAAGAAAAAGAAAGTGGCTTTTCAGAGCCACACAGAACATGTAGTATCTAAAAAAGTTGTTCACAAAGCCAAAATCTTCTGAATGCTCTCCTAGGTGGTCTGCTAGTATTTTTCAACAGGTACTTAACAGTACAACTGCAGCCTCTCGATTTATCACAATCTTAGCTGAGGGGTCAACCTATTGGTTTCAAGCATAATAAGCAGACACAGTTTATTCCATATGATGTACTTCAATATATATAGAGTGTGTGTGTGAGCATCTGTAAACTTCTAAGATGCACACGACCACTTTAGGGCACCTTCCTTCAGACTACAATCCACCTTAGGCTCCATATGGTTAAAAACAATTGGCTTAAGAATATGGCCCCACTTAGCGAGGATTGAGGATAGAGTAACCGGCAACTGCAGAAAAAAAGTTTTTACTTTTATCTTACCTTTATTTTAGTAGTATGTTACAGAAAATGATAACAATTCTCTTAGATAACATGAATGTACTTGTGATGATAATAAATTAAACAAAATTGTAAAATATTGTATCTCTCTTCTGCTATAGCGGGAAAAAAAGCAAAAAGAAAAATATCAGTTTTCATGTTTCTTATTTTTTTCTATCTATTTTTACATTTTTTATCCAAAAAAGCTTGCTTCATTCAAGCAAATATATACATACACAAACACGCACATTATGGAAACAACTTTTTAACGTTTCTTCAGCAAAAGAACAGCTAAAAAGATGTTTGCAAGCAGAGCCGTAGGTTTCTAATACTAGTGTGAGTCACAAGGATGACTGATTACAGATATCAGGGGAGATCAGGAATGGGAAGTGAAGAACTCCCCAAACTGCTCCCTGTGCAGTCATTATCCGAGGGAAGGGGGATAAATTAAGATTGAAAGGTTTCACAGGAAAAATACAAGGTTAACAGATATACAAAACCCTGGTTGAATAGTGATGTGCAAGAAAAAATTATCCATTCAGATGGGTTTTTTGAGGCGGAACCAACATAATGGATAAAGGCTTGGTATGCTGCTGTTGTTCCTGTAAAATGGTCTTCAGACTTCACAGTTTCAAGAAGAGAAGGAAGCCATCTTACATGTCATGGAGTCAAAAGACCAGCTTTTGTTATTTCAGACAATTAGGAAACTGGAGATACATTATTAAACTAACTTAGCTACCTTGGGATTTCACCAAATAAGAGAAAATCACAGGTTATGCCCCTTCTCCTGTCTTTTAGAAACAGGGGAGATTTTGCTAATATAGAGGAACAAGTAGGGTTGGCAAAGGCAAGTTATGTGTCAAGAGGCCCTACCCCTACCCATGCCCACCCCCACCCAACAAGATTTTTTCTCCAACCATACATCTAACGCCTAACATGTACGATGTTTTCTTTTCCTGCAGAAATATGACCATGAATAGATATGATTGGAGAGTAAAAATCCATGTAACAGACTCGACCTAATAGGGTTAAGGGTGATATGGATAATGAATGAACCAAGCATCCACTAGACCCCAAGAATTTGAACACACTGTCTAGCTGCTAGCTTTCCCATAGCTAAAACACATGCAATTACTGAATGAAGAACCAAGAATAAGAATGGACAAGGAATCTGATACAACAGCTATATCTTTATGTTTTACAAAATATTGAAAACAACTTTAAACTATTAGAATAATGCTTGTGTAATGTTTACTTGGGAAATCCTGAATCCACCAAGTGAAACTTCTACCATGTTGAAAAAAACCAATAGTTATGCAAACATTTCCCCTCCTTTCCCCTTCTAAATCCACTATGCTGGCTAACATTTTCCCCTGATGTATCCAAACTGTCTTGAGGACAACAATGTAATTTTTTCGTGGTTTAATTTCCTTTATAGCAATGTAAAACTGAGTTTTCATAACACCAGGATTTGCCCACTGCCC
The DNA here is from genome assembly GCA_036245055.1 of Diospyros kaki. Lineage (NCBI taxonomy): Eukaryota > Viridiplantae > Streptophyta > Magnoliopsida > Ericales > Ebenaceae > Diospyros > Diospyros kaki. The sequence continues at coordinate 37,862,682 of BSEG01000016.1, forward strand.
TGGAATGGGCATAGCCTACCGAACTCTGAAATCCCTCAAACAAATGTGATGGGTTCGCATAGATAGGTAGGGACGGTGTAGGATTAGAGCTGGGGAAGAGCCCAATCTAGAGAGAGAGAGAGAGAGAGAGAGAGAGAGCATATGAATAAAAGACAACATATTCAAATCTTACAAGAACAGTTGCACTATATTCTACCTGTAGAGTCGTAGTTTTGACCAAAAACAAATAAAAGGTTTTTAGCAATTGATTTATACAACCAAGCTCTTTGCACTAACCAGACAAATAAAAGAATATGGAATTAGTTCATCTATAGAAACAAAATCACCACAAGTACCTCTTCAGTGAGAATCATGACCATTCATCTCTGATCCAGGCACCACTACAACAGCCTTCTCGTCTTCCAGATTCCCTTCTTCCCTAATACCATCCTCATTGTCATCATCAGAATCCAAAGTGAACCGAGCCTGGCCATCCAACTTCTGCATTTCAGCACCAAGAGGCCTATACTGCATTATATCACCTTCAATTCCAGTCTTTCTACAGATAATTGAGTATGCCCCGACAATGAAAACCACAAGCAGAGCAAGATGGCAATTGAACTGAAGCGTCGCAATTGCTCGGCCCCGGTGATATTCGGGGTGTCCCTTACACTTCACCGTATAATTCCCTCTGCTCTTCTCATGCAAAGAACAGCCATGAGCCATTGCGTCGGAGAAAAACGAAAAGCCCATTTGAACAAGCCACATCCCATGCAAAATCAACCCAATTCCACGGGCCGACCTCGAAAATCTTGATTTGGGGGTTTTCAATTCTAGAATCGTTGAGAACACACAAATCCCTATGGGAACAAGCAAGAGATCGAAGTACCGGTTCTCGATTCCGCTCGTGTCCTTTCTCTGAAGGTAAAACAAAAAGAATTCCTCCAAAAAGGCGAACAGACACAGTAAATTGAGGATCAACGAAGGCAGCAGGATTGAATTCTTGAAGTGCGTCAAGAGACCTAGCACGGAGTAGAGAAAGAAAAGCGAAGCAATCGCGATTACCTCCAGCTGGAGCACCAAACCGGTCCGATCTCGAGATTTGAGAGCATCGAACATGGAAATTAGAGAGTTCAAGATGAAGAAGAAGGAAACGAAACAGACGGATACGGAGGTAATCGATGAAGAAGCAGAAGACGTCGTCCTCGTCTTCGTTCTCAGAGAAGGTTGTTGAGCCGTTGCCGAAGATGCGGACCTCTGGTTCTGGGGGAACGAGATGAGAGATTCCCAGGCACCGATAAAGACGAAGCTGCCGCCGGCAAAGGCGTAGGCGAAGAGTCCCATTGAATATACGTGGATGTTCGGGTTGGGAAGAAGGAAATTAGCGCAGGATGGGATCGGGATGAGAGATCTGTAAACTGTTTATTAGTTCTGCAACTGCAAATGTTGGGGTGAAAAGTCAGAATCAGCTAGCTTGGCTTGGCTTGGCTTTCGTCGCCGTCGCATTTGGCGGCCTGGACTTCACTATTACCTTTCAATCTAATCTAATGGACCCTCCTCGGTCAAACCAACGTTGGTTCAGGTGCGAAATAATACCTTTGCCTATCTGAACTTTTGCATTTTTTAAAAATTTTAATTTTTTTATAATTTCAAATGTATCCCTAAATTTTTGTCAAAATATATTTATGTATAATTGAACTTTTTTTTTCTCATTTTCTATTTTTATTTCTCGCTCATCTCAAATCCCTCCCTTGTTTCTTTGTCTTCAAATGGGTGACAATAACAAGATCAATAGAGACAATAATAAAAAATTTTTCTTCTTTTATTATTTATCATCATCATCTTATTCATTTTTTCTCTATTTCTCAAACTTAGATTTGAATTATTCTTTTTTTAACCCAAATCTGAGTTCACTACTAAAGACAAATCTATAAAAAAAAAATTCAATGAGACAAACTCTTATAAGGAATATCTATGAATATATCATCAATTTATAAGAATTTATTAAAACAATATCAACTATATGGATTTAAAACAAAAACTAACCTCATAATTAGCATCTTTTTACAAAAAGATAAATTTAAAAGAACTATTTAAATTTATTAGAAATTAAGTTGGCAATTTTGTCACTAAATTCAATGTTTAAATTATTTTTCTTCTATTTTAGAACTATTCTTTTTGCCTTTTTGTTGTAATTTCAAATGTGTCATTCAACTTTTGTCAAAAACATGTTTATGTATCCTTGAACTTCTTTTTCTCATTCTCCATTTTTGTTTTTCGCTCTTCTCAAATCCCTTTCTTGTTTCTTTTGTCTTCAAATGGGTGATAGTGACAGATCAATAAAGGTGGTAAAGCTAGATTTGGGTTATTCCTTCTTTAATCAAAATCTTATCATTTGGTAAAGTGGTTTCATTCTCTAAATTTTTCTGATTATTTGTATATTATAAAAAAGAAAAAAACAAAATAGAAAGCAACACTCACTTCGGCATGAAAGCAAAAAAAAAAAGAGAATTCGGGGGAAAGCAAAACTCCCAAACTCTAGGATTTGGGATTTTCTCGAACCCCAAGGACAGGAGTCCATTTTCAATTAATTGCCACCGTTGTTTTTTCGAATTATTCTCTTCATTTTCCCATTCCTCTCATATAGTCACCATTCGAGTATAATCATCCATGACACAACTCATTTTGGCGTGAAAGAAAAAATGAATGGAGGGAAAGTAATAAAGACAATGGTTGCGATGGTGGGTGATTTGTGATTGCATATTTAGAATAATGAAGAGTAGAAGTGAGTTTTCATTTGAGGTTACTTTAATCATATTGAATTTTACTAAAAAGTAGATGTGAAGAGCAAAAGATGTGATTACAAATAAAATTTTCCTAAACCTTATCAATCTTTGGGTTTAAATTCCAATTAAATCTTAGGAATCTTTAAAGTTTTTCAAACATCCCAACAAACTGGGGGTGGCTTGACAATGAACCTGAATAAACCCTAACGAATGTTGGTGGTTGGACAAAGAATCACCCCAAAATAGGCTTTGCTATATAAAGAAAGAGAGATGGACTGAGAGAAAGAAACACTGTAAATGTCACATGACTCTTTTAGTGAATGTCACATGATAGAGATTACCTTTAGTGATAGCTGTAAATGTTACATGACTCTTTAAGGTAACGTTTGTTAAAATGAACAAGATAAGAGAATATCAAGATAAGGTCAGAATGCTTTCCGAACAAAGATATAGAATAATCAAGATAAGGTTGGGAAGCATTCCAAAATTTTTATCAACTTGTTTGTTAATTTTTTTAAAATGCACTAGAGGACACAATCGTCATTTTTTTCTTATTTATAAAGACCAAGATATGTTTATCTTGAGGGGAGGGAAATATAAGCTTATTTTGAACAATCAAGATAAAAAGTCATTAATGACGTTTTCAAGAATTGTTAGATAAATTTAACAAACATGTTGGAAATGATAGAAGTCCGAGATGCATTCCATATCTTGGCTTTTCTATCCCATATCTTGATTAACAAACGCCCCCTAAGTGAATTTGCAAACTCACTCTAAGGTACAATTGGTTATTTTCCTTATTAATCATCTACAACATAGGTTCTTTTTGTTTGTTTGACACTCCATTTTCTTTTTTTTCCATTATTTTTCAATCTCGTGTTATCTCTTTCATTGCACAACCCATTTCTTGACATCTTATATGATGGAAATGTTCTCACATTGGAGTAATCATCTTTACGCGATCCTCGATACTTGTGTTTTTTATTACGACAAATGAGATAAATTGTAGGTTGAGTCTTTAGTCCTTGCGCAAGAAAAAAATCAAAGTCGTAACTCATTGAATTAACACTAATATATTATTCATCTAATCGTTCGACCTATACCTTATAGGTTGTTTCCCATTTTTGTCCACATGGTAATAGGATCTTTGCCCCCACCTATCCCTATTGTGATCAATGGCATCTTTAAAATCCCATGAAGTATGATGTTAGTTTAAAAAATTTAGATGTTAATAATGGTTATAAGAAAGAGAGAAGAAAATGGATAATAATGATTAAAAGTCAAATGGGATAAAGGAGGAGAAAAATGAATTATATTTATAATAATTTATTAAAATGGTTAATGTTTACATAAAAAAAGAAAAAAATGAATATTTTAAATATGGAGACAAAATATATATGTTTTTATTTTTAATAACAAAAAGTTTATATTAAATATATAAATACTCAATTATTTTATCCTTCCTTCTATTAAATTTACTCAGGAAACGAATTACTGAGATCACAATTCATCTCCACGTGTCTTTTCTAGAGAAAATTGCAGATAATAATAATAGAATAACACTAACCAATTAACCCCGTCATTTGTTTTTTGTTTGGATCGAAGCAATTTCCAAAGCATCCTATCTATCTATATATATATATATATAATATACACACACTATATATACACACACGCACAGCACAAGAAATATTATGAAAAACCCTTGTGTAATAAAACTCCCGAATTCTCTCCGATTAATTGCTTGAGTATGAACACCAAAGGGGTTTTGTTTGATTTATACTTTGTTGTTTTCTTGGTCTTGTTGATTGTAGTTCCAGCAAATCTTGTGCAGGGACGCCTTCTCTCCATCCCCAGACCCCCACCGGAAAACGCTGCCCACTTTGCTCGGTGGTTGGCCTCTCGGTGTTCTTGGGGAGTTCTCAGGTATATATATATATATATATATATATATCTCCCTGGCTCACTACTTGGATTTTTTTATTTTACTAGATATACTGTTCTGTTATTGATTAGATTTTGGCATTTTAGGTCCAGTTCCTTGATTTTTGATGCTGATAAGAGAGGATAATGATTTGGGTGTTTCTTTGATTGATGAATCGTTGGGTTATACACCTGTGATTTTGAATTCAAACGTTTGTCATAAAGGCTTAATTGGGTTTACTTGAGGTTAGGTGTTGAATTTCTTTAGGTTCATGAGTCATGACTTTAGGTTGGGTGATTTTACCCAGAAGTGCGAAAAGAGGGAAACAAAAATTTTCTCCTTTTCCTTTCTTCGCAAAAATTTCAGTTTGTGGATTAGATTGCATGTTTCATGCTTTATATTGCATCTGATGATCTCGCCAAGGAGCAGTGAGAAGAGGTTCCAATGAATAACTGTTGATTTGTTAGGCTTCTTTCAGCAGAACCTTTTTTTTTGGGCATGGATATGCCATTCCTTTCTAGCTTTTATGAGCCAGTCTGATATATTGGGAAATATGTAGTCTGATGTGTTTTATATTTCGTCTGAAACTTTATGGGTAATCAGCTTGTTTTGTGAGTAAAAAAAAAAAAAAATTGAAGGTAGCTCAGATTACTTTAGCCAACCCCATCTAGTGGGATTAAGGCTTGTGATGGTGGTCGTTGTTGTGTGGTCCCGATTACTTTGATGACTAATTTAATTGTCATGCAACTATTTGTCTTGCAAAGATCATAGAATGGTTCATTGGTATTTATGCTGGAAAAGTGACCTGTTAATGATTATTCCCTGCCAACCTCTAATACTAGCTGAGAGGGAGTGAAGGAACAAGTATTTCGAGCTAGATATAGACAGTTAGGCACAGCAAGTTGCATGCCTGGATTTTTGAAGTTTTGGGGATCAAAATATATTTAACTCATATAAGTGGGTGTCAAATTAAGAGAAAAATTTGCAGTAGCACTTTGCTTGTACAAAATGCAAATGGCGCCAGTGCACCATTCAAAAGTCTGTATGGAATAATTCTAAGTTATCAACTCGAGGACTGAAAGGGTACCTCTAATAAGGAGGTGCAAGCGTGCATGGTCCTGTATGAGGCTTCTAAAAGGATTTTTCTTTTCTAGTGAAGAGTCCACTTCTTAGAATAGCTAGCTGATAAAGTGTCCATTAGAATAACTAGAATGTTCCTATCCCTCCATAGGCTCATCTTTCAGACATTTCAGAAGGAAATAACTACTGATTAAGTGTCCGTTAGAATAGCTAGAATGTTCCTGGTGCTAAGATAAACTGCAATTAACTTAGAAATTTCTTACTTTGTTTTTCAATCTCTTTCTTGTCTCCTGTTGCATAATTGTTCCATCATATAGTTACATACATATGTAGGCTGTGTTACTTGGCACCTGCTTTTTGTGCACTTTTAACAACCTTTTGGGTAATCTTTAATGTGTTATGAGATCTAGGTTGGCAAAAACTTAAACATTTTTGAAGTCTAATCTGATGCAAACAATTTTCTTATTTGCAGCACCATCTCAAGTGATTTGGGAGGAGCACCTTTTGGGTATGCTTTTCCTAATTCTTTGACATGCTTTTCCCCCAAGTTTGAATGATAATGTTTGATGCACTTTGAATGGTTGTTTTGTAATTTTACATTTGTGTCATGCTATTGCGTTCCTGATCTATTGTGCAACAAGTTGTAATGGGCAATCAAGCCTTGTACTCCTTTAACTATAAATTTCTGTATTGATATTATTTTATGAGTTACAAAAGATCTAGCAGGACCCTTTTTTGGTTTTTGGGGGTGGGTGGAGGGGGTTATCTTTAATGATTAACATTATGATAAAAAAGGCCTTTGACCACATTGTAATGAAGTAACAACTGCTATTATTTGAACTATGGGAGCATCACACATCCAGGTTTAAGAAAAAGCCTAAAGGAAGTCTAGAACCGGAACTTCAGATGCATACATCAAAGAACTAAATGCCAATCAATATTTCATGAACCAACCTGAGAGGCCATGACTGGCATAGTCCTAGAAAGGCTGCAGCACTAGGGACCTGCAAACCTGATATAATTTACATCAACTGATGATGTGAATAGAATAAATAACCTAAAAAATGTGTGAATTCCAAAAGTACATGTACATGTCTGTCAAGGCCCTAGGTTTCAAATCTAGGATTTCTAGTTGACAGTCGAGAAAGAAGAAAGAAAGAGAGAGGAAAGAGAGAATTTAGGGAGAAAACAAAGAGAAGAACAGAGGGAAACAGAGAATGGATAGGGGGAAAATGAGAGAACTTCAATTAATTCATTCATAATCTCGGTACAAGGCAGAATCTGTTAACGATATAACCAAATAACTGTTTCAAATAACTGAATAACTACTGTAAATAATTGCTATGGATAGCCATATATATTTCTATGCCACTTTGTACTGCAATTATAAATGAATCTGCTTCAGTTACTTGGTATATACAACAGTTATTTACAACAGTTATTTGACTACATTGTAGCCACTACTGCAACTGTAAAAATAAAAACTCAATTGGATTCAACTGCTGCTTTCTGCTTATCTCCCGATTCTTCTCCTATTTCTCTAATCATGACAATGTCAAAACCTCTCTGATAGGGATATTTTTCTATTTTGATTTTTAAAAATACAATTTATATTAGATTTTATCTTGTTCCATTTTAATTTATCATAGTTGTGTCACAACCCTAGGGTTAGTTAGGGTTGTGATAGGAATTGGCGGAAGAAATCAGAATTGAAGGAAGGGGGAAAACAGTAGAAAGAGGGAGAGATATTGAGAGAAAGGGGGGAGAAACAAAAGGGAGATTGGAGAGAGATGTAGAGAGAGATCAGATCTTGATTTCATCAATTCAATCATAAACTCTCTCCTCTTACAATTGGCCTTTTTATAGGCATAGCTAGATGCTTAACTAATTTATAACAACATCCTAACAGCACCCATGTGCTTCTAATAACTTGTAAAATATCCCTAACTAAATATTATACCCCATTACAATAATGCCCCTTTATTGCTCCTAGGGTCATGACAATTCCTCCACCTTGAAAGGTTTCTTGTCCCTAAGAAACTTATTTCGCTGAGCTATTCTTATTTATCCAATCTTAGCTTTCTCTATTAGTTTAATGCTTCTTCCCTTCTTTATCCTTCTAGGCTTTTTCCTCTTTCCCTTTCTCTTTTCTTTCTCCTCAGTAGCAACAACATTATGTCTTGCTGCCACACCAATGGAAACATGAATAAGTAAAACAACAAGGGTCCCGGTCCCGGTCCCTTTAACCAAGAATCCCTTCCCTCTCTTCCTTTCATCTTGTTTTGCTTTATCCTTTTGCGTCCTCCATTGCTCCAGATCAGAAACATACTGCTGGAAGGTTTTAGTGTAATCAATTTCATGCAAGCATCCTCCCTTAACCTCTAACCAATCCTGATCTGCCCTCTATTGGTTATCCACTTCGATTAAGGCACAAGTTTCCTCCCGATTGACTGATTTCTTAGTTGGAGTTACCTTATCCATAGTAGGAAATTCAGCAACTCCTTCCATTCCTATTCTTTCAAGAGAAACAGGTTTAAGATTTCCACAATCTAAGGCTGTTGTAGTCGTTTCCATTCCAAGATCTTTGGCTCCCAGATTGTTAGTGAACATCTTAGCTTCATCCTCGACAGTTACCTCCTCCAACAGTATCATATTGAGGGTTTTAGCATCTGGATTCTCAGTACTAGTGGGGGTGCTTGAGATGCTGCCAACTGTTGGACTGCCATCCCCTAATTCTTCAATTCCTTCTTCCATGTACTCCTCAACCCTCTCCACAGCCAAGACCAAGGGAGCAATATGTTTAGACCCTTCCACATCTTCAGTAGGGGCCTCCTCAAGTGGAAATACTTTTACTTGCTGGTAGCTAGAGTACACTAAGGATTTACTTTCAGTAAGGCTGTCCTCCTTCAACTGCTCCACTTTAAGGAATTCCTCCTTGTTAAAACTTCCTCGATAATCATCGAAGTATTATGCGGGGAAGTTGTAATGATACTTCTTAGTCAGTATCATTGCAAACTCCTGCAGCTTCTCATGGAACATTCGACCGAATTCCTCGCACTTTTCATGTATCCCACTAGTTGTTTCCTTGCGCCTTAGATTGAACTGATTATCTATTTTCTTTTCTCATGTCCCAGGATTCCGACCAAACTCCTCATGGTTTCTGTTATATTCAACTGAGATTATAGCATTTTGCTTCATGCATTGCCTCCCCTAACTTCACAAGTAGGACACCCCATTGAAAATGCAGCCTTCTTTGGCTGCCATTGAGGCTCTATTCCAACTGAAAATGAAGAATTCTTCTGTTGTAATTGAGACTCCAGTGGTCTCATATATGCACTGCTACCCATGATCGAATTTTCACCAACAACATACTTCGACGGCCAAGGAATGGGAGTTTTGTACATGCTTCTATTTTGCCTGTTATAGCAGTTCCTATACTCGCCTCAATTGCAAGTCAATAGTTGCGGCACCCGCTCTTCTTTACCTTTCCACTTTGACCCAAGTTAGCCAAAAATTTACAACCAAAATCTACCCCTTGTTTCCTTTACTCACAGCCTCTAACATCAACAATCAAGGAGCTGGATAAACTGGAAGAGTCCACTTCTCACATGGAATTCGCTGCGCCACTCTAATCTGCAACTGAATTACCCATTAGAGCTAACTAACGCAATGGATAAATAGCCTCCTGACTTGCTCGCAATTGCTCGGAACTCCTACACTAGTCACAACTTCCTGGCTCGTCTGCTGCCAAAGCCTTCTATTCTCGTCTTAAACGCCTTTCGACTTGGAAATTAGCAGCCTAGGGTGTCGGAACTCACAAGTAACGAAGTCGGAGGAATTCGTCTCTTTGAATAGAATTCATCTACAGCTTCGAGCCGAAACTACTTTGCAGCGATGGAATGGAGAATCAACAGCTTGAGAATTATTGCAATCGCCACCACCAATCAAGACTTACAATGGTCGCTACCCACACCCAATCACCGTCCAATGGCCGTAGGACCTTGGCTCGGCTTCGGAATTCAAACGACTTTGTCTGGATAGCCATTGTAGCAACCATCGACAATTGATCCGTCGAGAATCAACTTCTTGTGATTCCCTCGGTCCTTTAAAGTTGCCTTTAGCAACCTAACTCACCTCCGACTTTGATACTAGGAGTGGTGAATTGCAAGTGTTGTTCCTCTTCAAGCCAAACTTGCTGCAACAATTTTCTCCTCGGGCCGTGGAATCAAATTTCGAGATTCAACCAAAAATTGCTCGGTTGCTTCTGTCTCGAACGCCAAAATTCACCAATGAATCTTAGTTTCGATCAATCTTTGTTTCCTTTTGACTGAGATCTGGAATGCGGAAAGAAAATCACCACTCGAACTCATCTGCTACTGCTGGTTTCCGTAAACGCCTCGACCTCGTCTCCACGTCTAGAATCGATTGAAATTACAACCGAGGAGCGACTGCTATGTTGTAGTCGAGCTAATCAAAGGCTTAGGACGGGCTCTGTTGTGGTCTCCTGAGGATTCGATCGACTCTGTTGGAGCTCTTGGTGAGCTTGATCAGTACTATTGTAGCTCCTCAAGAGTTCGCCTGTATCGTCGGATATTCGTCGGACGCTGATTGCTACTACGATCGCTGGAATTACTTAACAGAGAGAACTGTCGAGGAACGGTGGCTCTGATACCATTTGTTACAACCCTAGGGTTAGTCAGGGGTGTGATAGGAATTGTGGGAAGAAATCAGAATTGAAGGAAGGGGGAAAATAGTAGAAAGAGGGAGAGATATTGAGAGAAAGTGGGGAGAAACAAGAGGGAGATTGGAGAGAGAGATGTAGAGAGAAATCAAATCTTCATTTCACGAATTCAATCATAAATTCTCTCCTCTTACAATTGGCCTTTTTATAGGCATAGCTAGATGCTTAACTAATTTCTAACAACATCCTAACAGCACTCATGTGCTTCTAACAACTTATAAAATATTACTAACTAACTATTATACCCTATTACAATAATACCCCTTTATTGCTCCTAGGGTCATGACAATTGTTTAGATAATAGAATTTTATTTGATTTGGGGACTAGATAGAGTTATATTTGATTTTAAAGATTATAATCTTATTTTGATTAGTTATTATCTTTGGATAGGTTATCTTTTAATTGCCTATAAATAGGCAACATAATGTAAACATTTATTCAACTTTGGATGTTGAATAATATGATTTCTCCTTCTTGAGTTTCTCTCTCTCTCTCTGTTCTCTTCTCCCTTCTTCTTCTTTTTCTTCTTAATCTCTTCTGTTTCTTCCCTAGTTTCTGCAACACTCTCTCTCTCTCTGCTTTTCCTTGCTTCTTCTTCTTGGTTTCTGCTCTTCTTCGGCTTCTTCTTGTTCATCTCTTATCTTCCTACGGTCCCGCATCAAATTTGGTATTAGAGCAAAACATTTTCTTCAACTTCCATTAGTTCTACGTCACTGAATCGTCATTGTCATCAGCACACTACAATGGCTGGACAGCAACATTCTTTCATCCGCAGCTTCTTAGAGTTCATGAAAGCCACCTTCCCCATAGCAATGGCAAGAATCACAATCCTCATCAATAAGCCATCAAGCCATGGAAGTGTCAAGTTTATCTTGCTTTGAGCAAGTTGGCAATGACAACAATACTTGACTACTAATAACACAACTCCAGATCCATAAAACTCAAGGGTGAGTTTTTCTCTCACCCAGGGAGAATGATAGGGATATTTTTCTATTCTGTTTTCATAATAAGATTTAGATTAGGTTTTGTCTTGTTTTGTTTTGATTTATCATAGTTGTTTATATAGTAGAATTTTATTTGATTTAGGGATTAGATAGAGTTATATTTGATTTTAAAGATTATAATCTTATTTTGATTAGTTGTTATCTTTGGATAGGTTATATTTTAATTGCCTATAAATAGGAAACATAAAGTGACCTTTTATTCAACTTTGGATAATATGATTTCACCTTCTTGAGTCTCTCTCTACTCTCTTCTTCCTTCTTCTATTTACTTCTTACTTTCTGGAATTCTCTTTCTCTCTCTCAGCTTTTACTTCTTCTGGCTGCTTCTTCTTCTTCTTAATCTCTTATCTTCCTATGGTACTGCATCAATGCCCAAATAAGATAAACCATAATTGAGGGCATCATACGTAATATCATCTCAACCCAAAATTTCCCCTACATGCCAATATAAAGAAAATACAGAACCAGTGGTGAACCAATCTTAACTGTATATGCTGGAGCAAAATCTGAAAAGTAGAACAACTAGGAATGAGTCATAGACACAGTGGATAGATAGACTATGCTAGGATAAATAGGAGAACAAATAAATGCAGAAAAAGGGTTTTAATGGAGCAAAGTCTCATGCATGAGTTAGAAGATGAAGTATAAATAAAAATGTTTTTGATGCATCTTATCCCATTTTCATAAAGATAAAGTTTCTTCTAATCTTATCCCCATCTTACCTGCCCCCAGCAGTTCAGGAAACATGTAACTTTGATTGTGGAGGAGGCAGCTGTAACACCCGAGATTTTTGGACTCAAATATGATGAAATATATGAGATTATTCACTTCAAATACTTGAGGAAGTAGGACATTTTCAAGGGATTGAGGATGTCTTGAGTCAAAAGTTTAGTTTCTGAACCAAGGGTAAAATCGTAAATATTGAAGTTCGGGTAAAAGTGTAATTTACCTAAAATATTGGAGTATTAGTGTAATTTATCCTTTCTTCAGGGGCTAAAATGTAATTAAATATTGACCCGAGAACCAAGTTATAAGGGGCCTAAATGCAATTACTTAAGTTATAAGGGGTCTAAATGCAATTACCCAATAGTTCGGGCCAAGGTGTAAACTTTGAAACTGGATTGATAGGGAAATGATGTAAGCAATGATGTAAGCGTTGATTTAAGTAATGATATGAGCGATGATGTAAGCAATGATGTAAGCGACGATGTAAGCGATGATGTCATACCAATCAAAGATGTAAGCAATGACATCACCTTTATTTAAAGATATGATAAGATAATAAGAAGAAAGATAGAGATTGAATTGCTTTAAGTAATTAAGAAGAAGAAAGATAGGAATTGAGTTGCTTTAAGTAATTAACAAGAAGAAAGATAAGAATAGAACTTCTTTTCCTACACTATAAATAGGACCATAGGGTTTGCTTACAAATCATTCCAAGTAGTTTCGAGGTGATTTCATTGAGAGGATCAAAGAGGATTCTAACCAAGTTTCAAGGTAAGTGCAATATGATATGAACTATCTACATGTTTAACTCATGGAAATCATGTTTATGTGGTCCACAAGCAAGTTATGAGACCGGAGTTTAGTAGCGCTACGCACGTAGGTTCTTACCCCGACAAGTTGGTAGATCCTATCGTGTCTCCTCATGTTTAAGTTTCAAGTTCATGTTATGCCATGTTTCATAACACGTTTATAGTTCATCTGTGCTTACTGAGATTTATCTCATCCCTTACGTTGTCCCCTTTAGGTGGCTATGATTAAGAAGATTGGAGCATGAACGTGGATCGTGGTGATATTTCAAAAGGGATTACAAAAGTTTTAAATTCAGTATTTCTTTGTTTTAGAACAAAGTATTTCTATGTTAAACTCTAAACTATGTTTAAATGATATAAAGTATGACTTTTGGAGTTTTATGCAAGTTTTATGAAAGTTTGATTCTCGGATAAGATCCGGGCGTCACAAAGTGGTAGCAGAGCAAAGGTTTGACTTTCCTGTATTTAAAAAAAAAAAAAACGATTTCACTATTCATGTGAACAGTAAGAGTACCGTTCACCGTGAATAGTACACGATGGGAAAGGTTCAAAAAAAAAAAATCACCACATCCCGTTCAAAGCTTCCAATCTCCAGGTAAGTTACCTTAACTAAACAGTTATTCTCTCAAGATATTTATGACATGTGTTGTTACATGTAAGTACATGTATGATGCTCACATTAGAATAAGTATGTGAAAGATATGATTCCTATTTGCTATTAATTAGTATGTGGTTTTTGCTAGTGATATTGCCTCAACCCAAGAGTTCATGATTATAGCGAAAATATTGGTTTAGGAAGGGCTTATTGAGAAGAAATCAATTAGGAATCAAGTCATTAAGAAGCACTTGCATAATGAATTAAATACTAATCTATTGTTAAGTTTATTAATTTGTGTAATCGTAAGATTAAAGGGCTTTGTCACAAAGACCTAAACTGTATAAGGAGAGCTTGGGACTTAAGTGGTCCACGTGACCCCCCTCCTCACCTGGAAGCCTTTTAGTTGTACATTATGCATATTAGTAAAACAAGATAATGGATTTGCAACAAGACTCAATCAAAGAAACAACATGGGAACGCGAGGACTAGATGCGATCTAATTATCCCCAACTATTTGATGATGAGAAGTAAGGTAATTTTCGAGGACGAAAATTCTTTTAAGGAGGGTAGATTGTAACACCCGAGATTTTTGGACTCAAATATGATGAAATATATGAGATTATTCACTTCAAATACTTGAGGAAGTAGGACATTTTCAAGGGATTGAGGATGTCTTGAGTCAAAAGTTTAGTTTCTGAACCAAGGGTAAAATCGTAAATATTGAAGTTCGGGTAAAAGTGTAATTTACCTAAAATATTGGAGTATTAGTGTAATTTATCCTTTCTTCAGGGGCTAAAATGTAATTAAATATTGACCCGAGAACCAAGTTATAAGGGGCCTAAATGCAATTACTTAAGTTATAAGGGGTCTAAATGCAATTACCCAATAGTTCGGGCCAAGGTGTAAACTTTGAAACTGGATTGATAGGGAAATGATGTAAGCAATGATGTAAGCGTTGATTTAAGTAATGATATGAGCGATGATGTAAGCAATGATGTAAGCGACGATGTAAGCGATGATGTCATACCAATCAAAGATGTAAGCAATGACATCACCTTTATTTAAAGATATGATAAGATAATAAGAAGAAAGATAGAGATTGAATTGCTTTAAGTAATTAAGAAGAAGAAAGATAGGAATTGAGTTGCTTTAAGTAATTAACAAGAAGAAAGATAAGAATAGAACTCATTTTCCTACACTATAAATAGGGCCATAGGGTTTGCTTACAAATCATTCCAAGTAGTTTCGAGGTGATTTCATTGAGAGGATCAAAGAGGATTCCAACCAAGTTTCAAGGTAAGTACAATATGATATGAACTATCTACATGTTTAACTCATGGAAATCATGTTTATGTGGTCCACAAGCAAGTTATGGGACCGGAGTTTAGTAGCGCTACGCACGTAGGTTCTTACCCCGACAAGTTGGTAGATCCTATCGTGTCTCCTCATGTTTAAGTTTCAAGTTCATGTTATGCCATGTTTCATAACACGTTTATAGTTCATCTGTACTTACTGAGATTTATCTCACCCCTTACGTTGTCCCCTTTAGGTGGCCATGATTAAGAAGATTGGAGCATGAACGTGGATCGTGGTGATATTTCAAAAGGGATTACAAAAGTTTTAAATTTAGTATTTCTTTGTTTTAGAACAAAGTATTTCTATGTTAAACTCTAAACTATGTTTAAATGATATAAAGTATGACTTTTGGAGTTTTATGCAAGTTTTATGAAAGTTTGATTCTCGGATAAGATCCGGGCGTCACAGCAGCTCTCTCCCTGATTTTCAAAGTGGTAGTTCTCCTTTTGTCAATGGTGATAGTAGCATTGATAGGGATGGTTTATCTTATGCTTTCCCTGTTGAAGCTATTTCCCTCTTTTACCTATCAAAAAATGATTTTGATGCAAGAAAGTACACACACAGTTAGCATAAGAAAACAAGTCAGAGAGTGTCCTAGCAGAACAATGACCAATCGTCAACCGAGGCCATGCAGCCAGTATCTTTTAGATGGCTCATAGTACACATAAGTAGTGCATGTTGGCCAAGACATGGGGTTGGCTTTTCACCTGATTTACTGTTGATGCACCCACGATTGATATGACCTTCAGTCACCTAACACTTTTCTAACCATACTACTCTCATTGCAAACAGAAACCATATAAAAAAGGGTGAGATGAATCTACGTCAACAAACAGGCCATCAGGAAATCTTGTGATGCCATTTTTCTTTGATTGATGCAAGAACGGCATATACTTGTAACATATAGACAGGAAAATTCATGCAGTAAAATCCATGTCATGTCAAAAAAAAATGCCATCATAACAGTCCTAGTACTCATATTGCATTGGCCAGACAACTTTCAGCTGGGTTCCATTGGAGGTATATTGAGTGCACCTAAGAACAACATACCAAGCCTGTATCCCACTTTGTGGGGTCAGCTATATGAATTCTAGCTTTCCATCTTTTTTATCCATGGCCTTATCTTCTATAGGCTCATGTACTTAATATCAACCAAATTATTTTTTGGTCTTCCTCTCTCTTTTGATAACTACTTGTTCCGTTTCATGAACTATCCTCACATGTGCCTTTATTAATATTCTTCTCATTGTATCAAACTATCTTAATCATGTCTCTTGTATCTTATCTTCAATAGGAGCTATTTTGACCTTATTATAACCTCATTTCTAGTTTTATTTTTTTTTTTGTATGGCCACACATCCATCTTAGCATCCTCATATAGGTTGCATTCATATTTAGCACATATTGATACTTTACTGCCCGGCACTTTGTCATACAACTTCTTTATAAAATTTTCTTTTTAGTTTTAATGCAACCTTACTATCACAGAAAATGGAAAATGGCCCTTTTCAATTTTAACCATTCTGCCTTATTTCTATGCATGACATCTTCATTAATCTCCCAATCTTTTTGGATGATTGATCCGAGATATCTAAATTGGTCTTTTCTTGGTATGATTTTTGATCTTCCAATTTATTGTAATATCATCTGCATTTACATTTTAACTAAGCTTACATTCCATGCATTTAGATTATAAAGTGTTCCTCTATATCTCGAGCTTAATATTCACGTATTCTTTTGTCATCCATTACCAATATATCGAGAACACCTAGGAAAAATAAAAAATGCTAATGCAAAACCTATGCATAACAAAAATTTACCCTATTCATAGTCCCAGTCAACCCAAACTATATTAAACTAGACTTACCTTGTCAAATGGCCTAAACCCGCTGCCCCAAATGGGTCCAAATAGACTAGGCTGTAGGGATCAGGTCGGGTCATCAGGAACCACTGAACTTGGGCCAACAAACAGGCCATCAGGCCTAGGGCAAGAGCTATGCCAAATGGGCTAAGCCCCAGATTGGGTTAGTCTAAATAAGGCTAGGCAACAGAATGACTGGAGCCACTTAGCCTGAGCTTGTTATTATAGACAAAGGTGCAAATTGTAGGTTGAGGGTATCGCGATGGGTAGACAGGGGCATCATTGGAGACATGAAAAAAAAAGGGTTTTAGCCTAGGGTTTTGTCACTAAGAAAAATTAAACTGAGGATAAAAATAGGTAGGAGTGAGCATTATTTGGCTAAAACCGAATTTCTGAACTGAATTGATTAATTTTGGTTAATTTGTTTTGGCTTTTTACTAAATTAGGTTTGGCTCTTCAAAATATTAAAAAAAAGGAAATAAAATCTTTTCATTTCGAAAAAACACTAGTGTATTGATTGTTAACCTAATAAATCAAATTATCTGATTATTTTTTAAAAAAATACCGCCAGATTTTATGCTATTTATGAAATTAGCACTAAAATAAACCTAACTTGATGTCTATGACAGTAATTGCAATTATTAAAATGTCTAAATTACTACTAAACTTTCTTAATTTTTGTCATTTTGAATAAAATCAAATTTTTTTGATTAATTCAGTTATCTGATGACTTTTGTTCATTTCAATCATTTTGGTTAAATTGTTTATTTAAATTTCAATTCAGTTCAGTTACAAATTACTCTTTTAATCTGCAGAATTAACTGAAGGCTCACTCCTAAAACAGGGTTTAGAAACTCGACTCAAGTCAAGTTGGTATAGACTGACGGTAGAAAGGGTAAAGAAAGGTGGGAAGCTCAGTGCTCCGCTAACCAAGAGGAAAAGAAAGAAATGAGAGAGATCAGAGAAAAATCGGAGACGATACTGAATAGGGGAGTATTAGAGGAGAGGGGGCAGGGGAGTATGCATATACATATGTATATAAAGTTACCAATGTAAGTTCTCAGCCAATAACCTCATTGTTTGTGGTTGTTTGACCCTCCTCTGCCATAGCTCCATGATAAACACAGTGGAGAGGGTGATAATATGCCAGAGAGATGAGAAGAAAAAGAGAGGTGAAAGGGAGTATGGGGTTTTAGGGGGGGGAGAGAGAGAGAGAGATTGGCCCTTTGTTTGAGCATACGCCCCTTAACAGCCGGTCCTGAGTTGGCCTGTTGGCTTGGGTGGGCAAAAATTTAGGTAGGGGCTAGCCCATTTTACAGGCCATCATCATCATCTCTCTCTCCCTCTCTTATATATTATATACGCATTTATATTGATCAAGTTTTGATTTTTATTTTCAGGAATTGTTTTCTTTTTTGTTTGGGGGGGGGTGTTAGCACAGTAATTTTTGTGCGTACTGGAAAAGAAACGAGCCATGATGCCTGGGGTATTCAAATATGCACACTTATGTTAAGCTCATAGGGTGTAGGGTGCAGGAGATATTGTGAGGGCTATTATAGCAGATTATTTTCACTGCAATTGGTGGTTAGCAGTCAGTTACATTCTGTAATTGCTTCTTGGTTAGCTGCATATAAAGCTACACCAATTTGAATTAGAGAATAACAAGAATTTGAATACAATTCTCATATTCTCTCTCTATTCATTTCTCTGTTTTCTCTCTATTCCTATCTCAGTTTCTCTCTCTTTTCATTCTTCCTTCCTGTTCTACATTAGAAACCCTAGATTCAAGACCTAGGTCTTGGCAATTCTGGTATCAGAGCAGTCAATTCTTGGACTGCTGGTCGAGACAGCTTGGATCTGCCGGATCGAGAACTATGGAAGACAGAACTTGCATGAAGCTGTTGGAGGCGCAGGTTAACCAAGTTAATTCCTTGGTGAATAACTTGTAGACTTGAATGGAAGCATTGGAGGTTGGATCGAGTAGGAATCGAGAAGGCATTGTATTGGAGAATAAATTGGATGCTTTGATGGAAGGTTTGGCTAAAAGACTATGGATTTCTACAGATGTTCTCTAAAATACCGCAGATAAGTTTGCTGATGGACTTTCCACTGAAGAAAAATGTGGATCCTATTCTGGAAGGTAATGGTCCCTGTGACAGAGATTGAGAATACACATGAGAGAAAATATGGCAGATAAGATGTTTGATAGAAGGATGGAGAATAATCCTGCTAATAATCCTTATAATCATAGTAATGTTCCTATGCCAAAGCTAGAGATTCCTGTGTTTGATGGCAATAACCCTAGGTGGTGGGTGAGGAGATGTCAAAAATTCTTTCAATTCTATAACATGTCAGATTCTCAGAAGGTTAATCTGGCTTTGGCTTATTTGAATGGTGCTGCTGATGCCTGGTATCAAGGATGGGCAGACTTAGGGTGGAGTGTGTATGGAAAGGTTTTGTGGAGGAATTCTGTCAGAGATTTGGGGATAAAAACATGACTGACATTATTGAGGAATTTAATAAACTGAAACAGGTTGGATCAGTGCTGGAATACCAAACGAAATTTGAGGAACTTAAGTCCTTGATGATTATTATTACTAATCCTTTCTTGTCTGACTATTTTGTTTTTGGTTTCATTAGCGGCCTTATTGAAGAGCTTAGGTTGACTGTAAAGATGCTGCAACCTGCAACAATTAAGCAGGAGGCAGAAGAGGCCAAATTACAAGAATAGTTGGTAGAGGCCTTGTTCAAGAAACATAGAGTTCCTTTTGGCAGAAAATGCCAAGTTACAAGAATAGTTGGTAGAGGCTTTGTTCAAGAAACATAGAGTTCCTTGTAAAGGAAACGGGCTTGGCAGTATACAAACCTCAACTGTTACTAGAAATGTTAATTCTGGAACTAATAAGATGAATTCTTTTCAGAAATTTCCTCAAGGTCAGTTATCCTTGAATTCCTATCAGCCTAATGTGGTAAAAGCTTCTAGTTCAGAACAGAGGAGACAATCATGTCTTTGTTATAAGTGTGGAGAAAAATATACTCCAGGGCATCAGCGTAAGTGACAACTGCTGCAATTAGAGGGCAGAGATGAAGAAGAGGAGGAAATACCAGAGGAAATCGAAGCTGCTGATAAAAACCTAGTTGAAGATGAAGATGGGGAGATTCATTGCATGCCTTAGGAGGATGTTCTACTAATAAAATCATAAAGGTGGAAGGGTAAGCAGGGAGCAGAAAATTAATGGTGTTGATTGACAGTGGCATTACACACAATTTTCTTGATGAAAACACTGCCAAAGACTTGCATTGCAAATTGAAGAGTACATTTCCTTTATCAGTTACTGTGGCAAAAGGAAGTAAGGTGTATAGGAAATCCAAATGTGTTGATTTTCATTGGGAAATGCAAGGACAAGAGTTTATTACTGATTTGCAGTTATTGAAGTTGGGAGGTTGTGATATAATTTTGGGAGTGGATTGGATGAGAACAGTCAACCCAATAATATTTGACTTTAATAAACTGGAAGTTAGCTTTGAGAAGGATGGGAAGAGATTGACTCTTATAGGCAGCCTTGATATGGGACCTTGCAAATTGATTTCTGGGAAAAAATTACAGAAATTCTTCAAGACTAAAATGACTCAAGTGGCTCAAATGTTTACAATACATGCTGTGGAGGTAGGAGAGTCAGAAGAGGCTGAATTTCTGGAGCATTGGAAACCAGGGACTGCTTACAGCAATGCGATCCAAACCTTACCAGAGGTAAAACTCTCAGACCCTTTGCATTTATGTTTGATTGAATTTGAGGACTTATTTGTAGAGCCCAAAACCTTACCCCCGCTGCAACCATTTGACCATGCCATACCCCTTAAACCAACTGTTGAACCCATCAATATTCGTTCTTACAGACACCCTCCAGTTCAGAACTGAAATTGAAAAATTAGTCAAAGAAATGTTTCCTAATTCCATAATCCAGCCTAGCCATAGCCCATTTGCATCCCTGGACCTCTTTGTCAAAAAGAAAGACAGTACTTGGAGGTTTTGTATCGACTATCATCAATTAAATGCCATTATCATCTGAAATTACTATATTTATTGCAAAATATATTCTCCGATGATACAACCCATAGCAAAGAGAACAATATATAGGCCAAGGAAAGAACAAAATAAGAAAGCTACTAAATCTCTAATCTAGGAAATAATTTGAAAAAGGAATCAGCTATGAAAAGGAAACAATGCAAAAGGAAATATCGAAAATCCTTCCAATTTGATTTTGATATTGCTAATCTTCCACCTCCATTAAGGACAAATTTCCAATACCTATCTTAGAGGGCCTACTTGATGAATTAAGGGGAGTTACAATTTTTACCAAACTTGATCTAAGGGCAGGATATCATCAAATAAGAATGAAACTATAAGACATTCCTAAAATTGCCTTCCAAACCCACCAAGGCCTCTATGAGTTTAAAGTCATGCCCTTTGGCCTAACCAATGCTCCTGCCACTTTTCAAGCCCTCATAAACCATGGTTTTAGTCCATATTTGAGAGATTTCATACTTGCATTCTTTGATGATATCCTTGTGTATAGTAAAACTTTTGCCCAAAACCTTGATCGCCTTAGGGCCACATTTGAAGTCCTTCGATTCAATCAATTGTATATTAAGTAATCTAAATGTACCTTTGCAAAAGACCATGTGGAGTATTTGGGATACATCATTTCGGGTGAAGGTGTTAGTACTTAGTACAGACCTGAAGAAGATTACAACTATGGTTGAATGGCCTAGACCAACTTTGATCAAATCATTACGTTGGTTTTTGGGACTAACTATATACTGTAGACGATTTATTCAGCTTAATGGGCTTATAAGAAAACTCTTGACTGAGTTGCTCAAGAAAGATGGGTTTCAATGGAATTCCAAAGCAAAGGTAGCCTTTCTTGAGTTAAAAAGGGTTATGATGTGGCCCCCGTCTTGGCTTTGTTGGATTTCACAAAGCCCTTTATTCTTGAAACTAATGCTAGTGACGAAGGAGTGAGGGCGGTTCTGATGCAAGAAGGTAAACCATTAGCTTTTATTAGTCATGCCTTTGCACCAAAACATTTGGGACTTAGTGTCTATGATAAAGAATTAATAGCAGTTTTGGTAGTTATGGAGAAATGGCGGCATTATTTGGAGGGCGGTCAGTTCATAATTTGAACTGATCATGATAGTCTTAAATTTCTCCATCAACGACGACTTCATACACAACTACAGCGAAAAGGAATACCGAAGTTGTTAGGCCTTGACTATATCATTCAATACCAAGAAAATTTGGCAGTTGATGTGTTGTCCAGAAGGTTTGAGGATGGTACTTGTGTTGTCATTACTTCAATAGTTTCGAATTGGATTCAAGAAGCAATTGCTAGTTATGAGACTATTGCTTGGGTACAAGAACTCTTAACTCAGTTGTCCATTAATCCAAACATCAAGCCAGGTTATATTTTGAGTAATGAATGACTCCAGTTTCGGAGTCGAGTTGTGGTGGGAGATAATGACTTGCCCAAGAATCAAATATTACAATCTTTACATGGTTCACTTTAAGGCGTCATTTGGGCATAAGATCAACATATCATAAAGTTAAGCAACTATTCTATTGGCCCAAATTTAAGTAGACTGTGATTGATTATGTGCTAGCTTGTGACATTTGTCAGCGTTGCAAACATGAACATGTGGTTTCACCTAGCTCGTTACACTTGTTGGTTATTCCGAAGCAAGCTTGGACCTGTCTGTCATGACCCCAAGAATCCCCAAGGATAGATTAGTAATATGAATTACATGTATTTCTCTTTTAGTTGCACTCTTATGATGTAGTTGTTAGTACCTTCATTTGTAAAGCCTATAAACAAGCTAAGATAGTTAGAGAATGGCATGCTTGAATGATAATTGAATTCAGTCATTTCCCTCTCATCAATTCTCTCTCAATTTTCCTCTGAACTCTCTCTCGATCCCCCTAATTTCTCTCTAATCTTCCCCTCCTTGCTATTCTGTCTGTAATCATCCCCCAATTCTTGTTGTATTTCCCTTCCTTTCAGTCTAATTCCCACTCGATTTCTTTTAATTTCCTATCAAAACCCTAGGTACATGACAAATTGGTATCAAAGCTAACGTTCCTTGGATGTGGTTCTTGTAATTTGGTGGTTGATTCCAACGACTCTCGACGGAATTGATCAAACAATGACTCGTGGATTCTGACGAATTCAATAGAGTCGGTGAAGTCAAGAATCCTGGTGATTCAACGATCTCGGCAGCTAGCAAAGTTAGGCTATCTTTGATCAATTCGCGGCTGCGAATTTTGGTTGTTCCTGTTCTAAATGGACAAAGAAGTAAGTTGGGTGAGTTCCGACCATGATTCTGTGAACTCTCTTAGCCATGATAGAACCATCAAACTTCAGCTGCTACAATCACAATTCAAGAAGGCGATTTTAGAGCATTTCGCGATCCAAGAAGGTGACTTCTGAAGTACGCCTGGCAAATCCGATCCAACGAAATGAGTAAAGAGATCCAGTTGACTTTTTAAGGCCGATCAAATCACTAAATTGTACTGAACTCTTGTTCTGTGGTTTTCGACTTCTCCTACTCTTGATTCAGGTGTTTGAGATAGATCAAGTCACAAGAAGTAGAGAACAACAATACTCGCCTCTGAATTGGAGGCAAAGCAAAGCAGTTCATCAAAAATTCTTGTTCAATTTTTGAAGGAGAGGACTAGACTCACTTTAAGAGGCAATGGAAAAGAAATTGAATAGTGCAGTTAATCGGTTGTGCGAGGAAATCGACAATTAGATGCACGAACAGAGCAATCTGATACGCGAACAAATGCAAGAGTTATTTATAATTCTTTCTAAGATGTTTCAGGAAATTTCGATTGAAGGACCATCTCTCTGTGTGGATATTGGAGCTAGAATCCTTCCTCGGATTTTGAGCTTACCGAAAACTAAGGACCAATCGGATTTGGAACAAAACATTGATTCATTAGATATCCTAGTTATGAAGCAGGTTGGAGCTATTATTGGTGATGCCTGTGACATCAATCTTAGGTTGGATCAAGTCTTTGATGCTTCACATGTAGTCAAAGAAATTCTGATTGGGCAATCTAGATCGGAATTGTCTTATATTGGCTCTAAGGAAATTGCTTGCAAGGATGATGTGGTCCTAAGACTAGAGGAAGATAGTCTACCTCGTTAGACAATCCTCTTCAATGTTTTTCTACTGCAGCTAAGGATCTCGTTAGACAATCCTCTTGGCTCAAAACAGCTAACATCGAAGATGATGAGATGAGGAGAACATATGTAAACAAAGATTGTGTTCCATCACTAGCTTTTCTTATGGTAACTAGTTGGATGTGTGAACTTCAGACTGATCATCACATGCAGGTTTTAGCTGCTAACTATGACAGTCAAGGAGTTGTTGATCATGTTCTTAAATGAGAGTCCAATCTTGATTGGCAATTCCAGGCATAAGTTGATCCAGAACTTCAATATTAGTAACCTTACTACGTTCAAGCCAATATAACCACTTTCTGCAATAAAACAGATAGAGGAAACGACCTAGAAAGAGAAAGAAAGAAAGAAGAACAAAACAGATAGAGAAAGCTGGGATTGGATGAGAGCAGTGGTCAATCACTATAAGTTCTTGGGGACAAGAACTCTTTCAAGGAGGGGGAAATTATCATGACCTCAAGAATCCCCAAGAATAGATTAGTAATATGAATTACATGTATTTCTCTTTTGGTTGTACTCTTATGTTGTAGCTATTAATACCTTCACTTGTAAAGCCTATAAATAGGCCAAGGTAGTTAGAGAATGGCATGCTTGAATGATAATTGAATTCAGTCATTTCCCTCTCATCAATTCTCTCTCAATTTTCCTTTGATTTCTCTTTAATCTCACCCTTCTTACTGTTCTATCTATAATCATCCCCCAATTCTTGTTGTATTGCCTTTCCTTTCAATCTTATTCCCCCTCAATTTCTTTCAATTTCCTATCAAAACCCTTGGTAAACCCTAGGTACATGACACTGCCTTTCTATGGATTTCATAGGACTGCCAAAATCAGAAGGAAATGATGTGATTCTAATGGTAGTAGACAGACTCACAAAATATGCTCACTTTTTAAGTCTTTCACATCCTTTCACCACCCAAGAAGTAGCAAGGCTCTTTATGGATTCGGTGGTGAAATTGCATGAAGTTTCACAATCTATTGTGTTCTTGAGAGAAAAGTTTCACTAGTGTATTTTGGCAGGAACTGTTTAAAAGTTTGGGTGTTGGGCTACATATGTTTGCAGCTTATCATCCTAAAATGGATGGGAAAACAGAACCAATGTGTAGAAGCATATTTGAGGTGTGTTTAATTTCTTAAACCAAAGAGTCGGTGTAGATGGTTGGCCTTAGCTCAATGGTGGTATAATTCTAGTTATCACAACTAACTGAAAATGTTCCCTTTTGAGGCACTATTTGGTTTCAAGCCACCTCTTCTACTTGCCATTATGGATTCTTCCTCCTCAGTAGTAGTAGTGGATCAATATTTACAGACCCCGCCAAGAATTGTTGCAACTCATTAACCGTGAGCTGACCATTGCTCAAAACAAGATGAAGCAGTATGTAGACAAGAAAAGAAGTGAAAGGGAGTTTTTTGTGAGTGATCTGGTTTATCTCAGGATCAAAAACTTCCATCAGAAATCTGTCATGACCCTAGGGTTTAGCTAGGGTCTTAGAAGTAATTGGAAGGAATTTGGGGAAGAAACAGAGAAGAAATGAAGGGGAAGATTGCAGAGAATTAAGGAGAGAAGGAATGGAACAGTGTTGAACGAGAGAGAGGGAGGGAAAGAGAGAGAAATTGTAGAGAGAGATAGAATTTCATTAATCAATTCATGCATATCTTCTCTTCTTACAATGGGGCCTTTATATAGGCATAGTATCTAGTTAACTAATTTCTAACAACCTCCTAACAACACCCATATGCTTCTAACAACTTGTAAAAATATCCTAACAATCCATTACAATCCTATTACAATAATACCTTTCTATTATTCCTTGGGTCATGACAATTCCCCCCTCCTTGAAAGAGTTCTTGTCTCCAAGAACTTACAACAATTTAGCCATTGCTCCTCAACCAATACCAACTCTCTCTAGCTTGGTAGTTCTTTCTTTTATCATTCCCTTTCTAGGTCGCTTCTTTGTTCTTGGATACTCTTCAGCTGAAACAAAAATGATAATCAGTGCAATCAAAGCTACATCTTCCTCCAAGGAGCGGCATACCATTTTCCGTGGGTTGGTGATAGCTACCAAATTAAGATAGCTTGTACCCTTAGATTGAGGATCCAATATGATGCCAAATCCAGTCAATATATCCTCATCCAGTGCCTTCATTGAATTTAGCTGTTTTTGGTCACAGGCAACAGCTGAAACTTGCAGTCCTTCAGCCTTCAATTGTTGTTGCTCCTCAATCTCAAAATTTACAGCAACATCGTGGCACATTTTAGGATCAATTCTACACACTTTCACAACATTAGAAGATATTTCAGGTACAAGTAGGCCATCTTCATAGCAGTTCTCATCATCAATCTGATTTGTAGACTGATAACTAGGCTTTGATGCCTCAATGCTGTAATTCCTATCATTGTATTGAGGTTCCCCAACAATTAAACCATCTGCCCCTGTCAGTAATTCTGCCACATCTTCGTCTCGTTTATCGGAATCTTTCTGAAGCTCACTCTCAACATTTTTCTTCTCCACATCAGCAACATCTTCTTCTTTTAGCTTATTGGGATTCACTCCTACTGAATGGTTGTCGGAATCCATCATCTTCTGGTTAGAATTTTCAGAATGATCATTTGCCACATTCCTTCTCAGTTTGTCGAAGAATTTTGCTGGAAACTTGTAGTTGTACTCCTTCTGCTGCTCTATGTTAAGGAAATCCTCTTTGTTAAAACTCCCATGATAATCCTCAAAGTATTTGGTGGAAAAACTGTAATGATACTCCTTAGATAGTATCATTGCAAACTCTTGCAACTTTTCACGTATCATTTGGCCGAATTCTTTGCTCGATTCATGTACCACACTTCTTGTTCCTTTGTCCAATTGGTTGATCCCCTTCTTTTGTTCCTTGTTGCTGCCAACTAAAAATGCAATTTTCTTTGGCTGCCATTGAGGCTCCATTCCAACTAAAAAGGAAGCTTTCTTCTGCTGCAATTGAAGGCTCATTTGCCCCATGTATGCACTGCCTCCCCTAGCTTCATGAGTAGGATAACTCGAAGGCCAATGAACAAGAGCTTTGTACATCTTAATTCCCTCACTTCTCTTCTGTATGTACCTCTTAATAGTCACCCTGAAGCTGATCCAAGAAGTGGCAAATTGCGGTCTGTGTTCTGCTTCAAAGTCAGTCTTCTTTTAGGGCCGGAATAAATTGCACATTACAACAACTTGATCGGCCTTCAAGAGTCGCATAGGGCTACCGAATATTCTGTCTCGCTTGCTGCAATAATACCCAATATTTGCTGGAATCATTGTCGGAAACACCGGCCTGCTGCGCCTTCCAGTTCGCAATCACCTGGCCTCAAATCTGGTTCTGTTCTAAATTGGCTCTCCAGAATGGTCAGAATCTCCTTTGGATCAAGGTGGAAGGCTCGTTGTAACACCCGGACCTATTCTACCACTTTCGTCTCACTCAATCCAAGTCAAACAGTTGAACCCCCACAGAAATTAATGGCGGCTCTTCTCAACCCAATCACCGTCCAAGGCTCCCAGCCCAATTGCGATAACCTCTGATTCCAAAATCACCAGAACTCACTGCCGAGAGCCAATCTCCTACTTCTCCTTCAGATCCGAGCGAGCACTCCCTTCCTTGTGCGTCGGAATCAATTCCGAGATTCCATGGTCGTGGGTCACAGGCTCAGTTCAGCCTCCGAACAAATGGTTCCAAATCCGTCGAATCTGATTCGACGTTTGGAAGGGCCAATCACAATGGATTGCACGGCCAGAAATCTTTTGGTCTGATTCGACTGTAATTTCCGACCAACCTAAAGGAATCAACTCCTTACTGCAATTCGCGCTAATCTCCTATGTGACCTTGTCAAGTCGGAATCAACAAAATCGTCTCCAGCCTCCTCGATCTGGGGCCTTAATCACCAGAATTAATTTCATCGATTTTCAACTCAAATCAAACCCACAACCAAGGATGGACGCTCTGTCAGATCGCTTGAATGTGCTGGACCCACCCAAATTATAATCATCGATTGTCTTTGCCTTCAAAAGTCAGATAGGATTGTTCAAAATTTTTGGGAGATTATAGCCTCAAACCAACCCAAGAGAATTGCATGCGCCACAATCAACAATTGCAATGGATAGCGGCAGCGAACCCCCCTTCCTTGTTCGACCCAATCTTGATCTAGTTGTCTCCATCTTGCTCGCCTACAGTACTTGCCTTCATGTTTTGATAAGAGCCGGCCAGTCGCGCCTTCTTCTTTCAGCCTCAGTGTCGCCTCTCTAGAATGAGTTAGAACCTTCTTCCTATCAGGCTGTGTCGCTCTCTAAGGCCACCAGTTTGTTTCACTAGTATGGGTCAGAGCTTCTGATCAAGGTGGCAATGCTTGATTGCCACCGGTTTGCTTCACCAGCTGGGATCGGAACTTCTGATCAGAGTCGCAACTCACTCGGTCGTAAGAAACCCACTGAAATCGCTACCTTCAAACGAATCGGAACCACAACCAAGAATCGTTGGCTCTGATACCATTTGTCATGACCCTAGGGTTTAGCTAGGGTCTTAGAAGTAATTGGAAGGAATTTGGGGAAGAAATAGAGAAGAAATGAAGGGAGAGATTGCAGATAATTAGGGAGAGAAGGAATGGAACAGTGTTGAACTAGAGAGAGGGAGAGAGGGAGGGAAAGAGAGAAAAATTGTAGAGAGAGATAGAATTTCATTAATCAATTCATGCATATCTTCTCCTCTTACAATGGGGCCTTTATATAGGCATAGTAGCTAGTTAAATAATTTCTAACAACCTCTAACAGCACCCATGTGCTTCTAACAACTTGTAAAAATATCCTAACAACCCATTACAATCCTATTACAATAATACCCTTCTATTATTCCTTGGGTCATGACAAAATCTTTTTCACTCTCCTTTTTCTAAGTCGAGTCCTAAGTATTTTGGATCATTCCCTATTATTGCTAAGGTTGGGCCTGTTGCCTATCGCTTGCAGCTTCCACCTAACGCTAACATGCATGCAGTTTTCCATGTGTCTTTATTGAATAAAACCATTGGATCCATTGCCCTTTCCAGTCCTACTTTACCTCCTCTAACCACTGATGGGGATTTCAAGGTGGAACCCTTAGTAATCTTGGAGAAAAGAGTGATTTACAAGAACAACCTTCCTCTTACACAAGTACCTGCAGTGTTATTAAAGGCCTAAGGCGCAAAGGGTGTTGAAGCCTAAGGCGCTCTTCTTCCACCACGTCATCTCCATCTCTATCTTTATCAAGTTCAATTGGAGCATTTGAAGTAGTAGCATTTTTACTCATTGTTAAAAGTTTTCTTTTCCCATTAGGATTCCATTAGATATAGTTAATTTTTTTTAAAAAAAAGTTAACAGCAATAAATATAAATCCTAGACAGTAAAAAATTAAATAAAGTAATAAATAACAAATATAAACCCTAAAAACAGTTAAAAAAAGGCTAGACGCGCCTAAGCCCAAGGCTGCGCTTGAGGGCCTAGGTGTGTCTGGCTGGTCTGTGCTTGCTTGGGAGCATTCCAAATGCCAAAGGTGCGCCTTGCGCCTAGGCGTGCCATTAATAACATTGAGTACTTGTCCAATGGTCCCATTTGCACTTGGACAATAACACCTCAGAATACCTGCCTAATTTGCTAGATCAGTTTCCCCATGCTGCACAGCTTTTTTGTTTTTCTTGAGGACAAGAAAATTTTGAAGGGAAGGGAAAATGTTAAGTTCGTAGGATGTAGGGTGCCGGAGATATTGTGAGGACTATTGTAGCAAATTATTTTCACTGCAATTGGTGGTTAGCAGTCAGTTACATCCTATTACTGCTTCTTGGTTAGCTGTGTATAAAGAAGTTACACCAATTTGTTTTAGAATAACAAGAATTTGAACACAATTCTCATATTCTCTCTCTATTCATTTCTCTGTTTTCTCTCTATTCCTATCTCAGTTTCTCTCTCTTTTTATTCTTCCTTCCCATTCTACATTAGAAACCCTAGATTCAAGGCCTAGGTCTTGACAACATAGAGAAGCCTTTGGGCATCCATTGCATTATTTTGAGTAAAATGAATAGACTGTGCACTACCTCGCAATTGAACAGAGTTTTAGCTTTGCCTCTTGTTTTCAAGACCATTATCAGAATTTATTTACTTTAATATACACCTAACCTAAAAATTTTAATTCCATGCAGGAATGTGGTTTCATTTAGTGATGGACTACCTGACAAAGGTCTTGGGATCCCATACTTTTATTTGACTACTCTTGACCCAACAGCACGTAATGCATTTGAAGACCCCAGATCTTCCTTTACAATTAGTGAGTACCCACTTGGAACATGTGGCAAGAGAGACCCTGAGAGCCCTGCTTGTGCAAAGATGACACTCACAGGAAAGGTGTGTTGTAACTTGCATGATCTATTGTTACTTATCCATCTGCAGCATTTATAGCTTCTTAGCTTTTCCATCTTTCTAACCTGCACTTTGGTACAAATTTATGCATCCCAGGTACTTGTGTTTCTTTTGTATTTGTTTGCCCTTTTATGTGAGAAGTGGTAGACAATGAAATAGGATTAAATGACTCATGGGTTGATTGAGGAACCACGCTTGAGAAGTAGTCTAGGCCATTTTGCTCCTCAGCACTGTCAATCATCCTCCCTGAAGATAAGTCCTGAAATACACAATAGGTAGGATAGAGTGTGACTGTACAATTAAGATCTTTAGTCAATTTACTAATAGAAAGGAGATTGAATTGAAGACGTGGAAAATGAAGAGCAGAAAACAATGTTAATTCAGGTAGAAAGATAGGGCTTTTTACCAGCCACACCAGTTATACTGCCATCAGCAACTGCAACCTTAATATTCTTAGCATAGTTTTCATAAGTGGGAAAAATTTTGATGAGCCTGTCATATGATCTGATGCCCCAGTGTCTACAATCCAGCAGTTGCTAGGTTTTCCCTCCCCATTGAGTTGTTGCTTGCTTGCTGTTGGGAGTTGGCTTCTGTGATCCTAGAATCTCTTGTTCATCGTCAGTCCCTTCGGTGCCTTGTGTTTGATGCAGCCTCTCCAGTTGGGGCTCGCTTCGTTTTCAGTTTTCCTGCTCGTGTGATCAGCACAACAGGCTTGTTCTTCCGAGATGGATTGTTGTTTTCAATCACACCCAGGCTCTTGTTTATTTTCTATACATAATGTCTTTTATTTTGCTTCTTCCTATGTTTTTCTTATCTTAGTTTATTTTTTCTTCTTTTGGCCCAGAGGGTGATCATTGTTGTGTTCTTGCCCCTAGTTTTTTGGTTGGTCCGGGGTATGCCTTGGCCTTGGTTTGTAGCCAATTCGGCGTTAGTTTTTTGTTCTATGAATCACTTACAGAAAAAAAAAGATAATAAAGTGGATTGAGTGTTACCTCTATGAGAAACAATGGCTGTGCTAGTTTGAGGGGTAGGTTCAGTTTCCTTAGATACTTTGGACCGGTTCTATTGCTGTTGTAAAATTTCCATCTGTTCCACTGTAAACAGAGCATCCGTTTTTCAGAAAAGATGGTTGAGTTGTGTATGCTGACTTATGCTGTTCTCATTGACTTATGGGCTTCCAATTTGCAGGTTTGCCATGAAGTTTACAGCAGGTGTCCCTCATATGATGGCATTTATTGCAATGATCACCCCGTAGTTTTATCTTTTGAGTTTTTGATCCTTTGAATGAGATGTACTAAGATGGACTTCCAAGGCAGAATTTTGGGATCCCAAATCAGAAGGCTTGTTTGAGGGGCTGCTGAGTATAACTCATTTGCGGCTTTCCTCACGTCTAATTTCAACAAAGGCTTCTTTGATGGGGGGGGGGGGGGGGAAAGGTTTGGTACCAAGGAGATGACCACAAACTTCATCTAGATCTTTGTTGAGGCCATGTAGGAAACCCATTACCCTTTCCATCTCCAGCATTTTATTGTATTTAGCACCATCCTCAAGACAATGCCAACTAATATCATAGAAAATGTCCATCTCTTGCCAAAGTTTAGTTAGAACATTATAGTATTCAGTGACTAACATGTTACCTTGTCTAGTAGTTTTTAGGGCAGAATGGATTTCAAAACACTTGGCTGTGTTTTTCAAGATCCAAGTAAATTTCTTGAACAACATCCCAGTTCTTCTTTGCAGTTTTGTAGAAGAGGTAGGTCTGCCCTATCTTAGGCTCTATAGAATTGATGAGCCATGCCATGACTATAGAATTTTTAGCATCCCAAGTTGAATAGTTAGTAGCAGTTGAAGGTGGCATAGGAATAGCACCCGTAACATATCCAACTTTGCCCTTTCCTTTCATAACAAGCAACACAGATTGGATCCATTCACGAAGATTGGTTACGTTGAGTTTATGTTGGGTGATTTGAAGAGAATGAAAATCAAAGGTTGATGTAGGTTTGATATGGGATTAGCTGAAGTAGTAGAAAGAACAAGAGCGATGGAAGAGTCTACTGAAGAAGAATTAGTTTATGCCTTAAAGAACTGATGATGTGGTTTGGGAAAAAGACTGATGAGATGAAGGCCAGACCAACATCGAAACTGGCTCTGATACCATAAACAAATAATTTTGGAAGAAATTTCTTGATTTCTTACATCAAGCAATTGGCTGTACAGTATATATATACATCAGATCTTTCTATCTTAGGCTATACAAGAATAGGAAACTACCAAAAAACTAAAACAGAAAGTTGACCAATAATCCCTTCAGTTACTCCTCTAATTCAGGGATTTAATTCTTTCAATCATTCCCTATTAACTCATGGATTGATTTCCGGATTCCAACACCTTGACATCAAGATTGAGAGACCAAGAGGATACCCCTAGGTGTGTTAGGGTTATGGTGCCAACGGGCCTGTTTAGTTACCATTTCTAGGGCCACTGTTGAGCTTCAGCTTGGCTGGTTATTAATTTATAATGAGAATACACCTTTGGAGGCCACCTGACAAGATTATCACCACAGATTTATATATGATCAGCAAAATTTTGTTCCCAAATGTGTATATATATTAGATGTAACTGTTTCCAAATATTTGTTAAACGAAACTTGAGCACAGATGGATTTAATGTATTGTGGCTTAATCCATGTACAAAAGTAAAGTTTTGCCACCCCCACCCCCCCCCCCCAAAAAAAAAAAAATCAATGATGCCTGTGCTTGTGTTTTCTGATAAGTGGGCCTTAATATAATTGGCTAACTTTGACAAAGTTTCCTCTATGGTATCTAGTTGAAGCTAGTTGATGGGAACACTGATGAAGCTGAATTTGCTCAAACTGCCCTGTTCACGAAGCATCCTGAGATGAAAGGTAAATATAAGTAGTTGGTTTCTTAACATTAGATCTCTTTTCCACAGTTCTTTTGTTGGCTAACAATGCCAATGTTTCTTCTTCTCTTCTTTTGCTGGCTGATAGATTGGCCCAATGGCCACCAGTTTCAGTTCTTCAAATTAGAAATTGAAGATGTTTTTTTGGTTAACTGGTTTGGTGGTCACAGAGCTCTTACAGTGGAGCAGTACCTGCAGGCTGAAATGTGAGTATTATATCAGTAGCCTCCCTCCATACGGTTCTCATATAAGCATCTTAAAAGGAATTTAACGTTGTAACAGTTGAGTTCCCCATGAAAAACAGTGAATATGATTATCCTTTTCAAAGTTCCTTTACCTTGTTACCTGATGGATTTCTTTTTCCCATGTAATTTATATCTGCCATTACAGGAACAAACTCTCCTTCCTTGAGCGAATTCTTTTGTGAATCCCTTCTCTCTGATGCATTTGGATGTTAGATGCGAACCAGTTCATTGTATATGTTCAACCCATTGTACATTTGCTTGTACATCAATATCAACTTCTACCGTTTAACTTTTCCCATATGCTGTTTATTTCAAAAAGGTGTATAAAATAATGAAGGTAAATAAGGGCTTAAACAATGGCTCATCTTTAATCGTAAATGTAATAGACCATGGATGCACTCTGTTTGCTTTTCGGTGTGAATGTTCATGAATTTGCTTTTCCCTGTTTAACATTGACTGAAAGTTTTGTTGGATTTGGATGCCCGCTGTTTACTTTTCTGTTCTTTTCTAGAACTCATGTTTTGTACATTGATTGTGGGATTTCTCCTATGTCCTTTAAAAGTCTTTCCTTTGCATTTTCAACAATTATTGGCATGTTAATCTGCATAAGCCAGTGATTGGAACAGAACCCAGTGTTCTTCACTATTTCAATTTTGTTCTCTTTCTAGCAGCAAAGAACGACCCCAGAAGTTGCTCGTTCAAAATACTTTAAAATCTCGTACTGATACATGTCATTGGTGACAACATTTGAAATATTGGCCCTTTTTCGAGGATATGAAAGTTGATTCCTGAAGATATGCTTTCCTTCTATCAGTTAAAAAAACTTGCATGTCTGTTAATGTGTGTGTGTGATGGATTGGGTTTATATTGGTGATATGATGGAATAGTTCTTGTTTCCTTAAAACTCTTTAGATTGGAATGACAACGAACAATGAATGAAGATGGGCAGATGAGAGAATTCTGATTGCCTTCCATCCTTGGATTGGATTCAAATTTGAGTTGAATTGTAATGAACTCTGTGCTTTATTATTATGTCTAGAAATGCACAAGAATTGCCTGTATTTGTCTCTGTAAAGACGACTGCTTCCTGTGGGACTTGGTATTTTGTTAAATGAACTTTGCCAGTTGCCATCACATTCTCATATACCAAACCGCTTTTGCCAAGAAATCCACGAAACACAAGTTGTCGGGTCGTACATATTTGTGTATTTTTTTAAGTCTAGATGGTATGGCTGGTGGTGCCATGAATATAGGGCCTATATAAGTTTTGTAACCCAAAAGGCATCATATATGGTGTTATTGCATATATACTCATTTTAAGTATTTGATACTCCAACAATATAAGTTCTGCTATTTCCAACACTCACTCCAAAATTCTTGTTAAGATCCGCTTAATATAATAAGAGGAACATTATTAATAAACTAAATAATTGAGAAGGTAAAAGCTAAACAATTTATAATAATGCAATTAAATTTCACTATTTATTTTTAGCATTAATAAACATAGCATTATATTTAATTATCAAGTACTATTGTTAGAATAATTTACACTCAAGCTGTCCATAGTTTGGTATTTTTAATGAGGCCCCATGTAACTGAATGTTCCACGGAGCTATCATGTGGTGGGGCCACCACAAGTGCCATTTACAGCGAATCAACCTGCATTCTTAATTCGGATTTTTTTTTTTTTTGATTAACCCACCATCACGAACACTTCTTGCTATTCGGCCTTATGATATCATCAAGAAATATAAATCAAAGAACTCAACAGTCAGTTTGATTTTTAACCCACGCTATAAATGCGAGAACGACAGAAGATTTTCAACTTTTAAGATCGCTCTGACTGTTGAGCTTTCCTCCTTAATCAGAGCTCGAACACAAAATATGAGGGTTAAAGAGTATCACCTCAGAAGCTTCTTCCTTTATTAGCAAAGTTATGCCCAACGAATTTTTTATACAAGTATGGTAGCGACTTGATGTAATTAAGTCAAATTTTTAGAGTATATGAAGTAAAAATTTAAAGTTCGAAAAGGTGTATGGTGAATTTTTATTTAATAAATAATATAATGCTATTATTTTGAGATAATCCTCTCTTGTAAAACTTTTAACATTTAGCCTCTTAGGATGTCTTCTTTTGAAGGAGCTCTCGTCGGTTAGTCTCATAATTTTTGACAAGAGAGATAAATTTGAGTCTGATTCACAATAATTGCACAAAAAATGAATTTGAACTTAAAAATTTAAGCCGTCCAGTACTCCTTATTAATTATTGGGACAACCCAACACTTGACCCCTTAATTTTATTAAAGAAGATAAATTATGAAATGTGCCTTAAAATAATTAAGATTCAAACTTTTAATTTACTGAGATGAGATTGACATATAATAATTTTTTTTTTTTTTTTTGTCATCCCAGCTATGTTTTAGGGGCAATGATATTAATTTTATGAATAATGTAATGGCTGTTATAAGCGTTTTGTTTTTCTAATGCGAAGAGAGCTATTACGCGCCGTAAGGGGAGTGGGGGCAGGACACTTGTCTACGCGCAATATTTCTATAGTAAAGGAAGAAGAACTGGAAGTTGTCCCTGTCCTTTACCGATCAGTTCATGAATGCAATAATTCTCTCTCCCCTTTCTCTCTCTCTCTCTCCCTATCTCTCTCTCCACCGAAAAGAAAAGAGACTGCACGAAAAACGTAATAGACTACTCCATAAATACACTCTCTCTCTCTCTCTCTCTCGCTCTCTCTCTCACTCAAACCCATAGAGAAAAAGAAATTAGAAGAAAGGAGAAAGAACGAGCAAGCAGCAATGTTCATCATCATGTCTTCTCTCTGGCCTCCTTATCTTGTTCAAAGCCATCATCATTACTTCCACATCCCCCTTACCAGAGCGCCATCATCATTACTACCAGCCACAAAGCTAGCGTGCAATTATAAACCCCTGACGATTCCCAACCACAGGGTTTCTTCGCTTTTGGACAAGAAGGGAGAAGAAGAGCAGCGGCAAAGGCCTTTAATTTCTCTTTCCATCGAGGGCTCGTAAAAGCATACATGGGTTTTCTTTTTTATTTTCTTTTTTGGGGAATCAAGCATCCTGGTCCGATATCGTGTCGCTTTGCTTCGGTGTGCTAGAACCTAGCTAGAT
This sequence comes from Diospyros kaki, assembly GCA_036245055.1. Classification (NCBI taxonomy): domain Eukaryota; kingdom Viridiplantae; phylum Streptophyta; class Magnoliopsida; order Ericales; family Ebenaceae; genus Diospyros; species Diospyros kaki. Next base: position 37,899,502 of record BSEG01000016.1, read on the forward strand.
CAAGCAAAGCCAAACTGGCTCTCTCTCTCTCTCTCTCGTTTTTATTTTCCATTCTTGCTCAAGTTTTGTTTGTAGGCTATATATGGTTTCTTCCTCCTGGGATTTGCTTGTTAGGTTTTGATAAGGACAGGCGTCGTCGATGTAGTATGGCTTCTTGTTCGTACCTGTACTTCATGCGCTCATGATGAGATTCCTTGTGTTTCTGATTAGATCTAGCTAGCTAATTAGATGAAACCCTTGTTACCCTTTTTACATATTAGTGTCTCTAATGATGATAGATTCTGATGAACAGCTTGTTGCTCATCAAGTGGAGTATCTAGATCATCAACAGATCTATCGTATCCATGTGTTATTATTCACTTGGTGGTGTTCCGGGATTAGGGTTTGCTAGCCTTTGTTTTCACTTGTCATGTCAAAACTTAATTTCTTTCTGGGGTTGTCTCAATAGCTCGTGCATATATCTCATCTGATCTAGCTATACGAATGATGAAAGCCTTGCCTACCTACTACTTGTGTGGTTTTGATCTTAATTATTAGTACTGCGGATATGCTCTCTCTGGAAGCATCAATCGGCATTTTTCAGGGAAAAACAGAAACAAAAACAAAATATTTGCATGCATGTATACAGCTATATAAATATATATATATATTTAATGGAAATTCAGATCTATAGCTACTTGTTGAAATTTGATGTTGAAGATCATGAAGATTCATATATTTTGTCTAAATTTGTTACTCATGATCGATGTTTTGCTGCTGGTCTGCTATATATATTAATGGCTCCAAAACCCAGATAATGGCGTAATAGAGTCTAGCTAGCCATGAACATGATGAAAGACTCAATTGATTGGTTGCGTGTAAGTAGAAGAAGATACTGGAAGCGGCACTCCAAGGCCCTCCCTTTCCTTGGAAGGTTTATTTTTGCCCTAGCTGCAGCTTTTTCCATGGTTTTTTGGGCCGGGTTGTGTTAAAAAAGTTTTAGAATATGTACTTGAGAATGGAGAAAAGTGGGGTTGGCCGAACCACTAGAAGATGAGAGGAGAAATGATAGTCCAAGGCAAACAACTATATCTATATATATATATATATATGTTGCGCCCCAGGAGAGAAACAAATTAAATTAATGTACCAAGTTAAACTCAAGCCAAGAGCCCCAAAGAGAACAGCCACAGCAATATGCACACCTTCCTCGGCACCTAGAAGAGCAGATCCAAACAATACACGAACACGAAAGGACATAAACACAAACATGGGAACTTACGACTGGCTGTGATTGTTCCCATTGACGCAATGGAATGCCTTTTCAAAGTGCTAAACTTTAGTTGAATGTATATGCCGTCGTCCTGCTCCTTTTCCATCTCATCCAACAGCAACAGCTCATTAGCAATAAGTACTCCATCTAGTCTAGTATTAAAACCGTCTCCCCTTAATAATTAAAAGGGGCTCGACAAGCTCAGGCAGTCGGGCAAATCAACACGCGGTCTTTCAGCAAGGAAGGAGTTTTGAAATGATTCTTTCAATGGTACAAACCATGCCTTTTTTCTTCGTGGAGTATATCTTTATTCTAAATGTGGCCTAACATTGGGTATTGGGAATAGGATAAAATGGATGAATTAAATAACAGTTACAATGCTAATAATAGGCCGACATTCCACAAATTTTCAGTACTCTCTCCCATATGAAGCCCAAGTGATTATATGTACTTTTTCTTAAATATATATATATATATATATCTGAAAACGGATGGTTTGAAATGATTTTTCAATTTTACGTACAAAACATGTCTTTTTTTTATGAAATATATCTTTATTCTAAGAAAAATGTTATTTGTATATCGAGAATTACACCTTAACCTACACACACGGCGTAAATAACTAAAATATTCTTCATGTCTCATAATGAAACAAGGTGGTGAGACGACGTGAGATGATGAGACGCATGATCAAAATACACCTCACTTAAAACGTTGAGGCAGCACGAGACAGTGAGGCGCGATAAAGTGAGACGGTGAGGGACGAGAAGTATTTTGGTTATTTGTGTATGTGTGTAGCCTTTGATGTATAAATAGCATAATTCTTATTTTAAATGAGGCCTAATAGTGTGTCTTGGGAATAAGATAAAATGGATGAGTTAAATAACAGTTACAATGCTAATAATAGGTCCACATTCCACAAATTTTCATTACTCTCTCCCATATAAAGTCGTGGAAATTGCAAAAACTAACCATGTCTCAAAAAAAAAAATTGTTTTTAGCCACTTTTCTGAAAAAGATCGTTTTCAGCCACTCAAACAAACTAATTGCTAAAAACAGCCACTTTCCAGTTTTGACTCAGTTTTAACCCTGTCAATTGTTTTTGTAAGTCTGTCATTTTTTATAAGTTTTAATCCATCCAGTTTTGATCCTGTTATATTTTTAATTGAGTACAGTTTTGAAAAAAATGAAAAAAAAAAGTTGCTATAGAGTGTAATTAGTTTGTTTGAGTGGCTATAGAGTGTAATTAGTTTGTTTGAGTGGCTGAAAACGATTTTTTTCAGAAAAGTGGCTAAAAACGATTATGTATATTTGTTCTAGGCTAGTTATGAATTTGTCCCTATAAAGTCTAAGTGATTATATGTGTTTTTAAATATATATATATATATATGTGTGCGTGTGTGTGTGAAAATGGATGGTTTGAAATGATTTTTCAATGTACAAACCATGCCTTTTTTTTATGGAATATATCTTTATTCTAAGAAAAATGTTATTTGTACATCGAGAATTACACCTTAGACTACACACACCTGAGTAAATAATTAAAATATTCTTCGTGTCTCACAGTAAAGTAAAGCGGTGAGACGCATAACCAAAATACCCCACACCTAAAGTAGTGAGACAACGCAGGACGATGAGGTGAGACGGTAAGGCACGAAGAGTATTTTGGTCATTTGTGTATGTGTGTAGCCTTTGATGTACAAATAGCATGATCCTTATTTTAAATGGGGCCTAAGTGTCTTGAGAATAAGATGAAATGGATGCGTTAAATAACAATTACAATGCTAATATATAATAGGTAGACATTCCATAAATTTTCATTACTCTCTCTCATATGAAGTCCAAGTGATTATATGTATTTATATATATGTGAAAATGGATGGCTTGAAATGATTTTTCAATTTTACAAACCATGCCTTTTTTTATGGAACATATTTTATACTAAGAAAAATGCTATTTATACATTGAGAGTTATACCTTAGGCTACACACACCTACATAAAAAATCAAAATATCCCTCATGTCTCACAGTGAAACAAGGAGGTGAAACACATGACTAAAATATCTTTCACCCAAGACAATGAGGTAGCTCGAGGCATGATGAGATAAGGCGATGAAACACGAAAGGTATTTTGGTCATTTGTATACGTGTGTAGCTTAATATGTAATCCTTGATGTATAAATAACATGGTCCTTATTTTAAATGGGGCCTAAAATTGTGTGTTGGGAATAGGAGAAAATGAAAGAGTTAAATAACACTTACAATACTAAAAATAGGACAGCATTCCACAAATTTTTATTGCTGTCTCCCAAATGAAGCCAAAGTGGTAATATGTTTTTTAAATATATATACATATATATGTGGGTGTGTGTGAGAAATTATAATATATATGTATGAAATGAAAATATTTTATTTTTCTTTTCACTAATAAATATTGTTATAATTGTAACCCAAAATTTAAATTTGATTGTGATTAAAATTCCTAATTTGATAATGAATGAAACTTTTAATTTGACTATAATTAGAATGTCAAATTCAATTGTGATCGGAATTTATTTCAATTAAAAATTTATCTTCTTGTCTTATCTTCTGATCAGGATATAATTTTTTATATATATTTACAGATGAATTTAAATTAATAAATAAATAATTAATACTCTGAAATTAGTTACAGGTTTATCACTATTATTATACCAACATCATTACAGTGATATTTTATTTGTTTTGCTTGTGATTTTTTTGGATTTAAATTTTATATTTATTTGTGAGATTAATAATTTGATCGTGGTTTGTTTTCAATCTAAAATCATAACAAACCTCTCTTTGCCCAAACAAATCCTTAATGGTACTGTTACACGTGGATTGCAGGCTTAAAAGTAATGGGTCTTGAGTTTGGGCTTAAGTATTTCCAATATTGGGGTACCAAATTTGACACCACTAGTTTATACTAAATTTTTTAATACTAAATTTGTATTGTTTCCAAAGTACTGGACACCAAATTGGAGTAAAAGACATATTTAAAGAATATTTTATAAATAATTATTTAATTAATATTAATTAATTTATTTAACTTAGCATAACATTATTAAAAATAATTAGTTACATTTTATAAAAAAATTTAATAATTACTCTCATAATTTTTTTAAATTTGTTTACAAAATATGTTATTCTAATTAATTTTCTAAATAATTTTTAATTAATTATTTTTACCTAACTTTTCTCAAACTAATTGTTTATCCACCTAATTATTTATCCATCTAATTTTTTCAATTAATATTTTAAATCAAACAAGCTATTTTTCCCATAAATATTTTTTTCAATTAATATTTCAACTAATTTTTACATCTTCTTTTATCCACATATTTTTTTCTCACTTATTTCACAACTAACTTTGTTACATATAACACTACCTAACTTTTATCTAATGTATAACAATCTACCTTTCTTTGAGTTTTTTTTTTCTATTATAAAAGGCTACACTAGTATCTATTTCATCATTAACTTTTCACGAAAGTGAAAAAAATCCATTTGACATTTATCTTCCAAATAAGTTTTAAAGTCGGTCCATCTCATATGTTTTCTTCATCTTCGTTCTCAAATTCTAAAGATGAATTTGATCTAATTGTAACAATTTACGCACAAACCCAAGTGTTTAATGCACAACAAGCAACATTAATGATTGCGTATACTAACAATAACCTTATCATGGCTTATCTCAATCAAGAAGACAACAACCAAGCAAGTCATGGAGACTTGATTCCTAGTCATAGAATGATCTATCGTGGGTGAGCAGATGCTGAATGTAATCTTTGGGCTAACTATTTTTTAGAAAAGCCATAGTACACTGAATCAATGTTTCGTAGATGATTTTAAATGGGTCAAAGTTTATTCCTGTGTATTCCATAAAAGATCTAATGGTACGTGATATTATTTGAAGTGAACAAATGAAAATTTGTAAAAAAAGAAGGCAGTGAGACGCATGACCAAAATATCCCTCACCTAAAGCTGTGAGGCAGTGTGAGGCGATGAGGTGAGATGGTGAGACATGAGGAGTATTTTAGTCATTTGTATACGTGTGTAGCCTTTGATGGACAAATAGCATGATCCTTATTTTAAATGAGGCCTAACAATGTTTCTTGGGAATATGATATATTGGATGAGTTAAATAACTGTTACAATGCTGATAATATGTTGACATTCCACAAATTTTCATTACTCTCTCCCATGTGAAGCCCAAGTGATTATATGTATTTTTTAATATATATTTGTGAAAAATGGATGGTTTGAAATGATTTTTCAATTTTACAAATCATACATTTTTTTTATGGAATATATCTTTATTCTATAGAAAATGCTATTTGTACATCGAAAGCTACACCTTAGACTACACACACCTACGTAAATAATCAAAATATCTTTCGCGTCTCATAGTGAAGCGAGTTGGTGAAACGGCATGAGGTGATGAGACACATGGCCAAAATACCTCTCACCCAAAGTGATGAGGCAGTGAGGTGCAATGAAGTGAGGCGATGAGACACAAGAGATATTTTGGTTATTTATATGTGTGTGTAATCTTTGATGTACAAATAGTATGGTCCTTATTTTAAATAGGGCCTAACATTGTGTCTTGGGAATCGGATAAAATGGATGAGTTAAATAATAATTACAATGCTAATAATATGTTGATATTCCACAAATTTTCATTACTTTCTCCCATCCCATATGAAGTCCAAGTGATTATATGTTTTTTTAAATATATATGTAAAAATTGATGGTTGGAAATGATTTTTCAATTTTACAAACCATGCCTTTTTTATGGAATATATCTTTATTCTATGGAAAATGTTATTTGTACATTAAAAGCTACATCTTGAACTACACACACCTACGTAAATAATCAAAATATCTCTCGTATCTCACAGTGAAGCGAGATGATGAGACATATGATCAAAATACCTTTCACCCAAGGTGGTGAGGTGGCACGAGACACGATGAGACAAGACAATAAAACACGAGAGGTATTTTGATCATCTATATACATGTGTAATTTAATACATAATTCTTAATGTACAAATAGCATGATCTTTATTTTAAATGAGGCCTAAAATTGTGTCTTGGGAATATGATAAAATGGATGAGTTAAATAACACTTGCAATACTAATAATAGGTTGGCATTTCACAAATTTTCATTACTCTCTCCCAAATGAAGCCCAAGTGGTTATATGTTTTTTAAATATGTATATATATATATATGTGTGTGTGTGAAATTATAATATATATATGTATGAAATTAATATATTTTATTTTATTTTTATTTTCACTAATAAATATTATTATAATTATAATCTAAAATTTAAATTTGATTGTAATTGAGATTCCTAATTTGACAATGATTAAAACTTTGAATCTAACTATAATTAGAATGTCAAATTTGATTGTGATTGAGATTTATCTCAATTGAAAATTTGTCTTTTTATCTCATTTTCTGATCAAAATATAATTTTTTTTGTATATTTACAGATGAATTTAAGTCTATAAATAAGTGATTAATACTCTGAAATTAGTTACAGATTTATCACTATTATTATATCAAATATTACAGTAATATTTTATTTTTTTTACTCATAATTTTTTTTATTTGAATTTTTTATTTTAAATTTTATATTCATTTGTATGATTAATAATTTGATTGTAATTTATTTTTAATCTAAAATCATAACGAACCTTTTCTGTGCCCAAACAAATCCTTAATGGTACTGTTACACGTGGATTGCAGCTTTACAGGCTTAAAAGTAATGGGTCTTGAGTTTTGGCTTGGACCATCTCCAATGTTGGCTACCAAATTTGACACCATTTTGATGTTAAATAGTAGTTTATACTAAATTTTTTAACACTAAATTTGTATTGTTTCAACGTGCTTGAGACCAAATTGATGCAAAAGGCATCTTTAAAGAATATTTTATAAATAATTATTTAATTAATTTATTTAACTTAACATAATATTATTAAAAATAATTAGTTACATTTTATAAAAAATTAATAATTACTCTCATAATTTTTTTTATAAAATATGTTATTCTAATTAGTTTTCTAACTAATTTTTTAATTAATTATTTTCACCTAACTTTTATCAAACTAATTGTTTATCCACCTAATTATTTATCCATCTAATTTTTTCAATTAATATTTTAAATCAAACAAACTATTTTTCCCATAAATATTTTTTTCACTTAATATTCCAACTAATTTTCTCATCTTTTTTTATCCACATGTTTTTTTCCCACTTATTTCACAACTAACTTTGTTACATATAACACTACCTAACTTTTATTTAATGTATGACAACCTACCTTTCTTTGAGTTTTTTTTTCTATTATAAAAGGCTACACTAGTATCTATTTCATCATTAACTTTTCACAAAAGTAAAAAGAATCCATTTGACATTTATCTTCCAAATAAGTTTTAAAGTCGGTCCATCTCATATGTCTTCTTCATCTTCATCCGCAAATTGTGAAGATGAATTTGATTTAATTGTAACAATTTACGCACAAACCCAAGCGTTTAATGCACAACAAGTAATATTAATAATTGCGTATACTAACAACAATCTCATCATGGCTTATCTCAATCAAGAAAACAACAACCAAGCAAGTCATAGAGACTTGATTCTTGGTCATAGAATGATCTATCGTGGGCGAGTAGATGCTGAATGTAATCTTTAGGCTAACTTTTTTTTAGAAAACCCATGATACACTGAATCAATGTTCCGTAGATGATGTTAAATAGGTCAAAGTTTATTTCTGCGTATTCTATAAAAGATCCAATGGTACGTAATGAACAAATGAGAATTTGTAAAAAAAAACGGCTCGTAAACAATAATTTCAAGGAAAAAATGGATCATCAAATTCATTTAGTCAGTATTTTAGTAATTATGGAGAAAATGTAGATGATCTTTTGAAATTTTTAAATGGTAATTTATAATTAAGAATAAAAAATATTTTATTTTTAAGTCATGTTATTTTTTTATTTCATCATGCATTTTTAATTTAAATTAATAGAAATATTATTAGTTTTTATATTAAAATATTTTTTTTCTATCAAGTAATTATTGAAATAAAAAATTTTCATATACATAATTAATTTATTTTATATTAATATGTTATTTATAAAATATATTAAATATTTTAAAATATATTAAAATATATTCAATATTATACGTAAAATCTTACAGGCTTAAGGTTAGGTTTAGTGAACACGTGGATTGCAGCCTTCCGGGCTTAGGTTTCCTGTCCAGCGATATTAGTAATGCTTTGGTCCATCGGATCGGATAAGATCAGATCGTATACTCCCAAGACAAACCCGAACCGAGTCCAGTAGGGTCAGGTGGGACCCAGTGGTTGCGACTCTGTGGCTCAGTGCAGTCATCATCTCAACGTCGCCGATATTCGCAGCAGCTACGGTGGCGATGGCAGAGCCTCAGAAACGTCTGTTTTATTTCTCCAGAGACATCGAAATAAAAGAAACGATAAACTGAAATATCTAGAGAGACATATCTAGAGAGAGAGAGAGAGAGAAGAGAAGAGAAGAGAAGAGAGGGGACTTCCGTTGCAGTGGCGATATTGCCGTCTCTCAATTAAATCGGATAGAACTCTGAATCGAGTCCTCCAAAATGAGAGCGCTTCAGGCCTCCACTTCCTACGGCGTCGGAATTTCGTCCTTGGCCACTCCTCCTCGTCTCCTTCATCGTCGCCGCCCCGTTGTCTTGGCCCAAGGTATCTTCATACTTCCAACTTTGTGGCTCCACCAACTTGATATTGTTCATTTTCAGTGTACGAAGCTGTAGATAGGTTCTTGTCTGTGCATTTAGACCTAAATTTTGATGTAGATTTGAATCTGCCTCGCTTCCATTGACTAGATTTAGCTGAGAATTTAATTTCGGCATGGTATCAGTAATCTAATTGGAAATTATATGAACATTATTTCTGAATTCTGCTCTATCTGATTATCTCCTCTTGTTGATTTTTCTCATACTCGAGCATTATCTCTAACTATTGCGTAAATCAGTAGTATTGTCAGCCGGAGGTTGCAATTATCCTTTTTCTTTTCTCCCGTCTTTTCTCAGTATGTGTGAGTCATTCTGCAGAATAAGCAGAATAAACCTGAACTTGTGGTTTGGGCTTGGTGTCTAAGACCAAACACAAGCACATGGTACAATATGCGTATTGCTGAATATATTTTCCTAATTTCGTTTCCAGCGGAACCAACCGAGAAGAATGTTGAAATTATGAGGAAGTTCTCAGAGCAGTATGCTCGTAGGTCTGGCACATACTTCTGTGTTGACAAAGGAGTCACTTCTGTAGTTATCAAGGTATTAACGTTGTTCTACATTGCATTTTAAAAGATAACAATTAATATGGGCTTCTGATTTTTTATGCTTATTTTTCCTTAACCTAATTTCAAGTCTGGTTGTGTAAATTCTTTTATCATGTACCTCCTTCAAATTCAGATTATAGGTTTGTTTATCTCTTTTTTATTAGAGATTACATATTATTCCTCCTTTATCTTACATGATCTGTACATCATATCTTTTATGATTGGTTAATTGGTATATGGCCGTGAGGAGATTGCGAGCTAGTTTGTGTAGCTTGATCTAGTAGCAACTGGTTAGTTATAGAAAACCTGCCTTCCTTGGAGACCTAAAGTGAAGGATTCTACTCCACTCCCTTTAATGGCATGATGCTGGTTGTGAGAAAGTTCTCACCCAATTGTAGCATGCTGTTTGTAACGGCCCGCCTCTTGAAGCCCTTACCGTGGATAGTGGATCCGTGAGGGGTCATTACTTAAAATGATATCGAACAATGACACAACTACAACACACTCACAACCCTTTTAAAAATCATAATTTTTCTTTAATTATGCATCTCATAATCATCTTTACAAACCTTTCATCACTTGTGCCCACCTGGGCTTACATATCATATGTCAATTTCAAAAACATAAAACGTTACTCTAATCCAGACACACGACACCCAGGATCTAGGTTTGGGAGAGCTCTGCACTTGCTATCATGACTCGACTTTAATGAGCGTACCTGCGATCTCAGGATATGCTGACCTGGAATGATGTAAAGCAAACGTGAGTCGCGAGACTCAACAAGCTCATGAAAGAAAGGCTGAAGGTTAAAGATAGGACTCTCCCCATAACACCCCATGCAATTCATGCCAATGCAACGTCATGTCATGCCATGCCCAAAACCTGCCTTACTTCTAGATGCATAAACATATAATAAACTTCACATAACGATCCTTGGGGCCCACATAAAACACACAATGACGCCCAAGTCCAGCATACAAACCTGTTATCAGCCTCTTATAGGCTACCATACCATTTCTCTTACATGTCCATTTTCCTGTCGCTATCGTCTTTTCCTGTTGTTGCCGTGGGACTCTAACCCCCGGTCTTATTGTTGCCGTGGGGCTCTAACCCCCGGTCTTATTGTTGCCGTGGGGCTCTAACCCCCGGTCTTGTTATTGCCGTGGGACTCTAACCCCCAGTCTTTCCGTGGACCACGCCGCCGTGGGACTCTAACCCCCGGTCTTTTCGTGGACCACGCCGCCGTGAGACTCTAACCCCCGGTCTTACCGTGGCCACGTCGTGGACCACGCCACCGTGGGACTCTAACCCCCGGTCTTACCGTGACCACATCCACCACCCATACTTATCACCTAAAGTGCACATTCTCACCATGCAGTGCAACAAATAAGAAATGCAACGGCTTTTGTAGCATAAATGTGATGAGAAGGCCCCCATAAACCAAGCATCAGGCCATGCTAACGCCCACATAAGACTTCACACATGCGAAATGCCTCTAATGCACCGGCTCACCTAAAGAACCCAAGTTAGCTCTTAGACCAACTGGGTCATGCAAATGCTCACACACCCCAACACACACAAAGCATGTCCCCAAGTGAATGCAACCCAGCCCCCTATAGCACACACATCATGATATGCACAAGCTAAGGCGTGAATCTGAAGTACCAGCTCTTCTGGCCCGTCTAGCGCTTATCGTAACAATCGATGACTGGCGCCCATACATCCAGTCATCAACTGCCACGACCCACGGTCGACAGTCAGTGGCTTTGTACCCATACCCTTAGACACATTTAAACACTATTAACTTTATATCTTCCCAGCTTAACTTTACACAACATTTCTCCATAACTCTTCATGTACATAACCGCTTAACATCGTGATATCATTCTCATTCCTTCTCATTCACATAAAATCATCTCAACATACATAATAGACTTTTAACATATTTTTATAATACCATATTATTTTCTAAGAACCTAGCCCCAGTGGGTTCGGCATCATTTCCAAAGAAAGCAGAGCGATACGAAGCTCTGTAACGGTCAAAATGAAAGAGACCAAGATATCTTTGCTGAACTTATTCCATCAACAATAACTTCATTAATAAAATATAAATCATAGGGTGGTTGCTACGCGGAGTATTATTATTAGTGTGTGGAACCGAGTCACGGTGAGGGAGGGTTTAAAATACAAGAAATGTCGAAGACTTTCATCGGAAATAAATAACACGAGGAGAGGGTTAGGAGTTTGCCTGAAAATAGCTGCTTTCAGCCTCTCTTGTGCTCCCGATGCGAATTAAATTATTTCTTAACAAATAACACAACCGAGACTTAAATTAATTATTTTTAATCGCGCAAAATTTATAATTTACACATCACGTTTCTACTAATTTTTACCCACGTACCTGATCACTTTCTATGCCGAAAAATTCTAAAATTCTTTTATTTTTCCTTATTTTCTTTTCTTTCCTCTCTTTTCTTTTCCTTTCTTTCTTTCCTTCCTTTTCTTCTTCTTCTTCCTTTCTTCTCCTCCTTTCCGCACGTACTGCTCCCTGCGCGCTGCTTCTTCTCCCTTCTTTCCTTCTTCTCCTCCCTTTCTTCTTTCCTTTCTTCTTCTTCTTCTTCTTCTTCTTCTTCTTCCCAGCGCACTGCTCCTCCCAGCTTGCTGCCCAAGCTTATTCCATTTGCACACAATTCAATGGCATTAAAGCCATAAAAAGATATGGCCAAGACAAGGCCACGCCATGCATACATGCATATAAATATAAATATATATATATACATTAAGTAATTAATTTAATTTAATTTAATTTGATTTACTTTATTATTATTACTATTATTACTACTATTTCTATTATTATTGTTATTATTGCTACTATATGTTATTTTATTATTTTCATAAATACATCCAATTAATTTAATTAATCATCTTAATTTCTTATTTCTTCAAAATATCATAAATAAATATTTTCTCAAAAATTTTCAAATATTCTAAAATATCCTCAAACACCCAAATTAATTATTTTTACTTGTCTCCAAATTTTTGGGATGCTACACTGTTGATGAGGATTGATTAAATATGCCCTTTCTTATCTTCCTCCTATGTTTATCCTCTTGGAGCCAAAGATGTCTGCTTTAGCCCTGATGTTTGAATGAGTCCTTAATTAAGTTTGCGTTTTGTAAACTCTAGTGCTCAATTATAGCAAAGTGTTTCAGATTTGCAAGAACATGGAACAGATAAGCACATCTGTGTTGGGAGGGTTTTGATTCTTCAGATGAATCAGATCTATGGTTTCTCATTGTCAAGCTGGATCAGTCAATGGTCAGAGTTCATGTGTTTCTAGTTTCTACTCTCTATGGAATAATCATGATGGAGTAGTGCACTAGTGTTTACATTTCCTTAAGTTAATTATCAGCTTATTTGGACAACCATATTACTGATTTAGTGTAGTTGCTGTAAGTATTCTAACTAATGCCTGCATAAACTGTAATAATTGACTCCTCGAGTAATTTGGTTGATTTGAGTTGGATCTGATTCAATTTACAGTCTTTGCTGCTAGCTGATAGAGATAAGAGCCTATGAAAATTTGGTTAAACCATTTGACATAATATGGAATATAATGGCCTTACAAAAGATATTACCTTGATAGAGATAATTGGAGAGCTGGAATTCATATAGCTGACTCCACCTAGTGGGATTTAGGCTTGTGATGATTATGAGTTATGAAGAACACATCCTATTGAGCAAACCATATATTTAGAAAGATTATTCTTTTAGCAGACTGTTGTTATCATGCTAGACAAAATGGAATAATTTCTTTCCTTTCTTCTCCAGAAAATTTGTCATATCCATATGTTAAATGCAAATTAGTTACTAGTTATTTGAAAGGAACTCATCCTGGTATATATACAGGGACTGGCAGAACATAAAGATACACTGGGTGCACCACTTTGCCCTTGTAGGTAAACATCTGTCCTTTATTATCTTCTTCTTCTCCTTCTTCTTCCTTTTTTTTTTTTTTTTTTAATGAACCTTTATTATCTTCTTGAGAAGAGCTTTTCTAGCAAATTCCAGATGTAGTGTTATCTCCTCTCTAATATTATAATAACCCTCATCTTTCTTATTCTTTTTCAGGCACTATGATGACAAAGATGCCGAGGCAGGGCAAGGCTTCTGGAACTGTCCATGTGTTCCTATGAGAGAGAGGTAATCATAATTAAACTAGAATGTCTGATTGCATTCTACTTGTTTCTTATGTAGTAGAGCTGGAAGAGATTCCCTTTTTACTTTTTGGGGATACCAATTGAATAACATGATATTTTTCACCAGGCGGGGTTCTCTTTGTTTTTGTTTTTTTTTTTTTTTCAATTTTCTCTTGTAGTGTAGTTTAGTTGATAATTCATTTCTAGACCTGCTGGACACAATCTGTCCTGGTTATTGGAAGTACCATAAACTACCATATTTGCATTAATATAGTTCCACCAACTATATATATAAGGAGGTTTTCCTTTTCCAAATCCAGGATCTAGGTTACCTTTTAACATATATATATACATATATCAACAGGTAACTCCATAAATATGTTTAGTAATGCTGAAGGGGGAATTCCATTTAACATATTTGTTAAGTTTATTAATGAAGGTTTGTCTTGCCCGTCACAACAATTACTCAACTGCCCTTCGCTGCCATGGGATTGAGTCACAAAAATTGCCCTCTTTCGTAAAAAGAGAAAGGTAACAAAGAAAGGATTAGGTTAAAGATTGTCATTTACCATCTCTCCTGTACCTTGGTATGTAATGGGTGTCAGGTATGAGTTTTTATTGAGTGCTAATAACACACTTTAGTGAGAATTATTCTCTCAGACTGTAACTTGTTGGTTTGAAAGGGTTAATGAGAGATGGAAGGAGTATTTCCTGAAGTTATTCAATTGAAGGAGAAACAAGTGTTATGTTGGGGCATCGTAGTAACTCTGAAGAACATAGGAGCTACATGTTTTATAGATATTTATTTGATGGAACACAATCATATCAATTATTTTTATTCACTGCCATCTCATGAAACTTTTCCAAATGAAGATGCTCTTGTCAGAGGGTTGCCTTAGGAAGGGCATCTGTATTTTATGAACATGGTGTTGGAACTTATTCTCTTCTTCCTCTTTCTCTCTCTCTTTTTCTCCTTTCTTTCTATTTTGGGGCTGACCAAAGTCTCCTTGCCTTTGCTCTGTTTCTTTAATGCTTTACTCAAGTGCCAAAAGTGAGCCAAGGAGCTCCCAAGTCCCTTTTTATAGTTCTTAAAAGATGAGGGCAATTTGGTCCTTTGATATCTCTTTTTTCATTTATTTTTCATCTGAAACACATACATAAACTCTGCATGTTTGAAATGACCAACATCTCACCTCTCCCTTTCCCTCACCCTCCATTTGGCCAAGCATGGCTTTGGGAGATTTGTCTCCCCTTTGTCCATTTATTCAAGCAAGATCATTTCATTTCACCTTTTTCCTATTCTAACTTTCTTTTCTTTCAATTTCCATCTCTTAATCTCTCTATATATATGTTCCCTTATTTTATTCTCCTAATGAAGCAAAAATCAGCTATCTCTCACCCTTTCACACACTCTTATCGCCCATGACATTGAAGAGGGAACAAAATCCCCATCCTACTACCAGCTGTATGTACTATCAGAACATCCTTGTCCATCATTATTCCAAAGCATTTAATGCCTTGAATTTTGTATTCTATACATGCATATTATTATTTTATGTACAAGTTTTGTCACATTATTCCTTGTAGATAAGTTTCTAGTTTAACGTGCCGCACAGTATCTATCTGGATGTTTGCAGGCTCTTCTCCAGAATTTATTGTGTTTTATACCAATGGACTCATTTTGGTGCGAGGAATCGAAATATGATATCCATATTCTAAAGTTCCCTCATTTCCTTGTTGAATTCTCAAATTTCAAAAAATTGGGGTGCACAGTCGACCAACAGCCAACTGTGGCTTTTAACAGCATACTCGCTGCCTTGGTGCTTCCTTGGGAATTTCGCTCCACTAAATCTTTTAAACTCTAATTCTCCATTTTCTCATAATTTCTTCCTAATTATTTTAATTCATTATGAGCAATAATTCATCAAGGATTGGGTGTTAACAAAGGGTCTTATAGAAGAGAAGAATTTGAATTGCTTATATACAGGTTACTGTAGAAGAAAACTGAAAGCTTGGTATATTTTTCACTTGCTCTTCATTAGGACTGATTACAATATATATAGGAGAAAGAAAACAATCAAATCCCTATAACTAAGAAAAAAGAAAGAATCTTAATTACATCAATTATTAATTTATATTTATCAATCAATTAATCCCAACAATTAAGATTGATTATAATGAATCACATGGATTGTGGGATAAGATTGATTATAATCAATCTCATAGATTGTGGGATAATTGGGATTGATAATCAATCACATAGATTGTATCCTAATTACAACCTTTAAATCTACAAAATATTTGACCAATCACACACATAATTACAATCTTGATTCACGACTCTTCCTTTCAAAGTGGTGAATAGATATTGTCTATTCCCAGCTTGGTTGTAAGCTTGTGAAAGACCTAACTATTGAGTCCTTTAATTAGAACATCAGTTAGCTGTGATTCGCTTGGTATATAAGGCATGCAGGTAAAATAACTATCCAATTTTTCTTTAATAAAATGTCGATCCAGTTAAATGTATTTTATTCGGTCATGTTGCATAGGATTGTGTGCAATGTCAATGGCCGATTTATTGTCACAATAGAGTTTCATAGGTGATGTGTGATTTATGCACAATTAATTTGGGCAAGTGTACCTTAGTCAAATATGTATATAGTGATAAAACGAATTTCGATCCCACAAGAACTAGATCACAATACCAAAACAATTTTAGTTAGCCTAAGTTGAACTAATTAATTAATCGAATGAATAAAAAGAAAAATAAATGAAAAACTAAATTCTTTATGAGAAAAATTAATTAATGAATGCACTAGGGTTTATATTTCATTTAATCTAGGTTATGTAATTATCTATTCAACCCGATTCAAAACCAAAAATACCCTTACAATATTTTATAATTATTTGCATGTGATGGTAGATTTCCCTCAATTAATTAATAAGTTTTCTTAAGTCATATTAATCATTTATTAATTCAATTTTACCGTCAAATTTCTGAGTGGAAGTCAAAAGAACAAATAAGCATTAAGTTCTTTGGAAACCTCTAATCTCAAAAGGGGATTTGACTCACTAAGCTTCCTTGATTCCCACACATGAGCTAATCATCTCTCGATATCATAGTCAAGCGTGCAATTTATATTGCTTATGGATCTAATTTATAACAATCTTTTAGTCACTTATGTATAAATCATTAAATCATTAAAAGGTGACTAATCTTTTGAAGCATTAAGCACAATAATATAAATTCCTCATGCAAATAATAATTGGGTTTTGAATCAAACTAAACAAACAATCACATAATCTCAAAATTAAAATTTATCCAAACCCTAGCTAAAATAATTTAGCTAGACATAATTAAAATAAAAATAAAAGTAAAAGTTGAATAGAGAAGAAGAAAGTTCCCTGCCCAGATCTGGAATAGATCTGGGTCGGACGGATTTTCTGCTACACAGCTGCTGCTATGCGAGAGTGCAGCTTCTTGCTGTTCTTCAAGTTTCTGTTCCGCCGCTTCCGTTTGCCTTCCAATCTCCTCACTGTGCGCCTTGCGGCTTCTGCCGCTTCTCCCCCAATTCCTTGCTAAAATCTTCCTTTATAAAGTGCAACCCTGCTACTACATTCACGCCACTGTTTTAGTATAATATATAATACATATATATAAATATTATAATTTAATATATAATATTTAATATACTTTTAATTATATTATAATATTAATGATTTAAAATATTTTTTATTTTTATTATAATATTAATTTTGAAATTAACTTTATAATATTTTTTTCTCTTTTCTTTTTTTATGTCCAAATCTTCGAATTTATTTCTTTTGCTGGATTCCTACAAAAAATATTAAAATAATATAAAATCCATATAACACATTTTATGTAGGAAAAATAAGACAAGGTTAAGATGAAAATTAAATAAAAATATGCATACAATTACGCTCTATTAATAGGACCTTCCTACTTGAGTCTTAGATCTTCCAGAATAATCTTTAATCATAATAGTTCACATATCTCCTATGTCATTGCTCGGAATTTTGATTCTGCACTTGATTTGGCCACGACAAATTGCTTCTTACTTCTCCAAATAACCAAGTTTCCACCCAAGAAAGTACAATATCCCGAGGTAAATCTTCTATCAACCACTAAGATTGTATAACCTACATTAGTGTAGGCCTCTAGAGTGAGTTTGTCCCATTTTTTGAACAAAATTTCCTTTCCTAGAGTACCCTTGAGATAATGTAAGATTTTGTAGACTATTTATAGGTGAAGTTCCTTGGGTTCATGCATGAATTGACTCACTATACTCATGACATAGGCTATATCTGGCAATGTGTGAGAGGTAAATTAGCCTGCCGACTAACCTTTGATATACCTTTTTGTTTGTCTCTCTCTCTCTCCCTTTGCTTCACTAAGTTTGTGATTAAGGTCAATTGGAATGCTAGATGGTTTGTAAGTCATTTTCCCCGTGTGTCGTAAAAGATCAAGGACATACTTGTGTTGGGATATAAATATCCCCTGTCTGGATCATGCCACTTCAATAACTAGGAAATATTTCAAAATTTCTAATTCCTTGATCTCAAACTCCTTAGTCAAACATTTGCCCAAGTTCTGCCTCTCCTTTTCATCATTTCTTGTCACTATAATGTCATTAACATAAACAATAAGAGCTGTGACAAGACCTAAATTTGAGTGTTTTATGAATAGAGTGTGGTCCCCTTGGCTCGATTTGTAACCCATGGCTTGCATTACTTTGGAAAATCTCCCAAACCAAGTTCTAGGTGACTGTTTTAGGCCATATAGTACCTTCTTGAGTCTACAAACCTTAGTCCCAAGTCTGTTTCTGTTGAATCCTGGGGGTATGTCCATATAAATTTTCTCCCCAAGGTCTCCGTGCAAGAAAGCATTTTTCACATCAAACTGTAACAAAAGCCAATCAAAATTAACTGCTAAGGATAAGAGAATTCTCATCGTATTCATTTTAGTTATCGGGGCAAAGATTTCTTGGTAGTTTATTCCATATGTTTGGGTATAACCCTTAGCTACCAACTTAGCCTTGTATCTTTCAAGTGTCTCATCTGCTTTATACTTGATTGTGAAGACCCATTTGCACCCAACAGGTTTCTTCCCTTTTGGTAAATCCACAATCTCCCATGTATTATTCCTCTCAAGAGCTTGCATTTCAACATTCATGGCATTCCTCTAATTTTCACAATTTAAAGCCTCTGATAATGTGGTAGGAATGGATGTTGCGTGTATGTTTGTAAGAAATCTTCTATGAGATGGAGAACATCTTTTAAAGGATACAAAGTGAGAGAGTGGATATAAGGGATGTTTTGTGCACTTTCTAATTTCTTTCCTTAGTGCTATAGGAAGATCAATATTAGCCAAGGAATAAACATTAGAAGGTGAGTCAATAGATGTTACCTCATTTCCAGACATTAGAATTGATGATAGGTGCAATCTTGGTTTGGTTTCTAGATTATTTTTTCTTGAGTAAATTTGGAGAAACTGTTTGTCAATGGTAGTCTCCTCCTTGGTAGTTTGGAGAATAGATTGGAGGAAGGATTTAGGTTCATGAGCTTGTGAGGTAGAGTCAAATGCAAGTTGTTCAAGTAGAGGTTTAGGAGCTGGAGCTGGTGGCAGAAAGTTAGGAAGGAGCAACTCATCCTTATCTTCCACATTTTAGGTCTCCCTCTAAAGAAAAAGGTGAGTAAAATAGGGTCTAGTTTCAATAAAGGTAACATCCACAAAAACCAAATTTTTTTTAATCAGAGGATGATAGCATTTGTACGCTTTTTGTGTAGAATAATAGCTCACAAAGACACTTAAGAGCTTTAGGATTTAACTTCCCCTGATGAGGGCTGTGAACATAAACAAATGAAACACACGAGAATACTTTAGGACTAAGCTAATTTGTGGTAGGAAGAGCATGATAGAAGCAGTATAAGACTGCCATAGGAGTTTGAAAATGTAACGCTTGAGAGGGTAATCGGTTTATGACATGAGTGGCTGTGAAGACAGCTTCTCTCCAAAATTGTTTAGGCACATTTTTGTGAAACAACAATGCCCTAGTAGTTTCTAGGAGATGATTGTTTTTTTGTTTTGCAATCCCATTCTGTTGAAGGGTAGAAACAGATGAGGATTCATGAATAACTCCCCATTGAAGGAAATAGTGGGAAAGGGTTTGGTTGAAATAATCCCTTGCATTGTCTTACCGAAACCATTTGAGTAATATAGGGTTTAGTTTCAACAAAGGTAACATCCACAAAAACCAAACTAAGGAAATAGCGGGAAAGGGTGAGTAAAATAGGGTTTAGTTTCAACAAAGGGAACATCCACAAAAACCAAAATTCTTTTAATCAGAGGATGATAGCATTTGTACGCTTTTTGTGTAGAATAATAGCCCACAAAGACACACTTAAGAGTTTTAGGATTTAACTTCCCCCGATGAGGGCTGTGAACATAAACAAATGAAACACACGAGAATACTTTAGGACTAAGCTAATTTATGGTAGGAAGAGCATGATAGAAGCAGGATAAGACCGCCATAGGAGCTTGAAAATGTAACACTTGAGAGGGTAATTGGTTTATGACATGAGTGGCTGTGAGGACAACTTCTCACCAAAATTGTTTAGGCACATTTTTGTGAAACAACAATGCCCTAGTAGTTTCTAGGAGATGGTTGTTTTTTCGTTTTGCAATCCCATTCTGTTGAGGGGTAGAAACAGATGAGGATTCATGAATAACTCCCTGTTGAAGGAAATAACGGGAAAGAGTTTGGTTGAAATAATCCCTTGCATTGTTTAACCAAAACCATTTGATTTGTGCCCCAAATTGATTTGGATAATAGAAAAGAAATTGAGAAGAATATCGCTCGCATCAAATTTAGATTTAAGAATAAAGACCTATGTAACTTTTGTGCAATCATCAATGAATGAAACAAATCAACGTGCCCCAGAAACATTTGGAAAAATAATTCAAAAAGAGTAAGACATCTGTTATTACTAGCTGGGAAAACATGTTTATGTTTAGCAAAGTCACAGACATCACGATGAAACTCTCTAATATCAAGATTTTGAAACAACGAAGGGAACAAAATTTTAAAAGTAGAAAAAAGGATGATGTCCCAGCCTGTAATGATGCAACCAAATAGTGTCCTTGGGGGGTATATGTGGTTTTGAAAGACATGTTAAGGGCTTCCACCTGTCACAGGTAATTTCTCATATTTCTCAAGATAGTATAAGCCATCCCATTCTTTAGCATGTCCGATCATTAGTCCCGAGTCCTCGTCCTAAAACCAACAGCAAAAATGAAGAAAAAACACTTTGCAATTAGTGTCACAGGATAGCTTGGATACGGAGATTAAGTTGGTGAATAATTTAGGCACATGAGGGACATTTTTGAGAGTTAAGGGCGGGCTTATTTTGATCTCTCCTATTCCAATTACTGTGATCAAAGAACCATCAGTTGTAGCAATTTTCTGATTGCTAGAACAAGGTGAGAGTGAAAGAAAAAACTAGGAGGAAGGAGTCATATGGTCTATGGTTTCGGAGTCAATAATCCATGAGTCTTTAAGGGATGTATCAAAGGCATTTAAAGCACGTGAAATTGGGGTTTTACTTGATTGTTGCAGTGAGCATTTACTTGAAGAGGATGATGCCTCAAGGGTACTTAAAAAGTACCGCAACCTTTCAATCTCCTCTTTGTTGAATTCTTTTGGTTCATGGGACTGTTTTTCCTCCTGTGGAGTTGCCATATTAACTTGCCCTGGCTCCTATGTTGATGTTGTCCACCTATATTTCCCCATTCCTTGCCTGGTGGCTTTCCATGTAGCTTCCAACACATCTCCCTAGTATGCCGTGGTTTCTTACAGAAAATACACCACATATTCTCACGGTTGTCATTGTCCATGGATTTGAGACTTCTCCAAGTAGTTGGTCCTTTTTAAACCCACGATTCTCTCCTCTTTTTGCTACTATTGCTGAGGCCTCAACTGGTTTGGGGTCCAAGATGACACCCCTCCTGCTTTTCTCAGTCATAGTAATTGAAATCACTTCATTAAGTGAATGTAAGTCATCTTTGCCTAGGATTTAAACCCTCGTTTGATCATACTTCACATTTTGGCCTGCAAGAAAATCGTAGGCGCAATCTGTCTATAAAAGCCTTCAAGGTGGCTGCATCATCATTATTCTTCATCTCAATTACCTTGTAGTGATCATTTTCTTGCCGTAGTCCCTTTAGGAAATTGGCATACTTGGTGACAGTTCTGTTATCTTGCTTTGTTGCAACTATTTTGGTTTTCAACTTATAGATCTGGACTGCATCCTTTACCTTTGAGTAGGTTTATTGGATAGACTCCGAAACCTCCTTTGCTGTTAACAAAAACATGTAGGTATCGCTGATTTTGGGAGCTATGGAACTCCACAGCCATGCAATGATCATGGAATTTTCTTCATCCCATGCCACATAGGCTAGATCTCCCTTCTTTGGTCTGGTTCCTATAATATGGTAAATCTTCCATTTCCCTTTCAAAATGTTTCCAATCAACTAGGATCATTTAAGATAATTCCTTCCATCCAACCGATAGGTAGCATTGATTTGTTGCAGTTCTCTTGATGACTGAAGCAGCACGGGTGCTAATGTTTCCCTTGTATCATGGGAACTAGCTTCATCAGTGATGGCTGACATCTTTGGTTAATGGGAAGGGCCAAGGGAGGAATGGGAAATAATGTACTATTGCAGCAATGAAGGCTAGTTTTATTGTGTGGTACAAAATGTATTGGCCTATTGTACAAAATTAATATAGAAAACATATAAAATCATAAAGACTAGTTTTGTTGTATGGTACAAAATGTTAAGCTATAAAGAGCTAACATATGAAAAATATGAATGTGATAAAAGATGAAAATATTACAATGGATGTGTGGCCATACAAAAAAAGATAAAATTAGAAATGTGATTATTTGTAATAAAGTCAAAATGACTCCTATTGGAGATAAGATTGTGAGATTTAATAAAGTGGTTTGTTATGTCAGAGAAAAAGCCAATAAAAGCTCCTGTGAAAAGAATAGATGAAGTGGAACAAGTCTTTAGCAAAAGCGGTAAAAGATGAAAAATAAGAACTTAGTGGGAGACACTTAGGTATTACAAGAGTTATAAGGATATTACGAAAGGTAAGATCAGAGATGGAAATGTTTGACAAGATAGAATTTATTTATCTAATCCCACATAGTGGGATTAAGGCTTGATATATTGTTGTTGTTTTGAAACTATAATCAGCGCTTGGCAACTTGAATGAGTTGTGTTAGAAAATTGGAACTGTTACTAGTGTCATTAGAAAATACTAGAATTGTAACAAATGTCAAATCTTTAGCTAAGAGGTGCAATAATGCTTCTTGAAGATAATTGGAGCCTCCCATTGTGCAAGAGATCCGACTGACTCTTATCTCCATGATTCAACTTAGCTTGGATTTGATACTGTTCCCTCAGAGTTGCAAACTAACTGATAGGAACCAAGTACTACTCAACCTCGTATGTAGATGCCTATTTATAGTAGTGTATATATCTACTCATTATGAATATGTTATATTTGAAGGCAAATCTTTTGGAATTCTTATTTTGTGAATGTCTTTTGAAATTCTTCATTAATGTATACCTTTTCTAGTTAATGTATGTCTACTGGCTTTCCAACTTATTTATGCACTTAATTTCAGTCATGTACTTAATTTAAATCATTTACCAAGAAGTCGTGATAATTGAAGGTAATTTTGAGTCAGGATACATCTAGCTCAAAAGTGGAAAGAAATGTTTCTAGGAAACTGTGAGATTAGCGAGTGATAGTAGGATTTTCCTGAATTGTATTGGAAGTTGAGACCTCTGGTAGTCAGCATAGAGAGGGAGGGAGGGAGCGAGAGTTCAATAAGATCAATGCTTCATGGAGTCCATTACCCTTTTACAGACTTCTGGATTTGAGTTAGCTTTATGCTTACTGGATGGATTATCACACCTTGGAATGACTTGTTATATGGAATACACGTGCTCACATGGATGCCCAGATCAGCAGTTTATCATTAAGGTTTGGTGGAGGTAGTTCTCTTTCAATGTTGCAACAGCAGAGCAAGTCTCTCTCTGGACTATATAGTTGAGGTTGACAACTTCAACAAGACCCCGAGCCTCAGCCTTCAGATTTCACATCTTCTTGAAGTCCTAATTGGCCAGGTTCTTGGCCCCTTGCTGCCTGTAACTTCTTGGATCCTGGGGAGGAAAGCCTTGCAATTGTGGTGTATTTAGGTTCAAATTGGAGGTCCTTTGGAAATTCTTTGTGCTTCATCTATAGCTGTTAGTTGTTACTTCCATGGTTCATAAAATGAGTTTTAGGTTCTATTATTTGACAATAGGCCAATACATCTCATTAAAGAAAAAATAGAATATTTGTCAAAGTAGATTTTGTGATTGTTTCTTTTATCACATTTCATAATTTCACCTGGTTATTCTTCATCTAGTTGCTGGATTCTAACTGCGAGATTGCCTTGGCAGGAAGGAGTGTCACTGCATGCTCTTTCTCACCCCTGAGAACGATTTTGCTGGCAAGGAGCAGGTTAGACTAAATTGCATCTTTTAATTTCCTTTTCCCTTTCCCTTTTTTCTTCCAGGTATCTAAAATATGAAGATTTAAGATAGTTTCCCCATCATCTTGACTATATATGCAAAACAAGCCCCTATTATAACCCCATCGTTTAATTTGATGGCTTAACTTTTACGTCCGTGAATCAATGTATTGTTCAGTTGCTGGCATATACATGTGTGCGTTTGTGTGCGTTTGTGTGTGTATTTCTCATTTTTTGTATTTCCTTCTTTGGTTGGCAGACCATTTCCTTGGAAGAAATCCGGGAGACAACGGCCAATATGTAGTGTGCTTTCGCTAGTGCATTAATGAATCCGGCTGTCTGAAATATAATAATTATATCATGTATATTTTGTGTTTTGATAGTAATCCAGTTCCACTCTGGTTAAAGCTTTCTGTAAAATATTTCAGCCTCCCTGGGGAGAAGTTTATTGAAGTTCCCTTTACCTAAAAAACTTGGTTGCTTTCTATGCTTTCGCTTCATTGCTTCTGGATCCTCAACAGTCAACCCCCAGTGCTGAAATGATCTTCAGATTCAGTTTTGTTTTTGTGACTTGCTTGTATTTTTCTTTTCTTTTTTTTTTTTTACATTTCAAATAAACAATTTTATTAAAAATAATTTATAATTATAAAAAAAAAAATCACTTCTGTCAACGTTAATTTCAGTCGAGTCTGATTCGTTTTGGGCCGCATTGAATGATTATCGATTACGGTAAGAAGAGAGGACTTTTTAGGAAGCTAATGAAGAACACTTAACGATTTTCTCGTGGTTCGGTCAGAACGATGCCTACTCCACGCCTGCACTCTGATTATTCCTTTTAGAATGGCGGTTCTTCTGATTATTCTCCTTGTCCCTTATGTTACCTCTGTCCCCTATTTATAATTGAGGGGGCTTTACAATTCGGATAACATATAAAAATAAAAAGGTGATATAATGGGGGACAAACAGTCCTTATTATCTGTACAAAATCGTAAGTGGGATCTTCATCTCGAGGAGCATGGGCTGCTGCAGTGGATGGTCCCTACCTCTGATTTCTTGGTAACTTTTACCACTTTATACGGCTGATCGTTTTCGACCAGCGACCTCGGTGGTCCAGCGATCTGAAGGATGCTTCCTAGAGTTCGCTCGCAGATAGCTTCAGACTCGTTTGAAGGCGTTATCGGGAGTTCGTCAGGTGTCGCTTTATAAGTTCGGGTTTTTGGTAGTGAAACGATCTCCCTTAATGAGGTCATTTGAGCCTTCTTGTTTCCAGGCGATTGGGTTGGCCCATCAGAGCGAGTCTAGCCCATACAAGAAATACGTATAACAACTTCTATGTCATTTTGAGCGAATTGAGTATTATTAGAGAATATTATATTTTCAATGGTCTTGCAAATCAAGCACTAGCAGA
The DNA here is from genome assembly GCA_036245055.1 of Diospyros kaki. NCBI lineage: Eukaryota > Viridiplantae > Streptophyta > Magnoliopsida > Ericales > Ebenaceae > Diospyros > Diospyros kaki. The sequence continues at coordinate 37,925,346 of BSEG01000016.1, forward strand.
TGCCAGGTAGAGGTGGTGTCGTGTTAGACACTTTGATACATCTGTCTAGGAATAACAACAGTCAACAGCTGGGGTGTTGACTGTTGATGGTCCCATATATCACATGTCTCATGTCTCATGTCTCGTCCCGTGTTTCGACTTCTAATAAAATATTTTTGCCCCCAACAAGGAACAAGGATTACCAGGCTCTGCCTCTGTCTTTGCACAGCAACGATCTAATTCTACTGCTTCCTGTTGCAGGGTTTCTCACTCCTGGGCCTACAAAATTCTTATTATTATCAACTTTGAAATTTTATGATTAGTCTTTCATTGGATTTGTTTCTCTATTTTAGCATCTAAACAATAAATAATAAATAGATAAAAGAGATAACATATAGAAATAATTAGATCCGACTCCCGAATATCTAAGAGATACTCTGAACTTTAAAAAAAAGTTAGCCAGAAAACAAACGAAAGAACTCTAATGAAAAATTAAGGAGGTAATCATTTGCCTTTAATACAAGGATATGAAACCTCCCATAATAATTGAATTAACGCTCTCCCTTTCATATAAAAGAAGAGCCCTATCTAACTAACTAAAAAGATATGAATCACTTCCGGAGCATCTCGTCACACTTCTAAATATATGATTATTTCTTCCTCTGGAGCAATGTGGAATATGAAAATATCATCTTTGCTCTTCTATCCCAGTCAGATAGATATTCATTTCTCACTTCCAACCTAATCAATTAATATTGACCTTACCCATAGATAACTTTAAAAAACTTTTCATCTCGCTGCTATTAAGGCCTAACAAAATATTGTTTGTAACTCCTGAAAAGCAAAGTTGGCTGGACTTAAATCCTTCTATTACCCCAAAATAGAGTGTGCCTTTAAACCTATGGGCGCTCTCGGATAAGCAGCCAAAAATTTAGTAGAATTACCGCAATCGAGAAATGTCTCTAGCGTACCGGGCATTGCCGGTTAACGAGGTAAAATTTGAAGCTTGTGAATTCAAGAACCAAGGACTGCTCGGCGATAAAGAAAACCAAACAACTGACGAAATCCTGCTGCTTGTCTACCACCACCACCATGTGCCAATGTTCCATGGCACCATGAGTTGGACAAAATAGACAAAACTCACTCTCAGAACAGAAAACGAAAACACACACACAGGGTGTCTATTCTTCCAGCCTAAAATCTTTAATAATTTGCAATAAAAAAAGCCCCCAGAAAATTGAATCACCCCCTTGAAAATTTATGATCTCCATTGGCAATACAGAGCCCATCACAATCGATTGAACTCCAAGACCCACCCAGAGATTCATCCATGCACGAAGAAGACGAAGCAATTCTATGTATATTGAGCTTAAAATATCACCTTAATTCGTGAAAAGAATCAATTTAGAGAAACCAATCACACAAAACCAAAACCAACCCCTCTGAAGGACTGTTAATTAAACGCATCACACCGGCGCCTGATCTCTCCTTGCTGCCCAGCTTTCACGCCGAGGATGCTCAGCTTTTCCATCGCTCCACGAAATGCTTCGAAGAACGCGGTCTCGTTCGCCGCGTACGCCTCCACGAAAGGCCTCGTCCGCTGATCGGAGTACAGCACCCGATCCGAGGACAAAAGACCCAGACCCTTCGGGAGGTTTCGGAAGTACATGTTGTCGAACTTGTTCGGCGTCATGATGTCGTTGAACACCGACAGCGACGGGTTCTTCCGGGAATCGGCGCACGCTCTTCTTAGTCCGTCGGCGTACGTGGGATTGTACGTGGGGTCGGTCCGGGAGAGGTCGGCGCTGAATTGGTCGCAGTGAGAGAAGCCGATAGTGTGGGCGCCGTTCAAGGCCACCATTTCTTCCACAGTGAAGCCTTTGGAAGCGAAAATCTTGATCAGTTCAGTCATCGGCATTGTGGGCTTCGGAAGAGTGGATTCTGCGAGGGCGGGGTCGGAGACGAGTGCGTCCTTCCTGTTAGAAGAAACACGGCTCTAATACCATATTAGGGAAGATGAAAGAACGCAGTTCTAAGAGAAAATATCGAAATGAATTGGATTATTCTGTACCGGCCGAGCTGGACGGGGTAGAAGGGACCGCCCATCATGGTGAGGAGGTCGCGGGAGGCGACGGCGAGGATGTCGGAGCAGGAGACGACGGAGGGGCAGGCTAGCTCGAGGGCGGTCTTGGTGCGGACGACGAGGTCAAAAGCGTCGCCGGGGAGGGAGAGGTTAATGTCGGCGTCGCGCTCGGCCTTGTGGAAGGGGGTGGAGGAGATGAGGACGGAGGAGTCGCAGCCGCCGACGAAGCAATCGTGGAAGAAGAGGCGGAGGATGGCGGCGGCGGTGGTTGGGGAGGCGATCTGCTTGGTGGTGACGGTGTCCCGCATTATCTCCTCGAATCTGGGGCACGTGGTCTGGTAGTAGTCCGGTCTCAGCTGCTCTGACTGTGACACAGAGAGTGAGAACGGTGAAAGGCACAGCAACAGAACGAGTAAAGCCAATGCCATCGCCATAACAGAATTATTGGTTCTTCTTCTTCGTCTTCTTCCAGAGAGAGAGAGAAAGAGAGAAGAAGAAGAAGAAATTGTGGGGGGAAGCCGACCGGGAAGGGTTCTTACAGCTTAGCACCAATCACGGAAAATCTACTACGTGGGGGCCATCCAAACGCGGCGCAAAGTGGATTTGATTTTGTTTTCTTTTTTTTTTTGAGTAGCTGCTCTCTCTCCAGGAAAGCCTGTTGCCCGTTGGTAGATAAGTTAAGTTAGTAAAGGGCGGCGAGAAGGTTAAAAGAAAAAACTATTATGAGATTGAGATTGAGAACGAGATTGCCTCTTGTTTGAAAATTAAAAATGATTATATTTCATCATGTCTAAGGGTCTGGTTTTTTTAGTGTTTTCAGTCTATTTTTTATTTTTATTTTTTTAAAACACTCAAAACACGTTTCTTTACCTATTTTCAAAAATGTATTTTACAAAACATACAAAAAAATTTACACGAAAAACTCATGCCCCTCAATCTAAAACACGAAAAATAGCTACTGTGTTCACCTATTCTCTTCTATTTTTCTTTTCTCTTCTCTTTCTCTTCTTTCCTCTTTAAGCTCGGTTGCCACCACCATCCACACTCACAATCACCATCGCTTACCACCGCCATCACCCTCGCCCTTGCTCGCCACTGCCTTCCAATCCCAAATCTGCCACTGCCATCGCTAGCCACTGCCTTTCACACCCAGATCTGTCACTGCCACCACTTGCCACCACCACCTCCCTCGCCCGCCATTGTCCTCCATGCCCAGATCGGCCAATTCCGCCACCTGCCACGCCCAAATCTGGTGCCCGCCACTGCCTTCTACCATTTCTTCTTTGCCATTTATTCCTTCCGCCACCGTCTCCATGCCCAATGTAATATAGTTTTTTTTTTACTAATTTTTTCAATGATATTTTTAAAATTTTGAATAAATTAATATTTTTTTTATTTTATGATTTTTATTTTTTTAATATTTATGTTGTGAATAATTTAAATCTCAAAATTAATATCAGATTTTAATTTATAGGTAAAAATAAATTTATTATGAATTTAATAGTTGAGTCAAATTAAAAATGACTTTAGAATGTACTTTGTAATTTTAATATATTATATATGATTAAATTATATAACTTGTATTATATTTGAAATTCTTTAAATTAAATTTATAATTTATTAAGAAATATTTATAATTTATTTTGAATCAAATTTCTTAAATAAAATATCATAAAATAACATTTTACAAAATTTCAAAACAAACGCATTTTTCAGTTTTCTACTTTGAGAAATAATTTTTCAGAATGATAAAAATAACGTGTTTTTAAAAATCTCAAAACAGACACTCAAAATACAAAATTAAAAATAAATTCAAAACTCAAAATTCAAAACTAAAACACAAAGAGAACACCATCTAAATTGTTGATATTGTTTTTGTCCTTGTATATGAAGTTAATAGCTCTGAAGCACAAAAACGATTCGGAGATGTCGTTTTGATGTTTTCAAATTATTTTTTTATTTTGGAAACATAAAAAAAGGCCAAGAAACGATTTCCTGGCCGTTTCTGTAAATTGCGAAACGTTCTGGGATTATTTTGCAATTTATAGAATTTTATAGAAATGCATTTCCAGCTGAAAATGCGATTCCGACAATCACTCACGCACGAATCCCAATGTCCCATATTTCTTGATTCTTCTTCTATTTCTTCTTCTTTTTTCTTTTTCCCTAATTTTATTTTGCGTTCTTCTTCTTCTCATTCTCCTCTATCTTCTTCTTCCAACGATTTTTCTTCTTTTCCCTTGCCGCCATTCCTTCTCTTTTGGAGAAATCCTCACCGTTCCCTTGTTTCCTCACTTCCAGTTCCTTTGTCGATCATTCATTCTCACCCCTATTACTTCTCGATCCGATTTGTTTACCGACGAGCACTGATCATTGGACGTTGGTAGTTCTTTCTCTAAGTAACCCCCCATATCTCTCTCCATTCATGCATTAAACTCTTTGTTGTTGATAGAAAATTCTCAATTATGCTGATTATTTGCCACACATATACTCAACTATATTCTAATGAATTTGTTGATATGCATTAACTCTTTGTTGTTGATAGAAAATTAGTATTGAATTCTCTACCCATCTTATGATTTTGCAGTTATTTTTTTTGGGCATTGACAATTAATTGAGTGCTTGAAGTCTAATATGTTATATTTTATATATATATTTATATACCAATGATCAATTCTATTTAACCACATGCCTAAATTTTCTTTTCTTCTAGATAGTCTTTCATGTTCATTCATGAAATGGTATTTTGTGAATTCTATTGTTGACGTTCAGAATTAATCAATCGTGATTCGTAGGCCCACAATGAGAAAATAAGCCAAAACGCAAAGAAGAGAAACAAAATAGAACGTACAAGGGAAGGTTTTATGTGATTCAGCCAGAACGATGCTTACTCTATGACCGTTCTCTGGATATTCCAACAGAGTAACTGTAATATCCCAAATTTTCTAAAAGTCTCAAGAGTAATTTTAACGTGGGCCATAAATGAAATTATCAAAAGATTAAGGACTTAAGTATAATTTCTTACAGTTATAAGTACTGAATCGACTGTAGGGAATGCCCTGGAGTGTAATTGCCTAAGAAAATAAATATGGTCTTGACGAGCATCTCGAGATAGGATTTATGATATTAAAAGAAATTAAAATTGAGACAATTTTCAATATAGATAAAATACAGCTTTGATTTAGGTTAAAAAAATTGAATCATCGTAGGGGGCTTCCGGGAAGTCAACGGAACCCTGATGAGGCTCCAATTTTTCATAACGATCAACTCTGGGGTGGTTTCGGGATGAAACAAAGGTTCTGAGAGGGCGTAGAGACAAAATCGTTCTTATCGAGTAAGCTTTGAGTTATTAATTTTGGATTTTAAGTATCTCAATGAGAATTAATTTCATATTTGAGGGTGTAATTATAATTAAAGAATTACCCAAATGAAATTAGGATTAAATGTCAAATCTTGAGGACTTGAAATAAGGGCTAAAATGGCATTTGAAAGAAGCATGGGGTATTAGCTTTGGATTTCAAGTAACATTCAATTCTAGTTCTTAGTCTTTAGAGTACAAAACTTATCAAGGGACAAATGGCGTCATGTGATTGGTGGATTTCAAAAGTCAATCCAATATGACTTTGGATTTCAAGCAATATTCAATTCTAATTTTGAGTCTTTAGAGTACAAATCTTATCAAGGGACAAGTGGTGTCATGTGATTGGTGGATTTCAAAACTCAATCCAATATAATTTTAGATTTCAAACAACATTCAATTCTAGTTTTGAGTCTTTGGAGTCTAAAACTTATCAAGGGACAAGTGGCGTCATGTGATTAGTCTGAGAAATCTATAAATAAGGATCATGAGTTGTTCTCAAATCATTCGAAGAGAGTTTGAGGTTTGAGGGATTCTAAGGTAAGGAGCTTGTTTCTTAGAGAGGGGAGAAAATTCTGCAAGAAGAAGGGAAAGAATCGGAAGAGAAGCGAAGGAGAATGAGTATCGTTGGAGTTTTGAGTTTTCATCGGAATTCATCCCAAACAGTCAAGAAAAAGGCAAGGTAAGCCCTTTTTTTTTTAATATTCCTGTAAAGGGAGAAGAGAGAGACCTGTAGGTTCAAATGGGGGTCGAATTGGAGTTAAAATGAGGGAGATATGGCTGAAATATGCAAGTGACGCAGTGTTATCACGGTTGCGTGTGAAGGCACATGGGCCATCTTCAAAGGGCGCGTGAGGGCGCATGTGGGGCCCATTTTCATCGAAAATTTTCAATTGTGACCCATATTTAATTCCCTTCAACCGTAAGTAAAATTTTTGGAGGTTAGGTTTACTGAAACTCGTGTTTTCTACAGAAACCTAAGCTGTTTGCTGTGAAACCATAACTTCCAGAGATAAACCTTCAAGATGAGTAATATTTTCTAGAAAATTCTAGAAATTCAGGAATGTTATGAATTGTTATAGTGAAATATTTGAGAAATATTTAGTTTGGATTTATTGAGGGAAAATAGGAAGAAATAGAGAGAAAAATAAAGAAAATGGAAGAAATTATGAAAAAATAAGTTTCAATACTTATTTAAATAAATATGATGATTAGAGTGCTGTGAGACTTAAATTGAAGTGACTTGTGCGAATTTTGAGGTTGGCCCGCAAATTGAGATGATGCATATATTTTGAGGTAAGTCACGAATATCAAAGTATCCCGATAAGCTTGAGAAGGTAAGTGGTTCGACCCAAAAAAACCTGATTTCATGTAAATGATTTTATCATGTTGTTATGTCTTGGTATGCTATGCATCACCTAGAGTGCATTTAAATTTTTTGATGATAAATTATGCATATAAGGACGATGAGATTCACGGTTATACGTTGCATGGGTTTGGGATTAGGGATTGGCGTCGTTGCTTTGCCAAGCGTGCACCCATACACCTCGATTTGGTAGGGAGACTGTAAAAATGATAGGTAATAGTAAGGTGCAGTCGACCGAAATGTAAGAGTAATGATGTTATGTGCATTGCATTCATACATGTGTATTAAATGATGTACCCTTACATAGATGATTCATCATCAAACTTGAGTTTTGCCCCCTAGAATATTCAAACGTTCCAGATGGAGATTGCAGCAGAAACGAGGATGAATAACGCATGAAATGACACTTAACAAAGTGCATGATAAATTGAATAATGAGTTGAATGTATGTTATGTAGTCCACGTATTTAAGTTCTGCTACTTTAAATTTTGAAGTTTTGAAGAATGATGATGTATAACCTCATTTATGGTTAATGATGATGTATAACCTTATTTGTGATTGATGTACCCGGAAAGATGAAGGCAGACAAAGTGGCAGCAAGGAAGCAAAAAAGACCCCCTTGGATGGGGCCAAGGGGAAGCCACTCGGCACGGCCGAGTGGCCTGGCCCCTCAGCCTGACCGAGTGGCCAAGGCCACTCGACAATCTGCCAAAGTGGCCAAGGCCACTCGCTCCAACCGAGTGGCCGAGGCCACTCAGCAACCTGCGAGAAAGACCCCCCACCCGAGTGGGGGTTATTCGACATCGCCAGGAGACCCTTCGTGATTCAGCCCATGGGCCCCAAGAATTCCGAAACGGGCCCCGAGATTTTCGCCGAAAATATCGCGAGATCTCTCTCTCTCCTCCACTATAAATACAAGACCCAATTTTCATCACAAGGTACGCTATTTTGAGCAATTGAAGTACAATTTTGTATTTTTTCTCGAGATCTAATTTAAGCATCGGAGGGTTTGCGCGGGGACCCTCACCCGCGCCCTAACGGTGCTCTCTTTTTGTAGGTCTCTCGTCATCATCGAGGTCTCTCGTCACTTCTAAGGCCTCTCGTCACTCCGAGGCCTCTCGTCACTTCTAGGCCTCCCGTCACTCCGAGGCCTCTCGTCACCATCAAGACCTCTCGTCATCAGCAAGGCCTCTCGTCACTCTAAGGCCTTTCGTCACTCCGAAGCCTCTCGTCATTCTAAGGCCTCTCGTTACTCCGAGGCCTCTCGTCACTTCGAGGCCTCCCGTCACTCCGAGGCCTCTCGTCACTTCTAGGCCTCCCGTCACTCCGAGGCCTCTCGTCACCCCGAGGCCACCAGATCACTTTTGGCCACCAGATCATCTTGAGGCCACCAGATCATTTTGAGGCCACCAGATCACCAGTCCCCAAGATCATCAGCCCACAAGATCATCAGCCTGTCAGACCATCAGCACTGTCGGATTATTAGACTTGGAACTCTGACAGATCCAATTGCCTGTCAAGATTCTCATCAGTGAAGACACGACTCCCGAGACTCTTGCGTCTGTCCTCAATTAAAAATAGATTGTTGTATTTTGACAATAACAATTGGCGCCGTCTGTGGGAAACGCAAGATAAAAAGTCAACTTAAGAATGGTAAACACCTGTGGACACTGACGAACTCTCTCTCAAGGCGTAGAAACACGCCTACTACCACGAAACACTCAGCAACAGGGAGTACCTCCTCCCCTACATAATGCTCAACCTGAAGGAGACGACCGCTCCATTTCCCCCATCCCGCAGGTGGGGAACCAAACAGTCCCATCACCACTACTTATCAGCTCAAGGCCACCTCCTACTGATCATGTTGGGGCTTCACGACAACCATCACGCACGGTACCGTGGGAAGAGTACAAAGCATTGAGACAACAACATGTTGAGGGCATGCAAGCACTTCGAGATATGGCTGGTATCCTCCAAGGTATGATGCCTGTAGGGACGTTACCTGATACTCTGAAAAAGTTTATGCCATCCCCAGAACCTCAACCCGAAGTAGGGGCCGATTCCTACCAAGAAGCTACTCCCGATTCTCATTCTCGATCTACGCCTAGACGAGAGGGTAGGCGTAGGTCACCCCCTCCAAGAAAGAACCCTCATTCCGTACCGCGAAGAAATGAAAACCCCAGAATGGAAAACAGAACTAGAAGCCCTCAAAGACGAAGGTATCATGAAACAGTGGCCAGTACCCCAACAAGATATGACAATCAGACAACAGCTACTATGAGGGATGATATGAAACGAGTAGTAGAAGAAGTGCTTGAGCGGAAAAAGTTGATCCCTGCAACAGAAAAGCACCAACGAAGAAAAAGTCCTTTTACGACAGATATATTAGAGAGACCGCTGCCTCGAAAATTCAAAATGCCACAAATCACCCTCTACTCCAGAAAAGATGACCCATATGATCATGTTCAGAACTATGAGTCACTAATGATGTTGCATGGATGCGATGACGACATAATGTGTCGAGCATTTTCCTTAACACTATCAGGACATGCTCGAACATGGTTTAACAGCCTTCCAGAATCCTCTATTTCCTCATTTGGACATCTTAGGACAGAGTTTACTAAAGCTTTTGTGATTAACAGTCGAAGGAAAAAGGATGCCACCTATTTGCTTAGTATACGACAAGGGAATAAGGAATCCTTACGACAATTTGTGGATAGATTCCGTAATGCCACCCTTGAAATCCCCGACTTGCCGGCCCAAGTGGCAGTGTCTGCTATGCTCCAAGGGACGTGCCTCGCCTCTCTACAGGAGTCACTTTCTTTAGACCCCCCAACGTCCCTAGCCGATCTATTTGTCAGAGCGAACAGGTATATCCTCCACACTGAAATTATGAGGAATGTGGCAGGGAATGAAGACAAAGAAAAGAAGAGAAAGGAGCGAGAAGGGGAAGAAGAGTCTATCCGACGACAAGAAAGAGTTAGGCGTCCAGATGTACCTAAACCTCTCTTTAATCATTATACTCGGCTTCTACAGCCCCGATCAACTATATTAGCTGTAGTTGAGGGAGAAGGACTCCTTAAACTACCCCGCAGAGTTGACCGACCTATGGGGAAAAATCAAGAAGAGTATTGCAGATATCACCGAACTCGGGGACATTCCACTGATCATTGCCGAGAACTGAAGAACCAGATTGAGATGCTCATCCGTGAAGGGCACTTACAAAGGTATGTGAGAAAGGAAGAAGAAGAAGAAAACAGGGAATCCCGACAAAGGGAAGACAGGCGTGATGGGCATGAAAGGCCAAACCTAAGGCAACAAGAGAGAGGAAGAGATCATCGACAAGATACTCGTGTAGACAATGAGCCGACTCAACAGGCCATTCACGTTATTTCAGGAGGGGAAACCCTAGGAGGAGACACATTAGCCTCCTGAAAGGCATACGCACGTCAAGCCTACCAAGTTAACTCAGTAATGGAGGTAAGAGATGATGAAGAGCCTATCACCTTTGCCCCAACTGATCGAGGCGATATAATACTCCCACATGATGATCCCATGGTTATCTCAGCAGTTGTGGCCAAGCACCCCATCAACAGAATTTTAGTGGATAGTGGCAGTTCTGTCAATCTGATTTACTGGAACTGCTTTGAACAAATGCATTTATCCCATGATCGATTGAAGAAAGTATCCTCACCTCTGTATAGTTTTACTGGAGAAGCGGTACCAGTTGCAGGATCTATTCAACTACCTATCACGTTAGGTGAAGACCCCTAACTTGTAACTCGACAAGCGAATTTTATGGTTGTTAAAACTTCCTCGGCGGCATACAATATGATCTTGGGATGCCCATTACTCAACGATTTAAGGGTCGTGGTATGCTCCTGCTACCTATTGATGAAATTCCTTACACCCGCTGGGGTCGGACAGGTTAGGGGAGATCAAAAGAAGGCACGAACTTGCTATGTGTCGTCTACAAAAGGGAAAAGAGCTGAAGAAACCTTATCCATAGCCGAGAAAGCTATACATAAATCCTTGGAGGAAGGAGCTGCACGTAAACCTTAACCTGTTGAAGAATTAGAAGTAATACACCTGAGTGAATCAGATTCTGAGAAAGTGGCGTATGTGGGATCCCAGCTTCCGGAACGTGTGAAAGAAGAAAGCATCAGATGCCTGGGGGAAAATTCAGACGTGTTCGCTTGGAAACCGAAAGATATGCCAGGGATCAGTCCCGAAGTAATATGCCATCACTTGAATGTGGATCCCCACTTCAAACCAGTCCGACAAAAGAAGTGAAACATTGCCCCTGATAGGCTACATGCGCTAGAAGAAGAAGTTGACAAATTACTAAAGGCAGGTTTCATTCGAGAAGTATTGTATCCAGAATGGTTGGCCAATGTTGTTATGGTCCCAAAGCCTAATGGAAAATGGCGCGTTTGTGTGGATTTCACCAATCTCAATAAGACGTGCCCCAAAGACTCCTACCCACTACCACGGATCGACCGCCTAGTGGACGAAACATCCGGATACCAGTTTTTAAGCTTTTTGGATGCATTCTCAGGCTACCATCAAATAAGGATGTATCCTCCAGACCAAGAAAAGACGTCATTCATCACTGAAAATAGGACATACTGCTACCAAGTTATGCCTTTTAGACTTAAGAACGCTAGAGCCATTTATCAGCGCATGGTGAATAAGGTCTTTAAAAAACTCCTGGGTGACATAATGGAAGCCTATGTTGATGACATGATAGTGAAAATTCGAGAGAATGAATCCCATGTAGAAAAGCTAACACGAGTGCTTGGGGTCTTTAGACAATTCAACATGCGATTAAATCCAGTAAAGTGTGCATTTGGAGTGCAGTCGGGAAAATTCTTGGGATACATGATCACACAAAGAGGAATCGAGGCTAACCCTGAAAAAATTCAAGCAATATTGGATATGGAACCACCTGCGTCAACCAAAGAAGTTCAGCGATTGACAGAGCAAATGGCAGCTCTGGGACGTTTTCTCTCCAAGTCAGATAAAAGGGAGCTGCCTTTCTTGCGAACATTAAGAGCAGGAAAAAAGTTTGAGTGGACAGAACAGTGTCAGAAATCATTTGAAGCGTTGAAAGAATATTTGAAAGGAGTTCCCCTATTAACACGACCAGAAACTGGAGAGACGTTATACTTATACTTGGGGGTCAGTGATGAAGCCATCAGTGCGGTATTAATCAGGAAAGAGGGACAGGTGGATCGACCAATATGTTATGTCAGCAAGGTATTACAAGGCCCCGAGACACGTTATCCCGTGGCAGAAAAAATGGCATTGGCCCTACTAAATGCATCCAGGAAGTTGAGGCCATACTTTCAGGCCCATTCGATTATCGTACTTACAGATCAGCCTTTATGAAGTATTTTACAAAAACCCGAATGTTCAGGTCGCCTCACCAAATGGTCCATTGAGTTAAACGAATATGATATCCAATATCAACCTCGACAAGCTATAAAAGGACAGGCGCTGGCTGACTTTATTGTGGAATGCACTCACTCCAGCAAAGTAGGAGAAAACGAGCAGGCAGTATGGTTGTTGTTTGTTGATGGAGCATCTGGTTCACAAGGAAGCGGAGCTGGAATAGTACTAGTATCTCCTGAGGGAGAAACGTTGGAATATTCTCTGCGATTTGCTTTTTCAAGTAGAAACAATGTGGCCGAGTATGAAGCCCTAATCGCCGGAATGAGGATAGCAAAGAAATTGGAGGTAACACGATTGGTTGCCCATAGTGATTCTCAATTAATTGTGCAGCAATTTCAAGGACAATTCGAAACCAAGGAACAAATAATGGCTCAATACTTGCGTAAAGTCAAAGACCTGGCCCAAACATTCCAGAGCTTTCAATTAACACAAATAAACAGATCCCTTAATGGGCACGCTGATGCTTTATCTAAATTAGCATCCACCAGAGAAATAATAGGAAGAGCAGTATTTGTGGAAATGCTATACCATCCGAGTATTGAAGAAAAAAAGGTATCATGCATTGAAACGGGGACAGACCAGAGATCGCCCTTCTATCGTTACCTCACTAGCAATGAATTGCCAGACGATCCACAAGAAATGAGAAGGCTTAAGATACGGGCTTCAAGATTTACTATCATAGATGGGATATTATATAAGCGAGCTTACACTACACCTCTTCTCAAATGCTTAGGCCCTCAAGAGGCCGAATATATCCTAGCAGAAGCTCACAGTGGAATGTGTGGAGAACATCTGGGAGCAAGAGCTCTGGCGACCAAAATATTAAGAGCTGGTTTCTTTTGGCCCACACTAAGGTCAGACGCGCTAAAGAAAGTCAAGTCATGTGACAAATGCCAGCGACACGCTCCAGTCCAATCTGCTCCAATATCACAGCTGCAACCTGCATTCCAACCTATACCCTTCGCTCAGTGGGGCTTGGATATTTTGGGACCTTTCCCTCAAGCACCCGGGCAAAGAAAATTTTTAATAGTAGCTACTGACTACTTCACCAAATGGATTGAAGCTGAGCCGTTGGCCACCATTACAGCACGAAAAGTAGAAGCAATGGTATGGAAAGACATTGTTTGTCGGTTTGGAGTACCTAGAATCATCGTCACGGATCATGGAAAACAATTCGATTGTGACTCTTTTAGAAAATTTTGTGGCAACCTAGGGATTCAACTAAGATTCGCCTCAGTGGCGTACCCCCAAGCTAATGGACAAGCTGAGGTCAGTAACCGAACCATATTACATGGCTTAAAAACTCGACTTGAAGGAGCCAGAGGCACATAGGCAGATGAGCTACCCACCATTTTATGGGCTTATCGGACAACTAGTAGAGTTGCTACTGGAGAAACTCCATTCAATCTTGTATATGGGACAGAGGCTTTAATCCCCATAGAAATTTCAGCGAAGTCCCCAAGGTTAATGGCATATGAAGATGAGGATGGTGTGAGGAATTCTGAAGCATTGCGAGAAAATTTGGATCTGATTGAAGAGCAGAGAGATAACGCTGCCATGAAGATAGCCGCATATCAGAAAAGAATAGCCAGTTATTTCAATTCTCGGGTTAAGAATAGACCCATGAAAGAAGGAGATTTAGTACTTCGGAGATCTGTCGTAACCAACGCGCTAAGGGAAGATGGAAAGCTACGAGCCAATTGGGAAGGACCATATCGTATCCTAAAGCTGATCGGACCCAACACTTGCATTTTACAAACTCTTGAAGGAGACACCATGGGAAAAACATGGAATCTGAATTATCTGAAGTTGTATACAAACGATGTACCTGAGCAACTATCTATAATAATATAAAGTCCTGAACAGGACCGTGGACGTAGGCACACTTTGCCGAACCACGTAAAAATGCTTGTGTCTGTATGATTGCCATTTTATTTTTGCAGAAACGCGATCGAGCCCGTTGTCTCACCTATGACCCAGCAACGAGGTAAAATTCGATCAAGCCCGTTGCCCCGCCCATGGCCCGACAACGAGGTCAAACGCGATCGAGCCCGTTGCCCCGCCTATGGCCTGGCAACGAGGTAAAATTCGATTAAGCACGTTGCCCTGCCCATGGCCCGGCAATGAGGTCAAATGCGATCGAGCCTGTTGCCCCGTCTATGGCCCAGCAACGAGGTAAAATTCGATCAAGCCCGTTGCACCGCTTATGGCCCGGCAAAGAGGTCAAATGCGATCGAGCCCGTTGCCCCGCCTATGGCCCGGCAACGAGGTAAAATTCGATCAAGCCCGTTGCCCCACTTATGGCCCGGCAACGAGGTAAAATGTGATCGAGCCCGTTGCCCCGCCTATGGCCCGGCAACGAGGTAAAATTCGATCAAGCCCGTTGCCCCGCCCATGGCCCGGCAACGAGGTCAAATGCAATCGAGCCCGTTGCCCCGCCTATGGCCCGGCAACGAAGTAAAATTCGATCAAGCCCGTTGCCCCGCCTATGGCCCGGCAACGAGGTCAAATGCGATCGAGCCCGTTGCCCTGCTTATGGCCCGGCAACGAGGTAAAATTCGATCAAGCCCGTTGCCCCGCCTATGGCCTGACAACGAGGTCAAATGCGATCGAGCCTGTTGCCCGACAACGAGGTAAAATTCGATCAAGCCCGTTGCCCCGCCTATGGTCCGGCAACGAGCTCAAACACGATCGAGCCCGTTGCCCCGCCTAGGGTCTGACAACAAGGTAAAATACGCTCAAGATCACCACATTGTGCCTAATTCAAAAACGAAAGAGAGGTCCTGGCCTCGTATCAGGGACGATAGCCAGGGATAACCAGGGACGGCAATGAAAGAGTAAATCAAGCAATAAAAGAACAAGGCACATCGGATAGGACCAAGAAGAAAATATTTCATTGATAAAGCATAGTTCTCTTACAACCAAAAGAAAAAAAAAAAAGGAGCAGCAGCAATAGCAAAAAGCGAACTACAATGAGGACTTACTCACGGGAACGAGATCTGCGAGACGAACACCGAGTAGATCCAAAGGACACAACAGGAACCTCAGGAGACCCTGTAGGAAGTTCCCCTTCCTCAGCCTCGGCCGTATGAGGAAAGTCTTCAACAATTACGCTAGAAGCTTCTTCAATGACTCCAGGATCGGCCGTAGCGCTTCCTTCCCCACTCTTAAAAGGAAACGGATCCCAGGGGCCCGTCAAATTATCCAAATCGTCCACCAAGTAAGAGTCTAAATAAGAAGAAGGACTCAGGGGCTTATTTGGTTCATACTGACTCCAATCCACTTCATGAGACTCCTCAACCTCGGGGGTAAGAAAAAGTTCAGGAAAACTCTCTCCTGGGCGCTGAGACTCCAAATGGGTGTGAGCCAGATAAAAGCCATATTTCAGGAAGCCTGAAGCATATTTTCCTTTCCTTTTCTGACAATCTTTCGAGAGACAGTATTCCTTCATCGCTTGAGCGCGAATATCCTGGGCATCCTTATGGCTTAGCTTCAGTTCGGACAGGCGTAAGGAGTGTTCATGCACAAGCGCTTCGTGTTACGCCATCAACTCCACATTCTTTTGCTCTTCAGCTCCAAGCTTAGAGCGTAAATCTCTAATCTCCCCGTGGAGGTTCGAAGTACCAGCGGAAGCCTCGGACAGTCGATCACTCATACGCCCAATCTCTTCCTCCGCATTCTTCTTCCCAAGCTCTGCCCGACGAGCACGACCCTTTAGCACTTGACGCTCCTCATTCCAGTTAGTTTGGCGTCGCCTCCAATCTGACATTTGGGCCTCCACCTGCTCACGATAGGCCCTGTCCCTGGCATTGGAAGCGACCATCCCCTGGACCCCTTGCACCAGAAGCCACTCTACCTCATCTCTAGTTTGGGCATAGTTGCCACCAATAAATCGTCGTTCTTCTCGAGGGAGAATAGTAGAATAAATGAGACGAGCACCAATTACTGGTTCAGTGACGGAGTCTGTCTCTAATACGCCCGGAGAAACTTCAAAGTCCCGACCAGTGAGTTTCCTACCATCTCCAAGAATCATAGTATGTCTCATATCCCCCGGAGGGGGAAGTATAGGAGGTGGCCTCAATGACTTCTCGCCTTCAAGACGACGACGATATTTCCTATTAGGAATAACAGGATGGCGACATTCTTCCTCCACTCGGGCCATATCACCAGCAAACCGAGAGGACAAACTTTGCCCCCCTCGAGAATCAGGAGCGGGAGAGGGGATATTGACTGCTTCTTCAGGAAACGATGGAGGACTTTCTGTATGAGAAGGAATCTCAGCACTCGAGGGGTCACTTCTCGGGCGACGCCGCCTTTCCACCCTTGTGGGAGAAACGCCGGCAGGCCTGCGAGATCGAGGAGGACGAGAGCTTGTAGCTCCCTCAGTACTTGGGGGAGGAACCCCGGATGACGCCGCAGCACGCGCCTCCTCTTCACGTTGGAGTCTACGCAGCTCTCTCAACCTACTCACTCCAGCCATCTCTGCAAAATTCAACACGAAGCAAAACCTTCAATATGGGAAAAATAAATACAATAAAGAAGAAAGGAAGACAATGTCAAAAATATATTCTACTCCCAGGAGTGTTTTCCTCCTGAGGATCGAAAGGAGGATGCGAAGACGGTTCAAGCATTTCCATCTCCTCCTCCTCGACTCCTTCCATTTCATGGTTGGATAGTGTAGAAGACTGAGGAGGAGCAGTTGGTGTTACGACCCCCCAGCCCGCGGCTCTGATATTCTCCACCGTCAAGAGGCTCATCAAATCGACGGGGCCTTGTGCTGTCAGCATCTCTACAAGACGACGATATACACCCCGAACTTCCTTACCAGGAGGGAACCCTTGGCTGGCATCCTGATGGTTCCAGTATAGAGGTGCATCCCAGGTAGGCAGAGGTCTTATCACTACCCATCGCGCTTCAAACCGATTGATCTTATTTGGAAGAGCGTCGAACAGCTCGGAGCCCGAAACCTTTTGGAGCGTATAAACGGCACGGTTCTTACTAGCTCTTCGCAATCGATAAAAACAACTGAAAAGTATCAAGGAAGGAGGTACATCCCTCTGCTGGAAAAGCACAGAAAAGCCGACCATCTGGGCCCAACCATTAGGGTGAAGTTGGGCAAGACCAATCTGATAATGACGTAACCATGCCATGGCGAAAGGTGGAAGGAGAAAGCGGAGCCCCACCTCAAACGAAGCAAAGTGAATTCCCAGGGAACCCTCCTCTACTTGAGAAGGATCCGGCTCGTCGAGGCGAGGGTACCTCACCATAAAACCAGAAGGTGTGGCATCATAAATCTTCTCGAAAGCATCATATCGAAGTCGAGAACTTGAAGTGTCAGGGATGTGCGCGGGGCCAGGGAGTGATGCCGGTCTTCTCCTCGACATATTTAAGAGATTCAAGACCGTTACCTAGTTACAACAGAAAAGACGAAAGGTCACAGTGAACAAAACACCTGCACAAAAGACAAAAAAACATTAGTACAAGGCAGAAGAAAGAAGCTATCGAAGGAAAATCAAGTGATTAAGAGCATAAAAAGGATGAAAGAAGGCCCAAGCCACTCGGCCACAACCGAATAAGAGGCCACTCGGTTATGACTGAGTGGCCTCGGCCGAAAACACGGCCACTCGGTCATGACCGAGTGGCCTCTAATCGCTCCCTTCCATCAATAAAAACGAGACGTGGCCTAGAAAACGCGCCGAGACATGAGAGAATTCGAGTTTGAAAGTGACGCGCTTGAGAATTGAATAAAGACTTGACTCCCTATTTATAGGAGTTCAAAAAGTGAAAAACACCGAAGTTTCCAAAAAGATACAGAAAACGAAGAATAAAAACGCATAAACGGTCTACCAAAGAAGAGCAAAGAAGATAAAAGATCACGTTGCAAAATTTTGGGAAACTTATACTCTTTTACTCGACATCTCGACTAAAAGAGCAGGGAGCAATTGATGTACCCGAAAAGATGAAGGCAGACAAAGCGGCAGCAAGGAAGCAAAAAAGACCCCCTTGGATGGGGCCAAGGGGAAGCCACTCGGCATGGTCGAGTGGCCGAGGCCACTCAGCAGCCTGCGAGAAAGACCCCCCACCCGAGTGGGGGTCACCCGACATCGCCAGGAGACCCTTCGTGATTCAGCCCATGGGCCCCGAGAATTCCGAAACGGGCCCTGAGATTTTCACCGAAAATATCGCGAGATCTCTCTCTCTCCTCCACTATAAATACAAGACCCAATTTTCATCACAAGGTACGCTATTTTGAGCAATTGAAGTACAATTTTGTATTTTCTCTCGAGATCTAATTTAAGCATCGGAGGATTTGCGCGGGGACCCTCACCCGCGCCCTAACGGTGCTCTCGTTTTGTAGGTCTCTCGTCATCATCGAGGTCTCTCGTCACTTCTAAGGCCTCTCGTCACTCCAAGGCCTCTCGTCATTTCTAAGCCTCCCGTCACTCCGAGCCCTCTCGTCACCATCAAGACCTCTCATCATCAGCAAGGCCTCTCGTCACTCTAAGGCCTTTCGTCACTCCGAGGCCTCTAATCACTCTAAGGCCTCTCGTCACTCCGAGGCCTCTCATCACTTCGAGGCCTCCCGTCACTCTAAGGCCTCTCGTCACTTTTAGGCCTCCCGTCACTCCGAGGCCTCTCGTCACCTCGAGGCCACCAAATCACTTTTGGCCACCAAATCATCTTGAGGCAACCAGATCACCAGTCCCTAAGATCATCAGCCCACAAGATCATCAACCTGTCAGACCATCAGCACTGTCGGATTATTAGACTTGGAACTCTAACAGATCCAATCGCCTGTCAAGATTCTCATCAGTGAAGACACGACTCCCGAGACTCTTGCGTCTGTCCTCAATTAAAAATAGATTGTTGTATTTTGACAACAACAGTGATTAATGTTAAGATGTTAGATTCGATTCTAACTTCCGCAATTGATGTTTATGATGATTCTCTTTCGAGATAAATGTATGAAAATTTTGGGACGAATATGAGGAATGATATGGTTTAGTAATAGTTTTTTTAGAAAAAAAAAATTATTATCCCAGAATTGTCCTAAGTTATAATATGACTGAGAAAGTGGGGTGTTATAGTAACAGTATATTATTCTTGTTGTTCTTTGTGTAGAATGGTTTTCGACCCCTATTTATAGTGAGGGATGTTCACAATTACATAAGATCCATGAAATGGAAGGGTAACGACATGAGGGACAAAATGTCCTTATCAATTCCATAAAATCGGGAGTGGGCTCCTTATTACTAGAGATCTAGTTTGCCTCAAATAAAGTAGGTGAGTCCATACCTTCGGTTGTTCTGCGGTCTTGTTGTTATGCGAACTGAGCAGTTAGACTAGCGAGCTGAAGGTATTGTTAAGAGCTCACTTGGTTTGGCCAGCGAGTTGGAAGTATCACTGAGAGCTCGCTCAATTCTGCGGTCTAAGCTCGGGTCTCAGCGATGTGCGACCATGTTCTGACGAGTTCAGCCTTGGGCTTATTGAGCTTCTAGCAATTGGGTCGACCTGCTAGGTCGTGTCCAGCTTATAAAGAGTGGTACGAAAAATACCCATAACATCTGTATATTGGACCAAATGTGACAATTGCATTTTTATAGAATTATCTAACTTCGTTACTAGAAGTCAAATATTTGTAAATTATAGTGAACTGAAAAGATTATAAAATTAATTTTGCAACTCATAGGAAATTTTAACGTAATGGTGTCAACTCATAAATTGGTAAATAATGAATAATACTTAATTGATTATGAAGCCACCAAAAAATTTCAGTCTGAATCAATAAGACCTAAATTACGTTTGAATTATTTTTATATAAACAAAATTATATTTACAAAACAACCTCTATATTTTTTAAATTTACAAAAAAAAAATCCTTATATTTTTAAAATTTACAATTTACCCTGCGTTTTCATTTCCTAGCTTTTAGAAAAATGTTGTTTCTCTGTTTTCGTTTTGTATAAAAAATGTTTCTCGTTTTCATTTTTGTGTAACCTAAGTTAATAGCAACCAAACACAAAAAAAAAAAAAAAAAAAGAAAAGAAAAATTTGAACAAGTCAACCACTTAATAGGATGAAGCGTGAGTATCCATCCCAACATGAACCTTAGGCTTCCTTCTAAGGATAAAATAAAATGGAAAGCCAAGTCCCTAGGGCATGGTGTTTGGCACGATGATGCTAATGTTGTTGGTAATTGCGTTGGTAGGTCAATTGAGCCATGTTCTCTATCCCCTTAATTCATTAGTGCCACCTAATGTGGTAAAATTGACATATGCTTGAATTTGGAAGAGTGGTGAGAACTGCGAAGCTATAAAAATTACTTGCAACATTTATTCAAATTAGTGACAGAGAAAGAGGGGAATCGAGTGTTGGGATCAATATACCCCAATCCTTAACTTGTGAAAACTTGTGAGGAAATAAATCAACCAGCGAAGTATTGAGTGCAACCACAAAAATAAATGAAACAATCAATTTATGTGGAAAACCTCAATGTAAGGAGTAAAAACTATAGGACCTCGGTCCACCTAAAAATTCTACTACTATGACCAAACATAGGTTACAAAATCCTCTCAACAATCACAAAAGGAAAAAGATAAAACAAAGAATCAAATGTATCTCAAATTAGTGAAATAACAAAGGAATTAGGGAAAAACAAACCAAACCATAATATAGTACAAAAATGGCTCGATTCCCAAGGATCCTAACCTCTAAATCCGTTCTCCACCATTCAAATCCTAGAACCACGAGTCTCGAACATACCCTCCAAATTTCAGCTCAATCGAAGCACAAAACACCATCTAAACAACTATTTGATCACAATTGTGAAGTCAGAAACAAAAATTCGAATTTCTCCAAGAACTTTGCCGCTTTTCCTTTTGCTTTTCTTACCTATAATGCACGAATTTTATAGACTAAGAGGCAAAAAAATCCTTATTCTCATTAAGGATATTTTAGTCCAATGACATAAAAACATTAATGAAAGAAATTGTGTCATTCTTTTAGAAATACCCAACCATTATTAAGCCATCTTTTTAGAAATACTCAACCATTATTGGGTCATCCTCCAACTAGGAGGGAAGCCTAACCCAACAAATCTCTCTCTTCATGACTAGTTGGAGAAGATTGCCATTCCAGCTATTAATTGACAAGTCTCAAGTTTTTTCCTTGGTAATACTTTTGTCAACATATAAGCTTTATTATCATCCATGTGAACTTTTTCAAGTTCCAAAGCCTTAGTGCTTAGAATATCACATATCCAATGATATCGAATATCAATATGTTTTGACTTTGAATGAAATGTCAAATTTTTACCAAGGTGAACAGCACTCTGACTATCACAAAACAATACATAATGATCTTGCTTGAAACTGAGCTCCTGAAAATATTTCTTCATCCACAACAACTTTTTGCATGCTTTTATAGCTGCAATGAATTATGCTTCAATAGTGAAAAGTGCAATACACTTCTATAACCTAGATTGCCATGCCACATCTCCACTTACAAATTTTACCAAAAATCTTAAAGTAGATTTTCGAGAATCAACGTCTCCGGCCATATCAACATCGGTGTAACTGACCAGTAATGGTTTCTCACCCCTAAAGGTAAGACTTAACCCAGATGTCCCATGTAGATGTCTCAAAATTCATTTAATGACATTCCAATACTTTTTTCTCAGATTAGAAATAAAATAACTAACTGTACCAACTGCATGAGGTATGTCTGATCTTGTACATATTATGACGTACATAAAACTCTCTACTATTGAAGCATACGAAACCTGTGCCATATCATCTTTCTCTAAACCTATAGTAGAGGTTTGTTGACTGCTCAATCTAAAGTATGTAACAAGAGGAGAGCTAACAACTTTAGATTTATCCACATGGAACCTTTGAAGCACCTTTTTTATGTACTTCTTTTGAGACAAAGATAATATCTTTTCTCTTCGATCTTGAATGATTCTTATACTAAGAATTTGCTTCACTAGTCCCAAATCCTTCATAGTAAAAAACTTACTGAGATGTTTTCTTAACTCCACAATTTTGACTAAGTGCTTTCCCACAATCACCATATCATCAACATAGAGCAACAAAATGAAAAAGTCATCGCCAAAGAACTTTTACACAAACACACAATGGTCTGAAATGGTCTTCTTATACCCTTGCTTTTCCATAACTAATTCAAACTTCTTATACTATTGTCTTAGTGCCTGTTTCAAGCCATAAAAACTTTTCTTCAAACAACACATATAATCCTTTATTTCTTCTTTAACAAAGCCTTTTAGTTGTACCATGTAAATCTCTTCCTCCAAATCACCATGAAGGAATGTTGTCTTTACATCCATTTGCTCAACCTCTAAATCAAGACTAACAACCAAATCAAGAACAATGTGAATAGATGACATCTTCACAATAAGGAAAAAAAATCTTATTAAACTCAACTCCTTGCTTCTGGCTAAATCCTTTAACAACTAGTCTAGCCTTGTACTGAGGAAGCAAACTATGTTCTTCATGCTTAATCCTATGCACCTACTTGTTTTGCAAAACCCATTTACCCTTGAGAAACTTTATTAACTCGGACGTGTGGTTTTTGTATACAGAATCCATCTCATCTTTCATGGTTTTTCACCATTCTTTCTTGTGTTCATCTTCCAAAGCTTCATCAAAGCTTTCTGGTTCTCCCCCTTTAGTAACTCATGTTCACTAGGATCATATCTCGTGGATGGTCTTCGATCTCTCGTAGATCTTCTAACTGTAGGAAGGTCCTCAATAGTTAGTGTCTCAACATGATCATCTTCACCAACACCATCATCAATCTGTGCAGGGAGCATTTGTGCTTGGTGAATCAATTTGAACCTCATCCTAACTTGACCCTAAACAGATGTAGGAGGAACTATCTCTGAATCAACCAAACCATATTTATTTTGGAATGATTTTTCGGACTTATCAATATCTTGAATTGTCTAATCTTCAGTGAACACAATATCTCTACTCCTAATGAGTTTCTTATTAATCGGATAATAAAACTTGTACTCGAATTCATCCTAACCATAACCGATGAAAACATGCTTTTGAGATTTTACCTCAAGTTTGGACCTTTCATCTTTAAATGGCTTATACCCAAAGACCTTTAAATGACCATATCAAACATCCTTACTTGTCCAATCTCTATCTAAAATGTCACTTTGTAAAGGCGCGTTAGGTGACAAATTTAGCACATGCACTACAGTACTCAAAGTCTCACCCCAAAACCATTTCGATAAATCTACATGTGAAAGCAAGCACCGAATCCTCTCAACAAGTGTTTTGTTCATTCTCTCTACTAACTCATTCAATTGAGGTGTCTTAAGTGACGTCTTCTTATGTCTAATACCATGCTTTCAACAATAAGCATCAAATGGTCCAGAATACTCTCCTCCATTGTTAGTTCAGATACACTTTGACTTCTTCCCCGTCTGTCTATCAATCAATGCTTGGAATTGCTTGAAAATACTCAACACTTGATCGTTACTTTTCATAGTATAAGCCAACACCTTTCTTAAGTGATCATTAATAAATGTGACAAAATAAGTTGCACCACCAAGAGATCTTGTCTTCATAAGACCATACACATTAGTGTATATCAAATGAAGTATTTCTGGCTTTCTTGTAAGATAAAATGATTTGAATGAGACGCTATATTGTTTGCCAACCAAATAGTGACCACACTTTTTCAAGTGTACACTAGAGATTCTTGGAATGAGCTCTTTCTTAGACAACGTAGACATTCCTTTCTCACTCAGTGATCGAGCCTCTTGTGTCATAACTCCACAACACCATCATTCTCCACTGCATTCACAATGTCTCTAGAAAGTTTAACATGCATCACATACAAAGACAAATATTTGTTACCTCTAGCCACAACCATGGAACCTTTTGTAAGCTTCCATTGACCATCACTGAATGTACTGCAAAAACCCTCATCATCAAGTCTCCCAGGTGAAATCAAGTTCAAATGAATATTCAGAGAACAAGTTTAACACCCTTAAGCACAAGTCTAGTACCATTACTAGTTTTTAAGAAAACATCTCCCATACCAATAACACTAGCCATACCATCATTACCCATCTTGATGAAACCAAAATTACCTAAAATATATATAGTAAAGAATTCTCGCCTCGATGTAGTATGAATAGAGGCTCCAGTATCAATGACCCAACTGCTCTCGTGACATGCAAAATTCACAACATTTTCATCAACAACAACGAGAAACTTTTTAGTAATGGCTACAACTTGTTCCTTATTATCTCCTTGATTCTTTCCTTTTCTATTTTTGTTGTCTCTCTTTAGCTTCCAACAGCTCTTCTTAATGTGCCCATTTTTATGACAGTGGTAGCATTCTACATTTGCAAACTTGTTTCACTTACCTCGAATTTTACTTTTACTTCTTTTTGAATCCCAATTTAAACTCTTCCCCCTTGACTCAGTAACTAGAATATCAGATTGTAAGGAACTAGTTTGTGACTTTTTTTCTCATTTCCTCATTCAGAACACTGCTATTTACTAAGTCCATAGAGATAACACCATTTGGAGCGGAGTTAGAAAGTGACATTCTAAATGTCTCCCAAGAATCCAATAGCATGCTAAGAAGCCATAGACCCTGAATCTCATCATCAAATCTGATTCCCATACCAAACAATTGATTGAACAATCCCTGAAACACATTCAAGTGATCTGACATTGGAGTCCCTTCTTCTTAGTTGAAATCAATCATTTTCTTAATCAAGAACAACTTATGATTTTTGGCCCTCCGAGCATACAATTGCTCTAGCTTCAACCACAAAGAATGAGCATGAGTCT
The DNA here is from genome assembly GCA_036245055.1 of Diospyros kaki. Classification (NCBI taxonomy): domain Eukaryota; kingdom Viridiplantae; phylum Streptophyta; class Magnoliopsida; order Ericales; family Ebenaceae; genus Diospyros; species Diospyros kaki. Next base: position 37,950,426 of record BSEG01000016.1, read on the forward strand.
CACTATTAACATGGTTCAATACATTATCTTCCACCTATTGCCTAATCAGCCTACACACTTGGCAATGTAGCAAAGCCCATTTAGCGTCAGATTTACCAACGAGTTTATCTTTGGCAAACACAGGTAAATAGTAGTATTTCACATAAAGAAGATCCTCCATCTTACCTTTCCATAGATGATACTTTGTACTATTCAAACTGATTATTCGACTAGTATTTGTTTCCATAGTTTAACACAAGCAAATAGAAAACTTGAACTAAAGCTCTGATACCACTTTGTTGGGATCAATATACCAAATCCCTAACTTGTGAAAACCTGTGAAGAAACAAATCAACTAGTTAAGTACAAATTGCAACCACACAAATAAATGAGACAATTGATGTTCTACCCTTATGTTTAGTTTTGATGATGAAAAACAATACCTTGTTTTATCCCTAAGTCATGAGTCAAGTCTATAGTTTTCAACAAAAATCAATTTCAAGTGATTTGTTAAAATGAAAACCAAAATGATTTATGATTTTCTATATCAGTTGGAGATTTGCAAAGTTAAGTATTTAGTCTTAAAAGAATCTCCTAAAATGATTTTCAAATTAGTTTTGAAGTCGTTGGTCAACATAAAACTAAAATTGTTCTAAGACAAAAGACCAACTAGAACATAAATGTGTTTGATGAAAAATCAATCTTAAATATGAAAAATCATTTATGTTTATCTCATCTTTCAAAATAAACTTTTCATATTTTGAAACATGCATGAAAGGTTTTGGCTTGAAATTTAAACGTATGAAAAATCCTTTAGTTCATGCATCGTGTCTTGAAACTCGTTTTGATAACGTTTCAATATTTTTCTAACTCTGGAAGACTAGCACCTTATAAGGAGGCATATAAGAAAATGATTTCATTTTGAAAAACTATCTTCCGGTATTTTGATATCTTCTATCCATTAATGCTAAAATGATTTTTAACGAATTTTTGAAGAAATAGAAAATGTATATCTTGGAGGTGGTAAAATCGCAAAATCATAAGTTTGTACTAAAACTCAAATTCTACTTTCTTATTCTTATGGATTTTGATTTTCTAGATATTTTTATTGAATCTAAATGGGGGGTATTTTCTTATTTACATTTATGTATTAAAGTAAATGGAAGGTAAAATATAAATAAACTAAAATGAGGACAAAGTAAATGGAAGGTAAAATATAAATAAACTAAAATAAGGACATTTATGTAAATAAGTTGTAGTGTATGCATGTCCTGAAGGATGGCTTCATCTGTTAACAGATACCTCATCATCTATTGACCGGCCTCTTATTTTTAGACCATCTGTCGACCGATGCTCTTGCATCTGTCGACCGATAGAATGTCATTTTGTGGTGCTTCGATAGTGTGCACCATCTGTCGACTGATGTTTATGCATCTGTCGACCGGCAGAATGCGTGCACAAGGAACTGTCGACCGGCTCAAATGATCTATCGACCAGATTTTGAATTCTTGCTAATCTGTTGACCGATGTCTTGCATCTGTCGATCGTTTGTGTCGCAGAAACCCCCAACGGCTAGTTTTTCCACTCACCCAAAGTGGCTTTCCCACTACCAACGGCAAGATTCGTGCATGGGCTCTCAAGGGACTATAAATACAAGTCAAATGGGTGATTCAAATTAACCAAGAGGATTTCAAGCTTACAAGTGTTCATTCTTTCAAAAGGCTAATTGTTTCATTTGTGTTTCATTTTTCTCTCTAAAAGGCTTTGATTTTCATTTATATTATTTTGTTCAAATCTTGTATTTATATTGAGAGATCTTGTAACTAAGAGTGTCTACTCTTAGATCCTCTTCTTTTGCATTATTCTTGATTTTCCTAGCAAGAGTGCTAGAGGACTTGCTTGTTGAAGTAAGGGGTTGTATTTCCTAGCAAGATAGCTAGAGGGCTTGCTTGTTTAAGTAAGAGGTTGTAATTGCCTAGCTTGTTGCTAGAGGACCTATCTGGAGAGATAGGAGGTTTTTAGTGGATTGATTGAAAAATCCTTAGTGAGAAGCTAAGATAGTAGATTAGACTTGGTTTAAGCCGAACCACTATATATCGTTGTGTCTCTTATTTGCTTGTGCTCTTTATTTCATTTATTGTTTCAAATATTTCATTAATCCTCACTTTCACTAAATTTTCATTTTTCATCAAAAGGATTTTCAACTTCAATTAAATTTTTAAAACAACCCAATTCACCCCCCCTCTTGGTGTTGATGTCATTGCTATTCAAATCTAACAACAACCAATTTAAGTAAAAAAACTCCCTTAATGTGAGCAGTAAAAAGCAGGAGACCGAGATCCACAAAAAATTCCACTAATATGACCAAACTTGGGTTACAAAATCCTCACAACAATCACAAGAGGCAATAGATAAAACAAAGAATCAAACTTATCTCAAATCAGTGAAATAACTAAGGAATTAGACAAGAATAGATCGAACCACAAGGTAGTATGAAAATGGTTCGATTCCCAAGGTTTTGACCTCCAAATCAAATCTCTATTGTTTATATCCTAGAATCATGAGTCTCAAACGTATCATCCAAATTTTAGCTCAATCGAAATATAAAACACAGTGTGATTGACTGTTTGATCACAACTGTACATGGAAATATAAAAATTCAAATTTCTTCAAGAATTTTATTGTTTTTCCTCTCATTTTTTCTTTTGTTTTTTTTTTAACCTATTATGCACAATTTTTATAGTGTAAGAGGCACAAAAAAATCCTAATTTCATTAAGGATATTTTAGTCTCATGACGTGAAAATATTAATGAAAGAAACTAGATCATTCTTTTAAAAATATTCAATTATTATTGGGTCATCCTTCAACTAAAAGGGAAGTCTGACCTAACATTAAGGTAGTTGCGGTTCACCTCGACGCGTTCGGCAGAGGGATCCAACCCGGAAAAGGGGAAGTGAAAGCTGGCATCGGCAGGCAACGAATTGGATGTATATAGGAAGGGAAAGTGCATGTGGGCTGGTCCCGCACCACCGCCAGAATGAGTGAATGATTCCATTTGCAATGCCCCGACAAGGCCATGGCCATGATGGCATGGCTCCCCGAGCCGATGATAAACTAATAAATCATCATTTTATATGAATTTTGTAACATGTAAATATTAATAAATTATTATTAAACCCACCCTTAATCCAAACTCAGGAGGTTGGCTGGCATTTTTTTTACCACCCGAATGTAACTTATAGGATCATCTGCTGTGGACATGATTTATGAGTAATTAAATCCTTCATTTCTTATTTTGATCTCTTTATTTAACTTTTCACGTCACGTCCCATAAATCATCCTCCTTTGCCGCCTTGGATAGATTTCCCAAATCATCTTTATTATTATTATTATTATTATTTTGAAATTACAAAAGTTAACCATGTTTCAAAAACAAAATAAAATTGCCTGAAACTATTTTTAGCCACTCAAATAAATTAATTACACTCTATAGCCACTTTATAAGTTTTGACCCTATCAATTAATTTTGTAAGTTTATCATTTTTTTTTTTAAGTTTTAACCTAACTAGTTTTGATCTTGTAACATTTTCAGTTAAGTAAATTCTTGAAAAAAAAAAAATAACTATAGAGTATAATTAGTTTGTTTGAGTGGTTAAAAATGATTTTTTTAGAAAATTGGCTAAAAATGATTGTGTATATTTGTTTTGTGTTAGTTATAAATTCTTCTTTGTTTGGTGGAGCCAAGACCTGTGTCATTTTTCTTGGAATGATGTCTTTGCATGATTTCTTGTACTTATACTCTTGATTACGTATTGTGAGGTAAATTGTAGATTAGATTTTTGCCCTTTATATAAGAGAATAATCGAACTCACAACTCATCGAATTACACTGACATATCGTTGGTCCTTTTGTCATCCGACCTATGCCCTGAGACTACGTGTAATTTTTCTTCTTGTTACTTTACTTTGTCCGCCAATTTCCTTAATTGCATTTATATTGTACTAATTTTAGTGTCAATATATTGATCTCATTATTTTCAAGTTTCTCTGTTTTCTTTTTTTTTTTCTTTTAGTAACACCACATCTGGCCTTAAGTCGATTTTAGCGTCAGACTTATGCGGTTATTCATTACATTTTGTAACTTCCTCTACTAACTTCTATTAAATAATGAATGAGATTGATTTACATCATTTATAATAAAGAAAGTTTCTTTGAAAATCTCTTCCCAAAATCGGGGTGAAATTTGAAATTTATCAAATCACGTCAAATTAATAGGACTCCAATTACAACATTAATAATGTTTAAGAAAATACAAAAAGTTGCTCTCAGGACATAGATCAATTGACAGAGGAAGAACCACTGGGGTGTTACTCTTTGACTACTCAAGTTTCGTGTTCTAGTCCTGACTAGAGAAGAAAACTCATTAGTCAGAGGCTATTTTAAAAATTAAAAAATTATCAGACCACGCCCTCACGTCAAAGGAGAGAGGTTAGGGATAGAAACTGTCTATTGGGTTCCTTAATTTACATTTCTTACTAGAATCGTGGGGTCGAGTAGTAAGGAGCGCTCGTGATAGTACGTTAACCAAAAAAAAAAATACAAAAAAGTTCTCTAAGACAGTTTATCACATCACCATAGCCATGCTAGAAGTCAAATAATTGATCTAACATACAGATTGTCTCAAATGACCAACTATACTAGAGAGTGGATCCCAAGCGGGTAACACTTCTTGAGATATTTGAAGATAAACCAACCCAAAGAAGACCCAATCTAGATAAAAGATACTCATCCAAGCAATCTTCAAGATGAAATAAAAATAATTTTCATAAAACACAATTCAAATGAAAGGTCTTAGAGAACTTATCTAATAAGCTCTTTTCCAAAGGCAACTATCATAGGATAAGTCCCCAAAATAAGGCAAATCCTTACAATTCTAGAAGTAGGTAAATCTAAGCCTAGTAAGAAAAATCACAAGATGGACATAAATCACAAGATGGACATTTCGAGCCTTTTTCACTGCCATGTGTTCTAACTTCCATGAAGCTGAGATAAGATATTTCACACTCATTCACTAATCCCAATCCAAGTAGAAGGGTGGCTAATGTTGTTTTGTTTTTGATGATAAAAAACTTTATATCATTAGAATTTGAAAATGATATAAATTATATCTTTAGAATTTGAAAATAAGACATATTTTATCTTTGAAAATTGAAAATGTAAAATCCGAATAATGTGAAAGGAAAAATGAGCTTTTCATAGTTAAAAACTATTGATAATTTTTTTTCATACTGATGACAATTTTTGCAAATTGTCGAATGTTTTAGAAAAGAGTCTACCATTTTTAATCTAAGGTGAATGAGTTATACAAAAATAGTCAATCGTTCATGTAAGTTCAAAAAATGTTGACCATCACTATAAAATGTCGACTTGTGGTTAAAACAGTTGACCATTTTTCTAAAGAAGTAGACCATTTGCCCAGATTTGTGAGTATATTTCAATTTTCTCAAAGAAAATTATCGACCAATTTGCTAAATTGTCGATCGTTTCTTTATTGATGATTTTAAATGACTAATTTTTGTAGGCATTAAATGACTCCATCAACTCTTGTAACGGCTATTTAATGCAAAACGCAAGAAAAACCTATAATACCTGCCCAAAGATGCACTAGAAAGGTTGATCAATTGATGAAAGCTTACAAGTGTTTTTATTCTTCACAATAGAGCCTATACTTTTAATTTTTCTCTCTACCAAGGCTGTGTATCTTTTGTATCATCTTGTTGTAATTCTTAGAGATGTCCTTGTAACTGAGAGTGTTAACTCTCAAATTACTCTACTTGTAATTGTGTTGTAATTCCTAACAGTTGTGCTAGAAAGCCTACTTGGATATAAGTAGAATATTGTTATTTTTATAGTAGTTTGTGCTAGAGGTGCTACTTGAGTATAAGTAAGAGATTGTAATTTTTTAATAGTTTTGCTAGAAAGTTTACTTGGTAAGTAAAATGTTATAGTAGATTTTAAAATCTCTAATCGAGAGCTAGAATAGTAGAGTAGGTTGGGTTGAGCTGAACCACTCTAAATTTCTTGTGTCTTTTAATTACCTTAATTTTTATTCTCTTGCTCTTAATTCACGATTTTGATATTTCTCTTTAAAATCTCCACAATTTTTTAAATATATAAACACCCAATTCACCAATCCTCTTGGGTGTGAGGTGCCATTAGATTACACAAAACTAACAATTGATATCAAGGTGAATTTTCCTGATTTTCAAGTTTAACAGCCTAAGGAAAGATCCATGGCAATTATGAAAGCTTCCATGTCTAAGGGAGGTTATCCCATAGATATGGCTCCTTATTTTGATGGCGCATATTATGATCATTGGAGAAAAATTTGTATTTTTATTACATCTATTGATTTTAACTTATGAAATATTGTGAAAAATGAATTTGTTTTAAAACCAAAATTATAGGATGAGCCTGACAAAAAGAATTTCTATTTAAATATTAGAATTATGAATATTTTGCACTGTTATTTTACTTTTGATAAAATGTTTTGATGATGAAAAACTTCTTTGGAATTTGAAAATGATTAGTGAGATTAATTTGTAAAATATCTAAAATGGTTTTGAAAAAATTGTTATTTAAAGCTTTATATATTCCATTGATGTCAAAAGATAAAAATCCTAAATGTCCTTTCAATATAAAATCCTTTGTGAAAAATATTTCATATTGAAAAATAACATTATGGCATCAAAGAAAAGTTATTTTGAAATCAAATGAATTGTTGTATGAAATGTATCAAAATTATTTTGCTTTTGATATTATTTTGATAATAAAAAACTTCATGATTACTTATTGATGAAAATCATCATGTTGAATATCTTTGATGAAAAATACTTTAATAATGAAAATCTTCATTTTTGATGATGAAAAATATTTTCATGCCATCTTCATTTTCAAAATGGAAATAAAGTATATATACTTGAAAATGGAAAATGAAAATCCATTTATTGCCTAAGATGTTAGTTGTTCCAAATATTTTGTCGATTCATATAAGATCCTTAGTGACAATCTTTTTATATTATAAATCATCATTTTGGCATTTAAGAAATATGATTTTGAAATCAAATGATTTTGTATAAAAAGTACGTTAAGAATTCTTTTAAAATCATACACATCATGTAAAAACTGTCAACTTTTTTATCCCTTTTATCGACCGTTTTATGTCTTAGATATATGGGTTGAATATATGAACAAATCTATCAATTTTCTTATGAAAACAGTAGTTTGTTTCTGGTCTTTGGCCAAAAATAGTTGACAATCTTTAAAACTATCTACGAAAAATTTTTATGCTCTCATTTGGTTTGGTTGTTCGTAAGTTCAAATTCTGTCAACATTAATTGTATAGTCTCAGCTTTTTGTCAAAATTTTCGACTTGTTGTTTCAAACTATCGACCGTTTACCCAAAGCCATTGTGTGCTTCAAATTTTCTAAATAAAACTATCGACCGGTTTGATAAAATTGTCGACCATTCCCTTCACTGACATGTTTTCCCTTCACTGACATGTTTTAATAATTAGTTTTTGCAGACTCTAAAAGTCTTTGACAGCTCTTAACCATTAGTTTCTTCAATGCTCAGGAGAAACCTATAAATACCAGTCCAAGAATGTACTAGAGAGACTAACGAATGAAAATGAAGTGATAAGAGGTTATAATTGTATTCATTATTCTCATTAGTACTTATACTTTCATTTTTCACTCAAAAGACCAAAAATATCATTTGTATTATTCTGTTTTAGCCTTTATGTGTATATTTGAGAGATCTTGTAAATGAGAGTTTATATCTCTTAGATAATCTCTTTGTATTTATTGTTGTACATTTTCAAGTGATATTGCTAAGGGGTCTACTTTGTAAAAGTAGAAGATTGTAATTACCTAACTAATTGCTATAGGGCTTACTTGAGTTCAAGTAGGAGATTTTAGTGAATTTCGAAATCTTTAGTGAGGAACTAAGGTAGTAGAATAGACCGGTTGAATCGAACCACTATAAATCCTTTGTATTATTTTTGTTTTTTGCCTTTTAAATTTTCAAGTTTTGCAAACATTGTTTCATACTTAATGTTCTGTTACACTAAAACCTCTTTTTAAGCAAAAATTTGTAAATCTTAATCCAATTTTTAAAACACCCAATTCACCCCCACCCTTGGATGTGAAATGTCATTGTTTACACAAAGCTAACATGCACCATGCTTTAAATGAGAATGATTATGTTAAAATTTCTATATGCTTTAATACAAATCAGTATATCTTACTAATCGAAGTTGTGAGTTTGTTGAAGGTGTACATAGGGAAAATAAAAAGAAAGTTCTAGAAGACAACTCACATGTCTCAAAAGGAGAAAATTTAAATTCAAACATGTGCTTCATGGCTAAGGAAGAAAATGAGATAACCTCTACTTCTACTTATGGTAGTGATGATAAATTTTCTAAAGAAGAGTTATTAAATGATTTTAATGAATTACAAGTCAATTTTGAAAAACTTTACTTGAAAAACAAATCTCTTCAAAAGCAATTAAAGTTTTTATCAAATGAGTTGGAAGTTTCACAATCAAAAAATGAAATTTTACTTGCTTCCAATAAGAAGTTTTTATTGGAAAAAGATTTAAACAAAACTCAATTGAGATCCTTTAATGGTGCTTTGAATGAGAAACCTATTTTAAAAAAGAAGATTTTAAATTTATGTGATCATGATAAATATGTTCAAAATTTTTATAGTTCAAGAGCAAATGTCAAAAGTTTACCTTTACACACTTTTCATGATATTACATATTTTTATTATTACAAGATATGTAATATTATATTTCGTTGTTCTTTTAAAAAGAAATTATCTAGTGGTCCTAACATGAAATGAATTTCTAATGGAACAAAGATATTTAGTGTTTCTCTTACTTATCCCCAAGGATCCAAGCAAGTTTGGATATAAAATGTCCTAAACCTATAACTATGCCGAACAATTCACAACATAAAGGACAAGTTAGCAAGTGAAGGAAGAAAATGTCAGGGCCGGCTTCCGGATATACCTACTAGCATAGGACATCCGAAAGAGAGTTCATCCAAAATGGAATTACAGAAACAAACATAACCAAAACTTCATAAAATAAATGGCTCCCTTCTACTAAGAGCAATAATCTTTCTTACAATATTTCTTTAAGTTTACAAAGCATACAATTCTCAAAATAAGCAAACGGTCCATAACGTACTAAAGAAATAACCTTCGGTACTGGCCCTCCTCACAAGTTCCAGAAAATATTTAGGTCAAGGGAGATCTCTGTACACTATTGAAACTCAATTTTAAGACCCACTAAATTTTCCTTCTGCTATCGATTTTCCCTTACCTAGAATGACAACAAACAAACGAGTGAGCCACAAGGCTCAATAAGCATAAATATAGCAAAAGAAAAAATATAGATGAATCCCTGAAGGCATGAGTAAGATAAGAGTCAATGGAAGACTTCTACCCGCCATTGAGAACAAAACTTTAGATCATGCCTTCTACATCATTAAAACCTCCATAATTGGTATCCTTACTTAGCAACACGACACACATGCAACTCATAGAGTAATATTTGCACAACTTAAATGTTGGCATAAAACCCATTTCTTTCCATATGTGACTCATAGTACAAGAAGCCACCAACTCATGCTCATGTAATTTTATAAAATGATAGAACATACATGCGCCACATTGGCCCTCTAGGCCTCCATATCCATGACTATAATGCATACATATATATATCAAAATTCATCAGCCACCACAGTGGCAAGAGCATCACCTGCCGGGTTTATGGCCACCTCACCCACGCCAGGCACTCAATGGGATATCCCTTCTCACACTTGCAGAACTTAGCTGCCCTGCAAAAATAATACTAAGAGGCGCAACAATAATAATAATAGCAATGTATCATACAATGGAAGAGATTTCCGTGGACATGCCACCCAAAAACATTATTTATCGACTTTCCCAAACAAACTCAACATGGTTAGTATAGACTTAGGAAAGCCTTAACTTACTCAAATTATATCCAAAATATATCATATTATATATCAAATTAAAGCCCTCGAAGTCTAGTTTATGAGCCTTTAAACGGATCGCAATTCCAAATTCTACATCAAAATTTATGGTAAAAAAAGCGCAACCTGCGCAGAGTTGAAAAATGTTGGTTAGTTGACTTTTGGAAGGAAATAGTTAACTAAAGCTTAGTTGACTTAAGAAAATGCTTAGTCAACTCATTAACACCCATTAGTCGACTGGGTCGAGACTGGCACCTAAAACATGCAAAAACAGGCCTCTGATGAGTCGATTAAGCCCCAAAAATAGTCGACTCATCACCCACAACACACTAAATAACCCCAAAACACCCCAAAACAATCCCAACACAGACCATGGCTAATCTCTAACCCCCGAGTTGCCATTCTATGAAATAAAGATGGGGAAAACACGCCCCAAAGAGACCAAGAACAAGACTCAATGAAACCATTAAAAGAAGCCCATATTTTTTGGAAAAAGTTGGAAACAAGCCACACAACTCAAGCTTTAGAAACACCTCTTGGAGGTAGAAACATAACAACTTAGCTGAGTATAAAAATAAAGTCTTGCAACAAAAGACATGAGAAACAAAGAAGGATGTTTGCCTTTTCTTGATGAAGAAACCAAAGAGAAGATGAACACCTCAAGAGTCCCAAATCTCCCCACCTTTAGAACTTGATCCTCACACTCAAAGGAAGAAGAAATAAGAAGAAGAAGAAGAAGAAGAAGAAGAAGAAGAAAAAGAAGAAGTTGTCGAGAGAAAGAGAGATAGAAGAAAAGAAAATTAAAGAAGAAGCAAGAGGGCATGGCAGCCCTCCCACCAGCCACCTAACCCACCAAATTCTCACTTCACTTTCCACATTTGCCCCTCATACATATCACACACACAACACTTTATCAAGCCCCATTTTGGACTTTTAGCTTTTATTTCCATTTTCTTATTCATTTTCTTTAATCTCCCATTTACACACACAATATAACACACACATTTATATTTTATGCCTAAGCCCATTTTTACTTATGGCCCAAGCCCACTCCAAAAGCCCATGAAACTATTTAACCCAAACACTTCTTTTGGGCTACACCCTTGGTCCAAGCCCACTTCATATCACATTTATACTTTAGTTTTTCACACTCACAATAATTTACTTCCAAGAAAAATTTAACCAAAAAATACTATTATTAATTTAATTATAACTAACAATTAAGGCCCATATGACATGTCTTACACCACAATGCAAATATCATCTAAGACTCATTAAACAGGTTAGTACAAAAAATCCAAAGAAAAGCCCATGAAACTCAAATAATGAACCTTGGAGTCCAAAGGCAATTTAAAAGTGATTACAAATGGAAGAGACTCAACTATATCAATCCAAGGAGAAGGATTCCACAAAAGTTTTGCAAGAAACACCACTACAACAAAACAAGCTTTTTCACTATAATTTTTTTTTTGTATAACATTTTGCTACAAAATTATTAAATTATAGACAATTCAAAGGAGATAAAAATTTTCCTATCAAATATAATTTTTGGCTATGAAAATTTTATCGATATTATAAGTTTCTTAGTCAAAAGTTTATATTTTGTTACGAAATTATTACATCTTACGAAATTTAAATGTGCCAAATTTTTTGTCACAAATATAGTTTAATTATGAAAGTTTTATCTACGATTCTAAATTGCGTAGGCAAAAAATAAAATTTTACTACAAAATTATTAAATTATTGTTAAAAGATAAGTTTAAGTTTTTTTAAATCAGAAATAATGAAAATTAAAAAAAGTATAAAATACAAAACATAAAATATAAAATAAGTAAGACATAAAATTAATAATTATAAAATATTGCCTACTGTCCTGAGATGAGATTCGCCGGCCATTAAATTAATATACATAATTTGTCGTGACCTGGCGCTGATTTAAAGAGAAACTTCATTATATAATGCAACAAATAGCTATGTCACACTACAATATATATATATATATATATACATGGGCGGATCTACCGTGGGGGCAGGGGGTCGGCTCCCCCCCCCCCCCCTCAAATATTTTTTTTTTTAAAAAAATTATTATATTTATTTTAAATTTATATTTTTACCGGAACTAATCTCTTACCTCAAAAAATTTTAAAGGCTTAAGTTATTATGATAATTTTACTTATAATTATAATTAATCCTAGATATCATCTCTCCTCCTCACAATCTCTAACTCTTGTCTTTCAAATTTCTTTGATATTTTCTTTTTATCTTTTAAATTTTATTAATAAGTTATGGAATATTAAAAATGAGTTTTCAATTTTCTTAAATACACTACTCGGATTGTTTGGTTTTTAATAGAATTGAGAAATCCTCAAACTACAAACTGCACGGTTTGAGGATTTCTCAAACTGTGCCGAACCGCTCCTCGAAAAAACCTTGCAGTGCGATGTGGTGCTGTCAATTTTCATAATTTGTCAAATTTGTTGAACACTCCTAATTACAGACAAAATTTACTTATTAGTTCATTTATTTTTTTGACATTTTGATGTTTTTAAAGTAGATTCAAAGTGATTTAACTTATTTTTCTAATTTTGATTTGTTAATTAATGATATGGATTGTAGATTAAAAGTGTTTTTTATTTCTACTTGTCTACGTATTATCGCTCATAATTTGTCTCTAAATCTTTGTATTTGAGCAGATAAAATTTAAAGCAAAAATATTTTTGAAGAATTACAAAATCTTAATAATCTTGTACAAAAGTTAGTAGAGACGAAGAAAAATAATGTGTATTTATTAATTTACAGATTTGTGACACTAATATTTATTTTTCTTGTTACTATTGTTACAGTAGAAAGAATATTTTTTGTCATAAAACTTATCAAAAGCTAACTATACTATCGAATTAGAGATTAATAGTTATATATTAAAATTAATATATTTAATAAAATTAATAATAAAATTATTATACGATATTATCAAAATATAAAAATAAGTCAAGAATCATTATAGTAATTTACTAATTTTTTTAATATTATATTATTTTAAATTTTATTTTATTATTTAAATTTTTACCGACTCCGCCTCTGTATATACATGTGAAAGAGTGACTCATAATTATAAAAGGTACTATTATTCCATCATTTATTTTGATGGCAGTGTTTTTAGATAAATACTTCGACTTTGAAAGAAAGAATGAATATACATTGCATTTAAGAAGCTTGACGGTCACGGCAACGCTTGCTCTCGTGGCGTTAACGGAAAGCATACGGCCTGTTTTGGGACTTCCAATTCCTTAAGGCCCCCCACCCCATCAATAAAGGAATTTATTAACTTCTCCCTTCTTCTTCTTCGATAATTAGTGAAAGTCATTGATTATTATTTTTAACAAAATAACAGTAACAGTTATACCCATAAACTAAAAATCCAGATGATGGGATCCAAATTGAAATTAAAATTGACAAAAAGTTTAAATCGAAAACTGAATGGGTCGGGATTGCCAAATTGAAAAAATAAGGGGCCACATGAGTGATGTTAGAATCATGTAACAGTAGCACACAGACTGTTTGAAAAAGAAGAAAAATCTCTAAAAACGGATTTCATGAAGTACAAATGCAGACTGATATCATGAGAAACAAAATCCCCCACATTCCCTGCTCCTCGTTGATCCAGTTCATCTATTTTAATCACTCGTTGATTGACAAGACGAATTACAAGAAGAAACGCATTCGGAAAACAATTTCACTTTAAGAACATGATCTTGGTGTGCTTTCCATATCCAGCAGAGGAAGTTGGATTGAGGCTTTTGCCCTCTACCTCTCACTGTTCATTCATTCATTAATTCAATGATGAAGTGTCAGGGTGCCATAAAAGTATATGCTTGCTTCTTGATTCATCAAAAACAGTGTCAACCGTCGAGCTAGGCTAAAAGACTAGACTCCCACTTTGGCTTAATATGATCCAAATTAAGAGCTTAACAAGAAGTTTAGACATGTTCTAATCATTCTTCTGGCCAAGCATACACAACACAGTAAACTGCTCGCTGCTCCTCCAGCAACTACCATTTGTCCTATTTCAGCTCACATTCCTCCTGAATTTCCCCCTCTACATAGGAACAAGATTTTTATGAAGAAAAATACAGATACAAGAAAATGAAGAAATGCATGTAGGTTCCTAACCTTTGAGATATACAGCCAGATTTGCTTGAGCATCAGCTGCAGAGTTGAGCTCCTTGAAAATGGATAATGGATAAAAACATCCAAGGATTAAAATGAGAATTGGAGTGACACAGAAAGAATGAAATTATTATTAAAAAAAAAAAAAAGTGTCCTGAGCGTACAAGGCTCCCCAACTTTGAGAGGGTTGGGGGAGAATCATTGTTATACAACCTTCCGTTAAAGCTTTCCCTCTAGAATTTTTTTTTTCCCACAAGTTTTGAGACCTAGAGCACCATATCATCATCAACATCATCTTATCCTAATCATGTTAGGATTGATGATACGAAATTCAAATAAATTAATTTTTAAAAGTCACATTGACAATACAAATCCATGCAAAAGACATGGCATAATTTTTCGCTAAATGCCCTTTCTAACACAACCCTCTAGTTAGGCAATGAAGAGAAAATTCCAACATCATCTTCATATCTAAAAGTTTCATGAGATGGTGATAAAATTGATAAGGTCATGTTACATCACACGGTTGACATTGTGAAACCAACCTATACAAAATAGAAACGCAAATAACACCTAGAGCACCATGATGATCAGAAAGTAAAATAGCCAACAAATTAATTATTACACGTAAATCGCAAAGAGAAACAGCATAATTTGCAAGTATCAATATGAAGATTGTTGGTGGAGGATGGGTACCATTGAGGTTCTCCAACTAAATTTTCTGTCCCACTGTAAAGTCTAACTGGAGGGTACATTACTTTTGTTGGACTGCAAAACGAAATGGTAACATAATTCCTAATGATTTGAGTGCCAAAGATATACTACTCAATGAGGAAAAGTATCTGAGCTCAATGAAAGACTCGAGTCCTACTTGTCGTAAAGCCACCAACAAAGCATGGCAGCAAATTGGGCAGCGCCTTTCAATTAGTTAAAGCTTGTTAATTAGGTCAAGCAAAAAACTGAATAATTACTTAAAGGGTTTCTGGATAGCTTTTGCATAGGCGCTGTGTTTTTCAATTGTATGTAATTTGTGAAAACCAAAAATCAAATCTGCGCAAAATCAGGAACAAAGTGACGTCAAATGTAAGTTTAGACAAGTATAGCATGTTACGGGTTCAACTTGTTTGAAAGCTTCTATGTGGAGTGAAGAAATTCAAAAATAAATGCAAGGAAAATCTAGAATACCCTTTCAACATGACGGATCTCAAACGACATAAACTTATCCTTGAGCTCCTTGGCCACCTTACACAAGTTGGCCATGTTTGGGTTTTTAGTTTTCCACAGACCCTGAACCTGTAACACAATTATATCATCAATACACATTAATATAAATGAAATAAACAAATTGTACAAAAAAGGAATAAAACATATATAGTGAACTAATCCTGGCCACATGCTGAACAGAGAAGGAAGAAATAAAAAAGGTTAAACAGGTTCAGGAAGTGAAAAATTGTATTCCTCTTAAAGCAGTGGTTATCCTACATCCAAGGCTCAGAGAGTCGGACCTTGGACAGACATGACCCTTATATATTCAAGTGATTGCCACGGAAGGAAATAAGACAATCTAGGGAGAATCAGTTGAAGAATTGAATGATTGAATCATTTCAGCAAGTATGATTGAGGCAAAATTTATAGGTAATGATATCCTTCTTTTTTCCGGATATGTAATCAAGTGTGCATTAAAAAAGTGTGCCGAAAGGAAGATAAGTTTGAACAAATTGCATAGACAACCAATATTAATACCTAGGCATGATAATTTCCTTCAAGCAAATGCATTCCCTTCTGTTATTTGCACCTTGGAAGATTGTTACATAAGAAACATATGAATATCTGCGTGTGTGTCTTGCCTTCATTGGCAAACAGTACCTTAGAAGATTTGGCCTAGATGCCCATACCTGCAAAGCCACCTTCTTTAGGTTGGTCAGGTGCCGGCCTCAAGTATTGCAGGAGGACAATTGACTACTGTTTTCAAAGATATGGACCCTTTTTGGTGAGTTAATTCTCTTTCTGTCTTCTTATGTTTATCTGATGGTAATCTGTCTTCTTGAATAATCAACAAGGTCTCCTTTAGGGGAGAGTGTCTTGAAGAAACCCTACCCTGACTTCCAATCCTCGAACTGCTAAGATCCTTGGCCATTTCCTAGGTCATGACTCTAACCTAGGACTTGAGTGAGATGCTTTGCTAAAAGCTACATTGCAATGAAGGAGATCAGGACCGGACAGCAAAGCCCTGTTGAGGCATCATTAGATGAGTGGCTGTGTACATGGTTTTCACAAGGAATGACGGACCAAGGACATCTTCATCAAGTGGGTAAGATGGCTTTCAATCCTTGGCTGAAGGACAGGTAGTTGCATGCCGTCTTTGTAGAAAGAACCATTCGCACAAGCCACCTCAAAAAGCAAAAATGTGGAGCCATTGGGAGAACAATAGTGCACCACATAGGAAGCCAGATAATACCACATAGAGGCCTAGGATTGTGCCTCATGGAGTCATATACCTATGAGGTGGAGTATAAAAATTGCAACTTCCAGAAGAAATCAAGATGGTTGCATCTGCACCTAAGATACCTTAAATGGAAGGCAAGGCTTCAATTAATTTGCAAATAACACACTGTTTTTACATGTTATGTGGACTATTTAACAGGAAAGGAATAAAAAAAACCTTTCCGAGAGACACATCGTCGTAAGGATCATTCTCACCATCCTATTCATTTGGATACCAAAATCTGTTAATTTACTTATCCATCCATTTTGTCTGTGCACTGTTTTTTCTAGTTGACAGTAATAACAAGAATAATCTTTTACAAAAAGCTACATTATTTGAGATCAACCAAAAGAGTACCAATTCATGTATCTAGAGTAAGCATAAAAAGCAAAGTGAAAAGAAATCAAGTAAATTCAGACACTTGATGAAGAAATGTTAAGACACAAGAGATGAAAACAAGGTCAAATAAGTGAAGCCGACAACAAAGGGTTACATGGGGTGTGCAACTACCATAATTGGTAATATGGAATCGCACTAAAAAGCCTTGTAGTTTAGCAAATGCCAAAAACATAAAAAAGGCATGTATAAGCACATCAACTTCACCCACAAAAAAACTTCAAAGATTGTCATGCCTTACAATGGATAATAATATCTTCTTACAGAAAGTCATCAATAAAGAAGTGCACACAATCTACTTTTACATAAAATCATGCACTGATACATTATTGTTTTTAAGTTTTATTTTTCTAGGAAGGAAATGAGCAATTTTTAAATTTTTTAATGTTAAACAAAGAAGAACAAAGAAAAATTTGGTGGAAATTCATACAATCATTTAGAGAAGTGAAAGAAAGCAAACACATAAGACAGCATAGAAAAACACCTTGTGTCCAAGCACACACACACACGCACATGCACACACAAAAAAAGACACCAACCTGCATGCATACAAGTTTGGAGTCTCCTTGGACACGAATGTGTTTAAATCCTTTCTTAAGTGCAAAATTTAATCCTAAAATCACTCCCCGATATTCAGCAACATTATTAGTAGCAATTCCAACTCCTTCCCGCACTTGATAAACCTACAGACACTCAAAGTTAGGTAGGAACATTTTTTGAGGCCTATAACATGCAAGAAAGTGGCCGCATACCATACTTCCACCTTCAGCACGCAGCACAGCACCTGCCCCAGCTAGCCCAGGATTCCCTTTTGAGGCACCATCAAACTCAAGAATACAGGAACTCTGCATATGCAAGTAAATGATGCATCAAATCGAAACATATTCACAGGCAACAGTACAGAAGGCAGTTCAAAAATAAATACTTGCAAACCAGAAGAAATCACTCAGTTTATCTTACTATTAGCAAAGAAGAAATTTAAGAGACTGCATTGAAGTTGATTTTCCAAAAGGTATAATCATATGAAATATCCTACAGTGATACTCCTCCTGACTCACTGTGGATCTTTTTCTTTTTGCTTGGCACTGTGAATCCATGTTAACTTATTTCAAAAGGTTTCCAAAGGAATACCATTGTTTAGTGGTAGGCTGGTAGCTATATAGGAAATTTATTTTCTTCATTTTTTAAGATCCAACTTTTGTAAAGTACCAACATGTACAAAATATGTGTAATTGAGATGAGGATGTCATGCTGGTGCTTTCAAATAATTAAAAAAAATAAAAAATGAGATTATACTTAATAAGGTTAGAGTAACAGTTATTGCAGATAAGATTTTTGGGCATGTAAGAAAAAGACCAATTGAAGCATCAGTGAGGCAATTAGATGAAATGGGGGAATGTGTAACCAAAGAGGGGAGGAGATAAAACAACACATGGATGTAAATCCTTAAACATGACATAGGACATAGTAGCCTTATAGAGGATATGCCCATGTATAGAGAAGGCTTGAAGTCTAGAATTCATGTAGTCGACCTGGCTTGGTGGGATTAAGCCTTGTGATTGTTGTTATTGTTAAGATCCGACTTTTATTTTTGTTCTATTTCATTCTTTTTGCATGCAGAACGGAATGGAGACTAGAGTATTACATTTTACAATATTATTAACACGCTATCGAGTGCTTTGGAAGATAATTCATGGTTTACCCCTGAAAGCACATGAATTATAATTTATGATAAATTCATGGTGGACATAATTAGTAAAATACAGGCCTTTTTGCAACCTAATGATAAATTCCCAGTGAGGGACATAATTAGTAGACCAAAATACAGTCCTTTCAGCAACATATATTGTAAGATGTTTCAGCCTGACACCTAATGTAATAAAGATCCAAAACTTCACATGAAGATAACTATCAATAAATCAAATTTCCGTTCACTATCCAATTTGCATAATGTTGTACAGAGGGCCTCAGAGTTCTGCTGCCAATATTACATACAGAAAATGCACATGAACTGCTTCAATTCAAATTAGTTTTGAATGTGCTTCATCAAGAAGCCATATTCAGCTCCATCTGGCTGAGGACTGTGCGCCCCAAGAATTAGTCTTAAAGAGTTTTAGAAAAACAATCAATGAGACAAGAAGGAGGCCATGATTTCTGTTGAGAGTAAAAATAATAATATAAAAGATAAGTTAACCTTCTATTTACCATCTTAAACTTTTAGATGAAATGGTAATAATTCAACATGGTATTAGAGCAGACAAAGATTTTGACTTCAAATCTCATAGCTAACCCAATATTTCCTTTATTGCACGTGTTTGAACCAATTCTACAGTGAAACTTAGCCACATGTGAAGGTGTGTGTTGAGAGTAAAAATGATAACATATAAAAGATAAGTTGATTCTCTATCTACCAATGTAAACTTTTACACGAGATGGTGGTTAACAATTCAATAATTTCATTGCTATTCCATAATATTGTGGCAATCCTTTCTTAAACCATTGGCAACAACATATGTTTTTAAAGAGTCCCACAATCGATCATTATCAGCTTCAGGCACTTTATTAGATTAGACCATACTTAAAAAGTCCATCTAAAGCAACTGTATTGATCAGAAATTTAA
The DNA here is from genome assembly GCA_036245055.1 of Diospyros kaki. Lineage (NCBI taxonomy): Eukaryota > Viridiplantae > Streptophyta > Magnoliopsida > Ericales > Ebenaceae > Diospyros > Diospyros kaki. Next base: position 37,970,141 of record BSEG01000016.1, read on the forward strand.
ATTACATTGCATTTCCCTAAGACGCACAAATGTAGCCGCGGCATGGACATATATATTCTAAGACAACAATTTTCAAAAAAAAATAGACAACCAAACTCCAATAGTAGATTGAGTAATTTTCTCAACACTACTAATGTTGAAGGTATTCCCTATTCACAGTCAGTCCCAACCCAGAAAAAGGAGGAGGATTCTATGGTTAAAAACATACAAAAATGCTTATTAAACACTCCGTTTTTGAATCAAAACAAGGGAGAGACTTTTGAATTGGGATTAAAGGGCTCTAGTCCTGTTAACAACGGTTATCAAACAATTTAGTCCAGGAATTGAATGGGGCACTGCTCTGGTCTTACACTTGTATCAGAGCACCCCCCCCCCCCCCAAAAAAAAAAAAAAAAAAAAAAGGTCAACAATTTTGAACTCCACAGGTAAGAAAATCAATTGCCTTGTTCCGCCAGCTCAGCTAAAAATTGTATGCATGTGTAGCTATGAAGCCTAGAGCCCAGCTACATGAAAACTGTTAAAGCACTTTCAGCTACAATTACAGATTATCTGCTTGTTTTTCTTTTCTTCCACAAAAACATATCATGCAATTAACTTCATGAATAAATAAAATAAAGTCAATTTATACAATTATTGAACTAATTGAATCAATACTAGAACCCATGAACAGCCACCTGTACTGGTTCAATAGCAACTTATTTTGACATTCCCTCTATCTCCTTGTATTATCCATTACTGACAACGAACAAAAAAGAAATTCAACAACTTTTGGCCTTGATTTAAGGCTTCTATGCCAATTGTTCCTTTATATACACATTGAACACTCTAAAAATAGAAAAAGTCAAGTAAGTCACACTAGTGCATATAATTTGAGAACATTTAAGGAAAATTCTGAAATAAATGCCAAGAAATGAAACGTACAGGACCAGGATAATAATTAGTTGGAACGTAGCCAGAATTTTGCAATTTGGCCTGCTTTCTTGGGGGTGTTCCTGAAGATGAAGTTGATCCAAATACCTCACGCTGAAGAAGAAATAACCAAATTTGTGGAAAAGAAAAAATAATCAGCCAAATAATCAAATTTCAAGACCCAACATTTGGACCAAGAGGTTCTCAAAAATGTGAATATGCAGAACAACAAATTGCTGCAACAGCACCCATCAGTCACCATACCTTTGAACCGTAGCATGTCAAACAATACAAAGTGGTTACTTAAATACCAGGTATCTAAATTGTAATGTATATATTATATAAAGCAACCCCCTCTGTCAATTAGTTGGATTTTCTCCTTAGAATCATATCTGTGTTAAGGCAAGCATTAAAAAAGGTGAAAAATCATAAGGCGGTGGGACCAGATAATATGCCAATAGAAGCATGGAAATGCATGAGAGAAAAGGGCATCTCTTGGCTAATAAAATTATTTAATGCGATCCTTAAATCAAAAAAGATGTCAGATAAGTGGAGGAAAAGTACTTTGGTTCCTATATACAAGAACAAAAGAGATGTTTAAAACTGTGAAAATTACAGAGGAATTAAGTTAATGAGCTATACCATGAAACTTTGAGAGAGAGTAATAGAGCAAAGGTTTAGAAAAGAAACAGATGTCTCAGAAAATCAGTTTGGTTTCATGCCTGGTAGGTCAACAATGGAAGCTATATACCTATTGAAGTGCTTAATGGAAAGGTATCGGGATTAGCAGAAAGACCTGTATATGGTGTTTATAGATCTAGAAAATGCCTATGATAGGGTGCCTAGAGAAGTATTATAGAGGGTTTTAGACAAGAAAGAAGTCCGAATAGCCTATATACAAACCCTTAAGCACATGTATCATGGTGCAAAGACAAGGGTCAGAACATGCGGAGGAGATACTGAACCGTTTAAAATTATAATGGGATTGCACCACGATTCTACACTAAGTCCATACTTATTTGCTTTAGTAATGGATGAACTCACTAAATACATTCAGACAGAGGTGCCATGGTGTATGCTATTTGCAGATGACATAGTGTTGGTAGATGAAACAAAAGAGGGAGTGAACACTAAGCTTGAGTTGTGGAGAAACAATTTAGAATCTAAGGAATTTAAATTAAGTAGAAGGAAAACATAATATATGGAATGTAAATTTAGTAAGAATGCAATAGCGGAGGATGTTATAATAAAATTGGAAGACCAAACCTTACCAAAAAAATGCCATTTTCGATATTTGGGATCAATGATTCAAAAAGATGGAGAAATTCACGAGGATGTCACGCATAGAATTAAGGCAAGTTGGCTAAAATGGAGAAATGCATCGGGGGTGTTATGTGATGGTAAAATCCCATTAAAACTGAAAGGAAAATTCTATAGGTCAGCTATAAGACCAGTCTTATTATATGGCTCAGAATATTGGATAGTTAAATACCAGCATGAGCAAAAGACGAGCGTAGCAGAGATGAGGATGCTAAGATCATAGTTGTTAAAGGCGCGCCTAGGCGCAAGGCGCCAGTTCTGCGCCTCACCTGGGCCGAAGCGAGGCGATTTCAACGAGGCCCTCGCCTTGCACGGTGAGGCGTCGAGGCGAGAGGCGCGCCTCATGAAACTACTTTTAATTAAAACCTAGGCAGCCCAATTTCTCCCCTCTTCTTGATTCCAGCATGTATACATTATAACATATTTACATTTTTTTAGTTTAAATAAATGTCCACATTTTCTTTTATTTATATTTTACCTTCCATTTACTTTAATACATAAATGTAAATAAGAAAGTACCCCCCATTTGGATTCAATAAAAATATCTAAAAAATCAAAATTCATAACAATAAGAAAATAAAATTTTGATTTTAATACAAACTCAAAATTTAGCGATTTTACTACCCCCAAAATACATACCTACTATTTCTTGAAAAATTCATTAAAAATCATTTTAACAACAATGAATATTAGTTATCAAAATATCGGGAGATAGTTTTTCAAAATGAAAACATTTTTTTATATGCCTTCTTATAATACGCTAATCTTCTAAACTTAGAAAAATAACATTTTTCAAAATGAAAACATTTTCTTAATTGTGGACTTGTAGTGTTTATATGTTTGTTTAGAACTTTGTATGATGATTGGTACTTGTTTGAATTTGAGACTTTAAGTTTGAACTTTGATGATGTTTCTAGTTTAGAATTTGCATGATGAATGAATCAACTTTGATGATGTTAGTTTAGAATTTGAAAATAATGAATCATTAATGATATGCATGTGTTATTATTGATAATTTGATATTTTTTTATGATTTTATAAGATTTTGAGTTTTTTTTTTAAAAGGTGCACCTCGCTTCGCAAAGGCGCTCCTCGCCTCGTGTGCCTCGCGCCTTTCAGAACTATGGCTAAGATGGATGTGTGGCCATACAAGAAAAGATAAAATAAGAAATGAGGTTATTCGTAATAAGGTAGGAGTAGTGCCAATCAAGGAGAAGATGAGAGAGACTAGACTAAGATGGTTTGATCATGTGAGAAGGAGACCAAGGACGCTCATGTGAGGAGAGTTGATGAAATAGAACAATTAGTTAAAAAAAAAATATAAGAGACAAACCCAAGAAGATTTCGGGAGAGACATTAAAGTTTGATATGAAGTGTATGGGCCTAAATGAAGATATGACAAAAGACAGAAATACATGGAAGTCTAGAATTCATATAGCCGACCCCATATAGTGGGATAAAGGCTAGATATGTTGTTATTGTTGTTAATCATATCTGTGTTAAGATTTTAATTAGATGCATTAGGCAAATCTCCTTGTCAAGGTTTAAATCCATCGATCCACAAACAATCATCTGGCAAGAAACACACTTTCTAATTGCCAACAAAGTCCCAACTTTTCTTCCTCTCATATGAAATGCTTGTGGCATAGAATGTCACAAAAGGGTGATTGACTATGTCAGCACTTACGTTGCACTGGCAATCCCATACCAACTCAAGTTGAAATTCATTCAGTCTAGATACTTCTTGAGAGTGTTTAACTCTCATGGAGTTCAACTCTTCACACGTTGAAGTATTTGGGCCATAACTTTTACTTGGATATCCAACTAAGTTGATTCTTGTACCATTGGAAAGAAGATTTAAAGAGTTTATGACTTTTTATCCCACAAGGATTTTCTGGTTTTTATGTTTTGAGGTCAAGAATGGAGTTTGAGATAGTGCAGGATTGATTCACAATGTGTCCCAACCAACTTCTTCCATTCTTTGAAATGAAAGAATACATTCACAAGGACTAAAATCCAAATAGCTGATTTATCGAATTCCCTCGGGGCATTCTAACACCATTATGTATTTTGTTCGAAAAATGAACAGTTTTTTGAATCTAAATTTGTTATTTGGCTAGAACATGGTTTGCTTTCAAGGTCTTACACCTTTCATCTTCTTCCTCTACAATGGTGGATGTCAAAGGCCATAAGGAGCAGAGAATTCACCGAAAAGACTCTAAACATAACTTTGCAAAGATCAATATTGTATTCACACTTTGTGGGTTCAAGTTTCATGATTCAGGCATCAAGGCATCTTGGGATTGCCTGTCAAGATTGTGCACTCCAGCACAAGAAACCGTTCATCATGGCTGTCCCTAGAGCAAAATGGTTTCTACCTTCAGGTATATACATAGGGTGGTGGTGAACCTTCTGTGTCAGGTAATTTTCATTGATTGTAGTGCTTAGCTTGATCTGATTCTTCATACCATCTCTTGGTTTGTTCTCTCAATACTTCTCTATTGCTTGAGTTATAGTTTGGAAGTAGTTTTAGTTTATTGTTTGCATTATAATTGTGATTGAATAGTTTTATCAAATCCATGATGACAAATAAAAAATGTTTATGCTAACTTTTCAGTTCAAAGAAAAATAATGTTTGACAAAATTTGAGCAAAATCTTGAGACAGATACCCAAGGAAACATACATGAAAAAACACACTTGGAATGTGGTGAAATTCAAGCTGCTCTCTCAGAGAAGTTGCTGAAAATGAAGTGGATCCAAATACCTCATGCTGAAAACAAATAACCAGATTTTTGAAAAAGAAAAAATTATCAGGCAAATAATTAAATTTCCACCGGACTCAGTATTTGGATCTGGAAGGTTCTCAAAAATGTGTATATGCAGAATAACTAATAGCAGTAACAGCACCCATCATTCACCATATCTTTGCACCATAGCATGTCAAACAATACCAAAGTGGTTACTTACATACAAGGTATTCAACATTGTGATGTATATAAAGCAACCCAATCTGCTAAGACTAGGTCAATTAGTTGGATTTTCGTCTTACAATCATATCCATTAGACTTTAGTTAGATGCATCAGGTAAATCTCCCTCTGAAGGTTTGAATCCATTAAACCACAAATAATCATCCAGCAAGAAACACACTTTGTATTTGCCAATTGTCCCAACTTCTCTTCCTCTCATATGAAATGTTTTTGTGGCATACAATGTCAGAAAAGAGTGATTTGACTATGTCAGCATTTCAGCTGTGTTGGTAATCCAACACCAACTTGAGTTGAAACTCATTCAGTCTCCAAAGTTATAGGTGAAGAGTATGATTGAGAGTGTTTACAAGTGATTAAAGTCATGTTATAAGTTTCCAAGGATATATTGTTGTAAGCTGAAGCAAGTCTAGAGCAGAAGTGAAGAAAATAAAGAATTCAACTCTTCACACCCTTAAGTATTTGGACCATAACTTTTTACTTGGATATCCAACTAAGGACAAATTTTCAAATAGCTGGTTTATCAAATTCTCTCAGGGCATTCTAACACCATTATGCATCTTGTTCTAACAGTGAAATTTTCTGAATCCAAATTTATTATTTGGCTAGAATATGGTTTGCTTTTGAGGTCTTATATTTCTCAATTTCTTCCTCTACAATGTAGATGCCAAAGGCACCATAAGGAGGATACAGAATTCACCGGAAAGACTCAGCAGAGAACTTTACAAAGATCAATAGTGTGTCCACATTTTGTGGGTTCAAGTTTCGTTATTCAATCATCAAGGTGTCTTGAGATTGCCTTTTAAGACTGTGTGTTCCAGCACAAGAAATCATCCATCATGACTGTCCACTGATTCCACCGTGAGGGATAATACATAGGGTGTTCATCTTGTAATTTTTGTTGACGGTAGTGCTTAGCTTGATGTGATTATTCATATCATTTCTTGGTTTGTCTCTCAATACTTGGTTTCCTCATAAATCTTGCCTCCTTTGTTGGTCCCCTACTTTTGGTTGGACTCAAGAGGGGATGAATTCAATCTAAGTTAATTTTAATAAATTTTTATCTTATAATATTTTCTTTGAATCTTGTTTATATTTTGGTGTCAAAATATGATTCTTGATCTATATAATCATGGTTCAATGTACTCCACTCCTACATCCACTCTACAAGGTTAACCCACCATATATTCCATATCAATAATCTCCCTGAGGTTTTCACACAAGTTCACCTACAATACTTGGTTATAATCACCTAGATTTGTTCAGGCTCTAGAAAGCCAAACAAACAAAAGTTCTAATACAAATATTACAAAACGTAGTCCACACTTGGACCAAATATAAATATTAATAAATACCATACAGCATTGATATGTTAAGGCTCTAATGATGAGACTTAAAATATCTTTCAATACGCCTTCGTTGCTTTGTAATAAATGGGACTTTTCTTTGAATGGCTGGAGAATAGATTAAGAGTATGGCGGTTTAATGCAGCCTCTTCTTGTCATTTTGAAAGGTTATTTATAGCCCAAGGCCTTCAAAACATCGTTGCCAACGGCAACAACAGCATTTAATGTGAGATGAGGATGCAAGCAACAAAACAGCACACTTAGAAAATAGCCATTATGGCCAACAATCGACTGTCACCATGGACAATCACCTTTGAGATAGACTGCAATTTGAATTTTGAATCTGGCTTAAAGTCAGTGTCTCAGGGAGATCGACAATGAGGTCAACTTTCAGAACTTCAAATTTCAGAACAGAATGCCTGGAAGATCTGACTATTTGTTCTGATAGTCAATTGTGAATCGACTGTAACTGTCCAGTAACCAAAGCACATCAACTGGCACCATGAGATTCAAATTTGATAAACTGCCAACCCAAAGTCAATTATGAATCAACTGGGAAGACCAGTGACCAAAGAAGTTTGATTGTGCTTTTGATATTCGACTTCAGATCAACTGCTGGGAACTGATTTTGGAATAAAAAAACAAATGTCTTCTGGATTCCAAGACCTTGTAAGTTTCAAAAATACTTGGAACTAGTTTTTTTTTCCTTTTTATGTAGTTTTAGTTTATATAATTTAAATTGATTAGTTTTAGCAAATCCATGACATCAAGTAAAACATGATTTTGCTAACCTTTCAGTTCCAATAAATACAATAACATATAAATTAACTTAGCAAAACCCAAGCGGCCAAACTAGCCTTCTCTCCTACAGCCTTCTGCCACTACAAAATACATACTGAATAATATTTGTAAGCATATCTCCAGCATTATACATATACTGATGGTATAATTATACTGTCGCATGTCCCAAAGGGGTAAGCTATTGTGCATAATCTCAAGTGTCTTGAGTTGTAGCTCCATGGGTGATTCAGTTTCAAACACAATACACCTAGTCCTAGTAAGTGCTACTACGAAAGTCACAAGACAAGCCTTATCCAACTAGACACAATTGAGCACACTGCTCAATTAAAAGTTGCCAGAAGTAAACTTTATCTCATGTATTAGATTTCACTACATGTGCATGTGTATGCAGATTCCAGATATAATACACAGCAAGTAGAAGTAAATGAAGAACCTTACAGAATGGCATTGCTTATTGTCCTATATTATTTCAAGGGGGCACTTATTTACCGAAGCAAATTTTGGTTAGTTTCTAATAATTCGATGCAGTGAGTCAGTTATTTCTACTTCCACCCTCCCCCACACCCAAAAAAAAAAAAAAAAAACTGAACTTGTTATTAACAAAATATATATACATCCCAGAACAAGGAATACCTGCGGTCTCTTTTCTGGATTACTCTTGCCCAATGCTTTTCCTCCAGCAGAAGCTGGTTGCTGAAAGAAATCAGTACTCAATTATATCATAACACTGCAAGATGAAAACCTACCATATAAAAGAAAAGGTTAAACAATTCCATGACCTATAATTCAGCAGCACTACACACCTGGTGTAGCTTCCAAGCATGACAAAAGGCAAAGAAGGGGATCCACGATCATATCTTGGATATGAATTAGAAAGCATACATGCTTTATATGATGATTCTTAAAAGAATCAAATGGATAAACATTGATCTCACAGCAATGAAAAAGATCCTAGCGTTCAAGGATAAACTGTTTCTGATGTACAATCCCGTGTTTACTGGAGTCTGTTAAGCAGTAGCAGCAAGAAGACACAAGACTTAATGTCGCTAAGTGGGATCAAGAACATGGATTCTAGCTCACCAATCATCTATATCTATGATTATATCTTCTGTAAGACCATTGTTTATATATAATCCATGACTACTGGAAAATAACCACCTTCCTTCCATGTTTTGTTTCTCCCAACTCCAAGCTTGCTCATGCACAGTTAATTTCAAAAGTTAATTCACACTCTTATTAGCCAAGTTCATCTGAATCAGGCATGGGGATATAACTATGAAAGAAAAGCACGGAATACAACAAGTGTCCTTCGGTGAACACAAATCTAATCCAGAAACAGCAGAACTTATAGCGGCAACTGCAGAAGATGATTACAGTATCTAACCTGAAATGGGCAGACAGCAAGTTGACCAAAAACATCATCTCGCAGATCAGTGGCCTTGATAGAATAAACAGCATTCTTAAGCCCATGTGAGGCAAGATAATCCTCAGCCTCCTTTGGCAAGCAATAACCTTTAAAAACACTAACAGAAGGATTGCAAACCTAAAAGGAAAATGTCAATGAACCAAAATAAATGAGTGCTGCAAAGAATAGCAATGGCCTCATTTGTATTTCTTGGAGACTTGAAGAAATTCTTATCCTAGAAATGAAATGAAAGTCGTAAATACTTCTGACAACATCAAGAAAAACCATTTTATTCAATACAAAGTGCACAACATGACTAATGCTCTCCAATATAATGAAAGTACAGATATCTTTTTGTAGCATCTTTAATAAAACCTTGAGAAAAAGAGGGTTTCAGAGCTTCCACATAAACTTTGAGTCAGTGGCACAGATGATCAGAATCTGTGTTCCAAAATCCATCCATCTAATAAATCATGAATTCAAGATAAAGAAGGTACTGAAGGAAACTTCCTTGTTATCATGATGGCTTTTGTTCAATTGCCAACTAAGCAATGCAGCATCCAAAGTCACTGAAAGAGAGAATGATATACGAAATAGAAATAGATAAGTAACTAGTAAAGAAACATTACAGCGGATCCAATTACAGCTTGGCAATCATCCAAATTTTTGTAGAAGCCAATAATGTCCCCCTTCCTGACAACATAAAAAGCATCCTTCTCATCACCCATTGAGTCTGAGTCTTACTTCACCTGTAAGCACAACACATTACTATATCCCCAAATAGACTAGTGCAGAATGCCAAATCTCATCAAAACAAAAATTGATTATCAAATCGCTATTTGATCAATGCCAAAACTCATCGAGATGAAATTGACAATCAAATCGCTAGTTGATCAGCATGTTGTTTGAAGCTCTAATTCATGGAGTAACGCTTGCATTACATGACCGAAATGTATAAGCACTGCAATGATGATTAAATGGGTGGGTTTGGATTTCCATTATTGAACAAAAAATCTTGATCGTTTCAAGTAAAATCATTCAAACAGTAAAATCCCAATCATATAGGCACACCTATTTAACAGGGAAAACCAAAACCCTGATCGTAAAAATTAAACCTAGAAAGTAAACCGAATCACTTCATTCTTCCCATGCTTTTCGATGAACCAAGAAAAGAGGGTAAAGGACAATCAGAAAATAAAAAAACTGTTGTGCGAACAAAAAACGAAAACGAAAGGAAAAAAAGGAGAAAGTTCACCTTCTGGTCGCTGGCAAAGATGGGCGAGAGAGAGAGAGAGAGAGAGAGAAATGTCCGATTAGTAGGTAAGATGAGAAAACATCAAGAGGTATTGGAGGGAATCAGCAAACCAGCTTGGGGAATCAGCAAACCAGCAAGAAGCTCTCCGAAGACATAGTAGTTGTGCAGGAAGGAAGCCTCAACCTTCCTTCAAAACTTGGAGTCTGATTGTATGCTTCAAGCTCTGTTTTTTCATTTTTCAAATTTGGGAACAACAAATAACTAATTTTAGAAATTAGTTCAGAAACACTAATGTTACATGTATACACTTAATCCATATTCCAAAATTTGTTTTCACTTCCATTGCTTTTGCTTCAAATTATTAATTAAATTAAGGCTTTATACATTGGAAGCTCTTTAAATTTTTAAAAAATATAATATTTCGTATATTATCTAATTTATATCTACTCTTTATCCTTAAATGAATATTTTAGGTCATTTTTAATTCAAAAGTTGATTAAGAATAAACAAAAAAAACGTAACGATATCACCTAATAAGATGAATAGAAAAAATATTGTATACACATAAAAAAAATACTATTTATATTGAACGGTTTGTATATATGAAATTTTAAGAAATCAAATTGAATTATATTCTATAATTAATGTGTTCATAATAGTTTATCAAGCCTTAAACACATAATAAACAAATAAATTCTGAATGTTAAACTCTAAACTAACCACACAGCACAACAAAAATAGAATGTTTGAAAACAAAAAACACACAAAAGTAGCCCTATGGGGCACAATTGGGTGACAAAAGATGGGGTTGTTTGTCATGCTAGAGGCCATTAGTGTGGGTTCGATTTCTGAGAAAAGATACTGACTTCCTAACTTTCTTTTGGGAGAGGACCTTGATAGTGATATCAGTGGATCCAATCTCAAGCTCTAGTCAATCAGGCATATCCCGCGATTTATTTGGTAGCAGCATTGAGGGGTCGAGATTGCTATCTCTAGATTAGTCAGGCACAAGTCTGAAATTGAATCATAAAAAAAAAAAAAAAAAAATACACACAAAAAAAGTAGAACTTTACATTTGGAATCATTGCTCCACTTTCCAAAACAAAACAATGGTGTCCATTATGTGACTTGGCTCTCCTTTTTTTTTATCCTACTTTACTTAGCAATTATTGATTAGAGCCCTTATCAGGTTTTCTCTTCCTCCATCCTTTCTTTCTACCAAGCCTTGGTATAGTCTAAAAACAGAATTTAAAACAGAATTATAACTTGAACACATCATAAGTACAAATCAGTATAAAAATAGAAGTCAGAGCATAAATTTATTACTCCTAAAGTTGTCTTGCACAAGCTACATGTCATAATTCTCCCCTTCCCTCACAGATTTTCTATTTTTTTAGGCTCGTTCTTATCTCTTCTTCTCTTTTTCTTTGGTCTTCATGACATCTTCACCTCATGAGGCTCAATAAGCTCTTACCAATCTCTTTCCAAAATCTTTTTTCCCTATTAGGCATCAAGTTATGGCAATATGAGTTTAGTAGGTGTCCTCCTTGTACCAATGTGCAACAAAGTTCTCCAAATGTTAACAAGCAAACAAAATTGCAAATACAACATGTTCATAACATTTTTTATCAACGATTCTGTTATGTTATTTGCGTCAAGCAACTCTTTTGTTGTCTAACTCGGCTTGCTAAGGTGGTGGGGGGTGAGTCCCACCCTCCCATGGGCCCACGCCCCCCTTTCATTTTGTTCGTGTTAAGTAACATAAGAGTTATTCGACGTGAACAACAAAACAAAATCGTTCCCATTAAATCTTATTCTGTGAAGGTGTATTTCATCCATTTCATCTCAAGTGCGTGATTATCATCCTTGTTATAAAAATTAGATATCTCATATGCAAATTCTCCATTCCACTCCATAACCCAATTACAACCATTTTCCTCGATTTTTACAGCCTTTGGAAGGCAACTGGGATATGTCAGATATCCAAGTTGTTGCAAATTGTCTTTTGATATGGCAATCCTTCTCATCGCCATCACCCTTGTCTCTAGTATGGATACTATTGATTTGTGCCTAGGATCTAAAATCCACCCACTAAAAGTCTTTGTCATTTCATTATCAACCACCTCTTTAAACTCTGCCATAATCAAAATCAAAACAAACAAATTAAGCAACACAAAAATAAACAGATTAGGTAACATTTAAAATAAAACTAAAACAAATGCATGTACCTTCTGCATATATGATATTATAACCAAGTCTGCCACATTTTCAAGTTGCAAATCATGCGGCAACAATCTTACAAACCAAGTCTAAATGGCATTGGTCTTGGCATTTACTACAGCCTAGCAATGCAAAACATCTGATTGCTCACATCTATTGTGCCATGAAAAATCGGGAGGAGAAAAATGAGGAATTTTTAATAAATGAAGGCTCGCGGCAAAAGACTTGCCGCAAAGTGGCCTCGCGGCTAGAGGCTGGCTGCAAGGGCCAGCCTTGCAGCAGCCTTGTTGTGAGATATCTCGCGGCAGCCTCGTGGTAAACGCCCCTTCTCAATAAAACCTAAGCTCAATTCAGCAATCGCTATGTGTCAGCACCAGTCATATTTGAAAATCGTGACTTATAAATACTCAGTTATAGGACATTGAAGGGGGTTTCAAATTTCAGTAAAATTTTGACACATTGACTGTATTTTTCACTATTTTTGTGAATAGTTATTTAGATTCTGTACTAACTCAGGTATCAAAGGGTCGTTGCGGGAGAGAATTCTCGCGAACCTTCTAACCCATTTTCGAGCATCAACATGGTCAAATTCTTGCAACGAGGAAGACTCTTGTGGCGAAATCCTTGTGATGAAACCCTTGTGGCAAGACAAATCCTTGTGGCGAGGAAAATTCTTGTGGCGAATTTCTTGCGGCGAGACTAGAGATGGCAAACGGGTCGGGCCAGGCCGGCCTGGCCCGCCACGAAGTGGCACGCGGGCCGAGCCAAATCGGCCCGTTTAAAAACGGGCCAGCAAATTACTGGCCCTAGCCCAGCCCTACACGGGCCAAACGGGCCCGCCCAGCAAAGATAGGCAGTGAGCGAGAAAGGGCGAGGGGCGAGAGAGAGCGAGGGCACGGGCGACAGACAGCGAGCGAGGGCGAGGGCTAGGGGCGCGGGCGAGGGCTAGGGGCGCGGGCGACGGCGACGGCAAGACAGAGGGCAAGCGAGGGCGAGAGCGAGGGGCGCGAGCGAGGGCGAGGGCGGCGGGCGAAGGCGAGGGCGAGGGCGAGAGCGAGGGGCGACGGTGACGGCGAGACAGAGGGCGAGCGAGGGCAAGAGTGAGGGTCGCAGGCAAGGGCGACGGCGACGGCGAGACGAGGGTGAGGGCGAGGGCGACAGAGGGCGAGGGCGAGACAGATGGTGAGGGCGAGAGGTGAGGCTGGGGGGGGTTGTGTGGCCGATTGGCAGGCCAAGCGGCCCAGCCCGGCCCGCCACCATTTGGCCCGCTGGGCCAAGCTGGCCGGGCCAAATTGGCCCGGCCTTAAATGGGCCAGCAAAATGCTGGCCCTAGCCCGGTGCCAGGCCGGGCCCATTTTGCCATGTCTAGGCGAGACAGATCCTAATAGCAAAATCCTTGCAGCGAGCATCCTTGTGGCAAGCTCTCTTAAGGCAACTTCTCTCACGACAACTTCACTTCACCCGACACCGAGCTCGAGCGAATCCCATATCATAAATTTTAATTATTATATTTTTGACAACAACATCTTTGCGAATTGCCACCAATAATATACCCTTACAAGCACCCTTCAAAAAGCATCCATCCACACTAATAATCTTCTTGCACCCTTCTGTCCAACCTTTTTTTAAAGCATCAAAACAAATGTATACTTTGTTAAAATAATTCTTCTTAGTAGGATTATCTGAATATGGTTTTAGAACAATAGTACTCCCTAGATTCGACTTCTTTTATCTCACCAACATAATCCCATAACCTCCCAAACTCTTCCACATAACATCTCATAATAGCAGCCTTATGATTCACACACACACTAGTGTTAATTTCCACTTTCAATTCACTCCTACAGAAAGCTTTAAATATCTTAATTTTAATGCCAAGCTTTGTATTATCCTAATCCTAAATTGCTTTACAACGTAAAATGCCTTCACTAACTTATTTCTATTATCCCCTTGATTACAGCTATGCTCAGAATAGAATGTCTTCACTGCAAACTTGTCATTACTGTTTTCTTTAGAAGCAAATATTAGAAAACTACAGCCCTCTACACATTTAAACCTAACTCTGTTCCTTTGTATTATCCTATTCCTAAAATGCTTTACAACGTAAAATGCCTTCACTAACTTATTTCTATTATCCCCTTGATTACAGCTATGCTCAGAATAGAATGTCTTCACTGCAAACTTGTCATTACTGTTTTCTTTAGAAGCAAATATTAGAAAACTACAGCCCTCTACACATTTAAACCTAACTCTGTTCCTATCATTTTTCTCACACTTCAATCCTTTTCCTTTCATTATGTCATATTTAATAAATGCATCCTCAATTCAGTAAAATTAGTGATGCACAGAAATGTCTCGAAGACGCCATTTTGGGGTTTTCGAGATGTTTTTCATTTCGAAAATGTTGAAAGCAGGCAAAAACATTTTTTGAGCCGTTTTTGTAATTTCACAAACGTTTCAGGGGGTATTTAGCAATTAGCCTAAACTATCAAAAACGTGTTTCCAATTGGAAAGACGTTTTCAGTGACCGAAGCTGGTTAGAGATGGAAGTAACTAACAAATATATAATTTTTTGTTCTTTCTTCTCCACTTCTTCTTCTTCTTCTTCTCACACAACCTTAGCCCTAATTTCTTATTTGAAGTTAGAAATTCGATTCAATCCTTTCGTTGTAGTTCTCATGCCCTATGTTGATTGTCATCATTCCTTCTCACTGTCGATTACTTGGTGCTTGTGCCGTCGTCAATTCAATTGCTTGGTCATCTCGTTGTTTCCATGCCCTTTGTCGTCATTTCTTCTCTTCGTTGATTGCTCAGTGTTGATGTTATTGTCAATTCAATTCTCACACCCTTTGTCATCGTTCCCTCTCGTTGTTGATTACTTTGTGCTCGATGCTCATCCCATCGTCGATTCAATTGCCCGGTGCTTAGTTGTTCCCTCTTGTCATCAATTGCTTAGTGCTATCTGCTCTATTTCTGTGCTTGATTGCTTTGTCACGTTGTGGATTACTGTAATACTCACTTTGAATCTAATTGAGTGATTCTTAAGTTTATGTTTAATAACTATTTTTTTTATATTAAAAATTATATTTTAAAAAAAATCTTATTTTTTTTATTTACGCTTTTACTCCGCTTTTCTCATTTCTTACTTTTTAGAAAAAATGTTGTTTCTCTGTTTCTATTTATGTCATAAAGGTTTTCTATTTTCATTTCCTTACAACCTAGAGTAAAATTGGTTTTCATTTTCGTACAACCTAGAGTAAAATTAGCAAAGGTCATACCAACGACAAATTAGGAATGTAAGCATGGACATCAAATCTTAAACAAGAATTGGGGTGCACCACAAAATCATCTTCAGAGTTTGAGTCATCACTGGTGTCACTAAAGCTTCCAGGGTCATCACTGGCTATGTACTGTGAGTGGTTGCTTTCACCATTAGAATTTAACCCATCATCTAATGCTTTTGGATTTGCTTGTTTTGCATCTACATTTGCTTCTAAATCTGCTTGTTCTACATCAGTTGCATTCTCACCATTCTCTTGGACCTCACCATTGGTAGCATTGGGTGGATCTACCACTCTCTTCCTCCTTCTATGCTCTGTAACTTTCTGCCTAGCTCGTTGAAGTTTTTCATCCTTGTCATCAGTATTATGGGCCACCACATGAGTTATTTCATCGAAAGATACACCAATATCACCCTCATCTTCCTCTTGTAGCAATTCACCACCATCTTCTAACTCAACTTCCACACCATCTTGTACCACATCTTCTACAAACTCATCCAAGTCCATAGCTTCCCACTCACTTCTTATATCTAAATACTTGGCTTTTGTTCTATTGCGTATCAGGCAACTCTTATGTTGCTTAACGCAGACAAAATTAAAAGGGGGAAGGGCGGTGTGGGACCCACACACCCACCCCCCTTGCAAGCCACATTAGGCAACATAATAGTACTCCTAAATACTTATCCCAAATATCATAGTCCTACAAACTAATATTTACTCCATGTGTTTTTTCATTATTTCTCTTCCTTTCCTGTGTCTTGCTAGTACATATTTTATCCATAATAACTTAACGGTCTTCTATGAAGACATGTGGTTGGTTAGGGTTATTTTCTGACACTAACTATTTTACCCTCACCAATTAAGTATATCTCGAGATTGTCCTCTTCCTTTAACCTGTTGCTTACACAATTCACTAACAAATCATTTCAAATAGAAAGAAAAACATCATTTTCTTTGTAAAAGATCCTTGTCACTTTATTAAATCCTAATTTTATTTGCTATATACCAACACATGCTAGCAAAAGAAAATATGTTTTTAAGTCAATGAGATATCCTATTTCTCTCACTTCTCCACCAACATACTTAGGGTTTTGCAACATAACCCTAACAAAATGGAATCTCATATAGAAAACCACCTCACCTATTCTAGAAAAAATAATAAATAATGTAAAGGTGAAGAAAGCTACCTCGAAACCTAATACACACCAAGTTGAGACCATAACAAACAAGACTCAAACAATTTATGTTTATAAAACAAATTAAAAAACAATCAAACACACATATGCAGGTTAAACACAAAAAAGAAGAGCTAAAAACTCCATGCATGTCATCTGCATTATTAACAATAGAAGGAAATTAGATTTTGGGTTTTTCATAAAATGTACCTTTTGGTAATCTAGAATAAGATTTCTTATGCTTGCATTTGAGTGCTTTGTCATTCTCGTTGTTGATTGTGAAGTTATTTCAAGAGATTTGATCGATGATTCTAAGAGCTGAGAGATTTGAGATGGAGAAATTTTTGTTTTGGATTTTCTATATATGTTAAAGTTAGAGAGATAGAGAAGGATATGTGTGTTCTTTGGATTTTTTTGGGTGTTAATTTTAATTTTTTTATGTTAATTTTAATTTTTCTACAATGCCTGCTAAATCACATTAAAAATGTTTGACATGACACTTTCAGGTTAATTACATCAATAATTATTCAACTTTGTATTATGTTACTGTTTAATCACTGAATTTTAAAATGTTACCTGTTAGTCACTAATATTTCAAAACTGTTACTATTTAATCACTAAACTTTAAAATGTTACTCGTTACTCATTAATATTTCAAAATTATTTCTCACTTGTCATTTGTTAAGTTCACTAGTGACGGATGAGAAACGATTTTGAAATATTAATAACTAACAAATAACATTTTAAAGTTAAATAACTAAACACTAACAGTTTTGAAATATTAGTGACTAACAGATAATATTTCAAAATTCAGTAATCAAACAGTAACATAATGCAAAGTTAAATAATTATTAGTGTAATTAATTCGACAATTTCCCGCATTTTGAATGTAGTGTGATTTCATGCACTTCACAACTATTAACTTTTGGACTAAAAAAAACTTAAATTATTAATTTAAAGATAAACAATAAACATGAATTAGATAAAGTACAAAATATTATATTTTTTAATAGTTCAAAAAGTCCCAATTGTACAAAACCTTAAATTAATTAATAATTTCTAAAGAAATATCACAAACCAGTAATAGTTTAGATCTTCCAATTGAAAAAAAATATACACAATTATATATATATGTATGTATCCGTGATTAGCATAAAATCTTTATAGAATTTTTTCTACTTTGGTCCTCAAAACGAATGATATAAAAAATCTCATTTTTATCATACTTCTTTAACCTGATATTTTTGGCAACTGAGGATTTTTAAGCTTGATAGATAGCTGCTAAAACATCCAAAATCATCCAAGCAAGAGGAATTAAAGGGATTCAGGCCCCAATACAATTAGGAAGAGTCAGTCAGCCTTCATAAAATTGGATCAAACACATTAAACACAGCACATTATACTGTTAAAAAACCAGCTGATAACTAACTCTTCAAGATTCTGCAACCTGCAGCCACAGGAAGTTAACTTGTCATGAGCTGCAACACAAGCATCAAATTCACACCTCCCCCCCAATTTCTCACGATTCTCTTATTTTCACTGGTTGCACCTCAGGATCAGTGAAATTTGGCATGTCATAGGTAACCTAGATAGATCACTCTTGATGAGCCAAACGATCTCCAAGTGTCTGTCTCTCGTCGCCTGGGAGAACTTTAATGGACCATCTCACCAGCGTTAACAGCCGATTCTTACCTGTTTTCCCAAGTAGAGTGTAGGACTACATTCACAATTCTCTGTTAGCTGGTACAATCTTCAGCAATTTGGCAAGGTCATAAGATTTAAAGTCTTTGCCATAACACAAGGCCAGATCAAGGGGCGTCTTCCCATCCTGAAACTCGACAATCAAGGAAAGATTCTGGTAAAGGCAGTTACTTGAAAACTATAAATCAAATATGAACCACAACTAACAAATGTGCGGCCATTGACGCCTTCAACACATCGCAATTCGCAACCAGGAGTTAGTGCAGGAAAAAATAGTTCATAAGTTGAAGGTCAGTGAGTTGTGAAGTGAAATATATATATACTTACAACAACAATTAAAAGTCTTGATCCCACTAGGTGGATTCAGTTATATGAATTCAAGATCTCCAATCAACTTATCTGAAATGTACAATATTTAACATACCTTATTTCTTCTGTTCTTGTCCGCTCCATTGACAAGCAAAACTTTTGCTATGTCTCTATTTCTACTTTGAACAGCAATATGCAATGGTGTCCATCCTTCCTGCAAGAAAAATCTTCTAAATAAAACTACATTTGACTACCCGGGAGGGGGGGGGGGGGGAGAGGAGGAAATATACAGCCTCTCTAGCATAAACTCACGTTATCAGTGGCATTCAAGTCAACATTGTATTTGATTAATAACTTCACAGTTTGCATGGCTCCAACGTGAACTGCATAATGAAGAGGGGAAGCACCATCCTGTTAAGACTACAAAAAGATCAACAAGATAGCTTCTTTGAAGTTACAGAATAACACTCAAAAGGCTAATAAAAAAAAAAAATCAAAAAGAAAATAGTAACCCTCACCCGATCCCTAATGTTAGGTCTTGCACCTTTTCTCAATAGATGACTGATCACAGCCTCCTTTTTACCAATAATTGCAGTATGCAGAGCAGACAGACCATCCTGCTTCACCAAATTGACCAATTGCTTGCTCCACTTGGAAGAAAACCTCCTCGCTTTGAGGATTGAAATCACAGAATGAAAAGAAGGATCTTACCTTGTCAACAAGATTAATGTCGAGCCCATTCGCAAGTAGCATGTCCATGTACCTTATCTGCCCAGCAAGTGCAAGAGAATGAAGAAGGCTCCATTTTGCCTGAGACAAAAGGGTCACAAGAGTTAATTGGATGAAATTAGTCCCCCAACCATCAACATTTTGCCTATTTCATTTTCATTGTTTCAGGAACAATGCAAAGGTAGGAAATGGTTGTGGAGAATGTACTTTCTAGTTGACAATTGTGACCAATAACTAAGTGTTACGAGAAAAAGGTTGTTGCCTGCTCATTCAGAAAAGAGATTAAAACAGGAAAACAAATTTATATGCTAACAGACGACCCATATTTTGACACTTACTGTTGATATTTTACCGATATTTGGAGCTGCATTCTGTTGCAAAATAGCTCTTTCTTCTGGTCCCAAAAGCTGTTCAACCTCTGCAAAAATTTGACAATATTAAACCAGTTGCTTGACCTTTACCTAAGAGATGATGAGCTAAACCAAGCTTTTAGGTATGCACCATAATAGGAGAGACCAAAATTTGCATTGATTTCTAGAGTCGCAGGGCAAGGAACTTAGGAAAATGCAAAAAAAAAAAAAAAGATTAACTTAAACCATGGCAAAGTCCACTAGTATAATAATCATATCAAAATCCAACTTTTTAACTACACTTTGCACGGCATGATGAGGAATATGCTCTTGTTTCCATTGTAAAGCAACACAATCATCAGATTGAGGCATTGATATAGCAAGGATTGACCCAATACGATATGTGGCAAAACTAAAAGCAACAGGACAGTGAATGAACGAGCCCACGAGATATAGCAAAATGGTAAGACTTGATCAGGATAATTTAGCTATCTACAACAAAGACCAGAAAATGTAGCAGTTTGGTAAGGTTGGCACTGTCCACAGCAACAGCAGTACTAAAAGATGGGAGAGACCGAAATTAGCTTATGCTTTTGCTGAAAACGGTGCAACAGGATACTTGTAGCCAGACTGAATTTTTGGCCTAAGCTGGCCAAGTGGAGTACTAATATCAGCATGGCAATGATAAAAATGCTAGAAATGGTAGATATGTGCCAGGAGTAAGATAAAGTTCATAAGGCGGGTTGGCATACCAATCATTTTCATCTAATGACTTTATCTTCTGTAAAACTTGTATTATTATGGATATCATACCTAAAAGTCTCTCTCCGGTTTCTCTTGTCTTCCTCCACCTCTTTTTCTAAAGACTTGTTCCATTCCATCCATCATCCTCATATAAGCCTTGATTAGTTTCCTTCTCACATAACCAAACCATCTTAATTATGTCTTACATACGTTACTTTTAATAGGAGCCACCCCAATTTTATTGCGATAACATCATTTCTAGTTTTATTTTTTCTTGTATGCCAGCAGATCCACTGTAAATCTTCATATCTGTTACATTAATATTTTGCATGTGCTGGTCCTTTACTGCCCAACATTTGGTACCATGCAACAAACTAATTTATAACTGTCTTATAAAATTTTCTTTTGAACTTCAACAGAATCTTACTATCCCATAATACACCAGACAGACTTTTCCATTTTAATCATCCTAACTTAATTCTATGAGTAACTTCCTCGTCAATCTCCTCACCATCTTATGAAACCCATCGATTGAAGACATTCCATCAACTGAGTAGAATTATAAATTCATTCATCGTAGGAAATTGTAGAGAATCTAGAATTTCTGGAATCGAACTATCTTAGTACAGGCAGTTCTATAGGGAAAAAAAAAAGAGCAAACAAAAACAGAAAACTGGAAAGTCACATGACCGGCTAGCAGTTGAACATAAGAACAGAGAGAAAGGCAGTACAAACCTTCCAGAAGGTCCTCCTCGTACTTATCTTCTGCTGAGGGCTTATTAGCAATATAAGAAGGAGCCGGAGCTGAAGCAACTAATTCTTCTTCTCCTTCCCAGTCGCTCTCGAAATCCAAGTTACTTTCTTTGCCTTCAATGTCGTCGTCTTCGTCGTCGTAGTCGCTGCCACTGCCGTCGTCGGGATCTTCCCAAAATGATGGAGTTCTCCCCAAAGCGGAGATGCGCCATAGTTTTGAGCTCTCATCGGCAAAATACACTCTGAAATTTGATGTTTCTGGACGAACGCCGATCGACCGAAAGGAATTGTGGCTGCAACTACACGAGGGCGGTGAAGAAGCTGGGGCGGCGGCGGCTGGA
The DNA here is from genome assembly GCA_036245055.1 of Diospyros kaki. Classification (NCBI taxonomy): domain Eukaryota; kingdom Viridiplantae; phylum Streptophyta; class Magnoliopsida; order Ericales; family Ebenaceae; genus Diospyros; species Diospyros kaki. Next base: position 37,991,766 of record BSEG01000016.1, read on the forward strand.
ATTGGGGGCATTCGCCTCAATCGGAAAGTTGGAGTAGCAAAGGATAGCATCGTTGCACATACATACAGCCCGGCGAAGGCAGAATCAGCCCTGGGGATAGGGTAACACCCTGTTTGGAATGGATGAATGCGAAATCTATAACTCATACTTAAAAGCGGGCGGATGTTTAAATTTTGATTTAAACTGAAAAATTAAAACACTTGATTGAATTTAAGATTTAAGTATATTTGGATTTAGTCTTGGATACAGAATGAATACCAAATACACACAATTATATATTATTTATAAATTTTGATAAATTAATATTTACAATTTTACAACTCTCCAGAATGATATAGTGGTGAGCACTTTGAGTTTTATATAAAGTATCAGGATTTGAATCAATATGATAACTTAAAAAATAAAATTATTATTGAAAAATAGCAATAAAATTGAAAGATAACTTCTGCCTAGATTATATCGAATGTGCAACTTTGAGTATATATAAATTGTGTTCGTATTTGAATTTATCAGAAGGATGTATAAGGGGAGAGGTCACCCGCTCTTGAAAATTAATGGGGTAAAACTTGGACACCCAATTGAATAAAAAAAAAATTACAATTTTACATGTTACACTAGAGCGTATAAGTTTTTCTTTTTTTTCCTTTTCTTTTGGTGTTTTGGACAATTCCAGACTGCTTGAAACATCCTTTATCTCCAACTTATTTGAATTATATTATATTTTTTAAATTATATTATACGAGAAAAATTTTTTTAACTCAATTCACTCTGGTTGAGCATAAAATGACATGTGAAAAGACATTGTCGGCCATTGTTTAAAGCATGATTGGAACCGATCATGGAAATCATCGTGGTCTTGTGACCCACTTATTTAAAAGTCAAAATCATCCAACGATTGAATTTATCAAGATTTAAAAATTAAAATAAAAAATTTTAAATATTTATTTTAAATCAAAGAAATTCTAGTCACTAACGTCCGAGGCAATAATCAATTGGTGAAAGGAGCGAGAAGAGATTGTTAGACTAGAGAAAGAGAAAGTGACGAGAAGAAGAGGAGACAAAGACGCAGTCTACTTACTTATATTACACCCTCTAATTTTTACATATTATAATTTTGATTTTTAATTTTTATATCACATCCCATCATATATATATATATATATAATTTAAAAGATGCCATAGCAAGCCATCAGTATCTTGGGTCTATATAATTTGTTTTTAAAATATATTACAAGATAACCATTTTTGACCTAACAAATCCAAAACAGGTGAAATTTATATTTTTTAATTTTAAATTATTTTATTTACTTTCTATTTTTAATATATTTTGGGCTAAAATTTAGCATTATTCGGGTGATAAATAAAACGTTACTCTTAATTCTTTTTTTTTTTTTGGGGGGGGGGGGGTAGCTGCTACTGTTGGTCTTTTTAAATATTATTATTTGTACATAACATATAAAGATTATAAGTTTTATTCTTTTGGTATTGTATTTAAATTTACAATTTTTCGGGTACAGTGTAAAGTTAAAATGTTGTTTTTATTTAGAAAGGTGAATTAATTATTTTATTTTTATTACCTTATAATTCCTTCGCCTTTACTTATAAATTACTTTCCAATATAATTAATTTACATTACAAAATGAAAAAGAAAAAATAATTTTCAGAGTCTCTCTCCTCCCAAGTCCCAAAGCAGCAAGCCTAAGTAAGAGGGTATTCCAAGTTTGCCCACAGACATAGTCTAGCGGTCTAGGTTGCACTAAAATGAAAATGAGAGATATTTTTGATAAGAAATGAAAATGTAAAAATGATATTTTTTTAAAAAGGTAAGAAATGAAAACATATGGTAAATTGTAAATTTAAAAAATATAAGAATTTTTTTATAAATATAATTTTTAATATAAAAAAATAAAAAAATTCAAATATAAACAATAAATATACAACACTGTAATTGCATACAAAACTCACTTAAATTAAATATATACAACTATACAAGCCAACACTGTAAGTCTGTAATTGTATTTGGACATACAAGCCACAAAAAAAAGAAGTAGCCAGGGAGATTACTTACAAGAGGGAAGCAAATACTGAGCAGATGGCGACGAGGGCTACAAAGCAGAATATGACACAACGGCGAGGGCAACGACGGCACAACGACAATGGCAGGAAGCGAGGCGTTGGAAGCAGACAGGGAGGTGCTGAAAGCAGATGACGAGGAGCACCGAATCGAGCCAGACGGTGAGTGAGACGAAGTTGACGGCGAGTGTGACAAACCAGACGGTGGAGAGAGCGATGAAGCAATCAAACCAGAAGTAGATGGCGGCGAGGGCGAAGGTGATCGAACTCAAACTGGAAGAAGAAGAATAAGAAGAGGAAGGGAAAAAATTAGGGGGTTAAGGCTTTTTTTCAAGTCATTGGAAGCGGTTGAAATGTGTTTCTGTCTGGAAACACGTTCCCAACAAAACTTATTAATTGATAAGACGGCCCAGAAGTTTTTGAAAATTACACAAACAGCCCGAAAACGTTTCGGGCTATTTTTTCCCATTTCTGTGCATCATAACTAGCAGTTGAGACCATACACGCGTTAGTGTTCAAAAGTCCTGGATTTAGCCGCTATATAGACGATGTAGGTCTCGTGTTTGAATCCCGCTGTTGGATTCCGTAATTTATCTTTTGTAAAAATTTTGGGACTGAGTTACAGGGGCTTGGGGTGGGGTTGTGCTATTTGTACAGAAGCTATTTGTACAGAATGTTTACAGAGACGAGATATCGCGAGAAATTAGCGATATCTCGAGTGTAAAATAAAGCAATTTATCGCAATATCTGATTCTTGATAAATCTGATCTAAATGAAAATAGAGAAGGAAAGAGACAGAACAAAACTATCTGCCAAATCCCTCTCTCTCAATCGACAAAAACGCCATTTTTCATCTGCGACCACCCAAACCAACCGACCACCGGCAACACAGAAAACGGGAGAAACTGTCTTAGGATGATGACCGATCGACTACTATCATCAACTGTCTTAAGATACACTCTTAATTAATCTAAGAAATAATTGTACAGCAGATTATTTACAGAGAAAAGAGAAGTAGCGATTGGATATGGATTTGTAAATATGGCATATATATGTTATATGTATGTGTATGTATAGACTCCAACAGAGCAAAAATGAAGTCTGTTCAGAACAAAGGGAAGGTTCTTCCCAATCCATTGATGTTCACAAAGAAGCCAACGAGGTCTTGCTTGCACCAGATATGCAATTTTCTATTGTCTCCTTTCAAAGCTCCATTCTGTACGTAGAACACTTCGTGAGCGGATGAAGACGCCTTTTCCCCATCGACGGCAATTCCCTTCGCCTTCGTCTTCCCGGAAGCCTTGAAGCCGTCAACGGAGTTTCGCCTTTTCTTGGGAACCTCAGTTCCCTCGGGTCTGTCAGCCTTCTAGTCTCTATTCTTCAGAGTCAAGAACACGAAGGCGTCATCTCCTTCGCTATTGCTTCGCTGGAGCAAATCCCAGAACTTCCATCTCTTCAATGACGATCCAGTCGAATGACTCTTCTTGCATCAACCAGGCGAGGCCTCGATGGGTGACCGAAGGGCTGGGGCCATGGTGTCTGCGAGAGGGAGAGCGAGAGAGAGACAAAGGGAGAGAGAGAATTTTGGGCCTTTTGGGTTTGGGTCTTTTGGGTCATTTGGTCATTTACTAGAGGGGAAATTCTATTCACAACCAAGAAATTACTCTTCACAGCCATTTCCCGCTAAAATTCACTCTCATTTTCTAAACTTCCTATTTTACCCTCAATAACCAACAGTCTTATCCATCTCTCTCTCTCTCTCTCTTACCCGTCTCCCTCACCGAATACACACACGCACATTTATACACACACACACAAACACATCTCTCTTTCTCTCTCTCTATATATATATACATACACTCACACACACAATATATATATATACAGACATGGCCGCGGCCATGGCAGCTGTCGCGGCCATCTTTCGCGACTGATGGCAGCCGCGAGGCAGCCATCGTCGCCGGGAGAACCCTCGAGGGGAGTCAGGGGTCTCGAACCTCAGGGTTCGGGGCGCCTTGAAGCCATAGTGCTTTTCTCTCTCACCCGTCTCACTGAATACACACACATATATACATGAATATACACATATATACACACACAAACACATCTCTGTATATATATATACATACACTCACACACACCTATATATATATATACACACACACGCATAACCGCGGCCATGGCAGCCGCGGCCGAACACTTCCCCGACCCCCAGCCTTCGGGGAACGCTGGGTTCCCCGAAGGCTGGCTTTCGAGGAACCGAGAGTTCCCCAAAATCCAGCCTTCGGGGAACACTGGGTTCCCCGAAGGCTGGCTTTCGGGGAACCGAGAGTTCCCCGAAGGCTGGCTTTCGGGGAACTCTGGGTTCCCCGAAAGCTGGCTTTCGGGGAACCCTGTGTTCCCCGAAAGCCAAAGGTTGGGGAATGATGCCCCGACCTGAAATTTTTTTATTTTTATTAATTTTTTTATTATAATAAAATAAAATAAAAAATACAAATAAATAAAATCTTTTTAAAAATATATATATATCTTATTAGTTGAATTTATTTAATAAATAAATTAGCTAATTCTTTTTAAAAACATACATCTATCTTTAAATAAATTAAATTAGTTAATTATTTTTAAAAATAAATTAGTTGAATTTGTTTAATAAATTATTTTTAAAAAACTACATATATCTTTAAATAAATTCAACTAATTTTTAAATATATATATCTTATTAAATTAGTTAATTGAATAACTAATTTTAAATATATGTATCTTTAAGTAATTTAATAAGATAAATTAACTAATTTTAAATTTTTTTAAGTATAAAAAATTTAAGTTACGATAATTTAAAATTAGTTAATTAATAATTATTTAAAATGTAGATATTTAAAAATAATTTATTTATTTGTATTTTGTAAATTTTATTAGTTGAATTTATTTAAAGATATATGTATCTTTTTAAAAATAATTTATTAAATAAATTCAACTAATTTATTTTTAAAAAGAATTAACTAATTTAATTTATTTAAAGATAGATGTATCTTTTTAAAAGAATTAATTAATTTATTTATTAAATAAATTCAACTAATAAGATATATGTATCTTTTTAAAAAGAATTTATTTATTTCTTTATTTCTTTATTTTATTTTATTAAAACAAAAAAACAAAAAAAACAAAACAAAAAAACACAAAAGGCTTCCCCAAAAGCCAACTTTCGGGAAGCAGTGGCTTCCCCGAAAGCTGGCTTTCGGGGAAGCTTTTTGTTTTTTTTTTGTTTTTTTTTTTTGTTTTTTAAGTTTATTAATTTATAAAATAAATTAAAATAAAATAAGTTTTTAAAAAAATAATTAATTTTTTATTATAATAAGTTTTTTTTATTATAGGTATCTTTTTAAAAATAATTTATTAAATAAATTCAAATAATTTATTTTTAAAAAAATTAACTAATTTAATTTATTTAAAGATAGATGTATTTTTTAAATAATTAACTAATTTATTTATTAAATAAATTTAACTAATAAGATATATCTATCTTTTTTAAAAAGAATTTATTTATTTATATTTTTTTATTTTATTCTATTATAATAAAAAATTAATTAAAATAAAAAAAAATTTTGGGATCCCCCGAAAGCTGGCTTTCGGGGAACCCAACGTTCCCCGAACGCTGGATTTCGGGAAATGCAGGGTTCCCCGAAAACTGGCTTTCGAGGAATGCTGGGTTCCCCGAAAGCTGGCTTTCGGGGATCTCAGAATTTTTTTTATTTTAATTAATTTTTTATTATAATAAAATAAAATAAATAAATATAAATAAATAAATTCTTTTTAAAAAGATAGATATATCTTATTAGTTGAATTTATTTAATAAATAAATTAGTTAATTATTTAAAAAATACATCTATCTTTAAATAAATTAAATTAGTTAATTTTTTTAAAAATAAATTATTTGAATTTATTTAATAAATTATTTTTAAAAAGATACATATAATAAAAAAACTTATTATAATAAAAAATTAATTATTTTTTTAAAAACTTATTTTATTTTAATTTATTTTATAAATTAATAAACTTATTTTATTGGAAAAAAAACAAAAAAAAACAAAAAACTTCCTCTAAAGCCAACTTTTGGGAAGCAGTGGCTTCCCCGAAAGCCAGCTTTCGGGGAAGCCACTGCTTCCCGAAAGTTGGCTTTTGGGGAAAGCTTTTTGTGTTTTTTTGTTTTTTTTTTTGTTTTTTTTAATAAAATAAAATAGATAAATAAATTCTTTTTAAAAAAGTACATATATCTTATTAGTTGAATTTATTTAATAAATAAATTAGTTAATTCTTTTAAAAAGATACATCTATCTTTAAATAAATTAAATTAGTTAATTCTTTTTAAAAATAAATTAGTTGAATTTATTTAATAAATTATTTTTAAAAAGATACATATATCTTTAAATAAATTCAACTAATAAAATTTACAAAATACAAATAAATAAATTATTTTTAAATATCTACATTTTAAATAATTATAAATTAACTAATTTTAAATTATCGTAACTTAAATTTTTTATACTTAAAAAAATTTAAAATTAGTTAATTTATCTTATTAAATTACTTAAAGATACATATATTTAAAATTAGTTATTCAATTAACTAATTTAATAAGATATATATCTTTAAAAATTAGTTGAATTTATTTAAAGATATATGTATTTTTTTAAAAATAATTTATTAAACAAATTCAACTAATTTATTTTTAAAAATAATTAACTAATTTAATTTATTTAAAGATAGATGTATGTTTTTAAAAAGAATTAGCTAATTTATTTATTAAATAAATTCAACTAATAAGATATATATATATTTTTAAAAAGATTTTATTTATTTGTATTTTTTTATTTTATTTTATTATAATAAAAAAATTAATAAAAATAAAAAAATTTCAGGTCGGGGCATCATTCCCCGACCTTTGGCTTTCGGGGAACAAAGGGTTCCTCAAAAGCCAACTTTCGGGGAACCCAGAGTTCCCCGAAGACTGGCTTTCGGGGAACCGAGAGTTCCCCGAAAGCCAGCCTTCGGGGAACCCAGCGTTCCCCGAAAGCTGGCTTTCGGGGAACACTCCGTTCCCCGACCGCTGGGGGTCGGGGAAGTGTTCGGTCGCGGCTACCATGGCCGCGGCTATGCGTGTGTGTGTATATATATATATATAGGTGTGTGTGAGTGTATGTATATATATATACAGAGATGTGTTTGTGTGTGTATATATGTGTATATTCATGTATATATGTGTGTGTATTCAGTAAGACAGGTGAGAGAGAAGAGCACTATGGCTTCAAGGCGCCCCGAACCCTGAGGTTCGGGACCCCTGACTCCCCTCGGGGGTTCTCCCGGCGACGATGGCTGCCTCGCGGCCGCCATCAGTCGCGAAAGATGGCCGCGGCCATGGTCGGCGGCAGCTACCATGGCCGCGACCATGTCTGTATATATATATATTGTGTGTGTGAGTGTATGTATGTATATATATATATAGAGAGAGAGAGAAAGAGAGATGTGTTTGTGTGTGTGTATAAATGTGCGTGTGTGTATTCGGTGAGAGAGACGGGTAAGAGAGAGAGAGAGAGATGTATAAGGCTGTTGGTTATTGAGGGTAAAATAGGAAGTTTAGAAAATAAGAGTGAATTTTAGCGGGAAATGGCTGTGAAGAGTAATTTTTTGGTTGTGAATAGAATTTCCCTTACTAGAGGGGTAAATGGTCATTTTAATGCCCCTGTAAAAGCATTCTGTAAAAATGTTTCTGTACAAACAGCACAACTTTTAGGGGTGAGGGATTTTACCTTTTGGTCCCAAAAGTATTCCAAGTGATATTATATAGAAATAAATTGATTAAAATGTGGAAAGCACGATTGATTGTTGATTTGGTTTTGAATATTGATTGATATGGAAATGGGAAAGAGTGGGAAGGAGGACAGCCGAGTGAGGAGCTGAATCCGGCGAGATATCAGCCAAAGAAAGCTCCACTTTCTGCTGTTCCTAAGTCCACACACCGCCCACGTTACCTGTTACCTTTCCCACTTCCTCCTCCCCCTCCCGCTGCCGCGGCCGCTTAACTATTTTTGACCTGTTGTTTAAAAATTTTTATTTATGTTTCTTATATAAAAAACTTAGTCAAAGAGTATGATTTTTAAGAAGAAAAAAAAAAATTCTATATGCAATCATTTTTTAATGCTCTTAACACTCATATTTTAGAAAAATATCTTTTTTACCCTTCTTCCAACCACTCATCATCGCATCTTACTTGCAGTCACTTATCATTGTCAACAGCTCAAACTCCCACCAGCAACCACAATAAACATGATTATCATCAACTCTCACCTCTTACCAATCATCACACTTATTTTTCTCTTTTTCTCTCTCTCTATCTTCTACCGACGTTGCTCCCATTGAACCCATTTCCCTCATCTCTCTCTCTTTTGTTGGCGTTCTTCGTGGTCGCCATCATTGCACTTGAATCCCAGGGTTCAAAGGTGCTGCAAGGAACGTCGATAAGAGAGAAAGAGATAGGAAAATGGGTTCAATGGGAGCGACGCTAATAAGAGAGAGAGAAAGAGATAGAGAGAAAAGTTGGTGTGATGATGGGTAGGGGATGGGAGTTGATAGTTGCCACTAGTGGGAGCTTGGGCTGCCAACGAGTGATGATAGACGATGTAGGTGAAATGGCTGTGTACAAGGATATTTTTGAAAAATAATTATACAATTGTAGAAGGTGGTTGTGAAGAAAAAAAAAATGATTGCAAATAGAATTTAAAAAAACAAGAGGAGATTATAATAAAAAAATAATTTTTATGAGTGAAAAATATCGTCGGCTTACGCGTTTCTACTTTGTATCTAGTAGACTAGTAACAGTAGCACCCTTTAACAAAAGGCACCCTGAAATCTCACACCAAATCTCGAAGCCACCTCCGCTGCTTTCACTTTCCTAATCAAAGAAATCTCACGGCCATCATCCATCATATCTATATACATAGCAAGACGCTTCATCTTTCTCATCATTCATTCTCGATTATCAAATTCATTCTGTCTATCTGTCTCTCTCTCTCTCTCTCTGTCCATGAAGTCATCTAATTCCTTCTCTGACCACGACACTCTCCATTTTATCAGAAGAGACAGAATATGGCTCCCCACCATCATGAACATGCCCAAATTCTCTCCTTTCTTCTGCCTCTCCCTGATTCTAACCTCCATGCTAGGCTTCTTCATCCTCTACTACTCTGCAAACCCTTTCACCAACACCCCTCCTCATCCTCATCACCAACTGGGTTTCAGCTCCCTGCACCACCAACACGGTACGTAATACTGCCTAATTCATTCACTTCCGCCCGCCAACACAAACACATCCCCTTTAATTTTCCCGAGAAAATTTAAGTTGTACTTTCCTTCCATGCAGACGATGAACAATACAAGAGCTGCGACCTGTTCAAGGGCCGCTGGGTCCCAGACATCAATGGCTCCCTCTACTCCAACTGGAGCTGTTCCACCATTCCGGAATCCAAGAACTGCTTCAAGAACGGGAGGAGGGATGCGGATTTCGTGAGCTGGAAGTGGGCGCCGGACCAGTGCGACCTCCCCAGGTTTGATCCCGGGATTTTCCTGGAAACTGTTAGGGGCAAGAAAATGGCATTCATTGGGGACTCACTTGCCAGGAACCACATGGAATCCTTGCTCTGTCTTCTCTCCCAGGTGACCTACCATACCATCTCTTTCTTCTTCTCAACTTTTAACTTCTTGTTTAATATTACAAGGTTGAAATCATCTTTAAATAACCATTAGGATTGAATTTTCAACAGTTTTTTTTTATCAATTCTTGCCCAATCACCATACAAAATCTTCAACTTTAATGTTCTAATAGAGGAGTTATTACAAAATTTATTATCAGTTAGAGTTTCCCAAAGGTTGCTAGACACAACTTGTGAAGAGGAGTGAACCTTTAGTACAGATATGGAAGAAGACATAATTGAGCACACAAGAATTGCGCTCTTCTCTCTCTCTCTCTCTCTCTCTCCATAAATAGGTAGTGTTTATTAATTAAAATATAAACTAAAAAAAATAAGATAAAAAAAGTATTTTGAATAAAAATATTTTTTTATTATATTTGTTAGATTTATCCGAAAAGAAGTTACGTGGCTTCTTATTTTAAAATTTTTAAATAAATTTATTTCTATCTCTTTTAGATAAATTATCTTAGATTTTACAGATAATCTATCTTGATATAATTTTATCTTATTAAGTTTAATAAATGCTATCTTAATATAAAGATGTTATTTAAATACAAAAGTTTGATATTTTGTGTGATTCATAATACTAATAGTCAAAAAATTATCAATAATTTTTTAGTAACTAATAAATAATTATCAATAATTTTTTGATTATTAATATTAAACATCACCTAAAATATCAAAATTTCATGTTTGAATCGCAAATTTCATTCATTTATTCATATATAATATGCTTTGCTTGTACCCAGCCATAACTTGGAAGTTCATTGAAAAGCTCTTTGTTGGTTCATTGGGATGATGGGATGAGCATTAGGCCAAGGAAGAAATGATGCTTTGAGCACCTTTCCTTCCTTTTTATGTCAAACAAAAAAACAAATCATTATTTTATATTAAATATGTTGAAAAAACATATTATTAGATTAAAATGGCTTTTTACATTTTTTATAGTCTATTGAGTAAAAGAGATCAATTATATTTAAGATAATATTCTCAAATAACATTTGTTAAAATAAATAAGATAAGATTAAAATACTTTCAACTCAAAATATAAAATAGTGAAGATTAAAATACTTTTAAAATACATTAGAAGATATATGTGTCATTTTTTTTATCTATAAAGTTTAAGATATATTGAAGAAAAAAAAGATAAACATATTTAAAAGATATTAAATCACTTAATTTTTTTAAATTATTAAATAAATTTAATAAATATATTCAAAAATAAAAATATAAAATACAAATGATGGACTTAATTCCATATTTAGGAGGGATTGATGGCTGATGTATTGTCATTTATCATAATGTAAGGAAAATGAGAAATCATTAAAACAAAATCCTTTTTGTACTTTTTGTTTTGATCACACAAGCCAGCTTTAAGGGGGCCCCACAAATTGTTCCCTTCACACATTGGAAAGGTTATCCCTCCTGATGGATGGTCGAAATAATCGGCGCGTATAAGGTTTACCATGTGGTCAACCGCTCAGCATATTTTCTCTTTCACTACCCCGGCTGACTTGCAACCGGGCTCCTGCCACGTGCACTCTGGATTAGTGGACTTGATTTATTTTTTCTTTCTCGGACGGGGAGCCAGCCCATGGGCCCTAATGTCTTGTAGGGGAAACGTTGTAACTTGTAAGGAGGGACAATTCTGAGAAATAATTTTTATATGCGGTGTATATATATATTTAAAATAATTTTATTTAAAATTAAATTTATGTTGATCATAGCTCTAAATTTTTACGAGCTATTTGTACAAAAAGATTTTTATAAATTAGTTTATAAGTATGATATATCATGAGAAATTAGTGATATTTGAGATATAAATTAAAGTAATTTATAACGATAAATTATCAATATATTGGATCTAAATGAAAAGAAGGAGAGAGACAAAAGGAGATAGAGACATGAGACAAAATTCATCGATCAAACCCCTTTTCTCCATTGATAAAAATGTCATTCTCTATCAATAACCACCCAAACCAATCGACCGCGACCACCCAAACCAACCGGCCACCAAGGTATGAAAGAGCAGTGGAGAATTTGAGGTTTGTAAGGTTTCAAGCAAACAGACTACATGGACTCAACCAACTAAAAACCTGAAGGGTTTAAATATTAGGCATCAAACAAAGTTTTCAGTATTAGAACTTTGTTGAAATGCTAAACCCAAATCACTCATATCCGTCTATCAATTTAACCACAGCCATCCCACTCCTCTATAAAAGTGTGCGTGGGCGTGTGTATCCAATGTCACAGTTTACGTAACAGCCATTGTGATTGCAAAATATGTTATGATTCTTTCTAATTTACTCATCTTATAGTGGTATATTTCTCACCCTAAGATTGGAAATTTTTACTTTATATGAATCATCTATTGGTTGCTTGATAAAAGAAAATCACCCTCTTGAAGTAACTGTCGGAATTCTTTTTATGTCAGAGATGTTCTATTGGTACATGCCAAACAAAAGTTATTCATCGACTGGTGCCGATAGTGTTTGGTGACTAGGATGATGGTGTTCGGAGAGGGAGAGGGAGAGGGAGAGGTGAGTGGGACCGACGATGTCGTGAAAGGAGGTAAGAGGGGGGATAGGGGCAACGACGTTTGAGAGAGGGAGAGCGATAGAGGAAAAGTCAATCACGGAAGATAGAGAAAGAGAAGGTTCTGAATTATTTATTATAGCATAACTCAATTTGTAAAAGTTCTTATAGCATAACTCAATTTGTACTTTTGATTCACAATAATAGAAAAATAGGTTTCATTAATTAAACTAAATTCCTTAATTATATATAATTATAAAATATTTTACTCTCATTTATTAATGATAGATATATATATATATATATATATACACAATTTCGTTCTCTTCTTGTTCTTGAGTAACTTTTATATTAGCCAACGCAAATAAAATGAAATACTCTTATATATTAAAATGATTGTATCGCGTCGGGCAACTCTTTTATGTATTGGAATGGTTGAATTCGAAACTCTCATTTCCTTCCAAACGCTACACTGAAGAATTAGAGTTCCATTTCTTGAATTGATTTTCTGAAACTTACACTCAAATTCATCGACACAGAGAAGATGATTCATTCTGTTGTGAGCTTAACTTGCTTTGCTAACAATCTTGCAGGAAGAAGTTCCGGTGGACATTTTCAAGGACTCCGGCGACCGGTTCCGGACATGGCAGTTTACTCGCCATAACTTCACTCTGATGATCTTATGGTCCAAGTTCTTGGTGATGAGCAAGGAGAGACTGATCAACAACTCCAGTTCTGGCGTTTTCGACTTGCAGCTCGATAGAGCTGATGATAACTGGGCAGCAAAACTTTCCGGCATAGACTTCGCCATCATCTCCGATGCCCACTGGTTCTTCCGGAAGATTTACCTTCACGAAGGCGGCAATATGACCGGTTGTGTGTACTGCAGCGAACCGGGTGTCACAGACCTTGGCCTGAGCTTTGCGCTGAGAATGTCATTCCGGGCAGCGCTCAGCCACATAAACAGGTGCAGCGAGTGCGGGTTAGGGATGACGACTCTGTTGAGGACATTTTCACCGGCCCATTTCGAGAATGGGACGTGGGACAACGGAGGAAGCTGCAACCGGACAAGTCCCCGGGCTGAAGAGGGGAACGAGTTTGGCAGGTTCGAGTTGGAACTGAGGAGCATCCAAGTGGAAGAGCTCGAAAGGGCGAGGAGGAAAGGGAAGAGAACAGGGAAGAGGTTTGAAGCTCTGGATATAACCAGAGCCATGCTAATGAGGCCTGATGGGCACCCTGGATCCTACTGGGGAAACAAATGGATGAAGGGCTACGACGATTGTGTTCACTGGTGCTTGCCAGGCCCCATCGACGTCTGGAACGATCTCCTGATGGCGATCCTCAAGAAGAACTCGGGTTTTCCCCTTAAGGGGCGATTAGCATAGTTCTGCACATAATCCTATCTACGATGTAAAAGCAAGTTAATTTTTCTATTGATATAACCTTCTTGTATCTTGTAGCAAATAACAGAGTCACTGGATACTTTTCATGACAATGAATCAAAAACTTCACTGGAAGAAACTCGGAAAGAAGAACAAGAAAACAGCTGGAAGATTTACACATGGCGATGCAATGAGATAGAATCTTGCTGGGCTTGACTTTGAGAATGCACCAACACTTGTGTATAATGCAAGGGGCGAAAATGGTTTTCAAGATCTTTTCAAAAACACAAACATACACACACCTGGAAAGGAAATAAAAACCCTAGCAAGACTTGGTATAGCTAGGCATATGCGTAAACAAAGCATCAAACAAAACATGAAGGTAATTGTTACCTCACCCACGTTGGAGATGTTGTTGGTTGCTCGTTGATGTGCCAAGACCTGAACTCTTCTGGTCACTTGCAAGCTCCCACGAACTAGCTCGCGTCCAAGCCTTGTCTGCTCCCGTACCTGTGCTTTGACCAACCATGCCACCCTCATAGCTATAGGGGACCAAGTTAGTTCACACCTAGGTTGTAATGGAACCCTTCGTCAAACCCATAAGCTAGACAAGTTCGATTGAAGGTGATGCCAAGCTACGTTTGGTTCTTCTTGGATGCAACCAGTCGTCTCATGACCAAGGGACCAACAAGAAGATGAAGGAAGCAAGGAGAAGAGAAGAGAAGAGAAGCAGCGATAGAGCAAGAAGAATAGAGAGTGTTGAGAACTTTATGCTTCTTTTCTTAGAGAGACAAAACAATAAGAATGGAGAAAAGAGTAAAAAAGAAACCAACTTCCCCTTTCTTTTCTCTCTCTCTTTTCTCACCTTCGTAAATGCACTTGGAGACACATTCATTACCATCTCAACAGAGCATTTAATGCTTTGTTGGTAAAAATGATGAAAGAATGGCTCGTGAAATCAAATCCCGCGCCTTGAAACTATTGATCGTTTGAGACAATCGATCGACCATTTTGATTAAACAATCGATCATTCAAGAAGTACTATCAATTGTTTCATGCCTTTTATTCCAAGTTTCCATAAATCGCATTAAGACTCACCATTAACTCTTAATAATCCTTTTATTAACTTTTAATGAAACCAAATCCTTCTGTTAACTCTTAATGGCATGCCCATTTACTCTTAATGATCTCCCTCTACTAATTCTTAGCAGTTTGTTGATCATTTTGTTAACTCTTAACAGAATATCATCATTAACTTCAACAATGATTAAGAACACATTACAACGAACCATTGCTAATCTAATGCTATGCCTAGTTTGTGTATGACCTTCTACGTTCATAATCATATAGCCATTAGGACATGTTAAATTCTTTAACGTCCATCAAACACTTCGATTTACTATAAGAAATTCTCAATTTCTTTACAGCACCCCGAAAGGTCCTGAGTGACTTCTAACATAATGTCAAGACAAACATAATGACAACGAAGTCAATACTTCCTGTAAACCTATTTGGGCTTTCGATTACTGCGCACTATAATTCTTTCACTGACTAACATCCTAACTGAGTGAGAGTCATGAATTAATTAAATTCACAAGACTCGGTAGCTATGCTAAGATCTATATAGTGTGATTGAAATGACACATTAAAACTCCTTTTGATATCGAAAACTCCTTTCCGATCATGTGTACCTTGGATAGGGATTTTTTGAACTACAACAAATTGAGATCGTATAGGATGTTCACCTTATGTTGAAGGTTAGTAGATCCCATCAATGATCACCTGCTTCCACACACCATTGCATAGATACCACATAAAGAGCATTCCCATATCTTAAACTAAATGATTATGTTCAACAACAAATCTTCGACACCACTGCACAGATACCACATAAAGAGCATTCCCATATCTTAAACTAAATGATTATGTTCAACAACAAATCTTCGACACAGTGCACAAGATAATCGTGTTATCTCTGGTCTAAGGACCAGATACACAATCAAAAGCCAGTAATAGATCTTTAATCATCTTAACTATATGATCTGTTATAAGCGTCATATTTATTAGATGTTTAACTAACACCTACCTACATGTCTACTATCTGCATCTCATGCAATATGACACGTGACTCACCATTATTTATCATTAGTACATCTCATACTAATAAAAGATAATAACCCATGTGTTAGTCCATAATCGATTAATTATAGTCCTCATATGAGAAATCTTAGGATTAAGAATAACTTTAAGAAATCATGTGTTATAGATTTTTGTCACATATTTTTAACAATTTAAGAATAAAACCATCAGGATATCTAAGGACTTATTCATATTCAATTATAGAGCTATAGATGAAGATATGACTATTTTATTGATTGCAAGATTATCAAATAAGTATCCCTATTACATACTATATGTCATTTAAATCTAGCATTACAACATACAATACTAATAATCTTCCACTTGCACTAATGCTAATTTATAAACTACTATTGAATCGTTGCTTGGTATCTGATACCCATTTTCTTAAGATGACAATCTAATTGTGCCTATGTCATTACTTTAGTTAGTGGGTCCATGACATTCTCCAATTACGCGTTCTTCTGCAACTGCACATCCCCACGTGCCACTATTTCTCGAATGAGATGGAAACGTTGCCCTATATAATTGGATTTTTGGTGAGACTTGAGTTTCTTTGCTTTAGACTTGATCACGGTTCTTGAACCGATGGTTTCGATTCCACCTTTTGGTGGAACCAAAATTGAATCGTCTATAAATGGTTCCGATTTTCAATGGTTCTGGTTCCGGTTAGAACCAATTTAATAAAAAGAAGAAAATATAAGAAAAATGGCTTGGACTTAATTTATATATCAATCAAGTTGACTGCGTATCTTTTTGAGGTTTAAAGGAATTAAAGCCCATGTAATTCACTTACCATTTGAATTTGTAACCCGCTTATCTTAATTAAAATTATTTCAGAAGTATCGATTATTGTGTGTTGTATTATACATTTTATATTTATTTAATTTATTTTTAACGATTTGAAGTGGTTCCAGTTCCTTATTTTTAGGAACTGGAACCAAACCGTAAGTCTTTGGTTCTGATTTTTGAATTGAAATCGAAAAGACTATTTCGGTTCAATTTTTAGAAGAACGATTCCGGTTTAGTTCACGATTCGACTCTGTAATGCCCCGCTTTTCCGAGCATTATATAACTTGGAATTTCAGGAATGTTTTTTTTTTTTTTATAAACCATCTCCCGACAATCCCGTTTTACCTTCTCAACTCACTAAATAAGAATCAATAAGTTAAGACAGGTAATCATCATAAATGCGGAAGCTTAAAATCGAAACCTGATATGGTACATAATCAATTTCACTTTATAACCGTATAAGAATTCGTACCATACATTAACATCATATCCTCAATATTGAAATACATAAATACATGGAGATTCTATAATGTTATAACAAGGCTAATCATCAATAAATCATCAGCCAAAACATATCTGAGTCAGCTTACTGAATCTATCAGCTACGCCATCACATGCCGTCTCATCTCAACCTGATCCTTGCTTAAGCTGCAAGTCTAAACTGGAACGTTGAATGTTCTAGGGGCATAACCCATTAGAAGATGAATCTTCTAGTAAGGGTTTAAAAACATGATACATGAATACATGATGCAATAACATAAACAATCATATGCCCTAGTGTAACTTCCCTGGCCTACCAGCCTAGCACGGAACCCTAGGCAGAATCCCGAACCTCTGCAGGATAATCCTAACGTTGTTCCAACATTGCCCTTGGGAATTACAGCTACACTCTTAGGGCGACATCTCCATCCCATGCATAAGTATCAATATCCCAATAATATCGTGCTATGCAAGAATAACGTCTTTTCATGCAAAATAAAATGATCATAACTTCAATAAATATCATGCATAATGAAGCAAACATTTCATATATAGTTCTCGGGATAAAACCACTCACCTTTAGACGTAAACTCGAATTTTCTCAAAAAATGCGCATCACCTCGTTTTGCGTGCCCACCTCGAAAATAACGTAAATCATCAAGATCCATGGCCAAATCACTTCCTGCCCAATCATTTCCAAGTAAAATCAATAATCTAATTTTTTCATACTTTTTCCTTATTTTCTCTATTTTTCATAATCATAATTTCTTCCAAAATTCAAAATAAATACCTAATTAGGTAATTGATTTAATTTTTCTTCATGAAAATTCCTAAAATAACATTTCTAATCTCTATGAATTTTCTAAGAATTTTCCAACACCTCTTCCTATTTTTATCTAATTAAGTTTACTTTCAAAAATTCAAAATAATTATTTCATCATAAAATTTCTCAAATAAAATTTTATAAAACTGAACTATTACTTTTTCTTGTATTTTTGGATATTTTTCTAAAATTTTATCTCTCTTATTTCTATTTTTACTCTATTTTTATTTATTTCAACATTTAAATAATACTAAAAATTATCTCCGGTCATCTTCTCCGGCGCCGGCACACCAGAAAATTAAACTGATTATACCAAAAGATAGCTTACCTTGAGTTGATCACTCTGGCAAAATTTGAGCTTGAAAGAACACTTGGAAGACCTCTCTCCGAGCAAAATTCAGTCCGGTTCCGACGAGATTCGATTTTTTCGGTGAAGCTCCGATCACCCCTCAAATGAATTCCAAAATTCCTCAAACTTTCCAGAAATGATCCTTAGCTCATGGGCAACAAAAGAGGTTTGGTGCCTCAATTTGTTCAAAAGTGAAGTCGATTTGAAGCTCAAATCTTGCAAAACTCTAAGCCACCATATCCTCTATTTATAGGCGATTTCGACCCCATAAATGACGGATCTCGCTTCAATCAAGGCCTCTGATGTCCCCTATTGCCCTTAACAAGTCCAAAATCCACCGAAGGAGCTCCATTTTCGTGATCTAAGTGGCCAAACTTTCGGCCACTTTTTCTTCAATTTTTGGCCAATCCATTGCTTGTTGTCGGTCAAGGCCTTTACAAAAGATGCTCCTTAAGCAACCCTCGTTCCATCCCTATGGCCAATTTCGGTGATTTGATGGGTTGGTCGGCCATGGTTGTTTGGAGATTTTCTTAAAATTGCACTTTGGCCCCTCAAACTTTGGTTTTCTCACTTTGGCCCATTTCACCAAGCCTCTTGACTTTTGATAATTTCTTTCAAGACCCTCAAGTCCTAAAACATCAATTTGACCCCTTAGAATTCTGAAAAAATATCGTTTCGGCCTCTCTTGAGTAATTTCAAAAAACTACATTTAGGCCCGAATCTCCGTTTTGGCCCTAAACCTCTTCGTTTCTTCCTGAAACCACTAAAGGGTTGTTCCTTATGAAAAATCGAAGCCCCATCAAGCTTCCGTTGACTTCTCGAAAGTCGTTTATAACGATTCGGTATTGCAGCCTAATTGATAGCTGTATTTTAGCTGTACCGTAAACTGTTTCCGATCCAATTTATTTTGATGCTATAAATCATATCTTGGGGTGCTCGTTAATGTCACATCATTTTCCTTAGTCATCTCGGCTCCAGGGTGCTCCCGACAGTCGATTTAGTCAATTTTTTAGATTATTCAGATACTAATTTTCTCTGAAACCCCATTTCTCTAATGAATTGTTTATTTTTAATTAACTCAAATTTCTTGGGTATTACATTCACCCCTCCTTAAAAGAAATTTCGTACTCAAAATTTTCATCAGACCGTTAAGGTAACTAAGACATCACATAGCTCATTACCTAAACACTTCAGATCAAATATCCATTTGGTCCTTGACAAACATTTCAGTTTGCATTTCTTACACGTCCGATGCTTATAAGCATGTCTTGTCCTTTACGAAATTTCCTGTTGTGTCTCTTTACAGACGACCACATATCTTTCAACATCTTAGGCACACATCCTACCCCAAAACTTTTAAGAATGTCATCTTGCATCTCAAAAATCATAACCCTTGGGCTAACCATAATCATTAATTATAGACAATAACACTTATTAATCACACATGTTTTTCATATCTCATTCTCCAGATCCAACTAAACCATTATGTCAGTGATAAAGACAAACGATCCATTTGGCACTACGCTCGTAGCCAGCAGGCCAAAAAGCCTCTAACATCTGACACTCATAACCATCCACCCATGTCATGCGTCGGCACCTCACGGCCACGCCCCAGGTGATATGAAATAGTGCAGTCGTAGTCCTCAAGGAACTCTATCCACCATCGCTACCACTTGTTTATCTCTTTCTGCGAGAACCCGTACCTCAGGCTCTTCGTGGTTTGTGAATACATCAATTGTCCCATCATTTTGGTAGTGTCTCTTTAACCTTAAGGGTACATGTCCTAGCTGTCAGCTATAAGTCATACATCGAGTTGTTTTCTTTGTGCCTTGGTATAATCCACACATAATCATTTGGTCATGTTGCACTAACACGCAATCCGATCTTTTGAGCTATCATAAACTCTCACTGCACCCGACATATTATTTTTTTATTAGACCTTTCTCATGAGTCCTATTGTAGACATAATTATTCCAGAGTGTTCCATTACTGCCTTTTTGACAACAGCTTGCCGAAATTTCTTATTTCAAAACATCTTAGCATTCTATTTCGAAACATGATTCCCAAAAATTCCATTTTGAACCCTACGTTGTTCCATGATTCTAAACATAGGGTCGGGACTATAAATACCCGAAAGCCCCGAATTCAACTTTCGCGTGCCCGGATAATTTTTCTTCTTGCAAAAATCTCTGGAATAATAAAACACGTTTTTCCCCTAAAGAAAATTATTTTTCTTCCCTCATTTTTTTTCCTTTTCTTTTCTCATTTTTCTTTTTTTTTCTCTTATTTCTTATTTCTTCTCCTTCTTCTTCTTCTTCCTTATTTCCTCTGCAACACACCGACCCTGCGCGCGAACCACCGGCGGCTGCTGTCGCGTTCCAGCGTCGCTGCCACCCCCGATGGTCGCGGCTGCCTCCTCTGCAACCACCATCGACGCGTACTCCACCATCGGCCGCGAGCCACCGTGCGGTTTCTCCGCGCCCCAGCCGCCGATCGCAGGTCCTCCCCGCCATCATCGTCGGCCTAATCAGCCCTCGCGTCGGCCAGATCCGGCACATCTCCGTCGCAGCTTGCTCCACCACGCAGCAACCGGCCATCGCCCGGCTTCCTTCGGCCACCACCGCGCCATCGCCGTCCTCGCCGCTACTGCCAAATCTGGGTCGATTCGACCCGACTCGATCTGCTTCAGGTTTGACCCATCCCTATTTCAACCCATTAGATCTGACCCATATATGTTCCAACCCATATCTGATTTGTTTAGATTTAGCTAGATCCAGATCTATCATGCGAGCCCAGTCTCGATGTGGGGCCTTCCTAGTCTTACGTAGAGGATGCAGTCCACAATGCATATTTGCCCCTTATTTTCGTCGTGAGGATGGTACTACTCGTTTTGCCGCCATCCGTGATGTTTTTGGCGTTAGAAATTTCATTAACTTCCTAGTTCCGTTTCCGGTAAACGACCGATTTTGAGCTGCCGATAAATTCTTTATTGAAGCTCAGGTTCGGCTTCAGGATCTTATCTATGAATGTGTATCTCACATTCTTACACTTCAGCAGCAGGTTAGTGATTTGCAAGCTTATCGAGCTTATTTGCAAGATTTACTATTCGCATATTATGCCTCACATCCCCAACCTGCTTCTCAACCTGATCAATACCCAAGTTGGAATTCCTATCTTCTCATCATCCCCGAGGACGTCCCTCCTCCCAGTTTCTCAGAGGCTACTCTTCCACCTTACCCTGGTGAAGCCAGCAGTAGCCAGATACCACCCCCAGATGACATCGATGAGTTGGGACCTGTCGTGTTTGGCAACCGTCGTCGTTACTGAGCATTAGCATCATCATCAGTTTCATGGTTTCTTTTTCCTTTGAGTGATTGTACGGCTTGATTTCCTGTAATCGTTTGAACTATGGAATGAATATTATGCTTTGGTACTTTAACGTTTCATTCTTTTGTCTTAGCCTTGATTGCATTTTGATCATAAAATACCTCAGTCTCTTGCAACTGTTTAATAATTCATCAATTCGAGGTAAAAATATCGGCTCTTAATTATCACTTGATAATTTACGTCCTTAATCAAGTTACACATAGCTAAGCATCCAAGCTATCATTGGCAATTTCATCATTAAGAAATAGTCCAATTAATTCTTCCAAGAATATACTCTGATATTTTTCATTTTTCATACGGCTTTTCACTGACCACAAGTGTCTACACCTCATATCAATAGGCTTCTTATTTTCATAATTCGCTAGCATCATTTTAATTATTGTCCAACTATACATCTCTGAATTTGCCTACCAAGGTTACCTAGACTAACTGTCTAGCCACATGAGAGTTTCAAAATCTCGAATTTCTTAATCTGCAGCTTCCCCTACTGCGACCTGTTATTTTGACACATCCGCCATAACTTGATTCTCTCAATCACATCAAAAATTTGCACAATCTTCAAGATGACAATCCATAATCATACTGCCAACTAGAGCAGGTAGGTACTTACATCTCCCATGGTACTCCAATCCTTACTGGGTTTCTTCTTGAAAACTCTAAAGTTCCATTACGAATCCCTAGATCCTCAATCAGTTCTTTCAAGAAATTTCTCAAGAATCTCAAACCGATTTATCCTTGAAAATCCTAAATCAGATCGCAATATCCGATTCTAATTATCTCTCATGGATTCAATTTCCTTGCAATCATAGCTCCCAATCCACTATTCATCATGGTGCTTTCAAGTTCATCTTGTAGGATTGACCACCGACAATTTTACCTGATTTCACAGATCTATTTGGCACACTGAACCGTAGTTATAACCTCTATTGACTAGGTCTTTTTTCATCATTCCTTTAGGGTCGATACGACCTATCAATCAACTATTTCCTTTTCGATACTCAAACTTTACTTTAAACCGAGATTGTCTTCTCACAACTCACCATTATGGTTTTTGGACTATCCATGCTCCACTACCTGAAATCTTATTTATCAAGAATCCACCGATTCTCGCATTCCGTTCTTCATATCCGGCTGACTATCGGCACACGGCCATTAAATTAGTTCTTCCTAGGTACTACACTTTCTACCAGCCAGCATACAAGCTATCATCATCACCCCTATCATATAGTAGACTCATTCTTACATCATACGTCAACCCTCAAAAGGGTACGCCCTGGGTGAAAATCGCACGGTCTCATCGTAGTCCTTCAAGAACTATCATTCATTGTCGCTGCCACGAGTCTAACTTCTTTTGTAAAAACATTCATTCTAGACCCTCATCACAGTCGGTGATTTCCTCACCTCATAAGTAACACTTAAACAGCTCACGAGCATTCATATCCATATGTTGAGTATATTTTCCTTGCAACCTAATTCTTTCTTTGAGGCAATTACAAGACAACCATCTCATGATCTTACTTGGCATTTGTCGAACTAGACACTGAGGTTAAATTTCCCCTCGAGCCTCATTATCCTCGTCTCATTACCAATTCAAGAAATGATCATAACCTAGATACAATTTAAATAGGACACATAGTCCGCATTCAAGACATTACATGCTTTTTATTCCTTAGATTGTGTCTCCTTCGTACTATCCATCTTACCTTAGGTCGATTCCCTAAGCTCTTAGCCTTGATCGACAAACTAGTGGTACGCCTTGTATCCTAATTCATTGGAATTTGAGCTCCACACAAGGTACAGACCCTACTGGTTTGTCTCAGATCTTCAGTATCTAATCGTCACCCAGACAGTCTGTTATAATGCTTTGGTTGACGGGTCTCCCGTACCTTACCATAAGCCATCTATTAGCCCTCTGCTCGCGGGTTCCTAGATCCAGATCTGTCACTGCAAACACCGAACCAGTAGTGTCGTTACGCTGTTAGGGTTTCTTTATCCCATCTCTCCGAGTCATATCAGTTGAACTATTATCATCTCATCGATTGACGTAACTCACACGCCATCTCTGGGCCATCTTCAGCCTCTCGCTTGACCCAATCCGTTGGATCCCCTTATTTTATTTCCGAGATACTAAATGACCCTCGAAAATCCTTATCCTTCGATCCTTAACTTGACAGCTAAGCCATGACACATTGAACTAATCATCACTAATCCGATCATCCTCCAATAACCGTAGTTATCCTAACTTTCATTGTAAGGATTTCGACAATTGACCTCAAATCATCAGTCCCTAAATCTCTCGAATTCATAATCACGGTTATCGAGTCAACCTTACACTCGAATCATTTCATTGAATCCTTATTCCAATAACTAGATCATTTTTCCAGTACTAGCTTCTATTAGGCATTCTACTATTCACCGAAAATAGTAGTCGTCTACTAAAATAGTGTCTGTCGTGAAGAGTACACCAGGTAAGTTTCCAGGAAAGAGAGGTGGGTCACAATGGACACACTTAAGTACCAACTCTTTCCTTAGCCAGAACTTGCCTAGACATGCACTTTCACTACAACACACTTATCCAGTAACCGTCAACACCCAAATCCTATGGTGGCTTTGCTTATCTAGCCACATGCGACCTTTTTCTTATATTCGCTCTAATATCGACCATACTAGAGTCACTCAAGACTCAGACATTTCCTATGTCTTTAGCAATTATGCTCTGATACCAACTGTAACGCCCCGCTTTTTTGAGCATTATATAACTTGGAATTTTAGGAATATTTTTTTTTTTATAAACCATCTCCCGACAATCCCGTTTTACCTTTTCAACTCACTAAATAAGAATTAATAAGTTAAGACAGGTAATCATCATAAATGCGGAAGCTTAAAATTGAAACCTGATATGGTACATAATCAATTTCACTTTATAACCGTATAAGAATTCGTACCATACATTAACATCATATCCTCAATATTGAAATACATAAATACATGGAGATTCCATAATGTTCTAATAAGGCTAATCATCAATAAAACATCAGCCAAAACATATCCGAGTCAGCTTACTGAATCCATCAGCTATGCCATCACATGCCGTCTCATCTCAACCTGATCATTGCCTAAGCTGCAAAGTCTAAACTGGAACGTTGAATGTTCCAGGGGCATAACCCATTAGAAGATGAATCTTCTAGTAAGGGTTTAAAAACATGATACATGAATACATGATGCAATAACATAAACAATCATATGCCCTAGTGTAACTTCCTTGGCCTACCAACCTGGCACGGAACTCTAGGAAGAATCTCGAACCTCTGCAAGATAATCCTAACGTTGTTCCATCATTGCCCTTGGGAATTGCGGCTACACTCTTAGGGCGATATCTCCATCCCATGCATAAGTATCAATATGCCAATAATATCGTGCTATACAAGAATAACGTCTTTCCATGCAAAATAAAATGATCATAACTTCATTAAATATCATGCATAATGAAGCAAACGTTTCATATATAGGTTCTCGGGATAAAACCACTCACATTTAGACGTAAACTCGAATTTTCTCAAAAAACGTGCATCACCTCGTTTTGCGTGCCCACCTCGAAAATAAAGTAAATCATCAAGATCCATGGCCAAATCACTTCCTGCCCAATCATTTACAAGTAAAATCAATAATATAATTTTTCATACTTTTTCCTTATTTTCTCTATTTTTTTTCTCTATTTTTCATAATCATATTTTTTTCCAAATTTCAAAATAAATACCTAATCAGGTAATTTATTTAATTTTTCTTCATGAAAATTCCTAAAATAACATTTATAATCTCTATAAATTTTCTAAGAATTTTCCAACACCTCTTCCTATTTTTCTCTAATTAAGTTTCCTTTAGAGAATTCAAAATAATTGTTTCATCATAAAATTTCTCAAATAAAATTTTATAAAACTGAACTATTACTTTTTTTTGTATTTCTGGATATTTTTTCAGAATTTTATCTCTCTTATTTCTATTTTTACTCTATTTTTCTTTATTTCAGTATTTAAATAATACTAAAAATTATCTCCGGTCATCTTCTCCGGCGCCGGCACACCAAAAAACTAAACTGATTATACCAGAAGATAGGTTACCTTGATTTGATCATTCTGGCCAAATTTGAGCTTGAAAGAACACTTGGAAGACCTCTCTTCGAGCAAAATTCAGTCCGGTTCCGGCGAGATTCGATTTTTCCGGCGAAGCTCCGATCACCCCTCAAATGAACTCCAAAATTCCTCAAACTTTCTAGAAATGATCCTTAGCTCATTGGCAACAAAAGCCCTATGGTTTGGTGCCTCAATTTGTTTAAAAGTGAGGTCGATTTGAAGTTCAAATCTTGCAAAACTCTAAGCCACCATATCCTCTATTTATAGGCGATTTCGGCCCCATAAATGACGGATCTCGCTTCAATCAAGGCCTCTGATGTCCCCTATTTCCCTTAACAAGTCCAAAATCCACTGAAAGAGCTCCATTTTCGTGATCTAAGTGGCCAAACTTTCGGCCACTTTTTTTTCAATTTTTGGCCATTTCATTGCTTGTTGTCGGTCAAGCCCTTTACAAAAGATGCTCCTTGAGCAACCCTCGTGCCATCTCTGTGGCCAATTTCGGTGATTTGATGGGTTGGTCGGCCATGGTTGTTTGGATATTTTCTTAAAATTGCACTTTGGCCCCTCAAACTTTGGTTTTCTCATTTTGGCCTATTTCACCAAGCCCCTTGACTTTTGATAATTTATTTCAAGACCCTCAAGTCCTTAAACATCAATTTGACCCCTGAGAATTCTGAAAAAAATATTATTTCGGCCTCTCTTGAGTAATTTCAAAAAACTGCACTTAGACCCAAATCTCCGTTTTGGCCCTAAACCTCTTCGTTTCTTCCTGAAACCACTAAAGGGTTGTTCCTTATGAAAAATCAAAGCCCCATCAAGCTTCCCTTAACTTCTCGGAAGTCGTTTATAACGATTCGGTATTGCAGCCTAATTGGTAGTTGTATTTTAGCTGTACCGAAAACTGTTTCCGATCCAATTTCTTTTGATACTATAAATCATATCTTGGGGTGCTCGTTAATTTCACATCATTTTCCTTTGTCATCTCGGCTCCAGGGTGCTCCCGACAGTTGATTTAGTCAATTTTTTAGACTATTCAGATACTAATTTTCTCTGAAACCCCATTTCTCTAATAAATTGCTTATTTTTAATTAACCCAAATTTCTTGGGTATTACAGACCCGAACAGTGGTCAGGCTTACTTGGCCTATGCAATAGCCCATTTTTGTCGTAATACAAGAGTTTTGATGACTCAATGGATGGAACCACTTCCAGTTTAACAATGACCTTCCTGATCCAAACAACATTTTTTGTCAATCTTGTGCTACAACGTAGTCCACTTCCATGGTGAAATCTGCAGTGATCTCCTACTTGAAACTCTTTCAGCTGACTATTCTACCATTGCAAACAAAACCAAACCCTGATGTAGACTTTCTATCATCAGTATGAAATTGGAAGTTTGAATATATGAATTTGTCAACACGAAGTTCACCTCCTCCATATACCATATATTTAGTCTTTCTCAAGTACTTCAGGATATGTTTTATGGCTATCCAGTGTTTTGAAGTTAGATTAAACTTGATATCTACTAGTGATGCTCACTGCATAAGTGATATTAAACCTAATACATAGCATAATGTACATTTGACTCCCAATTGCTGAAGCATAGGGAATCTTCTGCAAGTTCTATCTCTTTCTAAGAGTTTTGGGAGACATCCCTTTAGAGATATGAATTTCATGTCGAACGGGCACAAAACCCTTCTTGGAATTCTCCATGATAAATTTTTTTAGCATCTTCTTTATGTATAGGTTTTGGGGTAGACCTATCAATCTCCTTGCTTTATCTCTATAGATGCAGATTCTCAAGATGTAGGTCACATCTCCTAAATCTTTTGTGGAGAATTTATTAGAAAACCAAAGGTTTATTGACATCAACATGCCAACATCATTCCCCATAAGCAAAATGTCATCCACATACAAGATAAGGAATTCTCACGCATTTCCACTGACCTTCTTGTACACACAAAGTTTGTCTGGATTCCTAATAAAACCAAACTCTTTGATCCCATTGTCAAACCGGATATTCCAAGAATGTGAAACCTGCTTAAGACCATAAATGGATCTCTTAATCTTGCACATTTTACTACTATATAAGGATTTAAAGTCCCGTAGCTATTCCATGAATATATCTTCCTTAAGATAACCAATTATGAATGTGGTTTTGACATCAATTTGCCAGATTTCATAATCGCAGTGTGTGACAATAGCTAACATTAGTCTGATGGATTTAAGTATAGCGACTGGCAAAAATGTTTCCTCATAGTCAACACCTTGTCTCTGATGATACCTTCTCGCCACTAGTTGTCCCTTGAAGCACTATACCTTTCCATCAACACCAATCTTCCTCTTTAGATCCATTTACACCCTATAGAAACAATTCATTTGAGTGGATCCACTAGGGTTTAAATTTGATTGGAATAAGATTCCATTTCAGATTGCATAGCTTCTTTCCATTTCTTGGAATCAATATTGGATATCGCTTCTTTATAGGTAGTATGATCAACCAATTGATCACTATCTCCATATAGGAACATTTCCTATATCTTCTATATTGAGAAATTTATGTTTTGATTTTATGAGAAAATAGTTTTTGGTAAACTTAAATGAGAAAATATATTTTCAGTAAATTTGGTTCATTGATGATATGCAAAACATTTTGAAGTACTCTTAATTTTAATGATTTTACAAACAAATATGTTTTCAAAATAGTCAAGTATATGTTGAAAATAATCAAGTATTTCATAAGGCATGTGAGAGCCGATCAAGTAAACTCTTTGAAAAAATTGAGTAAAGCTTTTGAAACCTCTTTGTGAAAATCCAATCGATTATGCTTTGAATATAATCGAGTAATGCTTAGCTTGTTTTCAAATTAGTCGATTACATATATGTATATAATCGAGTAAAGATGCTTTATAATCGAGTAACAAAATTCCTATACTCGAGTATATTATGTATTTCTTTGTCATCTGAAATTTAATCGAGTAATATTCTTTTGTACATGAGTGAATTTGCTTTAAAATCGAGTATCTTTCTTTCAAACATCTAAGCATCATTTTACTCGAGTAAAGGTTTTTGAGTAATCGAGTAAAGTTATTTTTTGTACTTGAATAGATAAGTCTGTTAATCGAGTAAAGTTGAGTTGAATAGTGGCTAAGTTTATTGTCTTAAGTTTAATCGAGTATTAATTATTTGTACTTGAGTAAAGATCCAAAACAGTCGAGTAAACTTTGCCCTGTAATCGAGTAAGCAATGCAAGTTTTGAGGCTTCAAAGTTAGTCAAGTAATGACTTGATCATACTCAAGTAAGCCTAACATATAATCGATTATGTGGGCCAATCAATCGAGTAAGGATCTATATTAGTCAACCAAGTCTAAAACTTGATCGAGTATTTTCTATCTAAATTTGAAAA
This sequence comes from Diospyros kaki, assembly GCA_036245055.1. Classification (NCBI taxonomy): domain Eukaryota; kingdom Viridiplantae; phylum Streptophyta; class Magnoliopsida; order Ericales; family Ebenaceae; genus Diospyros; species Diospyros kaki. The sequence continues at coordinate 38,021,004 of BSEG01000016.1, forward strand.
ATATAGTCATTAGACGCATTTATTGTTGCCAATTTTATCTTTTCAGTTCATTAAATGCATTTCACAATGATATGGGTAAATCAATATAAGCGGTCATAAAGCATATTGTGTCTAATAATGTACGATTTTTGTACTTAGAAACTCCATTCAATTGTGGTGTAGCTAGATGAGTCAATCTAGATTGTACAGAAATGAAAACGAAAAACATTTTCGATACAAAACGAAAACGAGAAAACGATATTTTTCTAAAAAGATAAAAAACAAAAACGTAGGGTAAAGTGTAAATTAAAAAAATATAAGGATTTTTTTTGTTGTAAATAAGACTTATGAATTATGTAATATCAAATCAATATATATATAAATAATATTGTCATGAAAATATAGTAATTATTTAAAAGATATGAAAATTTGTACATATTTTGAATAACATGTAGAATAATTTTTTTTATTTTATATATTATATGTTACAAAACACACCAAGGCCTTACATTAATTTTCAAACAATACATATTTATTATATCTAATTTTTTAAGTCTAACTATTTATTGTTAATTAATTTTATTATAATAAATGTATTATTGAAAAAGATATATTTAATACTTGTTAACCATATATATAGATCACAAAAATCAATTGATCAATCAAAGGGATTAAATCAATGAAACTATATATTATAATCAACCATTTATATGTATGTTTCTCATTCAACTAAATTTTCCCATTAAGCCCTTTAATATGATGTTATAATAATTGTTTTTGGTTATTTTTATCTTTTATAAAAAAAAAATTATAGAATAGAAAATACTTAAAAAGTAAAATAGATAGATTATATGTGAAAAATAGTCAAAACTATAAGGTTTGAAATAAAATAAATAAGGGTGTATGTCAAACTAGTTTATAATTTATATGATATAAATAGTATTGTAACTTGTAAACCTTAAATTACATCATTTGAATTGCAAATTTGCAAAGCAGTTGCAACCTGTTGTTGGGATTGGGAAGAAAGAAACGAAAAGACTAGAGAAAGACCCATCGCTACCACCAACTTGCCTCGCCGTTGACTCGTTTTGTCGCCTCGCTGCTCACTGCCAACTGTCGCTACATCCTCCATTTTTGCTGTCATCGCCGCCTCTCTCATCGTTCTGGCCGCCACCTCACCTCTTACTCTCATCGTCGACCGCCACTCCATCCTCCATCTCGGTTGCTACCTTGCATTTCTCGCCGTCGCCTCGCCTCTTTCGCCGCTGCATCCTCAGCTTTGGCCGCTACCTCTCATCTCTTACATTTGCATCCTCTGTTCTAGCCATCACCTTACCTCTCGGTGGTCGAAAACATTTTCGACCATTTTCTATAATTTGTGAAATAGCCTTGAAACATTTTGTAAATTACAAAAATGGGTCAAAAAGCATTTCGGGTTGTTTTTGCCTTTTTCGAAATGGGAAACGATTGAAAAACGTTAAAACGGTGTCTTCGCGCCGTTTTCGTGCTTTAGATGAGTCAATTGGGAGATAATGCTACATGCCTTTAGGTAGTCATTAAATTTAGTACTTAAGTACTCGTAGCCTCGATTTGAACAAAATACATTGATACTTTTTCATCTCTGGTTTTCTACTTCTGTCTTGAACTTTTTGAACTTTTCAAAAGTCTCGAACTTACACTTCATCAAGTACACATAACCATACTTTGAGAGGTAATCAGTATAAGTTATGAAATAGCTATAACCATCTCGTGCCATAACAAAAAATGATCCACAAACACCAAAGTGGATTAATCCCAACAATTCAGTGGCCTTTCTACTTTGTCCAACAAAGGGCAACTTAGCCATTTTTCTAAGAAGGCAAAATTTGCAAGTTGACCCGGGTTTTGAACTAGCTAGATCAATAAATCCGCAGTTACCTAACTCACTAATCCTCCTCTCGTTAATATGACCAAGTTTTAAGTGTCATAATTGTTTAGGATCAACATCCTTATCACGAGAACACTTCCTGCTGCTAATAGTTGTAACATGTACATTTCTATCTCTCATACTCTCTTATAATTCAAGAATGTAAAGATCGTTCACAAGGATACCCATGCCTACACATTCATTACCATAATGAATATAACATATTATTTCCAAAAGAAAATTTATAATTATCTTTCACAAATTTTGGAATGGACACTATATTCTAGATGGCATTAGGTACATATAAACAGTATTTAAGTTTTAATACATGCTTGGAAGGTAAAAGTATAAGTTCTTACAGCTAATAGATCAACTCTTGGTCCATTTCCACTCTAATGGCGACTTCCCGCTTCTAAAGTGGCCTACTTTCCTCGAGATCATGCATCCAAACACATATGTGAGATATTGCACCAGAATCAAGAATTCAGGAAACAAGATGGCGATCAATCGAACTGATCATTTCAATAACAAATAAGGAAGAAGTACCTGACCTTGAGTTTCATATCATTTGACTTTCAAGCTCTATATATACTCCGGGTAGTTCTTCTTCCAATGCCCATCCTTCTGGCAGTGGAAACATTTTCCTTTGCTTGTTCTTTCTCTTGATTTAGACTTGGACATGCCATTCTTCAACCCATCTTCTTCTTTTTTTATTAGAACTCTTCTTTTTAAAGGATTTGGAAGAAGAGGCTATAGTAAGAACACCTTTTTTTTCCCTATCTTTTATTTGGGACTATGTAGTGATTAACATATTAAGTAGTTATGGGAGTGTGCATTGAATCTTATTCATATGAAAATTTATAATAAATTGAGAAAAGGATTTTGACAACGATTGGAGGATCAGATCAACCTGGAGATCACAATCCATAAAAAATTCAAGAATTTTCAACTAACCAATCAAATTGATCATCTTGATGACACAATCCCCTACATTTGAACCCTTCACCATATGAGCCTGGAACACTTTCTTTAATGTCTCATATCTTGCTATTCTACTTTGTTCCCCATAGAGTTCGTGCAGATTCATAATCATATTTTTAGCATTAGATCTATGCTCATGATGACACTAGAGTTCACTTCTCATGGAGGCTAAAATATAATTCCTAGCTCGTTGGTCGTGCTCCCTAATCTTTTCCCACATTACACGCTCCTCTGCACTAGTATTCTCAGGCAACAAAGATAGATGACTCTTATCCAATATATAATCATTTTTCTCCATACTTAAGACAATTTTTAAGTTTCTCAACCGATCTTTAAAATGGTCCGATTAAAATTTGTTTGTCCAATATTCAAGAAAAAGGGTTTGAAACATTTGCCATAATGCATTAGAGATATGTAAATGCAAAAGAAAATAAATAAAAAGATTGTTAATTAATTTTATCTTGCATAACATTTAGTTTCGGTTTCGAACCAAATGGTACCTCTTACTCATTTTATCAAATCCCATACTTCTTGAGTGGTAAACACGAATCCCAAAAAGACTCATAGTGGGCGATTAAGTTCTCTCATATATGGATACCTCTCAACACTTTGGTGATTTGTTAGGATACCCATATATTAGAGTAGACAACTCTTATCTTCCACATGTCATGTGGGTTTGATCTTTAGCCCCTATGCCGTTAAATCCTTAACACTTTGGTGGTCTGTTGGTTAATGACGTTGTTAGATTTGATCCATTGCCTCAACCAAAGATCCATTTGAATGTCTACAACCTCAACAATTTGGTGGTATGTTGGTCATATTTGTATGGAGACACCGACAACATTTCATGCTTTAGATAGTAAAATCAATCAACTCTTATGAAATTTACCCTCTTACCTTTAGGTAGTTAGAGTACATCTAATTGAGCGACGATTCCCTACAATGATGGAAGGTTAAGATAAATCACATTTACCGCTTCAATCTAATATTTAATTTTGCACAATTTTGGAAAGATTTTTTATCTTTATTTTAAGATTTCACTTTGCACATGCAAATGTTTTCCATTGTGTATCTCATGCATAATAAAACAAATGCATATAAAATAACTATATGATCATGGACTTTAGTCTTTGATTAAATTCGAGTTTATGGATTTAATCAAGGAAGCATAAGAAACATACATACACACAAACACATCTCATGTATAGCTTCTTTCTCTCAATTGCCTTGCTCTATCTTGAGTCACTAACACTTGATGTCTCCATCTCCATCACATCAACCCTTGATTCTTTATCTTCATTTACAAACTATTGTACAATAAAATTGAGATCTACATAAATGAAAAGAAAATGGAGACTTATATCTCTTATATACTGAATTAAAGAACAACTTATATATTTAATCAATTTAAATACCTGTAACATTCATTCATCTATATATTTAACCACATTGAAACTAGTTCATGATTATCCATTCAATCACATTGAATAATGGTGCATCAAAATAAATAAATTTGTGTTTATATAATGTTTGCCACTTTTTGGACCTTTAATATATAATGTTAAAGTGCATTTGGTTTTGCCATTTAATGCAATTTGATTGCATTCAAACATCTACCAAAAATGCAATCAATAAGTTGACACGCAGTGTTAAAAAATGTCAATTGTTTTTCAACAGTTGTAGAAAATGATCGACTGGTTTCACAAACTGGTCGACAATTCTCCCACTGCAACAAATGACCAACACTTTTGTAGAAAATTGTTGACTGTTTTAGTGGGTTTAATAGGACCAGTTGGTAGTTTCTGGTGTTGGCCGACTACTTTTTTGGGTTTGCAAAGACTTGTTTTAGAAAATGATCAACTGTTTTCAAGGCAAAAACCAAAAATGGTTGACCATTTGGACCAAATGGTTGACAGTCTCTGTAAATCTACAAAAATAGAGAGCAATAACCATGTTTGAATCATACAATACATCACACAAACACCCACATAGGCTAAAAATATTGAGCCGAGCCTCTGATATCATTGAAAGAATGCACCAACATGTAGTGTACCGTGCAAGGGTTGAAGATGGTTTTCAAAACTTTTTCAAAAACACAACATACACGCAACGAAAATGAAACAAAAACCCTTGCAAGACTCGATATAGCTAGGCATATGCATAAACAAAGCATCAAACGAAGTATGAAGATAACTATTACCTCACGCATGTTGGAGATGTTGTTGCCTGCTCACTAATGCATCAAGACTCGAACTCTTCCAGTCACTCGCAAACTTCCACGAACCAATTTTCAACTAAACCATGTCTAAGCCTCGCCTACTCCTATACATACACTTCAGTCGACCACACTAATCCCACAACCATAATGGACTAAGTCAGTCCACACCTAGGCTACAATGGAACCTTTCCTCAGACCCATGCGCTAGACAAGTCCAATCAAAGGTGATGCAAAAATATGCTTGGTTCTTCTTGGATGCAATCAGTCGTCTCACGACCAAGGGACCAACAAGAAGATGAAGGAAGCAAGGAGAAGATAAGAAAAGTAGCAATGGAGTAAGAAGAACAGAGAGTGCTGAGAGCTTTTTGCTTCTTTTCTTAGAGAGACAAAACGAGAGAATGGAGAAAACCGTAAAGAAGAAGTTGGCCCTCCCTATCTTTCGTCTCATTCTTCTCTCTCCTTCATAAATGCGCTTGGAGACACATTAGTGAAAACGAAAGAAGAATGGCTCATGAAATCAAATCTCGTGCCTTGAAACTGTCGATTGTTCGAGACAATCAATTGACCATTTCGACTAAACAGTCGATCATTTAAAAAGCACTAACGATTATTTCATGCCTTTCATTCCAAGTTTTCACAAATTGCATCAGGACTTGCCATTAACTCTTAAGAACCCTTTCATTAACTCTTAATGGAACCAAGATCTCCTGTTAACTTTTAACAGCATGCCTGTTAACTCTATTAACTCTTAGTATTTTGTTGATCATTTTGTTAATTCTTAACAAAACATCTATTGTCATTAACTCTTAATAATGATTAAGAACACATGATAGCGAATCATCACTAATCCAATGCTATGAGAAACTATGAGAAACTCTCTTTATTTTCTCACAACACCTCGAAAGGTCCTGAGTGACCTCTAGCACGTGGGTTACTATGAGAACATCTTAAGTTATTTTAAGAACTCCTGAGTTAAGTGTGATTGAGTTAGGTTAGTTTAAGGATAGGTGACCCCTAGGAAGTTCGTGTAGATCCATCAGGGTAAGTTGATCCAGTCTTTCTTATCGCTCGATGCGGGATGTTACAATCACACTTGAGCAACATCAGTAATAATCATAATCACAACACTAGTAACTATACCAGAAAGGAATTAAGAAGTTTACCTTGTTGAAAAAACTGATAACAGACAACTCTGAATGATAATACTAAAAGAAACACCGAAAAAGTATCCAGCAGCAACTGAAAACAATGTAGCAGATTTTGTGTTCTAGTTGTCTAAATCTAATGGAATGATGCTGATGATTCAATATTTTTGCAGTCCTTGTGAGCTTTGTTAACCACAATCTAATTCTAGAAGAAACATAATGCCCTGCGTCTGATTCATAATTAATTCTTCGAAATAATAAAGGATGATGTCTATTTTGCCATATCATGAATCCATGTATCATATCTAAATAATTTTGTCATTTTTGTTCAAGTATATTCCATTTCCATCTTAGCCTTGCATGCTTTAGAATGTCTTCAATATAATTCAACTTTGCCCTCAACGTGGCTACTGCCATTCTTCCACTCATCTAGCATTCATAAGACTACATAAACCATATTTGTAAATGGGAATCCTAAAGGCACCTACCATTACAGAACCTGTTGGAAGTGGTCAAAGCAAAACCGTCGAATCTGGTGGAGTACATGTGAGGCTATTGAGCTTCTAAACTGATGGAATAAATAAGGACCCTTGGGTTCTGAATGTGGAGTATTTTTTAGAACTTTATTTCTCTCTTAAATGTTAGTATTGTATTTTGTTTTCATTGCGTATATATAGGGCCTATTTCCTTGCAGATATATATATGAAAAGTTGTTGAATTCTCATATCTTTGAACAGTGTGTAGAGAGAAGAGCAGGAATTTAGTTTGAAAACTTTTCCCTACACTGTGGTATCAGAGCCTGGCTGACCCATCCATGTCCTATTCTGTCTTTTCTCTCAGAAATGGCAAACATGCTATTCTAACAACAATTGCCAAAGTTATCAAAAGATAACTATGAGAGCTGGTCTATCCAAATAAAAGCTTTGTTTGGTTCTCAAGATTTATGAGAGCTTATTACTGATGGGTATACAAAACCCACTCTGGAAGAAGAAGCTGCATACACTGCCGATGAGAAGAAGACTCTTAAGGAGCAAAGAACGAAGGATAAAAAGGCTTTGTTCATACTTTATCAAGGGTTGGATGAGTCTACCTTCGAGAAGGTTGTCGAAGCACCAAACAACAAGCAAGCATGAGAGATCCTCACTATCATCTTCCAAGGAGTAGATCGGGTGAAACGGATCTGCCTCCAACATTTAAGAGGCGAGTTTGACGCCATTCACATGAAAGAATGCGAAGAGGTGTCCGATTATTTCTCACAACTGTTGGTGATTATGAATGGCTTGAAGAGAAATGGTGAGACGATCGATGACATCCGTGTAATTGAAAAGGTACTTCGATCACTCTCACCTAAATTCGAGCATGTGGTCGTAGCGATCGAAGAGTCTAAGGACTTGAAGACGCTGACGATCGAGGAATTGATGGGTTCTCTTCAAGTACATGAGCAACGAATGCAACAGAATGCTAACTCCACTCTTTTAGAACAAGTGCTAGAGTCAAAATTGTCTCTAAATGATCAATGTAATCCCAGTTCTAACCGAGGTTGTGGTAGAGGCAGGGGGCGATGGACACACCAACAAAATTAGCAATGTTAAGAGGAACGTCAAAGTTCTAATGGACGTGGATGAGGATGAGGACGTGGAAAATTTACTCTTGGAAGAGGTAACACCAAAAACATCCAATGCTACAACTGTAGAAAATACGGGCACTATGCTTCGGATTATTGGCACAAAGCTGACGAACAAGCCAATGTTGCAGGAACAACAAATGATGATGGTAATGACACTATCCTTCTTCTCACTCATGATGAGTCAAGAGCATAACATGAAGCTTGGTATCTTGACTCGGGTACGAGTAATCACATGTGTGGGAAGAAAGATTTGTTCATGGAACTCACAATAGGAGTGCATGGAAATGTGAGCTTGGGAGATTCTACTAAACTTCTTGTTGAAGGCAAAGGGAAGATCAAGATCTATCAAAAGGATGGTAAGAAAGCATATATTTCTGATGTTTACTATGTGCCTAACATAAAAAGTAACATCCTTAGGATTGAGCAACTGCTTGAAAAGGGGTACATAATACATATGGAGAGCAACTCTCTTATTTTGAGAGATGCTTCTAGAAGGCTTGTGGCTCATGTTCAAATGACCAGCAATCGCATGTTCCCTTTGCACCTTAACATGTAGTTTGAGAAGTGCCTCCAAGGACTCGTGCATAATGATACTTGGAAGTGGCATTTTCGTTTTGGCCATCTACATTTCAATGAGTTGAAGCTACTATCTGCAACTGGTATGGTAAATGGTTTACCGATGATTAAGCCACCAAACCACATATGTGAAGGATGTATACTTGGCAAGAACCAAGACTTCTTTTTGTTAGTGGCAAATCCTAGAGAGCAAAGGCATCGCTACAACTTGTTTGTTAGTGGCAAATCCTGGAGAGCAAAGGCATCGCTACAACTGGTGCACACAGACATTTGTGGTCCGTTGGAGCCATTTCACTTGGAGGTAGTAGATATTTTATTACCTTTATCGATGATTTTAGTAGAAAGATTTGAGTTTACTTTCTAAAAGAAAAATCTGCTACTTTAATTACATTCAAGAATTTTGAAGCACTTGTTGAAACAGAGAATGGCCACAAAATTGTAACTCTCTGATCTGACCGAAGTGGTGAGTACACCTCAAAAGCATTTCAGGAGTATTGCAGGGAGCAAGGGATAAAGCATCAGTTCACGACTGCTTATACACCACAACAGAACGGGATTGTAGAAAGAAATAATCGCACTATTTTGAATATGACAAGAATCATGTTGAAGGAGAAAGGACTGCCAAAACAGTTTTGGGCAAAAGTTGTAACGTGCTCTACATACCTGCTCAACAGATACCCAACGAAAAATGTCAAGAATATGACACCTCAAGAAGCATGGAGTGGCTACAAGCCGAGTGTGGCACACCTTCGAATCTTTGGGTGTTTCACATATGCCCAAGTTCAAGGTCAAAAGGAAGAAGCTTGATGATCGTGGTGAGAAATGTATTTTTATAGGATACAGCGAGGAGTCGAAGGCATATAAGCTCTACAACCCTCTAACAAAGAAAGTAGTGGCTAGCATAGATGTTGTGTTAAATGAAGAAGAAGTGTGGAGCTGGAGCGATGAAGAGACACCCAAACTACAACCCGGTATGGAGGAATCAGAAGAACTCTCACCAGGTGTTGAACCACCAGGTGCACCACCACCTCCTTAACCTGCTACACCTTCTGCAGTCCAGAGAGGATCCCCGCCTTCAGCGGGAGGTAGCAAAAATACATCCTCCACACCCATTAGAATGAAAAGCCTTAGAGAGATTTACTCACAAACAAAAGATGGAGAAACCAATCTCTTCTGCCTATATGTGGGTCATTAGCCTCTCACCTTCCAAGAGGCTATGGAAGAAGATTGTTGGAGAACGACAATGAAAGAGAAGATCCATGCCATAGAAAAGAATGATACCTAGGAGTTAACAACACTCCCACAAAACCAAAAGGTGATTGGTATCAAGTGGGTGCACAAAATCAAGCGCACTGCGGATGGTGAAGTTGATCGTCACAAGGCCAGACTAGTTGTTAAAGGCTATAAACAAAAGTATGGCATCGACTATGATGAGGTTTTTGCACCAGTTGCACGACTTGACACAGTAAGATTGTTGATTTCACTTGTTGCTCACCATAGTTGGAAGATATACCAACTTGATGTCTAGTCAGCTTTCCTCAATGGCATTTTGGAGGAAGAAGTGTACGTACAACAACAAGAAGGTTTCTTGGTAGAAGGAGAGGAGAGCAAAGTTTATTGTCTGAAGAAAGCTTTGTACGGCTTAAAGCAAGCACCAAGGGTTTGGAATGCACGCGTTGATAGTTTTCGTCATCAAAGTGGCTTCACCAAATGTCTATATGAGCATGCTGTCTACATGAAGAAGAACTATCAAGGTGAATCCCTAATCATTTGTCTTTATGTTGATGATTTACTCTGCACAGGAAATAGTGCTGAAATGATCACTGAGTTCAAGGAAACCATGTCCAAGGAGTTTGAGATGAAAGATACTGGATTGATGTCTTACTTCCTGGGTATTGAAGTAAAGCAACAAGATGAGGGGATTTTTATATCTCAAAAGAAGTATATGATTAGAGAAATTCAAAATAGAAGACTGTAATCCTATAAATACCTCAGTGTCAATAGGCACAAAGTTGTCAAAAGAAGGAGACGAAGAAGTAGTCGAATCAACTCTTTACAAGAGCTTAGTTGGTAGCCTGAGGTACTTAACAATCACAAGGCCAAATATTGTCTATGGAGTTGGGCTTGTGAGTCGATACATGGAGACACCTAAGAAGTCACATTGGTTAGCTGCAAAAAGGACACTAAGGTATATTAAAGGCACACCCAAACTTGGTATTTTTTATACTTATAGTGAAAATGCACAGTTAGTTGGATATTCGGATAATGATTGGGGAGGTGACCTAGATGAGAGGAAAAGCACCACTGGCTATGTCTTCTATCTTGGGTCTACAGCGTTTTTTTGGACATCCAAGAAACAAGGAATTGTTGCTTTATCTTCATGCGAGGCAGAGTATATAACGGTTTCATTCACTGTTTGTGAAGTGATATGGCTGAGAAATGTTTTGAAAGAATTGAATCATCCACAAGAGGAGTCTATAGTGATATACGTGAATAACAAGTCAATTATAAAGCTCGCAAAGAATCATATGCAACATGGAAGGAGCAAACATATCGATACACAGTTCCACTTTCTCAGGGACCATGTAAAGCAAAAGACCGTGGAGCTGAAGTACTACCATACCATGGAGCAAGCAACTGATATTTTTACGAAGCCATTGTCAATTGAATCTTTCAGAGACTTAGAGACATGCTCGACATGAAGACGTTTTGATTTGAGGGGGCGTGTTGGGAGTGGTCAAGGCAAAATTGTCAAATCTGGTGGAGTCTGTGTGAGGCTATTGAGCTTCTAAACTGATGGAATAAATAAGGACCCTTGGCTTCTAAACGTGGAGTATTTTTTGAAATTTTATTTCTCTGTTAAATATAAGCCTTGTATTTTGTTTTCATTGCGTATATGTAACGCCTATTTCCTTACAAATATATATATATATATATATATGAAAAGTTGTTGAATTCTCATATCTTTGAGTAATGTGTAGAGAGAAGAGCAGGGATTTAGTTTGAAAACTTTTCCCTACAGAACCTAGGGCAGTTTTATGCTTTCTTGTGAATGTGCTACTTCTTTGTAAAAGTGCGGTAAATAGGTCATGGTGGAGAAACGTAATTGCTAGGCTAGGCCAATGTCCGAAAAAAGGGTGGTTTTTTTTTTTTATGCAACTTCACCCTTACCTCTCCAGAGAGGGGTAGAAGAGGGGAACACATGAAAATCAATGTGCCACTAGTCTTAGAACATGTTTGTTATCATTTTTTCTGAAAACTTACATTGTCTGATTCCATGGGGAATCTGTTTCCCTGAATTAATGAGACTGCCAAGCTCAGTGCCTAAGCTCCTAAAAAGTATTGTTTGAAATACTCTTGGATGCCCGATTGGGGAAACATTTTAATCAAGAATAACAACTCGCCCTACAAATTAGATAACATGGTGAGAAAAAAAAAACCAGAAGAATGATAATTCCTGCCAAGTTTCAGTTACTTAAGACAGTGAGAAAAATATAAAATCCCAGAGTTCCTAAAAATTTATTATGCCATGCTGAAGGGAGTCTCAAATCACGAAACCAATCTGAACATAATGACCTAAGTTGAGATGATATTGTGTTTCTATATAATTATCCAACAAGGCTTGTGGTTATTAGAACCCAGAATGGTTAAGAGATAGAATACAATTCAGTTCCTATTATTTGGTAAAACAGCTCAGAAATATACAGGGAATTTAGAGATTTAGTCACATCAAAGGCAACAAGCATCTATCAGTTCACAAAATCTGGGCATCTGGATTTTGCAAGCGCCAACAAGTGAGAACAATAAGTAAAATTTGATAAACAGCATATTGGTATGTAGGCATTTTGCATCCACAGGGTTCAAGAGTATGAACGGATGATAGATTCAACTTTAGAATTGAAATAATGATTCTTGTCTTTATCATAGCCAAATGAAACTGTAGTGAAGCTAGTAGTCGAGCCTAATCACAAGATATTTCCAATCCAAAATAAATCAAATAAGTACAGAAGCAATTTTCAATAGAAGTGAAATGAACGTCAATCTGAATACAACGTTATCTAGCCAGATTAAGCACAAGCCAAGTTTCAATAGCAGACACAGAAATCTTGATCCCTCCAAACTAAACCACTGACGCTTATCTATGTTTAGTTGTCTACATCTCTACATCAGCTATAATGAAGCACATTGAACAGACAAAACCTTGATTAACATGAAAATGACGAAATGAACACATGAAGCCTCAAGCTTCTACGGTGTTGCCAAGCATAAAAGAGGAGAGTTCGCGAACCGGGGAGAACTCCACCACTGCAATATCCATTGCAAACCCGATAACTGGCAACTTCAAGTCGCGCAAAACGGCGAAGGCCTCAGCCATTCGGCTGTTTGGCACTTCTTCAGCGACTGGGCAATAAGGAATCCATGAGTCCGGGCTGTACTCTTCCCCAATTTCAATGCCCTCCTTCTTCATTGCATCACAGAGCTGCAAATGAAACTGAAGGAGGGACAGTGATGGAGTTGGGGCTAGGAAAAGCACATTCTCGCCCGTTGGAAGGCTTCCAATTGAGGATAAAGATATGGACAAAGGCTCCTGCTTTGAAGCCAAAGATTTGACAATGTTTTCAAGCTTTGTTAGGTCGATTAAAGGGCTGGAGAAGAGGGTAATGTGAGGCCTGGATTCTAGTTCTATGAGCTGGGTACTGATTTGGCGGCGAGCCAGTACATTCCAGGCCTTCAAGACCTGGTTTTCAAGCGCCGGATCGAAGTACAGCTCAATTGCATAACCTTGTGGCATTGCCTCAAATCCGGAATTATAGAACGAGAATTGGCTTCTCACAAGGCCTGACCGAGAAAAGTGAAGCAACCCAGAAACAGAAAACGAAAGAGAATTTAGATCTCAGAGAGGGGGATCAAAGCAACTCAAAGATTAAACAGAAAAAAAGCAAGATTAGACTGGGAAAGAAAACAAAAAAGATGTCAGATTCAGAGGTGGGAAAAAGGTTAGAGAAGCAAGAGCATGTGAGATTTCTTGGTGGCGGTTTCAAATCTGAAACAGACAGAAGAGGGAACGAGAGAGGGGGAGGGGTGTGGGAGGTTGCCAGGAAGCTTCGACTGAAATTGGGTTGGAGATTTGGTTAGACTTGGAATGGAATGGAGTGTAATTTCAACGAAGGTAGGAGAAGGGCGTGGAAACGTGAACTGATAAATAAAAAGAGTCAATTCTCATTCTGCTACCCGTTCTTCATCTGTCAGGACTTGTTTGGTCACTCAATTTTGATTTCTTCGTTTTACTGGGGATGAATTTGATTTAGAATTTTACGTTGAAGAAGAAGAATAAAGATTGCATTTTTGTGATTATTTTTATTAGTTTTCATATTTTATGGTTATTCAAAATGTGTTTGATTATTCAATTTGTATATAGATTATATTTTTTAATTTTTAAATAAGAAAAATATTGCATCTTAAACTACAATTTTGTATGGTACGGCATGGGAATGGACTGGACCACCTTCCCTCTTGTCCTTCATTCCTTTTGTTGTATCTGTATTTAATTGGAGGAAAATTTTACAAATTATTAAAGTGAAACGCAATGTTGCAGCTATAAGAAGTTATCCGAACCCAACCACAAGGAGTTGGTTTATTCCATTCTCATCACCATCGAATTTACAAGTCCAAGTCTCAAACGCCAGTCGTTTGCGTCGAGGACGCTGCGATATATGTTGATTGTAGATGCACTCAAGAAGAATGGTTGGACTTCCCTCCCTCCATCTGCTTAAGGGTGGCGTTGCACATGAGGGATTTCGTTAGCCTCGTCACCATGGATTCCCACCATCCACGAAGCTCGGTTGGGCAAGGCATATTTGAGGGGAAAGGCAAACTTGGCTGGCTAGCAAGGCAGTGAAGTTAAGCGTCCGTCATATGAGAAGCCTTAGTTTGTTAGCCCAACTTGAAATTAGATCCCAACCCTTTGACAAGGAGCTCTATACCAATTGATTGGAGTAAATGGACTGAATGTTGAAATGAGAACAAAGAACAAACAAAGTTTGGTGCATCAATATCGAACTTCACAAGACATCACAGCTTGAAATGCAAATAAAATTGAATAAACCAAAGGTCCAATAGGTTTAAGCAAATTCAAATCATTCATTATATGAGAAATTAGCATGTACATTCTGGCATCCGACCAACACAACAATCCCATTTCTTGCTCCTGAAACTAGGAAGTAGTCTCTTCCATGGCTAAACTATAGACGAGGCACAAGAAACTTCCAATCAAGAAAAGCTGTGGTGGGTGTTGACCATGTGTGGAGTTCCATCTATTATTGAGTCGATCATAAGTTTCTTTATATCCTAAAGGCTATTTCAGGATATTTCTAATGCACACCAATTTAATTTTTTGTGAGGGTAAATTAAGTCTTAAGGGAAGTGATTACACGCCTAAAAGCTATACTTTGTATCATCACCAAAAGATTTGCTATTACCTCGAATCTTAGAGTAACATACTTGTCTTTTGGCAACTGTTGAGTTGTAGACAAGAACCGATCAAGCAAGCTCTTTGAAGCTCCTTTGATCATCTATGACTGGCTTTGCAATGGAGGGGATTTCTAGGTGGGCAGTAATCCCAATCTGCAATTCTCACCGTCTTCAACCTAGTGCTCATTTGCTTTCCCCCACATCACTGTGTAAAACCCAATCGATATTATTGTTGCTCCGATGACACTGCACAGAGGAAATGAGTGAAACTGATAGTGATCGAATAAATTACATAAAACATGAATTATTTTGTTAAAGAGTTAACAGTTGTAAAAAGGGTGTGTCTAATGTACGAGACTCCTCGCTTTGTAAAGGTTGGTGCTTCCTCAACTGAACTTGTAACCTTCTGGTCTCAAAGAGCAACTTTACTGGTGCTACCAATGCTCCCCTCTTAGAATTAACAGTAATGCCCCAAAATATGAGGAATTATGTGTTAAGCCATGAGAGAGAGAGCGAGAGAGAGAAAGAGTCATACAAAACATAAACTCTAAATGCTAAACCTAAGTACACAAGGGCGACATGTAGTTTCTCCTATTTGATATTTCAACTCAGAAAATGCGCACTGTTTCACAAATTAATGCATAAGATATCGTCTAAAAGTAACAACCGATCTTCTCAGTGAAATTATTTCTCAAGGACTAAAATTGCAATCACTTGCAGTTCATATGACTTACTATGAGGAGCCAAAAATGCATGGTTTGGGATCGTATTGAAAGCAAAACTCACCTGCCGAGATAGAGAGTATCACCAAGGAAGATGACCCCCATAGCAACTGCAATGGCAATTGACAGTGGCTTAAACATTACAGCGTAGACGGGGCCCTTCAGGTGCAATACCCATGTGTGGACAACATTGTTCAAGAGCGAACCAAACACTCCCTAAACAAAGAATCATTTAAACCACATTCAGCTCCATCATTGCCAAGTGAACAAGTCCTATTAATATAAGCAAGGAACTTGAGTAAATTGACAACGTTTACATTCCATGAGCAATTGTCACAACCCAACACCATGCAAATCTGGATCAAATACCATTTCTATATGCAATGGGCTAACGAAAGAGAAATCAAAACTCAATATCCTAGAAGTGTCAAGTCCTCCTTATATTGCATTGAGTTTGTTAATCACTTACAGAGCATAAGATGGAGGCCAGTGTTACATCAAGCCGAATTCTCCAAGCATTCCATCGTGGTTCAGTAACTAGACCCACAATTATGCTGAGAATGCAGACAAACAAGTTGTAGAAGAAGACTACAGTTAGTTCTGCGGGGTACTCCTTTATGATCTGTGCCCGTAAATCTCACAACATGTCATGAAAAGCATTTCTATGTCTGAAAGGTTAATTGGATGCTTAAAAAGTTAATCTTGAGATTGCAGAATTTACCAGAATAATGTACCAGAAGGTGACCAAGGTGTACTGGGTGGTGAGGAAGAGGCTGCTGATGATCCAGCTTGATTGTGATTGGTGAAGAGGCTGATGACGTGAAATGGAGGATCCATTTGGTATGATGGCTTGACCCCTGTACAGAGTCACAGCAAGTGCTCCTGCTATCAATACAACGGTTCCCATGACTTTGGCTTGACTTCTTGAATTCCTCAGTTCTAGCCTTTCCATCCTAAGAATTTGAGGCCCCAACATAACCTTTAAAAAAGTAATCTTACTAATAAAATACGTTATCCAACAACCACAACATCTCAAGCCTTTATCCCACACAATGGGGTTGACTGAAATATGTAAGCTAGTTAATTCAAAATACAATCTTGGAGTTCATAGTCTTCTTGCCAAAACATGGGTTTGGACTTGTTGAATTTTGACTTAGTAGCTGCTGATGTGGTTTGAAGAAGTCAAAATAAATTAGGATTATTCATAACCAATAAATTAGAAAATAACTGATATTGTTTGTTAGTTGTTTTGACCGAATATTATGCCATATTATTCTCCTCTTTATGCTCATTTCAATTTACATTTTAGTTGTATAAATTGTAGTTTACGATTGAATAAAAAAATGACTTTCACTTTGATATTTTTTCCCTTCCATTTTCTTCTTTCTCCATAAACAATACCAACAAGTGGTATCAGAGCGTTTTTCCTGAGGGACCTGTGAGTTGAGAGAAACAAAAAACCATATTCACAAACACTCAAATTCAAGCCAACAATCTGCAAAGATGGAAGCAGAATCAAGTCACGGAATGCCGGCAACACCGATATTTGGTGGCAACAACTATCAAGTATGGGTTATTAAAATGAAAGTCCATCTCAAGGCACTAAATCTTTGGGAAGCAGTTGAGGAAGATTGCGTAGTCACTGATTTGCCGGCCAATCCAACTGTGAACCAAATAAAGATTCACAAGGAGAGGAAGACAAGGAAGGCTAAAGCCATGGCCTACTTGTATGCTGCAATTTCTCCCGATATTTTCACAAAAATCATGAACCTGTCTTCAACAAAAGCCATTTGGGATCATCTCAAAGAAGAATACCAAGGCAATGAACGAGTGAAGAATATGCAAGTGTTAAATTTGATTAGAGAGTTTGAAATGCAAAGAATGAAGGAGTCAGAAACTGTGAAGGAGTACACCGACATGTTGCTTACCCTTGCTAACTAAGTGAGGTTGTTAGGTAAGAATTTTCCTGATCAAAGAATCATTGAAAAAATACTTGTTACACTTCCAGAGAGGTATGAAGTCACTATCTCTTCTCTAGAAAATGCAAAAGATCTGTCAAGCATTTCCTTGGCAGAGTTACTTAATGCTTTATAGGCTCAAGAACAAATAAGGCTTGTGAGGATAGGAGGAGCCGTCGAAGGAGCTTTGCAGGCACAAACAAGGCCCACCGGTGAAAAAAAGTTTGGAATTACAACAAGAAGCTTGCAAATGCTGGAAACAACAATAATGGAAATTATCCACCTTGCCCTTACTGCAAAAAAACCAATCATCCACAACACAAGTGTTGGTGGAGGCCCGATGTAAAGTGCAACAAATGTGGTCAATTAGGTCACATCACAATTGTGTACAGATCACAATAAGAAGAAGGAGAAGCTAGAGCTGCTGCTGACCAACATGAGGAGGAGGAGTTATTTTAACTCTACTCAAAAAATCATATCCATGCCTATGCCAAAAAAAAAAAAAAATGCCTATACCCCAAAACCCATAACCACGCCTATGCCTCATAACTATAAAATCATAAAATGCCCATATGCTATATCCAAGACATGCCAAAATTAAAATGCTTTGCATTTGCAGCCTCAAAGTTAAGGAGGAGTGTTGAATTTTGACTTAGTAACTGCTGATGTGGTTTGAAGAAGTCAAAATAAATTAGAATTATCCATAACCAATAAATTAGCAAATATCTGATATTGTTTGTTAGTTGTTTTGACCGAATATTATGCCATATTATTCTCCTCTTTATGCTCATTTCAATTTACATTTTAGTTGTATAAATTGGAGTTTACGATTGAATAAAAAAATGACTTTCGCTTTGAAATTTTTTTCCCTTCCATTTTCTTCTTTCTCCATAAACAATACCAACAGGACTGTCATATACTCTAGGAAAGGGAAATATAGCTCTACATAACCCAGCTCGTTTGGCTCTTAGAATACTCTACTTTCTCCAATGAGTTTTGCTTACCTTTAGAATGTATGCGAGAAAGTAGAAAGGGTTTCCAATGAGTTTGCATTCCGGTTTAGAGGATGAGTAGATTGTTGACCATTTTCGTTGTTTTTTAGTTTTCTTGCAACGCTTAGCAAGAACAAGCTTATAATTTTCTTATAGTCTGATATTAAAACAACCAGAAGAAAATTCTAGTAAACTTAGGGCACCCTTTGTCTTTAAAAAACTCGAATCATAAGAAACTTGTTCATTTTTCTTGAAAGTCAAACTGGGCAAATGTTTTTTTTCTTATTTCCAGCACTTCAATCAGGATAACAATGAATTACACGTCGAGCTTTTTACTCATAAAGGAGGTGTTCAAGCAGCTTTAGCATGGGAATTTCATAAGTCTACCAAAGTCCAAGTCTTTGCCTTATCCTTTCCAATGTGAAGTCAAGACCGCTAAACATGGTTTTCATCAAATTGAATTGATAAAAGGGCATCCTAGAAAGGCTTACTGTTTTGTGAGAGTTTGGGAAAGTCATATTTCTATTTATCTTTTCCCTTGTATTTTAACAAGAATAATGAAATAAATCATATTTTTATGTAGCATTTCCCTTGTATTTTAACAAGAATAATGAAATAAATCATATTTTTATGTAGCATTTCCCTTGTATTTTAACAAGAATAATGATATAAGTCACCATGGCCTTTTTTTTTTTTTAATTTGGATTGCCGTTCTTTTTTTTATTTATACACTTGGGATGTCTGATTTTCGCCTGACTAATCGCCCTGGGCAAGTGACCTTCCCCCTTGATGCACCCCCAGATAAATCCGAATGCGGACACAATCTATATACACTCAGAGCAAAACATTCGGTGCAGCCCATGTAAGACTTGCCTTCCAGCCTTCAGTGTTCTAAAAGGCGCTAGTCGGGCGGCAAGCTGCCGCCTAGGCGGGGCCTAGGCGCCGCCTAAAAAATTTAATATTTTTTTAATTTTTTACATTTTTTTCTTAATATATAATTTTTTTCCCCCACCCCAGCCCCCACCCCCTCAAAATTCAGCGCGACTCCCACCCCTCAAATTTCAGCGCTTCAGCGCGACTCCCCCCACAAACCAAATTTCACAGCGCTCTCTCTCTCTCTCTCATACCTGCCTCCTCCGAGCACGTCGCTGCCCCCGCCATTGCCAATCGGACCGTCTGCCTCCTCCGAGCACGTCGCTGCCCCCTGCCATTCCCAATCGAACCGTTTACCTCCTTCGATCAAATCGTTGCCCCTCGCCAATGCCAATCGGACCGTCGCTGTGTTACCACAGGTAAGTCCGAAGGCTGTTCCAGTCCCTGTCCAGCGGCAGCGATGGCGACGGCGACGATGGAGTCGGGCGACCCAGGCCGATGCGGCGACGGTGGCTGCGACGATCATCACTGATGGAGTCAGGTGAGAGGTCTCGAGCCCAAACCACGTCTGGGCGGCCAAGGCGACGCCTCGCCGCCTTGGCTGCATCGGCCGCCTAGGAGCCGCCCGCGCCCGATTAATTGGGCCGGCGCCTAAGGGACCGATTTGGAGGAACTCGCAGCGGCCAGGGGCCGCCTAGCGCCTCTTCGCCGCCTAGGCGGCCGCCTAGACCGCCTTTTAGAACACTGTCAGCCTTATTATTGTCTTCTAGATAAATGTTACAATAATTCTGCCTTTCAAGTCGCCGCATTGATTTAAACCCTGATACTCAATATGAAACTCCAAGTGCTTTACCACTGTACTATGCTCGTGGGGGTGCATCACCACCCTTTTAACAAAGGGTAAAATACCTAGCATCAGGAAGGCTTGGCATAAATGCATGGAGTACCCCTCGTGTTTCAAAAGTTACACCAACTCCACCTATTGTTCAAAAGTTGCATGAATTACCCTCTATCACTGGATTTAGATTACACAGGTCACCCCTGATGTTTTATATAGTTATACAAATTTCTTAATGTCTATTTAATAGAGGAGATGTTCGTGTAATTTTCAAAACATATGCATACATGCCGTGACCTCTTGGTCACAGCTGAGCAATCCTAGTGTTGGTAACAAGACTCATCCTCTAATCAAATTGAACTAATAATACAAGCACAAGTTGTAAATTGGAGAGCCTAGATTAAGAAGATGGAATATGGAAGACAGAACCTGAAAGCGATGGCGAGTAAGAAAGTGAAAGCTGGGGTGAGGTTGCTCATGGCCGACGACAGAGTTGGAGAACTGTAAACAATTCCTGTATATCCCATTATCTGAGATACTCCCCTGCCTCCAAAATCACCAATATAAACAAAATCCAAGAAAGATCAAACCTAATTTCAAAATCACATCAGTTGCAGTTAATAATACGGAATACTCGGATCTACCCAACAAGCCCAAGAAGGCAAATTCTGCAGACGACGGAGAAGCTGAGCTTCCGATGATCGTCTCTTGATCTGCCAAAATCTAAAGAAACAAATGAGACGATAAACAGAGAGAGAGAGAGAGAGAGAGAGAGAAGGGGGGAGGGGGTGGACCTGGAGGAGAAGAGGGCAGAGGGAAGGAGAAGAAGGGCGGCGATGGCGTAGGCGTAGACCATGAAGACGTGGAAGCTCATACCTTTAAGGGTAGCGGCTTTGAACAGAGTGTTTAAACCAACATAAATGGACTCCATGCTCACCATGGCTGCACATGGTAGCGCATCTCTGCAACACCAGTTACAGTATCTTCCTCTCTCCATCTCTCTCTCTCTCCCAACCAGAGGAGGTTCGGTGCCTTCCAAGTTGGAAAATGCTAGACGAACAAACTTGTGAACAACTTAGCCCATCTCCAACGCAGAGACCCATGCTCGCTAAGTCAAAATTTGGAGAGCAATTCCCACAATTTTTGCTCTCTCTACTTGTCTTGTCACTGTTTTGTGAAGCTTCAAAAGACTCCGTAGAACTCTTACTCTAAATTACAAATTTGTCCTTCACTTCCCCCATTGATACCCTACTTCCTCTGCTTCTTCCTCATACTCTCACACTCTCTCTTCTTTCTCTCTCTCTATCTCTCTTTTCCTCCACCGCTGTTCGCCGCCATGGCTGTTCTCACCGCCGTTGTAGTCGCCGCCGCAGCCGCTTCCGCCTCGACGCAGCCGCCAGCCGCCGTTGAGCCACTGCCATCAACCCACCTCCGCGCTGTTCGCCTCCGCCGTTCGCCGCCGCCAACGCCTCCATTTGTTTATTTTTCTCATAAATTATTTTTAGGAGTACATTACTCGACACGAAAGGGTTGCGTCGAAGCTGAAATGGGAGACGGAGCAGCTAGGTTTCCCAGAGGAATCTGACATCTCAAGGTGACTGCCATGGAGGGACAGGGACTAGCTTTGCTGAGTTGCCCAAAGCTGGGAATTCTCTTGGCCTCTTTTTTTATTTGTTTTCTTCTCTTTTCTTCATCCCCTCCCTGTAAACTAGAAAATTTCTCATCAGCCCAAGGTCTAGATTAACTCATGAAAAATAGAATGTGTTAGGGTGTTACTATTTATGACCACATGTTTTATATTCGAACTCTGATTAGAAGATAGTTTAGTAGACAAGTAGTGATCCTAAAAAATAAAAAATATTTGTCGCTCTCACATTTATGATTGTATTAGAAGTCAAAAGTTGCTTGCTAGATTTTTTAATTTACCTCACCTGCTAAAATTGTAGGGCCGAACAGTATAAGCACTCGTGATGGTGCATTAATCAAAAAAAAATTCTCATCAAAGTAATGTATGTTTCAATAAGTTTTTGGTAAGGGTAGCTTTGTTTCTTTTTGAAGTAGAAGCAATTAATTAGTTAGGAAGAGAGAATTAGACTGCGTTTTCTTTGTTTTTTAATTTTCAATTTTTAGTTTTAAATTCATTTTTAATTTTCTGTTTTGCTAATCTGTTTTTAAAAAATTAAAAACTCGTTCTCTTTCTTATTTTGAAAAACTATTTTCAAAACAGAAAAATAGAAAACGCGTTCTCTTTGAAATTTTGAAAATATTTTTTTTAATGATATTTTATTCAATAAATTTGATTATTAAGTAAATTATAAATATTTAATGTTAATATATTATTAAAAATATATATATTTTTTAAAGTTAATGAATTTTATAATATTTTTTTCCATTATAATAATAAAATATGAATAAATAAATAAATGTGTTTTGAGTTTAGAGTTTGTTTTGGATGAAAACACTTAAAACAACTTTTTTATTGTTTTGAGTTTTCTTTATAATTTTTTTTTTGTTTTCAAAAATGTATTTTTAAAAACAGTAAAGAGAACGCGTTTTCATTATTTTAGAAAATTAAAAACTAAAAATGACTTAAAAACAATAAAGAGAACGCAACCTTAAGAATCTCAAATGATTTGAAATTCAGTTGTGTCGTTGACAAAGATTCTCAAATTTCATTGTTGTCATCACTTGTGAAGCTAATAACACTCTAGCTTAACTATTTGGAGCAGAATTTTGGTTACAACATTAACATTGCTTCCCCCTCCCCATTATGTTAGTTGAGTAATGCTACATCTAGATAAAGGTTTGTCAAATGTTTTAAATTTATTTTTTAAAGTTTTTGCAAGATGCCCGCCCATTCTCTCTCTCTCCCTCCTTCACTATTTCACTATCTCCCATACTGTGTCTGAAAAAACCCATCGCTCGAAGAGCACCATCCGTCGGTCGTCGCTCCCCTCGTCCTGCCACTGTCGAGAGCATTATCAGTCGTCGCCTCCTCCGCTGCAAGCACCGGTCGCTGTCGCCCATCCTTCTATGCTTGCATCGCCTCATCCCCACCACCACAAAGAACACCATCGTCAGCCGTCGCCCCACCACCACTACTAGCATTGTCAATCGTCGCCGTCCCCCAAGCTCGCACCCTTCCTTTCGCTGTCGACCCCTCTACCCAGTGGCGGAGCCAAGGAATAAATTTAGTTCGGGCCAAGGGCTAATTTTAGCCCTGGCCAAATTATAAAAATTATAATTATTCATACTAATATATATAAAAAATAAAAAAAAAGCCAACTGGGGCCAAGGCCCCAGCTGGCCAAAACATGTCTCTGCCATTGCCTCTACCGTTTGCACCACCTATCGCCCTTATTCACCCTGCTTGTTGTTGCCCCTACCTGTGGGCCCCTTCGACCAATCGCCACTGCCTGCAGGTTCTCCCCCTCCCCAATGAGTCGCACTTATCGTGAACCTCATTTTCGAGCCACTGCACACGTCGGTCAGTGTATATTTTGATTAAACTCAGGCTTGTATAGGAATTTGGGTGATAACATTTTTTTTTATTTTATTTTATGTTCTAGCTTTGTCAATTGCAAGAAAAGCCTCTGATTCGCCCATTTATTGGAAAAGAGAAAATAGTGGTAGAGTTTTTCTATAAGTCTGATCAAATTTTGTTATTTAAGTGTGTAAATTTAATACTTAAAAAGCTAGAATTTATGTAATATAATTAATTTCATATTATATAATAAAAACTTAATACATTGTTTTTGTTATATATGTTTAGCTGCAGATCCCATACGCTATTGGGTTTGATTATGTGTAACGTTGTTGATAGTAACATAATCACTTACAATATAGATTGTCTCAGTAATCATGATAGATAACGTAAATGAATTATGAGTCATAGAAAATCGTGATGCGTGCAATGAAGAAATCTTAGTAGAAGACAGTCAAATTGTCTTGGAGGTTGGAATGCAGTTTAAGGACGTCAAGGAAATATTTGATTTTTACAAAAATTATGCTTATAGCATAAGCTTTCAAATTAGAAAAAAAAATCAAAAAATAGTGATGATGGTATTTTGAGATATGTGGCATTTGAATGTAGTCGGGGGGCAGTAGAGTTGGTAACACAAGTACTTCCTTAAAGGCCCAACTAACAATCTAGACAGTCTGTAAAGCCAAGATAACAATTTGATCAGATATCAATGGTCTTTGACGTATTAACAAAGTACATCTTGAACATAATTATAAAACAAGTCCGTCCAAATTCAGGTTTTATCAATGCAATCGTGAACTTAGTGCAAATTTCAAACGAATGCTTGAAATCAATGATTTAGCTGGGATTCCCCTATACAAAAGTTTTAACTCAGCTCTTGTTGAAGTTGTTGTATATGACCAGTTGACATGCATAGAAAAAGATTGTTGAAACTACGTCGAAAAAGTGAGGCGACTACGACTTGGGGAAGGAGATGCTACGACAATACAATTGGTTGATGTACAGGCAATTTTGAGGACAGATAGAGGCAAAATAAGGGTCCAAAGCAACGCACAACATAGTTCATTGGCTGGTGAAGACACACAACCATCACAGGCCTCACATTCACCTTCACCCCAGTATCCCATATCTTGGAAAGATCAGTCACTGGTAAATTCTCAATCATTATCAATATTTTTTCCTAAACATGATATTGCCAAGAAATCTATTTATCTAGAATTATGAAATCAGAGACTTATGAAAATGCACATTTTTATGGGTTTTTTTTTCTAGTTGCAGGTGCAAACTCAAGGGTATACAAGAAGTAATTTTCAATCATTTGGAGCACCATACATGCATTAGTATGTACAATATGTTCAACAATTATCACCATCACCAATGAGTCCTATTGTATTTGACACTTAGATATTCCAATACTAATTTCAAAAATATATTGTTTCAATGTTACAGGAGCTATCCATAAATTTTTTATTCTTATATGCAAGCAATGCGATATAGTATGCTAATCAATACTTGCAGGGACAACTGAGAGCGTGAGTTTTATAAATATGACTATTACACTGAGTGCGAAACAGAAGATCTAATATTTTAGTCACCTTGGAGATTTCATTATTATACTTTTGATTAGTGTTCTAAAAATCAGCTCAGGCGGCTGCCTAGGTGTCGACGAGGCACTAGACAGCCGCTACGAATTTGGCCTAGTCTGCTCCTTAGGTGTCGGCCGGATTAATCGGCCGCCGCTAGCGCATAGGCGGCCCAGGCGACGCCTAGCCGCCTGGGACGCCTAATTTTTACCTATCTCTTAGCCGTCTCTCTTCTCTAGTCTAAGGTCGCCACTACCTGAATGTCGTTGCCTCAATGCTGCCGGTACCTCATCGCTACCTCCAGCTCCATCGCGATCTTAGAGTAGCGAAGATAGAGCTTGAGTCAGTGAATACGCATCGGTAAGGATGGAGCTTGACGGTGGCGATGGGGTAAAGGCAGTGAAGCTCACATGCTGACACTTGTGAGCTCAAGCGGGAGGGCCACCAGGTGGTGGTCTTCGAGCGCTACAATCGAATCCATGGCTTTTGGTCTACGACCCCCCAAGTTGCCCTACCCATCCCAGTTTATATATATATATATAAGTTTTTATATAAAGTTTATATATTTATCTGTTTAATATTTATATATATATAAATAATATATCTATAAATCTGTTTATATAAATATATATATAAATTTCTAAATTTATATATAAGTTTTATTTATCTTTTAAACTTTGATTTATTTAAAAATAACATAAAATTATATTATATATATATTTTTTTAAAAAAATAAATAGCAGTCGGCCTAAGCGCTAGGCCCTAGTCTAGTGCCCGACTAATGCCTAGCGCATTTTAAAACACTACATTTGATTTTGAAAGTTGTGTACTCAGCAATTAGACTTATTTTCATTAAGAATTTAATTTGTAAAAACATATTTATTACACTTTGTAGAGTGGTTTAAATTTATTTTAACAATATTTAACTTGCTTGTAAAAAACTTTTATTCATGCAAGTGATGTGATTGGAAAAGATCAATGGCGGTAGCAATTAATTTCTTCTGTGCCGGATGATTTTAATGGCGGTACCACTTAGATAAAAAATGCTACTTTCAATCGTCACTATAACAAAAGAACATACAGAAATGCTCATGTTTTTCGTATAAGCAATAGAAGATACATCCATTGCAATAAGCAATTATAGAGTCATTGATAACATTCAATCACAAAATTACAAAGTAATGCTACTTTGAATTGTCACTGCAACAAAAGCACATAATACCACTGTTTACTGTATAAGCAACACATCAAAATATACATCAATTGCAATCACCAAATACAATCATTGATAACATTTGGTTAAAAAATTACAAAGTAATACAAGAACCCTTGATTATAAGCAAAATGACATCCCTTACCTGCAAGTAGTTACAATGGATACTGACCGGAGGTGGGTGTGAGCGGAGGGGGCGACGACGGTCTGTGGTCGGCAATTGGGGTCGACGATGGTGTGGTGCTTGCAGCGGTGGGGGCAAACGACAATGGGGGGCAACCTGCAGGCAGCGACGGTTGGGGGCGACCAGCAGACGGTGTGAATGGGGCGAGAAGGTGACGACCGACGGTCCTTACGGCTGTGGTGGGCTTGACGGCGGTGACGGGGCAAGGGGGGTGACCGGCGGCGGCGGCGCTCTTTGCGGTGGTGGGGATGAGGCAATGTGAGCGATAGGGGGAGAGGCTACGACCGACAGCGGTGCTCGCGGCAGTGAGGGGCGCGACGGCCGACGATAGGGGAGGGCAATGCCTGGCGGATGGTGATATTTGGGCGGTGGGTTTGAGCCAGAGAGTGCGAGAGAGATAGTGAAGGAGGGAGAGAGAGGGGGAGAGAGAGAGAATGGGCGGGCTGGGCAGGCAACCTAACCAAAACTTTTAAAAAATAAATTTAATATTATTCGATAAGCCTTTTTGTAAAGGCTTCTCTAAAAGTAGCTTAATGCTTGTTAGTTTCTTGCAATTATTGCTTTACCTTTAATTCTTGTACATTCAAAATGCATTTTTTTTAACTACTACTACTACTACTTGATTATTCCCCCCTACATAAACACAGGAGAACCATTCTAAAACTACAAAATGATTTTTTAAAAATAGCAAACCAACTCTTAACATGTTAATTTAGATAATTTTGTATAATATGTTTATATATATATATATATATGTAAATTTTACATTTAAATAGAATATACATCTCCAGTAAATAGACATCTCCAACGAATGGAGAGAAGTCGCCAACCACAATGAGAAGACCCACGGAGAGAGAGAAAGAGGAGATGGAGGCGTTGGTGGCGACTGGAATGACGGCTAGAAGCTCTAATGGCTGCAGCGGCAAGACCTAGAGGAAAGTAAAGAGGGGAGGAGAAAGAGAGAGAAGAAGATGGAGGCATTGGCGACGACAAATGACGAAGGCAAACAACGGCGGGGTGTGTTGATGGCAATGGTTCAACGACAGTTGGCGATTGCGTTGATGGCGAAAGTAGGTGTGGCGTCAACTATAACGACAGTGAGAACAACCATGGTAGTAAGCAACGATGGAGAAAAATAGAGAGAGAAAAGAAAGTGCGGGAGTATAAGGAAGAAGCATAGGGAGGAAGTAAGGTAACAAATTTGAGAAAAAAGAAAGAAAAGAACAAGTTTGATCACAAATTTGTTCTTCTAGCATTTTCCTTCCGAGTTTCATTGGTGCAAATTTCCACATGAATATATTATTATATGTTCAGTTCACCACATGGGATTTGGAAGTTTGCTTTGTTCATCTTCATTTGATTCAGTCTCCACACTAATTAAATAAAACACCACACTATTTATTTTATTATACAAGTAAAAAATTAAGTTCTAATTATTAAATATAATTTTTAATTTACACAATATATAACATATACCACTTTCTTTAATTTATTTACAATAGAATCGACATATTTTGGGTTGATTAGAATTTTACATTTGTTATGCCTACTAAAATAATAATAAAAAAATAAGAAATAAATAAATAAAAAGAAATGTCATGAGGCAAACAGTCCTAGGAGTTGCCACATGCGAGGCCATTAGCCCATCTGGCTGCTTCATGCAGCCAGGAAGAGGGCCCCAGGCCGCATGAAAGCGGTAGTGGCTTCTTCCCCCCCTCTTCCCCACACTGCCATGCAGTAGCGTGGTCAAGGAAAAAGAGGGGGGGTGGGGCTCCACCCCTACCTCCGAGAGATCTTCCCCTGGGGTACTTCACACCCCGAGGGAGGTCCCTCGGGGGTGCCTAATGCACGCCTTTGCACGAGCACCCGCGTATGCTCGTGTGCGCGCTCTGTCGCCCCTCTATCTACTCGCATGCCCATGCTCGTACCTATGCACCTTCGCGTCGATAACCCCATAAGACTCGATCAAAACTACCTCTAAAATGCCCGCCGAAAAAATTGGGTCATTCAACACATGGATGCCCTTCCTATCGTTATAAATAGGGGGTTTTTATCCCTCATTCAGTATGCAATCTCTCACTCTCGTACTTACCTTTTGCCTTCAAGCATTTCACTTCTAGGAGGATCTAATTTAAGCATCGGAGAGTTCGCATGGGAATTCTCACTCGCATCCCTAACTGATTTTCTTTCCAACAAGTCATTCATTACCCGAACTAGTCATCCATCCCCCGAGTGAGTCATCCATCGCTCGAATGAGTCATCCATCCTCTCGAGTGAGTCATCCATCGCTCGGATACACCACACATGAGTTATCCATCGATCGGATAAGCCATACGAGGGTCATTCATTGACGGTTTTCCCTCTACAAATTTATTGTTGTAACCGCACAACAAAAATTGACGTCGTCTATGAGAAACGAACAAAAAGCCAAAAAACCCTCATTCACCATGGCACAAACTTGAAGCGACCAACAAACTCTCTCTCGTGGTGCACAATCACCTCAACGAGAGACCCTCCCTCCTGTGGAAGATCAACATCAAACCTCCCGTGAGGGTCATCCACCCCTCACTTATCAGTCCCTACGTGAAGGTCATCCAACCCTCACTCAACAGTTGCCATTTCTAAGGCATTCACATCCGTTGAACATTCAATTTCAAGCTCCACCACTTATCAACTTACATGTCATTTCGAGGCCTTATTTTCCCAGTCACATTGGCTCAAGTGTACTAGCCCTACCCATGGTTCCTCTAGCTGAGTACGAAGTGCTGTGACAACAGCATGTCGAAGGGATGCAAGCCCTTCGTGAAATGGCTGGGATATTGTAAGGATTGGTTCCTCGAGCCTCGATGACAGCTACCTTGAGGAAGTTTATACCAGAAACAGTTCCGTCTAATGGGGCACGTCAAGAGGTTCTAGGAAATTTCTTTTATCGAGAGGCTACTCCTGACTCTCATGCTTAATCTACCCCTCCTCAAAACAACCGACCAAGGTCTCTTACCTAAACCTCCCCCTGCTAAGAAAATCGAGGGGTCGAACGTCAAAAGGCAAGTGGGGGCGATGCCCTCATAGGGGAAGATACTCTGAGACACTAGCTAGCACCCCCATGGAGGGAGTACGAAACTCTTCTAAAACAGTGTCAAGGCGGAATGATGAGCTCAATGACAACCTTATGACCTTTAGTGCCAGGGAGACGACGGATATGAAGAAAATGATTGAGTAGGTGTTACAGCAAAATAAGTTATTACCAGTTTTAGAAGAGCAATCACAAGGGAGGCTACCATTTGTGGTAGAAGTAATGGAAAAACCCTTGCCCAGTAAATTTAAGATGCCCCAAATAACTCTTTACTCTGGCAAGGATGATCATTACAATCACATGCAGAACTACAAGTCTTTGATGATGCTCCATGGATGGGACGATGAGATAATGTGTACGGCCTTCCCGTTAACCCTAGTTGAACATGCTCGAGCTTAGTTTAATGGTTTACCCGAAGCATCCATTTCCTCGTTTGGGCAACTAAAGGTGAAATTTATCAAAGCATTCATTATTAACAACTAGAGGAAGAAAGATGTGACATACCTCTTTAGCATTCGACAAGGGAGCAAAGAGACCCTACGTCATTATGTGGACAGCTTTCGGAATGCTACACTTGAGATTCACAACCTACCGATTTAGATGACAGTGTCTGCCATGTTTCAAGGGGTGCGATTGACTTTTTTCCAAGAATCCCTATCTCTAAACCCGCCAAAATCTTTGGCAGATTTGTTCGTCAGGGCCAATAAATATATATATCATATAGAAGTAATGAGGACTATGGCAATGGATGAAGACATGGAGCGGAAAAGAAAGGAGTGAGATATTGAAGAAGACCTTAATCGGCGACAAGAGAGGGCCCGGAGAATGGATGATGTTAGGCCCCAGTTCAATCACTATACTCGGCTCACCCAACCTCGGTCTTCCATATTGGCAGCCACAGAAAGATCATGCCTAATCAGACTTCCAAAAAAGGTGGATCAACCTATAGGGAAAAATCAGGATAGTACTGTCAATACCATAGGACTCATGACTATTCCACTGATCAATGTCGAGAATTAAAAAATCAAATTGAGATACTTATTCGAGAAGAGCATTTATAAAGATATGTACGAGAAGAAGAGGGAAATAACAAGGAGCCACAAAAAAGGGAAGAGAGGCCTGAAGCGCATGAAAGACATAATCTAAGACAACAAGAGAGAGAAAGCAACCACAGACAGAATTCCCCTCTGGATAATGAACCAACACATCAGCCTATACATGTCATTTCGGGTGGTGAAACCTTAGTTAGAGACAGTTCCTTTTCCCAAAAAGACTATGCCTGTTTGACCTAGTAGGTCAATTCAGTAATAGAGGTTAGACAAAATGAAAAGCCCATTATGTTCACACCTGTCGACAGAGGAGATGCAATCATTCCTCATGATGACTCGATGGTAATCTGAACTGTCATTGCAAAACACCTAATTGGGAGAATTTTGGTAGACAGTGGCAGCTCAGTTAATCTCATTTATTGGAATTATTTCGAACAAATGCACATTTCCCATGATCAACTGAAAATGTCTCTTCATTTTTATATAGTTTCACCGAGGAGACTATCCCGGTGGCTGGTTCAATTCAATTGCCAGTCACATTGGGCTCTGATCCTCAGAGCACAACATGCTAGGCCTACTTTATGGTGGTTAAAGCCTCATCAACTGCCTACAATGTAATTTTTGGTTGTCCCCTACTCAACGACATGATGGTTATAGTCTCTTCCTATTATCTGTTGATGAAATTTCTTACACCTCAAGGAGTGGGATAAGTCTGAGGGGATCAACAGAAAGCCCACGTGTGCTATGTTGCATCTACAAAAGGAAAAAAAAAATGAAAAGACTTTATTGATTGCCAAGCAAACTATGCAAGACTAAGTTGTATTATTTCATTCATTTGGATTATTTGCATTGTAATAATGTGAGTCCAAAATGGTATTGTGGACGTAGGCACATTTGATTGAACCACATCAAAATGCTTGTACTCACTCCTACAAATAAATTATCATTATTGTGTCCACTATTATCTACCAAATTCCATCAAAGGTTCTTTCTCGAACGAAAGGCCCATTGCCTCGTGCATAGCTTGGCAACGAAGTGAAAGCTAAAAGCCAGTTGCCCTGCTCATAGCCTGACAACGAGGGAGATAGCCAACCCACTGTCCTGCGTGTAGTCCGACAATAGGGGAAAAATAAGACATTGTCTTGCACATAGCCTGACAATGGGGTGAAAATAAAATTGTTGTCCCGCAAAAAGCCCGACAAAAATTAGCCATGATATTTGTTGCCCCACGAGCAACCTACACTATTTCACTTGGTGACCTAAGGCCCATTGCCCTACTACTAGCTTGATAACGAGGTAAACACAAAAAGACCTGTTGTCTCGCTAACAACCCGACCACAAGGTGTAACAAAGAAAAACCAAAACTAATCGCGAACGTAGGTGCTACGCTGAACTGCGAAAACAAAATATGTATATTCTTTTCAATCGAGGATGTATGTATTATGTTGATCCGCGAGAACAAAATATATTGCAAACGTAGACGTTACGCCCATAATACTAGCAAACATGTACACACGAATCTAGGGAGCCGCGACATTATAACAAAAAAATGGGCCATTGCCCTGCTCACAGCCCGATAACAAGGAAACACATCACATTGCCCCGCAAGTAGCCTGACAATGAGAAGGCATAAGTTCGTTGTCTCGTGATTAGTTATACATCGAGGAAGCATAATATCAGTGGCCTCATAAACAACTTTATGCCGTTTCGCCTGGCGTCCGATTGGCACAATAGCCATTGTCCTGCAAGAAGAGATGTGAGATTCATCATTTTGCAAGTAATCCGATAAACCAGAAAATGGAATGCCAATCATCATGAACACCCTTGGATTCAAAGAAAATTGCCTAATATGTCAATTCATCTCTCAACAAAATGTAGATAAATATATGAGTCGAAAACGGCATGGTCACTCTTAACTTGATTTGAAGATCTTTCTGAGCCCCCGTCACCTCGGGAGTTGGGAGCGTATGAAGAAATCATGTTTATACTCCTAGAAGATGAAGAATTGAATGCATGGACCACTGCTGCAAGGGCAAGAGCTTCAGCACATCATATGAAGACTCTGCCACATCTTCTCAAAACCATTGGCGCTTATAAGAAGTCAAAATATGAAAATGCCATAGCTATAAATAACGCAGAAGACTTGTTGAAACAATATCCAAATGAAAAGCTCAAGTCTCCCTTTATAGAGGCACCTAGGGAGCAAAATGTCAAAGATAGTTATGAAAGAAGTGAAGGAGGAGATGGCTACAAAATAAAAAAGAAAAATAGCCTCTTAAAAATAAGGCAGTGCTGCAGGTAGAATACTCTTCCTCTCGGGACACTCGATAGAAAGAACAGGGAGTAATTGTTACGCCTGCCAAAATAATCGAAAAAAATAACAATAAATCCAAGAAAAAGAAATGCCATGTGGTAGCCCTATGAGCTGCCACGTGGGAGGCCATTAACCCACCTGGCTGCTTCATGCAGCTAGGAAGGGGCCCCCCAGGCTACATGGAAGCATCCATAGTGGCCACTTCCCCTTTCCCACGCTGCCACGCAGCAGCGTGGCTAAGGAAAAGAGGGGCGTTTCCCCTCCCACGCTGCCACGCAGCAACGTGGCCAAGGAAAAGGGAGAGGGAGTTCCACCCCTACCTCGGAGAGACGTCTCTAGGGGGTATTCTCACACCTCTGAGAGACCTCTCTCAAGGGTACTTCACACCCCTGAGGAAGGTCCTTTGGAGGTGCCTAATACGCGCCTCTGCTTGCGCACCTGCGTACGCTTGCGTGCGTGCTCAACCACTTTCTTGTCTACTTGCATGCCCATGCTCGCACTTATGCACCTTCGCGTCGATAACCCTTCGAGACTCAATCAAAATCGCCTCCAAGATGCCCCCAATAAAATCGGTCCACTCGACACATGGATACCCCTCTTATCACTATAAATAGAGGGCATTTTTCCCTCATTCAATATGTAATCTCTCACTCTCGTACTTATATTTTGCTTTCAAATATTTCACTTCTATGAGGATTTAACTTAAGTATCGGAGGGTCAACGCGGGGATTCTCACCCACGTCCCTAACCAATTTTATTTCCAACAAGAAATCCATCACCCAAAGAAGTCATCCATCTCCCAAATCAGTCATCTATCGCTCAAAGAAGTCATCCATCCCCCCAAGTGAGTCATCCATCAATTTGATACACCACACGTGAGTCATCCATCGCTTAAATAAGCCATACGAGAGTCATCCATCGATAGTTTCTTCTCTACAAATTTATTGTTATAACCATGCAACAATAACCTCATATAATGGGATAAAGGTTAAATATGTTGTTATTGTTGTTGTTTGACCATGCAACAACAATATTAATGGGACGCATATCAACCATAATTGAGTATATAAGTTGAGGCTTAGAATTAATATAATAATCAAGAAAAATGAACACAGATTCTTAGTACAATGATTAACAAATACAAATTTACTAAGGTTAATAATAAATTAGCTGAAAATCAATTTTAAATTCAGCAAAACTCTTGTTTGCTGACGCTAAACATGTGTTAGTGACGCTAAACATGTGTTACTGTTGTGTAATTTTTAATATATATATTATTATATTATTATTAATATTATTATTATTATTATTATTATTTCGTTTTGAAACTTGATGGCTTAATTGTAAAGGAATAATGTTACCATTGCTATAAAAACTTGCTCTCTTTTCTTTGAATATAACATTAAAAATCAAAGAAAACACAACACCATCTTCACCCATCTACTGCATCTCCTTCTCCACGTGCATAAGAAGAAGATAACAAAAAATAAAATCAAATTTACAATATTAAGAAGAGAATTGCAGCATCAAGAATTAATATCCACATACACATTGATGACTGCTAAACTGGCTCTCTTCTTCTGAAACAATGTTTCGGTTTTGGATGAGAGGTGTAGTAGTCTGAGGTGATGCAGGTACATTATCCATAACCACGTCTCTCTCTTTGGCCAGTCCCCACATCACAGTGTAGAATCCAGTGGAAATTAGGGTTCCTCCTACAACACTGCACACGCATAGAAGCATCACACAGTCATCCGCACGAAATTGTTAGTCATACGAAGACAAGCAAATTAGAAAACAACCAAGAATTAGTGAGGTTTTATGAGAAGAGAGCAGGTGACTACTGTTTACTACACATAACAGTGTGATTAATTAAGGCTTGTGATTGTTACTACACAGAGGAAACGAGTGAAACGGATCAGTAATCGAATAAATTACATAAAACATGAATTATTTTGTTAAGAGTTAAAAGTTGTAAAAAGGGTGTGTCTAATGTACGAGACTCGTCGCTTTGTAAAGGTTGGTGCTTCCTTAACTGAACTTGTAACCTTCTGGTCTCAAAGAGCAACTTTACTGGTGCTACCAATGCTCACCTCTTAGAATTAATAGTTATGCCCGAAAATATGAGGAATTGTGTGTTAAGCCATTAGAGAGAGAGAGAGAGAGAGTCATACAAAACATAAACTCTAAATGCTAAACCTAAGTATACGAGGGCGACATGTAGTTTCTACTATTCAATATTTCAACTCAGAAAATGCACACTGTTTCACAAATTAATGCATAAGATATCGTCTAAAAGTAACAACCGATCTTCTCAGTGAAATTATTTCTCAAGGACTAAAATTGAAATCACTTGGAGTTCATATGACTTACTATGAGGAGCCAAAAAGTGCATGTTTTGGTAGCGTATTGAAAGCAAAAATCACCTGCCGAGATAGAGAGTATCACCAAGGAAGATGACCCCCATAGCAACTGCAATGGCAATTGACAGTGGCTTAAACATTACAGTGTAGACGGGGCCCTTCAGGTGCAATACCCATGTGTGGACAACATTGTTCAAGAGCGAACCAAACACTCCCTAAACAAAGAATCATTTAAACCACATTCAGCTCCATCATTGCCAAGTGAACAAGTCCTATTAATATAAGCAAGGAACTTGAGTAAATTGACAACGTTTACATTCCATGAGCAATTGTCACAACCCAACACCATGCAAATCTGGATCAAATACCATTTCTATATGCAATGGGCTAACGAAAGAGACATCAAACCTGAATATCCTAGAAGTTCAAGTCCTCCTTATATTGCATTGAGTTCGTTAATCACTTACAGAGCATAAGATGGAGGCCAGTGTTACATCAAGCCGAATTCTCCAAGCATTCCATTGTGGTTCAGTAACTAGACCCACAATTATGCTGAGAATGCAGACAAACAAGTTGTAGAAGAAGACTACAGTTAGTTCTGAGGGGTACTCCTTTATGATCTGTGCCTGTAAATCTCACATGTCATGAAAAACATTTCTATGTCTGAAAGGTTAATTGGATGCTTAAAACGTTAATCTTGAGATTGCTGAATTTACCAGAATAATGTACCAGAAGGTGACCAAGGTGTACTGGGTGGTGAGAAAGAGGCTGCCGATGATCCAGCTTGATTGTGACTGGTAAAGAGGCTGATGAAGTGAAATGGAGGATCCATTTGGTATGATGGCTTGACCCCTGTACAGAGTCACAACAAGTGCTCCTGCTATCGATACAACAGTTCCCATGACTTTGGCTTGACTTCTTGAATTCCTCAGTTCCAGCCTTTCCATCCTGTGAATTTGAGGCCCCAACATAACTTTTAAAAAGTAATCTTACCAATAAAATACGTTATCCAACAACCACAACATCTCAAGCCTTTATCCCACATAGTGGGGTTGGCTGAAATATGTAAGCTAGTTAATTCAAAATACAATCTTGGACGTTCATAGTCTTCTTGCCAAAACATGGGTTTGGACTGTCATATACTCCAGGAAAGGGAAATATAGCTCTGCATAACCCAGCTCGTTTGGCTCTTAGAATACTCTACTTTCTCCAATGAGTTTTGCTTACCTTTAGAATGTATGCGGGAAAGTAGAAAGGGTTAGATTTGCATTCCGGTTTAGAGGACTAGTAGATTATTGACCCCTTTCTTTGTTTTTTAGTTTTCTTGTAATGCTTAGCAAGAACAAGCTTATAATTTTCTTATAGTTTGATATTAAAACAACCAGAAGAAAATTCTAGTAAAGTTAGGGCATCCTTTGTCTTTAAAAACCTCGAATCATAAGAAACTTGTTCATTTTTCTTGAAAGTCAAACTGGGCAAATGTCGTTTTTTTTTCTTATTTCCAGCACTTCAATGAGGATAACAATGAATTACACGTCGAGCTTTTTACTCATAAATGATGTGTTCAAGCAGCTTTAGCATGGAAATTTCAGAAGTCTACCAAAGTCCAAGTCTTTGCCTTATCCTTTCCAATGTGAAGTCAACTCCGCTAAACATGGTTTTCATCAAATTGAATTGATAAAAAGGGCATCCTAGAGAGCCTTCCTGTTTTGTGAGAGTTTGGGAAAGTCACATTTCTATGTAGCTTTTCCCTTGTATTTTAACAAGAATAATGAAATAAATCATATTATATATAATGCATTTCCCTTGTATTTTAACAAGAATAATGATATAACCCACCATGGCCTTTTTTTTTTTTTTTATTTGCATCACCACCCTTTTAACAAAGGGTAAAATACCTCGTGCATCAGTAAGGCTTGGCATAAATGCATGGAGTACCCCTCGTGTTTCAAAAGTTACACCAATTCCTCCTATTGTTCAAAAGTCGCATGAATTACCCTCTATCACTGGATTTAGACTACATAGGTTACCCCTGATGTTTTATATACTTATACAAATTTCTTAATGTCTATTTAATAGAGGAGATGTTGGTGTAATTTTCAAAACATATGCATACATGCCGTGACCTCTTGGTCACAGCTGAGCAATCCTAGTGTTGGTAACAAGACTCATCCTCTAATCAAATTGAACTAATAATACAAGCACAAGTTGTAAATTGGAGAGCGTAGATTAGGAAGATGGAATATGGAAGACAGAACCTGAAAGCGATGGCAAGTAAGAAAGTGAAAGCTGGGGTGAGGTTGCTCATGGCCGACGACAGAGTTGGAGAACTGTAAACAATTCCTGCATATCCCATTATCTGAGATACTCCCCTGCCCCCAAAATCACCAATATAAACAAAATCCAAGAAAGATCAAACCTAATTTCAAAATCACATCAGTTGCAATTGATAATACGGAATACTCGGATCTACCCAACAAGCCCAAGAAGGCAAATTCTGCAGACGACGGAGAAGCTAAGCTGCCGATGATCGTCTCTTGATCTGCCAAAATCTAAAGAAACAAATGAGACGATGAACAGAGAGAGAGAGAGAAGGGGGGAGGGGTTGGACCTGGAGGAGAAGAGGGCAGGGGGAAAGAGAAGAAGGGCGGCGATGGCGTAGGCGTAGACCATGAAGACGTGGAAGCTCATACCTTTAAGGGTAGCGGCTTTGAACAAAAAAAACTTAACTATCAATTGGAGACTATAACCCTTTATATAATTGCTGAAAGCAGTTAACAATTTCTAATATTTCCAAATTGATCCCTTATCAATTTAGAAATATAACTTATGTCTATACACATTAATTCAATGATAGTTTAATACCCAATAGGACAAAAAATTAAACTTTATATATCATTTTTAATTGGCTAAACTTTAAGAAAGCAATACACATTTAAAAATACATTTGTGACCCTATATGTTGAATCATTTATTTTCAACAATCTCCTATTGGGTCACATATGTAACTTTATAAATGTGCACAACCTTATGAGCTCTAAAATTTCGCTATCACTATTAAAGGTATTTCTGAATAATCTCATCCATTAATCATATTGATATAGGATCAAAGTGATCTTCGTCACATTTAGCGTGACTAAAATCCATCAATGGTCACGTATACCAATACAACCAAATGACATAGATCAATCATGGATGTGTAGCATGGAAATTACATGTAATATGATCCAAACATGTCTATTTTCAACTGGTCCTACCTTATTCCTTAGTGATATCGATACTAAACACAATATATCAGAGTGAAATGAACTGAAAACTTTATTTCTGTACTAAAAATGTCCAAATACAAAAATGTCTTCAAAAACAAACATAAAACAACAAGAATAAAAACTCCCACTAAAACATGATATCCTCACACAATACAACACCCATATGAACAGTGTGTTCATGAAAGACCTTAGGTAGTAATCCCTTGGTAAGCGAATCTGCAATCATGGAGTTTGTCCTAATGTGTTCCATGAAAATCTGTTCACTCTGCACTCTTTGCTTCATAACTAGGAACTTTATGTCAATATGCTTAAACTTAGATGAGCTCATATTGTTATTGGAATACAAAACTGTTGATTTATTATCATAATATAACTTAAGTGGTCTTTCTATACCATCCAAAATATGCAGCCTGGTGACAAAATTTCGTAGCTATATTCGGTGGTTGGATGTCTCATAACATGTGACAAATTCAACTTCCATGGTGGAAGATGCTATGAGTGTCTGCTTGGCACTCCTCCAAAAAATGGCTCCTCCAGGTAGTAGATAAATGTAGCTTGAAGTGGATTTCCTACTGTCTTGGCATCCAGCATAATCGGAGTCGGAATATCCTATGATCTCTAACTGATCCGACCTCTTATATGTGAGCATGTAATCTTTTATTCTCTACAAGTACCTCATAACCCATTTTACTGCTTTCCAATGATCCATGCCAGGGTTGTTTAAATATCTGCTTAACATTCCAACAATGAATGTTATGTCCGGACGTGTACAAACTTGAGTATACATTAGACTCCCGACAGCTGACGCATAAGGAAACTTTTGCATCTCTGTAACTTCAAGGTCATTCTTAGGGCACTGACCGAGACTAAATTTGTCTCCTTTAGCAACAAAGGTGTCACCTAGCTTACAATTCTGCATGCCAAATCTTTTAAGCACCTTATTAATATAGCTCTTTTGTGATAATCCAAGTGTATACCCGAGAACAATCTCGGTGTATCTGAATCCTTAATACAAAAAAGGCATCACCAAGATCTTTCATCTCAAAATTCTTCGATAGATATCTCTTGGTTTCATGCAACATGCCTATATCATTAGTGGCAAGCAGTATGTCATTAACATACAAAACCAGGAAAATATGCTTACTTTCACTGAACTTTTGATACACACAATCATCCATAGCATTAACCTCAAAACCAAATAAGATAATTATTTGATGAAATTTGTGGTACAATTGACGGGAAGTTTGTTTGAGCCCATAGATGGATTTCTTTAATTTGCAAACCATATTCTTTGGATTTCCTGACACAAAGTTTTCTAGTTGCACCATGTAGATCGTTTCATCAATGTCGCAATTGAGAAACATCGTCTTAACATCCATTTAATGTAACTCAAGATCAAAATGTGCAACAAACATTATAATAGTCCTAAAAGAGTCTTTCGTAGAAATTGGAGAGAAAGTCTCTTTGCAGTCGATGCCCTCCTTTTGGGTAAAGCCTTTAACTACAAGACGAGCCTTATATCTTTCCACATTACCTTTCAAATTCCTCTTGATTTTAAATATCCATTTACAACCAATGGGTTTCGCACCTTCTGATAATGGGACAAGATCCCAAACTTTATTGTCTTACATAGACTTGTATTCCTCATTCATGGCATCAATATACTTTTGAGAGTTAGAATCATGTATGGCCTGATGAAAGTTGATTGGATCATCATCCACCATTCCAATATCTTCTTCACGTTCTTGGAGAAATACTATATAATCATCTGGGATAGCACTTCTTCTTTCTCTTATAGATCTCCTTAGTTCTTAAGGTTGTTGAGTTTGTTCTTCTAGAATAATTACTTCATTTTGAATGGGAGGTTATTCAACATTGTCTTGTTGAGGTTCCTAATTTATTTCTCTATCAATGACAAGTATAGAAGCCTGTACATTATCAAAAAAAAAAAAAAAAAATAGTAGGAATCGAAACCGATTCCATCTCAAAGACAATGTCTCTAACCTTATTTCTCCCCCC
The DNA here is from genome assembly GCA_036245055.1 of Diospyros kaki. NCBI lineage: Eukaryota > Viridiplantae > Streptophyta > Magnoliopsida > Ericales > Ebenaceae > Diospyros > Diospyros kaki. The sequence goes on from BSEG01000016.1 coordinate 38,061,841, forward strand.
AAACTCAATATCTTAAAAAAATGTTGCAGTTCCTGTTTCAAAAATTGACCTAAGGGTGGGATCATAAAATTTGTAACTCCCAGAGCGCTCACAATAACCACTAAAGTAGCTGCTTACTGTTTTAGAGTCCAACTTTTTTTCATGTGGCCTATAAGGCCTTGCCTCAGCTAGACATCCCCAAATGTGAAAATACTTTAAACTAGGCCTTTTGCTTGTCCAAAGCTCATAAAGTGGTTTAACAACTACTTTAGTTGGTACTCTATTTAGAATATAAGCTGTAGTCTTTAATGCTTCTCCCCAGAGTGATTCTAGTAAGGTAGAATGACTAATTATACTCCTTACCATATTCTTAAGAGTTCTGTTTCATCTTTTAGTTACTCCATTCATGCTAGGAGATCCTAACATGGTATACTATGGGATGATTCCACATTCCTCTAGGAATTTAGCAAATGGTCCTGGATGTTGTTTCTCTGAACTGTTATATCTGCCATAGTACTCACCACCACGGTCAGACCTAATGCTTTTAATCCTTTTGTTGAGTTGATTTTTAACTTCAACTTTAAAACTTTGAACACGTCTAAGGACTGAGATTTCTTATGAATGAGATATAGGTACCCATAACATGAGTAATCATCTATGAATGAGATAAAATATTGTTGACCATTCCAAGAAGCCGTAGGAAATGGTCCACAAATATCTGTATGAATCAATTCTAAGATGTCTGAAGTTCTGTTGGCACCTAATCTCTTAGTTTTGGTTTGTTTTCCCTTTATACAATCAATGCATACATCAAAGTCTGTGAAGTCAAGGGGATCCAAAATGCCATCAGATACAAATCTCCCAATTCTAGCTTTTGAGATATGACCTAATTGTTTGTGCCATAAAGATGCTGAATTTTCTTTATTTAATTTGCGTTTAGTACCACGAGATTCCATATGCAAAGTTTCATGATATGACGCAACAGTATCAAGCAAATATAGGTTATCATATGCACATAATGAACCAGTACCAATAACATTTGAATTTAATGAAAGACTAAACTGATTGTTTCCAAATGAACAATAATATCTAGATTTGTCCAATAAAGAAATAGAAACCAAATTTTGTCTAAAAGACGGTAAAACAAAAGTGTTTTTTAAATCCAAATAATAACCAATTGCTAACAATAACTTAAAAGAGCCTATTACATCAACTTCCACCGATTTGCCATCACCCACAAAGATGTATCTTTCACCACCATTTGGCTTTCGGTAGCTCAGACAACCCTGCATAGAAACATTTATGTGAATAGTAGCATCAGAATCTAACCACCAAATGTTTCTAGGTACTGAAGCTAAATTAACCTCATAACATATCAAAGTAAGAATTGTACCTTTTTTTGCACGCCAAGCATGATATTTGGCACAATCCTTCTTCACATGTCCAGTCTTATTGCAAAAAAAATAACCCTTATTGTCTTATTATTGTTTCTTTTGTGCTAGACCCGTAGGAGCAGTTTCATATCCTTTCTTTCTTTTCTTTCCCTTATCTTTAGAGGTGCTTGCCAAGTGAGCACTTTCAGTTATATCATACTTTAACCTTTCTTCCTCTTGCACACAATATGAAAAAGCTTATTTAGAGACCATTTCTCCTTCTAGCAGTTGTAACTAGCCTTAAATTGATTGAAGTGTGCTGGAAGTGAAATTAATACCAAATGCACAAGCAAGTCATTAGACAGCTCAAGCTTTAATCCCTTAAGTTTTGATGCAATGTGAGACATTTCCATGATGTACTCCCTTATGTTACATTTGCCTTTATATTTCATTGAAATCAAGCGTTGGAAAAACGTGCTTGTTTCAATCTTATCGTTTTTCGCAAAACGCTTCTCAATTTGGGCAGGAAACTCCTCAGCATTAGTTATCCTTTCTGAGGGTTGCTCAATCCTAAGCGCAAGGTCTAGATCCATGCAACCAAGAACAATCGAAATGTTCTTTTTCCAATCCTTGAAGTTTGTCCCATTCAGCACGGAATTGAATTTATATTGGCAGATATTGTAATAGCAGACACATTAGCTGTATAGAGAACAAAATAATCAAATAAAAACATGCTCAATTAATATGCATAATAAATCAATCAATAAATTCAAATAATGGTGAGCTCCATCTCAAGATACCTAGCACAACATTAATATCAAGTCTTTGAATAGTAATATTAATTGTAAGTGGTACTCTTGGTATAGTAATCAAACACTGATAATAATTACATATCAAACAATAAATCTTTCTTTGGGCCGATTTATTGTTCACATATATAAATCAAACAATTATCACGCATTTATTACCACATATGCACATGAAATTATGTTAAACATTTACCTTCATTTGGGCCGATAAATATTCACAACAATTACATCTATATAACCGTTTATATTTTAAAACAAATTAATTTCCACAAGAGATGACACTCTGGCGACATGTTGTTTCAATTAATTTATTTCAAAAAATATATATATAAGCATGCCAATATTTGAATTTAAAAATGCACCAAAAAATAATCCCTTTAACCCTTTTTTGGGTCAAAGTCAACAGTTAAATGTTGACTGGGTCAAGACTAGATCGGGTTGGGTCAACCCGTCCCGGATCCTGCACGCCTAGTCCTTTGTTTCCTTTAAAAATAATTTTTTTAACTATTTTTTTAAAAAATAATAATAAAAAACTATTTAAACTAATTTACTGAATTTAATTAATTAATTAATTTACTAAATTTGATTAACTAATTAATCAATTAACTGATTTACTGCAGGCTTAGCCCACAGCCCAAAAAAAAACCCAAATTGCCATGGGCCTTTTCGGGCCCATGTCTAGAAACCCTAGGGGTTTCATCCCCTAGGGTAGAGGTAGCGATTAGGCCGCCTTTGCCATGACGTCGCGGCCTGGAGGCCATGGTTTCATTTTCTCAATGCAGCGCCCAGATGGCCTCTACTTTCCTTAATGCCGCGACCATTGGCCGCGGCTTTTCATATTCTTTAATGCAGTGGCCAGATGGCTGCTATTTTCATTACTTTAATGCAACCGCCATTTGGCTGTTGCCATCCTTGATGTCATGGCCACTGGCTGCGGCATTGATTTTCTTAATGTCGCGGCCTGATGGCTGCGGCTATTCCTTATCAGCGCAGTCAAAAGCCTGCGCCGTAATTGAATGTAAAAATTTTATTTTGAAAAATTAAATCCATGAAAAACTCAAATACCATAACATTAAAAGCAAATCATGGATAAAAATAATACGATTCTTAATGATTCAACATGAAAATCGCTTTTATACCACTTAAGAATTATTATCTAAATTTTAAGAATATTCATGTCAAATTACTATAAATAAAATAAACAATAAGCAGAAGCATACCTGTATCCATTGTTATAATTTATCAAAATAGGTCGTTTGATCTTCCAATTGATTATTAGTTTCTATAGAATTTCTCTGTTGATGGGGACACAGAGAGAAAAAAAAAAACTTAACTATCAATTGAGGACCATAACCCTTTATATAACTGCTAAAAGTAGTTAACAATTTCTAATATTTTTAAATTAGCCTATCATCAATTTAGAAATATAACTTATGTCTCTACAAATTAATTTCATGATAGTTTAATACTTAATAATCCAAAAAATTAAACTTTATAGATCAGTTTTAATTGGCTTTAAGATAGCAATACACATTTAAAAATACATATATGACCCTATATGCTGAATCATTTATTTTTAACATTAGCAGAGCTTGGTTTGCAGATTAAAAATTTATTATTACATTTATGAACAAAGAAACAAAAACCCAAATCTGTGGAGGCAAGAAACTTCTCCATCCATCAACCAAAAAGGATATACACGTCATAAAAGCCCAGAAACTTTTGTGTTCTTTTGAGTCCACGCCTACATGGTTCAAAATAACAGATTATAAGTCAGTGATAGAAAGTTTGAAAATTTTATAGCTTGCCAGTTGCCAGTTTGACTGGGTTCATGAAATAAGCATGCTAGATATACATTATTTTTGTACATTTTAGGCTATACAAAGAAATATTATGATCAAAATATTTCTCGTCTCCATGCACCTCACGCATTTCTATGCGTCTCATGAAGAACTTTTTTGTCATTGATACACTTTTATGTAGTCTAAAGTATACACAAAGGTATACTAATTTCCTATTTTCACATTTAAAAGAGCAATGAGTACTCTCGATCACCTATATTTCATATAAAATTATAATATATAATTAGATAAAGTAATATATATATTTTTATTTATACTAAGATAAGGTATGGATAGGAAATCTGTCCTTGTCACTTTACTCATATCTGTATCTGTGTTTTATAAGTATTTTAAATATTTTACCCATATTATCACGCCTCCAATGGTTGTTGTGTTTCCATATTGTACTTGTTGGTTTCACCATGTCAACTAAGTTATGGAACACAACTATATCAATTATCCTCATTCACCACCATCTCATGAAATTTTTTCATGTGAAGATGGTGTTCAAACTTCATTTCATCATTACTCCGCCAGGGGATATTATCCACTGCCGGTCCCAAGCCCGGATAAAGGAGGAGGGTTGCGTTAGGTAGCCGACAGCCAGCGTAAAACCTAGTCGGATCCAAATATGAATTCTAGACAAACTATCTGTTGGGATGTAACCCACATAGAAGTCTAGAATTCATGTAGCCAACCCCACATAGTGGGATAACGGCTGGATATGTTGTTGTTGTTGTTTTATCACGCCTCCAATGGGCAGTACCTCCTTAGAAGTTGAAGACTACAATAACAAATAGTAAATCTTGCACTATACCATTACCATATGCTATTTAAGGATCTCAATTAATTACAAAAATTATTCACCTACTCAAAATTCACCATCTGATTATAATATCCAAAAGTAACTAAAACAAAAAAGAAAGAAAAATAAAGCTTTCCCATACACAAGTTCAGTGAAGTGAAGTGTACATGCTTTAACCTAGAGCGTGTAGTGTTTAGGATTGAGAGATAAAAGTGTGTTGTCAGGGACAGATGTAGGGGGGAGTGTACATGCTAGATGTGAGAGCAGCGTTCCCTTAGATCCGCCCCTGTGTATTATATATTCTTGATGTAATCCAATTATTATTGAAAAAAACTTTAGTATTTCATTCACACATTTCAAGTTGTGTCATGTCTTAAATAATTTATATATAAGCAATTCAAACTCTTTTCTCTAAGACCTTCTATACTAGGATTTTATTAGAACTTTTGTTTAAAATTTATAAACATCATATGTGAACATCCTCATTTCTCCTTTCTGATTGGTCATGGATTCTAGTTGTGAAAACAAAAAAAAAAAAAAACAAAGGAAACGTTGGGTGCAAATATGACTTTCCCTCACAACACGAGTAAGTCTTGTTTATTGGGGACACCCTACATTTTTTTATTAAAAAACTCAAAGAGGTATATAGGTTTTATTGTTAACCTATTAAGTATGAAAGTGAAGGATTTTAAACACCTTGATATCTCTTCTTAACCATTGCTCAATCACTCTTTGCTAACCTTTCACAGTGGGTTTCATTAGCTTGGTTCTTCTATAATTTTTACAACTTTAAACATTTCCTTTATTCTTGTAAATAGCACAAAAGTGCTCTTTTTGCACTTGTTTTACACCTTTTTATTTAAGAATTATTTTAAATAATTTCGTTAGATTGAAAATCCCCTCTTATCCCATTTATTTTCATGTTTCAATTGAATTTGGTCTAACTATTTTACTATTCATCTTTTTTAATATTTTTTAATTTCATTTGAACATGTAATTCTCATCTTCTTCATATCACACTTGTTTCTTCACCTTTATTAAATAACTTGAGAAAATATTGATTCCATCTGTTGATCGCCTCCTCATCTATTAATGCATTTTGGTTTTTGTCTTTTATGTATTAAACTTAGCTCAAGGTCTTTATGTTTCTTGGATAATGCTACATAGATGAATAACTTGACAAACAGGTTGACAAACCTTTTAAAATTATAAGTTAACCCTCCAGCCAAAATTACAAGTTAACCCTCAGCTCTCACTCTCTCTTTTACTCTCAGCTCTTACTCTCTTTCACTTTCACTCTCTCTCTCTCTCTCAAAATCACCCTCTCTCAAACCCATTCTATCTCTCCCCCATTCTCTTTCTCAAACCCCTGCGGGTTGCAGTGTCTCCCCCCTCTCTCAAACCTACTCCATCTCTCCCTCATTCTTTCTCTTAAACCCCTGTGGGTTGCAGTGTCTCCCCTCCTCACCCTTTCTCAAACCCACTCTATCTCTCTCTCATTCTCTCTCAAAAACCCCTGCGGGTTGCAGTGTCCCCCCTCCCCAACACACCGCTCTCGCACCGCCGTCGCCCAAGGATGGCCCCATCGTCGTCGCCCGCTGTCAACCCTCCCGCATCGCTCAGACCACCACCTTCAGGCCCCATCTCGGCTATAAAAGACACCGTTAATATATACATTTATAAATGTTTTAATTCTTTACACGTACATATATATATTTATATATTTTCTTTTTTTTACTTTTTTTTTTGCTTCTGTTATTTTTTTATGGTGATTTAGCTATTGAAATGAAAAATAAAAAAATATAATTTATTTTGAATTATGAAATAACATAATTTATTTTGATTGTATATTTGACAATTGAGTAAAAAATATTGCTTGTGTTATTTTCACTTATTTCATGCTCTGTTATTAATTTCTCTTCAATTTGAGGGTATTAATTAAATTACTTAATTTAAATTATTTACTTATAAAATTATAACATTTGTGTAAAATAAGTGTAATATTTTACTTAAATCAGATTGAAGTAAAATTACTTGGTAAAATTGGAGTAGTGTAAAATACGATTGGAGTAAAATTATAACTTGGTAAAATTACTTAAATCAATGTAAAATAAGATTGGAGTAAAATTAATATTTTTAAGATCAAATCTAATATAATTAGATATATTTTTTTATTAATTTATGATTAAATATAACAACAATTTTTTTCTTATTATTTTGCAATCAGATGTAACAACAACAATCTTGATAGTTGTCATTAAAAATGTTAATATTAATATATATATATATATATATAAAATAAGATCACACAAGTAATTAAATAATTTATTTTCTCATTTAAGATCACTTTAAATACCAACTTATTGCAACAGCATCAATTATATTTTAAAATCATCTCTTATTTTGTATTAAAATTACATTTCTTAAATAAAAAAAACATAACAGAGAGTAGGTGTAGTTTTGGCAGTTCCCGTCGTCGCCCGGGGATGGGGGGAGGGGCGATGGCGGTGACACCATCTTTGGGTGACGGTGATGGGAGCAGCAGTAGCGCGTTCCTCCCTCAAGGCCGAGGATGGGAGAGAGAGAGGGGGGGTGAAGTTTGGGCCGTAGTTGCTCGAGATGGCAGGTGGGGGCAAGACGGTGTGGGGGGCAGGCGACGGTGGTCAGTGGCCGGTAGGGGGGTGACGACGACAGAGATGGCGATGGCGATGGCAATGGCAGGTGGTGTTTGCGGTGTTGGCAGGGGAGACGGCTATGCGAGCAGAGAGGAGACAACAGGCGTTGTTGGCGGGGGAGACGGTGGTGGCGCCATCTTTGGGCGACGGTGGTGTGAGTAGCAGTGGCGGGGTTGACGGCGACAGAGGTGTGAGAATGGTGTGGGGGGCAGACGCTGCACCCGCGGGGGTGGGTTTGAGAGAGAGTAGGTTTAATGGGGGTGGTTTTGAGAGTGAAAGAGTGAGGGAAAGACAGAGTGAGAGGATGGTTTTGAGAGAGAGAATAAGAGATGGGGTTTGAAAATGGGCATGAAAATGGGTGGACAAATATAAAATTAACTCAAAATTGAAACCTAGGTTATTGCGAGATTTTGACACTAAAATCTTGCGATAACTTGGGTTCGTCTACCCGTGCGTCAACTTGTAAGTATGTGTAGCATTATCCATTTTTTTTTTCTTGCCTTGGCTAATTTTTATATAGATATACAGAAATATATTTGTTTGTTTCTCCATCTTTTGTGTCAAGTCATTGATACAAAGTTTCATTAGTTTTATACTTTGCTTAATAGCCAATGCTTTCTTTATTTCCTCTTCTTTTTTTTGTTGCCAAGATAAACTTTTTAGGTCTTTTCATTGCAGCATGTAGGGTATCAAGATCTGACCCACACAATTGAAGCCAGATGAATTATATAATTACCTTACCAAAAAGACAGTTTCATAACCAACAACTACTGGCAAAATCAAAAAAAAGTCCCATATTTCTAAATTCTAATATTTAATTTCACACATTAAGTTTAAAAGCTTTAATTCATTCATTAATAACAATTAAAGTTTTTGATTCCATGATTATCCCAATAGTTAGTGGCATACTGTTCACACAGTTGGTCTCACTTCTCTATCCTGTAAGGAGCGAGCAAGCTAGTTTCTTATTTGCTTTTCTGTAAGTTTTTCTTTTAAAAGGTAATATTTTTTATGTAACTTTTACATATAAAACTCACAAAGATAATGTGGCAATTGCTTTTTTTCATCCTGAAAGTATGGATATGAATGTCTATTGGTTTTTATGAAGAAAAAAGAAAAGGGAAGGAAGGTACTAGAATAGATTGGAAGAAGGGATGAAGTTAATTAATAATTTTATTGAGCATTGATATCACTTATTTATACAGTAAAATATCAATAAATCTATATAATAATCTACTAACAAATCAGAAAATATTTTCCTACAAAATAATATAAATAACAAGTCATAGTCTAACTGATATTTGACTTATTCAAATCAGATCTAACTAATATTTGACTTATTCAAACTAGAATTAACAGTATCTTAAATCATAATTCAACAATGACACGTCATTTTAAATAAATTTTTTGTATAAAAATTCTATCTATATATGTAGCATAACTATTGTTATTGTCTCAACTCCATTTGGTTGTACGTAAAATGTTTTACCTATTTTTTGGTGTTTGGATAACAAAACAAGTAAAATACATCAGATGTAGACAGTTGAAATAAAAAACGCTTGGGAGGAGTTCTCATAACATTGGTTTTTACTTGTTTTCCAAACAGAGAAATGCTTTTTTCTATTGTTTTTCTTAATCTTTTTCCAGGATTAAGATAGGACTAGAATAAAAAAATTAATATCCTCGAGTCAATTTTTTGATATTTGAATTATTAAGGAGACATGATAAAATAAAGTTGTATTTTTCAAATGAAAAATTTATGTTTTATTCTATGTTGCTGATCATGTGCATGGCCTTTCCTGTCCAGGGGCGCTCATAACTGCCTGAGTGCTCACCGCTGGTTTAATCAGTTTCAGACAGGGAAATTCTCACTAATTGGGTCAGCAGCTAATGAGAGCTCGTGCGGTTGTCCAAGGTGCTACAGTTGCATTAATAATGTTTGGCACAGCTTGTTATTACGGGGATAAGGTCTAAGTGGTTCCTGTGAGCAGCCAGTGACCGCCTTCTTCTCTCTCTTGTTCTGCAAAAAAATGAAGCATTAATGCTCTTATCAGGAAAACCCATGTTTTTCTTTTAATCTGAGGTTAATATGTATTCCAATTTGATTTTTTTAAGCAAAATTAGCCTTATTTCCGTAACACCGATATCAAGTCTATCTATTCTATGTTTGAAGTCTGCAATTAGTGTTGGGCGGAAGCGTTGCAAATCAAAGTTAGTGCACAAAATCAAAAACCAATAGAATGAATCAAAAATAACAAGAAGATAAACATGAAATAAAACTCCCTGTTTCGGCAATAATGGCAATCACGAAGACTATTTCAAGGCTCAAATCTGAGCTCGTCCAATCACCACTTAGGCAACAATCAATGAATAGGGACACCGGGCCACAAAAGAGCCCAAACCCCCCAAGAACCGAAACTCTCAAGCTCCCAAGCCTCTCGGCCAAGTACACGGACTCCCCCTCTCTCGCCAAAGCACCACACAGGTTTAACATGCAATGGAGTCCACACAGGAGCAACAAGGATCACTAAAATGATGGGTCAAACCAGTGGCCAAGAAGAACTTACTCGAAAAAGAACCACCAATCGACTAAATAGAGAACACGGGCCTCTACGAAAGATCAACCAAGAACCCATAAGCAAAGAGGCAGCCTCCAAATGGAAATGAGGGTCTGACCGAGATGGAAAGAAACTCAAAGAGGATCGACCATCAATGGAAAGGAGAATCGACCGAGAGAGGGAACAAGAGAGAGGATGAACAACCGCCACAAACTAGGGCTCAAAAGAGGGAACAAATCCCTTAAATATGAAAGGGCTAGGGCACGAGAGAAATAGGCTAAGGGTAATGGGCTTGGGCTTGGACTTCCTCTCTCTCTTGAGCAAATGGACTAAGGGTTATTTCTCCTCCAAAGGGAAGGTTAAGGGCTTATGACTTGACTTCTATTTGGGCTGTCAATAAGGGTGTTTGAAACTTCACTTCAATCCCGGGTTGAAGCTTATAAAGCTAACTCGAACCATCGTCATCACCTTGGGTCTCATTAGGAAACACAAACCCATAATCTCCACCTTGATTCCTAATTAGGCCAACACACATAGGCAACAAGCAATAAGTACATGTAACAAATGCATAAACTACCAACAAATGCATATACTGGCAACAAAAAGCACAATTTAAGCAACACATGCATAAATTAACAACAAATGCCTAATCATGCAACAAATGCATAAACATGAACTAGCTCTCTCTCCATCCTACTTAGGTTTGAATCTCACTAATCCTCTCACTTAGGCTAAGGATTTTTCTAATCCTCCCACTTAAGCTAGGACTAATCCTCCCACTTAGGGTAAGATATGACTTTCCACCTCACTCAAAAGTGGTGGGAATAAGGATACTCAACTCTTCCCTAAAATGGAACAACGGACACACAGTCCTCGCCCATTAGTTTTGCACTAGAATCTAAAAGCATGTATACCCCATCAACCTCACTAGGGTCATAGGAGGTCACTACATTGGCTTCTTCTTTTTTTTTTCCTTTTTTGGCATAACAATCCTTAATGAAGGGTCTAGTTTTTCCACAACCGTAACACTTGTTGCCCTTCTTTTGGGTTTTGGACTTTGACCTACCTTTCCCTTTCTTACTACCTTCCTCTTGACTCCTTAACTAAGACCTACCCCTCATCACATGGACCTCACCAAATTTTCTCACTTTCATGTTTTAATTCCATTTCCTTACTCATTCTATGACAATTTCAGGTGTTAACGTGTCCCTACTATACTTAATAACATTTTTAACTTCTTTATAAGTACCAGGAGTGGCATTTAACAAAATAATTGTCTTGTATTCCTCAAACACTGTTTCATCACAATTTATGATATCTTGAACTAACTTGTTAAAGACATATAAGTTGTCATCTAGGTCCCTAGAGGGGGTCAATCTTAAAACTAAAGAAACTTTCAAGCAAATAAAGTTTATTAGGGGCAGATTTCTTAACATATAATTTCTCCATTTTTCCCTAAAATTCTTTAGTAATCTCAAGTTTTCCTACTTTTCTTAGAATTGAGTCAAAGAGGTGCAAAATTATAGAAGTATAGGCAAGTTTATCCATTTCTGATTTTCGTTTAGCTGTTGTGTTTTCAGAATATTTTTCAATCTATGGCTTTTGATACTTTTTGTTGAACTAAAATCCCTTTCATTTTTTGTTGCCAAATAGAAAAATCACTCTTCTCATTGAAAACCCCAATTTCATAATGTGTAGCCATGTTCACAGAGAATATGCTCAACACACAAAAAAAAAAAGAAGAAAATTCCAACCTATAGGATCACAGAAAACTAGGGTTTCATAATGGGTGTGCACGAATTAGCTAGGCTAGATTCTTAACACGTTTTTACTAGGCATAGATTTTAAGCACTAAGAAAAAAATAGCTACAGATAAATCTAAAAAAAAAAATTCAAAATGGCAGCAACAAAATAAACATAGATACGATACTACCTAAGTGGGTTTTCAGAAACACGAAGTTTCAATTTAAAACCCAGGCAGCAGATTCACTTAGAATCAATTTCAACAAAAACAGTACCAAAAAATAACACAGGTTTACTCAGCAATATCTAAAAGGTACTAAGCAGTTTAAACAACAGTAAATCAAAACAACCATTGGAACCCACAAAGGATCAGATCTGAGAGGAATTACTAGGCAAAATAATGAAGCACTAAGTAACAAAACAACCTCAAGTAATGTAGATTTCACTGATATCACAAAGATATCACAGATTTACTTAGCAATAATTAAAGGCATCAAGTAATTAAATAATCATAAGTAAATCACAGATAATCCTAATTCTAGAACTAAGCAATGATTACTACCACAGGATAACCCCCAAACCTAATGGCCACCCCCACATGATGGCTGCTAGTTGTTGAAAATTTAAAATAGGGTTTGAAAATTTCTCACCGAGCGAACTATTTTTAACAGTCCATAAACAGATGAGGGTTGGACCCACTACCTTTGTCGGCCTCCACGCGCAGCAACCTACAAACTGGCACGAGTCGATTAGGGGGATGCTACTCGATCGGACGATCACGGATACGGGGTTAGTTTACCCTGAATCACCCACTGCACAAAGCAATTGAAGTTAGACGATTTGGATTCGATGTAAACTCTAAAACTCTTACCGTGTAAAATCGTTTGAGAAAACTAGAGAGTTTTTTCGATTAGGTTTTAATTTCGAGCAACCCAAGAGCCACACAAGGCTTTAATACCAATTGTTAGGATGGAAGCGCTACAAATCAAAGTTAGGTCAAAAACCAAAAACCAAAAACTAATAGAATGAACTGAAAATAACAAGAAGATGAACACGAAGTAAAACTCCCTGTTTCGGCAACAATCACTAAAAAAAATTGATTTTTCGCGGCAATTTTTTTTGCGGCAGTTTCTAAAATTGCCGGAAAATACATTTTTTGCAACTGTTTCTTTAACATTTAGTGGTGATTTTGAAAAATCGCCGCTAAATCTAAAAAATAAATAAATAATTAAAAAATAAAATTGAATTTTGTGATGATTTTTTAAAAACCATCGCTAAATTCAAATAAAACAAAACTGTCGCAAATATTTAAAAAAATTAAATAATTAAATGTCAAATAATTAAATAAAAATTAAATTAATATTTCCAGCGGTTTTGAAAAATCATTGCAAATTATAATTTTTTAATCAATTTAGTGGAGGTTTTTAGAAACTACCGCTAAATTCAAAAATAATTAAATAATTAAAAATAAAAATTTATTAAAAAATTTAATTTAAAAAAAATAAAAAACATGTAGCTAAATTTTAATAATTTTAAAATGAAATTTTAAAAAAATATATAAAATCTTCATTTTATTTTTTAATCAATTAATTTATTTAATTTAATCTAATTAATTTATTTAAAATTTATTCCATTATCCTTTTAAAAAATAATCCGTTAATTTATGTTTTTCAATTTATATTAAAAAAATATAGAATATAATTCTAAAAAATGGGATTGGTTTAATATATAATTTATATGTGCGAATAATTAATAAGGAGACTTCACAGATCAGTTGGTCTTGCGCGCACACACGCGTACGAGAGGTTACGGGTTCAAATACAGGAAAATGAGAGGGCTGTAAAATTTGATTTCCAACATGGCCACGTGGCATGCGGACATGAGGCCACGTGGCCCCGGGGGGGGCAAGCAAGGGCCTGCGGTCGGGCGCTCGGCCTTGCCACTTATACACTGGTGTGGTAAATAGCAGAAACGACTGCTAAAATTCAAAAATTTTGATTTTTTTTGAAAATTCAATATTTTGCTATTTTTTTGTGACGGTTTCGAAACCGCTACTAAATATTTTAAAACTGCTACTAAATCACTTAGTTTGCGACGGTTTACAAACCGGCGCAAAAAATAGCATTTAGAGGCAGTTATTCTAGGGGTTGATGAAAATTGCCGCTAAATGCTTCACGACGCCTGATATAGTGATGGTTTTTAAAATTGCCGCTAAATTATGTTAACAATCGCAAAATACAAAAAAATCGCAGCAAAATGCAAAAAAAATCGCTGCTAAATGCTAATTTTTTTGTAGTGAATGGTAGTCACAAAGACTACTCCAAGGCTCAGATCCTAGCTTGTCCAATCACCACTTAGGTAATAACCAACGAATAGGGACACTAAGCCACAAAGGAGGCCAAAGTCCCCAGGAACCGAAACCCTCAAGCCCCCAAGCCTCTCGGCCAAGTACACGGACTCCCTCTCTCTCGCAAAAGCATCACACAGGTTTAACACGCAATGAAGTCCACACAGAAGCAACAAGGATCACTAAGATGATGGGTCGAACCAATGACCAAGAAGAACTTACCTAAAAAAGAACCACCAATAAGCTAAATAGAGAACACGAGCCTCAACGAAGGATCAACCAAGAACCCACATGGAAAGAGGTAGCCTCCAACATGGAAATGAGTGTTTGACCGAGATGGAAAGAAACCCCAAGAGGATCGACCATCGATGGAAATGAGAATTGGCTGAGAGAGGGAACAAGAGAGAAGACGAATGATCGCCACAGACTAGGGCTCAAAAGAGGGAACAAATCCCTTAAATATGAAGGCGTTAGGGCACGAGACAAATGAGCTAAGGGTAATAGGCTTGGGCTTGGGCTTCCTCCCTCCCTTGAGCAAATAGCCTGAGACCCATTTCTCCTCCAAATGGAGGGTTAAGAGTTTATGGCCCAACTTCTATTTGGACTGCCAATAAGAGTGTTTGAATCGTCGTTTCAATTTTGAACCGTAATCTATACAGCTATCCCGAACACTCATCATCATCTTGGGTCTCATTAAGAAACAAAAACTCACAGTTAGGTTGGTCCAAACTGCTGTAAGCAAAGATGCTCAACTTATATTCGTCCAAGGACTTCACATAAATGAGTGTCATTAATAATTACCATGTTTAGCTTGGGGCTTGATATGCTATTCTACTCTGAAATGTGATGATGCGTACTGTTCAACCCGTCGCTTCTAGTCGGTTAAAGTTTTCTGTTGATTTTTCTGGTTAAAGAGTCAATGGAGTTGACTTTTCTGTAAAGGACTGAAAGTGCTAGTTCTGCACAATGAAGGTGCAAAATCCATTCACCCCTAGTTCATTATTGTCTCTATGGATGCTGGAAACTGAGAATGTAGCTATTCAAAGCATTTTGAAAAAAAAAAACAGAAAAAGTAAATAAAAAAATTTCCCTCCCTTTCTGTCCTTCATTTCCTATCTCTCTTCTTCGTTTGAGACACTTTATGTTTTCATGGGATGGCTGTTGGAATGAACTGAACAATGAATTGTTTACAATATAAATTTTTGTTGCTGTGCCAGTTGAAGAGCTGCAGAAGGCACAAGAACGATACATCCATTATGCGTCTTCATATACTGGACAAGGGCTGTATAGAGGTAACATTTCCATTCATCTGAAACTTCAATGAGTGGCTTTACTTTGTTGGTATCGCTGCCAGAAACTTTGATTCTTTTTTATTTGGTTAATTCCAAAACACCATTTGTTGCAAATATTCCACCTTAGATACCGAGGGAGAACTTAAATGGGCAACCTCTTGGATTTTTTCTGTCAGCCACAATGAGCATTGCTGTACGGTAAGTTCAAAGATTCTTGAACAACCAGGTTTGAGAGGGACATGACAACCCGTTTAATTTGATCCAAGTAGCTCATTGTTTTAACTTATCAGTAATAATCAAAGCGATGGCGATATGAAATTCTCCTTCGTAAAGTTCACCAGTCGACCATTTAAGGATCTTGAACCATGTTTTGAACATTGAGATTCCCCCCCTCCCTGTGTTGCCATACCAGTTCTTGAACTCAAAAGCTTGCCCGAACAAGCCAGACTCCATACCCATCAGGATCGGCAATGCTTGCATCGCCCAAAATGGATCGAATCTCCATCTTGGTACTCTTCATTTCAGTCATTCCCTATATCCAGACAGCAAATTCTGATGAGGAAGAATTCCGGGGCTCACTGATCAGCTTCTACAGAAAACTCGGGAGCAGCTATAATGCATCCCCTCCTGTTTTATCCTCGGAATCAGATCAGGCAAAGAGCCCCGGCATCTCAACCGGCGCCCAGCTTTTCATGTTCTCAGCCTACTTCTTCGTGGGCCTGGCTCTTTTCCTTGTGATCATTATCAGAGTTTGTAAAAGAAACAAGATGAAAGCAGAACAAGCTGGTTCAACTGAGAAGCTAGTATCAGCTGATCATGACAATTTCTACAAGCAGCCCGATACCTGTTCAGGGCCTTCAGGCGAGTCGAGAACAGGCCAGTGCCAGTCAGAAACCTCGGCTGAAAGCGGAATGGCATCGACATCGGTGATAGTCCTTTCGAGTCCGGAGGTGAACGGGCTCAGATTTGAGGATCTGCTGACGGCTCCAGCTGAACTGGTGGGCAGAGGGAAGCATGGATCTGTGTACAAGGTGACATGCGAGCAGGGCATGACCCTGGCTGTGAAGAGGATTAAGAATTGGGTGATTTCGAGCAACGACTTCAAGCAGAGAATGACAAGGTTGGAGCAAGTGAAGCATCCAAATGTGTTGGCAGCCAAGGCCTTTTACTGCTCCATACAAGAAAAGCTTCTGGTTTACGAGTATCAACCGAATGGGAGCCTCTCCATGCTTCTCAAAGGTCATCTCATCTTCCCATTTGCATAGCATGAGTTTTTAACGGTAACAGTTTTATTACGACTCAATCCTGCATATGTAGTCTACTGGGAAGATTTTTTGAATGCATTAATTATTTGGTCTTATAAATCAAGAATCTGACTTTAGGTTAGTGCGTACATTTGAGCAAGAATCCGAGGTGTTACAAATTCCTTCTCTAGTTCTTAACATTATGAATTCCAGGAAGCCAAACGGTGAAAGCCTTGGACTGGAGCTGCCGGCTTGGCATCGCCGCCACCATTGCCAACACGCTTGCTTTCATGCACCATGAGCTTCTCGAAGATGGCATCCCCCACGGAAATCTCAAATCCTCCAACATTCTGCTCAACGCCAGCATGGAACCGTGCATGAGCGAGTACGGTCTAATGGAGTCCGGCGATGGCAATGATGAAAGCCGACCGCCCACTGTCACTGCCTCCAAACGCCACGCCGCCTTCAAGGCGGACATCTACGGCCTCGGCGTGATTCTCCTGGAGCTGCTCACCGGGAAGTATGCAGCGCAGAACAGCGACGTGGACTTGGCCAAATGGGTCCTGTCGGTGGTCCGGGAGGAGTGGACAGTGGAAGTGTTCGACAAGAGCCTGATTCTGGCCGGAGCCAGCGAGGAAAGAATGGTGAACTTGCTGCAGATTGCCGTGAAGTGCGTGAACCGGAGGTCCGAGGGCCGGCCGGCGATCAACCAAGTGGCTCTTATGATTAATACTATCAAAGAGGAGGAAGATGGATCCATGGTTAGGGAAACAGCTTCAGAGTAGAACAGTTTGGTGGTGGGGATGCATGGATTTTCCGCATGTGGTATCTATTTTCCTTCATTTTCCGGGAAAATGTATGTTCCCATTAATTCAATAATAATTAATTAATCTTAATTTGAAGGGCATTACACCCACCATGCTCTATTGCTTTGGCCACCATCCATTGATGCTTTTTAGAGCCTTACCAACCATCCAACATTAAAGATAACTTGACATTAATTACACTCTTCATAATTATCACCCAACCTACCATGAAAATGACCTCTCAAACATCTCACCTTATTAATTCAAAACCACTACTTCCAATTAATTATATAAATTTTTGTTTTAAGTCAATTTTATCTATAGTCTTACCTCCTCTTATAAAGTCTCATGACTCTATCATATCTAAGTATTTCTCGTTAATAAATTTTTCTTCGTCTTCTTCTACTTCTTTTACTAAACACGTATTCTATTTTATTTATTCTCACATAATTAATTAAATATCTATAATATGACTTTATACAAATTGAATAATCTTTTATAAGATGACATTCATATACAAGGTTTTGTTTTCTAAAATGACGTAATAATGATGATTTTGAGAATGCTATCTTTACATGCATCTAGCTATAGAATTACTAATTGATTGTGACCCAAAATTCTCACCTAATTAAAGATTGCCATTGATCCCAAAATGAAGCATTCTCCAAACATTACTGATGTGTAATAGTGGGTTTGGGTAGTTTGAAAGGTTTTTTTTTTTTTTTTAAATTAAATCATTAGTGGCGTTTTAGTTATTTTCAAATTATAATTAAATTATTATGTGTTTGAAAGTATTCAAATTATAGTTTAGTAATTTGAATAATTTAAAGAAATGTAACATAATGATAATTAATGTGCACATATGTTACAGATATTTATAGAGGGGTAAGATAATGAATTGCTAGGTGAGTTTTATTGACCATATTTTTCATGGAAAATACCATCTTTCACCAAAATTTCAGTTTTTGAGGTGTTTGATTACTCAATTTTTCAGCCAAATTGTTTTTCTACTTTTGGTCACGTGATGTTATTTTTTCCACTTTTGTTAGAAAATTAAGGGCATCCTCTCTTTCTCGTTTTCGAGTCGTTTTCTATTTTCAATTTTTGAAAATACTGAAAATGCGTTCTCTTTGTTATTTTAAAAAACGCGTTTTCGAAAACAATTAAAAATTTTGTTAGGGATACCCAAAACAACAATTTTGTTGTTTTGGGTGAAAATACACTGAAAAACACAAAAGAAATGCAAAACGCGGAAAACAACCCCCCCCACACCCGCACCCACACCCATACCCACACACACACAGACCCACTCCTTTTTCTTTCTTTCTCCTATCTTCTCTCCATTCTCATTTTCTCTTCTTGCCATCGACAGGCACTTCCACCGCCGTCGACCTTCAACTCCACCGCCATTGCGACCAGCACCTCCCACCGCAACCACCATCATCGACTTGGCTCCCTACAGCCACCGCCATCGCGACCAGCGCCCCCCAACGTAACCATCGTCATTGACTTGGTCCCCCACAGCCACCGCCACCGCGACTAATACCCCCCACCACCGCGACTAATACCCCCCCCCACCACCGCGACCAATACCCCCTAGCGTAACCATCGTAATCGACCTAACCCCCCATAGCCACTGCCACTATGACCAGCGCCCTCCACTGCTACTGCAACCAACGCCCCCCACAGAAAACCCTAGATGAAGAAGACGGCCCCACAAAAAATCCTGAAGAAGATGGGTTACGACTCCCTGATTTGATTTTTTTTTTGTGTTATTTGATTTTTTTATTAAATTGAATATGTGATATGTTTTGTTTGTATTAATTTTTTTAAATGATATTTCTAAGGTTGTTGATTTTTTTGTTTAATTTTATTTTATATAGTTTAAAGTATTTGAATCAAATTTATAATTTATTAATAAATATTTATTATTTATTTTAAATTAAGTTTATTAAATAAAATATCATAATAACAAAAAAGAAACCATTTTTAAAATTTCAAAGTAAACGCGTTTTCTAGTTTTTTGTTTTGAGAAATAATTTTTCAAAATGAATGCATTTTAAAAATTTCAAAACAAACACTCAAAACATAAAAATCAAAATGAATTCAAAACTCAAAACACAAAACTGAAATACAAAGAGAACACCACCTAATGTTTTCTCTTGGGAATGGGGGGTTAAATCAAATTTTTCAGGAAACTGAAAAGTAGCCCATGTCTCCATTCCCTCTCTATTATATGCATCGAAGACTCGACCTGGTAGAGGAGAAGAAAAACGGCTGGTGGTAGCTGAAGGAACGATAACGAGGATCAAAGCATGCAACGGAAGCGATTTTAATATCAAATCGATCCTCGTATTGAAAAGAATCTAGAAAGCTTACTTTTCCTACGGATTACCGGTCGGAATGAAGCGATATGAGGAGGAGGCGCAACAGCTTCTTCGCGTGGTGGAGTCGTCGACTGTCCTGCGATCCGTCGGCTTCTTCGCATCAGATCTCTTCATCTTCCAAGGTATGACTCGAACTCGTGGCCTCTCTTGGTGAAGAAGAGAAAATTGAAAATTAGGGTTTAAAACAACTAGAGAGAGAAGCGCGAGTAGCAAGGAGGAGAAGCGCGAGTAGTGGTCGAGAGGAGGAGTAGCGAGACCAACGATAGCCAAGAAAATAAGAGCGGCCAATGGTTGCGAGGAGAAGGAGCAACAAAGTCAACGATTGTGAGGACATGAGGAAGAGGAGCGTGGCCAGTGTTATTGCCAAAATACAACAATTAAAATTTATGATGTGTGGGGTCCACTCGAGCTTGATGTCGGGTGAAGTTAGGTTGCCGTTAGAGACGTTGCCACGAAGGAATTTGCTGTTAGGATGCTCGCCACAAGGATTCGTTTAAAGTTTTCGCCGCTAGCTTTCGCTACTAGCCTTTGCCACAAGCCTTTGCCACTAGCCTTGGCCACTAGCCTTTGCCGCTAGCCTTTGCCATAAGCCTTTGCCGCTAGCCTTTGCCACAAGCTTTTGTCGCTAGCCTTTGCCACAAGCCTTTGCCCCTAGCCTTTGCCACAAGCCTTTGATGCTAGCCTTTGCCACAAGCTTTTGTCGCTAGCTCTTGGCCCTGTTAGCACTTAGAAAATAGGTTAGAAGGCTCGCGAGAATCTTCCCCGCGAAGACCCTCCGATGCCAAAGTCAGTCCCCAATGCCAATGACTATTCACGAGAAGTAGTAAATGTGCAATCAAAGTGTAAATTTTTACCAGAATCGAAAAGTCCTGTTCATTGTCTTCTAGTTGGGTATTTATAGGGTGCGATTTTCAAGGGTACCTGGTGGTGACACATGGCCTCTCTGGGATGGAGCTCTTGGTTCTCCCGGAAGGCATACATTGCAGCTCCCGCTGAGAAGGCCGATAGGCGTTGCATGCCTAACGGCCGCGAGTGTGCGGCAGGTCGCGAGCTTGTGACATGGCCTTGCCGCGAGCTTGCGCTATGGCAATGCTGCGAGCTTGCGGATTGGCTTTGTCGTGAGCACGGCCATGCCGCGAGCTCGCTGCAAGGCGTTGCCGCAAGCACGGCCTTGCCACGAGCTTGCAGCAGGGCTGGCTGCGGCCGGGCCTTGCTGATAGCTTGCGGCAACTTGCTGTATTGTGCCACTAGCTCGAGGCTTTGTGCCACGATCTTTCGGCACACTGTCGTTAATTAATTAAAACAATATTTCAATTTTTTCCTCAATTTGTATGGCACTACAATTGCCCCCTACTCTTTCATTTTTGTCTTAGCTAAAGACAAAATGATAGAGTAATGAAATTGGGTCATTGTGCCGCTAGCCTGGTTTTTACCTGCGGGGTAATTTTTTCTTCCCGTCCAGTGGTTCTCCCGGCTCCCCTATAAATTCTTTCTCCCCACACAAGTTTACTATGCTTTTTTACTCATCTCAAGGATCTTTTTGCTGCAAGCTTTTCGTGGGTTTTCTCCTATTGTTTTTGGTTGGGCCGCGAGTATCCCTTCATTCAAAGTCGCCGCGAGATTGCCTCTTCTTGCCGCGAGCTTGCTGTGAGATAGTCTCTTCTTGCCGTGTCTGCCGCGAGCTAGCCGCGTATATCCGTATTTTGCCGGGAGCTTGCCACGTTTACCACGAGCTTGCAGCATTTTGCCGCAACGTTTCAGCACATTCCGCGACTTTTCTTTCTGTTTGTCGCAACATTTCCAGTTGGTTGTCGTTAACACAGGGCTGCGAGCTTCTAGCTTCTTCCACGACGTTGCCGTGACATTTCCTGCTGATTGTCGCGAGTTTCTAGTGCCTTTGCCGCGAACTTTCTTCTGTGCCGTGAGTCTTCCAAGTAGGTTGCCGCGAGCTTCCTGGTAGCTTGCCACGAGCTTCTAGTAGCTTACCGCGAGGGTTCCTGGTTTTAGCCGCGAGCCTTTCCCTCTATAAATTCGCGAGTCACTCTATACTTTGCCACAAGCCTTTTGGAAGCTCATTGTTAGCTTTGGTCACCATCCTTCATGGTTGCTAACTTCGTTATAAGTTTGCTACAAAACTATCCAGTGAGACATGTTGCCACCAGTTTCTTTACTTCTTGTTTCCTTTCTCTACGTTCCTTAGTTTAACCTCTTTTTTTTTTTTTTCCAAAGAGTCATGGCATCTAGGAGTGTGTACCTTCGCACTCAAGATCTTGAGGGGCAACCTTGTTGATTTCTTATGGGCAAGCGTTCATCTTTGACGGTTGACGATCTTGCTCAATTAGTGAGTAACTACCGTATTCCCTTTTCTTATCGTCCTAGGTTGCCTGAACCGAGTGAATCTTGTGCTGCTACCGTTTCAGAGGGATGTATGGCAATTCATGAAATAAGTTTTCGTTTAGGGTTTCGCCTTCCGCTCCACCCCTTCGGTATAGAGCTTCTTCGTCGGAGCTTTCTAGCTCCAGCTCAGCTACATTCTAATGGCTGGGCCCAATTGGCAGGTTTTTTTGTTTTATGCCACGAGAGGGGAGTGTCTCCTACTGTCGATCTTTTTCTTTCTTTTTATCGTTTCAGGCTAGGGTAGTCCCGTTATCACTTGTATACACTGTATAGGGAGCGTGTTGAGGATCGTTTGTTTGAGGGCATACCACCCAAGGCTCACAACTTCGATGCCCGTTGGTTTGTAGTCAATCCTCCACCAGGTACATGCTATGCCCCCCGAGGTTGGCATTCTGATGATCGATGGCTAAGCCAATTCTTCCCTTATCCGTCTATGAACTTCGGGAGCAATACAATGATGAACGTCATCAACTCTTGCATGGAGGTCCAGTGAGCCTCCTAGACCTTCTCTCTGAGGACCGGTTGAGGAGGGCTGGCTGGGTACTCCATGTGGGAGAATCATCGAGGTGTGCGGCCCCTTCGACGCTTTCCCTGCGGCCCCCAGTTCCTCCAGCAACCGACGTCCCAGTAGAAGGAGAGGCCGTCTCTCTCCAGGAACGGCCTGAGGGTTTGGATCTTTCCAACTGTCCTTCTCATTGCCTTTTTCTAGGAGCCTAGGCGTTTCTTTTCCTTTCGCGCTTTTATCCTTTTATGGTCATTTATTTTTGCCAATCTTTAACTCGTAAATCTTTCTAGTTCTTGGCAGGTATGAGGCGAGCAATGCGAGCTTCTCGCCAGAGGGCGATCGAGGGTGCGACGTGTGACGGGCCTTCTCAACCCACGCCCTTCCCTCCTGAAGATGTGGCTGCCATCGCTGAGACCTATGTTGCTGAGGGGACAGGGGAAACCGATGAGGTGAGACGTCGTCATAAAAGGAGTCGGCGTCAGCAAAGGGAGGCGGGTCCGTCCACTTCCTAGCCGATCATTGCCCCTATTCCTATGGAACCTCTTGAGGGCACCCCATTAGCTCCTCCCCCGGCTGCCTATCCCCTTGAGCCCGGTGAACTACCCCACGAAGAGTACTACTCGATTGCCATGAGTGGGGCCCCAGATGGCGTAGGGTACGTTGGTCTTTACGATGCAGCTCCGGTGATCACTGGTGGTCAGGAGGTCGAGGTTACCTCTCGCCTTGACTAAGAGGCTATCGATGCAGCCCATGCTGCTGGTCGTGGGCAATTTCGTAGAGGAGTGATTAACCCACAACGTTCTAAGCGCCGGGTCCTACATAACGAGGAGAGGTTACGCCTCCGGAATTTAGTGCCCAAATTCGCCGAGCTTCCTCCACCAGTTGCAGGCGCCCTAGACCTTAAGGAAGGCCGATGGGCACGAGGCTAGGATTTCACAGTGTGCCCAGGGGTTTTGGATACGGATTCCATAAACATGCGCGGGGTTGGGGCACGCTTATTGTATTCCACCATTCTTCCCCGGGACGAGGACCGCTATTTTTGAAACCCCCTTGATGACATGGATGATTTCGAGCGCAATTTAGCCATTGTAAGCCCCATTTCTCTTCTTCTTCTTCCCTTTTTTTTTTTGAAGGTTGTTTGTTTAAATTTTCTTATAACCAGGGTGCTTAGGGAGCTGTGGTGGCAAACACAAAGAACCGGGCACGCATTGCTCGTGTTGAGGCAGAGATAGCTCAGTGGATGAACAAATCTTGGCAATGGGGTGAAGAAAAGCAAGTGTTGAACATGAATATCCGACACTTGGAGTCTGATAGTTCGAGCCTTCACTCACAAGTCGAAGGCCTCCAAACCCAACTTCAAGGCCTTACCACAAGGTGTCAAGTAGTAGAAACCGATGCCCAAAAATGGAAAGAGAAATCTGTGGAGCAGGGTCAAGGGTATGAAGAGATGGCATCTTCGTTCTCCGCTACTCGGGAGCAAAACGTTCAATTTCGGAGATCTCTTGTCGACTTCGAGGATCAGGTGGCGCAAGCTCGTCAAGAGATATCCAATCTCAGCGAAAGCAGGCATCGAGAGATCAATGAGGTCGTGCGACAAGCAGTGAAAGAAATCCGACTTTCTAATGATTGCTTTCAATGAAAAGAAGCCTATGCCAGCTGTTTCTCCAAACTTGGCTTTTATCTTGGCCGTAGCCTTTTGGAGTTCAGGCGTCCTGGGGAGTCATTTCCTGAATTGGTGTTTTCGGAAACAGCTTCACTAGATCCCCCTGATTGGCGAAAGTACGAGCCCGGCTCTTGCGATCCTGACGAATATATAAGGGCCGCTTTAGTAGATGATCTCGCTAACCTGTCAAGATCGTGGAGCCCTTATGTACCCGATTCGGATGATACCTCTGGGATTATAGAGGCCCTATAGACAATTAGACATGGATTGGATGAGCCCGACAGCGCCCCTTTGAGTCCGCTTCCTCCAGAGCTGGAGCACCTCCATTCTTGCCGAGATAATTAGTCAATGTGCTTTTATTTTGCTGAATCCTTGTTTTGGTTATGTAGAATGGCGGCCCCCCGTTTTTGTGGATGTAGGGTTTTTGGGCCATCATTCCTATGTGCGGAAGTTTAGACGTGTTTGTTCATCATGCTTATGCATGTACCGTCATCGCTTATATATATATATATGCATTTTCTTTCAATGTCTTTTGTTTGCTTGCTTGTCATGGCGCTTTTTCTTTGATTATTACTATATAAGGGTGTGTCATGCTTTCCTTTTACGGGCTCGTCTGCCTTTAGACAACCTAGGTTTGGCCCTTGGGATCAGATACGGGATCCTTGTCGGGCATTCAAGTTTTTCAAGGGGTCCAAGTGGCCCTGCGGGCATTGGTGTCGGCATATCCGAAGTCCTTATATCGGTTCGGAGGTCATGGGTACCAGATTATCTCTAGGTGACCCGGCCCTCAAATATAAGGTCCACTACAAGACTCCTCCTAGGGGGTCCGAGCTTTCCGGGAGGCCTAGGCGCCGGATCAGTTGGGGAGTCGGGTCTAGCTCGAGGGGCATAGGTTAGACTCACCCAAGGGATCCAGGTGAGCCTCCGGGCATAGGCTTTGGAGCATCCGGTGATTCTAGAATGGATCGTAGCGCATCTGTTGTTGTGTCCTCCGTGTTTGCTTTTCAGGGTTAGTCTACTCCAGGGGATCTAAGTTTGGCTAGTGATTCAGCGCGAGATTCTTACCAAATATCTGAGTTTGCCGGGAGACCTAGGCGCCAGATCAACCAAGGAGTCGGGTCTAGCAAAAAAGGCATAGTACCGAGCTCACAAGGGATCCGGGTGAGTCTGCGGGCATAGGTATCGGATTTTTGGGCGATCCCAGGCTGGTTCCTAGCCATCGGCACCAGATAGCAGCTGGGTGACTCAACTCTGATAAGCAGTATTATGCCAAGATTATCACATGGCCCATTCGTCTTTTTCCGTGCCTTCTTAGGGTTGGTCTACCTTAGGGAGTCGGGATTTGGCTCATGATCCAGTCCGGGATTCTTTCTAGACATCCGAGTTTGCCGGGAGACCTAGGCGCCAGATCAACCAAGGAGTCGGGTCTACCCAAAAAGGCATAGTACCGAGCTCACAAGTGATCCGGGTGAGTCTGCGGGCATAGGCATCGGATTTCCCAGCGATCCCGGGCTAGCTCATGGACACCAGCACCAGATTGCCATAAGGCGACTTGACCTTTGGAAGCGGATGGCGTTTGGGCCGCTGTACCTGCATTACATTCCATGACACATACAAACAATCAAGCACATGGAGATTTTACGTGGTTCGGCTTATAGTTTCGCCTACTCCACGGGAATACAGGGGGTATATTCTTTTATTCATTGGGGGACATTATTACAATGAAAAATTAGAGGGAATCCCGACTCTCAGCTAGATCGGGCAATGTCTCTGGTGGCAGGCTCAATCCTGCTTTTTGTGCTTCGCCTTCTTCACTGGAGTTCATGACCGGTAGGGCTGGGAAGTACCTCTTAAGGTGCATTGTGTTCCAAGTTTTGCCCATTGCCTCACCTTGCAGCGTCTGCACCAATTAGGCCTAAGTTTCCCTTCTTCTTTATGAGCGTTGGTGATGGCTGTCTTTCTAAGTACTAGATCTCCTTCTTCAAGCTTGCAAGGACGAACCCTCTCATTGTAGTAGTTGAAGACTCTTCCCTGATAAGCTGCCAACTGTACTGCTGCTTTTTTCCTCAACTCATCCAGTAGGTTCAAATTCTCCCGTAGACGATCCGAATTATCCTCTTCACTGAAGGTCATGACTCGGGGTAAGCCAAGATCTATTTTTATAGGGATGAGCGCGTCAGTCCCATAGGCCAGACTAAAAGGCGTTTCCCCGGTGGGTACCCGACTGGTTGTTCGGTATGCCCATA
The DNA here is from genome assembly GCA_036245055.1 of Diospyros kaki. Taxonomy (NCBI): domain Eukaryota; kingdom Viridiplantae; phylum Streptophyta; class Magnoliopsida; order Ericales; family Ebenaceae; genus Diospyros; species Diospyros kaki. Next base: position 38,088,511 of record BSEG01000016.1, read on the forward strand.
AGATGCTGGGGAGCTCATCAGCCCACTCGCCTTTTGCTTTCTCCAATCGAGTCTTTAGGCCGTGCAATATGGTTTTGTTGCTTGCTTCGGCTTGTCCGTTCGCTTGTGGGTATGCCACGGATGCCATTCTTAGACTGATCCCCCATCGATGACAAAAAGCTCTAAACGCGTCTGAGTCAAACTGCGTTCCATGGTCTGTATTGAGTATGCGGGGCACTCCGAAATGACAAATAATGTCTTTCCATACCATCCCTTCCACTTTCTTTTCAGTGATGGTTGCCAAAGGTTCAGCTTCCACCCACTTAGTGAAATAATTTGTAGCCACCAGCAAAAATTTTTGTTGAGCAGATGCCATTGGGAATGGCCCCAGTATGTCTAGGCCCCATTGTGCGAACGGCAGAGGTTGGAATATCGGTTGAATGGGGGCAGGAGGTTTTATTGTCAGGGGAGCATGTTTCTGGCACTTGTCGCAGGTTCAAACCTTGGTGGCAGCATCTTGCCGCAGCGTGGGCCAAAAGAAACCAGCTCGCAAGATATTTCCAGCTAATGCCCTTCCTCTGAGGTGTTCACCACAATCTCCCTCATGTACTTCTTCCAGGGCCTGTTGTGCTTCTTTGGGCCCCAGACATTTTAACAAAGGTATGGAGTATCCCCTTTTGTACAGTCTCTGGCCGATCATTGTGAAACGAGCCGCGTTGGTTTTTAATCTCCTTGCTTCTGTGGGGGTTGTTGGCAGTTCTTGATTAAGCAAATATTTCAGTATTGGACCTCTCCAATCCTCGGTCTCCATAATGCAATGCACCGCAATGTCTTCCTCTCCTACGCTAGGTTGTTGGAGGACTTCCATGTGGATTAGGCGTCTGAGAGTGTCTTGGGCAGAGGCTAATTTTGACAATGCGTCTGAGTGCTGATTTAGGGATCTATTAATTTGAATTAGTTCGAAATGCCCAAACCTATGGGCGAGCTCTTTCACCTTCTGCAGATAGCGTGCCAATACCGGCTCTCTCACTTCATAAGTTCCTTGGAATTGTTGTACCACCAATTGAGAGTCACTGTGGGCTGTCAAGCTCTTTACTTCTATCTTTTTTGCTAATGTCATTCCGGCCAGCAAGACCTCATATTCTACTATGTTGTTTGTGCTTGGGAAGGTGAAGCGAAGTGAGTACTCCAAGATCTCCTATTCTGGGGAGATCAACACTACCCCTGCTCCACTCCCTTTTGCGTTTGAGGCCCCATCAACAAATAACATCCATCTGTCGTTGCGAGCTTCTTCCGCTATGGGCGGGTGAGTGCACTCGACTATGAAGTCCGCCAATGCTTGCCCCTTTATCGCCCTTCTAGGCTCAAAGCTAATATCATACTCACTAAGCTCAATTGCCCATTTGGTTAATCTCCCCGAACATTTGGGCTTTTGTAGAATTTGTCTTAATGGTTAATCCGTCAATACTATCACTGCGTGGGCTTGGAAGTAAGGTCTTAATTTCCTTGCTGCGGTCACCAATGCCAAAGCCATTTTCTCAGCGTAAGTGTAATACCCCGAGAGCCCAGAGAAGTTAGTATATATCGAGGATAGTGTAAGAAATGAAACAACACCAGCTGGATACCTTTTGGGCTGAATGTAGGCAAAGAACTCCGGGGGCTAAGCGTGCTTGAGCTGGGAGCAGTTCAAGGATGGGTGACCCCTCTGGGAAGTTCGCGTAGGCTTATCAGGGTAAGTTGTTCCGGTTCTTCCTATCGCTCGATCGGGATGTTACAGGTGGTATCAGAGCCGACCCCTAAGCCTCTGAGCGCGTTGGTGGGACAAACCTCAGCGAGGAGGCTGAGTCCCGAGGGGGGGCGTGTAGGCCCCTATGGGGGGTGCGTGTCAGCACCTTAGGCGAATCCCACATTGGCCATGCAAGGGGGGAGAGATCTGGGACCGGTTGTAAGGTCTCATGACGAGGACGTCATGTGCTTAAGGGGGGGAAAATGTAATACCCCGAGAGCCCAGAGAAGTTAGTATATATCGAGGATAGTGTAAGAAATGAAACAAAACCAGCTGGATACCTTTTGGGCTGAATGTAAGCAAACAACTCCGGGGTTAAGCGTGCTTGAGCTAGGAGCAGTTCAAGGATGGGTGACCCCCCTGGGAAGTTCGCGTAGGCTTATCAGGGTAAGTTGTTCTGGTTCTTCCTATCGCTCAATCGGGTCGTTACAGTAAGGGTATCGTAACTCCGTTCTTTGCAACACCTTGCTCACATAATAGACTAGGCTGTCAACTTGTCCGACTTCCCTGACGAGAGCTGCGCTTACTGCCTGGTGACTGACTCCCAAATATAGGTATAACTTTTCTCTGGTTTCTGGTCTGGTTAACAGGGGAATTTCCTTTAGGTAATCCTTCAATTCTTGAAACGCTTTTTCACACTCAAGGGTCCATTGGAAGTCCTTTCCCCCTTTTAAGGCCTTGAGGAAAGGAAGGCTGTGTTCGGCATACTTCGAGAGAAATCTGCCCAAGGATGTTAGACGACCTGTCAACCTCTGAACCTCCTTTTTGGATGAGGGGGATTCCATGTCGATTACTGCTTGCACCTTTTCTGGGTTAGCCTCTATCCCCCTGTGAGTAATCATGTATCCCAGAAATTTTCTGGACTTCACTCCAAAGGCGCATTTGTCCGGATTCAAGCGCATATTATTCTTTCGGAATACAGCAAAAACTTTCTCAAGTTGTCTGGTGTGCGACTCGCCCAGCTTTCTTTTTACTATCATGTCGTCCACGTAGGCTTCCATTACCTCTCCCAGTAGGTCTTTGAATACCTTGTTGACCATCCTTTGGTACGTGGCCCCCGCATTTTTTAAGCCAAAAGGCATCACCTGATAGCAGTATGTCCCCTTTTCTGTAATGAATGCTGTTTTCTCGGCATCAGGTGGGTACATACTGATTTGGTGGTAACTTGAGAAGGCATCTAGGAAACTCAACACAGCGTATCCAGAGGTGTCATCAACCAGCCTATCTATCCGAGAGAGCGGGTAGGAGTCTTTTGGGCATGCCTTATTCAGATTGGTAAAGTCGATACATACCCTCCATTTCCCATTAGCTTTGGGCACCATCACAACATTAGCCAGCCATTTAGGGTATTGGACCTCCTTAATGAATCCTGCTTCGAGGAGTTTGTCCACTTCTTCTTCTAGGTACTTCAATCTCTCTAGGGCGATATTGCCTTTTCTTCTGCTTAATTGGCCGGGCTTCTGAACAAACATTTAGTCGGTGAGATATGATCTCTGGACTGATTCCAGGCATATCGGCAGGCATCCAGGAAAATACGTCTGCGTAGGATCGTAGACATTTAATGACCTCCTTTTTCTCTAGACCCTCTAGTTGGCTCCCCACCCGCACCTGTCTTTCGCTATCATCTGGGTTTAGGGGGATAACTTCAAGTGTTTCCACTGGTTGGGGCTTGTTAGCCTCAAGCGTTTGCTCACTAATCATTAGGGTTTCTTCAGTTATTGTTTTCTCCTTCCCTTTGGCGCCCCTTGTAGAGCTCACGTAGCATACTCTGGCTTGTTTTTGATTACCTCTCACCTGACCTACCCCTTGGGGTGTGGGGAATTTCATTAGCAAATATCCTGGGGAGATGGAAGCTCTCATAGCATTAATGAGGGAACGTCCTAGGATCACGTTGTAGGCAGGAGAAAAAGTCTTGACTACCATGAAGTTAACCTGTCGGGTGATCACTTGGGGGTGTTCCCCGAGTGTAATGGGTAGCTGTACTGATCTGACTACCGGCACCGCCTCCCCTGTGAAACTGTATAGAGGTGAAGCAACTGTCTTTAATCGGTCATGGGCGATACACATCTTTTCGAAACAATTCCAGTACAACAGATTAACAGAGCTCCCGCTATCCACCAGTATTCTTTCAATGGGGTGCTTAGCAATAACGACAAAGATAACCAAAGGATCATCATGGGGGAGCAGCACATCCCCCTGGTCCTCAGGTGTGAAAATAATGGGGTCTTCGTCTTCTTGAATTTTTGCAACCGAGTTTACGTGCAACGCTTGTCGTGCATATGCCTTTCTTGTAGAAGAGGAATCTCCCGCTAAATTTTCACCTCCTGAGATCATGTGTATCCTTTCCATAATGGGCTCATTGTCGTTATCTCCGGTGTTCGGCCCTGCTTCATATCCCCTCTGATTGTTTCTTCCTCCTTCCTCCTGTCGGGGTTGCTGGTTCTCTCTTCTGTTTGAGGCATCATCTTTAGGACGGGGAGGCCTTTTCTGATTATCCCTCTTGTACCTGTCTTCCCTGTTCTGTTGATTTTTTGGCTTATCCAGTATAAATCGATCAAGCTTCCCTTCTCTAATCAGTTGCTCAATCTGGTTGCGTAGCTCCCGACACTGCTCTGTAATATGCCCCGGGGACTCGTGAAACTTGTAAAAAGCATCCATGTTCTTGCCTAGAGGTTGGCTAGTATGTGGGGGAAGTTAATGAGTCCTGTGTGGGCAATGGATGAAAGGATAGCAGCCCTTGGCTCAGTGAGAGGGGTGAAATTCCGAAATTGCATATTTGGGAGCTCATCTCTCCTTTATGCTTTCGTAACCCTGTCTGGTCCAATGTCGTTTTGCCTCCCTTTTCTCTTTCCTTCCCAAGCTTCAAGGATTTCCATTTGTACGACAAACTGTTCTACCCGGGCAAACAAATTAGTCATCGACTCTAGCTCAGAAAATGCTAGGGATCTTCTAAGCGGGGCATATGTGGTTCCATTCAATAAGGCCGATGATGCTAATCCGACTGGGAGGTCTCTTACTTCTTGCGTGGCAGTTCAGAATCGCTTGGTGTACTGCTTTAGGGTTTCATTGGGTCTTTGTTGCAAACTCATCAAATACATGGTGCTCTTCTTTTTCAGGACATAGGCAGAGAATGCCTCCAGAAACTCTCTTTTCAACTGTTCGAATGACCGGATATGTCCGGCTGGTAAGTCTGTAAACCATTGCTGAGCTTGTCCGGCCAAGAAGAGTGGGAAGGCTCGACATCTAGTGACCTCATCCCATCCATGTAACACAGTCATTGCCACGAAGTGCTGTACATGCTTAACAGGATCCTCCTTTCCCAGGTACACAAAAAGTTGCGACAATTTGAATCCTGGTTGCACTGGTTGCCTTTGGAGTTCTTCGGATAGAGGGAAACCTTTTGTGGGGATTTCCCTTGGCATTATCACAACTTGTTTCTACTCTAGCACTTCTTTTATGAGGCGTTTAATGTCAGACGCTTTGAATGCTTCTTTTTCCGTTTCATTCTTGCACGGGGACAAAGAGCTCTTGAGTGAGTGCTCTCTGCCGTCTCTTCGTACATGGGGGCCTTTCCTGGTCTTTTGTCATAGTTTTCCCTCAAGTTTGTCGTTTCTGGGACTGGATCATTAGGCCTAGGAGTCCCAATTCTTATCCCTTGCCTTGGGGTCCTCGGGGGGTTGTTTTGAGATCTCCAGTGTTCTCCCCCTGCTCCTGTTTGTCCCATGCGGGGAATGTGGATATCCGGCATCAATTCATGCAAAAAAGCGGTAATCCCTTGTAGTCTTTTCATGCTCTCCTCGTTGTTCGTCCTTAACTCATAGTTTTGATGTTTCAGCTCTTCAAAATTTTTTCGTAACAGTTCGTAATCCGACAGTGGGACCGTGGAGAGAGCTATCCTTGAAGGCTCTGGAGGTACTGAGGTTGCCGCTGGGTTCCTGCGAGGAATCAAAGACTGTCCCAGGGAGTGTTGCTCTTGATTCGTTGGTATGGGAGGCAGGGTCTGCCTTCCTTGTCTTATCGCCTGCCTCCCTATCCGACGGCGTGTATCTTCCCCTGTTCCGAGTGCTCGATACCTCCTAATCCAGTAGTCTAATTTCCTTCGGGCATTGGAATATTTTCTAAGCGGACCTCGTTATCTAGGTGATCTTCCAAAGGTTAGGGCACCATAGGGTGTACCTGGTCTCCGGTCCTGGTACGAGCGCTCCTTCGAGCAGGGTTAGGCGGGTTTGCCAAACCAGTTGACCTCGTCCTTCTCGGCATCTTGCATTGAGATTGGCTTTCTGTTGCGTTTCCCACAGACAGCGCCAAATTGTTGTTGCCAAAATACAACAATTAAAATTTGTGATGTGTGGGGTCTACTCGAGCTTGATGTCGGGTGAAGTTAGGTTGTTGTTGAAGGAACGATAACGAGGATCAAAGCATGCAACGGAAGCGATTTTAATATCAAATCGATCCTCGTATTGAAAAGAATATAGAAAGCTTACTTTTCCTACGGATTACCGGTCAGAATGAAGCGATAGGAGGAGGAGGCGCGACAGCTTCTTCGCGTGGTGGAGTCGTCGACTGTCCTGCGATCCGTCGGCTTCTTCGCATCAGATCTCTTGATCTTCCAAGGTATGACTCGAACTCGTGGCCTCTCTTGGTGAAGAAGAGAAAATCGAAAATTAGGGTTTAAAACAACTAGAGAGAGAATATATATAGGGAGAGCCCTAGGGTTAAAAACCCTAGTGGGCCAAAACCTTGTGGGCCAAGTCCATTTTTAATTAATTCTCTAATTGGGTTAGCCCAATTAATTAATTAAAACCAATGAACTATTAAATAATTCTCTCTCTCAATGTAATTTACCCAACAAGCCAAAATGTATTACAAAATACATGAGTTACATCGAGCTACCCTGGGGACCAAAAGACAAATTATTTATGGCTGCTAAAATGACCAAAATATCCCTGCTACCCAGTAGCTATATTTTGTCATTCTAAGTGTTCCAACTATCACCATATGGTAACACTGACCCCACGAATAATTTTGCATGTGCGATGTCTTTGACCTACTAGTGTAATGACGAAAATACCCCTCTGTGTAACACCCATCATTTAGGAAGGAATAATGTACTAACACCTCTCTAAATGATTTCTACCATCCTTAGATCTCTAGTCCAATAATCCGTGACTACTCGAATGTACTTGCTTATCACTAGGAGCTACCCAGAAGCACACACTCTTAAGTCACGTTCCAGGGCCCTGGATTATTAGATTATTCTTGGACAATCACAAGGGGGTGTATCACAGAAACTATCTTGCATTAGTCTGTCTTAGCTAATTAAAGACCATACTCCCAACTCACACGGTTGCTGATCTTTGATAGACCTCACCTATAGTGAATCTAAGAATATAGCTCTAGGTTCACCAGACCACCAACTAACACTCAAGTGTTAGAGTACTCGTCCACGTAGTAGCAGTGATAGACTAGCTCCATGATAATCAGTACTTTGTCATTAGCTTCTATCACAGGTCCACTCTACGCATTCCAAATGCGCTTGTACAATTAGAGTAAACGGACTGTTTACTGGCTAAGGCAAGCCATCCTCCATTAGGATCTATTGCACAATGATCTTATCATGATAGAATGCCCAGTTCTATCAAAAGATCAAGAGTAATAATTTTCTTGCTAATTAAGTACCCATGATCCATGCCTAACTGTGAAGAACGACCCATCACATGAATCACTTACTTAATAGCATGGACACTTTTCCAACAATTAAATGCAAAAGATATATGTGCAATAAACTGACTAAAAGAAACATCATTACCATAAATTAAATAAAACTGTCTTTAGGGCATACATTTCCAACAATCTCCCACTTGCACTCAAAGACTATGAAAATCCATAAGTTCCCACCCCTATGACATCTAAGTGTCTTCGAAAGACCTTCTCTGCCAAAGGCTTGGTGAAAGGATCCGCTAGATTGTTTGATGTAGATATCTGGTCCACCACTATCTCATTCTCCTGGATGAACTCCCGAATGAGGTGGTACTTCCTCTCAATATGCTTGCCCTTTCTGTGGTTCCTAGGTTCTTTGCATTGTGATACCGCTCCGGTGTTGTCACAATAAAGTATAATAGGCTTTTCCACATGCGGTACAACTCCTAGTTCTATAAGGAACTTTCGGAGCCATACTGCTTCCTTGGACGCCTCTGATGCTGCTACATACTCAGCTTCCATGGTGGAATCAGCAATACAAGATTGCTTGATACTCCGCCATGAAATAGCTCCTCCAGACAAGGTGAAAATATATCCACTAGTGGATTTTCTTTCATCCTTATCAGCCTGGAAATCTGAGTCTGTGTAGCCTACTGGAACTAAGTCATCAGCTCTGTAAACTAGCATATAATCCTTAGTAGCCTTAAGGTACTTGAGTATATGCTTTACAGCTTGCCAATGTGCTTCTCCTGGATTTGACTGAAATCTGCTTATCATGCCTACAGCAAAGCAGATATCTGGCCTGGTACACAGCATGACATACATGAGACTTCCTACAGCTGAAGCATAAGGAATCCTACTCATGCGCGCCTTCTCTTCCTCTGTCTTGGGACAGTCCCTGGAAGATAAGCCCAATCCGTGTCTAAAAGGAATTAATGCCCCTTTACACTGATCCATACTGAACCTGACCAATATCTTGTCAATATAGAAAGATTGGGATAAACCTAACATTCTCTGCTTCCTATCTCTAAGAAGCTTTATACCGAGAATGTAACTAGCTTCTCCCATATCTTTCATGCTAAATTGACTTGATAGCCAAATCTTTATTGATGACATCATCCCTACATCATTTCCTATGATGAGAATGTCATCAACATATAACACCAGAAAAGACACCTTTTCACCATTTGTTTTCTTATACACACATGGTTCATCTACGTTTGGAATAAATCCATAAGATTTTATAGACTCATCAAAACATTTGTTCCATGCTCTTGATGCTTGCTTAAGTCCATAAATGGACTTCTTAAGCTTGCAGACCATGTGATCTTGGCCTTTCACAATATAGCCTTCTGGTTGGGACATATAGATGTCTTCACTAAGATAGCCATTAAGAAAGGCCGTCTTAACATCCATTTGCCATATCTCATAGTCATAATGACATGCTATGGCAAGGAGTATGCGAATGGATTTAAGCATGGCTACTGGTGAAAAGGTTTCCTCATAATCGATCCCTTCTTTCTGAGTAAATCCCTTTGCAACCAACCTTGCTTTAAAGGTTTGCACCTTTCCATCCGCTCCCCTTTTCCTCTTGTATACCCACTTACACCCTATGGGTCTTACCCCTTCAAGTGTAGCTACAAGATCCCAAACCTGATTGAGATGCATAGACTCAATCTCGGCATCCATTGCAAGACGCCACTTGTCCACATCGACATCAAGTATAGCCTCCTCGTATCTAGTGGGATCTTGTTCCTGATTGTCAAAGACTAGCTCGAAAGCTTCTCCTGTCCATCTATCAGGAACTTTAGATTCCCTCCCACTACGACGAGGCTCCGTGTGTATAGAAACACTCGGTTGTGTCTCTTTTGGTTCCTCAATTGGGACACTAGATGTACCTGAAGTTTGTTCAGAAGATAACTTCTCATCTAGTTCTGCTCTGCTTGAACCCTTAGTGGACATACTCTGATCATCCTCCAAGTATCTAGCATGAGTACTGATTAGTACTTTCTGCTCCTTAGGATAATAGAAATATCCACCACGAGTGCCTTTTGGATATCCTATAAAGTAGCATAATTCTGACCTTGGTTGCAACTTATTCCCCTTAGTCAATACATAAGCTGGACAACCCCATATCTTGAGATGATTCAGACTAGGCTTTCGTCCGGTCCACATCTCATAGGGTGTCCTAGGTACAGACTTGGAAGGTACCAAGTTCAGAATGTATGCCGCTGTTTCTAAGGCATATCCCCAAAAGGAAATAGGAAGAGATGCATGGCTCATCATGCTTCTTACCATCTCCATTAGAGTCTTGTTCCTTCTCTCACTGACTCCATTCTCTGGGGGGTCCCAGGCGCAGTCAATTGAGAAACTATACCGTGATGTACTAAGTAGTCCTTAAACTCTCCAAGAAGGTACTCTCCACCACGGTCTGACCTCAAAATTCTGATTAATTTACCTGTTTGACGCTCCACTTCAGCCTTAAACTCTTTGAATTTATCAAAAGAATCAGACTTGCGTCTCATGAGATAAATATAACCAAAACGAGTGTGGTCATCCGTAAATGTGATGAAGTACTCGTAACCTCCTCTAGCAGGTGTAGTCATTGGACTACAAACATCACTATGAACTAACTCTAATATGTTTTTGGCTCTACCTGCCTTCTGAGTAAATGGCCTTTTGGTCATTTTGCCCATTAGGCATGATTCACACTGAGGCCATTCTTCCAATCTCAACGAGCCCAAGGGCCCATCATGGATTAGCCTCTGAATCCGATTAGGATTAATGTGCCCTAATCTTAAGTGCCATAGATAAGAATCATTTGATGATAATGTTCTCTTCTTATTAACTGGTTCAATTTCAGAGTTGTTTATTTGACTTTTAATAGGATTAACATAATAAAGATTCCTAAATACGTTGCCTGAACAAATAACCTGTCCATTTCTACTGATAGTGACACCAGAATGGAACAAAACAGAATATCCATAAGAAATCAATTTAGAAACTGAAATTAAATTCTGTCTCAAAGTAGGAACGTATAAAACATCTTTCAAAATTAAAATCCTATTACAATAAAAAAACAAATGCAAAACTCCCACTGCTTCAGCCCATACTCGAGCTCCACTAGCAACCAGCAATCCATGCTCTCCTTCAAGTAGAGTCCTTGTCTTTCTGAACCCCTGCAAAGAGTTACAGACATGATCAGTGGATCCTGAATCAACTATCCAAGAGGATGAAGATCCTACCAAACTGATGGATTCTAAGTAAAGAGCAATACTTGATGCTTTCACCTTGAGGGCAGGACAATCCTTTTTCCAATGTCCTTTCTGCCCACATTTGAAGCACTTGCCTTTGGGCTTGGCATCAACCTGACTAGCTCCGGGCTTTATGGGCTTGCCCCCTGCTTTGTTCTGACCCTTCTTCTTCTTAAAGTTCTTGGCTTTAGGGCCAACTCTAGAAGAAGATGCAGAATGAATAGCTAGAGCCTTCGAGGTAGGCTTCATGATCTTCTCTGCCGCTTGGAGCTCTTTCATGAGCTCCACTAGATTCATCTCTAATTTATTCATGTTATAGTTCAATTTGAACTATGAGTATGAATCTGGCAAAGTCTCTAAGACCATGTCTACCTGACTCTCAGCATCTATCGTCGCTCCCAATACCTCGGCTTCCTCGAAGTAAGCAATCATCTTGAGCATGTGCTCTCGAACTGATGCCCCCTCAGCCATCCTGGTAGTCATAATCGCCTTAAGAGCTTCCTGCCTTGCGGGCCGGCTCTTATCAGCGAACATGGTGCGCAACGATAAATCAATATCATAAGCAGTGGGTGTGTGCTCATGCTTCGACTGAAGCACATCGGACATGGAAGCCAACATGTAGCAACGTGCCATCTCGTCAGCTTGCTTCCATTCCGCCTCAGCCTGGCGCTCCTCGTCAGTGGAGTTTCTCCCAATAACAGGACAGGGGTCAGTTAGAACATACTTGTACCCTTCGGCTGTGAGTACTATGTTCAACTTCCTCTTCCAGTCAACATAATTACCCCCATCCAACTTAGAATCCTTGAGGATCATAGCAAGGGGACTGAAAGAACCTCCACCAGACATTCCTGTACAATTTATGGAAAAATAAGACATTTTAGAGAATGCACATATAAACAAGTATTTTGCACATAAGCTCATATTATATCTTGAAAATAGATTTCCCTCAAACTATTATCAATAATATGTTATTTGGCTCTTAGAAGAACTAATAGAGCTCCGATAGGGAGGTTAATAATTCTCTAAGTTAAGTGTATAACCACCACCAACTAAACTTCCTGAATAGGAAATGATCTAGAGAATAATTCCGTCGATAGGGCGGCCATTATCTCACATTCCCTACGGATAATCTTGCATTATTACCTCCAACGATAGGCCGGCCGATAACAACACATATCCTAGGTTTTAGTTATATCTTTACCATTAGATCTAGATCCTTATGGAATACCCATCCTATAGGGGGTCATGCTCAGAATGACACGAGGGCATCCACGATCTCTAATTAAAGGTGTGGAGGAAGCCATGGGGTCGTTGGAACCCCTCTCCCACTTAATCTTTTAAAACAAGGGTTTTGATTAAAAACGTTTTTCCTTTTGGATTCCATTAATGCTTAGAAAAATATCTAAACTTTAAACACTCTCTAATCCAAGGATAAAAAAAAACTTTGAGAGAGTAAACCATAAGTTAATTTTTCTTTTGATTAATCAAACCAAATTTAAACCTATTTATGAAATGTCTGAGTCTACATTTACTTTCTATACCAAGGGATAAATCCTTTGAGAAAGCAAACCTGTAAACTAATTTCATCAATTGGCTTAATAAAACGTTTTTCATGAATTAACTCCTCATATGATCACAATTGAAAAAGCACAATAAGCGAGTTACATGCTTTTCTATTCATTATTCCTAAGTGACCATATAATCGATTAAACATCACATAAAATAAACATTAAATGTGGTCTTGTTTAATCCTAAAGTGGTTCCATCCTTTTACTAATTATTTTCATGCAATATATCACAAAGATAATCTAATTGCAAATAATTTAACCTCCAATAATGGTTTTTAATTAAAACACCTAACTACCAACTATAGGACTAGGGCGGGCGAAGCCCGCCGTAGGCTCGGGATGGTCGAAACAAGCCCTTGGCCGAAACCAGATCTGGCCGATTCTTCCACCACATTCAGCCTTTGCAATCGATGGCTGCTGGTTTTCTGAAAAACGCTGCAAGAATGGCCGATTTCTAAAACTTTGCAACCGATGAACGCTGGTTTTTCCAAAAACGCAAACAGCGCTGCATTCTGATTCGGCCGAAACCGCAAGCCCTTTTTCCGAAACGAACAGGCCTCCATCTCGATTTTGCAATCTGGTTTTGCAATCTTTCTTTGATCGACCATTACATAAGCATATAATAAAAACGATCAAACCAACCATCAAATCTGGTTGTACATCCGCCTATACCCCAACCGCGAGGCTTACATCGAATCTATTTGATAAAACACAAACGATTACAACATCCTATACCTCCACTCATGAGGTTTACAAGGCATCTAAAACCATTCTTGGAGGGATCCATAAATGCAAACAAAAACAGCATTTAATCAATAAAAGGAACCACCCTTATTCCGATTTTTAATCCTAGGCATGCTCCTAGATTCAAACCAACAAAACCGTGGCTCTGATACCACTTGAAGGAACGATAACGAGGATCAAAGCATGCAACGGAAGCGATTTTAATATCAAATCGATCCTCGTATTGAAAAGAATCTAGAAAGCTTACTTTTCCTACGGATTACCGGTCGGAATGAAGCGATAGGAGGAGGAGGCGCGACAGCTTCTTCGCGTGGTGGAGTCGTCGACTGTCCTGCGATCCGTCGGCTTCTTCGCATCAGATCTCTTGATCTTCCAAGGTATGACTCGAACTTGTGGCCTCTCTTGGTGAAGAAGAGAAAATCGAAAATTAGGGTTTAAAACAACTAGAGAGAGAATATATATAGGGAGAGCCCTAGGGTTAAAAACCCTAGTGGGCCAAAACCTTGTGGGCCAAGTCCATTTTTAATTAATTCTCTAATTGGGTTAGCCCAATTAATTAATTAAAACCAATGAACTATTAAATAATTCTCTCTCTCAATGTAATTTACCCAACAAGCCAAAATGTATTACAAAATACATGAGTTACATTGAGCTACCCTGGGGACCAAAAGACAAATTATTCATGGCTGCTAAAATGACCAAAATATCCCTGCTACCCAGTAGCTATATTTTGTCATTCTAAGTGTTCCAACTATCACCATATGGTAACACTGACCCCACGAATAATTTTGCATGTGCGATGTCTTTGACCTACTAGTGTAATGACGAAAATACCCCTCTGTGTAACACCCATCATTTAGAAAGGAATAATGTACTAACACCTCTCTAAATGATTTCTACCATCCTTAGATCTCTAGTCTAATAATCCGTGACTACTCGAATGTACTTGCTTATCACTGGGAGCTACCCAGAAGCACACACTCTTAAGTCACGTTCCCAGGGCCCTGGATTATTAGATTATTCTTGGACAATCACAAGGGGGTGAATCACAGAAACTATCTTGCATTAGTCTGTCTTAGTTAATTAGAGACCATACTCCCAACTCACACGGTTGCTGATCTTTGATAGACCTCACCTATAGTGAATCTAAGAATATAGCTCTAGGTTCACCAGACCACCAACTAACACTCAAGTGTTAGAGTACTCGTCCACGTAGTAGCAGTGATAGACTAGCTCCATGATAATCAGTACTTTGTCATTAGCTTCTATCATAGGTCCACTCTACGCATTCCAAATGCGCTTGTACAATTAGAGTAAACGGACTGTTTACTAGCTAAGGCAAGCCATCCTCCATTAGGATCTATTGCACAATGATCTTATCATGATAGAATGCCCAGTTCTATCAAAAGATCAAGAGTAATAATTTTCTTGCTAATTAAGTACCCATGATCCATGCCTAACTGTGAAGAACGACCCATCACATGAATCACTTACTTAATAGCATGAACACTTTTTCAACAATTAAATGCAAAAGATATATGTGCAATAAACTGACTAAAAGAAACATCATTACCATAAATTAAATAAAACGTGTCTTTAGGGCATACATTTCCAACAGTTGTTAGAGACACTGCCACGAGGGAATTTGCTGTTAGGATGCTCGCCACAAGGATTCGTCTAAAGTCTTCGCCGCTAGCTTTCGCCACTAGCCTTAGCCACTAGCCTTGGCCACTAGCCTTTGCCACTAGCCTTTGCCACTAGCCTTTGCCACAAGCCTTTGCCACTAGCCTTGGCCACTAGTCTTTGCCACTAGCCTTTGCCACAAGCCTTTGTCGCTAGCCTTTGCCGTTAGCTTTTGCCGCTAGCCTTTGCCACAAGCCTTTGCCGCTAGCCTTTGCTACAAGCCTTTGCCGCTAGCCTTTGCCACAAGATTTTGCCGTTAGCCTTTGCCACAAGCTTTTGCCGCTAGCTTTTGCCACAAGTCTTTGCCATTAGCCTTTGCCACAAGCCTTTGTCGCTAGGCTTTGCCACAAGCCTTTGCCACTAGCCTTTGCCACAAGCTTTTGCCGCTAGCTCTTAGCCCTGTTAGCACTGAGAAAATAGGTTAGAAGGCTCGCGAGAATCTTCCCCGCGAAGACCCTCCGATGCCAAAGTCAGTCCCCAATGCCAATGACTATTCACGAGAAGTAGTAAATGTGCAATCAAAGTGTAAATTTTTATCAGAATCGAAAAGTCTTATTCAATGTCTTCTAGTTGGGTATTTATATGGTGCGATTTTCAAGGGTACCTAGTGGTGACACGTGGCCTCTCCGGGATAGAGCTCTTGGTTCTCCCGGAAGGCATACATTGTCGTTCCCGCTGAGAAGGCCGGTAGGTGCCGCATGCCTAAGAGCCGCGAGCATGCGACAGGTCGCGAGCTTGCGGCATAGCCTTGCAGCGAGCTTCCGCTATGGCAATGCCGCGAGCTTGCGGCAGGGCTGGCTGCGGGCGGGCCTTGCTGATAGCTTGCGACAACTTGCCGCGAGTTCATTCAAGCGGCTGTATTGTGCCGCTAGCTCGCGGCTTTGTGCCACGATCTTTCGGCACACTGTCGTTAATTAATTAAAACAATATTTCAATTTTTCCCTCAATTTGTATGGCACTACAGCCAGCAATGAAGCTTGAGGAGAAGCGTGGCCGAAGGTGAAGCTTGAGGAGAAACACGACGATGGCAGAGCTTAGTACTAGTAGTGAAGGTAGGCAGGTTTGATTTAGGTGAAATTTGGAAGAGAGAGGGGAAGGCAATGAGAATGAGATGGGCTTTGGGGGGGGAGGGGAGAAGTGACACATGACAGATTAATTCTATATAAAATAGTGACAATTAAATACCAAAAATTAGAAAATTATAATAATTTTTAGGTAGAAAATTAAGATAATCAAATACTTTTAATTGATAATTTCCATACAAATCATTTCTAAATAATTCAATTACTTAGAACTTATTTTCTTTTCATGCAAGTTTCATACTTGCAATTAAATGCACTTTTAATGTACATAAAAAATTTAAAATAATTAAAAATTATTTAAACGTGTTTAAGAATTATGCTCATATACAATGATACTTCAATTATTAAAAATGTTAAAATTTATCAATAATAGTTATTATTTATGAAAAATTATGTACAAGTATAATCTTATATTATAATTTTGATAATCCATTAAAATTAACAGCCTTTATAACTAAATAGAAAATCTAAATTACAAACACAACTTGGATTTACCGGGAGCGGTGAGTCAATTTTGCAATATATCAAAATATAAAACCCAAATCAAATTTTTTTTTTTTTTGGTGATTTTTAAAATTTTCAAACCATGATCAATCACTAATTTTGTAAAATTATAATTTTACCATTACAAACCATCTGATTCGATGAATTTAATTTTTTCTTCTGACCCCACCCAACATGTTTTATGCTTTCATGGGACATCAAAAACAACTCACAAACCCAAGTCAATCCTTAAACCAAAGTACTTAACAAGTAATGTGATGTGAAGGAAACTTGACCAGGAATACAAATTAATTAATCTAAACATTACGAAAAAGAAATAGACTGAAAAATTAAATAGATATGAACAAATTATATTCTATTTGTTTAAAATTATTAAAAATTATATTCTTGAGATTAGTACTCTTGCGCAGTTCTCTAATCACTCGTGTCTTTAATTTCGATAGAAGAGATAAATTATAGGTAGAGACTTTATCTTACTGTACAAGATAAAAAATCGAACCCATAACCTATTGATGCAAATTCTAATTTATCATACCTCAATTACTTGACAATTTCAAATTTTTCCCACAAAGAAACATTCTTGCATGTTAATTTTGCCCTTTCAAAGGGCTATAAAATGCTTTGGAATTTTTAATAATGAAGTATCGTGAATGAATTGATAGCCAATCATTAGCTAGTTGGTAAGCAAAAGACAAGAAAAGGAGAAATGATATTTTAGCAGAATTTTTATATTAAAACTCAATAAAAAAGGGGTAATCGTAGAATCATATTCTACTTACTTTGTCGCTAATTTAATTATTTTCTTCTTCTTAATATTTAGGTTTTTTTTTAAAATTTTTGGGTTTGACAACGACAATTAAGAAGCCAACTCCAAGTTTACTTTGTTTGAAAATTTAAATAAATTAAAACATATTATGAAGTGTGTCGACAAGTACTATGATTTCTCCCCACTTATTATATAAATAATATTGAATCTCCGATAGTTATTAATGTGTTTGTGTCCCTCTATTTAAAGGCTCACGGCTTGTCATAAGTTTTGAATGGTAATTTTAGAAGTGAGGGGAGAGTTGGAACTTATTGAATTGAATTTATTGGATTTTGCCTTAATTTCAAACCAAAATTTACTTGGAAATCCTAAACTCGATTATTATTATTAAATGAAAATTTTAAAATAATCTTTGCATATTTTTTAGTATTCGTATTCTCAATTATGTTAAAGAAGATAAATTATGAGTTGAGATTTTAACTCTTGTGTAGGACAATAATCGAATTCATAATCCACTAGATTGACATTAACATATTGTTCATTCGACTGTTCAACCTATATCTTAAAGATAAGATAATTATTAAATGAAGATCTTAATTGACATAAAACCGGAACATACATACAGTGAGGCTCAAATATTTATTTGTGGGCATGTAGCCAGAAAGCTCCTGAAACTGTAATAACCGAACATATTATGCAGAAATGGAAATGGAAATGGAAATGGAAATGGAAGACGTATTTTTACGGGGGCGGGGGGTGGTTGGTTCAGTTTGTACTTTTGTATTGGACTTTGTCTCACTCTAATCTCTGCACTGAGACGGCAAAGCTGGCTTGGCATCTCATTTCTCGGCATAAAAGTGGGGCTGCTGCTGCTCAAACTTTGTTCCTTTTCGCCACTCTTTTACCTCTCTCTCTCTGGGAACTGTCAACACTGTCACTGCCAGCCTTTAGCTTCCATGATTCCTCCTTTTTGAGCCAGAGAGAGAGAGAGAGAGAGAGAGCGAGCAGCTTCCATCTCTTTCATCCTTCTGTTTTTATTCTCCATTCTATATCCATGCCTTGAAGAAAGAGAAGAGGTTTGATTAATTTAATTTATGTTGAACTTTCCTCTTCCCTGAAACCTGTGATCTTTTAGGGTTTTGGAGGGCTGCAACTTGTGGGTCCAACTCCAATTGAAGAGCCCTTTGGAAAGGAAATACATTGGCAGTGCGTCTTCTTCAGGGTCAAGGCAGGTATTCTCTCGAAGCTCAGCATTTTCTTCTGTTGTCATCTTCTCATTATTACACAATCAGCGACTTGGGTTTTCCATCTGAAAAAGAAGGGTTTGCTAGAGAAGCTGTAATCCCTCACACATCTGAGTGCAAATCTGGAACTTGAAGAACATTTGAGTTTTATGTTTGTGGAAGCGAGAAGCTCTTGTTCTAGTTTATTGTGAAATTGACTTGGAGGCTCTGGTGGCCCTGATTTATCAGCAAGAAAGACTGGAGTTTTCTGCCTGTGATCCGTTCGATGTCAGAACTCAGAGAAAGAAAGTTGTTTTCTGGGCATGCCCATTTGAAATTTTCTTGGATTCAACATCAAATCCACCAAAGAGATGGCGCTTTGGCCTATCCACCTCCATATGTTGATACTTTCCGCAAAGAATCAAACCCTTCTTCTTCTTCTTCCTCTTCATCTGGCACTAGAATCAGTCCAGCTGTTCTATTCATTATAGTAATCATGGCTGTTCTGTTTTTCTTATCTGGTCTCCTCCATCTGCTTGTTAGATTTCTCACCAAGCACCATTCTTCTTCATCTCAATCTAATGATAGATACCCTGAAGTTTCTGACTCTGATGCTCTCCAAAGACAATTACAGCAACTTTTTCATCTTCACGACTCTGGTCTGGATCAAGCTTTTATTGATGCTCTACCTGTCTTCATTTACAAAGAGGTAGTGGGTGCTAAAGAGCCATTTGATTGTGCAGTTTGTCTCTGTGAATTTTCTGAGAAAGACAAGCTGAGGTTGCTCCCTGCCTGTAGCCATGCCTTCCACATCAATTGTATAGATACTTGGCTCTTATCCAACTCGACATGTCCTCTTTGCAGGGGAACCCTCTTTACTCCTGGACTTTCAATTGAAAACCCAATATTTGATTTTGATGATTTTAGAGAAGAGGAGAGGTTTCCCAATGACGCAGAAAACGTGCTTGTTTCTGGTCCGAAGACAGTAGAAACTGAGGAAATTGTCAGTGAAAAGGGGGTTTTCCCGGTGAGACTTGGCAAGTTCAGAATATTAGACGATAATGCAAGGGAGACTGATGTAGGGGAAACCAGTAGCAGTAAGTTGGATGCTAGAAGATGTTATTCGATGGGCTCGTGTCAATATGTGGTTGGGGATACAAACCTTAGGGTCAGCTTGAGCAGTGATCAAGATGAACGGTGCAGGAAGCTTGTGAAAGGAATAGAGAAGGGAAATCCTATGGTTGATGGGGATATGGAAGGGAAGAAGATTGGTATTGGGTCAAGAACAGATAGCTACTCCGTTTCCAAAATTTGGCTTTGGTCTAAGAAGGGAAAATTTGCAAGTTCCTCAGAAATCCAATAAGTAATCCTTGCCCTCTTGATATGAGAAGGTACTTTCTTCTCCAATTAATGGGTTGATAATTAAAATTGATTGAATCTTGCTAGCATCTGAGTTTCTTCCTCATTTTGGTTCCAACCCACCACCATTTTCTTGGTTCAAGGATGGATTTCTATTGTCTCAAGTTCCATCAAGAAATTATGGATATGATTTTATTGGCGGCTTGGCATATTGCATTATTTGGGGTGGCCTAGTTGCTTCAATATTGCCTTGGAAACATTTGCAGTTTGTGTTTGATTGACTTGCAGGCTGACTTGAAAAAAAGTAATGATGCATTCCCAAGATCGTTTAGATCACTGTATTCCATCTAAAGCTGGATTATGAACTAGTAGAGATGAACCGTAATGATTTATAAGCAAGAATTCTTGTAGCCAATTCAAATTCAAATCCTTAAGATTCATGTAACTGATCCAGCATTATGAAATTAAAGCTTGATATGTTGCTGTTGGTTAAAATCCTAATCCTAACCGATGAGGTTGCATCTCCCATTCCTTTGAAAAGAAGCAAAGGATCCCGAACATTTGAAGTAATCTTTCAATTTTGTTCTCGTTCAAATTTATTCAGCCTTTATGCCAATTTATATTCCATTCCCTAAAGAAAGCTTGAAGGTGAGCCTTGGCGCAACAATATTGTGACATGGAGGAGAACAGTTGACCTTTCCCAGAATGTGCAATGTGGGCGGCTCGTGCACTGGGTTCGTTGGCTTGAGATATATGATGATCTTCTGTTGAACCAATGTTGTGGGACTTTCTTTCGTGGTGGGGGTGTGGTTTCTTTCCTTATCTTTCCTGTTAGCCCTTTTATTGTGGATGGGTGGAGCACTATGCTACGATTGGAGTCATCCTTTTTAAGGTGCAAAGTCTTGGGACAATATTGGTGATGGTATTGGTGGGATCCATCATCATCCATGAGAGCACCATGCCCGCAATTTTCTTCTACTTTTCAATTCCGGAACACGGCCTTGGTGGTGCTGGTGCTGGTGCTGGTGCTGGTGCTGTTGTGGGTCACAGCTACTTGCTTGTTCTTTCACTTGATGCCCCTAGTGCCTTAGCCAAAGCTAGGGACGAGCGTTATTCCAGTTAAATCCAACGTCCCAAACTGAACTGAACTGAACCAATTTAATTTGGGTTCGGTTGTTTTTAACCAAATTTATTATTTTAAGAAAATATCACTAAGTTTTAGGTCATTTATAAAATTACCACCAAAATAAACATGTTCATCAATTCAAGCTAACCTTTCTTAGGTACTTATTTTGAATAAAATTCAACTACTTTTGATTCATTTTGGTTAAATAAACCAGTTTTTTTTTTTTTAAATGTTTTTGTTGGGGTCCAGTGTTATATATAAATTCCGTAAATTCAATTCAGTCACCAAACTACTTTACTCCTTAGCCAGAGCTCCATGTATACCCATCTCCATCTGCTTGCCTTTTAATAATATTTCACACTTGTTAGTTGTGGAAATCTTCTTCGAGCACAGCCATTTAATGGTTCTTCTTCCACACTATCGAGCCCCAACAAATTGTGTAGGAGATAAATCAAGAAATCTGATGGTCCTAAATTTCGATCTCGAGTACAGTCATTTAATGGTTCTTATCAACACGCTTGTCAGTATCTGCATGGCCCTTAACACGAGTATTTGAGGGCGAAAGACTAGAGGCCATATTAAAAAAAACAACCCACTTAAAAGAGACTTAAAAAATACCTGTTTTTTTATATGATATATTTGTCTAGTCTCATACCTTAATCAATATCTCTTTAGGAATGTCATTTGTCATCCTTTGTCCAAACCCATCTTCATACATTGTCTTAGTGATTTCTCTCTGGCAAACAAAATTCATAGTAAAGGCTGCAATGGCTCACCTTCTAGAACTCTCGCTAGCAAAGGAGATCTGTGAGGAAATCTCAAAAGTAATGCTACAGAACAAATTTAGACGTAAATAATCATATAGATCCCATTTATTTAACAAGACTTACAAGATATATACATATCACACTACTCACTAAATAATTTAGTTAGGGCTTAACTACCCAGACAACAAAATAAAAAGGCAATGTAAACAAACCACAAAGCAAACTCTACTCTGCAAGCTATCAAAACCAACATCCAGGGATCTTCTAGCTAAGACGACTCTATACACAATCTACCCCGAAAACTCATTCACCGCTAGGCCCAACTCTCTCTTTAGCTTTACTTTTATCTGGAATAGCGCAGAGTAAACAAAGTGAGTCACAAGACCTAACAAATTTATATAAAGGAACAGTTGAGAACATTATGAATTAGAAGCATGAATATAAAATGTAAAAGTGAATGAACTCCCTGAAACGAACACATAATTCCCCGTCCATCATTCACCATAGCATGAGTCATCAAGTCATTCTATATAACATTAAACAACTATAAACTTTAGTGCCGTAACCATAATATCAATATATAAACTTATATATTGTGGACCATTGTCCACTCATGCTCTGATTTTAAAGTAGGTGAGCATTGTGAGCCAGGGCTCCCATGATCAAGCAAGTGCCTACCGAATTTGTTTTGGATATTCTTTTCCCCACATGGCATAGCCGTAGCATAAAATAATAGGCACGCAATTTATATATTCATGCACATACACTTAGCCACAATATATGTAATTTGTGCATACCCATATATTAATCCCCCCATCATTTCATTCATAAGAAGAATTGTAAGGGCCCATTCTCGAATATTTCCGCTAGCATAGCATATTCGAAAGGAGGTCGTCACAGTGATGATATAGAACAAGACCACATTAAAACAAACAATTTATTTCATTACTAGCAGCGGAAACTTAAGTAAGATTTAGTTACATTTCCAATACCTCATAAGTTTAGACTTGAAAGTCATGCAGAATAAATAAGAGACTCTAGTGTGAATTAACAAAATAAAAATCATTTCATTACAAGTCTCGCAAAAAATGCTACTAAGGATTTTCAAGCTAGGATGTGTCTCCGTACACCACTATCTCTGGACCTTAGTCCCACTGAACTGGCCCCCAATAATAATATTTCCTTTACCTAGAATGACAAAGAAGATCAAGTGAGCCACAAGGCTCAGCAAGTTCGATAAATAATGAACAATAAACAGGATCCAAGAACATTGTGACACCAAAGAGAGTAATCAATGACTCAACAGTTATGTACAAAATTCATAGTTTATGATTTTATCAATTCCATTTTAAATGCATCATGCCACCATGTACCACTATGCAAATGTGCATATAATCTTAATGTCAGTATCAAATCTCGCAGGCTCGCAAGTTATCAATCAACACATGCAAAAGTGCATCATGTAAATAAAATCTTATAAATAAAATCTTGTAAATAAAATTTTATAAATAAATATAGAGCCAACTTGCCCTAGCTATGGCCCCTTCGTCTCGTGCCAAGTGCTCTAGGGTACCTTTTCCTTTCGCGCAAAATAATAGGTGTACAAAGTTTAATAATAATAATAATGCATCATATTTGCGTTTTGACACATATACATTCATGCTAGGTTACTAACATTGATACCATGCACCCCATATGCATATATAAATATCCACAGGTTTCAAATCCACATACTGATGATAATTACATCTCCACTAAAATCTCAAATTCATGATTTGAGTCTCCATGTGATTAAAATAACCACATTAAGCGTGTTAGCTCATTGTCAAGCTTGTATTGATCTTTTACACACAGTGGGTATTTAATTTAATAACCACTTAGACCATGGCATAATGCTTTCTTTTTTTACAACAATTCACACATTTTACCATCATGGACGATATCATTCACCCACTTAGACCATGGCATAATGCATTTTTATCACATAACTTATAGTGCAAAAAAATATATAATGCACATGCAAAAATAATGCGGATACATTGCCTTAAGTGGCCACACCACTATTGCGGCCACACTGCCTTTCAATATAGAACATAGTGCAATGTAACACAACTACAAACACAATTACAACGAGTAGCATTCACACACTTGATGCCATGGTGTAACACACTTTATCAACATAACTTATAGTATAAGAAAATACATGATGCACATACAAAAACAAATGCGGACGAGTTGGCTTGGTAGGATATCCCTCTTTCTTTCTTCCTTGCGGACGAGCTATCTTTTTTCACATTTCTTTCCTTGCAAATAAACCGTCTTTCTTGCCATGGCATGCCTTGGGGATATCCACTTACTTTCTTCGCGCAAAATAATGGGTGCACAAAGGCTGTAACATCCCATATCGAGCAATAGGAAGGACATGAACAACTTACCCTGATGGGCCTACACGAACTTCCCAGGGGGTTACCCATCCTTGAACTGCTCCTAGCTCAAGCACGCTTAACCCCGGAGTTCCTTGCCTACATTCAGCCCAAAAGGTATCCAGCTGGTGTTGTTTCTTTTCTTACACTATCCTCGATATATACTAACTTTTCTGGGCTCCCTGGGTATTACATTCTCCCCCCTTGAGCACATGACGTCCTCGTCATGCGACCTTACAACTGGTCCCAGACCTTCTCCCCTTGGGGGCTGCCATCCTAGAAGCCTGACAGAAGTCGCTCCTTGTACAGGCCCTCGAGCCCCGGCGCCACTCCCCGCCCTCATCGGACCGCCTTCACCAAGCGTCGGCTCTGATACCACCTGTAACATCCCATATCGAGCGATAGGAAGGACCGGAACAACTTACCCTGATGGGCCTACACGAACTTTCCAGGGGGTCACCCATCCTTGAACTACTCTCAGCTCAAGCACGCTTAACCCCGGAGTTCCTTGCCTACATTCAGCCCAAAAGGTATCTAGCTGGTGTTGTTTCCTTTCTTACACTATCCTCGATATATACTAACTTTTCTGGGCTCCCGGGGTATTACAAAGGCAATATATATACATACATACATATGCATACACTTTCCAGCATCTTCACAACTTCACAACAACGTGCCTAAAATCACCACTAGGATTTTAGGTCACATCACATCATGATCATGCCTATGAATTCATTCACATCCATTTATGGAAACTCCCTTATTTAAGGGTAATTATTCATATAGTGTTATCAATTATTCACCTATGAGACTCCATAGACATACCAACCAAGGATATTTCTTAACAATCTCCCAATTGATTATTATTATACTTTCTCATGCAAGTCAATTAAATTTTTATCTCATTAATCCCATGTATATATGTATAAGTGTCTTCAACCATATCCTATCATTTTAGAGGATTGAGGGATATCAAAGGAAGCATTTAAAAACAATTTACTTTAACAATCTTACTTGACTTGGATTAAAAAAAGCCTTAAATAACTCAAATCATAACTAAAATATATGATATTATATATCAAATAGAAGCTCTCAAAATCTAGTTTATGACGCTTTAAATGGATCACAATTTTGACTTCTACATCAAAAGTTATGGTCAAAATAGTGAAGTATGCGCAATGTAGTCAAGTTGCGACTAAGTCAACTTGAGGGCAAATCCGAGTCGACTTGACCTCCCAGATGAGTCGACTTGGCCGAGAACAAAGAAAACTCTCCAGAAACCCATTGAAAACACACAAAATGGACACCAATCACCCAAAAACTCTCATTCTATCTTCCTAACCCACAATGCCATTCCATGAAAGAAAAATGGGATGAAATATACCCCATGGAGACTTTCAAAGGGACCCCAAAACCATCTCAAATGGAAAACCCACCAGTTTTTGGAGAAAAATAGAAAAAATTTTAAACTTCTTCAAAAATGATTTTTAGCAAGAAAATAAGGCACACAAGGCCGTATTCTTACACATTAAAACTGGTGAGAGTGAAGAGTTGCATGAAAGGAAAGGAACAATAGAAAACTTGCATAACTCGATAAAAGGGTGTAAGAAGAACTTGCTTTGTTTAAGAAAGTCGAAGAGAAGAAAAGCCGTCCGATGAAGTCAACATCCCCACTTCTTGAAGCTCCAACCAAGGAGATAAATAAAAGGAGAAAAAGAAGAAGAAAAAGGAGAATAGAAGAAGAAGGAGAAGCTTCCGCCGGGAGAATGAGAAGAATAAAGGAGCATGAAGGCATAGAAAGAAAGATGGGAAGAAATAGGATGCCAACCACTCTCCCCTCGAAAATTACTAAAATGCCCTCATACATACACACACAACACAAAATATCTCAAGCCCAATTTTTCCATTTTGCTTCTTTTTTTTTTTTCATTTCTTTTCTCCTTTCTTTATTCAACCCATTATTCTAATTACCCTTTTACCCTTCTCTTTTTCTTATAGAACATCAACATATAAACCCACTTTAGACATTTTATCTTTTTCTTATTTCTTTCTTATTTTCCTTATCAAACCAATTATGTAATCCCCCTTTTACCCTCACCTTTATTCAAAAAGCAAGCTCATTTTTTACAATTGACACAATTCTCATTTTCATTTAATTTAAAACACAATTTGCAAATGGACTCAAGCCCAAATTAATAATTCAACACATACTTGGCCCAATGGGCCAACTTTATAACTTCATTTAATACAACAAAATTTCACATGGGCCTAACCAATTTTCAAAGCCCAATCCATATCATTCCCATTTATTTCATTACTCATTAATACATACCACTTCAAACACATGGGCTCAAAGCCCATTTCAATGATCAAATTCCAAGTGGCCCATTTCCATCCTTGGTCCCAATCAATATAAATCTCATTTAATTAAAACAAAACCTACTAACACATGCCTTAAGCCCAAATGGGCAACCCAATCTATTAATTTAACACATAATTTATTTACATACATTTTTCACATAAAATATTTCTCACATTTAATTTAATAGGGGAAAAATTTTCAATGCTCATAAATAAAATATTAATAACTCCTAGACCCACCGACGAGTCATTACACTCTGGTTGGTACATTAATGAGTTTTTTGACCACTATGAAATATGATGGTTCTCATACCATGCATGAGCACATTATGGAAATGACCACCTTAGCAGTGCAATTAAAGATTTTGGGAATGACCGTAGATGAGTATTTCTTGGTACAGTTTATACTCAATTCATTGCCTCCAGAGCAATACGGGCCATTTCAAATGAATTATAACACTATAAAGGATAAGTGAAACGCCAATGAATTGACTAGTATGCTCATTCAATAGGAGACAAGGTTGAAGAACCAAAGAGCTCATTTCGTTCATTTTTTGAAGCATTAAGAAACTGGTAACAATTTCAAGAAGAGAAGTGGCAAGATCAAGAAAAAAGGTCCTTGTAACCTGAACGATTCTTCAAAAGGTGCTCATAAAGAATCTATGGTTGTTAAGTGTCACTTTTGTAAGAAAAGTGGACACATGAAGAAAAATTGCATGAAACGTAAAGCTTAGTTCGAACCTTGTGCTTTAGTATGTTATGAATCAAACTTTACTAAAGTTTCACATAACACTTGGTGGATTGATTCTACTTCCACTACTCATATTTCTTATAATACGATGCAGGGGTTCCTTACGATTCGAAGCACAAGGCCAAATGAAAGTTTCATGTTCATGGGGAATAAAAACAAAGCTCCTATTGAAGGCATTGACACTTACTGTTCGATTCTGGATACCAGACATTACTTAGATTTATTAGAAACTCTTTATGTTCCTACAGTTACTCGAAACTTAGTTTCATTATAGAAACTTGATGAAGCTGGATTTTCTTTTAAATTTGGTTCTGGATCTTTTAGTTTATTCAAACATAATAGTTTTATTGGTTCTAATATATTATGTGATGGTCTCTACAAGTGTAAGCTTAATAATATGTTTGTTGAGACTCTAATGAGCTTGCATCATAATGTTGGTACTAAACGCAATTTAGTTAATGAAAATTCAGCTTATTTGTGGCATAAACATTTGGGTCATATATCTAAAGAAATGATAGAAAGATTAGTAAAGCACGAAATCCTTCCATATTTAGATTTTATTGATCTTGAAGTGTGTATTGATTGTATTAAAGGAAAACATACAAAACACACTAAGAAATGAGCCACAAAGAAGCACACAACTTCTTGAAACTATACACACCGATATTTCTGGGTCTTTTGATGCTCCATCTTTTGGTGGAGAAAAATATTTTATCACCTTTATTGATGATTTTTCATGTTATGGTTATGTTTATCTATTGCATGATAAGTCTCAATCTATCAATGCACTTGAGGTTGAGAGACAATTAGATAAAAAGGTGAAAATTATAAGGTTAGATAGAGATGGTGAATATTATGGAAAGTTTGATGAATTAGGTCAATGCCCAGGACCGTTTGCCAAATTCCTTGAAAGACACGATATTTGTGCTCAATACACAATGTCAGGTACACCACAACAAAATGGTATTTTTGAAAAGCGTAATCGTACCCTAATGGAAATGGTTAAGAGTATGATGAGTCACTTATCTTTACCCTTATCTTTGTGGATGTATACATTAAAGACTGCTATGTATTTGCTAAACAGGGTTCCTAGTAAGACAATTCCAAAAACTCATTTTGAACTGTAGATGGATAGGAAATATAGTTTAAGGTGCTTACATGTTTAGGGTTGCCCAGCAGAAGTAAGGGTTTTCAATCCACATGAAAATAAATTAGACTTTAGAACTACCAGTGGTTATTTCATTGGATATCCAAAAATTCCAGAGGGTATAGATTTTATTGTCCTAATCACAGTACTAGGATTGTTGAAACTGAAAATGCTAGATTCATTGAAAATGGTGAAATTAGTGGGAGTGATATAATGTATAATGTCAGCATTCAAGAAGTTAGGGTGGAAGTTCCTATGCCCAAGACTGATACAATTGTTGTTTCTCAAGTTGCAATCCATCCAAATAACAATCAAGAACAACAAACACTCCATGATGAACCGACAATAGTTGAACCACAAGCAATAACATTAAGGAGATCTCAATGAGATAGAATTTTTTTTTTTTTTATGAATATGTGGTTTATATATCTACAAGAGTGTGAATTTGACTTAAGAATTGATAACGATCTAGCTTCATTTAAGTAAGCTATAGAATGTGATGATTCTACTAAATGGTTAGATGCCATGAAAGAAGAGTTAAAATCTATGGATCAAAATCAAGTATGGGATCTCGTTGTATTGCTTGAAGGGTATAAAAGAGTTGGATGCAAATGGGTCTTTAAGACCAAATGTGACTATAAAGGTAATATTGAACGACATAAAGTCAAACTTGTTGCTAAAGGTTTTACTCAAAAAGGCGGCATCGATTATAAATGGATTCTCTTAGAATCCATTTATAAGAGAATCATCTTGGCTTTAGTGGCTCATTATGATTTGAAATTACATCAAATGGATGTAAAAACTGCATTTCTTAATGGGGATTTGGAGGAAGAGGTTTATAAGGATCAACTTGAGAGCTTTTTAGTTAAAGGAAAAGAACACATAGTGTGTAAATTAAAGAAATCAATATACGGACTTAAGCAAGCCTCCCACCAATGGTATCTAAAGTTTAATAATATCATTATGTCTTTTGGATTTTAGGAAAACACCTTTGATCACTGTATATATGAAGGTTAATGGGAGCAAATTTTATTTTTTATCCTGTATGACTACAAGAAAAACGGGTTTTAACGACGGGAAAATCAGTCGTTGAAAGTTGATTTCCGGTCGTTAAAAAGTTATAACGACGGGAATTTTCCTGTCGTCAGTCGTCGTTATTGCCTCCGAGGATAAAAGTCTTTAACGACGGGAATGATAAACCCGTCGTTAATTGTATTAGCGACCGTATGATTCCCGTCGTTAAAAATAATTATTAACTACCAAATTATAATCCAATAATGACAATATTTCCCGTCGTTAATAGTCTAAACAATTAGCGACCGTATGATTCCTGTCGTTAAAAATAACTTTTTAGATATCAAAACACAAACCAATAACGACCATATTTTCTCTCGTTAATAATGTAAACAATTAGCGACGGTATGATTCCTATTGTTAAAAATATATTTTTTTATTTTTTTTTTATTTTTTTTATTTTTTTAATAGTATGAAAATAATTGCTAGTCATCAATGACAAAAACATCTTGTTTTGATATAAATCACCAAACTTATATATCATTATCTATATCAAATTGGAATAACACTTATAAAATTAAACATGTCATTCAAATAACACTAAAGTAATTATTATCCATTAGCATTTATACACCAAAAGTAGTATATATATAAATGTTAATTGCCAACAAATTACACCAAAAAATATGTTCAACTAAAAATAACACTTTGACAATTGTATATACTATTAAAAAATATACACCAAAAAAGATATTCACCTAAAAGTAACACTTTAACAATCATATATACTATTCAAAACTAATGTACAACAAAGCACTATATATAGTCATAAAATTGTTCATGTACTCCAAGACAACAATTGCTTCCTTTAGAGTCTTGTTGTCTCATTAACCTATAAAAAAAATAAAATATGAAATTAGAGTCAAAGAAGTGTTCATGTTTTCTTTATAAAATGTTAGAAATAGAATTAACAAAGCCCAAAACGTCTCCATCACGAACTACATAACATACAATCACTAAAATGTACCAAAACATAGAAACCCTTAAATATAGAGTAGATTGAGATGTAAATTAACAAAGACACCACAGGATACATATAGTATTAAGCATTAAAAAATTTTAAAAATGGGTGATCACCCACCACCCGGAGGGAGTGATTAAATCATATCACTCACAGGATACATAAAACACTAAACATTAATAATAAAAAAAATAATGGGTGATCACCCACCACCCGGAGGGAGTGATTAAATCCTATCATTCACAGGATACATATAATACTAAGCTTTCAAAATTTAAAAAAAAGGGGTGATCACCCACCACCCGGAGGGAGTGATTAAATCCTATCACTCACAGGATGCATATAGTACTAAGCATTCAAAATTTAAAAAAAGGGGTGATCACCCACCACCCGGAGGGAGTGATTAAATCCTATCACTCACAGGATACATACCTCGAACAATGTTGGTATCACAAATAATTATCAACTCCATTAACATACTGGTCAGAAAGTCTATCATCCAATCGCATTCAATTCCTATTCATCGTACTAGATACAACAAAAATTCATAGTATTAGAGATAGTTACAGAGCACGAGAATATGGGATAAAAACACTACCAGTATTCATGTACATATATATATACATACACACACATATATATATCTACCAACCTAAAAAAAACAAAGCTCTTATATTAGTATTCTTTACATATATATTAATAATTCAAAAAAGTTAAAACTTTTGGCACACGCATGGCATGACTCAACGGTTATACAAACTTGGTATGATCAATACTAACTTGATTACTTAATTCATACCTAATTTGGTATGATCAACACTAAGTTGTTAACCTAAAGCCCATAAGAAATATATTTTTCAGATCACAGGCTTATAATTCATGAACATACACATGCAGGCACATGATGTATGAGTGTTGAGAACTTATAATCTCGCACAAAGCCAAAACACTTTCTGTTAGTAGCGAACAAATCGAATCACAAGTGATAGCAATATAAAACAAGAACAGAAAGTATAAACTTCCCTGTTAAGTATAAACGAAAGGTTACTGCTTTATTCAAGGCTCAGATTTGTTTATCGTCACCTACAGCGAACCAACGAGAAACTCTCCCAAATCCGAAATCCAATCGGCCCAGCTCGGTACCAGCACATAGCAAGAAGATCACACAGAGATGGTTTACACAAAGACCAAACGAGATCAGCTAGGTTTCTCTTAGTTTTCACACTACCGACCCATCGAAAGCACACAGGTTTTATAGCCATCAAAGATAAAACCGAAACCAACAAAAAATTCGTCAAATGAGGATAAAGGAACCAGGGTTTCAGAGAGGATAAGAATGGCGAGATAGGAGGAGAAGATAAGCTAGGGTTTGGACGGAGTCGCAAACGGCCAGAGAGGAAAATAGGTCACAAAGATCAGAGAAACGCGCATTATATACTTGGGAGGGACTGGCCGAGCTGGGCCTCATGTGTGGGCCTGAGCTGCTGGGCCGAAAAAGCCCTGCCTCCTCAAAGGCCCTTTGGGCACCTCTCTTATTTGGTGACCTGCCAAATTGGGTTATATCCACACAACAGTGGCCCACACAAAATCATCACAGCCTTGGGAGTTTGGTATCACAAACAACAATGGGGATAGGTATGCAGATAGCAGTTCAAGCAAGTATACATGTAGAATTCAACAAGCTGAGAGTAAGCAATTGCCCCTAACCTAAACAGTTGAGACAGAGCACTATAAATTTAAAATGCCTTCCACAGTAACACAATCTAATAATATAAATAAAGATAAAAATAGCCAAGGAGCTTAGATTCAAACTTAAGTAAAAAAGAAACATTAATTATTACAGTACCTAAGTGTGGTCATTTGCATTTGCAAAAGCTGAGAGCATACTGTGGGTGTTTGATGGAAATATTAACAAAGAAAATGTTAGATGAAAGCTGTCTATGACTGCGTATAACATACATTTTCCAAAAATAGAAAATTCTCCAACAAAACTTAATTTACAATTGAAAATCATAAAATATTTCACAGGAACTATATCCTAAGCAAATGATCCTATAGACACCACTGGAACTTGTTTATGAGAGATAAACCAACCCAACCACATGATAGATCCCTTTCTAAATGAAGTAGTAATTTGATGCAACGCTTGTTGTAGGGCAAGATCTTTTTTGGACAGATTTTCATCGTTGAAATCACTTCCATCTGATTTAGATTTCCTTTTATCTTCAAACAGGCATAAGACAAGACTCATAAGCCCGAATTAAACAAACAAAACAATGCAAAAAATAAAGAAAGGAACATAAAAGAATTAAACAAAAACAAAATGAACGAATACTAAAAACACTACAAATTTACCAAATTTAACATATATGAGCAGCAAATAAATTTTAAAAATAAAAAGTAAAGCAAATATCCAAAAAATAAAAAATAACCGATAGTCGAGCGAGGTCGAGGCAGCCAGTGAGGGCGAGCCGTGAGCAACCGAGAGGCGAGGGCTAGGGCTAGAGCGAGGCAGCCAGTGAGGGCGAGCCGTGAGCAACCGAGAGGCGAGGGCTAGGGCTAGAGCGAGGCAGCCAGTGAGGGCGAGCCGTGAGCAACTGAGAGGCGAGGGCTAGGGCTAGAGCGAGGCAGCAAGCGAGAGGCGAGGGCAAGCCACGAGTGCGAGCAAGAGAGCGAGAGCGAACAGTGAGTGAGAGACAGACAGCGAGGGCGAGGGCGAGGCAGCAAGTGAGAACGAGAGAGCGAGGGCGAGGCCGCAAGTGAAAAGAGACAACGAGGGCGAGGGTGAGGCAACGAGTGAGGCGCGAGGGCGAGGGCGAGAGAGCCAGGGCGAGGTGAGAGCCAGAGAGGGCGAGAGGCGAGGGCGAGCTGAGAGCCAGAGAGGGGGACTTAGGGATTTGGGGGCGGATTGGGCAATTGGGGATTGGGGATTTTTGGGGGAGGGGGATTTCGGCCAGGTCTTCAATTACTTAGGGATTTGGGGGCAATTGGGGATTGGGGATTTTTGGGGGAGGGGGGTTTTGGCCTCTTCAATTTATTTTTTTTAATATTTAATAATTTAATAAAAATAATATGTTATATGTTCTTTTTAATTTGTTCATGTATTCTTTTTAATATGTTTATGTTTTTTTAATATATTATATTATCAATAAATAACTAATGCTCATTTATCATAGTTTAATAATTATATTTGTGCATTTATAGAAAAATATAATTATATTAAGAATTACTTATATAAGTGTTAGTTAAAGTTTAATAGTTTTTTTTTATTATTTTATGGTTTGAATTAAAAATTTTAATCATTAACGACGGGAAAATGTTATATTAACGACGACTTATTTTGCCTGTCGTTAAAAGTTATCTTATAACGACGGGATTTATATTTAGTCGTTAATAGTACTACATTAACGACCAAAACTAATGTCGTCGCTAATTTTTGGTCGTTAATGCCTGTTTTTGTTGTAGTGTATGTTGATGATATTCTACTTGCTGCTAATGATCTTGGTTTATTACATGAAACTAAGAAGTATCTCTTTGAGAATTTTGAAATGAAAGATATGGGAGAGACAACTTATGTGATAGGAATAGAAATATTTTGTGATAGATCACAAGGATTGTTAGGGTTGTCTCAGAAAACATATATTAATAAAATTCTAGAGAGATTTAATATGGATAAGTACTCACCAAGGGTAGTTCCAATTCAAAAGGGGGATAAATTTAACCTTATGCAATGTCCGAAAAATGAATTGGAACGAGAGCAAATGCGAAATATTCCTTATGTATCTATAGTTGGGAGCCTAATGTATGCTCAAACTTGCACCAGGCCAGACATAAGATTCGCTGTCGAGGTTCTGGGCAGATATCAAAGTAATCCAAGTCTTGATCACTGGAAAGCTAGAAAGAAGATTTTCAGATACTTACAAGGAACTAAAGATCACATGCTCACTTACAGAAAATCCGATTATCTTGAGGTGATTGGCTATTCAGATTCAGATTTCGCCGGATGTGTTGATACCAAAAAATCAACATTCGGCTACCTGTTCCTATTAGCCAGAAGAGCAATCTCATGGAAAAGTGCGAAGCAGTTCGTCATTGCTGCATCCACCATGGAAGCTGAGTTCGTGACTTGCTTTGAGGCCACTATTCATGGTTCATTATTATTGAATTTTATTTCAAGGCATCAAATTATCAACAGTATTACCAAGCCGCTGAAAATTTATTGTGATAACTCCGCAGCAATATTCTTCTCTAAAAATGACAAGTATTCCAAGAGTGTTAAGCATATGAAAATCAAATACTTGGCCGTTAAAGAAGAAGTTCAGAAACATACAGTGTCAATAGAGTATATTAGCACCAACCTTATGATAGTAGATCCTATGACAAAAGGACTATCACCCAAAATATTTAATGAACATGTTGAAAGGATGGGTATTTTGGACATTATATAATTTGGCTTTATTAAAGTTTATGCATTTGACACTTTGATTTTATATGTTTATGATATTCATGTTTTCTATTTGTATACATAACTGTTTAGAATAAAGTTGACAGGAATAATTAAAGTTGGACCGTTATGATCATCTTCATTAAAGGTCATGTTAAGTTGGAAGTTAGTGTTGTGGTACATAGAAGGGATTGGGTTAGAAAGAACTTACACATAACCGCCATGACCCGCATTAATATTTTAACTTAATAATGACATTATGATAACCAAAATAAAGAGAATTAAAGTATGATTGTTTGTGCACATTATGTTCTTTCTTATTAAATCATAAAGGTAATATCATATGAGCCAAGTGGAAGAATGTAAGAATTATCTTCTTATAGCTCACATGATAATTAAGAATTTATCTTATCAAATAAATCAATAACATTATTTGGTATATTACAATAATTAATATTTATCAGATATTATGTTATTTATATAATAAAGTAATCAAATCCAATATCAGATATTATTGTGTTAATTTGATGAGATAAATATAAGAATTTAATAAGATAATAGTTAATCCTAATTCTATTTAGTTTAGAAGATGATGATAACTCTGGAGAGTCTTGATGGGAGACTACTTCTACTATTATAAATAAGGGGTTTGGTCCTCTCCCTACCCAACACATCAAAGCAATTACAGATATATTGTTCCATCATCACGATTGAAGTCAAGGAGGAGAAACCAAATTCCAGTATTTCATCTTCAGCTGGTATTTCTCATTAAGGTATAATCTTTTATGGATTCAAGTATGCATTTAATTATAGTTTTATGTGATTTAAATGAGTTTTACGATTATGGGTATAATAGTTAATTGTATGTTATGTATGTTATACAATATAATTGTAAGTTATATTTATATTGCATTTGGTTTATATATATGTGTTAAGTGGCTGGTTAAATGTGGACTATTGATCTTCTCTTGGAAGCCCTAAATCGAGTGGCTGCACAAGCGATTTCCCCCCTTTGTATATAAGGCTCTTCTCTTGCATTTCAATCGTCTTTTTCACACACAAACATATCTAAGAACAAGAACCCTAGAAGCAAGAACACGGCATGGGAGAAGAACAGAACGCCTGAAGGCAGATGATCGGTGAAGAAGATCACGACAATCAAACGATTTGAGATGTCATTCGATTCCTTGTAAGCATGATTATACCTGTGTAAGTGTGAATCACTTGTTTATGTTAGAGAGAGATCAGTAAGGTAGATTGTTTGGTGTATTTGGAGCATTGTATTCTGATCTATGTATTGTTTTTGAGTGTTGTGAGATCTTACGAGAGTTCTTGTATATGTCTATAATCCATGGTATATTATTAATGGATTGATAAGGGTGAAACCTTATCGTGAGTAGGATTGTTTTGATCCAAACATGTAAACGATGTGTTCATTTTTTTGTTTGCGTTGTGTGTGCTGTGTTTGTATTTTTCATTTCTTTGATTTGTTCTGATGTAGATCTTGGTACTTGTAATACCCTAAGTCATTATTAATAAATTTAATAAGTATGTCTAATTAAATTATGCTATGAAAATTAATGGATTTAGTTTAATTAGATAATTTAGCTAGTTTAAGTATGCTTATGCCAGAAAAAAAAAAGATAAAAGTAATAAGTATAAATGTATAAATAGGTAATAAGCATATATGTATGTATGTATGTATGTATGTATGTATGTATGTATGTATGATATAGTGGTATATATATGTATATATGTAAATATCCGTATATATATATAAAAAAAAAACCAAAATCTAGCAGAAAATCTGTAACGCCCTGCTTTTTTCGAGCGTTAAATAACTTGGAATTTCAGAAATATTTTTTTTTTCAATAAACCATCTCCCGACAATCCCGTTTTACCTTCTCAACTCACTAAATAAGAATCAATAAGCTAAGATAGGTAATCATCATAAATGCGAAAGCTTAAAATCGAAACCTGATATGGTTCATAATCAATTTCACTTTATAACCGTATAAGAATTCGTACCATACATTAACATCATATCCTCAATATTGAAATACATAAATGCATGAAAATTCCATAATGTTCTAACAAGACTAATCATCAATAAAGTATCAGATAAAACATATCCGAGTCAGCTTGCAGAATCCATCGGTCACGCCATCACGTGTCGTCTCATCTCAACCTGATCCTTGCCTAACCTGCAAGTCTAAACTGGAACGTTGAATGTTATAGGGGCATAACCCATTAGAAGATGAATCTTCTAGTGAGGGTTTAAAAAACATGATACATGAATACATGATGCAATAACATAAACAATCATATGCCCTAGTGTAACTTCCCTGGCCTACCAGCCTGGCACAGAACACTAGGCAGAATCCCAAACCTATGCAGGATAATCCTAACGTTGTTCCATCATTGCCCTTGGGAATTACGGCTACACTCTTAGGGCGGCATCCCCATCCCATGCATGAGTATCAATATGCCAATAATATTGTGCTATGCAAGAACAACGTCTTTCCATGTAATATGAAATGATCATAACTTCAATAAATATCATGCGTAATGAAGCAAATGTGTCATATATAGGTTCTCGGGAGAAAACTACTCACCTTTAGACGTAAACTCGAATTTTTTCGAAAAACGCGCATCAACTTGTTTTGAGTGCCCACATCGAAAATAACATAAATTATCAAGATCCATGGCGAAATCACTTATTGGCCAATCATTTCCAAGTAAAATCAATAATCTAATTTTTTTCATACTTTTTCCTTAATTGTTTCTATTTTTTCTCTATTTTTCATAGTCATAATTTCTTCCAAAATTCAAAATAAATACCTAATCAGGTAATTTATTTAATTTTTCTTCATCAAAGTTCCTAAAATAAAATTTCTAATCTTCAGAAATTTTCTGGAAATTTTTTTGAAACTTATTCCTATTTTTTTCTAATTAATTTGCCTTTCAAAAATTCAACATAATTACTTTCTCATGAAATTTCCCAAATAAAAATTCATAAAGGTAAATTATTCATTTTTTCTGTATTTCTGGATATTTTTCCAGAATTTTATCTATCTTATCTCTATTTTTACTCTATTTTTCTTTATTTTCAGTATTTAAAAATAATAAAAATTATCTCCGGTCATCTTCTCCGGCGCCAGCACACCGGAAAATTAACCCGACTATACCAAAAGATAGTTTACCTTAATTTTATCACTCTGGCCAAATTTGAGGTTGAAATAACACTTGGAAGACTTCCATCCGAGCAAAAATCTGTCCGGCTCTGGCGAGATTCGATTTTTCCAGCGAAGCTTCGATCACCCCTCAAATGAACTGCAAAATTCCTTAAAATTTCCAAAAATGATCCTCACCTCATGAGCAACAAAGCCCTATGGTTTGGTGCCTCCATTTGTTCAAAAATGAGGTCGATTTGAAGATCAAATCTTACAAAACTCTAAGCCACCATATCCTCTATTTATAGGCGATTTCGGGCCCTTAAATGACGGATCTCGCTTCAATCAAGGCCTCTGATGTCCCCTCTTACCCTTAGCAAGTCCAAAATCCATCGAAAGAGCTCCATTTTCGTGATCTAAGTGGCCAAACTTTCGGCCATTTTTTCTTCAATTTTCGGCCATCTCATTGCTTGTTGTCGGCTAAGCTCTTTACAAAAAATGCTCCCTAAGCAACCCTCGTGCCATTCCTGTGGCTGATTTCGGTGATTTGATGGGTTGGTCGGCCATGGTTGTTTGGAGGTTTTCATAAAATTACACTTTGGCCCCTCAAACTTTGGTTTTCTCACTTTGACCCATTTCACCAAGCCTCTCGACTTTTGATAATTTCTTTCAAGACCCTCAAGTCCAAAAACATCAATTTGACCCCTGAGAATTCTGAAAAAAAATCGTTTCGGCCTCTCTCTAGTAATTTTGAAAAACTGCACTTAGGCCCGAATCTTTATTTTGGCCCTAAACCTCTTCGTTTCTTCATGAAACCACTGAAGGGTTGTTTCTTATGAAAAATCGAAACCCCCTCAAGCTTCCGTTGACTTCTCGAAAATCGTATATAACAATTCGGTATTGCAGCCTAATTGGTAACTACTATTTTGCTATACCGAAAATTGTTCCTGATCCGATTTATTTCTATGCCATAAATCATGTCTCGAAATACTCATCACGGCCATATCAGTTTCCTTTGGTATCTCGGCTCTAGGACACTCCCTGCAGTCTATTTGATCATCATACGGTAATAAATTACCCTTATACCCTTAATTTATCCTTGAATTCTATTTTTGCTCCAAGATAAATTGCTCTTGAGTCCTTTAGAATTTCTCGGGTATTACAAAATCAGAGCAGACGCACGATCGCGCCTGCAACAAGTGATCAGGGAGGGGGGCATTTAATGCCGATGTGACCATCGGAATGGCTTCTAGGACGCGTGACCATCCAAGATAAGGGAAGTCACGTCAGATTTGGGCTATAAATAGCTCTGTTCAAGTGAAGCAATGCATTCAAAAGTTTCATAGCTTAGATAAGTTGATTGGGAGAGTGTTTGAGAGATTTGAGAGCGGGGTCTTGGTCTTTTGGTCATGGGCAACATTTCTGGAAATTTTGGTGGCCAACGGAGTAGCAAAGAGGGAGAATTGAAGCTCGCTGGAAAAGTCGGGACTTGTCGAAGCCAAGCCTTCAAACGCCAAATCGAGGTATTTTGTGTTATTTTTTCTCAATTTTAATGCTATTTTTGGAATCAGAGAGTCGAAAATAGGGGGGTAGAGCTTCGTTTCAAAGCTTGGAGGTTCAGAAGGTCCGGCGGCGACGCGGAAGCTGCCGGAGAAGACAAACCAGAACGGGCGTGTGGCTGCACACACCTGCGAGTAGGAAGAAGGCGCGTGCTGCCCATGTGCTCGCTAGAGAAAAATAAAATAAAAAAGAAAAGAAAAGAAAAGAAAAGAAATAAAGAAAAAATAAAAATAAAATAAATAAAATTTTGCAAAAAATTTTATTAAATTTGGAATTTTATTTATGACATATTTTGTGAAAAATATTTCTGGAAAATGTTAAATTAGCCATTTATTTAAATAGTTCTTCTATTATGGAAATAAGGAAAAAATAGGAATTTAATTCAAAAAATTCCAAAAAAATTCCAGAATGTTAGAAATATTATTTAAGGAATATTAGTAAAAAGAAATTATATTTTTTTGAAATTTTAGATAATTTTTATGCCATTTTTGAGAAGATAAGACTTAGAAATAAAAGAAAAATGGAAGAAATTATAAAAAATAGATAAATGATATTCTAAAAATAAGTTTAATGTGTTAGGGGTCCTTAAGGGCAAGAAGATTAAGGAATAGCCACTTGTCACGATTTTCGAGGTCGACACGCTTTTCGAGACAAGTTAGCTGTAAGTGTACCGCTTCAAGCTTAGTACGATTATATCTTCAAAAATGCTTACATCATATTGACATACTATGAAATGTACCCATCATATAGATTGCACCCATGACATGGTTTGAAATACATAAATACACGTTGATATCATTGATCACAAGCATATGAGGCCGTAGGGAGTACGAACTGGCACCGTTGCCTTACCAATGGTACACCCATACACCCCGATTTCGAAAGAAGTGGTCGCTAAAATGGTAGGTAGCATGAGGAGTGTAGTTGACACCTACAATGAAAAACATTGCATACACGCATGACATAGCATTATGTACCCTTACTTAGATAGTTTATCATCTAACATGAGTTCGCTCCTGGAACACTCAACGTTCCAGTCGGGACTTGCAGTGATGATACTGAGACTGGAGGTGTGTAGTGACGCGAGACGTTAGGAAACAAGGAAATGTGCCCTGTTGTGTTGTAATATGAACAGTTTAAGAATTATGTACATTTGTTTTATTTTCAGAAACTTATGTAATAACTTTGTAATAAATCCTATGTTCAGTTATTCTTATATGTATAAGCAGGTTCGATTCAGCTTTCGCATATTTTATGATGGTGTTGTTTTTGTCAACACTAGATAGAGCTTAGGAAATTTCAGGAATAATGTAATAAAAAAAAAAAATAGACCAAATTTCTTAAGACATAACACGCCCTGGCAAGGTCGGCTGTTACAATACTACTGTAGTTAGTTGTGTGTTTATTTCACAGAATATTAACAAGAGTTTGCCATCTTAGATATTATTACTCAATAACTTGAGTAATTACAAATGAACTTAAAAGTTTCAATCCATACCTCAATCCACCTTATTTCACATGGACCAGTGAGGTTTCTTCCATTATTGCTTAAGCTGAATTTGTTTTATATATAACTTGATTTCTCATGTACTTTATTTTGAAGTATTTTCATTATCATGATTTTTATGGAATCAAGTAAGGATTAATCTTTTATACGAGCATAGTTTCACTAGAATATCAACTAAGATATAAAGCTAAAAACTAACTCACTATATCTTTCCAAATTACTCGAGTAATTTTGAAGTGTTTACTGATTTTCAATAATCACTCAATTAACTTTATTATACCTATCAAGAAAGATTCATTAAATTTCAACTTAAGATGAGATCTAAAAAGAATGAACAAATATAAATTATATGCAGACAGTTTGATAAGAAAATTCATTTTATGATTTTGAAAAACATTTGAATGCTTCCCCTCAATTTATACTGCAAGCTGACACCTTATGAGGGTAGCACAAGTACATAAGAATAAAAATGAAAATCATTTTATAACTATAACTTGATTTCTCATTTTATCCAAGATAATGTACATTTTGAAATCAATCAGTGAGAAAGCAAGGAACCATTTTATTTTTGCTAATAGCATAGACTTTTAAGAACCATGAGAATGAAAGCCAATTAGCATAAAATATTTCATGAAATACCAAAGTATTATATAGGTGAGCATACCTTAACCATACTCTACCTTTACATAATATTTGATTCCATTATAGCCCGTGCTATGAGTTGGGAGACGAAGTCCACCTCCTTGCAATTTTTGAATGTAATTCCACTGAAGATTCCATGCAAGGCTTTGTGGATCATGTCTTTTTCTCCCTCTTGGACAAATAAGACGTTATTTCCTCTACTGTCTATCTCAGAGTTGTCAAAATCTAGATTCAACTCC
This sequence comes from Diospyros kaki, assembly GCA_036245055.1. Classification (NCBI taxonomy): domain Eukaryota; kingdom Viridiplantae; phylum Streptophyta; class Magnoliopsida; order Ericales; family Ebenaceae; genus Diospyros; species Diospyros kaki. The sequence goes on from BSEG01000016.1 coordinate 38,130,334, forward strand.
TACGATTTTACATGTCAAGAACCTTTAAATGATTCTACGTCCATATAAAATCTAAATTGTGGTAGAATCTGAGTGAATCCTGATTCGACTTGGTAAAATTGATAGAATCCCAAGTTGAACAATGATTTTACTGATTTCACCTTTCATGTGCAAAAAGGTTAGAGATGAAACTTTTTCTGTCTCTAATCAGTATAGTATTAATTCTAATTCAAGGGATGTCTTTTGCCCCTGCGAACCCTTATCTCTCTCAAGCACATTCATCATAGCCTTATATTATTTCCCCTTGTTGCATGGTTGCTTGGTGCTCAACGTTACTATCGATTCACAACTTTGATTGCTCGATGCCGCTGTCGATTCACAAACACAAATTGCCGGTTGAGTCTTCGTTGATTCACAAACACAAATCGTCGGTAGAGCCATCATTGATTCACAAACACGAATTAATGTTTTTGTGCTCGCCTGCTTGGTGCGATCATTTTTGTGCAACACGAATCGATTCACACCTCTGATTACTCGGTGTCGCCATCGATTTAGCTTAAAGGGGTATACAACTTTGTCTATTTTTATTTTGCAATTTCTTGATCTGATTCAATGATTCTTGTCCACCACAGTTTCATCTATTTCTTCTTTGTCTGCCTTCATTAATTTGATTATTGTTAGTTTCCTTAATTAAAAAGTGAATTATTGTTGGTTTCTTAAAGAATTGAATGTTTGTTAGAGCTTTTATTATAATTATTGTTTGTAATGTAGAAATTTACATTATACGAACTAATATTTGAAATTATCATTATGGATGGATGAATGATGATAGATAGACTTAATATTCAGAAATTTCATATTATTTATTATTTTTGAAATTGATAGATGAAGTTATTTTGAAATAGCTAGGTAATATGTATTTCATTTATAATAAGGAATAAGGTTGACATAATCATGTTATTAAACAATATTAATTTTTTTTATAAAGAGTATTTTTAATTGTCCCTAAATCTTACGATTTTATGATCCAAATTTATGATTCGATTTTATGGACTATCATTCGATTTTATTTAAAATCTCGATTTTAACAACCTTGGTCTATCTCTTTCATATTGTCTTTGAATGTGAATCTTTTTTCTCTTTCCAAACCAATCCTCTTGAATTTTGCACACATACAACTTAAGGAAGACAATTTGGTACCCATTTTTCTTTGGCTCCTTGGGAGTTAGTATGATAATCATTAATCAATTTAGTACCTTTAGGAATCCACATCATTTCTAATGAAAAGAATTATAACTTTGTTTCTTCAAGAAATGTTTTTTCTGTTTTTTGTTCTTCTTTGTCTTTTGCAGATTTAATTTCAAATTTTTCTTTCAAATTAGATTTTCATGTAATGAATTTTTACAAGAAATTAATTGATTTGCATGACACTTTTTTTTGTAAAAATACTTTGTTGGAAACAACCAAAGATTCATTTTTCTTTTCTTAAATCTTCCAACTCTTTTGTTAATGTATGCATTAGATTTTGAAAACTTTCATTTTCCAAAGAAATATTTTCAAATTTAGCATGCAGCTCTTTAAAAGCATTTAGCAACTTCTCATACGAAAGTGCATCATGGATTCAATATTATCATTAAATGTACTACGGTCATGATCCCTATCTATATTTAAAACTAATGTAGAAGAAGAGGTTACCTCCTATTTTTCATTTTCCTTTGGGAATGTATTTGATCCAATGCTTTCCAAAGAGGTGTATGCTATTTCCTCTGTTTGTTGATAATTTGAATGATCTTCACACTGCAATCTTTCATCAACACTTTTATAGAAATCATTAGAGAGATATATATCCTTAGCATTTTAACACTTGGAAATTTTAACATAAACATTTTCGTGAAAAGCATGATGCAAAATATTCATTGCTTTAATATTTAAAGGAAAACAGTTTTTGTCATGCTCATTTCATTCAAAATTTTGTTTTGAAGAAAACGTATTTTTTGTAATACTCCATAGTTTTTAATCAATGGATGTCATATAAATAAAAATTATTCTCTTCCACTGATTATATAAGGAGCCATCAAAGTAGGGTGCAATATCTATCGGATATGCCTCCTTAAACATTGAAACTTTTGGGATGGCCATGGACCACTCCTGATTATTAAACCAAAAAACAAAGTACCTACTCTGATACCAAATGAAAGTGTAAAATAGGAATGTACATCCAAGATGGGGGTGAATTGGGTATTTCAAAACTTTTTGATATGATGTAATTTTTGTACAAAAATTGTTTTCTACTTTTTAATAGCTTTGAAAATAATGCTGTGAGTATAGAATGAAAATACTTAAAATTTTATGATTTTAAAATGAATGCTAGAAATGTAAGATAAAAATTCACAAGCTATGAAAATCAAATGTAAAGGAGATAAAAAAAAAAAATAACACATGAGATTTATAGTAATTCGGCACAACCTAACCTACTCCACTACCTTGCCTCTTACTTAGGATTTTCTTAAATCCATTAAGAAGTGCATGCTTAGAGAGGCGAGCACTATCCACTATAGTTTTTCATAGGCTCAGCTATAACCTATAGTAATTTTTTCAAGGGTTAGCTACAACCTTTACAATAGCTTTTATAATGCTGCTACAACCTTTACAATAGCTTTTATAATGCTTAACTATAACCTTTCAGTAAATTTAGAGAGAAAAATGTGGAGTACAAGCTCATAAGAATAATAGCTCTCAATGAACAACCCTTTAAATAATATGAAACAAGGAACAAGAAGGATTTCAAGATTATAAACAGAGTGTAAAAGATGAAAAATAAATGCACTTTACTTTCTCTCTCAATTTCAAAGATTTGAAGACAGGTGAACAAATTAACTTTTAGCTCAACTTTGCTTTTTCTTTCTCATTATTCCCAAGAGAATTCTTTTTCTAGAGTTGCTAACTTCATTCTCGTGCATGCCTTGGACACTTCTAATCTTGGCTTCTCTAATGCACTTTCTGAGTTGTCCAGAGGATAAAAAATGTAAACCTGCAAAGCTACAAGATCTTTATATTCATTCTTAATCCAATGGTTAGATTGTGTTCTTTAAGTTCAAACATTATTGACTTGCATGAAAGAATGGTCAGAAAACATTTCATAATTGTTTGATTGTTTGAAATGGAAAACTATGCATATTTAATGATGTTTATAACAGTTACTTTTTTAAATTTCAACATAGCATTAGTCGAGTAAACTTGATATTAGTCGAGTAAAACACACAATTAGTCAAGTAAGTTAAATAAATAGTTAATTAAGCTAAGATATTACTCGACTGCTGAATAACCTTAGTCAATTAAGATTATCAGCTGTATTAGTCATTACTTAACTAATATGTATGTTACTTGACTAAAAAAATGACAATACTTGATTACAGTCATATCTTAGTCGATTAACATTTCAACCATTTGTATATTTGAAGTTGTTACTCAATTAACCCTTTTGATACTCGAGTAAAATACTACTTTATTCGAGTACAAATGTCACTTAGTCAATTAATAATTCAAGTATAGAGACTCACTCTGTAACGACCCGTTAGTGGGTCTAGAGTTTTATTTGAACTATGATTCATTATGTGTGATAAATTAGCATTGAGAATTTAGTACCAAAAATATTGTGATTAATGAGGCCATGAGTGAATTGATTTAGATGTTTAGTATTCAAGGCATGGGCCTTAGCAATGAATTGAAAAGTCTTAAATAGTGGGCCTAAAAGTGAGTTGGCTATTGAATTGGGCTTGAGCCCATGTGCATAATATGAGGTGTTTTAATTAAATAAAAATGAAATGGTGAAATGACCAAATAGGGTTTGCCTTATATGTTGAGTGTGATAAAGCAAAGGGTAAAATGGGAATTTCATAAATGGATATTTTATATAAATAATTTTGTGTGTATTATTGGGTGAAAAGAAAGTGGGAAAAGAAAAGAAAAAAGAGGCAAATGTCCAAAATGGGTTTAATGAAGGCATTGAGTGTGTTTTAAAGAAAAGGGCAAAGTGGTAATTGGCCAAGGGGGTGGTTGGAGAGCTAATGGCAACCCATTTCTCCCCCATACCTCTTTTTTTTTCTTATCTTTTCTTGCTCTCTCTCTTCCCTCATTTCCCAAATGGCCATCTCATTTTCCTCTTCTTTATGTTCTTCTTCATCTCTTCTTTCATCTTCTTTTCTTCTTCCTCCATTGTTAATCTCCATTAAGCTTCAAGTGGAGGGATTGCATCTGGTATTTCTTCTTCTCCTAGTTTAAACATCATTAAGGCAAGTTCCCTTTCCTCCTTGTTTCTTTCTAAGGCAAGTTTTCCTTCTAATTGCAAGTTCTTGTTCCTTATATTTTATTTCAATGCAAGTTCATGGTGCTTTTCTTTGTTAATGCAAGCTTGGTTCTTCTTTCTCTCTAAGGTCAAGTTAGTCTTTCTTCTTGGTCCATTTGTCTTCGATTCTTTTTCTTTCTTAGAAGATCCAATCTTAAATCCATATTGATTGCTGGGTCTTTTTCTCATTCCTTTAAAATTTTGTGTTTTTACCATGATGGGTCTTTTTGAGAGTTTTTGTTAGGGTCTAGTACACCCTAAATTTCTCAAAGGAATGACACTTTGATTGATGATGAATTTTAGTAAAGCAAGGCTTTGGTGTATCTTGCTTGGGATATTTGTTTTTTATAGGTTGTCGTTGAAATTCTTAAGTTCCAGGTCTCTGTTAGTTGACTAAGTCCTCAATCTATAAACTAAGTAGGTGTTTTAGATTCTGTTAGTAGATTAAATTTTTGCATCTGTCGACTAAGTTGGTAATTTGGCTTATGTTATAGTCGACTAAGTGTTTTAATCTGTCAACTAAGTCCCCATTTAGTCGACTAAGTATTCTCCATCTATTGACTAAATCCCCAGTTAGTCGACTAATTCTTTTATTTTGTCAACTAATAGAATGCATAAATTCTTTCTATCAACTAACCTTATATTTTTGTCAACTAAGTGGTTTTGGGGCTTATGTTAGTCGACAGATTGGCTTCCTCCAATTTGTCAACTAACTCTTTCCTTTTTGGTCCGATTCTTCTCTAATACTTGTAATCTCTTCCCCTAAACATCTTATAGTATTCAAATGAGCCTTAAAATGCTTCTTGATGATATGTAGGTGTCTTAAAAAGGGGAATTTTATCATGTATAATAAGAAATGAAAACCATGAGATTTTAATAATGAATTTATGCAATGAATTTGCTTGATATTGAGAAATGTGATGACCTTGGCATGAAAATGATTATTATCGGTTCATACAATGGCATGTAATTGGAATTGCAATAAGTGATGCTTGAAATATTTAAATGGGCATGATAATCATCATGTGGGATTTGCCATTAATCATTCATGCTGGCATGTACTTTTAAGTTCATGAGAAATGGTATGGAAATGAAACTCAACGAGGGATGTTAAATCTTCTGAATGAAAATATCAGTGGCTCATGGGAGGATATGATCTCGAAATGTCTAAGTGAATATGATGATCATGATATGAACATCTATAATAAAGAAACATGTATGAAATATCTACTTAAAACCTTCATTGCATTGCATGGTGATGTTAGGCCATGGGTTGCATGCATTTGGGGGTCATGCTTTATATGTGTTGGGAGCGTGAGTATTGACATGACATAGTTGGCCTGTGAGTGCTAACTTGTTTATGATAGGTGAGCATATGCATGTAGAGCATTCGGATGTGTGAATTACTATATGGGCGTAATATGGCCTGATGCTTGGGTTATGGAGACCTTGCCATCACATTAATGCTACAAGAGCCATGCCATTCCTTATATGTTTCATTTCATGGTTGTATTGGTGGTGGAAATTGGCTTATGATTGTGATGCATAAGACTGTGGGGTGAGTCACATAGCAACTAGATCTTGTGATGTGTAAGAATGTGGATGGAGGCCCACCGTAACTAGATCTTGTGATGCGTAAGACTGGGGAGTTTGAGACCCATAGTAGCTTGTGACCTTGATGAGATTGTGAGTATTGTAGCATATGATGACGATAGTGATGGATATGATATCTATGAATGTGGTATGTGTCATGTTTGTATAGCAATGGCAACAATACCCAAGAGATGGGTAAATTGGGTTGTTTTAAAATTTTGATTGAACCTGAAAATCCTTTTTATGAAATATGAGATTTTAGAGCAAGTGAGGATTATTGAAATGCTTGAAAAAATAAATAAAATAAAGAGCACAAACAAATAAGATACACAACGATATATAGTGGTTTGGCTTAAGCCAAGCATAATCCACTATCTTAGTTTCTCACTAAGGATTTTTTAATCAATCCATTAAAAACCTCCTATCTCTCCGGATAGGCCCATTAGCAACAAGTTAGGAATTTACATCCTCTTGCTTAACCAAACAAGCCCTCTAACAACAAGCTAGGTATCAAAATCATCTTGCTTAAACAAACAAGTTCTCTAGCAATCTTGCTAGGAAAACCAAGAATAATAAAAATGAGAGGATTTAAGAGTGGACACTCTTAGTTACAAGATCTCTCAATATAAACACAAGATTTGAACAAGATAATACAAATGATAAATAAAGCCTTTAGAGAGAAAAATGAAGAACAAATGAAATAATGAAGCACTTGAAGAATAAACACTTGTAAGCTTGTAATGATCTCTCTTAGTTACCTTGAATCATCCATTTGATCTCTATTTATAGTACATCTTGAGATCTTTGAAGAATATGATCGTTGGTAGTGGAAAAACCACTTTGGGAGAGTGGTTGAACTAGCCGTTAGATGTTGTCTGCAACGAACCAGTCGACAGCTTCATTCAATCAGTTGACAGGTTAGTTTAAATATTTGAACATTGGTTGACTTGTGGATCAAGGCGATCGACAGTTATTTCAGATCGGTCGACAGGTAGTGATGTAGAGGCGGTCGACAGCAAACAACAGAGAGTATGTCGAGCAACCGATCGACAGGTTCATATAGCCAGTCGGTAGGTTGAAACAAATGATTGACATATTAGAATATATATTACAAATGCTGGAGGATACAATTCATAGCATGTATACATTATAACATATTTACATTTCTTTAGTTTAAGTAAATGGAAGGTAAAATATAAATCCATTTACTTTAATACATAAATGTAAATAAGAAAGTACCTCCATTTGAATTCAATAAAAATATCTAAAAAAATCAAAATCCATAACAATAAGAAAGTAGAATTTTGGTTTTAGAACAAATTCAGAATTTAACAATTTTACCACTCTCAAATTACATATCTTCTATTTATTGAAAAATTCATTAAAAATTATTTTAACAACCATGAATATTAGCTATCAAAATACCGAGAGATAAAAATATTTTCTTATAATGTACTAATCTTCCAGACTTGGAGAAAATTATAGATCATTTGGTTTTTATTCTCACATAGGTACTTGAAATTGATTTTTATTGAAAACCATAAACTTGACTCATGACTTGGGGATCAAAACCAAATGTTGTTTTTCATAATCAAAACTAATCACAAATGTAAAACATCAGTATGAGAGGCTTGGGCTCAAGTGATTGATTTGGTAACCTGTCATTGGTTGCTGACAGGTTTGGATACAGGTATTGGGTGCGAATGTGTACATCTTTTGTGAGCTTCAAGGACCTTATATGTGCATTTATGCATTTATGATTATAACTTGGTATTGTTTTATACGAGCCCATGGCATGGTGTGTGATATGACATATGACATATGACATATATATATATATATATGCATATGAATGGAATGCATTGTGTGCCAATGTGATGCATGTGAAAAGAAAGCCTTGTGTGCTAATGTGATGCATGTGAATGGAAGGCCTTGTGTGCCGATGTGAAGCATGAGCATCTTTGCATTCATGAGAAATGAAATGTTACATAAAATGCATAATGATGATGGCATGGGGATAATGATAATGTTGGGGAACTAATAAGTGATTCTTATATTTGTATATGGGGAGTCGGGTGTACTCTATTTTGATCCATCCATGTCTTGATTCCATTGCTTCATTTCTTATATATACTTGTTGAGCCTTGTGGCTCACCTTACTTATTCTTGTCATTCCAAGTAAAGGAAAGGTAGTTATGGAGGGTGAGTCCAGTGGGGCTAGAGCCAAAGTCTAGATTTGTACAGAGATATTCTAGCCAAAAGGTTCTTAGGAGAGTTTTGTTGGTAGGCATATAGAGCAAGGATTTTATTTTATAAATTTTCATTAATGGCCATGTATTTTGATTTGTGTGGCCAATGTGCCCAAAGGAATATGTAAATCAAATTGTCATTCAGAATGTATTATTTTGGCTCCTAGTGATTAGTAGTGAGCAAGTATAAAAAAAAAAAAAAAAGTGTTTCATTGAGTTATTGTTCCTGTAATCACTTTTTTTACGGCCTCCTTTTAGATTTTCTATGCTAGCAGGATTATCCAGGAGAGGGCTGCTACACACTCTCTATCCAATAATTTTTATTTAACTAAAATACTTAGTTACTTGACTAAGTATGAAAGTTACTCGACTATTATTTCTTCTTAGTTGAGTAATGATACAAGTACAGAGACTTGTCTTTTTGCTCTCGAATTATTATTCGATTAAATGATATAGTTACTAGACAAATATGTCAATTAGTTGATTAATTTTTTTGTTACTTGAATAATGCTAGTCCAATACTTAACGAAGAATTGTAATAAGGATTTTGCTACTTTGCTAGAGAGGCTTACCAATCGATTGACAGACACAAGCCAAAATGACGAAAATATCTCTTGCCCATTTGCAAAATTGCTTCCCCTCTCTTTCCCGTGACTGTCTCCAGCGACTGCCTTTGCCTCGCCTTTCACGGACTGACCGTCGCTACATCTTCCCTCTTTGTCACAAAGGATATAGTAATGGTTGGCCAGCGAGATGGGAGGTGGCGAGGCAAAAGTAACGAGAGGAAAACGATCGCTAGGGATGGCCATGGAAAGAGGAGAGATAAGGCGGCCATGGGAAGATGGAGCAATTTTTTAATTGAGTGAGGGCATTTTTGTCATTTTAGCATATTTTGATTAATCTCTTAGTAAAGTTGTCTAACAAAGTAGCAAAATCCTTGTAATAATAACAAAAAGTTATCTAAATATAATATATTTTGAGTATAGGAATGGGTGTTAACGATATTCAAGGTCGGTAGAGAAAGAGGAATTGGGTGGTTGACAAAGCTGCTTGCAACAGCTTGACCATATTAATAAAATCAACAAAATGAACATTCAAAGCAGAAATAGAAAATTCTTCTTCCCGCCACCCAATTCCCCATAAATACCTCAATTTTCAATTAATCTACTTCAACAATTTATTTTTATATTTTTGTAATCATTTAAGACTTGACTATTATTTATATTGAATGGCAGGTATAACTGTAGATATAAAGAACTAGGTGGGCATTTACTATAAAATTTTATTTTTTTTCATAAGAATATTTTTAAAAATAAAATCAGTTTGGTTTTTTCTTCATTCTTGAAGAAACGCTTTTCGTTAAATATTTTTATTAATTAAAATTTACCAAAAACAAAATACCCTAAAATTAAAATAAGTTTATTGTTTGCAATTTTTATCTCTTTCTTTTTTCTTCTAACCTCAAAATTTCTAGGAAATTTTAAGTTTTGACCCATTATAAATTTAGTCTTTTGCAATTTTGATTTTTATCACTTTAGTCACTAAATTTTGATTTTGTTACAATTCAAACTATCTTTTAATTTTTTTTCCAAAACTAATATTAAATTAATATAAATCTCAAAATTATTTGATCGTAAGATTTATGTTAATTTTGACATTAAATCATTTTAACTTTATATTAATATATATTACCTCGGTTTCTTTTAATAAAAATTTAAAATTAAAATTTAGCTACTATGTTGTGATGATAAAAATTAAAATATAAGAATTAATTTTTTACAAAATATAAAATTAAGAAAATATAGGGTAATTTACCAAGAAGGAAAAAAAAGATACTTTTATTCTCATCTTAATTTTCTTAAAAAATCTCACACGGAACAACAACTGGCAACAGCAGCTGGTCAAAGAGAAGCAATTTATGCAGGGAATTTCAAATTCAAAGCTCATCTTTAGCTGGTCTTTGGTCACACCCACACCCACACGCATAGACCTTATAATTTTAAAAAATCATTTGCCAAATAACTCAATGGTTCAAACTCCAATCTCTTTCTTCTTCTTCTTTTCTTCAAATCAAATATTTTCCATCTTGCTTCCTCTGCCATGAATGCTCGGGCAGCCTCGCTCTCATGGAACGTGTCTTTGAATTTGAATCAGAATGAATGGCCACCCCCACCCACCCAGTCAAATCCCAAGCCACCCTCGCCATTTCCTTTCTCCTATGCCTATATAAAGCTCCACACCTCACCCATATATGGTATATCCATCGTCATCACATTCATTCCGACCTCGCCATTTCTATTTATCTTTCATCTTTCAACTTTGATCCTTGTTGTTAATCAGCATTCAACATTAATTAATTATATATCATGGCCGGAAAACCCCGTAGCAGCAAGCTTGGCGTGGTCCTGGTTCTATGCCTGTGCATGGCCCTGCTCCTCGCCGCCGCCGTCGATGGCCGCTCCATCGGTTCTTCGCTGCATCACCGCCACCGCCATGTAAAGGTGCAGTCCCCGCCGAGGCCGAGTGGCTATGGAAGGGGCGCCGGTCGTAATAAGTTCGCAGGAGTTCTAGCTCTCTGGGGGATCAAGAACTCCGGCCCAAGCCCGGGGGAAGGGCATTCCTTAGTGAACGGTGCGGGCCATAATTGAAGGCTCTCGTCAAAATTAAGTTCTTATATTTGGGTATTAAACAGTCACTAAAGTTCAAGATTCTTTTTATAAGTAGTTCATTATGGGTATGGCTTCTTTTGTTCAATGGTTAAACACAAACACCAGATTAAACTGTATGGAAAAATTAGCTAAGTGAGTGCGGAAATAAATATTTCCTTATGTTTTTCTTCTTGAGAAAGAAGAGTCCATTGGCTTGTAGTTATGATGAATTCAGAGCAGTTATTTAATATCAATATTAGCTTCATATTTCGTAGAGATTCAATGGCATTGAGATTGATGGTACCGTTACATTACGTAAAATATTTTTGCCATTTTCACTCACCGATACAACATTTCGGCACACATAATTATTAGTTTGTAATAGTGTAATTATATTAGAAATTCTTAAAAAATATTAATTTTTTATAGAATTGAAACCACGGTGAAGAGCGCTAATCAGTACTGGTATGTTGCCCATGTCGGCCAACCTTATGTTGCCCGACGCACCCCCCCTCCCTCATTATCCCACATACATACACATATATACATATATATATGAAAATAATTTTATGTTTTTTTAAATGTTGTTATGAATTATTAGATAAATAAATTATTAGTTTGGTCTTTCAATTAAAATTACACTTATAATTACAGTTATTTTAATAATTATAACTATAATTATAATTAATACTTTATTTATTTTTTAATTATAATAAAATTTATACTCATTTTATATTTTTTTAATTGTGTCTATCAAGTGTAATTAAATCGATCAAATTACTCATATGGGTTCATTTAATTTTGGGGGAGGGGAGGGGAGGGGGGAATGAGGGGTCTAATTGGAGGGGGGGGTTTAGGTATGTTATTGTCTAGGCTACATAGTGTCAAATAACAAAAACGGTTTGATATTTTTTATTTTTTTTAATTTTTTAATTTGTTCGATTTGAGCATCTATTTTATCGAGTTGGTTTGGTTTTAAAAAAAAATTGATACATTCATTTTGAATAATTTGATTCATTTGGTTATATCCAATCATTTATGTTGCCCGACATTGACATAACCCAAAGAATAACAGAGTTAAAACCCCTTCGTATTAAACCCCCCATTTCGCAACCCCCTAATTAAATCAAGTCAGACCCTTCTAAGTAATTTGATCGATTCAATTACACTCATATTTGACAGACGCAATTTAAAAAAATATAAAATGAGTACAAATTTTATTATGATTAAAAAAAGTAAATAAATTATTAATTATAGTTATAGTTATAATTATTAAAATAACTATAATTTTAATTTAATAGACGAGAACTAATAATTTATTTAAATAATAATTTATAATAATATTTAAAAAAATATAAAATTATTTTCATATGTGCATGCATATGTGTTTATGTATATGGGGATAATTGGGAAGACGGGGATTGGGTGGTGGAGGAGGCCCACATCTGACAACATATCAGTGCTCGAGTGCTAATTAAGTATAACTAGATAGTGAGCGGTAAATACAGTGGATTGGTGACATAGCACAAAAACAGAGTATAGATCCATCATTTATAGAACAAGTGAAATAGAAAAGTATACCATTGGAGGGAGGCACCAAAAATAGGAAGAAAAAAAAAAGAACTAGACATGATAGATCATACCCCAAGAGCCTAGATAAGTGTGATATATATTGAGGATAAGTAAGTAAGGAAACAACACTAGCTAGATATCTTTTGGGCTAAATGTTAGCAAAGAACTCCAGGGTTAAGCGTGAAGCTCAAGGATGAGTGACCCCCTAGGAAGTTCGCGTAGACCCATCAAGGTAAGTTGTCTCGGTTCTTTCTATCACTTGATACAAGATTTCACGAGTGGAATCAAAGTCGACTCCCGAGCCTCTAAGCGCGATGGTGGGGCAAACCTCAGTGAGGACGCTGAGTCCCTAAGGGAGGTGCGTGTAGGCACCTTAGGCGAATCCCACATCAGCCATGCAAAGGGGGAAGATCTAGGACCGGTTGTAAGGTCGCATGACAAGGACGTCATGTGCTCAAGGGAGGAAAAATGTAATACCCCAAGAGCCCAGAGAAAAATAGTATATATCGAGGATAAGTAAACAAGGAAACAACACCAGCTGGATACATTTTGGGTTGAATGTATGCAAATAACTCTAGGGTTAAGCGTGCTTGAGCTGGGGAAGCTCAAGGATGGGTGACCCCCTGAGAAGTTCGTATAGGCCTATCAAGGTAAGTTTACCCGTTCCTTCCTACGGTTCGATGCAGGATGTTGCACTTGTACAAATTGGAAAATTGTAGAATGTATATTATGGTTGGGAAATGCGAAATTGGTTGAAGGAAATGGTTTCCTTGTTGACCTTATCCGAGGTTTATAAAGTACATTATATTATTCACCTAAAACGATTTAAGGAGAGATGTGGCGAGATTTGTTTCACAATCTCTAATGTGTCAACAAGTTAAAGCCGAATGTCAGAAACTCTCAAATTCATGGCAATTGTTATCAGCTCAGAGTGGAAGTGGGATAATGCTCCCATGGACCTTGCGTAGGGATTGCCTAGGATGGCAAAGGGAACGAGGCTGCTTGGGGTGCTAGTAGTCGAGATGACTAAATCAACCCTTCTTGGCTAATTAAGAAAAAGTTTTCCCTAAATCATTGGGCAAAGATGTATATTAAGGAAGTAGTAAGATTGCATGGTATTCTGTCAAGTATTTTGTGAAGTGTTGCATGTTGCCATGAGGACCAGATGGAAGTTTAGTACTACATTTTGTTCGCTGATTGGAAAATAGATAGAGAGAACTCTCCAGGCATTGGAGGAGATGTTGTTGGCACGTGCGTTTGATTTCTTTGGTAGTTAGGGCGATCATCTTCCAATAGTGGAGTTCGCTTACAGCAGTAATTACCATGCCAGTATTGGGACACCACCCTATGAGGCATTTTATAGCAGTCCATGTAGGACGCTAGTGTATTGGGAGGAGGATGGATGCCTTGTTGGGACCCCGAGTTATTGGAAAAAAAATTAGAAATCAGAACCGTTAGGGCCTAGGTGAAGATGGGCCAAGATAGATAGGGAAGTTATGTAAACCGAATCCGCCGGGATTCAGAATTTGGGATGTGAGACCATATATGGTTAAGGGTAATGCCATGAGGAGCGTGAGATATTTGGAGCTCGGGGAAACCCAGCCCTCATCCCATTGACTCTTTTAAGAATTAGAGTGCAAATTTGACCTTTGACGTATAAATTGGCCTTGTTTGGCCAATGTGCATTCAGTGTGGCATGGATCAACGTTAAGAAAGTATGTGTTGGATCCTTATCATATGGTTAATTTTTCTTTAGACTATAAAGGTCATGCGCGATGTGTGATATGAGAAAATGTCATTGAACATTTCAAAACGATAAGAGAAGAATAGGATTATAAATCGATTATGTTTTGTAATAGCCGATGGTAATGTCACAATCAAGGCGAGGTTGCTCGAGAATTTGAGGACGAGCTAAGGCATTTCCTTTCTAGTTGTTCGTGTGGTCAGATGCAAATTTGGCGACCAAATTCTTTAAAGGGGGGAGAAACTGTAATGACCCTAAATTGGGTGTAACGCCCCGTTTTCCCAAGCGCGTTATTTCTTAGGACAATCCTGGGACAATAATTTTTTTTTTCTTTCGAACTCCTATACTAAACCACATCATTCCTCAAAAGTCCCAGAATTTCCATGCATTATTTTATCTCAAAAAGAGAGAATCATCATGTACATACCTCAATTGCGGAAGCTAGAATCGAACCTGTCATCTTACTTTAATATAAATTATAAATCAAGTCTTTACATCATCATTTCTCGAACTTAATCCTCAATATGACTTAAAACATAACATACGTCTCATTTATCATCAACTCATAACATGCGTTCTTACTCATCTGAACCCTAAATGGGGTTATTCATCGTCATCATTAACTATATGGTTACATCATCATTCCTCATACGTCAATCATCAATCGTACCTTATATCTTGGACTTCCAAATCGTTCAGATTTCAAAGTAGCAGTACTTAAACACATGGGCTACATTACATCATTCATCTCATCATTCGTTCATCATACACTTAGCTAAGTGCCATTTTATGCCTCATTCATCTTCGTACCTGCTACAATTTCCATCTGGAACGTTTGAATGTTCCAGGGGCAAAGCCCAATTAGATGATGAACCATCTAAGTAAGCAGTACAAAAATTCTTTTCGTGCATGTATGCAATATGCAAAATGTCCTCGTAGTTTTCGACTTGAGTCAACCGCACCCAACTGCTGCTCCCCATTTTTACAGTCCCTTTCCTGGACCGATGTGTATGGGTGCACACTTGGTAGAGCAGCGGTACCAGTTCATAATCCCAAGCCCTTTATGCAATACATGATCAATAATATCATCGTGAATGTATGCACATTTCAACATCAATACATGTAAATGCAATCTACATGACATAACCACATCAAGACATGACAACATGATAAAATCATTTTCATCAAATCAGGTTTTGGGAAAACTACTTTTAACTCAAGCATTTTCATAGAACTAAATTCATTTTGGTAAGTACTACTTACCTTTAACGCATCTCATGACATCTCGATTCATGTGCCAGACTTCTAACATAGTGAATTCGGATCCTCAATCACACCCTGGCCATCATATTCGTTTAATAATATCAATAATCTATTTTTCCTAATTTTCTCATATCTTTCTTTTATTTCTTCCTATTTTCCTCAAAATTCCTTAAACATTTCCCTCAACAAATAATTCATGAATAAATAATTCCTCAATAATACCTTAACTAAATAATTTCTTAATAAATCCATACTAAGCATTTCTCAAATATTTATCTATGATAATTCATAAAATAAATTTCCTAATTAAATAGAATTTTCTAGGGAATTTTTATTTACCTTAACTTAGCCCCTCGAACTGTCTCGATATACGTGTCCTGACCTCGAAATGCGTGATCGACCTCGATTGTCATGCAAGTCCTCGATTCTTGCACACCACCTCAATTTTCGCACATTACCTCGCTTCTCGTGCATTTATCTCGATTTTTGTGCGACATTTTAATTTACACGCGTTGCCTCGATTTTTGTGCATCGCTTTGAAACGCGTGCCCGAACCATTTTTTCTTACCAAAATCTCCAGAATAATAATACACCTTCATTTCCCATTTTCCAAGATTTTTCAGAATTTTTTCTATATTTCTTTTCCTTTTTCTTCTTTTCTTTTCTTTTCTATTTTTTCTTTTCTTCCTCCTTACTGTTCATCTTCTTCTCCCTCACCCGACCCCTGCACCTCCTTCTTCTTCTTCCTCTTCCTTTTCTTCTTTCTTCTTTATTTTCTTTTTCTTTCTTTTCTTTTCTCTTTTTCTTCTTCTTCTTCTTCTTCTTCTTCTTCTTCTTCTTACTTGCGGCTTCTTCTTCACGGACAGCCTGCAACTGCCATGCGCATGGCCGCCTCGCTTGGCCATTCGGCCACCGCTGGTCACCCCAGCTTCCTTGCACACACCAGCCCGTGCCTTCTTCTTCACCTAGCACACGCGCACGGCCCAGCCACCGCACCGCCGCCTTCTTCCTCTGGCCACGGCCCTACTCGCTCGGCTTCCTCGCGGACAGCCATGGCCGCTGCACTTCGACCATCGCTGCTCGTAGCCGCGAGCTTGCTGCTCTCGCTCCATCACGCGTCGACCTGCTCTCATTGTCTCGGCCAGCTCCCAAGCTCTCTTTTCTCTCGCGGCTCTCTCATCCCACTCTCTGTTTCTCTTTCTCTCGGCTCTCTTGCGGCCATGGCCGAAATCGGCCATTACTCCTTCGATCTCTCTATCTCTCTCGATATATATATGGACTAAGTTGCTTGGGCGCTACTCTCCCCTCGACAACTCTCTGCAAATCTCTTAGCCCAAACCAAAATGCTCCAAGCTTGCCTCCCATGCCTTCCAACATGCTGCAACATGCTTCCCACGCCTCACGCACACAGGCACATTACATATATATATATATATATAATTTATATATTATATACTAATAAAATTATAGAATATATATTTTTTTAATCCCCATAATTATTCTATATTACACTCGAAAATATCTTAAATTGTAATTATACCATTTAACGACCAATTAAAATTGCATAACGATGCTTAAATCCAAAATTAATAATCGACAATTACTCAATAAAGACTGATTTCACCACCGGGCCCTTGATTCATCCTGTAATCGGCTAAGGGCTGATCTTTATGAAAAATCGGAGCTCCCCTAGGGTTCCATTGAATTCCCAGACGTCTCCTGTGACAATTTGGTATTTCAGCCTAATTCGAACCTGTATTTTTAACTGTACTGAAAACCATCTCAATTTCGAATTCTTTTACTTCCATAAATCCTATCTCGGAACGCTTATCGAGATTATACTATTTTCCATAGCCAATTACGCTCCAAGGCATTCCCTCCAATCGATTCGGCGATTTATGTTGTTATCGAGCCTATTTTTCGATATTTAAATCTCACTTAAATGACGTGACAAGCTTACACCGAAACGAGGTATTACATTGGGTCTAGGTGTTTTTAATATTTAATGTTAATGTAATGGCATTCTAAATGTGGATCTAAGTATTTTAATACTTGATGATAATTTGTTTTGATGGCATAAAAAAAAATTAATGTTGGATTAGTATGAAACTTTCTTTGGGTCATGAGATCATGAATTTAGATGAATGGGCCACAATCAATTAGTTAATGAGTTTATGGGCTATCAGGTGGGCTATATCATTGTTGGGTTGGGCTAAATGATAAAGGAAATTTAAATTTTATTAAATGGAAAAAAAAATTAAAGTGGGTAGCCAAAGAGTCCTTGAAAGTGTTGTCTATGTGAGCAAGGGTGAATTGGTCTTTTTGCAGGAATAAACATGCAAACCCTGCAGCCACTTTCCCCCTGATCCTCTGGTACACCTATCCTCTTATTATGTTCCTTTTTCGCAGCGATTTGCTCCCCTGATTTTATTTCCATTACTTTCATTCTTCTTTTCCAACTGTTACATAGTCTTCTTCTTCTCTTTGTTATTGTGCCCTCTGCATATATCTCTCTCTGTCGTTGAAGCTCAGTGAAGGGAAGAGCTCGACCTACAGTATTGTCCTAGAATTACTCCTTAGGCAAGTTTCTTTCAATCATTCCTTCTTCATTTCTGCAAGTAATCCTTGTACCATTTATCTTTTTATTCTGTCGAGCAAGCCTCATAGTTGCCTCATCCATTCTTGCTCATTATATGTTGATTATTTATAAACGTGCATAAACTGATCTAATGTGTTGTATGTGGATTTTTGGTGCTTCATGAGTCTTTCCTTGAGGGTTCAAATGGGACTTACATCACCCATAATTCCTTTTCGTGGATGGCTTTGTTGGTTAGGAAAGGATGCAAACACCTCACTTGTTATGTATTCGTTGGACTGTGTCACATAGATATATGTTTGTGTATATATATGAACTGTGAGCCTTTCTGCAGTGTATTGATACCTTGTTCTACTTCTTATGGGTCTCCTTGTGGTCTTGAATAGAGCTTAATATACTCCAAAAATCCTTTCTGTGAGTGGTGTATTTTCAGATTAAAGAAGAAATGAAACCTAGCTCGTCTTTTTGTTTTGAAGGTGCAACGTTTCACGCTTATATATATAAATATATATATGTAATTAATAAGCCCCATTCGAATTAATGGAGCTTCCAGCCATTTGGATGGGAGCTCTGTATTTAGCGAGCCCCATTCGAATGACCCATGCTCTGTTCGAATGCCTTATCTTGTTTGAAAGCCTAATTCGAATGGTACAATGTACCATTCGAATGTCACTTGCTTCCATTCGAATAGCCCATTGTTTGATTCGGATAACTTATATATATATATATATATGCCATATATATGTCCAAAAAGAAAGAAATCCATTTCAGCAAAATTCAATCCCAATTTCGACCTCTATTCATCCAAAATCTCTAAAAACTCAAAAGACAAAAGTTGTAGATCCTTGTCTTGGATTTCTACAGCATCTTAAAGCACCTAAATCAGAGCTTGAACAAGAGAGTTATGCTCGGAATACCAAACGCTATTGAAACTGTATAGTCACATTCGAATGTATCGAAATAACAACTTCAAACCCGATTTCAACCTTTATAAAGCCCGAATATCTTAAAACTCAAAACATGAAAGTTGTAGATATTTTTCTTTGATTTACATAGAATCTTGAATCAGCTCAATCAAAGCTTAGACGCAAAGTTATGCTCGAATTACCAAACGATATCGGAACTGTCTAGAATAATCTCATTCGAATGAGTCCCTCCCACATCCAAATGAATTTCATGTAAGATGACCAAATTTCTATGATTTTTGCCTAAAATTAAAATTCAATAGTTCCCTCATTTGAATGAATTTCCCTATCATTCAAATGTGCTAGAAATCATTCGAATGTGCCATTCAATTCGTGATTACTATAGCAAACCTGACCATGCTTCATTCTTTTAGCTATATCTCCTTGTAATGATATCCGATTTAAGATCTGTTTGATGTGTTGGAAATTAGACTTCCTAGGATTCCATTCGATATATTATTTGAATGATTTGGTCACATTTTGAACCCGTAACAACTCGATTAATTTTTGCCAAGAATTTTGTAACTTACTGTTTCATGAAATCTGACCACCTGGTGTTCCTATAACTTTTTGTTCCCATCTCCAAATTAAGATCCGTTTATTGGGATGTAAACTAGACATCCTAGGCTTCGTTTTGATATATTACTTATGTTATTTGGATTTATATTGAGTCTGTAATAACCCCATAAATCTTGACCAACATTCTGGAAATTTCTGTTGTGAATCATCCTATATATATTCATGCCTCATTCGAATGGTATTGTGTACCATTCGAATGTCACTCGTTGTTTCATTCGAACAACATCGCCCTCATGATTCAAACAACCCTATATATATATATATATATACTCCTGATTGATTCAAATAGCCCTTGCATATATGTTTATTCACCATTCGAATGGCCCCCCATTTAATTTTTTCAAAAATATATATCAATGTCAATTTACATAATTATTGAATGAATTTAAGGGATTATGTGATGAGAAAAATAACGTATTAAGTCTCTAATATTCCTCAAATGGTAAATCAAGATTTAACCTTAAATAGTATCTCCCAAAATTGACTCTGTGTTATAATTTACATCTTGAATGTGATAAATACTATGAAATAAGATTTGTTGAAATTATTTGATGATGGTAAAATACTCAGTATGGGTAAATGGTGTTGAAAGTATGAATATTGAGGAAACAAGAAATGATGTACTTTTGTATATGTTGAGAGTCTGCGAAATTTGATACTGATATTGAAATGATGTACTTTTGTATATGTTGATTGATGGCTTGAGAGCCTACGAGATTTGATACAGATATCGAAATGATGCACTTTTGCATTTATTGATTGATGGCTTGAAAGTTTGCGAGATTTGATACTGACATTGAAATTTGATGCACATTTGCATAGTGGTACATGGTCACATGATATATTTAAGTTTGAATTGATAAATTCATGAATTATGAATCATGTATATAACTGTGGAGTTCTTGATTACTCTTCTTGGTGTTATCATGTTCTTAGATCCTATACATTGTTCATTGTTTCTTGAACTTGCTGAGCCTTGTGGCTTACTTGATCTTCCTTGCCATTTCAGGTAAAGAAAAAGCTATTATTGGGGTAAGTCCAGTGGGATTAAGGCCTAGGGATAGTGGTGGACAGAGATGTGTCCTAACTTTGAAGATCCTAGTTAGTGATTAGATGAGACTTGTAGTTGATGAGAATTTTTTTTTGTTTATTGGCATTTGATCCTCTTATTATCTTGTATGGTCATCAAGCCTAAACTCATGAGATGTTGGAATTGTAACTAAACCTTATTTAAGTTTCCGCTGCTAGTAATGAAGTGAATTGTTTATTTTAATTCGATTTTGTTCTATATCATCTCTGTGATGACCTCCTTTCGAATATCCTATGCTAGCAGGAATATTCGGGAGCGGGCCTTACACTGTTACATTACGTACAAATGTTGTTCCATTGGTAATTTCATATTTTGTAGAGATTCAATGGCATTGAGTCAAGTAAGTTTAAGAATTAGTGGATTAAGTTCAAACATTACTCGATTGCTAAATAATGTTACTCAATTAAGATTATCAGTTATATTAGTCATTGCTCAACTAATATATATGTTACTCGATTGAAAAATAATAATACTCAATTACAAGCATATCTTAATCGATTAACATTTCGATCATTTGCATAATTAAAGTTATTACTTGATTAACCCACTACAAAAAAACTAGTATTTAGGAGCGATTTTGTTTGCATTTATCGACGATTTTTAGCAATCGTTGGTATAACCACCGCTAAGTGATATTTTTAGGGACAATTTGGAAACCGCTGCAATTAGCGGCGGTTTTTAAAATTTAGTAACGATTTTAAAACTGCCGCTAAAATTAATTGAATTTAATATTAAATTATTTAACAGCCGTTGTTTTCCGCACGCGAGCAAAACTAACGCTCGCAAGGCCCCGCCCCTATGTGACCGCATTTGCGTCCACCTACCCTACTGCGCTTGCTGGAATTTATTCCAGTAATTTCCAGCAAATGCCTTCCCCGAGTTTCGATCCCATGACCTGCCATATGTGCGTGCGCGTGCAAAGCCATTTTGTAATATACTCGCGCATATTAATTATAAAGTAATCGAACCACTATTTTTAAGAATTCCCTTTGGAGCCACAAACTCAAGTTTTTGAAATTACACTTGGCCCCAAATTAAATAAAATAAAAAATAATTCTATTTTTTATTGAATTGAATTAAATTAAATTAATTAATTGAACTCTCAAAACACCTAAAAAAGAGTTAACACATTAAATTAATTAATTGAACATAAAATGTTTTAAACTAATTAATTGAATTAAATAAATTAATTGATTAATTAAGTTAAAACAAATAAATTAATTGATAAAATAAAATAAATTAATTGATTAAAAAATAATTTTTTTTGATTATTTTGTAAAATTTAATTTAATTTTTAAATTATTAAATTTTTTTGAAATTTAATTTTTTATTTTTTTATTACTGAATTTTGCGGCGGTTGTTTAAAACCGCCGCAAAATTTATTTTTTGAATTTTTATATTAATAAATTTGGCAGCAGTTTTGACAAAACTACCGCTAATTTAATTTTTTATTTTTTTATTACTGAATTTTGCGACCGTTGTTTGAAACTACCGTAAAATTTATTTTTTGAATTTTTTATTAATAAATTTGGCGGCAATTTCGACAAAACTGCCACTAAATTTAATTTTTTATTTTTTTATTGCTGAATTTTCTGGCGGTCGTTTAAAATCGCCATAAAATTTAATTTTTTTTGAATTTTTTTATTAATGAATGTGACGGCGGTTTTAACAAAGCTGTCGTTAAATTTAATTTTTTATTTTTTATTACTAAATTTTGCAGTGGCTGTTTAAAATTGCTGCAAAATTTATTGTTTGAATTTTTTTATTAATGAATTTGACAACAATTTTGTCGAAACTGTCGCTAAATTTAATTTTTTATTTTTTATTACTCAATTTTACGACGGTTGTTTAAAACTGCGGCTAAAATTAATTTATAATTTTAAATTAATTTATTTTGTTGCAATTTTTCAAAACTGCAGTAAAAAACATATTTGCGGCAGTTTTGAAAATTGTTGCAAAAAACTCGTTTTTTTGTAGTGACCCCTTTTAATACTCAAGTAAAATATGATTTTATTCGACTACAAATGTTACTTAGTCAATTAATAATTCAAGTATAAAGGCTTGTTCTCTATCCAATAATTTTTATTCTAATAAAGTATTTAATTACTTGATTAAGTATGAAAGTTAGTCGACTACAAATGTTGTTTAGTACCCATTTGATATTCAATTCAAACTTTCTTTTGACCACAAGAATGTAGAACATTCTCTGTTGCAGGAAGATTCATGCCTACAATTCAACAGGTCAACATGTTGTTAATGGACCAACAAAGCATGCGGCATGTTATTTTATTTTACTTCATCTTTCAGAACATTTATCTTATCAAAATTTAAGATTATTATATGTAAGTTGGAACTGAAACTTAATTCACCTTTTATTTGATTTTACTTATTAATTAATTTGATTATGAGCCTAATTTTATTGTAAAACTAATCAAGATTGGTTTAGGTTAGAATTACTATAAAATCCCAATCAATCCCGCTCATGGGGTGTGTGGAAATCGCAAAAACTAATCACATCCAATTTTAACCCTTCATTGAAAAAAGGGCAAAAATAAAAAATCACCCCCAGGTTTTAAGAAATTGTAAAAATACCCTTGTACTATTAAAAATTCATGTTTTCTCCCTTGTGAATTAACCGATGTAGTACAAAGGACCTTATAAATTAACAAATGTTAGTTTTGAAATCTGGTAACTAGGGAATGTACCAAAGTACCCCTATGGGACCCACGTGAATGACTAAAACAATAAGTAGTTAGAACAAACAAAATCAATGAAATAAAAAAATAAAGAAAAATTAATTAATAAAATTTCAAAATAATATATACTTAACATCCAAATATCAATGCACATGCAAATTCAAAATGAAAAAAAAAAAAGAGAAACAAAAAAGAAATAAAGTAAACACCTTTTACAATTATATAAAAATATTTTTCCAAGGAATAATTAAATTTAGTATACGTACTAAATTAAGTAATGAAGAAATAGAGTTACATTCAATCATATATTAGTAATAAGTATAGTAAATCAAATGTTTTAGGAAGAAAATACAAGTATTTAGAACTAAAACAAACACTTTACTTTGATATAGTTGAAAAATGTCAATACTGAAACCAACATACATATTCTGATAGTGTGATTAGGCCATCTCCAACCACACTTCTTATTTTCTTCTCTATTTCACTCTCTATTTCATTTATTTATTAATAAACTTCAATTCTATATATTTTACCTTATTAATAATTTTCACTATTAATACACAAAATCAATAATCAAATATACGAAATAATCAGATACCTGCATAAACAAAATTAATAATTAAATACGCACAATAATCAAATATACACATACACAAAATCAATAATTAAACTCACAAATTAATAATCAAATACACAATATCAATCATTAATACAAAAATAAATTAAAAAACTGTGCTCCATTTGCTCATTCTTCCAAAAAGATAATTTTGTCATCACACCATTACATTTAACGTCAATAATCTTTCAATAGGGTGGAAAATATGAATTTTCAATAGTGCAAGGGTGTCCTTGTAGTTTCTTAAAATTTCGGGGGTGGTCTTTGATTTTTGCCCTTGTAAAAAACATTTTTTGTCCCCCTAAACAAATTAATTACACTCTATACTCACTTTTGTCAGTGGAGTTTCTTTGGACAATCAAACCCGATTACGAGTGCAATTTAAGTTTTGAGTTTTTAACACAGTTTTCAGTTCAAATCTACCTTAATATGTTGTACTAACAACCATAATTAAAACTGATATCCAAAGTGGCATAGATAGTAATTAGTTTATTTGAGTAACTATAAAGTGTAATTAGTTTGTTTGATGAACTAAAAACGATTTTTTTCTACGAAAAAGTCAAAAACGATTGTGTCCATTTATTTTTGATTTTTTGTGTTTTTTCTATTAGTGTTAGGTCATCTATATATAGAGGCGAGGCAGATGTTGAGTATAATGCATCTTTTAAAGCTAGATAGTTATTCATCTATTGTAAATAAACCTAAATATGTGATAAAAACAACCAACTGGATACTACGCTTCCTTAAGGAAATTTGGTGGCTTTGACTTTTAATGTTGGAAATAATGAAGACAGATAATAATAACTTAAAGATAGTTAGTATTTTAATAATTCTTTCCATGCCCAACTAATAGGAAAGTGTTGTGAGAATTTCATATAAAGTAATCTTGAATGTGAATTGAATCAATGATTTTGACTGAAGTTCCTAGTGCTAGGGTCGACAGATATGAAAAAGAGAAATAAATGAGAAAGAAAGAGGGACAGAGCATTCAGATTTCACCTAATTTTTAATTATTTTCAGTAACGTTGATTTTTAAAAGGATACATTATTATAAAAAATTCAATTTTTAATTTAGAAAAATTCGTAGACCTTACCTAAAATTTTTCTAAATTACACTGACTTATCCCAAAGTTTTTTAAAATAACACAAATCTCTCCTACCATTAATAGAATATGAGAATTGACTAATTTGTCCATGTATTTAAATTACTTAGTCTTTCTTTCTCTTCCCTCAATTTCTCTTTCCCTATCACTCCAACACACATAACTATAAGTCCGACGATGGCTAAGTCCTTGTTCTATCATTGACTCTCATTGGAATATCTATTCTTTCTTTTTTTTCTCTTATTTCTTTCTTTTCTCATCTCTTTATTTCTTTCTTGTTTGCGAAGCCACCTGAAACCAAACCTATTTGTGATGTGGTTATCTCTTTTCAACGAGGTTGCAGCAGGATAGGAAAAAAAAAGACAAAGACAATTCTCTTTAAGCAACTCTCTCTCTTTCTTGGTTCAAATATTTTTATTTTTGTCTCTCCCTCTAGATCGAAACCCAAATGACTAGGTTTTCGTCAAATTCAACTATCTAGATTTATAATTGATCGATTTTGTAGCATTCTCTTCTTTCTCTTTAATTTTCTACATTCTTGGACATCTAGGTTTTATAACAAAATCTGGATCTACGCTTCGATCTAGTTCTATTGTCTAGATCTAGAAATCAAAAAATAGATTTGGAAACATTACGGTTCAAAAATGAACAACTGAATCCAAATTTTTGGGTTCGATGGTTTGTCTTTTTTGGGTTCAATAAAGCAATGGGATTTTATTCCATTGCCGATTGTCTAATTGGTGGTAATAAGGAAAAACCCCATATAACAACCCGTTAGTAGATCTAAGCGTTATGGGTAATTTATTTCAGATATTTGAGTTTTGCTTTAATTAATTGTTGAAAATAATTTATATGTTGGTAAGAGGAAATTAATGAAAATAATAATTTTGTAGGATGATAAATGTAAATGAAATTAAAATTATAAGCCCACGTAAATGGAGTTTAAAATGTGTGGAAGAGTCCAAAGTTATGGGATAAATGGGCTTGGGCCTAATATAAGTAGACTCTTGATTTGGGCTTAGGCCTATGTGGGTATTAATGCGGATTGATTAAAGAAATGGGAAAAGAAATGATAAGTGGTGAGAAATTTTCATAAGGGGCATGGATATTTTAGGTGATGTGTGTGTAGTGGAAAGCAAAATGGGAAGAGGAAAAGGAATGGGTGGTTGGAGTTGGACGATAGCCCATTCCCACCCCATTTTCTCTTGCTTACTCTACACTCATTCTTCTTCTTCTCTCTCTCCATTCTCTCTTGCTCTCCCTCTCGTTGATCTCCTCTTCTTCTTCATCATCACTTTCTTCTATTCTCTTCATTTATTGCTCTTGGTTGAAGTTCAAGTGGAGAGTTGCAAATTTTGGGAGTGTTTTGCATTTCTTTGAAGTAACACCATTTAGGGAAAGTTATAATTGCACTTAAATTTTATTTTGTGCAAGTTTCTTTTTCTCTCTTTTTCCATTTGATGCAAAATGTTGTCTTCTTCATTATGTTGAAATCATTTTCGGTAAAATGGCTTCTCTCATTTGGTTGTAAATGCTGTATTAATTTTTTAACTTGTGAGTTTTTCATTTGAGATGGTTTTGGGTCTGTTTGAAAGTTTACATGGGGTATATTTCATCCCATATTTCATTCATGGAATGGAAATTATGGGTTTGGAAGCTAGATGAGGGGGTTTTGGTGTGTTTGGTATTCATTTCGTATGTTTTTGGTTGCATCAAGTCGACTTATCTATGGGTTAAATCGACTCGGCAGAGGCTTGTCGCTGCAGTCATTTTTCTCCCTATTCTTAGATAAGTTGACTTATTTTTTTCCTAAGTCGACTTAGCCTCAGTCGACTTATTTTCTCCTTAAGTAGACTTAATGAATTCTGTCAACACTGCGCATGTTGCACTATTTTGACCATAACTTTTGATGTAGAATTCAAAATTAAGATCCATTTGAAGGGTCATAAACTAAACTTTGAGGGTTTCGATTTGATATATAATATTATATACTTTAGTTATTATTTGAGTTGGTCAAGGCTTTCCTCAATCCAAATTAAGCATGATTGTTGCTCTAAGTTGTTATTAATTGTTTCCTCTAGCATCACTCAATCCTCTAAAATACTAGAATGTGATTGAAAGCATATACATATGTACATGCATAGGCTCATGAATGAATATGTTATTGAAATATGTATAAATTTGCATGATGTTCATGATGTGTATATTTCTGTAATGGAACATATACGTTATATTTATGTGAGATCTCGTCGGCATTTGCATGGCATTATTATTTGGGCCCTTATTATTATTATTTTGGCACGTTGGCTATATTCCACGAATGAGAAAAGAAATATCTTATGGAGTGCTTGACGCGGGTGAGATGACCATATAGATCGGTAGGTGATGCTCAAACCAATGAGTGGTAAATTGATTTATATATATATATATATATGTATATATGCATACATGCATGTGAATAAATGGCTTGAAAGCCGAGGTGATCCTCGTATACGGAAGGCCGTGTGAGCCAATGTGATGTATAGAGATCTATGTGATTATGGGAAATAAAATGTTGCATATATCCTTAATGATGATGGTATGGAATGGTATTAATAATGAAAATTGAATGATGGGTTTAAATTGTATTGGGGAGTCGGGTGTACTCTATTTCTGTTATCAATCCCTTCATTCTTATTTTCGTTACTATTTATATACTTGTTAAGTCTTGTGACTTACCTTGTTTAATCTTTGTCATTACAGGTAAAGACAAGGAAATTGTTGGGGGGGGTTCTAGTGGGGCTTGAGCCCAAGTTTAGAAGTGTACAGTGACGTTCCCAAGAAAAAAGGTCCGTGTTGGTAGTTTTGCTGATGGGCATATTGTGAGGAGATTTTTATTTTGTTAAATCAATTAGTGCCCTTGTATTCATTTTTTATAGGCCATAGTTCTTGAATGATGTAAACTTATATTAAGGCTTCCGTTGCATATATATTTATATATGTATATATATCTATGATTAGAAGTTGTGATGTTGAGTTATATGGTTCTATATCATTTTTGTGACGAGCTCCTTTCGGATGTCTTATGCTAGCGGGATTATTCGAAAGAGGGCCGCTACACCCCATATATATATATATATGTGTGTATGGAAGAACCCAGGGCGATGGTTGAGCAATGATAGTTGCTGGACATCCTAATATTTTTTTTTTTTTGGTATATATATATTTTTTATAGTATTTGAAAGAAGGAAAGGCATTTTGGAGAATTTTAAAAAGTTTAATAATTGTTACTTAACAACGGGGGTTTTAGTATTACGTGGTACGTATATAAAGTCAATAGAGATTAATGACATATTTAAATATGCAAGGATAGTTAGTGTAATTTGAGTGAACTCTTTGTACAAACTCCTATGGATTTCTCTCAAATTTATCCTTTTAATTTTAGACTCCTATTTTGATTTTAAGAATTATGGCATTCAATGTTTTTTTTAGTTTCAGTTTTAAATTTTTATTTGTTGTAATTACATCTTATCATTATTGCTAACATGACAAATTATGTTAGATGACATAAATGACAGCATGGCAAGAATTTCTCACCTTAAACACATAAAACTTTCATGGAAAGTAGATCGGTGACAAGAGTTATACTTGCCAACAAAATAAGTTTTGTCTAGTGTTTTGATAGCTAAGTTCTTATGATTTCATCAATTAAGTCATTTAACATAGTTTATTATATAGACAATTAATGAAGAAATTGTGATAAGAATTTTGCTACTTTGCCAAATAGGCTTACCGATAGGTTGATGGACACGCCAAAATGATGAAAATACCTCTCACCCATATGTAAAATTGCTTCTTCTCCCTTTCCCATGGTCGTATCCTCTCCCCTCTCTCTCTTTCATGGCCGTCTCCGGTGATTGCCTTTGCCTCTTTGCCTTGTTTTTTACAGACCGACTGTCGTTGCATCCTCTTTCTTCATCGCAAATGATGCAATGGTGGTTAGCCCTCGAGAGGTGAGGCAGTAAGGCGAAAGCAACGAGAGGAAGAAGGCCATGGGAAGAAGAGAGAGAGGAGAAGAAGAGAGAGAGGAGAGAGGAGGCGGCCATGGAACGGGGGAGCAATTTTCCAATTGGGTGATAGCATTTTCGTAATTTTTGGCGTGTTTTGGTTACTCTTTCAGTATAAAGTAGCAAAATCCTTATAATAATAATAAATAGTAGTCTAAATATAATATATTTTGAGTATAGGAATGGGTGTTAACAATATTTGAGGTAGGTAGAGAAAATGGGAGTTTGGTGGTTGACCATATTAATAAAATTAAGTAACAAAATGAACATTCAAAGAAGAAATAGAAAATTCTTCTTCCCACCACCCAATTCCCCCATAAATACCTCAATTTTCAATTAATCTACTTCAACAATTTATTTTTATATTTTTTTTATCATTTAAGACCTGACAATTATTTATATTGAATGGTAGGTATAACTGTAAATATAAAGAATTAGGTGGGCATTTACTATAAAATTTCATTTTTTTTCATAAGAATATTTTTTAAAAATAAAATCAGTTTGGTTTTTTGCTTCATTCTTTAAGAAACGCTTTTTATTAAATATTTTTAATAATAAAAATTACCAAAAACAAAATACCCTAAAATTAAAATACTCAAGATAAGTTTATTGCTTGCAATTTTTTATCTCTTTCTTTTTTCTTCTCTCTTTCTTTTTTCTTATAACCTCCAAATTTCTAGGAAATTTGCAATTTTGACCCATTATAAATTTAGTCGTTTGCAACTTTGATTTTTATCACTCCAGTCACTAAATTTTAATTTTGTTACAATTCAAACTATCTTTTAATTTATTTTCCAAAACTAATGTTAAATTAATATAAATCTCACAATTATTTGTTCGTAAGATTTATGTTAATTTTAATATAAAGGGTCTGTTTGATTGGCTATCTTTTCCATAGAAAATGATCATTTTCCACCTAAATTTCAACTTTTGAGGTGTTTGATTGACCAGATTTTTTATGAAAAATATTTGCTCACATGTAGTGACGTGATACTATTTTTTCACTTTTACTGGAATTAGTTTTCTCCTGGGGGTAGATGCAATTTTCCATGAAAATGTAAAAACCCACCCGTCACATAGCTGGCCTTTTCATTCCGCCACTGCACACCACCACCCATCAATGGAAAAGAGAAGAGAATGATTGGCAAGATTCGACAGTTGCAGCGACCATCGGCGAGCAATGAGCATCAGCAACTTACAGAAGACAGGTAACGATGAAGGCGTGGGCGATGACTGGAGAAGACGTAGGCAACAACTATCGACTGAGGTGCAAGCAACGACAAATGCGTGGGTTGTGACTGAAGACGATGAACGGACGTACTGTAGGAGAAAGACAGAAGGTGATGATGCAGAGGTGGCGATTCCACAACGCTATAAGTGACGATGATGAACGGTTACTCGATTGGCAACAGCGGCTAGTGATGACAATAGTGGCTGAACGACGACGACAACTATGGCTGAACTTGTTGGGCAACTAGAGACCCACTACCAAATTATTTGATTATTTTGTGTATGTATATTTGATTTATTTTTTGAATATGCGTATATTTAATTATTTTATATAATCGATTATTGATTTATGTATTTGATTATATATTATCTGCATGTGTGTATGTGATTATTTCTATGAAAAATAATGACAATCAAACATCAAAAATCGAAAAAGTATAACAATTTATAGGTAAAAAATTAAACCAATCAAACATCTTCAATTAATATTTTTTCTAGAATTTAATTCTAAGTAATTTAATTTTTTAAAAAATATTTTTTTTTCATGCAAATTTTATGCTTATAATGAAACGCACCCTAAATGATTTTAGCTTTATATTAATATATATTAGGTCAGTTTTTTTAATAAAATTTAATAAAAACTTAAAATTAAAATTTAGCTACTGTGATGGTGATGATAAAAATTAAAATATAAGAATTAGTTTGTTACGAAATATAAAATTAAGAAAAGCAATTTATGGATCAACCATAACTAACAGGCAACAGCAGCGGGTCAAAGAGAAGCAATTTATGCAGGGAATTTCAAATTCAAAGCTCATCTTTAACTGGTCTTTGGTCACACCCACACCCATACGCATAGACCTTATAATTTTCAAAAATCATTTGCCAAATAACTCAATGGTTCAAACTTCAATCTCTTTCTTCTTCTTCTTTTCTTCAAATCAAATATTTTCCTTCTTGCTTCCTCTGCCATGCATGGCCGGCCAGCCTCGCTCTCATGGAACGTGTCTTTGAATTTGAATCAGAATGAATGGCCACCCCCACCCACCCAGTCAAATCCCAAACCACCCTCACCATTTCCTTTCTCCTATGCCTATATAAACCTCCACACCTCACCCATATATAGTATATCCATCGTCATCACATTCATCCCGACCTCGCCATTTCTATTTATCTTTCATCTTTCACCTTTGATCCTTGTTGTTAATCAACATTCATTCAACATTAATTAATTATATATCATGGCCGGAAAACCCAGTAGCAGCAAGCTTGGCGTGGTCCTGGTTCTTTGCCTGTGCATGGCCCTGCTCCTCGCCGCCGCCGTTGATGGCCGCTCCATTGGTTCTTCGCTGCATCACCGCCACCGTCATGTGAAGGTGCAGTCCCCGCCGAGGCCGAGTGGCCACGGAAGGGGCGCCGGTCGTAATAAGTTCGCCGGAGTTCTAGCTCTCCGGGGGATCAAGAACTCCGGCCCAAGCCCGGGGGAAGGGCATTCCTTAGTGAACGGTGCGGGCCATAATTGAAGCCTCTCATCAAAATTAAGTTCTTATATTTGGGTATTAAACAGTCACTAAAGTTCAAGATTCTTTTTATAAGTAGTTCATTATGGGTATGGCTTCTTTTGTTCAATGGTTAAACACAAACACCAGATTAAACTGCATGCAATAATTAGCTAAGTGAGTGCGGAAATAAATATTTCCTTATGTTTTTCTTCTTGAGAAAGAAGAGTCCATTGGTTTATAGAATTCAGAGCAGTTATTTAATATCAATGTTAGCATCATATTTTGTAGAGATTCAATGGCATTAAGATTGATGGTACCGTTACATTACGTAAATTTTTTTTGCCATTTTCACTCACCGATACAACATTTCGGCACACATAATTATTAGTTTGTAATAGTGTAATTATATTAGAAATTCTTAAAAAACATTAATTTTTTATAGAATTAAAACCACGATGAAGAGTGCTAATCAGTACTAATATGTTGCCCATATCGGCCAACCTTATGATGCCCAACGCCCCCCCCCCCCCATTATCCCCCATACATACACATATATATGAAAATAATTTTATGTTTTTAAAAATATTGTTATAAATTATTATTTAAATAAATTATTAGTTCTGGTCTTTCAATTAAAATTACACTTATAATTAAAGTTATTTTAATAATTATAATTAATAATTTATTTATTTTTTAATCATAATAAAATTTATACTCATTTTATATTTTTTTAGTTGTGTATGTCAGGTGTAATTGAATCGATTAAATTATTCAGAGGTGCTCATTTAATTTTCAAGGGGGGGAATGAGGGGTCTAATTGTAGGGGGGTTTTAATTATGTTATTGTCTAGGCTACATCAGTGTCAGATAATAAAAACGATTCGATATTTTTAATTTTTTTTAATTTTAAAATTTGTTCGATTTGAGCATCTATTTGATTGAGTTGGTTTGGTTTTAAAAAAAAATTGGTATATTCATTTTGAATAATTTGATTAATTCAATTACATCCAATCGTTTATGTTGCCCGACATCGACGTACCCCAAAGAATAACAGAGTTGGAACCCCCTCGTATTAAACCCCCCATTTCGTGACCTCCTAATTAAATCATGTCAGGCCCCTCTAAGTAATTTGATCCATTCAATTACACTCATATTTGACAGATACAATTAAAAAAATATATAAAATGAGTACAAATTTTATTATGATTAAAAAAAGTAAATAAATTATTAATTATAGTTATACTTATAATTATTAAAATAACTATAATTTTAATTTAATAGACAAGAACTAATAATTTATTTAAATAATAATTTATAATAATATTTAAAAAAATATAAAACTATTTTCATATGTGCATGCATATGTGTTTATGTATGTGGGGATAATTGGGAAGGGGGGGATTGGATGGTGGATGAGGCCTACGTCGAGCAAGATATCAGTGCTCGAGTGCTAATTAAGTATAACTAGATAGTGTGCGGTAAATACAGTGGATTGGTGACATAGCACAAAAACAAAGTATCCATCCATCATTTATAGAACAAGTGAAGTAGAAAAGTATACCGTTGGAGGGAGGCACCAAAAAAAAAAAAGAACTAGACATCATAAATCATACCAACCTCTAGACTGGATGCATGTGGGACACTGAGTACATGGGTAGAACCCTAAAAGTTCCTTCTCAATAAATCATACCCTTCATTGATGGCAATTCTTTTAAGCCAACTTGAACCCCTCTTTGTTTTCATGTAACAGTGCCCCAAAATAAAAGCCATCCTAGCCTCCTTGGCTTTCATCAATTTGCACAACTATGTTGGCCTCTGGGAGACAAAATCTCACTCTCATCCTCGGCCTTGGCCCTAGCTTTGGTGGGTTGTTGACAACCATTTCAAAACAATCCTTATCTCATCCTTGTCCTCGTCCCACATCCTCATCCCATCGAGATTTGTTGAAGTGGTTCCAACAACAATCATTCTTTCATCCCCCACTGGGTCTTCCCCTACTAATAGAATATTTGTTGTATTAGTTGTTTTAGTAGTATTTCTTGTATTTTGTTGTTTGTTGGTACAATGGCATTTTTATAATTACTGAAACTATGGCTTTATTATATAAGGGCTAAGATCACGAATTAAGACCAATGAAGCATTTTTATATCTTCTCTCTCTCTCTCTCTTTTTCTCTCTCTCTCTCTATTCATGATATGGTATCAGAGCATTTTGAAACCCTAGGGTTATTTTTTGTCGTGCCCTTTTTGATTCTTCGATTCCGTGAGTTACGATGTGAATCTCTCTTTTGTTCGGAGATCGAGATTCTCTTCGATTTTCTTTTTGATTTTTCGACTCTCTTTTGTTCAGAGATACTCTATTTCATAATTACTCTTTGATTATCTTTTGTTCGAAGATTGGGAGATCTATAATTTTTCTTCCTTGCTCAGAGATTTGTGATCGACGATTTCTTTTGGAAATCACAAATCTTTCGTTTTCTTATCTTTCACAAAAATTTTCTCCTATCTTTGATTTATGGGGATAGAAAATTTGTCATCTTCCTCATCAAGGCTCAATTCCACTGTTGACAACAGAATGAGTCCTTTCTTCTTGCATTGCTTTGACAACCCCGGCCTGGTCCTGGTGTCTCAGCCATTAACAAGAGATAAATGTGCCACTTGAAGCCGTGAGATGGTGATCGCCTTGTCAGTGAAGAACAAGTTAGGGTTCGTAAATGGCTCAATACTGAAATCTACTAGTGATGAATCTATACTTAATGTCTGGATAAGGAACAATAATATAGTCATATCTTGGATACTTAACTCCGTGTCTAAGGAGATTTTTGCAAGCATCATATACTTCAAGTCAGTGCATAATATCTTAACAGACCTTAAAAGAGAGGTATCAACAAAGTAATGGTCCTTGGATTTTCCAGCTAAGGCAAGAATTAATGGACCTAACTCTTAAGGTTTATTGTCTGTAAGTGCTTACTTTACCATATTGAAAACTATTTGGGATGAACTTGGTAATTTTAGGCCTATTTGTACATGCGGAAATTGTTCATGTGGTGGAACTAGGACATGGAGTATGTGATGTCATTTTTAATGGGTTTACATGACTCTTTCGCTCAAGTTAAAGGTCAATTGCTCTTAATGGATCCTATTCCCTTGATTAATAAAGTTTTTGCCCTAATCTCTCAAGAAGAAAATTGAAGGAATGTAGTTAATCATACTGTTGTGAATGATTCTGTTATATTCAATGTTAAACATGATGTGCATAAAACTAGTCATGGTCAGTTTACAAAGAAAGAAAGATAATTGTGCACACATTGTGGATTTCATGGTCACACCATTAACAAGTGCTATAAGTTGCATGGTTATCCCCTTAGATACAAGTCCAAGCTGAGAAACCCTAGCCAGATACATCCTAATCAAGTGAATCCTATTGTTAGCCAAGTATGTGAGACTCATCAAAATTTGTCTAGTAGTAATCAAGTTATGGGAGATTATATACAGACATTGAGTCCTACACAATATCACCATCTGTTGAGCATGTTGAACACTCATCTAAATGTGGCTAAGACACAGGAAAAACCTGATGCTCCCCAAGACACAACATCAGGTACCTGTTTCTCTATTTTTGTAAGTCTAATACTCAATAATCCTAGGTATTGGATAGTGGATTCTGGAGCCACTAGTCATATATGCTTCAACCAGTCTTCATTTGTTCATCTAAGTCCTATTCAGAACACATATATTACTCTGCCAGACCACTCTCGAATTTTTGAGTTATATGCTTGGAATGTATAGCTTAGTTATTGTTTAGTGCTTAAGAATGTTCTGTTTATGCTTAAGTTCAAGGTTAATTTGACCTCTATCCGTGCATGGATAGAGGAAAATGTATGAGTCTTAGTTTCTTCTCTCGCGCATGTCTTTTCCAAGATGTCAAACATTCTAAGATGATTGGCAGAGGTAATCTTCACGGAGGTTTATATGTCATTGATGCTGATTCTATTGATTCTAAATGCCAACCAATAGATAAAACATGTATTTCTTCTACTCATATGGCACATGTTGTAAGTAAACATACTTTGCATAATAGGCTTGGACATATTTCATTTCATAAGATAGAAAATTTAAAAGATTTGTTGAACTATAAAAACACTGAGGATGTTTCTTGTTCCATATGTCCACTAGCCAAACAGAGAAGGTTATCTTTTGTGTCTAATAACGATCCATCTCCACATGCCTTTGACTTAGTTCATTGTAACACTTGAGGGCCATATTATGTTCCAACATACGTTGGTCATAGATACTTTCTCACTATAGTTGATGATTGTACACGATTCACTTGAATTTTCTTGATGTGGTAAAAATTTGATGCTAGGGTTGTTGTTCCTAAATTTTTCTTTATGGTGGAAACACAATTTAACACAAAAATGATGAAATTTATGTCAAATAATGCTCATAAGCTCAAATTTCATAATTATTTTGCTATAAAGGGATTGATACATCAATTTTCTTATGTGGAAAGGTCTGAGCAAAATTTCGTAGTGGAATATAAGCATCAACACCTTTTTAGTGTAGCTAAAGCACTATTATTTCAGTTTGGAGTGCCTATTCAATTTTGGGGGCATTGCATCCTAATTGCAACCTTCCTAATTAATTGGACTCTTGCTCTTATTTTGAAAAAACAATCCCCTTACCAACTTCTCTACCAGAAAAATTTTGACTATAACTTCTTTCACACATTTGGTAGTTTATGTTTTGCTTATACTCTGGCTTCTCATAGGGAAAAACTCCATCCTCATGCTACTACTTGTGTTTTTCTTGGATATCCTCTAGGTATGAAAGGCTACAAACTTTATGACATTGTTGCCAAAAATATATTTGTGTCATGTGATGTTTTTCATGAGAATGTATTTCCTTTTCATTCTATCAGCTCTCCAACTGAGGTGGTGGATCCCTTTCCTGATTTGGTTTTACCCCATTCGAGCCATTTTTCTCATTCTTCCTTAGAACATGATTCACCCATTCATTCGTCAGATATAGCAAAATTTGACTCTTCATACCCTACTACTTCTCTCCCAGCTATTATAGTCTACAGGTCTTCTCGAATCAGTAAACCTCCTTCTTAGCTATAAGACTTTCATTGTAATTTGCTAACTAATACCTCCATTCGTGATTCCGAATCTGCCTATCCTTTTATAAAGACTTGAATTTAGTTATTCTTGTGTTATGTTTGAAGGATTGAGTTGGTTAGCCTTGATGTTTAATATGTTGTTTTGGTGATAATTTTCTAAATGTTTAATAAGGTTTAAGTGTGTAAGCTAAGTGATTAAGTTAGATTCTTGGTGTTGTAACTGAATGTATGTGAAAATTGTAGCTTAGATATCCGAATGTAAGCTAGGATATTCGAATGAGAGCTTAAGCATTCGAATATGTGAGCCTTGGATTTCATTTGGATGAGTTTTGTGATTTTTAATGAAGAGATTCGAATGCTATAGGGAGCCATTCGAATGGGGAGCAGAGCGTTCGAATGAGGAGCCAAGCAATTTGAATGGCCTATGTTCCTATGTGCGTGTTCTCTTTTCAACCCAATTTTGATCACGCCTCAGTCTGAATCTCTCAAAATTCAAAACATAAAAGTTGTAGATATTTCTTTTTTCGTTCCATAGCATCTTGAATCACCTCAATCGGAGTTTGGACGAGAGATTTATGGCTAAAGTTCAAACAAATGTCGAAGCTATCCAGAATCTGTTTTTGTAAATTAAACCCTCACATTCGAATGACTACCCTTCCATTCGAATAAGCCAAGCCAAAATTGAAAAATTCATCTAAATGAGGCCACTGTAGCATTCGAATGGCCTTTATTTTCTTTTAGCAATTCATGCTACTATTTAAAATTCATTCAAATGTCCCACTGCATCATTCGAATGTCACTCTCATAACTTGAAATTTCTCTCTAATTCGTTGGAATATGAATCATCCCATTCAAATGTCTTTTACATTTTCTCAATTCCTTTATTAAATGTCTCAGAACTCATTCGAATGTGCCCAATTCATTCGAATACCTTTTATGTAGCAGCCTATATATATATATCATACGAATGTCTTAAACTATATTCGAATGCCTCTCCTAGTGATTTACAAATACACACACACACACACACACACACACATATATATATATCACCCGAACCGCCATTGATTCAAGAAACATATAGAAGATTCTAGATTGAGAAATAATAAAGGGATTTAAGAAAATAAAAGAATTGATAAACATGACATATAGAGAAAATATAAAAGAGAGAATTTGTAAGGAAAATATCATAAAAACAGAGAAGATAAACTCGAGCTCTCTCTCTCGTAAGCTCTTCTGTAACTTTTCAAACCCTTTTCTCCTCTCCAACCCCAAGCTGAATATCACCATCCAAGGGGCTTCTAGCTTCTATCGAGCATTATAGGAAGGCAATTTCTCTTCCTTCCTCCCTAACTTTTGAATTATAATTCATTATAAAGGTGGTATTGGGTTCTGAAAATTTTGGATAAAACCTTGGTTTATGCACTTAGGGGTGACAAGAGGAGAATTGTGAGAGTGGTTTAGGAACTTAAGCCTGTTGTTGAGGTTGAATACCAGGGAAATAAATAAAAGTTATTACATAAACAGAGGGGTGAGTGTCATACAGTTAATTTTTATGGGTATAATTTTATGGGTTAATGGATTATAACTTGGGAAATGTTTTCACAGCTCTATGGGGCTTGTTCTTCCCAACTTTCCTTAAGGAACTGTGAATTCATTAAGATTTTTCATGGGAAGCTTGTCCCTTCCCCATGCCCTACCATCATTTCAAATATTAACCAATTTACTCTTGAAGCCTAAGAGTGAAGTCTTCCATATCCTCAAAATGATTTACTGTCAATAATGGTCATGACATGAAATGGGAATAAATTATTAAATTCAAATATTACTCCTAGCCATGGTATGTATATTTGGAGCCCTATTACTGCGTCGCATGCCCAAAGATATATTTTCTTACTTTTCATGCTCATGTGAGTTGAGTGTGAAATTTCTTACTTCTGGTACTATTCAATCACTGTGATGTCCATGATTATGAGATAAGAATAATGGCAACTGAGAATGTTACTCATGTTTTGATGGTGTGGTAATTGTGCATCATGGGCATGTTGTTATGTGTGAATATTAACTTCTCATCACACACATTCTCATGAAGCACGGATATTTACTATTCCATGAACATTGAGTGTGGCCAACAAGTTGTTGCATTGCATTTGCATGGAAGCAATGGGCAAATGATAGGCATTATGGTTGTGAACCGCTAGGATATTTCCCCCCAAACCAGTAGGCACTAGCCTAACTAGGGTTACGCTCATGCGGTGACAACTAAGGGGCACACCCAAAGGTGATGACTGACTGCTACGCTATCCTGCACATTTATTTATCAAAACTACAACCAAATTTATCATATGTTAATCCTTTTATTAAAGCAGGTGTAGGGCGATTATACTCGCCAGTATGCGAGTGTGCGTGTAGTACAATTTTAAATTTATATTTCGGTGAGTCCGAGTCGATTCACAGGGAGATTATTTATGGATGAAAATGAAGATCACAAAATATTTGATTTTAAGAGGTAATTAAGATGATCTAAAAACAATAATTAAAGCTAAACTAATACTGAATTTAAGTAGCTTGGGTCAAGACAATTTCAGTGCCAAAACCAATTAATTCCCGATTTCATAGAAAAGATTAGTAATATTCATCTAATTTAAGTTTTGCAGATCTGTTAGTAATTTTAATTCAAGATAATGATAATTCTTGTTTAAGCAATCTCCATATGGCATGAAAATTCTAGGTTAAGTAATTACCATAAATTGAACTATATTCCACAGACAGATTTTATAGATATAGATTAATCATTTGGGTTTGGGTATGAAAATATTTCCAG
Organism: Diospyros kaki; assembly: GCA_036245055.1. Lineage (NCBI taxonomy): Eukaryota > Viridiplantae > Streptophyta > Magnoliopsida > Ericales > Ebenaceae > Diospyros > Diospyros kaki. The sequence goes on from BSEG01000016.1 coordinate 38,170,094, forward strand.
ATCTAGCAATCTCCATACGTGGCATGAAAATTCTATGTTAGGCTTATGCTCTAATCCAAACTCAAAGATACACTATACGCAAACTGCTCAAATTGAATCAGATTAATATTACATATTTTAAGCGCAGCTTTCTTTGAGAATCATTGGCGTTGGACACTGTCCTTGCCTTAACCCAAGAATGAATTTAGCTACTCATCTTCATTTTTAAAATAAATTGACAGGAATTTAAATGACGGGAATTAAAAGACAGTATTTAAAAGACTATTTTTTTAACCGACCATATAGGCGGTATATAATGAAAAGACAATAATTGAAAGATTATTTTTTAACCGACCATATAGGCGGTATATAATGAAAAGACAATAATTGAAAGACTATTTTTTAACCGACCATATAGGCGGTATATAATGAAAAGACAATAATTGAAAGACTATTTTTTTAACCGACCATATAGGCGGTATATAATAAAAAGACAATATGAATAACATAATACAACTATATGGAATCAAAGGTTAAAGATTTAAGAGAGAAATTCTAAGAACAAAACTATATAGAAACTAAAATTGAAAATTTAAGAGAGAAATCTAAATATCACAACTATACTTTCATTATAAGAAAATCAAATCCTTACAAATGCACCTTAAGTGCTCTATTTATAGAGAAAATGTAATGGAAACTATTCAATTATATAATTTAATAATACAAAATATCTAATTAATGATGTAAGCGATGATGTCACTCCAACCCATGATGTAAGCAATGATGTCACTCCAACCCATGATGATGTAAGCAATGATGTCACCAATTTGTGGGACTTGGGCTTTCTTTGTGTTGGGCTTGGGCCTTCCTTGTGTTGGGCTTGAGCTTGGGCTTGGGCCTTCTTTGTGTTGGGCTTTGAGCTTGGGCTTGGGCCTTCCTTGTGTTGAGCTTGAGCTTGGGCTTGGGCTTGATAATATTATAATATTATATATTATATATATTTTTATATTAATATTTTTAAACTTGCACACAATCACAAAATGCATAATAATATTCAATTTAAACCATTTTAAGATCAAAATAAGGGTGAAATTATAATAAAAATTTTACAAAATTGATCGCTAATCACACCCCCCAACTTAAACATTGCTAGTCCCATAGCAATTAAACTTTACACTGGCCAGATTTATTCACAATAATCACATGAATATAAAAATTTCAAATTCAAAACCGAAATACATAGAACAGAACAAGCTATCTGTTATACAGTCGAATATTTTAAATTAGATTTCAGTCAAAGGTCATACAATCTTAGGAACGGCAATTAGGATGATCATTATTCTACCTTATTCCCTTGAAGTTTTGACTTTAAACCTTACGTGGATTTTCCCTCCAATAAAAACGATTCCTTAGGTATACACACAAGGGGGTGCACCGTTATAAGAGTAAATGCAAAACAAGTTCAAACTCGGTGTCATCCCAAATACAAAGAACGTATTTTCATGAAAGAACAGGGAAATTAACATAGCTTCATGACTGGAATAATGCCATAGATAAATAACTTTTGAATTTAAACAGAATTCCCTACTCCGAACTCGAATCCTGAGATCACATGATTTATAGCATCAAGAGGGACCAGACTGGGTTGTAATGGGGCTATGAGGTTAATACTGGTTGTTAAAGAAAAGGGTAAAATGTGCAAAGGGCGTGTCGGGATTTTTTTTTTTTTTACACTAATCTCAAACTGGATATAATGCTTTTTTTTCAGCATTTATTTTAAAACACTTATGCTGAATAACTAAGAGAACTTCCCATTTTTTTTTCTTTTTTTTTTCTTCTTTTTTTTCTTTTTTTATATGAAAACACCAAGATAGACTGATTCCTAGAAACACACCAGGTTGGACAACTTCATATGATTACAGGTTAGACGAAGGTAAGGAAAGAAATTGTGCTAAGAACAGCTCAAATGGGCTAACAAGGGAGGTTAATGTAAAGAAAGAAAAATGTTAATAGGCTCAAATTTAAAGAAATTGACCCCCCTATCATGCTTCTACAAAACGATGTTACTCAGTCAACTAATTCAGAGTTTGAAACCAGCCAAATTCATCCACTATCATACTAGACATTCAAAGCAAATTGATGTTTTGAAGCTATTGAAAAGATGAGATAGACAATAAAGCGCATTGAGAGTAAGTGTTATTTCACTCAGAATTAACGATTATTAGGCTCAAACACTCACTTGGGTAATAATCTCCACTTCTGTTGAGGGATCATGTAGTGTGCTAATCAGCTAATTACAATTGCCTTTGACTTTATGACCGATAAACCAATTTCTAATTATTGAACATCCGATGCATACAAATCACTTATTCTAATCCCATACATCTATGTTTTCAAATAAGAAATTAATGCATTCATGATTCATATTACAAATTCAACTGGCTATCAGTGTATAATTTCAAAGCTTTAGGGATAGCATTATTTAAAGCACACACATTTTTTTAATTTTTAATAGGATTAGATAAAAGTAAATAATTTACACAAAACTACAAGCATGCAATTATAAATTCACAGTTAAACATGGACTAAAATATACCTTACTTCCCCCCAACTTGAATTACAATAATAAAATAGGGTTGTTAGGAATACCTGTAACTCCACAAGTCTGTAAATTTACTGTGAACTGCTAAATTTTCAACAAACAAGTGAAAATACCATACATATTTTTTTATATTTTTTTTTCACTGAAATAAGAAAAATTCATGCAAGTCATATAATAAAGAAATGCATCTCAAGAGTACAAAAAGTACTCTTTACTCAGCCATCTTATCATAGACTTGCCTAACAACATTCCATAATGTTTTTAAACAAAACATAAAATAAATTCATGCAAGTCAAAATAAAAAGATGCGTCTCAAGAGTACAGAAAAGTGCTCCTTACTCAGCCATCTTATCATAGACTTGCCTAACAACATCCACAGTTTTTTTTTTTTTTTTTTAGAACACAAGAAAAAAAATTTTGTACAAGTCATAAGAGATGCGTCTCAAGAGTACAAAAAGTATTCCTTACTCAGCCATCTTATCATAGACTTGCCTTACAGGGATAATTCTAAATTAATCGAACCTTTTTGCCGCTTGTTTCTGATTGCCTTAGACCAATCTATCCGAGACTCATAAGGATCGTGCTGTGGAACATAAGCGTATAATTTCTCTAGCAGCTCCTCAATGGTGGATGCGGAAATGAGAATCTTTCTTGCTGAAAGAGAAATGAATTTTTGTTCCACAGCCTGATCAAGAAAAGAGAGTAACCCATCGAAAAAATGGTTAACATTTAAAAGTCCAATGGGTTTGGTATGCAAATTGCTCTTAGCCCAAGAGATTATACAGAAGATTTCTTCAAGTGTACCAAAACCTCCTGGTAAAGCGATGAAAGCGTCTGATTGATAAATCTTACAAGCCATGCGCTCAGACATAGAAGTCGTTTCTATAAGTTGACCACGTGTATACCCAGAAATCTGTGGTTCAGCCAAAGGGATTGGCATTACACCTACCACATATGATTTTCCAAAAAGTGCAGCTTGTGAAACATAACCATTCAATCCACGACTTTCCCCTCCATATACCAAATTAATCTTTTTCTCTCCTAATTTTTGGCCTAGTTCGGTTGCTGCAAATGAGTAACAAATATCACTCCCAAGTTGAGAGCCACAAAGTACACATATGGTTTTAATTCGATGAACTAACTGGCCTTCCATGTTTGTTCCTTTTGTATGCCCTGGAAAGAGGTTTGGCGATCAAAAGTAGCTATACAACAATTCAACAAGAAATAAATACAAACAAAAATCATGCGTATGTACAAGTAGTTGTGATTGTGGCTCACATCTTCCTCTGGTTTTACGTCCAGAAACGGCTTAAACACCTTCTATGAAGTGGGGATAGGCTTCCCATCCAATTTTCTTAAAGATTGGCAAACAGGGTCAATTATAGTCAGATTCCCAAGACTATAGCGTTGGTGGTCACTTCTAAACTGGGTCCATAAAGCAAGAATTTCTCGTTGCACTATTCCACACGGATGCGTCTCAAGAGTCAATCGGATATCGTCCAAAGACTCCTTACTCAGCCCATCCTTTATGAAAATAATTTTATCTTCTCGATTTATGGAAGTAAACCCCACAGATTTGCATCGTGTGTCACAATTCCATCGAGCACATTTGTGACAACCATTTAATCTTTTCGCTCTTCTTTTTTTCGAAAAACTACTCTTTCCCAATCCTGGAAAGTGCTTAAAAGTAGATGAAGTTTCGCTAAGAAATCGAACTTTTGCTTCAATCAACCAGCGAATATCCTCAGGGATATTTTTATACATTAACATCCTAAGTCTTTCACATCTAGTGGCATAAATCTTTTTCAAATCATTTTGTGGGAGAGATGGATAGTACTTGCGAATTTTCGAGAGCTGAAGATCCATTTTTTTTTTTAAAAAAAAAAGACAACTATAGTAAGAGAAAAGTAAAACAAAATTATGAATCTTACAAAATGAACGAGAGTACCTGATCGGAGATCAACACAAAGGAGAGAAGACTGAGCTCAAATAAGTGTGGCTTGCCTCATGCAAATACGGGGTTTCTTATAGGGCTGTGAAAGTCACCATTCCAACAACTACACTGGGCTCGAGACGTGCCACAAGTGTAAGGTTACGTCTGGCATCTCCTTTTTCAACGTTCGACGTCTCCTTTTTCAACTTTCGGCGTTTCTTTTTTTTGACACTTGACGTTTCTTTTTCTTTATAGGGTAGTATGTCCTTTTCTTTATAGGATAATGTGATTGCATTGCCCGAGAAGAGTGGTTGCCATTAGCGTTAAGTCTGTCTCCCTCTTTTCTTTATTTTATTTTATTTTATTTTTTGTATATATATATTTTTATTATTTTTATTTTTTTTAAAAAAAAACAAGTTTTATTTTATTATATTATATATTTTTAATTTTTTTTTTAGAATTTTTTTCTTTTCTTCCAGTTAAGGATCAAATGAGTGGTTGCCCACCTAATCATATAATAACTTCTATTCATTACACCACTTTTAAAGTTATTTTCAAATTTATGTAAATTAATTTTTCTCATAAATGCACATACATATTTTGAAAATATGTCATCCAGGGGTGTTGGTTTTATTACATCAGAGTACGACACATCAATTCGCAGAAACAAATCACACATGTCTGGTTTAATTTGATCCCCAATAATATAGACTAGCCCAAAAGACATAAATTTAGGCTCAAGTTTGACTAGGCCCATGGTATCTTCACATTTGGGCTCTTGGGTTTTATCTTCTTCTTTCTCCCAGGCTTCTTCTTTTCTCACATCATTTTGGCCCATTTTTTCTTCTATGATTGCTCGTACCATCCTAGGGTCATCAAGTCTCTCAATTGGTTCATCATTCCTAGGGATGGGTGTAGATTGGACCGACTCTTGACTTATGGGTGTATTGAATGACGATTCCTCCCCAAGACATTGACCTACGGAATTTTGATTAGGTTGGTTTGAAACTCGTCAGGTTCACTCACGCTCAAGGTCTGTGTAAACTCGGTCAATTTTTCTAAAATGTCATCTATGACCCTAGTGGTTTGTTCTTGATGTTCGACCACTTATGCATTAAAACTAATTTGACCTCGCATAAACTCCTGAAGGGTGTCCTCTAAAAAATTTTCATCCTGAGGTTGATAAGTATTAGATCTATCCCCTTGTTCTAACTCGAATTGGTGAGATACTGGAGAGAAAGGTTCATGAGATTGGAACACAGAGTCATTGTTCCAAGGATAATTCCAACGGTCATAGGAACTGGGGTAATCAGTGTAAAGATCTGGGTCATTGCCCGACATAAGCAATCTCCATATGGCATGAAAATTCTAGGTTAAGTAATTACCATAAATTGAACTATATTCCACAGACAGATTTTATAGATATAGATTAATCATTTGGGTTTGGGTATGAAAATATTTCCAGATCTAGCAATCTCCATACGTGGCATGAAAATTCTATGTTAGGCTTATGCTCCAATCCAAACTCAAAGATACACTATACGCAAACTGCTCAAATTGAATCAGATTAATATTACATATTTTAAGCGCAGCTTTCTTTGAGAATCATTGGCGTTGGACACTGTCCTTGCCTTAACCCAAGAATGAATTTAGCTACTCATCTTCATTTTTAAAATAAATTGACAGGAATTTAAATGACGGGAATTAAAAGACAGTATTTAAAAGACTATTTTTTTAACCGACCATATAGGCGGTATATAATGAAAAGACAATAATTGAAAGATTATTTTTTAACCGACCCTATAGGCGGTATATAATGAAAAGACAATAATTGAAAGACTATTTTTTAACCGACCATATAGGCGGTATATAATGAAAAGACAATAATTGAAAGACTATTTTTTTAACCGACCATATAGGCGGTATATAATAAAAAGACAATATGAATAACATAATACAACTATATGGAAACAAAGGTTAAAGATTTAAGAGAGAAATCTAAATATCACAACTATACTTTCATTATAAGAAAATCCAATCCTTACAAATGCACCTTAAGTGCTCTATTTATAGAGAAAATGTAATGGAAACTATTCAATTATATAATTTAATAATACAAAATATCTAATTAATGATGTAAGCGATGATGTCACTCCAACCCATGATGTAAGCAATGATGTCACTCCAACCCATGATGATGTAAGCAATGATGTCACCAATTTGTGGGACTTGGGCTTTCTTTGTGTTGGGCTTGGGCCTTCCTTGTGTTGGGCTTGAGCTTGGGCTTGGGCCTTCTTTGTGTTGGGCTTTGAGCTTGGGCTTGGGCCTTCCTTGTGTTGGGCTTGAGCTTGGGCTTGGGCTTGATAATATTATAATATTATATATTATATATATTTTTATATTAATATTTTTAAACTTGCACACAATCACAAAATGCATAATAATATTCAATTTAAACCATTTTAAGATCAAAATAAGGGTGAAATTATAATAAAAATTTTACAAAATTGATCGCTAATCAATGACCCTGGGCGAGATTATATATATGTATGGTTATAGCTGAGTATATGAGATAGGACCTATTGTAATACCCGAGAACGTTGGGTTAATTAAGAAATGATATTTTATTAGAAAAATCGAATTTTGAGGAAAATAAGTATCAGAATAACCAGATGTTTTGACTAAATCGACTGCCGGGAGTACCCTGGAGCCAAGATGCCTTAAGAAAATGATATGTCAGTGTCAAGTAATTTAAGATATGATTTATGTCATCAAAATAATTTGAATCGGAAATAGTTTCCGGAACAGCAAAAATACAGCTGTGGAATAGGCTGTGAAACCGAATAATCGTAGGAGGCTCCCGAAATGGAAACGGAAACCTAGGGAAGCTTCGATTCTTCGAGTAGAGCAACCCTTCAGTGAGTTTTGGAAGAAACGGATGGATTTGGGGCCGAAACGGAAATTCGGGCCTAAGTGTAATTTTTCAAAGTTGCTTGAGGGGGCTCAAAATGTCATTTTCTGAAAAAGTTCCAAAGAGGAAATTGAAAGATTGAAACTCAAGGGACATAATGGAAATTATGAAAAGTTTTGGGGTTAAGTGAAAAAGGGCCAAAATGAGAATTCAAGAATTTGTGGGGCAAATCTGTAATTTTTCAAAAGTTGGCCAAAGGAAATCCGACCAGCCACTTTTCCAGTCGGCGACCGTCGAAATGGACCAATGGGTCGTGTGAGGCTTGGTTGAGAGACCAACCTTTGTGAAGCAAGGTACGACAAAGGCCACGAGGGTGGCCGGAAATCGAAGAAAAATCGACCAGAAAGCTTGGTCGCGCAGTCGGCACCTGCAAATGGCTTTCTTGGTCGGCAAGGGCTCGTTTAAGGCCGATCTAAGGGAGGTATAACCTCTATGAGTGATGGTCAAGGCGGCCAAGGGCTTTTGGTCGCTCGAAATAGCCTATATATAGGAGTTCAAAGATGGTCGAAACTTAGGGTTTTGAAGCTTCAAATCGAAGCTTTTATCGAACAAATTGGGAGCCAAGACCATGGGGCTTTTGTTTCCCATGACTTGAAGAGGGTTTCTGGAAATTTTGACGGATTTTCGTTGAGGTTTGAGGGGTGTTTGAGCTTCGCCGGAGAAAGGAGGCGGTCACCGTGGCCGAGAGTTTAAGGGCTCGGTTGAGGCAACTCCGGCCATCTTTTCGAGCATCAAGACCGACCATCGTGATCGACTTGACGAGAGCTTTCAAGAGGTGTGATCGGGGTTCGATTCCGGTACCGGCCGGCGAGCCAACTCGTCGGAGAAGAAAGGTCGCGTGCATCACACGCGCTGCCTTCACGCGCAGGCGCGTGAGCTTCCTTCCTTCGGCGCGTGAGGGCGCGTCCCTGCATAGAAAATCATGAGAAAAATTCCTAAATTCCTAGAATTTTGTGTTCTTGAAGTGTGTGCAATTAGTTTTGGATTTGGAGTTTCTGTCATCTCGGTTTCTGCATCAAAGTGCATCATTTTGCGTGCAAACGCACCATCCATGTAAGTCCAGTATTTTTATCTTGAAGTTCATAGCTTATAATGATTTTTTGTGAAGAAACATTGGAGAAAATAGTTTGATAGCTATTTATTTGGAATTTCTAGAGAGAAAATGGAAGAAAATAGAGAAAATAAGGAAATTTTGAGATAAATCAGATTTATGATATTTAAATGATGTTTAGGGTACTTTGAGGCATAGAGTTGAGTGTTGGTGCAACTTTTGAGGTTGACACGAAAAACGAGGTCGAGCACGCAAATCGAGGCAGTGTGTGCTTTTCGAGGTACTTTGGATTTTGTCAAAAGGTGAGTTTTCCTACTTGCATACAACTTGGTTTTGACTTGTGAGTTTTCTTCTTGCATAAAAGTTGGTTTTGACTCGTGAGAGTTTCTTCTTGCATAAAAGTTAGTTTTGACTTGTGAGTGTTCTTGTTACATACAACTTGGTTTTAACTTGTGTCCTTCATAAAAATCAGTTTGACTCTATCTTAAACTTGATTTACTCTATGCAAATGTTTTGCTGCATGTGAATGTTTTGTACCCGTGATGGTTGTTTTCATAGGGATTTGTCCCGAAATGTTTTAAGCATGTGCATTGAATTTTGTGATAAATTATGTGCATGAAATGTTGTTTCACATGATGCATTAAGTCATAGTATGTGGCATTGGCGTGTCGTTTTTGTGGGTTGGGATTGGGACGTCAAACTGTGATACGGCACTTGAGTGATAGCACTAGGGAAGCGTGCCAAGGGAAAATACCCAGCTTGTCGACTTGGGTTGAGTGCGGTCACTGCCCACGTGAATCGACGAGTGGCGGGGCTGAGAGTGGACACCACCCCGGACCCGTAGTATGGCGGGGCCTAGGACCCCAGAAGGCCCTTACATGGTAGTATTGTTTCCTATGTGGACGTGGATTCCCAAGATGGTGTTGATCATCATTTGGCCGGGACTTGTGTTGACGTGTGCTCCGTAAGCTTCTGAGTGGGACGCAATGATGACGGGGTGATTCCCGATGTTCATGCATTGACATTGCTTCCTCTTAAGCCAGGACTGTGTTGTGCCAATGTGTCAATGTGGTTGTGATGCCTTTAGAGAGATTGCATTTTTCCTGGTTAGGGTTAAGTGCTTGGTGGGTTTCTCTTGGGTTGGGTTTTGTCATGATATTATGTTATTTCATATCTTGCATACATTCATGTAAACATTTTGAACTCTCACTTTGATGATTCATCATCTTATGTTGGACTTTGGTCCCTAGAATATTCTAACGTTCCAGGTGGTAGCAGCTGTTCTAAAGGAAAAGGAATTGCCGAGGACTGACGGCAACTAGTAGATGGATAGTAGCATATGTTTTAGATTATATGTACTTCGTTTTGATGATGTTAGACGATGATACAGTTTTGATGTTATATATGAAATGGTTTCGGTTATGTATTACATCAGGTTTCGATCTAGCTTCCGCATTTGTATTGTGTAATGATATTACCTGTCTTAGCTTGATGTTTTTAAGTTTGATATGCTGAGAAGGTAATTGGAATTGTCGGGGAAGTTATGGATTTAAGTGTTATGTGGTGAAATGTGCATGTCTAGGCTAGTTCTGGCTAAGGAAAGATTTGGTACTTAAGTGTGTCCCATGTGACCCACCTCTCTTTCCTGTGAACTTACCTGGTGTACTATTCACGAGCAGACGCTTTTATTACATATTTATTGAAAAAAAATATTTCCCCGAAATTCATGATGGTTTATTCCGCATATATTAACGCCCCTCGGTTGGAGCGGGGTGTTACACCTATGGTCCACAGATTATCACTGATTCTTCGGTTGCAAGTATCAGTTACAGGTTGGTATATATTTTGATACATTTTATATTGTTATGTGAGGTCGTTGACCAGTTATGTGTTTAGCAGTTTTTCTGTGTGCTTTGCATGACATTATTATCATGGGTGGGTGTGTGGTCCATGTGTTGTAATCTATCGTCCACATCTAGATGCTTTTCAAATACCACTCACCTTACCTCTGTCACATTACTATCTGCCATATTTTTCCTTCTTGTTTCTTATACTTACTGAGCTTTGTAGCTCACCTTATACTCTTCACCATTCTAGGTAAAAATAAAGAAATAGCTGGCGAGGATCAAGCAGGAAGGATGGGTAGTAACATGTGTGTGCGGGATGCGGGATGTTAAACCTTTGCATCATTATATTTCATATTCAGCTTTGTCTGCCCCTCATAAATCCTTTCTCCACAATGTTTCTTCAAATTTTTTACCTCAGTTTTATCATTAAGCAGTGTCCTATGATCACTGGAGAGATGCTATGAGAGCTGAATAAGATTCTATGTATATCAATAATACTTGGTCTATTACTACACTACCTCATGATAAACATACCATTGGCTGCAAGTGGGTTTACAAGATAAAATATGGGTCTGATGGTTCTATCGAAAGGCACAAGGCCCGTTTAGTTGCTAAGGGATATACCCAACAAAAGGTTTGGACTTCTTCGATACATTTTCCCTAGTTGCCAAGTTAGTCATAATTAAGGTTCTTCTTCCTTTAGCTGCCATAAATAAATGGTATCTTGCTCAACTTGATGTTAACAATGTCTTTCTTAATTGTAACCTCTTTGAAGAAGTTTATATGGATCTTTCACTCAAGTATAAGCCTATGAATTGCTTGATGAGCCTTATATTTATAGACATATAGCTAGTTGTTTGCTCTATTTGACCATTTCTCGACTTGATATTATGTTTGTTTTCCATAAACTCAGTCAATGTGTTTCTCAACCTAGAAAACGTCATCTTGAAGCTGCACATCATCTCTTACAATATCTTAAGGGTGATGTTGGTCAAGGGTTATTATTTTCTACATCTTTTTCCATACAAATTCGTGTTTTTTTTTTTTTTATGTTGATTGGGGGTCTTGTTTGGATTATAGGCAGTCTATTATAGGTTTTTGTGTTTTTAATGGTGATTCTTTAGTTTAATGGAATGTTAAAAAGCAAAGCACATTTTCTCGATCATTTGCTGAAGCTAAACATTGGGCGCTTACTTCTATTGTTAGTGAAATTATTTGGATAATCAACTTCTTACTAATTTTTAGATTTTTCCTACAACTCCTGCTTTGCTCTTTTGTGACAATCAAGTAGCTGTCCACATTGCTTCTAATCCAGTCTTCCATGAATGAACCAAGCAAATCAAGTTAAGCTGTCATTTTGTTTAGGACAAGTTGACAGATGGAGTGTTCAAACTTCTTCCTATCCACACCCAACATCAGCTAGCTAATGTGTTTACCAAACCTTTATCAGCTGCTCAGTTGTTTCCTTTACTATCCAAGATGGCTATTATCAATGTTCATAGTCCATCTTGAGGGGGAGAACATAATATTTGTTGTATTAGTTGTTGTGTTAGAGATTTTAGTAGTATTTTTTGTATTTTGTTGTTTGTTGGTACAATGATATTTTTGTAATTACTGAAATTGTGGTTTTATTATATAAGGGTTGAGATCATGAATTGAGATTGATGAAACATTTTTATATCTTCTATTTCTCTCTCTATTCATGATAGCTACACTGTGTTCTGGCTTTTTCGACCTAATAAATTCTGGAATACTACACACGAGATCTCTTTCAAACTCCAAATCGTCTTTGTGACTATCACGATAGCCATACCACACTATGCACCTATAGAACTTGTACTTTCTCGGGCCAATTCTTCCCACCAGGAACCTTTCCTCAAGTCTGTTAGAGGGGACTAGAATAGATTTGATGCAAAGGAAGACTAAAACCTAGTGGAAGGCAGAGAGATTGATGACAAAATGAGAGAAGATTGCTGGGATCCCCAATACAAACTCGGTCTTTATCAAGCCTATGCCCCACACTCTTACAATTCCTAGATTTAGACCTTGACTCAATAACCAATTTATCGAAACCTTGTTTTGAACATCAAACTCGTATTTCTTGAGCGTGCCATAGTGCCAAACATACATGATTGCTAGAAAAGTGAACGAGAGAGCAATAGCCACCCAAGCTCCTTCTAGGAACTTGATGAGTGAAGCTGAGAAGTAGAGTGCTTCTATGGATCACTCGAAGTCCTGATTGTTAAACCAAAAAGCAAAGTACCTATTCTAATACTAAATGAAAGTGTAAGTAAGAGTGTACACCTAAGGGTGGAGTGAATCGGGTAGTTCAAAACTTTTTAATTTGATGCAATTTTTGCACAAAAACTGTTTTATGCTTTTTAATAGCTTTGAAAATATTAAAATGATTATCGATTGAAAATGCTTAAACTTTTATGATTTCAAAATCAACGCTGGAAATGTAAGATAAAAATTCACAAGATATGAAAGTCAAATGTAAAAAACATAAAAACAAACAGCACACGAAATTTATACTAGTTCAACATAACCTAGCCTACACTACTATCCTAGTTCCTTACCTAGGATTTTCTTAAATACACTAAGAAGTGCTTGTTTAGAGAGGCGAGCACTATCCTTTATAACGGTAGCTTTTCACAGGCTTAGGTATAACTTTTAGTAGTTTTTTTTCAAGGCTTAGCTACAACCTTTACGATAGCTTTTATAAGGCTTAACTATTACCTTTTAGTAAATTTAGAGAGAAAAATATGAAGCACAACCTCATAGGAATAATAGCTCTCAATGAACTACCATCTAAAGAATATGAAAGAAGGAACAAGAGGGATTTCAAAATTATAAACGAAGAATATAAAAGATGGAAAATAAATGCACTTTACTCTTTCTCTCAATTTCAAAAATTGAAGACAAGTGAACAAATTGACTTTTAGTTCTTCTTCTTCTCTCTCTTCTTTCTCATTCTTATGAAGAGAATTCTTTTTCTAGAGTTGCTAACGTCATTCTTGTGCATGCCTAGACATTTATAGTCTTGACTTCTCTAATGCACTTTTTGAGTTGTCTAGAGGATAAAAAATGTAAGCCTACAAGATATTTCTATTCTTTCCCAATCCAATGGTTAGACTGTGTTTTTTAAATTCAAAAATTGTTAACTTATAAAAAAGAATGTTCAGAAAACATTTAATAATGGTCTGATTGTCTGAAATTGAAAACTATGCATATTTAATATTGTTTGTAACAGCTAGTTTTTAAATTTCAACACAACATTAGTCAAGTAAACTTGATGTTACTCTAGTAAAACACACAATTTCTCAAGTAAGTTTAAGAATTAGTCGATTAAGCTCAAACATTACTCGATTGCTAAATAATGTTACTCAATTAAGATTATCAACTGTATTAGTTATTACTCGACTAATATATATGTTACTCTATTGAAAAATGATAATACTCAATTACAAGCATATCTTAATTGATTAACATTTCAACCATTTGTATATTTAAAGTTGTTACTCGGTTAACCCCTTTTTATACTCAAGTAAAATATGACTTTATTCGACTACAAATGTCAATTAGTCGATTAATAATTCAAGTATAAAGACTTGTTCTTTGTCCAATAATTTTTACTCAAATAAGGTACTTAGTTACTTGACTAAGTATGAAAGTTACTCAAGTATTATTTCTTCTTAGTTGATTAATGATACAAGTATATAGACTTGTCTTTTTGCTCTCGAATTATTACTCAATCAAAGGATATAGTTATTCAACAAATATGTCACTCAGTTACCTGAATAATGTTATTCCAACACTTGTTTGAGTAATACAAGTCCATAATCAATTAATCTCTTGATGAGATTTCAGATCTTACTCGATTAAAATGATAACTAATCGAGTATAACACTTGTTACTCAACTAAAATATTTTATTACTCGATTAAGATAAATATTACTCTATATATTAAGGTCAAGTGTTGATGAAGAGAGTATATTAAAGTTTTATACTTAAATTCTCACCATCAAAACATTTTCAAAATCAAATTCAACATAAATCTAAAAAAATTAGAAGTTAAAGTTAAAATGACTTTTATCTCCCTGTCCAACCGAGATTTGGATAGCATGTTGGTATAACCTTTTTCTAGACGAGCTTCACATAATATAAAAACAAATTGCAAAAGATTTTGTAACAAAAATAGGAAAATGTCCATGCGAAGATCAACAACAAAAATGTAATGTTTTTGAGTATCCATTCGATATTCAATTCAAACTTTCTTTTGACTACAAGAATGTGGAACAATCTCTGTTGCAGGAAGATTCATGCCTACAATTCAACTGGTCAACATGTTGTTAATAGACCAACAAAGCATGCAGCATGTTATTTTATTTTACTTTATCTTTCAGAACATTTATCTTATTAAAATTTAAGATTATTATATGTAAGTTGGAACTGAAACTTAATTCACGTTTTATTTGATTTTACTTATTAATTAGTTTGATTATGAGCCTAATTTTATTTTGAAACTAATCAAGATTGGTTTAGGTTAGAATTACTATAAAACCCCAATCAATCCCGCTCATGGATGCATTTATTAGGTGTGAAAATTACGAAAACTAAGCACATCTTAAATAAAAAATTTGTCTTTAACCCCTTCCCTAAAAAAAACAATTTTACCCCTCTAAACAAACTAAGTATTATAGTCACTTTTGTCAGTGCAGTTTGAGTTTTAATTTTTTCACACAATTTTTAGTTCAGATCCTTAATATGTTCTACTCACAACTACAATCAAAACTGATATGTCAAGTAGCATAGATTGTAATTAGTTTGTTTGTGGAGATAAAAACGATTTTTTTCTATGAAAAAATTAAAAACAATTGTGTTCATTTGTTTTTGATTTTTGATTTTTTTCTATTAGTGTTAGATCATCTATATAGAGGCGAGGCACATGTTGAGAATAACGCATCTTTTAAAGGTAGATAGTTATTCATCTATTATTAATAAACCTAAATATGTGATAAAAACAGACAACTGGATACTATGCTTCCTTAAGGAAAATTTGGTGAATGACTTATAATGTTGGAAATAATGAAGACTTATAATGAAGACATATAATTCTTTCTACGCTATAAGATAGTATTTTAATAATTCTTTCTATGCCCAACGAATAGGAAAGTGTTGTGAGAATTTCATATAAAGTAATCTTGAATGTGAATTGAATCAATGATTTTGACTGAAGTTCTTAGTGCTAGGGTCGACAGATATGAAAAAGAGAAATAAATGAGAAAGAAAGAGGGACAGTGCATTCAGATTTCACCCAGTTTTTAATTATTTTCAGTAACGTTGATTTTTAAAAGGATACTTTATTGAAAAAAAATTCAATTTTTAAATTAGAAAAATTCGTAGACGTGCCCTAAAATTTTTGTAAATTACAATGACTTATCCCAAAGTTTTTTAAAATAACACAAATCTCTCCTACCATTAATAGAATATGAGAATTGACCAATTTGTCCATGTATTTAAATTACTTTGTCTTTCTTTCTCTTCGCTCAATTTCTCTTTCCCAGTCACTTCAACACACATAACTATAAGTCCAACGATGGCTAAGTCCTTGTTTGATTGTTGACGCTCATTAAAATATCTATTCTCCTTTTTTTTACTTTTATTTCTCTTTTTTCTCATTTTTTTTATCTTTTTCTTGTTTGCAATGTCACTTGAAACCAAATCTATTTGTGACGTGGTTATCTCTTTTCAACGAGGTTGCAATAGGACACCAAAAAAAAATACAGATGATTTTCTTCAAGCAACTTTCTTCATTTGTGTCTCCCTCTCTCTTGATTCAAATATTTTTCTCATTGTCTCTCTCTCTAGATCAAAACCCAAATGTCTAGGTTTGTGTCAAACTCAACTATCTAGAATATTTATAATTGATCGATTTTGTAACAATTTTTTATTTCTCTTTAATTTTCTACAATCTTGGTCATCTAGGTTTCGATCTGGTTCTATTTTCTAGATCTAGAAAAAAAATAGATTTGGAAAGATCAGGGTTCAAAGATGAACTGTTGAATCCAAATTTTTGGGTTTAATGGTTTATCTTTATTGGGTTCAATAGAGCAATGGGGTTTTATTCCATTCTAGATTGTCTGATTGGTGGTAATAACGAGAAATCCCATATACATATATATGTATGGAAGAACCCAGGGCGATGGTTGAGCAATGATGGTTGCTAAACATCTCATTTTTTTTAAATTCTTTTTATAATTATAGTATTTGAAAAGAGAAAGGGCATTTTGGGGAATTTTAGAAAGTTTAATAATCGTTATATTAACAACAAGGGTTTTAGTATTACATGATATGTATATAAAGTCAAGAGAGATTAATGACACATTTAAATACGCAAGGATAGTTAGTGTAATTTATACAACCTCCTAGGGATCGTTCTCTCAAATTTATCCTTTAAATTTTAGACTCCTCCATTGATTTTAAGAATTATGGCATTCAACATTTTATTTAGTTTCAATTTTAAATTTTCATTTGTTGTGATTACATCTTATCATTATTGGTAACATGACAAATTCTCTTAGATGACATAATTGGGACATGAGAAGAATTTTTCACTTTAAACACATAAAACTTCCATGGATAGTAGATCAGTGACAAGAGTTATACTTGTCAACAAAATAAGTTTTGTCTCCTGGTGTTTAGATAGCTAAGTTCTTTGGATTTCGTCAATTATGTCATTTAACATAGTTTATTATATAGACAATTAACGAATAAGGAGTTTGCTACTTTGCCTTGTTAGGTTGACAAACACACACCAAAATAACAAAAATATCCTTCACCTATTTGCAAAATTGCTTCCCTTCCCCCTCCCCTTCCCATGGCCGCCTCTTTTTTCTTCTCTTCCCATGGTCATCTCCAACGATTGCCTTTGCCTCGCCTCTTGCAGATTGATCATCGTTGCATCCTCTTTCTCCACCGCAAAGGATGTATCGATTGTCAACCCATGAGAGGTGAGGAGACAAGGTGAAGATGGCGAGAGGAAGGTGGTCGCTAGAGGCGGCCATGGGAAATAGAAGTAATTTTTCAATTATGTGAGGACATTTTTATTATTTTAATGTGTTTTGGTCACCTTTTCGATTAGCCTATCTGATAAAGTAGTAAAATCCTTGTAATAATAACAAATAGTAATCTAAATATAATATATTTTGAGTATAAGAATGGGCGTTAGTAATATTTGAGGTAGGCAGAGAAAGAGGAGTTGGGTGGTTGACAAAGCTGACATGCAACAGCTTGACCATATTAATAAAATTAAGCAACAAAATGAACATTCAAAGTAGAAATAGAAAATTCTTCTTCCTACCACCCAATTTCCCCATAAATACCTCAATTTTCAATTAATCTACTTCAACAATTTATTTTTATATTTTTTTATCATTTAAGACTTGACGATTATTTATATTGAATGGCAGGTATAATTGTAAATATAAAGAACTAGGTGGACATTTACTATAAAATTTCATTTTTTTCATAAGAATATTTTTTAAAAATAAAATCAGTTTGGTTTTTTGCTTCATTCTTTAAGAAACGCTTTTCATCAATTGTTTTTATTAATAAAAATCACCAAAAACAAAATACCCCAAAATTAAAATACTCGGGATAAGTTTATTGTTTGCAATTTTTTATCTCTTTCTTTTTTCTTCTAACCTCCAAATTTCCAGGACATTTTCAATTTTGACCCATTATAAATTTAGTCTTTTGCAATTTTGATTTTTATCACTTTAGTCACTAAATTTTAATTTTGTTACAATTCAAATTATCTTTTAATTTTTTTCCCAAAACTAATATTAAATTAATATAAATCTCACAACTATTTGATCATAAGATTTATGTTAATTTTAACATTAAGGGTCTTTCTGACTGGTTATCTTTTCCATGAAAAATGGTCATTTTTCACATAAATTCCAGTTTTTGAGGTGTTTGATTGGTCAGATTTCCATAAAAAATATGTTCTCACTTGTGGTCACGTGATGCTATATTTTCATTTTTGTTGGAATTGGTTTTCTCATTTGGGGAGGGGGTAGATGAAATTTTCCATGGAAATGGAAAAACTCACCCACCACATAACTTATTTTCCCCTTCCACCACCGCCTATCAATAAAGAAGAGAAGAAAATAGAAAGATCGGCTAGATCTGACAATTGCAACTACCATCGGCGAGTAGTGAGTAGTGGCGACTTGCAAAACATAGGCGACGACGAAGGTGTGGGCAATGACTTGGGAAGATGTAGGTGTAGGCGGTGATTGGAGACGACAAACGGACGCGTTGCAAAAGGAAGACAAAAGGTCGCAATGCAGAGATGGGGATTCCACAGCGCGGTAGGTAGTGATGATGAACGGTGACTCGACTAGCAATGGCAACCAGTAAAGGCGGCGGTGGCTAAACAGCAACGACAGCTATGGTTGGGTGGCGACAACAGTTGTGGCTGAATTTGCTGGGCAACTAGAGACCTATTGCCTGATTATTTGATTATTTTGTGTACGTATATTTGATTTATTTTTTAAATATGTGTATATTTGATTATTTTATGTAGTTGATTATTGATTTGTATATTTGATTATTGATTATCTGCAAGTGTGTATTTGATTATTTCCATGGAAAATAATGACAATCAAATATCAAAAGTTAAAAAAATATAACAATTTCTAGATAAAAAATTAACCCAATCACACACCTTCAATTAACATTTTTTTTGAAATTTAATTCTAGATAATTCCATTACTTAGAAAATATTTTCTTTTCAAGCAAATTCTATGCTTGTAATCAAACGTACCCTAAATAATTTTAACTTTATATTAATTTATATTACGTTAATTTTTTTAATAACTTAAAATTAAAATTTATCTACTGTGATGGTGATGATAGTTTGTTACAAAATATAAAATTAAGAAAGTATAGTATAATTTACCAAATGGAAAAAAAAGAAGAAGATAGTTTTAGACTCATCTTAATTTTCTTAAAAAATCTCAAAAGGAATTATGGATCAACCACAACTAACAGGCAACAGCAGCGGGTCAAAGAGAAGCAATTTATGCAGGGAATTTCAAATTCAAAGCTCATCTTTAGCTGGTCTTTGGTCACACCCACACCCACACGCATATCCCTTATAATTTTCAAAAATCATTTGCCAAATAACTCAATGATTCAAACTCCAATCTCTTTCTTCTTCTTCTTTTCTTCAAATCAAATATTTTCCTTCTTGCTTCCTCTGCCATGCATGCTCGGGCAGCCTCGCTCTCATGGAACGTGTCTTTGAATTTGAATCAGAATAAATAGCCACCCCCACCCACCCAGTCAAATCCCAAACCACCCTCACCATTTCCTTTCTCCTATGTATGCCTATATAAACCTCCACACCTCACCCATATATGGTATATCAATCGTCATCACATTCATCCCGACCTCGCCATTTCTATTCATCTTTCATCTTTCAGCTTTGATCCTTGTTGTTAATCAACATTCATTCAACATTAATTAATTATATATCATGGCCGGAAAACCCAGCGGCAGCAAGCTTGTCGTGGTCCTGGTTCTTTGCCTGTGCATGGCCCTGCTCCTCGCCGCCGCTGTTGATGGCCGCTCCATCGGTTCTTCGCTGCATCACCGCCACCGCCATGTGAAGGTGCAGTCCCCGCCGAGGCCGAGTGGCCACGGAAGGGGCGCCGGTCGTAATAAGTTCGCCGGAGTTCTAGCTCTCCGGGGGATCAAGAACTCCGGCCCAAGCCCGGGGGAAGGGCATTCCTTAGTGAACGGTGCGGGCCATAATTGAAGCCTCTCATCAAAATTAAGTTCTTATATTTGGGTATTAAACAGTCACTAAAGTTCAAGATTCTTTTTATAAGTAGTTCATTATGGGTATGGCTTCTTTTGTTCAACGGTTAAACACAAACACCAGATTAAACTGTATGCAATAATTAGCTAAGTGAGTGCGGAAATAAATATTTCCTTATGTTTTTCCTCATGAGAAAGAAGAGTCGATTGGTTTGTAGTTATGATGAATTCAGCAGTTATTTAATATCAATATTAGCATCATATTTTGTAGAGATTCAATGGCAATGAGATCGTTACGTTACGTATAATTTTTTTGCCATTTTCACTCATCGATTCAACATTTCGGCACACATAATTATTAATTATTAGTTTATAATAGTGTAATCATATTAGAAATTCTTAGAAAACATTAATTTTCCATAGAATTAAAACCACGGTAAAGAGCGCTAATTAAGTATAACTAGATAGTGAGCGATAAATACAGTGGATTGGTGACATAGCAAAAAAACAAAGTGAACAAATCGAAAAGTATATCATTGGAGGGAGGCACCAAAATCAGGAAAAAAAAAAGAAAAGAAAAAAAAAAGAACTAGACATAATAGATCGTACCAACCTCTAGAGTGGATGCATGTGGGACACTAACTACATGGGTAGACCCCTAAAAGTTCCTCCTCAAGAAACCATACCCTAAATTGATGGCAATTCTTTTAAACCAACTTGAGCCCCTCTTTGTTTTCATGTAACAGTGCCCCAAAATAAACGCCATCCCAACCTCCGTGGCTTCCATCAATTTGTGCAACTATGTTGGCCTCTAAGAGACAAAATCTCACTCTCTTTCTCAGCCTTGGCCTTAGCTCTGCAGGTGAGTTGTTGACAACTATTTCAAAAACAATCCTCATCCTCGTCCTTGTCCTTGTTCTCCTTCTCACCCCACATCCTCATCCTATCGAGATTTGTTGAAGCGGTTCCAACAACAATCATTCTGTTACAAATAAAACAGAGATACCAAACTCTCTTTCAAGCCAAAATCACATGCTGCTGAATAAACATAGTTGGCCAAGAGTAAAAACAAATAACTCAAACACAACAGATATCAAAAACAAAAAATGTAACAAGAGGCACTAGGTTTATAGTGGTTCTCCCTAAATAAGGGCTACGTCCACTCGAGTTCCGGTGAGAAGAGTTCACTACACCAAATGAATAAATCCGATTACACCCATACAAACAAGATCAAAACTAAACAACCCTAGTTCCCTAAAAATGCTCAAAAAAACCACTTAATACAGCTTAAGAGCTTACCTTAAACGAACCAGAGAACACAGTAGAATGAAAAGAAGACGAAGACTGTACAAAGCATTTACACACAAAGAGAGAGAAAGAGAGAGAGAGAGGGAATAAAACCCTAAAATGAACAACTTTCGGCCACTCCCTCTTTTCTTTTCATCTCCCGATCTCCTTCACCAATCTCGAGGTAGCGCGATAAATAAGGCAACTGGACGGTTGCGATGGTAAAGCATAAAGGCAACTGGATAGCTAGGATGTCATTGTGCAACACGATCGGCAGCAAGCTAACGGACAAAGTAAAGAAAGGCTTGGGCCAAAAGGAGGCTACCAAAGTGGCCATCCGTAGGCACCCAAAGGGCAGCCCACGGTTGCCAAGTGACCCCCCATCCTTTTGGCATCATTTGATGCTTCATGAAAACAACAAACTCCACCTTCAAGCATCAAATGACTAGGAAACCAGATCTATCATATGAGTGCAACATGCTACAATTCTCACCCTCACTGCTTAAGATGGCTAAGGAATCAGCCATCATCAATGTGCAGCAAGTTCTTGAACTTGGTTGCAGTCAAAACCTTGGTGCCCATGTCTGCAAGATTGTTAGCTGTAGAAACTTTCTAGATAGCCACAGTTCCATTGGTTATCATTTCCCTTACATAATTATATTTCACATCCACATGTTTGGTTCGATCATGATACACTAGATTTTTAGACAAATGGATGGCACTTTGGCTATCTGAGAAAACCACCACTTTGTTTTGAAGCAAGTGAATTTCCTTGAGAATACCTTGAAGCCATATGGCTTCCTTGAAGGCATCAGTTATAGCCGCGTACTCCGCCTCTGTAAAGGACAAGGCAACAAGTGGTTGCATCTGAGACTTCCAGCTGATACAATTTCCACCCAAGGTAAAATAAAAGGCAATGGTGGATTTTCTAGAATCTCTATCTCCTGCAAAATCAGAGTCAATATATCCAATAAGATCAACTGTATCAAACCTTTTCTTAAACCTTAAACCAATACCTACAGAACAATTTATGTACCTAAGTAAATGTTTTAAAGCATCCCAACGTTGTTTTCCAGGTTTTGACATGAATCGACTGAGTAAGGAAATTGAATATGCAAGGTTGGGTCTGATACTTATCATTGAGTACATAATTATTCCAATTACAATTGCATAAGGGACATTTTTCATTTCTATAATTTTAGAATTGGATGTGGGACACTGAGATTTAGATAAAATAAAATGTCCAGCCAAGGGAACTATAACAGTTTTACAATTTTGCATTCCAAATTTATAAACAGCTTTTACCAAATAATCATGCTATTGTATTTTGAGGCAATTGTTGCTTCTATTCCTCTCAATTTTCATTCCTAGTATTTTCTTAGCAGCTTATTTTCTTAGCAGCTCCTAAGTCTTTCATATCAAAGGTTATGTTTAGCATTGATTTTAACTCTTTAATCTTTGACTTAGAGTTGCTAATTAGCAGGATATCATTTACATATAACAGTAGATAAATAGGAATATCAGAGAGCATAAAGTAAAAGCAATTGTCATATTGACTTCTAACAAAATAAGCCCCTAGAACAAAATTGTCAAACTTTTTATACCATTGTCTTGGGGCCTGTTTTAATCCATACAAGGATTTTTTCAACAAACAAACATGATCAGATTTATTTGAAACAACATAACCAGTAGGCTGAACCATGTAAATGTGTTCATCAAGGTCGCCATGCAAAAATACAGTTTTAACATCTAACTGTTACAGTTCTAAATCAAATTGAACTACAACTACAAGCATCATGCCAATTGTCTTAAATTTAACCACAGGGGAAAAAAATTTCAGTATAGTCTATTCCTCCCCCCCCCCTTTTGAGTGAACCCCTTAGCTACTAGTCTTGCCTTATATCTTGTAGGGTCATCAGAAGACATACCTTCTTTTAGTTTGAACAACTATTTATATTGGATTAACTTCTGATTTGCTGGACGAGGGACAAGAATCCAATTTTTGTGGGCCATAAAGGAGGTCATTTCTTCATCCATGGCTTGTTGCCATTTTTAACTGTCCTTAGAGCTGACAACCTCTTCATAAGAGGAAGGCTCACTGCTTCTCATTTCAACACTTGCTACCAAGGAATAATACATCAAGTCTGAATAAGTATACCTAACAGGTGGCCTTACAGTCATCTTGCTTCTATGTCGGGCAAGTTAGTAATCACCAAGATCATGTTGAGGGGAGTCATGCTGCTCCACCTCAATCTCAGTTTCACCATTTTTTTCCTCATGATCAGTCTCATGATCAAAGGTCTGGTCTAAGTTTGATATGGGAGAGGGATCACCTTTTGGTTGAGGTTTCGGTATAACTGGAACACCAGGTGGGTTATCATTTCTAACAGGGTGCTCCACCTCAATTTCAGTTCCTCTTAAGCTGATAAAATTATATGTGTTACTATCTTGGTTTGTTTCTTCTGTTTTAGATAATTTGCAAGGAAAAATAGCTTCATTGAATATAACATCACGGCTAATAATAATTTTAACACCCTTAGACTACCTTTCCCATAGTCTATATCCTTTAGTTCCTTCCTGATACCCAACAAATACACGCTTTGTGGATCTAGGTTCCAACTTACCTTCAAATTGGTGAGCATAGGCTGCACAGCCAAAAATTCTTAGGTATTTTAAATTTAATTTCCTTCCTGTCCACTTTTCTTTAAGACATTTAAAATTAAGAGCAGTAGAAGGACTTCGGTTTACTAGGTGTGAAGCTGTTGCTAATGCATCTCCCCAAAAGGATTTAGGCATACCATAAGTGAATAAAAGGCACCTCACTTTTTCAAAGAGGGTTCAGTTCATTCTTTCAGTTACCCCATTTTGTTGGGGTGTGTTTCTAACAATTTTGCCTAAGTATACCCTGGGAATTGCAACATTCATCAAACTCTTTGTTACAGAATTCTAACTCATTATCTATTCTAAGAGTTTTGATTTTCCTATTAGTTTAATTTTCTACTAAGATCTTCCATGTTTTGAATTTCTTTAACGTTTGATCTTTTGTTTTTAGAAGAAATACCCACACATTCCTAGTGAAGTCATCTATAATAGAGAGGAAATACCTGTTGCCACCATGGGTGGGAACCTGGGAAGGTCCCCACAGATCTGCATGTAAGTACTCAAGGCATGCCTTTGCCATGTGAGTTCCCTTATGGAAACTTATCATGTGTTGCGTGCCTAGCACACATGGTTCACAAAAATCGAGGGACTCAGCAAACACTGAACCAAGGTATCCTTGGTTTGATAGTGTCTGCAAACCTTTCAGGCTCGTGTGACCAAATCTCAAGTACCATAGTTCTGTCTTATCAGTATTAACATAGCATGCAAAGTTTGATTTAACAGAGAAGTGAAAACGACCATTCAAAACATATAAACCATTTTTCTTGGAACCAGTTAGGATTAAATCTTCTCCTTTAAAAACATTCATAGAACCGTTTTCAGCTTTGTAAGAACAACCTAACTCATCAAGTGTATCGAGAGAAATCAAGTTTCTTTTAAGACCAGGTGCATATCTTACATCAGTGAGTGTTTTTACTTTATTGTCATGCAACTTAAGAGTAATATTACCTATACCTTGAACACTACATGAATAGTTGTTACCCATATAAACTATTCCACTTTCCCTATTATTAAAGTTATGAAAGCAGTCAATATTAGGGCACATATGAAAAGAGCAACCAGAGTCCATAATCCATTCATTTTTAAAAGAATAATTGGATACATTAAGCACTTCAGCTAAACAGTTAGAACTACTAGCTGCTACAGTTACATTACCCCCATATTTCTGTTTTCTTAAATAATCATAGTAGTATTTCTTTATGTGTCCCTCTTTTCCACAGTGGTAACACTTCCATTTCGTTTACCTTTGTTTTCCCTTCTTGTCTTTCTTTTTTCCCTTTTTCCCTGGCCCATTAGATTGTTCAAGATTCCCCGTATAATTTCTTTTATCAACATTTCCTTTAACAAACAAGTTATTGCCTGTTTTCTTAGATGTGCTAAGTTCCAGTTCCCTAGCCTTAATACCAGAAATTACAAGTTCCATACTAGGGACTATATCATGTTGTTTTACTTTTGTATACTTAGTTTTGATGATGAAAAATAATATTTTATTTAATTCCTAAGTCATAAATCAAGTTTATGGTTTTTAACAAAAATCAATTTCAAATACTTTGTTAAAATGAAAACCAAATGATTTATATTCTTATACATGGAGATTTGCACAAACATGTATTATGATGAAATCTCCTAAAATGATTTTCAAATTAGTTTTGAAGTTGTTGGTCAACATAGAGCTAAACTTTTTCTAAGGCAAAAGACCAACTAGAACATAAATATGTTTGATGAAAAACCAATTTTGAATATGAAAGATCATTTATGTTAATCTCATATTTCAATATAAGTTTTTCATATTTTGAAACATGCATGAAAGGTTTTGGCTCAAAATTCAAATGTCTGAAAAATCCTTTAGTTCATGTATCATGTGTTTGAAACTCTTTTGGTAAGGTTTCAATATTTTTCTAAGTCTGGAAGATTAGCACCTTATAAGGAGACATATATGAAAATGTTTTCTTTTTAGAAAACTAACTCCTGTAGAAAACTAACTCCCGGTATTTCAATAGCTAACATTCATTAGTGATAAAATGATTTTTAACGAATTTTTCAAGAAATAGAAAGTGTATATCTTGGAGGTGGTAAAATCGCAAAATCCTAAATTTGTACTAAAATTCAAATTCTACTTTCTTATTCTTATGGATTTTGATTTTCTAGATATTTTTATTGAATCAAAATAGGGGGTACTTTCTTATTTACATTTATGTATTAAAGTAAATGGAAGATAAATATAAATTAAACAAAATGAGGACAAATGTAAATATGTTATCATCTTTTGTATCAATCAAGTGTGCTTCTACATATTATCTATTAAGTTTTCAAATTTTCCAAATGGATAGTCGACTATGTTGTTTAGTGCTGTCAACTATGTCTAAGGATAGTCGACTATGCTTGTATAATCTATCGACTATATATGGCATTTGTCGACTATTTTTCATTCTCTCGACTATCATGTAAGGATAGTCGACTATGGTTTTCCTTCTGTCGACTATGTTTTTTCATGATTTTCAAAATCTTTTTCATATTTTTGTATCTGTCAACTATATGAATGTGTTTGTCGACTATGGGTAATTTGTGTTAGAAGATAGTCGACTATGTTTTCTTGTCTGTCGACTATGCTTTGTTTTATTGATGAATCTATCAACTATGCATTGTCTTCTGTCGACTATCTCTTTTCGCAGAAAACTTCCAACGGCTACTTTTTCAAATCCTAACGATCACAAACGGTTAGTTTCGGGCAAAGCTTTTGGGATACCTATTTATACAAGTCATGGATGAACTTGAGGAGGCTAATGGACGGGAACGAATTGATTTGAGCTTACATTTTATACTTGCTTCTGTTTACATTCACTGTGCTTTTATTTTCTCTCTTCAAGGCTTTGATCTTAATCTATATAAATTCATTTAAGCCTTGTATCATTTTTTAGAGACATTGTAACTAAGAGATTTATGTCTTAGATCCTCTTTTTACTATATTTATTGTATTTCCTAGCTTGTGTAGCTAGAGGGCCCATTTGAGTGGGAGGTTTTGTAATTTTCCTAGTCACAGACTAGAGGACCAACTTGGTTTAAGTAGGGGGTTTTAGTGGATGGTTTGGAAAATCTTTAGTGAGGAGCTAAGGTAGTGGATTAGGCTTGAGTTAAGCCGAACCAATATAAATCCTTGTGTTCATCTCTTGCTTGTGTTTTTATTTCATTTATTATTTCAAGCAATTCAATAATCCTCACTTGCATTGAATTTTCCATCAAAAGGACTTCAAGTTCTATCAAGTTTTTAAAATACCCAATTCACCCCTCCTCTTGGTGTGTGCTATAGCACCTCTCGATCTAACATACCAGTATAACGTAAAGCATGTTTTACAACATCATAGTCATCAGGCAATGAGTTTAAAAGAATCATGGCTTTACTAGATCATCTAAAGCCTGATCAGTACCTCTTAATAATAAAGTAAGTCTAGTAAATTCATTAATGTTTTCATCCATGGACTTAGAGGTATTCATCTTAAAATTAAACAACATGCCTAATCTATTCCAGAATACAGAATACAAAGATTCTAATCTATTCCAGAGATTAAGGGGTTTAGTCATACCATCAACCTTACAGATTACAGAATCACCGAGGTGGAGGAATATCAAATTGAAAGCCTCCTCTCTGATTTCATCAGTTCGAGCTAGCTTCTCAGGTGACCATTTACGGTCATCTACCTCAATTGCTATATGCACTTTGTGATGAGAGAGAAAAATGCTCATCTTCTTTTTCCAACTTTTGAAATCCCCCTTTCCATCGAATGTACCAATTTGAAATCGAGTTGATGTCATTTTTGTGTTACACAAAATGTCCTAAAAAACCCTAGATTACTTACTGAGACTTATACAGCAAACACCCGCTGACAAAAGGCTCCCCAAAAAACCCTAGGGCTCAAAACAACACCTTCATAGAGAAAGAAAAGAAACCCTAGATTTCGAAAAAAATGAATCAGACACAATTTTGACTTAGAAAACCCTAGGATACGCAAACTGGAAGTTCTGATACCACTGTTACAAATAAAATAGAGATAGCAAACCCTTTTCATGCCAAAATCACACACTACTGAATAAAAATAGATGGCCGAGAGTAAAAATAAATAACTCAAACACAGCAGATATCAAAAACAAAAAACATAACAAGAGGCACGAGGTTTATAGTGGTTCACCCCAACTAGGGGTTACATCCACTCGAGCTCTGGTGAGAAGAGTTCACTGCACTATACGAATAAATCTGATTACACCCATACAAACAAGATCAAAACTGGACAACCCTGGTTCCCTAAAAACGCTAAAAAAAACCACTTAATACAGGTTAAGAGCTTACCTTAAACGAACCAGAGAACACAGTAGAATGAAAAAGAAGACAAAGACTGTACAAAGCATTTACAAAGAGAGAGAAAGAGAATAAAACCCTAAAATGAACAACTCTCGGCCACTCCTTTTCTTTTCATCTCCCGATCTCCCTCACCAATCTCCAAGCTGCGATAAATAAGGCAACTGGACGGCTGCAATGGTAAAGCATAAAGGCAACTGGACAGTTGGGATGTCATCGTGCAACATGATCAACAGCAGGTTAATTGACAAAGAAAGGCTTGGGCTTGGGCTTGGGCTTCGGCCAAAAGGAGGCTGCCAAAGTGGCTATCCAGTGGGCGCCCAAAGGGTAGCCCATGGTCGCCAAGTGACCCCCCATCCTTTTGGCATCATTTGATGCTTCATGAAAACAACACATTCTTTCATCCCCTTCCAGCTCTTCCCCCACTAACAGAATATTTGGTGTATTAGTTGTTGTGTTAGTTGTTTTAGTAGTATTTCTTGTATTTTCTTGTTTGCTAGTATAATGGCATTTTTGTAATTATTGTAACTATGATTTTATTATATAAGGGTTGAGATCATTAATTGAGATCGATGAAGCATTTTTATATCTTCTATCTCTCTCTTTGTTCATGATATGGTATCAGAGCGTTTTAAAACCCTAGGATTCTTTTCTATTGTGCCCTTGGTTGCCTTCCACCTACTTCAATTCTTCGATTCAATGAGTTACGATGCAAATCTCTCTTTTGTTCGGAGATCAGGATTCTTTTCGTGATACTCTTTTCGATACTTCGATTATCTTCAATTCTCTTTTGTTCAGAGATCTTCAATTCCGTAATTTCTCTTCAATTGTCTTTTGTTTAGAGATAGAGATCTATAATTTTTCTTCCTTGCTCGGAGATTTGTGAATGGCTTAATATCGAAACCTACAGGTGATGACTCTTTACTTAATGGCTGGATAAGGAACAATAATATAGTCATATCTTGGATACTTAACTCTATGTCTAATGAGATTTTTGCAAGCATCATATACTTCAAGTCGGTGCATGATATATATCTAGACAGACCTTAAAAGCTAGGTATCAATAAAGTAATGGTTCTTGGATCTTCCAGCTGAGGGGAGAATTAATGAATCTAACTAAGGGTTCATTGTCTGTAAGTGTTTACTTTGTCAAATTGAAAACTATTTGGGATGAACTTGGCAATTTTAGGTCCATTTGTACATGCAAAAATTGTTCATGTGGTGCAACTAGGGCATTAGTAGAGCATCATCACACGGAGTATGCGATGTCATTCTTAATAGGTTTACATGATTCTTTCACTCAAGTTAGGGGTTAATTTCTTTTAATTGATCTTATTTCCCTGATTAATAAAGTTTTTGCCCTAATCTCTCAAGAAAAAAAATCAAAGGAATGTAGTTAATTACACTGCTGGGAATTTCATGGTCTATTCAATGCTAAACATGATGTGCATAAAACTAGTCATGTTCGATTTACAAAGAAAGAAAGATCATTGTGCACACATTGTGCATTTCATGGTCACACCATTGACAAGTGTTATAAGTTGTATGCTTATCCCTCTAGATACAAGTCCAACCTGAGAAACCCTAGCCAAATACATCCTAATCAAGTGAATCCTATTGTTAACTAAGTATGTGAGACTCATCAAAATTTTCCTAGCAACAATTAGGTTATGGGAGATTTTATGTAGACATTGAGTCCTACACAATATCAACATCTGTTGAGCATGTTGAACACTCATCTAAATGTGGCTAAGACATGGGCAAAACCTGATGCTCCCCAAGACAAAGCATTAGGTACCTGTTTCTCTATTTTCGCAAGTCTAGTACTCAATAATCCTATAGGTATTGGATAGTGGATTTTGGGGCCATTAGTCATATATGCTTCAAGTAATCCTCATTTCTTCCTTTAAGTCCAATTCAGAACACACATATTATTCTGCCATACCACTCTCGGATTTCTGTGTTATATGTTGGGAATGTACAACTTAATTACTATTTAGTGCTTAAAAATGTCCTGTTTGTGCCTCAATTCAAGTTTAATTTGTTCTCTGTCCATGCATTTATAAAGGAAAATTCTATGAGTCTTAGTTTCTTCTCTTGCACATGTTTTCTCTAAGATGTCAAACATTCGAAGATGATTGGCAAAGATAAACTTCACAGAGGTTTATATGTCATTGATGTTGATTCTATTGATTCTAATTGTCAACCAGTAGATAGAACATGTATTTCTTCTACTCATATGGCACATGTTGTAAGTAAACATACATGGCATAACAAGCTTGGACATTTTATTTCATAAGATGGAAAATTTGAAAGATTTGTTGAACTATAAAAACACTAAGGATGTTTCTTGTTCCATATGTCCACTAGCCAAATAGAGGAGCTTAACTTTTGTGTTTAATAACCGTTTATCTTTGCATGCCTTTAACTTAGTTCATTGTGACACTTGGGGGCCATATTATGTTGCAACATACGCTGGTTATAGATACTTTCTGGCCATAGTTTATGATCGTACACGATTCACTTGGATTTTCTTAATGCGGCAAAAATTTAATGCTAGGGTTGTTGTTCCTAAATTTTTCTCTATGGTGGAAACACAATTTAACACAAAAAATGGAGAAATTTAGGTTAGATCATGCTCCTAAGCTCAATTTTCATGATTATTTTGCTACAAAAAGGGTGATACATCAATTTTCTTGTGTGGAAGGGCTTAAGCAAAATTTCGTAGTGGAACGTAAGCATCAACATCTTCTTAGTGTAGTTAAAGCACTATTATTTTAGTCTATAGTGCCTATTCAATTTTGGGGTGGTTGTATCCTAATTGCAGCCTTCTTGATTAATAGGACTCATGCTCTTATTTTGAAAAATCAATCCCCTTACCAGCCTCTCTACTAGAAAACTGTTGACTATACCTTTTTTCGCACATTTGGTAGTTTATGTTTTGCCTCTACTCTGGCTTCTCATAGGGAAAAATTTCATCCTCATGCTACGGCTTGTGTTTTTCTTAGATATGCTCTGGGTATGAAAGGATACAAACTTTATGACATTGTTTGCCAAAAATATATTTGTATCACGTGATATTGTTTTTCATGAGAATGTATTTTCTTTTCATTCTATCAAGTCTCCAAATGAGGCGATGGATCCCTTTCCCGATTTGGTTTTACCCCATTCGAGCCTTGATTTTTCTCATTCTTCCTTAGAACACGATTCACCCATTCATTCTTCAAATATAGCATAATGTGACTCTTCCAGTCTTACTTTTTCTCCTTGTTATTACAGTCTACAGGTCTTCTCGAATCAGTAGTGTAATACCCTAAAATTTCGTAAAATAATTAATTTCCGAACCTAAGGTGGATAAATCGGTATTTTCTTAAATCTTTGGAGTCTAAATGTTACAAAACTAACTATACCATATGCATAATGTATAATTGTTATGCCAAGAAAAATCAAAGGAAAAAAAGTGAGAAATGAAAAATTTTTGGCTCGCCATGAAGTCGTTCCGCCTTTAGTAGCTAGTTGCAAGGCTGCTAGATGATAGCAGCAATGGTTATCCTCACGGCAACCTTGTCGCGAGGGCCAGCCACTAGGCTACCTTGTGGCAAGGTCTGGCCAAGAGGCCTCGCGAAAGCTCGCCGCGAGGGGCTAGCTGCTAGGCGCTCCCTTGCGGCATCCTTGTCGAGCCCATGAGCCACCTCACGACAGCTTCGTGGAAACCTCCCCCATTTTTCTTTTATTAAATTTGACTCCATTCAGTAATCGACATGTGTAAGCATCTACCAACCTTGAGAATCGTGCCCTATAAATACCCAACTATAGGACATTAATGAGGACTTCAAATTTTGGTAAAATTTAAACACTTTGATTGCATCTTTACTGTTTTGGTGAATAGTCATTGGGATTCGACACTAATTTTGGCATCAGAGGGTCTTTGCGGGGGAGGATTCCCACGAGCCTTCTAACTCATTTTTTGGAGCATCAACAAGGCCAAATCCTTGTGGTGAAACCAAATCGTCACAGTGAGACCAAATCCTTATGGCGAAACCTAGCTGCGAAACCAAATCCTTGCGGTGAGACCTAGAAGCTAAGGCAAATCCTTGCGGCAAGACCTAGCAGCAAAGGTAAATCCTTATGGCAAAAGAGCTAGTGGTGAAGCCTTGTGGCAGAAGAGTTAGTGGCAAAACCTTGTGGCAAAAGAGCTAATGGCCAAACCTTGTGGCAAAAGAGCTAATGACGAAGCCTTACGGCAAAAGAGCTTAAGGCAAAGCCTTGTGATGAAGAAGCTAATGGCGAAGCCTTGTGGCAGAAGAGTTAGTGGCGAAGCCTTGTGACAGAAGAGCTAGTGGCGAAGCCTTGTAGCAAAAGAGCTCGTGGCAAAGGAGCTTGTGGCAAAATCCTTACGGCGAGAATCCTAGCGGCAAACTCCCTTAAGGCAACTTCTCTTACGATAACCTAACTTCACCCGAAACTGAGCTCGAGTGGATCCCACATCACAAATTTTAATTGTTGTATTTTTGGCAACAACAATAATATATATATATAAAAGCAACAGATCGCTAAAATGGTTGGTAAGGCGTGGTGGTGGGGTTGATGGCCGACCAAGGCTGGCCATAGTAGGCCCAACACTAGGCCATCAGAGGCCCGAGGCATAAGAGACACAGGGCATGGACAGAGATGGCCAAGAAATCGGCCGGAGAAGGCATGTCAACTAGCCAACCCATCGCTGAAAAAACCAAGGGCGATTCAGCAGGTAAGGAGCAATTTTCAAGGGTTGTTATGGCAAACTAGGATTTCCAGTGGCCTAGGTAAGTTTTGGGGGCCAAGGATCGACCATTAATTGGCCGGAGAAGCGGTGGAATCCCCCTATAAATAGGCAATTTGGGACCGAAGTGTGGGGGCATTCGAAAGTCGTGGTTTGAGGCATTGTGGTCTTGTAAGGATAAGGGGTTTTGTACCCCCATTGCACGATGAGCTTTTTTGGAGATTTTGGGAGCATTTGGAGCCGAAGCAACCAAGGAACGAGCAGTCGCCGAAAATGGCATAACTCGCTGGAGTCGAGGATTAATTTGGTCAAATCGAGGTTAGTTCAATCGTGTTTCAAGCTATAAATTACACCATTAGATTTGTAATGTCAAGATCTATAGAATGGAAGAAGAAATCACAAGATTTGGGGTTAGATCAGTGGTTGACCGCCGAGAAGGCCACCAAAGAAGAAAACACGCATGCACTGCATACGCAAGCGCGTGCAACAAGCTTTAATTTTGAATTTTTTTTAGAAATTTTTCTAAAATTATTTTACGAGTTATGGTGGAGAAAAATTTGGGAGAATATTTGAGGAGATATTTATTTTAGAATTATCAAGAGAAAAATAGGAAAATGAAGAAAATATATATATAATAAATAAATTGGGGAAAATAATAATACTCAATTTGTGTGCAGGGAGTTGTTAGAATCCAAAAATCAGGGTCAATTCATCACCCAAGGTTTAGTTAAGCCAAAATCAAGGTGAGCGGTTTACCCTAACTTCGTATGACTTTATGTGAGGGTTATTTTCCAAAATAATATACAAATGCCTTGTTTGACATATTGTCATGTGTTATGGTGCCTTATACATATAGAAATGCCTTCATGTGATGTGTTGTGATGCATACGTATATTCTAGATATTTTTTTGGCATGCATCGTATATGGAATAATGATATCGCTAATCTATCACAGATGTTTGAAACACATCCCTCTTTTTGAAGTAGGGTCACATAAATGATAATTAACATGTAAGGAAGATGATGTCTATTGCAGTTGGCATATCAAGGCTTAGCTACAACCTTTACAATAGCTTTTATAAGGCTTAACTATAACTTTTCAGTAAATTTAGAGAGAAAAATGTGAAGCACAAGCTCATAGGAATAATAACTCTTAATGAACTACCCTCTAAAGAATATGAAAGAAGGAACAAGAGGGATTTCAAAATTATAAACGAAAAATATAAAAGATGGAAAATAGATGCACTTTACTCTCTCTCTCTCGATTTCAAAGATTTGAAAACAGGTGAATAAATTGACTTTTAGCTCAACTTTTCTTTTTCTCTCTCTTCTTTATCATTCTTATCAAGAGAATTCTTTTCCTAGAGTTGCTAACTTCATTCACGTCCATGCCTGAACATTTATAGTCTTGACTTCTCTAATGCAGTTTCTGAGTTGTCTAGAGGATAAAAAATGTAAACCTACAAGATATTTCTATTATTTTCCAATCCAATGGTTAGATTGTGTTCTTTAGATTCAAGCATTGTTAATTTACATAAAAGAATGTTCAGAAAACATTTCATAAAGGTCTGATTGTCTGAAATTGAAAACTATGCGTATCTAATATTGTTTGTAACGGCTAGTTTTTTTAATTTCAACACAGCATTAGCCGAGTAAACTTGATGTTACTATAGTAAAACACACAATTAGTCGAGTAAGTTTAAGAAGTAGTCGATTAAGCTCAAACATTACTCGATTGCTAAATAATGTTACTTAATTAAGATTATCAGCTGTATTAGTCATTACTCGACTAATATATATGTTACTCGACTGAAAAATGATAATACCCAATTACAAGCATATCTTAATCGATTAACATTTCAACCATTTGTATATTTGAAGTTGTTACTGTAATGACTCGTTAATGGGTCTATAAATTATTAATAATTTACTTATGGGAATTGGGAAATTTTCCCTATTAAATTAAATGTGAGTAATATTTTATGTGGTAAATATATGTAAATAAATGTATGTATTTAAATTAAATGGAAGTGGGCTTGGCCCAAGTGTTTAAGGCCAATGAAAGTGATGGGTTTAGAGGAAACCCATGGGCCTAAAATGAATTGGGCTTTTTGATTGGGTTGGGTCATTAGTAAAGTGGACCTGGGCATTATATTTATATATATATATATATATATATACATATGTGCATGATTTTGTGCGTGCAAAATTTGTGAATATAGAAAAAGAGATAAGAAAATGGAAAAATATAGCAAATGTTAAAAATGGGCTAAAGGATTTGTTTAGGTCCTATGAGTTGGGCTAATGAAATGGGCTTGGGCCCACGTTTAAATTAGTGGAAGGAAATAATTGGAAAAGGGAAATGTAAATGGAAAAAGACCAAAATGGGGTGAGATATTTAGTGGAGTGTGTGTTGTGTAGAGGGGCATAATGGGAAGAAAAGGTTGGGGGGAGTGGTTGGAGGTGGCATGAAAGCCATTCCTCCTCTATTTTTCATTTCTTCTTCTTGTTTCTTTTCTCCCTCTCTCTCCCGAATGTTCTTCTCCTTCCATTTTCTTCATTTCTTCTTTTTCCATCATCATCTTGGTTGGAGCTTCAAGAGGTGAGGATGGAGTTCTAGTGGATTGCTTCTTCTTCTTCTAAGCATCACCCAAGGCAAGTTTCTCTTGCACTATTTTTTTCCCTATATTGTGCAAGTTATTTCTCTCTTTTGATTGTATTGTCAAAGATATATATTGGTATTTCATCCTTTGATGTAAAAATGATTTCTCATATTGATAGAAGTTATTGTTTTCACTTTTGTTTAAATCTTGAGTTGTGTTAAAGCTTTGGTTAGGTCTTGTTGATGGTTTCGTTGGGGTTTGTTCACCCCATTCATCCTTCAAGGAATGACTTTCATGGGTTAAGAAGCTAGAATGGAAGTTTTGGAATGTTTGGTGGCCATTTTGTGGGTTTTCGGTAGGTTTTTTTCCTTTTCTCGTCGTTCTCGGCCAACTCGACTCGTCCAGGAGGTCAAGTCGACTCGGGCCGAGTCGACTCGATTTTGGGAGAGTCAACTCGGGCCAAGTTGACTAGGATTTCCGCCAAGTCGACTCGGCTGCAACTTGACTACTCTGCGCATGTCTCGCTGTTTTGGCCATAACTTATGATGTAGAGCTCGAATTTGAAATTCGTTTGAAGCATCATAAACTAGACTTCGAGGGCTTCGATTTGAGATGCAATATAATACATTTTGGTTATGATTTGAATGGGTTAAGACTCTTGTTAGTCCAACTCATGTAAGATGGCTAATGTAAAGTGTTTTTAAATGCTTCCTTTGATATCCCTCAATCCTCTAAAATGATAAAATGTGGTGGAATACACCTATATGTATATACCTGGGGTTTAAGAGATAAAAATGTAATTGAGTTGTATGAGAAAGCATGATGATAATCATTTGGGAAGTTAATAAGAAGTGATCTTGGTTGGTATGTCCATGGTAACTCATGCTTGATGCATGACTATCATTATATGAATAATTTCCCTTAATCAATGTGAAATGTGTGGAAGAGAGAAGAGCTCTAATGGGAACTCAAGTGAGGATGTGTGAATGCCATTAATCATAGCATTGTTGGTAGTTGTGTTGCATGGTATTGTGTTTCTATATTGCTTTACTTTGTGATGTTGGAACATGAGTTACAATCATTGGGGGGTCATGCTTTGTATGTGATGGGAGCGTGAGCCTTAGCATGACACGATTAGCCTATGAGTGCTGACTTGTGTATGTTAGGTGAGCATATGCATAAGAGTCATTGCATTCCTTATATGTTGCATTGCATGGTTCCTTTACGCGCGAGGGTGTTGATGGTGGAAATTGGCTTGTGCTGGTGGTGCGTAAGACTGTGGGTGGAGGCCCACAACAGCTAGATCCTATGATGCGTAAGACTATGGGTGGAGGCCCACAGCAACTAGATCTTATGATGCATAAGACTGTGGGTGGAGGCCCACAGCAGCTTGTGACCTTGATGAGATTATGAGTGATGTGGTACATGAAGATGATGGTGATGGGTGTGAGATGAAAGCCTCGGGCTCATGTTCTTATTTTGGTATCTTGCCCTTGGCTATAATAGGTTTGTACACAGGGTCTTGGGTGTCATTATGTGCATTTTCTTTTGTGAGCCCCAAGGACCATATGTGTGCATTATGTGTACATCCATGCATTGATGTTATGACTAGGTAACTTGTGATATAACTATATGGTATTGATTGTGTGTTACCTATGCTTTGGGGACTGGTGTGTGTCCATATGTTGTATGATATGAATGATGTTTAGGGAAGTCTGATCATATCCAAATTTTGTTAGTTTATACACTTGCCAAGCCTTGGGGCTCACTTTGAAAAATGAGTTTTGCTTAAATGTAATGAATTATAAATTCTTGGGAAATTATGTTGTCAAGCGTAAAAGGCATGGATTCAAGTGAGGCAAACCTGTTGGGATTGTGATTTTTCCATGGCTCTAAATGGTTCATGCCTTCAGATATTATCTTGTTGATACTTCCCTTTTGTTATATGCTTGCTGGGCCTTGTGGCTCACCCTTGTTCTTTTTGTCATTCCAGGTAAATGGAAGATAAGTAAGTAGGGCGAAGTTCTGATTAGATGTGTACAAAGATGTCCCGACCTCAAAGATCCATGGGTGTAGTTTGAGGGCATGATTAGAGGGTTTCATTTTGTATTTAAAGCCTTGATGCCCTTCTATTTTAAAAAAAAAAAAAATGTATGGGTTGTAAACCCGAATTTATGATGTAAGGGATGATGTATAATGTTTATGTTGGCTCCTGTTGATAGTGAACAAATATAAAATTAAATTTTTGACAAATTTTCATTGAGTTTGTATTTGTATCCATTTGAAATGGACCTTCTCTCGAATTTCCTATGCTAGTAGGTAATCCGAGAGTGGGTCTTGATAGTTACTCGATTAACCCCTTTTGATACTCAAGTAAAATATGACCTTATTCAACTACAAATGTCACTTAGTCGATTAATAATTCAAGTATAGAGACTTGTTCTCTCCAATAATTTTTACTCAAATGAAGTAATTAGTTACTTGACTAAATATGAAAGTTACTAGACTATTATTTCTTCTTAATTGACTAATGATACAAGTACAGAGACTTGTCTTTATGCTCTCGAATTATTACTCGGTCAAAAGATATAGTTATTCAACAAATGTCACTCAGTTGATTAATTCTTTGGTTACTTGAATAATGCTATTCCAACACTTATTCGAGTAATACAAGTCCATAATTGATTAATATTTTAAGATTTCAGATCTTACTCGATAAAATGATAATTAGTCGAGTACAACACTTATTACTCAACTAAAATATTTCCATGCGAAGATGAACAACAAAAATGTAATGTTTTTGAGTATCCATTTGCAGGAAGATTCATGCCTACAATTCAACAGGTCAACATGTTGTTAATAGACCAACGAAGCATGCAGCATGTTATTTTATTTTACTTTATCTTTCATAACATTTATCTTATCAAAATTTAAGATTATTATATGTAAGTTGGAACTGAAACTTAATTCACGTTTTATTTGATTTTACTTATTAATTAGTTTGATTATGAGCCTAATTTTATTGTGAAACTAATCAAGATTGGTTTGGTTAGAATTACTATAAAACCCCAATCAATCCTGCTCATGGATGCACTTATTAGGTGTGAAAATTACGAAAACTAAGCACATCTTAAATAAAAAATTCGTCTTTAACCCCTTCCCTAAAAAAAACATTTTTACCCCTCTAAACAAACTAAGTATTATAGTCACTTTTGTCAATACAGTTTTATTGGACTGTTAAACTCAATTATGAGTCCAGTTTCAGTTTCAATTTTTTCACATAATTTTTAATTCAGATCTATCTTAATATGTTCTACTCACAACTACAATCAAAACTGATAGTCAAGTAGCATAAATTGTAATTAGTTTCTTTGAGAAGATAAAAACGATTTTTTTCTATGAAAAAGTTAAAAACGATTGTGTTCATTTGTTTTTTATTTTTGATTTTTTTCTATTAGTGTTAGATCATCTATATAGAGGCGAGGCACATGTTGAGAATAATGCATCTTTTAAAGGTAGATAGTTATTCATGTATTATAAATAAACCTAAATATGTGATAAAAACAGCCAACTGGATACTATGCTTCCTTAAGGAAATTTGGTGAATGACTTATAATGTTGGAAATAATGAAGACAAATAATAACTCTTATAATTCTTTCTATGCTATAAGATAGCATTTTAATAATTCTTTCTATGCCCAACTAATAGGAAAGTGTTGTGAGAATTTCATATAAAGTAATCTTCAATGTGAATTGAATCAATGATTTTGACTGATGTTCTTAGTGCTAGGGTCAACAGATATGAAAAAGAGAAATAAATAAGAAAGAAAGAGGGACAGTGCATTCAGATTTCACCCAGTTTTTAATTATTTTCAGTAACGTTGATTTTTAAAAGGATACTTTATTGAAAAAAAATTAATTTTTAAATTAGAAAAATTCGTAGACCTTCCCTAAATTTTTTCTAAATTACAATGACTTATCCCAAAGTTTTTTAAAATAACACAAATCTCTCCTACCATTAATAGAATAAGAGAATTGACCAATTTGTCCATGTATTTAAATTACTTAGTCTTTCTTTCTCTTCTCTCAATTTCTCTTTCCCTGTCACTCCAACACACATAACTATAAATCCCACTCCAACACACATAATTATAAGTCCAACGATGGCTAAGTCCTTGTTCAATTGTTGACGCTTATTAGAATATCTATTCTCTCTTTTTTCTTACTTCTATTTCTCTCTTTTCTCATTTCTTTTATCTTTTTTTTGTTTGCGAAGCCACTTGAAACCAAATCTATTTGTGACATGGTTATTTCTTTTCAACGAGGTTGCAATGGGAAAGAAAAAAAAAAAAAAAGACAAAGATGATTTTCTTTAAGCAACTTTCTCTATTTGTGTCCCCCTCTCTCTTGGTTCAAATATTTTTTTCGTTGTCTCTCCCTCAATATCAAAACCCAAATGACTAGGTTTGTGTCAAACTCAACTATCTAGAATATTTATAATTGATCGATTTTGTAGCGTTTTTTTTATTTCTCTTTAATTTTCTACAATCTTGGTCATCTAGGTTTCGATATAGTTCTATTTTCTAGATCTAGAAATCAAAAGTAGATTTGGAAAGATCAGGGTTCAAAGATGAATTGTTGAATCCAAATTTTTGGGTTTGATGGTTTGTCTTTATTGGGTTCAATAGAGCAATGGGGTTTTATTCCATTGTCAATTGTCTAATTGGTGGTAATAAGGAGAAATCCCATAAACATATGTATGGAAGAACCCAGGGCATTGGTTGAGCAATGATGGTTGCTGAACATCTCATTTTTTAAAAAAATTTTTTATAGTTATAGTATTTGAAAAGAGAAGGGGCATTTTGGGGGATTTTAAAAAGTTTAATAATTGTTACATTAACAACAAGGGTTTTAGTATTACATGGTACGTATATAAAGTCAAGAGAGATTAATGACATATTTAAATATGCAAGGATAGTTGTGTAATTTATACAAACTCCTAGGGATCATTCTTTCAAATTTATCCTTTAAATTTTAGAATCCTCCATTGATTTTAAGAATTATGGCATTCAACATTTTATTTAGTTTCAATTTTAAATTTTCATTTGTTTTGATTACATCTTATCATTATTGGTAACATGACAAGTTCTCTTAGATGACATAATTGACGACATGACAAGAATTTCTCACTTTAAACACATAAAACTTCCATGGATAGTAGATCGATGACAAGAGTTATACTTGTCAACAAAATAAGTTTTGTCTCTTGGTGTTTAGGTAGCTAAGTTCTTTGGATTTCGTCAATTAAGTCATTTAACATAGTTTATTATACTGACAATTAACGAATAAGGATTTTGTTACTTTGCCTTGTTAGGTTGACAAGCACACACCAAAATAACAAAAATATCCTTCACCTATTTGCAAAATTGTTTCCCTTCCCCCTCTCTTTCCCATGGCCGCCTATTTTTTCTCCTCTTTGCATGGTCATCTCCAACGATTGCCTTTGCCTCGTCTCTCGCGAATCAATTGTTGTTGCATCCTCCTCCTCCACCACAAAGGATGCAACAATTGTCAGCCCACGA
This sequence comes from Diospyros kaki, assembly GCA_036245055.1. Lineage (NCBI taxonomy): Eukaryota > Viridiplantae > Streptophyta > Magnoliopsida > Ericales > Ebenaceae > Diospyros > Diospyros kaki. Next base: position 38,211,551 of record BSEG01000016.1, read on the forward strand.
GAGGTAAGGAGACAAGGTAAAGAATGCGAGAGGAAGGCAGTCGCTAGAGACAGACATGGGAAAGGGAAGTAATTTTCCAATTAGGTGAGGACATTTTCATTATTTTAACGTGTTTTGATCACCCTTTCAATAAGTCTATATATCTAGTAAAATAGTAAAATCCTTGTAATAATAACAAATAGTAATCTAAATATAATATATTTTGAGTATAAGAATGGGTGTTAGTAATATTTGAGGTAGGCAGAGAAAGAGAAGTTGGGTGGTTGACAAAGCTCACTTGCAACAGCTTGACCATATTAATAAAATTAAGCAACAAAATGAACATTCAAAGTAGAAATAGAAAATTCTTCTTCCTACCACCTAATTTCTCCATAAATACCTCAATTTTTAATTAATCTACTTCAACAATTTATTTTTATATTTTTTTATCATTTAAGACTTGACGATTATTTATATTGAATGGCAGGTATAACTGTAAATATAAAGAACTAGGTATAAAATTTCATTTTTTTTCATAAGAATATTTTTTAAAAATAAAATCAGCTTGGTTTTTTGCTTCATTCTTTAAGAAACGCTTTTCATCAAATGTTTTATTAATAAAAATTACCAAAAATAAAATACCCTAAAATTAAAATACTCGGGATAAGTTTATTGTTTTCAATTTTTTATCTCTTTCTTTTTTCTTCTAACCTCCAAATTTCCAGGAAATTTTCAATTTTGACCCATTAGTCTTTTGCAATTTTGATTTTTATCACTTTAGTCACTAAATTTTAATTTTGTTACAATTCAAATTATCTTTTAATTTTTTTCCCAAAACTAATATTAAATTAATATAAATCTCACAATTATTTGATCATAAGATTTATGTTAATTTTAATATTAAGGGTCTTTTTGATTGGCCATCTTTTCCATGAAAAATGGTCATTTTCCAATAAATTCTAGTTTTTTTGAGATGTTTGATTGATCAAATTTCCATAAAAAAATATGTTCTCACTTGTAGTCCCGTGATGTTATTTTTTCACTTTTGTTGGAATTGGTTTTCTCATTTGGGGAAGGGGTAGATGCAATTTTCCATGGAAATGGAAAAACCCACCCACCAAATAACTGGTTCTCTCGTTCCACCACCGCTTATCAATAAAGAAGAGAAGAAAACAGAAGGATTGGTTAGATTTGACAATTGCAACGGCCATCGGGGAGGAGTGAGTAGCGGCGACTTGTAAAACATGGGCAACGGCGAAGGTGTGGGCAGTGACTAGGGAAAATGGAGGGGTAGGCATCGACGAAGGCGTAGGCGGTGATTGGAGACGACAAACGAACACGTTGTAAAAGGAAGACAAAAGGTCGCAATGCAGAGGTGGCGATTCCATAGCGTGGTAGGTAGTGACGATGAACGGTGACTCGACCAGCAATGGCGACCAGTGGCGGTGGCGACTGCTGAACAGCAACAACAACTGTGGCTGGGTGGCGACGACAGCTGTGGCTGAACTTGTTGGGCAACTAGAGATCTACTGCCTGATTATTTGATTATTTTGTGTATGTATATTTGATTTATTTTTTAAATATGCATATATTTGATTATTTTATGTAGTTGATTATTGATTTGTGTATTTGATATTATTGATTATCTGCAAGTGTATGTGTGATTATTTCCATGAAAAATAATGACAATTAAATATCAAAGGTTAAAAAAGTATAACAATTTCTAGATAAAAAAATTAACCCAATCACAAACCTTCAATTAACATTTTTCTTGGAATTTAATTCTAGATAATTTCATTACTTAGAAAATATCTTCTTTTCAAGTAAATTATATACTTGTAATCAAACGCACCCTAAATAATTTTAGTTTTATATTAATATATATTACGTCAATTTTTTTAATAACTTAAAATTAAAATTTAGCTACTGTGATGGTGATGATAGTTTGTTAGGAAATATAAAATTAAAAAAGTATAGTATAATTTACCAAATGGAAAAAAAAAAAAAAAGAAGAAGAAGAAGAAAGTTTATCTTAATTTTCTTAAAAAATCTCACAAGGAATTATGGATCAACCATAACTAACAGGCAACAGCAGCCAGCTGGTCAAAGAGAAGCAATTTATGCAAGGAATTTCAAATTCAAAGCTCATCTTTAACTGGTCTTTAGTCACACCCACACCCATACGCATAGACCTTATAATTTTCAAAAATCATTTGCCAAATAACTCAATGGTTCAAACTCCAATCTCTTTCTTCTTCTTCTTTTCTTCAAATCAAATATTTTCCTTCTTGCTTCCTCTGCCATGCAAGGCCGGCCAGCCTCGCTCTCATGGAACGTGTCTTTGAATTTGAATCAGAATGAATGGCCACCCCCACCCACCCACCCACCCAGTCAAATCCCAAACCATCCTCACCATTTCCTTTCTCCTATGCCTATATAAACCTCCACACCTCACCCATATACGATATATCCATCGTCATCACATTCATCCTGTTATATATATTTGTGAAACATTAAATGCAGCCAAGCTTGGGAGGCCTCTTGCGGCAACCTGGGCTACCCTTTTGGGCGCCCATCGGATGGCCTCAAGAGGCAGCCATCTTGGGCCAGCCCATTTGTTATATACTTTAGCCTTTTGTCGTTTTGTCTGCTGCTGCTGCCTTTTGCACGATTACATCCAGACCATCGGTTCTCTCTTTTTGTTGAGGCGATCCAAGCCATCCATTCTAGCTATAACTCGCCTCGAGATTGCCGAGATCAGCACGCATTGAAGACGAGTTTGATTGAGGGGGGGTCGGGCAGAGTGTCGGTCATTTTTGCTTTAGGGTTTTTCATCTGTTTATGCTCTCTCTCGTTCTCTCTCTGTAAATGTGTAAAGTCGTCTTCTGTATAGCGTCTTCCTGATTTTGTTTTTGGTGTAAGGTAAGCTCCTAATCTGTAAGTGATTTCGTGGCTTATTGTTTGAGAAATCAGGGTTGTTTTTGCTGTTGTTTTTGTAATCAGATTGAACTTATTTTAGTGAAAGCGAGCTCTTCTCACCGGAGCTCAAGTGGATGTAGCCCTAGTTTTGGGTGAACCACTATAAACTCTTGCGCCTCCTGTTTCTGATTTATTTTCACATACTGTCAATCTTGGATGTTTTTATTTTTCTGTTTTGTGTGAGTTCATCAGAGGGATTTTGACGTTGTGGTTGTGTTTGGAGATTTTGCTATCTCTGTTTGTCTGTAACAGTGGTATCAGAGCTCTCTGTTTTTTTTCGTATCCAACGTTTTAGGGTCAAAATCTCGACCGACTCTGTTTTTTCGAAAACCTAGGGTTTCCTTTCCTTACTGTGTCGGTGTTGTTTTTTAAAGAGAGCTCTAGGGTTTTCTGAAGAGAACCTGTCAGCGTGAGTTTGCTGTACAGGTCTCAATCAGTAAGCTAGGGTTCTATTTTTGTGAAATTTTCGTGTATTGCGAAAATGACAACAACCCGATTCGAAATCGGTACATTTGATGGAAAGGGGGATTTCGGTAGTTGGAAAAAGAATATGAGAGTGCTTCTCTCTCATCACAAAGTGCTTATAGCACTTGAGTCAGATGACAAGAAATGGTCACCTGAACAGCTAGCTCGAACTGATGAAATCAGAGAAGAGGCTTTCAATCTGATTTTCTTACATCTTGGTGATTCAGTAATCCGTAAGGTTGACGGTATATCTCTACCTCTTGAACTTTGGAATAGATTAGAATCATTATATTCTGTTATGTCAGCTCCAAATTTAGTTTATTTGAAAGGCATGCTATTCAATTTTAAAATGAATACATCTAAATCTATGGATGAAAACATAGATGAATTTACTAAACTAACTTTGTTATTAAGAGGTACTGATCAGGCTTTAGGAGACACTAGTAAGGCAATGATTTTGTTAAATTCTTTACCAGATGATTATGATGTAATGAAACATGCTTTACGATACACTGGTATTGTACCTAATATGGAACTTGTTATATCTGGTATTAAAGCTAGAGAACTAGAACTTAGTACATCTAAGAAATCTGGGAACAATTTGTTTGTTAAGGGAAATACAGATAGAAGAAACTATACTGTGAATACTGAACAACACAATGGGACAGGGTATAAGGGAAAAAATAAAGAAAAGAAGGGAAAACAAAAACAAAAGTGGAAATGTTACCACTGTGGGAAAGAAGGTCACATAAAGAAATATTGTTATGATTACTTGAAAAAACAAAAGCAAGGGGGTAATGTAACAGTAGCAGCTAGTAGTTCTAATTGTTTGGCTGAGGTACTTAATGTTTCCTCAACCTCAGTTTTAAATAAATGGATTATGGACTCTGGCTGTTCTTTTCATATGTGTCCTAACATTAACTGGTTTCACAACTTTAATAACAGAGAAAATGGAATAGTGTACATGGGAAACAATCAATCTTGTAAAGTTCAGGGTAGAGGAGACATAACTCTTAAGTTGCATGACAACAAAACTAGAACTCTTACAGATGTAAGATATGTCCCTGATCTTAAAAGAAATCTAATCTCACTTGGTACTCTTGATGAGTTAGGATTCTCATACAAAGCCGAAAATGGTTTCTTAAATGTCTTTAAAGGAGATGAACTAATCCTAACAGGTTTAAAGAAAAATGGCTTATATGTCTTAAAGGGCTGTTTTCATTCCTCTGTTATTTCAAATTCTGCATGCTATGTGAACACTAATAAGACTGATATGTGGCACTTGAGACTTGGCCATATGAGCCTGAGAGGTATGCAGGCACTGTCAAACCAAGGATACCTTGGTCCAGTGTCTGCTGAGTCCCTCAGTTTCTGTGAACCATGTGTGCTTGGCAAGCAACACATGATGAGTTTCCATAAGGGAACTCACCTGGCGAAGGCATGCCTTGAGTACTTACATGCAAATTTGTGGGGACCCTCCCAGGTCCCCACCCATGGTGGCAACAGGTATTTCCTTTCTATTATTGATGATTATACTAGGAAGGTGTGGGTTTTTCTATTAAAAACAAAAGATCAAACATTAGAAAAATTTAAAACTTGGAAGATCTTAATAGAAAATCAAGCTGATAGGAGAATCAAAACTCTTAGAACAGACAATGGCTTAGAATTCTGCAACAAAGAGTTTGATGATTTCTATAACTCCCAAGGAATAAATAGGCATAAGACTGTTAGGAATACACCCCAACAAAATGGGGTAGCTGAAAGAATGAACCGAACCCTCCTTGAAAAAGTGAGGTGCCTTTTATTCACATCAGGTTTGCCTAAATCCTTTTGGGGAGAAGCCTTAGCTACAGCCACACACCTAGTAAACAGAAGTCCCTCCACAGCCCTTAATTTAAAATGCCCTGAAGAAAAGTGGATTTGAAGAAAATTAAACTTCAACTATTTAAGGACCTTTGGCTGTGAAGCTTATGCTCATCAGTCAGAAGGTAAACTGGAACCTAGATCCACTAAGTGTGTCTTTGTTGGGTATCAGGAAGGAACTAAGGGATATAGGCTATGGGAAAGGCAATCTAAGGGTGTAAAAATTATCATCAGCCGAGATGTTATATTTAATGAATCAGTCTTCCCTTGCAAATTACCAAAAACTGATGACACAGATAATCCCACCAGTTTAAGAGATACCCAAATTGAGGTGGAGCATCAAGTTATAGAAAACAGTCCTTCGAATGCTCCACCTACACCAATCCTTCAATCTGAAGGAGACCCTACATCAAACCAAGACCAAACCTCTGATCATGAATCTGATCATGAGGAACAAGATGATGAAACAGAAATTGAGGTGGAGCAATTTGACTCCCCTCAACATAATCTGGAAAATTATCAACTTGCTCGAGATAGAAGCAGGAGGTCTATTAGACCTCCTGCAAGGTATGCTTTCTCAGATTTGGTGTTTTGTGCCCTAGTGGCAGGTGTTGAGATGAGGAGCAGTGAGCCTTCCTCTTATGAGGAGGCTGTCAGCTCAAAAGAAAGTAAAAAATGGCAACAAGCCATGGATGAGGAGATGACCTCTCTGATGGAAAATGAGACTTGGGAACTTGTCCCTCACCCAGAAAACCAGAAACTGATCCAATGTAAATGGCTGTTCAAATTAAAAGAAGGTATATCTCTTGATGACCCTATTAGATATAAAGCAAGACTAGTAGCTAAGGGGTTCACACAAAGGGAAGGGATAGATTACACTGAAATTTTTTCTCCTGTGGTAAAATTTAAGACAATTCACATGATCCTTGCAGTAGTAGTTCAATTTGACTTAGAACTTGAACAATTGGATGTTAAAACTGTATTTTTGCACGGAGACCTAGATGAACACATTTACATGGTTCAGCCAAATGGTTATGTTGTTTTTGAAAAACCTGATCATGTTTGTTTGCTGAAAAAATCTTTGTATGGCTTAAAACAGGCCCCAAGGCAATGGTACAAAAAATTTGATAATTTTGTTCTAGGGGCCGGGTTTATTAGAAGTAAATATGACAATTGCTTCTATTTCATGCTTACAGAAATTCCTGTCTATCTGCTGCTTTATGTAGATGATATCCTTCTTATTAGCAAATCTAAGTCCAAGATTAATGAGTTAAAATCTATGTTAAATTCAGTTTTTGACATGAAAGACTTAGGTCATGCTAAGAAAATTCTAGGAATGAAGATTGAAAGAAATAGAAGCAATAATAGCCTTAAGATACATCAGCATGATTATTTGGTGAAAGCTGTTCACAAATTTGGAATGGAAAATTGTAAACCTGTCATAATTCCTTTGGCTGGACATTTTATTTTATCAAAATTATAATGCCCCACATCCGACTCTGAATTAATTGAAATGGAAAATGTACCCTATGCAAATGTAATTGGAACAATTATGTACTCAATGATAAGCACTAGGCCTGACCTTGCATATTCAATTTTATTACTCAGTCGATATATGTCTAATCCAGGTAAAACTCATTGGGATGCTCTAAAACATTTGCTTAGGTACATAAATGGTACTGCATGTATTGGATTAAATTTTAAGAAAATATTTGAAAATTTAAATCTAGTTGGTTATGTTGATTCTGATTTTGCTGGAGATAGAGACTCTAGAAAATCCACCACAACTTACTATTTTACCTTAGGTGGAAATTGTATAAGCTGGAAGTCTCAGTTACAGTCACTTGTAGCTCTGTCCTCCACTGAGACAGAATATGTGGCTGTAACAGATGTCTTTAAAGAAGTCATATGGCTTCAAGGCATACTTAAGGAAATTCACTTGCTTCAAAGCAAAGTGATGGTTTTCTCGGATAGCCAAAGTGCCATCCACTTGTCTAAAAATCCAGTATATCATGATAGGACCAAACATGTTGATGTTAAGTATCATTATGTAAGAGAACAGATAGCCAACGGAACTGTGGGAATTCAGAAAATATCTTCAGCCAACAATCCAGCAGACATAGGTACCAAGGTATTAACTGCAACTAAATTTAAGCATTGCTTAAAATTGTTGCATATTGATGATGGCTAATTTTCTGGTCATCAAGAGCTATGAAGGTGAGAATTGAAGCATGTTTTACTTATATTTTCATATCTGATTACTTAGTCATTTGATATTTCAAGGTGGAGTTTGTTATATATATTTGTGAAACATTAAATGCTGCCAAGCTTGGGAGGCCTCTTGCGGTAACCTGGGCTTCCCTTTTGGGCGTCCATCGGATGGCCTCAAGAGGCAGCCATCTTGGGCCAGCCCATTTGTTATATACTTTAGCCTTTTGTCGTTTTGTCTGCTGCTACTGCCTTTTTCACGATTACATCCAGACCATCGGTTCTCTCTTTTTGCTGAGGCAATCCAAGCCATCCATTCTAGCTATAACTCGCCTCGAGATTTCCGAGATCAGCACGCATTGAAGACGAGTTTGATTGAGGGGGGTCGGGCAGAGTGTCGGTCATTTTTGCTTTAGGGTTTTTCATCTGTTTATGCTCTCTCTCGTTCTCTCTCTGTAAATATGTAAAGTCGTCTTCTGTATAGCGTCTTCCTGATTTTGTTTTTGGTGTAAGGTAAGCTCCTAATCTGTAAGTGATTTCATGGCTTGTTGTTTGAGAAATCAGGGTTGTTTTTGCTGTTGTTTTTGTAATCAGATTGAACTTATTTTAGTGAAAGCGAGCTCTTCTCACCGGAGCTCAAGTGGATGTAGCCCTAGTTTTGGGTGAACCACTATAAACTCTTGCGCCTCCTGTTTCTGATTTATTTTCACATACTGTCAATCTTGGGTGTTTTTATTTTTCTGTTTTGTGTGAGTTCATCAGAGGGATTTTGACGTTGTGGTTGTGTTTGGAGATTTTGCTATCTCTGTTTGTCTGTAACACATCCCGACCTCGCCATTTCTATTTTTCTTTCATCTTTCAGCTTTGATCCTTGTTGTTAATCAACATTCATTCAACATTAATTAATTATATATCATGGCCGGAAAACCCAGCAGCAGCAAGCTTGGCGTGGTCCTGGTTCTTTGCCTGTGCATGGCCCTGCTCCTTGCCGCCGCCGTTGATGGCTGCTCCATCGGTTCCTCGCTGCATCACCGCCACCGCCATGTGAAGGTGCAGTCCCCGCCGAGGCCGAGTGGCCATGGAAGGGGCGCCGGTCGTAATAAGTTTGCCGGAGTTCTAGCTCTCCGGGGGATCAAGAACTCCGGCCCAAGCCCAGCGGAAGGGCATTCCTTAGTGAACCGTGCGGGCCATAATTGAAGCCTCTCATTCCTTTATATGTTCAAGATTCTTTTTATAAGTAGTTCATTATGGGTATGGCTTCTTTTGTTCAATGGTTAAACACAAACACCAGATTAAACTGTATGCAATAATTAGCTAAGTGAGTGCGAAAATAAATATTTCCTTATGTTTTTCTTCTTGAGAAAGAAGAGTCCATTGGTTTGTAGTTATGATGAATTCAGAGCAGTTATTTAATATCAATATTAGCATCATATTTTGTAGAGATTTAATAGCATTGAGATTGACGGTACTGTTACATTACGTACAATTTTTTTGCCATTTTCAATCACCGATACAACATTTCGCACATATAATTAATTATTAGTTTATAACAGTATAATCATATTAGAGATTCTTAGAAAACATTAATTTCCCACAGAATTTAAACCACGGCGAAGAGGGCTAATTAAGTATAACTAGACAGTAAGCGGTAAATACAGTGGATTGGTGACATAGCACAAAAACAAAGTATCCATCCTTCATTTACAGAACAAGTAGAAAAGTATGCCATTGGAGGGAGGCACCAAAAACGGAAAAAAAATAAAAAAAGAGCTAGACATGATAGATCATACCAACCTCTAGGGTGGATGCATGTGGGACACTAAGTACATGCGTAGACCCCTGAAAGTTCCTCCTCAAGAAATCATATCCTAAATTGATGGCAATTCTTTTGAGCCAACTTGAGCCCCTCTTTGCTTTCACGTAACAGTGCCCCAAAATAAAAGCCATCCCAGCCTCCCTGGCTTCCATCAATTCGCGCAACTCGTCTTGCGCAACTATGTTGGCCTCTGGGAGATGAAATCTCACTCTCTTCCTCGGCCTTGGCCTTAGCTCTGGTGGGTTGTCGACAACCATTTCAAAACAATCCTCGTCCTTGTCCTTGTCCTTTTCCTTGTCCTTGCCCTCGTCCTCCTCCTCCTCTTCGTCCCACATCCTCATCCCATCGAGATTTGTTGAAGCGGTTCCAACAACAGTCATTCTTTCATCCCCCTCCAGGCCTTCCCCCGCTACACTCTGTTCTGACTTCTCCGACCTGATAAATTCTGCAATACTACACACGAGATCTCTTTCGAACTCCAAATCATCCTTGTGAATATCACGATAGCCATACCGCGCTATGCACCTATAGAACTTGTACTCTCTCGGGCCAATTCTTCCCACCAGGAACCTTTCCTCAGGTCTGACATGGGGGACTGGAACAGATTTGACGCAAAGGAAGACTAAAACCTGGTGGAAGGCAGGGAGATTGGTGACAAAATGAGAGAAGATCGCTGGGATCCCTGACACAAGCTCGGTGTTTATCAGGCCAATGCCCCGCACCCTCACAATTCCTAGATTTGGACTTAGACTCAGTAGCCAGTCGATCGAAACCTTGTTTTGAACATCAAACTCGTATTTCTTGAGCGTGCCATAGTGCCAAACGTACATGATTGCTAGAAAAATGAACGAGAGCGCAACAGGCACCCAAGCTCCTTCTAGGAACTTGATGAGTGAAGCTGAGAAGTAGAGTGCTTCTATGGATCCAAAGAAGAATATAAAGCAAATTGCAAGGAGAATGCTTTTGTGCCAGCACAGGACAATGACGAGAGACATGAGGCAGGTGGTTACCAGCATAACGGTTATAACTGCCAAACCTGCTCAAGAAGAGAAGGAAGCTGTAATAAGAGTTATGACTACTGACAGATAGATAATCTAGAATTTTTAATAAAATTGTGAAGCCTCTCAATTAAAGGGTGTTCTTAGTGCATGAGACTTCTCGCTTTGCAAAAAGGCCGTTTCCACAAGTCTACTGTTGCTTCCGAGGCTTGACTAAGTATAAGAATTAGTATACAAAGCTGAAAGTGGGTATTGTGGACACATCCTAGAACATTCAAACATATCATCCATGTAATAAATGTAATTTGAATTAAAGAGAACTTAAGGAGAAGTGGGATTTCTGGCTATAAATTTATCTATGTCAATGGATGTGGTTTTCTACATCTTTTAAACATGGCAAAGGGTTTCAGATCAAGTGTCTATTTCAGGTGTAGGATAGAGCAGATATCCTGTATTCTCACCCTTTTCAACAGAAATGGGTACACTGGATAAATGAGAAGTCCAAGTAACACTGATTAAAGGAAATTTGATCAAAAGTAGAGGACCGGATAGTTTCCTAGTCATAACAATTAGCAAGAAGATCCCCTACACAAAGGGCTTGAATTAAGGTGCAGGCATCAAACTATAGGTGGTTGTCCCTCATTCCAAGCCACCCGGTGATTCCTGAGCCCAAAACCCAGGGAGAAACAAACAGGAAGATTGGAAGAACAGCTCAATTCTGACCGTTGATTCATATGTACATTTTTTGTTTCAAAGTGAGTACCTGATGCATTGCTTATGTGTTTGGTGTTTCTGAAACCAATAGTAACGGCCAAGCATAGCATCATTAAAGTCCAGTTGATCATTGGAATGTAAATCTGGCCATGTATATTGGATGACGTGTGGACTATTTTGACCTTCGGGAAGCAACCCAGAGCAGAACACTGTTTGATGATAGAGAAAGTCCCAGTGATTATGGCTTGGCTTCCCACAACTGCTGCCAATATGGCTATCACCAGAACAGGCCATCGAATAGTCTCTGAAACAGTAAGAGAAAAAAATACTTGTATTAGCAAATACTCAAATCACAAGTTCTTGGATTAGGCATCCTTGACAAACTAAAAGATTTCATTATAACCTTAGATAGGCCCCAAAAGGTGTAAAAGAATGAACAACAGTTCACCTACCAGGTACAGATACATAGAATCCAATCCGGTAGTAACTTTCAATGGCATGATGCTTGGAAAGATAAGCAGCCTGCCCCATATATGCTAGGATCAAGGATGGGTAAACCAAACAGGTGAATGCAATCTGGAATAAAAAGTGGTTTTCTATTAGAGGAGTAACTCTCAACTTCCCAACACTTACTGAATAAATAAACCACACGTAAATAAGGAACACTTCTTGAGTATAATGATTGTGTTTGAACTTTGAAGCTTGTGATTTCTTCTAAATTATAGGAAATAGGCTAGTCACCTATCAAACTGATGAATGGTTATCAAAGAGATTTAGAAGAAATAATTATAAAACTTTTGCATTATATAATTGCAGTGGATCACATCATATATAAGGCCACAAGGATTATGACAATGCCAGCATGACTGAACTGATCAAAGCACACCTGTCGTACCAGAAAATATCTAACTCAACAAGTGACCTCTTCGCACCAATAAAGAAACTAATACAGATTTACAAATCACATGGAATTTGTGAGCATTATAATTTTATAGGTAATGCAATACTTTTATGCCCGACATGACGTGATGAGGTAGGATCCTCAAATTAAGTGGTCCCCTTGACTTCAAAAAGCACTACATGACTTGTTTTATGAAACATTTCATACTTTTTGTGAGTTAAAAATTTTCAGGGCTCACAATCATGTTTAATCTACAAGTTCTGTGCAGTGGAATTAATTGGCAACTGCAGTTACCTTGATTGATAACTGTGAAAAATGTCCAAGATCAGCAAACATGGCTTCTGAACCTGAATAAATATATAGTATTAACAAGGTATGCCTACTTCCGCCAACGGAAAAACGGAAAAACACAGAGTTAGCTCTTGACCTGTTATGCATAGCAAAATCCCGCCCAAGGACATCCAACCTCCTCGTTGGGTCTTCTTCAAAAACTTGTGCATATAGTAAGGGGAAAGTGCTTGGTAAACATGGGGATTCCAATGAAAGATATTGTATATACCAATAGCACTGATGCATAAAAGCCATGTTATCACAATGGGTGCAAAAAGGAATCCCACTCGATGCGTCCCATAATGTTGGAGGGCAAATAAGAATAGCAGTATGATACACGTGACTGGAACTTCCACATCTGCAGAATTGTTAAACAATGAGTGAGCATAATTGTTGAATGACACTTTCTAGAAAATATATAAAAATTCAGCAAGCATGACCCAAATTCTTTTTCCATAATGAAGTGAATAGGCTTATTGGGAGAGACCAACTTGGAGCTGATGAGAGTGCAGCCCATGTAACTACAAGTTTGACACTCACTCAGCAATTCATGGAAGAGATATTATAGCTTTTGCATTTGTCTCTGTTTCTTTGAGTTTCCATACTCTCATATACAACTAAATCTTCATTCCACATTGACATTGAGGTGCAGATTGAGATGGAATTCACAATTTGTGAAAAACTTTTGAATTCTTAATGAGAATCTGAGTGATAATGTGATAAGAAGTCAGTCACACGGTGCACAAGTACCTAGTCATCCACTGATATTTGCATTTCACAATAAAATGCAGATCAACAACAGGGAGAAAGATCAAACATGTTTAGAAGAAGATCCTCAAAAGAGCATTCATATAACAAGTCCTCAACTTTGTCATAAATTTTCCAAGCCATATACCTTTAAATTGAGTGGCAACACCATGCAGTCCTCATAACTGATTTTTTTTGTTCTATGTACAACTATGACCCTGATAGAAATGATGGCAGAAAATTATACCATACATGAGGGAATACAAAATTGAATAGTTCTGTACTTTGACCGGAAGACTTTAATTTCAATCCCTCCACTGCTTTCTCTGATGCTGATGTGAGGGAACCTTACAGACTATATTGCAAATTTTCTTGTTAGACAGAGGAACTCAGGGATTACAAGTGAAACTCCACACTGAAGTTGAAACATATCTAGTTTATTTTCTAATGTGACTTAACAGCTTGCACATAGGATTTTATTTGTTTAATTCATTTTTTACAGTTGATGGATGTCCAGTTTAATTTATACCATGAGCTAGCAGGCTATGAATAGGTCTTAAAAAGGGCAACCTCACTCCTTAGTGCACGAGGTTCTCTACTTTGCGAAGTTTGGTGGAGGGTCATATTTGTATACACTTCGCCCAGCTTTTTTGCAAAGAAATTGTTTCCACAACTTGATCCATTGACCTTCCAATCACAAAGGAACAACCTTGCCATTGTTACCAAAGTTCAACCTCAACAAGTTTTGGTTATCTAATTTACTATTTAGAGTTTTATATTTATCCATGGCTGCACGTATGATCTGGAGCAAGTAATAGATACAAGAACTAGTTTAGATTTGTGAAATGGGTACAACATCTTAAAAATTGTCCATAGTGGCTTATTAAGAAGCTGATTTGACCAAAACCCAGGTGATACTGGTTGATTGAGTAGTTATATTGACTTACAAGTAATTTTTAATCCAATAAAGTGATTTCTTTTTTTTTCTCGGGAAGGTTACTACTACCCCACTTAGTGGGATTCATAATGTTGATGTATATGTTGTCTGGAAGGTTAGTACCACAGTTATTATTTGCTTGGTAATAATGGTGGCAAACCTTTGCTGACACCTATACTATGTTCTTATCTAATGATTGGTTGCTGTATTTTGTCTCAAGGAGGATATCCATCGTCATCTTAATATAAATTGACCAGACTCATGCCGGCTAAGCTTCGTTGCTGCCACAAGGAAAGCACTTTTGCAAGTTCATGATCCAAACTAAAATAATGATCATCTCATAATTATATTAATATGAACATTAGTAATGTACAACGTTATCTCCTTTTATCTTCTAATTTATATTACAACTGGCTCTACACCTCAAGTAGTCTCTTCACTTCATTGTGTGCAGGGCACTATCAACTTTGGTCTGCCACAAACGGATGACCTAACTTTTTATTTGGTTGACAGTGATTTAACTTTTATTAAAGCAGGAAATCTTGTCATTGTTCTATCTGAAAGGGCCCACACGAATGGATTTTTATTCAATTTGGTGCTTTCTCTATGTCCGCCAACTGCATGTCTAATGAAAAAGGTTTATGGATTTCAAACAATCCAACTTCTGAATATGTAACAGTAAGATCAAGATTTGGATGCTAAATTCAAGATTCTGAAACCTAACAATGGCTTCCATCACTTCACATCATATAAAGAGAAAATAGTTAAGATGTTATCCGAAGACATTTCCAGCAACCAAGGCAAAATCAGCCGTACAAAAACTTGTGACACTGAAGTCCTACACCTCACCATGTCCATCTCATTTTTACCCTTACGCAAATTCAATTACTTATATGACCCCCTCACCACATAGATTGTCCATGAACTTCCCCAAAATCGGGGTAAATAGAAATTATTATGTTCTTCAATTGCTGTGATTTGTGCTCAAAATCAAACAAGAAAATGAATTGACTGATGGGTAAAGAATCTTACACTGGTGTCGCTCTTTGGACATGGAAAGCTCTAGCCCTGAAACTGCAGAAAACACTGCAACACATCCAAGTTATTAAGAATCCCTGATTGTCAACTTTTGACAACAAATTGAGGCGGCATAAAAGCTCTCATACCAGAAATTGCAGGTGTAAGAACTCCATCCCCAATGACCATACAAGTCCCAATCAAGGCCAACGCAAGCAACATTCTGTGCAGGATTCTGTGCTTCTCCAATGTTGATCGTAGGCTGGAACCAAGACTCCTATTAGAAGATACAATTCCATCTTTGTTATACTCTGATAGCTCCTCATCAGCAAGCTGGCAATTGGGTAAAGTGCTTATCCGGGCATGGCGGCATAGCAATGAATAGAGAGCAAAAGTCCCACCTTCACCATTATCATCAGCTCTCAGCACAATAAACACGTACTTAAGCAATGGAACAAGGGTTAATGTCCAGAAGACAAAAGATAAAACCCCATATATCTCCTCGTTAGACTCTGAGTGTTGAATGTCCTCTGCAAAAGTGCTTTTGTAGACATACAAAGGGGAAGTGCTTAAATCTCCATAGACAACTCCCAAGCTCTGGTAAGCCAGAGTCAGGACTGTTCGCCACGATTCCCTCTGAAATCAAAATCAGGAAGGGATTATTATTAAGAAAGAAGAGCTGGGATTGAAGATGGGCCCTACTACAAAATCGGAGCCACATGTCTCACCTTGATAAGATTGTTGGCATTCCATGCTTCGAGCTCCATCACAGGCTGTCTCAGAACAATGGAAGACCCATTTCTTAAGAAGAAACACAAAGATGAAACGGATGGGTAATCACCATGCCCATCTCCAAACAGTCCAAGAAGAAGAAAAAAAATTAAAAACGGATGCTTCTTTTGTCTTGTGAATGAGAGTGGGAAGAACTTCAAAGACCCAGCAATGGTGACATCTCAAAATACAAAGGCAACAGAAGCGTTAGAACAAAGGAGGGTGGTTGGTAATTGGAATTGGTGCTTGTGGAATATGGAATATTGTGTCCAAGTGTGCTTGGGAGTACGCAGATGTGTAATATAAATAATTGGTGCGTCGGTTTGGTTGGGTTAAAGTTGGAGTTCAGTTCAGTTCATGAATGTTTTGGTGGGAGATTATATGGTTCACAAAAGTCGGGTCTTTCTTTTCCTTCCTGTGAACTGTGAAGAAACAAACAATGGAGTTTGGACAAGTGGGTCAGCCACCATCTCATATCCTTTTGTCACGCACGGAGTACTGCCACTGTCTTCTCAAGGCAATATCTAATCATCTAATGACCCATCAATCATCACTCTCTATTCTCTAAACCGGGTCGGGTGAGTCGACTCAGCCTATCCCTATCCCATTCCCATTCCCTTCGCCATTGCTCCTCCAAAAGTTTTTGTCATATTGGACGGGTATCTCATAAATTCTCATAAGTTTTTGTCACAGGCTGTAAAATTAATTTTTTTATTTAATTTATTTACAGGAAAAATATACCTACATATATATATAAAAGAGAAAAAGATAAAGCATCCAATCCATTAGATTATGTGATTGTAATTGTGACTGTTACTGATGATTAATAATAAAAAAGAAATGTTATTTGTACAGAAGCGAGTGAAGCTCGGCGACCCTAATTTTTTCCCTAATTTATCTGGTCTACTCTAATTTCTTCCTATCACCGACGAAATAGAAGGCAGGAGAAGCTCGGCCAAACCATCATTCTTTGCTGCTCTACTCTTCTGACCATCGTTATTCCTTCTTTGCTGCTATGCTTTTCCAACTCTGCTCTTCAAGCATTTCTTGGAAAGTTCCCTTAGAAAATGACTGGAATTTTTGCCAACTAGTATAATGAACCAAGCTTGTGCTTGTTCCTTCCTTTCCTATTGATTAATTGTGGTGAAATGAATGATCTATGAGAGCATTGAATTAATTAGAAATGAAAATCTTAGAATGATCTGATGGCACTTGCACGCAGATGCCAGCATTATACTTCGCTAATTTTCAACATTATAAGTTTGATTTCCTAATTGCATTAAATCTTAGAATGATCCACCACTGTGAGCACGGAGTTTGGAGAGAGACGGGCTGGTGGCCGGAGGGTGGGGCCGACGGTGTCGTGAAACGAAGACGTGGATGAGGGCAATGGTGCCTCTGAGAGGAAGACAAGGGGGAAAGAGAGAGAGAGAAATGATTTTGAGTCATTTGGATTTATTATAGGGGCAAATTGGCCATTTCATTGTTCTTGTAAACTGTCCTATTAAGAGTTTTTTTTTGTACATGTAACACAACTCATAATAAAATATTCTTAAAATTTTTGAAATTCTCAATTTGAACCCCGTCACTTTAAGGGAAACGGTTATTTTTCATAATTATTTTCATAAAAAATACCATCAAAATACAATAGAATTTCAGCAATTAATAACTACGGTCCATATATCTTAGTGTATAAAAAAATATGAAAACAATAATTGTGACCAAAGTGATTGGAGATGGCGATGAGCGGCCAGTGATGTCAAAGTTGTTCCCCGCACGGCTTCGCAATGTGCAAAAACAGGCCAAGAGAGCCCATTTGACTGGTGACCACTCTCCCCATTGAAGCCCCCACGTCTACTTTCTCCACTTTTACTCACAAAAGCGACTTTCCACCACCACTTACTATTATATACAAACACATTAAAATGCACTCATTTCTTTACTCAAATCTAGAGGATGGTCTAAATTTGGATGCTCTTTGGGACCCATCACTAGCAATGGGTTGCCACCAATGACATTTTTTTTTTCTGTTTTTATTTTGATTAAATTTAGTTTTAATTTAACTTAATTTATTTTATTAACTTTATTTGACTTAGTTAAAGGTTAAGCAATAGAGTTGGTAATGGGGAGAGTATTTGAGCAAAAAGACTAAACCACAAGTATTCTCAAACTAGATGAAGTGACTCAACCAATAACCCGAATCACATGAGACTTGAGTGCCTTTTACCTTATACATAATTTTGTTTGGGAGGTAAAGAGTATAAAACTAGCAATTTTTTAGTAGATCGAATTTACTCTTATAAAGGTGTTATTTATTTTCACTATAATTGTTAAATTATAGAATAATAGTAAGAATCATAACTGATGACGATTACTTTAAATTATGTGGTTTCTTCTTATTAGAGGAGATTAAGAAAATTATATGTTATTATTTCATTTGTTTAATATATCTTTCAATAAAGATGTGATCCATGACTCATGATACTGTTATCAGTCATGATTTCTGCCATTACTTTAAATTATAATAGCAAATCACCCACAAAAATTTTCAAACCCATAGAAATATGCAACCAATAATATCTAAAGATTTCACTTTTTGGGCAACTTGATAGGGTTTGGTGGGGGAGAGATGGATAGAATTCTAAATCTATTCAGTTAGTATATGTTCACCCATCTATAAAGAGTGAAAGGACATCCCCTCCCCCAAAACACACCATCTAAAAGGTTCCTACTCTTTTGCTTTAAAAATAAGCGCACGTCTATTAGTCAAAAACCAGATTTCTTGATTTCGAAATTGATAGGCATATTTCTTGACAAAAACAACTCAATTCAAAAGTCATATATTTTTTTTTATGAATAATCATAACTTTTAATATATAATAATCATGTCTATTTACGAAAGATCCTATCTTTGAAATATGGTTAACACTCTTAGACAATTTTTTTATTCATTTAGCTTTCTTCTCTTATTTAATAGTGTAAATTACTCCAAAAAAAATTTATTTAAAAGGTATTATCAAAATAAATCTTTAGAGTCAATTCTCATTGTTTTTCTTTTTTCTTTTTTTGGCCTTTTGTTTTCACAAGAAAGACCATAATACTTGAAACTTAGTGAAATAACAATTAAATTTAACATTATTCAAACTTGAAAATTCAAATTTACTAACATTATTATCTATTGCTAAATTATATCTCTAGTTATATTTAGAGTGATCTCAAAACATATTGCTATGATGATTTTAGGTTAACTCTTCTATAACTTTTAGGTCAACTTAGGGTTTTAATTTTTTTTTAAGTAAAAAAGATATGTATAAATAGATTAAATGTCTATACAGAATCCAAATTAGGACATACCCCAATGTACAATATCACAAAAATCAAGAAAAAAACCAAAATACTCAAGATCCAAACACAGACAGGATCTGAACATCATAGCAGAAGCAACAGGATTACATGAAATAAATGTTAAGTAATTGTTCCAGATCAAGATGTCAGCTCTAGAGCCAAGGCGCTCTAAACACGTCTTCCAGATCAATGAAGCATTGCGAAGACTAGGATCAAGCAACAAACATGAAGGCAGCCATAGATACAGTCACCAAACTGACAATGTGTACAAAGTGACAAAGTAGATCAGCTGGAAGACAGAGTAAGTGTCGCCAAAGATCGATGTTGAGCAGTCAAACCTGGGACATGTACTAGAACAAACACTTAGGGCCATGACAGTCAATTCATAGAGTTACCATTTTACTATGGAGATGCACCCGCTCCAAATTACTAAGTAGGTCGACATGTTGTTTGACTATGAAGGCATATAAGGGATCTTCCTACTCCAAGTTACTAAGTCAACAACCTAAGCCTGTAAGATCAAAAGGCATCAAAGCCACTCTACATGACATCATATACAAAGTAAAAGGTAGGATCGAGGGAAAGTATCATCTTTGGTCACCAAAGTTTTACAACTCTAGGATACTCATTGACACACCCCAACAACCTAATATCGCCAACATTAGGGGCCATCTACCCTTTGATTGTGGAAACACACAAAGGTTCTACCCGCTCCAAACTTAGGGTTTTGAATTTAGTATAGGCAATTAGTGATGCCGAACGTGAGGCCTGACTTTGTTATTGGTCAAGCTTGGTTTGGATGGGTCTAGGTCTAGTTCATTCATGGGACAAGACAAGTTTAGGTTTGGCTTGTTAGTAGAAGATAGGGTTTGGATTAGCCCGTATACCCTCCTAGAGCGGGTTGAGCTAGGCTAGGGCTTGCAAGTCTTAACAAGTTAAGCTTAGCAAAAGCCAGCAAGCCCAATCCATTTTTAAAATAATTTTAAAAAATATATTTATTTAATTAATATTTAAGATATAAAAATAAATTTTAAAAATAGAAATTCTACTTATAAAATAAGAATTTAGAATGTAGAAGTTAATAGTTTCAAAAATTGAAACTTTTCATAGCTTACAATTTCAGTTTTAAAGTAATATTAAATTATAAATATTTAAAAGTTATAAAATTAATATGAATTCTCACTCTAATAGTTGTTGTATGATATAGATATTATTTATATATTTAATTTTTTTTGGAGTGATTATCCCTTTTTTTGTATGAGATTTTTTTTATTTGTAAAAAAACGTAAAATTGTGTATGAAATATAAAATTATTTGAGATTTATTGGTTATCCTGAATTTGTGGCATTGTCTATTAATTTTTAAAGTATTAGACTTATTAAATTAAATATCAATAATTTAAATTTAAAATTAACTGGCTTACTCTCATAATGGTTATATTTTCTCAATACTTTCTCTATTATTTCAAAATTATTACTAAAAGGCAACAATAAGACTAGAAGACAAATCTGACATGGGCTGCGTCGAATGTCTAATTTTGAATATGTATAAATTATAACTATATCCGAATTTATTTAAAAAATGCATCAAGAGAAAGTCATCCGTTTTAAAAAATTAATCTGACAAAGTTCGAACATTTTAAGTGAATAAAAAAAAAAAGAAGCAGCTGACATGCAATACATGCGCTTGCATGAATTTTTTTTCTTATAGTGTAGTGCCGTATGTGTGTGTATATATATAAATGTTAGTAAGCAATCTGTAGATATATATAAATATACATATACATATATCTCTGTTACCTTCCGTCTCGCAGCAAAAGAACAGACCCACCCTCGCCGTGGTGTCGTGCTGTCGCAGAAACCCACCATATATATATATCATGCTCTCCCACAGTAAAAGACAGCCAATTAATTCTCCCTAGCTCGTGCGATCGAGAATGTGAGAAACCCACAATAATAAGACAGCTGATTCTCCCTTGTGCCTGAAACCCAGATAAAGAATTAGCGTGAAACAGAAGGCGAATCCAGACCCAGAAAGAAGAAGAAGACAGCCGAATAATATTAATTGTTTTAATTTTTTTTTTTTTAAATTATGCGTCATCACTCACGTCCCTCAGTGACCCGTCCCTGAGACATCACGAGAGAGGTAAATCAAAGAATATGTCCAAATGGTCAGGGTTTGAGATTGCGTCCACTAACACTTACTAAGGACCATCCTTAAAAAAAATTATTTTTCTCAAAAATCGATCTCACACTAACAATCTTTAACATGACTGGATCTTTATAAATCTTCTTTACCACTTAGCTGTGTCTCTTGGGGGCAACGCGATTTGTACGCACCACATTAACTGTAGCCAAATGTTTTGACTTGACGTTACATGGATCAGAAACAGGAACGTAATTTTGTTCTTATCATAAAATAATAGTTATATATTGTACCAAAGACTGACTGACTCATATATCATTAATTAATAATGAAAACAAAAACAGACAGCATGTCCACTAGTACCACAACCATTTAAATGATTATTATAAGTTAAATAATTTTAAAGAAGATATTTTTATGAAAGTTATTAAAAAAAAAAAAAACAATCATTTGATAGAAGAGGGAGGGAGGGAGGGAGGGACCATTAGAGTCCAGAACGTGGTGGTGTCTGAGGCTGAGAGTGTCCAATGATGGGCCATCCAATTATGAGAACACGAGACCAATCAATCCGAAACACGACTTATATATACACCAAACAACAGACACTGAGTTAGCTCAACTGAGTCAACACGGTCAAGTGCCGTGCCGACGGTCCCGTTAACTGAACTCGTACCGGCTTGGATAATTTATTATTATTATTATTATTATTATTATTATTATTATTATCTTACAAACACACGCTTTATAAGAGAGACCAAAGATTTGGATCAGAAAACCAGCTTATGCTATTACTTTTAGGGGGCGTGCGGTATAGAAAAAATTTTAAGATTTTAAAAAATGTTAGATTGAAAATTTATATTTTTATATTTGGTATAATTTTTTTATAAAAAGAATACTGAAAATAGGATTCTCGAGAATGAACATATTGTGGCTGATTGAAATATTTTAAAAATATAAGGGTTTCTTTTTTATGCAATTCAAAGTACAGAATGATAAGTTGCACATGACCCTAAGTATAGGAGGATTTTATATAATTTAATCTTACTTTTATTTACATTTTCTTCTCCTTTTTCTTCAACACCAAGCAAGGGTCGACTATACAAATTAATTTTAATTTATTAATTATTTGTTTTTTATTATTATCATTATTTTAATAAAATGTCAAATAAGTTATTTTTATTTTAACTTAAGATTCAAATTGGACATTAATTTTAATATAAATAAACTACTATATTTTTAAACTCTAGTTCAAATTAACTACTATATTTTTAAAGACAAAATAAGCCATTGTAGTTTTAAACTCTGAACACATTAATCATTATGATAGATGTTGTCTTAAGATTGTCGGTGACACTTTAATTCCACTAACTCAATTACAAGCAAATTCGTGATCAAAATTTGAAGAATAATCATAAATGTCTAAATCAAATCTCAAATTCAACGATCACAAACGCCCAATTCCAAATTTAGAGAAGGACAAATAGTCGCAAATACCTCACAACACAACACAAGAATCTTATATTACAATCACAAACACTCCTCTGTCCAATGCTTTGGAATATGATTTTTAGTCTAATTTTCCAATTAGGGTTCATCTTAAGTAAAATTAGTGTTGCTAATAAAATTAAAACGTTAGTGATAGAATTAAAATAACATCTACAATAATTACCAACATGATCTCAAACTTAATAATATGATGACTTATTTGACTTTTTTAAAAATGCATTATCCAATTAAGTCCAAAGACATAATAGATTAGGCATTTTAGTCATTTTTCTTTAAAACTCCTATAACTCATATTGTAGCTAAAAATTATATTGCACAAAAATAGAAATGGAAAATGGATATGATATAAAACAAAAATTGGGAAACGAGATTTTTTAAAAAATTAACAAAAAGGCGAGAAAATGTATAGATAAAAAAGTATATGGCTATAATTTTTTATAAATATAATTTTTAATATAAAAATAGTTATTCAATCAAAATAAATACAAGTACTATTATCCATAAATCATGACTTAATAATTAAAAATAAATAATAAATTCAAAACAAAATAATCAAACATAATATAATTTATGAAAGTTCTTCCACTTCATCGTCATTAATTATCTTTCTCTACATATATATATACATTCACATTCACATTCACACATATATACATACATTCACATAATTAATATACATAATACATTCATAATTTATCAGTTAAGAACATAAATATATATACATATAGACAAGAAGATGGATAATTGCAAGTATAGGAAATGTATTTTCAAATTTGAAATGTGTTTTAACTATTTTTTTAATATTGCTAAACGGCCTTGCAATGTTTTTAAAATTATGAAAATGGTTCGAAAATATTTTTTTTTGGTATTTTTTGACATTTCGAAATTGAAAATTTTTTGAAAAAGCCGAAACGGCACTAGTTTGGTGTTTTCGTGCATAAGATGGTAGAAGTTTTACACTAAGCCTTTTTTTTTTTTTAAATTCAATTTGTTTTTAAACACTTTTCCATTATATCCATCATTCTCACACAAATTTCATTAATTTATTTTCTTGACTAAATTATTTTAAATCTCAATAAATCGGTTGAAACTCGGAAAGAGTATACATGGAGTCAACATCAAAATGACCCTAAGTCCTAGAAATAAATAAATAAATAAAAAGGCTCTAAGTGCAAGGCCTTTTCATTCATTCATCCATCCATCCATTTACAAGTGGAGATGACACTATATATAAATGGGATGATGGAAGTTCATTTATGTCCACTTCTTTGCCCCACCTATATATCTTTCACTTTGCTTTGGTTGTTTTTGCATTTGGTTGGAGGCCATGGAATCTACAAAAGAATATCTAAGTAGATATCAGCTTCCTCAAGCTGGAAGCCATGAAGATCAATTATCAATCCTCCCTTTTTATCATTCATTCTACCTATATAAAGTAACCTTATATTATTAGTTTTTGTCTTCTTTTATTTTTTTTTAACTTTTTTGAACACTTGCTTCTTAACTCTTTGTCATGTTCATGCAATAATATTTGGACTTCAATCATCGATTTGATTCTATTACTTCTCTTGCCATTGCCATTGCCATTGCCAAATTTAGTCATTTGTTCAAATCATTCTATTTAGATAGTGTTTGTTAAAATGAATAACATAAGATTAAAATGCTTATTGAACTAAAATACAAAATGATCAAGATAATGATGTGAAGCATTTTAAAATTTTTATTAATAAATTATTTGTTAAATTTTTTAAAATACATTGGAGGATATATGCGTTATTTTTTCTTATTTGTAAAGTGTAATATTTGCTTCTCTGGATGGGGGAGAGATAAGCATATCTAGAAAATACTAGATAAAAAGTCATGTGAGTTCTTTTCTGAAGGTCGTTGGATAAATTT
The DNA here is from genome assembly GCA_036245055.1 of Diospyros kaki. NCBI lineage: Eukaryota > Viridiplantae > Streptophyta > Magnoliopsida > Ericales > Ebenaceae > Diospyros > Diospyros kaki. The sequence continues at coordinate 38,236,168 of BSEG01000016.1, forward strand.
AACAAACACATTGAAAAGAATAAAACTTTAGAATATTTTTCATATCTTATATTTTTCATTCTATATCTTGGTTAACAAATACTACTTTATTGAATTTAAATTCAAAGTAATTTTCAACTCAAATCCAAATGTTTTCAGTAATTATGAAACCAAATAATGAATTTCAAATTTCAAATTTTAAACAACAAATTATAAGGTTAAATGACCATATTTATCAAGATGTAACATAAGGGCCATTTATATTGGTTATAAAACTTAATCAGTATCCAATTATATTGTTCTATTTTGAAATTGAATATGATTTATTGGCCATAAATATTGAGTATAAGTGTTAAAATCTTTTGAGCAATAAAAAATAGGTGTTTTCTATAAAAAAAAAAAATGCAAGGACCTAAGTTGCTTATGCAAACCTCTCACATTCATTCCCAAAAGTGAAAATTCATCATCAGTTCAACAGATTTTATGATAACATGTGTACAAAACTATAATTCTATGAGATTATTAGGTTGCGTTCTCTTTACGTTTTTAATTTTTAATTTTGACTTTTAATTTATTTACAGTTTTCTGTTTTGATAGTCTATTTTTAAAAAACTAAAAATGTGTTTTTTTTTGTCATTTTAAAAAATTGTTTCGTAAAACAGAAAATTAGAAAACGCATTTACTTTAAAATTTTGAAAAATATTATTTTATTATATTTTATTCAATAAATTTAATTATTAAATTATAAAATTAACTCTTTTTAATAAAATTTTATAATTAAAATAAAATAATAAATTTGATTAATAAATTACTGACATCTTAGTGATAATTTATATTAAATATTATTATACATAATATGTGTAATATACTTAATAATATGCTATATATTATCTTATATTTTTAATTATAATATAGATATACTATATTTTTTAAATTTTAAATAATATAAAATTTTATTTCTTTAATTTAAAAATAAAATTTTCTTTTCTTTTTTAGAGCCAAAATATGAAAAATGGATTGTGTTTTTCATATTTTGGATTTAGAGATTATTTTGACTGAAAATAACCAAAATAATTTGTTGTTTTGAGTTTTTTTTACAAATTTTTTTATTGTTTTCGAAAATATATTTTTAAAAATAAACGTATTTTTATTATTTTAAAAAAGTAAAAAATTAAAAATAAACTAAAAAAATAATAAAGAGAATACAGCCTTATATGTTATGCATGCTAAGTTGTAACCATATCTATCACATTGTATAAACAAGTTGGTTGGTATATTACTATTATAGAAACTTAGGAAGTATCAAATAAAATCAAAAATAAAATTTTAGGATAAATTTCGCACTACCTTTCAAGTTTGATTAATTTGCATTGATCACCCCCTTTTCTTTTTTAAAAATATCACTAACCTCCCTTGTAGTTAATTGATGAAGCAAATTAACTATTTTTCTTTTTTTTTCTTTCAAAAATTCATTCTCATTCATTCTCTCTCTCCCCACTCCTCTCATCTCTTCATTTTCATGCCATAGTTGACCATCTTCTATCTCTTTAGTAAATCTCTAATAGTAAACTCATAATAATAGTTTATATATATATATATATATATACATTTTTCTTGTTTACTTATTCTCGTGAGTTCTAACGATTAGAACCGATAATAAAATATTTATCAATTAAAAATGAACTTACTATGTATGAGTTCGGACGAAACTCAAAACTAGCTTTAGTTTCAGTTAGGACATGTGGGTTCTGATGAAATCCAAACCCAATTTCATTCTAGGGTTTGATGTAAACAAAATAGGATTTTCTCAATTTCAATGAAATTAATTTTAGAAAAAAAAAGTAAGATATTTTAAAAATTCTTACAAAAGTAACTATCATTAATTAACAACATAAGATATGTGTTGCATAAGAGCCAATCTCAAAGAAGGCGAACCATATTTTTAAAAACACAAAAATAATTATTTTGTTTTTCTCTAGGATGCTTTACTTTTCATCAAAATCTTTACTTTGGTGACATCTATATGTACGTCAGCCAAGCAATAATATATAGTTAATTAATATATAGTACAATATGACGTGAATCACGACAGGATCAAATGAGTCAATCGCAGGCCCCAGAATTCTTTGTTTTTCAGCATATAAAATTTATTTAATTAATTGTAATTCAAAGAATGTAGTCTGGGGTTATGCTCTTCGTGGTTTAATTTACAGTTATATTCTTTCACAATTTTTTTATAAAAAGGTGCTTTCAAATGATACTGTTTTGGTACAGTCTTATTTACATGATATTCACGAGCCTGGCTGCTAGTTTTGCATTTGTTTCGTGTCAGTTTCTGAGACAAATATAATATTAAATATACAAGAATAATTAAGTACCAATAGGTGATCTTAAGAGAGAGGGGCGGGGGGGGGGGGGGGGGGACAAATACACGCACATATATAATAACTTGAATTTGGACTAGTCTAAGCCAGATGCATGAAGCAAATGTCGGTTTATTTCATCCTTATCTATATATGAATGTTTAAAATAAAATTAAAAATTATTTCAAAATTTTTATTAAACTATTTGTTAAATTTTTTAAAATGCACTAGATAATACATGCGTCATTTTTTCTTGTCTGTAAAATTTAAGATAAATTTATTCAAAGATAAAGAGATAAATTTATCTAGAAAAACTTATAAAATAAGTAACGTGAGTTTTTTTTTCAAGGGTTGTTAGATAAATTTAAGGGTAAATCACACCAAAGATCATAAAATTTTGGCGTCCTTTTCAATCTAATCACTAAACTTCAATTCCTTACAAAATGATAATAAAACTTTAAAATGTTTTGTAATGTGATCACTAATATGATTTTTTGATGATTTCTAGCCAAAATTGCTGACGTGGTGATGATGTGGCGTTGACGTAGCGATGACGTAGCCATTGCCACGTCAGCAATTTTGGTGAAAAATTGTCTAAAAATCACTTTAGTGACCATATTGTAAAACATTTAAAAGTTTTGTTATCACTTTATAAGGAATTGAAGTTTAGTGACCAAATTGAAAAGAACGCTAAAGTTTTGTGACTTTTGGTGTGATTTACCCTAAATTTAACAAACATGATGAAAAACACTTTTGACTGAAAAGTTTTTCATGTCTCACTTTTTTCGCTCTATATTTTAGTTAATAAATGCTATGTTAATTAATTAAGAAGAAGATTAATAATTCTTATCAATAAAATAATAAGATGTGTTGATGTTCCCTGTCTAATTGAAGTTCAATGTGTATCACAGAAATGTAGAGATAAATGAGGATGTAACTTTTGAGGAAAAAAAGTGTATTTAAGATTTTATTAAAGTTAAAAAAAATTATATAAGATGGTTATAAGATTACTTTTGTTACATTTTATAGAATGTTCGGCATTAGAATAGTATACGTAAAATATGAGTATATCTATGATTAGATGTTACTATATATAGATGTATGATTGTACAAGAAAATAAAATTAAAAATCAAATTATTTATAATAAGATTAAAGAGACTCTTATTGAAGATAAAATACATGAAATATGACCCAAAAAAATGAACCAATAAAGGATCTTGCAAAGAGAGTAAAACAAATGAAACAAATCTTGAGAAAAGAATAATAATAACAGTTGATTAAAGACTTTTAAATATGTTATAAATCAAAAACTTAGTCCACACATAAAAATAATGGGCAAGATGGCATTCATATAGCTAATCCTACAAACTGGGTTATAGTGTAATGACCTGTTATTAGGTTTATATCATGGTTAATGATTTTATTTTATTTTAGTGAATAAATATATTTTTATATATCTTAGATTATAGAGAAAACTAGAGATTGAAAATTTAATAAAATGGGTTGAGTTTAATATATAGGATTGGGGCTAATGTGAAAAATCCAAAGGTTTGGGATAGTTAAAAATTAAATAAAACCTATTTCTAATGGATTGGGCTTAAATTATGTGAGTTGTGAATTTAGTTAAATTTAAGTGAATTAGGTTGAATTTTAAGTGTTGGGCCAACTGTGACTTGGGCTTAATTAGTAAGAGTTGAATTAGTAGGTTGGACTTAAGCCCATTTGTTATGTGGTGAGATAAATTAAAGAGAAATATAATTTAATTATAAAATGTCAAGAAAATATTTGAGATCCTTATGTTGAGTGTGAAAAAGGTAAGGATAAATGGAAAATTGTATAAATGAGTTTGATAAAGAAAATGGAAAAAGAAATAAGAAATAACAAATGTCTAAAAAGAGCATGATAATAATTGTATTTGTGTGTGCAAGTGAAAGGCAAAAAGGTATTTTGGTGAGAGACACATGGTCATCTCTTTCCCCATTTCCCCTTCTTTGTTTCTTTCTATTCTCTCTCTTCCTTCCACTTTCGAGAAGTCTTCCCCTTCTTGTTGTTCTTCATCTTCTTCTTCTTCATTTCCATCTCTTTCATTTGAAGCTTTAAAAGTGAATTTCAAGTTGAAAGATAAGTTCTTCTTGGTTTATCAAAATCTAAAGAAAGGCAAGTTCTCTTGTATCTCCTTTTGTTATGTAAGATTTTATCTCTTCTTGAATTTATGTGTAGATCTACTAGATCTCTTTTCAATTTTGAGCATATCTTGCTCACTTCCATGGTTATAAATTATCTTTTGATAAAAATGAAGTTTTCTTTTTTGTTATCAAATCTTTGTAAAAATCCTTCAAAATTTATAGGTCTTGTTGATATGATCATTTGGGGCTTGATTTACTCCAAAATCATTCAAGGAATGACATATTTTTTGTTAGATTAGAGCAACACAATTATTTGTTGCGTTGTTTTGTATTATGTTCGTATGTTCATTTTGTGTTGTGGTAGCTTGTGCATGCTCTATTGTTTTGAGCATAATTTTTAGTAGAAATATCTGATTCGAGATCTGTTTATTGCATTGTAAACTAGACTCGATGAAATTCGATTTAATATAGGGGTGAATTTTTTGGATTCGATTTGAGCCCTTAGTGGCCTTGTTAATTTCTGCTAAAAAAATTCGTAACTTACTACTCCATGTAATTCAACCTTGCTTGGGTTTTAATGGTATAACTTTCTGTTGTTATATCCGATTTGTAATTCTTTTATTTCTATGTAAATTAGACATCATAAGTTTCATTTCAGTATAAGATTTGAAATTTTTGATCATGATTTGTATCCATAACAGTCTTATTGAATTCTATCCAGAATGTTGTAATTTTATTATAGCAATTTTGCCTTACTTTGGTTTTTGGACTACTCATTGTGATTATTTCCAATTTTGAATCCAATTATTGTTTTAGAAACTAGAGATTCGAGACTTCGATTTGATATATCTTTCATGAAATTTGACTAAGAAACGAGCCCAAAATAAGCCTTTGAAATTATCCTTTAAAATCTGAAAATTTTCTAAAATTGTCTAATTAATCATTTTTGTGTGAGATTTTTTTTAATCATTGATAATTGACATGAAATTGGGGTATACTTATGTGATGTATGATTATATTGATTTGCGTAGGGGCTATGTCTATGGGTGAGAAAATGATATCTTATGAGCGCTTAATGCGGGTGAGATGGTCATCAACTTGATAGGCAAGGGTCAAATTGTTATTGTTTGTTGATATATTTTCACGATACATATATATTCATATATGGATATATTGGTCGTGGGATTCTTGAGAATTATGTGAAAAATTCTTTACTATTGGTGCATGTGCATGAGCATGAAAATGATTACATGGTATGTATAATAATCATGGCATGGAAAATTGATGTAAATGAAAAACTTTTGAGTTGTGTTATACTGATATCTTCTTATAGAATTGTTATTTACTCTATCTTAATTATCCATGTTTTTTATTCTATATCTCCATACTTTATAAATATACTTGCTAAGTCTTGTGGTTTACCATATTTACTCTCATGTCATTTTAAGTAAGGGTAACACTATGATTGAGGGTGAGTCCAATGGGGCTAGAGCTTAGGGTTAGAGTGTACAGAGGTCTCCCAGACTAAACAAAAATGTGAACTCCCTGCCCTACTCAAGAATTGATCATCCAATACAAATGTGAAATTTTGTCAATTTCTTTTGGCTTGTGCGTTTTTTTTCCGGTAGCCATACAGGTTTCGTTTGGCTATGCAGTTTGACCGCTTTTAAGATGTATTAACAACTTATAAGCTATTAAGAAAAACTATTGTAGTGTTTGGATGTATTTAAAAGCGTTTACATTGGGTAGCTTAAACGCTACTCCAACAGTGTTTAAAGAAAGCCACATGTGGCCAGCTTTTGCAAAAGCTCATACTTTAAAAGTTGAGTTGACTGATTCATTTACGGATTTACCCTCATATATTCTTCTTATTTCCAACCTATACCCCCATCTTCTTCATCCTCTGCAACGCCATTCCCCCGCCGCCAGACCTTCTTCGACAGCTAACAGTCGCGTCATCCGTTGCAATTGCCCTCGCCGTCACCCTAGCTACCCTCGTCGTTCATCGTCTAGCACCCTAGCCGTTGCCATCGTCGTCGCCCCAGCTCGTTGTCCGTCGTCCATCGCCCGAGCCTATCGTCCGCCATATCCATGGCCTCCATCACCGCCTTCTCTCACGGTCGTCGTCGCCCCCATTTGCCAATCCCCTTGCCTCCATCTGCCAATCTCCTTGCCTCCATTGTTGAGGTTCACTATGTATGTGTATATATATATGTATACATGTTAACATATATGTATTATAAATATTAATGTATGTTATATTAATATATTTAATTTTTTGTATTAAAATTTAATACTTTTTTAATTTTATTCCTATTATTGACCAATATATCTATTTTAGTTTTTTTGTCAAATTTTGATAGGTTATCAACTTTTACAAACCAAACACATAAATATTCACTGATAGCTTAAAAGTATATTTACCCAAACATATTATTAGGTTAAACACTATCTAATTTAAACGCTATCAACTACTTAAACACTACCCAGTTTAAATGCTATTAAAAAAAAGTTTAGCCAAACTAGCCCGCAGAGTAGCCGAGAGAACAATTTCAAATTCAAGGAAACAACCTAGCAACAAAAAATAAAAAGTTAAAGGAAACAAACCAAGCCACGGAGCCACGCAGTGCAGATGGGCGACCGGAAAAAGAAATTGCCGTGCCTTTTCGAACTCTGTTCTTTTCACCTTCCTCCGAGACGAACTGAGGAAGCCGAAGTTTGCTTCTTCTTCTTCTCGTAAACCCTTGCTTTTTCTGTGCTATAGTTGGGGATTTGGTATTTGAAGGGAACAAAAGGCTCGCGAAGCTTTCAACGGTCGGAAATTTAACGTATCTCTTACGCGTAATTTTTTTGGATAAATTACATGACACCCCTAAAATTTGATATAAATGCAAAAATTACTTTTATTTCTAAAATTATATTATTTATCCCTATCATTCAAAAATATATATCAAATTACCTGATGTACACTTAAAGTTCAAGAACTTTATATGAATATCTTAATAATTTTTAGATAAATTATAGAAATTACTCCTAAAATAAAGCTTAATTTAAGAGATCACACTATTATTTTTGAAACTTATAGTAATTTTTTTAAGGTTTAAAATTAAAAATAATTTAGCCTCTGTCTAAATTATTTTTAAAAATTCAAAAAAACTAATGGTGGTTAATAAAAATGGGTGGTTTTTATTATTTTTGGATTTTTTTAATTTAATTATAATTAGAGGAATGGGAAAGAAAAGGTAGAAGAGAGGGAGTTTGAAAAGGCATGGATAAAATAGTCATTTTCTTCTTATTTACTATATTTTTAAAAAATTGAGAGGTGATCCCTTAAATTTGTCTTTATTTCGGGAAATTTCTGTAATTTACACTATATGGGAAAATCTACTGTAAGTAACTGAAAGCCAAGGGTACTGAATATAATTAATTCAAAATTTCTATATCGATTTGTATTTTCCACGGTGGAGCGATTTGAGCGCACCGACTCAATTTGCCGCGAAAATCTCTGTGAAAGAATGGAAACAAACCGTAGACGGCAATGGCCCGACCTCCAATCCTCGATCTCTCGCTCCATTTTTGTAAAACTATTCGATTTTCGTTCTCAAAATTCGAACAACTGCTAATTCGATTCTGTATGTGTCTGTTCCGCTTCTCTTTCGCGGAATCCGAGGCCACCGGAGTCCGCCATGGAAAATGGATAGACTTCTGAGCAGGCCGGCGAACCACCTCCGCCACATCCGGCGACCTTCCTTCCCCGACCAACTCCTCCACCTCATATGGCGGCGCCACCAGATTCTGGACCCCAATGGCGACGTTGTGACCCTCTGGAACCACGTCTTCCTCCTCACCTGCATCCTCGCCCTCTTCATCGACCCGCTCTATTTCTACCTCCCCTATGTCGGCGGCCCCGCCTGCATGTCCATCGACGTCGGCCTCGGGGTCGCCATCACCTTCTTCCGCACCCTCGCCGACCTCTGCTTCTTGTTCCACATGATCATGAAGTTCCGCACCGCCTTTGTCGCCCCCAGTTCTAGGGTTTTCGGCCGCGGAGAGCTAGTCATGGACCCCCACCAGATCGCTATGCGCTACCTCAAGTCCAATTTCATCATCGATCTCGCCGCTACGCTTCCGTTACCTCAGGCGAGTCTATCAATTTTTTACTCAATTACCTCTAGGTTGAAGGAAAGGGAGAAGAAAATCAGAGGATTCACTAGGTTAGCTAGTCAGGAGAAAATGCAGTCCCTATAAAGCTTAATTATCAACAGTTTTGTGTTTTTAGTCATTTTCCATATCATCAGTAGTTTTTCTTCATCATCATATATAATTTTTCTTCATCATCATGTATACCTTATCCTAACCAAGTTTCTACACTATGTAGCAACTTTAGTCATTGACACGCATTCACAATGTAGCAAGAGGGAAACGTAACAAAAATTTAAGTTGGATGCCTTTCCTAGTGCAACCCTCTAACAAGGGAATAATGAGATAAAATTTCTGCACTATTTTCATATAAAAAGTTTCATATGTGGTGGTACATGAAGATAATTTATATGCTGTGTTTTATTAAATAGTTGATATTGTGAAACGAACTTGTACAACATGAAAACACGATTACATATCATCAACAATTACTCGGTTAAAATTTAGTCAACATTTTGCCATACAATTTTCATTCATTGTGCTTAATGATCTCTAATTAAACTGTCTCTGAGTTTTGTGACAGATTGTCAACTGGATTATAATTCCAGCAACTAGAAACAACAGAGCTGATTATGCCAACAACACCGTTGCTCTTATTGTTCTCCTTCAATATATTCCTAGATTGTTTGTCATGTTTCCCTTAAATCAGAGGATCATTAAAACTACAGGCGTCATTGCTAAGACTGCTTGGTTAGGAGCTGCATACAATCTCCTTCTCTTCATGCTAGCCAGTCATGTAAGCAATCATTCATCCAATTTGTTTTTTGTGTCATTGCCTTTTTCTAACTGCCTAATCCATCTTGTACAAACCTTTGGCCGACTGACACTATTGTGAATAAGACATGGATAAAAACAAACTGATATCTGATCATTTCTGTCGGTTCAGGTTCTTGGAGCGTCATGGTATCTCTTGTCTATAGGGCGGCAGCACTCCTGCTGGAGACAGGAATGTCGAAATGAGAGGAATGCCAAACCTTCCTGTGTGATCAATTATCTGGACTGTGCTAGTTTAAATCATCCTATGAGAAATAAATGGCTAAACGTCACACGTGTGCTTGCTCATTGTGATGCAAAGAAAGATGATACCGATTTTAAGTTCGGAATGTTTGCAGCAGCATTTACCTCTGAAGTTGCTTCCTCACGTTTTATTGAGAAGTATCTTTATTGCCTTTGGTGGGGTTTAAGAAATTTAAGGTCTGATCCAATGATGGAGAATATTTGGATTTTTCATTTTTTGCCTTGTTCTTTAATCCTTCCTTAATTAAAACTTTTAATTAGACCGAGCAAAACAGAAGCAAAAAAATTAATTCTAGGAATTTCTGGAGCCCATGCATTCATCTTGTTTGTAAATAAGGTTTTCTTTGAGAGAGAGATTAGGATTTCTTTTTCACATTTATCCTAATGTAGAACGTAAAAAATAATTTCTAACTTTTTTAATATAATAAAGTAGTTATGTATTTGGAATAACTATGATGCGTATGTACATTGGTTGTTGACCTGTTATTGCCAGGTTATGTTCATTGCCATGCTTCTTATATCATGAGAGTGTATTATCATCATGCATGTTCAAGAATGTGCTGCCAACACTGTTATTTCAAGGACCTTAGGCGAGAGGAATAAGTTAAACTTTTGAAACAGTAGATGTGATGTTTACCTTGTCAGCAATATTGGAGTCATTATATTGTAATTTTGTCTTGTGTTCATGGCCATGCTTCTTAGGTAATGAGCATTTAAGCTCACTGGCTTAGATCACTCTGGGTATATTATCACGTATCTTACAAGCATTTGGTGTCAACCCTATGTTATATCAAGGGCATTTGGCTTAAGAGCTATCTCAGCCTTCTGAAATGGTGAATGTAATATTTAGCTTATCCGGTTTCATATTCACAGTCTCTGTGTCATAAAGGTTGTAATCCATGGTTGACTCTTTTTTGTCAAGTGTTCAGTTGCTGAGTCTTCATCAATTATATCACCTAACATCAGAAAACCTCAGTAACTGGCTAGCATATCAGATAGGTTTTCCAAGAAGAAATTTCCAACTGATCTATGAACTATATCATGCAATTTCCCATCAAGCAGACTGATTGAACCACTCTTATGCTTGAGACTCAAAATTCTATTAGTTTCCTAATTGTTGAACAACATTCAAACAAATAGAAAAGGCATGATTGATTGATCATAAATGCAGCAATTCTATCTTTGATTGTGCTTTATGTCATTACAAATCATGTTCTGTTATTAATGCTTGCTAAGGAAAACTACTTTTCTTAGTGTTTATGTTTGAAGTTGTTGGTTTGGTTTTCACTCTCTTATATTTTTTTATAACCTTCATTGCAGTTCTTATGGACAGAATTTGGACACAAGCACTTATATTGGTGAGACATCATTCTGCATTATTATATGCATTGGGGGTTTGGTTCTATTTGCTCAGTTGATTGGGCAAATGCAGGTAACATTTATTTATCCATTTTGATTTTTCATCTCCATTAATTTTACTACAGAAGGTTATCACTTGTCATTGTAGCTTCAATATAACAAGTGGAACACTTCTACTAGGCTTTCAGTTATACATACTGAAATTTTCTGAGAATGAAAGATTGCATGCATATCCAACCTGTTTGGACACTTAAATTATGCCAGGACGGGAGCTCTTATAAAAATTTTGGTCCTTCACGAGACAAAGTGGTAAACTCTTAGAAAACTGAGAGCTGCTGCTTAATTTGAGATTCTCTCCTATTTTTTCTTTGTCATGGTTTAGACCATATACAACCTACTTAAATCCTATTTCCATAGTTGTCACTGTTCACATGTTTTCTTCTAATCTATGAAATAGCCTGATGTAAGTCAGAAAGCACTAGGATTTAGGCGCCTAGGTTTCTTATATTTTTATGATTTTAATGCTTCCTTATTGTGTTGAAGCAAATGAACTACCGAGTGCACATGAATGCAAACTACACGTTTTCTGTGGGCCTTACATGACCACAGTTCATTTGTACTTTTTGTGGTTAAGAAAAGCAAAAGGTTAGCTGGCTGAGCGCCTTTGAATTCTTGAATATATCCATGCAGAAAATGCAAGGTGTTTCTTCATTTGCTGGCACAACCAAATCAAAGAAGTTACTATATAGAGCATACTCATAGGTTCTAATATGATTTTAGATATTATGCCTTTTGAGTACAATAAACCTTATTAAGTTTATTTCCTATCCCATATTTTTGTGTGCATCATTTGTTATTGCTTGTGAGTTTTTGTAAACTAATTACTAAAGGTTGTTACTCTAGTCTTTTCATTCCAATATATGTCTTTAGATAAAAAACAATAAAAAGCATAATGGCCATGAGTGATTTTCCGTGAAGAGTTGGGCTCACCATTGCTAGACTACCATGTTATAACATTCAAGCATATCTTTTGTGGTTGATTTAGTTTCCAATACCAGTTGAGTTCATTTGTGCACGTGCATGTATTTGTGACTTTCTTCACTGAAGACTTATCTGGCATCTATGACGGTGAGACTTGAAGAATGGAGGATAAAACGAAGAGATACAGAGGAGTGGATGAGGCACCGCCAATTACCTGTGGAATTGCAAGAACGTGTTCGTCGCTTTGTTCAGTATAAATGGATTGCCACAAGGGGAGTTGATGAGGAATCTATTTTGCAGTCATTGCCTGTAGACCTCCGTCGTGAAATTCGACGCCATCTATGCCTTCAGCTTGTTCGCCGTGTATGTCTTATTTGGTTTACATTGATTGCTATGCATTTGGAGATGCTTTAGCCTAAACAACTAAACACACAAAATATGCATCTGATATTTTCTTATTCCACTGAAAAAGGGACGTATTTGTTCACCGTATTGTCCTTGAGGGTGGGGTGTTCATCAGTAATAGTTGTACACATTTCCCTTATACCTTTTGACACTTTTGCATGTCTATCTTGTCTTGTAGGCTTATAGCATAATAACAGTAGGTCCTCATAGGTAGTCAATTTACCGCATGAGCTCTAGCTTTTCAGAAAGCAACATAAACTCATATGATTCATTGATTGTACATGCTTTAATAAAGCCAGATCAGCACTGGCAATAGCAACAGTCAAGCTTTGCCTAGTTTAAAATAGCAAGTTTCAAAAAATGTGATTGCTCCATCAGTTGTTGCATTTCTCAACATTTACTGGCTAGTAATATTTCCACAAATTTTTTGCAGGATAATCTAGTGTCAAAATAAAATATTTATAAATGTATATCAACTGTCAAAACAGACGATTTATTTTCCATTGCCTGAGGGTTGGTCCTAGAAAACCAGTACGAATCCAGTGTGTCATTTTATTTCCAGTTCCAGATTCTCATTCTTCCATCTTACAGGTACCATTCTTCTCACAAATGGATGACCAGCTTCTTGATGCCATATGTGAACGCTTAGTCTCATCCTTAAGTACAAAAGACACCTATATTGTTCGTGAGGATGATCCTGTGAACGAAATGCTGTTTATCATCAGGGGGCAGCTGGAGAGCTCGACAACCAACGGAGGGAGGACTGGATTTTTCAACTCCATCACCCTCAGGCCTGGTGACTTCTGCGGTGAGGAGTTACTTACATGGGCTCTAATGCCAAACTCAAGTCTAAACCTTCCTTCTTCAACTCGAACCGTCAGAACGCTTACTGAAGTTGAAGCTTTCGCACTTCAAGCTGAAGATCTCAAATTTGTTTCTCATCAGTTTAAGCGCCTTCACAGCAAGAAGCTCCAGGATGCATTCAGGTACTACTCTCACCAGTGGAGGACATGGGGTTCTTGCTTCATACAAGCTGCATGGAGAAGGTTTAAAAAGAAAAAACTGGCAAAGGAATTGGCTCTACAAGAAAGCTTCTATTACATGCGAATCTCTGACCAGGAAAGTGACTATGGTGATGAGCAGGCTAGTGAAAACTATGATGATAGCAGCGGTGATAACTCATTGATGGATAAGGAAAACAATGCGCAGAATCTTGGAGTCACCATTTTGGCTTCAAAGTTTGCTGCAAACACAAGGAGAGGGATGAACCAGAAGGTTCAGGTGGTTGATCCTGATTCCAGCCTAAAAATGCCCAAGTTGTTTAAGCCAGATGAACCTGATTTCTCAGCAATCAGAGATGTTTAGTTAGTGCAGGAGTCATAGGAAGAAGGGAACCATTGATAGGTCAGTCTGGATTCTGTATATGGTTTAACCTTTTTGAACTAAATTCTAGGGAAAATTATGCTTTACCCCATTGTTTTGCATGAAAAAGGCATAAGCCTTTCCTTTGTAAATCCCATTCGTTGATTTTTTTTTTTTTATCCTTTTTCTTTGCAGACTTTCCTTTGGATGCAAATGATTTGTTCACTTGTAAATATAGGTCAAAGCCGTTCAATTCTGCCATTGTGGGCACAGGTAAAACAAGCAATATTGGTTTTTCTAGATATTTATAGAGAAAATATGAGATATTTTGGAGTTTGTAAAGAGTGTAGTTAGAGTTGGCAAATGGGTCAAATGACCCATGGGTCTGCCTCCCAGATCGATACTATAGCAAACGGGTTAGCCTGGCCAGCCCAAGAATATAGGGCCATGCCGGGCTAGTGATTTGTGGCCCGCGGCCCTACCCGACCCACCAAAAATGAGAGCGGTGACCAAAATAAGGGTGATCCATTAAAATGGTCCTGCCCGACCCATCTTTACCCGTTTATTAAGGGTCATAGGGCTGTGTCAGCTCCCTATTTTCCATTACTTAACCTGGCCTGGTCTGCCTTATTCGCAGGCCAAATTCTATCCAGCCCATAAAATGAGTAGGTCAAGTGGAAAGCGAGACAGGCCAGGCAGACCCGCCCATTTTCCAACTCTTAACTGTAGCACAAAGGCTTCAAATTAGTTGATGCTGGCCAGTATGATGTCAAGGCTAGTGTGTAAATAGTTTTCTTTTCCTGAAAAAGGCTGAATGAGCTGTAAAGTAAAGCAAAATCCAAAATGAGCCCAGCTGTGAGTGACCCACAGATAAAAATTTTCGAAGAGAAAAGCTATTGGTAATGGAAACACACTAGAATGAGACACGCATATTTATTTACTCGTATCTCATGTAAGAAAAAAAAAAGACAGAAACAAAAATGTATAAAATCATGGGAATTTTGAGAAATTCTTCCTTCTTGTAAAACATATATGGCAGTCATCAAAAAGGCAAAAATCAAGTCCAGAGCTACAAGAAATTTTAAGGGGCCATGGCATTTGCATGCCCCCATTAATTCTGCCCTTGCTTGTGATGGTGCGGATGAAATGAAAGAAATTTGTCATAATAATAATAATATTAATAATATTTTTAGACTTTTATGTCTGTGAGATCAATTATATGAATTTTATTTTTTCGTTCATTTTTATTTATGATATTATTTATAATAACTCAGATTGAAAGTTCATAATAGGGTTTCTCATTATATGCTAAGTGTCTCTATTTAACAAATTAAATTGCTAACCAACTTCAATTTTAAAATACCATGCATGTTCCTACAATTTGTCAATCTCATCTCCATTGATGTCTTTTCACGTCGTCATTTAATGAGTTGTTGCTTTCAATTAATGCTCATTTATTCAAATGGCTTTCATTTCTTGTGATTGTAATTGCTTGCAATTAGAAAAATTAAAAAAAAAAAAAAGAATTTAAGCAGTGTTCGCGTGACATAGCAAGCAGCATCCAAGGCTCCCAGGTGGCGCCCAAAACGGCGCCATTTTGGCACCCCTTCTTAGCTGCAAAATCCTCCAGTGAACGCCCACCTGCGAGATCAAACCCGCATCACCCGGCCAACCACCCCCGCCCGCACTATACACCTCATTCACTTATTAATGTGCAATTCATTAAATTTATAGTAATCTTGATTTCGAATTTTCAAAATTTCATGAAAATTTCAAAAATTTTCAAAAACTCTTAATCATCTCCTTATTTCAAAATATAGAAATTTTAATTTCTTCTATTAAATTTCTCAAATTCAAAAATTATCAATAAATCATTAATAATTTATCTCAGTCACAAAAATTATTTTTTTCTAAAATATCGAGATATTACAGAACCGACCTTCTCTTTCCATCTCTCTAGTTAATGCTCGGTGATGCCCATTGCCAATCATTAGCAGTGTTATTCTTCTTGATGGAGATTCATCTTTCTTCATTTGTTTTTAGTTTTTTTTATTTAAAATAGAGTAGAGAAAGGGAGTAATATTTTGAAGATTTTTACAAAGTTAATTATTATTAATTAATGACAAGAGAGTATAGTGCACTAATTAATCTAAAAGAAAATTAATGTTATTTTTAAAAATATAAAAATTATTTGAATCTTAATAAAAAAATACGAGTATAAAAAGAAAAATAATATTATTTATCTATAAGAGATAACAGTGATAATGTGACAATTTACATTGACTATATCTCTTTTATAGTTTTTAAACAAATACTTTATATGTGCGGTGGATTTAAGGTGGCGGCTGGGTAACCCCGAGACCGAGGCTTCACACATTCTACTTATATATGATATATATATTATTAATTAAACTATCATTTTGAACGTTTGGATCTTTGATTACTACTTTATTAATTGTCAATATGTTGGTTATCTTTTTATCTTTTTTTATTTAGGCAAGTGTGCCCCCCAATATTTTATATTCCGCCCATAGATAGTAATAGTCCCCACCTCCCACCACCGGTGGGGCATATACATTCAAATCCCCAGGCTTGTGGCCTCCAAGAAAACACAGATGTAGACGTGTTTGTCCTTCAGCGTGCAAACTGCAAAGTGAAGTTGGCGAGGAGCGTTCAGGGGGAGGAGAGAGCGCCACCCTTCGATTGACAATGACACCACCAGTCTCCCATTCTGTTCTCCGGTGAAGTTGGCGAGAAGCGTTTGGGAGGAGGAAAGAGAGCCACCAAACCACCCTTACCAGTCTCCCATTCTATTCGCCAACCTTGATGGATTGATTGCCTTTAGCCTACCCCCTCACACCAAACCCAACCCCAATTTGGCCCTCCCTTCTCCCTTCATTTATATGTACATACATACACAAAAAGGAACTAATTTTCAAAAATACTTTTACCAAATAAGGATTGTTTAAAAGTTTTTATACTTTTACTTGCACGACGAGTCCTACAACCAAGTCAGTAATTCAATATTATAAAAAGCAAACAAAATAACTCTAATAAACAACTTGAAACGGAATGAACTTTCAATGGAGTGGGTGAGAATTTGCTGCTCTTTCACATTCTCATTAGATTTCAGCTGCCCCACAAACCTTGACTATGTAACCCACTACTCTTGACAAAAAGAAAACTATTAATTAATAGATAAAACTAAATCATACCCCCCCCCCCCAAAAAAAAAAATATATATATATAATAATATATATGACTTTTGCACCACAAATAATAATATAATAATGATTGATTGCTCAACAATAGAAGCCGAAAAGTCGAACAGTGTATGAACGAATGAAATGTCAAAATCCGTATTCTTTTTACAAAAGGGGGTAAAATATCATAAGACATATGATGATGTACATATCACTCTTTTTATGACAAATAATAATTAGTTATATGTCCAGTTAAGGGGTGAAAAGTTTCATCCCTTACTCAGTGACGGCTTATTATTAGGTGGGTTTTAGACGATAATTATTTTAGTGATTATTTATTAATATAAATAAATAATTATTATTATTAAAATTTATTTTTTTATTTTTTTGAGATGTAAAATTATTAATTAAATTTTTATATTCAAGTCTAGAAAGTAAATTTATTTTAATTGAAAATATAGTTAAATTATTTAATTTTTTTATAATATAGTTAAACGTGAATAAAATTTTATTAACTTTAATTTTAAAAAATTATTTTTACTAAAACTAGTTTAATAAGAATGGTTGTTAGTATTCTATAAACTATTTATATATTTGGAAAAGAATTTATCTTTTTTTTATAAAATTTAGTATTGTTTTTATTTTTATGGTTATAATTTCTTTTAAAATTTTTAATTATAAAAATAAATTTAAACTATCAATATCTTCAGAAAGCATGTCGTATTTTAAAAAAATTTCAAGATTTAAATAATTTTTCTTCAAATTATAGAAACACTTTAACTAAATTGAGTGCTACATGAATAGTAGATTTAGATCTATGAATATATTAGATTTATTTGCACCAAAAAAACAAATTAGACATGTCTTTTAATAGATAGAATATATAAATTAAAATTTGTTGAAAATTAAATATCTTGTCTCATTTAGTCTTCTGGAAGAAAAAATTAGATAGGACGTCTTTTGCGTTAATCCAAATTAATATGAGAAATACACCATTTAATGCAGTTCCTACCGATGTAAGAATTACATTATTTGATATACTTTCTACTAAATTAAATCAGTTTTTATGTGTTGCCTACTCTTCTCATTTTTTTGAGGCCACACCCTTTTTTTGGGCCCTAGGCATAGGCCAGCCTCTGAGTGGCCTATGCCTTGAGCCAGCTGTCTTTATTATTATTATAATTATAAAAATCATAATAAAAATAATAAAATTTTAAACTTTGATCTCTCAAAGGTTAATTAACTATATAAATTTTAATTTTTAAATCATTTTTATTTATGATTATATATATTTTTCCTAAATTTTTTATATCTTCATATTAAATGTTCAAACTATCTTTTAAGGATAGTTTCACAAATTTAATATATGCGCTAATAACAATAAGATCCTATACATCCCCATTCAATCAATGTGCATTTAATAAAGTTGTCGAGCACACATATATCTCAAGTCTTGAGCACTTACAAATGCCTTTTTAATATTTTTTTTTTAATTTGTTGTTGGTTTTATTTCATGAATAATGCATGTTTAAAGAATTTAAACTCTTAACTATACAAAAAACCCTATAACTTGTTACCATAAATTTTAAAAAAATTTATAAATTGCTCCCACTAATATGATATAATGATAAAGTACTTAAAATTTTATATAAAGTATTGAGATTTAAATTACTGTAATAATTTAGAAAGTAAATTTATTGTTAAAAGATGATATTTAATTGGAAGACAATAATAAAAATAAAAAATAAATTTTATATAAATTATATTAAATATTTAATTTTAAATATATATAAACTGTGTTGACATTTAAATTTATTCAACAGATAAGATTGCCCCGTCCTAAAAGATTAATTAGGCGAAGCTGTGACATTCAGTGAATAAGAGATTTGGAGGTGGGAAGTGGGAGATTGGGAGATGACAGGTAGGAATTGGAGCTAGAGATAGAGATAGGGATATGGATTGACTTTAATTGTGAAGATAGCCAACAACAAAACTTTGCCAATAAAGTCTCGGGCTGGGAGGGCGGCTGACGCAATTCAGTTGGGGATACTCAAAACAGTTTTTTCCTTCAATTAATGCCATTCCTTCCTTTCCCTCCCCGTAAAATATTATATTATTTTCCGACCACGTGGGCTCATGCAAGTCAAATGCCAAATGCATGTACCCCCAACCCCAACCCCTATAGTCTATGATGATTTCTATCAAGATATGTATTGAGAATGGTTCTACTATATTAATATGAATCTAAGAAATTGACTTTAATCTCGTTAATTAATAATCTTTGCTTAATATCATTGTTTTCACGTAGTTTTTTATCATTTATATTTTTAATTTTAATAAAAAAATAAATCAAAAATAGAAACTTTAACTTATTATACAAAATAAAAAATCAAATTTATGATTTATTAGTATAAATCTCATCTTATCATGATCTAATTATTTCACGTGTGTTTTGAAACAATTAATCATCTTTTGTATTATTATTAGAAAAATAGTGTAACTTTGTAATTATAAAATGAATAACTTTATTATAGTAATTGGAAAATATTGAAGAAAGTGTAATAAGTGGATTTGCCTATTTCAGAGTTATCCAAGGTGCATAAGGATTAATCGGCCTGCTGGGTCGGCTGAAAATCGTGGGAATGGAAAGTGAATGTGCTTATCGGGTCGACCCATTTATCGCGCTCCTTCAAAAATAATGGGAGAAGGGATCAATACGGCGTAAAGGGCTACGTCAGTGGTGCACGGACAACCGGGAAGGAAAAGCGGCTGTTCATGCATTACAAAAGCAAGGGGGAAGGTAAATGAAAGAGCAAGAAAATATCCCAAGCAGAAGCAGGCACCTTTGAAGAACGGCTCTCTCTCTCTCTCTCTCTCTCTTGAGTATTCCAAGAAGATGATCTAATCATAGCCATGGCCGCCCGGAGGATTTCTTCCGTTGTCTCTCCTGCTGCTGCTTCTCTTTCCTCCTTCCTCAAGGCCTCTTCTCCTTCTTATGGTAATCAGACTCTCTCTCTCTCTCACATTTTTATGCGTCTGATTTGTCTTTGGGATGAATGTTATGACGCGATCTTTCACTTTCTTGCTCTTTCTCGCTGGTTCTGAAAGTTTGTGGTTTGTGCGGTGTCAGGATCATGCTTACAGGCTCCCAGAAACTGGTTGAAATTTCTCTTTCCATTTATCTTTCTGTGTTTTTTCTTCTTAAAAGCAGAAGAGGAAAGGCCTAAATCAGTGTTGCCTTGCCAAGGAGAGAAGAGATGAGAGCTTCTGATCTCACTGTGATGGATGGGGGAAAATGGTTGATCAAGTTGAATTCAATAGGTTTAAGGGGAAAAAAAAATACATAGAGTTATTTGCACGCCATATGATTGCTAAAAAGCTCTGCTCAACTCAACTCAACTCAACTCAACTTTGTTCCCAACTATTTGGGTCGGGACATGAGTACAACAATTCAACCTTTCAACGCCTCTTTGTCTGCTTTTCTGACTATAAACCCTGTTTTGGAAAGAAAACCAATCTGTAATTGATGCTTTACTCAGAAAATAGCATTTCAAGTTGAGTTATTATACAGACCAGATTATCAGAATTCACACCAGGATGAAAGTCGCCGTAAGTTTTGTTTAACTGTGATTAAAATCACAGACATTATTGGCACATAGATCATCATATTTTTAGGTTGTTAAACTTGGACGGTAGCCATGGATCTTATCAGTTTTATAGCGCCGGTAATTGCTTATTTACAAATCAGCAAATTGTGAATTCAGGACAGTACTCTATTCGGGGCGTTGGCGTCAATAGTTTCAGCACCGGGGCTGCATTGGAGGAGCTAATCATACCGCCTATTCAAATTGATCATAGCCAGCTTCTCATCAATGGACAATTTGTTGATGCAGCCTCAGGTGAGCTATCATGCATCCTTTCATTCGTGAAAACAATGTGGATCTTGATGTTCAATTTTGTATCTTGACGTTCCTCCAATTCAAAACATTGTGTGGTGAAACTGTTCTTTTTCTAATTATATGACTATAGGGAAAACATTTCCAACCCTGGATCCGAGGACAGGAGATGTGATTGCTTATGTTGCTGAAGGGGAGGGTGAAGATGTCAACAGAGCAGTCCTTGCTGCACGGAAAGCGTTTGACGAGGGACCATGGCCAAAGATGACTGCCTATGTATCACACTGATCATGTTCTTGCCCAATGCTTTCTCAATTTTTGACTTCTACAACTTGCTGTCTTTGACTCTTTACGAGAAGATTGTGGCAGCCATATGAAATATGAATTGTCTAATCTAATCTTTACTGATGAACTTTTTCCAGGAAAGATCGCGAATAATGTTGAGATGTGCCGATTTGCTTGAGAAGCACAATGATGAGGTTGCAACTCTTGAAACTTGGGATAATGGGAAGACTTATGAACAGGCTGCAAATGCTGAAATACCAATGGTTGTACGCCTTTTTAGATACTACGCTGGTAGGTGTTATCGTACGAGACTTGCGTTGTATGTTAGATTTTGTGTTATTTTCTGGAATCGGCATCTGAGGCTGCTCGTCTTTGTAATTTTCTCAGGATGGGCAGATAAGATTCATGGTCTTACTGTTCCTGCTGATGGGCCATACCATGTCCAAACCCTTCATGAACCAATAGGCGTTGTAGGACAGATTATTCCATGGAACTTTCCTCTTCTAATGTATGCTTGGAAGGTTGGGCCTGCATTAGCATGCGGTAACACTATCGTATTGAAAACTGCTGAACAGACACCACTATCTGCTCTGTATGTATCGAAGCTGTTTCATGAGGTACGCTTGCAACTGCATGTTAGGCGTGGCCATACCCTTTCTTCTCTCCTTAAATTCCTCATTTGTGAATTTTTACTGCATCTCTTTTGTTTCAATATTTAAGGCTCTGGCTCGTTACTTGTCCTTCATCGCAAATTCTATGGTAGACTAGAATGAAGAGAAGCGAATTCAATAGTGAGCTTTAAACCATTAATTCTATTCTTCTGGCAGGCTGGGCTTCCTCCTGGTGTTCTGAATGTTGTATCTGGCTTTGGTCCTACTGCTGGCGCGGCACTTGCTAGTCACATGCAAGTGGATAAGGTAGATTTCAAGCTTCAAATTCTGTTTCTGAAGTTTGAATCCCAAGTGGAAAGATGATCTTTACATTTAATGGCAACAAACCATTGAATTTTCAAGTTTACACTTCTAAGACTGTTACGTACCCCTCCCCTGCAGCTTGCTTTCACGGGGTCTACTGCCACTGGAAAGGTTGTACTTGGTTTGGCTGCAAAAAGCAATCTCAAGCCAGTAACTCTAGAGCTTGGAGGAAAATCCCCTTTCATCGTGTGTGAGGATGGTGACATCGATCAAGCTGTTGAGCTAGCGCACTCTGCTGTCTTCTTCAATCAGGTCTTCACTCATTTCCCTTCCATATAAACAAGCTAGGTAAAACACATACAAATTCACTTGTCTTGCTAACTGCAACCTACAGGGTCAGTGTTGCTGTGCTGGATCTCGTACATTTGTACACGAACGTGTGTACGATGAATTTGTGGAGAAATCCAAGGCACGTGCTTCAAAACGTGTAGTTGGTGATCCCTTCAAGAAGGGTGTTGAACAAGGTCCTCAGGTATTTATAAATACATCAACCATCGGACTCGGCTGGCACTTGTTCGACATTACCAATATGTGGGAAGAACGAGCCTCGAGCTCTATTCCTTCGCATGCATTTCTATGTAATTGAGAAGGCGTGGAACTGATGTGTTTTGTGGCACTCGTGATAATTTAGATTGATTCAGATCAGTTTGAGAAGATCCTGAGATACATCAAGTCTGGAATTGAAAGCGGCGCCATTCTTGAATCTGGAGGTGAAAGATTGGGCTCCAGAGGCTACTATATTAAGCCCACAGTTTTCTCAAATGTCCAGGTAATCTTCAGCCAACACCAAACTCTGCAATGCAAAAAAACTTGGAATAAAGCAAGAAGGGACATATATATATATATATATATATATGCTAACTCAATGTTGGATCCTTGACGACACTGACTGCAGGACAGCATGCTGATAGCAACGGATGAGATATTTGGCCCTGTTCAGTCCATCTTGAAGTTCAAGTGAGTTGCTATCATTTACTAGTAAAATTTTCTCAATTCGAACACAGTTTTCCACAGCTGAGCAACCCCTCAACAATCATACTGTCTCTCTGACATTGGAACGATAACAGGGATCTGGATGAAGTGATCCGAAGGGCCAATGCTACTCCCTACGGGCTGGCTTCCGGGGTGTTCACGCACAACTTGGACACGGCCAACACCCTGATGCGCGGGCTGAGAGCCGGCACGGTGTGGATAAACTGCTTTGATGTCTTTGATGCTGCAATCCCTTTTGGAGGGTACAAGATGAGCGGGCAGGGCAGGGAGAAGGGAATCTACAGCCTCAGCAATTACTTGCAAGTGAAAGCAGCTGTGACTGCTTTGAAAAATCCAGCATGGTTGTGATCTACTTTCTCTTCTTTCTTCCCAGTTTGAGTATGAAAAGGAATTGGTATTGCATCTATGTAAGTCGGAAAACTCCTCTAATAATGGGAAAGAAACATCATTGAACCAGTGGCCCCCAAGCCATTTCAAGTCCTCCTTCATATGTATGTGAACTCTCTCTCTCTCTCTCACACACACACACACACAGCTGAATTATGTCGATTGGCAATGACAGAAGGCCGCCAAATTTGATATCCTCGTCATGAACCATATCATTGTCATACATGCTAATATTCAGTGGCCGCCGGGGTTTTATATATAAATCTAGGTAGAGTTGTACTAAAACACTCTTTTCATCTTGGGTTTGTTTCTCTTTCTTCCCCTGATTAAGCTCTCTTTTCGGTTTGAGTAAGGCAAAAAATAAGGAACTAGTTTTGAGATATCTCGACACTTTCCACAATAATAATAGGCGAATAGAATTGTGTGATATTTTTGGGTTCACTCTTGACTCCGACTCTGAGTGGAGGTTAATTGAATTGAAGGAGTAAGTGTCCAAAAATCCCACCTTTGTTAATTTATTTATTTATGTTGATTTGAACTGGGCGGCTTGGAGTTGGATTTGAATTTAATTTAATTTATACCCTTTTTGTCAATGCGTCTCATTGTCTATTTAAAAGAAACACTTTAATATTTGTTTATTATGGTGATGAATCTTTGTTTAAAAAGTCCTTTTGTTTTGCATGAGCCTTTGTTACGTTCAAATCCTTCATCCTTCATCTTGTTTCACGAATTGGGACCTACAACATGAAGGAAAGAGGGGGAAAATTTGTCACTTTAATCATTCACGCCAACAACTCGCTCCAACTTATTCGAGCCCTTCTCACTATCCAAACTAAATATATATATATATATATATATGTTGATAGACTTGTGAATCAATCATACAGTCACACGGTTAAGACTAAGAGAAGTACCAAGATTGAATATGAAACAGAAAATAAAGAACATTTATAACGCATAAAAGAATAAGAAATATTCATGTTCGAATCAAAAGATCTTACTCATGACAGGGGTTTTGTCCCTAGTCAATCCACTATATAATGTATGACATATTTATATGGAATTTATAGTGATTATACAAGTCCATCTGAAATCAACAACAGGATCAAGAAAATAGTACAAAGTGATAATACAACGCTAAACCAAACTAGCAATTACAACACTCTCACAACCAATTTCTAAACATCTCTCACACTCAAATCTCACGAGTTAATAGTAAAAGATACATACCAAATTTCATATTGCTTCAGATAGATAATCCAATTCTTCTACGTGTGCATTGTTCTTCATTTTTTCAAGATTACGGCTTCTGTTCAAGCCTTCTCTTGCGTAATTTCAATTTGCTCACGTGTTTGACAGATGCTCCCAATTCCTCCAGCCAAGGGAGACAACTGGGATTAATACAAAAGAACAATAAAGTAAATTCGGGCTTGGGCTTTTAACACCAATGGCCCAACCCAATCTATATATTTATTTATTTAACTGGCCCAATACATTTTGAGTCACATATCAACAATATATATAATATTTTCTAAATTTATAATCATTTTTATTTATTTTAAAAATTAAAAACTCAATCTAATTACGATGGTTGAGGATTTGTGTATGCATATAGAAAGAGAGATGTAACGACTCGTTAGTGGGCCTAAATGTTATTATTATATATGAGAAGCTAAAATAAGCCCATCTCTAATGAATTGAGGTTTTGAAATTGGGTTAAACCCAAGCGTGAAATTTTTCATATTTAATTAAGTGAAGTTGTAAAGCCTATTGGGGCTTATAATGAAAATGGGCTATTCTTTTAATTGGGCCATTGAAATGGGCTTTGGGCCACCTGTATGAAATGGTATGTATTAATGAGTAATAAAATAAATAGGAATGATATGGATTGGCTTTGATAATTGGTTAGGTCTATGTGAAATTTTATTGTATTAAATGAAGTTATAAAGTTGGCCAATTGGGCCAAGTATGTGTTGAATTATTGATTTGGGATTGAGCCCAATTGAAATTTTGTTTTAAATTAAATGAAAATGAGAATTGTGTCAAAAATGGGCTTGCTTTGGGAATAAAAGTGAGGATAAAATGGAGATTGCAAAACTGGTCTGATAAAGAAATTGAAAAAGAAATAAGAAAAATGTAAAATGTCTATAAGAGGCATGAGATATTTTGTGTTTTTTGTGTGTGTGTATATGAGGGCGTTTCAGTAATTTTCGTAGGGAGAGTGGTTGGCTTCATGCTCCTTCTTCATTTTTTCTTTCTCCCAGTAGATCCTTTTTCATTTTTCATCTTCTTCCTCCTTCTTCTTCTATTCTCATTTTTCTTCTTCCATTTACCTCCATGTTTAGAGCTTCAAGAAGTGGGGAGGTTGGCTTCATTGGAAGGATTTTCTTCTCTTCGGTTTCCTTCAAAAGGCAAGTTCTACTTGCACTTTAAATCTTATTTTGTGTAAGTTTTTCTTCTCTATTTATTTTCCATTTGATGCAAGAAGTTGTCTTTTCCATTGTGTTGAAATCATTTTTAGTTTAATGGTTTCTCTCATTTGGTTGTAAGTGTTGTATTAATTTCTTAGTTTGAGATGGCTTCGGGTCTCTTTGGAAGTCTCTATGAGGTATATTTCATCCCATATTCCATTCATGGAATGGTATTTGTGGGTTAAGAAGATAGAAAGAGAGTCTTTGGAGGTTTGGTGGCCATTTTGAGTGGTTTTGGTGGGTTTTTTGGCCCTTTTTGTTTGTTCTCGGCCAAGTCGACTTGGCTCAAGTCGACTCGGATTTTCGCCGAGTCGACTTGGCTACAACTTAACTGTTCTGCGCATGTCTCGTTATTTCGGCCATAAATTTTGATGTAGAACTCAGATTTGCGATCTGTTTGAAGCATCATAAACTAGACTTCGAGGGCTTTAATTTGATATATAATATCATATATGGTTATGATTTGAATGAGTTAAGGATTTTATTAATCCAAAACAAGTAGGATGGCTAATGTAAAGTATTTTTAAATGCTTCCTTTGATATCCCTCAATCCTCTAAAATGATAAAATGTAGTGGAAGACACTTATATGTATATTCGTGGGGTTTATGAGATAAAAATGTAATTGAGTTGCATGAGGAAGCATGTTGATGATTATTTGAGAAGTTAATAGGATGTGATCTTGATTGGCATGTCTATGGTAACTCATGCTTGATACATGACTATCATTATATGAATAATTTCCCTTAATCAATGTAAAATGTGTGGAAGAGCCAAGAGCTCTAATGAGAAATCAAAGTGAGGATGTGTGAATGCCATTTATCATAGCATTGTTTGTGGTTGTGTTGCATGGCATTGTGTTTCTATATTGCCTCACTTTGTGATGTTGCATCATGGGTTGCATTCATTGGGGAGCCATGCTTTGTATGTGATGGGAGCGTGAGCATTGGCATGACACGGTTGGCCTGTGAGTGCTGACTTGTGTATGTTAGGCGAGCATATGCATTAGGGCATTTGTGTGTGTGTGGATTCTTACGTGGGCTAGCATGGCCTGATGTTTGGCTTATGGAGGCCTAATCATCACGTTAATGCTGCAAGAGCCATTGCATTCCTTATATGTTACATTGCATGGTTTCTTTGCACATGGTGGTGATGGTGGTGGAAATGGGCTTGTGCTTATGGTGCGTAAGACTATGGGTAGAGGCCTACAACAGTTAGATCCTGTGATGTGTAAAATTGTGGGTGGAGGCCCACAACAGCTGGATCTTGTGATGTGTAAGACTGTGGGTGGAGGCCCACAGCAGCTTGTGATATTGAGGAGATTATGAGTGATATGGTACATGATGATGATGGTGATGGATGTGACATGAGAGTCTCGGGCTCACGTTCTTATTTTGGTAGTGTAATACCCGAGAAATTTTAAAGGACTCAAGCGTAATTTATCTTGGGACAAAAATGGAATTTAAGGATAAATTGAGTATATAACGATAATTTATTATAGTATCGATGACCGAATAGACTGCCGGGAGTGCCCTGGAGCTGAGATGCCAAAGGAAAATGATGTGGCATTAACAAGCACCCCGAGATAGGATTTATGGTACCGAAAGAAATTAGATCGGAAACAGTTTTTAGTACAACAAAAATGCAATTGCCAATTAGACTGCAATACCGAATTGTTATAGACGACTTTTGGGGAGTCAACAGAAGCTTGAGGGGACTTCGGTTTTTCATGAGGAATAACCCTTCAGAGGTTTTAGGAAGAAACAAATGGGTTTAGGGCCAAAACAAAGATTCGAGCCTAAGTGCAGTTTTCTGAAATTGCTAGAGGGAGGTCAAAATGATGATTTCTTGAAATTCTCGAGGGTCAAATTGATGTTTTTGGACCTGAGGGTCTTAAATGCAATTATAGAAAGTTGAGGGGTTTAGTGAAATGGGCCAAAAAGAGAATAGCCAAAAGTTAAGGGGCTAAAGTGCAAATTCAGCAAAGTTTGGCCATAGGATTCGATCAACCCACCGAAAGTCGTCGAACGACCAGCTGGAGCACTAGGGTTGCACGAGCGATGGTCGAGGAGTAACTTTTGTAAAGGAATGTCTGTCAAAAGCTGTCGGGGTGGCCGAATTTTCAAAAAATTCGACCAAGAAAAGCTGGCCGTGATGTCAGCCCTGCAACTTGGTTTTGTGGTCGGCTAAAGCTCGCTCGAGGTCGATCCAGGGGAGGTCAAGCCTCCTAAGGCAATGGGCAAGGCATCCAAGGCCGTTTGAAGCTTCGAAATCGCCTATAAATAGAGCTCGAAGATGGCCAAAAATTTCAAAGGAAAGCTTTAAATCGAGGGCCTTTTCGATCGAATTGGCATTCCAAAATAAGGGGCTTTTATTTCTCATAGCCTAAAGATGATATCTGGAGAAAATCAAGCATTTTCGTTGAGGTTTGATGGGGTTTCGATGGCTCGCCGAAGAAGGTGGCGGATGCCTTAGTCGAGAGTTCGAGTGCTCGGTTGACGGCCTTAACGAGCTCCTTTTGAGCTCAAAGTCATGCCATGAGGATCGACTGGATGAGGGCTCGAAGGAGGCATCAAAATCCCAGATCGCCGGCGACCGGATTGTCAGAGAAGACGACCGGCGCATGCCGGTCACGCGCGGTCTTTACACGCGCCACCACTCACCCTAGGCGCGTGTGGGTTCATGGGACTTGGGAAAAATCTGAGAAAAATGGTGAAAATTGGGAAAATTATTTTACGGAGGTCCGTGCAAAAATATTTGGATTTGGAATTCCCGATGTCTCGGTTTTTGCACCAAAGAGCCTCGTTTTACATGAAAATGCAACAATTTGGTAATTTCAGTATTTTTCCTTTGAAGTTCATAGCATATTATGAATTGTTGTGAAGATAGATTTGAGGAAATGGTCCCGATGTATTTATTGGGATTTTTAGAAGGAAAAATGAAGGAAAATGATGGAAAAAAGGAAATAAATAGAATATTGAGATATTTAGTGATAAAATATCATTTTTATGTTTGAGGTAATCGAGATGATGTGATTGGTGTAACTTTTGAGAGTTGGCACGAGAATCGAGGCGGGACACGCATATTGAGGCGATGCACGTTTTTCGAGAAAATACAAGTTTATCTCAAAATGTGAGTTTTCCTATCCTAAGTATGATTTGCTGAGTGGTATTCTCACAAGAACTTATATTTATGATATGATTGTTATATATGCATGTTATTTATGAATGCAATATTCATTTGTCATATTACATGAAAAGTCGTGATATTTGCATTGCACAATATTATTGTCATATTGATATTTGTGCATGGGAATGGAATGTCGCTCCCAGATTGTAGCCGTAATTTCCCTAGGGCATTGAGGGAATAACGTTAGGCTTATTCTGCAGAGGTTCGGGATTTGCCTAGGATTCCTAGTCGGGCTATTGGGCCTGAAAAGTTACATTAAAGGGCGAAAATGTTATTCATGTTATCGCATCATGCATTCATATATATGTTTTGGACCCTCACTAGAAGTTTCATCTTCTAATGAGTTATGCCCCTGAAATATTCCCCGTTCCAATTTAGACTTGTAGTTCAGGCAAGGAGCAGGTTGAGATATGACGGCACATGATGGCGTGGCCGATGGATTCAGCAAGCTGACTCGGATATGTTTTAGCTGATGTTTTATTGATGATTAGCCTTGTTAGAATATTATGGAATCCCCATGTATTTATGCATTTCAATATTGAGGATATGATGTTAATTATGGTATGGATTCTTATGTTATAAATAAAGTAAATTGATTATGTACCATATCAGGTTTCGATTATCGTTTCTGCATTTTTTTTAATGAATTGCTGAGGGCTAGAATTCGGTACTTAAGGATAAGTTATGTTCTGAGAAAGAAAGAAAAAAATAATTTATGTATATTTTGGGCCCCAACATAGTGACACGCTTGGTAAGAGAAAAACGAGGTGTTACAGGTAGCCTGTCCTTGGCTGCAACAGATTTGTATACAGGGTCTTGGGCGCCATTATGTACATTTTTTTATGTGGGCGCAAGGACCATATGTGTGCATTATGTGTGCATCCATGCATTGATATTATGGCTGGGCAGCGTGGGTTATAATTCATGGCATGGATTGTGTCTCATATATGCTTTTGGGACTGATGTGTGTCCATACGTGGCATGATATGAGTGATGTTCAAGGAAGTCTGGTCATAACCAGTTTTTGTTGTTTTGATACACTTACTGAGCCTTATGGCTTACATTGGAAAATATGTTGATCGCAAAAAATAAGAAATGGTATTTCTGTGAGGTTGTTGTTAAGTGTAGAAGGCATGAACCCAGTCAGTGTTATATGTCAGGAAAGGATGTTCTTTGACTTCGTGTTGTTCATGCCTTCATATATATGACTTATTGATACTTCCCTTTTATTATATGCTTGCTGAGCCACATTTTTTTTGTCATTCCAGATAAGTGGAAGATAAGTAAGTGGGATGAGTTCTGATTAGATGTGTAGAGAGATGTCCCGATCTCAAAAATCTATGGGTGTAATTTGAAGGGCTCTAATAGATGGTTTCTTTTTGTATTTGTAGTATTAGAGCCTTTCATTTTGGAAAGCGCATGAATGGTAAGCCCTAAGCGAATGATGTAATATGTGTTATGGCTCCTCCTTTGATAGTGAGCAAATATGGAAATAAAAAATAATTTTTGAAATTTTTTTTTATTGATATCTTGTATTTGTATCCATCTTGAATTGACCTTCTCATGGATTTTCTATGCGCTAATCCGGGAGCGGGCCTTGACAAGAGACTTGCACTACACCCTCTTCTCCATCTCCGCAACCGTCGGCGGTGGAAACTCTCACTCCCTCTCTTACCAAACCAGAGGGTTATAGTTTAGACTACGAGAGAGAGAGAGAGAGAGGGGGGGAGAGAGAGAGAAGCATTTTATTAGCAAAATATCGATCACAATAAAATAACAATAGGAAATTGTAACAACTTTGCATAATAAGAGTTGTTACTAAAATTTCTTATACTTAATTACTGTATTTTTTAGGCCAAACCTCAATAATATTGATTGTATTTTACTTTTATTAACTTTATGTTAATTGTTACACCAAACAATTAACATTGTCCAAAGGTTGTTAAACTCGAAATTTTAAATGGGATCGAAGAATGATTCATAAAATTAAATCGTAAAATTGGATCATAAAATTGTAAGAGTTTAGAAACAATTAAAAATATCATTTAATATATCTAAATATATGTTCAGAATGGCATAATTTTATAAAAAATTAAATAATATCACTTAATAATATGATTATTACAATTTACAACTGTAAACTTGATAAATAAAATACATATATATACCTATTTTAAAATAACTTTATTTATCAATTTCAAAAATACTAAATAATATGAAATTTCTAAATATTAAATCCATCATTTATCATCATTCACCCATAATCAAAATTTCAAATATTAATTTATATATAATGTAATTTTCAAAATTTATCGAGTTTACCACCGAGATTACTACCAAGTTTATAGTATTAAATTGCAAGTCAACTCTAATTTTATGAAAATTTAAGTTTATAAGCGAGTTGACTCATTTAAAACTATATGACTTGTAAACTTGTAAAAGTTGACTCACAAATTTGATAACAATAATATTGTATGTAAATATAGTATGTAATCTTTTATCATTTGTTTGTTTTAACTTTATATTTTGTTCTTAATTTTTATTTAAAAAGACCTATAATAGTTTAGTGATAAATAGACAAGTCCCAAGTTGAGTCCCAATACGTCCTCCTTGGTGAACTAAGGTCTAAAATTTATTGGGGCCCTAGATTAATCTTTTGCTTAAATTTAAAAAAAAATAATTGAGTGTCAAATTGACTCTTATTTTTAGAAATAAATTATCTATATATAACCTCTAATGAAGTTGATTAAATCATCTCTGGGTATATATGTATGTATATATACATATATGTGTATGTATCAACAAAGAAAAAAATAAAAACATGAGAGATTTATGTAGTTCGGTTGACACCTATGTCTACTGGATGAAACATATCAAATCCACTAAGATGGAATGATTTCTTTACAACGATTTATCCCTTAACTCTTTCGTCCTACTACATACATATGGAAATGATCTTAAGATAGAAAAATAAAACCATAATCTCACTAAGAGATAACAGGCCTAAATAGTAACATGACCCTTGGGCCATGGAATTATAAGCATAACCCAATAAATCTCCACCTTGACTCGAATTTCCCCCACAAAGAATCATTGAATGTAGAGAACCCATAACTCCACCTCTACCAAAATGCCCTCAAAGGGCAATTTATCACACTAATAAAGTCCAACCAATGTTTGAACTTGCTACAAGGAAGAGACTTGGTCAACCTATTAGTTGGGTTATCTTTAGTACCAGTTTTCTTGACAATGATGTTTCATTGAGCAATAACATCTCTTACAAAATGATACCGAATCTCGATTTTCTTTGTCTTTCCATGAAACATTTGATTCTTAGTCAAGTGGATAGCATTCTAATTATCACAATAGGCAATAGGCACCTTTTGATCCCAACTAAGCTCACCACACAAGCCTCTAAGCCAAATAGGTTCTTTGATAGCCTTAGTCATCACCATATATTTTGCTTTTGTAGTGGACAAAGCAACTATAAACTGTAAAGCCAACTTTCAACTGATGGCACTGGTTTTATTAAGATCATCAATGATGTATGAGTCAACATAGCCAACCAAATTACTATTACTAGTCTCAAACTCCAAACAAGTATCAATGATTCATTTCAAGTATCTCAAAACCCATTTTACTACTTGCAAGTGAAATTTCCCAAAGTTTTCCATGTACCTATTAACAAAATTGACGACCTGTGAAATGTTAGGACATGTACATACCATGGCAAACATTGACATTACAAATAACATTTGAGTACGAAACATGAACCATGTAATTTCTTTCGTTATCAACCTATGGTGATGGAGATGTTGAAAGCCGAAAATGAGCAACAAGGGGTATACTAACAAGTTTGGCATTGTTCATGCTAAAATGATCTAAGATCCTCTCAACATATTTCTATTATGACATGAGTAACTTATCTGCTTTTCTGTCCCGATGAATCTCTATCCTAAGTATTTTTTTGGCTACTCCCAAATTTTTTATTTTAAACTTGAGATTCAATTATGTTTTTAGCTTTCAAACTTCAAACATATATTTAGTAGCAATTAACATATCGTCCACATATAGCAACAAATATATAAACAATCCATTTGCTAAATTCGTGAAGTAAGCATACCACAATTGTCATAATTACTCATCAAAAAGTTATGACTAACCATAAAAGCATCAAATTTCTTTTACCATTGCCTAAGAATTTGGTCGAAGAAATAAGGCAACCCAAGGGCAGAATTGGATTTTTAAAAATATTTGATTTTTTTTCAAAATAGCAATAAAAATTATGTGTAATGAGTAAAATACAAAAGTAATAGAATCAAGTACAAACAATCGAGCATTTAAACTTAAGAAATGAGTGAATTTGAGATTCACAAAATTTAATAAGATTAAAGTATGTAACAAAGATGAATATAAATGAAGAAAACTGATAAAGATGACATGGTATTTACAGTGGTTTGGCAACTTGTCTATGTTAAGTATTTTGACTCCTAGTTAAAGATTTTCAAATCCACTATTGGAGTGCTTTTTGAAAAGGTAAGCACTATTCTCTATATAATCACTTTTCAATAATCTTGTGTTTTTTACACAAGGTCAAGCACTAACCTTCCTTGTGTTTTTTTCACAAGGTCAAGCACTAACCTTGTGCTTTTTTCACAAGCTTA
The DNA here is from genome assembly GCA_036245055.1 of Diospyros kaki. Lineage (NCBI taxonomy): Eukaryota > Viridiplantae > Streptophyta > Magnoliopsida > Ericales > Ebenaceae > Diospyros > Diospyros kaki. Next base: position 38,270,021 of record BSEG01000016.1, read on the forward strand.
AGCACTAACCTTCTTATAACACTTTTTAAAGAGCTGAAGCAACAACCCACTTACAATACTTTCTCAAAGGCTAAAGCAATAACCTTACAAGATAGAATGAATACAAATGGAGAAAAAACACTCTCAATACTAAGGGTCCTTAAAAAATAAACAACACAAATAGGAGGACACTCTAGGTTTTCTCATCGAAATAGAAAATGAATGAAAATTAAGAACTTTTTCTATGGATGAGAATGATGATTTTAACTTAGGCTCTTATTCCTTTTTAGCTTGTTTCTTAATCTCTTTTTCTTTTTCTCATCATTTTTTTTCGTGCAATTGATGTGGATATATATATATGTAAGCCTTCAATACTTTAGGTTATAGAGATAACTTATTTTCCTATGGATAATCATAGAGAAAACATTCTATTTTGCGAATAAAATATATTAGTACTTTGTAATCTTCAAGAAATCAAAGGTATATTAGAAGGAAATGTATAAGAGATTTGATATAAGAGCATTAAATGTAATTTCAGACAACATTAAATGTGATCCAACGATTATAATTTTTAAATTTAAAGTTTCACGAGTTGTATTACTCGAGTATTGTGAGAGGGTTACTCGAGTAATGCACAGAACAATTTTGAATTTATCTTTTATAGCCAAAAGTTACTTAGAGTGAGATTTTAAGCATATTTTGAACCTTTTTAGATTATTCGAGTAATATATATCTATTACTCAAGTAAGATCTCAAACCTCTTGGTTTCTTTATAGGTTACTTGTGTAATATATAACATTATTCGACTAATTTTTTGAAGCTCTCAGTTCCCCTGCATGTTACTTGAGTGATGTAAAGTATTATTCGACTAATACTTTGGAACTCTCAGTTTCTCAAATAATGTAAAGTATTACTCGATTAACTTTTTCTTAATGCTTTGTACCCTTAATTTCTTAATGTAATTGCTCAAGTAATGAACTCTAATACTGGAGTAATATCCTCACATGAAGGCTAAGTTAGATTTCCATAAGCAATACTCGATTAACATATGATCCATTATTTAATATTTGATTAAGTTTTCAACCTTCTTGATTTTTTGGTAAAATACTCAAGTAATACACCTCAATACTTGAGTAAGACTTTGCTTGTGTAATATTTGTCTCAAAATTTGCCTAAGTTACTCGAATGATATATTTTGGTTTGGGCAAATACTCGAGTAATATTTCCTAGAATCTTGATACACGGTTACATAATCTGTTACTTTCGAGTATCACTCAAATTCTTATCAGGCTATGAGAATCGAGAATAGTTAAATCTTGAGAGTTCATTTCATAGATTATAAGTTTGTTTTGTTAAGCATCAAAACATTGAGTTGTGAATCATGCAATGGATTCAACATAGAAGATTGCTTAAGATCATAAAGAGACTTCTATAATAGGCAAACATGATTTTCTTTTCTTGTAATAGTAACCCTTTGAGCTGTTGCATATAAATTTACTCTTCAAGATTATCATGTGAAAATATTGTTGTTGCATGACTACAACAATCAATTTATAGTATGAGAGATCGTCTCAAGGTGATATGCGAGTGACCTCTCAGATGGCAAGTGACCCTCTCATGACGAGTGTAGAAAAAGTTAGGTAAAAAAGGGGGTGAAATAAGGTTTTTCATCCTTTTTAAAAAATGTCAAAACAAAAACAAAATGAGAATGTAGCACACACAATATAGAGTGGTTCAGTTTTAAAAACCTAGTCCACTACTTTAACTGCTCACCAAGGATTTTAGCAAATCAATTTTACCTTATACCTTTTAAGCAAGCTCAACTACTAACCTTTACACAATGGTTTTTTAATACTTGGTTTAGCCACAACCAATGCCTTTTATACGTTCAGGCTTAATCTTTACAAGTTTCACAAAAAGAATGTGAAAAAGATTTCTTAAGAGAAAGTAAAGATATTACAAGAACACAAAATTTTCTCTTGAAAAAAAGATAGAAATTGGCACACTTTCTCTTTGAAACCTCAAATAGAATAGATCTTTTGAAGCTATTCAGTTAACAATAAAAATGTAGAGGATCAATGAGCTCTTGTGTTGTGAGTTGTATATTCTTGTTGTTTTTGTTATTATAACGTTCTTTAGCATGCTTCACCTCTTCTTTATAGCTTTTTGATATTGAATGTTGTTGACTTGTCATTAAACAATTAGAATGTTTGTTTGTCTCACAAGTGCCACTTTTTGTCTCTACAATCCTCAAACAATCATTTAGAAATTCATAAAATATGCACATGATGTTTGAAGATCATTTAATGCACTGAAAAGTAAGGATAACTACATTAAATGCGCTATAATGGCTATATTTTTCAAAATCTTATCAGGCATTACTCGAGTACAAACTAGCTATTAGACTAAGTATGATCCTTACTCGACTATATAAATTATGTAATTGATTACTTTTGATACTCACTCAAGTACGAAGATATCACTACTTGATTATTTTTTAGCCATAGAAAAATTATTTATCTACTCAATTACAATGCAATGTTTGCTCGATTAATAATCATCCTTACTCGAGTACAAAGATTCTTACTCGATTAAATTTTAAGTCCAAAGACTTGACCTATTTTCAACCTATGTTTACTTGATTACAAAGAATATCTACTCAAGAACAAAGAGTACATTACTCAATTACAAAATTTCATTCACCTGAGTAAAAAATACCCATAATTTCTAACTGATATTCGCTTGATTACAAAGAAAGTTCACTCAAGTATAAAGAGATTATAACTCGATTATAAAAACACTTTACTCAATTACTTTGGTCATGACAAAGAATTGCATTACATACTCGAGTATAAAGATTAAGTTAGTCTTGTATCTCTTATCTTTACTCGATTATTCCTACATTTGTAATTGATTATTTTTAGATAAGACTGAGCATTACTCGATTACACAAATGACTTACTCGATTAACTTACACTTGGAAAAATTACTTAATCCTATCAGATCATTCACATACTCGATTATTTTAAGCTCATTACTTGATTATTTTGAGATGACTTGAATAGATTACTCAATTAAAACTTTGATATTCTGAAGAACTTTTCCAATTATTTTAGTCATCATCATTGAACCAAAATTTACTAATTTTATTTCTCATTAAATCAAAACACCAAATTTCTCAACAACGAGTGACCTGTTGAGAAAGAAAACGGTTTAAGGGCGCAGATAAGAGGTCCTCTGTGCAGATGCATAAGTCAGTCTTTGAAGAATAGTACACTACTACAACGATTGTCTTGATATCCAATTGTACCATCTCCAAATCATGCTTGGCAACCAAGGATAGCAGAACTCAAATGGAACAGTGCTTCACAATAGGAGAGAAAACATTATTGAAGTCAACTCCTTGTACTTAACTATACCACTTAGCAACAAGCCTTGCCTTATGTTAATTGTGAAGCACCAAACGATGTCGTTCCTCTTTGCTGACTGGAAGGCCACGTGCAGCAACCGCGTGCTGCCATTTGGCAGCCGCTGGATGGCTGCACGTGGCAACCTTCAGCTGGCGCCTGATTATGCTCCTTGCCCGATCATCTCATGCTCTCCTACTCCTCTGCCGTTTTCTGTTGGGATTATAATCGTGCTCGCACGATTTGATCTGATTCGTTCATCCTCACTTTATTGAGACGCAATCCCAGCCGCTCTTGATCGCTTTTAGTTGCTGCCTCGAGATGTGAACTGGGAGAGGCTGAAAAAGACGAAGAAAAATCAGAAAGGGGTTTCTATCGGGTTGTGGTTTTGCGGGTTGAAGGCTCTCGCCTCTTTTGGGCTAGGGTTCTTCCTGTTCTTCCTGGTTTGTTCCCGAATTCTTTTCTGTATATGATTGTATAGTTTAGTGGTTCGATAGGTTTGCCTTTAATCTGTATTAAGTGATTGATCGGCAGTTTTGTGTTCTCGAACCATTAATCTTTTTGAGGGTTTTGTTTGTGAGGATTTATGAGTGTGTAATCCGTTTTTCATCTCATAGTGCAGTGAGCTCTTCTCTCTCGAGCTCAACGTGGATGTAGCCTCAGTTTGAGGTGAACCAAGGTAAAAACCCTTGTGCCTCCAATTTTATTTTTGCTTCTCTCTGTTTATATTTTTCGATTCCAGTACTATGAATGTTTGCTTCTTTCAGAACATCAAATATTGTTTTGTGATTGCTTAAGTAAAACCCTAAGGTTTCTGTCGAGTCTCAACACCTTAAATATGATATTTTCAACTCCATGAGTTTCTTCTTTCCTCTTGAAGACCTATTTGTAGCCAACTATCCTTTTCCCTTTAGGTCGTGGTACTAACTCTCAAATGTCATTATTGTGCAAAGATTTCATCTTTATTCATAGCTACAAGCTGTTTCCCTAAATTTTCATATGAAATAGCCTGCAAATATGTGGAAGGCTCACCTAGACAGTTGCACTCCCAACATCCTCGGTAGCCGTCAAGGCATAGGCAACCATTTCTATATAAGTAGCATACTTGGCTAGTTTCTTTGTCACCCTCCTCTATCTATCTATTGCAATAAAGTATGGTTATGGTTCAGATGACTAATGATTTTCAACTGGACTAAACAAAGACTTAGGTTGTGAAGTGGAATATGGAGTAGAATGAATGGCCCACTGTGACTCCTTAACCTCAAATTCAAGATTTTTCACTAATTGTTCCTATGTATCTACATAAAAAACCCCAAACTCCTTTCTTAGATAAAGTATAGGATTTTTATCAAAAATAATATCTCTACTAGTTAAAAGTTTGTGGAGACTTCGATTGGGATGCCATAATTTATAACCTTTAACTTTCGAAGCATAACCCAAAAGTATGCATTTTTAGATCTAGGCTTCAATTTCCCATCATTCATATACATATATGCAGGGCATCCAAAAACTTTTAAAATCAGAGTAATTAGCAAGAGTACCTAACAATACCTCCTTAAGAATTTTGAAATCAATGGTTGTGGAAAGAGATTGACTCACCAAGTAATAAGTAGTGGAAACAACTTCTTCCTTGAAGTCTTTATCTAATCCTGCATTTGAAAGCATACACCTTGCCCTTTCTAAAAGGGTTTTGTTCATGTGTTCTGCTACATTATTTTGTTGGGGGGTCATCCTTATTGTGCAATATTGCACAATCCCCTCATTCTTGTATAACTCATTGAACTCTTCACCATAAAACTCAAGTTTGTTATTTGTTTCCCTATTTGCTTTTCAGTTAAAATCTTTCATTGCTTAAAGGTTTTAAACAGCTCATCCTTGTGCTTTAGGGTATAAGTTCAATCATTCCTAGAAAAATCATCAATGAAAGTTAGAAGATACGTAGCACCATCCTTGAACTTCACTTTAGCAGGACCCTAGAGGTTAGAATAAATGTAATCAAGAGTACCCTTGGTCTTGTGAGTGGCAGTGTTTAAACTAATCCTCTTTTGCTTTCTAGAAATGCAATGTATGGAATTCCAACTTCCTTGTATTCTGTCCTCCAAAGAGCCCTCTCTTTTTGAGTACTGCTAAACCTTTATCACTCATATGACCTAGTCTCATACCATAATTTGGTGGTATTCAAATTTGACAAAGATGTTGAAACTATAACAGAACCTTGCAATATGTACAAACTCCTAGATTTCATGGCTTTCATTACTACTAGGGCACATTTGGAAACCCAGAAAACTCTACCAATGAGTACTTGCACCCATTGCTGTCAATAGTGCTTAAGGAGATGAGACTCTTTTTCAATTCTAAAACATGTCAAACATCTATCAATTTTGTTATTATTCCATCATACATTCAAATTTTGACTATACGCAAGCCGATAACCTTGCATGCTACATTGTTACCCATTAACACAATCCTATCATCGACTGACTCATAAAATGAAAATCAATCCTTATTTGGGCATATGTGGTATGAGCATCCAAAAAACCCTTGCAACATAAATTTTAGGCAAGTTTGATCTCAGCAAATTTGATTTCTTGTATACACTTGCATTAAATTTACCATACTTTATCTACTACCAATTCTTTATTTACTGCATTATTTTTCAAAGAATCAAACAATTTATGTTTAAAGTTTCTTTAAACTATTTTTTTTTTAAAACACCCAATTCACCACCCTCTTGGGTATACACTACTTTTCAATCAATATGGTTTTTAATTAATGTACCTTCTTCCATTTAAAAGCTGTAAAGTTGTAGCTTGTGATGAAACTTGTTGGTCAAAGTCTTAATATGTACAGAGACTCCAATTTTGCCCAAAGTCTAGCAGTCATATCTTCCTTGATGACTTCCTTAAGAACTTCATTTGACAAGCACAACTGAGTGGTAGACATGTATTTATCATTGAGGGTTTTCTTTTCTTCTACAGTCAAAGTGCTTGGCAGCTTGTGATTTCCCTCCAAAACTTTGTGTAAGCCATTTTGTATGGAAATGGCTTGCATTTTAACCTTCCACAAAGCAAAGGTAATCCTCCCATCAAACTTTTCTATGTCAAATCTAGTTGCAAACATTGTGGAAAAAGACAAAGAAGGTAAAGTGGACTAAAGAAAGATGAGGGGTCTTGTTAGTCATGGCTTTCATCAAATCTGGAGGAAGAAATTGGAGAAGGACTGCAACAGGAAGACGAACCACAAGAAATGAACAGTCTTTGGAAATGAAGTGAATAGTCTCTCGAAATGATATGATAAGTCGTTGAAAAAGTGAATAGTCACTGAAAAACACAAACAATTGTTGAGAATTAGGGGTCGATGATGACGAGCATAAGTTGTACCAATGACCTATGATAACGAGAGATGCCAAACACTGGAGCTTTACACAAGTCGACAATAAACAACAATAAAGATGATGGTAACTGATAGCAATCATGGCAATGGTTTGCAGCACTGTGATGGTGGCCGACCTCTAGGGAAATAAACAAACACGAGGTCTTAAAAATAGAGCACCAACGATGAAGATGAAGATGAAGTTGTTGACGATAAAGACGACAACCGCTATAGATAATGACAAAGACCACTATAGAGCTAAGAGATCCATTTCTTTTCCACCATTAATTTGATTCTAGAAAGCTGCACCAAGTGACTCGAGCTTTCATACTAATTTGTGATGAACTTGATTAAATCCTCATTGTGTATGTAAATATGTATATATATATGTAGGGTAATGATTTGTTGCGTGCCTCTATAGGGGGTGGGGGTGGGGCCCACGCCCCCATTTGATTTTGTCCTCATCGGGCAAACCTTATGTTGCTTGATTCGAGTAATATAACAATCTACTATATATGTATCAACGAAGAGAAAAATAAGAACATAAGAGATTTACGTGGTTCAACATAAGTTTTGTTATAATTGTATGGAAATGGCATCACAATCCAAGAGGGGGTTGAATTGGGTGTTTGAGAAATTTAAAACTTTTTGGGAGGTTTTGAAACAAAGTATCAAAACAATGAAACACAACCAAAATAAATGCAAGATGAATACAAGCATTTATAGTGGTTTGCATTAAATCAAGCCTAATCCACTCCCTTAGCTTCTCACTAAAAATTTGAAATAATTCACTAAAACCTTCTACCACACCCTGTAGACCCTCTAACAACCTTACTAGAAATTACAACCTCTTATTGCACAAGTAAACTCTTTAGCTTACAAGCTAGGAAATACAAACCTCTTACAAATAATGTAGACCTTCTAGCTATTCAAGATAGAAAAATCAGAGTAATACAAAAGAGAGGAAATCTAAGAGTAGATATTCTTAGTTACAAGATCTCTCAAAATAAACACAAGACTTGAATAAAATGATACAAATGATAATCAAAATCTTTTGAGAGAAAAATGAAGAATAACTGAGAATATAAAAGATTGAGCACTTGAAAGCTTGTAATGAATTCTCTTAAGATGCTTGAATGAACCTTTATCCCTCTATTTATAGAGCTTCACGAGAGTTTTTAAAAAACTAGTCATTACTGTTGCAAACGGTCAAAATCACTGTAGCAAACGGTTGGATTTATTGTAGCAACTGTGGAATTACTGTAGCGACAGTAAAAATATTTTTAAATAAATTTTTACACATTTTAACCAAATAAAACATAATCTTTCAAATGTCATAAAAATTTTATTATAAAATTTTTGACATTGGATTGCATGATGAAATTGATTTTCATTTTGTAACTTAATAGAACATATAAAAGAAATTATGTGCATCAAGTTAAGAATCATTAACAAAATTAATTTCATCAGCAAAATATAATTATTTTTTATGATCAAAACTATATCAAAGAAAAAACATCAAATCTACGTTCATCATATGGAGAGTATCAAATCCACTAAGGTAACATTTGTTAAAATAAGCAAGATAAGGTTGGAATGTTTTATAGACTAAGATATGAAATGACCAAGATAAGACTGGGAAGTATTCCAAGTTTTCTATCAGACTATTTGTTAAATTTTTTATAATCTATTGAGAATTATACTTTTTTTTTATATATTTATCAAATGTATATGATAAGTATCAAGATAAGAATTTTTTTTTATCAAAATATTCTTATTATCAAATTCATTTAAAATTGTATGTTAACATCAACAATAAATTTATTATTAAAATAGTGTTTTATGATTAATGTAAATTGTCAAAAAATAAAAATAGAGTTTTATTTTTTAAATCCATGTTCAAAAATAGATTTTTACAAAACTCAAAAAGTAGAAATAATTATTGGTGAAATTACAATAATTTCACTAGGAATTTGTTTTAGATAATAATATATATAGAGAGAGAATTTTAAATTTTAAAAATCGATAAAAGGAATAATGTCATTTAAATTTTAAAAATTACTAAAACATATGAAAATTTAAAAATGTATTAAATGACATATAAGTCTTAATAAATAAGTTCTTTTAAACCAATCTTATTGTAAAAATAAGATTTAATAAATTTAAATTTTAAAAATATATTAAATAACATTAATTATTCTAAAAATGACAAATGAGTAATTTATACTTATCTGTAAAATCTTAAATAAATTTATTTAGTGAGACAGATAAATTTAAATAAATTTATCTGTAAGAAGTCAAATAAAAAGTTATGTAAATTTTTTTTCAAAAATTATTAAACAAATTTAGCAAATACGTTAAAAAACTAAAAGATATAAAATTCTTCTCATATCTTATTTTTTCCACCTTATATTTTGATTAACAAATATTATAAAATAGTTTCTTTAGAATGATTTCTCCCTTAACTCTCTTTTTCTACTACGTAGATAAAGTGATTTATATATATTGTTATACGTATTTCCCGTACCACTCTTTATGGGCTACACTCAGTTTGGTGGGCCGGCCCAATCGCCCGGGGTCCAGAAGGTCTAGGCGACCTCATCAAAGAAAACTCATACACCCTCGAAATCCGAAGCTTATAAAGCAAGTTTCTTGCGAGCTTCCGATGAAGCTCCTGGCGAGCTCCCAACAATTGACTTAATGAGCTCCCAATAAAGCCTCGAGTTCGCTGGACTGTTTAGCTCGCTGTCTTAAAACCTCTAGCTTGCATAGATGACAAAGTTACTGAACAGCCAGAAGTAGGACCCACTTACTTTATCTGAAACAGACCATACTCCTCGTAATGAAGATTCTACTCTCGGTTTTATGTAGATGATAAGGGTTGTTTGTCCCCCTATTATATCATCTTTATATTTTTATATTTTATCCAAATTGTAAATGTCCTTCATTATAAATAGGAGTTAAAGATATCATAAGAGGGGCAAGGAAAATAATCAGATACCGTCACTCTGGAAGAATAATCAGGGTACGATCGTGAAGTAGGTATCGTTCTGACCAAACTATGTAAAAATTTCTAGTGTTCACTCATATCTAAGATCTTTATTTTCTTCTTCTTGGTATTTCAGATTCATTGACTACAACGCAAAATGAATCAAGTCGATCGAAATTGAACGTCGATATATATAAAAGAGAGAATGACAAAACCTTAATTTCACTGAGAGATATCAATATGGGCTTTGGGCTGTACAATTACAAGCATAACCCAACAAAATCTAATATCATTTATATACTATTATTGGATTTAAGTTTGCTTTAAATTAAGGCTATTAAGCTATAACTTTAAAGTAAGACCCACACACACAAGAGTTCCAATTACATTACACATTTTGTCATTTCTTGTTGCCTATTTAGGCAAGATAAGATTCTTTGATTGTGATTTACATCGTAAATACGATTATGAAATGCGAATGTAATTGAGGATTTGATTAGATCTGGGTCTATGTGCAATTTGAGTTATTAAAATTATTACTTTTATACTTTTAACTAATTTTAGTTCTGAACTTGAGGATACCATCACAATTTTCTTATTTCACATTTTAAAAATTGGAGGATGAATTTGGGAATTTGACAAAAATATAAAATCTAATTTGGGAATTCATTAAAAAAAATAAAAATCTAGCAATTACAAACCCCACTGACAATGGCGTTCCAACTGCAGTGGCGTTCCAACTGCAAGTATGAACATTAACTCCGATCAGAAATCGTGGCATTTTACAGAGGAACTGAACTCGGTCCGAGCCCAGACCCAGCTGAATCCATCTGGTTTTCACCCGTCTCACCGGAAGAACGCTCACTGGCCGGCGTCTGGGCCTCCCCCAGCTCCACCGCAACCTCCCTCAACCGTCCACTGGGGCTTCCCTGCTCACCGGCACCGCCGCCGGCGATGGCGGTTCTGCAGATGGGGCAAATGGGCGTCGTCAAGAGCCAAAGATCCACGCACAGCGCGTGGAAGCTGTGGTTGCAGATCGGCAGTAGCCGGCACTTATCCCCCGCCTTGAAGCTCTCCAAGCACACGGCGCAATCCACCGGGCTGCTCCCTTTCTCGCCCCCCGCCTTGAATTCAAATCGAGGAAGCTTTTCCAGTTCCTCTGGAGACATGCTTCTGCTTCCGAAGCCACCCCTTTCCACTGCGTTAAGATCGATGCCCCTTCCAGACCCGAATCGGAAGGCTCTCCCGGCTATGCAAGCGTGAATGAGAACCAGAATCCCAATTCCCACGAATAGCAAGATCACTGAAACGACGATCCCCATAGCTATAAGCTGTGTGGCGATTCCCAGAACAAGGTCGTTCATCACCGAATTTGAACATCCATGTAAGAAGAAGAAGAGAGTAAGAATAGGGATATATCTGGAAAACAAGAAGAAAAAGGTGGAGATGAATTAATTTGGGGGGTTGGAGAGATGAGGAAGAAAGACCCAAAGCAGCTGGCCAATCAAAGCGTGTGATGTGGGCCGCCTCAGCTGAGCCTGAGAGAAGGGTTTTCCTTTTCGTTTCTTTTTCTTATTTTTAATAGTTGGAGAGGGAATTGGGTTTGATCTCCTCTGTAAACTCCAATGGAGTGGAGTGGTTTGGGTTGGGAAAGAACAAATTTGCGGGGTTAGTACTGAGCAGTGTTTGATTTGATTTGTTTTGGACTTTTCAAAGATTCGTGATCAACAAGTTCAATATTGAGGAAGAAGTAAACTAGATTACAAACTTTTAGGCACGCTCGGTCAAATTGTAAGAGTAACACGACACCAAGTGATGCCAATGTCTCCTTATAATAATAATAATAATAATAATATATATATTCAATTTTTAATCATTTTTATTTATAATTTTAAAATTCTTCATCAATTTTATTTTATCTTCTTTTACGTTTATGCCTAAATATTTATTTCATCCTATTCATTCTCTTCACAAGAGTCTTCTTCATCTCCAAAGTGGCATAGAGTGTAATTAGTTATTCATATTTAACATTTTGTTATATTAAAAAATATAATATTATTACTATCTTCTAAATTTTTCCATCACATTAGACTTTGAATGCAATTTCTCATTTTAGAAACAAAGGATTAGTTTGGTTGATATTTAGTTGTCATGGCACCCACACCGGCCATTAGTGTGATGTGCATATTCAACTGGCAAATGTAGGAGGGTCCCATTAGATATATATCATGTTTGGACAAGCTGGGGTAACCCAAGAGGCCACACAATAAATAGTGACCAAGGCAATGTAACATCTGATTGATGACTTAAAAGAGCATTTTGTACCAGCTATCCTCCAAATGGACCCAAACCCAAGCTCAACTTATGCCCTTAAATTCATCCTGCCGTGGCACGAATATCAAACATATCATCTCACAAGATGCTAATCCAAATTGCCCCCTCGGCCATAATCCAACAGTTGAGGGTAAATACGAGTTGCTCTTAAAGAGGACTTGAATTGTAGATTGTTATATAACCAGTTAAAAGTCCTGTGTTCGAACCTTGTCCTTAAATTCTGTGATTTAACCCCCCTGTAGAAATCTTGAAACTAAGTTGCAGGAGATCCCGATGTGAAGAATTTCACCTTTGGCTCCCAAAAATGCTAATCCAAATTTATTTGTCCATATCAATGCTAACAATGAGTAATATAGTTTCTCTTGATGTAAAAAAATAATGTGATATACTTAAAGTTTTTTAAGTAAAATTTAGTTGTCACTTTCTCCTCATTTAGTCACTAACATTCTTCTTAGTTAACAATTCATGGCCAATTTTTTTTTAAAAAAAATCAACTTCATATACACACCAATATAGTTGCCAACTAAATTGAAGGGGCAAGGTGAGGAGAGAAGTATTTGAATGAAGCCTTTTCTTACCTTTTTATAATTATTTAAAAAGAAAATGACATATCCCTATAAAATTATTTATCAAAATGATATATATGCAAAATCTTTATAATTATCATCACTTTAATAAATATTCCTCTAATGCACGTATCATCGACGAACCATTATCATACATAGTAGCTATCTTCGGATTTATCATTTGGCACATGGTCAAATATATAATCCACATTTCCATATCTCCAGCTCTTTCTTAACTTGATTACAATGGCTAGTGGATTGGCTATCAGTATCACTCTTCATCCCAACTTTAAGGTCACGTTATAGTTGTCTGCTGAGCCATCACCGTCTTTCAAAGGGGCAATTAATCAAATAGTAACTGATTAAGATAGCCAAAACTGGAATTATACTCCAGCTGGTTAATCTCTAACCCACCAACCTTGACTACAATATACACACACACACACACACGTACTAATCTAATGACTGGATGATCCACTCTAATTAGTCCTCTATCAACGCTAATATCTTATTTTAAAACACGCATGCACAGAACGCCATAACACATACAAGATGGAACTTGGATCCCTGTCCCTCTCAAAGCAACGAGCCCATGCACCAAGGATGCTCTCCTCTGACACTCAAGTGGGGCCTTGTGCATCAAATCACCCTCTCTGATATTCACGAAGCAAAGAACTTCATATAATTATAATATATTGGAGGTAGCATCCAAAACAGTCTCTCTTCACAATTTAAAATGACACTCCAAGAAACAGAGAACTGCACTGTTGTCATCGAAAGGAATACCTTTGAAGAGTCATTTTTCTTTTTATTAGTTGGCTTTCGAGCATTTTCCATCAGTTGAGAAAAACAACGCATAAATTAAGCGAGGGCGGAAAATACTGAAGCAGAGGCACACTATGTCAATACCGGCCGCTTATATTATAATGAAATCCCACAAATGGCAAGAGTTGAAACTCATGGTCAAATCTCAATGTGAATACTATAATAGGATTAATGCTTTACTACATGCTTCAACCGCTTTTCCAAACATCTTGATGTCTCACGGTATATACAAGTAAGGTAATGAATCAAGCCAAGCAACAGAAAACTGACCCCTCTTAAAAAAAGATGGCACTTACTAAAGTTCGCCATGCTAGGAACCCAAAACAAGGCCTTCCCGAGCAATATTGGTCACGCGAAGGACAGCTTGAGCATTTAGAGGAGAGAGCTTTGACTGACAGAAGTTCTCCCAAGAACCCACCTCTGAATCTTCAGTTACTGCAGTCTCTGTCAAGACGTGACACTTCTGATATACTGTCTGAAGTTCTAACAAGAGAGTACGAGCAGCCTCTCTGGACTCAGGAAGCTGATCACTCAGCTGGGATGCAGCTATTTGGATCAACTTGTCAATCCCATACGTTTTGATTCCCTCCACCCCCTGTTTAGTATGCACTGACAACATTCAGCAAAAGGGATACATCATAAAACAAAAATTGTACATGGTTTAGCAAAAACTTCCCAGTTCTTTGTTAGTCATGTGCTAGATTAATAGTATAATAACAATACTACCAGGAACTGAAAATTCTTAGAGATCCAATCCCAACTAATTTACATCCCCATTCATAGTTTAAGGCATCTTCAGAACACTTTTTATAAGTTCAGGTGCCTGCTCCTGACGAAGGTAGTGGGGACTACATTTTCCTAGAGCTACCATGCAATAAAAAGACCCGTCTGCCAGTCTCAGCTCAAATACATCACTAATATCAAACATAAACTACATTCCGTGTACTATTGGTAACTGATAATATAATTTAGTAAGTTCACATAACTCTCCATTCTCAGACCAAGATTCCTCCCCCCTCCCCCACCACCTTGTTTTACATGAAAAGAAACAAAGCTGTCAAAATCATGCAAAGCAACAATAAAATCCATGCTTGTAAGTAGAGATGGAAATGGCTTCCTCAAGAATCCTATTTACATACTTGTTTTAATAAATGCTCAAAAAGCCTTATGTCTATATTCCCTAATTATAAACGTTCATGCTTGTTTTAATTGGGGGATCATAAATGGGGTTAAATGTGGACCCATTTACATCCATACTTGTAAGAAACATGGAAAAATGAAAAGGAATCACCGGATAATGAAACAAGTAATATAAAATAAATTTTGCATTTCCTCAGGTAAATCAAACTTATATATCTTCCACAAAAAAACTTGATAAATCATCCATCCAGAAAAATAGAGAAGGTCCCTAAACCATAAATGAGGAGTTCAAGATTCAATGACAAAAAACTTGTCTGTGGGGCATAGAATAAGAAATCTTTTTCTTGGGCAAGTCAGCCAAGAGATAGATTTAAAAACAACTCCCAATAAGAACAACAGAAAAAGAGAAGGCATGAAAGACACATGAAAATAAATAATTAATTGCAATCAATCTGAATAGACAAAGAAGGTAAGAAACAAATGTGAGTTCTTACCAATTGTGGTACACTTCGACTGAAGCACATAGAAGCCTTGGCTCGAATCCGGGGATTCCTGTTCTTAAGATAGGGCTGCAATTTTGGTAACAACAAGATGGGGGAAACGGAAGTGGTCATGGCTATTAAAGCTCTCTCGGCTGCCTCACATACAAATCGTTTGTCTTGGGAAGACTTCAGTAGAAGCTGAACAAGCTAAACATGATAAAGTGGAAAAGGAATACATGATGAGTTTAGACTAGGAAAAGAGCCATTTATGGAAATCACATAAGAAATGGCAGCAATTTATATTATACCAGAGGGTCCAAAGAATCGATTATGCGATCGCTGTATGCACTAAAGATATCTGCAGATGTCATAATTGCAGTTTTACAAACAGCACTTCTTGGATTCTTCAAAGATTTTACAATGAGGGGGATCACATTCTCCCTGTTCATAAAAGCATGATGGCAATGGAAAAGAGAAGTTAAACAAGAATTCTTTTTGAAAAGCTGAGTTTATTAATTTAAAGAATGTTCCAGTCTTCCAATCAGATCTGTAGGTTAATGAAATTGAGACTCACAGCAAGCTGACCATTGCTTCCTTATGAAAAATTGCAAATCGGCGTACATCATTGAGAGCCTCACATACCAAAACCCAGTCTTTAGAATCCAGTCCAGTCAAGAGTGTCTGGGCAAAGCAAAAATAGGTACATGGACATCAGTGAAAGTTCATAAAAAGGCTAAACATTCAAAATTTAGAAACAGGGCCGGTATAATTTTGATAGCTCTGGCTGAGTATCATTAGGAGAACATACTCCTACCTTGAGACTTGTACTGACATCTTCCACATCATTCAGATTTTCAGATTCAATGTATTCAACTTCTGAGTTTCCCACCTCAACCCCAGATTTTATACTTTCATCTATGCTTATGGGAGTTCCAACCAAGTAGGCATTATTCTCTCCATGCCTTTCTTTACCATCTCCTTGCTCAGCTTGGGGCTTAGCAAAACACCCTTTACTAGAGTTTTCATTCTTCCTCTCAGATATAGGTACTGTGTTGAGATCTCTTAAAGCTTTTCCTGACATCACTTTTGGAAGTGAAAGCCTGGCAAAGAAAAAACCTGCCAATCCTTGGAAAATTTTGTCAGAGGGTTAGTTCCATCGATAAGCAAGAAAACAAATACCTACACATATATAGAAGAACTAACCAACTTGGGTTGAGCAATATCAAAACTTACTCACTAAATAAAAAGGTTGCCCCACATAAAATACACATCCACTGATATCATTTCCAAATTTTAACAGAAAATACCTGGTAAGAAAATTAAAGCTCTCTCCCTCTCTATGTGTGCGTGATAGCACGCAATTAGAGGGAGGCAGAAGTATACACAACATATATTACTAAAAGCAAGACTTAAAAACTTATAAAAGGCTATATAGCTATAACCATTGTCAGGTTAATATCCTGCATCCCTTAGTCTGAACTTCCCATTTGAGACGGATCATGCTACATCCAACCTCGTCTATGACCATGGAGCTGAGGGATGCATGAGAAAAATTCCATTGCATTATTCATATGACAAATCACACACTGGCCAACTGTAAAAGGCCAACTATGACCATTCTACTAATAACAGCTGCTTGTACACAGCTTTGTAACAGGTCTAGAAAGCTTCTGCTTTAACTACACTATGTTTGATTAAGCTTCTTGAAAAATGTGCACATTTTGCATGTAATACTGGTAAAAAAAAACCCTTTCAAGAACTTGAAATACATTAGGATAGTGCAGTACTGCTGTACTGCTCTACAATACACCTCACAGAAGAGACAATGGACATTGGACATGGTTACAACTCACAAACAGTCCTGAGACAAGCAATGCAAAGGTTGCTATCAAGCTCATCACAAACAAGGGAAAGGAATTTTGCATTGCCTAACACTGACATTGGCCAACTTCATCATTTGCAATGTAGCGTCATGTACCTAGGGTTTGGATGGGAAATTGGAAGAATCCGAGGGAGAATTTGAACAGAAATGGAGGGGGAAACAGATAGAAATGAGGGAGGATTCAAACATAACAGAGACAGAGATAGAGAGAGAATCAGAGGGAATCGGGAGGGAGATCAGAGAAGATGAAAGAGAAATAGATTCAATTATCATTCACTGTCCCATTCTCTATCTAATCTAACCTATTTATAGACTGTTCTATCCTTTTCACTTACAATACAACTGAAATGTACAACTACTACAATAGCAAAGTACAACAACCAAAAGAATTACATATAATACATAATTACTACCATATCCTTGGGGTCATGACATGTAGGTGCTGAAAAGATCCTTGACTCCAACACAGCATGTATCAATCACTATAATAAGGGCAACAACTTAGAAATGATGAACCACAATATTTGAAAATACAGTGGTCTACACGTTTTCTCCACAAAACAACACTAAGATCTTCACGGAGCAGTGGATGTCAACTCTACACTAGCAGAATACCAAATATGATTTGTTGATTTGTTAAAAGTAGTTCAAAACATGCCTCAGCTACTAGAAAACAGCTCCAGTCCTCATCATATTCTTATCAAACAAAAAGTAATACCAACTTTAAGTGTAAGAAATCATTGTACTTACTGAAGTTACTTTGCTTTGTTCTGTATTCGAATTATACAATCAACACATGAACATAACATGATAACAATATATTACTTCTCCATTTCAGCTTGCCTTTATGTATGCACCTACATTAACTTACAAGAACAGAAAGAGAACACCATATTGCTTTTTTTTTTTTTTCAAGCCCAAGTACAATCATAAAAAATTGGAAGCTTGCCAATAAAATATGAACAACCAAATATGATAATGGAAAATCAAAAGTTTGTCAATTTGCGACATGAGGTCCCCAAACAGAAATTTTTAGGAAGCCAGACTGGACCAGCACCTTGTGTAGAGAATAAAGAGTCCCTCCATTAAGTTGTAACAGAATTTTTCAGAGACCGAGTACTAACAGCTCTTGTTAACTACCTAATTGTCTGTTAGCATCCAATGGCTGGGATTAAAACAAATGGATGGTGAAGATTGTTTCAGTTGAAGATTCTAGCTTGCCAGTTAGATCAGTCAGTTCTTACTTTTCTGTATATAAGTAGCTCTTGTACTCAAATAATGGATTGGTTTTAAATTCAGTTGTACTATACAATTCTCAATTTTCTTCAAGTTCTTTGGTTCTTTCTATTTTTCTCAATTTATTTTAACTTAAGGATATCAAAATATGTATTCAAAAATTGGGTTTGTGTAACACTATTTTAACATTTAAGCATAATATATCCTGTTTAATGTACTAGCATAAGATGTTACAGTTCATGGATGTACCTGAAATTAATCAAATTAAGAGAGAATGGAGATTTCTATCTCCTATTCACTTGAGAAGTAGAAAATTTTCATTAACACAAATGAGTTTATTCTTTTTGATAGATAGTTTAGAATTTGAATATTAAAAGTGATCAATTTGGGATGTGGATTTGGATGCATATCTCATACCCTTGTTCTTATCATATCTAGTGGATGTAGATACACAAAAGGATAACAAGGATTCCACCTAACACTGGTCATTAGTAACTGAGAATGCCATAATCTGAAAAAAGAAAACGTAAACAAATCAAACAGGTGGAGAAAGATACAAAACTCAGATGATAGGACAGTATCCAGCACACCATTGTCCCAGGAAAGCTGGTGATGCTAAGTTCTCAACCTTTCACAATCAATGCTCCTAAGTCAAAAGCTACTGAAAACTTTGGAGTAATCCATTAAGCTGCCAAGGAACTGTTAAATGCCTACTCAAGCCACAGCCCAAGCCCAGCAACTGAAGCAATGGATACATCCTCTCCCTTCTTTTTAATCATCAAAAAGAGACCAAAAGAACCATGGCAGTCACAGTCACACGGCCTCTTATGAGTCAACAGAATTTTATAATAAGATAGAGTGCATTAACACGATATATATATAAAGATATAATTGTATGGCTATAATTTAAGTTTGTAAAATCAGCAATGTTAGCATTTCAAAACCCTCAAAGTGATAGATTATTATGAAGGAAGATTGTTGAATAGTCAAATGACGGTGAATTATATAGTCATGGACAAATGAAATGTAACAAGAGAAGTAGAAGGTAAAACAAAATTGTGGTCAGTAACACCCCCCATTAAGAAACTCCAATAAAATTTGTCCCAATATGCACATTGTATGCTATGAATTCATGATGGTCACTGTCACACCAATTTTGAGAAACATCAGTGCCACAAGGTTCATCTGCTAAGAACCAGAACACATTAGACTTCTCCTTGAGACAGAGTTGGCCAAAAACAAAAGTAGAAGGAACTCTAAGTAGAAGTAAGATATTTGCAACATGTTAGACTCAAACTCACAAGGAAAAACAAATGGGCTTCATAATTATGTTAATTCTTACAGGTGTAAAGAGTATCATGAATATTTAGTACTAGAAAATGGTCCAAATAAGCACAAAACCTAATGAGTGAAGTACATAAAATTGCTTCAGATATAATTGGGACAAGATTGGAAATGAGTCCAAATGTTTTTCTTGCATCTCCTCCCCAAAATCAAGGCCCTTACACACCCAAAACTAACTGGCACAGCCTTTTGCCCAACAGTTTTTCCAATTTCAAAACCATTTTGTCCACATCTTCTCCATGTCCATTACAAATTCATTCTCTTGCATGTAAATAGTAGTGTGAACACAGGACAATCAAACAACCACAAGCTGATCAAATTATCCACTCCTGCAACACCATTGGTTTTTCACCAAAACTTTCCAAGTAAAACCTAATTCAAAACCCTAAACTTGCCCTAATTCCTCCGAAGCTAAGATATAAAGCATTCCAGCAGGCGTCTTTCCCCAACACGCTAATAACAACAATACAGTACACACATTGTACTTTGCAATGAACAATGTCAGGACCTAAAACAATAATGATAGAGATAAGAAGGCAGAAGCTAACCGCAGCAACTAACACATTTCGGATAACAAGAGATCTGAACTTTCGACCAGGAGTTCAAGCGATAGCAAATGACGATAAGTAAGTTAAGGATCAGAAAATGAGAAATCAAGTGACCGCAAGATCCGAACCTACGAAGCATTGCCGGATCGCAATATCCAGAGCGACACACTCGAAGTCAAACTTCAGACCTCAGTCCTCAAAAACTTTCAGAGCAGATAACGAGTTCAGATTTCTACAAAAGAATACTCAAATACCGAGAAGAAGAAGAAGAAGATATTATGAGATTACGGAGAGCAGATTCAGAGAGATTACCACAGAGAAGGAATCGATCGGCAGCCGGTGGTCAAAAATGCTCTCCCAAGTCTTCCCTCTTTCTACACAAAACAATGATTTTGTTGCGCGTCTATTTATATTCGTACCCGACGCGCAAGAGTCGTGACCGGCAAAGGGGCTGCCTCAAGGCGACGTCGTTTCAGCGACCGACTCTAGCCGGCAGACAAAGGTTAGCCTGCATGTGACCTCCGAGATGCGGGGGCCGAAGCTATAAATTTCCCTGTTGTCATACAAAAATGCCCCTAGATATGAACAAAATATCTAGACTGCCACTGCCTTAGATTCGAAAGTGAAAATCGAGAGTTGAGGGTTCATGAATTTGAACTTGACGCCCCACCCCAAGACAAGACAAGCTAGTTCTGAATTAATTAATTAATTAATTAAAAATGATATTAATTTTTTTTATAAAATAAATTGTACCTTAGACAAATTAATTCTCCTATTTTTTCATAGTTATAATACATACATAATATTATAAAAGTACAAATAATAATGCACGCTCCGTTGTAATAATGAAATTAAATATAATAAGTGTAATTGTACAAAACATTAAACCTATTTATAATATTATAATAATCCAATCATATAATGTTATATAAATTATTATTGTGGGGCTTTATGTGTACATGTCGCCTTGTTGGGATGGGGGCAGGTTGAAAATGTGCAATAGCGAAATTGTTCCAATACCGCCGGCATCCAGCACATGGCTGCCAGAGATGATGTTTTTATCATCATTATTATCAGCCATTTTTTCCTTTAATATTAATCGACTTATTATGGGTCCCCAGATAAATTTAGGTCAGATCTGAAGTGAAAAATAAAATTAATTAAATTTATACTTAGATGAGTTGGTGTCAATTGCGGTCGCGGGTTATCTCAAACTTGACACCAAATTAAACGTAAGAAAACAAAACAAATATAATTAAAAAGCCCGAGCCCTCCTCACGTGGGAGTGTCACACCTTCGATACGTCATCGTTTTGACCCCGGACGATCGAAAATCTTAATTCATCTGGGTTGTTTGTTTGTATTCAATTTGATTTCGCTGCTCTTTCCATTTAATTCCACATGCAAAAAAAAAAAATATAAACAAGATATTTTAATTTGATTTGTTGGTAATTATAGAAAATAATTGAAATATGGCAACAAAAAAAAAAGGTTGCTAAGGACATAAGTAGATAAATATATATTTTATTATTCATTACGAGTTTACAAAGTTACAACAGATCTAAGTTTAATTTGTTTTTTTTTCTTTTTATAATTAAACAGCTACAGAAATAAAACATTACAAAGACGGCCATTTTTAGCGTCGAAGTTGACGGCAGTTTCGGCGCTCAATTCTTATTCAAGACCAGACCCACCAGCCCAGAGGCACGACTTCGTCGTTGTGGGGGGGCTCCGCGGCCGCGAACAAGTCGGAGAGGTAGGGGCCGCCTTTCTCGCTGCCGTTGTCCTCTTCCGATTGGACCTGGGCCGCCACGCATCCGGGGTAGTCATTGGGGGGGAAGTCGTAGGAATCTACACTGTCCACAAGCTGCGGGCCGTCCTCGTCCACCACCGCGCTTCCGCCGCTGCCGGTGCTCAGGCGGTCCTCGGATTTCACGTTGAGTGGACACGGGGTTGATGCGTGGAGAACGTCGACGCCCCCCGGAAGCGGGTCCGGCTTCGGACTCGGACCTGGTGTTGGTGCTCCGATCACCTCCTTGGCTTGCAGCTTCTCAGTCAAGGCAGAAACCTGCAATTTTTATATATATAGCATCAGATTCCATATTATAATTATTCTTAAAATAGCATTTTTGTTCTGAATATTGATGTATAAACCTCTCGATGACACTGTTTATAGAAGATTCTATAAAATTATAGTTTTTTATAACTATTAACTGTTTTTGTTGATAGCTTCTTATTAAAATAAGATCATTTGAGCCACACCCACTCTATGAAAGATTATATTTTATAATTATGAACCTCCACACTACATCGGGCACTGTAACACTGAGAATTTAATTAATAATTACTTTGTTCTCCCACAATAATCAAATCAAATTCACAAATATAAAAGCAACCCTAATTTTCAATGAGTTATTAATGCTAGTTAAACAAGTGTCCAGTGTCTATGGGACTATTCATTTTACAAAAGTTGTCCAAAAAATAAGGAAAATCCGTTGTGCGTGTAAAATCTTATTCTCATGTTACAGAAAAGAGACATTTCTACGATTAAAATATATATGAAATGATCATCAGAATATATATGATTGACTTGTCTGATTGATCTGAAGAGTTTGTCATCATGAGATGAAACTAGCTAGTTATGAGCCTTTGTTTGTTTATAATTATATATATATTGTGTGTGTATATATATATATATATATATACCTCAGCTTTGAGCTTGTCGTGCTCCTTGCGAATGGAATCATAGTCCGACTGAAGGGATTCGTAGGAAGATTTGAGCTGATCAAAGTCCCTCTCGAGCTGCTTGGTCTTCCACCGAGCACGGCGGTTCTGGAACCACACCGCCACCTGCCTCGGCTGCAGCCCCAGCTTCTTCGCTAGCTGCGTCTTCCTCTCCGGCTCCAGCTTGTTCTCCGCCTCGAAGCTATTCTCCAGCAGATGCACCTAATAATAATAATTCACCCCAACCAATTAAACCTTACTAATTAATCCCACCTTCTAACCATATCCACTTCCTTTTCTTGATTCTTTCTTAAATTAAGATAACATATATGGGAGAATTGGATGCTCTCATCATCGTATTCGAATATGCCTCAGATATCGAAAATATCCTAGCCTAGGAATTTACAGATCATGTTCCATAAGTAGCTAGATATGCATCTTAACCATCAAGCTCGACCGCATATATATATGTTTTGTATTAGAGAACAATTCTTTTTCTTTTTTTTAGAGCTATCCATGTGACATGTAAAATTAATATATTTAAATGGGTGATTCGCAGTCACTCACCTGCTCGGGACTGAGCCGGCGTTTCTTTTCCGGCAACTGCTCATCGTAGTATTCTTCATCGTACAGTTCCTCCGGAGAGCTGAAAAAAGGTCGTCTCTTCAAGGTTTCCTCCATGTTCATCACCGATCTTGGCCCTCCTAAAACCCCATATCCAAAAAGCCAAAAAAAAAGAAAAATCTTAATATTAGTTGAGGTATATATATATATGTGTATATATGTATATATTTCTTCAAAATATTGCAGCTTTTAATGTTACCTTTTCCGAGAAAATCCCATGAAAAGAAAATCAAAAGAATGTGTTGTAAAAATTTGAATCTTGTAGAAAATGTACAATAAGTATAGCTTTAGAGATCAAACTATCATTTCCCACAAGATCTGATGCATGTCTTGTTTAGATACATAAATTAATTATACATACGAGCTTCCATATATATATATATAATCAGATTATTTTCTTAGCAATTGAAATAAAAATAGAAAATTGAATAAATAAATAAATAAATAAAAATATAGAGAACAAAGAACAAGGTAAATAACCTTGAAATATGGGATTGCCACTCCCGATAAACAACATGTTCCCGTGGTCAGAGGGGTCGAAGAAAAGGCAGCCAGAATCCATGATCGATACAGTAAGCTTTCTGTCAGATCTCCGGCGACCGTCACCGTCACCTATACACAGTTTCCTGTGTATATAATACGTCTCCGGCGAAAGAGACAGAATAATAAAGATTGGACGTTGATGGTGATGATCTAAATCTATGATTCCGAGATTTAGTTTAGAATAGCATGAGCTTGTGGCGGAAGAAGCTGGTGCTCCACAGCAACCTCGCCGGAGTTTCTAACGGGCAGATACAAAATCCCATCACAGCCAGCAATTTCTCGGCGGGCTCTGTCAGATTTCACCGGAAAGAAAGAATATATATTTTGAGGACTAGATTAAGAAGAGTACGAAAATTATATCAGAGGTTATATAAATATACAACCTGTAAGGGAAGTAACAAGAGAAGAAGGTCAATTATCGGAAAAAGAATCTGACCAACCGGCAACTGAGGGACAGATTCCGGCGAGGACAGGTCGTTTGTCAACCTCTCTCTCTGTGGGCTCTTCTGAGTGTTCTTCGCAGGTAAAGTTGATCGTGGTGAGACCACGGCCTTTTATAGTAAAGTTCGTACTTGTGAAATTACACAAAACGCCCCTAGGGACTCATGAACTTAGCTCGACGAGATGCCGCACCGCACGTGAGTATTTTGGTCATTTTCCTAAGCCTTGATTTCTGTGGTGGATTTGTAAAGTGGGTCGGCGTGGAAAGGAAAAATAAAAAGTATGTGACATTTTTAATATTTTAGTACCAATTTTTTTTTTAGTTTTCTTGAGTTTTAAATTCATCAAAATTATGATTTTTTTATTTTAATCTATTAAAGGTCTTCCAGTTTTTATTTTATTTTATTTTATTTTGTTAATGGTTTTGAATTAAGATGAGGACAAGAATCGTGGAGCCCACCTTACAACAGTTTCGCCCACTTCAAAAATAAAAAAAAGGAAGGGGTTCTCTAACTTGCGCCAGAGGCGACCGGGCACTCCAATGGATGTGAGCCGTTGGATTGACAGGAGAGAGACGCACGGAATCGTAGACGCCAGATGCCAGATGGAGATTTAATTTTTTCTAATGAGTTGCCATGCTTCACGGTCGGGGAGTTGTCGGATGCCGTTGAAATTGTTGGTCTTACCATTCAACGGCTCTGATCTCATCATCTTCTGTTTCTTATTCATTAAAAAAAGGATATATTAATTAAAGAATTTTATCATCTACAAAATTGTCAATTGTTGCACTATTTCTAATTTTAGAAATTGTTTTGATTTTGAGATATTTAATAAGACATCCTTAATTCCTTGGTATTAGCAAAAAAAAGCCTTATTGGTTCAAAATTTGTGACACGATGGACCCACAAGTTTTAGAAAATTGCATAATTTTTTAATAATTATTTAACTGAAGGGGGATTAATGTAAAGAATACATATTAAAATTTTGTAAAATTACAAAAGTAGCTTAATGTAATTTAACTTATAGTTTTTCTCAAATCAGACTTCCAACTTATTTATTACCTTTTGCCTATTTAAGGCAGTAATTATATTAGAGTTTGAATATTTATATGATAAGTTTATATACAAATTTTTGTGTTATTTAATATTAAGGATAACTAACCAATCGGATTGCTTAAACCAAATAAATCGAATTTTTATAAAAAAAAACTAAATTGAACTCGCCAAATAAATTATGAAATCGAACAAATTAAAAAATAAAAAAAACAAAAAATAAAAAAAATGAAAAATTAAAATAACTAAATACAAAAATGATGTCATTTTTAACATTTTGATTTGTCTAAGTATTTTAGTTTTTTCAATGTGAAGATCGAATCGAATTGAAATAACTAAAATTATCAAAATTAAAAATCGAGTCAAAACGACTTACACTTTAAATTGAATTGAACTAATAATTTTGATTGATTTAGTTTGATTATTTTGATTTAATCAAAATATTACTAACCTTTATTTAATATACATAATTTATACATGGGTTTGCATGATGTATAAGTTAAAAATTTGTGACCCATCAGATCCCATATGCTTTGTTTATTTATAAATAGCAAAGCTGCATGGTTTTTGTTGGTACCTAGAGTTGACCAAATATTTTTTTTTTAAATTTATAATTCTGGGTATTTAATCCTTTTATAATTTTATTTTTAATTGATAACTCTTTTTTGACATCATTTTTTTTTGATAAAAAGTTAAATTTACATACTAAAAAAGGAAAATGATCATAATGTTCAATTAATCTTACACAATTTTATTATTATAAGTTAATTAAAAATAAAAAATATTAAACTTGTCCTTAAAAAGAGGAAAAAATGAAAAATGTAATCACAAACCCTAATATTCTAATTTATCTATAAGAAAAGTGTAAAATCCAATCAGTCCGTGATTTAATAAAATCTACTTCAGTTTTGAATAATAAAAGTAAATTAGTTTTTAATTTATCTTTAAATTATGGAAGTAAAATAATCTCTAAATAATTAATTTTTTTCTTTTTTTCTTAGTAAATAATATTTTTGATTGAATTTTCAAGCACACAATTATTTAAATTTTCTTTTTTTTTTGTTCTCACTTTTTGTTCTAATTTTTCCTTTCAAATCATGTATTGGCACCATTTTTTGCTACATTGGTATTTTTTAATTAATTTATAATAAAGAATTGTATGTAATTATTTAAGATTATTTGAGGCTTTATAATAATTTTTTTAAATGTACATTTAATTTTTTTTTTTCTAAAAAATGATGTCAAATGAAGTTCCTGATCAAAAATAAAATTATAGGGGGATCAATGTCACAAATTCTTTTTTATTAATGATTAATGATTGTATTATCAGTTATATAATATTTTTTTTATTAAATAAAATTAAAGAGATTATATATTATTATTTTTTTATATTTAATATCTCATCTAATAAAGATAAGACACATAATTATAATAACACTATCATCAATCATAATTCTTAAGACTGCTAATCCTCCAATCAAATCAAATTAACTTAATTTGAGAACAAATAATAATAATAATAATAATAAAGAATTGGGCATTTGCCACTTCCCATGGGTTGGCCAGTTGTCTAGCAACAGATGGCAATGTTGGAATATCCATTATGAGCCACCCAAAAAACGAGAATGATATTAAAGTAGAGAAGAGAAGGGAAGGGAAATGGGTGTTCTCTACTTCTCTTCTCCCCAAAAGGTGGCCAACGCAAACGCCGAGAATCTTTCGTTTGTGTTCACTTTTCCCATGCACTTAAGGGTTAAGCTATCCAAATTCCCACCAAAAACCCTTTCTTCACAATAATAATAATGGTTGCCTGCCTGATTGGAGACTTGATGGATTAAAGGTTCATGACTCGCTCTGTCGCTAATCGTGGACTTAATTACAGCCCCCATTTCTGGGCTTTTATCGTAAATAATATATGCTCATATCACGTGGTGTTAGTTCCCACCAGGTTCATTCATTGCTAAACTAGGATTAGGATCATATAATACAGACTTCATGCTACTTGACTCAGTCTCACGTTGTTCTCTTCACTAACACTTAAATTGATTCAAAAACAAAAATATTTTTCTAAAAAGATTCTTTGCTTTATCTTTAATTTAAGGGTATATATATAATAACACGTTCTTTGTTTAGTTGCAACTTACACAAGACATATAGTGGGGGGGGGGGGGGGCGGGGTTCTCTTTTTATGGACAAGACAAGGCAAGGCAAGGCAGTTCCCGCCTCCAATGTTAATCAAAGGCTATAATCCAACTCTAAAAAGCCAAGTATTCCCCCCACCCCAAACAAACTCTTTTTTTTCTTTTTAAAGGATTGATCCGTGAGCTAACTAATCACGCAATTTAATGATAATTACTAATTACTACACTATAAATGCAATTCATTTATATATTAATGTTGTCCCTTTTATACTTTATTATATTGGGGACTAATTAAACCCAATTAGCAGTTTTAATTATTATATATATATATATTGGGGGGTGATGAAAAAAATCAATCAATCAGAAAGAAAGAAAGAAAGAAAGAATATATGTAATGTAATTAATTAATAATATATCCCTTCTTTTTATTTATTAGTTAAAAGAATTCCTTCTTTGGAGAGGGAAGAGAGAGTAAGGAAATGGGGGTGGGGGGAAGGGGAGGGGAGGAGGGTATCTTTTGACTAGAAGTGGATTGGAGATTTGAACCTTTATATATCGTGTGTTTGGTGCTAATTGTTTGGCTTTTAAGAAAGGTGGGGATGAGAAGGAATGCCAAACCCTCTATGGAAAAGGTGATAGGGCAGGCAGTAGGCACCTGAGGAAGGCAGAACACAAAATGCCTTTTATTTATTTATTTATTGAGATATATATATATACACAAGTGAGGTGTAACGTGTATGTATGGGCAGATGATAAAGACTCATCACAATATATAGTGGTAAAGTTGAGAAGCATAAGCTAGTGGTGGCTTCTTCATTCGTTGCTTGCTTTCTCTCTTTCTTTGCCTTTTGGTAAATGCAACGAATGCAACAGTGGCCTCCTCTCCCACCACCACAGTTCAGCCCATTATTATATATGCCATGTAATTATATTTTATTTCAAAAGATAAAATGATAATTAATTATACCACCTTTCGCATTTATTTGATTTTGTTATTAGTTCTTATTTTCTGTAAGGGAAAATATAGAATCTAAACATAACCTTTGGGTGGTGGTGACGGTTTTTAGTTTTTTGTTTTTATTATGTGCTTGTCAAGATAAGTAAATATATTTTAAAAATAATTCACATTAATTGATAATAATAATAATAATAATAATAATAATAATAATTGGTTGGTCAGTGGGTTGATGAAGAGAAAGTGAAAGTTGGATTCATAGAGGTATGGGTTAATCATTTGAATGAAAATAAAATTAAATTGTTTATTAAAAAACAATTGTTGTTTATTAAAACCAAAACAATACCTTTCTTGTTTTTTTAATGAAAAAGTGAAAATTAAAATTAAAAAATTAAAAACATAGCATGGCATTGTCAGGTAATCTTGATAAGCTTTTATATATATATATATATATAAGACACATTGCTTTGGAGTTCTCAACTGGCAGAAATATCTGAAGGAGGAAAAGTCTTGAGCAGGAGAAAAAGTGACCGATAGGCTTATCGAATGGGATAAAATGATAAAATTATATTCATTCACTTTGTAGATTTGTAAGCTATTGCGCTACTCTCTTCTTTTCCCTCGCATGGTTGTTGCCGCCTTGTCGTTGCCCCCGACTCACCATCGCGCCTTGTCGTCTCGTCTCGCCTCGCTGTGCAGTGACGATAGGCAAGAAGAGACGAGGCGGTGATGACAGCGAGGCAACAGAGGTGAGGCAAGGGCAGCAAGGCACGGTGACGATGACCATGCGAGGGGAGAGGAGAGAGGAAAGAGCGGGGCAATGGCTTGTAAATTTGTAAAGTAGACGGAGAAAAGTAAATTTGGATGCAGACACAAAATATACACATTTGAATTGCACATTTAACTGACTCCTAATAACATGAAAATTTCAAAAATTAATTTTTTAATAGTCTATAAAAAAAATCTTATTGACCCTCCTACTTTATCTGTATAATATGTCCGTGGGGCTCTAAAACTGTCTTTTAAGAGGATGGAAGGCAGCTTGCATATCTCATCTTCAGTGTGTGCATATATTCACGACGGTTGAAGTGTCAATTATCATTTGGTCTATGCCATGTTTGTGCTTTTTTCTATTTTATTTGTTTAGTTTTGAGGCTATTTTAGTAATCTTCATGTTCGAGCATTTCTCAAACTTACACTTCTTATAAGAAAAAGGGTGTTAGGTTTCATTTCTTAACGAACATTTTGATATTTAAATTAATTATTATGTTCAAAAATCTCATGATAAGAATATAATAAATTCCTAATAGATGCATGTCGTCCCTCATTTATTGAGCATTGTTACTTTATATGAGTGGTCTATACTGAGAGTATGGCCAAGAGAGATTACGTGAACGGGTGAGATCCTTTGAATGGTTTGAGTGGTACCAATTATAGGCCTCTACTTGGGTCCTGACCTGTCTTGGGGTGTCTTTAGACTTGCCCTTGCAGGGCTTGAAGGGGAGACCTAAGTCCTTTTGGTCTTTCTCTACTTGGAACTCAACTCAACTCAAACTCTCAAGGTTGAGCCATTTTGTATTTTGTAATAATGTTCATCATCATATATATTAACTAATCAACGGACCCTTAAAAATTTATCTATGTGAATATTATACCATCTTTAGTAGTATTCTATTTATTTGTAAATTTTGTTATCAAGCTCTATAAATTTTAAACTTTTCTTTTATCTCCCTTTATATAGTTTATTTTTTTTAAAAATTTTTAAGTATTACTTTTATATTATATAAAATTAATTTATAATCTACAAGTTGAGCATGTAACGTAAATTCAAGAGACTTTTGAAAAAAAAAATGCATATTTGAGATTTGATCGCGTTAATAGTAGGCTGTAACACATTGAGTGTTTTGGTACAACGATTTTGAAATTTCAAAGTATATTGGCAAAATACATTTTTTAACCTTGTAATTGCATGTTTTCTTCATTTAGATAGTCAAACTTTTTGTTGTTTCTAAAATATCCTTTCACTTACGATTTCAAGTCAATTATAATCTTAAATTTTTTATTGTTTTAATTATACCCCTAAACTTTTTATTGTTTAGTAACTGAAAACTCCTAAAAATCCCAATTACTCAAATTTATAAAATTAAACTTACTATTGAATTTAATATCTATGCAAATTAGTCAAATTGTAAAAAATCATCATTTTTAATTTCTTAAAGCATCAAGATAATTTTCACACACTATCACTTTTATCCTTAAGAGCCTTAAAAAATTATAAGTCATATACCGATTTGATCCACGCTCTTGGTATTGGAATAAATTTGATAGCGAATTACGAAATCTTGATAATCTTTTTTATCTAATGAATAAGGAGTTTGCTTTAAAACCGTCTGCCCTACACCCACCCCTGAGTATATGCTTCAATAGGGATCATACAAAGATAAATTAGAAATATCTAAAAAATGCTTGCTCGTAACTCAAGAGATAAAGTACATAGTTCGTTTTAGTGATTGGCGACTTACCCATTCAGCGATTTTGGCACTAGACATTCCCCAAATAAGTACTATTGGGTGGAATGAATTCAATAATAGACGTCTGTTGGCATTCTAGACTTCCTTCTCGTTTTAGGGTCTATTTGAAAAAGAATCTAATACTTTTTGGTTGTGAATATCTGAACTGGTTGTTCTCTATTCAAGACTTCTTGTTTAGGGAATTCATATCGTCCATACATAGTGTTTTGATCTAAGATTTCAATTCTTCCATGTTTCAACAATGGTATATTGTTTCATGGAGCTAAGATCCAATTTGATCCAATCCGTAGGAATCAATAGAAAAGACAAATCTCTTCGTTACCAATTTATTATCTTGGGTTTGTACAAATTGCCTTTAAACTCTTACAAATGAGAGCATCTAATAATGCGCTTTGTTTAGCATCTATTAAGAAAGATCTTTCGCTATGAATCTACCCCACATGTTAGCGTTTTTATTCCTAAGTTAATTCCTCACCATGAGATACAATTCCCAAATGAATGAAAATTTAATTTTGTAACAGTACTTAAACAACTAACTATGCATAATACTATAGGTTATCAAAAGCATCCCTCAAGATCCATATCTTCCAAATTTCAACGTCAAAATTCTTTTAATATTCCTAAGACCACATCTCTTGTTAGTGATTTTGAAGCTGTTAGGAATATTTTTTCAAAGCCAAAGGAGGATGACCCAAGTAAAAAGTGTTCCACAAATAGGAGTTCCATCCATTATTTCTGAGGCGAAAGATGATCCAACATATTTAAATATGGGAAATATGTTTATGGATAGTAGCAATATGAACATATGAGCTAAATTAATCTATCTAGGGTAGGGTGTTACTAGATCTTAATTATGCAATAATATTTGGTTGAATTGTTCAATTCTTGATTTTGTTTATCATGTATGCTTTGTTTACTTTATTCTATGCTTAATGCTTGCAATTGTTTGGCCATCAATTGTTTGATTTGAGATTCTTTGATAATTCTTGGGAAAAGATAATTAAAGGATTAATTCTTAGATAAAGTAATATGTGTTCACATGGGATAGAAATATTCTATATGTGCATGTGCAATCAATAATAAATATGCATAAGTGGTGCATGCAAGCCTGTACGTTCGTTAATTTGAATACTTGATCTTAATTAGTTCTTTTAATATTGATTTACATAGGAATATAATGGATTAAACTAATTGAATAGACTTTTCAATTCTTGGATATTGATTCACATATATAGTAAATTGGATTGACAATAGTTTGTGATATAACTTAATCAAGATTGAACCAATTTATCAAGTGGATTTGCTAGGTGAAATTAGTTAGTCTAGACCTTTAAACTATTGAATTTATTTGACTTCTAATTCGACATCACTAGAATTGAATTAGATTATTTTTTTTCAATCTTTAGGTAGATTCGACTAGGTTAGATAATTAGGTTTTTGCTTTTATCTTGTTAGTTTCAATTTGCTCCTTAGCCAATAATTAGATTTTAGTTTACTTTTTAATCAGTTGTTCAAATAAAATTAATCCTATATAAGTTTATTACTTAATAAGATTAGTATAAATTTTCAAATCACCTGACCCGAGAAACTTTTGTTCGACTCTTCCACTCAAGCGATTTTGTCAGACTCCTTTACTCAAGGAGATTCTCTTTTTACTCGTATTAAATTTCTTTTCCACTAGTTCACCACCTCTTCTTTGTAAGTTTATTTAGATTAATGATAAGAGTAAAATAGACTCGTAGACTCGTCTCCTAACATAAAACACAAATAATTTTAGGAACTCCTTTTCACCTTTTGAGGGGTGATTTTGTGAGGATTTGCTCCTCATTCCCTTTTCATGAAGATTAAGAAGTAGGGCTCCCCAATGAAAGGATCACCTACACCACAATGGACCTTTCAACTCATTGTGAGTCTTAACAATCTTCTTTAGATAATTTGTAGCCTTTTTGCAATGCACGTAGCTCAAGGTTGTTAAGACATGCAATGGATAAAAAAGACTTATTGTGGCACATGTAGTACAAAGATGAAGGCTACTAAGACACGCAATGAGCTAAAAGATCCATTGTGATGCACATAGCTTAAAGTTGTTAAGACATGCAATGGACAAAAATGACTCATTGTGGTGCATGTAGTATGAAGACAAGAATCCTTTGGCAGAATTTGGGGAGCTGATATAATATCCTTCCCTATGAGAAAGCGAAAAGTAAGTGTTAAGGCAAGTAACTTATTAACGTCCTTGAATGTTGTCAATACTAAAGCTTATCTCTAAATTTAATATCTAAAATTCTATGTACTAGAGTTAAACATTTTAAAATATTACGTGTTAGGTGTATTGCTAACACACTATGCAGGAAAACAGACACACATCACAAAGAGTACACAACAACAAAAGAGATAGAAGAAATATTTTTTTTCATTAAAGGAAAAATCGTACAAGGAGAAAGAGAAAGAGGGAGAGAGAAGGGGGGGAGAAGAATAAGAAGAATAAGAAGAATAAGCAAAATTACTTATTATTTCAAGGGCCTAGAAGAGATCTTGACATGAGGCTCAAAAGGTAGAAGGGAAGCGCTAAAGGGAATGATTGCTAAAGAAAGACTAATGATGTTGTCACAATTTGGAACCTCAACAATAGGTGCAAGATCCACAATCCCATTTTGAGATGCTATGTCTAAATCCTCAAAAGCCTCGATCATCTCAGGATTCACTAGGTTACCCAAATAAAGCTCCCAAGGACATAAGAGGTTCTCTAAGTTATTCGCTAAGATAATGTTAAGATAAGTGTCTGGACCCTTGAGTGAAGACAAGGACGCCAATCAAGGGCCTCCATACTTGCGATTTTGCAAGTGAAGACAAGGACTACCCAAGACACTGTGACTCGAGGTTAGAGTGAGCTAGGTAAAAACCATATTTGGCAAAACCAGTCGCATATGCCTCTTTTCTATTCCAGTAATCTTAGGACTATCAATACTCGCAAACTGCTTCTACCCATATCATTGAATGATCTTGCTCCAACTGATGCTTCATAATCTTTAATCTTTCTTGAAGGTCTATTTCACGGGCTTGGCTAAAAGCAAGCTCATTGTCTTACCAATTTTGTTCCTTAAGAAGTGCAAAGTAAGAACTTTTAATAGCCTTAATCACTTTCTTTTGATCTATATTCATCCTTCTCAGATCATGGACCTTCTTCTCAAAAGCACTGAGTTTAAGGGCATAACCGATACTGACATCCTCCAGCTAATCATAGAGATCTTTGTACTTCTTTTGCAACCTTTCATAATCCCTCTCAAGTTTCTGATGAGTATGTTGGAGGGATTTTTACATTTAGGCCTCCTAGTCATTTTTCTCATTCTCCCTTCTCTAGCCTTTCGCCACCTCCGGTATATGTTGGTGGTAAGCTCGACTTTAGGCGTTTGTAACCACCATCCTTCCCACACCCCAAAATCCAAAGAATGAAAGACTTAGGAAAAGGGGGGAAACTTGGCCCCTCTTCCCAAAAAAAGGTAATAAAGATAATAAGATTAAAGCACTTACCCTAATAATCTCCCGTTTGGGTTCGTCTAACACCCTGGGGAAATTGCCAAAGATCCTTTCTTCATTCTTGGGCAAGATGGTTAAATAAATCAAATGCGCTAATCCCTAGGTCTTCCACGGAGTCTATGTCATTCACCTTAAGATAAACCTGAAAATTATCTCTCCTCAACCTTTATTCATCAAAAAGTTGTACTTGGTGGAAGCTCAGAGGGTTGACTTGAGGGAGGATGGGAACACTATGAAGACCTATTTCCACCCCTAAGGTTCGTCCAATTTTTACGATAAGAAAATGAAAGGTGATTACACTCTGCTAAACTGTGATAGTGGCGTTCCTCTAGGTCAAGGGTAGACATTGCCTCTTAATCCTCATCATGGCTAAGAACGTGAGAAGGAGAAGAAGCCTAAAGAGACCTCTCAACGATAGCTACTTGGAGGGAGGCGTACGGACTATCTGAAGTTGAGGGAAGACATGTAAGGAGAAGGGACACAAAGTAAAAAGAATGGTTGGCTAGCTGCCTTAGCATGAGCAGACGTGCCAACATCTTGAGCAAGGTGAGGTTGCTTATTCGCTCTTGCTGCTAGGTCCACCTTGTGCTTACGGGCCTCCTCATTATTTAACCCTTGAGAATTGCATCATTGAAACAACCCATTTCTGCAAGAGTAAGAAAGATAATAAGTGTTAATAACATGACTTATCCTAAAAAATAAAGAATGAAGGAAAAGAAAAAGAAGAAGAAGAGAGAAAACAAAGGAAAAATACCCTCGAAGAGACATGCTCATGTAAGGGTGTGGAGATGTGTAAGTGAATGGTTTCGTCATCGAAGTTCGAAAGGATAAACTAGGGAAGCCCTCCTCAACTAAAGGATAAACTAGGGAAGCCTTCCTCTATCACAACAGGTGTTGAAAAGTTTGTCAAGATCTGTGCCTCTCCTATAGGAAAACCCCATTTGGCTATGGAAATATTCTCCCTAGTCAACAACTCATGAAAAGGATGAGGGACTCGAGGAATCAACCGCACTATGGCCTCATGACATGGAGTAAAAACTTCATTAATGGTGGGGAGGCGAATTGCATGGGCTTCTCACTCCTCGTCCCAATACCATTGGAGGGGGGGGCGCATTCGAACTAGCCGGGGGCTTCACCATAAACCATTTCATCTTGAAATCTTCCTTGTTTGAAAGATTAAGAAAAAGTTTCTTAATCCTTGACAGTCGCTAGAGCGTGTAAAGCTCGTGCGACGGTCGATCCATTTCACCTAGTATAAGTAACTAAATATCTCAATGGTGGCCTCTACTCCATGCTGGTAGCATAGAATAATGAAAGCCACTAGTTGGGCCCACCTATTGGGATGAAGCTAGGCTGAGACTAAGTGATTCTCCATTAAAAAGTTCATCCCAAAATTAGGAAGAAGGAATCGAACATTGGCAAAGCTTTGTGGACACCTATAATCGAACACTGGCAAAGCTTTGCGGACACCTATACAATTGTTGAACACCTGGGTAGTGTAGGTGTTCCCTTCCTTTGGGAGCCCTACTTTGTAATCTTCATGAAAAGGAAATGAAGAGAAAATTCTCGCAAAATCATCCCTCAAAAGGCGAGAAGGAGTTTCTAAAATTATATACGCTTTCACATTGGGAGATGAGTCTACAAGTTTGTTTTACCTTCATCATTAATCTAAATAAACCTACAAAGAAGAGGTGGTGAAGTTATAGAGAAGAAATCTAGTCAAGTAAAAAGAGAGTTTTTGAGAAAGTCTCTCGAGTGAAGGAGTCTAATAGAATCTCAAGATCCAACATAAGTGTCTCAAGTAAAGTAATTCGAAAAGGTCTCTCAAGAGGAAAAGACTTGTAAGTGAGTTCGAGAGAGTCTTTTAATGAAGCGAAGTCTGGGAATGAGTCCAAGAAAGCCACTAGCCTTCTAGGAGGCTGGGTAAAATTGCAATTCACCTTGGTGTAAAAGTGAAAGGAAATGACTGTGGTCCCTACTTTTTTATATATGCCCCAGGGAGACGAAGTGATGGGGACACGTCATTCTAAATGAAAGCTCGTGGGAGACCTCGGGTATTGGATTAAGAGACAAATCGACAAGACACGTGGCGTTTCATGTAAAAGCCTATGAAAGGATATCCATCGATGGATTAAGGCGAAAAGATCCAATATGGTAAAGACCATAATAAAAGTTAAAAAATCATCCCCTTAAGTGAGCAATCAAAGAGTCTCTCGTGAAGGAGCCTCTTAGAGAGAGCATGATTCAGCAAAAAAAATACTCTTTCACTTGGAAGACTCGAAAGAAAGAGCAGGGAGCAATTGATGTATAGGTGGCCAAAGAAACCCATTTCCAAAATGCCCATAAGAAGATAAACCCCAAAAGTACAAAAAAAAATCTATCGAGCAAAAGAACTCAAGAGACCCTCTTAGCTGAAGGGCTCCAAATAAACCCCCCTCAAGCAATTTCTCGTAAGGGATTCCCTTAATACTTAATGCAAACCATTACCTCTAAGATCCTTTCTTTAAAAGTCAAAACAAACAATCCTAAGATTAGGAAGGCCTCGCCATTTGTCATCTACTGCCTATATAAATAAGACATGATCCCTTATTCCAAGTATACGAAAAATACTACACCAAACACACTGCCTCTTCTTTTAATTTCCAACAGATCTAACTTAAGTATTCGAGGGTTTCCGGAACACCCTACACCCTTTAACCAACTTCTTGTTTTCAAAAACTCGACAACTCGGACAATTTTTAGACCTCTAAATTTATTGTTATATCTAAGTAACAATGATATGAATATAATTAGTATTGCAAATTAAAAATTTAATAAAAATAAAATTACAATATAAAATATTAATAATATTAATAAATGGAAAAAATGATTAGTAACAAATAATTTATTGTACTATATATTATGGTTTTAAAATTGACTAATAATAAACAGAAAAAATATTAATGATAATAAAATTTTGACGATCATAAATTCTCTGAAATTATAGAAATGAATTAACATTCATAACCGATACCATTAATTATTATCACTAATATTGTAATATTAGTAATGTCAAGAATATGGTATTGGTAACGTTAATCTTATCATATTATCAATGATTATTGTATTGACAGTATTAATTTCATAATATTAAAAAATTTATTAATATATGTAATATTATATTATAATAATATTACTAATAAGAAGATATTGCAACTATGTAATAATTAAACACCTGTTTAGATAAACATTTTGAACATTTTTCATGTAAGAAAATAATTGCTCATATTTAACCACTGGATACGTTTTTTAAATTTTCTGTTAAGAAGAAAAATTGGAGATGAAATAGACAAGCAAAGATAAAAAATTAAAAAACATTTTCTATAACTAAATAGCCCCTAAATATTCCCGCCCCAGATATAACTTTCCCCGAAGCACATTTCAGGACCCACTAAGGGGGTGTTTGGCTTAGCCTTTTTTTAAAGCAAATTTTAAACCGTTTAGCTTTTAAATTGTGTAAAATTAAAAAGTTAGATAAAGTTTAAATTGATAACATATTTAAAAAAATATACTTTAAGCTATCAATTATATAATTATGTATTTGATTTGAAAGAATTGATAAAAAAATTAAAATAGACATGTTACTAAATAATACAAATAGAATATATAAAAATATTATTTTTTAATAAAAATAAATTATAAATTGATATCCAACTAATAAAATTTTATTATTAGATGTTGATAAATTATACATAATTATTAAAAAATATATTAATTTAATATATATGTTAAATATAAAAGTAATTTTTAAATATATATATATGTATATATACGCAAACACAAAGCGATGGGGGATGGGGATGCTAGCGATGGAGGAAGCAATAATGGATGATGGAGTCGTGGGCGATAAAGAATGGAGAAGTTGATGCAGGAGGCGAACGACAACAAGGGACATGGAAGCGACAATGATGGAAGCTAGAGGCAGTGGCTGCTAGGGATGGGTTTGGAGTCAGCAGCTGATGGAGATGGAGATGAGGCTGGAAAAAAAAGGCAAAGATAGGGAAAAGGATAGAATATATAAATATTTGAGAATAAATTTCTCATTTACTTGGAGACCGCAAGAAGCATATTTGAAAAAGTTGAGGGGGAAAACTTTTTTCAAACGTTGTTGAATTAACTTAAAAGTTAAGAAACATTTAAGCTGTTAAATATTACCAAAAGCATCAAAAAATTTACTAAACTTATAAACTACTACTATTTCAATAGCTTATGACTTAGTTTGGCTATGTATTTTTAGAGACAACTTTTAAGCTTTTAAGTTGTTTAAAACTTTTAAATTAAGTAATATTTAAACTAATAAACTGTTTAGATAAATATACTTTTAAACTATCAATTAAAAATTATGTGTTTAATTTATAAAATCTAATAAACTTTTATATCTTGAGAAAAAGATTAAAATGAACATGATCCTAAATGATACAAATAAAACACTAAAAAATATTAATTTTTAATCAAATAATTTATAAATTAATGTCCAATTACTAAAATACTTACAATTATATGTTAATAAATTATATATAATTATTAAAAATATATTAATATAATACTTTAAGTATAAATTTAGATTTAATTTATATAAATTTTTAATATATATGTTAAGATATTATATAAAATTTCTTATTTATATATATATATATATTAGAATTTGA
This sequence comes from Diospyros kaki, assembly GCA_036245055.1. Lineage (NCBI taxonomy): Eukaryota > Viridiplantae > Streptophyta > Magnoliopsida > Ericales > Ebenaceae > Diospyros > Diospyros kaki. The sequence goes on from BSEG01000016.1 coordinate 38,309,360, forward strand.
TTATTTATAGCTCTTTAGTAGCTCCAACTACTTTATTAAGTGAGTATATGTATATGATTCATCTAGATACAACGACGAGGAGATTCGATTTGTGGCGTTGGGCTACGACAACACTGGGTGTCTTGTAACTCTGGGTGACGACGACGTTCGTGGCTTCGTCGAGATTCAAGGATGGCGTTGTGAGATGACAATCTTGGCTTCGTTGAGATATGGCGATGGCGTTGGGCTGCGACAGCACTAGGTGTCTTGCGACGTTGGGTAGCGACAACAACTATTTATGGAGGAGGAGATCCAGCATGACGGTAATGGAAGAGGCACTGAAAGGAAGATGGGAGAAAAGGGATAGGAAGTGTAAATATTGAAAATGTAAGAAAGTAAAATTGTAAATGAGTTGGCTAACTCAAAAAGTCCTTTACAGGGTTTTTACAAAAATTGGTGGATGATGGCTTTTTACAAACACTATTAGGTTAACATTTAAACTGTATAGCTTTTAAACTGTTGATGCCAAACATGTAAAAAAATAAACTTGATAGCTTATAAGTTAAACTAATAGCTTATAAGCGGTCAAACCGCGAAGCCTATAGTCAAACCGGTAGGCCAAACACCCCCTAAACTTTCTAGAAAACTATGGAACAAAAAAGGGTTTAATGGCTACACTTACGAGGTGGACAATCATACCAACTCCAAAAGCAATACTTCAGAAAACTTTTACTATGCAAATACCCAGAGAGTTGAATAGAAAGGCTCAATGGTATTGAGATTCAACACACACATACATATATATATATAATGCAGTACCTCCTTCAAGAAAAGCCGGCGACTTTGCAGTAATACTCCAATTTGAATTTGAGACCTAGCAAACAGATCATAGATGGTTTGGGACTGAAGCTTTTTGGTAAAAAGAATGAATAGGCGAGAGCTTAATGCCAATAATGTATTACCTCACATGCGCCGTTTTTTCTTTTCTGGGGTCGCATGCACCTGTGGTTTGATTCCGTACGTTTTCAGCTGAAAATTTTCAAAAGCCTCGGAAATTGCTCCTACCTGCATTTTGTTTAGAATAATTCTGTGTTAGTCAGATAAAAATGCAGTGAAAACAAAAAACCGCACTGTGGTATAATTTGCTGACCAGCTCTGGCTTCTTCGAGTACACCCTCACTATCATATCTTGATAAGATGTTGGAAGCAAGTGGCTGATGCGATCATCAGGAATCGAGAACTTCTCCTCACTGTCATAGTCCTGAAGAAAATTAAGTATAGCTGTTAGAAAGGATAGATTCTATTAGGGAGTAAGAAGAAAGTTAATGATTCACACAAAGTAGTACAAATTCAACTGAATGTTAGGGAGCGAATCAAGCAATAAAGAAAAAACCTGAAACAAAATCGCACACACACAAAGACAAAATTTACGTGATTCGGAAAAGAATGCTTACACCCATGGCCACACTAGGTGTTTTTCACTATTTGAGAAGGTTTCGATTACAAGAATTATGCCCACATGTTTATAGACACAAAGTAGGACAAATTAACTCCTAATTAGAACAGGATTCCTAATCTGTTTAGTTTTGCATAGGTATTATGAATCGAATCAAACTCTGTATCTCCAATATTGAATACTGGTATTGATGAGAGAATAACAGAACACACATGTGGTCGACCTGTCTTTCGGCTTCCAAATACCTACAAATTTGAGGTTTTTAATCCCGCATTGTATGGTATCTTATGTTAACTGTGTGAAATTCATGCTGGTCTCTAGGTTTGCAATTATTTGGTATTCTTAAAGCTTAAACAGTCCAAGAATAATCATTTCACCGTGAGATTGTAATCGTCACAAATACAATGCAGGAAATAAATACCAAGAAATGAAACTTCCATCAGATTTAGATGACCAAGAAGGCCCATTACATTTATTAAACCTACTAGGAAAAAATAGATCAGCTTACTCAGCTTCAGCAGAATAACCAGTATTCTATTCTGTCAGCGTGAGTTTAACTAACTTACTATGTAAAATGAGAAAAAGAAACAAAAAAGCATGTCAATGTTATCAGTGGACCGTGCCCCTAAATGAAGACATAACAAGTCAAGTTAAATCTTAGGGCTTGCTTAAAAGTACTTTGTAGCCTTCAAATATTAACGTAAAATTAATAGATAATCGCACTCAAAGCTAAAATGCCATACTACTTAAAACTTTCATTTGCATATAGAAATTTTAAGGAATCAATCAAATATTTATTCCCAGAGATATATATATATATATATATATCTGAAAAATAAAAAGAATGTTGGAAGTTTTAATGAAAAGAATGTACCGTACTTTTATACTTTCATTGATCCAAGAGATGCACTATATATACACACAATCCCCTGAAAATTCTCCTAAAATACAAGAGTAGATTACAACAATTTAGATAATAACATATTCCAGATTAGAATTTATTTGAACTAGGACTTCCTTATCTGGTTTTGGAACAGCTTTATCCTTCCTTTCTTTTATCTTCTTGGTTCGAACTTTTCCAATCTTTTCTCATATTAATCTCATCTTCTTATCTCCTTATCTACCCGTTTACAGCTTGAAATTATTTCTCCTTTTTCCTTTATCTTCTCCAACAATATCTAACACATTTTTGTTTTAACTCATCATTAAGGGTGCGTTTGATAGCATGGAAAATACATGAAAAATGTCACACCTAAGGAATTGAATTTCATCTTTGGTGTTTGACACACTACATTTTCCATGGAATTCAATTCCATGGAACAACTATTAAAGCATATTTTTGCCTCTTTTCTATGAAAAATTCCATCTAGGGGGGAGATGGTTTTTGTTTTCCATGCAAGTTGGAAAATACTTTCTTTTCCAACTAAATGCTATCAAAAACACCCTAATAACAACATGCAGTGAATTTTATCGTGGTAACACCCAATATTGCATTTTAGGCAACATGCACAGGGAACAGAAAGAAACAAAACATTTGTGGTCCTAATCTCCGTTTATTATTTCAGCAGTTTCTCCACTTCTTTTCCATGGTAGTTGATAAGAAAACACAATCACCAATTTGTTTCCAAGTTTCTTTCGTGCACAACAGGATTGTAATGCTAAAATAGTGTTGTGTTGCCCTGCTTATAACTATGAAAATCATTGACATGCTCAATGGACAAGCACCCAAAACCAAAGTTCACCTCATAGGCCATCTGAAAATCATATAATCATCACGCCATACAGGTATCAACATTTAACCAAGGAGATGAGAAAGGAAGAGCATTAAGCATAGGCAAGAACGAGTCATGAAGAGTTCCCGCAATAAAATTGAACACCATACCTTAAAAAAATTGATGCTGAAAGAGTCCATACATGCAAAAGAAAGAGAGAATATTCAGTTAATGAGCATATTGTGTGAGAGAGAGGGGATAGGAAGTGGTGAACCACGAAATTAGCATAAATAACCTGTTATAATTTAAAATACCTCTCAAGAGGATTAAGCCTCCCACGTGTCAAATCAATCCTGACATTGCAAATGGCAACATCTTCCTCTCTTAAAATGACTCCACCAGTTTTCTGCACAATAAAGATCACCCAGTGTCCCAAATTGAGAAAACCCACCCACGTCTATAGCAAAAAAACCCAGGTATGTATAGAACATCAATAACAAAGTTTGTGTAAGCACCTGTGAGCAAACAATATCCTGTGCTGTAACATCTTTGAAACTTTCAACTCTGTCTTTAGGAACTGCATACTCATTACAGAACTGCATGTATAAATGAAAGATCTAGCTTAAACTTCACCTTTCACAACTCTCAATGGTGAAAACCAAGCCTGTCAACTTGATGCATGTTATGAGACTGCAACCAAGACTCCTAGACATGAAATAATTAAGATTGATTGAAATACACACTTGAGCTTGAATACCTGGTACAAGTCCCTCCTGCGAACGCGCAGGATCAAATCTCTAGCTTCCCTTAATTCTTGATCTGGAGCTATCTCAATTGTTTTTAGTATCGTATCATCTAACTGCATCCCCAGTAATAAAAAAAATATATAGTTATTGTTAAGAGGATCATGATATTTGCTTATGATCTTTATATTAACTATATATACTTAGATGATTCGTATGTATTTTGTGTATATCCTAAGAATATACTGTTTCCTTACATTAGAATAGGATGCATGTATATAAGAAATTGTACACCTCATTTATGAAATACACTTCCACATTCTTTTATTTTACATGGTATCACAGCCAAAACCCTAACCCTAGCCTTTTATTAAAAGGAAAAAAAAAATAACCCTGGCTTCTTAAACAGCCACTGCCGCTGTTGCTGTCACCTTCAGTCAGTGTCTGACTGTTGCAACCACAATGCATCTTTCTTAATGTCCTTCTTGCGATGCCTCCTCCTGATGACTCCTCCAGTTCCAACAGCAACTCAGACGTGACACAACGCAAGGTGAGGCAACCAGGATCGCATCTCTTCAACAGATATGTGCTTGTTGCCCACTCGCCACCATCTCAGCACTCGTCTCCAGCGCCGACTAATCGTATCCAATGATGACAGCATAGATCTACTGGATCTGACCTTCCCTTTGTGCATTCTGTCTTCTTGGGCAACTAAATCAAGGTTAAAGTCGCTGAGAGTGATGCATCGCATTCGCATCCTTTCGAGAACTCTGATCTGAAATCATTCTCTTTGGTTGCATTGCATTGTGGTTGTTCTAGTTGTATGGTACTGTTGTTCTGGTCTAGGGTTTTAGGAATGCCAAGATGTCTTCTGTCTACATTGGAAACTTACACACATAAGTCACTGAGTGAGAGCTTGAAGATGAATTCTGCATGTTTGGAGTTACATGCAGTGTTTAGGTTGCAAAAAGGCGGCTAGGTTATGCTTTTATTGACTTTGATGACCATAGGGGTGCACATGATGAAGTTTGGAAACTGGTAGGTAAGAATGGCTAGCAAGTTGAGAAGTCTCACAACTCTAGAGATATGGTGGAGTCGTGGCATTGGATGTGATCATCCTGGAGCAACTAATACAACCCCTAATAGATCGTCTTCAATGACTACCTCAAGGGAAGAGTATGCTCAATTCCTTTAGTTCCGAGCAACACAGCACAACCCGTCATCTATAGCATCTTTTGCTCGCACCGATAACCCCACTACTTGTTTTACACAATCCTCTTCTCTCGGTCCACGGATCTTTGCCTCAAGTGCTACTAACCACAAGTTTGATAATAGTTCTCTATTCTCTAATATCCAAAGTTCAGTCTCTTTACCTCGTGTTACACTAGTTAATGGCTCTCAAGCATCAATCAATAGTATTGGGAGTGTTAAACCCCTTTCTACTTTGCCCTTATCATTTGTTCTACATTTATCACAATGTCCCTTTAATTTACTTTCTATCAATTAACTTACTAGTGAGTTTAATTATGTCATAACCTGTGCTAGAGGCATGAGTCTCGAGGATTATACTTGTTAAATAAGATAAATAAGAGGTATTAGTGTAATTAACTTAAAATACTTGTATATATATTCTTTTGTATTATACACTTTTAGTAGAATACATAGATTATTTTATTCACATGGTATTAGAGCGAGGTTGCGGGTTAGAGCCGTTGTAGAAGCAAATTTTTTTTTTTTTTTTTTTGGGGGGGGGGGGGGAGAGAGGGATTGTTGGGTTCCTAGAATCCAAAATTCTTCTAGGAGCTCGCTGTGGAGGTTCTGTGCTGCCAGGGTTTAAGGAAATAAAGTTGAGCCTCTATTAACAATTATACCTTTTGGCATGGTGGTAAGCATTTGATCCTGGGTTTAACTGGTATCAGAGCCATTACTAAAACCCTAACCCTAGATCCCGCCGTTGCTGCCCTTCAACGCCGTTGTCGACTTGTTCTTTCCGCCACCGGCCACCTCGTTACTCATTGTCATGAGATCTGCTTTTGTTACCATCAATTTCAGTTCTCTAGTGCAGCCACTTGTCGATCACTACTGTTTGCCTTCAGTTGTCGTTCGACGACTGTCGCCTTCATCTTCCTCTTCGTTGTCTTCTCCATTAGTAGCCATCACCGATTGCTCCATCCTTCCATCTTGCGACATATTATTCTCTGTTCTTTTCGGCTACCTGTTCGCTTTCCTTCTATCGTCGCTAACTTCACCGCTGCTACTGAGGACCTGTGCCTTCGCCACCATCAATCCCCCCGATCGGGATATAGTATATCATAATCATGGACACAGTCAGATTGTGGGATATACGGATGCTGATTGGGCAAGATCACCAAGTGATAGGCGATCCACATCTGGATATTGTGGTGGAAACCTAGTCTCTTGGAAAAGTAAGAAATAAATTGTTGTCATCAAGTCCAGTGCAAAAACTAAATATAGAGCAATGGTCGTAACAATATGTGAGCTAATGTGTAATGTGCTAAAACAATTAATTGAGGAGTTGGGAGTTACGTAGGTTAAGTCTATGCAACTGATTTGTGACAATTAGGTTGCAATGCATATTACTTATAATGTCGTGTTTCATGAGAGAACCAAGCATACTGAAATTGATTGTCACTTTTTAGAGAAAATGTGCTCTCTGAGGATATAGTTACAACATATGTGGGTTCTAATGATCAGTTGGCTGATTTACTCACCAAGTTGCTTAGAGGTTCTCGTGTAAATTACATTTGTACCAAGCTGGGCATGCTCAATATATATGCTCGAGTTTGAGTGAGAGTGTTAAATAAGATAAGTAAGAGATATTAGTGTAATTAACTTAAAATACTTGTATATATACTCTCTTATATTATACACTTTTAGTAAAATACACAAATTATTTTATTCACAATACTATCTCTCTTCATCTGCTCCATCTGTGGCTCATACTACCATTGCTTTGCCCCTTAGAGTGTGAGTCATCTCTATCTAGTCTAAAGAAGATGGTTCCCAATTTGTCCAATATTTGCCTTAAGAGTGTGAGTCATGTCTATTTGGGAAACATAGTCATAGTTCATTCCCAAGTAGAGTCAATAAGCATGTCAGTTCCCCATTTTTAGTTCATTCCGACGTGTGGGGTCCTAGTCATGTGCCTTCAAAACAAGGCTTTCGTTATTTTATTACCTTTATTCATGATTTTCACGTACTATTTGGGTACATCTAATGAAAAATCATTCAAAACTATTTTCCATCTTTACCACCTTTTGTGTGGAAATTCACACTCAATTCAATTTGTGTTGATTCCTATGTGAAATTCAAGAGAAAGAAGAAAGGAAAGTTCTCGTCCACGGCTGGAAGCTAATCTTAAGTGTCGAGTTTTTTAGAAGTTTCTAAATTCTATTTAGGATAGTTTCCTAATTCCAATTTAGGATACTTTCCTAAAGTGTATTGTTGTAAACTTTCCCAAGTTGTAAATACTCACCCTATAACTAGGGTTGTATGATAATGAAAAGAGACACACGGTTTTCATTCATTCTTACATGGTATTAGAACCATGCTTCTAATTTTTTCCAGCCTTCATTGCACCCCAGTACTTTGTGTTTCTTCCTGGCCTTCATTGCCATCCTTCGAAAGCTAGTGCTCTTAACTCCTCCTTGCTATTTTGCCTTCACTGCACCATCCCACTCCGTTTATCTCACCAAATATATCTGAAATCTCCAAGATTGCTCTATCAATGACCTCAAGAGAGACTAATCCGTTTGATAAGCCCACAGGAAGTCTGCCTACAAGTGATCTACCTGGGATGCACCACTCCTATCGCTTGGATGGCCAAAATTATCTATAGTGGGCTTAGTTGGTGAAGACCTTTCTAAAAGGAAGAGGAAAGATAGGCCATTTAACAGTACTAGGCCCCAAGGTATCAGATCCCAGATTCTCAGCTTGGGACATAGAAGATTCCATGATCATGTCATGGCTGTGGAGTGCATACAACACGAGATTAGTAAAAACTATATGTTTTTGTCCACTGCTAAGACATTTGGGAGATGGTTAGGCGAACTTACTCTAAAGTTCAGAATGCCTCAGTCATTTTTTAGATTAAAATGAAGTTGAGTAGTACTAAGCAAGGGGCCTTAATAGTCACTGAATATTATAACAAGATGAATGGATATTGCCTTGAACTTGACCATTACCAAGACATTAAGACGGTATGTAGTGAAGATGTAGCCACCCTTAATTTTATTCTTGAGAGGGATAGAATTGTAGAGTTCTTAGCAGCTCTCAATGCAGAATATGACTAGGTTAGGGTACAAGTCCTTGGAAGAGAAAAACTTACATCCCTTAAGGAAGTTTTTTCTATTGTCCAAAGTGAGGAGAATAGGAGAATAGCTATGCTTGGTGAGACCAGCTCTAAAGGATCAGCCATGCTAACTAATAAGGGAGAAGGAACAAAATTCATAACTCAACAAGGGAAGTCTGAGGGGTCATCCAAGTCACAAGGGAAAGACGGATTGTGGTGCACCTATTGTGAAAAACCTAAACACACTTGGGAGACTTGCTTCAAACTACATGGAAAGGAGGTTGTGTTGGAAAAAATAAGGGGTTTCAGAAATCTACCCTCTAGGAATCAAGCCTACCTTTCAAGCAAGCAAGAGGAGGTTATGGATAAGGCAAAATCTGCGGCTAGAGCTGATCTCAACCAACCAAATGCAGATGAAATCAGCAAACTTAAAGTGTTTTTGAAAATTATTTAGGATGGGTCATGCTCTCTTGCCCAGCAAGATAATTGCTAGCACTCTTAACTCTCTTATTGCCCCAAAAAATCGATAGGGATAACTTGTGGATTCCAGACTCGGGCGCTATAGACCACATGTCTCATGACCTCACTATTTTTGACACTTATAAGCCACTTGACAGTGTTCTAAAAGGTGACCAGCATTAGGTGGCCCCTGGCCGCTGCGATTAACTGTTGATCGGCACCCTTAGGCGCCTAGCTGACGCCTATCAACTTGGGTAGCCTAGCCGCAGGTGCCGCCTGTGGCTGCCTATCTACCTAGGTCACACGCCACCTGGGCTGTCTGGGTCATCTCTCGTTGCGCACCGCCTGACTCGTCGCTTGCTCTCTCCTTGCCGTCGCCGCCACTACTGCGAATCGTCTCCCTTCTGTTCTCGATTTTCGTCCTCCAATACGTATGGCCATCATTTGGGTTTGAAGTTCTTCTTGTTGTTGTAGCAACTGCTAGTTCTCGATCTTCTTCCTTCGCCAAGTGGTGTTGTAGCAGCTGCTTGTTGCTGTTGCTGCTTGTATTTTGTTGTGTTGTTGATTTGTTTGTTTTGTATTTTGTTGTTGCTTATGTTATTTTTGTTATGTCTTTATTTGATTCTATTGTTTCTAATGCTTATAAGCTGTGTTTCACAAAGTCAAGAGTCTAAACTCTAAACTTAATAATCTATATTAATGTTTCATAATTATTGTTTAATTTATATGTGCATTTGGGATAATATGAATTTCAATTTGTATGTACATTTGAAATAATATGAATTTTAATTTAAAAAATAGCAAATTTTCTAGGCCCCGCCTAGGCGCTAGACCCCAACCTAGCGCCCGACTAGTGCCTAGCGCGTTTTAAAACATTGCCACTTGAAATTCTTAAACATATTACCATTGCCAATGGAACGTCCATTCCTATAAAAGGTCAGGGCACGGCCACTATTAACCCTATTCTTCCTGTCAAACAGGTTTTGCATTTCCTAACCTATCTACCAACTTGATTTCTATGTATCAACTTACTAAGGATCTCAATTGTCGTATTTTTTTTTCTTCTCATGCTTGTGAATTTCAGGAAGTGAACACGGGGAGGATGATTACTGTTGTTGAGGAGTGGAATGGGTTGTATCTCTTAAGAAGGGAGAATTTGAAGCCTAAAGGGACTCAACCTAAGCTAGCGCTCGTCCTAGTCTTCTACAGCTCTCACACACATCTGGCTTCATTCTTATTGGCTGGGACACCCTCTTTTTCCATTACTGAAAAGCATGTTACTCACAGTCCTAATTAATAGAGTACCATAAAAACTGCTTGGCCATCAAAGTCTTTTTCAGTGCCTTTCATCCCATTTTCCTGACACCAGCCTACATAACTCTCTTTCCCTTAAAGTCTTTGGTTGTGTAGCCTTTGTTCAAATTCCTAAGCAAAATCGAGACAAACTTGATCCTAGGGCTCTTAGATGTCTATTTCTTAGCTATTCACCTACCCAAAAAGGTTACAAATGCTACCATCTTTCCACTAGAAAATTCTTTGCTTCTAAGGATGTGACATTTGTTGAATCTCAACCATTTTTTGGTTTTTCTCACCTTGGTCCCCAAGGGGAGAATCAACAAATGGGTGCCAAGGAAGTTTCCTTCCTAGTTTAGATTTAGTTCCTATAGAGACAAAAGAGACCACTGGATCAGCATATGAACCAATCCGTGATCATCACTCACCTATTTCTAATGAGCAAAACATAACACCCCCGATGCATTTCTCCATTTTAGCCAACCTACCTAAATTCTATGTGTGACATCCTCGTGAATTTCTCCATCTTTTTGAATCACTGATCCCAAATATCGAAAATGGTCTTTTTTTTATAAGATTTGGTCTTCCAATTTTATTATAACATCCTCCACTCTTGCATTCTTACTAAATTTACATTCCATATATTCTGTTTTCTTTCTGCTTAATTTAAATCCCTTAGATTTTAAATTGTTTCTCCATAACTCAAGCTTAGTGTTCACTCCTTCTTTTGTTTCATCCACCAACACTATGTCATCTGCAAATAGCATACACCATGACACCTCTATCTGAATTTATTTAGTGAGTTCATCCATTACTAAAGCAAATAAATATGGACTTAGTGCAGAACCTTAATGCAATCCTATTGTAATTTTAAACGATCCAGTATCCCTTCCGCATGTTCTGACCCTTGTCTCTGCACCATGATACATGTCCTTAATGACTTGTATATAGGCTATTCGGACTCATTTCTTCTTTAAAACCCTCCATAATACTTCTGTAGCGACCCTATCATAGGCCTTTTCTAGATCTATAAACACCATATGTACGTCCTTCTGATGATTCCGATATCTTTCCATTAGACGTCTCAGTAGGTATATAGCTTCTATTGTTGACCTACCAGGCATGAAACCAAACTGATTTTCCGAGACCTCTGTTTCTTTTCTGAGGCTCTGCTCCATTATTCTCTCCCAGAGTTTCATGATATGGCTCATTAACTTAGTTCCTCTGTAATTTTCACAGTTTTGAACATCTTCTTTGTTTTTATATATAGGGACCAAAATACTCTTCCTCCATTCATTTGGCATCTTTTTTTATTTAAGGATTGCGTTAAATAATTTCGTTAGCCAGAAGATACCCTCTTCTCCCATGCATTTCCATGCTTCTATTGGTATATTATCCGGTTCCACCGCCTTATGATTTTTCATCTTTTTTAATGCTTTCCTTATTTCATTTGAACTTATGCGTCGAAAAAATGTATAGCTCACGTTCCCTTCGGAGTTACTAAGATGTCCCAACCTAACTCTTGTGCCGCCATCATCATTGAATAATTTTGTAAAATACTCCTTCCATCTCTCCTTAATCGCTCCCTCATTCACTAATACATTTTGATTTTCATCTTTTATGCATTTCACTTGATTTAAATCCCTTGTTTTTCTTTCTCTTGCTTTAGCTAATTTATATATATCTCTTTCTCCATCTTTTGTATCAAGTCATTTATATAAATTCTCATATGCTTTTAACCTTGCTTCACTAACAGCCCTTTTTGCTGCCTTTTTTTATTCTTTATAATTTTTTTTGATTTTCTTCATTGTTGCACTGATATACAACCTTATAGCAGTTTTTCTTATTTTTAATTTTCAATTGTGCCTCTTCATTCCACCACCAAGACTCTTTAAGGTTAGGGGCTCTACCATTTGTCTCTCCAAGCACTACATTTGTTGTGCTTCTCAGGGCATTAGCCATTTCTCTCCACATTTGGTTTGTCTGTCCTTCTCCATTCCATTCTCTTCTACCCCTTAATTTTTCTTTGAAAATTAGTTGTTTGTCCCCTTTTAGATTCCACCACCTGATTCTTGGATTTTGTTTTATGTGATTTTTTCTCTTCCAATTTTTTATTTGGTCGTCAAGTAGTAGAAGTCTATGTTGAGTAGTCAAACACTCTCTTGGTATCACCTTACAATCCCTACAACATACCCGATCCTCGTCTCATGAGGAAGTAATCTATTTGAGTGCTTGATGTGACATTTTTATATGTGATTAAGTGTTCGTCCCGTTTTTTTAACCTAGTATTGGTAATGATAAGCCCATATGCCATTGCAAAATCTAGAATAGACTTACCCTCATTATTAATTTCCCCGAATCCATACCCTCCATGTACCTCTCTATAGCCATTTCCGTCTCTACCCACGTGACCATTTAAGTCACCTCCTATAATCACTTTCTCTCCTTTTCGTATCATTTGTATGAGTCCCTCTAGGTCCTCCCAGAATTTTGCTTTTATCTCCTCATCTAACCCCGCTTGTGGTGCATATGTACTAAAGATATTCAGTCATTCTTCCTAGAATAACTTTTACCATAATAATCCTATCCCCTATTCTCTTTACATCCACTACCTCATCTACTAAGCTTTTATCCATAATAATCCCCACTTCATTTTTCGTTCGATTATTTCCTGTGTACCATATTTTATATCCAGTTTCTGACAAAGTTTTTGCTTTTTTCCCTACCCATCTCGTCTCTTGAAGGCACATAATATTAATCTTTCTCCTAATCATCACATCTACCACTTCCATAGGTTTGCCTGTTAATGTTCCTATGTTCCATGACCCAATCCTTAATCTATGATTTTGTTTTTGGCTTTGACTTTGAATTTGATTTTGATTTTATTTTTGTTTTTGGTTTTGGTTTTGATTTTGATTTTGATTTTGGACTAACTTATTTACCCACATCCGTCCAAGCAAATGCGAGAACCCTTGCTCATTTGTCACTACATCTAGACGTCAATGCAGTGGCCCTAGCTCACTTGGCACTACACGCAGGCAGTGCAGCGCATCGCTATGAAGGGTTACGCCCACGCCCAAACGATTTTTCATAATTTGTCTAGAGTTCATGTTTTGGATCCGACTAAGTTTTACGTTGGCTGTCGGCTACCTAACACAACCCTCCTCCTTTATCCGGACTTGGGACCGGCAGTGGATAACATCCCCAGGCGGAGTTGTAGAAGGAGATGAGAGCATTAGAGAAAAATAAAATATGGGATCTGGTGCCTAGACCAAAAGGGGTGGTTCTAATGGGCTGTAGATGGATTTTTAACTTAAAATATAATGTAAATGGGTCTTTAGAAAGATACAAGGCTCGATTAGTGGCTAAGGGCTACACCCAAACGTATGGGATTGACTAATTGGAGACTTTTGCTCCAGTAGCAAAGATGACCACTGTGAGGATCATCTGTAGCGGCCCACTATGGATGACAACTACAACAACTAGATGTGAAGAATGCATTACTTCATGGTGATTTAGAAGAGGAGGTGTTCATGAAACCACCACTAGGGTTTAAGAAGGGAAAATTAGATGAAGTATGCAAGTTGAAGAAGGCACTCTATGGCCTCAAGCAATCACCGAGAGCCTAGTTTGATAGGTTCTCCAAGGCCAAGAGACACATGGGATACCATCAGAGCAGGGGGGGCATACTCTCTTTTTTAAGCACTCATTAGAGGGAAAAGTGATGGATTTTCTAGTCTACGTGGATGGCATTATGGTCACAGGGGATGACATAGAACATAAGGTCCTAAAGAACAAGTTAGCTCAAAATTTTGAAATCAAAGACCTGGGTGTTCACTCAAATACTTCTTGGGAATAGAAGTAGCCTACTCCAAAACAAGTATTTTCCTATCCCAATGCAAGTATATTCTGAATCTTCTAAAGGAAACAGGTCTGCTAGGAGGAAAAGGAGCTTGAACTCTAGTGGAACCTAATACTAATTTGGGAGGTGATACTAGAAGTCCATCGATAGACAAAGGGAGGTATCAAAGGCTGGTGAGTTGGTTGATCTACTTGTCACACACAAGGCCGGATATTGCCTATGCAGTGAACTTGGTAAGCCAATTTATGCATAGCCCTACTAAGGATCATATGCAGGCTGGAAGAAGGATATTGTGTTATTTGAAAACAACACCAGGCAAAGGAATTTTATTCAAATTAGGTGATACTTCGGGCATTCAAGGCTATACAGATGCAGATTATGATGGATCTTTAATTGATAGAAGGTCTACTACCGGGTATTATGTGTTCTTAGGGGGAAATTTGGTCTTTTGACGAAGAAAGAAGTAGGGTATAGTGGACTATGGCACTTGGACCATGTGAATTGTTATGGCTAAGAATTGTTCTAGAAGATCAAAAAATTTCTGTTAAAGGTCCAATTAGATTATTTTGTAATAATTAATCAGTTATAAGCATTGCTCGTAACCCTGTGCAGCATGACAGGACTAAGCACATTGAGATTGACTGGCATTTTATATAGGAAAAGTTTGACAAAGGTATGATTCAAATTCCCTACGTTCCATCCGAGAAACACATGGTTGAACTTCTAACAAAAGGGCTAGAAAACTGTCGTCCATGGCTGGAAGTTGATCTAGAGTGTTGAGTTTTTTAGAAGTTTCTAAATTCTATTTAGGATAGTTTCCTAATTCCAATTTAGGATACTTTCCTAAAGTGAAGTGTGTTGTTGTAAACTTTCCTAAGTTGTAAATACTCAACCTTATAACTAGGGCTATATGAGAATGAAAAGAGACACGGTTTTCATTCATTCTTACAATGTGCAAATTTGTGTTCTTTGTAGTGATAATGCCCTTGAATATTTGTTTACACCTTTTAGATCTTCCATGGAAATGCGCAAATTCACACTTAATTCAATGTCATTTTTTTAGGACATTGTGGAAAGTATTAACAAGAAAATTGCAGTACAATAGTGCTTATCACCCACAAACAAATGGGCAAACTGAAGTAGTAAACAGGAGCTTGGGGAATTTGTTGTGTTGCCTTGCAAAAGACAACATCCGACAGTGGGATCTAATTTTACCACAGGCTAAATTTTCTTCTAACAACACTTTTAACTGATCTACTGGGAAGAGTCCTTTCCAAGTGGTATATGGAACAAATCCCAATCAAATTGTTGATCTCATGGATGTCTCCAATCAGCATATGGTTAGTGATGATGTTGTTGCTTATGCTAAGAATTTGAAAGAGGTACAAGAAGAAGTTAGGAAAAGGCTTGAATGTGGATCAAACGAATACTTGAAGAGCTAAAGTTTTCTCACTTAGTACCTATAGAAGTCTATTGTGACAACAAGGCTGTCATTTCTATAGCTCATAATCTAGTGTTGCATGACCGTACAAAACATATAGAGGTGGACAAACATTTCATCAAAGAGAAGATCGATGCTGGAATAATATGCATGCCATACCTTCCAACAACCGAACAAATTGTTGATGTTCTGACTAAGGGTCTACACAAGAAACAGTTTGATAAACTTATTAGTAAGTTGGCTATGGAAGACATCTACAAACCAGCTTGAGGGGGAGAGCTGGAATTATGCTGATCTAACATTGATCCTAGAATATTCTAGGATCAGTGTTTTATGTAAATATTATGTAAATATAGAAAGATAACAATTGTAGGATGCTGTCAATTATTTCCTTCTTTTTTTGCTAATAATCCTCTCCTTAAAAGAGAATGTTGTACACATTCATTGGAATCAATTAAGACATTTCTGGGTCTGATTTCTAAGTCCCTATTTGCATCAACTCACCAACTTGAGAGGGAGTGTCGAGAATCAAAGCTGGAATAAGTACAGAAAGTTAATGCTAGAATTAAGGATGTAATTAGTCTTTTGTATATAGAAATTTACCTTAATAGGTGATTAGGAAATCTGCATCTGTTTCCATATTCGTAAATCATCTACTGTATATATAATTCCATTGATTCATGAGGAATATTCAGAAATTCTTACCCTAATTCTCCACGTATTAATTATATATACTTTAGATGATTTGTATTTACTTTGTGTGTATCTTCGGAATATATTGTTTCTTTACATTAGAACAAGATGATGAATGTATACAAATCATTTATGAAGTACATTTTCACATTCTTTTATTTTACAGTTCAGGCAAACACCAAGTCTTAAATCCCAGCAGGTGAGGTTGGCTACATGGATTTTGCCTCATCAATCATCTAAAAACTCACAGTTCAAAAAAGCTCAAATATCAACTAAATATCAGGATAATTGTAGATAATTCTCCACACCTTCCAGTACTGAGAAGGATCCTGAACATGAGATGCAATGTCCAGATAATCATTTGCTTTCAACAAAGCATCTATGATCATGATCTCTATTGCCTAAAACGAATAAAAAAAGAATAACATTAAATTGTTTCAAAAATCAAATCTAAGCATCAAATGAAAATTAAACAAAATAACAGAACCCTGACAGAAAATGCTAAGTAAAAATTCAATCTAGTTCAAAGCAAAGTTGCTCTTGTACCTTTACTTTGGGATGCACGTAGACTGTTCTATACAGATCAGCACGAGTGGCAAATAACTTGTGGATAGTAAGATCTGAAATTTCATCATAAGTGTGAGTGAAATCATGATCAAGCATAACCAGGATGAGTAAATTTCCAGCAAAGGTGCTTACACTCTTTAGCACGATAACAGATCTCATCACCTATAACTCGCATTGTTTCCATTAACCTGCAAGGAACAAAGAAAAATTATTGCTCGAAATGTTATCTATGTGGCAGAGTTTGTATGTTTTCAGTTGGTTACAGATTATGTATATGATAAAAGCTATAGATAAAGATGATTGGCAAACTAAAATCCATGTAGCCAACCCCACAGCACTAGATTAAGGGTTCATATGTTATTGTTGGTTACAAATAAAATGTCACAGTTCACTTCCCATAAGTAGGATGCATGTAAAGTGCACCTCATTTGCACAATTTGATAGCCTTATTCACTGGCACAGGAGGGGGGGAAAGAGAATCAGAGAGATAACAAAGAGAGTTTTGAACAAGAACCGTTGAAACTGAAAGTTGCATCCAAGGCCACAAGCTCGACAATCACGGATGATGTAATCAAACCTGCAAATCAATTAAAACCGGAAGTAATTGTAACACATGCAATAGAACCAAACAAAAAGCTTGTGCTATAAAAAAATTGAAATGAAGGAAAAGAAGAAACTCAAATAGATAATAGTGAAAGAAAAAATTTAACTGACTTGTCAACATCAATTCCATTTCAACCATTTGCAACAATATCATATAAGAAATGCTTCTCCCTTGTGCTCTACATATTACACACACAAAATTACGAGTTAAATAATTGAGAACGAAACTACGAGCTGAAAAGTATACCAAAAAGTGGCAAAGGGGCTCAGCTAGGCATTAAAATATGCATCTGATATTATGTTAGAAAAACCTACTTTAGGTGAAGCAAACGCAGAGCTAGCAAGTATCATTTCCTGCCAACAAAACATAACCATTAAAGTGAGAGAAGAAATGGCTATTTTACCACCAAAAAGTAACTAAGAGGTAGGCAACATTTAATCATATCAAACATTCTGCACTCAAGCAAAAAAGGAACCTCAAGATAACAGGTGAGAACAATATTAGTAATGGAGTAACCATTACATTGTGATCCAAGTACTCTTTATATAATATTAGAGGTGTAGCTCGAGCTGTGCATGTCAAGTTAAAAAATAAAATATTTTAAATGAAGATTCATTGGGTAGCAATTGGTAGTTGCAATTTAGTTTTTATATTTTTTAGGCAAAATTTAAATGAAGATTAGATTTAGTGTAGTGATAAATTTAAGTATGTTATAACTTGAAGGTCATAAGTTCAAATCTTATTAGTAGAATTTATTTTTGTTCTTCAAACAAAATAAATAGAGGATAGTTTGGGAACTCACTTTCTTGGCAGGGCTTCATAACACTAAAACACCCTGTTTGCTTATATAATACTATAGATAATACGAATAGAAAATAACCAGCCATATTACTTAAAGGCCATCATCAACCTAGATAAGCTTATCACTATTAAACAACAGTCACACAGTGATATGGTCTAAAAATAGTTTCTACGCAAGTAGCCTATTGACAGATTCTAAAGAATGAAAAAGTTAAACCCATCACAACAGACTTATAATTTCTGATCTCTCCACATCACATAGAGAAGGCAAGCAACCAAGAGTGAAATGATGAACTCTAAAAGTTTGTTGGAGCAGGAATCTGTAGAGTGTTTGATTCTCACAAATACTATTTAAAGATGGTTAAGAGATTTGCAACAAAATTAGTGGCAAAAATATGTACACAATAAGGCACTGACCCCAAATAGAAACTACTCCTTGAATTTTAGCATTGCTCAAGATACAAGCATAATAAGTTTAGGACAAAAGAAACATCAAAGTATAGGAGGATTTTGGAAAAACAGTTGCATCTTTCATTTTCTTTTTCTAGATAGAACTTGGGGGAAATATGTACCAATGGTAAATGCCATTTGACAATCCAGCATACAAAACTGAAGAAACTAAGTAGAAAATTATGAAATCACACCACCGTGAATAATTTCATTGATCTGAAAAATATATATATACAAAAGTTCTAAAAAATCTGCTAAAAAAGCTCCGAACGATTCTCCTATTTTATAGGAGTAGATTACAACACTTTGCTATCTACCTTATGGATTTAGAACAACAATAACTAGGATAACTTATGACTAAATCATCCTTATTCTACCTTATCTTTCTATTTGAGTTTCCTGATTACACGAAACTATAATCCCAAGCCTCTTATAATTCCTTAGCTGCGTCCAACACTTCCCCTCAAACTGAGGAATAGATGTCAATCATTTCCAGCTTGCCTCTAAGATCTTCAAAACCTTGTTTTTACATGGCTTTAGTTACAATGTCTACTTCTTGATCTTCAGTAGGAATATAAGTGAGTCTTATGTCTCCTTCTTCTATCTCTTGCTTGACAAAGTGTCCATCAATTATGACATGCTTCATCCGGTCATGCTGCACTAGGTTGTTTACAATACTGATAGATGATTTGCTATAACTATAAAGTAATTTAGGAGATGATATAGGCATAGAAAGATCTTTCATTAGTCTTTCTATCCATATTATCTCACAAATCCTTTAAGCAATGGCTCGATACTCAGTTTCAACCCTACTACGAGCAATAACTTGTTTCTTGCTCCTCCAAGTCACTAAGTTTCCCCACAACTTGGTACAATACCCTGATGTGGATCTACTATCTTCAATGGAACTTGCCAATCCAAATCTGTATAGACAATAATTCTTCTATCCTGACTTTTCTTGAACAGTAGCCTTTTTCCAAGTGTTCCTTTGAGATACCTGAGAATATAGTAAGCTGCTTCAAGAGGTCTTTTGGTTGGTAGATGCATGAACTGGTTGATGATGCTCACAACATAGGCAATATCCAGCCTTGTGTGAGATAAATATATAAGCTTTCCTACTAAGTGTTGATATCTCCATTTGTCAACTTGATATTCTTCTTTCTCTTCTTTATTCTTCCAATTAGGATCTAGGGGAGTACTTGCTAGTTTACACCCTAGTTTGTCTGTTTCCCTTAGGAAATCTAGGGTATATTTTTTTTTTAGATATGAAGATACCCTCCTTGCTTCTTGCCACTTCCAATGTATCTTAATTCTCCTAGCTCTTTTACCTCGAATGCTTGTCTCAATTGATGATTATATCATCAACATAAACTATCAAAATTGTTCTTCTTCCATAAACTTCAATTCTTGTGAAAAGAGTGTAATCTATCTGCCCTTACTTGTATCCTAGCCATGGTTGTTAAACTCCCGATTTTACAGGTACGATTTTATGATTTTTTGTACCGAAAACCCTTACAATTTTACGATTTTGAAGTTGAATTGCACTCGATTTTATGATTTTACATGTCAAAAACCCTCTTACGATTTTAACAACCTTGATCCTAGCTTGTCTAGGGTATCACTAAATCTCTTAAACCATACTCTAGAAGATTGTTTAAGACCGTATAGTGACTTCTTTAGCTTGCATACTTTCCCTCTTGTGTTATTTTCCTCAAAACCTAATGGTATTCTCATATAGATTTCCTCTTCCAGCTCACCACCCAAAAAAGCATTTTTGATATTTAATTGGTGTAGTCTTCAGTCTAGATTTACTGCCAAAGATGACAAAATTCGGATGGATTTTAGTTTAGCCAATGGAGCAAATGTTTCCTTATAGTCCAAGCCATGAGTTTGAGTGAATCCTTGAGTTACAAGTATTGCCTTATACATGTCAATACTCCCATTAGACTTATACTTCATAGTGAACACTTATTTGCTACCTATTGCTTTCTTTCCCTCTTGTAGCTCCATAATTTCCCAAGTATCATTCTTTTCCAAAGCTTTCATTTCTTTTAAGACGGCTACCTTCCACTTTTCATCTTGTAGAGCCTGATAAATATCTCTAGGAATAGCCACATTATCAAGACTGACAATAAATGATCGATATTGAGGAGATAATCTTGAATATCCGAGATAATTTGAGATAGGATGTTTTGTGCAAGATCTTACCCTTTTTCTTAAGGAAATTGGAATACCTAGATCATCTTCCAATCTGTTTTGTACCTCAGTATCACTTGCAGCCACATTTTCTAGACTTATCTCCGGATTAGATGATTTGGTTGGCTAACGATCACGAGACCTTCTGGAATAAACCATTAATGGTGGTTTATTTTGAACCTGATCATCTTCTTGAATTGTGGTCTTCTCTTTCTTTCCCCCTTGATGGGTTAGGTCTAGAATAATAGAATCTGAACTAGATTCAGGATTTGGGATGTTTCAAGACTAAGGATAGGAGTAGGTAAAGGAGCAGTGAGTGGAGTAGGAGAAGAATTAGGTATAGGCATAATTGTACTCCAAAAATCTGTTGTTCTGGAGGTATTTCCTTGCAGAGGGTTGTCTTGAAAATAAGCTTGATGTTCGATGAAAGAGACATCACAGGACACAATAAATTTTCGATTAGTGGGATTATAACACTTATATCCTTGCAGAGGAAGAGAGTATCCAACAAATATACACTTCAGTGCTTAATTTGGATTGAGTAAGCTGGTTTTTGTGTACAAAAACAATATATTCAAAAACCTTAGGTGAAAGGGAATTTAGAACTCTAGTATGGTGAGGAAAAGACTCAAGAAATACATTCAAGGGAGTTTTGAATTCCAAAACTTTTGAAGGGAGTCTATTGATAAGGTAGGTTGCTGTAAGAATAGCTTCTCCACAATAGACATTTGGGAATAATCGAGTAAACATTAAGGCCCTTGTTGTCTCAAGAAGATGTCGGTTCTTTTTTTCAGCTATCCCATTTTGTTGGGGATTGTAGGGACATGAGCTTTAGTGAAAGTGAATAATACCGTGCTCATTTAGGTACTAATTGAATTCATTGGAGAAGTTTTCTCGGCCATTATTAGATCTTAGAATTTGAATGGGTGATTGAAAAACATTTTGGACCATTTGATGAAACTTTTTGAAAACAAGGTAGGTTTCAGATTTGTCTTTCATTAGGAACACCCAGCTAACTCTTGTGTAGTCATCAATAAATGTGATAAACCATCGAGTATTTGTTAGATTGGGAGTCCTAGATGGTCTCCAAATATCGCTATGGACCAAATGAAATGGTTTTGAAGGTTTATAGGCATGATTAGGATGAGAACTCTTGGTTTGCTTTACAAGAATGCAATGTTCACAATAGAAATTCTGGATTTTATTGCTAGAAATAGAAGGATATGAAGCCCTAACATACTCAAAGCTAAAATGCCTTAATTGTTGATGCCAAAGCATTAACTCAAATACTGAAATAGTATCCAAAGAAGATAAAATAGATGACCTAAATTCAATAGGATGATCAAATCTTGAAAGCTGATAAAGTCCTCCCTTCTCCTCAGCGTTGCCAATCATCTTCCCCGAGTATAGGTCCTAAAAAACACAGTGAGAATGGAAAAAGTTACTAAGCAATCCCTTTCTTTAGTTATTTTACTCATTGATAGCTAGTTGCATCTTAAATCAGGTACATGAAATGCTGATTTTAAGGTTAGGCCTGCTACGTGAGTTGTTCCCTTCCTTGGGCTAAGGAGGTTGTACCATCAGCCAAAAAAACAACAATTCCTTGATCACAAGGTTCATAATTGGATAAAATTTTAAGAGAACGTATCATGTGTTTTGATGCTCCAATGTCTATGATCCAAAAGTTTGTAGAAAACTTTTGAGAAAGTAGAGAGTGACTTGCATTACCTTGTTTTGCCAAATATACCACTGGATTGTTGTCTGCACTGTTAGCCTTGTTCACCTTAGTTTGGCTTAGTAATTGTTGAAATATGGGATATTATAGTCAAAGATAATGCCTCAATTTATGATCAAGATAAAACTCTAGCTTTCCTAAATTCTAAGAGGAGATAGAATCTTATCAACCTCTAAAATTTAGGAGATTGGTTATATCTAAAATATGTTGTTGTATTTTAAATAGTTTTTTATTGTATTTTAAATTCCTAGATTTTAGGATCTCTTGTTTATTTAAACTCCCCATGGAGTATTCAATAGTATCATCACGAAGTACAGTTTCTTTCGGAGATTTCCCAATCCAGGTTTCATCCTTGCTGTTCTTTGTTGTTTTCAACATGGTATCAGAGCCTTCATTCTGCTCTTAGACCCTGACTGAGCCTTCATTGCACTATGGTCTTTCATTCTTTGTCACTCATTCTTTGTTTCCTCCCCAAGGCCTTTATTGCCTTCTCTTTATTCCTTAATTACTAAGGATGTCAGAACTCTCAGATGTTAATCCCGGCCTTGTTACTGGAGAGTCAGAACCGGACTTGATTACTAGTACAACTAGAAGTGAGGGCAACTTCTTTGGATCCGGCAGTGGAGAACTACCTGGAATGCATGTTTCCTACAAATTGGACAGTAAAAATTACCTCCAATGGGCGCAGCTTGTGCGAACCTTCCTCAAAGGACGAGGAAAACTAGGACACCTCATTGCCTCACCTCCGAAGACTACTGATCCACCTTTTCTAGCATGGGATATTGAGGACTCTCTTATCATGTCATGGCTGTGGAATGCCATGCAACCTGAGGTTAGTAAAAACTATATGTTCTTAGATTCGGCTAAGGCTATTTGGGACACCATTAGGCAGACCTATTACAAGGTACAGGATGTGTCGTTAATCTTTGATATCAAAAGAAAGATTAATAGTATTTGACAAGCATCTCTAACTGTTATCGAGTATTTTAACAAGATGAATGGGCTTTGGTTAGAGCTAGATCAATACCAAGAGATCAAGATGATATGCAGTAATGATGTTGCCACTCTTAGCTAGATTATTGAGAGAGATAGAATTGTGGAATTTATTGTCGGCTTAAATGCTGAGTTTGATTGAGTGAGGATTCAAATCCTTGGTAGGGAAAAGCTACCCTCCCTGAATGAAGTTTTCGCTATGGTAAGAAGTGAAGAAAACCGAAGGGGAGTCATGCTTAGTGACGGAGGAACTGAAGGATCAGCCATGGCTACCACAAAGAAGGATGGAGCACGATTCAGAATGGGGAAAACAGAGGCCAACAAAAATCGTGAAGGGCTTTGGTGTAGTTTCTGCAACAAGCCTAAGCATACCTGGGATCATTGCTTCAAACTTCATGGTAAGGAGGTTGTGCTAAAAAAGATGGGAGGTTTTAAAAATATGGCAGCACAAAAGCAGGCCTACATATCAGCCAAAGAGAATGAGGAAGGAGGAACAACTAGTAAGGTAGAATCAGCCCTAAGTACTAAGCTTGCACAACTTGATAATGAAAAAATTAACAAACTTAAGGCTTTTCTTAAAACTATCAACGATGGAAACTGTGCTTTTGCCCAACAAGGTAATTGTGTACATTTAGTATCTCTTAATGTCTCTAAAACTGATAAAAATGACATTTGGATCCTAGATTCAGGAGCCACTGATCACATGACCCCTGATCAATTGGTTTTTGACACTTATGAGCCTATTGTTACCTCTAAACGAATTACCATTGCTAATGGAACTTTAGTTTCCATTAAAGGCCAAGGAACAATCACCCCTAGCCCAAGTATTACCCTTCAAAAGGTCCTACATGTGCCAAATTTATCCACCAATCTTGTGTCTATTCATATACTAAGTAATGATCCAAACTGCCATGTCAATTTCTCTCCTAATGTGTGTGAATTTCAGGCCTTGAAGACTAGGAAGATGATTGGTGCAGCTAGGGAACAACATGGGCTGTACTATCAAGAGTAAAAGGGAGGCTATCCTTCGACTGAAAATCGATCCTTTAAGGCTGCTGGATTCTCTCAGTTTACTTCTAATCCCACTGCACATGTTTGGCTGCAACATTACAGGCTCGGCCACCCTCCGTTTTCCCTTCTAAAAACTCTGTTTCTTTCCTTGTTTTAGTCCCTAGATCTTAGTGAATTTCAGTGTGAGGTATGTGCTATTTCCAAGCATCACCGAGTGTCCTATCCATCTAGCAATAAGAGGTCATCTAAACCTTTCTCTTTGGTTCATTCCGATCTGTGGGGACCCTCTAAAGTACCAAATTGTTCGAGGGTCCGATGGTGTATTTCATTTATGGATGATTGTACTCGAATGACTTGGGTTTTCTTATTGAAAGATAAGGTTGCAGTTAGCACCATTTTTCCATATTTTTGTAAGCTAATCTCCACTCAATTCAATTGCTCAATTCAGAAATCCCGAACTGATAATGCAAAGGATTATGTTAATAATCATTTGCACCAATTTTTCCAACAAGAAGGGATAATTCATGAGTCTTCTTGTGTCCATACTCCACAATAAAATGGAGTGGCAGAACAGAAGATGAAACACCTTCTTAATGTTGCTCGAAGTCTCCTACATCATCATAAAGTGCCTAAGAATTTCTGAGGGGAAGCCACTCTTATAGCAGCCTATTTGATAAATCGAGTACCCTCAAAAATCCTAAACCATCAAACCCCATTTCAGCTCCTATCTACTTATTTCCCAGATCTGAATCTGTATTCTCCTCTTCCACTAAAGGTCTTTTGGGTGTGTTTCTTTTGTTCATATTCCCAAGCAAAACAGAGACAAACTTTATCCTAGGGCTTTAAAGTGTGTTTTCCTAGGCTACTCTCCTACCCAAAAGAGATACAAATGTTATCATCCAACTACAAAGAAATTTTATATTTCTAAGGATGTTACATTTGTTGAATCCCAATCTTTTTCTTCTTCACATCAAACTGGTCGTCAAGGGGAGTGTTTAGATGGTGACCAGAGAGTTGGGGAGGATATTTTTCAAGCACTATCTTAGCTTCCTCCCTTTCCGCTCTCTTCTTACCCTCCATCTCAATCTAGGCCTTTTTCATCTCAGCCAAACAGCAACAGTGAGCAGATTGTTCCTGCATCTCACAATATGCAGTCCAACCAGCAGCCCTCAGCCTGTTTCAAGGGATCCCCCTATGTTTTCAAAAGAAGACAGCCTGTTCTGGATTCACAGCAAGAACCATCATCTGATCCTAGTCAAGGTAAGGAATTTATACAACCTTCTATTCAAGAAAATGACTCTCAGCTCTCAGTTTCAAGCTGTTATAATCCTTCTAACCCAAGTTATGATGACTTCGATCTTCCTATTGCTGTTAAGAAGGGTGTCAGAAGCTGTACCTAGCATCCGTTAACTAATTTCTTATCCTACCACCGGTTGTCTCAAAAACACAGAGGGTTTCTAGCATCTTTGGATTCAATTGTCATTTCTAATTCAGTAGAAGAGGCCATAAGAGATCAAAATTGGAAGCAAGCCATGATGGAAGAGATGAGAGCCTCAAAGAAAAATCAGAAGTGGGAAATAGTGCCAAGACTAAGAGGAGTTTTGCCAGTACGCTACAAATGGGTATTCAAAGTAAAATACAAGGCTAATGGAACATTGGACAAGTACAAGGCCAGGTTAGTAGCCAAAGGATATACCTAATCCTATGGCATAGACTATTTTGAAACATTTGCGCTAGTGGCTAAAATGGCAACAGTAAGAATTGTAATCTCTTTGGTAGCATTTTTTGGATGGACATTGCAACAGTTTGATGTTAAGAACGCTTTTTTGCATGGAGACCTAGAAGAAGAAGTTTGTTGCCTCCGGGATTTCAAAAAAAAAAGAAAAAGGAAAAGTATGCAGGCTCAAGAAAGCCCTTTATGGGCTCAAACAGTCCCCTAGGGCTTGATTTGACAGGTTCTCTAAAGGCACGAAGACTATGGGATACAGTCAAAGCTAAGGTGATCATACACTCTTCATGAAACACTCAAGGGAAGGAAAAATTACAGCCTTACTAGTATATGTGGATGACATAATCGTGACAAGAGATGATGAGGAGGAACAAATGCTACTAAAAAGGAACCTAGCCCACGAGTTTGAAATCAAGGATCTTGGTATTCTCAGATATTTCTTGGGCATTGAAGTGGCATACTCTAAGGATGGTATCTTTCTATCTCAACATAAATATATTTTGGACTTACTCATTGAAACAAGGCTTACTGGAGGCAAGGGACCTAGTGTCCCAGGGGAACCTAATGGAAAACTATGGCAGAATCCTGATAGTGAACCAATTGACAAAGGGAGATATCAAAGGCTAGTGGGCCGGTTGACATATCTCCCACATATTAGACCCGATATTACATTTGCTATTAGTCTTGTGAGCCAATTCATGCATAACCCATCTGAGGAGCATATGCAAGCTTTAAGCAAGATACTTAACTATCTCAAAACTTATCCAGGTAAAGGTCTATAATTCAGAAGAGGAAGGGAATTAGATGTTAGAGGCTTTACAGATGCTGATTATGCAGGATCTATCACTGATAGAAGATCAACCACAGGATATTATGTATTCCTAGATGGGAATCTAGTATCCTGGAGGAGTAAGAAACAGAGCATTGTGGCTAAATTAAGTGCACAATCAGAATTTAAGGCTATGGCCCTTGGAATATGTGAATTGCTATAGTTCAAGATTATCTTAGAAGATTTGAAGATAAAAACTCAGGGGGCAATTGGGTTGTCTTGTGATAACAAATCTGCTATAAGTATTGCATATAATCCGGTTCAGCATGACAAGACAAAGCACATTGAGATAGATCGACACTTTATCAAAGAAAAATTAGATGCAGAAATAATCAATATTCCTCATGTTTCATCCGAGGAACAGGTAACTGATGTATTTATAAAAGGTTTGGCAGCCAAGAGGTTTGAGAATTTAATATTCAAGCTTGGAATGGGAGATATCCATTCCCCAGCTTGAAGGGGAGTGTTGAAATATGGGATATTATGGTCAATGATAGTGCCTCAATTTATGATCAAGATAAAACTCTAGCTTTCCTAAATTTTAGGAGGAGATAGAATCTTATCTACCTCTAAAATTTAGGAGATTTATGTTGTTGTATTTTAAATAGTTTTTTATTGTATTTTAAATTCCTAGATTTTAGGATCTCTTGTTTATTTAAACTCCTCATGGAGCATTCAATAGTATCATCAAGAAGTACGGTTTCTTCCAAAGATTTCCCAATCCAGGTTTCATCCTTGCTGTTTTCAACAGTAATTGTAGTAGGGCCTCCAATTGATCAATTGTTAAAGAAATAGTAGTTGAATTCCCTTTTTAAGCTTCTACCATGTATGTGGACTGATCAGTGTTATTAAAGGCGCAAGGTACACAAAGGCGCACAAGGGTATTAGAGCCTGAGGCGCAAGGCAAAGTGCACGCCTGGTGGAACTAGGCACATGCTAACTATATATATATATATATGTCTTAATTGAAGAATAAGGCATAAAATAAGTCCTAAATCCTAATAATCTATTTACAAGCATGTTATCGAAAAAAAAAAAAAAATCAACATATAATAACTAAGAAAAATATAAAAACAAGTTACATACCTGTAAATTTCAACAAAACACTTCAATCATATTTCAGCAACCGACATATAAGCATCACAAAAGTTAAAAAAAATTGTAAGAAAAGTCTTTTAAGTAAACTTAGATTAAATCTTAAACAATTTGTAGGTCTTAAATCCTAATTATGAATTTTAAATAATCTAAAAATCATCCTCATCATCAAGATCAAACATTTTCATATTTCCATCATTAGAAGCTTCATCTCCAATATCGTCTTCTTCCACATCAGATTCCTCTTCATCTTCATTAGGTTCAATTGGAGCATTTGAAGTAGTAGCCCTTCTTCTACTCATTGTCAAATCTGGAGTTGGAGCATTTGATCTAGTTGCATGGTAAGTTTCTTCAATGCCAAAAGCTCTAGTTATAATTGAAATTGGAATTTGAAAAGTTTACTTTTCCTTTTAGGATTGGATTCTATATAAAAACACAACAATAAATAAAATACCAATTCCAATTGTTAAAATTCTATTAAAAAACAGCCAAGCGTGCCCAAAAGCCCAAGGTTGCGCCTAAGGGCCTAGGCACGCCTGGGCACGCCTTGCTAATTTGCGCTCGCCTGGGACTACCCTAGGCGCCTAGGTGCGACTTTAATAACACTGGGACTAACCTCCTTTTTGCTAATTCGTTGGCTTCCAGTCTGCTAGTTTTCCATAGATTTTCCAACAAGTTTCCCTATAGTATGATAGGGCCTATTGCAGTGATCATACAATTGCTTATTTTTTTGTACCTCTCCTTTAGCTATGATAGGAAGCTTTCCATGAGATATATTCAAAGCAAAGTTTTGAATATACCCTTCATTGTTTGAATGACTTGCTTATTTTTTTGTATCTCTCCTTTAGCTGTGATAGGAAACTTTCCACGAGATATATTCAAAGCAAAGTTTTGAATATACCCTTTATTTCTTGAATGACTTGATGCAGGCAGTATCACTTTCTTTCTACTTTCTTCTCTTCTTTCTTTAACAAACACCTCTCTCATAGATGAAAAGGGCTTAGTCCGAAGTAGTCTGCCCCTTACTTCATCTATATCAAAGTTAAGACCATGTAAGAAGTCAAAAACTCTTTCCTTCTCCACCATCTTGTCACACTTTCTTTCATCCGCAGGACATTCCCATCTAATCTCATAGAAAAGATCCATCTCCTACTATAATTCGATTTAAGTATTATAATACTCAGTGACCGAGTTAGTACCTTGCCTTGTGGTTTGAATGATAGACCGAATTTGAAAACTTTGTGTTGTGTTTTTCAAGGTTTAAATAGATCTTTCGGATAGTCTTCTAGATCTCATTAGCCGTCTTGTAGAATAAATATGTTCTTCCAATCTCAAGATCCATAGAGTTGACCAACCAAGCCATAACAATAGCATTCTCTGCCTCCCAAACACCATAAGTTGCTAACTCGGGGCTTGGCTTTGTAATATCTCTTGTTAGATATAGCCTACTTTACCCTTTCCTCGAACTGCCAACATAATTGATTGGGACCACTCTCGAAAGTTGGTTCCATTCAGCTTGTGTAGAGTGATTTGGAGTGAATGGCCATTAAGAACTATTGGAGTAATTGGAACTTGATTATTCTTCATATGAAGAAGATTGGTGGTGGAACTTTCCCTTGGTGCTGGATTCTCAGGCATTGCGTGAGCTTGAAAGGCCTAGATAAAATAAACCACTAGCTCTTGGATACCACAAACTATGGCTCTGATACCATGAAGAAACTAAATAGAAAATTATGAAATCACACCACCGTGAATAATTTCATTGATCTAAAAAATATATATACACAAAAGTCCTAAAAAATCTACAAAAAAAACCTCCTAACTTTTCTAATAACTATTCTTCTATTTTATAGGAGTAGATTACAACACTTTGCTATCTACCTTATGGATTTAGAACAACAATAATTAGGATAACTATTGGAAGATTAAAGGGATAAGGAAGAAGATGCATACACGTGAAAGGATAAGCAACAAGTTAAAAACTCCTAGATGAAAGAAGAAAAGGACAGAGATAATCTCAAGATTAGCTAAAGAAAGTTCAAAGTCATTCTAATCTAGAATTGTAAAATATATAAGTTGATAGTTGATGTAATCTATTGCTAAAAGTTAGGAGATTTTGTAGGAGATTTTTAGGAATTGTTCGTATATAAGTTTCTCAAGTTAATGGAATAGTTTACGGGTGGAAAGAGTTAATTTCCCTTATATAATTCTTTCATGGTATCAGAGCCATATTCTTGTGGCACATGTTTTGTATCCCAACCACTTGAAGGAGTCTTGAGCCTATAAGATGGCAAAAAAAGTCTTGGCTAGTGAGACTTATACCACCTATCCTCCAGCCATGAAGGATTCTCATGTTCCAATAGCCATTGAAAGTCATTCACTCCAAATCACACAACACAAGCTGAATGGTATCAATTTCAGAGAATTGTCTAAATCAATCTTGCTAGTTGTTCTAGGAAAAGGGAAGGAAGGCTACTTAACCAATGTTGTTTCCAAGCCAAATTTAGAATCAACAAATTATGGCATATGGGAGGCTGAGAATGCTATTGTTGTGGCTTGGTTAGTTAATTCAATGAAACCAAAGATTGGAAGAACCTATCTATTTTACAAGATAGCTTGTGAGATTTGGAAGGCAGTCCGAGAAATCTATTCAAACCTAGAGAATAGAGCCCAATGTTTCCAAATTAGATCTCTCATTTGAACCACAAGATAAGGTACAAATTCAATTACTGAATATTTTAATACAACAACATATTCAGGCCGTTATCCCACTATGTGAGGTTGGCTACATGAATTCTAGACTTCTATGTGGGTACATCCCAACAGATAGTTTGTCTAGAATTCATATTTGGATTCGACTAGGTTTTACGCTGGCTATCGGCTACCTAATGCAACCCTCCTCTTTTATCCGTCCTTGGGACCAATAGTAGATAATATCCCCTGACGGAGTAATGATGAAATGAAATTTCAACACCATCTTCATATGGAGAAGTTTCATGAAATGGTAGTGAATGAAGATAATTGATATAGCTATGTTCCATCACTTATTTTAATACCTTAACAAAATTGTGAGAAGAAATGGATCTATTTTATGACATCACATGGGAGTGTCTGCTCATGGTAGAAAATATGATAAGACGGTGAAAAAGGAGAGAGTTTTTGACTTCACCTAAACTCAGACCTAGATGAGGTAAGAGGCAGGCTACTTGGGACAAAACCCTTCCCATCTATAACAAAGGTGTGAAGCTTAGGAAGAAAACCCTAACTTTTAATATGTACATATCACTTAATTAATTCATAGACTATACACCTATATATATATATATACAAAATATAATGGGCCATAGGCCATGGGCTCTGCCATAAGATTAATCCTAGACTATATAAATATAACCACATAACTCAACACTCCCCCTCAAGCTAGAGCATATATATCATATGCACCAAACTTGTTACAAATATACTCAATTCAAGGACCCCTGAGATACTTAGTGAAGACATCTGCTAACTGGTCATTGAAATTGACAAAATCTGTGGTAATACAATCAAGTAAAATCTTCTCTCGGATGAAGTGACAATATATCTAGATATATTTGGTCCTCTCATGAAAGGCTGGATTTGAAGCAATATGTAATGCAGCTTGATTGTCGCAAATTAATCTCATCTATGATATCTCCCCAAACTTGAGCTCCTGAAGCAATTGTTTTAATCAGATAAATTCATACGTTGCCAAGGCCATAGCACGATATTCTGCTTCTGCACTCGACCTAACAACAATCTCCTGCTTCTTACTTTTCCAAGATACTAGGTTTCCTCCAACCATAACATAATATCCTGAAGTAGACTGTCTATCAGAGGGAGAACCTATTCAATCAACATCAAAATATCCGACTACTTGAGTATGACCTCTATCCTCATACAATAGTCCTCTACCTGGAGCTCGCTTAATATACCTGAGAATCCGGACTACCACATCCCAGTGGCTATCTCAAGAAGACCGTAAAAACTAACTGACAACACTGACTGAGAAAGAAATGTTTAGGCGAGTGATAGTGAGATAATTAAGTTTTTCGACTAGTCTGAGATATCTCCTAGGATCAGCAAGAGGCTCTCCCTGTCCTGGTAAGAGCTTTATATTAGGGTCTATAGGAGAATCTATAGGTTTACAATCAAGCATCCCAATTTCTTCAAGAATGTCTAACACATACTTTTGTTGAGAGATAACAACACCAGAACTGGACTGAGCAACTTCTATGCTAAAAAAGTATTTAAGTAACCCCATCAGGACCCATCTTGAAAGTATAGATCCACCGACAGCCGACAAGAGATTTCCTTGGGGGTAAAGGAACCAAATCCCAAGTACCATTGGAATGCAAAGCAGTCATCTCATCCACCATTGCTTGTCGCCACCCCAGATCAGAAATTGCCTCACTAATAGTCTTAGGTACTGAAACAGAGGATAAGGAAGACACAAAAGCACAAAAAAGGAGACGAGAGACAGTGATAGTTAAGAAAATTATAAATGAGGTGAGGATGGCAAAAAGAACAGGTACCTTTCCAAAGAGTAATAGGAAGCAGATCCTCAAAAGTCAGGACCACAACAAGTGGAGGGACTGGAACAGGATGCGAGGCAGAAGGAGTCGCTGAAGTAGTAGGAGACACGGGAGAAGGCGCAGGAACAACATCTCCACCGGGAGGAGACTGAGGCTGATGACGCTGATGATAAAGCTGCAATGGGGTAGAAGAAGGAACAGGGAGAATAGGAGCAGGAGGACTCGAGGGAAAAGGGATTGCCTCAGAAATATGTTGACACTCGGAATGAGGCGAAGAGTAGAAAGGAGATGACTCAAATAAGGTAACATCCGTCGAAAGAAAATAGCGGTGGGTGTCAGGAGAGTAACACCGATAACCCTTCTAAAGGCGAGAGTAACCAAGAAAAATGCACTTCACAGACCAAGCAGACAATTTATCTTGATTAGGAGATCGGTTATGGACAAAGCAGGTGAAACCAAAGACACAGGGAGGAAGAATATATAATGGTTGATCAGGAAACAAGAGAAAGTGAAGAATCTGGTGCTGAAAAACCGAGGAGGGCATCATGTGTCCCCTTTCGCCGTGGGGCTAAAGCTGTCCCCAGACATTGAAATGAACTAAAGCAAATGGGGACACAGCCAGATTATTGACACGCTTTAGAAAAGAAGAGCGAGATTGTTTTCCAAGTTGACAAGACTCACAATGAAAAGATGATAAACTGGGGACCATCTTCTAAAACTTAGCCAAACTAGGATGTCCCAAACGATTGTGGAGAAGAGCAGGAGACTCAATCACCGAGCAAGCAACAGGAGATGCAAGAAGGTTGAGAAAATAGAGACCCTGCGACTCACATCTGACGCCAATCATCTGTTCCGTACCGTAATCCTAGATAGTAAAAGAATGATCATCAAAGGTGATAGAACAATTTAAGGCACACGTAAGTTTACTAACAGACACGAGATTAAAGGGACAATGAGGAAGATAAAAGACAGAATCTAAAGACAGAGAAGGTAAGGGTTTGGCAGTGCCAACAGCTTTAGCAACCGCTTTGGACCCATTGGATAATGTTACAGAAGGTAAAGAAATAGAATTAGTAAAATGAGAGAACAAATGGGGATTACCAGAGATATGGTTAGAAGCACCTGAGTCCAAGACCCATGGTCCTAAAGATGATGACTTAGCGAGACAGACAGTGGAATCACTAGAGTGGGCGATAGAAGCAACTATGGATGAGGATTGCTGGGACGTCTTATACTTGACATACTTATCATAGTCAGCCCCAGTGACAAGGACAAATTGCGGTGAATGACCATCAAAGGACTCAGATTGAGAACCTTCAGCATGAGTAACATTAACACGAGGAGGGCGGCCATGCAACTTATAACACTGTTCTTTAGTATGCCCCCACTTGTGACAGTAGTTACACTTGGGGAGTTTGCCCCAATTACCACGATCTCCTCCCTGTTCGCCTCTACTCTAAACCTGTGAAGCCATAACTGAATGATCACCTACAAAAGAGGGAGGTACTGTAGGAACAAATGAAACCCGAAGAAGACGAGAATACACTTCATCCATAGTAGGTACAGTAGGACTAGCAAGAATCTGATCACGAACAGGAACAAGGTCAGGACCAATGGCAGCAAGAGTGCACACCATGAAGAACTTATCCCATTGAGCTAGATCCTCTGTAGCAGTCTTACCAGTAGGTAACAAAGAGTTAAATTTAGCTTTAATAGAGGCCATCCGACCAAAAAAATCAGGAAGAATCAGACACTACTGTTGGAAACTGAGCAGATTAAACACCACTGAATACAGACATTGAACGTCATTAGTGTATAGCGCCTTAGCCTGAGCCCACAATTCACAGCACGTGGTGTAGTTAGTATACATCGGATAAAGAGAAGGATCAATTGACTATCACAAGAGACTACACAATAGAGCAGAAAATAATTTGTTCACTTGATTAAGAGTGTAATACAAGTGAGTATATGTACAAGAATTCTAGAACTATTTACACTAATACCTCATTACTCATCTTACTTAACAAAAACAAAAATCCATCCAATTTCAACGTTCAACAAGCAACAAAGGAACAAAAATGTGTATAGTATGTACATTTTGTTCAGCAAAAAACAAAATCCTTCCATTTCTTTCTTCATTTCTCCTTCTCTCTCTCTCTCTCTCTCCCTCTCTCTCTCTAAACGTATATATTTGCGTTTGCGTTTGCGTGTGCGTGTGCATGTTGGGGGCTTCATTTATAATAGATTTAGATTCAAATCAACCTCAAGAGCCCTTTATTTTAACTAATTAAGCAAGAGAGGAGTGAAGCAATGCAGTTTGAGGTCCGCTCTCTATATATGTGTGTGTACATTTGTAATGAGAGTGTATATATAAAACACCAGCGCCTTCACACCATTGACAGAGATGAGATTCAAATCAAGTAGAGTTGGGCGCCCTAAACCCTTCTGGCAATCAATCTTTTTTCCTGTTCTCTCTTTGGTGAGATTTTCACAATCTTGCAATGGAAGAAGATGGTTCAGATTATGAAATTAAGGCTTGGGGATTTAGTAAGTTTAACTCAATTTAAATCAGAATCATTAACAGATAATTAATTTGGTTTAATTTTAGATAAATAAGTAATGCCATTGGGATTTAAACAAACAGAAGGGGCTGATTGAGAAAACTAAAAAACCACAGCAACACAAAATGCCAAAATTAAACCATAGGGGGTGTCCTTAAAACGACCTAACAGCAGGTGTGGTAATAATTTACCCAAAATCAAATACAAGCTCTGAGGACTCATAAGTAAAATGCAGACAACTAGCAGAAGCTATGCAACAGATGAACCTCTATTTCACCAGCTTACCTTAACCCTTCTGATGGTCTCAGAGTCAATTTCAATATGGTGTTTGTCAACAATATGGTCAACCATTTTCACTGACATTTGCTCATGAGACCTGGAATATACAAAATTAAATCGAATTCACACAAAAAATAACTAATTGATTGATATAATATGTTAGTCTAAAGAAATGCAACAGGTTTCCTTTAAGCAAATGAAATAGAAGCAAAATTGAAAATCCAAATTGATTAGGACATGAATCACTAATGGGAAACAATGCCCTTTTTAACTCCTGTCTGGTCAGAGCTCTTGCTTCTCATGGAATCAGTCTCTGCTTTCTTTTTTCTTCTGTCATTTTTTTTTTTTTTTTTGTTGGGGAGGGGGGGGGGGTGTGGGGGATGTGAGGAGTAAATTTTCTTTTTAGTTTCATATTGTACTCCAGTATACTATACCCAATTTCAATTTTTTTTACTAGCAAATGGAGTCAGGGTGATGCATAACGGTAGAAAGATTGCAGAAGATTGATGAAGAAGAATAGAAAGGAAGGAGAAGAAATTGAGAAGAGGAAGAAGAATCACAATTGTATATGTTAGCTTTATAGTGTTATACACTGGGATGAAGCTACATACAGGAAAGGGTGGGCAGAGCTAGCTGCCCACCCTGGACTTTTAAAAAATTCTAGATTTTGGGTATGTTGGTCGATGGGGATAAGAGTGTCGGGTGATTGCCTCTAATTGCCGGAAACCATCAGCCACGATGGTCGATGGCGACTGCCAGTGCATTTACGGGCATTGGGTTTTAACCGGAAGTTTATGCTTAGATCTACAAAATTTGACCGTTAGATTTTATTGATTTTTGGGTATGTTAGTCGATGGAAATAAGGGTGTCGGGTTGTTGCCTCTAATCACCAAAAACCACCGACACAGTGGCTAGTGGCGACTGCCAGCGCGTTTTTCAGTATTGACTAAAGATTAAAAAAAATATATATGAAAATCTAGCCAACTTTTCTTTTGTGTATGTTAACCTGGTGGCGACTGCCAGTGTGTTTTAATTAAAGTGAATAATTTTTTTCCATTTTCTATTACAAATTTGTCAATTACATATGTGAAACTATGATAGAAAATATATTTTTTATTATGAAACTTGTCAAGACTCGGCTACACAATCAAATTAAATATTAATGATTGAACGACAATTTAGTTATATATATAGAAAAATAGATATTTAATAAAATTGATAATGACATTATTACGAGACGTTATTAAAATATGAAAATACGTCAATTGCATAATTTATATTGATATATTTTTTTTAATGTTATATTATTTTAAATTTTTTTATACTATTTAATTTTTGCCCACCCTTCCTAAAAATTTTTAGCTCCACCCCTGGTTATACATGCTTAGCTACATAGCTATTTGTTTTCCTAGGTTGTACCATATAGAGGTGTATATATACCTAACACATGAATAAATATTCAATGCTTT
The DNA here is from genome assembly GCA_036245055.1 of Diospyros kaki. NCBI lineage: Eukaryota > Viridiplantae > Streptophyta > Magnoliopsida > Ericales > Ebenaceae > Diospyros > Diospyros kaki. Next base: position 38,346,182 of record BSEG01000016.1, read on the forward strand.
TTGTCTCTTCCTCAAAATAGTATAAAATATCATCATATCAGGGTAATTATTTATTAGCTCATAAGCCTATTTATAAGCCAAAACCCAAGCCTAAGTAAAACATGATTAACATAATTATTCAACAAAATAAATAAAAGATAAAGCTAATTAAAAGTCTTAAGTATCTAAAACTTAAAAAAAATATGATAAATCAACTAATATTCTATAAATGATTAAAAGATAATTACCCTAATATAATTATCCAGATAAAAGTAAAAAAAAATAAATCTAAATTAAAATTCAAATAAACCTTAAACCCTATACCTAATTTCTTATATCTTTCGTGAATCAAGACAGACAAATCAAGGATTTGATTATATCTAATATCTTCCGTAGATTTGAAGCTGTAATTAGAATGTGATTATATCTATGTTACTGTAAATAGAAAATTACTCAATTAGGAGATTTGTTTCCATAATTAGGTAAGCATCCTATGTATATATATGTGTGTGTACCAATTCAATGAAAGATATTGCCATATTTTTCCACATGGTATCAAAGTCTAAGAAAACCTAGAACTCTCTTTTCAAGCCTTCATTGTCGACTACTCTCCTGCTGCTACCAGCAGCCTTCATTTCTGCCTAGCCTTACTTGCTACCACAGCCATTACTAGCAGTCTTCATTGCTACAATAGGAACCTATTTATCACTCTTCACTCAACCTTTTCCATTAACTAGAGATGCCAGCCACCACTGTAAAGTAAGTTCCCATGAATTGCAACAAATCAATGTTGCATACCAGTTGGATGGGAAGAATTATCTCAAATGGTCCCAATTGACTCGAACCATTTTGACAAGAAGAGGGAAGATTAGTCATATCATAGGGACCGGACCAAAGAAGGAAGTCCAGCCCATGCAACATGGAATGAAAAAGATTCCATGATAATTGCATGGCTTCGGAGTTCCACAGCACCCAAAATCAATGAGACCTGCATGTTCTAATCAACAGCCAAGGATGTTTTGTGATGCAGCCCAAATATTTTAAAAACACAAAAAGACCCACATCCAAATTAGTAACAACCAAAGAAGACCAAATGAAGCCCAACTTGTGGAAGCTTCTTTTTTTCACTTTTGCATTATTAAGTTAGGTGTGTCCTATGTGTGTATTCCATTAGTTAAGTATTGATTGGGTTTAGTGCCAATTGTATGGTTGTACTTAATTTAAGTATTGAGTGGATTTAGTGCTAATTGTGTGGTTGTACTTAATTTAAATATTGAGTGGGCTTAGTGCTAATTGCGTGATTGTACTTAATTTTTTAGTTTTTTAAATGTGTGGTCTCTAAAAGATTTTGTAAGTTATAAATAACTCATTTGGTTGCACTTGTAAGGCATCCAATTTTGAATCAAAATATATTTGCATTCTTAGTACTTCTCTTTGAGAATTGTTCTTCTTTTCTCTCTTTGCGAGAAAGCAAGTTAGAGTGACATCTAACAAGCCGCTACGTCATTTTGGGAGTCTATCCACAAACCTACTTGAAGGTTAAAGATGTAGCCAAAATCTACAAATTGAAGACTAAAATAGCTTCAGCAAAGCAAGGGAACAAAATTGTCACTGAGCCAATTTCCTAAAGGGACTAGCAAGACCAGGACTAAACTATCCTATGGTGTCAATTGCAAAGTGATTTTTCTCTCTTCTTGTTGTTTGTTTCAGGACCAAGACTCGAGACTGATGATTGAACGTGCTAAGAAAAGGGATAGCTTATACTATCTTGAGAGATCTGAAAAATTACCAGTTGATAGGTGGAACCAACCCTTAACAAGCCTTTCAGAACCACATATAACCTCCAAGGACACCATTTGGCTACATCATTATAGGCTGGCACATCCTGTTTTTTCCACTCATAAAACTCTATTTCCTTTGTTAGAATATATTTGCATTTCCTGTATCTTTATACATATCTGTATTAGCTTATTAGGTTTTATTCTATTTTTTGTTTATTTGGTACATTTAGTTGTTCTACTTTGTGGTACAAGTCATGTAATGCATCTTGATCCATGTATATTTATTGGCATGATAAATGAATAATATATAACATTTCATTGACATGGTATCAGAGCCCCAATCCTAGGTTTCTTTGGTGGTTCTCCACCAGTGAGAATAGTCGTCACTGGAGTTCCTCCTCTGTCGCAATCGCCCCGACAGTCCATACCTTGCCTTGTGTTCCATCATCGTCAAGCACAAGGACCGGGAAGGCGAAGGATCATGATGATTGCACACTGCTTGGGTTTTGTTGTCGCTGACCCTTCTTCGCATTCAATGGTTCCCGACCGCCTAAACTAAAAGGTCGCGGTCACCGACGGCGAGTTGTTGCCGCCTTACATTCTACTGTCGTTGTCTGCTGTCAACTACATTGCCGATGGCCTTCATCTCCACCATAATCGACGGTGGCGCAAGGACCAGGAAGGCAAAAGATCATGATGATTGCACGCTGCTCGGGTTTTGCTGTCCCTAAACCTTCTTCGCGTTCAGTGGTTGTTGACCGCCTGAACTAAAAGGTTGTGGTCACCGATGGCGAGTTGTTATTGCCTCACATTCCACTGTCGTCGCTCGCTATCAACTACATCGCCAAAAGCCACCGCCAACGACCTTCGTCTCCGCCACCGTCAGTCAGTTCACCGACCGTTAGGCTTCCCATCGCCATCGATCGACAGCTTCTCCTCACCATCACCAGTCACCAAATCTAAAACCTTCGTCGACCGTCGAAGCAAGCCTCCCCAAATCTGCAACCACACAGATTCGCTGTTGATTGCCACTTAAATTCACTGCCAGTCGCCCAGATCTGCTATCCGCCATCGCTACAACCATCTAGCTCACCTAGATCCAGCCACCACCTCTCAGATCTGCCACCTCTCACTCACCAGATCCGACCACCGCTTCCGCGCCTAGCTCGCCTAGATCCGGCCTCCAGTCTCTTAGATCTCGTAGCCGCTTCTCATATTTGGGAGAGATCTCGTCACTGTCACCCGCCGAGGCCACTATTGTCGATCACTTTCAGTTGCCGCTGCCGAATCTGTCTAATCTAGAAGAGATCTCGTCCGAATTTATCGGATCTAGAAGAGATCTCATCAGATCTCACCCGCCAACACACCATGGCTGACCGTCCAGCTTCCAATGTTGTCAATCCCGATAATTCCATACTCATGGCTGAATTGGTGAACCATTCCCATTCTAGTGAGTTACAGAATCTTCATGTTTCATATATGCTAAATGGAAAAAAATACCTAAAGTGGTCCCAGTTGGTTAAGACTTTCCTTAAAGGAAAGAGACTACTCAGTCACTTGTTAGGTACTGGACCACAATCTGAGGATCCACTATTTACTGCATAGGATGAGCATGACTTGATGGTTATGGCATGGCTTTGGAATGCCATGAAGCCAGAAATTAGTGACACATGTATGTTCCTGTCTACAGCAAAAGAAATTTGGGATACCATCCAGCAGACTTATTCCAAGAAAAATGACTGCTCAAATATATGAAATTAAGGTTAAGCTAGTGGTTGCTAAACAAGGTAATCTATCTGTTACAGAGTATACCAATTCACTGAAAAATCTCTAACAAGAAATGGATCACTATCGTTCTCTTCCTATGAAGGACAAAGAGGATGCTGCGATAGTGCATCAACATATTGTAAAAGACCATATCTATGATTTTTTGGCTAGTCTCAGGCCAGAATTTGATCAAGTTCGGGTGCAACTATTTGGAAAGGAGGAGTTACAATCGTTAAATTAGACAATTGTTATTGTCAGGGCTAAAGAAAGTTGGTGCAATGTGATACTTATGGATCAAAGACTAGAGGGTTCTGCACTGGCCATATAGAGTACTAAGGGTACTTTCACAACTGAGCTTAACGATTCTTCTCCAACAAGTAAGAAGCCTGATCAATGATGACAAAACAGATCCAATTTGGTATGTAATTACTGCAAGAAGAAAGGACATGTTAAAGATGAATGTTACAAGTTTCACGACAAGCCACAAGGGACTGGTAGGGGGTTTAGTGGACAACGAAAGGGGCAAGCAAATGTATCAGTATCAAAAGAAATGCACCAACCCAGGGAAGAGATTGGATCTCATAAGTCATCTACTTTTGTAGCGCTAGATAAACAGGATATTGAAAGGTTGAAGGCTCTTCTTAACACTCTCAGATCATCTTCTCTTAATCCAAGTGCTTGTTCCTTTGCTCAGTCAGGTATGTCACTTGTTTCTCATGATTATAATGCCTCAAATCCTACTTCATGGATAATTGATTATGGGGAAACAAGTCAAATGACTTTTAATTCAACTTCATTCTCCACTTATACCCCTTGTTCTAGATCCCGAAAAATTCTAACTGCTAATGGTGGTTCTATTACTGTGGCCGGGGTTGGTGATATTCATCTTAGTCCTTCACTTGTACTCAAAAACATATTACAAGTTCCAAAACTCACCACCAATCTTGTCTCAGTGTATCATCTTCTTCGTGATACAAATTGTGTCCTAATTTTTCATCCTACTGGCCATGTTCTCCAGGACCGATGTTCGAGGAAGAAGATTGGGAGTCTGAGAGAAAGTAATGGACTCAACCTTCTTGACATCACCAATAGAATTGGCAAGTTTGACAAGATTCGCCGTTCCACTTTCTTGTTGTCCCACAGTTCTACCTTGCATCAAATTTGGTTGGAACATCATCTTTTCAGTCATTCCTCTTTTAAAGTTCTTAGAGTTATGTGTCCTTCATTGTTTAAACATGTAACTATTGAGACATTACATTATGATACTTGTGAACTTGCTAAGCATCATCATACGTTTTTTCCTCCTAGTGCTACTCGCTCTTCTAAGCCTTCTTATCTTGTTCATACTAATATCTGGGGACCCATGCCTGTCCACAATATCTCGAGTGCCACATGGTTTGTCACCTTCATTGACAATTGCACTCGAGTCACATGGGTTTACCTACTCAAAAAAAAAATCTGATGTTAGTGTGGTTTTTCCCATTTTTCACAATGTGATCAACAATCAATTTAGAGTAAAAATTAAAAAGATAAGGTCTAATAATGCACGCACTATTTTAATCATGCATTATCATCTTATTTCCACACTGAAAGGATTATTCATGTGTCGATACTCCCCAACAAAATGGGGTGGCGGAACGGAAAAATGGACACTTGTTATCTAGTGCTTATGCCCTTCTCTTTCAAACCAAAGTTCCTAAATATTTATGGGGAGAAGCAATACTCACTTCAACTCATTTAATCAATTGTCTTTCATCCCCTACTCTTGGTAATCTGAGTTTGTGGGACTTATTTGCTTAGTTTTATCCTCAATTCATAGCGTCTGTCTCCTTGCCCACTCAGATTTTTGGTTGTGTCACATTTATTCATGCTCACCATCATACCAAACTCGATCCTCAATCCCTTAAATGTGTCTTCACTGGGTAAAGTGCTATCATCCTCCTCCTCGGCAAACTTTTATCTCTGTTGATGTCACCTTTGTTAAGCATGAGCAGTTCTTGAATAATCCTAGTCTTCAGGGGGAGACTCTTCCTCTGGAAGACCCAGATTGGCTTCATCCTTTTTCTCTCCCAACTGTAACTTCCTTTTTGCAGTCTAACCCCAGTCTCTTACAAAGAAAACACGTATCTATGTCTCTACCTCCACCTCCTCCTCTAGAACCTAAACAAAGGCCGCCAATTGAATCTGTATACTCAAGAAGGAAGGGTGTCATAAAATCTCTTGAGCGTGCCCAGTTGTCTGGACCGGGCTCTGGTCTTAGGGAAAACATTAAGGTGAGTGATTCTCCTTCTCAATCTCAATTCATTGACTATGTTTCTGACTCCCGAGATCCTGATCTTCCTATTGCCCTCAAGAAAGGGAGCAGGAAATGCACTCAACATCCTTTGTCTCACTTTGTGTCATTTGATCGAATGTCCCCTTCTCACAAGAGTTTCCTTTCCCATCTTGTATCGATTAAGATTCCTCAAACCTTGTCTAAGGCGCTAGAAAGTGAGAAATGGCGGCATACTGTTAAATAAGATAAGTGTGGGGGTATTAGTGTATTTATCTTTAAGTACATGTATGTGTATATATGCTTTAGTTGTTCTCTTAAATAATACATACAAACAGTTTCTGTGTATACATCTAACATGGTATCAGAGCCCAAACCCTAACCTAACCCTAGCCGCCGCTGCCGCCGCCGCCGTCAGCCGACCCCATCACCGCCGGTCGCTTTGCCCGCCGTCGTCATCACCGCGGGTCTCTTCGTCGGTCGCTGGTCCCTCACTGTCGCGGCTCTTCTTCTCCAGATCGCGGCTCTTCTTCTCCAGATCGCGGCTCCTCTTCTCCAGATCCGGTCCGGCCGCGCCCAGATCTCGCCTTCTCCGTCGCCGCGCCTGCGCCCTCGCCATCACCACAACCGTGCCCGCCCCCGAGTTCGCCCTCACTGTCGCCGCCTCTGTCCCGGCCATCTCTCCGTCGCCTTCGCCGGGCCTGTCCAGATCCAGCCATCCTCAGGCGAACTCCGGTGACAGCTTCAGCTGTTCTTTCTTCTCCTTGGTCGTGTAACCCAATCTACTCCAGATCTGCCATTGCTCCAGATCTGTCTTCCCTCTCTTTGGTTGTGTAATCAAATCTGCTCCAGATCTGCTGTTTTTCTGTATCATGGATTCATCTCCAGCTCACTCTTCATCCACAAGCCGCTCCACCATGTCCACACCGGTGACCATTCCCCATTTTTCGGGCACACCGGTTATTACAACGGAGAAATTGAGCGGACATAATTATCCCGCTTGGTCATGTGCAGTTGAAATTTGGTTTCTTGGTCATGGCCTTGAGGACCATTTATCGAAGACTATTTCAACTGTTTCTGAGGGGGATCAACCTCTTTGGCGGAGAGTGGATGCCCAGTTATTGAGTTTATTGTGGCAAACCATTGAGCCGACCTTAATGCCAATATTTCGACCTCTTCGGGAGTGTAGTGCCCTATGGACTCGGGCTCGTGAGTTGTATACTAGCGACATCACTCGTATTTATGATGTGATTGGTGCTTTGTTCAATTTACGACAGACTAATTTGGATATGACCACATATTTGGGTAAGCTTCAAGCTTCTATTACCGACTTTAATGAGTTGATGCCCTTTGATACCGATATCAAGAAACAACAGCAACAACGCGATCAAATGTTTACTATCCTCTATCTCCATGGAATTCGACCAGAGCTTGACTCAGTTAAGACACAGATCCTTGGCAGCGCCTCTCTTCCTCCTCTGACAGAGGTATTTGCCAGACTGCTTAGAGCCTCCTCTATTACTGTTGATCGTGGCATGTCCGTTCCTGGAGATCACTCCGCCCTAGTTACGACCCCGATTGGTTGTGGTGGTCGTGGTGGTCGTCGGGGTGGTAGTCGTTCACGGCCCCAATGCTCCTATTGTAATCGCCTTGGTCACACTAGAGAGACTTGTTATCGTCTACATGGACGTCCACCTCATGCAGTCAGTACTGCTAACATGGTTGTAGGCGTTTCAGAGGGTCAGACATCTATCACACCCAGTGATTCCTCACCAGTGACTATCTCCGGGGGGGAGTATGTTCAATTTCTTCAGTTCCGGGCAGCACAACAGGCTACTTCACCTATCACATCATTTGCTGACACTGGTAACCCTACTGCCTGCTTTACCAAGTCTTCATCTTCTCTTGGCCCATGGATCTTCGACTCCGGTGCCACCAATCACATGTCTGGTAATCGTTCTCTCCTATCTCATGTTCAAACTTCGCAGTCTCTACCTCCTGTTACATTGGCTGATGGCTCTCAAGCCTCAGTCACGGGTATTGGTACCGCATTACCTCTTCCTACTTTACCATTATCATCTGTTTTACATTTACCACAATGTACCTTTAATTTGCTCTCTGTCAGCCAACTCACTCGCAGTCTTAATTGCTCTATAACTTTCTCGTCTAATTCTGTTCTTGTGCAGGATCGGAGGACTGGACGGACGATTAGCACGGGGCTTGAGTCTCACAGTCTCTACTATCTGTCTCTCCCTGCTTCTTCAGTGGCGTGCATGACAACAACTTCCCCACTACAAGTCCATTGTCGGTTGGGGCACCCATCTCTTCCCAATCTCAAGAAGATGGTTCCCAGTCTCTCTAGTATTTCTTCCTTAAAGTGCGAGTCTTGTCAATTTGGGAAACATATTCGTAGTTCTTTCCCAAGTAGAGTTACTAAGCGTGCTAGTTCCCCTTTTTCAGTAGTCCATTCAGATGTATGGGGTCCTAGTCGTGTCAGTTCACAAGATGGTTTTCATTATTTTGTAACATTTATTGATGATTTCTCTCGAACTACATGGTTATATTTAATGAAAACACGTTCAGAGTTATTTTCAGTCTTCACTACATTTTGTGCTGAAATTAGAACACAATTCAATTTGCCTATCCGTGTACTTCGTAGTGATAATGCTCTTGAATATTTGTCTCTCCCATTTAGATCTTATATGGCATCCAATGGAATTCTTCACCAAACTTCGTGTCCTAGAACCCCACAACAAAATGGGGTAGCTAAACGCAAGAATCGCCATTTAATTGAGACAGCCCGCACGCTCCTTCTTCATATGCATGTTCCACTTCAATACTGGAGTGATGCTGTCTTAACTGCATGTTACTTAATTAACCGCATGCCATCTTCTGTCCTTAATGACCAGATTCCTCATTCCATTCTTTTTCCTCGGGTTGACTTATATTCTCTTCCCCCTCGTATCTTTGGGAGCACGTGCTTTGTTCACCATCTTGCCCCAGGTCGTGATAAGTTATCTGCTCGTTCTGTCAAATGTGTTTTTCTAGGTTATTCTCGCCTTCAAAAGGGGTATCGTTGCTACTCTCCTCAATTAACTCGATATTTTGTTTCAACGGATGTTACCTTCTTTGAGTCATCTCCTTATTTCCCTTCTTCATCTGCGATCTCCGATTCTGTGTCTGTTGGGTTACCTTTGCCTGTTCCTTCTCTTGACCTCCCATCACCTCCATCTCCAACGTCTTCACCATCTCCACCATCCTTTGCCTCTCGCCTTGATCGCTCTGACCTTCAGATCTATCAACGGCGTCCACATCTCGTGGCCCAACCAGCACAGACTGTTGTCACTAGTCCGCAGGAGCCGTCTCCTGACTCATCCCCGGTGCCAATTCGCTCTTCCTCCTCTGGTCCATCGCCTTCGACTTTTGATCTTGACTTGCCTATTGCTCTTCGTAAAGGTACTCGCCATTCTATCTCCCATTTTGTTAGCTATGATTATTTGTCCCCTGGATATTCTGCTTTTGTTTCTTCTTTATCTTCTGTTTCACCTCCCAAATCTGTTCCCGAAGCTCTTTCCCATCTAGGGTGGCGGGCTGCTATGGTCGAAGAAATGTCTGCTTTACATTCCACCGGAACTTGGGACTTAGTACCTCTTCCCCAGGGTAAGTCTATTGTTGGTTGTCGCTGGGTTTACACTGTTAAAGTTGGCCCTGATGGCCAGATTGATCGTCTTAAGGCTCGCCTTGTTGCTAGAGGATACACTCAGGTTTTTGGTCTTGATTATGGCCATACATTCTCTCCTGTTGCTAAGATCTCCTCGGTTCGCCTTTTCCTATCCCTTGCTGCTATGTTTCACTGGCCTCTTCATCAATTGGACATCAAAAATGCCTTTCTCCATGGCAATTTACAGGAGGTGTATATGGAGCAACCTCCTGGCTTTGTTGCTCAGGGGGAGTCTGGACTGGTGTGTCGCCTTCGAAAATCTTTATACGGTTTAAAACAGTCTCCTCGAGCTTGGTTTGGTCGATTTAGTTCAGCTGTTCTTGAGTTTGGGTTAACTCGGAGTGAAGCTGATCATTCTGTTTTTCATCGTTCTCAGTCTGGCCACCACATTCTTCTAGTGGTGTATGTTGATGATATAGTACTTACAGGGGATGATGATGTTGGTATCACTGAATTGAAGGCACATCTTCACCAACAGTTTCAGACGAAGGATCTGGGTCCTTTGAGATATTTTTTGGGTATTGAGGTAGCTCGGTCAAAGCAAGGCATCTATATTTCTCAAAGAAAGTATGCCTTAGATATGCTAGAAGAGACAGGATTGCTTGGATGTAAACCTACAGATACCCCTATGGATCCTAATATCAAGTTGTTACCGAGACAGGAGGAGCCTCTTTCTGATCATAGGCGCTACCGTCGATTAGTTGGGAAACTTAATTACCTCACAGTCACTCGTCCTGATATTTCATTTGCTGTGAGTATGGTAAGTCAGTTCTTGGATTCACCTTGTGACAGTCACTGGGATGCAATGATCCGTATTCTTCGATATATTAAGGCTACCCCCGGTCGGGGTATATTGTATCAAAATCATGGGCACAGTCAGATTGTGGGATATACGAATGCTGATTGGGCAGGATCACCTAGTGACAGGAGATCCACATCTGGATACTGTGTTTTTGTGGGTGGAAACCTTGTCCCTTGGAAAAGTAAGAAGCAAACTGTTGTTGCCAAATCCAGTGCAGAGGCTGAATACAGGGCAATGGCCGTAACAACATGTGAGCTAGTGTGGTTGAAACAATTAATTAAGGAGTTACGAGTTACGCAGGTTAAGCCTATGCAATTGGTTTGTGACAACCAGGCTGCAATGCATATTGCTTCTAACCCTGTGTTTCATGAGAGAACCAAACATATTGAAATTGATTGCCATTTTGTTAGAGAAAATGTGCTCTCTGGGGATGTTGTTACAACATATGTGGGTTCCAATGATCAACTGACTGATTTACTCACCAAGTCACTTAGAAGATCTCGTGTGAATTACATTTGTACCAAGCTGGGCATGCTCAATATATATGCTCCAGCTTAAGGGGGAGTGTTAAATAAGATAAGTGTGGGGGTATTAGTGTATTTATCTTTAAGTATATGTATGTGTATATATGCTTTAGTTGTTCTCTTGAATAATACATACAAACAGTTTCTGTGTATACATCTAACACATACAATGAACGTGGAAATGGAAGTTGTGAAGCTTAGGAAGAAAATCCTAGCTTTTAACATGTATATACAATGCATTAAACTCATAGACTATACACCATATATATACAAAATACAACAGGTCATGGGCCACGGGTTCTAACATAAGATTAACCCTAGGTGTACTATATAAATATAACCATATAACTCAACACTCCCCCTCAAGTTGCAGTATATATATCATATGCACCAAGCTTGCTATAGATATACTCAATTTGAGGACCCCTGAGAGCCTTACTGAAGACATCTGCTAACTGGTCATTGAAATTGACAAAATATGTGGTACTACAGTCAAGTAAAATCTTCTCTCGGATGAAATGACAATCTATGTCGATATGTTTGGTCATCTCATGAAAGACTGGATTGGAAGCAATATGTAATGTAGCTTAATTGTTGCAAATTAATCTCATATGTGATATCTCCCCAAACTTGAGCTCCTGAAGCAATTGTTTTAACCAGATAAATTCATACGTTGTTAAGACCATAGCACGATATTCTACCTCTGCACTCAACCTAGCAACAACCTCCTGCTTCTTACTTCTCCAAGATACTAGGTTTTCTCCAACCAGAACATAATATCCTGAAGTAGACTGTCTATCAGAGGGAAAACCTGCCCAATCAACATCAGAATATCCGACTATTTGAGTATAACCCTTGTCCTCATACAATAATCCTCTACCTGGAGCTCCCTTAATATACCTGAGAATCCGGACTATCGCATCCTAGTGGCTATTGCAAGGAGACCGTAAAAACTTACTGACAACACTGACTGAGAAAGAAATGTCTAGGCGAGTAATAGTGAGATAATTAAGTTTTCCGACTAGCCTGCGATATCTCCCAGGATCAGCAACAGGCTCCCCTTGTTCTGATAAGAGCTTTACATTAGGGTCCATAGGAAAATCTATAGATTTACAATCAAGCATCCCAATTTCTTCAAGAATGTCTAACACAAACTTTCGTTGAGAGATAACAACACAAGAACTGGACTGAGCAACTTCTATGCCAAAAAAGTATTTAAGTAACCCCAAGTCCTTAGTCTGAAAATTATGGAAAATATGTTTCTTTAACTAAACAATACCATCCTGGTCATCACCTGTAATAATAATATCATCCACATAGACGACCAAGTATATACACCTCCCCTGTGATGTGTGTTTATAAAAAATCGAATGATCAAACTCAGTACGAATCATACCAAAGTCTTGAATGGCAGCACTGAAGCAACCAAACCAAGCTCGAGGAGATTGCTTCAACCCATATAGTGAGCGACGGAGTTTATAAACCAGTCCAGACTCCTCCTGAGCAACAAACCCAGGAGGTTGCTCCATATAAATCTCCTCCTAAACCTCACCATGTAAGAAGGCATTCTTAATGTCCAGCTGATACAACAGCCAATGGCGCACAGCTGCTATAGAGAGAGACAAACGCACAGAGGACATCTTAGCAACAGGGGAAAAAGTGTCACCATAATCCAGACCATAAACCTGAGTATACCCCTTGGCAACCAAACGGGCCTTAAGGCGATCAACCTGCCCATCATGACCCACCTTGACAGTACAGATTCACCGACAGCCGACAAGAGATTTCCCTAGGGGTAAAGGAACCAAATCCCAAGTACCCTTGGAATGCAAAGCAGTCATCTCATCCACCATTGCTAAGGATAAGAAAGTGTCTCACTAACAGTCTTAGGTACTGAAACAGAGGATAAGGAAGACACAAAAGCACAAAAGAGAGACAAGAAACAATGATAGCAAAGAAAATTATAAATAGGGTGAGGATTACGAGAAGAACGGGTACCTTTCCGAAGGGTAATAAGAAGCAGATTCTCAGAAGACAAGACCGCAACAAGTGGAGAGACTGGAGCAAGATGTGAGGCAGTACGAGTCGCTGAAGTAGTTGGAGACACTGGAGAAGGCGCAAGAACATCTCCATCGGGAAGAGACCAAGGCTAATGACGCCGATGATAAACCTACAATGGGATAGAAGAAGGATCAGGGAAAATAAGAGCAGGAGAACTCGCAGGAAGAGGGATTGCCTCAAAAATGGGTTGACACTCAGAATGAGGCAAAGAGTAGAAAGGAGATGACTCAAAGAAGGTAACATCTGCCGAAGGAAAATAGCAACAAGTGTCAGGAGAATAACATCGATAACCCTTTTGAAGGCGAGAGTAACCAAGAAAAATGCACTTAATGGACCGAGCAAACAATTTATCTTGACTAGGAGACAGGCTATGGACAAAGCAGGTGCAACCAAAGACACAGAGAGGAAGAATATATAATGGTTGATCAGGAAACAAGAGAGATTAAGGAATCTGGTGCTAAAGAACCGAGAAGGGCATCATGTTAATGAGATAGCAAGTAGTGAGGACAGCTTCAGCCCAAAAGCGAAAGGGGACATGATGATGTAGAAGAAGAATACGAGCAATTTCAATCAAATGTCTATTTTTACACAAAGCAACCCCATTCTACTGTGGTGTATATATGCACAAGACAACTGATGCGAGATCCCTTGAAAAAACATAAAGGTAGTAAAGGGAATAGAAAAATACTCAGGAGCATTATCACTGCGCAATACTTGAACAGAGGTATGAAATTGCGTTTTGATTTCAGCACAAATTGAGAATAACTCAGAACGATTTTTCATTAAATATAACCATGTGCAACGAGAATAATCGCCGATAAACGTTATAAAATATTGAAAACCCAAAATAGAAACGATTAAGACACTAGACATCAGAATGAACTAAATCAAAAGGGGACACAATCCGATTATTGACACGCTTTGGAAAAGAAGTATGAAACTATTTTCCAACTTGACAAGACTCACAATCAAAAGACAACAAACTAAACAAACTGGGGACCATCTTCTAAAACTTAGCCAAACTAGGATGTCCCAAACAATTGTGGAGAAGAGCAGGAGACTCAGTCACCAAGCAAGCAACAGCAGATGTAGGAAGGTTGAGAAAATAGAGACCCTACGACTCACATTTGACACCAATCATTTGTTCCGTACCGCGATCCTGGATAGTAAAAGAATGATCATCAAAGGTGATAGAACAATTTAAGGCACGCGTAAGTTTACTAACAGATACGAGATTAAAGGGACAATGAGGAAGATAAAGGACAGAATCTAAAGACAGAGAAGGTAAGGATTTGGTAGTGCCAACAGCTTTAGCAACCGCTTTGGACCCATTGGCTAATGTTACAGAAGGTAAAGAAATAGAATTAGTAAAATGAGAAAACAAATGGGGATTACTAAGGATATGGTTAGAAGCACCTGAGTCTAGGACCCATGGTACTAAAGAGGGTGACTGAGCGAGACAGGCAGTGGAATCACCAGAGTGGGCGATTGAAGCAACTATGGATGAGAATTGTTGGGACGTCTTATACTTGAGATACTCATCATAGTCAGTCCCAGTGAGAACGACAGATTGCGATGGATGACCATCAAATGACTCAAATCGAGAACCATCAGCATGAGCAACATTAACACGAGGAGGGCGGCCATGCAACTTATAACACTTTTCCTTAGTATGCCCCTACTTGTGACAATAGTTACACTTAGGGCGTTTGCCCCGATTACCACGATCTCCTTCATGTTCGCCACTACTCTCAACCTGTGAAACCATAACTGAATGATCACCTGCAAAAAAGGGAGGCACTGTAGGAACAGAAGAAACCCAAAGAAGTTGAGAATACACTTCATCCATAATAGGTACACTAGGACTAGCAAGAATCTGATCACGAACAAGAGCAAGCTCAGGACCAATGGCAGCAAGAGTACACACCATGAAGAACTTATCCTACTGAGCTAGATCCTCTGTAGCAGACTTACCAGCAGATAACAAGGAGTTAAATTCAGCTTTAATAGAGACCATCTAACATAGAAAATCAGGAAGAGTGAGACCCTGCTGTCGTAAACTGAGCAGATTAGACCCCACTAAATACAGAGGTTGAATGTCATTAGTGTATAACACCTTGGCCTGAGCCCACAATTCACAACACGTGGTATAGTTAGTATAGATCGGATGAAAAGAAGGATCAATTGACTGCCATAGGACACTACACAACAGAGCATCAGCTCTCTGACACTCAATTTTATTTGTGGTCACATTCTCGGCCTTGGTAGTTAGATGATCCTATAAACCTTGACCCATACACCATAATTCAACTGCCTTAGACCAAGAGATATAATTGGAACTGCCCATCAACTTCTTAGTAGCAATGGCTGGAGAGGGAGACAGAATACCAGAGAAGGAGCCAGATTTACTGGTACCAGCCATGTTGGACAAAAGGGAGCCCTACAAGATCAACAGATCTAAAACAAAAGGGGTTAAATAAATCAAAAAGAAAGGTTGGATGATCCAGCACAGAGAATGAAGCGTGGAGGCGCGCTGGAGTGATGACAGACGGCGAATGCCGGTGACCCGCGACGGCGGATAGCGACGAAACGACCGAGACTAGGATGGATTGAAGGAGGTGAGTCCAATGGTGAATACAGCATTGCGATCGGAGCACTGGAGAGAGAGATCGGAGCAAAAACGTCTCTGTGAACAGTGCAAGAGAGGCAGCACGTGGCAATGGCAACAGCGATGGGCCTCCGAGGGTCAACAGATCGGAGGCTGGCGATGCCTATGCGAGTGATCGGTGGCCGAACGGTGAAGAACCGCTACAAACCAGTAGCGTGAGCGGCGAGAACACAGTGGGCGGCGACGAAGGTGGCACGGTAGGCTACGGGGATCAATGGCAACGCGACTGACGGTGGTTGTCGGTAATATGAGCAAAAGGGAAGGTATGTAGACTTAAAAAGGTTGTCTATGAATTAAAATAGTCTCCCAAGGCCTAGTTTGATAGATTCTCAAAAGCAATGTTGTCAATGGGATACAGGCAAAGCTAAGAGGATCATACATTGTTTGTGAAACACTCGGGATTAGGAGGTGTGACTATCCTTTTGGCCTATGTGGACGATATAATAGTTACTGGTAATGATGAAAAGGAAGAAAAAAACCTGAAGGAATGCTTCCCAAAAGAATTTGAAATTAAGGACTTGGGAAGACTAAAATACATCTTAGAAATTGAAGTAGCACGGTCTAAGGATGGAATCTTCATATCACAACAAAAATATATTCTTGACCTTCTTACTGAGACTGGTTTGACAGGTGCAAGCTAGTTAACACTCCAATTGAGGTTGATCACAAGCTTGTGGACCAGGGAATGTATCAAAGAG
Source organism: Diospyros kaki (assembly GCA_036245055.1). Classification (NCBI taxonomy): domain Eukaryota; kingdom Viridiplantae; phylum Streptophyta; class Magnoliopsida; order Ericales; family Ebenaceae; genus Diospyros; species Diospyros kaki. The sequence continues at coordinate 38,362,455 of BSEG01000016.1, forward strand.
TTGTTGAGAAATTGATCTACTTGTCACAAACCCAACCTGACATTGCTTACGTTGTTAGCATTGTGAGCCAGTTTATGCAGAATCCTAAGAAAACTCACCTTCGAGTAGTGTATCGTATTCTCCAATATTTGAAAACACATATGGGTAAAGGAATTTTATTCAAAAGGAGCTCTAATATAACTCTAGAAGCATTCATTGATGTTGATTAACATCTGGTTATTGTACCTTTGTTGGAGGGAATTTGGTTACATGGAAAAGTAAGAAGTAATCTGTTGTCGCCAAATCAAGTGTTAAAGCAGAATTTAGATCTATGACGCTAGGAATTTGTGAGTTACTTTGGCTAAAAATCATTCTTGATGATCTTAGGATTAGGTGGGATGGCCCTATGAAGTTATATTGTCATAACAAATCAGCTATTAGTATTGCCCATAATCCAGTTCAACATGATCGTACCAAGCATGTAAAGGTTGACCGGCATTTTATCAAGGAAAAGTTAGATAGCGGGCTGATCTGCACACCATATATTCCTTTTGTAGAAAAGTTGGCTGATATCCTGACTAAAGGAATGTCTAGTCGAATATTCCAAAAACATATTGGCAAGCTTGGGACGGTTAACCTATATTCCCCAACTTGAGGGGGAGTATTCGAATATATTTGTATTTCCTGTATCTTTCTAGAAATTTGTATTACCTTATTAGGTTTTATTCTATTTTTTGTTTCTTTGTGGTACAAGTCTTGTAATGCATCTTTATCCATGTATATATATTGGCATGATAAATGAATAATATATAACATTTCCTCGACATCTTTCTTTGTTTAAAGACTTAGATATTAGACAGTTTCATTGTGATGTCTGTGAATTTGTCAAACACAGACATGCTGTTTTTCCTACTAGTAATAACAAATGCCATCTTCCTTTTTGAATTAATTCATAATGATATCTGGGTACAAGTCCTGTAATGCATCTTGATCCATGGTACAAGTGTTGTAATGCATCTTGATCCATGGATATATATTGGCATAATAAATGAATAATATATAACATTTCCTTGACATCCTTCTTTGTTTAAAGACTTAGATATTAGACAATTTCATTGTGATGTCTGTGAATTTGTCAAACAAAGACGTGTTGTTTTTCCTACTAGTAATAATAAATGTCATCTTCCTTTTGAATTAATTCATAGTGATATCTAGGGTCCATCAACCATTCCAAATGTTACAGCGGCACATTGGCTTGTTTCATTCATTAATGATTACACAAGGGTTACTTGGGTCTTTCTTCTTAAATCTAAATCTGATGTGAGTGACATTTTCCCCAATTTCTTTTCTATAATTCAAAATCAATTTGGGGCACAAATCAAACAGTTTAGGTCGACAATGCAAGGGATTATTTCGACCAAACCATTTCCACCTATTTCTTCAATAGGGATCCATGAGTCCTCATGTGTTTGCATCCCCCAACAAAATGGGGATGCAAAACGAAAGAACAGCCATCTCCTAGATACTATTAGGGCATTGTTGTTTCACAAAAATGTACCTAAACCATTTTGGGGGGAAGCGATCTTCACAGCCACTCATCTCATCTGCTGGTTATCCTCCAGAGTGTTACATTTTCATACTCCCATGCAGTTTTATCCCGGATCTATCCTGATCTTCCTACCACAAATCATCTTAGCCCTAAGGTATTCGGGTGTGTTCCATTTGTTCATGTTCACAGCCCTAATCGAGGGAAATTGGATCCTAGACCTCTTAAGTATGTCTTTGTGGGCTATTCTTCTACACAAAAAAGATACAAATCCTATCATCCTCCGACTAAAAAATTTGTGGTTTCAGCAGATGTCACCTTTGTTGAGACTAAACCTTATTTTACTCACCCTTACCCTTAGAAGGAGACCTCAAGTATGGAAGATAAGGATGAGTTGGTCCTTTCTAACTTACCATCAGCTACTAACCCTCCGCTCACACCTGCATCTGAACCTACCAAACCTGCATTTGAACCTACTTCTAACCCACTGCCTAAGACTACACTTGAATCGACTCCACAAACCCATGAATTTGAATCATCCCTACAACCAGGTGTCCAAACTGAAAGGGGAAAGGCCACTATTGATAAACGATTTTCCCAAATTTACTCAAGGAGGACTAATCTAGAACTCGAACCAAGGCTGCACCTATCATCATATCCAACTTATGGAATTGAGGTAATATCTCTTAGCTCACCTACTAATGTTGATTCCATGACTGATATTGACATGCCTATAGCACTAAAGAAAGGAATTAGAGAGTGCACGAAATATCCCTTATATCCACCCTCTCGTTTTGTATCCTTTAAAAGATGCTACTCCATCTCATAGAAGCTTCCTTACCAACATACATACAACATCTATTCCTACCACATTATCAAATACTTTAAAATGTGAAAATTGGAGGAATGCTATGAATGTTGAAATGCAAACCCTAAAGAAGAATAATATATAGGAGATTATGGCTTTACCGAAAGGAAAGAAACCAGTTGGGTGCAAATGGGTCTACATAATCAAGTATAGAGCAGATAGGACACTTGACAAATACAAAGCTAAGTTGGTAGCTAACGGATACACCCAAACATATAGAATAGACTACTAAGAAACCTTTGCCTCGGTAGCCAAGATGAAAACGGTAAGAATTCTCTTATCCCTAGCAACTAACTTTAACTGGCCTTTACTACAGTTTGATGCGAAAAATGCTTCCTTGCACAGCGACATTGAGGAGGAAATTTACATGGACATACCCCCAAGATTCAATAAAAACATAACTGAGAGTGAGGTTTGCAAACTCAAGAAAGTACTATATGGCTTAAAACAATTACGTAGAGCTTGGTTTGGGAAATTTTCCAAAGTAATGCAGGGCATGGGTTACAAATCGAGCCAAGGGGACCGCACCCTATTTATAAAACATTTGGGTTCAAGTTTTGTCACAACTCTTATTTTTTATGTTAATAACATTCTAGTGACAAGAAATGATGAAAAGGAGAGATAACTTGGGAAGATGTTTGGCTAAGGAATTTGAGATCAAGGAGCTAGGGAATTTGAAATATTTCCTAGGTATAATGACACGATCCAAGCAAGGGATATTTATATCCCAACACAAACTATCTAGTGCCACAATCCTGTGAGATACAAGAAAAATGGCCTGCAAACCATCTAGAATCCCAATTGACTCAAATCACAAACTTGGTGAAGCTGAGGGAGGTAAAGACACAGACAAAGAGTCATATCAAAGGTTGGTCAGCAGGCTAATTTACCTACCTCACACATGACCATATGACCATATATAGCCTATGCCATTAGCATAGTAAATCAATTCATGCACAAACCCAAGGAACTTCACCTACATGTAGTCACAAAATTTTGCACTACCTCAAGGTTACTCTAGGAAAGGGAGTTTTATTCAAAAGAGGGGGCAAACTCACCCTAGAGGCGATGCTCTTGTAGTGGCAAGGTTGAGTGCAAAATCAAAATTTCGAGCAATAGCACAAGGTATATGTGAACTGTTTGAAGATTAATTTGGAAGATCTAAACCTCAAGTAAGATGGCCCTATGAAACTTTATTGTGACAATAAGTTGGCTATAAGCATTACACACAATCTTGTGCAGCATGACTAGACAAAACACATTAAGGTTGATCGACATTTTATTAAAGATAAATTGGACAATGGTCTTATATGCACACCTTATATACCAAATGAATCACACCTAGCTGACGTTCTAACCAAGGAACTCAATAGTCCAATCTTTCACAAGGTTATAGTCAAGCTGGGAATGGACAATGCCTATTCACCAGCTCGAGAGGGAGTAGTAAATTAAAGCAAACAAATCAAGGATTTGATTATATGTGTTTAGTCAATATTCTATAGATTTGAAGATGTAATTAGGATGTGATTATATCTATGTTACGGTAAATAGAAGATTTGTGAGAAGTTAGAGCTAGAACTCCAACTTGAAAAGCTAACTTAACAAGTGGAAGGATCCTCCTCCTTATATATAGCCCAGGTCTCCCTTGTGGAGGCGATGTGGGATTCTCAACACTTCCCTCCACGCCGAAACTTCTCCAGTAACTGATACATGCCCAAGTGATCAGGCAGGGTACTAGTCCATGACCACGACAGCCAAGGGTTAGCTCTGATACCATGTGAGAAATTAGAGGTAGAACTCCAACCTGAAAAGCCAGCTTAACAGGGGGAGGGATCTTCCTCCCCATAAATAGCCCAGGTCTCCCTTGTGGAGGCGACGTGGGATTCTCAACAATTACTCAATTAGGAGATTTGTTTTCATAATTAGGTACAGTGTTCGAAAACTCAGCCTAGGCAGCGCCGAGGCGCTAGGCGGACACAGACCGCCGCGATTATGGCTTAATCGGCCCCCTTAGGCACCAGCCCGACTAATCGATACTGGGCGGCGCCTAGTCGACCAAGGCGGCCGCCTAACCGCGTGAATCGCCTGGCCGATTAGGGTTTTTTTTTTCTCCTTACCTCGTCGATTTCCCCTTCTCTCTCTTGCACACCACCGCCGACTGTCTCTTGTCGAGTCACCGTTGCCGTCGCCGCTTACCCTTTCTGTCAAAGCCTCTCTCGTCGCACGCCGCTGCCGTCTCTTGTGGAGTCACCGTCACTGCTTTCCATTTTTGTTAACCTTTTTGTCTCACGTTGCCGCCGCCGACCTTCATTCCACTCTACCTTCCAGCTATCTCTCTCGTCTTCCTCACTCCTCACTGCAGTAAACAATAAGCAAGCAGCAAGAACGCTTGTTGCTTGCTGTTGCCTTGCCTTTTTTTCTTTTTGTTAGTTAATTTATTATTTATGTTAATATTTATTAATGTGTGAATTTGTTATTTGAATATATATTATTGTTTTAAATATTTTAATATTTGTAACTTGTGAGCAAACAAGTTAAATATTATTTATATTTTAATATTTGTTAATGTTATTTAATATTTATAACAACTTCTTGCTGTTGCATCTTGCTATTGTTGGTTCTTGGCAAACAATAATTTATTTTCTCAACCTTAATTTCATTATTTCACTTGTTTCAACTTTAATTTACTTAAAATAACATCAAAATGTTTAAAATAAAAAATAAAAATTTTTCTAGGCCCCGCCTAGGCGCCGTAGGCGCTAGGCCCCAATTGGGCGCCCGACTAACGCCTAGCGCGTTTTAGAACACTGATTAGGTAAGCATCCTATGTATATATATGTGAGTCTACCAGTTTAATGAAAGATATTGCCATATTTTTCCACAATATCAAACATTAAAATTTATTAGAATTCTTAGGACTTGTGTTGAAATCCATAATGATTTGAAGAAGATTTGGAGGAGATTGTGGTGAGAGATTCAGATTGAGATCTCTATACTTGGAAGGTTTAGGCTGATTCTGTGAGACTGATTTCTTAGGTTAAATCTTATGTTTCCTTTTTTTTTTTTTGCTCTCTATGTACATGATAAATAGGAACCAAATATGTAAAGGTAGTGTAAGACTAATCGAATACAAGTCTGTTCTAATTTTCTTATTCTCTACATGGTATCAAAGACCAGATCGCTCCTAAAACCCTAGCAGCCATGGCCGCCAGCCATGAATCTCTCCAATCGGTCACCCAAGAGGGAGAATCAGAGATGATCCCCTCCATGGGTTCGACTGGTGGGTTTGAAAATTCGTCAATTTGTCTTACCGTAGAAAAGCTGAATGGGAAGAATTACCGAGAATGAGCTCAATCCATCAAACTGGTCATTGACAGCAAAGGCAAATTGGGCTTCCTTACCGGCGAAATCAAACAACCATCGTCCAAGGAGATAGCGGCTTTCCAAAAATGGCGGTCTGAGAATTCCCTCATCACCTCTTACTTGATCAACTCCATGCGACCAGCGATCGGCAAGACATACATGTTCCTGCCAACAGCGAAGGATGTGTGAGAAGCAGTTCGCGGGACCTACTCCGACGCCGAGAATGCCTCTCAAATCTTCGAGATAAAGACTCGATTGTGGCAGATGAAGCAAGGAGAAAGAGAAGTGACAGAATATTACACGGAGATGCTAGGCTTATGGCAAGAGCTGGACCTTAGCTGTGAAGAATCTTGGGAGTGCACAAGTGACAGTGTGCGATTCAAGAAGATGGAGAACGAGAGGGTGTACGAGTTTCTGGCTGGACTTAATAGAGAGCTCGACGATGTGAGAAGCCGAGTCTTGGGTCGTCGGCCATTACCTTCCATTAGGGAGGTCTTATCTGAAATTCGACGAGAAAAAAGTAGGCGGAAGGTGATGTTGAGGGAGAAGAGTGTGGTTGGGCCTAAAGCTTCAGCCCTTTTGTCGTGTGGGCCTTCATTTCGTGGGCCTTCATCTGGGCTGAAACAAAATAAAAGGCCTTTTTGTCACCATTGTAAAAAATCAGGCCATTCCAAAGATACTTGCTGGGTTTTACATGGCAAGCCTGCTGATTGGAAGCCCAGGCAGCCCAATAAACCTCATAGGTTCCAAGTCTTGACTGAACAGCAAATAGAATCAGCTCATCATACTCAGTTAGCCCCAACTGAGGGTTTTAACTCCGAGCAACTTGAGAAGTTATATGCTCTTTTTTCGACCTTTCAAGCATCGGGTTAGTCTTCTACGCCTCCTTGATCAAGTTCCTTAGCCCACAAAGGTACTTTTTTGACTGCTCTTAGCACTACTTCGCGCTGTACTCCCTGGATTATTGATTCTGGCACATTCGATCATATGACTGATTCCCATCATTTATTTTCCACATACTCACCTTGTGCCGGCAACTTGAAAGTAAAAATTGCAGATGGTACTTTATCCCCGGTAGCTGGCAAGGGGACTATCCGTATCTCTGAATTTATTACTTTGGAATCTGTCCTTCATGTTCCTAATTTGTCTTGCAATATGTTGTCTGTTAGTCAGCTAACCAACCAATCTCATTGCTCAGCTACTTTTTTGTCTTCCCATTGTGTCTTTCAGGAGCTATCCTCGAGGAAGACGATTGGCAGTGCTAAGGAATGCGAGGGACTCTACTACTTTGATGACGGTCACATGAGTAAACAATGTCATTCTTCTTTTTGTAATTCTGCATCTAGTCCTAGAGATAGTGACCTATTGTTATGGCATAAACGAATGGGTCATCCAAGTTTTCAATATCTAAAACGTTTGTTTCCTTCACTTTGTTCGAATAAAAATCTTTTGGATTTACAATGTGAAGTCTATGAACTTGCAAAACATCATTGCACTACTTTCCCCTCCAATCCTTATAAACCATCTCGGCCTTTTACTTTGATTCATAGTGACCTTTGGGGGCCTTCACGTGTCCCCAATAGGACCCACACAAAATGGTTTATTACCTTTATTGATGATCATTCTCGTCTTTGTTGGGTGTATTTACTACATGATAAATCTGAGGTTAGTTCTGTCTTCATGAACTTCTACACTATGATTTACACCCAATTTCACACAAAAATTCAAATTTTTCGTACTGATAATGGCACTAAGTACTTCAATCAGTTTTTGGGCCCCTATCTTCAAGCCAATGGTATTGTTCACCAAAGTTCTTATGTTCACACCCCACAACAAAATGGGGTTGCTGAATGGAAGAATCGACATATTCTTGAGGTCACTCATGCCCTCTTATTCACTTCTCACATGAAAAATAATTTTTGGGGTGATGCCATTCTGACTGTTGCATTCCTCATCAACCGAATGCCTAGTCGAATTCTCTCATTTGCTACCCCTCTCCAAAAATTTCAGGAGATCTTCCCTAATTCTCGGCTCTGTTCATCTCTCCCGCTCCGTGTTTTTGGGTCCACCGTGTTTGTCCACATTCATGCCTCCCAACATCCCAAGTTGGACCCCAGAGCCCTCAAATGTGTCTTCCTTGGTTACTCTCCTACTCAGAAGGGTTACAAGTGTTACGATCCTCTTTCACATAAATTATATGTTAGTCTGGATGTCACATTTTTTGAGGATACTCCCTACTACTCGCTTCAGGGGGAGTCCTTGAGTGAAGCTCGTCCCTCAAACACAGACACCGACTTTGATATTGCGATCTTTGAGTCTGCTCCCTATGATGTACCATCTCCATCTCCTTCTTTGTCCAACACAGACGAAATCATGAACTCAGGGGGAGATGTGGAAGAACAAAACGACAAGGAGCCACTTGTCTACTCAAGGAGACCTAAATCAAAGCCCAGTGAGACTCTCGCATCCGAAGCATCAAAAGAGTTTGAACCAGTGATAGCTCCAAATACTCATGAGCCACAATCCAATCCTGACCAGGTAAAAAATCTTGATGACTTACCCATTGCTCTCAGAAAACAAACTCGTTCATGTACTCTCCATCCTATCTCCAAATTTGTATCTTACAATGCCCTTTCTGCCAAGTGTCGTGCTTTTACGTCTAACCTTGACAGAACCCAGATTCCTAAGAATATTCAAGAAGCCTTGGAGATTCCAAAATGGAGAGAAGCAGTAATGGAAGAAATAAGGGCATTAGAAAAAAAATGGAACTTGGGAGGTGATGACGTTGCCAAGGGGGAAGAAACCAGTGGGCTACAAGTGGGTGTTCACAGTGAAGTACAAGGCGGATGGCACAGTAGAGCGGTACAAAGCCCGCCTAGTTGCAAAAGGGTTCACCCAAACATATGGTATTGACTACATCGAGACATTTGCACCTGTAGCCAAGCTGAATACTATACGAGTTCTCTTGTCCTTGGCAGCAAACCTAGATTGGCCACTACATCAGTTTGACATCAAGAATGCTTTTCTGAATGGTGAGCTCGAGGAAGAAGTATTCATGACATTACCTCCAGGATTTTACAAGGAGGGAAAAGAAACCAAAGTATGTAGATTAAAGAAATCTCTATATGGGCTCAAGCAATCACCAAGAGCGTGGTTTGATAGATTTGCGAAGGTAATCAAGAATCAAAGATTTCAACAACTTGTAATTAGCCATACGTTAAGCCCGTAGATTAAGGCCCATTATGCCTAATATAAATAGCAAGCTAAGAGAGGCTAATCTTCTAGGTTTTTCTCTCCAAATTATTCTCTCACATGGTATTAGAACCATCGGTGAGAAAAACTTTAAGTTGCCGCTGTGTATCACGCGACGTCCGACTTTTCCAAGCCAATTGCCACTCGTAGGCGGGTGGGAGCGCATGCATCGTCGGAATTTCTCACCGAAACCTCGAAAGAGCCTCCAAAACCCATCCCTGGTGTCCGTTTTCCCAAAAACCATCCTAATCTATGTATCAATTACCCAATAACTTTTAAATACCAGAGTTTCAATCTATTCGCCTAAACCCCACCATGTCGTACTTGAGTGATGCCAACTCTACTCCTAGTGCCTCATCTAAATTTCAACCCTTCACCCTTTCCAACATAGAGACCCATGTTATCACCTCTGACAAGTTGATAGAGTCTGCCAACTATCTCTCATGGGTGTCACAACCCTAGAGTTTAGCTAGGGTCTAGAAAGGAAATTGGAAGAATTTGGGAGAGAAACAAAGAAGAATTGGAGAGAGAGACAAAGCAAAAATCAAGAAAAAAATAGGGAAAACAAGGAAGAACGAGAGAGAGAGAAAGTAAGGGGGGAAATATGAATTCACTATATCATTTCAACATGCATTTCTCTACATGCTATGGCCTATTTATAAGTTGTTCAACTAATAGTATATTGTAGAACAGCACTCATGTGCACTTTAACAAAATTAATAGCATCTCCTAACAAACAATTGTAACTAATGACAGCATTGTCTCTCTAATTCCTCTTGGGTCATGACAATGGGCAGCCTCTGTCAATATGTGGTTCAAGGGGAAGGGACAAGCAAACCATCTCACTAAGAAGGTAGAGGATGCCGATGAAGCCAACAAGGCTAAATGGGAACAGGTTGCCCCTTAAACCACATATTGACACAGGCTGCCCATGAGAGATAGTGGGCAAACCCTATCAACTTGTCAGAGGTGATAACAGGGGTCCCTATGTTGGAAAGGGTGAAGGGTTGAGATGCAGACAAGGCATTACGAATAGAGTTGGCATCACTTAAGGACGACATGGTGGGATTCAGGCAAATAGACTGAAACTCTGGTGTTCAAAAAGGTTGTTGGGCAATTGGATACCATATGTGTGGTAATAAAGATATTTTCTCTACCCTTACCTTTTCTGAACATTTACCAACAATCACTCTTGCAGATGGCACCAAAACGCCAGTCAAAGGAATTGGGAAAACCTCTCCTACCTCCTCTTTCTCTTTAAAGTCCGTCATTTATGTCTTACGTAGTCCTATTAATTTGTTTTCTGTTAGTCAGCTTACTAGAGAACTAGATTGTTCAGTAACTTTTACTTCCACTTCTGTTTGTGTGCAAGATAGAGGTACAGGTTGACGATTGGCGTCGGGCGCGAGTCATGGGGCCACTATCATATTGTTGTGCCTAGTTCGCTAGTAGCCTGCACCAGTGTGGCTTCCCCAGACCTCCTCTACTCTCATCTCAATCATCCCAACCTCTCCAAACTAAAGAAATTAGTTCTACTTTATCGTCATTATCCACTTTTAATTGTGAGTCATGTCAACATGGTAAACACGCTTGTAGTTCTTTTTCTAGTCGCGTCATAATAGGGTTAAAACTCTCTTTTCCCTTGTGCACTCTGATGTATGGGGACCTAGTCAAGTCAACTCTACTCTAGGTTTTTCATATTTCGTTGCTTTTATTGATGACTTTTGTCATTGCACTTGGTTATTTCTCATGAAAAGTCGGTCCGAATTGTTTTCTGTCTTACAAACATTTACTGCTGAAATAAAAGTTGTGTTTGGAGCTTCTATACGTGTTTTCCGTAGTGATAATGCCCCTGAGTACTTTTTCTCTCAATTTACTGCTTTCATAACTGCTAATAGCATCTTACATCAATTTTACTGTTCTTACACACCTCAACAAAATGGTGTTACTTAGCATAAAAATCGCCATCTCATTGAAACTGCACAGACACTACTTTTACATGCCAATCTTCCCACCAAACTTTGGAGAGATGTTCTTATAAACCACATGCCAGCTTTAGTGTTACAAGACAAAATTTCTCATTCTCTTTTGTCTCTTACATATCCACTTTATTATCTTCACCTTCGTGTATTTGGATGTATCTGTTTTGTGCATTCTTTTTCATCTGGACAAGATAACCTTGCTGTCAAATCCCTCAAATGTATCTTTCTCGACTACTCCTGGTTGCAGAAAGGCTATAAGTGTTACTCTCTTGAGTTGAACTATTATCTTATGTCTACAAATGTCACATTTTTTGAACAACAGTCTTTCTTCTCAGTTGCTCAACCCGATTCACAATCTTGACCAGGTATTGCCTATTCCTTTTTCTTCTCTTCTGCTACCCTTTTGAGTTCATCTGTCTCCTCCTCTATGGACCCCCCACTACTCTCTTTAGGTCCACATTCCACGGATCCTCCACTTCTTACATATCATCGTCGTCCTCAACCCGTTATTGGCACCAACATTCCACCAGAACAAGACTCTCTTGACTCACTCTCTCCGTCAGTGGTTCCTCTTGCCACGAATCCTAAGCCAGATAGTCTTCCTGTTGCTCTCCGCAAAGGTACAAGTTCTACTCCTAATCCACACCCTCTTCATAATTTTTTGTGCTATTATCATTTGTCACATACTTATAGTGCCTTTGTTTCGAGTCTTTCCTCTGTTTATGTTCCTAAAACCACAGGTGAAGCCTTGTTGCATCCTAGTTGGAGCCAGGCTATGTTCGATAAGATTGAAGCCTTACATTCAAATGATCCTAGGGATTTGGTCCATTCACCACTAGGAAAGACTCTCGTTGGTTGTCGATGGGTGTTCACCCCAAAAGTGGGCCCAATGGACAGGTGGATCATCTTAATACACATTTAGTTGTCAAAGGCTTTACACAGATCTATGGACTGGATTACAGTGATACCTTCTCTCATGTTGCTAAAATGGCCTCAGTTTGCCTATTTCTCTCTATGGCTACGATGCGTAATTGGTCGCTCTATCAGCTAGATATTAAAAATGCTTTTCTCCATGGTGATTTGCAGGAGGAGGTTTACATGGAGCAACCACCTGGTTTTGTTACTCAGGGGGAGTCCAATGTAGTCTGCAAACTCAAGAAGGCCCTCTATAGTCTGAAACAATCTCCATAAGAGTGGTTCGGCAGGTTCAGTACTATGGTTCAAGCCTTTTGGTCTCACCCGAAGTGAAGCTGATCATTTGGTTTTCTATCGACAATCCTCTTCTTTATACATCTATCTTGTTGTTTATGTGGATGACATTGTTATCACAGAGAGTGATCAGGTTGGCATATAGAAGCTGAAGGAACATTTACATCAACACTTTCAAACCAAAGACCTAGGCAGACTCCGATATTTCTTGGGTATTGAGGTTGCACAATCAAGGCATGGTATCTCAATTTCTCAAAGGAAATATGCACTTGACATCTTAGAAAAAACTGGTATGGTGAACTGCAAACCGATTGACACTCCAATGGACCAAAATCTCAAATTCTTGTCGCGAGACAGGGGGAGCTCTTTTAAATCTTGGAAGGTATCGAAGACTGGTAGGGAAGTTGAACTATCTCACGGTCACTCGTCCTGGCATTGCTTTTGTTGTGAGTATAGTTAGTCAATTTCTCAGTTTTCCATGTAATTTTCACTGGAATGCTGTTATCCGGATTTTGAGATACATCAAAATAACACCAAGTAAAGGGCTACTCTATGAGGATAAGGGACATAGATATTTATTATTACGTAGATGCAGATTGGGCAAGATCTCCTTCTGATCGTAGGTCAACCTCTGGGTATTATGTTCTTGTGGGAAGAAATCTAATTTCTTAGAAAGGTAAGAAACAACATGTAGTAGCTAGATCCAGTGCAGAGGCAGAGTATCGGACTATGGTTAATGCAACTTGTGAGCTCATCTAGCTTAAGCAACTCCTGCAGGAACTTAAGTTTTGTGAAGTGTCCCCTATGAAGCTTGTTTGTGATAATCAGGTTGCCTTGCACATTGCTTCCAATCAGTGTTCTAAAAGGCGCTAGGCGCTAGTCGGGCGCCCGACTGGGGCCTAGCGCCTAGGGCGCCTAGGCGGGGCCTAGGCGGCGACTTGGAAAATAGTGTTTTTTTTTTAAATTTTTTTATGCAATTTGATATCAAGTATACTAAAGTTGGAATGATAAGTGAAATAATGAATTTAAACATTAAAAAACTATGAAGCGAGAGCTGCTGCTGCTGCAGCGTAGAACTTCTAAGCTGTCTTTTACGTTGAATACCAAGTAAACATTACTTGTTGAATACCAAGTAAACATTAAGTAAAAGATAGCAAGTTGCTGCTGCTTGTTGAAGCAAGCAAGCAGCAAGCGAGAGCTGCAACAAGCAGCAACGCAAGTTTGCGTTGGCGGAGGAAGATGGATAGAAGGGATACATACCAAGAGAAGAGATCGATGGCGAGAGAGAGAACGACCAACAGGTGAGGTCGGCCGCAACGAGAGAGTAGGACCAAGAGAAGAGATCGATGGTGGTGGGGCGAACGACCAAGAGGAGATCGGTGGCGGTGGCGAATGACCAAGAGGAGATCGGTGGCGGTGGCGAACGACCAAGAGGAGATCGATGGTGAGAGAGAGAGAGAGAGGAGCCGTGATGAACAACCAGAGAGAGAGGAGGGGAAATAGAGAACGAGAGGGGGAAATAAGGTTGGCCCAAGTCGCGCACGACCTAAGCGGTCCAGGTCGCGCGCGACCCAGGCGGTTAGGCACCGCCTGGTCCGCCTAGGCGGCGCCACAGCCCGATTAGTCGGGCATGGCGCACAGGGCTGCCGACTAGCCCTAACTCGCCGCGGCAGGTGGCCGCTCAGCGCCTAGGCGGGGCCTAGGCGGCCGCCTAGGCCGATTTTTCGAACACTGCTTCCAATCTAGTGTTCTATGAATGGAACCAAGCATATTGAAATCGACTATCACTTTATTAGAGAGAAGTTGGTTGAAGATGTTATCGTTACAAAGTTTGTTAACTCTAATCATCAACTTGCAAATGTCTTCACCAAGTCTCTAAAGGGTCCTTAGGTAGAATATATTTGTAACAAGTTTGGTGCATATGATATCTATACTCTACCTTGAGGGGAAGTGTTGAGTTGTATATAGAGATAATTGTTATGTGTATATATTACACATAGAATTAGCATTATGTCATGGCTTATGTCATAACCCATGACCCATGGTCCGTTTAGTATTTGTATATATAGGTGTACAATTTATTAGTTTGTAAAATAATAGAAATTTCTCTCTCTTTCTAAGCTCCTCTTAGGTTTTTCTCTCCTAATTATTTTCTCACATATATTGTCATTATCCTCAGCTCGTTGTTAACGCTAGCATTCCTCTAGAACTAGACTCTACTGACTCACTCTCTCCGTCAGTGGTTCCTCTTGCCACAAATTCTGAGCCAAACAACCTTCATGTTGCTCTCCGCAAAGGTATAAAGTCTACTCATAATCCAACCCCTCTTTATAACTTTGTGTGCTATGACCATTTGTCCCCTGCTTATAGTGCATTTGTTTTCAGTCTTTCCACTATTTATGTTCCTAAAACTACAGGTGAAGCCATGTCGCATCTTGATTGGCGTCATGCTATGTTAGATGATAATGAAGCCTTACATTCAAATGGTACTTGGGATTTGGTGCCTTTACCACCAAGAAAGACTCTCATTGGTTGTCAGTGGGTGTTCACCCTTAAAGTGAGCCCTGATGAAGAGGTGGATCGTCTTAAGGCCTACTTGGTTGCCAAAGGCTTTACACAAATCTATGGACTGTATTACAATGATACCTTCTCTCATGTTGCTAAAATGGCCTTAGTTCGCCTATTTCTCTCTATGGCTGCCATACATCATTGGTCGCTCTATCAATTGGATACTAAAAATGCATTTCTCCATGGTGATTTGCAGGAGGACGTTTATATGGAACAATCACGTAGTTTTGTTACTCAAGGGGAGTCTAATGTAGTCGACAAACTCAATAAGGTCCTCTATAGTCTGAAACAATATCAACAAGCGTGGTTCAGCAGGTTTAGCACTATGGTTCAAGTCTTTGGTCTCACCCGGAGTGAAGTTAATCATTCGGTTTTCTATCGACAATCCTCTTCTTTATGCATCTACCATATTGTTTTTGTAGATGACATTGTTATCACAAGGAGTGATCAGGTTGGCATACAGAAGCTGAAGGAACATCTACATCAGCACTTTCAAACCAAAGACCTGAGCAAACTCCGGTATTTCTTGGGTATTGAAGTTGCACAATCGAGATATGGTATCTCAATTTCTCAGAGAAAATATGCACTTGACATCTTAGAAGAAACTAGTATGGTGAACTGCAAACTAGTTGATACTCTAATGGACCCGAATGTCAAACTCTTACTGGGACCTAAGTTGCACAGAAACGGAAACGGAAAACGTTTCCGATATGAAACGGAAATGGGGAAAAGAGCATTTTTCTAAAAAAGGCGTAAACAGTTTTGAAACTCAAAACGGTTTTGAAACGAGAAACGATTCAAAAACACCAAAATGGCATCTCCAAGACTAGTATGCAAGTTGAACTATCTCACAATTTGTTAGGATTAGGAGCTCTTAGAACACTCAATCAATACTTCTTGTTTGCCAAATCTCTCAACACTCCTCACCCGATATCAACCACAACAGAAAATATAAACTGGAAATGAAAAGAACAACAAAGAGATTAAGGAAAGAAACAACCAAACCAACCAGTAGGCACAAGATATATCCTGGTTCGAACTGATCAAGGATCAGTCCTACATCTAGCCGCAAATCCCAAGAGCAATCCACTAGAAACCGATGAAATGAGATTACAAGAACTCTCAACTCTCTATTACACAAGCTCACTGCCCTCACACAAGATTACAAAGATTTAACTTTCTCTCAAAGCCTTTTCTCTCCTTTTGACAATTTCACTTGTATTTAGAGATAGAAATGAATGAAGTTTGTTATGTTCAACTGCCTAGCCCTCGCCTCCTATTTATAGACCATAAGGGGCGTTAATTACAAGGCCTATTATTTAGCCTACACAAAGACTAAAATATCCGTTATAATAAAAATCTAAGTCAATTATTCTCTAACTTAGAAAATTCCAGTCGCACTCATTCTTCTAACGGGTTCTACTGTCTTCTTCATCTTCTAGACAGAATCTTCCATGCAAAAACCCAACACAGTCACTCGTCCTAACATTGCTTTTGTTGTGAGTGTAATTAGTTTCTCAATTCTCCATGTGATTCTTACTGTGATGTTATCCAAATTCTGAGAGACATCAAAAGAGCACCAAGTAAAGGGCTACTCTATGAGGATAAGGGACACGGATATTTGTTGTTATGCAAATGCAGATTGGGTAGGATCTCCTTTTGATAGTAGGTCAACCTCTGAGTATTGGATCTAGTTCTTGTTGGAGGAAATCTAGTTTCTTGAAAAAGTAAGGAACAAAATGTAGTAACTAGATTCAATATAGAGGCAGAGTATCAAGCTATGGCTAATGAAACCTGTGAGCTCGTTTGGCTCAAGCAACTCCTACAGGAACTCATGTTTTGTGAAGTGTCTCCTATGAAGCTTGTTTGTGATAAGCAGGTTGCCTTGCACATTGCTTCCAATCCAATGTTTCATGAACGAACGAACCATACACATTGAAATCGATTGTCACTTTATTAGAGAGAAGTTGGTTGAAAGTATTAATGTTACAGAGTTTGTTAACTCCAATGATCAACTTGCATATATCTTCACCAAGTCTCTAAAAAGTCATCGGGTAAAATATATTAGTAACAAACTTGGTGCATATAATATCTATGCTCCAGGTTAAGGGTGTGATACCCGAGATCTTTCATATTCAAGAAAATAGAATATCTCCAAATGATTATAGAAAGTCAGGGGCAAAATCGTAATTTTGAAGTTCGGATAGAAGTGCAATTTTCGAAAAAAGAACTCGGAAACAAATGTAATTTACTAAAAGACCTAGGAATTTGTGAGATTCAAGGATAGCTCAGGGACCTAAATAGAATGGATTTCAAAACTTATTAAATATAACTTTGGATTTCAAATAACATTCCAATTTGGCTTCGGATTCCAAATAAAATTCCAATATAGTTTGAGACATGTGACAGGATAGGATTGGGACAAGTGGCGATGTATGCTAGGTGGCGAGACACTTGGAGGAAGAGGATTGGCCGGAAATTCTATAAATAAGACCCTCGGGAAGGAAGAACAAGCATTCAAGAGAGCTTTGGGTGAGATTTTGTGATAATTTTGGGTTATTTGAGAGGGTTTGAGGTGAGGAATAAGATCTTGAGAGTGTGGGAGAGATTCTGCAAAAAGCAGCGAAATCAGTGAAGAATCAAGGGAGAAACAAGCTTTGCCGAAAAATTCGAGGCTTCGCCAGAATTTGGATAGAAAATGTTAGAAAACAATGAAGTAAGTTCGATTTCTTATTATATTCCTATAGAGGGGGAAAAGAGGGAGTCGTAGGTTGAAACAGCGGTCGAATCAGAATTAAAATGATGGAGATATGGCCGAAAAACCAAAAGGGACGCTCGCTGTCGCCGAAGAAGAAGGCGAGGCATGCAATACACGCGCCAAGAAAGGCTGTGCATGGAGGCGCATAGGCCCTCTTCCCGAGGCGCGTGAGGGCCCGTCCCAGCTCCTTTTCCCCTACAATTTCACACACAAGCAAGTTAGATCATGTAGAACAATCCTATGTAAAAATATTTGATGTTTGGTTTTTAGGAACTGGTGTTTTCTACAGAAAAACCGTTGGATCCGTCATTAAACAGACAAGCTTCCACTCCTTTATTTATTTTATGCAAGCTCTAAACTGTCTTCTCATGTTTTTGATCCTTGTGCAAGTTCCTAATTCTCTTACAAATTCTGAATTGTTTCTTCTTTCAATTTCGGTTGTAAGCTCTTCTTGCACTATCATCTTCGAAATTTAATAGTCTGATTTAGTTTGTTTATTTGGCATGTAACGTTAAATCTGGTTGAGCCACATTTGTAATCTCAACAAGGGTCTCAAATCGCCCTCAAGTTCCTAAGGAATGAGGCGTTATTGTTAAGGTCAAATGACGTAGGGATTTGTGTCTCCTTGCGAAGGGAATAGTATGTGTGGATTTATGGGTGTTAAGGGTGTGGGGTGCAAAGCTACCGGCTGTTGACCGCTGAGTCGCAGTAGTCAATCATTGGATGTATGGGCGCCAACTATCGACCGTTGTGACAAGCCACAGACGAGCCGGGAAAGCTGGTACTTCCAATCACCCACCTTTGTATTGTGCATATCATGATATTGTGTGATGCATGGGGATTAGATTGCATTCATTGGGGGAAATATGGTTTGTGTGTGGAGGGATGTGTGCACATTGGCATGACTCGGTTAGTCTAAGAGATAACTTGCGTACCTTAGGTGAGCATATGCATTTAGAGCATTTCGCAGTGTGTGTTATAATCTGGGCGTAGCATGGCCTGATGCTTGTGGGGACCTTGACATCACGTTTATGCTGCAAATACCATTGCATTACTTATGTGTTGCGTTGCATGGTGAGGAAAAGTGATTATGAGAGGTGTGTGAGGCCCACGGTGTAAGATCATGGAACGGATCCACGGCAGCGACATGTTATGATGATAAGTTATGAATGACAAGAAAAGCCAATTGTGGCAATATGTTATGTATGACAGAAAAAGCATGTTATGAATGCCAGAAAAAGCCGATCAAAGTCAAAAAAAGGGAGGTCAGGAATGATATGGCAGCCTATATTGGGCTGCTAGCAGGTTTGTATGTGGAACTTGGGCGCCAGTATGTGTATCTTATGTGGACCCCAAGGACCCTCTATGTGCAGTTTACTTTATGTTTATGCATTAGGGATAATGCACGTATTGAACATGGCATGATGTGTTACTGCATTGACATGGAATGCATGTAGTATGGGAAAAGTTCCATTCTTAACCTGTTGCCTACATACTATTATGCTTGCGAATCTTGTGGCTTGCGTTTTGCTTGCGTCATTCCAGATAAGAGTAGGGTACCAAGCAAGGACAAGGTAGGTGGTACTCGAGACGGGGGTTAGATGTGTACAGAGCAGTCCCGACCATAAGTGGTGTCTTCTTGTTGCAGATGTTGTAATAGGATAATGTATTAGATTCAGTATTGCTTAATGTAATTGACCTCGATGTATGCTTAAGAATGTGTTAAGTGGATTGATGAGGCAATAGCAAAGCTTTGTTATCAGGAGTAAATATGTTAGCTACTGTATTTTTATTAAGACTCTGGTAGGTGCCAACTATTCTGACGCTTCCCCTTGAATTCCTCAGTCGAGGTTTCCAAGAAAGAGGTCACCATGAGTTTTTTGGTAGCCGTGCTGGCGTCGCATCTCCAGGGAAAATATATAAATATTAACTAGAAAAATGGGAACAATACAAAGAGGGAGTATTAGAATTATTAGTATTAATTGTACATATTTTATATATATTTTATTTCTAATTATTAGGCCTTGTAATTAGCCCTAGGTTAAACCCGTAGATTAAGGCCCATTATGCCTATTATAAATAGCAAGCTAAGAAAGGCTAATCTCTTAAGTTTTTCTCTCTAAATTATTCTCTCACAAAATTTAATAATCCTAATCTCTTCTGGGAGAAGTATGAAATTAGAGCGAATGTTGAGTTAATCCATGCAAAGTTGGGCTAATGGAACTGAACACAAACTGAGAACTTGGATTGGATATCAACTGAGCATATCTCAGACAGAGCAGCCAATACCAAGGGTACGATTGGGCACAACCTAGCTGCTTATCTCAATAAGTTCCATTTTCCAAATATCATATTCTTGAAGCAAAGCATGAGTGTGCGCATTCATTGACCTAAATACTGTTTTCTCACCACATTAAGCAATTTATAAAATCCACACCCCAATTACCATGCTCTATGCTTTCAACAAATGTGCCCACAGTCCAAAGAAAGGTAGCAATGATGCAGTCTAATAAAGGACATTAAATTCACCATTTAGAGCCCTTGAGAACCTGAGGAAGAAACTCCCTTTCAAATAAATGACTGAAAGGCCCATGCCCTATGTCATGCAACAGCCCTGAAATTGAAGCAATAACACAATGCAAACATTTAGATAACTGGGAAAGAACAGGACAGCAGGTATGTAAAGTTAATTACCTGCGAGTTTCACAGTTTGTACATCAAAGCGATCAATGCCAAGCTCCAAACCCTCCAAGAATAGCAGATGTGTAAAGACAGAATGCTAAGAATTTCAGTTGTGTAATTACAGTGATCAGAACATCCAGAATCCTTACTTGAGTTTTCAGTTTGTGAACAGCCTGACCAGCAAGCCAATACACTCCAAGAGAATGTTCAAACCTAGAATGCACAGCCCCTGGATAAACCATGTGTGCCATACCTGAATTTACAAACGCTAGTTTCAAGTATGAACATTGTCAAAGGATTTCAAGGAGTAATGATCTTTCAGTATTCCCTGCCTGGAGTTAAAAGGAGCAAGTGAAATGTGCACAAAATAAGGACCATGTGTTCAAACCTTTCTACTAACTCCATATTTAAAGACCTAAATGTATTTAACCCAGTAAAAAAGCGAAAATTTTGGGCACATGGGAGAAAACTTGTTGACACTGATAATATATAAAATGGAGTTATTCCTCTCTCCAAGAGTTTAAAATTTTAGATTAGTTGGTGACTAATTTAACACCAATAAAAATACTAACCAAACAATTCTTTCAACTTTACATACCTGTTGAGAAAGAAATTCCGGATTATAGTGGAATTCCAAATTAAAAGGTGATAAGGGCAGTTGGTTTGAATGATAAGAATGGTTGGTTTGAATGAAAGATAAGATGATAAGAAGAAGAAGTTGAAATCAAAAGAAGATAACAAATTACAGTTGTTCCAAAAAGATAGAAGGGAAACTAATTTTCAAGTTTAAATCCTATCTTATCTAAAGTTGTATTGTATTTTCAAATTTGTTTTTTGAATTCCTAGATTCAAGGAGAAAGCTGATAGCAGCTTCTGTATATATTTGCAGCATACGATCAAATGAAAAGTGTGATTGAATTTATTTCCACTCACCCCTTTGCCACTTAGAGCATTTCTATCTAGACACAAAATAAGCTTCTAAGATGTGGGGATTGTTGTTGATCATCAATGATCTCAGCTCCTCAAACCTCCTCAGGTAGGTATTCACCTCTCTCACCTGTTTTAATTTATTGAACTCCTCAATAATGTCTGACATGTTCCTCTCTCCAAATCTCTCATACAGCCTATCAGTGAACTCCCCCTATGGAGGATTATCCCTGACCTCAGTCCACCCTTGGTACCAAGTGTCTACCAGGTCATCAAAGTAGGCTGAAGCTAGGGCTACTCTTCTCCCTTCAGGTACATTATACCAATCAAACATCTGCTCATACTTCCTTACCCATCATCGAGGGTTATTCCCATCAAACACCAGAATCTCCAATCGGGGCATTGGAAACCCCAGTTGTTCTGGACGATTCAGTCCTTCTTGTCCACCTTCCATCATATTCCCTATATCTTCCTCCAACTCAATCTCAATTCCATTATTTCCCACTACTCTGTCTCTCCTATTTTCTGGTATTAAGGGTTATGTTCTATCTCTAGGAGGGAAATCAGGAACCACTCTTACCGTGTTTTGGCAAGTGAACATGACCATAAATTGTTGGAGTTGGGCTCCCAGCTCTGCTCTCATTTGCGCATTGTCCTCCCGCATTTGAGACAAAGCACCATCGAGTCTTCTCTCCAACCCCCCTATCGAATTCTCCATCTTGCGATCCATTGCTATGATCGCCTCATGATTGCATTCCAAACCCAGCTCTAGTTGATCTACGCAGCTCTAGAATTCGGTCACTGTCAAGTTGAACTGCTGCAGTTGCGACTCGAAGTTGTTCATGCAGGTACCTTTCGTCGTAGAAGAATTCTCTACTAACTCGGGCCAAGACCGTGGCTCTAATACCAAATTGTCACTGCTAGTGACAATGGCTATCTTACTAACTTAGTGTAAATCGGTGAATAGCAATAGAAGAGAGAAAAAGCTAGGCAAAACAGAGGGAAGAAAGAACAGAGAGAAACAGAGAGATAGAAAGAGAGAGAGATATTGAATTTCAATGAAATTCTCGACAATCCTTCCTGGAAGGTCTAGGAGGGATATACATACCTCCTGGTATGGGTGCTGCCATAGCAAATTCCCCCTTACAAGCGGTTATAACAACCGGTTTTGTCCTATTCTAACCCATACACGTGGGCTCTCCCTAGAATATTCTCCTAGTAACAAACTATTACAGCTGGAAATTAAAGCAACAAACTACAATAAGCAATAACAATAATAAAGGAAATAACAATTACTGCATTAAGGAAAAATTTAAAAAAAAAAAACAGAGAAATAAGTCGCCGCATGTGACACTTTTATACGAATAATTTTGACTAGTTATAATTTAATACTGACTACATGAATTATATTACTGATCAAATGAGAGATCATGACCTCACCAAGTTGTTTAAGATCACGAAGCCTGCAACATAAAAAGAAACATGAAATGATTAACTACCATACCAAATCCATAAAACCAGGATAAAGCATCCAATAGCTGAAATATAGTAAAAAATAGGCTACCAAATGAAACATGCTAGAGGGAAACTACTTACCTTTGAAATTCTTCAGTATCTATGAACTTCAGAAAGAGCTGCAACAATAGAGCGGCATAACAAACAAATTAGTTTTCTCTCAAATGTTATAAACTTTAAAATACATTAAGAGATACATGCCTAATTGGTTTTCCTCTGAATTCAAGTGCAGCAAAGAAACAAGAGGTACAATTGAGTCCTACTAAAGCTAAAAGATTGACATGGTACACATATTTTATCCTATAAATTCATCAACTACTATAACGCAAAACTAACATCAATGAAAGATATTTTCCTAAATATGGTGTATCATGTTTATAAAATTTTTTGTTAAGTTGAACTACCGCACATTTCAGTATATCATCTTGGCACTAACTTTCTCCTCCTACTCATAAGTTTTATTTTAATTGATGTGGCACTCAAATGCAAATACATACAGATCAATATATTGGAAAATCCTAAAACCATGAATGGTTCATTTTTTTTATTTTTTATTTTTCATTTTTTTATTTTTCAAACATGGAACAATCAAATAATATTTAAACATGAGAAGACATTAGAAAGGTCTTTAGGTCTCACAGATACAAAACCCCCTAAAACTCACATGCATCTCCTCATTTAATATTTATTAGAGTATTCATTAGAGAGATCGGAAAAGTAACATCCATCTTTTACTCCCACCATCTGCATATCACAAACACACACACACATATCGACGAAGTAACCTATCAAATAAAATTAAAAAAGAAAGATATCATAACGGTCATCAATAGTCACCTACATTAAGTCAACATATAATAGTCATCAATAACCAGTGAAATTTTGCAATTGCACATTCACTGAAACATAAAAATAGTTTGACAATTTTTTGTAATTCTTGGAATTACACAGATCCTCTCTGTTGTCAAGAGATGAACCAGCCGGGAATCTTTTTCTTTTTCTCTTTAATAGCCAGATATTACTTGCTGTTATTTCTGCCATTTCTGTTATGAATTAGTTTAGGCCACGTGCAAGGAAGGAGAATAGGACAAATACGTTGTTGTAACCGCCTGTGGAGGGGAATCTGCTACAGCTGATGTACCATACACTCAGCTAGTATAAATCCTCTCCTATGTTCACAGGAGAGGGCATCTATGAATTGAATCAGGATTTCTTCCTATCTCACATTCCTCCTCATTTCTTCTATTCTCCCTCTCTGTCTCATTCTTCGATCTATCTCTCTTCCTACACTTATTCTTATTCGGAACCAAACCAGCTTGTCATGGACCAGGCCGTGACAATTTGGTATCAGAGCACCATCCTCGGCCGAGTTAGGATTAAGGCGATGGTGGAAGGCACTCGAATGAAGGCATTGGAGACGCAAGTGCAACAGTTCAGCTCGACTATATCCGACACCCACCATCGGATAGAGCAATTGGAGTTAGGAGCTAATCGGAGTCACGAAGCTATTGCGGCAATGGATCGGAGGGTGGAAAGCTCCATAGAAGGACTGGAGCGGAGGCTCGAAGGCTCCATAATGCGGGTACGAGAGGATTTGGTTGCCCAAATGTAACAGTTTATGTTAATGTTCGGTCGCCAAAACCAAGTAAGTATGTCCCCTAAATTCCCTCCTAGGGAGAGAACAGAACCGATCCTTCAAGGGAATCGGGAAGTGGGTGGCCATTGTGCTGTGGAGTTAGGAGGGGAACCAAAGGACGAGTTGGATGGATTAATCCACGAGAGAAGGAATGGACAGAGTAATATCCACCAACTAGGATTTCCCATGCCTCGGGTGGACATTCCCACATTCGATGGAGTGAACTCCAGATGGTGGTTACAGAAATGTGAGAGAATGTTTGACTAGTACAACATTCCCGAAGAACAGAGAGTGTCGCTGGCATCCACTTACTTCAATGAGGTGGTTGATGCCTGGTATCAAGGATGCATAAGGCGGAGAAGGGGTTGTACTTGGGACGAATTTTCGGAGAAGGTGTGCAAAAGGTTTGGGGAAAGGAGCATGGTGGATGTCATAGAAGAATTCAACAAACTCAAACAAACCAGTAGCGTGGAGACTTATCAGGTGCGGTTCGAAGAGCTGAGGTCTCTCATGCTTCAGCATAATCCCCACCTATCCGAGACATATTTTGTGTCTAGCTATCTGAGTGGACTGAACGAGGAGCTGAGACCGATGGTCAAGGTATTAAGGCCCCAAACGGTGGAACAAACAGCAGAGAATGCCCGCTTACAGGAGCTAGCAGTGGAGGCGCTATTAAAAAAACAGAAACAACAAGCAAAAGGAGTGATCGCGAGAGCCTCTAACCCGGGAGGAAGGGGTTACACTAGAGAACCAATGAGGGTAAGCGATGGAAGTAAAGGTGGTATGGGCGCCGGCTCATTGCCGTATGGAGAGCAATTGAGGGAACAGAGGCGAATCGCTGGCCTCTGCTTCCGTTGTGCGGATAAATACCACATTGGACATCAATGTAAAAGACAAATCCTACTACTAGAAGGGGATGATACCCAGGAAGAAGGGGAGGCAGAGGATGGAGATTGTGAAGGCCTAGAAGAGGAAGATAATGGAGAGATTTCCATACACGCCCTAAAGGGAGTAGTTAACAACAAAATCATCAAGGTGGAGGGACAAGCCAACAGAGGTAGCCTCATAATCCTGATTGATAGTGGAAGCACCCACAGCTTCCTTGATGAAAGCACGGCTCGAAGGTTGAATTGTCGTTGGCCGGGACACTTCCTTTAAGTGTAACAGAAGCCAACGGCCAAAAGGTATTGAGCAGGTCGTCGTGT
The DNA here is from genome assembly GCA_036245055.1 of Diospyros kaki. NCBI lineage: Eukaryota > Viridiplantae > Streptophyta > Magnoliopsida > Ericales > Ebenaceae > Diospyros > Diospyros kaki. The sequence continues at coordinate 38,387,945 of BSEG01000016.1, forward strand.
AACGATTTTTGCTGGGAAATGCAAGGAGAAAGGTTTGAGGCAGATTTAAGGCTATTACAGTTGGGAAGTTGTGATGTAGTTTTTGGGGTGGATTTGATGAAGGGGGTTAGCCCCATCAGCTTCGATTTTAACAAAATGGAAGTGTCCTTTGAAAAGAAGGGTAGGAGGATGACTTTGTTGAGTGACAAGGAAGCTGGAACTTGTAAGATGATTTCAGGGAAGCGGCTAAAAAGAGTGTTCAAAGGAAGGTGGAATCAGCTGGCTCAGTTCTTCTCAATAATGGCTATAGAAGGAGGGATAGCGGTTCAAAATGAGATCGGCTTGACTATCAACACACCGCCAGGAGGTCTCGACCAAGTACATTGCTTAGAAACTATTAATGAACTGTTGTTAGACTATGAGGATCTCTTCTCCGAACCCAAATCCTTGCCTCCAACTAGATTATTTAACCATTCTATCCATCTCAAACCCAACACTGAACTTGTCAACAGCAGGTCCTATCGGTACCCCCCAATCCAGAAAAATGAGATAGAAAAGATAGTTAGGGACATGCTTCAACAAGCCATAATTCGACCCAGCCAAAGTCCATTTGCCTCACCCGTTCTCTTGGTTAAAAAGAAAGATGGATCATGGCAATTTTGTGTAGACTACCGCCAACTTAATGCCATGACCATCAAAGATAAATTCCCCATACGCTTGATAGAGGACCTAATGGACGAATTGCATTCTGCCCAATACTTTTCTAAACTAGATTTACGTTCGGGATACCACCAAATTAGAATGAATCCCGAAAACATTTATAAAACAGCCTTTAGGACCCACCACGGGCACTTTGAATTCTTGGTAATGCCATTTAGGCTTACCAATGCCCCAGCCACTTTCCAATCCCTCATGAACAGAATTTTTGAACCACTTTTTTGAAAATTTATACTTGTATTCTTCGATGATATACTTGTTTATAGTCCTACCTTTGAACAACACTTGAACCATCTTAGGACTACCCTCGATATCCTCAGGTCTAATCAACTCTATATTAAGAAATCTAAGTGTGCATTTGGTCAAGGACAAATAGAGTATTTGGGACATATTATATCAAAGGAAGGGGTTAGCACCGATCCAAAGAAGATAGAAGCTATGATAAATTGGCCAAGGCCTACCTCAGTTAGGGCCCTAAGGGGATTCCTAGGGCTAACCGGATACTACTGTCGGTTTGTGCAAAACTATGGGAGAATCAGCAAGCCTCTAACTGATTTATTGAAGAAGGGAGGATTCGACTGGGATACCAAGGCAGAGGAGGCCTTTCAAAGGCTGAAGGAGGCCATGAGCAGGGTGCCGGTTTTGGGACTGCTAGATTTCACAAAATCTTTTGTGCTGGAAACGGATGCGAGTGGGACTGGAGTTGGGGCGGTGCTGGTACAGGAGGGAAGGCCATTGGCGTTCTTAAGTCAGGTTTTGAGCCCTAAACATCAAGGGCTCAGCATATATGAAAAAGAATTCCTAGCGGTGCTAATGGCAGTGGATCGGTGGAGGCATTACCTGGAAGATGGCAGATTTGTGATCAAAACCGATCACGAAAGTTTGAAATTTCTATTACAACAGAAGCTCCAAACCCAGCTACAAAAGAAAGGGATGGCTAAGTTAATGGGTTTGGACTACTCAATTCAGTACAAGAAGGGTAAAGAGAACAAGGCTACTGATGCGCTTTCAAGGTGCCATGAGGAAGGAAGCAATGCAGCTATGACAGCCATAATTCCAGATTGGTGCAAGGAGGTGATAAGCAGCTATGAAGGGAAGTCCTAAGGCAGCTAAAACAGGAGTTGGCGTCCGCACAAAATAGAATGAAGCAAGTGGCTAACCGAAGAAGGAGCGAGAGAGAATTTTCTGTGGGGGAGAAGGTTTATTTAAGGCAGAAGTATGCCCACTTGAAATCCATCACACGGGGGCAGGTGACCAAGCTCAACCCTCGATACTATGGGCCCTTCACTATTTTGGCTAAGGTGGGTAAGGTGGCCTATCGGTTACAATTGCCCAAAGAATCACACATACACCCCGTCTTTCATGTCTCTCTCTTGAAGAAGGCAACGGGTACAGAATGGGTGAGCTCTACATTGCCTCCACTGCTAAAGGAAGGAAATGTGCTGGAAGAACCAGAGGTTGTGCTGGACAAGAGAGTAACTTACCACCAGTGAGCACCACTCATTTAGGTGTTAATCAAATGGAAGGAAAGGCCAGCAGAAAATAATTCCTGGGAATATCTGTCGGATTTACTTAAGAAGTACCCTAGAGCGGCCAGGTTACTCTAAATTTCTTGAGGACAAGAAATCTGTTAAGGGGGGAGAATTGTCAAGAGATGAACCAGCCGGGAATCTTTTTCTTTTTCTCTTTAATAGCCAGATATTACTTGCTGTTATTTTTGCCATTTCTGTTATGAATTAGTTTAGACCATGTGCAAGGAAGGAGAATAGGACAAATAGGTAGTTGTAACTGCCTGTGGAGGGGAATCTACTACAGCTGACGTACTATACACTCAGCTAGTATAAATCCTCTCCTATGTTCACAGGAGAGGGCATCTATGAATTGAATCAGGATTTCTTCCTATCTCACATTCCTCCTCATTTCTTCTATTCTCCCTCTCTGTCTCATTCTTCGATCTCTCTCTCTTCCTACACTTATTCTTATTCGGAACCAAACCAGCTTGTCACGGACCAGGCCGTGACATCTGTTTATATATATTCATATATACAATTAGAACTACAATGATGAGAAGTAGCAAGGAACCATTTGAGACCTCTATACCCTTCTCAATGCCCATTTACAAAATTGCCCCCCAACCCCTTGGGAAAAAAATCAGAGATTTAAGCAGATTCATAGCTTTAACATGTTAATCATTTTATCAACTAATATTGCAGAAATGCTTAATAGGATTAGACAGCTATTGGTACCTTTACTGTGCAAACTTGAATGTGTTTTCTACTTATTATTGGATGATAAATCGATTGAAAAATCATTTTCAAAAAAGAAAAAACACCCTTGATATATTTCCATGACATTTTGGAAGATAATTGATTTGGTTGAGGTTGTAAGCCTATCAAATGCGACATGATCTAGATATTGTTTGCTACTCTACGAGTTATGTTTGCATTGTAAGATGTTTACAAGTTATTCATATACAATGTGTGCAGCTCAACAAGAATGTTTATTGCTTCCTATTATTAGCCATCACCAGTTGGCAACATTAAACTCATAGAATAAGTACAAGGCTTAGTAACACCACTCAAATCAAAGAATTTTCCACTCTAGGTAACAAGAATATCTCATTCAAATGATCGTACTCAGAAGATGACCATACAATCATGTACCATAATGCAATACATGAAAAATTTTAGTAAGAATGTTGCTAACCAAGTTTACAGGTAGTGGACATATTTTACAAGAAAATTAGAAACCATATCTCCCTATTAATGATACCAATATACCTATTTCTATAAGCTGTAAACCATCAGATAAAATTTGTAATCAAAATGGCATATATTTTTCTATAAAGTGCATGTAAATACAATTTAATTATTTATTTTTTGGCTTTATGGTATGAAATGTCAGGCAATTTGAAAACATGACAGTGAAAATGATCATATCTGCTACGACGGCATCAAGCTGGATGTGCCAAAAAAACGAAGATCTATTACAGTTAAATGTAGGAAAATTCAGACTGAATCCATCATAAGTCATCTATTTCAAAAATCAAATATGTCAAAAAGGATTTTCGAAAGACGAACTCGAACCAGAGTCAGGGAGAAAATTTACCAGATCAAGGTAAATGTTGCCGTGAACGTTGTCATGGAGCTGCTTGGTGAATCTAAGATCGTGCGACGAGGGAGCAAAAGAGTAGGAATTCGGGGAGAGAAGGAGGTCGTCGTTGCAGTAAGCTCCCATATTGTCTCTCTCTCTCTCTCTCTCTCGGCCAACACTTGGAATACCAAAATCAATGGAACTTTTTGGAAACTCAAATGGAATTGCAGAAGAATCCGGGAGAAACGAATAGGGATGGAGGGAGAGGTCAATCTGATAAACTGATGCTGCAACGGGTACTTTTTTATTAGGGTTTCGGCTTGAATTTGAATAGCATATTGGCACATTTTGTGAACGTAAATTAATTTCTAAATGGACTCTGACGGAGTATTTTGTTTTCATTTTAATTTTGGGCAAATAACACACACCCCCACACCACTAAAATTTAACCCAAAAAAAAAAAAACTCAAACACCCTCAAGTTATTAAAGATTCATTGAGAAATAAATAAAAAAATATAGTTTATTTTTAATTTTCAATTTTTTAAAAAAAAACAAATAAAATTAAAATTCAACCTAAATAACCACTAATGATTGAAAACAAACCCTAGTTATTCCCACCCGAGAATATTTGTTTAATTTCTTTTCATTTCTATCTTCATTGTTATTATTTATCGATGTACTCGAATGTTTTTTTCTTTTCCTCTTTGATTATTTTTTTTATTAGTCTATTGAAATAGCATAATAGCGCAAAGGTCACATCACCAAAGAATATGTGATATCATTGTCCCTAGGGCATTAGTTGAGCAATCGGATAAGCGATATGCTGGTGTTAGTCTAGTAAATCGTGAGTTAAATCTTCGTCTTGCGTAGTGAGACAAATTTTACACTTGCAATATATCTTTCCTGACATAATCGAGAGCATGAGCACCGGGGGTCGCATAAAAACGGTTATCCCAAGAATATGTGATATCATTGAAGAAAAGAAAAAAGAGATACAACTATCAAATGGGTATACAAAGAGTGAAAGGGAGAGTTTGAGAGTATTTTTGATATTTTAAAAGTTTTAAAAATCATGTGTGATGTCAAGTTAAAAGGAAAATGAGTTTATTAAAGTTAAGAATGATGATTGTCAATTTTTTATAATTTAAGGGTATTTATGGTTTATGCTAAATCTTGAGAGGTATTTGATCTTTAACAAATTAATTTCCTTATCCAGCAATGATATGATGAAGACAAATTTATTTTTTCGACTAATCTTTTTCTCTCCTTTTATTTCTCATTATATTTCTCTTCTCTCTTCCCATCCCTTTCTTTCATCTCACTTTAAAATGATTGGGTTCGTAGAGCCCTATCTGTAATCCCATTGTGATGTAATTGTAAAACTCCCTTGTCAAAAGTGAGAAAAAAAACAAAAGAGGAAAGAGAAAAACCATTGTCAAACCTCTGACCACAATTTCTAGTGAGATAGAGAGTTAGAGGTGAAAGATCCATTGTGGTCTATTCAAACGTGTGCATGCGTGACCAATAGAGAGAGAGAGACGTGGGATGTCACAATTTGGTAAATGAGTGAAACCAGGATGTTGCTTTAGACGATTATGAAAGTACCTATTTCTTTCAAAAGTATTCCCAAGATTTTCTTGAATATAAAACATGACAATGCTACATTGTCGCATTGTGATTGACGTGAATAAATATTTAAATATTAAAAATTATTATTACTAAATAATCTTAGGTTAGCTCCAAAAACCCACTGGATCCCTATAATAAACGTTTCCCTGATTGGAGGTTTTTCTCTTTCTCTTATTGGCATAATTCTTTCATATCCTATGTTACACAAAAATAAAAATATAAAATATTTTTGATATAAAATAAAATTAAAAAATAAATATTTTTTTAAAAAAATAAACATAAATAAAGTTTAAAACAACAACGAAAAAATTAGTTCCTCCGAACTATTTTCGTGCAACATAAATTTTCGTAGGATGAAATAAATCATCTTTAAATTAAATAAATTTTAAACAAACAAGAGAAGAGAGAGAGAGAGATGCAAACACCACGGAACTGTGCACGTTATTCATACAACTTATATCCATAACATTAACAATTTAAGTTCCTTCGTCCCATCCATCATCTTATGGCGGTGGTAGAGTTCCCAGTTCCGATGGTGTCGCCACCCGGCTAACCTACCACCATCACCACCGCGGAGGTTCTCTGCTAGACACAAGTCCCGCGACTTGCTTCCTTCTTAAAACTACTACTTTTGCCAAGCACCATGGGTGCACCAGCTTGATATAGAAACAACTTAAAAGATCACATTGTCAATCTCTTAACCCACAAAATCCACATATTGCCTGATTCAGTTGTTTGGTTGGCCACAGAGTCCTCGGAGTGGCCACATCTCCGCCCTCGCGTTACTCTTCCACCACGTTCACTAGCTCGTATTCAACCATGGATAGGTTATTTTCTTCTCTAACAGTGAAGCTCGCAGGCTCAGTCACTTCTACACGACCCCACTTGTCCACAGCAAGCCGCATTGAGCCCTTAAACATGTCTATTTTTGCATTGCGCAGAATTACAGTAGCATCAGACTTCATCATGTCCACTGCAAATGAGAAAAGACAATGTAGTAGTATTCATTATTCTTTCTGAAATTTGCAAACTTCTTCAAAGAAGCAATTATGATATTACCAAGCCAATTTGTAAGCGTAAGTAAGAAGCGACAAATTATCAGTGATAAGATCTGGTAGCACAAATAAGAAAGGAAGTCATCAGGCTACAAAAAACAAATCAGTCTAGCTTAAGCCAACAGCCAATTAAAATGCCTAATGAGAATAACGAAATTACAGTAAGAAAAAGGCAAAATGAAATTGAATTCTCCAAAGCAATCGAGCCAAATCGAATCACCATTGAAGCTCAATCTCATCCCTCACTGTTGCAAAACATTTCTAAAAAAATCCCAAAACTGACAGTATGAGAATACTTATTGCAATAAAATTACCCTAGTACAATTACTGGATTTCATCTTGGAACAGAGCTAAGAAATCATCAACCGTAAACATGCACCAAAATATCATACCATCGGCATAGCATAGTCTCAGGTGCTTAATTTCAAAAGGAACAAGCAACAACCCAGATAGTTAATCTATAGTAAAAGTTAGCCCATACATTCAAGTTTAACATGATGACCACCAAGTACAACTAAGGCTTGCTTAAAATGCTCCGAGTGGTCATAAGCCATCCAACTAAGGAATAAAAATCAAGTAAACAAGATCAAGGTTCACGTCATACTGCATTGATAAATGTTAATAAAAAGCCACAAGATATTTGAGCTTCAGGATAAGCTAGATTCTCAGGGGTGCAGCCAATTGGGAAAACCAAAAAACATATTGATTCGTAAAAGGACCAACAAAGGTAATTCCTCTCATGTACCACAATTATTCGAAGCTTCTACTTTTTCTTTATTTCAAAGAAAGAGCACAGAAAAGGGTAAGCCTATTCTTCTATGCATAACATACAATCTTGCAACCAACCAGGAAAGAATGGTGTGATTTGCAATAAATTTTCCAAATTAACCCCATCAAATGTCAATTACAGAAAATGGGGGTCCCGACAGACCTTAAAACCAATGAGTCCTAAATGTGAGTTTACAGAACCATCCTATTGAAAAAAAAAAAAAACAAAATTAACATGATTGACATGCAGAATAAATAGATTTGTTACGCCAAAAACCCAAACCTTGGTCATTCCTTGCGGTAAATACAATTGTGCCTGTTTCATCACCAACCACGCACTCAGCAATCCGCATTTGGCGTACTTGAGGACGATCTGCACGGCCCTTCTGTACTACCATCTTCGAACTAACAACCTTCACAGTTAGATTATGTCCACTTGTGCCAGGTCGCAGTTGATCAACCTTAGTGAATACTGGTTTCCTCATAGCTGATTTTGCTTCAGCCATTTGAACAAAGCTATATAATAACAAATTGAATTTGTTAATAAGTTCTCCATTTGCCAGGAACATCATCAAAGGATTTTAAAAATTAAAGACCTTATCTCCAACCATGCATTAAAAACTACAATACATTACAAGCCAATAGATGTGCCAGCGACGAAGTACAGATATCACTTATCAAGATCATGCAGCACATACACTCAATAGATAAGTGAATTGATGCGAATGATGAAAAGGGCATTGCTACAACTCTTATGAGAAACATATCATCTGGTAATTAAAGTATTTTATCATCTCAATGTGAAAATGGAGTTCATACTCACATTGACATTGATACAGCAATCTATATTTAGGGAAAAACAGCCGAAAAAGTAAAACTTCTACTACTAGAATACACTACAAGAACGCTTGTTCCATTTCCAAGAACATTTATAATTTTTAAAGGAGTACAAACAACAGAAGAAAAACTGTCACCGTTCAGAACAAAAACAAGGTAAACAAAACTCGACAAACAGATAATCAGAAAGATAGTAGAAAAGACACAAAATACTAGAAAACCACCGCAGATAGTATCGGCGAGGTGAATACAGAACGAAATCCCTCGGATCATGAGAAAGTAAAACGCTATGAAGCCAGTAAATAAAAGAAAATCATCAAAAGGCGATGCCTCATCCATACCAATGCACATTAAACAGGCATACGAATGATGCAAGTAAAAGGGGAAGATTACAATAAACCAAGAAATCGAACTACATGGATGAGCTTGCAGAAGGCAATACATCAAATTCAAACCCTTACGCTTGGGATCGAAGCAAACAGTAGTAGGCGTATTCCGAAAGATTGGATTATTTTCCAGCTTTAGAATTGGGAGACTTTGTATGTGCGACCGTCGAAATGACCTTTTGAACGGATAGCCGGGACGTGTATGAGCGTTGATAATCCACATTTCATGAACGCAGATCTCAACCGTCCACGTCAACGATGACAGGAAGACCTTAGGTACTGTTTGGATGCTCTTCATAAAATGCAAGATGCCAGGCTTGTTCGAAGGGATTTTTGCTTTCAATTTTCAGTTTCTCTTTTTTATTATTTTGATAAGAAAATAAAAAATCTTCTTGATTACTTATTTTAATTTTAAAATTTTATAATTTATATTTTCTTCGTCATATACCACTCCCCAAACCTCACCATAATATTCTTTTTGTTGAATCGCAACTTGTCGACAATTATTGATAGATTCAAGATTGAGTTGCTTAAGTTAATAATATAGATTAACTTAAGTAACACAATTTATTAACAAATGATGATAATATAGATTATCTAATAAAAAAATTAATAAGGATGTTAATAATAAGAATGTTTTTTCTTTAAGTAAGTATTTCATAAAAAAAAATCAAAATATCTACAGTTTTATGTTATGATATATTTCTAGCCTCACAACGAAAAATTAAAAAAGAATTGTTGTAATCAATTAATATATACACATTCAGTCTTATATAGAGCGAATATATATAAATGTTAAAAAGAAAACTTCAACTGATTTCATTTTTAGATTGAAACTCTCAGTTTTCAATTAATTTAATAGATACATGTAAATAAATAAACTCAAGCTGTAATTGAAATTAATGTAATTATATATCATTTTGACTTATTTTATTTATTTTTTAAACCTAATTTGGGGTATGTGTTTTTTTTGTTTTTTTTTGTTTCAACCTAGTTTGGTTTTAGTTCTTTATTTTTTTTAAGACTTAATTGTCATCAAATTGGGTTTGCACAGTTGGACCCAAAGTTTTACCTATGTTCTTTATGCACGAAAATAACTTGGAAATGTCGTTTCTACATTTCTGAGATGATTTTTATTTCAAAAATATTGAAAATGGCCAAAAACATTTTTTGAACTGTTTCTCTAATTTTAGAAACATTTTGAGGGGCGTTTCGTAATAAAGTAAACTTTTGAAAATGCATTTTCGGCGTCGGTTTTGTCTCTAATTGGCAAATATATTAGACATTCGATCACTTTTACCTTAGTCCTCGCACACGTCATAACCCTAATTTTTCTAAAGTCTGAATCAGAGCTTGATTGAATTAGTGAACACTCTTGCCTTAATCCTCGCGTGCACCCTAACCTTAAATCTAATTTCTCTGAAGTTTGAATCAAGGCTTGATTGAATCAATAAATCCTAGGGGTGTCAACAGTTCAGATTGGCTAGGTTTCATAAGAATCCAGTAACAGAACCATTTTTAACAGTTCTAAAAAAATAAAAAATGTAACCGAACCATTACATGTATAAAACCAAACTATGACCAATCTATCACACTGGACTAGTTTCGGTTCTATTCAATTAATATTTAGTTTTTAAATATTTTCGCAAAATATTAAATTACAAACAAATTTATTAATTAAAATAAACCTACAACTTCATTAATATTTAAAGTCTTCAAGTAAAACTAGAACAAAATAATTTATAGACTATCTCATCAAATGAGATTACATCGACAATTTAATATAGCAATAGATCATAGAAGTCTAAAAATAAAAGAGTTTATGAATCTTAGTAGTTTTCTAAGAAGTTATACTATTTATGCATATGTATATATATATACCTAAAAAAATTATAATATATATAATTATAATATTAGGTTCTGGTTCTGTTCAAATCACGATTTGAAAAAAAAAATTAATAATCAAACAAAATATATCTATTCTTAATTTTTTAGAACCAAAACCTAACCCTTGAGCCATATAACCAATCTAAAAGGCACGGTTTAATTTGGTTTGGTCCGATTCATCGATTTTTAGATATTTTTTGACACTCCTACTAAACCTTTCCTCTCATTTTTGACCATCCATTTGGTGTTAACATTGTTCCCCTGTTGACCAATTACTCAATGCTCAATGTTGCCATCAATTGAGTTGTTTAATGTTTGGTGCAATTGCCTACTCGATGCGATTGCTAGGTGCTCGCTTTATTTTCATCGTCAATTACACAATACTTGTATCATTGTTGATTTAGATGCTTGATAGTTAGTGCTCTGTCCATTTGCTAGGTTGCTTAGTACAATTGCTCGCTTCCCAATCACCATCAATTGCTTGGTACTTAGTGTCACCATCAATTCACACTTTCACAACTTCGGTTGTTGCTTGATTGGTTGATTGTTGCTTGGTGCCATTTTCGTTTCCTTGCTCGAGTGCATGTCTGTCATGCAGTATTATGTTTGACTTTTTTTTTAATTTATTGTTTATTTTTAATTATTAAGTCAATATGAACGATGATAAAAGTTATGTTTATTATTGATGGTTGTTTGAATGTACTGTGAACTTTATACTTTATGTTTATATTTGTTTAAATGAATTATATAATTTATATTTATGTTTATTTGAATGTATTATGGATTTTATGTTTATGCTTGTTTGAATGTGATACATTATGAAATTTATGTTTATATTTATTTAAATATATTATAGAAGGAATTTATATTTATTTTTAGATTGAATAATTATTTTTTTATATTAAAAATTATATTTACAAAGAAAAAATCTCTATATTTTTTTATTTACACTTTTATACCTTGCATTTCTATTTCTATCTGTATCGAAAATATTTTTCATTTTTGTACAACTTAGCCTATGTTTATCTATTTTTCAAAATATAATAAGTTGAATATTCTACTTTTGTAAAAATATAATAATAAACAACAATAATAATATAGCATTCAATGGCCCATAAAAACTTGATTATTTTTAAAAAATTAAAAAAAAAAAAGTTTTTGGATTTAATATGACTAGCATCCATTTGCTCATAAAAAATGATTATTATAACAACTATAGTAATTAAACAAAATATGAGTAGCATATCAACAATCAAGAGGTATAATATAAAAAGAACATTATTATTGGTACTAATAAAATTTATCTGCCATCTTCTTTTAGTCTACAAATACCGAAAGGATAATGCTCAATAAAATTTATCTGCCATCTGCCAAAGTACTCCATTGTTTCTGCTCATACACCATTAACAAGTAGGATAAAACATCATTTATTTTTGATAAAGAAATCTACGAGATTACAGGCACATTCTCACTCTTAACAGCTCTCCAAACTTTCCAGTTTTTCGGGCCAACTACTCTCCAGACTGTTACAAAGGGGGAAACTCTGAACCGGAAATTCTTTTGGTAAAATTTATTCATAAGCTCAGACGAACTTATTTGCAAGCTCAAGTGAATTAACACAGGTTTTAACGGTATTGGCTTGCTAGTTCCCCCTCCTTCACAATGTAGTTCTGCGCAGGGAAGTCTTCTCCCTTGAAGTACCTATCCAACATGTCCTTAACACCCGCTGCATATCGCAACTGCACCATTTCCAATCACTCGAGTCACAAAAATGAAAGAACGAAACGAGCAATTAAAAAACAAAACAAAAGGGGGAGAGTTTGGGCACCTGTGCGTCAATTGTCGTTCCAGAAATGTGAGGTGTCATGGCTTGGTTTGGCATGTATCGCCATGGATGGTCCTTTAGAGCCGGTTGTGGGTTCCAAACATCCCCGCTATAACCTAGCATAGGAAAACCAAAATGAGAGACTCTTGTTAAATTTGGAGGGTAAAACATGGATACACTATCTTGGCTATATAGGAATACCTTAGCTCAACTAGGCAACAAAAAGAATCTCCAACAACAGTACGCAAATAAAAAATGCTGGATGATATAAAATATGAATCACATTCTTAAATTTGCGATGAATCACCATTCTTGCCTTAGAAATGTATATGTGACACATCCATCTCGAAGGAACTCTAGAAAGATATTCAGTTACCTGCAATATGCCCACTAGAACAGGCATCAACAACTGCTTGGGTATCCATGATTGCTCCTCTAGCATTGTTGACAATCAGAACCCCCTTCTTCAATTTAGCAATCCTATGCTTGTCAAACATCCCTCTGTATCACAAAAACCAGAACTCCAATAAGTTTGACAACTAAATAATAATAATTGACAAGAATGATCACAACTGATAATGGCTTGCCCTCTGAACATTCTCAAGGAATTTGTGGATGGATTGCTAGTAAATTAAAGAGGCTAGAATCAAACAATGAACACAGGATTATTAGATAAAATCTAATTGCACAGTAAGATTGCTAGTTTGTGATTGGAAGGTCATGGATTAGAGTTGTGAAAACAGCCGCTTTGCAAAGAAAAAGTAAGGCTATGTACAAAAATGACCCTCTTGCGACCCTCAGCAGGGAATCCTTGCTCTAAGAACACCCCTTTATATATGCCAATCATTTAAACCAAAATTGTCCACAAAAAAAACTCAGCCTGTTTCAAGTTAAGAAAACTGAACACTTCAATGGTTACAAATGGTGCACTTAAACATAAGAATTTGCCCTTACTTGGTTTTCTCTGTAAGAGGCGTGTTGATGACAATTATGTCACATTTAGGCAGCATCACATCAAGATCCTCCTCAAACTTTGCACCAATTTGATTCTCCAATTCTGGATCCATCTTGAGCCGATCATGATAGAGGAGATTACAGTTGAAAGGTTTCAACCTTTGGAGTAGCAGCTTGCCAATACGCCCAGCACCAACAGTTCCGACAGTCTTTCCTTCAAGATCATAAGCTCTGTGGGCAATAGCTGCAACATTCCATTCCCCATTAATGACCTGATGGTGTCCAGGCAAGAAATTTCGAACAAGAATGAGAATTCTCATGAGCTCGTCCTCTGCAACTGAAACCACGTTGCTTCCAGTAACCTCTGCAACTGTTAACCCAGCAGCAGCTGCAGCCTTCAAATCAACATGATCAGAGCCAATTCCAGCTGTGAGAAGCAGCTGCAAATTTTTAGCCTTCTTGATCCTTTCTGCTGTGACATAGGCTGGATGGAATGGGGTAGTTATGAGGACGTGTAGATCAGGAATGTGTTTCTCCAGCTCTGTCATGAGGAACAACAGGAAGCAGAATAATTATCATTTTCTGGGATTGATTACTGAATGCTGTAAATATTTTAGACATTGAGCAACAAACGTTAGTCAACCTATTTCATGGTAAACAATCAAAACTATACGGAGAAATTGCAAGTTTAAGTTCAATTGTTTTAAAAGAACAAGCTAATATTTCATATCCATTACTTACAATGGAAACAATACAAAATTTTAGAGAGCCTATAATATGTGACACATCATTTGGGCCGCATGAGTCTAAGACTGGAGAATTTCTTGACTGAATTGCCACGTAAATAGACAAGTTCCTCAGCTCCATGTTCAAACTAGTGCAGATAATTTTATATCATAGCCAAGTATGAATGTATGAATTTTTGTTATAGTTCTGCAATCTCTAATGTTATGTTCTTTTTGTTATTTTCTTTTATTATTTTATTCTTAAAGAAATAATCAACTGGGAAGTTTCTATATCCAAAGCATCTTGATCATAATCAATCTCATCTGTTTCATTCTGCTTGCTTCATGTATTGCTACATGTAACCTCACATTACTTCAGTTAAACCATCGCACTATGACCTCAAATCTTGGCCATACAACACACAACGAGATCTCATTCAGTAACAACTATCTAAAAGTTACTTTTGCAATTGCATATAAACTTACCACAGTCTGGGCCTTCTTTGTCATCAGTGACTATGTACTGGTGGCCTTGTGATTCTAACCAGTCACCGATGCCCAATGCTCTTTCCACACAGCCCACAAAATTGGGATTCTTTGCAGCATATTCATTTGCCTTGTAGAATACCCCAACTATCTTTTTGCTCCCGGGAGAAGCCTGTTTAGAATGAGTTGAAGACATGAGCCATCAAAACACATATCAACAGTTTCAATAGTTCACCTAAAAGAGTTATTCCGTGAAAGCAACTAAATCTTGGAATCAAAGCCCAGAAATTAGGTAAGAGAAACAAAAATACCAGGCAGTAAAAGGCAAGGATGAAAAACCATGTAACACTGTTCAAATGAGATTATAATATCTTTTTACAAAAAAATTACAGTCACCCATTCAAGTCACAATTTTTTTGTTCTATAAGCTACCTAAAAAAAATACAATTTTCGATGATTTGGGCTTCTCTGTGACCCTGAATTGAATAAGAAGCGACTTGACCTATGGATAATTTTTTTTATGGATAATGTTAGCCCAATTAATCAATCAACTGCCACCTGTACGTAGTGATAAGTCACGTTTCTGACACGTGCCGTGCCGAAGCATCTAAACCTAGCCTACCGTTCTCATCCATGTACAAAAATGAGATCTAAACCCTCTGCAGAATCGAAATTCAGAACGAACTGATCCGACGACAAAAATCAAAATAAACTATCAAACGATTAAAATCACAACTTGAAATTCAAAATAACTCATAAGATCAGTCACTTGAAACCGTATAAGGTACAGAAACAGAGCATCAGAATTCTGAATTCCCCAATTTAGCATCGAATATGCTGGATATAGGGATGACTTATCGCCAGGCTTACATGGAGGTCTCTGGTCAGAATCGTCGAGGCCGAATCCCCCGACGAAGCGAAGGCACGGATTGCAGACTCAGCAACTCGCTTCATTGCCATATCTCTGAGCTAATCAAGTCGCCTTATCCACACAGGGAAGCAAGTAGATCGAATTGAGAAAGATGATTCGAATCTCAGAAATCGCCGCTTTTTTATAGGCGAATCAGAGAGAGAAAAACGCCTTACCCGGTTGGGCTTACTCGACTCAGCGGTGTCCAAAACGCCATTTTCTTGCTTGCTTTTACTTCTTCCCTTCTCCTATTTGATAGCAATGTATAATGTGTTTGCAACGTGCAGAGGACTTTAATGTTCCCTCTCTATTGGCCGTTCGATTTCAAGACAGCTATTGGCCGGCTGGATCCGATGGCTACTGGTTGGGGATGTTGATGGAATTGTCTGTACATGTGAATTATGAATCCAGATTGGCGGCTATGCGCACGTGGCGAATTCCAACTTGTCCTTCTCTTTTGTAGATAACTACTCAGGGTGGCAAATTTCAACCCTTATTTTAGCTTTAGGGGTACTCTCGTCATTTCATTGCATAGCAGGTGAATTTCCGGTCAAATCACAAAACAAATGTGATGTGGATGCAATTTTTTAGAGGACTTCTATTGGATGTGGAATTAGAAGAGTATTTTATGTAATATAAATATTATATTTATAATAAAAAGGCTAAATATAATATAATTTTTATTATATATTAAAATTTTATATTATATAAAATACTATTCACATTATACATAATAATGCCTCTTAAGTATTAGTGTCCATAAATATTATAAAATTCGAATTGAGCATTAATTCAAAGAGAGAAGCTTAGGAATAAATAGTCAAATTGGAGTGAACTCATTTATTAATTAAATATATATATGATAATTAAATTATTATGATTCACACAATTATTTGTTAATTTAGGTTTTTAAAAATAGAGATTTTATAATTAGTGATAATATCTTGTTACATGTATTTAAGGGTAAATTCCAAAAGTTACACATTAAGTTTTAGATTTTTTTTAATTTTAAAATTAAATTTTTTAATTTATTATAATTATAAAATGTTGTTAGAATTTAGAAATTCCTAATTTGGCATATAAGTTAGACAAACAATCACGTGTTAATCACACCATGTTCATTATTAGAAGTCACACTATTATCCGTGTCATCTTTTTTTTTTTATATCCAATTCATTTATCAAATCATAATTTAATGATAAAAATTAATAATTTTTCATATCATTAATTTAAAAAGTTCATTAGTAAATTCTTAAAACTTAAGTTTTTTTTTT
Organism: Diospyros kaki; assembly: GCA_036245055.1. Taxonomy (NCBI): domain Eukaryota; kingdom Viridiplantae; phylum Streptophyta; class Magnoliopsida; order Ericales; family Ebenaceae; genus Diospyros; species Diospyros kaki. The sequence goes on from BSEG01000016.1 coordinate 38,404,471, forward strand.
TTTAAATCGTACAAAATTTAGGGACTAAGTAATTATTTTAGTTTACTCTATATTTAATTAATAATATTGTTATAGGCAATTCCCGCGTCACTCTTTATGGGCCGAGTTCAGTTCAAAGGGCTGGCCCAATCGACCAGAGCTTAAGAGGCCCGTGCAACCTCATTAAAAGAAAGCCCATACATCGCCAAAAACCAGTAGCTCATAAAGTGAGCTCCCCAAACGAGCTTCCGGTTAACCCTCTTGTGAGCTCTTGCCGATCGACTAAACGAACTCTCAGTAAAAACCCCAGCCCGCTAGACCATTAGATCGCTGGCCTAACACCTCCAGCTCGCACAAAAGGTAAAGCTGTTGAAAAGTTAGAGGTAAGGTCCGTTTACTTTATCTGCAACAGCCCATGCTCCTCGAGATGAAGATCCTACTTACGGTTTTGTACAGATGATAAGGACTGTTTGTCTCCCGTTATATCATCTTTTTATTTCTATATGTTATCCAAATTGTAAAGGCCCCTCGATTATAAATAAGAGTCAGAGATATCATGAAAGGGACAGAAAGAATAATCAGAAACCGCCATTCTGAAGGAATAATCAGAGTGCAGGGATGGAGTAGGCATCGTTCTGGCCGAATCACGTGAAAATCGTTAGGTGTTTTGCACTGGTATCTGGAATCTCCGTTCATCTTCTTCCTTTTACCGTGATTCACAATTATTCATTGCGGCCCAAAACAAATCAGAGTCGGTTAAAATTGAACGTCGACAAATATATTATAAAAATATATATTGACTAACTATAATAAAATTTATTATCATATTATAATTGATCAAATACATATTTTAACTCTTATACTTACACATTTTTTAATTTAGACATTTAAATTTTTTATTATTTTAAAAACATTCATGAACTATACAATTTCAAATCAATTACACCTCTTAACTTTTTGTTATTTCAATTATATATTTAAATTATATAATTTTGAGTCAATTGTACATCTAGATAAATTTGTTTAAAATAATAAATTAAAGTGTATAATTAAAATAACAAAAAATTTAAAAATATAATTGACTAGAAATTACAATTTCAGGAGTGTCTTTGAAATAATAAAAAATTTTAGTATCTAAATAAAAAAATATATATAAATACAAGGGCTAAAATATATATTTTGGCTATTATAATTGTACATGTTGGTGGCTATGATTTGTAATATAATAATTGTGTTTAGTGTTGTAATATCTATATCTATGAGTGATCGTGTAATTGAAATTAAAAGATATTTTTATCTATAAAAATAAGTAAAAAAACTAATTTAAACTAAAGTGTTGGAGAAAACCACACAATTAAAGTCACAAAATTAATACAACAGAATTTATTTTCTTTATGAGAGCAAAATATATTAGGAGGTATATTATTTTAATCAATCTATATTAACCATTTGAATACAATTAATAAAATTATTGAATACATCACGTATAAATCAAATAAATCTTCTAATAGCACTTAACCAAAACTATTATACATATTTTTATAAAATATATAAAATATTTTAAGTCCAAAAATATAAAACTTAACCAAACTTAATTGAACATGGAAAGTGAGGGTTATCTGGCGTGGGTTGTACCCTGGGGGTGCGGGGGCGTGGGTAGGGCCGGCTAGCTAACGTGTTTGGTTAGTTGACTCGACGCAAACCCAACTGCTATGCGGCTTGATATCTTGAATGAAGTTTAATTTTTATTAAATTATAATTTTATTTTTATCAATTAATAATTTTAAATTATTCTGATAGCGCTTAGGACAAACGCCCCTCCCTAGAGGCCCCACGCCACTGCAGAGGAGATAAATCAGGAGTCAGGCATCCTAGGTTTCGAACTGCAAACCTCCCATACTTGTGAGTACTCATATCAGTTTGTCAAAGTCATCTCACCATATCTTAGGGATAATAATTTTAAGTTATTTATCAAACATTAAGTTGCACGAGATGAAAATGGAAAAATATTTTTTTTTAAAAAAATAAAAAATAAAAATGTGAGATAAAGTATAAATTAAAAAATATAATTTTTTTATATATAATTTTTAATATAAAAATAATTCAAACATAATACATTTGTTTAAAAATAAATTCATAAAATTCACTAAAGCCCTACTTTTAAATTAATAAAGAAACTCTAGAAAAAACATATGAAAGAGTCACGTAAATTAAGATCAATGCGAAAGGCTGATCATAAGCAACTCTTCCAATCCAATGGACACCGTCCTTGACAAGCAAACTCTTGAGAGCCTTATCGCCTTCATCATCGACGAGAACATCCATCTAGTCTCCAACAAAATCTATTCCACCACCAATTTTTTGATCACTAAACTTCATAAGCTTCTCTGAAATCGTCATAGAAACAATTGTCGTCAATGCCGACTTCATCCATATCATTTATAGCCTCTTCAAATATTTGGGTCTCCCCAAATTTAGGGTCGACATCATTTATTCATACAACGAAGCAATAGTGAAATGTGACCAAAAAATGTTGAGTTTCACTTTAACATAATTGATCATAAAAAATGTATTTCTGAAATTTTTTTTTAATTTACAAAATATTCTCAAAATATAATTCACAAATTATAGAAATAACACAGAAAATATTTCTGATCGTCTTTACTATTTTCAAAATAAAAAATAACTTGAAAATGCTAAAATAACATCTCGAAATCGTTTGTCTCCAACAAAATCTACTTTGCCACCATTTTTCAATTGTCGAACTTCATAAATTTCTTTGAAATTGTCATAGAAATAACTGTCATTGACGCTGACATCATCCACATCGTTTTCAACCTTTCTAAAGACCTGGGCCTCCCTGAACATCTTCTATTTCTACAACGATGCAGTGGTGAAATGTGACCAAAAAATGTCAAGTTTCGTTCTAACATAATCAGTCATCGAAAGTACATTTTTGATAATTTTTTGTAATTTTGTAAAATGCCTCCGAAACGAGAAATAACTCCAAAAAGTCGAAACCGCGTCTCGAAAGATTTTGGTGCATAATAGATAAAAACTAATTATAAATAAAGTTTACTTCACCTCAAAATCAAATCACACTGCCCGCTCGCCTCAGGGGAGCGCTAGTGTACTACTACGCAGGCCCTAATGAGTTATTGGAATCGATTGATTTAATATTTTATGCGGCAGCTTGTAGTGGTGGTAGGTGTTGGAATTTTAAAAACTGGTTGGTATGGCATTATTAGTGGGGGTATTATTGTGTTGTGCAGACTGATTTGACTTCTGCTTTGCCTTGACTTTCGTTTTGCCTGCCATTTCCTTCATCGCTCATCTTATCCTTCACTTATTTTAATATTTAAAAGCTGAATTCTGAATGCTGATTGAACAATGTTTAATCATACCCTTAAGGAAAAATTTAACATTACCCTATATTTTCTAAAATAGAAACCAACACGTCTTGAAATATTTTTCCAACACGTGGTATATTTTTAAATATTTTATTTATTTTTTCAAAATTTTTTCTTTTTTTCTATTTTTTTACTTTTTCTTTTATTTTTTTATTTTTTACTTTCTTAATTTTCTTTCTTGATGCGTGTGTCCCCACCCAAGACTAGGGCTAACAATTCAGGTTAACGGATCGTAATTGTGTCGTATTAAGAGACACATATAACACATATCAGACTAACCCAAACACAACACGTTTATTAAACGTGTAACACGATACAACCCGTTTAATTCGTTTAATTAAATGTGCCATGTCACCTATTAATCTGTTTAATTTAAACAGATCGTGTTGTGTCATTTATTAACCCGTCCAATTCGTTTACCTATAACATGTAAAAACCTATTGAATGCATAAAAAAACCTATTCAATACACATACAAAATTTTATTCACACACAAAATAAAAAAAAATACACATACAAAAAAACCTATTCAAGGGGCTGAAGCGGAGGACAGAGGCGGAGGGGCTGAGGGCGAAGGCAGAGGCCGAGGATGGAGGCAGAGGCCGAGGTGGAGGGGCCGACGACAGGAGTTCAATGAATGAGAGAGAGAGTGGGAGGGAAGAATGAGAAAGGGGGGGAGTTTAGGGTTTCAGACGCACGGGGAGAATTTTGAAATATTTTTGTAATCTTATAATTATTTTTAATTTATTTGATAAATGGGTCTTAAACGGGTCATTGCATGTTTAAACGGATTGATTTGTCTAAAATACAAAAATAATCATGTCATAAACGAGTTGACTCGTTTATAACTCAAACCCAATTAACCCCAACCCAAACTCACTTAACTTCATACCGTATCGTATCATATAATCAGATTGTGCCAAAATTACCAACCCTACCCAAGACCTTCTTGGCGTAATGTTTACATGCACCTTCTCTTACATCTGGTCGTCTTCCGTAGTGAACATTCCACCATCAGTCAGTGGCTATTCCTTGCCATTTCATCCTCTTTTCTTCCTCTTTCTTTTTTCTTTCTCTTCCTTCCATTTTTTTTTTCTCTCCTCTCTTTCTCTTTTTCTTTATTTTTTTTAAGACTAATTTTGGGCACGACTACCCTGCTAGATTGGTTTTTTAAGCAAGTTTCTCAATTTTCCTGTGAGCCTAAAAAACTACTAAAGTTATGTTATTTTTTTTTATCTATTTTCTCTTAATTCCTTCTTTTTGATCTATTTCACAAAAATCGTCTATCAAAACCCTTCAAAACCGATTAAAACATGGTTGATTTGTTTCAAAATTTTTGGGCCAAACTCTTTCCTATTTATAACAAAGGTCCACCGTCCACATTGCCTAAACCCTTAAATCCCAGCCATTTATCACCCTTGTTATCACTTTGAGGTAGAATCCTTGCAATTGTAACTTGCAAGGAAAGTAGTTTATTGGCAAGTTGTAGATTTTTCAAAAATCACACTTTTCCCTTTTTAGCGAAAGTAGTTTATTGGCAAGTTGTAGATTTTTCAAAAATCACACTTTTCCCTTTTTAGCTCACTAAATGGTAGTTTAATCTTTTGTTTTGTGCATCTGCTTTTGTTATATTACACTTATAAATTTTGTAAATTATACTTAAAATCATTGCAATTTAAACTCTTACTTAAACCTTAAATATTTTTGTCATGCGCGCTCTCGAATTTTCCTACTATCATAAGAAGTCTAAGAGAAGATACATTGAAAATGAATACAGATATGAAAATATTCAAAATTACTAAAAATTTCTTTTCATTTTCATATTTGCTCACTATCAATAGGAGTCATAATAAATATTATTACAACATTTTTTACATCATCTTCTCGAGCTTACCACCCATAAATTTTCAAAATAAAAGGGCACTACGACTTTAAATACAAAATGAAACCCTCTATTCATGCCCTTAAAATTACATTCATGGATCTTGAGGCTGGGACATCTCTATATATATCTAACAAGAACTCACCCCAAATATAAATCTTCCACTTACTTGGAATGACAAAATAAATAAAGTGAGCAACAAGACTCAGCAAGTATATCGCAAAGAGAATCATCTATAGAACGATATATGAATGCATGAATAACTCAGAAGCAAAAGAAAATCACTACCCGACATCTAGACAACCATTAGGTTCTTGCCTTCTAGACTAGACAACAACATCCTTAAAGAAATACACTTTCTTATGTTTCATCAGAACACATTTTTCAATGTGAGTCATAAGGCTCGGCAAAGGTATAGAAATAACGAGAAATAAATATGATCGCATTTTTTCTAAACATCATACATATCATGTTGTATATGGAACACATATGTCAATCTCATATACATAAACAATACACAATCCATGCCATGAGGTTATATAACGTGATACCCAACCACAACATGAATGCATAGATGTACACATAGGGTCCTCGGGGTCCACAAAAAATGCAGATACTAGCACCCAAGAATCGATATACAAACCTGCTAGAAGTTATAACAGGTTACAAAAACAATAACATGAGCCCAACGCTCTCATATCACATCAATCACCATTATCATCATATGCTAAAGTACTCACAAACTCATCATGAACATAAGCTGTTGCGGGACTCAAATCCCCAGACTTACACATTATAAGATCCAGCTGTTGTGGTTCTCCACCTACAATCTTACGCATCATAAGATCTAGCTGCTGTGGACTTCCACATACAGTCTTACACATTACAATCACAAATCAATTTTCACCACCATTACTACCATGCAATGCAACACATAAGGAATGCAATGGCTATTGCAGCATTAACGTGATAACAAGGCATCCATAAACCAAATATCAGACTATGCTGTGCCCACGTAGGAATTCACACACACGAATGCTCTAAATGTATATGCTCACTTAGTATACTTAAGTTGGCTCTTATGCCAACCGGGTAATGCCAATGCGTACACATCCCCACAAACAAAGTATGTTTCCCCCAATGAATGCAACCTATGACCCAACATCATAATGCGAAACAATATAGTATCATAATGCCATGCAACATAACCACAAACAATGCTATAATAAGTGACATTCACACACTCGCAGTTATTGGCCATTAAGATTCTTAGCCATTTTACACAATTCACATTTAAATAGGTTCCGCCACATTAATTAAGGGCAATTATTTGATAATATTTGTAATCGAGTCAAGATGGAAGTATTCGTTTCCAAAAATAAAAATTGAACGAATTTTAAGGAAGACGAAAGGTATGAATCAAGCATACATTTCCAATGAAGCCCACAAGCTCAATATTTGCCCAAATGTCTCAAATCATATACCAAATCGAAACTTATTGAGTTAGGGTCTCAACAAAAAAAATGGATCTTAATTCTGATATTGAAACAAAAAGTTCTAGTCCAAAGAATACAACATGCACAATGTTGAAAGAAATGGTTTAGTAGACTAATGGAATGAATAATCGACTTTTGGAAGGAATAGTCGACTAAGAAAATTTTTAGTTGACTAATGCTTAGTCGACTGAGTAAATTGATTTGTTAACTGGGTCGAGTGTTGGCACAAAATTATGAGAAAATAGGTCTTTGTTGAGTCGACTAAATCCCAAAATGAGTCGACTTGACGCATACAGAACACACGAAATGGATCCAAGACACCCTAAAATGACCACTACTACCTTCTTAACTCATAAATGTCATTCCTTGAATGAAAAATGAGGTGAATAAGCTCCAACGAGACTAACAACAAGACCCAACAAAAGTTTTGACATAACATACGATTCGAAAAAAATATACAACCAGTACCAAAAATCATTTTTAACAATGAGAAAATGAAGAACCATGAAGTATTTCGACATCACAATGAAAAAGAAAGAAAACTTGCACAAAAGAAAATAAAAATGTAAGGAGAACTTGCCTTTGATGATGTTTGAACTGAAGAAGAAGCTTGCCTCTCTTAAAATCTGAAAATCATCTCTCTTGAAGTTTCAATTAAGAAAATGAAGAAAATAAAAAAAGAAAAAGAAAATAGAAGGAGGAGGAGGAATTGCCGGGAACCAAAAGAGAAGAAAAAGAAATGAATGAAGAAAAAATAAGAGCATGGGGAGAAAAGGAGGAGGAATGGGTTGCCAACCACCCCTCTGTAATTTTACCATTTTGCTCTTACCTCACACACACACATAAAAGTTCAAGCCTCTTTTAGACCTTTGTCTTTTTTCTTATTTCTCTCCTATTTTCTTTATATTCTCATTTATGGATTTCCACTATCCTTAACTTTTTCTTTCCTCCAATACATTCATGAAACCCACAATGGTCATTTTGCCTTCTTTTACATTCCTTTTCCCATTTTCTTTTCACCCAATAATTCACATAATATTATTTATATAAAATATCCATTTTTATTTTTATTAAATAAAACACACAATTTATGCACATAGGCCCAATGCCCATTTTATTAGCCCAACTCAATGGCCTAATTAAATAAAATAACCCACTTCCACCAATGGGCCTTACAACTTCACTTCCTATAAATCACAACAAAATTTATACTTGGTCTCAACCCAATTTTAAAGCCCAATCCATTAAATAAAACACATAATTTGCTTACATACATTTTGCTAAATAAAAATATTTCTCACATTTCATTTAATAGGGGTAAGATTTTCAATGCCCATAAATAAATTATTAATAAACTCTTAGACCTACTATCAAGTGATTACAATTTTCAAGAATTATGCAAAAACGTCACCAATCATTGAAAAATTACACTAAGGCCTACATTTGGGAAAATTACAAATTTTGAAACCTTTCGAAAAGTCACCCCAAATACCCTCAGGCCACTACAAATTTTCCATTAAGCCCATTTTTTTTATTTAAAATGACAAATCTTAATTTTTTAATTTATCTTAAAAATTTGAGATATTATGACTAATAACCCCAATTGTAACCTTAAAATTTGTACAGGAGTTATAAAACCTCAAAATAGAATCTCTTACAAATATAACAACCTTTTAATAAAAGTAATACAAATTCCATAGAAAAATCTCATTATAAAAACTTACAAAACATACAATACAAAAATAGTCAATGAACTTAGCCACAACTCTTTTAAGGTCCAACAAACCTATTTGCTTTAACATAATAATTCACTTGTATTCTCAGACTTTTTGTGTCTACAATTTAAAAAATAAAAATATTTCTTATACTCAGTGACAATGGAGATAAATGTTGAATCTTTTCGCAAATATCCTATCTTTTTATCAAAAAATATTAGATGTAAATCATAAAAAGAAAAACAAAACCAGGTAAATTACACCAAAGATCATTAAATTTTGGTGTGTTTTTCATTTTAGTCATTAAACTTTAATTCTTTGTAATGTGATCACAGAAGTTTAAAAAGTTTTATAATGTGATCATATATAAGATTTTTTAGCTGATGTGGCAAATAAAAAAAATTATTGTACAATGACAATCAATCAGAACGTGCCACGTGTAAATATATAATAATATTATATTAAAATATTATTGTACAATGTTTTTATTATTTGTCACATCAGAACCACGTCACCCATTCTGGCAATAGAATGGCTGAAAAATCTTATATGTGATTATATTGCTAAATTTTTTAAACTTTTGTAATTACATTGAAAAGAATTAAAGTTTAGTGACCAAAATGAAAAACACACTGAAGTTTAATGATCTTTGGTGTGATTTACCTAACAAAACCTGTAAAACTAGTTTCCAAGGATTATAATATCTTTAGAGAATCTTATATGTGATCATATTGTAAAATTTTTTAAACTTCTGAGATCACATTGAAAAGAATTAAAGTTTAGTGATCAAAATAAAAAACACATTAAAGTTTAATAATCTTTGGTGTGATTTATCCAACAAAACTTGTAAAACTAGTTTCCAAGGATTATAATATCTTTAGAGAATATAAACTATGGCTAGATTAACGTTGATTAAATTGAGACTTGATTAATGAAATAGTAAGAAATGACACAAAAACTCATTTAACTAAATCAAGAAATTTCTTCAGCTTTTTAACTTTTTTGAAAATGAAAGAGACAATCAAGATAAAATGTCAAGTATAATGGGTGTTTTAAACATATGAGAATTAGATGAAAATTTTGGGTCATAGTGCCCATGGAACATGTTTCCTCAAATTAGTGTATTTCTTGTGACATTGTTCATATGTTTGAGTGAAACCAATCAAATGTTTGTATTGACATTCATATATTTGAACAAAAAGGATTCAGACTCTTGCATGGGCTTTAGGTAACTAGAACACTCATTGAACATCATCCAAACATTTGTATAGACCTTTAATGGTTAAGTTGCATTTATGACAGGATTTATAAGTTTTGTATCTTGGGTTTCAAACATTTGTATGAAGGCTTGAGGCTAGGTTGCATATTGAACACCTTTAAGATGTTTGTCCATTTTTAGGACATTTGTATGAAGCCATGAGGTTGGGACACATTTCGAACACCTTTTAAATAACTCTGGTCAACCCTTCGAATGCTTGTATGGAGCTCTAAAATTTAGGTGTTGAAAAATAATGTACACCCAAGAGGGGGTAAATTGGGTATTTTAATATTTTCTTGATTTTAAACAATTTGTATGTAAAACTGTTTGGACTTTTTGAAGATATGAAAATTTATGCTTCAAGTGTAAACTTGATGAGAACAATATGTGATTGGCTTAAAACTAATTTTAATGCAAGTATGCAATACAGTTCAAACCTTCTGGACCTTTTGAGAACAATTTCTTTTATGGTAGAAATAACTAAAATGTGTACAATAAACACAATATAAGTGACAATGCAGGAGATTGAGCCTTGTTAAAATGTGATGTGCAGAAAATAAATAAAAGTAGAGGAATGTAGCATATTATATTTTTAGAGTGGTTTTTTTAGAGCGGTTAACTTTTTAATTGGGATCAGTTACAACCACTTTACAACAATTTTTTAAAGATCAACTGAAACTACTATCTTTTCAAAGATCAGGCATAACCACTAAGGATTAGACAAAACCTCTTGCCTTTTAAGGATCAAACATAACCACAAATAACTTACAGGAAGCACACTTACAAAAAAAACTTACAGGAAATAAAGATTTAAGAGTACAAGAGAAACTTTACAACAATATCTCATAATAAAAAAATAAGACTTTTTTCAATCAACAGAGACTAAAGGATAGAAAGCTAAGATCACTCTCTTTGTTTTTACAATCAATTGAAAATAAAATCTTGAAGGACTTCTTTGGCTTAAGACAGGAGAAAGAAGTATTCAAATATAATTTTTCTTAGTCTCTTCTCATTTTTATACTTTATTCTTCACAGTTGTTAGATTTGCTATCAAGAGGATAAAATATCTTATTTCCTAAGATAACGTTTGTTAAAATGAGCAAGATAAGAGAGTATCAAGATAAGATCGGAATGCTTTTTGGATCAATATATAGAATAATCAAGATAAAGTTGAGAAGTATTTCAAGATTTTTACCAAGCTATTTGTTAAATTTTTTTAAAATGCACTAGATGACACAATTGCCATTTTTTTCTATCTATAAAGACCAAGATATGTTTATCTTGAGGGGGGGAGGGGGGAGAGATAAACATATCTTAAACAATCAAGATAAGAAGTCATTAATGATGTTTTCAAGAATTGTTAGATAAATTTAACAAACATGTTGAAAATGATAGAAGTCCGGGATGCATCCCATATCTTGATTAACAAACGCCCCCTAGAGAAACAACTTTCATTTTCTCCAAAATAAATGGTTAGAATATTCAACTATCATGCTAAATGTTTGAGAGAAAATTCACAACAATAAAGATGTCTTAATTGTCAAAATTGTGCATCAAATGCACTTGCAACGACTAGTTAATGGCTATATTTTTTATTTCAATAAGCTTCTACTTGAGTGGAAAAGATGATAATTGAGTGACTTTTGTTAAATACTCGAGTAGCATGAAGTCTTCACTCAATTATGATTAAGGCCAACTTAGTTTTCACTTGATTACAAGCTTCGATAGTCGACTATTTTCTATACAAATAGAGACTAGGATTCTTTTAGACTCGACATACTCGACTATTCCTTTCTTCACTTGATTAGAAAAATTATTGCATAGATGCCTCTTGATTGGAAGCTTAAGCTCCTCAAATACTTGAGTGAGACTTTTTGAATACTTGATTGCTTAATGTTCATCACTTGATTGCACAATTCTCTCACTCGATTTCTATATCAAAAACAGAGAACAACCTTTTGTTGGACACTTTCCACTCGATTGGGACATGCCTACCACTTGACTACTTTTTATAATACAGAGAATATTACTCTGTTTAATTCTTTATCACTCAAGTGGGACATTTGAATACATGAGTATGAAGCTGTTACCACTCCAACATTCCACCTAAACACATTTGATGCTTGATCCAAGTCATATTCTAACTTAGATAAAAGTATATCATTGATAACTAACACATTTGTCTTTAGATCAAGTGATCAATTATGTCATTTTAGGAATCATGCTCATACTCAATTGAACATAATCTTATGAGTTGATTACTTATCAAAGTCCAAAGACTCGATTCATTTCAACCACCCTAAAACTCGATTAGAAGTGTAACGCCTCGTTTTCCCGGGCGCGTTATTTCTTGGGACAATTCCGGGACGATAATTTTTTTTTTCTTTCCAACTCATACTAAATCGCGTCATTCCTCGCATCGTCCCAGAATTTCCCTGCATTTATTTTAATCTCTAAAGAGAGACATCATCATATACATACCTCAATTGCGGAAGCTAAGATCGAACCTGACATCTTACTTTAACATTAAATCATAAATCAATTCTTTACATCACCATTTCCCAAACTTAATCCTCAATACAAGACTTAAAACATAATATACGTCTCAATTAACATTAACTCATAAAATGCGTTCTTACTAACATGAACCCTAAATGGGTTATACATCGTCATCATCAACCATAAAGTTACATCATCATTCCTCATACGCTAATCATCATCATATCTTTCATCATGGATTTTCAAAGCGTTCAGATTTCAAAGTAGCAGGACTTAAACACATGGGCTAGATCTCATCATTCATTCATCGTTCATTCATCATGCACTTAGCTAAGTGCCATTTCATGCCTCATTCATCTTCGTACCTGCTACAATCTCCATCTGGAACGTTTGAATGTTCCAGGGGCAAAGCCCAATTAGATGATGAACCATCTAAGTAAGCAGTACAAAAATCATTTTTAGTGAATGAATGCAATATGCAAAATGTTATCATCGTTTTCGACTTGAGTCAACCGCACCCAACTGCTGCTCCCTATTTTTACAGTCCCTTTCCTGGACCGATGTGTATGGGTGCACACTTGGTAGAGCAGCGGTGCCAGTTCATAATCCCAAGCCCTTTATGCAATGCATGATCAACAATATCATCGTGAATGTATGCACATTTCAACATCAATACATGTAATGCAAATCTACATGACATAAACACATCAAGACATGACAACATGATAAAATCATTTTCATCAAATCAGGTTTTGAGAAAACCACTTTTAATTCAAACATCTTTTCGTAAAACTAAATCCATTTCGGGGAGTACTACTTACCTCGTACGCATCTCATAACACCTCGATTCTCGTGCCAAACTTTTAACGTATTCAAATCGGATCCTCAACATACCTGGCCATAATATCCATTTAATATCATTAATAATCTATTCCTCAAAATTTCCTCATGACTTTCCTTTATTTCTTCCTATTTTCCTCAATAATTCCTTAAACATTTTCCTCACTAAATAATTCCTCATTAAATATTTTCTAACTAAATAATTGCTAAGTAATAATTCCTAAATAATAAATAATTTCTCAACAATAATTCAAACTAATTATTCTTTAATTATTTTCTTCAAATATTACTCAATGGCAACTCCTAAAATCATTTTCCTAATTTACTGGAATTTGTAAGGAATTCTGATTACCTTAACTTAGCCTCTCGGGCTGCCTCGGCATGCGCGTCCTGACCTCGAAATGCATGACTGACCTTGATTATCGCGCAAGTCCTCAATTCTCGCATACCGCCTCGATTCTCATGCACTACCTCGCTTCCCGCGCATTAATCTCAATTTTTGCATGACATCTTAATTTTCGCGTGTTGCCTCGATTTTCGTGCACTGCCTCGAAACGTGTGTCGAACTATTGTTTTCGCCAAAATCTCCGGAATATCATTACACCTTCATTCCCTATTTTTCTGGCATTTTTCGGGATTTATTTCCAATTTTTCTATTTTCTTTTTTTCCTTTTCTTTTCTTCCTTTTTCTTTTATATTTTTTCTTTTTCTTCTCCCTTCTACTATTCATCATCTTCCACCTCCCGCCATCTTCTGCAACTCTTTCTTCTCCTTCTTCTTCTTCTTTCTTTCTTTTCCCTTTCCTTTCCTTTCTTCTTCTTCTTCTTCTTCTTCTCGGCTTCTCCCTGCAACGCACCCGCGCATGCCTCGCGCACAGGGCTGCCTCGCGGCTGCCATGCGTGAGGCCGCCTGCTGCCTTCCTCGCGCGCACACCCGCGCCTGCCTGCTCCGCCTATCGCCTCGAGCTGCCACGACCCAGCCTCCTCGCGCAACCAGCCGCTGCCTCGCCATCCTCCACGCGCTGCCCAGCTCTTGGCCAGCTGCTGCAAGCTCGCGTCGACCATGAATGGCCGCCTTCATTGCTACCTCGATCGGCTGGCCTCATCTCCCTTTCTCTCTCTCACTCGATTTCTTTCACTCTCTCGGCTTCTCTCTCGATCCCCAACTCTCTCCCCTGCCTCACTACCTCCCGGCCAAGCTCTTGGGAGCTTACTGCCATAGCCGATTCGGCCATGGCTTCCCCTCATCCAACTCTCTCTCTCTCTCTCTCTCTCTATATATATATATATATATATATATATGAATGGATGCTTGGGCGCCACTCTTCGCTCCCGACATTGTCTCGGCCATTTGCAAAATCCCTCAACCCAATTTCACCATTCCAAATGCTGCCTCCCACGCCTGCAGACACTTGAAGCTTCCCCTGCCTTCACGCGCATGACATATACATTACATATATATATATATATATATATATTATATTACACTAATATGATATAGGAAATTACACATTTAACCCTTATAATTATTCTATATTACACTTAGAATTTTTTTTTAAATTACTATTATACCCTTTAAAGACCAATTAATTTGCATTACAATGTTTTAAAACCAAAATTAATGACCTCGAATTTGCTTAACAAGGACAATTTCACCCTCAAGTTCTCATTGGGCTCTTGATTCGTCTTTAAATCGCCTAAGGGTTGATCATCACGTAAAATCGGAGCCTCCCTAGGGTTCCGTTGACTTCCCGAAAAACTCCTATGACAATTCGGCATTTCAGCCTGATTCGAATCTGCATTTTATCTGTACCGAAAATCGTCTCAATTTCGATTTCTTTTACTTCTATAAATCCTGTCTCGGAATGCTCATCGAGACCATGCCATTTCCTTTAGCCAATTACACTCCAGGGCACTCCCTCCAGTCGATTTGGTGATTTATTTTGCTACCGAGCCTATTTTCGGTATTTAAATCTCAATTAAATGACGTGGCAAGCTTACACCGAAACGGGGTATTACATTCTCCCCTCCTTACAAAAATTTCGTCCTCGAAATTTTCCACATTCCAAATCTTTGAAATCCCGTCCTCGAAATCAACACTTGGCAAATCAATTGACTAGGAAAAATATATCTCATTATCTTGACCTACATAATCCTGCCATAGCTCCTTACAGGCGACCTCATTACTAGGAAAACTATACCGTCTACAATCTTCTCTTAATCACAAGACCTCTAACACGCATATCCTATCCAAACTTTAAAATGCCATTGCGCATAAAATCAGAACTCTTTAGGTTGACCACGCTTATCAATCCCTAGAGTCTCTTGACAACCAAGTCTGCTCTACCAAATTCTCTTTCAAATCCACACCCGATCCTTGGGTCACGAGTCTCAACCCGAGTTCCCATCCAAGTCGATACACACATTATTATAATGAGACCACGACTCTCATATCCACATCCTCAATTTTCAATTTACTAAATCTAATCTATATCTTTATACATATCACTTCTCAAATGCCGATTTCTCACATCGTCATTTACCTCGCTTTGCCATTTTTCTAATCTTATCACAAAAGCCCTTGCTCTCGATACATCTTAATTTTTATCAAATCGGGTCCTCAAAGAAATATTCTTAGGACATCAAACTATTTCATGTATCCTTGATCTTCAAACAGCACATATCTTATCATTACTAGGTTGTTTCATAGACTTTCAGACTGCCACAACAAGTCAATGGTCCTATTACCTTGGCTACCACATATCCACGAATAATTTTTGTCCTCGAAACTAACTATGTCTCACCCTAAGTCATCACTTAATATAACCTCAAGTTTCTGTCAATTGACCACTATTATCTTCTAATCACGTCGTATAATTATCTCATCAAGAAATCTTTATTAATAGATTCTATCTGTCTCCAAATCTTTATTTTGAAATCTAACTTTTCTTTTCGATCGAAATCTATCAATGTCTTCCAAGTCTAGAAATAATAATATCATTGCATCGATTTCTCATTTGTTACTTAGTTGCCAAACTAGTACCTATTCTTCCAAATACCCATAGCTCAAATAAGTCCTCGAAATGATCCTCAAATAAAATTTAATATTAGCAAATTAATCATTTGATCCTCAAATTTGCTTGAACTAATCCTCGAGCATTAACGTTTCATGATAACCGACTCTAATCACACTCGATCCTTAAGTCACCATCTCATGCCAATTATACTTTACCATAAAAAAAAATCATATGCTTACTTTTCTCACATTTGACCATCGGTTCTTTTGACTTTCAATCAATCGTAACACAGGTTCTCTTGCCAACTCGCAATCTCCTAATTACTCAATTAGATTTGCTCATTGACTCTAAATGTCTAATCACCTCGACGATAGTGCTACTAAATTTACTCGTACTATTCTAGCCTTTTAGTCCACACAATCTACGACATCATTATCATCTAATCAGAATCTCGGGACCATTTACCCTCAAGTGTCGCAATGAAGATCTACTTATCTCTCGTCTAGCGTCACATATGACCTTAATATTACATCAACCATTTACTTTACTCCTCGATACTCATTACATGAACTGCAACTTAACTCACTATTGCTATGGCCAATACACAACTAGTCTTTTTCTTTTCCAATCCTAATTTAATAGCTAGATCATTATGACCTTTATCCATGCCTCTGCCAAACATCCTTGCCTCATAATTCTAACAATCGTTCTAAGCCAACTTGGAACCAAGAGGTCCCAAGTTTTCTTTCGTCGATCCCCACGTTTCTTCCTATCCGAAGAGTACACCAACATATCAGCAATTCCGAGATCCTCATCTCAATCTCCCTATCATCAAAAGGTCGATTTCAAAATACCTTATTTCCTCATCTTACCCTTGATCGAGCCACACATAGCTCAACATCCAAAAATCTTAAGCCATCATTGGCAAATTCAAACTCATTGTTTAAAAATAATCCCAATAAATTTTTTCGGGAATACATCATCGCATTTCTCTTACTACCTCAACTTTTTCATAGCTTCCATTGACCGCATGTGCTTGGACCACATGTCCACCGGCTCCTTATTTCCATAATTTGCCAATATCACTTAATGATTATCTAGCTACACATCTTTCAATTTTCCCACCAAGGCTATCTTAGACAAACCGTCTAGTCCAACAGGAGTTCCATTCTCCAAACTCGAAAATCCTAGATCTCTAATCGACTTAGGTCTGCAGCTTCTCTTACTGCGACCTGATATCCCGGCACATCTACCATTACCTGTCTTTCTCAATCGCGCACTTCAAAGATTCTCACAACCTTCAAAACGACAATCCACAACTATACTGCCAGCTAGAGCAGACAGGTACTTACGTCATCAATGATACTTCAATCCTTGCGGAATCATAGCTTTCTCAACTTAAGAGATTCAATCTCTACTTCCTTATCGATATTATCTAGAGACCTTCTAGATCATTTCTTGAGAAACTTCAAAGTCTCCCTACGAATCCTTAGATTCTTAACCCTTATGGAAATTCTTCGAAAATCCCAAAATGATTCATCTTTGAAGATCTCTACTTAGATCTTGATATCTGATTCCAATCATTTCCTATTAACAATCGAACCCCAAAACTTACAAAGACACTTTACCGACTGAAACTTTAAACCTCAAATAACGATTCAGGTCCCCATGCAATTACACGAGGCACAACTTCTTCTTGAGTCCCTTCTTACAGGCTTCCGAATCCCAAGCTCACTTGGCATACTGAACCGTAGCCACAACCTCTGTTAACTAGGTTTCTCATCATCCTCCCTTAGGGTCGACACAACCTACAAGAAACTCTTGCCTTTTAAGTACCCTGATCTCTTTCTCGAATTGGGATTGCCATCTCATAGCTCTTCGTCAAGGCCTTGAACTGGCCACGCTTTACTACCCGAATCTCGTTTACCGAGAATCCACTAACTCTTGCAGTTCGATCTTTACATCCAGCCAACTATCGACACGCGATCATTAAATTAATTCTTTCTAAGCACTACTCTTACCATCAGTCAGCACACCAGCTGTTACCATCCACCCGATCCCATAGCTAACACCTAAATGGCTCACGAACTTGCATCTTTCTTGTCCATTTCACATGCTAGGTAGCTTTTCCTTTGTGCCACCCCAAAATGACCATCTCATGATCCCATTGCCATGTTAGATATCGAGGTATTCTACCCCTCGAGCCTCACACTGCTCCTCGTGTCACCAACTCCCAAGATGACCACGAATCCAAATTCCATTCTTTAAACAGGACACACAGCCCATGCTCAATCCATCTTACTTTGGGTTGATTCCCAAGGCTTCCAGCCTCTTTCAATCAGCTATTGGCACACCTCGTACCTAGGACCATTGGAACTTAGACCCCATGCACTATTATGGTTCCTTGTCGCGTCTCTGTGTGTCACATTGGAGACACCACTAGCACCTCATCAATTGGCGTGACTCAAACACCATGACTTGACCACCTTCGATCTCTTGCTTGACTTAATCCGTTGGACCCTTGATCCACGCATCTCCTCTTCAGAGTCACTAAGTGATCTTAGTAAATCTTCATCATTTGATCTTAACTTAACAGCTAGGCTATGCTACATCAAACTTAATCATTCTTGACTTAATCACTCTCTACTAGTTATCTTAACATTCATCGTAAACATTTTAACTAATGACCTGAAATCAGCCAATCATTTCCTCTCTCCATAATTGATCAAAATCAACCATCTCTAAATCTCTCAGATACACAATCATGGTTACCAAATCAACCCTATATTCGAATCATATCATCGGACCCCAACTTCCATAACTAGATCATTCGACCAGCTCTTCTATCGCTTAACAGGGTCAATCTTCAAATCAATAACTTCTAAGACCTCAATCGACAATTCTCAAATCTCTAAAGACTTCATTCTACGAACCATCATGATTCGACCATTCCTGATAATTACCAGTTATCCTATCCTTCATCGTATAACCTCAAATCGACAGATTAATCCTCAAATTCCTATCGTTTCCTTTATCGAGATAACTTTACCTCAATCAACATCAAACATCGAAATTTTCAAATTTTATTCTCCAAAAACATTAACCGAAACATCATAGGTTTCTCAATTCCTAATTAAACTTTTCCTAAGTCTCCAAATTAGACTTCTCATAAATCTTCGAATTTCTATCATTTCCCTCCTCGAGACTTGTTCTAAATTAGCAATCTCTAAACCATCAACAATCCCTAAGTCGCCAAATTAGACTTCTTATAAATCTCCAAATAACTTAAGCTCTTATACTAACTGTATCAGAGCCACTTAAGGCTCCAAATACACTTAAGCTCTGATACCAACTGTAACGCCCCGTTTTCCCGGGTGCGTTATTTCTTGGGACAATTCCGGGACGATAATTTTTCTTTTTCTTTCCAACTCATACTAAATCGCGTCATTCCTCGCATCGTCCCAGAATTTCCCTGCATTTATTTTAATCTCTAAAGAGAGACATCATCATATACATACCTCAATTGCGGAAGCTAAGATCGAACCTGACATCTTACTTTAACATTAAATCATAAATCAATTCTTTACATCACCATTTCCCAAACTTAATCCTCAATACAAGACTTAAAACATAATATACGTCTCAATTAACATTAACTCATAAAATGCGTTCTTACTAACATGAACCCTAAATGGGTTATACATCGTCATCATCAACCATAAGGTTACATCATCATTCCTCATACGCTAATCATCATCATATCTTTCATCATGGATTTTCAAAGCGTTCAGATTTCAAAGTAGCAGGACTTAAACACATGGGCTAGATCTCATCATTCATTCATCGTTCATTCATCATGCACTTAGCTAAGTGCCATTTCATGCCTCATTCATCTTCATACCTGCTACAATCTCCATCTGGAACGTTTGAATGTTCCAGGGGCAAAGCCCAATTAGATGATGAACCATCTAAGTAAGCAGTACAAAAATCATTTTTAGTGAATGAATGCAATATGCAAAATGTCATCATCGTTTTCGACTTGAGTCAACCGCACCCAACTGCTGCTCCCTATTTTTACAGTCCCTTTCCTGGACCGATGTGTATGGGTGCACACTTGGTAGAGCAGCGGTGCCAGTTCATAATCCCAAGCCCTTTATGCAATGCATGATCAACAATATCATCGTGAATGTATGCACATTTCAACATCAATACATGTAATGCAAATCTACATGACATAAACACATCAAGACATGACAACATGATAAAATCATTTTCATCAAATCAGGTTTTGAGAAAACCACTTTTAATTCAAACATCTTTTCGTAAAACTAAATCCATTTCGGGGAGTACTACTTACCTCGTACGCATCTCATAACACCTCGATTCTCGTGCCAAACTTTTAACGTATTCAAATCGGATCCTCAACATACCTGGCCATAATATCCATTTAATATCATTAATAATCTATTCCTCAAAATTTCCTCATGACTTTCCTTTATTTCTTCCTATTTTCCTCAATAATTCCTTAAACATTTTCCTCACTAAATAATTCCTCATTAAATAATTTCTAACTAAATAATGCTAAGTAATAATTCCTAAATAATAAATAATTTCTCAACAATAATTCAAACTAATTATTCTTTAATTATTTTCTTCAAATATTACTCAATGGCAACTCCTAAAATCATTTTCCTAATTTACTGGAATTTGTAAGGAATTCTGATTACCTTAACTTAGCCTCTCGGGCTGCCTCGGCATGCGCGTCCTGACCTCGAAATGCATGACTGACCTTGATTATCGCGCAAGTCCTCAATTCTCGCATACCGCCTCGATTCTCATGCACTACCTCGCTTCCCGCGCATTAATCTCAATTTTTGCATGACATCTTAATTTTCGCGTGTTGCCTCGATTTTCGTGCACTACCTCGAAACGCGTGCCGAACTATTGTTTTCGCCAAAATCTCCGGAATATCATTACACCTTCATTCCCTATTTTTCTGGCATTTTTCGGGATTTATTTCCAATTTTTCTATTTTCTTTTTTTCCTTTTCTTTTCTTCCTTTTTCTTTTATATTTTTTCTTTTTCTTCTCCCTTTTACTATTCATCATCTTCCACCTCCCGCCATCTTCTGCAACTCTTTCTTCTCCTTCTTCTTCTTCTTTCTTTCTTTTTCCTTTCCTTTCCTTTCTTCTTCTTCTTCTTCTTCTTCTTCTTCTTCTTCTTCTTCTCGGCTTCTCCCTGCAACGCACCCGCGCATGCCTCGCGCACAGGGCTGCCTCGCGGCTGCCATGCGTGAGGCCGCCTGCTGCCTTCCTCGCGCGCACACCCGCGCCTGCCTGCTCCGCCTATCGCCTCGAGCTGCCACGACCCAGCCTCCTCGCGCAACCAGCCGCTGCCTCGCCATCCTCCACGCGCTGCCCAGCTCTTGGCCAGCTGCTGCAAGCTCGCGTCGACCATGAATGGCCGCCTTCATTGCTACCTCGATCGGCTGGCCTCATCTCCCTTTCTCTCTCTCACTCGATTTCTTTCACTCTCTCGGCTTCTCTCTCGATCCCCAACTCTCTCCCCTGCCTCACTACCTCTCGGCCAAGCTCTTGGGAGCTTACTGCCATAGCCGATTCGGCCATGGCTTCCCCTCATCCAACTCTCTCTCTCTCTCTCTCTCTCTCTCTCTATATATATATATATATATGAATGGATGCTTGGGCGCCACTCTTCGCTCCCGACATTGTCTCGGCCATTTGCAAAATCCCTCAACCCAATTTCACCATTCCAAATGCTGCCTCCCACGCCTGCAGACACTTGAAGCTTCCCCTGCCTTCACGCGCATGACATATACATTACATATATATATATATATATTATATATACTACACTAATATGATATAGGAAATTACACATTTAACCCTTATAATTATTCTATATTACACTTAGAATTTTTTTAAATTACTATTATACCCTTTAAAGACCAATTAATTTGCATTACAATGTTTTAAAACCAAAATTAATGACCTCGAATTTGCTTAACAAGGACAATTTCACCCTCGAGTTCTCATTGGGCTCTTGATTCGTCTTGAAATCGCCTAAGGGTTGATCATCACGTAAAATCGGAGCCTCCCTAGGGTTCCGTTGACTTCCCGAAAAACTCCTATGACAATTCGGCATTTCAGCCTGATTCAAATATGCATTTTATCTGTACCGAAAATCGTCTCAATTTCGATTTCTTTTACTTCCATAAATCCTGTCTCGGAATGCTCATCGAGACCATGCCATTTCCTTTAGCCAATTACACTCCAGGGCATTCCCTCCAGTCGATTTGGTGATTTATTTTGCTACCGAGCCTATTTTCGATATTTAAATCTCAATTAAATGACGTGGCAAGCTTACACCGAAACGGGGTATTACAAGAAGACTACTCTACTCGATTAACAAGCACAAAAGACTTGACATTAAAACTCATTTTTCTTTCTTAAGTACAATGTTAGATCAATTGCTTTGAAACATACAAAAATGAATATAAGATTAACAAGCATGTACTCGATTGAGTTTTTTAATGCTTAACAATAAACTCATATAAACACATAAGTGCTTGTTGTGAAAGTACCATTAAAATTAACTTTCCAATCACATTCACTCGGTTACTTAAAAAGCTCTATAAGATATTCTAATAATATTGAACTTTTCTTGAGTGCAAATAGGTTGAGTGGAATACATCCTACTTAAATTTAGCTACTTTCTTTCTATCAATTTGGGTAACATAATTTTTCATTCATCTTTACCCAATCACACATAAGTCGAATAGCTCACTTTTTATTCGACTGAAACAGAACATATAAAAGACAAAATAACTTGTTACTTGTTTGAAAATGAGTCTTCAAAGAAATTACTTAAATATATGAATATTTCGTGTAGATTTTGAAAGAAAGATACAACTATTATTCCTAAACATTGCTACTCAAATACATTGAATCTCTACTTGAGTGATTGAATAAACATCACTCGATTGATAGTCTTGACTAGGCACACAAAATAACACTTGAATGTATTGCTTACTAAGCAAAAAATATTCAACATTTAAGTTCTTTAATTTTTTCATTAAATTTAAAAACATTGAGAACTTTAAAAATTTGATACCATATACCAAATATCAAATAGGCAATTTAAGCTTTATGAACCAAAATCTAATAATCACTGTCTAAGAATATGATCATTCATTCAAGGAATTTGATGTTTGACATTTAAACATTAAATATGAATATGAAACACATTGCTCTCAAACTTGAGTAATGTTTTCATATATTTTAGTACTTAAAATATTAATAAATTCTAAGCTTAGCTTGAGAACATGACACTTATGTATTATGGATATTTAAGATATCTCTTAAAATTATAGAACAACATATCAATAGATAAAACAACCTTATCACATTAATAGATAAAACATCTCATCAAAACAACCTTATCAAAGCAACTTGATCACGTCAAAACATTAAAGCTCAACACATCAACAAGACATGAAATCCTAGAGCAATATATCAATAGATAGATCATATAAATGTTGTTATGTTTCTAAAGTAATTTTGATGATGAAAAATTTAATGATTTTAGAATTTGAAAATGATATAGTTTGTATATGCTTGAAATTTCCAAAGGAAGTGTTCATGGCTTAAAGACGCTATTTTCTTCAAAAACCTTAACAAGCCATACAAAATTCTCATTGCTAAATATTTTATCTTGGAAAATATCTCTTTTTTAAATGAGAAATACTTTGTTAAAGTGTGCTGAAATTTGTCTAGCTTATTCTTGAAAATCACATGCTCCTCTTAAAAGAAGAAGGCAAAATTGATGACATATTCTTTCCATATATCGACTTTTCCATGCCTTTTTTTAACTATTTTTGTTTTCTGATCAAAATCAGTCGACAGCTTCGAAATCTATCCACAGACAAATTTCATGCTCTAGGTCCAAGTATTTTTAGTTTAAATATAGTTGACACTAATTGTATAGTGTTGACTTTCTCTCCAAAAATGTCGACTTTATATGTTAAAATGTCGACTTCTTTTTGCATCAAGTCAACTTTTTTTTTTGAAAAGTCAATTTTTCTTTAAGTTCAATTTGAATTTTCAAATGTTTCAAAAGAAATAGTTGACTTATTTATTCATCTATCGACATTTTATATTCTAACATCTTTAAAACAACTAGTTTTCAAGCATTTAATGCAGGACAATGATCATTAAATTAAATTTAATTGCTTTTGCCAACCCAAAAAACATAAATAGAGCCTGAAGTAGCAAGAAGAGAGGCTAATGAACAAGTGCAAGTGCTCAAGCTAGTGGTTCCATTACTTAAGTGATTTTAAAGCTTTCATCTTTTACATTCAAAAGTAAAGTGTAATATTTGTAGTATTTATCTAGCCTTTGAAATTGTATATTTGAGATTCATTGTAACTAAGAGAACTATCTCTTAGATTCATTCGTAATTGTAACTTATTGTTGCATTGCCTAACTTATAAGGTAGAGGATCTACCAGGTTATTGGTAGAAGGATTTGTAAACTTCCTAAGGTAGCTAGTTGACTGCCTTGCCACCTTAGCTAAATGTTAGTGGGTTCCACGTGTCACTTGGCTGGAAATGAAGGGTGACTAAAATTGGAAGCTTTTTTTTTTTGGGCTTCTGGAGAGTGAAATCAAGAGGAATTACAGAGGGCTTCCTTGGCTTGTTCTTCTATTATTCTTATGCTTCTAAAATTACAGCGGCGTAATTGTTACGCTGGTTAATTTCGAATTGTTCAGGGGATACAGATGAGTGTGAGTGAATCAACATTCTCAGGTTAGAACAGGATGAGGACCGGGACGTGGTATCAGATAGCTTGCTAGGTGTGGACAAACTAGTCCTTTCACATAGTGAGAAGGATTTGGTCTCACTATAGAAACAATTTCTATACCCACCTGACATCAGAGTATAAGTATGTGATTTATTGTATTTCATATGATAAAATATCGTATTGTTTTAAAATATTCAAACTGTATATGATGGATATATTTATTACTTTTACTGTACATGTCTATCTAATGTATAATTTTTTTTTTTAAATTTAGCCATATTGCCATACGTGAATGTGAACATATATAATTATTACTATTAACATTGCTTGAAAATAAATGAGACATAAAGTGGCTAAAGATAGAACCTATAGAGATTGGGATGAGGGAATTCCATATCGTATAAAGAGTCGTGCTATAGTACCCAAAAAGATTAAAGCATGGACTTACCGAAAAAATCGATTGAAGTCCGTTAGGACTGTCGGGCGGGCTTCATCAGTGATGAAGCTCGCCCAGCAATGTGGTGGGCGGGTGGACTTCATCCATGATGAAGTCCTCCTAGTGCCCGAACTAGGCGAACTTCAAATGTCCGCCCAGCAATGTGGCAAACTTCATCCATGATGAAGTTCTCTCGGACTTCCTTCGATGCGTGTGTAGTATATTTGAGGCAAGGCGGTAATTTCAAAGTGAGGATATATTTGTCATTTGATGCTTTTTAGTCATCGCGTGTGTCAACTAATTCGGGCAAAGTAGCATTTTCCTCATATGAAAAATAGGTTCGCACAAGTAGCGAGATTACACTATGAGAACTAAATTGTAAAAATTTACAATAACCAAAATTCTCTTGACTTCAAAAGTAATATAATAATCCCATAAAACAAGTAATTTCAGCTGAATATTTTCTCGTTGCCCTTGATACCTTTGGAGTACTGATCAATCTTGAATATGTCAAATTAAATAATAAATCATTTAGTAAGGACTTAAAATTAGAAAATTTATGTATAATTGTAATACCCCACTCGTTTGGTGCATTACTTTCCCAAAAATTTAGGATGCATATATATATATATATAATAAAACACAATAGTTTTTGAAAATGTCTACATTTCAATGGTTTAGATTAATTTTTTTCAGATCAATGGCTCATATCAATTTTTTTCATTTTTTTCCTGGCCAGTCATTTCCCCCCTCTCTCTTTCCCTCTTTTCTCTTTCTCTCTCTCTCTCATCTAGTCACTTCTCCTCTGTTTATCTCTTTCTATCCCATTCTCCCTCTCTCTTTCTCCCACCTACCTACCTCTCTCACTCACTGCCTTTTTCCCTCATTCTCCCTCCTACCCATCTCGCGAGCAGCTCTTCATCAGGCAGCGGGCAGCTTTCTATTGTGGCCGCTCGCCTAAGGCTCTCCATAGCCGCCTCCTCACTTCCCTACCGCCTCCAGCTCCATCGTCTTCGCGTGTACGCCTCCAGCTCCATCACCTCTGTATTTTATGTGTGTGTAGTGTATGTCTATGTGTGTGTGTGTATCTATACGTGTGTGTATTTACATTCTACTCTGTGTGTGTATATATATTATATCTATATGTGCCACGATGAGAGCAAGATGGTGTATATCTTCACGAAATATATATATATAATATTATTTATAAGAAGCTTCTTGAGGGAGCTACAATGGAAGAGCCTAGACGTCACAGCGAGTCGCAGTGAAAGCTCTGTTAAATACATAAAGCTCCCTCAAGAAGCTTCTTATAAAGATTACATTGGAGGAAAGAAATTAACGCACAGATCAAAGAAATCCCCAAGTTAAGAAAAACTCACAATTCGTTCTCGATTACATTGGAGGAATATGCCGTGCTTGCATATATATATATATAGATGTATGTATGTATATAATAATCTATATATTATAAAGATTAAAGAAGCAAGGCAACACTATCATGCTTGCATATATATATATATGTATGTATGTATATAATAATCTATATTATATATTATAAAGATTAAAAAAGCACTTAGCCGTGAATGCCTAAAAAGTGCATAGTGTAAGTCTTCTTCCTCCTTCAATTTCATAAGTGCGTTGTGCGCAGATAGGGCTCTCTCTCCCTTGAGGCAGTGAACCCAGACAAAACATTTTGTGTGTGTGTATTTACATTCTGTGTGCGCTGTAGTCAATTTGTGTACATTCTGCTGTGTGTGCGTGTAACTACTATATTATAAAATGTGTATATGTGTATAAAATGTTGTATAGATGTATATATTATGCACATTATAATTTCATCAAAAGAAATTTTATATGCGTTGTAGCAAAATTTTTAGTGTATGTATACGCATTGTGTGTTTGTGTGTATATCTAATGCACAATTTTGTGCCCATTCTGTGTGTCTGTGTGTGTGTATACGCGCTGTAGCAACATTATTTGCATTAGATGTTTATTTCTCTGTGTGTGTATACGCGTTGTATATTTTTAGTCATTTAATCACAGCCATTATCAAAGCATGATGAAAGAGGCCCTTATTGAGGGCAATTAAATCTTACTAGAAACAAAGATTGGGACCAAAAGCATAATAGTTCATTATTAAGCATTGGAAATTATGTTCCATTCAGATCAGTATTTATCCATATAATAAAACACAATAATTTTTTAAAATGTCTCAAAAGAGACACATTTCAATGGGTTGGATCATTTCTGATATATTTGGTGACTGAGATTAAAAATTTTTCCACCCACCCGCTCATTGCCCTCTGTCTACCCTCTGCATGCTCAACGAGAAGGGTTCAGAGACCCACCCACTGCCTCTCTCTTTCTCTCCCTCTCTCCTACTGCCCTCCCTTAGCCTTCTCCCCCACTTCCTCAAACGCACTGTGTAGCCACCACAGTCGCCTCTATCTCCCAATCCTTCTCTAGCGGCACCGTATTCTCCCTCTCCTCCAACTCCACCGTTGCGCCGCCCTCCGCTGTGAACCCCATCTCTCTCGACCTTCTCCTCCAAGGAAAGTCGATGCCTTCTCATCGCTCTCACCTGCAAGGCGGCCCAGAAGCGAGTTTACGTCTTCTTCTCCGAGGTGCAGTTCATCCCAAAAGCCGACATTAAGGCCATCGACGAGCTCTGGAAGCAGCACAGTGATGGTCAGTTCGAGTACAACGTCTAGAAGAAGATACAAGTATAAAATAATGGAAAAAGAAAAATGAAAGAGATTAGGGATTAGGATAATGATGGGATGGGACGATGGAGGGACAACAACCAACATGATTGAGATTATTATTAAAGAATAAGACGTAGAAAGTACTAAGAAGAAGAAGATATGGTCCCAAGTTATCTATATGATATGGTCCTAAGTTATCCATATAATAATCATTCAGTGTGAAAATGGTTTTCCTTGAAGGGGTTGGTCCGAATTTCCAACCCTTGGGTTTTTTTCTCTATTCCCATTTTACTGCAGTGCCTTCTGAAAATGAATTAAAAAGACAAATGCAGTGTTGGTTGTTAGATTTGGATGTGATTGACAGCAACACAGTCATCCACGATACCATTTATTGTAGGAAATTCTATTCACGGCACGTATTTGTTCTTTGGGAAATTCTATTTGCAGCCACATTTTTACTTCTCACAGCCATATTTTAATGTATCCAAAATACCCTATTTTAAAAACTCATTTTTACCCTCACAACCACTTTTTCCCTCAGCCGGTCATACGCAGCCACCCACCCATTCATAATGAAGATAATGCAACAAAAAACACACACCAGATGCGATGCAAAAATGAAAAAATAGATGAAAATATAAGAGTAGTAGAACATATATATACACAAACACACGTATATACATTGAAAGTCATGTATGCACCCAACACACAAATATATACACACACACATAGATATACACACATATATAGAAACACACACACACACATATATATATACGCACATATACATACATATATATGTATATATGTTGAGCCAAATTGCTCCAATCAATCTATTGTGTGTTTTGATGATTAACAAAATATAATTTTAGTAAAATCATTTTTGGTATATTTAAAACGTCTAATGTATTTTTGATATGTCTTAAGTATTATACTATTTTGTGTATCAAAATGAACCAAGTAATGATATTTTTCTAAGTCTGGAATATTAACAAGCTATAAGAAAACATATTAGAAAATGTTTTCATTTTGAAAAACTAACTCCCGGTATTTTCATATCTAATATTCAATAGTGTTAAAATGATTTTTAACGAATTTTTAAAGAAATAGAAGTTATCTATTTTGGGGGTGGTAAAATCGCTAAATTCTGATTTTGTACTAAAACCCAAAATCTACTTTCTTATCTATTTGGATTTTGATTTTTTAGATATTTTTATTGAATCTAAATGGGGGGTACTTTGTTATTTACATTTATGTATTAAAGTAAATGTCCTCATTTTATTTTATTTATATTTTAGAAATGAAAATAACTTGTAGTGTATTCATACTATATAGGTTATGCCTTCAAACATTTGCTATATGTTTAAAATTTATTTTCTATAAAATCTGGCCCAAAAGTCGACTCTTATATATCTAGAGTCGACTCCCTTTCAGCTGGAGTTGACTCTTGCAAAGTGAGAGGCGACCCAACTGACAGCAGTTGATGCAGAGTCGACCTAGCAGCATTGATGTTTTTCGAAGAGTCGACTCTAGCATTAGAGAAGTCAACTCTTGTATAACTAGAGTCGACTCCTACTTCAAATAGGAGTCAACTCCTGTTTTTGAGAAGTCGACTCTCTGTTCCAACGGTCGAATTTTTCCTAGCCGTTACAGATCCGTTGGAAGCTCTAGTATAAATATCAAGGTGAGATTTTTGGAGAAGGCTAATGCACAATCAAGATCTATCATCCTAAAGCACTTCCAAGCTCTCAAGCATTCATTTCAAAGCAATCCAAGGCTCAAGTTCAAAGATACATCCATTGGAGGCCAAGGCAAAGGAGAAGAAGATATTCTCTCCAAGTTGGTAAAAATTATATCATTATATTTGCATATTTGCCTTGTATATTGTTCTTATATTGGTATCTATTTTAGTCCAAGTGTGTTGGACATATGATTGATTATTCGTATTTATTGTGGATTCTGAGTGGCCTTTTAGAGCCCAAGTAATCTAGGTGTGTTTTGTTGTATTAGTTTCCGGGGTGAGCTAAGGGGAAAACCTCGATGTTATGTAAAAGTTCCCTAGGTGAGCTTGTTGAAAACCTAAGTGTAGTTTTAGTGGAACCTCAAGTGTCAGGTTGACCTTGAGAGAGTGGAGTAGGTGTTGGAGACACCGAACCACTTTATTTCTTGTGTCGATTATTATGGTTGTTTGTGTATTTATATTGTTATCATTTTAAAACAACATATATATTTATAACAAGGATATTTTGTTTATAAGAAAATCTCAAGAGTTTTAAAAGGGAAGAATTTGATTTAATTAATTTTAATAACTTAATTCCCCCTTCTTGAGTGGCCATTGTGTTTGTCAATGAACCAACAATATATATACAGAGAAAGCGGCGGCCATGGCCGCTGGAGGTGCGCCCTGAACCCTGAAGGCCCCGAACGCTGAGGTTCGGGGCCATTAAGGCTCCCCAAACCCCAGCGTTCGAGGGAGCCAAATTTTTATTCTTCGCAACCATAAATAAAATAAATTTAATAATTACTCTTTACAACCACTATTATTACTTTTTGTAACCACTTAGCTTCCAAAATTGCCCTCATATATTCCATACATGGCCGTCGTCCCTTCTCTACAACCTTTGATTGTTTGCAACCCCCACTCGTTGCCATTACCTTCCCTACAGTCGTCATATCTGCTCTGCCTCATTTTAGGTAATTTTTACTGTATATTTGTCTACATTTTTGTGTGAAGTTGGAGGCTAGAGTGCGCCTCCCAGCGAATGGAGGGTGAAGGCGGTGGCGCTTGGGTTCGGAGGCGGTACGGTGGCCTCCAAACCCTGGTTTTGGATCGGTCACCACCACTGAACCTTGAGGCAGCATCGCGGCTTTGGTTTGGTGGCGTGGTTGTGTCCGAACCCAGTACGGAGGCTTGCACCTCCAAACTCTAGAGCTTGGAAGTGCTGGCTACGTCCGAACCCTAGAGTTCGGAGGCTTGGGTCGCCTCTAAACTCCAGGGTCGCTTCCGAAACCTACCCAAGCCTCCGAGCTCCAGGGTTTGGAGGCTTGGGCTGAGTTTGGAAGCGCGCGATGGTTTAAGGAGGCGCCGGTGGTTCGGTGGGTTCCTTTAGGGTTCGACGGAGGCGGGTTCCTTTAGGGTTCGGTGGATTGGTGGGTTCGATGGTTCCTTTTAATAATTTTTTTATTGTAAATATAGTGTTAATAATTTTTAGTTTTTTTATTGTAATTATAGTGTTGATATTTTTTTTTTAATATTTTTGTATTATTTTGTAGGTATGGTACGTGGTACAAGAGGTGAAGCTTCTTCATCTCGCCAACCTTCGTCATCTCGAAAATGTCCTACTACCTCGACTAGAAGGAGAAAAAGGCTCGAGAGTTCTAATCAACCACCTATTTTAGAGGCAGTAGAAGCAGATTATGCCTCATCAGTTCAGGAGCATCCTAGTGCTAATCAAGACCAACCATTTCATCAACCATCTTCTTCTCATCAGGATGATATTTCTAAACCACTACCCGGGAGTCCTCAGGATCTATCCATTCTAAAAATTTTTAAAAATCATGTTGCATTTGTAATATGGGCAGGAGAGGTAAGTTATATTAATTTTTTTTTAAATTTATCTTTATAGTTTAAATAATTACGTATTTTAAGTTTTTAACAGGGAATAGGCATATTAAAATGTAGAAGTCATAGCCTTAAAATTCCTGAATGGCCATTGGATAATCAGCCACGTGTTCTTGATATTGTTATAGGGTCTAGTTTGATACCATTGCTAGAGTGTACTTATCGATATACAAATTATGCTATAGTTTCAGCATTTACAGGGAGATGGCAACCTGAGACTAACACATTTCATTTACCATTTGGAGAGATAAGTATAACATATTATGATGTTGCTGCTATTTTGAAGATTCCAATAACTGGAAGATCTGTATATGTGCCTCATCATTTGATAGCTAGTGAAGCTAGTGATTTATTATGTTGGTTACTTGGGGTTTCACTAGATGCAACAACATAACAGATCAGAGAAAATCGAGGACTATTTGTAAAATTAGATTGGTTGAAAAGAACATTTATGCATCTATCAAATGAGGTTTCGAATGAAAAGATTGAACATATCAGTAGAGCATATCTGTTATTTTTATTAGGTTGTACCTTATTTACAAATAAGAGTGATACATTAGTTTCAGTGGCGTATTTGACATTATTAGATGATTTAAGTATGATTTGGTAATTATGTATGGGGAGCTGCTTGTCTTACATATTTGTATCGATAGCTCGGCATTACTTCTAGATGAGAGATGAAGAGCATTACTGGATATCTTACCTTACTCGAGGTAATTATTTTCATTTCATAATTTTATATCATATATTTATATATATTTAACATAATTGTTTATATCAAATTTACAAGTATAGGTGTATGAACATTTTCCTTTTACTAGAATTAAATGTAACTTGTTATATAGTGACGAGTAGTCACGAGGTCTCTGTTGATGTCTGTTCGTGATACTAATTCTTTAAAATCCAATAGGGAGTAGATTGATGTTTTATCACCAGATGATGTATTTTCTATATACTATCATTTGCAAGTTATTTAATATATTCTAAAATTAAATTTTAAAATAAATAATATTTACAGGTATTTAGACGCCATACCAGAGGGTTCGTGCACATCACCTATTACCAGATATTACATTTTTCTTAGATTGCTTGAAATGTGGAAGTATTATAGAATCATATCATCATGAGAGAGTTTTACAACAGTTTGGGTATGTGCAGACTATTCCTCCACCCCCATTATCACCTGTTGAAGCTAGGCGAGGTGTAGGTACGGCATCATATTAGATAATTTATACATTTATTGATGATATTTGGAATCGGTGTAATATGCATTTATTGCCACTACATCGATGTGGTTGACCTTTTGCATTTTCATGGCATTTTACACCTGAATATTTAATGTGGTATACACCTATTACACATCCATTTGTATAAAATCCGATACATCAATCAAGATTTGATAGAGATGGAGAAGATATACTCAATCTTTTTTAAGCAGTAAATTTTTAAGTTATATTTAATTATTATTGAATTTAGTTTATTTAAATAAAAAAATTGATATAATTATTTTTCTTTTAGCGTAATCGACTAGCACTATGTACTCTTTACCAAACGATATCAAGTATAGAGCCTGTATCTACTGATGCATGGAGAGAGATGTGTCTTAGGGTAAATACTATTCTAGACTCTCAATATGGCTTCAATCTTGATAATGTTGATAATGTTGGAGCGTCAACATTTAGTACATCTCCCCCAAGATAATCAAGTTCAAGTTCACTTTGCTATCAAGACTAATTATACCAACGAGTATCGATAATTGCTTATAGTTGTTGCTTTAGTTATTATTCGTAAATTATAATTTTAGATTGCGTATAACTTGTAATAATATTTTATTTTAATATTTACTATTAAATTTTATTATGATTTATATAATTTTAATATGATTTACACGAAAATGAAAGGAATAAATTAATGAAACAAAGAAATGTAACTTTAGATTATAGAATGTTGTGACTTGTAACAAAGAAATATTACAAACAAATAATGTAAAACATACACATTTGTAAATTGTGATCATTCATCAGTAAAATAAAAAACATACATATTTATAAATTGTGATCATTCATCAGTTAAATTAAAAACATATTTTGTAATGACATTTTTGTTAATAAGAGATAGAAAAGCTTGAATTCGACTTATATATGGTGTTTCCCATTCACGTGCAGTGCAATATCATATCGATATTTATGTTCGTTGCATGCAACGGGAGGAATTGGTGAGCCTAATCTAAGAAACACCTGAAAAAATGACAAGACAAATTTGTTAATAGTAAATTTATATTAACATAATTATATAAATACACAAATAAATTATTAAATAATAATATCTGCACAAAATGACAATCATCCACAAAACTAATAGTAATAATCCTATGTTGTATCACTGAAGGGGCGACTGATCTCAATGGAAGGTAGGTAAGATACTGTATTCGAGACAAATTGTAACATCCCACATTGAGCGATAGGAAGGATCGAAACAACTTACCCTGATGACCCTACACGAACTTCCCAGGGGGGTCACCCATCCCTGAATTACCCCAGGTCAAGCACGCTTAACTTGGGAGTTCCTTGCCAACATTCTGCCCAAAAGGTATCCAGCTGGTGTTGTTTCATTTCTTACACTATCCTCGATATATACTAACTTCTCTGGGCTCCCGGGGTATTACATTCTCGCCCCTTGAGCACATGACGTCCTCGTCATGCGACCTTACAACTAGTCCCAGACCTTCTTCCCTTTGGAGGCTGCCATCCTAGAAGCCTGCCAGGAGCCGTTCCTTGATCAGGCCTCGCGCCTCAGCGCCACTCCCCGCCCTCATCGGATCGCCTTCTCCAAGGGTCGGCTCTGATACCACCTGTAACATCCCACATCGAGCGATAGGAAGGATCGGAACAACTTACCCTGATGAGCCTACATGAACTTTCCAGGGGGGTCACCCATCCCTGAATTACCCCAGGTCAAGCACGCTTAACTTGGGAGTTCCTTGCCAACATTCAGCCCAAAAGGTATCCAGCTGGTGTTGTTTCCTTTCTTACACTATCCTCGATATATGCTAACTTCTCTAGGCTCCTAGGGTATTACACAAATGAACCAAGACAATATTATATTTTGAAGCAATCAAATGCCCCATGTCTGGTAAAAGTCATCTAATGTTTGCGAGGTGCAACTCACTCAAAGTAAGAAAGTGTGTGTATTAACTCATCTACACGCATAGTAGATCCGTATAACTCTATATACTCATCACGAAAAGTATGCAACTCTCCAATCAAATTCATACGAACATCCCTCTAGTTGTGCTCGCTCATTCCAAGTAACGCAGTAATAGCACAAAACCTACAATATCCATCCGACTCCACAATAAAAATGTTGTGTATAAAATGTTATATATTTGATGAGAATGAAGCATCATAGCCTAGCAATCTGTGTTTGACACTGGTACAATAAAGTTTACCTTTATTCGGTGTCTTAACTGAGCTCTATATTGTTGGAGATGTACTGTCATGAATAGACTCTATTATTTCAAAATATGATGGATCGCGTCAAGTGGATGTATTAACCTGAATTTTATTATTTGATGATGGCTTACCTTTTGTTTGAACTTTGACGATTGGTGGCATCAATGAAGTGGTAGCTGGATCTTTTAATTCTCTCAATTTCTATTTCAATACGATTTTACCTCCTACTGGTTCTGATTGAAATATAATATATATACTTTCTAACTCTGGATAAATAATTAGTACAGATGAATCAGCAGTCTGCACTAAATTTAATTTTGTCCAATGAGGGTGCAGAAATGATAAAGGAATTGGTCGTCGCTGCATCATCAATTCTATAATTTCATGTGCACAAGGTAAATCATGTGTGTTTCTTATCACACACCCACATGCAACCTTATCCACCCCAATTTTTTGAGCTATCTATATTTGCTTTAACACCATATTCATTGCATTTCTTGATATAATGCCTCTCAATTCTCTAAAAATTTCTGGTATGAAATTATGCTATACTAACATTAAACTTTCTCAAAAGACCCCTTGATCTCAGTATGTTGCAACTCAATAAGAGAGTTGATAATTTTCCATAATAACTCAAAGTCATCTTGAGATGATCCCAAGTATCTCTTCAGCTTCGCATGTGCACTCTCAACCCTTGAATAAAAGCATAAGCATATTGCTGTATTAGATTAATTAGAGATATTATAATAAAAACAATAATAATAATATTTCAGTTTATTAAAGAATACTTGTTAGTAGTAACATTATCAAAATGTAATACTGTATTTATCTACGCTACAATAAATTTTACTTTATAATCATTTAGCCATGTCTGTCTCACATAATCAAGTGCGTCCTCATATGCATGGTACTCAACCATTAAGTCACAAAACAGACGTTCATACTCAATCTTAGTAGAGGAAAAAACAAAAAGATTCCAACCTAATAGAAATTTCTCCCATGTCTCCTTTATATCAAAAAATTTCTTACACTTAGTAAACACATTTTTTGATATATGCCACCTACATAATAAGTTGGTCGTAATTGGAAATACTTTATGTATTGCATTCATCAATGCTAATTCTCTATTAGTGACAACTATTCTTAGAAATGTATTTGGTCCCATCACATTCCTTAATCTTTCCATAACCCATGTGTAGTTATCCTCGTATTCATGATTCATAAATGCAAATGCAACATGAAAAGTTAACTCAGTGGATGTCACACCAACAATCTCAAGGAGTGGATACCTATACCTGTTAGTTTTGTATGTACAGTCCATTATTAAGACATGTGAAAATACTTTTAATAAATCTATAGACATCGGATGAGCACAAAATAAGTCTGCAATACAATCGTTGATCCATCACTTCTATGCCACTCCACATAATTACATTTTCTTAATTTTTTTTATCAAATGTTGCATTTGTTATCTACCACCTTTCTCTATAAGTTTGTATCTTTGACGCGTATTATATATAGCTTTGATAGTAGTCACATTATCCTCATCCTTTGCCTTTAGGGTCATCAAAATATTTCTAGATTTCATGAGATTCTCAGACATTGTTTTTAAAATTTCTTTCTCTTTTTCTGTAAGCTTCCCTGCTTATGAATGACCCTCCAGTTGAGCTGATGGTGCATGTTTGTGCAGTCCACATACAACTTTCAACTCCCACTGCTCAAATTTTATAACAAGTAATTCAAATGGACAATCACACTTTTTTAAACCTGTGTACTTGCGTTTTAATTCTCCTATTATTTTTTTTTTTCGTTTTGGACGGTCTATACTTCCCACTACATTCACAAGCAAAACAAATTCTAGGTCTTTTTCCAGGATCTCCACATTCTGAACTCTTAATCATAATCACAATTTCCTTTTCTTTTCCAATTTTCTTAGCCCATCCAATGAGTGCTTCTCTAGTATCAAATAGCTAATACAATAAAAAACATTTAGATATATTTTGTCTCTAATTAAAATAATTATTTCAAAAAAATTATTAAAAATCTATCATACCTGATTAGTAGTAAACTGTTGAATAACATCAAATTGTTGAATTACACAATTGGATTCCTATAAAAAAATTAATAAAATAAAACTAAGATTAAAAACCCTAATTCAAAAGTTTGGAAAACTATCTTCCCGAACCCTGACATTCGGGAAGGCTAGCCTTCCCAAATGCTGGGGTTCGGTAAAGGCCTAACATTCGGGAAGGCTAACCTTCTCGAACTCCAACATTCAGGAAGGCTAGCCTTCCCGAACGTTGGGGTTTGGGAAGGCTAAGGGAAAGATTTAGGAAGCACTAGCTTTCTCGAATCTTGATTCGGGATAGTCCATGCTTCCTGAATCGCAAGTTTCGTGAAGCAACTTCATAATCCATTTTTCAAGAGATTCCATTCTCAATCCTACAACACTATTATAAATACAAACACATATTACATTCTTACAAATACAAACACATATTACACTCTTACAAACACAAATTTACTTACCTGTGCATGATATTCTTTTTTTGAATAGTTGTTTTGTTTTTCCTCAAACTCTTCCCAGTTATTCGTCAACATTTTAATATAGTAATCCATGATGGATCATATAATGGCTAAGTCACTGATATTTTGAGAGAAAATGGATTTCAGAGAAAATCAATTAGTATGGGTGTGAGTATGAAATAAGAAGGATGAGAGATTTGAAGAGAAAATAAGTTTGCTTGGGATGTCAGGTGGGTGGTTAAGTTTGAGGAAGAATAGAGATTCGCCGGTGAAAAACAGTAGGATGTCAGGCGGGTGGTTGAGTATTGAAGATGAAAGGTAAAATTAAATTTTTATTTGAGGATATTTTAGGTATATTGAAAAGTGGTTGTGAAGAGTAAAATTCTGGCTGTGAATAGATTTTCCCTTTTTTTTTTTTTGTTATTGACTGCTACTTATTTTGGGTCTTTAATTAGTTAGTAGAAATTAATGGAGAAAAAAGATAGTTGAATTTTTTTATGTGCCAACTATGTCTAAAATATATAAGACAAATGAGAAGACTCATAAATTTAATTATATTTGTTATTTTTTATATTAATTATATTTTTACACTTCACATTTTAAATATATTTGTGAGAATAATATGAAATCAATGATATTTTAAAAAAAGAGTAAAAAAATTTAAAAGGCCCAAAATTAAAAAAAAATAAATACATTAATAAATACCGATTTGGGTTTCTGAAACCCGAATCGAGTTTGAACCCCTGTAGCTCGCAGTGCGGAAGTTTCCATGGTCGCAACCATGCTTTTGTGTGAGTATATATATATATATATATAGGTGTGTGTGCTGGGTTCCATGGCCGCAACCATGCTGTGTGTGTATATATATATATATTTATATAGATATGTGTGAGTGTGTATATATATAGGTGTGTTTGTGTGTGTGTATATCTGTGTGTGTGGGTCGGCCATGGTCGACCCAGCAATTGTGTATATATATATATGTATTATGTCTTGCTATATATATATATATATGTGTGTGTGTGTGTGTGTGTGTGTCTATGGTGCAGGGGAGAAAGAGAGACGCGAGGCGACAACCGATGAGTGATCAGAGGAGAGGGTTGGCTGTGGGGTAAAATAGGTATTTTAAAATTATTGAAAAATTTGATGAGATGTGGACTGTGAAGAGTAATTCTACAGTTTGAGGATAGAATTTCCCTTTATTGTATTGCCACTCTTCTTTTCTTCTTTGGTGAGTACTACCATTTGAACAATCTATATCTCTTCTCTTGATACACAAGACAAAACTACTTGAAAATGTATAAAATGTATAAATGGAAGAACAAGTTTTGAAAATGTATAAAATGTATTAGAGATATATTTTAATAGCTAAGATGAATTTTAAATGTATATTAATGGTTGAGATTGGCTGAGATGAAAGTCCACTCACTCCCTCACTCGTTGCCCCTCTCTCTATTTGTTACATAGGAGAAACGAAGGTCAATGGCAGGTACGGGGTCGACGGCTGTGAGGGGGGATGTGAGGGACAACAGTGGGTAGAGGGGCTTGCAGGTGCAACGACGGTGAGGATGGGCGGGAGGGATGATGGCGGGTGGGGGCGAGGCGTTGCGAGCGACTGACAGGGGGCGATTGTAGTCCAAGAGGTAGTGTGAGGGGGGGCGACGACCGTCTATTGTTGGTGGAATGGATGACCGGGTGAGGCAATGCAAGCAATAGAGGAAGCGGCACGGTAGACGGTGCTCGCGATAGAAGGACGACAAACGGCAAACGTTGCTCGCGGTGGTGGAAGGGCGACGACGGTGCTTGCATTAGTTGGTTGCTGGTAGCGGCGGACCCATAGCCTTCAACCAACGACAGTTGGGGACTCCAATTTTTTTTTAAATTTTAAATTT
The DNA here is from genome assembly GCA_036245055.1 of Diospyros kaki. Taxonomy (NCBI): domain Eukaryota; kingdom Viridiplantae; phylum Streptophyta; class Magnoliopsida; order Ericales; family Ebenaceae; genus Diospyros; species Diospyros kaki. The sequence continues at coordinate 38,444,020 of BSEG01000016.1, forward strand.
TTTTAAAAAATTAATATACAAGGTTGGGGACTCTTTTTCAATTTTTAATTTTTTTTAAATTTAATTTTTAAAGCATTTAATACTTAATTTTTAAGTATTCTAAATATTAACGGTGTAAATTTTTGAAATTTTTGGAAATATCATGTAAGTTTTAAATAAAAAAAACATCAACAATGTAAGTTTTAATGTATAAGAGTTTGACATTTAGAATTTGACATAGATGATTCAATTCCAAAAGAAATAAAAATCTCTTTTTTAAATCATTGATAATCAAATACTGTTTTTAGTGTAAAGTTTTATTTAAATAATGATATCAAAGTAGAAAGTTTAATTCGAAATTTAATATTTTTATCTTGAGGTGTTAAATCTTTGATACTTAAAGAAATGTGAAATTGGTTAATCTATCCTATTGACTCACTTAAAAATGCAAATATTCAAAAATAATTTATTTATTTTTTAATTTTAATTTTATTTTATTAATTTAATTTTTTATTTTAGTCAAGATAATTCTTTTTAAATTAAAATAATATAAAAAACAAAGAGTTCCTGCGTGGTCGAGGAACCTAAGGTTCGGGAATACAAGGGTTCCCGACCACTCACGGTCGAGAATCCAAGGTTCCGACCTTGAACCGAGATTCCCCCCATTGATGGTCGCGACCATGGTGGCCGACAACAGTGATATGTATTATTTGATATTTAATTTTTAATTTAATTTATTTAAATTATAGAGCACTTACTGATGTGATTTATTATATTTAGTAATTTTTTTTATTATAAAACATTAACAAGTGTATAATAACTTTAATTTCTATTTTTTGTTGAGTATTTATATATTTTTTTTACTTACTCTTATATTTTGATTTGTAAAATTAATAAACATTATAAATCTTATTCGTTTGTTTCTTATTTGAGTTTTGTAGAACGTTTAATACAAGTAAAATTATTACAATATAATATGTAAAAATTATAATTATATTTTAATTTTAATATTATTTATATCATACCTTTAGACATTATTATACGCAAGTATATATATAATACCCCATAAGCACCCCATATTATGTTTTTTTAGTTTGTCTAACATTATTTCATTTTTAAACACCACAATTTTTTGCTAGCTCTTCTTAAAAAGTAGTGCAATTTTACTTTTTAAAGCATAACTGCTTCTTTTAAGCAAATAGCTAGTGAGGACCCAAAAAACACATTTAACTTTTAGTCAAATCCACAAACATACAAGAATATGTACTTTACAATTATTATTTGTATCCATAATCATATTATTGTGTGATATACGAAAGTCATTCCAAAATGAAAAAAAACTCAAAAGTTCAAAATATCTTAAATTTTTCATAACCTGAAGGAGGGAGCTTCTGTACAAAAGCACATAAATAATTTCGTAATTAAAAATTCTTTTAAATATTTTAAAAAAAGATAAATAATTATTTATAAAAAATATTAATTTTAAATTTTTTTTTAAAATATTAGAATAAATATTATTCATAAAGAATTTTAATCTTAATGGCTTTTAAAATATCAAGATAAATGTTATCTCTAAAAATCTTAATTTCAGATTACTTCATACTTCTCTATAAATAAGAAAACACTTATTATTGAAAATGTACGTCTTTAATACTTGGGGTGTGTTTGATAGCATTTAGATGGAAAGGAAAGTGTTTTTCAACTTACATGGAAAATAAAAACCATCTCCCCCTAGATGGAATTTTTCATGAAAAAGAGTAAAAAACATGCTTTAATGATTGTATTATGAAATTGAATTTCATAGAAAATATAGTGTGTCAAACACTAAAGATGAAATTCAATTTCTTGGATGTATGGGTGTTCAAAAAAACTGGCTAACTGCGAAAACTGGCCAAACTGAACTGCACCGCATCGAACTGGGCAGTTTTTTTGGTGAGCGGTTTGGCACTGTTTAAAAAAACTGCAAACCGCACGGTTTGCGGTTTGAAATGCACATCACATAACCCTAATCAGTTCCAAGTTCAAAGCCTTCCCTTCTATGTCTTCTCTCTCCTACTGCTCGGCGCCACATGCTTCCAACCCACCAAGGACTCAAAGGGATCTGCTGATTTGATATGGTTTTGCCAAGGAGAAGCGCACAGAAGTAGCCTGAAACTAAACTCTTCTTTCGCTGCCTGGAAATCGACCGGTGAGAAGGTGCTGAGGAAGCAGCTAGCGACGAAGTCAGCGCCGACGACAGAAGGGGTGAAGAAGCTGCACAGCGGCATATGTTCCGATCGGGGACAGTGGCTTCGAATAACACCGCAAATTTCAAACTTTGGTTAGTACCCCACTCATTAATCATAGACCGAATCATGTGACTGATAGTCTACAGATGTTTACAACAAATGTATACACAGAGAGAGCTATCTGTTCACGAGAAGCAGTGTTTGTGCTTTGTTCACCAAAAGTTGTAATTGGGTTATCAAATTCCTCCAGTTTTCGTTGTGGGTTTTAGATCACTTATCGCATGTATTTTCAATTGCTACTTTTAATTCTATGTTTTTGTCAATTATATGCGTTTCCCTTGGGTATTACGATAATACTTATATGTGGTGTTTCAATTTCAGCAGATTAAGAGAGAGGATTGGGTTGTATTTTCATGTGGGTGTACTTTTAGATTTGTTCTTCCGTTTTCTTCGGCTTTCTAGTTGAAAGATTAATGCAAGATCAGTCAGTAGTCTGTTTGTTAGGCAAGTATGATTAATATTGCAACAGATCGCGAAAACCGTACCAAACTGCATCGCAAATTGCGGTGTGGTCTGGTGCAGTTTTTGCAGACTAAACCAAACCGTGCGGTTTGGTTTAATGCCAAACCGCAATTGCAGTTTGATGTGTTGAAAATAGCTTAAACTGCCCAAACCGCACCATGAACACCCCTACTTAGATGGGATATTTTTCATGCTATCAAACACATCCTTAATTCAATACAATTTTCATCATTTTCAGTATCTGTCTTAAGTATCAAAGTGTTTGTGTGAAAATTTCCTCGCACCCTTTGACTATTTCTTTCTTGCAGGATCAGACAACTTGATGGCGATATTTTTAGTTAAATAAATTTATTATTGTATTTCGACAACAATACATATCACTTTTCATAATAAACATTTTAATACATCAATATCTTTTCTAATAATTTTACATATTTATCGTACAATAATAATCAATCGTATTATATAAGTAAATATTTTTTTAATATTAAGAAGTATTGTGAATAAGATATTTTTCTAAAATATTCCATTAACAAAATTTACCAGTAATTATTATATTTAAAAATTTATTAAAAAATTTAAAAATAAATTATAATTATTAAATATCACTTAATAAATTTTTTCTGCTACAGAACATAACGTGAATCATCTCTATAATAAAATATTAACTAAACATTTAACTTTAAGGTTAACTTTAATAATTACAATATCATATTTAATTACTTAAAACATTAATATATAAATATTACATCAGCTAGATTTCTTCTTGCGATCGCTTGCTTTTCCACCCTTTAGACGAATCAGATGGTAGTCTGAACAACTGAAGCTAATTGATTGCGAGATTAGGAACTCTCCTTAACATCACTTCTTCAAGTCTTCAACCAACCTGGATTGAGTTTGAAGACATACCGTGTGGTATGAGGCTGGTGGTGATTAGGGCACGGAACGGCAGCGGAGACTGACTGGGTCGGATTAAGAATATTTATGATTTTAAAATAAATTCAAATTATCAATATTAAAGAACATGTCATGTTTTAAAAAAATTTTAAAATTTAAATAAATTTTCTTTAAATTATTATCATCAAACAATTTTAACTTTTTTATGCTATAGATAAAACTAAAATTATCTTTGTATATTTTAAATTATTCAAACCTATTTTAAAGAGAGAAAATTACATGATTAATTAAATATATAAAATAATTACTTCTAAAATATTTTTCAATAGATAATTTTATCTTTTCATTTTCGTTCTCATTAAATTATTTTTTTCAGTACGTTGTTGATTTATATCTCACTCTTTATTGTTTAATATTAAAAAATAATTTATGAATCTAGAGAGTTAGGAGTTTTCTCATTTAAATGACATCTTACTATTTATTGCTTAATATTAAAATATAATTTAGGAACTTAGAGAATTCGGAACCTTCTTATATAAATGAAATAACAAAATAAATAGGTTATGAATTAATTTGTGAATCTAGAGAGTTAGGAGTTTTCTCATTTAAATGACATCTTACTATTTATTGCTTAATATTAAAATATAATTTAGGAACTTAGAGAATTCGGAACCTTCTTATATAAATGAAATAACAAAATAAATAGGTTATGAATTAAAAAAATTATTATAAAGAAAAATACTATTGGTATTCCATGGGCTATAAAATGTAACTAAAATATACAAAATACTCCTTATTCAAAGTGACAAAGTGAGGCGACATGAAACGGTGAAAAGTATGACTAAAATACTCCTTATCTAAGGCGATGAGGTGATGCAAGGTGGTGAGGTGAGGCGTGAGGGGGATTGTAACACCCCGCTCCATCCGATGGGCATTATAAAATGAATAAACCAATATCATCAACATCGGGAATTTCGGGGATATATTTTTTTCCCACAAATATATAACATAAATCGTTCCCGACAATCCCGTATCAATTTCTCAGCACATCAAACTAGAATCATCAAGCTAAGACAGGTAATATCATCATAAATGCGAAATTTAGATTGAAACCTGATATAGTACATAACCGAAATCATCTTATCCATAATATCCAAAACCATACCATTATTTTACATCACATCATAAAAAAAAAAATACATATAATTCAAAAGACATGTTACGATCCACCTATAAGTTGTCATCAATTCCTTTCCCTTTTGCACTACTACCTTCACCTAGATGTTAGAATATTCTAGGGACAAAGTTCAACATAAGATGATGAATCATCTAAGTGAGAGTTCAAAAATATTTTCATAAATGTATGAAGAACATGAAACAACAGAATATCATGACAAAACCCGCCCCAAGAGAATCCCACACAACATTTAACCCTAATTGGGGAAAATACAATCTCTTTAAAGACAGCACAATCACATTGACACATTGGCATAACACAGTCCTAGCTTAAGAGGGAGCAACTTCAATGCATGATCCCGGGAACCACCCCATCATCATTACGTTCTCACTCAGAAGCACAATGGATCACACCAACACAAATCCTGACCACATGATGATCAACACTATCCTGAGAATCCACGTCCACCTCGAAAACAATACTACCACTCAAGGCTTCTAGGGTGGTGTCCACTTGCAGCCCCGCCATTTGAGCTGGTCTAGGGTGGTGTACACTCTCAGCCCCTGCCACTTGTCCACTCGCAAGGGTGGTGTCTACTCTCAGCCCCTGCCACTTGTCCACTCGCAAGGGTGGTGTCCACTCTCAGCCCCCGTCACAAATGAGCATTTTTTCTTGACACACTTCCCTAGTGCTATCACTCAAGTGCCACATCATAAGTTGAAATCACATCCCATATGTACAACCCATCACTCTAGTGTAACTTCCCTGACTACCCAGCCCAGCACAAAACCCCAGGTAGTTATCCTAGTACACAGCCCAAGATACCCCCTATATGTCATTCTGATTGGAGAATTACAACTACACTGTCGGAGCAACATTCCAGGTTGACATCCCAACACAAAGCATGCCAACGCCACAAACCATGATTCAATGCATCATATGAAACAATATTTCATGTACATAATTTATCGCATAAAATTCAATGCACATGCATAAAACGTTTCGAGACAAACCTAATGAAACCAACTATCACAGGTTAAAACCGTTCACATGCAACAAAACATTTGCATGGATCAAATTAAGTTTGCAAGAGAATCAAAACCAAGTATTTTAGGGTAGAACAACTCACCTTCGATAAAATTCGAGGTACCTTGAAAAATGTGAACTGACTCATTTTGCATGCTCGACCTCGATTTTCGTGCCAACCTCAAAAGTTGCACCAACTGTCAACCCTAGGTCTCAAGGCACCCTAATCATCATATAAACATAAAAAATATGATTTTTCTCACAGTTTCTTTATTTTCTCCATTTTTCTCCCATTTTCGTCTCTAAAATCCAAATAAATATCTCCCAAACTATTTTCTCCAATCTTTCTTCACAAAAAATCATAATAACCTAAGAATTTCAAGGGAAAATTACTGAACTTACCTTGATACTTCGATTACAACTAAAACGAGGCTGGTCAATGCGAAAATCGAGAAATCGGGAAAGGCCAAATCCAAAACTTTTTACACAACCTTGTAGATCTCGATTTTAGAGGAATTTAGGAATTTTTTTCAGAATTTTTCAAGGCTGGATGCGCTTTTACGCGCCCCAAGAAGAAGTTCCATGCACCCCCACTCGCGCCCTGCCACTGGCATGTGTCCCACACGCATCGGTTGTCTTCTTCCTTAGCTCGCCAGATAGTTACATCGTCATCTGGTTTTTGGCTATTACTCTTTCATCCAAACTCTGTTTTGCCTCCCGTTTGAACATACAACTTCCTTTTTTCGCCTTCTACCAGATAATAGCTTAAAATCCCTCTAATGGAGCCATTTTCAGATTGCTCAAGCTCGTTTTCCTGCAAAACTCATTTTTCCGACAAGGTTTCGAATATCCCTCAATTCTCAACCAAAATGGCTCAAAATTTCCAGAAATACTCCTCTGAACAAAAGCCCCTTATCCAATTCTCTCAATTTCTTCTCAAACTCACAGATCTACAAATTTAATTTTTCAAAGGTATTCGACCATTATTATTTATAGGCAACCCGAGCTTCCAAACGCTCCAATATTGCTAAACCGACGCATCTAAGGCTTATACCGCCCCTGGATCGACCTAATTACAACTAAAACCGACTGCAATGATGATTTGCAGATCTTCCAAAATTTGGCCAAACTTCCGATCTGATATCTTAAAAATCCGGCCATCTCATGCCCGATTGTCGGCCCAGACTCGACCCTGATGCATCCCCGACCTATTTGCTCCAATTCCCAATGGTCGGTAGGCGCTTGTCGGCGACCGACAATTGCTGGTCGTCTATGGTAGATTTGGTTCCCTCCCAAGTTTGAGAAATTACACTCTTGCCCCACCTATTTTGTCTCTTATGCTTTGACCTTTTTTCACAAAGCTCCTGAACTTTCCATAATTTTCATTAAAATCCTCAAGTCCTAAAACTTCCATTTCACCCCTGAAGAGTCCGAAAAGTCATCATTTTGACCTCTCTCTAGTAAATTCAAAAAACTGCATTTAGACCCGAATATTTATTTTGCCCGAAAGCCCTTTTGTTTCTTCCAAAAACTGCTAAATGGTTGCTCTATTTGATGAATCAAAGCTTTCCTAGGCTTCCGTTATCTTTTTGAGAGTCTTCTACAATCATTCGATTTTACAGCCTATCCCACAACTGTATTTTAGTTGTACCGAAAATTATTTTTGATTCAATTTCTTCTGATGTCATAAATCATACATCGAAATACTCTATAATTTCGTATCATTTTTTTTAGGCATCTTGGCTCCAGGATACTATTTGCAATCGATTCGATCAATTTATCAGACTATTCTGATACCTATTTTTCTTAAATCTTATTTTTCTAATAAAATATTTATTTCTCAATTAACCTAAAATTCTCAAATATTACAGATATTTTTATTATTTATTATACATTATAAAACCTATAATATAGCCCATGAAATTGTAATAACAGGATCTATTTTTTAAAAATTAAAGACCTCATTTTTTGGGCTTTCTTTTTTGAGCCCTACGCATATAGGCCTGACTGGCTTATTCCCTGAGCTGGCTCTGCTCCAAGTCACATGAAGGCTTGGGCGTATGCTCAGTACGGCAGCTTCGCTCATGTCTCGAAGCCGCAAAGAAATCTAGCCGTGCATCCAGTGAAGGATGATCAGGTTCTGGGCTTTTTGCAGGCCGCCGGTTCTCCTCTCCGTGTATCTCTCTCTCTCTCATCATTGTCATGTGGAATTAGTTTCTTGGACTAAAATAAAATATAATCTGTTTATTAGCGTCCAGACCTCATTTTATTAGACTTACAGATCCTATATTTGAAACACCACCCTACTCAAACACAAAAAATATACTGAAAGTAATACCCCCAAGGCTTTAGAGAAAAATATTATTCACGAATCACTGTTGATTACTTGAGCTACCGGTTCCATGGCTAAGGCGTTCCTATTTTTGTGTGTTGTTTCTCTCTTGATTCACGTGAAACCCGAGCATCCTTTGGTCCCAAATCCCAGTGGTTTTGTTCAATAATGGGGTGTCTTTCTTTTGCAGTTGCACACAGTTCCGGGCTACGATGTTACTGGCGTGGTGGTTAAGGTGGGAAGCCGAGTGAGGCGGCTCAAAGGATGAGATAGAAGTCTATGCGAATATAAAAGAGAAAGCTTTGGACAACCCCACACACGTTGGCACACAGGCCGAGTACACAGCCGTAAAAGAGAAGCTATTGGCGCGAAAGCCCAGTAATTTGAGGTTCGCTGAAGCCTCCGGCCTTCCTTTTGCCATTGAAACTGCTTTTGAAGGCCTCGAACGATCTGGTTTTCGGCCGGCAAATCTCTTCTTATTCTGGGAGGCGCCGGTGGAGTTCGAACTTTCGTAATTCAGGTTTTCTTCTTTCTTTGTTCTTGTTCAATATTGTGCCTACCAAATGTTTGATGGATGGAACTCCCATGTTTTCTCTTTCTTTTGCGTCCGTGGCAGCTTGCAAAGCATGCATTTGGTGCCTCCAGAGTAGCCGCCACTTGTAGCTCTGGTAAACTGGAGTTGCTGAAGAGCTTGGGCGTGGATTTGGCCATTGATTACGCCAAGCAGCCTTCAAAGAGCTAGCGGAGAAGTTTGATGTCGTATTTGATGCAGTTGGTAAGATCGTAAATCTAGCTATGACTACTAGATTACCGGTTGAGGAATAACAACAACGACAACAAAAATCATAAGCCTTAATTCTATTAGGCAACACTGGGTACATTAATTCTAGACGTTTTGTCATCTTATGCCATATTTACTGGGCAGTGTGAGAAGGCACCGAAGGCTGTTAAACAAGGTGGGAAAGCGGTGGTAATAATAGGCGAAGTGACCCTTCCAGCTTTCATATTTGTGGTGACTTCAAGTGGTTCTTTGTTGGAGAAACTGAACTCTTTGCTGGAGAGTGGGAAGGTGAAGCCAGCCAGTAGTTGATCCTAAAGGTCCATTTCCGTTCTCTTAGACTCTGGAAACATTTTCCCATCTCAAAACTGGCAGAGCCATTGGGAAAAGTGATCATATATATATATATATCCAATCCCATAAGCGAAAGCTTATTGTGTGTGTGTGCGTGTGTTTATTAATAAATAATTTGAGGTGTTGCACTTGCCTGCTTCACTTGATTTCAATTCTTTTACATGGTTCCTTCATTAGAGATTTTGTCTAGTGTTATCTAGGATCACTATTGAGATTCACATCCACGAAAGACAGACAAATTGTTGTTAGATGAGTATTTTCCACAAATAAGTTTATTATAAAGCCACATTATTATCATACCAGGATACATAAATTTTCTTCACGTAGTTATCTTAATACAGCAGAAATGTTCTTCGCATAGTTATCTTAATATAACAGAAACTACATGAATTTCCTTCGTCAATCGTTCTTGAATCATCTATATATTAGCTTGCTTTTTTGAGTCTTCATGACAAGATCTTCATCATTCAGAAAGTTTCTTTGGAATCCATGCACCAGCAATAGTAATCAGACCTTGAGATTTCCAACAGTTCCTCTGGATTCATCCTTTCAAGCTCGTTTTGCCTCCACTGAGCAAAATTGTTCCGGTTTTGTGGGTCAGTAGCAAGAGGATAATCCTCTGGTTTATGAGCTTTGGATCTCATTCTTTGGTAAAGCCTCATCGCTGCTACACAGTCTTCATAAGGATCTTGTATTCCAGTTTGAATGTCGTAGCTATAGAACACACAGGAATTTTCATTAATTATTCTTGGTACAGTTTATAACGAAGGTTGGTGAAGGAGATGAAGACTGCAGTTTACCCAAGATATGCTTTTGCTAGGTACTTGAGAGAGTTGCTGAGCTTGCTTGTCTTCATCAACGGTGGATACTTGGCTGTGTCCCTGCCAGAAAGTTCAGAAATCAACATCGAAAAGCTCATACACGGTGAATACTAAGGTACAATCTTGTTGCTACAATAACCTGTGAAATAGTCTTGTAGTTTTCTAGCTCAGCTAGTTACCTGATCATTATTGCTGGGTACTCCACTTCTAAACATTTAAGATCACGATCCAAGGCATGGCCGACAAGAATCCTTGCTCTTCCACCTCTTGAACGTATCTTCCACACTGCTTCTCCATTGCAGAGGAAATCTTGAATCTTCCTTGAAGCTTGCCTCAATGGTATTGCATCTCTTAAGAATTCTGGGTGGATGCCAGTTATCTCATACCTTAAAAAAGAATAAAGACCATTTTCGATATTTGGGATCAGTGATTCAAAAAGATGGAGAAATTCACGAGGATGTCACGCATAGAATTAAGGCAAGTTGGCTAAAATGGAGAAATGCATTGGGAGTGTTATGTGATGGTAAAATCCCATTAAAATTGAAAGAAAAATTCTATAGGATAGCTATAAGACTAGCCTTGTTATATGGCTCAAAATGTTGGCAGTCAAATACCAACATGAGCAAAAGATGAGCGTAGTGGAGATGAGGATATTAAGATGGATGTGCAGCTATACAAGAAAAAATAAAATTAGAAATGAGGTTATTCGTAATAAGGTAGGAGTAGTGTCAATCGAGGAGAAGATGAGAGAGACTAGACTAAAATGGTTTGTCATGTGAGAAGGAGACCAAGAGACGCTCCTGTGAGGAGAGTTGATGAAATGAAACAATTAGTCAAAAAAAGAGGTAGAGACAGACCCAAGAAGACTTTGAGAGAGATATTAAAGTTTGATATGAAGTGTATGGACTGAAATGAACATATGACAAAAGACAAAAATATATAAAAGTCTAGAATTTATGTAGCCGACCCCATATAGTGGGATAAAGGCTGAATATGTTATTGTTTTAGGTTTTGTGTAAAAATGTGTTCCTTAGTTGTCAACTTACTAGTTATTATTATTATTATAACTATTATTATTATTTCTTAGGTAAATGAAGTTGTCGACTTAGTTATTAATACCTGTAGTTTGTGACTGGAAGGTGAGGCTTGACATAGGTATGGAAGATTATGTTTTCATATTCATCAACGAGGCATATCCTTGCGCAAAGATCTAATGAGCCATCACTGCCACCGCCAACCATTTTGCAGGCCAGTGCCACCACCTTGGCTCGACTAGAATTGATTTGCGGGTCCTCGTTAATTCCCAAGTTAGCCATACTACGAAGAATACCCTGAAAAAATGACGTTACAGTGTGTTTTAGAATAGCAATGGCATGGACATAGAAAAAAGAAAAAAGAAAAAAGAAAGAAAAATTAGGGTTCGTTTGTTGCTTCAATTGTGAGTTTGAGGGTTCATACGACATTCATGCGCGACAACCGGCATGTCTCCCGGTGAACCCTAAGAGCGTTGCGGCTGCTGAGGATGGTTAAGCAGAGGTCGCATCCCCGGTCTTTGAATACCCTTTCACATTCAGCCTTTGGCAGCGGACCTGAAAAGAAAACCAAGATAAGAATATAAGCTGAAATTTTTTATAGTCTAGCAGTGATTGAAGGTTATGTACCGATGAGATGCTCTCTCAGAGATTCGAATGATCGGCAATGTTTTTGGCAAATCCCACAGGTTGGTTCGTGAACGGAGTGGTATGAAATCCTCATGTGCTCAACCAGATGCTCCATCTTGTTGAACTGTCTATAACAGGCAGCACACTTGTTCCTGTACATGCATGGAACTCATTTGTGAGGCATGCACTTAGATGTTAGAAGTAGCTGTTTTGCATTGTACAAGACTAAACATGATTTAGAAAGTAAGAAGAGAAAGTGCCTAAGAGTCTCTGAATTCTCCATTGTTTTGATCTCCACCAAAGCTGCTGCTAACGGAATGAGGGTATTGCTTAGACGAAAAGAGATGAGGAAACTTGAAGATGGAACTCAAAGATGTCAAGGTATTTATATTGATTGGAGGGGATGAAAAGGCCAAAAAGAAAAGAAAAAATTCTTCCAACTTGAGTTCAAGACGTTATTTCTCAAGGTGGTCTTTTATTGCCCCCAAGGCATAGGTCAAGTGGTCAAGCAAGTAATGCACTAGTGTCAGTGTAGTAGGTTGTGAGTTCGATCCCGCCCTGAATAGTGAGGCGAAGCCTCACACCTGTGATTTTCTTTCTTGGTGTAATCGAGGGTACGAGTACCGAAGATCGCTTAAGGACGATCATCCCAAGTTATCATCATCGGTGGTATGTAGCATAATATCAGAATAACGATTCGAAGATATTATATTTAAGAGTTTGAGGATGTGGGTTTGATTCTTGACCTGACTTACATTTGTGAGTTTGAAAAATATATAAATGTTCCAATATTAGATATATATGTATACGTGCATTTGGCCTACTGTTTATCCTATTCAACATTGAAATTAGAGATGATCAGCTGATTCGAGGAATGGGCTGTGTTGAGACACGCAGATAAAAGGAGAAAGAGGCATAAATAATTGTTTACTTGCAAATCTATATTAATATATGAAGTTCTAATATCTTTTCATACTTTCGGCAAAAGCAAATTAATAGGACTCTTTGGATAAGGCTTCAACGTCTATCTCTTTGTTTGTAAGCTATTAGCGACTGCTGGTAACTCCACAGAGAGAGAGAGAGAGAGAGAGAGAGAGAGAGAGAGAGAGAGAGAGAGAGAGAGAGAGTTGACAATATGGATGAAAGGAGAGGAATTTGTTAGTCTTGAAGAGATTTATCTTTTGACTGGGGATGGAGGGGTCCTGCATCCAGATTCTTGCTTTGAAGATACCCCCAGTTTCAAAAGGTATGTGTAATGCTGCTGCACATTCTGGTCCCCACCAGCCGTCCTTTGCATTGCTTGCTTCCATTTTCACCACTTAAATTTTGTTCCATCTCCATTGTCAAAACCAAACCCAAGCACCCTCCTGTCCTTGCTACAACATCAAACCCTTCTTAACATATTTAACCTCATCTCATGTTACTCACAACTAGGGTGGTAATTCGAGTTATATCATAGTTGATAGAATAGGAAAAAGTCTGTAGTCTTATGACCAAGTCTTTTTTGTGGCCGGTTTCACTTTTGTCTTTGAAGTTTTAACTGGTCGCCATCCCTTTGATTTTTTAGATTTAAAGATAAAGTGATTAATGATGTTACTATTAAAACCAAATAAGATATTGTCAATTACTTTAAAAATAATCTTATATATATATTTATTTCAATCTCAATCTTAATATTTTCTTTTTTTTTTTCAACAAATAAATTGAACTTGTAAAGGTTGAAAAGTTTACAGCATATGTCAATCTTGATGTTGATTTTACTCCGATTCGACTCTTGAAAAAGAAAGGGAAAAAGGAACGATTCTACAGTAGGAACCTAAGGATGGTCAAAAGAAAGGGACAATGCTCTCACAGAGAGTCAATCTAAGGCTATCTGGGGCGGGGTATATCCTCCTAATGTCTTGTGTGTATCCTTGCTTGCGATGGACTTAAGTCATTCTTATAATTAAAAGGGAAGAGAACTACTATTTTAAATAATCGTGTAAAATTTTAAGAAAATGACGTGACCATGACAATTTTATAAACTGAAATAATAAATGCTTTGGTATTAAGATAAAATAATCGTATATAGCCATTGAGAGAATTAAATGGTGTCTCCACACTTTTTATTTTTTTTTATTTTTGTATAGAATGGTTTAAGAGTACCACCACTTTTGAGGGATCTTCTCCTCTTTTAGCATATGAGTTGTATTATGATCATGCGTTTTTTATATATAAATTTATTTTTTTATATTGAATATTTTTTAAAAAAATAAACACAAAATATGGTAAATAATAAAAGCAATTATTAAAATAGATTTTCAGAATTGAAGATAGAAGAACAAAAAGACTAAATGAATTTTGATATTGAAAAATACTTATTATTGTTTAAATTACAAGTTTAAAATCACTTATTTGATTTATTTAAACAATTGAATTAATTTATTTTACTTTTTAATCATATTTATGACATGGGGTCAAGTCGAAGTTAGTGGAATAATAGGTTATAAGTTTAGATAATATAATTATATATATTAGATAGAATATATAAATATAATCTAATACTATATATATAGAGATGGGGTGGGGTGCAGATTATTGTAAATCCCATCCTTGCCCTGCCTCAGTAAGTCATTCTGCCTTCCTTAATTAAATGAATGAACTTTACATCAAAATCACTAGAAACACAGTAAATGACAATAGAACCCAAACTTCAACTTCTGCGGAACATTGGATTCTAGTTAGGCAACGACTAATCAAATAGAATCTCAAACCATTTACTTAGATAACTAATCTAGGAAAACAATAAGATCTATATTCTTAATTGCTCCTAGTTTTGCACGACCATTTACAATAGAATTCTTTTTTTTTTTAACACTAAAATGCATGTGGTTCATGCATATTCGTGTTTTGGGTTGGGCTACTTCTCTCTAGGTTCTTAGAGTAAATGTATCACTGTTGCTACTGTCTGCTACTGCTCAATGCTCAATCGATTGCCTTTTATTCTTTATTTCTAGAGTTTCCTCTAGTGTAGGATGCATAATTGCTACCATGGTGGTTGCCGCCAAGGTCCTCTCCTTTCTCGACTTCCCACCCTTGTCACCCCTAGCCTCCCCTTCTATCTTGGAAGACCCCTTGTCTCACCCGCGCTTTGCTCTCCTTCTCTTGAAGCCCCCTTTAACCTTCAATATAGGCCTCTATAAGATTCATCAAAAACCCCCTATAATCCTCCCTAAAACTTCCCCCACAACTTCTGTTGTATGCCATGTTCTAGGCCAACCATGCCATCCCTCCTTCGATTAGCTCTTGGACCCTCTTTTTATCCCGAGGATTTTGATGGTTGTTCGTAGTGGTCACTACTGTTGACGACTAGAATATGTTGAGTGGAGGCGTTAGATATTTAGGGTGAGATTGGTTTCACTTTGACAACCACCTTCGCATCCTAGATTGATCTTGGCCACGTATGTTCGGCTTAGTTAGACTCAACTTAGTTTTGATAGCTAGTACATGGGATATTGGGATAAGCCTTTATTCCAAGTATTGCATCCATATCCCAAACTAGATATCAACTTTTCTAGTTATGTATCCACTAGATCAAGAGCTTCAATGGGTGAGTTTAACGTCCTAGAGAGGTATATTGATTTAACAAGGTATCACTCCCCTTCCACCCTTGCTCATATCTTTTGGCTCAAAGATCCTTCATTGCTACTTACATAGAATTGGCTTGGCCCCTCAGAGAGAGTGCAATGAATTTTTATGGTCATTTTCAACCTCATTGCAGGACCTAAAAGCTATCTGGAATTAATAGCCCTTTATCATGGACTTTGATCCATGTTTGGACTCGTTCTTGCATGGCCATTGGGGTTTGTGAAATGAAGAGTCAAACTGATATTGCTAGGACGCTTCTGCCCGCATTTTGGATGCTTGATTCTCATATATCTTGTTGCCGGTGGATTGTCCTATTTAATGCTTGTTTTGACGAGCAGTTGATTTCTTATTGGTTTAATTACTTAGCTTAAGTTGGTGTTTCTTGCATTTCTTTAATTTGTTTAAGATTTGTATTTGCTGCGTAATCATGTGTTTTCTGTAATCAAATCATATGATATGTAACGTGGTTGGCTAATTAAGCTATCTCATTTTAATATTTTACTTGGGAAAAAAAGAACTAAGTGCATGCGGTCCATCCAGATGCTTCTCCCCTCTAAAGGGGAAGAAGTGGAAGCAGAAAGAATATACCTTAAAAAAAAAAGATGTACTATTAGCTGCATGGAATGGATTCATCTTCATCATGACCATGAGGATATATATATATATATATATCATCACTCTTTTTTCTTTCAAACTTTGACCAAGTTTGCTTCTCCTTTTACAGGGAAAAAAAAGTTTCCTTCTCCATGCCCCCACTTCTTGATGATTCTTCCAATATCAATGAAAAGGAGAGGAGACAGCCTTCTCAACACTTCCAATAAAGATTTTCATCACACTTTTCAAGTCTGGCTATGGAAAATTCCAATAAAGATTTTCCATTTCTCTAACTAACAAACAAGAAAAAGGAATAAAATTTTTCTCCAACTAATTGAACAATGAAAATTTCTTTTAATAACCTTTCAATTTGTGATTATTTCCATCATTATAGATCAATCATCACGTTATATATGTACATGTTAAAGATATATAATACGATCAATAAATATTAAGAATATGTTTGATTCGACGTATCTAATTTTCTAATCATTTAGTATGTATAATAGATTTTTATAATTTTAGTGTCACTGATGAATTAGTATTAATTAGTAGCTTGTGAAGGTGTTTTTGGATTAAGAAGAGTTGCTAAAGGATTTTATAGCAACACATTTGAGTTGGTAATACCTTTTCTTTTTTTTGGTTAGAAAAAAATGTCACTAAAAGGAGCTTTAAGTTGCACATTTGAACTTTTTATATGTATTATCTACTCTTATAATTTTAGTGTCCTCAATGAATTGAAAACTAGTAAAGATGACATCATACTAAAAAAGTGTCACTAAAGGAGGAGCATTTAGTGATACTTTTGAGTTCCGATGATGATCTGACATCTTTTTATAGGGGCAAAGTTTATATTTCAAAGAAGAATATTATATACGAAAAGAATATCATGGACATATAATATCTCAATGCCTTTAATCAACTCAAAAGGACATTTACATCATTTTCATGCACATTCATGGCTTGTGGCAAGCCCGCGAAATTGGGGTTGACGGAGGGCTAGTGAGAGAGCCCTCAATAATAAGATTTGCCACCAACTTGTTGGCTGCTTGAGAGTAGTGAATGCCATCCCAACTAATGTATTTTGTTGGGTCCTGGCAAGCAGTGCCAAGGCTCATTCCACAAAATACTTTAGAGTTGCCACAACATTGCTTGAAAGGATCTAAAAAACCTGCCAAAACAGTTGGGTCCCTTGTTAATTAGAAGCCAACTAAATCATAAAAGCATACATGATGATTGTTTTGCATGCTTATAAATTTTAAAGAAAATAGCTTAAAAGTAAAAAATTAGTAATCTATGGAGGGATCAAATAAGTCACCAAATTTCTGGGCATTGGCAATGATTTTGGATTTGGCGGTGTACATGTCGAAGGTTGTAATAACAACGTCCGGGTATTGTGCCCTAAGCTTGTCAACACTCTGCTTCCAGAGCCTGTTGAACATCTTCGTCTTCTTGTTTTGGCCTCTCACACAGCCGTGCTGGTCGTACAATTCATTTTCTGAATTAATGTACCCTTTAACCTTGTCCAGACAAGCAGTCTTGTTGAGCCGGCATTCGCCAACGGTGATGGGCATGCAACCGGTAGGGCCCCGGTTGTGCAGCCACAAGAACTTTGCCCCGGATTGAATCAGCCTCTGATCATCAAATATTATTATATATACATATATACACACACACATACACATACGAAACTCCTACCTTAAATATACATATAGTTTGATATTGAAAAATGATCATCTTCACCACCAACACCCCCACCACGAGGAGGAGGTGGGAAACAACTTACTTGCAGGCCACTGTAGTACTGTTCAATGACAACGGGAATGGAAGTGTTGTAGAAATCGTCGTTCTGGCCAATGTCAACGGTGTAGAGAGCTTTGGCAAAAACCTCAGGGTCGGGGAGCTGGGGCATGTATGATCGGCTCCCTAAACGCCGCCGAAACAACAGCCATCACTTCTTGGTTCGAAAGGGAAAAGAAAAAGAAGGGTATTAGGATGAACTCACTCTCACTACTGTTATAATCATTTTTGAGTTGGTTGTAGAAGTCGATGGTTCGGGACTTGAATTGTAGGAATTCAGAGATTTGGACGTCTAGGTACATGGGGATGGGTAAAGCAGCCCAGGGGGGCAGTATGGGGCTGATCTTGGATCCTCCTGTTGCAAAGTTGGCTCCATACTTGTAACTTGTCCCTATTGTGTCCAGAGGTGACTCCAAATATGGCAATCCCAAATTCTCAGCTGCATCATATCAATGCACATCAACACATACACATACAAAAACGCAGAGAGAGGACTTTATTAATAGTATTAAAAATCCAACCCAACTTGTCCCCCTATGTGTGTGTGTTTTCTATGAGTAATGTTATTCATCTTCGGTGGAGATGAACCCTTATAATATGACAACTCATGTAGAAGTGTTTAATTAATATTATACATCTATTTAAATAATGTACAAAATAAAATTTATTGGGTATTTTTTTATTTTTTTTAGACAAACACTTTTACATGGGCTTCCACATCATTACTGTTCATCTTTACTGGAGATGGATATCATTACTCTTTTTTTATGCATATAAATACAATCCACGAATACATCCAATAAAACATAAAGTATAATCAATCTTTTACCAATATTTTTTAGAATTATCATCCTTACGTGGTTTCTCATCGCTCGTGTTCTTGATTTTGATAGAGAAAATAAATTATAAGTCAAGATTTTATCTCATTGCATAGAACAAGAAATTGAACCCCCGGCCTATTTCTTTGCAATAATAATGTGGCTCATGATAAACTTAAGGCCTTGATCAGATTTGTGGCTGTTTTTACTATTTTCTGTTGCAGTTCTCATAATTTTGGAAATGAAAATTGGTGATGCTTCGAAATTTCTGTCCATTTCAAGAAAAAAAGATATAAAAGGGAAAAAGTTGGCCCAACATCGAAATACTATGTATGAGTTCAATTGGTTTAGGTTGTACTTGAATAATTAATGTCATTTGACTTATCATTTGTCATTTAAATCGAAAAATTTTAAATTTATTATTTGATTACATAATGATTACAAACATTTGGATTTAAATTCAAATTCATCTTAAATTTAGATCCAATAAATTGAAAAAAATCCAAGTAAAAGAAGTATTTCAAATGACAAAATTTGAAATAGCATTCCTCAAAATCTTTTTATTCAAATGCAACTTTAATATAATTAGTATTGAAACTCTTATATTGTCCATGTCGGACAACGTAAGATTTATTTGACATAAACAAATTGAGAGAGAATAGGGGGAGGGGAAGGGTCCCATGGGGGAAGGGGTGGGACCCATCCCTTAAATAGAAGAACTAAGGTAGCGTTCATTTTACTATTTTCAAATCATTTTTAGTTTTCAATTTTTTAAAATAATGAAAACGTGTTCTCTTTGTTATTTTTAAAAATGTATTTTTAAAAATAAAAAAAAAATTATAAAAAAAACTCAAAACAACAAAAAGTTGTTTTGAGTGTTTTCATCCAAAACAAACTCCAAACTCAAAACACATTTATTTATTTATATTTTATTATTATAATAGAAAAAAATATTACAAAATTCATTAAATTTAAAATGTATTTATTTTTTTAATAATATATTAACATTGAATATTTCTAATTTACTAAATAATCAAGTTTATTGAATAAAATATTATTAAAAAATTATTTTCAAAATTTCAAAGAGAACACGTTTTTTAATTTTCTATTTTAAGAAATAATTTTTCAAAATGACAAAGATAACGCGTTTTCAAATTTCTAAAAACAGACTACCAAAACAAAAAGAACTATTTGCATAATGAATTCAAAAGTCAAAACTAAAAATTGAAAAATAAAGAGAACGCAACCTAATTCTTTTGTTAGAAATGACACATTCTAAATAAAAATAAAATCATCTTTTTGGTATATAGGAACGATAAATGTCAATAAGAAACGATTAGAAAGATTTGAATGCACAATCTCATACTTAACCAAATCCAAAGTGAATTTGAACACAAAACCCATCCGCTAAACAATATCTAGATCTCTAAGTTGGTAATGGATTCATTGCACATAATTTTTACCAGTAGCAATGGGCAGAAAAAATTACCTAAATAGTCGATGATGAGACGACCGTCGCTGAACCTTTTAGCATTCTCTTTATAACTCATGCCATAGGGATAAGAAAGGTCATTGAAGGCAGCAAATGTAGTTCCGGTGTCGGAATTGGAGTCTCCGAAATTGAATATCGCCGGAAAGTTACATTTTCCGGCGGCCCCAGCGGCGGCTCCGCCACCCACCAATGCCAAAAGCAGAGCCCCAAGAGCCCACATCGGCACCCTTGAAGCCATGGTTGCCGATGCCTTCTCACTTGCTTAATTGCTCAGCCTTTTTATACATTTGCAGAGACATGCCACTTTTAGGCGTTTGATCCACTGAAAGTGGCAACATCCCAAAAATGGCAACTTAGAGACATTTTCTTCGCCCAAAATGTCATTTGGCACAAAAGAATAAGATTGTATTCTCGTTACTTTTTACTTTTTATTTTTTATTTTTTACTTTTTAATTTTAATTTCAGGTTTTATATTTTGATAGTTTGTTTTTAAAAAATTAAAAACGTGTTTTTTTTGGTCATTTTTAAAAATTATTTTTCAAAACAGAAAATTAAAAAACACGTTCTCTTTGAAATTTTGAAAATAATTTTTTAATAATATTTTATTTAATAAATTTGTTAATTCAATAAATTAGAAATATTTAATGTTAATATATTACTAAAAAATATATACATTTTAAAGTTGATGAATTTTATAATATTTTTTCCATTACAATAATAAAATAATAAAATATGAATAAATAAATAAATAAATAAATAAATAAATAAATATGTTTTGAGTTTAGAGTTTGTTTCGAATAAAAATACTTAAAATAATTTTTTATTATTTTGAGTTTTTTTTATAATTTTTGTTTTTGTTTTAAAAAATATATTTTTAAAAACAATAAAGAGAATGTGTTTTCATTATTTTAGAAAATCGAAAACTAAAAATGACTTGAAAACAGTAAAGAGAATGCATCGTAATATTTTATAATTATTATTGTATTATATATATTTCTAATGCCAACTTAGGTGTCATTTATAAAAACGTGTGGCTAAAGACACTACTTAGAAATTAGGTCTTTTTCAGCTATTAAAAATCGCCAAGAAACATGGGCAAAATTGTCAAAAATAATTTCCCAACACTTGAGAGTCGACACCAGGTAAAAAGCCATATGGAATAATTGTCGACATTCTTACACAATGATTTTCACTATTGCCCTAAATCTGCTAGGAAAATGTTGTCTTTGTTAGAATTACTAGTAAGAGCAGTGCTACTTTGCTCGATAGATCAATCAAGAGAGTTGCTAAAAGTTGTCAAAAATATCAAAATACTCTCGCTTGAATTATAAATTTTCAAAATCTGCAACTGTTTTTTTGCTGCTCTCCCTTCTTTCTATAATCGCCGATGCAACCATCGACTGACCACTCATTACATGAAGAGAGTAATCAAATCCTATCACTTATAAGGTACATACATTAATAAGTAAATGTAAAAAGTAAAAAAAAAAATGATGAGTACTCATTCCCGAAGAAAATGATTAAATCAT
Organism: Diospyros kaki; assembly: GCA_036245055.1. Classification (NCBI taxonomy): domain Eukaryota; kingdom Viridiplantae; phylum Streptophyta; class Magnoliopsida; order Ericales; family Ebenaceae; genus Diospyros; species Diospyros kaki. The sequence goes on from BSEG01000016.1 coordinate 38,465,655, forward strand.
GTCACTAATTGTATAGATATATGCCTCCAATTTTGAGAGAGAATGGACTAAAAATTATTTAATTCCATAACACCCAAGCTTTTGATGAAGTGAACCTACAACTACAAGGCAAGAATATTCAAAATGATTTAAATTTAGCATTTAAGAATGATGATTAAGAATCCAGTAGACAAAGTCACAAAAATCAATTCCTCCTTCACTTCATTGAATATAAATGTACCTTAAGATATCGAAACATACGAGAATAATATTATATGAAGCCAATGAATAATATGATGATTTAAAATACATAATAAATAAAAGACAGTTAAAAGAATAAAATGATTCAATAAAAAAATACATACATATCATAATCATAAGAATGTTATGTTATCTATATTAGACAATACAATATTTGTTCGATGCAAGTAAAAGGGGGGTCTCTCTCTACCCTTGCATGCCCGCGTTTTGCATGACACGGGTAAGAGAACAAATCTAACTATAATCATGGGTTAAACAATTTGTAATCATGTACAATCATTCGTTAATACAAAGTACAATTAAACATATATATATATGTTCAAATACTGTTTGGAGACCAAAAAAAAAAAAAAGGATGAAGCCACCCGCAACTGTCTTGCTACATCGGTTTAACTTGCATGTAAATATATGTTTTTTAATTAGATTATATATCCAATACAAATTATAGAGAAATTTGAGTAAGACAGAACACTTAGATCACAAATCCTCCATGGTATAGTGATCTTCTTGACCACGTCCCACAACACATAATATCCATCAAACTGTTGGGGTAAGGTAAAAATGTGTTTGGATGTCTTTTCCACAAAGACTTCACAAATACTCAATCCAATTTTGTGCCCCTAACTTTTTTTGACGGGTCAATGGAGACAACATATGTCTCAACCACAATAATTCTAGGTGTTGTCCGAAAAAGTGAGCCTATGTCTAAGGATGGGCCCAAGCCCTAAAAAAGAGGTTTAAAAAGTATATTGAAAGAAAGAAATCTACCTAATAGGATGACTGGGCCTGAGGGATACCATTCCGAATGACTGAGAAACTTAAATGAGAGGTTTGTGAGAGACAAAAGTAAGAGACCTGTAAAAAACTTATGAGAGACTTGCGAAAGATTTATTTGCGAAAAACTTGTAAAAAACCCACGAGAGGCTTAGTCACAAGAGACTCGTGGGAGACTTGTGTGAGGCTTGTAAAAGACTAAAGTCAGAGACTCGGCTGAGGGACTGGTATAACCGAGAGATTCAAAAGATCGAGCTAAATTTATCTTTGATGTGCTCGTCTACAAATCCAAAAGGAAGTTTGAAATGTCTCTCGAAAATTGTGACTCTCCTCCTTATAAATAAGAGACTCTTCTCACTTGTTAATTTATTTCTTTTCCCTTCTATAAATAAGAGACTATTTATTTAACAAAAGTATGCTCACAATACTATAGAAACTACAATTCTATTGATTTTCTGTACTTCATTTGATGTTTAACTTAAATATCAAAGAAGAGCTTACAGGTGAGGTTCATCCACACCCCTAATCGATTTTTTTCTATGTAAATTTTTCAGAGACCACACTTATGATACTTCTTGCATAAAAAAAATTTATTATTGTATTTTAATAAAAACACTAGATATTGTAGAATTCGTCAACTAAACATGAGTACCAGACTATAAATATTAAATTAAATTTCATGTCACTAAGCGTAAATGCTTGTAAATCAACACCTAACATAATACTCTAATCAGGTCTAAATGCTTGCGAATTAATTACCTATAAATAAGAGGAATGTTCTAGAGTCGCTGTCATGTACATTTTGTCGACGTGTGATAACGCATGTCCACGGACGAGAAGTAGATGCTGCAAATGACCAGTGGGTGTATGGGTGGTAGGTGCATCATGTTGAATGACAGATAGGTCTTGGAGCATGGGGTGCATAGGTAGAAGCAGGAGCATTGACGTAATTAAATCCCTATAACGTGAATTCGTCAATTTAATGTCAATTCTATCATAATTGCTTGGCTAGCAGCGAAAAGTTGAACCTTATCATGTTCTTACAATTTAATTTAAATATTTTAATTTTGATAATTATATTTTGATTTGATTGATTAATTATAATTTTATCTATCATTCAGATCTGACTCAAGAGATATGTGCTTTTATTGATGTGACACGTTACCTGTTATTAAAAAATATTTAAGTGAGTCTTATATGCACAAGTGTAAAAAAATAAAAATAAAATGCTATTAAATATATGTGTTAAATATATATATATATAGAGAGAGAAGGGTGGGCAAGGGTGAGTAATGGCGACGACAAGCGACAACAAAACGACGACAACGATAATGAAAGAGATTTTGTTGTTCATTTTCTTTCACCAAATCATTTTCAGATGACTCATCTGAAAATCTCAGTTTAACTTATAGATTCTCAGATGCGATAAATTGTGACTGCTTAGTCTTGGGTAAACTAGTTCATCTTCTTTTATCAAATCGTTTCTAGGAATTTAACCCAATCTGTGTCTAGAGAATTGAATGAGAATTTGGAAAACAAAGAGAAGGCTTTTAGATGATCCATTCAACAAATTTTTCTTTTTCGTCTCCAAACAAAACCCTAACCTTTCTTTCCTCCTCCAGTTGTAAGTTCAGACCCTCTCTCTTTCCTCTCGATTCTTTGATTTCATCCATCTCCAGTTCTATTCATCCATCAAAGCCCTAAGGGTGCATTTGAAAGGGATGAAAAATGAGAATATAATTAATTTTCCATCCATATTCTAGAAAATTCTATCAAATAATTTTTTTTTCCATGAAATTCAAATTCTATCTTAGTTCAAAAAGTAAAAATTTTCCTTAAATCAAAGAATTGAAATTCTTAGGGGGTGGGGCGAGAATTGAAATTCCATGGAATTGGAATTCCACCCCACTTTCCACCCCCAATGAAACACATAATAATTGATTCGCCCAATGGTATCTAGATTTGGTTCGCTCAGTCTTTCTCCTCCTTCGTCATTGTTGCCATCACCGTCGCTCCATCCCTTGCCCACTCTTTTCTCTCATTCTCTCTCTCTCTCTCTCTCTCTATATATATATATAATATTTAACACACTTATATATTCAACAATATTTTTTTTATTTTTTATATGTACAAATGTGGGGCCCACTTAAATATTTTTTAATGACAGGTAGCGTGCCACATTAGCAAAGGCACACGTCTCTCAAATCGGATTCGAATCGTAAATAAAATTGTAACTAATCGATTAAATCGAGATACAATTGCCAAAATTGAAATGTTTGGATTAGATTGCAAAAACGCGATAAGATTCGACTTTTTGTTACTATTAAGCACAAAAAATTTTAGTGTAATACTTGTCTTACAGGAAAAGAATTGCTAAACATAGATACTACTGAGGAGAGAGATAGCTAACTCTCGAACACTTATTACTCAACTAATGGTGAAAATTAGTTGACTAAAATTCATAATTATGCCAGTAATCACTGAAATCATACTCGATTAATAATTAATATTAATTGAGTAATCAAAATATTATTTGAAAGAAGTATTACTTGAGTAAACTACTGATGTTAATGGGACTCTATGCATCTTAGTTTATATAAAAAAGAAAGAGAAAAATATACCCTTAAAAATAAAGGGAGAAATAATGCAAACAGGGAAACTAAAATCTCAATACAAAAACCTTCCAACTTTAAATTAATTGTTCTCTATAATTTTCAAATGGTATTAGGCATATTCAAGTGGAATATATCTTGAAAATTCTAGGCATAAACTTAGGGGGAGTTTTTGTCATTTGATTTTGATGACTTATTTCTCAAAGAAATTAAAACAACAAAAAAAAAAGGAGAGAGTACATTGCTATCTTGAAGGGAGAGAAAAGATGGTTCATTTGGGATTAATGTTTACACGGCACAATAAAGGGAGAGAAAAGATGGTTCATAAAAAAGGGGATACTATTGAGTTTAATTCTAAAAATATTTTGATGATAAAAATTAAATACAAAACTTTAATGAAAATATATTAATCGAGTAAAGCTAAACTCTAAAGACCTAATCGAGTAAGGTTATTCATCAATCGAGTAACACACAACTTAGTTGAGTAAAATCCAAAATTAATCGAGCATATATGTTTGAGAAAGTCAGTTGTAACTAACTTTCAAATATTACTTGAGTAACTGACTATTAGTAATCGAGTAACATCTAATGTTCAAAGAATTGATCGATTATATACTTGTTTTACTTGAATATATGATGAAAAAGCATTAATCGAATAATTAGAATGTTAATTGACAAAGTGTTTTATTAGTTGAGTAACTAAAAGCTTTAATCGTGCAATAATTAAGACCAAAATGTCAAGTTTTTGTACTTGAACATTAATCGACTAAAAGATTGAGTTTAATCGAGTAACATATATGCTTAGTTGAGTAACTAAGTATCTTAGTATTGCAAGTATTATTGAATAGAATGTGAGTCTTTGTATTTGATTTATTAATTGACTAAGAAGTAGACTCGAGTAATGACATACTTTAATCGAGCAACAAAAGTGCTTAATTGAGTAATAATTTCAAATTCACAAGTGGTTAAAATATTAATCGATTAAGATGAGTTTTTAATCGAATATTATCATTATTTAATCGAATAACAAACATTTTAGTCAAGTAATAATTAAAACATACTGATGAGCTTAATCAAGTAATACCTTTCAACAATTGAGCAAAGATAAGCTTAATCGACTAACTCTTAATATTACTCAATTAACTATGCAACTTACTTGAGTTACCTAAAATTACTCAACTAATGTTGTGTTGAATTTGAGAAAAATAGTTGTTACAGACAAATTAAGTGCACATAGTTTTGACTTTCAAATAAGCTAACTGTTGCAAAAAAGTTGTTTGAACATTCTCTCATGTAATTTAACAATGTTTTGAGCTTAAAGAATATATACAAACCATTGGAATAGTAAAAAATATAAATATCTTGCAAGTTTTTAGTCTTCAATTTATTATCATCTGTACAAACTGCAAAGGTGCATTATAGAAGGCAAAGTTCTACATACCTAAGGCATGCAATACAATGAGGTTATACATACACTAAGATTATCTGATAAGAGTTTTCTCAAGGAGAATGAAAAAGAAGAGAGAAAAAAGAGTGCTGAGCTTTAAGTCATCTATTCTCCTATCTTCTACAAAGTGATCTCACATCAAGAGAGAGAGAGCGAAGTACTTTGATTTCCTACTTTTTATACTCTCTGTTTGTCCGTTTGGGAATGACTAGTCGGGGGAGGGGAGTGAATTGAGTTTCAAATTTTTAGTAATTTTCTTAAGGAAAATTCTTGATATATGATTTTATAAAAATTAAACTTGTATAGATATGTATAAGTGAGTTTGTTTGAAATTGTTATATTGCAAGCCATAAGATATAACAAGACAATTAAAAGTATGGCAATAGAAAATACATAATATATAGTGGTTTGTTGCATTTCACACATGTAATCTACTCTCCCAAGGTTTAAGCACCCTTAGGGTTCCATTAAATCCAACACCGAGGTTTTCACCTTAAGTCATTTTAGAAACTAAAACACATCTAGATTTTCAACGGTTCTAGGTAACCAATATAATCCACAAGAAGTTAAATAAATATAATGATTGTCCATATTTGGACACAAATGAATAAATCAATAAGAACAATATGCAAGGCAATGATATATATACAAATAAAACAGTAACCTCAGTTGATGGAGAGATTCAAATTTGACTTGAGTACCTTTTCTTCACTTTTCTTAAGCCTCTTGGATGAATGTGCAATAGAGCTTGAGAGTCTTGGATTACTTGGAAATGGATTGAGAGTCTTTTGAGATTTTGTGGGTGCTTTTTGATATTCAGGATAACAAAGTTTCTTCACCATTTTGAGCCTCACATATATATAGGCGCTACTGGACGACCTGCATAACGGTAAAAAAAATGACTGTTGGGCTCAAAAAGTCGACTTTCCTAAAGAGGAGTTGACTTTCATTTTAGAAGTTAACTTCCAGAGCTGGGAGTCAACTTCTCTAGGCAGGAGTCAACTATTCAAAAATTAGTTTTCGGCCAGATCGACTCTACATAACATGTTCTCGGCCAGCTCGACTAAAGCTTTACTAGAGTCGACTTTTGGCATACCAGGAGTTGAATTTCCTAAGAAGGAGTCGACTTTCTGATCTAGATTTTCAAAAAAATATTTTTATGCATTTTATATTTACTTGAAAACTAATTTTAATGAAAAATATCACTTTTGATAACACATATACTATGAAAAGATATTTTAGAAATAATTAAGGACTACAATTTGTATATTATTTAAAATATTCTTTTTGTTAATAATCAAAGCTTAATTAGAGGTCAAATGGAGCAAGTTGGTACAACACTCTCTGATTGTGATTTCTTAAATCTCTCGTGAGCTTCCATTCACTTCCTTTTGAGGGTTGTTTGTGTTAGCTTTTGCTCAATTATTTTTCTCTCTAAATTTGTTGTAAGTGTTGTTTCCTTATTCCATGAAAAGACTTATAATGGTTACTATTTAGCTCATAAAAGTTGAGGTTCAAACTTAATTGATAAAAGTTGAGGTTTCAACTGAGTTTGTAAAAACTAAGGTTATAGCTTAATGTGCAAAAGCAAATACAGTTTACGGATTGTTAAAATCTGTAGTGAGGAGCTAAGATAGTAAATGTAGGCAGTTGACCAAACTACTATAAATCTTGTGTTCTACATTTTTACTCTGAATTTATTTTTGCAAATTTAATTTCAGCAAGTTTAATCTCTTGTATATTTTGATTTTCATAAACTATGCGTATATAGTTTATATTTCCAACATAGTTTTTCAAGTTACAAAAAAGCATAAAAACAATTTTTGTACAAATATTTTATCAAACCTAAAAGTTTTTGAAATACCCAATTCACATTCCTCTTGAGTGTACACTTTTACACTTCCTAATGTAATGTAACAGTCTAATGTATGAAATATATGTCAATGTAGAAAATATGTGCCACTACCCCATCTTAACATGACTATATTTATGTTACATGATTATTAAGGTATTTTATAATTAAAATACAATTAAACATATACATATAAAATTAATCATTTTAAAGTTTGAATAAAATGATAAATTTGAAGTCTTGCCATCTCAATAGCCATGTATCATTAATCCTAGCCTATATTGACCCTTTAGTTTACCTATATAAAGGTGCTACCTCTTAGGAGTATAATTTATTGTGCATTTATTGAGTTATTCTTTAGAATAATGATTAGCTTGAGAGTTAGAGAATCCATCAGGAAACTAGGCCCTGCCTTTCTTTCATAGGATACTAGTTAAGATAAACTCGGGATTGAGGATTGCTAAGATTACCTCAGAATCGAGAAAAAACCAAAAGAGAGTAGGATTATCCATGGATCAAGTGGTGATTGACCCCAAAACCATCATCACTTAGTACCCATCGCGAGAAAAGTTTCTATCTTCGTTCACACGTGATTGACTTTGGTCGCAACCCAATTGTTTACCAAGTAGTTGCCTAGATCATCGTACAACATGCCTTATCGTCGAGCACATACCAACATAAGTTACAAATTTTAGAATTCAAGCCATACTAAGGCTTTAATCCCCATCATTGTGGATTAATCACTCCTTGACCATCAGGGAACTAACTACCCCCAAATCGAGTTACGTAACTTGAAAATTAGGTGCACCATTTTACTGATTACCAACTACCTTCCTTGGGTAGTAGGGAAGAAGGTCTCTTAATTCCAAGAATGAACCGTCATCAACACAATGATCACTTCTCTGGAGAAAATCATCATTGTTCTTAGGGTTCCAAAAGTAAGGACCATCATTGGCAATAAAGAGAAATAATTTACCACTCTTGAGTAAATGGATTCAGTCGCTGGTGCTTGAAAAATAGAGGTTCCATTTCTCCCTAGACTCGTAAAGGTGAAACTCCTCAAGAAAGATGCCTTAGATATTTGGAGAGAAAAATGGCACAAATGGAAGAAAGGAAAGATATACGAGGAAGGGGCCCCTAATAGACCCTTATTAGGCTATAATGGTGGAAGTCCTACAGGAGAGGTTCCACACATCTAGACCATTAAGCTCTACAATGGGATTACAGATCCCTTAGATCACATTAAGCTTTTCATCTCCCATATGCTAGTTCAATCTACCTTAGACGATACGTGGTGTCAGACCTTCCTGCAACCCTAGATGGAGATACTTGATACTGGTCCTTAGGCTTACTCGATAGATCTATTCACTCTTTTGAATAAATTAAAGTGAGCTTCCTTACTCACTTCACCTTTTAAGATGAGTCATTAAGAGATTACGTGGCCCATTTTAATGCTTAAACTCTTGGCATTTGAGACTTTAATCAATGCATTGCCATAGTGGCCTTGTAGAATAAATTAAAGAAATGTAGACTACTCGATTCTTTGGTAAAGAACCACTTGATTTACTTCTCAAATATCCTTAAAGAAGTAACCAAATATATGAGTGTCAAGGAAATGTATTGTATAAGGAGAATGGAGTAATCTAAGAGCAAGGAAAATGACAAAAGGGTCTTGAAACAACAAGGGCATTTGGATACTCATAGAGGAAGAGTACCAGACTAAAAAGATCAATCCAACCCCTAAAGGAGTCCAACAAGGTATATCATTGTGAATACCTTAACAACTGAAATATTGATGGTGAATGAAGACAAGGAATATTTGAAGAAGCTAAAGAAGATGAAGACCTCGACCCACATATGAGATCAGGTGAAGCATTTCCAATTTCATAGAAACCATGGACATGACAATGAAGAGTATAAATAGTGAAGAAAAGAAATCCAAGACTTGCTTAATCAGGGTTATGTTAGACAATTTATCGTCTGAGAAGTGGAAAAGACTGATCGGAGAGACCAAGAAGATTAAGGAAAGAAGAGTACGTCTTGAGCTCAGAGTTCACTTTGATATGATAAGACTTGTAGTCCACCTTGACAAGAAAAAAAATAGAAGGTTGATGATAATCCCTTGCTAGTGTTCTACACACATGAGATTGGGAACTGGTCACTAAGAGGCTCATGAGTTGTAAAAAAGGATAAGGTTGAGGGAGTCAATAATATTCTTAGATGTAAGGTCGACTTAAGGCATAGGCCTAAGGCCTATGCCTAGGGCCTCCTAAAAGAGGGGCCCCAAAACTTGTTAATAGCTGAGAAATCAAGCATCGCAATCTTGTCAGGCCTCTCAACTATTGAAAATGTAGTTGAGAATTCCACATGTTTTGAGGACCCAACGAAGGCAGCCAAATCCTCATTGCTCTTGAATATAATCAAGAAAGCATGGGTGAAGCCTTGTCTCAACTTTTCCAAACTTTCAATGTCCCATATTAAAAGACTTTTGAGTGTTACATGTATTGGAGGTATAAACCCAATGAAATGGCACTCTTTTCCATCTTCTTCAAGAGCTCTTCCACGGCCACACTGTCCTTGAACTTGGCCACCACCAGGTGCTTGAACTCTGTCACCATAGCTGCCATTGAACCAATCTACTAGATGGGAAGCTAAAGGCATGAATATATACACATGATTGGTCAAGAAAAGTGTTGTCTACAATTAGCTTAAGTGAAGGTTGGACGTTGACATAACGGGGTCGCCGATGGGAGGAAGAAGATGGGGCAGATACGTGGTTGCCGGTTAGGGTTCACGTAAACCCAGAATGATGACCAAAAAAAGAGAAAGAGAGAGAGAGAGAAAGAGAGGGGGTCATTGCAAGTTGTCGATGCCAGATTGCATAAGGCCCCACCAATCCTTAAGCTGACCCTGCTTAGATGAATACCTCCCCACCCAACCCAACTTTAGTGACCCATTTTTTATCTAAAAAATAGTGGATAGGTGGGACCTTAGCTACATGATAAGTGAATAAAGAGGATAGAACCTCAACCCGTTCAAGATCAATCAGGATGGATTCATCTCTAACAACCACAAATTAGATAAGAATGCAAAGACCATCCTTGAGAGCATTCCATTAAATGACTAAGGTGCCCTCATGGGGCTTCATAGGCTTAGTAGAATTTTTGATGAGTATAGCAATACTCCTCCTCCAAAAGACTATAGCTACCTGATAAGGGAAAATACCCTCGGGTTCACAATTACTCCAATGCCCTACGAATACGGCCATTGACAGCCGTGACACGTGCCCGTCAAGGAGCCACTCCGCAGACGTCATCTTACGTATGCCTGGAGATGACACGTGGCAGATGCGTATCACCACACTAGCTAGCATGTTACTCGGTGAGAATCCTCCGGATTCCTCAGGATCAACCAAGGATCATGGAGATAGGAGCTACCCCGAACTCCTCGGAAGCAATTATGGAATCCATATCGGTAAGATCCCAGCTTCACGAAGAATGGAATAAGGATCCTGGTAATATGAAAGATGATCCTTACCTTAGCAGGAGGATAAATGGGAGAGGACTAGGAACGGGTAAGTGATCTTTTTTTCTTTCTAAACTCTAATATTGTACTCATTTGGGTTGACGATATTCCGGTAATCTGACTTGAATGTCAGAGGGAGACCGGGGAAGCAAGTCCCCGACTCCATTGCAGGTACTTAGGCTGAGGTAGACGAAGGTGATTGGCTACCGCATCATCAATTGGCGCCCACTGTGGGGCTGAGGCATTTTCTTTTCTGTCTCTCTAATACGATTTGCTGTGTCGTTTGAGTTATTTTCATCGTTGTGATGGCGACTAGAAGATAATAGTCTCAGGCTACCGATGGTAACCTCACCTCGGAACTGAGCCAGAACAATCCTTTAAGGAGCCCGTAGGGATAGACCGTAGTCCAGATGGCCCTCCTCCCCCGCCTAATCGGATTATGCTTTTAGAGAATCAGGTTTAGCGCCTGACGGAGTTGCTCACTGGCTTCCTAGACCACCAACACCAATAAGCTCATCATTCTCAGGCAGAAGGGAGGTAGCAACCCCCGAGGAAGGAGGAATCTTGACCGCGCAAGGGGGACCCTCGAGGGCGCGATCGGGAGGACGAACATGGGGAGGCTGCCTAGTCTTCTAACATGTTATATGCGCAACAACAACAAAAGCGGAGGTTGTGATAGTTGGAGGGAGAGATTGCAGCCCTAAAGCTGAAGCTGGGTGAGTCTCGGGGACGATGGTGAACCAACCCCTTAGTTTGGAAATCATGGGGGCCATACTGCCTGAGCGCCTACGCATTCCTGCCATCAAGCCTTAGGCGAGGACTACCGACCTGATGGACCACCTAGATCTTTTTACCTCCCATATGATGGAGCAAGATGCTTCTGATGAAATGTTGTGTAGAGTCTTCCTGGAAACCTTGGAGGGGCATACACACGCCTGGTATTCAAACCTGGCCCATCACTCGATAGCTAATTTTGCGTAGCTTTAGGGTAGTTTTCTAGCCTACTTTGGGCCTCTTCGGAGGCATCGAATGTCCACTATGGCCCTCATTAGCTTGAAGCAGAACCAAGGTGAATTTTTGAAGGATTTTGTCTCACGTTTCAATATGGAAGCTCTGAGCATTGAAAACTTCAACCATAGTGTCGCTATGGTGGCATTCCAAAATGCCCTAAGGCCTGGTCCCTTCGCTCAGTCGTTGGCTAAAATTGCCCCGCTTACATTTACGGATATCTTAGGGCAGGCCACGAAGTACATTAATGCCGAGGACGTTATGCAGGCGAAGAGAGTAGAGCACACTGAGAAAATGGAAAAAGAAAAGAGACATCTCGAAAAGCATAAGAACTAGAGCCTTGGTGAGGATCGAAAAGAGAAGCATCGTCCTCGGTGGGAGTCGACCAGTTTTACCCCTTTGAATACCCCAAGAGCGGAGATCCTTGCCACCATCAAGGACAAGGACTATTTGAAAAAGCCCCGACTGATGAGAGCACCGTCCGACAAAAGGAACCGGAATAAGCATTGCTGCTTCCATCGAGATCATGATCACAATACGGAGGAATGTCACCAGTTGAAAGAAGAGATCCAAGAGCTAATTAATTGAGGCTTCCTTAGAAATTATGTTGCCAGGGAAACGGATCCTCGAAGGGGGAGGGAGCGGCTTTAGCGGTCGAGGATTCCTCCGCTAGGAGGGATCGAGTCGAAGAGCGAGACTGAGTTCGGCATTCACCCCGAAGGGAGAGACCATCATAGGCGGCAGAAGATCCTCCACAGCCCCGAGTATTTCATACGCTGGCTGTGAGGGAAGTTCCTGGGGCGAAGGGTGAAGAGGTTGCAACGAGTAGCCGAATCTCAAGGAAGAAGAGGTCGAGGAGGGGGAAAATGATCTATTTTTCAGATAGTGACTAATAACCGAACTTGGAAGTTGGGAGCTTCGGCGGATCCTCGTGGATTCGGGTAGTTCTTCAGAAATTTTGTATAGACAAACCTTCTTAGGCATGGGGTACAGGATAGAGCAGCTAAGGCTGGCTCGGGTCCCCTTGGTGGGATTTGATGGGGAAGCAGTATATTCAGATAGGGTAATTCAGCTTCTGCTAACCTTGGGAAAGGGTTCTCGAACCTCCCAAGTCATGTTGGATATCCTGGTGGTGAATGTTCCTGCGGCTTATAACATGATTCTGGGAAGATCAGACCTTAACACTTTTTGGGAAATTCCTAGCACATATCATATGATGATAAAGTTCTCTATGCCCAGTGGGATAAGCGAGGTGCGAGGAGATTTGTGCTCGGCTTGCGAATGCTACATGGCCTCCATAGGCGTAGCAAGAAGTGTTGAGATGAAAGAAAAAATGCCACGAGAAGAAGGTCTTGGTCAGGGAAGGGACTCCCGAGGAGAGACCGAGGAGAGTCCCCCGTAGGAGGTTAGTTTTCTATTGGAAGGGTCGAAAGATCCAAAAGCAGCAGAGTCAATGGACAAGCTGGAGGAGGTACCCTTAAAGAAGGATTGCCCAGATCATTGCATAAAGATAAGTGCTAAGTTAAAAGACTTGTTAAGGGGTCAGATCTTAGCCCTCATTCGACAGTATGCAGACGTCTTCGCGTGGATTGCCCAAGATATACTGAGGGTTGATCCAAAGGTCATGACACACAGGTTGGAAATACATCCGGGTTTCCAACCAATTAAGTAGAAGAAACGAAGTTTCGCCCCAGAAAGAGCCAGAACGATTGATGCCGAAGTCACTAAGTTGATGGAGACACAGTACATTCGGGAGGTTGATTATCCTGAATGGTTAGCAAATGTGGTGTTTGTGCCTAAAGGAGAGGGCAATTGGAGGCTTTGTATTGACTTCACTGATCTTAACAAGGTTTGCCCGAAGGATGGTTACCCTTTTCCTCGGATAGACGCTTTGATTGATGGAACTACTAGTTGTTTGCTGATGAGTTTTCTGGATGCTTTTCAAGGGTACCACCAAATCCCATTGCACCCCGAAGATCAAGAGAATACGACATTCATCACCAATAAAGCAACCTACTGTTACACAGTAATACCGTTTGGCTTGAAGAATGCGGGAGCCACGTATCAGCGCCTGGTGAATAAGCTGTTTCAGCACTAGCTCAATCGGAATATGGAAGCTTATGTGGATGACATGCTGGTGAAAAGCCTCGTTGCCGAGCATCATCCTCTAGATTTGGAGGAGTGCTTCCAAATCCTTCATAAGTTTCATGTAAAGCTTAATCCTGTCAAATGTGCTTTTGGCATTTCTATAGGAAAGTTTTTAGGTTATATAGTTCATCACCGAGGGATTGAGGTAAACCCAGCGAAGGTTAAAACCATTATGGACATGCCGACCCTGAGGAATATCAAGGAAGTGCAAAGCCTTACGGGAAGAATGACAGCCTTAGGAAGATTCCTTTCTCGATTGGAGGAAAAGGGTTTTTCCCTTCTATAAGATCCTATCGAAGGTGAAGAATTTTGTTTGAGATGCTGAATGTTAGGAAGCTTTTAACAAGCTGAAGGAACATCTAGCCTCACCTCCAGTCCTCACTAAGCCACATCAAGGAGAACTGTTGTATCTTTATTTGGTGGTAGTCGAAGAAGCCATGAGTTCGGTGATGGTCCGAGAAAAAGGTAAAAGGCAGAGGCTCGTCTACTATGCCAGTAAGCGGTTAATAGGAGCAGAGGTTCGGTATTCTCCCATAGAGAAGTTAGCCTTTGCCTTGGTGGTCTCAGCAAGGAAACTTCGGCCCTATTTTCAAGCTCATACCATTATTGTGCTTACTAAGTAACCTTTGAGGCAGATTCTTAGCAAACCAGAGCTCTCATGAAGGATGTTCAAATGGGCAATGGAGCTCACAACTTTTGATATTGAGTACAGGTCTTAGCCAGTTATCAAGGCTTAGGCGTTTGTATACTTCATCGTCGAAGGGATAGGATCCCCAGAAGCTTCAGAAGAGGATCAGAGGCCTTGGATGTTGGCCGTAAATGGGAGCTCGACCTTGGACGGTGGCAGAGCAGGGCTGATGATCGGAAGTCCTGATGGCTAGGCATGACCCTATGCCTTGTATTTCGAGTTTCGAGTATCTAACAATGAGGCTGAATATGAGGCCTTTTTAGTAGGATTGAGATTAGCTGAACAGGTTGGAGCGCAGCGAATCGAGGTGAGTTCGAACTCTAACTTGGTAGTACAACAAGTGAACGGGGAGTATGAGGCTCGAGAAGGTCATATGGTATGATACCTGGCTATGGTCAGGGAATTGATCGCGTGTTTTCAGTCAGTGAAGGTGGAGTATGTCCCTCAGGCCATGAACACGAAGTAGATCTGTTGTCCCGAATTGCTTCTTCCTCTTTTCCTATGAGCTCCCGAGAAATCCGGATCGAGTCTTTACCATAGAAGAGTATCGAAGAGTTCACCGATCAGTTATGTGTAGAGGACAAGCCTAGTTGGGTGGATCCTGTGTTATTATACTTGAAGAAGGAAAAACTTCCCGAGGATGACTCGGAAGCTCGAGAGGTCAGAAGGAAAGCCCAAAGTTTCATGCTAGTCAACGGGGAACTTTACAAGAGATCATTCTCGCAACCATTGCTCAAGTGCATCAGGTCTCACGAAGCAGACTATATCTTAAGGGAGATTCATGAAGGCATTTGTGGAAGCCATATCGAGGCCCGAACCCTCAGCCAAAAAGCTCTTCGGCAGGGGTACTATTGGTCGATGATAGTAAAGGACTTAGAGCAGTTGGTTAGGACCTACGATAGATGGCAACGAACCTCCAACTTGGTTCATTTACCAGCTGTCTCTCTAGCTCACTTGGTTACACCTTGCCCCTTTGCTCAATGGGGCATCGACATCTTGGGTTTTTTCCCCCTGGCAGCTGGTCAGGTTAAATATATCATTGCTGCCATAGATTATTTCACGAAGTGGGTAGAAGCTGAACCGGTAACTTCCATTACTGCTCGACGAGTGAAACAATTCTTGTGGAAGAATGTGGTATGTCTCTTCGGGATTCCTCAAGTTCTAATTTCTGATAATGACACTCAGTTCACTGACCGATTTGTCCAAGAATAGTGCCAAGAGTTGGGAATAAGGCAACATTTAACTTCGATGGCCCACCAACAGGCCAACGGCCAAATTGAGCTCAGTAACAGAACTTTGTTGCATTGTTTAAAGGCACGAGTGGATAAAGTATATGGTAGCTGGGGGGAAGAATTACTGAGTATTCTATGGTCTTACCAGACCACCGTGAAGGTATCTACAGGCAAAACTCCTTTCAACCTATGTTATGGTTCGAAGGCATTAATCCCAGTCGAGATAGGACTACCTACCCTAAAGGTGGAGCTCTTTAGCCCAGAGTCCAACGAGCAGAATCTAAAAGACAACCTAGACCTCCTTGAT
Organism: Diospyros kaki; assembly: GCA_036245055.1. Taxonomy (NCBI): domain Eukaryota; kingdom Viridiplantae; phylum Streptophyta; class Magnoliopsida; order Ericales; family Ebenaceae; genus Diospyros; species Diospyros kaki. Next base: position 38,481,488 of record BSEG01000016.1, read on the forward strand.
GAACTTTGTGACCAAACAAAGATTCAGCAGGCTGCCTACAATTGACATATTGAAAGATACTAGAACCGAAGGGTAAAAGCTCGGAGTTTTCTTCCTGGAGATTGGGTATTACGAGGGTAAATCACATTAAAGGTCACAAAACTTTGGCCTCTTTTTCAATTTGATCACTAAACTTCAATTCCTTGCAAAGTGATCAGAAAACTTTAAAATATTTTGCAATATGATCACTAAAGTGATTTTTGAACAATTTTTGGTCAAAATTGCTGACATGGCAATGGCCACATCATCGCCACGTCAGCGCCACATCATCATCATGTCAGTAATTTTGGCTAAGAACCATCAAAAAATCACTTTAGTGACCACATTACAAAACATTTTAAAGTTTTGTGATCACTTTGCAAGGAATTAAAGTTTAGTGACCAAACTGAAAAAAATATCAAAGTTTTGTGACATTTGGTGTGATTTACACGGTATTACAACGAGCGGATGTTCGAGGGGCCCGAGAAGCAAACAAGTTAACGCTGAACTGGGAAGGTCCCTTTAGAGTGGTGGAAGCCCTCAGCCCTGACACTTACAAACTCTAGACCCCCGAGGGTGTACCAGTTAAAAACACTTGGAATGTGTAGAATTTAAGGAAATTTTATGTTCTTTATTGACTTTGATTTTTGAAATAAATCTATTTTCATCTCATATCAGTAAAAGGTCTTGGCCGCAAAAGACCTAGGGGACCACCCCTGACAAAAAATAAGGCTAACTTTAGGGGACCTCGAACCCTTGACCAAAAAAAAAAAAAAAAAGGATCAGATGTGATCCTCGGAGGGCCTCGAACCCTCGACAAAAACAAAGGATCATATATGATTCTTGGGAAGGCCCGAACCCTCAACAAAAACAAAGGATCAGATGTGATCCTTGGGGGGACCGAAAACCTGCCAAAAAGCGAAGGCAAGCGAAGGATTAGATCTGATCCTTAAGAGATTTTTGTGTCTTGCGAAAATCAAAGGAAATTAACTAAGGTAGGTAACATTCAAATAAAGAAAATTTCGTAAAAGTAAGCAAAAATTTTTATTGAAGTATTAAGTATCAGTACAAAGGCATCTATTCGAAAGAAGATAAAGGTGTCGAGACGTCAAAGGGGATGGAGTCCACGTTAGGGTTTGGGAAGTGCTCCTTCGTGAATTTCTTCATATGTTCAAATCCACCCCGAATGACTCTTTCTAGCTTCGCAACGTAAGCCTCGGAGCTTCAAAAATCCTCGCTACAGTTTTGAAAGGCCACGCGGGCGTCCTTGAGGGCAGATTGAAGCTGGGAGTGAGCCATGTGAAGGTCTTATTTGCACTGAGAGTAGAACTCCATCGCCTCGACCTGCCCCTTCTTTGCCTTCTTCAGCTCCAAGGTGAGTTTCTTTATATTCTCTCGGAGCAGGTCGTTTGCACCTTTTGTGGCATCCAGATCCTCCCTGAGCTTGGAGTTGGCTTGATGAGTGTCCAACATGTTCCTTTGAGCCAGCTCCAGGTCCTCATGGCATGGGCTTCGACTTCATCGGTAAACTTGGCCTTCTCTTGCGCCAACTCAACGAACTTGGTAAGAATATGAACGTTGTGCTCAACGTTTTCTAGTTTAGAGAGGGTCTCAAGCCCTCAGAGCCTCTCAATCTCGGACTCTAAAGAGGAAATTCATGTTCAAAATTTTGACTCTTGACGGCCGATCGAATTTTGAAAACCCAAAGACTCTGGAAAATAGCAACAAAGTGAGAAGTCAAAGCCTATCTGTATGAAAAGAACCCGAAGGAAAAGACAAGTGATAAAAGTTACCCTTAGAATCTCAGCGCAGAAATCTGGTTAGCCCACAGCTGGCGAAATGCTGGAAATGGCCAAGGCTTTAGCGGGGTCCTCGATTGCTTTGGGGGCGGAGTTTGCGTCGATTGTAGATGGAGAGGGAGTAAGTTCTACCTTTCGGCATTTCGTCTGACGGGCCAATATCTCCTTCGTGGATAGCATGGAAGCCTCCTCTAATGAAGCTTCCCCTGTTAATCCTGGATGTCTTTCGAGTGCCAGAGATATTAATATCCGCTAAAACAGAAGGGATAGGAATGTTAGGAGGTGTTATGGATGACTCACTACTTGTAGGCGGCCGACCACCCTGAGCCTCCGCCCTAACCACCTCAAGTGCCTAGGCAATGGTCTTCTCATCATCTTTGGATAGGCCTTACGAGGGGGCGGGTGCTGCTGTAGCTGGTGGCTAAGAAGGTGGGGAATCCTTCTTATTTTTAGGCCCTGAGACCCCGCGGAAGGGCTCGTCGGGCAAGCCTCCGCGCCGTCCTTAGAAGCCTCCTGAAAGGTTTGAAGATCCCCCTCCCTCGTCTTCTTCGATCTGGAAGAAGCCGAGGATCCTTTACTCTTAGCGTTCCTTAGAGTTCTCTCGAATGGCACTAGGAGCCCTTTGCTATGAGAAGGCTTGGAAGCCTTTTAAGATGTTTTCTTGCTTTTGGAGGGGGCCGAGGGACCCTTTCTCTTGGGGAAGTCCAAGACCATCCCCTCGGTAATGGGAGAATAAGTTATCTCCCAAAGATTTTTAGCTGCGAGAGAAAGACAATGAAGGACAGTATTCGATAAGAAGGAGGAAGAAAGGGAAGGGCGAGCACTTAGAAGCTTCATCATCTAGGCCCGCTTTGATAAGCGTCGGGTTGGAGAGCCATCCCTCTTCCCAGTTCCAGCTCATCTTCATGAGCCTATCGATTGGTTCTTTAATGTCCTCGACGCTCGGACGTTTGTGCATGGTGTCCAGGTCCACCCATTACACACAGATCAAATCTCTGGTGTGGAGTCAAATGGTCGGGGCCGGACGAAGACGAAACGCTCTTTCCAATCATCTAAGTCTTTAGACCCCCCAAATTGCATAAGTGTGGAGGCCTTGGCTTTGAGTTCAAGGCACTCCTTAGTCACAATGAGACAACCCTTTTTCACTATCTTGGGTAAGATTGAGATCCAGCCCCCTAGATTGCGGTTGGTGGTAAATAAGTAGTCAAAAAGATCCCCCGAATGTTCTATCTTACCAAAATGGCAGATGACAATAAACCCCATCAGGTACCTCCACCCAAAAAGGGATAGCTAGGCTGGAACGATGGTGAGATGTTGCAGAAGCGACATAACCCTCCCTCGGGGGGCAGGCGGAAACCTCGGCGATGGGATGGCATGCTCGGAGATTGGGTTTATTATCACTCATCCACTCATCGGGAATCGCATATTTCTCTCGGAACTGTTGACACTCTGCTTCACTCATGCATTGGCAGGGAATGGAAGCGACAGGGTGATTCTCCCACTTAACGAGCTCTACATCGGCCGGGTTAAGCCTTCCGAATTCAGTAATCACCATTGCAGAGAGCGTTAAAGAGAAAACAAGGAAGACACAAAAAGGGAAGAGAACGTTCGCTGGCACAACAATAAGTTAAAACAGGAAAAGAGTCGGAAGAAGAAGCAAACAGAAGAATAAAAGTCGCCAATTAAAGCCTTAAGGGTGGAGAACCAAGGGGAAGGTAATGATGGGCATTAATTACCCAAGGGGTGTGTGGCTTGAGGCGTGAAAGGTTTTGACAAGGTCTGGGGAACAGACATGGACATCGGAACAAAATCGGTAACCATACCCTATAGGCATGCGCAAACGGAAGGGACACCTTAGCCCTTCGGACCCTCGGGATAAGAGGAAGTGCGAACCTTCAGAGACCTGAACACTCCTAGAGCCAATTAAGCTAGGGGGCTCGAGGAGTGAAGGGGGCTTGAGGAGTGAGGGGGCAAGTGATAAGGGAAAATACTCTCGGGTCCACAATTACTCCAATGCCCTGGGAATACGGCCATTGACAGCCGTGACATGTGCCTGTCAAGGAGCCACTCCCCAGACGTCATCCTACGTATGCTCGGTGATGACGCGTGGTAGATGCGTATCACTTCACCAGTTAGCCTGTTACTCAGTGAGGATCCTCTAGATTCCTCGGGATCAACCGTCCCACTAAGGATCATGGAGATGGGAGCTACCCCAAACTCCTCAGAAGCAATTATGGAATCCATATCGGTAAAATCCCAACTCCACGAAGAATGGGATAAGGATCCTAGTAATTTGAAAGAGGATCCTTACCTTAGCAGGAGGATAAATGGGAGAGGACTAGGAACGGGTAAGGGATCTTTTTCTCTTTCTAAACTTTAATATTGTACTCCTTTGGGTTGACGATATTCCAATAATCTGACTTGAACATCGGAGGGAGACCAGGTGAGCAAGTCCCCGACTCCATTGCAGGTACTCAGGCTGAGGCAAACGAAGGTGATTGGCTACCTCATCATCACTACCCATGAGAATCTTGGTTGCCTCCTTACTAAAGTGAGTAACTACCTCGATAAAGGGTGCATCTGAGTCCAAGTCGAACCTCTTGAAACTCTCATTATCTACCTTAGAAGACACTACCACCCCCTTGTGGATGATGACGTTAAACCTATTTCTCTAAAACTTGAGGACCTCGAGCTTGAAAAGGAATCGGAGTTAGAGCTCAAGCTCACTTCACTACTCAATCTCACATTTTCTATATCTATTTTCTTATAGGGGAAAGACATACCTAGATTGAAAGAGAAATAAGCCAAGGAAAGACGATCAATGACTTTGATGCCTGAGAAAAAAAGGGCTAACTTCATTCTTATAGGTCTTAGGGGAAGGCCAACGGGTGCTCGCCCTTATCGTCTTAGTGATGTGGCAGCTCCTACTCTAGAAAAAAAAAAAAAAAAGGCAGGAATGATTTCTTGATTGTGATTGAAGGGTTCTAGTTAATGCCCAAGCAAAGCATTAAATGCTAAGGATATGTCGGTCAAATCTCAAAAAGACCATCTTATCCTTAGCATCTAATGGTAAGGATGTGTTAGTTAAAAGCTAAAAACACCTCACCATCCTTAGCAACTAAGGATGTGCTAGGTAGAAGTGGAAAAGACCTCTTATGTCCCTACCTTAACCTTTACAACCTAGACTAGGGAGTAGTGGGGCAAGTGATAAAAGGGGATCTTTAGACCTCAAGGGACAAGTCCCTAAGTCCACAATAACTTAGATTTAATCCAAGGCCTAAAGGGCTGACCCTATCTGTGAACTCAACCTAAGGCTATCCAAGAAATAGAAACAAAAGAATTGAGCGAGCCCACACCCACGGCTAGGTCACCTTGTTCACCTAGAAGATCAAATTCGACTAGTCACATGACTGACTTGAATAACCTAGAAGCAATGTTATTATTTGGAATAATGACTGAGTGTTGAAAAATCTACTAGGAAAATTAGACCTTGTCTTTTTTTTTTTTTTTGTAGGAAGAACTGATCAAACAAGTTTCAGTTCGAGGATTGTTAAGATTACCTTAGATTCGAGAATAACTAGAAAAGAGCACGACTATCTCACGGATCAAGTGGTGATCAACCCCAAAACCCTCATTAAAACCCCATCTCACTGTGAGACTTTGCTAGACACAGTAAATGAATGATTTTATTCATTTATTTTCATATATTATTGAAAAAAAAAACCCATTAAAATGGACTATGAATGTGAACAAAAAAAAAGAAGTTATTTTTGTACAAAATTTTACATGAATCATTTTGTTTTTGATAATTATAAGCATTATATATCATGTAGAAAACTTAAAAATTATTTTCTTTCGGTAGCCCAAATTAAAATATTTATAAAGAGTCTATATGAAAAATAGTTAAAACTACAGAGTTTGAGTAAAATTTTAAAATATTATATGGACCCACTAGTAGTGTGCAGAAATTTAGTCTAAGCCGTTAAAACTTAAATCTAAAAGAAGGATTGATTAGTTTGGTTTGATTTGAGTTTTCAGTAAAACAATTTGATTTAAAAATTTTGAGAAAAATAGTTTTCAATTTGCATGTGAATCAAACCTTATGAGTTATATATATATATTATATTTACTTAAAATATATCTTTTAATTTTTCAGAAAATGTTTAGTCAATTTCTTATTTGAAAATTTATATACAAATAAGAAAAGAAAATTATAGAGCTTTTTGAAAATATTTTTAAATTAAAAACAAATCTGTTTAAAAACGACCCAAATGATATGGAATGTGATAATTCATAATTTTTCTAATTTTCTATGTAAAAAAAAAAATAAAGTAAATCTTCAAATTCAACGTGCTGATACACTGGCCATTGAGTATAAATTCTATTAACTAACGAAGCTTTGATCTAATGGCCTTAAAAGTTCTAGATTTGAATTTTTTTATGTTTAAATTATTTAATTATACTCATAGGATTATCATTTTTGCGCGGTCTTCCGTCGATCTTACTTTCGATTTTGGCAAAAAAAAGTAAATCACAAATAGAGACTTTGTCTTACTGTGTAGGGCAAAGAATCAAATCCACAACATACTAGTACAAATTTCAACTTATTACAACCCGATCACTTGATTTGTGTCCGAGAATTATTTAATTATACTCTTAGGGCTAGTTTGGCTAAACTTTTTTTTAGCAACGTTTAAGCTGGGTAGCGTTTAAGTAGTTGATAGCGTTTAAATTAGGTAGCGTTTAAGCTGATAACGTGTTTGAGTAGATATGTTTTTAAGCTGTCAGTGAATATTTATGTGTTTGGTTTGTAAAAACTGATAAACCATTATAGTTTGACAAAAAGACTAAAATATACATATTGCTTAATAATAGGAATAAAATTAAAAAAAATTAAATTTTAATACAAAATATTAAATATATTAATATAACATACATTAATATTTATAATATATATGTTAACATGTATATATATATATATATTTAACTATAATAATATATGTTATATATATATATACACATACAGTGAATGAACAATGAAGGCAACGAGATTGGCAGATAGAGGCAATGGGATTGGCAGATGGGGGCGACGGCGATTGTAAGAGGAGACAACGATGGACGCCACGGAGGCGACGGACGACAGGTCGGGGCAATGGACGACAGACGACGAGCTATGGCGATGACAATGGCTGGGGTGCTGGACGACGAGTAACGAGGACAGTTGAGGTGACGGCGAGGGCGATTGTAGCAGACGACGCGACTGTGGCTGTCGGAGAAGGTCTGGCGGCATGGGGAATGGCGTTGCAAAGGATGAAGAAGATGGGGGTATGGGTTGGAAATAGGAAAAATCTATGAGGGTAAATCCGTAAGAGAAATTCTATTTGCAACCATACGTTTTGTTCTCTACAATCTACTTTTAATATTCCTAAAATATCCTAAGATGAAAACTCATATTTGCCCTTCATTTAAATATTTGATGCTCAATCACATCTAATTACTCTTCAAGCGAGTGCACTTACTTTCTCGACCACCATCACCACAACCATTTTATTCACCCACAACTGAACATCGCGCAACCACTATTATTCAACATCGAGCATTACGCAACCACTATTATTCAACACCAAACATTACTCAGCCCAATTGTTCTCACCATAGCCAATTACTAGTTACTATCACTGATGTAAGATTATTACCTGCAAATGTTTACGCAGAGTTTGACGAAGAAGATAGCGAGTATTCCTGTTTCGGGGAGAAACAATACAATTTACAATATCTATCACTAGTTCAATCACATAATTTACACATATACGATGGATGAATTAAAAAAATTAATTAAAAAATAAAAAAATACCCTTTCGGTGCTTTGAAACCCCGAACCCCGAGATTCGGGGGCTAGGGGATGTCCCGAATCCCGAGATTCAGGACTAAGGGAATGTCCCGAACCCTAGGGTTCAGGGAACCCCTTACCGCTCGAACCCATGAGTTCAAGAGAATGGATACTATTATATATATATATTATAACTATATATATATATAATAATTTTGTATATAAATTATTTGGAATCATGCTACCTTGAATCTTTGGATTTATATTATATTTATTTTTTCTTGAATTAATATTGCTTTAATTTTATTTTATTTTTGAGTTAAATGCAAATCATAATAAAATTATGTTTATTTTTATTTCTTCAAAATTTATATTAAATTTATGACATTTTGTCATAAATTAAATTAAATAAAATCTAATAACAAATACTAAAATAAAATATTATTACAAATAACTTAATTCACGTTCAAAAGTTATAATTATAATAATACAGTAAATAACAATAAATAATTCTAGTGATCTAAAGAAGAAGAAGAAGAAGAGGGTTTGATAAGCGTGGGGTGTCTTTTTTGAGGGATGGTGTTTGGAGGATATGTTTGAAATAGAAATGGTTGCAGAAAGTAATAAATGTGGTTGTAAATAATAAAATCTAATATTTTACTTATACTGATTGTGAAGAACAAAAAGTATGGTTGCAAATAGAATTTTTCATCTGTAAATGAATCGGTCAACTCAGCTTTTAAAGTATAGAGCTTTTACAAAAGTTGGCCCCATGTAACTTTCTTCAAATACTGTTGGAGTAGCGTTTAAGCTACCCAGCATAAATACTGTTAAATGTATCTAAATAATCTACCAACTTTTTTTAATAACTTATAAGATATTAATACAATTTATAAGCCGTCAAATCGCTTTGCCAAACTAATCATTAATATATATATATATATATATATGGATAATGCTACACGGACGAGTGGAACGACAAACACATTGACAAACTCAGATTAAATGACAAATTTATCCTTTGCTTTAATTACAAATCTACCCTCAATCAATCAAAAAATTGAAACCCCCCCAACCCCTGTTTCTTCTTCTCCTCTCTCTCTCTCTACCCGCCCAACCCCTGTTTCTTCTTCACCTTCTTTCTCAACCCACTCAACATCTGCTTCTTCCTCACCCATTCTCTCTCTCTCCCTCTCTCCCACTTGCGACTGCGTCTTCTCTGCATCCCATTGCACCAGCTTAACAGCGGCCTTTACGTCTTGGATCGACCCGAGCATCTCAAGGCCCACCGCACCGTTTTGTACACCGGCAGTGACATCAAGAGGTCCGGCAAGCTCAACAAGATGTTCAACATCTCTACCGCTGATCCCACCCAACATACACTTGCCCAGCCCTCACGCCCCTCCACCTTCTCTTCTCAGCACAACAGTGGATCGCTCAGATCTGGCTCCAACTCCACGCGAGTGCGTGACCGGCGACTGCGTCTCCTCCACTTTCGACTGTCCAGCATCCCTTGGGTTTCTCGCGCGTGTGACTGGCTAAAGATTTCCCTTCCATGGCTTCAAACCCTTCTTCTTCTTCTTCTTCTTCTTATTCTTCTTGTTCTTCTGTATAAACTTAATTATAATATCTGAACTTATAATATTGTTATATCAATGTTTACATTGTGTATGGTTAGATGAGATGTATAAACTTGTAAAGTACATTTATTGATTGTTAAGAGTAGCTTGTGAAGTGGTTGTATGATTGTGAAGTGGGTTTTGTATGGATTAAGAGTAGTTTGGAGCTAGGAATTTATGCTTTATATATGGTGTTTGGCAGATTTCATAATCAGTATTTTGCAATTGATCATATGTGGGTGCAACTTCTTTTTGTTTTATGTTCTTTTTATGTAATTCTTGTTGGCTGTCCAATTTCTTGAAGGATGTTTTAAATTTTCATCATTTTTCTAATTTCTTTGTGAAAGCAATTATTGGTGATGGAGAACAAGATCATGTTTTACTTAAAAGAAATTTCTTTGTTTATGATTTTTGTTTTGCATAATTCATCATAATTCTCTTGAAACATTTTCTTGTGTTTTTGTTGAAGCAGGAGACTGTATGATTCAAGAGTAGTGTTATCTTCAAGAGTTCTGAATTTTGTAATTATCTTATATTGAGGAAATGAATTGTTGAACTCCTCATGTAAATTATTTTAAGTGAACTTAATATTCTGCTTTTGAATTTGTGGCTATATAATGAATTTAATATTGTTACATTCGTGGTTTGTAATGAATTTAGTATTGCAGCATGCATTTGTAGTTTGTGAATCATTTTTTATGATAATAGGTAAATTTAACATTTGGAGTTGTTGAGTTTTCGATAGTTGAAGTATATCACCAATGCTTTGCTTGCACAGTTATCTTATTCTAGCCATAGTTACCAACGCAGAATGTGTGTTCTTTGAGTACCATGCACCATTAAGTGTCATCATTATATAATTTTGTATATCATTTTTGCCGCCGTGTTAAATACCACGCTACTCGCAGCTCTATATCATTTTTGCAAGCCTCTAGTAGAACATGTGTGGCATAGATGTTTTTTGGTAAACTCAAAGCTATTACCAAGGATTATCAACGTGAGTGGGCTACAAAGTGCATTATTGTGTCAACCAGAATAAGGCGTTCGGCGACATGAATGAAGTAACAGATAAGAAACTATCAACCAGAAAGCCGAGCAAAATTTTCTCATCATTCTTTCCATTCTAACGCCGACAGTACCAATAAACAAACAGATCTCAATGACAATGGTCCAATCCAAGTAGGAAGATGATGATATTATGTGACACTGGAAACAAGGATACTTGTACAAAATTATAGGACATGGATGGAGATGTAAAAAGTGAAGCAGATGCACTCTGATTGTTTAGAATGAAGGCTCAAAAACTATCTTTGACTTCGGCCATCTCCTGCGCATCAACGTGCACGTCAACTGCAAAGCTCGAAGCACAGCTCATCCAGACTTGGGCTGCTGTTATGACCATCCAACATGTAAAACCAACTTCATTATGCGGAGCTGTAAAACCAACTTCATTATGTCATTTCACAATTAAAGCCATAAGTGAACCACAAAGCAAACACTACAGAATCCAAAACCAACTTCATTATGGGGAGAAAAAAATAAGAGAAGAACAAAATATTTCAATAATACAACCCCAATATCAGAAGCTAAACAATCAATTTGCACATAACAAACAAAGTTTTACTGACATAAATAATCTTTTACACTAAAGCCACATATCTAAATCTACTACCATCATTTTTCGTCAGCCATACAATCCACAAAAAATAACTCAATAACTGTTAGTTAATATTCTCCCATTTATACACTGAAAAGTATGTAAAAAATATGATTAAACAGTACAAATTGTTACACTATTAAGGATATCAAAAAATTACTATACTGTTGTTGCAGAAAACAGTGGGGTAGAACATGCACGGAAGAAAGCACTTCAATAGGGAACAAAAATGAAGTTTTGCTTCATTGCTTGGCCCTCATGCAATTAGGCTTTTGCAATTCCTTTGTATTTTCCAGGGGTGAACTACATCAATCCACCTTGAGGGGGTTAAGGCTTGTTGCTGTTGAGCTGCATTGCGAGTGGCTCATATTATAAGTGAAACTCTACTATTAATTATCATTTGTGATTTGCCTTAGATTATGAAGTCTGTAATTGAAGTATCAATCCTAGTTCAATTAAGATAAGCTTAGCATATAAATGGTGAACCTTTCTCCTACGTGTTGTTGGCTTTATTTTCACTTGGCTTTTCTCCACCATGCTCATGATCTGTTCAGTTAATGAATATAACAGGGCAGCTTGTTAAGAAGAGGAAAGTTGTTAAATCACTTTTTGATTATTGTTAATTAGCTAAACTAATTTCGATTAGTTAGATTTGTTAGAAACAGGATTTTTCGTTTCTGTTTTCCTTTTCTTTCTTTCTTCTGTATATAAGTTCTATTTTTCGTTCATCAATGAGATTGAGGCATTCATTTCATAACACAACTATCTTGTGTGAGGCCACATTAGTTGTTTTAAGTGCTATATTTACCTGGATAATGCACTAGTTATGAAAACTCTTACTAATCCACAAACTCTATTAGGGTTGCCCCAACCTACACCTACTCTGTACCAATACCCACCTAAAGCTAAGAATAACAGAAGTAAAAAAAGACCTAGAAAAAAGAAGAAAAAATTAGGTTGACTGAAAGGCTTGATTTCGCTACGCACTAGAGCACTCGGAATTTCCACAAGGCTTTTAGTTCTCACTCATCCCGGGCGATTCTTCTTGGCTTGGCCATTAAGGAGTCGTTTTGGCTTTTGACCAAGAGAACGAGCTAGACAGAAAAGGTACCACAGAAAAAAGGTCGACCTCACTCTCAGTAAACCGAAGCAAAGAAAGAGGAAGAACCAAAGCTAGGCCATTCCATTAGAGAAGTTCTTTACCATTGAACTAACATTTAGGGACGACTGGATAAGCAATCAATATCCTATCTAGGAAAACTACTTCTGCATAAATTGCTCCTCTAAACATACAAAAATAACATACCAATGTTGTTTTCAAAACTCGTCGAGGGGCGTCTGATTGACTTCCCACTTGGATTCTTGCTTCCATCAGAAATTTCAAAGCTTGTCGGCGGCGGCAGGGAGAGATGAAGCCAGTGGAGTAGGAGCGTCTATATTATTAGATAGTATTTTGGATGGGAAAGAGAGAGCGACCTAAACCCTAAATCAGAGAGAGAGAGAGCTGTTAACAATGGGGGAATAGCCCGTGATGGTGAGGACGAAGAGCCAGCGAGCTAGCGAGAGAGAGAGAGTCTTCGACAATGGGGAGTGGAGAGAGTAAGAGAGAGAGAGAGCGAGTAGAGTGACCTAAATCCTAATTTTCAAATTAGGCGAGAACAGAGGTTGAAAATTAACCCAAAATTGAAACCAGAGTTATCGCGAGATTTTAGTGTCAAAATGTCGCGATAACTTGGGTTTGTCAATGCGTTTGTCGTTCCATTCGTCCGTGTAGCATTATCCAATATATATAGTGTGCTCTTAATCTGAAAAAATAAAAATTAGAATATGATTAGCTTAGCTGCCATCAGGACAAAGTTCAGGTATGGCTCTCCACGGAGACACCTTCGTCAACACAATTCGCAATTCCTTTGTTATATATATGTATGTATATGACTACCAAAGTCCAATATCTCATCCAGAGATCATGGCTTCCGGCAAGCCTCTGCAAGCGGCAATGGAGGATCAGATAAGGAGCCATTGATTATCTGCTTCGCGACAAATCGGTTGGCTGCCTCTGTGTAGTGAATTCCATCCCAACTGATGTATTTCGACGGATCGCTGCACGATTCTGCCTTGAAATCCTTGCGTCCACACGGAATGTACCGATCGTCGTAACTCCCGCAGCAGAACTTCATCGGATCGTTGAATCCTGAGACAGCGACGACGGCATCGCCGGATTAAAATCACGATTGAGGAAAGCAATTCGAACTCGAGAGCAATTCGAGCTCAAAAGCAAACCGATTGAATTCTGTTAAATCTTACCTAGCTTCCGCGCGTTGCTGATGAGATTGTATTTGGCGGAGTAGACGTCGACGTAAGTGAGTGTTGCGCTAGGGTTAAGCCCTCGGAGCTTTTGGATCCTGGCCTTGAGCTGTTTGTTGAACTCCTGAATCAAGTCGTTCTGGTCCATGGAGCAGCCGTTCTGGTCCACCGCCGATCCAGGATTGTTCTTCAGGTAAGTCTTGGCGTGGTACGGCAAGCAGCCAAGGGGCCCGACGTTCAGAACCATGATGACATTAGCAGCATACCATTGATGCAGAGCCTGGAATTTTGCAGATCAAGATCGAAAACAACAACATGATTCATCCATTGAAACATAGCTTATGATTGCAAAAAGATCATTGTCTAGACAGACACGCCTGGATATTGTAGTCGAAGGAATCGAGACGAGCAGGAATGGACTTCTGGGCTTCGGCCGCCGTGGAATTGAGTAAGTCGAAGGCGAAATCGTTCTGTCCGATGTCTATTATGTAGAGAGCCTCCGGGAACTCCTCTGGCCTCGGGAGCAAATTCAATGCCGTGTCGTTCTTCATGCCTGTAAGGTACTATCTTTGTTAACCAAAATAATAGATTGAAAAAAAAAGTAAGTATTTTGAATAAAAATATTTTATATTTTATTTGTTAAATTTATATAAAAAAATTATGTGACTTTTTATTTTAAACTTTTTAAATAAATTTATTTCTTTTCTATTTAGATAAATTATCTTAAACTTTACAGATAAATTATTTTAATACAACCTTATCTTATTCATTATAAAAAATGTTATCTAAAAGGATATTTTTTGGACCTACGTTTATGGTTTCATTTCAATAATTAAAATGACAAAAAAAAGGTAGTTTTATCTGGATAGATTTTATTTAAATAGATTTATTGTTATATTCTATCCAAAGAGATTTATTATTTAAAATAATAGTAAGAATCATGATTAATGATGATGTCATTATTTATGTCCTATCTTCTCGTTAAAAGAGGTTAAGGAGACTATGTATAATTATGTTCTTTATCTAACACCTCTTTCAATAAAAATGCAACACATAACTAATAATATTGTTATTAATTATGACGCTTAGCATTATTTTGTGGGTGAAATTAAATCATCATTCATCACATAATTAGTCATGCTCATTATGAAAAATTTAATTATTTGTACGTGACATTTTAGACACGATTTTAATAATTAGCACTTCATGATATAAATTATTGAGTTGGGATTTGCTCGAGAAAAATTAATATTGAGCTGTGGCAGGTAAACGTGACGACTATTCACCTTTCGATGTACAAAATATTAGAAAAATATCATTTTAACATTTTCAAAATATTTTAATTCTTTATCTCTACTCCAAGTATTTATCCCCAATATAAATACCAAAAAATTATTCATCAAAAAACAACACAAACCAAAATCAAATTAAGAATAACTTTGATTGCTCTAGGGGAATAGATTGAGTGGTCATATGAGTAATATGTTAGTGTCATTCTGGTAGGTTACGATTTTAATCTTTATTTTGTGTAAGGGTCAAAAACTCAATTTGTGATTTACTTCTCCTGACATAATCGAGAGTACGAGTATTGAGGATCGCAGAAGAGCGACTATCCCAAAAATCAACTTTAATTCAAAGAAAGCAAAACTTGATTTAAAGTAATAATTTTTTCTTTGAATTTATTATTTATTTTTAAATTATTAAGTCATAATTTATAAATAATAAAACTTGTGTTTATCTACTTTTGAATGAAATTTATATTTAAATTTGATTAAATAACTTATGCTCTATTCTTTTTTTTGTTTTCATATTATTTTCAATTTTTTAAAATAGTGAAAACGTGTTTACTTTCATATTTCTAAAAACGTATTTTCAAAAATAAGAAAAAATTTTGTAAGAAGAATTCAAAATAATCAAAAATAGTTCTAGTTATTTTTATTACAAACACACTCAAAATTTTTAAAATACAGAAAAAGTTACAGATAAAAAAAATATATTTTTAGTAATCTCAAAATAAATACTGAAAACATAAAACTGAAAATGAATTTAAAATTCAAAATTATAAACTGAAACACAAATTGAGAACTCTTTATGTTTTCGTTTATTTTTAAATATAAAAATTATATTTAGAAACAAATTTCTATATTATTTTATTTATACATTTCCTCACATATTTATTTTTTATTTTTCGTGCAACCTAATTTATACATTTTCTCGAGAAAAAAAGAGGCCTGTGGAGGGGAACTGACCGTCGGCGGTGTGGTTGTTAAAGCGGTGGAGGGTTAACGACTTGAAGTGATTGAAAAGGAAGAACTGGCGATCCAGACTGTAACGGCTCCAGCCTTTTGCAACATCCAGAGACGATCCTCCCAGGGCGAAGCTAGCGCCATGTCTGTAATTTCTGTTGTATGTGTCGAAATAAGCCCCCAAGTACGGAAAACCCAAGTGCTCAGCTGCATAATTCAACAATTAATCCCAGCAAACCACAACGAGAAATCTCCTCGATCGGAGGAATATTCTACCAACAGCTTCCATAGAATCTAATCAAAAAAGATATATATATATATATACATATGTATATATATATCTTTGGATTTGGATGCCTACCGATAAAATCGATGATGAGGCGACCGTCGCAGAACCTTCCAGAGTACTTGCCGAAGAAAGTCTGGCCGTTTGGCAGATCCAGATCGGCGAACATCGCTTGGTGTTGTCCGATATCGGAGTTGTTGTCTCCGAAGCTGAACAGCGCTGGAAAACCACAACTCTGAGGCCCATGGCCAGCAGCTACGTCCGCCTCAACACTGCCAACAGCCGCGGCGGAAAGCACGATCCCGAGAGCCCAGAGAGCCATGGTTCCCGCGCCCCCCAAGGCTACCTCTCTCCTATTCGAGAACAACAGAAAGAGAAGCCGCGAATGGCAACTTCGGATAGTTGCTCGCCCGATCATTTATACTGGTCGAGATGCCGACAACTTGTCGGAGCTTCCAGTTCGATCCGGAAAACGGGGTTTCGCCGGCCGGAAAGGGAATCCTCACACGTCGGCATTTTAGATCCTAGATTGTAGCCTGTAGGGGCTGTTTAAACTTTGGAAAGGGAGGGATTTGGGGTCGGCCCAGTATCGAGACTCGTTTTTGCCCTTGCAAACTCCAAGTTGATCTGGTTAAAAAGAATTTAGAAATGGAGTACAAAAATTACAATTTATTTATATATTGTAACTCAAATTAAATTATTTTTAGTAAATAATTTATTTACTAAATAAAAAGTTATAAATATATCTATATATATGTTTATCCACCCTTCAGCCTCAGCCTCATCTCAACAAAGTCGGTTCAACAAAATTGAGTGCTTCCGGCGAAAAGGTTCGTTGAGGCCTTCAAGTATTAACTTTTTTTATAAAAAATAAATAATATATTTTTTTATATAAATATTTTATTATTTTATTAAAAAAATTAAAATCTAATTAATTACAAAATATAATAATTTCTTAACGATAATAAATTTTTAACTAAAATATAATGTTTCAGATATAAATAAATAAAAAAGTCAAACAACTTATTACAATAAACAAAAAAAATAAAATTAATTTTTCTTGAAATTCTAAAAAGATTAGTGTAAGAAAAAACTAACTTATAAAAGAAATCAAAATAAAATATTAAACTGATAGTATTAAAAAGATAAAATTCAACAATAAAGAACAATTTTTTATTTTATAAATATGTGTTGAATAAAAAATATATATTTTATTTGATTATCTAAGTCAATTAATAAAATATTATTATTAAATATATATATTATAATTTTTTAAAATTTAAGCCTTTTAAATTTGGGGGCTTATGCCATGGCATAAATGGCTTAATGGTTGGGCCCCATTGCATCTCAAAAGATATATAAAATAAATAACATAAATAATTTTTTGACCATGTTTATGAATAAAGAGATGATATAAATATATATATATATATATTTTTTTACCATATATTTGTCAGACATGAGCTATTGACACCACCTCCCATATTGTAGAGTTGGCAAATGGATGGGCCGACTTGACCCGACCCGATCCAACTTGCCTCCCGCTTAGTCCACCTATTTCGTGGGTCGTGCTAAATTTGACCTGCGAAGGAGGTAGGCTGGGCCAGACAATGAGAAATAAGGGTCCGACACAGCCCTATTGTCCTTAATACACAGGCCAAGGCGGGCTGGGCCTAGCCATTTTGATGAGTCATCCACATTTTAGTGGATCACCCCCATTTTTAGTTAGTTGGGGCCGAGCCACGTGGCGTGGCCCTATTTTGGTGGGCCACTCTCATTTTTGATGAGTTAAGCAGGGCCACAGGCCACAAAATACTAGCCTGACCCAACCCACTTGCTACAATACTGGGCTAGCTCGGATTGGGCTAGGAAGTGGGTTGGCCGGCCAAGCCCATGGGCTGCCCGGCCCATTTGTCAACACTACCATAGGGTTCACGCCGCTTCCTTTAAATTGCTCATGTGAGATAATTGTCATGCTATCTATATGAATAGATGGCAGGTGACAGGAGGTACCAAATTTGATTGAAATGTGAGAACGGGCAGCGGTCCTTCCCTTTCTTTCTTCACAATCACGTACACGTTGGATGGTCTCGGCTCGGCGCATTCTGTAAATGGCATTATTCTCATTTGCAAATCTTACAACTACTACAGAAACTAGCTAATTATTATTAACATATTCATCAACACTACAGTAACAAAGTCCAACTCATCACTTCACTCCAATTACCATATCTCCATTATATATACATACGCATACGCATACGCATACGCACACGCATGCACAAATATTATCTAAACACAGAATTTTAATATTTTAATGTTATATATTGTACATATATATATGGACGGAGGAAGGAGACAGCTTACTCAAGGATTAACCAGCTGAACGAAGGCCATTGGAACCGCATTGGTAATTCATTCGGATTGTAGACTACTTTTTCTTTAAAGAACCATCTCTCTCTCTCTCTCTCTCTCTCTCTCTCTTTGTTGATTAACTTTTATCTTTATTTATTTATGCTGCTTCAGGTGCAAATCAAGACAAGACTGTTTATCTGAAGAAAAAAGAATTAAGACTCTCTTTGCCATTGAATATTTTTCAGGTTTTTCCTTAAAAAATTGTTTAAAAAGTAAAAATATGTTTGTTTTTTAATGTGCCGAGGGATCGGCACCTCACCTTCGTTTTTTTTATTTTAAATTTTGTGTATATATATATATATATATATATAAAAGCCTTATTATATACATATATAACCCTACAAATCTATTTTTATTCTTCTATTAATCAAGTAAATTCTTCTTTTGGTGTTATTTCTCAATAAAACCTTATTAAAATTCAAAGTATTATTTATTTATATTGTTTAAAAAATTAAAAAATAACTATACTAAATAACAATTAAGATTTTAATTCACGATCTCCATATATAATTATAATAAATTTAGAAACATTTTTACCCACAATAATCAAACCTCTTTGTATAAAATTATATATAAAAATCAAAACTAAAATATAATTATCAAACACTTGCAAAGAAAATATTTAATTGAAATTATTTAGTTTCTTATTTAACAAGCATAGTATATACTTAGAAATATCGTTGGGAGAGTGTGTGAGAAGCATTAATTTAAACTTTAAAAAACTATTTTTTGATTATTTTTCTAATAGTAAAACCGTACAATATAACTATTAATTATATTTTGCAAAATGAGTTATATAAAAATGTAATATTATATCCTTCCCCCTCATAAAGTGTTAAAGATGACAATATAAAAATATTCAGCAATACGCTAAGTAATTGACTATAATACCCTCTTTTTTTTTTCTGTGGACAATAGTTCAATTTCTTTGAGATGAATTCACATACAGATCATTTGTGTGCTCTAAATTCAATAATGCATACCCAAATTATAATTACAGGTCTTGCAAAAATTTCATCATTATAAAAAAAGATAAAATAATAAGAATGGTGATTACAATATTGGAGAAAGTAGAAACAAATAAGCTTCTAAATGTGTGTGAAATGTGTTTACAAGTCTTTAACAAAGAAAGAATGGGAAATTACGCTTCAGATCAGATGGCTGGGATGCTCCTTCCCGAGCTGTTAACGTTCGCAAAGAACCCTAACAGATCTTTCCTGTAGGGAAGAAACGACTTTCTCTTATTGCCTTCCTCCCGCGCTCTGTTCTGCACGTAATACACTTCGTGAGGCGGCGACGACGCCTTCCCGCCGACCCTAGAGACTCTCTTCTCTTGCAATTTCCCAGGAAACCTGGATTCGTCGCCGGAATTTTGCCTTGACCTCGAATTCTCAGCTCTCTCGACTTTGTCGGGATTCCGATCTCTGCGCTTCGGAGTCAAGAACACGAATGAGCTCTTGCCGTCGCTGTTGCTCCGCCAAAGCAAATCTCGCAATTTCCACTTCTTCGACGCCGATCCTGTAGATTTACTCTTCTTGCACCTACTCGGCGATGCTTCTGCTACATTCGGCCTCCACACACAGTATGTTCCCGGAGCTACACCTTCCAATTCGTCCGCTTCCGAGGACGACGACGACGGAGGATAAGGCTCTCCTCTATCCTCAGTAAACAACTTCTTCAAGGTCAGTCGTAGAGTCGATCTGACAGGCTTATCATCGTCGTCGTCGTCATGTATCGGAACATCGCGATTGAAGATAGGGAAAACCCGATGTACTTGACCGTGGAAGAATATCTCATCCGCCGTAACCTCTAGATTGCTGCGTACCAAAGTGAATTCGAACTCCTCCTCCTCCTCCTCCTCTTCATAGTCTACGACGTCGTTCGATTCCTCGTCGGCGAGAAATTGCTCTACGACCTTGTCGGCGACATCAGCAACTCCGTCGGAAGAGTAGCTGTTGAAGCTGAGGCAGAGACTTCGATCTCCAGTCTCCGGCGCTGGCGCTTCTACAGGCTTCCGTTGTTCGCGTTCTTCCATATTTAAGGTCATAGATACAAAGAGAATGGAAAAGATTTCACAGAAAGCTAGAGCGAGCGAGCGAGCGAGAGAGAGAGAGATGAGAAATGAAGGGTCTCAGGTTGATGGCGGGGGCCTTTTATCCGTGCGGAAGAAGAAGAATTCGCATCGGGCGTCAAGATCATTCATTCACTTCTTCCTTGGTTTGACAGCTGTCAAGAATTTTGCGCACACGTGTGTTTCTAGAATACTACGTGGAATTGCAAATTTGATCCCAAAAAAAAAAAAAAAAAGCTGTTTGTTCAATTAATTTAATTTAATGGATCTATCTAGAAGAGGAGGTCCTAAATTTACAAAAACAACATTAATTAATTACATTAAATTTGAATTAACCTAGCTAGCTAGCTAGGTAATTGAGTAATACCTTAACTATAATTAATTATGACCTATATATATATAGATTATTCTACTTTGCTCGAATTAATTGACATACGGGATGATTAAAAATATCAAATGTCAAAAATATCCTCATCTCAAAAACACCGCACGCACGTTTAAATAAAATTCGAACGAATTTCATCTATAATGAAATTTATCGAAGTGAACTAGGCAGATTTCATCTATTCATAACAGATGAAATCTGCTCACAGAATGTGGGCACGGTGGATTGTTGAAGTCCGTCGATAATTTTTTGATAAATTTGTACATCAACTTTTTTTAAATACTGTAGCATGACTCTATATATATATATATATATATATGCTAGATTTCTAACACATTTATATATATATATATATATAGCATATTCAACCAGATTTTTTTCTACGCCATCCAATGACGAAAACTCCGATTCCGCAAAAAGTCCTCCGCCCGGCCCACCATATTTCCCGCGTTCCCAAACAAATCCTTATTCAGAAGCAGTCGCTCTAGGTTATCATGGAGTCCACATTCTAGAAGTACCATATACATACATACATATACACACACATTTATATATTAGACTAAAACCAACGGTTTCTAGAATGAACCAATCACCAAATTAACGTCGTTGGGGGAATGGGGATAGGGAAAACTTTATTAAATAATAATAATATTCTAATCTGATAATCTAACCCGTAAATTTCTTAAGTTTGACCGTACGTGTGATTATGCGGAAACGAGCTCAATAACATATGCTCCCATCGTACGTATCTCCCAACAAAGGTAGATAGAATTGTTTAAGTAAAAAGACCCTATTTCACAGAGGAGTATGTTTCCCAATTCCATGCAAATTTATGGAATTAAAGAGGCTTTATCCCATTAGTATATATTTACATATTACCTAATATTAGTGATGTAAATCAGGCTGTTGTCCCACCATATCCATGTTTAACAACACCACACAAATGATAACAACTAAGCCAATCAAAAGGTTGGTATTGGTCTAATTAAAATCCATGTGTCATTTGAAGTGTCACCCTTTGTGAAAGACAAATGATGATGTGACATTCATAAGTCTATATTGTGAAGAGTATAACACGACGTCCTAATGTCAAATTAAGGTGAATAACCACGTGAAGATGATGGACAAAATGCGTTGATAACTGAGAATCGTGAAAAAAGAAGAATCTTGATCTCAAATTATAAAATAAAAAAAAATCAAATGATTGAAATCATTGATGAACTAAAATCAAATCATTGATTGAAATCATATGAATGCATTATAAAATTTATGTTTATTTTTAAATTGAATAACTAATAGTTATAATTTTTTATACTAAAAATTATATTTATATAAAAAATTTATATTTTTTATTTATACATTTTCTATTTATATTTCAATTTCGTATCATATTTATTTTTCACATTCATTTCATTTTCATACAACTTAGATCATCGTTCCTTCAATTATTGCATATATGTGTTTAATAACACCACACAAATAATAACAACTAAGCCAATCAAAAAGTTGGTATTGATCTAATTAGCATCCATGTGTCATTTGAAGTGTCACCTTTTGTGGAAGACAAACGATTATGTGGCATTCATACGTCTATATCTTGAAGAGTATAACGTGTCGGGCCAATGTCAAGTTAGGGCGAATAATCACGTGAAGATGATGGGCAAAGTGTCATGATGATAGAGAATCGTGAGAAAGAAAGAATTTTAACCTCAAATTATAAAATAAAAATAAAAAATCAAATGATTGAAATCATTGATGAATTAACAGTCATCCATGAATGCATTATAAAATTTATGTTTATTTTTAAATTGAATAACTAATATTTATAATTTTTTATATTAAAAATTATATTTATATAAAAAATTTATATTTTTTATTTATATATATTTTTTATTTCTATTTCAATTTCATATCATATCTATTTTTCACATTCATTTCATTTTCATACAAATTAGATCCTCATTCGTTCAATTATTGCATATACGTGTTTAATGACACCACACAAATAATAACAACTAAGCCAATCAAAAAGTTGGTATTGGTCAAATTAGCATCCATGTGTCATTTGAAGTGTCACCTTTTGTGGAAGACAAACGATGATGTGACATTCACACGTCTATATCTTGAAGAGTATAACGTGTCGGGCTAATGTCAAGTTAAGGCGAATAACCACGTGAAAATGATGGGCAAAGCGTCATGGTAATAGAGAATCGTAAAAAAGAAAGGATCTTGATCTCGAATTATAAAATAAAAATACAAAATCAAATAATTGAAATCATTGATGAACTAACAGTCATCCATGTGTGCATCTATGATATTTTTGACAAACTCGAGCCCTTAAGTTTGAGGTATGAAAACTATTTTTGTTCTTAATTTTTAGCGGTTTAAGGTTGACAAAAATTTTATATACCAAACTAAAGCCGCGAGCTTTGACAATGGCATAAAAGAATGTTAATTTGCACAATGTAAAGCCTCTTTGTTAATTTGATCTCTTCAGATTGGATCGACTTAAAGGGAAGTCCATGCTGTTGAGATTTGGATAAACACGATATTTTTCTTGACAAAAGGAACAAAAAGTTAAAGAACGATTAATTAATGATGATATATAAAAAGTATATTAATCAAAATAATGCGTAATTATTAAAAAAAAAAAACACAATACGGTGTCAAAACCAAAAATGACTTGCAAATATTTTCTACAAAAGTCCTTTTTTTATATTTTTTTGTAAAATATTTTCTTACAAACTATTTTTCATATATTGTACTATTTTCTCACTTCACTAAAAAAAAAAAAAAACAAAAACGAGTTTAGAGAGTAATTTTTTGTTTTCATCTTTATTAAAGACAAATATGGAGAGGAACTGGAAAAAAGAATTTAGAGATGGAATCAAAGATTAATTTTTTTCATCTCTATTTTTTTTTTTGCTCAAAGATAAATTTAGAGACAGAACTTTTTCATATCTAATGTGTGTGTGTTTTTACCCTGACATAGTCGGAAAACATCCTGTCTCTAGATTAGAGATGAAAAATTGACTTTAGAGACAAAATTTAAAGACGAATTTTCTCTCTCTCTCTCTCTCTAAAATTTGAGACAAAAAATATTCTATCTCTCTGCATTTTTCCCTGGACAAAGACAAAATTTTTCCTATTTGATTTCAGAGATGGAAGAGTTCCATCTCTAAGTCTGTCTTTGAGGTTAGAGATGAGTACAAATATGCTTTCAAATTGACTCAAACCTAGAACCAACTAAAAATAAGGGTCCTAACTTGAATCGTTTGGCCACTAGGCTAAATCACCAATTTAATTATTTAACCATTCTATTTATTTTAATTCTATTTTACATTTGAATATAACCTAATATCATAAATTGGATATACTTATAAAGTCTTTGAAGGAAACATGGTTGAAATATTGGGTTGAATCAACAAAATATTCAATCTATTGACAGAACCAATGGTAGTTTGTTTGTGTTGTTACATGGTTACAACAATAAATTTGTAAAAGAGGAAACTGTCGATGAATAACCTTCGTATGGCTGATTCGAACGATGGATGACTTTCGTGGGGTTTATTTGAGCGATGGATGACTTCTTCGGGCAATGGGTGACGTGTGGATTGTCCAAATGATGAGTAATTATCGAGAGAGATGCGTGACTCTCCTAGGGTGGAGTGACAGCGATGGATAAGTCTTCTGGGGGTCACAGCAACGATGGATGAGTCTCCCGGGAGTCACAACAGCCATGGATGAGTCCCTTGACTAGGTTGAGAGCGATGGATGACCTGCTGGAAAGAAAATCGGTTAGGGTCGCGGGTGAGAATCCTCCCGTGGAGCCTCCGATGCTTAAGTTAGTCCCTCGTAGAAGTGAAATGCTTGAAGGCAAAAAGTAAGTATGAGAATGAGAGGTTGCATATCGAATGAGGGGAAAAGACTCCCTATTTACAGCGATGGGAGAGACATCCATGTGTCAAATGGCCCTATTTTCTCGGCGAGCATCTCGGGGGCGATTTTGACCAAGTCTTGTGGGGTTATCGACGCGAGGGTGCATGGGTGCAGGCACGCGAGCGGGCGCATAGGGGTGCGCATTAGGCACCCTCGAGGGGCCTCTCTCGAGGGTGTGAAAGTACCCTAGAGAGACATCTCTCGGGGGGTAGAGGAGCGCCCCCCAAGGTGCTGCGTGGTAGTAGGAGGGGGGAAGCATGACCACTTTCATAAGGCCTGGGGACCCCCCCTCACGTTGCTGTGTGGTAGCAGGAAGGGGGGAAGTGACCATGTGTGGCCGCTTCATGAGGCCTAGAGGCCTCTCTTTTGGCTGTTTCAAGCAGCTAGACTTCCCATGTGGTGGTCTGCCACATGGCAGCTCTTAGGGTTGCCATGTGGCATTTATTTTATTTTATTTTATTTTCTATTATTCTGGTAGCCATAACAATTGCTTCCTACTCTTTATGTTGGGTGTCCCGGGAGGAAGAGTATCCTGTCTGCCACATTGCCCTATTTTTAATAGGCTTTTATTTTGTAGCAACCTCTTCCTTCACATTTCTCATAGTTGTTTGACATTCTGCTCCCTGGATGCCTCTATAAAAGGAGGTATGAACTTTTCATTTGGCCATTGTTTCAATGAGTCTTCTGCATTATTTATAGCTCTAGTATTTTAATATTTCGAGTTCTCATAAGCACCAATGGATTTGAGAAGATGTGGCTAAGTCTTCGCATGACGTGCTGAAGCTCATGCCCTGCAACAGTGGTCCATGCATTCAGTTCTTCATCTTTTAGGAGTATAGAGACGATGTCCTCATATGCTCCCTGCTCATAAGGTGACGGGGGCTTGGAAATATCCTCAAATTAACTCAAGAGTGTCCATGCCATTATTGGCTTATGTATCTACATTTTATTGAGAGATGAATTGGCATATTGGGGAATTTTCTCCAAATCCAAGGGTGTTCATGATGATTGGCGTCCTATTTCTTGATTTGTCGGATTACTTGTAAAATGATGAATATGACATCTTTTCTTGTAGGATAATGGCTATTATGCCATTCAGACGCCGGGCGAAGCGACGTAAGTCCCTTGCGAGGCCACTGATATTTGCTCCCTTGACGTATGGCTAATTACGAGATAACGATCTTATGCCTTCTCATTGTTAGGCTTCTTGCGGGTCAATGAGATGTGTGTGCCTCCTCATTGCCGGGCTGTGAGCATGGCAATGAGCCTATTTTTGTTATAATGTCACAGCTCCCAAGTTTCGCGTGTACATGCTTGTGGTATTGTAGGTATAACATCTATGTTTGCAACATGTTTTGTTCTCGCGATTCGGTGTGATGCCTACGCCCGCAATTACAAAGAATATACATCTTTTATTTTTGCGGTTCAGCGTAACGCCTACGTCCGTGATTAGTTTTGGTTTTCATCTTGTGGTCGGGATGTTAGCGAGACAACGAGTCTTTCTGTGTTTACCTCATTACCGGGATAGTAGTAGGGTAATGAGCCTTAGGTCACAAGGCGAAGTGTTGTAGGTTGTTTGTCGGGCAACAGATATTATGTCTCCTTTATGTCGGGGTTTTTGCAGGACAACAATTTTATTATCACCCCATTGTCAGGCTATGTGCGGGACAATATCTTATTTTTTCTCTATTGTCGGATTACGCGCGGGACAGTGGGCTTGTTATCTCCCTCGTTGCCGGGCTATGAGTAGGGCAACGGGCTTCTAGTTTTCACTTTGTTGTCAGACTATGCGCGGGGCAACGAGCTTTTAGCTTTCATCTCCTTGCCGGGCTACACGCAGGGCAGTGGGTCTTTCGTTCAAGAAAGAACCCTTGATAGAATCTGGTGGATAATAGTTGACGCTATAATGATAATTTATTTACAGAAGTGAGTACAAGCTTTTTGATGTGGTTTGGCCAAATGTGCCTACGTCAACAATATCATTTTGGACTCACATTATTACACTGCAAATAATTCAAATAAAAGAAATAATACAACTTAATCTTACATAATTTTCTTGGCAATCAATAAAGTCTCTTCACTTTGTTTCCCTTTTGTAGATGCAACATAGCACGTGCAAGCCTTCCATTGATCCCCTTGGACTTGTCCCATTCCTTGGGGTGTAGAAAATTTCATCAACAGATAGCAGGAAGAGACTACGGCTCTCATGTCATTGAGTAGGGGACGACCAAAAATTACATTATATGCAGTTGATGAGGCTTTAACCACCATAAAGCAGGCCGACGTGTTGTGCTCTGAGGATCAGAGCCCAATGTGACCAGCAACTGAATTGAACCAGCCACTGGGACAGGCTACCCGGTGAAACCATATAAAGGGGATGAGATATTTTTCAATCGATCTTGTGAAATTTGCATTTGCTCGAAGCAATTCCAATAAATGAGGTTAACTAAACTACCACTGTCTATATAAAATTCTCTCAATTGGGTGCTTTGTAATAACAACTGAGATTACCATCGGGTCATCATGTAGAATGATTACATCTCCTCTGTTGGCAGGTGTGAACATAATGGCCTCTTCATTTTCTCTAAACTCCATTACTGAATTGACCTAGTAGGCCAAATGGGCATAGGCCTTTCGGGAAGCGGAGCATCACCAGCCAAGGTTTCACCGCCCAAAATGACGTGTATAACCTGATGTATTAGTTCATTATCCAGAGGGGGATTCTTTTTGTAGTCGCTTCCTCTCTCTTGTTGTCTTGGATTATGTATTTCTTGTGTTTCCGGCCTCACTTCCCTTCTTTGTGGCTCCTTGTTATTTTTCTCTTCTTCTCGTACATATCTTTGTAAGTGCCCTTCTTGGATAAGCATCTCAATTTGATTTTTCAATTCCCAACATTGATTAGTAGAATGGCCACGAGTCCTATGGTATCGACAATACTCATCCTAATTCTTCCCTATAGGTCGATCCACCTTTTTTGGGAGTTTGATTAGGCTTGATCCTTTTATGGCTGCCAATATGGTAGACCGAGGTTGGGTGAGCTGAGTATAGTGATTGAATTGAGGCCTGACATCATCTAACCTTCGGGTCCACTCTTGTCGCCAATTAAGGTCTTCTTCAATATCTCGCTCTTTTCTTTTCCACTCCCTGTCTTCATCCATTACCACAATCCTCATTACTTTTGTATGGTGTATATATTTATTGGCCCTGACGAACAAATCTACTAAGGATTTTGGCAGGTCTAGGGATAGGGAATCTTAGAGAGAAGTCAGTTGCATCCCTTGAATCATGGTAAGCGATTCCATTTCAATTGGTAGATTACAAATCTCAAGTGTGGCATTCCGAAATCTATCCACGTAGTGGCGTAGGGTTTATTTACTACCCTGTCGAATGATAAGAAGATATATTGCATCATTCTTCCTTTGACTGTTGATAATGAATGCCTTAATAAACTCTGTTTTTAACTGCCCGAATGAAGAAATTGACGTTTCGAGTAAACCGTTAAACCAGGCCTGAGCGTACCCAGTTAAGATTAATGGAAAGGCCCTACACATTATCTTGTCGTCCCATCTATAAAGCATCATTAAAGACTCATAATTTTGCACGTGATCATAAGGGTTATCCTTGTCTGAATAAGGGTTTATTTGAGGCATCTTAAATTTTCTTGGCAAGGGTTTTTCCATTATTTCTATCAGAAATGGTAATTTTCCACGGGATTGCTCCTCGAAAACGAGTAATAACTTATTTTGTTGCAGCACCCGTTCAATCATGTTTTTCATGTTGGTTGTTTCTCGAGCACTAAATGCAATAGGGTTGTCATCAGGCTCATCACTCTGCTTGATTATAGATTTAGAGGAATTCCAACCCCCTTCAATGGGAGTGCAGGCCACCGTTTCAGAATATCTTCCCCTTTGAGGGCTTCGTCTTTGTCTTTCGACGATCCGTTCCTTCTTGATTTCCTCGATGGGGAGAAGTTTGGGTAGGAGCCCCTCGGGTAGGAGACCTTGGTCTGTTGTTTTGAAGAGAGGTAGATTGTGCATGAAAGTCGGGAGTAGCCTCTCAGTAAAAGCCATTTCCTGGAACCTCTTGACGTGCCCCATTGGACGGAACTGTTTCTGATATAAACTTTCTCAAGGTAGCCGGCATCGAGGCTCGAGGAACCAAACCCTGCAATATCCTAGCCATTTTACGAAGGGTTTGCATCCTTTCAACATGTTGTTGTCGTAACATTTCGTACTCAGCCATAGGAACCATGGGTGGGGCTGGTACGCTTAAGCCAATGTGATGAGGAAAATAAGGCCCTAGAAAAGCATGTGAGTTAATAAATGGTGGAGTTTGGAACTGAATATCCAATGGATGTGAATGCCCTAGGAAGTGCAGTTGTTGAGTGAGGGGTGGACGACCCTCACGAGCGGACTAATGGGTGAGAGGAAACTGGCCCTCACGAGCGGACCGATGGGTGAGAGGGAGCTGACCTTCACGAGCGGACCGATGGGTGAGGGGGAGCTGGCAATCACGAGTGGACTGATGGGTGAGGGGTGGCTGGCCCTCATGGGAAGTTTGACAAACCGAGGTGTTTGTCAAGGATCAAATAAATATTTGGTATTAGGTGTTCAGATAATGAGCTATGCTATGTCTTAGTTACTTGAATGGTCAGATGGAAATTTCGAGAATGAAATTTATTTAAGGAGGGGTGAATGTAATACCCAAAAATTTCAAAAGGACTCAAGAGTAATTTATCTTAGGGGCAAAAGTAAAATTTCAAACAAATGGAGGGTATAAAGGTAATTTATTATAGTTATGATGACCGAATCGACTGTAGGGAGTGCCCTGAAGCTGAGATGCCAAAGGAAAATGATGTGACATTAACGAGCATCCCAAGATATAATTTATGATATTTAAAGAAATTGGATCGGGAACGATTTTCGATACAGCTAAAATATAGCTGTCATTTAGGCTAGAAAATTGAATTATTGTAAGGGACTTTCGGGAAGTCAACGAAGGCTTGAGAGAGCTTCAGTTTTTCATGAAGAACAACCCTTCAGCAGTTTTAGGAAGAAACGAAAGGGTTTACAGCCAAAACGAAGATTCGGGCCTAAGTGCAGTTTTCTAAAATTGCTGGAGGGAGGTCGAAATGAGGTGCTTCCAAAATCTTCAGGATCCAAATGGAAGTTTTAGGAGTTTAGGGCCTTAAATAAAATATTGAAAAGTTAAGGGGCTAAGTGGAAAGGGCCAAAGTGAGATTGCCCAAACTTGAAGGGGCCAAAATGCAAAATCAGCAAAGTTGGCCAAAGGGAAACCGACCAGCAGGTTGTGGGTCACGAATTTCGACCGTTTCAGCCATGGGGTTGGCATGAGGGTTGGTCGGGGATGAATTTTTGTAAAGGGCTTGGCTGACAACAGCCACCGGGGTGGCCGCATTTCAAGAAAATCCAACCAATAAGTTGGTCCGATTGTCGCGACACCTGCAAATCGCTTTTGCGGTCGGATAAGGCTCGTTCGAGATCGATCCAGGCGAAGTTGAGGAGCTTAAGGCAATGGGTCAAATGGCCAAAATGGTTTCGAGGCTCGGGTTTTGCTATAAATAACAATGGCTTAACCGAAAGTTTGAGAGAAATAGAGCTTCAAATCGAGGCTGATTTAAAACGAATTGAGCTACCAAAATAGAGGGTTTTTGTTACCCATGGACTGAGGATCGCTTCTAGTAAGTTTGAAGCATTTTGGTGGCCATTTGAGGGGGTATTCGAAGTCGCCGAAGATGGGAGGCAGTCCGCCTGGCCGAGAGTTTGGTCGGCCAAACGAAGGCCCTTCGGTTCTCTTTTCAGCCCCCAAAGCATACCAAATGGATCGATTGGAAGAGAGGAAGAAGCTGGTGGAGTCAGCCACCATCGCCGGCAAGCCGTTGTCAGAAAAGATGACTGATGTGTGGGCCATACTCGTTGGTCAACACGCGTAGGCCACTCGCCAGCGCATGAGGGTGCATGAGAGCTTGGAAAATTTGGGAAAAAATCTCTAAATTCCTAGAAAAATGTGTTCTCAAGGTTTGTGCAAAAGAATTTGGATTTGGCTTTTCTAATATCTCAGTTTTTGCACCAAACAGCCTCGTCTAGCGTGAAAATGCATCATCCAGGTAAGTTCAGTAATTTTTCTTTGAAGTTCATAGATTATGATGAATTGTTGTGGAAATAGATTTAAGAAAATTGTCCTGAAGGTATTTATTCATATTTTTAGAAAGAAAAATAGAAGAAAATAAAGGAAAATGGGAAGAAATTAGAGTATTGAGATATTTTGTGATTAAATATCTTTCATATGATTGTTGTGCTAGAGGAATAGTGATTGGTGCAACGTTTGAGGATTGGCACGAAAATCGAGATCGAGCACTCATATCGAGACAATGCACATTTTTCGAGGTATACCGAATCTCGTGAAATTGTTGTTGAAGATATGATGTTAACTATTAAGGTTGTCCATGTATTAAGGTTGTTGAAGATGTGATGTTAACTATGGTATGGATTATGTATTATATTGTAGTGAATTGATTATGTATCATATCAGGTTTTGATTATCACTTCCGCATTTGTAAGGATATGTTGGGGGGTTTCTCTTTGAAATACGGTATATGAGGTATAAGGAATATATTTAAGAAAAAGAATATGTAATTGTATGATGGGCCCCAGCATAGTGACACGCCCTTTAAGAAGGGGGGTGTTACATTTATGGATTGGTGAGAGTATTGTAGGATGTCACACGTTTGGTTCACCGTAAAGGTCTTTTTATACCTTTTGGGTTAAGGTTCATGATGAGGATCATGATAGGAATTAGTTGGCCCACCCATATCGTAGAGGAATAGTTGATTCCTCCTCATTTCATGAGTTTGAGAGTGATTTGGATAAGGATTATTGGATAAGAGTGGTTTTTCTCATTCTAAGCCTATGGAGGTTAGGTCAAGTGGCACCAAGAAATTTTAGGATGATTATCTTGCCCTTGTTAGGTCAGGTGGCACCAAGAGTGGTTTTCCCTTGTTAGGCTTGGGTTTATTTACTCCCTAGAATATAGGGATTACCTTGTATTGCCCCTATAGGGATTGCCTATGTATGATGGTTTTTCAAATTAGTGTTTAGAAACCTTCTTCTACTTAGATTGTGCTTTGTGAAGATTATCTCTATCCTAATTTTTGGATACTTCAGTGCCCATCCTCTACTTGGATTAGGTTAGCACTTTCTTGGACATCACTAGGACACCTAAACTTATTTAGTTTAGATGTTAGCACTTTTAAACTTAGTAAGATAATGTTATATATCCTAATTATGCCTATTAATTTCATAGCTACATTTATTGTCTCACAAGCTTGTCCTTCATTATTGGCACGTGTGTTGAAATGTTTTGTCCTGGGAAGGTCAATTTCTACTAAGAGAAGGGCTTTGATGTTGAAATCAAAGGAGAAAAGAGTTTCTCCTGTCATTGTTCGTGTTGAAGTGTAGTAGGCCTAAAATACACGTGTGAGTTCCTCTACATGAGAGGTTTTATTGCAATAAGCCTCGTTTTGAGACCTTATAAGATAATTTGTTGGTGACTTTGACTTGACCATTAGCTTGAGGATAATTTACTATCAAAAATCATAGTCCAATGTAGTAAACCTCATAATTTTTTTATAATTGTCTTTCATCAATGATCAACCTATGTTCCATTGTTTGCAACTATGGTCCTTGGGACCTCAAACCAGCAGAGGGTTCACCAGTTAAGGAAGTCTAGTCTTTCATGCAATGATCTTTGTTAGTGCCTTTATCTCTACCTATTTAGTAAAATAGTCAACTACTATTGTTAGATATTGCCTTTAACTTGTTCCTTGAAGGAAAGGTTCCATGGGAGTGATGCCCCATAGATAAAATGACCATGGCAATGGTAGGTGCTTTATTGGCTATTATGATCAATGAATCCAGTTGGAACGCCTCTACCAGCTATGGCACTTTAAAACTAATTTCTTGGCATCTACAAAGAAAATAGGCCAATAGTAGCTTTCTCTAAGTATTTTGAATGTAGGAAGCTTCACATCAAAATGGTCTCTACATTTTCCCTCATAAACTTCACGAAGCACATAATTAGCTTCAATTACTCTAAGGCTCTAGAGGAATGGTAAGCTCTAAGATCTTTCGTAAAGTTGAACTCCTTTAAATTCATAATGTGTTGCCTTGATGCACACCCTTTTAGCCTTTACAGGTCTTCTAGGAGTTTTCTCTTATAGAGGTATGTAAATATTGGGTCAATCCAGCTAGCCTCTTCTTCGATATGCCATATCTTCTCTTCAAAACTAGGTTTTATTGGAACTTCTATTGGTATGCCCTCAAGAAGACTTTTCTCAGGGCCTACCAATAGAAGGACATTTTGTCTCTATATGAGGGTTTTTGAATCAATGTTTTGAGACTTTTCTGGTTGGACTATGCTTTGTGAATATTATTTCTATCCTAATTTAAGGGAAATTTCAATGACCATCTTCTACCTAGGGAAATTTCTATGCATTTAGGTGGTGTTATCTATTTGGGATCTGAATTTCAAATTCCTCATTATAGCTGGCATTTGGGGTCCAGACTTTTCTGAGGACCTACCAATAGAAGGATATTTCGTCTCTATATGAGGATTTTGAATCAGTATCGATTCAAGGGCTTAGGGAGTCCTAATTCATCATTAATTTAAGGGTCCTAACCCCTTAATGAAAAATAAAAAATTAATAAATTAAAATAATTATTTATTAAATTGAAGGGGTTGGACCCTAAACAATTGCCTCACCAACCTACCCCTTCAGCCGGCCTTGTTTTGAATCAATGTTTTGAGACTTTTTGTTGGACTATGCTTTATGAGGATTATTTCTATCCTGATTTAAGGGAAATTTTAGTGACCATTTCTACCTAGAGTAAGTTATTTAAGCTTGCTCATCTCTGGGCATTTAGGATTTGAATTTCGAATTTCTTATTATAGGTGGCATTTGGGGTCAATTCGGCTATTGAGCAAGTGTTTTGACTTCTAGCATGATTTGGATGATCGACATTTTATCTCATATGAATATTTATATTTTCTTTAATATCATCAAATGCATAATTACAAAAACAATAGTGCCAAAATCAAAATGACTAGCAATTTTTTTTGAAAAATATTTTTTATTTTTATCTAAAATATTCTTCTTAAAAATTATTCTCCGCATATTTTACAGAATGGACGCAATAAAATAAAATAAAAATATCTTACTAGAAAACATTTTAGGCCAAAGTACATGAAACCATATTTTTTTGTAATTTGAATTAAAATAAATTATAAATCAATCTATTAATGAGTCTTGGCTGAGTTAATGCAATACAATGGAGGGGTACTTTTGGTTTTCCACTTTATTTGTTTTAGGTTTTTTTTTTTCCATTTTTGGGTGGGCCTGTATTCGGTCCCACGCACTCAGCTTCAATTTGACAGTCTGAGCCCAATGGGCCTTTATTTTGGGCAAGTATGTAAAAAAATTACAAAAGTCAGGTACAAATAATATTAATGAAAAGGCATCTTATTATAGTTATATAATAGCCAAAACATGTTGAACAAATAACCACAACAACGACTACAAAAACTAAATCTTAGTTGTGATTTAGAATTGAGATAACAAATTTATTTTGTTAAATAGTATTTGTTAACTAAAATATAGATAAAAAAATATATAAAAAACATTTTAAATTTTGTCTTTTTTAATATGTCTTATTAAACTTATGTGGTGACTCTTGAAAAATAAGTCACGTAACTTTATATTTGATATTTTTCAAATATACTTATCTATCCCTCTCAAGATAAGTATCAGGGGCGGACCTAGCTCATGGGTAAGGTGCATTAGAGCCCCTCTAATTTTTTTTTATAAAAAAAATAGACTTTTAAGTCTCAAAAAAATATGATTTTTTTTTTCAAGTTCACCCCAACTAGACTTTCTCTATAAATATACATCGTACGCCATCTCTTTTCTCTATTTCTTCCATTTATCTATTTCAAAATTTGTTTAAAGTATGTGTTTGGATCTTCATTATTCTTCCGACGCTAGTGACTTGCATTATTGAAGAGGGTTTTGTCGAGGATGGTCACGTTGGGCGGTTGTTGATTTGCACTAAAATAGAAAATGACTTCCTATAGATGAAACTTGTCAATGAATATCTCTATATCAACACCAAGAATGAAACTCATCAAAACATTACTTCGCAATAAAAAAAGAGAATGACTTCCTAGCAAACGCTATGATTATTTATATTGAGAGGTAAATTGTTTTTAGTATTGATATAAAAGTACTCATTGATAAGTTTGATTGAATAGTAAGTTGCAGTCTTAAATAATTTTATAAAGTATTTGTATTGCATATTTTTTGTATTTTTTGTTATTTTTTGTTATTTTTTGCGTTCACTTTTTTAAGTTAATAAATTATGTTAAATATGCATGTAAAGTTGGTTAAACTTCTAGTTTTGCCTTTTTATTTTTCTCCTATATATTGGTAAAGCTCATGGTTGAAAAAAAATTTAAAGCTCCCCTAGGTAAAAAAATCCTAGGTTTGCCATGACAAATATATATTGGATTTTACAAATAAGAAAAATTAACACATATGTCTTTCAATATATTTTAAAAAATTTAACAAATAATTTGATAAAAAATTTAAAATATTTTTTAACTTTATTTTAATTAATTTATATTTTCATTTAAAAATAATTTTAATTTTATTTTACTCCTTTTTAACTCACCTTATCTTGAGATTATCATTTCTATGTTGTATCCATAACTTCCCTTAATTTTGATAAAAAAAAATTATAAATAAAAATTTTATCTCACTATATAAATTAAAAAATTAAATTTATAATTTATTAATATAAATTTTAACTTATTATGATGTAACTACTTGGCTTCTCGTGAGGGTTGACAAACTTTAGCTTGATAATAAGTACACTAGTGTGTTCGTCGGATGGATTCCTAGATTAATTGCCCACCATGGCATTTAGCTTAAAAAGAAAAAAAATAGAAACAGCCTCGTGGCAAAGTCGTGGACGCACAAGCCAACAACTTCGGCCTGGGCGTACCGGCAGTTCAACACGTGAAGCGCCTGCCACCGGTAACTCTTACCGGCTGAGCCGCTGTCCTTAGCCGAACATTCTCGTCCAAGCCGGTGTTTTTTGTTTTAGACAATGGGATAAATATTAATTTGCTTTGGTTTTTGTTATTTTGATCACCTGTGGAATGAGATGGCAAAAACTTCTGGAACACTCCGTTCCTTTCCCCTTGCTGCTCTAGTAGTAAATCCTTTAGTACATTTTCTTTTAGTCAAGTTAACTTAATAATCACTAGAGAGTCTCACTTTCATTTTATTTTAATAATATAATTATTTAATCTAAAATCATGAGTAAGTGTGTTAACTAGAATCTTAATGCATCAAAACAAATTTAGGCCGACCCTTAATAATATTATTATTTTATACTCTTTTTGAGTCATTTTCATTTAATGAGATTAAAGCACCTCCAATGAATACATCAAATTGGTATTCAATGATGTAGAACACTAATTTAGTGTCAAAACAAGATGAATACACTATATTGGTGTTAGGCATAAATTAATTTGGTGTTTTCATGAACACCAATTTTTTTTTTTAATTTTATTTCTAATTTTGCCCCTCTTTATATAACTCTAAAACAAATTCTTCTATTTATTTCATTTATTACTTTTATTACATTTGTATATTTTCATTAATAAATAAAAAATTAAATTAAATTATTATAAATAATATATACTGTTGAAAATATTTTATTGAGATCTATAAAATAAGTATAATATTGAATATATTTTAAAATTTTTAATATATATTATAAATACTATGTTAATATAAAATGAATTGATTTTGTTTATGTATATTAAAAATTATTATTTCAATAATTACTTGATAGAAAGATAATATTCTTAATGCAAAAACTCAATAATATAATAAAAAGAAATAACATTCCTATTAACTTAAATAAAAAATACATGATAAAAATTAGGTGAAAAAATTAATTAAAAAATTAGTTGAAAAATTAATTAGAATAACATATTTTCTAAAAAATTTAAAAATATTATGAGAGTAATTATTAATTTTTTTATAAAATGTGACTAATTATTTTTAATAATAATATTTTATATTAAAGAAATTAATTAATATTGATTAAAAATAATTTATAGAATATTCTTTAAAGATGGTTTTTGCACCAATTTGATGTTGAGCACAATGGAGTGAAAAAAATTTTGGTGTAGATACATATTTAACTAACTTCTATATCTTTAACAATTATCTGTTAAAGATATCTGTCATGACTACGATAAGAAACTAAAACGATCGCAGTGAAATATCAATCATGATCGCAATCAACGATGCCATGGCCTCGTTACGGTCGCTTTTCTCATTTTCCTGTACATGACTTCCATTTGTCTCTTCTCCTTTCCCATCAACACAAATACATACAGTACATGTATAATATATATATATACACAATGGAGAGAGAAAGCGAGAGACCCACATCTCTTAAATCCAATTGTTGAATATGAACAATCTATACACATATATTTAGGTTATAGTGAGTGGTAAAAGAAAAAAAAATGATAGGTGGATATATATATATATATGTACCTTATATATATAGAGTAATAGAGTGAGAATGAAATATCTATTGAAAAAGAAGAAGAAAGAACACGGAAAGAGTTAACTTAAAAGTGAG
The DNA here is from genome assembly GCA_036245055.1 of Diospyros kaki. NCBI lineage: Eukaryota > Viridiplantae > Streptophyta > Magnoliopsida > Ericales > Ebenaceae > Diospyros > Diospyros kaki. The sequence continues at coordinate 38,518,797 of BSEG01000016.1, forward strand.
AGTATTTTTGTCTAATGTACATTCAAAAGTCCCACTTTTGCAAAGATTTTTAAAGTGTCCTATTTTTGCAAAGTTTCTTATCGAGAGTTTTATTTTTGTAAATTTCCTCCAAACTTATTAGCTGTTGCGAATATTTCTCATTCTACTCCTTATGGGCTAGGCTCAACCCAATAGGCTGGCCCAATCGCATAAGACCCAGTAGACCCGAACTGAGTTCGTCGAAGCGAACTCATACATTGTTAGAACTCAAGCTCAGATCGCAGGTTAAAGCGAGCTCTCAGAAATACCCCTAGTTTGCCAGCCTATCCGAGCGAGCTCCCGACTACATTTCAAGTGAGCTCCCAGCCACTCTCGCAAGTTCGTCGGCCCAGCAGATCAGCTCGCACTACGAGAGAGTCATATGCTAGAGAATATAAACGAACTAGGGGTCACTCAAGCTGGATCATTCTGGCCCAATCTGGCCCCATTCGATCGGCCCATATCAGTCCCATCCTGGTCTCTTGCAACAACATCATTATAGCCGCACCTAGATTTTCGCGCGTTCACCTTAGATCCCATCCTCATTAATAACGAATCTCATCCACATTAATGAGGGTCATGTCGGCACCTTGCTGCTACTGGATATTCTGTCCCACTACTAACGAACGTACAACATAGGCTGAAGGAAATCTCGTCCCCTCTTATATATCAACTAGCTCTTTTTAGAGATAAGGTATGTTTTTCTCTGTAAACTTGCTAATACTCGGCATTTCTTACTTACTCATTCACTTACTTGAGTATCAGAGTACCTTGCAGGGACGGATCGACGGGTCAATAAATCGAACCAGACAACCCATCTCCTCTTTTAGATCTGTTATACCAGTGCGGGCTAACAAATCACGATCGACCAATTTCGAATGTCGACACTAGCCAATTTCGATCTATTAAAATTTAATTTCAATAGATCTAAATGGCATACAAGAAGATCTAAATATTATGTCTCATTTTAGTCGATTTAGACTCAACATTAGTCAACTTGAAATATATAAACACGAAAAACATACATTTTTCATCACAAGAGATTTATAGAATATATTTATATCATAAAAATATTTTTATTATCATTAAAATTTTATTTACCTACCATAACTTAACGGAGTAGAAAGTTGTAAAATGTTTTAGAGAATCATTAATGGTACATTGTAAAATGTTCTAGAGAATCCTTAATGGTAGATTGTTCTAGAATGCAAGCGGATGTCTATAAATACCTTTATCCTTCTCATTTATCATCATCTAATAGTTCTAGTAAAGAAGTCTTCTTTAAATCCTATTATAAAGCTTCTTTATCTAAAATTGTGATTTGATTGTCCCTTCATTCCTCCAAATCACGTGTACAAGTGTGGAAAAGACCGACGTAACCCCATTTGATTGGCTGACATCAACTAGGTGTTGCATTTAATTGGGTGTACTCGAAATCTTCTTTGAATCCTACTTGAGAGCTTCTCTCTCTAAATTTGTGATTCAATGTTCCCTCACTCCTCCAAATTAGGTGTGGAAAAGACCAACCTAACCTCATTTGATTGGGTGACATCAACTTAGGTGTTGCAAGTCCTACCATGGGAATAAATGAGGGTCCGACAATTTGTTGCATTCAGCCATCAACGACACTAATGATAGTTAATTTGTTTTTTCATTTTTCTTTTTTTATTAAAATTTTATAATATTAAAGGACAGGAAAGGGAGAAATAAAAGTTAAAAATGATTTTTAAAAACGTAAAAAATAATTCTTATTTTTAAAACGAGACAGTAATTATTCCAATTATTAAAGAAAATAGTTGCTATTTTAATTTATCAAAAAAATAATTGACTGGTGGGTGGCTGAGCCAGCTAGATGCTCTCAGTCGAGCCGATCGAGCAAACTCGGCTGGTTTGATGAGTAGCTGAAAGCAAAGGATACGGAATGAGGAGGAGCGGCACTTTTTGCGTGATCCTGTAACGGCCTAACAGTCTCTCTCTCTCTCTCTCTAACGAATTATAAGATCCTATTGGCGCTCGAAATTCGGGGAGAGGGAGAGAGAGAGAGGGGAGTGAAAATCGGAAGCTAGACTGATCAGTGAGTGATAGATGGGGCCGGTCCAGTCACCGGAGAGACTGCGGGCCGAGATCGACGAAATCCGGCGGGAGCCGCTGTCGTGCCCCGGGGCGCGCACGAGCAAGGAGGGAGATGAGTTCGGCGACGAGTTTGGGCTTCGACCTGCAGGTGCCATGGTGGATGAAGGAAACAGAGAAGACAGGCTGGTGTGTGTCACCAGCGGCCTATCGTACCTCGGCCGGGCTGTCGTCAACCGCCTCCTGCTCCGTGGCTACTCCGTCCGACTTGTTATCACCAAGGAAGGTGATTTTCTTTCCCTTTTTTGCTTTCCCTTTGGTGACAGCCAAACAGAGCATGAGCGATTGTTTTGTTGCAGTAGTTTCGTGAGCTATATTTCAGTGTTTGCGTTTCATTTATTTATTAAGTTTTGGTTTGAGATTGAGAGGTAATCAAGAATAGATTCTTCACAAATAGCGACTTGATTTCTATTTTTTTTTTTAAATTAGAAGTGATTAGTCTTCTTTTGAAATCAGAATTTGTGAAGTCATGGTAGTACTCAAACGTTAGGATTTTACCTCTCTCGGCAAGGATAATAAGAGATTATACTATATTTCTTTATGATTAAGATTTAAATTTTCCTACCACAACTCACTTATAGATTTGTGGGCTTATAATAGTTTGTGAGCTATTGTTGGTAGAAGCAAAATTAAGAAGTTTTTAAGTGGTAGAAAACTTTCCATTATTGGTACTCTTAATTTATATTGTATTCCACATGACATGCCATGTGCGGGACCAATATTCCAGGAACAAGCATGATAATAAAGATGAAGATTCTAGATCTTAGAATTTGATAGGCTTTTGATCCTATAATTGGCATTGGAGTTTATATCTTTCTTGTGTTGAAAAAAGATTCTTTTTTCTTGACAAATATGAAAATAATCAATTCCAAGTATACCCAATGCATTTAAATTTTACTTTTTTTTTTACCGAGCTCGAACTTTCATGATCGTTTGTGGGAAAGTGAAACTCTGAATGCGTTAATTACCCTTCTCCTATGTTTTTTGTGGGTTGAAGTGTGATTTGTAAATTAAGGGTAAAGGGATTAAATTGAAAATGTGTACAGAAGAAGGGAGGGAAGAAGAATTGAGAGAGACGGAATCGTGGGGGCCCAGAAACAACGGTATTAGCGTGGTGGTGGTGGAGAAGCTGAGTGACGCGGAGGGCCTATCGGAGGCATTTAATGGGTGTAGCTGTGTGTTGCACACCGCTGCATTCATTGACCCAGCTGGCCTGTCGGGCTATACCGTGAGTGCACTTCTCTCTTGTCTACTTTAATCTTCTCTTCAGCTTTATATTATCTTCGACCATTGGCAACAATCATCAGCAGTTATTACTTTTTCAATTATGCATGGACTCATTCGAGTATGCACAAGTTAGACGCATTAATTAGAACACGTGTACTAACTCGCTATCTTTCTTTCCAGCTTCTGAGTCTTGCATGATGTGGTGATATAGAAATATGAATCACCAAATTTTAAGAATATATTTTTTCATAAAAAATTAAACAGAAAATTACTTATATATAAATATAGATTCATTTTATTTTTTGAAGAAAGCAGCGAAAGTAGTTCTTGACACTGGAAAATTCCCAATTCACCCCGTAGGAAAAAGATTATAGACATCACTGATATTTAAAAAATGACAATAATTTAATTTTCTTAATTTTATAATTCTAATAATACTTTTTTTATCGCTGTTAATATTATTAATATGATCGAAAAATTATTGTATTTTATTTCTCTCTCATTTTATCTTTCTCCTATATTCAATGAACGGGTGAGATTTTAACGATTTGTCGATTGTATTATCTTTCTTTGGTGTAATTATGATTAAACTATCATTGAACTAAAGAGAGATACTAAGAAACAACCAAATCCCCACTAATTCACCATACAAGAACAATACAATAAGAGGATAAAATATAAGAGTATTTTTATCTTATTAAAATTTTTAATATATATAAAATAATGATAGAAAAAAGTGTAGTTACAATTATAAACTTGGGAGAGATTTTTGTTGTTTCTCAAAATTTTTTTTTTACCAAACCTAATGTGCATTGATTACAATTCACCCTCTATATTAATAATTTGTTTCTTCATCAAGTCCATATATACCACTCTTTTATTTTCCTTTTCCCTTACAAATCCCTAGTTCCAAAAATCTTATCACGGGTCTCTGAAAGTATAATCCTCATTAAAGTAACGCAGGTCTTGTTTTGTTATAATTGTTGTATTTCCATGAGTTCTGATAGGAAGGATTGCTGATGTTCAGGTAAGGCCTAAATTTCTTGCCAACCCCCTTAGCCCAAAAACCTAATGATTATAAAACTGGGCTAATTTTTTCATTTATTCGTGAAAAACAGGGGAAAGAAACAATGAAAGAACCATTTTTTCTTTTTGTATTGGTTGAGTTTAGAAACAAAAAAGAAAATGAAAGCTTCTTTATGTGATGTCTTCTTTCTTTTTTAATTACAAAATCATAAAGAAAATGAAAGCTTCTTTCTGTGAATTCTTCTTTCTTTTTTAATTACATGATCATATTATAAAGTAATACTATCTAACTACACTTTTTAGGTAAAAGAATATAACTTGAGATTTTTCAGTCCACTTAAAAATAGAAAAAATATTAAAGTAGCTTATTATTATGAAATAAATAAATTTTAAAAAAAATTAACACTAGACTTCCCAATTTTGAGAATGGGCATTGAAAGAGAACCATATTTTATGTAGCTTTCCCTCTTTTTTTTGGATGCGTATATATAGGTTATTTTTACAACTTAACCTTTGTAATCTTCTCAATTTTGGAATTACTAATTAATATCATACAATTTTAGTAATATAAGAATACAATTTTTAATCTTAATTTGAATGCTTTCTTTTGCTGGGGTCACTTTAATTGCATTAACTCATAGCCCCTTTTGTGCTCTAGTTGCAGTAAACATTGTATTGCCTTTTTTGTTGCCAAAAAATTCATACCTACGGCAACTCTTTGCTTACAAAAGCTAAACTAAATATTTGGAATGTTAGAAATCAATGGCTGAAATAGAAGCGAAGGCGTGTGAGAATGTAATGGTGGCATGTGCAAGAACAGCATCGGTTAGAAACTGTGTTCTTACGTCATCTCTTTTGGCATGCATCTGGCGAGACACTTCTCAAGTTGACCTCTCTACCATTGTTAACCATCACTGCTGGAGCGACGAATCTGTCTGCATAGACAAAAAGGTGATTTCTTCTCCTGATTATGAAAAACTCTTAGGTACTCATATGTTTAAATAAGTCAGGATTTGAGTTTTTAATTTTTTTTTCATTTAGTAAGTTGTCTAAAGAAATCTTGTATTATTAAATGATATAGCCAAATATTGATCTTCAAGTGTTTGAGTCTGTCCATACATCCAATTTACCTAAATATGCAAAGATGGGAGGTGGGGGAACGCTGTGTTCTCAATTTGAAGGGAGTATTTCAAGAATAGAAATATTTCCATATCTTTGGGGATGGCTGTGGCCTGTGGAACAGCTTTAAATGGTTGTTTTATTGCAAACTAGGTGCAGTGGTTTCAAACATCAAAATAGACTCCTCATGCATGATATCTTTTAGATTTTGTTAAATATTTATGCAAAAGTTTGACTTGGTGTTTTGGGTTCAAATGACAAGGACAAATCATTATCTTCTATATTTGAAGTTGGACAACAGCAATAATGATAAATTTGGCTTCCTTCCCATGTTTGGTTATATAATCAAGCCAGAAGTTTAACAATAAATTATTTTTTTTAAAGAATAATGTTATTCATCTCTATTAGAGATGAACAAGGATAATATGACAATTCATATGGACTATATAGTAATTCACATAATTTGTCACATCACCGTTATTCATTTCTACTAGAGATGAATAGCATTATTCTTTTTTTTTTTCTGACTATTTTTTTTGTTTTTTGACAAACTAATAAAGATGGTTTTGAGAATTGTGTGTCACGAGTTCAAACCATGAATGGCTTAAACATAAGGTCATATAATTCAATGTGATTTAGATTTTGCCAAGGAACTAATATGGTTCAGTTGCATAAAGTAATTAGTTGATGATGAATTAATTGTGGAAGTTGCAAACATTGGACAGTTGTGGTATGCCTTGGGTAAATTAAGGGCAGAGAAAGCAGCATGGAGGATAGCTCATCAACAAATTAGGAGGTTCAAGCTGGTAACCATATGTCCTGCTCTCATCACTGGCCCTCAATTCTCCCTTAAAAATCCCACACCGACCATCGCTTATCTCAAAGGTATCCATCATCATCATCAATCTTCAATTCTTCATCCCTCAACCCAACTAGCTGCACAAAATTATATCACATTATTACAACACAAGGGAATTATATGTTTTTATGGCTGGCTAGCGTACGCGTATGTATATCGCAGTTATAATATTGAAATTTTGTACTAGACGAGAACTTTCAATCACCAATTGTATTCTTGAATACACACAGGGTTTCAAGAGATGTTCGCAGATGGATTGCTGGCCACGGTTGACGTACACAGATTGGCAGAAGCACACGTAGGCGTGTTGGAAGCAATGAACAAGGGGGGTGCGTTTGGAAGGTACGTTTGCTTTGATCGGGTGATCCGGAGGCAAGATGAGGCGGAGATATTGGCCGGAGAGACGGGGATGCAAATGAACCCGCCGCCCGTAGGGGATGATGCGTCCGGCCGCAATCATCTGTTCAGGTTTGAGTTGTCGAATGTGAAGCTCTCTGGGCTATTGTCAAGAACACAGAGATGCAGTGACCCACGCCATGTTAATTAGCGGCTAAAAATTCCTCGACTAGACAGCTAGATTGCAGCTAGTCTTGGGTTATAGCGTTTACGATAATGAGATGCTGTAAACTTGTAATCCATCTTTATAGCAAATAAAAATAAATTCTCTCTTCTTGCCCCCAGGATATAGTTCCACTGACGAAGGAAAATCCCACAAAAATGCATATCTAGGGTGATGTTCACAGGGCTCTCAGGTTGGCCAGGAGTCAGCCTGGTCAGTGAAGGCATATCCTAATTTACATCTTCTGTTAAAATTATAGGATCAAATAGTAGAGGCACTTGTGATGGTGCATAAATAAAAAAAATAAAATAAAATAAATTTTTCGTAAATAAGAATTGTTACTTAACTTTTACTTATGATCACGAAGGTCAAATCAAGGATAATGTTATCAATAGTCCATTTTTTTTTTCATTTATAGTTTATTTAATAAAACAAAAATTAGATTTAACCACCAAATTAACATCATCCCTGAGTGTATGATTTCATTTGAATTTTTTAATATAGGCTCACACTACTCTAATAGCAACTCCGGGAGTGTTCTGTCTGAGGTATCAATTCCATAACTATCAATACCTCAATTCCATAACTATCAATAATTGTCCAAATGGCATTTCAAATTCAAAATTTTTCATTCCAATGGGGTGACATCTTAGATTGCAAAATGACAACAATGTTCTTGAGGTGCCAATTTTTTAAACTTTGGAAAGAGAAAATTGAGAGATGTCATTGAACCATTCTATCATTTTTTCAATTCTACTATTTCAACAGTTATAATTCAACGGCTCTATTTCAACCAAAAAGTTCTATAAAATATAACCATTAAATTTAATTATATTTTTTAATTAAAAAAATATTAAAACGACACTCTTATTTTGACATCTATCATTAGAACATATTTATAATTTAAGAATGTCATACACTATTTAAAGGGTAAATCACACCAAAGATCACTAAACTTTGGTGTGTTTTTTATTTTGCTCACTAAATTTTAATTCTGTACAATGTGATCATATAAGTTAAAAAATTTTACAATGTGGTCACATATAAGATTTTTCAATCACCCTATAGTCGAAGTGGGTGACGTGGCGCTAATGTGACAAATAATAAAAATTATTGTGCAATGACAACTAATCAAAACGTGCCACGTGTTAAACCTATTAGCGCTACGTAGGATTTTTTGATTGGTTGTTATTACACAATATTTTTATTATTTTCCACATCAACGCCACTTGAGCACCATGTTACCCACTCCAACTGTAGAATGGCTGAAAAATCTTATATGTAATTATATTGCAAAAATTTTTAAACTTCTGTGATCACATTGAAAAGAATTAAAGTTTAGTGATTAAAATAAAATACACAATAAAGTTTAGTGAACTTTGGTGTGATTTATCTCTATTTAAAATTGTAAATAGGTGATTTGACACCCCAAAATAACAACTCTCTTTGGAGTTGCTCAAATAATATGTTATGCATACTCTTTATTTCATGTTATGATAATTTTAAATTAAAATTATATTTGGTTACAGCAATATAATTTGATGCATATCCATGTAAGAGGTTTAGATGTTATGTTTTTTTTTTTTTTTTTGTGATTGAAACGGTCACAAATTTGAGTTAGTAAAAATATCTTTTTGTAGCAAAAAAATGAAATATTCTCTTTAGAAAGAGAAAAAAAATATGGCAAAGGGTTAAAGATCATAAGTTTATATAGAAATACAATATTTCTTTGTTTTACAAAGTGATAAGAGTCTCATGTACTAAGAATACCAAACAAACACGCGATAAATTATATTTAACTTATGGTGCACAAAAATTTTTTGGGGTGTCGTTTCGGTGTTTTTAAAATATTTTTTTTTTCGAAACATCAAGAAATGTTTCAAGGCCACTTTTGTAAGTTCAGAAACTTTTTGTGTCATTTCGTAATATTAGGAAAATATCGATTCATGAATAGAGATGAAATTTTTTTGTTTCACTCAAATTTTTTAATTTTTTTTTAGAATTTGATTTCAAAATTTGTTTGAATGTATTATATAATTTATATTTAGTTTTAGATTGATTAACTATTTTTTATATTAAAATTATATTTATCCTTTTTTTTTTTGCATTTTTGTTTCTTAATTTTTTTAAAAATGACGTTTCTTTGTTATTATTTTATATCATATTCGTTTTCCATTTCTAATAAGAAAAAACATTGCTAGAGTTGTAAAGTTAGAGATTAATGTCTATATCATTTTTCAAATGTCATATATGTCTATATTTTGTCAAAGCTCAGAAGCGTTACGTATAATTTACTCAAAAATAATAAAATTTAGATCAAGTCTTATTGAGTTATCTATTAATAAACAGATGATCATACTATATGAGTTTTTTTTATATATATAAATGAAGTACTATTACTGTAAAAATATTTTTTTTCTTTTTGTTATATATATTTTGTCTATTGAATTATCTAAACAAAGGACATGTGTCTATTAGACAACTTGTAGAATCTATTAAGTTAGGCATAATGCAACCAATAAATATCTCTCCAAACAAGGCCAAATTACACTAGGAGTGTCCATGGGTTGGATTTTATATTATTATGGATTCAAATTGATCTTGGGATTATTATTTTTGTGCGGTCTTTCGTCGTTTATGTCTTTAATTTTGGCTGAAGAGGTAAATCGCAAATGAAGACTTTATTTCATTGTGCGGGATAAAGAATCAAACTCATGACCTACTAATGTGAATTTCAATTTATCGTAACCCAATCACTTGACTTATATCTTAATGATAGATTCCAATCGATCTTGATCAAACACATAAAATTAGATCTAATCATTATATAGAACTGAATCATCTAACCCAATAAATATTTTTATGACTTGTCATTGAATCTAAAAATAATATATAAATAGAACAGAAATTCACTTTACTTCGAGTGAAGAAATAATAATAAAAAAAAAAATAGACAGTCCATAAGTCAAGAATCGAATAACTGAGTGTTGGTTCAATTTGGTCCTTGCTTCCAACTACATATAATAATCTATTCATCTAAAAGTTTTGTTATGTAAACTTTAGAAATAATATTATTGACAATCAATGCTCAACAAACAATTTGTTGTTTGTTATTTAATAATGAAATATGAAATGATACATGACATGCTTAAAGTCTAAAAGTAATAAATGTATATAATATTTTTATTTATAATATCTGTATATTTATATTATTATATATTTTTTATTTTTAATTTATATATTGATTGTTTTAGGTGGGGTATAGACTCAAAGGATTAGACCCAAAATCAAACTAATCTCAATCGAACTAGTTTTTGGACCCAAGGTCAAATTGAAATAGAATCAAACTGAACCAAACTCATTAGTATAGTTTGGTTCTAAGTTTACCCAAACCTAAAAACATCCCTAAATTACACTTAACATTATTTATAAGTCCAACTATACTTGTCTAAGCTTTTGTGGGAGTGTGACCACACAAAAACAAAACAAGTGATCTTAGCGTAACTTAAAAGAGTACTTAAAATTCATGAAATTAAAAAGAAAATTGAAAATGAAGCCCTATTTTATCACTTACAACATAGTATTTAAGGGATATGAATGTATAAAATGGCTTGGCAAAGTTACTTTGAGGCCATTCATACCATTTTACCTCGGTAGTGTTTGTTAAATAAGTAAAATAAAGTTATATTAAATTAAAATTTAAATATTTTTTAGATCAAAATATAGAATGGTCAAAATAAAATTGTGAAGTATTTTAAGATTTTTATTAAACTATTTATTAAATTTTTTAGAATATACTAAAGGATATAGACGTTTTTATCTATAAAAATCAAGATATGCTTATTTTGAAGGAAAAAAGATAAACATATTTGAAAAAATAAGATAAGAAGTCACATGACTTCTTTTCTAAGAGTTATCAAATAAATTTAACAAAGACATTGAAAAAAATAAAAATTTAGAATACTTTTCGTATCTTAGCTTTTTCTATCTATATTTTGATTAAAAAAAAAGAATTCCAGTGTCACGTGCATAACCCATGCTAGTCCAAGATACTCACAGCTAAGGAGTGGAAGAACAGCCAGGGCAAAGTTCGACAATTTCCTATATTCCCTCTCATCGAGAAACAGAAATCGATCCGTAACGATATTAATTAAATTTGTAAAGATTTCTGAAGAGATGTTTATGGTTGGTTGATTAGTATAAATGAATCTGTGACTTGCACAGTCAGAGTCCACGCACTCGCACGCAGAGAGGAGAGAGAGAGAGAGAGGCGGGAGTTTTGTCTTTGTATTGTATAATGCAGAAATGCGAGACAGATAAAAGAGGCATTTCCGGTGAGACCCAAGTGTTCTCTGCTATTCAACTGATGAACAATGCTCTCTCAACGCTATTTCTATCTTCTCTTCTCTTCTCGTAGATTTGATTATCAATTGGAGATGCAATGAGAGCTCGGCCTCTTTAATTTCTCCGCAACCCGAGGTACTTCTCTTAATTAATCTCTCTTTTCCTTTCTGCAATTACAGATCAGCCATTCAGCATTCATCTCGTTTATTCAGTTCGTGATTACCAGGTCAAGTGTCTTTTTGACAATGTGGATTAATTACTGCTTTGGAAATTAAAACTAGGATGAAAATTAATATATAGGATCGCTCTCGACATCATGCATTCATCTACATTATTTATATACAGATCCTTCATGTGATAATCATGTCTGCATTCGATCTGGACCACCATGCCCCCTTAGTTGACTGTTCCGTCCATATCCTTGGATATATACCAATCTGGCAGGATTTCTGCATTCAAAACCAATTCCTTGTCTCACATTAATTGTCCCAGGCCAGGTATCCAAGCGCGCAATAGAACTGAGATTTTTCTTTTCTGTAATACTTAGTTTTTGTTCGTATATATGCATACATGCATATTTTGTATTTTATGAACTATTTTACGTTTAAATTTTTCGTTCAACTTTTCCGTTTGATCTAGTTTTCTGTGCAATTGAGTTATGTAGTGGAACAGAGAAGTAGAGATTTGGAAATCGGAAGTTGTTTCTTCGTAAATGTGATCTCTTCTGGGGATTTGGGCGAGATATTAATGGCGCTCATTGAACGAATTTTCCCATCGATTGATAATCTCTCACCAAATACTTACGGTAATAATTTAGAATTTGATAAAGTTTGATGATGGAGAGAGTTGGTGGTAGAGAGGACAAGGCAGAAATGGTTGAGAGCCCAAATCCAAAGGATGAAAAATAGAAATTAGGGGTAAGGCTGAAGAGACGCCACTGAGGGAAACTGTTTCACAAACTTGGCTTCTGTCTGAAGGGTCTTTGTCTCAGTGACATTCCCTATTATGGCCGTCCTTTGTATCCTCAAACGGGAAACGCCAATCCCCCCAAAGTCACATCCATTTTGGCAGCCTTTTATTTTACAAAATTACCTTTCGTCTCCTCCCCATTTACTTTCTTGTCCTCCCCCACGTGGTTCCGTATTCCACAACTAGGGGGATGGCAAAGGGTGTTCTTGTCCTTTCATAGTGCTGTCAAACTTGCCTGGAAGTGCAGCCCCTCTCTTTAGGTGGACCCAAATCTAGCCCTAGGAGTTCAAAAATGATTGGTGGTCACTGGTCAATCACTTTTGCTAGGTAGTAGGCGTCTTATGTTTTATTTGTTTATTTTTTGAATAATAAGAAAAAATTGAGCAATTAAGAATATAATGATTTGTCTTCTAATTTAGTTGAGCCACTAAATTAGTTATTTGATAAAAAAAACACTCATGATTGATAAATAAAATGTCATTAATTTGTTTACTTTTAAATTAGTGATTGTTAAATAGAGACAAACAATCGTTTAAATAATTAAAAAAATGCTATACACGTGAGACCTTAAATTTTTGCATGAGAAATCACTCCAATGCAAATTAAGAAATTGGGTAATTGTTTCACATTTTATGTTTTTTTATTAATATATACAACTTATATTTATATTTTTTAAGAATAATATATTTATAAAAAAATAATAATACTAAGAGTTATAACTGATGGCGATATCATCAGTCATGTGGTGCCTTTTCATTGGAGAACGTTAAGAAGATCATGTGACATTCTCTCATTTACTTAATACTTCATCTAGTAAAAATGCGATATATCAGTCATGACTCCTAACATTATTTTTATACAGTTATAAAGATATTTGTAATATTAAAATGTTATAAATAAATTATATTGCTTAATATAACAGTTAGCAGATAGTGATTATAAAACGTGTATCCCAAATCATGTAAGGGACTATAAAATATTAAATATAAAAAGCTAACTTATAAATGTCAAAAATTTACTAAAAACTCAAATAAATTGGGCGACTTTAATGGTTCTAAACTTCGTCTCTTAGCACAATGTGCATGCCTAGGCCTACGTAATTAGCATTTTGGGATTTCCAAGGATAAATACATATGGAGAAACTGCATTCTTGTACGTGAGAGTCTGCAACGCAAAACAACCTTTTGTGGGTTTTTTAAAAGCTATGCCAATGATACACACATATATACATACACGTTAACGAGAAAAGGAGCGAGAAAGTGAAGGAAAATCGGAAGGGTTGTAAGTTTTCATCTTTGATCGCCAGGAAAGCCCAGATGGAGAACGCGTCTCGGTTTCAAAGTAAAGAAGGGTTTCAAGAAACATCAACGAACGGACGCAATGGCAAGAACCACCCACAAGGGGATGACAACGTCGGCGAGCTTGTCAAGTGCTCCGGCAAGTACTGCCGCTCATGCGCCGCCGCCGCGGTGGCGGACTGCGTCGCCGTCTGCTGCTGCCCCTGCGCTGTGTTGAGCTTCTTCGCTCTTGCATTCTTCAAGGCCCCGTGGATGGTGGGGCGGAGGTGTTTGGGGCTCGGGAAAAAGAAGGCTAAAAAGCTGGAAAAGAAGAGACAATATGAAACTGAAATGGATGGGAGTTCAAGAAAGGAAAGTGTAGAGGTGGCAACATCGGAAATTGTATCAGGAGGGTTTCAAGACGAGGAGAGGGTTTGGCTGGAATTGTACCAGCTGGGTCATCTGGGTTTCGGCCGAGTTTCCTTCACTGGAATTCAGTCCCAAGGTAAGGGCAATTAGGGTAAATCATCATTGAGGAATTCAATTAGAATGGTACGTATCTGAGGAATTGAATTGAAGATTCAGATCTCTTCATCAGGCTTCTCTCTCTCTCTCTCTCTCTCTCTCTCTAGACATATAATATGCCCCGGTTGTCGTGCTTTCTTCTTCTTCCATTTTAGCTTGCATGTAATGGAAAATGAGGAAGATCTCCTATCTCTTCCCCTAGAAAGAAATCCCTTCTCCCCAGTTAAATTTTCCATCCATCTTCAAGTTTTCTCTAGCATTTTCTGTTTTATTCAAAATGTTCATACTCCATAGGCAGCTACTCTTTTTATCGATTAGAACATTTGCCATTATGTTATCTTTGTATATTGAATAATCTTTTTACTGTAAATAAAAATTATTCATAACAAGATGGCGTGTGTGCAGGGTGAAAATAAAGTGTATAGAAGTAAAAAGTTTTTCACTCCCAAAAGGGAGGTAAAAAGTTTTCAAACATAGGAGATAATGCAGTACTACCCATGTTGGGGTCTTCTTTTCAGTTTCAGAACTGATTCCCATGCTATCTATGTCCCCCCGTCTGTTTATTTTTCACCATTATTTTGCTGAGACAAAAAGAAATGAGATTCATTCATGTAACACCATGTTTGGGATTAGGATCTAGAATCAAAACTTTGCCATCTTCGCATCAATTGCAAAAATAAAATGGCAAATTAAAGATGCGTGAATTGTTTTCCTTTCTTTCTTTCTTTCTTTTTTTTTTTTTTTTTTTTTGCTCATTAAGATTCATTATTTTCTAGTTTTTTTGTTTTATTTTAAGAAAAACCAGCTGTTATTTCATGGAGTTCTGAAAAGTGGGTCTGGGCGGGGATGATAAGGAAAGTGGCCCAATTCCGGCCCATATTAAACTAAAAACGCCCGCGGTTGTTGTAAGGGGCAATTATAAAGGCCGATTTCATATCTTTAACACAAAAAAAAAAAAAAAAGAACAGAAAGGCGGACGGCACAGGGATTTTTTTATTAGTATTGCCCGTGTGGATATTCCACCATATTCTGGAACACTATTTCATTTTACCAAATTAATATTAAAGATAATAACATATTTTAAACTTTAAACAAAATATTTTAATATACTTAAAACGGATACGACTTATCAAGGGCCACCCTAGACTTGACAAATGGGCTGGCTGGCCAGGCCGGCCCACCTCAATATACCTGCTTGGCTCACTTATTTTGTGAGCCGGGCCGAATTTAGGGAGGCGGATCAAGCTTGGCAATGACAACTGAGGGTCCAGTACGAGTCAAGCCAGGTCGGGTCAAGCCGTGGGTCTATTGGGCCATGGGCCATTAATTTTTAATTTTTTAAATATTTTTTTATTTTTTTTCAAATACAATAAATATTTTTTAAAAATATATTTATAGATAATTACAAACGATTGTCGAATTTAGACTGAATTCAATTATCTTAATTTTATGCTTACAAAATTAAAATGGATGAGTTATAATTTTCAATTTCTTTTATTTTTTTCATTTTATGTGTAATTTTTAATTGTTTATATATGATTTTCGTAAATGGGCCAAATGGGTAGTGTCGGGTATGGGTCGTGCAGGTGGGCCAGGCCGGGCCAGCGTGGAGGGCCATGCCTTTTTGGTGGGCTGGGGTGGCGGGCCACAGCATTGGCCTGGCACGCTCTGCACTCATTCTTAAGGTGGGCCAGGTTGGGTAGGAGGCGGGCCGGCTGGTCGGGCCCATGGGCCGCTGCCCATTTGCCAACTCTAGGCCACGCTACATCCCTTGAATAATCAGTTTAATAATGGATCACTCCACTAATCAGATGTCACTAAATACATCTGTAATATGCAACACAATCTATTTTGACAGAGACTCCCCTACTTTGTGAGTATGCAGTCTTAGTGCTGTTGCTTTTACTTGGCAAAGAAACAGTTTCCACTAATCGAACCCTGATCTTCCAATTATAAAAGGCCGCCCCTTATCTCCTCCTCCTTTATCACCCAGAATCATAATTTCGTACAGAATCCAACAATGGGAGCTCTTATCAATTGCTACAGCTACAATGTTGAGAACCACATTCAAGTTCTAGAGCTAAGCCAAAAGACAATCACTCTCCAAGTCATCAATAAATAAAATATAGAATGACAAATAAGACGGCTACAACATATCAAGCTATAATCCTGATGGGGTTGGCCATGTAAATTTTAGCTCATCAATCATTCTGCGTATCACCACATATTCTACAAGGGCTATTATAACATGGAATAAGATAATAGATAGAGAGAGAGAGAAAGAGAGAGAGATGGTCTGCGCTCTTTGATGTCTCCAAGGTTTAAGGTGTACAGTTATAAAGCCAGTTCTTAAACATGTGCTTGTGATTGACGAAGTCTACACAAATCAGGCACCACAAATTTCTATTTTAAAAACTGATCCACATCAACAGTTGTTCCTTGGCAACAAGAAGGTCGTGAGTATGAGTGTGAAACCAATCACCTAGCAAAATAAGGGTCAAGCTTTCACAATCACGTAGCAAAATAAGGGTAAAGTAATATGCAAAACGGCTCTTCCTCAACTCCTTCAAAACTGGGAGCCATCGTATGGGGATGTCATTTCTTCTATACAAGGTTGTAAAACCGCATTCTTTGGAACAACTAACAGTTGCTTCTAAAGAATTTAATGAGTAAAAGATTGTCTTCGAATGAAGTTCATCCTAATCACTTTTGAATTAACTCAATGCAAATATACATTCTCATCTACAAACTTGTTTTCAACACAAAAACATTAGAAATTGAAAATCTCTGTGATGATCAAGGATGGGAATACTAAGTGGTCTGTCCATCATCACAAGAATCAACTTAATCAGAGATGTTGGAGTAAAAGTTTTGGCCAAAATATCCAATGTGTCAATGACAATCACAATCGTTAATCCCACCGAGTGAGCTCAACTAATCCAACGTGTCAAAAGTCAAATTAATTTTCTCTGAGGCTTAATTTGATTTTGCTTCAACAATTGACACGTGGATACTTATATCCCAACATACCAACCAAGTGTACACTCTATAAACTCTCAAATTAAAGTTCAAGCTCAAGGGTTTTTGCTTATGAAATTTCCAAATGCAAAAACTCTTAACAGTATATGCTATCGGGTCAAGTTCATTCCAAGATCCAGTCATTTGAAAAGTAACTCACTACAGTTTTGCTCTCAATTTTGGCATCAGACTGCAATTAGATAACGATATATATTCTTAAAAGGCTATTAACGATCTTGTTTTCCAATAAATGTGAAGAATGCAGATAAAACACTGGCCAAGTACAGTCTTATTGCTGCCTGTTGCTCTCCATAACTTACACTGAACTGAGTTAGTACATTGTTGCACCATTTGTCAATAATAAGAGGACACTGCTAGATTAACTTCAAAAACATAACTCCTCTCCAAAAGGTAGCATCAGGTAGCATATGAACACAGTGGAGTTGCTACATCCTATTCTGTACCAAAACCCATGCACCAAGTCTTTAGACATCAATTCTCTAAGAGCAAAAATAAGGATGCATCAAGCAGAGCTTTCAATTTTCTATTTTTGGTTTTTATTATTATTATTATTTTGTATTCAAATTTCATTTTCAGTTAAAAAATAAAAAATTAACATATTGTGAAATAAAATGTTTATTTTCAGTTTTATTTTATTCTTTATTCTTTATTTTTCTTTCTTTATTTCTTTCTTTCTTCTTCTGCTTTCTAATTTTTCCTTCTTCCTGTCATTGGTGGGAGTCAAAGGGCGACTCCAGATGGAGAACTTAGGATTTGTCAAGAGTCCATGACTCCTTCTGGCGATTAAGGTTGTTGGTCGATGGGAAGAGAAGTGAAGAAACAAAATTAAAATTCTAAAAATACCTTTTAGTGTTCTCATTATTTGGAATTATTCTTAAAAATATTTTATTTTTTATTTTTAAAAAAGCAATCAAATGCCTCTTTTTCTTGTTTCCAAAACAAAACAACCAAAATTGAATGCTAAAAACGAAAGTCCTACCAAACTCATAAGCAACTTCCAATAACTAAAACACCGACACAGCTAGCAATAGCTAATGCTGAGGTAATATTAACACCATATAAATTAATGTCCTCCTTAGGGTGTCACTTTTCTCTCTTGCAGCATTGGGGAAAGTATGTAGGCCTTTCTTGGGCTGTCTCTTTTTGTCTTGGGCCATTGGGAAATATTTTTATGTTCAAGTTAACACAGCCACCAAATAACCCAGAACACACAGAGTGATTACTACATCCAGTCCTCTCCTGCACCCATTTTGTGAATCAAAAGTCAAAATCCAAGCCAAGAAATCTTTTTCTACATTAAAAATTTTGGTTCCTAGTTCATCACAATTTTATAATTATGCTACATTTTGCAGAATTCACAACCTAGGTTTGAAATTGGAGGACCCCAGAGCACTCTCATTGCAATAATTCCATGTCATAGAAACACAGATAAAATACTGAACTACTCGGTTATCACCATTGATTGATCATCTACCTCAAGGCAGAATGTGGAGTTAGCTACGTGAATTCTAAATCTCCAATCATTTCTATTTAAGGCTTTCTCTTATGTGAGACCCCTGTAACTCATACAACAAACATAAGCCAAGCATTGATACTCTATTCCTCAGTTACCAGAAATTCACAATACTTTTTATCGTTATGTTTTAGTCAAATCAAAATTAAAAATGAGCTCAAGATTTTACCTTTTTTGGAGTAAACATTACCCAATTCAAAAGAAATTTCTCTGGAGTTCAATTCATAATGCTCCAAAGCAGATACAAACTATACGCTACTAAAAACTAAACTGGCTACAAACAACAGATGATTTCATCGCCCCAATACAAAAGAAGAAAAAGGAAAATTACCAGAATTCCATCAACTGGAAAGAACCTCTAAGCGATGGCGACCTTGGCTCCAGCTTCCTCGAGCTTCTTCTTGGCCTCCTCGGCCTCTTCCTTGGACACGCCCTCCTTGAACTTCTTCGGCAAGCCCTCAATCAACTCTTTGGCCTCCTTCAAAGCCAAGTTCGTCAACGCCCTCACGGCCTTAATCGTCGCAATACGCGCATTGCTGGGGACATCCTCGATCAGGACGTCGAACTCCGTCTTCTCCTCGGGGGCCGCAGCAGCATCAGCGGCACCGCCGGCGGGGGCAGCGACGACGGCGGCAGGGGCGAAGGACGCGGCGGACACGCCGAGCTTGTCCTGCAAGTACTCGACGAGCTTCTGCGCCTCTGCCAGGGTTAAATCGGAGATGTCGTCGCCTAGCTTCACGACTTTCTCCGGGGCCTCCACGGCAGCGATGGGGCGGAGGAAGGTGGCGCGGCGGGGGGAGGATTTGGGGAAGCGGAGGGGGAATTCTAGGGTTTGTGAGGGGAAGGTGGAAGAGGAGTGCGTAGGATAAGAAGCAGTGGAGGGCGTAGGATAAGAGGGGGTACGAAGAGAGATAGTAGAGAGAGTGGAAGCCATTGGAGAGGTAGAGGCTTGAGCTAAGCGAGGGGACGGCGGGGGAGGAGGAGATAAGAGTTGAGGAGGCTTCTTGGCTTTTGGGATAAGGCAGGCTTCCCATTTGCATTTCTGCCTAAATAATTTTGGAAGCCAAATGACGGAACTACCCTTTCTATTGTTAAGGGCCAAAATATAAATTAGAAAGTACCGAAAAAGGACCAAAATATAAATTAGAAAGTATCGAATTAATCAAATAGTCTATCCAAATTAAAATTAAAATTAATTTAGGAACAGACTGATGAGAATAAGTCAATTCGATATTTTTGCTTGAAAATTTAAAATAAATGGTTCCAAAAAATGTTGATACTTATTAACTTTAATCTCAATAAATAGGGAATAATCATTCCGATCAAAGTATAATTAAAGCTTTACTTAGATGTATTTCTATTATTTCTGCATATCTTCTCAGTGAAACTAATTTACGTATCGAAAGGCATGCACAGGAGACATCCCACTTCCTTGTTTTATAGATTTTTCAAAAACTAAAAGTTCAAGATAAGTACTCTCTCATAATTACTAATTTATTATTATATATGAATATATTGAAAAGCCGAAATAGATAAGCAATGGCCCAAACAAGGAATGTCACCAGTCGTTAAAGTCAAGAAGGATTGGAAGTCCAGTCCCCTACGAACCAACTAAAACCTTGGGAAACCCTCACAATAGGTTTCTTGGGGACGCAATCACCTGGACATTCCCAAAAGTCTCGGGAGGCCTCCTTTACAGATCTCTCTAGGATCTCAAGGGTAGTTTATCTGACTATGCCTCTTACTAATTACGAAGTCTTGCATAAACAAAATGAGGAAAGCCTACAAGTTTTTTGAGAGATGGCAGAACTATTGTAGACTATTATACCTCACGTCTCCTGACAACAAACCTTAAGGAACTTTGTCCTGTCCTCTATCACTCTCTTGGGGATAAAGGGGAGACATTCCTCGCAGAGACATCGCATTTGAAATGACACAAAGGAAACTCTCCCACAACCAACTTATCCACGATAGACTCTCCCAGATATGATCCCAACTCAAGAGAGGGACAAACTTTGCTATAGACTTTAGACTAACAAAGAACACTTCTAAAAGAAAAAAAAAATCCAAAAATAGTGAAAAGTACATTTATAGTATAAGCTCAGGTCCATCCTAGAGTTTCACAAAGGTGGGCACAAGAAATTGATAACCCCTTAGCATTCAGCATTAAGAATTAGAGAAATAGCTTATATGAAAAGGATAATAAAGAGATTTTACAATAGAAATGGTTGATGCTTGTACAAAAAGACCACATAATAAGAAAAATCCTTTTTTCTTTAAAGATAATGGAAAAATCTTTGCCTAGGAAGTTTAAGATGCCCCATTAACTACATATTTAGGGAAAAGAAATCCCTATGATCACATTCAAAGATATGAGCCTTTGATGTTGTTGTATGGATAGGAGGACGCATTCATGTTGAAAGATGCATTTATATTGAGCGAGTGCTATAAGAGATTCATAAAGTTTTTAAACCATTTTTCAAAAACACATAAATGCAACAAAAATGGAACAAAAAATTTCTTGCTAACTCGATTGTTTTAGCCATGTGCATATTTTCATTCATAATGAAAAGAGCATAATAATAACTTTTACCTTATGGAGAGATGTTGTAGTCGATTCTTTCCTTTATGCTATGTCTCGAACCCTTTGGTCCTCATTTCACGAACATTTCCTTACATGTTTTACCTTGCCTAGCCAACCAAGTCAATCTATACTAAAGCCGCAATTAAAACCCTTTGTCGATCACTTATACCAGAGGAAACCAAACAAAGGGGATAGGAAGATGGTTGTAGGTTCTTATCAAAAAGAAAAGCTCATCTCTTGAAAGGGTCAAAGAAAAAGAAAGAGAAGACAAAGCAACAAAAAAGAGGAAGATGGTTTTCTGGAGCAAAAAAGCTAAAATAGTAAGTTTCAAGTCTATCGAGAATGATGATTCAAACTGAAGGCTTAGAGAACATTTCTTTATTCACTCCATTTTGCTCTTGCTTCCCTTTCTCTTCATTTAATGCACTGGTCAGTGCATTAATGAGCCTTTTTCAAATCATTTAATGCTCTATTAACAGACAATATATAGAATGGCTTTGTTTCTAAAAGCCCCATCGAATAAAACTATTGATTATTTATAAGGACCGATCGACATTTTTCTCAAACTTATTCAACCAGTCAACCGATTTGAACAACTGGTCAATAGTTTTGTGTCTTCTATTGAAACTTTTGTTTAATTTCACTTAGACTTGCTATTAACTATTAATAGTACTTTTATTAACTCTTAAAGGAACTTAGACCCTCTTTAACTTCTTAATGACATCTATGTTAACTCTACCCTTTGAAGGGTGAAGAAACAAGCTCGTTGATCCACTCCTTAAAGGTAGTAGAAATAACTAAATAGCCTAACTGAGAGAACCACTTTTCTTTGATGACACAAAATTGAAAAAACCACTAATTGTGCCCATCCATTAGGGTGAAGTTGGGTAAACACAAAGTGGTTCACTCTCAAGAACCGTAGGCCAAATTCAAGAATAAGGAAACGAAGGCTAGAAATAATGGATGCTTCGTGGACCCCAATATAGTGTTTGGAGACACATCTCCCCTTGACTAAGTAATCTCACGCTAAAATCATAACGAAAAAGAAATTCATCCTTGACCTTCTTTATATCCCTATCATCTAGTCTAGAGCTCTTCTATAAAATGAGCCTAGTTCTTGGGGGAGATGGAGCTCTTTCAACTTACTTGGTTCTAGCCATAAGAGAAAAGAAACATACCGATGGAAATCTCCAAGAGAAGGTCTAAAAATGAGTCTCTCAGGTGAATATTTTGGAGTTATAGGTAGGTCCTTTGGAAGTTGTATCTGGCGATTCGAATGGCTAAAAAGTGAGAATGAATCTACTAAGGACCCCTTTTATAAGGGAGATCGCGAGACATGAAGGGCCAAGTTGAAATTAAGATATAGACTGTACAATGTGAAATGATTAAGAGATTATTACACAATGTGAGAAGGTCTATCGAATGAAATCATAAGCAGTATTATTTCCTCCAGAAGACTTGGAAGAAAGAGTAGAGATCAATTGTTGTGTCTAATAAAGTAGGCCCAAGCCCAAAAGGAATAAACTCAAAAGGGACCACTAAGAATGCAATCCTTGTGAAACCTTCTAGGGACTTCTCTCGAGTGACCCCGATAGACCTTCCAATAACCTTTCTCGAATGACCATAAAAGACCCTCATAGGGATTCTCTCGAAAGCCCTTGAGAGACCCTCTCTAGAAACCATTACTTAATATTCTCGAGAGACTTTTTCAAGAGCCTTCCAAGTCTTAAAAACATAGTCTTTGAAGGACCTTCCAAAATATGAACTGACGAAAATACGTCAAACCATCTCGAATGCCTTTGCCTGAAAATTTAGAATATATGATCTCAAAAGATATGAATATTTTTCCACCAATCAACTTTAGCCTCTTTAAATATGGAGCAATCATTTTGATCAAAATATGACTAGAACTATACTCATATTGTATTTCTATTATTTTTTCATATTCTCCCAATAAAACTAACTTAAATATTAAAGAGTCCACATACACCATACCCCTAGTTATTTTCTTACATATCTTCTAGAGACTAGAAACTCAAAACAATATTTTTTCATAGTTATAAATTTATTATTGTATACAACAAAATATCTCTTTGTCCAAATTCGAACAAATAATATTTTGCCTTTCAAAATAATCTGAGAGAATTAAACAAAAAAGAAATGGAAAATGGAAATTTTCGCCGCTTCGTACAGCACATTCAAATCTTTTGCGTGGACCAAAAATTATGATTTTGTAGACCAAAAAATACTCATAATTGCTAGGTTTGGGATGAGTTATCCCAATCCGGAAGTACAATTATACAAAATGCTCCTACACACTTTACTCTTCTCGCCTGATAGAAAATTACTCCTGCATGGGCGTTTACCTCACCTTGTACGAGAAAAGCTTTACATGTTACAAGAAAATTAAAAAAAAAAAGAAAAAACTAAAGAGAGATTCTAGCAAACTTAAGATTATTGATACCTTCTATAATATAAAAAAATGATATACAACACAATTGATATATTATACACGAGAATGGTACATTATAAAACTACCATATAAAGAATTTTCATGTATATAATATACCACTTAAAAACTGTATGCAACACATTCTTTATGTGTACATGATACCAGTGGCTGCTTTAAGTATATCATTCCAAATCTAAAATACCGCCTAATCTGTTACAGCTTATTGGCCCAGCAATGATTGGTTCCTGTTGAAGACAACCATTACTCCTTTAGTACGGGTGGGGAGATAAATCCCATGATAGTAAATTTTTTACAGGATGGACAATAGAATGGCAGCTGCTCATTGCCGAATGGCAGGTCCATAGAAGCATTATTACAAGCTCAAATAATAATGTGCCAAGAGTAGCAGCCATAGGAGTAAATCATATATAGTTGCAGCAGGAAGTGTGTGTGTGTGTGTGTGAAGCCAAACATCTTTGTTATAACAGCAAGGTCGTTCAGAGAATTCAAGAGAAAGGTATTATCATCCCTACAAACTGCCATAAATTGGCCCTAGAAGATATATATTCTGTAGCATTGCCCCAACCAAAATTTCCAGCTGCAACCAAAATCCTTGACAGCTTCAATCAAGCCTGCAAACCCAATCTCATCTTTATTAATATAAAAGCGGAGTCAGATCAACACCAAAACTGCTCATGCCATCTTTGGAGCAAAGATAAGTGAAGGTAAGAGCAAAGGTATAATAGAAAAGGGTAGAAGAAAGAACATTTTTTTTCTTTCCCTTCTATTTTTGTACTGCCGGGGGGGGAGGGATGGACAATGAGATGCAACTGAATAGATATTGCCAACAACAATCTTTAGGCTTTCGGTTAGCCGTACATATATAATAGCATTTCTTTCCTTCAGTCTACGTTATCTGTACAAATCTATAATTCTAAACACAGCTTTAGTTATTTGTAGTTCTTTAAAACGATTGGCATAGTAGGTACTATAGGATCCAATCATGGTCCAGGATAATTGTAACTATAAAACAATTTATTTCTTAGAAGTTACCACAGATAAGAAAAGTATGAACTTGCCTTGCCAGCAATGTTGTTGGAAAGCCAATCCAGCCCTTCGTAAAGCCCTTCTCCAGAGGTTGCACACGTGCTCTGGATGTACCTGAGGTGAACCAAAATATCAGCGAACAGTTCAAATAATTGCTTTAATCTGAAACTTTCTTTGCTTTCTCCTTTACTTTCTCATCTGTTCTCCCCCCACCCACCAACACAAACCCCCCCAAACCACCACTTTTAAGGGGCAGGGTTATTTAACATGGATTTTGAGAAACAAGCCCTAGCAACAGGACTTAATGCTCAGACCAGTCTAAACACCATTCAACCAGACTAAACACCAGCACGTGGATTCATATATTGGTGGGCACAAAGAGTAACGGAGAGGAGGGGGCATTCAAAATCATGCCAGAGTTTGGCCAAAATTCTTGACCATCTCTCCTATTTAACCACACTTCTGGCATCACAATCTTCTCCCCAGCATTGTGAAATTAAAATTGACTATACAGTGCCATAAACAAAAAGAAAGCTTACCAATGGCGTTGACGGAGTGAATGAAGACCAAGCTTGTCAGTTATTTCAGCAGCATTCATTGCATTTGGAAGATCTTGTTTGTTAGCAAACACAAGCAGGACAGCATCTCTCAGCTCATCCTTCAACCATATTTACATGAATTCAAACTCTCTTAGCAGAAAATCCAAGTTACACATCCCCTCTTATATAAAGCCAACAAATTTATAATAGGACTTTAAGAAGGCTAGACATAAACGTCCACTGGTATGCATCACTAACAAGTCCAGCAGGACAAGAAAAGCACAGCACAACAGCATATAGGAGTACACCCACGGGAGAAGGAAAACACCACTAGGAAGATGTAGCAGGAAGTGAGATCTCTTCTACACTTTTATAACAATTCAGAAGAGGTGGATATTATAGACTGAAATATGTTGATATATCAATTTACTTGGTGAACCAATGAATCTTAATATAATAGGCTGAAATATGTTGATATATCAACTTACTTGGTGAACCAATGAATCTTAAAAATTCAGTTCGTCCAACAATCAGTCACATATAAAATAAACTAAAATCAACCAAACCAGTTCAATAAGGGTATTCTTTTTTATCTGACAAACACATAGGTAAAACAAGAGTCCTAGTCACACAATTTACTATGAATAACTTAATACAAAACAGGAACAACGACAAACCCCAACCCTAGCTAAAATCCTCTTCTGCCTGAGGCACCAAATCCATGAGTTGTAGAAAGGGAATCACTGCAATACTATTCAACTGTGGATAATTGAATGCTGAACTCCACTACCTCTAGAATCCTCCAAGAACTGAATTAAGCCACCAAAACATTTTTCTTCAATTCAGAGATTAATCTTCACTAGAAGTCTAGAATTCATGTAGCCAACCCCACATAGTGGGATAACGGCTGGATATGTTGTTGTTGTTGTTGTCAGAGATTAATCTTCAAAAGTCAATAATATCAAGCCTCTCTTATTAAAAAAATGAAAGTATAAGAAAACCATGTGATGCTCTATAGTATGCCTCTTTTTTCCATTTTGTTTAATAAAAAGATAAGACATAAGCCCCCTTTTTGGCTAAACCAAAGAGGAATGAACCATATCATCTTCTTCTAACCAATCACAACTTCAGTGTGTACAGGAAGTGGAATTAACAAAATAGACTCCAAAGTCTAAACATGAAAGCTCTCTTGTCCAAAATAACTGAGACGGTACTGGCCAAAATTTACACCATCATTTTTGAAGCAATCCTTGGACATCTTTTTCCCACTTTATATTCTTTGGAAGCAAGTAATTCAATCCAACCTTGAATTCCAAGTGAAAATATGTTAGAAAACCTCTTTGGAGTCAAAAACTGCATGAAAACCAACTTTTGTTCACCAAATTGCCATCGCCAACTTGTGTCAAAATCTGAGAGGAGTTGTCCCCATTGGCTGCTCAAACAGCTGATGATAAGTCACCATCGCATCTGATGCCAGAACCCAACCACAGTCCACGTTTTGCATGTTGGCATTACCATGCTGAATATACTTGAATTCCAAAACACTCTTTGAACCTTTTTAACTTTTCAAACTTCTATTCTTTCTTTACTCAGTTTCAATCGCATCTTGTAACATCACATCACCTACCATAACTTTTGCATCCTGTTCGTTTTCACACATCAAGCTCAAACTAGCCCATCAACCACCCCTTAATTAGTTTCAATCACTTCCTGCTACACCATCACCTATCATAATGTTTGCATCTTGATAGTTTTAACACACCCACCAGCCACTTCTTTATTGTTTAGTTCTCTTAAATCCTTCCAATTATGCATAAATAGAATATAAAACACAAAACAGTTAAACAAATAAAAGTTCCTGTGCCAGTTATTTTGGCAATGAAACAAGGATCAAATATGACTAGAACTTTTGAGGGTTTTCCCCTGAGAAATAACATCTTACATTGTCACAGTCAAGAAATTTAATCACTTCTTGAAAAGACGACTTAAGTGGTGTTTTTCTTCCCACTTGAAGACTAATGGGGTGTCCCCAGTACAGGGAGCTCTATACTCTGTGAAGATCAAAGGAGGGTCAACTTGAAGACTATCTATTGCAAGATAAATTTGACAAATAGCTTTCAAAGAACAAAGCATATCTGTTATTTATTCCTAAATCAACATACAAAGTACAGCTGATGCAATTCAATGATCCTCAAAATGCAAACTTGAGGAAAAATGAATAAATCAAGATATAGAATAGCAGTTCCTGCAGTATATTAACTGAAAGAGGGCTAACTAGAGTACCAAAAAGGAAGCATGATCCATGGTGGAAAATGGCCAGAACAATAGATAACAAGAAACACCGAATGCCCCCAAATGCCCTTTAGTTTTAAATGCATGAATTTGGATTTGAGAGGGGATTTGAAAGACGTCAAATGTTTTGATATTCATAGTTCGGATACAAGTTCTTTAGGACTGATTTTAAATTGGTTAAATTAAATTAATTCAAGTGGATAAAAATAAATCTGAAAAGATATGCTGCTAAACATGGTTTTCACCTTCAATATCAACTAAGGTTCTTGCATTGAAATGCACTGAAGATAAAGAAGATTTCTAACATCACCTGATGGTTTATTCATTCCTTTTCTTTTTATGAGTTCATCTTCCAAATTAATTGAGAACTTCCTGGAGAATCACTTCTAAAAAAAATGTCTATGCTTATGTGGGCATCAATTCAGGACTTCTGGCATCACCAGCATTGTTGCCTGTGAGTTCCTAGGAGTGGAATCCAATCTCAAGTTGTTTCTCAAAGCAAAACACCAATATCACCTGCTAGGCTGCACTACTGGGAAAGGATCAGGATTTCTAATTTAGGAAGCAGTTATGCATGGATTTATGAAACAATGCCCAATTGAAATGATTTCAAATTCATTGTTTATGAACTGTCAAACCTATGAACAGTACTCCAAATGCTTAAATCCACTTGTTATCCACACAAATAGCATGGATTTGGATTGAAGATTTGAAATTAATTCAGTTCAAACTCCACAAATGGGGCACAAAAGAATTACGCATCTCAGAGCAAAATGGCTTCAAATACAGATCAATTAAGCTGAATAGTCAGATAGAAGTTACAAAACCATTCATCTCAACACAGCCAAATATACTATTAACAGAATATTCATTGAGTACCTCGTTCAGCATCCTATGCAACTCATCCCTTGCCTCAACAACTCGATCCCTATCATTGCTATCCACCACAAATATAAGCCCCTGGGTGTTCTGGAAGTAGTGCCTCCACAGTGGGCGGATCTGTACCAGAGAGAAACCACATAGGTTGATCACTATTAGTAGCAAAATATAAATGCAGTGAACCATCATAACATCATATGCAGTTCCAGACTTATGACTTATGCCTTGAACATGACTATTAGTAAATAAGCAACCATTAAGAAGAGCTTTCTACATACATTTTATGTGAATGACTTACAAAAGGGCTGTAACATAGGATCATTTAACTTATTATCTGTTTTATTAAAATAAGTAGTATAATATATCATATCCAAGTGACCAGTTTTGCCAAATAACCTAACAGAATTTACTTTGGAAATTTAGTAGAAAGTAACTAGCAGCGCCTTCTATATGACAGAAGTCATGGTAACAGAAAACAAAGACTCGTCATTAGTGGCATATTGACACATCATTGTTACAGAAAATATTCCAACTGTTTCCTGATAATTCATTGCTGGCAAGACAGAATTTTGCAAGCCAGAGCGCAAAGAACCAAGAGCTTGAAACATGGTTGTCAGGACCCTGATCCTAACTAGGTCTACTTCTAAGATATAATTGAAAGAGTAGGAGAAATAGAGAGAGAAATGAGGAAGAAATAGACAGAACAAGAGGGAAAACTGAGAGAGAAGAAGAAGTAGACAGAAAGTAGGGAGAAATAGAGAGAAACCAAGAGAGAGTAAGGGAGAAATGCAGAGGAAAAGAGAGATCTTTAATTATCATTATCCATAATCTCGACCAAGGGGTGTATAGCTTTATATATCAGCTATCCACAATCTTTACAGAGCAGTTACCACTTCTCCACTACAGGTATCTGCTCCTTAATTACTCCATAACTGACACTAATCTGAAAATAAAGGCAATAACTAACTCTTCTATAAATTAATACAATATACAGAAAATAAAAAATAGAAAATAACTAGCTAAATCGTGACATTCCCCCCCCTTTAAAGATTTCTTGTCCCCAAGAAATCTCAGCAATGGGACCACTATTCTTCATCCAATCCCAACTTTCACTATCTTATTCAGACCATTCCTTCGCCTTTTTCTTTTTCCTTCCTCTTTTCCTTTCCTTTCCTTCCTTCTCCTTCTTGACCTTATCCTCTTCTCTCTAGCTCTATCAAGTATAACTCCAAATAAATCTTCAGGTGTAGAACCAAAGGTATTTAGTGCAACAACTTGATAAGGTGCATAATCCTTGACCTTCATGCAAAAACCACACCAATGAGTTTTAGTAGTAAAAATTCCGGCAGCAACCAGCTCTTCCACCATCTTCCGTTCATCAACATTTTTGGACTCCAAAAGTGCTTTAAAAGCATCTGTTGCTTCCTGCTTGCTAAGGTACACCAAAGGTTCTTCTTCAACAAATTTCTTCTCCAATAGTGTTGCAGTTACTTTTCCTAATGAATCAATATTTTTTTCCAATTCAAATTGTTCCCCAGTTTCTTGTCAGTTGGAAATTTGAGGAAGGATGCCCGCACTAGTTTCCTCACAGATGAATGATTTTTTAGTCAAAATTACCTGATCCAGTGTAGGTTCTTCGTCAACTACTTGCAGATTGGAGGTCTCAGGTAGGATTCCAGCTCCTGCTGGAATCAGTTCTGCAGTAGATCTTGAATAAAGTTTCACTCGTATACTAACTTGAAACTTCTTTGAAATCAAATCCAGTAAGTCATATAGCTTTTGGTTGAGGTTAGTGAATTCCTTCTTGAATCCATTCTCCATCTCCACAGTTCAAATTCGCCAAATTGTACTATAAATAGTGACTGTAACTGCTTCCAATAATTGGTAACTGCCTCTGAAATTGTTTTCAGAAACTGCCTTGTCTTGCTCACCTTCAAAATCTGATCAGGAATGCCTAGATCTAGCCAAGAACCAGACTGTTTTGATACTAATTTGTCAGGACCCTGGTCCTAACTAGGTTTAGTTCTAAGATATAATTGAAAGAGTAGGAGAAATAGAGATAGAAATGAGGGAGAAACATACAAAACAAGGGGGGAAACTGAGAGAAAAGAAGGAGAAGTAGACAAAAAGTAGAAAGAAATATAGAGAAACTGAGAGAGAGTAAGGGAGAATTGCAAAGGAAAAGAGAGATCTTTAATTATCATCATCCATAATCTTGACCAAGAGGTGTATGGCTTTATATATTAGCCATCCACAATCTTTACAAAGAAGTTACCACTTCTCCACTACAGGTAACTACCCCTTAATTACTCCATAACTGACACTAATCTGAAAATATAGGCAATAACTAACTCTTCTGCAAATTAATACGATCTACAAAAAATAAAAAATAGAAAATAACTAGCTAGGTCGGTAGGTCGTGACAATGGTTTACAAGCATCAGAGAGAACCACGTGTCATAGACCCAGGGTTCAACCTAGGGTTTAAGAGATAATTGGAAGGAATTTAGCGAGGTAGATCAGATGAAATGGGAGGGAATTAGGGAAGAGCATTGTCATGAACCTAGGGTTCATAACGGATTGAAATGGACAATCGAAAAGATTCGATTGAATTAAGGTCAAGAGCAAAATGTATTAGAGGGAAAATTGAAGAAGAATAGGGGAGAAATTAGAGAGAAAATGAGGGAGAATGGAATAGAGAAATGAGAGGGAGAATGGAGAGTTTTCTTAGAGAGAGAATGAGAGATTTCAATTATCAATTCAAAACATACCAACAAACTCCTAACAGCAGCCTTATATAAGCGTCATTGCCTTCTAACAGCTTAACCACTTGCTAACAATATATCCTAACAGTTATTCTAAACCTATTACAAGATTACTCCCTTTATTATATTCCTATTACAGCATTGACCCTCCTATACTCCTAGGTACATGACAAGCATAAACAGTGAGAGAGATTAGGGAGAACCGAGAGAAAGAGAGGGAAATTGAGAGCGATTGAAATCAGATTTCATTCAATAATGTTCTTGTATGTCTTGAATTAGATTGGATCAGCCTTATATATTGATCCAGTAGCTAAGGTTTGGCGCTAATAGGGCTGCCAAATATTCAAATCAAGTACAATTGAAGGCAGTTGTCTTTTAGGTACAAATCGCTACAACTAAAAGGAAATTCATCAATACACTAAAAGGGAATTCATTTATTATCTAATTACTACTATGTTCTTGGGTCATGACACCATGCTTCATATTTATTTTGACGTCCAACAACCTACATCTAGAAAGTTTCATTGGATGGAAAAGGAGCCATAGTAGCAATAACACTTCAACTCATCACTAATAGCAAACTATGATGCATAAGTGTTACATATTTCAATCATCAACATACCCAATAATTTGTCAATGTAGGTTTGGGGGAAGCTTGCATTATCCAAGCCTTGGCTCACAAGTGCAAGGGCTCAAAACAGGACTAACAGGATTATGAGGGAACCACATATTATATCTGTTTTCATGACCAAGGGCCAGGATCTAGAAAGTTCCTTTTTTTCCTTAGGCCAAAAATCTTAATAACACATTAACGTTAGCACAGTGAAAGCAAACTTGGTTCATTAGAATTAGGAACCATGTTTTCTCAACCACAAACATCCCAAAACAGACATGCATACCTTGTCTTGACCACCAACATCCCAAACAGTGAAGCTAATGTTTTTGTACTCCACTGTCTCCACATTGAATCCTGCCAAAAAAATCAAAAGCCCATTTACAAGGAAATTATTGCTAAAAGACACAGAAACGAGAAAACATGATCTAATTCATCTAAGACAACAACTTTAACGAACTTCATTGATGTAATATAA
The DNA here is from genome assembly GCA_036245055.1 of Diospyros kaki. Lineage (NCBI taxonomy): Eukaryota > Viridiplantae > Streptophyta > Magnoliopsida > Ericales > Ebenaceae > Diospyros > Diospyros kaki. The sequence goes on from BSEG01000016.1 coordinate 38,551,050, forward strand.
TACATAGTTTAGTAAACAACTAGAATAGTTGGGCATGGCAGTGAGTTCTGAAGACAATTTTAACCACCTTCATCAATTGATACATCCTTTGTTGATTTGCAAGCACCTAGAATGATCTAAGGATTTTGTGAAAGTGAAAACATGTACTTGGCCTAAACAATAATAGACTCAACAAAACACAATATCTTCAGATAAACATCTATAACATCCACATCCTACATCCGGCCTCTTCAATCCTTTCAGTTTTCTTCAGCAACTTGTGGTCACATAAATTTGAATGATAAACATATCACCCCTCATTGTTTGTGTCCCTGCATTAATATGTCAGCAACTTTCATGTCCCGAAGTACTGCAACAAACAACCTGAACATGCACACGCAATACTAAATATATTTGAAACAACCATAAGATATATAATGTATAGAAAACCAATGGGATAAACACATAAAAGAAATTGCATTTCGTATCACACTGGCCCTCAGTGTCAGGCATGAGTATAATTACAACATGCGATAGCAGTCGAATTAGTGTGCTGTCAGAGCCAATTAGCTAGTAGTACCCCATTTTTCCTGACTTCAATTTCATCATGACACTCTCCCAGCATCTTACACTGTGTTCTGACATTATTGTCATGAAGACACTACCAAAAAATAAATAAATAATTTGGCAGGTTCATTACTTTAGTTGATGAAAACACTACAATATATATTGTAGGGGGATGGGCTCAAAGAAAAAATGGGAACGTAACCCCAATGGTGTACTCAATCCATCAGTTAATATAGAAGAAAACTTAATCCATTTATATTCACAGATGAGACTCACCTATGGTAGGGATTGTCGTGACAATTTCTCCAAGCTTCAGTTTATATAAGATTGTGGTCTTACCAGCAGCATCAAGACCTACCATAAGAATTCGCATCTCTTTCTTGGCAAATAGCCTGCTGAATAGTTTTGTAAAGGTCAACCCCATCCCTGCTTTGCTTCGGGTATGGGCTCTCCACTTGGCACTGGACACTGAAATTTAAAAAGAAGAAAATGAAAAAAGAAAATAGAGAGATTCGAGTGTATCAGCGAAACGTCCTAATAGAGACATAGGAAAAATAGTGCAAAGAACGATTTACCAGATCAGAACAGCACTAGTACCATCATGGCTATGGCGATCGATACAAATCATACAATATCGGTTACAAAAACGTCAAATCAGTAAAAATCCTAGACAAATGTATGGTACTCCATCAAGAAAAAAACCAAAGAGTTCATATTCACCCATAATCATCACGAAACAATTCAATTAAACCCTAAAATAAACAAGAAATTCTACAATTGTGCCCGATTGCCTCAAAACACCGAATCTGGATTCTGAGAAAAGTTAAATCAACGACTCAGTTCATTTGAAAATCAATTCAACAGACAAAAGATCTGTTTCCATGAAGCTTAATTCTCAAACCGTAATAATTGATCCGAGAAGGAAACCACATGAAAAATAGATCGCATCGAAGAAATATCAGAAACGGATAAATAACTCGTAGAACACGAGCAGCAAATACGAAGTCTATATCTGAGGGGATCGAATTAACGTGGAAAATGATAGACCTGCTCGAGATCTACAGAGATCGGGAACAAATATACGCACAAATCGAATATCAACCCGATATAAGAAATTGATCGAAGTGGAAAAGGAGATGAAAAGAGAACACACCTCTACAGAGAAGGATGGAATGGAAGAAGCGATTGTCTTCCCCTCTCCGTTGCTAAAAGAAATAAAAAAATGGCTTGATGAAACATGTTGACCGCGGTTGGCTGCGACGAAAGAAAAATGGTATATTACTTACACGTGCCCCCAAACTGTGCTTTTGTCACTTAGCCCCTAAATTAATGGAATATTCACAGAGACCCCTTTTCTATAGGCATCAACTCAAAAGAAAAGATAAAGGAAAATTCTATTGGCAGCCCTTTTTTCGTAGTTATTACAAATTTTATTTTATTTTTTTTACTTTTTATATCCAATTTAATAAATTTTTACAGTTTATATTTTCTAAAAATACCTTCCTTTACACAAGTAGTCATTCACACACATTCATCTCTATAATATTTACAAATCTCAACAATTTCGATTCACAAATACAAACTTTATGAGACAAGTTTATAAAATAAAAAACACATAATACATACATAAACACATATATATAATGCAGATACACAGATATATATTCTGTCTATTTTCTCTCTTGTCACTAGCCATACGCTACTGCCCAAACACAAAAAAAATTCACAATGAACAAACACAAAAAATAGATAAAAATAAATAATCACACACACTATATATATATACAAAGATACACATACATACATATATATACGCATACATACATATAGATATATATATATAGGAAGGAAGGAAACTTAGTGACCATGGTTGCCGAGCTTCATCAATCATGCCCACTATATATTTATATGTATGTTTGTGTGCTTCCTTCCTCTATGTATGTGCACGTATATATATATATATGTTTGTGTGTCTGTGTGTTAATGTATATATGTATATATATATGTGTGTGTATACTTTTTGTTGTATTGATATTTTTTTATTATATTATATACATTAAATCTAATATTTTTTTGTTGTATTGTCTTCGTTTTGGAAGTGATGGATGGTGATTTTGAAAGGAATGGGTGGCGGGTAATTGATTGAGGAAAAAAGTAAATGTGAGGATAAAAATAAATTTTCAAAATATAGTATTTTAGGTATATTAAAATATGACTGTAAAAAGTAAAACTCAGGTTGCGAATAAAATTTCCCAAAGATAAATTACACTTCCCATTTAAAATTTTCAAAAGGCCATCCCTCAATTTTAAAAAATTACAAAGATTTCTCTAAATTTAAATCTTTCATCAGCCAATACCCTTGTCATTGAACTATAATAGGTAAATTTTTAAAAATGTCAAAAATGTTTTTCTTTTTGTCTTTTTTCTATTTTTTTTTTCTTTTCCTTTTGACAATGGTAATGGCATTGATATTTCTCTCTTACTTATCTTCTAAAGAGCCAACTATTATTGGTTCATCCTGTCAACTATTATTGGTTCGTCCTAACAATAATTGGGTTTAACCTAAGTGCACAATGGTTAAGTTGACTCAACTATCATTGTCTTTTTTTATTTTTTTCTCTCTTTTTCTTCATTGTTCGAACCCTAGTAAACACTAAGGTGTAATCTTTCTTTTTCATTGCTTTTTATCTATCGTTGAAACCTTAACAAACATTAAGATTGAATTTATTTCCATAGTTGAAACCCTAACAAATAGAAACATGCAATCACCACCAAGATTTGTTCACAAAACCTCAACAATTGTCGGGTTCACCCATTTAGATTATAGTAGTTGACTAAAACAATATTTTCTTTCTAAAAGACTAATTTTTCTAAAAAGATGAAAAATAAGATAAAAGAACGAGGATATGAGATTAATAATAGAGAAATAATGATAAATGAAATAGACAAAAAAATATTATACAAGTAAAATGATTATTTCTATAAGTTTTTAACCACATGATAAGTTTCTGTAATTTTTCAAAATCGAGAGATACTTTCTTAAATTTCACCTTCCATAAAAGAATAAAATAACTTGATCTCAATTATGTCATTCTCTTAATACACTTGTGTTAAAAATGACTCTTCCATTGTACCTACCTAGGGCTTTTTATGCTAGTTGTGAAATGATTTAGTATTGAACTTATATACAATGAAATCAAGTTGAACCAAAATTTTGGAAAACTAATTAAATTAAAATTTTGAAATTCATCAAAGTAACTCATATTAAGAAAATTTAGTAGAAATTCAAAACTTGTTAATTAGTGCAATTATGATAATATATAATCAACCTAGATTCATTATAGTGATAAGCTTAAAATTTATTGGCATTTTTTATAAAACAATCATATATTTTAATTAATTTGATTTACTCAGCTCAAAATTGAAACACAAGTATTAAAGTTGAATCATAAATTGATTTTTTTTATATAAAATAAAATTGAGCTTAACCAAATTTAGCAAAAGCCCAAACTAAAATAATTGAAATTAATCAAGTTTGAAAATTTTATTTTTTAATCAATCACTTTGCTAATTTGATACATTTTGTTATTTGGGAATAGAATAGCAATATTCTGTTTGATTGTCGAAACTATGAAAAGATTCTTTTACCCTTTTGAAACATAGAAAACATGATAGACTAAAAATAAGTAAGAAAGAAATCAGGCGACAATTGCATATATGAGGAAGAGAATTCTGATGATCAGGAATAATGCAAGAGTTTTTATGAAAAATATAAACGAATTGATTGTAATGTGGTTTCTTTTTGTTTAGTCACACTCTCTAATTATGTTGGACAAAATAAAACCCTACTTTTTCACTTAACCAAAGAGGCAAAAAAAAAGAAATATGGTTTGGGCTTTAACCAAATTTTTTACTTGTTATTTACCTAATTTTTTTTATAGCAGTGAGCAAATAAATATGTCAAATAAAAAAAATCAGGTGATTTATGCATGACATACCATGGTTAGGTGTCTCATGTATTCTCTGAAAACTAGATGTATTAATTTTATACCTATTTTTATGTAGAACTATAAATAATTTTATTTTATAAGATAGATTAAATATATGTTAATGAGAGTACCTTATTAAGTACTCTTATTAATAAAATCTTTAAAAAATTAAAAAAAATAAAAATAAAAATATATGAGAATACAAGAGAATGGACTTCATTTAATGATCCATGTCACGAATATTAACCAAGTAATCATAATTGGAATAACTATATAAAATCCTAAATCTCTAACCATTATTTCTAATGTCACCCTTTTTTCATTTTATCGACTCACCTCATATATCCATTTTTTTTCCATTTTATCGACTCTATTCATATTTTTGTTTCTCTTTTTCTATTTCATCAACTCTCCTCGTACATTTGTCTCAATTGCATCAACTCTACTTGTATTTTTGTCTTGTCTCTTTTTTTAATTTTATCGACTCTTCTCATACACATGTCTACAACCCAAGCCTTAATTCATGAAACAAATATATACAGTGGGGAAACAAAATGCAAGGGGCAAGCAAAGACAAGTAAAAGCATAGCAGCAATGCCACAAAAACTAAATACATAATAGAATGCCAAAATCCCAAGTGGAAGTGGTTTCCCTTCAATTAATCAAATACTGAAAATGTAGCATTAATTTTTCTTACAAAATTTTAATACAAGAATAATATTTATTGTTTAAAAAATATTAAAATATAAAAAAATTCTAACACTCTGAAATGACTTGAACCAGTAACTTAAAAAATTTTTAATTTACAACCCACCACTCTACCAACTAAACTTAAATAAAATTAGTATAAATTATGTATTTTAATGTATTTAAAATATATATTTAAAACCCAAACTTAATTTTTGAGGGACCTTTGATGGTGGGGGTCCCTAGGCGACCGGCTCGGTCGCCTACCCTCAGGGCCGGCCCTTCCTCCCACAGCAGAATTAAACCAAAACCAACACTTTTAACACTGATATTTGAATACTCTTCTCTCATGGAAAAGGAAACCTACGCTACACTGATTTCTCACTAGCACCACCACCACTACATTTTGTTGGACCTGTTATTACGAACGAGTTAAATTGAAGAAAATAATATAAATTTGACAAGAAATACAAAAATCAATTACATCCAATTCCTTGGACCCTGTTATTGGGGCCAAAAATTATCAAATGGCAGAGAGGCTGGCCCATTTCCCTAGTTCATAAGAATCAGCATAATGATACAACTTGATTCTATTTAACAATGACAGGCCTGCAGCCGGCAGCCCAGCTCTAGAATAGGGATCTTCCTGCTCGGCTGGGTCATCCGCGAATGCAGCAACATCCCCGAGAAGTCTGAATGAGATTCTGTGCGTCTGTATTCGTCTAGGGAAATCAAAGTACATTGCTGTCCCAGGTCTAACCACAGGCAAACGATACTCCGCAATGACAAACATATCGTGAGGTTCCTGTAAAATGCACATTACGTATATTTTTCAAGTTATGATTCAGATTCATTCATGCCCTTAAGCATGATACTCAATTAAGAAAACAGAAAATAGGTATCGGGTCCATGATCTTGGTCTATTTCATATCATCATCATATGCATAAATGTCAGCATGGCTAATCAGCATAGAACGCCAGATATATATACTCAAGTTCTTGAGATCCTTCTTTCAATAATCATAAAACAATGTATAGCAGTTTCACAACATAGAACAAAAGTTTCTAAAGAAATTGTTTGTACCCATATCTCCAAATTCTAGATATTCTTGCATTTTACCGCAAGCATTTATCTTGGGTTTCGGAGGCTGCAAGGGTTGAGCTATTTGGCCTATGCATTATATATAATATATATTTCTTAGTCGTTCTGATTAGACCATCATAAGAGATAAAGATCAACACAAATCTTTGGTTAAAGTGCTTCCACAACTAGAAGGGGTTTGGATAGTCACGTGTCCATAAAAGCTATTTGATCAAATAGTATAAGACCTTAACAACAATGCTATTTGTGTCTGCCACTTGTGATGGTGTAAGAGTTTGTTTTATTTTATTATTTTTTTAAAGATATTATATAGTTGAACAAACAACATGCATCAAACAAAATGGATTTTAGACAAATGAGCAAATCATTGGGTCACAAACCTCTTAGTGACACGCTGCATTGCCTAACTGCAGCAGATAGTGAGCTAAGGCCGCTGCACCACTGCCCAGATGTGTCAAAACTGCAGGGCATCTTGCATTTTCAGGATGGATGCAAGGAAAGAAGTTGGTCCAGGATCATATATAAAAGATTGGACCATGGCACAGTTCCCAGGAACGTGGTATGGGGTACCTTAGTATGCTAATTTTCAAATAGTTGGTTACTCGAACTCTTATAAAAATGATGTATAGACTTAAAACAAGTTCATATATATAATTATCAAGTTTGTATGAACACTTCTACGGGTTTTAGATCTTGTTTCCAAAAATTGTTTTATGTTTCCCATACTTTACATTCTTCCCTTAATTTTTTCCAAAATGTTTTGGAATCTTTTTGTTTTTTAGCTAACCAAAGACAAAGAGCATATCAAAACAATATTTTATCCCTTGACAAAGACTACTAGCAGGTTACACTTTCAATTAACAGAAGAATAGAAACTGCATCCAGTGAAACGGATCAATGACAGATCGAGATTGCACGTACCTGGAAGGCAGATACTTGGATATACAGTACAGGGGGAGATATATGTCTATCTTCTAAGAATGTTAATGCCGTATCCCCCATATTTACATCTGAAGGCGGCGAATGGGTGACTCTAGGCCTCACTGCACTGAAACCATCAAGACGGAATCCTGCCAGTAAAGGCGAAGATGGTAACAGATACTGTTCTAAAACAAGATCACCGTCCATCAACCTCTCAGTCTCTATTGGGACCTGAAAAGTATAATTGAAAGGAAATTACCTAGAGTACAAAATAGCAAACCTAATATGGACAAAAACAATAGTTGCACCTTGAATCTATTTAGTTGTGGAGCTTCGCTCAACCAGCTTCTTAAACTTATCTGGTCAGAGCCTTGTGGTGATGTAAGACCCAAATCTTTTCTCGCTGCACTTCCAACTACAAGAATTCTTTTGGCGTGAAGACATGGGTCGCTTTCAACTGCCCCTCCAAAAGAGGCACGCCGATCAAGTTGTGCAAAAGGATTTTCATCTAGCGACAAAAGATTAAAGTCTTTCTCAAAATTTAAAGAACTTGAACCAGCTTTCTGAAGGCGTATAGTTATCCAGATGATGCGGCATCGAACCGGATTCCGGAAAGCGAACTTTACATGCCTAGGAACTGTATTCCCTTTACATGTAAAGTTCGCTTCCCGGAAGTCTTCAGGTCCACAAAGTTCTGAGGCGGATGTTAACAGGGAACGGACATCCCATTTTCCCATGTATGACCTTTCCTCCTTATGTATTTTATTGCTGGCCCAAATTTGTACCTGTACTAACAGTAAGGGGTACACATCAACAAAAGTGGTTAACACGAGAGAACTTACAGAACATAGTAACAGCTTCACTAACATGATTGATATACGGAAATGCCACACAAAGAGGAAAATGGAGTTCGATAAAAGGTGAAAGTAGGAGGGATTACTTTGTGTGAAAATGGAGTTCAATTAAAGGTGAAAGTAGGAGGGGTTAGTGGTAATGTTGTTCTCCATTTTCCCCCCTTTAGTGTGGCATTTCCTTTTATCAATCATGTTAATCACCAAGCACATTCAATGATGAAAAAGAAAAGAAATAAAAAAAAAAAAAAAGGGAAAGAAGAGAAAAAGATGGAGAATGGTGAAGTGGTTGGTTAAGATAAATCCTAATTGAAGTATAAAAATATATGGGAGAAAAAGGCATCTTATATTTAACGAAACTATTTAGAAGAACAAAGGGGATTAAAGTTATAAATATGTAATTTCAAGTAATGAGCCATATTATGAAACTTTGAAGAAGGTAATTAAGAAAAAGTTAATTAAGGAAACAAAGATCTCTGAAAATTAATCTGGTTTGATACCTATTAGGACAATAGTGGAAACTGCTTATTTGTTGAGGCATCTAATGCAAAGGCCTAGAGATAAACAAAAGGATTTATTTTCTTCCAACCACTGCCCCAAGCATGAGCTAATGGAGCCATAACTCTCTGGGATACCCATTCAAACTGCCATAAATCTGGGACCTCATCTCCATACTTTCCCCAGAAATGAAGCTTTAATTGGCTCAATCAAAAAAAAAAAGGTAGCCCAACCCAAATCCTAACCAAAATGTAATCGGAGAATCATTCCTTGTTCACTTTGTAACCTACTATCACCAGTCAAAATTGCGCTAAAAAACTCATTGGTTATCAAAATTGTGTTAAAAAATTCATTGATTAAGGATAAGGGTCGTGCATTACGTGACCAACAATCACAAGACAAATAGACTTCTTCTTATGAGGCAGAAAAACATTGCTTATGTTGTAAAGATGTTAATATTTTGGACCATGCTACTTGTACATCAAGGGCTACATCTTGGACTACACACACGTGCGCAAATGACTAAAATATCCCTCGTGCCTCACCGCCTCATATCGCCTCATGTCGCCTCACCACCTCATATCGCCTCATGTCGCCTCACCACCTTGGGTGAGGGGTATTTTTGTCATTTTAGTTACATTGTGTAGCCCAATGAGTACAAATAGCATTTTCCTAACATTTTATGAGTAGGGTACCTAACCACTCAACATAGGTCTGAGGTCCTTAACCTCCGTATAGAAAAAAAGGAGGATGATGATAAGAATCAAAGCCCAATAATGAAATAGAAAGAAGAAAAACAAGTTATTTTCAAAGAAAAGTGTGGCAAAAGAGATTGCATTATGAAAAGTGAAGCTAATCCAATGTGGAATAAGATTATATAATGCTATTAAAAAACATGAGGAATATTTTAAGAGTCAATGGGAAAAGCCACAAAATGACAGTGATTGGTACCAAAAAGAAAAATAAGGTCAGGAAAACCTGATACAAGACTTCGCATATATGAGCTAATGAACATATATGTATATGTGTGTGTGTGTGTGTGTGTTCAGGAAAAAGCGAAAGAAAAAGTTGCAGTTGGCTAAGATAAAAAGCTTGTAAAAGTTGGTAATAACAACTTGATGCAAAAGACAACAAAGAGTTATATACATACACCAGCTAAAGTGAGGAGAGAGATAGAGAGAGAGAGAGATTCAAGCATAGCAAAGTTCATGAAAGATGAAAATCAAAAGGTGCTAGTAAATGAGGGGGCATCAAGGAGAGGACTTCTCCAAACTATAAAATGGTGGAAGAATTCACTAAGTACATTCAAGAAGAGGCCCTTAGTGTAAGCTATTTGCAAAGTATATTATTTTGGTGGATGGGATAAAGGAACTTATTAAGTTCAGCAAGTCAAAAATAAATATATAAAATTAAAAATAAAAGTGTCAATGATGTTTTGGTAAGAGTTAAAATTATTTCAGGAAGCAATTAGTTCATATATCTCAGATCAATTATTCATAAAGAAAGGAAGATTGCTGAAAATATTACTCAAAGACTCAATATAAAATCATTAAATTAGAAAATGCTTATAACATCTTATCAAATGACTATACGGCTAGCTTTGTGCATGAGACAGGAGATTGGGTAGTTAAGTACCAAATGGAAATTCAAATTGCAAAGCAATTGTAGCACCTATTAAAAATAAGATGCCCGAGACACATTTAAGATTGAATAGGCATGTAAAAAGAAAAATAATAGATGCATTAATAAGGAAAGCAGATGAATGGAAGAAAATTATACATAAAGATGCAGGGGAAGGCCAAGAAAACTTGGTAGAAAACTTTCAAGCATGACATAGTATATCATGGCTTTAGAAAAGATATAGTCATGAAGATGGATCATTGATGATGTAAAATCCATATGGTCAACCCCAATGACCTAAAATCCATATGGTCAACCCCACAGTGAGTTATGGCTTAGTGTTGTTCGACTATAATTCCTAAACCAACTAACTAAATAAGGATTCAAGTCAATAAGGAATTTATTTTACACTAGCAATTAGTTATGTGAGACAGTCCTCTTTGCTTATGTGGGCACTAGCTAAAAATAGAACATTAAGCATGCAAAGCAGAACCTTCTTGCAGGACAAAGATTAGCAAAGTACAAAAATTATCTAATGGAAACATGATTTAAAAGTCTCCATCAAATGGGAAACCACAAAACAGGAATATAAAAGGGCATCTCTAGTGCACTAAGTCTCCCCACTTTGCAAGGGTCGGGGAGGGTTGTTTTGTACACAACCCTACGTTGCTTTGCAAAGAGGTTGTTTCCATAATTTGAACCCATGGCATTTTAGTCACAACGGAGCAGTCTTACCATTGCTACTAAGGCTCGTCCTCAAGAAATTTAGTGAGTATCCAAGAAAAAATTATAATTATAAATTAGCATATATAGAGCAAAGGAATGCAGTTTTCAGCTGATATTTGTTAGATCATGAAAAGAGAATGCGGAGAATAGGGGTTCAATATGATGACACAGCAGGATCCTGCTGCGTCACACGCAGATAACAGTCATTTGTTGAAGTGGAGGAAAGTCAAATATAAGGGTCCAAAATGGATTAAATTTAACATGAAGCACCTGCATAAAGATAGGGATACTTACAATAGGAGCATCAGACATTGAATAGCCACAGGGACTGACAAGTAGGACCACCCCAGACACATCAGAAAGATCACCAAGAGCAATAACAAATTCAACAGAGGAGGCACTAGGAGGAGCTTTCCAGTATGAATGTGGTAATCCAGAATCAAGTGGTGCAAGCAATGACAAGAGTGGTGCTGAACCTGCTGCTGTTTCAACCTACAATGATATAAAACCAACATTAGAAAACAGTTCAAACATGAGGCTGCTCAAAAATAAAATAAAAAAAATAAATTCAAAGAGTAAAGAAAATAAAAGAAAGATGGCAGCCAGGTTCCCTACAAGTACATAAGCATATCTTAAACGTTTGCTTCAAGGTCTTCCTGCTTGACACAGCATTATGATATGTATTTTTCTTACTTTTTCTGATAAAAAAAAAACAATAAAGAAGATGGCTCTCAAGGGGTAAAGCCTTTATAAAAAAGAAAAGAATAAACACAAAGATGCCTGTACATTTATAGGCATGTAGAAAACAAGCAAAGACTGCACAAAAGACAATAAGCTAAGAGAGAAACCTCCCTGAGAAACAAAAATGGGGAAACAAGAGTGGGTGCATTCATGCTAGAAATAGAATGTGAAAGGCTATACTGATGGGAAGATTGGACAGATGCAAAATGGAGGCCAGTTCTGCTGCTTTTGCCCAGTTTGCTAGCAGATGAGCTACATTGAAACTATTCAGAACATGAGAAATTATATCTTCAGAAAGAAGAGGTGGCAGCAAAATGAGTAGTAGACTGGCTTTATGTACAAAGACCACCATGCATGTCTACCTCAATGAGCATTGAATGGTGAAAGAAAAAAAAAAAAAAAAAAAGGCTAGTACTAAAAGTTGGGCCCAATAAAAGAAAACACATGGTAGACCTGAAATTTGATAAGAGAGGTCCTATTTGTTTATAACAGGAATTCACAATGAATAAGGGAAACAATTTCCATGTACATTTACACCGAAACCAAGATAAGAGACAGCAAAAAACATACTGCGTACAAAAGGCTTGCAAAGGGAAATTCAGCAAGTGAGTCTTCTCCTTTAAGCAATAGTCTTAAAGTTTTAAGAGTTTCCTGCCTATCACAACCTTTACTTCTTTCAGTAATACAGTCCCTTGAAGGAAATCCAATCACATGATCCAAAGCTTTCTGTGCAGCACTGTTCGCACGAGCACTCCTGCGCATGCTCATCAAGACCCTAACATAATCCAAGGTTAATGCATCAAGAATGATCTCATGGCAGCATAGTTTACAAATAACACCATCCAGTGTCATTGACCGATTAGAAGATACATCAGCTGGGCTGCCATGGACTGATCCAGACTGGCTTAGTGCACCATTATAGTTTGACAACTCCCTCGAGTTATAGCTTGATAGCAGAAGAGCTCCCTTCCCAGCAGAACAAACTTTACAAACTTTTCTCTCACATTGAGAACATAAAAAGATAGATGGTGAAGCCTCTGAAGAAGAGGAGGATGCATATCCAGCAGCCCCAGCTTCAGCACGAATCTGACACATGCCACCAGAACAACACTGCCCAATTCCAGAAATATTCCAAAAATCTATAGCACTATTGTTAGTGGCATCCAGACCAATAGCAGCAGCAAGTTTGTCTTCAACTACAGAGTGCCCAAGCATGGCAAGAGAGTTTGCAACCCTGCATAATCTTACCGAGTATGATTCATCAAGCAATAGATTTGGATTTATTGTAGCAGGATCAGTGCCCATTGACAGTAATGTTCTATCTCTTTCAGCAGCTGAAAGATTTAGGCGAAGCCTTTCAATTTCAAGTTTTACAGCTTCTATAAAACCTAGTTTTCTTTCCTGCAAATTTGAATAGTTCAGGGAAATATAATAAAAAGTATTGTTATCAAAACATCAAAACAGAAAAAAGAGGAGAGAAAAATTATGTTCGTTTGATCAATCTTCTTATCTTACACAGCAAGGTTAAGATAGGATGCAATCATTATGTTTCACTATTAGGATTGATTACCTTGGTTCAGCAATTAAGACAATGACAAAGACCTCGCATTATATTCAGAAAATGCACATGATGGAGAAAGAGAGAATCCAACAAAAGGTTCATTTCGCAATATGCACACCTTTGAAACAAGTACAAGATCATTAAAAAAAAAAAAAATCTATTGTACCATGCACAAATGGTTGTTGACACGTGGGAGCAACATTAAGTGTCATTTTCAAATGAATTCCCACATTGCCTATGTTGAAAAGAAAACAGGTCGCCACTACCCCTATTATAAATGTGATTACTCTAGAGGCCACGTGTATTCCTGCTACAAAGTGCTAGGCATATCTACCTAAGGATGCTAGCTTTTTTTTTTTGTTGATAATGGTGTATTTTACCAACCGGCATGCTACATTTTGATGTTTAAGTTATGAGCCATGTGAAATTCACACTATGACATATCTTGAATCATGGATAATGCAGTCAGTAAGGTTGGAATTCGACCGGGAGTGGACTTTGGCTTCAACTGAAGGCAGACTGTAGAGTCAACTCTGGACAAACAAAGACCTGGAGGATCAATTATCCATGATCCGATGACCAAGTACCTTGAAAATGGAGGAGGATAGTCAACTGAGGGGTAAGATGTAGCCTGGAAGATTGACTGTCAAAGAGGCATGGTTGACTGAATTCAGTCTACTGTCACAGAAAAATGCTACTCAACTCTACTGAGGGAAAGTTGACTATGGAGATACATGTAAGTTACGAGCAGTTCATATGGAGAAAATACTACATTTTACATGGAGAATGCTGAAGGAGGTACAAGTCTCTACGTTCACCCTAGCTAGAATTGCCATAGAAACATCTAATATAAGCGAAGAAAGGTCATCTTGCTCCATGTGCCACAAGTGATCCACGGGCCATGGACAGCCCCAACCATGCTAACCCACAGTGGATGATAGAGAAAAGGTTGTCATGCAAGTCAGGGCAGGGCACCACATTTCTCCGACTCTTTTCTAGTCTTACTGGAAAACCCTAATCCATCCCACACTCTGTACTTTCTTTAATGCAATGTTAAAGGTCTCCATTACCATTACAAACAGAGGGAAAGGCAGCCCCTTTCAGAAAGGTTCTATAAGAAAAAAAACATTTTGAGACTCCATTTTCCAGAGTTGAGATCATCAAGAATGAAACATAAAAGTGTAGTCTTCTCCTCCACCTCATACTAAACCCCATAGCAACTAAGATTGCAATCTCATAAGAACTAGCTTACATGTTCGTATGATTTTCCTAAAAGAGAATGGCCTCAAGAGGGAAAACCCCATACAAGAAACATCTTAAAGGAGCACACCTGATATAAAAGACTAGGCAAGAAACCAGGAGTTCTTGCCAGGAATTAAGAAATAACTGTTAAATTAAATAAGCAAGGGGTATTAGTATAATTAACTTAAAATACTTGTATGTATATATATTCTCTTGTATTATACACTTTTTGGTAGAATACACATTATTTTATTCACATGGTATTAGAGCCCTAGACAAACCCTAACCCTAGATCCAGCTACTGCCGCCACCGATCCCACCAGCCGACACCACTACCGTCGATCACTCTGTCAGCCACCACTATCCAATGCTGGTCTCGCGTATCTCTCTGGCAACATCCCGTGCATCTTTCTCCTCAGTAGTAGAGGTTATTCCGTCGGTTCGTGTCAGACGTCGACTACCTTTGTTCGGTCGTGCCTTGTCGTCGATTGTGCTCTCTTAGATCTGGTGCGTCTTGTCGTCGATGTTCGTGTCAAACGTCGACCGCTTCTATTCGATCATGCCTCGTTGTTGATCGTGCAACCCTGCTCAAATCTTGTCTTGCTCTGTTGCCTCGCTTAGTGACTGACCGACTATCGGCCTTCCGCCATCAGCCTTCCTTGTGCATCATCGATCGTTGTTCAAGCTTGAAGAAGCTTCAAGCTTCCCACCCAAATCTTGCTACCTAGATCTTTAAGTTTCTTACCCAACCCAGATCCGACCTACTCTAGATTCAGTCAGCTAGAACAGTGGGTTATTCTTTCCATATCATGTCAACATCCACAAGCCTCTCCACCACGTCCACAACTGTGACTAGTCCCCATTTTTCAAGCACACCAGTTATTACCACGGAGAAATTGGATGGACAAAATTATTTAGCTTGGTCATCTGCGATTGAAATTTGGTTTCTTGGACATGGCCTTGAGGCTTATTTATCAACACCCATTTCAACTATTCTTGAGGGAAATCAACTTCTTTGACAACAAGTGGATGCACAATTACTTAGTTTATTGTGGCAGACTATTGAGCCAACTTCAATGCCTATATTTTGATCTCTTCGTGAGTTTAGTGCTCTATGGACTCGGGCTTGTGAGCTGTATACAAGTGACATCACCCATATTTATGATGTGATTAGTGCTTTGTTAAATCTACAACAGATTGATTTAGATATGACCACCTATTTGGGTAAGCTCCAAGCTTCCATTATTGATTTAAACGAGTTATTTCCCTTTGATATAGATATCAAGAAACAATAGTAGTAGCGTGATCAAATGTTTACTATCCTCTATTTTCATGGGATTCAACCTGATCTTGAATCAGTTAAGACAAAAATTCTCGGCAGTGCCTCTCTATCACCTTTGACGGAAGTATTTACTAGGTTACTTAAAGCCTCTTCTATTACTACTGATCGTGGCATGTCTGTACCTGGAGATCATTCTGCCCTTGCTACAACCTAGATTGATCGTGGACATCATGGTGGTGGTGGGCATCCTCAGCCCCAATGCTCCTATTATAATCGTCTTGGTCACACTCGGGAGGCTTGTTATCACTTACATGGTCACTCACCTCAAGTAGCTAGTACTGCTAACATTGTTGTTGGTGTTTCTGAGGGTTAGGCATCTATCACACCCAGTGATTACTCACTAGTGACTATCTCCAAGGGGGAGTATGCTCAGTTCCGGGCAGCACAATAGGCCACTTCACCTGTCACATCCCTTGCTCACACCGATAACCCTACTGGTTTCTTTACTAGGTCGTCATCTTCTCTCAGCCCATGGATCTTCGACTTCGGTGCCACCAATCACATGTCTGGTAATCATTCTCTTCTATCTCATATTCAAACTTTGAAGTCTCTACCTCCTGTTACATTGGTTGATGGCTCTCACACCTCTATCGCGAGCATTGGCACAACATTACCCCTTCCTACTTTACCATTATCATTTGTTTTATATTTACCACAGTGTCCCTTTAATTTACTTTATGTCAGTCAACTCACTCGTAATCTTAATTGTTCTATAACTTTTTTGTTTGATTCTATGCTTGTTCAGGATCGGAGGACCAGAAGGACGATTGGCACGGGGCTTGAGTCTCACGAAGTCTACTATTTGTCTCACCCTGCTTCATCAGTGGTGCGCACGAGGACTGCTTCCCAACTACAGGTCCATTGTCGATTAGGGCACTCGTCTCTATCCAATCTCAAGAAGATGGCTCCTAGTCTCTCTAGTATTTCTTCCTTAAGAGTGTGAGTCTTGTCAACTTGGGAAACATAATCATAGTTCTTTCCCGAGCAGAGCCAATAAACGTGTTAGTTCTCATTTTTCAATGGTCCATTTAGATGTATGGGGTCCCAGTCATGTTAGGTCAAAAGATGGTTTTCGTTATTTTGTTACCTTTATTGATAATTTTTCTCGAACTACATGACTATATTTAATAAAAATGTGTTCAGAATTGTTTTCTGTTTTCACTACTTTTTGTGCTAAAATTACAACTTAGTTTAATGTGCCCATCCGTATTCTTCGTAGTGATAATACTCTTGAATATTTGTCCTCACTATTTAAATCCTATATGGCATCCAATGGGATTCTTCAACAAACTTCGTGTACTGGAAGCCCACAACAAAATGGGGTAATTGAACGTGAGACCGCCCATATGTTCTTTTTCATATGCATGTTCCGCTTCAATATTGGGATGATATTATCTTAACTGCATGTTACTTAATTAATCGAATGATATCTTATGTCCTTAATGACCAGATTCCTTATTCTATTATTTTTCCTCAGGTTGCCTTATATCCTCTTCCTCCTCATATCTTTGGGAGTATCTGCTTTGTTCACCATCTTGCCCCAGGTCATGATAAGCTATCCGCTTGTTCCGTCAAATGTGTTTTTCTAGGTTATTCACGCATTCAAAAGGGGTTTTGTTGCTACTTTCCTCAATTAGCTCACTATTTTGTTTCAACAAATGTTACCTTCTTTGCGTCATCTCCTTATTTTCTCTCTTCATCTGAGGTCTCCAAATCTATGTCTACTAGCTTACCTTTGCTTGTTCCTTTTCTTGACCTTTCTTCTTCTCCTTCTCCACTGCCTTCTGCCTCTCGCCTTGATCGCCCTGATGTTTAGGTCTATCAATGATGTCCTCGACTTGTGGTCCAACTAGCAGCGCCTATCATCGCTTGTCAAAGGGAGCCGTCCACTGACTCATCCTCTATGCCCATTAGTTCTTCCTCCTTTGGTCTGTCACCCTTGATTTTTGATCTTGACTTACCTATTGCTCTCTGTAAAGGTACTCATCATTGCACCACTCTCCATCCCATTTCACATTTTGTTACTTATAATTCTTTGTCCCCTGGATACTCTGCTTTTGTTTCTTCTTTATCTTATGTTTCTCTTCCTAAATTTGTTCCCGAAGCTCTTTCCAATCCAGGGTGGCGGGTTGCTATGGTTGAAGAAATGTCTGCCTTACATTCTATTGGGACTTGGTACCTCTTCCCAAGGGTAAGTCTATTGTTGATTGTCCCTAAGTTTTTACTGTTAAAGTTGGTCCTGACGGCTAGATTGATCGCCTTAAGACTCGCCTTGTTTCCAATGGATGCACTCAGGTTTTTGGCCTTAATTATGGCTATACATTTTCTCATGTTACTAAAATCTCCTCTGCTTGCCTTTTCTTGTCCCTTACTGCTATGTTTCACTGGCCTCGTCATTAATTGGACATAAAAAATGCCTTCCTTCATGGCAATTTACAGGAAGAGGTGTATATGGAGCAACCTCTTGGATTTGTTGCTCAAGAGGAGTCTAGGCTAGTGTGTCGCCTTCGAAAATCCTTATGCAGCTTAAAACAGTCTCCTCGAGCTTGGTTTGGTCGATTCAGTTCAGCTGTTCTTAAGTTTGGGTTAATTCGTGAAGCTGATCATTCTGTTTTTATCGCTCTCAATCTAACTGCCACATTCTTCTAGTGGTATATGTTAATGATATAGTACTTACAAGGGATTGTTGAAGCATTTGTTCTAGATTAGAGCTTGTAATATAAGTAGCATTGTTTATGTAATATGTTGGCTGTATTTTGTTCCTAGAAGGTTTTATTAATTTTTCTAGGGCTGACCGAAGTGGTTGTAACTGCCATATTGGGCAGTTCCGTCAGGTTGAAGTCTCCCGCCTATTTGCTTATAAATAGGGGTTGTGGGGAAGACTTCGTGCAAGGGTTTTTCTTTGTGAGTTAGCAATCTATCTTGGGTAGAGATTAAGCACATAAGAAGAGGGGATATCTTCTTGTATCAACTCAATATAGCTTTTAGGTTGTATGGGCTAGGTGTGAGTTGTGTGTTGAGTGCATTGTAATCTTGTACAAACTTTCAAGATAGTGGAGGTGAAAGCCAAGCTGGATGAAGGCCTTTCTTAAGGCCGAACCATGGTAATCTCTTGTGTTTTGAGTGTTCTTGATTGATTCTTGATATTATTTCTAGTTGCTGATTCGTGTGTTTCAAGGAGAGACTTAGTTTGAGAGTTTGTGTGATCCTCTAAAGGGTGAGATCTCGGTTAACAATTTGGTATCAAAGCTAGTCACCTCTGGTTTGGATCAACTCCTCTAGAGTCTCAAGTTGTAGAAGGCAATCCTAGGAAAATCAAGAAATGGCGTCGATTGCTTCTCGGTCAGATATTGACAAGTTCGATGGGAGCAATGACTTCGGCCTATGGAAGATCAAGATGGAGGCACTTCTTTGCAATCTTGGACTGGAAGAAGCGCTCGAACAAGAAGAAGCAGAAAAAGGAGAATCAACCGGGAAAGAACTTCAAACCCTAACCGCTGACCAAATTGAGGCGCAAGTGCAGATCAGGAAGAAGGCCTATAGCCTTCTTATTCTAAGCCTTGGAGATAAAGTGCTCAGGGAAGTGTCTAGGCTGAAGACCGCTGCAGAAGTTTGGAAGAAATTGGAGGACCTATACCTCAAGAAAACTCTTTCCAGCCGGTTATTTCTCAAAGCCAGGTTTTTCAATTTTAAAATGCATGAAAACCAGAAACTTCAGGATCACTTAGATGATTTTAACAAGCTATGTCTAGACCTAGAAAACATAGATGTTAAGTATGAGGAAGAAGACAAAGCTTTAGTTCTCCTATATTCTTTACCCAAGTCCTATGAGAATTTTGTAGATATTCTTTAGCATGGTAGAGATAAACTATCTTTAGAGGATGTTGTAGCCTGTAGGGGCTTTAAATTCAAAAGATTTGAGAATAAGGATGGATAGTAAATCATCTCCAGCAGATGCTCTAACTGCAAGGTCTAGAAATCCTAAGAAAGACCATAAAAACAAAGGAAAATCTAGATCAAAATCTAGGAATGGAAAATGGCCGATTAAATGTTATTATTGTCAACAAGAGGGTCACATTAAGAGGCATTGTCCTAAAAGGAAGAAGGATTATGCCGAAAAGGAAAAATCAGATGGTGGGGTAAATGTGTGTGATATCGGTTATGATAGTGCTGATGCACTAACTGTTAGTGACAACTATGACAGCCAAGATTGGGTCTTGGACTCAGGCTGCTCTTTCCACATGACTCCTAGAAAGCAATGGATCCAAAATTTCAAGGAAATTAATGGAGGAAAGGTCTTGTTAGGAAATGATTTTGAATGTAAGGTCAAAGGGGTAGGAGATGTAAAATTAAAAATGCATGATGGGACTCATAGAACCCTTACAGCAGTTTGGTATGTTCCGGATCTTAAGAGAAACTTGGTTTCTCTTGGGGAATTGGATAGATGCAGTTATAAATACAAGGGTGAGGGTGGAGAAATTAAAATTTATAAAGGGTCCCTAGTATGCATGAAGGCTGTTTTAAGAAATGGAATTTATTTTCTCCAAGCAACCACTCTAAGTGGTGAAGCAACTAGTGTAAGTTGTAATTCCCATGATAAGGCAAAGTTGTGGCATCTAAGGATGTCACATATCAGTGAGCAAGGGCTCAAAGAACTTGCCAAACAAGGTATTTTAGAGATAGGTCAGTCCCTAAACCTAGGCAAATGTGAATCCTGCATTTATGGGAAGGCAACAAAGATTAAATTCAGTAAAACAGCAATCCACTCTTCAAAGGCACCCCTAGATTACATTCATTCAGACCTATGGGGCCCACCTCAAACCATGACTCATGGGGGCTCCCGATATTTTTTATCCATAATAGACGATTTTTCAAGAATGCTTTGGGTATATGTCCTAAAGTCTAAAGATAATACCTTTGAATCCTTTAAGACATGGATGAAAATGGTAGAAAATCAAATGGGAAGAAAAGTAAAAGTTATTAGGACCGATAATGGGCTAGAATTTTGCAACAGGGATTTTGAACAAATGTGCAAGGAAGGAGGCATAGTCAGACACTTGACAGCCCCTGGAAACCCTAAGCAAAACGGATTAGCTGAGAGGATGAACCGCACCTTGTTAGATAGAGTAAGATGTATGCTTTTTCATGCAAGTTTGCCAAAAACATTTTGGGGTGAGGCTGTGTCTACAGCAGCCCATATCATTAATAGATCACCCTCGGCAGCCATTAACTTCCAAACACCATATGAAAGGTGGACAGGCCATAAACCCAGCTTATCTCACCTTAAAGTCTTTGGATGTTTAGCATACTCACATATAAAGCAAGGAAAGCTAGAGCCTAGAGCCAAGAAATGCATATTTTTAGGCTATCCCTCAGGAGTTAAGGGATATAAGCTCTGGAACGTAGAATCAGATGGTCCTAGGATTATAATCACAAGGGATGTGACATTTGATGAGTCCTCTACCATTAAGTTTAGCAACCTTAAAACCCAGCATAGTCTAGAGAAGGGTATAGAAGCTGTCCAAGTTGAAATTCCAGGTGTAAGCCCTGAAAATTCTCCAGAACCCTCTGAAACTGCATATGAGCTTCAGGAGAATAATTCTGATAATAACCAAGAAATTGATCAGGCCCTAGAACCTTCACATCAGGATGAAGGTGAAGAAGACAGTGATGCAGATTCCAGCTTAGGTAATAAACCAAATTTGGATAGATATAGTGTTGCTAGAGATAGGCAACCTAGGGTCTGAAAACCTCCCAAGAGATTCGATTATTCTGATCTGGTAGCCTATGCTTTTACCAGTGCAACTGAAATAGAGGGAGAAGAACCTCTCACTTATGAAGAGGCAATGTCTTCTAAAGATGCTGGAAAATGGCAAGAAGCCATGAAGTCTGAAATAGATTCTTTAAATAAGAATCAGACTTGGGAATTGGTTGAAAAACCAAAGGGACAGCGCATAGTAGGCTGTAAATGGCTGTTTAAAATGAAGGAAGGGGTAGGAAGTAACCCAAGCCTAGGTATAAGGCTGGGCTAGTGGCTAGGGGGTTTACCCAAGTCCAAGGTATTGATTTTAATGAAGTTTTTTCTCCTGTTGTGAGGCATACATCTATAAGGGTTCTTTTAGCCATAACAGCCCACTTAAACCTAAACCTAGAGTAGATGGATGTTACCACTGCCTTCCTTCATGAGGATTTAGAAGAGAAGATTCTAATGGATCAACCTAAGGGTTTTGAAGCTAAAGGAGAGGTGGAGAAGGTATGTTTGCTAAAGAAGTCCTTATATGGACTTAAGCAGTCCCCAAGGCAATGGTACCGCAAATTTGATACGGTCATGATTAGAATAAATGTGTTTTCTTATCAAAAGTGGCAGGTGAAAACAATGCAACAGATATGTTCACAAAACCAGTCCCAGCAGCCAAGCTTCATCACTGTTTGAAGATTATTTAGCTAGGGCAAACTGGAAACTGAAGCCTTGAGGAATTGGGAGAAAGCCTAATCAAGTCAAATGGGTGGAGAATTTGTTGAAGCATTTGTTCTAGATTAGAGCTTGTAATATAAGTAGCATTGTTTATGTAATATGTTGGCTGTATTTTGTTCCTAGAAGGTTTTATTAATTTTTCTAGGGCTGACCGAAGTGGTTGTAACTGCCATATTGGGTAGTTCCGTCAGGTTGAAGTCTCCCGCCTATTTGCTTATAAATAGGGGCTGTGGGGAAGACTTTGTGCAAGGGTTTTTCTTTGTGAGTTAGCAATCTATCTTGGGTAGAGATTAAGCACATAAGAAGAGGGGATATCTTCTTGTATCAACTCAATATAGCTTTCAGGTTGTATGGGCTAAGTGTGAGTTGTGTGTTGAGTGCATTGTAATCTTGTACAAACTATCAAGATAGTGGAGGCGAAAGCCAAGCTGGATGTAGGCCTTTCTTAAGGCCGAACCATGGTAATCTCTTGTGTTTTGAGTGTTCTTGATTGATTCTTGATATTGTTTCTAGTTGCTGATTCGTGTGTATCAAGGAGAGACTTAGTTTGAGAGTTTGTGTGATCCTCTAAAGGGTGAGATCTCGGTTAACAGGGATGATGATGTTGGTATCACTGAATTGAAGGCACATCTTCACCAACAGTTTCAAACTAAGGACCTGGATTCCTTGAAATATTTTTTGGGTATTGAGGTAGCTCAGTCAAAGTAAAACATCTATATTTCTCAAAGAAAGTATGCCTTGGATATGCTAGAGGGGGCCAGGTTGCTTGGATGTAAGCCAACAGATACCCCTATAGATCTGAATATCAGACTGTTACCGAGACAGGGGGAGCCTCTTTCTGACCCTGGGCATTACCGTTAACTAGTTGAGAAACTTTATTATCTCACAGTCACACATCTTGATGTTTCATTTTCTGTGAGTGTGGCGAGTCGATTCTTGGATTCACCTTGTAACAGCCACTGGGATGCAGTGATTCGTACTCTTCAGTATATTAAGGTTGCCCTCGGTCGAGGTGTATTGTATCAGAATCATGGACACAATCAAATTGTGAGATATACGGATGTTGATTGGGCAAGATCACCTAGTGACAGGCGATGCACATCTGGATATTGTGTATTTGTGAGTGAAAATCTAGTCTCTTGGAAAAGTAAGAAATAAACTGTTGTCGTCAGGTCTAGTGCAGAAGTTGAATATAGGGCAATGGCTGTAACAACATATGAGCTAATGTGACTGAAACAATTAATTAAGGAGTTGGGGATTACGCATGTCAAGTCTATACAATTGATTTGTGACAATCAGGTTGCAATGCATATTGATTCTAATATTGTGTTTCATGAGAGAACCAAGCACATTGAAATTGATTACCACTTTGTTAAAGAAAATGTGTTCTTTGAAGATGTAGTTACAACATATGTGAGTTCCAACAATCAGTTGGCTGAGTTACTCACTAAGTCACTTAGAAGTTCTCATGTGAATTACATTTTGTACCAAGCTGGGCATGTTCAATATATATGCTCTACCTTAAAGGGAGTGTTGAATAAGATAAGTAAAGGGTATTAGTATAATTAACTTCAAATACTTATATGTATATATATTCTCTTGTATTATACACTTTTTGGTAAAATACACGTTATTTTATTCGCAATAACCATCCAAACACTATAGAGGATATACAAAATGGGGTACCATCCACAACCAAAAAGACTAATTGTTGACAAAGCTACCCTTTACCCACAAAACCAAACATTTTGTATCGTCAAAAGCCCTTCTCTTTTTAATCCTCTAGGTACTAACAAATACAGAGAGGGATAATCACCCAAGTTGACCTCAGCAAGAAGGTGGACAACTCTAATGCCACAAGTATAAAAGCCTTAACACGTTAGTGGGAATAACCATATAGAGCCAAAATGAAACACAAAAAACTCAAAAGTTCCCAATTCACCAGGTAACGTAGAGGATATGGTCCAATGATTCACCACTACAATAAAGAAAGTGCCAATCTAACAAGACTAGCCTGCGCCTCCTCAATTTATTAATACTTGAGATGGCACCAAGGGCAGCTGTCCACTAGCCAAATTTGAGTCTAAACAATCATTTAGACAAGAATTGTATCTAAGGTTCGATGCCTCTTAGGAATGCATTTTGAGAATAAAAAATGGTAAATTGCATATGCACCCCCATGGTTTAACAAATTTGCGAGGACTCCCTGTGGTTTCAATTTTTGGCGCATAGACCCCCCTCTGTTATAATTCCATTACATAAACATTAATTAAACTAAATTTAATTAAAATAAAAAAAAAATTATTGTTGGCTAGAATCCATTGTTGACAATGGGTTCCAAAGTTAGCACTGACCACTAGCACTGATCTTCTTCTTCTTCTTCTTCTTAATTGATTTTGGCTGATCTAGAACCCAACGAGGGAATAGTAAATAGAGAATTGAAGGAAGAAGAGTAACTGGAGAAATCAGAGGAATGGAAGAGCAGTCGGAGAAATTAAAGAGGCGATGGGTTCCAACCGGCAAGAAGAAGAGTCACTAGAGAAGTTGGTGTAAGACGAAGAGCAGTGAGAGAAATTCAAGTTTAGGGTTTCTTTGATTTTGAATGCATAGAACCCATCTAAGGGTCCTGGTTTCAGCATCCACACAATGGGTTCTGGTTCAGAATCCATGTGATGGTTTCTGGAATTTTCTAGAACCAATAGCGTGGATTTGTCTGAAATGGTGAGAGAGAGACAAAGGAGGAGGAGGAAAAAGAAGAAGAAAAAGAAGAAGAAGAGTTGTTGATCAACAATGTGTTCTGATTAGCAAAGAAGAAGAAGAAGAGTCACCAACCGAGAACCATTTCTAGCTGGCAGCTTTTCTCCTTCTTCTTTTGATTTTATTTTCAGTCAAATTTAATTTTATATAATCTAATTAAAGATATTAAAAACAAAACTACATCATTTTGAGCTGTTAAAATTGATGGAAGGGGTGTGTGCAAAAAAAAATTAAGACCACGGAGACTTACAAGGCCAATTTTAAAGTACGAGGGGTGTCCTCGCAAATGCATCAAACAACACAAGGTATGTAATTTATCCTAAAAAAAACAAACAACCCAACAACCTACAATAATGAAACTTGTTCTTAAACTGATAATCAACCACGGCAAGTGAAGGACTTTGAAGAGGGAGATCTTGTAGTTGTGCACTTGAGGCAAGAAAGGTCTCCAAGGGGTACTTATAAAAAACTCAAGTCATGAAAATTTGGGCCACGTAAGGAGTTGAAAAAAAATCTGCTTCAAGGCCTACCTAATGGATGTCCCATCTGATTTACAAATCAGCCCAATCTTTAATGTTTCTGACTTGCTTTCTTTTGAGGGATTTGATGGTCACAACTATTGAAGATCAAGTGTAAGACTTACCAACAGTGCAACAAGGCAGGCAAATCAATGCAAAAGATTTCTAGTGAAATGGCTAGGTAAACCCAATAGTGAAAGTACTTGGATTGTATAAGATGAAATGTAGAGGATTTATCCAAAAATGTAGGCTGAAATTGTAAAAGTTTTCTCATCAAACCTGAGTTTTTTTTTCAACCCAAGGAGATTGATGCAGGATTATATTCTTTAATTTATTAGTGTATTTATTTTTCTTATTTAGTTTATGGTTCATATTTATATTATTAGATTTAATAAGTAGTCATGTGACTACCAGGTGACATTTTAATATAGATGAACAGCTGTGATTAGAAGGATTCCTTTATGATTAGTGGATAGGATCTATTACTGTTGGAACCCTAGTATAAATAGTCTTTTAAGACACTTGGAAGAAAGCCTTAATTTTCTAATTCAACTTTTTATGCAGCACCCCATCTTTGTGACGAGGTATGTCTCCTATTTGACTTACCTTTGAGTGTAGATGGTACCACATCCTGTAGATCGACCTGGGTCACAAAACCAAGGTACATCCTTGGCTTGTGATTACTTCATTGAGTAGGACCTGCTCGATCTCCTCCTTAGAAGTGTCCCCTTTTATTCTATTGGTTAATAATTTCTTTTCCAACCAAACTTACTCATAAGTGATAGCTCATTGGTGAATTGTTCGTCACTCTAAACTAAAGACTTCATCACGGATTCCCGAAAGTGGAAAATTTGGACTCTGAAGTGAGCAGTGAAGACACAGGCTTGGCACCAACTAAATCCACTAAGTAATTTAATTCCAAGCATGATTACAAAACATAGCAGTTTATATCATATATTCAACTAAGTACAACGACATTTAAGTTCCTCTCATCCTCTAACCCCTGGTTGGTCAATCTCCCTCTCCCTTGCATGGTTTGGAATGTTAAAATGCAATGCGTGAGAATAGAATTCTCAACAAGGCATGTCATGGCAATGCAATCACACATTCATAATATTATCCACACATTTCATGAAGGCAACCCTTAGTCATAACCTTCTCCCATTCACCAACTGTTCCCTCTCCTAGGTTCAAGCCCTCCCATTATCCTTTGGCATCATTCACATGACCTAAGGGCTCTACCCTTGGCCAAACATTAACAACAATCATTACAGCACATTTATGGCTTGAACCTCCATTAACAACACATGCTTGACTCATACTTTCATGCAACATGCCCACTTTATGCCCACATATCGTGAACACATGTCATTTTACGCATTAGCCTGTCACAAAATCATTTCATGCATAATAACAGCATAGTGTAACCATAAGCATGCAATTACCTCAAGTAAAGTCTTAGTTTCTTCAAGCTTCCTTCAGCTTTCTAGCAGGTCTTTCTTATTTCTCAGCTCCTTTCTCACTTTCCAGCAGAACTTCCTTCAACTTTATCACTCCAGCACCCTTTCTTATGGAGATCTTCTCACTCTCATCTCAGTTGTCTCTTGAAATGAAGGCGGTCTGGCCTATTTACAGGCCATGCAAGCGGTCTACTTCTCTGCTGAAGCAGCTGAGTGCATGGCTGTCCCAATGGCTGCCACTTAGCTCTTGTTGGTGGCATTTTTCCTGCAGAGACAACCAGCTATCTGCTTCAACTGAAGCAGCTGCCACCCTTTTGTCTTTCTTGTTGCCACCTAGCCCAAGATGCAACCCTTTCTTGTAGGAAGACACCTCACCTATATGCTTCAGCAATTCAGCCAACATACCATGCTTCTAAAACCTTCTATAGATTCCTACAGCTGGAACTTCACTAATTCTTACTAACCATAATCCCTTAACTAAGTCCTTAGTCCAACTTCCTCAATTCTTAACCAAAATTACTAATTTCCCATTGGAATCCTCTTTTTATGGCTTTTTTTTTATGGCCAATAACTACTAAAAATGCAGATATTTAGCTCTTAATTTAGTCCCCAAAAACTGATTTTAAATTCAGCTGCTCACTTGAGGTTTTTCACCAGCTTGGCTGCCACCTTACATATTTTGTTCCAGCAACTGTCTAAGAATAGCTCCTCAGATTTTGAAGTGTCATGTTGGGACCCTCTTCCTATGTTTTATTAATAAATTCATGGGGTGTCACATTTCAGGTTTTCTTAAACCCTAACTTTCATACTATTTGTAGAAGAAAAGGAAATGGTATTCCTTGTAATTTTATTGATATGAATGAAAATATTTATATAAGAGGTTTCCTAAGAATTCTCCTAAAATTTAGAACTAGATTACATCCCTATTATCTAGATTACATTCCTAATATCTAGGACTAGATTACAACAATATTTAAATGTACAATAAGGATAAAAAACAGATAAAAAATAACAAACACTCTAAACTTCATCTCTAGCCAAGCTATCTCTATCTCTTAGTTCTTTTGATTATTGGTTGCTGTTATCTCTATATCTATCACTTCGTATACTTAAAACACTATTGTTCCAACTTTGATCTTACACTGTTTTTAGCCTAATTCTACACTTCTTTTGTTGTTTCTTCTTCTCACACTACATCAATCTACTACCAAAATCAACCTAATTTCACCCAGTTTCCCATTACAGATTCTAAAATCTCTTCTACCTATTAGAACACCAAACCTCAAAGCTAAAGCTGAAATCCTGTTAGGCATCTAGCTATGAAAAACTAAGACAAGTTTTACAAATTGTCCTATAATTTCCATGTTCATGTGAGCAATCCCTTAGTTTCCTTGTGTAAATTTTCATATTGCCAGTTAGAAACTTTAAGACACTTGAGATAATAAAAAAATGGCATCCTTTTTTCTGCAGTAAAGAACAATTGATTTAATATTATGGATACATACATATAGATACCAACTAACACATTGATACTGGTTTTTAACAAATATCATATCTATGCATCAGAAACTTGAAGTTCCATATTCCTCACCCATCTTGATGCTCTAAAGAGTGTATAATCAATCAATTTCATAAACCAAACACCAATGAAATAGAATTTCTTACTAAAATGGGAGAGGGACATTGTATCAAAAATAAATTTAATTAAAACAAGAAGAGAGGTAAAGACATTGTTGATAATAATTTTAATTACATAATGGAAAATAGAAGTACATTAAAGGGTATTAGAAAAAGAAATCTCTCTAATGAGGAATTCAAGTCTAGAGGGGTTAAAATATCTCTCAAATGAGTAAAGAACTTTTTAGAGCCACACAGCGGTACCCCACAACAGATTAATGCATGTATGGGTTTTCATCATTCTAAGGTGAAGAGGGAAGGATTTTGGATACTTTCTTGTATAAAAATAAAATTGAAGTTTGAAGAGATTGAATATGATAAGTAGGAAATATTTTGAATCACTATGGCAGAGTTACAGAATGCATCGGATTCATGCTCATGGAACCCATGGATAACTTCCATGATTTCCCACCATAGTTACTCATCAAAAAAACAATGGGTACAGATGATTTGGGGGCATAAATAACAACTGAAGATTAGGGTAAATGGAAAACTGGAAGTTCTTGGTGAAAATGTAACCAAATAACTACCAAAACTTTATCA
The DNA here is from genome assembly GCA_036245055.1 of Diospyros kaki. NCBI lineage: Eukaryota > Viridiplantae > Streptophyta > Magnoliopsida > Ericales > Ebenaceae > Diospyros > Diospyros kaki. Next base: position 38,580,306 of record BSEG01000016.1, read on the forward strand.
CATTGATATGAGCAAACAGCAAAACATAGCACAACGAACTTTATTAAGTCACTAACATACCATTTGTGGGCCTGTAAGGACCTTGAGACAATTTATGTACTGTTGAGAACTACTTTCTGAAGGTCGTTGGTCCCATGATAAAGTGAATTCAGAATCACCTGCCCTCTTTGGCTGTTCAATTACAGCTTCATCCAAGAAACTAAGAAAGTCGCCCCCCTCATGTACAGAAGTCTGCATGACTTGTTGAGAAATGGTCTCCGGGGGCATGTTATCTCCTGTCAGAAGGTCTACCCATAAGTCAGCAGACACATCTGGCTGCAAAGGTTGTGACACATTTTGTTCGCGTATAGCAGCATTGCCAAATGGATTTCTGCCTGAATCAGATGTAAAAGGGTTGCTCTCCTTCTGAATATCATTAGCAAGTTCAAATAACCTTGCTCCCGGACCTTCATGAGTAAATATGCCTTTCCAAGGAAGGGTAACTCCAAGAACCTCAACCTGTAAAAGAATTTATTATGATGTCATTGGTAACAGTTAGGGGAAAAAAAACATAAAATGCATTAAACTAAAACTATCTGGAAAGGAACGAAAACATATGTGCAGATGCAGGACAAGTTCTTAACACCATCATTCCTGATTGCTGACAAAAATAACTATTGTAGCATATAGTGAACAAAGTTAACTATGGGAATTAATTCACTGGAAATGAGTTTGGGTCACAAAAACCTGCCAAGTGCTTTTTGCTTGAGCAGTAATACATGATAAGATGTTGATTGTTGATATTTGAGTAGAAGAAGACAGAGTCAGTTCAATTTGGTGTTGCATGAGCAAAAGCAAATGGAGAGTTTAACGTTATATATTTTCCCATTGTTTGGCAACTAAAAAGTTGTGGGATCTTGCGGTGCACCATCTCCCAGATGAGGTATGCCGCTTATTTGACTTACCTTTGAGTGTATTACTGTGGTCATGACCTACCATGTCTGTAGACCAACCTGGGTCGCAAAGTCTAGGCACATCCTTGGCTTGTGATGACATAAAAAGTCTTGACTTCATTAAATAGGGTCTGCTCAATCTCCTCCTTAGAAGTGTCCCCTTTTATTCCATTGGTTTCTAATTTCAGTTTCTAACCAGATTTACTCATATGAGATGTAGTATTATAATTCCAAGAATGATTAAAAAATATAGCATTCCAGATTTACTCATATCATGTTGGGTTTCACAAAACAAAACGCAGCGAAAATTTAAAATTTTTCAACCAACCAAACTCTTCGGTTGATCATGAAACCTAAAAAGACTGGATCTAGTTTGCAAATATATAATCTTTTATGAATATAAATTAAAGAACGATGAACCAACCCTTGGTTTTCCGACACATGAAAAGTTGAATCTTTGTGCCTTGAGGTGTCACCCACCCTCTATAAGTGATCCACACCAAAGAAAAGCTTTATCGATGTCAACGAACATGCCCCTTGGGTCTTCTTGCACCAAGAATGCAAGATCCACCGCCTTTAGCAGCTTGAAAACTCTTTTCAATTTCCTTGGAGGCCATTCCAACTTTCCTCAAAAGTTGTTCCTATAAAGGCAAAGGCTATTCATGGCCCTAAATAGGGGAGAAAACCAAACCCTAGTCAAACTAGGGTTAGAAACCAAGGCCCAACACGTTTTGGACATGCTGGGCCACGGCTAACCCGTTGCTGGGCTAGCTGTGCACAGGCTTGGCTGTGAGCGCTAGCTGCGCTGAGCCCCGCGCATGCAGACCTTAGGACATGCCTAGGCCCATCCTTGGCCACACCAGATGCCGCCCTTTGCCGGTTTCCACCCCATTTTCTTTTCTTGCTCATTTTTGACATCCCGTGGACTTTTCCGCGAGTGTTAGCTCACCCCAAAAACCCATGAATTCTTCCGGACCAAAACATTTTTCAGTCCCATTGAATTTGCCATAAATCTTCTCTTTGTTTGTGTGTGACCTTATAGGTTCTCTATGAAGATGGTAAAGGGAAATTAAAGAATCATACTCCATATCAAACTCTTTGATTAAGATTTATAATTTATGTCGTCACATTGTTGTATCCCTTGGATCCGACATGGCTTCTCCCTTAGTAAGGGAGTTTAGGCGGGAATTCAAAGAGTAGAGGGAGAGAAGAATGAAGAAGAATTGAGAGGGAAGAGAATCAGAGAATTAGAGGGAGAAATTGAATATAGATCAATTCAAATCATTTGATGCCTACGAGTGGAATTGGGTCGAGTTTATATACTCGGTCCCTAACGGTTTGGCGCCAAACAGAATAGTCACTGTTACCGCATTAAAATGTTTATAGTTCTAGTAATTACACTTGCTTCCCTTACTTCATACTTATTACAATAGATCTCCCCCTAGGTACACGACACACATGACCAAAAATTACCATCTTGCCCTTAGACCAAGATTGACATCTAACAACGTATCATGGCTCCCATATCATAATGAAATATAAACGGCACTTCAGATGAACCTTTCCGCGCGAGTTCCAATGCTATTTGATCCCTCTATCATAATCTCCCAGTTCGATCTAGAAGTATGGTGAAATATCAAACCTCCAATAACCAACACTGTGTGTACAAATACTAAGGTCCATAACTCCTATAGTTGAATTAATAACTCTTATTAATTCTCAACTATTCGCGTTGGCCAACGACTTCTTAAGTTGTGACTTCATCATTCACGTAGGACATATACCTTTTGAGATTCTTACAAAGGTCGATAAATCCCATCTTGCGTACTCACCTACCTTCATATGATTTGGACCATACCCAATAACCACCTTATAAGAGACCCATCTTCCTGGAGTACAATGGCATCAAAGCATGACGCTCCTCATATAGAATAATCGTGGTACTTCAGGTCAAGGGATTACTAGCACCTGTCGCCACAAAAAACTCCCAATTGACATTTAGTAAGAGTTACCATTTGAGTGTTCTTAGGTTAGGTCATTTAGTGAACTCATTCAACAATGAGCACCTACACACTTGCATTAGTGTCACGGTGTCACCACACAAGTAGTTAATGAGATCAACTACCCCCTTGTGAGCATGCGTAGTGTGTACCGATCTTGTTGGTACTATAAAGGCCCCACTCTATAGTCCTACAACCAAGAATAGTTTAAGACTAAAGTACAAGTCATTCAGTCTCATTAGTCTGATCTCATTTTAATCCGATTGACATCGCTGCACTCTTTGGGCTTCATCTAAACAGGAAAACATAAAGATGAACGCATTGCCAAGTATTAAAAGAAAATACTTTTATTAATCAAAATATGTCTGAAATTTATAAGAGATGCAGTCAATTCACAACTCTTATGATTGACTCCCAAGTTACAACTCCTATCATATTACATATTCAACTAAGTACAAGGACATTTAAGTTTGCGCAAAACATTCTAACAAAAGTACATATATAATGTCTTGCAAATTTCCTCTCATCCTATAACCCCTAGTTAGTCAATCTCCCCATCCCTTGCATGGTCTGGAATTTTAAAATGCAATGCATGAGAATAGAATTCTAAGTAAGGCATGTCATGACAATGCAATCACACAATCATAATATCACCCACACATTTCATGAAGGCAGCCCCTAAGCGTAACATTCTCCCATTTACTGACGGCCCCCTCTCCTAGGTTCAAGCCCTCCCATTATCCTTTGGCATCATTGACTTGACCTAAGTGCACTCAACCCTTGGCCAAACGTTAACAACAATCATTACAGCATTATGGCTTGAACTTTCATTAACAACACGAGCTTGCCTGTACTTTCATGCAACATGCCCTCATTATGCACACATATCATCAATACAACATGTCATTTTAAGTATCAAGATATCATAAGTGTAACCCTAAGCATGCACTTACCTCAAGTTAAGTCTTAGTTTCTTCAAGGTTCTCTTAGCTTTATAGCAGGACTTTCTGATTTCTCATCTCCCTTCTCACTTTCCAGCAGAACTTCCTTCTTCAACTTTCTCACTCTAGCACTCTTTTTTATGGATATTTTCTCACTCTCATTTCATTTGTCTCCTAAAATGAAGAAGGTTTGGCCTCTTTATAGGCCATGAATGTAGCCTACTTCTCTGCTGAAGCAGCTGCCACTTGGCTCTTGTTTGGTGGCATTTTCCTGCAGAGACAACCAGCTATCTGCTTCAACTGAAGCAGCTGCCACCCTCTTGTCTTTCTTGTTGCCACCTAGCCAAAATGCAAGCCTTTCTTGTAGGAAGAAACCTCATCTATATGCTCCAGCAATTAAGCCACCTCAACATGTTTCTAAAACCTTCTACAGATTCCCAATAGCTGGAACTTCACTAATTATTTCTTAATTAACCATAATCCCTTAATTAATTCCTTAATCAAACTTCCTCACTTCTTAACCAAAATTACTAATTTCCATATCATTGGAATCCTCTTTTTATGCCCAATAACATGTTAGAAATGCAGATATTTATTCCTTGGTTAATTCAGCTACTTGAGGTTTTCCACCTGCTAGGCTGCCACCTTACATATTTTGTTTCAACTGCTGTCTAAGAATAGCTCCTCACCTTTTAAAGTGTTATGTAGGGACCCTCTCTTCCTATGTTTATTCATAAATTTATGGGGTGTCACAGATCTCCTCCTTGGATAGTTCAGAGACTTGCGCATTTAGAAGACATGTCAAGGATTTCGTTCGTTGCATGCTAAGGCACTAGAACTGCTAAGAGAAAGAAAAAAAGTGTACCTTTTTATTCATGTCTTTATGGTTGGAACATCTAAGCAAAAGTAACAAAAGAACATTCAACAATCTGAAGAACCTTTATTTGACAGAAAAGTTAATTTTCCTTCCCTTTTGTACAGTCGGGACTAAGATCATAATGATCAACTTTCAGATTAATTCTTAGATCTCATAGAAAGTTTAAAGCAATTATGTATGGAGGAAATAGTCTAAATCATTTCATTGTGTATACAGGCTGTACCACATTGGTACCTTTAGAATGGATGCTTGTTATTTATCAGGGAAGGGAAAAAAAAAATTCATTTGGGTATACAAGATGGTCTTGCATCCTAAAAGGAGTTTTCCTCTTCGAACGACTCTTCATGTACCCATTAAATCACTACCAAGCAAATAGAAATGCCAAACAAACAAAAGAAAACGAAAAAAAAAAAAAAGAGTAGAAAGCACCATCAAAATTAGACCCTATCACATGGATATCTGAAATATTTGTTCAAGTTCTTGCATAGACAAAGATCTCAAACGTCAATCTTCATTTCTGGCTCTTAAATCCCTATGTAATCTTCCAGCCAAAAGATTATTGATCTAATATTCATGGGTGCATTGACTTAATTACCAATTCTTCCAAATTGTAAATCTCTCCAAAGCAGAAATTACAATTCTTACAAACAACCTAGCAATCATCTCTAATAAGATTGAAAGAAACTCTGCATAGTCAGCTAAAAAATTAGATCTAAACAAAAAGACGAATAATGTAACATGCCTTAAAATTTTCTTCATACCTCACCAAGAGTTAATGGGGTTACTCCAGATACAGTAGGATAAAAGGTAAGAGCAACAACTCGGGTAAGAAAGTCCAACTCGCCCTCCAGTTCTTCATAATCATATAATAATGCACGAGTAGATGCATCCTGAGAATGAAGACGTGCACCAGCTCCAGTGACAGCCATGTCCTCTGCACTAACTGATCCTGGCAAAGGTATTAACATGTTTGTGCCATTTCCACATTTAGGTATAAATGCACCCTGTCAACAGAAATTGACTGCAATCATAAACTAGAAGAGTAAGGACACTGTGGAAAATACTAACAATGAATACACAGTTGCTTGTCATTAAAAGGATCCTGCTTATAATCCAGTCAAGTAATCACATTTATTACAAGGATAATATGTATATAGTTTTCTACACCACTAACAAGAACCCACCCAGAATATTTGTAAAGAATATCTAAGAGCAAAATAAGTATACAGAACAAGTCACGTTCAATTACTAGGAGCAGTGAAGCACCAAATAGATGATAACCTCAGCAAAGCCTCTGGTTGTGTTAACCACTTATCATATGTAGTTCCAAATGGAAGACAAAACAAGGACTAATGCACCATGAACATGAATAAACATATTAGGAATTACCAACACAGCAATTGGCATAGAAAGATAATAAATGAAGGAGATAGATATAGATGGATAGACCCTTATATTTTGTGGGTGGGAAAGGAGATCAGTTTAGAAATCATTCCATAACCAAGGGATTGGAAAATGGAAAAAGAATATATAACAGGAAATGAAAGACAACAAGGGAACAGGGGGGAAAAAAAAAAAGGAAGAAGAAAAAGCAAACAACTTTTAGCCACATGGTTAAGCATCAGTCGATATATGTCACAAATAATATCTTGAAGCTTCATAAATGGCCTTATCTTTTGTAAGGTTCTTAACTCATATCACACCAAGTGTCCCCAGCCAAATTTTTCTTGGTTTCCCCTACCTCTTTGCGAGATACTTGTTCTATTTCATCCACTCCTCTCGTAGGAGCCACTATTGTCTTCTTCTCATATCAAAAAACCATATAAATTGTGTCCCAAACATATAATCTTTAATAGGAGCCACACCAACATTGAAACAAATAACCACATTCCTAAATTTTTGTCTTTTCTTCTATAGCCACACATCCATCTTAACATCCTCATCTCCGTAACATTCATATTTCCACATATTAGTGCTTTATAAGCTAGCTTTATGGCTAACTTATAAGACTTTAACTTTAACTAAATCTTACAATCATATAAAATGTCATATGCACTTTTCCATTTTTACCTCCCTTGCCTTTGAGCGTATGTCGTTTTTCTAAGGGACTTGTTAAAATGTAACCAATAATAACCCAAAAAATTAAAACAATTTCAGAAAACAATAAAACACCCCATTAGCTATTTGCCATTAAACTGAACATTAAACAAAACCTGTCAAGTCTCATTAGCTATTCAATATAAAACCCTAAACCCTAAAGTGAGAAAGGAGAAAGGATTGAAAGAGATCCAATAGCAGAAAGGAGAAAGGTTTTAGTATGATTGTCATTGGAAAATTTGTTTTTTGTCAATATGAAAGCATAAAGAAGAAGATATTGAAGGCTTGCATGAAGAAAATGATGAGGAAGAAGACTTTGAACTTAGTCTTGATAAGGAGTGAGAAATAAGTGTAATTTTAACTTATAAAGATTTGAGACAATGATTCGTGTTGATGTTTTGTTATGTTAGATAATTTAAATATTACTTTTGATTTGTTAATTTGCAAATTGTATGTCTACTTGCTTGTCATTTTATAATATATAATGTTGGTTATTTGTTATGTATGATTTTATAAGTTTGCATTTGTTGAGAATCCATATTATTGTACTAGCTTAGGTGATGTATATGGTAGTTGTACCTAACTTAGCTGATTTGTACATGGCAATTACAGCAGGTTAGTATAAATACTTGTAACCTCTATCAGTAGATCTGAATTAGTTTTTCCCTCTAATTTCTCTTTCCTCTCTTCTTTTCTCTCAGTTCTGCATATAATTTCACAGCATTTACCCCTTTATAGTTATAGATACATATTGAAAATAATGATGTATAAGTATTTTTATGCAGATTTTTAATAAATGTGTGTTTTGCATCCAAAAGGCTTGCACCTGCACCTCATGCCTAGGCTCAGAGCGCCAATTGCACCTAAGTGCACCTTGAGCCTTTGACAATTATGAAGATGGGGCATTGGGGCATACCTAGGGGATGAGGACGAGGCACCGCATAAGTCCACCCCAAGGATTTAGGGTGGTTTTTGTTCCAAGCAAAAAGGTGGGAAAGAGAATATGTGAGGAGACTAGATAAAGTACATTTAATTAACAAAAGTCTCCTGTGCTTTGATAAATACTGCCCATCCCAAGAAGCCATTACCAAATGACTCCCTAATCTCTCAATAGGACTAGTCCACTCAGTGTTGTCTTTAAAAGTTGCCCCACGTGGAAGACAAAATACATAGTATAATGGGCCTAACCTATATCCTGGCAAAAGAATGAGAGTCAATTCCTCTCATTCTTTTGCCACCTCAAAACAAAGCAAGACACCGTGTAACTGCTCAACCTCCTCAAATAAGGCTAAGAAATAGCATTGTTGGCAAAAGAATGTGAGTCATTTGTACACTAGGACTTACTCTATTACAAACCTCAACTTGCTAATCCAACAAAATATATCTGCCTCATATAACAAAGACTAAGGTCCTCCATACAGACAATGAACAAAAAAAAAAGGAAAAGAGGATCAGCCTTTGATGGAGATCTACAATTTTAATTATTCTAGAACTTTATAGATCAGTAGTATTAGTGTTTTATTTATTTAGGAAATGTTAAAGATTAGGAGTGTTACATTTTTGTTTCATAGTTTGATTAGGATCCTAGTTTGGTAGGATTATGAGGGTATATAAATAACTCAATATGTAAAGATCTTATTCCATTTTACATGATTAATTTTTAGAATATTATAGCTTTAGTTGTATTAAGCTTTATTTATTTAGGAAATGTTGAAGATTACGAATGTGTGATATTTGTTTTGTAGTTTGATTAGGATCCTAGTTTGGTAGGATTGTGGGTATATAAATAACTCACTATATAAACATCTTATTCAGTTTTATATGAATGATTAAATATCCAAAATATTGATTATTAATCTCCTCTCTTAGCTGGTTTTCTTCTTCTTCCCTTGCTACTTCTTCTTCTTCTTTGGGTTTACACCACCCTTGCATCAACCCTCTAGAACTACGGAAGAAGCCTTTCAACACCCACTCACAAACACCAAGATCTTCACTAAAGAGATAAAATTAATCAAAGATTGCCATTTTTGCCCAATCTTGCCCAATCACAAACTCCCAATGAGGAATTACCAAAACACATCCTCAGCTTTGCCCTCTAGAAGTATAGAAGAAACATTACCTCACCAACACCGAGAACTTCACTAAAGAGACACAAAATGAATCCGAGATCACCATTTTTGCCCAAAAATCAGCCTCTCAATCACTAAAGGAGATCCCAACACATATTGTCACAAGCCTTCTCCACATCAAGCTTACAGATGGGGTTCCAAAGCATTAGACTTAAGCTGAGAATCCAGAAATTTGTTATCAAAAAACACATCATCAACAATTTGGAAACTCCATAGAGGCATTATGGGATCAGACAACCCAGAACCTTCTTAGTTCTAGAAGACTCAGTTCTGATAGAATTTTGTACACACTTCCTAAGACACTGATAAGACTTAAGTCTTTCAAATCCTTGGCTCTCCCCAGACCCCGCTTAAAGATCAAAGAAAAGAACAGAGCATAAAAGCTCTTCTAAAAGCAGCTAGAATAACAAATTTCTTCAATTGCACTCCAACAATGCCGAAAAAGGGCGTGAGTGCCAAGCACTTTGTCTGCCCCCATACTATTCAACAGTTCTATATTCACTCAATCAAGAGGGAGTTAAACTACACACCTGGGGAGGGTGTGTATAATTTTCCTTATAATTGTAAATTCCAGCCTTGGGCCCAGAAAAGAAGAAGAAAAGAATTCCCATTTCCAGGGCACAACTGCACTCTATAGTCAGAAAATAAAGCGAACTTCCTTTTTAAGACTTGAATAAGTAAGATCGCCACCTCCTTTTCGCACAGGAAATATAATGCTAGCAAGCATGGATCCAAAATTTCAACTAATAGATGAAATTAGCCACACCTCAAGGACAAGTTTAAGCCCATCCAAGTAGCGTCCCATCCTGACATCAACTGTTGATGGAAAAGTTGAATCATCTGCACCATGTGAAATAGTGAGAAGAAGTTGACAGGCATGACAAGGCTCCCCGAGATAGATAAACATTTCAATAACATCTGCACCCTGTGGGCACACCTGTAGAATGGACCATCATGTAAGTTCTGATCGACATATTTCAGTACAAATAACAAAAAAAGGAAATATATAAGTAGAAGAATATATTTCTATCATAATAGATGCGAAACTAGTGATTAGTTATAATATGATCTCCTCGATGACAGAAAGAAATTTTGCAGTACCCAGATTAGGTCTTTCTTCTTGAAACTGAGAAGACTCGCTCCATCATCAGAAGCTTGAAATATGTTGGGAACAGGCTTAAGCAGGCAAGCAGATTCCCGGGATGGCACCTGTAATGATCAACATGAATATTAAACAATAGTTTGTTGTAACATTGAAAATCTAAAATCAAGAAGACATGTCATTTGAATTAATATTTTCCACAACAACAACGTCATACCTTAAAAGTAATTAAATGAAGTACAAAGACAAAGTGGAAGAAGATTAAAAAACAGCACAAGGAGCAAGAATGACCAGCTTTATATATTTACTGGCAGTTCAGCATATTGTTCAAATATGTACCTAAAAGAGTATTGTATAGCCAACTAATAAAAGGGCATCACCAATGCACAAGGCTCTCCACTTTGCGAGGGTTGAAGGAAGGTCATCTTCGTACACAACCTAAACCTTGTTTTGCAAAGAGGATGTTTTCATAACTCAAAACATTTGACCTTCAAGCCACAAAACAGGAACTTAATCATCACAACCAAAGCTAGCCCTCTTAAATAGCCAACTAAACAAAAATGAGAAATTGTATTGTTAATCATGAATCCTAGATTTTTGCGTCAGCAACAATACCTAAGTTTATTCTCTTCATCTTTTATTGGCATATGGACAAATAGCATTTTAGTTCAAAATGACAAGAAATTGATGTGTAAAATACTCTCATTTTGGTTTAGGAAAAGTCAATTTATAATGAATAGCTACTAATACATTCTAGAAATCTTATACAGAATTTAAATATTTTTTTGTGATTATTCTAATTTATAATTTCTCAAACAAAGAAAGAAGGAAAATAGTGACAAAAGAATCCCAAATTGGAATTTTTATTCTCGGATATACCTTATTTGAGTTAGTTTTTATAGATAATAGCATAATTTTCTTTTATTATTTTTATCCATTATTGGCAATTTCAACTATAAATGTTTCTATAACATTTTTGTATTATACCATACAACAGTATTCATGCAATTATATATTTTAAATATAAAAGTATAATTATACTATTTCATATTTACAATGGTTTACATTATAATATAGATTGTATTTTAATTCATAAGTGAAATTTAAAATTTAAAATAAGTGCAGCAGCTTATCATTAAAAAAATTCTGAACAAAAGCAAATAGCTGGGGAGCAATATCTTAAAATAGGTGAATGAAACTGTATTAGTAGTCCTATTTCCAAAATTTAAGTTGGAAGGATAGGCTATAAATGTTACTAACCATGTATCATGCAATGTGCCCATAATTTAAGATGGTAGAATGCAAAGTTAGACAGTAATAAGAAGTTTACTTCTCATGATCAATAATTTTAGACTCTTTTATATTTAATGTCAAATACAAAAGTTGGTTGAACAAGCAATTCTATGATCTTCCAAAAGAACAAAATAATATTTTTTACTGACATAAATCATGTCATAGAATAGAGTGATATTTGAGGAAAACATACATGATAGGAAGAGAAAGAGAGAATAAAAAAACCAAGCTACAAAGGTAATTTTGAGATACAAACAATGAAAGATGACACAGAATTAGGAATATAAATTATTGTTAAAACAACAACATTAACAACAAAAAACTTCTGATGAAAGATCAAATGATGAAGTAATTCATTTCAGTCTAAGTACTATATGCAAGAAGCAGAATAAAATGCAAAGCACAACAAGAAGCATCAAACAAGAAATAATCCATTTAGCTAATTTGAGAAAATCCACAGGATAACATACATGTAAAGGTTGAATTGGAACTGATGGAAGATGCTTGAAAAGCCTCAACCCAAGAAACATCTCTAACTGCTTTTGGCGAGAGCTATCTACAACTGCATTTTTGTATCTCCTCTGCAGAGTGATTTTCATATTCTGTGCAGCAGAAAACTGTTTAAATTTGCCAGCTTCCTCGTTAAAAATACTTAGAATTTGGCTGTGCATAGCTTTAGAACCAGTGTACAATGTCGCATGAATATCACCAGCAAGAAGGAAAAGATCAGCCAGCTGAGATACTGGCGACAAAATCGTTGACCTCTTGAACTCTTCAAATGTCATATCAAACCTCTTCCATGGCTTGTCTGGACATGGATGATTCCAGGTTGTTGTCCTAGTATTGTGATCAATATAATATGTTTTCCCTGTTACAGCATCAGATCTCTTTTCCCAGCCTGGTGGTAGTGGGGCAGTATATCCACAATAATTATTAGTAGACTGATAACCAAATGCGAAATCACTATCAAGTGATATCCCTACCCGTCTACATTGCTCGACAAAAACTTGTAGAGAACCAAAGTAGCTAGCAGCATTGGTTCTATCCAAAGAATCCGCACAATTGAAACGTATAACTCCATTTTGATGTGTTCTCAAGCAGAATGCACCTTCAATATCACCATTAAAGATTATTTCACCGCTGCAGTCCTTAATTCGCTGACGTGAAGGCAAATAATCACCCTCACAAATGCCTATAGATATTGTGGGTGCCTTCAGTAGTTTCCATAATCCTTCAATTGTTAGTTGCTCACCTTTCAATTTTACACTGCCATGCCAATCATAGTTTATCAAATGAACTCGAGTATTAGGAAGTTTTCCAGTTGATCTAATATGGCTGATGGATTTCTCAAAGTGTTGAACTAGAATGGATTCCGATTTTCCTTCTCCATTTCTAAGTAAGTTGATGCACACAATTGGAAGCAGAGAATTTTTCTTCTGATTAACACCAACAGCTACATCTAGGTTCTGTGCACTGTACCTCTTACTTAACCTCTGATAGTATTCTGCACTTCCTTTATAAGGATCAAGATCTGAAACATATATCTCTGCTTCTGCTGCAGTGATCTTTAATTCTGCACCCCACCAGATTGGGATGGTGCCTCGCCGCCAGATATAAGTATTGAAAGGAACACTTTGACCAGCCTTTTTTGGAATCCATACAAGTTGCTCACACTCGACTTCATTGCCTGTCAAATACAATCTTCAGAAGCTCCAACAGATTGATTTAATATAATAATGAACAAACAAAATATTGATATCAAGAAAAGGGTGTCCCATTGCATGAGACTCTCCACTTTGCAAGGATCAGGACAGGGTTGTTTCTGTATGCAGCCTTACTAGCTACTAAGGCTCACCCTTAGATCGATAGCAACAGAAAAGCCCCCCCCCCAAAAAAAAAAAAAAAAATCAACGGCAAAAGATGTGGGACACGTGGTCATTTTTACTTTTCTTTTTTTCTCGTCTGCCGCAGGGGGGGGGGTGTTGCTGTGCAGTATATGTTCTCGAGAATGTGAAAATGTTGAAAATCTGGAGAATAGAATATACAATATAATAATGATATACTACTATAACAAAACTATATGGCTCAATCATTAACCTCAAAATTATAGCAGAAAAAATGACTAGAAAGTAGAGAGGTACTTTCATGGAAAACACTAATCTTGTTTGCAAATACATCCTAATGGATTGCAATTACTCATGACCTTAACCAGATTAAAGCTGGAATGCTTTTTCCGCTGTAAATATCTGAAGTGGGATTAATGAAGATAGAGATGAATAGAAAATGTAATTTATAGATGACACGGAGTGGAGGTGGCCATTGGAATAAATATATTCTTTATCTCCAATAAAGCAAAGTGGAGATAATCACTAGACCAGTACTAGGTTTCTTAGTTTCCTGCAATGGCATGATTAAATTACACAACATAGATGGGCTACTAAGATTTATCTAAAGCATATGTGAGAGTGATTGGGAGAGAAAACTTGAGAGATTAGCCTCTCAATTGTATTATTTATAGGCTAATTACAATCAATGATGGAGCTAATCATGGAGATAATTACAGCCTAGCTAATTACCCTAATTATCATCTAATCATCAGTTGATTATATACACATTCCATACATGGAAGAGAATAAATCTCATAAATCTCACAGCACATATTTAAAACAAGAAAAGTCCAACAGAAAGACAGCATAGCCTAAAAGATAGAGCATGTAGAAAAGAAAACATGCTGAAAGTTGATGGCCCATATGTGCAGGTATTTGTTATGCTAGCATTTAAACCTACTGCCAATGCACACCAGATGGCTTTTGCCAGGGAAATTTGGGTCAGTGGACAAAGTTTTCCATTGAAGGATGTGAGAGAAATTTAATTTTGAGGGTACTTTTGATTCTTTTACCAGCCAAGGCTGCCTCGACAATAGGACAAACCTAAGATAACAGGACCTTTGACAATGTTAAATAATTCAACTACATTACCTGTGCTAAAACATGAATTCAAGCCCCTTGCCAAGTATCGAGTACCAGGATGAAGCCTGCTCCTACGAGCAATAAGAGCAACTATTCCTTCTTGCTGTCCTAAGCTTCCAAAGCCCCGACATTCTGCGAAACCCTATGATAGTTATCAAGCAAGTGGACATTATGACATGTTGATTTATATTTTAATAACAGAATATGAGGTGGCATTTTCAACAAAGGGATGGCAGTCATCCAACAGTGAAACTTTCATTATTTGACAAGCATCTAACTGCAAAACTAAAAAACAACAAATGTTATATAAGGCAATTTTTAGAAATTTAGATAGGATAACAGGGTGCAAATGAAAAAAAAACAACCATGGATAAGTAACTCCTCTCTCAGAAAATTATACATCAAGATATGTTTTGAGCATAAAAATGCAAATTAATGCTGTACAAAAATGCAAATTAATGCAGTAAAAAAATGTAAATTAATGATTGAAAACAATGATCATTGCAAGGTAATAATCAACACACACAGTGACCGCAACAGATCATTTATAGAGAAGCCATCGGGCCGGTTCTCAAGATGCATTAATACAGTATTTTTTATATTACTGTAGCCCCCCAGGACATAAGTCAAGTGGCGGACAAGTGATACGTTGGGGTTAGTACCAGTAGGTCATGAGTTCGATGCTCGGCCTAAGCAAGGGCCAAAAGCCTGCCTGCAATTTACCTCCTCTGCCAAAATCGAGGGCACGAGTGGCGGAAGACCGTGTAAGAGCAGTAATCCCAAGATGCATTAATACAATAAAAGAATAACTTAAGATAGGAAGCAAAACCAAAACCTGCAGAAGAATGACACAATGCTGTGGCAGACCAATATTTTTGAAAGGCGTTGAAAACCATCCATTCCAAACAAACTCATGGTCAGGCTGATGCAAAGGCATACGGCTTGGAAAAGGCCTAGTAATGTCCCTGATTTCACAAAAGTAGTGCTTTCCATCAATATCAAGCTCTGTCAATTCTTGAACATTCTTCATTTCAGCTTTGCCCTGGGGTTGAGGATTCTGAAGTGGAATTTTGATCCATTGCGTCTCAGTCACAGTGTATACAGTCCCTCCACCAGGCAAATTTGGAATGCTAGGAGTCACCCTTGTAGCAATAAGAAGTAACCCAAAACTGCCCAGGGCTGCATATCCCAATATTGCCCTGGCATAAGTTACACTCTTGCAAAGCCACTTTGATCCATTGGTGACATAACCTACAGCTTCATTTTGGGAGCTAAAGACATCATAACCCAGTGTCCCACGATAGCGAAGTGCTCCAGTTGTTGGGTCAACATAAATCACCTGAGTGTCACTTCTAGAAGACAAGCTGGAAACAATATAAGTTTCGCCAGAATCCAGTGTAACCACAACAACAGATGTGTCCCGGAATTGATTGGCTGCAACAAAACATCAAACACCAACGTGAAAAGAAAATAGCAAGCATAACATATGCATATCATAAGTACTCTAAAGTTGATGCCACAACAAAGTCTAACTCAGGAAATCACATCTTAATTCACTTGTGACAAAAAACAAAGATGTTTCACAAGTAAAGAAGCTGTGAGAAAGAAGAGTATAAGTTGAAAGATACAGGAGAGGCTGTAACTTTGTGAAGATCAAAGAAAACCCAACCAGAAAGAAAGGAATAGCTACATGATGAAGAGTACACAAAAATAGGAACCAGATGATGTTGTTTTGGTCTCATTGCTAATTGCATACAAAGGTAATTGAAGACAGTAGGGGGCTGTTTAGTTATAGAAATGATTTCCAGGTTTCTATCTCCAATTTTCCATAAAATCTCTAGTTTTCATTTTCTAGAACACATTCAAATGCTAAAAATACAAAAACTAATTTCCAATCTAGGAAATTAGAACATATGTTCAGAAAAAGAAAGATGTTTAATTTTTTTTATGTAACTTGTGTTAGAGAATGAGATGAAGATGATTTGTGGAAAATTTTTGGAAAACTGCGTTTTCCAAAACTCCGAACTGTTGAATCCTTTGGATTCAGCAAGGTGTTCTCTTGTTTATAGAGAGAACTTGGCGGGAATTATATAAGGGAAGAGGTGAATTAGAGAAGGAGGGGGGAAAATTAGAAGATGAAATGAGAAGGAGAGAGGGAATTGAGAGGGAAACAGAAAATAGTCAAATGATACTTGATACCCTCAATGCAGTAGGCCAAGCGTATATGTACTCGGCCCTAGCGGAAGTTGGCACCAAAAACGGTTGCCACTTCCGCATGTAAACAGTCTCGATTCTTCACAATTACAAATCCCTGCCAGCTTCTACTATTTATTACAATTATACCCCCTTGGGTAAACGACACAAACTAATAAGGAAAACTTAGAAAACTCATCTTAGTAGTTTTCCTAGATTAGTTCAATTTTGGAAAACCGGGTGTTATCCAAATCTCCATTTTCCATTTGGAAAATTTTTGCATTTGAACAAGTTTTCTAATTTTCCTTTTTCTCTTAAGTAATTTTCAGGAAAATTGGGGCAGTTTTCCACAACTAAACAGCCCCTAGTGTTCCAGAATGGAGCAGACAGGCTTGCCAGAAACAGACTTTGACAGCAAACAGATGGGTTTAAAGAATGGTAAGAATTTCATGCCTATTGTTGTTACATGTTGCAAATCACATGCTACTATTCGTTATTGTATTATTTTGCACTAATTGATTGCATAAATGATATATGACCATTTCTTGTTGCACTTTCAGTCATGTAAGGCCTCATATACAGGTGGATTGCCTTGAGGAGGCATTGATTTAAAAGTTTCTATAGGCCATAGGCTAGCCTAGATGTCCGAATTCAAAAATAACATGTTATTCTGTGTTGCATCATTGGCACATGAGCACGTCACATGCCTGCGTAGCATATGCATGCATTTCTGATTAAGCTTGACAGCTCATGTGGTTATTGTTACCACAGGCACTACAGGTGGAGCAACAGGTTAGGATGCTCAGCACCAATTATGTTCATACAGCCATTGCTATTGTCAGGAAATAAAGAGTAATTTTCCAGAATTATAAGATTTATGAGTTATTGTTTTTTTTTCCTATATAATTATTGGTTTGTTTTTCAGTTGTATTTTCTATTTGTGGGCTAAGTTATGGTCCACAAGTTGAGTTTTGTCTTCAGATTAGTGGTTAGGTAGTGGCTCCTTATTTTAAGAAAGTGGCGAGTGCTTCTCGTAAACTGTATATATATTGAGTTATAGGCTGGAAATAAGATCAGTTTTCCTTGCCAATTCATAACATGGTATCAGACCCTTAAAAGCATCCTATTTTCCGAGAAGACTAACATCTGTTGGAGATCGAGATTAAGTAGAAGAAGCCGAGATAAGAAGCATTCGAATAGAAGGATAATTTGCTAATTATTAGGTTATCAAGAAGCGAAAAAATAGGAGATAAGAAGATGAGTTCAATTTAAGATATTGCATACTATTTATCTGTAAATTAGTAGCTTGGTTAGATATTATATTGTTTATCTCTAGGAGTAAAAGTCGTAGGTCATGAGCTGTATTTATATGGTGTTCAATCAATGAAAATATGGAGTTTTGATTGATTTCATTCTTCCTCAAATATACAGTTGTTTATTTTTCTGTTCATGGTATCAGAGCTAGCTTCTTTCTAGCCGAGACTTCCGATATTATGGCTTCTTCTGATCCCCATATGCAGTTCATACAACTGCAGAATCCTCTTTTGTCCCAAACTCTCAATTAGGAGCAAACCCAGCCCCTGCAATCCCGATTACCTCTTTATCAGCCAACAGCCATACCCTCCAGATTACTCAACACTGGTTGAATGGAAGGAATTTTCGAGAATGGTACCAGTTTGTTATGCTAGTTATCACAGGCAAGGGGAAGTTTGGCTACCTATTAGGAGATGTACTCACTCCAGCGAAGGATACAGCCGATTAACAGAGATGGGAGACGGAAAACTCTATCATCATGGCCTGGCTTATCAATTCGATGGAACCCAAAATTGGTCGGACATACCTCTTCTACAAGACTGCTAAAGCAGTATGGGATGCAGTTCAAGAAATTTATTCTGATCTTGAAAACACAGCTCAGTGTTTTGAGATTAGATCAGCCATTAGAAACACTAAGCAAGGTACTCTCGGTGTCACCAATTACTATAACACCTTGATGGAGTTATGGCAAGAGATGGATCTTTTCTATGATCCAAAGTGGGATTGCTCCACAGATAGTCTGAAATACAGCAATATGCTGGAAAAAGAGAGGATATTTGATTTCCTCCAAGGCCTAAATGCTGATCTAGATGAGGTTAGAGGCCAGCTTCTTGGTGCTAAACCTCTCCCATCACTACGAGAAGTGTTTGCTGAGGTGAGAAGAGAGGAGAGCAGGAAACATGTTATGCTTCAGAATATGGTTGATTCAAATACAACTTCTACACTTACCACAACAAAAAGGGAGGAGTCTTCTAGAGAAAAACAATGGTGTGACCATTGTAATAGACCCTACCACACTAGGGATACTCGTTGGAAGTTGCATGGGAAGCCAGCAAACTGGAAACCGAAGGGCAAGAGAGAAAGACAAAAACCAGCCTGTATCTCAGCTGCTACCCCTACTGCTGACGAAGGTATCAACTTAAATCTAACCGCTGAACAAGTGGATTTTTTGCAGAAACTTTTAAGTAACTCGCACATTACAAAGGAGTCCGAGGCACCAGCCACTAACCCCATCGCATATGTTGCTCAAAAAGGTAACTTACTATGCTCTTTAGTAACTAAGAGAGTTAAGGGAAGTGGTTGGGTTGTAGACACAGGTGCATCGGATCATATGATTAGGTCTACAACCACCTTTGATAAATTTCAGATCAGTAATAAGGAGCTAAAGGTGTTAATGGAAGATGACACTATGACTTCTGTTAAGGGAAAAAGGGACATACACATATCTGGTTTGCAATTAAAATCTGCTCTCTATGTGCCTAATTTGAAGTGCAACTTGCTGTCAGTTAGCAAATTGACTAAAGATATGGACTGCATTGTGATCTTCTTCTCTTCTCATTATATTTTTCAGGATCGGTCTTGGGGGAAGATGATTGGTAGTGCTGAGGAGAGGGATGGACTCTATTGGGTTTCCAATGATATGGCTTCTCCTAAGGATCAACTACCACATAAGTCTCATTCTTTTACAGTTAGTTCTACTTCTGAAATTTTATTGTGGCATAAACGCCTTGGACATCCTAGTTTTTCTTACTTAAGATGTTTGTATCCCAACTTATTCATCAATAAAGAGAAGTTAGTGCTTCAATGTGAACATTGCATTCTTTCTAAGCAAACACATAGCACTTATGCTTCTCACTCACACACACCATCCAAACCCTTTTACCTTATACACAGTGATGTATGGGGACCAGCTAGAGTTCCTAGCTTGTCCGAGGCTCGATGGTTTGTTACCTTTATTGATGACCATACTAGGATGTGTTGGGTATACCTTATGAAGGAAAAATCAGAAGTATGTGCTATTTTCCAGAATTTCCACAAGTTGGTTCTTAATGTTTTTCAGTCCCCTATTTGCATCCTAAGAACCAACAATGCCCGGGAATATTTTTCCTACCTGTTTACCCAATATCTTACAACTCATGGAATTTTTCATCAAAGTACCTGTCCAAACACCCCTCAACAAAATGGTGTGGCCGAGAGAAAGAATCACCACTTACTTGAGGTTGCCCATTCCTTAATGTTCACTAGTTCTATGCCTAATAGATATTGGGGAGAAGCTATCCTAACAGCTTCTTATTTGATAAACAGACTGCCCTCTAAAGTACTCAATTTTCAGACCCCTTTGCATATCTTGCCGAGCATTTTTCCTAATTCTCAGATCCTAAATTCTCTTCCTCCAAAAGTGTTTGGTTGCAGTGTTTATGTTTGTAATATTACACCTAACCATCATAAACTTGAACCAAAGGCCATTAAGTGTGTTTTTCTTGGGTATTCTCCTACTCAAAAAGGATATAAATGCTATTCACCCACATCACAAAAGTTTTTTGTCTCTTGTGATGTGACTTTTGTTCAGCATGAAGCCTATCACCCAAGTGGAACCACATGCAAGCAACACCAGGTGATGAAGACCATTGGGATCCTACAATTTCCATGCCTATATCCCTTCCATCCTCTGTCTCATTCCCTTCAGAAACTGATCAAACTGAATCAGCTACAAAAGAGCAGCCCATACCTGTTGAACCTGACCTATCATTACATGAAAAACCTATCACCCAACCAGTTGAACATGTGGATACTAATCCTGAAAGAGAAGCTAATTCAGAAAAACCTGTAAAAGTTTACTCCCAACAACAAAAGGGTCCTCAACTCAGCCAATCATTAGAACCGGAGGGTGATCCTGCCAATGATGAGATCATTAGAGCTGAATGTGACCTGGATATTCCAATTGCCATCCGAAAAGGGGTAAGATCGTGTGTTAATACCATATTTCTAATTACTTGACATACTCTAGGCTATCTCCTACATTCAAGGCCTTTACAACTACAATGGATGAAGAAGCACTAACAGAACCCAAGTGGAGAAAGGCTGTTATGGAAGAAATGAGGGCTCTAATTGGTAACAATACATGGCAGATTGTTGATCATCCAAAAGATAAAAAGATTGTTGGGTGTAGGTGGGTCTTTACAGTTAAATACTGATCAGATGGAAGCATAGATTGACATAAAGCAAGGCTGGTTGCTTAGGGATACTCTCAAACCTACGGGATAAACTATGAAGAAACATTTGCACCAGTAGCAAAATTAAATTCCATAAGAATTTTATTATCTGTTGCTGTGAACGTTGATTGGAAGTTGTTTCAACTAGATGTAAAAAATGCATTCCTAAATGGAGATTTGGAGGAAGAAGTGTACTTGAAGATGCCACCCGGTTTTGAGGAAGGTGAAAACAAGGGCAAGGTATGTAAGTTGAACCGATCACTCTATGGATTGAAGCAATCCCTAAGAGCATGGTTCAAGAAATTCAGCTCAACTCTTATTAAGTTCGTGTACAAACAAGGAGAGGCCGACCACACATTGTTCACCAAGCATGCAAACAATGGAAAAATGGTTGTTTTAATTGTGTATGTTGATGATATTATCCTTACAAGTGATGATACTCAAGTAATAACAGAACTTAAACAAAGAATTAGAGAGGAATTTGAAGTCAAGGATTTGGGGACAATGAAGTATTTTCTCGGAATGGAGGTAGCAAGGAGAAAAGAAGGCATTTTAATCACTCAAAGAAAGTACTCTGGACCTTTTAAGGGAGACTAGAATACTGGGAAGCAAACCAACTTACACTCCCCTTGAAAGGAACTGGAGTATGGTATGGGATAGCTGGCAGTGATCCTCTTGTTGATAAGGGAAGGTATCAAAGGCTAGTTAGAAGATTGGTCTACCTATCCCTGACCTGACCGGATATTGCCTATGCTATGAGTATTGTGAGCTAAATTATGCACTCACCTACTCAACAGCATATGAATGCAGTCTATCATGTATTGAGGTACTTGAAAGGAACATCAGGTAAGGGGCTGTTGTTTAAGAAGACTAATAATAGAGGAGCCAAAGGTTTTGCAGATGTTGACTGAGCGGGATCCATAGTGGACAATCGATCAATGTCCGGGTTTTGCACTAAACTTTGGGGTAATTTAGTCACTTGGAGGAATAAAAAGTAGTCAGTATTATCAAGAAGCAATGCGGAGGCTGAGTATTGGGCAATTGCACAAGGTATATGTGAGTTAATTTGGGTGACCAAATTAATGGAAGATCTACAAATCCCCTTAACAACACCAACAAAGCTTTATAGTGACAACAAATCAGCTATAAGTATTGTTAATAATCCTATCCAACATGATAGGATGAAGCATGTTAGGATCGATAGGAGTTTTATCCAAAGAGAGATTGATCAAGGAGGAATCAAACTAACTTATTACCAACAAAAAATCAGGAGGCAAATATATTTACTAAGAGCATATCAAGACCTGGTTTTGAATCTTTTGTTAGCAAGCTGGGAATGAGAGATATCTATTCACCAACTTGAGGGGGGGTGTTGTAGATTGAGATTAAGTAGAAGAAGTCGAGATAAGAAGCATTTGAATAGAAAGATAATTTGCTAATTATTAGGTTATCAAGAAGCGAAAAAATAGGAGATAAGAAGATGAGTTCAACTTAAGATATTGTATACTATTTATCTGTAAATTAGTAGCTTGATTAGATATTGTATTGTTTATCTCTAGGAGTAAAAATCGTAGGTCATGAGCTGTATTTATATGGTGTTCGATCAATGCAAAAAGGGATTTGTTGCTCTCTTGATCTTCTAGACAGATTCCTCAATGCAAAAACTCAACATACAATTGTTTATTTTTCTGTTCAAGTCTCTCTCTCATTCTGTGACATTGAGCCTATCTATCTTGTGACCTGAGAGTTCAAGTGCAATTCATCTAGGAGTTATGTCTACCTCAACTGAATCAAGTGGAGCCTCTGAAGCACCAATTACAACAACCATTTGTGGGGAGAACAAAAGCAGTCCCTCAACTAGATAATTGCATAACATCCAGGCAGCCTATAAGCTAAATGGTAAAAGCTATTTGAAGTGGCCTCAATTGGTTTTTACATTTCTGAAAGGGAGAGGCAAGCTAAGCCATCTACTCAGTACTAAACCCAAACAAGGAGGGAGATCCTACTTTCGAAACTTGGGATGAAGAAGATTCTATGATAATGTCTTGGTTATGGAATTCTATGCTTCCCAAGATAAGTGATATTGTTATGTTCTTAAGTACAGCTAAAGAAATTTGGGATGCAGTCAAACAAACTTATTCAAAAGTTCAAGATACAACCAAAATTTATGAGATCAAAACAAAGATCTCAGAAACCAAGCAAGGAAACCGTTCAATCAATGAGTATTCCAATCTTCTGCAAACTCTATGGCAAGAAATGGATCACTACCAGTGTATCAAAATGACATGTAGTGAGGATGCAGCCCTACTTGAGAGGTTTGTTGAAAAAGGCAGGATTTATGAATTTCTTGCTAGCCTAAATATTGAATTTGATACAATGAGAGTACAGATACTTGGGAAAGAGGACTTGCCATCTCTAAATGAGTCTATAGCCATTGTTCATGCTGAGAAAGGAAGGAGAGGAGTCATGCTTGAAACTCATACAGTGAAAAATTTTGCACTGATGACAAGAAAGATACAACATTCCAATGCAGAACATCGAGGGAGTGAAGCTAAAAAACTACACATGGGTCACGGCCACACAAGATCTCTTGTGGTGCATCTATTATAAGAACCCTAGACACTATAGACAAATGCTGGAAGTTACATGGAAAACCACAAGTTGAAGGTAAAAGGACACCAAGCAAGTAGAAGAAGCAGGAGCAAGCCTATGCGGCTAACATACAACAGGCTGGAGAAATGGATCATTCAGAACAAGTGACTATTGAGTTCAACAAGGAAGAAATCACTAAATTGAAACAACTTATTGGATCCCTAGAGAAATCTATTGGTTCAGGTACCTATACCCTAACTTCTTCAAGTATTTCTTCTTTTTCTCATGCACTAAATGCCTCAAATACTACTCTCTCAAGTGTCTAGATTATTGACTTAGGAGCTACAGATCATATGACATGTTCTTCTAACAAATTTGTGTCATATATTCCCTGTCCTAGCAACCAGAAAATTACCATTGCTAATGGTATAACTTCTACAGTAGCAGGTCAATGAGATGTTTATATCAATGAACATCTTACCTTAAAAAGTACCCTACATGTACTTAAACTATTTACTAACCTTGTTTCAATCTAGAAACTTACCTCAGATTCTAATTGTAGAGTGGTTTCTCATCATTGTGAAATTTAGGAATAGGACACAAGGAGGAGGATTGGGCATGCTAAAGAGAAGGAAGGTCTCTATTTTCTTGAGGAACAAAGCGGACAAGAACCTAGGCTAGCCAAAAATCTCTCCAATGTCATGTATGACTAAATCCTCTCAGTCTCACAAAGAAAAGATTTGGCTACAGCATTTACATTTTGGTTATCCTTCTTTTAATGTTCTAAAAATGATGTATCCTTTATAGTTCAAAGGATTAAATGACGCAAACTTCCAATGTGACATATGTGAGTTTGTAAAACATAGAAGGACATCTTTTCCAATGAATGTTAAAAGAAGTCTGTTTCCATTTGCACTTATACATAGTGACATCTGGGGTCCATCTCCTATTCCTAATATCACTGGGGGTCGATGGTTTATGTCATTTATTGATGATTGCACTAGAACCACTTGAATCTATCTTTTAAAGAAAAAATCAAATGTCAGATCGGTAGTCCCTGTTTTCTATAATTTGATAAAAACTTAGTTCAATGTTGAGATCAAACGAATTAGATCGCATAATGCTAAGGACTACTTTAATTAATTCCCTAGTTCATATTTCTAAGAAAAAGGCATAGTTCATGAGTTCTCTTGTGTAAACACTCCACAACAAAATGGGGCGACTGAAAGAAAGAATATACATATCCTAAATATCACTAGAGCACTCTTATTTCAAAGGAATGTTCCAAAACAATACTAGGGGGGAGGCTATCTTGACTGCCACTCACCTTATGAATCGACTGCCATCAAGGAACCTAAATTCTCAAAGTCCTCTTCAACTACTGTCTCAATTCTTTCCACAAGTTTCAATCTCTAGTGGTCTCATACCTAGAGTATTTGGGTGTGTAGCATTTGTTCATCTACACTCTCAACAAAGGGGAAAACTGGACCCTAGGGCTTTTAGATGTATTTTTGTGGGATATTCATCTACTCAAAAGGGGTATAAGTGTTTTCATCCCCCATCCAAAAAAAAATTTATATCAATGGATGTTACATTTGTTGAACAAAATCAATATTTTATTCAGAATTCTCTTCAGGGGGAGACCTCAGTAACTAAGGAAGAGTGAAATTTGTTTCTTCTTGAGTTTCCTTCCTTATTGCCTACTCCTATACAACACCTATAACCAACATCTAATCCTCAGTCCAAGCCTCAAGAACAAACAAAAGAAGTGTTAATTCAGGAGGCTAAACCTCATCCACTCCAAGTTTACACAAAAAGGAAGAAACCTACTGCTCATTCAGCACCTGTTCAAGTATCTGAATCAGCTCCTAGTCATAAAAGCTTCCTCACCAACATTGGCTCAATTCCCATCCCAAAAATAGTATCTGAGGCATTGAGCAATGAGAATTGGAGGAAGGCCATGAGGGTAGAGATGCAAGCACTTGAAAAGAATAAGACATGGGATCTAGTAAGGCTACCTAAGGGGAAGAAACCAGTGGGTGTAGATGGATATTCACTATTAAATACAACTCAAATGGGTCGTTAGAAAGATACAATGCAAGGTTGGTTGCTAAAGGATATACCCAAACCTATGGTATGGATTACCTTGAAACTTTTGCCCTTGTTACAAAAATGAATACCATAAGGATATTGCCATCCCTAGTAGCTAATTTTAGTTGGAAATTACAGCAATTCAATGTAAAAAATGCCTTTCTACATGGAGATCTAGAGGAAGAAATTTATATGGAGGTCCCACCGAGAGTAAGTTTAACAAAAGAAAAAGATGTGATATGTAAGTTAAACAAATTCCTATATGGGTTGAAGCAATCTCCAAGAGCTTGGTTTGGAAAATTTACCAAAGTCATGCTCAATTTAGGATACAAAAAAAGCCAAGGAGATCATACACTATTTATAAGATAGCCAGTTGCTGGAAAAATCACTGTTTTGCTGGTTTATGTAGATGATATTATAATGACAGGAGATGATTTGGAGGGAATAGAAAGCCTAAAGCAGTGCTTAATAAAGGAATTCAAAATTAAGGAGTTAGGCAAGCTGAAGTACTTCTTAGATATTGAAGTAGCTCACTCTCAGCAAAGTATTTTCATATCCCAACAGAAATATATCCTTGAAGACTGATATGCTAGGAAACAAGCTAGCTAAGACTCCTATTGAGTCTAACCATAAGCTAAGTACCAGTCCAAATAATGCAGCAACAGATAAAGGTATCTACCAAAGATTAGTTGGGAGACTCGTTTATGTGTCACATACTCAGCCTGACATAGCATATGTTGTGGCAGCGGTTAGCCAATTTATGCACAATCCTAAGGAAGTACACCTGAAAGCTGTGCACAGAATTTTGCATTATCTAAAGGGCACACTAGGTAAGGGAATCCTATTCAAAAGAGGACAAGAATTAACCCTTTAAGCCTATACAAATGTTGATTATGCAGGATCAATGGTTGATAGGAGATTAACATACAGGTATTGTACTTATCTAGGAGGAAATATTGTGACCTAGAGGAGTAAGTAGTAGAATGTGGAGTCAAGATCAAGTGTAGGTAGAGGCAGAATTCAGGTCCATGGCACTTGGGATTTGTGAGTTACTATGGGGTAAAATAATCCTAGAAGATATGAAGGTCAAATGGAAGGATCCTATGAAGTTATATTGTGATAATAAGTCAGCTATTAATATTGCACACAATCTAGTGCAACATGATCGCATTAAATATGTGGAAGTTGATAAACACTTTATAAAAGAAAAGCTTGAAAGTGGTCTAATTTGTACTCCATACGTGCCTACAAGAAGTCAACTAGCAGGTCCGTCTACTTACTAAAGGCCTTCTAGGAATAGCCTTTCAAAAGTTAACAAGCAAGTTAGGAATAGATGATATACATTCTCCAACTTGAGGGAGAGTGTCGGGAAATAAGGAGTAATTTTTCATAATTATAAGATTTATGAGTTATTGTTTTTCTTCCTATATAGTTATTGGTTTGTTTTTCAGTTGTATTATCTGTTAGTGGGCTGAGTTATGGTCCACAAGTTGTGTTTTGTTTTTAGATTAGTGGTTAGGTAGTTAGGTAGTGGCTCCTTATTTTAAGGAAGTGAGGAGTGCTTCTCCTAAACTGTATATATATTGAGTTATAGGCTGGAAATAAGATCAGTTTTCCTTGCCAATTCATAACAGCTATGTATCTTGCTTTTAAAGGGTCATTAGTGCATACTGTAAAGAAGATTTGGGTTAGGTTATGAATATTTAGTAGTTAAGTAAGGCCCTAACAGATTGAGCTTGTTCATCAATGGACTATGGGATTTATTATATGTAATAGGGTTATATTTGTGCTTCATGCTATATGACATGAAGGGTCATGGGAATACACTCTGTTGGGGCGGGGCGGGGCACAGCATTTTGGCTCCAGCCGAGCTTTCTAAATTGGGCAACCACTAATTAATACCCACCTACTGTTGTCAATACAAATGATACATTTAGAACTTGGAAAGCCTTTACAATCAAGTTACTAAATTAGGATTCTTATATAAAGGTTTTGGAGCATACTTGTCATAACCCAATACCACATCAATAGTTTACTGGAAATGTATTGGGTGTATTTCTTGATCCCATAAGCCCAAATGTCAACTTCAGCTACCATGTTGAGTGGGTTACCTGTGGTATTATAATACTCCAATATTAAGATACCAACTTATGATAGATTGGCAGATTTCCTAAACTTAGCAAATTAACCAAATACCAACCCACTCAATAATAAGCACTCCCAAAAAAGATGATTATGGAAGTTCTTCCACAGCTTATCTCAAACTTACTATCCGGAACATGGGTTTCAGAAGAATTAATCACATTCTATTTCCTGCTTCCAATTATTAGCTTGAGAACATAACATCTCTCAGTAAGAGAACATAACATGCCTCAATACTGCCTTACCTCATGAAATTTACCATCCAACAAAACACAAGCATTCACTGATGATGGGACAAAAGAAATGTCAAGCTGCAAAATCTTATCACATAATATTCTGCCACAACCCTTTATTCTTGCTCTTCTCATTGCAAACTAGGAGGGAAGAAGAGGTAGAAAGGAGGATATACAAATAGGGATAGGAGATCATTCAAAGCTGAAGAGGCTCACCAGGTGATTCCATGCTCTCTCAATAAATTGTTTTAATAGTTTGTGATGAAAACAACCAATAGTTTGATATTCACACTCCCTGATGAAGCCAACCAATAGTCTGCATTTAAATACCAAAAAAAAAAAAAAACCAAAAAAAGAGGCAAAGAATAAGTTCAAATATAAAATGATTAAATTAATGTACCAAACAAATTCAATAAGCAGCTTGACGCTTGCTAAAAGACCTCCCAACAGAAAACAACTACAAATTCAATCAGTAGCTGAGACTTTCACCAAACAAGATCTCTCATGCCGGGACAACACGAAGGCAAAAGAATCTCATTTTGTTTTCTATTAATCCCCTTTCCAACATCATTGCCCCTAAACAAGAAACTAAAGCACAAATAGATAAAGATGCTAACATAGCTTAGACAATGCAGGGTTTCAAGAAAAACATAGAGCATGAATATAACAATGATGATCCATGTAAAAGGAGGGGAAATAAAGACAATGTTAAATTTCAAGGACTAGGAGCAAAAATATATGTAGAAGTGTAATATATATACACACACAAACATCTATATTCTTCTAAAAGTCAAAACCCAGTTTCGTGTTAGTGAATCCAGTCAGATTTTTGTATACCTACCTACAAATTTGTAATTTCACATATTTTATATGATTAAATATAAATAAGGGGTATTAATGTAATTAACTTAAAATATTTATATTTTTTTTTCTATTATATATTTTTAAGTAAAATATACAGATTATTTTAGTTACGTAATATTAGAGCAATTAGAAAAAACCCTAACCCTAGATTCCGCTGCCGCCGTCACTGCCCATCCGACCGCCTGCAACGGAATACGAAAAGCCTCCGCCAGATCTGAAACAGATCGGCCTTCCTCGTGCTCCGCCGCCGCTCTTCCAGCTTCGCCGTCGATTTCTCCTCCGGCCGCCTCTGCCTTGACCGACGATGTCTCAGTCAGTCACCCTCGCCATCGATCGACGGCTCCTCCTCTTTCTTGGTCATCGCCGGTCTTCTCGTCCTGCATCCACGGCCGCCGCTCAGTCTCCCTCGTCACCGACGGCTCACTGTCTCGAAGTCTCAAGCAGACCAGTCGTCCTCTCCAAAATTGCAGATTCGCTCTCTCTGATAATCCTATTTATGTTCTTCGTGGCTCTCCCTCTTGCCCGGACGCCCTCTGCTATCTCTGAAAAACCCTAGAACTTGGAATCCATTGCAACAATTCTCCTCTTGATTGGTCTTCTATATGTGTTTCTGCCATTGTTGGCTGTTTCAGCCAACCCAGATCTCAACTCAATATCTGACCCAGATCTGATTTAATCTATTGGCAACCTCCAGATCCGCTTCAGTCTGCTAGCCCAGATCTTGCCTTGTCTGGCCCAGATCCAACATACTCCAAATCCTGGAAACCAGGACAACGGGCTGTTCTTTTTGTATCATGTCTTCATTTACAACACACTCATTATCCACAAGCCTTTTCACCACATCCACAACTATAACTATTTTTTATTTTTCAAGCACATTAGTTATTACCATGAAGAAACTAAATAGACAAAACTATTATGTATAGTCATTGTGGTTGAAAATTGATTTATTGGACATGCCCTTGAGAATCATTTATCAAAGACCATTTCAACTATTTATGAGGGAAATCAACCTCTTTTATGACAAGTGGATGCATAGTTACTCAATTTGATCTCGCAGACAATTGAGCCTACTTTGATGCATATATTTCGATCTCTTCATGAGTATAGTGCTCTATAGACTTGGGTTTATGAGCTATATACAAGTGACATCACTCGTATTTATGATCTGATTGGTCCTTTATTCAATTTATAACAAGTTGATTTAGATATGACCACTTACTTAGGTAAGATCCAAGTTTCTATTACTGATTTTAACGAGTTAAAACCCTTTAATACAAATATTAAGAAACAACAACAGTAGCGTGATCAAATGTTCACTGTCATTGTCTTCATAAGATTCAACCTAAGCTTGAATCAGTTAAGACACAAATTCTCAACAATGTCTCTCTACCTCCTTTAATGAAGGTATTTGCCAGGTTACTTAGAGCATTTTTTATTACTGCTGATTGTGGCATGTTTGTACTTGGAGATCACTCTTGTAACACCCCGTCCCATCGGAGGGCGTGCCACTATGCTGGGGCCCATCATACATACATGATCCCTTTCTTAAATACGTTCCTCATACAACAAATACCGTATTTCAAAGGGAAACCCCCCAGCAAATCATTCACAATGCGGAAACAATAATCGAAACCTGATACGGTACATACTTGAATTCACTATATTTAAAACAATATAAGAAATCCGTACCATATATTACCATCATATCCTCAAGTACATAAATACATTGATACATAACTCCCGAGATAACATCTAACACCCTAAGTGCAAATCATATGAAACCTCGAATACATACATCATTATTTCTCAATAAATTAAATACTGGAAACTCCTGTTGAATCCATCGGCCACGCCATTACGTGCCGTCATATCTCAACCTGCTCCTTGCCCTAACTGTAAGTCTTAACTGGAACATTGAATGTTCTAGGGGCATAACTCATTAGAAGATGAAACTTCTAGTGAGGGTCCAAAAACATATGAATGATGCATGATGCAATAACATGAATAAACAAATACCCATAATATAACTTCCCAGGCATCCCCAGCCCGGCTAGGAATCCTAGGCAAATCCCGAACCTGGGATAGGCCTAACGTTATTCCCTCAATGCCCTAGGGGAATTACGGCTACACTCTGAGGGTATCATCCCATCCCCATGCACAAGTTTCAATATGACAATAATATCGTGCAATGAAAATATCACGACTTTCAATGCAATATGACAAATGAATATTGCAATTCATAAATAGCATGCATATATATAACAATTATATCATGAACATAAGTTCTTGTGAGAATACCACTCACATTTGCCCAAAGACAAAGACATCTCGAAAAACGTGCATCGCCTCGATATTCGTGCACGCCTCGATTCTCGTGCCAACCCTCAAAAGTTGCACCAACCTCATCATCTCGATCTCCTCAATCATAAAATAATATTTAATTACTAAATATCCTCAAAATTCTATTTATTTCCTATTTCCTTTCATTTTCCTTCATTTTTCCTTCTAAAAATCTCAATAAATCCATAGAGACTATTTCCTCAAATCTATCTTCACAACAATTCATTATATGCTATGAACTTTCAAGGAAAAATACTGAACTTACCCGGATATTGCGTATTCACGTAAAACGAGGCACTTTAGCTCGAAAACCGAGGCATAGGGAATCTCAAATCCCAATCTTTTTGCACAAACCTCCATAAAATAATTTTCTTGATTTTCTAAGCATTTTTCTCGAATTTTTCACCCTCACACGCGCCCCCACGCTCTCACACGTGCCTAGGGTGAGTGGGGCGCGTGAAGGCCAGCGCGTGCATGCCACGCGCCGGTCGTCTTCTCCGACGATCCGGTCGCCGGCGAATTGAGGCGACTCCACCATCTTCAAGCCCTCATCCAGTCGATCACCATGGCGTACTTTGGAGCTCGAAAGGAGGTCGGGAAGGCCTCCGATTTGCCGGCCAAAGGCTCGGCCAGGCGCACCGCCCATCTTTTCCGGCGACGCTCGAACGGCCACCAAACCTTGATGAAAACGCCTCAAAAGCTCCAGAAAACACCTTCAAGCTATGGGCTTCAAAAGCCCTATGATTTTAGCCTCTAATTCGTTCGTTTGAAGCTTCAATTTGAAGCTCAAACTTTCGAAACCCTCGGCCAAAACCTCTCGCGAAAACAGGCTATTTATAGCCAAATCCGAGCTTCCAGAACCCTCTTGCCCGCTTAATACACACCCAAAGGCGTCTCTACCTCCCTTAGATCAGCCTGGGAGCAACCCTAGCCGACCAAATCATCACTTGCAGAGGCCGACCGTGCGACCAAACTTTTGGTCGACTTTTCTTCGCTTTCCGACCACGACAACGGCTGTGATCGGCCCTCAATCGATCCTCAAGCAATCCCCAACCATCCCCTTACCTTTCTCGTGGCCAAAATGGCCGGTCAGAGACCAGCCCGTGGCCTGGTCGGCCATGGCAGCCACCATTTTTGCGAAATTACACTTTCGCCCATCAAAATCTGATTTTTACACTTTGGCCCCTTTTGAACTTTCTTTTATTACCATTAGGACCCTCAAGTCCTAAAATCATTCTTTCCTTCTTGGAAGATTCTGTAAACTTGCCGTTTCGACCTCCCTCCAGCCGATTCGGTAAATTTCATGAAATTACACTTTAGACCCTAAAACTTTTGGTCTATCTCATTCTGGCCCTTTCGACTTAGCCTCTTAACTTTTCATTATTGCAATTAAGACTCTCACGTCCTAAAGCATCGTTTTGACCCTTGAGGATTCCAAAACGACCTTGTTTCGGCCTCCCACTAGAAATTTCCAAAAACTGCACTTAGGCCCGAATCTTTGTTTTGGCCTTAAACCCATTCGTTTCTTCCTGAAACCTCTGAAGGGTTGTTCCTCATGAAAAACCGAAGCCTCCTCAAGCTTCTGTTGACTTCCAAAAAGTCGTCTATGACAATTCGGTATTGCAGCCTAACTAGCGGCTACCTTTTTAGCTGTACCGAAAACCGTTCCTGTTTCGATTTCTTTCGGCACCATAAATCCTATCTCGGGGTGCTCATTAATGCCATATAATTTTCCTTTGGCATCTCGGCTCCAGGGTACTCCCGGCAGTCGATTTAGTCATCTATACGGTAATAAATTACCGTTATACCCTCAATTTATCCTTAAATTCCATTTTTACCCCAAGATAAATTACCCTTGAGTCCTTTAAAATTTCTCGGGTATTATAACTCTACCCTTGCTACTACCCAGACTAATCGTGGACGTCATGGTGGTGGACGTCCTCAGCTCCAATGCTCATATTGTAATCATCTTGGTCATACTCGGGAAACTTGATATTGCTTACATGGTCATCCACCTCGAGCAGAAAGTATTGCTAACATTGTTGTTGGCATTTTCGAGGGTTAGGCATCTATCACATCTAGTGATTCCTCACCAGTGACTATCTCCGAGAGGGAGTATGCTTAGTTTCTTTAGTTTCGGGCAGCACAACAGGCTACTTCATTTGTCGCATCTCTTACTCACACTGGTAACCCTACTACTTGCCTTATTAAGTCCTTATCTTCTCTTGACCCATTGATTTTTGACTCTGGTGCCATCAATCACATGTCTGGTAATTGTTCTCTTTTATCTCATTTTCACACTTTGAAGTCTCTACCTCCTATTACATTGGTTGATGACTCTCAAGCCTCAGTCGCAAGTATTAGCACAACATCACCCATTCATACTTTACCATTGTCATCTATTTTACATTTACTACAGTGTCCCTTTAATTTATTTTTTGTCAATTAACTCACTCGTAGTCTTAATTGTTCTATAACCTTTTTGTCTAATTTTGTTCTTATTCAGGATCGGAGGACCGAACAAATGATTGCAACGGGGCTTGAGTCTCATGAACTTTACTATATGTCTCACCTTACTTCATCAGTGGCATGTACAATGACTGCTTCCCCACTACAGGTCCATTGTCGATTAGGGGACCCGTCTCTACCCAATCTCAAGAAGATGGTTCATAGTCCCTCTAGTATTTCGTCCTTAAAGTATGAGTCTTGTCAACTTGGAAAACATAGTCATAGTTCTTTAAACCTGAAAATTTAGAAAAAAAAATAGGGAAAATAGAAAAACAATAAGTTTTTTTGTGCGTAGAATTATTGATTCACAAGTTGTGCTTTTGAGATATTACAGTATTTTATCTTAAATAAATTAGTTGTGATCACAAAAGATCTTCTCATTTAGTAAAAATACTGGCTTGAATACGTGAGGGTGTTCATCATGTCCAAATTGAATCAGATTGAAACTAAGATTCCTAGACTAAGAACCTAATTAGTAAGGGTCGATGCACAAGGAATTTCAAGCATTAGTTAAGACTAATACTTTGGACTCATGTTCCTCCTCTTTTTATTATACCTAGTTTAGTGGGTTATAAATAGGTATTTAGAGTCAAGTATAATGTAGATGGCTATAGTCTTAAATACAACGCCAGACTTCTTGCAAAATGTTTCATTAAACATAGGCTTGGATTTTCGTGAAACTTTTAGTCTTATAGTGAAAGCTCTTACAATAAGAATTATCTTTACATTGGTTGTGAGTTATGGCTGGTTTTTACAACAAATTGATATTGACAATGTCATCTTGATTAGTGACTTGGAGAAGATAAGTTAACATAGCAACCTAAGGGTTTTGTTAATCCTAATTTTCCTGCTTATATCTACAAGTTGAACTAGGTTCTATGTGGCCTAAAACAAGCTCCTTGAACCTAGTTTCATAAGCTAAAATTAGTACTTGTAGTCTAGGGTTTTTATTCTAGTACTTCAGATGTAACGCCCCGATTTCCCGAAAAGAGGGAAAGCGAGCACTATTCTCAAAATTTCGGGCACATAAATTTTTTCCTCATTAATTGCCCATCATTTACTCAACATAATTCGAAATCCCGACAATCCCGAGCCATTCTCTCAGCACATTAACTTAAGAATAAACTGAGACTAACATTATCATTACATCAGCGGAAGCAGAATCGAACCTCGACATACATAACCGAATTCATTTCATTCATAACGTAGAAATCATTTGACAAGACATTTCAAAACGAAATACATCAAGTCTCGTCTCTCATTCATAACTACTAATACCTTGATCATAAACAAAATACATGCTAATGATTACCCATGAAATCAACAGCTATATCTCGATAACCCCTTTTCCTTTAGCGTCACTGCTTTCACCTGGAACGTTTGAATATTCCAGGGATATAGTCCAAATTAGATGTTAAATCATCTAAGTGAGAGCTAAAAAACATTTTCATGAATATATGCAACATGAATAACATCAACATATCCTTTAACATTCATTCAACATAAACTCATCCCATACCTCAGCCCAAGAGAATCCCGCGAAGCACTTAACCCTAACCGGGAAAAATGCAATCTCTCTAAAGGCAACACATCCACATCGAACACTAACATAACGCAATTCGGCTTAAGAGGGGCAACATCAACGCATCTCTCCGACATCTCGGGAACAATCGTTACCTCTCCCTACCCGGGAAGGTCAACATCAACGCAGGAACCCGGCTCTCACCACTATTTCGTTAGAGATTACGTTCCCACTCAAAAGCACC
The DNA here is from genome assembly GCA_036245055.1 of Diospyros kaki. Lineage (NCBI taxonomy): Eukaryota > Viridiplantae > Streptophyta > Magnoliopsida > Ericales > Ebenaceae > Diospyros > Diospyros kaki. The sequence goes on from BSEG01000016.1 coordinate 38,615,904, forward strand.
TGGATCCATATATGCCAATGCCACGACCACAACCACGACCCTACTTAAGGGGGACAACCTTATGCATGAACTCGGGTATCACCCCCTATCATGCTAGGCTTTACGCTCGCACCCAAAAGCAGTTCGGATCTCGTCACACCCTGGCCACAAGATGATCAACACTATCACTGGGAATCCACATCCACCTCGGGAACAATACTACCGTTCAATGGTCCCGGGGTGAAGTCCGTCTCAGCCCCGCCACTTCAGCCGGTCCGGGGTGGTGTCCACTCACAGCCCCGCCACCTGGTCCCATTAGGGTGAAGTCCGTCTCAGCCCTCTCCCAATGGGCATTTTCCTTTGGCACGCTACCCTAGTGTTATCACTCAAGTACCTCACACAGGTTGACGACACACATCCCACATAAACATCATAAAACATGCCATTACCAACATCATAAACCATGCATCGCTTAAACATCATTTCATAAACATAACTCATCGTATAAAATCAATGCACATGCGTAAAACGTTTAGGGACGAACCGCCCTCTTTTAAAACCATCATCATACGTTAAAATCGTTTTCATGCAACAAAACATTTCCAAGTAATCAAATCACGTTTAGTAGAATCAAGACCAAGTTTTATCATTCTCATGCCATAAAACAAGTTTTCGGTCGAGAACTCTCACCTTTTGACGCAACTTAACTTTTTCTCGAAAAGCGCGCACCACCTCGATTAGCGCGCCTAACCTCAACTTCACACAAGTCACCTCGCCTTAGGCCCCAAGGCACCCTAGACATCATATTTATCTCCATAAGCATCAACATATCATTTTCCTTAATTTTCTCTCATTTTCCTATTTTCTCCATTTTTCCTTTAAAAATTTCCAAATAAATACTTCCTTAATCATTTCCTTAAATCTTATTTCACCAAAATTCATAATAATCAAATATCTTCTAAAGAAAATTATTAATCTTACCTCGATGCTTCGATATCACGCAAAACGAGGCTCTTTGATGCTAGAATCGAGACACCAGAAACTCCAAATCAAAAACTAATTGCACACACTTCAAGATCTCGATTTTTCAAGAATTTAGAAATTTTTTTCAAATTTTTCCTCCCACGCGCCTGCGCGTGAAGGCCGCGCGTGTGGCACACGCGACCTTTCTTCTCCGGCGAGTTGGCTCGCCGGCCGGCACCGGAATCGATCCCCGATCACACCACCTGGAAGCCCACTCGAAGTCAATCACAACCCCACCACTTTATACCCGAAAAGAGGCCAGGAAAGCTTCCAACCGGCCGTCGAAAGCCTCGGCCTCAATCACCGCCTCCCATCTCCGATTTGCTCGATTACCCCCTCAAACCTTAATGAAAATGCATGAAACTCTCCAGGAAACTCGATCAAGACATGGGCTTCAAAAGCCCTATGATCTTAGACTCTAATTCGTTCGGTTAAGGCTTCAATTTGAAGCTCAAGAATCGCGAACTCTCGGCCGAACCCTAACGTGAAGCTCGGCTATTTATAGCCTCAATCGAACCCTAAAACCGAGATGGATGGTCGACCCAACGCCTCTAACTTGCAACCCACCTCTTGGGCGACCCAAAATCACCGACAAACGCCCTCGAAATGCCATTTACAGGTTCGGCATGGCCGACCCCCTCGCGACCCGATTTCTCGACTTTTCTGGCCACCTCGATGCTCGACGACGGTCAAGGCTTGCCCCTCTCGCATGCTCGACCACTCCCTTGGATTTCCCCGAGCTCAAAACCGCCTGGTCAGAGGCGTGCATGGCTGTCGGCCATGGAAGCTTGCTTCTTTGCGAAAATTACAGTTTTGCCCCTCCAACTTTGAGTTATTGCACTTAGGCCCCCTGAACTTTCTTTTATTACCATTAGGTCCCTCATGCTTCAAAAATCATACTTCCTCTTTTGATGATCCTGAAAAATCATCGTTTCAACCTCCCTCCGGCCGATTCAACAAATTTTAAGAAATTGCACTTTGGCCCGAATTTTTGTTTCGGCCTTAAATCCTTTTGTTTCTTCCAAAAACTGCTTGAGGGTTGTTTAATACATCAAATATGACCTTCCTTGGCATTCCGTTGGCTTCCCGGAAGCTCCCTGCGATTATTCAGTTTTTCGGCCTTACACCTAGCTGTATTTTCGCTGTACCGAAAATTGTTCCCAATCCAATTTCTTTCGATGCTAAAAATCATTTCTTAACCTGCTCGTTATCACTGTCCTATTTTCCTTTGATATCTAAGTCTCGGGGCACTCCTTTCGATTGATTCGGCAGCTTATTTCTATTATAAAGCCCATTTTCGGTATTTAATTCCCACTTAAATGACGTGGCAGTCTTATCCTGAAACGGGGTATTACATCAGATGCATCTCTGTTCACTAAATGGACTAAATAGGAAGTGTTATATCTCTTGTTACTGTTGTGTGTCCTAATATTAGATTTGGAATGTGTAACTAGTCCATTTATTGTATCTTTGTATATATTTATAAAAGATAAGTTTCTTCATTCATGAGATCTCCAGTTTAACACATAAATGAGTCTTTAGATATTCTGTTTGAAAATCTTATTCTCAAGATGTTGAGACTATGTGACAGATTATTTGATAACAGGATGTCTTAAACTATTCATAGTCCTTAGATTCTTTGGATGGAGACTCCGATTAGTCAAGTATGGACCAACACAAAAGTTACTGCATCTTTCAGTATGAGATACTGATGGAAGGGTGGTGTGTCACGCGCTACGTGATATGAGATGTTCCTAGTAGATCTATGGGTGGTTATTGGGGAACAACCAGCCGAATGTGACGCCAATGACAAACCACATGGCATGGTAGATAATGCTCTTGTCATCAGGCTGTGATGGTGTGTTGATCTTTGGACTTGAACTAACACGATTGTTTTGTATATTGGTGTGTAGGATTTTCTAATGAGTCGAACCATCCAATTAAAAGGTGGAGATGTTCATCTATGTGATTCCATATTGTTGGTATATAGAGACAGGTGTTGGGAATAAGATTTGTCATCATTGTCAGTGATTGATGGGATGAACGTCCTATGTGATCTATTGTAAATGTGACAGAATAGTCCATGCCCAAAGCAGATTGAATATAAGGAAAGGAGTTTCTTGATGTGTCATTTGGTGTAACACCCCTAATTTCTTAGACGTTAAATAACTTAGGATTTAAGGATTTTTTTTTTTTTCACAACACATCCACTGATGCACAACATACAATATCTAAAAATCCCAATTTTACCTTCTCTGCCTATCAAACTCAAACAGTTAAGACAAGTGTTATAATTACAAATACAAAAGCTACATTGAACTTGATATGGTACGTAAGCATAGCACTTTATTCATCATATAAAAAACTGTTCAAGACGTCTACAAAATACATTACATGGATACCATCTATCAAGCGCGATAACTGAACGTCTCAAGCATAATCGAAAGAATACTATGGTTTACATAGGTTTGTCCAAAATCAAAAACATGTTAAATATACTACACATGGAAAAATAAGCTTATTCTACAACTGTCTCCTTTCCCTTAGTCCACTTGTCGAACCTGGAACGTTTGAATATTCCAGCAACATAGTCCAATTAGAAGATGAATCTTTTAGTGAGAACTCCAAAACAGTTTACATAAATGCATGAACAAGTATAAAACGTATGAGGAAACAACAAGGACTATTCCAAAGTACCTCGTTAACACATCAGCCTCCTCCAACAAGAGCTTTCTCAACGGCGCACGCATAGTGCCTCTCGGGAAGTCCCTAACCATATCACATTGGATCAACTTCATAGAACTCATGCAAATACCACATCAGTTGTCCCTTAGACTCATGGTCTTCCCCACAAAAGCTTTCTCGATAGTGCATGCATAGCGCCTCTCGGGGAATATCCAAACTTTTACCTTTGGGCAACAACAGATAGGTACAACAGTATGGCCACACGGATTTTATAAATGCAACAGATGAAAGCTATTAGACTTATTAGTATATATTATAGTTATTATATGTGTGTGTTTTATTTTTATAATTAAATTAAGCCCATAGGTTTAAGACCCATTATGCTTATTATAAATAAATAACAAATTAAGAAAGGCAAGTCTCTTAAATTTTTTCTCATAATTATTTTCTCTCATGGTATCAGAAGAACCAGTGAGAAAAAAACCTAGCCTTATTGTGTATTTTTTCCAGCACCAAAACCCTAGACGTCAAACCCTAACCATCACTGCCCAATACTAAAACCCCATTGTCCAACCACCATTGGATAACATCGCCACCACCATCAGGTCCGTCGCTCTTAGATCGGCCATTCGCCGAAGACTCGTCGTCGCCGGACCACCCACGCACCCCTATGCGTTACCGTCGATTGTTGCCTCTGACTCCACTCTCCGATGTGTGACAGCGCGTCCGTCGGCCACTTTTTTTCAACTTCTTCAAATTTGATCGCCGGCAACTCCTAAAGCCATTTCTAAAGTCAAAACCCTCGCCATGTCTAATTTCAGTGACACCATTTCTGTCGGTGTTATTCCCTCTTCGGCACCTGTTACCCATGCCGTCTCCAAATCCTTTGATGCCTCCAATCTTGGGACAACCAATATTATCACTGTCAAGTTGATAGGGTCAGCCAATTATTTCTCATGGGCAACTTCTGTCAAAATGTTATTCAAAGGGTAAGGCCAAGCTTATCATCTTACCACAAAGGCTAAAAGTGTGCCAGAAGCGAATCGAGCTAGATAAGAACAAGTTGATGCCTAGTTATGTAGTCTATTAATCCTTCCATCATGCAACTCTTTCGCCCTTTTGAAACTTGTATTAATGTGTGGAAGGAAGCTGAAGAATGTTATACCAACGACATCCAATGTTTGTACACTGTGGTTTCTAATATCAAGAATTGCAAGCAAGAGTCGACCATAGAATCTTATTTGCGGCAGGTTCGAGCTCTCATCCAAGAATTTGATGCTCTTCTTCTTCTCACTACGATCTGCACCGAACAGATTGCTCAACGAGAGAAGTTTTTTATGGTTATTGCTCTCTTCGGTCTGAAACTAGAGTTTAAAGCCATCAGGCATCAAATCTTAACCAGTTTCGCTAGCCCTACCAAGAATGACTCTTTCAAAACCTTGTTGAATAAGACAGGTGCACATGGTATGTCATCTTATTCTCATGTTGTTCCTCCAGCTGAATCTTCAACTTTTGTGTCTCAAGTTTCAACCGTAAGAGGAAATAGAGGACGCAATAATAATCGCTCATGTCCACAATGTACCTTTTGTAAGAAACTAGGTCATCTTGAGGACAAATGCTAGAAGAAATATGGTCAGCAAGCTGCTCCACCTATATCATCTACTAGTGCAGTTCATGTATTTCAGAGCGATCCTAGTCTTACTCAATCTCCACCAGGTTCTCAATTGGTGCCTATGTCTGCAGCTGAGCATGATGCCTTCTTGAAGTTTCAGACTACCCAGTTGTCTCATCCTGGTAATCCCGTTGCTTGTGTTACTCAAGGCTCATCTATCAGTCCTTAGATTAAAGATTCTAGCGCCACTGACTATATGTGTGGTAATGAACTTCTTTTCTCCTCACTTACCTATTCTGATACCTTACATATTGTTACCTTGGTTGATGGCACCAAAACTACAATTAAAAGAATCGGTCAAATCACACCCATCTCGTCTTTCTCATTAAATTATGTTTTATATGTTCCTAATAGTCCTTTTAATTTGATTTCAATTAGCCAACTTACCAAAACCCTTAACTGTTCTATTATCTTTACTCCTACCTCTATTTATATTCAGGACCAGGGTATGGGGCAGACGATTGGCATTGAACGTGAGTCACAGGGTCATTATCATCTTGTTGTGCCTAGTTTTCCAGTAGCTTGCACTAGTGTCGTTTCCCCAGATCTTCGCCATTATCATCTCGGTCATCCCTGTCTCTCCAAACTGAAGAAATTAGTTCCTAGTTTGTCTTCATTGTCCATGTTTAATTGTGAGTCGTGTCAGTGTGGTAAGCACGCTCGTCATTCTTTTTCTCGTCAGGACAATAATAGGGCTGAGACTCCATTTTCCCTTGTGCACTCTAATGTATGGGGGCTTAGTCGCTTCAATTCTACTCTTCGTTTTTCATATTTCGTTACTTTCATTGATGACTTTTCCCGTTGCACTTGGTTGTTTCTTATGAAAAGTTGGTCCAAGTTATTTTCTATTTTTCAAACATTTACTGTTGAAAAAAAAACATAGTTTGGAGTTTCTATACGTGCCTTCCATAGTAATAATGTCCCTGAGTATTTTTCTTCTCCATTTACTACCTTTATGACTGTTAATGGCATCCTGCATTAATCTTCTTGTACTTACACACCTCGACAAAATGGGGTTGTTAAGCGTAAGAATTGTCATCTTATTGAGACTACACGGACGCTTCTTTTACATGCCAATCTTCCCACCAAATTTTGGGGCGATGCTATTCTAACTACATGTTATCTAATCAATCGCATGCTATCTTTAGCGTTACATGAGCAAATTCTTCATTCCCTTTTGTCCCCTACACAACCACTTTATTTTGTTCCTCTTCGTGTTTTTGGATGTATCAGTTTTGTGCATTCTTTTTCACCTAGATAGGATAAGCTTGCTGTAAAATCTCTCGAGTGTATCTTCTTTGGCTATTCCCGATTGCAAAAGGGTTATAAGTGTTACTCTCCTAAGCTGCATCGCTATTTTTTGTCTGCTGATGTCACATTCTTTGAACATCAGTCTTTTTTTTTGGTTGCTCAGCCTGATTCACAGAGTCTTCACCAAGTTTTGCCTGTTCCTTTTTCTTTTCTTTCGATGTCCTCCTTGGGTCTGTCAGCCTCCTCTGTGGTGCCTACCCTACCATTTTCTGGTCCATCTACCATGGCCCCACCATTTCTTACATATCATCGTCGTCTTTATCCCGCTACCGACGCCAACATTCCTCATGCCCAGGACTCTCTTGATTCGCTCTCTCCATTTATGGTCCCTCCTACCGTGGATCCTCAGCCTACAATCTTCCTGTTGCTCTTCGCAAAGGTACATGGTCTACTTGTAATCCTCATCCTATTTATAACTTTTTATGCTATGACCGTTTGTCTCCTTGTTATAGTGCATTTGTTTTGAGCCTTTCTTCTGTTTCCATTCCTAAAACTACAGGTGAAGCTCTATCCCATCCTAGTTGGCGCCAGGCTATGTTAGATGAGATTGACGCCCTACATTCAAATGGTACCTAAAATTTGGTGTCTTTACCACCAGGAAAGACTCCCATTGGTTGTTGTTGGGTATTCATTCCTAAAATAGGTCCTGATGGTCAGGTGGAACGTCCTAAGGACCGCTTGGTTGCTAAAGGTTGTACACATATCTATAACCTGGATTACAACGATACTTTCTCTCATGCTGCAAAAATGACCTCTGTTCGCCTCTTTCTCTCTTTGGCTGCTATGCGTTATTGGCCAATCTATCAGCTTGATATTAAAAATGACTTTCTTCATGGTGATTTGCAAGAAGAGATATATATGGAGCAATCAGCTGGTTTTGTTGCTCAATGGGAGTCCAATGTAGTCAGCAAACTCAAGAAGTCTCTCTATGGTCTAAAACATTCTCCACGGGCATGGTTTTGTAGGTTCAGCACTATGCTTTAAGCCTTTGGTGTCACTCGAAGTGAGGCTGATCATTCAATTTTCTATCGCCATTCTTCTTCCTTATGTATCTACCTTGTTATTTATGTAGATGATATTGTTATCACAGGGAGTGATCAAGTTGGAATAAAGAAGCTGAATGAACATCTACATCAGTACTTTCCGACCAAAGACTTAAGTCTACTTCAGTATTTCTTGGGTATTGAAGTTGCTCAATTAAGAGATGGTATCTCAATTTCTCAGAGGAAGTATGCACTTGACATCTTAGAAGAAAGTGGTATGATGAATTGCAAACCAGTTGACACCCCAATGGATCCGAACATCTGACTCTTGCCGAAACAAGAGGAGCTTTATTCAGACCCTAGAAGATATAGGAGACTGGTAGGCAAGTTGAACTATCTCACAGTCACTCGTCCAACATTGCTTTTGTTGTGAGTGTAATTAGCCAATTTCTTAGTTCTTCATGTGATTCTCACTGGGATGCTGTTATCTGGATTCTAAGATATATCAAAAGAGTGCCAGGTAAAGGGCTACTTTATGAGGATAAAGGACACAGATATTTCTTGTTATGCAAATGCAAATTCGGTAGGATCTTCTTCTAATCGTCGGTCAACTTATGGGTATTATGTTCTTGTGGGAGCAAATCTGGTTTCTTGGAAAAGTAAGAAACATAATGTAGTAGCTAGATTTAGTGTAGAGGCAAAGCATCGGACTATGACTAATGCAACTTGTGAGCTCATCTGGCTTAAACAACTTCTACAGTAATTCAAGTTTTGTGAAGTGTCTCCTATGAAACTTATTTGTGATAATCAGCTTGTCTTACACATTGTTTCTAATCTAGTGTTCCATGAACGGACTAAGCATACTGAAATCGACTATCACTTTATTAGAGAAAAGCTAGTTGAAGATGCTATTGTTACAGAGTTTGTTAACTCTAATGATCAACTTGCAAATGTTTTCATCAAATCTTTAAAGGGTGCTCGAGTGGAATATATTTGTAACAAGCTTGGTGCATATGATATCTATGCTCCAGCTTGAGGGGGAGTGTTAGAATTATTAGTATGTATTATAGTTATTATATGTATGTGTTTTATTTTTGTAATTACATTAAGTCCACAGGTTTAAGATCCATTATACTTATTATAAATAACAAGCTAATAGAGGCTAGTCTCTCAGGTTTTTTTTCATAATTATTTTCTTACAAAGCCAACAACATATATTTTCAGAAAAATACATTTCATATATGTAACATGATTTCATGCAAGAGAACAACAAGATTTTAGGTTCAAGAACGTTACACAAAACATGTTTCATGTAATAGGAGCTTTTTTGCAGAATTAAAGTATGGGTGTCGTAGTCTCACCTTATACTTAATTCAAGATTTCTCAAAATTCGTGTCCTACCTCGATTCTAGAGCTAGGCATATTATTATTCAACCTCGAGCCTCAATGATCTCTAACCATCATATTTATCGAAATGAATATCAATATCTATTTTTGCTAATTTTTTCATAATTTTTCTCTATTTTCTTCCTATATTCTCTTTGAAAATTTTAAAATAAATACCTCCAAAAGGTTTTTAGTAAATTTTTATCCACCATAAATCATAAAATATTTTTCTAAAAAATATAAAACAAATTTGTAAAAGTGCCTCAACTCATGCGCATGAACACCATATAGTGTCACGTCTGGTAACCATATCTTGTGCCTAAAGCGTCTCAAGGATTGGTGAGTCAAATGTTGACTTATTGGCTCGGAGAATCGACTTTTCTGTGGCGAAAATCTACTTTCGCCAAGGCAAAAGTTGAATTTCGGTCACCTAACTGTCGCTCCAATTTGGTGCCATGTGTTGGCCGATTGGAAAGGGCGTGGGTGAGGCGATGGTAATCCTAGTTGAGCATGTATGACAGGAGATAGTAGCTCATCTTCCGTTTCATTTCCTTCCTAGGGCTCTTGCTTGGGTTCTTTAGGTTAGCTGGGGTATTCGGGTAAGAGTTCCACATCTCTTAGTATCAGAGCTTTCTTGGAGTTATTTAAGATAAGAAGTCTCTGTACACCTAGGTTGTTAGGTAGGGTTAGGTTATTTTTAAGGGCAAGTTAGCATTCAAGGTTTGAATTCATTCTAAGTTCTTTTATTGATTTTATAAGAATATGAATACTCACAGTGGACGATGGTGAGGACGATCGCCTACATAGGGCTATGGGCTGAACATGCCCCTACTTAAGGCGCTAAGGGATACAGGTGACACGCAACGGAATGAGACTCCAGATGTGCAGGATACCCTAGTGAGCCTTGTGCATGCAAGGGAGGTGTTGGCTCAACACAGCTGAGGCAAGAACAACGAGGTCATGGTCACCCCGCCCTCAATCAGGCATCCCTTGTAGGAGCACAGGGTGGCGAGAGTAGTTCTAGGGGAATTTCTCAAGAATTTTATGACATTGCATCCACCTGAGTTTAGAGGAGGTGCAGAGGCAAAAAATTGGCTACTAGAGATGGAGAAGCACATGCAGTCTATGGATTGTACTAGAGAAAAGAGATCCTGTGATATATCCAAATGCCTTTAGAGCCATTTATTCCATTAGTTGGACCCATCTATTTGAGTGAAGTGGAGTTAGGAATAAATGGCTCTCTCTCAAGAAACTCATCCCGAATTCAGTGATAGGGAATCAAAGACTGGCCATTAAGGGTGCCTCATGAACACCTATGCAATCCTTATCAGCAGAGCCATGCCAATGTCTCCTTACCTAAGATTTCTTACTTCATAATCTTCCAGGAAGGAAAAATTCTTCCTCATTCTCTTAATATCCACCTCTATAAATCTAGATCAAATCCCCTAAAATTACCCTTATTTTTTGGGGGTGGCAAGCCTTATAGTGTGTTTTGTTCCAGCTATTTACTCAGAAAAAATAGCAAAGCTTACCACATGTGAAAAAGTCATCAGGAGACTAAAAAAGAATCAGAAGAGTTTGTGGGTGACAAGAAGTAGTTAGGGATGACAATTGCAACCAAAATCGTGGGAAACCGAATCGGTCAATTCGGTTAAAAACCGTTTGACTGGGTAATGGTTTGCTTCGGGGAAAAATCGAACCCTGTTTCAATGGCTATCGTTTGGTTATGGTTTTCACTAAATTCAAACCAAAACCCGAACCAAATGTGTGGGTAACTGAACCAAACTAAACCGAAAATACATTTATATAATATGTATATATTATATATACATATTGTATATAAGAGTGGCTAGCTGGGAGCAATTGAATTGAAATGATAATTTAGTGTTGTGAGAAATGGTCTCGGCAGAAAGTATGGCAACTGAAATTGGAAATTTGAAAAACAATTGAGGGGACATGCACAGTGGGCTGGCAGAGGCGATCATTGCGCTGTAAGGGAGAAAATTGGAAATTGGAAGGTTAGAGATTGAAATTGGGGGGTTATCGTCTACTTGTAGTTGTATATACATGATCTGTCATATTATATATTATTATTGTAAAAGAAAAACTAGGAGAAGGTAGACATACGTGAGCCCTATCTCTTTCTCTCTTTCTCTCTCTCTCTCTCTCTCTCCCTTGCATTCTTGGAAGCTTCCCAATTAATTCTCCTGTGCATTGTGCATCTCGCACCCCTACAAGTTTCGCCTTCCATCGACTCTCCTCCGTCATCTTTCTTTCTAGCTCGTCCGTCAAAATCCTTCCCGTGTAAATGCATATATTTGGGATGTTATGCGGTGTAGTTTCTGGAAGTAGTAGTGTGAGTTGGAGTTATTAATAAGGAGTAAGTAATTGAAGTATAAATTAGTGGAGCAATTCGAAAGTAGCAGCGAGAGGAAAAAATTAATACGGGGGAAGAGGAGGAAAGGAATTAGCAGTGTGAAGTAGCCCGTGTGAGCCTCTTGTGTGTTCGTTCCTTCCACTCTTCTCGTCGTAAGGTGCACGACTACATTTCTTATCTCCATAGCTTGGCGCATGCAAGAGTTAAGAAGATCTAAGGCAAATTCTTCTACCATTTTCTTCTCTTCTTTGGAAAATTCCTATTATTTTATATAACTTGCGGGGGTCATTTACGTTGCAAGTCCATGTTCTCCTTTACCTATTTGGCAAGTTGTTTTATCTTTTCTTCTGGGGTTTCTTATGTATGAGATATATGGTGGGAGCCTAAGAGCCATTTGTATTCCATTGAGCATAAGTATAACACATTGATTTTGTTGTAGTTTCTTTCATCTTAATTAATGCATGCATGCTTGCTTGCTTAAGCATTGAATAAAATGATTATCATTTTTTCACCCGTATGTATATTGTAAATATATTCTTAGAATGGAGTTCCGTGATCTACTAAGATATTATTCATAAAACTTTTGGTCCCAAATTGTTTTTGTTCTATTTTGGATTGCTTGTAATTGTGCAATGAGAATTGTTTGATCTATACATGATCTATGCAATGAGATTTGTATAATCTATATTCTTTAACTTCATTGAGATTTTTCTTGTTGTGGTCTGAGTAATAACTAATAACAACTTCTGAATTATGTTGTTTGTTTTTACAGAATATGACATGCTCGCAAAGTGGTAGCACACAACAATGTTTTGTAAGTGGATCTTCGTCTGGTGAATGAACTCATCAATTAATATCGGTGGAGAGTTCTCAAGAGGTGATTGCTTCTGATAAGGAAATTGGTGGTAGGACTAAAAGTGATGTATGGAAACATTTTCAAAGAGTGATCATTAAAAAAGAAATTAAGTCCCAATGCAACTATTGCAAGAAATTACTTGCGGGTAAATCAACGAATGGTACATCAACTATGAAACAACATCTCAATAGGTGTCCTAAAAGAAGATTGGTATGAGATATAAGGCAAATGTTTATAAAACCTTATTTGAAAGGAGAGTTCTCTCCCGGTCCATATAATGAAAAAAAAAGAAGAGATAAATTAGGAAAGATGATCATTCCGCATGATTATCCTCTTTCGATGGTGGGGCATAGTGGATTCAAAGATTTCACAAGTACCATTCAACCTATTTTCAAGTGTCTTTCTCGTAATACTTTGAAGAATTATATCATGAGGATTTATAGTGAAAAGAAGGATAAAGTGATGAGTTTGATTGAAAACATTGACAGTAGTAAGGTGGCTACTACAACAAACATGTGGACTTCTAGTAACCAAAAAAAATGTGGTTTTATGGCTGTTACAGCACATTTCATTAATAAGTCTTGGATATTGCATAGCAAAATTTTGAGGTATGACAAGTATTTTATAACTTAGTATATTGTTTTATTGTTGTTAAATTTGATAATTGTAGTTTTAAACTTTAAGTTTACTAATAATTTATAATTGTATGTCATTTAGGTTTATCTATGTCCCTTGCCCTTATACAAGTAATGTGTTAACCGATGTGTCAATTGATGCTACGCTTGGGTGGAATGTAGACTCAAGATTATCCACAATTATAGTGGATAATTGCTCTACCAATGATAGTATGATTGGTAAGATTAAAGCAAAATTGAATATGGGATGTCTTTTGAATGGTAGATCTTTATTGCATATGCGTTGTTCTGCCCATATCTTGAATCTTATTGTTAAGATTGGTTTAAATGTGATTAAGCATGCCATTGATAATGTGTGGGAAAGTGTAGTTTTTTGCACAGCATCTCCAAAAAGAATAGAAAAACTTGAGGACATTTGTTGACAAATGAAAGTGCCTTATGCTAAAAGGTTGGGTTTGGATTGTCCTACTAGATGGAACTCTACTTATTTGATACTTAAAACTGCTTTGGTTTATAAGTCTGTGTATTCTCGACTTAAATTGTTTGAATCACAGTATAAGAATGCGCCAAGTGACAAAGATTGGGAAACTGCAAATGATGTTTTGTGATAGATTAGAGTTGTTTTATAATGTAATTGAGTTGTTTTCTAAGACAAAATATCCAACTGCTAATATGTACTTTCCAATAATTTGTAAGGTTAAGTTGACATTGAATGAGTGGGTCAAGTCTCCTAATGAAGTGATTAGTACAATGGCAAAACGCATGTTAGATAAGTTTGATACGTATTGGAATGTGATTCATAAGTTGATGGGTGTTACTGCAGTGTTAGATCCTAGGTACAAGATGACTTTTTTTTTTACTTTTACTCTCTTAAGGTCTATCCTTATGACTATGATGAATAAATTAACAGCATCAAGCACTTTTGTTATGATTTGATGGAGGAATATCACATTAAAAAAACAAAGTGAATTATGTGAATAACCAAGGATGTACATTGGATGGGAGCGTCACTCCAAGAGAGGATTTTATTTCTTTTGATGATGAATATCAATCTTTTCTTAAAAAAAGGAAAACTACTAAGGTTACTAGTTTCAGAACTGAATTAGACCTTTACTTGGATGAAGATGTTATAGTTGATAATGGTCAATTTGATATTTTACTTTGGTAGAAAGTGAATGGGGTGAAGTATCCTACCTTGCAAACTATTGCAAGAGATATATTAGTCATTCTTGTATCTACTGTTGCTTCGGAGTCGACATCCAGTTCTAGTGGAAGACTAGTGAGTCCTTATCGTAATCGAGTTCATCCAAAGACAACAGAAGCATTGATGCGTGCCCAAAGTTGGATGTCAAATGAAATGGAAAAAGGTGAATTTATTTCATTTACTAGTTATTTTTTAATGTCAAGACTTTAAAATTTTCATATTAATTTACTTTTTATATTTATATTTTTGTTAGATGGAGTTGGCTTATTCATTTTAGATGGATATGCATCAATTTACAAGAAAATATTAATGTTGTTGATGAAGATATTAACTTTTATAGCTAAATTTGTTTAGTTTAAATTATAATTTAGTTATGCAAATATTAGTTTATTGATCTTAACAATTGTAGGTTTGGAGATGTGATTTTCTATCCAAAAAATTTGAAGTTAATTTGTAACTTTATGCAAGAAGAATATAACTTTATTAGAGTTTGTCTTTGTTTATTGTGGAGTTATCAAAATTTTTTATGAATGCTATTCGTAAGAGTTTTTCTTTGTTTGTTGGTATGGATCAAACTAAAAAAACCATGGTTAAAATCGAAACCGAACTAAAACCGAATGGTTTGGTTAGGGTTTTTAATTTTTAAAACCAATGGGTAATGATTTGATTTTGGTTTTAGTAGTTTAAGTTTGGTTTGGTTATGGTTTTGGCAAAAATCGAAACCAAACCGAATCCTTGCCAACCCTAGAAGTAGTACATGAAAGGCCTTTAAAAAAATCTAACAAGAATCGCCTGGGTGACAAGTAAGAAAAAATGAGAAATAATCGAGGGTCATCTTTTATAGGGAAACCCCAAGAGACAAAATGACAGAGGCTATGGGAATTTGAATCGTACAGTAAAAATGTAGTGAAAGACCATGGCTGTTAGATGAAAAGAAAAAGATTCAATAAGGTAGGCTCTATGCTAAAACCAAAAAGAAAAATGTTTCCACCACTAGAAAAGCACCACTTCAAAAAAGTCCCTCGAATGATGGGTTGACAAACACAAATACTCTTCCCTTTGAGAGATTCAAAGGAACAAGTAGGAAACAATTGATGTCTAATGGATCCAAGCCTACCAAAAATAAGCCCAAAACTAAAAAACAATGGATAAAAGCAAAAGAGTAACAAAGAGCCTAAGAGACCTTCTTGCGAGATGGGTCTTCAAGAGACCCATTAATCAAACTTCATAAGCTCGTCCTTTGGGAGACTTGAAAGCCTCCCAGAGACCCATTTTGCAAGGAATTCCCATATGAAATTTAAAAACTTACCTTCAAAATTATCTTCATAAATTACGTAAAAGATAAGGATTATCTACAACAATCCAAATTCTAGTCAATCTTGAAATATCAATGATATTTATCACAAATCCTCCAACTCAATTATAAATAAGTGAGCCTTCATTCCAAAAGAGATAAAGTCAATTTTTTATTAATTCAAGAGTTCTGCACTTTCTTTTGTGGTCTTTAACAACTCGACTTAAGAGTCAGAGTGCTTGTATGAGAAATGCCTTACACCATCTGACAATTTTGTTTTTGCAAAGTTCTCAAAGATTAAAAATTTTTCTTCCCAACAAATAAATTTTATTTTTGTATTTCAGTCACAACACAAAATGATAGCCAAACTCAACCGCAAACTGCCTATTTCAATTGCAGGGCATGTAAAGACAAAGTGGTGTTGGAATATTAGTTGGTTGGTTTTCCCTTTTGTTGTTGGGTAGTGTGTTTGTTAGTTAGTTAGGAGACTGTAAAGTGGATATAAAAGCACAACTTGTGCCTTTCCACGTATTCATTGACTCAAATGAGTTTATTGTAGTGAAAATATTTTCTCATCTCTGCTTCTGTTCTTTGCTTTCTTCTCTTTTCTTCTTTGCAATTTTGTTTTGGTTCAACTCCTCATAGAAAAAACATAATTAATTATACTTTGTAACAAAAGTATAACATATATTCTAATTTTAATTAATAAATATTTATATCAAACAATATACTTATATAGTTTAGATTTCTATATCTGTATAAATTTTATATAAACTATTATATTTATATAAATAAACTATATATATTTATACATATGCATATATAAAGAAAATATATATTTACTTATGTATAAATATAAATAACTAAAAATTAAAAAAATAAAAAAAGCCCCAAAGGCCCAATGATAATGAAATCATCTTAATAATAAATTTTGTTGGCAACTAAGAAAGTATCCCAATCACCGACAAAATCCAAAGCAGATGAGTTCTCTAGATCATCATATTCCAACAATCTAGAATTCAAAAAGGAGAAAAAGAAAGACAACGATAACTACAACATCAATGGCGACAATGATGGCTACAAGAGCTAACAACGATGGTAACAAAGAACACTACGAGGAAGATGTAGGCAATTGTTGAAATATTTCAATTTGTTTAAGGGTATATTTGTCTTTTTAAGTCATCTCTAACTTTTTTTCGTGTAGTTTTAAACTTTAAAAATAAAAAGTTGACTCGTGTTCATTTTTTTAAAATGCTAGTTTCAAACGAGATAGCATTTTTTTTTGGGAGCTATTTAAATATACACAAATAAAATAATTATTTTAAAACGTTAATCCAACCAACTTTAAATTCTATCCAAACAGTCTTGATTTTTGAAAGAGCAAAATTATATTTTTAAAGTTTTAGATAGCACAGATCAATATGGAATATCATTATCCTTTGTCAATAAAAGAAAATTTGATGGACTACTTGCACGATGATCAGATAGATATAGTCCCTACATTAATTATAAGAAAAATAAAATTTTTATGAAACATGTGAACATGTGTATCCAAAATATAAAATTATGAGTTTGTCGTTATTAAAAAAAAAAATTGACTACATTGAGGAAGCAAATTGTCAAATACAATGCTGAGAAAGAAAGAATTCAACTTTTCGTGATAGCCATGCATGTTAGAAATATACGAAATACAATGTTGTACAAATTAAGATAACAATACAACAGAATATATAATATAACAGAAGGGATTACAACACAACATGAAGCAATATTAACTTTAAGATAGAATATGAAACTGGGGCAAATAGAAAATGAAATGAAATTGAAACAGCGTAGGGATGAAGAATCGAGGCATGTGTGATACACAATGGTCTTAAAACAGATTTGCCTCCTTACTGAGAGTGCTTGAGGTTGGTTGGTGTTTGTCTCTTATGATACAACAGTGCATGGGGTATGAAGTTAGCACAAGTTTCAAAGCCTGATAAGAAACTAGAACATTGGTCGAATAATATCAAAACTTGGTAGGAAACGAGGACGATTTGAGATAATGCAGATTTTGACAAAATAACTTTATTTGACTCAAACACCATACTGAATCCATACTTCTTCAGCAACAAATCAGACATCAGGTTCTTACAGATTTTCGACACATACATCACGTTGTTTAGAATCAGTTCTTTCCTAGACGTCATATTTAATAGCACATTCCCCTGTTCCTTAACTTCAAAAGACACATAATTTTCCATGAAAACCTTCTCCCCATTGATCGGCTCAAAGGTGGTGAACAGCTCCTTGTTTGAGCAAACATACCTTGTGGCACTAGTATCAATCCATTATTCTCTTGGGATAAGGCTCGATCAACAGCCACTTGAAAGGCTTCACTAAGTACCATCCCTTTTGCATGAATTTTATGTAAAATTATTTGAAGTTCTTGCATTTGACTGACCATAGTTTTGAAATCCACCATCTTAGAATCAAGGAACTAGCCAACTATGAATTTTTTGGCTCCAACATCATTGGTTTTGTATTTTCGGTCTAAGGATTCCCAAAGCTCCTTGATAGTTTTCATTGTACTGTATACATTATACAATGAATCATGCAGACTATTCATCACATAGTTTCTGCATAAGAAATCAGAATACTTCCATGTATTAATAGCGTTTGAGATAACTTGCATATCTGTTTCATCCTCCTTTAGTATAGGAGCATTCTCAGTCAAGAATCTTACAAGATTCATAATGGTGAAGTAAAACATTATCTTTTACTATCACCTCTTAAAATTCAACCCAAAGAATTTCTTAGACTTTTCACCATGATTCACGAACACAGTGACAGGCATTTGGGTAGTAGAGACATATCCTTGCACCACGTTAGCAGGGGTTCTAGTGCCATTCAAGCTTGTAGCCATTTCTAGAAAATTGAACGTGAGAATCTATTTTAAGACTACTAGAAATATAAGAAATACAATGCTATACGAATTAAGATAACAATACAACAAAATATATAATAGAACAGAAGGGATTACAACACAACATGAAGCAATAATAACTGTACGACATAATATGAAACTGGATCAATAGAAAATGAAATGAAATTGAAACAGCACAGGGATGGAGAATTGAGGCTTGTGTGACATAGATTCGCCTCTTCATCGAGAGTGCTTGAAGTTGGTTGGTGTCTGTCTCCCAGAGTATAGCGATGCATGAGCTATGAAGTTAGCATAAGTTTTGAAACCTCACAGTGAACTAGAACATCGACCGAACACTATCAGAACTAGGTAAGAAACGAGAACGATTTGAGAGAATGCAAATTTCGTGTAATGAGTGTTGTGTCTTTCAAAAAAATGAGGGACTCTATTTATAGGAGAAATGCTAGTAAATGGCATTGAATGGTGTTGGCAAACAACATTAACAAGGCCTGGTTGTTACAAAAATTAAAACCACTTAAACTAGCAGGTGTTATTACACATGACACCAGCAGCTGTAATCGGTTAATAAACCTGTCGTTAACGGCATTCAGGGATGTAAAAGGCCTGTAACAGCTAGCATTCACCACGCTTAATGTTGTAACAACTTCCCTCCAAATTCTTGTAACAGCTACAGAGTGAACTCCAGGTGGAAAAATAAACGGGAAATAGGCGTTGCATTCGTGTATGCAAGTCGGGCAGTAGTTTAGTTCGCCGGGCCGGAGATTTGTGCCCCCATGTGCACGCATGCACAAAAAATAGCCTCTTGTCTAACAAGCTTGCTCATTATTCTATGTGTAAGCCTATATAAATATTAAGAGATTATATTACTCTTTTAATGTAAGATAAGAGTATTCTCAAAATATTTTTTCACCTCAACTAGTATATTTCGAATATCAATTTTTCATCCACTCATTTTTATTTTTGGCATATAAGAATACCAACTTGATCTCCTCAAATAATAAGAATTCACTATGATGTAGTTAAATCTCACTTAAAATTTAGTCTTATGACATGCCTCAACGCCATTTATGCAAATTTTCCAACAATGTATGGCAACGAATTCACGATTTCATACGGTGTTTGGTTTCCAAGAAAATTACAACCTAGAAAGAAAATTGGTAGTGTTGAACGATAGCAGTCCCTATTAGGTATAGCCTTAACGAGGCATATTAAAACGTTATGGAGATAAGTCAACGCTTGTCGTCGCGGGCGCTGATGGGAACTTACGGGCACCCTTTAAATGGCGGAATGTTCCAGACCCTGTTCAGAGAGCAAAGAACAAGCAAACGATGCTCTTGATGATAAGATTTCTTAAATATTTGGGTAAGAGCTTATTTCTATTTCATTACTCGCTTGCCTAGTCTACTATTATCCTCTGTGTCAGGAGAACTCGGTTTGGATTTTTTTTTATTTCTTGGTTACCATGAAGAGGTACTTCATCTTGACTGGGTTTTTAAGATCATGTTTACTGTCTTTGGAAGTAGTGAACTGCACCTTGCCCATGTGTCCTGTCAGAATAAGCCTTTTCTTAATTGATTAGCCAGGTGATTTGAAGAGAACAAGCAGGTAGATGCGAATATGTTTTGCTAAATGGAGAGTAAATCCCTAATACCCTGCCAGCCATAAACCATTTTATTCGTTACCTTCATATAACTGATTCATTGATTCATAATGAGTGAAAAATAGGTCTTGACTTCCTCTTTTGTGGAACTGATTGCACTGTTTTCTCAGTTCCCCAACCTGGGATGGTGTACAACTTAGGGTTCTTAATCCAGGAGTTGAGTGTCCAGAATGAAAAATTGGTTCATGAGTTCACAAGTTTAACAAATTGCTAGGAATTTTCGGAAGGGCAGAGATTACCAAATAACCAGGAATAGCAGCAGAAAAATAAAACTCGTTTTCTTTACAAAAATATCATAGAAAACTGAATACTAAAGCCAAAGGCTGTTGTATGTTAGTTGGCCCAATAGATCAAGGTTCATGCATTCCTTCAAAGTCGAGATTTTAGGGAAAGAAGCAAAAAAACTCAAAAGGAAAGATAGAAAAGTCACTGAGGAACAAACCCAAAAATTTGAAAAACTTTCTGGGAGCTTTAATAGAGGAATCGACTGTAGTGGTTTTTTTTTAATGGATAAATTACAGTATCCATTCCTGAGAGTTGTCATAATTAGGGGGACCACCCCGCTAGTTTGAGAACTCCATGGACCTCTCATGAGAACTGAGATCTAAAATTTGTATCAGCCCCTGCCGTTAAACAACAATATAAATTTCTTGAAAATGTTAATTGCCCTCCCATTTAAATTTCTCTCCATCTTCTCTCTCCCCCATTTCTCTCTCTCTCTCCTTCTTCGGCAGTGGCGGCATTTCTTGTTTGGCAATGGTATATTCTCTCTCTCACTCTCCAAAGAAACCATTCAACCTTCTTCAATTCGAACAACCCATTTGATTTCTGCTCCCCCCTCTCTCTTCTTCCTCTGCCATCTTTCTTTGAAGAACCTATTCGATTTCTCTCTCACTCTCTCTCTCCCCCTCCCCCCCCCCCTCGTTCCATCTCAGAATCAATCAAACACCAATGTTCTCTGGGGTTCTGCCACCGACACAACGGCCACCACTGGCTGGCCAGCAACTGATGGTATTTTCTTTTTACTCCATTGAAATGATAGAGAGAGGAGGGAGAAAGTTATAGGGGTTAAATAGTTAGTGTACCTTGATTTTTTAACGGCATGGGAGGTCCCTGTAATTATGCCAATTCTCAAGGATGGTTATTGTCATTTCCCTTTATTTATTTATTTTTTTTAACTAACCAAGAGACAGCAAGCAGGAGATCAAGCTCCAATACCGAGTTAAATTTCAGAACAATAAAATAAAGAAAAGAGAGATTAATGATGAAGGCAGAGGAATAGAGTGCAAAGAACAATGCAGGTGGTTAATGGGAAAAATCATATGACTCTAGGTTATGCCACTTAATTCCATTTATGTTTTTAACATGATACATGTGGTACATAAATCAACTTAAATAAATAACTCACACAACAAGAAGGAACTTCTCTATCTCCAGGTAGGAGGAGAAGACAACAAAAACTTCCTTTAGACTGGTGTCACCTACGATGGAATTTGTGTACACGCACATACTATAAATTGGCTTCATCAGACCTGTAATGCCATACTTATATCTGCTAAATTAAGTTTTAAGTTTAGAACATATCCTCCATTCAGAACTTTCATAGAGAAAATTCCTACTGACTGAGAAGGTAGTATAATTTTTCTACTTGTAAGCTATTTGATGTTTTTTTTTATAATTTTCTAATTATATAAACATTTATAAGGCACATTATTCAACAGATTTAGCATTGGACTAGACTTGGTTGTCTGCCTGGTGGTTTCCCCGTCTTCAAACAATCAATTGCAGGGGTGCTTGTGGTTTTAAGCTCTCCATATGTCTCCCAACAGAATGGTTCAGATTGTTGCCCTTTCAGCTCTATGTTTGTTAATGTTATGCCTGTGCATGGCAAGCTATCGCTGCATGCGAAATACACAGGTTTTTCTGTGTAAGTCCCTTTTATATTCTGATAGGATACACCCGAGATAGCCACAGCTGATGTTGCATTATTGCACTTGTGCCCGTCACAGTAAAACTGATCTATCACGATAGGAGTTTGTACTTCAGAAACTTGAATATTGGAGAACATTATTCCTTGCACTGAGCCTGAGCCACCCTGCAGTAGAGCACAATGATCCTTGTAATGGTTAACGTCTAGAAGAAAAGCATTTTAAGGGCTTCTGGTAAGTTCTGAACGGACTCCAAGTTATTGGATACTAGGGTAACTAGAACATGGAATGGGAATAGAAACACCAAACACAATATCTTTTGAAATGTGTTAAGAGTAAAAAGTAAACTTGAATGCCTAAACAAAGCAAAAACGTGAACTTGAATATATTTCAAGATGTTCTGTTAGTATTTTCTTTTCAACAATTAGGAATCCAGTGAAATAAAAGTCTAGTTAGTTTTTCAAATTAACGATACAAGAGCAGAATTTTTCAAAGTCTGATGGTCATTCCTTTTCCCCCCCTCTTTATGCTTAAATTTACTATCCAAGATGTTTGTCTATTATATATGTTTTCTTTGGCTCTCCTAAGAAAACATTTGAGAGATTAAATTTGGAAAAAAAAAAAATCTGATTTGCTGAATTCACTGTTTTGGGACAAAAAAATATGTCATGTTCTGGAACGTGCATACCAATTTGTAATTTCTTAGGGTATTATCACTTTTTAGTAACATAGTTTGGGTACCTAGCTTGATTCAGGTGTCAATATGAACAAATTTCTCTTGATATTTTTGTTTCACGTGACTCTAGAAGGAAAATGTAGGCAAGTCATTTATACCTGCCATGTCTTTATCCTTACACCAGTTAATGTGTTCTTAATTGTGGTGTCTCTGACAGTAATGTTTGAGACACAAGCTGTGGTGTCCTCTTTTCCTAGCCCCCCAATGCTGATTCCATGTCCTGGTCCGCAGCTCAGATCGTGTATGTATACACCCGAGCATCCAGTCTGGATTGAGACACAGTCATCTCCTGTAGAACATAAGAGTTAATAATTGCATGTCAAAAATTCTTATTTAACAACAGATAACCCAGTGGAACAGGGGACGGGACATAATAAGAGCCTCAGTTATAAAGAAGACAACTTGGTATTTTTAAAATTACCACAAGCAAGATTAGTGTTGTAGATCACAACATCGTGGGAGTTCTGCAGGTGGATTCCATCTGTATTTGGACTGTCACTGGGGGATGAAACACTCAAATCAAAAACCTGAACTTCCGTGCAACTGTCAAACTTGAGGTGAGTCTGAGGGCTATTTTGAATTGTTATCCCAGTAACCGTAACATCAGAACTCCCGTAGAACCTGAGTGCCTGCATAACACCATTTGCATTTCACAATTCATTTTGACTTCTAAAATGTAGGTGCAAACAGATGAATAACAGTGTTGGAAAACAGGGGGAAAAATAAAAGGAAAAAAACCATAATACTGCTTAATAACGGTTCTTACTGTTGGCTTGGTGCTTGGCATCTTTCCAGTGGTTTCAGTACTTGTCTGCAGGCATTGAGGCCATGAGAAGGCATGGTTAGTTCAATAAGCAAATTTGTGTCACTACTAGTAACAGCTACTTAGTTTTAGTATATGCTTTGCTTAGGTTTGAAAAGAAATTGATATACCAAATCCTGTGAGCTGCTGTAATTCGATTCTTTTGCAGAATATGGACCTAATTCGGTCTCATCTGTTGGATTGTCTGCAGGCGTTTTGTTCCACCAGACGGAACCTTGTCCATCAATAACACCTTTCCCTCTAATTGTAATGCCCTTGAGCTTTGTGAATTCCAGCCACTGGAGGAGACCAGATCCCCAAGCGCCAGAGCTCGTAGGAGCAAGAATCTTACCATCCAACTGCAGCCAGATAATGAAAATAAATTCACAGTTTCAATCTTATAACCAATGAACCATTTATTAAACTTCATGAATGAAATCTAGTTTCAGCTCAAAATGATCATAAGAGTGAAGAGCGTGGGAAAAGTACACTTAGCCATGCATAATTCACCTGAAATACGATGTTCGATTCACAGTTGGTGCCTGAGAAAGAGATGGGTTTGAGTAAGAACACAGACCCTGATGGCGCCATCACTGTTGGTGTCTTCACTTTACACGCCTCTGCCCAGGCAGCTTCAAATGCCTGCAACCCAATCAGTTAAGACCATCACTGCATTAATGCCATACGAATAGGATTTGGATACAAAATTCTCATACGGATAATGTAACTTATTAATATTCATACATCTGCTAACTATCATTGTCCTATTATATGTTGATATTTCATCTATGTGTACTTTCTCTGTAAACAAGTTTAGCGAGCTGATGCCCCCAAGGTTGGCAGCCCAACAGGAGTCAGGTTCAAACAGGACCAAAAGTCTCGAGGTCAAGTTCAATTGTCTTGCCTCGCATGGATTTGGGTGGCAGCCCATCATGCTGAGGTTTAAGGGTGAAGAGGCCAATGATGGGGAGTTATCCATAATGGCGTCTTAGACACCCCCCTCTCATGCATCATAAGCAATAGAGTATCCAACTGACCTACAAAACTTAGCCTAACAGGTGGGACAGGAGTAGAGCATTAGTCGAACGAGTGTTGGAGAAGAAAACCATCACCTTTGTGTCATCTGTAGCTCCATCACCTTTAGCACCATAGTGTAACACATTGAATATGGGGGAGCTGCCACCATCTTGCAGCAGCATCCTCCCGGCCACGGCCATGCAAGCTGTGTCATGGCTCAAAAACCAGCCAACTAGCAAAGCAATGAGAACACTGCTTGTCGGAGCTCTTAGCCCACAGTTGCCAGTCATATTGCCGGTAATTAATATTAGACAGGGCGGAGACAGGTGGAGAGGTGGTTGTTTCCGGTGGGAATGTGGTGGTGTATATATAGGCGGGTGATGAGCATAATGTACACGTCTCGCAGGACTGTATACACACGAGCTGCACAGTGAATTCTATTCACGAAAATGATGCTCCAAAGCAAGTTAAAAAGTGAGGTCAATGTCTTTTGTAATTATAGGTTATTTTAATGAAAGTGTTTCGTTTCTTATATATATGTGGATGATAGATATTAGAATATCTTATCATTCTGTGTCCAAGTTCTCTTTATAGGGTTTTCTGTGTATTAATTCCCATTTTGTTTCCGTACTTGTGTTTTTGTGTATTAATTGTCATCTTGTTTTTGTATTTGCATGAATACTTTCATATGAATTGAAGATACGACTCTCTCCCCTCCCCCCTCAAATATAAAAATTAAAACTTGATTAACTTTAAGCTTCGATATCTACATCTTTTGAGTCTTGGATTTGAGTCGAGTCTTAACGTGTGCAGAATATTTTAATTTTTTTTAACTGTTTGTGAATAGTGTATCTGTATTGTTACATTTGGAGAAGTGTACTTTAATAAAATTATTTAATTATACTCCTAAAATGCATATTATACTTGTGCAATTGGCCCGTTTTGTACTTAGCACATCCTTCTATTCATATGAAAAGGATTGGCATTCGGCTCCATAATTATATCTTCGTCACCTAATAGAGTTAATAATACAAAAACAATATACATGACCATTAACCTCTTTCTCTTATCAATACGAGAATTTGATGAAAATTTTGGAATGATCGTCTTTACGTGATTTTTGGTACTTGTGTTCTCGATTATATTAAGGGATATAAATTGCAGATTAAACCTTTAACTTTTGTAGGGTAAGAAACGACCTCACAATTTACTAGATTGACATAAATATATTGTTCATTCGACCGTTTAACCTATGTCTTAACTGCAAAATTCGGTGAAAATCTTCATTGTTGCTTGAGATGATAGGTATATAAAATGCTTACAAATTGGGTTCTATGTATTCGTAAAACCCAAGAAAAGTTATTAATTTGAAGCGTTGTTTGTTGGATTGTTAGAAAGCTGAAATGTTTGGTGTTATTACAGTAAGTGTAAGAAGAAAGGCCAACATCTCTCATCTCTGTACTTCCTTTTTGGCATTTCTGTTGGTACTTGGTAGCATAAGGACGTTTGAGAATTTTCTATTCTTAATTTTTAATTACTTAGTGTCCCTAAACTTTTAAAATAAGATGATTAATAGTGAAGAAACTAATCTAAATATGCAGTTCCTTGCACGGTTGACTAATTAATGGCTGTGGATTAGTGTAGAGGATGGCATCAAAATTGAAGAATTTTTCTCAAACCAAATCATATTGAGACTTGACTAATTAATGGTTGTTGTGGCCTCTAGTTGCTTAGATTACGCAAGGATCAAATCCACCAAAGGAAGTCTTTGCGTGCTTTTTAAAATAGTGTTTCTCAATCAAAATATGAATTGAAAAAAAAGTAGAATATGAAAAATATTATTGACGAAAATATTTTTTATTATGTTTGTTAAATTTATGTGGCAATCCACTAAAAAGAAGTCATGTGACTTCTTATTTGAGATTATTTATATAAATTTATTTTTTTCTCTCTAGATAAATTTATCTGACACTTTATAAATAAAAAAATGATTTATATGTCTCTTAATGCATTCTAAAAAATTTAACAAGCAATTCGATAAAAATTTTAGAATACTTCTTAATTTTATCTTGATCATTTCATATCTTACTTCAAAAAATATTTTAATCTTATCTTATTCGTTTTAATAAACACTATCTAAAATTGATTGCCCCTTTGCTCCCGATTTAATGGAATTATATAATTAATACTACCTTTCTCTCCCATTGAAAGAGTTGTAGGTGAATTAGAGTACCATCTTCAAATTGAGGTACAATAAATTTGGTTTAAATTTATTTATTTAGTCAAATAATAGAGTTTGAGCTTCACTTTTAAATTTGTTTATTAAGACAATGTTTGTTAAAATGAGTAAGATAAGATTATAATATTTTTTAAACTAAAATATAGAATATTCAATATAAGAATTAAAAGTATTTTAAGATTTTTATTAAATTTTTTAAAATATACTGAAAAATATGTGTTATTTTTTCTTATTTATAAGAAGCAAAATAAATTTATCTGAAAGGAAAAAAATAAATTTATTTAAAAAATTAAAATAAAAAGTCATATAACTTTTTTTTAAATATTTTTAAATAAATTTAATAAATATAATAAAAAATATTTTTATTTAAAATATTTTTTATATCTATTTTTTTAAAATTTATATCTTAATTAACAAACATTAGATGCTTATTAAGTAGAAATTTCAAAATAATGAGTTTAACTCAAGCTCATTTCATACCGAATCAAAACCCAATAAAATTCTAAATAAACAAAAAAGTCCAAAATATTTAAACACTTAGCCAATTTGCACCCTTTTACCTCCAATCAATCCAAAGATGGAAAACTCCTTTATCCATCACGTGATGTCTTGGTCAAGTTGGATCCTATTTCTCAAAGTCTAAGTCCATCTTGGCTATATTTCTTCTTTACCATTCATTACAATTCTATAGAAATTGGAAATGATTACTTAATATTTAATTTTAATATTTAAAATGATACTTTATAACGATATAATGTACATTTATATTAATTTGATATATAAGATATTATATTGATGTTTAAATAAGATAGACCACTGAATTAGAAATTGTAATTGAATTAATAACGTTTTTAATAATTCGAATTAAAGAATTAAAATTATTCTCATTGCGCGATCTCTCGTCGCTCGTACTCTCGATTTTGACAGAGAAGGTAAATTGCATATTGCTTTTTGGCTCTTGTCTAAATTAAGTATCGAATTCGTGATCTACTGGTATTAATCTCAATGTATCATTTGCCACCACTTGACCTATGTCCTGAGGACAACTCGAATTAAAGACTTATTTCTTATCCAAGATGTCTTTTAAATATATATATATATATATATGGATTAGTTTGAATAATGTTACTTACATATTTAAATTGATACCCATATTGACATTTCATTAATCAATTATCACTCTTCACTTAAATGATTTAATGAAGGATATATTAGTAATTAACTAATAAAGTGTCAACTTAGATGTACAAGTAGCATTATTCAGTAAATTTATTAGATTTATAGATTTATTAATAAGATGACGTTCACATATTATAGTTTTATAGTTTAATAAATATTAAAATTTACTAAAAAATGTAGGTGAGTGAGCAACTCAATGAATCCTCAAAAATCATGTTTATTAATAAATCTATAAATCCAAATAGTAAAGCTTTCAAATATTTTTTGGGAGCCATGGAGATTTGATTTTTAATGGAGGTAAAAATATCTTATTTGTTGGAGAGTGATTACTTGTTTGCTTAAGAGTGTATAAGATTGCGATTGCATCTGATTTACTCGAAAGTTGAATAAAGAAGAAATATTGATTTCTTTTAATATTAGACTGGCGAAGTTTGGGTACCTAAATCATAACAAAAAAAACCATTTTCGGTATAAATCATAAAAAAAAAAAAACCATTTTCAGTCCTAAATACCGAGATGACACTGAATTAGTAAATCACCATATCATGGATCTTGACTTGACACAAATTATATTTTATTTCTATGATTATTATAAATATTTTTTTTCTTTTTTTCTTAAATTGTTGTATGAAAGCAACCCATACATATATTCAAACAGAGACTAAATTGTGATGATGTGATACCCCCTATTACAAGTAGTATTATTTAAAAAATTTATTAATAAGGTGTTAATTTAGATATACAAGTAGCATTATTTAGTAAATTTATTAGATTTATAGGTTTATTAATAAGGTGATGGTCATAATCTCCATGAGACAGATCAAGTGGTTGGGTCATGTTAAGCTGAAATTCGTATAAGTAGGTCGTGAGTTCGATTCTTTACTCTACACAGTAAAACAAATCTCTACTTATGATTTACCTTCTCTATCAAAATTGATAGCTAGAGCGGCGGGGATCGAGTAAAAATAGTAACCTTAATAAAAATTAAATATTAAAATTTACTAAAAATTGTAAGTGATTGAGCAACTCAATGAATCCTCAAAAACCATTTTCGGTCTTAAATATAGAGAAGACACTGAATCAGTAAATCACTAATCATGGATCTTGACTTGACACAAAATATATTTTATTTTTATGATTATTATAAATAAATTTTCTTTTGTTTTCTTTTTTAAATTGTTGTATGAAAGCAACCCATACATATATTCAAACAATAAGAGACTAAATTGTGATGATGTGATACCCCTAAATTACAAACCCTAGGCATGTGCCCTTTTCAGCCTTGAAATGATGATTCTGGTAGAAATTCATGCACATACTTGCCGTGACCAACTATCATCCACTATTTACTTTGATACAATTTTCCTAA
Source organism: Diospyros kaki (assembly GCA_036245055.1). Taxonomy (NCBI): domain Eukaryota; kingdom Viridiplantae; phylum Streptophyta; class Magnoliopsida; order Ericales; family Ebenaceae; genus Diospyros; species Diospyros kaki. The sequence goes on from BSEG01000016.1 coordinate 38,645,168, forward strand.
GGGACAAACTCCTAGTAATCGGTTGATATGAGTCTTAAAAAATTATATAAATCACACAATTTATACATGTATTTATGATATATATATATATACACATATAGAAATGGGATAAAACACTTTATTGTGATTACATTAGTGATAATTCCGTCCAAGATTATTCATAAAAAACTTTAGATTAAGTGTATTTATTTAGATAGCGTTTATTAAAATAAGTAAGATAAAATTAAAATATTTTCTGAACTAAAATATAAAATAAGATAAGTTTAGTAAGCATTTCAAGTTTTTTATTAAATTATTTGTTAATTTTTTTAAAATACATTAGAAGATATGCGTCATTTTTTTTTATCTATAAGGTCTAATATATACTTATCTTGAGAGAAAGAGGGATAAGTATATCTGAAAAATGTCAAATAAAAATCATGTGATTTCTTTTTCAATGGTCGTCAAATAAATTTAACAAACAATTAGAAAAGACAAAATTGTGGAATGATTTTCATATATCTTATCTTTTTTTGATATATATATTGGTTAATAAACACTACCTTAGGATTATTGTCCTTGTGCAGTCCTCTACCGTTCGTACTCTCTATTTTAGTATAAGAGATAAATCGCAAGTGGGTCTTTGGCCATTACTTAAGCCGAGTATCGAAATCGTGACCTATTGGTATTAATCCCAACGTATCACTTGTCCGTCACTTGACCTATGTTTTGGGGGTTTAATAAACACTACCTTGAAAGATAATAAAGCTATTATTGTTAATACATATCAGGGGAGCAAGCTTATCATTAATGACGATGAGCAAATATTCACACTACTAATTTAATATTTCGTGTTTTTACGATACTACATAAAAAATCTGTACATATTATAAATTTTCACTTTTTTCTTAATTTAAGTATGAAAAAGATTGAATTTAATCAACAAATTATTTTCATCACATATCTTTATTATTATTATTGTTATTATTATTATTCATAAAAACAGTAATATGCCTATTTATGAATTGAAACAAGACTTTTTTGATAATTTATTATATTATAATCAAATAAAATTAGGGATGCATGATGCATGCATGTAATCCAGCGTCACGTGAAGAGGGCATGTCCGTCCAAGACTTGTGTAGAAATTTGTTTATCGTACAGTTTACTTGGAAAAAGCCAAAGACAGCGGCTGAAGACATGGCGGCAGAACGCTTGACAAAAACGAAAGGGAATGGAAGAATGTTGTACTGCGCCGGTGTCCCGTGGCCTTTAATTAGCGTCTGTAATCGTGATTGCTTGTTTGCCGCTTCAATTAACTTCTGAACGTCGTTTTCATCATCTTTGGCTGCTTCTCAAACGGCCGTTAATGCAGTTATTCCCATAGATCATGCCTTCGCTTTTGGGATCCGCTTCTTCTTCGCCCTTCTCTCCGCCCATGTCGTCCTTACATCATAAGTTGATAATTAATAAATTTTAAAAAAGCTCGTTGATACATCATTGTGTACACTTTACACTATACAATAATATTAAAATGTCTAAAATGCCCCTCACCCAAAGCGGTGAGATGAGGCAGCGAGGTTGCGTGAGGAGATATAGCGCATGACTATAATATCCCTCACCCAAGGCGGTGAGGCGAGACAATAAGGTACAAAGGATATTTTTGTCATTAGTGATACATTGTGTAGTTCAAGATATACACAATGATGTACCTATATGGTCCATGAATTTTTGGACTAATTGTCTAATTTATCTTCAATTTTGAGTATTTTTTTAATTTTATTATATTTTAAGAATTACTTCTATTTAGTTATCATACATAATTTGCAATAAGAGTAAGGCAAAAATGACGTCGTTTGATTGATGCGTCAATTATTGGACAGCTTAACGTGCCATGCCAGTTGGGCCATGCATCAAGTTGAACAAGAATAAAATTGACATCAACCTTAAAATATAAAAATCAAATTAAAATAATTTTTAAAATAGAATAAAATTCAAAAACAATTCAAAATTGAGGATAAATCGACCTGTTAAACTTAATTTTTTTGTATCATTTTTAAGTTGACAGTAGGGTCGATGCTAGTAGAGGTGTCGGATTGTAACATATGACTCCACATTAATGAATTAGTGTTTGTCCTATCTAAATAGGGTTCATACAAAACCACACTGATGTTGGGAGTGCTGGCATGGCTTGCGTATCTTTTAAAACTAAAGTGTTTTTCAAACTAGACCCCAAAACTCATTTTTATTAAAATTATGCTTAAAAATTAAAAATAAATTATAATAATCAAATATTATTGAATATATTTTTATTTTATTTTTTACACGTGCAAAAAAATGACTACTCATTTATATATATATATATATGCATACTATTATATAAGCACATGTTATCTTTTCATTTGGTAAAATTCTATTGATAAAGTATTTTTTTCTAAAGTATCACTTATGTATCTCGCTTAAAAAAATTAATTATATCAATAAAATTTGAACTTATGACTTTTAAATAATAATTATTTTTTAAACAACTTTATCACTAAACTAAACTCATTTTGTTTAAATTTTATCTTTAAAAAGGTAAAAATTAAATTGCAAAAGATACAACAATGCCATTAAAAGTAAATTATACCTTTTAGGTGCAAAAGGTTGAATTAACTACTTCTTCTTAGGACCCGACAAGCCTTTAAATTGGTTAATGTTCCTTTTGGCCCAAAAATGTTGAGTTAACTACTTCTCTTTAAGACCCGAGAAGCCTTTAAATTGGTTAGTGTTCCTTTTGGCCCAAAAAGGGTAGTCGGATGTGAGCGACAGGGAATGGATTATAGGGGATGATTGGAACTTGCAAACACTCCAACGTTCAAATCAGCAAGAGATGAAAATGACTGAATATCAGTAAGATGGAAATAATTAACTCTAAAGATAGTTGGTCTATATAAAAAGAAAAGAAACCATCATACAGACATGCTTGCATCAGGCCTTGTAAGGTGATGGGACTGGATATCTAGAGCCGACGGGGATTCTTAATAGTGGCATGGTATTAGCAGGACCCTCATTAAATGTGGATGGAATCTAGCATTAATAAGAATGAGATCTAGAACGGGCGCGAGAGTATCCAACATGTATTAGTAATGATGGTTGTTGTTGTAATAACCAAGAACTTTGGATTATTATTTTAAAGGAAAAATGAAAATTTGGGGAAAAGATGTTCTAAAAGGCTTAAAAAATTTATCGAATCGCCCGAAGGGAATACCCTGAACCTTAAATGTCTAAGGAAATAGGAACGCCTCTAATGAGTATATCGGGGCATGATTTTTAAGACTGAAAGAAATTGAATTAGAAACTGTTTTCGGTACAGTTATGGATCGGATTGAAAAATTAAATTCTCGTAAGAGACTCCCAAAATGATGACGGAAGCCTCAAGAAGCTTTGATTCGTCGAGTAGAACAACCGTGCAGTAAGATCAGGAAAAAACGAGTAGGTTTATAGCCAAAACGAAGAAACGGGCCTAAGTGTAATTTTTTAAAATTGCCTAGGAGGGTCAAAATGTCATTTTTCTGAAAGCTTCAAAGAAGAAATGGAAAGATTAAAACTTGAGAGACTTAATGGAAATATTCAAAAGTTGAGGGGCTTTTATGAAAGAGGGTCAAAACAAAAAAAAAAAAAAAAAAAACAGTGGGGCAAAAGTGCAAAAATTGAAAGTCTTGGCCATGGAATCCGACCAGGACATGAGGGGTCATCGAAAGATGTTGGGTTTGCATGGGGGGTGGTCAGGGATGGCCAGGGAGTGATGATGAGTCGACAATGGCCACCGAGGTGGCCGAATTTTCGAGAAATTCGGCCAAGAAAGCTGATCGGATTATCGAAGCCTGCAACTTGCTTTTTCAGTCGCAAGTGGATGCTTTCAGGTCGATCCAGGGGAGGTGAGGACGTTTAACACATGGGTGAGGCGGCCAAAGGCAAATCGGGCTTCAACATTGCCTATAAATAGAGCACATGATGGCCGAAAATTTTAGAGAATGAAAGCTCAAATCGAAGGCATTTTTGAAAAAATTGAGAGGCAAGGATAAAAGGCTTTTGTTTCCCATAGGTTGGAGAGCATTTCTGGAGAATTTGACGAGCAACGAAGTAGAAACGAAGGAGATCCAATGCCTCGCCAGAAACCTAGGTTGTCCGTCTGGCCGAGAGTTCGAGCTCTCCGTTAACCGGCTTCCCGACCTCATTTCAAGATTATTCAAGTATCCCTAGGATCGATTCACCCTATAGTTTAACGAGGTAAAACAATCCCATTTTTTCGGCAAGTCGTTGCCAGGGAAGATGACCGACGCATGGGCTTCACACGCTAGTCTCAACCGCCCTAACATGTGCTGGCGCGTGCGGGTTTGGTTTTTTCTGTAATTTTTTTAAAACAATTGAAAAAATATTTTAGGATTTTCTATGGAAAAAGATTTGGAAAAAAAAGTGATATAGGTATTTATTTTGGATTGTTAGAGAAATTAGTTGGAGAAAATAGAGAAAATAGCAAGAAAAATGAGGAAAAATAGTTTTTATTGATAATTTAAATAAATATCTTGCCTATGATGCCTTGGGATTTGAGGTGAAACAATTGGTATGAATTTCAAAGTTGGCACAAAAATCAAGATAGTTGCACGCTTTTCGAGGTAACCCGAACTTTGTGAAAAGTGAGTGATTTTGTCCCTATAACCCGTATACGACATGAATATCTTTCTATGCATGATATTTATGTATGTTATGATCATCCTCGTTATATTTGTTCATATTATATTGCATGAAAAGTTGTGAAATTCACGTGGCACGATATTATTATTATATTGAAACTCGTGCATAGGATTAAGATGTCGCCATAAGAGCGTAGTCGTAATTTTTCAAGGGCAACTGATGAAATAATGTTAGGCTTATCCTGCAAAGGTTTGGGATTCTGCCTAGGGTTCTATGTCGAGCTGGTGGGACAGGGAAGTTACACTAAGGTATCTGTTTATAAATGTTCATGCATCATTCATTCATTCATACTTATCTAACCCTCACTTAAAAGATGAAATCTTCTAATATTGGACTATATTCTGAGAATATTCCACGTTCCAAGCGAGACAAACGGCCAGAAGGGCAAGAAAGTGATCGAGGCCTATGCTTGACAAAAATTTTGTGGGTCCCATGTGGGGCTAGGACAATATATTTCATTCAGCTGTATTATTTATATTTTAAATAAATTCTTGTAAGGATATGTTGGGTAAATGATGTTTATAAACCCATGTTACATTTTCAAGGTTTCATGTAGGTTCTAATCTTGCTTCTGCTTATGTTTTAAAATGTATCATTCCTTTGCTATGTTTGGGAGTGTTATATATAAAGGTTATGTTGAGAATTTATTGTTGATTTATGTTTGATGAAAAAAAAAATAATTCGAGGGGGAGCCCAGACTGTCTGACAGCTCAAGCCCAGCTGGTCATGAAGCTTACTTGATCCAAGTTCAGGATCCCAATTTTTTAAGCAACATCTTCATTGATGACCATCTACATTTTTCGTCAAAACGAAAGAAGTTGTTTAATCTAGGGCAACCCACCGTATTTAACTGGGTCAAGCACCAGGTACTTCAACTAGTTGCCTATTGTTGAACGCTTGAGGCAGACACCATGAGTTAGCTCACCAAGATGAAACGAGACTATGAAGAGAAGTTGGGTCGAGCCTGGGAATCAATGAAGAGGGAAATACAGAAAGGCGTGGAGGCAGCCACTGTCGAGGTGACAAAGTGGGTCGATAAGGCCTAGTCACTCAACTTTAAATAGTGTTTGACACCCTCTAAAGCCAGCTCGGCGCTGCCAGTGCGGAGTTGATAAAGCTAAAGGCGAAGGTTACAATAGAGGTGGAAAAGGCGAAAGCAGAGTTAGCCAAGCTCAAGGAGAAGATCGGTAGGGCGTGGGCTGAAGCAGAAGAGTTGGCATATAAAGTTTCCCTTCAATACGTTGAGGGGTACGAAATGGCTCTATCTTATGTCCGAGCTATCTTCCCGAGATGGATCTCTCGACCTTTAGGCCTTTTAAAGAAATCAAGGATGGCTAGCTCGTAGACCCAGTGGAAAAGAGATGAGCCGAGCAGGCTGACATTTCAAAAGCAGCCGAGGCCCATCAAATCTAGGATGAAGTACTCCAATATGTTGGAGTTATTGATCTTACTTCAGTGTCCCTACCCAAGACTGTTGCCGAGGCTACTCCTGAAATGTCCTTACCTGACATCTTAGAGCGCTCCATCCCCGGTCTGACGCAACTTGGCTGCCTTCGAAATGTTGGCTCTCTTCCACGGGTCCATGAGATGGCCTTCTTAATTTCTTTAAAAGGCCCAAAGGCCAAGAGATCCAACTCGGGGAAGATAGCTCAGACATGAGACAGAGCCAATTCGTACCCCTTAACGTATTGACAGGAAGCCTCACTCGCTAACTCTTCCACTTCAACCCGTGCCCTATCAATCTCCTCTTTGATCTTAGCCACCTCTGTCTTCGCCTCTTCCACCTCGGATCAAGCAACTGTAATATCAACCTTCACCTTCATCTCTTTCTCGATCACCTTGGCCTTGTCTATCGAAACCTTCGCCTTCAGCTTTATCAGCTTCGCACCGGTAATTTTGAGCTGGCTTTGGAGGGTGTGAATCATTTGATACTATTTAAAGCTGAGCGACTCAGCCTTATCGGCTTGCTTTTTTGCCTTGACAATGGCCACCTCCACGCCTTTCTGTATGTCCCTCTTCACTGATTCCCAAGCCACCCAGCTTCTTTTTATAGTCCCACTTCATCTTAGTGAGCCAGCTCACAGTATCTGCCTCAAGCATTCAACAATCTGTAATGAGCTGGAGTACTTAGCACTCGACCCCGTGAAAATACGGCGGGTTGTCCTAGATCCAACAACTTCTTCCGCTCTGACAGCGAATGTAGATGGTTATCAATGAAGAGGTCACTCCAAAAATTAGGATCCTGAAACTGGACCGAGTAAGATTCGTGATCAGCTAGGCTTGAGCTACCAGACGGTCTGGCCTCTCTCTCGAAATCCCTCTGTCGCTTTTGGTACCAAGCCAACTCCTTAGTAATTATAGGTTGCCCTGGTCTGGGAACCAACCTTGGCAAGGCTAGGGTATTCCCAGCCGCTTTGTCGACTGACTCAGAGCTCAGCGCAATTTCCTTCTTCTTGTTGTTGAGCGCCCTTATGTCTCCCTTGGAAAGCTTTGGCTCCACTTTGCCTGTAGCAAGAATACACAAGCATGAGAATATACATGCTGGACAAACAAAAGCATAAGAGTGAGCGAAGCCAAAGAACCACTCACGTTCTTGGTAAAACCCCCACAACATCCTGACGCTAGCCCATAATAACGAAAGAAATCCAGATTCGAAAGATTACCTGGTTAGGGTCGTCAGCGAATGGGGAATGTGAGTAGGAAGCACAATCTCAATCGTAGGCCGCAGAAGATAAATGAAAGCACCTAGAACTTGCGAGATTGCAAGAATTCAAAAACTTGAAGAAGTAAAGAGCAGAAACTCTAGGTAGAAGAGGGCCTTTATAATGGTTGTTGCACGACACATCCGACGGTTGAAAGTCATTCGTCACCAATCCATTGCTAGGAAGCCGCCATCTGTTGCATATTTAAAACCACGAGCAAAATAATGGGCTTTCAGTTACTTGTTTGCAATGTCCCACCTCCTGAGCATGACACCTCGAATCTCGAAATTACACGTGTCACGTGTCATAACCTCAAGAAAGCTGCCTCATCGTAGGGTTCGAGCTGACTTCAGGTACCTATAGGACCTACATTTACCTAGGCACGACCACACATTAGCTTGGGCATCGATCTTGAACATATCCAAAACCTCAGCTCAACCATCTATCCCAGTTGGGTCCAAATGCTATAAACCTCAAATAGGCAGCAAATTCACCCAACTTCCCATTTTTTAACTTGGATGCTCACCTCTCTAACATTTGACCTGGGGGGCTGTGGACCATACTAGCCCAAATCAAGCCTGGCGCAAACCAGCTCTATCTCGGCCCACGGCTCAATCTTGGCCTGATCTCAGCCCTACGCCAGTCTACAGCAGTCATCATTACCATTGCATATCGGACACTCCCACGTCCGCTCCAAATCCCATCCTTATTAATGACGATTCCATCCTCATTAATGTCAGATCCCATCCGTATTTAATGAGGGTCCCATCGGCACCATGCTACCATCAAGGAGCCTTGTCGGCGCTGGATATCCAGTCCTATCATCCTGCAACACTTGATGCAAGCATGCATGCAGGTGGATCTCCATTCCGTCTATATAAACCAGCTTTCTTCAAAGCCAAAGTATGTTCTTTTCAACTTATTGATATTCTGTCATTTTCATCTCTTATTGACTTGAACGTCGGAGTGCTTGCAGGTGACATCCCCCCAGAGTCCATTCCCTACGTCAGAGTGCTTGCAGGTGACACCCTTCCCCCCCAGAATCCATTCCCTATCACCGCAAGCTCACGTCTAACCACCCCTTTTGGACTAGAAGGAACAATTAGGCTACCGACCTGTTTTACCTTTCATTAAGCTCTTTCGCATGCACACCATGTTATAGCATGTGTTTATATATATATATATATATGTATATAAATTAATATTTAAAAAATATTTTATCATGTAAAGAAATATAAAACATAAAATAAAAAATATTTTTTATGTAAAATATTTTACATTTAGACAAACAGAACCTGAGAAAGAAATAAGTGTAATAGAGTTTGGTAAAAATAAATAAGTATATATATTGGTGGTAGTCTTGTTGGTAAAAATAAAATAATTATTAAATAACAGTTGGTCATCAAAGGCCTACTATAGCCAGCCCGCTTATGGTCGAGTCTTTGCGCCATGGTGGGGCCCCCCTCCTTGTGAGGCGGCACGACTAGCGTTTGCACCTTCAGATATAACGGTGGTAAAAAGGTTTATTTAGCAATTAAAATATCATTTTGTAGTACTTATTGCTTTTTAAAAAAAAATTATAGGTACACAATTACTCAAATGAGTATTCACGTGTATGTCTATTTATATAAAAATTTATATTAAATACCTAATTATGCATTACTCCTTGATATAACTCATAATTTAGGGTCGTATCCTCAAAATTTAATACATAAAAAATAAAATCAACCCAACTCCATTTATATAGAGTTTGAGGATCCTCAAGAAAACCTTTTTTCTTAAATTTTCAGCTCAAACCATGTTGAACTCACCCCTAAATGGATTAATCTATTTTGCCCGAGAGATACACCGAGCGACTTACAAAAAATGGGTTAAAAAGAACTAAAATGTCCTCACTCACATTACAAATTTACAAAATGTGCTATTGCTCATTGTTCTCTCATCTCGTTTTCCATGGTCGTCGATACAGTCGCCACCTCGTCGACCATTGTTGCATCATCCCTCCATTGAGAATGTAGTGAGAGTCAACAAGGCGAGGCAATGAGGTAATGGCAACAAAGCGATGGCGACGAGGCAATAATAACGAAGCGAATGTAGCGGCGAGACGACAATTGCATTGACGGTCATAGAAAGGGAGAGGCGAGAGCAAAAGGTAATGACACATTTTACAAATTTGTAAAATGGTTTGTAAAATGGGCAAGGGCATTTAGTTTTTTTGACCCCCTTCCATAAGCCCCTTTGTCAATCTCTTGGACAAAATAGCATTGCCCCCTAAATTTATCTCAAACCATGTTGTGTTGAGATATATAAATGATAATATGAAAGGTGTAAACCAAAGCTAAATCATTCAAATCCAAACACAATCCAACATGCACAATGTCAGACCAAGTCTAACAATGGCCCATCTCAAGCCCATAATACAATTTGTCTTCCCCGGCCCTGGAATGATCCAGACAAAGAGGCCCATGAATCATGGGCTTGAAGCCCATAACTCCTTTAATATATTTCATACTAAGTATTTGTTCATCCCAGGTTTAAAATTTCATACTAACTCCTTTAATTTTTAGTATTATTCAAAATACTAAAATTTCATACTAAAGATTGAAACTAAATACAAAGTTAATAATAGTCATTTTTAAATAAATTGAATGTTTTTTATAAAATTAAATAAAACAACAAAATTTAACATTTTTACTATAATTTATTTTTTATAAAAAATAAAAAATCCAAGTAACTAAAGACACAAATTTCCTAATTTCTAATTTGAATGTAGTTAACACGTTGATTATTGAATAAATTACATATTTTGAGGTTTCACGAAATTATAAGAAACTCTTTTGACGTTTGCAAAATAAGAATAAGCACTTATATTGTTAAATAAAATGACACAGTAACTAATTTACTTTTTATACTTTCTCACTTCTCCATGTATTAAAAAATAGAAATAAAAAATACCTCACACAGTAACCAATTTACTTTTTATACTTTCTCACTTCTCCATGTATTAACAAATATAAATAAAAAATACGTCATGGCATAACTCATTTTAGTGCTTATGCCCACGATGAACGTAGTGGATTTAAGATGTGATGAACCCATATCTTAGTTTATCACTGGGCTTTATCTCGAACTCATATATGGGTTTGAATGTTAGTGAGAAAAAGAGAAAAGCAGATGAATAAGAAGAAATGAGAGAGAAAAAAATTTTAGTTGTGTTCTTTTTACTGTTTTTAATTTGTTTTGAATTTTTAATTTTTTAAAATACTGAAAACTTATTTATTTTATTATTTTAAAAAAACATATTTTCAAAAATAATAAAAAATGTTGTAAAAAAAACTCAAAATAACTTTTTAGTTATTTTGAGTGTTTTCAACCAAAATATGCTGAAAACACAAAAATACGAAAAAACACACAATCCCCTCCCTCCTTGCAATCTCGTACACCTAACATCTCTCATCTTTCTCATATTATTTAGGCTATTGACTACCCTTCATTGTTCTCTTGCTGGTTGTCTCTTTTCTCCTATTTTATCTAATTTCTCATCTTTTTTTCTTTTTTTTTTCTTAATGATTTTTTAGTATGTTAGTCGATAGACCATTGTATGTCGAGTGATTACTTTTGATCATTGGAAACTACCGGTCACGGTGGGTGATGGCGATTAGCAATAGGTATATAGGCGAGTTTTGAGCTTGATCAAACATTTAATCTTAGATCTAAGGAGATTTGACCATTGGATCTTGTTGGTTTCTGGGTATGTTAGTCAATGGGCCCTTGGGTGTTGGGTGGTTGTCTCTGATAGTCGAAAATCACTGGTCATGGTGGCTGATGGCGACTAATAGTGCGTTTTTCACTTGTGACTAAAAATAAAAAATTAGATTTACAAATATCCGACGGTTAAATTTGGTCAATTTTTATGTATGTTAACCCCTTTATCTTGGAGTTTCTAATGGTAGACTCTAATCATGTGAATCTTCAGTCGACAATGGTGTGGGTGATGGAGAAGACGTAGGGCACATAATAGAATAAGAAAAGGAAAAAAAAAGAAAAAATGTATGTTAGTAATTTATTAATTAAATTTATTATTTTATTTTAATAGTAAAATTTTATTAACAAAAGTTAATTTTATTATTTAATAATTAAATTAATTGAATAAAATATTATAAAATATTTTTTTTTCAATATCCCAAAATAAATGTATTTTATAGTTTTTTATTTTAAAAAATAATTTTTTAAAATAAAAAAATACGTTTTTAAAAATCTCAAAGTAGACATTCAAAAGACAAAAATAAAATTGAATTTAAAATTAAAAATTAAAAATTGAAACACAAAAGAGAACGTAACTTTAAATTTTTTTAATTAATTAGAGAGAAAAAAAAACTCAAATTTTTGCAATTATCTTAAACTGTTGAGTTACTACATAGGTTTGGGATGAACACTTAACTTAGATTTTAGCTTCTCAGAGATAGACAAGGAGAAAGCGAGAAAGAATAGTAATAATAAAATTAAACAAAAAGTTATTTACCTTAAGCTGAAACTAGTTTCAAAATAAGAAAGAGAGAGGAGCCTCTAAGGGCATAACTGAGTGACAAAGGAAAGGGTTATAAAGTCATGTTGAAACTGTCAGTGTAGGATAAATTCTTGGGGGAAGTAAAAATTTGCATCATTCTACGAGTGGTCCTTAATAAGTGCTAGTGGACGTAACTTCAAAAAATAAAAAAATAAAAAATTCTAATTGCCCAAACACATTCTTGATTTATCTCCCTCGTTATGACTCTAGGACGGGTTCGATGAGAGTGCAAGTGATAGTGCGTAATCTAAAACAAAAAGAGAGAGAAGGAGAAAAGAGAGAGAGAGAATATATGCCTAATAGCATAAACCTCACGATTACTCTCGTATTTTTCAAACGTTAAATTTTTTTTTTGATTATTTATGCATATAACCAAATCTATATATACAACATACATCAATTTTCTACCCTCACATTTGTGTACCGACCAACTATCCAAGTAAATGTTGAATATCAAACTCAAACTTAAAATTTTAAATGGTAACCTTTTGATTTCAAATAAAAATGGGGCTTTTTAACCTTTTGTTTTTATGTGATTAGTGGGAGTTGAAATGATTCCTTTTCCAAGGGAGCCTACCCTAATTAGTGAATCACATTAGAGCCTAATTGGCCTTGCCTGCCCTATTTATGGACATCTCCAATCTAAGTGAAAGCGGCACAATAATTTGTCTACTAATCAAATTTGGAAAAGGATTCAATGAGACATCACTCAACATCTAACTCTTAAAAAATATAAAATAAGTATATATAAGTAAACACAAGTGTTCATTTATATAGTACTTGGGTAAAAACGTAACTTAGTAAGATGCAAGTTAATTTGAATCGAATTAGTGTCGATGAAACATTAATTGAAAATAAAAAAATAAAATAAACATGAGTTTTTGTATGTTTAAAATTTTAAAAAGGTAAGGGCATGTTTTCTTTGTCATTTTCGGGCTGTTTTTTGTTTTTAATTTTCCAAAATATTGAAAATGTGTAATCTTTATTATTTTCGAAAACTCATTTTAAAAAACAAGAAAAAATTTTATAAAGGAAATGGAAAACAACAAAAAATCGTTTTGATTGTTTTCAATCAAAACACAATAGAAATTGAAAACGCAAAAAACGTTTGCGTTTTCAGCCTCACGCATTCCCTCTTCCTTTTCTCTTCCAAGCTCCACTTTTTCTTCCAACAAGCAGCCCAGATCTTCCACCGCCACTGCCATCGCCACTGCCATCACCCTTCACGCCAAGATTCGCCACCGCCATCACCACAGCTCGCCACCAACACCATCGCCATTGCCCTTCATGCCAAGATCTGCATCTGCCACCACCATTCTCGCCATCGACACCATCGCCACTCCCAGATCCACCACCACCGCCATCGCTATCGCCCGCCACTGCCTTCCATGCCTAGATCCGCCACTGCCACCACCCTCCACGCCCAAATCTGCCATTACCATCGCCACCACCAGTCGTCTCTTCAGCTTCTGCCATTTCTTTTGCCTCCGCGCCCAAAATATGTATTATGGTATGTGTATTATGTTTTTTGTTATTAATTTTTCTTTTTAATGATATTTTTAAAATTTTAGATAAATTTTTTCTTTTGTTATTTTATGATTTATAATTTTTTTAATATTTATGTTGTGGGTAATCTAAATTTCAAAATTAATGTCAAATTTTAATTTGTAAGTAAACATAATTTTATTATAAAATTATTAGTCAAGTCAAATTAAAAATGACTTTAAAAAATACTTTTTAATTTTAATACATTATTATATTTGATTAAATCATTAGTTATTTTTGGTATTATATTTTAAATTCTTTAAATTAAATTTATAATTTATTAATAAATATTTATAATTTACCTTAAATCAAATTTATTAAATAAAATATCATAAAATATTTTTTCTCAAAATCTCAAGTGAACACGTTTTATAATTTTTAGTTTTGAGAAATATTATTTCAGAATAACAAAAAAAAGGCGTTTTCAATAATCCTAAAACAGACACTCAAAATATAAAAATAAAAATTAATTTAATACTTAAAATTCAAAACTGAAATACAAAGAGAACACCACCTAATTAATTTAAATAATTTTGGTTAAATCAATTTTTAAAACTTTGGTTCCATTTGATTTTGATATATAGATTACTAAACTATTTTAAAGGGGCAAAATACTCATTTACCCTTCTTCTACTTGGGTTGGGTTTAATCAGCTAAAATATTAGGCTACGTTCTCTTTACTTTTTAATTTTTAATTTTGAGTTTTGAATTTATTTTTAATTTTCTGTTTTGGTAGTCTATTTTTAGAAAATTAAAAATGCGTTCTCTTTGTCATTTTAAAAAACTATTTCTCAAAACAGAAAATTAGAAAACGTGTTCTCTTTGAAATTTTGAAAATATTTTTTTAATGATATTTTATTCAATAAACTTGATTATTAGTAATTTAGAAATATTTAATGTTAATATATTATTAAAAAAATATACATTTTAAAGTTAATGAATTTTGTAATATTTTTTTCTATTATAATAACAAAATATAAATAAATAAATGTGTTTTGAGTTTAGAGTTTGTTTTGAATGAAAACACTCAAAATAACTTTTTGTTGTTTTGAGTTTTTTTTATAATTTATTTTTTTATTTTAAAAAATATATTTTTAAAAATAATAAAAAGAACATATTTTTATTATTTTAAAAAATTAAAAACTAAAAATAACTTAAAAATTACAAAGATAACGCAACCTTACTGTTTTCACTAATCTGATCCACGAGGCTAAATCCCACAGCTTAATTAACGTTTTATATTTGGGGCATGTCCTTTAATATAGGGCAATCGGTTGCCTGATTCAAAGAAGGTAATGGTTTTTTTTCGACAGAGAGAGGGGGAGGTGGGGGGCAGTCAAAGTTTGCAGAGTCAAGAAGCCAACCAGAGAGCGACGCGTGTAAACCAAACTCCACGGTACGAACATAGTGGCTCTAGACAAGATTTAATACGGCTCTTGGGGTCCGCTCCTCTCTCTCTCTCTCTCTCTCTCTCTCAATCTATTGGAAAATAAAATAACAACAAACTCAGACTCAAGAGTATCCAATAAGCATATTTCCAGAGAGAGAGAGGGGGTCCGTGAGAGTCTCGCGCAGTCAAACCTCTCTCTGAATCTCGCAACGCACTCTCTCTCTCTCTCTCTCTCTCTCTCTCTCTCCGTCTTTTGTGTTCCGATTGCAGTTCGGAACGCCTCGGATCGAAGGCTTCGAAGTTTGCAAAATGTGAAGGGATTCGCAGCTGCAGGAGGTGAGTTTTCGTCTGTCTTTGCTTCTGTTGTGCTCCTTTTATTTTTCTACTCTTTCCACCTAGGAAGAAAGCAAAGCCTTAGGTTTGTTTGGACGCCGAGAAAATGTAGGAGAGAGATCTGTTCTGTTGGAAATAACCTGAAGAATCACTTCCTCTACTTGAGCTTGATGGCCGAGTGTTTGGTTCAGGTGATCGGTGGAGTTGCTGATCAGTTTAAGAATTTTCTTTTCATGCATTTTTGGTGTAATGCCCACCGTGGTGCGGCGGGAATGTGATATGTGTGAAGGATGGTAACATCTGAGAGTTTAGAGGAGATGTAGAAAATGATGGCATTTTCAGTTATAATGTGAAAAAGTTCGCTGCCCGTGGGAAGACTTGCTTCGGATGTGGTTTACTTTGGGCGGCTCCGCGAATGCGTCTCTCAGTACGCATGGTGACAGATTCTGAGAATGGCTGCCGATAAACAAAGTGTGTGTTGGGAGAATGAGTTTGTAAATAGTTTTCTGGCAAAATTGATCTCAACATACCTTCTTTTTAGGGGGTAAAAAAAAATTGCACGGTTTCCAAAAATCATCGTCTGGGAAATAAAAATAATGTAAAACGATAGGATTTTAAAGTTCTGGTTATTTGCTTACCCAAAAAAAGTTATAATTATTTTGGGTCTAGACAGATAATCAAAATAAAGAAAAGAAAAACACAGGGATCATAAAGAGGCCGAAGTTTGGATATTGTTCTCTAGCTTTTGGATGTTTCTGTGAGTTTATATAATGTAATACAATATGAGAAAGGGGCAAGAGGTTGTGGCTCTAAATCTTGAAATTTGTATTTGGTTACCCCTTATCTCTGTTCAGTGATTATTTATGCACCCTTTTTAGTCGATTTCAATCTCTAAATGTCCAAGACAA
Organism: Diospyros kaki; assembly: GCA_036245055.1. NCBI lineage: Eukaryota > Viridiplantae > Streptophyta > Magnoliopsida > Ericales > Ebenaceae > Diospyros > Diospyros kaki. Next base: position 38,661,329 of record BSEG01000016.1, read on the forward strand.
ATTGCATGTAGAGTTTGTGATAGAAAAGGTTAAAGCCTTACCATGAACTATAATGGAGAAAAAATAATGGAAAATGAGTGCTTTCCTTGATTTAATTCTTTCGCTTAAGCAATTACAATGCTTGCAGAGTTTGGTTGTAACCTTAAAAGAAAATTTCATTTATGATATTCTAGATATTTCTATATACAGATAGATCATACATGTATGGCAAGATAAAAAGGTGTTCCCAATGCATGAGACATAGCTTTGGAGGGTTGGAGGAGGGTTGTTTTGTACGCAGTCTTATCTTTACTTTTTAAAGAGGTTTCTACAATTTGAATTGATGAACTTCCGATCACAAAGGATCAATATGTTTGACAGGACTCGCAAATGAAATTAAGGGGTTATGCATACATGTGGTTGTTTATGTACACAAGTGAAGAGCCATGAATGTTTTTTTGCATGTTAGATAGATGTGTAGGATTGATATATGTTAACATATGCACCAAGTATAGTGGCTAATAGAATGGTATAGTAGCATAGTGAATGAAATAGAGAGTAGAAGCATGGTGAATGAGGTGTTCTTTGTGTATGAATGTGATGCAGACTCAAAACCAAAACATAAGAGTAATCCCGATTACTCAAACAGTATTATTAATCAATCTCAATAATCAAAAGCTACCTTGAATTACAATCTAAAAGACTATTTATGGACAAATAATAGATAAAAATCTACTCTTAACTTTGAATCCTTAATCCACTTTAGTCAGGATTGTACTAACTAAAGGAACAAAAAGATATTAAAAGAAATCTAAAGAAAGGAACTAAAATAGGAAATAAACTAAATAAATAAATAAAATAAATAAACAATACTAATTCCTGAAATTTTTTATTCTGTCCTACATCAAGATGTGCCACCTAATTTTCTGTAAATCGGTATTAGAGTATGCCATCTATCAGATGTCAATAGTGTTGTCAAGCTTGGTGGTGGATCGTGGCAAGTCACTAACATATGAGAATGGTTGGTTAGGAGTAGTCGTTAAAATTGTGTTAATTTGATCATTGGAGATTGCCTTATCAGAGTTAGAAAAGCAACGCGATTGTGGATAGTGACATATAAGAGGCATGATCATACAAGTTGTATGTGATTTAAAGATGATTTGAAAGTCCACGAAAAAATGTATATTCTTGGTTATACATTGATCTTTCCCAATTTTAGAAGATCGAATATTATTACCAAGTTATGCCTTGAAGCATGTGATGCATGGGATGTTATAAAAGAAGAAGCATGCACTGGCTTGCCAAAAGAAGAGAAAAATAAGAGAATTTGCAATTTTGCAAAATGCTCTTCATATTAAAATTTGGAAGGAGATTGGAAGAAAGATATCCAAGTTTTTGTTTGGGAGATGCTTCAGGACATTGTCTCTAATTGTAGATATGAGGTTTTACCAGTTGAGTATTGGGAAAGATGGTTTGAGGAAGAGGAGTTTATGTTGAAAGAGAGTGACAAGTTTGAAAAGCTTAAGTAGACTAACATGGATATCTTTAAGGAAGATGGAAAGGAAGAACATCCACCTAATGAAGGTTAAGAAGTTGTAGTCCCAATTATGAAGTAAAAACTGTTGAAATTAAAACAAAATGGAGGAGATGTTAGTAAACAAAGAGAATGAAAAGATCAAAAATATTATAGTTGACAAATTGAGAGAAGAGATTTGTGGCAACCAAATTGGAGACTGTCTAAATTAGAAGCTTGAAGAAGAAAATGTGAATGAAGAAGTTTATTATGACTTTAAGTTGAAGAGTTGGATTTTTAAGGAATGACTTAACTGGAGCAAATTTCAATTGACCATTTTTTTTAGATGACAACATGATTTCTATTTTCTCCCTAAAGTTAGAAGGAAAAGTGAATGACCCTTATATTGTCCATGTTGAGGTGGAGTTTAATGAATCTACCTCAACGAATTATCCCAATGATTGAGAACACTAGAAATCAGGATATTGAGATATTTACAAGTTATTTGCAAATTGATATCAGGAAGTCTATTTTCGATGCATGTTGGGTGGATGTGGAAGAATCCTTTTATCCTCTAGAGCAAATGAAATTTGAGGAATAAAGGGAATTTGAGAATAGTAATCAATAGAGTGCTCATGTGACAAAGAAGAAAAGAAGAAGCTTTGAAAACATTACACAAAGATGCGAGGAAGAAATAGAAATGCATTTCTAAAAGATCAAAGTTAGGAGACAATTGCAAAGGAGATAAAGCTTATTGTTGTTAAAGGTGATGGATGTTAAGACTACATCTACAATTTTAGCCCCTTAAAGGTTGAGTATGTGCAAAATAAGAATTTCATCATAAAATCATGTTTAATGGGGTTTGGAAAGTAAACTTGATTTATGATATTTTAGATATTTATATATACCCATAGATCATACATATATACGAAGCATTATGTATAAAGTTAACAGGTCATGCATGTATTTAGTTTTTCTTTTGTACAAGCGAAGAGCCATTAGTGTCTTTAATATTGTTAGATACACATATATGATGTGCCTATTAGTAGAAGTTTATAAATAAGCTATAGTCAAGTTGTATGGTAAAATATAAAATGAAAGGACTTTTCCCTTTGTTTTGTATTGCTTTTTCTCCATGTATTTGTATGGATGTCGAGGACCATGAGTATGTTGAGTGGTCAAACATTTTCCCAATATAACTTTACAATCCTTACAACATAAGCGATCCTCTTGTCTTATAAAAAAGTGGTCTATTTGGGTAGTTGGTAAGCCATTATAATATGTGATCAAGTTTTTTGTCTTGTTTCTATTTGGGTAGTTGATAAGCCATTTTAATGTGTGATCAAGCCATTCTAGTAGCTCATTAGTCATTTCCATGGCCTTATGTTTTGTAAGGCCCTTATAACTCATATTATATTTAAAGGTCTTCTACCAAGCTTTTCCCTGTCATCTCTTATTGTTTTGTCTAACAAAAGATTAATTCCACACATCCATTGCTGTCACAAGTGTGTATTCTTCTCACATAATCAAGCCATCTTAATAATCAAACCATCTTAGTTGTGTCTCATGCATTTGATCTTTAATAGAAACTACTATGGCCTTATCACAAATACCCTCTTTTCTAATTTTATTTCCTCTTGTTGCACATTATTTGTAATATTCCCCATCTCTGTTCGACTCATATGCCATGGGAAATCAAATAGCTATTTAGCCTATTATTTTTTTCTCCAAATCTGTAACCTCTATATATATCTCTACCCATTCACCTCCCATAATGATCTTCTCTCCTCTAGCTATTTCTTCTATCAATCCCTCTAAATATTTCTAGAAGTTTGTCTTTATCTCTTTTCCCAACCCATCCGTGGTGCATATGTGCTAACAGTATTCACGGTCTTTTCTCCTAGAACAACTTTAGCTCCAATAATAATCATTTCTCAAATTCTCTTCACAGCTACTATTCCATCCTTTAAAGTCTTATCCATAATAATCCCCACTCCGTTCTTTTCATGATCCATTTTGAGTACCTAAGTTTTTATCCAGATTATATCAACAGTTTAGCTTTCTCTCTCACTCATCTCATCTCTTGGAGGCATATAATATCAAGTTTTCTCCTTATCATCATGTCCACCTCTTCCATAGATTTTGCCATCAAAGTTTATATATATATATATATATGTGTGTGTGTGTGTGTGTGTTTATTTTTAATTCTATCGTTTCTTATATGGCTTCATATCTAGCATAACATTCTTTACTTAGTTAATCACTTTGAATGTCATTGCTGAAGGACACAATCGACTTCAACTCAGTTTTCTGACCTTAAAAGAAACTTGTAATTTCAAACTCTTCGTGAGACAAGAAATTGTGCAATTTTAAGTCTTCTTTGTTAGCACCAAAGACTTAGCTCAATCCATTATTAGAGTAAAGAGTTATGGGCAAATTGCTGGAACATTGTCTAGTTTGGGACTTTTTTTGTTTTGGGACATATTTGCTCCAAACAGTTTAGACCTTTTACTAATAATTAAGCCTAGTGTATGTTTCTTTGACTTATCTGACCCTACCTAGTGGATTAAGGCTTGATATGTTGTAGCTGTACATGTTTCTCAGACTCAGATAACTCAAAAATACACGCCTGTGTTTTTGTTCTCAAATTATCGATAGCATAATACCATGTTCGCCTTCTCATAAATTTGAAGTATGGTAAGTTCATATATTTGTTGTAGCTGACATCAAATAACAGAATAACCAGACTTAGCCTTATCGCTTGCAATTAATTGTTTATGATTAGCTAGTAATAGACTTGTTCCTGACTTGATTCTTTGTTGAATTCAACCAATATTTACTGTTCAACTTATTATGACTTAACATGCCAAATTGGTGTCGCACCCCACTTGACACTTGTATTCCTAAAACTTGACAACTGACCAATCGACTAAATAAGATATAATACTTTACAGCTTGTATGATTCCATCTTTAATTTCGTTCAATGTAGATTTTATTCTATCTTAATTGAGGCTACATAAAATTTTGTTCCTCAAAAGTTTATTTCTCATACAGTCGATTTCTTCAAAAGTTAACTTTGTTCAGGATACACTTTATTTTGCAATTGCAGACATAATCCCTGTTTCTGCTTGGCAGGTATGGCTTCAGCTGGTACGGTGCCTTCAGGAATGGGAAAACCTAGTGGTGATGCAATGTTGGTTGACAAGCTCCCTGAGGAAATCAATGAAATGAAGATCAGAGATGATAAGACGGAGAAGGTTGTTGTTTATGAATTTGGATAAAACTAATCGTCTTTTTCTGCCTGCCTGTCTGTTTATGGCTTCTCCTAATTTATCTCTTGATTTTTCTCCTGTGTTAGGAAATGGAAGCTACGGTGGTGGATGGAAATGTAACTGAAACTGGCCATATAATTGTGACAACAATTGGTGGTAAAAATGGTCAACCGAAGCAGGTAGATGATGCAAATTTCCTAGTTATACTCTGGTGACTTGTGGCTGCTTTTTTGCACTGTCAGAGAGTACAATTTACAGCTATATAGAGCAAATACCAATTATGGCAGGCTTAACTGTGTAGCTTGGCATCCACCCTTTGGAAAATCACATGGATGTAAAAATATTTGGACAAATGACTTCAAAAAATATTTTAAGAAAGAGGAGATGCTGATCATTTTTTCCATGAATTATTTTTAGAACTAACTACTTTGCATTCTATTTATAATTTTATCGAAGCTAGCTGACCATATAAATTAGCATACAGGCGTTATTTGACCTAGCAAAAAAAAAAAAAAAGAAGAAGAGAAAACGTGGTAGTTGCTTGTTGATAGTCTTGTTTGCTACTCCAAGCAGTCTTAGTATTACCTTTTGGTTTCTGGTTGAACAGTAAATCGAAGAATGCATGTAAAACGACACGGTTTGATTTTTTGAAAGTTATAATGAATCAGTTGTAATTCATTTTTTCATTCTATGGTACTTTGAGTTTGTTTTTTTTTTTCCAATGTGATATTTCACAGGTCCCCTGATAAATTGTATTTATTTTTTCTTGTTGGGATTCAGACCATAAGCTACATGGCAGAACGTGTTGTTGGGCAGGGTTCGTTTGGAATTGTTTTTCAGGTGATAGTTTGAATTTGAAGTGAACTGGTATTGATGTTCTACTAACAATGTTGACATCCATTGCATAGTCTTCCAATGGTTACTATTATCACTTATCAGTTCCATTTTTCTTATTTTGCAGGCTAAATGCCTTGAAACTGGGGAAACTGTTGCAATCAAGAAGGTCTTGCAGGACAAGAGATATAAGAACCGTGAACTGCAGACAATGCGCCTTCTTGATCATCCCAATGTTGTTTCACTCAAACATTGCTTCTTTTCGACTACAGACAAGGACGAGCTTTATCTCAATTTAGTTCTTGAATATGTACCTGAGACACTTTATCGTGTAGCAAAACACTACAGCAGGGCAAGTCAGAGAATGCCTATGATATATGTCAAACTCTACACATATCAGGTATGATGTTCAAAAAGTTGTTTTCTTCCAGTATCAGGTTCTAATATGTGAAATCCACCCATGCATTTGCAATGTTCTATATTTATCCTAGCAGTCCCAAGCCTGCTTAAAGAAGGAAGGGCTGTGCAAGACATTTATTGACCGTTGTATAGCAAGGATACTAAGAATTTATATAGTAAAGAAAAACATGATTGTAGTGGTTCAGCACTAATTGTGGCCATGCTAGAGTAAAATGAACAAAGAGGATTCATGCAGTTCAGCTTAAGTAGCTGGAGAAAACACGAGTCAGGTTGAGCATGATTTGATTATTGGAAATTATCACAAAGAGTTCAGCTCATTTCCCTCATTTCTTCTTTCTTGAAATTGGATTCTGTCTTTTGTGTGTGTATAAAATATGTTTTCCTTATTTTTATTAAAAACAACTAATATTTAGAGTGCGGAAAGCCTTAAAAGTTATAAATTGAAACATTTTCTATTCGAGATTATTCATTCATATTTACTTTTCGAAATGTTAGTTGAAAGCCCTTCTAATGCATGGTGCAGTTCTCTCAAATACAACAGTTTCAAGTCAGGATATGCTAATCTCTGATGCTGGGCCTTACATGGATGTTATTTTCCTTGTCAAAAAAGGAAAATAAAAAATTAAATAGCTTGTCAAGTTCATGTCTGCATGGCAATGCGTTAAATCGCCAAAGATCAATCATCTACTGCCCTTTATGCAATTTAAGCATGTGACTATCCATTTTGGTTGCTGTTTGAGCGGATATAATTCTAGAAGAAATGTCAGGGCAATCTTCATTTTAGTAGAAAGTGGGGTTTACGCCTACTTCCTGGGCATGTCTTGAGTTTAAGTTGGGGGCCAAATTTCAGCACTTTTTTCTGGGTTCTACTTTACTGTGCTCGAATAAAATGCTAAATTGCAAATCATATAATGGTCTTGCAAGAGTTGTGCCTAACTGCTAAAATTTTGCTTATTTTGATTTCCCATTTTAAGTTCTGTCATAATGTGAGTATCTTGCGGAGATGGAGTTGATATTTTCTTAACATTATTTGCATATGGTTGTTATATAATATGACTTGTGTTAATCTAGTAGATTTTTAGAGCTCTGGCATATATTCATGGGGGTGTTGGAGTCTGCCACAGAGACATAAAGCCTCAAAATCTACTGGTTTGTAGTTCTTTTCTTTCCTTCTTTTATATATGTATTATTATTACTTTTTCGGTGTGTGAAAAGGGGGGGGGGGTGTTGCAGGGGGAACCTCCTGTGTTTTAATTGAAGGCTTAATACTATAACCAAGAGGATTGATTTTTCAGGTTAATCCCCATACTCACCAGCTCAAGCTATGTGATTTTGGCAGTGCAAAAGTTTTGGTAAGATATCTGCTTGTTTGCAACTTCATCTCTAATAGGGGATGCTTTTACACTTCTAGTCTCAGCAAAAAGGTTGTTGGGTTGAGCTCTTGCATTTCCGTTCATAGAATCAACTACCAAGTGTTGTTTCTGATGGTGGTTGGATATCCGTAACCTATAAAACACATATATGGATTTGCAAATAGACAAGGGTGAAAGACATGACAACTCGGAAAAAGAAAAAGAGGAAATAAGCACATTGGTGTTAGGAAAAATTATGTTTTTATATAAAATTTCTGTTAGCTATATATGTTTAGTGTAATATCCATATAACATCAAAAATATATATCAAAAAAACATTTTTTCAGTAGGGTGTCTGAGTATCAAAATAGATAGAATTACAAGTTATAGAAGATCATCATCGAGACATCATTACAATCTTAAAAACCTTAATCAATATTTAGGGCTCATGTAAAGAATTAAGAATGAGCATTCCCACTTCCCACTTTAACTTCAGCCCTGCAAAACCATCACATGTAATGTGTCCAACACATATTCATATCTGTCCAATGAATATCCATATTCACTAAATGGCGGGGCACTGAAAAGGATGGTCATTTCTGAGTGACTGCTCCATAGCTGTCAACAACAGTACTCAAAGGAATGTCAATAAATCAAAAATTGACACGGGATCCTAATTTGTCTGTTGCAATCCTTAACAATCTGAATAAATTATTGAAATTTTCTTTTATTATACCTTTGATCACTTGTACTTTGCACATTATATTTGACAAATAAATCATTGTTACTTACGTAATGGATCGACTCTTTTTGGGTTACAGTACTGAGATTCTTATGCTATACTTGCATGAATGACTGCATATGGGAACATGTATATAGCCAGATGCATGCTTGTTTGTTTATGTTTGTCTTGTTTGTGTGTTGTCAAGGTCATTTGAAAGGAAGCAATGTCCACGTTGCAGTTGCATGATCTTTGAACTCACATAGATATAGGGTAGAGATCCCTTTGATGATGCTCTTTGTTATTTTGTCCCGAGATGCTTGGGTTCTGTTTCATTTATTTTTTAATTTTGTTTGGATATATGCCCCATTGTTTGTCTCTGATCTCTGCATGATATATGTAGCCTGTTTCCCTTCTGATAGCACAGATTCCTCTCACCTATCTGTTTGTTATTTTGTCTCGTGATGCTCTGGGCTATGTTGCATTTTTTTCTTAATTTTGCTTGCATATGCCTTATTGTTTGTCTATGATCTGTACATAATGCATGCAGTCCTTTTTTCCATCCAATCTGTGACAGGTCAAAGGGGAGCCAAATATATCATATATATGTTCTCGTTATTATCGTGCACCTGAACTTATATTTGGAGCAACTGAATACACGACTGCAATTGATATATGGTCTGTGGGCTGCGTCCTTGCTGAACTGCTTCTTGGCCAGGTTCTTAAGAAGCTGCACGATCTCTTCCTTTTACTTGGTGTAGAGCACAGACCTGTAAAAAGTTGATTATTTTCTTATATTTTTCTTTTTCACATGGCCATTCCAAATTGCCAGCCCCTCTTTCCAGGTGAGAGTGGAGTTGATCAGCTTGTTGAAATAATTAAGGTGACATTTCTGGGCCTTGTGCACAAGAATGATGTTGGAGTTCTTTACCATCTTTTAGTTTCTGAAGACATATTTCTTTACTATATTCTATTTCTAGGTACTTGGAACCCCTACTCGGGAGGAGATCAAATGTATGAATCCCAACTATACTGAGTTCAAATTTCCACAAATCAAGGCTCATCCTTGGCACAAAGTGAGCATGCTAGTTTCTTGCCAACTACACACATTTATATCTGCTGTATGTACTCATCTGAACCCATACTCCCGTCATCTTTAGCTTTTTCACAAGCGTATGCCACCTGAAGCTGTGGATCTTGTCTCAAGACTTCTTCAATACTCCCCGAACTTGAGGTGCAATGCTGTGAGTATTTCCTTCCATTTCACTGTTAATATTTTTCTGCAATGAAGTAATTTAATTATTATAAATTCACCACTAACTTTATTCATGCTATGGCTTTTTCTATTTGATGGCTTTCATATCTCAGAAATGCTCAAGTGCATAAACATTTTATGTTGCAGTTTCATTTCAAACCAAATAAATCTCTGAAGCAAATGGAGGATATTAACTACTAATAAATCTCTGTTTTTTTTCTTAGGGAAAAAAAAAAAGAAAAAGAAAAAACAGAGCGCTTTTATTTTTCCTTCTTGTAAGAACTATGAACAAAAATCTCTGTGGGAAAGTGGCACAACTTGGATTTTATGATACTTTTGAAATCATTGGGTAATTTTTTTCAATCTCCTTGTAGTCATTTTTCTTTTCCCTCTAAGCATTGTTTTTCACTTATATTGAGCACTTACTGTTCTTTTCTTTTAATGTTCTTTTCTTTTAAAGAATCCTTTGGTTGTGAGTTTTTTCAATTTAATCACCTTACAATTTTCCAAAATCCACATAATTTAGTGGAAGCAAAATTAAACATCGATAATATTTGTTACCTCTAAATTTCCAAACTATAATTCTGAACATCCTCGGTTTGCCAGAGCTAGACAATTATCTGGGATCAAATGAATTTAGCTCTTTGTGAAATTTTATAGGAAAACTCCTCATACTCTTTAACATTATAATGATTGAAGATTTTTTTTTTACTGAAAGATTGGAGAATTTTATGAACTCATTTGTGCCCCAAAAATTTCATTTTTGCTCTTTAGACTTTTTAGTGTTCTCAGGGCACCCTTCCGGATAGACCACTTATCACCCATTAAACAAATCTTCCCTGGTCACTAAGTTTCCAGATTTAACCTACACATTGTTCTGGTCATCTTGCACATTTTTTTTAGAATTTTTAAAAATTATTTTGACCCCTTTTAACCTGCATATTTCTCTGGTTTTAACATCCCAAAGCATTTCTAGACAGGATATAAATTCCAAATTTATTCACGTGAGGAATGATTTCTTAGGTTTCATCTTCTCTAGCAGATTTAACTCAACTAGGTTTGGGAAGCTACCCTATTGGCCCCAGTCTCAACATTGCATAGCCACTATCAACCCATCTAATATCTAGATAAAACATGTCAAAATTCCAAAATATGCACGACATATTGGCAATAATAAATGTATTAAAACAACTCATTATGCATCAAAACAACTCCTTTGTGTATGTCATATGAAATTAAAAAATAGAGAGTTTACCTCTCTATTTTCTTTCAAACAGTAGCTTTTTGTGTGATTATTTTCCTATTTTGTTACTTGATTTTCTGGTCACTGGAGTGTTGTTGGCCGACCAGACCACCTCTATCTTGTAGCCCACTCTACAGAGAGTAGAAACCACCTTTTCTCACCACTGGAAGGCGGCTGGAGTCACCGGAAATGTCTCTCAAAGGTCGTTCAACAACCAACTTCATTTTTTGGCGGGGTTGACGAATTGACTTTGGGCTCACTTTTCACCCTTTACCAGTCTCACTTTTTGGCAACGACTTAAATAGAAAAGTTGGAGTCCTAAATGTTATCTTAACTCAAACTAATGGCTCCCTCAATGACTTCTTGAATTTTGATAGATTTTCCCTTTTCTCTCAGCCAAATCAACCCATTTTGTTTATGAGACATCTTATCTCTTCAGAAGATATGCCTCTATAAATTTATGAAGCCAAGTATATCTCTTTTGATTTCCTTTTAAGGGTAATGTGAACCATTGCCCTAAGAGCAATGATTAATTTGCAATAATTGCATATTTTTTTCAGACAAGGCGCATTTATTTCACCTTCTAAACAATCCTTTCGGTTGATTAAATGTCTGAAAACAGTGTATTTATCATTAACATTGTAGTGTTTGGAAGTTCATAAAAAGATACAATAAATACACGTTGTCTGAAAATAAGATGCACTTACTGCACCTTAACCATTGCCCTACCACATTACCCTTTTCTTAATTATCCTTCTTTTATCAAAGAAAGATTTTTGAAATTTGTCCCATTTCCCTAAGATATATTATTGGGTAGTGTTTGTTAACCAAGATATAGATCGGGAAAAGTGGGATATGAAAAACATTTCAGACAAAAGTGTTTTCCATTGTGTTTGTTAAATTTATCTAACGACCCTTGAAAAAAGAAGTCACGTGACTTTTTATTTTAAACTTTTCAGATAAATTTCTCTCTCATCCCCTTTAGATAAATTTATCTTAGATATTACAGATAAGAAAAAATGACTTATATGTCCTCCATTGCATTCCAAAAAGTTTAACAAATAGTTTGATAAAAATATTGGAATGCTTTCCAGCTTTATTTTAATCATTTTATATTTTGATCCGAGAAGTATTCCAACCTTATCTTAGTCATTTTAACAAATACTACATTGACTTATATTATCAAATTCTAGAATACTCTTTATCCCCTCTTTTTTCTAGATTTTTTTAAAAAATTTCCTATTTTAAAAACCTTATCTTTAATATTTTTGGGCAATGGGCATCTTTCCTAACTTCTGAAAATATCCAAAAATTTAATATTTAATTTGGATTTTCAGGCAATTTTCTCATTTTCTCCAGAAATTGATATTTTAGGCAACATTATATAAGGTTTCAATTTAAACCTCATTTTTGGATAATTAGACCTTAAAATAATTTTTCCTTTTCCACTTTCCCCTATCATTAAAATCTGAATATCACAGCAAGCCTTGATAGCAACGGTGAGGTTGCTCCTTTGTGACTGGAGTGTCGCTAGTTCAAGTTGCTGAAATAGCCTCTTTGCAGAAGAAGGGCAAGGCTGCTACATGGTAAATAAAGAACTAAGTAGGGCCACTCTGTTCACAGGCTGGGTAGTAAGTCAAATGTTGTAATTGTTCAATAAAATATTGATTGATCTGGTTAGATGGCTGTATCAAATATCAATAATCCATGGTTCACTCCCTGCATAAGGCTTCCATGCAAGTACAGTTTCCCTTCACTGTGTGGTTGACATTTATGGTATATGCATTACTATACTGTTGATTTAATATAGTTCGCTGTAATCTGTGCTTCAAACAAGTAAATCTGCGTTCTTCAAACTCATATAATCAATTTCCAATGATAGGTTCACATTTTATCACTCTTGAGTTTCGTTGATATTTCTTACAAAATGATGTCCCTCAAGCACGAGACTCACAGCTTTGTGAGGCTCAAGAGCTGAGTCATTTTCATATGCAGCCATTCTCCTGCATTTTAACAGTTTTGTCTGTTTAATCTTCCAAGGCTTTACACAGTTATTATGATGAAAAATAATGCCAGAAACTGTGAAGTCGGACAGAACTTTTTTGTAGCACAATGGCATATTCTTGATACAAAGAGTTTTAGCAAGTGAAATCAATCTTCTGTGTTATAGATAGAAATGTTAATTGCGATGTGCTCCTTTCCATATGTTTGTTTGTCTGTCTGCAGTTAGAGGCTTGTATCCACCCCTTCTTCGATGAACTCCGTGACCCTAATGCTCGGCTCCCAAATGGGCGCCCCTTGCCCTATCTCTTCAATTTCAAGCCTCAAGGTTTGCTCTTTGGCCCCTTTTTTGTTAGAAAATGGTTTCCATTTCCGCGAGTTCTTGTCCTTTTGATTTCTGAATTGGCAAATGCTGCATGCATTTGCAGAGCTGAAAGGAGCATCTCTGGAGCTGCTGTCCAAACTGATTCCAGAACATGCCCGGAAGCAGTGCCCCTTCCTCAGTTTCTAAGAGTGTAACATCAACGTGAATTCTCTTTTGGACTGGTTTGTTTGTACCTGTACCTGTAACTGTACCTTGTTTCTCTAACTTGGATCATGCAGAATTAGATTTAGAAGCAACCCTGCTTGTTTATTTGTTATATACTACTGGTGACGGGGTGTCCCAAAAGTCTCTTGATTGATCAACATTCCTGTGTCTTACGCTCCCGCTTGTGGAAATCACATTTTAGACTCCAATAGCAGTCTCAGCCTGATGATCCCTCTCTCTCTCTCTCCTGATGATCCCTCTCTCTCTCTCTCTCTCACTCACACGTCTAATTTCACTACTTTTCGTCATTTGGTCTCAGAGTCAAAGAGAGAATCTTTCTTTTTGTTTTCTCCCTTTCATTACTATATCTTACCCAACATCCTAACGCATGATATATATTGTTGTCTGTAATCTTCCCTCTTTGGCATTACTTTGCAGCCATTGCTTTCAACTATGCATTGAATTTGTCAAAAAATAATAATTCACTAAACCACCCGCAATCTTCATTTCAAATTCAACTTGATTGGAGCCCTTTGAAGATTCTTGTGATTCAAATATATGTTCAGCTTTCAATGCCCATCGATTACAATTTTTAAGGTCAATATAATTTATCTTATTAAATGTGAATAGATTTGACTATAGTTTATAAGATAATTATAATTATGATTTTATATTCGTAATAGTACTTGAAATCGCATGTTATAGAATTTTATAATGGCGTTGTAGATTAATTGTATAACTAAATAAAATTTTAATGAAAAGCAATCTTTTATTAAATTAAAGAATATACAACAGATACAAAAGATATTTGAAATTGTCAACCAAAATTGAAAATACATATTTAAATCACATTTAAACTAATAATTACACAAATTAGAATTGTTATATAATGAAAATCTTAAAATGATTACATTTTATGGGAAATGATTTTGGTATCTGTTGGGATATTGTTATAATGTATTTTAAGGAAACAATGTTATTTATTAGGGCAAATAGCAACAAAAAAATAATTTTTTTCATGAATTTATAAATTTATCTAAATGTTATAATTTTGGCAATTATATTTCAATTAGTTCAATTGAGTGTAATTTTATCTAACATTTAAAATCAATTTAAGAGACATGTATTATTGTTAATGTAGCATGTCATATCATAAAATATATATATATATATATATATATGAGTGGGACTCACATGTATACATGACAAATGAGTCCCAGTCATATATGTACATGTGGATCTTTTTTGTTTTTTTTATGACATGATTTGACACGTTTTTGTTTTTTACTTTTTAAAAAAATACTATTTTTTTGTTTTCATTTCATATGTATTTATTTTTTAATTTATTTGACATCTTACCTCAAAATTCTCAATTTACATAAAAAGAATACTAAACCCCTACTGAGAGTACACTAATTGCCCTACTCTCTTTGGATTTACTTTCCACCACTTTATCTAAAAATATTCAAACATAAAAAATAATTAAAAAGTTAATAATATATTTTACTTTTCATACTAAACAATTATAATTATAATTCTATATCCGTAATTGTACTTGCAATCGCATGGTTATGGAATTTTATAATGGTGTTGTAGATTAATTGTATAACGAAATAAAGTTTTAATGAAAAGTAATTTTTTATTAAATTAAATAATATACAACAGACAAAAAATACATGAAATTGTCAACCAAAATTGAAAATACATATTTAAATCGCATTTAAACTAATAATTATACAAATTAGAATTGCTCATAGAAGGAAAATCTTAAAATGATTACATTTTATGGAAAATTATTTTGGTATCTGTTGGGATATTGTTATAATGTATTTTAAGGAAACAATGTTATTTATTAGGACAAATAGCAAAAACAATTTAAAAATTTTCATGAATTTATAAATTTATCTAAACAGTATAATTTTAACAATTGTATCTCAATTAGCTCAATTGAGTGTAATTTTATCTAACATCTAAAATCAATTTAAAAGGCATGTATTATTATTGATGTAACACGTCATGTCATAAAAAATATATATATGAGTGGGATCCATAAGTACACATGAAAAAAATTATACATGTGAGTCTCACTTATATGTGGAGTGCAATTTTGTGCACCTTGGGGTGACTTTACCCCATGGGCAAAACAGTCATTTCAAGGGTGAACCCCATTTCCCCCTTTCTCTTTTCAGGGTGAAGTTCAAGGGGTAGACCCCATTTATGAGAAAGAGGGAAATGACTGCTTTGCCCTTAGGGTTAAGTCACCTCACGGTGCACAAAATTGCACTCTTATATGTGTACATGTGGGTCATATTTTTTTTTTTTTTATGACAAGTGATTTGATGTATTTTTGTTTTTTACTTTTTAAAAAAATACTATTTTTTCATTTTCATTTCATATGTATTTTTTTTTAATTTATTTGACATCTTACCTCAAAATTCTCAATTTACGTAAAAAGAATACTACACCCCTATTAAGAGTACACTAATTGCCCTACACTCTTTAGATTTACTTTCCACCACTTCATCTAAAAGCATTCAAACATAAAAATATAATTAAAAACTCACTAATATATTTTACTTTTTATACTAAACAATTATAATTATGATTTTATATTCGTAATTATACTTGTAATCGCATGGTTACAGAATTTTATAATGGTGTTGTAGATTAATCGTATAACGAAATAAAATTTTAATGAAAAGTAATCTTTTATTAAATTAAATAATATACAACAGACAAAAAATATATGAAATTGTCAACCAAAATTGAAAATACATATTTGAATCACATTTAAACTAATAATTACACAAATTAGAATTGTTCCTATAATGAAAATCTTAAAATGATTACATTTTATGGGAAATGATTTTGCTATCTATTGGGATATTGTTATAATGGATTTTAAGGTAACAATGTTATTTATTAGGGTAAATAGCAAAAAAAAATTAAATTTTTTCACAAATTTATAAATTTATCTAAAAGTTATAATTTTAACAATTATATCTCAATTAGTTCAATTGAGTATAATTTTATCCAACATTTAAAATCAAATTGAGAGGCATTTATTATTGCTGATGTAACACATCATGTCATAAAAAAAATATATATGAGTAGGACCCACATGTACATATAAAAAAAATTATACATGTGAGTCCCACTCATATGTGTACATATAGATTCTATTTTTATTTTTTTTATAACAAGTGATTTGACGTGTTTTTGTTTTCTACTTGTTAAAAAAAAATTATTTTTTTGTTTTTATTTTGTATGTATTTATTATTTAATTTATTTGACATCTTATCTCAAAATTCTCAATTTACGCAAAAAGAATACTAAACCCTACTGAGAGTACACTAATTGTCCTACTCTCATTAGATTTACTTTCCACCACTTCATCTAAAAACATTTAAACATAAAAAAAATAATTAAAAAGTCACTAATATATTTTACTTTTTATAAAAAACAATTATAATTATGATTTTATAATCATAATTGTACTTGTAATGGCATGGTTATAGAATTTTATAATCGCATCACTAATCATAGATTAAGTATAACGAAATAAAATTTTAATAAAAAATAATAATTTATTAAATTAAATAATATATAACTGACAACAAATATATGAAATTGTCAACCAAAATTGAAAATACATATTTAAATCACATTTAAACTAATAATTATACAAATTAGAATTACTCATATAATGAAAATCTTAAAATGATTACATTTTATGGGAAATGATTTTGCTATCTCCTGGGATATTGTTATAATATTTTAAGGAAACAGTGTTATTTATTAG
Organism: Diospyros kaki; assembly: GCA_036245055.1. Lineage (NCBI taxonomy): Eukaryota > Viridiplantae > Streptophyta > Magnoliopsida > Ericales > Ebenaceae > Diospyros > Diospyros kaki. The sequence goes on from BSEG01000016.1 coordinate 38,678,251, forward strand.
GGCAAATAGCAAAAAGAAAAATTAAATTTTTTTCACGAATTTATAATTTTGACAATTATATCTCAATTAGTTCAATTAAGTATAATTTTATCTAACATTTAAAATTAATTTGGGGGCATGCATTATTGCTGATGTAACACGTCATGTCATAAACAAAATATATATGAGTGGGACCCACATGTATATATAAAAAAAATTATATATGTGAGTCCCACTCATATGTGTACATGTGGGTCATATTTTTATTTTTTTTATGTCAAGTGATTTGATGCGTTTTTGTTTTCTTCTTTTTAAAAAAATACTATTTTTTCTTTTTTTTTGTATGTATTTATTTTTTCATTTATTTGACATCTTACCTCAAAATTCTCAATTTACGCAAAAAGAGTACACTAATTGCCCTACTCTCTTTAGATTTACTTTCCACCACTTCATCTAAAAACATTCAAACATAAAAAAATAATTAAAAAGTCAGTAATATATTTTACTTTTATACTAAACAATTATAATTATGATTTTATATTTATAATTGTACTTGTAATTGCATGGTTATAGAATTTTATAATCGCGTTACTAACTAGTACTTAATTGTATAATGAAATAAAATTTTAATGAAAAGTAATCTTTTATTAAATTAAATAATATACAACAAACAAAAAATATATGAAATTGTCAACCAAATTTGAAAATACATATTTAAATCACATTTAAACTAATAATTACACAAATTAGAATTGCTCATATAATGAAAATCTTAAAATGATTACATTTTATGGGAAATGATTTTGCTATCTGTTGGGATATTGTTATAATATATTTTAAGGAAACAATGTTATTTATTAGGGCAAATAGCAAAAAAAAATTTTTTTTTGTCATGAATTTACAAATTTATCTAAACGTTTTAATTTTGACAATTGTATATCAATTAGTTCAATTAAATGTAATTTTATCTAACATCTAAAATTAATTTAAAAGACATGTATTATTGATGATGTAACACCTCATGTCATAAAAAATATATATATGAGTGGGACTTATATATACACATAAAAAAAATTATACATGTGAGTCTCACTCGTTGTGTATATGTGAGTTCTATTTTTATTTTTTTTATGACAATTGATTTGACACATCAATAATGACACACGTCTCCCAAATTAATTTCAAGTGTTGGATAAAATTATATTCAATTGAACTAATTGAGATACAATTGTTAAAATTAAAATATTTAGATAAATTTATAAATTCAAAAAAACTTTTGAGTTTTTTTTCTATTTGCCCTATTTATTAAACATTAATGTAAATAGATTACAACATAAAGATATTTTCTAACGGAATATATATATTTAAATTATTAATTTATAAACTAATACTATATTATATATAAAAACTAATATTATATATATATAATTATCAATTACGGTTACTGGGTTATATTTTTTTATAATAATCATAATTGTAATAATAACTGGAAATTTTTTTTATTTTTTAATCATAACCGTGTTTGTATAAATTTTACTTAATTTTTAACCGTATTTGTCTAATGTAATTATAAATATCTTTACGAATTAACTAATCCGCTCCATCCCTATAGCCTATGGCTTTTAATTATATTTTTGATAGCCAGTAATTTACAAGTGTAATTTTAATAAATACAATGTGGTAAATAAACTATGTTTTAAAAAAATTAAAACATTATATTTTGATTTATGCTTATTATCTTCTATTCATATATATGAATAATAAAGCATTTTTATCCTATGATGCACAGAAAGGTTTTGGAAATGTTGTTTCGACATCTTCAAAACTTTTCTTGTACTGAAATATCGATAAACACTAAAAAAATATTTTTAAACTATTTCTACAATCGTAAAAACATTTCAGGATCGATTTGTGATATTATAAAATTTCGAAAACGCATTTCCATTCACGAAACTGTTAGAAATGGAAAAAATTTCATCTACTTTCTCTATATACGCATTTATGTTTCTTACTTTTGAAGAAAGCATTACCTTTTCGTTTCCGTTTCGTATCGTAGTTATTGTTTTAATTTATTTAGCATCTTACCTCGAAATTCTCAATTTACTGAAAAAGAATACTAAACTCTTACTCTCGAGAGTACGCTAATTGCCCTACTCTCTTTTGATTTACTTTCCACCACTTCATCTAAAAGCATTCAAACTTAAAAAATTAATTAAAAAGTCAATAATTTAATTTACTTTTTATACTAAACAATTTAATAAATACAAGCAAAGCCGGTGAAAGCAAGGCATCTTCTCTCCTTTTTTTTTTATTTTTTTTAAGTCATTTTATTAATGACATAAATGCATCAATTTAATTGATTATTTTTAAATTTAAAGAAAATGTAAATATAAATTATCCGACGTGGCGCGAGTATCGCTGATTATTCCATCGTGGCGCGTACTCGTCGTTCTCACTGCGTTCCAACGCAGAGATTTGTTCCGCCCGCGCTCTTCATCAGTGCGATTCCCTTGAACCTCTTTGCCTTCTTCTGTTGCTTCCGAGATCTCTCTCTCTCTCTCTCTCTCTGCTCTCTCTCTACCGGTAGGTGGTAGACGAGCGATTCTTCTATGCAGTTTGCTTTTTCTCGCTCGCCGGAGCTTTTTTGTTTTTGTTTTTTTGTCTCTGTCTTTGTCGTAATTTTGGTGTGTTTTACGGGATGAATTATTGGTTTATAGCGCAGAAACGTTACACTTTCTTTGCCCGTTGCAGGAGCGAAGTGCATTGTCGATGTAATCAGAGATGCTCTCAGTGTCAGATTGATTCTTCCGTACCGGAGAAAAGGTTTGGTTCAGTCAGTTACTATTTTCGTCTTTGTTGTTTAGCTCTGTTTTATGACTTTGTAAGACCGGCTTTTTACCCTGGAATGCAGTTGAAGTCGCCGGATGTTCTTTGGGAGCCCTTTCAAGGAATTTGAAGGGTTCAGGTTGGTAGAAAAAATCAAGGGATTAAAGCCCTAAGGGAGGGTAAGATTCTCGTTTGGTTCTTTAGGTTGTGGAATTTGGCTTTTGAGTGTATTTAGTAAGTGTTTAATGCAGTAGAAAAAGGAGTTGCTAGGGGTTATAATAGTTCCATCTTCCGTTCTATGCAACTTGTTCTAATATTATTGCATCTTTCATCTATTATTTAAACATAATTTTGAACGGTTTTTCACGTAGATGGGAAATCCTAGTCCTTGTTCTTGGATGCGCCTTAAACTATACAAATCATACGATTATTGAATGAGTAATGGAGACTATTGTCTAATCGTACCTTGAACATGACTGTTCTGTTGAGCTCACGCCAAGTGCATGATTGCTCGGCTAAAATCACCCACTTTCTCATCTTCTATTCTTAAGTGTGGGATTATATATGTATCATATTTTTTCTCTTGCATTAAGATATTGGCTGTTGAGAGAAAGCCTTAAAGGCAAGGACAAAGTTGTTTCTTTTGTGACTGGGAGTTCTCAAGGTTGAGTTGTGGAAAAATCGCCTTTTTTGCAAATTAAAGGAATGGCTGCATACAAATACAATTCTCGCAAAGTGGGAATCTCATGCACTTAGGCCATCCTTTGCCTATTCTAATGCCCTCCTCTTGTTTTGGCACTTAACAATTGGTTCTCAGAAGTTTGTTTTGACTCTTCTTTTCCTTATTTATTCATTTTTCTTTTTGAAATTGCATGTCTTCTCTTGGCATTGGTATTACAGTGATTTGCATTTGTCTGTAATTGTTTTTGACATGTGAGACATCTAATGGCCACAACACCGTATTGTACAATTCTTACCCTTTTTGATATGCCAGTCATCATCTTAACTTGTACAGTTCTTACCTTGGGAGCATTAGCCTTTGGTTATATAGTCTTCCATTGGCAGGCCATTTAGCCAATCTTTTATATGCTTAAAATTGTGTATTCAAGATTTGATGCTTGAAGTTGTTGTAATTAGTTACAACAATTTAATCTACAGACATTGGCTATGCTTTGTATCTAATTCATTTAATCTATTTCCTGTGCAGCTTCTGAACCTTTGGGCTGGCATAGTGGTTTCTGCAAAATGGTATGTTCCTTTCTAATTCAATTTTATAAGCCCTTCAATCTGAATTTCAATAGATCTCTTTCATTCTTCACTAGCAGGTATATTATTTCTCATGTAATTTTATATGTATTCACCCTGAAATTCAATACTTTGAACCATTTACGTTCTGGTCAGTAATAGAAGAAATTATGATGTTTGGTCAAGTAAGAGGAAGACTAATAGAGGCTCATTTGAGGAGAGTGAATGGAATGGAACAACTATTTAGCAAAAGAGGCAGAGGAAGACCAAGAAAACTTTGTGGGAGATACTTAGGTTTGATACTAATTATATGGGCCTTATAGAAAATAAGACTACAGATAGAAATGAATGGAAAACTAGAATTAATGTAATTGACTCCACATACTGGGATAAAGGCTTTGTATGTGGTTTTTGTTGTTTAATGTTGTGTTTTAATTGTTGTAGGACGGGAAATCCTCTGGTGAAGAGAGTGACAATATTGATTGGGATACTGAGGATGAGCTAGAAATTCAGAACTATGGCTTGTCTTCTTGCCCAAGTTTGACAAATCTGGATGGCAAAGCTGTTGTCAAGGTATACGTATTAGGATTATAGCAAAAGTTCCAGTGAAGTTTCCTACTTTTTTATGTTGCCTAATTTGTTGAACAACAGTTGAATTGCTAATATGCTGTAGAAATATAGAGGCTTGGAGGGTTGTTTTTGTACACAACCTTACACTTTCTTTGCAAAGAGGCTATTTTTTCAACTTGACTCATAACTTTCCAGTCATAAAGAAACAACCTTTTTATCACGACTTGAACTAGGGGACTGTGATTGGTGTAAATCCCTAGGAAGGTGGTGGGCCCCTTGGGGACCTCCAAGCATATGAAGATCTAGTTCTATACATATATTGTAAAGACTAAGGTTCACCATGAATATGCCTCATGTGTATAAAACAATAAAGTGTCAAAAAAATTATCATATCCACGATGGACGATCCTGTTAATACAACTAAGTATCAAAATGCAAAGAAATCATATCCTCAGTTTGGGAATCTACGTACAACAGTTTCCATCAAGATATTTGAGTATATCTGTCTATATTTGTCTAATTGTGAATCAATATATGGACTTATACTGTATTTGGGGCAGGCATATAATGCAAAATGAGAAAACAGAAAGAGAAGAATGTCCACTGGCATATCAATACTCAACTGCACTATTGCTCTCTGAGATGTCTATCCTAAAATTTAGTTGCTAAAAAATTTGTAGATTATGAATTGTTTTACTATGGATGAGTCACTAGGACACAATGAGCAGATAATCTAAACTAAGATGTATGGGTGACAAGTTAATGCATTCAACAAAAGAGGGTTAATGTGAGAAAAAAACTGATGATACAACAACAAACACCTGCCTTAATCCCACTAGGTGGGGTCAATTACATGAATTCAAAATCTCCAAACATCTATATTCATAATCATCTCCTCCATAAGGCCATTATATCCTATGTCATGTTTAAGGGTTTTCCACTAAGTTTTCTTTGGTCTTTTCTTTTTTCATCCTTTTGGTACAAATTTTCTCCATTTAATCCATTTGCCTCACAGGTGCTTCTATTGGTATTCTTTTCACATATCAAAGCTATCCTAATCGTGATTCCCCCATTTTATCTTTAATAGGTGCCAATATAATCTTATTATGTATGAACTCGTTTTTCTAATTTGTAATTTTTGTTTGGCTGCACATCCATTGTAACATTCTCATCTTTGCTATTCTCATTTTTTCACTTGTTTGTGTTTAACTGCCTAACATTCTAAGCCTTACACCAAAGATGGTCCTATAGTTGTCCAAATAAATTTTCCTTCTTTGCTTGACTGCAATTTTTTGATTGTATAAAATTCTTGACACACCTCTCCACTTTAACAATCGTATCTTGATTATATGAGTAACATTCTTCATAACCTCCCTTTCTTTTTGAACAATTGATCCACTATATTGAAATTGTTTTTTTTTTGGGTAATTTGGTCTTCTTCAAGCTTTAGAATAATATCATCCACACTTATATTTTTACTGAACTTATATTTTACATCTTGGATGTGTTTTGTAAGTTTATCCATACCAAGAGCAAAGAGTTAAGTGCTCAGTGCAGATCCTTGATGTAATCCAGTTGTAATTAGGAAAGTCTCAATATCTCCTCCACAAGTCCTAATGCACCTTTTTGCTTCACGGTGCATGTTCTGTATCACTGTATATCTGCAATTCAGATTTCTCTCTTTTACAATACCTTTCACAAGACTTTTCTAGGCTTTTTCCAAGTCTATAAATACTGTATGGAAGTCTTTTTGTTTGTCTTTGGACCTTTTTGTTAAACGTCTTAGTAAGTAGATGACTTCCATTGTTTAACTACTAGGCATAAAACCAGATTGGTTTTCAATGACCTTAGTTTCTCTCCTTAAACCTTTTCTCAATTACCCTCTCACAAAACCACCAGACTTATTAGCTTGATTCCTCTACAATTTTCACAGCTTTGAGCATCTCGTTTATTCTATAAATAGGTTCTTTTTCCAGCTTCTTCTTTACTTGGTTTTCATCATAGGACTTTGCAGTATATTATCCAGGGAATATGATGCTAAAAGGATCTTCTGGTACGTAGCAGGTCATATGTTTGCATTTTATTGGTGATCAGGAACTGTGTGGGTGTTCTTTACTCTGTACTTGTGCAAGGCTTTGTATAATTAATGCAGCTCGTTGTCAATTCCCTAGTCCTAACTAATGTTTCATTTGAAGATAGAATTGGAATTGAGGGAGGAATAGAAAGAAATGGGGGAGAAACTAAAATTCTGATATTCCTTAACTTCACATATGATATCCTCGGCTCTGTGGGCTATAGCTTTATATAAAGCTATCCAACAGTTACTTATGGTGGTTACAGCAGCTACCACTTCTACTCCCACTACTCCTCTACTCCACCACACCTAACTACTCCTAATACATAACTGTAAATAACAACTGAATAAAGATCTAACAACAGAATAATAAAAATAACAACTTCCTAATTTATCTAGGTTGTAACACTTGTCTTTGAATGTCCAAGCCTAGGAGCCTTTCTTTGTTGTTTTGGATTCTTTATTTTTATTGACACTTTGATTATGGTTGCGTGCACCTTCTAATTTTTTTTTCAGCCTTTGTTTTTGTAATCAAACTTGCTATATGAATTGGTATACTGTTCTCCATACTATAAACTTACAGTTGATGTTGGTTCCTTTTATTGTCACCAGGCGAGCTCATCAACAGCAGTTCCTTGCTCCAAGTTGATTAATCATTTTGTAGGAATGGGTTTTTCCCAGGAAATGGTAGCAAAAGCTATCGAGGAGAATGGTAGTTTTGTTGTTACTCATTTGAGGGATATTTTTTAACTTGAAAGAATAACTTGTTTGCATGACTATAACATTATCAACAATCTGCAGGTGAAGGCAATACAGAATCCATACTGGAAACTCTGCTTACGTACTCGGTGAGTAATATATGCCTCATTCTTTTGGTTATATCATTGCTATTATTATCTTGAATACAATGTCTTGGTGTCTTGAAGGAGTAAAGTGACAAAAAAGATCTATTGGGGTGAGGAATCCAGATATCACCTTGGATATCAGGATGGAAACTGCCATTATCTTTTTTTGTTGATGGTTTAATATTTCAGATGCTAATGTTTACCTTGTATAATCACATTCTACTATTTACTTCTTCACCCCATAAATGAAATCAATTCGGATACTCTCTTTATTCATGAACTGTGTACTGTATAATGTTAGAAGTAGATGGTATGAATTCTCAAGGAATGCTGTTTATTATTTTTTTACATAATGTTTTAGCAGATACTTATACTTAAATTGAGAGCTAAACAAATTATTGTTTGCAAGCATGAAAAAACAGTTGCTTAGTTGTGGTAGGTAAATGATTTGGACGTACCCTCTGTTCCACTAATAAGTTACTGGGAACAATTTGACTTAGATGGATGTTTTTATTGTTTGACATGCAAGAATCTGGGTAGAAGACCAAAGCCATAAAAATGTGGTCTGCAAGTATTTCTTGCTGTGATGGTTGCTACACTAACTTCTTCATTCTCTATTCACAATTTAATTTTTGGTAATTTTGAGTGTAATCTCCAATATGAAAAAAAATGAGGTAGATCTAAACAAATTATTCTTTGTGGTGATTTTCTACTCTCCTCTATGATGTTGAGTAGTGTGGCAGTTTTGATGATGCTTCACATTAATGATGAAGCAACTAAGAAGACCTAATGTTGCATGGGAAATTTCCTCTAGAAGTTGTAAATAAATATTCTATAGGAATTTGATGTGGTTCACATGTGAGTAGCACTTACTGAGTGCATGATTTTGACCCAGGACAAGTTGTTAACATTACGAGAATGGTATTCTTAAGCTAACTTGAACTTTCTTTTGAATGATTGATACATATATATAACAAGTGCTCCATTTGGTTCTGTTTGTTTGATATTAGTTATTAGCTAGATAGATATTAGGGTTGGAGAGAGTTTTTGTTCTTATTCAAGTGCACCCGATTTTTGTTGTGCAGCTGCTGATTCAGAAAGCATATTCCAATGGTTTCTTTTTCAAGTTTTTTGTATGTAAAAAAATTGCTATTTTCTTTCCTAAAGATGGTGCATATTTACTCACAATCCCATCATTTTCTTGAAAAATTAACATCTATTTTCTAGAAATTAGGGAAATTAGGAAAAAATATATAAAACAATAACAACATATCATGCCTTAATCCCACTAAGTGGGGCTAGTCATGTGAATTATTGTTTTGCTAATCATTTGGCTGTATCTTTTGTAAGCTCTATATCATTCATAAGAGTTTTCCACCAAGTTTCTCTTGGTTGTCTTCTACCTATTTTGTTAAAGACTTCTTCAACATCTACTTTCCTCACAGAAACCTCCCATCTTAATTGTGTTTTGTGCATCTTATCTCCAATATAGGAGGCACTCCAACTTTATTACGGATAATATCATTTCTAATTATACCTTTTCTTGAATGGATTGACATACATCTTAACATCTTCATTTGTGTTAGGCTCATATTTTGTGCATGTTGGTGCTTTATTTTTGTGCCATACAATAAAATTGGTCTTACAATTGTCTTATAAAATATTATTTTTACCTTCAATAGAATTTTACTATCATATAAAATGTTGCACGTTTTCATTTTAACCATCCTACTTCAATTCTATGGGTAATATCTTCATTAATCTCTCTATCTTTTTGGATGATTGTTCTAAGGTATTGGAGTTAATCTTTTCTTGGAGTAACTTTTTCTTCAAGTTTGACCATGACATCATTCGTACTTTATATTTTTTGCTAAAATTATGTTTCATATATATTTGGATTTCATTTTGCTCAACTTAAATGTTTAGATTCTAAATTCTTCCTTCATTTCTTGTAGAATAATATAATGGCATTAAAGTAGGAGAATAACTTTTTTTATGCTTATATTGATGTGTTTGTATTACTGTAATTCTAAAATTGGTTCCATTTGTCATTTTATTTTAGATATATTGGAACAAAGCATTTTAGTTTATGTTTTGATGCAACAATCTTTCCTTGACGATTTTATTGGTAACTTTGTTTATTTTATCATTTTGATTGAATACTATTACTCTATGACTAATATATTAGCTATAAAGTTTTGAATTCCATGAAAATACATGAAAATTGTGCGCCCTTTCAATATTGGAATGTAGGAAAAATACCATGTGTTGGACTTAAACTAGTTTGGGGAAAAAAATACCACGTGTTGTTAATCCTTACCCTACTTGGATGTGGTAATTCTTATTTCCTAAACTCTTATCTTCACTAATCATACAGATCTAGTCCATTTAGAATTGACATTGCTAAGTTCAACTTCAAATAGGTTTTGGATTATTTTAATTAGTTTAGTTATTATTATTATTATTATTTTATTATCCATTATCCTAATTTCTATGTTTCTAATTCTCTTGTAGATCTGTCTGTATATATATATCTTTATATTTTCTTTATTATCTTTTTCCTAAAATTTTGTTTGTCACATAATTGTCTGATCATTAATCTATTTCTAGAGATGAAAATTTTCCAAAATACATTTTTTCCTGCAAGCAACTTCACCTTTTCCTTATTTAAACAAACCAATAGCTAATAATTGGAATTATAATCTCTTATCTAAGTATCTTGTAGTCCGTTGACAGGAGTTTTCTAATTATTTCAGGCTATTGAAAGCTCTCCTCAGCAGCCACAGCCTATTGATTTTGATTACTGCTCTCTGGAAGACGACGAGAACTTCCATTGTGATCTTTCTGATTCAGTTAGTTGGTCTGAAGATGAGGTAACTGTGTCTTTTGGTTACATATGTTACCTGGTTGCTTTCTTTTAATAATGTTTTATCACTTCAATCATCAAATCTACCCTTCTGCTTAAACCTAGCAATTAACGTGGTGATTGTGCACCTGTTATGTTTTGCTAATAGTTGTCTTTTCTTGTTGATACTCGAAGATGCATGCTATTATTTCTATTGGAGTAAGTGGAATATTATCACATGTAACTAAATTGCTTAGAAATATCGTAGTCATTTTTTGTGCTGATGAATACATGCTTTTGGAGAAATAAATCTCAATATTTTTTAATTTCCAGAATTAAATAAAAATAAGATGTAGTTCACCATTAAAAACCACATGCTCATGGTACCCATCTGTCCAGTCATAAAGAAAGGGCAAGAAAGAATATAATATCTAAGCCCATGAATGGGAAAATTCTATTCTGATTTTCCTTCCTTGATAGAGAACAAACATCATTATTACCAGGCCATACCAAAGAGTACTGAAAATGTTCCCTTTGTTGCTTTATGTTGCCAGCCTTTTTGTTTTGTTAGAAACTACTTGAGATTCCTTGTCCATATGTTGGACTCGATATGCTTGATCTTGCTTTCTATATTTCTGTGCTACATCTTCTCGAAAATTATGTCTTGATTATATGTTCCAGTCGTATCTTGGATTGTATATATATTTCCAAATCTAGATTAGGAGATTAGGCAGTTTCCTAATCTAGATTTGGAAGTTGCTTATTGTGGTAGAACATCTTGTGTATATATATATTCATCCAAACCCTTCAAGGGTAATAAGATTTAATATCTTTTTAGCCACGTTTGACATGGTATTAGAGCCATAGAAAGTCGATCACTGGTCTTTGTGGTTTCCGACTGCTGTGGCCTTTGTTGATATTCTATTTCATTACATAGCTACTAAAATCCCATGACACCATGACGGATTCAACTAATTCTTGTAGCATAACAAAGGCCCTTTTTGCTGGAAGTAGTGGCATAATCTCAGGAGGAGAGCTACATAACATCCAATCGGCCTACAAGTTGAATGGAAGGAATTACTTGAAGTGGTCTCAGTTGATTCAGACATTTTTAAAGGGTAAAGGAAAGCTAAGTCACCTACTTGGAACTGGGCCAAAAGAGGGAGATCCTATGTATGCATCCCAGGATGAAAAGTACTCTTTAGTTATGTCTTGGTTTTGGAATTCTATGCTGTCAGTGATTAGTGACACATTTATGTTTCTAAAGATTGTCAAGGAGATTTGGGATGCTGTGAAGCTCACCTACTCTAAAGTGCATGATGCTACTTAAATCTATGAGATCAAGACTAAAGTAGCAGCCACCAAGCAAGGCTCCCAGTCCATCACTAAGTATGCAAACCTCTTGCAGACATTGTGGCAAGAGTTAGACCACTACTATTGCATTCAAATGAAATGTGTCAAATCTTAAGAGATTTGACAAGAATTCTGTAGAATTCTCTGAAGAATTATGGAGAATGATAGAAACAGAGAGAGAATGGAGAAGAAACGCAAGAGAATAGAGAGAATTCGAGAGAAAGAGAGAGAGGAATGAGAGGGAAATAAGAGAATGATTCAATTCAATATCTCGATCCTCCTTATATGTGATCAGGTCCTTTATATAGGATCCTGCAATTACATTCATGCCAACCAACTTATTTACATAGTTACCCTCTTCTAGAGTTAGCTAGTTGCTTCCCTTAACTACCGCACATATATGCTAGGCCCCCCTTTTACACAGTATCTTCTACTTCTACATATTAAGATCGTGACAAATCCCCTCCAGCTTGAGATAATTCTTGTCCTCAAGAATACTAAGCAGGCTGGTTACCTGAGGGAATTGCCTGAGCAGGTCAGACAAATATTCCCAGGTGTTGTTATCAAGGGAAAGGTTTGACCATTTCACCAACACTTGGATGATAGGGGCCTCGTGGTTGTATAATACTCACTTGTCTAGGATAGAGCTGGGAACTGCCGTGATATCTGTATCTACAGAGAGCTACGATAAATTGAAGGATGCTTGCTGTGTTCCCATTGATGTCTTGAGCAAAGAGACGTGGAAAATCGAGTGAATTCTAGATCCTTTAGGGAGCTGTAGTCGGTATGCTACCTTTCTCGCCTTGGCTTCAATCACATAAGGTCCGTAGTACCTGGGGCTTAGTTTGTTCACCTAGCCCTTAGCAATCGCCTTAAGGTGGGCTGGCCTGCCTTTGAGGTATACGCTTTCCCACACGTTGAACTCCCTTTCGCTCATCTTCTTATCAGCGTACTGGTTCATACGGTTTTGATCTAATGCTAGCTCTTCTTTGAGCTATTGCAAAACTCTTTGCCTCTTCTCTAAGTATGCCTCTACAGTGGCCATTGTTGTGTGCTCCCCCACTGCTGGAAGTTGTGGAGGCTGATATCCAAACAATGCTTCGAAGGGGGTTCTTTTGATAGATGCATGGTGCCTGGTATTGTACCACCATTGAGACAGGGAAATCCACTTATGCCACCCTTTACGATGCAAGAAACACAAACACCTCAAGTAGCCTTCCACACATTGATTAACCCTTTCCGTTTGGCCATCCGTTTGAGGATGGTAAGCTGTAGACATTTTAAGCTTCACCCCTAGGGATTTCATCAACTTTTGCTAGAACAAGCTTGTAAAGATCTTGTCCCTATCTGAAATTATCGACTCGGGAATCCCATGTAGCTTCATCACTTGATCCAAGAAGGCTCTAGCTACTTCTTGGGCTGAATAGGGATGGGTTAGGCCAATGAAGTATGCATGCTTAGGGAGCCGATCCACCACCACTAAGATGCAGTCCCTCCCTTCTGACTTAGGAAGACCTTCAATAAAATCCATACTTATGCTCTCCCAAGCTTGTGTAGGTATGGGTAAGGGCTGTAACAAGCCTGGCTGGGCCACAGTTTCATACTTACATCTGCTACACATGTCACACGCCATCACATACTTAGTCACATATCGTTTAAGGTGAGGCCAATAGAAAATTTGTTTCACCTTATGATATGTGTTCTGAATTCCCGAGTGCCCTCTCATTGGAGACTCATGAAGAGAACTCAGTATCTTTTTTCTCAATTCCTCGTTCCCACCAATTACGACTCTACCTTTGTACCTCAATATCCCTTGATGCAATGTATATCCCGGCTTCCCATCGAGACTTAGAATCAACTGCTCCAATAACTCTTTCATTTAGCCGTCTCCTTCATAGCTTGTCTCAACTTCCCGGTACCATTTGGGGGTGACCACAGTAAGGGCAGCTGCTTCTCTTTCTTCTGGGCATCTAGATAGGGCATTAGCAACTACATTTTTCTCTTCCCTTCTTGTATTGTTTGCTATAGTCTAGGCCCATAAGCTTAGACATTCCCTTCCTTTGGAGGTGGGTATGAAGCTTTTGCTATGGTAAAAAATTAAGACTTTGTGATTAGTTCTAATTATGAACCGACCTCCTTCTAAATAATGCCGCCACCTTTCAACCGCCATTTTCACTACCAAAAGCTCCTTTTCATATATACTTAGTCCTAGATGTCTATATACTTAGTCCCAGATGTCTAGGGGACAAGGCCTGACTAAGGTAAGCCAATGATTTTCCTTCTTGCATCAACAAAGCTCCCACCCCTCGTATTACATGCGTCAGTCTCCAGTATAAATGGCTTACTAAAGTCTGGTAGCCCGAGCACTGGAGCCTTGCTCATAGCTACCTTTAATTGCTCAAATGCCTTCTCCGCCTTTGGACCCCAATGAAATCCCTCCTCTTTTAACTGCTCCGTCAAAGGTCGGTTGATACTACCATAATTCTTTACAAACTGCCTATAGTACTCTGTTAAGCCCAAAAAGCCCCTCAAGGCCTTAATGTTAGTAGGCCTCGGCCAAGCTATCATAGTAGCCACTTTCCTTGGATCGGTACTCACCTCTGCTCTCGATATAACATGCCCCAGATACTTTACTTGCTTTTGATCGAAGGCACATTTAGACCTCTTAATATACAATTGGCTGTTTTTGAGAACCTCAAATGTAGTTCTTAGGTGTTTCAAGTGTTGGTTGAAAGTTGGGCTGTATATTAAGAAATGATCAAAGAAAATCAGAATAAAATGGCGTAGGTAAGGTTCAAAAACTTGGTTCATGAGTGATTGAAAAGTGGTTGGGGCATTGGTGAGCCCAAAAGGCATCACCAAGAACTCATAATGGCCGTGATGGGTTCTAAAGGTTGTTTTGTGGATATCATTAGTATTCATGCGGATCTGATGATAGCCAGAATGAAGGTCTAACTTGGAAAAATAGGTCGCATTCTTTAGTTCTTCGAGTAGTTATGGGAATGGGCAATTTATCCTTTATGGTTAAGGCATTAAGCTGCCAATAGTCTATACAAAAACGCCACGTTCTGTCCTTTTTCTTGACAATGAGGATAGGGAAAGTGTACAGGCTTTGGCTAGGTCGGATTAAGTACTGTTGAAGCATGTCCTTAACCATTCTTTCAATCTCAGTTTTTTGGTATGGGTGGTATCTGTAAGATCTGACATTAACAGACTTAGAGTTGGGTTTAAGGTTGATTGCGTGGTCAAAGGCTCTTTTGGGAGGTAGGGAGTTAGGTTCTATAAATAGGTACTCATATTTAGCCAAAAGCATATTAAGTTGGTGTAAGAATTGTACCTTCGATTTGTTTGAATCTGTAGTGTGGGTGGCCATTTTCAACTCCCCTTCTTGTTCCTTCCCATCTTCCATCTCTTCTAGTGTTTGTATGGAAAATAATTGGGCTACCTGAGCCCATTTACTCCGAAGCAATCTCTGAAATTTCCTTCCTGTGATCATCTTGCAAGTACCATTCTCTCTGCTACCGGTAAGGGTCAGCTTCTTTCCCTCTTCAAATGTTACTTCCATCCAATTGAAATCAAAGCTGATAAGGCTCACATTTTCATCCAATCCACCCCAAGTACTGCATCGTAGCCCCCTAGCTTAAGCAACCTTAGGTCAGTCTCGAACAACTTCCCTTGCATCTCCTAGCAAAATCTAGTGCAAGCTGATTTGCTTAGCACTCTATGCCCATTAGCAACTGTCACAAACAATGGCTGGGTCCCTGTCAGCTTGCATTGGAGTCTCTTGGCAGTACCCTCCTCCAAGAAACTGTGGATACTCCCACTATCAATCAGGATTATCAGGCTCCCCTCCTAAACCCTTCCTTCCAGTTTAATAATTTTATTGTTGGTTAGCCCGTTAAGGCGTGCAAGGATATTTCTCCGTTATCATCCCCTACTACTTCTATCACTTCTTCTAATCCATCTCCTTCTTCTTCTTCTTCTACTTCTTCATCCTCTCCTTCTAGCAAGAGCAACTGCCTCTTGCATTGGTGTCCTGGGAAATATTGGTCACCACATCTGAAACAGAGTCCTAGTTGCCTTCTTTGATTTGTTAACCTCCCATTCTATCTTGTTAAGGAAGGAACAAGTGCGGTAACTATCATACTTCTCTACCCCGGATTCACCCTTACCATTTCCCTACTGTACCCCTTCACCATCGATCCTATTAGTCCTATATTGACTCCCCTACTCTACTGCCACTGCTTTTTCATGATGGCTTCTATCAAAACTTCTTGTAGCCTAGCATCCTCAACTACTTGTTCCACCGTCTCAGGTGATAAAATCTTGACCAAAGGCCTAAGCTCCTCACTTAACCCACTCATGAAGCTGGAGACAAAGTAAGCTTCAGAGAGATGGGGGTTTAGGGTGACCATTATTGATCTTAGCTCCTCGAATCAGGCTTGATAAGATTGCACTCCTCCTTCTTGTCTGAGTTTATTGAATTCCTCCACCACTTCCATTCTATTTCTATCTCCAAACCTCTCACACAATTTCTTAGCAAACTCCTCCCACAGACATTCTCCTCTAGCCTGTGACCACCCTTGGGACTAGGCATCCCCTGCACTATTAAGGTAGACAACTGCTAATGCTACTCGATGCTCATCTGGAACATTGTGCCAACCAAACATCTGCTCACATCTTCTTACCCCCCACCTAGGATTACTCCCTTCAAACAGGGGGATATCTAATTTAGGCATAGGAAACCCCGGTTGATTAATTGTAACCGGTCCTTCCCACCTTAGATCTACCCCCATATCCCTTTCTTCTCTCGGAGCAACCTCAATTTCAGAGAGTCCAACATTCCTATTCCTCACTCTTTGCCGAGTTAGAATTGGTTTGGTTCTTTCTCTAAGGGGAAAATCAGGTGATAGACTTACCTGATTTTAGCGTGTAAACATCGCCATAAAATTCTACAGTTGGTCTCTGATTTGAGCTCCAACTTCATCCCTGATTCCATCCAATCTCTCCAAACCCCCTAACGATGCGTCCATCTTCTGATCCATCTCCATGATCGCATCGTGATTGCGGTTGGATCCAATTTCCAGCAACTCTACTCGAGCTTGCAAGTTAGTCACTGTCAACTGAAATTGGTGCACTTATGACTCAAAGTTCTTCATTCGAGTTCCCTCCACCATTGCTGTTATCGACTTCCCTTGGCCCGAATTTGCTCTGATACCAAATTGTTAGATCTTAAGAGATCTAATGAGAATTCTCTAAAGAATTCTGGAGAATGATAGAAACAGAGAGAGAATGGAGAAGAAATGGAAGAGAATGGAGAGAATTCGAGAGAAAGAAATAGAGAAATGAGAGTGAAATAAGAGAATGATTCAGTTCAATATCTCGATCCTCCTTACATGTGCTCGGGTCCTTTATATAGGATCCCGCAATAACATGTTGTCAAAACCCTAGGGTGTCTTAGGGTTTGAATAGGAATTTAGAAGAAGAAGAACATAATTAGAGGGAGAGACAGAACATATTAAGGAAAAAAAAAGAAAGAATGAGAGAGAGAGACACACACAACAATGAGAGAAAGGTAAGAGTTTATTATTCTTCAGAGATAATCCTCCTTACTCCTGTGTAGGTCTTTTTATAGAGCCTCTAGTACAATCACCCACCTAATTAACATTATAGCCAAACCACTAGCTGTTTATACAATTTCAGATAGTTAGCCCTTAACAGCTTATACAAGGTAAATGCCACTCAATTAAAATCCTACCCTAGGGTCGTGACAAATCGCCACCCCTTCAAACAATTCTTGACCCCAAGAATTGACAGTGAAGACTATGGTTCAGCCAATCCCTACCTTCAATACTTGTTGCCGCCTTCTCTTCTTCATACTATTTTGCCCTTCCCCTTTGAGTGGTAGAAATGTAGCAGCATTCACAGCCTCTAGTTGTTCCACTGCTGCCTCAGCTGTTCCTTCAAATACATCAGTCAGCATAGGATGCAGTTGTGATTCCTTCCTGATAATCACTTTGCACTCACTAGTTTCTTCATGGGAGACATCCTCCTCTTCTTCTTCCTTTTCCCCTTCCATATTCATCAGTTGTCTTTTACATTGATGGCAGGGGCTAAATTTGTCTTCACACCTAAAGTATAACCCTAATTGTTTCTTTTGCTCTATCAAATTACCCTTCATGCCATTATTATAGGGTTGTGCTTTGGTTGCCTTTGGATTAGGCCCTGCAAGCAAAAACCTAGAGTTACCACCTCCGTATTGCCCGACTAATAAACTCGGCTCGTAGGGAACATTATGCTTCTTGAAAATGGCCTCTAAGGTCATTTCTTGTAGCCTAACTTTTTCTGTAGCCTGCCCTACCATCGTTGGCATCATCATCTTTACCATGGATCGTAGCTCCTCCTTCAACCCACTCACAAAAATTGATACCACATACTATTCGGAAAGTCCAGGCTGAATTGTACATACTAATGATCTCAATTCTTCAAAATGGGCAAGGTACTCCATTACAGTACCTTCTTGCTTCAGCTTACTAAATTCTTCAATAATATATGTCATCTCCTTCTCACTAAAGCGGTCACAGAGGCCATCCAAGAAAGCTTTCCAACCTTCCATCTTAGACCCACCCCTAGTACCAAGAATCTGCTACTTCGTTCAAATAAGCTGCTGCTAGAGTCACTTTTTGATCCTCCGTAGTCTGGTAGAGATGAAAGAATCCTTCACATCGTCGTAGCCACCACCTTAGGCTCTTTCCCTCAAAAAGAGTATTTCCAGCTTTGGCATGGGTGCATGGCCGTGCGCCACCGGTTGCACATTCCTTCCCAGATTTTCTCGAACTAACTGCTGCTTTGCCTCCTCCAGAACTCCTTTCGGCCACGATTGATTACCCTGATGCGGCAAAATCGGCTCTGACGCCTGCCTTGGTGGAAATTCCGGTGGCAACCGAAACTGGGGTAGAGAGGCCAACATATTTAACATATTGTTGATCCTCTGCCCTTGTTGTTCCACAGTTTCTTGGCACCTTTGGACAAATTCTTGGCATCTTTCGACTGTTTCTTGTTGCTTTTCCGATGCCGCTTGCATGACTTCCTTCCACTCGACCAATTCTTCCCTCTTTTAGCGCATGCCCTCATGGGTGTGATTGCCAAACTCCATGGTTTCCAACCTCACCTCCAATTGCCTCAAGCGTGTTCCTTCAACCATCGCTTCTTGCTCCTCAATCACACTGGGCCCTGCGATTGTTGGCTCTTCTCCTTCCGCACTAGAGCGGCAATTAACCTCTGCTATCGCCACTTCCATCGCCGGACCAACCGACTCTGCTTCCTCTTCCCTTACTTGCTGGAATCACAGTTGTGGGCCGACAATTCCGAAATTCACTGCCATGGGACTACCTCCTACTTCGCTTTCTGTTTTCGACCCTCAAGATCGTCCGGCTTTGCTCAAGTCTCCCTACTCAATCACCGACCCTCCTGAAATGGGCTGAATCTTGAATCCGCCAGCCTTGTAATTTTCGTAATCACCAGAATTCACTGCTTCTTGAGTCGCCACCTGTAACTCGGTCAATTCCACCCCAATCTCAAATTGCTTCACCAGCTTTGCGTCCATTTGTAAGCTTTAATCAAGAACGCCTCTTGCACCTGCACCAGCTTTGCGTCCATCATACTGCCTCGTCTTGGGTTGCACCTTGCTCGCGTCCGTCAACCCAGATCACCTGCTTTCATCCGTCCGTTCTACCCTTTGTAATTGAGTCGGACTTGCTAGAAAATTCCGATGTCGCGCCTCAAACTGAACCCGCTGAAATCTGGGTCCGCTATTGGATTCTTTGTCACCGGAATTGTCGGAATTATGACTAGAACTAGTTGGATCCAATACCACAATGGCTTCTGCCCGGCACTGTTGGCTTGAGTTTAGTCCAACCTAGGAAAATTTTTGTTCCAATTTCGCGTTCAATTCCAACCCAAGTTGGAATTTGCTTAAAAAATGGCCGAACTTCTTAGACAAGAAGCATCGGTCTTGAATTCAATCAAGACTAAATCTGGAACCTTCACTGACCGTTGACTCACAACCGGAATTCGCCTTCTAATTCCTATCGGACTCCTACTCCAATTCCGACCCCAAAACCGTCAGACGCACTAACCCCCAAGGGTAGGGGTGAGCACAACTTCGGTTAAACCGAAGTAACCAAACCGAACCGACCGAACTTGTCGGTTCGGTCCGGTTATTTTTTTTTTAAATTTTGATTCAGTTAATTTTTTTAAAAAATTATGTTTTTGGTGTTCGGGTCGGTTATTTACTTAAAATAACCGAAATACCCGAACCGAACCCATAACCCTCCTCCACCCGAAACCCCTCCCCTCCCACACACACACACGCGCGTGCGCGCGCGGGGGCGCAGCACCCCACATGCAGACTGGCAGACCATGGCACTCCACGCAATCCACCTTCCTTCTGACAAAGTGTGGCACCCCATGCCACGCGGGTTCTGGTCTTCATCCCCATAGCCTTTCCCCATATCCTTCTCATGTTCTCCACTGGGGTGCACAGTGCACTCATTCTCCCTGCGAATCTGCAATGTCCCTAAGGCTCTCATGTGTTGTTTTCTCTTGAATCTTCGTCCCTTTTGATGGTGCCGCTGTGTCTGCCTATTCTAACAGTGTCGTCGTCCCTTCTGACGGTGTTCTCCATCCCTCGCCTCATTGGGAGTCCCTTCTCTCTCCTTCCACCATCCCTCGCCGATGGCGAAGACAAAGACGAAGGTTGGAGATGAAGACGAAGACGACTCTGATGGCCCCTTCAGTAAGTTTTTTGGCTACTTCTATTTTTTATTGAAACCTAGATCTACTAATATTCAACCATTAGATGCTTTTGATTTTCGGGTATGTGGGTTACCGTGGTTTGAGGAATCCGATGATCGGTTCCGATCATCGGAATCACCGGCCGGCTAAGTGGCCTGGGGCAACAGCAAGGCCGAACTAATGTTTGGTCTCTTGCTTATTTTGTGTTCCAGTTCGGTTTTCGATTCGGTTCGGTTATCACGCTTCCAATTTCGGTTAATTCGGTTTTTGTTAATTCAGTTTGTTAGGGGTAGTCGGTCGGTTCGGTTCGGTTCATGATTTTTGATCGGTTCGGTTCGGTTGTAACCGATTGCACACCCCTACCCAAGGGTGTTGGAATTCAATTGCAACCAAAATCCCTTGTCGAACTTTCGTACCAGCCTCATACCCTTGGTTTGGTCGTGTCGCTTCCGTCGAACTTGCGTACCTGACCCACCTCGCCGGCTGCCAAGAATGCTGGCTTCCCTTGTCACCCGCTTTGCTACGACTTAAAATCCGAGCCGTCGTCTCCAAAACTAGCTTCGTCTTTCAATTCCGACCAAAAAATCTTCGTAGTCACAGCCTTTCGTTCTACGTTGCGAATTCAAGATCGCCCCAAGCTTGTGTCCACTTCTTACCCAATCGCCTACTAGTGGTTAGAAGTCAGAATTTGTTGGAATCATCGCCAAGAATTGCACCAAGGAATTCAAGATCGCCCGGGCCTGCTTCCACGCCATGCCTTCACTCACCCAATCACCATCCAAAGGCCGCAAGCCTCTGACTCTGATGGAATTAATTGTTCTAGAGTCATTGAACTTGTTGCTTCTTGAATTATCTCCGACTTGGTCAAGTCCAGAAATCTTGAAGCAGCAAAGAACTGCACGTTGAGCAGGAGGTATTCTTTGGGAAGCGAAGCAGGAGGTTCCGACTGATTCCGGCGGATTCCAATTGAGACAGAATTAGTTGGCAAAATCTGAAGCTGCTAAAAAGGTGGATTAGGTTTACCGGAACCAATTCCGATTGCCAAGGGGATCCTTAAAAACTAATCAAGAAGCTGTGATAGGTGAATTCTTAGGAATTGAACCTATCAAGATGGCCAAAGAACTTCTTGAATGTGCCCAACCATTTGGGAAAACATTTAAGGAAACATGTGATGCGACGAGGGAAGCAATCAAGGACGTTGACAGAAAGTTGGACGACCTTTTGATTCTAGTTTCACTTAAATTTTTTCGATTGAATGTTTTTCTAAGGAATACTTTGCTTCCTTCAACTATATCGGAAGCAAGAATTACATAGAGGAGCTTAACAAGCTGAAGCAAGAGGGATCGATTTTGGAATATTTGGTCAGATTTGAGAAATTGGAATATTTGGTCAGATTTGAGAAATTGAAAGCAGTTATGCTCAAATTCCATCCAACTTTAATCGAGTCTTATTTTGTGTCAAAATTCATTAATGGTCTTGATGATGTTCTAAGGTTTAGTGTGAAAATGTTTTTCCCTACTACGGTGGAACAAGCGGCGAAGAAGGCAAGGTTCCAAGAAGTGGCACTGAAAGCCATTTATAGAAAGCACGGGTTGCCACTAGAAAATTATTCTAAGAGCAGCTCGCAAGTTCGTAACGGACCACATGTCACTACAGGAGTTTGGATGGAAGAGTCAGGGCCAAAACAACTTGACAATAGCTTAAGGATGCTGATATAGAAGCTGTTGAGGGTGGACAGGCAACCGACGAGGACTCAGACCAAAGAAAAAAACTAGAGGCTGAGGGCAAGAATGGGTCTGAGGAAGCAGATTCTAAGAGTATTCTACTTTGCATTTGGTTGTGGAAAAAGTTGAGGAGTCACAAGTCAAGGAAATTCTAGCTGAAGAAATTAACCTTGTCGTTTTGAGCAATTTTGATCCCGATCCATATGACAGTATTGCTGTCATTTCACCTGGTGTGGACCAGATTCGGATGATGAAAGAAGAAAAGCTGCTATTTGGTTAAAAAGTTTTGACATTGAAGAAGGGACCCTTAACATGTCGATCCTTGGAATTTACATTTTATTTTGGCAGCAAGAACAAAAGCAATAGAATGCAAGAGAAGATGGGACAAAGCTGAGGAGAAAAAAGAAAGTAAGGAAAAATAGGAGAAGAATAAATCTGATTGTTAAGACTAGAATTGGATGAAGAACAGGAATTAGCAGCTGTTAATTCTTGGGGACAAGAATTGTTTGAAGGGGTGGGGATTGTCACGACCCTAGGGGGTAGTACTGTAATTGGGAGGGTATTAACCTTATAAACCGTTAGGCTCTAACTAAAGGATTTGGTTGGTTAATAGGCGGGAATGGATTGATTGTATAACAGGTTTTGTTAGGCTACTTGTTAGGTTGTTAAGTAGTTAGAAGCGTTGTTCCTGAATTAGTTAGAGGTTCTATATGAAGGAACCTACAGCATTGTGGAAGGATATCGGTTGATTGAATAATCAATTCCACTTTGGATTCTTGACTCTGAAGCCACAGATCATATGACATGTTCCTCATACTTATTCATCTCTTATACACCATGTCCCAGCTCTAGAAAAATAACTACGACTGATGGATCATTGACCACTTTGGCTGGTGTAAGAACCCATATTTTCATGAGGTTGTCAAGTAATTTAAGCAAGTTTAGAATATTGAAAAATTGGTTTAATAGCAGTTATAAGTACCGAATCGATTGTAGGGAATGCTTCGGGGTGAAATTGTCCAAGGAAAATGATATGGTCTCAATGAGCGTTCCGACATAAGATTTATGGTATCGAAAGAAATTGGATCGGGAACGATTTTCGATACAGCTAAAATACAACTGCTATTTAGACTACAAAACTGAATCATCGTAGGGGACTTTCGAGAAGTCAACGGAAGCCTGAGGGGACTCTGATTTTTCGTAATGAGCAACTCTTCAGTAGTTTCGGGATGAAACAATAGCCCGGTGAGGACACTTGGGCGAAATCGTCATTATCGAGTAACTTTGAAGTTATTAATTTTGCGTTTTTGGTATTGTAATGCAAATTAATTTGAGGTTTAAGGGCATAGTTATAATAAGGGAATTACCCAAATGATATTATGATAAAATTGGGAATTAATGTACAATTTTCATATATGTGGGTGTATTACATAGATATATATATATACATATACATATACATATACATATACGCGTGCTGTGTGTGCACGTGATGGTCGCCCATGGCCTGCAACTCCAAGCCATGCTCTGCAACTCCACGCCCTGCAAACGTTATGGCAATTTGAGTGTGTTATATGCAATGAGGCATGGCTAAGGAAGTTGTGGTTTGCCTATAAATAGCAAGCAAAGAAGAAGTGGAGGATCAGAGAGTTGAAGAGAGAAGCTGGCCGAGGGAGAGAGATCGAATGAGAGAGCTCGTGAGAGCCATGGCCGAGAAGAGAAGCTGGGATAAAGAGAGAGAGATCGTGGGAGATGATGAAGGCCATTGGCTGGTGTCCGTTGCAGTAGCAAGCGGCCATAGCTGCAAGCTCCAAGCGGCCATGGCCGCAAGCTCGAGCGAAGCAGGGCAGCAGCAGCAAGCTGCGACGGTGTGCGGGCGGCGGTTGCTGAGCGCGCGGTGGTGCGGTGCGGCGTCCGACGATGGCTGGAGGCGGGCAAATGCAGCCATGGCCTCGGCCAGAGGAAGAAGGCAGCAAGCTTGGCCGAGCACGAGGAGAGAGAGGGAGAGGTTGTGCGAGTGAGAGAAGAGCGATGTGGGTCGCCGGAGGCAACCGAAGTGGTGACATCAGCTTGCGGCAGCCATGGCCGCGAGGTAGGGGTTGCAAGACGAAGCTGGGTGACGCACGAGCAGGCATCAACGGCGATCGGTGAAGTCACAAGAGGCTGGCGAGGTGGCCGGTGGTGGCAGCAGTCGTGAAGACGGCCGGCGGAGCAGGGGCCATGCTCGTTGGTTGGGCGGAGAAGGAGCAGGGGAGGTAGGAGGAAGAAGATGAACAGGAAGAAGAAGAAAGAAAAAAGAAAAAGAAAAGAAAAAAAAATGAAAAAAATAGAGAAAAATATTAGAAAAATCTCAAAAAATAGGATTTGGAGATTTGGTAATATTTCAGAGATTTTGGCAAGATAAATTGTCTGGGCACACGTTTTGAGGATATGACGCATATCGAGAAAGCCTGAGAGGCTAAGTTAAGATAAATAAAATTTCTTAAAAAATTTCAGAAATTCAGGAATATTATTTTATGAACTGTCATAATGAAATATTTGAAAAATATTTAGTTTGGATTTATATAGGAAGAAATAGAGAACAACATAAAGAAAATGCAAGAAATTATGAAAAAATAGGTTTTAATGCTTATTTAAATAAATGTGGTGTTTAGAATGCTTTGAGGCTTAAGTTGAAGTGACTTGTGCGAATTTTGAGGTTGGCACGCAAATCGAGACGATGCGCAAATTTTAAGACAATGCGCAAATATCGAGGTAGCTTGATAAGCTTGACAAGGTAAGTGATACTTCCCAACTGAATTTAGTTTTATGGGAAATGCTTGGTTTGTAAGTGGTTCAACTCAAAACCCAATTTTAAGTAAATAATTTTATCATGTTGTCATACCTTAATGTGAGCATATCATGTAGATTGCATTTACATGTATTGATGATGAAATGTGCATAAGTTCACGATGATATTATTGATTGTGCATCGCATAAGGGTTTGGGATTATGGACTGGCACCGCTGCTCTACCAAGGGTGCACCCATACACCTCGGCCTGGTAAGGAGGCTGTAAAAATGGGGAGCAGCAATTGGGTGTAGTTGACTCAAACCGAAATGATATAGAAATGATATTTTGCATTTTGCATTCATGTACGAAATATGTTTATTGTTCTCTTACTTAGATGATTCATTATCTAACTTGGGCTTTGTCCCTAGAATATTCAAACGTTCCAGATAGAGATTGTAACAGATACAAGGATAAATGAGGCATGAAATGACACTTAGCAAAGTGCATGATGAATTGAATGATGAATGAAATTTATGTTATGTAGTCCATGTATTTAAGTTCTGTTACTTTGAAATCTGAACATTTTGAGGAATGATGATGTAAGATATAATTTATGATTAAGTTGAGGAATGATGATGTATAACCTTATTTATGGTTAATGAAGATGTAAAGATTGATTTATGATCAATGTTAAGATATCATATTCGATTCTAGCTTTCGCAATAGATGTGTATAATGATTATCTTTCGAGATAAATGATTGAAAATTTTGAGATAAATATGAGGAATGATGTGATTTAGGTTAGTGTTTGAAAGAAAAAATTATTATCCCAGAAAGTGTCCTAAATTATAACACGCTTGAGAAAGTAGGGCGTTACAGCTGGCCCAGGGGATGTCCTTATAAACAGGCATCTCACCCTCAAGAATGTTCTTCATGTCCCTAAACTCTTTACAAACCTTGTATCCATTTAAAAACTCACCGCATATGTTAATTGTCGTGTCATTTTTTCTCCAACTTTCTATGAAATTCAAGAACATGACACGATGAAGATGATTGGGCATGCAAGGGAAAGGGCTGCGCTCTACTACCTTGAAGAACTCAATGAGCATCCCAATAAGAGGAAAGTTTCTCCTGTCTCATTCCTAGCTAGGTTCAATAAAGATAAGTTCTGGCTACATCACTTTTGTCTTGGTTATCCCTCTTTTATGGTTCTTAAATTGTTGTTTTCTTCCTTATTCAAGGGTCTAGATGTTAGAGATTTTCACTGTGATGTGTGTGAATTTGCAAAATACAAAAGAGTCTCATTTCCCCTTTCTAATAAAAGTAGTCGTCTTCCGTTTACACTAATTCACAGTGACGTATGGGGTTGTTCTACTGTTCCTAAGATCTTAGGGGCCCGTTGGTTCATTTCCTTTGTTGATGATTGTACTTGGGTTGTCTGGTTGTATATGCTAAAGACTAAATCTAAAGTGTGGATTGTTTTCCCATTTTCTACAACATGATTAAAACTCAATTTGGGGTTGAGATAAAAAGTTTAGGTCTGACAATGCTAAAGACTACTTCAATCAGTCTTTATCGATTTTCTTTCAACAAAGGAGCATACTTTGAATCTTCTTGCATTCATACTCCTCAATAAAATGGAGTGGCTGAGAGGAAAAATGGCTATCTTTTAGCTGTTACTAGGGCTCCTCTTTCACAATAATGTTCCAAAACATTATTTGGGGGGAAACAACCTTAATAACCACATTCCTTATTAACTGGCTACCCTCTAGGAGTTTTGATTCACGAAGTCCCATTCAACTTCTCACAAAGGCCTTTCTTGGATTCCATGCATCTAACTGCCTCACACCCAAAGTGTTTGGTTGTCTCACTTTTGTCCATGTTTATACTCCTAATAGAGGCAAACTTGATCCTCGTGCCATCAAGTGTGTTTTTATTGGGTATTCCTTCATCCAAAAAGGCTATAAGTGCTATCATCCTCCTACCAAGAAATTTTTTATTTCAGCTGATGTTACATTTGTCGAGAATACCTCCTATTTTGCTCACCCTTATCCTCAGGAGGAGACTGTGGTACCAGAAGATAGGCATATGGATTTGTTCCTCCTTGACCCATGACCCATCTTCTTCTTCTCTATCTTCTCCTACCTCAAAGGACTCCCCAGGTATGATACAAGGGAAGACTCTACCGCTTACTTTCTGTCCACTATAGGTATACTCAAGGAGAAAAGCACTAGTTCCTCCACCTATGTAGGTTACAACATCTGATCTAAGTCCTGCTCCTGCTCCTGACATTTTTCTAGGTATTTCTCCTACTAAACCTGAAATATCAACCATCATACCTGCTGCTGAATCTGATTTGAGTGACCGTGATTCACCTAGTACTAGTGACCTTGACTTTCCTATTGCCCTTAGAAAGGGAACAAGGACCTGTACAAAACCCCCCACTACATTTGTTCATGACCTATTCAAAACTGTCTTCTAGATATAAAGCCTTTCTCACTAGCCTGAACACAATTCCTATTCCAAAGATCTTTTCTGAAGCAATAGGTAATGAGAATTGGAAGAATGCCATGGAGGTAGAGATGGCCTCTCTAGAGAAGAATCAAACTTGAGAATTGGTCAGTTTGTCGAAAGGAAAACATTTGGTGGGGTGTAAGTGGATATTTACTGTAAAGTACAGGTCATATGAATCCTTAGATAGGTACAAAACAAGATTGGTGGCTAAAGGATATAGACAGACTTATAGGGTAGACTATCTGGATATTTTTGCTCCAATTGCAAAACTGAATACATTAAGGGTGCTATTGTCCTTAGTTGCTAATTTAGGCTGGGCACTGCAACAGTTTGATGTCAAGAATGCTTTCTTGCATGGTGGCCTAGAGAAAGAAATTTACATGGAATTGCCACAAGGATTTGGGCTAAAGACTAAGGCAAATGTGGTGTGCAAGTTAAAAAAGGCTATGTATAGACTGAAACAATCACCAAGAGCATGGTTTGGTCGCTTTACAAAGGTTATGCTTGGTATGGACTACAAACAAAGTCAAGGTGATCATACCTTGTTTGTCCATCACTTAGCTATAGGGGGAGTGACAACATTACTGGTATATGTGGATGACATTATTGTAACCAGTGATGATATATAGGGCATGGAAACATTACGAAGATGTCTGGTCAAGGAGCTTGAAATCAAAGAATTGGGCATATTGAAGTGTTTCTTAGGAATAGAGGTGGTTCATTCTAAGGAAGGAATTTTTATCTCCCAACAAAAATAAATACTTGATCTCTTAACAGAAACAAGGACGTTAGGAAGTAAGACTGTTGACACACGAATTGAGCCTAATCACCAATTAGTAGAGGTCTCGGAGGATGGTGTGGTAGACAAAGGATCCTATTAGAGACTAGTAGGAAGGCTCATTTACCTAGCACATACTCAGCCAGACATTGTTTATGCAGTGAGTGTGGTCAGTCAATTCATGCACAACCCTAAGGAGACTCACCTAAAAGCAGTATATAGGATCTTGCATTACTTAAAGGGGACTCCTAGAAAAGGTATACTATTCAAAAAGGAAGAAGCAATGTCTCTTGAAGCCTATACAGATTCTGATTATGTAGGATCCGTGGTGGATAGGAGATCTACATTAGGGTATTGCACATTCCTAGGAGGTAATCTTGTGACTTGGAGAAGTAAGAAGCAAAATGTTGTGGCTCGATCAAGCGCTGCAACAGAATTCAGGTCAATGGCCCTAGGGATCTGTGAGTTACTATGGCTTAAGATATTATTGGATGACCTTTAAATCAATTGGACATCACCTATGAGAGTCTATTGTGACAATTAATCAGCTATTAACATTACACACAATCCAGTTCAACACGACCAAACAAATCATGTTGAAGTGGATAGGTATTTTATTAAAGAAAAATTAGACAATGGACTGATTTGCACCCCATTTGTAACGTCAAGTGATCAACTTGTAGATATTTTGAGAAAAGGTCTACCGGGAGCTATGTCAAAGGTTACTAAGCAAGATTGGAATGCATGACAATAAAATGGCTTTTTGGTAATTTTAGCTATTTTCCAATTGTAACTATTTTAATGTAGTAACTCTTTTGATGAGAAAGCTTTTGTTTGATATGTCATGGGAGCAGTCTCATAAGTTTTTGAGCAGTAGTCTTGTCGCCATGTGCAATGTGTTGAATTTAGAACCAAAATAAGCTGAATCTTAGGAAAGCTTACTTAATCTCTTATTGAATTTGAGTATGAGATATATATACACGAGAAACCACGTAAACTATCTCCTAAAAATTAGGAACAAATTTGAATTAGATTTAGAAGATAAAATAAACTTCTAATACTTAAATTTCTGGAGTCATCTTTTTCTTTTTAGCGAGCTACCTCATCCCTTTAATCTCGAAAACTTCTTTGATCTCCTAGCAGCTTTATTCACTAATCTTGGGCATTCCTTCTACTTGTTCCAACACTCTCCCTCAAACTGGTGAATAAATATTCGTCATTCCCAGCTTGCCAATAAGTGATTCAAAACCTAGTCTTACCATTGTTTTGATAAGCACATAAGCAATTTGACTTTTGTAGGAATAAAGGACAAATTAATTCTTTCCTCTTCAATTTCTCACTTTGTAAAACATTGATTAATTCTCACATGCTTCATTCGATCATGTTATACTAGACTGTTGACAATACTAATTACTGATTTACTATCATTGGACCCTCCTGTTTGCTATGACAAATGAATATGTAAATCTCTCATCAATCTTTCTAATCAAATTACTTCACAAATCCCTTAAGCTATGGTCTGGAACTCTACCTTGGCACTGCTGCGGGCAACAATTGTCTGTTTTTTTACTTCTCTATATAACCAAGTTTCACCATAACTTAGTGCGATAATTTGAAATTGATTGGCTATCTTCAATAGACCTGGCCCAATCTGCATCGACAAAACACTCAATCAAGATAGCCTTGTTTCCATTTGCTGCATGTTTTGTAAACAATGTATGGTTTGCCTGCTCCTGTGGATATCCTAACTAATTAAGAGTCTTACTAAACTTCTTGAACCATGTTCTTGGTGACTGTTTCAACTCATATAAAGACTTCTTAAGCTTACATAACTTTCTAACTTCCACTTCTTGTTAAATTCTAGGAGGAATCCTCATATACATTTCCTTATCCAGTTCTCCATTGAGGAGGGCTTTTTTAATAGCTAATTGATGTTGAATCCTTTCTAAATTGATAGCAAGAGGGAGTAATATTGTGATAGAATTTAATTTAGCCATGAGAGCAAACGTCTCTTCATAGTCAATCCCATGAGTTTGGGTGAAACCCTAGGCGACCAATCTAGCCTTATATCTATCAATACTTCCATCTGCATGATATTTCACTGTGAATATCTATTTACACCCGACCACCTTTTTGTTCGAGGGTAACTCTACTATGTCCCAAGATTTGTTGCCAACAAATGCTTTTATCTCCTCTAAAACAACAACTTTCCACTTTGGATCCTTCAAAGCACATTGGATGGTCTGAGGAACTAAAATATTGCCGATACTTGCAGTAAAGGCCTTGAACTGTGGAGACAAATTTGAATAAGCCAAATGATTAGAAATAGGGTACTTAGCACAAGACCTTACCCCCTTTCGAAGTGCTATAGGAACAGCTAGATCATCAACCATGATAGTGTTGTCCTCGGGTGGACTAGGCTCCAGATCCAATGCTTCGCTATGCTGAGGTTGCTGAGGACCTGTAGGCTGCCGAGAATAAACCAGAATTGGGTTTTCAGGAGTTGTAAGTGGGTTGAATGGGTTTTCAGGAGCTGTAAGGGAGGTTTCAGGAGCTGTAAATGAGTTTTCAGGAGCTATAGGTGGGTTGAGTGGGTTTTTCAGCCATGGTTCACGGATTGAAGAGTCCGGCGCTTAAGATCTAGGCTTCCAGGATTTTGGCTTTGATACCATGAAATAAGTTGAATCTTAGGAAATCTTACTTAATCTCTTATTGAATTTGAGTATGAGATATATATACATGAGAAACCACATAAACTATCTCCTAAAAATCAGGAACATATTTGAATTAGACTTAGAAGATAAAACAAATCTACTGATATTTAAATTTCTGGAGTTATCTTTTTCTTTTCAGTGAGCTACCTCATCCCTTTAATCTTGGAAACTTCTCTTATCTCCTAACAACATCTTTATCCACTAATCTTGGGCATTTCTTCTACTTGTTACCTTGGCACACGCCCACTCTAGTTTATTCTTGTAGATTTTAGTCTTTTGATTGATTTCTCTTTGCAGGAATGTACAGATTCTTTGTCTGATAAAGAGAAGACATTATTGTCCTTGGCAAATATGGGGTACACAATTGAAGAGGCTTCGGTAGCTTTGGATAGATGTGGTGCACACACGATTCCTTTTCATGCTGCTTTGGCATTTAGCTTTATCAGATGATTTTCGTGCTATTATATTGCTGATATTGGTTTATTCTGCTAATATATATTTTTTCTGTGTTATATTTTGCATGTTATATTTTCTACATGTGAATACTTGGTTGTATTTCAGCTTTGGTTGTTAAAATCTTATCTTGATTGGCACTGTATTTCCTTGTGGGACATACTTTTCCTTCTTTCTATATTTCATCAAAGATGCTTTTAATACATTTACATTCTCTTTGAGGGCTTTGCTGAGGAAGAGCACTATTTTTTAGTTCTCCTGTTTTAGTTCTTATAACATGTGTAGACTTTCTTTCTTTCCTTCTTACTTGTTGGCTATTTCTATCATCTTGTTGCTCCCTGGGTCTGTCTAATCCTAGCTTACGGCAAGGGTTCTGTTTAAGTTACTACATTAAGAAGTTGATGTTTTTCCTTATTGGGTTGGTTGTATTGTTGAAGCTTTACGTAACTGCAGTTACTGCTTCTTATTAAATTGAATAAACATCTCACTACCGGAAGTTATTTGCCACAACTTTTTCTCAGGTGGTTTTTTTGTTGCAACCCATTTGGTTTTGTACTAGAGTCGTTAAAATCAAAAAAATTGATGATGTCAGATCATTTGAATACATTTAGTTGCAAACAATTTGGGTTTGTGCTATAGTCATTAAAACCGATATATTTGGTGGTGTGAGATCATTTGAGTAATTTAGACCTTGGCATTTCCACTGATTGATGAAATTTAAGGGGTTCCTGATTGACTTGATCATATCAATTGAAGGGAGAAAACAAATGTGTCATGTTGACTATGTACCATGTCTTAGTTGGGTCATTATTCTCTTCTTTGTTTCTTTCTCTTCATCATGTTGATTAGTATTTTGAGTACTACTGATCATTTGAAATCATTTATACAATTCTCCCATCAGGGAGAATGTGCTTTATCAATTAGGTGATCTAGTATATAACATAATAACTTAGCTTGCCTGTACAGCATGTGCTATTATTTTATTGTGGCAGTGAGCAGACACCAGTTCTATATGCACCCTCATACCACCATGTCTACATCTTGTCTCAAATTTCCATGTCTCATATTGAACCTTCAGTTAATATACTGGATGTCTCACACCACCATGTCTCATATTTCCATTGATCAAGTATATAGATTTGCTGGGTGGTCTTAACCAATTACTTTAGCTAGTTGATAGTGTTGAACTTTGTGCTCCTTTGCAGTTCAGCTGCCCATAACTATTAAAATAAATATCTTTCCTAATAATCCTTCCTTCAAACTGTTGTAGGTCCAGATGCCGCAATAGCTGAACTAACTGATTTTTTATGTGCTGCTCAAATTGCAAAGGCATCAGATGCCTATTCACAAGAACTACCCAATGAGCATAAGGTCTATTTTCATTTTCTTTTCAAGAATAGGGACATAAGATTTTACATCTTATTCAGTTTGTTCTTTTAGTTATCATTGCAAGAGGTTTATTGCCTTTTTGTGCTCATACTCAATAGTTGTCAAAAGGCATGTCCAGTCGAGAGGTGCAGCTCTGTATGCCTCCACACAGCCGAGGTGAGGCACCATCCACTGGGTGCCTGCCTAGGTGCAAGGGCGTGCTCCTCTTGTGCCTTATAACATTAAGGCCCAATAATTGACAAGAAAAAATTATTAAAATAAATTTCAAAACTAAAAAGATTAGAAAAGATTAAACCTTATTTCAAAATGTGAAGATTAAATCCCAGAAAAAAAAAAAAAAACTAAACAGACTACAAAAAATTTATATCAAATCCTAATAACATTAAAGCAAAAATATATCAAAATTTAATCTAATAACATTAAAGCAATCCCCATTCTAGAAAGATTAAAACAAATATATATCAGACTCTAATAACATGAGAAAAAAATGTTGATAGTTATAAATCTAAGAATGATGGATGACTACAATCTTGGGAAAATTGATAGCTGTAATTGTGTTATGTAAACTTTTCTATTTGTAATAATAGAGTACAAATATAGGGTGTAGAGTGAGACACAGACCAACTAACAACCCTTCATTTTTATCTTGACAACCCACTCAATCTTGATTTCTATTTGTATCTCTAGTTATCTTTACTTCTTTTATCAAAAAAAAGTATTATGTTTATCTCTAAACCTCTACTAGTTTTAATCAGAATCCGTTACAATAGCTATATCCTACTTCGTCTAAACCCCTATTTGTTCTCAGCTAATTCTTCTCATCTTAATTTTCATTTATCTTTATTTATTTATTTTTTATTTCTAGAATTTTGAGTGTTAGAAAAATTTTTCTGTCAGTCTTATTTTTCAACTCAAAAGTCAAAACCCCCATTCCGAGAAGATTAAAATGAATTTATATCAAACCCTAATAACATTACGCAAATATATATCAAATCTCAAACATTAACAGAAAACCCCATACCCATTCTAAAAAGATCAAAACAAATTTATATCAAACCTTAATAACATCAAATCAAATGCATATCAAACCCAAAAAACATTAAAACAATTCTTCATGTTGATGTTTTGGACTTCTAGTCCTTTGTTCAAATAATATTAGTTGTATTATAGTGTTGATTATTTGTTATTTATGTTTTTATGGGTTAGCATTTACCTCTTTGTAGGTATGTGTTGAGAATAATGGGGTATAAATATTTTACGCATTTTAAATAAATATGCATCTCGCATCCATGAGGCACACGCTTGCGCCTTGTGGTTTTGATAACTATGCTCATAATCTATAAATTTGTGCAGTGTTAATCTTTTCTTGATCTTTCCAGCCAACACCAAAGCTAATTTATGCTGATGGAAGTAAACACAGGAAGAGGAAATTTATTAAGAGTGAGCTACAGAAGATCAAAAGGCAAAGGAGTTATGATAAGAGGATAATGAGTGAAGATGACGAGACAATTCATCTTCCCAATCCAATGATTGGCTATGGAGTCCCTACAGAAGTGTGCCCAATAGTTCATAGAAGCCTTCCAGAGGCAGCTATTGGGCCTCCTTTTTTCTATTATGAGAATGTGGCCCTAGCTCCCAAGGGAGTTTGGGACACTATTAAACGGTTCTTATACGATGTTGAACCAGAGTTCGTTGATTCAAAATATTTCTGTGCTGCTGCAAGGAAAAGAGGCTATGTCCACAATCTTCCTATTCAAAACAGATTTCCTCTTCTTCCCCTTCCTGCAAGCACCATACATGAAGCATTGCCACTGACAAGGAAATGGTGGCCTGCATGGGATGAAAGAACAAAGTTGAATTGCTTACAGACTGTTATTGGAAGTGCAAAACTAACAGAGAGGATCCGCAAGGCTCTTGAGGACTGGGATGGTGAGCCACCTTTGCATGTGCAAAAGTATGTACTTGAGCAATGTCGAAAATGGAATTTAGTTTGGGTAGGGAGGAACAAGGTTGCACCCCTTGAGCCTGATGAATTTGAAATGCTCTTAGGGTTCCCGAGGAACCATACAAGAGGAGGTGGTATAAGTAGGACTGACAGATATAAATCACTTGGTAACTCATTCCAGGTAAACATTTCTTGCATTCCCTTCTTTATACTGGCAAGGCCCTTTCTATTATCTTTTTTTTTTTGGTTACACGGTACAAATAAACTTTTTGTAAAAAGGTTTTATACACAAGGTTTTTGTTACATCTATTTATTGGAAATTAAAAACCCCATTGTAATGATGTATATTTGCAAAATATCATGGTCACATCATTCCATTTGTACTTTATGTTATTTTCCCTTGTATTTTCATCATATATTTCTATTTAGCCTATCCAATCTCTAATTTACCATCTTTATGGGATAAACCATTACAGGTTGACACAGTTGCCTATCATCTGTCTGTCTTAAAGGACTTATTCCCAGGAGGCATCAACCTTTTATCTCTGTTCTCTGGCATAGGTGGTGCAGAAGTTGCCCTTCATCGGCTTGGTATCCCCCTTAAGAATGCTGTATCAGTTGAAATTTCAGAAGTGAATAGAAATATTGTCAGGAGCTGGTGGGAGCAGACGAACCAGAAAGGGAACCTTATTGACTTTGCTGATGTGCAAGAATTAAATGGTGACCGCCTGGAACAACTCATGAACTCTTTTGGTGGCTTTGATCTTGTCATTGGTGGGAGCCCATGTAACAACCTTGCAGGCAGCAACCGAGTCAGTAGGAATGGGCTGGAGGGTGAGCATTCTTCACTGTTTTTTCATTACCATAGGATTTTAGAGCTTGTCAAGTGTATAATGGGGAAACGAGGATAATAACATTTGGAAGGGCCATTTTGCCTGAAATCTTTTCTGATTCCAAAACCAAAATCCCTGCACCATTTGTTCAAATGAATTGCTAAATGATCCTTTTATGGTTAAATGCAACAGTACTGCTGCCCCTAGGGCTCTTTTGAATGTTATTCTAAGTTGCTGCATTCTCTTTATTGCTAGATTTTGGCATGAAAGCTGTTTCTTATTCTGTTGCTTACACCAATCAGGTCATTGGCATATAATCACATTTGTTCGCAACGTGCCCTGTGGAAGAAATAGATATGACATGAAATGCCATTTTCTTAAGTTGTTACTTGTTGGGTTTGTCATGAAATTTGTTTCATATTCTGGTGCTTAATGAATAGTAGATGTGGCCAAGTAGTTCCTTGTTAGTATGCAACCTAAGCAACTCCTCGTATTCAACTCTTATCTTCGTCGAGTAGTAGATGTGGCCAAGTTATAGTTGCACATCTGACTATAGTCAAGCAATGAAGTAAAACAAGTCAACTGAGTCTCTCTTGCATAGCGTGGAGAAAAGTAAAGGACACTTGTTTACTTAGAGGTAAAGGTGTGTATATTTGAGAGTTTTGAAAAAGAATTGAACTAGACTGAACTCTGTTTGGGGGATTTGACTCGATCTTTTAGCATTATAAACTAAAATTGAACCAACTTGCTTGGTTTTATGGACCAAAACTAGACTCTACTTTTACAAAACCAAAATGTTTGATGCGATTTCTTGATTTTCTTGGTTATTTGCACACTTGCACTTGGACAATACTTAGAATAAATTCATATTGTTCAATCTTTAGGCGTCTAACAATAAGACCAATTTACCGTATACAAAATCAAGAACAAAAATTACAGAAGAGAAAAACAAATGAACACATACACGAGAACATGAGATTTATGTGTTTCAAGTTTCTTTTAGAAATCTTACATGACAGCAGGAGTTGTTTTCCTAATCAATCCACTTAATAATGAATTGGAACTTACAGAATTACACAAGAACGCTCATAATATCCCTCCAGAATTTTTCAGAGTAGAAGCTCTTACCCAGCTCTTTCCTTCTCAATCCCAATGTTCAACACAGAGAAATTAGGATACAATAGCTTTTTCATATCGTCATTCATCCCTGTTCTGTTTTTATTTATAAAGGAATTCCTGCTTCAATAATTTTTATGAAGGTTAGTTAGTTGCAGTTAGATGTTTAGGATTTATAAGTTAGCCATTGGAGCTCCAGTCCCCAACGGTCAAAATGACTTCTAACAACTAACAGACTCAAATTTGAGTCATCCATCCAACACATATATTTCAAACTACATGTATAAATACATTTACAAATATATATATATATATAATTGTCGGGGACGCAGTTGCTTTAAGACCCCATCGTCGATGACTCGCTTCAACCAAGATGTTAGGTTGAGACTTGAGAGCAAATGTGGTGGGGTGGTAATCGGATAATTAAGGAGAAAGTGATGGTGAGGAATGGCGATCATCGGTAGAAGGCGATTCTAGACAATTGTGTCAGAGATCGATGAGACCAAGAGGGACGGAGGTAGATCTCGAGTGGGTACAAAGATCGGAGCTGGTGGTCAATTTAGCGAAGAAAGGGAAAGAGGTCAACGTAGGGAGGCAGAAAGCGGTGGCCATCGACGTTGGTGACGAAAGCTGACTTGGCAACGAGGGATTAAGGCATTTTGATATAGTAGATGTTAGTTTTGCTTGAGGGCGAATTAGTCATTTTGTTTCCTTAATAACGGCTTTTTATGTAGCTTATAAGCTCTTAAAAATTTAAAAAAAAAAGATTGGAAAAGTAACTTTTTAAAAATGTTATCATTTTAAAAGAAATTAACAAAATATTACAATTTTAATTTATTTAACAAAATGTTACAAATTTTAACCCTATGTGGTCCGCTTTGAAGATGAAGGCAACACAAAAATTTGAACAAGACAAGATAAGACATATTGTTAAAAAAAGATAAATTATTATAAAACTTGAGCGAGTCTAGCCCTTTGTAAAGTGTAACTTGTGAAACTCGATTTCTCAAAGGAGACGGTCCAAAATGGCAAGCCAAAGAAGATTTTAATGTGGTTTGGATAATAATATTTAATAATCTTCATAAGTTTATGTCATTAGGAGGATGAGCTATTGCCTGTCCAACATGGGCTAACCGGGGGATAGGTGTGTGGGTCTTATTCCTCATGAGACCCACGCCCCTCTCTTCTCTCTCAATTTGTCCACCTCAGATAACTCTTATGTTATCCAATGCAGGCAACGTAAGAGTATTGTATGTTATTATTTAATAAATAATCTTTATTTATAAAAATTTTAAAATATTTTTCAATTTTATCCTGATTATTTTATATTTTGATCTCGAAAGTATTTTAACTTTATCTTAATATAATTTTATTTTACTTATTTTAATAAATACTATCTTAATTTGAATTGAAATGAAATGCAAATGAATCAATTGGATTTAGGACATGTTAGGTGTACTGCCATATTCATTAATATTAAAAGTAATAAATAATTAGTTAATAATTTACCATTGTGACGTAGATATGTAAGATAAGTAACTAAAAGGTACACTATATATCAAGAAATTTAGGATACAGGAGGAGTAAATTATACTATTAAGTATCTAAATTTTACATTTTGTAACAAACTGATTAGTGTCTTTTAATTTTATTAGTACAATTACTAAACTTTAAATTATCTTACAATTTTATCTCTTTTTTTATTTTTTGTCAAATTTTATTAATAAAAACGGATATGGTATGCATTAATATAAATTTTAAAATAATTAATTATGAAGTTTATGTTAATTTAGCTGTAGAACGATTTTTAGATTTATATTAACGCATACCATCTCAATTTTCGCTAATAGAATTTGATTTAAAATCAAGCACAAGAATTGAATTATAAAAAAAAAATATAATTCAGTACTCATGATGACCATAACTAAAGGAGTGGGATTAGTTGTTATGAAGTATAGAGTTTAGAAATTCGTCGTCGTATAATTCAATAACGGTAATTTTAAAGAGTAATTTTATTTTAGTTATTTAACACTTCTATTAGTTTATCATAAATATACTGTATTTTAAAATATTTTTAAACTAATATAAGGTTTGTAAGCGTAAAAATAAAACACATTTATGTCATCACCTTGTTTATTCATACAAAAGATTAGTTTATTCAAGTTGGAGTTTGCTTTCATGGGATTCCCTCAGCATTGACTCAGGGACGGCCTCGTGGGATGGGAGCTGCGACAAATTAAGGTTGGGACTTGTACTTTTACAACTTTTTTTTTTTTTGGTCACTAATTTTTTTTTGTTTTTTATTTTAATTATATTTCTGACCTATATATTTTAGAGTTAATTGCATATCTCAATTAGAGTGTGTAATACATACGAGCTGAAATATCTAAATTACCTTTCACGTGACTACCAGTTCGACCATAGCTTCTTTTTTTAGAATGGTTGACGACGAGACAGGTGCAAATCAATAAAAGAATAAATTATGACAGAGATGGTGGTCATATTAAGGTTAATTTGGATATTTCAATGTGTATGTATTATATGCTTTAATTGAGATATATAATTGACTCAAAAATATATAATTTTAAGGTATAATTTAAATAAAAAAGGTTTAACTAATCACATGAAAAAAATATGAAAGTATATAGAGAAAGATACATATTTAGCCAATTAAGATTTGAAGGAGATGAACATACAAACACACATACATGCATAAGGATATTGAAAGATGAAGGAGAGGGAAGCTATGATGGACCTAACTCTAATTCAGTGATCAGATCCATTCATGCATCAATCATATATTTGAAAATCGTGGTCGAGATGCACCATATATGGCGTAATTGCATATCCCTCTCTACAATAAGTCCTCCACTTCAAATTATTGTTCCATCACAAGCTTTTTAGTCAATTTTAACTTAATTTCATGTAATGTGAATGAAATGCTTATTTGGAATGTAAGAATTATTTGTGGCTCACGCGATAGTGAGGTATATTTTATTAGAGATGGTTGTATTTATTTGATGAGATAAATAAAATATTTAATAAGGTAATTGAATAGTAAAATTTTATATGTATCATATACATGTAACGAAATTAATTGTATATAAACTATATGCAGTTTGGGTATTTAAGTAACACACATATTCATTACATGAATATAAATAAACGGGCTAATAGCATGAAAAAATTAAACATTTTTGCGTTTTTGAGATTTTATTCAAACGTTTTAATTTTGGCAATAGACATCCAATTTGGTTGATTGGTTGCAATTTTAGCCTAGACTCAAATCCGATTTGAAAGACGTGTGTGCCCGCTGACGTGGTATGTCATTTGATATTTTAAAACATTTTTGGTAGTCCCCACATTGACACATGTGAAAAAAATAGAAAAAAAGATCTTATATTGTAATATCCTAGTATTTTAAGAATAATAATAATTAATTTTTTTTGTATTTAAAATATTTTTTACATTCATTAGAGATTATAATTGAGAAAACTAATGGGTTTAAAATTATTAGACTAAGTTAAAAAATGAAAGGCTAAGTAAATGGGCTTAGAGTTAGTGAGCTAAGTTAAAAAAAAAAAAAAGACTAAGTAAATAGGGTTAAAGTTAGTAGGTTAAGAAAGTGGACTTAAAATTAATGAACTAAATGAAAGAATAATCTATTCAAATGAAGATTTTATGAAAAATAATTAAGGTGACAAAATAATTAAAGATGGTGGGTGAAATAATTGAGAAATGTGAGAGACAAAGTAAGGTGTGGAAAAATAATTAAAGATTATGGGTGAGAATTAGTGAAAAATAATTAAAAAATGTGACAAAATAATTAAAGATAATGGATGAAATAATTGAGAAATGTGGGAGACAAAGTAGGGTGTGGACAAATAATCAAAGATAATAGGTGAGATAATTGAGAAATGCGGGAGATCAAGTAGGGTGTGGATAAATAATTAAAAAATTAAGAAATGTGACAAAATAATTAAAGATAATGGATAAAATAATTGAGAAATGTGAGAGACAAAGTAGGGTGTGGACAAATAATCAAAGACAATGGGTGAAATAATTGAGAAATATGGGAACCAAAGTAGAGTGTGGACAAATAATTAAAGATTATGGGTGAGATTTAGTAGAAAATAATTAAGAAATGTGACAAAATAATTAAAGATAGTGGGTTATTACAATTATTCTAAACTTAATTCAACCTTCTATAAATAGAGAAAACTTAAAAGGTTGGAGGGCTTAAATTAGAAAGAGAAACGTTGTAAGAAAGAAAGATTTGAGAGTGAGAGAGATTTGAAAAAGAGAAAGAAAAAAATAGAAAAAAAATATAGAGAAAAATACCAAAGAATTTTTAGAAAAATCCTATAGGGTAGGTTTAGTAGTTCGTGTGAAAATTTTGGACAGAAGGCGTTGTTGGATATGCAAACCGAAACTTCATCACAGTATAAAAGAATATCGAATAACTCCACAGGAAGGTGAATTATCTTAGAAAATTTCTTTAAAAAATTTCATAAATATGAAAATAATATTTTAGAATTTTTGATGATGAAATTGAAAGAGAAATGCATGATTGGTATTTATTATAGATTTTTGAGGCAATAAATGCTTGAAAATCAAAGAAAAAATGAGAAATAAATAGAATATGGATTATGAAAATTATGAGAAAATTTTTTGGGTTTAGGAATATCATTTTAGGAATTACTGAGAAGAGAAATTAAAAAATTTTATGAGAAAGTATTTATTTCATAATCTTGAGGAAATAATAGGAGGAAATGAGAGAAATTAGGAAAATTAGAAAAAATTAGAAATCTGATTTTCTTAACTAATTATGATGTCCATGGTACGCTAAGGTTTATAATTGAGGACGATTGGAAGTCCGATGTGAATTTTGAGATAAAATTACACTAGAGGCAAAATTATCTTTTCGCAATGTAAGTGGTACTTCTCAATTGGATTTAGTTTTATGAAAATGTTTGGTTTGTAAGTGGTTCTACCCAAAACCTGATTTTTAGTAAATGATTTTATCATATTGCCATGTCTTGATGTGAATATGTTCATATAGATTGCATTTACATGTATTGATGATGAAATATGCATATGTACACGATGATATTGTTGATCATGCATTCACATAAGGGTTTGAGAATACGAGTCGGGACTGTTACTCTTCCAAGAGTGCACCCATACACCTTAGCCTAATAAGAAGGCTGTGAAAATAGGGAATAACAATAAGGTATGATCGGCTCAAACCGAA
This sequence comes from Diospyros kaki, assembly GCA_036245055.1. Classification (NCBI taxonomy): domain Eukaryota; kingdom Viridiplantae; phylum Streptophyta; class Magnoliopsida; order Ericales; family Ebenaceae; genus Diospyros; species Diospyros kaki. The sequence continues at coordinate 38,720,276 of BSEG01000016.1, forward strand.
ATGATATGGAAAATGACACTTTGCATCCATGTACGAAATATGTTTATTATTCCTTTCATCTAACTCGGGGTTTACCCCTAGAATATTCAAACGTTCCAGATAGAGATTGTAGCAAAAATGAGGATGAATGAGGCATGCAACGACATTTAGCAAAGTGCATTATGAATTGAATGTATGTTATGTAGCCCATGTATTTAAGTTTTGCTACTTTGAATTCTGAACGTTTTGAGCAATGATGATATATAACCCTATGGTCAATGATGATGTAAGAACTGATTTATGATTAATGTTAAGATGTTAGGTTCGATTCTAGCTTCCGCATTTAATGTTGATGATGATTCTCTTTCGAGATAAATATATGTAGATTTTGGGATATATATGAGGAGTGATATAATTTAGCAATAGTTTTTAAGAAAAAAATTTATTATCCTAGAATTGTCCTAAGTTATAGCGCACTCAAAAAGTGGGGTGTTACATATATTATATAGATATATATATGTTATATATACACACACACAGAGAGGAAATGCAGGTTGGGGATGGAGCGACGACAATGGTTTTTGCGATAGCGACGGTAAAGGAGATCGAGGTGACGATGATGACGTGGGGCTAGAGGCGGCAGCCAATCTCCACCACCACCATTGTTCATGGAGTCGCATGCATCAAAAAGCCTAGCCCAAAATGCTGCCCTCTCCGCCATTCAAAATGCCGATTTGGAAGTTTGTAGTGCAAAGCGATTACGTAAGGATTGTGACCATGAACAACTCGCGAAGTGGGTCTCCGAATCTCGACGACACGAAGTCCCCTATGAGTGATTTCTCAGTCAAGTCCGGTAGGACTATGACTGCCGTTGATAGCAGCAAAGTGGCGGAGTTGTTTTACTTGAGCCCAAATGTGAACGCTAAAGCCAATGTGTATGTAACCAAGTTCAAGGCTGGGCTTAAGCTTTAGAAAATCAATTGCATCAAGCAAAAACATGGGTTGGGCCCATCAAATCTAGAAATTGCCTCATCTTTCATAGTTTTTATCGCCACAACTAAGAAGTAAAGATCTCCATCGACTCCAACCCCGCGCCATCATCATCATCGTTGTTGCCTCAATCTCCTCCTTTGTCGCCATTGTCGCCTCTGTCGTTGCTCCATCCCCTACCTGTCTTCCCGCTGTGTGTGTACATATAATATATATATATATTTAACATATATACATCGATACAATATAAAATTTTATTTTTTTCAACGTTTGGATAAAATCACAAAAACGCGAAAAGATTTAATTTTTTCATGCTATTAGCCCTAAATAAACACATACATATAGTTCGATGTAAGGATGGAGTACAAAATTGGTTTGTATACTGAGATCTTATCCACCTCAAGCTGTGATGGTCCTAGTTTGTCTACATCTAATACGTTGTTTGGTACCGTTTCGGTCACTTCTTCTCGTGCTAGACACAGAGATTCCTCATATCATTGGTACCCACATCTCAATGTTAGTCGCGTGACCCTCACGCATATTAATTTTACAGCAGCAACAGAAATTACAAAGGAAGCATAGGAATAAGAAGAAATGGCTTGCAAGCAGTTAATATTGCTACTTCAATTTAATCCTTAGAGAATTCATCCACCTGCAAGCCCATCAACCTTCTCTAATTTCATGCCACGTGGTATTCAATTGGGCTAGTTGAGTGGCATCGAAAGTTGACTTTTCATAAGGCAAAAGTTAACTTTTGTTGTTGTAGAGAGTCGACTCTCCTATCCTGAAAAGCCGACTTTCTTGGCTTACTGGTCAACTTTTGACCCACAATCCCTAAGACGTTTCGAGTGCACAATGTCGATGCCAAACGCAATACTATATGGTGTGTGACTTTTTAAGTTTACTACCCGCAAGCAATCAGATAGCATCAAAACCCATTTCGGTATTGACCAACACCTTGAACCATCATCAGAATCTCTCCATATCTCGATAATGATATGAGGGTTCCTGAGAAGTGCCTAGCAGCAACTCAGGACAATATAGATAGCAGTGAAGTCTCACGTCAAGTAAACCTATTAAAATTGACGATTATCGTATGCTATAATCCTTCCATCACCTAACATCCCGACTGAGAGAGAGTTATGGAGTAATAAACTTACAAATTCAGTAACTATATGTCTGACATCTTCAATGTGACTATATGACACCTCAGAAAACTTCTTTCCTAATAATCAATATGCCTGACTAGGTATTGTCCTATCACACTAATAGTAGATCACATATGATTTTCACTCCATCAAATACTAATGAGAGTGACGAATCTTATCCCCAACATGTCTCTATATACCAACAATATGGAAGCATATAGATGAATGTTCTCACCTCCCAATTAGATAGTTCGACTCATTAGTAAATCTTGCACACCAATCCACAAAATAATTGTGCTGGTTCAAGTCTAAAGATCAACACACCATAACAACTTAACAACTTGACTATTATCCACCATGCCATGTTGATTACTCACTAACAACCACCCACAGGTCTACTAGCGACATCCCTATGTCATATGGCATGTGTCATAATACCTTCCCATCAGTAACTCATATTGAAAAAGGTAGTAATGTAATACCTGAGAAATCCTTAAGGATATAAATGGTATTTTGTGAAGGGTATAAATGAAATTATCAAAAGAATGAGGCTTTAGGGTATACTATCGCAGTCTTAAGCGATCAAATCGATTGAAAGGAGTATCCCAGATCCTAGATGATTAAGGAAAATGTAATGGTACTGACGAGTAATTCGAGGCATGATTTTAGGAATCAAAAGAAGTTGGATCGATAACTATTTTTGATACAACTGTCGACTAGACTGAGAAAATTGAATCGACGTAGGGAACATCCGAAAAGTCAACAGAGTATGTTGAGGACCAACATTCTATTTGTAGAACAACCCTCTAGCGATTTTGTGTTGAAACGAAGGGATTTAGGGTCAAAACGATCAATCGGGCCAAAGTGTAATTTTCTAAATTTGCCTGAGGAAGGTCAAAAGGATAGATTTTTGGGGATTTTAAGGATGAAATGAATAGTACTAAACTTGTGGGTCTTAGTGGTATTCTTAAAAAGATTAGAGAAGTTACACTAGGATGACTAGGTGGTCTATATGGGATTTTGAGTTGGGATATGGAATGTTAGCCTAAAATGTTGTCTAGATAGTGTAGTCATAATTCTCCAAGGGTATGACAGAATAATAGGGGTATCTTGTACTGGTGTGCATGCTAGGATAGCCACCTTAGTTTCCATGTCGGGTCGGTTGGTCAGGGAAGTTGCATTAGGATGACTGGGTAGTTTATATGGGATTTGTGTGGTGGTTCCTAGACACTTAGAATGGTTATGTAATCTCTGATGTAAATGTGGTGAGTCGGGTTCCTACGTTGATGTGACTTTCCTGGGCCGAGAGTTGGTAACGATTGTTCCTGAGATGTTAGAGAGATGCGTTGACTTACCCCTCTTAAGTTAGAACCGCGTCGTGTCGTCGAGTCGGTATGGTGGCATGGCTTTTGGAGCGATTGTTCTTTTCCCATGATAGGGTTAAGTGCTTTGGGATTCTCTTGGGCTAGGGTTGTCGGGTTGTGTTAGTTCATTTCATGTCTTGCATACATTCATGAAAATGTGTTTTTGAAGTCTCACTTAGATGATTCATCATCTAATATGGACTTTGTCTCTGGAATATTCAAACGTTCCAGGTGAAGGCAATTGTACGAAGGAAAAAAGAATTGCCAAAACGTGACGACAATTAGTGGATAACTTATAACATGTCGCTTTCTATTATGTTGTTTATTTTGAGGACGACACGTAAGCATTGGTTTGACTTTATGTTATAAATAAAGTGGTATTGATTATGTTTATTGAGATTTCGATCTAACTTCCGCATTTGAGGTGATTTACCTATCTTAGTTTATTAATGTTTCTAAGTTAATATACTGAGAAGGTGTAATGGGATCTTCAGGGAATGGTTTTTGTTTGAGTTTCTGTTGTTTGGAAAAAAAATATATCCCCAGAATCTTACTTTACCTAACGCCCTGGGAAGGCGGGGTGTTACAATTGGTATCAGAGCAAAGGTTTGAAATTTAAGAAACTCTGACTAGAGCGATGGTTATTTGAGGATTATAGATCTAGTTGGAAATTTAGAAACTATTGATCTGAGATCAATAGTAGAAATCCTTACGCTGAGTAATGTGATAACTGGTGGTTATCGAGGATGATTGAGTTAGGGGTAATTCGGTTTGGATCGAGAGTCCTAGGGATATTGAACTTGGGATAATTCGATGAATGTTGTAGAGAATCAAGTTTAAGGATTCTAAGGATCTATTTTGAGAATAGGGATCTCAAAATAGATATTGTCAGAATTGAGGTAAGGTTACCTCAAGGAAACGACTCATAGGAATCAGTCGAATGTGTTAGTTCAAATGTTGACTTGGAGAATAAAATGGTTACGGTGTAGTCTTAAGCCTCAAAAGAGTTTCAAGTTGGAAATTTTAGTTGTCCTCAATTTGGGACGTGACTTAACGGTTCGATATGTGCAGAGTCATTATGAATTTGGACAATGATGGTGTGAATTTTGTAGATGATAGTATATACGTACAAAGAAGACATGTGATGATTAAAAGTTTGAGTACAATCTTGAGATGAGACTTGTAGGTAGGTTATGCCTAGGACAACCGCATTGGACCAAACCACTAGCAAGATTGAGATTACGTGGGTTAAAACGTAGTTAAGTAAGGAACAAAAGAAAATGTTGAGAAGTTGATTGAGGATTAAGCATCGACATACTACCTTAAGGATTAAGCATAGCTATAGTCAATTAATATCGAGTGATGTTTTGAAGATTAAAGATGAGAGGAATAGTTTGGTAATGTAGAATATTGAGGATCAAAGGATGTACGAATTAATTTGATGACAAAGAATATTATTTTAAGGAATTAATTCAAAAAAAAAAATCTTAGAGATAAGAATTTAAGATCTCTTGAGGAAATAGTTATGTGAGAACGACATAAGGATATTAGTTAGATTTCGGTTGATAATGGAAGTTGAATTCAAAATGAAGATTTGGAGACAAATGGAAGTCTACCAATGAATTTTAAGATTTCTTGATGAAATAGTTATATGACATGATTAAAAGATGATTGTGGACAATTAGCAGAAACTTAAGGGTATACAGGATGATGAATATCTACAAGAATGAGGAAACAACAGTTTAGAAGAAACCTTGAACAAATTAACACAAGTAAACATCAGGCAATGATTAAGTTTGAGGCGACTTAAGGTGGAGCAATTGGGAAAAGTGAATAAGGCACAAAAATCTCGCCCTGAACGAGTTTTCTACCTGTTAAAAGATGACGAAGAGACCTACCCAACAATAGATAAAGGTACGCTGAGTTAGCTCAATTTAATGTTAATAATTTTTTATGATCATGGCATATGCATTAGTATCAAAGTGGGTTGGGAGAATTAGGAGTCAATTGAAATGTGTGCCGATAACACAATTAGAAGTGATATCATGTGTTATAAATCATTTTGGGATCCATGCAGCTGCATGTGGAGCTACAACGGGATATTGGGGAAAATAAGAGACATGTTTGGTAATCATGGATTGTGTTAAGATGAGAGCAAAGAATAATCGCTAAGAATTAGGAATGATATACTTAAGACATTTCAATTGTGAATCATTAGCAATAGCAGTGATTCAATTATCACGGATCAAATTTCAAGGACAAAATTTATTAATGGGGGAGAATGTAATTTTCGAGAAATCCTTAAGGGTATAAATGGTATTTTGTGAAGGGCACAAATGAAATTACCAAAAGAATGAGGCTTTAGGATACACTATTATAGTCTTAAGCGACCGAATCGGTCGAAGGGAGTACCCTAGACTCTAGATGATTAAGGAAAATGCAATGGTACTGACGAGTAATTCAAGGCATGATTTTAGGAATCAAAAGAAGTTAGATCAGGAATTGTTTTCGGTACAACTGTCAATCGGGCTAAGAAAATCAAATCGATGTAGGGAACATCCAAAAAGTCAACAGAGTGTGTTCAGGACCAATATTCTATGTGTAGAACAACCTTCTAGCGATTTTGGGTTGAAACAAAGGGATTTAGGGTCAAAACGATCAACTGGGCCAAAGTATAATTTTCTAAATTTGCCCGAAGAAGGTCAAAATGATAGATTTTCGAGGATTTCAAGGATGAAATGAATAGTACTAAACTTGTGGGTCTTAGTGGTATTATTAGAAAGATCAGGGACTCAAGGAAAATGAAAAAATTGAGATTTGAAGAAACTAGGGGGTCAAAGTATAATAAACCAAACTTCAAGTGTGAACACAAGCCAAAAATGGCCGTCGCATTGTCGCCGCACGTGGACCTATTTTCGACGATGGGATAGTTGCGGTAGGGCTCAGGGGAGGTCCTATACGGCGGGGGCTTGCTTGGAGGCCAAGGTTTGGCCGCTGATTGGTCAGAATTTGGCTGAAAATCGCCTATAAATAACGAGAGTTTCGGTCGAATCTTTACACAAAAAATTGGTCGCGTTTTAAAGTGAATCAAAGGCAAGGGATAGAGGGTTTTTGGTCTCGAGGCATCAAGAATCAATTCTGGAGTTTTTAGGGGATTTTTCATCGCATTTGGAGGCCATTCGAAGCTTGGTCGGAGACGGGAAGCGGACCACCTAGGGTCGCCTGTAACTCGACTTTTGGGCCGTTTTTCAGTGAGGTTTTAGGCTCCAAGTTGGGCTGTTGGGATCGATTAAGCAAAGGCTTCAAGGGGGTGGGTTCAGATTTTCCATCGAGGAGTCCCCGATGGCTAGAAATTGGAGAAAAAAAAGGTGTGTGGTTGCACGTGCCATCATCTATGCACAGACATGCACAGGGCGCGTGTGATCGCGTGAGCAAGGTATTTCAGTAATTTTGCTTTCGGTATTTTTCTTGAATTATTTTAGGATTTACTGTGTTGAAAAATTTGAAAAAATGTTTGAAGAGATAATTATTTTGAAATTATCAAGGTGAAAATTAGGAGAAAGATAGAGGAAATTATGAAAAAATGAATTTTGATGTTCTTTAATTAAATATGATGCTTAAGGAGTATCGTGACTCGAGGTTGAGTATAAATACGGGTGTTTGTGACTAGGCACACAAATCGAGGTCGTGCATGAGGATAAAAGTATTCCGAATACATTCGAGATGAGTTGTTCACTACCAAAACTTGGCTTGTTCAAACAAACGGTTTGATCCCCCAAAACTTGACTTATTGTGCTTGTTTCTACTCCTAAAACTTGGTGTTCGTTCTATCTAAATATGTTGTGATTTCATGTAAAATGATTTTGTTGCATGCAAACGGTAACTGGTGACGGTTGATTTTATGAGGAAGGTTTGTCCCTAAACGTTTCGTACTTATGCATTGTATTTTATAAAATATTGTTTATAAGATGCACTAAATTGTGAAATGTGGTATTGTCATCGTTTTGTGATTGTTCATATGGAATGTCAGCCTAAGATGTTGTCTGGATAGTGTAGCCATAATTCTCTAAGAGCGTGACGGAATAATAGGGGTATCTTGTGCTGGTGTGCATGCCGAGATAGCTACCAAGGTTTCCGTGCCCGACCGTTTAGTCAGGAAAGTTGCACTAGGATGACTTGGTGGTCCATATGGGATTTTGAGTTGGGATATAGAATGTCAGCCTAAAATGTTGTTTGGATAGTGTAGCCATTATTCTTCAAGGACGTGACAGAATAATAGAGGTATATTATGCTGGTGTGTATGCCGGGATAGCTGCCTTGGTTTCCATGCCGAGTCAGTTGGCTAGGGAAGTTGCACTAGGATGACTAGGTGGTTCATATGGGATTTGTGTGGTGGTTCATGGACGCTTAGAATGGATATGTAATCTCCGATGTAAATGTGGTAAGTTAGGTTCCTGCGTTGATGTGACCTTCCTAGGCTTGGAGTTGGTAACGATTGTTCCTGAGATGTTGAGGAGATGGGTTGACTTGCCACTCTTAAGCTAGAACCACGTCGTGTCGTCGAGTTGGCATGGTGGCATGGCTTTTAGAGAGATTGTTCTTTCCTCGTGGTAGGGTTAAGCACTTTGGGATTCTCTTGGGTTAGGATTTGCCGGGTTGTGTTGGTTTATTTCATGTCTTGCATACATTCATGAAAACGTATTTTTGAACTCTCACTTAGATGATTCATCATCTAATATGGACTTTGTTCCTAAAACATTCAAACATTCCAGGTGAATGCAGGTGCGAAGGGAAAAAGGATTGCCGATGAGTGACGGCGATTAGTGGATAGCTTATAACATATCATTTTCTATTATGTTGTTTATTTTGAGGACGACATGTAAGCATTGGTTTGACTTTATGTTATAAATAAAGTGGTATCGATTATATCTATTAAGGTTTTGATCTAGCTTCCGCATTTGAGATAATTTACCTGTCTTAGTTTATTAATATTTCTAAGTTAATATACTGAAAAGGTGTAACGGGATCTTTGGAGAATGGTTTTTGTTTGAGTTTCCGTTGATTGGGAAAAAAATATATCCCCGGAATCTTACGTTACCTAACGCCCTGGGAAGGCGGGGTGTTACAAGTAACCCTTATGCTAGTCCATACTAGACTAATTGGAGTCTTCATCCAAAGAATTTAAGAACTATAAATAGTTTAAAACATCCTGATTCCAGAGAATTTTGCCACACAATCTCAACACTTTAAAAATAAGATTTTCAAATAGAACATCTAGGGATTCATTCATATATTAAACTAGAGAGCTATATATAAAGAAAACATGTCTTTTATTAATATATATATACACACACACACAAAGACACAATAAATGTGTTCAGTTACAAAATCATTAAATATCATCCAAATCTAACATTAGAGCACATAACACTAGCGAAAACTTGACTTAATTGTAAGAATTTACAAAATAAAACTTGAATAAATTTAAATGTAAGTACAATGCAATAAAAAAAAATCAAGAAAGCAGTATGCGCAATGTAAAGTGGTTCAGTCTCAACTACCTAGTCCACTATCTTGATCCACGACCAAGGATATTCAACCACACCCACTGGTGTATTCTATTAACTTATAGTTTTAGCAGGCTCACTACCAACTTTTACACTTGACTTTTAAGAAATGGCTTAGCCACAACTATAATCTTTTCACAAGACAAGGTTTAACCTTTACACAGTGGCTTTTCAAATTGGTTAAGCTAGAGCCACTATTTTTTAAAGGATAAGGTGTAATCTTTAATAAATTCAAAATAGATTATGAAGAATAGATAAATGAAATAGTAAGTACAGAAGCTTTTCTCTTCATTGAGAGAGTTACATGATTTCAAATGAAGCTCACTCTCAAATATTTTCTTACATAAAGGTATTAAAATGGATAGCTCGTGAGAAGCAAGATTTTTGGAAGAAGAATCGTAAAGCTTGATCGGAGTAGTATATCATGTTTTTAGTTTAGATGTGTGTTAATTCTTGTTAATTCTTTAAGCGACCTTTTCTTTTATTTATAGATTTCATGTACTTAAAGTTAGCTGACATAGCATATTTCAAAATGAATGAACCATTTTGTCTCATAACTGCCACTTTTTGTCTTTAATATCATTTAACAACAATTAATAATTTATATAAGAAAGCTCATATTGTCTTATCATCATTTAATGAACTGAAAAGTGTAAACTATCAAGCATTGAATGCACCCAACGACTATAAATTTCAAATTTAGATGACAATTACTCGACTGGGTTAAAAAAAAACCCGATAAATAAAAAATCTTCCAATCGATTGAATAAAGTGGGTAATTGATTATGTAGAGTTTACTCGAGTATAACCAAGCATTACTTGATTAACTATAAGGCACATAAAGCATATATAAAACACTCAACTACCAAGCTAGACTTACTCGACTAAATACTTTATATTCGATTAATCTTGAAGCACAAAAGCATAGCCACAGTTAGTTTAACTATTGCTCGACTATCTTAAGTGTAACGCCCCGCTTTCCCAGGTGCGTTATAACTTGGGACAATTCCGGAATAATAAATTTTTTTTCTTTCAAACTTAAAGTTAAACCACATCATTCCTTGAATCCGTCCCAGAATTCCCATCTATTAATCTTGAGAGAAAATCATTATACACATCAGATGCGGAAGCAAAGATCGAAACCTGATATCTAAACATTAATAAATTTAACATTCCTCAAAATGTTCAGAATTCAAAGTAGCATAACTTAAATACATGGACTACATAACATACATTTCATTCTTCATGCACCCTGCTAAGTGTCATTTCATGCCTCATTTATTCTCGAATCTGCTACAATATCCACCTGAAGCGTTTAAATATTCTAGGGGCAAAAATCCAAATTAGATGATGAACCATCTAAGTAAGGGTACATAATGCTATATCATATGTGTATGCAATGTCTTTCCTCGTAGGTGTCAACTGCACCCCTCATGCTACCTACCATTTTTGTGGCCACCTCTTTCGAAGGCGGGATGTATGGGTGCACCCTTAGTAAAGCAGCGGTGCCAGTTCGCACTCCTTACAGCCTTAATGCACGTGATAAATGATATCATCGTGTACATATGCATTTCATAGCATGTCATGTGTGCAGTTTACGTGATGGATACACATCAAAACATGTCAATATGATTAAAGCACTTTCGAAGAACATGAATCACTTACAATTGAGCATTTTCTATAAAACTAAATTCAGTTGGGAAGTACAATTTACCTCGATATTCGTGTCTTTCCTCGAAAATGAGTGCATTACCTCAATTTGCGTGCTAACCTCAAAACTTGCACAAATCACTTCAACTTAAGCCTCAGAGCATCCTAATCACCATAATTATTTAAATAAACATTAAACCTATTTTTTCATAATTTCTGACATTTTCTTTAATTTTCTCTTTATTTCTTCCTATTTTCCTCAATAAATCCAAACTAAATATTTCTAAAATATTTTCTCAAATATTTCACTAAGAAAATTCATAAAATAATATTCTTGAATTTTTTGAAATTTTCTAAGAAATTTTACTTACCTTAACTTAGCATCTCCGACTTCCTCGATATGCGTGTCATATTCCCAAAATCTCCAAAATATTAATAAATATGAAAATCCTAATTTTTGAGATCTTTCTGAGATTTTTTGACATTTATTTTTCATTTTCTTCTCATTTTTTCTTTTCTTTTTCCTTTCTTTTTCTTTTCTTTTCTTCTTTTATTCCTCTTTCCTCCTCCTTCTTCACGCGCTTGCAACTCCTCTGCTTCATCTTCTTCTCGAGGCCGCCGCTGCTACCAGTGCCACCACGCACCTTCGCCGCCAATCGCCGGCCGCCTCGACCTCCTAGACCCCAGCGCCACGCACCGCCGCAAGCTGCTGCCCGCGGCTACTGCCCGCTTGTTACCCAACCGCAAAGAGCTCGCAACCATGGCTGCCGCTGCGCGCTCGTGGCCTCTCTAGTCGCCTGTTGCCACTTGTTTGCGCCACTGCGCACCTCTGCTTGCGCAGCCCAGCATCGTCGCTACCCCCGCCACCGTTGCCCAGCTCCGCCACGCAACCTGTTACGCGCGGTCATGGCCGTCGCATGCTTGCAGCTGCTGCCTGTTTCCGACTCTCTCTCTCACGATCTCTCAATCTTGCTCTCTCCCTCTCTTTCTCGATTCCTCATTGCCTCTCACTCGGCCGAACCAGCTCCCATGGCTCTTGCCCATTTCCTTCTTCATTTCCATTTCACAGCCTCCCCCTTTTTATAGCCAAATTTCATCGCCTCACCTCATGCTTTCGCCCATGCTTTCTTGCGTGAAGGCCACTCCAATTCGGTTATCAATATTGCAGGGCATGGAGGTGGATTTGCAGAGGCGTGGGACAATTGGCAGAGGCGTGGATTGCATTTATTGAGGCATGGCCTCTGCTCTGCGCCTGCACACACACACACACATATATATATAATTATATATTATACTAATATATTACACATTAATCCCTAAATTTATTTTAATATCACTTGAGAAATTTTCCTTATTACAACCATGCCCTCAAACATCGATTAAATTTACATTTTAATACTGAAAATGCAAAATTAATAACCCAAGATTACTCGATATTGGCGATTTCATCCCAGTGTCCTCACCGAGTCATTGTTTCATTATGAAACCACTGAAGGGTTGTTCATTACGCAAAATCGAAGCCCCCCTAGGGTTCCGTTGATTTTTTGGGAGTTTCCTACAACAATTCGATTTTATAGCCTAAATAACAACTGTATTTTAGCTGTACCAAAAATTCTTCCCTATTCGATTTCTTTTGATACCATAAATCCTAACTCGGAACGCATATTGAGACCATATCGTTTTCCTTAGACAATTTCACTTTGAGGCATTCCCTACAGTTGATTCAGTACTTATAACTGTTATTAATTCAATTTTTCGATATTCTAAACTTATCGAAATTATGTGGCAACCTCATACGAATATGGGGTATTACATTAAGAATTTACTCGATTGAATTTGAAAGATATAGAGAGAATGCATAACTCACTCGATTGATAGATCCTTAATAGTTGATTGAAATTTAGCTTCATAAAACACATATTTGAGTATCTTGAAAAACACAAAAATATATACTTGAATAATTTTATAAAAAGAAAAAAATAGACGTGTAAAGCTTTTCACCAACAAATACTTGATTAACTCAAGTACGTTAGCCAACATATAATATACGCTTTACTTTGTTCAATAAATGCTCAAACCTTAATGCTTTTGAAGATACATGAATAATCTCAAGGCATATTTCATGTATAAGAAGGATTTTCTCATGATTATGGAAAGTGTCAAATTCGATTAAAATTTTAAACGAATATGTTTGAATTGCACGTACTTCAAGTTGGAACTTTTGGCATAATTGATTTAATCACTTCAGCATTCGGTGAAGAAAACATTTAGCAATATTTTTTAGAGAACTTTTATACTTAACTGATTTTTTTTTTTTCTCAAAGGCTTGTCATGCTTGATTATATGAACATACTTTACCATTTGAGAATATATGTAACAACCCATCTTCTCAGGGCGTGTTTTGCCTTAGAAAATTTGGGTCTTATTTTTTTTCTAAATTACATTATTCCCGAAATTTCCCAAGACCTATCTAGTGCTTGACAAAATAATTTATACACTAGAGATAAATACAACCTTATAAAGCGGAAGCTGAATCGAAGCTACTCGTGGCATTACATAAATAACTGAAACATGGCACTTAATACAAGTTGATACATAAACTTTTGAAGATAAATTAAAACGTACATAATTCTTGCACTATTCATATTACAACATAACATGGTACATTTACTCGTTTCCTAACGTCTCACGTCACTATACATCCTCAACCTCAGTATCATCATTACAAATCCCGACTGGAACGTTAAATGTTCTAGGGGTGAAACCCAAGTTAGATGATGAACCATCTAAGTAAGGGTACATAATGTTATGTCATGTGTGTACGCAATGTCTTTCCTTGTAGGTGTCAACTACACCCTTCATGCTACTTACCATTTTTGCGGCCACCTCTTCGAAGCCGGGGTGTATGGGTGCACCCTTGGTAAAGCAGCGGTGCCAGTTCGTACTCCTTACGACCTCAAATGCGTGTGATCGATGATATCAACGTGTATTTATGCATTTTATAATCATGTCATGGATACGTGATAGGTACATATTATAGTATGCCAATATGATGAAAACATTCTCGAAGATAAACATTTATAACCATACTAAGCTTGAAACAGTACACTTACTTCTAAGTTGCCTCGAAAAGCGTGTCAGTCTCAAAAATCGTGTCGAGCGACTATTTCTCAATCTTCTTGCCCTCAAGGACTCCTAAAACATTAAATTTATTTTTCAGAGTATTACTTTACTATTTTTCATATTTTCTACAATTTATTTTTATTTCTAAGCCTTATTTCTTCAAAATTACATAATAATTATCTCGAATTTCATAAAATCCAATTTCTCTTTACTAATATTCCTTAAATAATATTTCTAGCATTCTGAAATTTTCTTGAAATTTTTTAAATTAAATTCCTATTTTTCCTTATTTCCATAATAGAAAAGCTACTTAAATAAAAGAAAAATTGAGCATTTTCGAGAATATTTTTCATAAAACAAGACATAAACAAAATTTCAGATTTAATAAAATTTTTTACAAAATTTTTATTTCTTTTATTTTATTTTTTCTTTATTTTTTTTTCTAGCAGGCGCGTGGAAGGCACGTGCCTTCTTCCCACTCGCGGGCGCATGCAGCCACGCGTTCGACTGCATCGTCTTCTTCGGCGGCCTTCTCGCCACCGACGACACTGCCGAGCTTTCAAACTTCAAACGAAACTTGCTCTCCCCCTATTTCCGACCTCCCAAACCTGATTATGGCCTCAAATTTTAGAAAAAAGTACAAGAAGTACCTCGATTTTGCGTTTGAAGGTGCGGCTCCAGCGAAGTCGCGATTTTCCAGCGATGCTTGGATCTCCTTCTTTACTACTCCGTTGGCCACCAAAATCACCAAAAAGCTTGCCCACACCTTGAGGATCAAAACCCTACTCACAAAAGCTCTCAAACGCTGCCCAAATACCTGATCTTTGAAGTAAAACTTTCGGATTAATAGCTCACTTGAACATGGTTATTTATAGCCAAAACCCACCGTGTCCTGTCCCATCACCAACGCCACGCGTCCCAGAAGCCATTCCCGACGACCATTCTTCATTAAATGCTCCCCCTCTCCCTGGTTGCTTGTTGCAGACGCGATAGTGTGCCTGCTCCGATTTTTTCTAGATTTTTTGAATTTTTTTTATATATATACACAGATATATACATATATACATATACATATTTATATCATACCTATATGCATACGTATACGTGTACACCTATATACATATATATATAACAGTATTAAAAAAAATTCTAATACATACTATTTATAAAATTTTTGGTACATAAGTATACTATATATTTTATACTATGATTTAGGCTAAATAAATTAATTACATGCAACTTAAAATAAATTTATACTTAATGAACATTTAAAACTCTAATAATTTCTTTAGGGTCACATACCTTATATCATTGAATGAATTTTTACTATTAAATTTACACATACTCACTAAAATTTTAATAATTTCTCTAGGGTCTAAAATCAAGATATTTAGGGTATCCCAGGGTATTACAATATATAGGTATATGAGCATGAATTTTCCAATTCAAGATCATTTATAGAATTTTTTTTTGAAAATCATCAATAAACCAAATTTACCAAAGAAAAAATTCAAACATATTTTCTCCATAAATCAAAACACAAATTTCTCAACAATTGGGATTTGATTTGGGGTTTGAAATTGAACCAAGATATGAGAAAGAGAAAGTGGACAAATCTTATAATGATGATGGTTTTTTTGCTAGCACCAAAGACAACTTTTGTAGCAATGACAATCATGGTGAAGCCTTGTTGCAATGACAAATGCATTATGTGGTGTAATGGTTGCTCTTTTTCATCAAACTCACATCATTGCATCAAAAAGAGGCTATGGTAATGGTGGGTGGCTCTAAGCCATGATGATAATTTTCTTCTTTAACACTAATAAGATGAAACGATGATAAAGGACATACATTTTGTGGTGATAACAACAGCGATCTCTTTGAGGACTGGTTATGAGGGTAGTGACAGTGGCTACGTTTTGGACACATGAACCTTAAATTTTTTTTTCTTGGGTTCATTGTTTATACATGATGTGAATCTAGATTTTTAGGGAAAGAGATGGAGAGATGACCATTAGTGTGATCGCGATTATTGGGAAATGCCACCATTGTTACTAGAGAAGATCTTCCATTGACTTTCATTGGTGTAACACCCTGTGTTAGAAAATAAGAGAAAATTTTAAAAATGCCATTTGAGATGGAAGCGAGGAATGAGGTGATAAATGGTCGAAATTCATTTAGGAGGAGTTTGATGTAATACCCTATATAGCGTGGTGATGAAAAAGATTGGATTTTTAGTTATTTTAAAAGGACTTTGGGCAGTCCGGAAAGTTCGAAAGTTAGTTTTGAGAAATGAATTAATGAATTGTCGAATTGTGGGCAGGGAATGCCCTGAGACTTGGATGTCCAGGAAAATGGGCAGAGGATTGACAAGCGTCTCAAGGTGAGGCTAATGACGCTGAAAGAAATTAGATCGGGAATGGTTTTCAGAGCAACTTCGGTATAAGCTTGCAGTGTTGGCTAAACCGAATGTTCGTAAGGAGCAGTCGGGAAGTCACTGGTAAGTCGAAGGGCCCAAATAGTGGCTGGATTTTGTGAATAAGTCAACGCTAAAGCATTTTTAAGTTGGGAAAAGGCCTTGCGAAGACACATGGACGAGATCGATTTTATCGAGTAATGGCTGATTATTATTTTTGTATAAATCAAGATTTTTGATGTCTTGAGGGTAGACATGGCCAAAATTGAACCGGACCGGCGGTTCGAACCGGAACCGGATCGGCCGGAACCGGACCCGGAACCGGAACGGGTCGAATCGGAACCGGAACCGGAACCGAACCGAATCGGCGAAATTCGGTCCTATTCTGGTTCGAGGTTTCGCGGAACCGCCCCCACTCACACTTTCTCTCTCTCTCTCTCTCTCTCTCAAGTCTCAAGCTATTACTCTCTCTATTTTGTCTCTCATTTAATATTTCAATTTCAATTTCTTCAATCTTCTCATTTTGTTATTTGTCAATTTATTCAATTATATTGTTAATTATTTATTACTTGTTACTATATTATATTATTACTAATATTTTCATTATATTTGTCAATTTTTTACTATATTATTTTATCATTATTATATTTTTTTATTATCATACTTTTTTCAAAAAAATGGCAAGTGAAGGTAGAAATTTTGAAAATGTTGAAAATGTTGAGTTTGAAACTCAAAATTTTCAAACACAAGAGAGTGAAACTCAACAAAAGGGAGGTGGAAAAATTTCTACTTCTGATATTTTTAATATTCATTTCAAGAAAACACCAAAAGGAGATGGTAAATTTGATGTATCTTGTAATTATTGTAATCAGGTATACAAATTCAAGCAAGGAGGTGGATATGGTACTTTCGCCCGACATTTGCAAACAAAGCACCTGCTCAAGGTTGGATTGAGCCGCGATCAAATACAAATATCCGGGTTTGCTACCTCTTCAAACTCTCCTCAATTATTTCATTATAATGAAGCTAATTGTAGGTCTGGTTTAACTGAAATGGTAGCAATTGATCATTTATCTTTTAGTTTTGGTGAAAAATTAGGTTTTACTCGATTTTGTCAAAACTTTGTTAATCCTAGTTTTAAATCAATTCCTAGAAATACTTTGAAAAGGAATTTGTTAAAATTGTTTAAAAACTCAAAAATTGAATTGATAACATATTTTCAAAACAATAATATTAATGTTTCTATTTGTAGTGATATTTGGAGTGATCATTGGCAAACTCATTCATATATGGGTATTACTTGTCATTGGGTTGATGAAAATTATGTTTTACAAAAAAGAATTCTTGCGTATCGATGTTTTGATGAAAGTCATAATGCTGAAAATATTTGTAGATTAATTCAACAAATTTTACAAGAATATAGATTAGTTAATAGAATTTTTTCAATTTCTTTTGATAATGCATCGGCTAATACTGCTTCTATTAATGAATTGAAAAGAATTTGCCAACCAAATTTTGGTGGAAGATTTTTTCATGTTAGATGTGCATGCCATGTTTTAAATTTATGTGTTCAAGATGGTATTAAGTCACTTAATTCTTATTTAGATCCAATTAGAAATGTTATTTCTTATATTTGGGTACACCCTCGAACTGCAAAAGCATGGGCACATTTTTGCACCTCCAATGGTCAAACCCCAAAACGTTTTTCAAAAGATGTTCCTACTCGTTGGAACTCAACTTTTAAATTACTTAATCAATCTTTTGAATATAAAGATTTATTGTGTTCTTTTGCAGCAAATTATATTCCACAATATCCTATTTTTCCAACTATGTGGAATGTTTGTAGTTCAATTTTGAATATTTTACGAATTTTTAATGATGCTACTCATACACTTAGTAGTGTTTATAAACCAACTTCACATCAATTTTTAATAGAAACAATGAATGTGGCCGGTGTATTAATGGAAGAAATTAATGTTGAAGAAATTTGTCATGTTGTTTTAGAAATGAGAGAAAAATGGTTACGTTATTATCAATTTATTCCTGAAATTTTTCTTGTTACTATGGTATTTGATCCTAGGTGTAAATTTGATGGTTTAATTGAGTGTTTGTCTAACTATTATTCGTTGTTAGGATTAGAAAATAATGAAGAAATTGATGTGAATATTATAATTTCTAAGGTTAGAACTTTATGCAATCAATTATATGAAGCATATGTTATTGCTCCTAGTAGTGAAGAATCATTTCTATCCATGGCTTCGCATTCCTCTTCCTCCCAACCAATGAAATGGGGTCATAAATTTTTAGATCAAAGGAGGAAAAAACCTAGATCGAGCTCACATTCGGAGCTCGAAATTTATCTAACCACAGTTTTTGAGTTTGGTGATGATACAGGTTTAAATTTTGAAATTTTGGAGTGGTGGAAAAGGCACAAGGAGACATTTCCAACTCTTGCAATTATTGCAAGTCAACTTCTTGCAGTTCCAGCTTCAACTGTAGCCGTTGAACAAACATTCAGTAGTGGAGGCAACATTTTGGATGAAAGAAAATCAAGATTGGCTCCAGAATCATTGGAAGCTCAAGTTTGCCTCGATGATTGGGAAAGAGCTAACATGCGACGTCAAGAAGAACTTATCCATTCATCATCATCTGACGAATGGGTTAATGATAGTTCAACAACGGCGACTTCCGACTCCAATGAAGATGCGTAGGATCCAAATCCATTTTTTATTTTTTTTCACATTTGTAAAAATTAATTACTTGTATTACATTTTTGTTGTAATTATTTTTTAATGAAATTAAGTCTAATTCTATTTTTTATTTTTTATTTTTCACATTTGTAAAAATTAATTACTTGTATTACATACTTGTTTAGTTGTTTTAATTATTTTTAATGAAATTATTACTTATATTTCTTCAATTTTTAGTAGTATTTTTTATTAAAAATATGGTTGAGAATATCTATATTTATAATTACATTTAACAATTAAAAATCGAAACCAAACCGAACTGAACAACGGAACAAGGACCAAAATTGAATACAACAATATTTAAAAAAAATTTAAAAAATTTGGTTTGAACCGGAACCGGAACCGTTGACCGAACCGGCTCAAACCGTTGACCGAACCGGTCCAAACCGTTGACCGAACCGGAACCGGAACCGAACCGTCCCAAACCGCCCTTGGGCGGTTCGGTTCAGGTTCAAAGATTTCTTGAACCGGAACCGGCGGTTCATGAATCGTGGCCATGTCTACTTGAGGGTAATAATTTAAGACTCTGGAAAGTTTAAGTGCAATTATTAAAATTCTCCAAGGGAGATTATGAAGTATTAGTGGGGTTAATACGTAATTATTAAATAATTATGTGTTTTATGGTATAATTAAAAGTGTATATTATGTGTAATATGTATAAGTATATATATAGATATATAACTGGGCGTGAGCTGGAGGGCAAGCATTTGAAATCCAATTTCTTTTGAGTAATGCTATAGGTACGCCGTGGGCTACACCCACGACTACCGAAAGCATTTAAAATAATTTATTAAACTTAAGTCAAATTTTGTTTTTTTCTTTTGCGAGACCCCACTCGCCCAAAACCCATCTGCCCAAATCCATTTTCTCTCTCTCCCCTGCTTCTCGCCCAAACCCATCTTCTCCATCTTCCTTCTCCATCTTCTCTATTGCTCTCCCTCTCTACCTGAAAAACCTCTCTCACGGCCAAGCCCATCTTCTCTCTCTCGCTCCATCTCTGTTGCTCTCCCTTACTTTCGATCACCATTGCCCCAAACCCATCTTCGATCTGTTGCTCTCGCTCTCTCTCTGTTGCCCTCCCTCACGGCCAGCGTCGGTCCACCTCTCTCTCTCTCTTTCTTGTCGCCCCCATCCCTCTTTCCCTCTCCCGACACTGTCAACCCCACCCCCTCTCACAGCCGCCTCTCTCGATCGTCGTCAGCCCCACCCCTCTCCCTCTCCCGACACCCTCAGCCCCAACATGTTTCATGCATTCAACAGTTGCCATTTCCTACCTTGGGGCGTCCATCTCCACCAATTGATACATTTAATTTTCAAGGTGAGTTTAGGCTTTGAGTTTAAAAGAAAAAAACAAATCAAGTATGTTATGTGAAAAATTCTAACAGCTATTATTTTGTAGGCCATGCGTGGAGGTGCTGATGCTGTGATTGCAGTTGGAGGTGATGGAACTTTTTGTGAAATTCTAACAGCTATTATTTTGCAAGCCAACATGTTTCTATTGTTTCTTCTTCAGTAAGGTTTGTTTTTTTAGTGTTTTTTTATTTTTATTTAAGAAGTAATTTTTTCCATAAGATGTTGAGCACTTGTACTCGCTACTTGCTAGAAATGTCAGAATAAAAAATGCTACATGAACAAAATTATCTGTTATAAGATATGAACTTCACGTAATTAAGCAATTTTTGTATTGTTTAAATTCTTAAAATACTCAAAAAGTTATCATGCATATGTTTATTAATGTCTTCATGTTGGAGGTCCTTATTCAATGGTTCCTTATATTGGTTCTGTTTCAGTAACTATCAGAGCATTGCACCAGTAGGATGTTTCAGTAACTATTAATGTCTTCATATACATCAAGGTACATATAGACAGAATTGGGCAAGATTCCTAAATGTGAACAGCAGTAGCATTCGCGTGAATTGACAATATGTATGTATATGACCATACCAATAAAAATGATAAATGGTAATTAAAAAAGAAAAAGAAAAGGAAAAATGTTATGACAATCAATTGCATTATAGGAATCCTTCTCATATTGACGTACTTGTTAGAGCTCTAGGCTTCTCTAGTTGCACAAAAGATGTTTGTTCTGTTTATCATTAATATTGAATCTTTTTTCATTTTGCCTCCAACAGTTTTTTTTAATATTTTTTAGTCTTATTTATGTCATTTTATCTAATGAACTTGATAGGTCTTCAAAAAGGAAGTGATATTTGTTGTTGATATAAGTGGGAGCATGCGAGGAAACCCACTTGAGGATACCAAGAATGCTTTATCTTCAACACTGTTAAAGTTTGATCCAAAAGACTCCTTCAATATAATAGCTTTCAATGGAGACATTTATCAGTTTTCGTCAAAGATGGAGTCAGCCACTGAGGAAGCAATTGAAAGAGCTGTTCTATTTTATTTTGTAATTCTGACAATGTAAAATGAATAGGTTGTTGAATGTTAAATGAACAGGTTGTTCAATGTTGAATTTACAGGTTGTTGAATGTTAAATGAACAAATTATGTGTATTCAAAATGGTGAATGTCTATCTACAACTTCTTGTTGACATTTTCTTGTGGGTATGAAAAGAATACACAAGTAATTTCTTGTCTGATTTTGTCTTGCAAGGCATGGTGGATAGGTACAAACAGCTTCTTGTCTGGTTTTGTGGTTCAATGCCTAAGGGTGATGCACCAACCATGCAACCCACTGTTCCTATCCAAATATCAAATAATTATAAAATACTTGATGTTAAATGAATAATTTTTGCTAAGTTAAAAAATTAAATTTATAGGCCATTTAAAAACTTGTATATAATTATAAAATAATCATCAAATAAAGTTTAAAAACCAATTAATTACAAACATCAGATACCACTAATAGAAAATGTACTACAAACACATTAATATCTACATAAAAACTTATTCTAATTTTACCACAACAAACACATATCTAATAGTTCTTATAAGATACAATTTTACTCAAATACCACTATATACACATATATAAATACAATTCTCAAATGTCAACCACAATCATGTCGGTCTCTTTCCTTTACCATTGTCAAATACACTTCCTTTTCCCTTGCGCACTATTATGTTCATTGAAATTTACACGTCATCTTCATATATACGACCTATAGTCTAAAACATGCGAGAAAACTCTTCAACGGGAAAATTTGTCGTAGACTTAGCCGAAGCACTGCCACTGGATTCACTCTCGTCAACTAATCCATGTGCTTCATCTTCTCCGACCCACTTTCAAAATTCACACTTAATACTGCAAATATTGAATAACCTCCCTTTGTTTACGAACTCTTTTTCCACCTCTAAACATTTTACAAATCCTCGTTTACACGATGAGCATGAGCGCTTTGTTGGACATGCCCCAAAGTAATGCTCCCGTCGTCTACAGCTATGACATATTTCTATATTTCGTCCTGTCATTGTAGCACTGTGAATTAGAAATTGCACTTTAATTAGTAATAATACAAAGTTAAAGAAGATTCCTAATAACAAAGCTTCTATAGAAAGAGTGTTACAAACTGAGAATGTAGTTGAATGCAGCAACACAAATCTCAAACTGAAATGCTTCCATAGAAATTGCACTTCAATTTAGTCCAATGCAGCAACATTCCAAATATATTAACTAAGGATGTGCTACAAACTTCTAAGTTTTGGGATCCCAGAAAAAAGTATAGCCAGCTGTTTGCTCGATACATATGCCTATGTTGTTAAATATTTTTAACTACAACAACAAATCCAAGATAATATGCATTAATTATAAATTCATCAACAATAGAGCTAAGCATGTAGTTGGGAAAATGTCACCACCCAAACAGCTATAGCCAATTACCCTTCATTTTTTGTTTGGCTAAATATCAGAATCCTAAACCTTGGATTGACCATGCGGACAAGCAGCAAGAACATGGATGCAAAACACAAAAGTATATAGTGCCATTGATATGCAAAACACAAAATCTATGTAGCATACCACAATGCTTCTCCTGAGCATGATTTCATCTACTATAATACTAAAATTATTTTCAAAATCTATCTATATTGAGCAAAATCCATTTATAGTAAAACAGCCACAAAATTTATATATGTGAAGACATGGGCAAATATAAATCTCAAAGTACCACATACCAGGATTGTTGGCTGGCGGGCGGAGGCAGTGGGTCGTGCAGTGGCTGGCCAGCGGCGAGGCGACGACGGTGAGAGCGAGAGAGAAAGAGAGAGATGGCTCGTGGTCGTGCGAGTGGAGATACGGGTGGGGGCGACGGTGTCTGGAGAGGGAGATGCGGGTGGGGGCGACGGTGTCTGGAGAGGGAGATGCGGGTGGGGTCGACGGAGAGGGGTGGGGGCGACGGTGTAGTCAAAGGGAGATGCGGGTGGGGCGGCGATGGTGTTTTGGGCAAGAGAAAGAGAGAGGCACACAGAGAGAGGGGTGGGGTCGAGGGTGGAGGGAGAGGGAGAGGGGTGGGGCTGACGACGATTGAGAGAGGCGGCCGTGAGAGGGGGTGGGGTCGACAGTGTCGGGAGAGGGAAAGAGGGATGGGGGCGACAAGAAAGAGAGAGAGAGAGAGAGGTGGACCGACGCTGGCCGTGAGGGCAACAGAGAGAGAGCGAGAGTAACAGATCGAAGATGGGTTTGGGGCAATGGTGATCGGAAGTAAGGGAGAGCAACAGAGATGGAGCGAGAGAGAGAATATGGGCTTGGCCGTGAGAGAGGTTTTTCAGGTAGAGAGCGAGAGCAACAGAGAAGATGGAGAAGGAAGATGGAGAAGATGGGTTTGGGCGGGAAGCATAGGACAGAGAGAAAATGGATTTGGGCAGATGGGTTTTGGGCGGGCGGGGTCTCGCAAAAGGAAAAGACAAAATTTGACTTAAGTTTAATAAATTATTTTAAATGCTTTCAGTAGCCGTGGGTGTAGCCCACGGCGTACCTATAGCATTACTCATTTCTTTTTGTGTGCCTGGGGATTGTGGCCAAAAGAAGAGAGGAGCAATGGGAGTCTCGGCCGAATCTAAAGCAAGAGAGAGAGAGAGATGGCCGTCGGTGCTGGCCGGATTGCAGCGTTCATGGCCGTGCGGCAGTGAAGGGCAGCCGATGGCGGCTGGAGGCGCAGGCGAGCAGCGTCCAGCGGCCATGGCGGAGGCAGCAGCTGGCAGGCAGCTCGTCCTGGAGGCACCGAGAATGGCGGGGGTCAGCGCGATGGTCGGGGAGGTCGCGGTGGCGGCCGAGTGCGGCTGTGAGCGACGGCCGAGGGCCTTCTCGGCCAGCGATGGCGGCCGATTGAAACAGCAGCGGCGGCGGCGGCTGCTCTAGGGGCTGCCATGGCCGACGAGGCAGCAGCGGGCGGAGGCCAAGCTGTGGTGACGGCGGCCGGCGGTTGCGCCTCAGTCGGCGGCTAGCTGGAGGGCAGCGGCGGCCGTGTGCAGGCGGCTGGTGCGCAGGTGTGCGTGCGTGAAGAAGAAACAGAGGGAGGAAGAAAGGGAAATAAAGAGAAAGAAAAAAAAAAGAAATAAAGGAAATTCTTGCAAATGGAGGAAATAGAGAAAAAATGGTCCAAAATTTCAGAAAAATCATAGAAAATTTTAAAATTATTTGGGGGCACGAGGAGCGTGCTTGAGGCGCCAAAATGCAAATTGGGCGTCAGATTGCAGCCGTTGAGGCAGCACCAATGTGGGCAATTTGCTGAATTTCTCTTCTAGATTGGTGAAGGTAATTGAATTTATTCTTTTTGAGTTAATTGCATTATGTGAAATGTTGTAGATTAGTGAATTGTATGAAATGTTGGTTGGATATTGCCCTTGAATGGGGTTGTTTGAAAATTGTCGAAGGGTAGTTTTGCGGTGTGTGGCAAAAGCATAGGCCCTAGTTGAATTTCTAAAATAATGGGTTTTTGTGTGTTTGCATCTAGGTTCTACCGAGGAAGCAGTGATCTTAGAAGGGTTCGAAGTGCTGGCTGGTGTTCTCGTCGTGGCAGAGAAGAGGCTTCGAGTAAGGTAAGGGACGATCCCAAGGATGGGCAACCTTGCGAATGTCTGGTAACCTTGATGAATACATGTATTGTGCAGTGTCTAGATGTGCATGTTCTATAGGTGGTCTAGTGTAATCCTATGGCTATAGGGAGACTAGATGCATGCGCAGGGGGTAAAACTAGAGGTCACTGCCTCGAACAGTTAGGTTCGGAGGGCGGAGATGCCTCACCAACCATGCATACTTACTTGTCATTGCATCTCATATATTATCTTGTTTACATTCATTTGCACCCTTACTGAGTTAATGTGACTCATGAGGTTTTACCTCGTGTTGTAGATGTTGTAAGTCCAGAGACAAGTAGTGATGATGTCGGGAAGTTGAAGTGGCGACTAGCATTGTTGCCCAAGTTTGTTTGTCGTATATATTCATGTATGTATTCATGTGTGTCGAATGCATAAGTTGTTGGCTAGATGTCATTTAGTTGATTGTAATCAACTTGGAGTAGATGTGATTATGTAGAATTTGTTGTTGTATGTGGTTATGATTTGGTCGAGCCAAGTTTTGAATGGTGTAAGGATTGAAATGAAGTTCCCATGAATCCCTAGTGCTCGGCAAAGTTTTGATATGTTGTTTGTGTTTGGGTCACCTTTGGCTTGCTGTGGGGTGAGCTAAAAAAGGGTAAAATTCACTCGGGTTTCGGGTCCCGTTCCGCTGTATTTTTCATTTAGTGTTTGGGATCGATTCCTCGAGTAGAGAGAAGAGAAGGACGAAACCTAGTCCTCACCTAGGGCGTTTTCTATTGAAACGTAGTCCATCTCTTCAAGGTTCACTCCGTGAGTGAATAGTCCAGTTGATTATTCACTGTGGCGCCTCGTAAGCGGGAGCGGGTCGTTACAATTCGGAAATGAGTAAAAATGGGAAAAAAGAAAGAGAATGAAAAAAAAGGAAAATGCCTTTGAATTATGAAGGCATTTTTGGTCATTTTATAATATTTATTGGGCTTAACTAGTGACAGGAAGAAATTGCAATATAGTATTAAATATCAAAAGTATTCTTGTATTTTCTCAAACATTTTCAATAATTCTTGCAATTATCATAAACCTTAAAGGTATGGTGTATAATTTTCCCTTTTATTTTTTAATTTTCTGTCTCTTTCTCTCTCATGCCTTGTCTTGATCCCGTCACCTCTTCTACAATACCACATCAACATCTTAATGGTAGAGACTGAGGGCAATGGTGTTCCAAAACTAAAACTAAAAAATAAGTTAGGTATACTATATATCAAAAAAAGTTAAAAGTTTATTCTAAAATAGAAACTAAGCCAAAAGTTCAACATTCCTTTTGGTTATTTACCTTATAAAAACACATATTTTAAAAGGTTATCGAAGAAAATCAAGTTAGAAATAAAGAAGGCTGAGGTCAACACAACGTCTAAACGCCTTGTTTTCTATTTTCTTATTAGAAATTTAAATTTATTTATTTAGAATTTTAGTAATATTTCTATTTTTTCTATTAGAATGTAGCTTAGGATTGTTGTGCACCGTTTCCTCGATTTCTATCAATGGTGAAGATTTGAGATTGATATGAAACGGTTGGCACATATAAACCACGTGTTTGAGGTATACAACTAAAAGACAAATAACCATAGACAACTCATCATTACATCTTTACCCATTGTATGACGATATTAATACGAGAAAATATTTTTCTAATTTACCATTTCTTAAATTTTTTTTGGCAAATGACACCATTTTGAAAATATTTACCTAGATACAACAATTGATGCCACTCGGGTGCCATGTTAGAAGAGGGGCTAGTGTGGTTGGTTTTTGAATGCAATAAAACTACTTGTGGCACAAGTTGCTTTATGTTGCAATATGTACCTATTCGTGCCACAAGTGATAACATACCAATACATAACCATATGTGGCACAAGTGGTTCTAAGTTGTTGCATAGAGCTCCTTGTGGTATAAGGTTATTCTATATTTAACATTTGGACAAATCTATAAAGGTTTGAGCACATAGTAAATTGAAAGAGTCGCTTGCCTAGACACCATCACTTAGACAATTTTATTTAAGGTTAGAGCACATGGTAAATTGAAAGAGCCGCTTGCCTAGAATAATGCCTTGATCTTTCACTCACTTAGACAATTTTCTCTAAGTGAAAAGAAGAAACACATGTGGCATAGCTAATTTTGTGTCAAGCAACTAATCATGGGTAGCTTCGCCAATGTGGCTTCCCACTTGGCAAATAAGGTGATAGAATAATAATAATTTTGGAAGGATGGTGTTTTGTCTACTTATTTTTAAAAAAATGGTAAATTAGTAAAATTTCAAGGAAACGTAACCGTCAGTCTCAACTAGGAACCTTGATCGTCAGATCTAATTTCCTAATTGACGGTCTTAGATCAATTTTTCCTACTTGTTTTCCTTTTTCGGCACTCTAATAAAAAACAGCCCACAGGACTAGCTTTCAGCACACCAAACTCAAATCCAATCTTCTTCTTCTTGTTCTTTCTTTTTCTATCTTTATTTTTTTTGCTCTCACTCTTTGTTCCCTACTCATTCTCTCTACTGGAGAAAATTTAGTAGAAATTTGAAAGAAAATCTTCTTTTTCATTAAAGTTTCTTCATCGAAAAACCGTCTGAAGCACAAATGGAAGATGGCTCTTCAGTTACTCGACCATCTTCTCTGAATGGTATGTATCAAGATTTTCCCAATTTTGATGAATATATATTCCACCCCCATTTAAGATTGATCTACATCGATCCTCAATTTTGGGCTTGTTACGCCATTTTACAATTTGTTTGATCCATTTCAAGTTCCACCCCATGGTGTGTTCACTAATCCTCTATGTTTAAATTCATTTTGTGGTTCTTTCAGGATCAAATGCAACTACAAATGGTTTCAAGCACAGAAACCAAATTCTCGGATTTCTAACTTATCCTTCAAAAAGTTGTCATCCTATGATGGATCAAGATCATACTTATCAGACGCTAGAGTTGAAAGAAATCAAGTCCATAGACTTGAATGTCCCAATCTTAATTGAAGAAGACAAATTAGTGAATCCAGATCTACCAGGTGAAATTTTAGACTTAAGTATCAAAAGAGACATAGATCAAGGGATCAAAGCTAATGATCATATGGAGAACAGAAAGAAGCGACCAAAAAAGAGCAAAAAAAAGGGTCGACATTCTAATTCAGTTAAAGAGCATTGGCTACTTGAGGAGGATAGGTGGATCAACTTATTACTTGTGTTTTATTGGGAATTTTTTCTTTCATTTTCTGCTAATGATTTTGGATTTGGTTTTCATGTTTAGAATTATATATATGTTTGTAGGCATTGAAAATAAACAATTTTGTAGGTTATTGGTGAGCTTGGTCAATGAATATGGAGATAAGAAATGGGCTGAAATTGCTCAAGTGCTTAAAGGGAGAAAGGGGAAACAGTGCAGGGAGAGATGGCATAACCATTTGAGACCAGATATTAAGGTTTTCCTCTCTTCTTCTTCTTCTTCTTTCTCCTCTTTCTTTGAGTGCTCTTCTTACCAAGAAAGAAAAAATAAGAAAGAAGCAAACACACGAATGCATAAACAAAAATTGAAAATTGATTGGAGTAACTTTCTGTTAAAATATGATCACATTTCATTTCTACACTATTATCCTCTCAAGTGCAAATGTGCAATATTGAGACACTAATGGATTATAGATTATGATAGGCTATCAATTGCACGTGTTTGATATCCAATCAAAGTTTTCCTTTAGGCACACACTAATATCTATGATTTTCTTTCTTTAGTTTCAACAATTTACTTTGCTTGTAAATACACGTAAATATTCAAAAAGCTTTTACGCCATGCAATAAGCAATAGAACTATATACATACATTCATACATATCCTTTTCTAATTCTTGTAATATCAAGGTTTTCATTCTCTTTATGTTTGATAACTTTTAGTGTTACACAATTCCTATGCACTAGAAAAATAACAAAATGAAAACATTATCGACAACTAATCATATTAGTTGAAACAACATTATTCTTCGTTTTTATTCGGAGTCAATTACTAATGAAACTAAGATCTTGCATTCATTAATTATTTATAGAATTTTATTAATTTTAATGCATTAATAATAGTATGATAAGTTTTTGCAGATCTAGTCTAGTAAGATACATTATTATTTTTGAGGTAACTTACATAAAGAAAGTAAGATACAGTTCTCTATCTAACAAACTATTTGTTGTGTGAAAATTTCTTTATGTTCTTTGTATTCTCAATACTTCAAAAGTCTTATTTATATTATTTATTTCAATGGACTGATGCCATAGAATTCACTACAATTTTACTTGTTATCGATTGTGCTGATTGATGCCATAATTATGTAATTTAGACGGAATTTCTTATTATATATATATATATATTATGTGCACATATATCATTTTTCATGCTTAAACATTAGAAAAAAGAATTTATTTGTTGTTAAATTCACAATCTAATGACTGTTTCTTAAGTAATAAAAAAATGCTTCTTGTTTGAAAATTTTCTTTATGTTCTTTATATCCTCCATATGCATTACCATTCCTATTTATGTTATCCAATATTTCAATGGATTGATGGCATATGGAATGTACAGTTTACAAGTATTGTGAGGTAGGATGAGCGGGTTGGATTACATAAGGTCATTTGGTAAAATTTATTAAGTTTAATTGAGTTTTCTTATGTTTATAATAATAAATTAATAATATATACTAATATTATTATATTGTTAAAATCATAATATTAATAATATTATAATATTAATAATATCATTAAATTAGAAGACTTCAATTCACCCCAACTCACTTCAACTTCATCAAAATTAATTAAGAGATTGAGTTAGAGACCTTAAACTCTTCTCTGTTCAGTTGAGTTGAAAGAACTAATGTTGCCCCAAACACTAGTACTATTGAGTTTGGCTCTAACCTCACAGGGGAATTATATATATATATATATATATTATGTGCAAGGATATCATTTTCCATGCTCAAACATGCAAAACCATTTGTTTGCTGTTAAATTCACAATCTACTAACTATTTCTCAGTTAGTAAAGAAAGGAAAACCCATTTCTTGTGCGAAAAGTTTCTTTACACGCATATATATCCTTTATATATCCTCAATGCATTACTGTTCTTACATAGATGTATATCATCCATTTCAATATATTGATTCTATAGAATGGCAATGCAATATTCAAGTTATTAATTGTGTTGATTGATGCCATAATTATCGTCTAAATTGTATTTCTTATGACATAATTAAATATACATTCATAACCTACAAAGATGCCATTTTCCATGCTCAAACATAGAAAACCATTTGTTTGTTATTAAATTCACAATCTAATAAGTGTTTCATATAATATATGAATTGGTCTCCATGGAATGCAGTGCATTTTTCGTTTGTTGGTTGGTTAAATTTGCAGAAAGAAACATGGACAGAGGAAGAGGACAGGCTTTTGATAGAGGTCCACAAGGAACTGGGGAACAAATGGGCGTCCATTGCAAAGATGCTGCCAGGACGATCCGAGAATGCCATCAAGAACCACTGGAACGCAACTAAAAGAAGGAAATGCAAGCGCAAGGGACCTTGCACTTGTCGCTCCATCTTGAAGGAGTATATCAAGAGCCTTCAGGCTTTGAAATCATCATCAGCCACTGCTACTGGTGAAGGCCCATCGGTGAATCCAAAAGCTCCAATTACCCATCATCATCATCACCTTCAGTTTGATCAGTTGGCTCTTGCTGTTGCTGTTGCAGCCCCTACCCCTAACTGAATACATGGATCAAGCTGCTGCTTCTGATGATGAGAGCAGCAAAAGGATGGAGACATATATGATGATCATGGAACTGCATGCTTGCTTTCATCATGCATCTTGTGTTCTGTGCCTTTACTTAATTTTGTCTATATATATGTTTTAGTTTCTTGGAGACAACTATGAGGAAGTTCGAAATTGATCTCTCCCCCCCCCCCCATCTCTCTCTCTCTCTCTCTCTCTCTAATATGTGTGTAGCAGTGACTGTAATGCATGTGTTCAAGAGTGTATGTGTTCGGATGATCTCTCTCTCTCTCACACACACACACACACTGATTTCTTTCCTTCTTATCAGTATACAGTTACAGTTTGAATCTCTTTGCATTTGAATAATATCTTTTATGAGCTGCTAGCTTTTCTGGAAAAGTTAGCAAAGGAGTTTTGGTTTCTTCATTTCTTGATCTTGACATCCCTTTCCCAATATGTGATTATTACGCAATTCTTAGTACGTAGTAGCAGACTACTACTGAAATTGTTAAGAAATGGGTCTTCCTTTCCCTGTAAACTAATTTAATTAGTCTCTTCGATCTGGGAATTATTAATTCAAGCTCTTGGGGGTTGTAGTTTCTGGGTATTTTTGGTCTACATCTAGCACGTCTCCAGGTTCAAAGGAGTTTTTATTTTTGGTAAATTATTTGACTGTTGTCCCATGTAAGTAGTAAAATTTTCATATTCTGTCGAAAGAATGTACAGATCTCTCCCTTGTGTGTCATCGCAGGCCTTTCCAGGTGGTATGTTTTGGGCACTTTCTCGTGAAAACAGGGCCGGCTTAAGGGGTTGTGAGTCTAGAATATCACTAATTTAGAGACTTTCTAAAAATTAAAAAAAATATATTTTTTCTTGTTTTCTTGAAGAGAGAGAAAGCGAGAGTAGAGAGAGAATTGGAGATGGTTTGGGTCACCTTTTATATTTATTCTTCTGTCTCAATTTTACCCCACCATTCAAATTTTAACTGTAATTTGAATTTCTTTTCATTATTGAGAATTGTAAAAAGAGAGAAATTAAAAGATAAAAGTTAAAAAATAAAGTTACATCATTATTCACTCATAAGTCACAAGTCAGACCTCATGTACATTTATTGCGATAGACTAAAATTACGTTCAAAATTTTTTAAGAGCTCTAGATATAATCTTTAGTGACCTATGCCTTAAATCAGTTTTGCGTGCAAAGTCTTTCAAAGGCGCACAATATAATGACTTGTTCTACTAAGAGTGTTATTGAATTATTTATTTCTTTAAATTACTTGGAGATCTTAACTTTCAACTTAAAATATGTGAAATAATCAATTAAATTCTTAGTTCCCTTATTTAATTAACCTTACCTCATCCTCATGCAAACATAACAAGGGTTAACTAACCCAACTAAGGTTGTCTGAACCACACTAATGTTAATTTTAGCCATCAATGGCTAAACTAACCCACGTTAACCCCTTGCTTAGGTTAGCACTCGAGGATATAGTTTTATTCGCTTTGGGCCATATGTGCAAATTTGATTCTATCCATTCACAAATAATTTAATTTGTGATTAAACTCGCTGAGCCCGAGCCCATTTGGAAACCCCAGCTTGGGCCTAATTCAAACACACTTGAGCGTAACTTGTAAACCCACCTTTAGTATATCTTGGGCTCCTATTAGCAGCCCAAACGGAGTCCAAATTTTTCTACAATTTAATTATTCAAAACCCATAATATAAGTTCACAATTTCTAATTCTAGCCCACGGATTTATAAAAGCTTAGAGCTCTATTTCAACCCCGTCTTTATCCATTTTCCTACAAAAAAGCTCAAAAATCCAACACAACTTAATCAACACTATATTAAATTTGTGTGTGTATATATATATATATGTAGGCTTAATATGTTGCTCACATCAAATAACAGTATGTTGTCCAATGCAAATTTGCAGTAAGGGTAGGTGTGTGGGTCCCACTCCTCTATGGGTTCACGTCTTTCTTCTTAATTTGTTCATATTAAACAAATTTTATATTGTGCGATGCAAGTAATAGAAAATTTATATATATATTATGAATCAATTTGTCCTAAAAATTCCAAAAATATAGTCAATTTTACTCCAACTTTCTCACCATTTTTGAGTAAAAACCTTTTAATTTATAGTCAAAATTGAGCCAAAATCCACCAATCAAAAACGTGGTTGGCCTAGGGCCGTGGTTACCCCATGTGCCAAGCCTTCCTAGGGTGTCATGATGGGTGGATGTGGTAGTTTTGCAAAAGGAGTCCTTACTCAACAATATCTTTCAAAAATTATATTTTTACCTTTCATTTATTATACCTAGACCTGTATAACTTTTATTTGTTACATTTTGATCATCACCAATTAATAAAATTACAATTTAACCCTCTCAAAAGTGAAAATTTATCTCCCTATACCCTCTAGGAGCAACATGAAAGATATGCTAAAGCTTCAAGTCAAAATGACAACTCCAAAACTAAAGGCACATTGAACATGTCATTCGACTCTATGGATGAACCAAAAAGCGTCACCAACCCCAGAACACAAATTGGAACAACCACTTAGAGCCACGACCATCAATTTGAGACCCATTCAGGAGTTACTATTTTACTATGGAGACATACTAGGGCTTTGCCCTCTCCAAATTACTAAGTAAGTTGACATACCCTTTAACTATGGAGACATATAGGGGATCTGCCCACTCTAAGTTACTAAGTAGGCGACAACCTGAGCAGGCAAGATCAAGAGACAGTAAAGCCACTCTATAGAAATATTTTATTTGAGTAACAAGTGTTGTACTCAACTAACATATTGTCTTTAATCAAGTAAGGCTTGAATCCATCGACAATGTACTTGTTTTACTTGAATATATGACAGAATAACATTATTTAAGTAACGAAAGAGTTAATTGACTAAACTAATATATTAGTCAAGTAACTATATACCTTAATTGAGTAATAAATCGGGTCAAAATGATAAGTCTCTATACTTGTATTATTAGTTAACAACGAAAGAATATTAATCGAGTAATGACAAAATTTAGTTGAGGAACCATATCCATTAATCGAGTAAGAAATAGAGCTAAAATTGGATGGTGAGCAAGAGTTCGGGTAAATCAAATCGATCGAACTTTCGGTTCGATTTTTCACCGGTAGCGGTTTGATTTGGTTATTAGATTCGGTTCAGTTCGATTATTTTTTTCAAGAATTTCGGTTATTCGGTTCAATTTTTTGGCATTATTTATCGAAAAATCGAACCAAATCGACAACCGAACTCTCTTTTTATTAGGTTTGATTCTATTTTTTTGGTAAGAATTTCAATTCAATTTTCGATTCAGTTATAACAACTCAAAATTCGGTTATTTCGATTAGTTTACATTACTCGGTCGATTCAATTTGGTTAGTGATTTTCGGTCGATTCGATTCGGTTATAACCAATTACACACTCCTAGCTAAAATAATAAGTCTTTGTACTTATATCATTAATGGACTAAAATGAAATATTAATTGAGTAACCCATTCTATTAATTGAAAAACCAAATATCTTACTCAAGTAATAATTTAAGAGAAAACTATCAAATCTTTATACTTGAAACAATAATCAATTAAGAGGTTATGTTTAATTGAATAACTTCTATCTCAATTGAGTAATAAATTGTTTTAGTCGAATAATATTTATTGGACAGAGTGTGAGTTTTTGTAATCCAATTAATAATTGATTAAGTAGTTTTGGTACTCAAGTATTGTCATACTTCAACCGAGTAACAAAGTGTCTTAGTCAAGTAAGGATTATTGGATGGAGAATGAATCTTTGTATTGAAATTATTAATCGACAAAGTAAAAAATATAGTTACGTAATATCTAAGATTAATCGACTATCTTTTAAGTTTACTCTAGTAGTACTAGTTTTCACTCAACTAATGATTTGAAAATCTAGCCGTTACAATGCATTAATTGTGCACAAAGTTAACCTTTTTAGACATTTGAGGTTCATTTAATGTTGTCTAATGCTTTTCTCATGCAAATGGAATGAAATTAAATTTCAAATCTTATACTAACTATTACTTTGCATAATAGAAAATGTTTTATACAATTGACAGGTTTAAGCTTTTACCCAATGGACAAAGTCCAACAACATTAAAGAGAAAAAAGCTATAAAAGGTAGAGAAAACTCAAGACAATAAAACCAAGTTGATCTGAATATCTTAAAAGTCATTCTCGAACCAAAGAGCTCTTAAAGCATACATCATTTGTTCACAAATAATCAAAGAGATTGATCTTTTCTTTTTACATCCTTTTAATCTCTGATTATTAGTGAGAAACCACTTTCTACTTGAGTGCTACATTCTATAAGCTTCTCTAAGTGTTTCAACAGTCTTCTCCTAGCTTGTTTAATCCGTTAAGGTTTGTGCTTGAGCCATTAAAAGGCACTTGTAAAGGTTTCAATTACTTCTTGTAAGAATTGTGTAAAAAGGTTATAATTTAGCCTTCTAAAAGCTAAATAGTAAGTTGTTTGAAGTTAATATAGTGGATATAAGCAGTGGGTTGAACCACTATATGTGCTATTAAGATTTTAAATCAATAACAAACTACAATCAAACTGTCAAACATACAGAAACAAAAAATTAAAGTGAAAAATCTAAATTGGAAAAAATCACTGTTAGAAAAAATAAAATATCACTATAATTATATTGGTACAATAATTTTAGGGTATTAAGCACCTATTTATAGACCTAACACTTATCCATAGATATACACAAAAATTTTTGTTCTAATCAAAAGATGAGCAAAAAAGATAAGTTTTCAATTTAAGGTAAATCCAATCATAGTCAAATTTGACATCATAATCATAGTCAAATTTGAAATCTTAATTACAATTAAATTAGGAGTTTCAATCTTAGATTAATTTGAATTTTGGATCACAATTATCACAATCTCTACCTTGACACAAAATTCAAATATGAAATTATCTGTAATTCTTTTTTCTAACAAAATCATGGAGAATTAATCTCCCAGATAAATACCAACTAAATTCATATTATGGGAAATACCAACTAGATCCACTCAACGGGAAATATCAATCAAATCCACACAATACTCGTTACAGTGAATATCTTCAGCCACACTCAAAGTATAAGCAACAAGATTAAGCTCAACATACTTTTGAGAGGGTTTGATATTTTTTTTTATCTATCTTTGGTAATATAATATTGTGATGGATCAGTATTTTCTTTTGATCTTAATTTGGGGTTTGACTTAATTTGAGACGTAGACTCAAATGTCTGATTATTATCAATTTCAAGTTCCACCAGAATTTCAAAACTCTGTTGACCTGTAGGGTTAGATTCTTTTGCAGACAAACCACAAAATATAGCAATTTCATTAAAAATAATATTTCTACTAATTAAAATATTAGATATTTCTAGATCCCCTAACTTATAACCTTTAACATCAAATTTATAACTAAAGAAGACACACTATTTAGAATTTGGTTCTAATTTTTCATTATCAACGTGAGTAAAAACAGGACATCCAAAATTTTTTAAATTAGAATAATTTGTAGGAGTGACAAACCACACATTTTCTGGAGTTTTCTTATCAATAACAAAGGAAAGAGATTGATTAACCAGGGAACATATCATGTTTGCAACCTCAACATAAAATACTTTAGATAAACCAAAATTAAACAGCATAAAACGTACATTTTTCATAAATATTTTGTTCATCCTCTCGGTTACACTATTTTATAGTGGCATACCTAAAACTATTAAATGCCTTAGAAATAAAATTCATTTGAACAAAATTATAAACTATTATCAATGCATCTGTGTTTCAGTTTGTTTATCAATCATAGTTTTCTACTATTTGAATGTAACAAAAACATTTTTTTTTTTTTTTTTGTGAATACCTTTATTAAATCTAACTCATTTTTTCTTACCAAAGACATTACTCACAAAACTCTAGTTTTCTAGTATGCTATTCTTCTAGAAGTCCTCTTTTGCTTAATTTAGGTATACGTATTTCACTCATATATTCAAGACGCATATGCCACAATTAAGTGATATTAGTATTTAACAAAGAAGAAATAGAAACAACAACATCACCTATAGTAGAACCCTGCAGAACATATATTCTATCATATTATTTTTTGTCTTTCATCACAATAAAAACATCTTTACTAACCTAATGACTCTACATTCACCAATGAACTTATACCCACTTAAATCAAGAGTACTCAATGAAATAATATTTATCTTAAGATCGAGAACATGTCTGACATCAGTTAAAGTTATAACAATATCATCAAATATTTTAATTTTAATTATTTTAATGTTAACAATTTTACAAGAATAATTATTTTTCATCAACGCATCATCAGCAATCAAAGTTTTATATGTTGAAAATCAATCCTTATTAGGAGATATATGAAACATGCATGTTGTGTCAAGGATCTAGTATTTATAAGATTTTGTAATTTAATTAGTTACCACCATAAATTTCGCATCACTATTGTTATTTTCAACAACATTGATTTAACTTAAAGTCTCTGCTTGTTTTCCTTTTTGGTCAGATTCTTATCTTTTACGTTTGTTTTGTAGTTTAAAACACTCTTTTTTTATGTGTCATTTCTTTTTACAATAATTACAAATTTTGTCTTTATTTTTACACTTGAATTTACTTTTCCATCATTATCAAAATTTTTATCATGTGTTCCCCCTCTAATTAACAGGCAATCTCCCTAATTTTTAGGATTTCCTAATAACTATTTATCAATTTTCTTTTTCAAGAACAAAGAATCATAGACTTCATCTAAAGTTTTTAAGCTCCATGCTTTCTAAATCAAAAATAATTTTCTTAAAAGTTGTTAAATGGTTTTCAAAAAGCGTATCTTCTGCAATTCGATGAGAATATAACTTCCACTTTAGATGCAACTCATTGGTCAAGTTTTTAGTCATATACAGTTATAGTTTTAACCATTTACATAGCTGTTATATTTTTTAAAATTATACTAAATTTTAAAAAAATATTTTGAAAATATTTTCTATAAAACACATTTTTCTAATTTGATCACAACTTTTAATATTATCAACAACATTTTTTTCTTTTTTGCTTCTCTTTTATTTTTCTTTTTCCTAGTGTTTCATTTACACCCATTCACCACATCTTCCTCTCATTTTCCTTGCTCCCCTTTACCACTACGACAACAAACACAACCAACTTTTTCTTTTGTCATCCTCATCCTTACTACTGCGATGGAGAGCACCATTCTTTTGTCATCCTCATCTTTACCATCAACTCCATTTTCTCCACCGTTCTCTTCCTCTTCTCTTACCATCCTCATCCCTCAACCAATACCATTGCGTGTCCCCTAACTATAACAATGGTGACAACTCCTATTTTCATCAAGATGCCTTGACCATTCACCTCTCCACTTACAGTTGATTTTTATATCTCTTCTTCTACACAATTTTGAACATATTTTCTCATTTTTTTGAAGTCTAAAACTTATTTCATATTTAATAAAAATAAACATTTTTCCATTTTATTTTATTTTCTAAACAAATGAATACGGAAAAATAAAAAAAATTAAAGATAAAAAACCAAAAGCATTATCCACAATATAAATAAGCCTTAAAATTTTAAATTGATGATGCCTGCCCTCGTACCATTAAATTATCATTGCCTACGAAAATGCACTCAATCACCCAAAATTTTGAGCCAGCATCTCGGGCTTTCTATCATCGCTCAGAAAAATACACATTTGGTTGTCGGATTCAGCGAACTCGCGCGTGGCGAGACATTGCGTTGATTGTTCCTCTAATGTCTCATGCGATTGGATTCTCTTGTTAACATTGAAGCGCTTCTCAGTTTGACTTCTCTGAAGTTGGGAATTCGTGCTTGTCTCTGACTTGTACGTTTGACTTCCAATCCTGCCAAATGAGAGTAGTCTCTTGATTGGTTTCGAGGTTTCCAGTAAGTTTTTATTTTTCTTGCTCAATTCTTGGTTCGTTTCTTTCGATATTGTGGCCGTTGATTTGGTTTCGGGCTTTAGTGATTTTGTTTTTATTTAAAATCCCATTTTTTATGCAGAGAAATTGGCTACAATTTTCCTTCATTTGTATGCAGAGCAGGTGTTTGTAAAATGTTCTGATTTTGTTATCTGTATGCTTCAGCATATAACATATACACGGCGTAGTTGAATTTGGGCTGTTGGACATGAATACCATTTGCTATGTGAGAAGGGAAGATCATTGTCATCTCCATGAGCGTTGGTTAGGAGTGCCTAGTGCACGCTGCTTCTGGTTTCTGAGAGTCAGAGAAGTGTGGTTTTTGTATTCAGTCTTACTTTGCATCGCAAAGAAGCTATTCCCAAAACTCCAAAACTCGAACAAGTGACATTCCAGTCATAAAGAATTAACCTTGCTGTTGCGCTAAAAAGTTTAAACAGAAAGATATGTCTAAGCTTAGCTCTATTTGAAGATTTAGGTGAGATTTGGAAATACAACACTGGACGTACAATGAACTATACGAGATTGCATGATTTTCAGCCCAATATAAGCATTTCATTTGCATAATCATGGTAAGGGGCTTCTAGACATGTAAGTTCAATTCTGCCAGGCTCTTTAAGCCTATGTAAAGTTTAGGTATGTGAATAGGTGTTTGCATTCGTTAAACACTTTGTCGAGAAATGTTGGGCTCAGCCTGGCCCTATATGAAGGGGTGGGCTGGGCCCATTCCGCTTGCTACAGTAACAAGTTTGGTCAGGCTATGGGGTGCTGAGCCTGTTTGACATCTCTAACTAGAACCCTGATCACCATTAGGTTAAATGTGCTGTGTGCATCACAATTATTTAAGGTTTAAAGTAAGCATCTAACATTTATGCTTAAAAGAAGTATTCAACTCAACTACTTATTTTGAATTGTTCATGAAACAGAGGAACATGTGTTTATAGTATCTGTGTTGTATGTCAGATCAGATAAACCTGTTGTGTATGCTTGACATCTTAATCAGTTTGCTGGGCATGTATCTCATACCCAGTGTTTTTAAAGGCTCTAGAGAGCACTCAAGCACAAAGGCCTTCTAGTGCTTAAGTGCAAAGCACAAGTGTGCCCTCAATCGAAACAAAGTGCAAATGTTAGAAAAAAAAAAACAGAGATAATTTAGGTAGATAATACTATCAAGACAAAAATTCATGCCAAAAGAGAACCAAAATATGGTCTTTTAATTAATTTTCAATGATTTAGTCAAG
Organism: Diospyros kaki; assembly: GCA_036245055.1. Classification (NCBI taxonomy): domain Eukaryota; kingdom Viridiplantae; phylum Streptophyta; class Magnoliopsida; order Ericales; family Ebenaceae; genus Diospyros; species Diospyros kaki. Next base: position 38,760,309 of record BSEG01000016.1, read on the forward strand.
ATTAAGAAAGTCATCTTCATCATTAGAGTTATAGTTGTCATCATCTTCCTCAGCAGTGCCATCTAATTGACTTCTTCAACTAAAAATGGCTGTGAACTAGAAGTTGAAGTGGGTGTTCTGGTTGTTGCATTGCCTCCTCAATTTTCTTCTAATATTAAATCTAGACTCTTCAACTCTAACCGTATTAGCAACAACACCCCATGTCAAAAAATATGACCAAATGATGAATCATTCTCTCCTACACACATTCCAAGACATTTATATAGTAGATGAGTGTGTTTTGGAGAATTAGACTACACAATAACAACTCTTTTTTTTACTGTAAAATAAAAATAAATAAATAAATAAGCATGCTTAAGTGCAATTTGTGCTTAACAAAAAAGCATGTGCTTTTAGCACTTAAGCTGTGCTTTATCATTTGTGCTCCGCTTTGACAAGAAGAAGCACTAGAACTATGCTTTGTGTTTAAGTTTGCTTAAGTGCACTAAAGCTCAAAGGCCTTCTAGAGCTTAAACGTGATGCATGAAGTGCAAGCGCACACTCAATTCAAACAAAGCACAAATATTTGAAAAAATAAAGATAATATAATAACTGAAACTAAATTATTAGATAATACTATCAAGACAAAAATTCATGCTAATAGGGTCATTTGATTCATTTTCGGTTATTTAGTCTAGATTATGTAAGTTGCGTCCTTTGTTTCAATATTAAATCTAGACCTCAGCTCAAGCTATATCAGCAACAACACTCCATGTTAAAAAAATCATCACCGGATCTTGACTCTTCAACCCTAAGATACTTATAGAATAGATGGGTATGCTCTGGTGTATTAGAGTACATGTAATAACTCTTCTTTTACTGTAAAACTATAAAAAAATGAAATAAATAAACAACTAAGTGTGCCTTGGCAAAAAAGCATATGCTTTTACCACTTAAGCAGAGCTTTCTAATCCGCCCCTCACTTTGACATAAAAAAGCACTAGAACTGCACTTTATGCTTTAATGGTGCTTACGCATGCTTTTAACAACACTGTTCATGCCTATATTTCATTGCAGGCACAATAATACTTCAGACATTCCTGTGTTATTCATGCTGATTCAAGTTGTTCTATCTAAGACTAGTTTATTCGAGATGGTGGATGGAATGCCAAAAATAGAAAAGGAATCTAAGTAAACTCCTTTGACCAATTTATTTAATATTGACACCTTATTTGTTGCAAAACAGCATAATGATATTTCTGGTTCTGTTTTACTTGGTGGCTAATCGAACTCAAGCTTAAGAAATTCAGCCTTCTCCATGGATAAACACTTAGAAAACAAATTACAATGACCATTTGGAAGAACTCTAGAATGAAAGCCTAATGACTACATTTTTGTGTTGCTATCATAAGAATATTGTGTTTTTCTATTGTGGTTCTTTTTTAGTTTTGCGATACCTTACAAATTAGCCTGGCATGGTTACTAATAATGCAGTGATCCATCAGCATAAACTGTTCGAAACATATGAAGTATTTTCTTATACAAGCTTTTGCAGATGGTGTATGCTTGTTACTATTTCTAGATTGAAATATTTAATAAAGGTCAACCATCATACTGAAGCAAAACTTTTTTTTTTCTTTCACAGGATGAAGATATTGGTAATTAGTGATACTACCACTCTAAGTTATTGGTTAAGCTGGAACTTCTTAATATGTGCAATATGGGTCTTGATGCCCATGTCTGTAGCATCCTATATAATTTGGAAATATGAGGGTTCAGATTATTCAAAGTCTGAGAGAAGGAATCAGCAAGAGAAAATTCAGTTTTTGCATGATGATAAAGCTTGGAGGCCCTGCCTGAAAGAAATTCACCCCTTCTGGTTGTTGTCATTCCGACTTTTTGCTTTCTTTGTGCTTTTAGGAGTACTTGTTGCTGATATTATTGTGCAAGGAGCTGTCATGTTATTGTATTATACTCAGTAAGTCATCTGTTTTTTCTGGGCTCATCTTATGTTGTTACCTATATGAGGATTATAGCGGATAAGCTGATATCTGGTTTAAGATACTCTCAACAGCTTTTACTGGTCCTTTGTAGTGAAAAAGAAAACTATAACTAGAGAGTTGAGAGGCGACCCTCTTTTAAACCAATAAATTATGATTCATATAGTGTTTTAAATAACTTCTAAAAGAAATAATGGCATTTGGACATCAAGTAGGCGACAATTTTTTTGGATAAAAGAATTTGATATAACTGTCATGATCTCAGGGGTAAGAAGGGAATATTAATAAATTACAGTTGTAATAATTATATTTATTACTCAGTTGTATTTGTAACAGTTAATTAGATGGTAGTTGTTGTAATATTTAGTTATATGTTGTTGTAATAATTAGTTATTGTAATAGTTAGACAGTTAAGGAGAAAGCTATATATGTAACCTAAGGTGATAGGAGAAGGGGAATTGAATAATAGAATTATTCGAGAATTGAATAACAAAATTATTCTTTTATCTCTCTCTTTATCTCTCTCTCTCTCTCTCTATATATATATATATATTCTATTATGTCCAGAATTCCATAATTGTCCAAACCCAACTCTAGGGACTTGACATTGTGGTATCAGAGCTAGGCGAACTAGCTGTGGTGAAGGCTATGCGGTGATCAAGGAAGTGCAGTGACAACAATGCTGAATTGTGATAAGGATTGTAGAAGGTACTAGGATGAAGCAATTGGAAGTGAGAATGGAAGCCATGGAGTTTGGAATGTCCTAGTCCCAAGAGACGATGGTACAAACTCGGGAAGATGTGGCAGTTATGAAGGAAGCAATGCGGGGGGATTCATAAAAGAACCGAGAGATCTTGGAGCAATATAAGGAATCCATGGAGCAGTACGGGCAAAGATTGTGTTAGAATTTTGCATAGAGTCGATTGTATCTAGAAGAGAGGATGCATGTAGTCCCGTGAAGGAGGAGCTGGCCTGAGAGACTAAGTAGTGTAGGATGTTTTTCCTATGTACATTATAAGGGGCATTTTAGACTTTTGTATAGGTTTAAAATAAGCCCTCATAGCTGGCACCCCAAACCTCTATAAATAGAGGGGAAAGGCACCAGTCTCAAGCATCCAAACATTTTGCTCATTGGGAATTCCTTGAGCGCTTGAGTGCAGTGTAAAAGAGAGAAAGATTGTGAGAATTGTTCTTGGAGCGATCTTTTGTAATCTCTTGGGAAATTTGTACTTGGGAGCGTTGGAAAGAGGGATTGTGTACTACATCTGATTGACCGGTTTCTAGAGGATTGTTGTGTGCCTTGGGCGACCGGATGTAGGGCCAAATATTGGCCTGAACCAGTATAATTCTTGGTCTTCTTGTGCGGTGTCTTTGTTCCTTTACAACTTTATATTTTTCTATTCTCCCGTCTGTTTTATTTCTGATTATATTTCTGTCCAATTTCATTGCAATCGGGTGTGTTAAGGGTATGAGAATTGGCAAGAAACGATCCTATTGTGCTCCTAATCTCTAACAGATTGAATAGCATACTTAGCATGCTGTCCTCATTACCCTAGTTCCGGCTATCGTCGGATTTCCCTCCAAGGCAGAATCCCAATCCAATTTTGCCACCACAGGACAATATACCAAGAACTCGGGGAGATTTTGAGGTAGAGGAGTTCCCAAGGGAAAATTTCGAACCAATTCTGCCACCACAAGGCAGTATATATACCAAGAACTCGGGGAGATATTTAGGCGGAGGAGTTTCCGATGGAACAAGAAGTGCTAGTTAGAAATTCCCAACCCTCCCCTAATAACCACCCTCCGATGCCAGGGTTGGAAATTCCCATGTTTGATGGGATGAAGCCAAGGTGGTGGATTAAAAGGTGCGAATGATTTTTCTAGTTCTATAGGGTGTCGAAGGAACATAAAGTTAACTTGGCTACGACCTACTTAAAAGATATGACCGATTATTGGTTTCAAGGGTGGATCCAACTGTTTGGAGAAAGGAGCATGACAGATGTGAATTGGGTAGGTTTTGCAGAGGGCTTGTGTAAATGGTGTGGAGAAAGGACCATGACAGATGTGATTGAGGAATTCAACAAACTTAAACAAGAAGGGACAATAGTGGAATACTAGGTGAAATTTGAGGAATTGAGGTCAATTGTATGTATTGTGCAGTCGGGTTTAATAGAGTAGTATTTGGTGTCTACTTTTATAAGTGGTTTGAGGGAGGAGTTTCGTTCAATGGTGAAGATGATGTCCACATTTGTGAGGCAGGTGGTTGAAAAAGCTTGGTTACAAGAATTGATGATGGAGGCCATTTTCAAGAGACATAAGGTCCCAAATAGGCCGGGTGTGATGGTTGGGCAGTTAATAGGTGGGAATCATCGGCCCATGCTTATGGGGTCTAATCAGGTGGCAGCCAAGGTACCATACAGTAACAATGGTACTAAGAACCCTCTTATGGAACAAAGAAGACAATTAGGGTTTTGCTACAAGTGTGGGGACAAGTACAACCTCAGGCACCAATGTAAGAGACAATTGATGAATATGAAAGGGTCAGATGAGGAGAAGGAAGAAGAAGTGGTGGTAGAAGAAGATGTCATCCAAGAGGAGTTGCAAGGGGAAATATCCTTCCATGCTTTAAAAGGGAGTCCTATGGGGCAGATCATTAAGGTGAAGGGTCATGTGGGGAAAAAGAGGTTAATGGTGTTGATTGATAGTGGGAGCACCCATAGCTTCCTTAGTGAAGCTACTGCTACCACCCTTAAGTGTTCGTTAACAACAACCACTCCCCTATTAGTGACAATAGCAAATGGGAGCAGAATGTATAGTCATTACATATGCATGGGATTCAAGTGGGTGATACAGGAGCAGGAATTCATGGTAAAACTCAGAGTTCTTGAATTGGGGGGATGTGACATTGTTCTCAGGGTAGATTGGATGAGAACTGTTAGCCCTTTGACTTTTGATTTTAACAAGCTGGAGGTAACGGTGGAAATTAAGGGTAGAAGGCTAACCTTGTTGGGTAGCTTGGAACAAGGGCAGCAAGATGATTGGGGGAAAGACACTACAGAAAATGATGCTGGAAAAGGGTGGCCAAATAGCACAATTGTATTCCATACAAGCTATGGGAATAGAAGAGGATGACTGTTTGAAGGAGCAGCAACAACCTACAGCTACATCTATTGAGTCCCTGCTCTCAAATAAGGTACAATTTTCAGAAGACTTCCGCTTACTTTTGATAGAATTTAAGGACTTGTTTGATGAGCCAAACTCTTTGTCACCCCAACGACCCCTAGACCATTCCATTCATCTTAAGCCAAATTCGGCCCATGTTAACATTAGAGCCTATAGACTCCTATTCAAAAATCAAAGATTAAAAAGCTAGTTAAATCCATGCTAAGCACCTCCATAATTCAACCTAGCCAAAGCCCCTATGCATCTCTAGTCCTTCTTGTAAAAAAGAAAGATGGAGCATAGAGGTTTTGCATAGATTACATGCAACTCAATTCTAACACTACAACAACAACAACAACAACATATCCAGCCTTTATCCCACTATGTGGGGTCGGCTACATGAATTCTAGACTTCCATGTATTTCTATCGTTTGTCATATCTTCATTTAGATCCATATACTTCATATCGAACTTTAATGTCTCTCCCAAAGTCTTCTTGGGTCTACCTCTACCTCTTTTTGTGACTAATTGTTCAATTTCATCAACTCTCCTCACAGGAGCGTCTCTTAGTCTCCTTCTCACATGACCAAACCATCTTAGTCTAGTCTCTCTCATCTTCTCCTCGATTGGCACTACTCCTACCTTATTACGAATAACTTCATTTCTAATTTTATCCTTTCTTGTATGTCCGCACATCCATCTTAACATCCTCATCTCCGCTACACTCGTCTTTTGCTCATGCTGGTATTTGACTGCCCAACATTCTGAGCCATACAGCAAAACTGGTCTTATAGCTCTCCTATAAAATTTTTCTTTCAATTTTAATGGGATTTTACCATCACATAACACTCCCGATACATTTCTCCATTTTAGCCAACCTGCCTTAATTCTATGTGCGACATCCTCGTGAATTTCTCCATCTTTTTGAATCACTGATCCCAAATATCGAAAATGGTCTTTTCTTTGTAAGATTTGGTCTTCTAATTTTATTATAATATCATCCACTCTTGCATTTTTACTAAATTTGCATTCCATATATTCTGTTTTCTTTCTACTTAATTTAAATCCCTTAGATTCTAAATTGTTTCTCCACAACTCAAGCTTAGTGTTCACTCCTTCTTTTGTTTCATCCACCAACACTATGTCGTCTGCAAATAGCATACACCATGGCACATCTGTCTGAATATCTTTAGTGAGTTCATCCATTACTAAGGCAAATAAGTATGGACTTAGTGCAGAACCTTGATGCAGTCCTATTGTAGTTGTAAATGGTTCAGTATCCCCTCCGCATGTTCTGACCCTTGTCTCTACACCATGATACATGTCCTTAAGGGCTTGTGTATAGGCTATTTTGACTCATTTCTTCTCTAAAACCCTCCATAATACTTCTCTAGGGACCCTATCATAGGCCTTTTCTAAATCTATAAACACCATATGTAGGTCCTTCTGATGATCCCGATACCTTTCCATTAGACGCCTCAGTAAATATATAGCTTCCATTGTTGACCTGCCAGGCATGAAACCAAACTGATTTTCTGACACATTTGTTTCTTTTCTAAGTCTCTGCTCTATTACTCTCTCCCAGAGTTTCATGGTATGACTCATTAACTTAATTCCTCTATAATTTTCACAGTTTTGAACATCTCCTTTGTTCTTGTATATAGGAACCAAAGTACTCTTCCTCCACTCATTTGGCATATTTTTTTATTTAAGGATCGCGTTAAATAGTTGCGTTAGCCAGGAGATGCCCTCTTCTCCCATGCATTTCCATGCTTCTATTGGTATATTATCTGGTCCCATTGCCTTATGATTTTTCATCTTTTTTAAAGCTTGTCTTATTTTATTTGAACTTATGCGTCGATAGAATGTGTAGCTCACATTCCCTTCGGAGTTACTAAGATGTCCCAACCTAACTCTTGTGTCACCACCATCATTGAATAATTTTGTGAAATACTCTTTCCATCTCTCCTTAATCGCTCCCTCATTTACTAAAACATTTTGATTGTCATCTTTTATGCATTTCACTTGATTTAAATCCCGTGTTTTTCTTTCTCTTGCTTTAGCTAATTTATATATATCCCTTTCTCCATCTTTTGTATCAAGTCGTTTATATAGATTCTCATATGCTTTTGACCTTGCTTCACTAACAGCTCTTTTTGCTGCCTTTTTTGCTTCTTTATAATTTTTTTGATTTTCTTCATTGTTGCATTGATATACCGCCTTATAGCAAGTTTTCTTATTTTTAATTTTCAATTGTACATCTTCATTCCACCACCAAGACTCCTTAAGGTTAGGGGCTCTACCATTTGTCTCTCCAAGGACTACATTTGCCGTGTTTCTCAGAGCATTAGCCATTTCTTTCCACATTTGGTTTGTTTGTCTTTCTCCATTCCATTCCATTCCCTTCTACCCCTTAATTTTTCTTTAAAGATTAGTTGTTTCTCCCCTTTTAAATTCCACCACCTGATTCTTGGATTTTGTTTTATATGGTTTTTTCTCTTCCAATTTCTTACTTGGACGTCAAGTACTAGAAGTCTATGTTGAGTAGTCAAACACTCTCCCGGTATTACCTTACAATCCCTACAACATAACCGATCCTCTTGTCTCATGAGGAAGTAATCTATTTGGGTGCTTGAGCTGATATTTTTATATGTGATTAAGTGTTCGTCCCGTTTTTTGAACCTCGTATTGGTTATAATGAGCCCATATGCCATAGCAAAATTTAGGATAGATTTACCCTCATTATTAATTTCCCCGAATCCATACCCTCCATGTACCTCTCTATATCCGTTTCTGTCTCTACCCATGTGCCCATTTAAGTCACCTCCTATAATCACTTTCTCTTCTCTTGGTATCATTTGTATGAGTCCCTCTAGGTCCTCCCAGAATTTTGCTTTTATCTCATCACCTAACCCCGCTTGTGGTGCATATGTACTAAAGATATTCATAGTTATTCTTCCTAGACTAATCTTCACCATAATAATCCTATCCCCTATTCTCTTTACATCCACTACCTCATCTATTAAGTTTTTATCCATAATAATCCCCACTCCATTTTTCGCTCGATCAGTTCCTGTGTACCATAGTTTATATCCAGCTTCTGATAAAGTTTTTGCTTTTTTTCCTACCCATCTCGTCTCTTGAAGGCACATAATATTAATTTTTCTCCTAATCATCACATCCACCACTTCCATAGCTTTGCCTGTTAATGTTCCTATGTTCCATGACCCAATCCTTAATCTATGATTTTGTTTTTGTCCTTGACTTTGGATTTGATTTTGTTTTTGGCCTTGACTTTGAATTTGATTTTGTTTTTGATTTTGATTTTGGTTCTGATTTTGATTTTGGTTTTGATTTTGGTTTTGGTTTTGATGTTGATTTTGATTTTGGACTAACTTCTTTACCCACATCCGTCCAAGCAAATGCGGGAACCCTTGCTCATTTATCACTACATCCGGGCGCCGATGCAGCGGTCCTAGCTCACTTGTCACTACATAGGGGCAGTGTAGCGCGTCGCTATGAAGGGTTACGCCCACGCCCAAACGTTTTTTCATAATTTGTCTAGAATTCATGTTTTGGATCCGACTAAGTTTTACGTTGGCTGTCGGCTACCTAACACAACCCTCCTCCTTTATCCGGGCTTGGGACCGGCAGTGGATAACATCCCCAGGCGGAGTTCAACTCAATTTTAACACTATCAAAAACAAATTTCCAATACCCTTAATAGAGGATCTACTTGATGAACTGTTTGGTGCCAAAATTTGCTCTAAGTTAGATCTTAGGTCCAGTTACCACCAAATTCGTATGAAGGCATATGAGTTTACGACCTTTAGAACCCACCAAGGGCTATATGAGTTTACTGTTATGCCTTTTGGATTAACCAATGCTCCGGTTACTTTCCAAGCATTGATGAACCGAATTTTCCGGCCCTACTTGAGGGAGTTCATCCTTGTTTTTTTTTTATGACATTCTCATTTATAGCCCTAATTTTGAACAACACCTATCTCACCTTCATACCACTTTTGAAGTCCTTAAATCTCATCAAATGTATGCTAAGATTTCTAAATGTACTTTTGCTAAGAAAGAAGTTGAGTATTTGGGACACATAATTTCAAGGGATGGGGTGAGGACTGATCCGAAGAAGGTGGCAACAATGGTAGAATGGCCAAGACCCATGGCGGTGAAAGAGCTAAGTGGATTTTTGGGGCTAACTGGGTATTATCGGAAATTCATTCAACATTATGGACTGATTAGTAGGCCTCTAACGGAATTGCTAAAGAAGGATGCTTTTTAGTGGAACCTTAGGGCTGAGGCAACCTTCTTGGCATTGAAGAAATCTATGACTCAAGCTTTGGTGTTAGCTTTGCCAGACTTAACCAAGCTTTTTGTAATAGAGACTGATGCATGTGATAGTGGGATAGGGGTTGTCCTTATGCAGGAGGGAAAGCCATTGGCATTTATCAGCCAAGCTTTATCCCAAAGACACTTGGGATTAAGCATGTATGACAAATAATTATTAGCCGTTTTGGGAGCAGTGGATAGGTGGCACCATTACTTGGAGGGAGGTCCGTTTGTATCAAAATGGACCATGAAAGACTCCAATTTTTGTCACAGCAGAGACTGCACACGCAGTTGCAAAGAAAGGGCATATCTAGACTAATGGGGTTTGATTACACAATCCATTATCGAAGGGGAAAGGAAAATATGGTTGTTGATGCCTTATCAAGAAGGGAAGAAAGGGGAAATTGCCAAGCCATTTCAGCTATAGTTCCAGAATGGATCAAGAAGTTAGCATCAAGTTATGAGCACATAGCTTGGATAAAGGAGAAGGTGACACAATTGTCGGTCCAACCTGGGAATCCTTTGGGTTATACACTTGCTCATGGTTTGGTTCGATATAAAGGAAGATTGGTGGTAAGGGATAACCAGTCCTTGAAAGAAAGGATCTTCAAAGCACTCCACTACTCACCTTTGGGAGGTCATTCTAGAGTACGGGTGACTTATCAGAAGGTGAAACAATTGTTTTTTTAGCCTGGGCAAAATAAGGATGTGGTGCAGTTTGTGTTGTCATGTGCCATATGTCAACAGTGCAAACAGGAGCAAGTGTCTTACCTTGGGTTGCTGCAGCCTTGGGCCATTCTTGAGAAGGCATGGGATGGTATTTCTATGGATTTCGTGGAGGGATTACCAAGATCAGAAGGTGGGGATGTTATCTTGGTGATAGTGGACCGTTTGACCAAATTTGGCCATTTTATCAGCTTGACGCACCCATTTACAGCTCAAGAGGTGGCACAAGTATTTTTAGATTCTGTGGCTAAAATCCATGGAATACCTAAGTATATTGTGTCAAACCGAGATAAAATTTGTGCAAGTGTTTTTTGGCAAGAATTATTCAAGAAGTTGGGGGTGGGCTTGCATATGTCTACTGCATATCTCCCACAAACAAACGATCAAATGAAGAGGGTTAATCAGTGTGTGGAGGCATACTTGCATTGCATGTGTTTCACTAAACCTAGAAGCTGGAATAAGTGGTTGGCTCTTGCACAATGGTGGTATAATTCCAGTTACCACAGTGCTATTAAGAGGAGTCCATTCAAAGCTATGTTTGGTTACAAACCCTCCCCTTTGCCTGCTATCTCGGGTCCTAATCCTACTATGGCTGCAGTAGGACAATACTTGCAGCAGAGGCAACAAATGTTGACCATTCTCAAGAAGGAATTAGCCACTACCCAAAATCGTATGAGGCAAATAACTAATAGGAAAAGAAGTGATAGGTTGTTCAATATGGGGGACAAAGTTTATCTTAAGGTTAGACGATTTTTACGACAACCTTATACATCTATTCTTGCTTCTAAGCTGAGTCCTAAGTATTTTGGGTCTTACTCTATAGTGGCCAAGGTGGGCAAAGTTGCTTACAAGTTGCAACTTCTAGAGGGAGTGAATTCTCATTCTATGTTTCATGTTTCATTGCTCAAGCAAGCTAAGGAACCCCTGGTTAATGCGAGCCAGAATCTGCCACCTGTAGCAGAAGAAATGGAAGAAGTGATTGAACCTCGGGCTATTGTAGAGAAGAGGGTCATCTACCAAGGTTCACTGCCCATAACTCAGGTCTTGGTACAATGGTCCCCCCTCCATCCGGAGCACACCATCTGGAAAATCTGCCAGACTTGTTGAAGCAATTCCTTAGGGCTGTGGGTCTCCTCTAAATTCTTAGGGACAAGAATTGTTTGAAGAGGGGGGGAAATTGTCACAATCTCAAGGGTAGGAAGGGAATATTAATAAATTGCAGTTGTAATAATTATATTTATTAGTCAGTTATATTTGTAACAGTTAATTAGATGGTAGTTGTAATATTTAGTTATATGTTGTTGTATTAGTCAGTTATTGTATCAGTTAGACAGTTAAGGAGAGAGCTATATATGTAACCTAAGGTGATAGGAGAAGGGGAATTGAATAACAGAATTATTCTTTTATCTCTCTCTCTCTCTTTCTATTCTATTTTGTCCAGAATTCCATAATTGTCCAGACCCATCTCTAGGGACTTGACAGTAACATGAGGAGAGGGTATGGCATATGGACATTAGGTCGTTGACCACTTTGTAAGATAAAAAAGGTTTCAAATTAATCTTGACTAGAGCGAAAAAGGGTTTGGATCAATACTACAAAAGAACACTAATTCCCTATTGAATTGCAATTGGTACACATGTTCCTAAACATGGCCTACTTTTTTTCTAAAACAGTGAAAAAAGCTAATATAATAAACTAAAAAATATATAATAGGGTTTTCCCTTGACAAAGTGTAAAAGAATTTGTTATGTTTACCAAAATGTGCTTTCAATTATCTTCAAAAAAATAATAGACTAGACTGCATGATTGAGTATGTATCTTTTAAAAAGACAATACTTATAAAAGTATCTTAGACTAAAATAATAAAATATACAAGTTTACACATATAATCCTATATTTTAGAACACATGGTTGTCAAGCCCTTGACTTAGGGTTTGACAATGGCAGAAATTCCGAAAGGAATTTCCTTCTAAAACAGCAATACAAGCAAAGAAAGAAAGAGAGATAGAAAGAGAGAGAGAAACGAAGAGGGCGGGAGAGTTTGTTATTTCATCAAAAACTCATTCTTCCTCTACAACAGCCTCTTTAGTAGGCGTTAGCTCCCACAATGCTTCCCTCCCATTTCATTCCCCTGCCTGTTAGTTATTTAACTTCCCCTTTTATTACAATTATGCCCTGGGTCCTAAGAATGGTATGCAACATTCCAGTTCTTGTTCCATGTACCAGAATGACTTCTATTCTAGATAACATAGATCTGGATTACTTCAAGGAAAATCTATCTGTTTCCTCTGTTTAGATAGCCCTGGATGGTCTCTGCAATTACTTTGATGATTGAGTACTTCAGAAGACTCTAAATGGTGTTATAGTTTTCCAAATGGCTATTTACTACTTAAAGTTATGAAGCATAACGAAGTTTTATCCAATGTTTTTTTTCTGATGGAAAAATACTTCCACTATATCTGGTACCATGTATTTTCTACACCTTTAACAGTTTTTTGATCAAGTCAAAACTTGTGATTTTGTTTTCTCTATCCAATGTTTTTTTTTTTCTTGGAACAGGTGGACTTTTATTTTGGTTACCATCTATTTTGGGGTATGTTCTCCAACTCCTTTCTATATATCCAGTCTTGACTCCCAAAGCTTCTATTGATCTACATATAATCTTAAGATCTCAAGTTTTTGTAGTTTGGAACAGTGCTTTCCATTTATGGGTGTCACCAGTATTACAAAGCACATACAGCATTCAAAGCTCAGCATGTGGGAATAGAATCAGAGCAAGGACTATATGTGCCTCTTGCATATGGAGAAACTACATATGGAGGAGCAGAGAAAAACTTAAATCATGAGAAGAATGATGATTTCCCCATTGTAGGCATCTTAGCCCACACCTTTCAAGTTATTTTCCAGGTATGTTCTCTTTTTAGAATCAGTCATTGCTACTAATGGGAAAACAGGAATTTGATCCTTGTAGCATTTCTCTCCAGTGTTTGATGTGTCAACCATTAATATTTTGGTTGTGTTCTTAAATTTTACATTCCTAGCCCAATGTGTTCCTCTTCATTAAATTTAAGGTTTCTATTCCTTAAATTTACTGTGAAAACCCCCCACCCCCACCCAAAAGACTGTCCTCACTGTGTGCTCAGGGACATTGTAAGCATACTTATCTCTTAAGGCTCATTATGCTTCATTTGATGAAGACATTCAATAATTGAGGATGGAAGATAAACCTTATATGGTACTCAACCTTCTTGGTCCAGGATCACATATATGTTCTCAGTCATGCTAAACATCCTTGTGGCATGAGCTATGAAGTCACTAGAGTTGTTTAAAAATTTTGATATTTTTCTGTTAGACTCTTTTTGTTACTTAACTAAGTGGCACATCACCAGGATATTATATCTTTTGTGTAGTTCTCTTTATTAATTCCCATCCAAGTTGCTCATGTTTTACTTCCTCTAATCATCAGCAGATGAGTGCTGGGGCAGTGGTGCTGACCGATTGTATTTATTGGTTCATAATATTTCCATTTCTGACCATCAAAGATTACGACATGAATTATGTAAGACCTGCAAATTCTTGACTTTTCCACCTAAATCTTCTATGTTTGGCTATTTGCAATCATGCTTGATGGGAGATTTATTTATTTACTTCTATTTGATAAATAGTAAGACTCCACAAACTCTCAATAATTCCACCCTAATCTTTTTTGCTTAGGTAGTTGTGCTTGAATTCACTGGATATATTCAGGCAAAGGTGCTTTGGTGTATGCTACTTGTAGATGACATTGTCTTGGTAGATGACACAAAAGAAAACATGAATATTAAACTTGAGATATGGAAGAACACTTTAGAATCTAAATATTTTAAGTTAAAGCATATTGAAAACTGAAAATATAAAATATAAATTTAGTAAAAATACAACTGTGAATTGGGATGGCAATGGACCAAATGTACATTCCCTTGTGCCTGTACCCATACCCATTGGATAATATATTATGTTCTCCATTCCCATATGGTCGAGTAATAGATATTCATCAGATACCTGTACCTGTTCAATTTAAATTAAAAAAATATATATTAAAATTTTCTCTCTCAAATTCTCAATAAAAATTTGGCATATAACAAGGAAATAAAATATAATATAAAACACCAAATACTTATAATAATGCTCATAGCAACAAAATGATACTTATTACAATTACCTACAGTCACTAAGTTAGTCTGATTTGTATGTATATATATGTATATATATCTAATACCAAGTACATATCAGATTGTATAAATTGTTTGTAATTTATATATATATATATATATTATATAAGTATAATAATAACAGATATAATAAGGTAAAACTAAATATTTATTAATATACATACATATGCAGGTTAGGTACAGGTCAGAGGCATTGTGCCCTACACCTGCACAAATTTTCCTCCTCTCAATCCATACTTACACTTTCAGATAAGGTTTCAAGTCCATATTCACCTGAAAACGGATGGAATTTGTTGGATACCCAGTGGATTGCATAAAAATTGCCATCTTGGGTAGAATGATACAAATAATATATCAATCCTAAATTTCACTATGCTAGGTCAGCTAAAGAAATTTTAACTCGCCAGTAAGTTATACCTATAGCCTTATCTTTTATAAGACCCTTATAACTTATATTACACCTAAATGTCTTCCACCAAGTTTTTCTTGGTATTGCTCTACCTCTTTTGCTAAAATACTTATTCCATTCCCTCCACTCTTCTCACATGAGCCTCTATTAATTGTCTTCTCATATGGTTAAATTATCTTAATTATGTCTCACACATTTTATCTACAATAAAAGTGGCTCGAACCTTAACAAATAACCTCATTTTTATTTTTACTTTTCTTGTGTGCACGTCCACCTTAACATCTTCATCTCTGCTACACATTTAAGGATGTAAATAGGGCCCCAAGTAACCCATTTACATACTTGTTTTTATAAATTTTCAAATGAGCCTTATACCTATATTCCATTTTCATACTTGTTCTGATTTTAAATGGGGTCATTCAAGGCCTATTTACATCCCTAGTTACACTCATATTTTGCACATGGTGCTTTATTGCTAAACATTTTATGCCATGCAACAAAGCTAGTCTTACAGCTATTTTATAAAATTTTCTTTTTAGCTTTGGCATAATCTTACTATCACATAAAATAGTCATCTCATGATGGTAAAACTGAAAGATCAAGTCATCTCAAGAAAAGATAACTTCAAATATCTGTCATGTACCTAGGAGTATAGGAGGGTCAATGCTGTAATAGGAATATAATAAAAGAGGGGTAATCTTGTAATAGGTTTATAATAACTGTTAGGATATATTGTTAGCAAGTGGTTAGTCTGTTAGAAGTTAATGATGCCTATATAAGGCTGCTGTTAGGAGTTTATTGGATATACTTGATTTGAATGAATGAAATCTGATTTTCTCTCTTAACACTCTCTCCAATCTCCCTCAAGTTCTCCCCCTTTCTCTCAATATCTCTCTCCTTCTGCTGATTTTTCCCCTCCTATAATTCTGATTTCTTCTCCCAATTCCTATCACAACCCTAACTAACCCTAGGGTTATGACAATTGGTATCAGAGCAGTCAATCCTTGGTTGTGGGTTTGATTTCAGTTGACGAGACCGGTGAAATAAATTTCAGTGATTAAGCTCCAGATCGAGGAGGCTTCAAGGCGAACTATGAGGTGAGCGATTGTTAGCGATTGAGGCAGCGGGGCTTGAGACGATCCAAGTGGTCCGGTGAATCCAACGGAATCGAAAGTCCTAAAGATGGTTGATCGTGACTGTGGTAGGTTGTTTATAGCAGCGAGTTCAGTGTCGGAATTCTGGTAATGGTTGGTGCAAACTTGGAAGGCGCTATCGAAGTAGAACCTTGAGCGAATTTTGGTGAGCCAAATTAACTTCAATCGAACGTGGAGATAATTTCCGTCGCTGATCCAGTTAATTGGAATTGAACTTGGACTTTGACAGACGATAACGAAACCAATCGAAGAAGGTGCAGGCCCTATCGTTCACATCCAGTTCAACTTACGGGCATCACGGAATCGGTCGAGTTGCAGGGAGCGGTTGGGAAGCTAAGGTACAAGCAATCACAGCTTGTGATCTGGAAGAGTTGTTCGACTTTTCTTAGAAGCGAGCAGAAGGTTGACGCTTAGCCGCAAATTGCAGTAAGTTTGTTTGAAGTGGATGGGCGAAGCAACTTAAGCGGATTTGGAAGTCAAGTCATAAACTACTACAGCCATCGATTCTCAATTCCGAAGAATTCGGTTGGTTGCATCACAATTGCTCAAGGAAGGTGAGCAACCCAAACGACTCTTGGCTGTGTTGCATGAATTTTGAACACGAAATAGGAGGAGTGACTTCCGGCGAGTTCCGTTGAACATTCTTAGCCGTCGATGAAAGATAGAAGGTTCGACTGTGAAGGCGAGGCAGCGGTTTGATTCGCTGCTACTTTTCGAGCTGTTGCAGTAGCAGTTTAGGAAGACAACCTCAATCATTATCGAAACTGATCGAGTGGTAATTGAGGAGATTCCAATTAGAAGTCTGACAATGCATACCAGTAAATCAGAGACGAGAATTCCACGGGCAATGAATTGCATTTGAGGCAATTCTAACTAAGAACCCGATTAGTTCATGGAAGAGTTGGATTAAGGATGTATCAAGCTCCTATGCCTTGGCCTTTGACTTGTCCTGTTCTTGAAATTTCTGCCATGACGAGCAAAGCCTGCATGAGACCATGTGAGCCTAACTTGCAGCAAAAGGATGTTGCATTCTCAGCTGGAGGTAGACATCAGGGAAAGCTTGTCCAAGAGCCTTATGCATTGGAAAAGAAGTTGGAGAAGGGGATCAGTCAATTGGACAAGGTAACAAGAAGTGTGGTACATGAATCGAGCAAGGAATTCGGTCGGATGCTACATGAACAATTGCAGGAGTTTGCAGTGATACTTACTAAGAAGTATCATTACAGTTTCCTTGTAGAATTCTTTGAGGATTATCATGGGAGTTTTAACAAAGAGGATTTCCTTAACATAGAGCAGCCGAAGGAGTACAACTACAAGTTTCAAGCAGAATTCTTTGACAAACCGAGAAGGAAATTTGCAGATGATCATTCTGAAAATTCTAACCATAAGAGGATGGATTCTGACAACCATTCAGCAGGAGTGAATCCCAGTAAGCTAAAAGAAGAAGATGTTGCTGATGTGGAGGAGAAAAATGTTGAGAGTGAGCTTCAGAAAAATTCTGATGAACGAGACGAAGGTGTGGCAAAATTACCGATAGGGGCAAATGGTTTAATTGTTGGGGAACCTCAATACAATGATAGGAATTGCAGCATTGAGGCATCAAAGCCTGGTAATCATGACTCTGTTGGACCTCCTTCCTTATTTTGTCAGAAGCTTGGTGTGAAAATGGATCGAAGAATAGGAATAAAAGATGGAAATTCAGTTGCTTCATCGGCCCTAGAGAAACTGAGGTCAATGGAATCCCGGATAGTGAAGTTCTTTAAACTTTCTAATCCAGGTAGCCATCCTATTGGTGCTACAACGTCTCACTATGAGGAAGAGGAACCTTTTGAATCCCTTGAGGGAATTGAGGCACAAACTATTGGAAAACCTTCCCTTAATGGCGATGACTTATTGTCGGGGGCGACTGATGGGGTTGACTATGTGCCCCAACCCAAGGCTGGAGATGATACTAAAGATTTGGATTCTTTTGGCAGTGTTGGAGAATTGGACTTGGGAAATGACAGCTTCCCTTATTGTCATTTTGGAGGATCTATTAGTTTGATTTATGGAGAACATCCTCATGGGGAACAACCATCTCGAACTCTATTCATAAGAAACATAGACAACAATGTTGAGAACTCTAAGCTTTGATCTGCTATTCAAGCACTCAGATTTGAATCTGAAGCCATTGAGATCAATCTGGTTGCCCCTATTAAAGTGCTGGTCCAAGTTATGCTGGTGACAATTCTTGGAATCCGAAGAACAAAGAAGAAGAAGCTTAGAAGGAGAAAGAGGGAAAAAGAGATTGAACAGAAAATGAAGGTGGGAGTGGGATGAAGAAAGAGCAGCTCAATGATAATAAGTTTCTTGGGGACAAGAAATATTTTAAGGCGGGGGGAATTGTCATGTACCCAGGAGTATAGGAGGGTCAATGCTGTAATAGGAATATAATAAAAGGGGGGTAATCTTGTAATAGGTTTATAATAACTGTTAGGATATATTGTTAGCAAGTGGTTAGACTGTTAGAAGTCAATGAGGCCTATATAAGGCTGCTATTAGGAGTTTATTGGATATACTTGATTTGAATGAATGAAATCTGATTTTCTCTCTTAACACTCTCTCCAATCTCCCTCAAGTTCTCCCCCTTTCTCTCAATATCTCTCTCCTTCTACTGATTTTCCCCCTCCTATAATTCTGATTTCTTCTCCCAATTCCTATCATAACCCTAACTAACCCTAGGGTTGTGACAATATATTGGATCGAGCATCTTAAAAGGTGGGGAGATTATCGAGAGCGTTACCCGTAGAATTATGGTTGGTTGGTTAAATGTAAAAGTGTGACTAGCGTTTTGGTTGGTTGGTTAAATGTAAAAGTGTGACTAGCGTTTTTATGTGATAGTAAGATTCTATTTTTATACAATTGCTATAAACTAGCTTTGTTGTATGGCAAAAAATGTTGGGCAGTAAAGTACTAACTGCAGAATATGAATGCAATAGAGATGGGATGTTATAATGGATGTGTGATCATACAAGAAAAAATAAAATTAGAAATTAGATTATTTGTAGTAAGGTTGGAGTGGCCCTTATTAAAGAGTAAAATGTGACACGTGATTAATAAGGTTGGGTCATGTGAGAAAAGACCAATAAGGGCTCTTATAATGAAAGCGGATGGAATGACAAGTTTTTAGCAAAAGAGGTAGAGAAAGACCAAGAAAAACTTGATAAGAGACTTGTAGGTATTGTAATAAGTATAAGGGCTTTATAGAACATAAAAACAACAACAACATATCCAGCCGTTATCCCACTATGTGGGGTTGGCTACATGAATTCTAGACTTCTATGTGGGTTACATCCCAACAGATAGTTTTTCTAGAATTCATATTTGGATCCGACTAGGTTTTACGCTGGCTGTCGGCTACCTAACGCAACCCTCCTCCTTTATCCGGGCTTGGGACCGGCAGTGGATAATATCCCCTGGCGGAGTAATGATGAAATGAAGTTTGAACACCATCTTCACATGGAGAAATTTCATGAGATGGTGGTGAATGAGGATAATTGATATAGTTGTGTTCCATAACTTAGTTGACATGGTGAAACCAACAAGTACAATATGGAAACACAACAGCTTTATAGAACATAAGGCCAGATAAAAATGATTAACGAGTTAGAATTCATGTAGTTGACCCCATAGTGGGATTAAAGCTTGATATATTGTTGTAGTTATGCTTGAATTATTTATTTATTCATTTATTATTATTTGATGAATACTTAAATGTGAAGATTATTCTAAGAATGCTGCCAAAATCTATTTTATGCATTGCATTGATGTGGTTGTATACATGTGGAAATTTATATTGCAATATAGGGCCAAAAGGTTGGCAAAAAGGAATATGCAGTAGTAGAAGGGAAAAAAGGTAATATTTCCAATACTCTCCCTCAAGTTGGAGCATGAAGATCATAAATGCCCAACTTGCTTCCTAATAATTGAAATTTATCATAACTCAGCCTTTGCAAAAATGTCAATGGTAATTGCACTGGAGAGTAGAGATAATTGCAAATAAAATAACAAACAATCTCAATGTGCTTGGTTCATTAGGAAAAGAAAGGATTGGAGGTAATGTAAAGAGCAGCTTGATTATTGCAATAAAGTATAGAGGGCTAATGAGGCACAATTAAATTAGCTAATAAAAGTGTGAAGCCAAGATAATTTACTTGTGGTAGCAACCATAGATTGATATTCTGTCTCAGCTAAGAGCAAGATACTGTGGCTTGCTTTTTTCCAAGAAATAGGAGCAAGACCAAGCATAATAAACTATCCAGTGTGAATTGTCAGTTAATGGACAACTAACCCAAGTGGAGTTTCAATAGGCTTGAAGTTGAAGAGTGTTGGAGGAGAAAAAAGCAAAGAGACCTTGACCGGGAGAAAATTTCAAGTATCACAATACCTTTATAGCTGAACCATGATGACTGTTGCACATATTGAATTAACACATGTACAACGTAAGTAATTTCTGACAGTGTGAAGGTGAGATATATCAGTTTCCAATAGCGCAACCATATTGGTCTGAATTGTCAAGTAGAAGGCTGGAATCAGAAAACAAATGGTACTGCTTTTCTGTGGGTGAGACTGGGGGTTTAGAACCTAGAAGGCAAGCAGGGGATTCTAAATCAACCAGTACATCAAGATCTTTAATGTGAAAACAAGTTTGAATAAATGGCCCAAGGGCATCATATTTGGAGGAATCGTTGTTTGCAATGATTAAGTTATAGACATATAAAAGAACAATGGTAAGGAATTTGTGTTGGGTATGTGTCAGTCTAGAGAGATGAGCATCAGCCAAGCAAAAGGCATTCACTAGATTGTGTTGTCAAACTCTATCTTTGGCCAAGGGAGAACAGATTGGTTGAGCTAGAGGGAAAGACATTCACCAGCCCCTCTGTTACTGAGAGCAGGCAGAGCCCTGTTACTGGCCAAGAAGAACAACCTTTGCTGAGCTAGATGAAGCTTGTGCTGATTAGTTAGGGGTTAAGAGAGGGCGGATCTAAAAGAAGTATTGGATGAGAAGGAGAAAAGGTGAGAGATCTGTAAATGGCAAAGAGTAGGCAATGTTGGGTGAGCTGAAAGGAGCAGGGAAGGTGAGACCACTGGAAAGGAAGAAAGGAGACTTAGGAGAGAACCAAGGGAGAGGGTGGGAACCTGGGAGGACAGAAACCTACTCTGATACCACGGATGAACGGTGCCAAATGTATTTGTTGTATTGCATTGATGTGGTTGGAAAA
The DNA here is from genome assembly GCA_036245055.1 of Diospyros kaki. Lineage (NCBI taxonomy): Eukaryota > Viridiplantae > Streptophyta > Magnoliopsida > Ericales > Ebenaceae > Diospyros > Diospyros kaki. Next base: position 38,781,552 of record BSEG01000016.1, read on the forward strand.
ACAATTTATTCCTATCCAATATCTAGGAACAAGAAGATTTTATCAGGAATATCGACACATTCTTGTGGAGCCCAAAGAAATGAAATAAAAAAGGGGTCAAGTGGTCCAATTTCATCTCTATAGATTTTAATATCAGAATAGCAAAAATAGTCACTATTCAATGGGTCAGGTCCACTTACTTATTCTTTTGTTTGTTGATTTTGAATTTTCAATAGATTTGATTGGCATAGTGGAAAGTGGGGATATTTGGCAATTCAAGAGAAGACGTATCATTATTCATGATAATTATGATTTACTGAAAAAATATTCTACTTTATAGCCCTGAACAAATGTATCAGGGCACATGTAAAAATTTATACAACAGAAAGTGCGGGGCAAAAAAGGATTATACAATAGTGGAGGGGCAAAAAAGCCTAGATATTAATAGAGGGGTTAATTTGTCATGATGGTTAATGTAGAAAGTAGGAATTTATTTAGTGTGTAATGTCATAAAGTATTTGCACACATTTACTGGGTGGCTATGTATTACAGATACCAATGTTATTTTCATGTCTTATTCATCTTAAGCTATGTGTCCATGATAAAATGTTGGATGACTGTTGACAAAAAAAAAAGAAGGAATGCTAGTCACACTCTCTTAAACACTGTTAACTGCTCTCTCCCTCTCTCACACAGGCACCTCATTATTACTGGGGGTTATTTCTGTCCTTTAAAAGTTTTAATGATTTGATTTTTTATCAAAAAATAACCCTAGTGATGGTGAGGCAGTTGCATAAGAGGGAGAGTGGTAAGTGCTTAAGAAGGTGTGGTTCGCCTTCTTGAAGAAAAAGAAAATGTTAGATGACTTTTCACTTTGGGATGGCATTGCTGTTACCCTCTGGCATTGGCTCAGTTGTCTCCTTTGCCGGATTTAGATGATAAATAGTATGGTTTTGTAACCCTAAGATGAAAAAGTGGTAAACTGTTGATGGACTATTTGGTCCTTGATCACATTGGTTGGTAGGCTGCCTTGGTCACTAGGCAGTTTGTTGGTTCCGAAAGATGGCTATCTAAGTGCAGTGCCAATACGAACACGTGGCACAATTATGACATGGCATACAATTCTAACATCTAAAAAGTGAATATATGACACAATACATTGAGGATGCAATACAAATAAATGCGTATGTATACTTGGAAATGCTAACAAATGTGTTTCACCATTTACAATTATAAATATGTTTAAATTGTCATTAGAGAATCCAGTGAGTATTATTGTGTCATAAGGTACCCAACATTGACACATCACCTCATAGAAGTGCCTATGCTTCACTTGGAAGTTGTTAAATTTTTGGTGGCAATTTCTATAGTCTGGCCTTTTGTTGATTAATGGTTATCACTATGAAAGTGTTGTTCTATTCTGGTGCTGCATCATATCTGTTAATCAACCCAATACCTAGTTGATTCATGCATTTACAAACGGGGAGGAAATACCATCTGTAATTCTGTGCAGCCATAGCATTAAATACCTGATAAAAATTTGTCCCCTACTAGTGTAGTCAACAATGGGTCGAAATTAAGCATGGTTCGTTCAATAAAATTCTCACTGTTAGTGACTGATATCTTCTTTTTGCAACTGTTGCGCCAAATAATTGGCCTGGATGTGATAAAATGGGTTTACAACCTAAGAGAATGGGCCAAGTTATGAAGATGGGCTGAAAAATTAATTTGAACCGGAGTAGACCATCAAGGCCAAGACCAAGTGGGGCCAAGTGTTTTAGGGCTTCGTAGGAATCAAAATAGGCCAAAAAAGTGAAGAGTCGGAGGACTCTCAGGCATAACCGAGTGACCCCTCGATTATAACCGATTGAGTGTGTAGGTCACTTGGTTAAACCCAATTAACCTCCCCCCCTTGGGGAACTCTTGGTTAGTTGTTTTGCCACACACCAAGCCATCTTGCTATCCGGAGCCATACCCAGCCAAGTCACATGACTATACAACCCTGTGCACAAGACTTAGAAGCCAATCAAGTGACCTGGGGGGTCACTCCCCCCTCTCCCAATAGCTATTCAAGCCACACTCCAATTAGGTTGTGCAAACCTCACGAGACTCAGTCAAAGCCACTCCTAAGATGCTCGTCGAGAGGTGCAGGTCTCCCGTCGCCTGTTAGTCTCCTCTCTCTCTATAAATAGGAGGCTCCTCCTCCTAGCAAAGGTATGCTCACTACGCTATTTAAACTCTAATTCCTCTTTAAGCCAAGATTGACTTAAGTATCAGAGGGTTCCCGAGTGACCTCACCCACACCCCTAACTTGCTTCTTTTTCTATAGGTCTCTTGATTATCTCAAGTCTCTCAGTTATTTTGGGTATCTCAGTTATCAAGGCTCACGTCACCAAAGGAGACTCTCATCACCTTTTAGGTCACTCGTCACTCTGGGACTCTCTTGTCACTTCTAGACTCCAACGTGCCAGCCTGAGAGTCACAACCACATGCCATCCTGAAAGTCACAACTCACAAGCCATCCTGAGAGTCACAAGCTATCCTAAGACTTCCATTCATTGGGGTCACCACCCAACTCATTGGGGTCACTACCCAACTCATTGGGTCACTTGCATCTCACTCTCCCGTATTACAAATTTATTGTTGTAGTTGGGCAACAACAACAACCTTGACCATTTCATGAGTTAATGTAAACCTAAGTCATGTATATCAAAGTTGGTGATTCAATACAAGGGTAACATGTCTAATTTATCAGTACTCCAAAGGGGCTGCTTATATATGACCAAGGATGTTTATATGTTTGTTCATGTAGTAAAATTAAACTATCTTAAATCATCTGCATTATGTAGAGCACACAAATATGTCATCCTATATGATGAAGCATACATGTATACCTGTTCATTTAGTACTGTAACATAAAGAGTCATTCCTAGGTACTCCCTTCTCTTATCAATTCCACTGACCTGCTAGATTGGAAGTCCTTTAGAAAATTATGCTGCCAGGATTTTATTTTGCTATTCTTTTTATTTAACTAAGTCCCATATTTATTCTGAAGTTGCCAAATTTTAAAGACTGCCATCCACTATAAAAATCAGGTGAAGCTGCAAACTATTTTTGCTAATGTAACCACTCCCATTATCCAGTTTGTGCCCTGATAATGACGTTACCTAATGCATTTGGTGTATTTTGGTTCTGATTCTGTTTCTGACATCAAAATGATCTTTTCTTCAAACCCCCCCCCCCCCAAAAAAAAAAAAAATCTCTATATGCACACTTCCTTATGCTGGATGTCATTTTTGTTCTCGCAGTCAATAATCTCTCTCCTTTTAGTTTTAAGTGTTGGTTTAAGTGGTTTTTCATTGGATAACAGTGGACAGTGATTATGCATACACTCAATGGCGTTGTACTTCTCCTTGATACAGCCCTAAATTGCTTGGTAAAATTGCTAATACCTCTGACTTTTTTCTTAATTTCTATTTCCGTTTCTCTGGTTTTAAAAAGCTTACAAGCATCATTGAAATATTTCTATCCGCCTTTCAGAAGTTCCCCTGGTTCCGGATTTCTTACTTTATTTTGTGGACTGGTGTATATGTCATCTTCCAGTGGATTCTTCATGCTTGTGTCTCACTTGGGTAACTCTAGCCTCAGTTTTTCACTTTCATGTTCAGAAGTATACTGGACTTTTGTCATCTGGATGCTTTTGTTTGTTACAGGTGGCCATACCCTTTTCTTGAGTTATCGGCACAATATGCTCCACTTTGGTATGTTGTCCTAAACATCTAATTAACATTGATAAGTGAACTCATATTCTCTTTTGTCATGGCAATATTTCCCATGGTTTTTTCTCAGGACCTTTTATTCCCATTATTCTTTCTATAAATTCTAAGCTCAAATCTTTTTCTGTTTGATTCTTTTCCTTGAAAACTTTCCTATACATGCATGACTTGTCTTCTAAGAAAAACTGATATCGAAAAGGTTCAGTATCGTTCTTTTGGCTTCCGCAACAAATATCTTCATCGCTGCTTGAAGGGTGCAGACCCTTACACAGAGAGGGGGAGAGGCTGTTAGGATTGTTCCTATTCCTCCGATCAGATTCATGTTTCTTAATAAATCTAAACCTTTTGACACTTATGGTTTCTTAAATATTTCCCATTATTAAAATGGATAGCATTTTTCTGTGATAATAAGATTTTGTTAAAGTTAAAAAAATTATAAAACAACTATAAAATTAGCAAAACTCCAAAACACCAACATGTGCAAAATATGAGTGTACAAAGATGAAAATGTTAATATAGGTGTGGGTAGACAAGAAAAGATAAAAAGTTAAAAAAAATTAGTTATTTGTTATAAAATAAAAAATGACTGATCATGTGAGAAGCAAACCAATCAAGACTTATGCAACAAGAGTGCCTGGAGTTAAACCAGTATCTAATAAAAAAGGTAGGGGAAGATCAAGTACCTCATTAGAGATATCGTAAGTATAATATGAATTATAAAGATTTTATAAAAGATAAACTCGTAAATAGAAATGGGTTGCAAGTTAGAATTTATGTAGTCAAACCCATACGGGTTGATATTATGTTGTTGTAATTTGTTTCACCATCTTATCCAAAAGTTGAATCTATGCATCTTATCTCCAAGCTTATGATGTTGAATTGCAGGTATTTGTTGGTGGCATTGATGCATATTCCTTGCTATGGTCTTTTCTCCTTGATTATGCTTCTAAAACACTACATGTTGTCTACATGGTTCCCTCAATCCCACCAGTGTTTAAGATGATCTTTAAAAATCCAAAACTTTCAGAAGTTTGTTCCACATTAATTACAACCATGAGGTTCTGATAAACGCTTTCTGGCTGTCATTCTTGAGGATCTCAGATAAGACGCCAATGTTTCAAGGAAAGCTGCCCAGGGAAGCCATTTTTACAAAGCCAAGGCTGCATTCTCGGCCTCTTCCATGGAAATAGGTGGTTTGGTCTCTGGCGTCTTTTCCCGCCTTCTTTGTTTTAATTTCCAATCAAATGCATTCATTAATTCGCATGTGTGGGGCAGGCAGCTATATATGACCGAGACATGTTTTAATGTGGAAAGATCCTGTTGTCATGTTTATTATTGTAGTTGTTGTTTCGGTATTGTTGAGAAATCCTTTGAAGGGAGGTTGGTCTCATTTTGGATTTATTTTTGGAGATTTAATGTGTGACATTATAAAAGTATTTTGATCATTTTAAAAGATTTAACTAAAATAAAAAAGAAATTACAATATAATATTAAATGTCAAGAGTATTCATTTTATTTTCTCAAATACTGAGAATAGTTTTTATAGGTATCCTAAATGTCAAGGATGCTATTCTAATTTTTCCTAGTATTTGTTAACTAAGATATAAATCGGAAAAAATGAGTGTTGATGTTTAGAGTTGATCGATCGTGATTTGTAGGCCCACAATGAGAGAATGAACACAAATACAAAGAGAAGAAACAAAATAGAACCAATCATAAACAGTACGCAGGGAAGTTTGTGGTTCAGTCAAAATAATATCTAGTCCACAACAGTTCTCTAGTTATTTCGATAGAGTAATAGCATATTATTGTTGTCTATTTCTTTTTTTTATAATGGTTTTTGACCCCTATTTATAATATAAGGTGTTTACAATTTACATAAAATCTAAAATAATAGAATAATATCATGGAGACAAGATATCCTTATTAATTCTATAAAATCGGGAGTGGATTTCGTATTACCAGAGATCTGGTTTGTCTCAGGTAAGGTAGGTGGGTCATGCTTTCATTTATTCAGCGATTTTGTTGTTATGCGAGTTCAACGGTTAGGCCAGCAAGCTGGAAGTATCGCTGGGAGCTTGATTGATTCCGTGATCTGAGCTTAAGTCTCAACGACATGTGATCTTGTTCTGATGAGCTCGGCCTTGAGCTTATTGGGCTTTGGGAGATTGAGTTGGCTTCCTAAGTCGAGTCCAACTCATAAAAAGTAGTTCGAAAAATACCCATAACAATAAGATATGAAAAGTATTTTAAATAAAAGTATTTTTTATTATATTTAGTTGGCAATCTCTAAAAAAAAAGTCATATAACTTCTTATTTGAGTTTTTTTAGATAAATCTATCTTTTTCTTTCCAAATAAATTTATCTTGTTCTTTACATATAAGAAAAAAATTATACATATATCTTTTAATGCATGTCAAAAAAATTAACAAACAATTTAATAAAAATATTAAAATATTTTTCAATTTTGTTTTGATTATTTTATATTTGATAATGAAAGAAGTTTATCCTTATATTAATATAATCTTATCTTACTAACAAATGTTACCCTAGTCGAAATTTCTTATATAATAAAAATGTTATATTTTGTGAAACATTAAATGAAGCCCAAGTCTGGGGGGCCTCTTGCGGCAACCTGGGCTGCCCTTTTGGGCGCCCATTGGATGGCCACGAGAGGCAGCCAACTTGGGCCTGCCCATTTCTGATATCTCTTGGTCTTTTGTCGCTTTGTCTGCTGCTGCTTTTGCACGATCAAATCCGGACCACTGGTTCTCTCCTTTTGCTGAGGCAATCCAAGCCATTCATTCTAACTATAACTCGCCTCGAGATTGCCGAGATCAGAATGCATTGAAGACGAGTTTTGATTGAGAGGGGTCGGGCAGAGGGTCGGTCATTCTTAGGGTTTTATCTGTTTCTGCTCTCTCTCGTTCTCTCTCTGTAAATGCTGTATATTCGTCTTCTGTAAAAGCGTCTTTCCTGATTTTGTTTTGGTGTAAGGTAAGCTCTTAATCTGTAAGTGATTTAGTGGCTTATTGTTTTAGAAATCAGGGTTGTTTTTGCTATCGTTTTTATGTAATCAGATTGAATCTATTTTAGTGGAAGCGAGCTCTTCTCACCAGAGCTCAAGTGGACGTAGCCCTAGTTTTGGGTGAACCACTATAAAAATTTTGCGCCTCTTGTTTCTGGTTTATTTTACATATTGTCAATATTGGTTGTATTTATCTTTCAGTTCGTGTGAATTCATCTGTGGGATTTTGGCAGTGTGTTTGTGTTTGGAGATTTTGCTATCTCTGTTTGTTTGTAACAGTGGTATCAGAGCTCTCTGGTTTTTCGTATCCAACTTTTTAGGGTCAAAATCTCGACCGACTCTGTTTTTTCGAAAACCTAGGGTTTCCTTTCCTTACTGTGTCGGTGTTGTTTTTAAGAGCTCTAGGGTTTTCTGAAGAGAGCCTGTCAGCGTGAGTTTGCTGTACAGGTCTCAGTCAGTAAACTAGGGTTTTATTTTTTGTGAATTTTTCGTGTATTGCGAAAATGACAACAACCCGATTTGAAATCGGTACATTTGATGGAAAGGGGGATTTCGGTAATTGGAAAAAGAAAATGAGAGTACTTCTCTCTCATCACAAAGTGCTTATTCCACTTGAGTCAGATGACAAGAAATGGTCAACTGAACAGCTAGTTCGAACTGATGAAATCAGAGAAGAGGCTTTCAATCTGATTTTCTTACATCTTGGTGATTCAGTAATCCGTAAGGTTGACGGTATATCTCTACCTCTTAAACTTTGGAATAGATTAGAATCTTTATATTCTGTAATGTCTGCTCCAAATTTAGTTTATTTGAAAGGCATGCTATTCAACTTTAAAATGAATACATCTAAGTCTATGGATGAAAACATAGATGAATTTACTAAACTAACTTTGTTATTGAGAGGTACTGATCAGGCTTTAGGAGACACTAGTGAGGCAATGATTTTGTTAAATTCCTTACCTGATGATTATGATGTAGTGAAGCATGCTTTACGTTACACTGGTATAGTACCTAATATGGAACTTGTTATATCTGGTATTAAAGCTAGAGAACTAGAACTGAGTACATCTAAGAAATCTGGCAACAATTTGTTTGTAAAGGGAAACACAGATAAAAGAAATTATACTGTGAATACTGAACAACACAATGGGACAGGGTATAAGGGAAAAAAGAAAGAAAAGAAGGGAAAACAAAAGCAAAAGTGGAAATGTTACCACTGTGGGAAAGAAGGTCACATAAAGAAATATTGTTATGATTACTTTGAAAAAACAAAAGCAAGGGGGTAATGTAACAGTAGCAGCTAGTAGTTCTAATTGTTTGGCTGAGGTACTTAATGTTTCCTCAACCTCAATTTTAAATGAATGGATTATGGACTCTAGCTGTTCTTTTCATATGTGTTCTAATATTAACTGGTTTCACAACTTTAATAACAGAGAAAATGGAATAGTGTACATGGGAAACAATCAATCTTGTAATGTTCAGGGTAGAGGAGACATAACTCTTAAGTTGCATGACAACAAAATTAGAACTCTTACTGATGTAAGATATGTACCTGATCTTAAAAGAAATTTAATCTCACTTGGTACACTTGATGAGTTAGGTTTCTCATACAAAGCTGAAAATGGTTCCTTGAATGTTTTTAAAGGAGATGAACTAATCTTAACTGGTTTAAAGAAAAATGGCTTATATGTCTTAAAGGGTTGTTTTCATTCCTCTGTTATTTCAAATTCTACATGCTAAGTAAACACTGATAAGACTGATCTGTGGCACTTGAGACTTGGCTATATGAGCCTGAGAGGTATGCAGGCACTGTCAAACCAATGATACCTTGGTCCAGTGTCTGCTGAGTCCCTCGGTTTTTGTAAACCATGTGTGCTTGGCAAGCAACACAGGATGAGTTTCCATAAGGGAACTCACCTGGCGAAGGCATGCCTTGAGTACTTACATGCAGATTTGTGGGGACCCTCCCAGGTCCCCACCCATGGTGGCAACAGGTATTTCCTTTCTATCATTGATGATTATACAAGGAAGGTGTGGGTTTTTCTATTAAAAACAAAATATCAAACATTAGAAAAATTTAAAACTTGGAAGATCTTAATAGAAAACCAAGCTGATAGGAGAATCAAAACTCTTAGAACAGACAATGGTTTAGAATTCTGCAACAAAGAGTTTGATGATTTCTGTAACTCCCAAGGAATAAATAGGCATAAGACTGTTAGGAATACACCCCAACAAAATGGGGTAGCTGAAAGAATGAACCGAACCCTTCTTGAAAAAGTGAGGTGCCTTTTGTTCACATCATGTTTGCCTAAATCCTTTTGGGGAGAAGCCTTAGCTACAGCCTCACACCTAGTGAACAGAAGTCCCTCCACAGCCCTTAATTTAAGATGCCCTGAAGAAAAGTGGATTGGAAGAAAATTAAACTTCAACTACTTAAGAACCTTTGGCTGTGAAGCTTATGCTCATCAGTCAGAAGGTAAACTGGAACCTAGATCCACTAAGTGTGTTTTTGTTGGGTATCAGGAAGGAACTAAGGGATATAGGCTATGGGAAAGGCAATCTAAGGGTGTAAAAATTATCATCAGCCGAGATGTTATATTTAATGAATCAGTCTTCCCTTGCAATTTATCTAAAACTGATGACACAGATAATTCCACCAGTTTAGGTGATACCCAAATTGAGGTGGAGCATCAAGTTATAGAAAATAATCCTTCAAATGCTCCACCTATACCAGTCCTTCAATATGAAGGAGACCCTACATCAAACCAAGACCAGGCCTCTGATCATGAATCTGATCATGAGGAACAAGATGATGAAACAGAAATTGAGGTGGAGCAATTTGACACCCCTCAACATAATCTGAAAAATTATCAACTTGCTCGAGATAGAAGCAAGAATCCTGCAAGGTATGCTTTCTCAGATTTGGTGTTTTGTGCCCTAGTGGCAGGTGTTGAGATGAGGAGCAGTGAGCCTTCCTCTTATGAGGAAGCTGTCAGCTCAAAGGAAAGTAAAAAATGACAACAAGCCATGGATGAGGAAATGACCTCTCTGATGGCAAATGGAACTTGGGAACTTGTCCCTCGTCCAGAAAATCAGAAACTGATCCAATGTAAGTGGCTGTTCAAATTAAAGGAAGGTATATCTCTTGATGATCCTATTAGATATAAAGCAAGACTAGTAGCTAAGGGGTTCACACAAAGGGAAGTGATAGATTACACTGAAATTTTTTCTCCTGTGGTCAAATTTAAGACAATTCGCATGATGCTTGCAGTAGTAGTTCAATTTGACTTAGAACTTGAACAATTGGATGTTAAAACTGTATTTTTACATGGAGACCTAGATGAACACATTTACATGGTTCAGCCAAATGGTTATGTTGTGTCTGAAAAACCTGATCATGTTTGTTTGCTGAAAAAATCTTTGTATGGCTTAAAACAGGCCCCAAGGCAATGGTACAAAAAATTTGATAATTTTGTTCTAGGGGCCGGGTTTATTAGAAGTGAATATGACAATTGCTTCTATTTCATGCTTACAAAAATTCCTGTTTATCTACTGCTTTATGTAGATGATATCCTTCTTATTAGCAAATCTAAGTCAAAGATTAATGAGTTAAAATCTATGTTAAATTCAGTTTTTGATATGAAAGACTTAGGTCATGCTAAGAAAATACTAGGAGTGAAGATTGAAAGAAATAGAAGCAACAATAGCCTTAAGATACATCAACATGATTATTTGGTGAAAGCTGTTCACAAATTTGGAATGGGAAATTGTAAAACTGTCATAATTCCTTTGGCAGGACATTTTATTTTATCAAAATTACAATGTCCCACATCCAACTCTGAATTAATTGAAATGGAAAATGTCCCCTATGCAAATGTAATTGGAACAATTATGTACTCAATGATAAGCACTAGGCCTAACCTTGCATATTCAATTTCATTACTCAGTCGATATATGTCTAACCCTGGTAAAACTCATTGGGATGCACTAAAACATTTGCTTAGGTACATAAATGGGACTGCATGTATTGGTTTAAATTTTAAGAAAAGATTTGACAATCTAAATCTAGTTGGTTATGTTGACTCTGATTTTGCTGGAGATAGAGACTAGAAAATCCACCACTGCTTACTATTTTACCTTAGGTGGAAATTGTATAAGCTGGAAGTCTCAGTTACACCCCTTTGTAGCTCTGTCCTCCACTGAGGCAGAGTATGTGGCTGTAACAAATGCCTTTAAAGAAGCCATATGGCTTCAAGGCATAAGGAAATTCACTTGCTTCAAAGCAAAGTGAAGGTTTTCTCGGATAGCCAAAGTGCCATCCACTTGTCTAAAAATCCAGTATATCATGATAGGACCAAACATGTTGATGTGAAGTATCATTATGTAAGAGAATTAATAGCCAACAGAACTGTGGAAATTCAGAAAATATCTTCAGCCAACAATCCAACGGACATGGGTACCAAGGTATTAACTGCAACTAAATTTAAGCATTGCTTAAAATTGTTGCATATTGATGATGGCTAATTTTCTGGTCATCAAGAGCTATGAAGGTGAGAATTGTCGCATGCTTTACTTATATTTTCATATCTGATTACTTAGTCATTTGATGTTTCAAGGTGGAGTTTGTTATATTTTGTGAAACATTAAATGAAGCCCAAGTCTGGGGGGCCTCTTGCGGCAACCTGGGCTGCCCTTTTGGGCGCCCATTGGATGGCCACGAGAGGCAGCCAACTTGGGCCTGCCCATTTCTGATATCTCTGGGTCTTTTGTCGCTTTGTCTGCTGCTGCTTTTGCACGATCAAATCCGAACAACTGGTTCTCTCCTTTTGCTGAGGCAATCCAAGCCATTCATTCTAACTATAACTCGCCTCGAGATTGCTGAGATCAGAACGCATTGAAGACGAGTTTTGATTGAGGGGGGTCGGGCAGAGGGTCGGTCATTCTTAGGGTTTCATCTGTTTCTGCTCTCTCTCGTTCTCTCTCTGTAAATGCTGTATATTCGTCTTCTGTAAAAGCGTCTTTCCTGATTTTGTTTTGGTGTAAGGTAAGCTCTTAATCTGTAAGTGATTTAGTGGCTTATTATTTTAGAAATCAGGGTTGTTTTTGCTGTCGTTTTTATGTAATCAGATTGAATCTATTTTAGTGGAAGCGAACTCTTCTGACCAGAGCTCAAGTGGACGTAGCCCTAGTTTTGGGTGAACCACTATAAAAATTTTGTGCCTCCTGTTTCTGGTTTATTTTACATACTGTCAATATTGGTTGTATTTATCTTTCAGTTCGTGTGAGTTCATTTGTGGGATTTTGACAATGTGTTTGTGTTTAGAGATTTTGCTATCTCTATTTGTTTGTAATAAAAAATAACACCGACTAATTATATACATTATCATTGCACAACCAACTAAAAGGGATTACAATTATTATATATTTACTTGTGTCAAAAGATTTTGGCACTCTTATATAACAATGAAAACCTCCCATCTATCTTGGGGTCAAAATTTTCAACTCATCCACTTTTTTGAAAACACCACCACTAGCAAACACTGTTTCTAGTTTTTTTTTTTCAAAAAATAAAAATTAAAAATTAAAAATTAAAAAGGAAAACAGAAAAATGAAAACTGTAATAAAATCAAACAGGGCCTAAACAGACCAACAACAGTGCTAGCAATCTTTTAAGAACAAATTGAGCTTTACACCTCATAACAAGAAATATAAAACGTTTACAGAATTCGGTTGCACCCATGCAAAGTTTATTCACAACCTCGTGCATACCAGCTAGCTCCCAGGTTTTAAACACACAGCTGACAAGATAGACAAGCGACATGCCTTATTTATTATATTATTGTTCATATATAACTCCTTAATCAACAACATGCAGGATAGCAGACATCCTCTAGGTGGAAGCTTGGGCAACTGCTCCAGCTTCAGTCAGCAACGGAACAAGCTTCCCTTCCTTGAACATGGCCGTCGTTGCTGAAAATATATGCATAGATTTATCATTAACTCGGTGAAAAAACAGAATTATTGTTTAAGGTTAAACATTTGGTGAAGAAGGGATTTATGATCCTACCATCGCAGCCACCAATGCGATTCCCGCTGATGAACACATTTGGCACAGATTTTTGCCCAGTCCACTCCGCTAATGCAGCTTGTAACTCGCTTCCATCACCTGGGAGGTACAACAACATATGGAATTTTTATCCAACTATGTGGATGGAGTAAGCCATATAAATCCCGCATTGCTAGTCATTTCTTTCTATTCTATCATCCAGTAGGCGTGGAAAAAAAAGTACATAATGCTTATTCAAGATTGATATGCCTTGAATTCTACTAGTAAAAGATGCTAAAGGGAAAATTATATTCCAGATATAACCATGGTGTATCTTCTACATAAGAACAGAACAAAATTAGGAAGTGTAAGTAGCTCCTTGCGGACTCTGCAAAAAGAGTCTCTGGTTAAAAGCATGAAACTTGCAAAGAGCATAATAAGGAAGATGGAATTTCTATGGCTTAATAATATCTTTTTAAATGCAGACCACCTACTAGATTTCGTGAAATTGTACAAGGCCGCCGTCAATGACTCTTATTCAGTGTGTTACATAGAGCGTCCGAGTCAACAAGAGCTAAACAGGTGAGGTGAAGCATTACCATGACCGGAAGTTGAAGAAGGGATTGTTTTATCTTTGTATTATTGCTCCTTTATTCTCATGTTTGTTGATTTATAACAATTTTAAGTTACATATTTCTACATGAGAACCAATTTCTAAATCAAAAGAACTCGTTAGTGTTCTCTTCTAAAATAAGGTGTGAAAGTTTCAAGAGAACTTTTTTAGAAACAAATTTGTGAACTAAACCGATTAAACGTTTCCTACCAAATTTGTTTAATCTCAGAGCTTGAAAGAAAATTTTAGAACCATAACAAGATGACTGAAAATTCTCTTCCTTCTTGTGGTAGGACAAAGAAAACAAAATTACAAAATCCTGGTTTTCTTTTATCTTCTGGCCTGTCTCCAAACAGTTTTTTTCTTTTTCTTGTTGCTTCTTAAAATTCACGGTTCCCAGCACAAATTAGTGCATCATTTCTCTTTCTCTTTTCTCTGAAATCATGCAAGAAATGGTCATTTTGTCTTCATTTTTCAGTTAAATTCGACACAAGACCTAGATCGAAAAAATTCCTTCCTATGTTTCCCTTCTACAAGTTCCATACACAGCTTCCATTTGACACATTTCAAGGGAAAATTCCATACACACAAACAGAGCAGCCAAACTAGCACACGGACATACTCCTCTCATGATCCATTTTCTCTAATATCATACAATCGGACACAAGATCCGATGACCTACGACAGTAGCTAAATTTAGAGGTAGGAAAGCAAACAGAGAGAGGAGAACTGACTTTCAATATCCAATTCAACGACCTTGAAAGTCGCACCGATCTCTGTCAACAACTTCTTCGCCGCCTTGGAGTAAGGGCAGTACGATTTGCTGACCATCCACACACATCAAAATAATATATAAACACACACACACTATATATACATATATATACAGAGAGAGAGAGAGAGGAACCTGAAAACGACGACTGGATTGGATGAGACGATCTCCTTGACCTTGGGCAGAGCCATATTCTTTCTTTAGCTTCTAATCCTCTTGCGGTTACCTTCCTCTTGAAAAAATGGGCTTCTCTTCCAGTTTAGCTGCTTTGCGATATCTGCAGAGAGATATATATAGCTCTAAGACCAGTGTGTGGGGTGACGCGCGCGCGCGTGTGTAAACGGAGAGGAGACCCGAGAGGGTGTTTGGCTTACCGGTTTGACCACTAATAAATTACTGAATTAGTTTATAAATATAATTCATAAGGTAACTTATTTTTTTTGTGTTAAATAATATTTAAAAATTTAAACGCTACTAAATGTCTAACCTACTTTAAGAGTGTTTGGAATAATCATCACTTTTTTCAAATAAGTTCCTAGGAATTTTTTACATTGATCAAGCAAATTATTGATTTATTTTTAAATAAAATATATATTTTCAATCTCTACCCTCATTCATCTCTTTGGTTTTTCGTCGCCATTGTTAGTCTCATCTTCGACCGTCGCCTTCTCTATATCTATCGTCATCATTCGTCGTCGAACGCTTTCCTCCATCTACTTCTATTGTTGTCGCCCCAGTACCATTGCCTCCATTGTCACCTCCACTCACCCTCGTCTCTATTTTCTATTTCGTTCGCTATATATATAAAACGTATGTATATATATATTTTAATATATATTAAATTAATATATTTAATATTTTTATTAAAAATTTATATTTTTATGAATTTTATTTATATTATTTAATAATATATTTATTTTTATCTTTTTATCAAATTTTGATAAATTATCAACTCTTTTAAATTAAACAAATAATTATATAACTGATATTTTAAAATTATATTTATTTAAATACATTATTAAGTTAAATATTATTCAACTTTTAAATTTTATACAACTTAAAAGTTAAATAGCCAAATAATTTAGCAGTTGGGCGATGACACGTCTCACGTGTATCATGTGAAGTATTGAATTTTGAATAAAAAATAATAAATATTTTTGTTACAGACTATACTTATTTTGTAGTATTTGGATGTCAAAAAATGAGCAATGAGCAACCCTCGATTATAGAACACGTCTCGGCTCAAGTGGTCGGTTCGCTTTCGGGCCTTGTTTGTTTGTCAGGAAATAAAGGTGTTATTGGTAGGGACACGACAGTGATGCCCCCTAACCATGCCAAACAAGGTAAAGATAAGTAGATAAGGAGGATTTTTTTAAATTCTTTTTCAATAATTAATTTTGTATTAAAGCATCTTTGGTCATAAAAGGAAAAAAAATCCCATTATATTACTCAAAATTAATTTGATATTTTATTACCCATGACTTCATCACTTGACACTATTAAGATTATAATTTAATAATAAATAATAATAACAATAATATTAATTTCACTGAAGATTTTGAATTTAACTTTCTTAAATCTTAATATTTTTCATTTAATTATGTAACATAGTATTTGTTTACTTGAAATGATCATTATTGTGTGACCTGCAGAGTCGGCCCAAGGCATAGGCCACTGAGGCCTAGGTGGCCTATGTCTAGGGCCCCTAATTTTTTGAGGCCCCAAAAAAATATAGGAGCTGTTAGTTGAGGTCCCAAAAATACAAGTACATACATCAACAGCCACCCTCACCAAGATGGATAACAACGTACAATAAATATGATTTTTTAATAATTTTTATTATTTTTTAAAGGGTACAAAATTTATTATAGCCTAAGACCTCATTAAGCCTTGGGCCGGCCCTAACGACCTATCATACTCGTGCCCTCAATTACGCGATGAGAGATAAATCACAAGTATGAGACTTTATCTCATTGTATAAAGAAATATTCAAATTATGTCGCACTAAATTAACACTGACATAACACTCATTTTTGTCAATTAATCTATGTTTTGCGGGCTAATATTTACTTACTTGGAAACTATCACTTTGCTTAAATACGGAGTCACTCAAATTTTATATAATACAATACTTAATTTAAAGATAAATTTTATAAATTTTTCTTGAGTTTTATCTAAATTATATTGACATTTCCTTTGCTTTTGAAAATGACACTAATATCCTTGATAGAAGATTGAAACTAATCATTTTATCTTTACATATAAAAAGCATCCCCTCCTCCTCCTCTCTCGTCTACCCTTAGTTTTGTGCTTGCAGCTTCCATTCTTATATGTCTCCGACAGCTTGTCGTCGATGGAGCCCACCAGCCACTAGCTCCCAAGTCTCTCTTTCTCCCCCACTTGAATAAGTGTCCATATGATAAAACTTCACGGAAAATAATATTTATATCATTCTGGTTATATAATATAATTAAAATAATAAAAATATCTCTCCTTAAAAATGGTGAGTTGGTGGAGTGTGAAAAATATTTTAATTATTTGTGCAATTGTGTAGCTTAAAGTATAATTTTTGATGTATAAATAGCATAATTTTAGATTAAAAATTTAATTTAAGTCTAGATCGATAATTCTAAAATTCACCAGAAACTTGATCTCCCTTTCTTCTTTAGATTTAAATTTGAACAAAACTTAAATTCTTCAATCTCGTTCGAACCCAAGAAGTAGGTGTAATTTTTGTTTTAATTTTTTTTTTTAGGTTTTCTATTGTAACAATAGAGACAATAACATTTTAAAAATTTTTAAAAAATTAATAATCGTTTGCTAAAGGTAAAAGGATAAGTGAACCACATAAAAAAAATAAAAAGAGATGGATGCTATTTTTAAAAATAAAAAAATGATTAATGTAATTTAAATAAATTTTAAAAATAATATATAAAATTTACCTGTCAACCTAAAATAAAAGGCAATAATTCTGAAATCACTTGATTTTTTGGACAGTTGTACTTTTTTTTTAATTTTATAATTTAGGTGTTCAGGTTTTATCTACTTAGTCTTGAAGAAGATCAGCATTTTCTACTGATTCGATTTCTGAATAGATCGATTGTGGTTGCAAACTTTTATATTTTTAAATGGACACACAATTAGTCCCATCAAATAAGATATTTTTACTTTCACTAAGAGTGTGTTTGATTACACATTTACCATGGAAAATATGTAATCATTACATATTTTCTATGGAAATCAATCAAACACTATTTATTTTTCTATGAAAAAATGTATAAGGTACAAACATTTAAAGTTTTTTTTCCATGGAATTCATTTTCTAAGGGGTGAGATGGTTTTTATTTTCTAGTCAATATTACCTAAAATTTAATTCTAGATAATGCAATTAAACACACCCTAAGAGTGAAATTCACCACTTTTAAAAAAACTTGAAAAACTTTTGAACGGTTGTATTTACTATTATTTTTTTAGGACTACATCTTTATCCCTTCTGTTATTGTGGTTGTCGACTAAAATCATATTATCTTATATTATTATTTCTAATTCTAGGAGACAAAAGGAAAAGGTTTCTAAGGTTAATTAATAGGATTCGCTTGTCAAGATAAAATATATGTTTATTTTACCTTTGCATCAATCAATGCTATGCCCATCCCAACACTATAAATTGGTATACACTCCTAACTCCACAATTATAATATTTTCTTTCTTAAATGTTACAATTACATTAAATTAAGTAGTTTAGGATACTACTATTTATACACAATGTCTTATTATTGTCAACTATTATGAACACTTTGGATACATAGCAAAAATGTTTTTAATTTTTAAATAACTTGTAATTAACTAAAACTAGTTGATAATTTTATGAAGAACGTTAATAATAGAGAAAAATGCTAATCCCCTTAATTAGATTCACAGGCTTTTACCCACAATTTGACATCACTTTATAATAAAATTTAACAATAAATCTTCGCACTAATAACAATATATCATGAACGATATGTTTATTAATTAATTTTATTATGAAATCATGTCAGGTGGTGAGTGAAATTTGTGAGCTGAGTTCGGGGGCTTCGTATTTCGAATTAATAGAATAGAATCTCTTGAAGCAGGCAGTGAAAGACCTTTGCCACCGTCTTTTATTAAATGACCAAACACTTCACCCTTCAAAGTTAAAAAAACCTTGCGATCATGGTTTTACCAAGGGAGAACGCCCTTGCCCTTGCCCTTGCCCTTGCCCCTTTCACAACGCTTTCTTTCAATGCTCAAATTTACCTGGTCTGCTGAGGTTTTCAAGTTTGATGTGGATTATTATTACTCTCATTCTCAGTGAACCCAGTGTGCACACACCCCCTCCCAAAATACACCCACTTCAGGGCCTTGCCTGAGTGACGGGCCCATGTCAACAACTACTGCATTACAGTTCAAACGACAGCAGGCGTGCGTAGCTTTGAGTTCAAATCCTGGGCAACTGCATCGATGAACTCTTCCGTGCTCAAGTAGAACTCCCTAGTTACCCTGCATCAACCAAAAGCGTAAAAAACCTTCTTAGTACACAGCCAACACAACATGGATCCGGTCATCAAGGCGTCAATTATGGATGACACGGCTTCACAATTCTACTCAATCAAATTAACCATAACCAAATTGAATTTGACCGTGAAAGCTGGGAACAACTACTCTTCTCTTCTTGGTTCAACTACCATGTTAAGGTTCCAACCATATCACCTAAAAAATCAGACAACTAGATTCAGTCACTCTCCTAGCCTCAGTTAACCAGTTGGATTGATTTCAGAACCAGTAACTCTGTTAGTTCAACTACTGGTCCGCACCATTTTCCACAGGAAAAAAGATAAAGCGGCTCATTCAAACTGTTCTAACTTCACTCAACAAAAAGAGGAGGGGAATTGTTCTAATATCATAACTTCCTCATCCTAGGTACTGTACTTCTAGCAAAATGTTAAGTCTCTTTCCACATTTTAATCTTCATCATTGTAATTTCTAGGTTCCTCCCAACCCCCAACATAGAAAAGATGAGGAAAATATAATTTCAGTAGGGTAGATAATAACCACAGCATCACCATAGCGTCAATACTCATAATATCAAATTACGAATGAAAGGGGTAAGCACAGATAGGATGACTATGTATTCTTTTGGTAAAATGCATAATACTTTCGGTAGAACTGATATAAGACAGGACACACTTACTTAGGCCCATGCACCAAAAGAGCAAGATCCTTTG
Organism: Diospyros kaki; assembly: GCA_036245055.1. NCBI lineage: Eukaryota > Viridiplantae > Streptophyta > Magnoliopsida > Ericales > Ebenaceae > Diospyros > Diospyros kaki. Next base: position 38,801,012 of record BSEG01000016.1, read on the forward strand.
TCATTTTCCCTGACTCAACAGTCTCAATGCATGCAGCCTCTAGCTTGTGAACAAAATCCAACAACCTTTTGTTGTTATCAAGTTTAGCCCTGATAAAAAATTTTGAGTGAATTATACAAACATCAAGACAAGCTACTCACTTAAAGCATTTAGTTCAGCAATTTATTCAGTTATCATAAAAACAAAAGAAATGTGGAATTGTCTTGCAATCCTATTCAAAGAAAATTTAAGAGCTATAACATAAAAAAGAAACTAAAGATTGAGCCAAGATTATAATGAATACTAATGGCAGATGCAATGCATGCAGTATGTGTTCTCACATAAGATTTCATAGCATTAATATTAAAAAGACCAATACAACTTTCAGTAGATAATTTGAACCATGATCCCAAACTTGAAAACCAGCATTCAACGTAACCATCCATGTGTTCTAATTATCACATGTTATACCATAAAATGGATGTGTTATAAGGCACAAGTTAACACAAAAACTTATGCAGTCCTAGGATAGGCCAGCCTTACATCAACCAACCAAAACAGAACTTCTTTCACTACCGTCTAAAATTGCACACTCCACTTGGATACTACAATGCATGCCATCCCTATGGATGGAGTCATTTGTCTCAACAAGTTGACAATATGTGTGTATGCGTATGTGTGTGTGAGTGTGTTATAGAACAATTTAGATATAAAATGCAATCCAATCATACGTAAGAGGTAAATCAGCAGCAAAGTATGCCCCAATCCATGAAACCAGGAGAGATAGAGAGAGAGACCCTCGACCCTGGGTAAATCAAGAGCTAAATATACGGATAAGCCAGCTGAAAAAGATTTTTTAACAAGTTATAGGAAAACCTGCATGGTTTAGTGTTAAAAGGGTTTTGTTATATGTCAAATAGCATTTTGGTTTGCTTTGGATTGTACCAAAACAATATTAGCCCTTGAAGCACATCATAAGAACCAGGCTTACTACTAAACTCCTCTCTCCCCTTGCCCCCAGACAAGGCCTGATAACTTCTTTTTATTTTAACATTAAAGTTGCAGCATTAACTATGTTCTACCAAAATAACACGTGATCAGCCGTGTAAGGCATTCAAGGTAAAGTGAAAATTACCTATGTTCTAATCCACGTGCCCATGCAAATACAGAAGCAATACTGTTTGTGCTTGTTTCTTGTCCCCTCTGATGTAGCCGGTAATGGCGAGTTATGGTGCCATGAGCTGCCTCAGATTCAAGTGTCTTCCCATCGGAGGATAACTGCACCAATGTGATAGTGTGATTGTTTAAAATTCTTTTGGAAGAGCAAGACAAGAACAAAGATGTTAGCGTGAAATGAATGAACACATAAATGAGGCAGAACTAACCAATACAGAAGTCATCAGGCCCAATGAACCAAATCCTGGACAAAACAAAACCACTCAGAAGTAAAATATAGCAACATCATGTCAACAAAATCCAGATTTGCCAAATATCTATCTCCTACAGTACTTCTATTGATATGGGTCACTTATCCAAGAAACTCATGCCAAAAAAATTGTGATACAAAATCACTCCATATTTTAAACTAGTCGCTTTTAAGCTTCATCCTGTGGGCCAACTAAATAAATATACAGAATCATAATCTCAAATAATCACGTACCTTAGTGCATTTGCTCTCTGATTTATGGAAATTTGTTTAAACTCTTTTCTATTGTGTGTGTGCCAGGGTGGGAGTGAGGGAGCAGAATATAGAAACCAAGGAGAATATTCATTTGAACTTCATCACGCAAGTAGCTGGTCAGCTTTGACGGCAACCAAGTTTTATCCATTCTTGGGATGCAATTTTATTTCATGGATATTCAATGTGAATAAGAAGTTCTGGATAGTAATAGGAGATGCATATCACATTGTATGCAGTCAATAAGTCTCAAGCTGGGAAAAAAAAATATAGCAAACAAGTTTTCTTCTCCTTTCCTTTCTCTGTTTTTTTAATTTTTTACATGTAACTACATGTCCTAACCAAGTTAGGGCTGGTGGCATAGCATTCATCAGGTCAAATGACTTCTAAAAGTCACATTGATAACACAAATCCATGTAAAAAAACAATGTGGCAAAATTTGGCGCCAGATGTCCTTCCACGCTCAATCCTCTAAAAGCAAATGACAAGATAAAGTTCCAATACCATCTTCATATGGAGCAGTATTGATAAGGATTGTGGTGTTAAAAAAATGTGGCGGCAACTATAAATATAAAAATTGAAACTTTATTAATTATCTTGGGCCTCTCAAAGTTGAAAATCTTTTACGAAGTTGTTCCTTTTAAAGTTTGTCATATTATTAATGTGTGAACAGGGGTGCACATGGGCACAGTAGGGTCTCCACCCCACACCTTTCTCATAATTCTACAGAAATCCAAATAATGCATGGTGAAGTTTTCACTCTCCTTGACTAGTAAAGATCCTCCAAGTCTCTCGAAAGAATATGTCAAAGAAGAATCCAAACAGCGAAAAGAGATCGCTTAAAATTTTGCATGCAAAATTAGGCAGCCCCATCACCTTGAGCAAGTAAGTCACTCTGCACATCTCCATCATAGTTTTTGCAAGCCCAAACATATCCACCTTCACTTTTTATTGCATATGCCACCATGTCATCAATTAATCGATGTTCATACCTGAATTTTAACCATAGAATTCCAGTAAACATTTTAATAAACTTCAAGAAAAGAAATATAAGCCATAATTTGCTACATGCACCAGCTAACCATATTGAATGTTCCTCAAACTTCTGCTTCCACTTCTCCTCATATGCCTCCTGAAATATGTCCTTAAACCTGTAACAGGCAGTAATGTAAGATTGTGGACATTAAATTTCGTTTTCCTGAACTAAAATTATGAACATGAACTAAAATTCAAACTAACAGAGCAAGAATGTTATGACAGTAACCATCCCATAATACAGCCTTTAGTTACCTGCCATCATATTTCTTGAGAATTGTATTTTTTGTGCTCAAGTAAAGGGGCCATTTCTTTGCAAAAGCCAGTGACATTGATGATTCGGCAAAAGCTCTAATAGACTAGTAAATTAAAAGAGAGTGTCAAACTTGTGAAATGTGATGTGGCAATTATTGAAGGTAGAATGACAAGAAACAACTAAACAAGGCAAACCTCATCAACATTGTACATAGCAAGTCCAATACCAGGTCCCTTAAAATCATAAACATCAAGTTCCACGGGGGTTTCACCACTTTCTGGAACTGAGCAACAGAAAAACAAGCAACTTTGTAAGCGCAAATGCTGTTCTGTGTGTGTGTGCGCACGCGCGCGCATGTGTTTGTGAGAGAAAGAGAGACCTGTTTAACACAGAACAGAATACAAATCTGCTCACCAAAAACCATTTTAAGCTTTCCAGGCCCTCTAATGACCATATCAGTGGCACGATATTGATCTCCAAAGGCATGCCTCCCAATACAGATGGGTTTCTTCCAACCTGAAAACTTAAAAAAAAAAACATAAGTGTTAAAACTGGGAGCACTGTTGGTACACAGTAATCACAATATCTCACTCAATCACTCACCAACTCAACCACAAAATATACACAATCAGAAAGTAAATGAAAGACAGAATTGAAATACAGAAAAAGAAAGATCAAACCACAATCTTGCACTCTGATTTTTACCCTGGTTCATGCCACAGAAATGGCACTACATCCAGCAACTCCACCGAGAGAACAATCCACTAACAATGAAAGAATTAGTACAATGGAGTCATTCACCCTCTCATACAAACCAAGTACAATTCTCACAAAAGAATCCAAGAACTATTCTTCTCACAGCTCTCTCTTTTTCACTGCACTCGTACACGAGAATAGAATGATTGTTTGATTGATGATCACAACCGATCCCCTGCCCTCATATTTATAGACTATGGGGCGGACCAACCTAGGGATATAACTGACTCTACAAAAGTCTAAACTACCCCTAGTATATCCAATTAATTACAGAAATGCCCTACACACTAACTGCCACTCGATCATTATCCTTGACTCCTCTGATTTCTTCTAAACTTCCAACACACTTAACTCAGGCAAAACATCAACAATAAGTCTAAGAAGATCCATAATACCTCATGCTATGTCACAATAACTCTTAAATTTGAACTACCTTTATAAAATAGTTGACACATAAGATGGAAAACTAGATGTTTCCCATTGTCTAGTTGGATATACACTCAGCAAACATGTCCTAAGTAGACAAGCTGACTATGATTTGAGATGGGATAAGGATGTTCCTGACATGTATAGACAGAGACGCACTCAACAGATATGTTTAAGTAGAAGACTTGACTATGAAATTATGTATAACTCCTCTGAATGAATTAAAAGCTCTACTAGTTTGTAGACATCACTTTACCCCCACCAATATATATAATTCAGAATATGATGTTTAACTGTTTCAGGTGCCCTTGGACATTAAAAAATTGGGCAAATGCAACACAAAGAGACACAGGTCACCCACCTCCTATACCTAAGTCCTTGTGCCATAGACCTCAGAAAGTAATGCATATCAATAATTATGAAAAACAAAAGATTACCAGTAACTATTCTGGGAATATTCTGGCATAAGATAGGTTCCCGGAAAACAGTACCTAGAAAAAGATGAAACTAGTATTAGAGAATATGAAACATCATAAGGAAATAGGTATAGTAAAATAAATACTGGCATATATATAGCATGGCTGAGTCTGTCACAATCTTAAGTTTAATAATTGGGAAAACAAAATAATAATGAGAAATATATGGAAGAAAACATATTCACAATCTACATTATCTGCATGTACCCCCATCAAATTCCTTCCAGCCACAAAAATAAGACTTTTTTTTGTTAAAATACCTCAGATTAATTTATTATGAGGAATACATTACAACTTAGCCTATTTTGATTCCTAAATCAACGATGAAATCAGTGCAATACAAAGACACAAGGTCCTATGTTAAAAGACATAAAATACTATTCATTGAATAGAAAAGCAGACCTAATTTCAGAGAAGCAAGAATTGGGATTTTTTGGTAAATATATACTTTTGTACCAAGTCTCAAACAATTAACATGTTAATTGGTCAAGAAAAGCATAGAACCACCCAAACTGTGGGATAGCCACACACAACATGGCAAGGGACTAAACTCCCTGTCCTAACTCCAGCTGCAAATTAAATTGACGTAGAAGCACATTCCTGCAAGCAGCACCTCATCTAAGCCAAGACATACTGTGGGCAAGCATATCGTATATACAAAAGAAGTCTGCTTGTGGATTCCTATATATATTGTCCCAAGCCAAATAAAGGAGAAGGGCTGCGGTATATGGCCCACAATTAGCATAAAACTCATCAAATCTGTTAAAGATAATCCTACAATAAAAAGATAAAGCCGGACGAAGAGAAAGGGATTCAAAGATGCAGCAAAGATAAGAAGATAGAGCAGAAGCTATATCCGAAAATATAAGAGTTTAAATCACTCCAAATCTGTTGTTGTATTTTAATTTTAAATATCCTAATCTTTAGCTAAGAGATAAGAAGTATAGTTGTGTTTAAAGTAGCCTTGTATCCTAGAATTGGTAGGATAGTTTTATGTGCATTCAAGTTCTTTTTCAATTAGAAATCCAAGTCTGAAATTGTTCATGGTATCAGAGCTTAGTTATTGATAACCAGCACATCAACTTTCCTCAAGACGACCGACTCTTCAACCACAAGTGCAACCTCCAATATCGGTCCTACAGACTCTCAATTGGTTCCTCCAACCCCTTCTCCCTCTCCCTTCTCGTTAGGTCACCATACTCTTCAAATCACACAACATAAACTTAATGGGACCAATTTTCGGGAATGGTCTCAGTCGGTTATGTTGGTGATGAAAGGCAAAGGAAAAATGGGGTATCTCACAGAAGTAATACCTCAGCCAGATCCTGAAACTACTGAGTATGAAGCATGGGATGCTGAAAACTCTATAGTGATGGCTTGGCTCATCAATTCCATGGAGCCAAAGATAGGGCGAACCTATATACTATACAAGACAACAAAGGACGTATGGGATGCTATCCAGAGCCTATATTCAAGCATGGAGAACACAGCACAATGCTTTGAGGTGCGATCAGTCTTGAGAACCACTTGCCAAGGTAACCATTCGGTGACTGAATGCTATAATATTCTACCTGAATTATGGTAAGAAAAGGACCTGTTTTATGATATACAATGGGAGTGTACGAAGAATGGGAGTAAAATATGCAAAGATTGTGGAGAAAGAGCGAGTATTTGATTTCCTACATGGATTAAATCTGGACTTAGATGAAGTCCGCAGAAGGCTCCTAGGGATGAAACCCTTTCCCTCCATCAAGGAGGCCTTTGCTAAGGTTAGGAGGGAGAAAGCTGGAAAAAAGTCATGTTGAACACAGCTCCTGAGGTCAATAATCAAGATGGATCAGCACTTATAGCCTTGAAGCAAAGGACAACAACACCTCGAGGAGATCATACAAAAGACAAACCTTGGTGTGATCACTGCAAAAGACCTTACCATACTAAAGAAACCTGCTGGAAAATACACGGGAAGCCTGCTAGTTGGAGGGGGAGAAATCAAAATCAGAAGAGGCCACAAGCAGCTTATGTAGTGGTTATAGAAGATGGTAAGAGTTTTACCTTAACCTCTAATCAATTGGAGGTTTTGCAGCAGGTTTTAAAACAAACAGGGGTTACAAAACTCTCCAATTCTGAGTAAGTAATGAATCCAACCGCCTCCCAAGTGACACGAGGTAAGGGTTATAATTGCTATCCCTCTAAGTTACTAAATAGGAATGATTAAATTGTTGATACGAGGGTCTCCGACCATATGACCGAATCCATGTGTGGCATGGTGGATTACAAACGTTGTGATAGGAATATAAAGGTGACTATGGCAGATGGTATAATATCATATGTTGAAGGGAAAGGTTCGGTATACTTAAATGATTTATGGTTGGAATCTGTCTTATATGTGCCCTCTTTAAGATGCAACCTCCTATCTATCAACAAAGTCACTAGAGACATGAACTGCAAAGTAATTTTTTCTCCTACTCAATGTGTGTTTCAAGACCTAATTTCGGGGAGGATGATTGGGAGGAGAGAGAAGGCCTTTACTATGTGAAAGGACCAGCTACTGCTTCTGTTCTTATTCCTAGGTTACAAAATTCCTTTGTTTCTTCTGTTGTTTCAAATTCTAACATTCACTTATGGCACAAGAGATTAGGCCACCCGAATTTTCGTTATTTAAAGCTTTTGTATCCTTGTTTATTTAGCAATAAAATGAGTGATTCCTTCAACTATGAACAATGTATTCTTGCTAAACAAACAAAATCTTCACATCCTATTCATGCCTATAAACTAACCAAACCTTGCTACATAATCTATAGCGATGTATGGGGATCAACTAGAGTACCAAATTTAACTAACACTCGTTGGTTTGTCACCTTAATTGATGACCATACCAGTGTATTTTGGGTATTCTTGATAAAAGAAAAATCTGAAGTTTACACAATTTTCAGAAAATTCCATCAAATGGTCTGCAACCTATTTCACACATCCGTCCATATCCTTCGATCAGATAATGGAAAAGAATAATTCTCATCCGAGTTTGAGACATATCTAAGTGACAATGGTATTTTTCACCAAAGCACATGTCACTATAATCCCCAACAAAATGGTGTGGCAGAAAGGAAGAACCCGCATTTGCTCAAAACAGCTCGAACACTAATGTTTTCCAATTCTGTGCCTACATCTTATTGGGGAGAAGTCATTCTCACTTCAGCCTATCTCATTAATCGGATCCCTTCTAAACTCCTCAGCTTCAAAACCCCTTTAAACACTCTCATTACCTCATACCCTCACCTAACCCGCATTTTGAACTCCTTATCCCCTAAAGTTTTCAGCTGTATTGCTTATGTTTACAACTATAGCTCTAAATTGCATCAAAAATCCTTGAAGTGTATATTTGTTGGTTATTCTCCTACACAACAAGGATGCAAGTGTTATTGTCCTAAGACAAAAAAATTCCTTGTGTCTTGTGATGTTTCCTTTTTCGAACATCAGTTTTATTACCCTACAACCAATCTGCAGGGGGAGATTCCAAGTGCAGATCATGGTAGGGATAATTGTTGGGATGTTAGTCTTTTTTCTGAAACAGTGACATCATCTATTCCTATTCCGAATGATGTAACAAATTCAGGGGGAGAAGAATAGCAGCAGCAGCAGCATATTTCAGAAAAATGTCCTAAAACACAACTACCAATGAAAGTATATTTAAGGAGAAAGGATCTTGGACCAAGGCAAGATCAATCATCAGCCCCAGGACAAGGTCCAACACAAAAAGAGGAAGAGAGGACTGAATCAGCAGTACCATTTGAGGCTTCCAGCAAGTCAAACAATTCAGAACCAGAAACTGATAATGCAGAAGTTGAACCATATGACCTAGATATTCCAATTGCTTGGAGAAAAGGAGTAAGGTCATGTACTCAACATCCTATAACTACCCATTTGGTGTACTCTCAACTTTCCCCAAGTTTCAGGGCATTTACCATCAAAGTGGATGAGGTGCAAATTTCAAAAAATATTGATGAAGCCCTACAGAAACCAGATTGGAAAACAGCTGTAATGGAAGAAATAGATGCCCTAGTGAGAAATGGTACATGGAAGGTGGTAGATTTGCCTCAAAATAAGAAAGTAGTAGGGAGCAGATGGGTATTTGCTGTAAAACACAGAGCTAATGGAAGCATTGAACGATATAAAGCCAGGTTGGTGGCCCAAGGATTCACTCAAACTCAAGGTATAGATTATGAAGAGACCTTTGCACCCGTTGCAAAACTCAATTCTATACGTGTGTTACTTTCAATTGCAGCTAATTTAGATTGGGAACTACACCAACTTGATATAAAGAATGCATTTCTTAATGGAGATCTAGAAAAAGAGGTACATATGAGAATGCCTCCCGGATTTGAAAAAAAAAAGAGAAGGCTTGCAGATTAATAAAATCATTATATGGGCTGAAACAATCTCCTAGAGCCCGGTTCAAGCGGTTTAGTACCACATTGCATCAGCTAGGGTATCAACAAGGGCAGTTTGACCATACTCTGTTTACTAAACGTGCTGCTAATGGCCTTAAAACTATCTTAATTGTCTATGTGGATGACATTATTGTAACAAGTGATGATAAGCATGACATTTCGGCATTAAAGGAACAATTACAGCAGTTTTTTGAAGTAAAAGACCTTAGGCAGATGAGATATTTTCTTGGGATGGAAGTAGGAAGGAGCAAGGAGGGAATCCTTATATCCCAAAGAAAATACACTCTAGACCTATTAAAAGAAACAGGCAAGTTGGGATGTAAACCAACCAATACACCGCTAGAACCCAACTGGAAATACAATGAAGATGGGGCAGAGAAAGCAATTGACAAAAAAAGATATCAAAGATTAGTAGGAAGGCTGATATATTTGTCTCTTTCACGGCTAGACATCTCATATGCAGTGAGTAAAGTAAGTCAATACATGCATTCACCTACTAGCAAACATCTTGATGCAGCTTATCATATTCTAAGATATCTAAGAGGGACTCCTGGCAAAGGCATTTTGTTCAGAAAGACCGAAGACCGAAGACCGAAGAATTCAAGGATTCGTAGATGCTGATTGGGTTGGTTCCTTAGAAGATAGCAAATCAACTTCTGGTTATTGCACAAAACTATGGGGAAACCTTGTCACGTGGAGAAGCAAAAAACAAAGTGTGGTAGCTAAGAGTAGTGCTGAAGCAGAATATCGAGCTATAGTCCAAGGCATTTGTGAAGTAATATGGCTAGGAAAGTTCATGAATGACTTAAAGATGCCTAACACCGATCCTACAAGACTATACTGTGACAGTAAATCTGCCATTAGTATAGTAAATAACCCAGTCCAACATGACCGAATGAAGCATGTAAGAATTGATAGGCATTTCATCAGACAAGAGATTGAACAAGGTGGAATAAACCTAGTATATATCCCTATCGGTCTGCAAGAAGCTAATATTCTTACCAAGGCAATGAACAAACAAGGATTTGAAGTGATAAGAGGCAAGGTGGGAATGAAGGATATCTATTCTCCAACTTAAGGGGGAATGTTGAAGATAATCCTAGAATAAAAAGATAAAGCCGGACGAAGAGAAAGGGATTCAAAGATGCAGCGAAGATAAAAAGATAGAGCAGAAGCTATATCCAAAAATATAAGAGTTTAAATCACTCCAAATCTGTTGTTGTATTTTAATTTTAAATATCCTAATCTTTAGCTAAGAGATAAGAAGTATAGTTGTATTTAAAGTAATCTTGTATCCTAGAATCGGTAGGATAGTTTTCTGTGCATTCGAGTTCTTTTTCAAATAGAAATCCAAGTCTGAAGTTGTTCAAAATCAAACAACATGAATTCTAGACAAATGCAAATATTTAGGGCACAACCCTTCATAGCAATGCATTGCTTTACTTAGAAGTAGCATCAACGCCCAGATGTAATGTTAAATCTCCAAAGGTTCTCACATTTTCATGGAGAGATATGAATAAAGAAGTTAGGACAAGATCACAGATTAAGGATTGGATCATGAGATATAAAATTCTACGGAAGTGGTGGATAATATGATTAAAAGAAAAATTAATATTACGTGCTTCCAAGTGATGAGATGGGTCTGAGAGAAGTCTAAAATGTTGACAAAATCTGGATATAAACTTTGGTACTCGGGGAAGGGTTGAGCAAAGAATGGAGTGGAGATTATTATGGATGAGACTTCAAAGGACAGGTAGTGGATGTGAAGAGAATATGGGATAAAGGCAAGTTATTCTAGAAGAAAGGATTATGAAATTGTTAGTACATATGCAGTGCAAGTTAGGTTAGGAGAAGAAATAAAGGCAAAATTTTGGGTAAATTTAGAGGGCAATACAAGAATATCCAAAGGAGAGAAGATCATTGTAGGAGGTAACTTAAATTGTCGTATGGTAAGAGCAGGGAATAGGTATAGAGATATGTCACGGCTATGGCTATTTTTTGCATTTAATTTCGATCTTATTCTTGTTTATTTGATAGGCTCTGTTGTATTTCTTTTATTCTAATTGCTGCATTTATATTCCAACTATCAATTTTGTTAGATTAGGAGGGCCACGTGTAAAGCCTTAGGAAAAGGACAAAATAGTTTGTTGTAACCGCTGAAGGGGGGATGATATGTTGCATCCACGCGCACACCAAGCGTCTATATGTATTCATCCCATTCCATGGGAGAAGGCATGCAAAAACATAATACAAAATTATCCTAATCTCTCCCTCTACTCACTCTCTCTCGTCTCACTCTATTCTCTCTTCTCCCTCTTGTCACAATCCTAGGGTTTGGCTAGGGTTGTGATAGGAATTAGAAGAGATTTAGGGAAGAGAAGGCAGCAAAGAGGGAGGTTTAGAGCTGAACAGAAAGAGAGATGGGGAAGGAAGGGAAAGGAGAATCCGAGAGAGAGAAAATAGACTTGAAATGTATTCTTCAATTCAATGATAAAACCCTCCTCTAACTACTCAAGCCTATTTATAGGCTTACAATTGAAAATGCTTAACAACAACAGAAAATACAACTAATAAGGAAAACACATGTATTACTAATATATCCTAGGGGGTTCCTTGGGGTCATGACAATTCCCACCCCTTCAAACAATTCTTGTCCCCAAGAATTGGCTGCTCTTAACCTTATTATTCACCCAATTCCAGCCTTAATAATTTGTTTTCTTCTTCGCCTTTTCCATAGCTGAAACCTTGTTAGGAATTTGCTGAAGCCATCCTCTTGCATTTCCAAAACAGTGTTTTGTTTTATCAATACAAAACACTGTGACCCTCCTTGAGAATTGGCATTGTTCAACGTATGCAAAACCTCATTTTCGACCATACAACTTGAATTAATTCTTTTCAGTCGTTGTCCTTCAATTACAAGCTGTCCCCATACTTCCTTATCAAATTCACACACCTCCACAACCTTAGAGGATATCCTAGCTAAGGACATACCTCCAAACATACCATTTCCAGCAATAGTAAGGGACTCAAATCTCCTTGCCCTTGCTGTCCGGACATACTGGTTGCATAAAAAGTGACGAGAAAGTCCTACAGGTTCCTCAATGGTTGATACCAGGCCTCCATCACAAACTTCATCCCAAACACGATTTATAATCGGGTTACCTAATGAGACAATAGCCCTAGCTGGAGTAACAGTTGCAAGGAAGCCATCTTCGTAGCAGTTACCTTTCCCAATCTGATTTATAGCCTGTTTTTCAGTCGAGTTATCAGCCTCCTGCCCTTGAAAAGCGTGATTCACACCAATCTCTTTATCCAATCTTCTTTCATCTTCAAAATCCTGAGTTTCCATTGAATTGTTCACTTCATTTACAGTGCCAACTCCCTTAATATTGGCTGAAGTTTCAATCGGAATCTCAAACAATTCAGCAACTCCTCCGTCCATGTGTTTGCTGGAATTTTCCTCTATATGAACTTTTCTTTCAACAATTTCAGATTGTTCCTTTGCCTTTGCTGCCCTACTAATCTGTTCATCACAAATTCCCTTCGGATAATGCCAATCACCACCAATATCATCACTAATGTTGCATTCCTCCTTGATAATTCTGCTGGAACCAGTACACTTCTTCCATTCCACATTGGAAATAGGTAGTGAATGCGCTCCTCCACTTCTTACTTTCTCCTTTGGTTGCTCCATTTTGAGGAAATATTCTTTGTTAAAACTCCCATTATAATCCTCAAAGTATTCGGTAGGAAAATTATAATGATACTCCTTAGATAGTATCATTGCAAACTCTTGCAACTTTTCACGTATCATTTGGCCGAATTCATTGCTCGATTCATGTACCACACTTCTTGTTCCTTGGTCCAATTGGCTGCTCCCCATCTCCAGCTTCTTTTCCCATGCATAAGGCTTCTGGCCAAACTTCCCCTGATGTCTATCTTCAGCTGAACATGCAACATCCATCTGCTGCAAGTTAGGCTCCCATGGTCTCATGCAAGCGTTGCTCGTCATGGCAGAAATTTCACGAATTGGACGAGCCACCGGCCAAGAAATCGAAATGCTGTCCATCCTGAATCCCCCGCACTTCCCTTTTGTAGCTGCCCCACCCAATCACCTCTTAAATTGATCCAATAAGTGGCAAATTGCAGCCACTGTTATGCTTCAAGGTAAGTCTATTTTAGCAGCAGAAAAATCACACACTTACAGTGATTTGATCGACCTTCTAGAGTTCCCTAGATCTCCAACATCAGCCGATCTCACCTCCTTGTGCACCAGATTCATTTCCCCTTATACGTCGGAATCAATTCTGAGATTCCATTGGCTTCATTCCCATGTGATTTGCCATTAGAATTCCGATCATTGGAGAATAATCGATCACCTCAAGGATCGATAGTTGGGAAACCACCTCCGCTGGAATCAAGGAGACTGAATTTACCTGAATTCAGTTCGCTCCTACTTCAGCAACCTCTAGACAGCTTCCAAGCTCGCCTCCATTCCTTAGATCCAATTGCTTTGGAACAACACAGCCACAGTCACATGCAGTGGCCGCACCTTCCTTCTCGCCTTGCTCAAGGATATGCGTCCAGTTCTTCCGAATCACATGGCAGCACACCCCGTGTTCCAATCAGATACTTCACCTAACGAAATTGGAATCTCTTTCCGATCAATGTGAGCAGCACGTCGCCAAGCACCAATCAGATCCGCCTTCACACGCCTTCCAATCCGAGCCGAAGTTGCTTCGCTCGGCTTCGGTTTCCAAATCCGAGTTCGCTTCGCTCGACTTCACCTTCCAGATCTGACTTCAATTCCGAATTCAATAGTCTTGACTCCACCACTTGCTGGACTTGCACCAGCGGAAGAGGACGAAGGCCAAGGATTGCTCGGAAGTTTGATATCTTGGCTCGCCTAGCAGCCCAATCACCGACCACACCTATGGCCGATCAGATTCGTTTACGTGATGAAGGCCGCCTTCCTTCTTGCTATCTACATGATCAAACACAGCAACCAGCCGACGTGTTCTTCTTCCACTAGAATCGTCTGGGACTTGGCTTCCGAATCCGCTGAAAATGCTTCGAACAAACTTGCTGCGCGTCGCGGCTGAGCGCCTACCTTCTGCTCGTTCCCAGGAAAGCCGAACAACTCTTCCAGATCACAAGCCGTGATCGCTTGTACCTCAGCTTCCCAACCGCTCCCTGCAACTCGACCGGTTCCGTGACGCCCGCAAGATGAAATGGATGTGAACGACAAGGCCTCCACCTTCTTCGATCGGTTTCGTTATCGTCCGTCGAAGTCCAAGTTCAATTCCAATGAACTGGATCAGCAACGGAAATTATCTCCACGTTCAATTGAAGTTAATCTGGCTCGCCGAAATTCGCTCAAGGTTCTACTTCAATAGCGCCTTCCTTAATCGACTGAAAAAATATTTGGAATCTCCGTCAAAACCACTGCAATTCCGATCTGAGAGTTGTTTCTACCTTTCGATTGGAATTAATCGAATGTGTTGGAATCGTTGAATTCACCGACTCATCGGAATTTGCTGCTCTGCTTCAAATCTGGCTTGCTTACGTCCAATCTGATCGGACACTTTCGATTTTCCACATCCACAGCCAAGGAATGACTGCTCTGATACCAATTGTCACAATCCTAGGGTTTAGCTAGGGTTGTGATAGGAATTAGAAGAGATTTAGGGAAGAGAAGGCAACAAAGAGGGAGGTTTAGAGCTGAACAGAAAGAGAGATGGGGAAGGAAGGGAAAGGAGAATCCGAGAGAGAGAAATTAAGAGAGAGAAAATAAACTTGAAATGTATTCTTCAATTCAATGATAAAACCCTCCTCTAACTACTCAAGCCTATTTATAGGCTTACAATTGAAAATGCTTAACAACAACAGAAAATACAACTAATAAGGAAAACACATGTATTACTAATATATCCTAGGGGGTTCCTTGGGGTCATGACACCTCTGTTCTTTCTATTCTCCCTTCCTAATTCTCCATGTTAGTCCCTTGAACCTCACCGAGTCAAGGGAGGTTTATTGTCTTTGTCTAGGACAGTGACAAGATATTCGTGGAGGTTATAGATTTGGAGAAACAAACAAGCTATTTTGGATTTTCCCACGGCATATGAGCTCATAATAACCAACACTAGGTTTTGAAAAACAAGATGAACACAAATCATATATAAAAATAGCTTAGCAGCTGCCTGAATGTACTACTCTTTTATGAGACAAGAGGACCGGTTATGTTGTAAAAATTGTAAAATTGTGCAAGGAGAATGCCTAACCATTCAACATAGACTTATGTTGATTCCATACAGAAAAATGGAGGAGAATAAATTATCTAAAAAGAAACCCAATAATCAAATGGAGGGATTTAAAAGGTGAAAAACAAACTATTTTCAAGGAAAATATGTGTGGCGGAAGAGATTGAATCATAGAAAAAAGGCAAACAAAATGTGGATTGAAATGGCCACTACTAATTGAAATATGGAAAAAATGGTTTGAAAAGAGTCAAAGGAAAAAGTCCAAAATCAAAAAAAAGTCTTGGTGGTGGAATGAAGAGGTACGGGAGAAAATCAAAACTAAGAGAGCTTGCTACAAGACTTTACATAAACATTGTAATAAAAAAAATAAGAAACCTAAAACAGTATAGTTTGGCAAAAAAAAAAAAAAGGAACCAAAAAGAAAAGGTAGTTAGGAGAGGTAGAAGGAATATTTCTCAAAGTTTTTCAATGAAGATGGAAAAGCAAGTGATATGTTGGAGCATTTAAACAACTCTGAAGAAGATAAAAATTATATTTTTGTAAACTTAGATGTATATGTCCAACTAAAAAGAAGCAAGCATTGAAAAAGATGAAGTGCAGTAACGCAATTGAACTAATAATATAACAATAAAATCATGAAAATACATGGAAGAACAGGATATTTTTTGGTTAACAAACATTATTTTATGTGATCATTAAATCAAAAAAAAAAGAGGTTAGATGGGAGGAGGAAAAGCACTTTAGTGCCTACTTATAAGAATAAATAAGATGTTCAAAGTTGTGGAAATTATAGAGGAATCGAGCTAATCAGTCACACCATGAAAATTTGAGAGAAAGTGATTGAGCAAAGATTTAAGAAGAGAAACCAAGGTAGCTAAAAACCAATTTGCTTTTATGCCTAGTAGGTCAAGAATAGAAGCTATATTATTGCTAAGACACCTAATGGGAAGGAAAAGAGATAAACCAAATAATTTACATGCGGTGCTATAGATTTAGAAAAAGCTTATTGACAAAGTTCCTAGAGAAGTTTTACAGAAGCTTGTAGAGAAGAAAGGAGTCTAAATTGCTTACATAAAAATTACTAAAGATACGTATCATGGAACAAAACAAGTGTCAAAACATGTTGAGGAGATACTAAGACTTTTCCAATTACAACTGTGTTATATCAAGGATCTACATTAAGTCCTTACTTATTTTTCCCTAGTAATAGATGAACTCACTCAATATATCGAGTCAAATATGCCTTGGTGTATGCTATTTTGCATACAATATCATGCTTGTGGATGAGATAAAAGACTAAGTGAATACTAAGCTCAAGACATGGAAAAACACCTTAGAATCTAGAGATTTTTAAGTTAAGCATATTGAAAACCTAATATATGAAATGTAAGTTTAGTAAAAATGTAAGTGCGAATTTATGGTAAAACTAGAAAATCAAACCATACTATGAAAAGATTAGTTTAGATATCTTAGATCAATCATTCAAAAATATGGGGAGATTAATAAGAATATTACCTATAGAAATAAAGCAAGACAGTTAAAATGGAAAAGTGCATCTAGTGTTTTATGTGAGAGTAAGATTTCTTAAAGCTAAACAAAAATTTTGATAAAAAAAACAACATATCCAGCCGTTATCCCACTATGTGGGGTTGGCTACATGAATTCTAGACTTCTATGTGGGTTACATCCCAACAGATAATTTGTCTAGAATTCATATTTGGATCCGACTAGGTTTTACGCTGGCTGTCGGCTACCTAACGCAACCCTCCTCCTTTATCCGGGCTTGGGATCGGCAGTGGATAATATCCGCTGGCGGAGTAATGATGAAATGAAGTTTGAACACCATCTTCACATGGAGAAATTTCATGAGATGGTGGTGAATGAAACAGCTATAAAAACTAGCTTTGTCATATGAACAAAATGTTGGACAAAAGCCACCAAATTCTACAAAATATAAGCTTAATGGAGATAAGAATGTTAAGATGGTGTGCGGCCATACAAGAAAAGATAAAATTAGAAATGAGGTTAATCATAACAAGGTCAAAATGGCACCTATTAAAGATAAGATAGTTTGGTCATGCGAGAAGAAGATTAATAGAGGCTCCTACGAGAAGCATGGATTGAATGAAATAAGCATGTAACAAAAGAGGTAGAGAAGAACAAGAAAAACTTGGCAGAAGACACTTAGGTATGATTCGATTTATAAAGGCCTTATAAAAGATATAAACATAGATAAAAAAAGACAAACAACCTAGAATTCATGTGACCAACCCACAAAGTGGGCAAGGCTTGATATGTTGAGGTTGAGCCTTCGTAGTGCAACAGTAAGGTTGCTCCTTTGTAATTGGAAGGTCACAAGTTCAAGTTTTAGAAACAACCTCTTTGAAAATCAAGGTAAAAGGAAAAAGGATGCATAAAAAAAAAAAAAAAAAAGCTTCCCAACCGTTGCTAAGCAAGAAGCATCATGTACTAGGGATAGCCTTTATTTCATGCATACAAAAGAGAAGTTGGGTTGACACTGCAATACATTTTTCTGATTCACAGTTTGCTATACAATGGAGAAGTTTACCACACATGCTACCTATACATAATCTGTGCCAACACATGTTCCCCAATCCAAGAAGATCAATATGTTACCCTTCGACAGAGATAAAATGAAAGGAAAGATGGAAAAATCATATAAATGCACACTGCAAGATTAACAGCATAATAGTTTAGTTGCTTCAAATAATGATCACAACATATCAATGATAAACCATTTAATATATTTCTGATTGTGCCATTAGGACTCCTCCACATAGACTTTAATCCAAACTCCTTGACTCTGGTCTCATCTGCAGAAAAGCAATGTCATCGAAACCAAATTAGACAATTTACAGTATATTTCTCAGGCAAATAACAAAAATAATGAAACATATTTCAACAATAAACAAATGTCAAAGTCTCGAAAGTTTGCTCTTGGACGTGACCTTTATCAAGGTATAATAAGAACTAAATCTTGCTGAAATTTCTTCAAACATCAGAAATTCTTGCTATAAAAAAGACAGAATTTCCGAAATCCTCCAATATGAAAGCAAATAGGTTGGAATCAAACTTCCTTACTTACGAAACTAACCTAGTGGCTGAGTAGAGATTAAGGTGCATAGTCATGGGAATTTACTAAGGGCAATGAAGTGCAAAAGAGCATTCAACAAGTGAAGTAAGTTTTTGCTTCTCCCAGTATTGGAAACAATCAACAACATGAAAATCTATGACAAGGACAAGGACTAAAAAAATTGCCAACTTCAACAAATTGCCCCCCCCCCCCCCCCCCGCCTCTCTCCAAAAAAAAAAAAAAAAACTTCAAGAAGTAAACTATGGCTAGTGAAATGAATACCTACCTAAAAGGGAACAACAGAATAATCTGAAACAATGTGATTCTTCTAACAACCTTTTGCTTAAGTGGCTGCCACTTCTTCACTATCAAGTATCAACAGTAACTAAAAAATAAGCAAACAAGTTATACAACAAAAACTTATACATCAGACTGGATTGTGGAATTCATAATTGTTGTTCACACATACAAAAATTTGTCGTCAAGTGGCATTTTACCTTTTCCTAAAACAGATACCAACAACCTAAGGTAAAAGCAATATCAGGGATACAAAAAAAAAAAAAGTATATTAAATTTGACCATGGCAGGTCACAGATTTGGATACCAACTAACTTCTAATCACCATATATTTTAAATTTTAAATAACATGTCCGATTACAGTTGTATGTGGATAGCATCAAAAGTAAGTAAATGATTCTTCATGAACACCCATCATATATTGTGAGTGGGCATGTCTCTCTATATATATTTACACATATCTAATAATCTATCCAATCTACAACAAGTGACTATTGGTTTCAAGATGCATGTCATAATTATCTTAGTTTCTCTTAAAACCTTAAATGTCTACCTTCTGCTGGCATTTAGAGATTTATAGAAGTAGACAACCAGTAACTAGTTATAAAACCACCAGTAACTAGCACGCATATTGCTAGTTATGTCTAACTAGCACGCATACTCATGATTATAAAACCACCATATTGCATATTACCATTTTGGGGTGGTTATAATACAATGAACTAGTCAAGTATCTAATTGGTGGAGATAACTAACCAGGAGTGATTGTAGCACATTTCACGGCAACATTGTACCTGCAGGACATTGAGGGTTAGTACCTGTTATGAATTAAATTGTATTTCTTGAAAATTTTGACTTTCACAAAAACAAGAAATATTCACATTCCAATCTGTCACCTAGGGGGGATTAGGTTTATGGTTGTGGGCTGTTGTATTCACATTACAATCTGTCTTTCTTTTCTTTTTTTTTTTGTAATTCTATTTTACCTACCAGATGTTACTTAATTAGATCTTCAACAACATATGATGCAGGATGCATTATGTTTATCTATTAAGTTATGGTCATTGGCTTTATTTTTCTTTTTGGAGAACAAGTCCCAGCATGCTTCCAATATCATTTAACCAAGGACATGCGCATTTCATGGTCCTTCCAAAAGCTCCTTAGGTGATAAATTTCTGCCCACCCTCAATAGAAGTAAATCCGAATCCACTCCCCTGTAAAAGCCCTCCCATATACATTCAAAATATCTATCTTAACTGAAAGAGTCACAAACAGTTGCATAATCAAAGAAGGGTGATGCATTAGGTAGCCAGCAACCAGATGTCTTGTTGACGCTCTTGTTGATCCAGAAGAAGAACCAGATGTTATTTAAAAGAGAAGCTCGAGTAGGAGGAGGAGGATCCCAGATAGATATTAAATTAACAGACCTGAGGCAGAAAGGCTAGCTGGTGATGAGTTCTGAAGATCAAGAGACCAGAAAAGAGGTAGGCATAAAGGGGGATTGAACCAGGCCAGGGATGCAAAGCACAAGTAACTATCTGATTGTAGTTTGACCGTTAGCAAGGCAGCTAAGTTAGAAGTTGTTAATATTAGGACCCCATTGTCTGTTAGACCAGTCATCCAGCTGTTAGTAGCCTTGAAAAAGTCATGTGATAAGAGGGCTATCAAGGAAAAAAACAATGTGTATTCACATGAGGCATATGAATGACATTCAGTTCATTTTTTTTTAATTTCCATGTTCTCCCTCCCTAAATTTCTCCTCTCAAAATGCTTCTCTTCTATTCTTCTTCTTCACGTAGTTGGTCACTGACTCCTAACAATGAGATTTGAATTCTACCATTGGTGCTCACGTTGAGAGTAATAGTAGCCACCTGCAAACAATTGAAAGAGAAATTGAACAATACATATTCCAAATGGCAGAAGGTATTGGATTGATGGCCACGGAACCATCAAGACAGATGGAAATTATGTTGGAGAAGATGAAAAACCAATATCTCAAGTTCCAGCTAGATACTTGGACTAAAGCAAGTCAATAAAAGATAAGGGAGCTAAATTCAGCAGCTATGTTCAAGTCAGGGCCGTAAGCAACTCAAGCGATTGGCTGTAATCAGTGGATTTATTAGGGAGTCAGTTGAAATAGTGAAGAATATTAGGCCCACATGGGTAGTAAAAGGTGCCGCTTAACCGCATAGTTGTTGAGCAGTTAAGAATTCAAGCAACGGATAAAATGGAGAATTCTTTTGCATTGATAAATTAATGTATGAAAATATTTATTTTCTTCTTTCTTAATTAATATCATTGGTGTCTCTCTTACATTTGATCCTCTCCCAAAATCCATCACCTTCTCAGCTTACTTCTGAGCTATCAAACAAACCTCTAAAAAGAAACTTGTACTGCGAGACCAGAGCTCAACTTAAAAAGTAAGATAGTCCTAAACTCATTATAGCTAGGTGACATATGCTGATTCATAATTGTTGGTTCAGCCTAATGCAACATTCCATGAGGATTGGAACGGAAAGAGATGATAAACCTAATTTGCAGCACCAGTTGCTCAAAATGACTTCTCAATCTCAAAGCATGTGCTCTCGGGCTAATTATATCAGCAAAGTCCAAATGAATAATTCAGGAAAGCAAACGCCAATGTTAAACCAAAAAAGATCATAATCATGATTACAAACTCTTTTTTGCTGCTAAAACTTAAGCAAGAGACAGGAAGTGTTCCAAAGAACATACTTGAGAGTGGCTTCAGCACTTTCTACTGTGACTTTATCATCAGTTGCATCGCGATTCAATATCCCTAGATCGAAATACTTTATATCTAAATCCAAGTATGGAAAAATAAGCTGCACTCACATAGGTCCGGTAAAAAAGGTTACATAAGAATCACTCAAATTGCTATCAATCAAAGTGTCAAAAAAAGATTCGTGAAACCGATATACATACTTTCTCTTTGATCATTGTCCATATAATTCTCGCCATCTCATCGCCTATGATCAGAAACAAAACAAACGAAAGTCAAAACTCCAAACAGGAAGAATCAAAAATGATCACGAAACAGTAACAAATAAGCGTTTTGCTTTTACCGTCCATTTCGACGACGGGATTCAGAACCCGGACTTTGTCGAAGGCGGTTGAAGATGCGAAGCAACGGAGGGAGGCTTTGGCGAACTGATTATAGGGGAAGCAGATGCGGTTATTGACGAAAACGCCATTGGAAAGGTTGGGCTTGGCAGAGGAGGGCACGGAGCGGTTTTTGGCGAGTAGGAAGGATGACGACGAGGATGATGTTGAAGATAACATGGCGGCCGTGGCGCCGGACATGGTGCGGAGGCGGAGGCCGAGCATTTCAGTTCCTCGTAGCTCCGAGTCTCCGACGACTACTCGTAGAGACGCTAGCGTAGTCGCCCAGTCTCCTTATGTTTTATTTGTCTTTTCGGCTGATTTTGGACTTGGGATCCTGTGTTTTACCGAATTAGGAACTTTGAGAACGAGGGGCAGAGAGCTACAGCCCTGATCTCTAGTTCTCATCGGACATCGAAGTTAATATGACAAGAAATTTAAAATATGTGAGATTCAATTTTGAGATGGGACCAATTAGATTCTATATTTTCTGGTGTGTTATCAGATTAACAATGACTCATATAATTATTGTTTGACGTGGGCAATAGATTAGGGTTCAACGATAAGTAAGAGTATATAAATAACTTATTTTTTGAAAAATTAAGAAAAAAATGAAAAAAAGTTTGTTGAAAATTATTTTAATTTGTTGAAAATTCTTCCCCTTATTTCAAGAATAATGCATTGGTAGACTTTTTTTTTTCTTGGTTTGGACTATCACGAATCTCAATAAACGTGGATAAGGATCAATCAATGCCAATGTGATCTCTTTTACCACCATTAACCTCTAAGGAAATTATATTCACAATTCACATTATTACTCTTCACAACTACTCCCACCCAAATACACCAACATCTTTCAAAAATACTATTTTAACTTTTACAACCACAACCATCTTCCTTTCCTTTTACTCCCCACAGCCACACAGTCACAGTCGCAGCCACCCATCTCCTTCATCTATCTTTCCCTCTAATTGCACCTATCTCTTTATCTCTCTCACACATCTCTCTCTCATACACACACAGATATATATATATATACACGCACACACACGAAAATGCATGGTCACAGCCATGAAACCTAGCAGTCGGGAACACGTTCTTTTATTATTTTAATTAAAAAAATTATAATAAAATAAAAAATAATACAAATAAATAACCGTGAATTTAACTGTGAAAACAGAACTAAACTTGTTCTCATATTGATATGTTATGGTCAATTCAAGGCTTCTTCATCTCCATGGGTGAAGGAACAATGGTATTGCAGCGCGGGCACTTGGGGTTGTTCCTTGATATCAGCACATAAAGCATGCACCTCGAGCAGCCAACTATAAACGATGAAAATGATTTGTCCTTATACTTCATTTCGCTTACATTGATGGAAGAAGATGAATTTGAAGAGGGCCGTGACGACGACTTGGCCATGGGCATCGATCGCTTTCTGGTGGTTTCTTTTTTTTCAACTATTTCTAGGGCATATTTATTTATTTATTTGTATTATTTTTTCCAAAATTATTATTTTATTTTTTATTTTATTATAATAATTTTTTTAATTAAAATAATAAAAAAAACGTGTTCCCGACCCATGGAGGTGGGGGAACATGTAACGCCCCGTTTTTTCTGAACGTGTGATAACTCAAGATAATTCTGGGATAATTTTTTTTTTATGCTACTAAAACTAAGACTAAACCATATTATTGCTTTTATCCATCCCAAAATTTTCATTCATTTATTTTCAAGGAGAATCATCATAAACATTAAATGCGGAAGGTATAATCGAACCTAACATCATAACATTAATCATAAATCAGTTCTTACATCACGGGAACATAAATTTCTCAACATGACTTAATACATAACATAAGTCTCAACTAACATTAACCCTAAATAGGGTTCTACATCATCATTTCTCAAACGTTCAGAATTCGAAATAGTAGAACTTAAATACATGAGCTACATAACATACATTCAACTCATTATACAACTCATCATGCTCTTTACTAAGTGCCATTACATGCCTTATTCATCCTCGTTTCTGTTACAATTTTCATCTGGAACATTTGAATATTCCAGGGGCAAAACCCAAATTAGATGATGAATCATCTAAGTAAGGGAACAAAACATTTAATGCTCATGTATGTATGCAATGCACATAACATCATAACTCTCATATTTGGGTCGATTGCACCTTAAGATTACCCGTCATTTTTCCAATCTCCCTGCCAGACCAAGGTGTATGGGTGCACCCTTGGCAAAGTAACGGAGCAAGTACCTAATCTCAAACCGATGCAACGTATGACCATGAATCACATCATGCTCATATGCATATTTCATAAATCAATACATGTAAATGGAATCTACATGACATACTCACATCAAGGCATGACAACATGATAAAACCATTTACTTAAAATTGGATTTTGGTGTTGAACAACTTACAAACCAAGCATTTTCATAAAACTAAATCTAGTTAGGAAGTACCACTTACATTCTTAAGCTTATCGGGTTACCTCGATATTTGCGTCTTACTTCGAAACACGTGCATCGCCTCAATTTGCGTGCTAACCTTAAAATTCGAACAAGTCACTTCAACTTAAGGCTCAAAGTACCCTAATTATCATATTTATTTAAATAAGTATTAAAACCTTTTTTTTTCCATAATTTCTTACATTTTCTTTCTATTTTCTTCCATCTGTTTCCTCATATTTTTTCTCAATAAATCCAAGTAAATAATTCTCCAATATTTCACTACAAGAATTCATAAAATAACATTTTTGAATTTTTTTGAAATTTTTACTCACCTTGACTTAACTCTTAGGCTTTCTCGGTATGCGCACCCCGACCTCGAAACTCTTGCCCGAACCTTTTTTTTTTTTGTGCCAAAGTCTCCGTAATATTAATATATCTTTATTTATTATTTTTCTAAAATTTTCTAGAATTATTTTCTATTTTTTCTTCACTTTCTTTCCTTTTTTTCTTTTCTTTCTTTTTCTTTTCTTTTTTTTTTTCTTTTCTTTCTTTTTCTTTTTCTTTTTCTTTTTCTTTTCTTTTTTTTTCCTTCTTTTCTTTTTTTCTTTTTCTCTTCTTCTTCAACCTTTCTTCTTCCTCTGCAGCACCTCCTACACGCCCAGCCTTGCCCAACTGCCTCCGTGGCTGCTCCGCCCATCGCCGGACATCGCGGCAACCCCCCGACCTCGCCGGTCGTCCTGCAATCGCCACCACGAGCTGCCATCACAGCAGCCTTCGTCGCATCAGCCTTCTTTGCGCAGCCTACTCGCTATTGCGAGCTCGCAGGACAGCCATGGCCGAGTATCGAAGCTCGCTTCTACCTCCAGACGCCTTTTTCGCGCCACCATGCTACCTCGACCGGCCTCTGCTATCACTACCCAGCTCTGTCCCTGCTCGTTGGTCGTCCCTTCTTTGCCCAAGCTTGCGGCTATGGCTGCACGAGCTTATTGGAAGCTCGAACTTGCAGCTTCCATGGCTGCCCTTTCAAGCCAGCCTCTCGAGCACTCTCTCTTGCGATCTCTCTTTCTCTCTCTCCCCCTCCCTCAGACTCCCTGCCTCTCTTTTTCTCGGCCATTCACTGCAATCAAACCTCTCGGCCATTTGTTTCTTCATACACACATAGCATAGACATGTATATATATATATATATTATATCACTTAATCAAATAATTGCAGCAAATCTTTCATCCTTATCCTTAACCCAATCTCTTATCCTAATGCTTTAATTGGTTGTCCCTTAATTCCAGCAAATTTGGCCTCTCACACGTGAATGTTATCTGTTAATGTCTGTCATCTATTATATACTTATATATATATTACTCTAATATATTTATGAGAAAATACACATTTAATCCTCATATCTCATCCTTATTATCTTTGGGAATTTCTCAATTTGCAAATACACCCTCAAACGTCTAATAAATTTGCGTTATGATACAATAAATCCAAAATTAATAATTCAAGATTTACTCGATAAGGATGATTTCGTCCCTGTGCCCTCACCGGACCTTTGTTTTATTTCGAAACTATTACAGGGTTTATCCTTACGCGAAACTGGAGCCCCCTCAAGGTTCCGTTTATTTTTTGGAAGACTATTACGATTATTCGATTTTTCAACCTGAATCGAAACTGTATTTTAGTTGTCCTGAAAATAGTCTCGATTACCATTTCTTTTAACACCATAAATCTTATCTCGGGACACTCATCGAGACCATATCATTTTGTTCAGACAATTATGCTCCAAGGCATTCCCTGCAGTCGATTCAGTACTTATAATTGTAAAAAATTATACTTAGGTCCAAACTCTTTTGATAATTTACTTATGGCCTAAGTTAAAATTACTTTTGAACCCTTTTGAAAAATCTGAGATATTACAGAACACAAGGTTCCCTGACTACTAGCAGTTGAGAACATAGGGTTCCTCGACTGCTAGCAGTAGGGAACCAGGTTTCATGGCTGCGGCCATGCGTTTTCGTGTGTGTGTGTGTGTATATAGGTGTATGTATATATATATATATATATTTGTGTGTGTTTGTATGTATGTGTGTGTGTGTATTCGGGGGATAGAGAGAAAGATGAAGAAATGGGTGTAAAAGAGAGAAAGAGATGGGTGCAATGAAAGAGAAAGAGAAATGGAGCATATAGGTAGCTATGGCTATGGGGAGTAAAAGGGAAGGAAGATGGTTGTGGTTGTGGGTGACTGTGAAGGATAAAATAGAATTTTAAAATATGTTGGTAAATTTTGACGAGAATGGCTATGAAGAATAATAGTGTGGGCTATGACTAGAATTTCTCTAACCTCTATTCACTACCAATTACCACCATCTAGGTAAGTCTACATATGCGTACATGTGTGCGTGTGTGTTTTGGGTTTATTGAACTTAGATCTAGGTTTTATTGAATACAAATGCAATTGGTTTCAACAATCTTTCTCGTTCTATCTCTGTATTTTTGTGTGTGTTATAGTGGGTTTGAAAAATCTAGATATATTTGGATTTCATGATTTCCCCCTATTTTCCATATCTCTCTTTTTAAGACTAGTCAAACTTAAATATCTAATTTTCATCAAATCCAACTATATTTTGGGTTTGACAATCTCTTTCTCTCATTATATATATATATATATATATATATGTATTATGAGTTTTATAATACTTTACCCATCTTCCTATAACTATTTCTTCTATTCTCCTATCTTACTATAACTACTTCTTATGTAAACTCTAGTAACCATTAGGGTTCAATCGCGTAACCCTTACAATTATATAAGGTTTTACAATGAAAGTCTATAATCATTGAGGTTTTCGATGGTTAAAAATAGGCACCACTATTGTTATTTTTATTTTTACAATAATTTTAGAATTAAGGGCATTTTTGTCCTTCCATTTATATCTTCTAAGTTTAACTAAATAAAGGAGTACTCATTGCTATTTATAAAATCTCCAAGATATCTTTGTAACTCTCAAGATGGTCTTTGTAAATTACTCTAAATATTATGTTGATAATATTGAATCGTAATATTAATAATTATTATGTTATTAAGTCTCAAATCACAAATAATTAGTTTATGTCAATTTGCATTAATTATAGGATGTACTTAATACCTCTAAATTTGCATAATTACTATAAATAATACATATTTTAAGAAAAACAAGTAAAATAATAACTATATAAATTACTTTCACAATTAATTAGTCGTCATCCTTTTGCCTAGTCATCAACTTCATCTCAACTTTTTAAAATATCAAATACCACTCTTCTAAAAAAAAATGCATAAATATATAAGTGAGGAAACAGTAATCCAGGACATCCAAGTCATGCAAATACCATGACATGTAGACATGGATAAAGTCAACTCAATTTAGTGCCCTCAGGGTATTGATGGAGCAATTGGATAAATAATATATTAGTGTCAATTTAATAAGTTATAAATTTGATTTTTGTTTTGTGCAAGGGTCAAAGGTCCAACCTACAATTTATCTCTCCTAACATAATTGATGGCACAAGCATGAGAGGCTATGCAAGGACAGTCATCTCAAGTTAATTTAATCCAATTATCTAGAAAGGACCATGCTATAGATACTTCATGGGCTATACCATGGATTACACAATGCATCATAAATGACAAAAATACCCCTCGTGCCTCACCGTCTTGCCTCACCGTTTTGGATAAGAGTATTTTAATCATGCGCCTCATCGTTTCATGTCGTCTCACCATCTCACTTCATGAATTTGGATAAAGGGTATGTCGACGTTCAATTTCAGTCGAGTCTGATTCGTTTTGGGCCGCCCTGAATGATTACCGATTACGGTAAGAAGAGAGGCCTTTTTAGGAAGCTAATGAAGAACACTTAACGATTTTCTCGTGGTTTGGCCAGAACGATGCCTACTCCACGCCCGCACTCTGATTATTCCTTTCAGAATGGCGGTTCTTCTGATTATTCTCTCTGTTCCTTATGTTACCTCTGTCCCATATTTATAATCGAGGGGGCTTTACAATTCGGATAACATATAAAAATAAAAAGGTGATATAATGGGGGACAAACAGTCCTTATTATCTGTACAAAATCGTAAGTGGGATCTTCATCTCGAGGAGCATGGGCTGCTGCAGTGGATGGTCCCTACCTCTGATTCCTTAGCATCTTTTACCACTTTATGCAAGCTGATCGTTTTCGGCCAGCGACCTCGGTGGTCCAGCGATCTGAAGGATGCTCCCTAGAGTTCGCTCGCAGATAGCTTCAGACTCGTTTGAAGGCGTTATCGGGAGTTCGCCAGGTGTCGCTTTATAAGTTCGGGTTTTTGGTAGTGAAACGACCTCCCCTAGTAAGGTCGTTTGGGCCTTCTTGTTTCCAGGCGATCGGGCCGGCCCATCAGAGCGAGTCTAGCCCATACGGGAAATACGTATAACATAAGCCCCCCAGTTCGTGGTGCGATCCTCGCACTGGGAACTGACGCACGCCAGCTGTTCTTCCACCTCTTCGATGTCTGCCCAATCGTTTTAAATCTCGTCGTTCCACGCAACACGCTTTGTCTGTAACGTATTTAATGCGCATTTTCCCCCATTACGGCGTATGATTATGCCTGTGGGACCCATGAGCTATCGTGCGGCCGTTGGATGTGGAGTATGCGGTGAGTCGCATTTAGATCTGACGGTTGGGCCGATCGAAGTATTGGTATAAATAGTAAGGGGTGTCTACTTTTTCCCTCTTTCACGCCTCTTTTGAAATCTTTTCTAGCTTCTGCCTTCCTGCTTTCTCCTTCTCTTCTCGAAGACTTTTGTGCTTCCAGACGCTGATAATCTCCGTCCAGTGCTTGTTCCGACGTTCCATACAGGCGTCAGGCTCATCATTTGGTAAGTCTGCTATGACTTCTTTTCTTTATTTTTCGTTCTCGATGGGGGCCCTTTCCTCGCTGGTTGACTATCGACGGTTCTGTCGATCGATATTGCTGTTGTTTATGGGGAGACGGTTCAACTTGGTTTGGCGTTTGCTGGGCTTTCCTGTTCAATGACCTTAGGATTAGTACCCCTTGGAATACCGGGCTTACAGCTGCAGCCCCCTCCGCTTTAAGCGGCATCCTGTTTGCAAAGCGCTTTGACCTGAAAGATTTTTAGGGGCTGTTCTTAGGGTTTTTCTGGACTCTTGAGGTCTGGTCTGTGATTTGCGACCTGACTGTCCATTCTTTTTCTTTGTAGATGTCTGACCAATACTGCGGAGACTCAGGTCAAAAGCGCTGCAACTATACCGTAGGAGAAAACGACACTTCAAACTCGGAAGATTGCCTTATCATGAAGGGCCAAAACTGTAAGGGTGCTAGCTCGAGGTCTAGGGAAATCGTCGTTCTGACCTCTTTGGAAACCGACCTGGAGGTTCACGATCAGATCACTGAAGGGAGCGTTGGTCGTGCGGTCTTCAGGAGATTCCCATCCAGAATCAAACCTCGTGAGGTGATGGCTTGTGTCTGGGAGTTCCGCCTTCCCAGTGTCTGCGAAGTGTATATACCTACTTCGAGCTCTCATGCAGCCTACCCACCATCCAAATACGTAGCCGTTAGTCATCAGCATCTCGAGTCCGGCCTTAGGTTCCCAATAGCTCCGTACCTTGTTGCTCTTTTAAACGACGTCAAGCTCGCCCCTTTTCAATTAACACCGAACTCGTATGCCCAACTTACTTCTTTGGCCCTTTTGTTCCTTATAAATAAACTTCCTCTCCCTTCGCCGAGACTGATAAAATTTCTGTTCTCTTACAAAAATGCCAAGGACGGCCTGTACTACCTGGCAGCTCGCCCCTCTTCGTACAAGGCCGCCTTTTCTCGGGGTAAAGCGAAGGGGAAGTCCAACGTGGGCGATTACAAGTCCAGTTGGTTCTTCGTGTCCTGCCCTTCGCTTGCCCTTCTTAGGAACCATAGCTTCGTGCTGACCCCTGGTAAGCGAAGATCAGCCCACATAGATCTTTCTTCTTTTGAATACTTGTTTTAACTCGTTCGTCCTTTGATGCAGACTTCGGGGGTAAGAGACCGACTTTGTCGGTTGAGGAGACCGACGTCCTCGGCAAACTTCTGGCTGCGAGGTCGAGTTCAGAGATCCTTGAACTTTCGGACGAGCTCCTCCGAGAAAACAAACTTGCCCCTCCTCTCGACGTCGAGATCGTTCAGTTGGACCATATTAGGGACTTGGGCGCCGAGATCCCCCTGTTGGCTCTCCAAACCGCAGGGGCGAGTAGTTCCAGAGAAGCTGATCAAGGCGGAAGCATGGTTGAACTCGACCTCCTCCAGCCGAAGCGATCTAAGGCGAGGTCGGGTGCCACCTCGTCAACGACCCCGAGCTCAAGTTCGTTGGACAACAGGTCAGAGCAGACGCAACTGCGCCTCCTGCAACAGCAACACCAACAACTGCGGGGGGGCAACAGGAACAGCGGTAAAAAGCTCTGCCCTGTCAATCCCAATAATAGAGGGAAACCCATCAACAGCAAGGGCATTGCCCCCTTCCTCTCGAGACCATGGTTCGAGCGGGGCACGTGGGAAAGAGGTCGTCGTTGCTCGAGACGCCCCTACTGCCGGCTCGAAGAGGGGGCCAGACCATCCGCAGCCGAGGGAGGATGTCAGGGGCAAACGGGCCAGGGTCCCTGAGAAGGAGCTGCCCCTGGAGGCCCTGCCATGAGGGATCTATGTTAACTCCCTTCTGAACTCCGCACCCGACCTCTTGGGCGCGACCTCGAAGCCTCTTGACGACCCCAAGCTAAAGGGGATTACTCTTTGCGACTTTATGGCTCGTCATAGCTTGGTGGTAAGAAACTTTTTTTTTTTTTTAAATAACCTTTCTTCTTTCACAGGCTTCCCTTACCGCCATGAAACTTCGGGCTCAGCACAAGGATTTTGATGACCAGCTCCGCACGGTGAGCACATCCCTTCAACCCGAAATAGAGAAGCTTGAGGATGGGAAGAAAGCCTAGCAGGCCGAAATAATGAAGCTCTCGGATGAGAAGGAAACTCTCCAGGCCGAGCTTCTTGCAGCTCGGAAAGACGTGGAGGGCTCCGAGATGCGTCTGAAGGCGGAAGCTTAGAAGAATAAAGACCTCGAAGAAGGGCTTCGTAGGTCAAAGAACATGTGGGAGTCCGCCAACTTCGGGCTTACTGCCGAGCTGAATAAAGCGAATGAGGAGTTGCGGAGGGCTCAGGAGCGACTTAAATCGATCGAGGCGGAGCTGAAGACGGCGAGAGAAGAGCAGGCTCGGGCAGATGATCGTGCAGCCTGATGTGAAGAGCTCACCCAGAGGGCCATAGACGATGTAAGGACGGAGGTCGAAGCGCGGATGGATGCTGTGCCCCGGGAGGCCAGATCCGACACCTGTTCGGCATTCCTGTACACCCTTTGGGTGAACCATCCCGAGATGGATTTTTCTTTCTTTGGTGCGCAGGCTGTCGAGGAGGTGAAGCGGTATGCTGCCGAGGCCGTGGAGGATGCCATCGAAGTCGACCCTCTCGACTCGTCTGCGGCTCCCCTGGTCGAGGTCGAGCCATCTGGGGCTGCCGATACTCAATCCGGTGAGGTCGCCGAGAAGCCCCCTGCGGATTCTCAGCCGACTCTGCCCTCTGCCGAGATCGATCCTGCTGAAGCAACCGCCCCTCCCAACTAGGACTTTCACATATGTGTATTTATTTTTTGTAATACAAGCTTCATTTAATAGAGACGATCATTTTCCGTACTTTGTGCACAACGCTTCAAATTTCTTTGCGAGCTCAAGTTTAATTTAACTTTTAGCGAAGTATTGATAATAATAATTCAAACCACTATCCATGATATATCTAGGAAAGAGTTGTTACCTTAAAAACAATTGTCTCTGGGGGAGTCTTCATAACCATAATTTGAGAACGGAGATAGGCCCGAATTAGTTTGCCGTCGATAGTTGTAATCAACGCGAACATTTATACTTAGGCAATTTCCAGGAAAAAAACTCCTCTTCAGCATATTTTGAAGGATGTATGTAAAGGCATATCGCCTTGCTGTCTCGGCTAGCACATAGTGGCTGAGCAGCCCGTGATAAACGGTCAGGGGGCGTATCCAGTAGGTCGCGAACGATCTTATTTATACAAATTGAGACGGATCCCGGCTCACTCATTCGAATCATGAAGATTTTGCTTAAGCATGAGGTTGTGTCATGCCCTCGACTGGCATTTTGAAGCACTTGATAATTTTAACAAATACGGAGTAAATACTCAGGTATGTCGTAATTCAAGGCTTTCTGCCAAGATAAAGGGACCCCCGGTTAGAGAAATCTTGACCCAACATTGCCAAGCTATATGTTCATGTAGATCGTAGGGCGACCCCAGCTAACATACTATGGCTTGTTATGTCATTAATTTGCTGAGCCAAGATATGTGTCCAGATAGGTCGCGTTACGACCTCAGCTGACATATTGTGGCTTCTGCAATTTTTATTTGGACCGAGAGAGAACACCCAGGTAGGTCACAGACCGTAGCTTTAGGCTAAGATGAAAGGACCTCGGCTAGTGAACCCAACTCGGAGTTACTTGTGGAGGCCGTTACTTATAAATTTCCAAACCATGACATTAAGTCAAGATGAATGGTTCCGGCTTTAGACCAAGACCTGAATGAGGGACCAAGGTGAATGCTCAGTTGAGCCGCAAACCATAACATAGTGGTTAGGTTCTTTAGGCTCCAGCTCGCAAACCATGGCTTTTCAATTCCTCGTTTCAGGGATACCAATAAAGATAAAGTGCAATGAAAGTTCATGAATCTTCAACAGAATCACGAAAATTATTTGTAATAAAAAAGACGAAGAGTAGACGGGAACCATTACACTTATTTGAAGTAAGGACGGAGGTGCTCCGCATTCCAAGCTCGTGGGAGAGAGAAGCCGTCCAAGTTTGCCAAATGGTATGCTCCGTTACTTAGATTTTCCTTGATGATGAATGGACCTTCCCAGTTAGGACCTAGTGTGCCGTCACTAGTCGTCCGTGCCCCTGGGAGTACCAGACGTAATACCGAATCTCCGACGTTGTAATGTCGGATTCGGACCTTCCAGTTGTAATATCGTGCTACCCTTTGCTGATAAACGACGACCCTTATGCGAGTCATATCTCTCGATTCTTAGAGCAGGTCAAGGTTAGCTGCTAGAAGCTCGTTATTGCGATCTGAGCTGAAGGTAGCCCTTCGGTGGCTGGTCACTTCGTTCTCGGCGGGGACCATAGCTTCCGACCCATATGCCATTGAGAATGGGGTTTCTCTAGTGCTGTTCCGAGCTGTTGTTCGATAGGCCCATAACACCGTTTGCAGTTCGTCCACCCAAGCCCCCTTTCTGGCTTCAAGCTTAGTTTTCAAGGTCTGCTTGATTATTTTGTTGACAGCTTCAACCTGCCCATTGGCTTGGGGGTGATCAACTGCGGTAAAGCTTTTTTGGATCCCCAGCGATTTGCAGAATTTGATGAACTACTCACTGGTGAATTGGGTTCCGTTATCCGTTATTATTTGCCGCGGTACCCCGAACCTGCAGATTATGTTATCCCATGTGAATGCTTGTGCCTTCGCACTGGTGATCTGTGCGAGCTCTTTGGCCTCCGCCCATTTGGTGAAGTAGTCCACTGCTACTATGGCGTGCTTGCACCCTCCGCGAGCTGTTGGGAGTGGCCCGATTAAGTCCATCCCCCAAATAGCGAACAGTCATGGGCTACTCATCTGCTGCAGATAAGCTGGTAGAGCTCGCAAAATTTTGGCGAACCTTTGGCACTTTTCGCATTTCTTGACTGTTTCTAGGGCATCTTGTTTTATGGTGGGGCAATAAAATCCTTGTTGGAGGGTCTTTTGTGCCAGCGAGAGTGCCCCCGTATGGTTACCGCAGTGACTTGCATGAATTTCTTCGAGTACAGTCCGGCAATCGGTGCCATCAATGCACCTCAGGAGCGGGGCTGAGAACCCCCTTCTGTATAGTCTTTTGTCATAAATACAATACCGAGCTGCTTGAGCTCGTAGACGACGTGCTTCCAACTTATCTTCAGGTAGTTTGCCGTCTTGTAGATATTCCAGGATAGGAATCATCCACGAGTTTTGGAAAATGGTGATCGCCATTTTTTCAGCTCGTTGCTCTATACTTGGGATGGCTAAAAAATCCATGGGTATGTTTCCCAAGAATTCTGCATCCCGGGCAGTTGCAAGACGAGCTAACGCGTCCGCATGGGAGTTTTGGGAGCGGGGGATTTGATGTATTTCATATTTTTCAAGAAGGGCAAGGAGCTCGCGTACATTTTGCAAATATGCGAGCATTTTTGTATCTCTGGCCTGGTATTCTCCCCGTACTTGGTTGACAACCAGCTGGGAGTTACTGAAAATTTTTAAGGATTCGGCTCATATTTCTTTTGCCAGGCGGAGTCCAGCTAACAAGGCTTCGTACTCGGACTCGTTATTAGTGGTTGAAAAATCGAACCTCAGGGCGCAGAGGATTTTGTGACCCTCGGGACTTATTAGCATAACCCCGGCCCCTGCTCCCTGTTCGCTCGATGACCCATCGACGTATAGCTCCCAGGATGGTTCCTTCAAGCTTTCTGTGTCCTCGTTAATTGGGCCAGTAAATTCGGCGATGAAGTCTACCAATGCTTGACCCTTTATCGTCGTCCTTGGTTTGTATTCTATGTCGAACTGAGCGAGCTTGATCGACCATTTTAGTAAGCGACCAGAGGTATCTGGCTTTTGCAAGATTTGCTTCAATGGGTATTTGGTCATTTCCTCGATTTTGTGAGCTTGAAAATAAGGTCGCAGCTTTCTTAATGCCACTATTAGACAGTAAGCCAATTTTTCGATTGGTGCGTACCTTATTTCTGCATCGATCAAGCTTTTGGAGATGTAATAAATGGGGTGTTGTACCCCTTCTTCCCCCCGGACGAGAGCAGCACTGAGAGCCTGTTGGGATACTCCCAAGTATAAGGTCAGCTTTTCTCCGTTCTTTGGTTTGGCGAGCAGTGGGGGTCGTCCCATGTATTCTTTCAGTTGCTGGAACGCGAACTCGCACTCTTCTGTCCATCTGAAGTCCTTCTCCTTTTTTAGTAGCTCGAAGAAAGGGGCGCACTTATCGGTCGCTTTTGAAATGAAGCGACTTAAGGCTGCGACTTTTCCATTGAGGCTTTGTACCTCATTCTTCCTTACGGGCGACCTCATATCGAGCAAAGCCTTTATTTTGTCTGGGTTAGCTTCGATGCCTCTATTATCTACCATGAACCCAAGGAATTTTCTGGAGGCTACCCCAAAGGCACACTTGAATGGGTTGAGCTTCATCTGATAGTTTCTGAGGATTCCAAACATTTCTTTCAGATCGGAAACATGGTCCGTCACTCGCTTGGATTTTATCAACATGTCATCAACGTACACCTCCATGGTTCTTCCAATGAGTGCTTCGAACATCATATTGACCAGCCTTTGGTAGGTCGCGCCAGCATTCTTCAATCCAAAGGGCATGACCTTATAACAGTAAAGCCCCCGATCTGTAATGAACGAGGTGTGCTCTTGGTCATTGGGATCCATGGGGATCTGGTTTTATCCTGAATAAGCATCCATGAAACTGAGGAGCTGGTGACCAGTCGTTGCATCCACTAGCTGATCGATTCTAGGGAGGGGGAAACTGTCCTTAGGACACGCCTTGTTCAGGTCGGTGAAGTCGACGCAGGTCCTCCACTTCCCGTTTTTCTTTTTTACCAAGATCGGGTTGGCCACCCAGGTCAGGTAATGGGCTTCCTTGATGAAGTTGTTTGCCAAGAGTTTGTCCACTTCTTCCTTGAGGGCGGCATAACACTCTGGCGTCATTGGCCTCCTCTTCTGTCGCACTGGCCTGTAGCTCGGATCTATGTTAAGCTTGTGCGACATGACTTTTGGGGCGATTCCCACCATATCCTGATGGTTCCATGCAAATACGTCAAGGTTAACTTTAAGGAAATTTATAAGTTGTTCTTTTACCTCAGAAGCTAAGCTCTTTCCTAGCTTGAGGTGTCTCTCTCCATCTGCTTTACCGACTGGGATCTCTTCTAGCTCTTCCATGGGACCGGTGGGTTTGTCGCAGTCGACGTCACGGGGATCCAGATCGTGACTAGTCTCCCATTGGCTGGCTGGTCGCGGGTCGTCTTTTGCAATTATGTTCACTTTCTTTCCTTTTGCCCCCATTTTTAGGGCATCTTCATAACAGCGTCTCGCGAGGTGCTGCTCGCTCCGTACACTTCCTATTCCGTTGGGGGTCGAAAATTTCACAGTAAGCGACCTGGTTAACGTGACTAGGTCGAGGTCGTTCATTGCTGGCCTTCCGAGCACGACGTTATATGCTGAGGGGCGGTCTATGATCAGAAAATCTGCCAAAGTGGTGGCTTGGTGTTTCGTGTCCCTGATGGTGAAGGGAAGGCTGATCCGTCCGACGGGGATCACTGCGTCACCTGTGAATCCATAGAGCGGCTCGGGTGACGAGCTCAACTGTTCTCTTCCCAGGCCCATCTGATCGAAGCACGCTCTGTACATCACATTCACCGAACTTCCCGTGTCCACCATTATCCTTCGCACTTCGGAGTTACCGATTTGCGCCCGGATAACGAGTACATTATTATGGGGCCAATGAACATCGCTGGCTTCTTCTTCTGAGAAGACCATGTTCTCCGGAGTTGGGCCACCCCTAGATCGCTTCGCAGGAACCGATTGTTCGCCTGATCTCGCTACCAGGACATGGTTGGCTCCACGTATGTACTTGTCGCGGGACTTGTGGGAGGATCCCACGAGATGAGGTCCACCATGGATCGTGTAAATAGTTCGCACGGTTGGCAAGCGTTTATCATTAGAAGGGGGTGGCTGTGCCGGTTGCTGGCTCGGTTGATTGGTTGGTCGCACTACGTAGTCTTTTAAGCGACCTCTTCATATTAGATCTTCGATGGCGTCCCTCAGGGCCCAGAATTCAGAGGTGGTATGACCCGCCTCGTTGTGGTATGTGGTTGCACTCTCACCCTGCAATTAAAACACAAAACAAAACACAATAAAAATTTTATATATTTTTTTTTATATTGGTGAGAGGTTTAAACTCGTCAATGTACGAGTGTAGTTGTAGTCCAAATTTAAATTTATATTTTCTGGATGAGTCCAGGTCGTCCACTAAGAGATTTATTTATGGCAAATTAAAAAGAATGTCACACATAAACACACACACTTGGACAAATTGGCATCGAGGTTTTTTTATGGTTTTTTAGACAACATATACGAGGAAATAAAACAAAGCAGAAATTGAAATAATTACTGAATGTAAGAATATGAAATTGGATAGTACTTGGGTTAAAACAATTTCAGTGCCAACCCGTTGATTCCCAAATTTTAATAGACAAGGTTAGTAACATTAATTTAATTTCAGATATGAGGGTTTGTTATTAAATGCAATTAGAGATGATGATAGTTCTAATTTAAGCAATCCCCATACATGATATGTGAGATTCTAGTTTAAGCAACTACCATAAATCTAATTACAATTAATACACAAAACAACTAAATTAATCATCCGGGTTTAGGTATGATAGCATTTTCAGTTCTAGTAACTTTCATACATGGCATGAAAGCTCTAAGTTAGGCTTATGCTTCAATTCAAACCTAGTGATTTCTTAATTTAAAAATACACACTCATAGTGAAATTTAAATTAATGTTACTCTTTTAAAGCGTAGCTTTCTTTGGGAATCATTGGCGTTGGACACTGTCCTTGCCTTAACCCAAGATTGGGTTTAGCTACTCATATTTATTTGTAAATTAATTAACAAGAATTTAAATTGCGTAATTTAAATGACAGAATTTAAATGACAGGAATTAAAATAGCAGAAACTAACCGGCCATTTAGGCGGTGAATATTTAAAAGACAAAAATTAAAATTGCAGAAATTTAAAGGCATAAACTAACCGGCCATTTAGGCGGTGATTAATAAAGTAACAATAAATGACATAAGAATTTAAAAGAAGAAAGAAATGAAGTGAGATCACAAGAGAAAATAATAAAGAAAATGAGAAAGAACAAGAACAATTCTCAAAGAGAGAATTATAAGGAAACAACTAAACTTTTTATTCAAGAATAATAATCACACTTACAAATGCAATCAAGTAACCTATTTATAGGCCACAAGATGCAATACAAACCACATAATTTTCAATTATTCAACTAGACATAATTATATCTAATGGGCACTCACACACTTAAAGTTAAATGGATTTTAGCTATAATACATAATTAAAGTTAAATGGATTTTAGCTAAAATACATACCTAATAAAGCACTCATAAAGTTAAATGGATTTTAGCTATAATACACAACTAATAGTTAAATGGATTTTAGCTAAAAGACACACTTAATAAAGCACTCACATAAAAAATAAAAATATATTTCTATAAATTGATTTTTAATCTTCATTAGGATTAAAAAATAATCCTTGAGCCTTCTTCAAATGATATCTTTCATGGGATGCTCAAGTTGGGTCTTAATTCTTCATGGGCTTTAATTCTTTTCATAGACTTTAATTCTCCATGGGCTTGAGGGCTTAAATTCTTTTTGGGCTTGAATTCTTCATTCTTCATGGGCTTGAATTCTTCTTGGGCTTCCAAGTCCACCATCTTCATACCTATAAATAAGTAATTTATTAATAAATCATCTATTATATTATATATATATTGATATGATATATTATATGGGATATTATATGCTTATATATTATATAGATAATCCATGCATGCATTTCATTGGGTATATATATGTATTATATTTATATGTTTATTATAATATATTATATATTATATATATAGATATATATTACACATAATTATTCAATTAAACCAATTTAAAATCAAAACAGGGGTTATAATTATAACAAAAATTTTACAAAATTAACCACTAATCAGTATGCGCAGAACTTTTCTTTGTTTCGGAATTTGTTGGGAGTTCTTAACGGGTTGGGTTTCCCGAACTCTTCCTTGTTTCTTTCCATGGCGAATATCCTATCTTGAGAGTCAGATAGGACGCAATAGCTATCGAAGCGTTGCGGCCTCGGAGGTCGTTCGTCCCGCTCTGCCTTGTGAGCCCTTTTGAACAATTCACTGCTGGAGCGATCCCCTCGAACTTCTCTTTCGATGTCTCCGTTGTTCCTTCTCTTATTCTGGTTGGAGCCCCCCGCCTCTTCTTTTGGTCCTATGGGCTTCTTTGACCCGAAGGCGTCTTCCCACCAGACCTCCTTGGAGGCTCGTTCGTAGAACTCCCCAGGTCCTTGACCGGGGTCTTGTAGATGCTTTCATAGAGCTTGCCATCTTTTCGAAGGCCGGCGGAGATCGCCGTGAGGATGCTTTCATCAGAGGGATCCTCGACATTGCTCACCTCGCGTCTGAACCTGGCAATATAATCCCTCAAAGGCTCGTTTGCCTTTTAGAAAACGGTGGCGAGCTGGCACGGTGGCACGAGCTGTCTTCTTAGGGCCCTGTATTGGTTGACAAATCTCTGTTGACATTCCTCCCAACTGCTGATGCTGCGAGGTGGAAGGTTTCTGAACCATGCTCAGGGAATATCACCCAGGACTGCTGGGAAGGCGCGACATTTAACCAGCGAGCTGGTCGTTTGTAAGTCCATTTGCACGTTATACGCGTCCAGGTAGTCATAGGGGTCGTTATCCCCGTTGTACTGTGGCATGCTTGGGACTTTGAATCTTCGGGGGAGGGGCTCGAGTTCGACTTCTCTGGTGAACGGTGTCCTGTCTCCACGGCCATTACTCTGGCTGCGGACCCCTTGTATCTCCTCCAGCTGCCGGACTCTCTGATATAATTCCTCCACAGTCGAGTCCAGGCCCACCGATTGCTGGACCTGCGACCGTCTGCTCCTTTCCCTGTCTGGGGAGCGGTGATTCGTGAATGGGTAGTTGTCCCCAATATCTTCTTCTTCAGGCGGAGGTCGTTCTTCCCGCGGTTGGTGGATTCTCCGAGGCGAAGCCGGTGGGTCATGAGTGGCTCGTACTTGGGCTTGGGCCAGAATTCTGACCGCATCGACAAGCTGCATTACTGTATTTTCTAACACCTCCTGATGTTGCTTCCAGTCCCGGATCGTTCCGGTCCCGGCAATTTGGCTCGCGGGTTGAACAGGGATCCGTGATGGTATTCCAGCAGCATCTCCGGCGGGCGGCGATAAAGGGATGTCTGCTGTGGAAGCAACGGGCCCTCCGTTTAGTGGAAAATCTCGCGGTCTGTCGCGGTGATTTTTTGGAGGGTCGACCGCTGCCTCGGAACTTCGAGTATTCCTTCCTCTTGCCATGGCTATTGATCAGAGCGGCCCCTTCCTCTAGTGCCAAAATGTCGATGTTCAATTTCAGTCGAGTCTAATTCGTTTTGGGCCGCACTGAATGATTATCGATTACGCTAAGAAGAGAGGCCTTTTTAGGAAGCTAATGAAGAACACTTAACGATTTTCTCGTGGCTCGGCTAGAACGATGCTTACTCCACGCCCGCACTCTGATTATTCCTTTCAGAATGGCGGTTCTTCTGATTATTCTCTTTGTTCCTTATGTTACCTCTGTCCCCTATTTATAATCGAGGCGGCTTTACAATTCGGATAACATATAAAAATAAAAATGTGATATAATGGGGGAAAAACAGTCCTTATTATCTGTACAAAATCGTAAGTGAGATCTTCATCTCGAGGAGCATGGGCTGCTGCAGTGGATGGTCCCTACCTCTGATTCCTTAGCAGCTTTTACCACTTTATGCGAGCTGATCGTTTTTGGCCAGCGACCTCGGTGGTCCAGCGATCTGAAGGATGCTCCCTAGAGTTCGCTCGCAGATAGCTTCAGACTCGTTTGAAGGCGTTATCGGGAGTTCGCTGATTAGTGGTTAATTTTGTAAAATTTTTGTTATAATTATAACCCTCATTTTGATTTTAAATTGGTTTAATTGAATAATTATGTGTAATATATATCTATATATAATATATAATATATTATAATAAATATGTAAATATAATACATATATATACTCAATGAAATGCATGCATGGATTATCTATATAATATATAAGCATATAATATCCCATATAATATATCATATCAATATATATATATAATATAATAGATGATTTATTAATAAATTGCTTATTTATAGGTATGAAGAAGGTGGACTTGGAAGCCCAAAAAGAATTCAAGTCCATGAAGAATTCAAGCCCATGAAGAAAAAAGAATTCAAGTCCATGAAGAAAAAAGAATTCAAGCCCATGGAGAATTAAAGTCCATGACAAAATTAAAGCCCATGAAGAATTAAAACCCAACTTGAGCATCTCATGAAAGATATCATTTGAAGAAGGCCCAAGGATTATTTTTAATCCTAATGAAGATTAAAAAATCAATTTATAGAAATCTATTTTTATTTTTTATGTGAATGCTTTATTAAGTGTGTCTTTTAGCTAAAATCCATTTAATTATTAGTTGTGTATTATAGCTAAAATCCATTTAACTTTATGAGTGCTTTATTAGGTATGTATTTTAGCTAAAATCCATTTAACTTTAATTATGTATTATAGCTAAAATCCATTTAACTTTAAGTGTGTGAGTGCCCATTAGATATAATTATGTCTAGTTGAATAATTGAAAATTGTGTGGTTTGTATTGCATCTTGTGGCCTATAAATAGGTCACTTGATTGCATTTGTAAGTGTGATTATTATTCTTGAATAAAAGTTTAGTTGTTTCCTTAGAATTCTCTCTTTGAGAATTGTTCTTGTTCTTTCTCCTTTTCTTTATTATTTTCTCTTGTGATCTTACTTCATTTCTTTCTTCTTTTAAATTCTTATGTCATTTATTGTTACTTTATTAATCACCGCCTAAATGGCCGGTTAATTTATGTCTTTAAATTTCTGCAATTTTAATTCTTGTCATTTAAATATTCACCGCCTAAATGGCCGGTTAGTTTATGCTATTTTAATTCCTGTCATTTAAATTCTGTCATTTAAATTACGCCATTTAAATTCCTGTTAATTAATTTACAAATAAAGATGAGTAGCTAAACCCAATCTTGGGTTAAGGCAAGGACAGTGTCCAACGCCAATGATTCCCAAATAAAGCTACACTTTAAATGAGTTATATTAATTTAAATTTCAATATGAGTGTGTATTTTAAATTAAGAAATCACTAGGTTTGGATTGGAGCGTAAGCCTAACTTAGAGCTTTCATGCCACGTATGAGAGTTACTAGAACTGGAAACGCTATCATACCCAAACCCGGATGATTAATTTAGTTGTTTTGTATATTAATTGTAATTGGATTTATGGTAGTTGCTTAAACTAGAATCTCACATATCATGTATGGGGATTGCTTAAACTAGAACTATCATCATCTCTAATTGCATTTAATAACAAACCCTCATATTTGAAATTAAATTAATATTGCTAAACTCTTCTGCTAAAAATTGGGAATCAACGGGTTGGTGCTGAAATTGTCTTAACTCAAGTGTCGTCCAATTTCATAATCTCACATTCAGTGTTTATTTAATTTTTGTCTTACTTTATTTCCTAGCACCTGTTATTTGAAAATCCATAAAAAAAATTCCTGTTTCCAATTCATCCAAATGTGTGTGTGTGTTTGTGACATTCTTTTTATTTTGCCATAAATAAATCTCTCAGTGGACGACCTGGACTCATCCAGAAAATATAAATTTAAATTTGGACTACAACTGCACTCGTACACTGACGAGTATAAACCTCTCACCAATATATAAAAAAATATATATATAAAATTTTTATTGTGTTTTGTTTTGTGTTTTAATTGCAGGGTGAGAGTGCAGCCATTCGCCAGGTGTCGCTTTATAAGTTCGGGTTTTTGGTAGTGAAACGACCTCCCCTAGTGAGGTCGTTTGGGCCTTCTTGTTTCCAGGCGATCGGGCCGGCCCATCAGAGGGAGTCTAGCCCATACGGAAAATACGTATAACAGGGTATTTTGAACATTTTAATTACATTATGTAATCCATGGTGTAACCCATGAAATACTAATAATATTTTTCATTTAGAAATAAAGCGCTGGGGAGACTCATTAGATCTCCCTCAAACCCTAGCTCAACAACCTTTCTTTCTTCCTTTATCCATTTTATCTCATTTTTCAGCCAATTGGTAGCTAAATTTATGGCAATCTAGCCATCAAATCAATGGTTCAACACCAAAATCACCATTAAACCAACTCTGATCTCCAAAACTGTAATTTTAAAGTCATATTTCAGCTAATTGGTAGCTAGATTTATGGCAATCTAACCATCAAATCATTGGTTCAACACCAAAATCACCATTAAACCAACTTTGATCTCCAAAACTATAATTTTAAAGTCTACATCTGGTGAGTCCCAGATGTCAATATTTGTCCACTAGAGAAGTTTGATCTTAAGGCAAACAGTATTGACCATTTTCCAGTGGTTTACGATAATTTACTAGGGGGCGTTTGTTAAAATGAGCAAGATAAGAGGTATTAAGATAAGTTTGAAATGTATTCTGGATCAAGATATGGAATGATCAAGATAAGACTGGAAAGCATTCCAAGATTTATATCAGAGTGTTCGTTAAATTTTTTGAAATCCACTGATAATTGTATTTTTTCTTTTCATGTGTTGGTTAATGCATATGATAAACACCAAGATAAGAGTTTTTTATTAAAATATCTCTATTACCAAATTTATGACTAAAATGAATTGTCAAAAAATTAAAATTAAAATTAAAATTAATATTTTATTTTCTAAATTCATGTTCAAAAATAAATTTAAAAAGAGTTGAAAAGTAAAAATAATTATTGTTAGAATTACAATAATTCTACCTAGATAATTAAAAATGGCTAAAACATATTTTCATAATAGGTAATAAAATATAAAATTAAATAAAATAATTTAAAAATTGGTGAAAGGAATTATATTAGTTAATAAAATATATATAGAGAGAGAAAAATGTAAATTTTAAAAATCATTGAAATGAATAATGTCATTTAAAATTTAAAAATTGTCAAAACATATAACAATTTAAAAATGTATTGAATAATAGTAATTATAAGACTTAAATAAATAAGTTTTTTTAATAAATTTAATTATTTAAAATGCATTAAATAACATTAACTATCTTATAAGGGACATATAAGTAATTGATTCTTATCTTGAAAGAGTCAGATAAATTTATTCGAAGGGGGAGGTCCGATAAATTTATCTTGAAAGGGAGAGATAAGAGGTCACGTGATGGCTCTTTCGGAAGTGGTCAGATAGGTTTAACAAACACGTTGAAAAAACTAAACATCCAAAATGCTTCCCATATCTGACATTTTCTCTCTCTTATCTTGATTAACAAACATATATATATGCGTAGTTTGGCTGTTGTTTATAAAAAAAAAAAAAAAACTAAATATGGTGAAATTCAACCATTGGATTATGTTAATTTTTGGGTGTATG
Organism: Diospyros kaki; assembly: GCA_036245055.1. NCBI lineage: Eukaryota > Viridiplantae > Streptophyta > Magnoliopsida > Ericales > Ebenaceae > Diospyros > Diospyros kaki. The sequence goes on from BSEG01000016.1 coordinate 38,845,784, forward strand.
GGTCACAAAAGTAAGACAATGCTTATAAATAGTTCTAATTATCAAAATCTACCATGGATGGGGAACGACAATGCCTTTCCAAAACCATAAGTTGTTTTGACAAAATTTTAATTTTTAATTTTGGTAAGATGTAGCCATTAACTTGTGTTGATTTTCAAATATGTAGATCATTAGATCAGGGTGATTCTGCTACTCGGTTCTGATGATCAAAATCTACCATGGATGATGACCAACGCTGACCTTCCAAAAACAAAACATTTGACAAAAAAATAATTTTTAAATCCAATAAGACTTAGGTGTTGTATCAATTTTGTTTCTAAATATATTAATCTCTACTGCTAAAAGAACTCAACGAAGAACTCTAATTAATTTTCAGATCCAGTAAGATTCAACATTGGATTTCTCATTTGTAAATCTTTACCTCTATTGCTTTTGTTTTTCTCTTGCTAACCCCACTAATACTCATCTACCATTTCTAATTGAAAGATAGTGTTTGGTTTTCTTGAATCAGAACTGCAGCCAAAATACACATCTACTTATTTATGATCTAGAAATAAATTGTCATTTTAGTTTAGTTTCTTCCTAAAACAATTGTCTTCATAGAAATCAACCTTTTTTCTTTTATTGTTTGGAAGAAAATGAATAGGAGGCATTGTTTCTTCAAAAATCTTGCAACCCTTGTTAGTTTAGTCTTAATGAACTAAATTCCACTTGCACTTAAATCGTTGAATGAATGATCTGAGTGTTTTAAATCGTTGAATGAATGATCTTAGTGTTTATGTGGTTTATGGCTAACTCATGATTGTCTTCTTTTCCTCTAGCATAGTTATTTCTAATATTTGGTTAAACGAACTCATTGTTATGATTTTGGATTAAAAACAAACCGATATCAAAGCAAAGACAGCAATGGCATCTCCTTGCCTTTCGTTGCTATCAATAATGGATCTAGCATCCTCTCTTGTTGTCAATTTGTTACGAATTTGGATCGAAAACAAACTATCAACCACACAAACAAACACAAAATTTTGAATGAAAAACTCAAATCGAAAAAACCACAGACATAAAAAATAAAATATCACTAATCGGATATTGCTACAATAATAGTGGTATAGTTGTGACTAATTTCAAGGTTTTGAACACCTATTTATAGACCTAAATCTTCTATAGTTGTACATAAAAAATTATATTCTGATCAGAAAATGATTTAATGGGATATTTCTCTAGATGAGATAAATTCCAATCAAAATCGAATTTGACAATATTTTAATCACAATCAAATTTAAAATTCTAATCACGACCAAAATAAAAATTCTAATCACAGTCAAATTTAAATTGCAAGTCACAATTATAATACTTAGCAAGTGTGTTTATTAAATTAATATGTAGGTTATATGTTACCTTAAAAAACATTAAAATTTGATTTATTAAATTCACTTTTACATTTTGCTACAACTTCATCACATTTACGTTCTATTTGGATTTCATCTAAAATGAAGTTTAATGATGATTGTGAGAATGTCAACTCAATAACTTCTAGCTTCATGTTTAATGATGATGCATAACTCTCTCTTTTAAATTTCAACAATAACAAGGCTGCAAATAGAATTTACAAACAATGAATCAAGGCTTGTGAAAGAGAGAAAATCAGTATAAACAGTGAAAACTCAATGAATACTTAGAATTTTTAAATCTGAAAGATTCAGCATAATATTTTCTTTAATCTCTTCATCTCTCTTCCCTATTGAGTTTCAAACATCTAAGTATGTATATAGATTTTGACATCTGTTCATTTAATATAGCTGTTAGAGGTCAAACCTACAAATTTCAGACTTTAGAAAATTATTTCAGACTTCAGAAAATTGGTTGTTTTTCGTTAGTAAATTTCTTGATAAAAAATGGTTTACAGTTTTAGAATGCAATTGGATGTTTATTTTAAAATATTAAAAAACTAGTCAATAGTTTGGTGAAACTTTAGATTATAAATGTTACAGAAATAGTCAATAACAAACAACTGAGAATAGACATATTGGACTATTAACAATTTTAAGAATCGATCAACAATTCTCAAGAACCAATTGATAGTTTCAAAGAAGAGTAAAATTGCAAAATGTATTCATTAATCCAAAACTATATTCATTAAATTGGTCAACAATTCTCAAGAATTGATCGACAGTTTTAAAAAACTAGTCAACAATTTAGAAAAATATTTTTTACTAAATTCAATGCTTAATTGATTTTTTTCATTTTCTAGCTACTTTATTTCTCTTTTTAAATTTAACAATATTTTAGGATTTACAAGATTTCATTAATTTAAAAGACAAGTTCAAATATATTTTCAAGAATTGCTTAAGATCAAAAGCTTAGATTGCGTTCTCTTTGTTATTTTCAAGTCATTTTTAGTTTTTAATTTTTTAAAATAATGAAAACGTATTCTCTTTATTGTTTTTAAAAATGTATTTTGAAAACAAAAAAAAAAAATTGTAAAGAAAACTCAAAACAACAAAATGTTATTTTGAGTGTTTTCATCCAAAACAAACTTTAAATTCAAAACACATTTATTTATGTATTTATTCATATTTTACTATTGTAATGAAAAAAAATATTACAAAATTCATTAATTTTAAAATGTATATATTTTTTTAATAATATATTAACATTAAATATTTCTAATTTACTGAATAATCAATTTTTTTGTATAAAATATTTTTTTTTTCAAAATTTCAAAGAGAACGCGTTTTCTAATTTTCTGTTTTGAAAAATACTTTTTCAAAATGACAAAGAGAACGCGTTTTCAATTTTTTAAAAACAGACTAGCAAAACAGAAAACTGAAAATGAATTCAAAACTCAAAACTAAAAATTGAAAAACAAAGAGAACGCAGTCTTAAAATTTAAGATACTTATTTTAATATGTCTAAAATCTATAAGTCCAATATCATCAATACATCAGTAAAATGTATTTAAATTATACATTATCAAAACATCATTAAAATCAAGCCAACAATAAATTCAATGATTACTTGTCTTTTTAGAACTCGATCATATTTTTGGATCCACTAGACTTAAAACACAATTTTATAGCATTTTAAAGAATTATTAAAAGTATTTAAAGTGCATAACTTTAAAAACCAAAACACATAAATTACACTTATATGAAGTTGTGTAATGGTAATTATCATCAAACACAACAAAAAAAAAATTGAGTTTAGAGACGAATTTTAAATTTCGTCTCTAAAAGACTCGTTGCTAACCAATTAGCGATGAAATTTTTGTTTTGTTGCTAATTAGAGATGATTTTTTTTTTTGTTTCTAATTTGTTTGTGTAATTGGTGTCAAAATTGTTCAAGTTTTACCCCTAGAGATGGGATTTTTTCCATATCTATTTTAGATTAGGGACGAAAAAAATTCCGTCTCTAAATCAATTATGGAGGAAAAAATTATTTTTATTTATGTTGTTGGTCGTCGACCACCATTCATGGTAGATTCCAACGATTAAAACTAATCATCGGAATTGCTTTGGTCTAGTGACCAGCATACCTAAAAAACGAAACTATCACACGGTCGAATCTGAATAAATCTAAAAATTAAATTTTTGAAAAAGGCTGCATGTTTCTGGAAAGGCATCGCTGGCCACCATCCATGGTAAATTCTGACTATTGGAATTGATCACCAAAATTCCCTTGGTCTATTGACTAACATACCCAAAAACCAAAATGATCCAACGATTGAATATCAATAATAGATCTAAATATTATTTTTTTAAAAAAATGTTACCTATTTTTGGAAGGGGTTCGTCGGCCACCATCTATGGTAGATTCCGACCATCAGAATTGGTCATCAAAATGGACTTGAACTAGTGACCAACATACCGAAATTAAAATGATCAACGGTCAGATCTCAATAAATCTAAAAATTAATTGTTTGAAAAAATACAACTCGTTTCTAGAAGGGCATCGCCAACCACTGTCCATGGCAAATTTCGATGAATGAAACCAATCAACAGAATGAATTTGGTCTGGTGACCAACATATCCACAAACCAAAAAGATCAAATGGTTGGATTTCGCTAGATTTGAAAATTAAAATCGAAGAACTTTAAATTCTTTCCTTAAATTAGAGAAATTCCTATAATTGGCGTCTAGAACGATAGTCAGTGGCTAGACCAAACAGAAAGGACTATTGAACGAGAGAAAGAAGAGGTGAACCGAGAAGGAGAGGAAAATGAGACACAAGCGATAGGGAAGAAGGAGAAACAAATGAAGACAAGCATATATATATATATGTATATAGAGAGAGAGAGAGAGAGAGGAGGGGATGAAAATTCCATCTCCAATTTCTGTCTCTATTCAAATTAGAGGTAGAATTTTTAGTCTGTAACTCATAGACATAAAATTCTGTCTCTAACTTCTACTAGAGATATAAATTTTATGTTTCTAATGAAAAAAATGTAGAGATTAAATTTTTTTTGTCTCCTAAGAGATGAAAAAATATTCAAAGACTAAAAAATTTCATCTCTAATCTTGAAAATTCGTCTCTAATTCAGATATCTGTTAGTAGGCAAAACTCAAAGATGAAAAAATTTCGTCTCTGATTCTAAAAACCTTTAGATATTAAATTTTTATGTCTCTGATTTTGTCTTTGAAAAAAAAAATCATCTCTAATATCAAAGATGGAATATTCTATTTCTAATTCCATCTCTGATTTCGAAAACATTTAGAAACATAATTTTTTCGTTACTAATTATGTTTCTAATTTAGTCATCTCTAAAACATTTGTCTCAAAATCTATCTTTGTTAGAGACATAATTTATTTCTGTCTCTAAATTTGTCTTTGTTAGAGACAAAAATAAATTATCTTTAAATATTATTTTTTTTGTTTGTAAAAAAAATCATGTCAAAATCAAACAGCATATGCCTCTTTCTCTTCTTGGGCTTGGATTCTGTCTTTAGTAGGCTTGATCTCTTACATGCCAATTTTAATAGAACTTTGTGAATACCAAAAATAATGTTTGTTTATATATATACATATATATATAAAGTTTGTTCATTAAGGTTTGAATCTAATTTTGAAACTCAATTTGTACACGATGTAAGCTTGAGTTTAGTAAAACTCGACTAATTAAAATTAGTAAACATGTTAGATTAGAAAATTGTGAATACTAATATGTCCGATTCAAGGCTTTTAAGTATGCTTGATTAGAAGTTCATGAATAAACTCTTTTATAAATACATTAATACATTTATTTATAATTTTATAAATATATTATTAATATAAAGTTATCAAACTTTAAATTGTTATAATGATATAATTAAATTAAATATTTTTAATATTATTTAATTCTATTTGGATCATTGTCTATGTCTCATTATCTAGGTTAAATGATCGAAACTTTCTAGGACATTGAGTCAACTTGACCCAAAACTAATACCAACACTACCGGGTTGATATATAACAAGTACACATATACATGATAATACTTAATATATCTATTGCAATACATTTATATACATATGTATACAAAATATAAACTAGTAGATATATTTGTGCGTAAAAAAATGAATAGTTGCAAAAAAGGAATCTATTAGAGAAATACCAGGGACTCATTGGTGGCCATCAGAGATAAAGGGTCGAAATGAGAAGCTAATGATAATTGCAACCGTCTATCTTCTCCGATGATGGCATGTGACTCCATGATTGCGACCATTTGCCTTTTCCAGTGAGAATTTCATGCTTGCGATAGTTCGCCTTCTTTAATGAGGGTAACTATTTGAGGCTGTGACCGACTTCTCCGATCATTTCATCTTCTTCGATCGAAATGAGACCTACAACCATTTGGCTTCTCCATTGCTTATGGTTTCTTACATCTGCCTACAACCATTCACCTTCTCCAATCGAAATTATACCTACAACTATTCGTCTCCTCCAATCGAAATGATACTAGCAACCATTTGCCTTATTTGTTGCCTGCAACCATTCACTTTCTTCGACTGTTTGTATTCATTGTCGATGCTACTGCTTGCTAGCAAAAGCTTGAGCTCAAGCCCAGGCTTGGCTCATTAGGCTCGACTTGTCACGAGCCAAGCCCGAGCTCATGCCAAACTTGAAGGCTCGAGCTCAAGTTCAAGTCTAGAAACTAGTTTGCCAAGTCGAGCCTTAGCTCATCGAAACTCGGCTCGATTCAATTCAGTTGCAACCCTAAATAAAGTTGACACATTCTATGCATATTCAAGTAAAAAAAAAGACAATTAACTTTAGTTTTAATCATTTGTTCAAGCTAATTTTAAATGAAATTGAGCCATGGCGCAATGACAATGTCAGTTTTGTTTTACTGTAACTTAAAAAGTTATAGGTTAAAGTTATAAAACACTTAATTAGTTGTTGTATTTTTCTTTTTAAATAAAATATAAAAATGATATTTTTGGAAACAAAAATTTAAGAGGGATTGTGATCAACACCAAATCTTTGACTTGATTAAAATTTGACCAATCAATTTTTAAACTTTTCAAAATTAACCTCAACACCTTCTTCGTTACTAATAATATTAAGTAAATTGATTTTACACCCTTTTCATTACTAATAACATTAATTAAATTAATCGTATAACCATTCCAACACTAATTGTGTTATGTAACATGTATATCCTTTGAACATTGGATCTTTATCCTAAATACCTTTTAAACTTTTATTTTATTTTTATCAAATCATTCATTAAACTTTTTTTAAAATGCCACGACACCCTAAACCCAAAAAATCCTATACAAGAAGTAAAGTTAGTTAAACTAAAGTAAGTTCAAATTATTCTTAATATCTATTTAATGAAGTTCGTTGTTGTTGTAATATATAAATTGAAACTTGTATGTTTCAAGAAAGTTCACCAAAAAGTTGACAGGGCAAGACAAAGGAACGAGGTCTACTCAATCACCCAAAGAGGTTCTTGTGGAAGGATGCCTCTAAAACAAGAAGGGTCCTTTAGTATGATTGAGCAAACCTTGTTCCTTCCAAAGCCATCATTAACAAGGACTTGGTCATGGGCTTTTGGCCAACTTTTAGTAATTTTTGCACAGTCGCAAAATTGCTATTACCTTTCGAGTTGAGACGCAAGAGCAAGCTGCCTAGAAAAATCCTCACCATATTATGGCTCAAGAAAGAAATATTCAAGCTGCATAGGATGGGCATGTGCAATACTCCTTCATCTGGCTTAACCTTGCCTGACTATACTCAAATAGGATCCTAGCGTCCCTTTTCCAGCTATTTCCACAAGGTCTTGGTCGTTGTCGGGTTATTCGCAATGAGTTATTATGCAAGGTCCCAGCTATTGTTTGGTTCCTTCATGATGAGTTATCTAGGATAAGAATGGTTCATTAGGTCCCGAAAAATGGTTGGGCTCGACAGTTGACTGGAGTTGAAATGTAGGTTGCTACCCCCAATTGTGGTGGGACGCCTAATATTTTAGTGCCCCTTACTTACCAATGGTTCGAGGCATTGTGGCATCTTCGATCATCCACATCATGGAGTTTTGTAGGTGCCCAACAAGCTTGTCTACCTGGGTAAAAAGGTATGCTCAATAATGAAATCTCTTAAAATTACACACATTTACAAGCATTTTTGCAATACCAAAGTTTCTTACTTATAAATATATCTCATACTTTGGTGTTTGAGAAGAGTGTGCCTCCCTATATTCTTAAATCGAGGAGCTAGGATTCCTTAAATATATTGATTGCAAAAAAATGTAAGTATATTATCCAAAGCAATGGTGTTGGACATACAACTACTCAATGTGTAGGTTTAAGATAAGAGGTCATCTTATACCACATTTCCATCTTTTACTTTAATTGTTATGGTTAACAAGTTCTATTAAGGCACAGACAAAATTAGAATAATCCCACTTTATTCATTTATAAAACATTTACAACAAACTTAAATTAAGTCAACTTTAATACAAAATAAAAAATAAAACAAACCAATCGTTATCCTTCTAATTGATGGAATAGGTTATAGTGAACCTAAAAAGAAAGGAAAAAGAGGGAAAACAACTATCAATAATGAATTCTAATAAATAATAGTCTACGTTTTTAAATTTTACTTTTATTCTATATTAAATTTATCTTAATTAAATAAATATTTAAACAAAAAATTATTTAATTTAATGTCGTTTCTTATGTGATGTCTTAAATGAAAGTAGAGAAATAAATTTGATGAAAAATAATAATTTAGAAAGTGTTCAAATAAAAAATTTAAAATTTAAGAGTGATCGAACAATTTACATAACATTGAACATTCACGAAGCATACAATTGATTTTATTTTAATTTTTTTATTAAAAAAACACATAAATTATATTTTGTCACTTCCTATAAAATTTCCCTAATTTTCTAACTTTGAATTGGGTATACAAATTCTTTGATTTTTTTGGTTTCCCTCAAAATCCCATTACTATTATATACACCGTGAGAACTCAAGTCTAACAGTTCAATTCATTTTGCTTTATTTTAATTTATTTTTCCCTTCAATTTCCTCGCCCCTCGTGACGTTCCTTCCTTCTTCATCACTGGTCTGGCTTCGTCTCTCTCTACGCTCTCCGGCCCAGGCTTCGGTGGCTTCGAAACGTGAATTCGCGGAATATTTCTTTGAATCAATAACAACTAAGTTTGCCAACAGGGAGTCGGAATGGTTTAGTTTTCTGCAAAAAATTGGGTTGAATTGCTCAAATTTGCCGTAAAATCTCTTCGGCCATATATACTTCTGTATTAGTAAAACCTGCTCTACATTCTAGAGAGAGAACCCGACTTTTAGAGAGAGAAACATATACATTTAGCGAAAGGAACGTGCTCCAAAGCAGGACGCAAAGGGCGGCCGAGCAATAAAGAAATAGAATCGCAACCCTAAGAAGCAATCCCTATAACAAGGTCGGTTTATTTCTATCAAGGTTGGAGTTGAATATCATTTATTTATATGTATGTGCTAATTGTTTGGGTTTCTCGTTGGATTGTGTGCGAATGATTTTGATTTTGATTTTGAAGTCAACTTCCCGGGGGCTTTTGGTTGGTATTGGTTGGATTTTCTTGGAGATGGAAACTGTCTGCTTGCAGAATCACCATTCTAGATTGAGAAAATGAAATGTGTTTTCGTATCAAATTGTGGCAAGTGGGCTCGTAATTTGTAATGCTTTTGCTGTTAGTTTGATTGGAATGGGGCAGCACCTAAATGGGTCTCGGGAGATCGAATATATGGTGGCCATTTTCCTCTTCTTTATCTGTTATTTAAGTGATAGTAGCTCTAATTTGTTCCCATGATACTAAATATGTTTTCTTACATGTAGTGATCCTAGATATAGACGCCTCTCTGTTAATATTATACAACTGTATCCTCCTAGGTCAATGTGTATCCAGTCTTTGACAGACATGGACTGTTGAATAGGCTATTGCGGTAGGCACTATGGTTGAACTGTGTCCAGGTTTTAGTTATCTACTTATGTTGTGATGCAAATATGGAAATTATACACAATTGTGTATTAAGGTAGATTGTAAATGAGCAGTTCAGGTTGTTGAGAAACAATAGTTAAACTAGAGTTATAAGAAAATACCAGAACTAAATCAAATGTCAAATCTCTTGCTAAGAGGCACAATGATGCTTCTTGAAGATAATCGAAGCCTCTCAATGTGCAAGGGATATAGCAACTCTTTCTCTGGGATTCAACTTAGCTTGGATTTGATCCCGTTCCCTCGCGGTTTTGCCCTGACTGATGGGAACCAAGTACAACTTAACCTCTTATCTAGATACCCGATATATAATAGTGTATGTAGATACTTCCATTATGAATATTTTTAATATTAATGGCATGTCCTTTGGACTTCTTAACTGATATATGTCATTGGAGATCCTAATTAATGTTTAACTTCTTTATTTAATGTGCACCTTAATGTATGTCTTTTGGATAGCCAAGCCTATTGGGTTTCCAACTCATTTGTTTAAACTAATTTACTTAATTTAAATCATTCACCAACACTGGTAAATAGTAGGTTTTTGTTGTGTTTCCATATTGTACTTGTTGGTTTCACCATGTCAACTAAGTTATGGAACACAACTATATCAATTATCTTCATTCACCACCATCTCATGAAATTTCTCCATGTGAAGATGGTGTTCAAACTTTATTTCATCATTACTCCGCCAGGGGATATTATCCACTGCCGGTCCCAAGCCCGGATAAAGGAGGAGGGTTGCGTTAGGTAGCCGACAGCCAGCGTAAAACCTAGTCGGATCCAAATATGAATTCTAGACAAACTATCTGTTGGGATATAACCCACATAGAAGTCTAGAATTCATGTAGCCAACCCCACATAGTGGGATAACGGCTGGATATATATAATGAGCTTTAAAAATATGTTCAAGCTGTTTCAAACGAGTTTTTATTTTAGTTCAAATCTTGTAACTTGGTCATATAATTTTAAGCTCATTGAGCGAACTTTAAACACACTTAGAAAGATAGTGAGCTCCAAAATGTCTTGAAGCTTTGCTTTTCTAGACCTGTATTGAGCTGGGGAAACTTCATTTGGTATGATTTGAAATCTACTAGTTTGATTCCATTAACATATTTATATTTAAGTGACCTGGTTGCCATTTTGATGAAATGAGCTTCTGAACTTTGAATTTTGTAGAAGTACTACTCGAGCTTCCTTTGAAATTGGAGATAAGCATAAGGTTGACCCAGGCTTCGTCTTGCACCAACCTGATATTACAAACTGATAAAATTAGGATTCTATGCATTGGATATATTAATAATGAATTAACATTGGGATTAGAACTACTAAGTTCATATGTAATATTTGAATGTGTGAAAACTGAATACTTCCTTGATAACAAACATATGTACACGACAATCCTCTTATAGAGGAGAAATAATACAACAAAGGAAACAAATAATGCCTGGGAAAGGAAAGATACATATGTACAACATTTAGGAAACTTTCCTAAGTCTGGATTAGGGAAGTATCCTATTCTGGTTATAGAAACTTCGAAAATAAGAAACAGCCACAGCAAATCTTCAAATCTTTGATAATCCTTGTGAGATCCAACAGAATGCAAGGCTGAAGCACCATTTTAGGTGATTTGGTATTAATTTATGTTTTTTAACCTTGTATAATTTAGCAATCAAGTTGATTCTGCAAATCCATGTCTTCCTTGTAGTTTGTGGTTGAGTTATGCATTTCTTGTGATTTCAAGCCAAGTATCTTGTGACGGTCTATCTCTAGCCACCAAACCTCCTCAAATCCTTAACCCAAGGTATTAGGATATGTATTATTGAGTCATCATTCATCACTAGTCCCACAAGTTTATTATGTCAGCAAAGGGGCTCAAAAATCTAAATCAAGTTTTCAAACACTCCTGCCCACATGTAATCACATGGTTACATGTGTATAGACTAATTGCGTTAACACCCATAGACCAAAAGTGCACAACAAACATGAATAATGAAGATGAATATATATAACTTAGGATATCTTGAAACAAAGCTTTAGTACCATTTTTTAGTAACCATTGGTCCGTTAGTCCTGAAAGCTTAGCTGTTTGGAAAGTGGAGCTGTACAATGTATATAAAGTTTTCTTTTTAATATATTCAAAAGTTCTACATGAGATAATGTTATTATTTAGAGATGCATTTGCAATTAAATAAAATATTTTTTTTGCTGAGTATAAGCAAAACAAAATACTTTTTTGATAGATAAACCTGCACATATGTACCAAAAATGTCATAAAGGAAGCAAGTCTTATTCAAAAGGAACCATAGGAAACCAGAATTTCATGCTTCCCAAAACTAGGAAAAAAGATGTCATCTGTCAACTACACAATGGAGGACAAATAGAAAAAAGAGCTCATGACATTTGTGGCCTTATTGGAATGAAATTGGGAGCTTCTGAGGGACATACACATCTTTTTCTTTCTTTGAAGGGAATGATAGTCTTTTCCTTGCCTAGTGGACTATAGAGGAGGAGTGTTTTCCTTCCTTTGAGTGTCTAGTTCATTTTTGGATGAGTGTATGAGTTCATACTTACACCCCCCAAAAAAAGTGTTTGGGTTCACAGATGTACAGATCTTTTTTATGCTTGGGTCATCCTCACCTTTATTCTTTCTATGAGTTTTGCCCCCTTTGGCAGGGGCTTCTTCCTTGAGCAAACTTGTTATTTATTAAAATAAGTGTTTGGTTTTGGTAAGACTATTGCATAATGTTGAAGTTTCGAAATTAGGGGGCTTTGTTCCTGAAAATCCCCTTGCACTCCCTGCTTCTTACTTATCTTTTGAGAGCCAAACTGCTGCATAGGGGATCATATGTATAATCTATCACAGATACTCCTCCACTGGTGACAAAATGACCTACACTTTGAATTCTACCCATCACTGACGATATGTCAGTTTTAATTTTGTAACAATATTCAATGGTGGAAGACAATTCCCACCCAACCACACCCCCCCCCCCCGGGGGCAGCCGGCCACAAGTTTTGGCCCGTGATAAATCTAATCCATGTACAGTATCTAGAAAAATAGATACGAACTTTTGACTGATACTTAGTATTGGAAAGAGGAATATGAGGTTAAAGAAATACTAAAGCTTTTGTTGACACACTGAGATTGATTCATCCATTGAAGGGAAACATTTCTGATTTATGATTTGTGGTTGAGAGAGGCATGTTCTGCACTCTTGCTTTTGATAATTTAAATGATTTATTTTTGTCTATAGATTGATGGATCCCCTGATTTTCTGTCTATTCATTTTTGTGCAAGATCTTCCCTCTTTAAGTTGGTAATGGTAGTCTTATTTATTAAAAAACTGGTTTGTTAACATCATGTAAAGATATAGTTTTTTTTTTTTTTTTCACTGACTTTCTTACCAAATTCTTTATTCAACATTACCGTTTATGCATATCTATATTTTACTACTCTTCTCATGATTTGAGTAGAAATAAAACTTTTGGACTCTACAATTACTCGTCATGGCTCATTTACTGACCTATGAACCACTCTATAGTCCATAACAAATTAGCAGCATATCAAAAGGTTTCATATTTGAGATTTGGATTAATTTTGACAATTACAAATGTTGAAAACAAGGACGTGCCTTTAAGGAATTTGCAATGCCATACCTTATATACATCATTTGGATCTGGAATTTCTGACTACCTACAACTTTATTTTCAGTTTCTGGTTGTGGTTCATGCATTAGATTGATATGATGTTACTAATAAAGTTCTAAAGCTCTAGTCACATAATAGTTAAAATCAACCTTTGGCAAGGCTTGGATAAGAAGACTTAAAAACATATCATCTAGATGTTGCAAGAAAATATGAAGGGGAACAAAGTGAACAAATTAATATTCATTGAGGCCACACCTTTCTTGACTCATCTTGTCCTATAGAAAGGGAGAAAGGGAAGCGGTATTTCCACACGCTTTATTGATACGAATCAGAAATATTTATACAAGTAGTTTCCTAAGAATTCTCCTAAGATTTTGAACTAGATTACATTCCTATTATCTAGATTACAACACTAAAAGATAAATCTAAGAAATAACACAAGATAATACAAAGCAATAAATAAAACAAAATAAATAGGAAGATGATAATGGATGATTATTAATGAATCTTCAAGGCCCGACTCGGTCCTGTTTTTATTTCTTCAACACTCCCCCTCAAGCTAGGGAGTGGATATTAGTCATCCCCAGCATGCTCACTAAGACTTCAAATTGAGTACTATGGAGACCTTTGGTGAGGACATCTGCCACTTGTTGATTAGATGGAACATAGGTGATTTGTAGAATACCTGAGTCCAACTTTTCTTTCAAGAAATGCCTGTCAATCTCTATATGCTTAGTCTTGTCATGTTGAACAGGATTATGTGCTATGCTGATAGCTGATTGATTATCTCCCAACAATTCGATTGGCTTTGTCACTGGAATCTTCAAGTTTTCTAGGATAATCCGAAGCCATAATAGTTCACACACACCCAAGGCCATGGCTCGAAATTCAGCTTCTGCACTTGATCTAGCAACCACCCCTTGCTTCTTACTCCTCCAAGAAACCAAATTTCCTCCTAGGAATATGCAATATCCAGTTGTTGATCTCATGTTCACAAGAGAGCCCCCATAATCAGCATCGGTATACCCTTGGATCCTTAGGTCTCCCCCTGAAGTGATAAAAAGATCCTCCTATAAACATTGTTACTTCTTATATGGTTTGGAGCCTCATTTATTCTCTCACTCCCTTTATTGCTCTTGTTGCATTCTATGTAGTTGTTACTAATAACAATCTACTTTCTTTAAAATTCCTACTCTGCATGTTTGAGACCTTGCTTATTCCACACATGAGCCAAATTAGCAATATTGATTAATGATTAACTACTTGTAAACTCTCTTCGTGCTTTTAAAGACATGTGGATACTCCTAAATAAGCTTAGCATTTGTGGCCGGCCTGTACTTGTTACAACCTCAAGGATATAGTATTAATTGTATATTATATGTATTTCTTTCTTGTTGTACTTGCTGCTTTCCTTGTTTGTACCTTTTAGTTGTTCTAATAACTGAAAGCCTACAAAGCCTATAAATAGGCTGAAACCTAGAGGATTAGGTAGTTGTTGAATGATATCTGATTCCTTCCCTCTAGATTTCTCTCTCCCTCTTTGTTCTCTCTGAATTCCCTCTCCATTCTTCTAATTTCTCCCTCCCTTTTTATTCTCCCTCTCTCGATCTCTTCCAAATTCCATTACAAACCTTGGATTAAATCTAGGTACATGACATTTGGTATCAGAGCCAATGATTCTTGGCTATGATTCTAGAAGTTTTAGCAGTTGTCATAAACCTAGAGTTTAGCCTAGGATTGGAATGACAACCGGAAGGAGCTGATGAATAGAATCAAGAGCAAAACATTTGAGAGGAAGAAATGGATAGAAATGGGGGAAGGATGTGGAGAGAAATGAGGGAGAGAAGTAGAGAGAAAATGAGAGGGAGAATTGTAGAGAGAGAGAATTAGATTTTCTTTAATCAATTCAAGCATATTTATTTCCTCTTACAATGGGCATTTTTATAGGCATAGGTAGCTCCTTAACTAATTTCTAACAGCACTCATGTGCTCCTAACAAACAACCAAATATCTCCTAACAAACTAATATAAGCCTATTACAATATTACCCCTTTATTATATCCCTATCCAATATTATCCTTCTAATTCTCCTAGGGACATGACAATTTTCCCGCCTTGAAACATGTCTTGTCCCCAAGACATGCCAAACCTTCACAGCTTCCATTATGCTCCCTTTTTCTTTTCTTCCACAGCGTAGATGGATAAATTTTGAAGATATCCTTCACTGCCAATGGAATGATCTTAGGTGACTTTTGCTCTCCATGCATGGTATGAGTTTTCCCACTGCTAGTAACACCATAAGCAAACATTGTACCATTAATTCCTTTCATGACACCACTTCCAACCTGCTGGGCTGCAACATCAATTCCGGTCTTCAATCCTCCCTTCAACAAGGGTGACCAAATTCTAATTGGCCAGTTGTAGCAACAACGAACATAATGGAACGAGACTTGTTCTTTCCAACCAAACTCTCGACAACAACATGGTGATACCATTTAGGATCAGCAAGACTTCCTCTTGCTGGTGCTGTCTTCGCCTTATCATTAGGTAAGGAATCCTCAGCATTATCCAAAACCATAGGCAATGGAACCTTATTATTAGGAACTCCACCACCCATTCCCTTTCTTATAGAATTCTAATCTTGGACACGCTCCAATCCTTCAGTCCCTGCACTAGTCAACAGAGGTAACGAATTGGCCTTGGCTTCCTCGGTCACTTCATCAAATGCTTCCCCATTTTCCTCCTTCGACTGCTCCACTCCAAGGAATTCTTTCTTGTTAAAACTTTCGTGATAATCATCAAAGTATTCCACTGGAAAGTTGAAATGATACTTCTTAATAAGTATCATTGTAAACTCTTGCAGCTTCTCACGTATCATAAGGCCAAATTCCTTGCTTGTATCATGTACCCCATTGCTTGTTCTCTTGTCCCATTGGTTGATCTCATTCTCAAGCTTCTTTTCCCCTATTTGTTGCTTCTGTCCAACTAAAAATACAGCCTTCTTTGGCTGTCATGGAGGCTCCATTCCAATTGAAAATGAAGCATTCTGCTTCATGTGTGCACTATTGCCCCTAGCTTCACGAGTAGGACACCCCACTGAAAATGCAGCCTTCTTTGGCTGCCATTGAGGCTCCATTCCAACTGAAAATAAAGAATTCTTCTGTTGCAATTGAGACTCCAATGGTCTCCTGCGTGCACTGCTCCCTTTAGCCGAATTTTCACAGTTAGCATACTTTGACGACGAAGGAATAGGAGTTCTATACATTCTGGATCCAACCCCCCCGCGAGCTAATCGATTCTGAATTTGAATTGCCTCAAACGACACGGAATTATTGTTGGAAGCGTTGGGCCTGCTCCTATCCCAAAAATTGAACGGAAATTTGGATTAGTCAACCCGTTACAGTCAGGAGAATAACTTCGCTCTGTGATGCCTTCCGATTGGGACCGTGAGGTGATTAGAAATCACTTGACCCTGCTTCTCCCTCAATCCTTCCTCGTTTGACAAGGGCTATTCACCGAATCCGTTTTGAACTAGCTACGATAGCCTTCCTCACCCCTGTCGTCAACTCCAGTGGAGCTCCTGCACCTTGTCTTCCGCTTTAATCGCATGCGCCTAGGCCGTTTGCTTCACCTTCGACGAACTCATGCTCGCCTTGGACATTCGCAACACTCCCAAGTCCAAATCGCAATCTCTTGGCCGTTCGTGTCACCCTCTGGTCACCTATTCCAATCGTCCAACCAACCCGCGTCACTGTTGTCGCTCCCTAAGCTTGCCTGGATGGTCGAGGTCGGCTTCGTTATCGTCCTTCAAAGTCGCCTCTGAAGTGAGTCTTGTCCTCGCCTTAAGCAACTCGACTTGCCTCCGACACTACTACTTGACTTCGCTAGACAATGCGCACACGGCAGGCCACGAGCTTCCGAGAATGCATTTGACGGACTCCCTCACCAATCGCAAGCGCTGTTTGTTCGCAACGCTTCATCTCACCCAATCACCGTCCAACTCCACCTTAAACCTCTACTCGATCGATTTCACAGAGAGTCGCATTTTCCTACTCGCCCAATCACCGTCATTGGTTCTGGAATTCACTCATCTTTGCTTCGGCCAGAATTCGCTAACTCTGCTTTAGCGACTCTGATATGGCTTTAGAAGTTGCCTGAATTTCACTTTGGAAACCACCTTCCGGAATCGTCCAAATCCAATTCAACAGCTGAGGACTGTCGCTTAGTTGTAGTTGAACTAATCAAAGGCTTAGGACAAGCTCTGTTGCGGTCTCCCGAGGATTCGATCGACTTTGTTAGAGCTCCCTATGAGTTCGATCAATTCTATTGCAACTCCTCAAGAGTTCGCCTATCTCACCGGAAATTCGCCAGACGTTAATTCCTGGAATTACTTAACAGAGAGGATGACCGAGGAATGAACTGCTCTGATACCATTTGTTATAAACCTAGAGTTTAGCCTAGGATTGGAATGACAATCGGAAGGAGCTGATGAATAGAATCAAGAACAAAACATTTGAGAGGAAGAAATGGACAGAAATGGGGGAAGGATGTAGAGAGAAATGAGGGAGAGAAGTAGAGAGAAAATGAGAGTGAGAATTGTAGAGAGAGAGAATTAGATTTTCTTTAATCAATTCAAGCATATTCATTTCCTCCTACAATGGGCCTTTTTATAGGCATAGGTAGCTCCTTAACTAATTTCTAACAGCACTCATGTGTTCCTAACAAACAATCAAATATCTCTTAACAAATTAATATAAGCCTATTATAATATTACCCTTTTATTATATTCCTATCCAATATTATCCTTCTAATCCTCCTAGGGACATGACAACAGTTGACCAAGGCGAAGCAGATCCATTCTATCCTCTGTTTTCGAGGCTACTGAATTGTGAATTAGGCAATTCAGGTAGGAAATTGTCGGAGGCAGTTGCGAAGCAGATTCAGGTGGATCAATGACAAAATTCATTCGAATTTGAAGGTAGATTAGAGTTGATCCATTTAGGAGACACGGCAGATCAAAATCGATCGACTTTAGGAGGCGGATATTCCTTTTCTTGATTCATAAGAGATTGTTTCAAAGAATATTGACTCTGTAGATCTAGGCAATTTCAAGAGGCGAAATTTCAAGGAATTGAGCTGTGGCGATGGCAGAAGGAATACGAATGAAGTAGCTTGAGACAAGAATGGACACTTTGGAATTAGGTTTAAGGCAGACTTAGATGGAGGCGAGTTGCTATTGAGCAGAAAGTGCTGTAACTAGGGAAAGTGTATGTTAAACCAGGGAGCATTGGAATTTTAAATTAGACCAATTTAGGAAACAGACTCGCACACACACAAAGGAATTTAGTAGAATAGAATTCAAGAACGACAAAACAGTAATGAAAATATACAGAAAAGTAAATCAAACCACATAGAGACAATCAAGTTTATCCTGGTTAAGATCATTCCTTAGAATGACCCTACATCTAGCCTTCAAACCCCTCGAGAGCAGTCTTTCTTTGAATTAGAAATGATCAGTACAACAACCTTCCACACGAGTACAATCTTGGATCTTGCTGGGATTACAAAGAACTATCTATTCTCTAGTCTTTCCTCTCACACACAAAATGCACTCGTTAATATCATGCTATCAAACGGCTAACCCCTGCCCCCTTATTTATAGACTAAAAGGGCAGATAAACCTATACAATATAAGTGGGTTTGATATTACTGGTTTTATCCCCAACTAAATTGTCATGACCCTAGGATTTAGCTAGGGTCTTAGAAGGAATTGGAAGGAATTTGGGGAAAAACAGAGAAGAAATGAAGGGGGAGATTGAACAGAATTAGGGAGAAAGTTAAGAGAAATGAGAGGGAGAATGGAGAGAAATTTAGAGAGGAAAATGAGAGTTTCATTAATCAATTCAAGCATGTCTTCTCTCCACTTACAATTGGCCTTTTTATAGGCATAGCTAGATGCTTAACTAATTTCTAACAACATCCTAACAACACCCATGTGCTTCTAACAACTTGTAAAATATCCCTAACTAACTATTATACCCTATTACAATAATGCTCCTTTATTGCTCCTAGGGTCATGACAATTTCTCCACCTTGAAAGGTTTTTTGTCCCCAAGAAACTTATTACGTTGAGTCATTCTTATTCATCCAATCCCAGCTTTCTCTATTAGTTTAATGCTTCTTTCCTTCTTTATCCTTCTAGGCTTTTTCCTCTTTTCTTTTCTCTCAACCGTAACAACATCATGACTTGTTGCCATACCATCCTCAACCATCTGTTCATTTGTCAATGCAATAGACCAGCATTCGGATTTGCCAACTGGAGGAGGAACCAATACAGCAGCGGGAATTTTGTTCCCTTCGGCAAAACCTATAACTTCTTCAACTACTTCCCTTAGTTTTTTTCCAGCTACAACCGGCCTCCAAAATTCCTCACCCCTTTGAATTTGCTGCTGCTGGAGAGAACTACCTTCATGATCATGACTCATAGAAAAATTCCCTTGGCTGAAAGAGAAATTAGCATCTCTCTTTTCGGCGAATGTGTCCTGCCCCCTTGAATGATCATGTGAGCTGCCATTAGATATTTGAGAAAGAGCAATAGGGAGATTGTTTGAGGCTAAACGACCACTAGAAAAGCTCCCAACAGGTTGTTGAACTCCTTAAATGGTTCTTGCATGATGAAAAACAAGGAATGTAGCACCAGATTGAGCAGAGAATGATGTGGCAAAAGACCTCCCAGTACTCTTTGGAATATTTGAAGTGGACCCATTCATAGATGACTGATTTTGGCGGTAGAACATGACCATTAAATTCTGTAGTTGATCTCTGAATTGAGTTCTGACTTCATCTATGATTCCATTCATCCTTCTCTCCAAGCCCCCCAATGAGGAATCCAACTTTCAATCCATTGCCATGATTGTTGCATGGGTGCGATTGGATCCGATCTCTAGTAATTCCACTCGAGCCTGCAAATTAGTGACTATCGAGTGAAATTGTTGCACCTGAGACTCAAGGTTCTTCATCCACGTTGCTCCCGCCATTGCTGATCTTGCAAAATTTTCCCGGTTTAGCAGCCTTCAACGCTGGAGCGTCACAACAATACTCCTTGCTGAAGTAGCTCTGGTAGGGAAGCTCGATTTTGAGTGCTTTGCTTTGGGAATGGAGGAAGGGTGAAGCAACTGAAGAAGGCCACTCGATTAACTCAGGCAAAAGGAGTTGATGGCCAAGGAATTGCTCTCGCCTGGTATTTACGAAATTTGGTAGCAACTACAATGGGTTCAAGAAGTCGCCCAGATCTGCTTCTTATCGTCTGGGTCGAAATCACTGACCTAACAAGCAATAACACTCCATAGAACTCCGGTTGGAATTCTCGATCAAAACTGCAACACCCAGCCGCGCTTACAGGAAGCTTATCGGTCTGGTCGCAACTCTCTAGGCCGTTCGCTTCACTTATGACGGAATCACGCTCGCCTTGGACAAAATGGAAATCGGAAGGATCCGATATAGTGATGGTTAAGAACAGAATTCAATTGGAAGGATCCGTTCGTCAACATCTTGCCTTGCCCATTCTGAATTTGTTGTTGGATCTCCTTCGT
The DNA here is from genome assembly GCA_036245055.1 of Diospyros kaki. Classification (NCBI taxonomy): domain Eukaryota; kingdom Viridiplantae; phylum Streptophyta; class Magnoliopsida; order Ericales; family Ebenaceae; genus Diospyros; species Diospyros kaki. Next base: position 38,866,502 of record BSEG01000016.1, read on the forward strand.
AAATCACTGTTGGAGATTAATATCTCCAAACATCAACCACCTTCTAGGTCACTAGAGTTGTTAGGCCTAATCACCGACCTATTAGGCAGCAACACAGCAACGCACCAGTCAATCACTCCAGTTGTAACCCTCCTGGCTGTTTGCATCGCCACCTTCGACGGACTCCCACACCAATCGCGAATGCTCCTCAATTCGCGTCGCCTCTGGTGTTGTCCGCATTGCCAACTTCAGCGGATCATCGATTCCGGACAAGATTACTGGAGTCTAAGCCGCTAGCCAATCCCCTACTTCTCCTTCAGATCCAAGCTAACACTCCCTTCCTCATGCATCAGAATCAATTCCGAGATTCAATGGCCGTGGATCATAGGCTCAGTTCAACCTCCAAACAATTGGTTCCAAATCCGCCTAAGCTGTTATCGATGCCTCCAAGAAAATCGAACTCCTCTTCTAGATCACAAGTTGTGACCACCTGTAGCTCATCTTACTCAATCGCTTCCTGTAACTCGACTGGCTTCGCAAACTGTCCTCCAAAGTAGCCTCAATCAGTTCCGAGGAATGCCTCGCTTGGTGACGATCTGTCCTTGGTTCCTTAGGAATCGAATCAGAATTGCTAGGCGATCGGTTCTGTTGAAGCTCCTCAACAGTTCGCCCATATCACTGTATCTGCCTCAATTCTGTCTAGAATCGATTGACATCACAGCCGAGGAACGAAGCTCTGACACCATTTGTCATGACCCTAGGAGCAATAAAGGGGCATTATTGTAATAAGGTATAATAGTTAGTTAGGGTCATGACATAAATGAATTAATGTTGGAATAAACAACCGCTTATCTAAATGATCCACTTGACACATTGACTGCTTCATCGAATCCTAGGCTTACTTGAGGCAAACTTCTAACAATGTACATAGATAACTTGATAAAAACAGATAAAGTCTTGATAATTTTGGCCAAAGATTGGACAAATTGATGAGTAAGCTTTCAAAGATACTTTAGGTCTATCTGCCAGTGGACTTTCCTCCAAAATCCACTGCAAAACATATTCTAGCAGGAGCTGGAATCCTACCTAGTATTTATGGTTTACAAGAAATTGATGAATTGCTTGAATTGGATCAGGCAATTTAGGAAGTCAAGAAATGAATGGTAGCTGCAAGAAATGAGAAAAGACCTGAATTGGATTAAGCAATTGAGGATGCCAAGAAAGGAATGGTAGCTGTTGGAAATATCACTGTGTCAACATTGGAAGATGACACAGCGTGTAATGCGTGTGTGAAAAAAACACACCAAATAAACCCTTGAAAGAACAAACTTCAATAGCCGAAGTTTGGCTTTTAAGATGATGCAAAAACAAGGCTGTTTTGTTAATAAAACCCAAATAGGTTGCTGAAATTTGATTGAGAAAAAGTTGATTACAAACTCTAGATTCTAGGCATATTTATATTGTTTGGCTAATCCAAATCCATCTAATATTTGTAAACAAAATTCAACTAGAATCTTAATAGAAATAAATCCTAATCAAACATGAAGTAGAATCCTAAAACATATGAAGTATTAAAATACTATTCTGGTGCTACTGTTTCGGTGTGATTGGCTCGGTCTTGGCTTGGGCCGGGTCTTGATCAGTGTTCGCATCATTCACTTCCACTTGAGAAAAATTCGTTCTCGAATTTTGATCCGGGTAGGACAAATCCACGTTCGGCAAGTGCAAAGAGAGATTAGCCACATTGAATGTTTAGAAATACCCATATGATTAGGCAAATCCACAACATAAGCATTATCATTGGTCTTCTTTGAAATCTTGTAAGGACCATATTTCTTTGGCTTGAGCTTGTTCTGTTTTCCTGCTGGAATCCATTTATTTTTCAAGAATATCATGACTTCATCTCCAACTTCAAATATTTTGTGCTTCCTATGCTTGTCAGCTATCGCCTTGTACTTTTTATTTGTGCAACTTTTGCTTGACATCTTCTTGAACTGCTTGAACTTTTCTGCTAAGGGAACATAAGCAAAGACATCCTTCCCCTCTTAGCCCTATCTTCGTTGGCATGGGTCCAACCATCACCATGTTTGTTGCCCTCTGCCTCCATTGTATTATTACTGTTAGATTGAGGATGTTGAACCTTTCATCTTGAGCACTTCTCTAATTTGATAGATCTTATCATAGGTCCTTGTTTCATCAGCTTTCTTGATTTTGAATCCTCAACAGCTTTCAAATTCATCGATAGATTTTTCTGGCCTGGAGAAGTATTCTTTTGCAACTGTTTCGAATAGAGGCTTATTCCATAACTACCAGTAGTCTCTCCATCACTTAAAATATTGATGCTTTTATCCTCCTTTGGTCTAGGCACTTGATCAGCTATAGTGGTAGCTGCTACGACATTCTTAGTTTCGGAATCTAATTTCAAATTAATATCGAAAGTAGTTGTGCTACCCGAGTTAACTAGCCTGGGAGATCCAACACCCTAATTCACAAAGAGACCCCTGTGACCATCTTGCTTTTGTAATCGCAAAGGTGAATATGTTCCTATTGCCTTCGATTCAACCGTGCCAGAGCTTGAATAAACTGTAGAAGGATCTGTTACCATGGCCTCCATCTCCTTTACAGTTGTAAGCCGATCAGAAGAAACACCACCATTCTTGGATTGCGAAGCAATGCCTGAGGCCTTGGGACTAGAAAATACGCCAATATGAGTCAACAACCTTGGAGTTTCTGTCATGTTAGCAGCATAAACTGGACCTAAGTTTGCAAATGTTGAGGTTGCTGGGACAACGTAATGTTCAAGATCAAGCTCTAAACTCATCGAAAAGCCATTATTTAGTTTATACTCATTGTTTCCCTAGTGGTTGTGTTGTTGCGCATTCCTTCTAACCCCTTTACCATTAAGGTTGGCTATCATACGACCAAGATCATCCTCATTGTCGCTATCATCCATAATTGGTCTTCTAGGATTAATGAGGATAGGATTAATGGCTGGTCTTCCCGGTTTAACATAGTTGGCTTGATTCACGCCATTAGTCTGGTTTCGATTATCCTTAACTCGTTGTAAAATGCCCAATTGGTTGCAGATTCGCTCTAATTGCTGCTCCATTGTACGAGTTATTTCTCGTTGTTCTTCGATTGCTCTCCAAATCGCGACCAGTCCCTGATCACCTTCACGAGGCTGGTTGCTACCATTACTTTTAAGATTGGCCATTTGATTGGTTGATTAACTGCTTTGATACCACATGACATAGCGTGTAGTGCATGTGTGAAAAAAAACACACCAAATAAATTCTTGAAAGAACAAACTTCAATTGCCGAAGCTTGGCTTTCAAGATGACGCAAAAACAAAACTGTTTTGCTAAGAAAACCCAAATAGGTTGCTGAAATCTAATTGAGAAAAATTTGATTATAAACTCTAGATCCTAGACATATTTATAGTGTTTGGCTAATCCAAATCCATCTAACATTTGTAAACAAAATCCAACTAGAATGCTAATAGAAATAAATTCTAATCAAACATGAAGTAGAATCCTAAAACATATGAAATATTAAAATTCTGTTCTGGTGCTACTATTCCAGTGTGATTGGCTTGACCTTGGCTTGGGCCGAGTCTTGATCAGTGTTCGCATCAGAAGAGAAATCTATTGAGGATGAACAGTCGATTCGATAGAGCGACTTGTAGAATGTGATGATCTACTCAAAAGCTACTCAGTGGAACTTCAGATAAAGGAGCAGGAAAAAGTTCTAGAGGACAAGCGGAATAGATTGGAATGCAGCCAGCTCTTGGAAACCTATAGTTTAATCAAAGTAAACATCCAATGGAGGAAAATTAACGATTGGTTAAAGGATGATGAAAGATGCTTGCGCTTGGAAAAATGTGACCACATTGAATTTTTGCAGGAGCATATTCGTGATCTGGTGCATTGGAGGATGCAGAAGGAACAATTGAAACGGATTGAACAGAAGGATCGAGATGCGGTTTGGAAGATAATGGAAGGGCAGGTTGCTGCCAGAATACTTATTACTAAAACTCATTGGCCTAATGACTGCATAAAGATCAAGGAAATCACTAGAATTGCTGTTAGGAGGAAAGTAGATAGATTTTTGGGGAGAGCTCTGAATCCAGATGAATTGGGAAGGGAAAAGAAAATGAGGGAAGAGAGAAAAGGTCAATAAGGAGAAAGAAAAAGAGGAAAAATAAATGAGAAAGGAACCAGATAATGCAATGGATAAACCAGATAGTGAAAACAAGAGTTGGATGAATAAGCAGAAGCCAATTGCTGTAAGTTCTTGGGGAAAAGAACTCTCTCAAGGATGAGGGAATAGTAGTAATTGTATATTTGTAAAAATTGAATAATTCCTTGATGAAAACATATGTACACGATAAGTCCTCTTATAGAGGAGAATGGATACAACATAGGAAAACAATAACATTTAAGAAAGGAAAGATACATTTGCACATCTTTAGGAAAGTTTCCTAAGTCTAAATTAGGAAAGTATCCTATTCTAGATTTGGAAACTTCTAAATAGACACATTTTGACTAGCATAACTTTTCTTCTTTGATGAATCTTCGGGAACCAACACTCCCCCTCAAGCTGGAGAATGAATGTCTATCATTCTCAACTTGCATATTAGATCTTCAACCTCTTGACTGTCTGCCCCTTAGTTAACACATTAGCCACTTGTTCCTCGAATGGAACATAAGGAATATGAATTAAACCTTCATTCAACTTCTCTTTTATGGAGTGTTGGTTTATTTCAATATGTTTTGTCTAAATAGGATTATGAGCAATACTAATGGTTGATTGGTTGTCACAAAACAACCCAATTGGACATTGAATATTGATCCTCAAATCTTCTTGGATGATCCTTAGCCACAATAACTCGCATAGGCCAAGAGCCATTGCCCTAAATTCTACCTTTGCACTTGATCTTGCCACAATATTTTGTTTCTTACTCCTCTAAGACACAAGATTTCCACCTAAGAACACACAATACCCGGTTGTTAATCTTCTATAAATGAGATACTCTGCGTAGTCTGCATCTGTGAAACTTTTAATGTCCAACTCAGTCCCTGGGGATGTTATCCACTGTCGGTCCCAAGCTCGGATAAAGGAGGAGGGTTGTGTTAGGTAGCCAACAGTCAATGTAAAACCTAGTCAGATTCAAAACATGAACTTTAGACAAGACCTCACATAGTGGGATAAAAGTTGAATATGTTGCTGCTGTTGTTGCATATGCTCCTCGGTTGGGCTATGCATGAATTGGTTTATTAGGCTAATAGCCAAGACAATGTCTAACCTAGTATGGGAGAGATATCAACCTGCCAACCAATCGCTTCCCTTATCCATTAGTTGATTGCTAGGGTTCTCCCATAGTTTGTTGTTAGGTTCAACTGGAATGTTAGATCCTTGGCCTCCTGTCAACTCTGTTTCAGCCAACAAATCCAATACATATTTATGTTGAGAGAGTAAAATTTCAACCTTAGAATAAGCAACTTCAATTCCCAGAAAATACTTGATGATACCAAGGTCTTTAATCTCAACTTCAATTCCCAGGAGTAGGGTTAGATTGAACTGAAATTGAAGGCTGTATTGTGGAAGAATATAATGAATGAGTAGCAATCAATCGTTACTTATGTTATGATGTTAATGCCTTATGCTGTAATTATAATGCTTATGTTGTTATATTGTTATAAAAATGATGCTTGTTTGTTAGGTTGTTGCTTTAGGCGGTTCCGGTTGTTGCAGATGGCAACAACAATCTGTTATCAAGGTTAGCTGAGTATGAATACTCAGCTACACCTTCACCCTCTTGTAATTTGGTTTTCATTTTCATTTCAGTAAAATTTCAGTGAGGTCTTTCTTCTTCCTCTTGCATTTTTCTTTTCATGCCCTAGAATTTCTTGCTTCATGGTATCAGAGCCATAGGCCTATGTCAATGGCGTCTAATCCAGATCTTAGTTCCTCCTCTTCTCTACCTCATTCCTTTTCTTCCTTGTCAACAACCTCGCAATCTGATTTTGTGGCAGTGGCAAAAGCTTTCAGTTTTATCCCTATCAAGCTGGATTCCAACAATTACATCTTTTGGAAAGCTCAGATCTTGGCAACGATCAGAGCATTCGATCTTGTGTCATTCCTCAACAAAACACCGCCTCTGACAAAGTATGTGGCAGATCCGGCAGTCGATGAGTCTGGATCTCCTGTGGTCAATCCAGTGTATATGAGTTGGATCAGATCCGATTAGTTGCTACTTGGATGGCTATTCTCTACGATCAACAAAGAGGTATTAACACAGGTGATTCATTGTAAATCATCTATGGAGGTATGGTCTTTTTTGGAAAATCTTTACTCTCGGCAAACTATTGCTAAATCTTTTCAATTAAAGCAACAATTGAGATCAATTAAGAAGGATTCATTATCTATAAATGACTATATCTTGAAAATCAAGACTATAGGGCATGCACTTGCTGCTATTGGAGAGCCATTGAATGATAAAGATCTACTGCTTGCTATTCTCAATTGTCTAGATCATGATTATGAGACTATTGTTAGTCTCATCACTTATCAAATGAATGACATAGATCTAGAAAAGGTCCAACATTTGTTGTTGATGCATGAACAAAGATTAGTTGCTAAGAATATGCCACAAACTACTGTTAATTTTGATTTTGTTACGTCCTCATCCATGCATGTTAATATGTTTTCATACTTGCTGAGAAATGGTAATGGATTTGTAAACAATAGAGGTGGTTTTGTATCAAGAGGAGGTGGTTATATGAACAGAGGAGGAAGAAGTCGTGGTAGGACTACTGGTAGGAGGATTTACTAGTTGTGTGGTAAATCGGGCCATTTTGTTGATAAGGGCTATCACAGATTCGATAGGAATTTTCAATGGACTCCTAGCCAAAATTTTGGGAGACCTAGTACTGTTGCTCAATCGGATCCAAGAACATACATAGCTTCCCCTAGTGATTCTAGTGAAGCCTTCTTGAGTGAAGTAGGTTTTGTCCAATGGTCTCACTATGGTAATTTTTCACAACCTTCAGAAAATTGTCATGACTCCAAGGAATCCACAAGGATAAAATAGTCATACGTATTACATGTTTTCCTTTTGATTGTACTTTCTGTTATAGCTGTTAGTATATTTAGTTGTAAGCCTATAAATAGGCTGGAGTAGTTAGAGGATGACAGCTTTTGAATGATAATTGAATTCCATTTCCCTAATTCAATTCTCCTAGCTCTGCCTCGGCTTTCTCTCTTCTCTCTCAATTCTTTATGTTCTGTTCTTTCTCTCCATCCCTTTCTGCTCTTTCTTTTCCGCGCTCTAACTGATTAACTTCCTAAACCCTAGGGCTGTAACATTTGGTATAAGAGCCGACAATTCTTGGTTGTGAATCTGCCAAAAGTAGTTAGTCGATCATTGTAGAATTGGCCACTGGAAGCAAATTCTGACAATGATTATCGGCTATTGATAAGTGATTGTTCGGATTCGATTCGGGAGAGATTAAGGATCGATAGAAACTGAGAGACTTGACATTTCTCGGCATGGAATTGAAGATACAAAGCTGATTAAGTTCGACAATCTAGGCAAACTCAAGGAGCGACATCAAAGTCGGAGGTGTTTTGGCCTTTGGTCAGTGATTAGGTAAGAAGTGGACGTAGGCTTGGGGCGATTGTTGATCCACAACAACTGCTATAATAGTCCAAGTGGTCTTGAATCCACAATGAATTGAACGCAGACAGGAGGACTGTGATCTGCATGTAGGCCATAGGCAATTGCTTTCAATGACGAACTCAGCTCAGGTAGGAAGAGGAGTTATGCAGCAGAAGTTGCTTCAGAAGCGAGACAGTGGATGGTGATTGGGTGGCGACTTCACTAGGGAACTTGATTCACATTGATTGGGGTAGATAGCGACCAATTACAAGGTGGAATTGAACTCAGATTTGGAAGGCGAAGTCGAGTGAAGCAACTTTGGCTCAAAATTGAAGATGATGCAAAGCCAGTGGTTTCCCGGCCCTTGGAAGGTGAGTGGGTGAGAGACGAAGACATCAATTCCGACAGGAAAGGAAGTCACGCTTGAAGCAGAGTCGATCAATCTTTGGTTGTCACAATTTCGAAGGTGAAATAGATCAGTAATTTCAATTGTGATTCCAGATCTAGTCGTTGCATGTGCAGTTGGTTGAGGAGAACTCAAGACCATTGAGTTTAGATTTTAAGGAAGGCGACTAGGGAAAACAATCTCCTGCGCAATTCCTGAACATCAACGAATTGCTGATAAGAAGTGATCCTAGCGATGTAGATTTGCTCAGTTCTTTGGAAGCTAAGCGAGGTAAGTTCCAGGCAATTTCGGACTTGTTTCCGACAGATTTATTGGCTACATCAGAATCGATCAACAGAGGAGGCAGATTTAGAGCAACCAATTATGAATTGGGAAGCAGATTCGTAGGCGACTACGATCTAAGCAATCCAAAGTGATTCATCGAGAGTAACCAACCCTAGGTTGTTGGTTGGTGCGGCAATCGATTCTCATTCTGGAGGATAACAGTAGTTGTGTGAATCCCAGGGAATTGTTCATGGTAAATCAGATCTTGAGAGTGGTCGGTTCTCAACGAATTCTCAGACTATGATAGATCCAGAGGTCCTCAGTTGTTAAATTGAGGTTGGGGTGAGAAGGAAGGTGTGGTCGAAAGTGGTGAGAAGAGAATCGCTTTTTCATAAAGCAGTTTGCGGTCTTTGGAAGCTATTATAGAGGTCGGACGATTGTTGATCTACAACAATTTCGATCAGAATTGGCAATCGGGCCAAGGAACAGCTCTAGTTGTTCATTATACCGCTATTTCCAAATCGGGAATTATTTAAAGAAGTAATACGCATTCGAAATCGGGAACTAAATGATGACTGAGGGGATCAGGATGAAACAAATTGAATCAAGGATGGAGGCGTGGGAGTTTAGGATGACACAAAGGCGTAAGACGAAGGCCCATAGCCGGGAGGATAGTGCGACTAACAAAGAAAACATGCAGGAGGATTTAGCTGCCTCTCAAGGAGAAGTGCAAAGAGACTTGGAGAGGCGTTGAGAGATGATGGAGTAGCATGGCTAGCGAATCCATAGCATGTTGTCTACACTACCTCCATTCCAGTTATCGTCGAGTTTCCCTCCTTGAGCAGTAGCTGATCCAATTCTGTCCAACCATGGCATCCTCCCTAGGATATTAGGATTGCAAGAGGCAGAGGAACTATCAGCCTTGGAACTGAAAATTCTGGTAAGAGGTTCATCTTCCCACACTCCACATCATACCCTAGTGCCTAGGGGAAGGGAGGCCAGACGAACTAATTTTGCTAGAAGTTTACATGACCAATTTGGGAAAAAGAACATGATTGATGTGATTGAGGAGTTCTACAATTAAGGCAGGAGGGATCGGTGAGAGATTACCAGGTTAGATTTGAAGAATTAAGGTCCTTGATGTTGATTTTGCAACTTGCCTTAACAGAGCGGTACTTCGTATCCAATTTCATTAGTAGTCTGAAGGACGAACTGAGGTCAATAGTCAAGATGATGATGCATGCAATCGTGAAACAAACGGTTGAGAAAGCAAGGTTTCAGGAACATGCCTTGGAAGCCATTTTTAGAAAGCAGGGGCTGCAGCCTAACGGATTTACGGAGAGCAGCCAACAGATTGAAGGAGCCTCTAAGGCTGCAAATTATGTCCAGTAGGAATCTGAGGAAAAATTGGAGCTAGACCGGCCAATTGTAACTGAAAACTCCAGCAATGAAGAGAAATCGGACATGGATATTGGTGGGAATCATAGTTCATATTTGCAGAAAGCTGATGAAGTAGCATTGAAACATGAGGATGAACTTGTAGATAGGTTCCATGCCACCGATGAAAGACAACCATGTGGTTCAAAAGATAATGGAAAAGGAGGCTGCTGCCACTCGGTTCAGGAGTTTGGATATTGGAGAAGGGATAGTTAACATGGAGATCTTGGATGTCTCTATTGAAGATGAGGAAGGACAAGAGGTTTTGAAGATGGGAGAGGATATGACTACACCAACCTCTGAGTTTGAAGATTACAACGGTGAGGGAATCGGTGCTTTAATCAAAGTGAATGCCCAATGGAGTGCAGTTCAAGGTTGGTTGGAGATTGACGGAGGATGCTTGTGCTTGGAAGAAATTTTTGTTAAGGGGAACAAGATTCTTGTTGTTTTGTTTATTCCTATTTTAGTTGGAGAGTGACAATGTCGAATCAGATTTTGGCTGGCAGGGAAGTTGGAATTCCTTTCTATGATTAGAAATGATATGGTGACAGTAATGACGAATCAATTGGAACCATTCTCAATGGCAATAAGGAAGAGGTGGATGGTTGGATATAGTGTTGCAGCAAATCATAGTACTGTTATTGTTGAGGAAAAAGAAAAGGGAAAGCAAAAGGAAGGGAGAATAAGAGATAATAGCAAGAAAAGGTGAAGGAGAAACCGGATGGTGAAGATGGGCATTGGATGAAGAAACAATGGTTCGGTTTTTATAAGTTTCTTGGGGATAAGAAACCTTTCAAGGGGAGGGGATTGTCACGACCTCAAGGAATCACTAAGGATAAAATAGTCATATGTATTATATGTTTTCTTTTTGATTATATTTTCTGTTATAGCCGTTAGTATATTCAATTGTAAGCCTATGAATAGGTTGGAGTAGTTAGAGGATGACAGCTTTTGAATGATAATTGAATTCCATTTTCCTCTCTCAATTCTCCTAGCTCTCCCTTGGCTTTCTCTCTTCTCCCTCAATTTTTTTTGTTTTGTTCTTTCTCCCTCCCTTTCTGCTCTTTCTTTCCTGCGCTCTTACCAATTAACTTCCTAAACCCTAGCCAAACCCTAGGGTCGTAACAAACCTATCCCAATCTTCTTTGCCTTCTTAGCATAGAGAATCCTCATGGTTTGTTGATTTTGAAGCAACAAACCATATCACTTACGGCCTCAACAATTTGTCTCTTCGTGCTCCATACAACAAAGTTGACAAAGTTGCCGTTGGAAATGGTAAGAGACTTCCTATTTCTAATATTGGCATTAGTTAATTATATACTCAAACCAATCCTACCTCCATTATCTCACTGCCTAATGTTCTTCATGTTCCTCATATGAAGAAAAATCTCATTAGTGTTTCTTAGCTTAAAAGAGACAATAATATTGTTGTCGAATTTCATTCTAATTCTTGTTTGATTAAAGACAAGGGTTCAGAGCTGGTGCTACTTTGCCTACACCTTAAGGATGGGCTTCATCAGCTAACTCTAGCATTTGGTCATGCTGCTAACAACAACTCAGTCCAATCCATTAAGCCTGATCTATTTTCTAGTAGTGTTTCTTCTTTGAATAATTGTAAAAGACAAAATTCATTTTGTCATGAATTGTCTCCCAATGTAAATGTAGCCCAAAATAACAATGTGTGTCAACAATGGCATGCAAGATTAGGGCATCCCTCTTTCAATGTACTGCAATTGATTCTGTATAAGATTCGTATTCCTTGTTCTCGTTCAACTCTTTCATTTTGTGATTTTTGCAAAATTGAAAAACTACATCAACTTCATTTTGTTGATTGTGAAATCATATCAAAGAAACCATTAGAATTGGTCTGTTAAGATCTATGGGCTCCTTCTCCTGTTATGCCCACTGAAGGGTATAGGTATTACATTATTTTTGTTGATGTCTACACTAGATATACATGACTATATCCTTTGAAACTAAAATTTGATGCATTGGCCACCTTCATAACCTTTTGATAAGTTTGCTGAGCTTTACTATCAAACCAAATTTAAATCTATACAAACTGATAATGAGGGGGAATTCAAAGCCTTTTTGCCTTACCTTCATAGTCATAGCATTCAGCCTTGTTTTACCTGCCCCTATACACACCAACAAAATGGTGTAGCTGAAAGGAAACATAGGCGCATAGCTGAGATGGCTTTTACATTGTTAGCATGGGCTCACATTTCTCTAAAGTTTTGGGTAGAAGCCTTTCAAACTGCTGTCTACACCATCAACTTGCTACCAACTTCTCCCCTCAAGTTTAACACCAGTGTTATTAAAGGCCCAAGGCGCACTAAGGCGCACAAGGGTCTTGGAGCCTGAGGCGCAAGGCAAGGCGCGAGCCTGGTGGAACTGTGCGCAAGTTAATAAAATAAAAGTATATGTCCTAGTTAAAGAAAAAGGTATAAAATAGGTCTTAACTTCTAATAATATTTTAACAAGCATGTTATAAAAAAAATATAAAATTCAACATATGCTAACTATGATATTTCCAAGCTGGATCTTTTCTTCTACCAGCAGAGCTACTATCAGGATTAGGATCAATAATAGTGTTGGATGACATTTTAAATTTTTGTTTCCTGCAAGATTCACAACATGTTAACAACAATACCACTCTAAACACCATCTTAAGAAAAACAAAGAGATAATATTCAAACTCAAACAAGTATCAATCATCATGCAAAGTTCTAAACAAACACATAAACACTACAAGTCCACAATCAAGAAAATGTTTTCATTTTGAAAAATACTATTTTTCAAAGTCTGGAAGATTAGCGCATTATAAGGAGATATATAAGAAAATATTTTCATTTTGAAAAACTATCTCCCGGTATTTTGATAGCTAATATTCATTGTTATTCAAATAATTTTTAATGAATTTTTCAAGAAATAGTAGATATGTATTTTGGGGGTGGTAAAATTGCTAGATTCCAAGTTTGTACTAAAACTAAAATTCTATTTTTTTATTGTTATGGATTTTTATTTTTTAGATATTTTTATTGAATTCAAATGGGGGGTACTTTCTTATTTATATTTATGTATTAAAGTAAATAGAAGGTAAAATATAAATTAAAGAAAATGTGGACATATTTAAAGAAATGTAAATATGTTGTAATGTATACATGCTAGAACCGAGAAGAGCAGAGGCTGGAACCAAGAATGGTAGCTGGTTTTGGTGGGCAGTGGGCTGCTTGACAGCTAATTTCATGAGGCGCGCCTTTAACATCTATGCCCAAGGCTGCGCCTGGGGGCCTGGGTGCGCCCAGGCGCACCTAGGTAGATCTTGCCCGCTTGGTTTGTTTCTAGGCGCCAGGCTTGTGCCTAGTAGCAAGGCGCGTCTTTAATAACACTGTTTAACACTCCCTTTGAATTACTCTATCACAAACAACCTAATTACTTGTTGCTGCAACCTTTTGGCTATCTTTGCTTTCTTTACCTTAAATGCTATAACAAGTACAAATTTGATTTTCATTCCACCAAATGTGTGTTTCTTGGCCTCACATAGTGGGATAAAGGCTGGATATGTTGTTTAAAATGTGTGTTTCTTGGATATAGCCATGCTCAAGTCGATTACAAGTGCTTGCACCTATCAAGGAAAGTTTATGTTTCTAGACGTGCAGTTCAATCCTGATGAGTATCCATTTACTACTTTGTTTCCATCCTCATCCTTTTCTTGCCTCTCTTTTACACCTCAATCAGCTTCTAATGGTTTTTCTACCTTGTTCTTTCAATCTCTTCCAATTCTTCTTCTCCTTGAATAGCACAACCTTCAATTCCTTCCTTATCTACTCCTGTCTCTGCTGATCCTCCTTCTCTTCTACTAATCACTTGACTCCTATTCATGAACCACAGTCAATTTAGTCCCACTTACCTAAACCCAAAGCTGCTCCAACCCCTTCTATTCACCCTATGCTTATCAGATCTAAGTCTAAACAGCTTATGGTCACTTCCCCTCATGCCTTAGTGAGTTCCCTAGAACCTAATTCAATTCATGAGGCTCTCTTAGACTCTCGATGAGTTAAGGCTATGGAGGGGGAATTATCTGCTTCGCAGCACAATCATACATGGGATCTTGTTCCTTTCTCTAAAGATATGAATCTTATTGGTTGCAAATGGGTATTTAGAGTTAAGCATAACTCTGATGGATTAGTTCTTAAGCAAAAGGCTCGGTTAGTGGCTAAGGGGTTTCTTCAAACTTTAGGAATCGATTATGCTGAAACTTTTAGCCTTGTCATTAAGGCTCCTACTATTAGGGTTTTATTCTCCGTGGCTGTTACTTTTGGATGGCACATTCACCATTCACCAGATAGATGTGAATAATGCTTCCCTCAATGGTGACCTAACTGAAGAGGTCTTTATGTCACAACTCGAAGACTTTGTAAATTCTCAGTTTCCCTCTCCTGTTTGTAGGCTGAAAAAGTCACTTTATAGCCTTAAACAAGCTCCTCGAGCTTGGTACACAAAACTGAGAGCTGCATTACAGGCTTGGGGGTTTTCAAGGGTTGTTTCTGATGGTTCTTTGTTCATTAAGAGGACTTCTAAGTATGTGTTGTTCATTTTGGTGTATGTAGATGACATTTTGTTGTCCATTTTGGATACTCTCTTTGCTCTTAAAACTCTAGGGTCTGTCAATTCCTTCCTAGGGTTTGAGGCACATAGAGATCATAGTGGCATTTATCTCACTCATTCTAAGTATACTTTAGATTTGTTGAAGAAGGCAGCTATGCAGGATTGTAAACCTTATGCCACACTTGTGAATTCGAGTGTTTATTTGACTAATGAGGGTGATTCATTCTCTGATCCATCATTGCATAGGGCTATCATTGGTTCTCTATAGTACTTGACATATACTAGATCGGACATTGCATTTGTGGTTAACAAGTTGAGTCAGTTTTTGTCTGCTTCAAAGCTGTAGCACTGGTTAGCTTGTAAGAGGCTACTTTGATTACTTAAGGGAACCATTGGTCTGGGCCTACTGTTTTCTCCATCTCCTAGTGATTTATCAATAGTTGTGTATACGAATGCAGATCATGCAGACTGTAAAGTTTTTAGGAGGTCCACTAGTGAGATGAGCAAGCAACTCTTAGTTGATCCCTTTAGGATAATGACCCTCCCTCATCAAATAATACAACCCATTCTATTCTCTAACAACACCAATCATCTTCCTCGTCTTCATAGCCTGAAATTTACACATATGAGGGAAGAAAATAGCACGACAATTTAAATCTTTAGTTAGTTGGTGAACGAACACAAGATTGGTAGATAAATTTGGTACATGAAGTACTTGTTTGATAGGAAGATTTGGGCTAAGGGTGACCTTGCCTTGTCCTGTGATGGGAATTGAGGTTCCATTGGCTATTGTGGTCTGTTTAGGGGTTTTAAGAGGTTTATAGGTGTCAAAAACATGTAGATTAGGGGTCATCTAGTCAGTGGCTCCTGAATCTAGGATCCAAATGTCATTTTTATTAGTTTTGGAGGTAGAAAAGGAAGCAGAATATAGACAAGTACCTTTATGAGCAAAAGAGCATTCCCCATCTTGAATGGTCTTTAGGAAGGATTTGAGTTTGTTGATTTCTTCAGCATTCAACTGATTAATATCAGAACCAGAAATGGATTTTGTCTTATCAGTAGCGCCTCCCTCTTCTTGCCCCTTGTTGGAAAGATAGGCCTGGTTCTTTGATGCTAGATTTTGAAGCCTCCCATTTTTCCTAGGCTTTTTATTTTTGTATCTCGAGTGTGTCTAGGCTTTTTACAGTAGGTGCACCACAACCCTTCACGATTGGAGATTTTAGTTTGCACTTCTGATTTCCCTATTCTGAGCCTTGCTCTTTCTCTCTTATTTGAAATCATAGCTGAACCTTCTGAACTGGGTTTACTAAGCACGGTTACCCTTCGATTCTCTTCACTTCTAACAATAGCAAAAACATCATTAAGGGAAGACAATCTCTCTCTACCAAGAATTTGCACTCTCACCTGATCAAATTTTGTGTTAAGGCTAGCTAAGAACTCCACAATCCTATCTCTTTCAAGTATTCGGCTCAGGGTGGCAGCATCCTCACTACACACCATTTTGATGTCTTGGTAATGATTTAGATCTAGCCACAAGCCATTCATCTTGTTATAATATTTTGTTACAATCAAAACCCCTTGTCTAGTGCTATTAATCTTTGTTTTAATTTCAAAGATTACCGAGGCATCTTGGACCTTAGAGTAGGTTTGTTTCATTGTTCCCCAAATCTCCTTTGCTGAAGCCAAAAACATATAATTTTTACTCACCTTAGGTTGCATAGCATTCCATAGCCATGACATAATCAAGGAGTCTTCAATTTCCCATGCTGTGAAAGTATGATTAGAGGCCTTAGGAGGGGGGGTAGTCAAGTGATTGATCTTTCCTTGGCCTTTGAGGAAGGTCCTTACAAGCTGGGCCCGTTGTAAGTAGTTCCTACCGTCTAGGCAGTAGGAATGATGCATTCCAGGCTGCTCTCCGGCTCCAGCTCTGGTTGGCTGATCAACTGGAGCTGATTCTCTAGTTGTCATATAAGGGGTGACTTATGAGATTTTTGGCATGCTTTCCTTAACAATCAGGTGAATAAAAAGATGGCAATGAAGGCTTGGTCATAGAGGATGGGAGGAAGAACAAGGACATGCAATGAAGGCACACTAGGGTTTAGGGGCAATAGGAAGGTATCGCTGGCTCTGATACCATGTAGAAACTGAATAATTCCTTGATGAAAACATATGTACACGGTAAGTCCTCTTATAGAGGAGAATGGATACAACATAGGAAACCTATAACACTTAAGAAAGGCAAGATACATATGTACATCTTTAGGAAAGTTTCCTAAATCTGAATTAGGAAAGTATCCTATTTCAGATTTGGAAACTTCTAAATAGACACATTTTGACCAGCATAGCTTTTCTTCTTTGATGAACCTTGGGGAACCAACAATATTAGATGTTTCTTTCTTGTTGTACTTGCTGCTTTTCTTGTTTGTACCTTTCAGTTTTTCTAATAATTGAAAGCCTATAAATAGGCTGAAACCTAGAGGATTAGGCAGTTGTTGAATGATATCTGATCCCTTCCCTCTCAATTTCTCTCTCCCTCTCTGTTCTCTCTGAATTCCCCCTCCATTCTTCTGATTTCTCCCTCCCTTACTATTCTCTCTCTCCCGATTTTTCTCAAATTCCATTACAAACCCTAGGTTAAACCTAAGTGCATGACAGTACCCTGCGCTGTCTTGCAGTCAGCAAGGATACTCACTGGGTACATTCAACCACTGTCGGAATCTGCGTTGTTTGACTATCAATAATTGAACTTAACTGCCTTTCAGCTATGGATTATTATACTACTGAATTAAATGCTTTATAAGATTGTGGTACAATGACGTAGTTGATGTTATGGAGTTACTTTTGGATATTGAGCGATGTTCAATTTAAGAATTGAATTGAATGTGATCCTGTTTGTATCCATATTTATCCGCAGCTGTGCTTCTTGCTTTAAAATGATCACTTTTCCTTTGAAAAGCCACATGCTCTCACTTTCCTCATTGCCTTGCCATAAGCTTAAACATTGCAGTTTATGCGATCCACTGGATATCGGTTGCCTGAGAGTCATGTTAAATAGGCAAGCATATTAGATAAACATGCTCCAAAGTTGTGAGCTGATGTTATTTTGATTGGATATCATAACTTAGTATTTTTAGCATGTAACTGACCCTACCTAGTGGGATTAAGGGTTGTGGCTGTTGTTGTATTATACCTTAGTATTTTCATTATTCAAAAAGAATGTAACTACAATTTTCCTTGTATTAAACTGTTGAAGGGAGTTGGTGGAAAAATAATTATGATACTGAGAACCTTAGATAAGAAACATGCTGATTACATTCCTATCTTTAGATTCTGACGTTATTTGCTATCCAGTATTTATTCACTACCTTTAAGTACCATGTTGGTGTCTTGCTATATTTGTCTGTAAAAACTGGGGAAAAAAACCATTTAGGTTTCTCGTTATGGATTACAATATCATGCAAATTTCTTTTTCAGAGGAACTGTAACATATAATCCTTCCACTAGGATGGCGTCAAATAAGAAAGTTGCTTTAGTAAGGTTGTGCTGGTACGGTGTATTCATGAGAACATTTCCTTGTTCCACTTGAAAAGAGGGGAAAACTATAGCTGCATATTCATATATGTCTTGATCGCGTTTACAGGTTGGCTGTGATTTTGTGCCTTTAATTACTTCATATTTCTCCAGTTTAAATCATATCTTGGTTCCAATTTACAGATTTATGTTTGAGGAAATAGCTAATTCTCCATTTGCTTCCATAGTTTGCTGTTGTTATTGTAAACTAGGTGATGACATGGAGTTGAAATACAGTAAAGAAGATGCTTCCCCTTTTTCTGTTCCACCCTTCTTTCTCTTTAGAGGGGCAAAACAAAGCAGATGAAATGGTTCCTCATGTGTTATTGATTATCTATGTTCTTTTTTTACTCTCAAATTAGTTTGGAAGTTTAAGTGGCATATTTGAACATGAAAGATGCCTAGGTAATAATATAGGAAGTTGGTTTATCTTAATTTGTGAACGTAAAGGACATATCATCTACTCTACCGGTTTTTTATTGTTTTACCTGTAATATACATGTATCTTTATCCTATCATACAGTTAAGACATGATAGGATGTGTGATAGGTTCTAGGATATGTATGGACATGATGTTTTCAAGTTACTTGCTGGATAGACTTGCCTTAATCAGTGTTCAGATATGATACTATTGTTGTATTTGAAGATAACAGTTTTAGGCTTATTTGAATTGTTACTTGATTGGGAAACTAATAACCCATCACTAGTTTTTACACAAGAGGCAGATCACCTAGTTGAATAAGTCCAAAAGCTTTCCTTTTGTGAGGATAAATTATTTCAAATCTTAGCCAAATGAACCGCAATTAGATGTACATATTTTCTTTACTAACTCTATGCCAAGTAGACAATCTGTTTTAAGTTTAATATGTCATCTCCTTTTCTCTTGGTTCTCATTGATATTTTTTATTATCTTATTGCCTTCCTTTTTTTTATTTGTTTAATAGTGTCTATTTGGATCCCTCCCTCTCTCTTCTTTCATCACCAAACCTATAGTCCTAATATCAAAAGTTTTCCTTTTAATTCATGGTTTAGGTTTTATGGTGCTGACATCCAGGGCATTTGAAACCTCTGGGCATGGTAAGTCGGTAAGTCAAAATGTGCTTGCTTATGGATTTTACACCACCTCCTCATCAACTTTGCATTTCCAATCCAATCACTTGGAGATAGATTGATCTTGCCCACATTCTTTTGTTGCATTGTGTATAATTTAACCATATGCTTATGATTTGGCCAATGATTTTTTGTTTTTCTTTGGAGTGCAAATGAATTGTTTTTCTCATGCTTATGTAGAGTAAATTTGCATACAGATTTAGCTATTTAGCTTGTGTTTCAAAGATTCTTGACACTGTTCTTCTGTTGTTTTTGATGAGTAATTGTTTTCCTTGATAGGTGTGCCAGTAACTGTTGAACAATTTATAGCCAATGAGGTTTGTTAGTTCTAACTGACAAGGAGTTTGGAGTTCTTGATGCTATAGAACAAGTGAGGATTTTGTTTCTTTGGGGAGGCATAATGGACGTAAAAATTTCATCTCTGAACACTAGGGGTCTTTCCCCTTCCTATTGTGTCAGTGGTCCTGAGAAAGAAATTAGCGATGATGACGACGATGATCGTAATCATAAGCATCGCAGACGGGAGATACAGTCCCATTCTTTGGAGAGAGATACTCCAGAGCAAGTTCTAATAAGGCCATACAGAAAGAGAAACAGACCTTTTGAATATGGGCACTCTTATAGGGAAAATCATTCTTGGTCAAGTGAAACTGGGAAAGGTTATAATATGGCCCCTTTAGAGAAAGATCCATCTGCGAAGTTTGAAAAACGACGCCTTGGATTATCCACATTTCCC
Source organism: Diospyros kaki (assembly GCA_036245055.1). Taxonomy (NCBI): domain Eukaryota; kingdom Viridiplantae; phylum Streptophyta; class Magnoliopsida; order Ericales; family Ebenaceae; genus Diospyros; species Diospyros kaki. The sequence goes on from BSEG01000016.1 coordinate 38,886,275, forward strand.
CGCCCTCCAATCAGGTTTAATCAGTTTGCTGAGGTTGGTCTTGGTAGGGATAGAGGAAGGGAATCTGGTTCATGGAACCAACGTGATCCAAGGTTCAGCTCTGTTGATATATCTTCTCAATTTGTTCCGCATGGATCTGTTGCTTCAAGTCTGTTTGCAGGGAGGGGGTTGCAACATGTTTCAAACTCACAGAGCACTACCTGGGGTGCGTTTGGATTGATTCCAGGGATACCAAATGGTGGTGTGGATACAATTCATCCCCTTGGTTTGCAAGGAACACTAGGACCATCAATTGCTCCTCCACTAAATATAGGTATTCCACGCCAACGATGTAGAGACTTTGAGGAGCGTGGCTTTTGCCTAAGAGGAGACATGTGTCAAATGGAGCATGGTGTGAATTGGATTGTTGTTGAAGATGTTCAGGTATGTGATATTTACTTGTGTCTACTGTGCCTTAAAACTTCCATGGCCTATTTGATGTTGGATAATGCTTGAGAAGACGTGGGCAGTAAGTATTATATGGCAGCTGTCTCTTAGTTGAAACTACAGGCGAGTGGTGGAGGAATTCTTTTCTGGACTAAGTTCTTACTTTGACCACCTGTACAATGTCTTATGAATGTGATTGACCATTGGAAGTAAGAAGGAACAGAAGTTTCATCCTTCTATATAGAAATAGATGAAAACTTTCTCTTTCTATGAACTTGATGTGACATTAGTGAAAAGCTGAATTTCAGATATTTTACTGATGGAAACCAAAGGAATTGAATGAAATATTCCAAGAGATGAGTTGATTCAACAACTATAAGTAGCATTTTAAAGTCATTTTAATGTCCTTATTCTGGGTATAGAAGAATAAAATCTCATTTAAATTGAAAATTTGAGAAAATGGAAAGGAGACGAGGGATATAAAGTTGAACAGAAATTAGACATGATTAATAAAATTATTCTCTTTTTAGACATAGCCAAATCATTCTCTCTCTTCATAAAAGGAGGTGCCATTTTGTTATCGATGTTATCGTTATGCATTTTCATTTTTTTCATTGTTAATGCTGTTAGTTTTACTTTTAGTAAACAATATTTAGTTTATGTTCCCAAACTGTCATCCATCATTCATTATATGGACTTCAGTTTTTATATCCAATTATTTTCATGCATTTTTAATCTTTTTCATTGTTTCTCTTATTTCTCTGAGATGCTTTTGGGAATTTGTTTTTTCAAAGCTCGCTAAAACAATATCCTCATTAAATAATGATTCTTGGAGAACATATGGCTCATATTACTTATCCTTCTTTGACCTTAAACTTAAGTGATATCTCCTACCATCTCCCAATGGAGGAAGTGCAAGGTTCAAGTTTAGTTGGGCCATGTTTTTGGCTTACTTGTAGAATAAAGGAATAATCGTTTATTTGCAAGAGCTGCACATGAGGCAGGTGAGTGGATGGTAGCTACATTTTTTATTTCATCTTGGTTACTAGGCTTTTTTTCGTTGGATATGTGGTACATATATGAATGCTTTATGCATCGTTTACCAACCTATTTGCTGAAAATGATGCCTTTTTACCATAAATGATGGTTTCCTTGTTCAAACGTGATTATCACATATCCTATATATAGACCTGGTATTTTGTTTACTGTGATCAGGATGTTCTTGCCATTGTAAATGATGCTGTCTAGTCTTTTAGATGGGTTGTTCGCTATTTATATATCTGCTATTTTGACTTGCTATATTAGGGGGCTTCCCAAAATATAGTTTCTATTTTCTTAGAGCAACATATTTTTGTTGGGGCATATGATTAAACTTGCTTTAACTAGGTTAAAGCTTTTGTGGTTACAGAGCCTTTCGCAGTTCAATCTCCCAGTCTCACTTCCAAGTGCACATGTGCTGGGGGCACCCTCTGCTTTACCTTCTGTTGCTGCTTCTTTTAGCACATTGATAAATAGCAAGAGTCTAAATAGCAAAAGTAGGAAGACTGGAATGGGTGAGACTGCTGTTTTCACTGACTCACTCGGGGCAAGTGGAACTGATTTTTATGATCCTGATCAGCCTTTGTGGACTAATGATTGTCCAGAAACTTCTAATGGACTCCTAAGACTAAATGGATCTAAGCCTGATGAAACTGAGACTTTCTTGGATGCTGACTCTGCTGACCATCATCATGTCAGATTGTTTGATGGATCTGACACTGAATGCCTGGTGAGGAGCACTGAAACTGCTGTTGGATCTCAAATAACAACTTCATCTGCAGGTGGGAGAATTGGTACAAAAAATAAATCAGAAGTGAAGGGGAAAATTGATTCTGCCATAATGTCCTCAAACCTCAGTGAGAAAGAAGCAAACAAAGATCAAGAAGCACCAGCCAATCTTCATGGAGCTGTCCTCCAAGGGAAGCAGGTTGTTACAGAAGATGTTGGCCCGAAAGCAGTTGATTCATCTTTAAAGACACGAGGTGAAACTGGATCTAATACCCTGAAACCTTCTCAAAAGGCACTAAGAACTCTATTTATAAATGGCATTCCCCAGAAAGACAACAAAAGAGAAGCCCTTCTTTCACATTTTCGGAAATTTGGAGACGTTATTGACATTTATATTCCATTGAATAGTGAGCGAGCTTTTGTTCAGTTCTCAAAGAGGGAAGAGGCTGATGCTGCTCTGAAGGCGCCTGATGCTATAATGGGTAACAGATTTATCAAGCTATGGTGGGCTAATAGGGACAGCATACCTGATGATGGAATGGGTACTGTTAATAGTTTATCAGTAGCTGGCCATGGGTTGTCAACTGTCTCAGTTCCAAACCGATTTTCTGTTGCTTATAGAGGAAAGGATAATCTCCAAATTGTAGCTTCAAAAAATAGTGTTCCAAGCACTTCTGTTGCTGTTGTTCCTGTCTCTGATTACCGCAAGCCTGTAGTGACCAACAATCTGGAGACCCCACCTCCTTCGCAAAAGAAACTGGAGAGTTTGGAGATTCTAAAGGAGGAACTTCGAAAGAAGCAGGAATTGCTAGATCAGAAACGCAGTGACTTCCAGCGTCAGTTGCATAAATTTGAGAAACAAGTAATATTTAGTTTACCCAACATTTCATTTCTGAGTGTTTTCTGTGATTTTTTTTTTGGTTTTCCCACTCTTGTTGTTTGGTCTTTCATTCATATCATTGTTTCTTCTGGACATTGTGTTTCATCTGTGCTATTTTACATGACCTTGCAGAAGAGGTAGAAGAAGACCAAGAAAAACTTAGTGGGAGACTTCCAAGTATAATACGAGTTATAAGAGCCTTATAGAAATAGATAAAAATGACTAGAATTCGTGTAGTTGATTCCAAATAGTGGGATTAAGGGTTGATATATTGTTGTTTATGAGTACACTGCTATCTGGCAGCTTTGGATCAACATGCTTAGGGATCACTATTGCTACATCAACCTGGATTATTTATTATTATTTATGAAACAGCATTGAGTTGTGAATGTATAAATAGAAAGAGAGGAAGAGACTTGGCAAGTTGTTTGCTTGCCATCTTCCTGGGTGTCCAAGCTCCAGGAATGTGATGAAAAGTAATTTGGGATATGGCAATATAAAACCACACTATATTTTTGACCCTGTTATCGTTTGCAGACTTCAAGTGTCAAAGGTGAAGTACCATCTGAGCAGGCTGCTAGGAGACAACAACCAGAAGCAGTAGTCGATGTTGCAAAACCTGCAAGACCCAGATCTGCTGATTCTTGTCCTGTTATTACATCATCGCTAGCAGAAGTGAATCAAATGATAGCTGAGAAGAATAAATCTTTGGGGAATGTCATGCAGCAAAGTTTCAAACAAAACATGATTGCAACATTTCGGGAGCCTTCAATCTTGAAGTATTCAGTTCGTCCTTTGGCACCTGCAGGGGCACCTTTTGTCATGAATAGATTCAAGTTGGACAACCGTCCCATGGCATTTAAAATTGTCCCGCCTTTGCCAGACGGCCTAGCAAATGTGAGTCTTTGCTCACTCCCTTCCATATCTATGCATTATGTGCATTTTTTTATTACCTGGTGAAGTAAAATTCCCTGCCTCATAGAACCAGAAAATGGTTTTTTGCATGCTTGAAAACAGTGAATTTAGTGAACTGAAGTGATCCCAAAGTTTTTTTCCATATCTATTTTCTTTATTTTCCTTGAAAGGAAAATTTTAAATATATAAATAGGTCTTTGCAAGATTAAATTTTTAAAAAAAGGTGAACTGTATTATTATTGTATTAGGCATCTAATTCTAAAAAAATAAAAGCTACAGTATACTAAAATATCTTACACTCTGATAGCATAATCTAAGTAATCATATTGTATTACATTTTAGAGCATGTAATTCCTGTTCCTGCTCATGTCCTGAAATGAAATGAACATCAGGTGATATAGGTCGCACCTTTTCCTCCAGGCTAAATCAGAATGCAAAGGCTTTTTATTGTTCAGGATTACATTACTATAATTCTCTTAGTATTTGTCTGAGTAGATAATCTGTAATGAGGTGATGGTGTGCTAGGGACATGAATTTCATTCTCTAAGATAGCTCTATTTTTGTTGATCTTTGCACCTTTTCTGAGCTTTTCATATGCAACATTACATCCATCCCAAGGGAAAACAAATTTGAATATTGGTAGATGCTGGCAACATTGACATAATCTGTTTCCTGTTATATTGACTCTTGTAAGTTTCAAGTATCAGTATCAGCATAAACAATTAAACTGTTTTTTGTTATAAATTTTCAAGTATTGGTATCGCACACTTGAAACATAGAATAGGGTATGAGATTTATAATTGGTTATATGGAGAATTCTCTATGGATTTATGCATAAATACTAGCTAATGCATAAAAAATGTATTTGGAATATTATTCTAAATAATGAAGAAGTCTTTAAGAAATATGAAGCAAAGCTATGTCCTTGAGTTATTTGGAAATGAGAATTTAGATAAATCTGATGGTTAGACTCTTAAAGTTGCAAGAGGAGCAGTGAAATAGATGTTGCCAGTAAAAGAAGTTTTGAACAACATGTGATAGCTACACGATTTAAAGCTAGGGAATGAATCGTCATGCCCCTGAGAAACTTTAAAAAATCTCCATGCAGCCGCCCGAAAGATACCTGTAATGTTATTAGGGCAATGAATTGGACTGGCAAAGGCCATGGATTATTAATTATGCTAATATGCAAAAACTAGATGTAGAGTTGTTTTTGTCGTAATAGAACAATTGAAACTTGTTTGTTTCAGGAAAGCTTTGCAGAAAGTTGGCAGGGCTAGGGGGAAGGGTAACGGTTACCCGAAGGGGGTCTTGTGGAAGGGTGGCTCTGGAAGGAGAAGGGTCTTCGGGTGTGTAGAGCCATGGAAGGGTCTTCCGAAGGGGTTTTTGGGAGATTTTTAGGTCTTCTGATCTGCAAGGCAGACATTCATAAGGCACACAGGGATCTCTCCTGCGCAGACCCTCCAATGCCTAAGTCAAATGTTGTCATGCTGCGGAAGGATGCGAATGCAATGTGGATGAGTGTCAAATGGCATCTCCCGAAGGGGTGGAAGGTCTTCAGAAGGGCATGTGCAGAAGAGTCCAAAGGAGGTCTTTGGATCTTGGGGGAAGGATCCAAAGGACAAGGGGTTAGGGGGTATTTATACCCCTCGAAGTACTGGGACATGTGGCATCGAGGGCATGTGGCATAACCCTTTAGGTAAGGGTGTCCAGTTGTCATTGAGTTAGGCTTCGGGAGGACCAAGCATTTGGGGAAGCTAGTTCTTGAAGGGTCTATTAGGACCCTATAGTGGTTAGAAGGGTTTAAACAGTCGTAGGGAGGTTGTAACAATAGTTGACAGTTGTAACAAATAAACAGTAGGTTGTTAGCTACAGTTGTAGCAAAGTAACAGGAGGGTTGTAGTTGGGAGGTTAAACAGTTGAGGTGGTTGAAACAACCAATGAGGATGGGCCTATATAAAGGGTCTTTCCCTCTCAATAAAAGGGGACCGATGAATACTTTGACAACTTTCCAATTCCTTCTCTATCTCTCAATTTCCCTCTGTTCACTTCTCTCTCTCTCGTTTCTCCCTCTCTCTTTCTCTCTTCAATTTCTACCCTAATTCCCCTCACCAGAGGAGAATTATCTTGTCAGGACTGAGACCCTAATAGGGTCTTTGGAAGACTACCTTGGCCTTCAGGGAAACTAGTCCCCGAAGGGTCTTTGGAAGGCTACCTGGGCCTTCTGGAAAACTAGTCCTCAAAGGGTCTTTAGAAGGCTGCTCAGGGTCTTCGGGAACAAGCCCTTGAAGACCCTTCCAAGAGAAGGCATTCTCCCAGACTTGGCTGACTTCTCTAGGGGAACTACCTCGGAGGCCCTATGGAGGAAACCTCATGGAGGCTATGTTACAAATTACAACAAGAGTAATTTTGATAAAACTGCCTCCCTGATGCACAAGGCTCCCTGCTTTGTGAGGGTCTTCTTTTACATACATGTGAATTTATAAATGGAACAAATTTATCGGGAGGTGAAACCACTGGTTGGCTTGCTGTGGTGAACCAATTTCTAAGGGAGGTATATTCCAAGTGGGCTGGGGCAATTTAAAGCAGGAAGCAAATATGTACCCTAAAAATAGATATTTAAAAGGGGATTGTGACATCTATTAGTAATCTTTTCTATATAGCAGGAATGGGGCTTTGTTTCTTTTTTTTTTTCACGGTATAAGCTAATCGCACAATGGTTTTCTTTTTTTCACAGTATAAACTACCCCGTCATTCTGTTGTTTGATGTCTTAGAACACTTTCCCCTACTAAAATACAATTATTATGCATCTTATGATTGTAAAATTTTATTTTTGAATGGATTGATCAAATTTATGAATCTGTCTTTGTGCCTGTACTTTGTCTGTTGATGGTACAAACATTCTTGATATTACCAAGGTTGCTGCTCTGAAGGAGCACTTCTCAGCTTATGGTGAACTATCAGCCGTAGAGCTAGAAGATGTAGAACCTAGCAATGCAGAGGCATCCAAAAATTGTTCAGCACAATTATCTTTCACAACACGTCGTTCAGCTGAGAAGGCATTTACAAATGGCAGAAGCTGGCAAGGGCACCATTTGCAGTTCATTTGGATGGCTTCGAATAACTCTAGAAATGTCAATGGTGTTAGAGACAATCCTCCATCTGCTTCTATGGTCCCTTCAGATAATAACCTTAAGCCTGCAGAAGTCACACCTGCTGATTTATATGTTGCTGTCTCGGGAATTGGGGAATCGGAAAATTTAGAAAGAAAACAGAGTGGTGAGGGGCATATGGAACAGGATGAAGGTATGCAATCTGATTCATCGGAGATTTCATGCAAGAAACAGTCCCCTAAAGGGGATGGTTGTTGAGGATAGCCTAATTGCCATATTGTACAGTGAGGTAAATTTTTGATAAATTTAAAATTGAAGTTGTCTTGGCATTTTCTAAATTCTACTTTACAATTTTTCTTATCTTCTGCTTGAGTCATGTAAGGAAGGAATTCTAATTTTCGAGTGCCAACTCTGCACAAAGGGTTGGACAGTCTTCAATTATGTCATTCTCCAAATATTTAGGTATGTTTAGAAGGGAGGATTGACGTTGAAAAAACACTCTCAAAATAAACTGAAATGTTACAGGTCTTATTTTCTTTGAACATTTCCATTCACCATGCTATTATACCAATCATCTCGTGATGCTGGTTTTGATTTATGAAGTCTAGCCTTGTTCAATTGAGAGAAAACTTATCCTCCATAGACTTTACTAGTTTTCTGTTTGAACACCCAATTCTGACATTCAAGGGGTATAGAGAAGTCCAAGATCATGTCCTGTAACTTGGTACACTGAAGTTTTTATTTGATGTCCATCGGAAAGTAGTTGAAAGTTTTGGGCCAAAAACAAGGTAACATGCTTCATTTTTGTGAATGGATGGTAATTCATATTCATATTGACTAGGTCATATACTGAAGGTAGATCGATTATAAATCAATTATAGAAATTTTATGAACAGTTCCTGTAGTTTTGGACAGAAAAACAACATAACCTCTTATTCGAATCTCTCAAGAAATATATATGATAAGAGTAACCGCTCCATGATAGTCAGTCAAGAGTTGGAAACTGCCAGGTAAGGCAGTGGAAAAAAAAAAAAAATCTCTACAAAAAATGTAAAAAACTGTACACTTAAAACAAAATATACAAAATTGCATAATTACATATTTTTTCCCAAGATTTCCATCTGCAAGTACATCAAAAGCAGTTCAATCAAGCTAATGTTTTCAAGCCAGTGACGAAGCTTAGCCAGATGAGAATTTTAGCTCAAAAGCTCTTTCTAAGGCTAGCCATAGAGTGAAAGAGAATTTTAGCTCAAAAGCTCTTTCTAAGGCTAGCCATAGAGTGAAAGAGTACTAGGTGTTGTCCCGAGCAGCACAATCTAGTAGTTCTGGCAATTTTTGTAGGGATTCACTCTGTCATGGTTAGTCATTGTCCCGAGATCGAAATTGACTACCATTGGATTTTATGATTTATCCCCTATACTTTTTGTTGGGGTTCGGGTGGATGGGATGCCCAAGGGGGCGTAATCCCAAAGAGTATTGGCCCAACTAATAGTCTAGGGGCCTACCTTTTTTACCATTAATAGTGTGTCTAATGAGTCTATCTGTACGAGTCTCAGAGGAGTTGGGGACAGATCGATGTCCTTTCCTTGCAGACATTTCGTACCTAGGGCAAGTTTCATTTCAGCCAATGCCATTTTAGTTCTTTCTCCCGTACCTGGGTGGTTTAACTTTAACATAGATTGATTCCCTGGAGAGCCATTTCCATTCAGCCATCGCACCTCATCCATCATCATGGATCATGGTTTTCATTGTGGGATATGCTGTCAACTTCTGTGCGACTGCTGGATTCTTGGTTTTTTATCTTAAAAAAAATTGCAATTTGGGCATTGTCTTTATAGGTTAGACATTTTTTTGGGGTCTTACATAAGATATAGGACACCATTAGCCCGGACAACTAGCTTTACTGTTGTTTGGGGGGGGGGGGGCTTCAGCCAGATTTTGAGAGGTAGGCCAGGAGAGTGTGTGTTGTGAAAAAAAAAAAGGCAAACAAACACAATCTACCAACCCTTATTCCCCCTAGTTAGGGTCTACTATATGAATTATATCTTGTCAATCATTTGTCTATGTTCATATCTTTTAAGAACCCATTATAACTTAAGTCATGCCTAGTAGTTTGTCACAAAAATTCAGTCTTTCTCTACTATTTTTGCTATCAACCTTTTCTTACATTCCATCTACTCATGTTAATGTAAAGTTCCTTAAGTTGGCCCATATGTTTTTTCATTATTATGGTTGTGGGTTGTAAAGGAATTATTTACATTTCTTTGGCCCATATTATGCTCTCATGATTATATTTCCATAATCATACTTACTGATTGAGTTATAAAGTGGCAAACGTATGTATGTTCTTAATGGAAGAACGTAGTATAAATCTATGATTTTGGTCCCTAAGCTCATCATCTATTCTCTTCATCATACATCATCACTTGGGGTGTTTGAGAGTTTGGAAGAGCCAATACCAGAACTGAAAAAAACTACAATGGCAGGAGATACCTTTCATTTATTTTTTCACATTGATCTAAATGCTATTTTGGTGTTTGTAGCATATTAGATCATTTATGTATATCTAACAGTTTGTATCAAAGCACTCTTTGCCTTTGCCTTGACATTTTCAGTATTCTGAAAATTTTTCCAACATTCTGAAAATTTTTCTAATTAGATTATATGTTGAAATTTTGATTAGATCTACACGGTTGTGACATATTTTGATGATTTAAGTTTAGAAATCTTTGGGAAGTTGATTTGTGAGCATTCTGCAATTTAAATCATCAATTTTTATGGCTGGAATAGTGAGATTTAACTAGGTCTTCAAAACGGGTTGAAACCAGATCAAAATGACCCGACTGGAGGTTGAAGATGACACTATTGAATAGTATCAAGGATGGTTGGGCCTGTTTTTATGGGCTGATTTAATTAAATGGGTTTGGGCCTGTTTTCATGGGTTGATTTAATTAAATGGGTTTGGACCTGTTTTCTTGGACTGTTATTTAATTAAATGGGTTTGGACCTATTTTCATGAGTTGTTATTTAATTAAATGGGTTTGGGCCTATTTTTATGGACTATTATTTTAATTAAATGAATTTGGGCCTGTTTTCTTGGGCTAGTATTTTATTTTAATGGGCTTGTTTTTCCATGCTTATGTTTTAATTTAGCAATTGAGTGGAGTGTTTTAATTAACTATTGAGCTTGCTCTATTATTGGGCCTATTTAATTCATGGGTCATTTAATGTTTTAAATAGTGGGCTGCATGTTTAACCCATTATTAGGCCTACAAAATTGAGAATAGTTGCTGGCCCATTTTTGTTAAAAATAAAAATAAAGAATTTTGTATTTATTTACTTCAATTATTTGCATAAATTAATTTATTATGTCCATATTAATTTATGCAAAATATTGAATGAGTTCATAAATTAATAATATGTGCATAATATTATGATTAAATTATGCAATATTATTTTTTATGCATGAGATAACATATTGAGCATAGTTAAATCATGCAATTTAGATTATTTGCATAAAATTTAGTTTTATGCATAATATTTGAATGTCTAGTGATCCATATAATTTTAATTAATTAAGAATTAGCCACAACACCCTTAATTATATAAAATTACATATTATGTTTATTTGGGATCACATGAAGATTCATAGACATTAATTGTAATTAATTATACTTAATATAATAAATTTTATCTCAAAGAACTTTTATTATATTTATATAATTAATTAGGATAAAATATCAAATTACTCTCATAATATTCCCACAGGAATTATGAGTTAACATATAATTTGATGGTTTTATCATAAAGTTTATTTTGACAGAATTAATGTACCCATAAATTTTGAATTTAATATATAATTTGATAATTCTATTATAAAAAACACATGAATCTGCTTGAATTAAAAATTTAACCCACATGCAATTTTTATGGCATTAGATTCATTCATGTATGATTTACATTGGTAAAACATACAATTTATTTAATTAGACCTCAAATTTTTTATATAAGCATTTATGATATTTATGCAGCTTTACAACTTGCTAATTTCTCTTATATTCGTTACGATATTCTAAATTAACGGGTGATAACTTTAAAATATGGAAAGAGAGAATTTTTCTCCATTTAGAGTGGATGGACATTGATTATGTTATTAGGAAAGACAAGCCACAAGCAATCACTGATATTAGCACTGCAGCAGACATCGTGCTTCATGAACGATGGGAGTGATCTAATCACCTCAGCGTGATGTTCATTAAGACTAAAATTTCAGCTGGTATATGTGGTTCTGTCGATCAGCATGAAAAAGTCCAGGACTTGCTGAAAGCATTGATGATCAATTCATCACTTCAGATAAAGCACTAGCAAGCAGCCTAATTATGAAGTTTTCATTCTTAAGGCTCACCAGGGTAAAAGGTGTGCGTGAGCACATCATGCAGATGAGGGACATTGCGGCTCAACTTAAGAAACTCGAGATTACAATGTCTAATTCATTTCTGGTGCACTATATCCTGAACACTCTCCCATCACAATACGGGCCATTCAAAATCTCATACAACACTCATAAAGATAAGTGGTCAATTAATGAATTAATGACCATGTGTGTTCAAGAGGAAGGTAGGCTTGTGATGGAGCATGGTGAAAGTGAAATGCTGACTACAACACGAGGAAAAGGCAAATCTCAGGCCAATTAGAAAGGAAAGGGTAAAATACCACCCCAGACTGATATTAAGAAGAAGTCCAAGTGTTTCTTCTGTAAGAAGAAGGGACACATGAAGAAGGACTGCGCTAAATTCAAGAAATAGTTTGAGGATAAAGGTAATCTAATCTCGTTTATTTGTTATGAATCTAATATGGTTAATATTAATATTAACACTTGGTGGATTGACTCTGGCTTTACAATCCATATTGCAAACTTCTTGCAGGGTATGCAAAACCTAAGGAAGCTAGTGGGAAGTGAGCAAAACATCTTATCCGGAAACAAAATGGGCTTACATGTGGAGGCTATAGGGATGTGTGTTTTAACTTTAAGTGGTGGTTTTATTTTAAAACTAGATAGGACCTTTTATGTTCCAAGTTTTTCACAAAACTTGATTTCAGTTTCCAGACTTGTGCCTTTCGGATATTCTTTAAAATTTTTAGATACATCATTCAGTTTGTTTTGTAACTCTAATTGTGTTGGAAATGATATTTTGTCTAATGATTTTTATCGTATTAATTTACATGACAATACCATTTACAGTTCAATGTATGTTCATACTGGTACTAAAAGGTGTATTATTAACGAGGACTCATCTATATTATGACACCGAAGATTAGGACATATCTCCATAAAAAGAATTAAGAGATTAATAAAAGATGGGGTACTTAATACTCTAGCTTTTACTGATTTTGAAACATGTGTGGACTGCATTAAGGGAAAGCAGACCAACAAGTCTAAGAAAGGTGCGAATAGGAGTTCAGACATATTAGAAATCATACATACTGATATATGTAGTCCAAACATGGACTCACATGGTCAGAAATATTTCATCACCTATATTGATGATTACTCACGATATATGTATTTTTACTTGCTTCATAACAAAAGCGAAGCATTAGATGCATTTAAGATCTTTAAAACTGAAATAGAGAAATAATGTGGGAAATAAATAAAAATCATGAGATCAGACAGGGGTGGAGAATATTATGATAGATACACTAATGATGGACAAGTACCTGGTCCGTTCGCTAAATTTCTTCAAGAGCATGGAATAGTTGCTCAATACACCATGCCTGGTTCACCAAATCAGAATGGTGTGGCAGAAAGAAGAAATCGAACATTATTGGATATGGTGCGAAGTATGTTTAGTAGCTTCAATCTTCCTAAATCTTTATGGACTAAAGCACTAAAGATGGCTGTGTATATATTAAACTGGGTTCCAACAAAAGCTGTTCCAAAGACACCATTTGAATTATGGAGAGGTTGGAAATCGAGTTTGCGACATATGCGCATTTGGGGATGCCCGTCTAAAGTGAGAATTTATAATCCACAAGAGAAGAAGTTAGACCTGATTACCATTAATGGGCTTTTCATTAGATATGCCGAAAGGTTTAAAGGATACAGATTTTATTGTCCATCTCACAACACTAGGATTGTGGAATCAAGAAATGTCAAGTTTCTTGAGAATGACTTGATCAGTGGGAGCGATCATATTAAGAATGATATTCCTGAACATGATCATTCAGAACTTCAACCTTCCACCTCAAATGATAGATTGGTTATAGTTCACAACACCCTTCAAGTTTCAACTGGTGTTGAACAACTAATCAATGAAGTTCCACAAACTATTGACAACATTTCAGTGGATCAAGTAGTTCAGTAATTACCAGCACCTCCTGAACAACCAGTTGAATCACAAACTTTCAAGAAAATGTTGATACAACATTAAGAAGATTCATTAGAACTAAAAGGTCAGCAATACGTAGTGATTATGTAGTGTATCTACAAGAATCTGACTACACCATTGAAACCGGAAATGATCCTGAGTTATTTTCATAGGCCATGGGTTGCAAAGAGTCGGAATTATGGTATAATGCGATGAAGGAAGAGATGAGTTTTATGAAGAGTAACGGAGCCTGCGATTTTGTTGAGTTGTCTCATGATGCAAAAGCCATTGGCTGTAAACGGGTCTTTAAGACTAAGAAGGACTCATTAGGCAACATTGAGAGATACAAGGCAAGCCTCGTTGCTAAGGGATTCACTCAGAAGGAAGGAATCGATTACACATACCTTTTTTCATGTATCTAAGAAAGATTCCTTGCGCGTTATTATGACATTAGTAGCTCATTTTGACCTTGAGTTGCAACAAATAGATGTGAAAACCGCTTTTCTCAATGGAGATCTGGAAGATGAGATTTATGTAAACAACCTGAAGAATTCCCCTCTAATGATGGTGAGCATTTGGTTTGCAAGCTCAAGAAATCCATATACGGCCTAAAACAAGCGTCCCATTAATAGTATTTTAAATTCCATGAGATAATTTCTTCATTCTGATTTGTTGAAAACCCCATGGATCAATGTATATACCAAAAGGTCAGTGGAAGTAAGATTTGTTTTCTTGTTTTATACGTGGATGATATTTTGCTTGCAACTAATGATAAGGGTTTGCTGCATGAAGTAAAGCAATTCCTCTCTGAAAATTTTGATATGAAAGATATGGGTGAGACATCTTATGTCATTGGCATTAAGATCCATAGAGATAGATTTCAAGGCATCTTGGGTCTGTCTCAGGAAACCTATATCAATAAAATTTTAGAGAAATTTCGGATGAAGGATTACTCACCAAGTGTAGCTCCCATAGTGAAGGGTGATAGGTTCAATTTGAACCAATGCCTGAAGAACGATTTTGAAAGGGAACAAATGAAGAACATTCTATATGCTTCTGTTGTTGGAAGCCTAATGTATGCTCAGCTCTGTACAACGCCTAACATTGCATTTGTTGTGGGAATGTTAGGACGATATCAGAGTAATTCAGGTATGGACCATTGGAGAATTACAAAGAAAGTACTGAGGTACCTTCAAGGGACCAAGGACTACATGCTTATGTATAGACGGACAAATAATTTGGAAGTGATTGGCTACTTAGATTCCAACTTTGTTGGCTGCGTTAATTCTCGTAAATCGACATCAGGATACATTTTTATGATGGCCAGTGAAGTTGTATCATGGAGGAGTGCCAAGCAGACCTTGACTGCCACTTCTACTATGGAAGCCGAGTTCATCTCTTGTTTTGAGGTTATTTCGCACGGTGTATGGATCAAGAGTTTTATATCTAGGCTTAAGATTATGGATTCTATTTCTAAGCCATTAAGAGTTTTATGTGACAATTCAGCTGTTGTCTTTATGGTTAAGAATATCAAAAGTAGAATTCGAAGTAAATACATCGACATTAAGTATTTTGCCGTAAGGGAATGTGTTGAAGAAAAGAAAGTAGTCATTGAACACGTCAGTACTGAGTTAATGATTGCTGATCCTTTGACTAAAGGCATGCCACCATTGAAATTCAAGGGTCATGTTGACAAAATAGGACTTGGTTCCACTATGTAATTGTATACATTTGGTATATAGATGAAACTCTTGTTTATTGTAATGTTTTCTCATATTTATGTGCACCTTAATTTACTTGAAAAAACACATCTATATAGGACCAAGAATGAACATAAGGGTTATTCATTAAGTAATGTCGCCACATGAAGTATAATTCTTGAGAAACTGAATGCATTGTAATACATGGAAGGTAATACTCATTGTTAGAGGACTTACTGCCATAATTCATGTATTTATTTCTTAAGAAACGACAATCAATAAGATTACATTAAGGCACCAGATTAAACATTTGGACCAAGTGAGAGAATGTAAAGTTCCTTAAGCTGGCCCATATGTTTTTTCCTTATTATAGTTGTGGGTTGTAAAGGAATTATTTACATTTCTTTGGCCCATATTATGCTCTCATGATTATGTTTTCATAATCATACTTACTGATTGAGTTGTAAAATGGCAAACATATGTACGTTCTTGATGGAAGAACGTAGTATAAACCTATGGTTTTGGTCCCTAAGCTCATCATCCCTTCTCTTCATCATACACCATCACTTAGGGTGCTTGAGAGCTTGGAAGAGCTAATACCAGAACTGAAGAAAACTACAAAAAACTACAATGACTGGAGGTAACTTTCGTTTATTTTTCCACATTGATCTAAATGCTATTTTGGTGTTTGTAGCATGTTAGATCATTTATGTATGTCTAACAGTTAAATCACTAAATTTTCTTAATCACATATTTTACTTTCAATATGAGTCACTCTAACCCTATTTTGAATAAACCTCGTATCAAATTTTATCTTTACTTGCATGAGTATATATTCACTATATCATATTCATTTTATTTATATGAAATGAATTTTTGGACGTTTCTATTAGACAAATAAAACGATCTAACATGCTACAAATATCAAAATAGCATTTAGATCAATAAAAAAAATGGATCAAATATTACCTCCAGCCATTGTCGTTCCTTACGTTTTGGTCTGTTTCTACTGATTTGATTCTTCCAAACTCTTAAACACTCCAAATGATGGTGTATGATGAAAATAAAGGGATGATAAAGTTTAGGGAGCAGGACCATGAATCTATACAATATTCTTCTATTAAGAACATGTATCTATTATCACTTTACAACTCAATCAATAAGAAAACATAACTAGTATAAACTGAAAATATAATCATGAAAATATTTGGGTCATAATCAATCAAGGAGTTCCTTTATATCCCATAACCAATGCAATAATGGAAAAACATTTGGACCACAACTAAAGAACTTTATAGTTTCGTGTAATAAAACATAGACAGTCTTGTAGTTGTTCAATAGAATTTTTTTATTTTTTTAAACTTTAATGATATTTTATAATCTTATAAAACACTTAAAAGAGTTTCACTTTAACTATCCTTTCTTATGAATGACATTCTCAATAATCTCCAAATCTGTTTAGATAATTGATTCAAGATATTTAGATTAATCCTTTCTTAGAATGATTTTAATATTCAAGTCTCATTATGATATCATTCAAGACTACATTTTTACTTATATTTAATATTTTCAATTTATGATAAAAAAAAAATAGATAATGGCAATGGAGAGAAACCAACCAAGAGCTACCAACTAGTTCTTGGAAGAAGAATTTGACGAAAATTACCCTTTGCAATGGCAACACCCCCTAGAGACTAACTGGTCATTTTCTTCGATTGCAAAACCAGAGTCAATGCTAATGCCCTTTTCGTGGTGACTGCATGCTCTAGCGATTTGTACTTATTAGGCATTTCTTGCTCCACACTAGGTGGTTGCCTCCTCCTTTAGGGCCCCAAAGACTGGTTATTTTCTTTGACTGCAAAATCAATGTTGATGACAAATGCCCTCGTTGTGGTGATTGTGTGCTCTGGTGTGTTGTACTTCTTGGGCTTCTCTCTCGCCACATTGGGTGGTCGTCTCTTACTTTAGCAACAAGTGATGACAGCGTCTTCTCTTCGTGAAGAGCTTGCGAACCCGCCTTCTCCAGTGTTCACCCTGGCTTTTTGGCTTGCTCTGGTGGCTTTTTTTTGTTAGAGAAAACTCAATTTTTGATTAATTACCAATAATTTCTCTCTGGAGATTACCACCCTTACACGGTCTCTTACTGTTCGTACCCTTAATTTCAACAGAGGAGATAAATTACAGGCGGACTTTTGACCCTTGCCTAACTTGAGTATCGAACTCATGGCCTATTGATATTAATCCTACCATATCACTTGCACGTCACATACCTATGCCTTGAAGGAACCTATAATTTCTCACTTGAAAGATCATAACTTTGTGTCAATTGAAAACCACATTCCATAGAGGAAACACATAAGAGGTATGAAATATTTTGAAAGTAACACATTTATGTTCACATCTATTCTTGCTTACACAAAAAAAAAGTTATTATTTATGACTTGTATAGAATCAAAGACTAAGTAATAAGTGCTGAAAATGAAATAAAAAAATGTGTACCTTTTTCTTAAAATGAGATAAGAAGAATCAACCTATACTATAATAAAAAATATATTTAAAGAAAAAATCAATATTAGTGTGTCTTGGATCATGACCCACTTATAAAAATATTAGACCCCAAAATAAACAAATTCAAAGAAGCCCAAAGAATAAAAAAGAAAACCATGAAAGGATGGGAAACCCTTCTATCTAGGTCTCTCGAAGACCTTTTCATCTCAGTCTCTCGGAGATGTTTTTAGTAAGTAACTCTCATTTGGGTATTAAAGGAAGACTAATCTCTCTCAAAGATCTTCCGAATGTGGTCTTGGTCAAAACACGCCAACTAACCTTTGAAAATGATGTTTTGAAAGTCAGAACAAAAGATCATGAAATATTTGAATACTCTCTCATCTATCAGTTTTAGCCTCTATAAACAGAGATAACCCTCCATTACTTAGGTATGTAAAAAATACTACATAAAATACATGATTTTCTCTTCTGATTTCTAACATATTTAACTTGGATAATAGAGGGCCAGCGTTTTTTGACGGTCTTCTATTTATAAATTTCTTAAAGAATGAAAATTCTCTTTTAATTATAAATCTATTATTGTATCTCGATAACAACAAATATAAATGAAAGAATCCATCATTTTGCAATTGCCATTTTGAAATTGCCACAAATATAAATGACAGTGTTGTAATCATTCATTGCGAGAATCAACTTATTGAAGCAATTGGTGATAATGATCTCTTTCACTATAAATGGTTGGAGCTTTGCTTCTCTTAACAAGGGCGCACAACAGAGCTTTCTTGAGTTTGAAGGCCTAGCATTTAAGGTCGACAACAATTCATTTTCAATCGAAGATGCCCAATACAAACTGCCATCAAGATGGCGAAAAAAAAAACATATTTTATTTCCTATTAAGTTTTATATATCTCCATAAGAAGCTTGCAAATTCATTTTTGAGAATGTGGGGAAAGTGAGAATAATTGCGGTGTTCATGCACAAAGAACTATAATTATTTTTTTTATGACCCAATATTTGGGTTTTGCCTGCCTAGTTCTTGAGGAGATCGGCCTTCTCTCTAGTTCAGCTTTTAGGTAAATCGAATTCGGTCGCAAGTTTGTACACTCTTAAGCGAACACGTGGTTAGTTCCCGCTAAATGAGATATTTTTGTCTCCACCAAGAGTAAATCCCCTTGTCATACATAAGAAAATTTTAGAGTTTTACCACTTGTGCCCTGCGTTAAGGGCACAAAGAACTATAATTTATAAAAAGAAAAGATGGACAGAGAGAGTGAGAGAAAGAATTAATCTACTTTGCCCAAGAGATGTGCAAAGGAGCTTACTAAAGGGGGTAAAAAGACCAAAATGCCCTCATTCACATTACAAATTTATAAAATCTACTTTGTCCAAGAGATATACAGAAGGGCTTACCGAAGAAGGCAACGCGACGACAACGAAGCGGTGAGGTGAAGGCAATAGCAAGACAGCGGTTGCATCGACAGCCATGGGAAGGGAGAGAGGAGAGAGCAGCAGACAATAACGAATTTTGTAAATTTGTAATGTGAGTGAAGACATTTTGGTCTTTTTGACCCTATTCGATATACTCCTCTGTACATCTCTCGGGCAAAGTAACACTGCTCGAGAAGAAAAGGTAGACCATTCAATTTTTACCTCAAATTTTTATTCTATATTCTAGATTTAAATTTTTTCCTTTTACTTAAATAATTATTATAGAAAAATTGGTAGTTTCTTTGATAATGAAAACTTTGAGATGTTTTATCTGTTGAAAATTTTCCAAGTCCTAACAAGTACCATCACTTGCTAACGCGTCACACCCACACCTATACATAAAAAATTGAAACCTTGGCCTTTGATACATGGAAACAATGAAAGAGTGTTGTTTCAACGTTTCCTTGCTCCCAAATGCTAAGAAATGCTAAAAAAAAAAAAATTATATTATTTTTATAATTTAAAAAATATTTTAAGATCATTTTATATTACTAGAAAAATATTAAAAATATATTTCTCATTTAAAAAAATATTTTTATTCCAAGACCATGTTAGAGACTAAAGCAATTACGTCTTTGTTGTCCCGAAGACAACGTTAAAGATAAAAACAACTTGTCCTTATATTTTTTTTAATAAATATTAGAATTTATGTTTATATTTAATTAAATAATTATTTTTTATAATTTTTATATTAATAATTATATTTACAAAAAATCTTATATTTTTTATTTACGTATTTTTTCGCATTTTTATTTTTATTTTTTTTGTAAAATATTATTTTCTCATTTACTTTCGTTTCGTATCATATTTATTTTTTATTTTTATTTTCATACAACTTAAACGTTGTCAACACGTACATAAGTTCGTGTTTCAAAATCTAGGTTTAAGCAACAAATCACATGGACATGGGTTAAATGAATATTTACCAAAAATTTTACATGTTCATACTCTCTTTTAAATTTACATCATTGCTTATGGTGAAAATATTTAATGTGGCATCACTATAAATAATAAATTGTTATATATTTGTATTATAAATAATTATAGTTAGTATTTTATATTTTAAAATATAATTTATTTCTACTAATTGTTAATCTGAATGTATCGTAATTTATTATTGAATGAAAATAATATGTTAGTACGAGTATGTAGTATCACTCATTACATTAAATATTTTATCTTGCTAATGGTTTATTCTACTATCATGGTAGCAATTTAGTTGGCTAGGAGTTTTTTTTTTTTTCTCTTGAATTGTTTGTAAAATCAATTAGATTTATGAAGTGAAATGAGAAACAACAATCAATATAAAAGATAATGTTGTGTCTTGGTTGATGTTAAGGTGACAGATTCGTTTTCTTAATAGTAATTATAATTTAAATTGATATTTTTAAGAGAGTAAATATTCGATTTATTTGAAATAATTGAATCGAGGGTATTTTAGTATTTTAAATTGATAGACGTCTATCGAGAGTGATTTTTTGTCGGGAAATTCTATTTGCAACCATACAATTTACTCATCGCAACCATTGTAATTAAAATATTAAATTTTACTATTTGCAACCCTTGAATTTACTCTTTGCAACTATTTACATACCAAATATACCTTCCACACACTCATCCCTCAAAACACACACCCACGCGCGTCAAACCCTAGTCTTCTTCTTCTTCTTCTTCAGACCACTCGTGACAGCACCGCTGACCTCTCTCCATCACCCATTTTGCTTGTGTCGTCCAGCCTCTTCCTTTTCCTTGGAGTCCCCGAAATCGAAATCGCATAATAGGTAAGCCATTTAATTTGATTTAGAAGCCACCAATCGGAGGTGTGTCTCGTTAGAGTTGAACTCCGAGAACGTGACACCGTTTTGGAACCCCGAACATCGAGTTTTGGGAGAATTGGGGTTCTCCGAAACTCGTTATTTGAGGAAAAATTTCCCCTCGAACAGCGAAGTTCGGGACGCCCCACTCTCCCGAAAATCGCTGTTCGGGGGAAAAATTGGCCCCCAAACAGCGATGTTCGGGGAAGCCTCACTCCTTCGAAACTCGTTGTTCGGGGAGGGGGCGGGGTTCCCCGTTCGGGGGGAAATTTTTCCCCGAACAGTGAGTTTCGGGGAAACCCAACTCCCCCGAAACTCGATGCTCGGGGGTTCCCAAACCTGATTAATTTTTAATTAATTTTTTTAATTAAAATTAATAATTTATTTTTAATTAATGTAAATACAAAATTTGTTTTTAAAAAATATTAATAATTTGTGTGTTTAGTGTAATTGTGCAGATATTCATGAATTTGTGTTTTAAAAATATTAATAATTTGTGTGTTGTATAATTGTATATAATTGTATAAATATGGTACGCGGCAGAAGGAATGAAGCAGAACGAGCTATTCCTTCTTCATCTCGACAACGTCCCACTGCATCGAGGAGAAGGAGAAGAGTGGAGGGTACTAGTGAGCCACTAAATGTATCAGAGGCAGTAGATCCATCTGTTTCAGAGTCACATGTCTCACCATCTCATGAAAAGCAATCTCATGAAGAACAACTACCCCAGGATGATATTTCAGTTGGACCACTACCTGGAGGGCCTCACGATCCATCCATTCTAAAAAGCTTTAAAAATCATGTTGCGTTTGCAATATGGTCAAGAGAGGTAAGTTATCTTAATTTTTTTGTTACACGAATGTTATTATTATAATTTAAATAATTAAGTATTTTATTATTTTAACAGAAAATAGGGGTATTAAAATGTAGAAGTCATGGATTAAAAATTCCTGAATGGGTATTAAATAATCAACGTGTTCGTGATATCGTTATGGGCTCTAGTTTATCACCTTTGATAAATTGCACGTATCGTTTTACAAATGCTACGATTGTGTCAGCATTTACAGAAAGATGGCAACCAGAGACGAATACATTTCATTTACCATTTGGAGAGCTAAGTATAACATTATATGATGTCTCATCTATTTTGAAAATTCCATTGAATGGAAGATCTGTATCTATCCCTTATCATTTGAGTAGTAATGAAGCTCGAGATTTATTATCTAATTTACTTGGGATTCCAATAGATGTAGCAGCTCAACAAATTGCAGAAAATAGAGGACCATTTGTAAAGTTAGATTGGTTGAGAAAAACATTCATGCATATACTAGATTCAGTTTCCAACGAAGAAATCCAACATGCCAGTACAACATATCTCTTATTTTTATTAGGTTATACCTTATTTGTAGATAAGAGTGGTATATTAGTTTCAGTTGCATATTTGACATTATTAGATAATTTGAGTATGGTTGGTAGTTATGCATGGGAGTTGCGTGCCTAGCATATTTATATAGACATCTTGGCATTGCGAGTAGACGAGAGGTGAAGAGTATCAGTGGATATCTTACGTTACTTGAGGTAATTATTTTAATTTCATAACTCTATATTAATGTATTTATTTGAGGTAATTATTAATAATTGTTTATATTAAATTTATACAAGTATGGGTATATGAACATTTTCAGTTAACTAGAAATAAATACAATTTGTTATATAGTGAGGAGCAACCACGGGCTCTTCATTGGCTACCTATTCGTGAAAGTGATATTTTACAATCTCTCAGGGAGCAGATTGGTGATTTGTTACCAGACGAGGTATTTTATTTGCACACTATAATTTTATAAATTAATTAATATAGTCTGAAATTAAATTTTAAATTAAAAAAAATACTTGCAAGTAATTTGAATGTCGTATTGGAGGGCTCGTGCACATCACCCATTACCAGAGATTACATTTTTCTCGGGTTGTTTGAAATGTGGAGGTATTATCGAACCATATCATCCTAAAAGAGTGTTACGACAATTTGAATATGTGCAAACTATTTCTCTACCTCCATTATCACCTATTGAAGTTAGGCGAGGTGCAGGTACGACATCATATCGAGTTATTTATGCATTTATGGACGATAGTTGGAATCAGTAGAATACTCATTTATTACCACCACATCGACGCGGTAGACCTTGTGAAGTTCCATGACACTTTACACATGATTATTTCTCATGGTATACACCTATTACTCACGCATTGATACAAAATCTGGCACGTCGATCAAGATTCGATAGAGGTCGTGAAGATCTATTAAGTCTTGCTAAAATAGTAAGATTTTAAGTTTATGTTTAAGTTATTATTCAATATAATTTATTTAAATTAAATAAAATTGATATAATTTTTTTTTCAGCGTAATCGACTTGCATTATATGCTCTCAATCTTACTATATCAAGTGTAGAACCCGTATCTTCTGATGCTTGGAAAGAGACGTGTATTACCGTAAATCATATTCTATCATCTTCTGCGGGATTCAATTCATCATTCGCGGGTGATACTGGTGGAGCCTCCACATCTCGTGCTTCTCAACCCCCTAATCAAGATGAGCAAGACTAGTTCAACCAATCGAGTATTGAATGAATTAATTATTATTATTAGTAGTTTTATTTGCTGTATTTTCAATGTGGATTAAAATTTAAGTTATTTGTAATAATATTTTATTATTAGTTTTAATTTAATGTAATTTTATGTAATATTTCTTTCTCTTTTACATTTAACTAAAAAATTAAATTTAAATCAATTAAAGAAAAAAAACAAAAGAAAATATAAATTTTGATGTAACTTTAAAAAAAATTAAGAAAACTAAAATTAGAACAACTCAAAAGAAATATCAAAAGAAATATAAATATAAATGTTGATATAACTTTAAAAATTATTAAAATTAAAGCAACTAAACAAATTAAAATTAAAGAAATATAAATTTAATGTAACTTTGTATGTAATTAAAGAAATATAAATTTAATATAAGTTTTGATGTAACTGTAAAAAGTAGAAAGATGCTCTCGACAGACCCTTGACTTCGAGATTTTTAAATACTCTCGAATTCATGGGTTCGCTGATTGGGAATAGTTCCAAACTCTGGAGTTCAGAATTTACAAATTCTCATGAATCTCCAATTTCGAAATTTATAAATCCTCCAGAATATCAAGTTTCGGAAATTGAGGATAGTACCGAATCTCTAAATTCGGGGATGGTGTATATTCCCGAATTTCGAGATTCGGATATCTCGCCCAGCCCCGAACATCTCAGTTCGGGAATGCTGGGCGTTCTCGAATCTCGAGATTCGAATATCCCTTAAAATTAAAGAAAAATTAAAACAAAACAAATATAAATTTTAATGTAACTTAAAAAATAAATAAAAAAACTAAATTAAAGTAACTGAAAAAAATTATAACTAAACAAATCTTAATTTTGATGTAACTTTAAAAAAACTAAAAAAAATAAAATTCAAGAAATATACATTTAATATAAATTTTGATGTAACTTAAAAAAATCACACTCACGTTATATTCTAAAAATAATGTATTTTTATTTTTTTAATTATTAAAAAATAAAAAGATATTTACCGCTCTTGAACGACCCCGAAGTGGGACACATTCAAATTCTTGAATCTGAGGCCTCCGAACCCTCGACTTCGGGATTTATAAATCCTTTTGAATCTCTAAATTCGATGAATGGGGATGTTCCCGAATCCCTGAGTTCAGGATATATAAATCCTCCCGAATCTCTAATTTCGGTTATTAGTAATGTTTCTGAATCCCCAACTTTGTGAAATATAAATTCTCCCGAGTCTCTGGATTCGGTGATTGAGAACGTTACCGAACCCCCAAATTTGGGAAACATAAATCCTCCCAAATCTTTGAATTCGGTGATTGAGGATGTTCCCGAACCACCAAATTCAGAAAATATAAATCCTCCTGAATCTCTACCTTCAGTGATGGAAGATGCTACCAAACCCGAATCTCTGACTTCGGTGATTGGAGATATTCCCGAACTCCTAAGTTCGGGGATTTTGGGCGTCCCCGAATCCTGGGGTTCGGATGTCACCAATCTCAGTAGTTTTAATTTAATTTTATGTACTAAAATACTAAAATTAAGGTAATTGAAGAAAAATTAAAATAAAATAAATATAAATTTTGGTGTAAGTTTAAATAATACTTAAAAAATCTAAACTTAAAGCAACCAAAAACATCATCAATGGTGTTTGGATACAAATCACATTTTATAAAAACATCACATATTCTATACACAACAACAACTATAACTAATACAACTATAATTTTATAAAAAAAAAACTTGATAAAAAAAGTACCACACATTTTTCTCATCCTTCACTTAAACCAATAACATTACATTCAAATTTTTATCATCCATCACTTAAATCAATAATATCCTTAGTTGCCGCATTTTTGTCAATCATAGACATAAAAACTTCAATTCTAGCTATATATGGTGTTATCCATTCTCGTGCACTATCAGCTCGATATGTATGCCACTTCAGTGCAATTGGAGATACTGGGGAGTTTGATTTAAGAAATACCTGAAAAATAATAATAATATATATTATTAATAACAATCTAATAACTATATAATTATCTAAATATAGAAGATAAGAAATAAGAATACCTGAACAAAATGACAATCATTCACAAAACCGATGCTGATAATTCTATGTTGTAGTGATGGAGGAGGCACTGATCTTAGTGGAAGATAGGTAAGACATTGAAGTCTACACAAATGGATCAAGACCACATTATACTTTGAAGTAATCAAATGTCCCATGTCAGGTAATATCATCCAGTGTTGAGGAAGTGCAACAGACTCAAAGCAAGATAGTGTATATATTAACTCATCAACACGCATATTAGATCCGTATAATTGTGAATACTCAGCATAAAAAACATATAACCCTTCAATCAGATTAAGACAAATATCTCCCAAATTTTGCTCACTTATACCAAGTAATGCAATAATGGCACAAAACCCACAATGTCCATCAGAATCTACATTAACAATATTGTGTATGAAATATTATATGTTTGGTGGGAAAGAATCATCATAATCTCGCAATCTATGTTTCACATTCGCTCGAGATTTTGAAAGTTTACATTCCTTCCCTATCTTTCTTGAACTCTGTATCAGTGGGGTTGTATTATCATGAGAAGATTGTACTATTTCAAAGTACGAAGGATCACGTCTGGTAGAACTATCAAAATGATGTTTTTTCTTTGAGGATGGCTTACCTTTTGTTTTAACTTTAACACTTGGCGACATCAATGAAGTTGTAGCAGAATGAGTTAACTCTCTCAATTTTTGTTTCAATATTAATTTACCTGTTTCTGATTCTAACTAAAACTTCTTATATATTCTCTATCTCTGGCTCAATCATCAATAGAGATGACATATCATCATCATAAGTAGTCTGCATCAAATGTAACTTTCTTCAATGAGGATGCACAACTAATAAGGGAATTGGTCGTCCTTGAATGATAAACTCTGCAATTTCATGTGCACATGGCAAACCATGTGTACTTCTTATCACACATCCACATGCAATCTTATCCACCCCCAATTTTTTGAGCTATCTCCGTTTCCTTTAACACCATATTCATTGCATTTCTAGAGATAATACCTCGTAATTCTCTGAAAATTTCTGGTTTGAAATTATGTTGCACCAATGTGAAGCTCTTCTCAAACGATCCTTTGATCTCAGTATGCTGTATCTCAATAAGAGAGTTGATGATTGTCCATGATGACTCAAAATCACCTTGAGATGATCCAAGATGTCTTTTCAGCTTTGCATGTGCACTCTCAGCCCTTGAACAAAAGCATATTGATATATTAGATATCTTAATTTCTGAGTATATTATAATATAAATAATAAATAAGGATATATGAGATATGAGGTTTAAAAATAATACATGTTAGTAGTAACATTCCCAAAATGCATTATCTTATTTGTCCACGCTGCAATAAATTTTTTCTTATAATTATTCAACCATGCATTTCTCACATAATCAAGTGCATTATCATATACATGATACTCAACTGTTAAGTCATGAAGACGACGTTCATATTCAGTCTCAGGTGAGGCAAATATAACAAGTTGCCAACCTAATATAAACTTCTCCCATGTCTCATTTCTATCAAAGAACTTCTTACAATTGACGAGTATATTTTTTGATATATGCCACCTGCATAATAAGGTCGTAGTATTTGGAAACACTTTATGTATTGCATTCATCAATGCTAATTCTCGGTCCGTAACAACTACTCTTGGAAATATATTAGATCCCATCAAACTCTTTAATCTTTCTATTGCCCATGTGTAGTTATTCTCGTATTCATGATCCATGAATGCAAATGCAATAGGGAAAGTCAATTCAGTGGATGTTACACCAACAATCTGAAGCTGTGGATATCTGTACCTATTAGTTTTGTACAAATAGTCTATTATTAAAACATGGGGGAAGACCTTTAATAACTCTATAGCCATCGGATGAGCTCAAAATAAATTTATAATATAATCTGTTGATCTCTCACATCTATGCCACTCCACGTAATTACATTCTCATAATTTCTTCATCAACTGTTGCATTTGTGATCAACTACATTTTTCTATAAGTCTATATCTTTGACGTGCATTATATATAGTTTTAATAGTAGTAACGTTTCTATCATCCTGTGCCTTTATAGCCATCAAAATATTTTTAGGCTTCACAAGATTATTAAACATTGTATTCAATATTTCTTTCTTTTTTTCTGTAAGCTGCCCTGCATATAAATTACCCTCAAATTGAGTTGACGGTGCATGATTATGAAATCCACATGTAATCTTCAACTTCCGTTGTCCCTCTAAAACTTTCACGCCAATTAATTGAAATGGACAATCACATTTCTTTGAACCCGTACACTTACGTTTTAATTCTTCCCCTGATTATTCTTTTTTTTTATAGTCTATATTTTCCACCCCTTTCACAAGCAAAGTGAACTTTAAATGGCCTTCCGGGACCCCTACATTCAGAACCCTTTATGACGATAACAATTTCATTTTCTTTTCCAACTTGTCTAACCCATCCAATAAGATCTTATTTACTGTTAAACAGTTGATAAAAAAAATAGAATTCAAATATTGTTCAAATAATAATGAAATAAAAGTTTAATAAAAATGTATGATACCTCATTGGTAGTAAACGGTTCAATAGTATCAAATGATTGTTGAAATGAAAAAAAATTTATGTAAATAAAAAACATAAACAATTTGAAAATATTGTTCAAATAATAATTAAATGAAAGTTTAATAATATATGATACCTGATTGTTAGTAAACGGTTCAATAGCTGACGGTTGAACAAAAAAAAAAAAAAGTAAATAAAAAACATAAATAATTTAAAGTAACGGAATATGCTGACTCCCCGAACCGAAGGATTCGAGGCATCCTCGAGTTTCCGAATCTTTCAATTCGGATACTTAATGAGTCATCCAGTCTTTTGATTCGGGATGTATCAACTCTCCAGAATCCAAGGATTCGGGATACACTCATTCCCCCGAATTCGAGGATTTGAGGATCCCAATCTGTTGATGATAAACAAATTTAAAAATACAACAAATTTTTAAATACCTCATGGATTTCATCATCTTCTTTCTCGCCGGAACAAAAAATAGTTATTATCTTCTTCGTAAAACTCTGTAAACATTTGTCTATAATAATCTTCCATGCTTAAGTTGCATATGATGAGTAGAAATGTGCTTAGTAATCTTCAGTTGTTCAAATCTTTTGTCTTATTCAAATCTTCTGTGTTGATAATACTTGTTTTGTAATGCTGGATGTTGAATAATAATGGTTGCGTGGTGTGAGTGAGTAAATGAGTTCAGATATGACAAGTAAAGTGGCTGTGGTGATGGTGGGTGAGAAATTGTGTCCACACGCTTGAAAGAGTAATGATAAGTGGTTGAGCGTACAAAATTTAAATAAAGGGTAAATATAAGATTTTATCTGAGAGTTATTTAGGAATATTAAAAATAGGTTACGGAGAGCAAAACTAATGATTGCAAATAGAATATCCCTTTTTTGTCAATAAAAAGCAATTTTCTGTAATTAGGGTTGCAAACAGGCGTATTGCTAAATCGAAGCCATATGACAAACCCTAGTTGAAATACCGTCTATATTTCTTCAACAATTCAGATACTTCATCGCTACATCAGGCAATCTGCTCTCTCTTTCTACCCTTACAGAATTCGTAAGTGACAATGGCAGCCCTCACGGCGCTCAACGACGAAGTTGTTCGCAGTATGGCAATCGGAGCCGTTTTCTCTGATTTCGTGAGTTTCTCTTCCGTTTCTGGCTCACGGTCTTGAAAGCAATTCGTGTTTATTCTCCGGTTTCATTAAGATATGGAGGGATTGCGGTTATAGAATCAGTTTCCGATGCGCTTCACTTGCGGATAACTGTAACTTAATAGGAGAGGAAAGACTGATGGCAACAATTGTATATTTCGCGTAGCTCTAAAATTCGTTCGATCAGTTACGAAATTGATGTTAAAATGGTAATAACTGGCGGTGCGAAACTTGTTTTTTCGCTTGTTAAGATGTGCTGAATGGTGAAAGCGAAATGGTAAATCCCACAGAACATGGTGATGGTCACAAATCATATTACTTTTCTTAGCCACTGAATGCATTGCTTGAAGTAGTAGACGAGAAAATCAATTCTGCCTTGGGTAATAGTGGTTGTAAGATGTGTCAACAGACGTTGCTCTTTATCCATCAACGTCTGTTTATGTAATTAAGTGGCCTAGCTTCAACTCTTTTTGATTTCTGTTTTCCATCGGAATAGGTTTCTTTTTCCTGGGATCTGGGATGCTTTTTTCTCTGTATTTTCAAGGCTTTTCAATTCATTTTTAATTAAAGTGCCGATCCAGGTGCTATGGAGAAAAGCTCTTCTGTCTATCACAACCATATGATGCCTGACCTATTTGCAGTAACCTTTTGCTTAGTATGCTTACAGCTTACCATACCCCTTTGTTCATCTCATTCCTTGAATGCTCCTTCCCTCTTTCAACGGGCTTCACCATGGCACCTTCTTTGTTCCTCCGTATGGTATTGCCATGCCTAAACCTTGTTTATATACTATATAATACATGCATAGGTAGTCATTTAGTTTGAAAATTCAAAGTAATTTTCATCTGTAAGAAGATAAGCAGTACCTTGTTTTGTTTTCAATGTGGGATATCTTTCACCTTATGACTTGAAATTATATATCTCATTTCCTGTACAAACCTCCGTTTTTGCTATTTGGCAATTGAAAAAGAATACTCAAATATCTATGTGTTCATATGTGTGGATGCATCAATGATAGATTTATGAGTTGGCAATTTTGTCAAGGTTGGATTAGAAGCAATTTTGAGGCAATGACAAAGAAAAATAAAATTGGGGACTGGGATGCTATCTTGCTTGTCTGCCAATTAGTACCCAACCCTCATTTAGTTGTTTGAATCAACAAGGTGAGTTGCTTAAATGTATTCATTATCACGACTCAAGGAGAATTAAAGGGTAATACAGTAATAGGCTTATGATAATTATTAGGAGATATTATAGCAATTGGTTAGGAGCACATGGGTGAGTTGGAACGCTGTTAGGAGTCTGTTATGCCTATATAAGGTTGCTGTAAATAGATGAGAGGGGTTATGCTTGAATTAAACGAATGAAACTCTCATTTCTCTCTCTAAGATTTCTCTCCAATCTCCTTCTTGTTTCCCCCCCCTTTCTTTCAATATCTCCCACTCTTTCTACTGATTTCCCCCTTCCTTCAATTCTGATTTCTCTCCTAATTCCTACCACAATCCTAGCTAACCCTAGGAATGTGACAAATGGTATCAGAGTGGTTCGTTCCTCGGCCATCCTTTATGTTAAGTAATTCTAGTGATCGTAGCAACAATTAGCGTTCGGTGAATTTCCGGCGAGACATGCAAACTCTTGAGGAGCTGCAATAGAATTGATGGAACTCATAGGGAGCTCCAACAGAGTCAATCGAATCCTCAGGAGACTGCAATAAAGCCCGTCCTAAGCCTTTGATTAGTTCGACTACAACTCAGCGACAGTCCTTAGCTGTTGAATTGGACCTGGACGATTCCGGAAGGTGGTTTCCAAAGTGGAATTTAGGCAACTTCTAAAGCCATATTAGAGTTGCTGAAGCAGAGTTAGCGAATTCGGGTCGAGGCGAAGATGAGTGAATTCTGGAACCAATGATGGTGATTGGGCGAGTAGGAAGATGCGACTCTCTGCGAAATTAGTTGAGTAGAGGTTTAAGGTGAAGTCTAACGGTGATTGGGCGAGAAGGAAGACGAGACTCTGTGAAATCGACCTAGTAGTAGTTTGGTGAGTCCGATGAATTCAACAGTGTCGGCAATAGATTGTAGGGCGGAGAGCGATTCAATCGAGAGAAAGAGCAAGGAAACTCGGCTCGGAACTGAAGGTGAATTAGACAGTGAGTGCGATTCCATAAGGAGATTCAGGTAACCTTCAGTGCGAACTTGGAAACGAATAAGAAGAGTGACTCTTGATTGTGAATTTACTGAGTGTTGGTCAGGAATTCCAAACGAGCAGGCCTGACGATTCTAAATTAGAAGGTGACTTGGCTAGGCAGATCCGTTTGTGATTCCGACAAATCTTAACGGTTGGGCTCGTGTTTTGGAAAGCGCAATTGAAAGGTTCGATTAGGCAAGTAGTGGAGGAACAAGTGGAGTTGATCTAAGTTAGGTCACTGTAATCTAGTGACCCACACTTCCTAGTTGTGAATTCAACAACTTCCAACAGCTAATTCCAGCGAGTTCGATTGGTCTCGGCTGTTGAAATCGAGAATGATCGTAACTGAAAGGGAGTAGTAATTCTTGGTTCTGAAGTTGTAGTGGTTTTATAAAAATTTCAAACAACAACTTATCCAACAGATCTAGCTAATTTTGGCGATCCTCAATTGCTGTGATTTTGATTGTGATTTTCGACTGACAATTAGATGATCTAGAGGACTCTAGAAGGCCGATCAAGTTGCTGTAATTGTGCGACTTCTCCCACTGCTACAATAGACTTGACCTTGAAGCAAAACAGTGGCTGCAATTTGCCACTTATTAGATCAATTTTAGAGGTGACTGGGTGAGGCAGTTACAGAAGGGAAGTGTGGGGAATTAGGATGGAACGAGCTGCGGTTTCTTAGCCTATTGCTTTTCCAGCCAGTGAGATTTTGGCCAGGAGGAGTAGTGCATGAAGGAGACCAATGGAGTCTCAATTGCAAACGAAGGATGCTGCATTTTCAGTGGGATGTCCTGCTTGTGAAGCTTTAGGAAGCAGTGCGCACATGAGACAATCGAAGCCTCAATGGCAGCAGAAGAAGGCTGCATATTCAGTTAGTAGCAACAGGAGTCATGAACATTTTAGCCAAAGGAATAAAGCAATGGAAAGGCTGAATAATGAGTCTAGCCGAATTAAAAAAAAACCCAACAGCATGATTTATGGAGAGTGCAAGGAATTCAGATGTTGCTTACCTCCAACGTGGAGTGGAAGAAGGATATTGGTTTCGGAGGAATTGACAAGGAAGGTGGCTGTCACAACAGAAATTTTGAGGGCTTGGTCTAAGGTGTTTGGATAAAAAGAAAATTAAAGGAACATTCCGATTCCTTTGGAAAGGAGGCTGTTGATGAGAATGATCCATATGATAATCTTGGAAGTCCAAAACAAGAGATGCTTGAGGCATTCAATCAGTTGACAAGAATGACAAGAGACACCAAGGAATTTCTGGAATCAAATAGGGATTCACCTACAGTGATTGAGAAGTTAGAAGAAGAAATAATACCCTAAGATGCACTTGCTGTAAGGCTGCAAGGAAATAATAGGGAAGCAATTGGCGAAGTGATAAGAGGAAGCCAAAGCCAGCTCGTTACCCCGGGTGGCTGGTGCGTGGGTGGAAGGATTTGGTGGTGTTCCAGATCAGAAGTTTGTGGGAAATGGAATAGCATTGGATTAGGAAAATCTGATTGAAGGACCAGCAATCTATACAGATATTGGTGCTGGAATTCTTCCTCCGATTCTGGACCTACTGGAAGCGAAGAGTGGGAGTACCTGCAACATTTATCCTAGGCTGGGTCAAGATTGTGATGGACCACATGTAGTTAAAGAATGCCCTAAGTATATTACTCCTTTGTCTTTGGCTCCGAAGAAGGCTGAGTCATCCTTCGTTGGGGTTATAATAGGTATTAGACAGCCCCTAGTGCGGGTTTTGGCAAGAAGGCTATGGGAGATAGCTAAAGAAGTTGAAGATTTTGCTGAAGGAAACAAAACTCCCGCTGCTGTGTTATTTTTTTCTTCTACTGGAAAATCCGAGTTGCTGTCTACTGCATGGTGGGATGAACCAATGGCTGATTGTGTTCTTAAAGTGGAGACCAATCTTGATTGGGCAGCTATTATAGAAGGTGGGTGTATTAGATTTGAACTCTATCAGGTTGCTTCCAATGAAGTTCTAGGCCAAGTTACGCTTGGGATTGATCTTGGACACTTAAGAACGAGGAAGAAGAAGAGGCCTAAAAGGAGAAAGAAAGAAAGAAAGATAAATCCGATAGAGAAGGCGGGAATTGGATGAAGCAATAGTTACTTGCTACAAGTTCTTGGGGACAAGAACTCTCTCAAGGAGGGGGGAATTGTCATGACTCAAGGAGAATTAAAGGGGTAATATAGTAATAGGCTTATAATAATTGTTAGGAGATATTATAGCAATCGGTTAGGAGCACATGGGTGAGTTGGAATGCTGTTAGGAGTCTGTTATGCCTATATAAGGCTACTGTAAACAGATGGGAGGGGTTATGCTTGAATTAAATGAATGAAACTCTCATTTCTTCTTTAAGATTTCTCTCCAATCTACCTCTTGTTTCTCCCCCCTTTCTTTCAATATCTCCCCCTCTTTCTACTGATTTCCCCCTTCCTTCAATTCTGATTCTTCTCCTAATTCCTATCACAATCCTAGCTAACCCTAGGAATGTGACATGCATGTCATGAGTTAAAAATGAATGGATAATATCTCCCTTAACATGTCACCTCATTTGAGACCTTTTTGGTGGTGAGACTTTCTATTGCCTTCAAGCTGACTGACATCTTCACTTAGGTCCACATATGGATTCCCATTGTCTGATTTCCTTGGTTGTGGTTCCATTTTAAAAAGACAATTATATTTGAATCATAGCACATGATAAAAGTTTTCTAAATTCACGAAAGTAAAATTTTCTTTTATTTATTTGGTTGTGGAATAAATTTTTTTCATTTTTTTTTCAGTGGGCTTGCTTCACCTGTTGAATAATTTATGTTATAGGTTGGAAAGATAAATTCACTCGACTTTCATCGTACTGCTGATTTACTTGTTACGGCTAGCGAGGATGATTCAGTCCGGCTATATGACATAGCAAATGCAAAGTAAGTACTCAATATTTTGATAAAGACATGTTAAAAATTGCTACCAAAGTGATCATGGCCCTCTTGTTTGACTTTGTAGTATCTGTTATGCTCTCTACATTGTTAAAGTAGCCTAAATTGGTTTTTTATGTGAATCTACTATGGAGAAATGCAGCTCGATATTCAGTGATGTTGTATTGTTAAACATGCACTTTTTGACTGTGTGTTGGGCTTCAATTTTTTAAATTGAACCAATTAATGTTGAACAATTGTTAGCTTGTCACTTAGCCGCATGAAATGCTCTCTCCCTCTCTATCTCTCCTCCCTCTCATTTCATAAATGGGTTTAAGGCTTTACTTTTAGATAATAAGTGCTAGAATAATTCTAAATGAAGTAATTGTTATCTTTACATTAAGAAGGTTTTATTGGACGGTTATAAGATTATCTCTACTGTATGGTTCATATTGTTGGGTAGTTAAGTACCAACATGTGCGGAATTTGAACGTAATAAGATGAGGATGTTACTGACTATACAAGAAATGATGGAATTGGAAAAGAAATTATATTGTAATAAGGTTAGAGTTGTACAAATGCACCTATAAGGCGTGTGGATATAATTGAAGAAGTTTGTAGCAAAAGAGGTAGATCAAGACTAAAGAAAATTTGGTGGATAGCCCTTTGGTGAGATTCAACTAATTGCTTGTTCTTAGGTAAACTTTGATTTCACAATGTAGGATTTATCTTACATTATGGCTTAGCCAAAATCAAACAAATGGCATTAAATTTCGAAATCTCAAAATTCTTAGAGGCTGTTCTGTTATGGAAAACATGCCTTGTTTTCTAGAAATTATTTTTTTTAGAAAACAAGAAATTGGAAACAATTCAAATTAGAAAAATTTTCAAATAAAAAAATAGAAAATTACATTTTCTAGTTTTTAAGATTTATCCTGACTGTTAGAAAGCATTTTTAGGATGTTTTCCACTGTAGGGGGGGGGATTATTTCCATGTTTTCCAGTGTTTCCGAAATGAAAAACATGAGATTCCATCCCAACCAAGATCAATATTAATTGTATTTATATTATCAATATGAATAGTAAAAAAATTTGAAATTAAAATTTTAATAAATAGTGAATAATATTATAGTATAAAAATATCAACAATATTAATAAATAGAAAAATTGATTAATAATAAATAATTTGTTAGATTAAAATATTAAAATGAATTAATAATCAATAATAATATAATACTAATTGTAAAGGAAGGAGAAGGAAGAAAGGAAGAGAAAATAGAGAGAAAATTTTAGGATAAAAGATTGAATCTCAAAATGATACAATGAGATCTGTTGAGTTTATATATTAACAGAATCTCTAACAAACTAACTGTTACTGACAGCCGCTAGTAACGACCTGAGCAAACATTGCTGTTTGTTGAAACAGAATTAAAACTACCTACCCACATCAGCAACTGAAAATAAACTGCGTACTGCTAATAGTAAACACATCATTTTCTTTCCTGTCCTTTTTGCTTTATATGTGTACAGCATGAAGTGGATTTATCCTTAAACATTCCCCCTCAAATGACACCTGGATGCTTGCTTAGAAGCATTTTTCTCAGCCAGCTCCCATGCCAGAGTGTTTTGTGAAAACTTCTGCTTTCAAAACAAAGTGAGGAGAAGTTGTCAAACACGATCTTGTACATACTACGTAGAGACAAAAATCAATCTCTAGGTAAACCCTTTGTAAAAATATCAGCTGTTTGATGCTTAGAGGGTACATATCTTATATCAACATCACCAATTCTCCACCTTTTCTCGAACAAAATGAATATTTATCTCAATATGCTTTGTCCGAGAATCAAACACAGGATTTTCTGCTATGCTTTTGGCTGTTGTATTATCACACCAAAGAACTAGTGGACAAAAGAAAGAGAAGCCCAACTTAGTAAATAAAGATTTCAACCATAATACTTCTGTAACACCTTGAGCTAATGTCATGTATTCAGCTTCTCCAACTGATCTTGCTACTATGGACTGTTTCTTTGAACTCCAAATTAACATATTATTACCAAGATATACACACAACCCACCGGTAGATGATTTTACGTCCAGCATGGTCAGCATCTGCAAACACCTCAATAGCTAAATTTGGTGAAGGAGTAAAGACTAGATCTGGGCCATTTGTACCTTTAAGATACCTTTGAAGCAGTGTTCTAAAAGGCGGCCTAGGCGGCCCCTGGGTGTCGCGAGTTCCTCCAAATCAGCCCCTTAGGTGCCGGCCCAATTAATCGGGCTTGGCGGCTCCTAGGCGGCCAATGCGGCCGCGAGTTCCTCCAAATCAGCCCCTTAGGTGCCGGCCCAATTAATTAGGCTCGGCAACTCCTAGGCGGCTGATGCGACCAAGTCGGTGAGGCGTTGCCTTGGCTGCCCAGACATGGTTTGGGCTCGAGACCTCTCACCCGACTCCATCGGTGATGATCGTCGCAGCCGCCGCATTGGCCTAGGTCACTCGACTCCGCCGCCATTGCTGGACAGGGATTGGAACAGCCTTCGGACTTACCTGTGGTAACACAACGACAATCCGATTGGCATTGGCGGGGGGCAATGATGTGATCAAAGGAGGCAGACGGTCCGATTAGCTATGGCGAGGGGCAGCGATGTGCTCGGAGGAGGCAGATGGTCTGATTGGCAATGGCAGGGGCAGCGATGTGCTCGGAGGAGGCAGGTTTGAGAGAGAGAGAGAGAGAGAGAGAGAGAGAGAGAGCTGTGAAATTTTTGGGTGGGGTGGTGGGGTGGGGTGAGAACGTGCTGAAATTTGAGGGGGTGGGGGGTGGGGTGGGGTGGAGGAAAGAAAGAATATATTAAGAAAAAAATTAAAAAAAAAATAAATTTTCTAGGCGGTGCCTAGGCGGCCTAGGCGCTAGGCGGCAGCTTGCCGCCCGAGTAGCGCCTAGCGCCTTTTAGAACACTGTTCTGAAGTCTTTTACAGGGCTGCCAGTGTTGCCTGTTTTGGAGCTACAAGAAACTGACTAACCTTGTTCACTGTAAAAGCAATGTCTGGCCTAGTGTAGGTCAGATATTGAAAGGAACCAATCAAGTTTCTGTATAAAGAAGGATTAGGTTAAGGGTCACCTTCATCAGTAAACTGAGCACCTACAGTAAACAGTGTTGGACAGGGTTTGCAATTGTCCATGCCTGCTTTTTGTAGCAAATCAGTAGTCTGTTTATACTGACATACATATAAGCCTGTAGAATCATGATAAGCTTCAAAACCCAAGAAGTAGTTGATTGAACCAAGAGTTTTTAAAGCAAAGAAGGTATCCAGATCATGAAGAAAGGATTGAAGCAGTTTGGGATTTGACCCTGTAACTAAGATATCTTCCACATACACCAGAACGAACAAAGCTTCTGACTGCATTCTTTTGATGAACAAAGAAGCATCAGACACTGCATTGAGAAAACCCCAAGGCTTAAGAGCTGTCTGTAATTTGGTATACCAAGATTTGGGGCTTGTTTTAGCCCATAGAGTGACTTTTTAAGCTTACATACATAAGCAGGACAGGTAGGATCTTCAAAACCGTCAGGTTGTGACATATATTCCTTTGTTAAGTCTCTATTTAGAAAAGTATTATTAGCATCAATCTGTTGGATGTCCCAGACTCCCAGCCAAAGGTGACTGCCAAAGAAATAAATACTCTAATAGTTGGAGCCTTAATAACCAGACTAAAGGTTTCAGAAAAGTCTATACCAAGAGTTTAAGCCACCAACTGAGCCTTCTACTTCAGAATAGACCCATCAGGGTTCTATTTTATCCGGAAAATCATTTACAGCCAATCAGATTCATGTCAGAAGTCTGTGGAACAAGCTCCCAGCTACCAGTTTTCTGTAAGGCTGCAAACTCTTCTTGCATAACCTTCAGCCATCTAGGATCTGCTAAAGCAATTTTAACTGAACAGTGTTCTAGTTCATTCACTAGAGCAATTGGTGACAAAGATGAAGGTTGAGGAACAAAGGTAGATAAGAGGTTCTTACTTTTTGAATGAGTAATGAGATGAAGAAGGAAATGCACTTTGTGGCTGTGAAGGAGAAGTAACATCATCTTGATGACAAGTAAAACAATTAGGAGATTGTGCCACAGATGAATAAGAAGGAGAAGAAAAAGACTGAAGATAAGAAATAGGCAAACTGGAAATAGAAACGGAAGAAACAGGAGAACAGGAAAATAGAGCTGAATAAGGAAAATCAGACACATTAAAAAGAACTTGTCTAGGAATATAAATTCTCCTTCAACTTATACCCAGCATGCATAGAGCTATATCCAATGAAAACACACTTAGAAGAATGACATTCGAACTTATGACAATAATAAGGTCTCAAAACAAGCACAGCCAAAGGGCTCAAAAGAAGAATAATCTGGTTTCTTATGATAGAGGAGCTCAAAAAGGAGACGAAAATCTTAGAGCTGAAGAAGGTAATAGATTGATAAGAAAAATTGTGAGAATGGATTACTTTCATTCATATTTTACACACAACAATACAGCCCTAGTTATAGGGTTGAGGAATTGCAACATAGTAAAGATTACAATAGTTAGAATTAGGAAAGATTACCTATACGAAATTTTAGGAAAGTATCCTAAACTGAAATTAAGAAAGTATCCTAAACTGATTTTAGAAATTTCTAAAAGCAAAGGTTACATCAGCTTCCAATCTTCTAATGGATAATTAGTCAACCTTCCTTCTCCTTTCTTTTGTGTATCCTACGGGAATCAACAAAAACTGTAGTCAGAAATGCTTCCACCCAACATTTTAAGGGCATACAAGCATGAGCAAGTAGGGTTAGACCCATTCGGGCAAATGTGTCTTATGTTTTCTTTCTGTGACACCATTTTGCTGGTGAGTGTGAGGACAAGAAAGTGTAGGTTGAATACCATGTTTTTGAAAATAAGGAAGAAACACCTTATATTCAACACCATTATCAGACAAACAGATTTGAGTTTGGTTTTATACTACAATTCAGCAAATTTATGGAATCTAATCAAGGTAGCAAGAGCATCAGATTTAATTTCAAAGGATATAGCCAAGTATTTGTGGTATAAGTATCAACGAAGATACTATAGTATCCATATCCTTCTGTAGAGAGATGAGGAGCTGGTCGCCAGGGATCAGAATAGACAAGCTCAAGAGTTTGTTTGGCTCTAATTGCACAATCATTAGAAGGTTATTGATGTAATTTGCCAAACTTACAAGAATCGCAAAAAGAAAGAGATAAATGTGAACAAGAAACATTCATTTTATTCAATGTCATCTGAAGTACAGAAAAACTTGGATGACCAAGCTTTGTGTGCCAGATATCAGATACAGTTTTGTTTGGAATTGTACTAGCAGTAAAAGATTTAGCACTATTAAGCCAGACTTCAAGTTTATTGAAAGAGGCTTTGAGCCTGAATACGAAGAAGTATTTTCAGTAATAGAAACTGAAGCTGAGGTTGAATGAGAAACTGGAACAGAACTGGACAAATAAGATGAACTTCTAGAAGAGGCAGATGCCAGTGCCAGTTGATAAAGTTCATTTCTAAGTTGGCCATGGAGTACCACAGTTCCTGTTTCCTTGTCCTTTATCAAACAAGAATCAGCATAAAATTCAGCAACGACTTTATTTTCTTCTGTAATTTCAGAAACACTAATTAAGTTCTTAGTCATTGCTGGAAAATGTAGAACAGTAGGTAAAGAAAGAGTAGAAATAGGTTTAGTTTGTGTTGGTAAATGACTAAAACCAATATGTTTGATAGACAGTATCTTACCATTTCCAACTGCAACTTTCTCAGTGCCTGGATACTGTGAATGGAAAGTTAGGTTGTTGTGATTTGAGGTGATATGATTAGTTGCTCCAAAATCAACAAACCATAATGACTCATTTAGGGCTTGTTCTCTTTGTTGTTTTCAGTCCATTTTGAGTTTTCAGTTTTTTAAAATACTAAAAATGCGCTTATTTTGTTATTTTCAAAAATAAGGAAAATTTTTGTAAAGAAAACTCAAAACATGTGTTTTCAGTCAAAACTAACTGAAAACACAACACGTGAAAAACACCACCCCCACCCCCAAACCCAATCGCAGAACCCATCGTCTCTCTCTCTCTCTCTCTCTCTCTCTCTCTATTCTCTCCTTTCTCCTCTCTTCCCGTTGTCGTCGACCTCGCCCACCACCACCGCCGTCGACGACTCCTCTTTCCTCCTTCGTCCTCCATCACTGGCGACCACATGAAGTTGGCGATGATGGCTTGATGATGCCAATGGTGGCTTGATGAGGCTTGGTAGACGACGACCATGGCAGAGCAAGCAAGCGATGATGGCTTGATGACTGTCGGCTAGCCAAACAACATCCAAACGACGGTTGACGGCCATGAAACCACCAACCACGGTGGTCGGTGGTCACTGACTACGTTTTTCAGGTTTGGCCGAAAATTAAAAATCAGATCTATCAAAATCTAGTCGTTAAAGTTGATCCATTTTTGTGAATGTTAAACCCTCTTGGTTTGGCCTTTCTAATGGTAGATTCTGATTGTGTGAATTTTCGGCCGGCAGTAGTCGCCGGCGATAGAAAAGAAACAAGCGCGGGAGAGAATAGAAAAAGAAAAAGAAAAAAAGAAAAGGAAAAAAAAGAAAAGAAGAAAAAAAAGAAAAATTTATTCTTAAATTTAGAAAATAAAATTATATATTTATTTAAAATTTTAAAAATGTAGTATAGATATATTATAATTAAAAATATATTTTGGGTATAGTATATTAGTGAGTGTATTACACATATTATGTATATAGTATTTAATATAAAATGTTATATTAAAAAGAGTTGATTTTATTATTTACTAATCAAATTTCTTAAATAAAATATCATAAAATAACATTTTACAAAATTTCAAAATAAACGCGTTTTCTAGTTTTTTGTTTTAAGAGAATTTTTCAAAATGATAAAAAGAACTCGTTTTTAAAAATCTTAAAACAGATACTCAAAATACAAAACTGAAAATGAATTTAAAACTCAAAATTGAAATATGAAGAAAACACCATCTTAGGGTTTTAGGAGAGGCAAAATAGGCTTCAAGTGTGTTAGAAAAATGTGAATATGGAATTGAACCTGTCTCAGGTAAAAATACTTCAGACTTCGGTAGGACCACTAGTTGCTGCTAAATAGGTTCTCTGAGCAGTCTGAACAGCAGATTTATCAGAACCCGTAAAATTTGGACGTTGAAAATTTCTATCAAACCAAGAAAACATCTATCAGCAAATGACCTGGTTTACCACACAGCTGACAGTAAAATTTTCTTGAACCAGATCTATCTTTTCCTCTGCCTCTTCTATTATTAAATCCTCCTCTGTATGATTATTTCCATTTTGTGACCAATTAGAGGCAACATTGACTGAAATATTTCCATCTAAAGAATTAACCAAGTTCTGCATACTTAACCTTTGTTCATGCATAAGTAGCTGACATTAAACTTTTTGAAGAGTTATATCATCCATTTGATATGAGATGAGAGAAACAAGAGTCATAATCAGAATCTAAACCACTAACAGCCAGAAGTAGGTCTTTATCAGATATAGGCTCACCAATTGCAGTAAGAGCATGCCCAATTGTCTTTATCTTCAGAATATACTCACTCACTGTCATAGAACCTTTCTTAGTTTATCTAAGTTGTTGTTTTAGCTGAAAAGGCTTAGCTATAGTCTGTTGTGAGTATAAATTTTCAAGAACATACAAAAGTACTGATGAAGATTTACAAGGAATAACCTGAGCTAGTACTTCTTTTCTGATTGTTGAAAACAACCAGCCTAAAAGAATTGATCTGACCTGAGCCATGCGAGATATTCTTCATTAACCTTCTGACCATCTGGATTACCAGGATCTGAATCTGGAATACACTTAGGAGGAGATTTCTTCGATTTTGTAATGAACTGAATTAGGTCAAAAGCTCTAACAGTGGCAAGGATTTGAGCCCTCCAAAAGAGAAAGTTATGTCTCCAATTTTATTGGATTATACTTCAATGTTTTCGCAATTGAGGAAAATTCATATTGTGACTGTTGTGTCATTTGTATTAGATTAGAATAAATGTAATCAATATGGTTGTATTGCTTCATGAATATTTTCTGTGATAGAGTTAGAATTAAACTCATCTTCTAGAAGGTATGTTTCTAGAAGGGACAACGGACCATGTTAGTTTGTTTCGGTCAGTTGGGCAGTTTGTTATTGCCTCGTAACCCGTGCCCCTATATCTTATAAATAGGGGTCGTGGGACAGGGGTAGTTCAGAGCTTGTTGCGCCTATTACCGGAAATGATAGATTCCGGTTTTTTGTCTTGTATTCGGGATTGAGTGTGAGAGGTAGAGAGTGGCTGGGGATAGATTGTATTCTCTAGGATCTTGTTAGCTTTCAGTGTATATGGGCGAGGTGGGATTCAAGTTCTCGTTGTAATCATCCTATGGATGTTTCAAGATAGTGGATTGAAGAGGTGCTAAGCAGTCTGGATGTAGGTCTTGTTTTCAAGACCAAACCAGGATAAATCAGTGTGTTTCTTGCTGTGTTTTGTTATCTGTTTTGTGTGTTTCAAATATTGGTGTGTTTCAAATATTGGTGTGTACTTAAATGTGGTAGTGAGCTATTTGAGTTGAGAGAATAAAAGGGAGAGCTTCAGAATACTCTAACAGTGACTATGAAATAGTAGAATTCGAGTGAAGATTTTGAGATATTGAACTTGAGGTTTGATCCTGGTTTCTCTCCATTGATGTTGATATTTGTCTCTGATACAATGTAAAGGAAGGAGAAGGAAGAAAGGAAGAGAAAATAGAGAGAATTTTAGGATAAAAGACTGAATCTCAAATTGATACAATGAGACCTTTTGAGTTTATATATTACTCAAACAGAATTTCTAACAAACTAACTGTTGCTGGCAGCTGTCAGTAACAATCTGAGCAAACATTGCTGTTTGTTGAAACAGAATTAAAGCTCACTAGTGACATCAGCAACTGAAAATAGACTGCCTACTGCTAATAGTAAATACATCATTTTCTTTCCCATTCTTTTTCCTTTATACATGTACAGCAGGAAGTGGATTTATCCTTCACACTAATAACATCAAACTATTAGTGTCTTAAGTAGTAAAATTGACTAATGACAAAAGTGCGAATATTAGTAACAACTGTATTTGCGGTATAAAATTTAAAAGTTGTAGAAAGGAATTAAAATTTAACAATATCATTGATTGCTATGATTTGTATTATAATATTAGTAACATCATGAATATTGTTTAGGTAATATTTATTTTACAATATCATCAATTTAATTTATTCAGAATTTTAATATTATAATATTACTAATAAATTATTTTCTCTAAAAAGTATAATATTCCTAATATCATAAATATTCTATTGATAGTATTAATTTTGTAATAATAATATATATTGATATTTTAAAAAAGGTAATAATATTATTAATAACTGATATTGCATTATCTAACAATGGGATCTTTGTTTTCTATAACCTTTTTGAATTTTTT
Organism: Diospyros kaki; assembly: GCA_036245055.1. NCBI lineage: Eukaryota > Viridiplantae > Streptophyta > Magnoliopsida > Ericales > Ebenaceae > Diospyros > Diospyros kaki. Next base: position 38,930,274 of record BSEG01000016.1, read on the forward strand.
ATGATTTTGAAATTAAGAAAACAGTTCTAAATATTTGACAATTGAGCTTGTCTTCCAAATTTTCTTTGGAAAAAGAAAACTGGAAATGAAGCAGAAAATTTGAGATGGAGATCTGGAAATTTCTGTAATTAAACGGGCTCTTAAAAATTTCTCATTTGTTACAGTTGAGAAGGTTATTGCTTTGTGTGCTTGTGTTTCTCATTTGGAGGGTGAACCTTGGAGCAACGGTGAGGTTGTTCCTTTGTGATTGGAAGGTCATGGCTTTGAGTTGTGAAAATGGCCTCTTTGTGAGAAAACAAGGGAAAGGCTGTGTAGAAAATGACCCTCCCCCGACTCTCACTAAATAGGAAGCCTGGTGCACTAGTGATGCTATTTTTTTTTTTGTTTTTTTTTGGGGGGGGGGGGGGGTTGGGTTGCAGTTGGGAAGGTTCTTCATTTTATTTTATCTGCTAATAGGAGAGATTTGGATATGAATTGGAGGAGTCACAGATAGAATGGGGAAAGGAATTTTTATTTTATTTTACTGTACTAAGGTGATTTGAATATGAGTTGAAATCAAATGCAAAACAAGAAAAGAAGTGATAACCAACATTTTTAAACTTCTTGTGCCGTTGATTTTTAATTGCAAGAATGCTAGGTAGCATCAGACCTGCTGCATAACCTGTGCTATAGGAGCTAAATTAGTTGCTATGAATAGAAAAATAATACAAAAGAAACTCAATCCACTCGTTGATCACATCTGACTTTTGAGTTATCCTTTTTCTTGTTACTTGGTTTTAAATCATAGATGTCAATTATCTTTGTGTTTCCATTTGATGATGCTGTTGATATATTTTGTTTTCCTTCTTTGAGAACTAATGTTGATGAAGACTTGGTCTTCCTATTCTTCAATCATGGTTTGAGAATATCCATGAAATTTGACAGCTTGATTCTGGATTTAGAAGTGGGATTCTTTCCCCATTTTACTATTTTCTATGAACATCAGGTTGTTAAAGACCACATATCATAAGACGCATGGTGCTGATCGTATATGCTTTACCCACCACCAAAGTTCTGTCATATGCTCTTCAAGATACAATTTGGATTCTACAGGAGGTAAATCTTCTAATTAGAAAAGGTTTTAACTTTAGGTTGCCTTATGTAGTATGGATGGGAGCATGATGATAAGCAGTTTTTTTTGTTTCTCTTACCAGAGTCCTTGCGGTATCTGTCAATGTATGATAATCGGTGCCTTCGTTACTTTAAAGGGCATAAAGAGAGGTTTGGATCCTTGACTCTGGTGATACTCTTTTTTTGACTGGACAAATGGAGACCGAAAAATTCACATTTGTTCATGGAGTACTCTCGGGGGTGATAAAGCTCGAAAAGAGCCATAGAAAGCAGATTGAATGGGTCAAAGCTGGGACCGATTCACTAACAAATGGGCCTGTCAGGTCTGATCCAATAGAATAATGGACTATAGCTGAATAATCAGAACCGTTTTAAATGGGTTGGGACCAACCCATCTATTGACAAGCCTGTCCTCATCCACATGCATCCTCTGATCCCACTACCTCTCCCTACTTGCATACAAATACGTTTAGGGTATACTGTCATGATATCCCATGTGTTGCCACCAGGCCCATCACAACATCCATTATTGATATCAGTCTTAACATATGTGATATATAGTACAAATATATATGTATATATATAGGGAGAAGAAAACCAGTCTACTACTGCTATGCCACAACCTCCATGGGTACTGCCATCCACCACTACCATCATTATCACATCTTTGACGTCTCTTCCTGATTGTCTATGCAATCTGCCTATTGTTGCAGATGATCATCACGAAAACTGTTTTTGTTTGGAGGAATGACCTAAAAAAGTAAGATACTAAAATTAGGAAGATAAATAATATAAACAAGGATATGGCGACCCCCGCCGCCACCATCCAAACAATTTCTATTCTTACTTCTATTTTTTCTTCTCCTTTCTTCTTTCTGTCTCACCACCACCACTACCCCATTTAGGAACAAACTTATGTGTATTAAGTTTTACTCTCTCTCTCTCTCTCACACCCCCCCCCCCCACACACACACCCACCCACACGCACGCACGCACTTGGGTACATGTGAAATCATTTTTATATTCTTGTTCAGTTGTCCATCACTGTGGTTGCTGACTTCAATGAATATGGTGATAAATCATAAGGTGCAAGTATTGTTAGCAATGACCTACATAAGAGATTTAAGTGAAGGATTCCCAAGTAATATCAGGTAGAAGAAACACAAAGAGGGTGTAAGGGGGAAGACATAAATGAGACTTGCATATAAATTAAAAAGTAAATAAATAAAAAAAAGGTGATTACTAAGCTTTTAATGAAAATGTCTAGATGAGTAGGAAGCAGATAAAGGTCATGTATATGTGTGGGATAAAATAAGGTAAACAATTTAAATAATCGACATGTAGGTTGGGATGTTGAGAGAGAGAGTTGCAGACCTGGAGATGGAATTGAATGTTTCTTGACATACATCAACTTGCATAATATTTTCTCAAAGAAAAAAGAACAAAATATGATGCACTATATATGTTGTATGTGAACATTGCATTACATATTATGTTGTTAACAATTAAATCATAAGAGAGAAAAATGGTTGCAGTGGTGTTGAGTGGATATTGGAGGTTGTTACAATGGATTTTTAGGGATGAAGTGGTTATTGCTGGTTTAAATGGAGAGATGTGATGAGGGTGGGCTGGTTGTGCCTGGTTTTTGTATGGATGTGGTGGTGAGGCTGTTGAGAAAGAAAGAGAAAGAAAGAGGAAGCTTTCCATGAGATTATATACATCTGGTTGGAAATTTTGCTACAGAACTTCAATTTAGTCTAGTGCAAGAATAGATTGGTGATTAACCTTCTTACATGTGGCACATAGCTAATAAAGGACTGAAAATTGCATGGAATCTGTATGCATATTGTTAGGACCCTAGCCCTAACTTGATATTTCCTTTGAAGATAGAATTGGAATTGAGGCAGAAAACTGACAGAAATGTGGGAGAACATACAAAATAATAGGGAGAACAGACAGAAATTTTGGGTGGGAGGGTGAATCTGACAGAAAGTAGGGAGAAACTGGGAGAAATGGAGGAGAAAATAGACAGAATTGAGGGAGAACAAAGAAACTTTAATAATCTTCTTATAATTCATACCTAAACTTGGCATTGTGGGTTATGGCTTTATATATAAAACTAACCAACAGATTATACCAAGCAGTTACCACTCCTCCTACCCATTACTCTATGATTGCTATTACTCCATAAGTGTAAATTAACTGTAAATAATACCCACTACTCTTAAAACATAACTGTAAGTAATAACTAAATAAAGATATAACAATTGAAATAAAAAAATAGCTTTCTAATTCATCTAGGTCATGACACATATCTAATCAACTGCACGCTATTTTTTTGTTAGTTTCTATTTCATGTATTTTTACTATTTTACTATTAGTCCATTCATTTTCCGTGTTCCTTGGAATGTTTCCACCTCTTCTGAAACCTACTGGCTTTTCTGTAGAAAACTAAACTTCAGATGAGGTCTCTGCAATTTACTCAGTTTTGTAAGCATATAGAATAGAAGACCATATAGGTATTCTGATTGTGATTTACCATTTGCCACTTGTTAACATTTCTTTTTCTACATTGCATCTCACTATATATAGCTGCAATAGACATGTCAATATGGCTTCTCCCTTCTTTGCTTGCTAAGTGCCATCTTAAGTCTTTCATGTTCAGGGAAATTTATAGATGCTTTAATTCAATTAGAACTGTTCTTCCTCTTATCTCCTCTTTTTTTCTTTTTCCTTTTTTTTTTTTTTCATTCTGATCTTCCCCAGTTACATGGATGTTTGTGCTTGATTCGTTTCTGCCATTTTCTTGCTGTAGGGTGGTTTCACTCTGCATGTCCCCAGTTAATGACAGCTTTATGTCTGGTTCTCTTGACCATAGTGTCAGAATATGGGATTTACGTGTAAATGCCTGCCAGGTTGGTTCTCAAATATTTTTCATCTCTTCTGTTTTTTTTTTTTTTCTAATTTGAATTTACTGGAAGTATGGCTGAACAATGAGATTTTAAGCAACACATATCTCATGTTGGCCAATCCTGACAAAAAGAAAAAGGCATATTTTCATAGAATTGGTGAATGACATGGTTAATGTGGTGGCACCAGATTTTAATTTTGCAGACGCTGTATCCATGTATCACTCGACTCCCATGGACTATACAAATTTACATTTAATATACCTATAATATTAGAGGGGAGTAACTGAGACAAACACTGTTAAATGAAGATATTGGAATTGCAATTTTGATGTTTTGGACAAAAGGATTAATTGCAGGGATCCTTTAATCTATATATTGGTATCACTTAATCTCTCTGAACTAAAGATCATATCTTTACATTCTCTTTTTTTATTTGAAATGTCATAAATAACTCTTTTTAGAGTTGGAGCCACCTCTCTCTAAATGGAATGATTAGTTTTATGTTTTCTGAAATTTTATTTTGATCTAAGAATTTTGAATAAATACATAAGTTGAAATTATTTGAGCCTATCATCTTCAGCCGTGACAGAACTCCACCTCACCATCCACCTTAGTGTTTAACAGCCCAATTAGATGGAGGGTTTTCATTATTATAAAATCGAAACTAAATACAAAGTTTGGTATAGTATTGAAAAAATTGGAAGTTGATTATTAAATGAAAACAAAGCCAGAAGTTCAGCATTTGTTTGGGACTTTACTAATATTTATATATATTCACTGAATGGTCAACTGTTGTTGAAACAATTCCTGCACTTACACACTGTAGGATATCCCTCAAGACTGCACGCTCGCTCACATGAAAAATGACAGATTTTAGGAAACAAGAAACAACACAAAATTCAACACACACATGAGACAAATGAGATTTATCTTAGTTCAGATCTCCCTTTTTTGTGGAGAACCTGCGTCCAGATTGATGAGGGTCTTTCTCTTCACTATTTTGAAAAACACAAGAACAGATTGCATGTAGTGCACTCTCACACATACCCTATACACAAGTTGTCTGATCTTGGAGATTATGAAGCTATATGCACTTTTCTCTCACATACACATTCTTTCTCTCAAGATAGAATGAAAATCAGTGTATTGAATGAGACCCCAATCCTTTATTTATAAATCATAGAAGGTGGAACTTACAAGGACAAAACTAGTAGCCGCCTTATAAATGTGGCGATTACCTTTACAATATGTAACTAACGGTCTTCTAGAAACCCCTCTAATACCCGTATCCTTTTATGTTTCTTTTCTCTCCCAAGCATCAAGACTAATGTAAGGCAAATGTTTTAACAAATTCTCCACCCATTTGCATTTGATTAGGCTTCCTTAGGACAAATACCTGCACCTTTCTATTCTCACCAAGCTCTTCTTTATTCAGCATCTTGAACTACCTGCAATAGCTTCATACAATGCTTCAGCTTTGCAATAGGTACTACCTTTGTGAACATGTCAGCCACATTCTCATCACCTGCAACTTTAGTTAGCTTTACATTTTGTTTCTCTATTATTTCCTTAATAAAGTGGTGTCGCACATCTATGTGTTCTATCCTTTCATGATGTACTTGGTTCTTAGACAAGTGAATGACACTTTGACTATCACACATCAGAGTGGCATCCACTATTGTCCCTAGGAGTTCACTGGTTAGCCTTTTAACCACATAGCCTCTTTTATAGCTTCAGATACTATTATATATTCTGCCTTAGTTATAGATAAAGCCACCACATGTTGGAGACTTGATTCCCAACTGATGGTAGAATTTCATAACTTAAATATGTACCTGGTTGTGGATCTTCTTTTATCTAAATCAGAAGCATAATCAACATCTAAATACCCTAGGATGCTTGCTGGTTCTCTCATGTTTGCTCCACCATAAGGCAAAACAGTGCTATAAGAGCCTCTTAAATACCTAAACACCCACTTAACAACATTCCAGTGAGCTTTACCTGAATTTGCCACGAATCTACTTACTACACTTATTGCATGAGCCAAATTAGGCTTTGTACACCACATGCTATACATTAAACTCCCCACAACACTAGAAAAAGGAATATTATCCATTTCTTTCATACTCTCTTCATCCTTAGGAGATTGATCCGAGGATAACTTAAAATGAGAGGCAAATGGCACATTCACTACCTTAGCATATGCCATTCCAAACCTTTTTATTAGCTTTTTATATAGCATTTTTGAAGTAGGTATAATTGCTATTTATTTCGAGTGGTTTCAATCCCTGGGATTTTCTTTGCTTCCCCTAGCTCTTTCATTTCAAATTCTGACTTTAATTTCAGCTTTAGTTGCTGAATTTCTTGGTCAAATTGACTTGCTATGAGCATGTCATCCACATAAAGGAGTAGGTAGATTGAGATTCTAGATGAGATATGTTTAAAATAAACACAGCAGTCATAGGAACTTCTAATATACCCCAGGTTTACCATAACTGTATTAAATTTTTGACGCAGCGCGTAACGTGTGTGAAGAAAACATACCAAAATAAACCCTTGAAAGAGCAAACTTCAATGGCCGAAGTTTGGCTTTCAAGAAGACGCAAACACGATACTGTTTTGCTAAGAAAACCCAAATAAGTTGCTGAAATTTGATTGATTAAAACTTGATTACAAACTCTAGATTTTAGGCATATTTATAGTTTTTGGCTAATCCAAATCCATCTAGTATTTGTAAACAAAATCCAACTAAAATCCTAATAGAAATAAATCTTAAATAAAAGTAAACTAGAATCCTAATAAAAATAAAACCCTAATCAAATATGAAGTAGAATCCTAAATCAAGTAGAAACATGAAGTAGAATCCTAAATCAAGTAGAATCATGAAATAGAATCCTAAATCAAGTAGAAACATGAAGTAGAATCCTAAATCAAGTAGAACTCTAAAACTTAAGAAGTATTAAAATATTGTTCTTGTACTACTATTCCGGTGATACTATTCCGGTTTGGTCGGGTCGTACTTGGACCGGGTCTTGATTGGTGACTGCATCAATTTCCTATACCATTGCCTTGGAGATTGCTTAAGCTCATAAAATGATTTCTTAAACAAGCATACCTTTTCCACCTTTCCTCTAGATTCAAAACCTTTAGGTTGCTTAAGGTCATAAAATGATTTCTTAAGCAAGCATACCTTATCCACCTTTCCTCTAGATTCAAAACCTTTAGGTCGTTCCATTAATATCCTCTCATCTAGGTCTCCATGAAGAAAAGCTATGGTTACATCCATTTGTTCTAGTTTTAGATTTAAGTGGGTTGTTATGGCAAGCAACACTTGAATTGAGGTGTGTCTCACCACAGGTGAGAAAACCTCATTGAGGTCTATACTCAGGACTTGAGTAAAACCCTTAGCCACCAACCTAGCCTTATACCTAAGTTTAGGGTTACTTCCAGCCCCTTCCTTTGTCTTATAAAGCCACTTACAACTGGCTACTCGTTGCCCTTGAGGTTTTTCAACCAGAATCAAGGTTTGGTTCTTTTTCAAGGACTCTATTTTAGACTCCATGGCTTTTTTCCATCTTTTTGACTCCTTAGAGGTCATTGCCTCTTCATATGTATGAGGCTCCTCTCCTACCATTTCTGTTGCACTTGTAAGAGCATAGGATACGAGGTCTGAGAAGCCATATCTTATAGGTGGCCTGCGACTCCTTTGTCTATCTCTAGCCACATTATACCTAGAAGTATTCGTTTGGTCACCTAAACTAGAGTTTGCAGCACTTTCTTCCTCACTCTCCTCATATTGCACAAAATCCTGATCATGAGGTTCTTCTAGGACATTTTTAGGCACTATGACTTGGACCTCTAACTCTATAGGCTTAGATTTTCTCTCTAAGTCTTGTTGGTCCTCTATATTGACTGCCTTAGATATAGAGTCTTCATCAAATGTGACATCTCTTGAGATAATAGTTCTTCGCCCTTCAGTCTCAAGGTTCCATAATTTGTAACCTTTGACTCTAGTGGGATATCCTACAAATAAATGTTTCTTAGCTCGAGGTTCCAGCTTGCCTTGCTTAACATGAGCATATGCTAAGCAACCAAATACCCTAAGGTGTTCTAAACTTGGCTTATGACCTGTCCACCTTTCATAGGGGGTTTGAAACTCAATTGCAGCTGATGGTGATCTGTTGATCACATAAGCTGCAATTTGCATGGAATAGCATGCATCTCACTCTTTCTAATAATGTTCTATTCATTCTGTCAGCCAATCCGTTTTGTTTAGGGTTCCTTGGGGCAGTCAAGTGCCTAATTATCCCACTCTCTTTGCGCATTTGAGTGAATTCTTTATTACAGAATTCTAGTCCATTATCTGTTCTAATAGTTTTGATAATCCTCCCCTTTTGGTTTTCTACCATTTTCTTCCATGTCCTAAAGGCCTCAAAGGTATGATCTTTTGACTTTATGATATAAACCCACAACATTCTAGAATAGTCATCAATAATGGATAGAAAATACCTAGAGCCTCCATGGGTTAGGGTTTGAGATGGTTCCCACAAATCTGCGTGTATATATTCTAATGGTGATTTTGAGGAATGAATTGCTTTCTTGCTGAATTTAACTTTAATAGCTTTGCTATAGATACAGGACTCACATTTATTTAGTCCTGCAACCTGGCCATGACCTAGAATGCCTTGCTTGGCAAGCTCCTTGAGCCCTTGCTCGCTAATGTGTGACATCCTTAGATGCCACAACCTTGACTGCATTTGGGCATTGTTGCTTGCTACAATAGCTTCCCTACTCAAAGTGGTTGCTTGCAGAATGGTGAATGCAGATACCATTCTGCAGCACTGCCCTCATGCATATTAAGGATCCTTTGGTGATCTTCAAGACTCCACCCTCACCCTTAAAGTTAAGGCCATTCCGGTCTAATTCATTAAGAGAAATTAAGTTTCTCTTAAGTTTTGGGACATGCCTTATTGCTGTTAGGGTTCTGTATGATCCATCATACATTTTTAGTCTTATGTCACCAATCCCTAGTACCTTACATTCATGGTCATTTCCTAGCAAAACCTTTCCCTAATTTATTTCTTGATAATTTTGTAGCCAGTGTCTCTTAGGAGTCATATGGTATGAGCAATCGGAGTCCATAACCCACTCATCACTCTCAGCTTTTTCTAAAACAACCAGTGCATTGGCACTGTCATACCCAAACTCACACACACTAACTCCACCATCAACATTACCCTTATCATGAAGATCTTTCTTTTCTTGGGATAGTTTCTCTTAATATGGCCCTCTTCATGACAATAATAGCATTTTATAGAGTTCTTTCCAGTTTTTGATCTAGACCGTGATTTACCCCTTCCCCTAGGATCTTGTTTAATACTCCTAAATCTGACAGTTAAGGCATCTCCTGGAGAGGATTTTCCTTCTACTTTGTTTTGCAATTCCTTAGAATTTAGGGGACCTATTACATCATCTAATGATAAGGTATCTCTACTGTGTTTTAGAATGTCAACAAAGATCTCATATGATCTAGGTAAGGAGTGAAGCAAGACCAATGCCTTGTCTTCATCGTCATGCTTAATGTCTATGTTTTCTAGATCTAAGCAAAGTTTGTTAAACTCATCTATGTGATCTTAAAGCTTTTGACTATCATGCATTTTAAAAGTAAAAAATCTTGCCTTAAGATAGAGACGGTTGGACAAGGACTTCGTCATGTACAAGCTCTCCAACTTGAGCCATATTTCTACAGTCGTCTTCATCTTAGATACCTCCCTCAACACTTTGACACTGAGATTGAGAATAAGAGTGTAATATGCCTTTTTGAGTATCTCCTTCTTCTGTTTTGCCATGTAAGTCTTTGGCATTTTTGCTTCTCCCTCCAATGTTGCCTCAAGGCCAAGATTGTCGAGGAGTGCACTCATCTTCATCTTCCAGAGGGCAAAGTCGTTTTGCTTGTCAAACTTTTCTATGTCATGTCTTGAAGCGAATGAAGTAGAGGCCATGATCGCCAATTGAGTCGAGTCTCCCCCCTTGAGTCTTTCTTGAAATCTTGAATGTGAAAGACGGTAGGCTTTGATACCAGATTTTTGAAACAATTCCTGCACTTACTTACACACTCTAGGATATCCCTCAAGTAGGGCTGTAAATGAGCCAAGTCACTCACGAGCTGCTCGACGTTTAGCTCGAAAAAAGCTCGTTCGTGTTCGGCTCAATTCATAAATGAGCCAAGCTTGAGCTTGGATTTAAAGTTCGAAAGTTAAACGAGCTGAGCTTGAGCAACCCAATACTCGGCTCGTTTGTAAGCTCGTGAGCTGGCTCGTGAACTAGCTCGACAAATGGGCTCGTAAACAAAGTTCATGAGCTGGCTCGATCGTAAGCTCATGAACTAGTTCGACAAATGGGCTCGCAAACAAAGCTCGTGAGCTGGCTCGACAGTAGACTCGTGAGTTGGCTCGGTAATTGGCTTGTGATCAAGTTCACCAATTGGTTTGAAAATGAGCTCGCGAGCTAGGTTGACTATGAGCTTGTGAATAAAATGAATTGAGTTAATAAATAGAGTTAATTATGTAAATTCTGCAATATGCCAATATATATAAAATAAAAATATATAAAGAAATAATGTTTTATTCCTTCAAATTAAATGACTATATAATATCAATTTTATAAAAAGTAATCTTATAAAAATATTAACATTATATTAAAAATAATCTCTTGACAATCACATGAATTTATATACAATAAATTGAGTATCAATATGTATAATTTTTAAATAAGTAACAAGTAAATAAATATCAAAAATTGCAATTTTAGAAAAAAAAAAGATAAATGTTTTTGTGATAATTCAAAAATTGCAATTTTAGAAAATGTATAAAAAAAATTTTAAAAATATATATTAACTCTTTTTTTATTTTTTAATCAATTAATTTATTTAATTTATTTCAATTAATTTATTCTAATTTATTTCATTATAAGCAATTTCTAATAAATGCACTATTATTATTATTAAGCTATTATAACCAACTTAGGTTAAATTAATAGTTAAATTTAGGCGGTGACAAAATCAAAATTAAAATGTAAATATAAAGTGTTTTCCATCCCATAGCTTCCTTTATCAACCTAGCTTGCCAACCAAGGTTCAATCATGGAGTAGCATATGCCATATGGTTGGTGGGTGGATACACTTGCAAATATTTTTTAAAATATTACAAAATAGTCGCGAAAAATCTTTAAAATTACAAAAGTGGCCTAGAAATGTTTATTGGCGACATTGAAGTACTCAAAAATATAACATTCATTCTATATGTTCAATACATTTATAGGAGATCAAATCATGAGGAAATATACAAAAAAAAAAAAAAAAGGTCAAACCATAGAAACGGATAGCTTGAAAAGTTGTTGATGCTCAGTGCCAACGATGATTGCCGAACACGACGGATTCAAGCTCATCGACGTCGTCTCGGAGTGGGCACTGGCTAGTGCTAGTATCGGCGGAGTAAGGTAGAGAAGTAGCCTCTGAGAAACTAGGAAGTGAGGCATTTTCTAGAAATGAATTTGGATTGGCTTGTGGGTGAGACCAATTGGGAACAAGTTGAGGATATGCATAATAGTTTGCAAATTCTTGCAATAAGATTAGATAAGCTTGCAGATCACTAACCTGTTGTTGGAGGACAAGAATATGAGACACAGCCGTAAACAAGATCTTGAAGTCGAGGTAGAGTTTCAATAGTAAGTGTAATGGCTGCCTCAGACCGGTCCCTTGCTGGAAGCCGGGCTAGAAGGATGGAGGCATTGCTGGCACTAAAAACTCTGTTGATGACAGAAAAATCAATAGCTCATTCCTCATGGCTGAAGTAAAGGGTAAAGAAGCACTATGGGGTACATTGTGTATGCAAGACTATGTATACACCGCATCGAGACTGGGGTCTTGGTATATTGGATCTGGGTTCTGGCTTAGATCTGGGTGGATCAGGTATGAGTCGGATCTAATTGGGTCGGGTCGGGTCAACCCAGATTTGATTCTAGATCTGGTAGCAACGAGCATACAGTGGTGATGGCAGTATGAGCAGGCAGCAGCCGATGGGGGGTCAAATTCAGGCAGCGGCAGACCCGATCTAGCGACGGCGGCCAATGGCGAAAAAGATCCGGTGCGTGGCGACAGTGACAGGAGGATCGTGGGTCCAATCGGCAGTTGGAGATGGTTGCGAGTAGAGACGAGCGGCGACAGCTAGTGGTCGTGGTGGTTGCTCGATGGCGATCAACGGCCGCAGGAGGTGGCAATGGACGATGATCGCACAGCTGGTCGAGGAGCTGCAAGCGGCGGTTGGCAGGCTAGTGTGCAGGGGCGACTGGCAACAATGTGCGTGTAGGAAAGAATAAAGAAGAAGAAGAAGAAGAAGAAGAAGAAGAAGAAAAAAGGAGAAGGAAGAAATTTAATTACAAATTTTATTATTATATATCAATAATATTAATATTAAAATATTAAAAATAAATAATATTTAATTAAATAATTTAAAATTTAAAAAATGATAATGTATTTAAAAATATGGATGATGACGAGATAGCAAGTAGACGAGACAACAATCATGCACTATTGGAAACTAAATTAAAGGCAGATTTTCCATGATAGAAGATAGATATGGGTGAAAGCGAAAATCAAAATGGATCACTTTTCCTGATCTTGTCCAGTGATGTTAATTTGTTGCACAACGTGCTGATCTCTATCTTGTCTCAATAAAATTCAAAATGTTGTCTGAGTGATGTTAATCTATTGTCCCACGGCTGTCCTCATTTGTCATAATATTAAATTATTTTACTTTTATTAATTAAATAATTATTAATATTATTATTATAAATTATTTTATTTTTTATTTAATAACTAAATATTTAAAAAAATGAAAATGCCAAATTTGAAATCACCCCCCCCAATTCTCATTTTTGATTTGCGAACGCTATCACTCTCTGAACTCTTCCCCCCCTCTTTCTCTCTCTCTCTGAACTCCCGCCGTCTACGCCTTCGCCTTCGGTCTTCGGTGGTCGGCCCCTCTGCCTCTATCTTCTGTGTTTGTCGCCACCTCGAGATTTGCCGCGGGTCGTCGTCTGGCCCTTCATCTCCCCCTCTGCCTCTGCAAAGATTAGTAAGTTTTTTATATATATATTTATTTTGATTCTAATTTTGTATTTATATAAAATGTATTTTCATTTGGTGAGAAAGAGAAAAAAAGAAGAAGAAAAACTGACGTGATTAAAAGTCAGAACTTCGTTGTGGGTCTATTTTTGTAAACCTTCCATGCTGCTTTGTAAAATATCCATCGAGTGCTCTTTAAGACCATTTCATTTTGGAATTAATATTTTAAATATAAATATGTTAGTTTTATACAAAATTGTGTTAGGGTTGCTAGTTATGTGACTACACTATTCACACAAAGTGCTAGTTATGTATAATTTGTCTCTTAATCTCATGTCACAAGGGATGGAATTCACTGAAGATTCCTCCATGTTTCCTGTTGATGGCTCGAGCAAGGTACCATAAGAATTGAAAATGAAAATTCAATAGAAATTGTAGATGAAAGGGATGATAATCCTTTTGAAAAAAAGAAAAGAAAGAAAACTTCTAAAGTTTGGTTTGAATTCAAAGAAGTGACACATCTGGATAGAAGTAAGAAAGTTGAATGCATTCGTTGCAAGCATCAACTTGGCATTGTTAAATCTGGTGCCACAACACATCTTCTCCGACATTTAAAAGTTTGCATTCGACGACAAATTGTCATGAAAGTTTGTTTGTATTTCTGTTACTGTTTTGCCTAAAGTAAAGCTGGATTTATTGAAGAAATCAGAAAGTATTAAAGATGATGTGGCAGCAATTAGATAATAGGACATAAATGTATCTAATTGTTTTAAGTAAGGGTAGTTTAGACTTTATGTAAAGTTAGTTATTTCCCTTTTGATATTTCCGCCTCCTTTAGTCTATATATAGAAGGGTGTGGAGGCCAGTTTTATCATCAGTCAGTCTTATTCTTTATTCCTTGGGTTCGGATACAGTGAGAGGCGTGAGAGAGAGCTGATTGATTTAGGTTCTTGTTAGCTTCGGTTGAGGATTGTATTCGAGAGTAAGGGAAGAGGGAAGAAGGGAATTCTTGTACTGATTTCATACTTGTAAATGGCATGAACCAGGGTAAATTGTGTGTGCTGCAATCTGGTTTGATTTCTCTCTTTTTACATTCTGTTTTCATGTTATACTGTTAGTAATCATTGTTGTTATTAAATCGGTGAGTTTCTTGAGTGATTCTTGATTAAGTATAGTCTCGGTTTTTACAATTTCCCTTCTTTTTATTGGTTTTGTAATATTAATTAAACATGCATTTAATTGGATACATTTTTAAAATAAAAAAAATTTATGCTTGTATCATAAATTAAATGTTTATGATGTGTTTTTTTAGTTAGGGACAAAAACAATTTTCGATTGCTATGGCAACCTCCAAGTCAGAAACTGTAAATTTAGTCCAAAACTATAGATACGATCATACAAATGTTAGAGAACACTTTGCTCACATGGTTTTGATATATGAGTTGCCATTTAATTTTGCTGAATATGAAATATTCAATTTGTTCATGAGAACGGTGAGCCCTAATTGGGAAAAGATAAGTACAACAACTTTGAGAAAAGATTGCTTTAGTAGTTATGAAGTTTAGAAAAAACATATAAAGACTTTATTGGATAGTGTTAATCGGGTTAGCATAACTATTGATATATGGGTTTTAGATCAAAAAATCCAATACATGGTTGTGGCTGGTCATTTCATGGACTCAAATTTGAGATTGTAAAAACGTACTTTTAGTTTTGCAATTTATCACATATCGTAACCCCAGTATGTGGATGAGGAATATCAACAAAACTAAAAGTACGTTTTTGCAATTTCAAATCTGAATGCACGAAATGACCAGTCAGAACCATCTATTGGATTTTTTGATCTGAAGTTCATATATTAGTAGTTATGCTAACCCGATTAACACTATCCAATAAAGTCTTTATATGTTTTTTCTGAACTTCATAACTACTGAAGCAATCTTTTCTCAAAGTTGCTCTACTGGTGTTTTCCTAATTAGGGCTCACCGTTCTTATGAACGAATTGAACATTTCATATTCAGCAAAATTAAATGGCAACTCATGTATCAAAACTATATGAGCAAAGTGTTCTCTAACCTTTGCATGATCATATCTATAGTTTTGGATTCCATTTACAGTTTCTAACTTGGAGGTTGCCATAGCAATTAAAAGTTGTTTTTGTCCCTAAATAAAAAAACACATCATAAACATTTAATTTATGATACAAGCATAAATTTTCTTTATTTTAAAAATGTATCCAATTAAATACATGTTTAATTAATATTACAAAACCAATAAAAAGGAGAGAAATACAAACAAACCTTCATGACAATTTGTTGTCGAATGCAAACTTTTAAATGTCGGAGAAGATGTGTTGTGGCATCAGATTTAACAATGCTAAGTTGATGCTTGCAATGAATGCATTCAACTTTCTTACTTCCATCTAGATGTGTCACTTCTTTGAATTCAGACCAAACTTTATAAGCTTTCTTTCTTTTTTTCTTTTCAAAAGGGTTATCATCCCCTTCATCTACAATTTCTATTGAATTTTCATTTTCATGTTCTGATGGTACCTTGCTCGAGCCATCAACAGGAAACATGGAGGAGTCTTCAGTGAATTCCATCCCTTGTGACATGAGATTAAGAGACAAATTATACATAACTAGCACTTTGTGTGAACAGTGTAGTCACATAACTAGCAGTCCTAACACAATTTTGTATAAAACTAACATATTTATATTTAAAATATTAATTCCAAAATGAAATGGTCTTAGTGCACTCGATAGATATTTTACAGAGCAGCATGGAGGGTTTGCATAAATAGACCCACAACGAAGTTCTAGCTTTTGATCACGTCAATTTTTTTTTTCTCTCACACCAAACGAAAATACATTTTTATATAAATACAAAATTAGAATCAAAATAAATATATATACAAAAAACTTACCAATCTTTGCAGAGGTGGAGGGGCCGACGATGACGACCAATGACAGATCTCGAGGCGACGACGACCATTGAAGATGGAGGTGGAGGGATTGAAGGCGGAAGGGCAGACGACGGGAGTTCAGAGAAAGGGGGGGAAGAGTTCAGAGAGTGATAGCGTTTGCAAATCAGAAATGAGAATTGGCGGGGGGCTGATTTCAGGTTTGGCATTTTCATTTTTTTAAATATTTAGTTATTAAATAAAATAATTTATAAAAATAATATTAATAATTATTTAATTAATAAAAATAAAATAATTTAATATTATGACAAATGGAGACGGCCGTGGGGCAACAAATTAACATCATTGAGACAACATTTGAATTTCACTGAGACAACATAGATCCGCAGGTTGTGCAACAGATTAACATCACTGGGACAAGAAGATTAGGAAAAGAGATCCATTTTCACTTTCACCCATATCTGTCTTCTACCATGGAAAATATGCCTTTAATTTAGTTTCCAGCAGTCGTGCGATCGTCGTCCATCGCCACCTCCTACGGCCATTGCTCACCATTGGGCAACCACTGCGGCCACCAGCTGTAGTCGCTTGCAACCATCTCTGACCGCCAATTGGACCCACGATCCTCCTACCGCGCATCGGATCTTCTTCGCCACCATCGTTAGATCCGGCTTGTCGCTGCTCAAATTCGACCCCCATCAGTCGCCGCCTGCTCGTACCGCCATCACCGTTGTCTGCCCGTTGTTGCCAGATCTGGGTTGACCCGACCCGACTAGGTCCAACCTGACTTGGCCCGATTAGATCCAACCCATACCTGTTTTGCCCAGATCTAAGCCAGAACCTAGATCCATCATGCCAAGACCCCGGTTTCGATGCGGTGCCTGCATAGTCTTGCATGCACAATATACCCCATGGTGCTTCTTTGCCTCTTACTTCGGCCATGAGAAATGAGCTATTAATTTTTCTGCTATCTACAGAGTTTTTAGTTCCAGCAATGCCTCCATCCTTTTGGCCCGGCTTCCGACAAGGGACTAGTCTAAGGCAGCCGTTACACTTACCATTGAAGCTCTAGATTGGCTTCAAGATCTTGTTTACAGCTGTGTGTCCCATATTCTTGCCTTCCAACAATAGATTAGTGATCTGCAAACTTATCTAACCTTATTGCAAAAATTTGCAAACTATTATGCATATCCTCAACCTGTTCCCAATTGGTCTCACCCACAATCCAATCCAAATCTAACAACAACATATCCAGCCTTTATCCCACTTTGTGGGATCGACTACATGAATTCTAGACTTCCATGTATTTCTGTCTTTTGTCATATCATCATTGAGGTCCATA
Organism: Diospyros kaki; assembly: GCA_036245055.1. Classification (NCBI taxonomy): domain Eukaryota; kingdom Viridiplantae; phylum Streptophyta; class Magnoliopsida; order Ericales; family Ebenaceae; genus Diospyros; species Diospyros kaki. The sequence continues at coordinate 38,947,685 of BSEG01000016.1, forward strand.
CACTTCATATCAAACTTTAATGTCTCCCTCAAAGTTTTCTTAGGTCTGCCTCTACCTCTTTTTTTGATTAATTGTTCCATTTCATCAACTCTCCTCACAGGAGCGTCTCTTGATCTCCTTCTCACATGACCAAACCATCTTAGTCTAGTCTCTCTCATCTTCTCTTCTATTGGCACTACTCCTATCTTATTACAAATAACTTTATTTTTAATTTTATCTTTTCTTGTATGGCCGCACATCCATCTTAATATCCTCATCTCTGCTACGCTCGTCTTTTGCTCATGTTGGTATTTGACTGCCCGACATTCTGAGCCGTACAACAAAACTGGTCTTATAGCTGTCCTATAGAATTTTCCTTTCAATTTTAATGGAATTTTACTATCACATAACACCCCTGATGCATTTCTCCATTTTAACCAACCTGTCTCAATTCTATGTGTGACATCCTCGTGAATTTCTCCGTCTTTTTGAATCACTGATCCCAAATATCGAAAATGGTATTTTCTTTGTAATATTTGGTCTTCCAATTTTATTATAACATCCTCCACTCTTGCATTCTTACTAAATTTACATTCCATATATTATGTTTTCTTTCTGCTTAATTTAAATCCCTTAGATTCTAAATTGTTTCTCCATAACTCAAGCTGAGCGTTCACTCCTTCTTTCATTTCATCCACCAACACTATGTCGTCTGCAAATAGCATACACCATGGCACCTGTCTGAATATCTTTAGTGAGTTCATCAATTACTAAAGCAAATAAGTATGGACTTAGTGCAGAACCTTGATGCAATCCTATTGTAATTTTAAACGGTTCAGTATCCCCTCCGCAAGTTCTGACCCTTGTTTCTGCACCATGATACATGTCCTTAAGGGCTTGTATATAGACTATTCGGACTCATTTCTTCTCTAAAACCCTCCATAATACTTCTCTAGGGACCCTATCATAGGCCTTTTCTAGATCTATAAACACCATATGTAAGTCCTGCTGATGATCCTGATACCTTTCCATTAGGCGCCTCAGTAGGTATATAGCTTCCATTGTTGACCTACCAGGCATGAAACCAAACTGATTTTCTGAGACCTCTGTTTCTTTTTTGAGCCTCTGCTCTATTACTCTCTCACAGAGTTTCATGGTATGGCTCATTAACTTAATTCCTCTGTAATTTTCAGAGTTTTGAACATCTCCTTTGTTCTTATATATAGGGACCAAAGTACTCATCCTCCACTCATCTGGCATCTTTTTTGATTTAAGAATCGCGTTAAATAATTTCGTTAGCCAGGAGATGCCCTCTTCTCTCATACATTTTCATGCTTCTATTGGTATATTATCTGGTTCCACCGCCTTATGATTTTTCATCTTTTTTAATGCTTGCCTTATTTTATTTGGACTTATGCGTCGATAAAATGTATAGCTCACGTTCCCTTCGGAGTTACTAAGATGTCCCAACCTAACTCTTGTGTCGCCATTATCATTGAATAATTTTGTGAAATACTCCTTCCATCTCTCCTTAATTGCTCCCTCATTCACTAATACATTTTGATTTTCATCTTTTATGCATTTCACTTGACTTAAATCCCTTGTTTTTCTTTCTCTTGCTTTAGCTAATTTATATATATCCCTTTCTCCATCTTTTGTATCAAGTCGTTTATAGAGATTCTCGTATGCTTTTGACCTTGCTTCACTAACAGCTTTTTTTGCTGTCTTTTTTGATTCTTTATAATTTTTTTGATTTTCTTCATTGTTGCACTGATATACAGCCTTATAGCAATTTTTCTTATTTTTAATTTTCAATTGTACTTCTTCATTCCACCACCAAGACTCCTTAAGGTTAGGGGCTCTACCATTTGTCTCTCCAAGCACTATCTTTGCTGTGTTTCTCAGGGCATTAGCCATTTCTCTCCACATTTGGTTTGTCTGTCCTTCTCCATTCCATTCTCTTCTACCCCTTAATTTTTCTTTGAAGATTAGTTGATTCTCCTCTTTTAAATCCCACCACCTGATTCTTGAATATTGTTTTATGTGATTTTTTTCCTTCCAATTTCTTACTTGGATGTCAAGTACTAGAAGTCTATGGTGAGTAGTCAAACACTCTCCTGGTATCACCTTACAATCCCTACAACATACCCGATCCTCTTGTCTCATGAGGAAATAATCTATTTTGGTGTTTGATGTGACATTTTTATATGTGATTAAGTGTTCGTCTCGTTTTTTAAACCTAGTATTGGTTATGATGAGCCCATATGCCATTGCAAAATCTAGAATAAACTTACCCTCATTATTAATTTCTTCGAATCCATACCCTCCATATAACTCTCTATAGCCGTTTCCGTCTCTACCCACGTGACCATTTAAATCCCCTCCTATAATCACTTTCTCTCCTCTTGGTATCATTTGTATGAGTCCCTCTAGATCCTCCCAGAATTTTGTTTTTATCTCCTCACTTAACCCCGCTTGTGGTGCATATGTACTAAAGATATTCATAGTCATTATTTCTAGAATAACCTTCACCATAATAATCCTACCCCTATTCTCTTTACATCCACTACCTCATCTACTAAACTTTTATCCATAATGATCCCCACTCCATTTTTTGCTCGATCATTTCCTGTGTACCATATTTTATATCCATTTTCTGACAAAGTTTTTGCTTTTTTTCCTTCCCATCTCGTCTCTTGAAGGCACATAATATTAATCTTTCTCCTAATCATCACATCTACCACTTCCATAGCTTTGCCTGTTAATGTTCCTATGTTCCATGACCCAATCCTTAATCTATGATTTTGTTTTTGGCTTTGATTTTGAATTTGATTTTGATTTTGTTTTTGGTTTTGGTTTTGATTTTGATTTTGATTTTGTTTTTGTTTTTTATTTTGATTTTGATTTTGGACTAACTTCTTTACCCACATCCGTCCAAGCAAATGCGAGAACCCTTGCTCATTTGTCACTACATTCGGGCGCCGATGTAGCGGCCCTAGCTCACTTGACACTACACGCGGGCGGTGTAGCGCGTCACTATGAAGGGTCACGCCTACGCCCAAACGTTTTTTCATAATTTGTCTAGAGTTCATGTTTTGGATCCGACTGAGTTTTATGTTGGCTGTCAGCTACCTAACACAACCCTCCTCCTTTATCCGAGCTTGAGACCGGCAGTGGATAACATCCCCAGGCGGAGTTAATCTAATCCAAATCCATTTCTAGAAAATGCCTCACTTCCTAGTTTCCTAGAGGCTATTTCTCTACCTTATCCCGTTGATACTACCACTAGCCAATGCTCACTCCGAGATGACGTTGATGAGTTTGAACCTGTCGTGTTCGACATTGAGCATCGACAACATTTCAAGCTATCAGTTTCTATGGTTTGACCTTTTTTTTTTTTTTTTGTATTTCCTCATGATTTGATCTCCTATAAATGTATTGAACATATGGAATGAATGTTATGTTTTTGGGTACTTAAATGTCTATGTTCTATATTTATTGTATAACACCCATTGCGATGCTCTTTAAAAGTTCTCAACATTATCCTCGATGTTTCTATTTATGAATGTAAATGCGTTTTCAAATTGAAACAACATTTTTGTTTTCGAAACATCAATAAACGTTTCTAGGTCACTTTTGTAATTTTAAAAATTTTTCGTGACTATTTTGTAATATTTAAAAAAATATCTGCAAGTGTATCCACCCACCAACCATGTGGCATATGCTACTCCATGATTGAACCTTGGTTGGCGAGCTAGGTTGACTATGATAAAGGAAGCTTTGGGATGGGAAACACTTTATATTTACATTTTAATTTTGATTTTGTTGTCGCCTAAATTTAACTATTAATTTAACCTAAGTTGGTTATAATAGCTTAATAATTATAATTGTACATTTATTAGAAATTGCTTATAATGAAATAAATTAATTGATTAAAAAATTAAAAAAGAGTTAATATATATTTTTTAATTTTTTTTATACATTTTCTACATTTTTTTTTCTAAAATTGGAATTTTTATATTTATTTACTTGTTGACTTGTCTAAAAATTATACATATTAATAGTCAATTTATTGTATAAAAATTCATGTGATTGTCAAGAGATTATTTTTAATATAATGTTAATATTTTTATAAGATTTTTTTTTATAAAATTGATATTATTTAGTCATTTAATTTGAAGGAATAAAACATTATTTCTTTATATATTTTTATTTTATATATATTGGCGTATTGCTAAATTTACATAATTTAACTCTAATTATTAACTCAATTCATTTTATTCATGAGCTCATAGTCAACCTAGCTCGCGAGCTCATTTTCAAACCAATTGGCGAACTTGATCGCGAGCCAATTATCTAGCCAACTCACGAGTCTATTGTCGAGCCAGTTCACGAGCTTTGTTTACGAGCCTATTTGTCGAGCAAGCTCGCAAGCTAGTTCGCGAGCTTACAATCAAGCCAGCTCAGGAACTTTGTTTATGAGCCCATTTGTCGAGATAGTTCGCGAGCCAGCTCACGAGCTAACAAGCCAAGTATTGGGTTACTCAAGTTCAGCTCGTTTAGCTTTTGAACTTTAAATCCAAGCTCAAGCTTGGCTTGTTTATGAATCGAGCCGAACATGAACGAGCTTTTTTCGAGCCGAACATCGAGCGGCTCAGCTCATTTACAGTTGTAACAAGAAACAACATAGAATTCAACACACATATGAGATAAAGGAGATTTATCCTGGTTCAGATCTCCTTTTTTTGTGGAGAACCTATGTCTAAACTGATGAGGGTCTTTCTCTTCATTATCTTGAAAAACACAAGAACAGATTACATGTACACACAACAAACAACACAGTATTCAACACACACACATGAGATAAATGAGATTTATAGTGGTTCGGATCTCCTTTTTTTGTGGAGAACCTACGTGCAGACTGATGAGAGTCTTTCTCTTCATTATCTTGAAAAACACGAGAACAGGTTACATGTACACACAACCCTATACACAAGCTGTCTAATCATGGAGATTACACAAAGCTATACACACTTTTCTCTCACATACACAACACATTCTTTCTCTCAAGATAGAATGAAAATCAATGTATCAAATTTAGACCCTCGACCCTCTATTTATAAATCATAGAGGGTGGAACTTACAAGGACAAAACCGATAGCCGCCTTATATATGTGGTGGATACTGTTACAATATGTAACTGACGGTCTAACGGTCTTCTAGAAACCCCTCTGATACCCATATTCTTTTTGGTTTCTTTTCTCTCCCGAGCGTCAAGACTAATATAATAAGGCAAATCCTTTAACAGTTGTAATAATATAAAGAATAATGCTAGAAGTCATGACTGATAACGATATCATCAATTCTGTGGCACCTCCTCATTAGAGGAGGCTAAGGAGACCATGTGACATTGTCTCTTCTGCCCAACACATCCTCCAATGAGGATGCGACACATGAATGATGACATTAGTCATGACTCCTAGCATTACTCTAATATAAATATCCTAAAAAAGGCAGGTATTCTCTTATGTTTAAACGGTATACCTTAAAAAGCAGAATGTTAATTAGGATTAATATGGACATTGTATAACTTTTGTTGTTTTATTAGGAAATGATATTTTTGATATTCAAACATTTGTAGGTTACATATTTAAAATCCTTTCATTTTTTTTTTTTTTTGGGGGGTGACTTAGGGTATTCGTAGTTTCGGTCACTTTGTTGGATGGATGGATAACAGAAGGTTATTTATGAGATTACAACTAAAAATAGAGGTTTAAGCACACAATTTCCTTTTTTTTTTTTTCTTTTCTCTTTTTAATTTTTTAGTTTGGAAGGTTTAGTGATATGAAAGCATAGATAAAGGGTCTTGTAATGGTGCTCTTTTTGTTGAAGTAATTTCGACCATGTTAATATCGTTTTCCATAGTTCAGGCAGCTAAGTTATATGTGGACATAGAGGAGGGGTTTACCATAATGAACCCTTAAATGTGATTTAAAATCTGGGGCATGTTTGATATAAATCAATTGTTGATGGTGCTTGATGTGAATATTTGAAACCCATGTCAAGTTTTTGCCACCTTTATGTTGGCTGGATAGATTAAGCTGCACTAATGGAAAGTTAGTGTGGGTGGCTTCTATGTTGGCAGTTTGGTATTTCGCTTCTGACATTGTCTTCTTTTCCTCTAAAAACCTTATGTGACCATGATTTATGCTCACTGTTGTAGCTTTCAGGGAATTTTACGTTTACGAGGAAGGCCAGCAGTTGCATATGACCAACAAGGTCTTGTATTTGCAGTGGCAATGGAAGGTGGTGCTATCAAATTATTTGATTCACGATCCTATGACAAGGTTCTTGCTTGTCAACCACTAGCTTCCATTGGCGTTATTAATATTGGAACTTATGAGTGATTGCCTCAACATGCAGGGACCATTTGATACATTTTTAGTAGGTGGAGATATGGCAGAGGTTTGTGATATAAAATTCAGCAATGATGGTAAATCGATGCTCCTTACGACCACAAACAACAACATTTACATTCTTGATGCTTATGGAGGGGAGAAGGTTAGCTCAACTAGTCAGAAAAATGTGTCTTGCAATTGCATCATTTCAAACTATCTTCTGTTGAGCATTGAGTCTGCCTACAAGATTTGTTTATTTGTTATCTTGGTCTTCAAAAACTGTATTTGAATTTATAACATGAAACTTTCAATGGGCAGCGCTGTGCATTCACTTTGGATCCATCACCAAATACAATGATAGAGGCAACATTTACCCCTGATGGCCAATATGTGGTTTCAGGTATTTAGTTCTATGCTGTTGCTTGTGTTGACAAAACCCCAAATTTTCATTTTCCTCATCTGTAGTCATTAGTGATTTTGCACCTATTCAGTACATGCATGCCCTACAAATAATACCCACGCTGTTGGTAGGTTTCTTTCAGGTTACTTGTATTAGTATACTGAGAAATTAATTTATACATTCTTTTAAAATAAGTGAGAGTGAAACCTCGCCTCAACACAAGGGGAGGTCATATAGATTACCCTAGTCCTTGAATGTTGGAACTTGGGCAGTGATTTTGTGGACTCTTAACCACCTGCCCAAATTGTGAACACACTATGGGAACGGAACTATATATATTTTTAACTAGTGAACTTTCTTTATCTTCATCCCATTTTATTCATTTTTTTTCTTCATTATTTTTGGTGTATGACTCAAAATGTTGGGTAGTTAAGTGTCACTATGTGCAAAATATGAATATAGCCGAGATGAGATTGTTATGGTGAACGTGTGGTGGCCATACAAGAAATGATAATATAAGAAACGAGGTCATAGATAACAAGATTAGACTGATTGCCTATTGAAGATAAGATGTTACGATTTAGATGGTTTGTCCATATGAGAAGAAAACTGATAGAAGCTTCTATAAGGTGAGTAGATGAAAGGTAGGAAATTTGTACCAAAAGAGGGATAAGAAGACCAAAGAAAACTTGGTGGGAAATTCTTAGACATGATACAATTTCATAGAGGATATGACCATTGATGAGATGCATGGAGGTTTAGAATTCATGTAGCTAACTACACTTTGTAAGATTAAGGTTTGAGATTATTGTTTTTCTTTATATTTTATGGGATTCACACTAAACACTTATCGATTGGTTCTAATTAAGATAGCTGCATGTGAGATTCCCTTTTATTGTGTGTTCATAAATAGTATCTTTACTTCGTGTAGGGTTTCTCCTCCCTTTGACTTCAACCACAACCCTCTAAGGTGGCTTTGCCCCCTGCAACTAGATTTCTTGTAAACCTTTCTTATACACATAAATAACTTCAAACACTAAAAAGTGGCCGTGTCAGGTCATCATTTGTTTTGTATAGGCCGATGCAATATTTTCATAACTCAGATTTTTCAGTTCTTGCTCTTAATTGATGCTATGGTTGTTTGTTTTTTTTTTTTTTTTTGGGCACTTGTTTAGTAATATTTTTCTGTTGAGGCATCTGTCTGGACAGTTTCCGTATGATTCAGTGCTACCACAGCATGTCAGTCAGAAAATGCCTCCTTACAATTGATCAAAACCTGTTTCAGTCTCTTGAAAAACTGCATCTGTTCTGTTCTGGTAATGGCAGCATTGATTATAATGCAACGCCATCCATAGTTGAATGTTGTTTTTCCTGCTTGTAACATTAGAATTATTAAAGTTATATTTCTCTGTCAAAGGATCGGGAGACGGCAAGTTGCATGCATGGAGTATCAGCAAGCGAACGAAGGTAGCCTCGCATTCTGTCCAAATCCTGAACCTGAAGTAATTCTAGCATATTGTTGTGCAACTGGCAAATATGTTGAGCAAAATGATATCCATTTTCATACCCTCTTCTCTTGCATGCTTCTGGCTGGACACTGCTGTATATTGCATGATTGTGGTTAAGGTTGACCGCCCATGACTAGGAACTCACGGGTTTGAGTTATGTAAACAATTTCTTTGCAAAGCCATGACAAGACTGCATAAAAATATAACCGATTCTTGTACAGCAGGGACTCTCATGCCTTAGGTGATGCTTGTTAGGAAAAAGAGTCTTTTCTTAGGTGCAAACAACCAATGCTGACGACTCTATTGTGTTGGCACAGGTAGCAAGCTGGGACAGCCACATAGGCGTGGCGTCATGCTTGAAGTGGGCGCCTCGCAGGGTCATGTTTGTTGCTGCTTCTTCAGTTCTAACGTTTTGGATACCGGGCAATTCAAAATCACCCGCCGAAGCTGGAAAAGGGAACCCTGAAGCTGTAAAACTATCCGAACACATTCCTCAATGATCCCTCCACCCACAATATATATCCCTAAACCCTAACAGTTTTCGTGTAAAGTCTGGCTGGCTCCGTCACTGTTCACCCATCAGCCCTAAGACCAATTTTGATTGCCTTCTTGCTGCTCGTTTAAAAGCTAAAATGAATTGGAACCTGGATTGTGTTTTTTGGGGTGAAATTGAAGAATAGATGATTCGCAGCTTTGCTAACAAATGCGATATCTCATCTGATGCTGTGTCTCCAGTCCATTCCGAGTCCCGATTGATTGAGGTGATATCTCCTTTTTTGCATAATTCTATTTTCATGTTACATCTATGCAACTGCAGTACTCACTTCACTGATTGATTGCAAACAATCCCATGGTTGGTATAATTATAAAGCACCCCCCCAAAGTCCAAATACCAAATTAGTATTCCATGCTTCCGTAGGCCCGTTTGATTCCAAACACGCACTCTCACGCACGCACACACACACACACACACAATACAATGAAACGAACACCCGGCCAATTACTATTCCACCGCATAATTCTAATTATGGACAGAAGTACTGGGAGGCTGCAGGCTGCAGCTGGCTGCCGCCTCGTCCGTCCTCTCCTTGCTCTTTTCTTCCGCTATTACTTCTTTGCAATTGCAACCACCTACGCAGTAGTAGTAGGTAATAAAGGCATATATACTTAGGAGAAAAATTATCAGAAGAGTCAGCAGTAAACAACAGAATTATCATTAATTAGTGACATTTTAATTTCACACTTAAAAGTTACCCATTATACTGAACCTAAAAAGGAAAGTGAAAAAAGCTCCTCGTGTGCCAAAATTTTGTTAAAATTTAACTTTAAGACATCTTGAATATCTAGGTATCTAATGGCCATAAAACACGTATGTATGCCATCCTTTTTGATACAAGAACTCCATTATAGATTAAAATTCAAAACCAAGTAGCAAATAATAATAATAATAAGTCCAACCTATAACATGGCACGTTTCTCTCACTGTATGCCGTGAATACTCTCTCTCTCTCTCTCTCCCCAAACTGGGTAGAAGTGCCATTTTCTTTGATGCATTTTGATCCATTACCATTCAATTCAACATTCCCAATCACTTGAACCAAACTTCATGAGAGAGACAGATCAAATGCATGTAGGCAAATCCATCGTCCTATATACAACCAGAGAAATGAAACGAAACAAAACTGGAACCAGAGAAAGATACTTAGTTTCCAAAAAAAAAAAAGAAAAAAAAAGAAAGAAAGAAGAAAGCCACGGACAAATTACAACCCTGAAAACCAAAGCCGCAAAGCAAGCAATTAATTAAAGACGTACATTAGTAGTAATTCACTTGACTTCGCAGAATCTCTGTGTACTGCAAATCTGGCCTTTTCTTTCTACTTAGCAGCTTCCTGAGCCTTGTTCTGAGTAGCTTGCCCAGCCTCCTTCGTCTTCTGCCCCATATGCACCGCCATGTCCTGCATCCGCCGCTTCGCCTCGTCCAGTTGCTGCGGCATCGACGCGCTCGCCTGCCGGAGGCAATTCGCCACCCACGCCAGCGATGATAGCCCCGTCACCCCCAATGCCCCCGACGTCAGCACTCCCGCCACCGCCAGAAACACTCCGATGGCCGCCGGCACCAGAACCGGGCTGAAGATGACGAAGAGCGGAGTCACCACGGCCAGCCCAATGAGCGAGCCGACCAGGGTGATCCCTGCCAGTCCCAGGAGGCTGCCGCCCACCGGGAGGAGGGCTAGCACCACCAGGAGCTCTCCGGCCGACGGGCCTCTCCGCGGGAAGAAGGTCTTGTCGCTGGCGTCGTAGCGGTGCGGAGGGTGGACTTGGTGGTGTGGGTGGACTTGGAGCTGGTGGGGGTGGGGGCGTTCCGCCATGGACGATGGTGGTTTTGGAGAGAGAGAGAGAGAGAGAGAGAGAGACCAGAGGGGTTGGAGAAAATGGGGTGGCGGTGGGTGGTGATATAAAGTGAAGGGTGAAGACACGTGTGGGCAGACTGAGTAGAAGGCTCTGCATGAGAAACAAGTTTCATGTTGGCTTTGCCTTGCCAGGGATCTTTTGCCACCTCTCTCTCTCTCTCTCTCTCTCTCTCTCTCTCGCTCTCTCTTAAAATAGAGCTATGAAACATTATTAAAGCGTTATTTTTTATGGTCAATGAAGGGTAATTTACACCAAAGTGACAAAAATTTGGTGTCTTTTATAAAGTGGTCATTAAACTTCAATTGATTATAAAGTAATCATAAAATTTTTAAAATTTTTATAATGTGATCACATTTAAAATTTTCTAGCATACTCTTGTTGGAGTTGCTACTGTTTCGATAACATGGCATTGATATATCGATGACATGATAATACAATTACCAGAGTATTGATTGTATAAAAAAATAATTAATAAAAATGTGTCACATGTCAAAATTTAAATCCCATAAAATCTATTTTTAAATCCCATAAAACCCATTCCCCTCCCCCCTCTTCTCTCTTTTCGAGACTGTTGCCCTCATTTCTTTAAATTTATTCCAAATTTGAAATTTTATCTAAATTTATTTTAAATTTTGTAAATAGATAAATACATATTTAATATTTAAAAAATAAAAAAAATCTTCTAATTTTACTACTTTATCTCATTTTTACCTGAACTAATTGAAAAAATACAACTAAAATTACAAAAAAAATATTTCTTATAATTTTTTATTTAAATAAAAAATTAAAGGACTTAATTTTACTGATTTTGGTTTTAATGTGCATTTGTTTATGAATTCAAGAAGGTGGATTTAATAATTTTTTATTTAAATAAAAAATTAAAGGACTTAATTTTACTGATTTTGATTTTAATGTGTATTTGTTTATGAATGTAAGAAGGTGGATTTAATATTTAAGAAATCATTTTTTTATAATTTTAGTTGTATTTTTTTAATTAGTTAAGGTAAAAATGAGATAAAATAGTAAAATTAGAAGATTTATTTTATTTTTTAAATATTAAATATGTATTTATCTATTTATGAAATTTAAAACAAATTTAGATAAAATTTTAAATTTGGAATAAATTTGATGATGGGCGGGCAACAGTCTCGAGAACAGAGAGAGGGAGAGAAAGGATGGAAAAAGAAATGGGTTTTATGAGAATTTGAGTTTTGATATGTGGCACATTTTTATTAATTATTTTTTTGTATAGTCAGCACTGATGACTATATTGTCACATCATTGACACATTAGTGTCACGTTATTGGAATGGCAGCAATTTTGTCGAAAGCATATCGAAAAATTTTAAATGTGATCACATTATAAAAAATTTGAAAATTTAGTGACCACTTTACAAAAGATGTCAAAATTTTGTGATTTTTGATATAAATTACCCAGTCAATGAACTCCCGAAGATGCTTTTTAACTATTTATTACTCGGTGAATGGGTGATTTTATATATTTAATAGATAAAATTTAATCATATTTTTTAGTATTTTTATATTTGATTAATTTTATTTTTTGAAAGTGACAGTTTGTACAAGTTAGTCCTCTTTTTTGTTTCCTCTATAAAGATTAGAGATGTTACGTGCGCCTCCTGGGTCGGACTGGGTAGTATTGGGCCTGGGCTAAGCCTGGTCAAATCTGGGCCTGAAAGGAACCATGGGCTAGCCAGGCCTGATTTGGACCAAACCTCCTCCCCCTTTTATGCTGAATATATGCATGTGCAGTAAATTATTCAAAGATAAGGTTTAACAGGCCCCCAACCCGGCCCGATCCGTTTAACATATTTAGTTCGGAAAATTAGATGTTTGAAATATGAAAATGTCATTTCATTATTTTGATAAATAACATATTATTAATTAGTGTAACGTATTGAGAGTTATATATAATTGGACTTTTTATATTTTCTAAATATATGATCATTAATAAACTTGACATTAAATTGATGAATAATAGTGATGTGACAATTCATGTGAAAAATAAAGAGACGCCTAATAAGTAATCAACTCACAAAAATAGCAATGTTTCTTCCAAATAAAATAAAAAAGTAGAACTGCCCCAGGGGCATAGTTGAGTGGCAAAAGAAAGGGTTGTAAAATTATGTTAGAGGCTACCAATGTGGGATCGATTTCTAGAGGAAGCAAAAATTTGCATTCTTCTAAGAGTGGTCCTTGATAAGTGTCAATGGACGTAACTTCAAAAAAAAAAAAAAATCTTGATCACCCAAATACATTCCTGATTTATCTCCGTCGTGGTGACCCTGGAGCGGGTTTGACGGGAACACGAGTGATAGTGCGTAATCTAAAAAAAAAATAAAAAATAGAATTGAGAGAACAAGTCTTTACACCATAGTAGTGTTACCTCGAAAGATGGGCAAAAGAAAGAGGGAAGCAGTGTTGGTTCAAGGGGAAGCCTCATTGCGGCAATTGTGAAGATTTTGGCCATGTAGATGGCACTTGCAAACCTAGGAACAAGCAACAACAACCAGTAGAGCAAAACAGAAATGTGTTAGAAGCCCAAGATACCCAAAACAACACTTGTTATGCTTTCCAATCTGTTGCACCATCAACAAATGATGAGACCTGGCTAGTTGAAAATGGATGCACTAGCCATATGACTAAGAGCCCACATATTTTCACTCAACTTGACACATCGGTTAGAATCCCTATCAGGATGGGAAATGAAGCCATGATAAAATTAGTAGGTACAGGTACTGTAGCAATTCAGACCAATAATGGCACTAAGAGAATTAAAAATGTGTTTTATGTGCCACAGTTGGATCAGAATTTGCTTAGTTTAACTCAAAATGATGAAGAATGGTTATTCTTTGCATTTTGAAGGCTCTACTTGTAATATTTATTATCCACACAAGAAACAAGTTGCAAGTGTGGAAATAAAAAATAAATCATTTCCCAAGAAACCATGAAGTTGCTTCTTGGTTTTACCCCAAATTTGGGTAATTGCAATATCAGTAGCCTAAAGCATCTATATATCTCAAAAGGGGTTGGTGAAAGATTTACCAGCAATTCAAGACTACGAAGGAGTATGTGAAGGTAACTAGTTTGGAAAGATGCATAGACTATCATTTCCCACAAGCACAACTTGGAGAGCAAAGCTAGTGCACACAGATATATGTGGTCCAATGAGGACTTTATCACTTGACAATAGCAATACTTTAATCTCTATATTGATGACTTTCTTTTAGAGATTCAAAACTATAGTAAAAAAAGAAAATAGTTGTGAATTAAATACTCTAAGAAGTGATAATAGAGCTGAGTACACTTTGGGTTCATTTTTTTTTTTTTCATGAAGTAAATCTCATATTTAGTAATAAAATGGTGTATGTGAAAGAAAAAATAGAATAATCATAGAAATGGTAAAAAAAATGTTGAAAGGCAAAAAGATGCCCAATAAATTTCAGGCAAAAGTTGTTTTCACAGTTGTATACCTACAAAATAGGTGCATCACCAAGGGCACTACAAGACAAGACTCCACTAGAAGGACGGATAATTGCCAAACCATTAGTAAAACACTTGAAAGTGTTTGGTTTCATTTGTTATTGAAGTACTCTTCTTTTTAGAACATGTTTTCAATTAATTTAGAGATTTTTTTTTTAATATTTCTTGTAAAGATCCTTTGGCAATCTTTACAATTTACATCTTGTCTTCAAAATCTTCATTTACGTGATTTTCCATTTTGTTTATTTATTTTTCTCAAATTGATTAGAGATTATTCTCCTAAGCAACACTTAGAGAGCTTTACCTTTAGTAGACTCGTCTTTCTACCTAAATTCTTATATTTGGTTTAGTATAACAAGACAAGGTAGATGCGTATGCATTTATTTTCATTGATTGAATTTAATTTAATTCATAACTCTATTTAAAGAGTCTAAATTTTCTATTCATTCTAAAATATCAAATTTAAAATAAAAGAAGACTTTTCGAGCATCTCAACCAAAATTTTTTAGAAACATTTAAAATAAATTTTTAAATCATTATGACTTAAGATTTGAACATAAAAGTCGTATATTTTCACTAAAATAAAATAATGTGTCTTAAATAAAAACTTAGTTCGTACAACAAGTTTGGCATACTTGATACACTTGATATCACTGGAATAAAATCTATACATACTTCTAGTGTGTCACATAAAAACATGCCAGCATCTAGAAAACATGGTATGCCACAAAAATAATGAAGCTTTTAAAACATACGCTTTAAGAACTTGTTTTCCCTTCGAACTGCTTGCCTCACGAGTATTCTAAGGGTATGAATCCAAATTAAAAGATGAATCTTCTAAATCAACCCTCAATAATAAAATATTTATATGAAATTAATGTGTACATGAAATAAGATGAAAGTTTTTACTCTACGATGCCATTTGTGACAATGTTAACATGTTTCCAAGAGTTTTCTCAACTGGTGCCCTTAGCATCTCTTGGAATGTCCCTAACCACGTCACTTTGAGCTTAAGCGATATAGAGTAAAATGACATAGTTATATGTGATTATGAATACAAATAAAAATTCGATAGAGTACATTTCTATAATTAATTTCTTATGCAACACAAAAGAGATACAAAGTAAGAGTTTTGTGGGTGGGAGAACCTTGCCTTGGGGCTTCTTTGGTGAAAATCTTGCTTGTTTTTCCGAACTTTCCAACATTTCCTTGCTCACATTTGTGGAAATTTCTTCTCCCTCCTTATGTTGTCTCTCTCTTCCATACTTAGATCTCTCTTCTTTAAAGTATTGGAAGAGCACCCTTATGACCCTTATTTTTACTGAAAACACTTGGCCACCACTTCACCCCTCAAGGTAAAGTTTCAAATTTCTTCAAAATTCCCTTTACTAATTTCGTCAAAAACTTTAATCTCTTATAATTTAAAATAGAGGTCAGAAATCATTTTTGAAGGGAAGTGACCCTTTTTGTATAATGTATATGTGTGTGTGTGTGTGTATATATATATACATATATATTACACACACAAACACATGAGACTGTTAGGTGTAATAGATGATACTACACATCTAAGAGGGATGGTGAATTGAGTGTTTTAAGAAAAAAAAAATATTTATTTTGAAAAACTTTGAAGATAAATATCAATTGAAGTCAATAAATCAGTAACTTGTAAAATGAAATAAAAAATGGCAAGACTGAAGAAATGAAAGTGCACAAGAGAAACAATAAGATTTAGAGTGGTTCGATTCAACTCAGCGTACATCCACTACTTTACCTCCTTACTAGAGATGTTGAAATTTACTATAAAATTTTTAGGTTGCCAATCACAATCTTTTACAACTACCGCCTCTCAAGTTAGTTTTTTTAGTACAACTCGCTAAAAAGTATATAATACAATGTAAAGAAAATATGAAGAGAATCAAAACTCACACCACTCTCTTTGAAGTCTATCTAGAACAAGCCTTATAGAAATAAGAAAGAGCCGTGATAGAAAAATGAGAGTGAAAATAATTTAAGCACAAAGAATTTGAGAATGTGTAATCTGAAACTTGTAAACCCAAAGAATTAAAATCTACTTTGAGTTTTAAATGGACTCTTATTTATAGTCTTTGTAGCCCTTTTCAATAAATATAATTGTTGGAGCCAAAAAAGATTGAGAAATCCGACATGTAGAAATTAAGTACAATTAGTTGTTAAAGTTTTTGCAACAAAATCAATCAATTGATTTGAATAATTGATTAATTGAATTTCAAATTTTTAAATGAGCCAGTTGACAATTATAGAAACAAGTTAATCGTTCTTAGAACTATCAATTGGACATAATACATTAACTATCGATAGCAAACGACCGAGAGCACACAAAATGGATGGTCAATAGTTTTAATAATTGATTGACAGTTTTTAAGAACCAGTCAACAATTTACAAAAATTGATCAACTATTTTAACTATGAAAAGCTTTGTTAAAGAGATACTATAATAATTGGTCGATAGGTAATCTCGGTACTTAGTCGACAATTTTGACTTTTGATTTCAAAATAAGTGTTTCAAGACTATTTATTTGAAATTTTGTGAAAGAAATATTTATCATCAAAATTAATACAGCATAGAAGAGAGAGGAGAGAAAAGAAAAAAGAAAATAAGAAAAGAGAGGAAAAGGGGTAGGAGATTTGCTGCTCATGCACAAGCAGCTGGCAGATTTGGATTTTTAGGATATAATTTTTTATATATTATATACTTATTCAAATACACACATACACATATATATGTATATATATTTTCTATATATTTTAAAAATATGTAGAATGCATATATATATTTTAGGATGTATATATATTTTTAGAATATTAGACTACGTTCTCTTTACTTTTTAATTTTCAATTTTGAGTTTTGAATTCATTTTTAATTTTTTGTTTGGTAATCTGTTTTTAGAAAATTGAAAACGCGTTTTTTTTGTCATTTTGAAAAACTATTTCTCAAAACTAAAAATTAGAAAACACGTTCTCTTTGAAATTTTAAAAATAATTTTTTAATGATATTTTATTCAATAAATTTAATTATTTAATAAATTAGAAATATTTAATGTTAATATATTATTAAAAATATATAAATTTTGAAGTTAATGAATTTTGTAATATTTTTTTCACATTATAATAATAAAATATGAATAAATAAATAAATGTGTTTTAAATTTAAAGTTTGTTTTGGATGAAAACACTCAAAATAATTTTTTGTTGTTTTGAGTTTTCTTTACAATTTTTTTTTTGTTTTCAAAAATATATTTTTAAAAACAGTAAAAAGAATGCGTTTTTATTATTTTAGGAAATTGAAAACTAAAAATTACTTGAAAATAATAAAGAGAACGCAACCTTACTTTTATATATATGTGTGTGTGTGTTTATATATATTCATCTACTCTTTTTCTCCTATTCTGACTAGTTAGATCACTCTCTAATTTCACACATATATTTACACATTTATGTTTTCAATTTAATTTCACACATACTAAGTTGTTTTAAAAGATTAAAATGGAGGGAGGAAAACCAATTAAGACTCCATTGGTTGCAAATGAAGTTATGCAAGGATGATTAATCACTTCAAATGAATACAAGAGAATACAGACAACTAGTTGGAAGCTTACTTCATCTCATGACTACCAAACTTGACATCATGTATGCCACAAGTCTCCTCTCCAAATTTATGCACAAACCAAGTGACCATCATCTTGCAACTGCTAAAAGAGTGCTCAAGTGCATTAAAACAACCATTGACTATGCAATAAAATTCACTATTGTCAAAAATGTATAATTGGTTGGCTTCACAAACACAAACCGGGTCGATTTCACTAATGTAATGAAAAGTACATCAGGGTATGCATTTACTATTAGCAATGGAATATTATCTTGGCTCTGTCAAAAATAAGAGATAGTAACACAATCCACTACTGAAGCTTAGTATATTGTAGTTTGTGCAGTAATAAATTAAATAATTTGGCTCAAGAGAATTTTGGTAAATATAGGAGAAGTGTAATCATATCCCATCAAGTTATATTGTGATAACAAGTCAATTATAATTATTGCTAAGACTCCAGTCCAACACATGAGAACCAAACACATCATGATTAAATTTCATTTTGTTGGAAGAGCATAACATACCTAGCAAGTTAGCCTAGAGCATTGCAACAACCAAGACCAAATAGTTGGCATACTTACCAAAGCACTATCAAAAGAAAAATTTGAATATTTTAGAAATGAGCTCGAAATTTGCAAGAAGAGTATGAAGGAGTGTTGAAGCTATAATCCTCTTGCAACAATTTCTAGAAAGTCAAAAAAGCATGGATATGTCTAGCTAAAGATTGATATTAGTTAGTTAAATCTAAGATATTTAGACAATGTTCTAGAACTTTGTGTAATAATATCCATATGCTTATCTTAAATATCTAGATATTAATTTGTACTAAAAGTTGCCTTAAGCAACTATAAATATGTATCTAAGAGTTCTAGAAGAAATTACTAGAAACCTATTTCCATAAAAACCATCTCTCTTCCAAAGCTTTCATTGTTGGTTCCTTTGGGAATGGCCACTCAAGAGGGGAATAGTGAATTGAGTGATTATAATTTTTGTAATTTTATTAATGAAAATCCCTAATATATAATTTTATGAAAACTAAGCTTGTATAAATATATATAAGTAAAATTGTTTGAGAATGTTATTATTGCAAACCACAAGATATAACAATACAAAAAATGAATGGCAATAGACAACACATAATATATAGTGGTTCGGTGTATCTCAAATGCCTAATCCACTCTCCCAAGACTTAACCACTCTTGGGGTTCCACTAAATCCAACACCAAGATTTTCCTTAATTCACCTTGAAAACTATTATACATCTAGATTTTAAATGGTTATAGGCAATCAAAATAGTCCATGACAATAGTTTAAATGGATACAAGAATTTGTCCATTCTTGAACACAAATGAAATAATCAATATACACAAATGTACAAGATAATGATATAAAAAATATTGTAGTAACCTCAGTTGATGGAGATATTTAGATTTGGCTTGAGTAGCTTTTCTCCACTTTGCCTTGAGACTCTTGCAGGTTGGATGGGCAATGAAGCTTAAGAGCCTTAGATTTACTTGGAAATTTGATTGAGAGAGCTTAAGAGCTTGTGTGAGCTTTAGGTATTCAAAAATATAAAAACTCTTTCACCATTTTCAGCCCCAAGTATTTATAGATGTTGCTAAGCGATTTACATAACGGTCAAAAAAATTGATTGTTGGGCTTAGAAAGTCAACTTTCCTAAAGGGGAGTCGACTTTTATTTGAATGAGAGTCAATTTCTAAGAAAAATCAATTTCTCCAAATAAGAGTCGACTTCCCAAAAAATAGCTCTCGGATGAGTAGACTCTGCATAATTTGCTCTTAGTTGGGTCACCTAAAGCTATGCAAAAGTCGACTTTTGACAAATCAAGAGTCGACTTTGCAAGGCAGAAGTTGACTTCTTGGTCCAGATTTTGAAAAATATTTTTTATGAATTTTATATTTACTTGAAAAATATTTTTAATGAAAAATAATATTTTTAATTATACATATACTATAAAAAATATTTTATAAATTAATCAAAAATAATTAGAATCTACAATTTGTATATTATTTAAAATATCATTTTTAATAATCATTAAAACTTAATTTAGAAATTAAATGGACAAGCTGACTCAACACCCACTTCCAAAAAATCTCTTGCACCATTGACACTAGTTAACACCAAAACACCAACACTATGTTCTCTAGTTAAGCCTCTTAATTAGTAGATCCAGGTTCATGGATCCAAATTCACTAAACTGTATAGTACTATTTGATAATTATCCTCATCTTCATCATTCAAATTATATATTTGTATAATTACATTAGATGTAATTATCTATTAATTAATCAGGTAGTCCTATTTATTTGATAAACACAATTTAAATAGTTAAATATTTATCTACTGGTTAAGGAGTGATAACTGTTTTCAAATTAAATTTAAACTAACTTGATGGGGTTAGTTTTGAAAAAAAAAATAGACATGTGTTCAATCTATAAATAGAAGAGTTTCTTTATTAAAAAAGACAGAGAAAGCAATTTGAGTCCCCAATCAAGAGTAAATCTAAGGGCATACACCATCAGTGTGCAATTGGCTCATTGATTTCAATTGCAATGGTTCCTTGTATACAAATAATAGCTAAAAGTTAGTATATGTATTTTTGTAAATTTCTTACACTATTTGATAATTATCCTCATCTTCATCATTCAAATTTCTCATTTCTAGAGGCTAACTTAGAAAGGGCACAATGCGTAGTTGCCATATAACACATTATTTATGGTAGCATTTTATCCAGAAGAAAGCTTAAATTTACACATACTGGATTAGCACAACCAAAATGGAGGAGGAATATTAATCAAGATGGGGAATTAGAAACAAACGTTTTGGAGAAGATGACCTAACAATTAAGGACTTACCTTAATTACATTGTGGGTGGAAGGTTCATCGACCAGAGAAACTTTGATGGAAGGGAAGTTTTTTTTTTTTTTTCTCTAAGTTTCTATCAGAATCCATGAAATGAGAGTAGAAGATGGGAGGAAAAAAAAAGCAAGAAGAGATTTATAGCCTTTTAGTTTAGTGTGCTCAAAGTTGGTTTTATGGGCTCTATCTTTTGAGCAGGGGGTCACAATGAGTCAATAAACGGTCTTATTTGTCTATTTAAAATTAAAATAATTATCAAAAATTTATATTTTTAATCATATATAAAAATAAAATTAATTTAAGCTTTTACTAAAATGAGCCTTAATTACCTATTTAAAAGTGAAATAAGTTTTAAAAATTAATATTTGAAGGACATAGATATAGGTACAACACATTAAGACACATTTGAATATTTACTAAACGGGATAAGTAAATGGGTAAATGGCCGACCCATTGTCATCTTTATTTATGAGAGTATTGAAAGGGAAAGTGAGTGAGGCGGAACGGTTAGTCATATTTATTAATTTTTTTTAAAAATATTTGTTTACATAAATAACAACTATCATATAAAATAAAAAATTACAATAAAAATAATTGTCACTATATGAAAAAATAATAATTACTATATAAATAACTATTACAATATGCATAAATATCTATTATCATTTATATAATTGTCATCATATCATTTGCAAACCGAGGACATAAGTTAAAAGCCAAAGATTCATGACAATCTTATCATTACATCTTTATCTATCCTTTGATGATATTACAAAAAATAGAGTTTAACCATCGCTCCATCTCATCAAGAAACCTAGTTCATTAGATTAGTTTCTATCAAGAATAAAAAATCCATCACAAAATCTATTACAAATCAATTGTTTTCTATTAACAAGCAGAAGGGTGAAAAGGCAAACATTTGGCTTGTTTTCTTAGTTGTTTCTTCTACCTTCCTGTTAAAGATCCTAGGGTTTGCATTCTCTAAGAGTGTGTACAATAATTTTGAGATTAATTAAGAGGCATTTAAAAACGCTCCAATATATAGTTTATTGGGACATTTTAACTATTAGGACACTAATAAAAATTTCGTGTATAATTATGTCTCAAAAGCTTATTGAGACATTTACAAATGTTGTATAAATCCATCAAGATATTCTTTTAATTTTACATATAGTGGCATTTAAAATTGTCTCGAAAACAATTGCAAATTTAAGCATGGAATGACATTTAAAAATGTTTCAAAAATAAATGTGGTTCTAACTATTTTGAGGCCACTAGGTCTTTTTCTTTCCACATGCTCTCTCTTTGCGCAGCACATGATGCTCTCTCCCTCATTTGATTCTTCTTATAAGGCCTTTTCTCCACACATGAACATGTGGCGCCCCATGAAACGATTGCGTGGCAAGTTGGAAAATAACTTCAGCATGCTCGCTTCCCCTTTGGCTTGAACCCTAGACCTCTCATTCCTCGTGTGCACGTGTGACCATTTGATCTACAACTGCAAGCCTCCTCATTAATACATGCGCCCGTATTAATTTTATAATAAATTAACTCTATTAGGGCACTTTATCATAGTGTCTCATTAGAATTATTTTATTAGGACATTTCAAAAATTCTGTCTTATTAGATTTTTTTACTAGGACATTTCACCAAAGTGTCTCATTAAAATTATTTTATTAGGGTATTTTAAAAATTATGCCCTATTAGATTTTTCTATTAAAGCACTTTATCAAAGTGTCTCATTAGAATTATTTTATTAAGGCACTTCAAAAATTCTGCCCTATTAATTTTTTCTATTAGGACACTGCATCGTTGCGTCTCATTTAAATTATTTTATTAGAATACTTCTTTAAATTGTGTCTTAAAATAGTATTTTATAAGATATTTTTTTAAAAAAATACCCTATAAAAATGGCTCAACAAGTGATTTTTGTTGCAGTGAACGACATAGTTGTTTAAATTGTCTAATTCAATACTTTTACTTTGAAAAAAAATTAAATAAAAAATAAAAATCTCACCGAATAAGACTATATAAATTTTAAATTCTATCCCATCAATTATTTTTATTTATAAATATATATTTTGTAACATTTCTTTTTTTTTGATAAATTTTTATATGTTGTAAGGTAGGCAGTCACATGTTACTATAGATATATATATATTTGTGCATGGTTGTTGTATTATTATTATGGCGTCCTGGACGCATTATATTATATATATATATTAGAGAAGTGCAGTGCACCCGACATCGCATTATGTACGTATAATAAACCAACGATGATATATAATTAAGATGATTGGCCTCTCTAGCTAATCATTAGAACCACACTTGCATTAGGCTTAAATTGTTTCATTTTCTTGCTACATATTCAACCACTTTTCTAGCGTGACCCATCTCAATCTTGCCCATATATCTAAAGTAAGGAATATAATCCCTTCTACAGGGCATATGCACTTTTCTTCGATTATCCCAGCAGTTTAATTGACACCACTTTTCTCTCTCTATATATATATATAGCTATATATTATATTGCTTTTGGATCAGTACTTCTCATAATAATAATAATAATAATAATAATAATAATAATAATAATAATAATAATAATAATCTAAATATTGGCTTTAGATTCTGTTCCATTCCCCGCCCCCCCCCCTCTCTCTCTCTCTCTCTTTTACACGAACTTTAGGGTGCATGGAATTGAATAATTATTTGGAGAAGTTGATGGTTGATGGGGCGGTTGTCAAGCTAATAGATTTTCTTAATGATACAATTTCCCATCAAATTCAAATCATATATTTTTTGGGGGCACTGCATCGATGGGGTCACACCTCTATGATTACCAAAGCTAGATTCATGTATCTAGTACTTTTCAAGAAAATCACCTATAAATTATATGTATATTAACTAGCATTTTCCAATCATGAACACACTACCCCACCTCCATAGTTCACTAGTGCATGCTTGCACGGTCTTGCCCTAATTTCTCTCCTCAAATCGAAAAGGGATCTCTTATTTTATAAAGTTTTTTTTTTATTAGGTGACGAACCTTTCAGATAAATAAACACATCTTGTCAATGTTAGCTAATGATGATATTGGTAATAATCACTAATTAGCCTCTCACCACTACTAGAGATGTCAAACTATATTGTGAAAACTATTATGTACAACTGAAGATGTTAAACACGTACAGGTTTGCCCAA
Source organism: Diospyros kaki (assembly GCA_036245055.1). Lineage (NCBI taxonomy): Eukaryota > Viridiplantae > Streptophyta > Magnoliopsida > Ericales > Ebenaceae > Diospyros > Diospyros kaki. The sequence continues at coordinate 38,971,591 of BSEG01000016.1, forward strand.
CTTAACTAGTGATAATGGAGCTCGAGTCTACTCATTACTGTAATGAATTAGCTATTTACACAAGATTAGAGCTAGTCCAATATTTTTAGGCCCCCAACTTAGGGGTTGGCTCAAGTCGAGCTTGGTCAAATTTTGATTTTATAAAAAAAAATTAAATTATAAATCATGCAACTTTGAATTTAAATTTTTAATTTTTAATTTTAAAAAGTTATATAGGCAATGTCACAAATTTATCAAGACAATTAATTAATAAATCTCAAATAATTTATGTTTCATACACAATTTTACCACTCATACACAATTTAACTTCTAAGATCTAATATTTTAGTTTTTATTTCAAAAGTAGAATTTTCATATTAAAAAAAAATTGTATATCTCACTCATTAAATAAATAAATATTTTTTTATAAAACTACTTTTAAAATAATAAAAAAACCAAGTTGACTGATTAGATTCAATTTATTATGCCTCGCAAACTTCAAGCTCGACTCGACCCAGCCTAAACAGGCTCAGGCTGATTAGGCCTCTAGTTTTGCTAAGAGATTATGCCAAACTTAACTCGTTTTATAAATAAATCGAGCCAATCTAACTCGTTTAACATATCTATGCGCAATAGAAAAGTAGATATTTGAAAAAGATTTATATATATATATTTTCTAGATATATTATCTATTATAATTAACACAAATATCTACTGACATAACCACAAATATTCACATATGTGACAAGAGTGTGTACACTCTCTTCCAAGGGCTAGTTTCTTATATACATGCGACAACCCGAAATTGTAGAACTAGAGGATCAAGGATAGCATGGCTACCATATAAAAGTAAAGATATTGTTGGATGGATTGCCTCTCCTATCTTGACCTTTATGGTCAAGGTATTTTAGGTAGCCTTTAGGGAGCTAAAGAAGCTATTATCCAAGTGTCAAAAGGGCTAGCTCAAGCCTCACATGCTTGCAGTATTGTTCCCATAATTTAAGTAAATAAGGGTAAAATTACATATAAATAAAAGTTCTATACAAAATTTGGTCTTTGTCCGAACACCTCTAATGTGGACAAAACTAATTTAGCAAAACAATAAAAATTCAAGGGGTGCCAAAATTTAGGAGTCTCTGAGCTAAAGACTCAAAATTCATAGAGTGTATAATTAATTTACTTAACGTTATTAGTAACGAAAAAGATATTATAACTAATTTTGAAAATTTTAAAAATTAATTAAACATATTTTAAAATTCAAAATATACCTAAATTAATTAACTAAAATTCAAAAATACCATGAATTTACCCAAACATATATATATATATACACACACATATTCATGGAGCTAGCTAGATGATTATTTATAAAGGTGCATGGTAGCAATGCACCCATCACTATGATTAATGGCATGATGATCATTGGGCCAGCAATATTAATTCTATTTGATTTCAGTTAGCTATGGAAAGAAATTTCAGGAAAAAGAATTCTCAAGCCCATCCATGAACACATCTACTACTATATATTTTGGTTGCTTGCTCATGTTTGTATATACTTTCGGACCACTTCACATAATCATTGTAAAGTTGCTCTTATATCAGACCCATCTCTTTCTTGCCAATTAAATTAAAAACGATTTCATTCTGATAACTAAATTCCAACATCCCAACTTTTATTCTTCATCCCCTTACTTATTATATTGCTACAAACTTCTCATTAATTTCACACTATTTCTCAAGTTATTATAAAACTTAGGCAATTGATGAAAATGATTTAATAATAAGATATAGGGTAATGAATTAATTAATTAATCTCTTATAATTTAGACAAAAAAAATAATATAATTCTTAATTAGTCAACTTTATTGATGTACCTACCCCACCTACGCGTTAATTAAAAGATAGGGGTATAATACTTCCTCGCACAACTCACCTCCTCTGACGTTTCTATCAGCGATGTTAAGACAAACTATTAATTTGTGCACGTCCAAGCTGAACATTACTTTGTATTCCGGTGCTGTGGCTATCACAAAGCACCGCTTTGACACACACCTCGCCAGCATGACGTATAATCTCGTCCAGTGCCCAAACTCTGAGGCAAATATATGCTTGTTGGGTGAAGCTATATATAGCTAGGCATATATATATACTTCTTGGGTAACAAGTAACCTAAGAACATGAAGAAGAAAGCATCTCCATCCACTGCATTGCACTTACACTAATTAATTATACATAAATATATATATATATATAAATATAATCTAGCTGGTAGTAGGAATTGGGGAGTGTCGGGGGGCTGTGAGATTATATATCATGTAGATCTATATATGTATATATGTATGTAAGTAATAAAATTCTCTTCTGTCATGAGTATGGTGCTTTCAAACAGGAGTGTTGAATTTTCTCTTGTTCTTGCGGTGTAAATAGAAACAGGTAGAGATAAGAGTCAATTGGGATGGCATTTTCAGAAGCTGCAGACCTGACAGCTACTAATTACCCTCAAGTTGTCGACATGTCGGCGAGGAACAAGAGAAAAGATAAAGACCTGTGGGGTAAAAATGAAAGCGACCCAGAATAACTATATTGGAAATGCTGTGCTATTAAAGGACATATATATATATATATATATATATATATTGATAGTCTTTATAATATTAAATGTATATCTATTTTTTTATAATATACCATTTATATTATATAAAACATTTTTCGTGCTGTATATAATAATATATACCGATACCTTAAAACTATCATATCATTTTGCATGACTTTATGTATGTATATATATATATATACACACACACCCACCAACCAGCAGCCACGTATTTAATTTATTTCCTTCTACTGTCCTTTAAATCATTAATTTCAGCTTGTAAAATATATTTTTATTTCAGACAGTGATCTTCAACAGAGACTTTTTGGCCTACTGTGCAGTTGAAGTGGGAGGCCAAATTCAATAATGGAGGCCAAACAGTAGAAGCTTTCAGGTGCTTCGTCTATGTGAGTGTTGAGAGTTGTTGATAGTACCACTGCTGCTGCTGCTGCTTCTCAATAATGGATGCTAATTTAATACAGTGGATCTCATCATCAGATCCGGCCATGCACACACTCGCACATACACATGATAACTAGCAATAATACATTAAGTGGTCTTCTTGACCAAGAATGGTCGATCATCAGATCATCATCATGCTCCATATTTGATCAGATCAAGCAGTAAGAATTGGGTTTATTTCTGGGAAAAAAAAGTTACTGGCTGTTAAAATATTTTTTCTTTTCTATAATACAGTGGGAGTCTCATCTTCTTGCCAAGCATTCTCACAAAGTTTTCTATAATCCCACTTCAAATGAAATCTTTGGAATTTGGAATTTGTTTTATTGCCTTAATTTATTATTTGACCTTTTAATTATTTAATTATATTAATTTTTTACTATTGGTGATTTTTTTTTTCATAAAAAGAGAAAAATAATCTAATTGAAAAGTCAATGAAAATTAAAGATGACTTTCTTATTTTTGTTAATTTTTATTATAGGGATCCCACTATAGAACAAATACGCATTGAAACACAAAATCTCAAGTAAGATACATAGAACTTAAGCCCTACCAAGAAGCAAATAAACAACATTGAAATAAGTTACAACCCCTAATAAAAACTAACTGTCCAACAAAATCCAACTCCAACCCGATAGAAACGCCCAATGAGGCTTAACTAAAAGTCTCTAAACATAATGAACAAAAACCTAAAAAGTATAAAAAATAACCCCCAACAAAGGTCCCTGACTCCTGCCAACCGTCCTCTATATTTTGGTCGCCAGTCATCTCCGCTTCTTAAAATATCCCTCCATTCTAATTAACACAAATCCTAAGTACCAAGGGTGTCACAAAGAAAAACCCCAACCTAGCAAATCTAATGAATAACAACAGCCATAGCATCCAAAACCAATGATCGAAACAATAATCAATATATAGCTTTAATGGATGATCGATGCTCAAATCGACCACCATCATCTGCAGTGGTGACAAAGAGATGCAAAGAAGCTAACGAAGCAAGGGGCACGACTGATTGATGGAAAGAGAATTAAGACCCAAACCCATCACCAAAAGCTTATCAATATTGTTCAATGGTGGCAAAGAGCTAACTAGGGACCAAAAACTTGTGGGGGCTCACAAAGGCCGATGGCAACTCGAGCCCACTTGACTAAAAGCCCTAGAGAGAGAAGCTCTATAGGGTTCTAACTCATGAAAACTAGTGAAAAAAATGACTTTGATTGAAGAGATAACCTAAAAATGTTGATCATCAATTACAATTAAACTATAATAAGGAAATCCTAGAGGATTTACCCCACTTTGGTTTGCCAAGGATATTTTGCTAAGGGGTCTGCCATGTTATGCATTGTACACGCACAAATATATGTGTGTGTGAGAGAGAGAGAGATATGTATGTGTTTTATAACTTAGTTGGGTTTCTAATATGTTATTATTGATACACTAATATATATATATATATATATATCTCATCATTATTAAGAATAGATCAAAGAATAACTTAAAGTTTAATCTCTATGGATCAATACTTGTATGTACACGTTTTTTTTTTTTGTGTTGAAGCTAACTTATACCCTCATATATACATGAATGTTCATATTTGTTAAAAATATTAACGTGTATTTTTAACACGGAAGCTACAAAAAAAATTTATATATGAAGTGTAACATTTTCCTCAAAAAGTAGATGAGATGCATACACACACTATTGCAGCTTACTCAAATAAATAGGAAGGGGGGGGGGGGGCGGTCCATGCCATAATCATTCAATTTTTTTTTCTTTATTTAACTGTGGCCCTATTTATTACACTTGATACCCAATCTCCTTTTGCTTTTTATTCCCTCCCCATTCACTAAATGCTGTTTGCCTCCCCCCTTTTTCCTCATCTTCCTCACCTTTTTGACACAGTCTCTGCAGCTCACTGTTTGTCTCTTTCATCTAGGGTTTCTTAACTTCCTGATCGTATTATTAAGCGTTCTACATATATGGATATGCAATACTCTTAGCTATTTGAGATCCAAGACAAGAGTGCTGCAGAAAGAAGTGAAAATTGAACCACAAGGTACCATTCTTTTCTTTTCTCTCTTCATTTTCTTTCCATCTGGGCGGTACAAAACAACACATAACTTAGCTTATAAAGACATTAAGGGATGAAAATTCTTTCTTTTCTTTTTCTTTTTCTTTTGATCTGCTAATTTTTCTATTTTTGCTTGTAGGTTGAAGTAATGAAAGTTTTGTGGTTTAGGTTGCAGAATCTGAATAAGGGTTGGCCCTGTGAAAAGTATTATAAGTAGTTCACAGATGTTCCTTCCTAGTAAAAAGGAAAAATTGAGTCTGATGACCTATGATCGATACATATCTATAGGCATAGATACACATACACACAGTAACGGAAAAGAAGCAAGGATATCTTCTAGGATGCAGCAAATCCCTTAGGTGTCAACTAATAAATGCTCAGAGAGAGAGAGCTGTAACTCAAAGTCAAGCCCAGGACTTTCGTCCTTCTTTTTCTTTTTATTTAATTTCAGTCTTTTTAACCTTAATTTTGAACATGAGGTACACATAGAGTTCTCTCTGCTTTTTAAGAAGAGTTGGGAGGATGGCCATTTTTATGCATGTAATTTTATTGTTGTTTCTTACAATTAAAAAAGTTGTTTTACAATTTGATCTTACAACTTTGTAATCACAAAAACATTAGTATTATCAGCTTTCATAATTTGTTTGTCCCTTCGCTGCATTAATTATTTCAAATTTATTCGGTTTTGTCTAATTTTAATATTCGGAAACAGTGCTTTCAGATTTTTTTTCTTTTTTCTTTTTTGGCCGAGAGCTTTCAGATTTTGTTATTCTGACTTCTTCTACCGACTAATTTATAAGTTTCACATGTTCTATATATGTGTGGCTATGTGTGTGTGTGTGTGTGTATGATACTCGAGTCCAAATTGTTGTTGGTCTTTCCTTTTCACTCAGTTACTCAGTTTGCAGCATCTTCACCTGTGGTGATGCTGCTGTAGCAGTTGCGACTCCTTTTTTTTTTGTTTTTCTTTTGCTAAAGTCAGGCAGATACTCCACCGGAGCAAGAAACCGAGCTTACACCATCCAGCCACCAGATTTTCATAAACTTTTACTTCTAATTAATTCTCATCTTTGTATTGCATCTTCTCCCCTTAATTATGAACTATAGGAGTAGAGCTATCCACGTACAAATAAAAAATAAAAAATTTATAGTATTTGACATTGTAGTTTAGTTTTTACTTTCAAGATAAAATAATTCCTAATGCTGTGACAAAATTATTTGCATATTAATTCTTATGGTTTTGAGAGATCATAAGTTTACATATATGTTTCTCTTTGGATCAAAAGATTGCCCCCCTTTCTTGAAATTGTGCCAGTACTAATTCAGATTAATTACTTGAAATGTCTTATGTGAAAAAGGTGTCAAATTAATTGTACTGTGCTACAGCTTTTGCGTAGGAAACATCATGCAGAAATTCTATTCAAAATCTTCAAGATCTCTTCATTGATATATAAGCATATATGCTCCATATCTCTTTACTTGAACATTTTTATATATCAAGGAGATTACAATAAATCTTTTGGTTTAGATTCATGCTCGGGTAAAAAAAGAAACTTTTGTGACAGTGGAATTACTGTTGATATATAATTTTAAAATTTTATATGCTACATGCATGTTCGTCGTCCAGTTAGATAAGTGGTTTGAATTCCATTGATGCATAATATCTTGAGAGAGAACGCTATTTCAACCGGCTAACTGTACGCTGAGAGCAGTACTGGCAGAACTTCCCCCAGTCAGCAGCTGCTGTTTTAGCGCACTTTGGCCAGCCAAAATAACAATGTCCGATCTCGAGCATCTAGATTACTATATTGAATTCGGGTACTGTATATGGTTGCTGTTTCCACGTATTATCCTATCCTTAATCTGATCATCCAAGCCTATATTATCTCATTTCTCATTTTTATTTACTATCTTTGTAATTTATAACATCACAGTTAAAAGTGTTTTTCAGCCGACATTTCTTTGTTTTTTTTGTCTTTCTGTACCTCTTTTTGCTAAGAATTTGTTCCATTCTATCTATCTATCTAGTCCTCCCAGTAACATTCATGGATCACCTCGTAATAATCTCATTCTTTTTTTGGTATGATTTTGAATCTATCCTTAATATCTTCGTCTCCACGCCACATGAATATATATATGTACATATGATACTGATTGTGATGGGTAAAAATTTGCGGTGAAGATGGCTTCTTCCAGCAGCTACTCCAATCCTCCCTGCGCCGCTTGCAAGTTCCTGAGGAGAAAATGCTTGCCGGGCTGCATATTCGCGCCGTATTTTCCGCCGGAGGAGCCGCAGAAATTCGCCAACGTCCACAAGATATTCGGCGCAAGCAACGTGAGCAAGCTGCTGAACGAGATCCTCCCCCATCAACGAGAAGACGCCGTCAACTCTCTCGCCTACGAAGCCGATGCCCGGCTCAAAGATCCCGTCTACGGCTGCGTCGGAGCCATCTCCGTCCTCCAGCGCCAGGTGCTGCGGCTCCAGAAAGAACTGGACGCCACCAACGCAGATCTCATGCGATTCGCTCGCAATGAGATGCCCTCGCAGTTTCCGGGTGCTGCACATTATCAGCAGGGTGCTGGTTTTTCTGCTCTTCCTTATGCCTCTCACCCATGGAGCAGCAACCCCAGGGATAGCCCTGAGGGTGGAGGGGATGGCAGCGCTTGATGTTGGATTCGACGAGTTTTGTAAGTGTCCGTTGGTGTTGGTGTTGTAATATTGCATTGTTTTAGAATGCCCATCTATTATAGGGTTTCTCATCCCATCTGTAAGGGGGACTCATATATCTTCATGGTATATATTGCCTAGCTAGAACTGATATATGAATTAATTGGGTGTGGGTTGGGTTCTGTATAAGAGCAGGTTAATTAATGTATGATTAACGGTAATAAACTTCTCCATTGGATTCGGGGTGTATGTGTTTCTACTAAGTTCTATATATTAATCATGAGCAGTTTTGACAATAGGCAAGTTTTAGTATTATGTAATAGTGGTTAGGTTATATATATCTACATTTAGACCCCTCCCACCCTCCCTTATTTTTGTCTGAATTGGAAACTCTTCAGTGCCTCACAATTACATTAAAAATATTGCTTAACTTGATAAAAACTCATCAGTGCCTCACAATTCTCATCTCCTTTTTTGTGTCCTTGCCACAATTATTAGTTAATGCAAGCTTGGCAAAGAAGAAGCCAACCATGGCCTAATCTAATCTAAACCTAATCATGGCTGAACTAGAGGTGGGTGGTTATTGGTTTCCAAGAAATATTTTCTATCAAAAAAACCAGCTTGTTTTCAGCATTAATTCAGTTTCATATTGATTCTGCTCTTTGTGCTGCACCTTTTTAGGTCAGCTAACTTCACAACAAATTATTCAACACATATGATTGATTCAACTTTCTTAACATAAAATATCTCCAGAAGAAAGATTTAAATGGATTTCGGTTGAGATTCCCTGTGCCTTTATTCTTTGCTTTCCCCCCAAGTTTTTGTTCCTCAAGTCAAGGATTGACAAATGGATGAGCAACATGTGGTCAACTTAATTATTGTCCTTTTCTTTTCTGGCTAATTAATCACAAAATTCTTATATAAAATGGCCTTAATTCCATGAAAATACTATCAAGTTAGTGTGTTATTGGGCATTGTCGTATTAATTATGAGCTACTGAGGTAAAAAAATCATTCATAGAAGAAGAAAAAACAAACACTCAACCAGGCACATGCCAAAGAGGAACAAAAACTAGATCTCTAGCTAAGCAAGAGAACATCACTAGAACCAGAAGAAGAAGCCTGAAATAAGATTAAAGTGTCGCCCATAATTGTACAAGTAGTCCTAGTGTCACATCATTCTCTACGGATTTTAAATTTATATAGAATAGTACGGTAAAGAGAGCAAAAGTAACCCGAATTTTCATTCCTAGGGCTAAAATAGTATTTTGCCCCCAGCCCTTGCCACAAATTTCGCTCTCTCTCTCTCTCTCTATATATCATTGTCCATATAAATTCTATGTTTGAAGCATCATTTTTTACATTAAAAATGTATGGAAGTAATTTAGTATAGTTACCATAATGTAGCCAAATTGTCTGAAGTAGGTTTTGCATTTGGCTACTCAATAGGATCCACAACCACAAGAAGGAATAGGGTTGCCATGTGAAGGAGTACTGTGCCTTGGAGAATATGGTTACGTGTCATTATTGGACTTTCAACCATTGTATCTTGTCTTACATGTTCTTCCTTAATTTTATAACGTTTTTCCACGGTCTTGTTTTGTCCCTTAAATTACTACATGTTTTAAGTGTGCACACACACACACACATATATATATACATAATTGAGGGCCCTGACAGGTAGCTTGCATCTTTCTTTACTGTATTGCTTCAAGCGGAAATGCTTAACTAGTACACTCACTACAGTGTCCTCTCCATATGTCAGATCAGTACAAGGTTGAAACGTCCTCTCCTCTCCCCTTCCAAATGTTGTTTTCCAAAGGGCGCATACGTTACTTTATTATATTACATACATACAAAAATGAAATATTATTACAAAGATTTGCAAAACTTCTATCACCGTGTGAGAAAAAAAAAAAAAAAACAGGTGGTGCAATATGGAACTCACATGTTCTTTGTGTAAATTCATCAAACAGGTGGTGCGCAGAGCTGGGGAGATGAGAGAGAAGCATGCCGAAGCCACGGCTTCCAAGTTTGAGAGAGCATTTTGCTAAAAATGGCTAGTGGCGCCGCTGCTAGGTTGCAGACTATACAGCCTAGTAGCACTAGGCTGATTATTGAAAAGGCCAGAAGATTTGTGAGTGTCAAAAGTGTTTTGAGGAGTGACGTGAAAGATAGGCTTGGGCGTGTCCCGACCGGGGGCGGCATGCGCGCGCGCAACGCCAAAGTAGGGGACGAGAAAAGCTGAAAAGTCCTGCGCAGTGGCGAAAATATGCTAGCCAATCGCCGGTTCGTCCGGATTTCAAGAATGTGTCACATCCCATGCTGACTTGACTTTCCCACTCATTAACCAATTTTCAGGCGGTGGAATTTTTGTTTTTCAATTTAATATTTTTATTGTTTTAACTTTTAGGGAAGAAAATATTTTATTTTTTTTATCTCACCTCTTTTATTTAACAACCCCGAAACAATCTTTTAAAAAATAAAAATAACTCAAAAGAATTTTATTTTGTTCTCATTTGCTTTTATAATTCTCTTTTCCAATCGTCTTTGTCATTATTAACAATTAAATTAACAATAAAACAAGCAAGTCGTGAGAATTTTTGAATTATCCTCGATAATCATTAATTAAGGAATAAATTGTTCTCAATGGCCTCTATCCAATAACTAATGCATTAAAATGGTACTTAATTATTTTTAATTTTATTTTTTTTAATTTTACATTGAAAATGTTCAAAACTAATAATCTCGGGAGCAAAAGGTGTTAACCCACACCCCGAGGGCCCCCCACGAACTGCCCCACGCCACGTGAGGGGGGTAAATCAGGAACCCAGCCGCCATGGTCACGGGGAGGACCAGTGCGAGCCGCCCACAAGGACCCCTGAGGAGCAGAAAATCCCACACTGCGGCTTGCCCAACTCGATCCTTGAAAACTAATAATCTCATGCTTATCACAAGTGATGGACGAATTTTGAGACATTTTAAAAAAAAATTAAATATTAAACACACAAAGAAATTCGTGTTCATTTTCATTTTTCTTTTTCATCTACTATTTTACTCAAATTGTTGATTAAAAATTATTAATTTATCATAATTGTACCTCATTAGAGATGAAAAATGAGTCAAATCAAGCTCGATTTGTTTGCCTTGATGCCTATCTCGACACCATGTGCATCGAGATAAGCCAAACCTACTTTCTAGGATGAGGGCCTAGCTTGACCCAATGGTCACTAAGGTTGGAGCAAACCAACAATTTTATTTTATTTTATTATTTTAAAATAATATATATTTTTAAATTTTAAAGATATTTTTTTAATTTAAAAAGTTAAAATTAACTTATTTTATGTATTTTAATCAATTTATTTTTGTATCCAAAAATAGATTTAGAATGTTTAGATAGGGACTTTTGTGCTAAAGTGACAAGAAACAATTCAATCAATTTAATATCTCTAATTTTCACTTATAAATTAACATTTTATTACTATTTATTGTTTGACTCGCTGCTCACCCTCAACCAACGTCATCAGTGACACATTTGGTTGCCACTAACTTTTTTATTATTATTAACAACTACTAATTAGATGTTATTATTGAGAAAATATTGTAGATACTTCTTATAACGAAACTTTTTAATCGTAATAGATCAGTCTTCAAGATATTAACTTTCGTTATTAAAGTTATTACAAGGTTAACAACAAATCACCCTTAATATTTATGAAAATTATAAAAATATGCAACTATAAATTTTGACATCACCCTTATACCAGTGACATCTTTGGTCGCCACACAAAGAAATTCATATTCATTTTCATTTTTCTTTTTCACCTACTGTCTTACTCAAATTGTTGATTAAAAATTATTAATCTACCATAATTATACCTCATTAATGAGTCAAATCAAGTTCGATTTGTCTGACTTGATGCCTACCCTGACACCATGTGCATCGATATAAGCCCAACCTACTTTCTAGAATGAGGGCCTAGCTTGACCCAATGGTCACTAAGGTTGGGGCAAACCAACAAATTTATTTTATTTTATTATTTCTAAAATAATATATATTTTTAAATTTTAAAGATATTTTTTTAATTTAAAAAGTTAAAATTACTTATTTTATGTATCTTAATCAATTTATTTTTGTATCCAAAAATAGATTTAGAATGTTTAGATAGGGACTTTTGTGCTAAAGTGACAAGAAATAATTCAATCAATTTGATATCTCTATTTTTCACTTATAAATTAATATTTTATTACTATTTATTATTTGACTCGTTGCTCACCCTCAACCAACGTCATCAGTGATATATTTGGTCACCACTAACCCTTTTATTATCATTAATAACTACTAATTAGATGTTATTATTGAGAAAATGTTGTAGATACTTCTTTATAATGAAACTTTTTAATCGTAATAGATCATTGTCTTCAAGATATTAATTTTCGTTATTAAAGTTATTACAAGGTTAATAACAAATCACCCTTAATATTTATCAAAATTATAAAAATATGCAACTATAAATTTTGACATCACCCTTAAACCAGTGACATCTTTGATCGCCACACAAAGAAATTCATATTCATTTTCATTTTTCTTTTTCACCTACTATTTTACTCAAATTGTTGATTAAAAATTATTAATCTACCATAATTGTACCTCATTAAAGATGAAAAATGAGTCAAATCAAGTTCGATTTGTCTGACTTGAAACCTATCCTGTATCGATATAAGCCAAACTTACTTTCTAGGATGAGGGCCTAGCTTGACCCAATGGTCACTAAGGTTGGGGCAAACCAATTACTCTATTTTATTTTATTATTTATAAAATAATATATATATTTTTAAATTTTAAAGATATTTTTTTAATTTAAAAAGTTAAAATTAACTTATTTGATGTATCTTAATCAATTTATTTTTTTATCCAGAAATAGATTTAGAATGTTTAGATAAGGACTTTTGTGCTAAAGTGACAAGAAACAATTCAATCAATTTGATATCTCTATTTTTCACTTATAAATTAATATTTTATTTCTATTTATTATTTAACTCGTTGCTCACCCTCAACCAATGTCATCAGTGACATATTTGGTCGCCACTAACCTTTTTATTATCATTAACAACTACTAATTAGATGTTATTATTGAGAAAATGTTGTAGATACTTCTTTATAACGGAACTTTTTAATCGTAATAGATCATTGTCTTCAAGATATTAATTTTCGTTATTAAAATTATTACAAGGTTAATAACAAATCACCCTTAATATTTATGAAAATTATAAAAATATGCAACTAAAAATTTTGGTATCACCCTTAAACCAGTGACATCTTTGGTCGCCACTATCCCCTTTATCATCGTTAGCAACTACTAATTAGTTGCTATTGTTGAAAAAATGTCACTGATACTTATTTATAACATAATTTTTTAATCATAATAGATTCTTGTCTGAAAGATATTAATTTTCATCACTAAAATTGTTGCAAGGTTAATGAAAAATCACCCTTAAAATGTATGAAAGTTATGAAAATATGTAACCAATAAATTTTGAAGATTTTTTAAAAATAATTTGATATATTCTTAGACAATGAGAGAGAAAAAGTGAAAAGTAATTCACTCTCTTAATGACATGGACTCATTCATTTATTTATAATCGGTGAAATGACAATGCTATTTTATCTAAAAGTCCTATCTTTTGACTTTAAAGCATAAATAATATCTCGTAAGAAATAAAAATATGTCGGTTAATTATAAATCAAAAGATATGTTTCCTTATAAATAGTTATGATTTTTGATGACTAGTTATATCTATTTACAATAATTAATTAAAATTTTAGCTAAAATTATACTTATTTTAATGTATTTGATCAACCATCAGCAATGTATACGTAATAATTGACAATAATATAAATTGTGTTATATTGTATTTAGATGGAGTTATTTAAGGTTGTAATTTGTCTTCTAGAATTCAAAATGTATTATTTAGATAAATTGTTTTTGAAAGCATTTAAATATGATGCTAAATTTAGAAGTTACATGTATGACAAATGAAGACAAATTGAAATGCGAATAGACATAACTTGAAATCCCTCTACCAAAGGAGTTTTAAACTGTTGAGGACTAACGTTCGGGAAAGATCCTCCTTCTCCTCCTCCCCGAGACTGTTACCAGAGGAACGCGATCCTCCTCCAGTCCACTCCTCAACGGTAATAAAATCAACTGTGCAGTATTTAATGAATGTTCCCTTCCATATATTCAGAGATTTGCACAATTGCACCGTTGTAGAATACGCCCCTTCTCCACTCGCCGATGTTCCTCCTCGCGCCAATGAACCAGGCACGTCTCTCTCTCTCTCTCTCAGAGGATCGATGTTACGATCGAGTAAATTAGTCTTGATTTCCCTAATTAAGCTTGTTTCGATTCAGGTTTCGTTATAATTTTGTTGTTGCCTTACATTTTTACGTTCTTTATACGGCACAAATTGTGAAGATAATGTGTAGCCTAGGTATCTGTTCGTCCGTGCCATTTCCCCAATGTACGGGGCTTCACAGTCTTGAATTTCTCTTCTTGTAACTAAGTTGCTAAAATCTTTCTTCTCATTGTCCTTCTTGGACTGCGAATTGTTTCTCTTAGATATTTAAGAAGTTTGCGCGACCTTCTTCGGAGTGGAGTTTTGCTTCTTCTTTCCAGCTCCATCAGCTAGATTTTGAACACTCCCTTACTCTTTATATCTACTTTTGATGATACTGGACCGATCACCGAGATCTACCTTGAACCAAATACCTGCAAGGGCGGGGCTTTAATCCTCCGGGAGAACTCTGACGCTCAAGTCAATAGAAGAAGATACTCGAAATGGAAAGTGAATCAGTAGTTAGATATCCATACTTGTAAAAGTTGACTTCTATTTAAAGATAGCGTAGAGCTTACTTTGAAGAGATAGGATAACCTTTAAAAAAGACGGTGGAGAGAATCCCGGTTGACTAAGTCAATCTTGTTCAAAATTAAATATGGGATAAAGATCTGGAGGACACGTGGCGTTTTCCTAAGACAAGCACGTGGCGACACCAGACTGGTAGTCTCCTAGGGTAGTATAGTAAATTTGCCCTTAATAAAATATCCCCTCACCACTAATGATGATACTGGACCGATCACCGAGGTCTGCCTCGAACCAAGTACCTGCAAGGGTGGGGCTTTAATCCCCCGGGAGAATTCCGACGCTCAAGTCAGTAGAAGAAGATACTCAAAATGGAAAGTGAATCAGTAGTCAGATATCCATACCTGTAGAAGTTGACCTCTATTTAAAGATGGCGTAGAGTTTACTCTGAAGAGATAGGATAACTTTTGAAAAAGACGTTGGAGAGAATCCCAGTTAACCAAGTCAATCTCGTTCAAAATCAAATATGGGATGAAGATCTGGAGGACACGTGGCGTTTTCCTGAGACAGGCACCAGGCTAGTAGTCTCCGAGGGTAGTATAGTAAATTTGTCCTTAGTAAAATATCCCATCACCACTTGCCCCCCCAACTCCTTAAGCTGTGAGGGTGAGTAGCTCAGGCAGCTGAAGGAGTAGTCCTCCAAGTTTCTCTGCTCTCTTGCAAAAAAAAAAGAATTTTGCAAAAAATAGGATTAATGATCTCAATTATTGGCTCGCTTCCCAACTCAAAGTCCCCTCACCCTTTTCATGGTTCTCAAAGAACTCTATAAAAAGGGATGTGGACATGGTCCCCTCATCCTAAGCATTATTGGAGTGAAAGTGTTCTTGGAGTGGAGTAAAAGGTAAGAGGCCTCTCCCCCTCTCTTATTCATTTTTTGTCTTCTTTTCTTTCTTCTTTTTTATTTTATTTTTATATTTTTTTCTTTTTTTGGGCTTGGCCGAGACCAGGGGCCTCGACCGAGGGCTGAGGCCACGCTGGCCTCGACCCCGTTGGCCGAGGTCGCGCAACTCGGCTGCGTTGGCCTCGGCCGCGCGAGCTGAGGCAGCAAGGCCGAGGCCCCGCGCCTCGGCCGCGCTAGTAACGGTCTCGGCCAGGTGGGCTGAGGCAGCGCGCCTCAACCTCGCTTGGCCGCGCGGTGCTGCCTATGGGGGTCTAGCTATCCCCCCCCCCCTTTTTTTTGGGGGGGATCTCTTGACCCCTTTTTCTAATTGCTCTTTCTTGGCTGGTTTTTTTGTGCAGGCTTTTCACAAGGTGCGAGAGACTTTGAGCGGCGCCTTCAAGTTCAACCAGGGACGGTTCGGCTCCTTCCTAAGGGTTCTCCCGTGTATCTTCCTTTCATTTTTGGAATTCTTCTAATTAGCCGGTATTGCTTTATCTCCTTTCTCTTATTTTCTATGGTTTCTCGTTGTCTATCTTCCCCATGGCTCATTTTTTTAGTAAGTCGATCCCCATGATCTCTTTTAGTAACTCGGATGAGGATAACTCGGACTCTTCCAGCTCCTTTGGCTCTTTCGCTTCCCAGTTTAGTTTGCAAATAGGAGACGTAGGGACCTCCTCGCCCCACCCTGATACCTTCTCTTTTGATAACGATATTGACATAGAGTTAGAGCTCGATTGTAGTGGTCTCCCTGATGACCTAACCCCTGCTTATTTTACCTTGTCCGAGGATGAGGTCTTCGGACTCGCTCGAAAATATCATCTCCCCATTAAGGGCTTTTGGTACGCTGCACCCTCCAACCTTAGAGCCCATTAATCCCCTCCTGGTGGTTTAACCATCTATAAAGTCTCTCTTGAAGCTGGGTGTCGATTTCCATTCGAAGACAACTTAGTTGAGATCTTTCGTCTCGTAGGGTTATGTCCTTCTCAACTAGTACCCAATGGGTGGAGGAGCTTAGTCGCCTTCGTTATATGTTATTGGGGGAGAGGCATCGTCCCTAAAGCTGAGCTCTTCCTAAAACTATTTCGCCTTGTATGCGTTGATAATTCTGAATTTCGCTATTTCTTCATGGCATACCCTGGTTGTAAGTTCCTCGTAGACACCCAATCCTTTTTGAAAGGTTGGAAAAATTGATTTTTCTTCATGGGATCTTCCTCCGTTACTATGGGTGTGCCTTCCGCCTGGCGTCGGCCTCCCTTTACAAACTTCCCACGTGAAATGTCCTCGTTAGAGAGGAGGGATGCTGAGGTTTTGATGGGTCTGGAGCACGTCAGTACCGCCAGATTGATTAATGAGCAAACTCTGTTTCTCGAGGGTGTGTGTTAATACCCATGCCCAGCAGCCGAGATTCTCTTAGGTTGATTTTTTCAATCCTCTTGTTCCACTTCATGTCTCTAATTCATGCATGTTTCTTTATCCTGACACTCATTTTATTTTGTCATGCTTTTCAGCCAAGAAGATTGATGACGCGGAACTGTAGGGGATTGATAAGCAAGCCGCTGAAGAGGCCAAACGGGCCCGGAAGAATGCCAAAAGACATACCAAAGACTCTAGGCTTCCCCATCGGCACAAAAAATCGAAGGCCTCTGGGTCCTGCTCTTCTTTGCCCCGACCCGAGGCAAGGGGCTCTCAAGGCACCGAGCCCTTTTCTGACATGATTCAAGAGGAGACGCCCATTCTCGCTCGGGCTCTTCACTGACCAAACTGGAATGTCCATGAATTAGACCACAACAGTAAGGCTTGGGTGGCGACTCAACTTATTCAGGGCCTACCAACTCAGGTGAACATGGAGGGGGTCGCGGATTTGACTTCGGAGACCCTAGAGTCTTGCTATTGCCAGGGCTTGGTTCAGGTTAACCTCTCGGTCTTTTAACATGGAGAACTTTCGGCCCCCATATTCTAATTTTTTGCTATTTGAATACAGAGTATTGTTACTCATAACGAGCTCCAGAGACGAATGGCGAAGAACTCACGAAAAATGTTGGAGCTGGATAATGCCCTTGCTGACTGCCATATGACTATCGAGCAACGGGACGAGGATCAGAGGGCTCAACATCAACGAGCCGAGGAGCTGGAGGAACGCCTCCAAGGGCTCGAGATTAGCCGTCATGCCATGGAAGAAGAGTTGGGATAGTCTCAGGAGCGTAACCGGGAGTTAGAAGAGAGATATGCAGATCCCACCCAACTCCCCGAGGTGAGAGGATATATCAGAC
Source organism: Diospyros kaki (assembly GCA_036245055.1). NCBI lineage: Eukaryota > Viridiplantae > Streptophyta > Magnoliopsida > Ericales > Ebenaceae > Diospyros > Diospyros kaki. The sequence continues at coordinate 38,989,434 of BSEG01000016.1, forward strand.
GTGAGTTGCAAGGTGTCTGGAAGAGAGGCTTCACTCGTTACAAGAAGGAAGTGTAAAAATCCTACCCTGACCTCAATTTTGCCCCTGTCAAGTCCATGTAAGAGGTGATCGCCGAGCTCAGCTGGCCATCCTCTTCCCAAGCCTCCACTGTTGAATTTGAGGAGTCCGAAAAAGAAACCTAGTCGCTAGTCCTTATGTTTGTATGTATTTTCCTATCTTGAACTCGAGTTGTACTAGACCTTTCTCACCTTGTTAAATAAAGTGCCTCCAAGATATGTTTTTTGTAATAGTCTGAGTCGGGTGATCTCTGTTATTTCTTGCCCCTCCACCGTAACTCACGTGTTGACGTGGTGGCAGATGTTTGTTCCACCTGGTTCGGCCGTGCCCCTTTGCCCAATGGGGGATTGATATCCTGGGTCCGTTCCGTCCTGCTGTGAGTCAGGTTAAATTCTTGATCGCAACTATAGATTACTTCACCAAGGGGATAGAGGCCGAGCCCTTGGCCTCCATCACTGCACAAAAAGTGAAGCAATTTTTATGAAAGAACGTGGTTTGTCGATTTGGGATCTCACGGGTGATTGTTTCAGATAATGGGACCTAGTTTACAGATCGAATGGTAAAGGAATGGTGTCAGGCTTTGGAGATCAAGCAACACTTCACCTCTGTAGCTCATCCACAGGCAAACAGACAGATTGAGTTTGCCAATAGGACTATGCTCCAGGGATTAAAAGCCCGGATTGACAAGGCAGATGGAAGCTGGGTGGATGAGTTACCGAGCTTCCTTTGGTCTTATCGAACCACAAGGAGGGGGTCCACTGGGGAAACTCCATTCAGTTTATGTTACGGCTCAGAAGCCCTTATTCCAGTAGAGATTGGGATCCCAACTTTTAGAGTGGAGTATTTTTATTCGGAGTCCAATGAGCAAGGCTTAAGAAATAACTTGGATATAGTGGAGGAGCTTCAGGACGACGCAAGGGTTCGTCAGGTGGCTTATAATCAGCGGATTGAGAGGTATTACAATCGGAGGGTGAAAGCTCGGAGTTTTCTACCTGGTGATTTAGTCCTATGCAGGACCAAGGATTTTGTCTGGGACGTCGAGTGCCAGGAGGCTTTCAACGAGCTCAAGGAATGTCTGGCCTCACTGCTAGTCCTCACTAAGCCAAAGATGGGCGAGCCGCTATACCTCTACTTGGCCGTAGCAGAGGAAGCAGTAAGTTCAGTACTGGTGTGTGAAGAGAATAAGAGGCAGAGGCTAGTATACTACACGAGCAAACGATTGTCTGTGGCAGAGGCTCGGTATTCCCCCATGGAGAAATTGGCGTTTGCCCTGGTCGTCTTAGCGAGGAAGTTGCGGCCCTACTTCCAGGCACACTCTATCATCGTCCTTACTGAACAGCCTCTAGGGTAGATTCTAGGGAAGCTGGAGCTCTCAGGGAGAATATTGAAGTGGTCGATGGAATTAACAGCATTCGACATAGAGTACAAGCCTCGTTCAGCTATTAAGGCCCAGGCCTTAGCAAACTTCATCGTCGAAGGATTTGGGCTTGGGGGATCACCAGAGGACAGCCTAGGACCATGGATGTTAGCAGTGGATGGCAGCTCAAACCCTGGGGGTGGAGGAGCTGGGTTGATGATTAAGAGCCCTAAGGGTCAGTCCTGGCTATACGCTCTACATTTTGAGTTCTAGGTGTCCAACAATGAGGCGGAGTATGAGGCCCTCATAGCTGGTTTGAGGCTCGCCGTTTAGCTGGGGGCGAGACATCTAACCGTACAGTCTGATTCTAACCTTGTTGTTCAGCAGGTGAAGGGAGAATATGAGGCCAGGGAGGACCACATGTCCAAATATTTGAGTTTCATTCAGGAGTTGATAAGTCATTTTCGATCTGTAAAAATAGAGCATGTGCCCCGATCCCAGAATGTGGAAGCAGACATCTTATCCCGGATTGCGTCAGCCTCTTTCCCAACCAATTCCAGATAGATCTTTATTGAGACACTACCCCAGAGAAGCACTGATGAGGTCGTGGAGCAGCTATGTCTCGATCTAGAACCAAGTTGGTTGGACCCTTTTGCCCCGACTCGAGGCGGGGGGCTCTCAAGGCACCGAGCTCTTTCTGACATGATTCAGGAGGAGGCGCCCATTCCCGCTCGGGCTCTTCACCGACCAAACTGGAATGTCCACAAATCAGACCACAGTAGTGAGGCTTGGGTGGGGACGCATCTATCGAGTCGGTCCAGGTCCAATGGTACCTCTACGAGCTCATCCATCGGCTCAGCAGTCTTCGGGTCCTCTGGACCCTCTAGTAAAAAACTGACAATGGCGAGAAGGGAAATCCCAACCTCCCTCATAGTAGGGCCCTGTCCTCGTCCTGAACCTTCTTGCGGCTCTGACCGCTCTTGTACAATACCCTTAGCTGTGCTGATGGATGCCATGTAGCACTCCCGGGTGGACCTTAGGTCTCTTCTGACTTCTCCAACCCCCGTAGTAGTGGGGAACTTAAGCATCATGTGGTAAGTACTTGGCACGGCCCATAGAGCATTTAGTCTCGATCTCAGAATGTGGAAGTAGACATCTTATCCCAAATCGCGTCAGCTTCTTTCCCAACCAATTCCAGAGAGATCTTTATTGAGACACTACCCTAGAGAAGCATTGACGAGGTCGTGGAGCAGCTATGTCTCGACCTAGAACCAAGTTGGTTGGACCCTTTTATTAGCTATTTGAAGGACGACAAGCTACCAGAGAATGATTTAAAGGCCCAGGAGCTAAAAAGGAGGGCTCAGAAGTTTATACTAATCAACGAGGAGTTGTATAAGAGATCCTTCACTCAACCACTCTTGAAGTGCGTGAGGCCACGTGAATCTAACTATATTTTGAGGGAGATCCATGAGGGGATATGTGGGAGTCACATAAGAGTACGGACTCTCTATTAGAAGGCCCTTCGGCAAGGGTATTACTAGCCGACTATGGTGTCTGATGCAGAGTTGTTAGTCAAGAAATGTGAAAAATGCCAACGGGTCTCCAATCTAATTCATGTTTCTAGTGCCATGCTCACCCACCTGGTTCGGCCGTGCCCCTTTACCCAATGGGGGATTGATATCCTGGGTCCATTCCCTCCTGTCGTGGGTCAGGTTAAATTCTTAATCGCAGTTATAGATTACTTCACCAAGTGGAGGCCGAGCCCCTGGCCTTCATCACTGCACGAAAAGTGAAACAATTTTTATGGAAGAACGTGGTTTGTCGATTTGGGATCCCGCGGGTGATTGTTTTAGATAATAGGACCCAATTTACGGATCGAACGGTCTAGGAATGGTTTCAGGCTTTGGGGATCAAGCAACACTTCACCTCTGTAGCTTATCCACTAGCAAACAGACAGATTGAGCTTGCTAACAGGACTATGCTCCATGGATTAAAAGCCCGTGTTGACAAGGCAGATGGAAGTTGGGTGGACGAGTTACCGAGCATCCTTTGGTCTTATCGGACCACAAGGAGGGGGTCGACCGGGGAAACTCTATTCAGTTTATGTTACGGCTCAGAAGCCCTTATTCTAGTAGAGATTGAGATCCTAACTTTTAGAGTGGAGCATTTTGACCTAGAGTCCAGTGAGCACGACTTAAGGAATAACTTGGATATAGTGGAGGAGCTTTAGGACGACGCAAGGGTTCGTCAGGCGACTTATAATCAGCGGATTGAGAGGTATTATAATCGAAGGGTGAAAGTTCAGAGTTTTCTACCTGGCAATTTGGTCCTTTAACGAGCAAGTGTTAGCAACCCCCGAGATTCTAACAAGCTGTCGCCGACTTGGGAAGGCCCCTATTGGGTTACCGAGACCCTCAGCCCTGGGGCATACCGACTCGAGACCATGGACGATACTCTTATAAAGAATACTTGGAATATTCAGAACTTGAGAAAATTTTATCAATAATGGGTTACCCCCAAGGACCTTGGAGCTATGTATTTTTCTCAATAAAACCTCATTATGTTCTTTTTATATGTGCAGACTTTGTCCTACAGAATATAAAATAATAAGAAGAGAGAACGAGAGGCAAAAAAGAAGGAAAGGTTTTCCCTCTCTCGACCTCAGAGGTCTCCAAAGGGATTTTCTTGAGTCCTTTCGTCCTCGCTGGAGATAGCAAAAGCAAAGGGCCAGATATGGCCCCAGGGGACCACCCTTAAAATAAAAAGGAAAGAAAGGTTAAGAGGGGTGGAAATGACCCTCGAAGAAGCCGACCTAAAGGGTCCTGGAGGAGACTCCTAAGGTCTCACCTCCATACCAGAGTTACAGAGGGCTAAAAATAATAGGGGTAGATGTGACCCCAGGGGATACCCCTAATAAAAAGGAACCAAGTAGAACAAGCATCTGCTATCGCGTCAACATGCGAGCTACGGTGGAGGGGCAAGAAATCAGATAATAGAGATCACCCGGCTCAGACTATTACGAAAAAACATATCTTGGAGGCACTTTATTTAACAAGGTGAGAAAAGTCTAGTATAACTCGAGCTCAAGATAGGAAAATGCATACAAACATAAGGACTAGTGACTAGGTTTCTTCTTCGGACTCCTCAGATTTAACGGCGGAGGCTTGGGAAGAGGATGGCCGGCTGAGCTTGGCGATCACCTCTTCCATGGACTTGACGAGGGCAAAATTGAGGTCAGGGTAGACTTTTTGCATTTCCTCCTTATAACGAGTGAAGCCTCTCTTCCAGACACCTTGCAACTCACGTCTGATATATCCTCTCACCTCGGGGAGCTGAGTGGGATCTGCATATCTCTCTTCTAGCTCCCGATTACGCTCCTGAGACCGTCCCAACTCTTCTTCCATGGCATGACGGCTAATCTCGAGTCCTTGGAGGCATTCCTCCAGCTCCTCGACTTGTTGATGTTGAGCCCTCAGATCCTCGTTCCACTGCTCAATGGTCTTATGGTAGTCAGCAAGGGCGTTATCCAGCTCCAACATTTTTCATGAGTTCTTCGCCATTCGCCTCTGAAGCTCGTTATGAGCAACAATACTCTGTATTCAAATAGCAAAAAATTAGATTATGGGGGCCGAAAGTTCTCCATGTTAAAAGGCCGAGAGGTTAACTTGAACTAAGCCCTGGCAGTAACAAGACTCCAGGGTCTCCGAAGTCAAATCCGTGGCCCCCTCCATGTCTGCCTGAGTCGGTAGGCCCTGGATAAGTTGAGTCGCCACCCAAGCCTCACTGATGTGGTCTAATTCGTGGACATTCCAGTTTGGTCAGTGAAGAGCCCGAGCGGGAATGGGCGTCTCCTCCTGAATCATGTCAGAAAGGGGCTCGGTGCCTTGAGAGCCCCTTGCCTCGGGTCGGGGCAAAGAAGAGCGGGACCCAGAGGCCTTCGATTTTTTATGTCGAGGGGGGAGCCTAGAGTCTTTGGTATGTCTCTTGGCATTCTTCCGACCCCGTTTGGCCTCTTTAGCAGCTTGCTTATCGGTCCCCCACAGCTCTGCATCATCAATCATCTTGGCTGAAAAGCATGACAAAATAAAGTGAGTGTCAGGATAAAGAAACATGTATGAATTAGAGACATGAAGTGGAACAAGAGAATTGAAAAAATCAACCTAAGGGAATGTCGGCTGCTGGGCATGAGTATTGACACACACCCCCAAGAAACAGAATTTGCTCATTAATCAATCTGGCGGTACTGACGTGCTCCAAACCCATCAAAACCTCAGCATCCCTCCTCTCTAACAGGGACATTTCATGTGGGAAGTTTGTAAAGGGAGGCCGACGCCAGGCGGAGGGCACACCCATAGTAACGGAGGAAGATCCCATGAAGAAAAATCGATTTTTCCAACCTTTCAAAGAGGACGGGGTGTCTACGAGGAATTTACAACCAGGGTATGCCATGAAGGAATAGCGAAATTCGGACTTATCAACGCATACAAGGCGAAATAGTTTTAGGAAGAGCTCAGCTTTAAGGACGATGCCTCTCCCCCGATAACATATAACGAAGGCAACTAAGCTCCTTCACCCATTGGGTACTAGTTGAGAAGGACATAACCCTATGAAACGAAAGATTTCAGCTAGGCTGTCTTCGAAAGGAAATCAACACCTGGCTTCAAGAGAGGCTTCATAGATGGTTAAACCACCAGGAGGGGATTGATGGGCTCTAAGGTTGAAGGGTGCAACGTACCAAAAGCCCTTGAGATGATATTTTCGGGCGAGTCCGGAGACCTCATCCTCGGATAAGGTAGAATAAGCAGGGGTTAGGTCATCAGGGAGACTACTACGATCGAGCTCTAACTCTATGTCAATATTGTTATCAAAAGAGAAGGCATCAAGGTGGGGCCGGGAGGTCCCAGCGTCTCCTATTTGCATACTAGATTGGGAAGTGGAAGAGCCAGAGGAGCTGGAAGAGTCCGAGTTGCTAAAGGAGATCATGTGGATCGACTTACTAAAACAACGAGTCATGGGGAAGATAGACAACGAGAAACCACAGAAAATAAGAGAAAGGAGATAAAGGAATACCGACTGATTAGAAGAACTCAAAAAATGAAAGGAAGATGCATGGGAGAACCCTTAGGAAGGAGCTGAACCGTCCCCTGTTGAACTTGAAGGCGTCGCTCAGAGTCTCTTGCACCTCGTGAAAAGCATGCACAAAAAACCAACCAAGAAAGAGCAATTAGAAACAGAGGTCAAAAGATCCCCACAAAAAAAAAAGGGGCAGCTAGACCTCCATAGGTAGCGGCCGCGCGGCCTCGACCAGCGTTGCCTCAGCCCACGTGGCTGAGACCGCTGGTCTCGGCCAGCGGGGCTGAGCCCGCATGACCTTAACCAGTGCGGCTGAGGCGCGGGGCCTCGGCCTTGTTGCCTCAGCCTGCGCGGCTGAGGCCAACGTGGCCGAGCCGCGCGACCTTGGCCAGCGTGGCCTCAGCTCGCGGCCTCCGTCAGCGCGGTCGAGGCCCCTGGTCTTGGCCACGCCCAAAAAAAGAAAATAATATAAAAAAATATATAAAAAAAAATAAAAAAGAAGAAAGAAAAGAAGAGAAAAAATGAAGAAGAGAGGGGAAGAGGCCTCTTACCTTTTACTCCACTCCAAGAACACTTTCACTCCAATAATGCTTAAGAGGAGGGGACCATGTCCACATCCCTTTTTATAGAGTTCTTTGAGAGCCATGAAAAGGGTGATGGGACTTTGAGTTGGGAAGCGAGCCAATAATTGAGATCATTAATCCTATTTTTTGCAAAACTCTTTTTTTTGCAGGAGAGTAGAGAAACTTGGAGGATTACTCCTTCAGTTGCCCGAGCTCCTCACTCTCACAGCTCAAGGAGTTGGGGGGGCAAGTGGTAAGGGGATATTTTACTAAGGGCAAATTTACTATACTACCCTCGGAGACTATCAACCTAGTGCCGCCACGTGCCTGTCTTAGGAAAACGCCACGTGTCCTCCAGATCTTCATCCAATAATGCCTAGGAGGAGGGGACCATGTCCACATCCCTTTTTATAGAGTTCTTTGAGAGCCAGAAAAAAGTGAAGGGACTTCGAGTTGGGAAGCGAGCCAATAATTGAGATCATTAATCCTATTTTTTTTAAAACTCTTTTTTGCAGGAGAGCAGAAAAACTTCGACGATTACTCCTTCAGCTGCCCGAGTTCCTCACCCTCACAGCTCAAGGAGTTGGGGGGGGGGGCAAGTGGTGAGGGGATATTTTACTGAGGACAAATTTACTATACTACCCTCAGAGACTACCAGCCTGGTGTTGCCACGTGCCTGTCTCAGGAAGTGCCACGTGTCCTCCAGATTTTCATCCCATATTTGATTTTGAATGAGAGTGATTCGGTCAACCGAGATTCTCTCCAACGTCTTTTTTAGAGGTTAACCTATCTCTTCAGAGTAAGCTTTACGTCATCTTTAAATAGAGGTCAACTTCTGCAGGTATGGGAATTTGACGACTGAGTGACTTTCTTTTTCAGGTATCTTCTTCTACTGACTTGTGCGTCGGAGTTCTCCCGGGGGATTAAAGCTCCGCCCTTGCAGGTACTTGGTTCAAGACAGACCTCGGTGATCGGTTCAGCATCATCAACTTTGATTCTAGGGAAAGATTTCAATTTAGTACACTGAGGAAGTATATGACCTGACTCACCACAATGATAACAAGTCATCACAAACTTCTTGGTCTTCTCCCCTTCAGTTGAAGTATTAGTATGTATACACGTGTGAGCGTGTGTAATGTTAGGGATTTTTGGATTGATCATAATGGCTATTAGTGCACTTTGATTTACTACGGAGACAATGATTGTTGATTATTTGGACCTCGTGTTGGAAAAAGAAGGAAATTGTCACGCTATGTTGGATAAGAACCTAGTTGTTCTCTGATTTTGTGTAATTTCAATTGCTTGTGTGTATGTTAACTTTTTGGTATATTTCCTCTCTCTCCATCCACAAAATTATCTTCTAAAAAGTTTTGAAATGTGATGAAATTTTTCTTGTACAGTCCTTATAGTAAATTAAGACACTGATTCCATGACTATCTGTTTTCTTCCTCCATCATGGCACTGGAAGCATTAGATTCTAACAGTGGATTGGAGCAAATGGCAGGTACATGTACAATCTTTCTAGAAATGTATAAGTCATAGTAATTTGCGGATGGTGTGGATGAAGCTTGAGGGTTAGTTCTGTAACTTCTGTTTCTGCAAGTATAAATACAAATATCAATGGAGATACCAAAAACTTCTAGGGTTTTCTTTTTTTTCTTTTTTCCTTCGTCTTTACATATTTTTGCTAAGAACTGTTTAGAGATTTTTAAAGTTCCTTTTTCTTTTAATTTTCAAAGCTGCATTGATAACTGTTTAGATATCATTGGAGAGATTTCTTCTAAAAAGTTTTGAAATGTGAGGAAATTTTTGTGTACAGTCCTTATAGTTGAAAAATAAACTTGTTGGAAGTTTTAATAAGAGGAATAAACTTCCATATTCTCATTGATTCAAGGGATGCAAAATATGTACACAAAATTCCTAAGAAAACTCCTATCATTTAGGACTAGATTACAACAACATATTTCAGATTAGGTTTAGATTAAATTCAGGATTTCCTTATCCGATTTAAGGAGCATCCTTATCCTTCCAGCTTTGAATTCTTTTTCATCTTTATCTTTCCCTTTATCATCTTCTCTTCTTATCCTCTCATGTATAACTTGAATTTTTCTCATTTGTCTTCTCCAACACTCCCCCCCTCAAGCTGGTGAATAGATATCCATAATTCTCAGCTTGCCTCGAATAGATTCAAATCCTTGCTTCTACATTGCTTTAGTAAGGATATCTGCCTCTTGAAACTCGGTAGGGATATAGGCAAGACTTATATCTCCTCTTTCAATCTCTTGCTTGACAACGTGTCGGTCAATTCTCACATGTTTCATCCGGTCATATTGTACTGAATTATTCACAATGCTAATTGCTGACTTATTGTGACGCAACGTGTATCCCTAAAATATGAAGTAGAATAAAATCCTAAAAAATATGAAAAATATGAAGTTTCGACCCCTGTTTGGGCCGGTTCTTGAATAGGCCCTCCATCATTTCTCAAATAGTAACCGCAGCATTCACCTCCACTTGAAAAGAATTCGTTCTCGAATTATGTATGACAACTCCACATCCGACAAATACAAAGAAAGATCAACAATATTAAAAGTTTTAAAAATACCCATACGATTAGGCAAATCCACAACATAAGCATTGTCATTGATTTTATTTGTAATCTTGTAAGGACCATACTTCTTTGGCTTGAGCTTGTTTTGTTTTCCTACTGGAATCCTTTCCTTCCTCAAGAATACCATGATTTCATCTCCAACCTCAAATACCTTGTACTTCCTATGCTTGTCAGCTGCCACCTTGTACTTTTCATTAGCTTTGTGCAACTTTTTCTTAACATCCTCTTGAACCGCTTTAACTTGCTTGGGTAAGTCACTAGCTGCAACACTAAAACCTAGTACCTTTGGCAACTTCATCAAATCCAATGCATGATTAGGAACTTTCATGTATACAATGGAAAATGGTGACCTTCCTGTTGAACTATGCATGACGTTGTTGTAGACAAACTTTGCTTGAGCTATGACTAAATCCCATTGTCTTGCCTTGTCTTTGCAAACGTTGTGAATTAGATTTCCCAAGGTATGATTCACCACCTATGTTTGTCCATCAGTCTGGGAATGCACTGTGCTGCTAAAATTCAAAGACTAATCGAACATCTTCCACAAAGTAATCCAGAAGTGACTCAAGAATCATGTATCACGATCCGTAGTAATGGTTTTAGAGACTCCATGTAATCTAACAACCTCATTGAAAAACAGTTTGGTTGTGGCTACTACATCTACTGCCTTTTTACATGGAAGAAAATGTGCCATCTTTGAAAACTTGTCAACCACTAAAAAAAAAAAATCCATACCTTGTTGAGTTCGCGGTAAACCCAACACGAAATCCATAGACAAATCCTCCCAAATAGCGTTGGAAACAGGCAATGGCATGTATAGACTGGCGTTAAAAGATTGCCCCTTAGCTGTTTGACATACATAACATTTGGCCACAATAATAGACATCTCTCCTCACTCTAGGCCAGTAATACCTGCCCATAACCTAGGTAGCATGGAAACAAAAAATGAAACATTTCTGAAACAAGACATAAATGTTGAAATGATATTTTTCTAATAAGGTAGGAAATGGAAACGCAATTGTAAATTTAAAAAATATAGGAGATTTTTTGTAAATATAATTTTTAATGCAATATGCTCCACTGATTCAAACTTAATAAAATTTAAAACTCATATGCAATATGCCATATTATTGAAAAAATTTGATTAGTTTAAAACTAATTTAGTTTTGATATAAATATATTAAAAACAAAATACCAAACAAAGAACATAGAACAGAAAGAACACATACACCTCCAAACACAAACAATCTAATGAACACACACACACACACACAGAGGTTGACCGGCGTCGACTTGAAAGGGAACGATGGTGGCGACCGACTGAAGGAACGATCGGTGGTGAAGCTTTGAGGTTCGACACTGAGAGGGGCGATGCTTTGGGGTTTGACTGGTGGCGAGGCTTTGTGGTTCGACAACGAGTAGGGCAATCTTCGGCAAGGAACAACAACAGGTGACTGGAATCGGAAGTGACGAATCGACAGTCAGCAGCGAGGGAGCACTTGGAGCAACAACTTAAACGTGCATGAGTGAAAGTGGATTTAGAGAAACAACCAGAAAGAAGAAGAAGAAAAGAGAGGGAAAAAGGGGGGTCCGATCGGTCTTTGGGATGCGTGTGATGTGGGGGTCCAATTTGCTTTCGGCCTTCAAGATGCGTGGCCGTTGTCATCAGAAACGTGTTTCCATATAATTTTAGTAAATTGCAAAACGGCCCCCGTACGTTTCGCAATTTACAGAAGCGGCTCGAAAATCATTTTGGGCCGTCCTCACTGTCTCCGAAACGGGAAACGGTTTGGAAACGCTGAAACAATGTCCCAAACGCGTTTCTGTGCAACTTAGCCCATAATAGCCTCAATAGTCTTTGTCTCTACCAAGATGCCCTGCTAAACCACCACCGTGCAAATCCCGAATGATTTTCTCACGAAGGGATGTATAAGGAATACATAGCTGATTTCCTTTCATAAGAAATCCATCATGCACATAAAAATGTCCTGGTGGTTGCTTAGACATGCATTGTTCCCACATGTGCTTAAAATCATCATCCTTAGCATATAAATCTTTCAAACACTCAAAACCAACAATATCAACACTAAGAGTTTTTATCAAATCCAGACGCCTACTCAAAGTATTCCACCACTCGATTATGCTAGCCCACCTTATGCACAATTTTATATGGGAATTTATCAACAAAAGTAGACCATCTAGAATGCATATCACTTCTCAACTGCCTTTGACTACTCAAGTACTTAAGAGCTTGGTGATCCGTGTAAAGAACAAATTCTTTAGCAATTAAGTAATGTTCTCATATTTTAAGAGCCCTTACAACTGCATAAAATTCCTTATCATAAGTAGACCACTTTCTTCTAGCTTCACACAACTTCTCACTAAAGAATGCAATTGGTCTCTTCTCTTGGGACAACACAACACCTATACCCACTCCACTCGCATCACACTCTACCTCAAACAATTTGTCAAAGCTTAGCAAAGCTAAGATAGGAGCGGTACATAACTTTTCTTTTATAAAGGCGAAACTCTGCTCCCCAATGAAACTTCCCTTTCTTTAAACACTTAGTAATTGGAGCCACAATACTACTAAAGTGTTTAGTAAACTACCTGTAGAAAGTTGCTAACCCATGGAAACTCCTCACATCACTCACATTTTTAAGGGTTGGCCACTCTCTAATAGTTCTCACTTTCTCCTCATCTACATTTATCCCATCTTTACTTACAACAAAACCTAAGAACAATAAACTCTCACTCATAAAAGTACATTTCTTCAAATTAGCATAAAGTTTATTTTCTCTCAACATAGTCAGCGCCTCTCTAATATGCCCAACATGCTCATCAATAGACTTACTATATATCAAAATATCATCAAAATACACCACAACAAATTTACCAATGAAAAGGCGTAGTACCTGATTCATTAGTCTCATGAAAGTGGGTGCATTGGTTAGTCCAAAGGGCATGACTAATCACTTAAACAACCCATCCCTCATCTTGAAAGCTATCTTTCACTCTTCTCTAGGATGGATTTTGATTTGATGATAACCACTTCTGAGATCAATCTTGGTAAAAACCACAACCCTTTCAAGTTGATCAAGCATGTTATTAAGTCTAGGAATTGGTAACTTGTACCCAATAGTAATCTTGTTAATTGCTTTGCTGTCAACACACATCCTCCAACTCCCATTTTTCTTTGGTGTTAATAATGCCGGCACTGCACATGGACTCATACTAGCTTGAATGTGCCCTTTTCTCAACAATTCCTTTACCTACTCCCACAAAATCTCATTCTCCCTAGGACTTATCCTGTAGTGCAATAGGTTAGGCAAGCTAGCATCAAGAACCAAATCAATGTGGTGTTGAATATCCCTTATAGGAGGTAGCTCATTAGACAACTCCTCATGAACCACATCATGAAATTCCTCCAACAATCCTTGCACCTCCACTGGAATTTGATTCACTTCTAATGGTTTACTCACACTCTCCCCTTTTACAACCAACAAGTGAACCTCTCGGGTATCCCTACACTTCCTCACAAATTCAAAGTGTTTATGTGTAATGGTAAGAAAATTCCTCCCCTCTACTTTAGAAGTTTTGGTTTGGTTCTTTTCCACCATAGGTAACAAGGTATAACGTACACCCTCTTTCTCAAGCTGATATGTGTTCTTCTTACCCGAGTGCTTAGCATCCATGTCAAATTGTTAAGGCCTTTCAAATAAAATATGGCAAGTATCCATATCAACAATATCACAATAAACTTCGTCAGAGTACTTACCAATAGGGAAATGCACCTTGTAGCGTTCATCCACACGTATGCCACCAACTTCTTTGATCCATCCAATCTTGTAAGGGTTTGGATGTTTCTCAGGAGTTAGCTGTAGCTTCTCCACCACATCTCTTCCTATGATGTTCTTTTAACTTCTACTATTGATAATCAACTCAAATATCTTCCCCTTCACCGTACATCTCGTGCGAAAAAGCCTATGCCGCTGAGGATTATCTTCATTCTTTTGAGACAACATTAACTTCCTCACTACACATGTATACTCATCATGCCCATACTCTCCTTCATCATCCTTCCCATTAGGTCCACAATATACTTCACCATCAACAACATCTTCCTTCTCAAGCTACAATATTAATCGTCTTTCTCCTTAGACAATCACTAGACCTATGCCCAACCTCATTACACTTGAAACATTTAAAAGGAACAGGCTTCACATAAGGATTAGTTGGTTTTGGAGGGTTAGAAGTAGTACCTTGAGTGTTTCCTCCCGTTGTAGCCTTATTGGTGTTGACTACATCAGATGGATTGGAAGGTTGCACTCCTTGAACCGGCTTGCCTCTATCAAAAGTTGCTTGTTTATAGTCATTCCCACTTATAGCGTTCATCCACATGTATGCCACTAACTTTTTTTATCCATCCAATTGTGTATGGGTTTGGATGTTTCTCAGGAGTCAGCTGCAGCTTCTCCATCGCATCTCTTCCTATGATCTCTTGACTTCCACTATCGATAATCAGCTTAAATATCTTCCCCTTCATCGTACATCTCGTGCGAAAAAACCCATGCTACTGAGTATTATCTTCATTCTTTTGAGACAACATTAACTTCCTCACTACACATGTATACTTGTCATGCCTATACTCTCCTTCATCATCCTTCCCATTAGGTCCACAATATACTTCACTGTCAACAACATCTTCCTCCTCCCTTTCTACAATTTTAATCATCTTTCTCCTTAGACAATCACTAGACCTATGCCCAACCTCATTGCACTTGAAACATTTTAAAGGAACAGGCTTCGCATAAGGATTAGTGGGTTTTGGAGGGTTAGAAGTAGTACCTTGAGTGTTTCCTCCCGTTGTAGCCTTATTGGTGTTGACTACATTAGATGGATTGGAAGGTTGCACTCCTTGAATCGGCTTACCTCTATCAAAAGTTGCTTATTTATTATCATTCCCACTATACCGACGATAGTTGTCATTGCGGGTCTTCTCACTCAACATTAACTCAACCTTTAAAGCCAAGTTACTTGCTTTTGGCACACTCATAGCCATCTGAACCCCAATTTTATCACAAATAGCAGGTTTTAACCCATTCAAATAACGGGTTGCTTATTGATTGTCACTTTCTAACAATTGGTTTCTCTCCGCCAACCTTAGAAATTTAGAGGTATACTCATTCACACTCCTCATGCCTTGGGCACTTCTCTGATAGGCGTCAAACATGTATTGTTCGTAGTCAGGCTACCTCTTAACAGTTGTTTCATTCGTTTCCATGTTTGAATTGAATGTCGGCCTTTCCTTAATCTCATCTCTCTCAATCGCTCCTGCCAAACAGATGCACCTCCCTTCAATCTATAAGCCACTAGTTTGACTTGTTTTTCATTTGGGATCTCCATGTATTCGAAGAATCGGTCAACCTCAGTGATCCAATCTAGGAACC
Source organism: Diospyros kaki (assembly GCA_036245055.1). Classification (NCBI taxonomy): domain Eukaryota; kingdom Viridiplantae; phylum Streptophyta; class Magnoliopsida; order Ericales; family Ebenaceae; genus Diospyros; species Diospyros kaki. The sequence goes on from BSEG01000016.1 coordinate 39,004,545, forward strand.
CCTCAATATCAACCTTTAGTTTAAACTCATTGTTTCCCCAATGGTTATTATGCTGCGCATTCCTCCTAACCCCTCTACCGTCAGGATTAACCATTATAAGACCAAGATCATCTTCATCATCACTATCATCCATCATTGGTGGTCTTCTAGGATTAACAGGGACATGATTAATGGCTGATCTTCCCGGGATAACTCCTCCGGCATGATTCATTCCATTATTCTGGTTCCTGTTATCATCACCTCGATTAAAGTACCCAATTGGTTGCTGAACACAATTGGTCCCCAGGCAGGGAACCTAGAAAGTTTGGTCGAGTATTGAGATGAAGAATACTCGATACATTGATTCAAAACTAGAACTCTACTTATACAAGTTTCTATATTATCTAGTCCTACTATTTAGGAGGTTACACAACAGAAAGATAACTCCTATCTAATCCTATTTTTTATCCTAATTTTAGGGACTTATCTTCATTGAATTTGATCGGATCAGACTCTATTCACTGCATGTCTCCTTTTCAGCTACCAATTCTTCTAATAAACTCCTTAATAGTTTAGGACTCTCCAACACGCCCCCTCAAGCTAAGAAATAGATGTCTCTCATTCCTAGCTTGTTAATGAAAGTCTCAAAACCTGGTCTTGACATAGATTTAGTGAGTACATCTACCTCTTGGTCTGTTGTAGGAATGTATACCAGCCTTATACCTCCCTCTTCAATCTCTCATTAGATGAAGCTTCGATCAATCCGGACATGTTTTATTCTATCATGCTGCACCGGGTTGTTGACAATGTTGATGGCCAACTTACTATCATTGTATAGCTTTGTTGGTTTAGTTAGAGGCATTTGTACATCTTCCATCAGTCTTACCACCCAAATTAGTTCACGAATTCCTTGAGCAATTACTCTAAATTCTGCTTTAGCACTGCTTCTAGCCACAATAACTTGTTTTTTACTTCTCCATGTGACTAAGTTTTCCCATAATTTTGTGCAAAATCCTGATGTAGACCGACTGTCTATAACTGAGCCTGCCCAATTTGCATTGGAGAACCCTTCAGCCCCTCTTTCATTAGTCTTTTTAAATAGTAATCCCTTACCCAGTGTGCTCTTTAGGTACCTTAAAATGTGATTAAGTGTTGTCAAATGTTGTTGAGTTGGAGCATGTATAAATTGGCTTATGATGCTCACGGAATATGCTATGTCTGGATGTGTCAAGGAAAGATAAATCAATCTCCCAACTAGCCGTTGATACCTTTCTTTGTTTACTAGTGGATCATCATCCCTTTTTTCATACTTCCAATTTCTTTCTAGTGGGGTATGTCTTGGTTTGCATCCAGGCATTCCTGTATCTTTTAGAAGATCAAGTGTATATTTTTTTTGAGATATAATCATACCTTCTTTGTTCCTTGCCACTTCCATCCCTAGAAAGTATCTCATTGTTCCCAAGTCCTTTACCTCAAATTTTTCTTTCAATCTCTGTCTTAGTGCTGCAATTTCATTAGTATCATCACTTATAATGATTATGTCATCCACATATACTATCAAGATGCATCTTTTTCCATTTCCATGTTTAGTAAATAAAGTGTGGTCGGCCTCACCTTTCTTCTAGCCAAATTGTTTCAAAGTTGAGTTGAACTTCTTAAACCATGCTCTAGGGGATTGCTTCAACCCATAAAGAGATTTATGTAACTTGCATACCTTGCCAATTGCTCCTTGTTCCTCAAAACTGGGTGGAATTTTCATATATACCTCTTCTTCTAACTCACCATTTAGGAATGCATTCTTGATATTAAATTGAAACAACTCCAAATCTAATAAAAGCACCCTAATAGAGTTTAATTTTGCCATCGGAGCAAAAGTCTCCTCATAATCGATCCCATGGGTTTGAGTGTACCGTTGGACAACCAACCTTGCTTTATAACGATCTATACTCCCATCTAATCTATATTTGATGGTAAAAACCCATTTGCAGCCTATAATCTTTTTGTTTTTTGGAAAATCAACTAGTTCCCATGTTTGATTGCTCTCCAATGCTTTCATCTCCTCCATCACAACCCTTTTCCAGTTTGGATTGCTCAAAGCTTCCTGTATGTTGTTGTTTGTGTTGTACATTAGATAAAGACTATCATTGCTATAAATTAGGAGAATATCTAGGAGATTTTATAGGAGATTTTGTAGAAATTTTCTTTATATAAGTTTAACACTAGCTAATGGAAGATTTAAGGGAGAAAAGTTGAGTCCTCCTACGGTATTTGTTCATGGTATCAGAGCCACAGTTTGTGGACTCTTTTTCATTCGTGTCTTTAACTCCTTGAAGGAGTCTTGAGTCAGAAGAATGGCAGGAAAGGTCTTGTCCAGTGAGACCTCTTCTGCTACCTCTCTGATCAACCATCATGGATCCATTATTCCAGCAACAATGGATAGCCAATCCCTCTAGATCACACAACACAAGTTAAATGGGGCCAACTATAAGGAATGGTCACAATCTGTGCTGTTAGTTGTTAGAGGGAAATGTAAAGAAGGCTACCTAATCGGTATTACGCCTAAACTGAGTTTAGAGGCAACAACATATGGCATATGGGAAACTGAGAATGCCACGGTTATGGCTTGGTTAGTGAACTCAATGGAGCCAAAGATAGGAAGGACTTACCTGTTCTATAAGACGGCTTGTGAGATTTGGCAAGCAGTCCAAGAAGTCTACTCTGATTTGGAGAATACAGCTCAATCATTCCAGGTTAGATCACTCACACGAACAACCAAGCAATGTACAAACTCAGTCACTGAGTATTTTAATACCTTAACCGAGTTATGGCAAGAAAGTGATTTATTTCATGAGATTAAATGGGAGTGTGCTGCTGATAGTACAAAATATGAGAAGATGGTAGAGAAGGAGAAAGTGTTTGACTTCCTACATGGTCTAAACTCGGATCTAGATGAGGTTAGAGGCATATTGTTGGGAACAAAACCTTTCCCAACAATGAGAGAAGTATTTGCAGAGGTTAGAAGGGAAGAGAGCTGAAAAGAGGTGATGTTCTCAGGCTTAGGGCAGTCTAACAATGAGGTATATTCTTCAGCCTCAACCCGAAGTAGTTTCCGAGGAAAGCCATATGTTGCAACTAAAGGTGAGAACCCCAAAGAAAAACAATTGTGTGAATATTGCAATCGGCCATACCATACTAAGGATACATGTTGGAAAATCCATGGAAAGCTAACTAGATGGAAACCAAGAAGTCAAAGAAAAGAAGCACAATCAGCCTATACAATGAAAACTGAAAAAGGGAGTGCAACAAATTTCAGTCTAACTGCTGCTCATATGGAGGCTCTACAAAGCTTGCTAAACCAAACCAAGGTGACTTAAACTGAAATCCTGGAGAATCCTAATCCAACAGTGTCTCTGGCAGGAAAAGGTACTAAAATATACTCTCTAATGTCTCAAAAATGCCTTACAAACTGCTGGATCATAGATATAGGTGCTTCTAATCATATAACAGGTGATCTAAAATTGCTTTCTGATTATAAAACCTGTGATAAACTGATTAATGTTGTTATGGTTGATGGTACCATATCCTGTGTAAAGGGAAAAAGAACTGTAAATCTTGGAGAATTATCCCTTAAATCAGTACTTTATGTGCCAAATCTCCAATGCAACTTACTGTCAGTTAGTAAGTTAACTCAAGATAAAGATTGCATGGTGACTTTTTTCAAAAATTGTTGTATTTTTCAGGACCTAACCTCGGGGAGGAAAATTGGCAATGCTGAGATGAGAGGGGGACTTTATCACACATCAAGAGCAGATTATTCTTTTGTTTTTAGGTCATTTATTTCATCTTCCTTGTCTATGGTTTCTAATTCAGACTTATTGTTATGGCATCAACGTTTGGGCCACCCAAGTTTGGATTATCTTAGATGTTTGTATCCTTCGTTTTTTAGCAATAAGATTCAAGATTTCATTTGTGAACATTGCATTCTTGCAAAACAAACCAGAACCTCTCATCCTAATCGTGCTTATAATCCTTCAAAACCTTTTCATTTTGTTCATAGTTATATTTGGGGGCCTTCTAGAACCTCAAATCTCACTAACACTCGATGGTTTATCACTTTTATCAATGACCATACACGAATATGTTGGGTTTTCTTAATGAAAGACAAATCAGAAGCTTGTCTTGTATTCCAGAATTTTCATCTCATGATCAAAAATGTCTTTCAAACCCAAATTCATATATTGAGAACCGACAATGGAAAAGAATATTTTTCTAATGATTTTAACAAATACCTAAGCGAGCATGGTATCATTCACCAAAGCTCATGCCCATATACCCCTCAACAAAATGGGATAGCTAAGAGAAAGAATCGCCATATTCTTGAGACAGCAAGAGCCCTTATGTTTATCCATTTGGTTCTAAATTCCTATTGGGGAGAAGCAGTATTAATAGCTGCATATCTCATTAATAGGCTTCCCTCAAAGACTCTAAAGTTTAGGACTCCCTTTGATGTACTTCTTGAAACTTTTCCTCATCATAATAGAGTCCTAAACTCCCTTACTCCTCGAGTGTTTGGTTGCATTGTTTTTGTTCACAACAATGTGCCAACACTGTCCAAGTTGGATCCACTTAGAAATTAGACCCATAAATCTTTCATTGATACAAAATAATTGTGTACAACATCCTCTTTTAAGGAGAGGATTACTAGTAAAGAAGGAAAGAAATAATTGTAAGTATCCTACTATTATTACCTTTCTATATTTACAAGATATTTACATAGAACACTGATCCTAAAATATTCTAGGATCAAGGCTAGATTCAACACAATTCCAGCACTCCCCCTCAAGCTGGTTTGTAGATGTCTTCCATAGCCAGCTTGCCAATAAGTTTATCAAACTGCTTCTTGTGTAGACCCTTAGTTAGAACATCAGCAATTTGTTCTGTGGTTGGAAGGTGTGGCATGCATATTATTCCAGCATCGATCTTCTCCTTAATGAAATGTTTGTCCACCTCTATATGTTTTGTACGGTCATGTAATACTGGATTATGAGCTATAGAAATAGCAGCCTTGTTGTCACAATAGACTTTAATAGGTTTAGGGTGAGAACACTTCAGCTCTTCAAGTATTCGTTTGATCCACATTCCCTCACAAATTCCATGGGCAACAGCTCTAAACTCTGCTTCTGCACTACTTCTAGCCACTACATTTTGTTTTTTACTTCGCCAGGTGACTAAGTTTCCCCTAACAAAAGAACAATAGCCTGAAGTAGATCTTCTATCATCAATACTTCCTGCCCAATCTGCATCAGTGTAGATCTCAACTTGTAGGTGACCATGTTTCTTGAACATTAGCCCTTTGCCAGGTGTCCCTTTTAGATATCTTAGAATTCTGTAGACCACCTCGAAATGCTCTGGCCCTGGTGAGTGCATAAATTGACTTGCCATACTAACTGCAAAAGCAATATCAGGCCGCGTATGAGACAAGTAAATTAACCTGCCCACAAGTCTTTGATATTGTTCCCTGTTCTTCACTTCTTCAGCTTTAGCAGCCTGTAGTTTCACATTAGGCTCAATGGGAGTCTCCGACACCCTGCAGCCAAGTAAACTTGTCTCTCCAAGAAGATCAAGAACATATTTTCTCTGATTGACAAAAATACCTTCTTTGGATCTTGCAAACTCTATTCCAAGAAAGTATTTTAGAATTCCCAAGTCTTTAATTTGGAACTCCTTCGCAAGTTTCTTCTTGAGGGCTGCTAACTCTGTCTCATCATCACCAGTTAAAATAATGTCGTCAACATAAACAATCAAAATTGCAACTTTACCATCTTTTGAGTGTTTATAAAATATAGTGTGATCTGCCTGACTCTAAAGAAAGCCATAACTGGTAATTGCCTTTCCAAAGCGTTCAAACCATGCTCTCGGTGACTGTTTGAGACCGTACAGGGATTTCTTTAGTCTACATACTTTGTCGCTCCCAAATTTCTTTTCAAATCCTGGAGGCAAACTCATGAAGACCTCCTCTTCAAGATCACCATTGAGAAACGCATTTTTGACATCAAGCTGGTGTAGAGGCCAATCTGAATTTACTGCAAGAGACAACAGAACTCTGATAGAGTTTATTTTAGCAACAGGAGCAAAGGTTTCCTGATAGTCAATCCCATAAGTTTGGGTTAAGCCTTTAGCCACTAGTCTGGCTTTGTACCTATCAACACTCTCATCAGCCTTACACTTTATTGTAAACACCCACTTACATCCTACTATTTTCTTTCCTTTGGGCAGGTAGACTACCTCCCAAGTGTCACTTCGCCTTAGAGCATTCATCTCTTCTGTGATTGCTAATTTCCAATTCGGATCATTCAACGCTTCCTGTATATTCCTTGGAACAAACAAGTGTGAAATCCTAGATGTGAAGGCTTTATGATTTTTTGATAGTCTATGGTAAGAGAGATATTTAGCAACAGGATGTTGTGTGCAACTTCTAACACCTTTCCTAATTGCTATAGGAATATCAAGATTAGGAATAGTAGGAGAACAATTGTTAATATTTGGAGAATCAACTGGGGAACCATTGGGTACAATTGAAGGAAGCAAACTAGACGTTGAAGTAGGATTTCTTGAACTTACAGTGCCATTGCTCGGGTTTTCAGACTGGTTTTGTGCAGAGTTGATATTTAGGTCTTTGTTCCTTTGATGAAATCTCTGCCTAGTATAAACCTGAAGCTCAGAATTCAGTTCATGATGATCGATTTGTAGTACTTCTCTCCCTGCATGAGAAACCCCTTCACTTGGCACCAAAGAACCAGAATCTCCTAAGTGACCATTATTAGAAACATTTGGTTCTTGAGTAGGGCAAATTGCATTTGGGAGCGGGATAGAAACATCCCAAAAATTATCATCAACTTCATGTGTCTCCCCCTGAAGAGAATTTTGGGTAAAATAAGGCTGTTTTTCGAAAAACGAAACATCTATACTGATATGGATTTTTTTGGTGTGAGGATCATAACACTTATAGTCTTTTTGATGTGAGGCATAACCCCAAAAAACACATTTGGTAGCCCTAGGGTCAAGTTTGGAACGAAATTGATTAGGGGTATGAACATACACAGTACACCCAAAAACTTTGATAGGAAGATCCGAATGTAACCGAATGTTGGGAAAAACTTCTTTTAGACACCCTAGAGGGGTTTTGTATTTTAACACTTTAGTGGGCATCCTGTTTATCAAATAAGAGGCCGTCAAAACAGCTTCACCCCACAAATATTTTGGAATATGCATAGAAAACATTATGGCGCGTGCAACTTCGAGTAAATGCCTATTTTTTCGTTCAGCAATGCCATTTGGTTGAGGAGTATTTTGACAAGTAGATGTATGGTGAATACCTTTAGCTTTCAAAAAATCCCCCAAGTGCTCATTAAAATACTTGGTGCCATTATCAGAGTGTAAAATACTAATTTTGGTTTGAAATTGATTTTCAACCATAGTGTAAAAATTTTTGAATAAGTATTCCACTTCAGATTTTTTGTGCATCAAATAAACCCAACACAGACGTGTATGATCATCAATAAAGGTAACATACCACCGTTTTCCAGAGAGAGTAGAAATTTTAGATGGACCCCAAACATCACTATGAATTATATAAAAGGGTTTAGATGCTTGGTAGGGTTTTGTAAATATGTAGAACGATGATTTTTTGCCAAGATGCAGCTATCACATTGAAAAAATGAATAATCCACTCCTTTAAACAATTCAGGAAATAAACGTTTCAAATAGGCAAAACTAGGATGGCTTAGTCTAAGATGCCATAGCATAATTGTATCTGGAACAAGAATTGAACTAATATTACTAAAGCCCTAAGCTTTTTTATTACCAACAGAGATGTCATCAAAGTAGTATAGACCATCAATCATCCTAGCACGTCCAATCATCGTCCCCAAACTCTGGTCCTGAAATTCACAATGAGAGTCAAAGAAAGTAGCACGACAATTAGAATCTTTGCATAGTTTACTAACCGACAAAAGATTGCAGGCTAAGTTAGGAACATGTAGGACAGAAGTGAGATGAATATTCGCAGTCAGTTTAATAAGTCCTTTGCCGGCAATAGGTGAAAAACTACCATCGGCAATTCTGATTTTTTCATTTCCAGGGCAAGGAGTATAGGTATTAAAAAAATGAGAAGAACTAGTCATATGATCAGAGGCTCCGGAATCTATAACCCATGGAGAGAAATGAAGACAAGAAAGGGCGTTAGGTTTTCTACCTGTGTGCGCCAAAGAAACACTAGGAATACCAGATGAGGAATTGGATTTTAACAGCTGCAAAAGTTGATCAATTTGCTCTTTGTTGAAGAGACTGGTATCGACCACATTAGCAGTAGGGACCCCACAGTGGCTCTTGTCTCCTTGCTTACTGCTCTTCCAATTAACAGGTTTGCCATGAATTTTCCAACAAGTTTCACGAGTATGGCGTGGCTTGTTACAATGGTCACACCAAACCCGAGGGCGCTCATTACTTTGACGCTGGTAATTTGCAACCTTGTAGGCAGCAGAATCAGCAATTAGGGCAGAATTTTCAAGGGACTCACCAGTGGCCTTTTTCCCTAGCATGACACTCCTTCAGCTTTCCTCTCTTCTAACTTCGGCAAATACGTCACCAATAGGCGGAAGAGGGGACCGGCCAATGATCCTTCCTCGCACTTCATCAAACTTAATATTAAGGCCAGCCAGAAACTTGTAAATACGGCTATCTTCAACTAGTTTCTTGTGGTGGTTGCAATCATCTGTAGATTTCCACTCATATGTGTTGAAGAGATCAAGATCTTGCCACAATCGCTTCAAAGAATGGAAGTACTTAGTGACAGAATTATCTCCTTGTCGGATCTCTCCCAGTTTCAGAGTTAATTCAAAAACCTGAGATTGATTCCCCAGGTCAGAGTACATCTGATTGACATTGTCCCACAATTCCTTTGCAGTAGAATAGCACATATAATTGGAACTGATATCTCCATCCATAGAATTGACTAGCCATGTCATTATCATGGAGTTTTCAGCATCCCAAATAGAATGGGATGGGTCATCCACTTCAAGTTCCTTCTTGTCTTCGGTAAGATAGCCAATTTTTCCTTGCCCACGGATATACATCCAGACTGATTGAGACCAACGAAGAAAGTTATCACCATTTAAGCGAATAGTGGTGATTTGGACAAAATGGGTTGGCTGGATTGCTGGCATTTTTGTTGGGACAGCAATGACTGAGATTTCAGAAGTAACTTCGGACATGGTGGATAAAGATTAAACTGCTTGATACAATCAGAGAAGAAACCGCTACTTCTGGAGGCAACAGCTACTTCTGGAGGCAGCGACAACAGTGCTGGAAGGTGGAGATAGCAGCGCTGGAAGGAGGCAACACTAGGACAAGGCAGCAGCGACTCTGGGAGGCAGCAACAGCAGCACTGGGAGGGGGAGATAACAGCTCTAGAAGGAGACGACACTGGAATCGCGATCGACCAGCACAGGGATTCGCGAGCGGCAGCACAGGAATCGCGATCGGCCAACAGCACCGGGATCGCGAGCAGCAGCACAAGAATCGCGATCGGTCAGCAGCGTCGGTGTTGTTTGGGATGGCGACTGAGAGTTGCCGATGGAGAGAGGCCGACAGATCGAGGGTTGGCAGCAACTAAGGGTTGCTGTTGGAGAGGCGCAGGGTTAGCAGCAACTAAGGGTTGCTGTTGGAGAGGCGCTGGCGGCTTGGTGATTTCAGATGACTGATAGAGCAGCCTATGGTTTTTTTTCACAGTGTAAGGCTGTGATTTGATTTTGGCTCTGATACCAACTTAGAAATCAGACCCAGAAATCTTTCATTGATACAAAATAATTGTGTACAACATCCTCTTTTAAGGAGAGGATTACTAGTAAAGAAGGAAAGAAATAATTGTAAGTATCCTACTATTATTACCTTTCTATATTTACAAGATATTTACATAGAACACTGATCCTAAAATATTCTAGGATCAAGGCTAGATTCAGCACAATTCCAGCAGATCCCAAGTCTACCAAGTGTGTATTTATAGGGTACTCACCTAACCAAAAAGGGTAGAAATGCTACAACCCTAGTACCTGAAAATCTATTGTTTCTTGTGATGTTTCATTCCTTGAGAATAAGTTATTCTTTTGGTTGCACTCTCACCCTGCAATTAAAACACAACAAAATTTATTTAGATTTTTTTTCTTTTATTTAGGTGAGAGTTTTATACTCACCAATGTACGAGTGCAGCTGTAGTTCAAATTTAATTTATTTTCTAGATGAATACAAATCGTCCACTGAGAAATTTATTTATGGCAAAAGAAAAAGAATGTTACACACACACACACGCATCTGGATGAATTGGCAACACGATTTTTTTGTGCATTTTCAGATAACGGATGCTAGGAAATAAAACAAGACAGAAATTAAAATAGACACTGAATTTGAGAATATAGAATTGGATAACACTTGAGTTAAGACAATTTCAGTACCAACCCACTAATCCCCAATTTTTAGCAAAAAAAATTAACATTAATTTAATTTCAGATATGAGAGTCTGCTATTAAATGCAATTAGAGATGTGGATAGTTCTAGTTTAAGCAATCCCTATACATGATATGCAGGATTTTAGTTTAAACAACTACCATAAATCCGATTGCAATTAATACGCAAAACAACTAAATTAATCATCCAGGTTTGGGTATGATAGCGTTTCCAGTTCTAGTAACTCTCATACGTGGTATGAAAGCTCTAAGTTAGGCTTACGCTCCAATCTAAACCTAGTGATTTCTCAATAATTAATACACACTCATACTGAAATTTAAATTAATGTCACTAATCTTTTCTGCTAAAAATTGGGGATCAGCGGGTTGGTGCTGAAATTGTCTTAACTCAAGTGTTATCCAATTCTATATTCTCAAATTCAGTGTCTATTTTAATTTCTGCCTTGTTTTATTTCCTAGCATCTGTTATCTGAAAATCCACAAAAAAATCGTGTTGCCAATTCATCCAGGTGCGTGTGTGTGTGACATTCTTTTTGTTTTGTCATAAATAAATCTCTCAGTGGACGATCTGGACTCATTCAGAAAATAATTAAATTTGGACAACAATTGTACTCATACACTGGCGAGTATAAACCTCTCATTAAAATAAAAGGAAAAAAAATCTAATATAAATTTTATTGTGTTTTAATTGCAGGGTGAGAGTGCAACCAAATTTTGGCGCCATTGTCGGGGAGATTAAGGCAAAAACAGAAAGAAAATAATAATAATAAACATCTCCTGATAAATCCAGTAACTCTGTTTTTTTTTTTTTAAATTTGGTTTATTGTTGAATTTATTTTTGTTTGTGCATGGTGTATGATACTTAGGTCAAGTAGGATTCTAGAATATCAAAATCCGCTATATAGCCCTATTGACTCTCTATCTACCACTGAACTATCACTGACACAATCACTCATGTCTCAATACAAAGAAAACATGCCACCTGCACCTAATAACATGCCACTTGTACTTGGGAGTGATCATGGTGATCAAGATTCTTTTGAACCTGATACATGTAGGTCTCTCAGGGAATATCTGCACCCTCCTAGGCAAACTACACCGTCTTGCATAGTACTTTCGGTTAATCATCATAGATTCAATCTTAAACCTAACACTATCTGAACACAACAGGCTCCTAACTAGGAACCTGAAACTTGGATCGAGAGATGAAAGAAAGATCTCGATTAAAATTAATTTACTTCTTGTAGTTCTACTTTATACAAAGTTATATGCTATCTAATCCTACTAATTAGGAGATTAGGACTGACCGACTATAGAGAACAATTTAAACAAGATAAATGCTATCTTTTCCTATTTTATATCCTGATTTTATGGGTTTTATTTTCAGCTACTCTTGATCTTTATCTTCATCAGATTTGGATTTCTTCTTGCTGCTTATCGGCTGTGATTTCTTCTTTTCTGATAACTTCTTTAGCTGCTAGGAGTCTTCCAACACTAGGACTCTCCAACACCCCCTCTCAAGCCTAGGAATAGATATTTCTCATTCCTAGTTTGTTAATGAGAGTCTCGAACCCCGGTCTTGCCATGGACTTGGTGAGAACGTCTGCCACTTGGTCTGCTGTGGGAATATATACTAACCTTATATCTCCTTCTTCAATTTCTCGTTGGATGAAACTTCGATCAATTCAAACATGTTTCATTCTATCATGTTACACTGGGTTATTGACAATACTTATGGCAGATTTACTATCACAATATAACCTTGTTGGTTTGATTAGAGGCATTTGTAGATCCTCCATTAGTCTTACTATCCAAATCAGTTCACACATCCCTTGGGCAATTGCTCTAAATTCTGCTTCCGCGCTACTTCTTGCCACAACTGTTTGCTTCTTACTTCTCCATGTAACTAGATTTCCCCATAATTTTGTACAAAAACCTGATGTAGACCGACTGTCAATAATTGAGCCTGCCCAATCTGCATCAGAGAAACCTTCAGCATTCCTTTCATTACTCTTTTGGAACATCAACCCTTTTCCCGGTGTGCCTTTTAGATATCTCAAAATGTGATAAACAACCGTCAAATGTTGTTGAGTGGGAGCATGCATGAATTGACTTACAATGCTCACTGAATAGGCTATATCTGGTCGTGTCAAGGAAAGGTAAATCAATTTTCCAACTAATCGTTGATATTTTCCCTTATCAACTAGTGGATCACCATCCCTTTTTTCATATTTCCAATTTCTTTCTAGAGGAGTATGTCTTGGTTTGCATCCAATCATTCCTGTCTCATTTAGGAGATCAATCGTATACTTCCTTTGGGATATCATCATACCTTCTTTGCTTCTTGCTACTTCCATTCCCAGAAAATATTTCATTTTTCCCAAGTCCTTCACCTCAAACTCTTCTTTTAGTTTCTGTTTTAAAGTAGCCATTTCATCAATATCATCCCCTGTAATGATAATATCATCCACATAGACTATTAAGATGCATCTTTTTCCATTTCCAGCTTTAACAAATAAGGTATGGTCAGCCTCGCCTTGCTTATAGCCAAATTGTTTCAAAGTTGAGCTGAATTTCTTAAACCATGCTCTAGGGGACTGTTTTAAACCATAGAGAGATTTATATAACTTGCATACCTTTCCAACTGCTCTTTGACCCTCAAACCCGGGTGGAATCTTCATATATACTTCCTCTTCCAACTCACCATTTAGGAATGCATTCTTGATATCGAATTGGAGCAACTCCCAGTCTAAATTTACAGCAATAGATAGAAGCACCCTAATGGAATTTAGTTTCGCCACCGAAGCAAAGGTTTCTTCATAATCTATCCCATGGGTTTGAGAGTACCCTTGGGCAACTAATCTTGCTTTATATCGGTCTATACTTCCATCTGATTTGCATTTGATAGTAAACACCCATTTGCAGCCTACAATCTTCTTGTTTTTTGGTTTATCGACCAGCTCCCAAGTTTGATTGCTCTCCAATGCCTTCATCTCTTCCATCACAGCTTCTTTCCAGTTCGGATCTCTCAATGCTTCATGTATACTGCCTGGGATAGTCATTCCATCCATGGTTGTAGTAAACGCTTTAAACTGGGGAGACAACTTGGAATAAGATAGATGGTTTGATAATGGATGTTTTGCACAAGACCTGACTCCTTTTCTGATTGCAATCGGCAGATTCAAATCGTTGTTTTCTTCACTTTGTGGATCTGTCCTTGGTTCCAATGATTGGTTGATTTGAGGATCCGGTAGTTTCTGCCTTCTTGAATATACCTTAATTGGGTTCTTAGGACTCAAGTCTCCTTCCATATCAGTCTCTACTAGTTCTGCTGGTGGATGAACGGTTTTAGGACTTGAGGTAGGCAATAATTCAAGGTTATCAAGGCTGCTGATGTCTGGCTGAGAGCAACCAGCAGAATCTGGTTGAACTTGTTCTTTACTAGGAACAAAGGGGGAAATAGGTAGAGTGATCGGTATTAGAACAGTGGGATCCCAATGATTTTCCCTGGTTTGTGACTGATTTGAGTGATAAAATTTTGTTTCATCAAATGTTACATCACAAGATACAAAGAATTTTTGTGATGTAGGACAATAACATTTGTAACCCTTTTGTGTGGGTGAGTACCCGATGAATATGCACTTGAATGCTTTGGGTTCTAGTTTGTGACGATTAGGGTTTGTTTGATAGACATATGCCACACATCCGAAGACTTTTGGAGGAAGAGTGTTGAATATCCTGATATGAGGAAAGATGGACACAAGGTTTTGCAATGGAGTTTGATATTTCAAAACTTTGGTAGGCAGCCTATTGATCAAGTAAGAGGCTGTTAGGACAGCTTCACCCCAATATTTGTTTGGAGTTGAACTAGTAAACATTAGGGCTCTAGCTACTTCAAGCAAATGACGATTCTTTCGTTCGGCCACTCCGTTTTGTTGAGGTGTATATGGACATGTGCTTTGATGTAAGATTCCATTTGTGGTGAGATATTGAGTGAAAGGATATGAAAAATATTCTCGGCCATTATCAGTCCTAAGAATACAAATTGAGGACTGAAATAGGTTTAGAATCAGCTTGTGAAAGTTCTGAAAAATTGTGCAAACCTTAGATTTCTCTTTCATTAGGTATACCCAACATACTCTTGTGTGGTGATCTATAAATGTCACAAACCATCTAACACCATTCAAGTTTGGAACCCTAACTGGTCCCCAAATGTCACTATGGATCAAGTAAAATGGTTTTGAGGGAGTGTATGGTTTTGGTAGATGAGAGCCATGAGTTTGTTTGGCTAGAACACAATGATCACAATTGAGCACCAAATCATTTTTATTGCTAAATAAATCAGGATATAGGTGTTTCAAATATTGAAAACTAGGATGACCAAGGCGTCTATGCCATAACAAAATTTCAGAATTCAAGCTAACTGAAAGGGAAAAACTGGGATGAGTAAAACTAGAGGCTAACTGACTAGGAGAAGACTTGTTGTCCATCATCCAATAGAGACCATCCTTTTCCTCAGCACTGCCAATCATCTTCCCCGTGGACCGATCCTGAAAAATACAATGTGAAGGGAAGAAAATTACAATGCAATCCAAATCCTTAGTGAGTTTACTCACTGATAGCAGACTACATTTTAAATTTGGCACAAACAGGACTGAATCAAGAGTTAAACCAACCACACACACACTTCCTCTTCCCTTAACCGAGGATACGGTTCCATCTGCCATTAAAACTGTTAGTTCTTTCTCCTTTTCCTGAAAACTTTCGAATATGGTAGTAGATCCGGTCATATGATCGGATGCTCCGGTATCTACCACCCAATAACACTCACTCATTCTTCTAGCAGTTAAGGAGATCACTGAATTACCTCTTTGTGTTATTGATGTATTAGCTGTACCTCCATCTAATTCTTTTGAAATATGAGTGCCATTCAGCAGACTTTGTAAGAACTCCACCTGCTCAGCTGTAAGCTTTAATCCCATACCTTTTTTTGTTGTTTGTGCTGTTGCTGTATTCTGAATGCTAGCAGCTGCATATGCTGGTCGTTCCCTCTCTTTCTTGCCCCTTGGTTGCCAGTTGGGTGGCTTTCCATGAAGCTTCCAGCATGTTTGCTTCGTATGATAAGGCTTGTTACAGTGTTCACACCACTGTTTTGCCTTAGAGACTTCTTCCTTCTTGGATGCAGCAAGAGCAGAACCAGTATTTGTTTCTGGTTGAGTCAGCATGACTCGCCTCCTGCTTTCCTCTCTTCTGACTTCCGAGAAAACTTCCCTGATAGTAGGTAATGGTTTGATGTCGAGTAGTCGACCTCTTACTTCATCCAATTCCGGATTCAAGCCTTGGAGGAAATCGAATACTCGTTCCTTCTCCAACATTTTGTTGTACTTTTGACTATCACTCGAGCACTCCCACTTTGGATCATAGAATAAGTCCATCTCTTGCCAAAGTTCTACGAGATTGTTGTAATATTCGGTGACCCCAAGACCACCCTGTTTTGTAGTCCTAATAGCCGCTCTGATCTCAAAACACTGGGCTGTGTTTTCAAGATCAGAGTATAATTCTTGGACTGCATCCCATACTTCTTTTGCGGTCTTGTAAAACAGATAGGTTCGGCCTATCTTTGATTCCATCGAATTGATCAGCCATGCCATGAGAATGGAGTTTTCTACTTCCCATTGCTGGTAATCGGTTGATTCTTCTGGAGGGGTTGGGACTGCTCCGGTAAGATAGCCGAACTTCTCTTTGCCTTTGATTACCAAGGTCACGAATTGGAACCATTCTCTGAAGTTCCTTCCGTTTAGCTTGTGCTGTGTAATCTGCAACGTCTGGCTCTCCATGGTGAGGATATTGGTGGGATTTATGGTCGCCGGTGTAACCTGTGGTTGGGGAACTGAGCTACGAGAGGATTCTTCTATCGTAGGATCTGGAATTGCTGGATTGAAACCAGCCATGTTGAGAGTCTTGGTTATGACAAACCGAGCTCTGATACCATGAACACAACAGGCTCCTAACTAGGAACCTGAAACTTGGATCGAGAGATGAAAGAAAGATCTCGATTAAAATTAATTCACTTCTTGTAGTTCTACTTTATACAAAGTTATATGCTATCTAATCCTACTAATTAGGAGATTAGGACTGACCGACTATAGAAAACAATTTAAACAAGATAAATGCTATCTTTTCCTATTTTATATCCTGATTTTATGGGTTTTATTTTCAGCTACTCTTGATCTTTATCTTCATCAGATTTGGATTTCTTCTTGCTGCTTATCGGCTGTGATTTCTTCTTTTCTGATAACTTCTTTAGCTGCTAGGAGTCTTCCAACACTAGGACTCTCCAACACTATCTAATTGTTGCCCACTTTTCATGGGATGGATTTTGAAAATCCTTACACTCACATGAAGGAGTTTGAGGAAGTTTGTGGAACTTGTATGGGACAAACTGTCGATGAGGATGTGGTTTGATTAAAGCTTTTTCCATTCTCATTAAAAGATAAGGCGAAGATGTGGTTAAACACGCTTGCGCCTCGATCTATTGGAACGTGGAGAGAAATGCAAACCACGTTCTTGAAAAAATACTTTCCAGCAAATAGAACCACAAATCTCCAAAGGCAAATGATGAATTTTTCTTGCAAACCTAACGAAAATTTTGCTCAAGCATGGGAACGATTCAAGGACCTTCTCAATGCCTGTCCACATCACGCTTTCGAGCAGTGGAGAGTGGTTAGCTTCTTCCATGATGCTTTGGCTCCCAATCTTAAGATGATAGTGTCAACCATGTGCAATGGGGAATTCTTCGACAAATCGCCTAATGAGGTGTTTCAGTTCTTTGACACTTTAGCAGAAAATACTAGAAATTGGGAAGTTCAACCACTATCAGCCAATGATTCAAGACACTATCCACAGCCCAGGGGTAAACATTAGCTGAATGAGAGTAATGATTTGAATGCCAAGTTAGCTGCGTTAACCCGGAAGATTGAAACTTTAGAGATAAAGAAAGCCCAGACTATTAATGAAATTGAGGTTAGGTGTGCCGTGTGTGAGACTTCAAACCACAAGACAGAGGATTGTCCCACATTACCTGGTTTTAAGGAGGTATTGTATGGTCAAACTGGAAACACACACTCACACAACAATGAAGGAAGGCAATATTCAAACCAGAATCAAGGGGGGAATTTTCATTTCAGGGGTCACCATACGAACTTCAATTCTTATCATCCCAACCTTCGCCATCATCCTAACTTCTCATGGAGAAATGATTCTGCAGCCTAGCTACCCTTCCTTTCACAACCTCCACAATTTTAGGCTAATCAGGGGTCTACAACCAACACATACCAACCTCCTCATAGGAGATCCTTAGAAGACACTCTCAATCAATTCATGCAAGGCTAAATGGGAACAAATGCACACGTGGCCAAATTTCAAGAACAAACCAATAAAGCCATGGAAGACATTAGAAACTAATTGACCAAGCTGACCCAGATATTGAGTGTAAGAGAACCTGGACGATTTCCTTCCCAACCCAATCCGAATCTCGTAGGTCAAACCCATTAGGAAGAATCCTCATCCAGTGAAAATAAAAGTCATGAGCAAATGCAAGCAGTCACTGTCCTGAGGAGTGGACAAACAATTGAGAAACCTAAAGAGTCTAGGATATCACACCCTACTGTGCAAGAAGAAGAAATAGCTGATCACAGTGATTCGGTTATCAAAACTACCTTGGAGGAAGAGCAAGAACCAAGCAAAAAGGAGGACAAAGGCAAAAATGTCGTAGAGAGAACTCAATTCAAGCCCAAACCTCTTTTCCCTCAAAGACTGATCAGTGCAAAGAAGGATCAACAAAATGCGAACATATATTAAGTGTTCAGACAAGTAAGAATCAACATCCTGCTGTTGGATGCAATCAAACAAACACCTTCATATGCAAAATTTTTGAAAGATCTGTGCACTGTCAAAAGAAAAATAAATGTGCATGAAAAGGCATTCCTGACCGAACAAGTCAGCGCCATTCTCCAATTGAAAACTCCTCCCAAATACAAAGACCCAGGCTACCCAACCATTACATGTATCATAGGAAGTCAAAAAGTTGATCAAGCACTCTTGGATTTAGGAGCTAGTGTCAATTTGTTGCCATACAGTGTGTATCAACAGTTGGGATTATGTGAGCTCAAACCCACTAGAGTGACTCTGTAGCTGGCTAATCAATCAGTTAAAGTTCCACGAGGAATTGTGGAGGGTGTTCTAGTACAAATTGATAAGTTCTACTTTCTGGTGGACTTTATCGTTTTGGACACCCAGCCGCATCAGGGGTCTCAGCCTCCTATGCCAGTCATCTTAGGTTGACCATTCCTTGCCACATCAAATGCCATCATCAACTGTAGGAATGGAATCTTGAAATTTTCATTTGGAAACATGACTTTGGAAACAAACATTTTTAGGGTTTCCAAACAACCTGACATGGAGAACGAGACTGAAGAAGCTGACTTGATACAGACATTGAGTGAGGAGTACATTAAGTGTGAATTTGCTCAAGAAAATTTTGAGTTGAAGGAATTTGTGGAGCAACAAGGTTGCTTTCGAGAGAAAACTGAATCTGTCTTATCCATAGCCTACTGTAACCGAAAACTAGAACCTCTCGGATCTTCACCAAGTAAACCTCTGTCATCATCAAGCTGCTCACCTGCACCTGAAAGGAAACCATTGCCAAACAACCTTAAGTATGCATTCCTAGGTGAAGAAGAATATTTGCCGATGGTGATCTCATAAAGTCTGAATTCTCAACAGGAGGAGCATTTGGATGAATTGGCAACACAATTTTTTTGTGGATTTTCAGATAACGGATGCTAGGAAATAAAACAAGACCAAAATTAAAATAAACATTGAATTTGAGAATATAAAATTAGATAACACTTGAGTTAAGACAATTTCAGCACCAACCCGCTGATCCCTAATTTTTAGCAGAAAAGATTAGCAACATTAATTTAATTTCAGATATAAGGGTCTCTTATTAAATTCAATTAGGGATGATGATAGTTATAGTTTAAGCAATCTCCATACATGATATGAGGGATTATAGTTTAAGCAATTACCATAAATTCGATTGCAATTAATACACAAAACAACTAAATTAATCATCCGGATTTGGGTATGATAGCGTTTCTAGTTCTAGTAACTCCCATACGTGGCATGAAAGCTCTAACTTAGACTTACGCTTCAATCCAAACTTATTGATTTCTCAATAATTAATACACACTTATACTGAAATTTAAATTAATGTCACTCATTTAAAGTGCAAGTTTCTTTGGGAATCATTGACGTTGGCCACTGTTATTACCTTAACCCAAGATTGGATTTAACCGGCCATACTCAGACAGTGGATAATAAAGATAAAAAATAACAGAACATAAAATAAAACTTCAGAAACAAACTATACTACACCGCTTAAAATAAGAGGAATAGAAAGTAGAAATTAACCGGCCATACTAAGGTGGTGGATAATAAAGAGACGGGAATTAAAATCGCAAAAATTAACTGACCATACTCAGGCGATGGATAATAAAGATGACAGCAAAATAATGGAACACAACTATCTAAAAACTAAAGTTGAAGAATTGAGAGAGAAATTTTAAGAACACAACTATACTTTTATTCAAGAATGATAGATTCATACAAGTGTAACCAAGTGACCTATTTATAGCCCACAAGATATAATACAAATCACACAATTTAAAATTATACAACTAGATATAATTATATCTAATGGGCACTCACAAAACATTCACTTAACTAGTGGAAGAAAATTAGTTAAAAGACGCACCTAAAGTTAAATGGATTTTAGCTAAAAGACACACCTAAAGAAGCACTCATAAAACATATATTTAAAAATAAAAAATAAAAATAGATTTTCACAAGTTGGGTTTTTGGTCTTCTTTATGTTGGATTTAGGCCTTCCTTGTGATTAAAATGCTTGAGTTTTTCTTGTGTTGGACTCCATTTAATAGTTGACCCAATTGCACTTGAATTTGAGCAGTAACGTTGGCCATCTGATTGACTCTTTAGCATCTTCAATTACGCGGCAAATGTCAATTTCTTGATATCATCCTGACAATAGTACATAATGTGTATAATTATTCAATTTAAACATCAATATAAAACCAAATGGGAATATAATTCATTAAGATTTAGAAATAATTAACCCCTCATCATCTTCCATGACAATTCCCAGCAGAATTTCACTGAAACAACACCTCATTGGGACCCATTGATACCTATTCTAGATTTGTCTCCTATTGTCCTTACACCTATTCATGACAAAGAATCCTCTCAAACCACATTTGAACCTTGTCCAGCCCCAATTCGTTCACCTTAAACCTGTCAAGGGGGAGAAAATAAAGAAACCAAAAATCAGGAGGATGATCAGCCCCAAAGTAAACCAGCTCTAAAGGTTTACTCAAGAAGAACTCTTGATTCTCAACCTGCTAACCTATCTGCACCTTGGACAAGTTTTGAAATTATCGAGAGGAATACTCAAGGTATTAACAGTGAGCAGGAGACAAACAGGGAGCAGAAATCAGATCTTGATATTTCTATTGCTTTGAGGAAAGGGACCAAATCTTGTACTGAGCATCCTATCACCAATTTCCTAGGATACTCCAAATAGTCCCCACAATTCAGGGCCTTTACTATCAGCATTGATAATGTGAGTATTCCTAAGTATATTTATCATGCTTTACAGGAGGAAAAATGGAGGAAAGCTGTAATGGAGGAAATGCATGCTCTAGAAAAGAATGGCAAATGGGAGATAGTGAAATTCCCAATGGAAAAAACATCGTTGGGAGCAAATGGGTCTTTACTGTTATGTATAAATCAGATGGAAAAATTGAGAGATACAAGGCTAGGCTTGTAGCTCAAGGCTTTACTCAAACTCAAGGCCTTGACTATGAAGAAACTTTTGCACCAGTGGCCAAACTTAATTCCATTCGGGCGATCTATCATTGGCAGTCAACTTGGATTGGAAACTTCACCAATTAGACATTAAAAATGCCTTCTTGAATGGTGAGTTAGAAGAAGAAATTTATGAGGACTCCCCCAGGTTTTGAAAAAAAGACACAAGAGGGAAAGTTTGCAAGCTAAAGAAATCACTCTCACCAAGGGCATGGTTCAAGAGATTCAGTGAAACTTTACAGTAACTTGGATACAAACAAGGACAAGCTGACCACACATTATTTATAAAGATAGATTTTGAGGGAAAGAAGACCATTCTTATAGTCTATGTGGATGATATAATTATCACCGGAGACAACCATCAAGAGATTGAACTATTGAAGCATCAACTAAGAGAGGCATTTGAAGTTAAGGATTTGGGAGATTTAAAATATTTCTTGGGTTTGGAAGTAGCAAGAAGCAGTGAGGGTATTTTCATCTCACAAAGAAAATACACTCTTGACCTTTTGAGGGAAACTGGTAAACTCGGGTGCAAGCCAAGACTCCTTTAGAACCAAATTGGAAGAATAAAGATGAAAAGAATGAAGAGGAGCAAGTTGATATGGGTAGATTTCAACGTCTAGTGGAAAAATTGATCTACTTATCTCATATAAGGCCAGATATTGCCTATGCGGTAAGTATAATTAGTCAATTCATGCATTCTCCAACCAAAAGACATCTAGAAGCTGCTTATCATATCCTAAGATATCTTAAAGGCACACCTGGGAAAGGATTGTTGTTTAAGAAAAGTAGTGAAAGAGAAATAAAGAGCTATTCAGATGCAGATTGGCCAGGATCTGTTGAAGACAGCAAATCCACATCAAGGTATTGCACAAAATTATGGGGAAACCTAGTCACATGGAGAAGCAAAAAGCAACAAATTGTTTCACGTAGCAGTGTCGAGGCCGAGTATCAAGCCATTGCATAGTGCATTTGTGAGATAATTTGGTTAGAAAAGTTGATGAAGGATATGGACATGCCAATCACAACACCAAAAATACTAGCGATAGTAAATCAGCTATAAGTATAGTGAATAATCCAGTACAGCATGATCGGATGAAACATGTGAGAATTGTCAGGCATTTTGTCAGGGAAGAAATAGAAGCAGGATATATAAAACTAACTTATGTTCCTACCAAAGATTAGGAGGCAAATATTTTGACCAAGACAATGTAGAAACAAGTATTTGAAGTAATGAGAGACAAGCTGTGAATGATAGACATCTATTTGCCAGCTTGAGGGGGAGTGTTGGAAAAGACTCCTTGTTCAAGAAGGAGAAGACCCGAGATAATGCAAATTTTATTCAAGATAATATTCTTATTTAATTTAAGTTTGTGTTGTACATTAGATAAAGACTATCACTGCTATAAATTAGGAGAATATCTAGGAGATTTTGTAGGAATTTTCTGTATATAAGTTTAACACTAGCTAATGGAAGATTAAGGGAGAAAAGTTGAGTTCTCCTACGGTATTTGTTCAAAATCGCTGGTTGTTGTATTGTTATCCTCACTTGTTGGACCAATCTTTGGTTCTAACAATTGACTGATTTAAGGATCCCATTGCTTTGGTCTTCTTGAGTACACTTTAATTGGTTTTTCAGGACTCAAATCTTCCTTTGTATTAGTCTCCCCTAGTTCAACTAATGAGTGAATTGGTTTAGGGCTTGAATAATCTAGTTTCAGCTGCATCTGTTTGAAAAGGATCATCATTTGGAATAGAGGGAGAGATAGGTAATATAACAGGCATTGAAATAGTGGGATCCCAGTTGTTTTCCCCTGTTTTTGGTAGATTACGTGAGTGGTAGAATCTAGTTTCATCGAAAGTTACATCACAAGACAAAGAATTTTTGTGATGTAGGACAATAGCATTTATATCCCTTTTGAGTGGGTGAGTAACCAATGAATATGCACTCGAACGCCTTAGGTTCTAGTTTATGGCGATTGGGGTTGGTTTGGTAGATATATACCACACATCCGAATACTTTTGGAGGAAGAGTGTTGAAAATCCTAACATGAGGAAAGATGGTCATGAGGTTATGCAATGGAGTTTGGTATTTCAGGACCTTGGTTGGCAGCCTATTGATCAAGTAAGAGGCTGTTAGGACAGCTTCACCCCAATATTTGTTTGGAGTAAAACTTGTAAACATTAGGGATCTAGCCACTTCAAGTAAATGGCAATTTTTTCTCTTAGTTACCCCATTTTGTTGGGGTTTATAGGGGCAAGTGCTTTGATGTAAAATCCCATTTGTAGTGATGTATTGAGTGAATGGGTACGAAAAATATTCTCGACCATTATCAGTCCTAAGAAGGATTGAAATAAGTTTAGGATGAACTTGTGAAAATTCTGAAAAATTGCACAAACCTCAGATTTTTCCTTCATTAAGTATACCCAAGATACTCTTGTGTGGTCATCAATGAAAGTCACAAACCGCCTAGCACCATTTAAGTTTGGAACTCTAGCTAGTCCCCAAATACCACTATGGATCAAATAAAATGGTTTGGAAAAAGTGTATGAATTTGGTTAATGAGAACTATGAGTTTGTTTGGCAAGTATGCAGTGATCACAGTTGAGAACCGACTGTTCTTTATTTATGAATAAATCAAGGTACAAATGTTTCAAATATTGAAAGCTAGGATGACTAAGACGTCTATGCCACAACAAAATTTCAGAATTCAAGCTAACTAAAAGGGAAAAACTAGGAGCTAACTGACTAGGGAGAGACTTGTTATCCAATGCCCAATAAAGACCATCCTTCTCCTTAGCACTGCCAATCATCTTCCCCATGAACCGGTCTTGAAAAACACAATATGAAGGGAAGAAAGTTACAATGCAATTCAGATTCTTTGTGAGTTTACTCATAGATAGCAAGCTACACTTCAAATTTGGCACATATAAAACAGAATCAAGTGATAAACCAGCCACATACACACTTCCTTTTCCCTTAACCGAGGACACTATTCCATCTACCATTAGAACTGTTAGTTTCTTATCCTTCAATTGAATGTTTTTAAACATGTTGATAGATCTGGTCATATGATTAGATGCTCCGGTATCTACAACCCAATAACTATCACTCATCCTTCTTAGTAGTTAAAGAAAACACTGAATTACCTCTTTGAGCTATAGGCATTGAAGGATTGGCTGTTGATCCATTTGATTCCTTTGAAACATGTGTTCTATTCAGTAATTTCTGTAAGAACTCCAGTTGATTAGTTGTTAAATTTAATCCCATACCTTTTTCTGCATTCTAAACACTTGCTGTTGCATAAGTTGGTCTTTCTTTCTCCTTTTTGTTCCCCAGTTGCCAGTTTGGAGGCTTCCCATGAAGCTTCCAACAGGTTTGTTTTGTATGATAGGGCTTGTTGCAATGTTCACACTACTGTTTAGCCCTAGAAGTTTCTTATTTCTTAGAGGTAGCAATGGCATAACCTGCCTCTTGCTTTCCTTACATCTGACCTCCGCAAATACTTATCTGAGAGATAACAGTGGCTTGATACCTAAGAGTCGTCCCTTGACTTCATCCAAATCTGAATTAAGCCCTTGAAGGAAATCAAATACTCGTTCCCTCTCAAACATCCTGTTATACTTCTGGTTGTCACTTGAACATTCCCATTTTGGATCATAAAACAAATCCATCTCTTGCCATAGTGCTACTAGGTTGTTGTAGTATTCAGTGACACTAAGACCACTTTGTTTTGTAGTCCTAATGGTTGCTCTAATCTCAAAACACTGGGCTGTGTTTTCGAGATCAGAGTATAGTTCTTGGACTGCATCCCATACCTCCTTTGCGGTCTTATAGAACAGATAGGTTCGGCCTATCTTAGGTTCCATTGAGTTAATCAACCAAGCCATGAGAATAGAATTCTCTACCTCCCATAGTTGGTATTCTACGGACTCTTCTGGAGGAGTTGGGACAATCCCAATGAGATAGCCGAATTTCCCTTTGGCCTTGATCACCAAAGTCACAGGCTGAAACCATTCCCTAAAGTTTCTGTCGTTCAACTTGTGTTCTGTGATTTGCAAGATTTGGCTATCCATGGTGAGAGTATTAGCAGGAGTCATGACAACTTGCATCGGTGGTTGAGAAACTGAACTTCGAGAGGATTCCTCAATCGTAGGGGTTGGGATTGCTGGATTAGCATCAACCATATTGATCGGAATACTAGCTCTAATAACCGGGCTCTAATACCATGAACACAGTTAGTCCCTAGGCGGGGAACCTAGAAAGTTTGGTCGAGTATTGAGATGAAGAATACTCGATACATTGGTTCAAAACTAGAACTCTACTTATACAAGTTTCTATATTATCTAGTCCTACTATTTAGGAGATTACACAATAGAAAGATAACTCCTATCTAATCCTATTTTTTATCCTGAATTTAGGGACTTATCTTCACTGCATTTGATCGAATCAAACTCCATTCACTGCATGTCTCCTTTTCAGCTACCGATTCTTCTAGTGAACTCTTTAATAGCTTAGGACTCTCCAATGGTTGCTGATCTGCTCCAATTGATGTTGCATATTTCGAGTTATTTCCCATTGTTCTTTGATTGCTCTCAAATTGCAGGCAACCCCTAATCATCGTCGCGAGGTTGGTTGCTACCGCTTTCAAGATTGGCCATTTGATTGATTGATTTTACCGCTCTGATACCATCTAACGCAATGTGTAGCGCATGTGTAGAGAACTAACACACGAATGATACTCTCAAAGCAACAAGTTTCAAGTACTAAATCTTGGTCTTGAGTAAGAGAAGAAAACTGAATAGGTTGTTGGAAAATTGAAATCGAAAAAACTATTTACAAACCCTAAAATCTAAGTACTTATAGTGTTTGGTGACCCCATGGTAGTATTATAAATAAAAATTAATTAGAATCCTAATAGAAATAAAACCCTAAAATATGAAGTAGAATAAAATCTTAAAAGAATATGAAAAATATGAAGTTTCGACCCCTGTTTGGGTCGGTTCTTGAACGGGCCCTCCATCTTGTCTCAAATAGTGACCACATCACTATGCAATTGATTTGTGACAATCAGATTGTAATGGATATTGTTTCTAATCATGTTTTTGAGAGAACCAAACACATTGAAATTAATTGTCACTTTGTTAGAGAAAAAGTGCTATTTGGGGATGTAGTTACAACATATGTGGGTTCCAACGATGAATTAGTTGATTTACTCACCAAGTCACTTAGAGGTCCTTGTGTGAATTACATTTGTACCAAGCTGGGCATGCTCAATATATATTCTCCAACTTGAGGGAGAGTGTTAAATAAGATAAGGGGTATTAGTATAATTAACTTAAAATACCTATTGTGTATATATATATATATATATATATTCTCTCTTGTATTATACATTTGGCATTATACACATTATTTTATTCACAAGAACCATTAGCCATAATGATGGGCGAGAGGGAAGCAGATGAATCAAAATGAGAAAATAATGATTTATGACAAAAATATGCTTTGAGGCGGCGAAATCAAGAATCTAAGGACTAAGTGGAGCATGAATAAGGCATATATGAGGATTACCAGTAAATGACTGAGCAAAGGGAACAAATGCCTGGGTAACAGAAGCTATAGGAGAAGAGTCTTGCTTAGCCACTAAGGATATTCTACTAACTCCTCAAGAAAGATCATATATGTAGCAGTTAACTTGTGAATATGAGAAGAAATATTTGGTACCACTGAATGTGCTTTTGCACCTTAGGAGGCCAACCATGGAGTGCATAACAAGTATTCTTATAGTGACTAGGGCAACAATAAGGTCACTTATCACCCCCCGACCACACTCAACACCCCTGTCACGACAACCTCTAGATCCAATATTGGAAGAAGATCCATGAGTCTAAGAAGCAAGTATGGAATGTTGTCCACCTAAAACATTAGACTAGCTGTAACAGATTGAATACGACCCAAGTACGTAGCCACATCTTAATCTCCCTTTTGAAGATAGAATAAATTACTAATGATATTGTTTAAGCATACAATATCACTAGTAAAGCTAGGACCAAATGTCAAAGCAATTCTCATAGTCACGAAATAATGGGATTAACTCAACATCTATCAACTGCTACAATAATGTAACCAACAGTGCATACACGCAATCCCAAACAATCCTATTAGACTCAACAACGCTAGAAAGCTTCATAATCAGGTGGTTACTGACACCATGTGTTTGAAACCACATGCGAACAGAGGCTAACTATGATAAATAGTTGTTATCGTTCAATTTTTTAGTGGTATTGGTAGGAATGCTAGAAAATGATGGCACAATCACAAGAATGTTCATAGGTGAAGGTGATCTCACCACTCCAGTATTTGATGCAACAAGATTGGACATTGTCATATCTCACAAACTAAAGTAGCAACAATAACCAATCAAAAACAAACCCAAACCATATTTGGAGGAAAATCGACCTGAGACCACAATTGACTGAGGTAACTCTGAAGGTCGCAGATGGAGAAGACAAGACAAAATGAAGGTCATAGGTTGCAGATCTGGAAATCATAGATTTATGGTTACTGGGTTTCCAGATAACAGAGAATAAAGGGTTGTCGAACAAGTCACCTTCAGAGATCCAGTCACTGTTTGCAGATAGGCATTGTTGTCGCAGTCTTGCTAGATAGCTGTCCCAGAGCTAGTTGTGATTGATAGTGGCAAAGAGAAGCACTAGAGACATGGAGGGAGATGCACCAGAGATGCAATGGGTTGAAGGGAGATGGGCTACTAACGGTGGATGGCAACGTCACCATCGCAAGATGTAACAGAGACACGATCGGTTGGAGAGAGATGGAGGACCGGTGGAGGCGGCAACAGATTAAGAATTAGGGTTAGGGTTTTTGTGGCTCTGATACCATGTTTTGAAGAAGAGACAAAAAATCTTATATTTGACCCATGTGTTAGGTACATATACAACTCTACAATGTACAACTTAGGAAAGCTAGTAACTATGTACAAGGCTAAGCATGTATAACACTATAAAGCTAAACATATACAAGAAACAATTCTTGCCATAATCCAATTGCAATCTGCTGCAGAAAAAAAAAATTATCGCAAGCAGATAACTGAGTAGCTAACTATGCATTATTGATTTATTAAAGTTGGATAAATACACACAGCATCCGACAAAACCCAAGTACTAGTAGCCTATGCACAAAAGAGAAATCAGAGAACAGTCCCTTTGTACATTAACTATTCTAACTAAAACAAACTTTCTTGCAGCTTTAACCAATGGGAACCAACCTTTTTTGAGGGAATCCTACTTTTGTGATGGTGGCTTCTGGTGAGAAGGCTTGCCAGTTATGGCTTTCTTCACCTTTGCAAGTGAATGCTTGACCTTAGAACCAACACCTGAAAGTATATTGTGAGATTTCTTATGTGTGATCTTGACATCTGTATCTCTTGTGGCTTCTACCATGACTGGGGCATCAGAATCCAAGCCTGATCTTTTGCATTCACCTCCTTCCTCTTCTTCGTCCTTCTCTTCATCTGTTTTTGCATGTTCAACTCGAACCATCTCAGATTTCTTAGTTTGCAGTTCTTCCTTGTTACCAATCAATTCTCTTTCATCTGCTTCCATGTCTGAGTCCTTCATATGAGACAACACATTTGGCCACCCATCTTGATGATGTGTTTCTTCATCTCCAGTTGCAGTTGTTACACTATGAGTCTTGGTTTCGTCTAATGTCCTCTTGTTTCCCTTCATTGAGAGCTCTACTGGATCCTGCAGAAAAATGAATTAGTAAATTCTCTCTTTGCAAACCCATGTATCAAATTTATTTCTTAGCGTCTAGCAATGCTTACCTCATCATTTCTGTGGCCCTCAAATTGAATGCTGCTCATTCCTTCAAGTATGCTTCCAGCTTCTGCTCTCCTATCATAGAGAACATTGTGTTCTTTTTCATCTAAAGGTTTCTTGCTCTCTTTTTCTGCCAATATTTCCTCTAAAGTTACTGGGCAAGATGAAATGCTTGGTATGTTTGTCCAAACCTCTTGTTCTTTCAAATTCAAGTCTTCTGCAACAACACATCCTTCAGGTGCTGGTTCCAGAGATGTAAGATTTATCTTCTCATTGTCTGTGTGGCTGACTACATTAATGGTGTAATCACTAGAAATTTCTTTGTCCTCTTCATCTATTGCAATGATTCCATGAGTTGGCCTTTTAACAGAAGGTTTGGAAACTTCCTCAAAAATTTTTCCTACTTTTTCATGGGGAGCTTCTTTAGCTGCTGTATCTGCAACCGTTACATTTATGGTGTGGGCATTAGAAGTTTCTTTGTTGCCTTTTCCAGAAGGTTCAGAGACTTCCTCAAAATTTTTACCTGTATTTTGCTCTGGTGCTTCTTCAGTTACTGCATCTCTAACTGGTGGAACAGCTAGCTCTGGACTTTGTTGTTGTTCATTCTTGCTGCTCACCATTGTCTTGACACTGTCAGCTGCTCTATTTTCCTCAAAGCTGATCAACATTTCCTTGGATCTATTAAACTATACCAAAAAATTTATATGATTTATTATAAGAAAACTTAATATGGACATTGAAGAATATAACCTGTAACATAAAAGCAGAATTTTACATGCCGATTAAATTAGTCAAAGAATAAAAGGAAGGAAATTGGTATAATCCACCAATATCTGTATTCAACAATCAGAAGTTATTGATAATACCAAATCTCCTTCTCTCTGATGTCCATCTCTTTTCCGGGATGGGGATGGGGGCAAGAATGGGGAGGTGATGAGATGGGAATCCAATTCTTGATGAGACAATCATGAAATGGGGTGCTTAACTATAAGCTTCTATTTCCAGAGTATTTTGGCTGCCCTAATATTCATGAAAACCCATTGGGAAAAGTAGAAATGAGTTGCAGCTGAACTGTAAAATTTTATGTCCTGGGTATTTTGGCTGCCCTATCCTGATGTCTTACGCCTGAATAGCCACTGGGAAAAATAGAAATGGGGTGGTTCTGAACTGCAAGCTTCTATGTCCTGGGTATTTTATGTCCACCTATAAGTGTTGTGGTGCTAAAGATATCTTGAACATAAGTTCTTAGTAACTTAGGCATGTTCGCTTAAAATATATTATCTTCTGTTTCTATGTATTTGGCTGGTGGTTCTGTTTTGCTTTTAACCATTCATGGACATGGATAATCCCTTTATGCTCTTATCATGTGCCAATTTTACAGACTATGAGAAGAGAGGCCTTATATCTATTTTGAATTTCAATCTCTTATGAAGCTTCCTATTAATTTTGTCACTTTGATATATAAGGTTATTAATCTTTGGCAGGTTCTAGAACTTAATTGTTCCCTCAGCTATCAGTTATGGTAGTATTATATCTGCAGACTACTGCTATTTCTGTTAAATACTTCACCATGTGTGAATATGTTTTAAGTCCTACATACCCTGATTAGAAGAGCCCCGCGGGGGGGGGGGGGGGGGGGGGGGGGACCTGCTATAAAGTTTTCTGTAGTATGTCCAGTTTTTGAACCAATGTTAACAGTAGAAGTGTTTTTTCTTTCTCATTTTTATAGGGGTGGTCTATTTCTCTAGTAACTGAAACTTTTTCATCTGTGGAAAATTTCACTAGGGAAGGGAAGGCAGGCAATATTATCTGACCTCTTCAATCGGAGCTGTTGTCTCTTTTTTTGTGTCCTTAAAGTTTGTTTCATCACCTTGATCTTCAAGGTCTAATCTGATACATACTTTCTGGGCAACTTTTCCATCCATTGCTTCTTCCTGATGGCTGACTATATCTGTCCCTTCCCCAACATGCAGAGGATATGGGTCCTCAAAAGTTCTATCTTGAGCTGTGATGATTTCTTTCAACTTTTTGTCTGTGCCAGCTTCTACAGATTCCTCATACACCTGTATAACAAGTAAGGCTTCATTTATAAAGAGACAGGATGTGGAAAGGATGATCTAGTTTAAGTGAATTATTATTTCCTAACCAGATCATGTTGAACCTCATTCCTTGAGGCCTCAAGTGTTGTATTAGCTTTATCTCCTTGATAATCTTCTGCCCTTTGTTCAACTTCTTTTGTGCTCTCTGTGACCCTTTCTTCACGAGGAGACACCAAATGAGAGTTTACAGTAACTTGCTTTTCCTGGAAGATCTGTTTTGTAAAGTTTTTGGTTATTTGTATTCAAATAGAGAAAAAAAAAAGAGAGTACGAGAGGATGAAACTCAATAAGAAATTGCTGAAAACTTAAGATTTCACTCTCATTTTCCTATCACCTTTTCCTTCAAAGTATCTTTCTTTATGGCTTCTTCTGCTTTGGTTGTTCTGTCACTATGATTTTTTCCATCCCTCGTGCTTTTCCCTGTTATGCTATCTGTCCCTATTGATATGGGGAATACTTCTGGACTGTGACTCTCAGACATTGTTTCAAGAACCTCTCTGAACTTGTCAAACTTGAGATTAGAGGCTTCCTCGCATTTTGCATCCAGCTCTCCTTGTAAAAGATCTCTGAGTGTTGAACAAGGAGTTAAATTGTTGGTGTCCTCATTTGAATTCCCTGAATCTGTGATGCCCTCATATGTTGAAGTATTTGGTGAACTCCAGTCGACAGCTGTTTTCTCATATTCTCTTGGAGAGTCAGCATAATTAATTCCAGGGATGTATTCTTGAGGCTCCAGTTTTGAAGCTTCTTCTAGAACCATGCTATCTTCCTCTGATACTTTGTTTTGGCTGTCATGCAGTTTAACTTGCAAACTTGAAACTTCAAGCTCCCTTGGCCCTTCATCCTGCAAATGTGGTTTTTCTGTTGTACCTGTTGGTGAACCAGGTATGTTCTGAACCAACTGAGTTTTATCTATTTTTGTGGCCTCATCACTTATAACCTGAGATTGAGTTGTCTCACAGTTTAGTTCCTTGAATGAGGGAGACAATGATATCAGAGATTGCTCTTTTCTCTGAATTGCAATCTGATTAATGGTAACATCCCTAAAACTTTGTGCTTCATCTCCTTGATAATTCAGGTCATATATTGTTTCAGGAACTGCTTTGATGTGTACTTCCACTTTGTCTGAATGAGTCCTTCCCACGCTTGGGCTTTCTTGAACACCATGAACTTTGGAATCAGAAATTAGTTCAGAAATTTTGGCTTCTTCAACTTTGACTTGAGCAGCATCAGATTTTGCTATAATTGCACTCCTGTTTTCTTTATTCTTCTGTTCAATTGTTGAAAATGTATACAACATGCCTTTGGCATCTTCAAGCTTGGTCTTCTCAACTTGTGTTTCATCTTCCTCTGTGCTCTTATCTTCTATCTTCTTGATTGTGGTACTGGCTTCAGCTTCACAATCCTGTCTGTTGAAAGACAAGGCATAGGGTGACACCTGAAGTTGCTCTCCCAATGTACCAGGTGGGGCAGGATGATCAAGAATCTCACTTTCAGCAACTATGCCAGCACCTAGATTCCTGAGATCAGATACTTCTTCTGTAACAACTTTGATTTCTGCTTCTCTTTTGTCTGTATCAATAATTTCTGTACTTCGGCTTGTCTTAGTTTCATGAATCTCTTCAATAATCTGATCTTTGGACCCAGGTGCCACATCCAAAAGTTTGGTTTCAATGATATCAGCGTCATCTGCATCTGATTTTTCTATATTCTCATTGGTTGCCGACTTACATTCAGTTACTGGAAGTTGAGAGACCACACTGGAGACTGCTACAAGCCTCAAGTTATCAACTTCTGTATCATCATACTCTGGGCTCACATTGGGCATCCTCTCAATTGTAGTTGTAGTCTCAATGCCCTGATTTATAGAAAGCAATGCAGAGGATGGAACCTGATGTTGCTCTTTATTCTTCTCTGCTTGGGGAACTGGAACAAGGGAAGTCTCATCATCCCTAGATTCTTCTTCATCTTGATTTATGAGTTCAGCTAATGGTTTTGGAATTTCTCCAATTTGCTTTTCAATTGCATTTATGTTAGTCTCTTCCATTTCCAGGCTTGTACCTGTCTTGGGAATCTCTTTTACACCCTGATCATTAGACTCAGATACTGCATCAGGAGTCTTGGTTTCTTCAACTTCAACCTCGTTTGCTTCCAAATTCTCTACAGTTATGTTTTCATTTTCTGCTTTCTCATGGTCATGTGTTGGAAGCTGACACGCCATCGTAGAGGTTTCTTCAAGCTTCATCCTGTTAACTTCTTGATCCTGCTCTACAGCATTGGCTGTTTTACTTGTCTCTCCATGCTTAGCATCTGGGCTAATATCAAGGGCCTTTATGGACTCCTGATTTATCCAAACTTCCTCGAAGCTCGTTACTTCTGTTGCCACTATTGGTGCAATAATCTCGTGACTGCTATCTGCTTCAACACCTTGATTTATAGGTTCAGATGATGATGCTTCAGGAATTTCTCTGATTTGTTTTTCAGTTTGATTAGTATCTCTCTCTCCCACAGTCAGGCTCATATCTCTTCCATGAATCTCGTTGACACTGCGATCTCTAGACATTGATACTGTCTCAGGAAGTTTGGTTTCTTTGACTTCAATGTTACTTGTATCTGACTTCGCTAAATTCATACTTTCATGATCTATTCTCTCATATTCGTGACTGGGAAGTTGGGAGACCATGTTAGAGGTTTCTTCAACCTTCATACTGTCAACTTCTGCATCTTGTTGGTTAGTATCAGCTGTTTTGGATGTCTGTAGACTCTTACTTTCTGAAATACTATCAAGGACCTTTGCAAGCATATCATTTAGCTGAATTTCAGCTAAGCCTGTTGCCTCTGTTATCATTCCTGGTGCAACATCAATCTCATTATCACCATTATCTGCTTCTTCTGTGCTCTCTTCCTTAATCTTTTCTTCTGACACTTCAGATGCTAAGCTTGACATATCTGCAGGCTTCTTGATTACTTCCTTAATTTCTTTGTCCTGCGTTTTTGAAATAGCAGATTCTTCTGATTCCTGTTGGAGATCTTCTGGAAACTTCGATTCCACCAGTTCTATGTGATTTGAAGCTGTTTCTCCAATACTCTGAATGGGTGCTAAATCCTGGCCTGTCACCTATTTTACAGGTATCATTCCGAATTAATTATCACAAAAGTAGAGAATAAGGAACTAGTTGGAGATGTATGAAATAATTTGCTTCCTATAAATGTTGAGCTGACCTCATTAACTGCTTCTTCTGTTATAGGTATCATATGGAGTTCCTTGGTGCAACTGTTGTCTTTAATTATCACTTCTTTGATGATTTCACCTTCAGCAGCTCTTTCATTTTCTCTGGTCATCTGTTTAAAGTTTTCACCATCAACTTTTTCAGTATTCTGTTCCACAGTATAGATAATCTTTAATGGAAGTATAATATGGTCTAATGTTTTTAAAAAAAGACAAAGCATTAAGGTGGGAGTTTAGATCTTCATGAATATAGAGACAGAAGTTCTGGACCAGTCATTGGCACAAGCGTGGTGTATGATTAATGTCTATTGTAATTAACATATCAACTATTTTACCTTCAAACCGTAGCACTCAATCTGCCTATATTGATAAAAATTTATATCCTATCTAAGGAATCTTGTTCAAATGCTATGTATGGTTGTGTTGACCCTCTGATCTAAAAGCTTAAACTATTAGATAGAGGGTTAACTTTATTTTTTATGCTATTATTTTACTCTCAACAGGTTGTATGATGGAAATTTCATGGCCCATCATCAATGGATTAATATGTTTCTTCTCCAAATGACATGAAGGTCGGATAAAAGAAAAAACAAAAAAGTAAATCATCTGACTTAATTGCTTGGGGAAAATTCAAGGGAAAGAGGGAATGTTGTTTTACCTGTTCTTTTCCAGAGCTGCTACTTTGTGTTTCAGATGATTCAATTCCATGACTATGATCTTCTATGTCAAATTTGACATCTACTTTCTCTATTTCAACCCTCTCCTTTGAGCTGCCTTCAGAACTTTTAGCAGAATCCTCCTGTTCCAGGATATCCTTTTTGATATCTATACATTCACCAGATGCTTCAACATCCTTGTAGCATTCATTGACTGCCATTTCAAATTTAGATTTGTTCTTTGTAAATCCTGTATCTAGTGATTTTTCATCCTCTGAACACTCCAACTTCCCAACTTCACTGTAACTGCCTACTTCACAAGTGTTCATCCTCTTCAAAAGCTCCACATCTGATCCAGGTTTGCTTTCTTCACTGTTCAGTTCAAGAGATGAATACAACTCTTGATCCTCATCCTGGAAATCTGCATTCTCTTTTTCAATATTTATAGACTCAACTATGGTATCATTTTCTGGATTTGTTGACTGATCCTCTTCTGTTGTCTTTGCAGCCAAGGGATTTTCTGCTTTGACATACAAGGTTTTTTCTTTATCTGGAGCCTCAATTGCTACAGGTGTCACAAGGTTTTTTTCTTCCAGTGACAGTGTGGAAGATCCCTGAACATTTTGTTTTGATATGTCACCCAAATTAACAATGATGGTTTCTATTTGATCTTCAGATTTTGGTACTGTATTGCAACCTTCTGTGCCATGCTCTCTTGCTGCAGGGATATCCAGATCCTTATTCTTACCGTAGGCGGAGCTTTCAGCTGGTTTAGCTGTGAGATCTATTTCATTTGCCTTCAACTCACTTGGTTCAGTTGTTGATAGTTCTTCAGAAAACAATTTAGAACTGTCTATCTGTATTTTATATTCTGCATCAGCTTCAGTTAAGCTTATCTTCTTTGCTGTCACCGGAACCTCTGAGCCTGCTTTCTGTAAAATTTTATCTTCAATCTCTTTCTCAGATATCTCAGGCACTGAGGGGAAGTTTTCAACATGTAAATTGCTTTCTGTATCAGCTGTTTCTTCTTCTTCATTTAGCTCTGCCTTCTCCTCTGGGGCTTTGTCTCCTTTTTCCACTGTAGAACATGTGACAAAATCCTGCTCTATGCACTTTATGTTTGAGTTCCAGACCTATTATACATTAGTTGATGATAAGAGCAGAAACTTGTTAGGGAAAGTTTCTTCCTGCATTTATATTTGTTTGGATGGTACAATCAAAGTCTAAGCATACCTCTTTCTCTAATTTTATGGCACCTCTTTTTTCTTCATTCAAACTTTCCTCTGCAATAGAGGTGGAAGGAAGGTCTGCTGCGGCACTTCCCTCCATGGCTGTACTTACTTCAGTAGTTTGGTATCCCTCCTTGTCCTATATTGAATGTAACTATGAGTCTGGAAATTTGAATGAGGATAAAGGAATAAAAGAGGAAATTGTTTTTAGTTTTCGAAATTTAATATTGCATCATGTCCACCGGATCTCTCTCAAATAAATTTGTTCCTTAAAAGGATTCAGCAGACTGGTGTCTGACACTTTTCTTCAGGTTTTCCTCTGCAGTTTCTTGGCATTCAGGGTCTATCTCCAATTCATATTGACATCAACTTATGCTCCATTTTCAGGTTACAATTAATAGCGGGAAAGGAAATTAATTGATGATATGGGGTTAGGCATGTATCTGATGAAAGCTGGGTCTCAAGATCTGTGTCTGGGGCTCTATAGTGGCATCCTTGGAAGGCTTGCCGCAAGGAAAGGTAACTATGAATAATTTTCTTCTTTAATGTCAAGAAGATTCTCTCATTAGTATACACCTAACATCTAACAGGTAAACACTTTGTTTAAAGATGTGCCTTTTCACTCCAAGATCCATGAGGCTAATAATGCCTCATATAAACATTTGCCACTTTGAGGATTATGTGGTCCCTGTTGCATGTTGCTCATATCTAATGATCTTGTCAACCATCTTCTTCTTCTTCTTTTTTTGTCTTTTCATCCAACCATGTTATTTTAAAACAATTTTATGAAACTTTATATGTGATCCCAATACAGAATGTCAACCACATTTCTTTTTTCCTGCGTTTATGCTTTCTACATGTAGAGGAGTTGAATATGTTTTTAAGCTGGTCAATATTCAACACCAACACCCCCTTGCCCTCTCTACACGTACAGAACACACATTCAATACTGAGTAGCATTGATGTGGCATTTAATGGAATTTGTTTACCTTGTAATATTAAGTTTTAATTGCACCTACTATTCCTTTCTGTTATCCTTTGTTTCCAAGCTGTTGTAGGTTTTCAGATAATTGTTGTGTTGATTCAGGAATGAGGTTGAGATAAGTTAAAAGTATGAGGTGATTTTATTTTCTTGAAAATCAAATTTAATTTACAAGATCTCTAGATTTCTTGTTCTTGAAAAAGTGGAGTTTTGATGCTCTATGTTATATTTGCAGAAACATATATATGTGTTATAATTTAGTACCAAAGGAAATGTGGGTCCCAACAGAAAAGGAAGGGCAAAAAGATTATTTATATTAAGCCCAAAATTCTAAGAAAAGTTTTTAGAGAAATATGTTATAGCATAATTGCTTCAAGTTTGGCATACTAACCACTGTATGAGGCTCTTGTCCCTCCTTTTCCATGTCATTCAAGCATTTATCTCCAGTTTCTTCTCTACCAGATTGTGTAAAGTTGTCTGCTGCTTTACCATCTTCCTCTTTGGTTTGTTTTCCAATGTTTGCTCGTCCCTCATCTGTCTGTAGTATCTCAAGGACCTGTATAAGAAATAGAGGTTTAGATGAACACGTCAGAATGAATAATTACATATAACAAAATGAGGTGCAAGTTACCACACATGATTACATAAACTGGTCTTTCGTAGTCTGTTATACCTCAGTTTTGTACATCTTTGTCATCATTGCAACTTCTTTATAGTTCCCAGATTCCATATCTTCTTCAGTGCACACTGCTAGAACTTGTTTTCCACTCCCCTCACCTTCACTGGTAGTTTCACGTTCCTTTTCTATCTTCTGAGTACAAAAATGAATAAATTAAAGAGTATGGAAGAGAACTTCCTCTAAAATTGTGAATGGATCTCTAATAAACTCCAAGGTCCTGGCTTTTTGGCATAATTGATTTAAATTTTTAGATCAACTTAGAAAGGATGATATTTCTCCCTGGGACTCAGATTACCAATTCAGAGTAAGCGTACCACTTCTGGAAATCATTGAAAGAGGATACTTTGCATAGAAAAAATGTGTGTTTTTTTTTTATCAGGAGATCTACTTCTCTCTTTTATCTTCTTTATTGGCTATCGGGTTAATCTCAACTTTTCCCTTATTTACCTTTGTATCATTTTCTTGAGAGTACTTTGTTATGTGTTGACCAGTGGATTCTGGTGAGTGATCTGTAACAAATAGCTTTTCACTTTTCATCTCTTTTTCTGTGCCTTCACCCCTGTCAGCTATCTTAGGGGCCATGAGTACCTGAATGATCCATGACAATGCATGTTAATGAGCAGGAAGTAGAAAAAAAAATAAAAAATCAGAGAAAGTTATACATGAAGTTGAAATTGACCTTTTCATATATAATTGGGTCATTGATGTTTGTCTGATTTGATCTATCACAACTCTGATCCACACTATCTAATT
Source organism: Diospyros kaki (assembly GCA_036245055.1). Classification (NCBI taxonomy): domain Eukaryota; kingdom Viridiplantae; phylum Streptophyta; class Magnoliopsida; order Ericales; family Ebenaceae; genus Diospyros; species Diospyros kaki. The sequence continues at coordinate 39,043,460 of BSEG01000016.1, forward strand.
CCAATTCAGGTAATGCTTCTGTTAAACTGATTTGTCTGTTCTTATCCTCTCGATCATGATGATATTCTTCTTCTCCAATACAAAATGGAGCATTACTCTTGGCAGGAACATGTTCCTCTATAGTTTTATCATTGTCATTACCTGCATAAGATGTTAGTAATCTGTGAATTTCCTTCCTTGTACATATGTGCACAGTTCCTTCCGTCTCATGTCGTATAGTTTTTACTATGAAATGTTAACTCCACTATTAGAACATATGCAAGAATCTGGGATGTCGTGTTATCTTGTACAAGTGGTTGATCAACTAAATAGCAAAGTATGGATATGGATGTGGATATGTGGTACAGTGATTTGGAGAAAATGAGAATTTGAACATGAACAAAGTGGCTATTATGACAAAAGAATATTTTTTTTATGTTTTCTATTTGATATTTCTATAAAATAATATCGATGTACCACCAAACACAGAAAGAAATTTTCATTTAGGTTGAATATATACATTTAAATAGCAAAAACCATATGAAACATTATTTCATCAACAGTACTATACCAAAAATGTGAAAAGCATTTGAATTAAATAGTCAATTAATTATACATGAGAAAAAGTCCAGCTCAAAAGCACACCATCAAAGCATATAAAAATACAAGTGCTCCAACATTCGAATATATACCCAACTCCTGCAAAGTCATCGTCATTGGACATGCCACATGACATAAGCTGATGTATGTTGATGTCTCACTAGTTGTCAAGATTGGATAAGCCCAAATGGTTTGAATGACACATGGGTATTCATGCTTTATGGTTTATCACGCAAAAAGAAGAAAAGAAAAAAAAAAGGATTCTTTATGCATCCATTTACTAACATCACTGACTGCATTAAACACTGAAGGGATGGCAAATCTCTTGCAGTAAAGGTGCTTCTCTATAGTGTTGTGCTTAAAAATTGATGAATAGTTTCTATTACTTTGGGTAAGGTTTTCCTTCGTGGCCAATCTTGAGATAAGTGCCTGTGAGGCAGTGGACATTCTTGCAAAGTCAATATTCCTTGGATAGTCTTTTTCTTTTCACAATAAAGTAAAATTGAGTCAGGAACTCTAGTTTTGACTGCTTGAAAGCCACAAAAATGCTTGACTATAATGGTTTCAGTCATATTTGTGCAGTTGAGGAATGGCACTAACTAATTAGTATCCTGGTTTTTCAATGTAGCTACAGGTATCATTTTTCCGTAAGTTCCTAGAATTCCTGCTACCAACAATAATATTCAGATGAACCTCTTCTGGTAATTTGTGTTGCCTTTCCAAAAACGCAAGTAGTTTTGGAAATTGATATTGATTTATTGTATCCTACATCCTGTGTCATTAATTATCACATAATACCCTCTAAAGTTGGTGACAATGATTACTGAAGTTTCTGGCATACAAAGTATACTGGTGGGGAAAATTATAAGTTCTGGAACTACTCACCTTCCATTGTTATTTGAAACTCAGTTTCAGGACTTTTTTCTTTCTGACATGTCTCATCTTTTTTGTAATCTGTGGCTGTTATCCCCTTTGACTCCACTTCAGAGTTCAGTTCGAGATTCTTTTCAAGTTTGAAGTGCATCTCACATCTTGTTGAAGTCACTTCCATGTTTACTTCCCTTTCAGTGGTTGTATTGTCTAAGATGCTACTCTCTGCAATTCCGAGTGCTTCAAATGTCTTGTTTTCTGGTTCACTTTTGTCCTTAGGATTGATCTCATTTAATTCCTCTTCTGTGCTAAGTTCACCAGACTTCTGAAGTTTATCCTCTGCCTTACATGTTGCTGCAGTTGGTTCTGGGTTTATTGCCCCAACAGTGCATCTATGTTCTGGAATCATATTAACAAACTTTTCCTCTTCCTTGGGAACTTCAAATTCTTTATGGACTTGATCCCCCAATTCTGATGTGGAAACTGCATCATCTTTTTGACCTTCTACTTCCATTGTTTCTTCAGCAACCAGATGGTTGAAAGATAAATCAATACCATTCTTGTTTTGGATTTCAATTTCTGAACTTGTAATATTATCATCCAAATCAGATCCCAAGGCCTTCTGCATCAAAAACAACAAAAGACCAGCTAAATCCTGAACTCTTTGCAACAAGATATTTAATTAATTAATGAAAAATTCAAAATTTGCAAATCCTAACCTTTTCTTCTGAAATTTCTTCCTCCTTGATAAAATTGGCAATCATTGTTTCATCTGTATTTCTTTCTTCATGGGCTACATTGGGGCTTCTTGGTTTTCCCTCCTTGACAATCATTTCAGCCTGCTCATGGACTCCAATTGTGCTAATGTCATCAGAACCTACTTCTGAGGGGAGTCCCAGGTTTTCCTTTTCAGATTCAAATTTCTCCTCAGGATTGATCCCCTTTAATTCCTCCTCTGTGCTAAACTCACCACACTTTTCAAGCTCATTTTCTCTCTTACATGTTGTTGGGGCTGGTTCCAGGTTTATTCGCTCTTCAGTGCATGTATGTTCTGGAATGGTATTGTCTGGACCTCTTTCATTAACATGTTTTTCCTCTTCCTTGGGAACTTCAAATTCTTCATGAACTTGATTCCCCAATTCTAACATGGAAACTGGATAGACTTTTTCACGTCCTGCTTCCACCATTTGTTCCACAACCAGATGGTTGTCACATGAGTCAGTATCATTCTTGTTCAAGATCTCAGTTTCTGAACTTGTAATCCTATCATCAAAATCAGATTTTGAGACATTCTGCATCAACAACAAAAAAGATCAGCTAAATCCTGAACCCTTTCCAATAAGATTATTATTTTTTTTTATTCTGATGAAAGGCTCCAATTTGCTAATCCTTACCTTTTCTTCTGATATTTCCTTCTTGATATTGCTTGCAATTATTGTTTCATCTGTATTTCTGTCCTCATTCATGCCTTCAGGGACTCTAGGTGACTGCTCGCTAACAATCATTTCAGTCTGCTCATTTACAGGAATTGTGTTAATTTCCTCAGAACCTACAATTGAGGGCCTTACCAGGTTTGCTTTGTCTGGTTCACTTTTATCCTCAGGATTGATCTCCTTTAATACCTCTTCTGTGCTAAGCTTATTCTCTGTCTTATATGTTGATGCAGTCTCACTATCATGCTTTTCCTCTTCCTTGGAAACCTGAATTTCATTCTGAGCTTGATCCCCCAATTCTGACACACAGACTGCATCATCTTTTTGACCTAACACTTCGATTGTTTCTTTGACAGCCAGATGGTTGAGACATAACTCTGTATCATTCTTGTTTAGGATCTCAATTTCTGAACTTCCAATCGTATCATCCAAATAAGATCCTGAGACATTCTGCATCAGTAACAGAAAAAAATCAGCCAAATCTTGAACTTTATGCAACAAGATAATTATTTACTTAATTATGATGAAAAGTTCAAATTTGAGAATCCTGACCTTTTCTTCTGAAATTTCTTCTTCTTTGGTATCGGTGGCAATCATTGTTTCATCTGTCATTCTTTCTTCATTGACTCCGTCATGGCTTCTAAGTTTTTCCTCCTTGACAATCGTTTCGACCTGCTGATTGACTGCAGTTGTATTAATATCCTCATAACCTATGTCAAAAGCACTTCCCTGGTTTACTTTTTCTGGTTCACTTTTCTTCTCAGGATTAATCCCCTTTAATTCCATTTCTGTGCTAAGTTCACTGAACTTTTCAATCTCATTTTCTGTCTTAAATGTAGTTCGGGTTGGTTCCCAGTTTCTTAACCCTTCAATGCACGCATGTTCTAGAATGGTATTGTCTGGACCTCTCTTATTAGCATGCTTTTCATCTTCCTTAGGAATATCAACTTCATTGTGAATTTGATCCCCCAATTCTGACATCAAAACTACATCATCTTTTTGCCCTACCACTTCCACTGTTTCTTGTACAACTAGATGGTTGAGACATGACTCAGTATTGTTCTTGTTTAGGATCTCAATTTCTAAACTTGTAATCTTATCATCCAAATATGATGCCAAGAGATTCTGCATCAGTAACAAGAAAAGATCAGCTAAATCCTTAACTTTTTGCAACAAGATAGTTATTTAATTAGTTATGAAGAGAAGTTCAAATTTGCAAATGCTAACCTTTTCATCTGAAATTTCTTCATCTTTGATATTGTTGCCAATTAGTTTTTCATCTGTCTTTCTTTCTTCATGGATTCCATGGGGGCTTCTAGGGTATTCCTCCTTGACACTCATTCCAGCCTGTTTGTTCACTGCAATTGTGTTAATTTCTTCAGAACATACATTTGAGTGGCTTCCCTGGTATGCTTTTTCAGAATCACATTTCTCCTCAGGATTGATCCCCAATAATTCCTCTTCTGTCCTAATTTTACCAGACTTTCCAAGCTCATTTTCTATCTTGGATGTTGCTGGGGCTGGTTCCAGGGTTCTTGCTTCATCAGTGCATGTATGTTTTGCATTGCTATTGTCTGGACCTCTCTCATTTACACGTTTCTCTTTTTCCTTGGCAACTTCAAATTCTTCATGAACTTGATCCCCCAGTTCCGACATGGAAATTGCGTCATCTTTTTGACCTAACACTTCTACTGTTTGTCCCACAATCAGATGGTTGTCACTTAAATCAGTACCATTCTTGTTCAGGATCTCAGTTCCTGAACTTATAATCCTATCATCAAAATCTGATCCTGCGACATTCTGGATCCATAGCACAAAACATCAGCAAAATCCTGAACTCTTTGCTATAAGATTCTTATTTAATTCATTATGATGAAAAAGTTCAAATTTGCCAATCCTTACCTTTTCTTTTGAATTTTCCTCTTTGATATCATGGGAAATTATCATTTCATCGGAAGATCTTTCCTCACGTACGTCTTTGGGGCTTGTAGGTGTTTGATCATTGACAATCATTTCAGCCTGCTCATTTATAGGAATTGGGCTAATTTCCTCACAACCTACATTTGAGGGGCTTACCAGGTTTGCTTTTTCTGGTTCAATTTCCTCCTTGGGACCAATCTCATTTAATTCCTCTTCCGTGCTAACCTCACCAGAATTTTGAAGCCTATTCTCTGTATTACATGTCATTGAGGTTTGTTCTGGGTTTGTTTCCCCTTCAATAGTGCATGCATGTTCTAGAATAGTATTGTCTGCATCTCTCTCATTATCATGATTTTCCTCGACCTTGGGTAGTTCAATTTCATTGTGAATTTGATCACCCAATTCTGACATAGAGACTGCATCTGCATGTTCTTGACCTAACACTTCCACTGTTTCTTCAACAACCAGATGGTTGAGACTTAACTCAGTATCGTTCTTGTTTAGGATTTCAATTTTTGAACATCCGATCTTATCATCCAAATAAGATGCCAAGACAGTCTGCATCTGTAACAACAAAAGATCAGCTTAATCCTGAACTCTTTTTTACAAGATAATTATTTAATTAATTATGATAAAATGTCAAGATTTGAAAATCCTAACCTTTTCTCCTGAAATTTCTTGCTCTTCGATAGTGTTGGCAATTATTGTTTCACCTGTCATTCTTTCTTCATGGACTCCATGGGCACTTCTAGGTTTTTCCTCCTTGACAATAATTTCAGCCTGCTTGTTCGCTGCAATTGTGTTAATATCCTCAGAACCTACAGCTAAGGGGCTTCCCAGGTTTGCTTTATCAGAATCACATTTCTCCTCAAGATTAATCCCCTGTAATTCCATTTCTGTGCTAAATTCACCACAGTTTTCAAGTTCATCTTCTATCTTGCATGTTATTGGGGTTGGTTTCTGGTTTATTGACCCTTCAGTCCTTGCATGTTCTGGAATGATATTGTCTGGACCTCTCTCATTAACATGCTTTTCCTCGTCCATGGGAACTTCAATTTCATTGCGAACTTGATCCCCCAATTTTGACATAGAGACTGCATCATCTTTTTGTCCTTCCAGTTCTACTGTTTGTTGCACAATGAGATTGTTGTTGCCTAAAACAGTGTCATTCCCTTTCAGGATCTCAGTTTCTGAACTTGTAATTGTATTATCAAAATCAGATTCCTTGACGTTCTGCATCCATAACACAGAAGATCAGCAAAATCTTGAACTCTTTGCAATAAGATTTTTGTTCAATTCATTATGATGAAAAAGTTCAAAATTGTTAATCCTTACCTTTTCTTCTGAATTTTCTTCCCTGGTATCATGCACAATTATCGTTTCATCTGAACTTCTTTCCTTATGTCCGTCGTTGGGGCTTATAGGTGTTTGATTGTTGACAATCATTTCAGCCTCCTTATTTACAGGAATTGTGCTAATTTCCTCACAACCTACAATTGAGGAGCTTACCAGGTTTGTTTTCTCTGGTTCACTTTCCTCCTCAGTATTGATTTCCTCTAATTCCTCTTCTGTGCTACTGCTAACTTCACCAAAAGTTTGAAGCTTATTCTCTGTATTACATGTTGTTGAGGTTTGGTCTGGGTTTGTTGCCCCTTCTGTAGTGCATCCATGTTCCAGAATTGTATTGTCTAGTCCTTTTTCATTATCATGCTTTTCCTCTACCTTGGTTAGTTCGATTTCATTGTGAAGTTGATCCCCCAATTCTGACATAGAGACTGCATCATCTTCTTGACCTAACACTTCCACTGTATCTTTGACAGCCAGATGGTAGAGACATAATTCAGTATCACTCTTGTTTGGGATCTCAATTTCTGAAGATACAATCTTATCATCCAAATAAGATGCCGAGACATTCTGCGATAGTAACAACAAAGAATCAGCTTAACCCTAACTCTTTGCAAGAAGATAATTATTTAATTAATTATAATGAAAAGTTAAATTTTGAAAATCTTAACCTTTTCATCTGAAATTTCTTCCTCTTTGATATAGTTGGCAATTATTGTTTCTTCTGTCCCTCTTTCTTCATGGACTCCTTTGGGGCTTGTAGGTTTTTCCTCCTTTACGATCATTTCAGCCTCCTCACTGATGGCAACCGTGTTAATTTCCTCATAACCTACATCCGAGGGGCTTCCCAGGTTTGCTTTTTCTGGTTCACTTTTCTTCTCAAGATTGATCCCCTGTAATTCCATTTCTGTGCTAACTTCACCACCCATTTCAATCTCATTTTCTGTCTTGCTTGTTGTTGGGGTGGGTTCCGGGGTTATTGCTCCATCAGTGCATGTATGTTCTGTAATGATATTGTCTGGACCTCTCTCCTTTACATATTTTTCCTCTTCCTTTGTAGCTTCAAATTCTTTATGCACTTGATCCCCAAGTTCGGACATGGAAACTGCATCATCTTTTTGACCTCCCACTTCTACTGTATGTTCCACAATCAGATGGTTGTCACCTAAATCGGTATCATTCCTGTTCAGGATCTCAATTTCTGAAATTGTAATGCTATCATGAAAATCTGATTCCATGACATTCTGCATCAATAACACAAAAGATCAGCAAAGTCTTGAACTCTTTGCAATAGGATTCTTATTTAATTCATTATGATGAAAAAGTTAAAATTTGCCAATTCTTACCTTCTCTTCTGAATTTTCCTCCTTCTGATCGCCTGAAATTATCATTTCATCGGAACTCCTTTCCTCATGTACGTCTTCAGGGCTTGTAGGTGTTTGATTGTTCACCATCATTTCAGCCTGATCATTTACAGGAATTGCGCTAATTTCCTCACGACCTACAATTGAGGGGTTTACCAGCTTTACTTTTTCCGGTTCACTTTCCTCCTCAGGGTTGATCTCCTTTAATTCCTCTTCTGTGCTAACTTCACCAGAATTTTTAAGCTTATTCTCTTCATTACCTGTTGTTGAGATTTGTTCTGGGTTTGTTGCCCCTTCAGTAGTGCACACGTGTTCTAGAATGGTATTGTCTGGAGCTCTCTCACTATCATGCTCTTCCTCTACCTTGGGTAGTTCAATTTCATTGTGAACTTCCACTGTTTCTTCCGCAACCAGATGGTTGAGACATAACTCAGTATCATTCTTGTTTATAATCTCAATTTCTGAACATCCAATCTTATCATCCAAATAAGATGCCGAGACATTCTGCATCAATAACAACAAATGATCAGCTTAATCCTGAACTCTTTGCCGCAAGATAATTATTTAATTAATAACTATGAAAAGTTAAAATTTGAAAATCCTAACCTTTTCATCTGAAATTTCTTCCTCTTTGATGTCATTGGCAATTATTGTTTCTTCTCTCCCTCTTTCTTCATGGACTCCTTTGGGGCTTGTAGGTTTTTCCTCCTTTACGATCATTTCAGCCTCCTCACTGATGGCAACCGTGTTAATTTCCTCATAACCTACATCCGAGGGGCTTCCCAGGTTTGCTTTTTCTGGTTCACTTTTCTCCTCAAGATTGATCCCCTGTAATTCCATTTCTGTTCTAACTTCACCACCCATTTCAATCTCATTTTCTGTCTTCCATGTTGTTGGGGTGGGTTCCGGGGTTATTGCTCCATCAGTGCATGTATGTTCTGTAATGATATTGTCTGGACCTCTCTCCTTTACATATTTTTCCTCTTCCTTTGCAGCTTCAAATTCTTCATGCACTTGATCCCCAAGTTCGGACATGGAAACTACATCATCTTTTTGACCTCCCACTTCTACTGTTTGTTCCACAATCAGATGGTCGTCACCTAAATCAGTATCATTCCTGTTCAGGATCTCAATTTCTGAAATTGTAATGCTATCATGAAAATCTGATTCCATTACATTCTGCATCAATAACACAAAAGATCAGCGAAATCTTGAACTCTTTTGCAATTTCTTATTTAATTCATTATGATGAAAGGTTAAATTTTGCCAATTCTTACCTTCTCTTCTGAATTTTCCTCCTTGGGATCGCCTGCAATTATCATTTCATCTGAACTCCTTTCCTCATTTACGTCTTCAGGGCTTGTAGGTGTTTGATTATTCACCATCATTTCAGCCTGATCATTTACAGGAATTGCGCTAATTTCCTCACAACCTACAATTGAGGGGTTTACCAGCTTTACTTTTTCCGGTTCACTTTCCTCCTCAGGGTTGATCTCCTTTAATTTCTCATCTGTGCTAACTTCACCAGAATTTTGAAGCTTATTCTCTTCATTACCTGTTGTTGAGATTTGTTCTGGGTTTGTTGCCCCTTCAGTAGTGCACATGTGTTCTAGAATGGTATTGTATGGAGCTCTCTCACTATCATGCTCTTCCTCTACCTTGGGTAGTTCAATTTCATTGTGAACTTCCACTGTTTCTTCCGCAACCAGATGGTTGAGACATAAATCAGTATCATTCTTGTTTATAATCTCAATTTCTGAACATCCAATCTTATCATCCAAATAAGATGCCGAGACATTCTGCATCTATAGCAACAAATGATCAGCTTAATCCTGAACTCTTTGCCACAAGATAATTATTTAATTAATAACTATGAAAAGTTAAAATTTGAAAATCCTAACCTTTTCATCTGAAATTTCTTCCTCTTTGATATCATTGGCAATTATTGTTTCTTCTCTCCCTCTTTCTTCTTGGACTCCTTTGGGGCTTGTAGGTTTTTCCTCCTTTTCGATCATTTCAGTCTCCTCACTGATGGCAACCGTGTTAATTTCCTCATAACCTACATCCGAGGGGCTTCCCAGGTTTGCTTTTTCTGGTTCACTTTTCTCCTCAAGATTAATCCCCTGTAATTCCATTTCTGTGCTAACTTCACCACCCATTTCAATCTCATTTTCTGTCTTGCATGTTGTTGGGGTGGGTTCCAGGGTTATTGCTCCATCAGTGCATGTATGTAATGTAATGATATTGTCTGTACCTCTCTCCTTTACATATTTTTCCTCTTCCTTTGCAGCTTCAAATTCTTCAGGCACTTGATCCCCAAGTTCGGACATGGAAACTGCATCATCTTTTTGACCTCCCACTTCTACTGTTTGTTCCACAATCAGATGGTTGTCACCTAAATCAGTATCATTCCTGTTCAGGATCTCAATTTCTGAACTTGTAATGCTATCATGAAAATCTGATTCCATTACATTCTGCATCAATAACACAAAAGATCAGCAAAATCTTGAACTCTTTTGCAATTTCTTATTTAATTCATTATGATGAAAGGTTAAAATTTGCCAATTCTTACCTTCTCTTCTGAATTTTCCTCCTTGAGATCATCGTCTGCAATTATCATTTCATCTGAACTCCTTTCCTCATGTACGTCTTCAGGGCTTGTAGGTGTTTGATTATTCACCATCATTTCAGCCTGATCATTTACAGGAATTGCGCTAATTTCCTCACAACCTACAATTGAGGGGTTTACCAGCTTTACTTTTTCTGGTTCACTTTCCTCCTCAGGGTTGATCTCCTTTAATTCCTCGTCTGTGCTAACTTCACCAGAATTTTTAAGCTTATTCTCTTCATTACATGTTGTTGAGATTTGTTCTGGGTTTATTGTCCCTTCAGTAGTGCACATGTGTTCTAGAATGGTATTGTATGGAGCTCTCTCACTATCATGCTCTTCCTCTACCTTGGGTAGTTCAATTTCATTGTGAACTTCCACTGTTTCTTCCGCAACCAGATGGTTGAGACATAAATCAGTATCATTCTTTTCTATAATCTCAATTTCTGAACATCCAGTCTTGTCATTCAAATAAGATGCTGAGACATTCTGCATCTATAGCAACAAATGATCAGCTTAATCCTGAACTCTTTGCCACAAGATAATTATTTAATTAATAACTATGAAAAGTTAAAATTTGAAAATCCTAACCTTTTCATCTGAAATTTCTTCCTCTTTGATGTCATTGGCAATTATTGTTTCTTCTCTCCCTCTTTCTTCTTGGACTCCTTTGGGGCTTGTAGGTTTTTCCTCCTTTACGATCATTTCAGCCTCCTCACTGATGGCAACCGTGTTAATTTCCTCATAACCTACATCCGAGGGGCTTCCCAGGTTTGCTTTTTCTGGTTCACTTCTCTTCTCAAGATTGATCCCCTGTAATTCCATTTCTGTTCTAACTTCACCACCCATTTCAATCTCATTTTCTGTCTTGCATGTTGTTGGGGTGGGTTCCGGGGTTATTGCTCCATCAGTGCATGTATGTAATGTAATGATATTGTCTGTACCTCTCTCCTTCACATATTTTTCCTCTTCCTTTGCAGCTTCAAATTCTTCATGCACTTGATCCCCAAGTTCGGACATGGAAACTGCATCATCTTTTTGACCTCCCACTTCTACTGTTTGTTCCACAATCAGATGGTTGTCACCTACATCAGTATCATTCCTGTTCAGGATCTCAATTTCTGAACTTGTAATGCTATCATGAAATTCTGATTCCATTACATTCTGCATCAATAACACAAAAGATCAGCGAAATCTTGAACTCTTTGCAATAGGATTCTTATTTAACTCATTATGATGAAAGGTTAAAATTTGCCAGTTCTTACCTTCTCTTCTGAATTTTCCTCCTTCTGATCGCCTGAAATTATCATTTCATCGGAACTCCTTTCCTCATGTACGTCTTCAGGGCTTGTAGGTGTTTGATTGTTCACCATCATTTCAGCCTGATCATTTACAGGAATTGCGCTAATTTCCTCACGACCTACAATTGAGGGGTTTACCAGCTTTACTTTTTCCGGTTCACTTTCCTCCTCAGGGTTGATCTCCTTTAATTCCTCTTCTGTGCTAACTTCACCAGAATTTTTAAGCTTATTCTCTTCATTACCTGTTGTTGAGATTTGTTCTGGGTTTGTTGCCCCTTCAGTAGTGCACACGTGTTCTAGAATGGTATTGTCTGGAGCTCTCTCACTATCATGCTCTTCCTCTACCTTGGGTAGTTCAATTTCATTGTGAACTTCCACTGTTTCTTCCGCAACCAGATGGTTGAGACATAACTCAGTATCATTCTTGTTTATTATCTCAATTTCTGAACATCCAATCTTATCATCCAAATAAGATGCCGAGACATTCTGCATCTATAATAACAAATGACCAGCTTAATCCTGAACTCTTTGCCGCAAGATAATAATTTAATTAATAACTATGAAATGTTAAAATTTGAAAATCCTAACCTTTTCATCTGAAATTTCTTCCTCTTTGATGTCATTGGCAATTATTGTTTCTTCTCTCCCTCTTTCTTCATGGACTCCTTTGGGGCTTGTAGGTTTTTCCTCCTTTACGATCATTTCAGCCTCCTCACTGATGGCAACCGTGTTAATTTCCTCATAACCTACATCCGAGGGGCTTCCTAGGTTTGCTTTTTCTGGTTCACTTTTCTCCTCAAGATTGATCCCCTGTAATTCCATTTCTGTGCTAACTTCACCATCCTTTTCAAATTCATTTTCTGTCTTACATGTTGTTGGGTTTTGTTCATGGTTTATTGGCCCTTCAGTGCATACATGTTCTGGAATGGTACTGTCTGGACCTCTCTCATTAACATGCTTTTCCCCTTCCTTGGGAACTTCAATTTCATTGTGAACTTGATTGCCCATTTCTGATGTAGACACTGTATCATCTTTTTGACCTAGCACTTCCACTGTTTCTTGGACAACCAGATGGTTGAGACATAACTCAGTATCATTCTTGTTTGGGATCACAATTTCTGAACTTCCAATCTTGTTATCCAAATCATATGCCAAGACATTCTGCATCAGTAACAACAAAAGATCAGGTAAATCTTGAACTTTATACAACAAGATAGTTATTTAATTAATTATGTAGAGAAATTCAAATTTGCAAATCCTAACCTTTTCATTTGAAATTCCTTCATCTTTGATATCATTGGCAATCACTTCAGCCTGCGCATTGACTGCAACGGTGTTAATTTCCTCAGAACTTACATCTGAGGGGCTTCCCCAGTTTGCTTTTTCAGTATCACAGCTATCCTCAGTATCGATCCCCTTTAATTCCACTTCTGTGGGAAGTTCACCACACTTTTTGAGCTCATTCTCTGTCTTGCATGTTGTTGGGGCTTGTTCTGAGGTTATTGCTCCACCAGTGCATGTAGGTTCTGCAATGCTATTGTCTGAACCTCTCTCATCTACATGTTTTTCCTCTTCCTTGTTAACTTCAAATTCTTTATGAACTTGATCCCCCAGTTCTAACATGGAAAATGCATCATCCTTTTGGCCTACCACTTCTACTGTTTGTTCCACAATCAGATGGTTGTCACCTGAATCAGTATAATTCTTCTGGATCTCAGGTTCTGAACTTGTAATCCTATCATCAAAATCAGTTTCCACGACATTCTGCACCCATGACACAAAAGATCAGCAAAATCCTGAACTCGTTGCAATAAGATTCTTTTTTAAAACATTACGAAAAAGTTCAAATTTGCCAATCCTTACCTTTTCTTCTGAATTTTCCTCAGTGATATCGGGGCTTATATGTGTTTGATTGTTGACTATCATTTCAGCCTGCTTCTTTACAGGAATTCTGTTAATTTCCTCACGACATAAAATTGAGGGGCTTACCATGTCCATTTCTGGTTCACTTTCCCCCTCAGGACTGATCTGCTTTAATTCCTCTTCTGTGCTAAGTTTGTCATAATTTTCAAGCTTACTCTGTGTCTTACATGCTGATGAGGTTTGTTCCAGGTTGGTTGTCCCTTCAGTGTGGATATATCCTGGAATGGTATTGTCTAGACCTCTCTCATTAACATGCTTTCCCTCTTCCTTGGAACCCTCAATGTCATTGCGAACTTGATCCCCCAATTCTGACGTAGAGACTGCATTATCATTTTGACCTAACATTTCCACTGTTTCTTCCACAACCAGATGGTAGAGACATAACTCTTTATCATTCTTGTTTAGGATCTCAATTTCAGAACATCCAATCTTATCATCGAAATCAGATTCCAAAACATTCTGCATCAGTAGCAACAAAAGATCAGCTATATCCTGAACTCTTTGCAACAAGATAATTATTTATTTAATTGTGATGAAAAGTTCAAATTTGCAAATCCTAACCTTTTCTTCTGAAATTTCTTCCTCTTTGATATCAGTGGCAATCATTGTTCCATCTGTCGTTCTTTCTTCATGGACTCCTTCGGGGCTTCTAGGTTTTCCCTCCTTGACAATCATTTCTGCTTGCTCATTGACTATTGTGTTAATTTCCTTATAACCTTTGTCCAAGGAGCTTCCCTGGTTTGCCTTTTCTGGTTCACTTTTCTCCTCATGGCTGATCCCCTTTAATTCCATTACTGTGCTAAGTTCACCACTCTTTTCAAGCTCATTTTCTGTCTTGCGTGTTGTTGGGGTTGGTTCCTGGGTTATTGCCCCATCGATGCATGTATGTTTTGCAATGCTGTTGTCTGGACCTCTCTCATTTACATATATTTCCTCTGCCTTGGCAACTTCGAATTCTTCATGAACTTGATCCCCCAGTTCAGACCTGGAAACTGCATCACCATTTTGACCTCCCACTTCTACTGTTTGTTTAACAATCAGATGATTGCCATGTAAATCAGTATCATTCCAGTTCAGGATCTCAGGTTCTGAACTTGTAATGCTATCATCAAAATCAGGTTCCAGGACATTCTGCATCTGTAACACAAAAGATCAGCTAAATCCTGAGCTCTTTGCAATAAGATTATTATTTAATTCACTATGATGAAAAGTTCAGATTTACCAATCCGTACCTTTTCTTCTGAATTTTTCTCCTTGATATTGTGGACAATTATCATTTCTTGTGAATTTCTTTCCCCGTGCACATCTTTGGAGTTTATAGGTGTTTGCTTGTTGACAATCATTTCAGCCTGCTCATTTACAACAATTGTGTTAATTTTCTCAGACCCAACAATTGAGGGGCTTACCAGGTTTGCTTTTTCTGGTTCACTTTCCTTGTCTTGATTGACCTCCTTTAATGACTCTTCTGTGCTAAGTTCACCACAAATTTCAAGTTTATTCTCTGTCTTACATGTTGTTGAGGTTTGTTCTGGGTTTGTTGCCCCTTCAGTGTGTGTTTGTTCTGGGATTGTATTGTCTAGACCTCTCTCATTAACTTGCTTTTCCTCTTCCTTGGGAACTTCAATTTCATTGTAAACTTGATCCCCCAATTCTGAAATGGACAGTGCATCATCTTTTTGACAATCTACTTCTACTGTTTCTTCCTCAACTAGATCATTGACACATAAATCAGTCTCATTCTTGTTTAGTATCTCAATTTCTGAACTTGTAATCTTTCCATCCAAATCAGATGCCAAGACATTCTGCATCAGGAACACAATAGATAAGCTAAAACCTGAACTCTTTGACATAAGATAATTCTTTAATTAATTATGATGAGAAGTTCAAATTTGCAAGTTCTAACCTTTTTTTCTGAAATTTCTTCCCCTTTGATATCATTGGAAACTATTGTTTCCTCTATTGTTCTTTCTTTATGGACTCCTTCGAGGCTCCTAGGGTTTTCCTCCCTGACAATCATTTCAGCCTGCTTATTGACTGCAATTGTGTTAATTTCCTCATAATCTACATCCGAGGGGCTTCCCAGGTTTGCTTTTTCTGGTTCACTTATCTCCTCAGGATCAATCCCCTTTAATTCCTCATCTGTGCTATGTTCACCGCACTTTTCAAGCTCATTTTCTATCTTACATGTTGTTGGGGTTGGTTCAGGGCTTATTGCCCGTTCAGTGCATGTATGTTCTGGAATGTTATTGTCTGGACATCTCTCATGGACATACTCTTCCTCTTCCGTGGGAACTTCAAATTCTTCACGAGCTTGAACCCCCACTTCTGATGCGTAAACTGCATCATCCTTTTGACCTCTAATTTCCACTTTTTGTTCCATGACCAGATGGTTGTCCCATAAATCAGTATCATTCCTGTTCGGGTTCGCAGTTTCTGAACTTGTAATCCTGTCATCAAAATCAGATTCCAAGACATTCTGCATCCATAACAGAAAAGATCCGCTAAATCCTGAACTCTTTGCAATAAGGTTATTATTTAGTTTATTATGATGAAAAGTCCAAATTTTCTAATCCTTACCTTTTCTTCTGAATTTTCCTCCTTGATATCACTGGTGATTATTGTTTCATCTGTACTTCTTTGCTCATGTAGGCCTTTGGGACTTCTAGTTGTTTGCTCATTGACAATTATGTCAGCCTGCTCATTTACAAGAATTATGTTAATTTCCTCAGAAAATACAATCGAAGTGCTTACCTGGTTTGCTTGTTCTGGGTCACTGTTCTTGTCGGGATTTATCTCCTTTATTTCCTCTTCTGTGCTAAGTTCACCACACTTTTCAAGCTTGTTCTCTGCCATACATGTAGTTGAAGTTGGTTCTGGGTTTATTGCCGCTTCAGTGCATGTATGTTCTAGAATGTTATTGTCTGGACATCTCTGATTATGTTGCTTCTCGTCTTCCTTGGGAACTTCATATTCTTCATGAACTTGATCCCCCAATTCTGACATGGAAACTCCATCTTTTTGACCTCCCACTTCCACTGTTTCTTCCTCAACAAGATTGTTGACACATAAATCAGTCTCACTCTTCTTTATGATCTCAATTTCTGAACTTGTAATCTTATCATCCAAATCAGACTCCAAAACATTCTGCATCTGTAAAATAAAATATCGGCTGAAATCTAAACACTTTGTGAGAAGATAATTATTTAATTCATTACAATGAAAAGTTCAAATTTGCAGAGCCTAACCTTTTCTTCTGAAATTTCCTCCTCTTTGATATCATGGAAAATTATTGTTTTATATTTCCTCCTTTCCTCATGGACTCCTTTGGAGATTATAGGGTTTTTCTCCTCGACAAACATTTCAGCCTCTTCATTGACAGCTATTGTGCCAATTTCCTCATCATTTGAGAGGCTTCCCAGGTTTGCTTTTTCTGGTTCATTTTTCTTCTCAGAGTTGATCTCCTTTAGTTCCTCTTCTGTGCTAAGTTCATCGCACTTTTCAAGCTTATTCTCTGTCCTAATTGTTGTTGCTATTGGTTTCAGGTCTATTGCCCCTTCAATGCATGTATGTTCTGGAATCTTATTGTCTGGACCTTTCTCATTAATATGCTTTTCCTCTTCCTTGGGGACCTCAAATTCTTCATGAGCTTGATCGCCCAATGCTGACGTGGAAATTACATCATCTTTTTGACCTCCCACTTCCACTGTTTGTTCCACAACAAGATGGTTGGCACCTAATTCAGTATCATTCTCGTTCAGGATCTCAATATCAGAACTTTTAATCATATCATCCAAATCAAAAGCCAAGACATTCTGCATCCATAACACAAAAGGTCAAGTAAATTCTGAAATCTTTGCAAGAAGGTAATTGTTTAATTAATTATAATGAATAGTTAAAAACTCAAAAACTTTAAATTTTAACCTTCTCTTCTGAAATTTCTTCCACCTTGATATCATTAGCAATTATTGTTTCATGTGTCCTTTCTTCATGGACTCCTTCAGGGCTTCTAGGTTTTTCTGCCTTGACAATCATTTCGGCCTCCTCATTGACTGCAATTGTGTTAATTTCCTCAGAACCTACATCCGAGGGGCTTTCCAGGTTTTCTTTTTCTAATTTGTGTTTCTCCTCAGGATTGTTCTCATTTGATTCCTCTTTTGTGCTATGTTCACCACTATTTTCAAGCTCATTCTCTGTATTGCATGTTGTTGTGATTGTTTCAGGGTTTATTGCCCCATCAGTGCATGTATGTGCTGGAAAGCTATTGTCTGAATTGTTCTCATTGTTTTGCTTGTCCTCTTCCTTGGGAACGTCAAATTCTTCTTGTGCTCGCTCATGCAATTCTGATCTGGAAACTGCATCATCTTTTTGACTTCCTACTTCCACTCTTTGTTCCACAACCAGATGGTTGTCTCCTAAATCAATACCATTCTTGCTCAGGATCTCTGTTTCTGAACTTGTAATCCTATCATTTATATCAGATTCTGAGACACTCTGCATCAATAACACAAAAGATCAGCTAAATCCCGAACTCTTTGCAATAAGATTATTATTTAATTCATTACGTTGAAAAGTTCAAAATTTGCTAGTCCTTACCTTTTCTTTTAAGATTTCCTCCTCATTGTAAATTATGGTTTTATCTGTCATCCTTTCCTCATGGACTCTTTTGGAGATTATAAGGTTTTGCTCCTTGACAATCATTCCATCCTCTTGATTGACAGCTATGATATTAATTTCCTTGGAACCTACATCTGAGAGGCTTCCCTGGTTTGCTTTTTCTGGTTCACTTTTCTCCTCAGGATTGATCCCCTTTAATTCCTCTTCTGTGCTAAGTTCATCACACTTTTCAAACACATTTTCTATCTTACATGTTGGGGTTGATTCCAGGTGTATTGGCCCTTCAGTGCATGTATTTTCTGGAATTGTATTATCTTGACCTCTCTCATTAACAAGCTTTTCCTCTTCCTTGGGAACTTCAAATTCTTTATGAACTTGATCCCCCAATTCAGACATGGAAACTGCATCATCTTTTTGACCTCTCACTTCCACTGTTTGTTCCACAGCCAGATGGTTGTCACCTAACTCATTATCATTCTGGTTCAGGATCTCAGTTTCTGAAATTATAATCCTTTCATCAGAATCAGATTTCTCGACACTCTGCATCCATAACACAAAAGATCAACTAAATCCCAAATCTTAGCAATAAGATTATTGTTTAATTCATTATTAGAAGTTCAAATTTGCTAATCCTTACCTTTTCTTCTGAAATTTCCTCCTCAATGTCATTAGCAATTATAGTTTCATCTGTCGTTTCATCATGTATGCCTTTGGGGCTTCTAGGTTTCTGCTCGTTGACAATCATTTCAGCCTGCTCATCTACAGCAATTGGGTTAATTTTCTCAGAACCTACAATTGAGGGGCTTACCAGGTTTTCTTTCTCTGGGTCCATTTTCTCCTCAGGATTGATCCCCTTTAATTCCTCATTTGCGGTAAGTTCACCACACTTTTCAAGCTTATGCTCTGTCGTACATGCTGGGGTTGGTTCCAGGTTTATTGGACCTTTAGTGCATCTATATCCTGGATTGAGATTGCCTGGACTGCTCTCATTAACCTGATTTTCCTCTTCCATGGGAACTTCAGACTCTTCATGAACTTGATGCCCAAATTTTGACATGGAAACTGCAACATTTTTTTCACCTGGCATTTCCACTGTTTCTTCAACAACCAGATGGTTGACACATAATTCTGTATCATTCTTGTTGATGATCTCAATTTCTGAACTTGTCATCTTATCATCCAAATCAGATCCTGAGACATTCTGCATCAATAACAAAAAAGATCAGCTAAATCCTGAACTCTTTAGTAGAAGATAATTTTTTTAGTTTGTTACATTGAAAAGTTCAAATGTGCTAATGTTAACCTTTTCTTCTGAGATTTCCTCGTCCATGATATCATTATCTGTTATTGTTTTCTCTGTCCTTTCTTCTTGGACCCTTTCGGGGCTTCTAGAATTTTCCTCCTTGACAATCATTTCGGCCTGCTCATTGACAGTTATTGTGTTAATTTTCTCAGAACCTACATCCAAGGGGCTTCCCAGATTTGCTTTTCCTGGTTCACTTTTCTCCTCAGGATTGACCCCCTTTAATTCTTCTTCTGTGCTAAGTTTGCCTGACTTTTCAAGCTTATTTTGTGTCTTACATGTTGTTGCCGTTGGTTCCAGGTTTATTTCCCCTTCAGTGCATGTATGTGCTGGAATGGTATTGTCTAGATCTCTGTCATTAGCATGCTTTTCTTCTTCCTTGGGAACTTCAAATTCTTCCTGAACTTGTTCCCCCAGTTCTGATGTGGAAACTCGATCCCAATTTTCATTTCCCACTTGGATTGTTTCTTCCTGTGGAGGATGGGTGACATAAAATTCATTACCATTCTTGTTTGGAATGTCAGACGCCTCATTTCTGATCATCTCATCTACACCAGCTGGATGAAGATTCTGCATCACATGTATACAAATTAGCTAAGCTAAAAATCTGCACAAGAAGACTATTCATTGCACTGATATAAGAAACTACAAAAAAGGTGATGATAATTTCTATTCTTAACCTTTTCTTTGGGAACGTCGCTTTTATTCATGTCAAGGGCAATCACTTTAGTGAGTTCTTCAGGGCTTCTGGCAAGTCTTCAGTATTGCCAATTGTTTGATTATACTCGTCACCTAAAGTTGCTTTAAAACCCTCCAAAGCTACACCTAAGGGGCTTTCCAAGTTTGAATTTTTTGGTTCACCTTTCTACTCAGCATTTACCTCATTTAACCCCTCCTCAGTGTTCGGTCTACAATCCTTTTCAGGTTTAGTTCCCACCTTACTTCTGGAGGTTGCTTCCATTCAGTGAATATGTCCTTTGGAATGGAACTCTCTAGACTATTGAGTAATTCAAGTTATAAAAACTGTTTCCCATGTTTTCTGTTAGCATGTTCCCATGTCCAGTGTGTGTTTCTGATATTTAGCATTTAATTGTTAGGTTCATTAGACAAAGTTGTTGAAGTTGTTGAGATAAAGTCGTTTCATGTCTCCTATTTGTAAGGTCCAGTAGTCTTTATAAGGACCAAGTGTTGATGGTTCTTAGGTGAAGAATTTCAATTCAAAGAATTGTGTTTTCAAGTCTTGACCTTTTTTTTTTTTCATAGACTTCTCCTTTCTTCATGTATCTTATCCAAATACTGTTGATTGACTCTGCATCAGGCATATAAAATAAGCTAGATCTTGAAATGTTCGCAGGAATATAATAAATCACTTCATTGAATATAATAAAATCTGACCTTTTCTTCTGGAAAATCCTTCTCATTGGTTTCATCCTCCGTTGTTTCCCTAAGGATTTCTTCCAGACTATGAACAGCTACTTGCTTCTCTCTTTTGGTGATCTTCTCAGAATGCTTATTCGTGGAAGTTGTTACAATCTCCTCCTGAGCTACATCCAAGGGGTTTCTCAGGTTTGCATTTCCTGGTTCAATTTTCTGTATGAACTGCTTTGAGTCTTCCTCATATTTTAATATTTCTGTTTTGCCCTCTGCAGCCACACTGTCATCTTCACCTCCCACAACCATAACTTCTTCATGTTTGCATTCTTTTGTCTGCACTTCTGCTGATGGGAGGTTCCCACTTTGTCTTCTCCTCATGCTTTCTTTTGGCTTACTAAATGCTATATCAGCTTCTGGTTGAAGGTTCTCATTATCCTTACCTGTCATACTTTGACTGCTATTGGCTTTTGCAATATTTTCAAGGATTGTATTTTGGTTGTCTGATTCATCTTGATCATCCTTGATGATATCATTCAACCCAGTTTCAGATTCTTCATGGGGTATCTCTGACTTGCCTATTTTCTCAAAGCATGTATTTTCAACTTTTTCAACATAAAAAGATTCTACATTCTCTTTTGGAACTTCTGTTGAAGTTGCATCTTTCAACTTCTTTCTTAATTCGACTGTTTCTTGTCTTCCTTCCTTGCATTCCATGCTGGAGTTCTCTTTAAGATTCACATCTATGTCTGGTGCAGGGATCAGTGAGCTACTAAGCTTTTCCGTTGCTGCATCACTGCTTTCTGTTGCCTCTTCTGTTTTCTGATTTTCTGAGCTTACTGTTTCTCTTAAGATACAATGATCTCTCACATCATCACCTGGAATTTCCTTTCCCTCATTTTTTTCATCCTCTGTATCTTTACTTGATGCATGCTCCATCCTTTCCTCCTTGTTGGAAAGCCCTGTTAATTTTTCAAAATCCATTCCCAAATCTTCTATCAAATCTGGAGTTTGAAGTATGACTCCTGCATTTTGACAGGAGCTTGCCTCCCCTATGGTCTTCTGATCTCTTACCATGCCTCTATTCTCCTCCTCCAGCCAGGCACCAAGTTCTTTGGTGTTCAATTGATTTTCTTCAATATTCTTCACTTCATCAGCAAGTCTGGGCGATTTTGTATAAATTTCTCCCTCAGTCATTCCAATATTGTCTTTATTGGTGGCATTTACACTTGCAACCTCAATATTGTCTTCTTCTACATGCATGATTTCAGTCTTTTCCAATATTTTAATGGTATCGAGAGGTTGGCTAAGCCAAGATTCAATTTTTCTGTTTTTTTCTGGGGGAACCTTATTGACAGGTATATTTACAAGTTCACCTGTAGGCTCTCTGTCTTCCATTTCTCTTTTCTGCAGTCAATGAAAGAAAAGTGAATTTCTTGCCTTCAGCTTTGTGATAAAAAGGCTTCTTCAAGAAAACAACTATCAAAATAGTTGAGGAGACTTCACAATAAGAGTTAGTGTTGTGCAGCAGCTTCAGCAAACTAGAACCTGGCATAAAGATTGATATTTTGTAGAGAGGCACTTGTCCTAAGGATTATATTAAGTGTTAGATTAAAGTTTCATGCACCAAAGAACAACCTTTTACTAATTTTCCTTTCTCATCTTCAACTATTAGACAGAATATACAATATATAACATCCATTCTTAATCCAGTTCCATTTTACTTAAATTAAGACTTATCAGACCAAACATCATAAGTTCTAGACAGATGAGAAAATTTTTGGAGCATAACCCTCTTAGTGAGAAATCAAGTCTGGATATAAACTATGTGCCTTCAAGGGACAAGATGGATTGGAGAGAAGGCTAAAATATTAACAAAATTCAGATATAAAGATTGGTACTCAGGAAGAATCATGCAAATAACAAGGTGGGGATTATTATCGATGATACTTTAAAGGATGGGGTAGCAGATGCAAAGAAAATGGGAGACATGATTATTGCTACTAAGGTTGTTCTTGGAGAAAGAGACTATGAACATTGTTAGTACATATGCACCACAAGATGGGTTAAGTGAAGAAATAAAGACAAAATTTTGGGAGGATTTAGTGGGGTTAGTGCAAGGAATACCTAGGTAGAGAAGATTGTTATAGCAGACAACTTAAAAGGTCGTGTCTCAAGTGAATCAGTATATGGATGCACATGGAGGTTATGGATTTGGAGAAAGAAATACTGAGGGCGAAGCTATTTTGGATTTTGTGATAGCATATGAGCTCATCATAGCTAATTCTAGGTTCAAGTAGCGAGATGAACACTTGTCACACATAAAAATGGCTTATCAACTGCCCAAATAAACTACTTTTTTATTAGACAAGAGGCAGCTTATGTTGTAAGCACTGTAAACTAGGAGAATACCTAACTACTCAACATAGATTTACGGTCCTTAATGTCCATATCTAAAAAATGGAGAAGAATGATTTAATAGTGCAGATTTTTGTTTCTTTTTATCAGAGAGTAGTGCAGATTTATGTTATAATCGGCTGAGTTTAGTACTAGAGAATGACTATGATAGTATCAAACACAAATTATTCTAGTTTGAACAATTACACCCTTAGGATGAGTGAATTTTATGTTGGAACACTAAATATTGTTGGTATATCTAGCTTTATAAATGGGTTTTTTTTCTCTTATTTATGACATAGGAAACACTTGAAGGTAGTCAATTAGGATTAACTAGGATGCCATTTGGAAGTGTAATTAGAAAGGTGTTAATAGCCTTATGCTCCTATGGATGTTTGTGGTTTTGTTTTATACTCTTTCAGCCATATATATCTTCAAGATCACATAGAAAGTTAACAAAATGAACATTCATAAGCACAGAATCAAGGGATAATATTGACAGATGGTTGAAGGCAGAAATTTTCCTGAGAATAACTGGGTAGATTCCTACAAATTTATTATATACACCCACACACACACACATATCAAGGCTGGAACCATGGCAACTTCATTGTTTCTTGGAAATCTACTTCAAGGAATTCTAGTTGTAGAAAATACAGTGTAGTTCTAATCTTTTTAAGGTTGCTTGTAGATACTCTTGCCCTCCATTTACAAGGATTTTCTTTCTTTGTTGAAAACAAAATGAATAATTTATGTTCATACATTTTTTCATGCATATAAGAGCATTTATTTTCCTTCCCTATACATCCACAGATCCTAGTTCCAAACGTGGCATGGGAATCACCTGATCTTGTACAAATTTGGAAAAATTCCTCTCCAGAAACCCACTCACGCCATTCAAAGACACAGATCATCACAACATGACATTATTTAGAAAAATCATCCTTGTGATACAAGATCACACACTGTTTTTCCATTCTATAGACATCATAAAAATCAATATGGTGCAGATCATAGAGATGAGGTGTTGCTTACCATTAGAGATGTAGGATCTGAAGTATCAGCTTCTGTTGCCATTTCTTATGCAGTAGAATCGGAATCAGGTTGCTGCAGCCTTGAGAATGTCCTGTTTAAGCTTCTGACAGCAGTCAGTACTCAACATCCTCATAAAATTTCTGGTATAGTGAGTTTAGAAGAATTCATAATTTTGAATATATAGTATGTGCCACATGGGCAAAACTGACAAAATGCCACTTGAATGCTATTGTTTTGGTGAGTTGGCAAGATCCTCAACTGTCTCACTGAACGACATGCACATGCCCTCACAGGCCAATACAGCTTTAATGAAATTAAAAATCTAACAGCTGGGATTTTTTTACAACCAGAACGTTGGGTAATTAAATGAGCTTTCTTGTAGGTTAGTTCGTATTCCCTTTCTGCATTTGAATTGGAAGTGATTGATATAGATTGCTCATATTTTTTTCTTAGCTTAAGGTGTAATATTTTTCTTTCATTGGCCAGTTTTACCACCAATAAACTTACCTGAGAGGTGCTTATGTTCCTTTGAAAAACCTATTTCTTCTCTGTGGCCAGGAAAATCATTCTCCAAAATACCATTATTAAATCTCTGACTTTTACACCTAACTGTCTGTGATAGAAACTGTAATACTATGATGAATTATGAATTACGCGCATATTCTCGAATATGGTGTATTTTTATTTTGAAAAGTGAATCACTCGCATATTTGTTAGTGTTGTGCTAATTAAATTCTACATTGACGAATTATTTTAGCTAAATGTCACCCAATAGTGTTTTAGCTATGCAACTTTGAGGTGTGTCAAATCAATTTCCTTGTCGGATGTCTACCCTCCTCCTTGTAGATGAGCACTTGAGTGTCAATCCATTTGAAGATATCAATTGAAGAACGGGTCTAACGGTCCCAAAGCATGAAGTATAGAGAGGAAGAGAGCAAGTTTTGCCGTGACAGTCCAAAACTTCTATTCTTCCATGATAGCGATGACGATACTTTTAGACTTTTAATACCAATATAGATCTGCACCAGGCTAAGAACCCCCAGATTAGTTCAATGAAGAAATAATTTAGGGAGCCCATGTTGGTAGAATAATTAATGAAGTTTAAGACTTGGGGTATCATCATTTGAAGAAAACTTTGAAAGCAATTTGCTTGGGCGGTTTGTGACATAATTAACCAAGACTAGCGGCTTGATATGAATGTACTGGTCTCTCAGCAGGTTTTACTCACTAGGGTATTAGGGTAAATGGTTCCGTGTTAAATAAATTCACCTATAACTGAAAAGGAAGGAAGATTGTCTTTTTATAGTAAAATAAAGAAAAAATTGTGCACAAATATAAATCTTTTATAATTCTCACAAAATGAGATACGTGAGGAACACCCAATTAACAACAAAGAAGAAAAAATGTTATACACTGATACAAAATGATTTATCATCATATTATTATAAGATTATTTATTTTTTTTTTAATTTATTGCCATAGAAAAAGAGTAGGTCGAAACTTAAAAGTTAATTTTTTAGAAAATTTAAGAAGATCTAGAGAACCATTTCCCGATATCAGTATTTCTAAAAAAAGTACTATGTTTTATTTTTTAACATATTTATCTAATTTCCTAGCCTGATATTATTATTATTATTATTTTATTACACCACATTACTGACGTCCTCAACTACCCTGCTGCTAGAGTTACACTAAGGAGGTAAATCGAGTGATGTGCTCAAATGATCAGGGTAGACCTTAGCACCACTAATATCACTCATAAGGTTCTCCTGCAAAAGGAAGCATTCTGCTTCTTCCAAGAATCAAACTCACACTGGGAACCTTCAGACAAACTTTCAACTTACCCCTTTACCACTTGACTATGCCCTTAGGGCACCCTGATATATTCTTACTACACCATAGACTTGATTTTTCATCTTTCATAGATTTCAAATTCAATCTCAAAGGTGATGTTCCCAAACTCTTTTCTTACTATTGAGCTATTACTAGTGATTTTATGTTGTGTAAATATTAAGAAATCGCTTTACCCTCAAGTAATAAATGTTGAATAGAACTCAAGTTTGAAATTGATAGGAGGGGAAATCACTAGTAGCACCGAACTTTAGGTTTTTCCTTGGGAAAGAATCTAATGGTGTCTTTATTGCAAATGGAAGATGTTCAAAAAGGACCACCTAATTCTTTGTTTGGGGATGCGACATTATTCTTGCATTATTATTGGCAATGTCCAGTGGGGAGGAAAGTAGGATAAGCCCAAGAAGAGGAGGAAAATAATCTATAAATCAAACCGACCAAAACCAAACTCTGGTTGTCCTTCTTCGCCGCCCATGTCTGAATGAATCGCCCTGCCTTAGCTAATCAACAAATCAGATTCCTTTTCGGGAGAATAACAGAGACTGCCCATAGGAAGAGGAGCCATTAGCCAATCCCCTGTTGCCTCTCCATCCATCCAATGAATGTCATTTCTTTTTCTTTAATGTCTTACATCGTACCATTATTGTCTTGTTACTTAAATTTTTAAACATTATATAGCTTTAGATTCAAACTCACAATGTCAAGTTTATTGAATTGATGCAACTCCTTCTATCTGTCACTAAATTGCCATCTTGAGTTACGTATTTGTGTGAAAGTTTCTAGTATTTCATAAATATTATTTTACACGTCTTTTATTTAAATAGTACCCAAAAAAAAGAAGAGTAAATGAGTCATCATTTAATCCTATTTTTTCATCTTAAGTAACCGGGATGGGCTAACTTAGTGCGGATTCCGACGGCTAAACCACTGCTTTTGTCATGGAAATTGATGTCGCCCTTGACCCTAACCTGCCATTAAAACAATTGGATAATCTCCTTTTCAATATTAAAATGAAAAAATTTAATAGTCCAATTAGAGAAGAGTTAAGACTCTGGTTTCCATGGTGAGATTTGGGTATTTGTTACCCCAAATGTTGTTTGACACTTCGTTTTGATATTTTGAAGTAATATTTTTGTATTGATAAAGATAACGTTTGTTAAAATGAGTAAAATAAGATTATATTAAGATAAAATTAGAATATTTTTCGAATCAAATATGGAATTATCATAATAAGATTAGAAAATACTTTAAGATTTTTAGACTGCATTCTCTTTACTTTTCAATTTTTAGTTTTGAGTTTTGAATTCATTTTTAATTTTCTATTTTGGTAGTGTGTTTTTAGAAAATTAAAAACACGTTCTCTTTGTTATTTTGAAAAATTATTTCTCAAAACAGAAAATTAGAAAACGCATTTTCTATGAAATTTTGAAAATAATTTTTTAATAATATTTTATACAAAAAAATTTTGATTATTCAGTAAATTAGAAATATTTAATATTAATATATTATTAAAAAATATATATACATTTTAAAGTTAATGAATTTTGTAATATTTTTTTCATTACAATAATAAAATATGAATAAATACATAAATAAATGTATTTTAAATTTAGAGTTTGTTTTGGATGAAAACACTTAAAACAATTTTTTTTTGTTTTGAATTTTTTTTATAAATTTTTTTTCATTATTTTACAAAATTGAAAACTAAAAATGATTTGAAAATAACAAAGAGAACACAACCTTATTTTGTTAAATTCTTTAGAATGTATTGGGGGCACATGGGTCATTTTATCTGTAAGGTCAAAGTTAAATTTATCTAGAGGAGGGAAGAGAGATAAATTTATCTGAATAATTTTAAATAAAAAGTTATATGACTTCTTTTTAGTGAGTTGACAGATAAATTTGATAAATATAATAAAAAAATATTTTTGTCTGAAATATTTTTTATATATCACTTTTTTCAGCTTATATATTGGTTAACAAATACTATCATAGTCTATTGTGTATCATATCAATATAAATACATAAGATATCAATATCGTGTGTCTAAATAATATTTTAGAAATTTTAAATAATCAAAAAATTGCAAAAATTTTAATGATTACCTAATTAATAACTTATTGTGAGTTGTTTGAAGTGTAAATGGTTTTGTTGTATATAAGTAACCAACTAGTACTAGTAGTCATATAAATAAAACTTAAGCATACGAGAGTCTCTTAGAATAAGTGTAACTTTTTTTTGCTAAGTTAGCATTTGTTAAAATAAATAAAGATAAGATTAAAATATTTTTTAGATTAAGATATAAAATGATTAAAATAAAGTTGTGAAGTATTTTAAAATTTTTATCAAACATATGCATCATTTTTTCTTATTTGTAAGGTTCAAATTTAAAAAATATCAAATAAGAAGTCATGTGACTTCTTTTTTAAAACTCGTCAGATAAGTTTAAAAAATATAAAAGTTTAAAATATTTTATATATCTTACTTTCTTTTTTTTATCTATATTTTGATTAACAAACACTATCTAAAACAAAAAATATTTCTTAGTTGCCCTTTCTATTATTCATTTTTCCTTTTTTTCGAGTGTAAAAGATAGAGATAAATCACACCAAAGGTTACAAAACTTTGGTGTCCTTTTCAATTTGGTCATTAAATTTCAATTCCTTGCAAAGTGATAACAAAAATTTAAAATATTTTATAATATGGTCATTAGAGTGATTTTTTGATGGTTTCTAACCGAAATTGTTGACGTGGCGATGATGTGGTAATGATGTAGTCCATGCCATGTTAGCAATTTTGACAAAAAATTATCCAAAAATCACTTTAATGATCATATTATAAAATATTTTAAAATTTTGTTATTATTTTGTAAGGAATTAAAATTTAGTGATCAAATTAAAAAGTACACTAAAATTTTATGATTTTTGGTATGATTTACCCAAAAGATAGAGATGGCAAAGTATCACATTTAATTTAACATCAATAGTTTACTGTGAAATTAGACAGGATTTGGTTGAGTCGAGTGGATTGATACGAATTATTTATTCAATTATTATTTATGCATAATAATAGAGCGCTGCCTGTGCCTGTCCCCATTCGGCCATTGCTGTTTTAGAAACTTTCGGCTGGAATTGAAAGGCTTCGACTTGGCGCCGTTGTGACGTTTCAGGACGGCTGACGTGTACATGCAACCCCCCCAGTCCACTCTGGCTGAGTTGGCCTGGCCCCACCACTACATATATATATATATATATTAGGGTTTGGGATTCCTTCCCCAAACTCATTCGCTCAACCATTTTACAATTTTAATATTATTAATTAAATAGTGATTGAAATTATTTCTACAACTAAAAATTATCTATAAATTATTTTGTTCAATAGCTTTAATTTTTTTGTAGGGTAGGGTACATAAATTATTTTTTTGTAATTTGATCATGTGAGAAGGAGATCAAGAGACGCTCCTATAAAGAGAGTTGATGAAATGGAACAATTAGTCACAAAAAGAGGTAGAGGTAAATCTAAGAAGACTTTGAAAGAGACATTAAAGTTTGATATGAAATATATGGATCTTAATGAAGATATGACAAAAGACAGAAATACATAGAAGTCTAGAATTTATGTAACCGACCCCATATAGTGGGATAAAGACTAGATATGTTGTTGTTTAAGATACGTAATTATCATTATTTTTGTTAAATTTATTGTATGATTAATAATATTTTAAAAATATCACGTAATTTTTTTAACACTTGTATTTTTAATTTTTATAAAAGAGATAAATCATAGATGAAGATTTTGTTTCATTACATAAGATAAAGAGTCAAATTCATGATCTATTAATACGAATTTTAAGTTATCACAATCCGACCACTTAACTTGTACACGATAACTTTAATAATATTTTGTGTACTACTATGTCTGTGTAGACTTTTTTCGTTCTACTAATAATATTATAACTCAATACTTTTAAACTAAGGTCAGTGTCAGAAATTGTGTGGCACCTAGTCATCACCAGTTTAGTCTAGGGCGGGCGGCTTGGGCAGGCGGCCGCCCAATTGGGCCCCACACCCACTGCCATGTCACGTAACATTCAGCGCTCATTGTCGTAAATATCAAATAACTTAATTAAAATAATATATTTTTATTATTAGATTCTGATTCATTCTAAAAATTAATTATAAAAAAGGCTGTTTGGTTGTCCTTTATGGTTAATTGCCTAGTATGAGTTGATTCTTTAAAAGTATGATTACAAACAGTTAATAAAAATAACTGTAAAGGTTATCCAAATTTATGATTTTTTTTTGTCAAGATATATATTTATTTAATTATAAATGTCATTGTCAAGTTATCTAAGTCTATAAAAAAGAAACAGTCAGTCAGAGAGCACAAGAAAATCTCAACACAAACACTTTGATATTTAAATCAAATATTAAATATGATGAAAACTATATTAAAACTAGTATCAGAAATGTATTTTTTCAGTAATAAAGACCTATTTATTTATAGATGACTATGAAGTAATCTTAAATAATTTGAGATTAGGATTAATTATAGATAACGCTTATCTTTATTATTCCTAGTTTAGATGGAACTAGGATTATTATAGATAACATTTATCTTTTTAATAAATGATATTTATTTTTAAACTCTTGAACTTTTAATGGACCTTTACTTATAACACAATATTTTTTTTTTTTTAAATGTAGTCGATAGAAACTTTGGCTACATTTGATACCGCTATTTCTTAATTCACTTATTCACCATCTAAATTTTTGAAAAGATTCACACCCTAATGTGGTCGAATATTACTTGTTCTTTGGACTCTTAGATTTAATTTTGAATTGCCTCATTCCCTTTTCAAAAATGTTCATCATCTTAAAGGTTATCAGTAAATTACATGAAAATCATTATGTGGTGGTTGTTTTCTATCTTTTTTTTTTTGCAAAGGTCTCCAATCATCATGAATAATACGAATAAAAGAGTTTACCCTAAGGAATAACAGATTGAATACTTGTATTCTGATGGGAAATCACTAACCACACATTCGTCTATATCAAACACCTCTTTCTTTTTTGTTGAATTCTTCCATGTAAGTTTAGGGTCTACAATATGGCTATACATTGATATGTTTCTTCTAATGCAATGACGTATCTAACCATCATAAACCAAGAAAAAACCCAAGTCAAAAGTTTTAAAGAAAAACCTCCAAATTATCAAGTTATCTTTTCCTTTGATCTTGTTAGGTTCGGTCTGGTACCAACTATAATAACATAAAGATATATATATATTCTTATTTCATTAAGGTTCTTGCAACACATGGTTTAAGATCAAACTTTAATAATTGAAATTGAAATATACATATACCGACTTAAGAAAAAAGTGTTCAAGTTGTTATACATCTCATATCAAAAATTTTTAAAGAAAATGGAAATAGTTATTACAAAGCACCTATACTTAAAAGTGAGCCGATTATTAAATAGGTAGACATCTTAATAATAGAAATAGTTTTGAGTTGGTTTCAACTTTAAATATAAATATCTCTCGATTCGTTTAACATATTTCTATAAAACCAAGTCTCACAAATTCACCTCAATTCCTACAAGACCTAGCAATGGGCTTGGGCCAATTTGATTTGGTTTGCTCAATTTTTTGCATCCAAAGTGGGTTCTTGATTTGGTGAAAAAGGACATATTTAGAAATTTGAAATAATTACTCTTACGTCCTACTTCTCTATAAAATTACAATTGATTTCTTTAAATTCTTCTTGAGGTTCAATAATTTATCCAATTATCATTAGATCTCCTCTTGACTTTAAATTAATTTAAAATTTATATTTAATATTTTTTTAAAAAAATCAAATATTACAAACGGTGAATTATCAAGAAATGTATTCTTCAATAATTGACGCAATTACATTTCTTATACCACCAACAGTTGTAGTATACACACAATTAATGGATGTTGTTATTCCTTATTTGTATGGATCTTAGTAATATATATATATATATATATATATATATATCTGTGTGTGTGTGTGTGAAAATTTAAAAGGATTCAAGGTGCTTAAAGAAAAATATGGCAACTTTTATTCTATTAAATTTCAAAAGTCCTTATATAGATTAAAGTAACCTAGAGGCATTTGAAATAATAGAATTAGTGAATATTTATTGAAAAGTGGATAATGTGAATGATATGATATGTTCATATGTTTTTATTTAAAAATCAAAAAGAGAGTTTGTCATTATTGTAATATATATTGATTATTTGAATCTTATTTAGATGCTCAATAAAGGTGTTAGTTATCTAAAAAAATAATTTAAAATGAGAGATCTTAGTAAAATTAAATTTTGTCTTCACTTACAAATTGAACATTTGCCAAATAAAATTTTAGTTCACCATTTCATCTGAAAAAAAAAAAAAAGTGTTATTAAGACAATTTCATATGGATACGACTCATCCTTGAAACTCCTCGGTGATGGTCTTATCCCTAGATGTGTCGAAAGATCATTTTCACCTTTATGAAGAAGAACAACTTACTGGCCCTAAAATACCATATTTTAATGCAATTAATGTTTTTATGTATCTTGCACATGGCACAAGACCATGTATACCATTTATTGTAAATTTATTTGAGAAGTTTTTGTTAAAATGAGTAAGATAAAATTATATCATCATATATAATGTTGAAATATTTTTCAAACCAAGATATGGAATAGTCAATATAAGATTGTAAATTATTCTAAGATTTTTATCAAACTGTTTGTTAAATTTTTTGAAATGCACTAAAAGACACAAACATCATTTTTTCTTATTTGTAAGGACCGATATTATATGTTTATCTTGAGGGAGGAAAGTTACATATATAGAAAAATCCAGATAAGAAGTTATGTAACTTTTTTTTTAATGGTTGTCAAATAAATTTAACAAACACATTAAAAAGAACAAAAGTTCATAATACTTTTCATATCTTATTTTTTTCGGTCTATATCTTGGTTAACAAGCACTACCTTATAAGATATAATTTAGCACCAATTCGAAGACACTAGAATGGAGTCGAGCACATTTATACTATTTTTGCAGAACAACTAATATGAATTTATTTTTTTCATATAAATCAAAGACAATTTTAGATATGCAAATGTTAGTTATATATATATATATATATCAAATCTACAAAAGACCAAGTGTTGGTAATTATGCATTTTAATTTTAAATATTTTTAACTTATTCATGTATCCATGGAGAGTTATGTAAATATTTGAATTTCATATATAACTCCTATGCATTAAATAGAGCATTCATGAAAAGTTGGTGGATATAAGTATTTTATCTCACATTCATTTGGTGGTTACAGGTAAATTTTAGATTTATAATTTAAATTCTTGTAATCATCACCTATAAGAATGTGAAATTTTTATTTTTTTTATTAATTTTCCTATTTAATCTTGGAGGTCACCAAAGCCTATAAATAAAGCTTCTTTTGAGCACATTTATATTCAATTCACAAGTTTTTATCTTCTCTGTAGAAGAGTTTACTAGTTTAAGAAATGTGTTTTTTTGTAGGGCTTGGAACTCAAGCTCTCATGCAAAGAGTTGCTCAAGTCATATGATATTTTGGTCAAACTATTGTATATATATCTTAGAAGAGACGAGGTAAAAGAAATTTTACTATATTGGTTTAAGAGGAAATTCTATCATAGAGGGTTTGAATCTCCTTAAAAAAAGTGAGATACTCGTGTCTTAATTCAAATTGTTTTTCTTTTTGCATTTTCCTTACTTGTGTCCTCCATATTATTGTATTTTCACTAACACGAAATCTCAAATAGGTTATGTATTTCTATATGGAGATATTGTTGTATCATTGCAATCTATGAAACAAACAATTACGATAAGCTCTTATAACCATTTAGAAATACTTACAATTTATGAAGTCCAAAGAGTGTATTGAATTAGTTAAGATCCATGATACAACATGTTCAACAAATATGCAGGTTAGGCATACAAAAACATATGCAGGTTAGGCATACAAAAACATATAGAGTGGTAACTCCGTCATGGCCATCCAATAGTAATTTTTTTTTTCCTTTGGCTACTAAGTAAACTTACTATAGTAGTTAAACTAAATATATCTAGAATGTATTGTTTGTTCTCATGAATTTATAGGTCATGGTCAATTAGCACTTTTGAGCGATATTTTATGTTATAAAGTGGTATCAACGTCAATTTAATACCACTATCGAATAGATGTAAAATTAAAAAGTATTTTAAGATTATCCTTACACGTATAAATGGAAAGAGTTAATTATAATGTAATATATGATAGTGATAGTTTTTGAATAAATCACACCAAAAGTCACAAAATTTTGTTTTTTTTTTAATTTGGTCACTAAACTTTAATTCCTTACAAAGTGATTACAAAACTTTAAAATGTTTTACAATGTGGTCACTAAAGTGATTTTTTTATGGTTCTTAGCCGAAATTGCTAGCGTGGCGATGATGTGGCGTTGACGTGGCAATGATGTGGCCATTGCCAAGTCAACAATTTTGACGAGAAATTGTCCAAAAATCATTTTAGTGACCATATTGCAAAACATTTTAAAGTTTTGTTATTACTTTGTAAGGAATTGAAGTTTAGTGACCAAATTGAAAAGAAGACTAAAATTTTGTGATCTTTAGTGTGATTTACCCGATAATTTGTTACAGAGATGTTGTGAATTCATAAGCTACCTTTAAAAGTATTTAGATTAATATTTAAGTTGCAATAATTTGTATGAACATTGGAATCACATGAAATCATCTATTTATAGGAAATAAAGGGAGAGCTTAGAGCCCCACTGCCACTGATTGGCTTGCGTGCCTGCCTTACAGATTCTATATATTCTCTGTGAGCTGAGCTGGGCTGGGCCGGGCCGCGGCTGCCATGAAAATAAAGATCTGAAAAGAGGGCAAAATGGGAAACCCAAGTCTGAGGGCGGGAAAGAGAGCCGTTGCCTACCAAAACCCCCAAATTTTGGCGCCAAAACTCCAATCCTTTCCCTGTTTTCGCTGCCCCCATACCCATTAGATATTTCTCTCTCTCTCTCTCTCTCTCTAAATTATATTCTCATTTATATACACGTATTTGTAGCCTCCATCTCTGTATGTCAGCCAAATTTTCTTCAATTTTCTACGCTCTCCCTCCCTTTTCTCCATTCAAAGTCTCTCTCTCTCTCTCTCTCTCTCTCTCTCTCTCTCTCTCTCTCAAACAGCAACCGCGAAGTTTCAAACCCATTTTCTTCTTCCATCTAATTTCTACTGGTTCGCCAACAAGGGGTTGTAGTTCTTCTTGGGTTTCTTTCGGGGCCTCGACCTCTGATGGTTTTCCATTTGATTTGAGATGGGTTGTTCGAAGAAGCATCATCAGTCGGAGGAAGGCAAGAAAAGGGCGGTCGCCGGAGTCGCGTTTTGTGCTCCCCTGAGATCCATAGCTACGGAGCCCAAGGAGAGAGTGCTCGAGGCTGACGGCGGCGAAACAACCCCGACGGCGAGGCAATCGAGAATCCCGGAAGGGTTCCCCTGCCCGCCGGCCCCCAGGAAGCGGCGGCCGTCGTCGTGCCACCGCAACAGTAGCCGGCAGTTCTTTACTCCGCCGGACTTGGAGTCCGTGTTCAGACTCCACGTGGAGAAAGCAATTTGAGTGCTACAAATGGTTCTTCTTCTTCTTCTTCTTCTTTATTGAGGTGCTGTGTGTTTTGGAAGTGTTAATTGATTGTATTGTGGTGGTATAGCTAGTGGTAGCAGTAGTAGTATTAGGCCATAGCTTCTATTATTAGAGTGAAAATGAATGTGTAAATATTTTGATGATTTCTGAAATGGCAAGTGATGGGCAGTGACTAACCCCAGTGAGTGAAGTTAAAGTAGCCCCCCTTGAAAACTCTTCAAAGTTTGGACTTCACAAGGATAGGAGTTGGAGTTGCAGCAGTCAGATCAACAAATGCGAATGCCTCTTCTCCCCGGCATCCATATTGCACATGTGTTTTCAAACTCAATTTGGAAATCTCGCAAAAGATATATACGCGAGAATGGCAAGTCATGTTCTTACATTGTATGGTAGCTAGCGTTATTGTCATGCCCCACCACATGTCCACCTCCATCTCATCTGAAGACCGAAGCTGTGTAAGCAAATGCATCTTGCCCGCTTCTGCCTGCCTTACTGACGTAAAATGACAAGCGCATGTGGTGCTGCCAAGACAAATTAGAATCCTATGTGGGGTTGAGGATTGTTTGGTACTTTCGCAAATTAATAAATAATTTTATGATGAGAACGCTACTTCCTCAAATTGCATTCTTTTTTCTTTGGAACAAGTGACCACATTTTTTTACAAAACTAGACCTCTTTAAAACATTTCTAACCTAAAATTCTTTCAGAACATATTATTAGTATCTATTAAATTATATAATGTATGTAAAATGACAAAAGTACTTCTCAAGTAATAAGGTATATGATTAAAATATCACTCACTTAAAATAGTGAGGCGCAAGAGATATTTTTATCATTTTACATGTAATGTATTGTATAGTTTAAAATGTAGTTTAAAGAGTATTAATAATATGATCCAACTCTTTCTATCATATCACTTTTCTCACACTAAGTAAAATTAATAGAAACTCAAAAAAAAAAAATTAGGAAAATGAATTAAATTTCTTAACAGTTATACAATGTAACATCCTTCATCAAGTGATAAGAAAGATCGGAACAACTTACCCTGATGAGTCTACATGAACTTTTCAGGAGAGTCATCCATCCTTGACCTAGGGTAATCTAAGGATGAGTGACCTCTCTGAGAAGTTCACGTAGGCCCATCAGGGTAAGTTGTTCCGATCATTTCTATCGCTCGATGCAAGATGTTATACACAATCATCGCCTAAGTGATTGAGCGATTTTCATTGAGAATCACTTTGAAACTATCGAGTGTCAAACTTAATTAGCACATGATCTTTTCTTGATTTGTTTAAAGTGGTATGGGAAGAGGTTTATTTTGAAAGTTAGTTTGGGAGAGTGTTAATTTGATTTTATTTTTTGGTGAGGAATTGTAATTTTGTTAAAAAAAAAAAAAAACACTCAAAGTCACTCACCCTGCTTTAAAGTGGGTGAACTGAAAAGTGAAGACATGGTGGGTTCCTAAACTCAATGCTTGTGAATTCTTTCAAAAGGTGATGAAGAGCATACAAGGAAGGGTTAATTGCTTAATTTAGCGCATCAATAAAGCAAATTTCATGGAGATGATTAGTGCTGCTAAATTTAGGGTGTCAGCTGGACATTTTGGAGTGGGGAGAGTGGACAATTAATCTCTACTGTGTCTGTGGTTGACTTAGAAACCATTGTAATTGGACTTGGAGCTTGTTTAATTTGACTTTTTTTGGGACAAGTTTCAATTCTTTTCACTTTTGCCACCATCTGGGGAGCACCAAATGCTGCAGTAATCTACTGCATGGGTTGTCCTTCTATTTGCTTCAAAACCTTTCACTCCATATCAACATACGCTACTTGTGCCCTTGGGAATGGCATAAGTAAAATTCTCAAATTTTTTTAAGAGTGGTGGGAGATCAATTTTTGACAAAAATAAAAATATTCTATTTAGTGAAGACTAACTACGTGTCCACTTAACAATGTATAAATTTACAATCACATCTAATTTATTTAGAGACCGAATAAAAAAGAAAAACCGAATCAAAAGTCAAACCAAAAAGAAAAGCCGATCTCCTCTAAAATTAGGAGAGCGAAAACAATGTTGCCCTGTATTCTATTTTGACCTTTCCATTATATATGGTGGTAAGCTTACTTATTACATATCCCCATTTCTGCTTCTCGTGTCAAACTAATTTTTTTTTAATCTCCTTTTACCTCTTTTTATGTTATCAATTTTTTTTATTTCATTCCTTCTCTTCACAAAATATATATATACTGGTTTTCTTTTTACATATTCAACTATTTTAATAATTTTTTGTATTTTTTTTTTTTTTGATAAATGTGACTCTAATGTTACCATGGATAGATCTAATCTAGAAGAATGACTAAATCTAGTCAAATTCACCTGAAGGACAGCCAGATGGAATTCATTGAAAGGACAATTAGATCTAGTCAAATTCATCGAGAAGACAACTAGATCTGGTTAATTTTGTCAAAAACTTGATTAGATTTAGTTGAGTTTACCAAAAAAAAATAAGATCAAATCTAGTCAAGTTGGCAAGAGACGACCAAATTTCTTAAAGTTAACTGACCTATCAAGGTGGTTGGGCACATAAAAAAAAAGTTTTTTTATCCTGAGGTATAGATCAACTGATAAAAGAAGAATATATTAAGGGTATTATTCTTTGGTCCGTTAGGTCTCGTGTTTGACTCTGGTCAGGAGAGGAAAAAACCTAACAGTCAAGGGTAGTCCTGAAAGTTGAAAAATTCGTCATACCGCCCTTACGTTTGTGAAAAGAGGTTAAGAGTTATAACTGGTTGTCTGGGTTCCCTAATTTACATTTCTTGCAGGAATTATGGAGCCGAATTGCAGGGAGCGTTTGTAATGGCGCGTTAACAAAAAAAAAAAAAAAACCTTCTTAGTTGTTAAGAGGAGTAAAACAATGGGATAATAGTGAAAGTTTTGAAGGAGAAATAAAAATGAAACAAGTTCCATTTTTTTCCATTCCACTCCAAAAATTGTTGCCAAAACTTAAAAACAAAATATAAAAATAAACACCAAATGCTGCAGTAATCTACTGCATGGGTTGTCTTTATATTTGCTTCCAAACCTTTCACTGCATATCAACATATGCTACTTGTGCCCTTGGGAATGGCACAAGTGGTAAAATTCAAGTTTTTTTTTAGAGTGATGGGAGATTAGTTTTTGATGAAGGTAAAAATGCTCTATTTAGTGAGGATTGACCGTGTGTTCGTTTGAGAGTATAAATTTACGATCGCATCCGATTTATTCATAGGGCAAATCAAAAAGAAAAACCGAACTAAAGGCCGAACCAAAAAGAAAAGCCGATTTCTTCTAAAATTAGGAGAGTGAAAACAATATTGTCCTGAATTCTATTTTTACCTTTCCATTATATATAGTGGTAAGCTCACTCACTATACATTCCTATTTCTTCTTTCCGCATCTAACTAATTTCTCTTTAATCTCCTTTTATCTCTTTTTATGTTATCATTTTTTTTTTATTTCGTTCATTCTCTTCACAAAATATATATATATTGGTTTTCTTTTTACATGTTTAACTATTTTAATAATTTCTTTTTTTTTTTTTTTGGGTAAACGTAACTCTAATGTTATCATTAGATAGATCTAATCTAGAAGAATGACTAAAACTAGTCAAATTCACCTGAAGGACAGCCAGGTGGAATTCGTTGAAAGGACAATTAGATGTAGTCAAATTCATGGAGAAGACAACTAGATCTAGTTAATTTTGTCAAAAACTTGATTAGATTAAGTTGAGTTTACCAAAAAAAAAAAAAAAAATCAAATCTAGTCAAGTACAAGAGATGACCCAATTTCTTAGAGTTGACTAAACCTATCAAGGTGCTTGGCACATTAAAAAAAAAAAGCTTTCTTGTCCTAAGATATAAATCAACTGATAGAGGAAGAATATATTGAGGGTATTATTCTTTGGACTCTCAGATTTCGTGTTCGACTCTAGTCAAGGGAAAAAAAAATCTAATAGTCAAAGAATAGTTCTGAAAGTTGAAAGATCCGCCATACTACCCTCACATTTGTGAAAAGAGACTAGAAGTTGTAACTGGTTGCTGGGCTCCCTAATTTACATTTCCTGCAGGAATCATAGAGTCGAGTTGTAGGGAGTGTTTGTAATGGTGCGTTAACAAAAAAAACCCTTCTTAATTGTTAAGGAGAGTAAAACAATGGGATAATAGTGAAAGTTTTGAAGGAGAAATAAAAATGAAACAAGTTCCATTTTTTTCCATTCTACTCCAAAAATTGTTGCCAAAACTTAAAAACAAAATATAAAAATAAACACTACTTTCATCCAAAATTTTGGAATAAAAATGAAATTTTTGAAAACTACAGCATTTTCATACAGGTTCTTATTTTTTGGACCACAAAGCCAGTAAGCTATTTTATGACAGAACATTTATGTAAAAATAAATAAAACTTTAGTGTAATTATTTTTTCTCTAATAACAGTTTTTTTTTTTTCTATAACAGCAACTTTTAGAAGGATAAATACACCCAAATTCCCTGTGTGGCTTAAAACTACTTCTACTAGTGTTTGCGGTTTAATTTTTTGACAAACACACCCCATCTGTCACTAACTCTGTTAGATTAACCTAAATTATTTTAGTTAAATGTTAAGTGAGTTAAAATAAATCTTAATTAAATGAAAATTAAAAAAATAATAAAAAAAAAAGCCACCCGGAACCTGTCACCGGAGATGGTTCCAGCCAGCCGCTAGCAACACTTTAACAGTGAGTTCCAGTAAAACCCAACGAGTTCTTCTTTTATCTTCTTCTTCTCTTCCTACCACAATCCACCGCCGGCAATGGGTTCTAGGAGGAGCCCATCGTCGATGGATTTCGCTAGAACCCACCACCAGAGGTGGTGCTAGCGACTGGTTGGAAGCATCACTAGTGATGGGGCTTCAGTAAGCAACTTTTTTTTTATTTTTGATTATTTTTTGTTCTTATTTTTATTTAATTAAGATTCATTTTAACTTAATTAATATTTAATTAATCTAACAGAGATGGTAATATAGAAAATGTCTCCGCTAAAAACCCAAATCATAGAGACTAATAGAAGTAATTTTTTTTAACTTCAAAACGTGCATCACCCAATAATTAAAAAAAAAAAATCTAAGTGTATTTTATCTTTCTTAAAACTAATAAAAACATATTTTATTCTCTCATGAAACCATGACATTTCCCGAAACTAGTTCACTAAACTTGATCTTTGTTTACTTCAGTTGATATCATTTTTCAGGGTGAGAGAGAGAGAGAGTGGGGTTTTAACTTGGGAAGATGGATGGGCAAGAAGGGAATCCAATGCATTGGGATTCGTAATTGACATTTTCTTCACTCATGGGCTTGGATTGGAGGAAAGAATCCTAAGGATATGATTTTTCTGAGGAAATTCTATTTCGCCCACCTATTTTTGTTTTCTACAATTATATTTTATAATTGTAGTAATTATTTTTTAAAAATATTCTTTAGTGTGCACAAGTATTCTACTTCTCTTTGTATACATTATCATCACACTTGACCATCATCACTGACAATCGCAAGAAATATGACTGTCCATCATTGCAAAGCTCTTATCAGGAACGACAAGGAATGCGATCACCTATTATCGCACCCAACCATCATCACCAACGATTGCAAATGAACGTGACCGCCCATCATTGCAAAACTTCCATTGGAGGCCACAAAGAAAAAACATTCCAAATCTTGAGGTTCAAGAGCGTCTGAATGCACCCAAACCCTAGGGTTGGGGTGCGATGATAGGTTGTTGCATTCCTTACGACTGTCAACAGGTACGATAATGAGTGGCCACATTCGTTGCGACCATCAATAGGAGTTTCTCAATGATAGGCGGACACATTCCTTGCGGCTGCCCGCAATGATGGTGTGTCCAAAAAGCAAGTGGGTTGATTGTATATACTAAAGGGTATTTTTGATAAATAATTGTTGTAATTATAGAAGGTGACTTTGGAAAACAAAAAAATG
Source organism: Diospyros kaki (assembly GCA_036245055.1). Taxonomy (NCBI): domain Eukaryota; kingdom Viridiplantae; phylum Streptophyta; class Magnoliopsida; order Ericales; family Ebenaceae; genus Diospyros; species Diospyros kaki. The sequence continues at coordinate 39,085,078 of BSEG01000016.1, forward strand.
ATGGTGCAAATAGAATTTTTCTTTTTCTTAAAAGGGTATGGAGAAACTCTATTGTTGGAGTCAATATCACTTTATAAATAATAATGATATATTAAGTTTTAAGTCGATTATATGAGGTTATGCATGAATAATTTGTTAATTTATTTATATTATTTAATTTAATAAATTTATATTAATTGTCCACTACTACTTAATAAATTGTTTTTCATCTAAACTTGAGATTAACTGTAAATAGGAATCGCTTTATCAACGTTTATCTTTTAAGGGTTTATGAATAAAAATGAAAACTGCAAGAGAGGTTTATGAAAGAAAATGAAAACCTTCCAATTCCATGAGCTTTTTGTAAAACCCAGACCAGCTAAAGAGTAAACTGCTAAAGCATTAGTGCTTGATAAAGAAACCTCTTGAGTGTTTTCTCTTTCTCCCTTGCTTTTTTATTTTTATTTTAAAACAGGCATTAGTGACTTAAGTTGGTTTAAGTAATTAATTGGGATTAGATTTTTTGTCAAAGTTCTAGACTTTTTAAAAGAAAATATCATGAATAGACATAACACATACCTAGAGGCTGTTAGCATAACTAAAGGGTTCTGAGAATATCATTTCATTTGTTGATTAATTGATTGTTTCTTGCCATGAGATAATGACTTCGTTCTCTAGTTCTCTTCTTTCTATTTTGGGCCAGGGAATCGGCCACCAAAATGGGAAGCCCAGATCCAGACAGTTCTGTCTGCGCAAGTCCAGTGCTGAGGCACACTCGCAGATCCAGACCAGAAAATATTCAAAAGGAAAATGGTAAGAAACGGTAACATTTCTGTAATTTATTTTAATGAATTTTTTCTTTCTCAATACACAGGCATAAGTGATTCGTTTCAATTTCATTGTAGTAGACATAAGAACCCAACTGTATGGACACCCATTAGAAGATCACACGATACAATCATGGTAAATCAGGGACCCGGTTCACCACCATCTTCCAGACAAATAACTTCGTGCCATGATAAACTACAGAAGGTGTCATGACCCAATCCCATATCGATAGTTTGTTAAGAGGGGTCTTAAGTATATTTTACTTGATCCTATAAACTCAATAGTCGTCTTCAATTAGCATTTTTAGATGAGGGCTCGTAATGTTCCAGGATGTTTCTTTGGAACCAAAAGTAAGAATGTTACCAATAGAAATTCCCAAGTATCCTCATCCAAACTCTCCCCAACAGTGTCCGTTAAACACCCATCTCCTCTCCTCTGGCAGGCACCATCAAATAAAACCATAAAGCCTTATCTCCCTCTTCTCAAGAGCCTATTCTCTCTGTCATTTTTTGGCTATTTTCTGTTTTTAGTTTTTCAAAACACTCAAAACATGTTATCTTTGTTGTTTTAAAAAAAGCATTTTCGAAAATAAGAAAAAAATTTGTAAAGGAAACCCAAAATAGCAAAAAATCATTTGGACTGTTTCCAGCCAAAACACTACTAAAATTGAAAACATGGAAAACAGCTGGGTTTCCTTCTCTCGCAGTGCAGACGGTAAAATTTTCCTAGAATTTCCTTATCATATTTCACGAGGACCCCATAATTCATCTCCCTATGATTATAGGAATAAGAAACTACAACCATGTCCCTCTTGAGCTTCATTTGTGATGTGAGAAATCCTCCAAATGCCCAATCTTATCTCTCCCTAAAAAAACAATTTTACAATTGCAAGCCATCCACAATGAAATGAACTTGTTGACATCATAGTGCCATTGAATTTACCAAATTGTGGCTATTGTACAATACAAAGTTTTGAGAGTGTATTCTCAATTTGCCATAATCCTTAATAAGGGTTATGTTCCAATGCATTAGGATCCCCGGGAGAGTTGTTTTTGTATGTAGTTATAACCCTCAACAGGATAACAAAAATGAACGTCTTAATGGCAGAACATGGTGGAAATTACCAGCTTCCTTAAGCTAGACACTGGATTAAGCTAGTCCTAAGCATAATCCTAAACAATAGAAAATGGTTTTCAAAAGCTATTATAGAGCTGAAACAAAAAGGCATGCACTCCACTGGTTCCATAACTGTACCTATACCATACCAAATCTAGATGCAGCTGACCCATGAAATATAACAATTACAGCATCAATTTAATTAAATAAAGAAAATAGGAATGAGCTCTGTAAATCATAGTCATAGCAAAGCAAAGTATCTGAAACCTTGCATTCAGTTAATGCAGTGTACATTATTGGAGTATCAAACAATCATACAAACATTATCTGATAATTCTTGTCTTCACAACATAAATTAGAGACATTTACAATTGAAACATGAGAAAGCAACAGGCCATGTTTACCTGGCCTGGCTCACGACTGTATGTAAACAATGTGGGCTTTCTGTTCTTCCCACAGCCAAATCATTGATCAAACAGCAATCTCAATAAACTTATTCAAAGCCCGGGACCTGGCAGCATCTGAAACCTTGCTTTCCTCAACCTGCACCCGCCTCAGCCGCGGAGAATTCAGAAGAAACAACTCAACAGCCTCTGCCTCAATGCCACAACAATCCAACATATCAACGCTTTCCAAATGCTTGCAGGTCTTCGACATCGAAACAATGGTAGCATTTGTCAAGCCCTTGCATCCCCGCAGCTTCAATTCCCTCAAACAGTTACAGGAAGCAAGCATGGATGTGAACTCTATATCCATCAAAGTCTCATTGTAGGACAAATCCAGCTTCTTCAACCTTCTCAAATTCTGCCCCAAAGCTGTCAACAACCCGGGGTTTCTTGCGATCACATTGCAGTTAATCAAAGCCAATTCTTCAAGTTCATCTCCCATGGCTATCCCAATGGTTCTAAGCCCTTCAGCGGTAACGAGACAGCAACTCTGTAGCCGAAGACTCGACAATCCCCGGAAATTCTCTGCCACGGCCAATAAATGATCGCTGTTGAGATCAAGAGGAAGCCGTAAATCAAGCTTTTGTAAATTACATCGGCTCCGATTTAAGAATCGAAGTAAACCGCTCTTACTTCCGCCATCGTATACCAAGAGAGACTTGAGAGATGAGCGATTTTCGGCCAAATTCGATAAAATTACGTCAACTATGGCTCTGCAAGTCCTCAATTCCACTTCCTGGAGGCTCTTTAAGCACTCGACAAAGCGAGTGCTTATGGCTTCGCAGCTTCGTAATTGGAGCTTTTTCAGCTTTTTGCAGCTTCTCCACAGCCAATCAAGGCCGCAATCACCGTGCCGAATCGCTGACAAAGCGAGGTTCTCTAGTTGCAGCTCAGCATCGGCTTGTTGACAGCTCGAATGGAATTGGCCGGAATCGAATTTCCCGGCGGTGGAGGAGGCGACGACGGAGAGATCCTTGAGGGAGCGGAAATGGAGGAGCCAGTGGAAAGTGAGGGGTCTAGAGAGGGCGATGGAGAGAGAGCAGAGGTGAGGGCAGGAAGAGGAGAGAGAAAGGAGAGGGAAGAGAGAGACGGGGCAGGCGAGGAGGCGGAGATGGCGGAGATTGGGACAAGAGGAGGCGGCGGAGATAAGGAGGTGGTCGGCGAAGGACGAGGAGGCGGGGGCGGAGAAGGCGAGGGAGAGGGAGAAGAGGAAGGGGAAGCAGGAGAGGAAGGAGGGGAGAGAGGAGTGGCAGTGGGGGGAGAGGCGGAGAGAGAGGCAGGTCCTGGAGGAGCGGAAGAGGCGGAGCCACCGCTTGGAGACGAGGGACACGGCGGAGGAGGAGGAGGGGGGGAGTCGGCGGAATATCTCTTGGAGGAGCTCGTCGCAGAAGATCGTGTCCATCCCTTCTTCCCTTCAGTTCAGGATTCCGATTCTCTTCCAACCACCCCCCGCCTTCCTTTCGTCCTGTCCTTCAACCACACAGGCCAAAGGCCAACAGCGTTTAAATTCAACCGAACGACGCCATTTTGAAGTGTCACCCACGCACTCTTATTATTATATTATTAGCCATCTGCCGCCTCCTGCTTCTGTCTGTCTGCCGCGCCGCCCCTTCCTTCCTTCCTTCCTATTCTTCCCCAAGAAGATGAGTTGTTTATTACAAAATTAGAATTAGAGTTATCTTGCCAACTCATCTCGGTAATAAATTAGAATTAGAGTTTTCTTCATGCCAAACATGTTGGTAGAGAAATTTATCAAATAGAAACTAAAACACTAAAATGCCTCATCTATTTTACAAATTTATAAAATAGGCAACTCTCGTACTCTCTTCTCTCTCTATTTTCATGATCGTGATGTGATCATTGATCGCCTTTTGCCTTGTCATCTCGTTGTCATTGTCGATCGTCGTTGCATTCTCTGACGATCTCCGACGATCGATGAGGCAAAACAATGGCAACGAAGCAATGCGGTGAAGAGTGGTCGACGACCGACCATCGCATCGTTGTTATGAGAAGAGAGAGCAGAACAGTGGCTTACTTTGTAAATTTGCAAATAAGGTGAGTACATTTTGATATTTTAGTCCCCATTTGATAAGCCCCTCGGTAAGCCTTTCTCACTCTTAAAAATTTTCCTTAGAATTAATTTGAGAGGGTGGTCACTTTGCTTACAATATTTTTCTAATTTAATTGGGTTTGGGTTCCAGTTTTTATTTACACCAGATTAGTCTATCTAATTTATGCTTTATTCGACTTAATTGATTTAATTTTACTTTATATGGGGGCATAGAATTTCTGACATAAATACGGTTGAATTTAGGTTTACGAGAAGGGAAATGTTATTGGTACATCTTTGTGTACACTTTAGACTACACAAAAGTGTACCAATAACAAAAAAATTCTTCATGGGAAGCGTGAAGTGTATGGAGACGAGAGATATTTTAGTCATAATATCTCTTTGTGTAGTTTAAAATATACAAAAATGATATACATCTAGGATGATTCGAATGAGAAATTAAAAAATAAGTCAAGACCATTAAGCATCCTCTAGATGATGGTATCATTAACTTCATGACGCGAGGTAGAATTAGGAACCAAACTCTCAATAAAGCAACGGATTGGGATGAATAATATATGTGATGGTCGGATAAGATGGCTTTGTCACACCTTATACAATGTCAAGATAATGCCATCATTTGTTCCAAAGAAAAATCATTAACTATTAACAATCAAGAAAAGACTCCGGTTACCGTGTTATTTTTCAAAAGGCCAAAATTAATTAGTCTTAAAGATCCATTGACTAGTTTATCCTGAATTTAGAATTATTTTATAATTTTATCTAGTTTTGATATTTGTTTTAATTTGATTCTTAAATCTTAACTTCCGTTTCAATTTTATCTTTAATTGATTAGGCGATGGTTGGGTTCTTCTCAACTCTTCGATGAGCTCTAGTCTTCTTCTTTTTTTCTTTTTTTTTCAATCAACTAGCTCTATAATTGTCATTAATGGAAATAAGTCAACGGCTAAAACTGGAAGCGATGAAGAGTGAGAAAAGAGATGGCTAGTGGCAATAAAGGCAAAAACGGTAGTGACGCAAGGTGGAAGACAAACTCTAAGTGATTTGAGAAAGAATTTGGGTTTTGACCCATTAAGTGTTAGGTTGACCCATTGAGTCAGATCTGCTTTAGTATTAACTTGACTCATTACTTGAGATTTAAAAAAAAAAAAAAAAACAAACAAACAAAACAATGTCGTTTTGCTAATCTATCTATTATCAGATGATCAACATCCCACCTCAGCGTCACGTATAATAAGAAACGAAAATTAAGTTTCGAGAACCAAATTAAAACATAGATCAAAACTAAATAAAATTATAATATAACCCTAAGTACAAGATAAATCAGTGGATTCGGGGTAATCTAAATTAGGGACTCAGACTTACCAAGCAAGCACCAAAATTAATTAAATAATAACAATTGGATGAGTTCTATCTTGGCACTTGCACTTGGCATCATGCTCAAACGGTAGCTGTTGTTGGTTGGTTTCTAAAGTGAAGTGAAGCTACGTGGCCTCAGGGTTTTGTTGCTGTTTTGTTAAGAGTAGCTTGCAGTTCATTCTTTCTATTTCTATTTCTATTTCTATTTCTATTTTAAGTTGTTTATAATTTAAACATATTTTTATAATTTATTTTTTTATTTATTTGAATATCTTTATAGACAAAGCAATAAGGCAGGTGGTCTGCATCAATTAAGCTCTGAAAAATAGGGAAGAATCTGCTTCAGTAGAAGCAAAGCTTCAGAGCAGAAGGAAGGCTTTGTTTATACCCACTTCAATCCAAAGACAGAAGAAAGAGATCACTCACAGGGAAAGGGGGAGAGAATCTTTAGTTATTTTCCTAATAGACAAATTAATATATATTCCATGCAGCAGCTAATCAATTATAAGCTTCTTTGGGATGGCACTGTACTCTGTACAGTTGGAATAAGCCCATTCATCAGTCATTGTACGTTTTTTTTCTACCAATTTGTTGATACTTTACATCTCCTTACTCGTTTACTCATTTACTAGCTTGAACATCGGAATACTTTTGCAAGGACTGACTAGCCGATAAGCCAACAAACCAAACCAGATAACTCCTTTCTATCTCTCAAATTCATTACATCAGTACGGGTCAAACGAATCACGGTCGATCATTTCTGAATATCGATATATTTCTTCTTTAGTTAATTTGATAAGTATGAGATATGGAGGAGAGGAATAGAATTTAGGGTTCATTTTAAAAAAAAAAAGTCACTTTGTGATTTCTTTTAATTTTTAATATTTTATTCTTGAATAATTGATCTTTTTTAGGTAAAGTTTTTAATCGAATCTTACTTGTTTTGTTTTGATAAATTATAAAAAAAAAATACTAAGCTTTTAAGGTTTCTATAATATTAAAATAAAATTTTAATTTTATTACTTTACAAATAAAACTTCTCAACTTATTACAATTATAAAATGACATTAGAAATTATTACTCTTTACCATTAAATGATGACTTTTATTAATGTCGACAACGATATGTGTTGTTCGAATATGAATTTACGAAGTGGAATCATCCTCAAGTTAGCTGAAATTGTCATCAACTTGAGACAAACCTTCTTTGTCCCAAGACTTGATGTTGTTTTGAAATCTTTGGCTCGAGACCTTAGTCTCGAGACTTAATATCGTCTTAAGGTCTTCATCCTGAGACCTAATGTTGTCTCGAGGTCTTTATCTCGAGACTTAAGTTGTCTTGAGGCATTTGTCTCGAGCCCTAATGTCGTCTTGAAGTCTTCGTCCCAAGATCTGATGTCGTCATGAAACCTTTATCTCGATACCTCATATCATCCTAAGACCTTTGTCTCAAGTTTGTCTCAAGACTTGATGTCGTCATGGAACCTTCATCTCGATACCTCATATCATCCTAAGACCTTTGTCTCAAGTTTGTCTCGAGACCTGATGTCATATTGAGACTTTCATCTTGAGACTTGATGTCATCTTGAAGCCTTCATCCTGAGACCTGATGTTACCCAAGACTGCAAGAGAGAAAACAATCAGAGGGCGCAGAGAAGTCCACGCGCAAACACTTCGATACTTAAATTAGACATTAAAAATGTTGGAAGACCGAGAGTAGAATTTCCACTAGTATCAAATATGCACCTTTTTTTTAATAAATATCAGCTTATTTATAGAAGAGAATATGGCAATCCTAAATTTCATTGGTTTGGAATTTTTTATAGATAATGTTTATCCCAGTATTCTAATATCTTATCATAATTAGGATTTTTAATAAATAATATTTATTCCTTTCATGCCAAGGTTTTATTAGGATTCATAAATGATAATGTCTATCTCTTTTATGAGACCATCGAGAGGATTTGCAAATGTCGGAATTATCCCATACATAGAAAGAGTGTTGATAAGACTTTGGTTGATACTGAGAAGATAAGTTGCATCTTTCTTCATTTGACTGTTGATGATGAATGCTTTAATAAATTCAATTCTCAGTGATTTGAAAGTAGATATAGAGTCATTAGACAAACCATTGTACCATGCCCGAGCATGATTCGTCAAGGTTAAAGGAAAGGCTTAGCACATAATTTCATTTTCCCATCCATATAACACCATAAGGGATTCATAATTTTAAATATGATCTAAGGGTCACCCTTGCTCGCAATCATTGAGAGCATCTTGAACTTCCTTAGCAAAGACTTCTCTCTAATGGCTTGGGTAAAAAAGATTATCTTCCTGGGCTGATCCTCAGACACAAGCAACAACTTCTTCTATTTAAAAACTTCTTCGATCATTCTTTTTATGTCTACCATCTCACAAGTACTGAATGTTGATGGGTCCTCAATTTTAGTGGTCTTTTTCACAAAACCCCTTGCTAGAGCCCATTCTTCATTACTAGACATGCTTTCTACTATCTCAAGATACTTCTCATTTTGTGAATCCTTCTAGGTACTTTTGGGCCTTTTCTAAAGTTCTCCCATTTCCTAGTCTCGAATCTAGTGAGGGGGAGAGTTGTGCACACAAGTCCTCTGAAGGGGAGTGAACTGCGATCAAGTCCTCTGCGACTCTGGAGTGGTCTCAGAATTTTCTTCCTATATCTCTTGGAGTGAGATCGAGCCAGACGCAAAACTTCTCAAGGTTAGTGGAAACGTCACGTGTGGGGCAATGTTTTGCAACAAACCTACCATCTCCTGAAGTGATTGCATTCTTTCTTCATGTTAGCGCTACAAAGCCTCATACTCAACTAACAATACCATGGAGAAGGCCTATTCAATTGGATTAGTGTGGTCAACGTGATAGGTCCCTTGCCGCCCTCAAAAGTGAGTCTCCAGCCCATCTTGAGAGTAAGTTTCCAGCTCGTCTTGAGAATGAGTCTCTCATCAAACCTGAGAGTAAGTCTCTCGTCGGGCATGAGGTTGGGTGTCTCAAGTGGTATAGAGAGGAAGGGAAGCTATCTCCTGGTGGTCTCCTGGGAGCAAGGAAAGCTATCTTGCGACTCAAGTAGGTCTCCTAAGGATTGGGTCTTCGCTTCTTCTTAACTCCGTTGGTTGGTAGCGATTCTCGTTCAAGCCATTGCATATTGATTTATTGACTTTTAGCACATTTCCCACAAATGACGCCAATTGTTATCGTTTAATTAAACACAACAATGAATTTATTGGGTGGAAACATCGTTGTCAAGCTACCTAAGATTGTCGTAGACCCAAGTCATTCTTCGTCTTGAGACCTGATATTGTGCTGAGGCCTTCGTCCCAAGACCTGATGTCATCTTAAGGTCTTCGTTCTGAGATCTAATGTTGTCCTAAGTCCTTTGTCCCGAGACCTGATGTCATAACTGAAGATGTTGAAAGCCCGAGAGCAAAATTTTCACCAATATCAGAGACATACCTTTTTTGAAATGAGTCCCTACTTATTTATAAAAGAGAAAGGGGTAATCTTAAATCTCTTTGGTTTGAAATTTTTTATAGATGATATTTATCCAAATATTCTAATATCTTATTAGAATTAGAATTTTTAATAAATACTATTTATCCCTTTCGTACCAAGGTTTTATTAGGATTTCTAAAAGATAATGTCTATCTTTGTTTTGGGACTCTCGAGAGGATTTGCAAATATCGAAGTTATTCAATTTGCAAGTTGCGTGGGACCCCCAATTAAGGAAAAATTTCTACCTTTTTAACCCAAAATATTACTTTGGACTTTTAATGAGTTCATACCTATGACGCAACAATATAATTTTTAACTAATGACTTTGAGAATAATTTAATAACATTATAAAATATTATTATTGGGATGACTGCCCTTGCACAACCCTCGTTACTCATGCTCTTAATTACGCTAAAAGAGGTAAATTGTAAGTATGAGGCTTCGCTTCACTGCGTAGGGTGAGGATCAAACTCACAATCACTAAATTGACATCAGCATATTACTTACTCGATCGCTCGACCTATGTTTTGAAATTATTAAAGAATATGAATTGAGAAACTACATATACATTAAAAGATACATTATTGTCCACATTATTATATTTTTTTTTAGGTCTATTTCATCCAATAAGTTAACATTTAACAATAAAAATTAACCGTTTGTAATAGTATTTTATGATTATAATAAATTAATAAGTTAAGTTAGTTAATTTTTAAAATTAAAAATTTGATCTAAAATTTACAATCTAAAAATTTAGCATTTTTATTTAATTAAGCCTTTTTTTTTCTTTTTTTTTTTGACCTTTTTGTGCTCAAATGTTCATATTTTTAATATTATGTTTGGAGCTCATTTGCATCGCATGATATGACCAAAATGACTGGTTGATGGAATCCAAATTATTTGTCTGCTGCTTCCAATAACTTGACAAAGGGTGGATATGCAAGAGTACTTAATAACTTCCTTCCTTCGCCGTCGCGTGGGTCAGCTAGGTCTAGTCCTTCTTAGGGCCCCAAAGGTTAGCTTTTCCCCATCAAACCGACCAATCGAAAGGGATGTTACAAATGGGGGAGATGTATGTTGGTGGAAAGAAAACTGGCCAACTTTTAACAGTCTTGTCCACATAGCTAGATCCTAAAGGAGAATGAATGCCTCAAAAGTATATAGGTTTGTACAAAATGTCTATAGTGGTGCTGCCTCAAATTGTTTTGATGGTCGTGGCCTAGGGTTCAGCCATGGAAGTTTTGGGTGGCTGCATGATATAAGGAAAAGGACCGTTGATTAATGGTACTGTAGAGGGCAATGTAGTTTGGTTGATTTATAACTTTTAGTGGCAAGGAATATGGAGATCAGAAGCAGCAATGGGGAATGAAACCCAGGAGGGTTTTTCCTCCTTTGATTTTCCCAGGGAAATTAACCAGTGTCGACAAGCAAACTTGATGATGTAAGAACAAGGTCACAGCAAAAACCATACTATTCTGTCAAAAAGCTGGAATTGGGGCACATGGGAAGCCAAATTCCGAAGAGTAGAGTGGCTCCAATTTTAAAGAAAAATAACAATTATCCAAAGAACAACACAGCCTTCCCAACGTCAGATAAGAGCTGTTGCTACCGGGGATCATGATGACAAATTGGAACCAGAACATAAAAATTGTCACGGCCAGAACAACCACAATGTCTAGACCTCTTCCTTGGATCTGATGTCCATTTAAACCCACAAGCACCTCACTGTCCTTGTGGGGAACACAACTAGTTGTATGTAATTGACACCATTTAAATAAATCCACAAGCCCCTTACCCTTCTTGTGGGCAACACAACTACTTATTAAAATCATCTACGAATTTCCACAATACTAGACTAGTTTTCTCTTCTTTTCATTTCAACTTCATCTCAACATCTAAAGGGAACGCTTTTCCCCGGTGGTTGAAAATCATGAAATCCAAATTCTCTGGTAAGGAGACAACCCTGCACTCAAAGAAACAGGAAAAACTAAAATCAATAATTCAAACATTTCGAGATGAACAGCAAAGCAAACATGGCAATGTAGAACACTGCTTCACTGAGTTGATGCGAAGCTAAATGAAAAGCAAATAATAAAGTCAAATCATAGAATAAGGAGCTCAGCTTTCTAGTACTAGCTTATGCAGGTTCATAGAAACACTTGTCTAAAGATACATAGCTTTTGCATGTGTAGAAAAGCTCTGGTTTGACTTTTGGTTCGTTTCTTGTAACTTGTAAGAAAAGAAATAAAACTAATAATAATAAATGGGGGAAAACTGATAAACTTGAGTGTAACAACGCAAGTAAAGAGAGAAACAGCAGCTGAAGAAAGAAAATTTGAGCCATTTGCAGTTCAGTGCAATTCCAAGTTCCCAATTGTTTGTAACTGGGGGTTTTCTGCTCAAGTGCTTGAATAGCATGGAATACCACCGTTTGTTATTTGTTATTTCACAATCATACTTGTCAAAACAAAATTTCATTTTTCTACTGTAAACAAGAAGTGTGGAGAACCATGTCTTTTTTTTTTTTTTTTCTTTTTGGTTTTGCTAGGCACCATTTGTCTATTCCTTCCTAGACAGTATCACCCTTAAGATGCTAACCTTTTCAGTAAGAAATCCAACTGTACAGAGCAGGGTTAGATTATCAATCCTGCCAGGCCACCACAATAAAATGGTAACCTTGAGCTTTATCAACTTCAAGTTTTAAAAATCTAGAGGGCTGCAAACACTCTGGTTTTCAGCTAAAAGGGTAGAAAGCATGAAACTTGGCCGGAGATGATGACTTGACACATAGAGTTGATTTGTCAACAACTGGAAGCATGAGTACTTGGATGCTTTAAAAACTGAAGCTGTTTCCACCTAATGATAGGATGTGGGGTGTAAGCATTTGGGATTTCATATTTGCCTTTACACAGCCATTTGAAAAGTATTGGAATATATGCCACTTTTGGAATGTAAAACAGGTGACAGCTTCAAGAGGACGCAAAAGACCTATATTCAGATGAAATATAAACACACAGATTGGGCCTATCAATTAACATAAGTTGGAGACAAATCAGAGCTATATCTATTATTTGGAGAATATAAACGTCACTTTATCATTTATCTAAATTCTTGCTAATTCCATGCATGTGTAATAGATCTGTCAAACTCAACTAAAATTTATTAAAAAAGGTACTTGACATGAGATTAGAATTTATATGATTGTTGGCAAAGATATAGATCAGTAAATACTTATCAGAATAAATAGATAAAATTTGTACATTCTTATAAGTAAAAATATAATGTAATAAATGGACAAATATGAAGTTAGAACAGGATAAAGTGGCCTCATTCAATTGAGAGAGTTATATTATTTTGATGCAACAATGATAATAATGTTGAGCCAACTTCGTATTTTCGTTAAATTTTGATGATTATCATAAACTTCCATCCCTCATATAAAAAGTTGCCCCTAAATTCTCGGATAAAATATTTTGAGTTGCCAAAATGATTTTTAAATGTTATTATGGTTTTAGAATATTGTTCAAAGTCTTCTTGAGAAGTATTAATATATTTTCTCATGTTTTAAAGCATAAAATAGCCTTTTGCTTTGATTGAGTCGACTCCCAAGTCAACTCGGCCGAGAAGATTGTTTTCCGCTGGTTTGATCCTTGGTCAGCCAAGTCGACTTGATTTTTAGCCGAGTCAACTCGAGCGCTAGCCGAGTCAACTCGAAGTGTAGCCGAGTCGACTGGAATTCAAACCAAGTCGACTTGAGGTTTTGCCAAGTCGACTCGACAGGTTCTGTGGACGCTCTTTTGGTATGTTTTTCTGCAGGTCATCGTTTTCATATATATAAGCCTTCTCTCCTCAACTAGAAAAACCCTAATGCAATTTTGAGAACTCATAGCATACAAAATTCTATTCAACGCGTTCCCACAAAATCCAAAATATCGAACGGCTTCCGAGCACACTGATCTTCTTTCAGCAAGCCATCAAAGCAGCGATTGTTTACTTGTCATCTTTCAGTCATTAGATCGAGGGTATATCTATTCTGTTTTACTACTTTCTGTTATTGCGCTTTCATTGTTTTATATTTAGTCCAAGTGTGGACAAGTTGAAATCTTTGTAACTCTTAGACATTCTCGCGGATGATTGTGGTTACCTAGAACCATTTTGAATCTAGGTGTGTATGTGGTTTTAATTTCCAAGGTTAACTAGTGTGGAAACCTTGGTGTTTGAGTTAGTAGAACCTCAGGGGTGGTTAATACCTTGGGAGAGTGGAGTAAGTGTGTGTATCGACGTTGAACCACTATATATCGTCGTATTCTCCATTGTCCATTTTTATTCTATTTATTATTGCAGTGAGCTTAATATTCTGAACTCAGTAATCGCAATTGTTGTTTGGAATTAATTGAATAAATTTTAAGAGCACTCAATTCAACCCCCCCCCCCTCTTGAGCGGCCATACCCTAAGGGACCAATAAATAATGCCTTACATGTGAATATTTTAGCATTCTAGCAAAATTAGGGCAACAACTAGAATTACTTGTGCAAAAATGCTAACAAGTACTGTGGAGAAAATGATCCAAGCCTTCACGACTAGATGATCTTAGAACCAGTTTATCCCCCTCCTCTCCCTCAATCCAAATAAAATGTGTGTGTGAGAGAGAGAGAGAGAGCATTATAGCATCATTAAGGATGCACCTCAAATATTACTTGTCAAAAATATGAACAAAATTTTTTTCACTATTGCAGGAAGTAGACGATCAAAATTATGGGAAATGCCCAAAAAAGAACACACACACAACAGAAAACAAAAAAAAAAAAAAACCAGGAACGTGCAAGCCACAAGGCATGAGACCTCATTCAATGACAAGGGGGCAATAATTTATAGTAATATGAAACAAGAAAGCTATTGAAAATTGCCAAGCTCCAACAACAAAACATGTTAAAGAGGGATAGATTATTCTACAGACCACACTTTTGTTATAATTGACACAGACTAGCTCTGCTTGAGTTTGAGTATTTGGCATCTTGAGCTTTCACCATAAGACCAAGTAACTGTGTACAGCTATGACACAATTGAACAATAAAAATGGAGAAAGCGAGGTTCTTGTTGCCATTCTAATCCGTTTAAACCTATATGATGTTAGCTTGATTTTCACTTCAAATGCAATGGTTTAAGAAAGCCACCATCAGATCAAGTAATGGTGCCCCAGGTAGGACACAAGTGAACAATAAAAAAGGGGAAAGAGAGGTTCTTGTAATCATTCAAATAAGTTTGAAATATAGTTTTAGCTGAAATTTTCACTTCAAATTCAACAGCTGCAGAAAACAAAGGGAAATAAGGCATAAGCTATAGAGAAGCTCAACTAAGCCATGATACTTTCCAAAAAATAAATTGATTCTATTCTCCTTATATGATTCTTAGACTTAAGACCATGAGCTTCAAGTGCTCGATCTACCCATCTTGGACAACTTTTTGATGAACTGGCACTAAACTAAAAACCATCAAATTCAACTAATTGGAGACATCAACAATGGGTCAACTCATTTCTCATGGGTCATCAAATTCAAGTCATGCACCTTCATGGCCTGATATAAGAAAAGGCCATTCATATTGAACACAACAAATAACATCATTGTTTCTTGGATAGTACAATACTTTTGTTGGCTTTCACTAAAAATTCTTGTCAATAAAAAATATGGTCCAAAAAAATGATACTACTAGAAATCTTGTACTATAGAATATTAATTGCATTTTGTACCATACACCAGCTCTAATATTAAGTGCCTCCAGATACTCTAAACCGTTTTGGATCTCAATTAAAAAAAAAAAAAAAAGTAAGAAAGAACAAAAAAAGCAGCTTTGGCTTAATTTGATTATTGATTGGTTCGCATAATGAAATCAACACACAACAACCATTACCTGTTCTCATCAGCGTGGGGGAGAATCGATCGGAATTTTGTTGGAACAATCAGCGCCGCACACATACAGAAAACCAACCCTAAAACCAACTCAACAACCACCTGCAATTCAAGGATGGAACATCATTTTTTATGATATTAAGCGAGTGTATCTAGGGTATATACATAAGCAATACACTGAGACTCTGAGAATTACACCCATCGGTGGCCCAGAAAACTCCTCCTCAGTGATCTTTAGCAGAGACCTATCTGCAATCAAAGCAAAGAAGCCAAACTAAGAAGACATCAAACCCTAGTTTTGATCGGATTGTTGATTGATATGAAAGGGGAGTTACATTGGATGGTAGAATAGGCTGCATGGGAGAGGATCATAACTCCTAGGACACCAATGACGAGGCCTGATCCCATTGTGCAACGGCCGGCAAGATCTACAAGAATCGATCGTATTGACGGCGGAGAAAGAGATGATAATATCACCCACTAAACCTAACCCAATTTACAATTTTATTTAGTCACCTCTTGGGTAATGGTAGAATTCACAACATCTAGCAACATCGATAGGTTTCCATCTAGGTTGCATAGAAATGGAAACAAAAAATGGGAAACAAAAAACAAATACGATACGAAACGAAAATGAGCAAAAGGCATTTTTCAAAAAAGTAGGAAACGAAAATGCGAGAAAACACGTAAATAAAAAAAATATAAGGGTCTTTTAGTAAATATAATTTTTTATATAAAAAATAGCTATTCAATATAAAAATAAACATAAATTCCATAATACAGTCAAACAAACATAAACATAACTTCTATCATCCATGAAACATGACTTACTAATTGATAACAAACAATAAATTTAAAAAAAAAAAAATCAAACATAATACAATTTATAAAAATTCCTCCATTTCATCATTCTCTTTCTCTATGGTCTCTTGGACATCAACCAAGCCCAATATCATTTAATCAACACATCAACCAAGTTCACACTTCAATTCATTCCCAGACTAAAGCCTAGCAACTTGAATCAGTGCAACTAAGAGGAACAGAGAAGATAGAGATATGACAGAGTCGTTAAAAGCATAGCAGTTGGTGGGTTGAGATGGATAACAGAGTCAGTTCTGCTAAATGCTAAGCATCTATTGGGTTGAAATGAGAATAGGCACATCCCTTTTCACTGCTACCAGACAAATTTCACTTTCAAATTAAGGAAACCAACAATAATTCAGTTTGTAATAATTCTGAATGAGTTTATTCGATCAAACAGGCGCAGCCTCAAAATTAGGGTAACGCGAATCAACAACCCTAGCAAGAAAAGGTTCCCAACTTCCCATCATTCTGAAAGATTATAACAACATGATTAAATCACAATGAAAGCAAAATCATTAGCTTACGGACAGGAATCAGACCCTTTCAAGTCACAACGAAGCAATACGAGAATCACCAGAAATAGGACCAAGAAACAGACAAAAGAAGAAAAACAAAAGAAATCATACCCCTTTAAGCTGAATCGACGGCGGCAACGAGCAATCGGAGTTTGTGTTTGTGAATCGACGGCTACAAGGGGTAGCGACGATTTGTGTTGCACGGAAACGGCGGCACCGAGCACGGAAATGTCGATTCGTGTTTGTGAATCGACGGCGGCGCCGAGCACCGAGCAACCGGGCGGCAAGGGGGAACGATGATAAGGGGGCGGTAGCTGTAAGCTGTGACGAATGTAAACCAGAGAGAAAGGCGGAGCCCTCGAGTCAGATCTAATATTATGCTGGTTAGAGACGGAAACACTTCCGTCTCTAACTTCTTCGTGGACACACCCGCCCTTTCTCCAACCTGATGAAACGATTATAAAAATGGTCATAAACGTTTTTTTTTTAATGTTTCTTAATGCTTTAATACAAGAAATATTTTTAAAATAATTAAATTCAAATATTTTTGTGCATTATAAATTTATTTTCCCATTAATACAGAAAAAATTTGAAAAATATTTCTTCTTTAGTTAATTTAAGAAGTGTGAAATATAGATGGATGGTTCATCCAAAAAAATGTCTCTTGATGATTTTTTTTTTTAATTTTAAATTTTAAATTTTTTTCTTGAATAATCGATCTTTTTTAGGTAAGGTTTTTAATTGTAACTTAATCATTTTATTTTTTATAAATTATAAAAAAATACTAAGCTTTTAAGGTTTCTATTATTTAAAATAAATTATTAATTTTATTACTTTACAAATAAAACTGATCAGTTTTTTACAATTAGAAAATAACATTAAAAATTATTACTAAATCGTACTAGCCCAAATCAAGTCTGGCCCAGTTTAGATGGCTCAAGGATAGCTCGGCTCATGGTCTAATCTCAGCCCAATCTTGACCTTACGCCAATCTGTAATAATCATTATTACTATTGTATGCTAAATATTCTCGCACCTGTTTAGATCTCATTCACATTTAATGAGAGTCATGTTCACACCATACCACCATCAGGGAGCCCTGTCGATGCCGAATATCCAATTTCATCACCCTGCAATGCCCCGATACAAGCATACATGCAAAAGAATCTCCCATTCTTTCTATATAAACCAACTCTATCAAGAATGAAATAATGTTCTTTTTGAACCTACTGATATTCTACCACTTTAATCTCTTACTTACTTGAGTATCGGAGTGCTTATAGGTGTTAGTCACCTCTCACATGCAGATTACCGAAGTCCATTCCCTGACGCTACAAACTCACGTCCAACCATCTCTTTGAGCAATTATTCTTTATCGTTAAATGATTACTCTTTAATAATAAACTTATCAGTTTATTACAATTATTATTATTGAATAATGTCAATTGAGAAATTACATATAAATTAAAAGATACATTATTATCCACATTATTATTTTTTTAATCTAATTCATCCACTAAGTTATCATTTAATAATAAAAATTAATGGTTATTAATAGTATTTTATGATTATAATAAATTAATAAGTTGAGTTAGTTAATTGTTAAAATTAAATATTTGATTTAAAAATTTCAAACTAAAAATTTAGTATTTTTAAGTAATTTATTTTTTTATACCTTTTTAGGTTCAAATGTTCATCATTTTTAATATCATTTTAAAGAACGCCATTTCAACGTATAATTACATAAATCTTCAATCTTTTAGACTTATAAGGTAATAATTAAGGGCAACGTATTATAATTATAAACATTTATTTAAAAATAAAGTGCAATAAATAATATCGAACTCATCATCTAGAATTAATAGAGATAATTTTTTTAAATGTTATATTATATTATATGTTCAATTAAGTAATAAAAATAAATAAATTAAGATATAAAAATTTCTTACCTTGAAGAGTTAAGTATAAGAATGTGGCTAAATAATCATTTAATATATTACTGCTGAAACAATTTTCAAACTCATCAAAAGAAGATGTACAAAAGGTTTAATAAATTTTTTAATTTTTTTAAAAATATTATGGTGGCTATATCTCACTATACAAAAATAACATTAATGATGATAAAAATAAAGAAGTTGGTTTAATCAAGAAATTGGGTCAACCCAAAAACCCATAACAAGGGGTTGTTTATTGCCCAAATAAATTTTTTTGCATGCAGGGATTCCATGCATGGTTGTTAAACTCTCAATTTTACAGGTACAATTTTACGATTTTTTGCACTGAAAATCCTTATGATTTTACCATTTTGAAGTTAAATTGCACTCGATTTTATGATTTTACATGTCGAAGACTCTCTTACGATATTACGATTTTAACAACCTTGGTCCTATGTTATATACAAATTAGATAATTTCAACATTTATAAATTCCCTCAATAGTTCTACAAAAAATATAGATATTATTCTTTACGAATTCTAATTAAACCTTGGCTTAAAAGGATAACCATTATCTTTTAAAAAATCAAATTCTGATAAGATATTAGAATATTAAAATGAACATTATCCATAAAAATTTAAAAGCAATGAGATTTAAGATTGCCCTATTATCATCTATAAATAAACTTTCATTCTAATACATGGACGTCTCTGATACTTGTAAAAACTTTATTTTACCATTTTTAACATTTTTAGTGTCTGATTTAAGTATCAAAATATTTGTGCAGGGAGATCTTCCCGCATTCACGTGTTCTTCTTTTATTGTATAATTCTTTTAAAAATATTTCTCATCATATTGATCATAGAGATTATTCTAAAATATTGCTTTTCTCTTAAACAAGATTGTTATTACTAACAAAGATTATTCTACAATTAAATATTATTCAAAAACTATATATTATATATTAATACACTTTGCAAAATTAATATTAGAATTATAATAACTTAATAGTTATTTATCTAAAAAATATAAGTTTGATTGTTACATAAAAACTATTAATATAAGAAAAAATAAAAGGTAGGGGCAATTTTCAAATCCATCTAGATTTTTTATTTTGAGTGGAGGCAATTTTGAAAAATAATTAAAACATTATACTTTTAAGTGCATTTTTTTTATAAAATTTAGGGGAATTGGTCCCCTCAACTTAATATGGTTTCATCAATAACACTAAATCCACCTTATTTGAAAATAATGTATTTACGAAACATGAATTATTGTTATTGCCATTTATGATAATTCAAGGAATTTTGTATATTTTTGCCAAACCCTAGGCCCTCATTTAGTTGTTGGGAACATTTTTAATTTTTGAATTCTAATTAATTTCCTATTGGATCTCTAATTAGAAAATAAAAATTTTAAGATTTAGTTTTAATTTTGTTAGAACAATCGACGCTGTACACAGTACACGTACAGAAAATCAACCTTAAAACTAACTCAACAACCACATGCAATTCAACGAAAAAATATCATTGTTTGTGATATTATGTGAGTGCATCTATGGTATATACATAAATAATACATTGACTAGAAAATTCCTCCTTAGTGATCTTTAGTAGAGACCTATTTGCAATAAAAAAATAAAATAAGAAGCCAAACTAAGAACACATCAAACCTTAGTTTTGATTAGATTGTTGATTGATGTGAAAAATAAATTACACTAAATGGTAGAATAAGCTACTTAGGAGATGATCAAGACTCCGAGGACGAGGAGGCCCAATCCCATTGTGCAACAATCGCTGAGATATTTGAGTATTGATCGTATTGACGTCAAAAAAAGAGATAATGATAATGTCACTTGCTGAATCTAACCTGATTTACGATTTTATTTAGTTGCGTTCTTAAGTAATAATAGAATTCACAACATCTAAGTAATATTGATAATAGGTCAACTCATTTCTCTTGGGTCACCAAACTCAAGTCATGCTCTTTCAAGTCCTAAGATAAAAAAAAAAAAAAAGACCATTTATATTTAACACAACAAATAACATCATTGTTTATTGGATACAACCTGACTTTTGTTGGCTTTCACTTAAAGTTATTGTCAATAAAAAATATGGACCAACAAAATGACATTACTAGAAGTTTTGTGCTAGAGAATATTAATTGCATTGTGTGCCATACACTATCTCTAATATATTAAGTGCCCTGGGATATTCTAAATCATTTTGGATCTCAATTAAAAAAAAAATAGAAAGAGTCAAAAATACAACTTCAACTTAATTTGATTATTGATTGTTTTGCATGATGAAATCAACACACAATAGTCGTTATTAATTCTAATCAGAGTAGGGGAGAATCGATTGGAATTTTGTTGAAATAGTCAACGCAACACACATATAGAAAATCAACCCTAAAACTAACTCAAACAAACATGTGCAATTTAACGATAGAACATTATTGTTTACGATATTATACGAGTGTATATAGGGCATATACATAAACACTATATTGAGATTATGAGAATTACATCCATTGATGGCCTAGAAAACTCCTTCTCAATGATCTTGAGCAGAGACTTATATGCAGTCATAGCAAAATAAGTCAAATTGAGAACACATCAAATCAAACCCTAATTTTTATCGGATTGTTGATTAATGTGAAAAGAGAATTACATTGGACGGTAAAATATGCTATGTGGTAAAGGATTATGACTCCCATGACACCAATGTCGAGGTCCAATCCCATTGTGCAACGGCTAGCAAATTTTTCGAGAATCAATTGTACTAACGACGGAAAAAGTGATGATGATAACGTCACTCGCTAAATCTAAGCCAAATTAGGATTTTATTTAGTTGCCTATCATATAATAGTAGAATTCACAATATCTAGAAATATTGATAGGTTTATGACAACACCCATAATTCTTTCAACTACCTATTTGTTTCTAGAAAACAAAAAAAAAAAAATCAATTTTTTTGATAGTATAAATGTATGGAATCTTTTAAAAGTAATTATATCAAAATATAAAAAAAAATACCTCAGGTCTAAAATTCTAATAAATCATCTTTTACTTTAAAATTAAATTTATAAATTCACTATTTTTATGAAAAATAGCATTTATATTAAAAATATCAAATGAAACAAAAAAAATTATACCCACAGTGAATGGGGTTGGCATAGCACAACCCACCATGAAAAATTCCACACAAACCATGTTGAGTTAACTTCAGATATGTTGTTCCCATTTATTATCCTTTTTAACTGTTTTACCAATAAAAATAAGTTACGTTTTCAAATTAATACACATCACCAAACATTGATTATTCTAAACTAACGACAGAAAACTTAACGTTCTTATTCCAAAATTCATTATGTAATTAATAGGAAAAAAACTTATAATTTCATATTTCCTTCTCATTCAATTTCGTATTCTTTCTAATTCAATACAAGTACTCATGATCTCCACCATTAACATCTCACAAAAAATCCTTATCTATTTGATTTATAGCTACAAACACTCTTAATTCAAGAATCCACCTTTTAATTGAACTCCAATCGACTTCTAGGCATAGAATTGAAGAGCCCATCTGTTGTGCTAGATTGCTCTCGATTAATTTCTGTAACTTTTGGCCAGATTACTCACATTCAAGAAGGTAAAAATATCTTAACAAGAGATGAAATATCTCAAATAATATTGTTTTTTCGTTTTAAATGGGTGCAAAAATTGTTCTTTTTAAAATTTTTTTGCAATATTACATTTGATAACACTCTATCTACATGGAAAAATTGTTTTTGTGGTGCTTATAAATTCTTCAATAGTTTATAATATATTGATCGTATATGCATTAACCTTTGATTTTATACTTTTTTTTATTTTAAAGTTTATTTTTGGAGTATTTGTCTTTGTGTTTATGCTTGTATTTATGGAGTATTTGTCTTTATACTTATATTTGTATTTATGAATTATATGTCATGACTCAACTAATTTATGATATAGAAACTAAAATGGGAATAGGAAGGAAGACAAAATTAAATGAAAAGGGAAGATGAAAAGACATTTTTTTTATTAATTGCATAATGAATTTGGGAAGAACTCTTAATTTTGAATAATTATTTGATTTTGTGTATTAATTTAATGACATATTTTATTTTTATTAAAAAAATAATTAAGCAGACAAGAAATGAGGACAGCTGACTCTGCTTATAAGGGTCTTGGCACGCAGTAAGTGTACTTATTTCGATTGTTTTAAAACATTAAAAATTTAAAATATGTATTTGATAAAATAATAATCTTTGAAGGATGCTGACGTGTAATTAAATAAATTTAAAAATTCAATGCATTTTCCAAACATGTTACGATAAATGCATTTCGCAAAGTTTTTATTGGCCACACGTATAGGGTATCAAATTCAACGGACAGGATTTATCCGTTGCGTGCCACCCGGCAGCAGGATTTCATGATCAAATTAGTGACTCGAACACCACGCTTGCTCGCTCGCTTCTCTTCTGGAGAGAGAGAGAGAGAGAGAGAGAGATATCAGCAGAAGAGGAGAAGAAGCAGGATTGGGGAGACGGAGTGAGAGAATGGCAATTGTGTCCACCTTTGCCTCCTTCCAGAAGGTACGCATTCTGCATTTCTTCGAAGGTTTTTGTTCAACATTCGACGAATTCTATTTTCCTGCTTTCCGCGGTCTGGATTTTGACTTTTCTTCGCAGGCCCCGAGGGTTTTCTGCAGGAAGAAGGAGAAGGACAGAGGGCAGAACCACCCCTACAAGGTCATCGAAATTACGCCTCCGCCCAAGAGTCTTGGCGTTCGATGCTTTCCCCCCGTAAGATACCAATTCATCTCACTCTCTTCTTCTGTCTCTGTTCTTGAATTTTTCCTTCTTTATGGATTCTCCTTCTTGGCTTTTAGTTTCTGGAAATTCAGTTTTCAATTGCAAAGAGTGGTCCAAATGCTGACCGACTAATTCCTGCTAGTTAGTTTAGATCGATTTCAGTTAAATCTTTTAGTTATTTGAAGCCATTATCCATTGTTGAAATTGAAAGGATATTGAAAGTTTCCCAAAAATCAGTTGTTTGGACTTAGGTCTGTAATCTTTTCCCCCATATACCAAACCTCCGCTCAACCCGTACTGTATTTATCCTCTTTGCTATTAATGATAGATTAAGAGTGTAATCAAAATACGCAGTTTAACTGTATCAGTCTTGACCATCATCTCCAACTTCTATGAAACTGAACTTGTGTTGTGACTGTGCTTTCAGTTAGGTCTGTAAATGAACACCTGGGACTTACATTTATTTACGTTCTAGTACTATATTTATACCTGATTACCCGAATCCAATTTCAGATTCAATTATAAATATAATAAACAGTCTGGATATGGATTTATTAGTTTCGATCAATCAGCATCAGGACTCGCTTGAAATTAAATATATAATATATTACGTATACTATGCATAAAAAAAACAATAATAGTAATAAATCTAAATAATTAAAAGAATTTTTTTTCTGTAAATAAGAATTGCATTAAAAGGAAAGAAACACAAAAACGTCTATAGCTAAAAGTTAGGTGACGCGGCGTGTAGCGCGTGTGTGAAGAAAACACACCAAAATAAACTCTTTAAAGAACAAACTTCAATGGTCGAAATTTGACTTTCAAGAAGATGCAAAAATAAAACTATTTTGCTAAAAAAATCCAAATAGGTTGTTGAAATTTATATTGTGAAAACTTGATTACAATCCCTAATTTCTAGGTATATTTATAGTGTTTGGCTAATCCAAATCCATCTAATATTTGTAAATAAAATTCAACTAGAATTCTAATAAAAATAAATCCCAAGTAAAAGTCAACTAGAATCTTAATAAAAATAAATTCTAAATAAAATTCAACTAAAATCCTAAAAAAATTAAAAATTTAATCAAACATGAAGTAGAATTCTAAATCAAGTAGAAACATGAAATAGAATCCTAAATCAAGTAGAATTCTAAAACTTTAGAAGTATGAAAATATTGTTTCGGTGTAGTCGGGTCAGCCTTGGGCTGAGTCTTGATCAGTGACAGCATCATTCACCTCTACTTGAGAAAAAATTCGACCTCGAATTTTGATCCGAGTAGGACAAATTCACGTCCGGTTAGTGCAAAGAGAGATTAGCCACATTGAATGTCTGAAAATACCGATATGATTAGGCAAATCCACAACATAAACATTATCATCTGATGTACCCGGAAAGACGAAGTGGATATATGATCAACTGTGGGCCCCAATATCAGTGAGATAAAGCATAGACGAGGAATCGAGGAAAACCCACTCGGTTGGGTCGAGTGGGTGTCCACTCGGTTGGACCGAGTGGACTACACCACTCGGCACAACCGAGTGGCCAAGACCACTCGGCATAGCCGAGTGGCTAAGGCCCCCCCCACTCGGCAATGCCGAGTGGGGGGTCACTCGGTCATGCCGAGTGACCCCTCCCTCTCACTCGGCTTAGTCGAGTGGGATCCACTCGGCTATGCCGAGAGACCCCACTCGGGAAGCAACCGAGTGGGGGTCACTCGGCACCATGCCGAGTGACCCTTCGGGATTGGCGATTCAACCGAATGCCACCCTCTCGATTAGCCAAATGGGCCTCGAAAACCACGGAATGGGCCACGAGATTTTCGCCGAGAATATCGCGAGGCCTCTCTCGCCCACTGCTATAAATACAAGGACCCCTCTTCATCGCGATGTACGCAATTTTGAGTAATTAAACGACAATTTCCTCAAATTCTCTCAGGTCTTGGCGCATTTTTCGGGCCACGTCTCACTTTCATCACTGGAGGCGTGCGACTGGGCCCCCCACTCGTTTATGGCCGAGTGGTCTCGGTCTCCCCGCGTCTTTTTATGCCTTCGATCTCTTGATTTTTCTTCGGTTGCTTCTTTTTTGCCTTGTACTGATATTCTTTGTTTTGCGTGCAAGTGTTTTGCTTGCTGTGACCTTCTGTCTTTCCTGTCGTAACAAGGTAACGGTTTTGAATCTTTTTAATATGTCGAGGAGAAGACCGGCATCACCCACCGGCCCCGCGCACATTCCTAACACTTCAAGTTCTCGGCTTCGATACGATGCTTTTGAAAAGATTTATGATGCCACCGCTTCTGGATTTATGGTGAGGTATCCTCGTCTTGATGAGCCGGATCCTTCCCAAGTAGATGAGGGCTCCCTTGGCGTTCACTTTGCTTCGTTTGAGGTGGGACTCTGCTTTCCCCTTCTGCCTTTCGCCATGGCATGGTTGCGTCACTATAAAATTGTTCCCGTCCAACTTCACCCTAACAGTTGGGCCCAGATGGTAGGTTTTTTCGTGCTTTGCCATCAGAGGGATGTAGTCCCTTCCTTGATGCTCTTCAGTTGCTTCTATCGATTACGAAAAGTTAGCAAAGACCGCGCCTTTTATACACTCCAAAAGGTATCGGGCTTCGAGCTGTTCAACGCTCTTCCTAACAAGATCAATCGGTTTGAAGAGCGATGGGTGGTGATAGAACTTCCGCCTAGCTGGGATGCTCCTTTGTACTGGAACCATCAGGATGCCAGCCAAGGGTTTCCTCCCTGTAAGGAAGTTCAAGGCGTATATCGTCGCCTTGTAGAAATGCTAACAGCACAAGGTCTTGTTGAGTTGATGAGCCTCCTGACTTTGGAGAATTTCAGAATCGCGGGTTGGGGGGTCGTGACGCCAACTGCTCCTCCTCAATCTTCTACGCTATCCAATCAGGAAATGGAAGGAGTCGGGGAGGAGGAGATGTAAATGCCTGAATCGTCTTCGCATCCTCCTTTCGATCCTCAGGAGGAAAACACTCCTGGGGGTAGAATATCTTTTGACATTGTCTTCTTTTTTTCTTTATTGTATTATTCTTCCCATATTGAATGCTTTGCGTTGATTTTTGCGGAGATGGCTGGATTGAATAGGCTGATGGAGTTGCGTAGACGCCACCGTAAAGAGGAGGCACGTGTTACGACAACGTCCGGAGTTCTTGCCCCTGGTACCGAGAGAGCTACAATTTCTCGCCCTCCTCGATCACGTAGGCTGCTGGCGTTTCTCCCACTGGGGTGGAAAGACAACGTCGTCCGAGAAGCGACCACTCGAGTGCTAAAGTTCCTTCTCATACGGAAAGTCCATCATCAATTCCTCTCTCTCATGAAGAAGCCGTCGACATCGCATCTCCTGCTCCCAATTCTCAAGGGGGGCAAAGTTCGTCTTCTCGGTTTGTTGGTGACATGGCCCGGGTGGAGGAAGAATGTCGCCATCCCGTAATTCCTAATAAGAAGGATCGTCGCCGTCTTGAAGGCGAGAAATCATTGAGGCCACCTCCTATACTTTCCCTTCCAGGCGACGTGAGACATATTATGATTTTCGGAGATAGTACGAAACTTAGTGGTCGGGACTTTGATGTTTCCCCAGGGGTATTAGAGACAGACTCCGTTACTGAACCAGGGATTGGCGCTCGTCTCATTTATTCCACCATTCTCCCTCGAGATGAACGACGATTTATTGGTGGTAGCTATGCCCAAACTAGGGATGAAGCAGAGTAGCTCTTGGTGCAAGGGGTCCAAGGAATCGTTGCCTCCAATGCTAGGGATAGGGCCTATCGTGAGCAAGTGGAGGTCCAAATGTCAAATTGGAGGAGACGCCAATCTTCCTGGAATGAAGAACGTCAAGAGCTAAAGGGTCGTGCTCATCGGACGGAGCTCGGGAAGAAGAATGCAGAGGCAGAGATTGGGAGTATGCATGATCAGTTGTCCGAGGTTTCCGCTGGTACCTCGGGCCTTCAAGGGGAAATTCAAGATTTACGCTCTAAGATAGAAGCTGAAGAGCACAAGAATGTTGAGTTGATGGCACAACATGAAGCACTTGTGCAGGAACACTCTTTACGCCTATTAGAACTGAAGATAAGTCGCAGGGATGCCCGGGCTATTCGGGCCGAAGCAGTGAAGGAATATCGTCTCTCAAAAGATTGCCAAGATAGGAAGGGAAAATACGCTTCAGGCTTTCTGAAATATGGATTTTATCTAGCTCGTGCCCATCTGGCAGAAAAAACGGCATTGGTGCTGCTAAGTGCATCCAGGAAGTTGAGGCCATACTTCCAGGCTCATTCGATTATCGTACTTACTGATCAGCCCTTACGAAGTATTTTACAAAAGCCCGAATGTTCCGGTCGCCTTACCAAATGGTCCATTGAGTTAAGTGAATATGATATCCAGTATCAACCTCGACAAGCTATAAAAGGACAGACGCAGGCTAACTTTATTGTGGAATGTACCCACTCCAGTAAAGTAGGAGAAAATGAGTAGGCAGAATGGTTGTTGTTTGTTGATGGAGCATCTGGTTCACAGGGAAGCGGAGCTGGGATAGTACTCGTATCCCCTGAGGGAGAAACGTTGGAATATTCTCTGCGATTTACTTTTTCAAGTACCAACAACGTGGCTGAGTATGAAGCATTAATTGCTGGAATGAGGATAGCAAGGAAATTGGAAGTAACACGATTGGTTGCCCATAGTGACTCTCAGTTAATTGTGCAGCAGTTTCAGGGACAATACGAAACCAGAGAGCAAATAATGGCTCAATACTTATGCAAAGTCAAAGACCTGGCTCAGACATTCCAGGGTTTCCAATTAACACAAATAAACAGATCACTTAATGGGCACGTTGATGCTTTATCTAAATTAGCATCCACTAGAGAGATAACAAGAAGAACAGTATTTTTGGAGATGCTACACCATCTAAGCATTGAAGAAAAAGAGGTATCATGCGTTAAGACGGGAATAGACTGGAGAGCGCCTTTCTATCGTTATCTCACTAGCAATGAATTACCAGACGATCCACAAGAAACGAGAAGACTTAAGATGCGGGCTTCAAGGTTTACCATCATAGATGGGATATTATATAAGCGAACTTACACTACACCTCTTCTCAAATGTTTAGGCCCTCAAGAGGCCGAATATATCCTGGCAGAAGCTCATAGTGGAATGTGTGGAGAACAGTTGGGAGCAAGAGCTCTAGCAACCAAAATTTTGAGAACTGGTTTCTTTTGGCCCACACTAAGGTCAGACGCGCTAAAGAAAGTCAAATTATGTGACAAATGCCAACGACATGCTCCAATTTAATTGGCCCCAATATCTCAGCTGCAGCCTACGTTCCAACCTATACCATTCGCTCAGTGGGGTTTGGATATTTTGGGACCTTTCCCTCAAGCACCCGGGCAAAGAAATTTTTAATAGTGGCTACTGACTATTTTCACCAAATGGATTGAAGCTGATCCATTGGCCACCATTACAGCACGAAAAGTAGAGACAATGGTATGGAAAAACATTGTGTGCCGGTTTGGAATACCAAGAATTATCGTCACGGATCATGGGAAGCAATTTGATTGTGACTCCTTTAGAAAATTTTGTGACAACCTAGGGATCCAACTCAGATTCGCTTCAGTGGCGTACCCCTAAGCTAATGGACAAGCTGAGGTCAGTAACCGAACCATATTGCATGGTCTAAAAACCCGACTTGAAGGAGCCAGGGGCACATGGGCAAACGAGGTACCCACCATTTTATGGGCTTATCGAATGACTAGTCGAGTCGCTATTGGAGAAACTCCGTTCAATCTTGTATATGGGACAGAGGCCTTAATTCCCATTGAAATTTCAGCTAAGTCCCCAAGATTGATGGCATATGAGGAAGAGGATGGTGTGAGGAATTCTGAAGCATTGCGAGAAAATTTGGATCTGATTGAAGAGCAGAGGGATAACACTGCCATGAAGATAGCTGCATATCAGAGAAGAGTAGCCAATTATTTCAATTCTCGGGTTAAGAACAGACCCATGAAAGAAGGAGATTTAGTACTTCGAAGATCTGTTGTAACCAACGCGCTAAGGGATGATGGGAAGTTACGAGCAAATTGGGAAGGGCCATACCACATCCTAAAGCTGATTGGACCCAACACTTGCATTTTACAAACTCTTGCAGGAGATACCGTGGGGAAAACATGGAATTTGAACTATCTGAAGTTGTATACAAACGATGTACCTGAGAAAATATCTGCAGTAATATAAGTCCTAAATGGGACCGTGGACGTAGGCACATTTTGCCGAACCATGTAAAAATGCTTGTGTGCGAATGATTGTCATTTTATTTAGATTTACAGAAAGGGAGCTCACACACGATCAAGCCCGTTGCCCCGCCTATGGCTCGGCAACGGGATAAAACACGATCAAGCCCATTGCTCCGCCTATAGCCCGGCAACGGGTACTATGGCCCGACAACGGGATAAAACACGATCAAGCCCATTGCTCCGCTTATAGCCCGGCAACGGGGTAAAACGCGATCAAGCTCGTTGCCCCGCCTATGGCCTGACAATGGGGTAAAACACTATCAAGCTCGTTGCCCTGCCTATAGCCCGGCAATGGGGTAAAACGCAATCAAGCTCGTTGCCCCGCCTATGGCCCGGCAATGGGGTAAAACACCATCAAGCTCGTTGCCCTGCCTATGGCCCGGCAACGGGGTAAAACGCGATCGAGCTCGTTGCCCCGCCTATGGCCTGGTAACGGGATAAAACACGATCAAGCCCATTGCCCCGCCTATGGCCCGGCAATGGGATAAAACACGATCAAGCTCGTTGCCCCACCTATAGCCTGGCAACGGGGTAAAATGCGATCAAGCCCGTTGCCCCGCCTATAGCCCGACAACGGGGTAAAACGCGATCAAACCTGTTGCCCCGCCTATGGCTTGGTAACGGGGTAAAACACGATCAAGCCTGTTGCCCTGCCTATGGCCCGGCAACGGGGTAAAACGCGATCGAGCCCGTTGCCCTGCCCATGGCCCGGCAACGGGGTAAAACGCGATCGAGCCCGTTGCTCTGCCTATGGCCCGGCAACGAGATAAAATTCGATCGAGCCCGTTGCCTCATTTACAGCCCGGCAACGAGGAAAAATATGCTCAAGCTCGCCACATCGTGCATGATTCAATAACGAAATAAAAGTCTTGACCTCGTATCACTAAAAACAACAATAAAAGAGTAAATCAAGCAATAAAGAGCGGAGCACGTTGGATAGAATAAAGAAGAAAATATTTCATTGATAAAGCAATAGCTCTCCTTAAAAAAAAATAAAAAAAAATAAAAAGAAGAAGAAGAAGAAGAAGAGAGAGAGAGCAACAGCGAAAAGCAAACTACAATGAGGGCCTACTCGCGGGGGTGAGACTTGCGAGACGAACGCTTAGTAGGCCGAAATGACACAACAGGAATCTTAGGAGACACTGTGGGAAGTTCCCCTTCTTCAACCTCGGCCGTGTGAGGGACATCTTCAGCAGTTGCGCCAGGATCTTCTTCAATGGTTCCGGGATTGACCGCCATGCCTTCTTCCCCACGATTGAAAGGAAACGGATTCCAGGGGCCCGTCAAATTTTCTAAATCATCTACTAAGTAAGAGTCCAAGTAAGAAGAATGACTCATAGGCTCATTCGGTTCATATTGACGCCAATCTACTTGATGAGACTCTTCAACCTCGGGAGTAAGAAAAAGTTCAGGAAAACTCTCTCCCGGACGCTGAGATTCCAGATGGGCACGAGCTAGATAAAATCCATATTTCAGAAAGCTGAAGCGTATTTTCCCTTCCTATCTTGGCAATCTTTTGAGAGACGATATTCCTTCACTGCTTCTGCCCGAATAGCTCGGGCATCCCTACGACCTATCTTCAATTCTGACAGGCGTAAAGAGTGTTCCTGCACAAGTGCTTCATGTTATGCCATCAACTCAACATTCTTGTGCTCTTCAGCTTCTAGCTTAGAGTGTAAATCTTGAATTTCCCCTTGAAGGCCCGAGGTACCAGCGGAAACCTCGGACAACCGATCATGCATACGCCCAATCTCTGCCTCTGCATTCTTCTTCCCGAGCTCCGCCCGATGAGCACGACCCTTTAGCTCTTGACGTTCTTCATTCCAGGAAGATTGGCGTCTCCTTCAATCTGACATTTGGACCTCCACTTGCTCACGATAAGCCCTGTCCCTAGCATTGGAGGCAACGATTCCTTGGATCCCTTGCACCAGGAGCTGCTCTGCTTCATCTCTAGTTTGGGCATAGTTACCACCAATAAATCATTGTTCATCTCGAGGGAGAATGGTGGAATAAATGAGACGAGTGTCAATCCCTGGTTCAGTAATGGAGTCTGTCTCTAATACCCCTGAGGAAACTTCAAAGTCTCGACCACTAAGTTTCGTACCATCTCCGAGAATCATAGTGTGTCTCACATCGCCTAGAAGGGGAAGTATAGGAGGTGGCCTCAATGATTTCTTGCCTTCAAGACGGTGACGATCCTTCCTATTAGGAATTACGGGATGACGACATTCTTCCTCCACCTGGGCCATGTCACCAACAAACCGAGAAGACGAACTTCGCCTCCCTCGAGAATTGGGAGCAGGAGATGCAATGTCGACGGCTTCTTCATGAGAGAGAGGAATTGATGGACTTTTCGTATGAGAAGGAACTTCAGCACTCGAGTGGTCGCTTCTTGGACAACGTCGCCTTTCCACCCCAGTGGGAGAAACGCTAGCAGGCCTACGTGATCGAGGAGGGCGAGAACTTGTAGCTCTCTCGGTACCAAGGGCAGGAACTCCAGACGTTGTCGTAACACGTGCCTCCTCTTCGCGATGGCGTCTACGCAACTCCATCAACCTATTCAATCTAGCCATCTCTGTAAAAATCAGCGCAAAGCATTCAATATGGGAAGAATAATACAATAAAGGAAAAAAGAAGACAATGTCAAAAGATATTCTACCCCCAGGAGTGTTTTCCTCCTGAGGATCGAAAGGAGGATGCGAAGACGATTCAGGCATTTCCATCTCCTCCTCCCTGACTCCTTCCATTTCCTAATTGGATAGCGTAGAAGATTGAGGAGGAGCAGTTGGCGTCACGACCCCCCAACCCGCGATTCTGAAATTCTCCAAAGTCAGAAGGCTCATCAACTCAACAGGACCTTGTGCTGTTAGCATTTCTACAAGGCGACGATATACGCCCCGAACTTCCTTACAAGGAGGAAACCCTTGGCTGGCATTCTGATGGTTCCAGTATAAAGGAGCATCCCAGCTAGGCAGAGGTTCTATCACCACCCATCGCTCTTCAAATCGATTGATCTTGTTAGGAAGAGCGTTGAACAGCTCGAAGCCCGACACCTTTTGGAGTGTATAAAGGGCGCGGTCTTTGCTAGCTTTTCGTAATCAATAGAAGCAACTGAAGAGCATCAAGGAAGGGACTACATCCCTCTGATGGCAAAGCACGGAAAAACCTACCATCTGGGCCCAACCGTTAGGGTGAAGTTGGGCGGGAACAATTTTATAGTGACGCAACCATGCCATGGCGAAAGGCGGAAGGGGAAAGCGGAGTCCCACCTCAAACGAAGCAAAGTGAACGCCAAGGGAGCCCTCATCTACTTGGGAAGGATCCGACTCATCAAGACGAGGATACCTCACCATAAATCTAGAAGCGGTGGCATCATAAATCTTCTCAAAAGCATCGTATCGAAGCCGAGAACTTGAAGTGTCAGGAATGTGCACGGGGCCGGGGGTGATGCCGGTCTTCTCCTCGACATATTAAAAAGATTCAAAATCGTTACCTTGTTACGACAGGAAAGACAGAAGGTCACAACAAGCAAAACACCTGCACGCAAAACAAAGAATATCAGTACAAGGCAAAAAAGAAGCAACCGAAGAAAAATCAAGCGATCGAAGGCATAAAAAGACGCGGGGAGACCGGGACCACTCGGCCATAAACGAGTGGGGGGCCACTCGGTCATGACCGAGTGGCCCCCCGGTCGCACGCCCCCAGTGATGAAAGTGTGACGTGGCCCAAAAAATGCGTTGAGATCTGAGAGAATTTGAGTTTGAAGACGACATAGTTGATCCTTATGAAAATCAAATTAAGACTTGAACCCCTATTTATAGGGGCTCAAAAAGTAAAAAAACCCCGAAGCTGCCAGATGAATACAGAAAATGAAGAATAAATACGCATAAATGGTCTTTCGAAGGTAAGCAAAATACGGTAAAAAACCATGCCAAAATTTCCTGGGATCTTATGCTCTTTTACCCGACCTCTCGGCTAAAAAAGCAGGGAGCAATTGATGTACCCGGAAAGACGAAGTGGATATATGATCAACTGTGGGCCCCAATATCAGTGAGATAAAGCATAGACGAGGAATCGAGGAAAACCCACTCGGCTGGGCCGAGTGGGTGTCCACTCGGTTGGACCGAGTGGACTGCAGCACTCAACACAACCGAGTTGCCAAGACCACTCAGCATAGCCGAGTGGCTAAGGCCCCCCCCCCCCCCCACTCGGCATAGCCGAGTGGGGGTCCACTCCGCATTGCCAAGTGGGATCCACTCAGCTAGGCCGAGAGACCCCACTCGGGAAGCAACCAAGTGGGGGTCACTCGGCACCATGCCGAGTGACCCTTCGGGATTGGCGATGCAACTGAATGCCACCTTCTCGATTAGCCAAATGGGCCTTGAAAACCACAGAATGGGCCACGAGATTTCTGGAATGGGCCACGAGATTTCCGCCGAGAATATCGCGAGGCCTCCCTCGCCCACTGCTATAAATACAAGGACCCCTCTTCATCACGAGGTACGCAATTTTGAGTAATTAAACGACAATTTCCTCATTTTCTCTCGAGATCTGACTTAAGCATCGGAGGGTTTGCGCGGGGACCCCCACCTGCGTCCTAACAGTGCTCTCGTTTTGTAGGCCACTCGTCATCCTCAAGGCCACTTGTCACCAAGGTCACTTGTCGTCCTCAGATCACTCGGTCACGAAGGCCACTTGTCATCATAAGGCCACTCGTCATCCTGAGGGCACTCATCATCCGAGGGCACCCGTCATCCCAAGGCCACTCGTTCATCCGAGGCCACTCGTCACCTAAGGCCACTCGTCATCCTCAGGTCACTCGGTCACCAAGGCCACTTGTTGCCCTCAGGTCACTCGGTCATTTTAGGCCACCAGATCATTTTTGGCCACAAGATCATTTTGGGGCCACCAGATCATCAGCCCACCAGATCATCAGCCTTATCGGAGCAT
Organism: Diospyros kaki; assembly: GCA_036245055.1. Taxonomy (NCBI): domain Eukaryota; kingdom Viridiplantae; phylum Streptophyta; class Magnoliopsida; order Ericales; family Ebenaceae; genus Diospyros; species Diospyros kaki. The sequence goes on from BSEG01000016.1 coordinate 39,119,708, forward strand.
CAGCTCTATCGGATTATCAGACTTGGAACTCTGTCAGATCTAATTGCTCGTCAAGATTCTCATCAGTGAAGGCACGACTCCCAAGACTCTTGCGTCTGTCCGCAATTAAAAATAAATTGTTGTATTTTGGCAACATCATCGATTTTCTTTGTAATCTTGTAAGGACCATACTTCTTTGACTTGAGCTTGTTCTACTTTCCTGCTGGAATCCGTTCATTCTTCAAGAATATCATGACTTCATCTCCAACCTCAAATATCTTGTGCTTCCTATGCTTGTCAGTTGTCGCCTTGTACTTCTTATTTGTGCAACTTTTTTTTGGCATCTTCTTGAACCGCTTGAACTTTTCTGCTAAGGGAACATGAGAAAAGACATTCCTCCCCTTCTTAGCCATGGGTCCAGCCATTGCCATGTTTGTTGCCCACTACCTCCATTGTATTATTACTGTTAGATTGAGGATGTTGAACATTCTATCTTGAGCGCTTCTCTAATTTGGTAGATTTTATCATAGGTCCTTCTCCTCTCATTAGTTTTCTTGATTTTGATTCCTCTCCTCTCATTAGTTTTCTTGATTTTGATTCCTCATTAGCTTCTGAATTCATTCGTAGATTTTTTTTGCCTAAAGAAGCATTTTTTTACAACTGTTTTGAATAAAAGCTTATTCCATGACTACCAGCAGTCTCTTCATCGCTTAAAATATTAATGCTTAAATCCTCCTCTGGTCTAAGCACTTGATCAGCTGAGTTAACTAGTCTGAGAGATCCAACACCCCTATCCATAAAGAGACCCACATGACCATCTTGCTTTTGCAATCGCGAAGGTGAATATGTTCCTATTGCCTTCAATTCAACCATGCCAGATCTTGAATACATTGTAGAAGGATTTGCTACCATGACCTCCATCTCCTTTACAGTCGCAAGCCAATTAGAAGAAACACTACCATCCTTGGGTTGCAAAGCAATGCCTGAGCTCTCGGGACTGGAAAATACCCCATTATGAGTCAATAACCTTGAAATTTCTGTTATGTTAACAACATAAATCAGACTTGAGTTTACAAACGTTAAGGTTGTTGGGACAATATAATCTTCAAAATCAAGCTCCAAACTCATCGTTTCCCCAATGGTTGTGTTGTTGCACATTCCTCCTAACCCTTTTACCACTAGGGTTGGCTATCATACGACCAAGATCATCCTCATCGTTGCTATCATCCATCATTGGTCTTCTAGGATTAATGAGGACAACATTAATGGCTGGTCTTCCCGGTTTAACATAGTCGGCTTGATTCACGCTATTAGTCCGGTTCCGATTATCCTTAACTCGTTGTAAAACGCCCAATTGGTTGCGGATTAGCTCCAATTGCTGCTCTATTGTACGAGTTATTTCCCGTTGTTCTTCGATTGCACTCCAAACCGCAGGCAACCCCTGATCACCGTTACGAGGCTGATTGCTACCATTACCTTCAAGATTGGCCATCTAATTGATTGATGAACCACTCTGATACCACCCGATGCAGCGTATAGTGCGTGTGTGAAGAAAACACACCAAAATAAACTCTTGAAAAAACAAACTTCAATGGCTGAAGTTTGGCTTTCAAGAAGATGCAAAAACAAGATTGCTTTGCTAAGAAAATTCAAATAGGTTGTTGAAATTTATATTGTGAAAACTTGATTACAATCCCTAATTTCTAAGTATATTTATAGTGTTTGGCTAATCTAAGTCCATCTAATATTTGTAAATAAAATTCAATTAGAATTCTAATAAAAATAAATTCTAAGTAAAAGTCAACTAGAATCCTAATAAAAATAAAACTCTAATCAAATATGAATTAGAATCCTAAATTAAGTAGAAACATGAAGTAGAATTCTAAATCAAGTAGAATTCTAAAACTTAAGAAGTATTAAAATATTATTCCGGCGTAGTCGGGTCAACCTTGGGCCGGGTCTTGATCAGTGACCGCATCATTAGGACATATCTCGAGCCTTACAATGAAAGTTCAAACGAGAAGATCTAAGAAAAAAACTGCAATACATAACTCCTAACAGAAGGAAAGTATATATATGAGTTAGGAGAGATCTGCATCAGCAACATCAAAAGAGCCAATCAGCAAACAGCTTCTACCCTAAGCATAAATGGTCGGAGTGCAAAGGCACACACATAAATCGAACTGCCAAAATACGTGGGAAGCAGGAAAGAAGGCACTCACATAAAGGAGCCCTCAGAAGCAGGATCTGCCCTAAGTATTAGTTTGGTACATTCGCGCGAGGTATTGATGCAAGAGCATACTATCAACCCCCGGCTACTCCCCAAACAATGACGTAGAATGCAAGGCATACTTGTAGTCCAAGTCACTGTTTTACATGAAGGTTGATGCAGGAGCTCTGTCAACCCTCTGTTACTAAGCAGTCCAAAGCCCAGTGGAGTAGGGAACCAACATACCAAGAGAATTGTCAAATCAAATACCTCCTTCAGCATTAGATTAGTGCACTCGCGCGAGGTGTTGATACAAGAGCATACTGTCAACCCTCCGGCAACTCCCCAACCCATTTTAAATACTTAAACCCATTTAAAGAAGTGAATTGTCATTGTCTCCCATTTCAAATCCATTTCATTTAAAGTTCAAACCTTAATGTGTTGTCATGTATCTTTCTCGATCTCTCTCTCTATAATCTATATCTTCTCATTCTACAATCTCATCCACCTATCAATGGTTCCGGTTAAGATTCAGACCGAACCTGGTTCTGATTTATTGCAGGTTTGGTACTAAATATATGTCCGATCACCCGGACCTGGTTCTGGAACCAATTAAAAGTCTAATAACGGTCCAGATATGGATTTGTTATTTCCAACCTGATTAGATACTGATTACAGGCCTACTCTCGTAATCCTTTTTATCATGAGAGTGTTGTTGTTGACATGCTATTCTTTAGGTTCTGTTAATTCCTTGCACAGCAGAGTCAATTAGTTACTAAATCAAATATGCCCATATCACATCTGTCCTGTTTAGTTACTTTTCTCCTTTTCTTTATATATTGTTTCTTAGCAGCTCTTTTGGTTCTAAAATGCTGATTTTGGATGTTGAAAACATTAGTTCACAAAACTATACAACCCCTCACTATTTTCTGGGGATGCATTTTGTATTTCTAGTTGAACTCTGAATTTTTTGTTTGACCAGGATTGAAAAGGTTTTCGTCAGCTATGAGATTTTTATGAGTGTCTTGGTGGTTCTCATACACAGATTATGCACCTTAGTCGTGGTTGTCTCTCTAGGCATATTATGCCACCTTATTAGTTGGTTATCTGACCAGGAAGATTCTGCACCTTAATCGTAGGTCGTACTGCAAAGGAAAGCTGGCCTTCTAGAGCTAATGGTCTAATGAGATATTAACTCACAGTGTTATGCTTGATCTAGAATGTTTCTCTTCATATGGGTCTAATCTCTCATTCCTACTGGGGCAGATGGCTGAGTGGATAACATTTTTGCTTTATACGAACAATGCATCAACTTTGATGTGGGCTACATGTGCTCTGAGTAGGTATTTTGTGAAAGAAGTGCAAAGTCCAAAAACTGGGTAATAACTAAAGCAGATAAGATATCAAAAGATTTGGATTGTGATTACTGTTAGAAGCCTGCAATGAACTTAATGGTCTTGTTTCAGCTGTAAGGAGTGAATTCAACTGAACTGTGACAATGGTCACTAATGATATAGTGTTGAGGATGATCTATTGTTAAGACAAATCCACATGGGAAAAGGAAAATCAAATTAGGTTTTAAATTCATTTTTAACAGATAATCAAATCAAAAGTTGATTTTCTTCTAATTTTCTGAGGCAACCAAAAACATAAACAAATCTAATCGTAATTTCTTCATTTTATTTATTTGCCATTTCTTTTCCCTTACTTTGTTCTCCACTGCCATCTTACTGTAAAGAAAAACTATATGTATCGATGGAAATGAAATCACATCCATCTAGTGGGATTAAGGCTTGTGATTATTCTTGTTACTGCTATTGATGAGAATCTTGTACGAAAGTTGTGATGAGTCAATGGGCATGAGAGAGAACAAATGCAATAACTTATTGTGCTTTCTGATCAACACCATCAGTTACTCTGACAATGAAGTGCCTGATAATGCGTTGCTTCCACATGACTACAGAAGCAAGCAATCTGCAACTTTCCAAAAATGATATGTACGTCAGTTATTCTGACAATTTAGTGCCCGACAAGTGGCTTATCTGTCATGTTATGAACACTGTTCTGTTGATACATTAGCTATGGCTGGCCTTCCAAATCCTGCTGAAGTTTATTTGAAATGTTTGATCTTACTCTAGTTATCCTCTCTAGCAGAACTTGCAGTGCGGGGAGAGTGTTACGATTGAAGGCCAAACTTATACCATTTCAGCTGTAACTCATCGTTACCAGCTCCGGAAGGGAAAATATGAACCTAGCGAGAAGAGGCTTGACGTTTTGTCCACTGGGAGGTACATATTGAACTTATATCTGGAAGATTTACTAGAAAAATCTTGACATGGATTCTCAAGTATGTTCCCTTGTCTCGTAGAGTGCACAACTAATTTGAGATCAATATTTCGATCCATGATCATCTTTGTTACTAACTGTTGCCTAATTAGCTTTAAATTCTTCAGCTAGATGGGCCTGTGTACAAAAGAAACATACCCTGATTCTCCAAATGTAGACTGAAATTTGTTTTTGGAATATTATATCAATGCTCTAGTTAAGTTTGGGAATGTGATGTGGCATTGTCAAAGATTGTGTACATTTTGGGACAAAAAATAAAAATAAAAAGACATGTTGGAATATTTGGTTGCTGTTCAGAGCGTTACTAGCTTCATGGCCAACACAAGCCCTGAATTTACTGCACTAGAGTTTAGGGTGTAGGTGGGATGTCTTCCTCACATTCAACAGCCATGGAAGCTGCCATGCCCATAAAAATATCTCATATGTTATGAATTGAAAATTGACAATTGATATCATATGAGCCTCATATGATATGGGCTGCCGTGTCCCAATGTGATGGTTCTCCTAAAAAATTCCATTGGGTTTAGTGATGAATGAATTAATAATATTATCACATAAACGTAAATAGAAATCATTGAACTCATGGAAGATATCTAAGTATTATTTGACTTTATGAAAATTTATAATATTGGCAGTCATATTTTGCCTAATTTTATGAGTGGCGTGGCAAGTTGGACAAGATTTGATAGCATACTTGTGTTCATTGACCATTTTACCTTATGCATTTTTTTTTTTAAAAAAAGAAAATTGATTTTATTTTGAAAAATCTACCTCAAAAGGGATTTGAAAACCATTTGTTAGGAAGAAAATAAATATGACCCTTAATTAGAGATTTGAAAACCAAACCAAAGCCAAGTAAGTTGGCATTGGAGAAAGACATTAAATAAATAGAAGTGTTGGGGAATTTATTAAGGTTTTGAGTTTGGGTTCCATATACATTAGTTATTCTCTCACGAATGCTTGGGTGATATAATTTTATTTACTAATAATATAATTTTTTGTCCACTTAACTAGAAATATCTTTTATTCTTAAATATAAATTTTATATAATAAAGGCAGAATGATAAGTCATGGGCATCATTGGTTCCCTCAACCTCAAAGAGACAATTAATTATTTTTGCTTCGTAGAGTCAATTTGATATATCTTTTAAATGGAAGGAGTCGATATGTAATTTTTGAAGTTATAATTTTTATAATTAATAACAAAATGGTCAAATTGGAGGAACTTAAGCAGAAAGACTTGGATATATAAATTTTTTAAACTTCAAAGAGAAATTGATATAATTTTAATAATATAAAAAATATAAAATAATAGATGACTTGAGTGCCATTTTGAACATAATCTCCCCAACAAACTCACCCACATTATTTTTCTTTTTCTTCACTCTTCTATGTTTTTTTTGTTCTTACAATCGCCTTTCGTTATCAACCTTCTTATTGCCATCGTCTCACCTCTCGTTGTCTCGTCGCTGCATTACCTCTTGTTACTTCGCATTTTGAGCGCGATTATCACTGCATCTTTCTTCATCGTAGAGAGAGAGAATGTAATAAAGATCGACATGTGAGAAATGAGGTAACAACAACAATAAAAGAGTTTTACTACAGAGTCAGAGAGGGTCACAAAGAGATTTATAGAAAGGGGGCAAAAAGACAAAATTGTCCCCGCCTATTTTGCAAATTTGTAAAGTGGGCCACTGTCCCGCACCTACTTCTTTTCTCTTCCATCCCATGGTCGTTGCCTTAGCCTCGTTGTCGTCATTGCCTAGCCTCGCTGTTGTGCCTTCGTCACCTCGTTGCCATTATCGCCTCGCCTTGCCTCACCAATTGTTGCAGGCAAGGCGATGTGGCGATAACAGTAAGGTGACGGAGATGAGGCGAGGCAAAAGAGACGTAGTGACAAAGCGAGGCGATAGTAGCAATGAGGCAAAGGCAGTACTATAGGAAGGGAGATGAGAGAAGCAGGTGTGGAGGCAATCCATGGGAAAAGAGAGAGGAGAAAGTAGGGAAAAGGCAAAATCATTTTTTTGCCCCATTTCGATAAGGCGATTGGTAAGCCCGTTAAATTTTTTAGACTTTTCCAAGATAAAATGTGAAAAAGGTATGATGAAGAGAGAAAGAAGGAGATAATAGAGAAAAAGAGGGGGTGAAAAAGAAAATCGATGAGATTCCACAAAATTGACGAGCCTGAGTAAACAAAATTGCACTTGGATGAGTATGTAATTCTCCTATAATTTTTTTTTTAGATTATGCGTAATTCTCCTATAATTGAAGGGTAGGAGGGGGACAAAAAAGGAAGATGTGCAAGCACGTGGCCGGCGACTAATCTAAATATAATAATAATAAAAATAATTGACTAGCGGTTGTACCTACGCACTCCACCACGCGCTCTTCTCTTAAAGCGCGTATTGACAGGCGAATGAAATTAGAATGGATATCATATCATAGTACCAAGCAAAGCAAAAGGGGAATTAGAAAGGACAATTAAGTGTCGGGATAGTTTAGGCCCTTTAGGGTCTTGCATAATTTTATTTTTGCAAAGATATATTATATATCTACCCCTCGTCTCTGCTCGTGTCCTCTGTTCCAATCCTTTCGTGCTGCTGCTTCCATTCTCCACCATGCCAGGTGCTGCGGAGAACTTGTCTTCCGATGCCGCCGGAGCCCCCGATGTTGTCGACGTCAAGTATGGGTTCTCGAGGCCGGAGATGTATAAGACCAACCTCGCCGGCACCGTTGACCCCCCCTACGATCGCCACGTGTTCCTCTGCTACAAGACTTACGATTCTTGGCCTTCTCGCGTTGAAGGCCCCGACAATGATCCTCTTCCCAGGCTTCTCTCTGCTGCTCTTAAAGCTCGCAAGGACGCGATCAATGTCAAGGTTTGTCTGGATTTTACTCAACGTATGAGTGATTGGATTCTCGTAACTGCAATAACGTTTGCGTTTGAAGTTTACTGCATCTCAGATTCAGTTAACATTAACGGAGAGTTGAAATTTTTTGTCTAACTAGTGTTCCGTTTAGCAGACTCGTTTGACGGTATGTGAGGGGCGCGACGGAACTGAATTTTCTGACGGAGATGTACTGATTTTCCCTCAAATGATCAAATACAGGTATATCAGGCGGATTGGTTAGGCTTTCAATGGCTATTGTTTATTCATGTGAAGTACAACTCTTTAATTTCCCCAAAAAGGAATTTTCGGTACTAGCGAATTAGGTTTTTAATTTTTTGTTTTGCTTCCTTGATATGATAAATTTGACAAAATAAAGAATGGAAAACCGTGGTCTAGTGAATAATGTCCTCACTTCTTATTTATTGAGTTTATTTCTTGATCAAAGGGGTTTGAAGGATTCAGATGTGGATGGATTCGTGGAGGATGTACTTGTGAATGGCAAACCATGGGCTTCTGGAGTGGAGGAGGTGTTGTCTGGTTCTCATGTATTTATTTGTGCTCATGCTAGTAGAGATCAGAGGTGTGGGGTTTGTGGACCGGTTCTTATTGAGAAGCTTAAAGAGGAGATTGAACTGAAGGGACTGAAGGACCAGGTGTTTGTGAATGCTTGCTCACATGTTGGGGGTCATAAATATGCTGGAAATATAATAGTTTTCAGTGAAGACAAAGAGGGGAAAATTGCTGGTCACTGGTTAGTTTGCATTTGGTTGCACTTTCTATGTTTCTTAATTCCTTAAGAATGAAAGTGACTCAATTGGCACTCTTATGATGTTGATAAATTGTTCTTCTTATTGTCTTTGCAGGTATGGTTATGTGACTCCAAATGACGTGGGTGAATTGCTAGATGAACATATTGGAAACGGAAAGATCATAGATCGTCTTTGGAGGTTTGTCTTTGAAGTTTATTTTTCTGTTTTGTTTCTTGTGAATTGTTTGGTTAATGTTGCTGTCATGACTGTTAATACAATTCCTCTTGGAGAAGCTAGATGAATAATAATACAATTCCTCTTTCAGAAGGTAGATGAATAACTTTATGGCATGTTGACTAAAATTGTTGTGACTGTGTTTGGGCTGGGGATAATCTGTGGGTTATGCAGTTACTTTACTATTGCTGAATTATATTTAACGAATATTATGTTTTTGTTGGTTGATAGGATGGGAAGTGTAATTAGGGATTGTGACTTCTATTTTCTGAGAAATGAACTATTCATATAGTGTGGCACTGTGGCATGGCCATCTGATTGTTATTTTTGTATTTTCATGCACTGGTAATCACTTTTGAATTGTCTTATTGGGTTAAGTACCATTTAAAGTTCCAAACATTCATATCTTAGAACAACAAACTTTCTTTGTTTCTGGCAGCATTTGGAATGAGTTGTCACGGAACCATGCCCAATTTTGCTGCGGATTTATTTTTTCCTGTTATGTTCTTTAATTACTTGCTATGTTTCTTTATTATTCCATAGATTCTCTTTTATTCCAGCTGGTCGTTAGTTAGAGGGGAATGTCCAGCTGTAAAGGTGTTTGGGAATAGGACAAAATAGTTGGTTATGGGAGCTGCAATCTGCTGTGGCAGCCCCTAGGATAGCTATATAAGCCCAAACAGTTCATGAGAAGGATTATCGAGAATCAATCCAGAATTTCCAGCCTACTCTCTGCATTCTCTCTAACGTTCCTCTATTCTCTCCCTCTACTTTTCTTCTTCTTTCCCCCTACACCTTCTCTTCTACTACCATTCCCTAGATCAACCTAATACACTAGGACGGAAGTGAACGACAGTCCAGCAACCGTGACATTGGTATCAGAGCACGACCTTGGCAGCAGAGGACCGCGTGGAGCAATGGCCGAAGGCACTCGCATGAAGAATATGGAATCACAACTCCAGTAAGTCACTTCGACCGTGGGAGAGTTCCAACATCGCGTGGACCGTTTGGAGTTGGGTTCCGAGAAGAATTATGAGGCTATTGGAGGACTCGAACGTAGGCTTGAAAACGGGTTGAATCAAATGAGGGAGGATCTCAACCAGATGAGAGAAGAGATAGGGAATCAGCTTCAGCGATTCATGCTGATGTTTACCCAGCAAAACCAAGTTAGAATAGCTCCTGACTTCCCTCCTCGGGTTAGAACGGAACCCATCCTGCCTAATGAAAGGGTGAACAGAGGCAATGGGACCTCGAAGATTGAGGTTGAGCAAGACGATGAGATCGAAACGGAAACAAGGAGAGGAAGGGAGGACAGAATTGCTCCACTTCAATCAGGATTCCCAATGCCGAGAATGGAGATTCCAGTATTTGAAGGAACTAATCCTAGGTGGTGGATCAGGAAGTGCGAGCGTATGTTTGAATGGTATAACGTACCAGTGGGAAGAAGGGTGGCCCTGACTGCAGCTTATTTTGACGATGCAGTGGATGCATGGTTCCATGGATGGACCCAAACGAGGGAAATGTACACCTGGCGGGAGTTTTCCGAGAAGCTTTGTGAAAGGTTTGGGGAAAGGACCATGTCGGACACTATAGAGGAATTTAATAAGTTGAAGCAAGCGGGGAATGTTGGGTCTTACTTGAAGCGTTTTGAGGAGCTGAGGTCGTTGATGAGTGACAATGATCCCCACCTGTCGGAAGCTTATTTTGTTTCCAGCTTCCTTAGCGGCCTTAATGAGGACTTGCGACCGATGGTGAAAATGATAAGGCCTCGGACGGTGGAACAAGCCGCCGAGAGTGCCAAGCTGCAGGAATTGGTGGTCGAGGCCCTTATGAGAAAGCAGAGGCAGCAACAGAAGGTGACCACTGGTGGAAATTGGCACCAAGGGGGGAGCAGTAAAGGAACTTACAGAGATCCTGCTAAAGGAGGAAGAAATAATGGTGGTCCATATCAAGGAGGACGGGTGGAGGAGACTAAGAAGCTCCCTGGCGCATGTTACAGGTGCGGGGATAGGTACTATCCGGGGCACCAATGCCAACGCCAACTGTTACTGCTAGAAGTAGACAGAGAGGGCGAACGGGATGCTGAAGAAATAGAAGAGGTCAGGGAAACTGGAGGGAAGAACGATGGAGAAATATCCCTCCATGCCCTCAAGGGGATTGCCAACAAGAAGATAATTAAGGTGGAAGGAAAGGTGAAGGAAGGCAGCTTGTCAATTCTGATTGACAGTGGGAGCACCTATAGCTTCCTTGACAATAGCACCGCTAGAAAGCTTAAGTGCCAGCTCACCGGAACACCACCATTGAGTGTGGTCGTGGCTAATGGAAATCGGGTGTTGAGCAATTCGGCCTGCCTGGGTTTCATGTGGAAGATGCAAGAGGAGGAGTTCGAGGCAGACCTTAGGTTGCTGCAACTAGGAGGTTGTGATGTGGTGTTAGGAGTGGATTGGATGAAGGGGGTGAGCCCCATAAGCTTTGATTTCAACCGAATGGAAGTCTCGTTTGAAAAAGAAGGGAAGAGGATGACGCTTACCAGCGGGCAGGAGGTGGTGACCTGTAAGATGATCATGGGTAAGAGGTTGCAGAGAGTCCTCAAGAGCAAATGAAATTAGTTCACACAACTGTTCTCCATTGTGGCAGTGGAAGAGCTTCCTGGTGAAGGGGAGTTGCGACTCACTGTCTGCCATCAGCGAAGGAGTGACGATCAGGTATGCACATTTCCCTTAATTGATGAATTGTTGGCTGACTTTAAGGACCTCTTTGTGGAACCTAAGACCCTTCCTCCTAACTGAACTTTGGATCATGCCATTAACTTGAAACCAAATGTAGAGCCCATCAATGTCCGATCCTACCGTTATCCCCCCATCCAAAAAACTGAAATCGAAAGAATGGTCAAAGAAATGTTGAGCCAATCCTTCATTAGACAAAGTCAAACCCTATTTGCTTCCCCTGTCCTATTAGTAAAGAAAAAAGATGGCACTTGGCGTTTTTGTGTAGATTATCGCCAACTCAACTCCCTAACCATCAAAGACAAGTTTCTCATTCCCCTTGTTGAAGACCTTATGGACGAATTACACCAGGCCAAGTTCTTTTCCAAGCTAGATTTGCGTTCGGGCTATCATCAAATAAGGATGAAGCCCAAGGATATCCACAAGACGGCTTTCCGCACACACCATGGTCATTTCGAGTTCTTGGTGATGCCCTTTGGGCTCACCAATGCCCCAGCCACTTTCCAATCTCTCATGAACCAGATATTTGAGCCCTATCTAAGGAAATTCATCCTTGTATTCTTTGATGACATCCTTGTTTATAGCCCCACTTTAGACCAACACCTAACCCACCTAAGAACCACTTTTGAGGTCCTTAGAAGAAATCAGCTATTCATCAAAAAATCTAAATGTGCATTTGGCAAAAATCAAGTGGAATACTTGGGACACTAAATCTCAGAAGAAGGAATCAGCACCGATCCCAGCAAAGTGGAGGCCATGCTCAACTGGCCAAAACCCACCACAATAAAAGCACTTAGAGGTTTTTTGGGGCTGACTGGCTATTACCGCAGATTTGTCAAGGGATATGGAATCTTGAGCAAACCACTTACCAACCTGTTAAAAAGGGGGAATTTCCAGTGGGGACCGGAGGCAGATGTGGCCTTCGAGGGACTGAAGTTGGCAGTAAGCAGGGTTCCCACACTTGGGCTGCCGGACTTCAACAAGCTCTTTGTGCTCGAGACGGATGCTTGCGGAGTGGGGATAGGTGCGGTGTTGATGCAGGATGGGAGACCATTGGCTTTTTTGAGCCAAGCTCTCAGCCCTAGACACTTGGGGCTTAGTGTGTATGAGAAGGAGTTTTTGGCTGTCTTAATGGCGGTTGAAAAGTGGCGCCATTACTTGGAGGCAGGGCGGTTTGTCATCAAGACAGACCACGAGTCCCTAAAGTTCCTGCTCCAACAGAAGCTCCAATCCCAACTCCAAAGGAAAGGGATGACCAAACTAATGGGTCTGGACTACTCAATTCAATACAAGAAAGGGAAGGAGAACCTGGCAGCGGATGCATTGTCCAGGTGCCAAGAAGAAGCTCAATCAGTTGCCATGACTGTGGTAATTCCTGAATGGTGTAAAGAAGTAGTGGACAGCTATGAAGGAGATGATCTTATTCAGGGTTTACTGGAAAAATTGGCTTTGGGAAGCAGGGAGACAGAAGGCTATATGATGAGAGATGGGCTGCTGAGGTATAAGGGTCGGATAGTGATAGGCCACAAGGAGCAGCTTAAAAGTAAAATCCTGCAGTCACTTCATGAGTCTCCTATAGGGGGACATTCTGTCATCCAAAACACCTACTTGCGGGTGCGGCAGTTATTCTACTGGCCTGGACTAAGGGAAACAGTCAAGAGATTTGTTTTGGGGTGTGACACATGCAAGAGATGCAAGCATGAGAACGTGGCATACCTCGGGCTTCTTCAACCCTTACCCATTCCAGAACAGTCATGGACAAGTGTGTCCATGGATTTCATCGAAGGGTTGCCACGTTCGGAGGGCAAGGATTGTATAATGGTGATTGTCGATAGACTCACGAAGTTCGCGCACTTTGTGGGACTAGCACACCCTTACACGGCTCAGGAGGTGGCTCGGGTGTTCACTGACTGGGTAATTGCCATGCATGGGGTTCCTAAAACCATCATATCCGACCGAGATAAGATCTTTACCAGTCATTTTTAGAGAGAGTTGATGAAAAGTATGGGCACTAAACTCAATCTATCTACCGCATACCACCCTCAGTCGGATGGACAGACCGAAAGGGTGAACCAAAGTCTCGAAACCTACCTTCGTTGCGTGTGTTTGATGCAGCCCAAGGATTGGCATAGGTGGCTAGCTCTAGCCCAGTGGTGGTACAATTCCAACTACCACACATCCATTAAGATGTCACCCTTTGAAGCTGTATTTGGGTTTAAGCCTCCAATTCTACCAGCCTTCGAAGATTGTACCTCAGCTACTGTAGTTGAAGAGTATTTCCAGCAAAGAGGAAGGGTGCTACAACAACTCAAACAAGAGTTGGCATCAGCCCAAAACCGGATGAAGCAACAGGCTGATAGGAGGAGGACTGACAGAGAATTTAAGGTAGGAGACAAGGTTTATTTGCGGCTGAGGGACCCTCACCTTAAATCCATTTCTAAAGGCCCAGTCTCTAAGCTCAGCCCCAAATACTTTGGGCCTTTTCCTATAACGGCTAGGGTTGGCAAGGTGGCTTATCGTTTACAGCTTCTCGAAGGAACCCACATTCATCCCGTCTTCCATGTTTCCCTACTAAAGAAGTCAACAGGGCAGGAACGGGTGAATCCAAAGTTGCCTATGCTACCTAAGGAGAAGGAAATCACAAGGGAACCAGCGGCCATATTGGACAGAAGAGTCATCTACCATCAAGGAGCTCTTCTTATGCAGGTGACTACTTATGCAGGTGCTAGTCAGGTGGCAAGGAGGATCTGGTAAGGAAGACACCTGGGAGTACCTTCCACAGTTGCTACAACAATTTTTCCGGACCGCCAGCCTCCTACATATTTCTTGAGGACAAGAAATTGCTGAAGGGAAGGGCATTGTCACGGAACCATGCCCAATTTTGCTGCGGATTTATTTTTTCCTGTTATGTTCTTTAATTACTTGCTATGTTTCTTTATTATTCCATAGATTCTCTTTTATTCCAGCTGGTAGTTAGTTAGAGGGGAATATCCAGCTGTAAAGGTGTTTGGGAATAGGACAAAATAGTTGGTTATGGGAGCTGCAATCTGCTGTGGCAGCCCCTAGGATAGCTATATAAGTCCAAACAGTTCATGAGAAGGATTATCAAGAATCAATCTAGAATTTCCAGCCTACTCTCTGCATTCTCTCTAACGTTCCTCTATTCTCTCCCTCTACTTCTCTTCTTCTTCTTTCCCCCTACACCTTCTCTTCTACTACCATTCCCTAGATCAACCTAATACACTAGGATGGAAGTGAACGACAGTCCAGCAACCGTGACATGAGTTTGTTTTGACATCTGTAGAGAACCCAATTGGGAATGCCAACAATAGAGCCATATCTACATTTAAAATTGTGCATGGGTTATTGTGTACAGTTAATTCCCATTTATAAACTCTTATTTTGTCCATGTTCCATGGATAAGCTTTTTACCTTTGATGGTTATACTTGCAACCGTAGATTATATTTTGTATATGTAACTAAAACATGTCTTTCTATATTGAGCCTCCATGTGCAAATACTTGACTGGGGATTGGGGATGGTCATCACCTCTTACTTTGGAAATTAGTTAGAGCTGTTATCCATACCCCTGCATTTGTTAATGAGGCCAAACACAGTGGGTTGGCCATCAGCATGGCATTTTGGTGTTTTTTCTTCAGAAAACCCATTTAGATGTGGATTTGAAGCTCCCAGTTAAACAAATGGGGATTATTATTGCAGGTCAAGTTTTTGAAACATGAATATCAGGTATGCCGGTATTGTTTCTCAGAAGAGGGCCTGTTAATGCTTTATGCTGCCACTGATCTTGTTTAATATCATCTCATAGCCACATGACATTTGAAATTATTTATTGTTTAAACTTTCCTGAAGAAAATTAGTTTAGTGGGGGGCAAAAATACACTGACAAATAGTTTTTAAAAAAACCAATTGCAGAAAAGAAAAAAAAATATACATATCTATAATATTTCTTTACAAGATCTCATACTAAATATCTATAAGTTTCTTTACCTAGTAAACATAAATCTTCAAGATTTGAAACTTGGAAGGAATGAAGAAAATGAGGGTGAAAACATGTAAAAATAGAAATTGTGATGAACCAAAAAGGCCATCTCTTGATAGATCAAATCTCTCTCTTTAACCCTACAAGGTAAGGAGCCTTTAAAACTAAAGGCTTGAACTGCTTAACTTATTCGCATGATGGAATCAAACTAGAATACTAAAATTATTTAATATATGACAGTGCTTGATAACTACACATTTAACTTGGGCCAACATATACGTTATAATAGTTTATATGTAACTTGGACCAACATCTACGTTAATTGTAATAATTTATATTTATTATAAATAGTTCGAAGAAAAGGCCAATCTAAATTGGTCTAACAAAATAAATAATGTAAATAATAAAAATTGCTTCAAATGTTACCCAGTGGTATTTGAACCTGCGCTGCCTCATTGTAGAACCAAATCTTAACACTTAAACAGCTCAGCCATGCTGCCACTCTTAGCAACTCTTACACATTTAAAAGGTCTGGTTAATTTAAAAGTTAATGTCACAACAAATTAATTAATTTTTATTTTCCAGAGGGGGTGCCGCCCCCCCCCCCTCCCAGCCCTTAATCGGTCTTGTGCTTGAAGGCAAGGAGTGATCCTTGTGTAGCTTGCTTGGTAACCAAAATGCATTTCTCAGTTTCTCTGCTTGAAAGTCTTCTTAATTTGCGTGTAGGGAAATCCTTTTAGTTTTTTTTTTTTTTTTCCTGTTTTTCTTTTTGTGTGTGTGCGTCTGTGGGGGCTCTGCAGTTGATCTATCTACTCAGACAGTGGAAATGCTGTGGCATCTGGATGTGATTTATTCTTTTGGGGTTGCAATCCCTCCTGTCTAGTTTTGTTTCCCTCTTTTGTCATTAGAATATGAGTTGGTTATCCAGTGTTAGGATAAGTTGTCCTCAAATTTTGGTTTAATAGAAATTGTCTAATAAAACCCTATTTGGGGATAGGTATATGAGGCTTAGTCCAATTAGGATTGTTGTCTATAAATAAACATCCTCGGTTCAGTTGTTAATTGGACCACATCTTGAGATTATCTGAGTTTTCGGAGTTTGGCCAACCAGTTATCTAGAAGGTTGTGTTTTTCGGGTGTTTCATAGTCAAATAATTGTGGATCTAGGCATTGGCGTCGGACCATATTAAATTTTCTGTATCTTGATATCTGTATTATTTTGCGGTATCTGATTCCTAACAGGTGCTGTCAGAGAGATCCTAACAAAGTGGTATCAAACCTATCCTAACATCCAGTTTCTTTATGGGTTTTGCTTGATAATGCATTTGTTTTAATTTAGGGAAATGATTTTTAGTTCAAAACTGGTGTGCTGAAAAAGCAAGTCGGGGGTACCCAAGCAAAAAAAGAAAAAACATTAGGGGTGAAATTACAGAACACGTGTTTGGCAGCCCATTTTCAGACTGAAAATCACTGTCATTTAATTTATCATCAAATTAATCTTTGCCTATTCAATTTGCTTATTATTGGTCAGCTCTTTCTAATTCCTCTGTAATTTTGAAGAAAAAAAAAACATAGGAACATGTGGTTAATCATGTCTGTTTGCAGGGGACAAATGGGTGCACCTGTTGGACATTCTGAAAGTGTGGGTGATAAGAAGATCGCTAATGGAGAGCGTCTGGAGAACACTGAAAAGCCCAAAGAAAATGGCATCCAAGACAAAAAGGAAGATGTGGGAAGCTGTTGTCAGGGTGCTAATGGATTTTCTTGCTGTAGAGATGGAAATTTTGAAGTGAAAAAAACTGTAGAAATGCAAGAAAAGAAGGGGGTGGGCAAACCTTCGAGCTGGATCGGGAATTGGGAGCAAACTGATGTTCTTGCAGCACTTGCGGTGGTCGGAGCAGCTGCAACCATTGCTGTGGCGTATAGCTTCTATAAAAGGTCAGGATGAAAGATGCTGTGTCTATCATTTGCTCTATTTTTGTTTGGCATTGTGAGGATGAAAATGAATGCCAGTATAAGAAGTTTTTGCTCAATTTTGGTTCCCACGGTGCCGGTTTGTATTAATGCTGAAAAATTGTCACTCTGTTGAGACGCCACGCCCATAGTTGGTATGAATGCAAATGCAATGTTGCTGAAACTTAGCTGATTAGGTTGAAGACGCCATCTATTTACCCGGATCAGGATGCTTTCTGAAACCCCCTTCTTCTGATTTGGTTGGAGCCGTTGCTATAACTGTATCGGTTGTATTTTCAATTTATTTCTTCACATTTTCATGAAATAAATAAAATAGTTTTATCTCTAATTTATCTTTGTTAAATTTGTTTTAAGGGTAATAATTACTCAAAAGGTGTGACGTACCATTTAAATTAATGATGCAACACTTTGAGCACCATTTTATTTGTCAACTCTGTGGAAGTAAAAACATTTGCATTTATGCCAAAGTTTGGGTTAAAGTGCTTCTCATTATGTAAAAAATAAAAATGGGTATATGCTCTCAGCTAAAATAATTGGCAAAGGACTAAAAAAATGCCATTCTATGTCTTGCATTATAAATTTAGTTTTGACTTCCAATTTTAGTAGTTAACCACACCAACTTTAAAATCATTTCAATTGTATTGCGCGGTCAATAATTCATTGAAAATATCTAACTTTTATTTTGATTTTTTATATTAGAGTTAATTTTTTAATTTTATCTACTTGAGAGATTAATTCTTTTTATTTAGTTTCAATTTAATATTACCATTTACCATTAATTAGTGATGTAAGTTTCTCCTGTGAGGGTAAGGTGAGATGAGATTATAACAAAAAGGTAATAAATAGAGTGTTTGGTATTGTATATAACGAGTCCAAACTTAAGTATTTTAGTATATTAAAATACTTTAAATTAAGATAAATTGTTTTATCAAATAATTATGTTTAAAACTCAATATATATTTACAAAATACTTTTATATAAGGAAAGGGAAGGAGGGGAAAGAAGACAAAGTGATTATATTTTTCATGAGGAAAAATATTTTAGCATAAAACAATAAAAATATATAAAATTACTAAAATAGGTTTCCTACCCTTTATATATTCGAAGATCAAAAGGGATGAAAATTAAAAAAAAATGAGGGGGAATGAGGTGATTACGTGGCCCGTATAGTTTCTCTTTTTTCTCTTTAAATTTCTGTAGAGGGAAAAATTATATTTATAAATAAATATAATAAATAATTTTTATAAATTGACGTAATGCATATAAAATTTATAATAATTTTATTTAATTATAAATTTTACGAATTACACTTTAGTTTATAAAAGTTATTTATTAAATTTATTTATGAGTATAATATTTTAAAAAATATGAGAAATCTACAAAAATAACACTTAAAGTGAGTTTGGAGAACTCAATAAATTCTTAAATTTTGTATAATAAATCTTGAAAAATGTTATACTTATAAGTAAATTTGATAAATAATTTTAAGAAATTAATGTGATACACACAAATTCATAATAGTTTTATATAAATTTATAATAATTTGATTTAACTATAAAATATTTTTAATTTTAAATAAAATTATTATAAATTTATATATACCATATTAATTTATAAAAATTATTTATGAATTTGACCATTCCATGTTTTAAGATTATTGTTCTTACGTTGTCTCTCGTTGTTTATATTTTTTATTTCAATCAAAAAGATAAATTGTAAATAAGTCATTAATCTGTACCTAAGTTGATTGTGAATGATATTAACCCTAAGCATATTTGTTATCTGACAGCATGGCCACTCCATGGTTTCCACGGACATAATCAAATGGTTGAGATCGTACATGTACTAGTCTCAAAAGTCTTGAATTTAACCGCTATATAAATGATGCATGATCTCGTATTCGAATCTCATTATTGAGTTATGAGTTATGTAATTTATCAATTCTACAAAAATTATGGACCTAAACTGGAAGACCCATAAGAGATTTCATCTTTTTTTGATCCAAGCATGGCGACTCCATGCTTTGTCTCACGTTAAGTAAGAGGAGCTTGATTTTTGGTACTTACTGGTAGTTGAGCGGCCGATACTCCAAGAATTCATTGATTGATTGAAAGCTCGGGGGGCGGACATATCAAGAGAAGGCCATGATGACGTTCAAGGGAGAAAATAGGGTTACCCGCCTCAAACTGTTCCTTCTTCCTTCTCTCTTCACTCTGTTTGATTGATTAGAGCAGGGAATTGTTTCTACCCCTCTTTGTTAGCCTTTGCAATCCAAATTCAATCTCCCATCACAGCTTCTGGATCAAAGTACTCCCCCAATTCATTGTTGTTGGAAGATGATTCATCAGTGCCTGTGCACCAAGCCTTCAATTTCCTACTCTTCGTCTTGGTTTTGTTCTGTTTCTTCCATCTCGATTCGAGCTCTGGGGCCTCTTAATTATCATCATTACAGTTGTCATCATGATAATTTCGGGTTCAGCAATTGCGTTCGTTTGTCATCTTCGACAATTGGTAGGGTTAGTGGTATTAGGTGCGAATCTGTGAGTACATCGTCGTCATCATCATCATCATCTTCTTCTTCTTCTTTTCATTCTTCTACTGCAAGAAGGAATGTTAAGGGCGAAATTGACGGAGTGAGACCATTAATGTCTTCAGCATCGGAGGCAGCAGTTACATCAGCTGCTGCTGCGGCGGATTCTGGCGGCGGCGGCGGCGTCCCGTTAAAGTCCCTGGAGAAACAGGGCGGCAGTCTAGGACCCTATACGGGGAGGGATCCGAATGTGAAGAAGCCAGGATGGTTGAGGCAGAGAGCTCCGCAAGGGGAGAGGTTTGAGGAGGTGAAGGACTCCTTGTCTCGTTTGAATCTCCACACGGTCTGCCAAGAGGCTCAATGCCCTAACATTGGAGAGTGTTGGAATGGAGGGGAAGATGGTATAGCCACTGCAACAATCATGCTTCTTGGTGATACTTGCACCCGTGGCTGTAGATTCTGCGCCGTGAAAACCAGTAGGAATCCTGCCCCGCCTGATCCAATGGAGCCACAGAACACTGCCGAGGCTATTGCTAGTTGGGGGTATGTTTTTCCAACTCCTGACTTATTTCCAGCCGTCTTACAAACGCCTTTTTTGCGTGAATGAATGTTTTTTTAGTCCTTGTTTTGGGTGTCAATCTATTGGAATGGTTCCATTCTCTTTGACATCAGGCTTAACTTTCTATTATATAGAAATTCGTTAATTTGCTTGAATGTTGCCATTTAAAGATGGTCATCTATTGGAATTTAAGCCTAAAAAGCCATTGACATATGAAGTTTGGTTTTTCTTCCCAAGAGGTGATGATTATAGTATTTAGACGCTCTAACAAAAGGTGAATGTTCAACAATTTTAAATTCAATGACTGACGAACAGTCTTTTGTGATTTGTCAATAAATAGGTGAAAGGTTGTCCAAATTATATTGTTTGACGCATAGAGCCAAGGAAATAATGAAAACAGGAGCTTAATGGAGCATGTAGAACCAAAACAAAATAAACTATTCTTCCTTCATAACTTTGCTACGCAAGCATCTTAGGAATTTGAATATGTTACTGTAAGATTGTATCATTGTGTATAAGGCTCTGTATCAGCATACGAACGGTTCTTCCAACTGTCAAAATTCAAAGGTGCAAAAGATCTGTCTTATATACATTTTAAAACTTTTTAATTCATTTTCATTTTTGTTTGACATTAAATTAGTGATGATGACTCATTAACTTGGTTGAATTCAAATTAAAAGAAAATACTGATGCTGTTTCAAGAGCACATTTTCCTGTTCCATAAGAAATATGTGAACTAACAAGAAGTATATGGTGGTAGTGGCACCTAGATTCAGCACAGTTTCCTTAAAGTAGGATACATCATTCTGCTGTTTCAGAAACAGAGTGGTTTTAAATCTTCTGTATTAGTTTCGATAAAGGCAAAAACTTGCTTTGTATATTCCCTTTCGCATTGCCTCTGGATGAATGGAGTTGGAATTTTGGACATACTATTCTGAGCTCAGCATTAAACAATTTGCTTGAAATCCTGAACCAGATATACTCTTTTCAGCTAGAAATCCCAAGGATAATTTGGTTTTATTTAAACTATAGTTTCAGTAAGAACAAATTTTCTTTTAGCAAGTTAGTGTGTGTAAATAGCCACAATTTAGCAACAGATAACCATCAATAATGTAGCTGGACTTAATGAATCTATACATATAGAATCTTCATTATTTGCCATGTTTTAGAGGAACTTCTCATTCTACCAAACATATCCATTCAGGTTACAGAAAATGCTGGGATAACTCATGGGTGAACTGACTATTTGTTTGAGGTCATAATAACAAGTAACAATGGAGGCTCTCTACCTGCGCTGGGGGGTGGGGATGAGGACCATGAGGTGATGCCCAGCCAAGCAAAAGACGACAATTCCAACAGATCAAGCGAACCTGCTGCTAAAAGATGTCTTTTATAAACAAAGGAGCAACCTTCAATAAGATATGGTAGAGCAAAATAAAAAAGTGCATTCCCAATGCACAAGGCTCCTTGCATTACAAGGATTGGGAAAGGATCATGTTTGTATGCAACTTCTCTCCCCCCCCCCCCCCCTTCCCTTTTTTTTGGCAAAGAGGTTGTTTTCACAACTCAAACCCATGATATTTGGTCACGAAGGAGCAACCTTACCATTGCTATTAAGGCTCACCCATAAAAGACGTCTCTAGTAATGAGGCTCTTTTCTTTGTGAGGACTAGGAGAGGATCGTCTCTGTGCTCAGCTTGCCCTTGCTTTCCAAGAGGTTGCTTCTACAACTTGAACCTTTGACGTTCCAGTCATAAAGGAATAAACTTACCATTGCTACCAAGTCTTGCTCATGGTAGAGCAAAATCATACTTTTAAAAAAAAAAAAGAGCCAAAAGGTCAGTTTTCCCCCATGTATGATACACCAATGGTCAGTTTAGTACTTACACATTTTCTTTTCTTTCTCTGGCCAAAATTTTCACCAATGCCCAAGTAACAAAATTTGACCAGTCAACAACTTGCTTGCATTTGTTATACCGCAACTGCTTTCACACTGGAATTTATTTCCTTATGTAGCATAGTGACAAGCAAAATAATTTATGGTTCAGATGTTATTCCATTCTCCTCAGAAATATTAACATGCTCTCTCATAACAGAAGATGGTAAATTAACTACCAACCACTAGTTGAGTTTTTTATGTTAGTTTCTCATTTCGTTAGATAGAAATATTCATTTTCGAGTATAATCATATTTTTTTCCTTCTCTAATCTACTTTACAGTGTGGATTATATTGTACTCACAAGTGTTGACCGTGATGATCTACCTGATGGTGGGAGTGGACATTTTGCCGAAACTGTCAAAGCCATGAAGGTATGTGTATTTCTCAACTGAAATTTAATTGCTAAAGTTCTGCATTTCAGCTTGACATAAAACAATCTGAATTTCTTCTATTCCTTGCTTGGTAGAAACTCAAACCTGATATCATGGTTGAGTGCCTGACTTCTGATTTCCGGGGTGACTTGAATGCTGTTGCTACTCTTGTACACTCTGGATTAGATGTTTTTGCCCACAACATTGAAACTGTGAAACGGCTCCAGCGTATTGTTAGAGATCCAAGGGCTGGGTTAGTTTTATGAAAACCATCTCTCTCTCTCCCCCCCCACCTGCAGTAATAATTTAGCTGTACTATTATTATAACCATGTGTCGATGTATACAATCAAGCTTCATTATTATTCATTACACATTTTAACCTAAGGCAGATTTTTTTTGAGTTGCTTTATCTTAACAAATCACATACCGGATGATCCAATGAGTAATACCATTTTCACTTCAACCAATATTTTCTACAGGGCTTCCTTTTAAAATTGCAATCATTAACTTTTTCTTTAATGGTTTTACTGTTCTTTTGTGAATTCTGAATATAGATCCCCCTGCGATTGCATTATTCATCATGGATTTCTCACCTAGGTTTCTTTTCTCTTCTTTTTGAAGCATGTATACTTGTAATGCAGAGCATGCTAGGAAAGGGAAAGGACAGGCAGTCAAAGAGTATAATGTTCTAGGAAGGGCTAAGTTACAAATTATTTTCTGATCTACTTGGAACCTTGTAGTTGAATTCAAGGGTTACTCAATCTTTATTTTGTGTTTTCACCCATTCAGAACTTCTAAAAGTTCCAACGTCAGAAGCTAAAATATCATTGCACGCCATTGTTAATCTTTTATTCAGTTTTATAGTTAAGGAGTAGTTCGATGGTTAGAAAATCTTCTGGAAGTCAACTTTTTATGGGTCCATAGGTCTTAATGTAATTGGAATTTAGTAGATCTAGATATTTGCAGCTGAAGATTCAAAGTTTCTGTTCTTGAGTCTCAATTATTGTACAATTAGGAGAGTTGGCCTTTCAAGTACAAGTATCATGCTTCAATTAAATAATTAGTATTTAGGTTATATATTGGCAAATATAGTTCAGTTCTTATCAGGTGGACTTAATGGGAAAAATTTCTTGCTTCACATGTACTGTTCACTGCAACCAAAGAGTCCCCATTAATCTGTAAAGCCACTCATGGAGCCATTGTAAGCCTTAAAACCACTCATTTGGTCTGTTTTAACTTTACCAAATACATAGAGTAGATATGGTGGCCAAGGGAAATTAAGTCCTCAACAGCTTTTCTAGATATGCTTAGCCATTACCACTATTTTTGTTATTGTTACTATTATTATTATTACTACTGTCAGTCACCAAATTATGGGTCAAGAATTCTACAATGCCTTCTTTAGTACGGGAGAGTTTTCATTCCTTGAAAAACCTCATGGAGATAGAGGGCACCCCCCCCCCTCCCCCCCAAAGATCAGAGTGGCTCCTATTGAAGATAAAATGCATGCGACACGATTAAACTGGTTTGAACATGTGAGAAGAAGACTAATAGAGACCCCTGTGAGGAGAGTTCTTAGCAAAAGAGACAAATGAAGACCAAGAAAACCTTGATAAACTTTTAGATATGATATGAGTTATAAAAGCCTTATTGAAGATATGGCTATAGATAGGGATTATTGGTGAGTTGGAATTTATATAGCTCACCCACCAATGGATAATGCTTGATTTGTTACTGTTGTTTGGACCACTTCTTTTAGTCGATTCTCACATGATTTAATGGAATGGTACCTAATGTGTGAGGAATTGGAAATCAGTTAACTGTCTCCTTCATTGCCTCCTTGCCCAAGAGGTCTGGAATTTTATTTTCCCAGATGGTGTATGGTGGGTGATGCGGGCCTCAATTTTAGATTTTTTGTACTCTTGGGATCAAGATCCTGACCATAGATAGGATCATAGGAATGATTGGCAAACTAGAATTCATATAGTTGACTTCACCTAGTATAATTAAGGTTTGATATGTTGTTGGTGTTTGGGTTTTCCTAGGGCTGTCGTATGAGATGTGCTTGACCACCACTTTTTTCAGGTTTCGTGGTGCATCTGGAGTGAAAATAGGAGAGTGCTTCACGGCATACAGAGTTCAATTTATTGTTTGAAAGGAACCATTATCTCTTTTCTATGTGGAGAGATGACGTTCTTTCATTTTTCTTTTTGGTGCAGTTCTTAGATAAGTTACTTTTGCTTTTAAATTTGGAGAAATTTGCTTCTTTTTATCTTGTTTTCTATATGGATAAAGAAGCACAAAACATCTAAGAAGGTGCTTAATTGTGTTGGACCGCATTAGATACCAACACTCAATATAGGCTTCTAAACATTTGTAGACACTTACCAAACATATCATATTATTCTATGATCTATGGCTTCGTTGATTCACCTATGCAAATTACATGGGATGAATTATTTGGAATTTGCAGCAAGAGGTTTGAATTGGCGTTGGTCAACATTTTATTTTACATTTAATTAGTCAGTTGTTGCTAATAATTAGTATTTGTGATTTTCCTTGAAAGATTAGTTTACTTAAAAACATATCAGGAACTTTTGCTGGGTTCTGCCTCTTAATTGCAGCAAAGACAATCAAGGGAAAAGAATTTTGGGTTCTTATAAAATTACCACCTAGGATTTGTTTGTCTTTAATTTACATATTCTTCTTAATTTTACTTAACCCTCGCTAAGTTGCTTTTGGTTTGTGCAAATACTCAACAATGCTCTCAAAGAAACAATAACAATATATCTGAGAAAGAAATGTAACTTATTCCAGAAATAATAGCAAAATTTACCATGCAACGAATTGGTTTTCTACTATCCACTAAGCACTTTATTTGGATGATACAGATATGAACAGAGCTTATCTGTTCTGAAACATGCCAAGCATAGTAAGGAGGGAATGATCACAAAATCTTCAATAATGTTGGGCCTTGGCGAAACTGATGATGAGATTAAGGAAACAATGGCTGATTTAAGAGCCATTGATGTCGACATTCTGACACTTGGCCAGTATTTACAGGTGAGATTATACCCAACTCCTTCCTGCAATTGCTTGTCATGCATTTCGAGCTGTCTCATCTTATGGTTAAAAGGGATTTGGACTTCCGCATTCCAGGAGTTTATAAAGAGATGGTGGGTGGCCTTAAAAATTTTGCATGTGCTTCATGTTGTATAGCTACGTATGCATGGTTATAGCTAGGAATATATAGGGAGATCTAAAATTAACTCAAGGCTGATCACTTTGTCAGCCTGAGTTGAGTACCGCTTTGGCTGAATAATGAATACAAGATTCATAAAGCTGGCACCTAACAGATTGCCCTTTGTCTTTGTTAGATGCACTGGCAGTCATCAACTTTGAGGACATTAAGATTGAAAAGTGTTTGTTTTTTTGTGCAGCCAACTCCATTACATCTAACTGTTAAAGAGTATGTTACCCCTGAGAAATTTGCCTTCTGGAAAGAGTTTGGAGAATCTGTGGGTTTCCGCTACGTGGCCAGTGGACCGCTGGTAAATTTCTGACCTATTTTTGTTTTTTAATTAACAAGCAATCATCTTGAGTTTCTACTTGCTCTAGAAGTATCAATGCTCACCTTTACTGGTTGAACCAGATACATCTCTCAAACTCAAATTCTTCAGGTCAAATGAAATTAATTCTGGAAAAATGACGAATCATTGGGGATGTAAACAAGTCCTAATGGCCTTACAGAGGATAAAATCACTGATAGAAATGATTGATGAGTTAGAATTCATTTGGACCCCATACAGGTTTGATACATTATTGTTTTTCATGAGCCTGATCATGACTAGACTGGATAAAATTTGTGTGTCATAAAAGAGAGTCAGAACTCATCTGTTTTCTGGCCAAATTGGAAGGAACTATTCGATTTACTTATGGGAAACTTTTAAAGCCTGCATTATATTTCCTTACAAGCCTCTCCAAGGCCCTAACCCATCAACTCTTTCAGGTTCGATCATCGTATAGGGCAGGCGAGCTCTTTGTCCAGACAATGGTGAAAGAAAGGTCCAGAAAAACCTCTAAATAGTTTGGTCAGATTTCTTGGAGGTAATATGCCCAGTTTGGTGAGTGTTGGGAGTTAGTTTTAGCCAATAGAAAGCAACTAGAATTGACTTCAAAATTGTTAAAGGAGTATAAGCAGTTGAGGGATCATCTTCAAAAGTTGGCCCCAAAAACATTTGGAAGGTTAAAAATTTGTGTAAAAGTCATGCATGCAGAGAACATTCATATTTGCCAAATTATTTCATTCCAAACAACAGTTGCCTTTGTATCTTTTAATCAGGTTTTTGTTTTATCCATTGGCTGACAGTTACATACTTTCTGTCCTTCATTTTGCAGCTTATCTTGTTGTCTTGATTTGTTTGCACGGTTCAATCACATGAATTTTTATTCTTTTCTTAATGAACTTGCTTTTTTTTTTTTGGGTTTAAATCTCAGTTAAACTTAATTTGGCTTGTCCTCTTAATGTTTAACGTTTGTCATAACGCCACATCAGTTATGTTCAGAAATCAAATGTTAGCTGCATCCTCTTGCATGAGCAATGCATGACACAATTATGACTGATGGTTCAAAAAGTCACGGAAGTGAGTTGCTTGCTCTGAGAGGGACAGAGAGGGTCTTATGTTAATATATATAAATGCATGTAGTAGAGGCATAATATCATAGCATCTAGAGATGGCCAATTTTTTTGCTCGTTTCTATGGCTAGGTATTTGACAAATTTAATTGATTTGGAGCAACTAATGGACTTGAAATATTTTTCTCAATGGGTCAGGTATGGACGGTGATTGATGGGTGGGTACAAGGCCTTTTATGATTTACATCTAGTCTTAACAATCTCTCAATGAAAAAGCCAGTTATACAGTATGGAGTGTGGACATGTGAGGGGAATGGGAATAGGAGGGATAAGATGGCAATGAGTAAATGAGGATTTAAGTGCATTATTTCATGGATTCCAGCTTTGGGGGCATACATACAAAAGAACTAGTCTATTTTCATTCCTAAAAACAAATTCCAAACATTATATGGTCAATTATTAATAATAAATTTCAAAATTAATAAAATTTTATAGTCTTTTGTTAATGATTATTTATTTTTTTAAAATGATTTAAATCTGTGAAGATATACCTATTTAAGATAAGATGAAGTCAAAGATTATTTGACCAGAGTTAAATCAAAGAATCTCTATTTAATTTTCAATTAGGATGAGGTGGGGATGAAATTTAACATTCCCATGCCTTGACTTAAATTCTACCCTAGAACTATATTTTTATAAATATATATATATACATTATCTATTTTATTAAACACAAAAAAATATATAAAAATATTATCTAACTTTTTTAGTTAGATATATATATTATATATTTTATTAACTAAGCAAGTAAGTCATTGTGAAGGTATGACCCATAGAATTTTAAATTATTATTTTCTACTAAAAATAAAAGTTTATACAAAAATGATTTGAAGTATTTTTTTTTATTTACAACACAACTTTTTATTTTTTGGGGATTGGGTTTGAGGCACCTCTACCTTACATTACGCCTTACTAGGGTGGGAAATGAGATGAAAATTTTGATCTCGTTAGAATACGAAGTGACAAGGTACAAGGCAAGATAATAGAGTTCAGAGTCAAAAATAGAGCAATCATGCTCTGCCCTTTTGGCAATAATGTTACACTTATGAAATTTATTTCTATTCACTCGAACTTTAAAAAAAAAAAAATCATAAAATGCAATTTTGAGCCTATTTACCCGCCTCTTGTATAAATAGGAAACACTAAAAACATGAAAAAAAAAAGAAAGAAAAAGGATCATGATTCATTAAGTTCTAAAGATCACTCATAATTAGTTTGTGCTGACTTTACATGGTTTTGTGTATAACGGTTAGTATTAGTAGTTTATAAGGAGTCTAATTATCTTTCAAATCATAATTAGATTATTTGGTGCTTGAAACTACTCAAACCATAATTTAACTATTTTGATAATTTAAAAAAAAAAATATTACATAATGGTAATTAACGTGCATGTATGTTACAGATAAATATATAATGTAAGACTATTAATTGTCAATATGCATACAAAAATTATTCAATCATATTTAAGAAGTATGTTATAAAGAATTTTGGATAATTTTTTAAATGATTAAATCATAAGTGATCACTAATTTTGTAAAATTATAATTTAATAGTTAAAAATGATTTGATTTGATGAGTTTGAATGCTATAATTTTTTTGTAGCTCACCCCTAACATAATTGGTTGATCTGTCAAGAGATGGCAAATGCCAACTCGGCCCGGCCCGACCCAACCCAGTCCGCCTCTTGTTTGGCGTACCCATTTAGTGCGCCGGGCCGAATTTGACCGTGAGGGAGGTGGGTCAAGTTGGGTCGGGCAATGGAAATTGGGGGCCCAGTAGGGCCCTATAGCCTTTAATAAATGGCCAAGCGAGCCGAGATATTTTGGTGGGCCACCCCCATTTTGGTGAGTCATCCCTATTTTTGGTGGGTCGAGTCAGATTGGACCGCGGGTCACAAAACACTGATCTGGTTTGAGCCGTTTGTTACAGTATCAAGTCGAGTCGGGCTAAATTAGGAGACGGGTCGATTGGGCAGCCCATGGACTGCTTGGCCCATTTGCCATCTCTAGGTTTGTCCATAAAGCCTAAATACAGCCTTATTATTTTGCTCATCGCGTGGCGTTAACCCAACCCCCATGAACATATTTCGGCCAGTAGGCTGGACTATCCATGATATTGGGCCTGAGCCCAAAATACTTACCTGGGCCTCTCGGCCCATTATTTGGCCCAACTGTCCCCTGCAATGTCGGCTTTAGGCTAGGCCCATCTTTAGTCGGTTTCATTCACTTCCGCTGGGAATTTTTGCAGCCCTGATGTGATCATCATCTTCAATCGTTGTTTGCCAATCGGAGCGATGACGGCGACGGCAGAGGAGAAGAGATCGCAACGAAAACGGAAAAGGTCGAGGCATCGCAAGAGTTCTACTGAAGAACCTGTTTCTATCGATCCGAAGCACACCAATAATCGTAAAAGCTCGGTAAACATCGAAGGCGAAGGACACTCTGCTGCTCATAGCCGTTCGATTTCGCTCGGAGACTCCAAATCCTCCGCTTTTCTCGAGAAGGTTCTTCTGTTTCTCTTTCTCAATTTTGATGTGCTTCGGTACATGCAGTTGAATTTTGGACTCTTGCTTCAGTGCATTAACTAATGAGTGTTTGTTTGGGGATGTTGTATGTTTTGCAGATGAGAGCAAGGTTATCGGGAGGCCATTTTCGGATGATTAACGAGAAGCTCTATACCTGCACGTATGTTTACTTCTGTTGTTCTGTTATTCTGACCGTGTTTGTACCTTTGTGCTTACTCCTTCATGGATGGGTAATTTCTAGTATCTATATATATATGCTCTTCAAATTTCTTTCTCTCATTCTTCTGCAGTGGGGATGAAGCGCTTAACTATTTTAAAGAAGATCCAACGTTGTTTAATATGGTGAGATTTTTTTGCTTAATTATTTGCATCTGGTTGCCGTTACATGTGCTAATGTGATCATCGAATTATAAAACGTCGAGACCGAAAAACAGAAAATTTGAGCTTCTGAGACATTACACATTGGTCTGTTTGTGCATATACTTCATAATTTCAACAACTCATTATTGAAGGACTTCACTTCAAGCATTTCGCCTATATTTTAACACTATGAAACTTCCCTTCTCACTATTTATTAACAATAACATCTAATATCAAATACTGGAAGACTCTCATCCTCTAACCCTTTCAGGCTACATGAATGGGCTTGCAAACAACAAACTGTGGAAGACTAATCCGTTTACTAAGGCTCATAGAGAACTTTAAACTCACCAATGTTTTAGTTTCCTATCGACATGTAGGATTCTTTGGTTCATTGTGTGTGTGTGTTTTTTTTTTTTCTCCATAAAACTGATTAATTTTTTCAGTGCCTTCAACTATCATGTTTTCTGTTTCTGACATGCAGTGAATTGACATGTTATATTTCACTTTCAAAAACCATAATATTTTGTTCGTGCTGAGTGTTTTTGCATGAAGAATTACTACTTAATGTGTATATCAACTCCTGACTTCTGCTTAATTCCAGAGTCAAATAAGCATGTATATGTCAATGTATTCCTTTTGTTTTGAGTTTGGTAGGGTTTCTTAATAAGTGGACCAAGAACAAGCATAACAGGTAAAATCAGGATAATTGGATATCATTGAAAGTTGTACATCTTTTTGTTTACTTTTGAGTGGAAGAGATCCTTGAAAGTTGTTTGTCATCTTGACTGGATGCTTCTCTTGTGATTGATCTATTTTCTTTGCCAATCAATTGCCTTCAAAACAACATGTTCATTCTTATACTTAAGAAATTTACCCAGTTTTTAGTTTTCCTTTAATTAAACAGTAATTTAAGCATGCCACATTTATGTTAAACCACACAATTTTTTACTCATGATATAGGCGATTAACTGTAATATATGATATGACAGACTGGAAGATCCTTAATCTCTTATCTCATTTACCATCACATCAAAGGACTTCTGCATAAAACAACTGATGTGGCTGTCCCAGAAAATTAAGTCCAAATGAAGTCCCGTAGCAATCTGAGTATGTCAGATCAAATTTGACTCAAAACTAGAGTTCTGGTGTGTAATGATTTTGCCAGGTACGGCAAGTACATCTGATATAACGAGCTCTTATAATTGCTTAATGCACTATATGTGATGTTATATCAAACAAAGGAGCATGTACTTCATGCAAAGACCATAAATATAGATATGAAATCTGATTGGATTATTTTGATTTGTACTTATACATTGGAACTTAATTCAAACCTCAATATCCGACACCCAAATTTTTGTTGTAGAGCTATATGACTAGATTTTGAGATTCTTATGGTCTCCAAGGTTGATAAATATTCTCCCACCCACTTAAAGGATCTCGAATTAGAGATCTATATCCCGATGATCCCATGAATGGGCCTTGTTTTGAATAGGGATTGCCATATTATCTTAGTTACTCTTTACTCCTATTTGGTCTTCCTACAACTTTGTTTATACCATTGATTGCTGTAAAACATTATTACTAAAGTACTGCCAACTTATTCTATGTTTCAATATTCTGCATTGTAACTTAGGTTTACTTGACCAGTATCATACAGGATATCAGGAGCAAATGTCACATTGGCCGGAGCAACCGGTTAATATTATATCAAAATGGCTGAAGGATCACAGCCCATCATTAGTTGTGGCTGATTTTGGCTGTGGTAAGAATGTAAAACCTTGAAATTAGAAATTTTCTGAATATATACCATCAAATATGGAGAGTTCTTAGTTTGTCTTTTGGGTATGATCTCATTGTCATCATATTCCATTGTATTACAGGGGATGCACGCCTTGCAAAAAATGTCAAGAATAAAGTCTTCTCTTTAGATCTTGTCTCGAACGATCCATCAGTAATTGAGTGTGATATGTCACATGTACATCTTCCTTTACAAGATTTGATTATGACATATGCATCTGCTTTTTTTAAATGGTTTTATTCCACTTTTGCTCTCACTTTGATTATGGCCTGTAACTTCTAACTAAATATTGAAAGGAGTAGATTGTTGTATTCTGTCCCCAGCGCAAAGATCTTCAAAGTGTGGATTGTATTGTATATAATTTTGAGATTGCAAGTAAATATAATTCAGCATGAGATGGGAATTTAATTGAAATATCTAAATCCTATTTTCATGGTACTGAACCTTTTAACTTCCCTGGTGAAAACGTGTTTTAATTTACAATTGTCTGTCAAAAAGATATAGTTTGGGCATCAAAAAGATTAGATTCAATTTTTATGAATGATGCAATTGAACTTCTCTTTATGATATAAGGTAATGGTCAAACTGGGGGGCAGGTCAAAGTGGCTTTCAGCTTCCACTGTAAGAAACACATTACATTATTTTTTTTCTAAGTGTTAGCTTGTGGTTATCTTTGTGGGCTCTTATAGTTGTTTTGACGCCCAACCTTGGTGGTTGACACTTTTGACAGTAAGCTCTGGCATATGGGATTTTCTCTACTTGAGCACAACTGCAATCATTTTACTGTTTTCTTTCCTGATGTATCTGAGTTTATTGAAGCAAAACTGATCTTTATAATGTAAGGACATTTTTTTCATTAATGCTTGTTCTAAGATTGTTTCAAATGATTCTTAAATAATTGTGCTTTTGACTGCAGACGCCCCTTGACACCTCGTTTATAGATGTTGCAGTCTTCTGCCTTTCTCTGATGGGCACAAACTACCCAAATTACCTTCAAGAAGCACACAGAGTTCTTAAGCCATCGTATGCATGTGAATTTTGTAGCTGTACATATCTTTTTGTCTGCTTTTTCCAGCTCATAATTTGAGAGGATGATGACCATTTGCAGTGGGTGGCTCTTGATAGCAGAAGTGAAGAGCAGGTTTGATCCAAATACGGGAGGGGCAGATCCGAATAAGTTCTCAAAAGCAATCTGTGCACTGGGGTTTACCCCTGCGTCAAAGGTAACATATTCATTCTCGCATATTGTCCCTTCAAAAAATGATCTCCCGTTTACCTTTGTTAACACACGACAAACATGTGCAGGATTTCTCCAACAAAATGTTTATATTATTGTACTTCAAGAAAAAGGTTTGATAGCTTTACACCAATTTGCTAACAAGATGACAATAAGTCATTTGCTTGCTTATTCAAGCTACATTAGTAATTGTTTTTATCTGTGTAGGAGAAGCCATCCACCAAGTGGAAGGAAATTGAATGGCCTGAGCTGAAGCCATGTTTGTACAAGCGTCGTTGAACCCTAAAACTACCTGCTTGTCATTGTTGTGAACATGCACGAAGGTTGAAGCTCATTACCTGGTACTTACTTTAGGGTGTACAGTTTTTTCTTATGCCCTGTTCTGAGGAAGACTAATGGTTAATGAAACTACTGGAAGTGGATGCATCTAACATTATATACATGTTGAGAGGCCAAGAACTAAATTGCCTGTATATCAATGTTAAGAAGTCTGAGAAAGTAAAAGAATAAAAGAAGCAAATTAAGCTCATCTTGTCTGAGGCAGGGCATGTTTTGGTACTATGGTGGCATGGCATTATTCATTAACAAGAAGTAATCTGGAAAATAAAAGTCATCAGAACTTCCATTAAACAATACATGCAAGATAATGGGATTCCACATGTCAAAAATCAAGCCTTCACATGATCATCCAATCTCTAAGATTGTTCAAAGAAATTGATACAATACAGTGCCTAGTCCTTGCTAGAGAAGACATAATAATGCAAGTTGCATAAATAAACAAAACTTGATGATACTCATAACACAACAAATCAAGAATAAATCACAAATTATATACCAAGTACCAAGAAAGAACCTCATTTACTTCTCAATTAAAACTTCCACAAATGCTCATTTAAGTCATCAATTTTTCTTAAAATTCTAACATTTAATTTTGATGAATCTAATGAATCAAGAAACAAGGAAGAAAACAATAGTCTATCACCCAATCTTACTTTCCAAGAATAATCCAAAATTTTAGAAAGCATTGGGATTATGGATATAAAACAAACAAACATTCATGTCTGAATTTATATAAATTCACATGAACCTATAACACACAAATTCCAACATCTTATTCATAGCAACATGAATGTTTATGGGAACAAATATAGATTCTTAGAATTTATAATAAATAAAACAAATAACATTCATATTTATGTAACTGAATACAAATTCACAAGAATTTATAATTAATTACTTATATTATTTAAATTTGGGTTAATTTTTGATTGGCCCAAACCCACAATATATGTAAAATGACACATTTTTGTTTTCATTAAAACAAACCGAAACAAGCCTTGGATTTAAAAGACCAGCCCAGCTGGTTTTAGAATAAACAAAAGCTACTTTAAATTACGGTATCAGACCTGCTGTCTGTAATTAATTAAAACAGGCCCAAAAACACTCTTAATTTAAATTAAATTAAGCCCAAACAGATCTAATTAAAGTTGAAGGCCGAATTCTTTTTATTTCAAAAATAAATCCATTTGGGTTTTGAATGAAAAAGGAAGGAGAGATGGGCCCAGGCCACACTCTTATTCCCTTCAATATTGTCACAGGATTGGATTTTTACCAACAATTGTGCGGCCCTTAGTCGCAATCCGTTGCAACTAACTTAGCCTATCCTTCAAACATGCTATAAAAATAGCTAGAGAATTTTAAAAAGTAAGAGAGAATGTGAAAACAAAAAAAGAACACTTGAAATAAATCTTGAAAAGTAAAGAACTATTGCTCTAAAGAATGTTTTACAAGGTTTCTAATTTAACTTTATACTTACAAATGAGTGCGTGCTCCTATTTATGGTCTTATATTTCTTCATGGAGATCAATTTAATCATATGGTGGTTATTACTTTTCTAGAAACTTCTCATATCTCTACCATATTATAAAATATTCTACACAATTTTATAAGATTTCATAGTATTCTAAAATCTTTCAGACTATTCTAGATCTTTCTAGACTAGTCTACACATTTCTAGAGTCTTCTGAAATATTTTAAAAGATTCCAAGGTATCTTAAAACATTCTAAAACTTTTAAAAATCTTTTAAGATATTCTAAACAATTCTACACCCTAACCCCAAGAAGGGATAAGGAAGCAGAGGCCAGAGGCACCCGCCCATCTTTGGATGCAATTGTTACTGTGGAGCAATCCAATTTACAGAATTAGACACCAACAGGGGATCAATTGCTGGGTTGTTTTGATAATTTTCTTTACTTATTTATTTGATAATCAATTAAAATTCATAATTTTATGAGTAAATAAAAAAAATTCAAACCATAACGAACTTAATTTTATTTAGAATTTGGTTAGGCGAGCAATTTAGGGGCTTTAAAATTGACAAACCAAAACTGAATGATTCTCTTGTAATTTAGCGATTCGATAGTTTGGATCGATTTGATTTACGCGTGTTGAATGGTTGGCTTGATTTTTCTTGCTTACCCCAATTGGCTTATTGTGGCATTTTGACAAACAAATGGTGGGCAATCTTCAAAAGATTTGATTAAAATAAGAAAAAAAATAATCAGATTAATTTCATGCACACCTAAAACCTAAACCATAAGATAAACACCTAAACTATAATAAACCATATTAGAATAAACCCTAAATTTAGAATAAATCACATATAAACCCTAAATCCACCAATAAATCACAATGACTCCTACAATACCCAAACTAATAATAAACCATAAATATTCCATAATAAGCCAAATAATGGGATCCACGATCCCAAGGAGAATCTTGAAAAGGTACAACTCACGAGTAGATTGGAACAGCAAGTGGTGGCAATGACAAAATGGCACAGCCCAGAGGACTGTGACATAGAGAGAGAAATTTTGGCCTTTTTAACAAAATTTCCAACGTTTACATTGCAAAATGCCAACGTATTTTTAGCTTCATTCTTAGAGTTTTTAAACGTGTAAATAGCTGGCTCATCATTACTAGACTTATTCTCTCTGAAGCATGAAAACGATAACGATGGCCAAAACCTCTTTTGGGACATTTCTGTAATTTGCAAAATATTTTGGGAGCGTTTTACAAATTTCTGTAATTTTTTGGGACATTTCTATTTTGTATTGGAAAAGTTTCTTATTTTCATTTCCGTACAACTTAACTTATTCTGGGGGTTTGAAAAAAAAAAAATCATAGAAATGTGTTAGAAAAAGGCAAAAAAATCCTATTTTTCTTGTAGAAGTTAATTTCAATTTCTTTTTTTGGGTGGGCCTTGGGAGAAAGGGAAATGATCTTTTGTATACAAAATAAATCTTAGACAACTTTGAACGAGTTAATTACAAGTTAATTTAACATTTTGCTTCTCAAGTTGCACACCATAATAATCCAAATCATTATGAATAATTAATCTTTGATGAGCCATCAATATATACATCATCAACCCTTAACCCTAACTCAAGTTAAGCACAATGGTGGACTATCTAAGTTTCATGGGAGATACAAAATTCCCACTTGAAACGTCTTTTTCTCATTTGAACTTCATCCTTTCAAATGCCACTAGTGAAATCAATTTTTTTTCTTGGTTGAACCATAAATATAAATAACTAAAAGATTACACAACTCGTCACTTCACTCATAAATTATGTATAATATAGTTGACACTCAACAACCTAAAAATCACAAGATAATCCAATATTCAAGTATTGTCTATAAATCCAACAATACTACTTGGGATTATCATTCTTGTGCGGTCTCTCGCTGCTCATGTCTTCTATTTCGATATAGGAAGTAAATTACAAGTGAAGGTTTTGCTTCATTATGTAGAGTAAGGAGTCGAATCCATGACCTACTAGTACGAATCCTACTTTATCATGACCCAACCACTTGATTTGTGTTTTGAGGGCAAAATCCAACAATACTAGGTTAGGCTTAGGGTTGCAATTGAGTTAAAGTGAGTTGAGTTTCGTTGAGCTCAGCCTCAGCTTGGTGAGTAAGTGTATGGGCTCGAACTTGACTCGTCAGGAAGCTCGACAAGGGTTTGAAGTTGTAAGCATAGGCGGTGAATGGGTTTGTGTTGCAAACATCCGGTCAGAAAAGACGAATCGGCTGGAGAAAAAGTGAATGGTTGGTGATCGTCTTCATCAAAGAAGATGGACAATATCATAGGCACAGAGGTCGCACGCCGATGGGTTAGAGAAGATGGACAATAGGTGTTGGTCGCAAGTCGCAACAAGTAAAAAAAAGGAGAAGCCATTGTTGGTCGTCCATGCCTAGTGCCAGAAAGAGAAGAAGAGGAATAGAACAAGCATAGATAGGCTTAGGGGTGAGCAAAAGTTCGAGTAAATCGAACTAACCGAACCGAACCGACAAGTTCGATCGATTCGATTTTTTATTGGTGGTGGTTCAGTTCGGTTATTTCTTTCAAGATTTTCGGTTATTTAGTTTGATTTGGTTATTAGTTTCGGTTTGGTTTAGTTTTTTTTTTTTCAAGAATTTCGGTTATTCGATTTGATTTTTTTGGTATTATTAACTGAAAAACTAAACTGACTCGACCCGACAAATCAACCATCTTTTATTAGATTCGATTCGATTATTAGGTTCAGTTCGATTTTTTTGGTAAAAATTTTGGTTCAATTTCTATTCGATTATAACGACTCAAAATTCGGTTAGTTTGGTTTCAGTTAGTTTAGATGATTCGATCAGTTTAATTCGGTTATATGCCTCAGTTTAATTATGTTATTGATTTTCGATTAGTTTGATTCAATTATAACTAATTGTACACCCCTAGATAGACTCCCTTTTTGTTAGATAAGAAGATAAATGAATAGGTGATAAATGGAAGGGATGGGGGAGAGATGAGAGGAAACAATAAAGGAAAGAGGTTTTTTTTTGGAGATGGAGAGACAACACAACCCTTAAATCAATCAATCAAATCTAATAAATGTATGGTATAGATATAATGATGATATGCATATTATTATGTATTTTTTTAACTAATATAATTATAAAATATATATCTAATATATACATATATTATTTAATTATAACATAATATATTTATAAAATTATGAATAAATTTATTAATATATTTATAAACGAATTAATCGCAAACTTTTAATTAAATTTTCTTGTGAGTTTCTAATTGAGTCAACTCGTAAGTTGACAAATCGAGATTAACTGAGTTTAACTTCAACTCATTTATAAATTAAATTTTAAAATTAAGCTTAAATTTGACTTAATTACGTTAACAAATGAAATCGAATGAGTTTTTATCGAATTCAACACTGAATTATTTACGAACAATTTGATTCTTTACAACCTTAATTAGGCTTCTATGTTAACAAAGCATGGTGAGAAGTAAACATGACATTTAAAGTTGATATAAGTCAAACTTGATATTTGATACTCATTATTATTTGATATTTATTGTTAAGCCATGAGGTGATAGTAGCTGAGGCTAAATTTAAGTTTTTATATTAGAAGGCAATTGAAATTTTTGTCCTAATATTAATAAATGATAACATCATCTTCTGGATTTCCAAATCCGATTTACATCTCAAAGCTTCACGCTACTGATTAGGTTTTAAAACCAAAAGCGAGAGTTCGTTGAGAACGGGTGGCGTCCGTTGACCAATCCGCAACCAAAACTCTGCAGATTCAGTCAACGCTGGAACTGGTAGGCAACGCCAAGGCACCCAATTCCTCGTTGACTTCTCTATGTTCAATCAAAAATATTTATAAGGGTAATTTTAACGATTCCTCTCCTCATTAATAAATGTCTTTTCTTTGTTACTTTTATCTTTAATTTGGAGTTGTTGA
Source organism: Diospyros kaki (assembly GCA_036245055.1). Classification (NCBI taxonomy): domain Eukaryota; kingdom Viridiplantae; phylum Streptophyta; class Magnoliopsida; order Ericales; family Ebenaceae; genus Diospyros; species Diospyros kaki. The sequence continues at coordinate 39,158,645 of BSEG01000016.1, forward strand.
TTGAGGGGAGAGTGGGCGGCCATTCATTGAGCACAAAAGTCTTCTCACCGCTTCCGCAATGCACCGACAAATCTCCTACAAGCTCTCTCTCTCTCTCTCTCTCCTCCATTATTAATAAGGAAGTGGTGCCCCAGATATGACTAAAGTTAAGATTATATTAAAATAAAATTAAAATATTTTTTTATTAAGGTATAAAATAATTAAGATGAAATTAAAAAATATTTTAAGATTTTTATTAAATTATTTATTAAATTTTTTAAAATACACTAAAGGATATGTGCGTTATTTTTTTTTTATTTATAAAGACTAATATATGTTTATCTTGATATAAGCATATCTAGAAAAATTTAGATAAAAAGTCACGTGATTTCTTTTATAAAGATCATCAGATAATTTTAACAAATATATTGAAAATGATAAAAGTTTGAAATATTTTTTCATATCTTACATTTTTTTTATCTATATCTTGGTTAACAAATACTACATGATTAAGATATAGATTGAAAAAAAGTGAGATATAGAAAGTATTCTAAACAAAAGTGATTTCTATTGTATTTGTTAAATTTATCTTATGACATTTAAAAAATAATTCAAGTGACTTCTTATCCAAGGGTGGATCTACACGTGAGCTGCCTTGAGTTGAAGCCTAGGGCAGCCCACAATTAAAATTAATTTTTAATATTATTTTTTTGAATAATAAATTAGTTCCAAAAAAATTATAGTCCACCCCAAAATATGTGATGTATAATTTTGTATCTTAAAAAAAATTTCAACATCTCCCTACATAAATTTCTAGATCCATCATTGTTCTTATCCGAGTTTTTCTAGATAAATTTATCTTTATCCATCTAGATAAATTTATTTTGATCCTTATAAATAAAAAAAATGACGTATGTATCCTCCAGTACATTCTAAAAAATTTAACAAACAGTTTGATAAAAATCTTACAATGTTTCTCAACATTATCTTGATCATTTCATATTTTGATTTGAAAAACATTCAAACTTTATCTTGATATAATTTTATGTTTCTCATTTTAACAAACACTACCTTAAAAGATAATATTTGTTAATTTTAATTTTATTTATTTTAATAAAATCACTTTTAATCCAGACTATACTTAGTTTTTATGGTTTGACCTAAAAAATATTTTAAATATTCAAATATTTAAAACATTTCATACACCAGACTACAAAAAATAAGTGCAGTTTGAATTGAAAATAGTCAAGCTCAATTTTTTAAATAATTTTTAAATAAATATGATTTTTATTGTGGTAATTAATTAAGTTGTTATGAAAAATTATTACGATTTAGAAATTATGAGTTTTAAGTTGAGAAATAAAATTTTTCATTATTATGTTTTTTTTTAATTTTTAAGTAAAGTATATAAAAATAAACATAATTTCAATCACAAGGTGTTTTAACTCGTATGATACAAGAATAGGTTTAGAAAATTATCTTGAAAGAAAATACCAAATTAGCCCTTAACTTTTTTTGATTTGGTCAGTTTAACCCTTAAAATGATTCAGTTAAATTTGAATAAAAAAAAATTAAAGATTAAATTGACCTAAATTGAAAAATTGGGAATTAATAAATAGATTAGATGGACACATGGTACCCAATAATTTAGTACTTTTTTGAAATTCAATCTTACCAACTAATTGAGAGTCAAAGTCAACAAAGTCGTCCATTTTTAATTAACCTCGTGGCTATTGTAATATTTCCTTCCCTGTCATACAAAAATGGTTACTTTTTGACTCAATTATTTTAGTCGAGTTTCATTCTAAGTTGTAATCAATTGTCGCGTCTTATTTCCTTAGGGTAAGAAGTATCAGGTTTTATATGATGTTATAAATTATGGAATTATGAATAATGATGGATTTCAGAATTAGAATTTGTCGTAGATCTTATTTAATGGGATTGAAATTTTATAATGATAATAATAAATTTAAGTGTAATTTTAGATGTTTTATAGTGTGTGTATAAAGCAGAATTAGATAGTAAATATAATAACAAAAGCACGTCAAAATAATTAACTCGTGAGCTTGCAAGTATATATATTGTTAAGTTCAATGGTAAGTAAATACGATTTTGATGATAACAAAAATATTTTTATGATATAAATGTATTTTTTTCTCATATAAAAAATAAATTTATTTTGAATTAAAGATAAACTGTCTTTATATATGTTTCCTTATTTTGATAATTTATGTTTCAGAAGTTTATATTTGAATTTTTATTTCTTGATAAATATATTTCTTATTTATGAAAAAAGTATATTTATTTTGAATTAAACGAGAATTGCTTTTAAACATGTTTTCTCTTTCTTATATAAAAAGTAAATTTATTTTGAATTTAAAGAGAATTAGTTTTAAACATGTTTTCTCTTACTCATATAAAAAGTAAATTTATTTTGAATTAAAAGATAATTGCTTTAGATATGTTTTTTTGTTTTAATAATTTATGTCTTAAAAGTTTATATTTGAAATTTCAAATTTTGAATTAAAAGAAAATTATTTTTAGACATATTTTCTCTTACTCATGCAAAAAGTAAATTTATTTTCAATTAAAGGAGAATTACTTTTAAACATATTTTCTTGTTTTAATCATTTATGTCTCAAAAATTTATGTTTGAATTTTTAAATCTTGATTTCTCATGCAAAAAGTAAATTTATTTTGAATTAAAGGTAAAACATATTTTCTTATTATTTGAGAAAATCTAAATATTTTTTAAATTTCAAATTTCATATTAACATTTTCCTTAATGGCTAGTATGTTTGGAAGATGTAAATATATAAGGTAAGTATGAAGACTCAAGGTAGAACAAACTTGATAGAGCATTCAAACAAGAATGAGAATGTTCGAAGTGCTGGAAGTGTGCTGGTTGATGGAATTCTTAACCGTTGGTGACTTGTTTGTAATTGTCTATGATTGTAAGTTTGTTACTTTTACTCACTTGTTGTGTAAGAGAATTGTATTTGCTAGTAGTGTACTAGTAGTTCTTGCTTAGGCAAGGGATTGTATATTGGTTCTACATCCAATTAAAAGCTAGTGTTAATTCTCCCTAATGGAACCTCAAGTTAAGTTTTAAGGTCTCAAATTTAAGTCTTGAGAGAAAGGATTAGACTCTTTAGAACCGAATCTTTATAAATTTATCTTGTTTTGTGTGGTTGTATGATTTTACTGTTATCATTCCTACTGCAATCACCAAATATTAAAATTATAAATTTAAGAGTTTACAAAATAGTTAAAATTATTAATTTTTAAAAAATCCAATTCCCCCCATTCTTGGGTATTTTTTGGGCAACATATATATAATGAGAATTTGGCATATATTTCTAATGATATTCTAGAGTCGATTTATTGGCTCGTTTTCACTTAACCTTGACCCACAAGATAGGTTTTGTTTAGCCTCAACTTGGTAGCTAGGCTTTATTCGACTTTGGTATTTTGCAAGGGGCCTGTATGGGCCAAACGAAGGGACTTTGTAGAATTGCAATTAAATCAATCTTGTTTAGGATTATAATTTCTAAAATCTAGCCATTAATCCAAATTTTGATAAACTTGATATAAACTCATTTTCCTAAATCTTAGGGAGTAGTTTGCAAAGATATTCTCAATTCCTCCGGGTTTTTCTAAGATAACAACTCTAAGGTATTGTTTGGCAATGAGACTTAATCCTAAACAAAGAATTATCTTTGATGGTTATAAAAATGAGCATTAAAGTTGCCATTCTCAACAAAGGATCATATGACTTTGAAGTCTAAATAACTCTTTCTTTAGCCACGCTCTTGATCGTGGTAACCAAATTGATGATTACTAGCTTATCTTCAAAGTGCTTGTCTTTATCTTATGTTGAGATGGCTTCCTCCACTAAACTCTTGGCCTCGGCTCAATGACTTTCATCAAAGGTCAAGTTTCTTTTGCCTTTTTATCCTTAGATTTAGAAATATATTGCCTTTGAGGAGTGTTCGTCTAGACTTTTTTCCCTTAAGACTCTTCGACTGGACCCCTTTATCTAGAAGGCTAACTTCGGTTGCTCTTTTTTAGCCAAGGCGCCTAGAAAGGCTAACGTCAATCATCTTCTTATAGATTTCCTTCTCATGCCCACTAAAGAGAGATGGAACCCCCTCTCCTGACTTAAAAAAATCCAAACTTCTCCAAAAATGTTCGTTGTAAGCATAACATAGATAAAATATTCACTTGGAAGGGAAAAAAGAAGACAAATATGAGAGAAAAACAAAAAAAGAAGAAAGACAAAGGAATACAACTCTATAAAGAAAAGAAAAAAAAGAAGGACATACTTCACTTACCAAAAAGGTCGAAATTTATTAAGAATGGTCTTGAGAAAATCTCTTTCTTGAAGTCATCAAAGATGCTCTGAGCGCTAATCAATCTATTCACGTTCTCCTAAATGTTTGTCAAAAGGCATTTTGTGTATCTCAAAACAAACTAGATTCCTCTAAGGACTCACATAACCAAGGACTGTTGAAGACATAAGCTTCTTTTCAATCATTTGTATATTTAAAGCCTCAATTAGGGATCAGTTCCTCGGCCTTGTGCTTCGAATTTCTCATGCAGGGGTGTCTTTTAGGGGGATAAATAGATCCAACCACCGGAATCATGAACCAGCTAGGTTGAACTAGAACTAGGGCGAAGGAAACTATAATGAAAGCCATCAAGTATCTCTAGGCATAGGGAGAAAATTGAGCATGCATGATTTTGAATTTCTGGAGGAAGTCTTGGATGCAAGAATTGTTAGTGTTGTGTGCCCTTATACTAAATTTGGATGACATCTAGTAGCCTTATTTTTAATGCATTAATTCTATTTTTGTATAAATCAATAAAAAACATCATTTTCTTCATTCATATTTTCTCCAATTAATTATATGAATAAGTCTCTGGATCTTCTGTGTGAAAATCTCATTCTCAAGGTGTTGAAACTGAGTAACAGGATTATCTAGTAACATAATTTCTTAAACTATTCATAGTCCTTATATTTTTTGGATGGGAACTCAGATAAATTGAGTATGGACTAACACAGGGGTTATTACCTCGTTCGGTATGAGGATACTAATGTCAGAATGGCGTGTCACGTGTCATATGACATAATATGTCGCTAGTAAATTCGTGAGTGGTCGTTGGAGAATGATCAGCCGAATGTAACGCTAATAACTGACCACATGGTTTGGTGGATAATGGTCGAGTCATTAGGTTGCGATGGTGTATTGATCCTTAGATTTGAACTGACAAGAGTGTTTTGCGTATTGGTGTGCGAGATTTACTAATGAGTTGAACCATCAAACGTGGTTTTATATTACTAATATATGGAGATAGGTGTTGAGAATATGATCCGTCGCCCTCATCGGTATTTGATGGAGTGAACGTCCTATGTGATCTACTATTAATGTGACGGGATAGTTTGTGGCCAAGATAAATTAAAAGTCATGAAATGTGTTTCCTGATGTGTCTTCTAGTTACATTAATGAGGTCTAACACATAGTTGTTGAGTTTGTCACTCCATGGTCCTCTCGCTCAGTCGAGATGTTAGGTGATGGAAGGATTATAACACACGATAATTGTCAACTGTAATAAGTTCACTTAAGTGAGACTTCACTACCACCTATATTGTTTTGAACCGTTGTTGCGTTTGGTATCAACACTATGTGCCCAAAATGTCTCTGAAAATTGTTGGTTAAAAGTTAATCTTCCTATCAATAATGCATAGTGCATAGTAATAATGTATAGTACATAATATAAAATCAATTATTGATTGTGGATTGTAGTGCATAGTGAAATCAATTATTGATTGCACAATAATCAGGGTTGGCTAACGTGAGAAAGAATGAAATTGGGAGAAAAAGGAAAGGGGAAGGGGGAAGAAAAAGTTAATAAATAAAGGGACAGGGCCTTTGTCCTTTTCCTTTCTTCTCTCTCTCGCGATTTTGCTTAATTTCCTTCTTCTTTCTCTTTCCTCTAAAAATATCATAGAAATTATACATGTAATTGTTATGCATATAATTTTGAGACGCGGGCACTAGTGATACGTAGATCCTTTGTATAGCATAAGAAGAGGTGACTGGAATGATACATTGCTGTATACTAGGTATGGACAGACTAAGACTATCACAACGTGACATGGATATAGTCTTCATATATAAATTGTTAATGTAATTCAGTCTATCACAATTGTTATTTATGTATTCAATTGTTGATTATGAGTGTTGTTTAAATATCCAAGTTATGAATAACGTATATATTATATTTCGCTGCGTATATTTGATATACAATAAAAAAATAATTTTTACATATACTACCATACTAGTGATTTCCTTCAACAATGAGGCGATAAAACAATAGCTTAAAGTTTGAGGCGATAAAACAACAACTTAAAGTCAAAAGCGTGAACCAGTATAGGTTGAAGACCTTGAGGCTAGTATTGAATTCTACTACTCAAAAATCTAGGATCTCATATTTTTTTTAGGAACTTTTCATAAAATCTAGCAATCAATCCAAATTTTGAATAAACCATTTTTCTTAAATTTTAACAAAGGAATATCTTTACATAAGTGTAAAAAGAGGAGGAACTCCCACTAGAGGAGGTAAGTAGTCATTCTCAATATTAATTCTAAGATATTTCTAATTTCTTATCTGTAAAAGATGAAATTCCTCACCTTAAAATCTCCCGTACTATCTCTAGTTCATTGGCTTGCTCTTTGTTGGTTCATGCTCCACTTATAAGTCTCTGAGTGGCTTTCTCGACTAATCTCAAGCTGATTTTACTGTTTCTCTTTTACAATTTATCAATACTTAAATAGAGTTGAATGAATATTTTATGTCACCCATCTGTTTTTTTTTTTATAAATATATTGATGATTAAATTTTTGTTCCGTCACTATTTTCTTTTTTAATTATTATTGTCTATATGTCAAAGATGAAAGCGACAAATCATTTTGAATTTTGCAGTGATTGATATTGAATCGTGCTGCTTGAGCCTTTGACCAGATCTGTTTTTAAGTGAAATTTTTATAATAATTAAAATTTTATATTATAAAATTATTATATTTTATATAGAGTTAATAGACTGATTTATCATAAATTTTGGATCAATTTTTAATTTTATCTTGTATTAAAAATTGCTTTAATTTGAGTATAATACTATAAAGTTAATGTCAATTTTATCCTATATTATTTAGGTGTGTGTCCCAATTGACGTAGCAAATGAGGTGATGTCAACAAAATAACGTTATTTTGTATTATTTTTACTGTAGTTCAATAATTGAGATAATATGAATAGGGCAAAAACGACATCATTTTTATCTTATAGTCTGTTACAAAAATAAAACAAAACGATGTCGTTTTGTTGATGTGTCAAATAATTGATACATCAACATGTCACCTCATTTGCTATGTTAACTGGGATATACACCTGTGTAACATAGAATAAAATTAACATCAATCTTAAAGTATTATATTCAAATTAAAATAATTCTTAAAATAAAATCAAATTTAAAATGGATCAAAGTTCAAAATAAATTAATTTAAAATAAAATAAAAATTGAACTAAAGTTCGAATAGATGAGGGTAAATGTTTGAAAAACATCATGAGTACTAGTAATTATGTGGTTATGTCTTACTCACAATCATTATGTGTTTATGTCTTAGTCACTATCTTATGAAAATTAACTATGAGGAGACTATTAAACCCTAAGCAAATTCACAAGATTTAACAATGTCAACACCACACTTGCCACTCAAATATGGATCACTACGCTTTTAGGCATTATGTTAGTGGTAAAATTTTTAAGTTTTTTTTGAGATTAATAAGAGATTAATTTTTGATAAAAGTAAAAATATCTTATTTAGTAGAAATTAATTGTATGTTCGTTTGATAGTGTATAATTTTATAATTATATCTGATTTATCTAAAATTTGAATTAGGAGAAATGTCAGCCTCCTCTAAAACTAGGTAAGCAAAACTCAGACATTTAAATTATAAAAAAAAATATATGAATCATTATAAAAGATAAGATGATATTAAAACTTAATGAAAACATAATTGAAACTCACAAATGCCCAATCTAAATTTACAACTTTTAACCCTTAAAAAAGTATAAAATGATAAGCGTTACAACTCAATTATTGTTTTTGATAGTCCCATCAGCATCATCATCATCATCATCATCCATAGTTGAGTATTCTTGTCCCCAAGAGGAGGATCCATTTCCATTTGCTTGCCAATTAATTTTATTTTAAGGTCTCCTCCAAAATATTATTATAAAAATATAATATAATATATATGTACATATCAGGTCTCACATCCCATGCCACCCACGGCCATGGGGGCAACTCTATCTACCCCTTTCCATTTCTACCCTCCTCTCGTCCTTGTCTATTTATTATTCGCCCTTCCCATTCCCATCCTATAGAATAGTTTAGCATACTGCAGCCTCACTGTTCATCCGACCGAGGCTCACTCGTTCCCTTCCGCGGCTTTTTAACTTTGCAGATCAAGAGAATCGCACACCAGAGACCAGTAATTTGCTGTTGTCTCCAAACGCGGAGAGATCAGCGAATGCTAAACTCCACCCCAAATTCCCCATCTGGGTCGTTGTCTTTGTACTGTAAATTGTCGTCTTTAAATTTGCCGTCCAAGTGTTTGTTCGATTGTCTGAGTTAGCTCATCTGCTCTGTTTCTGAGCTCAGTTTGTTCTACTTTATTGTTTGTTTTCTTCAAGTGGATTCTTGAGTTTCTGTGCCTGTTGTTGGTGGGTTTGTCTGAAATTGTATTATTTTGCCCACTAATTTGAGGGCATCTGCTGGGGATTTGGTAATCTCAGGGAGGGCTTTTGGGGCAAAATATAGCAACTCTTATTTATTTAGTTCCGTGCCTTCTTTCTGTAGAATTCATTCATGTACCTGCCTGTTTGTTGCTTTCCCTGATATGGGTTTCTCCGGAACTGTCCCTGATATGGAAAGATTTTCAATTTTTGAGCCGATTGTCGTTTGATAAATTTTGGGGAAAGAGAGGGGGAGATGGTGAGTGAGAATATGGGATCTGGGAATATGTTCTACCCTGTGGTAGAGTTCAATTTGGATTCTAAATGGTTGGTTGATCCGAAGCTTCTTTTTGTTGGGCCGAAGATTGGAGAGGGTGCTCATGCCAAAGTGTACGAGGGAAAGTAAGTCTATTTTACTTGCTGTACAAACTTATCATGTATATAATTCTATTCTTCCCACTTTAGTGGCTTTCACCGAAAAATTAAATGGTAAGAAGGAATTTCATTGACATTCATGGTAGTTTAAATTGTTTCTCAAGGGTAATGTTGGCTGATTGAGAATGTGGAATTGGGAATTTGGTAAGTGCGGACTCTTTTGTAGGGTGGGATATTTTAGTTTTGGTTTGTCAGTTTTTTTTTTTTTTCTCTATAAAAGAAAATCGTTTCAATTTATTTGTTCTTATCAATGTCTCCTATAACCACTGTTTAGTAACCGTAGCTATTATTTGTTTGATTGGATTATTTGACGATTTGTGTCTGATATGATGTTATTTTCTAAATTTTTTTTGCTGATACTGTTTATTCAGATACAAGAACCATAATGTTGCCATTAAAATTGTCCATAGAGGGGACCACCCGGAGGAGATTGCAAAGAGGGAAGCTCGGTTTGCAAGAGAGGTCGCAATGTTATCTAGAGTCCAACACAAGAATTTAGTGAAGGTTCTTTCTTCTATCATAAAAGCGATGCTCCCATTCGCCTTTGTCTATTTGTTTCTTTATATTTGTATCAGACCCAAAAATAGCAAGTGCCTTTATCTGGATGGATATCTTGCAATCGGGCAAGTGGATAATCAGAAATAACTTGCAATTTGCAAAACTGGCTTTTTTCTGGAATGACTGAGTTCTATTTTGTACCTGCAGTTCATTGGAGCTTGCAAAGAACCTGTCATGGTGATTGTAACTGAACTTTTACTTGGTGGGACATTGCGAAAATACCTACTGAATATTAGGCCAAGATCCTTGGATATTCGTGTTGCAATTGGCTTTGCTCTTGATATTGCTCGTGCAATGGAATGCTTGCACTCTCATGGGATCATACACCGTGACCTAAAGCCAGGTATATGTTATTAGGTTGTCATTGATAGCTGAACAGATAGCCTTGTTGAGATTATCAGTATCTGATATTATATTGACATCCTGATGGGCATAACTACTTCTGTATAAGTATGGATTTTGCGGTTATTTTATTCATCTTAAATCCCTATCTCAACTGCTTTTAGCTGGGAGTTCTATTTTGATACATGTTCTTTAGTTTATATACAAGCATCTTAAATGTTTAAACTTCTTAAAGTCCTCAAACATGTCTTTCATCATACATTTAATATTACTGTTCCTATTTCCTGTTATCTTGATGCTGTGTTACCCTGAATATTGTTCTTCAGTTACTGATGCCTATAAAATATTCTCCTTGCTTTACGTATGCACACCTCTTATTGAATTGCTGAGATAACACAGGTGAAGGGTAAGGGTTCTTTATTCGGGTTCTATTTTCCCTTTGTAACCAATTGGTTTGCAGATGTGACTTAAATGGGACTGGGCTTTGCCTAACTCAATTTGTGGATGGCATGCATGTCTATATCTCTCATAATTTGATTGTCCTTCTCAAAAGATTTCATGGAGCCGGGAATTAGAAAGTTCTGTTGATATTCTGATATTATTGAGCTGTTAGCTGATAACTGTTCTTTTAATGACATTAGAGTCTCGGAAGAATAAGGTCTTTAAATATTTTATCCTGTCTGGATGCCAGATTTACTGAGCACAGATGGCTTCGGGAAATACTTGGAAACATTTCTGTGTAAGACCGTGAGATAACCGGCAATAGCGAGTCTGTGTCCATCTTCACAGATCTTTTGCCATTAGAAGAGGATGAACAGTGAATGCTTTCTAATGCCTGGAAGTATGAATCTTTCATGTGCATGTTAGACAGTTGCTTAAAATATGATCCATTACTTTCTATTAGTACAGTTGTGTTATTGGGGTTGCCTGACTTCTTTTGATTATTGCTGCGACTTTTTTCCCAAATCAAATCGTTTTGGTTTTCATAATATTTTTGGGATTCCTCGCGTAGTCTGAATACAAGATGAATGAATGGACTCATGGAAAAGGATACCAACAGCTAAACTAGAGTCTGGGTAAACTGACAACTGATGATGGAGATGCAACTTATTTCAATTAAAGTTTGATATTTTTTCTCATGATCTTCGGTTGTCTTTGACAAATGGCCAGTTTACATATGGCTCTATGTCATAGGTTGAAAATTGTGACAAGCTGAGAGGACACAAGTACTTGGCTTCTCACACTGGTTTTGCGAAAGTAATTTGTAGCATCTACTGACCACGTGCCAAAGTTTACCCTCCTCCCTGAATGGATATCATGCCAAATAAATGTCTTTTTTTGCTGAGTCACATAAAATTGTTAGAAAGAGTATTTGCTTCCTCAATCTCCTTTTAATTTTCCATGCCTGTTTTTAGTGGCCACCTGTAAAAAAAACTGATGAATTGTCTTTGATATTATTGCTCCCAGAAAACCTACTCTTAACAGGAGACCACAAAACTGTTAAACTTGCCGACTTCGGTTTGGCAAGGGAAGAGTCATTAACAGAGATGATGACTGCTGAAACTGGAACCTATCGATGGATGGCCCCAGAGGTACAATAATGAATTACGTTTCCTTTTCTTTTGCTTGGTTAATTATTCTCTGGAGGAGCTGCGGATTGGCACTTAAATAACTAACTATTGGTAGGTTCCATTCTATTCACTTGCAGCTTTACAGTACGGTTACTCTGAGACATGGAGAGAAGAAGCATTATAACCATAAGGTAGATGCCTACAGCTTTGCAATTGTACTGTGGGAGCTGATACATAACAAGCTACCATTTGAAGGCATGTCAAATCTGCAGGCAGCATATGCAGCTGCTTTCAAAGTAATTATTCTTATTCTTCTCGTTTATTTTCTTTCTTATATTGTGTGTGTGTGTTTTTTTTTCACTTTTGTTTGTTATTTTGTTTGGGGAAAGGGAGGGTTTTAGCCTTTAGGGCATGATTAGAGATGAGAAATGGGCGGGTCAGCCCGGCCCGACCCGCATCTCGCTTGGCCCACTCATTTGGTGGGTTGGGCTGAATTTGGCCCGTGAGGGAGATGAGCCGGGCCAGGAAAATAGAAATTGGGGCCCGACACAGCCCTGTGGCCCTTAATAAATGGGCCAAAGTGGGCTGGGTCAGGCCGTGGGCCTGTCTATCTGGGCTAGCTCATGAGTCATTTATTTTTAATTTTTTAAAATATTTTTTTATTTTTTTCTAAAATGTAACTAATATTTTTTAAAATATGTTTATAAGTAAAAATTGTTTACTTATAATTTTTATATTTATAAAATTATGTTTACTGTAAACATAATTTTACAAACATAATGTTTACAATAAACATTATGTTTACAAACATTACAATAAAATTATGTTTACAAGCATAATTTTACAAACATAATAAACATTATGTTTACAAATATTATAGTAAACATTACAATAAAATTATGTTTAAAGTAAACATAATTTTTTATTATTATGTTAAAAATATATTTATAATTATTAATTACAAATATAATTTTTTAAATATTTTTTATTTTTTAGTGGGTCGAGTCGAGCCATTTTAGCGGGCCAGTTGGTGGGCAGATCCACAGGCCATTTTGGTGGCCCAGGCCGGGCTGTGGGCCACATACGCTCGCCCAACACGGTCCTTATTTTGTTGGGCAGGTCAGCTCGGCCCGTCTGCTTCAATAACAGACCAGGTTATGAGGCGAGTCCGCGCTTTCCCCATCTCTAGGCATGATGGAGAATAACTAGGACGATGACATCAAACAGTATCTTGTTGGTTGACCGGATCCTCACCTCTAAATTAGGGACAAAAAGCATACTGATGGACCACTAAGTTTTAGTTTGTCAAAATTGAAGACTTTTTTTGCTGCGAGACTGACTCAATTGTCAGAAGATTAGACAGTTTGACATTGTGTACAAAGATGAGTGAGAAGGACGAATATGGGAAATTGAGCGAGTATTCTATCCATAAATGTATTCCCAGAAAATATTGGGTAGCAGCCTATTTACCAGGTTCCGAAATTAGTTGCTTGGCAATGATTTGAGATTGTGTACTTGGTTCTGTTTCAGAACGCGAGGCCTAGTGCTGATGAGCTTCCTGAAGACCTGGCTTTAATCGTGACTTCGTGTTGGAAAGAGGATCCAAATGCTCGGCCCAACTTCAGCCAAATAATACAAATGCTTCTCAATTACCTGTCGAAGATTTCCCCGCCAGAGCCGGCCATCCCAGCCCGGATCGTCGTTTCTGAGAATGCTGTCTTGCCACCAGAGTCTCCCGGTACGAGCTCCTTGATGACTGTAAGAGACGACTCTGCAGAAGCAATGCCAAAAATCCCGACAGAAAACAAGCCAAGAGGATTCTTCTTCTGCTTCGACCAATGCTACTGATGTGATGATCCCCAAAGGGGCGCCACCCAACCCAACCCAACCCAACCCATCCCATCCCTTACTCTGTGAAGACTAAAGAAGAGGTACTACTACTAGAGATGCATTTAGTGAAATGAAGCTGTTAATAAATAATAATAATAATAATAGGGTGGAAATATTAATTACCCAGAAATCTTCATATAGGAAGATGGGGTGTTACAGTCTTAGCTGCCATGAAAAGCACTAATTATTATATCTACATTCAACGTGACCTACCTGGTTGGGTCTGACTGAAATGCAAGAAGAAGAATGAGAAGAAGGTGGTGGTTTAGTAGAGATGTGGAGCCGGGGTGGGGTTGCTGTGATGTCTTGATGAGGTTTCATCCAAAGGTCGCCTTCTTGCTCCATGTTTACTGCAACTCTTCTCCTTTCCTTTCATGTCAGGAGGAGTCGTCTTTCGCTTCACATTGGCATGAGAAAATGAGTTTTTTTTGCCTTATTATTATTAATTTTCCTTCATTTCTCTCTCAGTAAAAGGTGTAAGCTAATTAAATGTTAAGGAATTCCTAGGATGGCGTAAGTAAGTGAGCACCCAAGAATATGTAAACGACCTTTTCTACTGACTTACGCAGCTGTCAAGCAGACAAAAAGACCATTTAAGAGATTAAATAGATCTTTATTAAGCTTCGATTATAACATCGTTAAAGTCTCCTAAACCCAGCTGTGATGGACAATGCATGCAAGACCGAATGGGTACAGTGTGGATGCTTTCGGAAGGGTTTTTCCTAAGCCATCAACGTCAATGCCATTGGATTGCCACTCTGGTGGTTGAAAGCGAGCCGTTTTTTTTAGTTTTAAATGTTACTCCTCGTTGATTTTGATGCAAAGCCCTGAAGTATTTGTTTTTGGAATTTAATTTTTGAACTGAATCTATTAAATCTTGGTTAATTCAGCTTGGTCTGGTTTTGTTATATAAAAAAAAATTAATTTTTAATTGAATAAATTGAAATACGTACCATTTGATTAAATTAATTTGTTAAAAATTTAATTTGATTGTAAATGAATTTGGTTTGATTTTTAAATTGTCATAAATATGAAGAATAAAATTTTACTATTTAATAATTTTGCACTAAATTTTTAACTTACCAATGGTAATATCAAATTTCAATTTTAGGTAGTTGTCACTCTTCTGTTAAGCTTTGACATGGCATGTAACATTATATTAAAAATTATAATATATATTCATAAATATAAATTAAACAAAAGATATATGTAAGTATCACATAAAAATAAAAATAAAAGGGCTATTAGCACAAAAAAATCAAACGTTTTCGGGTTTTGACAATTTTATCTAATGCTTTCAATTTTGGCAAAAATAGCCTAATTTCTAAAATTAGTTACAATTTTAGCTAATGCTGAAATTAATTTTGACCGACGTATGACTTTGTCCAGGTGGTATGTCACTTGACATTTAATTTATTTTTTAATTTTTTTATTATTTTTTGAAGAAAAATGCTCTATCTTCTCTTCTTTACACGTATACACACACATAGCAATATATATATATATACACATACAACAACATATATTTATGTACACACATACAGAAATGTTTACACACAATAACATTTTTATATAGGAAAATGCTATTGGTACACCTTTGTGTACTCCTTGGGCTACATAAAGGTGTACCAATGATAAAAAAGCCCTCATGAGACGCATAGAAGCGCGTGAGGCCCATATGAGGCACAATGTATTTTGATCATAATACCCTTTTGTGTAGTCCAAGATGTACAAAATGAGTGTACATCTAACATAACTCACAACAACAATATATATAGACATAACAATATATATACAGTGGCCGACGACAGGGAAGGCGACGGACGACAGATTGAGCAGTGGTGGGGGTGACGCGGCGCTAGCGGGAGGGAGAAAGAAGGTGGAAAAAAAAGATCGATGATGAAGTTCGACTGCTTTCATCAGAGAAATCCGATCGGAATTCCCTGATTGAACTTCTCTAATCGAACTTCTACAGCCTTTATTATCGAACATTTTCAATTAGACTTTTTCGATCGAACTTTTCCAATATTCATTATCAGACTTATACACCTTTCATTATCAGACTTCTCCTATCAGACTTTTTCAATTGGCCTTTTCCGATCGAACTTTTCCAATCGGGCTTTTCTAATCGAACTTTTCTAGCCTTCATTATCAGACTTCTTCGATCAGACTTTTTCAATCGGCTTTTTCTAGCCTTCATTATCAGGCTTTTCCGATTGGGCTTTTCTGATCGGGCTTTTTCAATCGGACTTTTGTAGCCTTCATTATCAGACTT
Organism: Diospyros kaki; assembly: GCA_036245055.1. Taxonomy (NCBI): domain Eukaryota; kingdom Viridiplantae; phylum Streptophyta; class Magnoliopsida; order Ericales; family Ebenaceae; genus Diospyros; species Diospyros kaki. The sequence goes on from BSEG01000016.1 coordinate 39,174,496, forward strand.
CTTCAATCAGGCTTTTCCGATCGATTTTTTCGATCGGGCTTTTCCAATCAGACTTTTCCAGCTTTCATTGTTAGACTTCTTCAATCGGACTTTTCTGATTGGGTTTTTCCAATCAGACTTTTCCAACTTTCATTATCAGACTTTTCCGATTAGGCTTTTTCGATCTGGTTTTTTCGATCAGGCTTTTCCAATCAGACTTTTCCAACTTTCATTATCAGACTTCTCCGATCGGACTTTTTCGATCAAACTATTCTAGTCTTCATTATCAGACTTATATGACCTTTATTATCAGACTCTTCTGTGTATATATATATATATTAATGTGTGTGTGTATATATATGTTGTTCTGTGTGTGTGTATATATATATGTTGGTGCGTATGTTAGAGAGAGTATTTTTTTCATAAAATAAAGAAAAAAATTAAAAAATAAATTAAATACCAAGTGGTATACCACTTGGGCAAAATCACATGCCGGTCAAAATTAATTTTAGCATTAGTTAAAATTGTAACTAATTTTAAAAATTAGACTCTTTTTGTCAAAATTAAAAATATTAGATAAAATTATTAAAATAAAAAATGTTTAATTTTTTTGTTACTAATAGCCCAAATAAAAATAATAACCCATCGGCTGCCAGTCACCATGACTCGCCGCTATCGTACCACTTTGGTCCTCATGGGCCATGGCTCGTGTGGCAGCGGCGGCCCACTGTGGCCATAAATTTAGCTTAATTTATATTATTATTATAAATATATGTTTATATTTTTTAATTCAAAAGTATGACACATATAAAAGTTGATGTGACATACCGCACCGGCATTTAATGGATGAGTAACCGCGGTTTAAAATTAAACAAAAAATTAAATAATATAATGAAAATTTATTTTTTTATAATTTATTTAAAATTAAATATATTAGTATACTTTTAATAAATATATTAAAACACTAATGAATATTAACTTATATTTTATTCCAAATTTAAAAAAATATAGAGTTCATAAATTTTCGAGGGTGGAAGTTGTAATTATTATTTATTTATTTATTTATATTAAGTAAGGCGACAAGGGGACAAAAAAGTCATTTTATGGGGGTCAACAACGTTCCATTCTATGACTTGGGGCGGAAGGCAGTCCAAATTACCATTCTGCCACAGCAAACACGGCTTCCGAGAAAACACAGTAATCCGCTTGACGAAGCCTCGGGCACCGTCCGAGCCCCAGGCTTCTCTAGGCTCGGTCAATGGTGGGAGCCACGCCCAAACCTTTGGCTTGGCGCCTCGCTAGACAAAGATGCTTGTCCGAGCCTCAGGCTCGGTGTATAGACCTCTCATAACGGCTCCCCAGCCGAGCTTTCCCGCTCATCTCTCGCTCTCTCTCTCTCTCTCTCTAAAAACTTAGTCCAGTGGAGAAAGAAAGAAAGTGTCGCCAACACACAACACTCTTACTACTGCTGCTTCTTCTTCTTCTTCTTCTTCTTCTCTACTTATTTTGTCTTTCTGATTGCATGTCTTTGCCTAATCGCGTCTCAGAGGCATGGCGAGGAGGTAAAGAGAAAGCTCGGTTTTGTTTTTGAGTCGTTTCGATTTGGATGGATGAATGAATGGAATACGGACCAAAACCCTTGATCTTTTAGAAAAACCCTCTGTTTTTGTTTATTTCATGGCTTGGATTAAGGCGCTCGTATGGACGAATACCTAGTTCCTGATTATTTTTCTTGTTTATTTCGCACCCCCATCCGATTAACTCCTGTTTTTTCTTTTTTCTTTTTTTCCCCTCTTTTGCCCAATTCGGCCTTGTTTAGCTTTTCCGAGTTTACATCGGATCAAACATTTAGATTATTCTACCACATATATACTTTCAGATTTCATTCTTGGATTTAGTTCGAGGAAAACGATGGAGGGGGCTGACGTGTTTCGTCTGGTTTTGTTCTTATGGGTGATTTATGGCGAGCCCTTGTAGTGTAGAGGAGGGTTTTCTTGATTCTGTTTGTTTATTTGAGAGTTTGCAAATTGGGAAATGCAGGTAGTGGTGCATATGTGTAGTTAATAGTACATTCATAGGTGTAAAGTATTTTGAGTTCCCTAAAAGCTTATTTCTTTGGATTTATGGGCTAAACCACATGACTGTAGTTAGGCGGTGCTTAAACTCAGTGATTACCGTAGCATGGATGGGAATTGCGACCGCATTACTCTGAAGAGTCCCAAGGTCGATTCTTAATAGGCCTGGTTGGAGCAAGATAAGTTAATTTGCAGTATAATTTGTGACAAGATGCTGTTCTGGTTTCCTGTGGTGACTGGAGGGAAGTGAGTGCATTCTTTGGCAGTGTTTGAGCCGGTTCTTCAAGCATATGGGCTTTCACTATAAGAACGTGGTTCTAAGAGATTTGGAATTCTTTCTGGGTTTTATATGGCATTGAGTTAGGAAGCTGAATCTTCCAGTGATTAATTAAGGGGAATTGGTTCAATGTTGAAAGTCGTTTGAGTTGGTTGATGGGATCTTTCTGTGTTCACTAGGTGGTGGATTGATTTTGGAAAGCCTAGTTAATTAAATCTTTAGAAGCATTTGGGTGCCTTACTGGACAGGTGGAAAGAGATTCAAAAACTTCCTAGAATTTTGCATAAACCATGGATTGTTCTTCATTTGCAAATGCGAGGCATTTAATGCATGTATAGTAATTATACATAATCAGTGCCCCTGCGTTTCTGTATCATCTTTGTTCTTGTATACTTGATCCTGGCTTCCCCACATAGTAAGATAAAGGCTTAATATGTTGTTGTAAAAGATGAAAACACGATGTTAGGATCCAACTAATTGACGAGTTCCAATTAAAAATATTTTCACATGTCCGTGTTTGGGCAATTTTAGGGAGTCCCGCCCGCCCCCCCTTTGCTTATTCTTCCAGACAGTTTTAAAGTTTTCCTCTAGCAGATTACATAGAGAATCTCCTTTCCTGGGCTAGTTTCTATCTTTCTCTGCTTGAAGGTGCTTCTGCTATTTATGCTAATGTAATGTTAATATGTTTATGCATGACCATGATGCAGGAGTTGGATTATTGACTGCAAAGGAATTGCTACCAAAGTGAAAAATGCTGGTATATCTCCTGGAAATCAAATCAAAGACTGTGGAGCAAAACGAGAATGCCCAAAATGCCATTATTGCATTGATAACAGTGATGTAAGCTGGAACTTCTGTATGTTGTTGCATAATTAGCTAAATTTCATCCATTAAAAACTTACTCTTGATTGTCTTTGATGATGCTTTGCCCATATAGGTCTCCAATGAATGGCCTGGATTGCCTGCTGGTGTAAAATTCGATCCATCTGATACAGAGATTTTGGAACATTTGGCTGCTAAATGCAGTGTGGGAAATTCAAAGCCGCATATGTTCATTGATGAGTTCATCCCAACAGTTGACAAAGCAGAAGGAATATGCTATACACATCCAGAAGATCTTCCTGGTAAAGAACCCCAAATTCTAAGAACTTTTGCTATTTCTCTCCTATGGCATGTCACACAAGTTCTTACTAACATTGTAATTCAATTAAAGCAAATAACATAAAACTAATTACGACCTATTCAATTTCCTGAACCTGGACCAGATTTATTTAATGACTTTATAATTAAATATTTGGAGGCTGGTGATTTGTGCATCATTGACGAATAAGTTGGAGAAAAGAAACACCAAAAGAGATATAAAAAGCAAATTGGTGAGTCTGCATTGTCTTCTCTCTTTCTGTTCCATAAGTTCCAAACCCACAGTCAAATCCTTCTGGTCATGGGATTTTAAGTTCCTTGTTTGGCTTCTTGTAGATCATTTTTATTCAGCTTGTAAAATTCCATAGGAAGTATCATTCGTCTAACTGATATTTTCTTCTTTAGATTACTTTTGTAGTGTGAACCAGGAGGTGCTCAAGTTGATATGACTGTCTTTGACATAAGAAACAAATTTTTGAACCATCACTTGGTTTTGTTTTAGGTGCAAAAAAAGATGGAAGCATTATCCACTTCTTTCACAGAACCACTAATGCTTATTCTACTGGTCAAAGGAAACGTCGCAAAATTCACAATCAGCATAGTTTGATAAAGGAGGATGTCCGCTGGCACAAGACAGGTAAAACAAAGCCTGTGATTAAAAATGGGGTACAGAAGGGGTTTAAGAAGATCATGGTTCTGTATAGAATTTCAAAGAAGGGTTCCAAGCCTGAGAAATCTAACTGGGTAATGCACCAATATCATCTGGGCAATGAAGAAGATGAGCCAGAAGGCCATTATGTGGTTTCAAAAATCTTTTACCAGCAGCACAAGGAAAGTGATGATAATGATGCTTCTCAAGTAATAGGAGATCCTGATATGGGGACAATTCGAACCAGTCCTAGGACCCCTAGGTCTAATACTCCCAATCCTCCGCGGCCAGGAAAATCTGTTTCATGTGATGATGTTGCTGATGATTATGCACCCAAATTGTCACCGCAGGTTAGTAGCAGCTTCCACTAGTTGATATTATTTTAAGTGAAACATTCCAGATATATTTTCTTTAATTTCTGTTTGCTGCAGTTCATCTGGAGCCTTTGAAGATTAAAAAGAAAAACCCATGTAGTCACATACTCGTATTCCATGTATGTAGGATCAGATCACGGATAGATTGCCACTTCTATTCTTAGATATCCATCACATACAAATCAGATTAAAATGGTCACTGCCCAAAATATAACCAATAAGGGAAATGCTATTGCATGTCTAGTGATGCTAGCATATATGAGATGATGATATTTTTCTAAAATTTTTGACAGGTGTTACAGAATATAATGTTACGATGGGAGTATCTTTTCTGCCAAATTAATTACTCCATATCTATGATTTCGCTGAGTTCCTCATCTTTCCCTGCTTCTTGTTTCATGGTTTTATACTCATTTTTTATATCATGGAACAGGAAGCAGAATTTTCCAGAGAAACATCTCATCCTTGCTCTGCTACTCAGTTCAAGGATGATTTGGACAACAGCACTTGGTTGGCTGGTGAATCCCAACCTCTTCATGAAAACTGTGGGGATTCATTGCTATGCAATGAGATTTTCAGTCCCTGCAGTGCTCCTGATGCTTCAATACTGAATGGTGGTCCTGCTAATGGCTTCTCGTGCCAAACAAATGATATTCCCGGTGTAGATAGAAATGTAACTTGTGGAATTGCTGATCTGGAGAACCTAGAACTGGATACACCTCCAGACTTTGAACTTGCAGTAAGTTTCTTCTTGTGGTCCATTTTTTTGTCAAAACATTCACTTATTAGGTTAGTAAGATGTGCTATTCCCGACCCATTTGCAGGATCTACAGTTTGCCTCGCAGGACAGTATTTTTGATTGGTTAGACCGTCTGTAGAACAAGCAGTGATTGAGCTGAGGTTTCCAAGTGCCTTGCAATGAAATCCCAGTTTTGAGATGCTTCTCTTCTCCTGAGAAAGTTGTGCTTCAAAGGCGAGGGAGGTCAAATTCATTTATTTCACCTTTTTAAGACTTTTTAAAAGTGTCGCCATGGATTTAGCGGCTGGCAGAAATGACGCCAGTTTTGTTTGAATTTTGTGATCCCCAGCCTTCTCTATATTAGGAGTTCCATCCATCTGATTTATGCGTTGTGGGGTGATGAAAATGTAACTAAATACTAAAATTGAAGACAAACAATGCGGATTGTATTAATTGGATGAAATATGTTTAGATTGCTGGAAACTAAATTTATTCATTTTGCAGGGTGGTTTGTGATTCTTCTATATCTATTCTCAGTAGTTGAGTTGAAGCATCCCATCCCATGTTTGGGCTGTTTAATACCTACCTGATCAATAGCAGGTATAGGCAGCATTGCTTATGGAAATATATTTTTGGTGAATTTATCGGTTCCATTCTTCTATGTTAATCATTTGGTGTTCTGATGTCATAAGATTAGGGTCTATAGATTGAGGCTTAGTTCGGCTATGGTAAGGTTAAAAGTTGTTTAAAATTTTTAAATTAGATAGCATTTAAGCTAATAATGTGTTTGAATAAATATATTTTGAAGTTATTACTTAAAAGTTATGTATTTAGTTTGTTAAAACTAATTGGTTGTTAGAATTTAACAAAAGGATTAAAAAACACATGGTATTGAATAATATAAATAAAATTTATAAAATATTAATTTTTAATAAAAAATTTATAAAACTACAAAATTGGTCTAAAAACGTTTTTTTTGGTGTTTTCGAAAAAGTGAAACGGAGGTCTCCAAAAGTTTTCATGCATCATAGATGGTGGAGTTTACTTGGACAAAAAAAAAAAAAAGAAAGAAACCTAGCCATGCATCAAATTTGGACAGTCTGGTTGGCCCATAGATGCATGCCATGCATCAAATTCGGACAGATGGGATGCCCTGGTTGGCCCATAGATGCATATATTGTGGGGGAAGGCAAACTTATAAATTCATTCGGCTTATCATCAATAGGTGACAAGCTTAGCTTTTTCTAATTAACAAGTCATTTTACAAAGGAATAAAGGAAGATCAAACTTCAAGCATGATGTTGCAGAAGAAAGGCCGTAAATGGAAAAGAGATAGAAACCACAAGAAAATGAGGAAATTACTACTGCAAATGGGATTCAACAGTGTTGAGCATTATCCACAGCAACCTCAGCAGATCTGCAGGAATTCATTAAGACAATATAACAATGTAAGAATCCAATGAGTTTGATTTGATATATTATTGTGCGATTGGTAATTAAAAAGAAAAACAATAACAAAACCATTGAACACCATGCATGGAATCAACAGCAAACAAACAAAACCCTCAATCTGTAGTTTTAGGGTTTAACAAACAAATGAAACCACAAACTGGGTGTGGGCATCAAAAAGACACCCTTTACTCTTCAATTTAATCCATGTTAAGGACCAAATCCAACACAAATATCATCATATATATTTATTTGTTAGAACTAAAATATATACCCATAACCTATGGCCTTTGTTTTTTATTTGTAGTTCTCTCTATTCAGGAAGATTGTGATTCATCTCTCAAGCTTCTGTGTTTTAAGGCATGGGATCTGCTGATAGCCGCAAAGAAAGAATGACCATATTTTTATATTGGTGCTCCATGGATGCTCCAATATCTTTTGCATCTACTTGTCACAAGAAATTATGGAATTCCAAAAATTAAAGTCAAAGTCAAAATATATTGGTGATTCATCTCTCAAGCTTCTATTTTCGTTTCTCTTTCTTACGCACTCTCATGCAACGCCCAATTTCATATTTATACTGATTCAAAGTCGAAGTCAAAGTCGGTGGCAGAAGATTTTAGACAAAGGAGGGCATAGTCGTTTCTGGATAGAAGATTCTGGAGAGGGAAAAGTCGGTGTGCAAAAGAGCAATTTATATATGGAACAAATTAAAGAAGATGCTGGAAGGGAAGATAAGAGAAGATTTCGAATAGGGACAAAGAAAATTTTGTAGAAGGGGAGAAAGGGAGTGGGTGTACTTCAACACTCCTCCACCTTGACGACTATTATCTCTCTTGCCACTATTAATTCCAAGTTGCTGTCAAAACTCCGTGATCTTAGATGATTCCAAAACTCTTGGTGAAAATGGCTGCGACTTATTCTCCTGTTTTAACTAACTGATTGCATCTTGATTTTCTCCCTGTAATACCTTTTCTCTTGTACAATGATGATGAATTTTCACATGCTTTGTCCTAGCATGAAACATCGAATTTTTTAGCAGTCGAATAGCTGATTGATTATCTCAATAGAGTGGTACCGAATAACCAACCGACTGGTGCAAATTGTTCAGTAACTGTAATAGTCAAAGTACTCCCTTAAGCCACCGTCACTGTTGCTCTGTTGTATTCTGCCTCTGTAGTGGAAAGTGACACTGTCAATTGCCTCTTACTACACTAGGACACTGCCCCTGATCCAAGATAAAACACATAGCTTGTTGTTAATCAACGAGTGTCATGGTCTCCTGCAAAGTCTCCATTCCAATATCCAATGATCTTAAGTTTTCCTTTCTTGTATAAGAGACCCAAGTTGGTCATTCCCTTGTTATATCGTAATATTCTTTGTACATGTAAGTGAAAGGTTTTTTGGACTTTTGCATAAATCGGCCGGCTTGCTACTCCAATTACAAATGTGATGTCAGTTAAATAAATTAGACTACCAACCATCAGATCCTCTAATTTATTTCCCTCTTCTGCACATAATTTCTCGTTAACTTCCATAAGTGTTGAGATTGACTTGCACTCAAGCATCCCAAACTTTTGTAAGGGATCCTTTGCATACTTAGGTTGACACAAGAATATACTTTTTTTTTTCATTCTATATATGCATCAAGTCCAAGGGAATGCTTTAGTTCTCCCAACTCCTTTATTTGGAAATGAACCGATAAATTCTCCTTTATTTGACATATATCTTATCGTCTCTAGTGATGATTAGATCATCAACATAAACAAGTACTATTGTTAACTTATTTGTTTGAGTTTTTACAAAAAGACTAGAATCTACACTAGTTGGAATGAAACCACTCTAAACTAGAAATTTTGCAATTTTTACATACAATGCCCTTGGTGCTTGTTTGAGTTCATAAAGCGCCTCTTCTCTTCAGTTTGCACACCTAACTAGGGTGACTACTCTCTTCAATCCTTTTGATTGTTCAATGTATATCTCTGGATCAATTTCTCTATGTAGAAACGCGTTCTTAACAACCATCTGCCATAATTTTCATAACTTTTTTACTACTAAGACTAGTAGAACTCAAATTGATGTGATCTTGGCTACCAAATTAAATGTTTCATCATAGTCTATTCCATATCATTGACAAAAGCCGCGAGTTACAATTGAGCTTGTATCCCTCTATCTTCCCAGCTGGTCAAGTCTTTATCTTTTAAATCCATTTACATGATATATAGGTCTTGCACCTTTCGGCTTTGGTACCAAATCTTTGTTGGGGATGTCATATGGCTTTGTGGGTTTTAAATTTTTTCACATCTTATGTGTGTAGTGAAATTAAATAAAAAACAATTTGAAGCTTAGATATTTAAGCAATGTGGAATATTCATTGAATGTAAAACTGAACGATTCAGTAAAATACCTCTTCTGAAAATCCAAAGAATGAAGTAGAAGAAGCTGAACTCTTTCCTCCTCAAGTGTAAAGGACCTACTTGGTAAAAGCCACAAGGAATGTGTTGGCTTATTGCTTTCTTTGGTTTCAAACTTAGCTTAATTTCTTGATCAAATTGAGAGAAGAAGAACAAGAAGAAGAAACTGTCGAGAAAAAGCAAGGAATTATGCAAAAAATTCAGCAATTTCCAACCTCTTCCTTAACCTTCTAAGCTCTCTTTTATGTGCTTAATGGAAGGATAATCAATGCTCATCCACTTCAAAACCATGCAACATCAAGTGTTGACAAATGGCATGGGACTTAGTTGACAACCCACGAATCTTTCACTCACTGTCTACCAAATAGAAACTATTGATAGTATTTATCAAACAGTTGACTTTTGAAAAAACTATCAATTGGTCAACAATTTTAGTTTTCAATGGTGCACGACCTTTCCTTTATCGCATTCAAAGTCGTCATTAACTCTTAATAACAATAAGACCTTCCATTAACTCTTTATGGCATCAAAAACATAATAAACAAGACAATTCTTATTTCGATCCCTTTGCTTTTGGTTGTCTCCTTTGATGCCAATCAAACTTTTTGATTTATTATGAGAATCTCTCTATCTTCTCAAAACACTCTGACGATCTTAAATGATGTCTAGCTAGTAACATATCAAGATAACCTAAATAGCAATGAAGTCAATTCATAGTGAACTCATTCGTTGACTACTACCATGTAATTCAATTATTCCATTACTAACGTTCTGATTGAGTAAGAGCCATTGACTAATCAAACTCATTGTCTCAATATTATGCAATAGATCTTAGTTGAAGTGATGAGATGACACATTGAAAAGTCCTATCTGGAAAACACATGCCTTTGTATATCAGAATAAAACAACACAATGAATATTTTGATCTCACAGTTAAATGAGTCTGCATCACTAGCTAATCTCATGCATTAATATAAGACAATCGTGTTTGTAACATCCTGATCGAGTGATAGGAAGGACCGGAACAACTTACCCTGATGGGCCTACACGAACTTCCCAAGGGGGTCACCCATCCCTGGATTACCCCAGATTAAGCACGCTTAACTTGGGAGTTCTTTGCCAACATTCAGCCCAAAAGGTATCCAGCTGGTGTTGTTTCATTTCTTACATTATCCTCGATATATACTAACTTCTTTGGGCTCTCAGGGTATTACATTTTCCCCCCTTAAGCACATGACGTCCTCGTCATGCGACCTTACAACCGGTCCCAGATCTCTCCCCCTTGCATGGCCGATGTGGGATTCGCCTAAGGTGCCTGCACGCACCCCCTATAGGGGCTTACATGCCCCCTTCGGGACTCAGCCTCCTCGCTGAGGTTTGCCCCACCATCGCGCTCAGAGGCTCGGGGGTCGGCTCTGATACCACCTGTAACATCCCGATCGAGTGATAGGAAGGACCAGAACAACTTACCCTGATAGGCCTACACGAACTTCCCAGGGGGGTCACCCATCCCTGGATTACCCCAGATTAAGCACGCTTAACTTGGGAGTTCTTTGCCAACATTCAGCTCAAAAGGTATCCAGCTGGTGTTGTTTCCTTTCTTACACTATCCTCGATATATACTAACTTCTTTGGGCTCTCGGGGTATTACAGTGTTGCTCCAACTTAGAGAATTAGTTACACAATGACAACTGATAACAAACCATTAATTCTCTCATCTATGTGATTTGTTATTAATGTCACGTTCGGAGCATTGTTCAACCAACTAACACTATAAAAAATTAATGTTTTAGTGACGAAAAATTCCGTCACTAAAACATCAAAATCTGTCGCTAAAAAAAGTGAGTTAGTGACTGGTATAACCACCATCTGAAACAATTTCGTCGCTAAATTTAGCGCATGCCCACAAAATCAACGCGCGCTCGCGCCTCTGCTCGCCACGTGACAACGTTGGGATAATAATCTCAGCAATAATCCTAAGTGTTGCACCTTAGAATCGAACCCCCAACCTCCAAACACCAAGCACCAAAATGCACGTGCACGAGCCAGTCGATCTAGAAGCCTCTTTGACTATTAATGTGCATAAATTATATTTATAGTATTTTCTTCCAAAATTTTCAGAATTATATTTACACTCCAAGATTTTCCAAACTTATTTAATTAATATTTAATTTTAATATTAATGTTAGTAGAGGGAAAAGAATATTAATTTTAATTTTAATATTTATTAATTTATTTCATTACTAATTCAAATAGAAGTTTATAAATTATTATATTAGCAATAAAAAATTCTATTTTTATTTTGATTTTAATTTATAATTTCATATTTTATTAATTTTACAACTTAACGATGAAATTTTTTGTCACTAATATTGAATTTACTTGAAGTTTTTATAAGTTCTAAATTTAACTATGAAAAATTTGTTATCAAATTAGATTTTTAAATTTAATTTAAATATTTTATGAACTTAACATTAAATTTTTAATTTAACATTTTTGTTTTTAGCTACAGATCTGTTCCGTTATTAAAGTTTTAAATTTTTTTAATTTAATTTTTTTGATTTTTAGCTACGAATTTGTTCGGTCGCTAAATATTAAATTTTTAATTTTATTTTTTTTAGCAAAGGATTTGTGCGTTAACTAAAGTTTTAAATTTTTAATTTAATTTTTTTATTTTTTAGCGACGAATTTTGTTCCGTCTCTAAAGTTTGAATTTTTAATTTAATTTTTTCATTTTTTAGGACGGATTTGTTCTATAGCTAAAGTTTTAGATTTTAATTTAATTTTTTTCTTTTTTAGCGACAAATTTGTTCTATCGCTATATTTTGAATTTTGAATTTAATTTTTTTTCTTTTCTAGCTATTGGTATAACTCCTGTTGCTAAAGTTTTACATTTTTAATTTAATTTTTTTCTTTTTTAACAACGAATTTGTGCCGTAGCTAAAGTTTTAAATTTTTAATTTATTTTTTTTATTTTTTAGTGACAGATATTGTTCCGTCGCAAAAGTTTGAATTTTTAATTTATTTTTTTTCTTTTTTAGCAACAAATTTATTTCGTTTCTAAATTTTGAATTTTGAATTTAATTTTTTTTCTTTTTTAGTGTCGGAGTTGTTCTACCGCTAAAGTTTGAATTTTTAATTTAATTTTTTTCTTTTTTAGCGACGGATTTATTCTATCGCTAAATTTTGAATTTTGAATTTAATTCTTTTTATTTTTTAGCGATGGGTATAACTCTCATTGCTAAATTTTGAATTTTGAATTTATTTTTTTTTCTTTTTTAGCGACAAGTATAACCCCCCGTCACTAATGTTTTACATTTTTAATTTAATTTTTTTGTTTTTTAGCGAAGGATTTGTTCCGTCGTTAAAATTTAAAATTTATTAAAAATATTAAAAATTATTTAATGACTAGGTTTCCGTCGCTAATTCTGTTTCTAAATTTAGTGACAGGTCTGTCCATCACTAATTCCATCGCTAGATTAAAAAAATAATTAAAAATATTAGCGACGGATATTCTGTCGCTAAAAATTGTTTTTCTTATAATGTAATGAAATATACGTATGGTGATGTGGGTAAAATTAAAATTTTTTATGTGTATCAGATATACATAGCAGAAGGTATAAACACACACACCATACACAACTTAGATATTTAAGTAATATATTATTTTATCATATGAAATACAATAAATAATATACCTAATGGTTGATGTCAGGATGAGTAAAGAAATTGTTTCTGTACTGAGATCAGTTCCTCCTCACTATGTGGAAGGCCTAGTCTATCCACACCTAGCGTGCAAACTTATACCACTTCATACACCTCTTCCCGTGCTAGCCTAAGGATTTTGAATCACTGACACCTGTACGTCTTTTAGCACGTGAGGTTCGCACACAATTAATTTTCAAAAACAGAGCAGAAAAAGATAGAAAAAGAACATAACAACAAACTTTAGCCCAACTTTTGTTTTTAATTTCTCTGCTTAACGTCTAATTTTCCTCTGCCCGGTTGCCTCCACCATTAGCCTCCAATTGCTCACCATGTGGACAGCACTAAGGAGGGCTGAGGCAACACCGAGAGTCAACTCTTGTCCACTAGCGAGTTGACTGCCTCAATAATCAACTCTCAGTGCTCCAGCATGCTAACTGTTAACATGTTATCGTCATTAACACTGAATGACATATTCGAGACACAATGGGTGCTTAGTGTCGATACCAAACACAATACTATATGGTATGTGACTTTCTAGATTCATTGTCCGCTAGCAAAGAAATAACACCAAAACCCATTTGACACCAACTAATACACCTTGACTTTTCACCAGAATCTCTTCATATCTCAATGACGATCTAAGAGATCTTGAAAAGTGTTTAGAAGCAATCCAGGACAATATAGAAAACAATGAAGTATAACTTCAAGTGAGCCTATTACAGTTGACTATTACCGTGTGTTATAATCCTTTTATTATCTAATGTCCCGGCTGAGTGAGAGTCATGGAATGATAAACTTACAAACTCAATAAATATGTATCATATCTTAACAACGTGACTAGATGACACCTCAGGAAACACATTTCCTGATAATCAATTTACCCTGACTAGGGATTATCCTATCAAACTAATAGTAAACTACATAGGACGTTCACCTTATCAATAATGACAAGGGTGATAGATTATATCTCTAAACACGTGTCTCTATATACCAACAATACAGAATCACATAGATGAATGTCCCCACCTCGTAATTGGATGGTTCGACGTATTTGCAAATCCTGCACACCAATACATAAGACAATCGTGTCAGTTCAAATCTAAGGATCAGCTATACTAGTAACTTAGACGACATAACCATTATCCACAATGCCATGTGATTGGTCATCAGTGTCACATTCAGTGTATTGTTCTCTAACAACCACTCACGAGTTTTTAAGAGACATCCCCATGTCATATGGTATGTGACTCACTACCCTTAACCATTAGTAACTCACACTAATCAAGATAGTTATGCCAGTCCATACTCAACTAATTAGAGTTCATATCCGATTAATCTAAGAATTGAATCATTTAAGAAATTCTGTCACCAGAGAACCTTGTTACATAGTCTTAACACCTTAAGAATAAAACTCTTAAACAGGAGATTTAGAGACTCATTCATATAACAAACTAAAGAGTTTATGAATAAAGATAAACTTGTATTTTATTAATATATACAAAGATACATGAAATGTATTTATTATAAGTCCACCAGACGTCATCTAAATCTAGTATTAAGGCACACATCACTAACACCAACAACCACCTAAACATCTCATGCTTTATGGCATGTGACTCACCATCTTTGTAACATCCCAAATTTTTCGAGCGTGTTATAACTTAAGATTTCGGAAATATAAAATTTTTTCCATATCACAATCGCTGACATAAATCACACAAATTCCCAAAAACCCTAATTTTTACATTCTCAGCCTAACAAACTCAATAATCGAATAGCTAAGACAGGTGTTAAAATTTCAAATGCGGTAGCTAGATCGAACCTGATATAGTTCACAACCATAATGCTTTATTTATTATAAATGAAATTGTTCAAAACGTCTACAAAATGTATTACATGGATATCATCTCTCGCAAGTGATAACTGAACATCTTAAACATATCCAAAACATACATAGGTTCGCACATAAATAACGATATGCTAAACATGTTACAGACAGCAAATTAAGTTTATTCTTCAGCTACCTCATTTCCCTTAGAGCTACTTGTCGAACCTGGAACGTTTGAATATTGTAGGGATATAATCCAATTAGAAGATGAATCTTCTAGTAAGAAACTCCAAAAATAGTTTATATCAATGCATGAACAAGTATAAAACGTATGAGTAAATAACGAGAACTATTCTGAAATCCCTCCTCTAACGAGAGTTTTCTTAATAGCGCACACATAGCGTCTCTCAGAAGGTCCCTAACCGTGTCACCTCGGCCTAACCTTATAGCACTCATGCAAACACCACATCTGTTGTTCATTAGACTCACGGTCTTTCCCACGAGAGCTTTCTCGATAGCGCACGCATAGCGCCTCTCAGGGGATATCTGACTTTTGCCCTTGACCGACAACAGATAGGTGCAATAGTATGACCACACGAATTTTATAAATGCAACAGTTAAAAAACTAACAGCATATATTTTTTAGAAAAAAATACATTTCATATATGTAACATGATTTCACGTAAGAGAACGACAAGAGTTTACGTACAAAAATTTCACAAAACACGTTTCATGCAATAGAAGTCTCTCATAAGAGAACAAAAAATAAGATTTGGAGTATATGAATCTCACCTTGAAGGTTTATCTCTTGGAACATACAATTTCACAGCAAATGGCCTAGGTTTCTGCAGAAAACACAAGTTTTAATTTGGTAAATCTAACCTCAAATATTTTTATACAGGATTGAAAAGCATTAAATTAGGGACAAAACTGGAAAATTTGAAGAAAAATGGGCCCTTCTCGCGCCTTGGGAAGGTGGCCCACGCGCCTTCACGCGCAGCCACTTTCCGACACGTGTATCTCACGCACGGCCCACCAGTTTCGAACAGCTTTGCCTCAGTTTGGTTTTTCAGCTATAAATTCTTTATTTTAACTCTTATTCGACCCCCGTTTGAACCTACGCGACCCTCTCTTCCCCCTCTACAGGATTATCAAAAAAAAAAAAGACTTACCTCGCTTTTTTCTGACTGATTTTGGTGAACTCCGGTGAAGCTCGTTCTCCCCCGCTTCTCCGTTGATCTCTTCCATTCTTCTTGCAGAATTTTCTCTCCTCTCCCAAGAGCAAGCTCCTCAAATTCAACCCTTAAACTCCCTTGAATGATTTTCAGAACAACTCATGGTCTCTATTTATAGATTCTTTGAACCAATGACATGGTGCCACTTGTCTCAAGCTAAGCCTTGAATTCTAAAGACTCAAATCTATAATTGAATGGGTTTTCAAATCCAAAGCTAAAATGGATTTAATTTTTGAAATCCAAACTAATACCCCAAACTTCTTCCAAATGACATTTTGGTCCTTATTTCAAGTTCTCAAACATTAATATTTTACCACATGAACTCCTAATTTCATACTTATTTCGTTTGGATAATTCTCTAATTACAATTACACCCTCAAACATCAAATTTATCCAGATACTTAAAATCCAAAATTAATAACTCAAAATTACTCGATATGTATGATTTCATCCCAGCGCCCTCATGGGACCTTTATTTCATCCCGAAACCATCCCAGGGTTGTTTTATTTACAAAATTAGAGTCTTCTCAAGGTTCCGTTGATTTCCCAGAAGCCCCTTACCATCATTCGGTCTTTTAGGCTATAACTTATCTGAACTGAAAACCGTCTCTGGTTTGATTTCTTTTAGCATCATAAATCTCGCCTCGAGAGGCTCGTCAAAGTTATACCTTTGTCCTTAGGTATCTAAACTCCAGGGCACTCCTTGCAGTTAATTTAGTCACTTGTTGCCATTTCGAGCATATTTTTTGGTATTTTAAACTCGTCTAAATTACATGGCAACCTCACTAAAATGTGGGGTATTACAATCCTTTATTATTAGTATCTCATGTTGATCAAAGTAGTAAACTTTTATGCAAGTTGGCACTCACTTGTAAATCCCCATTTAATAAAGCTAAGGACAAGGAATAATTTAAGTTTCTTGTACTAAAGAATCTCATCACTATATTCTTAATAACTTAAGAATTAATGTGATCTCTAACAAGAAGTCTAGGGACTCACTCATACAAAATTGGAGAGTCGTGAATGAAGATAAAATGATACTTATTAAATATAAGGATACATCGAAATTGCTAATTTAGATGTCATTTAAATCTAGTATTAGGGCATATAACTAACAATCCCAAGTATGATTTTTGTTTATTACTTCAAACTCTCTTCTTCCATTGTCTTTTCTCTAATTACTATTTTGTGAAATTTCTTCATAACTTTCTAGCTCAGTTATTGCATTAGTCTCGATAAAAACAGTGTTAATGTATTTGGGATTTGGTTTTCGATTTTGAGTTGAATGTCTCGGCTGCTATTCTAATTCAAAATAAGGCCTTTCCTCATACCTTCATCTACCTTCTTATTGTCTTGTCTCGATTTCTCTTGCATTGCTTTCATCGTCAGTTCCTTGAATATCTAGAAAATTGCAAATCCCTTGTTCTAGCTCATCTTGTAACTTTTTCTTTAATTCTCTTCAATTTGGTAGCTTTATTTCTTGTTGGGACCACGAAAGGATGCTTCGTCGAACATGACATTACTAGATATATAACAACGCCTAGTAGCCAAGTCTTAACATTTCCTCCATTTTCTTTGACCATCATACCTGAGAAAGATGCAGCTTATCGCTTTCTTGTCAAACTTCATTCATTGTTCTCTAAGAACAAAAACATAACATATGCAACCACAAACTCGAAAATGGCTTGCCATTGGCTTGGTCTTCCATAACTTTTAACACAATGAAATTGTTGTCACGTTTTTTATATGTTTGATGATGAAAAACTTCATGAATAAGCTTTTGAAATCAAACAAACATATGTATGAAATGTGTTAAAATTATTTTAAAAAATCATATCCATCTTTTAAAAGTACAAGGCAAAACTGTTGATCATGTTAGGAAAATTGTCGACCATTTTGTGCCTTAGATGTATGGACTATATTAGCTTTCAAAAACTGTCAACTTTGTGTTAAAAAATGTCAACCATTTTAAGTCTAAGAGCAAAAACAGTTGACAGTCTTTAAGAACTTTTGACAAGTGATTTTCATACTCTCAGTCGTTTGTTTCTAAGTTCAAAAATAGTTGACAATGATCGTATAATGTCGACTCCTCTTTAAAACTATCGACTTTGTGCTTAAAACTATCAATCGTTCGTTTGAACAAGTTGACTTCTCTTTTAAAATGTCAAAAGTTCTTTAAAAACAAATTTCAAATTTCAAATGTTTCGATAGAAATAGTCAATCGATTTAATATCTATCGACAGTTTCTTATCTAACAAATTAAAACTGTTAGTTTTTTAGGCATTAAATATAGCTCAATGGTCCATTAACGACTAAATCAATGCTTGAATGTCCAAAAAAGGTATAAATAGAGATTGAAGCTACAAAAGAACAAGCTAATAAAGGTGTGCATGTGCTCAAGTGTTTGATTCTAAGATTCAAGTGTTCTAGGCTTTTATTAATTTATTTTTTTTCCAAATGCAAGGTGTATCTTTATAATACTTGTTGATAGACCTTTGGATTTGCATTATTAAGCTTCATTGTAAGCAAGAGAGTTATCTCTTAGATTCATTTCAATTGTAAGTTATCATTGTATTATCGCCTAGAGAGTTATCTCTTAGATTCATTTCAATTGTAAGTTATCGTTGTATTATCGCCAAGCTTGTAAACTAAAGCCCCTACCAATTTTTAATAAGAGACTTTGTATTTCCTAGCATTGAGGCTAGAAAGCCTACTGGTTTTTTATAGGAGGATTTAGTGGATATAATACTTCAACAAGATAGTTGGGGGAGTGGATGTAGGTTGGTGCCTAACTACTATAAATTTTGTGCATCATTTACTTTTTGTTGTTATTTCCTCTAAGTATTATTTACTTATTTGATAATATCACAGTTTCATTAGTTTATATCTCCATTATCCCTCAATTTTTTGATAAATTGTGTACATTGAAATGTTTTTTTATATGAAGTATTGAATCATGGTATGTGGCATTGGCATGTTTTTGTGTTGTCCATGTGAGATGCTGCCCTAATAGTGTAGTCATAATTCCCTAAGGGTGTTTGTCAAAATAACGTATAGGGATATCACGTGTTGTTGTGCTTGCCGGGACGACTGCCTAGGATTCCATACCAGGCAGGTTTTCAAGGAAAGTTACACTAAGGTATTTGTTTGTCCATATGAGGTGTAAGATGTTAACCTGTGTTGTGGCACTTGAGTGATAACACTAGTGATGTATGTCGCGCGAGGATTAATGTTCACTTGTGGTCTGGGCTAAGAGTGGACACCACCCTGGATAGCCCACAAGTGACGGGGCTGAGAGTGAACACCACCCCAGATCGGCTCAAGTGGCGGGACTGTGGAAATCTTTAAACGTTTTTAAAGACACCCAATTCATCTCCCCTCTTGGGTGTGTAGTGATGCAAGTGTGCTACATCTCAACATAAATGAATCCCAATTTTGCTTAAGGAAGTCTATTAATAATATGAGCCTTAATTATATGAGTCTTCATGCATTTTGCCCATGCCTTGATGACACATTCTTATCATGTAACATGCTTCAACATGTCTAAAAAAGATGCCTATTGTTTAGCTCTATTACGCCATTTTGTTGTGGAGTGCGTAGACAAGTTAACTACTAGCATATATGATTTTCTTGCAAGTACCTTGGGAATTCTTCTAAAGTATACTCTCCCCTATTGTCCATGCTTAAGCATCGAATTTTCTTACCAATTTTTCCTTCGTTATTTTCTTTAAAAATTTTAAACATTTTTAAAGTTTCAAACTTTTCTTTCATAAAGAATATCCATATGTACTTTGAGTAATCATCCATGAAGGTTACCATGTAGTGAGCTCCTCGGATTAACGGTTACTTGACTCTTGTACATTTGAGTGTATCAATTCTAGTGTTTCCTTTACCTTGAACTTTCATTCTTGATATGGCAATTGATACACTTTACCGTACCATTTGTCATCACCACCACTCTATTGCCTTTGTACGTTGTCTTATTCGCTAACCTTGCTTCATTACCTATCATGTGTCTTGCAACTCCTAAATTAGCTATCTAGTTTCTATTGCAATCAACTTTTTTCTTAATTAAGGGCTATCAAGACAACTTAATCTGCTGGGACTTTGGTTTCTGTTTTGAATCCCTCGTATTCAAGGCAGTTTTTGTCTTTCTTATGCTCTATTGTTACACATGAACCTAAAAATCTCAATTCTTCTTTACTACAGTCTTCTACCTTATTCAATGTTGCAAAATTTCCTTCAACATAGGCTCTCTTATATCTAGTCTTTAGAGAAGTAGCATTTCTTGTCGTAGTCGAAACACTCACCATTACATCGTATGTAATTGTAATGACCTGTTATCAGGTCTAAAAATATTTTGTAGTTAATTTATGTGTAAAAAATCTGTTACTATTTGAGAAAGGTGCTGGTAATATTTTATATGAAAAATAAAATAACATAAATAAATAATAAAAAATAAGGGAAAATCAAAATTTTAAAAGTGAGATTATGTGTATATAAATGTGTATATATATATGATAATAGGAGTAAGTTGAAAAGAAAAAAAAAAGAGAGAAGAAAAATAAAAAAAAAGGAAGGTAAAATGACAAAATATGGCATGGTTATATATCTGAATGTGTGCAAGTGGGATGGGCAAATTTGGGAGAGCATAAGTGGGGGATGGGGTGGCAGACATTCCCCAAATCCCTCCTCACTGTCCTCCTCATTTGTTCTCTTGTCCCCTCCTTTCTCTCTCTTTCACTCCCTCTCGATTGATTTTTCCTTCTTTTTCTTCTTCTTCTTCTTCTCTAGTTGAAACCCAAAGAGAGTGAAATTTCAACATTTAGTAGGTTTCTTCTTCTCCAAATTTAATCATCAATTAAGGCAAGTTCCATTCCTTTCGTGCCCTTCATTTTGAAGTTATTAAATTTTTGATCAAATTGTGTATGTTGTACGTTTTGAGCTATAACTTGTGATCCGTTTGTTGCGTTGTAAACTAAACTTCTTAAGGTTCATTTTAATTTATTACTTGGATTATTTGGCCAAGTATTAAGTTTGTAAGTGTCTTGTGAAATACCTACTCAAATCTAGAATTTATGTTTCCATGTAATCTATCATTGCTCTAATTTTTGTCCTATAACTTTCTAGATTCGTATCCAAATTGAAACTCATTTGTTTTTATATAAATTATACTTCTTGGGATTCTTTTTGATATATTGCATGAATTATTTGGTTAAGTTTTGAGCTTGTAATCGCCCTGTCTATCTCTGTTTAAAATTTGAAACTTACTGTTTCCATGTAATCTGACCATATTTCAGTTTTTGAGGTATAACTTTTTGTGGTTATATCCAATTTGAGATCCTCTTTTTGTTCCATAAACTAGACATCCTAACTTTATTTCGATATATTACTTGCATGATTTGGTTATTTTTTGGGCCTTTAACAACCGTATTAATCTTTGCTAAAAATCTAAAAATTTTATTGTCTGAGTAATCTACCTTGTTTCGGTTTTTGAGTAATAACTTCTTTTGGTTATTTCTGATTCTAAATCTATTTTTTGTTTCATAAACTAGAGATCTAAGACTTCAATTTGAGTATATTATTCATAACATTCAGCTAAGATAAGAGCCCGAAATAGGCCTTTGAAGTTACCGTTCAAAATCTGAAAATTTTCTAAAATTTTGCCTAATTAATCATTTTTGTGTTGGCTATTCTTCCTATGATTGAGATGATATTTAAGCTTGTTGATTTTCTTAAATACTTGATGCATTTTATTTAAAAGCTTCAATAAGATTACGATTCATCCTGTATTTCTTAAGGAATGTTGCATTTCTTGATTAGAGTCTAGTGTTATGTAAGATCTTAGTGTTATCTTGCGTGTACTTTTAATTTTTCCCGGTTGTCGACTAATTATTTCTGTTTAACTTTTGTATGGCCCTAGTTGTGATTAATAGCTAGGATGTAGTCCATGGGTTAATCTTAATAATGGTTGGACATTTTGAGGGGTAAAAGCATGGTTATGGGAGAAAATTGATAAAATATTTATAATTATTTAAGAGTGTACATTTATGCATGGAAATTGATACATCATTTATGCATTGGAGCATGAGCATAGTATTGTTATGAACTGATACATGATGAGGGGAAATTATTATGTATGAAAATTGTCACATGTGGGCATTGCATAGAGTATTTGGGGACATGAGACCATGCATGAAATTTTATACGTTTTCAAGTTGATACATGTGCATGATATATATATACACATTAGTGCACTTATTATTTTGCACTATAGTTATGATTCATAGTTTATGATTGGAAAGGAAATCAGTACGGTATTAGAGCAAGTTGTGGGGGCGCCTGTGTGCATGGATTAGGGCTGAATCCCAGACTTGGGCTCAGTAGGTGGACCTCTTCACTAAGCGGGGGTACTACTAGCGGACCATGTTGGTTACGTCCGGGTAGGCTAGGCGTGTATTGCTAGGGAGACAAGTGAGATTAAGTGGGACTTGGTCCATAAGAAAAATATCATTAGCAAGATTATATATATATATATGTGATGAGAAAAAGCATATGCGTAAGAGTGTGTAATATTGTAAATTATAACACGAGTATGATTGCATGACGTAAAATAAATTTGTATGGGTTTACAATGGGGTATAATATGTCATGGATGAGTCAATTAATAGTGAGCAAAGCATATTGTGTCTCTTCTTATTGCTTCTCTTATGTTGAATGAGCTCTTCGTTATTGCCTCATCATTATTTATCTTGTCAGTTTTATGAATCTTATTGTTATCGTTTATTGGATATATATACACTTGCTGAGCCTTGTGATTCATATTTGCTTCATATCATTCTAGGTAAAGGAAAAGTCATGGATATGGGTGTGTCCAATGAAGAAGATTCTTGTGGGTTAGTATGTGTACAAGGCTCTCCCAACCAAAAGATCCATGGGGGTGTTTTTAAGGGCAGCAAGAAAGGAAAGAGCTTAAGTTGTATTTAGGTTTTTATTGTCCCTTAAAATTGAGTTGTAATGTAAATATTTATGTTAGCTTTTATTGCTTAATGAAAAGATGTGATGAGTTTTATTTGAGTTTATCAGTGCTTATATATATGTATATGTGAGAGAAAAAAATGTGAGGAAATATTGATGTCATTTCAATAGTTGTTAGAACGTCTATTTTCCAATCCTTGAAAATTTTGAGCTTTCCTTGCTTGGTAACTCTTTTCATGTTGTCTTTAGTCTTTTATTACGTGGCTACTCCACTCTATTGTGATTTGCCTCTACCTTTACCTCTTCCTCTTTCACAATCTCAGCCACTAAATAATGCCTCATCCTCTATTTTGTAAAAAACTCCAACCATTGGTTTTTCATGAGCCTTTGGATCAGCTAGTAGATTTTCTAATTGTTCTAGAGTTGGTTGAGTTTTCAAACTTTATACGACTGTAATAAATCCTCTAATGTGCTCCGACATAACCTCTTCAATAAAGGTCTTAATGGCAAACATTGTCTTCGCAGCTTTGATCTTCCATTTTCGGTATGCAACAACTTTTGTTTTTGAGGGTGGGTGGCATGACTTCATTGTCTTTTACGACTTCTAATAAATCTTGGATCTACTAGTAAGACTCCATACATATCTATCAAGGTCTGCTTAAGGGTTGGTAGGGCCTTAGGCGACAGGCAGTAGGTGGCAGCAACTCAGTCGACCATAGCACCCCTCTCTCTCTCTCTCTCTCTCTCTCTCTCTCTCTCGTCGTCCTATACAAAAACTATATTGCGTCAACGCCACCTAACCTGCAACCGCACATTTTTCGTTTCTTGCTCTTTATCTCATTCCTCTCATCGGCGACTGCATTTTCTAGTCTTGTGGCTCCCGTTAGCGTCCACCATCTCCTTTCGTCAACATCTGCAGTTCTTTCCTCTGGTGTCTCTGTCACTTTTTGGTGTTTCCTTCCTCTTATATCTTTTTCAACGTATCTCGTCCTTCTCTTGGTGTATCGCACCCTCCATCAGGGCCTGAAGCCAGCCTATCTACTATAATTTTTATTATTTAATTTTTTAATAGCACTTACCAAGCCATGATTTGCCATAGTGACTCAATGTGATCCTCATCAATGTCGAGCAGTAGAGTTCGTAGTCCCATACTACATAGACAAAGCCTTCTCCACGAATTCTTTACATTGATCCCAGATCAATGACTTCACGAGGGTCCCTGACCACTTATTCGATAGCTCCTTGGCTTATAATACCCCTCCGGACGATGTTTTGGTCCCTGATTGACCCCCGCTTTAATACCTAATTGTTGTATGGAAAATGGAAGTACAACTTTATTCAATAAGTGAGATTATATATAGATACATAACCACATCTTTGATTCTTTCCCCTCTGGCTTACACCCAAAATACATACGCCCACCCCCCACAAACACACAAATATCTCTATTGTAACGACCCGTTTATTTGAGAATTGATGTGAATTTGGGCGTAGGGAATTAATTGAAAAAAAAATTAAAATTTATCAAGTGAGTTTTGGTAATTATTCGAAACTATTTGAGATTGTTATGGAATATTTGGGGATTTAAGGAAAAATAATAGTTTATGATATTTTGAGAAAATAGGTAATTAATTATTTTGTTTGGAAGTATTTATGGAAATAAGGAAAGATTAAAATAAATCTATTTGGGTTAATTTCTAAAAGTTATTGGGGTTAAGTGTAATTTTGGAAAGTAGAAATACCTTAAAAATAATTTATGCGATTTATTTTCCAAGGGGGTGGCTAGAGCAGGCGATTGAGGTGCGTGTGTGCAGGTGGGAGGCTTGGGTTCGAGCCTTGGCAGGAGCAAACGGGGAATTTTTATTTCCAGCCAAGTAGGCGCCCGTGCGCAGGCGCGCGCGGCCACGCAGGCTGCATGCACACAGCCGCACGGCCACGCGACTACTAGCCGCGCCAGCTACCTCCCACGCGTCCAAATGTCTTATTTTGCTCCCAAAAACTTAATAATTTTGTTGCCATGATGCCTTGCAACATTCCTATCTCCTTAGCCTATAAATAGGCAGTGAAAAGGGAGAATTTTGGGGAATTAAGCTTGAGAGAAACGTGAGAATTTTGGGGAAAAAAATTGAGAAAATTTTGGAGAAATTACGAAAAATTCTGCCTTTGAGTTTGGGCTTGACATAAGCAACCCTAGTATGCTGCAAGGATTAAGAAGATATTTAAGGCAAGTTCTCTTCTTAGTTATTGCAAGTTCTTCTCCTATTTTACAAGTTCAGCTTCTCTTTTCTCAAGTTATGTTTTAAATTGCAAGTTTTATTCTCTATCTCTTATTATTGCAAGATCCTACCTCTTAATTTTCTAAATGGCAAGTCATTTTCCTATTTTACAAGTTATTTCTCCTTTTACTAGTAAATTATTTCATGGTTCTCATTTATACCTCTTGAGTCTCAAATGAGGTTTTGTATCACCCTATTTTTCTAGGGGAATGATGTTTTATTGAGGACATGTAAAGATTTGATGTTATCTTGCATGAATGTTGTCCTAATGTACTTATTGTTTCGTTATTCGCATGTCAGTTATATATAGAAAATTATTATAAAAATGCATGTTATGATAACGCATGAAGTATGTGCATAACAATGTGGTTTTAAGAATGTGTAAAGGCCTTATGATGCACGCAGTGGACAAGTCCGCAGGATATATCCGCAGAGAAAATGTTAAGCTCAAAGTTGGACTTCGGTCCCAAGTTTATGTTATGGACTTTGGTCCCAAGTTTATGTTATGGACTTCGATCCCAAGTTTACGTTATGGACTTCGATCCCAAGGTTTCGGACTTCAGTCCTATGTTTATAGTTCTAAAAAGTATTGCATATGAGCATAGATGCATGTATCATCATTTTATCATGTGAAAGTACCTTAAATGGCATTCATGTCACTTTTGTTTCACGATACCCATAACTCTTATGCTCGCTTTCTTTCATGTTATACTTATTGGGCCTTGTGGTTCATGTTTGTTTGCATCATTCCAAGTAAGGGTAAGGTTAAAGTAAAGGGCGAACCAAGTGAATCAGAATCCATGGGTTGGTAGTGTATACAGAGCCGTCTCAATCAAAAGTCTTTGGAAGATTTTTATGATGTGTGATTTTCAATTATGCCTGTTCATGTTTTAGGTTGTACCCCTGAAGGGATATGATGTGTTTAAGAACCATAATGTGGTATGCAATATTAAGTTACGTTGGTTTATGTGGGCATGTGGACCCTATTATGTATGCTTATGAGTAAAAATGTATGGGTGTGGTTTCCACGTTCAATAAAAGAAGGATGTGTGATGCTTCTAATTAGTTTGGCAAATATGTCATCTTTCTTGTGGGTCCCTAGCTTGGGCACCTACATCTACTCCTTGCTTTTTCTTCTTAATTCTATTTTCCTTTCCCTGTTTTACAGTCTCATACAACACCCAATTTTATATTTGTACAGATTCAAAGTCAAAGTCGATGGCAGAACATTTTAGACAAAGGGGGGCACTCTGGAAAGAAGATTCTGGAGAGGGAAAGTCGGTGTGCAACAATATGAAGAAGATGCTAGAAAGGAAAAGAAGATTTTGAATACAGAGAGATAATTCTGGAGAGAGAGAGAGAGAGAGAGTCGATGTACTTCAATAATAACTTGACAAAAATATACAATTAAATATCTATCTTCATCATGACTTCATTTATGAGGAGGGAGGTAGGTAGGTAGGTCCATGAGAAATTTTTGTCAGTCTAGTGGGTAACGAAGGCAGATTAAGGCAACCATGGTAAAATACATGTTTGTCCTTTGAGGTGTCACAGTTGAACTTGGTTCTACAAACAAAATAATTTATAATTTTGAGAAGCTAATTAAGAAGATTAATAAGCAAGATGGGTTAAGGAGACGCGTAGCAGAGGCGGATGTTGCTTGACCCCACTCATCTCCTTCGCTCTCTGCCATGCCTAGAGATGGGAAATGGGCTGGCCGGGCTGGGCCGGCCCGCCTCCTGCTTAGCCCACCCATTTGGTGGGTCGAGCCGAATTTAGCTCGCGAGAGAGGTGGGCCGACCCAAGTCGGGCTGGGGCAATCGAAATTGGGGCCCGGCACGACCCTCTGGCCCTTAATAAATGGGCCAAGGCCGGTCGGCCGACCCGTTGGCCATTTATTTTTAATTTTTTAAACATAATTTTTTAAATATTTTTTTCTCAAATGCAACAAATATTTTTTAAAATATGTTTATAAATAAACAATATTTACTTATAAGTTTTTTGTTTGTAAAATTATGTTTACTGTAAACATAATTTTTAACATAATTTTACAAACATAATGTTTACTTATAATTTTTATGTTTGTAAGATTATATTTCTTGTAAAATTATGTTTTATAGTAAACATAAAACATAATTTTTAATTATTATGTTTAAAATATATTTATAATTTCTAATTACAAACATAATTTTTTAAATATTTTTTTATTTTTTGGTGGGCTGGGCCGCGGGCCACATATCGCTGGCCTGACACGGCTCGCATTCTGCTAGGTGGGCCAGCCCGGCCCGTCTGCTACAATACCAAGTCGAGCTGTGAGGTGGGCCGACCCATGGGCTGCTAGGCCCATTTGCCATCTCTAGCCATGCCTATAACACATTTTCCAACGAACCAGCTCCAGCAGCCCCACTCTTAACTCAACAATTCACATAAAGCTCATCTTTATGAAAATATGATAGGTTATGGGAATTCAAATCAAAGAAAGCATGAGCACAATTTTGGGCTTCTAAACACTGAACGGTGTTTAGGTGTAAGCACCCCTGACCGGATATCCCAACCACTCGATCTACCCAAACGGAAGCGCTTACGGAAAGAAAAAGAGGATAAAACACAAAACGGGAATTTACCCTAGCATGCATGCATAAGAAAACAACAGCGAAAGCAAACTACATATATGCACGCACACAAGCACCCCGCTGGAACAGCGGTCATGGAGTATAATAATATATACAGACGCCTGTGCCAATAATAGAAGATATAAGAAATAATCTGGCACAACCAAAAATAAGAGACAAAAATACTAACAAAATATCATAGACAATGGGGGCAACTATTTGTACACCATACATACGCAGCCGGCTGCTAGGCAGTGCGATCTTCGCCCTCGACTTTCGATTTACCCTTACCTGGAATGATGGAAAATAAGATGAGTCACAAGACTTAGCAAGTTTATAAGAAAAGAAAGGCTATAAATAGAAGAGAATATCACCCCAAACACAGTCTCGCACGTACACACAAGCCATGAGACGTTACAATACAACAGTGCAGTATAATAAAAGCACATACCGATCCTTTGGGCCTACACAAGACACCCGGCACCCAAGTCCCATACCAACATGTCGCTGCCCTGAAAGGCAACAAATATCTTCAACAAACCTATGCGTACTCCTCGGGTCGGTACTCTTGACACCCGAGCCACTGAATAACCAAGTCCTAGGCTCCCTCGGAACGGTACTCCCGTCTGAGACCACTGTATCCATAGTAACCATGTAATGCGCATAAAAGTGCAAGGATTAATAAGCATCAACTAGATACACTGGCGCCCATATATCCAGGCATCAGGCAGATGCTTCGCCCACATAGTAAATCACATGCGATGCATATGCCCGTATCAGATGCAACTAACAACACTAGGATGTTCGTGGCCAAGCATAACCAGATCATGAAAACCCCAACATGCAGCCCGTACCCATATGCACACCAAATCATGCAACAAGAATAAAATGTAACCAGTCATGCTATAACCACGTAACAGCAGAACTGATCAGCAATGCCTGGCACCGGTCAACGGTCAATGACTAGGAGTATCCAGCTGACAGCCTAAGATAGATCGTACAACAGTCACTCCAACGTCACCGAACAGCCGACCCTTGCCCCCACTGCCCAACCGCTCTAGCTTATGAACAACCAAAATCCATAATAATACCCGAACAACTAAGAACCTATCCCTGGGTGAGTACAACATCATTCCCACAGGCATGGGGGGTGGCACAAACCCCCGTAGGCAACCAACAAATAAAATCCATGAGGCCAGTTTAATAAATTAAATTTAAAGTAAACCATTCAAAATTCCATAATAAATTAACGATCGAAACAAACGAAGGGAGGTCAAATAAATTGACAACGAAAGGAACGTTGTAGAGGGTACAAAGAACTTACCTTAACGAAGATATCCTTAGGCTTTTTTTGTCCAAAAGTGGTAAAAATTATACAAACTGCAACATCGCATTAATTGCCAAAATTAATAAAATTGGCCTCCAAACGAAATTCTAATCGTACAAAATACTTATTACTAGCTTCTCTACTTACCTAGCTAATTAAAACTTCGATTAAACCTGATTTAATCTTAATTTCTTCATCAAAATCTCCCAATTTTCGTCCGCGCGCATTGCTCCTCTTTTATAATTTTTGCTGGTTGTTTCTGCTACGAGAAAAATGCCCGAATTGGGCTTAAATTGAAGCAAAAAGGAGCGGACGAGGAGGAGTCACGTGGCAGCCGCTAGGAGGCCACCACCCTTAACGAAACGACGTCGTTTTGGACACTAATTGGCTGATTAAAAATCAACCAAATTCCAGCCTCGCGCGTGCAACTCCCGCGTCTCGAACCCGCGTCCGCGCCCACGCCCACACGCTCGCGAACCACCCGCTCTAGCCGTTGCCTTCATACATATAGTGTGGCCCATTAAATTTAAAGCGACCCCTTAGCCCTTTTCCGAAAATCGCACCGACACCCCCCCAACTTTCAGAATATACACAAACCCCCCTTTAATATTTATATTAACACCTGAACTTTCCAAAAATCACACAACTTAATTAATTTCAATTTTTTTCCTATTCCCACCAATAGTCTAGGATAAAATAATTAATTAACCTAATTTCCTATTTCCTTAAAGCACCCTAAATTATTATTATTAATATCGACAAATTATATTACTATCCCCTTAAATTAAATTAACAAGATAAATTAATAATTAAATTAAATTATGATTCACAGGACGTTACATTAGGCGTCACTCTTCTTCTTTTTTTTTCTGCCTTTTTTCTTTAATTTAACTTATACTTCAGAATAATGTGAAATTATTTTATTATCTTAAAAAATAATTACTATCATTAACAGGGCTGACTTAAGGCAACTTAAGGTATAAGTCACTATGCCTAAGACCCAAAAAAAGAGCCCTAAAATTTTTCCAAAGGCCGACGACCTTATTGCAAAAAAGAATGCCACTAATGGCTGACCAATCATCGACCCCTAAAAAGGGAGGCCCCAAAAAATTTGTAGAGGCTGCCAACCTTACCCAGAAAGAAGCCATCGATGACTCAACAATCGACCACCTAAGAGAAGGCAGAGCCAAGAGCCAAGAAAGAGATGGCGAGACGCTGACTAAACTAGTAGACGGAGACCGAAAGAGACGCCCAAGAGAGAGAAAGAGAAAGAGCGAGCCTGTGTCGCTGCCCTGTCGACACCAATCGCCAACCATGCTGTCAACCCCTTCCTTTCCCTATTACGACAATAAATATGGGTGAGGCACTTGAACTAGTTATTACTTAGAACCCTTTAAGTCTTGACAACTAGTTAAAATAAATAATTAGTACGTTACTTTTGACTTTTGTGATAATTTCTTATTAATTTTTGAATAAAATAATATTTTCCTTCGTACTACTTAATTATAAATCAAAGGTGGAAACATCTGATTTAGTTAGTACTCACTTTTGTATTTAAATATAATTATTAATTAATTTCATAAAACTCACCACCAAAGTTGCACAGAATGAAGAAGACAAGACACAGACGGGAAACAATAAAAATTAAGACCCTTGAATACGACAATACATATATACACATATTATTATTATTATTATTATTATTATTATTATATAATTGTAAAAAAATGAACTTCATAAGTTCAAACTTCACACAATTACACAAATAATTAAAATAGTTACATAAAATTCATCATTAAATTCACAATAATATACAAACTAATTTTAGAAATTACCCCAACATTTTGTAAAAATTTTTAAAAAAATCCTTACTTCATGTTTATAATTATTCAATATGTCAGTTTAAAGTGTCAAACTTACCTATTCGTAATCTTTTTTTAAATTTTTTTTAATAAAATTATATGTTAGACAACTCCAAAATTATGTTAACAACTATATCCGTGTCAAACATAACATATCCACACACACACATAGACATAACTCTCTTTTTCAACATATACATGTTACTTAACTCACCACATTTCAAAAAAAAAAAAAACTCAACTCACAAAACAAAAAAAAAAAGACAAAAGACAAGCACCATCCTCCCCCCCGCCCCAAAAAAAAATGATAAAAATAAAAATCTTCTTTTTATCCTTGATTTGTTACCTAATATGCACTAGATAAATTCCTATAAGACCCAGCAAAATACAAAGTACTATAGAATTTAACTGATTGAGATAAAAAAAAAAAGCAGATTTCAATCTTAGCAGTAAGCCTCATGACACAAAAATTGTAATAATTTTTTAAAAAAATATGCTATTCCTTAAAAGAAAAAAGTTTACATGTTATTTGCCACGTTAAGCTATGAGAGCCATACTCCACATCTAACTAGTGGCATAACACCCCTCTGAGCAAGTTCACTTTAAAAGAGTTACTTTCATTACATGGAGAATGCAAAGTACTTTTCACATTAAAAAACTTAAATAAATATGTAACTTGAACAAATTAAGCTTCTTTTCACTTTATTTTTTGCCTTGGAGAATTAAGTTTTATTATATATTATTTATGAATTGCTTGGTATAGAAAAAGAAAAAGTAGTAGTTTAGAGTTATTTAGGTGTCGAGGGAAAAGGTTGCAGCATTATCTGTGCCAAAGTAGCGATCTCCGAATTCCCCCATGCCCGGGATCACATGTAAATCCTTGTTCAGGGCCGTGTCGATTTCCGACGTCACGATCTTTACCTTCGGGAATTTCTTACAAACTGCATGTATTCCTTCAGGAGCCTGTCTCAAAACTCAAAGATTAACGACGTATCAACCCTTTAGTCTGCTATAGCCCATTAATAATTGAAAGATAAAAAAGAATTGTTGAACTCTTACTGTAATGCCGGAGAGAGCTATTCTAGTCACCCTCTTCTTACCTTTTTGTTCAAAATAATCGAAGAAGAAGAAGAAGACTTACGGCTATGAGGTTAAGGAAGATGATGCTAGATTCTGCCACGCCCTTACTCAGCAACAAAGAAATGGCTTTGATTGCAGAATTTCCTGGCAAATGGTTTTAAGGTTTTATACAATGGATTGTGGGGATGTATTTTTGAATAGCTACCATATGTTTGGACTTCATTTTACCGGAAGCCAGGACTGGATCGAGTAATAAAACTTGGCGGCTTGAAATGTCAGCTGGTAGCTTCTCGTAGATTAACTGCAGAAATGAAGCAAGAGTATAACTTACGAAAGAAGCTTTCAAGCATACACACACCAAAACTCGTAGAAGCAGAGAGCATATACATTGTTCCACGAACCTGCCGGCCATTGTTACCCTCTCCATGGATGAGGATTTTACCAATCTTGATTCCCTTACAACATGCTCGTAGTGCATTTTCCATGCTTTCTCCACTGATCTCAGGAAACTTGAGATGTAAGTATCCCGTAGAGCAATATTAACGATTGGAAATAGTGAGTGCGAGGATGCAGAATATAGAAAATCCTCAGGGTTGGAAATACCTTCTAATGATTGAGACCCCGCATAAGCTTTTGCAGAAAACAACTCCTGTATATACGGATCCTGAAACAATAATTTAACAAAATAATTAGAGATGATAACAGGAAACATGACGGCTGGCAGATCTAGCCAAGATATGAGATGAAAACGCAGTCCGCCTCCAGAGATCTAGCCAAGCTGGTTGGCCTCTCTTATTAGCTCTATTGAGAGAGTGGAGATGTTGATTTGAAACAAACGCAAATGTTGACAACAGTAGTGTCTTTCTCTAATGGAACATGAATCAATTAAATTAAGTACAGTTACCTGTTGGAGTTCTGATCTGTTTTTCAGTAAAAGGGAGGTGGCCTAAACCATGTTCCACAACCTGAAACATCAATTCAAAACCATATTTATCGTGCCATGAAGAGACGTCAATAATTAATCAAAAGGATATCTCTTTAATTCATCTTTTCTACCAAGCGGATGAGTCGATCTGCATAGAAAACAAAGTCATGCTTTGTTGTCCTGACATCTCGTATAAGCGTGTGCATTCCACGTATCTGAGGGAAAAGGTGAGGAGTTATTTAGGGTTATTTAGCCAAAACAAAGTCACCTTTTCTTGCTTCAATTAAGGTTATTTACCCAAAAAAAAAAAGCTGTAAGGTTTAGGCCCCTATATTTACAGAGAAAAAAAAAAAAAGGTTTAGGCTCCCATTAGCGCAAGGCTAGATCTGAAATTCAAATTGTTACCTGAAATGTTGAGTATATGACAACAACATTTGGGTATATTTTGCAAAGATCATGCTGGCCGAGCTTTGTACGGATGTGTTGTACTATCAAGTCAATTGCAACATCATTATCTGCTCCCCGAGGGATGATCACATCCGCATGTTTCTTCGATGGGAGTATGAATTCTTCGAAACTAGGCTTAACGAATCTAGTATACTGCAAATCAAATTACTGAAGTTAGGACAATCTCTTTTAAGTGGAAAAAGCTACCAACTTCAATGCTCAAACAGTTCATATATAATGTGTCCTTAAATAAACTTCTATGGATGGAAGGCACTTTATCATCATCATTAAAGAGGACTTCCGATATATGAGACTCCCTACTTTCTGAGAGTAAGGACAGAGCCATATATTTATATATACAGCCTTTTCTTTGCTTGTTTACGAAGAAGCTGTTTTCATAACCCGTGATCTTCTAGTTAAAAAAAACAATCTAATCATTGCCATCAAGGCGCACCCTCTAAAGTATTCTTGTCAGTACGTCATGAAAATGAAGCAACCGCTGAAATAGAATCAAAATGTACGAAAGAGAAAGCCAACCACTACAGGTGTAGAATTATTCACTTTCACTTCCTATTCTTATGGTCTGGGATGGACAGGGTTAAGAAGCCTCTAAACTGGATTGTTTACCAGCAGCCACCACCTGACTATAGCCGTGAACAGTTTGGTTATGCTGCAAGTCTGATGTACAGATTATGGAGTTTGCTGGACATGAAGTGGGAAAAACCCATATTATAAGAGAAAGCAGATACCAAAGAGCAGTGTGCAGGGTCATGAGATTTCAAATACACGCTAATCCAGAGGAGCAAACAAGAGAGATTATTTTTATTCTTCTTCTATAATCATCTAGCATGAAAAAGATATGACTGGTTTGTTTAGACTGAAGTTGTTCTCCTGGGTTGTGCGACTTTAAGGGTATGACTAGAAATGCATTACCAAAAATGCAGTCCTAAATTCTCAAATGGACCGTGCACGATTAATCACCAAATTGACGAGAGAGAGAGAGAGAGAGAGTATCAAACTGGTGACTAGATGCTAGTTTAGTTCTTTTTGTTCACTATAAATTTGAAGAGTCCACTAACTTGTTCAATCACATTCTCAATGTTCCTTCCCCTCTCAACTGTGTCACGCTGTATCCTCCTTGCAAGCCGCACATCTGAATCTGCACTGGTGAAATGTAATTGGCGTTATCTCTATAGAGACCAAAACTGAAGAAATGCAGAAATTCTGTTTAATCATCATGAATGATGTTTTGAGAGGTAGCTAAAACGGAGTGAAAAGATAAAAAATAAATAAATAAATAAAAGGAGGGCAGAGGGGTGGGAAGGAGCAAGTGTCTCCCTGCTTTCAGAATACTGTTTAACATTCTTGTTGAAAATACAATGTGTGAATTTGGAAGTGCTTCTTTGACTACAGAACAAGAACTGTAATCATAGGACCTAGATGGTAGAGTTTTCTTCATCACATGTAGATAAGAATCATGCTTTATACATCGACATGGATCAGAAAATTCAACATCATGATTACAAAATGAATGACATCATCTTGAAACCTATTTTCAATTTTTTTCCATCTTCTCAGCTTTGATTCAAAGACCACTAATATAGAATACTTACAACTCATCACTAAGAAGAGACAGAACAAATGAAAAACTTCATGCCAACCAGGAAAAAAAAATTCCATGACTTTAATGCCTATGCTCTAGATTCACCTTTTATGAATCATCTTTACTTGGCATAAATTCCGCTGTGAATACTTTCTTATAGCCAACTTAAAAAGAGTTGAACTCAGTTCTCTTTATTGGAACTTGCAGCCTAAGTCGCTAGAGAATAATTCAAAGGAGAAAGAAAGTAACAATTTTTTTTACCAACTTGATATTTCTGCTTGCATAATCTCTAGTAGTAGGAGATGATTGCGGTTACTTCATTTGTTCCAAGCTTCAAATTTGATCCGGGTCAACTAAAAACAATGTTCAAATTCCAGGAGCAAAGGCTTTTCATTGTTCTTCAGGTTAGTGGTTTAGTTGCAAATATTCATCATCTTGACGTTTGAAAAGCACAAATACAATTAGGGAGGCTTCCACAAACAAGATAGGCATATCAAATCATTATTTTGTGATACAGAAAGAGAAAGTAACTCCATTTCTTACAAGCTAACATAGATGTTTTTCTTGATGCTTTTGTATTAGCAGAGAGGTCAAAAATCTAAATATCCTTCCAAGACAAATATCTGAATCTCTGATATAATTATAACTAAACAAACTACAAGTTATTTTCCATTCACATGTTCTCTAATTCAGAAAGCCACATAGAAGAGAATACTAAATGATGTAAAGATCAAGTATAGAAAAAGAAGAACCTGTGTCCACAAAGATCTTCATGTTCATAAGATTACGGACACGGGGATCATGAAGAACTAGAATTCCCTCTAAAATGATGACGTCTGAAGGGTTAACCTACATTTGATTAAAATTGCATCACTGATTAGAGTGCTTTCTAGCAAAAATTTATGAACGTCCTTGTAAAAAGGTGATGAGACATCTGAATAAGCAGAATTGTAAGAACCAAATAGGGCATCATTGTATAAAACAGAATACTATTACTATTATCTGATCATCGTATACTGCTATTGTTTATAAGCTCAACTACCTGTACTCTAACACAACTGCAAGGATTAGAAGAGAAAAAAGCCACACTCATAAGACCAGCAGTATCACTGATGTTAAGAGTCAGGAACATAATGCTTGATTTGAAGTATGATATCACCGATGGTTACAAGTTATTATGAACCAGGATCATGTTTATATTATCTAAAAATCCCTGAACCTCTTCCAAATCTCTTGCACTAAAAAGAAATTGCATGTATAGTTCCGTACCTTGCGTGATGGTTCTATGTATTTATGGCTCTTGAAATCATAGTTGGGGATGCTAATTGCTTGCCCGTGTTGTAACTTGTCCATGCATGAAAGGAGAAGCTCCGTGTCAAAGGCATCTACGAAAGATCCAGAATGTGGAAAGAATGATTCCATGTATATATACAATCAAGATCTCACAAACACATCATCTAGTATCTGATTCTATGCAGATCAAACACCTGAACAAAACTCCAGATAACCCTTACCGGGATGGTCAAAGTTGTATTCTTGGACCTTTGCTACTTGTTCATCACTCAAAGAGTGGTAAAATGAATCCTGCAAGGATCTAATTCTTATGAGAATTATATATTGTTAAGGATTTGGAATTTTCTGCTCTCAAAAGAAAGGGAAAATGGTAATGGGTGCATGTCAGTATCACTTAATGCACTTTGCTAGCTGAGTTTGTAGTCCTGTGGAGTTGAGGTGCCACAGTTTCACCAGGCGTTTTGAAGCCAATCCAGAAAGATGAACCAATTGGTGGTGCAGGGTTGCTTTGCAAATAGTATGCTATGATTTGCTAAGTGACTCCAGCAGTTCTTAGAGATCCCAGTAATCAATAGATTTTTTGCCTCCATCTTCTTTGCTATATAGGGGGTTTACATTTTCTTTCTATTTTTTGTGATGCCTTATCCCTGATCATTAGAGCAGTATCAATAGAATGGAGAAGTATCTTTGCATTATATTTTAGGTTTGGAAAGGGAAACTTTTGAAGAAGCAGGCAAATTAAAACATTTTATCATGTTTTTGTATTTCTTCTTGATTTCTATACTGGCAAGTTACATTATTTAATTCACTCTCTCGTTATATTCTACAGAACTCGCAATCCTCAATCAAGATCTTGTAGAACATTTTTCCATGAATGTCTATGAAATCTGATTACAGTAAATATAATGTAAGGGCACTCTATAGATGTTATAGAGTCATTATTTAACAGAGTAATTGCACTAACAATGGGATTCGCAGTTGTGGAACTCTCTTCCTGAGGGGTATTGCTCTATTAATTTTTAGTTTCAATATTCCAATTGAATAATTTTATGCTAAAAGGAAAATACTATAAAAATGAATCAGTTTGCTATGAGGATACATAAGAAAGAAAGTAATATGGGCAGCTTGAAACTCCCACCTTGTACATCACATGTAGATACAACTTCTTTTATTTAAGCTATGCTTCAAGTATAATTATAGTTGAAAGAATTAACTGATCTATGGTACATTAGTGTCATTGTAAAGAATTGACTACAGAATTTAGTAGCACTTAACAGCTATAAGAGAGCCAGGGAAGTACTTGACAAACAAGAACAACTCGTTGATCATGAAGCTGTGAAATAATCATCTTGCAAACGGTTGTTTTTCCAGATGCGGTCCCTCCAGCCACACCTTTAAGTCCAACAAATCATAAAACATTACACCTGAATCGAATGAGAAAATATGGGGATGAAAGAGAAAAAATAATCACAACTATTGAAACTAAAGAAAATGTCACAGAATTTGATTTAGCATGTAAATAAAATATTATTCCTATTTCCTGTAAGGCTTCAATTCATTTCAGTCATGTTTTCATGCAATTGCTGATACAACCTTTCATTGTCAAGTAATTCTATATCGTAGATGAACTCAATTTCTCTATGTGGCTTAGCTCCTAAAGCAACATATGATTCATTCAATTTCTCTATTAATACAAATTATAATGTTACTGGTAATAGTTTGTTGATGCGCTATCTTACAATGCTTTGTAAAGTCCTTGGGAGTCATTGCTCTCAGACATTCGAACTTTTTTATCACGTAATATGGACATTAACAAGTTCCGAGTTAAGACTCTACAATAACTTGATGATTTATGAATGTATTCGTCATATGAGAAATTCATGTAATCTGATTTACTACAT
Source organism: Diospyros kaki (assembly GCA_036245055.1). Taxonomy (NCBI): domain Eukaryota; kingdom Viridiplantae; phylum Streptophyta; class Magnoliopsida; order Ericales; family Ebenaceae; genus Diospyros; species Diospyros kaki. The sequence goes on from BSEG01000016.1 coordinate 39,212,667, forward strand.
AAGCTTTCCTACTCAAAATTGCAAAATATGGAAGATCCCAACATATTGTAAACATAAAGCGTACTGCGTGGTTGCTACATTTTTATTTCTATATATACAGCAATGTTCTTTCACATAAAAATTGTTCATTGTATATTTATACTTTTTTCTAGGTAAATCTCCCCGTATTTAAACTTTTGCTGATCCATGCAGATGACATATACGTTTCTGAAATGTTCCCAAACATATTTGAAGTATGGAGTTGCATTTCCAAAAATAATGGATATTGATGCTATCAAGTATTCACCACGTGGGCCATTTTACAGAGTCTCTAAGAAGTGTTTGTTAGCCAAACCAATAAAATACAGAATTTAATACTGTATTTAAACAATAGTACAGAAATATTAATATATAATATAATAAAGCACAAAGAATAGATAAATGCACAAATAATAGAAAATCAAGACCTGTCTAACACACAATTCTCTTAAAATATATTCATCTATTACGGAGAGTGTTTGAGAATGGTTGACCTCTATCTTCTAAAATACAACGATAGCATTAATTTCAAAGTCTAACAGTAAACTGAAACAACCGCCGAACACGATCAGAATTTGATATGAAAAAAAAGATGATTTTAGTAAGCAGATGAAAACGTTTGACTTGGTGTGTGCGCTCTTCCCTTTTCAAATGAATGAGAGACTTCTATTTAAGAGTTTAAAGAGGCTGTTGGGGACAGGTTGCCAGAATTAGGACTGAAAGTCCGGAGTAGTGTTGGCTACAGCGCGGCATGTGCGTCAAAACTTCTGGAGGAAATTAGGCCGCACATTCTGCTTGCATGTTCCACTGGCGGCAGCATGCTTTATTTAAAGGAGGGGGCCTTATCATTATTTTACATATATAATATGCAAGGCACCCAATTCAATCTCTCACTCATATATATATATATACATTATATATACACTCACCTTGTCTCATATCATTGATTTACTTTTTAATATATTATTATTATCATACAATTGAAATTGACAATCAAGATCCCATTTTCAATTTCAAATTGCAATTCAAACGCGCAAAATGCATTTTAATCAATTTTTTGTTCATTCTTTTAAAATTGATCTTTAATATAATATAACACAATATTTATTTATGCCAATTTTCCAACAGTGTTATCCAAGCATCTGAATTTATGAAATTTTAATTAGCTCCAAAGAAGTTCACAGATATGTCGGGTAAATCACATTAAATGTCACAAAACTTTGACCTCTTTTTCAATTTAATCACTAAACTTTAATTTATTGTAAAGTGATCATAAAACTTTAAAATATTTTATAATATGATCACTAAATGATTTTTGAACAATTTCTAGTCAGAATTGCTGACGTAGCAATGGCCACATTATCGCCACGCCAATAATTTTGTCTAAGAACCATTAAAAAATCACTTTAGTGACCATATTGCAAAATATTTTAAAATTTTGTAATCACTTTGTAAGGAATTAAAGTTTAATGATCAAACTAAAAAAGACACCAAAATTTTGTGACTTTTGGTATGATTTACCCTATATATGTCAAATAAGTTCTGATTACCGACCTGAGTCCTCACAGACAAGGTTCTTGTTTATCAATGCAACAAAGTATTGTGGTCCAAAGTTGGAGAATGAGGATTCAATTTTTGACGCCAATCATCATCTGTTATTTCAAAGGCTTGGTCTATGTCTAATCCAGCACTAACAATAGCTTCTACGCCAATCATCACTTCTTGATGAAAAGACATAAAGCAGATGACGAGGCAACATAGGATATGAAAAACGAATAACAATTATAACAATTCCATGAGATATCAAGAAATTCAATGTGAAATAACCTTACCAATAATAAATGGTCGCTTGTATGGGAGGTCCTCTGAATCATCATTTGAATGGATGAATTGATGTTTGGTACTATTACTTAATGCAGTTATAATCCCGGATTCCATCATCCACGACACAGATCAAAATTCAATTCGAAATAACAAATCAAAATATTCAACACACGCCGCGGATGGGCCAAACTTGATTTATTTGGCAAATGTATCTCCCGGACAGTAAAAGCTCTGATACATCCAAGGGAAAAGGATAAATGTATCAGAAGAAATCACAACGGCGTTGCTATGCCAACAAAATTGAAGTGACAAATGTCAATAATGATAAAACTGAAAGGAAAGCAAGGAGAATTAGATCTAAATAGCAAGCGTTCAATCCGCGTATTGATCTGAAATCGCGGAAACTTCTCACGGAATATCTTGGATGGAATCGGAATAGAATTTTCAAATACAATGGCAAAGATGCGGTTCCGTAGGTTTAGATTTGATAATTCACGATCGAATTCAAACGAAGAGAAAAATTTCCAGAGAGGAACCTGAAGAACAGAGATGAAGTGAATCCTGATACTGCGTCTCGAAGTTCGTGTTCGTGTTAGGTATTGTTGCGAAGGAACACTGGAACTGTGGAAGCTGAAGGTACGTGCAGAGAGAGAGAGAGAGAGAGAGAGAGAGAGAGATTCGTGTTTCTGTTACACCACGACCTTTATAAACTGAGATTTTGGAAGGAAACCGAACTAGCGGGAACACGCGGGTCTACGCACGCTCACACGTCCATCCGGTGCAGCCTATATACGTCAACAAATCATCTAATGGAAAAAATAGCGTTTTCAGTACCTTCTTATTTTGCGAGTGTCACGCTAATACTATAAAACATTAATTATCACATAAATATGGTTAATTGACCATTTGCGTTCTTAATTTTAAGCTGTATAGTTATAGTTTTCTTACAATATCATAAGGGGTGCTTGTTAATCAAGATAAGCGAGAGAAAGGCCAAATATGGAAGCATTTCAAATATTTGAAAAGTTTGTTAAGTTTATCTGACCATTTTTTAAAAAGTTCTCACGTGACCTCTCATCTACTTCTTTCAAGATAATTTATATGAACTCTCTATAAGATAAATTTATCTAACTCTTTTAAGATAAGTCTCAATTATCTATATATCCCTTGTAGAATAGTTAATGCTATTTAATACATTTTAAATATTTAAATTTATTAAAAAAACTTATTAATTTAAGTCTTATAATTAATATTATTTAATACAATTTTAAATTGTCATATGTTTTGGTAATTTTTAAAATTTAAATAACATTATTCCTTTCATCAATTTTTAAAATTTAAATTTCTCTCTCTCTCTCTCTATATATATATATATATTGTATTAACTAATACAATTCTTTTCATCAATTTTTTAATTATTTTATTCAATTTTATATTTTATTATCTATTATAAATATATGTTTTGGCCATTATTGTAATTCCAACAATAATTATTTTTATTTTTTAACTTTTTTTAAATCTATTTTTGAACATAGATTTAAAAAATAAAACATTATTTTTAATTTTTTATTTTTATTTTTTTGACAATTCATATTAATCATAAAATACTATTTTAATCATAAATTTGTTGTTGATGTTAACAAATAATTTTGAATTAATTTAATAATAGAGATATTTTACTAAAAAAAAACTCTTATCTTAGTACTTAACATATGTATTAACAAACACATAAAAATAAAAAGTACAATTATCAATGAATTTCAAAAAATTTAACAAACTATCTGATAAAAATCTTGAAATACTTTTCAATCTTATCTTAATAATTTTATATTTTGATCTGAAAAATATTTCAAACTTATCTTCATATCTTTTATCTTACTCATTTTAACAAACGTCCCGTAAATAAAAATGCAATTATTCAAGATTGGTAAAGTTTGTGTTGTTATTATTTATTTACCTACCTTTTTGTGGTCTTTGACGAGTTGTATTTTAGTTTTTTTTTAATCTAGTAATTCAATAAGTATATTCACATAAGTGATTTATATATATATAAATATGTATTGAAGGATTTTTTTATTCACAGGATAATAGTATAATAGTGATTATTATAATGAAATAGTTATTATTGTTTTTACTGTTTTTACTCACAAACATGACCTTCTTTAATGGTAGACTATATATAAGAAAGATATTATAATTCAAAAATAAAAATAGTTAAGATAATTTTATTTAAATGTTAATAATTAACTATTCTTATACTCTGTTCACAGGGCACAAAGGTCTAAATTCCCATCCTTAATTCTCACCGTAAACCCATACTTAAATGCTATTTTTTACAATTTGTTTGTGAAGCCTCTAATAGCGACCTTTTTTTTTTGGCTGATGGCCTATTTTTCTACAAAAAAAAAACAATTCTAAAATATATCATTTTAGTTGATTTTTGGATAATCAAAATTTTCTAAATTTGGTATTTTGCCAACATGATTGCCAATATAACAAGAATCTAGTTTTTAAGTAAATTTCTATTAAAGATTATCTAAGTAAGAGTAACTAAAATTACGATTAAATCGAAATAATCGAATTTAATTGATTGAAATTGGTAATTCAATTTACTTCAATTTGTAAATTGATTTGATTTGATTTCCAAACTTGAGTTTTTTTGCTTATTTTGGTTTGATTTCGTCTTCTTATTAAAAATAAAATAAAATAATTAAATTAATTAGAATATCAAAAATGATATTATTTTTGACTAAATTAAGAAGTAGAGAAGGGCAAATTTGGCAAAGTGCAGAAGAAGAAGTTGTTGAACATAACAAAAGGGTTATTTTCAATTTGAACAATTATTCAATTTATTCGATTCAGTTTTTGAAAAATGTTATATCTATTCGATTTGAACAATTCGATCAATTCGATAACTAAACCAATCAAATACTCACACCTAAATCTAAGTATTTTTTTTAAGCTTATTTTGGTTTGATTTCGTCTCCTTGTTAAGAAAAAAAATTACTCTCAAGATATAAATCAAACAATTGGATGAGCAACATATCGATATCAATTCGATGGATTATAAATTCAATTATCGCCCTGTACAAGAGTCAAAAACTTAATTTACGATTTATCTCATGAACTTAATGAAAGACACAAATATCAAAAATCATGCAAGAATGATCATTCCAAATATTTTTAAGTCTATAGAAAATTTATAAGATTTGGATCCATCGAATTCGTAATGTTAAAGAATTGTAATGAGTTTGGGGGTTGTGGTGGGCGGTTTGAAGATGAGAGTCATTGTAATTGAGCCGTAATAATGGCAGTCCCAGCTGCCAACTAAGTAATTGACTTACGGTTGCATAATGATAATATGCCTATCCGTTTGCTAGCGGAAGGTCCCCAATCCCCGGACCCCTGTTGTGTAGCGTTGGGCACGAATTTAATAATTCAGCGGCATTGCTTACCTACAAAATTGTAGCCATCCTCCCTATGCTAATACATAGGTTTTCTTTTTTTATTATGACTCTCCACCCGTTTTATTTAAGTGTAAAATATTTTTTTTTAATTTTAAGTATTTGATTGATTAAAAAAATAAGAATATATTTTTATAATAAAATATTTTACACAATAGGATATAACATATTTTGCCAATTTTAAATTTGCAAGTCATTTTCTTATTCATATTAAAATTAATAAATTATTTTTTTCTTTAATTGAATATATCTTTACATGTATATAAATATACACGCACAATATGTATACATGTATTTATACATACAAGATTTATATTATTGTGTCCTGTATTTGTCAAGCGTTCATTAAATTTTATTTTTTAAAAAATAATAAATAAAAAGAGAAATTTCAGACTAAAGTTACACTACAAAAAACCCTCACAAACCCCACGAGTAGCATGACTGCAAGCACCATTGTTGTAGAATGTCCTTCGAGAAGAACGAGTAGGCTTAGGACCAAAACACAAATTTTAACTATTGATCACCCAAGACCAAGGTGTTGTTATTTTATAAATTTTAATTATTATATTTTAACAATAACATGTATATATATATACATACACACATATATATACACACATAATACATATATATGCAAACATAATATATAGACTTAATATATAAGTGTTCTTGGACTATCAAAAAATGTGGTCTTTAGCCTCTTAATTAAAATTTTAGCACATTTCCTTCTTCAATCATCTTTTTTCATCACCTTAAATTCTTGGTGTTAATCTTCGTTAAAGTGTAAATTACATGCATGTTAGAAGAATGTATAGGGGATGAAGGACAACATACAAGTAAATTTTAGGCGATGTGGATTGAAAATTTAAAAAAAAAAATCTAAACTTTGCAATGACGTTATCCACCATCACTTTTTCACCTGCCACCACCACTTTTTACCGGTATTGACTATCCTTAGTTCTCATTGTTGTCTAAATTGAATTTGTCCATAAATTATTTAATCTTGCATTTTTTAGTGGGTGAGTTTTGGTGTGATAAAATGGTGGAAGGAGTTTTTGATAGGTGGCTTTTGGTTGCTTAGAAGCGAGTGGTGGTGGTGATGGTGGAGAAGAAGATTTAAGTGATTGGGCAGTGGTGGCGGTGACAGCAACGACTAAAGTAATTGGGTGAATTTTGCTTTGATGATGGCCAGTGGCTACCCGCGACAGAGATAAATAGTGATTTTGTGTTGGAAGATGAATATTTTTTTTATTTTCTTTTCTTTTTTAAATAGTGAAATGAGTTGTTAAAATGGTGAACTAGTGATGCATGGTGGTGATGCCGGTGAGAAAAAATTTTTTGTAAAAAACTATTATCCAAATTTCAAGAACATTCATGTTAAATCACCAAGAATAAAATAAAATAATAGGTGAAAGTGTACCTACATCTATTGTTGTAATTGAACAAAATAGGCTTTTTGATCTTCCAATTGATACATAATTCCCTTGGAATTTTTCTGTTGATGGAGATGTAGAAAAAACAAAAATTACTGTACGATTGGGGACCATGACCCATATATAATTGTTACTAGCAGTTAATAATTTTTAGTATTTTCAAATTAATTCTCTTATCAATTTAGAAATACAACTTCTATCTCTACACATTAATTCTATAATAATTTAATACTCAATAGCTCAAAAATTAAATTTTATAGATCATTTTTAATTGACTAAATTTTAAAATAGTATTACACATTTAAAAATATATTTGTGAGTTTGCATGTTGAATCCTTTATTTTCAACGGATGGTGGCCAGAAAAAAGAAAAAAAAAAGATAAAGATGATTGTTGTAGAATCTAGATTATGATGAGAAAGAAAGAAGAAAGAAAAGAGTAAAAAGGGGTACTCTAGTCGACAGACAACTACGACAACTAGAGAGAGATGAGTGACAACTAGAGAGAGATGAGTGGTTGTGATAGTGAAAGTGGTCCACGGATAAGAGAATAAAGAATAAAGAAGAAAAGGAAAAGAGAAGAGGAGTTAGAGATTTGAGAAATTTGGAGTTTTTATTTTTATTTTTATTTTTTTAGTTATTATAAGAGATAGACACGTAAATGTTTAGTGTAATATTTATAAATTAATTTGACATGTTTAAGAAATTTACTCTCACTTGTTATTGTTAGTTGAGCTATTAATTCCCAATTAATCAAATGTCTTAAGGTGACCGGAAAATTAATTAAAAACATGTATCAAAATTTTAATTGAAAGATTAAAAATTAAATTCCTTAATACTCCATGCACTCTAAGGACCCTATGCATTAAGCTTAAGATATACATAGATGCACATGCGTATATACATACACATGCGTGCACACATAACATAAAAACACATACATACACATGTAATTTAAAAAATAATGATTTACAGAACAAATAAATACCAAAAAATAAGATAAAAATTAATTATATATATAATATTTTATATTAAAAAATATTTCCCAATGTGACGATACGTGGAAGCAAACGAAATCCTAACGTCACTGTTGGAGGTAGCGGTGAGGGACTCATGATTATATAATTATTTGATATTGTTCTTTCTAAACAGTTTAAAGAAAGTAATATACCTATAAATAAGATATAATTTTAAAAAATTAAAATATTTAAGAGTCAAATGTGTAATATAGGTGAATGATAATTTAGTTAAATATATTAAAAAATATGTAATTAAAAATATTAGTAACGAGGCAACTATATATTAATTTCAAAAATATTAAGACTTTCAAAAATGTTGAAAAAACTCTTTTAGATTGCTTCAAACATTATTAATTTTTTTCTCGCTAAGTCAACATTTTAGCAAGGTGGAGTGAATAAGCTACTCCAACGCAACTCACTATTTAGGGTTTTGCTCGTCATCTAAATAGTGAAGCCTTTCCTTTTGTCACTTTTAGTGATTGTCATCCCTTATCACAGCCTTGACCATCTCTTTTCACAATGGTCATCGCTGCAGCCATTACCATCGCCATTGTCATCACAATTGTAATTCTCATCGTCGAAGCACAAAGTTTCATTAGAGAAGATGAACATGACGAAGCATGTTGCAACTAATTTGTCGGTGAATTTAGAGACGACTATTGAATCAAACGATTAGACATGACGAAAAAGAAGAAATACATGACCAAATAAGACAAAGAGTCACGGCTAAAGAGAAAATGAATAGATACAATGGAAATGGTGGTCAATCATGGTGAAGACACGACGAGTACATTAATATTTATTATTAAATTAAAAAATAAATATTAAATTAAGATAGTAGTAAAAATTATAAGAAAGATAAAAAAAATTAGAATTGATATTTATTAATAAATAAAAAAATAAAGAATCAAATAAATAGTAGAATAGAGAGTGTAGTTAAAGTAAATATAATTTTTTTAAAAAAATAAAAAATAAACTATTTATAATATAATAAAAAATAAAATAAAAAGTGTAGTTTGAGATAGTTCACAATGTCTCTTTCTTTCTACCCTACCCTGCATTTAAATGGATTTAATGGGAAGGCGAAGGTGTGAGGGAGGTTGGGATGAGCTATGAATGTGGTATAATTTTATGTTAAATTATGTATTATTTATCTTTTAAAAATATAAAATATAATTTTTATTTTCAAAAGTATTTTTAAAGAATAATAAATTTTCAGCTAATTATTTTTTTATATTTGGTGTCCACTTTATTATTTTTTCGAAAACAAAAATAAAAATGTGGAGAGGAGAAGCACACATGTTCTTCTGGTTTAACCATAAAGGGCCACCTGGCTGTCACCCGTCAGCCATTAATGCCGACACCTACTTCTGCTTCAACCTTCCATCTCCTCTCCGTGATGATGTCTCTCTCCGTCTCTGTCTCTATCCCGTTACAAGAACTACACTGCAAAGAACCTCCTCCCAATCGAAAGCAAACCCACACTCTTCTCTCGACATGTCTTCGTCTTCGTCTTCCGCCTTCTCCTACCAGAGGCTACGCCACGAGGGCGACGGAGCCGACGACTACGACGACAGCGAAATAAGAGAGAGAGTGATCGGGAGGCGGAGGAGCTGGCCGAGGAACCGGAAGGTGCACGTGAGGAAGAGGCTGAGGCTGAGGATCCCGAGCTTGAAGAGGTTCCTGAGGAGAAAGGCCAGGTTGGTGGTGGACTCCTGGGCTAGGATTTTGAAGCGGCTGAAAGAGAGCCAGTCCCACTTCGGAGATCTCTTCGCCGGCAACTACTTGTTCATGCAGGTCAACCCCACGCCGTTGAAATTGGTCGACAGATCTCTCAAGGGCGATTATCGTCTTCCTCCTCGGGCTGGTCTGTCTTCTGGGATCAATATTGCTCATTCAATGAATCCAGCAGCCATATCTTGAATAATTAATTAATGACGCAGGCTACCTAGATAGGGCTTGATCAATTTCGACCTGCAGGGAACTGTGAACGATGATGGAAAATAATTATAATATGTAGTCCTTTGATGATTTTATTTACTTCTTCTTCCGGCGAAATGTAGATATATCGATCTCTCAAAATGGTTGTCATCGTAATTGAATTAATAAAATACTTTCAATATACCCTCGTCCACTGCTCTGTTTCCTTTCTTTCTGCCCGGCCGGTTAGCCAATTTTGGTTCTAGAACTGGGTTCGCCGGCCGGAGGACTCAAATGAAGATAAAAAAAGGCGAGGGCCTGATCGAACAAGCAGTGATGTGTCAAAGTGATTTGAAGTTCAAGTCCAAGTCCACCACGATTCCGCGAGTATTTACTTAGTCCGAGTTGTCGTCGTCGAAGTTCAAGAAATAAGCTAGGTCGTTGGTTGTTTCCTTTAGTCCTAGAAAGTGTCAAATTGGTTCCTATTTTTCGGTCTTATTTTTTCTGTTAGTAGTTGGTAACTCTTGTTTAAATTCTGCAATAATTTGGCTGTGTAATTATCCCTCAACTAAATTATTACTTCTTCTCTTTATTTTTTCCCTTTCTTTCTTCTCAGTTCATTCCCAAAAGTCCAAATTACTTCTACCACGACCAGTGGCTTGATGTTGACCGGATGGTTAGATCCGGTGACCATTGTCCACCGGGCTATTGCCAGAGAAATAGTCCCTTGATTTTTTTTTATAATTTTCAAATTCAACATGAAAAATAATTTAATTAGATTACTGAGTTAAAGGATGAGTACTTGTCAGAAAACATATATTTATAGGGATTTTTTAAAAATATTTTAAATCACGCGAGATCTTTTTATAAAGAATAATACTAAGAAATTTATGACAATTAATATTATTTTTTATTTTAAAAATGAAAGAAAATTTATGATAGTTACTCTATTTGAAGCGCCAAGCTTTAATAAATCTTAAGAATAAAAATAAATTTTATTTGCTCTCTTTGTCATATATTTGTTATTGAAATTAATGAGTGGTAATTGATGTTCTAACTCTCATGCAGTTGGGTTCCTCATATTTGGGAGGAGGAGGAATGATCTTCTATAAGTGGTAAGAGGTTTATTTAGATAGTGTTTATTAAAATAAGTAAAATAATATTGTATGAAGATAAAATTATAATATTTTTTAAAATAAGATATGGAATAATTAAGATAAGATTGGAAAATATTATAAAATTTTTATTTAGGTAGCGTTTATTAAAATAAGAAAGATAATATTGTATCAAAATAAAATTATAATATTTTTTTAAATTAAGATATGGAATAATTAAGATAAGATTGAAAAACATGATAAGATTTTTATTAAATTGAATGTTAAATTTTTTTGAATGCACTGTAGGACATATGCGTCATTTTTTTTTATCTGTAAAATTCAAGATATGCTTATTTGGAGGTATTTACCTCCAAATAAGCAAATTTGAAAAATGTCAGATAAGAAGTCACATAATTTCTTTTCTAATGGTCGTCAAATAAATTTAATAAATATATTAAAAAATATAAAAATCTAGAATGTTTTCCATATCTTATTTTTTTCGATTTATATATTGATTAACAAATATTACTTTAAGGGAATCACGCACGCACGCACACACACAATAAATGAAATAGGGGGCATTTTCATTTATTACTTTACCAAAAATTAAATGCTCTTTTCAACAAATTTTAATTATTAATTACACTTCAAATCCCATTAACTCTTAATGGTATTTTGATTCTCCATTAACTCTTAATTATATTTTAATTTTTCATTAACTCTTAATGATGGTAAAGAACAAGATACCAGCCCAACATCGCTAATCTAGTCGCTTTACTTTTGGATGCGTTACTTTATAGGTTCATCGCCAAATAGAAATCAAGAAACTTCAAACCCCTTTGATGTCAATTGAACTCTTCAATTTATTTTGAGAATATTTTTATCTTCTCAAAATACCCCGAAAGATCTTGAGTGTCATCTAGCAATATATCAAAACGATCATATAAGGTAATGAAGTCATACTTCATGTGAGTCTACTTTAGTTGATGATTATTTTATAATACAATGATTCCATTAACTAACATCTCGATCGAGTAAGAGCCATATACTGATTAAGGTCATTGGACTTGATAACTATACCAAGATTTAATTTGATGTGATCAAGATAACACATCAAAAACTCATTTCCAATCATTCGTAACTTGGCCAAAGGTTTTACCGATCAACCACAAACAAAAGATCACATAGGATGTTCACCTCATGTCAAAGGTTAAAGGATCATGTTCAACAAATACTTGCTTTTGTAAGCTAGTAGAAGAGATACCACACAGTAAACATTTTCACCTTACAATTAGATGGTTTTATTGATCACCAACAAATCCCCAACACTAGCATATAAGACAACTGTGTTGCCTTAAGTTTGAGGATCAGTTACACAATCGCAACCAATAACAGATCATTAATCCTCTCAGTCATATATGATATGTTATTCACGTCACGTTTAATGTTCAACTAGCACTCATCCACATATTTACTATTTACATCTCATGCTATACGGAATGTGACTTTTTATCATTTATCATTAGTATTTCATACTAATCAAAGTTAATAAACATGTGCTAACTTATAATTAATTAATCAAAGTCTTGTTTGAGAAATCTAAGGATTAAAACCACTTTAAGAAGTCTTGTACTAAAGAACCTTGTCACAATATTCTTAAGAACTAAAAAATGAGATTTTAAACAAGAGATCTAGAAACTCATTTATGTAAAAGAAGAGATGTGTGAATGAAGATAGGACCATTATATTCATTTACAAGAATAAATCATAATATTGCCCAATAAATGTCATCTAAAATCTTACATTAGGACATATTACTAACATACTATAGTGATTTTTAGATGATTTAAGGAAAAGGGTTTCTTTTTTTCCTAGAAGTTATAGGAAAATTTTAGATGGCATGAAAAAGTAATTTCATGTTGGTTAGAAAGTTAGGGTCTACCAGAGAATTTTCGGCCAAAAGCTAGGACCTCAATTGACGGTTTTAAGGGAAAAAAAGAGAGAGAAAAAGATAGAGGAATAAGAGAGAATGAGGAAGAAGAAAATAAAATAACAAGAAAAAAGAGTTGGAAGTTGTCAAAAAACTGATGGATGATGACCAAAAAATCAAGGAAGAAGACAAGTGCGAGCAAACAGAAATGAGCAGCCAGGCACATGGAGGTAGGCATGTCCTAGTGCATGAAGAGGTAAAGTAAAAAAGGAAATTCTAGAAAGAAATATTTTAAATCAAGAAAAGGTTTTTCCTTTGATTAGGTGTAAAGTTTGAGATTAACACATAAATCGAAGACTTAATTTAGCACACTACTGCAGTTTAAGATGAGTGGTTTACCCTCAAATTCTCATGTTGTCATACAATTTTTAAGCATGCCATATAAGATGCACCTACATGATGTGTTGATTTTGGTAATGCATGTGATGCCCCATTTTCCTTATTATTATGTCATGCATTCGCATATTATATGGGTGATGACGATATATGCTGTAACATCCCATATCAAGCGATAGGAAGAACTGTAATAACTTACCCTGATGGGTCTACGCGAACTTCCCAAGGGGTCATCCATCCTTGAACTGCTCCCAGCTAAAGCACGCTTAACCCCGGAGTTCCTTGTCTACATTCAGCCTAAAAGGTATCCAGCTGGTGTTGTTTCATTTTTTACACTATCTTCGATATATACTAACTTATTTGGGCTCCCGAGGTATTACATTCTCCCTCCTTGAGCACATGACGTCCTCGTCATGTGACCTTACAACTGGTCCCAGACCTTCTCCCCCTGGGGGCTGCCATCCTAGAAGCCTACCAGAAGTCACTCCTTGTACAGGCCCTTAAGCCCCGGCACCATTCCCCGCCCTCGTCGGACCGCTTTCACCAAGGGTCGGTTCTGATACCACCTGTAACATCCTGTATCGAGCGATAGGAAGAACCAGAACAACTTACCCTGATGGGCCTACGCGAACTTCCCAGGGGGTCACCCATCCTTGAACTGCTCCAACTCAAGCACACTTAACCCCGGAGTTCCTTGCTTACATTCAGCCCAAAAGGTATCCAGTTGGTGTTGTTTCCTTTCTTACACTATCCTCGATATATACTAACTTCTTTGGATTCCCAGGGTATTACATATGCCTTTTAGGGAAACAATCATTAGATGGTTATGGTGGTTGGGCAAGATGGCACCCCGACCCTAAAGATTGTATAGCATGGTGACCTAGTATAAGGTATGGATGTTGTCTATGTTACCCATCACAAAAAAAGAACAAGGAGTCAAATAATTGTATTACTCATGTACAAAAATAATTTTTGAGCCCTCCCTAAATAATTCGACATTTAATATAACATATTCAAACGTGTCAAACAATACAAACAAAGGAAAAGAAAATTTGCACAAATAGTCTTTCACCTTAGAGAGGTATTTTCCAAAATTTAGTCTTGTTTATTAATATGTTTGACTTATGTTCTGAGTCGATAAGTGCGCTTTATGTTTTATATGAATGTTTTGAGTGTTTATTACATTTTCAATAAATGTATTTGACATTTAAGTTTAGTGTAATCCATTTTTCATTTTAGTGTTGTACATTTGAAAAAGTTTGGATTTTAGTATAATTACGAAATAGTTTTAATAGAATTTTGGGGAACCCCTTTTTTCTCAAAATTTCTAAGACTATAACACTTTATAAAAGTAGGGTGTCATGAAAACTGTAACGCCCCACTTTCTTGGGCGTTACTAAACTGGGATAATTCTGGGATAATAATTTTTTTCTATTTAAAACTACAACTAAACCATATAATTGCTCTTTTCCATCCCAAAATTTCCATACAATTATTTCAAAGAGAGTCATCATATACATCAAATGCGAAAGTTAGAATCGAACCTGACATCTTAACAATAATCATAAATTAACTCTTACATCATCGCTTTTCAAACTTAATCCTCGATATAAAGCTATTCATCAATGGGACATAACTTCTCAACATAACTTAATACATAACATAAGTTTTTAACCAACATTAACCCTAAATAGGGTTATACATTATCATTCCTTAAACTTCAATCATAAATCATATCTTACATCATGGACTTTCAAAACGTTTAGAGAACGAAGTAGCAGAACTTACATACATGGGCTACATATCATACATTTCATTCACATTCATTTCACATTCATCTTATCATGCACTTTGCCAAGCGCCATTTTATGCCTCATTCATCTTTATTTCTGCTACAATCTCCATCTGGAACGTTTGAATATTCCAGGGGCAAAGTCCAAGTTAGATGATGAATCATCTAAGTAAGCATTCATTTAAAAATTTGCATGCGTGAGTGCAAAATGCAACAATGTCCTGTCCACTTGGCCGTTTGAGCCGATAAGCCTTTAACAACTTTCATACCGGCCTGAGCCGACGTTGCTTGTCCGTACTCTCAAACATATGCAATGCATGATAGATGGTAACGTTTATGTATGCATGCATCTCATCATAACATGTCAATGCACCTACGTGCAAACACATCGTAACATAACATGTCAACATGCCAAAACATACATCATTTCAACATATAGGCATTTCATTTCAAACAATAGGGCACGTTTTCAGAAAATATTTTTCATAAATAAATTAAGTTTTGAGAAAAGTAACTTACCGTTGCAATTTGCTTAAACCTCGAGAAGTGTGCTTTTAACCTCAAGTGTGCGACAACCTCAATTTGCGTGCATCATCTCGATTTGTATGCTAACCTCAAAACTCGCACAAGTTACTTCAACTTAAGCCTCAAAGCATCCTAATCATCATATTTATTTAAATAAGCATTAAAACCTATTTTTCATAATTTCTTGCATTTCTTTTATTTTTTTTCCTATTTTTCTCAATAAATCCAAACTAAACATTTCTTAACTATTTTCTCAAATATTTCACTATGAAAATGCATAAAATAATATTTCCTAATTTACCAAAATTTTAGAGAATTTTTACTCACTTTGACTTAGCGTCTCAGACTTTCTCGGCATGCGTGCACCGACCTCGAAACGCATGTCCAAACCATTTCCTAGCTCTGGGTATACTCTTGAAGCCCCGAATTAATTCTGAAATATTAATACATCTTCATTTCTTATTTTTCGAGATTTTTCTTTATTTCTTTCCTTTTCTCTTTTTTTTTCTTTTCCTTTTTTTTTTTTATTTCTTCTTCTCCTATTCACCTTCTTCTTCCCTTCTCTTCTCTGCAATGCACGGCTCCATGCCCATCCTTCCTTCCTTCTTCTTCCTTTCTTTTCTTTTTCTTTCATTTCTTTTCTTCTTTTCTTTTTTCTTTTTTTCATCTTCCCTTCTTCCTCTTCCCTTCTTCTTCCCCGTTTCTTCTTCTCTGCGCATGCTCCTGCGCACGCACAACAGCCCTCTCGGCCATGCCCAGCCGCGGCACGCCTCGGTTCTGCCTTCGTTGCTCGCCACCGGCCACCCCAACAGCCACCACCATCGCCCCTGTCTTCCCGCGCACAGCAACGGTGCTGCTGGCCGCGCCCTGCTCGCTGAACCGCCATGGCAGCCCCATGCTTGCGCTTTCCAGCACCTTCGCCCAGCCTTTGGCCTCGGGCCATTTTCGGCCTCCGACGTCGCACTGCACCAGCTGCCTTACTGCTCCGTTGCGCTCGGCCTGCTGCCATCTCCCTTGTTCACGTCGGCTCCCTCACGAGCTTCCATGGCCGACATGAGCCTAAGCTCTCACGAGCTCTCTCACTCTCTCATTCGATCTCCCACTCTCGGCTCTGCTCTTGGCCAACCTCTCAGCCCTTTTCTTTCTTCCTTTTTCTCTTGATCTCTCTCTCATGCTTCTCACTCTCTCAATCTCTCAAGCTTGCTGAAGCTCTTTGCCCTTACGCACTCTCTGCAACTCCCTTAAGTCTCTAATTTCTTCTATTATAAGTATATATATATATATATATAGATATCTCCTTGCATTGTCCATGAGGCTTCCTAGAAGCTTCATTCAACACACCAGCACACACGACATCGAAATCCATCAAGCCGCAAATCTGCCCCCAACGCCTCCATTCGCATTCCCTTTCTGCGCACACACAGCACGCACACAGCACACACACATATATATAATTTATATTATATTATATTAATAAAAGATTATACATTTGAAATCTCACTTTTCGTCTCTATTTCACTTGACCAATTCCCTAATTGTAATTTTATCCTCAAACGACAAATTAATTTGCGTTGCGATACATTAAATTCATAATTAATAATTTTGAATTTACTCAATAAGGACGATTTCACCCCTCGAGTCCTCATTGGCCTCTTAATTCATCCCACGACCACTAAAGGGTTGATCCTTACGAAAAATCGGAGCTCCCTCAAGGTTCCATTGACTTCCTAGAAGTCTCTTATGATAATTCGGTCTTTCAGTCTGAAACGAAACTATATTTTAGCTGTACCGAAAATCATCCCAATTTAAATTTCTTTTATTTCCATAAATCCTATTTTGGAACGCTCATCAAGACCATACTATTTTGTATAGCCAATTATACTTCGGGACATTCCCTACAGTCGATTTGACGACTTATTTTACTATTAAACTCACTTTTCGGTATTTTAATCTCATCAAAATTACGTGACAACCTTATGCTGAAACGGGGTCTTACAAAAACCCTCAACCAAAATATTGAATTCGTAGCTAAAATCGATCCCCAATACACCAATCAAAACCCTTGGTTAGCCTCCACATGCCAACCCTCCAAATGGGGGTTACAATATCCGAAGTGGTTATGTGCCTCGATGACCTTTTGGAAGTTGTTACGTGCATATAATTTTGATGTTTTTTATATTACTTAACATTTTACTATAATGTAAGTTTCGCTTAAAAGAAAGTTAGTTGGGAATTTGCAATTGAAAAATGTGAGTGTGTGATGATAAAATTGTCTCATATAAATGTAAATATGTTTAATATATTTTAATCCATTTCAATTAAGTGACAAGGTGAGGACATCTCTTTATTCCAAAACATTGTCAAATGTTCTTTATATGGTGTTTGTTATTTATAATAGTACACATGCGGAATTCCATGTAGTCCTAACATTTGTTGGAAATATTTTATATGGTAGTTTATAAGCCTTAATTAAGAATTTTCACTCCTGAAGTTTAGAAATATTAAAAAATATATAAGTTTTAAACAACCTTTACCTTTTTTAATGACTCCAAACTTATAAGGAGACTGTTTTATATGCATAGATTTAATATGTGACATACACATCTATTGTGAAACAATTTACCATCTAAAATTAAGGGCAAATTAATTTTTAATCTTTCTACTATGACCTTATTTTTGCTAGCATTTTGTCAAAAGAAAATAAATATTTTATCCCTAATATCATAGTCTATTACAAACTTTGAAATTACTCTCGTGACTAGACAAGAAATCTTTTGCATTGTTATTTAATGGGCTATGATACACATGCAGCGGTTCATCGTTAGCTATTATATCATATGTTAGACATAAGCGAGATTTTATTAGTAAGTTAATTCAATGTATCTTTTAAATTATCTTTATATAGCAAAAATAATCCCATTGCTTTGATTCACAATGGTGTTATTAGAAAAACCTCTAAACTATAAATTGATTTGACAATACTACTTGAAATAGGGATTTTCTGCAAACAAGACAATGTATTTTGTTTTTGTGGTGCCCCAAAAAATCGAGGACGAAAAAGTCCAAACATGGCGGGAAAGCCACCTTCGGAAGCTGCTGAAGAAAGAGCTTCGGAAGATGCTGAGGAAGGATCTTCGGAAGATCCCTTCGGAAGCTGCTGGTGGAAGGTCTTCGGAAGATCCCTTCGGAAGAGGTATTCGGAAGCTGCTGGTGAAAGGTCTTTGGAAGATGCTAAGGGGAAAGCTTCGGAAGCTCTCTTTGGAAGAGCTTCAGAAGCTACTGAAGAAGGGGCTTCGGAAGCCCCATTCGGAAGCCGCTGGGGAAGGTTCCTTCGGAATGATCCCTTCGGAAGACCCACGTGTACTCCCTACTCGATCTCTATAAAAGGCCAAGTTCAACCCTTAAAAACGGATCGGAACATCGGTATTTCTCTTTAATTTTTCCTTCCGAAATTTAGCCCTCTTTTCCATTCCGTTACTGACTTGAGCGTCGGAGGGCCTTCGCGGGAGGAAAATCCCGCGAGCCTTCTAACATTTGTTTGCCCCGTACAGACATTCGGAAGACCATTTTTTCCTTCGGAAGACCCTCTTGTCCTTCGGAAGACCCTACTTTCCTTCGGAAGACCCAATTCGGCAGCAGGCTTCGGAAGATCATCTTTTCCTTCGGAAGACCCTATTTTCCTTCGGAAGACCCTCTTGTCCTTCGGAAGACCCCATTTTCCTTCGGAAGACCCAATTCGGCAGCAGGCTTCGGAAGACCCTATTTTCCTTCGGAAGACACTCTTTCCTTCGGAAGACCCTCTTTCCTTCGGAAGACCCAATTCGGTAGCAACCTTCGGAAGACCATCTTTTCCTTCGGAAGACCCACCTGAACCCTTCGGAAGCTGACCATGGAAGCGACCTTCGGAAGCCCACATTGAGTCTTCGGAAGGAGGCTTCGGAAGCATCCATTCAAAAGGAACCCTTCGGAAGCCCCCCTTAGTTTTTCAACCAAATCTTCGATCGAGTCCCAAGGCCGACGGCATCTACGTGCATCCCACTACTATAAATTCTAATTTTTGTATTTGAGCAACAACAATTTGGCGCCGTCTGTGGGAAACGCAACAAAAGGCCAAATCTTAGCGCAAAATGCTGAATGGGATCAGATCAGGTAATTCGACGAACACGCATAACTCCACCCGAATGAGCGCTCGTACTAGGATAGAAGACACAAGAGGTCCCAATCAGGTGCACCCTACAGAGCCAGAATTTTCAGAAGATCACCATGATAATGAAGTGCGTTCAGAAAACTTTCCCACGCTCGAAGGCAACCAGACCACTGGATTGGACGGCATGGAACGTTCAGAACATGAGAAAGTACACATAGCTGGATTGAAGAGGCATGTAACAGAACGAGGGAAGCAAGTCCAGCAGCATGCAACACTTTCTAGTCGGGAACAACACTCATTTGGACAGTCTTCAATTCCGAATAGAGACCTCGTGGAGACTTTAGTACCTCCAGAACCCTCTGGGATAGCCCCACCCACAGTCCTGCTATCAGATTATGAACAATTACAGAAGAATTTTGAGGAGCTAAAACAAGAAAATGATGAACTCAAGATAAACAATGAGAAGAATATGAGAAGACTACAGGGAATCACTGCTTTGCTGCGTGAATTAATTCCCCACATGGGAAAAGTCGATACGAGAGGAGAACACCGGAGATCCATAGAAACCCCTCCAAGGACCGCACGACAGAGGGTAAGAGTTATAACTCCACGGCCGAATAACCAAGTCCCAGAGATGACAAACTTGGGAAGGGAACATGATAGGAGCATAGGTAAAGCTCCCATGTATAAAGAGACAACGGGAAACACCTATGCACGAGCTTCTTACCTCCCACCTCCTTACAAAAACGAAGCAAAACAGGAAACCCTCAAGGCGTCTGACATTAAGCGCCTCATAGAAGAGGCGCTAGAGCAGAAGCAGGTAATGATGACGCCCAAGAAAATGTCCTCGAATGGGTTTCCCTTATCTGAAGAACTCCAAAGGCAACCAGTGCAACAAGGGTTCGAGCTACCACAGCTTTCGGTATACTCAGGGAAGGAAGACCCAGAGAAGCACCTACAACATTTCGTCGCAATGGCCGTGCTACATGGGTGGAATGAGGTCACTAAGTGCAGAGTCTTCCCGCTCTCCCTAGTAGGACAGGCTCAACAGTGGTTCACTGAGTTACCAGCCGGACATATCCGATCATTTGAACAGCTGAAGAAAGAGTTTTTGGAGGTGTTCATTGCCTATGTCCCAAAGAAGAAGGGTGCTGTGTACTTGATGAGCTTGCAGCAAAGGCCAAATGAATCCCTAAAGCGATATATTGAGCGATTTAGGGCTGCAGCGCAAGAAGTAAATGACCTCCCTATCAGTTTGGCAGCCTCAGCCTTGCTTAATGGAACCGCCTACGCCCCGCTCCGAAGATCCCTAGCATTTTTCGAGCCAGATTCAATGGCCGAATTGTTTGCCCGAGCCGAACAATTCATCGTTCAAATGGAAATTTTAGAAGCATGGGAAGAGAAAAGAAGAGGAAGACCGAACGACGTTGGGTCGGACACATCAGTGAAGTTGTCGAGAAAAGAAGAGCCCCCGAAAGATGCAATTCTAGAGCTTTGCTCCACTCACTAAGCCAAGAGTCGCTATCATTTCCTCCATTGCACATGGGTAGGAACAGAGACTCTTTATGCAAAGTTTCACGAGTCCCCAGGGTGCACTACAGAATAGTGTCAGGAGCTATGAAACCAGATTGAACAGCTCATCAACGATGAAAAACTCAATCGATTCATACTAGATAAACCAAAAAATCATCAAGGCCAGGGGAAAATGTCCAGGAAAAACAATCAGAGGGGATGTGAAGAGCAAGACCTGGAATACTATGCACCATCAAAGGTATTCCCCTGCTCTATCGGTCGGAGTTAGCTATGAAAGATCTGAAGCACAAGACATGGAGATGCGTTCATTGCAAGAGGCACTACTTGACTCCACCGTAAACTAGAGATCTTCCTGATTTCTCTATGTAATAATCCCCCTATAAATAAAAGAATATACCCCATGTATTCCCGTGGAGTAGGCAAAGTATAAGCCGAACCACGTAACCTATACCTTGAGCATTTGTATGTACGATGAAATGTAATATCGGTGCAATAGCTCAGCGATGACCTCGATGAGATCAGGGTGACTCGGTCGAAATCAGGTGCATTGACCCCAGGTCGGGTCGGGATCATCGGATGCTCCGATGTCTGTGCCCTCAGACTCACCTGGATCCCTCGATCGAGTCTGGTGCTATGCCCTTCAGCTAGACCTGACTCCTCGATCGATCCGGCGCCTAGGTCTCCCGGGAAGCTCGGACACCGGGAAAGAATCCAGAACTGGACTGGCTATTGAACCCTGATACACCGAGGACAGACTGACTCTCATGAGGGACAAAAGGTGATGAAGCAGCTATATGGTAAGTCAAAAGACACCCTCGCCATACAAGGTTTATGTCGCCCAGGTGCGATCTGGTTCCTATGACCTAAGACCAACTCGGGATCGTCGGATGCTCCGATGCCTGTGCCCGCAGACTCACCCGGATCCCTCGACTGAGTCCGGTGCTATGCCTTGAGCTAGACCCGACTCTTCGATTGATCTAGCGCCTAGGTCTCCCGGCAAGCTCGGACACCCAGAAAGAATCTTGGATTGGATCTTTGGTCAAAGCCAGATCCCTCTGGACAGACCGGACCTCAAAGGGATAAACGAATAGAGTAAGAGACGAGATCCAACCCTCAAAAACTCGACTTCCACGACTCAATTTAACGCCTACGACGATAAACCAACGCGGGATCATCGAATGCTTCGACGCCTATGCCCGCAGACTCACCTAGATCACTCGATTGAGTCCGGTGCTACGCTCCTAAGCTAGACCTGACTCCTCGATCGATCTGGCGCCTAGGTCTCCCGGTAAAAACTCGAACACTCGAGATGAATCTCACATTGGATCCTTGACTCAATCCACCCTTCCCATGGCAAACGAAACTGATGGAAAACAACAGGCACCATCGAATACCACCCGGGACGATAGATCAACTCGGGATCATCGGATGCTCCGACACTTATGCCCGCAGACTCACCTAGATCACTCGACCGAGTCCGGTGCTACGCTCCTAAGCTAGACCCGACTCCTCGATCGATCTGGCGCCTAGGTCTCCCGACAAAGACTTGGACACTCCGAATGAATCCCACGTTGGATCTTTAGCCCAATCTAGCTTCCTTATGGCAAACGAAGGCCCCTCCCGAAAACGTTCGTGAAGGCTTGACAATCCCCCAATCTGGACAAATGTCGAGAGCTCGATGAATGTTGCATGAGTCTCGCAGTAATGTCGGGGGCGCGAGGCCTATCCCGAGTTTCCCGGGGCTAAAGAGCCTTGAAGAAAAGGTGTAGACATGAACAGAAGAAACTGGACTATTGTGGCTAATAAATCAAAGCCTGAAGAGGTATGAATACAAGTCGCATGACCAACAAGCAAATGATGGAAACATGATAGAATTACGTGGTGATTCAAATAAGACAATTACATGAGGCACGTCAAAACAACTGCCAAGAAACTATATTCATCCAAAGATGACAAAATGAAACGCAATAGCCAAAGGAATGCATAAAAAATTCTAAAAGTGCTTTGAGGTGAAACTAGCAAATTGATCGCTCATTACAGCTAGTTAAAAAATAATAATGTAAATTATAAAGTCAGCACTAATCTTCGACTAAGGGACGATCCACGTGACCTTAACCCATACCAAGGAGCAGGTTTTGAGAAGCATCAGCGCTAAGGTCCATCTCTAGGCCCTTCTCGATCATATGAGTGGTGCTAGACGTGCGACACTTACTTCGCCCTCCTCGAGCTCAAAAGCGTAAGAGCTCCACGGACATAGCATTGTTAAAAGTTACATCCGAAAAAATTCCCAAGGAAGAAAAATTCTTGGGGAAGCAAGGTCCTTCGGGAAGATCCATTTCCGATTGTTGGCGCCCTATGCTTAGAAAATACTCTTCATTTTGTATCTAAGAAGAACAAAACAAAGAGTGGGGGACAATTGTGGTGCCCCAAAAAATCGAGGACGAAAAAGTTCAAACATGGCGGGAAAGCCACCTTCGGAAGCTGCTGAAGAAAGAGGTTCGGAAGATGCTGAGGAAGGATCTTCGGAAGATCCCTTTGGAAGAGGTCTTTGGAAGCTGCTGGTGAAAGGTCTCCGGAAGATGCTAAGGGGAAAGCTTCGGAAGCTCTCTTTGGAAGAGCTTCGGAAGCTACTGAAGAAGGGGCTTCGGAAGCCCCATTCGGAAGCCGCTGGGGAAGGTTCCTTCGGAAGGAATCCTTCGGAAGGCCCACGTGTACTCCCTACTCGATCTCTATAAAAGGCCAAGTTCAACCCTTAAAAACGGATCGGAACATCGGTATTTCTCTTTCATTTTTCCTTCCGAAATTTAGTCCTCTTTTCCATTCCGTTACTGACTTGAGCGTCGGAGGGCCTTCGCGAGAGGAAAATCCCGCGAGCCTTCTAACATTTGTTTGCCCCGTAAGACCTTCGGAAGACCATTTTTTCCTTCGGAAGACCCTCTTGTCCTTCGGAAGACCCTACTTTCCTTCGGAAGACCCAATTCGGCAGCAGGCTTCGGAAGATCATCTTTTCCTTCGGAAGACCCTATTTTCCTTCGGAAGACCCTCTTGTCCTTCGGAAGACCCCATTTTCCTTCGGAAGACCCAATTCAGCAGCAGGCTTCGGAAGACCCTATTTTCCTTCGGAAGACCCAATTCGGTAGCAACCTTCGGAAGACCATCTTTTCCTTCGGAAGACCCTCTTTTCCTTCGGAAGACCCACCTGAACCCTTCGGAAGCTGACCATGGAAGCGACATTCGGAAGCCCACATTGAGTCTTTGGAAGGAGGCTTCGGAAGCATCCATTCAAAAGGAACCCTTCGGAAGCCCCCCTTAGTTTTTCAACCAAATCTTCGATCGAGTCCCAAGGCCGACGGCATTTACGTGCATCCCACTACTATAAATTCTAATTGTTGTATTTGAGCAACAACAGTTTTAATTATCAGTTTAACTAAGCACACTCATATTTAAGTGTTTATTATAGTGAACAAATTGTATCTTATGGATTTAACCAAGTTTATGTACTACTTTTTCCCTTACATGTCATTACATCTTTATGTTTTGTTTTGTCTTTTCATAGGATCCATTTTATCATCACAGACAAGGCATTTTTTTTTCACACCTTGCATTAGGCATTTTGGCCTTTACCTTCAACTTGAATTATTTCAAAATAGTTACAAACTAGGTTAGTTTGTTACCTTTTCCCACAGCCACCCAAGGTTGATGGATCAACATCTTTTGGTTGGGCATTTTTTATCCTCTTGGACCTAATAATGCAATTGTGTTTTTACATTAGTGATTTTTTCAATGGCCAATTATTATGCGTAGTTATAATATAATGATGACAATATTAAAGTCTCTTATTGAAAATAAGATATGCACATGAGATAATTAAAATAATTTGGTTATATAAGAAAAATACGAATATAAACAAATTACATGGCTAATGGTTCAAATCTTACAAAAAAATAAATAAGATGAAGATAAATAAAAGCTTATTGTAGGTTAATTATAAGATTGTAAAAAGATAAGACAAAAATTAAAAATAATTGATGAGTTAGAACTTGTGTAACTCACTGCCTGTAAGATTAAGATTTAAAAAAATTTTATGTTATTCATATTAAGTAACATAAAATTTGCTCGATGTGGATAAATTGAAGGGGATGGGGGTGTGAAATTCACACGTATCTCCCTTGAAACTCACATTAAATAATATAAAATTTGCATAATGCGAGTCATATAAGAATCCTTTAAGATTTAATATGTTATTGTTGTTTTTTTTTTTTTGAGAGATGTGGCAATAATTAAAAAAATGTTAAAACTGCAATAATTGCAGAAGTACGGGCAATATGGCCAAAAAAATAAAAATTAAGGCATCAAGTTGAAGAAGCAAACTTCAAATCTTATCGGGCCTGGCCTCGTTGTATTGATTCGAAAGTCGGGTCGGTTCGTTCCCACTCTCAACTCAAACCCAACCGAAGGCCAAGGGTATATTGCGCAGTCTCCAAGCTGAAGGGAAGAAGAAGAAGCTCTGCGAATCCTTTTCCAATCCCATCACCATGAAGCTCCTTCAAACCATTTCTGGTGCCTTACGTATCTCTCTTTTCATTCTACGGAGAGAAATCGAAAAGCCGTTTCTGATAATCTCTTTGTTCTTCTTCTCTAGGTCACCGGCGTTCACTGGTTCGAGCCATTGGACGGCGCTATTTCGCTGCTTCGACCGAAGAGTACGCAAAGCGTAATTACGCCAACAATGAGTCGGAGTACAGCACCGTCATCGCCTCTCTCACTTCACAACGAAGGTCTCCCGATTGTGCCCTCAAGAATACAATTCACTGTAAAAAAATGTGTGTTTTATGCGTTTAATTTATGCATTTGTCAGAAATGTTGATTGTAATGTAGGCATTATTTGTTGAGAGATGTGTATGATGATATGATGCTGGACGGGGTTAAGCCAGAACGAGACACATTCCATTCACTCATTGCTGGATCCATGAAAGGCGCCCGCCTGCAGGACGCTTTCTTTTTCAGAGACGAAATGAAATCCATGGGTTTGGTTCCTGATGTATGTGAAGAATATAGTTGCTTTTAATTGTTTTTATTTTTCTGTTCTGTTTATATGTTTATTTGTGGATTTGAGACACGCGGATTATATTGAAGTTCATTGAAAGTATTGTCTACTCTCTGTTTTATTTCTTGTATTTGACTCAGAAATGGGCTTGTGTTTTACCATATTGGATACCACGAATCCCCCTGGTTCAGTTTGCCTTTTGGGGCATGATGAAAAACAAAAAAGAAAGTTGCCCCTTGGGGTTGAGAGCGTAGTGTTTTTCTTCCCTTTAGTGAATTAATTGAGTTCAAGTGCAGAATAATTCATGAGATGTAAATCTATTATATCTTGTAGCTTTAAAACGACTATATATCAAGCCTTAATTCCGTTAGGTGGAGTTGGCTAACAATATCTTCTAGTATCACATAGAAGGTCAGATCTTTTCCATTTTAACTATCCTGTCTTAGATTCTATGGGTAACCTCTCTGTTAATCTATTCATCTTCTTGGATGATTGATCCAATATATCTGAATTGATCTTTTATTAGGATGGCTTGGTTTTCAAGTGTTACCATGTATTCTCACTAAACTTACATTTCATCTATTGGGTTTTCAATCTATTTAACTTAATACCTCTAGATTCTAAAGTGTTCCTCCATGTATCCTATTTAGTATTCATACATTCTTGTGTCTTGTCCACCCAGACATATAGCATAAAGGCACCTTCGCCTGAATATGTTTAGCCACTTTTATTACTAGGGTAAAAAGATAATAGGCTTAATGGGGATCTTTAATTTAATTTAATCGTAATTGAAAAAACCTCAGTATTTCTTCTAAATGTTCATCCACCAAGACTTATTTTTTCTTTTTTATTATAATTTGGGGCATTTACTTTTGACTCTCCTGCAGAACCATTTGTATCATATTTCTAATGGTATTAATCATTTTAATTTAGATTTGGTTAGTCTCTCCTTCTACAAACCAACCTTTTTAGCCACACATTTTTTTCTTTAAAAATAGCTTGTCTTTCACCTTTTAAATCCCATCTGATTCTTGGGCTTCATTTCATATAATTTTTTTTCTCCATTTTTTAGTATGTATATCAATGACTATTAGTTTATGTTGAGTGATTAGGCATTTTACTGGTATAACATTACAATCCTTACAACACAAGTGGTCTTCTTGTCTTTTAACATTACAATCCACCAAGACTTCTTTTTTTTTTTTTTTTATAATTTGGGACATTTACTTTTGACTCTCCTACAAGACCATTTGTATCATATTTCTAATGGTATTAATCATTTTAATTTAGATTTGGTCAGTCTCTTCTTCTACAAACCAGCCTTTTTAGCCACACATTTTTTTCTTTGAAAATAGCTTGTCTTTCACCTTTTAAATCCCATCTGATTCTTTGGCTTCATTTTGTATAATTTTTTTTCTCCATTTTTAGTATGTATATCAATGACTATTAGTTTATGTTGAGTGATTAGGCATTTTACTGGTATAACATTATAATCCTTACAACACAAGTGGTCTTCTTGTCTTATAAGAAAATGGTCTGTTTGAGACTTGTGTAGCTGATAAGTTATTTTTATATGTGATCAATTGTCATTCCATTTTTTAAATCCAGTGTTGGCTATGATGAGCTCATATGCCAGGCAAAATCTAAAGTAGCATTGCCTTCATTATTTTTTTTTTCAAATCCATTACCTTCACGTACATCTCTATACCCATTTCCTTCTCCACCCACATAGTCATTTAAGTCACTATAATAATATTCTATCTTAAAGGTATTTGTTGTATCAACCTCCCTAAATATTCTCAAAATTTGTCTTTATCTCCTCATCCTAACCCAGCCTGTGGTGCATGTGTGCCAACAATATTCATAGCCTCCTCTTAGAACAACTTAAGCTATAATGTTAGAATTTGCCTAAGATTAGTCTTATGGCTTAGAAGAATATTAAGGACAGAAGAGAATAAGCTATTGAAGACCGGTTTCTAGGAGTAGTTAGGCGTTTGTAACTGCCAAATAAGGTAACTACCGGTTAGTTAGGTATTTTCTCCTTGTAACTCTCACCTCTATGATCTATAAATAGAGGGTCGGGATGAGTTTTTTATTCTCCTATTTTTCATTGTATCTTGTGATTGTGTATTGCAAGAGAGAAAAGCCTTAGTTTTTGTAATCTTGGCGAGTGTAGTGCATTGTTTCGTTCCTATTGTTTCAAGATAGTGAAAGCCATAAGCCCTCTAATTAGTTTGGACATAGGATTCACCGGTTCAAAGGTGATTTGAACCAGGATAAATTTGGTGTCTCTTGTGTGTGTTATTGTTGCTTCTGTTCTTATTGTTGTTTTGTCTTTACTGTGAGTATTTAGTGTCTTTCTTGAGGGTTGAGTGTGAGTGTGTGACATGAGTTTGTTCAACAATCTGGTATCAGAGTCTTGTTCTCCACATTCAAGAAGTCAAGAATTTACTCAAGGTGAAGAGACACGACTCAACTTAGAATTATGGCTTCATCTTCATCCACCTCAAGACACGACATTGAGAAGTTTGATGGGCAAAATGACTTTGCCCTCTAGAAGATGAAGATGCTTGCCCTCCTAGGCAATCTTGGCCTTGAGGAAGCACTAGAGGGAGAAGCCAAGATGCCTAAGACGTATGCGACAAAACAGAAGAAGGAGATCCTAAAGAAGGCCTTGAACACGCTGATCCTTAGTCTTGGTGACAAGGTGTTGAGGGAGGTTTCCAAAATGAAGACGATTGCGGAGATTTGGCTCAAGTTGGAGAGCCTATACATGAGAAAGTCACTGTTCGACCGCTTATACTTAAAAGGCAAGATTTTTCACTTTCAAAATGAATGATGGTCAAAAGCTTCAAGATCATATAGATGAGTTTAATAAACTTTGCCTAGATCTTGAAAACATAGAGGTAAAATATGAAGATGAAGACAAGGCATTGGTCTTGCTTCATTCCTTACCTAGATCATATGAGACCTTCGTAGACATCATAAAACATGGTAGAGACAGCCCATCATTAGATGATGTAATAAGGGCCCTTAATTCTAAAGAATTGCAGAACAAGGTAGAAGGGAAAAGCTCTTTGGGAGATGCCCTTACTGTAAAATTTAGAAATGATAGAAGAGACCCTAGGGGAAGGCGCAGGTCAAGATCTAGGTCTAGACCTGGAGAGAAATCAATTAAATGTTATTATTGTCATGAGGAGGGTCACATTAAGAAAAATTTTCCTAATAAGAAAATGGATTTCAAGATAGGTGTAATTTTGATGGTGGAGTTAGTATATATGAGTTTGGATATGATAGTGCTGATGCTCTTGTGGTTTCAGAGAAGGCAAAAAATGAGGTATGGATAATGGACTTGGTTGTTTATACCACATGACACCAAAGAGGCATTGGTTCCTAAACTATCAAGAAATCAATTGAGGAAAAGTCCTCCTAGGAAATGACCATGAATGTAGGGTGCTAGGGATAGGTGATATAAGACTAAAGATGCATGATGGCTCATGTTGGACACTATCAGCTGTTAGGCATGTTCTAGAATTAAAGAGAAATTTAATTTCTCTTGGTGAACTGGACATAAATGGCTATAACTTTAAGAGTGATGGTGGAGTCTTGAGAGTTTCTAGAGGGTCCTTGATATGTGTGAGAGCCATGCTGTAGAATGGTATATACATTTTGCAAGCCACCACTTTAAGTGGGGAAGCTACAGTGGCAGGAAACAAAGCTCACATGCAGGCTAGATTGTGGCATCTAAGGATGTCACACATTGGTGAACAAGGGTTAAAAGAGTTGGCAAAACAAGGCATCCTAGGTTAAGGTAAGGTTGCAGGACTTGATAAATGTGAGTCATGTTGTCAGATTACAAGTCTGACAAGAGAGTTCTTGAGGAATTGAGAACGAGAATTGGGAGAGAATAGAAGATATTTGGGAGGGAGAGAGATTTAGAGAGAGAGAATTGGAGGGAAACTAATTTCCAATTTCATTCAACATGTGTAGTTTGGCGCTTGATCAGTTACTTATACTGATTCAGGCTAAGTTTAGGTGTAAAAAATGGTTGGTCCCTTGCTCATGTGCGCTTACAATGGCTAACAGCATGCTGGAACATTCTACTAGCTATGCTAATACAAAAATTCAAATTCTAGTAGCCTAACTACTCATTTATTTAGATTACTCAGCTAACTACCATAACACCTGCATTTATGGCAAAGCTGCCAAAGTTCAATTTAGTAGGAAGGCTATTCACTCCTCTAAGGCACCATTAGATTATATACACTCATATCTTTGGGGACTATCTCAAACCCTAACTCATGGAGGCTCTAGATATTTCCTTTTTATCATTGATGATTATTCAAGAATGGTATTGGTATATGCCTTAAAGTCAAAGAATCATACATTTGAGGCCTTTAAGACATGGAAGATTATGGTAGAAAACTAGAAGGGGAGAACCATTAAAACCATTAGGATCAATAATGGCTTAGAATTCTATAATAAGGAATTTGCTCAAATGTGTACTGAGTGTGGGATAGTGAGACATTTAACTGCCCTTGAAAATCCAAAACAAAATGGTTTGACTGAGAGAATGAATAGAACTACTCTATTAGAAAGAGTGAGATGCATGCTATTCCATGCAAATTTACCTAAGTCATTTTGGGGGGAAGCAGTGTCAACTGCAGCACATGTGATCAATAGATCCCTATTTGTTGCAATTGAGTTTAAAACACCCTATGAAAAATGGATTGGTCACAAGCCAAACCTAGATCACCTTAGAGTATTTGGTTGTTTAGCCTATGCTCATGTGAAGCAAGGCAAGCTGGAATCTAGGGCAAAGAAGTGGTTTGTTTATAGGTTATCCCACTGGTATAAAAGGTTATAAACTATGGAACCTAGAAACTGAAGGACTGAGAAGTGAGAACTCTTGTTACAAGGGATGTGACATTTGATGAAGGGTCTACAGAGGGGGTTAATGCAGATGACCATCCAAACTTAGAAGAAAAATCTAAGTCAATAGATGTTGAGGTTCAAGGTGTAATTCTTGAAAATGACTTAGAAACTCCTCATGGACAGGATTCTGCTCGCCAAGAGGAGAGTGAGGAGGAGAGTGATGGTGACTCCAATGCAGGTGATCGGTCGGATACCCAAAGGTATAATGTGGCTAGGGATAAGCAAAGAAGGAGTTGTGGACCACCACTTAGATATGGATTTTCAGACCTTGTTTCTTATGCACTAACAAGTGCATAAGAGGTTATAGGGGAAGAACAATGTCATTTGAAGAAGCAGTGAAATCAAAAGAATCCCAAAAATGGATAGATGCCATGAAGTCCGAAATTGAGTCATTCAGAAAGAATTAGACTTGGGTGTTGATTGATAGGCCTTAAGGACAGCGAATTGTTGGCTGTAAATGGCTATATAAGATAAAAGAAGGGGTTGGAAGTAATCCCAAACCTAGGTATAAGGCTGGGTTGGTGGCTAGAGGATTCACTCAAGTCCCAGGTATAGATTTCAATGAGGTATTCTCACTAGTTGTGAGACATACCTCCATCCAAGTGTTGCTTGCTATGATAGCACACCTAAACCTAAATCTGGAACATATGGATGTAACCACAACATTTCTTCACGGTGACTTAGATGAAAGGATCTTAATGGAACAACCTAAAGGTTTTGAATCTAAAGGAAAGGTGGAGCAGGTATGTTTACTCAAGAAATCTCTTTATGGACTTAAGCAATCCCCAAGACAATGGCATAGGAAATTTGATACGGTTATGTTAAAATAGGGATAGCTAGAAGTTCATATAATTGTTGTGTATATGTCAAACATATTTCATCTAGTATTTCGGTTTATCTTCTCCTTTATGTGGATGATATGCTGATAGTAAGTCAATCTGATAAGAAAATTCAGCAATTAAAGCTGAAGTTAAAATCAGAGTTTGAGATGAGGGAGTTAGGGGAAGCTAGGAAAATACTAGGGATTGAAATCACTAGAAATAAACAACAAAGGAAGCTATACCTATCTTAGAAATCCTACCTGGAGAAACTAATTAGGAAGTTCGGTATGGCAGATGCAAAGGCTGTAAGTGTGCCATTTGCCCAACACTTTAAGTTATCCTCAGATCAATCACCTAAGGATGAGGAAAGTTCAAAGGAGATGAGTGTCCTACCTTTCTTTAGTTCTGTGGCCAGCCTAATGTATAGTATGGTGTGCACATGACCTGATTTGGCCCATGCAATGAGTGTTGTGAGTAGATTCATGGCAAATCCAAGTAAAGCACATTGGAATGCTGTTAAAGGGGTATTTAGGTATCTAAAGGGATCTAGTGGCATGGTTTTGTCTTATGGTGGAGCTAAAATAAGAGAAATAACAAGTATTATAGGGTATTCAGATGTTGGTTAAGCAGTTGATCTGGATAAGAGGGGGTCCACAACCGGTTATGTTTTCAAGTTGTGGAACTCCACAGTCTCTTAGAAAGCAAACCTCCAACATGTGATGTCTTTATCAACAACTGAGGCAAAATACACAGTTGTTTTAGAGGCTATTAAGGAAGCCATATGGCTAAAAGGATTGGTCAGTGAGCTCCTTGGGACACCAGTGGATACCACCTTGATGTGTGATAGTCAAAGTGCCATACACTTGTCCAAGAACCAAGCACACCATGAAAGGACTAAGCATATTGATGTTCGTCATCATTTTATCAGGGAAATATTAGATAAAAAGAGGTAAAATTGATGAAAGTTGCAGGTGATGAGAATGCTGCAAATATGTTCACAAAGGCAGTTGCTATGGCAAAGATGAAGCACTGTTTGGAGCTACTTCAAGTAGTCTAGGATACCTTAACAGAAGATCAATACAGGGGTTGAAAAGGGCAAGTATCTATTATTGATGAAGACTAAACTTATGCAAATGGTGGAGAATTTGTTAGAATTTGCCTAAGATTAGGCTTATGGCTTGGAAGAATATAGAGGATAGAAGAGAATAAGCCGTTGAAGACCAGTTTCTAGGAGTAGTTAGGGGTTTGTAATGGTAACTACTGGTTAGTTAGGTATTTTCTCCTTGTAACTCCCGCCTCTATGATCTATAAATACAGGGTTGGGATGAGTCTTCTATTCTCTTGTTTTTCACTGTATCTTGTGATTGTGTATTGCTAGAGAGAAAAGCCTTAGTCTTTGTAATCTTGGTGAGGAATAGCTCAGTCCTAGAGCTATGAGTGCAGTGCATTTTATTGTTCCTATTGTTTCAATATAGTGGAAGCCATAAGCCCTTTGAGCAGTCTGGATGTATGATTCACCGGTTCAAAGGTGATCCGAATCAGGATAAATCCGGTGTTCTTTGTGTGTGTTATTGCTGTTTCTGTTCTTATTCTTGTTCTGTCTTTACCATGAGTATTTAGTGTCTATCTTGGGGGTTGAGTGCGAGTGTGTGACGCGAGTTTGTTCAACATATAATAATCCAATTTCTTATTCTCTTCACATCCACTATCCCTTCATTTAAAGTCTTAATTCATAATAATCCCCCACACCATTCCTTGTTATACTCTTTCATGAGTACCAAAGTTTATATTCAAATTTCGTTAACATTTTAGCCTTCAGTCCAACCCATCTTATCTCTTTGAGGCACATTATATTATTTTTTTCTCCTAATCATCATGTCCAACACTTCCACAAATTTTCTTTATATTCTATGATCCAATCTTTAATTTATAATCCCAAATTGAATTCTTTACTCACATATGTCTATGAAAATGTGAGAACCCTTATAGATTTAACACAAGATCTGGGTGTTGATACAACAACTTGTCATGACTCTAGGAGCAATAGAGGGGCATTATTGTAATAGTGTTATAATAGTTTGTTAGGAGATATTTTGTAATTTATAGGACATGGGTGCTGTTAGGAATTTAGTTAACAGCTAGCTAGGCCTATAAAAATGCTACTTGTAAGAGGATGGATATCATGTGAAATGAGATTGAATTCCCTTGCATTCTAATTCTCTCTATCCATCTCTCGGTTCTCTCTAATTCTCCCTCCCTTTTCTGTTGTTTTCTTTCCCTCCTTCAATTCTATCATTTTGATTTCTCTCTTACTTCCAATCACAACCCTAGGAATGTGATAAATGGTATTAGAGCCAAACAATCCTCGATTGTGATTCCAACAATTCTTGCTCTAAGAATTTAGGTGAATTCATTTTCGGTTGATTTTCGACGCTTCTCTGCAGATTATTTTCCAACAATCCTTGTTTGTGATTCTGTCACATCTTATCAACTGATCCAACGAAGCAAAGTTCGGCGATTTCAGGCCCAAGTCAGAGATAAGCAAATTCTAATGATTCCGGAGCCATTGTACGGTGATATGGTGAGAAGAAGGTACGGCTGGGGCGATTGTTGAATCACTTCGATTCTAGTGAGTAGTGATGGCACGACGTGGAAGCATGCCTGACGATCTTGAATCTATAGTGATCTTGAGCAGTTGCAAGCAAGTCTAACAATTGGCAAACTTGTAGTCATTAGGTTCAGAATTTGAAGGTGGATTCTAACTTGTGAGTCAGGCGGCCTTCGTCTATTGAAGCAAATTAGGAGGGTGACTGTGAGAAACAAATTCTTGCGGGATTGTAGGCTCTAATCGGCAATTCAATTACAGATTAGAGGTACTAAATTCGGGAGAATCGGAAGCAGAGCCTTGAGCGATTGATATTGGAAATTGTTTGGAGGCGATTTTGCGATTTTCGCAAGTGGCGATTTTCAGTTGCTTTGATTTGGATTGTGATTCTCAACTCAGATTTGGAAGTTGAGAGAGAGGTGAGTCCTGGGCGAATTCTGACTTCTGACTTGATCATGGGCTGTAGCAGAATCGACCAACATAGGAGGCGGATCTAGTGCAACTGATCTTGATCCTAGTTGCAATCTGGAAGCGGGAATAAACTCAAGTGTCTCTGATTGAATTACCAGATTAGATCGATTTCTTTGAAGCATCGATTGAGGTGGAATTAGGTTGGCTGAACTTGAAGTCGCTAAGGAGGCGGATTAGGTTTATCGGATCAAATTCACGTTCGACTTTGAAGTGGAAACTGATTTGGAGGCCATTCAGTAGCAGTTAAAGGCTGATTTAGATCTAGCATTCTGTGAATTTAAGGTTGTTGATTTTAGTATTGGAATAAGTTTCCGAAGAGGTCCTTGGAAACTGATCAAGAGGTTGTTATAATGGTGAATTTTCAAGGATTGAACCTTTCAAGATGGCCGAAGGACTTCTTGAAAGTGCACCACCTTTTGGGAAAACATTCAAGGAAGAATGTGATGCAATAAAGGAAGTAATCAAGGACGTCAGTAGAAAGTTGGAGGACTTGATGATTCTATTTTCACATAAATTTTAGGTTAGTATTCCGATTGAATGTTTTTCTAAAGAATACTCTGCTTCCTTGAATCAGATCAGAGATGAGGGTTACAAAGAGGAGCTCAACAAGCTGGAACAAGAGGGCTTGGTTGTGGAGTACCTGGTCATGTTTGAAAAATTGAAAGTACTTGTGCTCAATTCCCATCAAATTTTAACCGAGTCTTATTTTTTATCGAGATTCATTAATGGTCTCAACAATAAGCTGAGGCTTATGGTGAGAATGATGTTTTCGGCCATGGTACAACAAGCAGCTGAGAAGGTTAGGCTGCAAGAGTTGGCGTTGGAAGCCATTTATAGAAAGCATGGGTGGCCACGTAACGGTTATGCTAAGAGCAGCTAACAGATTAGAGGTATTCTTAAGGCTACTGATGCCCTAAGATTCAGATTGATTGTTGCAAGTAGTGAGGATAGACCTTTGATGGAGCAGGTTATTCAAGATGACAAAGGAGAAAGGGCAGCTATTGGAGGAATTATTGAGGCTCCAACGGAGGAGAAAGACGTTGAAATGAATCCTGTTACAATTGTTAAGGAAATCTGTGTGGATCATATTTTACAATTGCAGGAAGCTGGTGATTCAATGGGTGTGTAGGCTATAAATCAAATTGGAGGTGAGAACTGTGAGGAGGATAGCTTTCATGCATCCGATGGCCAGATAGGGATGGCAGTGGCAGGAATAGTCACTGCGACACCATCGGAGAAGGTTGATTCAGATGATAGAGTTGTTGTGGAAAGAGATATAGTGGTCGTTGACGCTGTAGAGGAAGCAGTTTGCCTATTACAACAACTTTTGAAACTCCACTGAAAGAGAATTCTATTGACATGAATTTGGCACAATTGTTACTCAACTAGAAGAAGGGCGAATACATTAGGATGTGTTTAATGAGAGCTGACAAGAGAAAAATGAAGGATTATTGAAGGAATTGACAGAGGAATCAAAGTCCCTTGCATTACCCCAGGTACCTAGTCCAATATATGGAGATTCAACTAATGTATGGGATTTGGTTTTGGGAAATGTGTCAAGCCTCTGGATCGAGACTTGAATTTCCGATGTTTATGGGTAACGAGAAAAGAAATATGGGAGGGAAATGGAGATAGAATTTGGAGGGAGAATTAAGAGGGAAAGAATTCAATGTTATTTTCATGAATGAATCCCCATCCTCTCGCCTATAAGCCTTTTATAGGCCATGCATTGGGCGGTAACAACCTGCACATGAGGCATAACAGTCCTCACGCCACACTAGCCTGTTAGTTACACTACTACTTACAAAAATTTAAAAAATGACAGTAAAGACCCTTGGGTCGTGACACTCCCCTCCCTTTTAGCAGCATTCTTGTCCTCAAGAAGTCTTCAAAGTAGGCTTGCCGTTCTGGGAAACTTCTTCAGTAACTCTGGGAGGTATTCCCAGGTAGTATGGTCTGGCTGCATGTGTGACCATCGAACCAAGATTTGGATAAGGGGAACTGTGCCTTGGTAAACCACCCTCCGGTCTAGCATAGCTCGAGGCTCTCATTGCTCTTCCAGTTCATCTTTGATTTCAGGTAGCTGAGGGCTTGTGGGTGCTCCTGGTTTGATGGACTTCTTAAGTAGAGACATGTGGAATACAGGGTGCACTTGTATTCCTTCTGGTAATTGCAACTTGTAAGCCACTTTTCTGACTTTAGCTTTTATGACATAGGGCCCGAAGTATTTGGGATTGAGCTTGGATATTGGTGTGGTCGTGAAAGGCTGTTGCAGAAACCTTTTCACTTTCAAAAACACCTTGTCCCCCACTTCAAATTCTCCATCACTCCTCCTTTTGTCTGCAGCCTGTTTCATTCTGTTTTGGGCGTTAGTTAGCTTTCTTTTTAGGATAGTTAGCATTTCTTGCCTTTGCTGTAACTAGTACTCCACCGTGGACAGATTGGATGACCCGCTTGCTATAGCTGGTACTAGAGGTGGCTTGTAACCAAACATTGCTCCAAAAGGGCTTCTTTTGATGGCGTTGTGGAAACAAGAGCTATACCACCATTGGGCCAGTAGTAACCATCTATTCTAGCTCCTTGGTTTGGTGAAGCACATGCACCTCAAATAGGTTTCTAGGCACTGGTTCACCCTCTCCGTCTGACCATCGGATTGTGGATGGTAGGCTGTTGATAGGTGCAATCCGACTCCCAAATTCTTAAAAAGTTCCTGCCAAAAATGGCTAGTAAAGGTCCTATCTCTGTTGGATACAATGGTCTTTGGGACCCCATGCAGTTTGACCACTAAATCAAGGAACACCCGAGCCACTTCTTGTGCCGAGAAGGGGTGCGTGAGGCTAAGAAAATGCCCAAACTTCGTCAATCTATCTACTATCACTAAAATTGCATCCTTACCTTCAAACTTAGGTAGGCCTTCCACAAAATCCATGGAGATATCTTCCCATGCTTGCTCTGGTACTCCCAAAGGTTGTAGCAGGCCCGGATAAGGAACTTACTCATGTTTGCATTGCTGACATATTTCACATGCTAGTACAAAATCTACTACATCCTGTTTTTGCTTCGGCCAGAAGAATAATTGTCTGATTTTGTGGTAGGTAGCCTGGATACCTGAGTGTCCCCCTATTGGCGAGCAGTGTAGAGATTTCAGAATCTTTGTCTTCAGCTCCTTGTCGTCCCCTATCACTAGGCGCCCTTGAAACCTGAGGAGACCATTAGATAGGGAGTAGCCCTTTTCTTCCCTTGTTTGGATTGCCAATTTGGTCAGGAGAGGCTGCACCCACCCTGTATTTTCATAACTCTGCTCCACCTCCTTTACCCATTCTGGTACTACTGCAGTGATGCTATAATAGTGACCCTTATTTTCACTCTTATCCCTTCGGGATAGCGCGTTAGCGACTATTTTCTTTACTCTTCCGATAGAGGATGATGTAATCCAATCCCATTAGTTTAGACACCCCCTTCTTTTGTAACTGTGATTGCAGCCTCTGTTGGGACAGAAATCTTAGGCTCTCATGGTCTGTTTTGATCACAAATGGGTTGCTCTCTAGATAGTGTCTTCATTTACCCGCCGCCTTCAATACTGCCAGCAGCTATTTGTCATATACGCTCCACCCCTGGTGCTTAGGCCCTAAAGCTTGACTTATGTATGCGATAGGCCTCCCTTCTTGCGTTAATACAGCCCCAACCCCTTTTCACACACATTAGACTCCACCACGAATTGTTTGCTGAAGTCTGGTAGGGCCAATATAGGGGCTTGTGTCATAGCATTCTTTAGATTTAAGAATGCTACTTCTGCTTGGGGGTTCCAGCCGAATCCATCCTTCTTGAGCAAGTCCATCAAAGGTCTGCTGATTAAGCCATAGTGCCTAATGAACTTGCGGTAGTAACTCGTTAATCCCAAGAATCCCCTTAAGTCCCTCACTATCCGAGGTCTAAGCCACTCCACTATTGCTGTGACTTTGCTGGGATCGGTTTTGACGTCTTCTCCTGAAATGATATGCCCTAAGTAGCTTGCCTCATCTTTGGCAAAAATACACTTAGATAGCTTGACATACAACTGGTTAGCTCTAAGGACCTCAAATGGTGTTTTAAGGTGGGATAGGTGTTGGTCCATGTTTGGGCTATAAATGAGGATGTCATCAAAGAAGACTAGAATAAATTTTCGTAAATAGGGAGCGAATATCTGGTTCATAAGGGCTTGGAATGTAGTTGGGGCGTTGGAGAGCTCAAATGGCATCACAACAAATTCATAGAGGTCTTGGTGAGTGCGAAATGCAGTTTTTGGGATGTTTGCTGGTTTCATCCGAATCTGATGGTATCCGGATCTTAGGTCCAGCTTAGAAAATACTTTGGCCTCAGTTAGCTCGTCTAGAAGATCATCAATGAGGGGAATGGGAAACTTATTTTTGATGGTATGTGAGTTGAGTTGGCGGTAGTCTATGCAAAACCTCCATGTTCCGTCCTTCTTTTTAACTAATAAAACAGGAGATGCGAAAGAACTTTGGCTAGGCTGTATGAATGAGGTGGTTAACACACTAGAGATCTGTTTTTCAATCTCTGCCTTTTGTGTAGGAGAGTATCAATAGGCTTTAATAGTTACGGGAGTGGTTTGAGGTTCAAGGGTTATGGCATGATCCAAAGGCCTTTGCGGAGGTAGGGAGTTAGGTTCTTGGAAGAGGTCCTTAAAGTTTTCCATTAGTACGTGCAAGCTATCTAAAGTAGTTACCTCTTGGGGAGTGGCACGAGACATTCCCTTCCTGTCGGGTAGGTACACATTTGTTTGATCTGCTTCATCTCCCTCGATGGCATGTATCGAGTACAATTGAGATATCTGTCCCCCTTTCTTTGTCAACAGCTTCTGTAGCTTGTCTCCCTTGATCATTTTGCATTCCCCTTGTTCCAAACTTCCCACCAATGTCAACCGTTTGTCGCCCATTTCTAGTATGACTTCCAACTTGTTGAAATCGAAGGTTAGGGGGTTAACTGTCCTCATCCAATTGACCCCTAGCACAATATTGCAGCCGCCCAACTCTAAGACCCTCAGGTCCGCCTTGAACTCGTTACCTTGCATCATCCAGGTGAACCCGACACACTTGCAGTGGTTATACATCTTATGTCCGTTGGCTACGGTTACTGATAAAGGGTTGGTGTGGGTCAACTTACATCCCAGTTCCTTGGCTGTAGCTTCATTGAGGAAGCTATGGGTACTTCCACTGTCTATTAGTACCATGAGTTTCTTTTTTCCCCACTGGCCCTTGACTTTAATGATCTTCCCCATCGGTCCCCTTTTCAATGCGTGGAAAGAGATCTCCCCACCTTCTGGTGCTTGTTCTTCCTCCAGTACTTCTGGTGATTGTTCCTCTTTCTTCTCGTCTGCTTCTTCCTCCTTATCTAGCTCTTCTTCCTCATTCCCATTGCCACCTTCCATCTTGAACAATTATCTCCTACATTGATGCCTTGGGCTATACTTCTCGCCGCACTTGAAACATAATCCCATCCTCCTCCTCTGGTCTAGAGTGGTGTTCTTGTTGGGTCCCGTGCTGTATCCCCCTTTTTGTCCCCCTAAGGTGACTACGGTGTCACAAGACTAGGAAACGGCTGCTGTTGCTGTTAAATTTTGAGCTAAGAATCGGATATTACCTATATGTGCTACTTTAGTATTTTTATTCTCTTGCATGCATTTACTTTCCAACTAGATAGTTTGTTATGGTTTACTTTCCAGCTAGGAAGATTGTTATGGAAGAATCTGCTAGGTGTCTAAATGCTAGAATAGGACAAAATAGTTTGTTAGAGGTGGAGTGATCTTCTGTGATAGCACTCACGGCCAAGCTATATAAGCCTATTCTCTCTTCTGTAAAAGGCATTCAAGAATTCAATCAAAGATTTTGTTATCCTCTCTCTTACTTCTCTTTCTCCCTTCATTTTTCTTCTATATTTCCCTCTCCCTTCTTCCTCTCTGTTTTAGTTCGCTACCTAGGTTCACACTGAACCAAGGAATCTGCTGAGTGTCACAGCATTGCCGTGACATACGAGCACCATCGCCTTTGAATTACCTCTGATGAAGGGACCCCCCATAGTGGGTGACTTCGTCATGGAATTGTTCTTTTTGAAAATTGCTTCAAGCGTTAGTTCTTGAAGCCTTGCCTTCTTTGCCGCTTCCCTCACTGTAGCTAGCATCATCATCTTCACCATTGATTTCAATTCGTCTTTGAGGTCGCTGATAAAGCTGGACACGAAGTATTGGTCGGTTAAGGTGGGCTACGCACTCCACATGAGTGATCACAATTCTTCAAACTTCTCTTGGTACTCAGGCACAGTTCCCCCCTGCCTCAACTTATTAAATTCCTTGATTACATCAGCCATGTTCCTCTCCCCAAACCTCACACACATCTCTTATGCGAAATCTATCCACCTCGCCCCCATACCTCTCGATCTCGACCATCCTTGGTACCAACAATCGGTTACGTCGTTAAGGTAAGCTGAAGCTATCGTGATTCGTTGGTTCTCGGGAATGCTATAAAATTGGAAGTATCTCTCACACCTCCGGATCCACCATCTCGGTTTGGATCCTTCAAACAGAGGTATCTCCAATCTCGGTACGGGTCTGTGATTACTTCTAGGGGAGTTAAGATCCCTTACCTGATCGCATGTCTCCTTAGTGTGTGTATTATCAGCCTCCCTCGCTCTTGGGGGCCTAGGAAGTATTCCTTGCCCCGACGTTTCTGTCTCTGGTGCTGTTCGAGGGGGAAATTTAGGTGGTAGCTTGAATTGAGGAAGCGCGGGCAGCATGTTGAC
Organism: Diospyros kaki; assembly: GCA_036245055.1. NCBI lineage: Eukaryota > Viridiplantae > Streptophyta > Magnoliopsida > Ericales > Ebenaceae > Diospyros > Diospyros kaki. The sequence goes on from BSEG01000016.1 coordinate 39,254,437, forward strand.
TACACTGCTATTTCGCTGCTCCAATGATTCTCTTTGTCGGGCTAATTCTCTCATCATTCCATCTCGGGAAGCTACCATGTCCTCCTGCAATTCTTCTCTAATGGATTGAACCTCCTCTCGGCTCTGAGTCACTGCTTCCTGCGTTTGTGTCAGCTTGAACTCCATTGCTTCCATCCGATTCTCCAGTTGCTTCGTTCGCGTTCCTTCAGCCATTCTGAATTTCGTTGTCCAAGTCGCCTTCGATAATCGTCCACTAAGCCGGATTCACAGCCTAAGACCATCGGTTTTGATACCAATTGTCAAGTCTCTGGATTGAGACTTGAATTTCCGATGTTTATGGTAACAAGAAAAGAAATATGGGAGGGAAATGGAGATAGAATTTGGAGGGAGAATTAAGAGGGAAAGAATTCAATGTTATTTTCATGAATGAATCCCCATCCTCTCGCCTATAAGCCTTTTATAGGCCATACATTGGGCGGTAACAACCTGCACGTGAGGCATAACAGTCCTCACGCCACACTAGCCTGTTAGTTACACTGCTACTTGCAAAAATTTAAAAAATGACAGTAAAGACCCTTGGGTTGTGACAAACAGCTGAGTATTCCTTGGCTGGGGTTAAAATAGGCAATAAGAATGTTAAGACAGCTTCAGCAGGAGGGTATCTTACTGCCGACATTGAAGATCTTGACCCCGAATAGTATAACGGCATTCCGGTTATTTCAGAAGGTGCAAACCAGGTTTTGATGCTGGTTGTAGCAGAGGTAACTAAAGCAGGTGTTTCAGGGGAGCAGGACATAGTCACTAAAAAGAGAGATGCTGATTTCTCTTTCAGTCATGGGATTTGGAATATCAGAACTTTGATTGCCGAACCTCTAGAATTACGATTAATCAAGACATGTCCTAGTAGTAGCTAGGGGAAGTCTCCTAAGAGTTATGACCCTAAGAGGAATTCTCTCCTTAAGCAGCCGATTCAAAGTTGTTGAGGAATTTTGGAGACTGGTTATAGCTGGAGGAAAGCTAAGGAAGATACCTGCAGAAGTCAAAAGGTTGGCTGTGGAGAACAAAGTTGCTGCTGTTTTGTGCATTCTTGCTACAGCTGGCCGATTAGGATTTTTGTCTACTGTAATGAAGGATGGAGTGATGACTGGAATTGTTGCTGCCACAAATTCTAGATCTGACAATTCTACATTGTTGCATTTAAAGCTGATTGCTGATATTTTTGCAAGTGAGAATGGCAGTTGGTCTGTTTGGAATCCATTAACTGCCTCAAGGATGCAGGTCTGCCGTCCTTAATTTTACTAGATGGTGACAAAATATTATAGGAAGTTGGGGTCACAGTTAGCCAATCCTCTAGACTTGCACCAACCCACGTTGAAGGAACTGTGAGGGGGAAAGTTGGTGAGGACAGCAATCATCAGATTTCAGCTGCTCACTTTGGCCAACAGAGAGTGATTGATTTTGGTTGTGTTCCAGTTAAGGTGTCCATGAGAGCCACTATAAATTTGTTATGCATGCAGAGGTTTTTCAAAACTTCTCCATCCAAGCTGTGGAAGAGAAGCAAAAAGCATATTGGAGGCTGTGGAGGTTTGACATTTCTTGGTTATAAGAAATGTTTTAAGACGGGGGGAGGGAGGATTGTCATGACCCTAGGAGCAATAGAGGGGTATTATTGTAATAGGGTTATAATAGTTTGTTCGGAGATATTTTGCAATTTGTTAGGAGCACATGAGTGGTGTTAGGAATTCAGTTAGTAGCTAGCTAGGCCTATAAAAAAGCTACTTGTAAGAGGATGGATATCATGTGAAATGAGATTGAATTCCCTTGCATTCAAATTCTCTCTATCCCTATCTTGGTTCTCTCTAATTCTCCCTCCCTTTTCTGTTGTTTTCTCTCCCTCCTTTAATTCTATCATTCTGATTTCTCCCTTGATTTCAATCACAACCTTAGGTAACCCTCGGAATGTGACACAACCCTAGCTCAATTTTTGCTGCATTCAAGCAATGCAGTGCTTAGCTAAGGGTGTTACACCCTACGATTTGCTCGTTTGTCTAGAATTTATGTTGTTTGATTCAATGAATTCTGCATTGGTTGTTGGCTGTCTATAGCAACCTTCTTCTTTATTTAGTTTGGGACCAAATGTAAATGGAAATCCACAGGTGAAGTTAGCTAACAATATCTTTAGCCTATAAAAGAAATTTTTGTTGATTCTAAATTGGATAAGTTACTAAATTGTTGATAATTCCCGGTTTTTATTTTCTTTCTTCTCTGTTTCAGGTTCATTTTTACTTAAACTTCGTTTCCTAGATCCATACTAGAAAAAGAAAGAATAAAGAAAAAGGAAAAAAACCATATCAACCAACAACATACTGAGTCTTAATCCCACAAGGTGGGTCCCCAATCTACTCTACCTATGACCATATATATCAAACAATATATAATTATAGAAAAGAAGGCATGTTTGGAATGAAGGGGAACAGGCAAAGTGAGATTGGAGAATTCAAATCTGGTGACGTGAGTCTCCTGTTTACTGTAGCTGTGCTCCTGTTATCATTTATCATCATTCAATTTATGAGAGGCAATGAAGCATCAGAAGAAACTTTTGGAGAAATACTATCACCTTTTTTTAAGTTACTAAGAGACTTAAAACTCGGTTATGGTTCATGAAATGCCAATGGATTATCTACTTATTCTCATACAAATTGTATTTAACTTGTTTGGTGTCTTTGTGTTTTTCTTTTTTATAAATAATAAAGAAGACAACATAAAAAGAATGAACTCAGAGGGAGCGAACCTTGTAAAAGTGCACAAGCATCCACTTCAAAGAAAGATAATCCAAAAGAGTTGTAAAAGAATCCAAAAACAAAGGGAACACTCTCCCTTGCTCACAAAAATTAAGAGAAGGAGAATGGTTCCCTTTAAACTAACTTATTATTTTCCTGTTTTCTTTCATTCACACACGTTTCTAAAATGTGTTTCACTAACCTACTTCAGATCCTTTATTAACTGTTTATTAGTTGCTTATACATGATAGGTTGCTTTATACAACTTTTTGATTTCTACTTGTGGGAAATGCAAGAACTCTCAGCAAGCAATCCGGGTTTGTTTCTCCCTTAGTTGAACCTTATTATGTTTCTCCTCTATAACAAAATTAGCATTATACATTCAACTAATATTTCTTTGGCTTTTCTTTGAGGTGTAGTTTTTTGAAGAAATGAAGAGATATGAGGTCAAACCTACTGGACAAACCTTCATCTGTCTACTGAATGCATGTGCATCTGCTGGTAGATTAGATAGAGTGTATGTTATCAAAGCCAATGTCTAATTTGCATTACTATTGGTTTTCTGGCATTTATTGGTTTGAGGACCAGATATTCCATGACTGCATTGTCAGTTAGGTCCTAGTCACTACATTGGCTGATCTTGGGCATGAGTCCATGACCAAAATTTTGGCAGCTAGCTGACAAGTTTGTTTTATTACTTCTTGGGGAAGGAAAAAAAAAAGAAAAGAAAGAAAAGAAGTTCTTCTTATTAATTTTTTTTATATGGTTATCTCAACTTGGAGATTTTTATACACCACCTTTTAAGATCAACTGGGGTTTTTATGTTCTTACAAGCAAGCTATTTTCATATTCTCTACTATTTGTACATCTTCATAATAGTCAACTTACCACGGTTTTATACCCAGCAATGCTTCCTTTAAGTTTTGTCCTGTAATTTGACTTGCGAACCTGTCTTTTAGCGCACTGACAGCTTAAGTGGTCGCTGTATTGACCTGCCTTATTATTACAGGTATGCAATTGTGCGTGACATGACTGCAGCCGGTCTTGGGCTGAACAAATTTTGCTATGCCGGGCTTATAGCTGCACATAAGAATAAGATTCCTACATCTGAAGATGCAGTTTCTAAAGTACCTATCATGTATTTAATGTGTCCCTTGTTTTATCTTTTTAATTATGTGACTGGTTGTGACTTTTCCCTTCTTTGAAAAAGATTATTGAGCTTGTTCAGCAGTCCAAAGGGTGGTCTTCAGTTGAAGCATCAAGAGACAGTGCTGAAAATGTTATGATGGGTATTTCCGAAGAAGAGTTGTTTAATATTCCCACTTCAGAATATGTTCATAGACGTGGTGGATTCCTAGATAGGAATTTAACTGTATACCATGTTGCTTTCCATGCCTTTGCAGACCTCAGAAATGTGCAGGTATCATCTCAGTGTTATGCTTTTGAGTCAGGACATTTTCAGCTAATTCAGAGTTGCTAATATATATTAAACATTTTCTATTTTTGTTACAGTTACCTTATTGTTGGTTTTCTTGGCTGGACTATACGATATCATTTGATGTATATATTATATTTTGCTTGGATAAGAAAGATTGTTTTTTTATCTATTACTATGTACCAACTAGCAAGTTAGTCAACTATATAGTTTGTCTCAAAGTTGACATCAATAAGCTTTAGTTACGTGATACTTTATTATTTCTGTTCTTGCCGTTTGACTTTCTTGGGCTTGTTTGTTTATGGTTCTAAACATTGTTTTAAGATTTAGAATCCAAATAACCTCGGAGATTGTTGTACTCATTCTAGAACTATTTAGGAAATTGATCTTAAAATACCACAGGCTTTGGGGAAAATGTTTCTTATGTAAATGCATATGAAAACTAAATGATAAAAAATGATTTCAGAATTTCTATAATTTCAGTTTTAAATGTAGGAAATACATGAATGCTCACATCATAACTAAACATGCTCCTAGATTTTGTGTTTCAAGGAGCAACTTTTGTATAATGATGAGTAAAGCCCAAACACCAATCTTATTATGGTTGTGGGTACACTTCTCTCAAGCTTGCGATGTGATTGACTCTCTTATTGATTATGCTTTGTGGATGTTCAGCACCACACTCGATCAACTTTGGTGGGTTTTTTTTTTGTTTTGTTGTGGGGGGGGGGGGGAGCTGCTTGTCTCTCTATAGTGCCCAACTCCCTTGCAGAGCAAAAGATCCCACTCCTGGGGCCCTCTAAACTGCTCAGAAAGAACTATCTTCTTGACTCTTTACTGCCAATTTCTTGCTTTCTTGTTTATTTAAGGTTCTTCCCTTCTTGTTCTTGCATCCCAACACTATTTTGGTGTTTGTTGTTACCATGTTGGTTGTCCTTATCCATTTGGCTTAGTCCATCCGAAATGGTTCATACATCCAACTTTTGGTTGCTTGGAACCCAATGATGTGCAAAGCTGCAACTACAACATCCTCAGGTCGCATACCACTTCTCTTGATTATGCTTTTTTTTTTTTTAATTTTGATTTCTTGTAACTGTATTGGAGTCCTAAACTGTATGACATGGGGTCAAGGTCTCTAGGTTTAGCCCAATATGGTTTCCTATTCTTATAATCTTTGCCAAAAGCCTATAGTGGGAGTGGTAGTGCCATGTGTCACAACCTTGGAACTTGCATCTTTATTGTGCGGCCTTAGCTCGCAATCATCCTTCTGGTGGTTGCTTTGTCAGTTTGGAACTACACACCACAAGGACCAATAAGAAAATAGAAGAGAACATAAGAGAAAATTGAAGAGGAACTCATAACTCTTATTAAGAAAATTGAGAATGAATGGAATGAATTACAACTTAGAGAAGCACCCCTATTTATAGCCTTCAGGAGCATGTGCAAAAGATAAGAATGCCCTCCTTATCATTATCTATAGGGTATAGTTTACAAATTTAATCCCTTTATCCCTATCTCGATGCAACTAGATCATTTTGGAATCTTTTGAAATCTGTCCATCACTCCATGCGATGTCCTCAAGTCATGCCTCTCCATGGTAGATATTTTGAGGGGTCATATCAGATTGTGCCATGCCATCTACCCTATCATCTCCACTTGTTTTGTAGCTTGCATCCTTGCAACAAGTCTAGTCATATTCGTGATGGGTCCTAGTCACGACTTCGTCGTGTCCCAATTAGTTGGATCATCCTTAGAACTCCCTATCATTGCCACATGTTACTTGAGTGGGGCTTGCATGGCGGAGCCTCCATTACTTGTTCAAAGTGGCAATCTCTGTTGTGGTGAGGCATCATACCTTCCCCCACCTAATGAGGCAGTGACCTTGTTACCTATTGATACCCTTGTGAACTGCCATTAGTTTTTCTCAGCTTCCCAACTAGCCTCTAGCCTTTGTATCAGGTAACCCCTTCCACTAGATCAAGAACTATGTTCGCCTGGTAGTCCACTCTATCGCACCACCTAGTTTACCAAGATTGTCTTTGCCTCCCTATCATAAGATGTGGTTACCATCGGAGGGGCTCTTTGTCGGATGGACCTTCTGTTAGGGATCTAAGTTTGACCTAGGGTTTTTAGTGGAAATTGGAGTAATCGAGGAAGAGAGAACAGAAAGAGAGAGAGAATTCAGAAGAACAGAGAGAGTGAGATCGAAAGAACAGAGAAAGAGAGAAATAATAGGGAGAAATCACAGAGAAATTCGAGAGAGAATTGTAGAGAGAGAGAACTTGAATTTTGATATCATTCAACAATGCCAAAAGATCCTCTCAAGTAGCTTATATAGCCACTCTTACAATCAGTTCTCAGTTATGATTTGTAACTGAAAGTATTACAACTGTCAATTCTAAAACAAAAATATAACTGAAAAAATACAAGTTGTAATAGAAAAATACAAAGTAGTAATTGCATTAAACTGTAATGACTATAATATCATTGGGGTCGTCATAATCCCACTTCCTTGAAAGATTTCTTGTCCTCAAAAAATCTCAGTTATTAGACTAATACTTCTTCATTCAATCCTTGCTTTCACTATCTGATCCATCCTTTTTAGACTCTTCCTTTGTCTTCTCTTGTTCCTTTCTCTTTTTTTCCCCCTTTTTTCTTTCTCCTTGGCTTTTTCAGATTTTATCTTTTTCCTCTTTTTTCTTTTTCCAATTGATCTATATTCTGAGCTCTCCTTAAAAATCTATATGCTTTCCTTCCAACCGAAGTTCTGATGATTTCCTTGTTCTTCATTGTTATAATTGGGAGCACTGACAGCCTTTAAACACACCCAAGAAACCAATCAAATACCTCCCGACACACTCTCAATCACTCTCAACTCACCGGCCAACAAACCACAACACAAACAAATGATAAAGAACAGAAATTTGAAGGCATAAAACTGAACAAGAAAGAAATACGCAAACCACATGAGACAGCAGATTTATCTTGGGTCAAGCCAATTGAATTGGCTCTATATCCAGCCTCTAAAAACCTCCTAAGTGCAGCCTTTGATTCAGAATGATCACAGTACAATCCCTCACTCTTACAATTATAAGACTTCAAGATTACAAAGATTATTCTAACACACACACAACCTTTTCTCTCTCTTCTTTCTTGTGAGAATGAACAATACATCCCTATGCCTAGACTGCTGTCATATTTATAGAAAATAGGGCATTAACTTCTAGGAACTTATAACTGGTATAGACATTTCAGGTTTTGCCCCCCAACTTAAATCTATTTGCAAAGTTGAAAAATGCCTATCTATACCCCCTAAAGTCCAATGCATCCTTATTGCAAATATGCTGGATTTACTTGAGACAACATTCTAACAAATCTCCACCATTGTCTTGAGTAAAATCGATTCCATTCTTCAACCATCAAAGCCTTGACCTGCTCTCATAGGTTCTTCCTGCTGCACCTGAACATTCAAAAACACACAACAACATTAAGAACGTTGAATCAATGCTGTACATTTCAACAATGAATATCTTGGATCATACTTCCAGCTGTATAAACTTGCAACTCTCATTAGAATTATCTACCTCCTCAAGCGTCTTCCTAATGAATATATATTCCTAACATCAATATGATTGGTCTCTCCATGGTGTCTAGATACACTCCACCATAAACCAAATCCATACTCAATGTTACTCATTAATCCCAAAGTGTCCAAACTTTTTATATAGCATCACAACACAGTGAACCTCACCTGGATTGGCCTTTCCACTGCTAGACTTTATTCCTAGCTCCCCAAAATCGGTCTTTTACGCTTTACTATTGTCTTCCTTCTCATGTTTGTTTCAAACTCAAAGCTGCTCAAATTGTCTTCTATCTACCTATCAGTCTACCAAGATATGCTTAAGATTAAGGAAACCTAGGCTGCCATAAGCTGTCCAATTCCTATTCCAATCTCTATGCCTTATCTTTCCAACTTCTCCTCCTTCCAACAATCTCAAACACTGAACTACCACCACAGCTACACCTTGAGATTCCCATTGGATAACTATCAATGAAGTTGCCTTACTTTTCCTAGGCATACCATTGAAATTGACACAGCTACCCCACACACTTAATTTTAACCCTTTTGGACTCTTCCAATCTTATATCTTTCCTAAGGAATTACTATCATACCTAGAGAGACTTTCTAAGCAACTAATCCTTGCTTACCTTTCCCTCTAGCCTCTTATCCCTTGGCTACACTATAAGATCACATTTCCCTTAATTTTTATATGGATAATTAGCTGTTCATGATACCTATTTGATCCAAATCAAGCTTTCATGTGCTGCTTTAACCAATGGCCATTTGTCTAGCCTTTTTCTAGATTTTTGCCCATTTTCAGCACCTTCCTTAATTCTCAAATACACACTTCACATTACTCCACCCTTTTAACCTAAGGGATCTTCCACTTAAGTCCAAAATTCTCCCTAAATTTACATGGCTCCATGCCATTCATTTGGACAAGAGTGCATCACCTCTTCTTATACAAGAGGTTCCATTTTTCAGCCTATTCCTTAGCACTCAAAACCAGTGCCTAAGCATTCTTTACAACCCAACATTCCATATCTCACTGGTAATTTCTTATGGTTCTATCTATTCCTCATCCTAGGCAACACTCTAAACCTTCTACTCCCTTGCTCATTATTAGCTTGATGATTCTATTTCCCTTTCCTTGCTTAGTTTGGACTTTGATCAACAATGGCTACACCATACAAGATAACACTTGCACACACCATTTCCCCTCCCTGTTCACAAGGACCCTCACTGCAAGAGCCGAAGCTATCTTAAACACTAGCTTCCTCCCTCTCACAATTCAACCCAAGCTTACACAATGAATATGACCAAAAATTTTTCAGATTGCCCTATTGCTATACCTTGGTTCATAGACTAGTTTTGGGCATTCCCAAAGGATTCTCCTTACTGTTCTTCTTTACACAGCATTCCAGATTCCATCCCTTGCCCTTAGCCTCAGCTAATTTTATGTCCTATTGGTAGAGTTTTCTTACATAGGTAAGAACCCTAGCTTTAGGAGACCTAGGCATACCTCTTCCAACAACTCTACTCTACCTAACCTTTCACACTAGAAGCAATTTCCAGCAAGCTCATACTTAATTCCAGCAAGCTCATATACGCTTGAGAATTCCTTAGGGACACACCATTACCACTAGATTCACCTCATCTAGCTCCACCATGAGACAAGGTCTAGATAGGTCCCCCTAGATCTTAGAAACTGATCTCTAATGGGCTTTTGACATATACAAGGTCTATTTCGGAGACTTCTACTTTGGCGACCATACCAAACTACATGGTTCTTATTCCTTTATATCTGCAAAATTTTCCTCCCCTAATATCCCTAGCCTTAGATACCTTTTCTTAGTCCTTGCTCACCATTGTGAGCCATCCTCAACAAATGACACAGCCTAACCTTATCATAGGCTATCCTTAGTGGCTGCATCTTATCCACATAAAAATGCAAGCATGCACCACATAACCTCCGTTCTTGAGGGTTGCTACCATCTCTCTAAGGGATCCTTGCAACTTCTTAGGAGTCCAATTTTCCTTTATAGGAGAAACCTTTTCTATCTAATTCTTCCTAAAGACATTAGGCTTTCTTTTTAAAACAGGGACATATTTTACAGCTTCTAATATTCTGGAACAACTCCACCATGCTTCCTATTCTCCCATCTCCAATTCCCTTGACCTTAATTTGTTGCCTAGACAAACCATTTCCCCCTCCACCATGTCTCTATGGGTAAATACCTATTTCTTATGAGAATTACTCCCTAAACGTAGGACCTATGCTACTTTACCTGCATACCTAGAAAAAACTATAGGACATCCGCACTCTTATAGCCAAAACCACACATGGTATTTGAACATTCGGGGCTGGTTTTCTCCTGGGATTCTTTCTTCTTGTTTGGGTAATCCTTCTTCATATGCCATTCTTCATGGCAATGAAAACAATTTATTTTTCTCCTGCCATTTTTAGATTTTGATCTAAACTTCACTTTAGATTTAAATTCTCTTTTCTCAGGTCTGCCTCTTGCTGTCAAAACATCACCAGCAGCCTTTCCATCAATTTTCTGCTGTAACTCTTCAGAGCTTAGGGCTCCTATAATATCCTCCACGGTTAATGTATCCCTACCATGTTTTAGGATATCCACAAAAGTTTCATATGACTTAGGTAAAGAATGTAATAACACAAGGGCTTTATCCTCATCATCATAGTTTAGATCTAAATTTTCTAAGTCAAGACACAACTTATTAAACTTATCTATGTGACTATGCAAATTTTTCCCTTCTTGCATCTTAAAGGTAAAAAATTTTGCCTTCAAGAATAGCCTACTAGATAGGGTTTTTGTCATATACAAACTCTCTAACTTAAGCCATATCTTAGTTGCAAATTTTAATTTTGACACTTCCCTAAGGACCTTGTCTCCTATGCTTAAAATCAGTGTATCGTAAACCCTCTTCAAGATATCCTTTTTCTTGTCATTCGGGTATTCCTTAGGCATTTTAAACTCCCCATCAAGAGCCTCTTATAGCCCTAAGTTACCCAACAAGGCTTGCATCTTTAACCTCCAAAGCCTAAAGTCATTTGTGCCATCAAATCTTTCAACCTCATACCTAGCGGCACTAGATGTAGATGCCATGGCAGGGAAGATTCCTAAAGAAATCTAGGTTCCTGGCAAATTCTTGAACTGTCCTAGGTTCTGATACTAATTTGTTATAATTGAGAGCACTGGTAGCCTTTAAACATATCGAAGAAACCAATCAAATACCTCCCGACACACTTGCAATCACTCTCAACTCACCTGTCAACAAACCACAACACAAACAGATAATAAAGAACAGATATTTGAAGGCTTAAAACTGAACAAGAAAGAAATACGCAAACCACATGAGACAGCAGATTTATCCTAGTTCAGGCCAATTGAATTGGTTCTACATCCAGCGTCTAAAAACCTCCCGAGAGCAGCCTTTGATTCAGAATGATCACAGTACAATCCCTCACTCTCATAATTACAAGACTTCAAGATTACAAAGACTATTCTAACACACACACAGCCTTTTCTCTCTCTTCTTTCTCGTGAGAATGAACAATACATCCCTATGCCTTGACTGTTGTCCTATTTATAGAAAATAGGGTGTTAACGTCTAGGAACTTATAACTGGTATAGACATTTTCGGTTTTGCCCCCCAACTTAAATCTATTTACAAAGCTGAAAACTGCCTACCTATACCCCCTAAAATCCGATGCATCTTTACTGCAAATATGCTGGATTTACTTGAGACAACATTCTAACATTCATGTAGTCATTATGCCTTTCCTCAGACTCCAGCTTCTTTCTTTGATCCAGGTACTCATTTAATGCTTGTTTACGCTCACTAAAAGTTCTTAAGGCCCCATACCTCTTGTTATTAATGATTACTCGCTTTGCCTGCTCCTAGATCCAATTGGATTCAAAATTTATAGACTCCAACAGTGCTTTAAAAGCATTTGTTACATCCTGCTTGCTAGCATATACCAAAGATTCATCTTCAACAGATTTCTCCTCCAGTGTTGTTGCAGTGACTTTTCCTGTTACTATCATTCCTTTCTTGGCTTTTTGATTGCATAGGAAGAGATGAGAATGTTCCTTAGGTTCCTCAATGGCTGAAACATGACCTCCATATCTAGATTTAAACCACCTGTAATAATTTTCTAGAGTCCAAAGGTCCAAAATTCCTAGATCATAATGAAACCATTGTGGATCAGCAGCTCTGATATCAAATGTCAAGGATCTAGGTTTGACTTAGGGTTTTTAGTGGAAATTGGGAGTAATCAAGGAAGAGAGAATAGAAAGGGAGAGAGAATTCAGAAAAACAGAGAGAGTAAGATCGGAAGAACAAAGAAAGGGAGAAGGAAAAGGGAGAAATCAGAGAGAAATTTGAGACAGAATTGTAGTGAGTGAGGACTTGAATTTTGATATCATTCAACAATGCCAAAAGATCCTCGAGTAGCTTATATAGCCACTCTTGTAGTCAGTTCTTTCAGTTATGATTTGTAGTTGAAAGTATTACAGCTGTCAATTTTAAAACAGAAATGTAACTAAAAAAATACAAGTTGTAACACAAAAATGCAAAGCAATAATTGCATTGAACTGTGATGACTATAATATCCTTGGGGTTATGATACTTTCCAATGCCTCCCTTTTCCACATGGTAAGGCTTCAATAAGGAGGTAAAGCCAATTGATAGGAAACCTTGCCTACCTTTGCCAACACTGAGTAAGGTCCTTCATACTTTCTAATTAACCTTTTGTTCAACTTTCTAAAAGCTTTGAACTGTAAGGGGATTGCCTTAACCATCACCAAGTCACTGATCTGGAATGCCACCTCGTTAATTTTAGTTTGTGAACTTCATCATCTTTTTGGTGGCCTTAACATGATAAGCCTGTGTCGCCTACATTTCGCATGCCTTCTCTTTCCAGGAGGTTGCCATGCTACGCTCTTGGACTTCCTCCCTTATATTGCACCTCCACCATGGTCAGAGTCAAGGGTTGCTGGCCTGTAGCAATCTCAAAGGGGTTTCTCCCCGTAGATTCGATGCGCTACAAGCTATAAGGAAAATTGCACCACGTCCAAAAATAGGGTCCAGTTGCACTAATTGGCATTGATAAAATGTTGTAGGTAAACATTCCAATAGTGCATTCACTTGCTCTATCTGACCCTCTAAGGGTGAAAGCTAGTGGAGAAGTGTAGCTCTGAGTCAAGGAGCTTAAACCGCTTGATCCATAATTGTCCACTAAACTAGGGATCTTTGTTGCTGATAATCGTCTTTGGCACAGCCCAATATTTGACCAACAACAACAACAACATATCCAGCCTTTATCCCACTATGTGGGGTCGGCTACATGAATTCTAGACTTCCATGTATTTCTATCGTTTTTCATATCTTCATTTAGATCCATATACTTCATATCGAACTTTAATGTCTCTCCCAAAGTCTTTTTGGGTCTACCTCTACCTCTTTTTGTGACTAATTGTTCCATTTCATCAACTCTCCTAACAGGAGCGTTTCTTAGTCTCCTTCTCACATGACCAAACCATCTTAGTCTAGTCTCTCTCATCTTCTCCTCGATTGGCACTACTCCTACCTTATTACGAATAACTTCATTTCTAATTTTATCCTTTCTTGTATGTCTGCACATCCATCTTAACATCCTCATCTCCGCTACACTTGTCTTTTGCTCATGCTGGTATTTGACTGCCCAACATTCTGAGCCATACAGCAAGACTGGTCTTATAGCTCTCCTATAAAATTTTTCTTTCAATTTTAATGGGATTTTACCATCACATAACACTCCCGATGCATTTCTCCATTTTAACCAACCTGCCTTAATTCTATGTGCGACATCCTCGTGAATTTCTCCATCGTTTTGAATCACTGATCCCAAATATCGAAAATGGTCTTTTCCTTGTAAGATTTGGTCTTCTAATTTTATTATAACATCATCCACTCTTGCATTTTTACTAAATTTGCATTCCATATATTCTGTTTTCTTTTTACTTAATTTAAATCTCTTAGATTCTAAATTGTTTCTCCACAACTCAAGCTTAGTGTTCACTCCTTCTTTTGTTTCATCCACCAACACTATGTCGTCTGCAAATAGCATACACCATGGCACATCTGTCTGAATATCTTTAGTGAGTTCATCCATTACTAAGGCAAATAAGTATGGACTTAGTGCAGAACCTTGATGCAGTCCTATTGTAGTTGTAAATGGTTCAGTATCCCCTCTGCATGTTCTGACCCTTGTCTCTACACCATGATACATGTCCTTCAGGGCTTGTATATAGGCTATTTTGACTCATTTCTTCTCTAAAACCCTCCATAATACTTCTCTAGGGACCCTATCATAGGTCTTTTCTAGATCTATAAACATCATATGTAGGTCCTTCTGATAATCTCGATACCTTTCCATTAGACGTCTCAGTAAATATATAGCTTCCATTGTTGACCTGCCAGGCATGAAACCAAACTGATTTTCTGACACATTTGTTTCTTTTCTAAGCCTCTGCTCTATTACTCTCTCCCAGAGTTTCATGGTATGACTCATTAACTTAATTCCTCTATAATTTTCACAGTTTTGAACATCTCCTTTGTTCTTGTATATAGGAACCAAAGTACTCTTCCTCCACTCATCTGGCATCTTTTTTGATTTAAGGATCGCGTTAAATAGTTGCGTTAGCCAGGAGATGCCCTCTTCTCCCATGCATTTCCATGCTTCTATTGGTATATTATCTGGTCCCACTGCCTTATGATTTTTCATCTTTTTTAAAGCTTGCTTTATTTCATTTGAACTTATGCGTCGATAGAATGTGTAGCTCACATTCCCTTCGGAGTTACTAAGATGTCCCAACCTAACTCTTGTGTCACCACCATCATTGAATAATTTTGTGAAATACTCCTTCCATCTCTCCTTAATCGCTCCCTCATTTACTAAAACATTTTGATTGTCATCTTTTATGCATTTCACTTGATTTAAATCCCGTGTTTTTCTTTCTCTTGCTTTAGCTAATTTATATATATCCCTTTCTCCATCTTTTGTATCAAGTCGTTTATATAGATTCTCATATGCTTTTGACCTTGCTTCACTAACAGCTCTTTTTGCTACCTTTTTTGCTTCTTTATAATTTTTTTGATTTTCTTCATTGTTGCATTGATATACCGCCTTATAGCAAGTTTTCTTATTTTTAATTTTCAATTGTACATCTTCATTCCACCGCCAAGACTCCTTAAGGTTAGGGGCTCTACCATTTGTCTCTCCAAGGACTAACTTTGCCGTGCTTCTCAGAGCATTAGCCATTTCTTTCCACATTTGGTTTGTCTGTCTTTCTCCATTCCATTCCTTTCTACCCTTTAATTTTTCTTTGAAGATTAGTTGTTTCTCCCCTTTTAAATTCCACCACCTAATTCTTGGATTTTGTTTTATGTGATTTTTTCTCTTCCAATTTCTTACTTGGACGTCAAGTACTAGAAGTCTATGTTGAGTAGTCAAACACTCTCCCGGTATTACCTTACAATCCTTACAACATAACCGATCTTCTTGTCTCATGAGGAAGTAATCTATTTGGGTGCTTGAGCTGATATTTTTATATGTGATTAAGTGTTCGTCCCGTTTTTTGAACCTTGTATTGGTTATAATGAGCCCATATGCCATAGCAAAATCTAGGATAGATTTACCCTCATTATTAATTTCCCCGAATCCATACCCTCCATGTACCTCTCTATATCCGTTTCCGTCTCTACCCACGTACCTATTTAAGTCACCTCCTATAATTACTTTCTCTCCTCTTGGTATCATTTGTATGAGTCCCTCTAGGTCCTCCCAGAATTTTGCTTTTATCTCATCACCTAACCCCGCTTCTGGTGCATATGTACTAAAGATATTCATAGTTATTCTTCCTAGACTAATCTTCACCATAATAATCCTATCCCCTATTCTCTTTACATCCACTACCTCATCTATTAAGCTTTTATCCATAATAATCCCCACTCCATTTTTTGCTCGATCAGTTCCTGTGTACCATAGTTTATATCCAGCTTCTGATAAAGTTTTTGCTTTTTTCCCTACCCATCTCGTCTCTTGAAGGCACATAATATTAATTTTTCTCCTAATCATCACATCCACCACTTCCATAGTTTTGCCTGTTAATGTTCCTATGTTCCATGACCCAATCCTTAATCTATGATTTTGTTTTTGTCCTTGACTTTGGATTGGATTTTGTTTTTGGCCTTGACTTTGAATTTGATTTTGTTTTTGATTTTGATTTTGGTTTTGATTTTGATTTTGGTTTTGATTTTGATTTTGGACTAACTTCTTTACCCACATCCGTCCAAGCAAATGCGGGAACCCTTGCTCATTTATCACTACATCTGGGCGCCGATGCAGCGGCCCTTGCTCACTTGTCACTACACGGGGGCAGTGTAGCGCGTCGCTATGAAGGGTTACGCCCACGCCCAAACGATTTTTCATAATTTGTCTAGAGTTCATGTTTTGGATCCGACTAAGTTTTATGTTGACTGTCGGCTACCTAACACAACCCTTCTCCTTTATCCGGGCTTGGGACCGGCAGTGGATAACATCCCCAAGCGGAGTTACAGCCCAATATTTGACCACGAAAGAAAAATAATTGAGTTGCATCTTCTACGTTGTAGTTAGGCAACCCTAGGATGAAATTGTTGTACTTCAAGAACTAATCCACCACGATGAGTATAGCTTCATATTCGTCCACCACGGGTAGTCCCAAGATGAAATCCAAGGAGAACTCCCATGGGCATTTTTGTGATAGGTAGTGGCTTTAATAATCCCCTAGGGAATTAGTATTCTAACTTGTCTGTCATGGACCCAAGTTTAAAAGGTAACTGGAAGAAATTAGGGGAGTTAGGAAGAAATGGGAGGGAATTAGGGAAGAACATAATAGGGAGGGAGATTAGGAAGAACCGAGAGAAAGAGAGGGAAATTGAGAGAGATAGAAATCAGATTTCATTCAAAATATTCTTTTGTATCTTGCATGAGAGATTGAATTAGCTTTATATATTGATCTGGTAGTTGTTTGGCGCCAATAGGGCTGCCAAATATTCAAATCAATCCCATTGAAAGCAGTTACAACTTACTACAACTACCATACAACTAAATGGGAATTTCTTAATACAACTAAAAGAAAATTCATTTATTATCTAATTACTATTATGTCCTTGGGTCATGACATTGTCCTGTTGGTATACCAAACACGTCTTCATATACATCTCTACCTCATCTTGCAATTGTGGCCATTGAAAGGATTTATCCATCAATGCTTTTGTCCTTCCCTAACCTAGATGAGTGACCACCAGGTGTCATCACTGTCATGGCATTCTTTAGTGAGGTTTTGTTGTAGGTTTTCCCACCTTGGAACATAGATCGAATGATCCTTGGTGTAAAGTACCCCGACCTTTGACCAAAATTGTCTAAGTCTTCTTCTGTTGAGCCAACTCTATAATTTGTGTAGCCATTGGGTTGTGGGCCATCCCGTCTTGGATTTGGGTCAAAGTCTTCTCTTATACCAAACTGATTGGGCCTAGCTTTGCCTTTTTGCTTCTTGCATTTGCCACCAAATTGGTGTGTCTTGGCTTATACTCCAAGTAATAATCAAACTCAGCTTAGAAATCTTGCCACTATACTTGCTTTGGGGTCGACTTATTATGGGGGCTGGAAGTAACTACTGATGACATTATCTGTGAGGATCATGAAATGTGATCCCAACAAATAGTTCCTCCCTATCCACAGGCAATGTACCACCATTGTCATCTCCTTTTCTTGCACTGTATGCCTTTGTTTTGCCTCATTCAACTTTCTACTCTCATAGGTAATGGGGTCGTCGTTCTGCATTAACACACTACCTATGGTGAATATGAGACATCATGTTTGCACCTCAAAAGGTTGGCCATTGTCAAGAAGGGCCAAGACAGGTTCCTCAGACACCACCTTCTTTAGTCCTTCGAATGTCGACTAGCATGTGGTTGTCCACTCCCATGCTTGGGCCTTCTTCAGGAGATCAGTGAGGGAGGTTGCTAGTGCTGAGTATCCCTAAATGAACTTGGGATGGTAGTTAGCTAGTCCAAGAAATGAATGTAGTTCGGGTACCTTCGTGGTGGTCTCCCATTCTATTAGGACTGCAAGGGCATATTAGTAATATAGAGTACTTGTTTTTTGCCTTTGTGTACTTTGCTGCTTTGTTGATTTGTACCTTTACCTAGAAAGCCTATAAATAGGCTGTAACCTAGAGAATTAAACATTGATGAATGATAATTGAGTTATGTTTCCTTCTCAAATTCTCTCTTCCTCTCTGTTTCGTTTGAACTCTCCTCCTTTCTTCTGATTTCTCCCTCCATTTCTGTCTAATTCTCCTTTGGATTCTTCCAATTTCCCATCCAAACCCTAGGAAAACCCTATATCGTGACATTTCATTTCAAAGCTGATCAATCCTCGGTTGTGATTCCTGTGAAAGCAATTAGGTTCGGTTACTATAATCCATAGGCCAACGCTTCTTGGCGCGATTCCAAGCAGAGTACCTGATCCTTTGAAGGTGAAGCAGTGCAAGCAATTCCCTGCTAAACTGGAACTGATTGAGATAAAGGAGGCAATTCAAGAAGCTGAGCTAGCGATGATTCTCAAGCTATTGATTTCTCAATTCTGACACTGTTAATTTCTGACGCAGTGAATTCTGGTCATTCCTGTTCGAAATTGAAAAGCGAAGCAGTTTGGCAGTTTCTAATGGAATTCTCGGCGAATTCAATTAGCAGGCTTATGTGACTAAGGAAGGCGCGGATTGGAAGCAGATTTGGAGGATTGAACGGCGATCAGTTGCAGTGATCGGATGCGATACCTACAGACAGACCAGAATAGATCAACTGGCAGATTATGTTTGCTAAACGTGAAGCGACGAATTGAGGCGGATTTCGTCATTGTAGATTTAGGTGGATTCAAGAACTGGTGTGTTTGTTGGTAGGTGAACCCTTGCAGTGATTGGAAACGATAATTTAAAGTAGTCGAACTGTGGAAATGGCAGCGACCAGAGGAACTAAAAACTTGGGAAAGTAGCATGTAGTCGTGGGAGAAAAGTTGCGCTAAGTTCAAGCAAAAGCTGGACCGCATGGACGAATTGTTAATTCAACTTGCTAGGATGTATCAGGTCAATATTCCAACTGAAATTGTGAGGTTAGTTGGACTGAGTTTGTGGAGGATCGAAGTGACCGGTCTAGAGAGAAGTCAATGACCGATGTGATTGATGAATTTCATAAACTAAAACAGGTAAGATCAGTGATGGAGTATTAGGATCAATTTAAAGAATTAAGGTCTTAGATGTTGACTTTGCAACCTGCCTTAACGGAGCGGTACTTCGTTTCCAATTTCATCCGTGGGCTTAAAGATAAACTATAGTCAACTATCAAGGTGATGTAGCCTGCCACTTTTATGTAAGCTGTCGAGAAAGCAAGGTTACAAGAGCTTGCTTTAGAAGTGACATACTTCAAGCATGGGATGCAACCTAAAAATTATTTGATGAGCAACCAACCATCAGATTGACGGTACTACTTAGGTTGCCAATCAAGTAGTGCAAGAAGCTGATGAAGTAGCATTGGAAGAGGAGGATTGCGATGAAGATAGCGTTCATCTAGCTGATGAGAGGTATGAGCCTGATGAGGTCCTAAGAATAAGCATCGTAGTTTCAAGGAATGAGGAAAAACCTAAATTGGATTAGGCAATTTAGGAAGACAAGAAAGGATTGGTAATTGCCAAAGAAGGTATTGATGTTCCACTGGAAGAAAAATCTGTTGAAAGTGAGCCTTTGGTGTACACCAGCAATCAAGAAATTTAGGAAGTAAAAGATACTCCAATGGAGGAGATCTCTATGGAAGATGAGGAAGCAAAAGATGTTGTGAGTTCGAGAAAAGATATGATTACAACAACTTTGGATTTTGAAGACTTCAAGTTTGTTTCTCTTGAAGCAATAGGTACCCCTCCAATCCCTGATGACAATACAGAGCTAATTTTTGAGGATTTACAGGATAGAGCCAAAGCGGAGGAAAAAACAGTTAATGAATGTCAACGTGTGGCTGCTGACCAAAGAGATGTTTCCTCTTTCATCCATAAGATAAAGCCAAGGAGAAAAAAAAGAGGCTAGAGCAAGTAAGAGAAAAGAATAAGAAAAGGCAAAGAATAAACCAGATCATGAAAACGAGAATTGAATGAAGAAACAATGACTCGGTAGTAATAAGTTTCTTGGGGACAAAAAACCTCTCAAGGAGGGGTGATTGTCACGATCCAAGGGCATATTAGTAATAATAGAGTACATGTATTTTTTCCTATGTACTTTGTACTTTGTTGATTTGTACCTTTACCTAGAAAGCTTTTAAATTGGCTGTAACCTAGAGAATTAGACATTGATGAATGATAATTGAGTTCTGTTTCCCTCTCAAATTCTCTCTTCCTCTCTGTTTCGTCTGAACTCTCCTCCTTTCTTTTGATTTCTCCCTCCATTTCTGTTTAATTCTCCCTTGGATTTTTCCAATTTCCCCCGGATTTTTCATGACACATTCTTGGATAGTTTGAACCTTCTTTGCATCCATTTAGAATTGCCCACCTCCGTTGATGTGGCCAAGAAAGTACACCTCCTTGCCAAATGAGCACTTCTTGTGCTTTACATATAGCTTGTTCTCTCGCAATACTTGAAAAATCTATTAGAGATGTGTCACATGCTTCTCTAGAGTATCGTTACACCATAATATCATTTAGATAGGCCACTAAGAATTGATCCAAGTACAAATGGATATTTCTGTTCATCAAGGTGCAAAAGGTGGTTGGGGCATTAGTTAGCCCAAATGGCATGCCTCGCCACTTGAACAAGCTGTGCCTTATGACATAGCCAAATGATAGATCCATCTTCGTGAAGTACTTGGCCTTCCCCAACCTATCAAATAAATTGTCAATCAGGGGGATTAGGTACATGTTCTTCACTGTCACTTTATTTTTGGCTTATTAGGTAATGCAGAGTTGTAGGGATCCATCATCCTTCTGAAAGAGCACCGACGCCCCCAAATGGTGCTTTAGACTGTCTGATATGTCCTGCCTCCATTAACCCATCCAACTGCCTCTATAGTCCCTCTGTTTTGGCGGGGCCATCTTGTATGGTGCCATAGCAAGTGGCTTTGAACCCGAGATGAGTTCATTCTGGTAGTCCACCTTCCTCATAGTTGGAACTCTCTGTAGTAGCTCAGGCAGCACCATGTCTTGGAACTCTTCCAGCACACCATTGATTGCCAAGGGTAGGGCCTCTACCAAGCCCTCCTTAGTCTGTCTTCATTGTCACCAGATAAGTGGCATCTCCCTTCTTGAAACCTTTGGTCAGTTGCTTTATTGGGAAGATTGGTGACTCCTTCCCTCCAAATCCAGTTGGGATCATCCAAGTACTTTACTGCTCCAGGATGCAGAAGGTATTTAGCCATGATATGGGTCTAAAGTTGATTCTCCACAACAAATCCATGCCTAGCACCACCTTGAAATCGTCCATGGGTGTGACCTCAAAGTCTGCACAGTCTTCCCATGACTCGATCTTTAAGGTTGCTCCTTTAACAACACCTGCCAAGGGCTTAGCATTTGTGTTAACTGTCTTCATCATCCAACTGCCTTCATGAATCACCTTCAATCCCAATCGGTTGGCTTCCTTAGGCTAAAAAAATTATGGGTTACCCTCGTTTCCACCATGGCCTGGGAGGTTTTGTTGTTGATTGTTGTTGGTGCATACATCTGGCCCTTTGGCATCTCCTTTGTTGTCAATCTTGCCTTTACTATATTGAGTTGGGTTAGGGCTCCTACCTGTGCAGTGTCAACTTGTTCCGCTTTCTGGCTGTGCTACTTCTTCTCTATGGCTACCAATTTACCAAGTTTAGGGTAATCCTTCACTTGGTATAGATTTTGGTAGACATATCATCTAGTCTGCAGTAACCAGCCTGAAGCCTTCTTCTTGTCTTCATATTCACGACGGCCATTGTATGAGTTATCCTTCTTCCTCTTCTGCTTATGCTTCCCTTTGTCTCCCCCACCTTTGCCTAAGTGGATCTTTGAGAAGTCTCTGTTCTTTTCAGAGGAATTCATGTAATACTGGGTCAAGGATTCTGCAACAGTGATGGCATCGTCAACTGTCTCTACACTCTGTCTCTCCAACTCCTGTTTAGCCCAATTTTGAAGTCCCTTTGTAAGGAATAAGAGGGCTTCTTCATTGGTCAAAACAGGCACCTGTAGTGCAGTTGTGGTATACTCTGTGATGTAGTTGCAGATGAAGGATTTGTGTTCCAGCTTCACAAGCTTTCTTTGCACTTCCTTCACCACATTAGCTGGGTAGAACTGGTTCTCTAACTCAGCCTTGAGGGTGTCCCATGCATCAATTTGGATCTTCTCTTTCTCAATGTTAGCATACTTCCAGCGCCATCATAAAGCATTGGTCCCTCTAGGTAGTATGTGGTGGTGTGTATCTTTATTGCCTCCTTGATGCTGCTCCCTTCTAAGTACTGCTCCATCAAGTTCTCCACTTCAGTAGCATCACGCATACCTTTGTATTCTTTGGGCTTCGACAAGTTGATTCTGGGTAAATCACAAACTCCACTTGCACTTGGGCGAGTGCCCTAGCCTGGCCTGTTTATTCAAGCCCCCAATTGGTCCATAGATTCCATCAATCGGGCCTCCAACATATCTGTTCAATTGACCCATTGCATGTCACACTCCTTTTAAGGTTCCAGATCTTATCGAATTGCCCCAAACAGTGAGCTTTCAGCATGGCCAAATCCTAACCCTGTCTCTCCACCTGTTTACTCCAACCTTCTGCCATGGTATCGCCATTCAACCCTCCATCAAACCAACATCCTCCTTTGTTTTGCTCGGTCCATGGGCTTCTTCCTACCTTGGGATAGGTTTGATCCGTTTCTCTCCTAGTCTCATCAACCAACATTTCCTATCAATCTCGACATGGTGTCCTCAACCACTCCTTCACGAGTTTGGTGTAACCAAAGCTCTAATATCAACTATCATGGCCGTGGAACTCGTGCATTTGTCATGACACCTTAGGTCACAATCACGCACTTGGTGATGGTTAAGTTAGGCTAGAATTGCACACCACAAGAACCAACAAGAAAACATAAGAGAACGCGATAAAATTAGAGAAGAACTCATAATTCTTATTAAGAAAACTGAGAATGAATGGATTTAATTACAACCGAGAGAAGCACCCCTATTTATAGCTGTTAGATGTATACAATGAAGTATAATGTATATTTACTCAAGTGTACAGTGCAAGCATATATATATATATATGCATACATTTAAAATAAAGATAAATACACTAAGACCCCCTTACTTATCTTAATTAACACTCCCCCTCAAGCTGGAGCATATATATCGAGTATGCCCAGCTTGATACAAATATAATTCACACGAGACCCTTTAAGCGACTTGGTGAGTAAATCAGCCAGTTGATCGTTAGAACCCACATATGTTGTAACTATATCCCCAGAGATCACCTTTTCTCTAATAAAATGGCAATCAATTTCAATATATTTGGTTTTTTCATGAAACACAGGATTAGAAGCAATATGCATTGCAGCCTGGTTGTCACAAACCAATTGCATTGACGTAACCTGTGTGACTCCTAACTCCTCAATTAATTGCTTCATCCACACTAGCTCACATGTTGCTATGGCCATTGTCTTGTATTCAGCCTCTACACTGGATCTAGCGACAACCGTTTGCTTCTTACTTTTTCAAGAGACTAGGTTTCCACTCACAAATACATAGTATCCAGATGTGGATCTCCTGTCACTAGGTGATCCTGCCCAATCAGCATCCGTATATCCAATCACGTCCCTGATGGGTCCCAATCACAATCTCGTTATGTCCCAGTCAGCTGGATCATCCTCAGAACTTCCTAACATTGCCTTTGTGGCAGAGCCTTAGTTACCTATTGAAAATGGCAGTCCTCATTGTGCGGAGCGGAACACATGGCCCATCTACATGTAGAAGATATGGGTGAACTGTGAAAAACCTTGTTTCACTTGATTCCATGGCCTGTTTACATGTATATATGCCCTTTCAAGTTTCACTATCCTCTTGATGCTGCCAGTCAGGATTAATTTCACACCAAAAAAGTCGATGACCACTTCATGACAAGCGCGTGCAAAGAATCATAAACAATGGAAGTTCTATAAAATAGGCTAAGAATGCCCAAGGGACTGTTTAGTTCTAGAAAATAGCCCCAGGTTTTCAGAAAATTTCTCCACATAAATGGAAAATTAAGAATCTTATTCAAATACAAAATTATCTAAACAGAAAATGTAAATTTGGAAAACATGGTTCTGTAAAATTGAACTGAACTTGAAAGTTGAAAAACTCCTAAAATGAGTTTGTCAAATTTTCCTTACTAATCTAGAGATTTAGAAAGCACAGTTCTCCACAAAATTTTTTCCCAAATCATCTCCATCTCTAACAAGAAATTACTCAAAAGAAAAACCTTCCTCTCTCATTTTTGAACATACATTCCCATTTTCTAGGTTGGAAATTAGGTTTCTGTATTTTTAACATTTTCTGTGGAAAATGAAAACTAGAGATTTTATAGAAAATTGGAAATACAAAACTAGAAAACATTTTCCACAACTAAACATCCCCTAAAAGTTTAATCTTTTGGATGTTTGATTTCCAAAATGTTGTTTCCTTTAAAAAATATATGTAGTGTATTTATGTATATGGCAGTATTGTAGTGGGAATAAGGCTTGTATGTTGTTGTGTTTTATGGCAGCATTAGTTACAACCTTTCCTGATTTTAGTAATTTATTACTTGGCCAAACTGTGTTTTCATCATTTTTGTCCCATGCGCTAAATTTTGATATTTGCCCATCATGTTAGGCAATGGAAACTCTTTTAGAGATGCTCAAAGAGGGCAACAAAGATCCTGATGTCTTTATACTGATGCAAACCATGAGGTACTATTTGCCATAAAATATTTGCACAAGTGAATTATTGTAAATTGCAATACAGTACACAAATGTGTGTGTGTGTGTGTGGGTTTATGTGTAGATATACGATCTTATTAGCAAATATACTTACATTTGTAGCAAGAGGAAACTTTCTCAGCTAATCTGCACTGTTATGTGCAGTACTGTGAGTATATTTTGTTCCTTGGGTTATGTAGCCGGATTTGATAGATATTTGTATGCACAACTCATATTCAATTGAAGGTTTAAAAGATGCAGAATCTGATTTTGTTTGAAAACCTGTGGTTACTATCATGCAAAGGCTGGAATACCACAAACTATGACCTCCAAAGGAACCATGGAGAGCCAATCATTAATGGTCAGAAGTAGTAAAAATTCTGTGAATTTATTACTCTAATAATTGCCTTCAAAAACAATTAACCTATTGATATTGGAAGACCTGAAGAAATTAGCATCCGGATCCTCAGATTCTGACAAGGAAAGTTCTCTGCTGACTGAGAGAACTAGGCAGAGTTAGGGCAGGTTCAGCAATTGGAGAAGGAAAGCAAAAGGAGGCGAGATAGAAAAAGGAAGATTGAGAGAGACAGAACAGAATCAGAAGAGAGAATTAGAGAGGGAAATCAGAGGAGGTGAGAGAGAAAGAGCTCGGAAGAAGAGGGAAAGAGAAGCTGAGGGAGGAAAAGCAGTCAGATCTGAGAGGGAGAGAACATGGAGAGAGAAAATCAGAAGTCTGAATTTTATATTTCACATAATGATTTCTTTACAGCTTTAATAACTTTATATAGCTACTTCTCCTTGGTAGGTAATTCTGTTACAAAGTACAATACGAAATACAACAGTTAAAATACCAAAATAACTACTGCTAACTAATCCTAAGAAATAATCAGCTACATTCAACCCTACTGTAAGCTAATACACCCTAGGTCCTGACAATTAGTTTTAACTTAAGAATATTCAGTGCCTCAAAATTTTGATAATTCAATCAATGCACCCTCCATCTTTTTCTTTCCTAAAGAGAATTGATCTTTAATTCTGATTGCTTTAATGTTACCTAGGGAAGCAGAATTCACCTCTGACAAATTGTACCCAAATTTTTGATGAGGCAATTGTTGTGAATCTTCTTAAAATCATGGTTTTAGAGTGACTTCCCTGGTTCCGAAAATGTGTATGCATTTGTCCCTATGTCATGTATGCAAACTTTGTCAATCGTTAGTAGAACGTCATATGGGATTCCTAAAAAAAGCAAGTCATCCAGTTAAAATCAAAGTTGACATCTTTTGTGAACTTTGAATTTTCTCATTTTACAGAACCAAGTAACTAAATTAGGTTAAATTGGTAATCTAGAGTCCCAAATGATGAACAAAATATTGAGAGAGATTCTTGAACTCACACCATCAATTATCAACATAGTCAACTCATTACAAATAGCTCTAGCCTAAAAGATTGAATTATATTGCCTGTCAAAACTTCTCTCTTAAGGATTGACCTTGGTTTGACATAAGAGTAACTCCTTTTTGGTATCACTGATAACATCAAAATGCCATTTTCTCTATGGCAGCATATATTTGTCATCAACATATTGCATATACTCAAAATTACTCTACATGGGTGGCCCTTTTCACAACATCCAAAAAAAGTGTCTTTTATTAGTTGAGATAGGCAGATACGTATATAATCACATATATCATTACTTCTAGATGGCATAAGTTAGATGACTTCTATGCCATTTGTTCAAATCTCCAGTATATCTCTGTTAACGAACCGAGTCCATGGGTGATTAGCTAAATCTGCAGCTAATGCCTTCAAAGACTTCTGTCCTTGCTGACCTATGTTAGGCTATGGCTTGTTAGAAAGAACCTTTCGATCTCTTGCACACAAAGTACACAGAAAAAGAAGTTTATTTTCTGATCCCTTGCTGTACTTGCAAGAGATTATTTATAAGAAAGCCCTAGAAGAATCCTACTAGGACACTCCACCTGCTAGCAACCAAAATTTTAGAAGTCTCCTATCACACAAAGACTCCTAGTACTCTAATGAAAAACTGACAATTGACTAAATAGGAATAGGAACAAGAATAACTCTAATATTCCTTAACCAAACCCAGAATGGGCATAACCTATTCAGTTTTCTGCTTAATGTTCTGACACTTATAGGTGAATTGGAGGTCTAGGAATCTCAACCATAACAATCTCCTTATGAGATTTATGGGTAAGAGTTCTAATAAATCTCCCTATTATTGTATCTCCGTATATATTTCCTAGTAACATCATCATTGAGGTTGTAGGTACAGTGTCTTCATGATCTCTCTCTCTCTCTCTCGGGATCAACCTTTTCATAATGTTTGTTTAGTTGTCAAACCATAATTCTTTAATGGGTCAGGCCTGACCTCAAGGGCTATGGCCTAGCTAGAACGAGTAGGGTCGGGCCACAGCATCGGCCATCTAGCTGGGTTGTTAATTTTTTAAAAAAATTTGTTTTAAAATACAAATTGTATCAAACATATTTATATTTATTTGTAAAATTTTAATTGTTATATGACCTTGACAATAAATTTAATAAAATTTAGAATTAATTTAAATTTTTGGGTTTAGATTAAAAAATGTATAAAGGTATAAAATTTTAAACATAATAGTGTTGCTAACATAATATGTCATTTATAAAAATAAATAAAAGTTTCATTGTTGACTGTTAAGTGCATAAAAATCTTTTTATATTTGAAGTCTATAATAATTATTGAAAAACATTTAAATTCTTATCCACATAATTAACAAACTTATCATATTTCATAGCAACTATTTCTAATTTCTAAGAAGAACGAAGTTCTAACTTAGAATTGATTGGTATATACTCTTATGTGTTGGATTTATTAATTTCTGAACATTTATTTTTTAAAAGTTTTTTATTTGGGAGTGTTTGGGCCTTGGGCCAAATACCCTAGGCATAGCGTGGTCCTAAGTATTGGCTCAGGGGCAGCCTAGCCCATTTGTCATCTCTCCTTTGATGATCAAGACTCCATTGGGCAAGGTCCCAGACATGTTGCTCGTGAAGGTGCTTGTAGCATTTTTTTGGCTCGATCGAGGGAACTTTGTCTTATTTTGGATGCTCATGCTAAATTTTTAGTTTGGCCAACAAACTCTCAACTTGAGTGCTCAATATTTGTGTACTCATTGCAGATCTTCATGGATTGGCCAATGAAACTATTTGCCTAAATGCTTTGCTCCCATGGAAGGGCCTCACTACAAGGCTGTTCTCCGTCTAGGGTTCTGAAGGCGCTTTCATAGCTCAGTTGAGTGCTTTGCTTTGTCTTGCAGAGACAAGGTCTCCACTTAGGTTACCTTCTCTATGCTGAGCTACACTTCAAAAGCTGGTTGTTAATCTCCAACTATGAGATGACTCTATTAATACAGGTTGAGATGGTGCTTGGATTTCCCTTTACACAAGACTTTCAATGGCTTCTAGATCAGAGTCTTAGAGTTACATCTCTCATTTGCTCTTCAATCATTTCTGCAAGGTGTTTGATCTCCTTGTGACGATACTTCAAGTATTCCTCATTTTAGCAATGTTTATGATGTTGGAGAAATTAATACTCAGATCTTATCTTTTTGTGATGGATGTTTATATAGATTCCATTCCTCCTAAGACCAGAAGGATGCATAATAGTTCAAAGACCACTATCTATGGCCTCCATGTTAGAATAAACGCACAACTCCCTTTATGACTCTCGCACTTGCAAAAGACCCACCCACAGAATCTCTCAAACCCTTACAACAACAAGAATTAATGAAACACAGAAATAAAGAACATGAAATCGAAACAAGAATACCACCAAATTTATCCTGATTTAGTCTTCTAAGGAAGACTTACATCCAGACTGCCTGAGGCACCATTCTCCACTATCTTGAACAAAAAACTCAAGGATTACATACACTACAACTCTCCTCCTAAAAACTCAAGGATTACATGCACCATTCTCCACTTTGTTCTTTCATGATGAGCTTGGTTTTTACACAAATGGATTGCATTTTGACTATCACACATCAAAGTGGTCTTAACCTCTACTCGTAGAATCTCACTTACTATTCCCTTTAGCCACATAGCCTCTTTAAAAGCATCCGAAAGAGCTATGAACTTTGTCTCGGTAGTTGATAATGCTACCACATGTTGGAGACTCGATTTCCAACTAATAGTGGAGTTCCATAACCTAAAAACATAACCTGTTGTGGACCTCCGTTTATCAATATCGGCAGCATAATCAGCATCCACATATCTTAGGATTATATGCTGATCTTCTAGACTTTCATCACTATAAGACAAAGCATAATCAATGGATCCTTTTAAATATATGCACATCCACTTAACGGCTAACTAGTGAGACTTACCTGGATTAGCCATGAACCGACTTATGACACTCATTCCATGTGCCAAATCGGGTCTTGTGCAGACCATACCATAGATTAAGCTGCCTATTGCACTTGAGTGTGGTATATTGGCCATCTCTTTTCTTCATTCCTCATCCTTTGGAGACTGATCTGAGGACAATTTAAAATGAGATGCAAAAGGCACACTAACAGCCTTTGCATTTGTCATTCCAAATCTGGACAACAATTTTGCTAAGTATGATTTTTGAGATAGATAGATTTTACTATATTGCTTATCCCTAGAAATCTCCATTCCTAGAATTTTCTTTGCCTCACCTAATTCCTTCATCTCAAACTCAGCTTTCAGCCTTTGCTTAAGAAACTGGATTTCACTTGTGGATTGACTTGCAATAAGCATGTCATCCATATATAACAACAGATAGATAGAGATACTAGGTGTGACATGTTTAAAATATATACAACAATCATAGGAACTCCTTAGGTATCCTTGGTTTATCATAATCGAATCAAATTTTCGATACCACTGTCTTGGGGATTGTTTAAGTCCATACAGTGACTTCCTAAGGAGACACACTTTCTCCACCTCTCCCTTAGCTTCAAACCCCTTTGGTTGGTCCATATAAATCCTCTCTTCAAGGTCCCCATGAAGGAAGGCAGTTGTGACATCCATTTGCTCCAATTGAAGATTCAATTGAGCTGTGATGGCTAGCAACACCCTTATAGAAGTATACCTCACAACATGAGAAAATATTTCATTAAAATCTATTCTCAGGACTTGGGTAAAGCCTTTAGCAACTAGCCTAACTTTGTAATTAGGCTTAGAATTTTCTCCAGCCCCTTCCTTGATTTTAAACTACCATTTGCAGCCAACTACCCGCTGCCCTTTAGGTTTCTCCACCAGTTTCCAAGTCTGATTTCTCTTAAGGGAAGCAATCTCGGACTGCATGGCTTCTACCCACTTTTCAGAATCCTTAACTGATACTGCTTGTTCATATGTAAGTGGTTCTTCACCTATTACTTCAGAAGCACTACTTAGGGCATAGGCTACTAAATCTGAGTAGCCAAATCTTTGGGGTGGCTTGCAGACTCTTGGTTGTCGATCCCTAGCCACAGTATACCTATTTGGGTTTGGTTGGTCTCCAGTGCTAGAGTCCACATCAGTGTCATCCTCATCCCCTTCAAATTGGGATGATTCATGGTCATGGTCATCTGCTGGTTCAGGTTCAAGAGAGTCAAGCTCAAGAGAGTCAAGCTCAATTTCAAGAATATTTTGGGGTAAATTAGGGGTGATTTTCGAGATCTCCGCCTGGACTGACTCTCTACTTTGTTTTTCATCTAGCTGAGATTTATCATTTTCTACTTTCATGATAGAATCCTCATCAAATGTCACATCCCTTGAAACTATAGTTCTCGGTCCTTCTGGATCTAAATTCCATAGTTTATATCATTTGACATCAGATGGGTAACTTATAAACAAGCATTTCTTGGCTCTAGACTCTAATTTTCCTTGCTTTACATGGGCATAGGCAAGACATCCGAACACTCTAAGGTGGTCTAGGTTTGGTTTATGCCCTGTCCACCTTTCATATGGGGTTAGGAAGTTTATTGTTGTGGATGGAGATCGATTTATTACATGGGCTGCTATCGTGATAGCTTTCCCCCAAAAAGATTTAGACAAATTTGCATAGTACAACATGCATCTAACTCTCTCTAAGAGGGTTCTATTCATCCTTTTTGCAACTCCATTTTGCCTAAGATTTCCCGGTGCAGTAGGTGTCTAATAATCCCCCAATCTTTAGACATTTGGTTGAAATCCTTACTACAAAATTCTAACCCGTTATCCATTCTAATAGCCTTGATTTTCCTGCCTTTTTGGTTTTCTACCATAGCCTTCCATGCCCTAAAAGTTTCAAATGTGTTATCTTTTGACTTTAAGACCTAAACCCATAGCATTCTAGATAAGTCATCTCTTATTGATAGAAAATATCTAGAGCCACCATGAGATTTAGTTTGAGTTGGTCCCCCTAAGTTTGAGTGAATGTAGTCTAGGGGTTCTTTTGATGAGTGTATTGTTGTTTTACTGAATTTTACCCTTGCTGCCTTACCATATATACAAGATTCACACTTGCCTAAACCTATAGTTTGACCTAAATCCAATATACCTTGCTTTGTGAGCTCTGTAAGGCCTTGCTCACTGATATGAGACATTCGTAAATGCCATAGAGTTTCCTTAGATTTAGGGTTAGGACTTATTGATGCAACTTCACCACATAATGTGGTAGCCTGCAAAAGGTAAATTCCATTTCTTAATACAACCTTCATGCACACTAAAAAGCCTTTAGTTATTTTAACAACTCCTCCTTCACCTTTAAACTTTAAGTCATTTCTATCCAGCTCCCCAAGGGAAATCAGATTTCTCTTTAATTCTGGAATATACCTAATGGTAGTGAGGGTTCTATGGGAGCCATCATGCAATTTTATCCTAATGTCTCCTATCCCTTTTACCTCACATTCATGGTCATTACCTAGTAAGACCTTACCTCTGTTAATATTCTTAAAGTTTTGCAACCAGTGTCATTTTGGAGTCATGTGAAAGGAGCAGCCCGAGTCTAGAACCCACTCTCAGCATTTTGCACTTTCACTTACAACTAAAGCTTCAGAACTATCATAACCACTATCACAAAAGTTTACCCCTCCTCCTAAACTCTTCTTCTCGGCTAGATTCTTCTTTCTCTTTGGGCACAACCTCTTAATATGGCCTTCTTGCTGACAGTAATAGCATTTTATTGGCCCTTTTCCATTCCTTGACTTAGACCTTGATTTACCCCTATTTTTTTGAT
Organism: Diospyros kaki; assembly: GCA_036245055.1. Lineage (NCBI taxonomy): Eukaryota > Viridiplantae > Streptophyta > Magnoliopsida > Ericales > Ebenaceae > Diospyros > Diospyros kaki. Next base: position 39,286,476 of record BSEG01000016.1, read on the forward strand.
CTCTTTTGGTACTTCTTGATCTTGCTGTTAAAGCATCACCAGGGGTGGATTTACTATCCATCTTAATCCTTAATTCTTTAGAATTTAATGTCCCTATTACTTCTTCTAAAGAAAGTTTATCTCTACCGTACTGGAGAATATCCACAAAGTTTTCATGGGACTTAGGTAGCAAATATAGAACAACTAAGGCCTTGTCTTTGTCATCATATTTTACATCTATGTTTTCTAAATCTAAACATAGTTTGTTAAAGTCATCTAAATGCTCCTGAAGCTTCTGATTATCATGCATTTTAAGATTAAAAAACTTGGTCTTGAGGAATAACCGACTGGAAAAAGTCTTCTTGAGATACAAATCTTCCAATTTTTTGAGATTTTGGCCGTTGACTTTAACTTTGACACCTCCTTTTGAACTTTGTCTCTGAGGCTCAGAATCAGGAGGTTGTAAGCCTTCTTCTTGATCACTGCCTGAGCTCCTTCTGCACAGCAGTTAGAGCCGGTGTCTCGTTCTCGGTTGATGTCCTGATTGCCTTTGGTTCCAGCGCCCCTTCTAGGCCTTGGCTGCGGGGGAACGCTTCCATCTTGATCCTCCATAGGCCGAAGTCGTTAGACCCATCGAATTTATCGATGTCGTACCTTGATGCAGTTGGTGCCATATCGATTAGAGCCTTCGATTCTGTCTCCTTAGGTTTCTTGAAGAATCTTGAATGCCACAAAGATTATAAGATCTGATACCACGTTGTTAGAATAAACGCACAACTCCCTCTATGACACTCACACTTGCAAAAGACCCATCCACAGAATCTCTCAAATCCTTACAACAATAAGAATTAATGAAACACAGAAATTAAGAACATGAAATCGAAACAAGAATACTACCAAATTTATCATGGTTTAGTGTTCTAAAGAAGACCTACATTCAGATTACCCGAGACACTATTCTCCACTATCTTGAACGAAAAACTCAAGGATTACATGCACTACAACTCTCCTACAGCCTTATACCTAGAACTGTAAAGAGTTTTCCAACCCGAGATTACAAAGATATCCCCTCTTTTCTCTCAAGTTACCCTTGCGCATACTCCCCTCTCTTTCTTACCACAAGACAGAACAATAGAATAGAATAGCTAATGCCTCTCACTTGACCTCTATTTATACAACATGGAGGTGGTAAACAATAAAAGACTTAACCGGTAGTTACAAACAATTAACCCTTCTAGAAACAAGCCTTCTAGAATAACACAAGTGATACTCAAATATAACACACTGATTTACAACAGAAATTCTTAAAGCTAATCTAATACAAGTGATTACAACACTCTAAAATAATCCTATGAAGAAAGGGTTAAAGAATGAAGCAAAAAATATAATTTGACTTTTTTTTTTTTGGCTAAACAATATAATATGACTTTTCATTCAATGCAAAGTCATGCTTTCAATTATCTATTGCAACAAATTTGAATTGTGTTGCAATACTAACATGGAATTTAAGAGGTGAAAAAAAATAACCCTTAGTGTTGTGACCCAATAAAATCAATTCCCAACATCATGAACAGATCAAATCAAAATATCACATGTCCTCTTTAGGAAATTAAGCAGTTGTCTTTCCAAATGTCGATGAACTGATTAGGTCATAGGGTGCATGATCTTGCTATCTGTCTTTTTGTTGTTCTCCTCAAATTTGGTGCATGATCTTGCCAAGATGCCTTTAAATTATTGGAATGTCTGTGCTGCATTATGTTGGCAGAAAATTCTATATATAAGTTCTGTAAAAGTAGTATTTCCAAAAGTTTTTATGAGGGACTATTGATGGTCTGCTGGTTTCTTTTTCTATTCATTCATTTATCCCTTGTTATTGCATGTGGAGTCAGGTACTAAACATGCCTTCGGTTTCATAAGTTAAAAGGAAAAAAAAACTATAAATTCTGTAAATCTAGCCCCCTCCCCCCCGCTGAAAAAAAAAAATGATGCATTTATTGCTTTTTATAAATGTTTTGGAGTCTTAATCTAATAAAATTACACTGTTTTTCTTTTGCTTTACTGACCTGCAGCAATAACTCGGGTCTATGATGCCAGTCCAGAAACTCATCGTTTTTCCATAGTGGCTCCTTGCTAAAAAAATTACAGAGAGTATGCTGCCTTTGCTTGTGAATAAAATATCATTGAAATCAATTTATTTAACTTTTATCCTTTTCAGGTTAGAGTATTTTCTTTGCTTATATGTAGTTGTGCAGGCATTTCTATGCTCAGATTCTAAAAGAATGTATAATTATCAGAGATGACATGGTTCACACTCTTTTGATTTAGTCGAGGCTTAATATTTTTGGAAACTGATGTTAACTTCTTGTGGAGCGCAGTAGATGACTTTCTTGTTCTCTTGTTTATATCTTGAGAATTTTGTCTAATATCTGACTTATATGCTTGCCATTTCTAAGAGCAGTTTGGTTGTGACATTTTGACCTGTTCTTCTTACTCCATTGATTACTTGTTCTGTTGGGCAAAGTGAATAATATCCCCATCCGTTGGAAGACTACTTGAACATCTATAATGCTTTACTATCCTTTTGCTGAAGGTGTTATCTACAGTCTGGATTGGTTGGTCTTGGTCGAAAAGTTTTTGAAGAATACATGAACTCGGGGAAGCCACCTACGATAGAATTATATGTGGTAAGGTCTATATTGCTGATGTGTCTTTTCAAATGCTTTACTGCAGAAGGTTGAAGTTTATTGGCATCTGCTTTATAAATGCGATGTGTCTACCCTTTGTTTGGCCAAATTTGAGGATTACCGAACTACCTTTTCCAATAAGGCTACTCTTCTGTCATGTGCTTTTCCTTTGGAACTATATAAGAGCTTGTGGGAGACTTGTAAATGGCATTGCAGAAAAGTCCATGGACTTTCCCTGCCTCTCTTGAACCTCTTTGCTTTGGGGCTTACAATGATCAGTTGTGGTCCTCCTCTCCAGGAGTTTGTAAATAGACTTTTTGCAATTTTTATAGATGGCTTGACCATTGCTTATGTTGTTTTCTTCAACTTCTTTTCTGCTCCAGTTATTATTCGGATTACACTTTTTCCATAAAAAGGCATGCATGCTTTGACTATTTTATGTTAGTTCAATATTGTTGAAAAATAAAGTTTGGTGTTGACACGGACTTGCATTGTTGTAGACTCTTGCAGAGGGAGCAATGTTGGGCTACACGGAGGAGGGAATGAAACTTGCTCTTGAGACACTTGTATGTTTGAACTGGCCATAGAGTGTTATTACTAGGTATTTTGATCGTTCTCTGGACAATTAACACAAGATCCAATGCCCGTGTTATCCAGGAAAATATGACCTCAAGGAACTTTTCCTTAAGCCTCAAAATGGGAAGCGATCTCCTCCTTGTAGCTGCTGGGGAAAAGGTATGAATGTTCCTTTATTTTTTTTGGTTAAGTTAATAGAAAAAGACCTTTAATTTACATAATTCATTGCAGTCTGGAGGGTACACTGTGGCAAATTACATATGGGACCTGCTGCAAGCTCGCAGGATTACTCCTTCACTCCCTGCTGTTGAAGCATACTACAAGGGCTTAAAAGTGAGTCTTCTTGACTTAATATGTAATTCAGTGTTTATTTCTTATTCCCCTCTTGGGGGGAGAATCCGAGCTTCTCGTGTAGGGTCAGCCTTAGCCATAATAATCTGTGATTGTTGGCACTGAAATTTTGTGCCCCGGATGCTAGGTGTCTATGCACAAGAAGAAACAGGATTCCTTTTTGCTCCTCCCCACTATTGAAAACATTTCTCCATCACTCCTGCTAACATGTTTCCAAATACCTTAATCTATTGCACATTACTAGAAGGTTTTCTTTATGGTTGAAGTATTAGTAATCATGCCTGTCCATTTGTATTAACTTGGTTAATGTTGCCCCCTCCCCCGGCCTGCTATTAGGAACGCGACATACCTGAAGATGATCAAAGGCTGATTGTTGTCTCTAGAACTTACGACAATTTGCGTTTGAGATTTGGACCAGGACCTGGAGCTGGACGATGATCTTAGGGGGAAGATGAATGTTTCCTTCCTGATGCTCATCCATGTGGTTGCTCCTTCAGCTGCTGCTCCTTCCAATGGAATCTCACTTGGACAAGTACCTGATAGATAGATATATCCCAGTCAGTTTTGTTAGGGTTCATGGGGCTCGGCTAGTAGCTAGGTGAGCATAAAGAAGTCGGCATAATTGTTTACACTAGTAGTAGCAAGCATGAAGACATTCTGCCATTTTGGATGGAGCTTAATTTTTCTATGCATGGAGGTGAAAGTGTGATGGTATTTGGATGATACTCTCATATTTCTCTCCCATGAAGTGGCTGGAGATGGGCATAGGCCTCAATTAATCTCATTTAAATATTTATTCTCTTATACGTATTATCTTTATTTTCATATTCATTGGGTTCATTGAGACTCTCACTTATATCCCCGGCCGGAGATACTCTTTCTTGCTCAAAAGTTTCTTTTCAGTTTTGCCTTCACCCTAACAACACAATAGAGATACAAAACTTCATGACAATAGAGTTTTGATTTTTTAAATAACGTTAATTTATATCAAATAACGTTGATGTGGGAATTCAAATACAATAATGTGAGGTTGATTTTATCAAATTTTTATGTTGAAAGAATTAAATGAGTGGATTTTATATAATTATTATATTTGAGTTGTTATATTAGCGTTATTTAGTATAAATCAAGTAACGTTGTTTAGGAGATTAAAACTTTATGTATGTATAATAGAATGGGTAAATATCATGATTAAGGAAAATGAAATGTGACATCCCATAAATTAAAGTTCAGCAATAAGAGAACATGAGGAATTGTTTGTTATAATGAAATACAGATTTAAAACAGGATAATGTTATTGGTACACCTTAAGCTACACAAAGGTGTACCAATGACAAAAAAATCTTCCATGAGGCGCATAGAAGCTCGTGAGACGCATGTGAGGTGCAGGGCATTTTAGTCATTATACCCTTGATGTAGTCTAAGATGTACAAAATTGTTGTACATCTAGCATGATCCTTTAAAACAATCTAAAAATTTTCAAACTCAAAAGACGTGACTGTTTGGTACAAAGAAAAAAATGGCAATTTCAGGCCCTTTAGTTTCAGATAAAAAATTTAAAGAACATCAATTGAACAACCCTCCTATTTACCAAAAGGAGTTTTGTTAATAAGTTATTATTATTATTAGCATGAAAAAAATATAGAATAAATTATTTCTAATATCTTAAAGGTTTGGCAAAAATTCAACAACAATAAATACCTTGTTGAGGTTATTAATCATATATTTTCTTTTTTTTTTCTAATAATTCCAAAAATATTTTTGGGGTGTGTTATAATATCAGTAACATTTTAGAGAAGGAAAATATTCCGTCTCTAGTTAGCAAAATATTAATTGTGATTTGAGGGTTATCTGCTACGAACTATTTTCTCTTTTAGAGGTTTATTTTCATCACAATTAGGGGGGAATTTATGTGTGTTGTCTTGGACTGAAGATCGCAGGCCAGCCCACAATAAAAATTAAATTTGTAGAGTAAATTTTTTGATTATTTAGTATTAACTCAATCCACTCTAACTTTTCCCAGCCCAGCCCACTTGCAAACCCTTCTCCTCTCCTTGCTCTCTCGGCCTCGCTCTCGCTCACGGCTCACCCTCGCTGCCTCTCGCTCTCTGCCTCCTCTTCTTGTGCTCGTCCGCTCGCCCTCGCTGGCTCTCTTGCTCTCGCTCGGGCTCGGCCCCTCTTGCTCTCGCCCTCGTCCTCGCTGCCTCTCGCCGGCTCGCCCTCTTCTCTGCCTCTCTTGCTCTCGCTCACCCTCCGGCTCTCGCTGCCTCTCGCCCTCGCTCTCTCTGCCTGACTGCTCTCTCTTGCTCTCGCTCGCCCTCGCTGCCTCTCGCCCTCGCTCTCTGACTGACTGCCTCTCTCTTGCTCTCGCTCGCCCTCGCCCCCACGCTCGCTCGGCCAGTCGGATTCGCCCTCTTGCTCGCTGCCCTGCCTTTGATTCAGGTCTTCGTTTTATCCCCCCCAAACTTCCAGATTTGCTTCATTCGAGCCCAGGTATGTTTTCTCTTCTTTCAGTTCTTTGATTCTTTCGATTCACAGCTAAATCTAGATAGTTTTCTATTTTTTGCCCATATTTTTTTTCCTTGTTTATGCTTGATTTGTTGTTGAAATCGCTGCCTTTTTTCAGCAAGTTTTAAGTAAGTGATTTTCTGCTAACTTTGTGTCTGCTTGCTTATTTGACCACTGCATTTAGTTAGGAACTTAGGAATTGGCGTGGCTGGAAGCCTGGAATTTGTTATTGTGAATCTGTTATTGAATATTTGAATCGACCATACTTTTGCTTTCTCTTGTTTAAACTCTAGAAGTACAATTGTTGCATTGGCCTTGCATTTGCCTCAAATTTTGAGTTAAATATTTTAATTGTTCGATTATTGAATTGTTCTATTTTTTGTTTGTGTATCTTAAAATTTAGGATAGAACAACAACCTTCTGCGAAGGAAGGAAAAACATTGTTATATTTTTCTAAAAAGAGAGATCATCATACTAGTGAAAGTACTTCAATTCATAGTGAGCAAAATCAATCTATTGAATTTACATCAATTCCTTCAAGTGTATCTCCTAAAATTGAAGCTTCTTCATCTTCAAATCCTAAATGTCTATGGTCTTCTTGTATTGAACGGGATTCGGGAAAAAGAAAACAGATTTGTGAATATCCTATTAATGCACAGGATGAGATTAGGTGGGCATATCTACTAGTTGGGCCATATCAATCATCACTTTTGGAAATCAACGTCGTAGTGTTCAGAAAAATTGATTCAATCAATTTAGGTGGTTGAAATATTCACCTTCAGAAGATAAGACATATTGTTTCTACTGTTTTTTATTTCTGAATGATGGTCATTCATCAAATATTTCAACGTCGGCTGACAATTGTAGACTGTTGTAGATGAATTTTTTGTTTCAAAACCTTGTTGAGTACAAATTTAATGAAAATTTATTGTACCGACTTTTTGATTACATAAGAATTTTATTACATTAACTTTAAATTTCAGCTCCCCCCCCCCCAAACCTAAATTCCTAGATCCGCCCTTGGTGACTCATAGCTTGCAGCTACTCTCACTCTGACCGTCCCTTTATCTTCGTTCTTGCTTGCCGCTTGGTTACTAGGTGATCGGTGCCGCTGCCGTCGAATCACAAACCCAAATTGACATTTCCATGCTTGGTGTTGCCTTTCCATGCAACACGAATCGTCGCTACCCCTTCCAGCTGTCGATTCACGAACACAAACTCTGAGTGCTCAGTGCCGCCATCGATTCAACTTAAAGGGGTATGATTTCTTTTGTTTGTTTCTTGGTCTTATTTATGGTGATTCTCGTATTGCTTCATTTTGATTTGAAAGGGTTTGATTCCTGTCCGTAACCTAATGATTTTTCTTTCATTGTGATAATTTGATTGTGTTGTTATAATCTTTTACCATCACTTGTGAGCCTTTTCTTGCTAGGGTTGTTGATTCGTGCCACCCTAACTTTGAGGTTGCCCCTGTTTGATCAAATAAACTCATTCAGAATTATTAAACTGAATTATTGTTGGTTACCTTAATTTGAAAGTGAAATTTGTTCGATGGCAATTAAAGGGATGTGCCCACTCTCATTTCAACCCAATAGATGCTTAGCATTTAGCAGAGCTGGCTCTCTTATCCATCCCAACCCGCCAACTGCTATGCTTTTAACTTCTCTGTCATCTCTCTATCTTCTCCGTTCCTCTTAGTCGTACTGATTCAAGTTGCTAGGCTATAGTCTGGGAATGAATTGAAGTGTGAACTTGGTTGATGTGTTGATTAAATGATAGTGGACTTGGTTGATGTCCAATAGAGCATAGAGAAGGAGAATGATGAAGTGGAGGAACTTTTATAAATTGTATTATGTTTGATTATTTTTTTTTTAATTTATTGTTTGTTTTTAATTAGTAAGTCATGGTTTATGGATGATAGAACTTATGTTTATGTTTGTTTGAATGCATTATGGAATTTATGCTTATTTTTAGATTGAATAACTATTTTTTATATTAAAAATTATATTTACAAAAATGCCCCTATATTTTTTTTTCTAGTTATGCATTTCTGTTTCCTACTTTTTTGAAAAATGCCGTTTTCCCGTTTCCCTTTCGCATCGTATCCATTTTCCGTTTCCGTTCCCATGCAATCTAGCTGTGGATTTCTTCTCTATTTCCTTCACAACATATGATATTTAGTATCTATGTCTATCTGCTGCCTGGCTTTGTTCTCTAGAATTTTCTTTAAAACTTTTTACTCTTTAGATAGCTTGTTGGTTTATAAATGCATGCATATGAGTTGTCATTTTTGTGGGACAATCTCTAGCCTCTAGGGTTTTTCTTTTTGTTAAGAGACTGATTAGGGTTTATAAGCAACTTCAAGAACAGGAAGAATACAATTAGGGTTTAACAGCCACAATGACATTTGGAGCACCCTCAATTGATGAAACAGTTTCTGGTCCTGTACATGTAAACTTCCTTTTATGCATGAGCTAATTTGGATTGACACTTGATACTTGTTGTAGAATTTTCTGGAAAATTGTTTTGGTTTTGCGTTTTCCCCCAGGCTACTCAGTTCATTCATGGGTCTGTGAAACAGCATTGGGTACTGGAGCTTTAAGACAAGATGGCCTGTTTTATAACTGAGCGGCTGTTGTCCACTGAAGCTAATTGAGAACTTGCAGGTAGCTACAATTTAAGATCTCACTTGGGGAGGGAGACACAAGACTCACAGTGCTACGGCAAGAGAATAAACTTAATTACTTGAATTGAGATTATTATATAAATCTAATTCTTCTGACTTCATTACATGTGTTGTGCATTTGCACTTTCAGTGGAATTTTGATAAAATGCTCGAATGAACTACAGATAGTACAGTCTTGTGACTTTTTGTCATTAGAAAAGATTAAATAGTTCTGACAACTTGATCATAGTTGAAGGCCTAGGATATAGTGAATAAAAAAATTTGTCATACTCAACCTATTATATCACTTGGAGAAAAAAGGCCAATTGTAGTTTGGACAGCATAAAACAGTGTGCCTATAATCAACCAATTATCTGCCATAACTATAGTGTGTTCAAGGCAACTAAGTTGAACAAAAACTTTTTCCCAGCTATTTAGGGTTAGCTAGATTAATCTTTATTTATTTATTTTATCTTAATATCATGTTCACATTCTGAATTGGCGGACATTTGCAAGGAGTAGTGTGTCAAATCTCTGTAATTACCGGGGGTTTACTAGATCAATGTACTTGCTCACAGGAGCAGAACCAGGAAAAACTGAGAGGGAGGCTAACAGATACATCATCTTTTTGTATAAGAATTCTGTTCTATAGGAGAAGGGTCAATACATTCATTATCATGTGAATTGGTTTTCTTCTTGAAAACTGAGTCTATGGTTTATGTCTTCATCATTAAATATATTTAATTCAATTTCAAGAAATATAAAAAGAAACACCAATAAAAACTATTGAACCAGCATCAATAAGAACAAAGAAACACCGCCATCAATAAAATGAAACTAAAAATTCATTTTTCTTTGTTAACTTTTTTTAAAATCACTATTCAACTTGTGTGTGTGTTATTATTATTATTATTATTATTACTATTATTTTTTTTTTTGTGGGGTGGGGTGGGGGGGGGGTCTCTGCTTGCTGCCCCTTGGTTCTGCCACTGCTTAAGTTTAGCTTGTCAGAAGGAAATTCACGACAAATTGTACCATATGTGTGCTTATCTTCATATTTAATCTGTCATCTGTATTGACTCTGGTCTTTTGAAACCAATGCTATATTTTGTTTGTTCTTGGTTTTACTTTCTGTCTTCATCTTCATCAACTTTTGCACTAGATGCTTCAAAAGAAAATTTGTTTGAGTTGTCATTGTTGATTCTTTTTCTCCTTTTACTTTGCTCTGTTTCTTTGTATGTTTTCTTAACCTGTGATTGCTTTACTTGTATTGCATATGCTGTTTCTTCTAGATTCTGAATTGTAACTGGAATACCATTCATTTAAATTTATTTCTTCAAGGATTGGTATCCCACATGGTGGGATTAGTTGGTCTTGCCAAATACCAATTATGTGCTCTTCATTTCTCTATTATATATGCTGTTAAGCTCCTTTGTATCCTTAACTTGCTATGGCATCAATTTTATGTCCTGTAGGAGAGCTTAATGAAGTTTGTTTCTGTTCATGTTTTGTTTGCATTAACTAGAATGGCTGATATAGAAGAGGAAGTAAACCTGAAATCTGGCAGTCTGAGGACAGATAAGAAAAAGAAAAGAATGAAGCTGTTAAAGAAGGAAGCTGATGTGGCTGAAATGGCTGTGGTAGGTGAAGAGGCAAACAGGACTATGCTGCAGGTGGAGACAAACCTGGAACCTAGTGATGTGAGGACAGATAAGAAAAAGAAAAGAAAGAAGCTGTTATTGCAGGAAGCTACAGCAGCTGAAATGGCTGAGATAGAAGAAGAGGCCAACATGACTACACTTAAAGAGGAAGCAAACCTGGAACCTAGTGATGTGAGGATGGATAAGAAAAAGAAAAGAAAGAAACTGTTATTGAAGGAAGCTGCAGCAGCTGAAAAACGTGGGATTTGCTACTTGAGTAGGATTCCTCCACACATGGATCCTCTGAAGCTACGTCAGATTCTCTCTCAATATGGAGAAATTCAGAGAATTTATCTTACACCTGAAGGTACTCAGGTTCCCCAACTCCCAATTACCAAATGATGTAAATTTGTAGCACTTCACCATTTATTTTTTCACTAGTCTTTGTTTTGTGTTTTTCATTTTATGGAGCCAACCAGTGATGTAGCTATAGCTTGTTTGTATTGACCAACTCAAGGATGTACTGTGTACAGATTCTGCTGCTCAGCTTTACCGTAAAAGGGCTGGTGGGTTTCGAGGACAAGAATTTTCGGAAGGGTAAGTTCCTTAACTGGTTAAAGTATATGCATTAGAACTTCTTGGTATCAGATCCAATTCAAACATATGATTAACACTTCAACCTTTCAAAAGATTAGTTGTAAAGTTTCTTTTAACGTGTTTTTTGGTTCTGGTATTATATTTATACACCCCAGATTATCATGTGCAATCATATGTAGGTGGGTTGAATTCTCCAAAAAAAGTGTTGCCAAGATGGTTGCAAAGATGTTAAATGGTGAACAAATAGGTATGCAGTAAATTAATTTTTTTAAACTGAGTTTAATGAACTTAATTGTTTTCTTGAATTATTAGTTATCCTATATGTTAGATCTTATGTTGGGGGCCCTTATATTCCTGATTCTAGTGACACTTAACACATTTTAGTGTGAAACATGAAAAATGTTTGTAGCATGTAGATAATGCATTATGAAATTTCTAGTCGTTATCTCTTTTATTTACTTTTCCATTCCTGGTTTGGTCTCTTATTTTTTCCTCTAATGTGTAGGTGGGAAGAAGAGGTCATTGTTCTATTATGATCTTTGGAATATCAAGTACTTAAGTAAGTTCAGGTGGGATGATCTTACAGAGGAGATTGGTATGGAACTTTTTGACTCTTTTGGTATTTTGTTATGTAGCACTTAAGTGGTTTATCAACTAAGTTGAGATGCTTCTGATTTGCAGCTTATAAGAATGCTATTCGAGAGCAGAAACTAGCATTAGAAATTTCTGCTGCCAAGAGGGAACGGGATTTATATCTCTCTAAAGTTGATCAGTCTCGTGCTTTAACCTCCATACAAGAAAGAATAATGAAGGTGAAAATCCACATCTTTATCTATTTGTACAGTTACCGATTCAGTTCATAATCACGGGTTTAACCAAGAAATTTTTCAGAGGGTGTTTGGTTAATGCCATTTGAAAGATCTGAACAGAATGAGGGTTCAAGATGTGAATTGATGAAATTGCCAAAGGGAACTAAGTATGAGTCTTAGTTTTCTGGGTTTTCCGTGCTTATTCTTACTTGGTTTAAGGGGTCCACTTCCAGCCAATTTAAGTTCTACTGGAGAATACCTCTTCAATAATGAGGTTAAAACTTCTAGCACATAGATGAAATTCATGTTCATAGATTTCATCGATAGAAGTTCCTACCCGGATTATTGACAGCGTAACTTCCATAATGAGATGATCAATTAAGTAGGTTGAATAGAATATCTGTAAATGCCGGCAAAGAAAACAGATCTGGAAAAATATAAGTTGTGTTCCAGTTACATAGAAAGGCATGAATAGTGAGGGTAACTTGCAAGAGTTAATTGATTGGAATGTTCTCAAAATACCTGATCACATATCCAGGAAAGAAAGAAAAAGATTGTTAATCTTTTATGAAGTATTATTGCTGTGTGTTTTTTCTATTGTTCATAAACAAAAACAGTATTTTCTCATCTGTCATGTGTCTATACGTATATCTATGAATTTATATAGAAGGGGAGCCTTGATAGCAGCTCTAAGGTTGCTCTTTTGTGAATAGGTCAGTCTTTCAAGTTGTGGAAACAACCTCTTTGCAAGCAAGCATAAGACTACATATCATAATGACCCTACTCCAACCCTTGTAAAGCGGGAAGCCTTATACTCAGATCTATAAATTTTTATCTGTATTTATATTGTTCAGTTGGTCATGCAAACTTTAAGTTGCTTCTTGCTTTTAGAATATCTGTAAATACTTGATGCACTAATAATAAATCAATTTTGATGCAGAAATGCTGTGTGATCGATACTCAAGAGTGAACAATTGTTAATTAAATGCATGCTTGCTTTCTAAACATGGGTGCAGCTTTACTTTTACATGACTTTTTCAGCTACAACACCTTTTTCCTCTTCAAGCACCGGCATCTTATTTGCCACTGGTTAACATATCTCATTCAATAAGAAAGGCTGTTCACCAATTTTTGGGAAAATGAAATTGGATATGAAATGAATTGCTAAAAACAATACATTATAAATAAAAAATAAATGACCGAAGAATTTTTATTCCCTTTATTGTAAAACTTGTTCCAGATATAGAATGAGTATCTTTTCAAGACTAACAAGTGACAATTTAATGGCAAGTTCGCATTGGCTTTCTAATTCAGTTGTCCTTTGTGGGATTTAGAGCAGAAGTCTACTCTCTTTTTTTAATTTTTTCTCCCAGCATGCATCTATAATTTGCTGTGCTGATTCTGTTTAGATCCATTTCCCAGTAGAGAATTTGAATTTGACATGATTGGGTGCCTGATTCTGCAGAAGCAAAAGGTCCAAAATGAGTTGGGGATGGCTTCGGAGCTAGCCCCAGAGCAGCAGGCGCCTAAGGTGATTAGGCAATTCCCACAAACACGGCCTGTGGATAATGCTGAAAAAAGCAAACGTCGCCTTTCTAAAGACATCCTGGCTGGAGTGAGTGCCGTTTTGTGTATACTGTATAGGCTCCTTTTCCTTTGTTGTGTATTTTAGTTATATCCAAGAGTTCGAATTCAATTTTTTTCATTTAACCTTTTGCAGGTATTTGGTGTTTCTTGAAGCTTAATATGCACCCTCATATTAGGTAGGTAATTTACCTTACCTTTTCTTGGAGGCGGCTGGAAATTCTCAAAATCCTAGGATTTCACCAATTAGCATCACTGACTGCTAACTTGTTTGATCTGAATTATGAAACAACCATTTCAGTGAAAGCATGGCCAAATGAGATCTCTCTGCACTGCCTCCCCAAAAGTATGGCTCTTTGTTGTTTTTTTATTTTTTTGTTAATTATTTGTTCTCTTGTATAATAACTGATATACTCTCTCGTTACCTGCATGCTATGGCAATGATCAAATCATTATATGGATGGTGCCTATCGTGTTGGCCAATATTTGCAGAATTATTGTCTTGAGGCAAACGGTTTCTAATACAGAAGCCAAGGTGAACTTGTTCTCTTGTGAGTTAAGAGCACTTTTGATTGATTGAATGAATTTGAGGCGGTGGAAAAGTATTCTTAATCGATGAAAATATTTTTTTTTTTTTGTGTTATTTTATGATCTGTATATTGTGTTTGCTAATAGCAGAAAGTGTGTTTATGTGACATCAAAAGTTATTTTCCCTGCTAAGTACAAGTTTAATAATAATGTTATTAATTTGGTATGTGTCTAAAACCAAGTGGCTGATGTCCCTTGCTGCCTGCATAGATGTGGAAAAATTTGAGGTGTTATCAGGGATCCAATCTACCAATAAAAATGGGAATTAGTTTGCTATGTGATTAAAAGAAAAATGAATTAGTGTTCTTAATAAATTATAATACAAGGAGGAGGGTAGGTTGCTTGCATGCATGGCAGCAAGAGCAAAACATTATGGTCTTATTTACTAGTGGGTAGGTTATGGTTCCAGTTAATATAATAAGATGATGCTGTTATATTGAAGGTTATGGTACCACCCAAATTAAATAAAGTTTATTAAGATTTATATTTTTTATTTAGTCATAAAACTATAAATTTTAATGGATTATCAAGTAAAATAGCAAATCACAATACAAAATTATAATAAATGCATGTGGATGCAATTATTATTGATAAATAAATTTGAACACTTTCAATAAAAGTCTTTTATTGATCTTACTTTTTAATATAATTGAATAATTTTTAATTATTTTTATTTTTATGCATATCAACAATTAATTGTTTTCCATTATTTTTATTTTTAATAATTTTTAAATATGATAATTAAGTCATTTTATTATTGTATATATATATCGTTACTTAATAAAATTGTTATATTATTTGTGTTGGATAGATATTATATTTATTCAATGCAAGTGCATGAAAAAGGATCAGAAAATAATCTTCTGTTATTTAATTGTTAGATGGAAAGGAAAATAATATTAGCATTTTACAATTGTAATATTTACACAGTTGAATAAATTAATTTTAAAAAATTAAAATGCGATCCTAATTTGAAAACTACTGATAAAAGTTAAATATTTATTTATTTTATCATAATTAATTATTTATTCAAATAATTCAATTAAAGATAAATAGCAATGAAAAAACCAAAAACAAAAAACCCTTCACCTTGGCTGAAGGCTTGAAGGCGGTGCAGAGGAGTTCAATAAAATAGGGATCGTATCAGACAAAACCCTAATAATTCTCAATGGCTTCCTTCCTCCAGAAACTGCTCCGGAAGCATTCCGGTGCTATCATCCCCACTTTGAACAAACCACCGGCCCAAATAGTCGTTCCCCCGTTCTTGAATCATCGCCACCCCCATCTCGCCGGAACCGAACAAAGCTATCTCCCCGTTGGCTTCCGTCCATCCAAATCGGAGGATTCGATTTCCACTCAGTCGATTCCCATCTTTCCAAGCTTCCCATTCGGCTTGTCTTTGAACCCTATTCCTTCGACTGAGTTCGTGCCGTCCGGCGAAGGCGACGCCATTTCCAGCGATTCGCGGACGATCTGGGCCGATAGTGTCAAGAAGAAGAGGAAGAAGAAGATGAACAAGCACAAGTACAAGAAGCTGAGGAAGCGTCTTAGAGGACATTCATAGCTTCGTCTGGCGAGGAATTGGTGTTCTGGGATTGGGAAATTTGTTATAGTTTTTTTTTCCCCCCCGGGGGGGTGGGGGGGTGAAGGTATGAGGATGGACGTTTTTAGTTTTACTTCGTTGTGGCCAAATAATTTTTAAAATTTTTCAATCTACCATCGACTCCAATCAGCGGGTATGAATTATGATTTAGTTTATAACTCTAAATAGAAGGGTAAAGTTTATAGTTGTTTTGTTTTAGACTTGATTAGCTCGTTAACATTTTTGCATCTATTTTTGTTTTCGTAGAAGTGCACGTTTACCAAATCTATTTACCTAAACTATGTTTGTTTTTGTGAATGTGCTCCTATTTTTATAAGCAAATTGCATGGAGGTATGAATGATTTTGAAGTATGCACAACAACACTGCCAATATGAGGGTTTGCTTGAAGGGTTAGTTATTCCTTGTTTGATATCCCATCTTGTGAAACCCTAGTGGAATGCAGTTTCTAAGAAGTTCTCCTCTCAACTCTCTCTCTCTCTCTCTCAATCTCCATGATGCAGCCCAGAGGAAAATTAGTAAAAGGTTGGATGTGTGGGAGGAGTCCACCTCCTTGGACAGAAACCTGAAGAATTCAGATAAGTGATCCGAGAGAATAGAAGTTAATATCAAAAGATATTAGACTGAAATATTCTTCAAAGCTGCCCAAAATACAGAGGGAAACCCCTATTTATAGACCCCTCCAGGTTCTAGGACATATTGAACTCTTAACAGACTAAATAAATGACATTTGACTGGCTTTTGTACTGCTCTTGTTTACTCAGAACCTTAATTACGAAAATCAACTTTCTAAGACTCTTTAACTGACTTATTTTCCCAAAAACCCTCCATGGACTCAATTAAAGGCTAGGCTGGAAGACTAACTTTCTACAAACATCTGGACTCCTTAATTAAAAAAAATACCAATCATTATTCTACATCACTCTAACCCTCCTTCTGCTCTGTTTCTTCTTCTTCTTCTCAATTTCTTTCTTTTACTTCTCTCTCTCTCAAAATACCAATCATTATTCTACATCACTCTAACCCTCCTCCTTCTGCTCTGTTTCTTCTTCTTCTTCTCAATTTCTTTCTTTTACTTCTCTCTCCCCCCCCCCCCCCCCGGCGCCCCCCTCTTCTCTTCTCCATTCTATTCTGTCCTATATCACAGTTTGGTATCAGAACATTCTTTAGTATAAAACTGTTTTTAGATATTTCACGTACGAGAAGGAGTTCTATGTTGTGGTCTGCTCTCTTGACTATTGGAAGTATTATCTTTTACCTCAAGAGTTTGTTTTTTACACTGACCACGAAGATTTATGATATTTGAATTCCCACGATTGAGTGCAAGTATGCTATTGCTAGGTGGGTTGTGTTCTTGAATGAGTACACTTTTGTTCTCAAGCATTGTTTAGGTGTTGAGAGTCAAGTGGTAGATGGACTTAGTAGGATTGTAGCTACTCTTAATGTTGTGAGCACAACGGTCAACGGCTTTGATAAGTTAAAACACGAGTATGCCCGTTGTCTTGAGTATTGACTCTCGTATCATCTATGAGGAAGTCAGTCAGGGTGATTGGCATGAGTTTGTTGATTTTGTCATCCATGAGGGCTACTTGTTCGGGGTACCAGGCTATGCATTCCTTGTACATCCTATAGGGATTTCATTGTGTGGGAGTTACATGTTGGGGGGATTAGCTAGCATTTAGGGAGGGATAAGACTATTGCCTTAGTTGCTGATAGGTTTTATTGGCCTTCCTCACAGTGAGATGTCGCTAAGATAGTGTCTCAATGTTGCACCTGTCAGATGGGTAAGGCTAGAAGAAAGGATACAGGAATTTACACCCTCTTTGTTTGCTGCACCAATCTTGCAAGGAAATATTTAAGTATGGTTTTTGTCTTAGGTCCTCCCAAAACATCTAGAGGACATGATTGTATCTTTGTTCTTGTTGATAGGTTCTCTAAGATGGGGCATTTCCTTCCATGTAGCAAACATGTTGATGCTTCACATATTGCTAACTTGTTCTTTAGGGAGGAGGCCGAGTTGCATGGGTTGCCTAGTTCCATTCTGTCAAGATAGGGATGTTAAGTTCATGAGCTGTTTTCAGAAAACACTTTCGACGGACAAAACCCACGGTGGTGGGTTCGGAGGTGTGAAAATTTATTCCATCTCTATTAGACATTGGAGGGGCAGAAGATTAAAGTGGCATCAACCTACTTGAACGACATTGCTGATTCTTGGTTCCAAGATTGGTGCAAGTCGCAAGAAGGCAACAGCCAGTCACAATTTGTGGAGGCTTTCTGTACAAGATTTGGAGATCGAAATTTGGGGGATGACGTGGAAGAATTTAACAAGCTGAAGCAAGTCGGAACATGGAAACAATATCAAGAAAGATTTGAGGAACTCAAGTTAGTGATGCGCACATTGAATCCTGGATCAAGCGAAGCCTACTTCGTTTCAAGTTTCATAAGTGGGCTGAGTGACAAATTAAGGCCGACAGTCAAGATGCAATGACCAAAGTCAGTGAAGGAGGCGGCTGAAGGGGCTAGGCTACAGGAGATGTGGGTGGAAGCCCTGATGAAGAAACAACAGCTTTTGGCTCGCGACAATCAAATAGCTCTCAGTTGTGAGGATAGGGAAGCAGGGAAACTGGGCCAAAACATGAAGGGCAAGGCTGTGCTGCTTGCGACAGTTGGAAATCCATTGTCCGAAGGCCAATCTGGGATCTTTGAGCAGCGGGGACTGGCTGGCCAGTGTTACAAATGTGGGATCTTTGAGCAGCGGAGACTGGCTGTCCAGTGTTACAAATGTGGAGATCTGTACGTACCCAGCCATCAGTGTAAAAAAAAGTTGCTAATCTTGGAAGGCAAGGAAGAAATGCTTACGCCGGATGACCTACCAATGAAGGAAGAAGTGGTGGCAAAAGAAGTTGCGCAGCTGTTCTCTCTACAAACTATTGAAGAAAAGAGGAGATCCAACTGCAGGGCGGGCAGTGCTGGTAATAGTCAGCAGCCCGGGTTAATCAATGTGGCATACTGGAAGAAAAGAAAAAAAAGTGGGTTGGCTTCTCACTTTCTTGGGGACAAGAAAGTTCTGAACCGGAGGTATTGTCAGGACCCTACGGTGGTTAAGGTAGTTGGAGGTTGTTACAATTAGCTATTGAGGTTGTAACAAGGAGCTGTTGATATATAGTTAGTTGGAAGGTTGTAACAAATAACAGTAGGAGCCGAGAGAGTTAAGTGGAGAGCTAAGTGGTTGTAACGGTTTAGGATGAGCCTATATAAGGGCATTTCCCTCTCAATAAGAGGTCTCGATGAATACTTTGATGCAATTACAGCTTATTTCTCTCTCGAATTCTCCCTATTCCTTTTCTCCCTCTCGTTCTCTCTGTCCCTCTCAAACCCCAACCCTAATTCTCCCCTCACACAAGGAGAATTTCCCCCTTGTCAGGTTGAGACCCTGACAGTGAGCACTTCAATATCTTCCCAGTTGGTCTAAAGGTAGGAAATTATGCTGTTACAGTGACTCATGGATATTCTTGGGAGTTGAAAACTCCTGAAGGTAGTTGGGGTCTGCTTAGGATAATTAATGTGAATGACTGGAAAATGAAAAAGATTGTCAATGACATGGATTCCAAAGAGTGGAATCTGCTGTTTGATACTGACTTCATGTCTAATGGTTACACAATTTTTTCCCAAGAGACCCTTCAGAAAGGCAATGCCCAGTGCAATACAGCATTGTAAAAGGAACTTGGTCTACTTTTTTATGATGATGCCCCATTGGGAGGTTGGATCACCAGAAGGGTGTTGAAATAATAACAGAGGCAGTTTCTTGGATGATGGGCCACGATGTGCAACTGGTAAGATCACCAAAAAGGTGTTGAGCACAATGAAGGCTAAAATGCAACAGATGCTCAGACAGTTTGAGACTTGACATCATGAAAAATATTGGATTCTTAGGGAAGACAACTCATTGGATAAGCACTAGTCCTGATATTCTATTGATTCCCCTTCCAGATTTGAGGGTAGTGGACTGATCCAACTCTATGCAATGAGTTATGGGATTGTTTAAGTTGTTCAAGCTATGGGTGGACTACAAGATAATGGGCAGCCTTTTGATCCTTATAATGAGTCAAGCCTTGGGTGGACATTTGATAGGGGAGTATCATATCCATTGTTATCAAATCTGCGGGTCAAACTCATATGAGTTTATGAGACATAATTTATACGAGTCAACTTGTTTATAAACTTAGATTTTTATAATATCAAAGTTCACTTGCGATTTAATACTGTAAATTCATAAATTTTGTTTGTAAACTCACATATTTTTGTTAGATGTTTAATCATGTGTGTTGTTTTTATTTATATTAGATTATAATTGATTTATGAGAATTTAAATTATATATAAATTAATATTTAAAATTTTGATTATGAATGAATGATGACAAAAGGTGGACTTAATATTTAAAAATTTTATATTATTTAATATTTTATAAATTAATAGATGAATTTATTTTAAAATAGGGACATGTACGAATTTTATTCATAAGAAATATGGTTGTAAATTATAATAATTATGTTATTAAATAATATTAATTTATTTTTTATAAAATTATGTCATTTTAAATATATATTTTTATATATTAAAATATATTTTTAATTATTTCTAAAATTTTATAATTTTATAATCCAACTCCCCTTCAATTTTACTTAAAATTTTGATTTGAACAAATCATATCATATCAATACAACAAAGTATTCTTGTTGGAGTTGAGCTCCTTTTCAATTGGAGGAGATTTGTTATTAGTGTTTTTATTTTATTTGTTTAATTATTCTTAGTATTTACGTTATTAAGTTTTAAATATTCTTTTTATTTATTAGTTTTAATAAATAGTGATATGATTAGCATGTGATTTTTTTTTTAAAAAAAAATAGATTCCTTTATTAGACGGATTCAAGATTATAATAACCTAGTATAAATAGTCTCTTAAGAGACTATGTAAGCAATAGTTTTATTTTATTTTAACTTTGAGCATTTCTTAAGTCCTAATTTGAAAATCTTCATTTTAGAATTGATCTGGGCGGGTGTATTAATTGTAGGCGTAGAAAGTAGTAGAATTTATGATGTGCTTATATTTGTGGTGATGTTTGGGATTATTTCTTTAATTTCTTGTAACTTAGGTAGTTTTATTTTATGGTGAACATGTGCGTGTTTGTTTGTTTGTACTGTACTTGAATCTGAACTCTGAAGGCATTGAAGGTGACACAGTTTCTAAGAATTCTCTTCGACTGCTCTCTTCTCTCTGTCTCCAACCTCCTCCTCCTTATCCTCAATTTCTTCTTCTCCTTTATTTATATTTTCTTTCACTCCTCTCTTCTCTCGGTCTCTCTTCTCTTCTCCATTCTTTTGTGAAGAGTTGTGACTTTTTGATGGTAAGTAACCACCAAGTCAACTAAGACAGTCTTAGTTGAACAGTTGAGACTTTTAGAATAGTCACAAAGTTATTTAGCAGTTAGTAGTTAATTAACTAACTCACCTTATATACAGGGGCGGATCCAGGGGGGATTCAAGGGTTGGAGCTTCAATTTTAGGGTCGGTGGGTGTATATATATAAATGTTTTAGTTGAGACTGGCACGGCTTCAATTTCAGCCCGCGCCAGCCCCTCCCTGAATTTGCCACTGTTTATATATCCCTTTGTGCAGAGGTGCGACAACTTAGAATAATAATCACTTGAGTGGTTATTAATTAGTGAATAATAAAACACATATTGACATCTTTTTATAAATAGAAGGGACCCTTTGGTGTAAGTGTTTCATTAATTTTGAAAATGTTGTAATATTGGGAACACGAGTTCCAGCTTCTCCATTCTTTTGTGAAGAGTTGTGACTTTTTGATGGTAAGTAACCACCAAGTCAACTAAGACAGTCTTAGTTGAAGGGTTGAGACTTTTAGAATAGTCACCAAGTCATTTAGCAGTTAACTTACCTTATTTATACCCCTTTGTGCAGAGGTGCGACAACTTGGAATAATAATCACTTGAGTGGTTATTAATTAGTAGATAATAAAACACACTATTGTATTGACCTCTTTTCATAAATAGAAGAAACCCTTTGGTGTAGGTATTTCATTAATTTTGAAAATGTTGTAATATTATTGGGAACACGGATTCCAGCTTCGAAGAAGAGACGCAGGAGGTTGGAGGTCAGTCAGTGGCAGGCAACACAGCTGGATGGATGAGGAGAAGAAACTTGGGCATACTTCCTTAAGAGGCGGCTTCTCCATGTTTTGAGTGTGACTATTATGAGTATTGAGTAGAGGAGGAAGCTTCGTGGCCTTTGAAAATGCTTACTTCCTGAGAGTTATTGTTTATTTCTTAGTGGTAGGGACCTAGCGATTCACGAGTGCTTTAGGTGAATTTCGAGTTTTGAGTTTTAAATTTATTTTTAATTTTATATTTTGAGTATATATTTTGAAAATTTTAAAAAAAAATTTATTTTAAAAAATTATTTTTTAAAATAAAAAATTAGAAAACGTGTTTATTTTAAAATTTTAATTTTTTTTATTATTATAATATTTTATTTAATAAATTTAATTATTAAATAATAAAATTAACTCTTTTTAATAAAATTATACTATTAAAATAAAACAATAAATTTGATTAATAAATTACTAACATACCTCTTAACAATAATTTATATTAAATTATACACTTAATAATATAATATATGTTATCTTATATTTTTAATTATAATACAGATATATTATATTTTTTTAAATTTTAAATAAATATATAATTTTATTTTTAAAATTTAATAATAATTTTTTTAATTATTTTTTTTTCTTTCTTCTTTTTCTTTTTCTCCAGCGATGGCTTCGTCGACGGTAACCAACACCGACCGAAAATTCACACGATCAGAGCCTAAACTCCAAGTTAATGGGGTTAACATACACAAAAATAGGCTAAACTTAACGGTTGAATTTTCATAAATCTAATTTTTAATTTTCGACCAACACTTATATACGCACTGTCAGTCTCCACCAACCATCGTGGCTGGTGGTTTCTGGCGATCAAAGAGAACCACCTACACCCAAGGGCTCATCGACTAATATACCAAAAAACTAGTAAGATTCAACGGCCAAATTTTCTTAAATCTAAGCTTAAACGTTTGACCTACCCGCCTATTTACGCACTGTCAGTCGCCATCGACCACCGTGGTTAGTGGTTTCCGATGATCAAAGGCAACCACCCGACACCCAATGGCCTATCAATTAACATGCCCAAAAACTAGCAGGAGAAGAGAGGAGAGATGAGACAAAGCCAGCAACCAGTTGGGAGGCAGTCAACGGCGACTCACATCGTCGGTGGCGTGCGCAATCGACGGTAGTGGTCACGGTGGTAGGCACGGTCAACAACGATGATTGCAATGGAGGTTGACGATCAGAAGAAAAGAGAGAAGAAATGAGATAAAAGATGAGAGAGAAGAGAGATGTGGGTCTGTGCGAGATTGGGGTGGGGGGTTGCTGGGTGTTTTCTACGTTTTCAATATCTTGGGTGTTTTTAGCACACCCAAAACAACAAAATGCTGTTTTGTATTTTTTCACAATTTTTTTTTTAAAATATATTTTTAAAAATAACAAAAGTATTAATGTTTTGGCTCAAGAAAAGCTTGTTCGTTAAAGTAAATAAGCATTTTAAGGTTATGCAATTAGTTCTTAAAAAGACTTTTTAAAGTTAATTATAATATTGTCTTAGTTATTAATGATATAAGATAAATTAAAAGGATTGATCAACAAAAAGTAAGGTATAGAATTACTTAATATTACTACTGATAATATAATATAAAGAGTGTTTTGTTTAATTTTTAAAATTTATGAAAGGGTCAAAGGTTAAGATTAATTTATTTTTCTACTTACTGGCTTCCAATAGGCTGTTGAGTATAGGAGATTATTATATTATTCGCATAAAATAAATTTTATGTTATTTGACGCGAACTTATAAGGGAGTGGGGCAATTTGTCGACGCCGAGCAAATCTTATGTTGCTCGATGTGGGTCATAGAAAATTTTTTGTTGAGTACAAACAACTGATTAATTGAAATTCAGTTGTTACAATTACAACACGAATTTATTTTGAAAAATGCTATTGGTAGATCATGGGTTACACCTTGAACTACATAAGATAGTTAAAATATCTAAAATATTTTTCATCTAGAGTGGTGAAGTAAGGCGGTAAAACGCATGACTAAAATACTCCTCACTCAAAATGGCAACGCAACGCAAGGCAGTGAGGCGAGACGATGCGGCGTGAGAAATAATTTTATCATTTATGATGTATTGGGTAACCCAAAAAATACACAGCATGCTCCATTCATTCTTTGATGTTCAGGATCACCTTTTTGTTTAATAACTAATTATTATATTATATATTATATTGACTTTGCAGACAGAGTAGTAAGTCTTGATTTATGATTAGCATCCATCAATCAGTAATTTGGATTGATTTTTGATTTATGATATAGCACTGAATGAATGATTATCCATTCCATCCCAAAATCTAAGTATATATATGAATGAAACAGAAGATAAAGACATTAATTAACTGTGGAGGCAGGGAGGAGATTATATATATATATATATATATCAATCTTATCAAATTATTGATTAATTAAATGCTTGATATTATTATGTGACCTTAATTACTTACATAGGCTAATTAATTAGTCAGATGTTTGCCACTTAAATTAATTTGCAACCTTGATTATGAAGATTTCAGGATACACTTTGTATGTATTGTTAATAATCTCCCTTAATTACACCATCGATCCCAATGAAACAGAAACAGAAACAGAAAGATCCATTCTTTCTAATTAATACATGGACATGGTGATTCTCCTGCCAGCCACTGAACCCCATGCAAATCGCACCACCAAGAGACTCGCTCTCATCAAACTTTCCGTTTCACATTGCTGCCATTCTCCGCCGTTCCCGGACCTCCATTTGCGCCGCTGCCGCCACCTGTCCCCTCCGCCAACCCCTATATATTCCCCTCCATCCCCCACCGGATTCCTCATTCTCTGATCTCCGCAGTGATCTTCTCTACTATATCCCATCTTAGAGAAAATCCACTGCACCATCGGAGAATCCCAATAAGCTTTCTCCATCTTCATCAACAACTCATCCTCACAAAATGGCCCGCCAGTTGGTCGTCCTCGCCGCCATCTTCCTCGCCGTCTTCGGCTCCGTCTCTGCCAGATCCCCCAGCCCCGCCCCGGTGGAATCCCCTAAGGCTGCGGCCCCAGCTTCATCATCCCCCGCTGCCACCCCAGCTTCCGTTCCGGCTCCAGATGCCCCCCCAGCTTCCGGCCCAGCTCCCGCCGCCACCCCAGCTTCTAGCCCGGCCGACGCTCCCTCCGCCGAAACCCCGGAGGCCGATGACGTCTCATCTCCCCCCGCCCCTGGCAGTGAATCAGCCTCTCCCGCCGGTGAGCCAACAGCCGCGGACGCATCCCCGGCCGAGGCACCAGACAGCGGCGCCGCTGCTTTGAAGGTCACATCCGTCGCCGGCGTCGCAGCTGCGGCAGCAAGTTTCTTCTTCTTCTTCTTCTAAGCAGTGAAAGATTGGTGATGGTGGGGGTGTTTTTGATAGAGTGGAGATCATCCTCATATGAAGAGGAAGCCATTGCTCGTGACCTCTTAATTAGCAACCATTTTCATGCATGGTTTGCGTTAAGATTATAGTAACTCCACTTGATTCAAAATCTCTATTCAACGGGCAATGTTATTATGATTTTAACTTTGCATTTTGTTTTGTTTTTGCTTGCATCTTAATTTGGATGATATTAAACGTTTCGAACACTAACATAACTTAGGATCGAAGGATCGAATCACACAATCACATCCAGAAATCAAGAGAAGTTGGTTAAGTGAACTGCTCAAATTAATATGAGCCGTGAGGGGCTGCTGACAGAATGATCAGTAAGTTATGATCTTATATACATTCAGAATTAAAGCAATCATTGACAATTCTAAACCCTTGGATTGGATAGAAATATAACAAAATCAATCGGAAAGGAAATGGGTTTCAGTTCTAAAGCTTATGAAATTATATCAAAATTGTTCACTAAAATATTTAATTGGGACAAAGAAACATACATAATAAAAGAAAGGACCCAACGTCATATTCATGTGTGGATTTAATAATTCAGTTACGGTTCTTGAACCTGGTGGACCCATGAATACCCCTCTTATGGCCAATATGGTGTAAAAATGCGAGTAAGATATATAGATCATACCAATTAAGGCTAATTAAATTACATTAATTAATGTAAAAGAAAATATTTTGGGTAGAGAATGGCATGCGATGCAAAGAGCTTGAGAAAGCTGTTGGAATCAAACTTGCACAAAAAAAACCATAAGGCAGAGAATGAATTGGGAAAGAAGAAACGAAGAGCTTGGCTTGGGCACAATGAACCAAAACATTGGAAACATAAGTGAGAAGATTTTTGCATTTTCCATGAAGTCTTTTAATGTTTTGCCTTTGACAAGCTTAAGCTCTACCTGAGTTCTCTACCGGTCCTCACCAAGCCACTATTGGGTAGTCTACGAGGCAATTAGCTTGGTATTGGGTATGAGAAAGGGACATACGACATGAAACCTATATGTGCTGATCGGCTTTAAAACTTATGCCCTTGTCATGTCAACCTAGAGGTTGAAGCCCTATTTCTAGGCACTCTAGGTGACGATGCTTACTTGCCAACCCTTGTGGCAAGTTCTTCGTTAACTTGAGTTCTCAAGTGAGTAATGGAATTGAGCAAGTTTGACATATTGAATACGTACCAGCCTAGGGTCGACCATCACAACTCAGGCCTTGGCAAACTTCATAGCTAAGGGCGCTTGGGTGGAGAAGGAGCCTAGTTATCGATCGAGTAGGTTTGGACTCTTTTTATGGATAGATCGTCTCATTTTAGGGGGAGTGGGGTCAGGCTGATTATCAAGATTTTGGAGGGTCACACTTAGCAGTGCATACTACTTTGAGTTCCAGACATCCAACAACGAGGCCGAGTATAAAACCTTTTTTACTAGGCTCAAACTCGAAGAACAACTAGGAGTCAAGCATCTCGTGGTCCAAAGAGATTCTAACCTAGTTGTCTAGTAGGTTCCTGAGGAATATAAAGCCAAGATAAGTGAACATGCTCACTATTTGAGCCTTACAAAGGAACTCTTAACAGGGTTTAGCTTGTTTGGAATTGGACATATTTCTTACTCCAAGGACATGCTTGGCAATGCTCTATTGTAGCATCCTCGTCCTGTCGAATTTGTCGAATTTTATATGGACGATCCTCATTGTGTCTTTATCCTAAAAGAGCATTAAGGAAGTTGTTGAGGCTTTATGCTCAATGCTGGAATCAAGTTGAACGGGTAATATTTGGGTGAATCGACTGGTTTATCCTAAACTTATAGTTATTTTTTAATTTTATTTAATTTTGACATTTGTTTTAATTTGATCATTGAATTTTAATATTAATTTTAATTTTATTCTCAATCGGTCAGACATGTGTCCCAATATATGTGATGATTGAGATGGCATGGTGATGTATCCAATAAAGGACACAATAAAAAAATAGGTAAATTGGGCAAGATCTAGGTTGGATCTATGTGTGTCCCAACATTCAAAATAAATTTATTTTTTGTATAAATTTTTGATTTAAAATAAATTTACTTTTTATGTGAGTAAAAAATATATTTATATTATAAAAATATTTTTGTTATCATCAAAATCCTATTTACTTATTCTTGAGCTTAACAATCTCTCATTTTTTTATGATGACAAAAATTTTATATTTTATCATATATAAACATAACTTCCCCTAAAGATATGCTTCCCCTGAATTTATGCATAAAAAAATTTGATAAAATAATTGACTGATAAAATATTTTCGCTAAAAATGATAGATTAAACTTATCAAATATAAGATAATTATATTCATTTTGCATAAGACAGACATATATGTGAGTACATAAGATCAAAACAAAAGATAAAACATCAGATTCTTTCTCTCCCTTTTTGTCATACTTAAACTAAGATTTACTCATGTGATAAAAGAGGAGGAGGAAAGCAACTCTCAAGTCTAGTGAGCTGGTTTTCAACTCGGGTAATCCACCCTTGAACTATCTATACTTCGGTTGACCGACCCTTTAACTTAGGTTGACTAAAGATGGATAGCGAAGTAGGGAAAAGAAATAAACTTAAGATAACCAAACACATAGATGATAATAAACTTGAAAAATCATATTAATTAATCAGAAAAATTCAGCATTCCTAATTCTCTTCTAATTTTACAAAATTGGTCATCTCCTAAAGGTTTTGTAAAAATATCAGCCAATTGATCATTTGTGCTTTCATATTCTAATCCAATGTCTCCCTCTTTTACATGTTCTCAAATAAAATGATGTCTAATTTCAATGTCAACTATATATATTTTTTCATTGTTGCCGAGAAAAATACCCAAGAGGGGGTGAATTAGGTTTTTTGAAAATTAATAATTTCAATTTTTGTTGAAAACTCTTGAATTTGTGATCTTAATATGTGGTGATTGCAAGATGAATAAGAACAATAAAATCAAACAACCATAGAGTACAAAGAATATTTATAGAGGTTCACCTCTAAAGAGCCTACTCCTCTCTCACAAGACTTAACTTGAGGTTCCAGTAGGGAGAATCAACACTATCTTTTAATTGGAGCTAAAACCAACATATAATCATTTGTCTAAACAAGAACCACTAGCATACTAGTAGCAAATACAATTCACTCACACAAAAAGTAAAAATAACGAACTTACAACTAGAGACAATTATAAACAAGTCACGAATTGTTGAGAATTCCACTAGCCAACACACTTATAGCACTTTGAATCTTCTCACTCTTGTTTGAATGCTCTATAAATTTGTTCTTTCTTGAGCCTTCATACTTATCTTATATATATACATCTTCCAAACAAGCTAGTCGTTAAAGAAAGGGTTAATATGAAGTTTGAAATTCAAAAATTTTTCAAGTTTTTTCAAACAACGAGGAACAAAACAAGAAAAATGTCTAAAAGTAGCTCACATTTAATTCAAAATAAATTTAATTTTTGTATGAGTAAGAAATACATTTATCAAGATATGAAATTTTAAATATAAGTTTTTGAAACATAAATGATCAAAATAAGAAAATATGTCTAAAAATAACTCATCTTTAATTCAAAATAAATTTACTTTTTGCATGAATAAGATATACATTTATCAAGATATGAAAATTCAAACATAAACTTTTGAAACATAAATGATCAAAACAAAAAAAACATGTCTAAAGACAACCCACCTTTAAATCAAAATAAATTTACTTTTTATACTAACTTTTAATTTAAAATTAATTTACTTTTTGCATGAGTAAAAAATACATTTATATCATACAAATATTTTTTTTATCATCAAAATTTTATTTACTTATCTTTGAACTTAACAATTTCCCTCTTTTTGATGATGACAAAAATTTCATGTCCCTATTTTTGATGATGACACAAATTTCATGTTTTACTATATATAAACGTAACTCCCCCTAAGGATATGATCCCCCTAAATTTATGCATAAAAAAATTTGATAAAATAGTTTACCAATAAATATTTTCAATAAAAATGATGAATTAAACTTATCAAATATAAGATAATTATATTCATTTTGCATAAGATAGACAAATATTAGAGTACATAAGATCAAGACAAAAGATAAAACATCAAGTCTTTTCTCCTATTTATTGTCATAATCAAACTAAGATTTACTCATGGGATAGAAGAGGAGGAGGAAAGCAACTCTCAAGCTTGGTGAGCCGGTCCTCAACTCAGGTAATCCACCCTCGAACTACCTATACTTTGGTCAACTAACCCTTTAACTTAGGTTGATCGAAGATAAACAGTGAAGTAGGGGTAAGATAACCAAACACATAGATGATAATAAACTTGAAGAACCATATTAATTAGAAAAATTCAACATTCCTAATTCTTTTCTAATTTTGAAAATATAAGATAATTAAATTCAACGTCGTCAAACGGCTGAACAAAAGGAAAAATAGACTAGAAATAGCGAAGGGTTGCGAAAAGGAAGGCCTCGGTGGTGGAGAAGAGATGGGTGAAATGCTCAAAAATGGCCATCTGGTGGATGAATAGAAAGATGGGTGAGGTGTTGGTGGGGGTGGTGGCACTGACCATTTTTCCTTGCAGGCCAGTTGAATAAAGAGATGGGTTTGAAAGAGGTGAATCAATGGAGGGGATCTGTTGCCTTCGATCAAGTGGGCCTCTGCAAACGTTGGGCGACCATAGATCGGCCTTTCATTTACATCAGCCATCGTGCTTCGGTCATCTTCTTCATCACATTCCCTACAACGTGACCACCAACAACATCTAGATTCATCACAACTGATCGACCTCTTCCTCTTATTCGCGACCACCGATCAAACTGCTCATCATCATCACTGATCTTTCTCACCACTATGGTTGCTTCTAGCTTTCTTGTCACTGTCCATCCCTGCCTCTGTCTATCATTAAAGCATTCATTCCAAGCACACCCAGATCTAGCTTGGATCCAACCCGACCAAGCCCAATTTACCCATAGATCCGACCCAGATCTTGGCCAATTTACTTGTTTTGCTAATTAGCATGCCACCTTAGCCGCCACGTATGCTGGGGCACACGCCTAATTGATTGAGGATAAAATTGAAACTAATGTTTAAATTCGATATCTAAATTAAAACAAATGTCAAAACTAGATAAAATTATAAAATGACCCTAAGTTCAGGATAAACTAGTCGATTCACCCATTAAATATATATTTTTAACATCTTCACTCACACGCTTGGACATAAATGCTCTCAATCTCCACAATGATACATATTCATCATACTAGTGAAATGAATCGTGTGACCATAGATCACACTTATAGATGGGAGCTTCACATTAGATATTGGCGTGAAGGCATCAATTTATAGTCTTTTCGCATTTGGGGTGTAAAAAGCCAAGAAATGGGACAACCCTATTTGCATCCTAAGTCTCCTCGCCCTTAGGACACTAAAGTCGAGAAAGGCATCGCCCACTCACATCCTAATTAAGTCTTCTCATGCTTAGGACTAAAGTTGCAAAATGGACCACTCCACTCGCATCTTAAGCTCCTTACGCTTGGGACGATAAAAGCTGGGAAAGGGATCACCCCACTCACATCATAAGTCCCTTTTCTCTTGGGATGCCAAAGCCAGGAAGATGACCATTCGACTCATATCCAAAGCCCTCTTGCATTCAAGACGTTAAACCCAAGAAGAAGACCACCCCACTCGCATCTTAAGTTATAAGTCTCCTTGGGCTTGTTGGGACATTAAAAGTTGGTAAGGGAACTTAAGCTTGGGGCACCAAAACTAGGAGGGGGGACACCCTACTCTCAATTGCCATTAAGTGTTTCTTAGATCAGGAAGATCAAGGAAAAAATACTTTTCTAAGAATGGGAAAAAAAAGTAAGGTCAAAAGGTTCAATAATGCCAAGGCCATGTACAAAGAAAAGTGAAAAGGCTTAAGGCCGAGCACAAAAAAAGAAAAGAGAAAAGTATATAAAGAAAAGGCTACATCTATCACTATTCTTTCCCCACAGATGAATATAAAATTTTGCCCCTTGAGGGAGTCGGCCTCGTGCCCCTGTGCCCAACCCTAGAAAGGTCCTTTAGGAATCAGCTTATTTTTACTCAATGAAAGGTTGGGTGTGCTTGCTTAGGCCCCCCAGAGTTAGGCAGTAATCTTTTCCATAGAGTGATAATGCCTAGGACCCCTCGACCTTACATCGTTGAAAACCCATTACCTAACTCTTCACAAGGTTAACCTCGAGAATGTTAGTGGGGCTTATTCTCCATTTTCTCAACAAAGGTTGAGTTTCTTTCTTCAGGAAGTTAGTTTTGGCTTTTCCACCTCTCTTCTCATTGCTAAGTCGTGTCTAGTTTATTTCAAAGGGGTAGACATTTTTTTATGTTGGCTTTTGTCTTAGCCTTTTAAACATTATCCACCTCAGCTTAAAGTGCCTTCATCTTCCTAGCATCTTCCTCTATTTGACTTTCTTTGTTGTTTAATATCTTTTTGAGCCTAAGTAGCTTGGTAAAGACCTTCACTAGATGCTTAATAACCTAGCATAGCAAAGGGAAATCTACGCCAAAAAAATAATTAGAAAAATGGTAACTTGCAGAAGATAAAGTAGAAGAGGCTAAAAACTTACCCTATTAATTCCCTTGAAGCCCAAGTTAGCCAGGTAGTTGGAAGTCAGCTCCATTGCATTGGCCTGATCCAACGAGCTGTTGGACTCGAACACTAGCTATCTAGCTACATCCCTACTCTTGAAAATGTCATTCTCTCAAACCAAACATTTTGAGAAGAAGACGAGACCCTGAGAATGATCTCTACTAGCTCTAGTGTGGGGTTGAACCTCCTTCATTTTCTTAGGTAGGTCAAAGAATGAAGGAGCCTCTACATAGAGGAAATGAGTTGGTTAAAAGGGAGGCCTCAAAAAGATTTTCTTGTTAAGGGAAGGGGGTTGGATTGACCTTTATATTGCTGCTTTTTATGCTTATCTTTCTCAAATTCCTTGCTAGTTGCACCTCCTCCAAATAGTCAAGGTTTGTCTAATATTCATTCTAGCATCATAGGAAGCTAGAAAAGTGTTTGTCAAATAATTAATAATGGCAGGAAAAGAAACTTAGGAGGAAAGAAGACAACCTAAGAAGGGCCCCAACTCTCAGTAGATCTGAAAACAAATGCCACTTCGCCTTAAAGAATGGTTGTCCATGACCTTCCAGGTGCTAACATTCTAGAGGCATTAGCTCCTTGATGGCCATCTTCACTTTCTCGATTAGGCACAAACCTTCCTTTTTCTCTACAAGGATTAGAAGATAAATTGCCCTTCTTAGGGTTGAACAAACAAAAAACAACTCTTCCACCCTTTAATTGAGGAATGGGTGTCAATAATGAACTGTTGATGGGCAATGGTAGTGAAAGAGTATCGCTTTTGCCTGCCAGTTGCAGTTTAGAATAAAGAAAGAAATAATCGAGTAGTGGGAGGAATTTATTTGGCTACATAATAGATAAAGAAAATATAGAAAAAAATCCTCCACCTATTTTGGGCCAACTAGGAAGGATCCATCATTGGGAACAAAAGACCTCTGTAGCGAAAATGTGGATGGGAATGTGAAGACCAACTTCTAGGGCATCTACATAGATGATTAAAGTGCCTTTAGAGGCTTAATGAACACCACATAATTTCGGATGAATATAGTAATACACATCATTTGGAAGACCATATTTGCCCATGAGAACCTCAGTTATTTCTCTACTGATATGAGTAACTTCCTCAGTAAGAGGAGCATCCAAGTCTCAATTAAAGATCTTGAAACCCTCACATTTTACCCTTGAGAACACTATTACCCCCTCCTCCCGTGGACTTTGATATTAGACCTATTTTTGGAGCTTGAGCTTTAAAAGAAACTTGAGCCAAAACTTAAGCTTGCTCTACTACTCGAGCTCACCCTTTCTATATCTACTTACTCAAAAGAAGAAGACATACCTAGTTAAGAATGAAAGAAAATTGAGTTAAGTAAGGATGCATGGTCAAGGACTTTAAAGCTTGAAAGAGGAATTTAAGAAATTAATTAAAGTGCAAAGTATGGAGAAGGCCTTGGCTAAGCCACCTTTTTATAGGTCTCAAAGGAATATGAATTGGTGCCTACATTTGCACCATGGATGAGGTGACAATATTTCATTTGTACATATTTGATAGAGAAAGGGTAGGAAAATGCCTTTACCTACCAATTGGATGAGTCTTACTAGCATTTAACCATAACATTAAATTGTAATTAAGTCTACCCTATTCAAAAGTTGGATGGAAAGACCCCCAACTTTACTCCCAAGCCTAACTTTCTAAACTCAACCCAAGGAATAAAAGGTCAAGTGGTGATAAGGCATCTCAACCCTAAAAAAGAATTGCCCAAAATAAGCTTTACATGGAAAAAACCCTCACCTAAAAAGACATAGGCCCATATTCAATCATGGACTCGCAAAACTTGTGAAGATCAAGGTTGAGGAGTTAGGCTTGGACCATAATGGGCCCAAGGCACAACTAAAGATCCTCCAAGGGTAACTGTAATACTCCGAGAGCCCAGAGAAGAGTAGTATATATCGAGGATAAGTAAGGAAGGAAACAACACCAGTTAGATACCTTTTGTACTGAATGTAGATAAAGAACTCTCAGATTAAGCGTGTTTGAGCCAAGGAAGTTCATGGATGGGTGACTCCCTAGGAAGTTCGTGTAGGCCCATCAGGGTAAGTTGTTCTGGTCCTTTCTATCGCTCGATGCGAGATGTTATAGGTGGTATTAGAGCTGACCCGCGAGTCTCTGAGTACGGTGGTGGAGTAAACCTCAACGAGGACGCTGAGTCCCTAAGGGGGGTGCGTGTAGGCACCTTAGGCGAATCCCACATCGACCATGCAAATGGGAAAGATTTGGGACCGATTGTAAGTTCGCATGACGAGGACGTCATGTGCTCAAGGAGGGGGAGAGAATGTAATACCCCGAGAGCCCAGAGAATGGTAGTATATATTGAGGATAAGTAAGGAAGGAAACAATACCAACTGGATACCTTTTTTGCTGAATGTAGACAAAGAACTCTAGGGTTAAGCGTGCTTGTGCTGGGAAAGTTCAGGGATGGGTGACCCCCTGGGAAGTTCGTGTAGGCCCATTAGGGTAAGTTGTTTCGGTCCTTCCTATCGCTCGATGCAGGATGTTACGGGTGGTATCAGAGCTGACCCTCGAGCCTCTGAACTCGATGGTGGGAAAAACCTCAGCGAGGATGCTGAGTCCCTAAGAGGGGTGCGTGTAGGCACTTTAGGTAAATCCCACATTGGCCATACAAATGGGGGAGATCTGGGATCGGTTGTAAGGTCGCATGACGAGAACGTCATGTGTTCAAGGGGGGAATGTAATACCCCGAGAGCCTAGAGAATGGGAGATCTAGGATCGGTTGTACAGTTGCATGACAAGGACGTCATGTGCTCAAGGGGGAGAGAATGTAATATCCCGAAAACTCAGAGAAGGGTAGTATATATCGAGAATAAGTAAGGAAGGAAATAACATCAGTTAGATACCTTTTGTGCTGAATATAGGTAAAAAACTCTCAGGTTAAGCGTGCTTGAATTGAGAAAGTTCAAGAATAGATGACCCCCTAAAAAATTTATGTAAACCCATCAAAATAAATTATTTTAATTTTTTCTATCGTTCGATGTGAGAGCTTACACTAACAAACTCGACCCATGGTAATAGGCTTCCGTCCTAGCTCGCATTGCATTGCCAACTGGTTATTAGGCTCACCCAAGGATCAAGATTCGTCCCTCCACGCGGTCCAATCTTAGCCCTACAGGAGGCTATATGAAGGCACGATTTTCTAAAAATCAGGCATCTCATTGATTGCGCATTGATTATGTCATTATTGCATCATTTAATATCACATAGTAATTAACTTGAGTGTCAGGGTCTCTCAGGGGATTAAACCCCAACTGTTTCTTATAAGTTGAGTAAGTTTAAGATAGGTTCAGACTTGAGGATGGTGGGGAACTTGTTCGAACGGGGAAGGGCTAATCACAAGCATTGCTATTGGGTCGAATCGGGTGCTGATCTCCAAAACGTCATCAAGATTCATCTACTGTCTTTGGATAAATTATCCGAAAATATAACAAAAGTTAGGAGAATATTATCTATAAAAAAAATTAAGGTATGATAGTTGTGTTCAACTTTTTATATGATAGTAAAACTTCATTAAAGATAATAAAACAAAAAATTTTAAAGATGATTATAAGGCTAATTTTATTATATAACACTAGATGCCTGTTAGTACAACATTTGTAAAATACGAGTATAATAAAAATAAATATATTAATGTATTATAAAAAAACACAAATAGAATTAAAAATAAAATTATTCTTAATCAACTTAGAGTAACTTTTATTGAAGATGTATGTGACACAAGATTAAAAAAACTTATTAAAAAAATCTTAGGCATTATATATATATATATATGAATGATAAAAAGAATAACGACTATATGAATGATAAAAAGAATAATGATAATTGAGTCAAAACTTCCGGCGTAATTGAGAGGGTGGGTGGGCCCTTTTTCATATTTTTTCCTAGTTGATGCAAGGGCAACATTACCCAAAAAAAAAGACATTCGAACTCTTAGACTAAAAGTTCCATTGGTGAAGGGTAAAGTGGGAAAAAAGTGCCAGTTAGACCTTCCAATTCAGCCAAAAGTTTCAATCCATCATCATCACCGTGTTAGTGATATAAGCTTTCCCTAGGATATGGAGGATTCTTCACTCTTGCAAGGTATTGACTTTTAGAACCCTCCCCTTTCGTGTGCAAAGTATTCAAGCCTTGAGTAGGAACCTTGGAGCCTACCCAGCTCGCCAGCTAGCTAGCTCGCTCTTGTCATTTAGTGCCGTGCCTCAAATTAAGTTGAATGGCCATCCAGCTAGTACATGATTAGGAACTAAAATCTAATTACTGCTTTGAAAATGAAAAAATGAGAAAGAGATCAAAATGAAGCAAGAAATTGTGCAGTCATCGGCATCTTGAATATTAAGTATACTACTTTTCTGAGTTTTTGTTGATCATTAAGTATAAGACATATGGTTACTACCCAGTTGTAATATTAATCTCTTGAAGAACTGATCAAACCCTATAATTTTTACAAACAGCTGTCTATGTGAGTATATATATAGAGAGAGAGAGTTAGATGGTTGAAAGAAATCTTACAAACTTTCTATATGTCTTCTCTTTTTCTGGGAATTGTCCGTCTTGTTCTCATTTTCTCACAAGAAACAGGTGTCATGGTACAAGATACCATCAGAATCATGAAAGAAGAGAGCAAATTAATTAATCCTCAGGCAAATGAATCATACCTCTTGATTAGCCGCAGATTGGTGCAGGTGCAGATGCAGATGCAGGATGTGGGAGAAACTGCATATCGATTCGATCGGCTCAGAAAGCCACGAATCATTTGTTGACAGAAGAAGAAAGAGCACAAGGCTGCTCATGCCCACACCTTCATGGACATGTTCAGTTGTGCCCTCTATCTTCTGTCAAGAAGCAGAAGCAGATAACATCACCAGCCTCTTCGCTATCCATCAAAACAAGGATATATCAAAGATATGCAACTTTTCAAGTTTCCTCCTGCAAGCAAAATCGAAACCAACACAAAGAAAGAACATTGAGATGCAAGAGAAAAGGGCCGATGGAGCAGAAGGTGGGGGCTAGATTGATCAACGAATCATCCCACTGGAAGAAGAGGAGAAGCATGGACAGACAAAGCACAAAGCCCAGCCAATTAAAGTTGACTGTTGAAAGCAAGTGAATGGCCCTTGATAGGACTTATACATGTAGAGATCATGTGAGTCTCCTGAAGATGGGTTATTCTTTATGATAATGTTGGGCATCATGATTCATCGTTTTCAGTTATACAACGCCTTCTTCTTGTTAAAAAAATGAAAGAGATCGTGTATTATTATTTTTTTTTATTTAATATTTTTTTAATAAATAATTTTTAATATTATTCTTTATTTTATTGTGTAATAAAATAGTCTATATATCAATCTAAGCTTTCTCTTTCCTTTCAATTGACTTGCAAGGTAAATTGTGTAGCTTTTCCAAGATATATTTGTTTGTTCCACGGTGGCGTGCTAACTGAGAACATCTCTTTTGTTTTTATAGGTCTGCTTACCATGATATATATATTTAAAAAATAAATAGTGTATGACTGTAAAAGAAAATGTTACTGTCAATTGACATCAATTCATAGAATTTTTGCATGGGTACGGCATGTATAATATGCACAATCTTCCAAGGAGCGTAAAACTGTCAATTCATGATGTTTATGTATTTATTTATTTATTTTAATTTTCAAGTGTGTGTCAATGGGGCATAGCCATCAATTTTCATGGAGAGCATTTCCACCATAGCTTTACCTAGACATGGCCAAAATTGAACCGAACCGGCGGTTCGAACCGGAACCGGACCGGTCGGAACCAGACCCGGAATCGGTCGAACCGGAACCGGAACCGGACCGAACCGGCAAAATTCGGTTCGGTTCCGGTTCGAGGTTTCGCGAACCGGAACTGCCAGTTCCGAACCGCCGGTTCAGAACCGGTTCCGAACCGGTTCCGAACTGCCGGTTCCGAACCGGCGGTTTGTTGTAATTATTTTTCATTTCTATTTTTTATTTTTTATTTTTCACATTTATAAAAATTAATTACTTGTATTACATACTTGTTTAGTTGTTTTAATTATTTTTAATGAAATTATTACTTATATTTCTTCAATTTTTAGTAGTGTTTTTTATTAAAAATATGGTTGAGAATATCTATATTTACAATTACATTTAACAATTAAAAATCGAAACCAAACCGAACCGAACAACGGAACAAGGACCAAAATTGAATACAACAATATTTAAAAAAAATTAAAAAAATTCAGTTTGAACCGGAACCGGAACCGTTGACCGAACCGGCTCAAACCGTTGACCGAACCGGTCCAAACCGTTGACCGAACCGGCACGAACCGGAACCGGAACCGAACCGTCCCAAACCGCCCTTGGGCGGTTCGGTTCAGGTTCAAAGATTTCTTGAACTGGAACCGGCGGTTCATGAACCGGAACCGGCGGTTCATGAACCGTGGCCATGTCTAGCTTTACCTGTGAAAGGATGACCATGGGGCCTATACAGCCGTTGTCCTTGCAAGAATATCAGCGCTAATGTGAATTCTTGCAACGCTAGTGTGAATTAAGTTGTATTTGATTGGCTATATTTTTTTATGAAAAATAATCACTTTCCACTCAAATTTCAGTTTTTAAGATATTTAATTGATTAAATTTTTCATGCTAATTATTTTCCTATTTTTGATCACGTGATGCCATTTTTTCACTTTTACTAGAAAAAGTTTTTTTAAGGGGGTAGATCAATTTTTTTATGAAATTTGAAAGTAGCCCACATTTTCAAAAACCAAAAAGTGAAAAGGAGAGGAGCAATGAGTCCTCACGAACGACAATTGAGAAGAAGAAGAGTGTGGTCGTGAGGAAGAGGAGAAGTGTGGTCGGTGATTGCAAGGAGGAGGAGGATGACCAACAGAGAAATTTGAGTAGAAGTGTGGTGGCGAGGAAGCTTTAGGAAATTTGGGAGAGATAGAAAGAAAGAGAGAGAGAGAAAGAAAGGGGCAAACAATTAAAAGAATGTGGGTTTGGGAGAAGGGGTTTCACATGTGACAGATTATTTCTATAGAAAATAATGACAATTAAACACTCTTAATTGATAATTTTTATGCAAATCATTTTTAGATAATTCAATTGTCTAGAATTTATTTTCTTTTCATGCAAGTTCTATGCCTACAATCAAACGCTCCCTTAGTATTTTTTTTTTTTTAACCATCACTCTTAAGGTTAAGTGTATATATACATGGTATTTACACAATAATTGCAATCATTGATAAAAAATAAAATATAAATTAGATATATTATATCTTTCTTTTTTAAGACTTTGGCTCCTCTTTCTCACTCTTTTCTCCTTTCTCATTTCTCAATCTAATTAAAAACACATATACATATATGTATATATATATTTTTTAAAAATGCACTAAAAGTTAATTTACTTCAAAAAGTTTGAGAGATACTACCATTACTACACCCATTTGGGAATGCTAAAAAATTAGCAAATCTATTGAATCGATATTAGATACGTATCTTCTCTAAAAAATCTCTATGTTTACTCGATTAACACAGAAAGTCTCTAAATTTTACTTAAGTAACATTTTGTATTACTTGAATAATAAATAAAGAAACAAGGAGTTTCAAAATCTTACTAAGTAATATGTTGTATTACTTGAGTAACTAAGGCATGAATTTCAAACTTGAAAAAATGCAAAGATCATTATTCGACTAATATTCTGATGTTACTCGTAATCTGCACGACCTAAAAATTTGAAAATTTAAGACGTCAGGTCACATTTAATGTAGCTTGCAACTGTATTTAATGCACTCTAAATGAATCCTTGATACATTCTTCTTCAAGGTGTATTTGTTAAAATGAACAAAATAAGAGGTATCAAGATAAATTTGAAATACTTTTCGGATCAAGATATGAAATGGTCAAGATAAGACTAACAAACTTTTTAAGATTTCTATCAGATTATTTGTTAAATTTTTTGAAATCCACTGATAATTGTACTTTTTATTTCTATATATTTATTAATGTATATGATAAGTATCAAGATAAGAATTTTTTTATCAAAATATCCTTATTATTAAATTCATTCAAAATTATTTGTTAATATTAGTATCGAATGGTTGTAGGGGGTCTCCAAAAAGTTTAGGGGACTCTAGGGGTGATTCGGTTTTGCCAGTGAGGCAACCCTGAAATCTTTTCGGGTGGAATAAAGATCCCGTGTAGGCGCATGAACGAAATCAACCTCTATCAAGTAAATCTTGAATTATTAATCTTGGAATTTCGATATTTTAATCAAAATAAAATTGATATTGAGAATGTAATTGTAATGTGAAAGGTTGAAGTGAGAGTATGAATATAATATGTAATTTTTATTATATAATAAATTATATGTGCGTGTGTGCAGTGAGGTATATGGTATATGGGTGTGCAAGTAAGTTTTATAATATGTATATGCATGACCAAGTCTCTGGCTGAATTCAGTGGGTTCACTTGACTTGAGGAATATTATATATATAATGCAAATACTCTTGGAACTTGATGAGAAAATGAATGATGGACTACCAAAGGACGCCTAGGAAATTGAAGGAATAAAATGATGATGTTTTGCAGAGGCATAATTAGCCTTATGTCTTGTGAGGATAAAACAGTGGATTAGACCTTGAATTTAGATGTGGAAACAAGGGGCAGTTGAGGCTATAAATAGGTGGGCATGGGAGTTAAATGGAAGGCATGAAGTAAGGGAAGCAGGAGATGTGGCTAAGAGCTTGGAAAGGAATTTTCGGCAATGAGGTATATTAATTTCAAAACTAATTTATAGTTAAGCTATTTAACTTGATAAGCTAGTTAGTTAGTAAATTAACCTAGTAAAATAATTTAATGGTAGGATTTCAGTAGAATGGTTGTCATGGATTATTTAATTAATTTTGTTATACATATAGGGATTTTGAGTGCGTCAACGGTACAAAGTATCAGGCGGCACGTATCTCGAGGTAAGGGTTTAATATGCTCTGTGTATAAATTATTTTTGTTATGGCTTGTATAAGATGTTGAGGGAGTGCCTAGGCATAAGGCAATGGATTTCTAACCGGGGGAGTCTCGAGATAGGGTCTTGGAGGAAACCACTAGGGGCCACCTAGAACCTGAGATAGGTGCGGTGGACGGGGTTGCATGCATGTTGCACTTCATATTTATCTATGATGTCATACTTAATAATTTACTCCATTGCATATTACCTTTAATAAGTCCTAGGACTCACCTTTTCATTCCCACTAACAGCACAGATAGTTTGGGGTTCGGTAAGGGGAAGACGGTGTATGCTGAAAATCAACTGAATGATGAGAATGGCAACCCATGATGGGAATGCGACTTAGTAACTCGTGTCTATCATGTAATTATTTTGTGGTTGTGTTGAACTCTGTTGTATTTCCCGATTGGACTAATTACTTTTAATGAGTAATTTGTGTAAGTTGTGATATACCTTAATTGCAGTTTATTAATCTTTTTATAAGGCACAGGTCAGATTCGAGACTCGAGTGTCCTTCCGCTGCAAATAAGTTTTAGGCCTCGAGTCCTCGATGTCCGGAGACGGTGAAGCCTGGACCCTACCTAGGGTGCCCACTTTATCTTTATCCCCATGTTGTTAGGGCATAGCCGGCCTCTGAAGTGGGACCTACTAACATAACCCTGGGTTATGGTGACACCCGGTAGTGAGGTCGAGGCGTCACAAGATGGTATCAGAGCTTGGTTATTGTCAGAGCTTGGTGAATACTAGAGTTTGATAATTATCGGAGCTTGGTGGTACTAAATGATAAATTTCGAATCTTGGGTAACTAATTGGAGTTTTGGAGATACTTTCATTTGATAAAATTAGAATCTTGAGGATCAGTTGGAAAATTATATGGTGATTGATTTATGTCTTTAACATGATTTGTTTGAGGAAATTAAATGAAAATTAAATGATTGCAAATGAGGGAAATGTCATAGCAATCTGACAAGATGATTTTTAGAGCTAAATGATTTGGGGAAAAAAATGATGACATGGCATAATAATTTGTGGGGCAATTATGGGTTTTAAGAAAGTTGATTGAGGATATTAAAGTTTATTATGTTTACAAAAAGCTTAGTCGTTTCACTGAGCCGAGTTGAGGATACCATAGTTTGGTTGAGAATGAGGTCACAAGAGAGACCTAGGTGCTCGAGGTTTTGACTACTGCACAGGATACTAAGTGTGCCCGAGAATTCGGGATATTGTGAAATTTTTGGGGGTGACGAAATTATGGTTGCATACACGGGTCGGGGTAGGTTGTAACCATGAGTGAAATGACCCCAATATAAGCATGTGTTGTGATGTGGGCTTGCTTAGGAAATGTGTTTCCTAGGATAACAAGCAGCGGGATAAGTGTTTCCCAGATTTGGCCTTTGAGGGGGCAAATGATTTTGGTTACTAACTTAACCTTAGGCTTAGCGTGCAGATTATTATACACCCTAGTGATTGAGAGCAGTTGGCTCTGATTTGATTATCCCGAATCTTTCCCTTGTTAATGTTGATGTTGGTGCAATAGTAGGCACACCCTGGTATATTTGGGAACATGAGTTAGCCTTTAAAATGGAAAGAAAGCAACATGAGAATGTGAAATGAGTTAGATCTGTGACTTTATTTGTTGTAATGATGAGATCATTTTCCAGATAAAGGGGAAAGTGAAGAGTATCATTTGTACGGTTAAAGTGATACCAAATTAGGGTACCATGGTTGATGTAAGTACCTGTATGCACTACATAGTGGTGTGGTTATGGATTGTTTTCTTTTCGATTATATGAATAATGATTGAAAGGAAATGAGAATTTGTGTGAGACAATTTGAGCATGATTGGTGGATAATTATTATGTGAAAATTTGGAAACGTACTGTCGATTGTTTTTAGGAATTTAGCTTGAGGTTATTTGATGTTTAGTTATGTGTGGCTTGACTGAGTACATAAAATTTTCAGGCTTTGAAAGTGGTGATAATTAAAAGTCGATATTTTTACTTTGATAAATTATTAAACAACTACATGAGGTTGAGATGTTTTATGATTAATAGGCAATCAAGGGTAAGATAAGGGAATGAGACGTTAAATTACCCAAAAGCATAATATTCATTTCATATGCTCAAACAATTACAGGAGATCAAGCCATACAATTACTCAAAAGAAAAAGGCAAACCATAGAACTGATAATGTTGCCTATGCTTAGTGACGTCGATTGTTGCCAAACACGACGGGTCCTAGCTCATCGATGTCATCTAGGAGTGGCATCTGGCTACTACTAGTTTCGCCAGGGTAAGGTAGAGTAGCCTATGGGAAACTAAGATGAGGGACGTTCTCTAGGATGATGGGAATATCGAAACTCCAGTTTGGGTTATGATCAGGTTGAGGAATAGGTTAGGAATTTAAAGAATAGTATGCGAATAGTGAATCTTGCAATAGAGCTCGATGAGCTTGCAGATCACTAACCTGTTACTAAAGGGTAAGAATGTGGGATACACAACCATAGACAGGGTCTTAAAGCCGGGCTTAAGCTTCGAATAAGAGTGTTATAGCAACTCCAAGTCGGTCATTTACCGGAAGATGGGCTAGGAGGATGGAGACATTTCTAGCACCAAAAATGTGGTGGATGGCAGCAAAATAAGTGGATCATTCCTCATGATAGAAATAAGGAGCAAAGATGTAGTGTGGAGAACACCATCTCCTCAGAACTCGGCAGGCACCGCATCGAAAC
Source organism: Diospyros kaki (assembly GCA_036245055.1). Taxonomy (NCBI): domain Eukaryota; kingdom Viridiplantae; phylum Streptophyta; class Magnoliopsida; order Ericales; family Ebenaceae; genus Diospyros; species Diospyros kaki. The sequence goes on from BSEG01000016.1 coordinate 39,330,111, forward strand.
AGGTCAAACCTTAGCATGATAGATCTAGGTTCTGGTTAAATCAAAACAAGTCAGATATGGGTTAAATCTAATTGAATTGGTCAAATCAGATATAGGTTAGATCTAATGGATCGAACCAGGGATGGGTCAAACCTGAAGCGGGTCGAGTCAGACCGATCGGGTTAGATCAACCCAGATCTGGCAACTACTGCAGAGGCAGCGATGGTCGTTGTGGCGGCTAAGGAAAGCCAGGCAATGGCCGGTGGCTATGCGAGGAAGTTGGCAACGGCGGCGGCATGGCAGGATCTGGCCAACGCAAGGGCCGATTAGGCCGGCGATGATGTCTAGGAGGAGATGGTGATCGGTAGTTAGGGCGCGGGGAAGCAACGCTGTGGCTCGCGATCAATGGCGGAGTAGGCGCTGGAGGCGGTTGCAAAAGGGGTGATGGTGGCTGTCGAAGGTGGTGGCGACGTTGGAAGGCAACAGTGGCCGGTAGCTGTTCGCGCGCAGGGTTTGCAGAGAAAGGAAGGAAGAAAAAGAAGAAGAAGAAGAAGAAAGAGAAGAAAGAAGAAGAAATAAGAGAAAAAGGAAAAAAAAAGGGAGAAGAAAAATAATTTTCTCTTCTTTATGGGAAAAATGTGCTTTATTATTCTAGAAATTTTAGCAAGAAGAAGAAAATTATCCAGACAAGCGAAAGTTGAGTTCGGAGCTTTTTCGGGCATTTATAGTCCCGACCCTATGTTTTGAAACATGGAGCAACGTAAGGTTCGAAATAAAATTATGGGAATTAGGTTTCGAAATAGAATGCTAAGATGTTTCAAAATAAGATGTTTTGGCAAACTGTTGTTAGAGGCTAGTGATGGGACATTTTGGAATAGTTATGTCTGTAATAAGACTCGTATGAAGAGCCTAATGAGAATGATCTGCCAGACATAGTGAGAGCTTGTGATAGCTCAAAGGATTGGGTTGCGTGATAGTGCAACATGAACGAATGATTACGTGTGGATTACACTAAGACACAAAGTGAACTACCCAATGTAAGACTTGGAGCTGGCAGCTGTGGTGTAACACCCCGTCCCATCGAAGGGCGTGCCACTATGCTGGGGCCCATCGTATACATACATAATCCCTTTGCTTATACATTTCTCATACATCATATGCCGTATGTCAAAGGGAAACCCCCCAGCAAATCATTAAAAATACGGAAGCGATAATCGAAACCTGATATGGTACATACTCAACTCACTATATTTAAAACAATATAAGAATTTGTACCATATATTACCATCATATCCTTAAATACATAAATACATTGATACATATCTCCCGAGATAACATCTAACACCCTAGGTGCAATCATATGAAACCTCAAATACATACATCATCATTTCTCAATAAATAAAATACTGAAATCTCCTGCTGAATCCATCGGCCACACCATCACGTGCCGTCATATCTCAACATGTTCCTTGCCCTAACTGCAAGTCTCAACTGGAACGTTGAATGTTCCAGGGGCATAACCCATTAGAAGATGAAACTTCTAGTGAGGGTCCAAAAACATATATATGATGCATGATGCAATAACATGAATAAACATATACCCATAATGTAACTTCCCAGGCATCCCCAGCCCGGCTAGGAATCCTAGGCAAATCCTGAACCTCTGCGGGATAGGCCTAACGTTATTCCCTCAATGCCCTAGGGGAATTACGGCTACACTCTGAGGGTATCATCCCAACCCCATGCACAAGTTTCAATATAACAATAATATCGTGCATTGTAAATATCACGACTTTTAATGCAATATGAGAAATGAATATTGCAATTCATAATAACATGCATATATAACAAACATATCATGAATATAAGTTCTTGTGAGAATACCACTCACCTTTGTCCAAAGATCAAGATACCTCGAAAAGCGTGCATCGCCTCGATATGCGTGCTCCATCTTGATTCTCGTGCCAACTCTCAAAAGTTATACCAATCTTATCATCTCGATCTCCTCAATCATAAAATAATATTTAATTACTAAATATCCTCAAAATTCCTTTTATTTCCTATTTCCTTTCATTTTCCTTCATTTTTCCTTCTAAAAATCCCAATAAATATATCAAGACTATTTCCTCAAATCTAACTTCACAACAATTCATTATATGCTATGAACTTACAAGGAAAAATACTGAACTTACCTGGATATTGCGTTTTCACGCAAAACGATGCTCTTTGGTGCAAAAACTGAGACATCGGGAATCCCAAATCCCAATCTTTTTGCACAAACCTCCATAAAATATTTTTCTCTATTTTTTAGGATTTTTTTCAGATTTTTCCAAGGCCCCACGCGCCCACACGTGCTAGGGCAACTGGGCGCGCGTGAAGCACGGCGCGTGACCGGCACGCGCCGGTCGTCTTTTCCGGCGCTCCGGTCGCTGGCGATCTAGAGAAACGGTGCCATCTTCTTCCTCACTTGAATTCTATCACGATGGCATGGATTTCAGGCCGAAAGGAACACCGGATCACGGCCAACCAGCCGTTTAAAGGTTCGGCCAGGCAGACCCCCTCCCGACTCCGGCAAGGCCTCGAAACCCCATCAAATCACCACCAAAATTCTCCAAATTTTCCAGAATTTCTCTACCTCTCATGGGCTTCAAAAACCCTATGCTTTGAGCCTCCAATTCATTTTATAGAGCCTTCAATTTTGAAGCTCAAAAACCCTAAATTTTTTACCTCCATAGATCTCCTATTTATAGGCATCCTCGATGCCTCTAATGCCTTTGGTCGTTTTACCCGACCTCTTAGGAGCTTAAACCTCCCTCATATGGCCCTTGAATCGACCCTTGGCAACCACAAAACCAAGTTGCAGGCGCCCGACCATTCGGCCGAATCCTTTGTCGGATTTTCGCTTTTTCCGACCACTCGAGTGGTCGATGACGCCTCTTGCCTTTACAAAGGTTGGTCTCCCGACCAAGCCTCACACAACCCGTGCCTCAAATTTCTGGTCGGCGACCGTTCGTGCCATGGTCGAATTTCCTTTGGATAATTTTGCAAAATTGCAGTTTAGCCCCTCTAGTTTTGGCTATTTCATTTTAGCCCATTTCACTTAACCCCTCAACTTTCCTTTATTGTATTTAGGCCCCTCAAGACCTAAAACATCATTTTGACCCTTGAGGATTCCGAAACAACTTTGTTTCGGCCTCCCTCTAGCAATTTCTAAAAACTACACTTAGGCCCGAATCTTCGTTTTGGCCTTAAACCCATTCGTTTCTTCCTGAAACCTTTGAAGGGTTGTTCCTCATGAAAAACCGAAGCTCCCTCAAGCTTCCGTTGACTTCCGAGAAGTCGTCTATGACAATTCGGTATTGCAGCCTAATTGGCAGCTGCCTTTTTAGCTGTACCGAAAACTGTTCCCGATCCGATTTCTTTCGGCACCATAAATCCTATCTCGGGGTGCTCATTAATACCATATCATTTTCCTTTGGTATTTCGGCTCCAGGGTACTCCCGACAGTCGATTCAGTCATCTATACGGTAATAAATTACCGTTATACCCTCAATTTATCCTTAAATTTAATTTTTGACCCAAGATAAATTACCCTTGAGTCCTTTAGAATTTCTCGGGTATTACATGTGGTATGTGCTTTTGAGGTTATGGAGGCATTACTAGTATGGTGAGACATTTGATGTGTTCACGAACCACGAGGAGCCTGACATATGTGTTCTCTCAGAAGGAGCTGAACAAGAGGCAGCGATGGTGGATGGAGTTCCTTGAGGACTACGACTGCATTACTCAGGAGAGTGGCAGTGAGATGCCTGAAGCTTTGAGTAGGAATATGCCTATTGTAACTGGGTGGATAGCCATGAGTGACAGTTGTTGAAGGCTTTTAACCTGCTAACTATGAGTGTAGTGTCAAAGGGACTATTTGTTTTTATCGTTGGCCTAACGGTTTATCTGGAACTGGTGAATGAAATACGAAAGGCATGCGTGGTTGACAAGTGTACTTGTTTATGAATTGATGATCATGGCCAGACAAAGGGTTTTGATTTTGAGATGCGGGATAGCATTTTCAAAAGTGTCGGGGTAGAGTGTGCGTACCTAAAAATTTTGGAAAGTGTGTGGTCATCTGAATAGAGCCACAATAGAAATTAGGATGGTTGCTAGGGTTGAAATTATACGTGGTCGAGGTGTTCAGGCAATAAGTTGTGTTTGGCCTTAGTTACTTGGTCGATCATGTGCAAATTTTGAAGACGGAATTTATTGAGTAGAGACTGTAACATCCCGTATTTTTTTGTAAATCTCATAATTTTGGAGATAAATAGTAGTTATTGATTTCAGTATTTGGGGCTAATGATGTTGGAAGCAGTCAAATTGAAAATAAATTATGAAATAATTTGTGTAGAAGCCCGAATGAATATTAGTACCGAATGGTTGTAGGGGGCCTCTGGGAAGCTGAGGAGACCCTAGAGGTGATTCAGTTTTGCCAATGAGGCAACCCTGAAGTATTTTTTGGTGGAATAAAGATCCTGTGTAGGCGCATGGACAAAATCGACCTTTATCGAGTAAATCTTGAATTATTAATCTTGAAATTTCGATATTTTAATCAAAATAAAATTGATATTGAGGATGTAATTGTAATGTAAAAGGTTGAAGTGAGAATATGAATATAATAGGTAATTTTTATTATATAATGAATTATATGTGCGTGTGTGTAGTGAGATATATGGTATATGGGTGTGTAAGTAAGCTTTATAACATGTATATGCATGGCCAAGTCTCTGGCTGAATTCAGTGGGTTCACTTGACTTGAGGAATATTATATATGTAATGCAAATACTCATGGAACTTGATGAGAAAATGAATGATGGACTACTAAATGCTGCCTAGGAAATTGAAGGAATAAAATGATGATGTTTTGCAGAGACATAATTAGCCTTGTGTCTTGTGAGGATAAAACAGTAGATGAGACCATGGATTGAGATGTGGAAACAAAGGACAGTTGAGGCTATAAATAGGTGGGCATGGGAGTTAAATGGAAGGCATGAAGTAAGGGAAGCAGGAAAGGTGGCTGAGAGCTTGGAAATGAAATTTCGACAATAAGGTATATTAATTTCAAAACTAATTTACGGAGTAGGACCTACTGACATAACCCTGGATTATGGTGACACCCGGTAGTGAGGATGGGGCGTCACAAATTTGAAAATAGCCCACATTTCCAAAAACCAAAGAGTGAAAATGAGAGGAGCAATGAGTCCTCACGACCGACGATTGAGAAGAAGAAGAGTGTGGTTGTGAGGAAAAAGAGAAGTGTGGTCGGTGATCACAAGGAGGAGAAAAGTGGTCACCGATCACGAAAAGGAGAAGGAGGATGACCAACAAAGATGTTTGAGGAGAAGCATGGTAGCGACAAAGCTTTAGGAAATTTGGGAGAGATAGAAAGAGAGAAAGAGAGACAAGGGCAGACAATTAGAAGAATGTGGGTTTGGGGGCGGGGTTCACATGCGACAGATTATTTCTATAGAAAATAATGATAATTAAACACTCTTAATTGATAATTTTTATATAAATCATTTCTAGATAATTCAATTACCTAGAATTTATTTTCTTTTCACGCAAGTTCTATGCCTACAATCAAACACTCCCTTAGTATTTTTTTTTTTTTTAACCATCACTCTTAAGGTTAAGTGTATATATACATGGTATTTACACAATAATTGCGATCATTAATAAAAAATAAAATATAAATAAATATATTATATCTTTCTTTTTTAAGACTCTGGTCCTCTTTCTCTTTATTTTCTCCTTTCTCATTTCTCAATCTAATTAAAAACACACACATATATATATGTATATATATGTATATATATATTTAAAAAAATGCACTAAAAATTAAATTACTTCTAAAAGTTTGAGGGATACTACCATCACTACACCCATTTGGGAATGCTAAAAAATTAGCAAATTTATTGAATCGATATTAGATACGTATCTTCTCTAAAAAATCTCTATGTTTACTCGATTAACCCAAAAAGTCTCTAAATTTTACTTAAGTAACATTCTGTATTACTCGAATAATAAATAAAGAAACAAGGAGTTTCAAAATCTTACTAAGTAATATGTTGTATTACTTGAGTAACTAAGGCATGAATTTCAAACTTGAAAAAATGCAAAGATCGCTACTCGAATAATATTCTGATGTTACTCATAATCCACATGACCTAAAAATTTGAAAATTTTAGATGTAAGGTCACATTTAATGTAGCCTGCAACTGTATTTAATGCACTCTAAATGAATCCTTGATACATTCTTCTTTAGGTTGCATTTGTTAAAATGAACAAAATACGAGATATCAAGATAAATTTGAAATTTTTTTCGGATCAAGATATGAAATAATCAAGATAAGGCTGAAAAACTTTTTAAGATTTCTATCAGATTGTTTGTTAATTTTTTTGGAATTCACTGATAATTATACTTTTTATTTCTATATATTTATTAATGTATATGATAAGTATCAAGATAAGAGTTTCTTTATCAAAGTATCTCTATTATCAAATTTATTTAAAATTGTTTGTTAATATCAACAATAAATTTATTATTAAAATTGTATTTTATGTTTAATATGAATTGTCAAAAAATAAAATTAAAAATAATTTTTTATTTTCTAAATTCATTTTCAAAAATAGATTTAAAAAAAGTTGAAAGTAGAAATAATTATTGTTGGAATTACAATAATTCTACCTAGATAATTAAAACTGGCCAAAACATATTTTCATAATAGATAATAAAATATAAAATTGAATAAAATAATTTAAAAATTGGTGAAATGAATTGTATTAGTTAATAAAATATATATATAGAGAGAGAGAGAGAAATTTAAATTTTAAAAATTAGTGAAAGGAATAATGTCATTTAAATTTTAAAAATTGTCAAAACATATATATAACAATTTAAAAATATATTAAATAATATTAATTATAAGACTTAAATGAATAAGTTCTTTTATTAAATTTAAATTTTTAAAATAAATTAAATGACATTAACTATCCTATAAGGGACATATAGGTAATTGAGACTTATCTACAAAATATCAGATAAATTTATCTTTATAGAGGGAAATAAGAGATCACGTAAGAGTTTTTTGGGAGATGGTCAAATAAGTTTAACAAATATGTTAGAAAGGCCAAGCATCTTAAATGCTTTCTATATCTGACTTTTTTTTTCCCTCTTATCTTAGTTAACAAATATCTCTTCACATTATTCTATAATTGTCATGTATTTTAATTTACTGCAACTCATATTACCCTTACTGAGTCCCCGGGACTCACCCCTGTATTTTCCCACTAACCCAACATGTGGCTCAGGATTTGAGAAAGGAAAGACGGTGCTGATAGATGAGCCGCTAGTTGGCAGCGACCGTTAATCATGGGGGGTGTGGGTTAACCTTGAATGTTAAAAATATAATATAACTACTGTGTGATAACTGTGAGTGTCGGATATGGCTTAACTTGAAGTAAACCGGAACCAAGTTAAGGTTCCCACTATGAGTAAACCCAGTAGGGTAGGGAACTTGTACCTGTCGGTTACGGCTGAAAACTGAGATATGTTTAATTATATTTGGTGGTTGAAGAAATTTATTGGGCTTGTTGATATAATTTGTTTGAAATTGGATTTATGCTCCAAGGGCCTAATCAGGGACGAGGCTCGGGGTGAGTTTTTGCTGTCCTCGCAATTAACTCCCGAGCTCCCATCCGGTTAAAGGCGACGAAGCCTGGACCCCACCTAGGGCGCCCATATTATTTTAAAGATTTATATTGGTAAGGGCATAGTCGTCCTTCGGTGCAAGCCCAGATTGTAATGTGTGTCATGGTGGCACCTGTTAGTGGGGCCGGGGCGCCACAATGAGTGTTCCGAGATAGGATTTGTGGTATTAAAAGAAATCGGAGCTAAGACGATTTTCAGTACAGTTAAAATACAACTATGATTTAGACTAAAAAATCAAATTTTCGTAGAGGACTTTCGGAAAGTCAACGGAACCCTGAAGGGGTTTCGATTTTTCGTAAGGATCAACCTTGAAGTGGTTTCGGGATGAAACAATGGCCCGGTGAAAGCACTAGGATGAAATCATCTTTATCAAGAAATCTTGGAATTATTAATTTTGCATTTTCGATATTGCAATATAAATTAATTTCATGTTTGAGGATAAATTACAATTAGAGAAATACCTAAATTAAATATGAGATTTAAATGTGTAATTTTTATATATATATATATATATTAGTATAATATATATATATATGAGAGGTACTTTTGTAGCATTTAAGGGTATTGGGCTGAGAGAAGCGTCGAAAGAAAGAGTGATGGCTAGAATTGCTGCAAGTTGAAAGCTATTGGCAGACAAGATTGAGGAAATTTCACAAGAAAATTCAAAGCAATTTGAGAAAGAAATTCGGGAGATTAATATATGTGTGTGTGTGTGTGTATACTTGCGTATTTGGAGGCCAAGCATTTACAGTGAATGTGAGTAATTAAATCTAATTTTCTCTCATTTTAAAACCATGACCTAGAGGGAGAGATCGAGAGTGTGAGCAGAAAGAGAAGGAAGATCGAGAAAGAGAGATGGAGGCTGGCCGGTTGCGGCGATAAGAGAAAGCAACAACAAACGGCCATTGCTGCAAGCTTCACGCGGCCATGGCCGACTCAAAGCAGGATGGCGAGCAGGGCAGCGGGGGTGCAAGGTGGCGGTTGGAAGAGACAGAGATGGCCAGATGCGCGACCATGGTAGTGCGCAGTAACTGCAAGCTGTGAAGCAGCGTGGCCGGCGGCTGTGGAGTGGGGTCAGGGGTGGTTGGCGAGGCTGGTGGAAACCCAAGCGGAGGCTAGCAGAGGCCAAGCGACGGTGGCTGTGAGGCTGTCGTGCGAGCAGGTCGAGTACAGGGCAAGAAGGAAAAAAAAGGGAAGAATGAGGATGAAAGAAAAAGAAAAAAAGAAAGAAAAGAAGAAAAAAATAAAAATATATGAAAAATTTTATAAAATCTAGGACTTAATTTAAGACTTGAGGAGCATGTTGAAGGCAGGAAATTATCGGGCACGCGTTTCGAGATTAGAACATGCTACCAAGGAAGCCTAAAAAGCTAAGTTAAAGTGAGTAAAAAATTTTAAAAATTAGGAAAGTTATTTTATGAATTGTTATAGACAAATATTGGATCATATTTGAGAAATATTTAATTTGGATTTATTGAGAAAAAATATGAAGAAATAGAGAAAAATGCAAAAAATTTATGAAAAAATAGATTTTAATATTTATTTGAATAATATGATGAATATGATGCTTTGTGGTTCAAATTAAGTGATTGTGTGACTTTCGAGATTTAGCATGCAAATCGAGATAATACACATTTTTTGAGGTGGTTTGAATTTTAAGCTAAAAGGTAAGTGGTTCGACCTAATATCCAATTTGACGTAAATGATTTTATTATGTTGTCATGCCTTAATATGAGTATGTCATGTAAATTATATTTACATGATATGATGAAATGTACATATGTACACGATGATATTATTGATCATGCATTCGCATAAGAGTTTGAGAGTACAAGTCAAGACTGCTGTTTTTCCAAGAGTGCACCCATACACTTCGGCCTGGTAAGAAGACTGTAAAAATAGAGAGTAGCAATAAGGTACAATTAACTCAAATTGAAATGAAATGAAAAATGATATTTTGCATCCATACACGAAATATGTTTATTGTTCCCTTACTTAGATGATTCATCATCTAATCTAGATTTTGCCTCCAGAATATTCAAACTTTCATATGAAGATTGTAGGCAGAAACGAGGATAAATGAAACATGAAATAACACTTAGCAAAATGCATGATGAATTGAATGTACGTTATGTAACCCATGTATTTAAGTTTTGCTATTTTGAATTCTAAACGTTTTGAGGAACGATAATGTATAATCCTATTGGTTAATGTTAAAGTTAAGGTTCGATTCTAACTTCCGCATTTAATGTTTATGATGATTCTCTTTCGAAATAAATGTATAAAAATTTTGGGATGGATAAGAGCAATTATATGATTTAGTCATACTTTTAAATAAAAAAAAATTATTATTCTAAATTATAATACACCTGAAAAATTGAAGTGTTACAATTCTTATTCATTTATGTATATGTGAAAATCAGGAATATACTCTTCTTTGTATTTAACTTACTTTTCAGGACTTTTAGCATTGAGAACATTTTTCTCTTCAATTCTTTCTCTCAAATTATATTTCATTTTATTCAAAAGTTTTTTAATTGGGTTATTGCTTCAGCCCTTCGAAAAAAATGTTATAATTGAGTTATTGCTTTAGCCCTTCAAAAAAACGTTGTAAGAGGGTTATTGTTTCAGCTCATCAAAAAGCACTATAAGATTATAACTATGGCTGCCAAAAACTAAAAGGCTTGTAAAGAGAATAGTATTTGACTCTACAATGAATTTGAAAAACCTTTAATGTAAAATTAAAATAATAGATACTTGATCGAATTACTATAAATATTTATGTACAATCTTCTCTCTTTTGAATTTATTTATTATATTATAATTTTAAAAAATAATTTTTGAGGAGTTTAATTCACTCTCTCTTTTAAATTAATAAGTTTTTTAAGATTAAATAATTAATTTACCCTTTATTTATCTCTTTTTTTGATTTAATTAAAAAATAAAAATAAAAAATTAAATTAACACCAGCCATGAAAGGTGGATCATCTTGTGGGGGCGGGGCTCTGACTGACAGGTTGTTCAACCAGGGCCCACCGCCCAAGTTGATAATAATAATAATAATAATAATAATAACCCAGGGAAAAGTAATTTAATATAAAACGTGATTATAAGCTAATATAATAGTTTATTAGGATTTTATACATTAAAAGAATTCATCAAAATAATTGCACAAGCTGTCACTCTCATATTGTGCTTGGCCAGAGGGCCACCCTGCTGATCAATTCTTCACTGTTCTTGAGTTGATCCAATGGACATGATGACCATGATATACACAGCAAATAATAATTTTAATAGTGGTGCTGACGAGGAGGACAACGATAATACAGGGCAACTATCATTAAAGATTGTTAAAAGATGGCTTAAGAAAAATAATCCGCGGTTGAGTAACTTCCAAAACTATTCAGCCTAACTGATCTGTCACCAACTGCAGCCGCAGACCAACACTTGGTCTCCCAATTCGCTCTCGGTTAATCGTTATCTATGGAGCCCAGATAAGAATTTCCGGGAAAATACCCACTTCTTCTTTCGTGGTCTACATGGAGATTTGGTGCCAGTCGAGGGTTTGAGCAAGAAAAAAACCCTTGATTTTGTGGACGTTTCGTGTGTGTTTGGGGCTAGTTTTCCAGATGGGTTTCTAAGGGATCTATCTGGGTAGGATACGAAGCTTTACTATTTATAGCCATGGAGCCACCGAGGGGGTTCCTGGCTTCTCTATGGAACTTCATCTGTTTCCTGCCTTATTTCATAGGCCTTCTGCTTCTCGGCTTCATTAAAGGTTGGTGTTGATTTATTCCTTTTTTCAGGGTTTTTCTTATTCTAGCATGATTTTGTCTACTGTTCTTGTTTTCTTTTTCCCTTCAAATTGGTAATTTGTGTGTTCAAATTGGGCTTGTATTTTGTGTGCAAAGTTCATTCTCTGCCACCAGGAAGAAATTCATTGCAAAATCTGCTCTCTCTCTCTCTCTCTCTTTCCCTCCCTCTCTCCCCCCATATTATTGATCTACCACTTTTGAATTAATCTGGTTGCTCATGGTTATTTTCTTGCTATCAACTGCAAGTGTCAAGGTTGTATTTGGTGCCGCTGGCTCTAATACAGAAATCATGCCTATTTTTATGCCAAGCCTTTCTTTCCAGTCTCTTCACTTGATTCAGAATAATTACCAAATGTGATAGTTACTGGTTCTAGTGTATTCAATTTTTCAGTTTTTAAGGAGAATTGATAATTGAATAGATTCCACAACATGTCTCTGGATTTATTGTACTAGGAAGCCCAGTAGTGTGTTTCAAGGAATGAATGTAATCCTGGAGAAATGTCCATGTGCTTATGTCAAAATTTTTTTTCAGGTATCGTCTTCTGCCCGTTGATATGTCTCATTATGACCGTTGGAATCTCTGCAATAATTTTGAGTCTCTGGCCTATGCACTTTTTCTGGACAAATTATTGCATTTTAAGGTGTAGTATTGGCCCTTCACCTTCCACACTCGTATATCCTTTGTTTACCCTATAATCTTGTCTAATTTGTGGTAATTTCCTTGTACTCCTTAAATGCCAGAACAAAGCTGTTTGGACCGATTTTGAAGATTGTACTCTGCTTATGCGTTACTGTTCTACTGATTGTGTGGCCATTCGTCGGCATTGTTGGAAGTATTATTGGAGGTGCAGTGTATGGCTTTCTTGTTCCAATATTTAGAACTTTCAAAGCTGTTGATGAAGGGAAGACTGATAAATTTTTTCACTGCCTTTATGTATGTATGCTCAGATGCCCCTTAAGGTTAGACTTCTAATTGTTTTTCTCTGTGTTGCATTTGTAATGCAAATTTCATTGAAATATGATGCAGGATGGAACTTGGGACACTGTCAAAGATAGCTTTACTGCCATCCAGGATTTTAAGGACGTGTGTTACCATTCATATTTCTCATTTATGGATGACCTACGGCAGCCTCAAGAGGGAAAATATTATGAGATCAGGTATGCTGTGTTTTTGGTTAATGCTTGGAAGTTGGAACTATTCCTTTGTGTGGACAGTTTTTCAGCTATAAGAACTGAAGTACAATATTTACTCTGCTGTTGAAATCCTTCCAATCAGGAAAATGGGCAGTTTTGTTGGATCCCTTGAAATATCAAATTATTAAGCAGGAAAAAGCTTGATTCAGCAAAGCTCTTTTTTTTCATCCTGTTGTATATATGATTGAAATGTTAACATTTCCTATTGTTTTGGTGCATTTTCTTCTTGATACTGCCCCGACCAATCTTCTCTTACATTTGAATGTTTGTTCTTCTCTGCTTTTGGATCTGGATATTAACATTCCAATCATAACTTGTGCTTTGGCAGCTTAAATCCATCACCACTTCCACCAGTGAAATACGAAACTTGGCGACTAATTTCAGACCATGAAATGTGTTCTTCATGAAGTTTTGATTATTTTCATGGAGATGAAAGTGGATTCTAATTTCCATACAGCATAAAAAAAATGCTCTTCTTCAAGCAATTAATTTCTCCTCTTTCACGACTAAACCTTTTCCCTATATTGTGCTTGGCAAAGAAATATTGCACTTCTTTTATGCTAATTTTCAAAATGGCAGATAGAGAATCAATGAATGAAGAGTAATTTGGAATGTATGACATTGTTGTGTCGACTTGCTTTCTCTGTGTTATATCGGTTTGTGTTGGCAGTCCTACTCTGCATAATGGAATCCTCAAAAAATATTTTGCAGATTGATCTATCTTCCAGGAGCTATTGTAGCTGGCATTCTTGGTTTCATGGTTGACATGCCAGTGATCTCTGTTGTTGCCCTATGCAAAAGCCCTGTCATGTTGTTCAAGGGGTGGCATCGTTTGTTTCACGACTGTATTGGTCGAGAAGGCCCTTTCTTGGAGACCTTTTGTGTTCCACTAGCTGGCCTGTCCATCCTGGTCTGGCCTGCGGCTGTTGTTGGGGCTGTATTAGGCTCCATGGTATCAGCTATCTTCTTAGGTGCTTATGCAGCAGTGGTGGTATATCAGGTTAACCACAATTACTTTCACAGGTTTCTCTATTTTAGTAATTTTCTTTTCAATTTTTTTGGTGGTTGACCTCTTTTTCCTGTTATATCATTAGAGATAAGTGAATTTGTAGTGGCCAAAGAATATTGAAACAAAATGGACTAAAGAGAAAACAAATCAGAAGCTAACACCTCCATAGTATAAACTTTGAATAAATGGTAAACGGGAACAAAGACACCCCCAGCTTCTTCATTCTATATCATTTTAGACAAAACCAACTCCAACTCGTGCATGCATGTGAAACTAATGTCGTGGCATCATCGCCTGTGTCATATTTGATCTGATCTTGAGGAGGCTACTCGTATTGGATGCCTCGGACTCATCTCAAATGCTGAGGAATATGCCTTTTGATTTGCTTTCTATATGAATTTGCAAACTGATTTCTAGTTTTATTTTGTTTTTGACTATGGATTATTTTTTCAGGAGTCTTCTTTTCGGTTTGGGCTTCGCTATATTATTGCTTCCTTGTCCATTTATGATGAATACAGCAATGATATTCTTGACATGCGAGAAGGATCCTGCTTTCCTAGGTTCTATTGAACACCCTATATTGTACTTCTTTCAATGTTTTTCCTTTTTTCCTATTCTCACAAAATTCTGTTATGTACATACAGGCCTCAGTATCGAAAAAGAGGCGTGCCAGCTGAAGCCGGGTCTCGTTCATCGTCATTCTCAAGGGCCGTTTCTATCAAAAATCCTCTCTGTCGTACAGCGTCAATTGCAAGTCCTAGGATTGAATTGAAGCCACTTGAGGTATTTTGTTAATTTTCCGTTTAGTATTTATTATATTGGAGTTCATCTCTTTGTCCATTGTATCTGGTTACCTAGCTCTCATTATGATCATGGATGCTAATCGTCCCAAATACTTGTCCACTGCAGCTACTTGATGACTTATTTAAGGAGTGTCAACGACACGGGGAAATAATGGTTTCCAAAGGACTAATAAATCTTAAGGACATGGAAAAGACCAATTCTAAAAAAGATAGTGGTGGAGTCATAGGCATTGGCTTGCCTGCTTATTCCCTTCTCCACACACTAATTCGTTCTGCAAAGGCTAACTCTGCCGGTTTATTACTAAGTGAGTCCAAATAACGCGTCTCTCTTATAACTTTTTTCCCTGCCCAATATCCAATTGAGCTGACAGCTCTGCAAGGAAATCATTTTGGAAATTTCTCCATTGATGCAGGAGATAATGTTACCGAGATAACCAGCGCGAACAGACCCAAAGAGGCCTTCTTTGATTGGTTTTTCAATCCACTCCTGGTCATCAAAGACCAAATCAAAGCCCAAAACCTTTCTGAGGTTGAAGAGGACTACCTTGGGATTTTAGTTCTGCTGGGTGGGGATCCTGAGCGGATGAGAAGCTCAACTATTGATTTTGCACCTGATTCTGAACGTAAGCGAGCTGAACTTGATGCACTTGCTCGAAGGTAGCAAAGCAAAATTTGTGAGTTTTTTTTTTTTTTTGAAAAAACAAATGCTAAATTTTAATGCCCTTAAGTGAAACTTCTTCATTTCCCGCACTGATAACATTTTGTTTCGCTTATTTTCCACTCAGGCTTCGAGGGATTACCAAATCTTTCTCTAGGTTTCCAACATTCAGGCGTCGGTTTGATGATAGCGTAATGATCATATCCGAAGATCTTGCCAAGAAAAATGGAGGCAGCAGATCGATTAACGGGCAGCAACCTGTTCAGAGGTCTAAAAGCGCCTTCATGAGGATGTTTAGCCATAAATCTTTTAAAAGAACAGGCAGTCAAAAATCTTCCCAAGAGTCTGATGTAGTCATTGAAAGAGATGAAGAAATTGCCTGATGTTGAAATGGTATGCAATTTCCTTAGCACATATTAATTGTTGGAGCTGTTCATATTACAGGATTTGATGTGAGTCCTCTTTCTTTTCTCATTTGAATATGGGAGAATGCACTACTATTTGTAGATGGAAGTTTCTTGGCTTTTTTCCCGAACCAGAAAATTAATTCGTAATAGGAGATGTCATGTATATCAAGAAAATCCATTCAACCAGCACAATCGTTGTTGTGCATTCTTTGTGACCTGAAGTATGCAAATTTGTTGTCCAACCCTGTTGACTTATAAGAGCCTTGCAGAAGATAAGGTCATAGAACGAAGAATTAAGGGCTTGGAATGTTGTTGTTTTTGTTGTTGTTGATCTGGATTATCATCTTTCAACTGTTCAATATTGTAAGTTTCGTGCCTGAGATTGTGAGGCAAATTGCTGGCTTGAGCCTCCATTTTTCAGTGCTGATTGCTCAATATTTCTATGTTTAGCATTCTGCTGGGTGTTGATCGTATTCTTTAACGATATGTCAACTGGAAGTCGCATCTCTTTGTGGTAACCTGATGTTTGACGTCCAATGAATTGATTTAAGTGTATGATTTGTAAAATTGTGGAGCACCAACTTGTTGAAAGGTTGCTCTTTTGAGAGCTTTGGCAGCTGCCCTGAAAATTACTAGTTAAGAGGATCGAAACTGATGCAGCATGCACTGTTGCTGCGCCGTGTGTATCTGAACCCTTAGAATAAAATTGATCTCTATATTATCTGAAAGTGAAGACGGCGAATGAATGGTTGGTCTATGTAGATCAAAAGTTGTGGAAGACAGAATAATTAATGGGGAGAAGAATTTGGAAATTAAAAGATTTTGGGTTTTTAACTCGTGATAGAATTTGGAAAAAATCCTGTTATACGTGTTGATCGACTTCCACCAGCTTCAGCTTCTCCGGCGAACTGGAAGCCCGGGGGGCTCCTGCAGATTTCGTCGTATGTCCGGTGACAATCACCCAGAGGCAGAACTTATCTTTTTATTTAAATAAAAGGTAAAAAGTAAATAAAAAAACAACGGTATTCAATTCTTTATTGAAAAGGCAGCATTTTTATCCAAGTTAATTATAAGAACCCATATCATATGTATCTAGAATTTATACCCACAAATTAAACTAGAGATACTGAATGAGATATTCAAATTTAATGTCAGACACAAACAAACAGAGAATTCTTAAAACAATCGAAACTATATATATATGAAACAATCATCACTATTAAATATTTAATTAATTCTGCTAATTAAAACCCAAGCAAGCTAGAAGCTACCTGAGCAACGATTCCGTAGACCAAAAGTTCAGGCAGTGCAGAAGAACCAGAACCAGAAGAAGAAGAAGTACAGCCGTTGCCGCCGGAGCTCAGCTGGAGCCGGAGTCCGCGCTGAACATCATCTTGATGCTCATTTTCTTGCCTTTCTGGCAGTGGCCAGCCGCTAGCTTCACTGATGAAGTAGAAGGGCCCTTGCCGGTCGAGTTTGACGACGGTGTCGTCGCCGGTGTTGGAGAAGAAGATGGGACGAATGGAGTTGCATTTCATGTACTTCTCCTCACTCACCTCCATCGCCTGAGTCCTTCCTGTACCTAAAATCTGATGTATTTATCAAAACCATGCAATATATATATCAAATAACCACTCGAAATAAAAAATCTATGTTTTCAGTGTCTTTTTTTTTCTTTTTAACATGATTTTCGTGTTTACGAAAAAAGGAAAGCACATAGATTTCTTCCACAAATTTTGTTTGTTGGGGAGTAAGACCAGGTCAATAGAGATAACCGTTAACATGGTTGATCCCCACTACCTCCATGACCATCACTGCAGCCATAACTGCCTTAACACCATGTTTATATGAATTGGAAGTAATATATGATAATTGAATTATCGTCTTGGGTGATAACTTGGAAGACATGATTTAAAAGTAAAAAAAAAAAAAGAAAACACAGAGATTTCTTCCACGAATTTTGTTTGTTGGTGGGTAAGACCAGGTCAGAAGAGATAACCGTTAATGTAGTTGTCCTCCCACTACCTCCATGACCATCACTGCAGCGATAACTGCCCTAATACCACCCAGCAGTTGCTCCATTATTCGCTTATAAACTGAACCCCAACCCACCAAATTCACACACATTATTAACAAAAGACCTCAAGAATCTCCATTCATTAATGGCTTCTCTCTCCGCCGCCCCCATGCTGCTCTTTCTCCTCCTCCTCGCCCTCACCTCTAATTCCTCCTCCGCCGCCGCCGCTTCCTTCCACTTCCAAGTCGGCGGCACCCGAGGCTGGGCCGTCCCACCGCCCAACGACACCCGAATATACAACGACTGGGCCTCCGACAACAGGTTCCGTGTCGGCGACACCATCCGTAAGCAACAATATATACATGTATATATAATTGATTGATTTCAAGTGGTTGTGATCTGATATTGCATGGTTTTGATGAACTATATCAGATTTTAGATACAGGAAGGACTCGGTGATGGAAGTGAGTGAGGAGGAGTACAAGAAATGCAACTCCACGCGCCCCATCTTCTTCTCCAACACGGGCGACAGCGTCGTCAAACTTGACCGGCAAGGGTCCTTCTACTTCATCAGTGGGGCGGCTGGCCACTGCCAGAAAGGCCAGAAAATGATCGTCAAGGTGATGTCCAGCCCGGACTCCGGCTCCAGCTCCGGCGGCAGCGGCAGCACTTCTACTTCCGATTCTGGTTATTCTGCACTACCGCAACTTTTGGCCTATGGAGTCGTTGCTCAGTTGGCTTTCTCATGCCTCTTCTAGCTTGCTTAATTGGGTTTTAATTAGCAGAATTAATTAATTAATTAATTAATAGTGATCGTTGTTTCACATATATATATATATATATAGTTTCCATTGGTTTAGGAATTCTCTGTTTGTTTGTGTCTGACATTAAATTTGAATATCTTATTCAGTATCTCTAGTTTAATTTGCGGGTATATCTACGTTCTACATACATATGATATGGGTTCTTATAATTAACTCGATCGGATAAAAATGCTGCCTTTTGGATAAAGAATTAAATACCGTTGGTTTTGTATTTAGGTTTACCTTTTATTTACAAATTTTATCCCCCTAAATCTTCCGATCACAAAAGATATATAAGTTCTGACTCTGGGTGATTGTCACCGAAGTACGTACGACGGAATCTGCAAGAGTACCGGCTTCCAGTTGGCCGGAGAAGCTGGTGGAAGTCGATCGACACATATAATAGGATCTTTTTCTAAATTCTAGATCACGAGTTCAAAACCCAAAATATTAATTTCCAAATTCTTCTCCCCATTGTTCTGTGTGTCGTCCTTAACTTTTGATCTAACATAGACCGACCATTCGCCATCTTCACTTTCAGATAACATAGAGTTCAACTCTATTCCAAGGGTTTAGAGACATACAGCGCAGCAACACAAGTAATTTTTTTGAGAGTTAATTAACCAGTAATTTTCTAAGTTCAAAATTCAATTTTATTAGGAGCATGATTTATAGTAGAATATGATTTGTAGTAAGATATTCTATTAATTACATATATATATATATATTTTAAAATATCTAAATTTATCCAAGTATTAATTTTGATATATTATCCGATATGAACTTATTAAGAGAGGGTGGGGTTATTGAGTTCCACCCCCGATTGCCTACGTGAACAAATTGATCTATTCCATAGGTCTCATGTGCCCCCCCTCCCCTAGTTGCCCACATTAGGCAAAATGACATGTTACGTGACACGAGTAAAAGATCAATTTGTTATATATCAATTGTGGAGGGTTGTCGTAAAGAGAGATTAAAAAAATCATAAAAGAATAGAAATGATTAGAGGTGTAAGACAGTTACAAAGACCACTTGATGAATCATGGACGAGACTTAGGATGACATCAAAACTAACAGTTAGCAAAGACCTAGCTATTAATTCTACCTCTCAATGCCTTGTTTGCAAAAGTTTGGCCATCAGTCATCAGAATGGTGACATAGATCCAAAAAACATAAAATCAAAAATCATTCACAAAGGAATTGTTGGTATCAAGACAAGAAGGAGAAAAATAAGTACAACTTTATCAAGGAGAGCAAAGGTGACTAGGGATTCTATACTTGCATGAACGCATAAGAGAAAACCAATAATATTTGGTTCTTGGATAGAGGTTGCAGTCATCGTGTGACAAGAAATAGACATGTTCAAGAAGTTGGACATGGGTACTGCAAATTAAATAAAGTGACTTTTGGAGATGAAAAAACAGCTAGTGTTGAAGTTAAAGGAGTTATCACTGTA
This sequence comes from Diospyros kaki, assembly GCA_036245055.1. Classification (NCBI taxonomy): domain Eukaryota; kingdom Viridiplantae; phylum Streptophyta; class Magnoliopsida; order Ericales; family Ebenaceae; genus Diospyros; species Diospyros kaki. The sequence continues at coordinate 39,350,008 of BSEG01000016.1, forward strand.
AGTTCTAAATCTAGTGATACAAAATACATACACAATAATGTTTTGTATGTACCCAACTTGGCACATTATTTGCTAAGCGTCAGCAACTTGTTTAAAGAAGCTATTTGGTGAACTTTGACAATGGTGAATGCAAAATTTTAGACAAGGAAAGTGGTGTAACCTTGGCAATGGTTAAAATGTCTGAAAATAAAGTCCTTCCTCTCCTCTTGCTGCATAATGAGAAGAAAGCACTTAGAAGTGAAGTCACTGATGAATCTCATATTTGACATTTGTGGTATGGGCATCTAAATAAGAAGGGATTACACTTGTTGAAACAGAAAGATATGGTAATCAGACTCGCTCACTCACATTGAAAGGAGGAATCAAGTATGCGAAGGATGCATATATGGAATGATGCCCCGGTTGTAATTCCCGAAGTCATCTTCTTAGAGAACAAAAACAGCATTGGAGCTAGTACATTTAGACATCTTGTGTTCCACTAGAAATCTTTCTCTCCAAAATGGCAAGAGGAACTTTATCTTAATTGTCGACAATTTCACTCACAAGATATGGATATATTTTCTTGATAAAAAATCAAAGGCTTTCAATGTCTTTCTCCAATTCAAAGCACTTGTTGATAGACAATATGGTCATTTGATAAAGACGTTACGGACTAACCGAGGTGGAAAATTCATGTATACACCTCTAATGAATCATTGCAAAAATGAAGACATTAAAAGGCAATTAATAATTCGAAGATCTCCTCAGCAAAATAGTGTAGTAAAAAGAAAGAACTGTACCATTATTGTGATGACCAGAACCAATCTAGAAGAACCACACTAAGGGCATTAATTTAGCATTTCTTTTTTTTAAAAAAAAAAAAAAAAACTCGACAAATTTTGCATTGCTACCTTCAAGCAAGTGCATCAAGTTCAACTTGCTTAAGCTTAGAACCAGATGCAACCTCAGAAAGGTTTTGGGCTTTGATGACCAAGAACGAATTGAAAAGTCAATCAAAAAAAGCCTAGGGGTTTGGTTGTGCTAGTTATCTCAATAACATTATCTCCTGCATCAATGGAGAAATTTCCAAAATCAATTCCTTGCAGAGCTGTCTGCTCAACTGGGTCGTAAGCAAGGGAAAAAAGTGATAGGAAGAGACATGTTACTTGGACTCATTTAGTAATAAACTAGCAAAGTTAGCCTTTATAGAATAAATTAGTGTATGGAGAAAGGAATAAGTAGGTGAGTCCATAGTTATGATTCTGTCACTGTCTTTAAACTTGGCATTTTTTATGTCCTTAGAATTTATTAATTTTTTAAAAATTATTATTTTCTCGTGTTGTTGACACTTCTCAAATAAGAAGTTATCAAGTAACTACAATAAATATGTATTCGAGACGACTAGGATCCATAATTATAACGAAAATTAGGTTAACAAGATATAATAGACAAAGAAATGAACTCTAATAATATAGTACTAAATGAAAAATTAAGAAGATACCTCAAGTGGCTTCCCTGAATGAGAGGGAGGATTTGAAAGAAATGAGCATTGAGAATGAGAGTGAGGATCTTTGTAAATTGCCTTTTTTTTCATTACAAAGCGTAACTAAAACATTTATAATCTTTTTGAATCGTCTTGAATTCAATTTTAATTGAATTAGCTTACTAAATTAGTTTTGCATTATAATTCATTGATTTATAAGTAATCATTAGAGATTTAGGTTGCGTTTTTTTTACTTTTCAATTTTTAATTTTGAGTTTTGAATTTATTTTTAATTTTCTATTTTGATAGTCTGTTTCTAGAAAATTGAAAACTCGTTCTTTTTGTCATTTTAAAAAATTATTTCTTAAAACAAAAAATTAAAAACGCATTCTCTTTGAAATTTTAAAAATAATTTTTAATAATATTTTATTCAATAAATTTGATTATTCAGTAAATTAAAAATATTTAATGTTTATAAATTATTAAAAAAATATATACATTTTAAAGTTAATAAATTTTGTAATATTTTTTCTATTATAATAATAAAATATGAATAAATAAATAAATAAATAAATATGTTTTGAGTTTAGAATTTGTTTTGAATGAAAGCACTCAAAATAATTTTTTGTTGTTTTGAGTTTTCTTTATAATTTTTTTATTTTTAAAAATATATTTTTTAAAATAATAAAGAAAACATATTTTTATTATTTTAGAAAATTAAAAATTAAAAATTACTTGAAAATAATAAATAGAACGCAATATTAATTTTTTATAAACTTTTGTTGTTAAAAAGATATTAACTGATTGTTTGTATTTTAGTCTATAGTTTTAAATTTATTTTTTATTGTAATATAATTCTTTTTGCAAATTTGAAAGCTTAATGATACTTTTTCACAATTTTTTTATTTTAAAATTTTAATTTCTATACAAATTGATGGAGTCCAAAACCACGAATAGCCAATGCGTCGGGTGTGGCCACGAGCACACCTCAACTCCAGCTTGGTCCGGCGGCGTCAAACTCGCCACGTCATCACGAAGACTTGTTCCGACGACGGCCAAGATCGAGAAATGCCAATTAACGGGTAGCCTTAAACATCTGTAGTTCCAAGAATACCCCGACAATTCATCTTTATTACACACAGAGTCCCTGGCCCGGCCTTTGCGTCCCGCTTAACACACCTATTGACATGTATTACACTTCGACCCCCCATACTATAACTTAATATCACTTTACCATCAAATGAAAAAACTGTAACACTTTCACCCTGACAATTCATCTCTCTTTTTAATCTTTAGATTAGTTCATACCTATTGCTAAGCCTACAACACTTATGAATGGTGTTTTAGTTTTTTTTTCTAAATTTATATTTTTATTATTAAATCTTCAAAATATCTTATTTATCACCATCTTTTATATTATTTTATTTTTTAAATTTTATTCATATAAAATATTCAACGTGTATATATGACAAAAATAAACATGATTAAGAATATAAAATAAATTTTAAGTAAATTATTTTAACAATTTTTAATAATTGATTGAATAATTAGTATTTGATAAATGTTTATTACTCAATAAACGTAAAATGAAGGATTAATTATAGTAATAGATGTGAGGGGGGATAAGGAAAGAAATAATAATGTTTGGGGGTGGGAAAAGGTTTTCACCAAATAAAAAGGGTCGAAATGTAATTTGGTGAAAACTTTTCCCTTCAACGCAACGTATGTCCTCCCTTTTCGGTCTTTTCACATACTCTCCAAGTCTCGGAACAAGAGGGTCGATCATCTCTGCCCTTTTCCAGTTGTTTCTCTCTACGATTCCATCCCCCTCCAATGGCGACTGGTTTGGTCCGGCGAGCGATATCTAGGGTTCAGCCGTGGCCGGTGGCGAGGCTGGCGATCGTCCGCCACCACGCGTCCGAAGCCCAAGCTCAGCAGGTGGAGCCCAAGGCCAAGACCGCTTCCAACCTCAAGACCTTCCAAATCTACCGATGGAACCCTGACAATCCTACCAAACCCCAGCTCCAGGACTTCCAGATCGATCTCAAGGACTGCGGCCCCATGGTCCTCGACGCGCTCATCAAGATCAAGAATGAGATCGATCCTACCCTAACCTTCCGCCGCTCCTGCCGCGAGGGCATTTGCGGCTCCTGCGCCATGAACATCGACGGGTGCAACGGCCTCGCCTGCCTCACCAAGATTCCGGCCGGGGCTTCCTCGATGGTCACGCCGTTGCCGCACATGTTCGTGATCAAGGATCTGGTGGTGGACATGACCAATTTCTACAACCAGTACAAGAGCATTGAGCCCTGGTTAAAGCGCAAGAGCTCGCCGTCTACCCCTGGGAAGGAGATTCTGCAGAGCAAGAAGGACCGGGCGAAGCTTGATGGTATGTACGAGTGCATACTGTGCGCCTGCTGTACCACATCCTGCCCCAGCTACTGGTGGAACCCCGAGACTTATCTCGGCCCCGCCGCTCTCCTTCATGCCAATCGGTACGGAAAAATACGTTGTTCTACAGTTCTGTCAGTGTGTTGATGTGCCTATTGATTCTTGGATTTCTGCTTTGCTAGTTGAAACTGTCTTCTGTTCTATTCCCTGCAAATGTTCCTTTGTGTCCTTGCATGATATACTGCTATAATTCCATGATATTTTTCATTATCTCCAGAAGGTGTTTACATTTGGGAATTGTTTGGTTTCATGTAAATATTAAATATTTTTACATTCAAAAAGTTTTATGGGGGAATATTTAAGTAGAAAAATAATTAAGAAGTATTAGTTTAGGTGTTTTGAGTACAACCTTAAAAAAATTTGCTGGGAAATGGGAAAACAATGTAGATTTAGCAATTCTGGGAGTTTTGCAATGAAGACAAAAGAGTGAGCTTCATTTTTACCAGCAGGATCTAATGACCCTCTTCAGCTAACCCACCAACCAAAATATATACCCTTTGGTGTCCCGTCAGCACAAGGCTGGAATGGACAGGCACTCATGTGGGCATTGGAGATATGGAGAATTTGCTCCATGAGCTATTTCCTCAACAGATTGGCAGATGTCAATGGAGAAAAGACAGATGAGGATCATAAAAGGATAATCAGGAGATGAACACCTCATATTCTTCCCCTCCATTAAGGGATTGAAGTTGCATCTGGTATTTTGTAACCTATAAATACCAGATCTCTTGTGTCTGTATCTTTAAGAGATTGAGAGGCTGCTTGAGCAATGCAAAATTGCTCATTGAATTGATCTGAGATTGATATGTTATTTTCCTCACGTTAGTAGGAAAAGATTCATGTTAAAAATGTTTTACCACGCATCTGTACGGCAAAGCCTTAATTATGAAATTTACATCTCTTTCAAGAATTTTACCTTGTTCATTTGGTGCCTTTCAAATCAATTGATAGAACAAGTAAATAAGCTCTCTTAGTAAGTTTTGGAAGATCACTTATAGTTTCTAACAATCAGGTTTTATGGAATCTAGACACTCTCTTTGAAGTTTCCTTAAATAAACATCTTCCCACTTGTTTTAAAACTTTTTACATCCTGATGTCTTTGTTTATTTTCCTTGTTGAACCCAAGAACCAATGCTAAAAAATGGATAAACCATTTTTACCTTTTTTTGTTCATAGATATGGAATAAATTGTATCCATTCTCAGAGTTCTTGTAGAATTCTCTACCCAAGTAAAATTATGACTAGGAGTTACAAAGAAAGGAAAAAGGAACACAATGGACCCTCTCTGCTTGTTGTTTGTTTTATTGCCTTATCTTATTAGCCTCTTTGTTGCTTCATTCATGGTAGGGTTTGTGCCTCCTGGTTTCATGAAGCTGGGTGACAGACCAAATTACCTTTTTTCAATTTTACAGTTGCAGAAATACACAACCATACGAGATGGAAATTAATATTTCCTGGCATTTGAAGTTATCTGTCCGTTGTTGCATTTACATTCAAGAAAACTGATGCGTGGGAGAAGTTTCTTATTCTTCCTTGTTTACTTTATTCACTTCTTGTTTCTCATTTGCGTACGAGATGGAAATTAATATTTCCTGGCATTTGAAGTTATATGTTCCGTTGTTGCATTTACATTCAAGAAAACTGATGCGTGGGAGAAGTTTATTATTCTTCCTTGTTTACTTTATTCACTTCTTGTTTCTCATTTGCATATTTAGACAATATGGCCGGGATAAATTGTTGGGGCTTAAGGTAGATTGGTTACTAAAAGACATTAGGTGATCTTAAATTTGAGTTACATCTACTAATACATATAAGTGCATGCAGCGAATGGATAATCAGAGAGTGGATAACACTCAGTAAGTTCTTAAATAATTTCTACTCTGGCTTTCTTTAGAACTTGAGTTTGACTGGGCAAGGTTTTGGCAGGATTCAAACCTAAGAGAAAGATCTTGTTATGGTCATGAATGCAAAACTCATTGTTTTCATCAAGCTCTAAGCCTTAGTCCCATTAGATGGGTCCGAGTACATAACTGTACCTGTCTAATAATCTCTATTCATAATGATATCTTTTGTAAGATCATTCTATTTCACGTCATAATAACAACAACTACTATTCCATGAGGATGGTTACATCTTTAGCCGCCTTTAATGAGAGAATAATAGTTATCATGAACAATAGAGTAGTTATGTCTTTAGGTTTGAGTTATTCATATATTTGTCAATTTTTACTTGGATATCTTACTTATAACATGATAGTTATGTCAATTTCATGTGGCCTCTTTCCTCATGAAATACTCATGTAAGGTAGTAAAACTGATGGGATATGGACGTTTGATTGCTGTTCACATTCATGACACTCAATTTGGGAGACTACTTAAATATTTTTTGTTATACTTGACAAGCGACCTACCATGTTCCAGCTACAGTCTTGTGCTTGCTCTGTGTGAACTTGAAATATCCTGATCCACTATTTGCAAATAATTGCATCCCGAGTTAGTGGAGTGTGAGTGAACCATCCTTATCCTGACTATATTAATTTATATTTAATTATTATTTGACTAGCTATGTTGAACATAGTTTGCACTAAACTCATTCTTGTTTATTCATCTTAAACATGGTTCTTTGATGTTGGTTTCTGTGTGGTCATCAAATTGCAAGGTCATCTTGGAATTTGAAATTTTTATAAATTGATGATATATCATTCGTGGAAATAGTGGTAGTATATGACTATTTTCTGCACTCGCCAGATGGTTAATTCATATTTTTACACTTTCCTGGCTCGTGCAGGTGGATAATGGACAGCCGTGATGAGTATACCAAGGAGCGCCTGGATGCAATATGTGACGAGTTCAAACTCTATCGTTGCCACACAATTTTGAATTGTGCACGTGCCTGCCCAAAAGGGTTGAACCCTGGAAAGCAAATTACAAATATCAAAAAGCTTCAGCTTGCAAATGGTATCTAAAAGGTCCACTAATGTCCCTAAATCTTGCATTAGGAATTATTGCGGTGAACTGGTACTCGTTTAAGTTAATAATAGCTTGTCCCATTGTCATCATGCAATTCCTGGGATCTTTCTTTGAATTTTTGTGATCAAGGTTCTTGTTTTGAATAACCATCACTCAATCTCTGTGCTTGAGTTGTGCTTTTGATTGACTTGAGTTCTTGAATAATTGAAGTATGATCAGCATGTGCATACAACAACATTCAAGAATATGGTTCTTAGGATTTTTTGGATTGAGGAAGTTCTAGATTTAATTCATCAAGTGCTGGGCGGGGGGAAGAGCTCCACTCAGTTTGATACACAACATCTTTCTCTTAAAAATATATATATATATATTTCAATTTTATTTATTTTACTTTACTTTTAATTTTCACTATAATTTAATATTTATTTTCTAATTTAATTTTATAAAATCAATAATTATATACGCATATATACAAAATCAATAATCAATAACCAAATATACAATTCATAATTATTAAATACATAAATTAATAAAAAAAATTCAAAATTAAATACAGAAACCCCTGATCGCTCGAAACTACCGCCTTCGCACCGGTTCCCCTCTTGTCGTCGTGTCTGCTCGTTGTCATCACCACATCTGCTCACTCTCCGCCGTTAAGTGGTGGTCTTCTCTAACCACTTTCCTCTTCTAGAAGACCCTGGTCCTTCGCCGCCAAGTCTGCTGCAATGACGAGCCTCTTCTGTCGGCCAATCGACTTCCGCCTATGTTGAGATGGCCTTTGTGGGGGAAAGATAGCGAGGGATGCTTGGCCGAGATGGATCACCAAATCTGACAAGGCAACTAAAGTTTGCCAAAACTTTGGCGAGTGGATTTGGCATTTTGGCAATGGAGAGCAGCATTGGGCATGGAGAGCAGCATTGGACGTCTCCAAATCAAATTGTCTGGCTGTTAATTTGGCCTGGTGAGCGTTTTGGTGAAACGTTGGAGACAGCCTTTAACGGATCAGGGCTGCGCTGCCATTATGCCATCATCAAAAGGCGCATGAATGTTTGATACCTAGAGAAAGATTTGGCAATCCCACAAAGCCTGAGTGGAAAGTAAGCCAAACAAAAAATCATCAGTAAGGGCGACAAAGAAATTTCACTTTAAGGACATTAAAATTTAGCATTAATAATTATATAAAAAAAAAAAGCCGCAAATTTTGCATTGCTACCTTTGAGCAAGTGCATCAAGTTCAGCTTGCTTAAGCTCGAGAATTAAGTGCAGGGCCGATACTAGAACTTTTCATCTGCTCAGAATGAAAGGTTTCATAGGTAGTCAGTCCTCAGCCTAATAAAGGTTCTGGGCCTTGATTCGATGATCTGGAGTTGATTGAAAAACCAATCAAATAATGCTTCTTTGGATCCATTACTGCTGGTTCCTCAGTTAGCATTATCTCAAGCATCAATGGAGAAATTTCCAAAATCATTTCTTTGCAGAGCTGTGTGCTCAATTGGGCCTTAGGCAGGGGAAAAAGTTATCCGAGAACTGTTACCCAGACTCCTTTAGTAATAAACCGGCAGAATTAGTTTTTGCAGAACGTATTAGCATCTGTAGCAGGGAATAACCAGGCAAGCCAATTGTTACGACTCCACCTCGATTTTTGTTAAACATGGCATCTTCCAATTCCTTAAAGATCTCTGAGTCCTTGGGAAACCATTATTTCCCTGTGTCATTGACACACCTTTAATTAGTTATCAAGTAGCTGCAGTGGTCATGCATTCGGGATGATTAGCATCAATGGTCATTATGAGAGTTACAAAGTACAAAAGAGGTGAACTCCAGTATAACGTCAAAACAGAAAATTAACAAGATACCTCTAGTGGCTTCAATTCAACCATAGTACTCTTAATTGACACTCCATGAGAGGGAAGATTTTTAAAGAAACGGGCCATGAGAAAGATAATGCATGAGAAACCACTTCACGAAGGCACAGCTTTCTTTCGATACAGAGGCCTGTATAAATAACAGAAAATTGTGATAACTCCAAAAAAACAAAAATGTTGAAAGAAGCAACAAGCAGGATCCAATAAGAATATGATCTAGGGTGTTTATTAGAGCCTTGGAAAGCAGCAACCTTCTAGCATGTCATGAATATTGTTGCTGTATTCATCATAAAAATGGACAAAGAAGAAATAAAATAGGAAAGCCCAAACCAAAAAGAGGACTCCTCAAATCCACAGCCAAAAACAAACAAAACTAGAAATCAGTATGCAAATTCATATAAAACGTAAATCAACATATTCCTCAACATTTGAGATGGGTCTGAGGCATCTAATATGAGTAGGTAGCCTCAAGGTTAGATCGAATATGACATAGGGGATGATGCTGCCATGTTAGCTTAACATGTATGAGTTGGTTTGTCCAAAATGATATAGCATGAAGATACCAGGACGTCATTGTTGCAGTTTACCATTTACTCCAAGTTTATAGTATGATATGTGGAAAATCAGGAATGATACGGCTGTCCAAATCACTAGCTATACAGATCTCTAGCTGTCTCCTTTATTCTGTGTTTCTAAATATAGCTTATTAGGCTAATAGGAAGGAGAATATGCATAACTGTATATTAGCAGTTTTCTATTCCTGTTATTTTCTATTATTGTATAGATTAGGCATTAATGTAGATTCCCAATCTAGGATTAGAATACCTGTATATAACCAGTGATGTATAGCAGAAAACACATTCTCTCAGTTATATTTCTACCTGAGTTCTGTCATTCAATTATTCAGTTGCCTACTCGAGTAAACCTCTTATTCAGTTCCTTCTTTCGTTCATGGTATCAAAGCCATAACGGTTCAATCGCAGCCCTGTTTTCACCATCTCCAAAATTTCATCTGAATCTTGTACCTCTACTCCAGCCCCGAACCCACATAGAAATTTCAAAACTCAGCCCAATCCTGTCCAAATCACCACACCATTAGGTTGAATGGTATAATTTTCTACGCTGGTCTCAATCAGTCCAGATGTACATACATGGGTGTGGCAAGATTGGGTATTTAACCAGTGATACAAAGCAGCCTAATGAGAAGGTCCAGCCTACTCACATGGGACACAGAAAATTCCATGGTCATGACATGGTTGGTGAATTCAATGGAAGAAGAAATCAGTATAAATTACATGTGCCATGCAACTGCGAAGGAACTTTGGGACAATGTCACCCACATATACTCGGATTTGGGAACAGTCCCAAGTATACGAGTTGACCCTCAAACTAGGCAAGATCCAGCAAGGAGGAGACAGTGTTACAAAATATTTCAATTCACTGAAAAAGCTGTGGCAAGATCTAGACCTATTCAATGACTACGAATGGAAATCTCCTGAAGACAGCAACTACTACAAGATGGTAGAAAACCACCAGATTTTCAAGTTCCTGGCTAGACTCAATATTGAGTTTGATGAAGTCAGAGGTAGAATAGTTGGTAGCCAACCCCTTCCATCCCTTAGTGAAGTGTTTTTTGTAGTTAGAAGGGAAGAAAGTTGGAGGCAGGTTGTGCTCGAGAAAAAAACTGAAAATATACACACCGAAACTTTGGCTATGGTTGCTGATGCTAAGGTGTATAACGTGAATCACCAAGAGAAACCTAAAGTTTGGTGTGATTATTGTAATAAACCACGTCATACATGGGAGACTTGCTGCGTTATCTGCAGGAAACCAGAAAACTGGAAACCCAAGAACAGCAAGAAACCTGGCCGTACCTACCCTAATGCGCATGAAGCTAAAATCAGTCCATTCACCAAGCAGCAGATGGATCATCTTCTAAGGTTGCTGAAATCCAATTCCTCATCTAGCATTCCTAGTGCGTCAATTGCTCAAACAGGTAGTGATCCTATTGCTCTATCTCGTCTTTCAAACTCTGCACCTTGGATTATAGATTCAGGTGCATCTGATTATATGACAAGTTCACCCCACTTATTTGATACTTATTCCCCTTATCCTGGAAATGAAAAAGTCAGAATTGCTAATGTTGGAAAAGGTTCGGTAAAAATTTCAGAAAATATCTATCTTAAATCTGTTCTTCATATACCTAACCTCGCCAGTATCCTACTATCTGTGAGTAAACTATCTAAATATTCTAACTGTTGTGTTACCTTTTACAAATCTCATTGTAAATTCTAGGACCAGAACTCCAACAGGACGATTGGCAATGCTAGGGTGATGCATGGCCTCCACTATTTTGATGACAACTCCTTCAATGAAAAATCTAGTGCTCAAAGGTATGAGTTTGGGTAGTGTTTGCTCTATCCCTACTTACAATCAAATAATACTTTGGCATTGTAGACTAGGACACCTCAGTTTTCAGTATCTTAAACATTTATTTCCTAAGTTGTTTAAAAATATGAATGTTTCCCTATTTCAATGTGAAAGCTGCTACTTGTCTAAAAGTCATCGTACTACATATGTTGCAAAATCATATTGTGCCTTAAAACCTTTTTACTTGGTTTATAATGGTGTTTGGGGGCCCTCTTAACTGGCAAAAAAAGTTACTTGGTTCATTGATGATCATACTTGGTTGTGTTGAATTTATTTGATAAGTGAAAAATCTGAAGTAACCCAGTTATTTAAAGATTTTTCTAACATGATTGAAAATTAATTCCAAACCAAAATTGGAATACTTCGTTCTGATAATGGAACGGAGTTTTTCAATGAAGGATTGGCAAATTTTTTAAAGGAAAAAGGAATTCAACCAATCCACTTGCAGAGATACCCCAAGACAAAATGGAATTGCTGAATGGAAAAATAGACATTTACTTGAAGTTGCTCATGCTATTATATTTTCAGCGAACGTACCAAAATATTTATGGGGTGAGGCTGGCTGTGTTGACAGCAACTTACTTGATTAATAGGATGCCTAGTACGGCCTTGAAATATACAACTCCATTGGATTGTTTGAAACTTGTCTTTCCAGAATTTAAACTGCAAGTAGGTCTCCCTCTTAAGGTGTTTGGCTGCATAGTTTATGTTCACATACCTGCTAAATTCAGGTCCAAACTAGAGCCTAGGGCAGAAAAATGTGTTTTTACAGGGTATGCTCCCAACAAAAAGGGGTACAAGTGCTACAATCCAAAAACCAAAAAAATGCATGTCAGTATGGATGTGACATTTGTTGAAAATGAAACATTTTCTAAAAATTCTCTTCAGGGGGAGAATGAGAGAGCGGAAGATATTTTTTGGAGTGTTTAATCTCTTCCCAATACAATTCTAGAACAGCCTGCAGCAAATCCAGTTTTAGAAAAACAAAATAATCCCAATCCCAGTCTGTTTCTGCCAAGTACCAATGATTCAAATTCAGGGGGAGAAATACTACAACAAAATCTAGACTCTGAATTTCAGGGTTACACTAGAAGGAAAAATCATACAAAAGAAAGGGACCTACCAATTACTCTAGCACAAGGCCAATCCAAATCTCAAAGTGAGGGGTCCAGGAGTCTTCCAAGTAACTCCTTGATCCCAATTCCTACTTCTTCAAATTCTAATCCCATTCCTAATGAGCCTTCAGATCTTGATATCCCAATTGCTCTCAGGAAAAGTACTCGTTCTTATACTAATCATCCCATTTCAAAATACTTGTCATATGAAAACCTCTCTAACAACCTTAGAGCTTTTACTGCTAAGATCTCTCACCTATTTGTTCCAAGAATCATACAGGAAGCTCTAGATGATCAGAATTGGAAATCTGCAGTTTTAGAAGAGATGAATGCTCTAAGGAAAAATGGTACATGGGAGATAGTTGACCTAACAAGGGGTAAGAAAACAGTGGGAAGCAAATGGGTGTTTAATATAAAATGCAATGCAGATGGAAGTATAAAAAGATACAAGGCGAGGCTAGTAGCTAAGGGATTTATACAGACTTATGGAATTGATTACTAGGAGACTTTCGCTCTTGTCGCAAAGTTAAATTCTATCAAAGTTTTGGTTTGACTGGCTGTAAATTTCAACTGGTCCCTACAACCACCTAGATGTGAAAATTGCCTTCTTGAATGGAGATTTAGAGGAAGTATTTATGAGTTTGCCTCCTGGCTTTGAAGAAAAATTTGGACAGGAAAGTATGCAGGTTAAGGAAATCCTTTTATCACCTTAAACAATCACCCAAAGCATGGTTTTACTGCTTGAAAGACTGTAACAGGTCACAGTTATTGCCAAAGTCAAGCAGACCGTACCTTGTTCTAAAAGCATTCAAGGGGAGGTAAAATTGCTATTTTGATTGTTTATGTGGACGACATAATCCTGACTGGTAATGATGTACCTGAACTGGAAAAGTTAAAAAAAGACCTTGCTAGTGACTTTGAAATCAAAGACTGAGGCAAGTTAAAGTACTTTCTCGGAATGGAGTTTGCCAAATCAAGAGAAGGCACTTTTGTTTGCCAACGCAGACATATTCTTGATTTACTTGGTGAGACAAGTTTACTAGGCTGCAAAGCGGTGGAAACTCCCATTGAAGCCAACCTAAAGTTACAACCAAACCAAGCTGAACAGGTGGTCAACAGGGAACAATATCAGTGTCTAGTGGGAATATTGATCTATTTATCTCATACTTGACTGATATTACCTTTGTTGCTAGCAAGGTGAGTCGATTTATGCATTCACCAGGTCACAAACATTTTGAAGCTGCGTACAAGATCTTAAGGTACCTAAAAGGGACCCATGGAAGAGGGTTATTATTTAAAAAACATGGACATCTACAAATTGAGGTCTATATGGATGCAGATTGGGCTAGCATTGTTATTGATTGGAGATCTACCTCAGGTTATTGTGCTTTTGTGGAGGAAATCTTATTACGTGGCAAAGTAAAAAACAGAATGTGATAGCACAAAGTAGTGCAGAAGCTGAGTTTAAGGCCATTGCTCACGGTAGGGGATGTGGATCAAATGACTGTTGGAAGAATTAAAAACATCTGAATCCACTCCTATGAAAATATATTGTGACAATAAAGCTGCAATTGCTATTGCCCACAACCCAATTCTTCATGACTGAACCAAGCATGTGGAAGGAGACAAACATTTTATCAAAGAAAAGCTTGACAACAAGCTGATTTGTATGCTTTACGTTACAACCAGTGATCAAATAGCAGATATTCTTACAACGGGACTACATAGAAGACAATTCGACAGGCTGATAAGCAAGCTGGCCATGAAAGATATCTTTAGACCGCCTTGAGAGGGGGTGTGGAAAATCAGGAATGATACGGCTGTCCAAATCACTAGCTGTACAGATCTCTAGCTGTCTCCTTTATTCTGTGTTCCTAAATATAGCTTAGCCTAATAGGAAGGAGAATATGTATAACTATAAATTAGCAGTTTCCTATTCCTGATATTTCCTATTATTGTATAGATTAGGCATTAATGTAGATTCCTAATCTAGGATTAGAAGATCTATATATAAACTGATGTACACACCAGTGCTGCATAGCAGAAAACACATTCTTCAGTTATCTTTCTACCCAAGTTCTGTCATTCAATTATTCAGTTGCCTACTCGAGTAAACCTGTTATTCAGTTCCTTTTTTCGTTCAGATATGTTGATTTCTCTCTACTTTTCTCTTTATTGTTATTATTCCTAGTCACACAACAACACAGGGAATAGCAACCCCAGGAGCAAAAGGCCAATAGTGCGAGATAGTATCTTGCTGCCACTAGGAAATTAAGCTAGTTGATTTTGTTTTAATATTGTTTTGCCACTACAAATTTGCCTATCTTAGGTTCAACCACAAAAATAAAAAATAAAAAAACAAAAGAAAATCTGCATCCAAATTCCCTTAAATAGAAACATGCGAAAGTAAATGTAGTTAACCTGATATATCACCACTGCTGCATAAGCACCTAAGAAGATAGCCAATACCATGGAGCCTAATACAGTCCCACCTAATACAGCCCCAGCAACAGCCAAGGGCCAGACCAGAATGGCCAGGCCAGCAATTGTTATGCAAAAAGGTCTCCAAAAAAGGGCCTTGTTGACCAATATGGTCATGAAATAAACAGTGTCACCCCCTTGACCAGCATGACAGGGCCTTCTGCAAAGGGCAACAACTGGGATCACTAGCATGTCAACCATGAAACCAAGATTCCCAGCTAGAATAACTCCAGGAAGATAGAGCAATCTGCAAAATATTTTGTGGAGATTCAGTAACACAGAGATAGAACCACCAACACAAACCAATGTAATACAAAGACCATGCATGGACACAACAATCTTATAAATTCCAAATCACTTCAATAATTAATTGCGTCCATCTGCCATTTTGAAAATGAATATGAAAAAAGTGCAATGTTTCTTTGACAAGCACATTGTTTGGAAAAGCTTTATTTCTGAAAGAAGAGAATTAATAACTTAAAGAAAGCTAAAAAAAAGGGAAGAAAAAGTCTAAAAGAAGAGCATTATCTTTATGTCGTATGGATATCAGAGTCCCTTTTCATCTCCATGAAAATAATCAAAGAAATATCTTTCATAAAACTCCATGAAGAGCATGCCATGGTCTGAAATTAGTTGTCTAGGTTTACTTTTCATTGGTGGAAATGGTGATGGCATTAAGCCACAGCACAAGTTATAATTGTAATGTTAGTTTTTGGATCCAAAATCAAAGAAGAATAAACATTCAAATCTAAGAGAAGAATGGTTAGGGCATCAAGAACAAAAGGCACCTAAAATAGGAAATGTAATGATGTGTTATGAACATGAAATTTCAATCATATGACAGGGTGAATAAAAGGGCATGTGCTGAATCAAGCTTGTTCCTGCACAATAATTCTAGGGTTCCAACACCCGGGTTCATTTTGCTGATGGAAGGATTTCAACAGTAGAACAAAGATTCTACTTCAGTTGTTATAGCACAAAAAACTGTCTAAACAACCAACACAGCATACCTGATCTCAAAATATTTTCCCTCTTGAACATGCATCCTAAAAATCCTGGATGGCAGTAAAGCTATCTTGATAGTGTCCCAAGTTCCATCCTGCATCATATTGAAATGAAGTTTGCATTACAAATGCAACAAGGAAAAAGAATTGGACGTTTTAACTTCAGCGGGCATCTGAACATACATAAATGCAGTGGAAATATTTATCAGTCTTCCCTTTACCAATAGCTTTAAAAGTCGCAAATATCAGCACTTTCCAGCGGGTTGCTAGGCCCAGATCACGAGCTCTCTGGCTGTAGCGGCGCTGCCTGGTTGGGCTGGGCATCCGGAACTTTCAACCCAAGTTTAATGACGGCGTTGTTATAAGCCATGGCGGCCTCCTCCGCCGTGTCGTAGGTCCCCAGCCAATGCCGGACCCGCCTTCGCCGGTCCCGGAACTCCGCCACCCATCTCCCCGACGACCGCTGCCGGACTCCTTTGTACTTCCGACCATTGCTAGCCGGCGGCGGAGTCCTCACCTGAATCGCTTCTTTCTTTCTATTTTTACTAGCGGTTTCATTGTAAATCTTATTTCTGAACTTTATGACTAGCTTTGGCCGGCCGAATAACTTGTTATCCTCATCTCTGGACGAGCCAGTAGCAGCAGGATCAGTAACTGAAACCCGGACTCCTTTGTACTTATCATTGCTACCTGGTTGGGGCTGGGCAGTCGGAACTTCCAGGCCAAGTTTAATGGCAGCGTTGTTGTAAGCCATAGCGGCCTCCTCTGGCGTGTCGTAGGTCCCCACCCAATGCCGGACCCGCCTCCGCCGGTCCCGGATCTCCGCCGCCCATCTTCCCGACTCCCGTCGCCGGACTCCTTTGTACTTCCGGCTATTGGTAGCCGGAGGAGGAATCCTCGCCCGAACCGCTTCTTTCGCCTTTCTATTTCTAAAAGCGGTTTCAGTGCGAACCTCATTCACGATATTTTTGACTAGTTTTGGTCGGCCAAATAGGTCGTCTTCTTCATCGCTGGACGAGTCAGTAACACCAGGGCCAGGAACCGATATCCGGACTCCTTTGTGCTTCCGACGATTGCTAGCCGGCGGCGGACTCCTCCTCGCCTGAACCGCTTCTTTCTTCGTTCTTTCTTTACAAGCGGTTTCGTTGCGAATCTCATTCACGGACTCTTCGACTAGCTTTGCCCGTCCTAATAGCTCGTCGTCTTCTTCGTCGCTGGACGAGTCAGTAGCGTCAGGATCAGAAACTCCTTTGTCCTGCCGACCATTGCTAGCCCTCCTCGCCCGAACCGCTTCTTTCTGCTTTCTATTTCTACCAGCAATTCCGGTGCGAATCTCGTTGACGAACTTATTGATAAGTTTTTGTCGGCCAAATACGTCGTCGTTCCGTTCATCGCCGGACGAGTCAGTGGCACCAGGATCAGGAACCGATATCCGGAGTCCTTTGTAGTTCCGGCGTTTGCTGGCCGGCGGCGGAGTGCTCCTGGCCTGAACCGCTTCTTTCTGCTTTCTATTTTCACGAGCGGTTTGAATGCGAATCTCATTCACGACCTTCTTGACTGGTCTTGGTCGGCCAAATGACTCGTCGCCAGAGGAGTCGGTAGCGCCAGGATCAGCAAAAGATATCCGTACAAGTCTACCGATTTCAGAATTAGAGGGCGATGGCTTGGGATGAGCTTCTTTGTGGCAAATGGAGCTGTCTTCCATAGCAGACCTCGAAACCCTAGCTTTTTTTCTGGCCGCGTCCAACCGTATCTCGGTTTAAGAATCTACGATTGTGAAATCATAACCCAAGGATAATAATTTTAGGAAATAACAATCCCGCATTTGGTTTAATGAATTTGAATGGTTGGGATTTTTCTCTGGGGCCGTCGACGTTGAGTTTAAGGAACGAATCATCAGCTACAGAGCTCCGGACCCTTCGATCCAGCCTATCCTTGCCACGACTAAACTTGAAATTTAATTTTATTTCATTTCATATTTGGATTAAAATACCAGACGGTAGAATTGACTTGTAATTCTAATTCTAATGTTTGAAATTAAAATTAAGTCAATAATTAAACAATAATTTTTAAACGTTACGTACAAAATAAATAGCGATTACACTTATTTTTAATAAACAACTAAAACTACAGCAGTGACAAAATCAAACACTACATAGATTTAAATTATATTATTCATTGTGAATAATTCAACATTTACAGTTTCAAATTAATTATAAAATGATAAAAAAAAGTTTTATAAATAAATATGAGGATGTTCGAAATAATAATAAAAAAATATTTTAAAATAATTGTAAAACTCTTTTTAAAATGAGCAATTTTTAGAATTATTAGGAGGTCCGTTTAGCGAGCCCATTAGGTCCAAGGCCCAACTCATCCACTCGGAACGGTTCTAGTAGTGTATTGAGTTTATCTATATATAAAGTGCATGCTAACCCACTACACACCTATTTAACACGACACTCCCATTAGCCCTAACTCAAATGGTATATTTCCATTAAAACCCAACAATGGTAGAGGAAAGATGCACTTGAGATACTATCAAATAGACAAATATGACTTAACTTTTATCTCCAATCAATCTGAGACGTGGCCCAAAACAAATATCAACATTGGTAGGAGCACTATATGGGTATTGCTCATACCTTTGTTATGAACCCTTTTTTATTTATTCCAACCTCAAAGAAAGGAAGTGGAATTTTGATCTATGCATATAATATCTTTACTATATGGTCACATAACTATGGGATGAATACTACTTTTAAGTTCACAACCGCATATTCAAATGGGTTGGAATTTTCTCAACTCCTAAACATCAACTGCCAACACCCCTATATAAACCAGCAGGTATAAAGACATTTACCCACAAAGCAGCCAACCTTAAGCTTAAAAGGATGAAGCTGTTGCTATTAGCATACTGTTTGGTGCCTCTGGTTTTTGCCTGGGTTGGTGTCGATGCTGTTCGAGCAAGTGCTCGCCTTCCTGCTATTGTTAACCCGCAAACTCTTGAACCACGTCATTATGTCATAGTAACAGGTAATGAAGGCAGAATCCTTCCTCAGAAGAATTCTAAGTTGCACATAACATATTGGCTTTCCAATCACAAAAATGATGCTGGAAAGCAAAAATAGAAGGAAAATGTAAGCTTTTTACCGGAGATTGATGGAGATTATGTTCTTGTGGTAGGATGCAACAACAATTGCGACATAGCTTGTTGCTACTGTGATATCAGGATACAGCCACCAATATGCATTCAATGCTGCCAGTAGCAATATTGACCTGCAGGTATGTGTATTTACCCTCTATACTGAAAACCAGTTTACTTATTAGATAATTATACCTAATGACATGGATCATAAGCTGCTTGATGGTAAAGGAATATGAGAGGCATCAAGTACTTAAAGCAGGGTGACAGCTTCAGATAATATGCAACAATTCCTCAATGACCCAGAAGATACAATTATACTGCAATATGCATCACCATACCACTCAACTGAACATATTAAGCTTCATATTTTGTCTACATAACAGTGGTATTAAATCTGAAATTACCATGGCAATACTGGGACATGAATAATTACAGATAAATATGCATCAAACATGAAGTACATGTGGGTATAGAAGTTATTCGATGGAAATCACTTTGAGAACCTTTAGCTCTTTTGCTAGCTATCATGGTGCTTGCCTGTTACTAAGCTTTAAAGCAAGTCCTCAATCATCATACAGCAATTGCCCAAACACAACTCTTTTTATTTTAATGATCAACTCATCTTCATTTCACATTCATGGATAATGATGCAGGACTCAACAACATTCACCTAAGAATTTGCAAACACGTTCATATACCATAGTGACCAGCTATCAGAAGGAATATATGAAAATATTGCGACACTTCTTCAGATATCTCAAACTTACAAATGCTCTCACTCAGCAACATCAAAACTCAGGTCAAGACTATGTGATTCCGACAATCAGTGACTACAATGTTATAAGCTGAAATACCAGAAACAAGTTTGTAAAATATTCACATGCATAATTACTAATCTTAGCATCTGTAGTTTGTAGTCTTTTAAGAATCGTCATATCGATGCATCTATATCATATTACTCAAGACTTACTCCATGCGATTCTATCAACATATATCGAACACATCCATATATGCAGAAGAAAAGATTGTACACCCAACTTGGGTTGTCAACACAGTTTGCTATTGACATGCCAAATCTGTAAAATACTTGGGGCTGTTTAGTTGTGGAAAATGTTTTGCAGTTTTCTATCTTCAATTTATAAAATCTCTAGTTTTAATTATTTTCCATAGAAAATTTAAAAACATGTTCAAAGGTTAGAAGGGCAGAAAACTAATTTTTTATATTTCCTGTGGACTAATTTTCCACTAAACTGGGGCTTTTTATAGTTCACGAGGGTGAATTATTTTCAATTCCTCAAAATGATGAGAAATCCCCCCAAACCCACCCCCCCCCAAAAAAAAAAAAAAATCCCTGGGCGGAGGCTATGTTTGCAGTGGACATGTGCCCAAATCCCTACGATCCTTATAGTTCAAGATTACTTTCACTTATGTAAATTGTTTTCAATTCCTAAAAATGACAGCAACTTCTTTTCTTCTCCGACTTTTCTTCTTTCCACATATCTAGTCCTATAACAGAAAAACTGTAGCAAAGCAAACAGCATGGAGTACCTTGTATATATCTCAAACTACAGGGACTACGACATCATGCTAATCTAATGGACTAGCACAGTATCATCTTTCTATTCATCTCCTATTTACCAATTTTCATCACGAGTTCTTAGGATTTTAGAATATCACCAACCCAACAAGGGGAATTGCCAACATTGAGGTTTCAGTAAAATTGAAAATGCGCAAATTCACCATTAACAGGAAAAAAGGTTTGTGGAATGGTGGATGCCAACACCAGAACTCGTGCAACAGCCACTGAAACAAAACGACCAATGCGGATGCAAACATCAACCAACAAGAAATAAGAAATGAGGTAACAAGTTGTACAAATGAAACGGAGGCAATTAATTTACATCACTGAAACAAAACGACCAACAGGGGACACAAACATTGACCAACAAGGTATGAGGTAAAAAGTTATAAAAATGAAACAAAAGCAATTTAATTTATGCAATAAGCAGGCCGGGAATTACCTCTGGCATGGCACATATTTTGTTTTGGTGCTTGTTAAAACAGGTATCCAGAAGTTCGTAGTAATCTTGAGAATTGTTCATTTGTTAATGTTACTTCTAAGCTATTTCTAAAATCTGTTTCCAGAGTTTTACAGCCTTTTTTTTTTTTTTTTCTTTTCAAAGTCTAATATTCAGCCCAAAGCTTTGGAAAGCACATAGAATCATCATCGTTAACCAAAGAAGGTCAATGGCATGGCATGGCATTCATAATGTCAATTGACTTAAAGTCACATTGACAATGCAAATCCATTCAAAAGAACAATGTGGAAAAGTTGCACCAAATGCCCTTCCTGATGCAACCCTCTATTGAGGAAATGGAGAGATAAAGTTCCAACACCATCTTCATTGAGAAAGACATAAAATATTTCCAAAAATAAATAAATAAAAGAGGCATTCCCCAGTGCATGAGATACCCCGCTTTGAATGAACCAGGGAGGGTCCTTTTATACCCAGCTTTACCCTTACTTTGCAAAGAGGTTGTTTCAACAACTCAAATATATGACCTATTTACATAAAATGTTTCAAACAAAATGGAAAATGGCAAAAATAAAACATTGCACAAACACCTTAAAGCAGTGCACGAAATATACTGCAAATAAAGATAATAATTCAACTTCCCGGGGCACTCTATATTATTATTAAGTAAAGGGCTTTTAATCCATATATTCAAGACTAACAGTTTGACTAGCATCCATCTAGCATCCAAAAGTTTTTTTTTCTGTAAATCACCAAAAGTTATTGCTGCATCATATGCAAAGAGATGCTTTAAGAATGCAACCAAGTTAAATTCAAGGAAAAAATCTAGCTCTCAGACTAACACGAGGATAAGTTGAAAAATATACAGATTTTAGGGCCTCCTTGAAAGTCCCAGGAACACAGCAGCTGATGAGACTTGTACGCGGAGATCAGCAATATCAACATCATGGCCACCTTCAACCATACCCCACTTGTCAATCTGCACTCAAAAAAAAAAAAAAATAAACATACAAATCAAAGAAAACATGTACTGACTTAATCCCGATGAGAATGGCTTCAAACATAAATGCAAATTAATATCCTATATGCGTGTTTAAGTCTGAGAAACAAACAGAAGAAAGGGAAGAAGTAATGACAGCAATAAAAACCTGCAAATCTTCTTCTAGTCTAATCAATTCAATTGCTTCCTCAATCTGCAGTCTTCCCCGAAAGATTCCAATGGAAATAATTAGTGAGTGAGCTGCTGCCGCAATTGCATCAATTGCAGCCAATTCACAATCATCTGTTCTCTTAAGAAGGCTCTCAACAGCATTTACAAGACCATCTTCCTGTTTCCCGCCAAAGAAAGTGGAGTATACAACAGGCTTAAAGCCAAATTCTGACTCCACCCACTCAAGTAAAGGATCAATTTTCTCCACTTGCCGTGCTGAAAATTCCAGGGATCAACACAACAGTGATTGGCAATTATACATCCCTTTTATCCATAAAGTGCGTTCAGAGAATGAGCTACTTAAGGCATTATGCGCAACAGAGTTGAATTGAACTTCACGAATGGCAGATTTTTCCACAGATACAACAAAAAGTTCCATGCAATTGAAAAGTTGACTTTAACGTGCAATTCATCTATTGAGTTCTACCATAGGCACAGAGCTATTAATAAAAATTTACTAATCATCTCTTGTAATCATCATCATCAACTGCACCTTGTTCTAACCGAGTTAGGGTTGGTGGCATGGCATTCATAATGTCAATTGGCTTCTAAAAGTCACATTGACAATGCAAATCCATGCAAGGAAATGATGATATAAAGTACCAACACCATTTTCATATGGAAAAGTTTCATAAGATGAATGAAGATAATAGGTTAAGATTTCTGGTGTTAGAGACAGATTGTGAGAGTGAAAAGGATTATGAGATCTACAAAGAAAAATAGGTTAGAGGCAGGAAATAGGCTACCGAAATCAAAGTGACAGAGGAATGGATAATCGAAGTGAGTTGGGTTTGAATTGAGAGGAATCGCAATTAGAAGATAGGGATATAATCATATAAGAGAAGGAAAGAAGAGAGGGAATTGAGAGCAGAAGCGAAAAGAAGGGGAGAGGGGGAAAGAGAGAGCTTTAGGAGAAAGGGGAGGGCTGATGTGGCAGCAGGGGACCACATGACATGTGTCACACATTCACTAGGTAACTTAACCCAGTTAGCAAGTGTGCCAACAAAGCAATGCTGATGAGTACTAATGCTGGTCCAGTCAGCGCCAGCTCACTATCTCCGGTGAGGGATTACTGGAAAATTCAAAATGTGGTCACATTGTAAAGAAAATTAAAATTAGGTAATACATCTGTAACAAATTAAAGTTTGGTGACCAACATGGGAAGAACCTATAAGTTTGGTGACCCCGGGTGTCTTTTACCCAGCAACTTAGCTAAACACCTACTTTTGGACTAAAAGGCAGATTTTTGCCTAACTTTTTAGCATTGACTTGAGAGTGATGTTGGTTCACCCTTGAGCCAATTCTAGATTTTACAGTTATTGGTATAATAATTTGTAAAGCTATGGTAACTTTTCTTCTTTTCCACATAGTGGCAACCCCTAGGTACGTTTTGATTTACAGAACCCATAATCTTGCCCATCAATCAATTCTATATGCAGCATATTAGTACATAAGTTCAAAAGAGTTGTATGTTAAAATTCAAGCAATGCCAAAGCCAAACCAGAAAAGTAAACAACAGCTAGTCATTTTATTCAGACCCTTTAAAGAGCAAAATAAAAACACAGAATATAATGGCAAAGATAAAGAACAGCTTAATAGGTAACATCCATAACCAGGCATCCAATATCCTAACTTTTATTTCCTGTCCAAAGTACAAAATTTTTCATAATCTTAACTACTTGAACAAAATATATATAACTTGCAGCAAAGGCATTAAAAGACCACTTAAAAACTCATTAGTGGTTAGAATCAATGGCAGAATAAAGTAAAAAACTTCATACCGCACATTTCTCCAAAATGAGACAACTTATATCACACCCCCACAGAAGTTAACCACGAATTACTAAAGAAAGTACACAGTAAATCAAACATGTAAAGACTTCGCATTACTTAGCACACAGATAAGTTTACATACCAAGGACTCCACGGGTCAGGTCACAATCACCAGGAGCACGGCAGAAGACTAAATCTTGGTGGAACTTTTTCAACAGACCGTCAATTACCTTGGGCCGAGTGAGTGGAACTCTTTCCAATGCCGTGCACGCAAGTTTCATCAAAGGCATTGTGAAGGGTCTGATTCCATCTGTTAGCTACAATCACAGAAGCCAAATCAAATTGTCCCCAAATTAATCAGAAGTAAAACCACTTGAACAGTTACCCAACCAAATCCATTAATTACATACTAAAAATAAAAAAAATAAAAAATAAAAAAAGATAGGCAAAACCAGGGATCAAGGAAACTTACAAAAATCCAATAAAACACTGACCTGGTATTCCCATTCGACAGCAATAGCCTTAGCGAGAGCGAGAGTAGGGCACTTGAGGGGCCTCTTGGAAGGGGTTTTGAGGGTTCTGTAGTCAAGCATTACAGTCCAGCCGTTGCCGTCGTCGGCCTCTCTAGTTGTAACGTTCTTGTAAAATCTCTTTCCGACAACCGAGCCCGTCATGAACGACATCGGCATGGTAACTGAAGACGCAGATGCCGGCGATGACTTCGTATTAGGCGCCTTAATAAATATACTGCGGTCATCCGTGTTTGGAGACTCCTGCTGGGCGCCGTCGGACGAAAACGTGAAGGACGAAGAAGATGATGCGTCGGATTCGGGTTGGGCGGCCGCCGCCGCCGCTATGTGGCGGTTCAGAGGGTGAGAGGTGAGGGTTCTGAGCAGGCAAGGGTTTATTGATTTTAGGGCTCTGGTCATCATAGCAGATGCCATTTGCTGCGAAACGAAAACAGATCCGAATACTATTGCCGGAAAATAAAAGCCAGCAGGCAGCAGCCGATCGGTAAGGCTTTGTTTGGGAGGAAACCCCTTGCGAATGGAATGGAATGGAAATGGAATGATTTATAATAATTTTATTTAAAATTAATAATAATTTATAATAAATTTACAAAAAATATTTATTAAATTTATTTATAAAGATAACATTTCTATAAAAAAATAATCAGTTCTCCCTACTCAGCGTATCAATTGCTTCAGATTGGAAATTCTTTAATCACACCACAAATTCGCAAAATTAAAGGCAATCCAGTGGCAATGATGCAGGTTGTTTGCCTCTCAAAATTGTTCTAGTAGTCCTAACACAAATAAATAAATAAAATTTAGTCCTTAATGAAAATAATGTTATTGTATATATATATATATACATATACACACATATAAGACCAAAAATATATGGATAGATAAAATAAAATAAGTCTCATAAGATTTGGGTCCGTTACGATCTAATCTAATTCATGAAAATTGAAAAACAAATAGACAGTTCGTATAATAGGTGACATGAAAAAAAAAAATCTTGACTTATTTGGGCAAAACATATAAAATATACCTCATTTTCTTATTTTCTCTTCTCTAGGAAACTCTATAAAAGTTAGACGACATCATCCTTCCTTTCAATTTTTTGACTACTTCCCTCATTATTCTTTTTCATAGCTGTAGGGCAATGACGATGCTCAATGGTCTTTGCACCATCCAGACGAGGCAACAAGCCATTGGCAATAAGAGTATGAGATATCGAGTTTTTGTGATAGATATATCACTCACCTCTAAAGTTTGATTGTTGGTTGATCTTGGATTGATATGATTGAGATTCAAGACCCTACAAGCTCGAATTCACACTATGACCTATTCATTTTTGCATTTGAATATTCAATTAAGCGGCAAAGATAGTAGAGATTGATGATATTGTTTGCCTAATGTAAGTGTTAAGAATACCTGTGAAATAAACCACACAACCAAAACTGCGTACCAAAATCCACATCGAAACAAATCAAAGAAATGAAAAATACACACACAATGCAAATAGAAAATGAAAAATACAAAGTTTACGTATTCGAATCAAAACAATCCTACTCACGACAGGGCTTCACCTTAGTTAATCCACTATAATATACCATGGATTTACAACTGATTTACAGCAATAACAGAGATATATTACAACAAAAGAAATCAAAAAAACTTAACAACCAACTTACAAAGCAATGAAGATGATAAAACAAAGTACACGCTCAATAACCAAGCAATCCCCGTACTCTCACGTCAACAACCTCTCTATACATCTCTCACACTCACCAATCCATAAAACACAGTGAAAGAACTGATACCTAGTTGTTGGATTAGAGTTCTGATCTCCTCTTCGTTCTGTTCTCTTTTTTCTCACGTGATTAGGGTTTCCCTTCTGTTTGTTATGTGAAAACCAAAGTATGAAAGTGACGATTGGAATAACAAAAGGAAGCTTATATATAAAGGGGAGAATCGATTGCAATTGCTCGATTTAGAGCTTCCAGAGGTAATTAATAGCCCAAATAACCAGCCACTTAACACATAACATATATAAGCAAAATGCAATGCAAATGAACATGAAATGACATTCAAAATAAACTATTTAAACAAACTTAGGCTTGCGCTGTAGACACCAATATCATAAAATAAGTTATGAATCTGTTTGCTGCAACTTCTTAGAAGTTGTAGTTAAACAGTTGTGATGTTTGATACTATAAGCTGTAAAATAACTTATTTTTGTATAATTGTCCATAATACCCTTAGTAGATATAGAATGATAATTTAAAAATTAATTAGTGTATATGTATAAGTTTCAAGTGTTATAACTAATGAATTATGAGAAGAGAGACGTTTAATTGCGAGAGAGAGGGAGATGGTGAGAGAAATGAAGAGATATGAAAATGGAGATGGCGGTGAAGAAGATAGACGCTTGATTGCGTGGACAGGAGGGTAATTCTTTGTTAAAAATAGGGGCAAAATTGTCACAAAAATATCATTAAAATGTGACCGTTTAATCAAAAGTTGTAGAAGCTGAGGTACCCCAGCTTTGAAAAAACCGACTTCTACCCCTTCTAAAAGCTAGTAGAACCTATAAGTTAGAATTCTACAAACTAGAACAAACACTGCATTTCCACTTTTTTTAAGCTAGAAGTTAAAAGTAGTAGCTTTTAAGCTACAACAAACAAGCCCTATGATTAGGGCATTAGGGTTGACTCTAGGGCTTTCATCAAACATGGTATTTCCTAAGGTTCCACCTTAAGCACTAACACTTCTCTTCAAAATTTTAATTCTTAAGATTCAATGAAATAACTTGAATGATAATATCTTATATTTAAGTAATAAATTATGATAGAGTTTAACTTATATATTACTCGATTAATACATGTTCAAACACTTAAAATTTCATTTCAAATCATTCACATGTGTCCCGAACACATGTTCTAATACTTTATAATTCAATTTTGTTTTTAAGCTTATGGATACTTGGGTAACCCTTCAAATTTCATTCAAACACTTAAAATCATATTTTGTTAAGCATCAAAATTAATTCAATGAGGGGTTGTGCAATGGATTCAACAAAAGGAATACAAACCTATGAATAGTTACAAGTATATATATATATATATATAAGAATATAAAACATATACCTGAGTATGGATAATGGATTATTTATAAGGTATAAAAAGAATTGGGGATATAGTCTTAGGCCTTATCAATCTAAACTAACGTGTTGGAAAATGGACTATATGGTAAAACAATACGCAAGATTACCCTTTTCGAACATAGATACTAGGGGAGATTGAGTGTGAGTTAGAATACTTGAGTATCTCATACGAGTTCTAAAATGGAATGTTAATAAGAATTTAACAATAATTGTAGGAATTGAGAGGTATCCTAAGGAAGGGCAATCTTGGACCTTTATAGATATTAGATGAGTACTCTAGTTGTATTATCTAAATTCTATGTCTTTACATGTATTAGTATATTTACAATAACTTACAACAGTTACCTATAGGCTATATTTCCAAAACTCTTATTGGCAAATGTTTACCTTAATATATGAAATTGTTTTAAATTCACTAAAAAAAGAAAAACTATGGTTTTATCATTCACACGATTATAAGGATTATAGTCTTTATTGTTACCACATGATTTCATGATTACAAATTAAATGTCTTCACAGGACCACATAAATTACAATTTTACATGCTTACAAATTCACATCTTTTAAAATTAACATCACTTTTTATTACATACATGAGAGTATTTAGTATAATCTTGAATGTTTATAGTAGGAATCTGTGAAGCTTGATGCACCATGTATATGTTTTGTCATGTTCGTTGTCTAACTACCAACATAGGGTTGGGGTCATTGGCCTTTGACATTGGATCACCACCAACCACATGTTTATACATTCTCCTAATTATGCCTTACATTACTTCTTTACATGCTTACAAGATATACAACTTTTGAAATAGGATCGTTATGTTGATATGACATACTTGCGTATGTATTCTTTGCATGTTAATGGCATACCTTTTAGCATCATTTTCTAGTGGTCATAGCATGTTATTTGTTACTTGCGGGTTCCTTGAGACTCTCACACCCTTGATATTCATATTTTTTTCAAGTTGTGGCCCGATGTTATTGTGTTGACAATACAATTTTATTTTGACACTACTAGGTTAGGCTTCCTCTAATAGTTAAGCATGTTCCACGGGGACATAATTGACACACACTACCATTAGAGGAGATGCCATATTTCTTACATATTGATGTAAGGCATTATGATATAGAGTATTCTTGGATAATGTTGTTTGCCCTCACATGATTGTATTTGACAAACACACCCTTTTTTTTCCTTTCTTTATATGGATGATATGATACCTCTTGACTTTTGAACAATTGAAACATAGATCTTACATTGAATTGTTGAGTATAAACGTACATGTGGTTTCTTGGTCTCAATGGCTAGGGTTATATTGGCATTGGGGCAATGTCAATTATAGAGCTCTATTTCTTGGTTGTGACAGAGTGGTATTAGAACCTAGATTTATCTTGTCATCTAAATCTAGTAACATCATTATGTCATTCATAGGTACCCCTTGTATTGTCACACAAGTCTCATGAAGCAACCTTTAATTAGTGGATTTTAGATCATGATGTGAACGCTTTTAGATACAATTTGTGTTAAGGGTATTAGGGTTCATAATCAAAATTTATATACTCATCGATAATATGATACATATATGTATTATTGTGACATGATTATACTGCCTAGAAGAGATATGATGCCACCATGGACTAAAATAAGCTCGTGACATAATGTGTATAATGAGAAGAATCAATTGCCACCAAATACACACACACACACAAACAACAACTATAGGTCGAGATCAAGGTAAAGGTAAAGGACGTGGGGAAATGAGCAGTGACAAAAGCCATATTAGAGAAAATGATGGTGAGACTACACCCGACAAGCAACAACTAGTATTGAATGCTTTGATGAATACCACTATTCTTTTAACTCGAGAACAACAGTCACTTAAGGCGACATATGATGATGAGATTGGTATCAGGGGAGATGTTGTTGGTAATACATGAGGTGATGTAAAGAGAGACACTAGTGCCTATGACGATGATGATGGGACCCTCAAGGTTGATAAGGCTATAGGGTTTTAGGTGCAACTAAAGAAGTTTTGAGCCATGAATCTCCTAGCTTTGCAATGAATAGAAATGAGGTTGAGTGGTTCCATCAATCATTGAGATGTTTTGATGTGGTCGCCATGTGATAAGTGTTGTTTCCTAGAAAAATATCCAAGAACGGGGGTGAATTAGATTTTTCAAAAATTTAAGATTTTAACACTTGTTGAAAACTCTTAAATTGTGATCTTGATAATTAGTGATAGCGGTAAGAATAAGAACAATAATAAGTTAATAACGACAAACAACCACAAATAACATAAAAAAATTTATAGAGGTTCGACTCTAAAAGCCTAGTCCTCTCTCTCAAAAATGTACTTGAGATTTCACTAAGTGAAATATAATACTAATTTTCAATTAAAGATAGAACTAACATATAATCTCTTATATAAGCAAAAACTATTAGCATACTGCTAGCAAATACACACCTCTCACACAACAAGTGAGTAAAACCATAAACTTACAAATAGAGACAAATCAAACAAGTCACGAATTTTGAGAATTCCACCAACCAACACACTTTCAGCTCTTTGAACTTTTTCACTCTTACTTAAACGTTCTTCAATTAGTTT
Organism: Diospyros kaki; assembly: GCA_036245055.1. NCBI lineage: Eukaryota > Viridiplantae > Streptophyta > Magnoliopsida > Ericales > Ebenaceae > Diospyros > Diospyros kaki. The sequence goes on from BSEG01000016.1 coordinate 39,380,239, forward strand.
GTTCTATATTTTTAAGCCTCCAAACTTACCATATATATATACATCTCTAGAAAACTAGTTGTTACAAAGAGGAACAAAAAGTAATTTTGAAATTCAAAAAAACTCCAGGCTTTTCCAGACTACAACTTGATACATTTCAACATCTATAGATATCTTTCTTTATGAACACATTAGAAATGTATTTTGTACAAAAACCAATCAAAGAAAGTTAGGAAAAGTTATGAAGAGACAACCTAATATCAGAATTAAACATAAGTTTTTGAGACAAAAAGTTCATAAGAGTGAGAGACAAGAAAATTAGAGAAGACATAAAAATTTGCAAAAGGGGACAAATCTAAAGTCAAACCATATTTTCTCCAAAGGAAAATACTGCTTGTACACTAATGGTGACACTTTGGGTTACACCCAGGCACACAAATGACCAAAATGTCTTTACAAAAATTACAAATTTACTTTCCCTGCCCTTGACTGCCTCTTCTCTCATCTCTCTCCCTTTCTTTCCATGATCGCCTGTTGTAATCGACAGTCATCATCTTCCTCTCGCCACTTTTGTCTTTCCTTGCGTCGACGGTCGCGGATCCTTTCTCTTCACGACTGTTGGCATGAGGTAAGACAACATAGCTGTCGATGTGAAGTGACAAGGAGAAGGCGATGGCTGGTGATTGCAGTGTAAGACCATGTGAAGAAAGGGAGAGAGATGATAGATGAGGCAACCAAGGGAAAAGGAAGGAAATTTACAATTTTTGTGAGAGCATTTTGGTCATTTGTGTGCTTGGGTGTAACCCAAAGTGTAGGCTTGAGTGTACAAGTGGCATGGTCCTTCTCCAAAAAGAGATTTTGCTTTTTGTATGACAAAAAGATAAACTTATTAAATTATGATTTTAAAGTATAAGAAAAGAAAAACATCTATTTCAATTTATATTTGAACAAGCAACAAAAATTTTTTGAAAACTAAGACAAACAAAGAAGTCCATTGAACTTTAGTCGACTGAAGTTACCACTTTGATTGACCTAAGTTGTTCAGTAACCTTTTACACAACTTCGATTAAAAGCACGGTCGAACTAAGATAAGAGGCCAAGATTCTATACAACTTAGATCGACTGAACTAAGATATGATTAGATATCAACATACTACCTTACTTCAATCGACTTAAGATACAAATCCATAAAAAAAAAAATTATTTCACAAAGAGTTAATTAAAAATTTTTTAAACATTTTTTGATCTTAATAAAAATATTTTCATCATCATCAAAAATCTTATTATCCTACCTTGGGCTTAACAAGTGTTAATTGTCAAACTTAACATCTATGCTATTATATAAATAAATAGGGTGTTTTTGTAATACCCGAGAATAATTTAAGGACAAAAAAGATATTTGGTAAGGGGCATAAATGAAATTTTGGAAAAAATAAGACTATAGGGCACACTAACACAGCTTTGGACGACCGAATTAGTCAGAGAGAGTACCCCGGACCCTAGACAGCCAAGGAAAATAATATAGTAATGACAAGTGATTTAAATTATGATTTTTAGCGATAAAATAAATGAGATCGGGAACAAATTTTGGTACAGCGAAAATACAGCTGTCAATTCGGTCGTATTGCCGAATTGTTGTAAACGATGTTCAAAAAGTCAACAGAGAGTGTCAAGGACTAGTATTCGATGGGTAGAATAACCCTTAAGTGGTTGCAGGTTGAATCAAATGGATTTGAGGTCAAATCAATCAATCAGGGCTAAGTGTAATTTTCTAAAAATGCCCGAGGGAGGTCAAAATGGTAATTTTTTGAAATTTTCAAGGGAGAAATGAGAATTACTAATCTTGAGGGTCTTATTGAGGATGCTAGAAAGATCAGGGGCTTGAGGGCAAGGGCCAAAATGCAAAAGAGAAATTTCAAGGGGCTAAAGTGCAATTTTCAGAAAGTTGCACATGCATCGCCGATTTGGCCGAAAAATCTGGCCATTTGGCAGCCTAGGATCGTCAAGGAGTAGCCTAGGGTGGTCTAGGAGGAGTGGGGAAGAAGTTTTGGCCGGAAATCAGCCACGTGGGGGTCGGATTTTGCCTATAAATACCTAGGGTGTTCGGCCGAGAATGAAGCACAAATCGATCTCGATTTTGGATGATTTTGGGAGCTTTGATAGAGGGCTTTTGGTCGCGAGGCCTCAAGGATCACTTTGGGATCGTTTTGAGGCATTTTGGAGTGGGATTAATGGCTGTTCGAGCTCGGCCGAGGGTTAGAGGCAGACCACCTAGCCGGACCTGCAACTCGACTTTTGGAGGTTTTACTGGTGTTGTTTCAGCCCCATTTTGGTACCATTGTGATCGACTCTTCAAGGGCTTTTGGAGGGTATTAGTTTTGTGGCCATCAGAGCAACCGCTGGTGACCAAATTTTTGGAGAAGACGGTGGCGCATGCAGTCACGCGCCTAACGCGTGAAGGCGCGTGAGCAAGGGTATTCTGATAATTTCAACTCCAGTATTTTTAATTAATTATTTTGAGAATTATGGTGTTGAAATATTTGAAAAAATAGTCGAGAAAATAATTATTTTGGAATTATCGAGATGAAAAATGGAAGAAAATAGAGGAAATTGTGAAATAATTGAGAAAAATGGATTTTAATGTTTCCTTTATTCATTATGGTGCTTAGGAAGTGTTGTGGTTCAAGGTTGACAGTAAATTCAAGTGTCTGTTTATTTGGCACGCATAACGAGATTGTGCATGAGGATCGAGGCAGTCCGAATACGTCGAGGTGAGTGTTCTCCCCAACTTTATTTTAAATTGTGAATGGTTCTACCCGAAAAGACTTCAAATAACATGTAAATGGTTTACTGTGAGTGTTCATCCCTATGGCTTGGTTTATTGTGATGGATTGTCCAAACGGTTATTTACACATGCATTAAATTTCGTACGGTAAATTGCATACATCGAAATGTTGATTTTTTTGCTATGCATGTTATGATTTTCGACATTGGCTTGTTTGTGTCGTCCATGTGGGACGTGGATTGTTAACCTATGACGTAGCCCAGAGTGACAGCACTCGGGATGCGTACCAAGGATTAATGCTAGGTGACCCACTTGGGACGGGGCTGAGACGGACTTCACCTCACGGGACCCAAGTGACGGGGCTGAGAGTGGACACCACCTCGGTTGTTGGCTCAAGTGGCGGGGCTGTGAGTGGACACCACCCCAGGTTCTTTTGAGCAATAACATTAATGCCGAGGTGACGTCGATTCCAAGGATAGTGCTGATGTGATACTCTTGGGGCTAAGGTTACGTTGGGTTTTGGAATGCTTTTGAGTAGGAACGTAAAGCCTAACAATGACAATGGGGTGATTCCCGAGTTCATATGTCGAGGTTGTCCCTCTTAAGCAGAATCGGGTTGCCAATGGGTCAGTGTGGTCGTGTCGCCTTTAGAGAGATTGCATTTTTCCCGATTAGGGCTAAGTGCTACGTGGAATTCTCTTAGGCTGGTGCATGTCGGGATTTGTCGGTTTATACATGATTTTTCATATGTTCATGAAAATATTTTTGAACTCTCACTTAGATGATTCAGCATCTAATTTGGACTATGTCCCTAGAATATTCAAACGTTCCAGGTAAAAGTAGTGGCGCCAAGGAAAAGAATGTCATCGAGATGTAGCTGTTATGTTCAGTCTTCGTAGGTTTTGTTTATGATTACGATATTCAGAAATTATGCAATATATTTTCATGTGAAACATCGATCTAGTTATTGTAAAAGGAATTGTCAGTTATATATATATCATTGAGGTTTCGATCTTGCTTCGCTGATGTGATTGATAATGCCTGTCTTAGTCTATTATTAAATTTTAATATACTGAGAAGGTATGATCGGAATTGTCGGGAGATAATTATGATGAGAGTATGTATGTCGAGAGACTTGTGTTGTATGTTTGATTTAAAAAAAAAAAATTATTCTTGAAATCTCAAGTTAACGCATGTTTGGAGAAAAGTGGAGCGTTACAGTTTTGGTATTATAAAACTCTATCAATAAAAAAAATTATAGCAACAAGTTTACAACCCATAACCTCTAATTGAAAATAATTTTATTTTATTACCACTACACTAAATTCTAGTCTTTATTTAAATTTTGCCTACAAAACTAAACAACCTTTTAATTTTCGATGATACCAAGTTTTGGAGTTTCGATCACTGTCAATAAAGTATATTCTTCAAATATCATTTATGTATCTTAGTTAAAAAAATAAAAATTAATTACATTAACAAAATTTGAATTCATAATCTTTAAACAATAACTGACTTCTGAAAATATTTTTGCTACTACATTATTTTGTTTAAAAACTTTTCCTAAAAAAATTAAAATTTAAATAGTTATTATCAAATACAATCGAATGAAATTTTTATTTTTTTTCTATGCATGGTATGTCAACGCTCAAGTATTATAATAATAGTAAAATTGTGTATTCGGTAAATAATTTGTGAACAAGCGTAGTGTAAAGTTGGGGTAAATCACACCAAATGTCATAAAATTTTGGTGTCATTTTCAATTTGGTCACTAAACTTTAATTCCTTGTAAAGTGATCACAAAACTTTAAAATATTTTGTAATGTGGTCATTAAAATAATTTTTTAATTATTTCTAGCCGAAATTGCTGACGTGGCAATGATGTGGCTATTGTCACGTCAGCAATTTTGATAAAAAATTATCCAAAAATCACTTTAATGACCATATTGTAAAACATTTTAAAATTTTATTATCACTTTGCAAGAAATTGAAGTTTAGTAACCAAATTGAAAAGGATGCCAAAATTTTGTGACTTTTAGTGTGATTTACCTGTAAAGTTGTTTATGTTTGTTTATTAAAATAGTATTGGTTAAAATAAATAAGATAAGGTTAAAATAATTTTTAAATCAAAATATAAAATTAACAAAAATAACGTTAAAAAGTATTCTAAAATTTATATTAAATTGTTTGTTAAATTTTTTAAAATGCACTGCAAGATATATGCATAATTTTTTCTTATTTATAAAATTCAAGATATATTCATTTGAAGAGGGAGATACATAAATATATCTAAAAAATATCAGATAAAAAATTACTTGACTCATATTAATAAACACATTGAAAATGATAAAAGTTTGAAATGTGTTTTATATCTTTTATTTTTTAATTGATATTTTAATTAACAAACACTAGTTAAGTAAACAAATAAATTTAAAGAAAAAAATCTCTACTTGATTAAATTATAAATTTGAGAATGAAAAATCACAAATAATCAAATTTATGTGAAACTGGTTCCAAGTCATTGCCGTAAGTGTTGAGTTATTTGACTTTGACTTGCCACCAGAACAAAAATGAATTTTAGGACATAAGAGAGGGACTAGATGACAACTAGAGCTGTGTAATCTTCTGTGTATGGTCTCAATTTTATGGATGTCCCCGAGAAGGGATTAGAGCTGTCTAATCTTCACCGGCTTTGGGTTTGAAAATATAAAACCTGTACTAAAGAGATTTAATGAAATCAGTTAGTCATTGTTGGCAATGGCGATAACGATGCTGTCTTGGCCAACACGCAGCTTTTGACCAAATCATCCACCCACCCCACCCCCTTGCTCCCCAAGCTTTCCAAACCGTCTCTCTCTCTCTCTCTCTCTCTCTCTCTTCCTTTCTATATGTAGAACAATCATCATCGTCATCGTCGTCGTCGCTTCCATTCAGCCCTTCAAGCCTACCAGACAGAAAAAGGATGAAGCGAGAGGGCCGCCAGCACGGCCTCGTGCGGAGCTCCCGGATCCTGCCTGCGCCCTGGAACCCCAGACCCGACTCTCGAATCGTCAACCGCGTCGACTCGCCGCCGACCGCCGGAATGTTTACCAAGGTCTCGCCGAAGCCCACCAATCACTCCAAGTTCACTGGCAAGTGCGGCCGCCCCGCCTGCGTTGCCTGCCATGAGCGCCCGGCTTCCAAGTCCAAGGGCAAGTCCAAGGGCACCCAACGCCTGCGCTCCTCCGACGTCGGTTCCAACCACAGGCTCGTCACTTGGCGGGTCGTTGATTCCAAGCCCGGCTTGAAGCTTTCCGGGTTCTCCGCCACTGGGATCCTGGATCACTTGGCCGGCGATTGTTTTCTCGACGACGATGAGGCAGACGAGGGCTGTGTGGACGAGGTGTACGAGGAGCCTCGTGGACTTGCATCAGGAGCCGTTGAAATCAATGATCATGGTGGTGATGGTGATGGTAAGAGTTGGGATAAAGAGGAATACGACTTGGACTGGGCGCTTGTTTGGGAAGAGACGGATGAACAGGATGGGTGGTGTTTGGTTGGAGAAACATAGAATCATGCTCACATGATGTCACGATATAATCATAAGCAATCACGTATTTAAATTGTAAATGCATAAAGTGCTGATAAGGAAGACCAACAATTGTTATCTATTTACGATTTGAACAGCATGTGATGTAATAACCCCGCTGTATTGAATATTTTCTTCTACTCATGAACTCATTTTCTCTTGTAATAAAAATTCAGCCAAAAAAAAAAAAAAAGTGAAAATAAAGAAAACTGCCATCTCTTTTCCCATTTCCCATTTGAGTTCTGCAAGAGAAGTATCTGATTCTTACCCTATATTTTCCTCAATTACAAATCTCAATTGCAAATCTGAAAATTCCCATCACAAGTTCAGATTGCAGTAAACAACACATGAAGCCAAGTTTGCTCTCTCTCTCTCTCTCTCTCTCTCTCTCTCTCTGTGGCAATCTAAATGCAGCATTCAGCAGCCATTCAGTAGTATTCTACAATACTCTGCTTTCTTTGCTAGTCAATAATGCTGAATGAATATTTGGAGATGAATTCTCATCGGAAATTATCATCACGCCTAGTGAACCAAGAAGATTTGGTACCTGGCTTTTCCTTTTCATGATATTACTAGGGAATCTGTTCTTGGCTGAAGCTGTCTCTGGAGGCAGAGAGGTTGTAAGTTGAGATGTGATAGAAGAATTTGGCTTTATTTTTCTGGGTGACTGAGAATGTGCCAATGGAATCTGCACGATAAATGGGGATGGAGTAAGGCGAATCTACTCCTAATCACATAATATGAACCCAAAGGGATACCTTTTCATTCTTCATCTGATCTTTGGTTGTTTCTCTTCCCCCACGATGATCAGGCATGGGTGGAGCTTTGAAGCAGAGGCTTCGACAAAATCCCTTTCTTTCGGATTCTACTTTCTCCTGGAAAAGAAAAGAAGAGAGGAAGAGAAGAGGAAAAAGAGAGAGGTGACAAGAAGAGGGAAGAATTAGAGGGAGAGAGAGAGCCTTCGTAGCTAGATTTATAGCTCTAAAATAATTAGTGGAAGTCTTAGTCTCCAACCAAAAATCAAATAAAACATATCCAAAATGACAATTAAGATGCTGTTTTGAAAATAAAGAGGCATCCGACCAGGTATCCAGTTGTTGTATAATTGGTTTGCAAACAAAAAAGAAGAGAATTCCAATGGTGGGTCCTCCACCCGCTCTGGATTTGTCATGTCTGCTACTTTGTCTATTGTGTCCACAACCACATCCTCACTTGAACTAGTCACAATGTTCAGCACTTGTCAACCTGTCATGCTTAAGATTAGCATCTCTAAGGTGTCCCTCTCATCTTCTGCTGGCTGCCTCAATTTAGCCTTGTCCAATGCTGATCTAGCACAGACCTCCAAACAGAGGTATTGCACCTTCTTGCCTGGGGTGCCATAGAGCTTACAACTATGGTTGTGATTTCTAAACAGGTAAGGAAACAAAATAAATACAAACAACTACTTACACCCCTCTTACGGGTGAGGGAAATAAATCTTCCATGGTGAATGAGAAATTACAAATGCATGACAATCCCAAAATGTCCCAAGAGTTGATGCCTGTACCCAACTTCTTGAAGTTACACCGCTTCCCTCGCATGAATCTTTTTTCTTTTTCTTTCTTTTACCTCTCCTTTCTTGCTGTTTTCTTCTCGATGGCTTTTCTTTTGTCACAACTTTCACTTCGCATCACCCTCCCACTTGTCAATTCTGAAATTTGGAAAAACTACCACAATTAAATCCAACTAGATGTGGTTGGCTATATGAATTCTAAACCTCCAGTCAGCTCTATCCATTGCTTCTAAAATGTAGAAGTTAAACTAAAATCTGCCAGAACCACAATAAGATATTGTTTTTCCAAGAAAAGGCACATAAGATTCCTTCCTTTTTAGGGATTGGTTTGTCCACATAAGAACAGATACTACATGGGCAGTTACCTACCTAGATGGAATGGATCACCCAAGACCACCTAGCATCAAAGCAACCAGTATAGTGCAGCAACCACTATCACCACCTATTGCCACCGCCACCTCTATAACTTACCACAACACCCCACTAGGTCACAATCACCACCACCACTGCCATAAACCCCAACAAAAACCCACCAATCATATCTACCATACACCATCAACCTAATCCCTCCTAGTACCCACTATGACCATAATTACAAAACAATTGTTTGCACTAGGGGCTAGCAATCTTACAATTGGCATGGAGGAAAAATGATTCAACAAGGTATGTGCATAGTGAGGATAGCATTGCTATCTACATAGAGCTCTGGAATGGGACTCTGACCTTTACTCTTGTTTGCAGACGCACTTCTTGTGTCTCCTTGGAATTGAATTTTTCTTCAAGCCTCTGAATCAGAATAAGATAAGGAAACAATTTATCATATACATACATACAGCCCAAGAGAGAGGCTCGATTGAAGGAAAGAGGAAAAATAACTGAGGCAAAGCTCACCTGCTTTCTTCTTGCAGCTCTTTCCTCCGTGCTCAGGCTAAAAGGAATGCATAAAGTTGGTGACTGTAACTTATTTCTGCAGCTACTCAGGGACTTGGAACAACTGAGGTGCAAATAGAAGTATTTGAGAAACTCGCAGACAAATCCATGAGCACAAATATGGCTAGAAGGGACTCATATGATCTTCAATTTAAATAAGTTGACAGAACTTGCCAAGGCTTATATTTCAGGATAATAGAAGGAATTTGTATCCACAATATATCACCAAAAACTGCTGGTAAATACCAGTCTGATATCTACTAGATTGGACTGTACCAAGTGTCAGCCAGTCAAAATTCTCACTGGTGTACACAAATATGCTAGTTTCACAATTCTTCCTGACCAGCTGTGTATCAAACATGGAGTTCAATATGCATGCCCCTGACTCCTAAATAATTTCTTGTGGATCATGCATTATTCTTGCACCATGATTGCTAGATTTTAGAACAGATAGGAAGAACTTTAACAATTTATGTTGGGAAACTACGTACACGGTAGATAGGATGTTCCATTTTGGTCCTATTGTTTTGCTTCCAGCAGCAGTGGGATGAAGTGGTGTCGTAGTTGTAGACCTATAAGTCGCAGATAGACAAAGTTAAAGTAACCCAAATGACAATGACTAAAACATATGCGCCATGGCTGATGATCTGAGAACTACTGTGGTCCCTTTCCTTTTATGTTTAACCAGAAAGAAGAAAAAAGGGCAGGTACCTTATATTTTTTGAACAAGGGGCAGCTGAAGGATGCTTTAGTTCCCCATTTGACGAAGCCTGCCAATTGAGAATGAAAAGAATGTTAGCATCCGTTATAATACAGGGAATGCCACATGAACTGGAATTAGCAATGACAACAACAATTGTCATGATCCTTGATCCTGCTAGGAGGATTGTTCCCTCCCGTACTAATAATGTTGAATGTGTTCCTCCCATTCATAGTCAGCCTCAAGCCCAGGTAAAGGAGGGTTACATTAGGTAGATGATGACTGGTATAAAATTGTCGGATTAAATATCATGAATTCTAGACAATGAATTGAAATTAACATAAAGGTTATTTCCCATGATGCAAAACGCTCGCATTTCAGACTCGTACTTCCAAGAATGCCACTTCCACACTGTAGAGGGAAGTCAGAAAATGGTGTCCAACGAATAGGCAGCAGCAAAGAGAACAGAGAGTACCATAATTAGAGTACTTAGAGGAGCTCTGCAATCTTTAGATTCCTTATTAGGACTAGGAGCAACTCTTGAGCTTTCAACCATCTGGGCAGCCAGAGTAGTCTGCTTGTCTGGTCCTTTGACAGGAGTGCAATAGATTATCTCGTGCAGGGATCTCCTGGTTGATCTCTTTGTATCTGCAGTGGGTACCGTCGATTTCCTAGTAACTGGAGGGGCATTGATTTGCCTCCTGGGAGGAATTGGAGCCGCCGGTTTGGCAGGAAAAACTGATGGTTTAGGTGCTCTACGGTGAAGTGTTTCTGATTCTGAAGATGACAATGCTGGTTTCGTCTTGCTTATTAGCAATGGAGCCTCCTCATCTGCAACATTCTCAACCTGGTTCAAAATATGGCTCTTCACAGAATTCTCCTCTAGAACCCCTGTCCCTGTTACCAAGTCGGCTACTCTCACCCGCTCAGTCCCCACTTCCTTCATTTCCGCATTTGGACTGTAATTATTTCCATTGATCGTAGAATCCCCCGTTGCACTTTGCTCGAGCGGTTCATCAATATGCACTTGGGAATCAACTGCAGCAACACCGCAATCGTCGGGTTCAGGTTCTGGTTGGGGGCTGTTATCGGCAGCATCATTTGGTTGCTCAACCAACGTCTCCGTCGTCGTCGCCGCCGCCGCCGCCTTCCGAGCAGCAATGCTCTTGTAATGAGCCTCAAAGAAAGCCTTCTTCTGCGCCACCGATCCTGGGCGAGCGTAACTCCGCGCTTCTTCGACGTAGCGTTTGTGAGAGAAGGTGGACCACTTCTCCCAGGCCAAGGGCTCCGACATGAACCTCCCGAAAGAGATGGACTCTCCAAGAGCATGAAATTGGGTTCCCTGCAAGATGCACGCACAACATCTGTAGCCTCAAAAAAACCCTAACCTAATCCTATTCTGATTGAAACGAACTTGACCCAAATCAAGAAGGAATGAAGCATATGAAAATTTGACAGAATGAAAGGATCAAAAACAGACCTGTGTGGGTGTGGCATCCTGAGATGTGGGTGTGGAAAGGGAGAACGAGTTCAAAAGACAGGCAGATTCTCCCATGCTTTTTGCTGAGTCCTCAGAAATTCAACTTTTCTTTTTGATTCAGTTTCACCCCAGCTTTCCTCCTCCTCCTCCTCCTCCTCCTCCTCCTTCTCCTTCTCCTGCTGTGCGGAGCTAACGGATCCTCGCTCTTTCTCCACGTTTTAGAATTTGAATTTCAAATTAATAGTCATTTTATTTCATGTGCGTTTAAGGCAGTTTATTTTTCGGCTCTTTTATTTAAAATGTTTCAATAAAAGATCATATTTTACGAGTAATTTATTAAAAAAAAATACTGAACTTTTTATTAATTAAAAAATATTTCTTAATTAAGTTAACTAGAATTTAACTAATATTATTAGCAAAAAAATGGCATACTTAAGGGCATAGGTCAAGCGATCGGATAACAATATTTTGAGTAACACCAATAAATCTTGAGTTCGATTCTCGTCCTATGTAGTGAGACAAAGTCTCATACTTGCGATTTACCTTCTTTGTCGGAATTAATGACACAAATAGTAGGGACCGCACAAGGATGATCATTTCAAAGATGTTTTTAAATTTGGTATAGTATTGAAATAATTAAAAATTTAATATAAAATATTTAAAACTAAATACAAAAGTTGGGTTTGTTATTATTTAGTATTTTCTTAATAATTTTATTTTAAAATAAAATACACTTATTACAACTCAACAGTTACTTATAAATCAATGATTAAGATTATCCTTTTCAAAAGGTTATTCACTTTTCAATTTTATGTTTGAATAATTTGAATCATTTTCAGTGATGGGTCGGGTCCCAATGGTTCGCTTTGATCTTTGATCAACCTCTCTTAACGTTCATTTTCAAAAGTCCCAACGGCTTTATTGGCTATGGTAACGGTAGGATGATTGCGGAGGAGGTTGGTTGATTAATGAATTTGAATTTGGCAGCACAAAAATATAGTAGAAATCAAATGCCATGAATTGGCTTCTCACTCTCTTTCCATTTTCTGAAAAACAAAGTCAAGCAGATGAGATTTGCGACATTTTTGGTACCAGAATTAATTACAAAGATTGCTGAAATTATGGAGTTAATTTTATGCTTTTTAATTATTATTATTTTAAAAATAACATGTGAGAATCGTAATTCAAATAATTTATATATACGAGGAGAATATCAAACACATGAAACAACCAGATTAAATGAAAAAAAATTGAGCAAAAGAAAGATTGGTTAAAAATATATTTTTGTTCTTAAACTTTTATGTTTTTTTTTTTTCTGTGAAACACTAAATTTTTCGTCGTTCCAAATATACATCTTAACCATATAAAATCATTTATTTAAATATTTAATCAACAAGTGATACACATATACTATCACATGATAATTTTCTAACATCTCCCCTCTCCCCCCTCCTTTCTTCAGTGACATCTCTTCAGCTCCCTCTCTCTCTTAAGCGTCTCGTCAACTCACTCTTTCCCCAACTACATCTCATCTCTCTCCAACGTCTCCTGCATCTTCAGCCATGTATAAGATGAGGGATAAGAAATACTCAGAAAATGATCATCAATTATTTACACATGGTTCCAAATAGGAGAGCTCAAAGATTCTGCCACACTTACAAGAATCGAGTGCTCTTCTATTTATTTAGTCTTAATTCTACTAAATGAGGTCGATTACTTGAATTCTAGTCTTTCGGTCATCTATCTATGATCATAAAGAAGACATATAATCTAAAAATTAAAACAAATCTTACAAACAATAACAAAAATTCACAAAAAAAGACCAACCAATGAGTTAATAAGTAGCTTCCTAGTTCCTATTTATACAACCAATGCATCCTTCTGCAACATAAACAAGAAAAGCATTTGAAAGAAGAGAGCTCATAACAACTTGGAACAAGCTTCTGTTGGTGATCTTCTTAGACCTCTGCAAAGAGCAAAGGGAACATCTTAAATGCTAATTGCCAGCAGAACACCTCCTCATGCAACTAATAAGAAGCAGATGAGATCCTCCACTAAGCTTCACATCCATCAATACGATGCCAGTTGAAGAGGTCAAAGGAATTGTAACAAAAAAAAGTTTTCACTTTCTTCTAGGTGGATCTCGAGAAAGTCCATGCTTCTTCAGAGTTCTGATGTAATTTCTCATAAGGGTGAACTTATTGCTCCCAAGATGATACAAGTAATCCCAGGTGTAGATCCCGGTTTTGTGCAAGTCATCAAACAGTATCCTGAACCGGCAATCCAAGTTAGAAACACCACTGGATTAAATCGAGATAGTACATAACCATCAGCGTAACCTCTAGTAATAAAAGTACCTCACCCCATAGTTCCCTATGGGTTCAGCAGACATGATGCCTACATGATGCCTTCCAGATATTACCTGGTTAAAACGCCCCAGGAATGGAATAAGTGGACTAGTGATTAACAATGAGTTGATTGCACAAATCAATACAATTATTGGAGTCGCACATAGGTTTGAATTGGGTGGGAGTGTGAATATGACGTTATGTTCTGGGGTTACCTTTTCACCTCCAACTGACCTAATCTTGCTGTCTGCAGCTGGGCTATGTACTCTTAGAAACTCAGCCGACAAATTATAGACACTACCATTGGCGAATTCCACCTCTACCTGATATAAAAAACAACCATAAGGCACACAAGCACATTATCATTGTTATGAAAAGCTAGAAGTACACATTTTTTGTCTAAGCAAACGGGACAATGACTCATTGAAGATAGCTTTCCCAATACATAATTTGACACGTCTCAGGACATTATTAAATTTCCAATGAAACACCTAAAACTTCCATATCTTGGACATGCTTCATGACCACAAATGAGCGACTTGTTTCCTGTTGCCCTATTATTTAGTAATTTTCAATAAGCTTGCTTCTTATTGCTCAATCGGCCAAAGACATTGCAATGGTAAAAATTGCAATCGGCCAAAGACATTGCAAGAATGTAAGAATTGGGCGTAAGAAAACCAATGGTAAAAGTAATATAGGCACATCATGTGGAAGTCTGCTTTTGTGCACCTGATGGAAACCAAAGGGGCACTATTTACTGCTGTTATTAGACATCTCCGTTTTAGGCACTGGAACACTCCATTTTAGATGGACGGAAGTGACGAACATGCTACAGGAAAGGATAAGGATGTGTCCCCCTTTTGTTTGGTCAAAAAAACAGGGTAACATTTGGTTAGATAATAGATATAAAGGAAGGAAAGTGCAGAAGCAAATAGGCAGTGTCTAAATGAATTATGTATATAACAAACATTTTGCCTCCCCTCAGTTTCCTCCAGTTTCGGAGGGAAAGAAAAGTAATCAAATGGAATTGATTCCCAGATCTCTCCTTGCCTCTTTAAAAACAAATCAAGCAATGAACAAGACCTCCACCCATATCATTCACCTCTCCCCAAAACTGCTCAATCTAACCATATAAAGATTCTTCAGACAAGGAGAGTTGCATGATTTCTTTTCTATGAGGCCTAATAACTTAGGTCAAGGTTGAGCATATTTTTAAAAATTAGATCAAGTACCTTCGTATAACCATCATCAGCAATTAGTTATCAATGGCTAAAATTTGCAAGGTTGTACTAGAGTGACTATTAGATTTTTAACTTTTAGGTGATACGAAGTGAATTCTACCATTCCTTCACAAAATGATGCCTTGTAAAAGCTGAATCAAAAGGAGGAACACTTTTCATTTTAAAAAAGAGGTCAAGCAATTGGTTTTGTACATGTTCTAAAGAGGATGGACTTTGTAGCATATACAAAAACAATTATACATATACGAGTTACGTAAATGCAAGAAACGAGCTAACAAGTCTGCCCCCTTTAGCGTGACTTTTGTTCAATGATATCAATAAAGGGTGTCCTTAGTGCACTAAGGCTCCCCCACCAACAACAACCCAGATGCTTTACAAGGACTGGACCAGGTTTTTGCACATAGCCTTCCCTTACTCTGCGAAAAGGCTGTTTCTGTAACTCAAACCCTTGACCTTACAGTTACAAAAGAGCAACTTTACTGTTACTATCAATGCTTGCCCTTTGTTCAATGATATCACACTTAAATTAAAAAAAAAAAGAAAAAGGTCATACCGGTGTTTGCATAAGAAGCACTCTATTCACAAATCTGCAGAATTGTGGTCTACTTTGGGAGATTTAACAGTCAAACAAAACAAGGAAAAAAAAAAAAAAAAGGTAAACATAGGGGGAACAAAGAAGCAAATGATGGATCTCAGTTTTTGCAAATACATTCAGCTCATATCTGCTATTCCTTGGAAAACTTGCAGATCAATAATGAATAAAAATTCAGAAGAAGGCTTCTCCCTGAACTCCTTTTCAACTCTACTCTGAAATTTATTTTTCCCTAATCCAATCCAAAACATAACCAAACCTGTACTAAATTTATTTTTCCTTTTCCTTTCCCTTTCTCGAGATTCAATTTGCAGTAAGTAAACAGGAAGTGTATTTGGGGCACGCATATATGTTTCCCATTTTCCCCCTTTTGCCAATATAGGTGCCCAACAATTCATGTGGGAATGGTCTTGAGCCAGACAAAATTAGAAGAAAATGTTATAGACCTAATAGATTAAACAAAGAATGAACAGAACAGAATGAACAAATACAGAACAGACAAGGAAGCCATTTCAATGTATAGGAATCAATTTCAGCAGCGGGGACTAGAAAAACATCAAGAGGCAAAGACGGAATATAAAAGTTTACGTTCTTAGGAGGATGAAGAGAGAATTTCGTCAGGCGAGGGCATCCCGCCGCCGAGTGAATGCTCCGAACCGCCCTCTGTATCGCCGACATTCTCTCTCTCTCCCTCTCCCCCCCTCCCCCTTCACTGACTCGCGGTGAGTGGCGAGTCTGGTCACTCGGGAATCCCACCACTATGAGGCCAAAAATTTGGGCCTGGGCCCAGCCAACATCCATTGGGCTTAGGGTTAGCTTCCAAGTAAAAGTGTGTTTTAAGAGTAAATTTCATCTAATAATCTCTTTTTTTCTAAAAAAAAAATTTGTCTTAATTGTGGAGAATATTTAAACATATTAAAAATGATAATAGCTCTTTTTTGTCATTAAAAAAGTGATAGAATAACTATTTTACCCCAACCTCCCCCCCTTCTTTCTTTCTCATTTTAGTTACAAAAAATATAATTTCTAATCTTTATAAACAAAATATATATTAATGTCTAAAATATATTTTAAAATATAAATAATTTTCAATTAAGTGAAAATTAAAAAAATAAACTTTGGAAATGTTCATGATAAGGTTACAAATGGAGTTAAAGTTCAACCCTAAAAATAAGATTTATGAGACCAAGAAAAAAATGGATGAAAGAATAAATGGTCAAATTTGAATTTGCCACCTAAAAAAAGAGAAAAGAGGGGAATGAATGAGATAAACCCTACTAAGGTTCCATGCCGCCCCGCCCCTAGGGGCAGGAAAAGAAAGAAGGAGAAACAAATAACGGAAAAGACAAATCTAGGAACTAATCATAAGAGTGGGTGGTGAATGGTTGAATTTGACAATTTTAAAAATTTAAGTTGGGTTGAGGGTAGGGGTCGATGCAAGGATTGTATAGGTGTAAGAGATTATTATTATTATTTTCTCAACTTTAGAGGAACTTTTTACTTTTGAGTTAAATTGGATATTACTTTGATGATGCGGTAGCAGATCACCTTCCTCTACCTCGGACCAAGTACTTGCAAAGAGATGAAGTCAGGACTTTTTCCCTTGTGATCACTCCAATGATCAAGTTAGTTCATCGGTTTTATCTCCAATTCTTAGTATACAGTAAAGAACTTAAGGAAAAAAGAGGGAGTAGAATCCCTTACCCATCCCTCTTGCCTTCATTTTTATCCTCTTGCCAAGATAAGGATTTTCTTTTCGAATGGATAGGACCCCCATCCCGTTTGTAACACCCCATTTTCTCCGAGCGTGTTATAACTTAGGACAATTGTGGGATAATATTGTTTTTAAAAAAAACTACGACAAACCATATCATTGCTCTTATCCATCCCAAATTTTCATACATTTATCTCAAAGAGAATCAACATAAACATTGAATGCGGAAGCTAGAATCGAACCTCAACATACCTCAAACGCTAATAATATTACATGATTGTCTCAACATAATTAATAATACAAGATTATCTTAACAAAAGTCTTCCAAACATAACTTGTAACATGATATAAGTTTTTCAATATGACTTTAAACAAAACATAAGTTTCTCAACATGACTTCGAACATAACATAGCTGGTACATATTAGAATCCTCATACGGAAACTAAATACAGAAAAATAACTTCATAATACCTTGCATCTTTATATTTCGCCTACTTCTATGTCTTCGCTGCAAACCTCATCTGGAACGTTTGAATGTTCCAGGGGCAAAGCCCACATTAGATGATGAATCATCTAAGTAAGAATACATCATAATGCATATGTATGAATGCAATGCACATAACATCATAACTCTCATGTTTGGGTCGACTGCACCTTAAGATTACCCGCCATTTTTTTAATCTCCCTGCTAGATCAAGGTGTATGGGTGCACCTTTGACAAAGCAACAGTGCCAGTACCTAATCCCAAACCCATGTAACGTATGACCGTGAATCTCATCATGCTCATATGCATGCTTTGTCATCAATACATGTAAATGCAATTCACATGACATGTTCACATCAAAACATGACAACATGATGAAAATATTTACATAAAATCAGGTTTTGGTGGAACCACTTACAAGCCATTTTCATAAACTAAATTCTGTTGAATAGTACCACTTACCTTGTAAAAGACAATTTTGCCCCTAACATAATTTTGCTTCAAAATTCGCGTCAACCTTCCAATTGTACTTAATTATGAATCTTGACGTATCCTAACATCATAATTATTTAAGAAAATCATATTTCTAATTTTTTTCTAATTTTTTTTAATTTCTCTAATTTTCTCCTATTATTTCCTTAAGATTATGAATTAAATACTTTCTCATATAATTTTCTCAATTTATCTTCACAATAATTCCTAAAACAATATTCCCAATCCCTAGAAATTTTCTCATAATTTTTAACATCCATGATCTATTTATTTCTCATTTTCTCTTTGATTTTCAAGCATCTATTACCTCAAAAATCCATAATAAATACTAATCATGTATTTCTCTTCTAATTTCACTATCAAAAATTCTAAAATATCATTCTAACATTTCCAAAATTTTTTAAAGAAAATTTTGAAGATAACATACTTTCTCGTGGAGTGATTCGATATTCTTCTATATTGTGATGAAGCCTCGTTTTGCGTATCCAACAATGCCTTTTGCCACAAATCTTTACACGAACTACTAAACCCAACCTATAAGATTTTTTTAAAAATTTTTGGTATTTTTCTCTATATTTTTCTTTCTCTTTCTCAAATCTCTCTCTTACTCTCAAATCATTCTTTCTTACGACCTTTCTCTTTCTAATTCAAGTCCTCAAACCTTTCAAGTTTTCTCTATTTATAGAGGTTGAATTAAATTTAGTTTAATTGTAGTGATCAACTATCTTTTATTATTTTATTATTTTTTTTATTTAATTTTCCACTAAATCTCACTCATAATCTTTAATTATTTGTCCATACACTACTTTATCTTCCATATTTCTCCATTAATTCACCCATTATCTTTGATTATTTGGCCACATTCTACTTTTTCTCCCACATTTCTCTATTAATTCATCATTTATCTTTGATTATTTGTTCACACCATATTTTGTCTCCCACATTTCTCCATTAATTTATCCATTATCTTTGATTATTTATTCACACCATATTTTGTCTCCCATATTCTCCATTAATTCAGCCATTAACTTTGATTATTTATTCACACCATATTTTGTCTCCCACATTCTCCATTAATTCATCCATTATCTTTGATTATTTTTTACTTTAATTATTTTTAACTAAATCTTATTTTGAATGGGCTATTCTTTCATTTAGTCCATAAATTTAAACCCACTTTCTTAACCTACTAGCTCTAAGCCCATTTACTTAACCTTTATTTTCTCAACTTAGCCCACTAACCATAAGCACATTTACTTAATCTTTTTCTTTTTACAATTTAGGCCACTAATTCTAAACCCATTTACTTATTTATTTTTTTTCAAATTAGCCCACTAACTCCAAGCCCATTAGTTTTCTCAATTATAATTTCTAATTGATATCAAAAAATATTTTAAATACAGAATTAATTATTATTATTATTATTCTCAAAATACTAGGATATTGCACCGTTCCTTGCAGAGCTGTGATCTTACCGATATGGATATGATAATCGTTTCCGAGGGGTTCGAGATAGTCCCTATCTCCATGATCCTTAGAGCAATGATTGATGTCGAGGAATCTAGAAAATCTTCGCTGAGCAACATGTTAGTTGGCATGTTGAGACGTATCTGCCACGTGTCCTTTCTAGACTTAAGTAGGGTGACGTTAGTGGAGTGGCTCCTTAGCGAGCACGTGTCACTGCTACCATTGGCTGTATTCCCAAGGTATCAGAGTAATTATGAACCCGAGGTCATTTTCCCTCATCAACTTAATTAGGTATTGTTTTTAAAATGAATAAGATAAAATTGAAATATTTTTCTAATCAAAATATGAATTCGTCAAAATAAAATTGAAAAATATCTCAAAATTTTTATTAAATTATTTGTTAATTTTTTTAAAATACATTGAAAGATATATACGTCATTTTTTCTCGATCTAAAATATGCTTATCAAATTGAAAATTACTTTTTACTATGAATTTTTTATGCTTAATTAAAAGTTTAAAAGACCCCATTAGAACTTTGAAATGAACACAAGATATATATTAAAGTGAAATATAAGCTTAAATAACAATCAATTATGATCATATATAATGATAACATATATATATATATATATATGATACAAATCACAAAGCCGGTTAATTAATTATTAATCAGAGAGGGAGAGAGCGCAAGAAGTTGGAAGAGAAAGAAAGGATATAAATTCAAGCTAATTAAACGACTATCACTAATTGAAGCTAATTAATTAGCTTCATTCATGATGTGCAATTAATGAAAAGCTCATCATCTTCTAGCTCTAGCTGAAACCGTCCCAGCATGAAAGCATGGAATAAACAATTCCATCCACCCATTGCAACTCATGTTGCAAAGACGACAACGACGACGAATGATCTTCCATGGAATTAGAATTAGAAGGGCAGTTGTATTTGAGAGAAAATTCATCCACAGAGAAAGAAGCTGAAGGGCTGCTGCTGGGAGTGGTAATTGCTAATTCCTTCATCCGCATGAACCCCGCCGCTTCTCCCCCTTCTTCTTCTTCTAATTCCAAGCTTCCAATTCCATAGAGTATCTCGTGGCTCTGCAGGAGCTCATCAGTGGCTTCATCTGACAGTACCGCCATATTCATCATCCCCTTCCCTTCTGCTCCTAATTCTCCTCCATTTTCTTGCTGCTGCTGCTGCTCATTCTGCGAGATTAATTCCTGCCGATGATGTTCTGCTGTGGTTGTGATGATATTCATGTTGGTTTCTAATTTTGCTTCAGCTGTTTTCTCTTGATTAGAATGAACATGATCGCTATCTGCCGTTTGTTCATATTTCTCCTCATCCTGATCCCGAAGATGAAGGTGATCAATTATTGGTTTGTGGGTGAGTGGGTCCAATCCTTGGAGCTTCAGCCTTTTCTTGATGCGGGTGTTCCAGATGTTCTTTATTTCGTTGTCTGTGCGCCCGGGAAAGTGGGAGGCTATCCTAGACCACCTGCATGCAAAACCATTATTATTTAAGCATTTGGGGTGCTATATCGAAGGTCCATTGGGGCACTTAGGCTAGACTATTGACTGTTGGATCATGTTGGGCCTCCCCTTCTTAATTAGGAGGCAATATGACCCAACTTTGAACATAATTCGAGTCGGGCCAGCCAAGCCGCTCATTTTATAAGCAACACCATGCTGTATGCATATAATTGAAATGGGTGGCACTGGTTAAAAAGTGTGAATAATTTTTAATACAAACATAGTTGTCACCACTTACAGATGTCACATGCTTCAACCAATGGATGACTTTCAAGGTTTTCCACCAAAATTTCCCTCTATCCATAATTTTAATCTTAATAAGTGGGGCCCTTTGAAAGAAATAGAGTTGCTAGATTCGATAAAGAGGGAAAAGTCACAGTAGAAAATGGGGTAATTAAGATTATTCAAAATCAGGAATTGGAGTTTAATGTAGCTAGAAACATTTGTTTGAATTAATTGATTACCTGTTGCCAAGACGGGCATGAAGTTGTATAATTTGATCCTCTTCAGCATCAGATAAAGCCCCTCTTTTAAGATCGGGTCTCAGATAGTTCATCCATCTTAATCTGCAGCTCTTTCCACACCTCAGCAAGCCTTCATTCACACACAAAAATTAATGAAACCCTTTTAATTAGTCAGCTGCAGCCATGCATGGACTAATCTTACACCAAAGCTGCTGGAAGAAGTTTCACAACATATAAAACTTTTACTCAGAATTAAGTATACATGACCTTTTATCAGGCATTAATTATAGCATAATATTAGTTCTGTACTGCTAGTTTGCTACATATATTCATACATACACACGCACATATATATAAAACTGTATATTTAGTTTGTGTTCACCTGCAAGCTTTGGAACCATTCTCCAGCAATGGATGCCATTGGTGAGGATGAAGTTGATGAGCTTGTTATCTTCTTCATTGCTCCATGGACCCCTCTTCAACCCTAAGCGTTTGTCACAGCAAGGTTTCCTTCCCATTGAAGATATACCGTTCTCTCTCAGATATATGAGAGAGAGAGATAGAGAGATTGTTTGTGTGTGAGTGAGATAGAGAGAGAGAGAGAGAGAGGTGACCAAGAGAACAAGGAGCTTAATTATATATATATTCCAAGAAAAGAAAAGATGCTGTTGACAGATCATCACACAGACATAAATAATGAGATGTGCCCTTTAACCGGGGAGAGACATGATTGAATGGAAAAGCATTTAGGGTTTTTTTTTATGATACTATTGCTGTTTCTATGGCTCAGAAAGCAATGGAGCTTGCTAGGGTTTTGATAATAACTATAATTAAACAACTAGAGTGGCGGCCACCATGGCTGCAGGCTGTACGTAGTTGAGAAGAAAAAGGAAACTGAGTGCAGACGTGGGTCGTCTAATTCATTATATATTGACAAATTCTTTATCTAGATATATTATAATTGATATATAAGTGTTACAGGGCCAAAGTCTTCTCTTAATATAAGTAATTGGAGATATAAAAATATATAAAGGGAGAAATTGATGGGATTCCTTCGGTTAGGTCCCTTCAAAGCTGGCCAGTTTTGTCGTTATGATACAACTCTTCTCAATTTTGATACATGCATATATACATGAAGGTGAAGCACATAAGTACATGAATGAATGGAATTACATGACTTGCACTACACAAATCATATCCTTGTCCCACTTTAATTATACAAAAGACATATGTCGTAATATTTTATTTAATTAGTACATACATACATGTATTAGTTATAATCATAGGATAAATTTCACGCAACACTACAGAAAGACATCGATTGCCCCTATGTTCTTCAAAAATATTGTAAGTTTTCTTTGACTTTAGTAATTATACAACACTTTTGCTCCTATCGTTACAAAGAGAGACTCAAATTACTCAATAGCGATGGACAGAGGTTGCAGAGATAATTTAAAAAAACGTCTAAACTATATATATATATATATATCTCCATCTAGTCATATGTCCATCCCGCTGCAACCCCATCATAGATGGGTTCTAGCTAGCCCATTGACGACAAGGAATCCATCACCATTAACCCCTATTTGATTCTATAAATTACAAAGGAAAAGGAAGAGGAAATGAGAGAGAGAAAGAGACAGTAAAGAGATAGGTTCAATGGCAATCAACTATATGAGGGCATCGCCAAACCATCAGTGCGTGTGGGAGATAAGAAAGAAAGCGAGATTAAGAGAGAGGGAAAAGTGAGAGAGATGATAGAGGAGAGAGAGAATGTGAGAAAAGTAATTTAAATGCAGTAACAAAAATTAGTCAATTCTTATAATTTTTTTGTGTCAATAATTCTCATATATAATTAATTTGTTATTTCTTTGTTTCTTCTTGTATTTGGAGGATTTTGAATTATTGTTTTAAATAATAGTTGGAAGATTTTGATTCTTGATTTTGGGATTACAGATTATTACTAGTATTATTGTTATTAGAATTGGGGATGTTACGAGTTATTGGCATTAAGTGAAGAATAAAAAAGGTTGGGGAACGGGGAGATTTACTCCAATTAGAGATGGATGATTTTAAAAATTTTTAAAATATGGCATCACATACCCAAAAAAAAGGAGTGAATTAGATGAATAAAAATTTAGACGATCTTAAAAATATTTTCAGAATAATAAA
Source organism: Diospyros kaki (assembly GCA_036245055.1). Classification (NCBI taxonomy): domain Eukaryota; kingdom Viridiplantae; phylum Streptophyta; class Magnoliopsida; order Ericales; family Ebenaceae; genus Diospyros; species Diospyros kaki. The sequence goes on from BSEG01000016.1 coordinate 39,403,738, forward strand.
ATAAGATATGATTTTACATAAAAGGGTTTTGCAACACTAATGTACAACAAATACAAAAAATTTATAGCAGTTTAGCTCTTGGCAGCCTACATTTACTATTCTATCTCTCAATTAGAGATTTCCAAACCCACATAAATAAAAATATATATGGACTGCAAACCATGATCCAATACAACTGTTAACTATCTTGCTAGCCTGTTAACACTTCCTGCTAATTAAGAAACTCTTATAAACAAGAATAAGAAACACAACTCTCTTAACACAAGAATTTTAAAATGAGATCTTTCATAGATAAGAACAAGTCTTGAGGAAGAACAGATTGAAACAATGAAGGTCAAAAGGAATTTGAAAATCTAATCTTTAAAATGTATAAACTCACTCTTTAAGAATGGTTTTGATCTTCAAAATGACTTGTATTTATACCCTTGAATGTCCCCTATAGATTTCTAGCCGCTAGAACAAAAATGGTAAAGGATCAATTTGCAGAAAAATAGCCATTAGTAATTTTTCAAACATAAATTATCAATAGTTTTAATAGGTTGTCGACAATTTATTTTTAAAATTTTTAAGAAAGTCGACAATTTTTACAAGTTTGAAGAACAGTTGACTATTTAATTCTAAAATATTAAACTACAAAGCACGAATTAAAACCGATCTACTTGCTTTGGAAAGCAATGGACAGTTGTCTTAACTTTGAAAAATCAATTGACAAACCTAGAAAAGAAGTTGATAGTTTTGCCCTTGGATTCAATGTTTAAATATTTTTTCTTATATTTTAGAGTCATTTTCTTTATATTTAAAATTATAATAATATTTTAAAATTTACAAAATTTTATTAATTTAAAGACAAGTTCAAAACCATTTTCAAAAATTATTCAAAATAATTTAAGTTCAAACCCTAAAGTTTTGTGTCCAAGAGCTTTAAGTTCAAAACCTTTAAATCCAATTCACTTATTGTAAAATCATTTAACCAACACTTATTAAACTTTTGTGTTAAGATATTTATCATCAAAATCAAACCAATAATATATATGTCTCTACATAGCGACAAAAACCAATATTCGTCTTTAATTGATCAGCGACGTCAATTTCTAATGAGATTGACTTTCCGTCATTAATTCTGTCTTCAACCGTGTGAAAAATAAAATTTGAGTCATTTATAAACTAACATTTTCCATCTTTAAACCTAGATTTTTTTTTTTTGATAAATTTGTATGCCTTTATATCTGATCATTTCTTAACCCCTGAGTACTTTTTCAACTTGATAAAGAGAAAAAGTCTAGATCTCATTCATATTAGAGATGTTTTATTTAAGATTAAAATTTCTTACAGTCATATATATATACATATATATTAATTACTAGTTAGTTATGTTTTATAAGGGACAAATATTTTGACTCAAATCTACACAATCTAAAAAGTTGTTTAATTGAAATAGGGAAGCCTCGAAATTAACTCCAATAATTAAATAGATTGAATTTTTATGTCACATATGCTCAAGTAGGGGATGCAATTCTTTTTTTTTTTCTTACAAATAAAATATATTAACAAAAAAAAAGCGTACAAATATCTATAAAAATAAGTCAAAACATACCCCACTAAGAAACAAAACAAGACACAAAACAATCCACTCACATGGTTGGAGGCTGTATAATTAGGGGATGCAATTCTTTTATTATGAATGGAACAAGATATAATCATACAAAACAAAATACTCTATAGATGTGTATACATTTTTATGGCTGAGAATAGACAGGTACGACCCTTAATTAAAAGGAAAAGGAAGAAGACACAATTAGAGGGTCACTAATGTGTTTCCAATGGACAAGAGTGTGTATTAAAGTCTGAGATTGAAGTGATGTGGGGGTGAGATTATTTTATTATATATATATATATATATATATATATAAAAGTAGGGTAATGTTAATCATTGGTTTAAGGACATTGGTTTAAGAGGAATGATTAAAATGTAATAAATAGATAATATTTATTTATTATATTTTATTTTTAGTTATAAAATACTTTATTAGTGGATGAAATGTTGCAATAACATATGCATTTATTATTAATTAACAAAAGTATTTTGTAGTTGAAATTTAAGTGTAATAAATGAATATTATTTGAAAATAAAATGTATTTATTACATTACCTTTAAAAATATTAGATAAATTAATCATGTCAAGTTGAATTTTTATTATTCATTGACAAAAATACTTAAACTCACATAACACACTAAACACTTGAAGTTAAATTTGAACTCTCTATGGCACCTTACTAATAAGGTTGAGCAAAACATCAGTTTCACCAAAATAGCCTAATCAAATTGATCAGAATTATCAGTTCGGTTCAATTTAAGTTAAGGGTCAGTTCAATTAACTTTTCAAGTTTGAAAATTTTAATTATTTCAGTTTGATTCAATTTTTATATTAAAAAAATCAAAATAATCTAACTGACCGAAATATCATTTTTACTCAAGCAAGAAATTTTTTTTTCAATTAATATTATTTTTACTTGAATAAAAAAAAATTAATCAAATAATATTATTTTTATTCAAATAACAAATCTTTTTAATAGAATAATATTTTTAAATTAAAATTTACTTACAAAAATTAATCGAGTAAAAGTTATTTTTAATTAAATAATATTTTTTTTTTACTCGAATAACCTTATTCTTACTAAATAACATTCCTTGAGTGGATGAAAAAGAATATTCCTATTCATTCATTCATTCATTCATACCCATTTCATTGTAAAGTTAGGATCTCCAACAAAGCCATAAGTCAAATGACATTTCCAAAGACATATTATATATATATATATATAAGTATGTAATAACAAAGTGAGGATTATACGTTTCTTTACAAAATCTCTATACGTGTAATATATATAATCGTAAACAAATATGCAAAAGAATATTGGATTCGGTTCATGCACATCGTTTTCATGCATGCATGCAAGTTAAATTAAGAATATTCCTCTGTGAGTTGTTAATGCTCAACCATTTAGGTTGGCAAGCTGTTGCATATGTTTGGTTACTAAGAAACAACAGACTCTATCTATTGTCGTGCCACTTGTCTAAGTTTTTTTTTTCTTTTTTTTTATATGGTGCTTCTAGGATTGATCATTAGTGTCTCAAAATCTTGATTTTGAAAATTGAAAACTATACATACTTATAAAAAAAACACATTATTTCGAGATTTTAACTCTGGGAGTAGCACCTTAGAGTCAACACCTCAAGAACTATATCTAATTTTTAAATATTAAAAGAAAAAACTATATCTAATTAAAAAAGAATGAGGCTGCATTAGATCTCCAATTTGGCTTTCCACGATCAAGTCAATAAAAGGAAAGATGGGTATGGTGCCTCTGTGAGGGTAAGAGTTGAAAATGTATTTGGGTTCAATTACGTACCTAGGAGGGAGTCATGGCCTCTTATAGGGTGATTGGAGGTAGGGTATCCAAAGGGAGCTCCGAGATCCGTGAGCTTGCACTACAAAAAAAATTGATTTTTAGTGATGATTTTTTTGCGACGGTTTCTAAAACCTCTGCAAAAAATGAAATTTTGTGGCGGTTCGCAAACCGCTGCAAAATACTATTTTAGCTGCGGCTTTTTTAACATTTTGCAGCAGTTTTGAAAAATCGTCGCAAAATTCATTAAAATATTCAATTTTGCGGTGATTTTCAAAAAATCGCCGCTAAATTTAGAAAATAATTAAATAATTAAAAAATAAAATTTAAATTAGCGGCGGTTTCTTAAAAATCGCTGTTAAATTAAAAAATAATTAAATAATTTATAATTAAAATTAAATTAATATTTGCAGCGGTTTTCAAAACCGCCGCAAAATTCATTAAAAAATTTAATTTTGCGGCGGTTCCTGAAAAATCGCTGCTAAATTAAAATAATTAAATAATTTAAAATTAAAATTAAATTAATATTTGCGGCGATTTCCAAAACCGCCGCAAAATTCATTAAAAAATTTAATTTAGCGGCGGTTTCTGAAAAAATGCCGCTAAATTCAAAAGTAATTAAATAATTTAAAATTAAAATTAAATTAATATTTGCGGCGATTTTCAAAACCGCCGCAAAATTCATTAAAAAATTTAATTTCGCAGCGATTTCTAAAAAATAGCCGCTAAATTCAAAAATAATTAAATAATTTATATTAAAATTAAATTAATATTTGCGGCGATTTTTCAAAATCGTTGTAAAATTCATTAAAATATTTAATTTAGTTTTCAAAAAAGAAATTTCCCCCCAAAACTTGCATTAATAATTTACAATTAATACTTATTGTATTAATAATTTATATTTTATAATTTGCATTAATAATTTAAAATTTTCAATTGCTTTGAAATACTAAGTAGTAATAAAATTTTTCCTCAAAATTTTGCATTAATGATTTACATTTAATACTTATTGCATTAATAATTTACATTTTATAATTTGCATCTTTATATATATAAAAGAATGATAGTTTTCAAAAAAGAAATTTCCCCCCAAAACTTGCATTAATGATTTACAAATAATACTTATTGCATTAATAGTTTGTATTTTGTAATTTGCATTAATAATTTAAAATTTTCAATTGTTTTGAAATAATAAATAGTAATAAAATTTTCTCCCAAATTAATGATTTTCATTTAGTACTTATTGCATTAATAATTTACATTTTGTAATTTACATCTTTATATATATAAAAGTAGGATAGTCTTCAAAAAAGAAATTTCTCCCCAAAACTTGCATTAATGATTTACAAATAATACTTATTGTATTAATAATTTGTATTTTGTAATTTACATTAATAATTTAAAATTTTCAATTGTTTTGAAATAATAAATAGTAATAAAATTTTCCCCCAAATTAATGATTTGCGTTTAGTACTTATTGCATTAATAATTTACATTTTATAATTTGCATCTTTATATATATAAAACTAGGATAGTCTTCAAAAAAGAAATTTTCCACCAAAACTTGCATTAATGATTTACAATTAATACTGATTGAATTAATAATTTGCATTTTGTAATTTGCATTAATAATTTAAATCTTTCAATTGCTTTGAAATAATAAGTAGTAATAAAATTTTCTCCCAAAACTTGCATTTAATACTTATTACATTAATAATTTACATTTTGTAATTTGCATTAATAATTTAAATCTTTCAATTGTTTCGAAATAATATATACTAATTATTGTAAAATTAATAATAAATTTTACATATACAAGTTTTTCAATGCTAATTGTTTTGTATTAAATTTGCATGAGTTTTATGAGAAATATTAATAGACAACTTAAACTATTAATTAAGTCATAGAAAAGTATCTATTTATTTAATATATTATTTTTATATATTTATTCTATGTATATTTATATAATATTAAAATATGATAGTCAAATAAAGTATTTTGCCAAATCTCAATCAATAGTGAATTGTTTTCCTCAAAAATTTGCATTAAATCAAAAGTAGTGATTAATTAATTATTAATTACTTTAATAATTATATTATAGTCTTGAAAATGTGTTGTCTTAACAAATTCATAAAAAATTATTTAAGGTTGTCAAGTATTAGGGTTTTTCAATGCTAAGTAATATTTAAAGTATCACATTTTTAAGACTATGGAAGAAATTAAAATTCATTTTTTTAAAATTTTGTTATTATTGAAAAAACTTATTCTTACTCATATTTAAGAGTTTTAATTTATATTTATAATTATAATATAATAAATAGAAAATAACGAACGTCTTTAAGTGGAAATATTATAGATTTTATAATATTTATTTATAAATAAATATAATATAATAAAAAAATTTATAAGTGTCGACGTTCAATTTCAGTCAAGTCTGATTCGTTTTGGGCCGCACTGAATGGTTATGGATCACGGTAAGAAGAGAAGCTTTTTTTAGTAAGCTAATGAAGAACACTTAACGATTTTCTCGTGGTTCGGCCAGAACGATGCCTACTCCACGCCGCACTCTGATTATTCCTTCAGAGTGGCGGTTCTTCTCATTATTCTTCTTGTCCCTTTTGTTACTTCTGCCCCTTATTTATATTCGAGGGGACCTTTACAATTTGGATATCATATAGAAATAAAAAGATGATATAATGAGGGACAAACAGTTCTTATCATCTGTACAGAATCGTAAGTGGGATCTTCATTTCGAGGAGCATGGGCTGTTGCGGTGGATGGTCCCTACCTCTGACTCCTTAGCAGCTTTTACCACTTTATGCGAGCTGATCGTTTTCCCCAGCCAGCGACCTCGGTGGTCTAGCGATCTGAAGGGTATTCCCTGGAGTCTGCTCGTAGGTCGCTTCAAGCTTGTTGGAGGCGTATCGGGAGTTCGCCAGGTACCGCTGTCCGAGTTCCAGATTTTTTATAGTGACCGGACCTCTCCTAATGAGGTCGTTCGGGCCTTCTCGGTTTCAGGTGATCGGGCCGGCCCATCAGAGTGAGTCTGGCCCATACGAGAAACACGTATAACATAAGCCCCCCAGTTCGCGGTGCGATCCTCGCGCTGGGAACTGACGCGTGCCATCTGTTCTTCTGCCTCTTTGATGTCTGCCCAATTGTTTTAAATCTCGTCTTTCCACGCAGCACGCCTTGTCTGTAACGCATTTAATGCACACTTTCCCCCATTACGGCACATGATTATGCCCGTAGGACCCATAGGCTGTCGTGTGGCCGTTGGATGCGGAGTATGTGGTGAGTCACATTTGATCAGACGGTTGAGACGTTCGAACCCTCGGTATAAATAGTGAGGGGAGTCTTCTTTTTCTCTCTTTCACGCCATTTTCGAAATCCTTTCCAGCTTCTGCCTTCTTGCTTTTTCCTTTTCTTCTCGAAGACTTTTGTGCTTCCAGACCCTGGCAATCTCTGTCCAATGCTCGTTCCGACGTTTCGTACAGGCATCAGACTCATTGTTTGGTAAGTCTGCTATGACTTCTTTTCTTTCTTCTTCTCGCCGGTTGACTATCGACGGTCCTGCCGATCGATATTGTCCCCGCTTATGGGAAGACGGCTCAACTTGGTTTGGCATTTGCTGAGCCTTCGGGTTCAATGGCCTTAGGATTAGATTTCCTTGGAATACCGGGCTTGCAGCTGCGGCCCCTCCGCTTTAAGCGGCATCCTGTTGCAAAGCGCTCCGCCTAAAAGATCTTAGAGGGTGTTTTTAGGGTTTTTTCTGGGTTCTTGAGGTCTGGTTCGCGATTTGCGACCTGACTGTTCTTTATTTTTTCTTTGTAGATGTCCGACCGTCACCGCAGAAATTCAGGTCAAAAGCGTTGCAACTATATCGTAGGAGAAAACGACACTTCGAACTCGGAAGATTGTCTTATCATGGAGGGCCAGAACTGTGAGGGTGCGAGCTCGAGGTCTAGGGAAATTGTCGTTCTGACCTTTTCAGAAACCAACCTGGAGGTTCACGATCAGATCGCTGAAGGGAGCGCTGGGCGTGCGGTCTTCAAGAGATTTCCATCCAGAATCAAACGTCGCGAGGTGATGGCTTGTGTATGGGAGTTCCGTCTTCCCAGGGGCTGCCAAGTATACATCCCTACTTCGAGCTCTCAAGCATCTTACCCACCATCCAAATACGTAGCCGTTAGTCATCAGCATCTTGAGTCCGGCCTTAGGTTCCCAGTAGCTCCGTACCTTGTAGCCCTTTTGAACGACGTTAAGCTCGCTCCTTTTCAATTAACACCGAACTCGTATGCCCAGCTTACTTCTTTGGCTGTTTTGTTCCTTACGAATAAACTTCCTCTCCCTTCGCCGAAATTGATAAAATTTCTGTTCTCTTTCAAAAACGCCAAAAACAGGCTGTACTACATGGCAGCTCGTCCTTCTCTGTACAAGGCCGCCCTTCCTCAGGGTAAAGCGAAGGGGAAGTCTAACGTGGGCGATTACAAGTCCAGTTGGTTCTTTGTGTCCTACTCTTCGCTTTCCCATCTTAGGAATTATAGCTTCGTACTGACCCTTGGTAAGTGAATATCAGTCCACATGAATTTTTCTTCTTCCGATTACTTGCTCTAACCCATTTGCGTTTTGATGCAGACTTTGGGGGCAAGAGACCGACTTTGTCGGCTGAGGAGACCGACATCCTCGACAGACTTTTGGCTGCTGGGGCAAGCTCAGAGATCCTCGAGCTTTCAGATGACCTTCTTCGGGAAAACAAGCTCGCCCCTCCTCTTGACGTCGAGATCGTTCAGGGGGATCATATCATGGACTTGGGTGCGGACATCCCCTCGTTAGCTCTCCAGATTGCAGGGGCGAGTAGTTTAGGACGAGTTGTCCAAGGCGAAAGTATGATTGACCTCGACCTCCTTGAGCCGAAGGGACCTAATGCAAGATCGAGCACCACCTCGTCATTAGCCCCGAGCTCAAGCTCGCGGGACGGCAGGTCAGAAAAACAGCAAACGCGCCCGCAGCAACAGCAAAACCGACAAGTGCGGGGGGGCAACTAGAGCAGCAACAAAGGGCTCTGCCCCATCAATCCCAGCATCATAGGGAAAAACACCATCAGCAAGGGCATCGGCCCCCGATACCCCAAGATCACGATTCGGGCGGGGGCCGAGGGAAAGAGGTTGCCGTGGCTCGAGACGCCCCTATTGTCGGCTTAAAGAGGGGGCCAGACCACTCACAACTGAGGGAGGATGCCAAGGGAAAATAGGCCAGGATCCCTGGGAAGGAGCTTCCCCTGGAGGCCCTGTCATGAGGGGTCTATGTTAACTCTCTCTTGAACTCTGCGCCCGACCTCTTGGGCGCGACCTCGAAGCCTCTTGACGACCCGAAACTAAAGGGGGTCGTTCTCTGCGACTTTATGGCCCGTCATAGTCTGGTGGTATGTAAGAAGATATATATATATATTTTATGGCGAGGGCTAACTTTTCTTCTTTCATAGGCTTCCCTTACAGCCATGAAGCTTCGTGCTCAGTATAAGGATTTTGACGACCAGCTTCGTACGATGAGCACGTCCCTTCAGGCTGAAGTGGAGAAACTTCAGGACTTGAAGAAAGCCCAGCAGGCCGAAATAATGAAGCTTTCGGACGAGAAGAAAACTCTCCAGGCCGAGCTTCTTTCAATTCAGAAAGAGGTGGAGGGCTCTGAGATGCGTCTGCGGGCTGAAGTTCAGAAGAATAAAGACCTCGAGGAAGGGCTTCGTAGGTCAAAGGACATGTGGGAGTCTGCCAACTCCGGACTCACTGCCGAGCTAAATAAAGCAAAAGAGGAGTTGCGGAGGGTTCAGGAGCAGCTCAAATCGATCGAGGCGGAGTTGAAAATGGTGAGAGAGGAGCGGGCTCGGGCGGATGATCGTGCGGCCCGATGCGAGAAGCTCGCCTAGAGGGCCATAGACGATGTAAGAGGGGAGGTCGAAGCTCGGATGGATGCTACGCGCCGTAAGGCCAGATCCGACACCTACTCGGTGTTCCTGTACACCCTTTGGGTGAACCATCCTGAGATGGATTTCTCCTTCTTCAGTGCGCAGGCCGTCGAGGAGGTGAAGCGGTATGCCGCCGAGGCCGCGGAGGACGCCATCGAAGTTGATCCCCTTGAGTTGTCTGTGGCTCCCCTGGACGAGGTCGAGCTATCTGGGGTCGTCGCTCCTCAGCCCGGAGAGGTCACCGAGGAGCCTTCTATGGATTCTCAACCGGTTCTGCCTACTACAGTCCAATCTGCCGAGGTCGATTCTATAGAGGAAACCGCCCCTCCCAACTAGGACTTTCTCATATGTATATGTACATTTTTTTTGTTTTTGGTAATACCAGTTTAAATGAATGAGCATTTTCTTATACTTTGTGTATGTTGCTTTGGATTTCTTCGTCAGCTCAAATGAATTTAACTTTTAAAGAAATAATAACTCAAAGCATTCTTCATGATATATCTCGGAATAGAGTTGATACCTTAAAAACAATCTCCTTAGGGGAAGTCTTCAGAATCATAATTTGAGAACGAACATAGGCTCGAACCAGGTCGTCCATGATAGTTGTAATAATCAACGCGAACGCTTATACTTAGACAATTTCCAAAAGAAAATCCTTCTTCAGTATGTTTAGATAGAATGACAGGGATTTATGCAAAGGCAGACTCCCTCGCTGTCTTGGTTTAAGTATAGTGGCTGAGAAGCTCGTGATAAACGGTCAGGAAGTGTATCCAATAGGTCGCGAACGATCTTATTTATACAAATTGAGACGGATCTCGGCTGACTTGTTTGAACATGAAGATTTTACTTAAACATGAGCTCGTGTCATGCCCTCGACTGGCATTTTGAAGCTCTTGATAATTTTAACAAATTCAGAGTAAATACTTAGGTAGGTCGTAATTCAAGGCTTTCTGCCAAGATAAAGGGACCCCCGGTTAGAGAAATCTTGACCGAGCATTGCCAAGCTATATGTTCATGCAGGTCATAGGGTGACCCCAGCTAACATACCATGGCTTGCTATTTCATTCACTTGCTGAGCCAAGATATGTGTCCAGATAGGTCGCGTTACGACCTCAGCTGACACATTGTGGGTTCTACAATTTTTATTTGGACCGAGAGAAAATACGTAGGTAGGTCACAGACCATAGCTTTAGGCTAAGATGAAAGGACCTCGGCTAGCGAACCCAACTCGGAGTTACTTGTGGAGATCGTTGCTCGGAAATTTCCAAACCATGACATTAAGTCAAGATGAATGGTTCCGGCTTCAGACCAAGACCTGAGGGAGGGACCAAGGTGAATGCTCAGTTGAGCCGCAAACCGTAACGTAGTGGTTAGGTTATCTAGGTTCCAGCTCGCAAACCATGGCTTTTCAATTCCTCGTTTCAGGGATATTTAATCAAATACCGATAAGGATAAAGTGCAATGAAAGTTCATGAATCTTAAACAGAATCACGAAAATTATTTGTAATAAAGAAGACGAAGCGTAGGTGGGAACCATTACACTTATTTGAAGTAAGGACGGAGGTGCTCCGCATTCCAAGCTCGTAGGAGGGAGAAGTCGTCCAAGTTTGCCAAATGATATGCTCCGTTACTTAGATTTTCCTTGATGATAAATGGACCTTCCCAGTTAGGGCCTAGTGTGCCGTCACTAGTCGTCCGTGCCCCTGGGAGTACCAGACGTAATACCGGGTCCCCGACGTTGTAACGTCGGACTCGGACCTTCTGGTTGTAGTATCATGCTACCCTTTGCTGATAAACGGCGACCCTTATGCGAGCCATATCTCTTGATTCTTCGAGCAGGTCAAGGTTAGCTGCCAGAAGCTCGTTATTGCGATCTGAGCTGAAGGTGGCCCTTCGGTGGCTGGTCACTTCATTCTCGGCAGGGACCATAGCTTCCGACCCGTATGCCATTGAGAATGGGGTTTCTCTAGTGCTGTTCTGAGCTGTTGTTCGATAGGCCCACAACACCGTTTGCAGTTCATCCACCCAAGCCCCCTTTCTAGCTTCAAGCTTTGTTTTCAAGGTCTGCTTGATTATTTTGTTGACAGCTACAACCTGCCCATTGGCTTGAGGGTGATCAACTGCGGTAAAGCTCTGTTGGATCCCATCGATTCGCAGAATTGGATGAACTGCTCACTGGTGAATTGGGTTCCGTTATCTGTTATTATTTGTCGCGGCACCCCGAACCTGCAGATTATGTTATCCCATGTGAATGCTTGTGCCTTCGCACTGGTGATCTGTGCGAGCTCTTTAGCCTCCGCCCATTTAGTGAAGTAGTCAACTGCTACTATGGCGTGCTTGCACCCTCCGCGAGCTGTTGGGAGTGGTCTGATTAAGTCCATCCCCCAAATGGCGAACGGCCACGAGCTACTCATCTGCTGCAGATAAGCTGGCCGAGCTCGCAGAATTTTGGCGAACCTTTGGCACTTTTCGCATTTCTTGATTGTTTCTAGGGCATCTTGCTTTATGGAGGGCCAATAAAATCCTTGTTGGAGGGTCTTTTGTGCCAGCGAAAGTGCCCATGTATGATTACCGCAGTGACCTTCTTCGAGCACGGTCCGACAATTGGTGCCATCAATGCACCTTAGGAGCGGGGCTGAGAACCCCCTTCTGTATAATCTTTCGTTGTAGATGCAATACCGAGCTGCTTGAGCTCGCAGACGACGTGCTTCCAACTTGTCTTCAGGTAGTTTGCCGTCTTGTAAATATTCCAAGATAAGAATCATCCACGAGTTTTGGGATACAGTGATCGCCATTGTTTCAGCTCGTTGCTCTATACTTGGGATAGCTAAAAAATCCATGAGTATGTCTCCCGAGAATTCTGCATCCCGGGCAGTGCGAGTTTTGGGAGCGGGGGATTTGGTGTATTTCATATTTTTCAAGAAGGGCAAGGAGCTCGCGTACCTTTTACAAATATACGAGCATTTTTGTATCTCAGGCCTGGTATTCTCCCCGTACTTGGTTGACAACCAGCTGGGAGTCACTGAAAATCTTCAAGGATTCGGCTCGTATTTCTTTTTCCTGGCGGAATCCAGCTAACAAGGCTTCGTACTCGGACTCGCTATTAGTGGCTGAAAAACCGAACCTCAGGGCGCAAAGGATTTTGTGACCCTCGGGACTTATTAGCATAACCCCGGCTCCTGCTCCCTGTTCGCTCGATGACCCATCGACGTATAGCTCCCAGGATGGTTCCTTCAAGCTTTCTGTATCCTCGTTAATTGGCCCAGTAAACTCGGCGATAAAGTCTGCCAATGCTTGACCCTTTATCGCCGTCCTTGATTTGTATTCTATGTCAAACTGAGCGAGCTCGATCGACCATTTCAGTAAGCGACCCGAGGTATTTGGCTTTTGCAAGATTTGCTTCAATGGGTATTTGGTCATTACCTCAATTTCGTGAGCTTGAAAATAAGGTCGCAGCTTTCTTGTTGCCACTATTAGACAGTAAGCCAATTTTTCGATTGGTGCGTACCTTGTTTCTGCGTCAATCAAACTTTTGGAGATGTAATAAATGGGGTGCTGCACCCCTTCTTCCCCCCGGACGAGAGCTGCACTGAGAGTCTGTTGGGATACTCCCAAGTATAAAGTCAGCTTCTCTCCGTTCTTTGGTTTGGCGAGCAGTGGGGGTCGTCCCATGTATTCTTTCAGTTGCTGGAATGTGAACTCGCACTCTTCTGTCCATCTGAAGTCCTTCTCCTTTTTTAGCAGTTCGAAGAAAGGGGCGCACTTATCGGTCGCTTTTGAAATGAAGCAACTCAAGGCTGCAACCTTCCCATTGAGGCTTTGTACCTCCTTCTTTCTTACGGGCGATCTCATATTGAGCAAAGCCTTTATTTTGTCCGGGTTGGCTTCGATGCCTCTATGTTTTACCATGAACCCAAAGAATTTTTCGGAGGCTACCCCAAAGGCGTACTTGAGTGGGTTGAGCTTCATCTGATAGCTTCTGAGGATTCCAAACATTTCTTCCAGATCGAAAACATAATCTGTTACTCGCTCGGATTTTATCAACATGTCGTCAACGTACACCTCCATGGTTCTTCCAATGAGTGCTTCGAACATCATATTGACCAGCCTTTGGTAGGTCGCGCCAGCATTCTTCAATCCAAAGGGCATGACCTTATAATAGTAAAGCCCCCGATCAGTAATGAACGAGGTGTGCTCTTGGTCATTGGGATCCATGGGGATCTGGTTGTATCCTGAATAAGCATCCATGAAACTAAGGAGCTGGTGACCAACCGTTGCATCTACTAGCTGATCGATTCTAGGGAGGGGAAACTGTCCTTAGGACACACCTTGTTCAGGTCGGTGAAGTCGACGCATGTCCTCCACTTCCCGTTTTTCTTTTTAACCAAGACCGGGTTGGCCACCCAGGTCGGGTAATGGGCTTCCTAGATGAAGTTGTTCGCCAAGAGTTTGTCCACTTCTTCCTTAAGGGCGGCATAACATTCTGGTGTCATTGGCCTCCTCTTCTGTCGCACTGGCCTGTAGCTCGGATCTATGTTAAGCTTGTGTGACATGACTTTTGGGGCGATTCCCACCATATCCTAATGGTTCCATGCAAATACGTCAAGGTTAGCTTTAAGGAAATTTATAAGTTGTTCTTTTACCTCAGAAGATAAGTTCTTTCCTAGCTTGAGGTGTCTCTCTCCATCTGCTTTACCGACTGGGATATCTTCGAGCTCTTCCATGGGACCGATGGGTTTGTCGCAGTTGACGTCGTGGGGATCCAGATCGTGACTAGTCTCCCATTGGCTAGCTGGTCGTGGGTCGTCTTTTGCAATTATGTTCACTTTCTTTCATTTGGCCCCCATTTTTAGGGCATCTTCATAACAGCGTCTCGCGAGGCAGCGTCTCTCGAGGTGCTGCTCGCTCCGTACACTTCCTATTCCGTTGGGGGTCGAAAATTTTATAGTAAGTGACCTGGTTGATGTGACTAGGTCGAGGTCGTTCATTACTGGCCTTCCAAGCACGACGTTATATGCTGAGGGGCAGTCTATAATTAGGAAATCTGTCAAAGTGGTGGCTTGGTGTTTTGTGTCCCCGATGGTGAAGGGAAGGCTGATCCGTCCGACAGTGATCACTGCGTCACCTGTGAATCCATAGAGCGGCTCGGGTGACGAGCTCAACTGTTCTGTTCCCAGGCCCATCTGATCGAAGCACGCTCTGTACATCACATTCACCGAACTTCCCGTGTCCACCATTATCCTTCGCACTTCGGAGTTACCGATTTGCGCTCGGATAACGAGTGCATCATAGGAGCCGACTGTTCGCTGGCTTCTTCTTCTGAGAAAACCATGTTCTCCGGAGTTGGGCCACCCTTGGATCGCTTCGTAGGAGCCGACTGTTCGCCTAACCTCGCTACCAGGACATGGTTAGCTTCTCGTACGTACTTGTCGCGAGACTTGTGGGAGGATCCCGTGAGATGAGGTCCACCATGAATCGTGTAAATAGTTCGCACGGTAGGCAAGCGTTCATCATTAGAGGGGGGTGGCTGTGCCGGTTGCTGGCTCGGTTGATTGGTTGGTCGCACTACGTAGTCTTTTAAGCGACCTCTTCGTATTAGATCTTCAATGGCGTCCCTCAGGGCTCAGCATTCAGAGGTGGTATGACCCGCCTCGTTGTGGTATGCGCAGAACTTCTCTTTGTTTCAGAATTTGTTGCGAGTTCTCAACGGGTTGGGTTTTTCGAACTCTTCCTTGTTTCTTTCCATGGCGAAGATCCTATCTTGAGAGTCAGATAGGATGCAATAACTATCGAAGCGTTGCGGCCTCAGAGGTCGTTCATCCCGCTCCACCTTGTGAGCCCGTTTAAACATTTCACCGCTCGAGTGATCTCCTCGAACTTCCCTTCCGGTGTCTCTGTTGTTCCTTTTCTTATTTGGTTGGAGCCCCCGGCTTCTTCTTTAGGTCCCATGGGCTTCTTTGACCCGAATGCGTCTTCCCACCGGACCTCCTTGGAGGCTCGTTCGTAAAATTCCCCCAGGTCCTTGACTGGGGTCCTGTAGATGCTCTCATAGAGCTTGCCATCTTTTAAGAGGCCGGCGGAGATCGCCGTGAGGATGCTCTCATCAGATGGATCCTCAACATTGCTCACCTCGCGTCTGAACCTAGCAATATAGTCCCTCAAGGGCTCGTTTGTCTTTTAGAAAACAGTGGCGAGGTGGCACGGTGGTGCGAGCTGTCTTCTTAGGGCCCTGTATTGGTTGACAAATCTCTGTTGACATTCCTCCCAACTGCTGATGCTACGAGGCGGAAGGTTTCTGAACCATGCGCGGGGAATATCACCCAGGACTGCTGGGAAGGCGCGACATTTAACCAGCGAGCTGGTTGTTTGTAAATCCATTTGCACGTTATACGCGTCCAGGTAGTCATAGGGGTCGCTATCCCCGTTGTACTGTGGCATGCTTGGGACTTTGAATCTTCGGGGGAGGGGCTCAAGTTCGACCTCTCTGGTGAACGGTGTTCGGTCTCCACGGTCATTACTCTGGCTGCGGACCCCTTGTTTCTCCTCCAACTGCCGGACTCTCTGATATAATTCCTCCACAGTCGAGTCCGGGCCCACCGATTGCTGGGCCTGCGACCGTCTGCTCCTTTCCCAGTCTGGGGAGCAGTGATTCGGGAATGGGTAGTTGTCCCCAATATCTTCTTCTTCAGGCGGAGGTCGTTCTTCCCGCGGTTGGCGGATTCTCCGAGGAGAAGCCGGTGGGTCATGAGTGGCTCGTACTTGGGCTTGGGTCAGAATTCTGACCGCATCGACGAGCTGCATTACTGTATTTTCTAGTGCCTCCTGACGTTGCTGTCAGTCCCGGATCGTTCCGGTCCCGACAATTTGGCTCACGGGTTGAACAGGGATCCGTTGTGGTATTCCAGCAACATCTCCGGCGGGTGGCTGTAAAGGGCTGTCTGCTGTCGGAGCAACGGGCCCTCCGTTTGGCGAAAAATCTCGCGGTCTATCGCGATGATTTTCTGGAGGGTCGACTGCTGCCTCGGAACTTCGAGTATTCCTTCTTCTTGCCATGGCTATTGATCAGAGCAGGCCCTTCCTCTAGCGCCAAAATGTCGACGTTCAATTTCAGTCGAGTCTGATTCGTTTTGGGCCGCACTGAATGGTTATGGATCACGGTAAGAAGAGAGGCTTTTTTTAGTAAGCTAATGAAGAACACTTAACGATTTTCTCATGGTTCGGCCAAAACGATGCCTACTCCACGCCCGCACTCTGATTATTCCTTCAGAGTGGCGGTTATTCTCATTATTCTTCTTGTCCCTTTTGTTACTTTTGCCCCTTATTTATATTCGAGGGGGCCTTTACAATTTGGATATCATATAGAAATAAAAAGATGATATAATGGGGGACAAACAGTCCTTATCATCTGTATAGAATCATAAGTGGGATCTTCATTTCGAGGAGCATGGGTTGTTGCGGTGGATGGTCCCTACCTCTGACTCCTTAACAGTTTTTACCGCTTTATGCGAGATGATCGTTTTCCCCGGCCAGTGACCTCGGTGGTCCAGCGATCTGAAGGGTATTCCCTGGAGTCTGCTCGTAGGTCGCTTCAAGCTTGTTGGAGGCGTATCGGGAGTTCGCCAGGTACCGCTGTCCGAGTTCTGAATTTTTGATAGTGACCGGACCTCTCTTAGTGAGGTTGTTCGGGCCTTCTCGGTTTCGGATGATCGGGCCGGCCCATCAGAATGAGTCTGGCCCATACGGGAAACACGTATAACAATAAGTATATTGAATTAAAAGTGTTCTCTATTAGTATATTGAATAGTGAATAATTAAGTAAACTTAAATTTTTTCAACATGATTAAAGATTAAAAAAATTATAATTATTAATTTAGTTAAAATTATTTAAAATAATAAATTTATTTTTTTATTTTTAAATTAAACTCTCCCATATATCAGGCGGGTTCACCACTAGTTAACTAAAAATTTAATTTAAAAAAATAAAAATAAAAATAAATTTAACAAAATTTTAATAATTTTAAAATATATATAATTTTTTTATTTTTAATAAATTAATTTAGTTAATTTAATTCAATTAATTTATTTTTAATTTATTCCTTTATTCTTTTAAAAAATGATAAATTAATTAATGTTTTTCTTTCTATATTAAAAAATATAAAATATAATTCTGAAAAATAGTGGTATATAATTTATATATGCAATTATATAACAAGGGAAGTTGGTAGATCAGGCGGTTTCAAGCATGCAAATGCATAGGGAAAGTTGTGGGTTCGAAACTGGGGAAGGGGGGAGGCTATTTCTAGCCTCGCCACGTGGCGCGCGGATATGCGGCCACGTGGCTGGGCGGGTGGGCGTAGTTGGGTGGGCGGGGGTCCAACCGAGTGGGCGCGGGTAGGGGTGAGAGATTTTTAATTTTATTTTAATTTTAGCGGCGGTTTTAAAAACCGTCGCTAAAATTAAAAATTTTAATTTTTTTTTAATTTAAAACCGCCTCTAAAATTTAAAATTTTAATTTTGCGACGATTTTAAAAACCGCCGCTATATATTTTAAAAACCGCCGCTAAATCACTAATTTTACAACGGTTTAAAACCGCCGCAAAATTAGTGATTTGCGGCGGTTATTCCAGCGGTTGGTTAAAACCGCCGCTAAATGCTCCACGACGGCTGGTTTAGTGGCGGTTTTCAAAACCGTCGCTAAATCACTTAGCGGCAGTTAAAAACCGCCGCTAAATGCAAAAAAAACCGCCTCTAAATGCCAGTTTTTTTGTAGTGTTGTGTCTAGTGTCTTTTGGGAGGATGGGATCAAATCCTCCCGATATATATGTTTGCGATCTTTTAGGATTTGGATTTAGGTATTCATTAATATAGCGTTGGCACATACCTTACTCTAGGAGTTCATTAAAACTTATCTCTTGATCCTGGTTGGGGAGACAATATGTGTCATTCCTTTTAAGTGCTTGAGATTTGGACACATGGCAAATCTTGATTGGCTTCCTTGGAGAGATGTTTTAGTAATTTAGTAGGGGATTTACTACGGGCTAGATGCACTTACCGAGCGTCTAATAGAAAGGAGGCAAAAAGATAAAATTACCCTCTCAAACTTTGCAAATTTGCAAAGCATTGCCCCCGCCCCTACTCTCTCCTCGCTCCGCTCCCATGGTCGTTCCTTCGCTGCCTTCGCTGCCTTCGCCTCTCCGCAGCGCCTCGTTGCCATGTTGTCGTCGCCTCGTTACCGTCACCCCGCCTTCGTCGCCTTGCTGTCATCGTCGCCTCGGCTCGCCGACCGTTGCTGGAAGATACAGCAACGATCAGCGAGGTGACACGAGGCGAGGCGGCAATGTCAACGAGGAGCCGCGATGAGGCGAAAGCAACGGAGGTGCGACCATGGGAAGGGAGCGAGGAGAGATCAGGGGCAGGGGCAATGCTTTCCAAATTTGCAAAGTTTGTAGGGGCAATTTTGTCTTTTTACTCCCTTTCTATAAGGCGCTCGGTAAGCCTCTCGGGCTACCAAGACTTTTCCATTTAGCAATGCCCATCATTTCTATATATATATTTATATGAATATATTATTTTCTTACATTTGAATTAAGTTTTTTTATTTTTTGACTAGAGTAAAACATTAGGAGTAAGGCTACCAAAAACTAGGGCTCACACAAGCCTTCAAATTATAGCCTCATCGTTTCCTTCATTCTTTTCTTTTATTACTACTTCTTCTTTGACAATGCTCCAAGCTAAACCAAAATTCATCTTATGGGATTCATTTGACTGCCTAAATATTGAAATTATATATCTACCTCTTTTTCTCTTAATTTGTACATACACTAATATATATATGTGTGTGTGTATACATGCATGATCCTTTGAATATATATTGAGTAAAGTCACCAAATAAGTGTATGTACCAATATATATGTACCAAGTAAGCACAAACATTAAATAATTCTACTCAAACACACCCTGCTGAAATTAATTAACTAACAAGGTTTTTGGGTTTGGTGTGAAATGGACCACGGGCATCATTCACTATCTTTGTCCCTTGGTGAGAAAGATTCATACCATAGCCTGCCTGTGGTACTGACAAAAACTGCGCTTGTAAAGGGAGCTCTAAGATCTTATTTTGGGTGAAAGATTAGAGATGGCCTGAGCACGTTCTGTGGTATGATCAGTGGCACCCTTTGGATGTGCTCATTGATCGCTTCTCTCGCCAGTTGCCTCGGCAATTAGGCATTTCTATAATAGCTAAAATCTCAAATTTTGTTGAGGATGGTTCCTAAATTTGGCCAGAGACTTCTTCTCCGTCTTCTGACCTTATTCGGAATCACCTTCCTAGCCTCCTTCATCTTAAGCGTTGTGATGAGCCTTATTGGCTTCCAGTCTCAAACGGGGTTTTTTTCGGTTAGGGTGGCTTTTCAGGACTTTCAATGTTAACGTCCTCAGGTTTCTTGGTATCGGTTAGTTTGGTCGTTTGTGGGTATTTTCGCCTTTTCGCTCATTCTCTGGTTAGCGATTTGGGAGCGTTTATCTACTCTAGACTATATTAACCTATTTTTTATCTTTTTCGAATAGATACTTTCTTTGTAGAGCGGATGCAGAAAGACATAGTCTCCTATTTTTTGAGTGCCCCTACTCCCGTGAGGTGCTGTATTTCTTTCGAAAATCAAAGAAATTTAGCTGGCCTTGGCGTCAATGGAATACTGGTGTGCGATGGGCAGCTATGAGATGGAGTGGCAAAAGCCCCTGATAAGTGGCAAATAGGTTGGCGCTCCATGTGTAACGCCCCGCTCCCACTTACGGGTGTTACTCGTGAACAATTACCCGAATTGTCCACCTGCTCGGTCTGAGATGAAGGACGGACTATGTTTCAAGAAGAAACGCCCTAGGTGAGAACTAGGCTCGTCCTTCCCTTCCCTTAAACCCCAGGATTTTCTAGCAGGATTGGGCTTTAAACCACACCGCGTTTGGTTAAAAAGAAATCTTGCGAAGACGCCCAATCATTATTTTCTCATTTGAATTTAATTCTTTTCCGACCAAGAATTTTACCGGGCTCCAAAAATCACCATTTAAACCAATCCATTGATGGATCACCAATTTTGGAGGAAAAACTCATCATTTTCAAATTCCTAAAATTTCGGCATTTTCTCCAAAAATGCCTGAAAATCCCTTTATTTTGAAAATTCCTCCAGGGCCCAAATTCAATTAAGAAATGGCCCAAAATTCCTCAATTTTTTTCATTTTTTTAAAAAAAATTGACCGGCTGGGCCGCACGCCCGCGCCCGCACGCGCCTACGCGGGGCCTTGCGCGCAAGCCCGAGCGCCTGGCAGCCCCCTGTTGCCTTCTGTAGCTGCCCTCAGCTGCCTACCACACTTCATTTCTTCGTTTTTTTTTTCTCTTGGGCATTTAAATCCCAAATTTTTCAGAAATTTAAAATAAATAAATACCTCACTTTTCTTCAAATTTACTTTTTTTTCTCCAACAAAAATCCTTTTTATTTTGCATCTTGGTTGCTTCTCACAACACACCTAACAATGCAACTTACATCACACCTTAGGCTTCAACAAGCCATAAACCAAGATCCCATGTTCTAAATGGAAACATACATTTCAAAGTATAAAATACACACATACTCTTGAGCTTTAACAAGCTATTATCAAACAAATGAAATTGCATTTTATAAATTAAATATAACAAGTTAGGCTCTCCTAAGCCATGCAATACACTTGATTCATCATTTTCACTCTTCCACATGCCAATTCACCTTTGTCTTGATTCTTCCCATGCTTCCACAACCTACATGTGAGGGTAAAAACCTCATGAGCTATTAAGCTCAATAAGGGTGCAATGCCAAATAAATATGAACATAACAAGTTATATGATGCCAAATGCATGCAAATATGGCTAGGTTTCTTTGCCCTTACAACCCTCCAAGGTTAGAGGCATCAACCCACCATTTCAACCATGTTCTCAAACTAACTTATGGCCATAAGTCTTATGAAAATAAAAGAACATGCCAAATGCAACATATACATTTATGAAACATATTTAAAACCTATTGCAAGGCCACCCTCCCATGGGGCCATCTCTTTCCTCTTCTTAAATATTAAATCTCCATTTCAAGAGAGCTTCCATCTTCATTTTCTCCCATCTAAGATGGCATTCCAAAAGAAATTTACTTTGCATACAAACATACTAAAATGGAGAGAAAAAAGATTAAAGCTTACCTTAACTTCTTCTTCTTCTTTTCTTCTCCACTTCTTTCCTCCATGAGAGATTTCTTCCTATCTCTCTTTCTTTCTTTCCTTCTTCATTTCTTTCTCCAAATGGCCAAAGGAAACCAAGACTTTCTCATTTGCCATTATATACTAGCTCCCCCATATTTCAAGAATGAATCTAGGCCTTTGGATCTTTATGGAATTGAGAGAACAAATCCTAGCCTTTCACCAAAAGCACAATCCATGTGCTCTTGTCTTCTTTAATCTCCACCATTAGATTTCTTTTACTTTTGAAGACTAGATCTCAACCATTCAAATCCCTTTACATGTGGCAATCCATGCCACTTCTCTTGAATCATCTCAACCATTAGATTTTCAAGACTTAATCTCCACCCTTGGATCAAGTCTTCCATTCCATAAATAGATTTTCTTTTTTATTTATTTAATTTGAGAAATTTTCATGCCATCAACCTTGAAAGACATAATTCAAGGCTTTTCTAATTTATTAAATCCCCATATTTTCAAGACTTGATCCCAACCATTGGATCATGTAGTCTTCCAATACCAAAATTAGCCATTTCTCATATATTTAATTTGACTAATTTCACCCCATCACATGAGTGACCACTTGAGAGACATATATAATTTCTTTCCCATTTAATTTAATGGGACCATTTTCCATCATTAATGCTTGACCATTTTCCATTTCCTTTGCATTTTCTTTTTTATGTAACATAATCATGTCTCCCATTAATTGCAAGAATGACCATATTCCAATTTTTTTTGCAATTAATTTAATCTTCCATTTATCTTGGACACCACTTTGCCAAATGTCACTCCATGCTACCAACCTTGGCTTCCAAGACTAAATCTAAACCATCCATGTGGCACCCCATATAAATACACCAATTTAGGAAAAAAAATTAATTATTTCCACTCCTATAATTAATTTCCTATTTTTCTCATAGTTAATTCCTTTATGGAATTTCTCTCCAATATTACCAAAACACCCTTTGTGAATTTTCAATCCCATTTATCTCCACATAATGCAAAATGGGAACTAATTCACTTCCATACTTAATTTCATCTTTGAATTATCTCCAATATACCAAATTACCCTTTATTGGACTTCACTATCCAAATTATCAAAATGCCCCTCTCATAGGGCACCATTATTCTCAACGATACTTTACTTTCTCAAGGGTATTTTTGAAATTTTCTCATTTTCTTTCGTATTCTTTTGATACCTGTAACACCGGGTGTTACACCATGCTTTGATGTATTTCATCTAGAGGGAGCGTAACAATAGGTGCTTTCGATATTAGGAGAGATCTGCTCCCCAATTGGCTTGCCAGATTCAGTTCGTTGTGTGGCCCGTTTGACAACTGTCCATTTCAAGCAGTTTCTTCAGAGTCATGCTCTTCGTCATGTTTGGCAGCTTCCGAGAGACCAGACTGTTTCTCCCTATTGAGACATCGCTTGTTTGTTTCTGGAGGCTGGTTATTGTATTCCTTGAGTCTCATGTTGGTTTCAATTTTTGTTTCTAGATGCTAATTTTGTTTTTCTGGTCACTAATGTATATATCTCTAATCTTTTTCTTCTTTTTTTATTATTATTTTTTTTTTTGGCCTAGAGGATGATGGTTGTTTTGCCTTACACCTTGCTTTACTTTCGTGGTTCGGGGTTTTCCCTAACCTTGGTTTGTAGCTTTTCTGGCATTGTTCTTATTTTTTTTATTCTTATTAACATAAAAAAAAAAAAAGATTTGAAACGGCACATTAATATTATAATTTTCTTTTGTTCTTATATTGCTAATTTAATTACTATCACCTAGCCATATATCTAATGCAAAATGACAAGTAACAACAAAGAGGTGGAATGGTAAACAAAATATAGAAGTGTTTCTAAACCCTATATATATATATATATATGTAGCTGTAAGACCTTCTAGTTCTATCTTCATGTCAGTATATATATATATATATATATATATATAAAGAAGTAGTGCAGTTGAGGCTGCAGATATATGAAGTTAAAGACTGGAGTGAAGTGGGAGGAATCTAAGGGATCATGAAATCGGAAAGTTACCAAAGAGCAAGCATGCCTTCATTGTCCTCGTCTTTCACATATTCTATTGAGATTCCTATGCTGCCCACCCAGCACCCTTCCAAGCAATCTCAGGCCAAATTATTAACTATATATATATATATATATATGCCATCTATTTTAATGCCTAGTCCCCCCCCCCCGGGGTAGGATTAATATGGGTTTAATTTGTATAGAATTTTCAAATAAAATTCTGCACATATTTATGAAATGACTCGTTATTTTGAGTCAATTTTTTTTTTTTTTTTTGGATAAGCCAAGTATCTAGATTTCACGTGCCAAGTACTAGAGGAGACCGACCTTCTTTCCTGATTTAGCCTCTGAATAACTCAGATGCGATCGCAATCTTATGTACTTTCAAGTGGACACGTTGTTAGTTTTCACTAAATGAGACATTTCTACCTCTAATAAGAATTGATTCTCTATCACTCTTAAAGAAAATTGAGAGATTTACCACTTACGACATGCTCTCAGAACTATTTTGAGTTAGATTTTAGTTATATTGAGACTGAGGTTATATAGTTGTGTTTTTTTTTTTTTTTTTGGGTTGTGTTTATTTTTTAATTGTATGTAGTAGTAACTTTTGCACTTTAATAATCGTTACCCTACCATCAATTATATTTTATCATAATCAAGTTATGATCAACCATATAGTATTTAAATCTCAATTGACTTCTAAAAATTGTGAATTCTCATGCATAATAAAATAAATAAATAACTAGGGTTTTGCAAGGGTATTGCTCCTTGTCACCCTACCACGTCAATTTACTAACAAAAAAACGTCCAAATTGACAGAATATCTAATGAATTGGGATCACCCAATTATCCCTTTTCTGATTAAAAATAATCGTGGTAATTAATTTATAGTCAATTTTAATATAAAAAGAAAATGAAGCTTTTGGATTCATGGATCACCTCCAAAATGGTGATCGTGTGCACGTGGGTCCGCACGTGCAAGTGGCATGTAGCTTAGGAAGCTTACAGACACAACATTTCATGCATAAAACTCCCAAAATAGGAGTCCAAGAAAGAATACAGAAAGAGAAGGGCGGAATCCAGCTTCAAGAATAACGGCTATTATTTTGAAGATCATCAAACAACAAATATTGTCTTATAAGCATAGTTTAAGGGTTGAGATCGTACATGTATTGGTGTCAAAGAGTCTTGAATTCTAGCAACTATATAACCAGTCACAAGTCTTGTGTTTGATTCTCACTGTTGAATTTTGTGATTTATCTCTCCTGTAAAAATCATAAGACTGAACTACAGGGACTTTTAAGGTAAGGGATTTCACCTTTGATTCCAAACAAATACTTTTTTTTAATTTGCAAGTATACAAATCTTAATCAAATTAATGCTAGAGGACATAGGCTGGTTCATCATACAAATAACACAAGCAATGTCAGAGAGATTAATTGATCACGGTTGTCAGCATTAAGATTAATGAAAGTTAGAGATAATATGGAAATGGATCTGTAATCGTGACAACCCAGTCGACCAACAACAAAAAGTAGGGAAATAGGGATAAAATTATCATTTTACCCTTATTTTTCATTGTCGGTTGGCTTAATCAATTGAATGGGTCGACACAATTATTGTTATCCCCATGGAGAAACAACGACAAGTTGATCCGCCGGTTACAAAACCTTCATCATATATACCCAAGTGTTCATCTCTTTCAGATTGAGATCTACCCTCCATGAGATAATTAAAGAAAGAAAATGTTATTTATTTAAATAACTAAATTATTGAGAGGATAACTGAAAATGTCAAATAACAAAAATATTCTTACCCAATTTATCGTTGCCGCCTCTGGATGAAGCACGATCAGGCTTCATTCGCAAATGAAGCTCAAGCGGGCTTCATGAAGCCAACCTGATCGGGTTTCATCTCACGATGAAGCCCGGACGTCTCCTGTCTACGACATCTTGATGATCGATGATAAAGTGTTATTTATGAAGTTTGATTGGACTTCATCATCAAATTAAGTTCGATTCGATTATCAAGTTTGCTATTTCGTCGGTACATATAGCACTGTCCATTGAAGAACGCTAATTTGCAGTAGGTTTGACAGATAAACAATAAAAAATGCACTTCATTTCATCAATAACAAATTAAGTTGCATGAAAACAGATATAGAAAATGTTTTTGATACGAAACGAAAACGAGGAAATAACATTTTTTTAAAAAAGTAAAAAATATAAACGTTGGGTAAAGTGTAAATTAAAAAATATAATTTTTTTTACAAATATAATTTTATAAATATATAATTTTATAATTAGATGATATACGTATATATTAGATATATATATATAATAACTAAGCATCTTCTTTCAAAAAACCCTCTCTCTTTCCAAGAAACCTTCTTTCTCTCTCTCCCCTTGTCGCATGTTACTCTTCTTCTTTAATAACCGCCTCTCGTCGTTGTCTTGCTTATCACCACTCGCTGCTACCCCAACCCTTGCCTCTCACCGTCAACCGTCACTATATCCTTACTCTTCGCCATCTCTTGCGGTTGTTGCACACCCTTCACTTTGTTGTTGTTGCTGCCTTGCCTATTGCCACCGATAGCCAATGCATCCTCCTTCTTTCCAGTCTCTGGCTGCCACTGCACACCTATTGTTGTATCTTTTCTCTTTGTTGCCTCTCATTGTCAGAAGCAGATTTTTGGCTATTTTATATAATTTGTGAAACAATTCGAAAAACATTTTGGATAATTTTTTCCTTTTCTATGCTTCAGAGATGACAAATATATCATCCAAAGTTATCAACTTCACCGCTTCATCAAAAGGTTCGATTATAACATAAGTTTAACAGATGTACAAAGAATATATTGTCAAAGCTGCATCATTCATATCAAGAAAAGCAACATATATATATATATATATATATATTTTACCTTCAAGGTTGACATATTGTCAGATATATTTGTTCACATTTACCAAAAAGAAAGAGCATATACACCCTCACCTAAGCTTACAATTCTTCTTCAAACCAATATATTTCCAAAACATGTGACAACAACCACCACCAAACAGTCCTGTCGACATTGATGTGCTCATCATCCTTGCCTCCTCCTCTTCCTCATCTCTCCTTGAAATAAGAATGTATATTCTATATGAGATGAAATGCAACTCTTATGACTTTTTCTATTTTACTTTTCTTCTTGTGCGAATATATATATATATATATGTTTCTTCATTCTATTTTTCTTTTGACTTCTTCTATTTCATCTCACTTGTCTCAATTATGTGTATTTATCGCAAACCAAGTTGCAGCATAAACCACCATGTTAAAAGGTGAAAACCCAGGCTGGAAGCCCATATTTAAAGATATTCTGAGCTCTCTTTGTTGATAAAGTCTTTGTAAGTTCACAAATCTCTAGTGTATGAGACTACATAGCTAGAGTTTCATCTAGCATTGTTCAATTATGACCAAAAACCAAAACAAAACAAAAAAAATGCAATCTACAATCATATAAAGGCGCTGGATGAAAAAATGATGTAATGATATCCAATTTTTGGGGCATAGACTAAGTAGTATGTCTATTGTTTTCAAGAGAATCCATAGAAGAACGTGTATGCTTAATGAACAGGCATAGCTACTAGTTTTTTATTAGATAAATGAACAATATATTTTCAGGCAAAGGCAAATGAAGTAGTACAAGATCAAGCTGGGGCATATCCCAAGTTAAGCCAACAAACTGTATGTAGTCCCATGTAAGCACTGGAGGAGGAAAATAGAAAAAAAGAAGTACCAACAACCAACCCAAGAAGTAAGGAGAAGACATACCTGGGAGAAAACATAAGTCACTACAAACTAAAGCCATCCCCTACAGCAATCGAGGAAAAGAGAGACATCGAAGGGAGGTTTAAGGGTTAGTTCTTGAGACCAAGTGAAAAAGCAGCTGGAGGGTTAACCTTATTCCTTGAAAAAGCTCTATAAGTTTTAGAGGATAGTGTTTGTCTCTTCAAAAACCACTTAGTAGTTGTTTCAAAATTTTTGACAAGTGTCAAGATAGTGGATGCAGGTCTTGGACCCAACCACTATAAATTCTTTGTCTCATTCTCTTGCATTTTTTATTGTGTTCTTTTTTGTAATTATTTGAATTTCCGTTTGGTTTAAAAATTTTAATGTAAACTTAACTCACCCCCAGCTAACCTCTTCAACACCTTACAACCATTGAGATCCACCCTGTTCCATAGAAATGCTCGCTAAACATGATCAATCTCCTAAAGCACCTACTTAAGAAAAATAAAAAATGAGGCCCAATGCACCTGATTAGTGGAGAGAATAGACTAGACTAACTACAAACAACACCTAGAAGAAAGTAGTGAACTCCACCAGTTGGAAACAAGCTGATGAATGCCATCCAAGATCGGCTTACAATCAGCAAGAGATAACTTTTTGGTAATCAAGGGAATCCCCAAGTAGTGAATAAGAAGTTGGCCCCATTGGCAACGTACTCGAGGCTTGGAATAACATTTTTTTTTTTAAGGGAATCATCACCACAGCAGCAGACAAAGCAATCACTATTTTGTAGGTTGGCTACAAGGCCAAACAAATTAACAAATGAAGCCAAACAAGATTGAAGGTTGGCACCTAGTCCAAATCACCATGAGAGACGAGCAAGAGGTCATTAGAAAACATTAACAGCACAACCTAGGTCATTTCATAGCGTCAGTGATCGTGAAAATTAATGCCCTACACGAGTAAGTATCAAAGGCCACAATTCATTGAAGGACCTCCATGGCCAAGAGAAGTAGATAAGGGGAGAGTTGGTCCCCCTGGAGAAGGCCCCTCGCACCTGAAAGTACCCATGAAACTCAACATATATACATCTTGTGATTGAATAGTGTGGAGTCATGATACAAGCCTGGACCCATCCACGGAATGGAGGTAGAAAGCCCATAACTTGCAACTTGCATTATGAAATCCTAATTAATCAATCAAATCATAGGCTTTTTCCAGATCAATCTTCATGGCATCTAAGAGAGCCTCTCTGTAAATGATATTGATAAAATAGCTTTTAGGCCAAGAAGACAAGGTACGGGTTCATCGTTAATATCCAACTCACATTGCATGATAAATCATTGCTTATATGTGCATCAAAACATGGAATACCTGGACTTATGATTCTTTAAATCTTGCATATGGAAAAGATGGATTTTTGCTTGCATATTGCTATGGTGATAAGGTTGACATATACCATGTGAAGTGGTGCATCCTTTGTACGTAATGGGTGAACCTTTGAGTTGCACCCGGTACCAAAGATTAATTGATCACTGTTGTCAGCTTTAAGATTAATGAAAGTTAGAGATAATATGGAAATGGATCTGATAATCGTGCCGATCAATTGGCCTACAACAAAATCTAAGGAAATAGGGATAAAATTATCATTTCGATCACCCTTACTTTTCATTGTCGGTCGGCCTAATCAATTGAATGAGTTGACATATTATCGTTCTCATATAAAGAAGAATGATAAGTTGATCTCCTGCCCACAAAAACTTCATTATACCCAAGTTTTTATTTCTTCCAGATTGAGATCTACCCTCCATGAGATAATTGAAGAATCCCAAGGTGCCTTCTTGGCAAGCAGGCAAATTTTGGAGGGTAACCTAATTGCTAATGAGATTGTTTATTATATGAAGAAGAAAAGACAAAAAGGGGTACTTTGAGAAAGCTTTCAATAGTGTGGATTGGAGCTCTCTGTGAGGATCCATTGGTTGGGATTATATGACAAGATAAATGCCTATCATTTTACAGCATTTGTTGTGCTTCCCAGCGTTTAAGTAATAGACAACCAATTATGCAACATTGGACATACACCTTGTGACTTCATAATCTGCTCAATAAATTAATAGACCCACAATTCAAATCTCATCAACAAAGACCTCCAAGACAATCAATTCACCAAAAATTAAAACGTTTGACGGATAAACAATGAAAAATGCACTACATTTCACCAATAACAAATTAAGTTATATGAAAATGGATACAAAAAACGTTTCTGATATGAAACGAAAACGAGAAAATAATATTTTTTTAAAAAAATAAAAAATAGAAACGCTAAATAAAGTGTAAATTAAAAAAATGTATAGGATTTTTTGTACAAATATAATTTTATAAATATATTTTTTATAATTAGATGATATATGTATATATTCAATATATATATAATAACTAAGAATCTTCCTTCAAGAAACCCTCTCTCTTTTCAATAAACCTTCTTTCTCTTTCTCCCATTCCCTTGCTGCATGTTACACTTCTTCTCTAATAACCGCCTCTCGTTATTGTTGTCTCGCCTCTCGCCGCTACTCCAACCCTCGTCGATCGCCGCTGCATTCTTCCTCGTCGCTACTACACACCCCTCCCTTTGTTGCCCCTGCCTTGCCTATCGCCACCAACCACCATTGCATCCTCCCTTTTCAGAGCCTCTTCTTGTCACTGCACACCCTTTCATCTGTTGTATATTTCTTCTTTGTCTCCTCTTATTTTGAAAATACATTTCCGACTATTTTATATAATTTGTGAAACGGCCTAAAAAACTTTTCAGGCCATTTTTTCCTATTCTATGCTTCAAAGATGACAAATATATCATCCAAAGTATCAACTTCACCGCATCATCATCAAAAGTTTGATTATAACATAAGTTTAACAGATGTACAGAGAATATATTGTCAAAGCTGAACCATTCATCAAGAAAAGCAACACACATATATATATATATATACTTACCTTCAAGGTTGACAATTTGTCAGATATATTTGTTCACATTTACCAAAAAGAAAGAGCATAAACACCCTCACCTAAGCTTACAATTCTTCTTCACCGCATCATCATCAAAAGGTTTGATTATAACATTAGTTTAAAAGATGTACAGAGAATATATTGTCAAAGCTGAACCATTCATCAAGAAAAGCAACATATATATATATATATATATATACTTACCTTCAAGGTTGACAATTTGTCAGATATATTTGTTCACATTTACCAAAACGAAAGAGCATATACACCCTCACCTAAGCTTATAATTCTTCTTCAAACGGATATATTTCCAAAACATGTGACAAGAACCACCACCAAAAAGTCCTGTCGGCATTGATGTGCTCATCATCCTTGCCTTCTCCTCTTCCTTATCTCTCCTCTCCTTGAAATAAGAATATATATTCTATATGAGATGAAATGCAACTCTTATGACTTTTTCTATTTTACTTTTCTTCATGTGCGAATATATATATGTTTCTTCATTCTATTTTTCTTTTGACTTCTTCTATTTCATCTCAGTCGTCTCAATTATGTGTATTTATCACAAACCAAGTTGCAGCATAAACCACCATGTTAAAAGGTGAAAGACCAGGCTGGAAGCCCATTAAAGATATTCTGAGCTCTCTCTGTTGATAAAGTCTTTGTAAGTTCACAAATCTCTAGTGTATGAGACTACATAGAGTCTCTTCTAGCATAAAGGCCCTGGATGAAAAAAATGATGTAATGATATCCAATTTTTGGGGCATAGACTAAGTAGTATGTCTATTGTCTTCAAGAGAATCCATAGAAGAACATGTATGCTTAATGAACAGGATGTAGGTCTTGGCAAGTGTCAAGGTAGTGGATGTATGTTTTAGATAAAGCCGATGCTTCAAAGGAAAAAGATAAACTTAATATTTAAAGAAGATGATTGATTTTGATATTTTAATGGTGTACTGGGATTTTAATGTATTTCTATATAATATAGACGATAAATCATTTGTATATGTTTATGTATGGTTAGTCTTATAATCATGCATGTAAAATAACCTCGTATGTATTTTAATTCGGTTTGTCTATGTAGTTAAAACTCATGAGAATAGATCGGAAATCATTTTGACGTTAAGGTCAGTCATTTTGTAAGATGAACCATTTAAAGTGTCTTATAGACTTTAAGATGTTAACGAAGTTGGTAAAGTTATTCCTTCATAAATTGGAAGATGAGATTTAATACTCTTAACCATACACCCACAATAGCATTTTAGAGTATATATATCTTAGTCCAGGTAGAAGGGTTTTCATTAATTAAAGACATTAAAACTAGCTAGTTAGTGAATTAATAATGAAGGGTATAGTTGAAACATATAATTATTTCCTTTACCTACTTTCCATTAGGAAAACAGTACATATCACTAATTATTAATAATTAATTAATTTGGTTATTATGATTGGATATATATAGAACTATAAGTTCAAATTAGCTTGAAGCAGCAACGTTTATATATACTGAATCAACAAGAAGCTGTACTCTAGCATGCAATGAAACCATGGATTATTATTATTATTATTATTATTGCTTAACTAATTCCAAACCACCAGCTACTTATACATAGCATCTCAACCAAATTAAGTTTCCAAATATCTTAGAGCAATATGCCTACAAAACCTTTATATATTCATATATATATATATATATTGCTTGGTAGCTTCCTTTGGCTTTGAGCTGCAACGCTTCTTCATATTCATTCTGCTCAGAGATATTAAATCCAAACTGTTGATGATGCCAAATTATAAAGACAGCTGGTGATCATCATTCATCAGCATCGAGTCATAAGCAGCCAAGCATGCATGGCCACAACGACTCAATCGATCACTCCCTCATCAAAGTGCTTCCAATATTGAGGAGTACGTACTGACCCTACAAAGAGATCACAGAAAACATTTCAGTACAGGCATCAAAGAGAGACATCGGTCGAGCCGGCCCCCCTTCCTCCTCTGCCACCAGTGCTCAAATTGTACGGCTTTCCATCCTCGATGATTATCATAAGTTCCCTCGCTCAACGAAGGAACTGGGGACTCAAAGTGTGTGTGTGCCCCGCCTGCAACACGCAGTCAGAAGATTTATATGCGACGATGGATCGATGGGAAAGCTGTTTCTGTCCGTTTCTCCATGGGAGAACATAGAATATGTCAAGTCCTAAGAAGGGAAGAATATAATCTACAAGCTGCCACAGCTATCCATAAGATTTAACATATGCATGGAGTGGCTGTCAAGAGTGCCAGTGCTTATCCCCTAAGAGATTAGCATCAAGTTGCTGTCATCGAGTGTTTGGTTATATATATGCATATATATGTGACACAGAATTTGCAGAGTCCTAAGCAAATGGATAAGAATAAGCAGGGAGGGCAAAATAAGATAAATCCAGTCCTTTTTGGATGGGTATGTGCCTGATATAAATCAAAGATAGTAATACCCATATATGTATTGGTAAGGAGACAAGCACAAAGGGCCGGCCAGATCCATTCTCGGCCCACGTGTTGTGTTTGGCAGAGTGCTAGCATTTTATGCATACAAAGTTATGCCCAAGCAAGTCAAGGCTAGGCCAACACCTATTCTTGGTATTAGAAATGAATAAACGGATTTTTTTTAATTAATTCAATTAAATGTATACGGGTATTTGATGAATATGTTAAAGTATGAGTTCAGAAAGAGGATTCGAGTACAGATACAATAAGAGAAGGTACAGCGTATACATGAATAAGATTAATAAGGTAAAGTTAAAAGTAGTTGTATTTGTTTGTCCAAGCGTAGGTGTTTTCAATTTGGCCTTGAACTCACATATTCTGAGCCTGCCTAGGTGGTCACTAATTGCAAAGGCTTTGGATTTGGTTTTGGGACAGTGCAAGCACAGCTGCTTTTGGACTTTGTTACTGTTTGCTTTAGGCCCTCTCCCTTCTGTTTAACAAAATTGTGTTCATACCCATGTAGATTAAGGTAATATTCCTTACCTTAATCACATTATCCTCCCTGTTCATACCCATGTAGGTTAAGGTAATTAGCTAGGCAAAACCATGTAGATTAGCTAGGCTTTCATTCTGATAAGTTTCTTTCTTTCTTTCTTTTTTTTAATAAATCTTAAATCTTCCTCCGTGTTAAGGTAATATTCCAAATAAGTTTCTGTCAGTGTTGGATTTGGCAAAGTGTATCCATACCTCTGCATAGTTTTGCCAAAAGTAAAGAATGATTTAAGGTAGTGTTTGGCTATACAACATTTCAACGAGCAAGAAGAAAAGAGAAGAGAGTGACAGTCAACAATGATATGCCAAACACCCCTTTGAAGTATCAACTAAGCCATCTTTTGTGAGGGCAAGAGTATAAGATGCCAGGCAATTGAAAGATGGGAGGTAAAGGCTGGAACGAATCTCATTTAAGAGAGTAGCTTGACTACCTCTGCTTTTGTACGTGGCAAAACGAGAAGAGCTGATATGTTACCAAAGTGAGTGTGAGGTGTGACCGCAAAATAAGCCAAGCCACCAAAGTGACATTGAATTCTCGTATGCCCTTTAAGAAATAAAAAACAGAGGACGAAATGGTCCTTGGAGGTACAAGAATATCTAAAACAAATGATCACACACACACTATTTGATTTGACCAGGGAATGGAAGACCCTTTCCACAACTTAAAACAAATGCTATTAAAGAGCAAATATGAAGACCCTTTCAACAACACCATCTTATATTCGGGACAACTGAAAAAATTGGAACGACTAATGATACCACCACCACCAAGAGCATGGGGGCTCTGGCATTTAACTTCCGGCCGGCCCTTCTCAGACCCGTCTCCCTTGTCAAGCCATGCATGCCCTGCTGCTGCTACAATCGTCTGGGTCGAGGGGTGACAGCAGGGTGATCAATACCGACCAGTCTCAACTCCCTCGGGGCTAAAAGAGTTTGCATTCCATGGCCATATATGCACATGTAAGTAATAACACAAACAGAAATTTTATACAGAATTTTCACATAGCACAATGTGACTCACTAATACCCCTACACCCAGAAAGAAAACACATCAAACGGCTCATAATTGCAAGAATACTACCATTACACATTGTGATGGCATTTCCTATGCAATTACTCTAAGGATCGTAAATATCAAGAACTATCAGAACAGAAGCTTCTTAATAAATAGGCAAAGGGAAACATGTAAAGCAGATGCAATAACGTTTCTTGGGTCGAGCAGAATCTGGTCATATATGGTTTATCTACAACACCAACTTGAAAGGCAATACAACATAAGATTACATAAAACTGAAGACAAAGTATACATTCATTAAACCAAATCCAAAATTATGTAAACAGATATCTGCATAATGCAGCTCTTTCAATGTTACCCCTGTGAACACTAAACAACAAAAACCCCGGTATCACTAGCCAAATTTTCTCCATATGGTTGGTTATGATGCACTGCAGAGCTATGAGATCCCATTTTCCTTGTTAGCCCAAGCCCATATATACAGACCTAGTGACAATGGACTAGAATGAGTACCAATTTGTACCTTGCACATTGGTCTCCACCATGCAACCTGCCAAATCCAAACTTAGAAGTACAAGAAGGTGAGCAAATAAGGAACGAGCATTGTGTTAGCATTCCACCTCCACAATTCCAATTCTTTCTTAGTATACCAATCAGAAACACCAAGAGACCCGGGATTACCACAGGAATTCTAACCACTTTAGCCTGATTGCTTGTGAGTGGTTATCCTGTTGGGGACAAGCACTGGTTCGTTACTCGAAGCTTTCATTGCAGCAATCTCCTCTAAGCGTTTCCATGTGGCTTCACGTTTCAGCTTAGTCTCTTCCTCTTGAGCCTCATCTTCCTGAAATTTGAGCAAGCACTCCTCAAAGAGCTCTGGATCAACATCAGAGAAGATCTTCCGGACATTTAGTGTCAAGCTCTGTACAGCCTGGTTCCAGTGGCTTCTTGCATTTCTCTCCAAGGAGGGGAAGATAATTGGAAGAATAACCTTGCGATTTTGCTTGATTAGGTTTTCAATGTGATCAGTGTTCCATAAGAACAATGCCCTCTCTGCTACCTACAAATACAGCATATCATCAAACACAAATGTACTGAAAGGACATGTCAAACTTGATCTACTCAAATGTAGCACATATGTGCAGATCTGGGATCATCAATAGTTGCAGACTTAAATATTTCAGCAAAGCTCTTAATAAGTAAAAAATGAGAGAAAAACTGAGACATGGTTTTGGTTACACAATTGCTACAAATAGACAACCCATTTGCTCAAGTCCTAAGTAATAACTAACCAGAGAACAAAAAAAAAAAAGAACAGAAGTGATATGGCCATGGATCAGATAGATGTAGGTCCGGAATTAAGTAGCCAACCCCACCTAGTACAATTAAGACCATTGAAGCCAGGGTTGTGATGCCGCAAATTGGGATGTGGGTCAGAAGCAACCCAGATTACTCTGGGTTGCAAACTGGATTGCCAAAAATAGTGATCCAGACTTTCAACACGATTCCCAAAAGATTTTAGGCTTTTACCACGTTTTTTCATCAAATATTCTCTTTTTTGGTCAATACAAAAGCATTTTCACATAGATTGGACAAAGGAAAACCTGCCGGTGGTGGCCAGAAGTCCGCCAGACATGCCTTGCTGTGGTGGCCTACTGTGTGTGAAGCTCACACACCAATCTTGCAGTGTGTGGACCTTCCCTCCGTTGATCTTTTTTCACCAACGACATAGCCAGAGGTAGGTGAAACACCTCCAGCAACTATTCTGCAATATCTTGCAATATTGTTTGTTTTTCAATGATTTTTCATGGCTTTTCGCTGCCGTGTGTGACTGCTGCTCTGGCTATTATATTCTGTTCTTGCGTGGGTTTCTTTTGTTTTTCTTTTACTTTGCTATTCTTTTGTTGTTTTATGGTTGAATTAATATTAATGGTTATCGGATAGAAGAACTCAATAACCACAACACTAAAGTAGAAGACAAATATTACCATGATAATTTTGAAACATCAATAGAAGTATTAATTTTTATTAAAAACAACAAAGTATATAATTTGGTCAGTATAAATTTAATATCCCCGAGTAAATGTTCAAAAAGTACTACAACCCCAAATAGCATACCAACTAAGCTTACCCCCACGCACCACCTATTGTACGTAAATGTTCAAAATATACCACAACCCCAAATAGCATACCAACTAAGCCTACCCCCACGCAACACCTATTATACTATGCTACGCATCTTGTCTCTGCCCCGTACCACGACCCCTAGAGTACCGCTATCCTGGCAACTACGATTAAGACTTGTGATTGCTGTTCTTGTAAAATAAACAGAAGTGCGGCCACTGCAGAGTCAGGGGTGCAGATGTAAATCACCGCATTCCAAGTGCCCAAGTACAAGAAGCTCCAACTGTTGGGTCCATGGAAGGTATGATGCATACCACCATACCTCAACAAGAGAAGATATTTGTTTTTGTGTTTCAGAGCAATGACTAAAGTCACAGGATCAGAGTAAACCTGAGCTCAATTTGGTATTGGTCTATTCCTCTGCAGGGACTTCCAAAAAATGGAAATGCCCATGCATTGTTGGGGCATCTGAAGATTTGGTCATTTATGTATGTGATGACTGATGAGGGACATAAAAGCAAATACTTTAGAGAACGTTATTCTAGGTGTTGAATTAGGAATTAGTATTGTTCATTTGCTAATTTTCTTTTGTTTCCTAATTTAGTTTGTTTTAGTTAGTAGATTCCATTAGAATGATAATTAAATTGGAATTATGAAATCATAATTAGTGTAGGAATTCATTTGGTAGTTGCCTATAAATAGTTCTTTAGGATGTAACTGAAAGTAGCATTGATTATTCATATTGATTTGAGATATTAATTTGGGATTTTTTAGTTTATTCTTATGTTCTTGTTCTTGGTTCTACATCAATTTGGTACTATCTTCCAGTTGATCATTCTGCTTCAATTGGTATTATTGTGATCTCTAGGAGTAGCAAATAATAAATGAATTCCGACTCTAAGTCTCTAATTAAGATTCTATAATCCCAATCTCAGTAACACTCCAAGGGAATCTACTAACTAAACTAATTTAGGAAACAAAAGAAAAATAGGAAATAAAATAAACAATACTAATTCTCAATGCTACTATAGAGTAATGTTCTCTAAAATATGTGCTTTTATGTCCCTCATCAGTATGATCTCTCATGCACTGCCCCAGGAACTAGGTGTCAAACATAGAAGTCCTTTATTGGTCTATAACCTAACCAAGGTAAATCCTACCTCCAGGTTCCTCCTCTCCTCCGTGTTCAGTCTTCCCTGAACAAAACAAACCTTCATACCCCTCTGTTCACAACCACCACCCATAATAAATAAAAACAAGGAGAAAACATAGTAGAAGAGAACTGTATCACAAGCTTATGTCACCAACAACACAAGAACAGAGGGAGATTGAGCAGTCCAGCACTGTCAGAACAACCATTCAATCTCAACACCACCAGCAACAGAGTCGCCACCCTCAAGTGACCATACCTCCAGGTCCAGCTGCTAGCCAGTTAACCACACACCACCACCACCACCACCACCACCACCACCACCTCCACCTCCACCTCTGACCTACACTCCTTACAGGAACTGTGTATTGCCCATTTGAAAAAGCCTCCCCAACTTCCCCACCAAAAATGACATTGATTCACATACTTGCAATCATGTTGCAAACCGGAAACAAAACCCTAAACTCTCACCAAACTTCAATTCAAAGTTCAAACAGGAAGTAGCACGAAAAGGAAAGAAGAAAGGGAAAAGGAGAAAGAGGAAAGAACAATTGGCAACCTAAGAGGTCCTTTAGCCTACACTGACCTCACCCATTTTATTTATTGTTAGTAACTTTGTTTATAGCTGCATTTTAATTTCTTACACCTCCAAAAAAAAAAAAGAAGCACAGAAAAACACACTGCACCAACATTTATCATACTTGTTGCATCCCAAGCAATTTATTTCACTGGGCAAAACTAATCCTAATTGTCATTGGCATTTGAATTGAGCCCCCTACTTTGCCTACTAGTATCCCAACATATTGCCAAGTTACTAGATCTCCACCATTTCAGCAATAAAGGGACATGATTAAAAGTGGGTTTGATGGTGAGATAGTTGCCTCATCTCATGGCAGTTTCAGGTTTTTAGTTAATTGGAAAGATCCTCCAAATTTTGATGCTCACTAACGAGGACTTCTGGCTCTCAGATCCTGCACTCTTGGAATGTATTTGCAGTGCAACTAACTGGAACCAAATCCTTTTCAACCATGGGAAAACAATGGAGGATCCAAATCTAAATATTCTAAGAAAGTCTACTCTAGAAACAAATCTAAATATTTTAAGAGTTTATTTCTTAATTTTAGTTGTTTCTTTTTCTAAACTAGAGTTTGTTGACACGACAGAAACATTCTTATTGTGTTTTAACAGAAGATTTGAATTGAATATTCAATTGATATGGAGATTTGTTCTCAAATAGAGATTCATTGTCAATAGTGTTTTAGGGCTTCAGATTCTCATTAGTGTTCTAGGGCTTGAGATTCATGTTCATCCTTGTCCTACATCAGAGTTGTTCTTCGTGGGTAGGGACATTCCATATACTTGGTGGCATTACCATCAGGTACAATATTTTAAGGCAAATGCAATTTTGAACAGAATCTTTAGAATTGGAGAGCTAGGCCATTAAAAAAGACATGTCTACCAAAACTCAAGCTCAGTTTCATAAATAGCAAGTAGGTGTAGAGAGGGTGAAGATATTGAACAACTGGATGGCATTCCTGCCAGGAAGTGGAAAGCAAGGTTGTTCTAGAATACGTACCAAGCTTGCCATCTTACTTCCCATCTATGCTTTAAAATCCGAAATCATAGCTACATCAAATCATGATGATGTATCCAGCATGAACATGATAAACACAAATAACATCGACTGGCAGTTGTCCCATCAATCTGTCCAGTCATGCTTATTTATATATGTGAAACAAGTCTTTGGAAAATTCAAGAATGCTTGCTTAAATTAATTCCGAGAGGTCTTAGAGAATATATACAAGTTCCAACCTAATCTCTTTCCTATAAAGTAGGAAAGGATTTGAGCTATCTACTCCTAAAATTTAGGAAACACTATCTCCTAAAAATTAGGAGATAAAAACAGATACAAGATATAATATTTACAACAATTATCTACTACTAAAACATCCTAGGATAATCTTGATATCTACTGAGTCTTGTAAAGCGTCTCCACTCCTTCTCAATTTAGACTTCTTCTTCTTTTTCTAAATTCTTATCTAACACTCCCCCTCAAGCTGGCAAATAGATGGAAGTCATTCCTAGCTTGTTAATTGGGAACTCAAAGATTGGTTTTGTAACCACTTTTGTTAGGACATTGGCCACTTGATCACTAGAAGGTATATAGGACAAATTTATCCCTCCTTAAATCTCTCTTTTTATAAAGCTTCTATCAATTCTTAAATGCTTCATTTGGTCATGTTGCACTGGATTTTTAACAATGTTGATAGCAGATTTGCTATCACTAAATACCTTTGTTTGTTGAGATAGAATTATCCCCAAATCCTCCATTAGTCTTTCTAGCTAAATCACCTCACATATCCCATAAGCAATAACCTTGAACTCGACTTCGGCACTGCTGCAAGCCACAACTAATTGCTTCTTGCTCCTCCATGTAACAACATTCCCAAATACCTTGGTATAATACCTTGAAATGGATCGGTTATCCTCTCTAGATCCAACCCAATCTGCATCCACATAGCCTTTAATTCCCTTGTTTTCAGTTTTCTTGAACATCAATCCCTTCCTAGGTGTCCCCTTTAAATATCTTAGAACATGTTGAACAACTTTCATGTGTTTTTCAATAAGTGAATGCATATATTGGCTGATCACACTCACTAAATAGGCTATATCTGGCCTAGTTCAGGACAAATAAATCAATCTTCCAACTAACATTTGATACCTCTCTTTGTCCACCGAAGCATCATCATCATTCTCTTCAAATTTCCAGCCTTTCTCTAGGGGAGTTCCAGCTAGTTAGTAGGTTGTCATTCCTATATTCTTTAGCAAATCCAAGGTATACTTTTGTTGTGAGATGAATAGGCCTTCTTTGTTTTGAGCTACCTCCATGCCTAGGAAATACCTCATGGTTCCTAGGTCTTTTACTAGATTATCAATTTCTTGCAAATCATCCCCTATAATAATAATATTATCAACATAAACAATCAATATAGCTCTTTTTCCATTTTCATTGTGCTTAATGAACAAGATATGAACAAATTGGCCTTGTTTGTATCCTAGCCAGTTAAGTGTCATGCTAAATTTATGGAACCAAGCCCTCGGTGACTATTTTAGTCCATAAAGAGACTTCTTAAGTTTGCACACACTTCCACTATCAATGTCTTGCTCAAAACCAGGGGGAACCCTCATATAGATCTCCTCATCCAAATCGCCATTAAGGAAAGCATTCTTAATGTCAAATTAGAAGAGGGCCCAATCAAAATTTACAACAAGAGATAATAATACCCGAATGGAATTTAACTTAGAAATCGGGGCAAATGTCTCTTCATAGTCGATGCCGTAGGTCTGAGTAAAGTCTTGTGCAACCAACCTAGCCTTGTATCGTTCAATACCTCCATCAGCCTTGTGTTTTATTGTAAATACCCACTTACAGCCAATCAAGTTCTTGTTTGATGGCAGTGGAACCATCTCCCCAGTCTTGTTTCCCACTAAGGCAGCCATCTCTTCCATCACGGCCATTCTCCACTTAGGATCATTCATGGCAGTTTGAATATTCTTTTTGGGGATGTCAATGTTGTCAATCTTAGCCACAAAACTCTTGAACTATGGAGACAATTTTACATATGTTAGATGATTAGACATTGGGTATTTAACACATGATCTTACCCATTTCCTCAATGCTATAGGAACAACCCAATCCAAACTATCTTCTTCTCTAGCATTGCTGTCAACATCGAGTGTGGTTGTCCCCTTGTCATTATCGGTGTTTTCCTCTAAAGGACCAGCCTCAGAAAATGATGGTTGGTCTTGCTTTGGTTCCGGTCGGCCTTTAGGTCTTCTTGAGTAGAAGAATAAAGGGTTAGGGTTATTGGTTGCTGTAAGGGGGGGGCTGATGTGGGGCTGGATCAGAATCAAAGGTATGGGAAATTTCTGGCTCAATAGGGTTAGAAGCTGGTCCTACCAGTGTGATCATGAGACACTGAGCAATCTACCCCTTGAGAACACACGGGTAGAAAAGGATCAATGGAAAACAAGGGAAGAGAAGGATCATTCGAGACTGTTTGAAGTGTGGTAATGGAAAAAAATGGATGATCCTCATAGAATGTCACATCAGATAGAATGTCACATCAGTGAAAACAAAAAATCTATGATTAGAAGGGCAATAGCACTTGTATCCCTTTTGAGAGGAAGAATACCTCACAAAGAAGAATTTTTTAGCCTTAGGGTCCAATTTGGTTCGAGATAGGGCATTGTTGTGAACATACACAATGCATCCAAAGACCTTTCGGGCAATAGAAAGAAAGGCAAAAATGTTAGGATACATAGTGTTGAGGATGCAAAGGGGTGTTTGGAATTGTAGGGTTTTGGTAGGGAGATGACTGATTAAGTAGGCAACAGTGAGGACAGCTTCTCCCCAATAGGAGTGAGGAACATTTGTGGTAAACATCATAGCTCTAGCCACTTCTAGGAGATGACGATTTTTTCTTTCAATCACGCCATTTTGTTGGGGTGAATATGGACAAGAGCTTTGGTGAAAGATACCATGCTCGACCAAGTAGTTTGTGAAATCATTTGAAAAATACTCTCAGTCATTATCGGTTCGAAGGATTTTTATAGAAGTTTGAAACATATTCTCAATTAGCTTATGAAATCTTTTGAATATGTTACAAG
Organism: Diospyros kaki; assembly: GCA_036245055.1. NCBI lineage: Eukaryota > Viridiplantae > Streptophyta > Magnoliopsida > Ericales > Ebenaceae > Diospyros > Diospyros kaki. Next base: position 39,446,158 of record BSEG01000016.1, read on the forward strand.
CTTCTAATTTTTCCTTCATTAAATACACCCAACAAGCCCTAGAATGATCATCTATAAATATAATAAACTATCTCACACCAGTGATATTAGGGTGTTTAGAGGGTCCCCAAATATCACTATGAATTAAATGGAAGGGTTTAGAGGGTTTATACAATTGAATAGGATGATGTGATCTAGGCTGTTTAGCAAGAGTGCATTGTTCACACGTAAGAACCTGCTTTGAATAGGATGATGTGATCTAGGTTGTTTAGCAAGAGTGCATTGTTCACACGTAAGAACCTGCTCTTTATTGCTGAAAAAATCAAGATACAAAAATTTAAGATAAGGTAGGCTAGGGTGTCCTAAACGTTTATGCCATAACAAGACTTTGGCATTGGCGCTTTCACTTAAGACAACTTTATTTGAAAAGAAATTAGGAAGATCTACTGCAAAACAATAAAGACCGTCCATCACTTTAGCATTGCCAATCATCTTCCCCAAGACTTGATCCTGAAAAACATAATAGGAAGGATAGAAAATTACATTGTAATTCATATCCTTAGTGATCCGACTAACTGATAGCAAATTATGTTTCAAACCAAGAACATGTAGCACAGAATTGAGCTTCAATTTTGTCATACATACTGTTTCCATACCCAAAACAAGTGAAGTGGTTCCATCAGCCATAAATATATTGAGGGATTAGTCACATAGGGTATAATCAGTCATAGACCTTGCTGAATTTGTCATATGGTCTGATGCACCCATGTCAATCACCCATATATTCTTAGAAAAACGCTTAGAAACCAATGAATAGTGTTGGAGATTACCTTGCAATGCTAGAGAGACAATGGACTAAGGATTATTAGTGCTTGGTTGGGTTGTACCTTGATTTAGGAGCCTATACAAGGCTTGAATTTGGTCTTTGGATAAATTCAAACTTGGTTTATTTTCTGTTGGAGCCTCAGCATTGTAAGCTGATCTGGGATTATCTCTCCTTGGTCGTGGCTTCCAATTTGCTGGTTTGCCATGGATCTTCTAGCAATTTTCCTTAGTATGTTTGGGCCTCTTGAAATTGTCGCCCCACAATTTTTCCTTCACTTGATTCCTTGTAAAAAATTCCCCTTGTTTAACAGACGCAAGGGCTGAATTCTGGTGGGGGCAAAACTGGGTATGATGGGTGTTGAAGCATCACCTTCACCTTTCGCCTGCTCTCTTCTCTTCTAACTTCAGAAAAAAAACTTCCTTGAGAGATGATAGGGGCTTTGTGCCCAATATCCTTCCCTGAACTTCATCCAAATCAGAGTTAAGGCCATGTAGGAAGTAAAAGATTCTATCTTTTTTCTATCATCTTATTGTATTGAGTACCATCAGCCGAAGATTCCCAACTAAGTGTATAAAGCATATCCATCTCATGCCATAACTCCACCAAAGTAATAAAGTATTCAATCACACTATTCATACCTTGTTTGGTTGTTCTAATAGCCGATCGAATTTCAAAATATTGAGAGAAATCCTCCAAATCTGAATACATCTCTTAGACTGATTCCCAAACTTCCTTGGTTGTTTTGTAGAATAGGTATGTTCTCCCTATTTTTGGCTCCATAGAATTTATCAACCAAGCCATGATAGTGGAATTTTCTGCCTACCAAAGACCATAGTTGGCTGTCATAGATGGTGGGGCAGGAATCGATCCGGTTAGATAACCAGATTTTCCATTTCCTTTTATCACTAACATCACCGATTGAGATCATTCGCTAAAATTACTCCAATTTAGTTTATGTTGAGTAATTTGTAGAGGATGGTTATCAATAGATGTTGCAGTGAGATTAGATGGCGCCGGAGGTGGGATAGAAGTACTCGGAGAAGAAGTGGCAGAGGCCTCAGTTACAGTTGGGTTTGGATTGGTTTCAACCATGAATAAAACTGAAGTGAGTCACTGCAGTTTTCTGATCGAATAGTGCTCTGATACCATGAAAAAAGTCTTTGAAAAATTCAAGAATCCCTGCTTAAATTAATTCCGAGAGGTTTTAGAGAATATATACAAGTTCCAGCCTAATCTCTTTCCTATAAAGTAGGAAAGGATTTGAGCCATCTACTCCTAAAATTTAGGAAACACTATCTCCTAAAAATTAGGAGATAAAAACAGATACAAGATATAACATTTACAGATATTTACAACAATTATCTACTACTAAGACATCCTAGGATAATCTTGATATCTATCGAGTCTTGTAAAGCTTCTCCACTCATTTTCAATTTAGACTTCTTCTTCTTTTTCTGAATTCATGTCCAACAATATATATATAGACCGAAAGGCAATCTAGATTTCTCATAAATAATGCTCATGGGGCGATGTCCATCTGTAAGCAGACTTTATTCATGATCCTACTATGAGAGCAATCAAATGTGACCAAGTACCAGTACGATATACAGCTTCTGCAAAGAGCCAACAAATAAGGAAATCAAGATTGCCTGATGCCTTACATCACACACCCCATAAGCACCGCACTAAATATAAAGGAACCACCATCCAAGGATTTCTAACCTTGTTTAAGCAGTAAGACCCTCCCAAAAATAAAATTATGGGAAGATTGATGATAGCACAGCAATACTATGAATTCCAAATACTGAAAAAGTAAGCACCATAAATCCCTACCAACTTTAAAATGGAGTAATAACTGGCCCACTAGTTTCTCGGCTTTTCTGACACACAACACCAATTAGGAAAGGACAAAACTCTCTTTTCCTAGTTATGGATATCCAAATGGAGCCCAAGGCAGACGTCAAGACAATAATAATAACTAATAAAAGAACAACACTACTGGGCCCATTCTTCCCAAATCCTATTCCAAAGAAAGCAGTTTTTAACACCTCTCAGGTAATAGAGAGGTGGAAAGACAACATAAAAGTCTGTCAGTACCTTTCTTACATCTCATCCTCCCCAAAAATAACAGGAATCCAATTTTCATAGCTACAACAATGATATAGTTGCTCAATAAACTAATAAAACACACAACTTTAGAAAAGCCCAAAAAGTGGTAAAGAAATCAATTTTGATCAACCTTTATACTATAAAGGACAAGAAGACACAAATGGATTTTCTTTCTACCCATGAATCATGGAAACTCCAAACTAGAGTCGTATCTATATCAAACACATATACTCATTGGGAAACTTAAAAATATGTGTCAACTGACCAGTTCAGCACATGGTGTGCCCATTAATAACGACTGATCAGGCGTATCAAACTAAGTGTCCCATACCTCATGGTGTGTCTGATAATGAAGACATAGTTGAAGTTGGGCTTAGTTGTAGGTAGTTTTCTCCTTGCTCCTTTTTCTTTCAGTTTTCTTTGTATAAGATTTTTCCCCTTTTGGCCCTTTAGTTTTTACATATGATTCCACATCTATTAATTCAAACTATATATATTTTTCTTTTTAAGTTTTGATCCCAAATTAGATTCACCTAATTCTTGCATCTTCAGAGAATACTCAGACATCTACAACTTTCTCTCTCATGGAATCTTTGTGGAAAACTGTTTTGAGTTAAAATTCAGACTAATTTTAATTCAACAAAATGGGGCTTAAAAGAGATTTCCTGCAACCACCTGCTCCTCATCTGAGAAACTCATAGAGCTAGATGCCAACTAATATGGAGTCAACCCCAAATTGTTAAAGGCATCTTCTCAAAGTTGGGGTTTTTTTTATTTCCTTAAACAAATATCAGCTAGTTCAATTATCTCAATTATGTCAAGACCAAATGAGGTACAGTAGTCTCCCTCAGCTACCAAGCTACATAAGGAGTGAAGACATAATTTGCAATTTGAACCTCCGTTAATCGAATCAAAATTTCTCAAGCACAACCCATAGGTCTTCCATCAGGTCCTTGCTCTTTGAGCTACATTAGTAAATCCAAAACTACTTTGGAGTAACTCCAAACTTGTTTAAATAATTTGGAAGAGTATTGAGGTTTGAGTGTTTCTTTCAAAAGCTGTTTTAAGAGGAGTTTCTTATCAAGTTTTTGTAGAGTCTATAGCTTACCTCAAAATAAGTTGGTGTTAACCAAGTAAATGTATAAATTACCCTAATTAAAATAAGTTTTTATCGCCAAACACTTTAACAGCTTATTAGCAAATAAAGTCTTAGAGCTTATAAAGTCTATAAAAAAACTTATGACCTCTTATGATTTAGGCTAAGCCATGCAGGCTCTAAATTGAAAATGGAAAGGCATATATAACCTTTGCACCTAACTCAATTTGAAAGGGCTATAGACAATGTGAAATCTGAATAGCATTGACAAATGTGTCAAATTTCCCTATACGAGAAAGAAGTTTTTTGGATTACTACATAAAACTCATTATGTATTTACCTTTCAGGACTTTGATTAGATTTGCTTGTACATAAACCATTAAACTATAATTTTAGTCTTAATCATTCTCAAGAATCTCAACAAGCAACAACATACTAGAAGTTGCATCTTTAAATGATTTCATACTCTGGGTTATTATGTAATAACACGTCACATCAGGAAAAGTGGAAGAGAAAGGATACCATGCCATGGTAACTGAAGAGTCGCACTTCCATAAGGCTATACAGGGGGTAGAAGGACGAACATTAAAAGTTGCATTCTTTACTTGGTTTGAAGTCAAAATAACAGAATGTAGGCAACAATATCAGGTTGCAGATAAACAGTGCCATAAGTAATCTACGCTATTAAATGGCTATGTGTAAAAGAATAGTAAGAGAACAGTAACGAATTAGTAAATTACCTACCTGAAAGTGTGAACTGCTCAAGCAGCGAGCAATTTGGCGGAACAAGGGTACCATACAGCGTTGGAACTCTGGTGGCTGAGTCGCTTCTAAAACCTCCTCCAGCTCCCCTAAGAACATGACCTCCTTTGAACTATTTGTGATTGGCCAATACTTTAGCAAGCCCCTTATCACAGTATCAGCAAGCTTGCAGTCTTTCTCCACAAATTGTGTGATGCAGTAAGATAGCTGCTGATGGTACATTGGTATGCATTTCGGTTTGTGAAGTGGTATCAGTGCCCGAACAAGAAAGAGTTTGTGCTCTTCCTTCAGTGGCAATGCAAACCCATTAATTATACTGCCCAATATTTCTAATAGTTCAGCTATACCATTATGCTTCTCAGTTTCAAAAATAAAGCGGTAAAATATGTTGTTGATTGCTTTTCTAATGAATGGGCGGTGCACCATAAACTTTCCATAAATGCGGTGCAGAACAGTCTTCAAGTATTCCCTTTCTCGAGGATCCTCAGAATCAAAGAGATCTAACAACCTTAGAACAAAAGAATGATCAATGTAGCGCTTAGCCAACTTTGCATCCATCTCTGGTGATGCCACAAACCTAAGAAGGAACTCATACACAATTTGCAAGTGAGGCCATGCTGGGTCCATCATCGGCTCCTCCTCTTCCAAATCAAAGGCTTCTAGAACTTTGTTCTCACGAGGTTGAGGAGTGAGCGTCCTGAACAAGTTCACTGAAACCATCTTTACAATTTCATTCATAGAAGCTTCTGAAAACTTTCCATTTGCAGAAGAAACATAATCAACCAGCTCAACCAAAGTTTGCCGCTTGATGTCCTTTTCCTTCAAATTCTTTGTAGGGTCAGTGAAGTCAAACACAACACAGCATAAGTTCAGCTTTTTGATGAACAGATTCTGCTTCTCAGGGTTTGCAACATCTCTAAAACTAGGCAATGCCTCATACGAAGAAACTGTTGAATTACCATTCAACCTTGAGTTTAAACCTTGGGGGATCGCATTTGCATGATTAGTTACTGAATTTGAATAGGCAACACCTGGAAGAGATGATGCATTCAAGGTCCCATATCGATTACCTGTTGGATCTCTGCCTCGTGAACTGGAAGAAGCATTTGAAAATGAGCTAGAGTTTCTTCCATCACGGTTTTCTGATGACCTAGATGGCTTCCGTGGAAACTTATTAAGTATCTGTTTGATCATAACTTCAATGACAACTGGCAAGGTTTTCCACAACAAGTGGCAAATTTCCCGCGGCAACTGAGGAATCCAATACCAGACGCGATATTCTCAGAGCGGACAACGCGTCATTACTGATGCAATCAGATAAAGTACATCAGGCCAATCCTATAGTCAACAGCATCCAATGAGAAGCCAATCTACCGTGCTGGCTTTTTATGATCCCGTGGTGAAGAACAACAAGGATGCATGCTCAACGGGTTTGAAGCTAGTCCCAGTCTCAGTGGACAAATCCTCTTCTCATCTGAAGAAAAGGAACCAAACCCAGTTCATTCGAACAAACTTCGTCAACACTGAAATGCTTAACAACAAGGCGGCGAACAAAATTCGAACTTTCCAATGATCGGCCGAACAAAAACCCTAGTTTCTCCTCCCCCTTTACCAAGGAAAGAACAGTTTTCATTTTAATACAACCAACTCTCACTATCTAACTTAAACAGTGACCAGATGTATACATCAAGCGGAAATCACATAATGCCTACAACTCTCGAGCAACGTTAAAATTGGACCCGACGATCTCTAACTTCCAAATTTGCCCTAAAATATAAATGGAAAAGGGAAAGATTTATACTCACTTCTCTCCAGTATTGACAGCAACTCGGCTAGATCAACAAACAACGAGATCTGCGCATGATCTACAATACCCAGAAAGCATTCTTCACCGCCTCTCGCCTACAAGAACAATCAAATCCAGAAAATCAGAAATATATAAGGTAAACAACACCATACTATCATTCACAAAACACACCAACACATGCACACGGACATGGACAAGTAGATAGAGAGAACTGATTGGAGCTCTTAGGTCTTCAGACGAAGGTCTCGATGGCTAAGAAAGGGGGACGAAAAAGCAAGCACGGAAAGAGGAGCTTTGGGTGTAAGGTCGGGTCGGTGATTGAAATCTGAAAAGTAAGCAACTGACAAGGGAGAGAGATGGATGGATAGAGAGAGAACGAGAAAAAAAAAAAAAAAGGGTTAAAGAAGAAAAGCAATAGCTTCCGGCTTTTGCTGATGCCTCTGGTGTTGGTGTGCTCCTCCTGTTTGGCTCCCTAGAAATTTCCCCACTGAAATTTTCTTCCCCATTTTCTTCCTTTTTCTCTCTTTTCAGCCTCAAAGCGATGCAACGCTGCAACTACGCAACGCCACTCTCTCTCCCTCCCCCTTTATTTTACTCTCATTTGCCCGCCTGATTTGACCAGATTGCCCTCCAGGTGACGCCACGGTTCCCCTGCTGCTGCCTATGAAAAGCGGCGGGGTTAGAATTGGAAATGAAATTTGTCCCCGTGTTGTCTTCCTCTCGTTGCGGCCCGCGCAGGAAATCAATCGAAACCTCAAGACCCTCCGGTCGGTTCCATCCCACGCGCTCATGCCCCGCGTGAACATGACAATTCCCCAACCCTTACGTTTCGTTATTGTTCGAATAATTTTTTTTTTGGGTTAAGTTTTGTTATTGTTTAAATTGTATCCCATCGTCCTGTTATCACATTTAAATGATGTTGGAATTTTGTTATGATTGAGTTTCATTATTGCTTAAATTGTCGTCTTATTATCGTTTTTTAAGTTTAAAGTGATGACAATAAGTTCTCAAAACATAAATTAAACGGTCGAATTAGCAATATATCGATGTTAATTTGATGAATTACGAATTCAATTTTCATCATACATAAGGGTCAAAAGTTTAATCTGTGATTTATTTCTTTTAACGAAATTGATAATGATGATGGTTTTTGGGACCGACCACCACGTGCCACCTCTGCGACTGGACCTCGGGAATGGAACCTCGGACTTGGGGATATCGGACCTCGGGTGTAGGACCTGCAAGACAATGGAGGGCCGGGGCTAGGATCCCCCGGGGTGGACTCCGACGCTCAAGTCAGTAGAGTAAATGCAGGTAGAAGTAAATGAAAGAGCTGTAGAGCTTAGGTATACCTGGCGAGAGTCCTTGCCTTTTATAGGCGAACCCGTTTTGGGATACCCGAGATAAGTGGGCACGACTCCCGAGAATCCCGGTCAAGTTGGAACGGGTCTTGCGGTTCGGCCCGGATTTCTCGGACTCCGTTTTGGAGTGTTGACTGGCCACGTGTCGGTCTCTCAGGTGATCCACGTGGGAGGTGAGACTATCAGCGCGTAGGAGTATTTTAGTAATTTAAGTTGGTGCCACATCACTTGCCCCCCACTCCTTGAGCTGAGCTGAGAATCACACTAGGTCGAGGAGTAGCTTAATTTCTGAGTATATTCGACTGTAGATTTTCCCGGAATGCATAGGAGTATTTTCAAGTAAGAGACCACTAAACTCCCCACTTTTTGAGATTAATTTTTCCCTTCCTTCTTTTTTTTTTTTTTTTCTTTTTTTCATTTTCTTTTTTTATTTATATTATTTCTGCTGCTTGTTTTTTGTCTTTTAGTTAATTAATTTTTTTTTTTTTTTAATTGACCTTCTTCCTCGGCCAGGCAGAGGCGCCTGGCCGAGGTCCAACTGGCCAGGCCGCCTCGGCCATGGCCGAGGGCGGCCTGGCCGTGGCCGAGCCACAGCTCGGCCACGCTCGGCCATGGCCGAGCGCGGCCTGGCCTGGCCGTGGCCGAGCCACAGCTCGGCCACACTCGGCCATGGCCGAGCGCTTGTCTCGGCCATGGCCGAGCTCGGCCCTGGCCGACATGGCCGAGCGAGAGCTCGGCCATGCTCGACCTCGGCCTCGCCAGGATCTGGCGAGGCCGAGGTCGGCCAGGGCCGAGAGGTTCGGCCCTGGCCGAATCGGCCATGGCCGAGGACGGCCATGGCCGACCTCTCCCTTGCTCCCTTCTTTCTGCTTTTTTTTTTTTTTAATTTTTTTTTAATAATATATATATATACATATATACTTATATATATTTATAAATGGGCTCCATGGGTCAGCCATGGCCGACCCTTGGGGTTTTGCCCTTTTATTTATTTATGTATTATTTTTTAATACACATATATGATATATATATATATATATATATAAAAATATATATATATATGTGGGTGAGCATTGGGTCGGCCATGGTCGACCCTCGGGATTTCCCGCCTCCCCATTATTATTATTATTATCACATATTATCATATTTTGTTAATAATAACAAAACAGGCTTTAAAATAAGGCTTAATTTGACTGACCTGTTTTTTTTTTTTTTTTTTTTTGCTTTTCTTTGTTGCAGGCGTGGCTTGAGATTTCCCAAGGTAGGTCGCGCCTATTGAGCTTCATTTGACTTGTGCCCAGCTGTGGTTTTCCTTCCCTGACCTTCTATATTTCCTTAATTGGAGAATGGTCTAGGACTCTTGACCCTTGAATTGTCGCCACTCCCATGCGAATGAGGGTGTTGAGTTTCTTCCAGCCATTAATCCATCTTTGATTTGTGGACGGCCTAGGGCACTTGACCCTTGAATTTTCGCCACTCCCACGCGAATGAGGGTGTTGAGCTCTGAATTTTTCCTTAGCCCTTAGTCCATCTTCGGCTTGTGGAAGGCTTAGGGCTCGTGACCCTTAAATTTTAGCCAACCCCTCACGCGAAGGAGGGTGTTAGCTAGAGTTTTTTCCGTGGCCCTTAGTCCTCTTTTGAGGACGGCCTAGGGCTCGTGACCCTTGGATTTTAGCCACTCCCACGCGAAGAAGGGTGTTGGCTAGAGTTTTTTCCGTGGCCCTTAGTCCTCTTTTGAGGGCGGCCTAGGGCTCGTGACCCTTGGATTTTAGCCACTCCCACGCGAAGGAGGGTGTTGGCTAGAGTTTTTTCCGTGGCCCTTAGTCCTCTTTTGAGGGCGGCCTAGGGCTCGTGACCCTTGGATTTTAGCCACTCCCACGCGAAGGAGGGTGTTGGCTAGAGTTTTTTCCGTGGCCCTTAGTCCTCTTTTGAGGACGGCCTAGGGCTCGTGACCCTTGGATTTTAGCCACTCCCACGCGAAGGAGGGTGTTGGCTAGAGTTTTTTCCGTGGCCCTTAGTCCTCTTTTGAGGACGGCCTAGGGCTCGTGACTCTTGGATTTTAGCCACTCCCACGCGAAGGAGGGTGTTGGCTAGAGTTTTTTCCGTGGCCCTTAATCCTCTTTTGAGGACGGCCTAGGGCTCGTGACCCTTGGATTTTTCTCTGGCGAAGTGTTGGCCTTTGTGAGACTGCTGTTAGATTGAGAGAATCCGAAGTCTTGCCATTAGTCGTAAAAAAGAGTACATAGAGGTTCGAGGAATTCCCTTCCTCATTGACGAAACTTCCTTAAGTTTTGGACATTCCAAGTATGCTTCAAGGACTTGCCTTCCATGTCTTTTAGTCGATATGCCGCTCGGACTTAAGGATTCTAACACCCTAGCAATGCGCTGATTACACGCAGCTTTTGCGAATTTGCAATAGGTCCCGGAGCTCATCCATCCCCAGCGGGCTGTTTTCCTTTTCTCCGGGACGGTGTCCAACTTCGCTCTCGGAAGCGATCCCGTGTAGGAGACCTTCTCCTATCCTCCGACTTGGACTCAACTCTACCCGAACTCATGCCTTCTTGGCCAACGAAATCTCGGAGGTAACCCCGGTTGATAAGCTCTTGAATCTCCTCTTTTAACTGGATGCAGTCCTCTGTAACATGACCATGGTCGCGGTGAAATCGGCAATACTTCCTTTTGCTTCGAGTGTTGGGTGGAGACCTCAGCGGTGGAGGACGCCGCAAATAATCCTTATCCTCTAATGCCAGTAGAATCTCGGCTCGACTGGCATTGAGGGGAGTATAACTCATCGGGCTTCCACGTGCACCCCCAAAACCCAGGTGATCTGGAGCTCGGGAGAGGCGATAGTCCGTCTTCTGCTCTGCAACTGGTGTTTTCTTCTCCCTTTCTCTTTCCTTCCTGTCTGGTTGTTCCGCCCGCTTCACCTTCATCACCTCTTCGGCGTTGATGTACTTGTTAGCCCGGGCTAAGGCCTCTGTGAAAGTACGAGGTGGAGTCTTGGCCAAGGACTGAGCAAATGGCCCAGCTCTCAAGCCATTTTGAAGAGCCACCATCGCGATCCGCTGGTCAAACTCATCGATACTCAATGCCTCCTCGTTGAACCTTGCCACAAAATCCCTTAGGGATTCACCCTGGTTTTGCTTGATGCTTACCAGAGCCATGGAAGACTTTCGGTGGCGCTTCAAGGGAGCGTAGTGGGCTAAGAAACAGGTCTTCAGCTCTTCCCAACAGTTGATGGAACGATGGGAAAGACAAGAGTACCAGGTCCGGGCATGTCCTTCTAAAGTAGCCGAAAATGCCCGGCACCACATTGCGTCCGACCCCGATTGCACCAGCATGTGAGAAGAGAAAAGCTCGACGTGGTCATAGGGATCTGTGCTTCCATCATAGAGCTTGATGGAGGGGATACGAAACCTTTCTGGTGGAACCTCTGCCATGATGCCCCTACTCAAGGGTTGGTTAGAGCCGAGATGGAGCAGCTCTTCCTTTCCCTTCCTGAGTTCTTGGACTTGCTTCTCTAGGAAACGCAATCGTCTCTCCTGCGAAGTCCCTCTTTCTTGTGAGGGAGCAGAAGTGGATCCTGTCGCCTCAGAAGAGTGGATTTCCTAGCCTGTCAGGCGAGATTGACGAGGCTCCCGAGCTGGAGGAGGAGACTGATGCTCCGCCCGCTGAGAGGGCACATGAGAACGATGCTGCTCAGTCTGGTGTAGATAACCAGTCAACAACTCAGTTAGCTGTTGGACCTGGTTTTCCAACCTGGTGAGTCGGTCCTCCGGCATGGGATTGACTGGAGGTGATGGATTCTCTCCTTGTTGCGGGGCTTCTAGATTGGCTCCGACCTGGCTGCGAGTCACGTCTCTTCGGGGAGCCATGTAGTCAATTATGACAAGGAGCGAAAGTCGTTTGACACTCGTGGAAAGACCGAGGTCCGAAGTGAGGAGTTGAAGTCCGAAGTGCGAGGTAGGGAATGAAGAGGCTAGCGAATCTGGACGTCGGCCCCACGGTGGGCGCCAAATGATGATGGTTTTTGGGACCGACCACCACGTGCCACCTCTGCGACTGGACCTCGGGAATGGAACCTCGGACTTGGGGATGTCGGACCTCGGGTGTAGGACCTGCAAGACAATGGAGGGCCGGGGCTAGGATCCCCCGGGGTGGACTCCGACGCTCAAGTCAGTAGAGTAAATGCAGGTAGAAGTAAATGAAAGAGCTGTAGAGCTTAGGTATACCTGGCGAGAGTCCTTGCCTTTTATAGGCGAACCCGTTTTGGGATACCCGAGATAAGTGGGCACGACTCCCGAGAATCCCGGTCAAGTTGGAACGGGTCTTGCGGTTCGGCCCGGATTTCTCGGACTCCGTTTTGGAGTGTTGACTGGCCACGTGTCGGTCTCTCAGGTGATCCACGTGGGAGGTGAGACTATCAGCGCATAGGAGTATTTTAGTAATTTAAGTTGGTGACACATCAGATAATACGAATATTGAAAGCTGCGCAAGAACAATCATTCTATAATAATAATAATATATTAAATATGACTAACGAGAATTTAAATGATATTACAAATATTATTTTTATGAGACACTGAGATATCATTATTAATTATTTTACATATTTTGGGGTAATATATGTAATTATAAAACTATGAAGTGGCTTAAAGTGTAATTATATATTATTGAAAAAAAAATGAAGGGTGGGTGAAGGTACAGAGAGTTGTGAAATGATGAGTGTGTTTGAATTCTAGTTATCATTGAAGAGTGATTAATAATCTCTTAGGTTTTATCCTCATCTGCAGAGAGTGGGCAGTGTTTGCTTTGGTATATTTGTCAACGAAGCAACCTGTCCGGGGGGGGGGGGGGGGGGGGGTAATGTAAATATGTAATTGCAATAATATGTTAATATGTCACATGATACTATACTTTAATTCTATTTTTAGTAAATAAATTAATTTAATTACTTATATGGTAATAGCATGTATATGACAAGGTATCATTGATTTGTACTACTTCTTTAATAAAATAAAGTAATATTATAGTTACATTAAATATTTTCTTATATGATAAAGTCGAGCTAATAATGGGTTTTGAGTAATTAGCATAAAAAAAAAAGATCATTGTTAATATTATCCAATACTCTTGACTTTAAGTAAATTTATGTATATAGATAATTAGAATTAAAAGTAAGAGTCTAAGGTAAATACTTTTATAACCTGTTATCAATCTCTTCCCACCATATGAAAAGTGTATTTAATATTTTATAAATACACAAAATAACTTATTATTTATATTTGAGTAATGTTATTTATCTCTAGCAAAAATGAATAACGGTGATGTAACAGACCATGTGAACTGTATAGTTACCTGAGAAAAATAAAAAGACGCCTAACAGATTTTCTTTTTTATATTTAAAATAAATATGTAATGTTAACTATACAATTCTCATGGATTGTCACATCATTGTTGTTCATCTCTATTAAAGATGAATAGCATTACTCTATCTCTTCTCCAGCTTACTTTTTTCTTTCTCTCATCTGTATCTCACCAACAATACTATCAACGAGGTTGTCATTAACAACCATGACTCTTTCTCTCTCATAAGTGCAATAAATGGCAATGAGCCATCATGAATAGGGTTGTAAACCTTTCTGCAAAATAATTAACGACGGTGTTGCATAGAAGGCGTGATGAAGTTGCAATGGTGTTATAGAAGTGTGATGGTAATGATCATTAACGAATAAAAAGTTAGATCGTCACCAATGGATCTCTATCTCAAAGTCAAGTTGGTTTATCTCAAAGCTAATCATGGTTCATTCATCTCAAACCCCATGTTTGGGTTTAGGAAGATAAACAAACATTTGTTCATCTAAGTTCAAAGATGAAACCAAATTTAGGTTTGTTTATCTTTGAGTTCAAAAATGAATAGGTGTCTATTTATCTTTGAACTAAATTAAACTCACACATGTTCATCTTCAAACTCATTTAAATGTGCTATTCATGAACTTAAATCTTCTTCAAATTGGCAAAAGACATAAATATGCCATTCAATTTTGCTTTTGGAGCTATTTGGCCCTCTCAACTTTATAGTGGACCTATCATACCTCTCAATTCTTAATTTTGGAATAATCATACACCCACCTTACAAATTTGAATCAATCATACACCTTTTTTTCCCATTAGCATTAGGCATGAAGTTATGCACGAGAAAGGAATGTGATGGGTTAATTGTAAGCTCCAACGACTATAGTTACTATCGTCGACTACCCACGGACCATTCCATCCCCTATTGCATATTGTAGCCAATGACCCACCAACCAAGAGGATAAGAAAGATGACGGATCAACCATCGACCTCTCTCGCACGAAGAAGCACGAGAAAGATAACCAAGAGACCCATCATGTTGAACTGGTCTTCCTCGTGCGAAGAAGCATGAGAAAAACTACTATGAGACCCACTAGCCTAACCACTAACCTTCATCACGTTAATCGACCGACCATCTTCGTGCAAACAAGCATAAGGAAAACGACCATCGACCTCTATCGTCGGACTGATCACGTGCTTCCCTCACAACTGGCCCACCTCTAGCTTCTGTCGCCTCCAAGTCACCTCTCGCATCCCTTGCAGACGACTCATCTTTGGCCTCACCGACGAATTTGCAGATGGTAGCCTTATCGGTGTTGTGGATGGTGGCTTCCTCGACAGAATTGCAGATGGCGTTGAGGGTTTGCATAGCACATGTAACTTACGCATGCCCAATTGCCAACTGAGAGGTATGTTTGTTCTAAAATCAAGAATTGAGGGGCATTATAGATTTAGTCCAAAGTTAAGGGGGGCAAATGATTAGTCCAAAGTTAAGGAGACCAAATGGCACATGTAACAAAGTTTGAGTGCACATTTATGCCCCTAATTGGCGGGATGAACCCGGATCTAGTTTTATTCATAGACCCACTAATTTTTTATTTTCTCACTCTAATCTCTTGTCAGCTGCCATGTATGTATGCACGTAAACATATATATATGAGTTTCATGTACGTTTTCTTTTGATTCCTGCAAGTCTGTATGTATGTATATATGCTGCAAAATGATTAAACAGAGGAAGAAGACAGCAGTTGCAGGACGTAACCACCCATCGGAGAAGTAGAGTGGGTTAGCCGGAAGTCACGAACAGTCCGCCAGAAGACAGATCGCGCTCTGGAGAGGTGCCAGCTAGAGGTGACCTGTGGCGATAAAGGTGGCGGCTACGGGTGGTTGCCGGTGGTTACGGGCTCGGACTTGTGGCGCCACATGGTAAGGACAACGGCGCCGCATCTCTTCGCGGCTTCGCCTTCTCTGGCGATGGTCATTGCAGTTGTGCAGCGTACAACAGTTGCAGCGCCACCTTGCCCAAATATTGACGAAGAGGGCAACGGAGTCACTAGAGGATGGCGTTTGCAGCAACGGCTGTGATGCTTCGTCTTCTCCGGTGCCGGTCGTCTTCTTCAAAGCCAATGACTGTGTGCTGGTGGTTGCGCTGCAACCGTTCGCCTGCTCATCTTCCTGGATGCCGTTGCTCGTCTTATCCGGTGACGACGGTGAGGCTCCAGCACCTGGTACTATTAGCGGTGGCTGCGGCTCCTCATCTTCTCTGGTGGCGGCTAGTGGTGTCGTTGTAGCTGCTGCGGCAAGTGGATCGCACTTTCCACAGTGGGAGAGTGAGCAGCAGCAATTAAGGGTCTGTTTGGGAGAGCGAACAGCTGCTAAGGGTTTATTATACAAAAAAGTAAAATCAAAAGTCCAAAAATTAAAAAAAAATATTTTTTGTCATCTAAAAAATTTATAAATATAGAATAAAGTCTATGTAACTAAAATACATATTATGGTAAAGTTTTAATATTATTAGTCAACCTCAATTTAGAGTTCCCAATATAAGAAGAGACTTTCCCCAATTGATCCATTGGGGTTTAGAACCAGCCAAGGTTTTTTATATCTCATTATTTTGAATCTTGCTTCGCAAAATTAACATTTATTTAGAATGTGGTCAGTTTCTTTTTAGCGATTTACAAGTCAATTAGGGTATGATATTGGGGTTTTTTTATGATGGCCCATGATACAATTGATGAGAATTGTTTATAGTTTTTCGTTAGAGTTTCTTTTTACGTAGTAAGAAAATTTAGATTTTCATATAGAAACACAACCACTAGAATGAGGAGAAGCACGAAGGTGTCCTCTCCACAATGATCTAGCTGGCAAAGGTGACCGAGCACACATGAAACACACTGATCACCTGAATATCGCCAAAGAGTTTAGAGAAAGGCCAAAGTGTTTCGTCCAAATTCGATTTACCCTTGTTATTTCATTAGTATACTATGAGTTTAGAAGGTGAACAAAAAATTGATAAGTTCTTCTACAGGACCAAACAGATTGACAGACAAGTTTACAAAATAGGGACTAAAAGACTAAAATGCCCTCACCCACATTGCCTTAGAAAAAGTGCAATACAATGTGGGCGATGACATTTTAGTTTTTTAGTCCCTATTGTGTAAGACTGTCTGTTAATCTATCTAATTCTGAAAAAAATTTCAAAAATGATTGAGAACATGAAACTATATAGTGTTCTCATGTCCCCGCCATATATAACGTTCTCATGTCCCCGCCATATGGCATATTGCATAAGGAATGGGGTGTTCCAAAGTACAAGACTCCCCTTTGATTGAGATAGGGGACAAGAGGGTCATTTTTTCCACCAAACCCAACTCTTAATTTTCAAAGAAACTATTTTCACAACTTAAACCATTCGTAAACCCAAGCCATAAGAGTTTTGGATGTAATTTACCCATATTAAATCACTAGCCACCGAACCTGTCTATTTCATTGTCATGAATGGTGTCCTTACATATTTGTTTGTTGGATTATGTATTACTTGTTGCTTATTAGAAGAGACTTATAATCTTTAATATTTCCAGATGTTTTAATCATATGATAGGATGAAGCAATAACAATGAGCCTGCCAACCATCTCTCTTATAAAACATTTATCATTAGTTCAAATTATATATATTACTGATTTTAGTGGAGTAATTGATTGGATTGTTCTCAATATTTTCTTTTGCTTTTTCTTTTTCTCTTGCTCTGGAAGGGTTTCGAAATAAAAAGAGTGAATAGGACCCCGTATGTGTGTAAAAACATATGTACCATTTTAAGGTTGTCATAAATGGTTCTCCTATGGTATCGACTGGAATTATGAGCAGGACATATTAGTTCTTGAAAACTAGAAAAATCTGAGAAGCAAAAAAGGCTACTAAGAGATGAACCATAACTAAGGTATGCAATTCTTCATATGTATAGATCGAAGTTTCTCTCGAATAAAAATTTCAAATAATTCATTCAACAATTAGACCATAGTTTGAAAATATGATCCTTCTAGTATAGATCATGGAGACACTTATGTGCAAACACTACAACAAAATAACCCTTTCCCTACGATTTGTTTTTCTACGTAGCAAATTTCGTAGCAAAAAGTTAACATTTTGCTACAAAATTATTAAATTGTAGATAATTCAAAGGAGCTAAAAATTTTCCCAGCAAATGTAATTTTTAGCTACGAAAATTTTATCTACGCTATAAGTTTCGTAGTAAAAAGTTAATATTTTATTACGTAATTATTAAATCGTAGGCAATTTCAAAGCCAAATTTTTTTGTCACCAAATATAATTTTTCAATAGGAAAGTTTTATCTACGATTCAAAATTCCGTAGTAAAAAAATAAGATTTTGTTACATAATTATTAAATTGTAGTTAAAAGATAAGTTTAATTTTTTTAAATTAAAAATAATAAAAATTAAAAAATATAAAAAATGAGCGGGAAAGATTCCCCCTAAAATGTACATTTAGAAACTCAAATTAATTAAAAATTAACCTCTCAAATTGCACGGAATTAGTATCAAATATTTAAATCATGCAAAACTGCAAAAGCTATTG
This sequence comes from Diospyros kaki, assembly GCA_036245055.1. Classification (NCBI taxonomy): domain Eukaryota; kingdom Viridiplantae; phylum Streptophyta; class Magnoliopsida; order Ericales; family Ebenaceae; genus Diospyros; species Diospyros kaki. The sequence continues at coordinate 39,464,047 of BSEG01000016.1, forward strand.
CGTGTAAACCCACTCAAAATTCTGAATGGAATTCCTGTGTGCAAATCGTGTAAATCCTTGAAGATCCAAATGCTTCGTCAATCCCTGCCAAATCCAAATTGGCCTTCCAAAGTCTCATATTTTTGCACGGAATTAGTGGGTTTAGATTTTGCTGTGCAAACCCATTCCAGAAGCCTTCAAATTCTTTGAAGATCCAAATTCGTTGTCAATCCCCGCCAAATCCAAATCCTTTGTGCAAACCAAAACTTTCGTTTCTTCCCACGATTAATCATTTGTTCAAACCCACGTCGCGATTATGTGCCCTGATTCTTCACTGTGACCTGTCGCAAGTCTCCTCTGGCAGCATCTCCACCGTCTCCTTCCAACTTCGGCAGCTTCCTCGGTAGTTCGAACACCTCCTGATCCGACTCCGTGATTGTCAATTTGGTTTGTGCTTTTCCTCCTTGTAATCATCTGTGTGTCGAGAGATGTGTCCAGAGTTGATTTTTTTTTTGTTTTTGCCCTTATTGCTTGAATTCATTGTTTATACTTTAGTTGTGTAAGAACACCATATGTTTGATAAAATACCTATGTTTTATCTCTGCGTGTACCATCTGTTTGATAAAATGCCTATGTTTAAATAGTTGTATAAGCACACCATATGTTTCATCTTTGTGTGTACCATGTGTTCGTCAAAAGTCCTCAGAGGGGACTCGTGAGACAATGAGTGATACAATAGGTATTGGAGTGTTCAAAGTGGGACATATTCAACAAAAATTATGCATGCATTGATTCTGTGTGAAAGTCTTATTGTTATATTTGGTGTTTTTTACTTCTTTTTTTCCCCCATTTTTTTGGTTAATTTGATTAGCCTTGGATTTCAAAATATGTGTTTTACAACATATGCAGTGATCCCAACACTTAAAATTATTGTTTAGGCACATTTACTTGTATTTATTACACAAATCAGGAAGTGGGAAAATGGCATAGAATTGAACCAAATACCTAATAAGAATCTGAGTGAAAAAAACTTTTGTAAAAACAAACATATAACCTTTAGGAATCTTGCTGGAAACCAGCATGAATATTTCAATTAATACTTTCATAAAGCATAGTGGACACTTTAAACAAAATGAAGGGGAAATTGTAACTTGATAGATTAATTTATAATTTATGGAAAGTACAAAAAGAAACTAGGAGAAGACCATAAACTTCGCAATGCAGGTAACAATGATATCAATCACCAACATAGTTTTCAAAAGTGCAGAAGGAGGTGCTTGGAGCCTAGATGTCAGGTGAATCACCAGCTTCAAGCACATGAACCGCACATATAATAAAAAATATGTATAAAATATTTAGATAGTACTATTTTCAATTTAAATTTGTAGAAAGAAAATACTTGTATATAAAAAGAAATAGGAAAAAATCTAGAAAAGCAATTTGTTGAATTGAAACTGGAAAAAAAAAAAGAGAAATTGAATGTATGTTTTCAATTTAATACTTACATATAAAATAGTTGAAACTGGAAAGAAACAGAAAACATGGAAGAGAAATTGAAATAGAAAATAAAACAGTCTCACATGCACTGTAGCACCAGACAATAAAACAACCCAAACCAACTTATGCTTTTCTATTTCCAAACATGTCTTATTTCTTAATGTAGTGAATATGCAACGAAACAATTGATTTGTTACTACTTTTCCTTGGTCCACCTTAGCTTTATATTGCAAACCATAATTTGTCTGATGATATTGCTTTACTTTTAATTTAATTTAATTTTTTATGTGATTTAGAAAGTGTTTTGTGTGATTTAGAAAGCTAGATGTTTGCCAAAAAATGGTTTGAGGTCTTATTAGAGATAATATGGGTGAAGACTATGAAATTCGATGTCCTTGTAAAATTTGATGGACTTTAGTATGATTAGTTTTCTTTATTCAAATTATTATAAGTCTTTCATATTAAAACAAATTAGACTAATTTGTTTGACCTTTCGTTTACTTTTGTTTTTCAGCTTCTTGGCATTCATAAGTAGTAGAGAAAGAAAGACACTTGGAGAGGAAGAATGACACTTGGAGCTAAATTTTCATATTGTGTTAATTAACCATTTTTATTTTAGGATTTAATGTTGCTATTATTACATATATTGGTATTATGTAAACAGTTGGAGATTGTGGTTGACATTAGTTTTATTTTATGTGATTAATTGAATGTTTTTGAAGTTATATATTGTGTTTTAAATTTCATATAGATTGTAAGGATTGGTGTAGGTTTAGAGAAAAATATTATTCCCAAAAAAAGGGATTTGTTTTTGCTACGAAATTGAATTTAGTGATATTGTAGTGGTATATTAGTTGTACATAGAATTAACTACGAAATTTTAACTTTTGATTCTAAAAATATTGGTAGAGAAAATTAATTTGCTATGAAAATTGGTATGTGACTATCAATTTACTACGAAAATTGGTATATAAAAATCAATTTGCTACAAAAAATTTGGTATGTGTAAACTAATTTGCTACGAAAATTGGCATGATTAGTTACAATTTAATGTAGTGAAAAATAAATGTTTTCTCTACAATTTGATATTCGTAGTAAAAGTTGTGTTATCTACTACGAAAATTGCCATCATTAACTACGAAAATCAACATAATTAGCTACAATATATATCGTAGTAGAAAACTAATGCTTTCACTACATTTATCTAATCGTAGAGAAAAGTGTATTATTTTTTACGAAACATTAAATCGTAGCTAAATACTATTAGCTACGAGGCTTTAGCTACGATTTACGCTACGAATAAATTTTCGTAGCTAATTGGTTTTTGTTACGAAAATTGAATTTTTAACTACGAAAAATTTCGTAGAGAAAACCAAAATTTGTTGTAGTGAAACTTGTTCTATTCTCAAATTACAAAGATGTTTCCATTTGGAAGCAAGAGAACTTTAGCTCATCCCCTTTACTACTCTCTTCAAATTGCATACAGGGTGATTTCAGTGATCAATTTGATAATGAACTATGTGCCTGTCTGTGGAGTTCAAAGATGTTTTAGTTGAGAAACAAAACAACTTTATGGCTAATATTAGGAACTAAACAAAGGCATTACGCATCTTGAACATTGCTTGTATGCTCTTCTTTATTATTGTCAACTAAACACAATAATAAAATTTATTTGTCATGGGAGAATCTTCTTTGAATCTTGAGAAGTCTTCCAAAACGAAACAATCAAATGGCATAGGGCTTTTGAGCTTTTAGGCGTTGAGTTTCGTGAGCCTCGATGGTGGGCCTTAGTCCAAATATACATCACTCATCAAAAATTGGTCGCACAAATAATTACTTTTTTATGCATTACATGAGAATATTCTATGTTCTTTTTCTTCTCCAAATCCTAGCTCAACTTGTAGTATTTCTGTAACAACCCATTATTGGGTTTAAGTTATTTTGTCATTATTTTTATATGATATATTTTGGCATTATTTGATCTAAATGTTAAAAATATTTAATGTGATGTTGAGAAGTCTAAAACGAATGGAATTTATGTGTATGGAATAATTAAAGGGAAATGAATTTATATGATAGTTGGGGAGAAATTGGGTGATTGGCGTTTTGGCTATTAACCGACCACACCCAATTTGTCGACTCTTTGAGAGGAAAAGTCTCTATCAGTCGACAATTGGGGCGAGCATGTCGACCATTTGAGGCCACCAGCTTTTGGTGGTCAACAGATGCCATTAGTATATCGATTGATTTAAGCTTTTTGTCACTTGTTTCTTCTTTTGATGCTTACAAATTACCCTCAAATCATCATGTAAGCTTCTAATAGGCTCATCCATCAACTTATTATATTGATTGACATTCTTGAAAGGTGTGAGATCTATTATGTAGTCATGTATGCATTTTTTACATTTTATATTGATTGGTTAATATGGATGTGGAGGGTTATGATTTGCATGATGAAATAAATATTCCCAAGTATGTGAATGAGTGTTTATATGTGGACATGTCTAGTTATTGTGTATGGTGGTGTATGGCATATGACATATTTATTTATGAAAAGTAGCGCACCTATTATTTTGCACAACAACTATGATCGCGAATTGGAGAAAAGATATCCTAACAAGCCAACAAACACTTACCTAATCATGGGAGTTTCGACTCACAATGCACACCTGACTTAAAACTAGAGTGTGGGTGGACAATGGTCCACAATATAATGTTATGGTATTGTTATTGCATGGGCATATGATGTGGTTAATGATAAGAGGTTATGTAAGTGGCAAAAATTTATGGATTGTTGTGAGAAGTTTTATTATATTTTGTTATTATCAATTCATGCATCGATTATTTACACTTTTTGCTTGTTATATTTATATACTTGCTGAGTTTTGTGACTCACATTTATCAATTCATTCTAGATAAAGGTAAAGCTAAGGAAAGGGCAGAAATAAGTAGAGCTTGAGTATTGCAGGGTATAAGTAGGTGTACAGGACTCTCCCAACCAAAAAGTCTTGGAGTGTGTTTTGAGAGTAAAGACAGAGTAGTTCATGTTGTATTTTAAATTATTGACATTTTATTTTATGATGTATGAGTGGTTCAACTCTAAAGAGTTGTTAAGAGAATGATATATTCCTAAAAAATGTATATGTACTTTGACGGGTTATGTTGTTTAATGAAATGAATGTAGATGGTTTTAAATTTAGTTTTATTTGCACCTATACTCTTAGTGACCTTTTTTTGGACGTCCTATGGTAGGATCTCCAAGAGTGGACCGTTACAATTTCTAATCTCCATCTTTTATTTGTAGTGCAGTACCACCCAATACCCTAGATTTCATCTGGTGTTGTTGTCATTTTTGTTCTCAAAAAATGATTAAGGAGTTAAAATTTATTCAAATGACCCCATATAATAAAATACATGCTTGATATCTTGGTTAGTATACAAGGTGCTTAAATTCTTTAACATTTTATCATTTCTTGGTTGTCACAGGCTAAAGCTTATTCCCAAGAGCTGGTTGGGGCAGATGGGACTCATGAAGGCAATGGAATCCCAATTTAGTAGAAAGTTTCATGGCCTAATAAGTTTACAGTGCTTTTAGCTTTTTTATTTTTATTTTTAGGGTAGCAAATTAGTCAAGCTGTTCGCGAGTGCCTCAGTATTTGGTTCAATAAAAACTCATTTGATTTCATTCGTTAAAGTAAATAAATCAAATTTGAGCTTAAATTTAAAACTCAATTTATAAACGAGTCAAATTTGAATTTAATAAAAGTTGGCTTGTTAAAACTCATAAACATGTTTGATTAAAGATTCATAAATACTAATAGGCTCGATTAGAGACTTGTAAACATGTTTAATTAAAAGTTCGTGAATAGCTCGTAAATAATCTCGTTTATAAATACATTAATACATTTATTTATAAATTTATAAATATTTTATTTAACATAAAGTTATTAAAAGTTAATTATTATAATAATATAATTAAATTAAATATATCTAAAATTATTATATATATTAATTTAAGCATTTAACATAATTTATATATGTATATATAATAAAACAAAATAGTAAATTAGGTTTAAATAAAATAATAGGTTCTAGTGGAGTTGAGCCTACTGTCGAGCCCAAGCTCGAGCTTAATATGAGCTCAAGTTTGAGCTCAACTCATCAATCTTTTGATGAGCCAAGTTTAAATTGAACTTGAACTTGATTCCCTAAAAACTAGTTTGTGACCCGTGCTTGAGCTCAATAAAATTCACTTGGCTCGGTGCAATTACAACTCTATTTACTTGTATATGCAATATCTGTACTAACCTATATATTTTCAAGACTTGCCTTTTGTAAAAAAAGTATTATTAGTTAGTGAAATAATATATTACCTACATTTGGTAATAGGCAAAATTCACCTAAATCCTTTATTTTTATTTTTAGGAAAATCTCATATGATATAAATGTTGTATTTAGTCTCACCTTGAATCAGTTAAAACATACTAAACACGAATTAATTTTATTCCAAATATTTTTCATATGGTGAATGTTTGATTGAATTTAAAATATGTCGAGCTAAATAATACTTGTATTTTTACTGTCTCGAAATTTTTTTCATACGTTGAATTGCTAACAAGGATTCTAATCGCACCAAATGCATAATATAAAAACATGGTGTCTGCCCGCCTATTCTATTCTGCAAGTAGACAAATTGTGATAAATAATATAGTGATGAATAGAGTATCATATTTATGAGGATTAAATTTTGACGTTTACTCTAACTAATTTAACTTTAACCTAACACACACATTAACAATGACTTCAACTATAATGAAAACTAATTTACTAATAAAAGATTCAACTAAAACAATTTCTTTGATTCAAAACTCACAAAACTAAGACACTAGGGTTTGTGAATCCACCATCGGCCTTCTATGGTTCAATTGTTCATTACTCAAATTTTGTTATTCCTTATTTTAGGTTGAAAATAGATGATCAAATTACAACCCAAAGCCTTTCTTAATGGTCGTTCGATTCTATGTATATATATGAGATTAACTATCTCTAGTCAACCTTCGAACATATAAACATGCATTCAATCACAATGATCATCACAAAAATTATTTCACAGAACATAACGGTATCTCTACCTATTATAGGACCCTACGTTGTTTGCTACCATATTTAATCCGTATTGAATCTCTCGAAAACAATACAAATTAAAAATACGTTTCAATGGTGATCAAGCATTAAAACGGCATTATGAATATAACAAACAATCAATCCGAATAAATAAGGAAATGGCAAATTGAGTAACTTTAAATCAAACCATTAGAAGTCGATATTTTATCATTCACCCTAACCATGAACACTTAGCAATGCATTCTTACAATCAAAAGAAAAAGAAAAAAGTCGGAGTCCATAGCAGAGATTGAGAAAGAGAAAGAGAAATACAACGAAAAATATATAGCCATCCCTAGGGTTTTTGAGTCGTGTTCAGTGAAAACTCTCGTTCTCCATTGAATTGGACAGAGATGGGCCAAAATCGAGCTTTGAATTGAAGTTTAGAACCTTATCGCGGTTTTACCTCGATATGCTTGTTGCGGCAGACCCGTGAGTTCTAGAAAACGATTCTTAAAGCAGTCTTACAACTGTATGCATTCCGCTGTAAGATCATAAGCTCCAAAACACAATTCTTAAAGTGGTCTTACAGCGGTATGCATTTTGTTGTAAGATTGTGAGCTCCAGAATTTAACTCTTACAGCGGTCTTACAGCAGAATGCATACCGCTGTAGGCCACTAGAGTTTTTCCTTACCCTCTCTCTTCTTCGCTTTCCACTTTTTGCTCTTGTTCCACTTTCATTTTATCCACCTCATTTCGAGTTGATAGCTAACTATGCCTTCAAGTTTTATTTTCATTCCTATCATGCACCGAAATCGTTTCTTTTTGTTCCATATTCGCTTTGCATTTGATGTGTACACATATTGACAATATTGAGCCCAAAATGCGTAGCAATCATGTTCATTGAATAATTAAATGCTAAGTTTGGACAACTAAATTAGAGTATAAAATATACTGATTAGTGTCTAAGAGATCAGGTACAACATTTATTATGCATTTATTATATCATTTTTGCATCACTTCCAATCACAATGATCCACCGAGTGACTAAACCCTATTCCCATTTCTTATAAAAAGAGCCAATTTAAGATACACTCAAACTTGAGAATTGTTAAGGTAACCTTGAGATCATGGACAACCCCAAAAAAGCATGAGCATGTCAGATTGAATGGTGATCAACCATCAAAACCTCATCATGCATATATTTTAAGCACAATGTATTGATGTTTAATAAGGTGTGATTTAACATACTAGATATCAAAAGACGAGCTAACATGACTAGGGGTGAGCAAAAGTTCGATTAAACCGAACTAACCGAATCGAACAGAAAAAATTGATTGGTTCGGTTCGATTTTTCAAAAAGATGGGTTCAGTTCGGTTTTTTTTTTTTTTTCAAAAATCGGTTATTCGGTTCGGTTTGGTTATTTTGTTGAAAATACTCAAAAAAATCGAACCGAACCGGTTGTGCAGCAAATGCCCAATCGAACCGGCCACAATCCTCTCCCACGCGAACCGAACTCCCCCCTCCGATGCGGGCGTGACACCCCATGGGTCTCTGTACTTGTATTCATTCTTCTTTCTCTCTTTCTCTCTCTATCTATCTTTGTCTCTCACATCTTCACAGATCGAGTCCACTCTGATCAAGTCTGTGAAGGCTCTACTCCAATCGGAGTCCACTCTGATCAAGTCTGTGAATACTCTAATCGGAGTATTCGGTTCACAATGCTGCGAAGAGGTACAAGCGAGGGGAAGAACGAAGACTCCACTCTAATCGAGTCTTCACAAATCGAGTCTTCATAGATCTGGCGATGGCGAAGACGAAGGCTCGTTCCCCTTCCAGATTGAGTCTTCACAGATCTGGCGATGGCGAAGACGAATATGAAGATAAAGGTGTGCATATGGAGATCGGATACACTGTTAAAACTTCACATACATTGTTGTTTCTGTCAAAGCAACCACCTCCGACGCTTCCGCTCTAACATCAACGCCGACTTGGACCTCCAACATAACAACGTCAACTTCAACACCTACGAGTGCATCTTTCTCTCCTTCGATTTGCACCACTGTGCTCGCCCTTCAATAAGTTTTTTGCTCTGCAACTTCTATTTTTCCATAAACGTGAGAGTTTTTTAACTATAGATTTTTAGATCTACAAAAAATTAACCGTCCGATCAAACTTATTTTTAGATATATGAATCACTGTGGTTGGGGGAATCCAATGATCAGTTCCAATCATTGGAATCACTGGCCGGCCAACTGGTGGCCGGTGACAACAAATGTTCAGTCTCTTCTCTTCGGTATGCTAGGTTAGTTCGATTCTTAGTTCGGTTTGGTTACTATGTTTTAGTTTTTGGTTAGTTCAGTTTTAGTTAGTTCGGTTAGTGGGATTGGTCGGTTTGGTTCCGTTATTATAAGTTGGATGGTTCGATTTCGATTAGGAATGTCTGGGTGGTTCGATTCGATTATAATCGATTGCACACCCCTAAATATGAGCCATCGATTAAAGATAGCATAATTAAGGGCAAGCAACTCACATCAACTAGATGCTTAAACTCAATTTCAATATTTTTATAATTAAAAATTAACTTAATTTAATATTTTATTAAATATTTTTATATAATCAAATTCACACGTGGCATCCGCGTAGGGAAATTAATAACTTGAAAAATGTCCTCATGTTACGCTTTCATGCGCATGCACCATCCATGAAGATGAAGGACAGCTCAACTCAAGCCTCTGAATTGTTCTGTTCTTCTTGCTCCTCTCTTGCTGCTTCGCCGCATTTTCAGATCCCCATCACTTTCGGGGTTTACAGATTGATTTGGTGCATTTCTTTTCCGATTCCTTTTCGTTCTCGTTCTCTGATCCTAGGCGTAAGTAGTGGACTGATTCATGATTCATCTTTTATGTACAGACTGCAAGGATATATAGGGGATTGAATCCAACCTGTGAAGTTTGAAGATCGATGGCGTCTTATTCTAGAATCAATTCTCTGTCGAGGGATCAGTTTGTGACTGTTCCTGAAACTGGATGTCTCTCCATTGTTGTGATCGGAGCTTCCGGCGATCTTGCCAAGAAGAAGACCTTTCCGGCCCTCTTCAAACTTTATCGCCAGGTTAATTCGATCTGGATCTTCATGTTAGAATTTTTCATAATGTATGCAATATTAATTGAATCTTGTTTGAGAAAATGTTAGTTGAACTATAGCTTAACAATGTCCGGAGGCCAAAATGAATTATATGTGATCATAATTGGACACTGGACTTAGTGCACCTTAATAGACTTAAACTCATTTGTATATATATGATTTGTAGAATAAGTGTAGCCTTAATAGAGTTTTGTGATGGATAAAACCCTATTGGTTTTATATATATATATATATATATATATATGGCTGGATCTCCTCTTCTCTCTAATCAATTTATTACACTATTTTTTTCCTATTAAGAAAGACATAATAGTAGAGAAGAAGGGGAAGATCTAGTCTGGTACAGTGCATTTGTGCTTGCCATTTCAATCAAATTTTTCCATCATCACTTATGGATCAAAGATGTATTCTTCTATTAATTAAATAATGTCAGTGTTTTATAAGGTATGTGCATTTAATATATGCTATGAAGCATTTATTTCTAACACTTCAATCCCTTTTAATATATATAAACACTCTGGGTTCGTTTGCTTATGGTGTTTCAAACAATTTTTTTCTGATTTGGAAACCGGATAACCCACATTTGATGAATTGATTTTAATGGGTTCAAAGCTTTTTCAGTATTTTGCTTATGGAAACAGTGGGGGAAAAAAAAAAAAAAAAACCTAGAACAATTAGATCATAACTAAAGCTGGCCATTGGTTTCCACCATTTTTGCCTTAGAATGTAACTGCATCAGTCTGCTAACTTTGGATTGAACCTGTGAAGTGCAGCAAAACAGCTTTTAAAAAATGTATGTCAAAACATTCAGTTTTTAGGAGGTCGTTCTGAACAATATTATCATAGGGAAAAAAAACCCTAAAGGGTATTCAAACTGTTCATAATTTTTGGTTCTCATGTTAGCTAGAATAAAGAATACCAAAATACAGGTACCATCCACATCTTTCGTAATTTTGGATTCTCAAACGATACCCTAAAAAAAATGAATCCACAATCAACAGTGCTTTTGCTTCCACAAATTAGCCTTAGAATTCAACTACTTAGTCTGCTAGCTATGGGGTGGTTGGCTGAACAGGAATTTTTGAATTCTGATGAGGTCCATATATTTGGCTACGCAAGGACCAAACTTTCAGATCATGAGTTAAGAAATCGCATCCATGGGTGAGCACTTGATCATCAAATTTCCCTCTTTTTGTGTGGTAGATATAGTTCATATGGATAGATTGATTGATTTTTCAATGAAATGCAGATATCTTGCCCAGGGTAAGGATACCTCTGATGAACACTCAGAAAAACTATCAAAGTTTTTGCAATTGGTCAGTGGTTCAGTTATTTTGTATTCCTTATTTTTGTGATATTTAGTAACTTATAGTTGCCTTTTCATGAATGATTCATGTAGATAAAATATGTAAGTGGCTCCTATGATTCTGAGGAGGGCTTTAGCGCACTGGATAAGGAAATATCTCAGCATGAAACCTCAAAAAACAATTTGGAGGAATCACCGCGTAGACTCTTCTACCTTGCACTCCCTCCTTCAGTCTATCCATCTGTTTGCAAAATGATCAAGAACTGTTGCATGAATAAAGGTAAGTAAAATTTTCTTGTTTCCAGAGTTGGTTTAATGGATTTGGTTTATGATGTATTGGGTATTTTAGGATTAGTTATTCATCTACCGAAGGTGCATGTCCTTTTCCTACTACTGGTCTTGATCTGGTTTCAAGAGGAATTAATCTGGTTAAGAGCCAGCAAAAGTACTTGGTCGTTGAGCTAATGCACCTGCCTCACATTAATGGTTATTTGGAGAGGTCACAGAAACAACTATTGTCTTAGGCTCATATATTTCTATTGAGAAAAAGAATAAGAAAGACTAACTGCTGTTTTGCATTTGTTTTGTGAAACTAATTTCTATTTATTTACTTTGAAAAATGTGGAGCCATTGAAATTGAACTTTTCTTGCCTTCTAGGAAGCACTTTTTTTTAGATGTTTTTCTGTGGGAGCCTTAAAAAAAGACCAAATTAGAGGAAAGGCATTGATGCACCCAAAAGGGTGTCACAGAAGGAAAGCTGCATGTTTTGTATTCAATGTGATTTGGGTGCGTGTCCAGCACTGCCAGAGAGTCTTTATTTATCAACTTCTAATATACCTACTTGTTCAAAAGATGTAATTTGGTATCATGTTTTCTTAAATGTACTTTGTATACTCACCAATATTGCCGCTTTGCTGTGTATTTATTCCACTCAATTAATGTCCTGATCCATAATATTTGTTAAGTTATTATTATCTTTTTGGTGCATTTTTCATGTGAATATGTGATCATCTTTGCTAATAAACAATTTTAATCACAGATGTAGAAGCTTAACTGTCTGTCAGTGATATGGTTCCTCACCTTACTGATTTCATCTTTTTTATTCTAAAATTTCATTAAAAATATTTATACATGCTTATTTCTGCAACAATGCAAATCCTGAATGGCATAAGACTGGAACTAAGTTCCTTCTGAGATTGCTCCCCTCTGCGGTTTGATGATAATTGAGTCCTCATATAATCCTGTCCAGCTGATCGCGGTGGATGGATTAGGATTATTGTTGAGAAGCCTTTTGGAAAAGATTTGAGTTCATCCGAGGAATTGAGCACCCAGATTGGAGAGTTGTTTGACGAACAACAGATTTATCGTATTGATCATTATTTGGGCAAAGAATTGGTGCAAAACTTGGTAATACGTCTGTTTAATTTGTTTATCTAAATTGATTTATTTTCTGCACATTCTAGGCCTGCTTTTCATGTTTCTTATACCTCATAAATTATTTTTGCAGTTGGTACTTCGTTTTGCTAATCGTTTTTTCCTGCCACTCTGGAATCGTGATCATATTGACAATATACAGGCAAGTATTCTTCTTTTCTTCTTACCAGAAAGGCAGAAACTATCCTATCTTTTTGTTTCATATTTTCTTCAAGTCAAAGTTGTCTGGAAAGGTGAACCAGTATAATAGTATTTCTGCTAAGGATAATAGCTGGGGTAGCCAAGCAGACCTGCTACATGTCCTTTTGCTATTGTTCTGCTTGCGGGGTGGTACCAAAATCTCTTGATTCTCTTATCAAAACATACCATGTGGATTACATATTTTGCCTCTTGTTTATTTCAGCATTAAGCAGCTGACTGATGAATTTTCTTTATTTTGTTGTACTGAACTTGGTTAAGTTTTTATCTATTGCTTCTTTGCTCATACAATAATTGGTAGGAGGACTTTATTTTCCTGGATTTTGATTCCGTTAGCTTTATTCTAATTCTGCTTTGAGTTTCAATAAACTAAGTGGCATTCATTTGCCCCTAAAAGTTAAGTTCATTGGCTTGTACCAGAATTATGATACTGATTAATGACCACCAATATCCCACATCGTTAGATGTTAATATCTTTTTATTTTCTATAATTATTCTTTCCTCAATTCTCTCACAGATCGTGTTTAGGGAGGACTTTGGAACTGAGGGGCGCGGTGGATATTTTGATGAATATGGGTAAGCTCCACTGCAAGCTCACAGATCTTTTGCTGCACAATTTGTCCATTGAATAGGAGAAAGAAATTAGGAGTCCCAAGGAAGCTCCGAGTTCTTTTGCAGCAATGTTTTTGAAGTTTTTAGAGTCTTGAAATTTAGAATGATGGTTTTATCATCTATCACTTTTTTTTTTCTTTTCTTTGTTTAAGTGTTAAAACCTTATGCATGCACCTCTGCATTCTGCAGAGCATTTTGTTTCCACGTTCAGCTTTATCATTACGCACAGAGAAAAGTTAGAAGTTGTAGCTTTAATTGGAAAAGCATATTGGAGAACTTAAAAAATCCTTTCCCTGTTTGTATTTCTGAGAAATTGTTACCAACTGTCATCAGTAAATCTGTTCATCAACTTATTATTTTTATTCTTTTGCAGAATTATTCGTGATATTGTCCAAAATCATCTATTGCAGGTGAGTCACTGAAATCAAGTTACGTGTGGTATTTAAATGACAATCATTGCACTTGATTCAAAAAATTCTCCTTGCTACTGATTGTCAGGCCATTGTTTACTATCATTGGGAGCCCACCATCCCTTAATTTTTTTTTCTCTTCTTAGTCAGCACTCAACATTTTCCCCCCCATACTACTTAATGCATGAATGATCCGTATATTCTTGTCAACTGCAGACTCTTTGCCTGGTTGCAATGGAAAAGCCCGTTTCTTTAAATCCAGAGCATATCCGAGATGAGAAAGTGAAGGTGCATGGCATGCTTCTTTTCAATATGAGAAATCTTTTCAACTACTTCTTTGTCTTCCATCAATATATATCCTTCTGGAAGAAGGAACTCCAAATCAAGATATCCCTATATCTATCTGCTAGGATAGAAAAACTCCTAAAGTCTTTTCCAGAAAATGTAAAGATTTAAGTGAATATGAAAAAAAAAAAAAAAGTAACTATTCTTTCCCCCATTTCTTTCTCTGTTTTTGAATACAGAATGAAAAATAAATGAAAGAACATTGGTTTGCATTTGGTTTGGAGGATACATGAATCTTTACAGACATTAAATGGATGACCATTGACCATGTGATCTCATGTTTGTATTTAGTGTTAAGTCTCTTTCTAGATGAATTCAACATTCTCTCATGGTTGTGTAGTAAGAGCAAAGATTATTTTTGCATTCAGGTTCTTCAATCAATTGTTCCAATTAATGATGAAGAAGTTGTTCTTGGACAATATGACGGCTACAAAGATGACCCAACAGTTCCTAATGACTCTAACACTCCTACTTTTGCAACTGTGATTCTGCGAATTCATAATGAAAGGTGGGAAGGTACGATAAGATATCCAAAATCAAATTATATGTGGTTTATATTCTAATTTCTTATTACCTTCACAACTTCACCTTGAGAAACATTAGGAACTGTTGAATCTCAATCAAAAAACTAATTCTTGGTTCAGGCATAACTTTTACACTTGTCCTTGTATTTCTTAAGTATTGATTGATCAACTTCAAACCAATTTCTGACCCAACCTGTCTGGGCTACTGCCTATCGGAATGGCTTGCTGCAGGCGTGCCCTTTATATTGAAGGCAGGGAAAGCATTAAACACAAGGAAGGCAGATATTCGTGTTCAATTTAAAGAGGTTCCTGGTGATATATTCAGAAGTATGGTATCAGAGCTTCTAAGGCATTCATTAGTATTCTAAAGCCCTGCATTTAAATTGAGCATTTCGAGCCAAATGGTGTTGTTACCAAGACTATTAATATCATATTGGCTTTCCCAACTGTACATTCCCAAAAAACAATGAAAAGAAAAGAAATCGGTACATTCACAGTGTGCATCGATCCTTTCTTTGATCTAGATATTGTTCCTACACATATTTTTGGCTTGTAAATATCTGGTCTAAACAGAAACTTTTTTTTCTTTTTTTCTAAATCTTGTGATTCTTGTTCCCTTTAGGTCAAAAGCAAGGTAGAAATGAATTTGTAGTACGCCTGCAACCTGCAGAGGCCATTTACATGAAGCTTACAGTACGTGATTGTGTTTGTTTGCTTTTGTGATGATTTTGAAGAATAGCTATTGTGCAAATGTTTCAAGTAACTTCTTAGCAAAATAATGCTGTCAACTGATTTCAGTAACACTGTTACTTGAAATCCCATTCCCGTCCTATCATCCTATGCTCTCTGAGCCAATGTCTGGTTTTGCTCTCATGTAGGTCAAGCATCCGGGATTGGAACTGTCAACCGACCAAAGTGAAATGGACTTGTCATATAGGGATCGTTACCAAGGAGCTACCATCCCAGAGGCTTATGAGCGCCTAATTCTCGACACGTATGGCTGATATTCTTGTCTATCTTCATCTTATGTTTGCTTTTCTGTTATATGCCAGATTCAATGCCTTTTCTTTAGGTGATAGTGGACATGAAAGTGAAAACAGAAAACAGAAACCGCAATACTGGCCATAGTAGTAATAGAAGGAACAGCCATAATAACAGCAACAACAATTATAGTTCCATTAGTTACGATGCTAAGAAAAAAGATGAATTAGTATATATTCAACTGACTGGGATTTCTGGGTTTCACAGAATAAGGGGAGATCAGCAGCATTTTGTCCGAAGAGACGAGTTAAAGGTATGCTAGTTTTGTAACTTTGTTGAACATTCATGGAGCAGTAGTTCAATAACTTATCTGCCTTCTTGGCTTAAATCATCACAGGCTGCTTGGGAGATTTTTACACCTTTGCTCCACAGAATTGATAACAGAGAACTCAAGACAATTCCCTACAAGCCGGGAAGCCGAGGTCCAGCAGAATCAGATAAGTTGGTCGAAAGGGCTGGTTATGTTCGAACGCATGGCTACATCTGGATCCCTCCCACCTTGGGTCGTAGCTCGCCTGCATGACCATTCTTTAACCGATCGATCCATCCATCCATGCCTGGAGTTTAGATTCGACAGAGTTGATGTCTAACCATGTATTTGCTCCATCATAAGGTCTTGTCATTGTTGGGAGCCTGCCTTAGTAGTAGCATACTATAGCCAGATCTTCACATTAGTGTTCATGAGATTATTATGAATCTTGTGGGATGGTTACTCAACATAATAAAATGATTTTGAAGCCTCTGTGGGTGAATCACTGATAGATTGAATTTTGTCGATGTGAGGGAGATAAAACCGATCCCGCCTAGTAAAATTAAGGCTTGATATGTTATCATTGCCAGATTGATTTCCTCTTTGCAAAATGCCTTCTTATGAGAAGTGTAATTGTTTTAAAACAGTAGTCAAAACATCACAAATGCTCATGTTTGGAAAAATTACACAAGTTCCCCCTCAAACAATCCCTATATGATCTATTAAACTCCACTCTTCTTTTTATATCAAACATTTAATTATATTCGTTTAAATTACTATCGTTATAATAAGTAATGAAAAGACTAAAATACCCTTTAAATTGCATCTAATTTTTTAGATCATATATCTTTTTTTTATTTGTTGACATTGATAAAATATTTCATGTATCTAACTTTTTATGTGGTTATAAAATTCCTTTAAAACTAAAAAGAAATTTCTTTTAGAGAACTATAAAACCATTTTTTTCCTATAACTCAAAATATTAAATAGCTTAAGTACTGACAAATATAAATACAAGCAAACTAAAATCAGAATATTATATTAAAAAATAATATTAGAAATCATGACAGTTATATGGTGTCTCTTCGTTGGAGAAGGCTAAAAAGACCATGTACCATTATCTCCTCTGCCTAACTCTTCCTCCAATAAAGATGCAACATATGACTGATAACACTATCATCATCATGACTCCTAGCTAGCATCATTCTATAATAAATGTGTATTCCAAAAAGAAAATATATATACATATATACACACACATAATAAAAAGTGAGATTATATATAATAAGGTCTATTGAAGATAAATTTCAAAATGTGTACTTAAACTAATTTGAACATGAACCCCTCATGCAAATGGTCTATCACACACGTTCGGAAGCATAAGTTACAACAAAGTTGTAGGTTCGAATTTGTTTTCGTACGACTGTTGATAATCTATATCTATTTGAGAGACTAGGCTCCGGGCTTTAATATGAGACTCACATGTTTGTCCACTCAAGCCGATAACAAAGGGCCGTAGATTTTAAAGATGGTGGAATGGTCGAGTTGAAGTTTGTGCGTTGGTCCTATGATAAATAATAATAATTTTGAGCATAATGAAAAAAAAATTAATAGATACACTTATAAGTGAATAAATGAAGTAAAATATTCATAACAAAAAAGAAAAAGAAATCAAATAAAAAAGTTGATAAGAATTAAAACGTTATATAAAATATAAAAATTTCACATCATTTTCCATACTTTTTCGTTGACATAATTTTTAGAGTAAATCACACATATATCTCTTGTAATTTAGGCTATTTATAGGGGTGTGCAATCAGTTATAATTGAATCAAACTGTTTGAAAATTCCTAATTGAACCGAGTCATATAATCGAAGCGAACCGACCAAGTCATCTAAACTAACTGAAATCGAACTAATTGAACAACATTTATAATAATTGAGCCGAACCAAAAATCGAACTTTTCCACAAAATAATCTAACAGACCGAACTTAAGTTCGACCTTTTTATTAGTGTCGATTGACAATTCCAATGATCAAAATCGATCATCAGATTCCCCCAACCGTAGTGGTTCATATATCCAAAAATAAGTTTGATTCAACGATTGAATTTTTGTAGATTTAAAAATTAATTTTATGGTAAAAAAACTCAAGTCACATTTCTGGAAAAACTTCACTAGCCACCATCCATAGTAGATTCTGAATATTGAAATCAACCATCAGCCCCTTAGCTTAGTAACCCACATACCCAAAAATCAAAATAATCTAATATTTAGATTTTAATAGATTTAGGTTTTAATATAAACTATCCACCTACATGAAGTTACTGAAAAAACTTCATTGGCATCAACGGACAAGCACGGTGGTGCAAATCGGAAGAGAAGAGAGATGCTAGGTCAAGGTCGAAGGGAGACGAAGATAAAGGGCTACCTATTCGACTCAGCCTTTTGTTTCTGACTCTCTAGCCTCTTCAAGTCTTCGTCTTCATCTCTGCCCCTTCGTCTTCATCTCCAAGAGATGGTGGTGATGATAGGGACAGAGGTGGTGGGGGGTGGTCAAGTTGGACGACATAAAATAAAAAGATATAAGTAAGGACAGGCAAAAAAGAAGAAAATATAAGTAAGGGTAGCGGTTTGGTTTGTTTGGTTAACCATCCAACAAAAATTAAACCAATAAAAATTAACTATTTTTTTTGTCAAAAATAACTGAATCATTAACTGTCACCAAAATAATTGAACTTTCGATTAAGTTAGTTTGGTCTAACTAAATCTCTGCACACTCCTAACTATTTATACTAAAATTTTGTATAGTATAGGAATAACTCTAGAGGTCATTTTGATTTACATTTTTTGCTCAAATACTCCTTTGATTACAAACATTCTCAACTAAACCTTAATTAAGCTAATTAAACTTTAATTAATTATATTAAACTAAGTTTTAAAAAAAATAAAAAATCAAGAAATGAATAAAAGAATGCCCTATCATCAATAACAATTAGGCACTAACAAATATAGTTTAAATAAAATAAAGAAAAAGACCAATGAGTCATGAAAGTCAAAAACTGAGAAATAGGGATTGAGATAGTGATTCATGATAATGGTTCATTGCAAAATCAAAGATGGAATGATTGAAAAATTGATATTGGTTCATGGTGGTGTTCGATTGCCATTCATAAAAAAAAAAGAAAAAGGAAAAAAGGTGAGAGACGAGAAAAGATATGCAATGGCTACTTGGGAGGAATCCTCTGTTAGTTGGTATCGAAGGAAACTAAACTTACTTTCAATCTTTGGTAATGCAATGCCTTTGACGATAGGTTTGACATTTTCCTTTTCCATTCTTCTTCTTCTTTCTCATATTGTATCATCGCCTCCATCAAAAATTTTATTATACTACTTTGGAAAGATAAAATATTTCACTCAATTTGGAATCTTATTATCATCAATGTGTCTCTTTCCCTGTCTGTCTTTCTCTTGTCTTGTTCACCATTGCCATTGAAGGCCTCCATAACTATTACTTGGGGAGGATGAAAAGTTTCACAAGATATAGAACCCATTTCAATTATTGGACCTCCATTGCCATGGCCCATGGGCAATGAGTTTAACCTCGTCTTTCTCTTTAATCTCTACCTCTCTTTCTCTAATTTATTTTTTTCATTGTCGCCATTGAAGACTTCCATCAACTACCATGGCTCTAATTTTGAGTTTATGTCTCCCCATCGTTCATTGACACTAACAATGACTATAATCTAATTTTGAGTTTATATCTCCCAATCTTTCATTGACACTAACAATGACTATAATCTCATCGCCTACCATTATTTTGAGTCCAATTCTAATTAGTTAAAATTAATAAAATTAAGCATTGATGAATATCACTACTTCATTACAACATTCTCTTATTATCAAAATAAAAAAAAAGAAAACTCACCACAACTATTATCAATGAACCTCATTTTACCATCGTGAGTTACTATTATTATCAACTAATATCAATGACAAAAAAAAGACCCATCAAATAAGATAATTGTTGGTCATTGTCAAAAAAGACAGATTTTTGTGTTGGCTTTCCATTTTTTTGATTTCTTATTTTTTAGTAAATAATTTCTTTTATCAAAAAAGTAACTAAAATTGAATTAAATGATTTAACTAACGTTGCTAAAAGTTAAGGAATTAGGTGTTTGAACAAAATATATAAATTACAAAAACTTTACAACTCTATGGTTCGTTTGGCAAAGCGGTTTAACCGCTTATAAGCTATTGATACAATTTATAAGTTGTTAAGAAAAGTTGATGAGGTGTTTGACTCCATCTCACTAGTGTTTAAACTAGGTAGTTTAAACGTTGTTGACATAGCATTTTGCAAAAGTTATTGGAAAATAACTTTTGTAAAAAGTTGCTTATTTAGAAGTTGGATTGATCAAGTATTTTACTATTTTACCCTCATTTTTTTTACTAATTTCTAATCATGCCTTTTTCTTCAATTTTTTTCTCTCGCCTTCTTCTTCTTTTTCAACTCTTTCAGCTGCCACCATCACCCATCACCATCGTCCCCACCCGCTACTTACCACCGACAATCAGCCCCTATTGATAACATTAGTTGCCATCTCCCCTATCGCTGCTCCCATCGTCTTCTCAGTCACAGTTCATTCGTCGTCCCGATCTGCTTTAAGTTCTCCACTATCAGTCATCCATCGCCCATCGACAACTGCCCATAACTGTCCGTGCTTCGTCTCCCCTTCTCCCTACTGTTGTTTGTGTGTATATATATATATAACAATATATTATATATATAATATATATTGATAATAATATATATTGTTATTATATAACATATATAATACATATAATAATATTATATTAATATATTTTAATAATTATATATAATTTATTAATATTTAATGATAAAATTTTACATCATTCAACAACATGTCTATTTTCATATTTTTATCAAGTTATAATAGCTTATCAACTCTTCCAAATTAAACACATAACTATTAATTAATAGTTTAAAAATATATTTATTTAAATATATTATTAACTTAAATTACACACTATAAGTAACTTAAATACTATTTAACTTAAAAGGTACAAAAATAAAAGCCTACCCAAACTAAGTATATGTAAAGAGCCAACGCAACAGAATCTAAGCACAATTTATCCTCATTTTTTTGACGGTCCGATTTCATCAACTGCATGTGGCCGACGACAACTGGCAACCGGGCTTTCCAGAAGAAGAAGGTGGAGATAAGCGATGGGTCTGCTGTTGGATTTCGGAGGAATGGAACCCACCTCTTCCATAGGATAAACAATCGGCGCCCCCCTTTTTTTGTATTGTTTTTCTTCTCCTTTACTCCACTCTGGTTCTGGGTTCCCCGTTCACTTTCTGTCGCCTGCTTTCTGCCACTACAGGTTTATCCCAATTCATCTTCGTCTGTACACATCTAACTTTGATTAATTTCTTTCCAGTTTATAGCAATAACTTGGAATCTTTTACTTGATTTCCCCTATGTTCATGTTTCTGGTTCTTCCATGGAAGTAAGTTTTCACAGAGTTAGTGAGTGAAGTTCAGTTCAGTTCAGTTATGTATTTCCCTATCTTTTTCAGATTGATAGGAGTAAGTAAGCCAATTCTGTTTGCTTTTTAACCAAGCTTGGAAGAAGATGGCATCAGGAGGATGGGCCATTGAGAAAAGGGCAAGTCTTAGAAATGAAGAATCTGGCTCAGCAGATTCTCTGATTACTGTTCCTGAAACTGGGTGCCTTTCCATTGTTGTGCTTGGCGCTTCGGGTGATCTTGCCAAGAAAAAAACTTTTCCAGCGCTCTTCAACCTTTACCGCCAGGTTGATGGGGATTTTAATGTCACGCTGCCTGATTAGTGTAATGCTTGCATTTTTCATAATACTGTTGAGTTAGTATGCTATCTCTGCATTTACAGGGATTTTTAAATCCTGAAGAAGTTCGTATCTTCGGCTATGCGAGGACCAAGATTTCAGATGACGAGTTAAGAGATCGCTTACGTGGGTGAGCTCATAATTTATTGAAAGGCCTTTTTCATTTTTCCACTGGGTGTTTTGTTGATTGATTCATACAGATTGATAGGTTTTTTAATTAATGGCTGCAGGTATCTTGTCCATGGCAAGGCTACTTCAGCTGAACATGTGGAAAAGATATCAAATTTTCTGCAATTGGTTAGTGCATTTATTAAATTATTTTGAATATATAAATATGTATATATATATATATATATATATTATATTACCACGATTGTGCTTTCTAGTAAGTTGCTGTTGCCTTCTTGAATGCTTTGTGTAGATAAAATATGTAAGCGGTTCCTATGATTCCGAGGAAGGCTTTCGATTACTGGATAAGCATATATCTGACTCTGAGCATGAGTTATGGAAACACACTGTGGAAGGATCATCGCGCAGACTCTTTTATCTTGCACTTCCTCCTTCAGTATATCCACCTGTCTGCAAAATGATCAAGAATTGTTGTATGAATAAATGTAAGTGCTTTTGTTTAGGAATCTATTTTCTCTTACCAATATACCTTGCATTTGAGCTGAGTGCGTGTGCGTAGAAAGGACGTGAATGCCACATGATGATCTCCATCTTGATTCATTAGGTCATGAGTCATTCTTACACAGCTATTTTTGTGGAACAGTGATAACTTTGTTTCAGCTTTTCTTAATGTATTTTGATAGGAATGTCATCCATGCAATCATTATCTTGATGCATTTGCCATTATTGTTATAATGCGTAGATAAAATTATTTATTGTTTGTATTTTTTAGATACATGTCATGCCTTGTGAAAAACAGCAGTTAAAATCTGATTAGATGTTTTTCTGGGGCACCCCTTGATCTTCTTCTTGCTGGAATTTCATGTGAATAGATATGCTATTTTTTTTTTCTTTTTTTTTGTGTTAAAGCAACCTGGAATGCGATAAGACTGGATTATGTTACTCCTTCTGATATAGAACCTCAAATTACTGATATTCATTAACTCCATATTAGCCTTTTCAGCTGCTCGTGGTGGATGGACTCGAATTGTTGTTGAGAAGCCTTTTGGAAAGGATTTGGACTCAGCTGAGCGTCTGAGTGCACAGATTGGAGAACTCTTTGATGAACCACAGATTTATCGTATTGATCATTATTTGGGAAAGGAATTGGTGCAGAACTTGGTAATATATCTTTCTAAATTTTCCAACACTTTTTTCTTTTATTTTTCCTGAATTATTCAAGGTTCCTTATTTCTTCATTTATACTGCTTAATTTTGCAGTTGGTGCTTCGTTTTGCAAATCGGCTTTTTCTGCCACTGTGGAATCGTGATAACATAGATAACATACAGGTAACTTCTTGCTTTTCCTTTTTATTTTATTTAATCAAGGTTTCTCAAAAGGTGAATCATCATCACCACCTGCACCTTGTCTGATGCAAATAGGGAAAGAAAAACAACAAAAAACACAAGAAGAATGCAGTCTTGAAACAATGGATAGCAAAGAGCACACTAAAACAACTGAAATCACAGCTTTTCAGATTTAGAATGGCAAAGTAGCAGCAACTTCTTGCTGGCCCATGGCAGTAAGGGAGGGATGGTAGGCACTGTGGGGTTGAACCTCAAAACCCAAGCCTCCAAATCTTCAAAACCCTAGCTGGTTTGGAGCTAAAACTTTCTGTAGAGCTGTCTTCAAAATGCTGGAAAAAGTCCCCTAAAAGTGGCTAAGAGGCTCTATTTATAACAGCTCTCAAGCTTCCAAGACAAGCCAAGTCCTACCTCTTCAAGCTTCCAAGGGGCGGGAACTCCTATTTTGCAAATAACTCCTCCTAAAATTCACTAATCTTTTAGGAACCCCAACAAAACACTCATTCTTACAAAAAGACACCCAAAACTAACTTAACCAAAATATACCCCAAAACAGAAAATTATCAAAATACCCCTAATACCCAATTAGAAAAAATAACACATGAAAAATAAAATTTATGTACAGGTTTGCTTTATTATCACAACCAAGTAAGGGTTGGTGGCATGGCATTCATAACATGAATTGATTTCTAAAAGTCACATTGACAACACAAATCCATGCAAAAGAATAATGTGGCAAAATTTTATGCCAGACACCCTTCTTGACATAACCCTCTAGTGAGAAAATGATGAGATAAAGTTCTAACATCATCATGGAAAAGTTTCATGTGATGGTGGTAAATGAAGATATTGATATGGTCGCGTTGCATCACATAGTTGATATTTTGAAACCAACCTATACAACATGATACGGTCCCAAGTAGAAGCTCTGGGGGACCTGCTTTACTTTTTCGCTTTTGTGATTGTCTTCTTATTGGGTAGTACCTCTTGATTCCCATATCAAAATATCCCACAGAAATTAGAGCTCTTTCGTTTTGTTTTTGGTGTTGGATTTAGCAGTTGACTTATGGTGAAGTTACCATGCTACCTTGGATATTATGCGTGGTGAAGTTTGACTAATTCTGTAACGATTTGACTCGGTGACTTATTTTCAGTGAATTCATAATTTGATGAAATATTCAAGTTTTTGTTTTTCCCTAACTAGTCAAGTGGGTGGTATATTTCCCTCTAACTAGTAACTTTACACTTTTATCACAATTGTGGCCATGCCAGAGTATTGTTGTCCATTCAATGCAATGTGCATTTTCAGTGTCTATTTTGATATATCTTATCACAATTCACTAATGAGTCAATGTTCCGCATCTTTGAACTTCAATTTTCCTTTTCTTCCCCTTATTTGACCTTTCCTTTTCTTTTCTTGCAGATTGTGTTTAGGGAGGATTTTGGAACTGAAGGCCGTGGTGGGTATTTTGATGAATATGGGTAGGTTCAATAGAAGCTCAGAGTTATTTTTGCCACACAATTTCTTCATTGATTAGAACATAGAAATAAAGAATCCCATGAAAGGTAATTGTCTTTGGGTGCAATGTGTTTGTCTATTAGGATATGGAAAATAAGAATCTTGAGTTCACTGTTCTACTGTTGCCGTATTTCTCCATTACAGGAGCATAGATTTGCCATCTGTTATCATTGTTCACAGCTGTGCAAGAAAAAAATAGTAGTTTTCATGCAAAATATCCTGAAGAATTAATGTTTCATGTTTTTGAGAATTGGTAGCATTAGACAGTCTGTTTTTCAGTTTTTTTTTTCTTTTTCTTTTTTGCAGAATCATCCGTGATATTATTCAAAATCACCTGCTGCAGGTAAGGCTATGAAATCGAGTTGTAGTGGATAATGTCTAATTGATAACGTCATTACACTGGAATCACTGAATATCTTCTGCATGTTGGAAGACATGTTGGTTAATTTGTAAAATCCTAGTAGTTGTGTATAGTAATGTGACTTTACATAGTTTGTCTCATAAATAGTTTTATTTGTTCTAATTATGTCCGTTTTCTATTATAATTGAAGTATTGAAGGATCCCTTGGGCATTATGAAAACATTCTCTTCAAGTTTTTGCTGTGCACCCATGTACTCCCTAGCAGATCCTAGAAATGCAAACAGCTGTGTAGTTGTCAGGCCTGAATTTTGATGAATGATTTCAATTGTTTCCTTTTTTTATGCAAAATTCAATGAATATTTTTTACTTAAGACATACAGTCCTTTTCTATGACGTTGCTCCTGCCCCCTCTGTCTCTCAACTTTAGCTTTCTAAAGGCCAGTTTCTAAGCCAGTTCAATTTTGAACTCCAATATAAACACTTACAGTTGCATTCCCAAAAACCAGATATGTCCAAAATTTTTCTTTTTCCATCCTCAAAAACCAGAAATATGTCTGGTAAGTTCTATCAGGGTCAAAATGGATTGTTGCTGTAAAGAAAAGACAATTCCACATTTACCTTCTGCTACCCATGTGAATGATCTTAAAACCACTTGGTGTTACAAATATTTTGCAATTATGAATAACTAATTATCATTCCATGGGGTTGGGCAGCCATTGTTTTAGTTGCATTTGCTTTGAGACAAATATATTTGACCACATTTTCTCACTGGTTGGTTTCTCTTTTACTTGTCATATAAGAGAAATGTATGTTTTCACCTACTGCAGGTTCTTTGCCTGGTTGCCATGGAGAAGCCTGTTTCCCTTAAACCTGAACATATTCGAGATGAGAAAGTGAAGGTGCTTAACACAATTACTTTCTTGTGAGAAACTTGTCAACTACTTTATTGTATTCTTTGATGTCTTATACGCATATGCTTCAAGAAACTTGATAGAAGACTAAGGCATCCCAATACCATTTTCCACCTGTCTGCTCAAAAGAATAAAAACTCTTCAATGCCTTTAGCAGCTAATGTAAAGAATGAGAATAATATTGAAATTTTATTTGTGCTTTTCTCTTTCTTTTTAGCATGGAATGGGGGATAAGTAAATGGAAAAGAAGGAACAATCTTTTATTGCCGTCTTATTTCAAGGAGATATAGGTCTTTACTAACATTAAAGTAATATCCATTTCACCTTTGCATTTATCATGCATTCCTTTTTCTGTTCCTTTTTCTGTTCAGGTTCTTCAATCTGCGCTTCCAATTAAAGATGAAGAAGTTGTTCTTGGACAATATGATGGGTACAGAGATGATCCAACAGTTCCTGACAACTCGAACACGCCCACTTTCGCAACTGTGATTCTGAGAATTCACAATGAAAGATGGGCAGGTATGATAAGACACTACTAATTATATGCTCTTTAAACTTTGGTTTTAGATTGCCTTACCATTGAAGAAACTGAGCTGTTGAATCAGGAAATTTCTTGCATGTATTCAGACTTGATAATTGCACTTGTGTATTGCTTAGGCAATAGATCAATTGGAAAGCAATGCCTGAGTTCAATTTGTTGTTACTCTGTGCCATCTTCATGAATCTTGCTTGCTGCATGCAGGTGTTCCTTTTGTACTCAAGGCCGGGAAAGCATTAGAGTCGAGGAAGGCAGAAATTCGTATTCAGTTTAAAGATGTTCCTGGTGATATATTCAGATGTATGGTATCAGACCCGCTAGAGCTTCTTTATGCAATCTGTCTTAGAAATTCATTATCTTGAGTGCACCACAGGCCCTTAGCCTAGACACAATGAGTGGGTTCATTATTATTATTATGGCATTGTGTACATAATATGATAAATAATTTTGTTCTTACTGATATAAAGACATAGAAAAGAAAGAAAAAAAAAAGTGGAACACTAACTAGTAACTTTTGATTGTGACTAGCCTTAACTGACTTAGTTTCATTAAAGTACTGCTCTCGGGACATAACGATGTTATGGAGGTCAATTGAAAAGCATTCTTTTGTTGATTATGTTGTGTGCTGCTACTTCCACCATATCATTCATCTATTCCATGCATGAATTATGATGTCTTTGACAAGTCGAACAAAGCCTATACTTTGGTGCATGGAAAGTAGAAACAAAAATTCTGTATATAAGCATGTCAGTTTCTGTGATTGTGTCAGCATGTGCACGTGAGTGCAGCATGGGTGCTTAAATGCCTCATATGGACTCACCCTTATAATTGGTTGTCTAGTAATTTATGTTCCTGTCTTCAGTCTGGTAAAAAAGAAAAAACAGACTGTCTAATTGAAAAATAGGGGAAAACAAGGTTCGAACCTGATCCACAAGGGTAACTAGTATCTTCATTCCAATATTCTACAACATAACTCAGAAATAGCTCAGTCATCAGTTCATTTTGATAATTCCACTTATTGTTACTCTAGATAACAGTGTCATTTCTAATCATTGATATCTAATCATTTATCAATTATTGGCATTAAGATTGTCTTGTAAATCAATTTTTCAGGTCAAAAGCAAGGAAGAAATGAATTTGTAATACGTCTGCAACCTTTAGAGGCTATGTACATAAAGCTTACGGTATGTGATTGTTTTTGTGTATTTTGGTCATGATTTTATAGGAGTTACTTACTATTCCTATCCTTTAATGTTTGAGGCAGTAATTGATTATGATGTCATGTGTGTCTTCATTGTTGAAGTGGGGGTTATCCCCAAATATCATGAGGCATAAGACTACAGGAGCAGATCTAGGGCTTTTGTAAGGTAGGGGTAGAGTTTAGATATTTAATTCTTAAGTAAATAATTAAAATAAAAATTTGAATACTCTTTAATAAAATGAAAATTTGACTTGTTCCAAATTCATAAACATTGATACAAACAATTAGATCTTATTTATAGTTACAATTTTATGCACAGTATGTAATTGTATAGTTATTTTGTTGGTAAAAAAAATATAAAAATTAATTCCGAAATGATGAAAAAATGAACTCATATAATGCTAAGTAATAAACAAGTAATATTGATATTATTTCATTTTACATTCTTATCAAATAATTGGTGAACACAATAAATTACTAAAATCAAAACCGTGACATTTAACTAAACCAAACTATTACAAGAAATCTCTTGGATGAAAACTCACAACATAGGTACACATGTTTAACATCTACGACTCCATGTAAAAGAATAAATGAAGACATCATCGTGCAAACAAGATATTGGATGTAATTTGACTTGCATTTACTAATAGATAGGGATAATAAGTTTAAAGTCAATGCTTATAATGACAAATTTATCAATAATAAATCCAGTTGGTGTCTTGAGCATCCTTACAGTGAGGTGGGTATAGTCATACAGCTGAGCCAAGCTTGTAATTGAGGTAATCATGGTATATGATCGATTCCAGAAAAGAGAGCTCTTGGAGGCACTCATGTGCCATGCATGGAGACTGGGGCCACATTGATGGCACTTGATATGGGAGGCTTATGCAGCGTGTTAGAGTGATGTAAGTACTTAGCCACCATCATCCAATAATCCAAAATGAAGTGCAACTAAGTACCATATATATACCTTATTAGATCTTGATGGTGACAATATTCTACAGCAAGCAATCAGGGCTTCATTTTGTATGATCTCCATGTGCAAGCTTGGAAGGATCCATTTGTTCCCCAGTCAAGATCATCTCCTCATATGTATGTCCTCAACTCTTATGCCTCAAATGCATTGGGTTACAGGAATGATGTAGAGGCCAAATTTCCTTCTGCTTGGACCCTTGGGAGGATGTGTGAAGTGGAGGATGGATTCTAGAATCAGTCCAAAGGCGGTACCTCTGTCATCCTATGCCTTAGCTGGTCATTGAGATATAGGCATTAGATAATAAGAAAAACTTGTTGTCTCTAACACAGCTTTGGTTAGACAGCCACCTACAATCCTTCTGCAATGTCTGGTGGAGCTACCTGTCTGGTGGAGCTACCTGCCTCGCCTATGAATGAAAAATGACTTTATAGGTTGTAGGTCTATCCTGCGCCTAAAGAACAACACCATTTGTCATTGTCACCTACACTTCACATATTGATCTAATTGGATCTTGCATCAAACACCACCTAGATGGCTAGACCCTAAGACTCGTGATTCTGCCCCATTATTGATTCTCTCCCTTCTGACTTGAGAGCTATATCAACTTTTGGTGCCAGTAACTTATTATTTACTAG
This sequence comes from Diospyros kaki, assembly GCA_036245055.1. Taxonomy (NCBI): domain Eukaryota; kingdom Viridiplantae; phylum Streptophyta; class Magnoliopsida; order Ericales; family Ebenaceae; genus Diospyros; species Diospyros kaki. Next base: position 39,493,403 of record BSEG01000016.1, read on the forward strand.
ATAAGCTTTGTTCAGCCCTCAGACACAAGGATATCTTGGTTTCTCATTGCAAAAAAGCAAGAGGAAGGTAGTGTGCAAAATTGCCCTTCCCCAACCCTTGCAACGCGAGGAATCTCGTGCACGAGTTGAAATTAATGAAGATCTTGTGCTCGAGATCCTCTGGATAAGTAGAATCTCTGGTATGTCTCAGCGTTTAACTTTTCAAAGCTTCCATATAGTGCATCAAAGTTTATTTTCTTCCTGGTGTTTCCTGTAAATATCATATTCACAAACTTGTACTCATAGGAAACATCATATATGATCCATTGTACTCTGTTTTGGTTACATTTATGTCTGCCTTCTTGCATCCCCTTCTCTTGCACATTGCCATTCGTATTGCACTTTTGTTTGGAAGCATGGTGGAATAAGCTTCCTAGAAAATTATCGGCAGAAGAACGCGTTGAAATTCACATTTGCTGACCTATAACTCCCCCGTGCAGGTCAAGCAGCCTGGGCTGGAAATGTCGACCATTCAAAGCGAACTGGACTTGTCATACAGGCAACGTTACCAAGGAGTACCTATTCCAGAGGCCTACGAGCGTTTAATCCTTGACACGTATATATGATTGACATCCTTGTTTATCCCCACATTGCATGACCCTTCTGCCATGCCCTGTATTATCTTGCTGTTACATCCTTCGTCTTTTGGTCTCACAGGATACGGGGAGATCAGCAGCATTTTGTTCGCAGAGACGAGCTAAAGGTAGACAAACAGCAAGCAATGCTTGCTTTTGATACACGTATCTGTGATATATGATTCACTACCAATCCCACAAATTTTACATTTCTGAGTCTTTTGTCAATGCCAGGCTGCTTGGGAGATTTTCACACCCTTGCTACACAGAATAGATAATGGAGAGTTCAAGCCAATTCCATATGAGCCGGGCAGCCGGGGCCCTGCGGAAGCAGATCAGCTGCTAGAAAGAGCCGGTTATGTTCCAACACATGGCTACGTCTGGATCCAGCCAACCTTGTAGAAGCCTATATAATGCTTGCATTGCTGCATACCGGATTAAGACTCTTCCATGCATCTCTTAGCGCCCTGTCGAATTTGCATCAACTGTAATCTCTGGATCGACTGCTTTGTTTGTCAAAGCATGAACGTTGTTGTTTTAATGTAATAAACTCAATTTGATGTTTGGTGATGAGCTTCTCCTCCGTATGGATGGCTAATTTGTTATTTGTTAGTGACTGCAGAACATAAATTAAACCATAGAAGTATTTTAAATTATAAAATTGAAAATTATATAATTTAAAATATCTATGTCAAATGAAAACAAAAATAAATAAAAAGAATAATGTTAAGTATTACTTTAAATGTTAAGGATGATGGTTATAGTATATTTATTATATCTTGATTTTAGTTATAAAATATTTTTATTAGTTGATAATAAATATTTATATTTAAAAAATACAATAAAATTAAAATATATTTATTATATTTTATTAAGTATTACCTTAAAATAAGGCCTAAAGCATAAAAATGTCCATGAAATTTACCATTTTGATCTTGTGACATTCTTAACTCAGACTTTGACCTATTGTGCCCTTCAACTATTTAATTTTATAACAATTAAACACTTATTTATCTGCGTAACTGAATATATTATATGATTAGATAAATAAATGGTTAATTGTTGCAAAACTAGACAGTTAAAGAACTCAATGAGTTAAAGTCTGAGTTAAGGATGTCACACGACTAAAATGACAAAATTCAAAGGTATTTTTATGCTTTTTAAGCATAAATTTTAAAATAATAGTAGTGTGTCAAAATATCTATAGAATAATACTAGTGTTTCGGATTTTTAGTCAAAAAAATACTAAAAATATATTTTTGTACTATTTTTATAATTTTAAAATATTTAATAATATTAAAAAATATAAAAAAATGGGAAAGGCGGTTCCGTCCGCGAACCCGCGTAATATTAATTTTGATTCGAGTGCTGCCGTCTGCGAACCCTTTTCTCAGGCCTACTTTCGTCACAGCTTACAGCTACTCTCTATCGCTGACCATCGCCTTATCATCGTTCCCCCTTGCCGCCCAGTTGATTGGTGCTTGGTGCCGTCCTCGATTCACAACGATTGCTCGGTGCTCGGTGCTCGGTGCGGCCGTCGATTCACAACGATTGTTCGGTGCGGCCGTCGATTCAGAAACACAAACTGGGCTGAGCCGCCGTCGATTCACAAACACGAATCAACGTTTCCGTGCTCGGTGCCGCCGTTTCCGTGCAACACGAATCGTCGCTATCCCTTGCCGCCGTCGATTCACAATCACAAACTCCGATTGCTCGGTGCCGCCGTCGATTCTGCTTGAAGGGGGTATGATTTCTTTTGTTTTTCTTCTTTTGTCTGTTTCTTGGTCTTATTTCTGGTGATTCTCGTATTGCTTCGTTTTGACTTGAAAGGGTCTGATTCCTGTCCGCGGTCTAATGATTTTGCTTTCGTTGTGATAATTTGATTGTGTTGTTATAATCTTTCAGAGTGACGGGAACCTTTTCTTGCTAGGGTTGTTGATTCGTGTCACCCTAATTTTGAGGCTGCCCCTGTTTGATCAAATAAACTCATTCAGAATTATTACAAACTGAATTATTGTTGGTTTTCTTAATTTAAAGTGAAATTTGTCCGGTGGTAGTTAAAGGGATGTGCCCACTCTCATTTCAACCCAATAGATGCTTAGCATTTAGCATAGCTGACGCCCGGGGGGGGGGGCATCTGGCAACTGCAATGCTTTTAATGACTCTGTCATCTCTCTATCTTCTTCGTTCCTCTTAATTGTACTGATTCAAGTCGCTAGGCTTTAGTCTGGGAATGAATTAAAGTGTGAACTTGATTGATGTGTTGATTAAATGATAGTGAACTTGGTTGATGTCCAAGAGATCATAGCTGATGTGGCACTACTAAATTAATCAACCAAGTCCACTACCAACAGCATTCCTGATCAATATGCGTTTCCCTGTGTTACCTTTCCTACTTTTTTGAAAAATGCCATTTCCCCATTTCTATTTCGCATCGTATCCATTTATTGTTTCCATTTCCATGCAACCTAACTTGAAAGCAAGTGTAAGGGCCCAAGGGACATGGCTCAGCCCACTAACTAACGCAAGCCCTAAGATGAAATCAGAATCCCCTCCCCCCCTTTCTTTCTCTCTCTCTCTCTCTCTGCTTCGCATCCTATTGATCAGGAATGGGATTCATTTCTTCTTTTCGCGCTTCAGGGTTTTAGATTTAGGCTTTTGCTATGAGTTGGAGACGTTGGTCAGTCCTATTGCTCCATATTTCTTTGATTCATGGTTTTCTCTTTGGTATAAGTATATTCTCAGATGGGCATTTTGTTCAGCCCCTAAAATGGGCCGGAGTTGAATCGGAATTTCTGGAAAATTCTGTTAGAACAGAGTTTAGGAAGAGAGAAGAGAGAGATAGAGAGGGACGAGAGAAGAGACTTGAGAAAGAAGAGAGTTGTTATTCATTCCAAAACTGCTTTCTGTTTCATCCTTCTCCTATTTATTCATAGGTAGGTTAGTTAGTTCTAACCCCCTCTCCCGCCTTCCATTCTCCTTCTACTTATTACAAAAATACCCCTGAAGTCCTAACAATTCCCCCCCCTCCTCGATGAATTAATTCTTGTCCTCAAGAATTTAGGGCAAGCTAATAGCATGGGGAAATCTTGTCAGTACATCTGGCAAGTACTCCCAAGTTGGTTGGTCTGGCGGTAAATGGGACCATCGAATCAGCACTTTTGAGTAATAGGGGCAGCTCCTCTATAGATCACCCTTTTTATCTAGAATTGCCCTAGGTTCAATGGGCTCTTCTGATTCCTCCTCTATAAGTGGTAAGACAACAAGTGATAGGCCTTCGTTTTCTTCCTCCACTGGTGGCAGTGAAGTCCCATTAGTGGCCGTCACTCCTTTAGCTTTTTTTAATAAAGATACGTGGAATACCGGATGTATTCTCACATCTTCTAGTAGTTGTAATCGATAAGCCACCTCCCCTACCTTTTCTACAACTGCATAAGGCCCAAAATATTTTGGATTGAATTTGGATATTGCCCTCTTAGTAAAAGCAGGCTGCCAAAATCTTCTGACCTTCAAAAATATTGCATCCCCCACATTGAACTTCCGCTCATCTCTTTTTATTTGCATAGTGAACCATTCTACTCTTAGCAGTTGCTAATTCTCTTTTTAGCTTTGTTAAGACTTCTCTTCTTTTCTGAAAGTATTGTTCTACATTTGCCATTGTAGCAGTAGAATTGGAAATGGCAGGAAGTAAAGGTGGATTATACCCAAACACAGCTTCAAAAGGGGTCCGTTTAATAGCTGTATGATATGTAGAATTGTACCACCATTGAGAAAGTCATAGCCAACGGTGCCAACTCCTAGGCCTAGCAAAACACATACAGCGAAGGTAGGCCTCTAAACACTTATTTACTCTCTCCGTTTGTCCGTCCGTTTGCGGATGATAGGCTGTCGATAAGTGTGGACCCACTCCCAAATTCTTGAATAATTCTTTCCAAAATCTACTGGTGAATATCTTGTCTCTATCAAACACAATGGTCTTTAGAATTCCATAAATTTTAAAGACTGAATCCAATAATACTCTAGCCACTTCTGGAGCTGTAAGGAGGTGTGTCAAACTAAGGAAATGAGCGAACTTAGTTAAACGGTCCACAATCACCAAAATTGTATCATTTCCTTCTGATTTCGGTAAGCCTTCTATGAAATCCATTGAGATGTCCTCCCATGCTTGATTCGGAATTGGTAGTGGCTGTAATAACCTTGGTAGAGCCACTGTTTCATGCTTGCATCTTTGGCACACTTCACATTCCTGCACATATTTGTCATGACCCAAGAATCTATTGAAGGGCAATATAGTAATAGCTTGATAATAGTTGTTAGAAGATATTTTAGATATTTTAGCAATTGGTTATAAGCACAGGGTGCTGTTATGCAGTTAGTTAGGAGCAAACATGCCTATATAAGGCTATGTAAATGGATGGGATAGGATATGCTGAAAATTATTGAATTGATTATCTGATTCTCTCTCCCTATAATTCTCCCTCTCGTTTCTCTCCATTCTGCTCTCCCTCACTTCTCTCCCTCCTTCTTCTTCAATTCTTCCCCTAATACATTCTGCCCTTGGCTTTAATACAATCGGATCTTCCGATTGTCCATTTCATCCGTCATGAACCCTAGGTTCATGACAAATGGTATCAGAGCAGTCCATCTTGGCTGTGGTTTTGATTCGAGTTCTAACAGTGATTATCGGTGAGTTCCGACGGTGATTATAGGCTGTTAATTTCCGATCAAAGGAGAGCAAGCAGTTTCGACTTATAGGCTGCTAATTTCCGATCGAAGGAGAACAAGTAATTTCAACTCGAAACTGTACGCGGATTCCGTTCGAAGAGACGGATTCCTCCGACTTCTTTGCTGGTGAGTTCCGACACCCTAGGCTACTATTTTCCAAGTCAGAAGGTGTTTGAGGCGAGAATATGAGGCTTGGCAGCAGGCGAGCCAGGAAGTCGCGACTGTTGTAGGAGTTCCAAGAGATCGCGATTGTGTAGCGGGGTTCGGCGGGAAGGCAACGAAGGAAGGGTGGTCTACGACCATTGGAGTGTGATTGTTGAGGCGAGCGTGAGTCCGTTGAGGTGAAGCAGATGACCCATCGTAGTTGCTACCAGATTTCGGAAATACCAGAGGCGAGCGCAATTGGGCTGGGAGCCTGTGGACGGTGACTGGGTGGGTTATCACTGGCAAGAGGTTCGCGACTGTTGCAAGTCGAAAACAGCAGGGGGATAGGTTCCGTAATCCACTGTGACTTGAACATTGGAGGCAACGCTCCTCGGGGAAGAAGCAACGACTGAAGTCAGAATCGAACTTGGATTTGGAAGGTGTAGCCAAGTGGAGCAAACTCGGATTTGAAAAGCAAAACCGAGCAAAGTCACTTCGGCTCGGAATTGAAGACGAGGTAGGCTAGGAGAGGTCCGCAGTAATACCGAGTTGAATTTGGAGGCGATTCAGAGTGGTGCATCGGTAGTTTCAGGGCTGGAAACGTTGCTAATCTCAGCCTAGATTTGAAGACGTGTGAAGGGATTTCGGAATTGGATTCAGACGCACTAGGAGTTCCGGTTGATCAGAACTTGCAGGCAAAATCAACTTCCTTGATTCCGACGGAGGGATTCTTGGCTAATTGGCCTTGAGGCAGTTGATTATCCAACTGCTGTGATTGATGCCGATTGTGATTTTCGGCTGAGAGTCAGATGCTTTAGAAGGCTGATCAAGTTGCTTTAAGTGTGCAATTTTTTCTGCTGTTACAATAGATTTGATCTTGAAGCATAACAGTGGCTGCAATTTGCCACTTATTGGATCAATTTTAGAGGTGATTGGGTGAGGCAGTTACAGAAGGTAATTAGGATGGAAAGAACTGTTGTTTCTTGGCCTATTGCTTTCCCAGCCAGCGAGATTTTGGCCAGGAGGGGAAGTGCTCGAAGGAGTCCCATGGGGTCTCAATTGCAGCCGAATGATGCTGCATTTTCAGTGGGTAATTTTCATGCAAGAGAGCAGCCTCAATTGCAGCCGAAGGATGCTGCATTTTCAATGAAATGTCCTGTTCGTAAAACCTTGGGAAGCAGTGCATGTAGGAGACCATTGGAGCCTCAATTGCAGCAGATGAATACTTCATTTTCAGCTGGAATGGAGCTTCAATGGCAGCCAAAGAAGGCTGTATTTTCAATGGGGTGTCCTACTCAAGAAACTAGGGGAGGCAGTGCATACATGGAGCAGACGAGCCTTCAATTGCAGCAGAAGAAAGCCTCCTTTTCAGCTGGAATGGAGCCTCCATGCCAGCCAAAGAAGGCTGCATTTTCAGTTGACCAGCAGCATCAAACATGGGGAAAGGAGTTGGAGAATGAGGCTAGCCGAAGGTACAAAGGAACCAGCAGTGGGTTGGATGAAGAGTGCAAGGAATTTGTTCGAATGTTTCGCGAGAAGTTGCAAGAGTTTGCAATGATACTATCTAAGAAGTATCATTACAATTTTCCGGTGGAATATTTTGATGACTATCATGGAAGTTTTAACAAGGAGGAGTTTCTTAAAAAGGAGCAGCCAAGGCAGGAGTTAATACACTTGAATGTGCCACATGACGGCTGGCAGGAAAGAAATGAAGGGTTAAGCCAGATTGCAGATTTCTCTTCCAGCCAAGGCAAGTTTCTTGCGAATTATGACCTTGATAGTAGCTCTATCCACCAACAGTAGATTCAAGGTGATGAGGAATTCTTGAAACCGGTTGCAGCTGGGGAAAAGCTAAAGGAGGCAGTTGAAGAAGTCAAAAGTTTTGTCAAAGGGAACAAAATTCCCACTGCTGTATTGGTTCTTCCTCTAGTTGGTAAATCTGAATGCTTGTCTATTACATTGAAGGACGAACAGATGGCTGGAAAACTAGTTAGTCAACCCTCTGTATTCAAAACAACACACAACGAAGATGATGAGAAGGGGGAAACATATGTGGTAGCTGGTCGGTTGCGTGAGTTTCGGAATGATCGACATTTGAAGGATGTAGGTTTGTAGATTTCAGCTACTACCTGCGACAAGGAGCGGCTAAATTCATTGAAGGCATTTGATGTGGACACATTGACAGCTGAAAAGTATCCAAGAACAAAGAAGAAGCGGCCTAGAAAGAGAATGATAAAAGAAAGAACAACCAAGCTAGAGAGAGTTGGTATTGGTTGAGGAGCAATGGCTAAATTGTTGTAAGTTCTTGAGGACAAGAACTCTTTCAAGGAAGGGAGAATTGTCATGACCCAAGAATCTATTGAAGCGCAATATAGTAATAGCTTGATAATAGTTGTTAGAAGATATTTTAGATATTTTAGCAATTGGTTATAAGCACATGGGTGCTGTTATGCAGTTAGTTAGGAGCAAACATGCCTATATAAGGCTATGTAAATGGATGGGATAGGATATGCTGAAAATTATTGAATTGATTATCTGATTCTCTCTCCCTATAATTCTCCCTCGTTTCTCTCCATTCTGCTCTCCCTCACTTCTCTCCCTCCTTCTTCTTCAATTCTTCCCCTAATACATTCTGCCCTTGGCTTTAATACAATCGGATCTTCCGATTGTCCATTTCATCCGTCATGAACCCTAGGTTCATGACAATATTTCACCACAGTTTTCTTTAATCCTGGCCAATAGAAAAAACGTCTTACCCTATGATAAGTGGCTCTTACCCCTGAATGCCTGCCTATTGTTGATCCGTGCATGGCCCTCAAAATCTGTAATTTCAGCTGGTCATCCTCTCCTACCACAATTCGACCTTTGAATCGAATAAGTCCCCCAACAAGAGTAGAGCCCTGTTGTCTGGTAGTCGTTATTGCTAACTGCTGTAACAATGTCTGCAACCAAGGTGTCTGGTCATAAGTTCTCACCACTTCCTTCACCCATTCGGGAGTTACAGCTGATATGGCTTGGCAGACCCCTTTTCCTCTCTTTTGGACAGTGCATCTACCACCAAATTCTCCTTTCCTTTTTGGTATTGGATTGTATAATCCAATCCCAAGAGTTTAGAAACTCTTTTCCTCTGTAAATGAGTGTGTAACCGCTGTTGAAGCAAAAATTGAAGGTTTTTGTGGTCTGTTTTAATAACAAACTGATTATTTTCCAAGTAATGGCGCCACTTTTCAACAGCTACCAAGACTGCTATCAGCTCTTTATCATACACACTCAAGCCTAGATGTTTAGGAGCTAAACCTTGGCTTATGTAAGCCAAAGGTTTCCCTTCTTGCATGAGGACAACACCCACTCCACTATCACAAGCATCTGTTTCAACAACAAACTGTTGTGAGAAATCTGGAAGACCTAAAACAGGGGCTTGAGTCATAGCCTGCTTAAGGATTCCGAAGGCTGCTTCAGTTTTAGGATTCCACTAGAAATTGTCCTTCCGCAATAGCTCTGTCAAAGGCCGACTAATCACTATAATTTTTGACAAATTTTCTATAATATCCTGTCAAACCTAAAAAACCCCTTAACTCCTTCACATTCTTAGGCCGTGGCCAATGTACCATTGCCTCTATTTTTTTAGGATCTATACTCACCCCTTTAGCTGAAATTACATGGCCTAGATATTCCACCTCTCCTTGAGCAAATGTACACTTAGACATCTTGACATATAATTGATGAATTCGCAAGACCTCAAAAGTGGTTCAGAGGTGAGATAGGTGGGTTTGTAGGGTTTGGCTGTACACAAGAATTTCGTCAAAGAAAACAAGTATAAATTTGCGAAGGTATGGACTGAAAATCTGGTTCATTAAAGCTTGAAAGGTGGCAGGAGCGTTTGTCAAACCGAAGGGCATGACAGTGAATTCATAAAAGCCTTGGTGTGTTCTGAAAGCGGTTTTAGGGATATCAGCTGGTCTTATCCTAATTTGGTGCAGTGTTATTAAAGGCGCACCTTGATACCAGGCGCAAGCCTGGCGCCTAGAACCCACCCAGGCGGACGAGATTTGCCTAGGCGTGCCTGGGCGCATCTAGGCCCTCAGGCGCAACCTTGGGCTTAGGCACCCAAGGCTGCGCCTGGTTTGTTTTAATTGAATTTCAGTTAATTTAGTTTAATTTTAGTATTTCTTGCAATATTTTAATCAAATCTAATCCTATTTCAAATTATACCTAAATAAAAGAAAGCAACATATTTTGAAAAGCTGAATTCAAAGAGACTTAAGACAGAAGAAATCCCAAAAGTCAAGTCTGCTGTTGTCCGCTCCTCTCCCTTCTTGGCTATTCTCGACTATTCCTCTCCACAGCAGCCACGACACAGCTCCAAGACAACCAGAACTCCTCCCCCTTCTCGGCTTTCCTCTCCCTCTTCAAACGGATAGCTGCAATGGCACAACCCTCTCTTCTCGCTCGGCTCTCCTCTCCCTATTCAAACAAATAGGACAAGCTGCACAACCACCCTTCTTGGCTCTCCTTTTCCTCTTCAAACGGACAACACCCTTCTCGGCTTTTCTTGCCCTCTTCAAACGGACAACACAACTACACAACTTATCTCCCTTCTCGACTCTCCTCTCTCTTCTTCAAACGGACAGCCGACAGCATAGCTACTAGCCTACTGCATCATCTGCCTTCTCGGCTCTCCTCTCCCTTCTTCAAACAGACAACCCAGCTTGATAATTATATTTAAGATCTACAAACCTCTTTTGAATTTAATCTAATTTTAGTTAAAGACTTTTCTTACAATTTTTTTGAACTTCCGTGATACTTATATTTTGGTTGCTAAAATATGTTTGGATTTGTTGTGTTGGAATTCACAGGTATGTAACTTGTTTTAATATTTATTTCTCTTTGTAGTTAGCATATGTTGAATTTTTTATTTTTTTTATAACATGCTTGTTAAAATATTATTAGAAGTTAGGACTTATTTTATACCTTTTTCTTTAACTATGACATATGTTTTTATTTTATTTTATTTTTATTAATTTGTGCCTAGTTCCACCAGGCTCACGCCTCGCCTTGCGCCTCAAGCTCCAAGACCTTTATGCGCCTTAGTGCGCCTTGCGCCTTTAATAACACTGATTTGGTGATAACCAGCCCTCAAGTCTAGTTTAGAGAAGATGACAGCTCCATTGAGTTCATCTAATAAATCCTCAATGATGAGAATAGGAAATTTATTTTTTATAGTAAGGGAATTGAGCTGCCTATAAGCTATAGAAAATCTCTAAGTGCCATCTTTTTTCTTGACAAGAAGGACTGGAGAGGCAAAGAGACTTTGTCTAGGTTGTATGATTGAATTAGTTAGCATGTCCTTTACTTGTTTCTCGATTTTAGTTTTATGGGCAGGGTTATATCGGTATGAACGGATATTTATAGGTTTTGTATTGGGTTTAAGATGGATAACATGGTCTAAAGGTCGTTGGGGTGGTAGGGTAGTTGGTTCTTGGAAGAGGTCTTGGAATTCATGCAATAATAAGTGCAAGGGATCATAAGTGTTTACCTCTGTTAGCAGTTGCATTGTAGCTGCTGTTCCCGTAGATTGTGGTTTGTCCCCTTCCTCCTCCCCATACTCCATTGCATGAATAGAGTATAATTCTGCAATCTGCTCACTTTTCCGATTCATTAGCTTGTGCAACCTCCTTCCCGATATTACTTTGCATTCTCCTTGATCTAGGCTTCCCATCAATGTCAGCTTTTGGCCTTTAACTTCCACTGTCACCTCTAGTCTCTTGAAATCAAAGGTTAGAGGGCTTACATTCTTCATCCAATCTACCCCCAGCACGATATCACACCCTCCTAACTCCAAGACTCTCAAGTCTGCCACAAACTCTACTCCTTGCATTACCCACTTGAAATTCACACATTTATGGTTGCTATACATTCAGTCTCCATTAGTGACGGTCACTGATAGTGGGTTGGTTCTAGTCATTTCACACTTGAGATCTTGGGTTGTTTTCTTGTTCACAAAACTATGGGTGCTTTCGCTGTCGATCAACACCGGTAACCTTCGTCTTCCCACTTGTCCTTTAACTTGTATGATCTTCCCTGTAGGACCCCCTTTCAACGCGTGGAAGGAGATTTGTCCTCCCTCATCTTCCTGCTCTTCCTCTGCATCTTCTTCTTCTATCTTATCTTCTTTTGCCTCGTCATCATCGGAAGCCTCCATCTTCAACATTAACCTCCTCCATTGATGGCCAAGTCCATATTTTTCCCCACATTTGAAGCATAGGCCTAATTGGCGCCTCTGCTCTAATGTCGTTTTCTTGCTTGTTCCTATTCCATTTCCATTCTTGATGCCTCCTTGGTTTGTCCCTCCCACACCTGGTTTGAAATTACTTCCTCCGAAAGGAGTTCCCTCTCTGTTGACGGTCGACCCTCCTTGTGGCCATGGCCTATTGTTCTTGAATACTGCCTCCCATGTTACTTCTTGGACACGTGCTTTTTCCGCTGCTTGTCTTACTGACATTGGCCCCAACATCTTTACTACAGATCTTAAATCGTCTCGAAATCCGCTGATAAAACTCGAGACGAAATAGGACTCAGGCAAGCTCGGATGAGCTGCTCCTATCAACGCCTTTAATTCCTCGAATCTTCTCAAATAATCTTAGACTGATCCTTGTTGTTTCAATTTGTTGAATTCTTCAACTGTGTCCGCCAGATTCCGTTCGCCAAAATGACCACACAGTTCGTTGGCAAAATTGGTCCACGACACCCATCCCCCTTTTGATTGCCTCCAACTCTGGTACCACGCATCCGCAGTATCATCCAAATAGGCTACTGCCATTGTCACCCTTTGTTCTTCTCCTATCCGGTACAATTCAAAGAATCTTTCACAACGTCGTACCCACCAGCGTGGTTTCGACCCATCGAAGATTGGAATTTCCAATCTTGGCGTTGGCAAGTGTCCCCTATCCAATCTTGACCTGGAATTTCTGCCATGGAGTTCACGTTCCCATGCATTCCTTTCCTTTGTTCCCCTCGGGCCTCCCAGTCTCGGTAATATTCCATCGCCTCTTACGTCTGTCTCCATTCTTGGAATAGACTCTTCTTGCGATCAGAATTGTGGTCATGTCAACATGATCGCAAACATGCGATCTATCTTCTGTCCATAAAAGTTGGCCCGTTCTTGACCCTTTTCCAGCTCTTGTATACTGTCTTTGATGGCAGCTAAATCTTCCCTCTGGATCGCCATATCCTCCCTTTGGATTGCCATGTCTTCTTGTTGGGCCCTCACATCTTCTTGCGTCTGGCCCATTAATCCATCAAAATTCTCCAAGCAAAGCTCCAGTTGTTTCAGGCATGTTCCTTCCGCCATGCCTTCGTGGTTGCTGAGTCGGACCTTTCGTCACCTTCTAACCTCGCGCCAGAAGTCGCTGAAGAAGCTTAGCTCTGATACCAATTGTCCAGCCCCTAAAATGGGCTGGAGTTGAATCGGAATTTCTAGGAAATTCCGTTAGAACAGAGTTTAGGAAGAGAGAAGAGAGAGATAGAGAGGGACGAGAGAAGAGACTTGAGAAAGAAGAGAGTTGTTATTCATTCCAAAACTGCTTTCTGTTTCATCCTTCCCCTATTTATTCATAGGTAGGTTAGTTAGTTCTAACCCCCTCTCCCGCCATCCATTCTCCTTCTACTTGTTACAAAAATACCCCTCAAGTCCTAACACATTTGTATCTTTTCATTTTCAGTAAAAAAACTCAATGCAAAATCTGTTCTATGTGGTGGTTTTAAACTTTCAAGGCTGTATTCTTCATTTTTCTTTGCTCCTGTGCAATTTGAGTGCTTACTGTTTTCGTGTCTCTGTTGATTTTCTTACTGGGCATTGGTTTGATTTTATTTTCTTTGCTGTTTTTCTGTACCATCCTTTCTGCCGGAGATTTGAGGCTTCTGTGTAGCTTCTTTTTGGTTCTGTTTGTGGACTTAATTGCTTTGGGGGGATTTCTAATTAGTCTGATTCTGGATTTTTTGTTGAGTCTCTATGTTTTGTTCTGCGGTATCTTGTTTTGACATTTTCAGCTGCTATAGGAGTTTTGGTTCAGACTGTAATCTCTGGATCGACTGTTTTATTTGTCAGAGCATGAATGTTGTTGTTGCTGTTGTTGTTTTAATGTAATAAACTCTGTTTGATGCTTTGGTCATGAGCTTCTTCATATGGATGGCTAATTGGCATTGTTATTTGTTTGTAACTGGAGAACATAAAATTTAATGCAGTAGTAATGTGTCAAGTTATCTGCTGAAGAAATTGAGTGTGAGGTGGAAGGAAATGGGATCTTCTATGAAAGATTGGATGAAATCTTTCATTTGCCATGCTACCTTTAGGGCTGTGCAGCCATGATTTAACAACAGTTAGTCTGAGTATATGAGTTAGGGAAAAATCGTATTTATTCTTATTTTGCAATGAAATTAACGATGACAACAACAATAATTTTAGGTCTTAATTTCATTAGGTAGAGTCAGTTACGTAAATTCTAGATCATCACACACATCTATCTGTCTATGACCATATTTCTTTGTGATATCATTGTATCTTTTGTCATAATTTAAAAATCTCCACCAAATTTCTTTGCTTTTATTCTCTCTTTTGCTGTAAATTTTTTTCATCTTATTCACTCATCTCATAAATGTATTTATTCTCTTATGTTTAAAAAATCATTTTAGTCATGAAAAGGATAAGTGACGTGACGGGTTGAAATTTGATTTTGTTTAGGGAAAGGTTGAAAATTTTTGTTTCTCGCAACAAGAACAAGAATGAATAGATTTTATTGAAAATTTAAAATTTGAATATTCCCACAGAAACTCGGCCTAGCAACAGGAACCTTCCAGAACGGTAATTCGTTTTGTCAAAAGAAGAAAAATAAAAGTAAAATACTATTTGACCAGTCTTGTGTTGATGGCATGAATGGGAATACGATTGGTCGATATTTATTTATTTAATAAATTAAGAATCAATTCACACGGAAGAAGAACTTGGAGTTGGATTTGGTGGCTAAGACCGTATTGTCATTTGGTGGCGGTGTATATACGTATTTCCTTCTATTATTATTATTATTATTATTATTATTATTATTAATCGGGTTTTCCCATTGTTTTGGTGACAGCGAGAGAGAAAGGGAAGAAGAAGAGAAGAAAAAGTTGCAGAGAGCAGATGGAGAACGGTGGTGGCTCCAATGAAATCCCCGAAAATGCCAACGAACGTAAATAATTCTTCTTCTTCCTTTCTATAATTTATCCGTATACTCAGTGTCTTGCTACTTTCTTCATTTGTTTTTCTCGCAATAGACTAATTTTCTGGGAAAATTGTAGATTGCCCAGGTCCCCAATCAGAATCTGCGGGGAAATCCGATGCCTGTGAAGGTTGCCCTAATCAGCAAATTTGTGCCACTGCTCCTAAGGGCCCTGACCCAGGTCTCTCTCTCTCTCTCTCTATATATATATATATATGTATATATTAGTGGTCTTATCGACGTGCACCTTGCTAACATGGTCACAGCAATCAAGTTCTTTTCTTATTCCCTATTTTTTTAATGAAATTCTTTCAAGGGTAGTTGTTTCTGGTACCGATGTTTCTATAGAAGTGGAAAGGCCTTATGTTTGAGCGTGTTCGGAGGTGACTAATTGTGTTTATGATAAAACTGAAAAATCAGTCACTTAACCAATTTGAGTACTTTCACAGGATAGGCCTCAATAGAACACTGAAGAGGAAGGATAATAACAATGTATTAATGAGAAAAATGCCTCAGCAATGTCAATAGTGAATTTAGAACTTAAATTTTTGGGTTTGGAGTATACTTTTTTGGCAATGCGAAGTGGGTCTTATAGAGTTTCTATGCCTGGGATTATTTTTTCCTGTATTTTATTTTTTCGTTTCTTGTTCTTGCCTTTTCCCCAGACTTGGTCTCAATTGCAGAAAGAATGGCTACGGTGAAACATAAAATACTTGTTCTATCTGGGAAAGGCGGAGTTGGTAAGAGCACATTCTCTGCTCAACTTGCCTTTGCCCTAGCTGCTATGGACTTTCAGGTGGGTCTCCTTGATATTGATATATGCGGCCCAAGCATCCCGAAGATGCTTGGTCTGGAAGGCCAGGAAATCCACCAGAGTAACCTCGGATGGTCTCCTGTCTATGTTGAATCCAACCTTGGGGTCATGTCGATCGGTTTCATGCTGCCCAACCCAGACGAGGCTGTCATATGGAGAGGTCCGCGGAAGAACGGGCTCATCAAGCAATTCCTAAAGGATGTCTACTGGGGGGAGCTTGATTTTCTAGTAGTAGATGCCCCGCCTGGGACCTCAGACGAACACATTTCAATCGTTCAGTTTCTCCAGGCAACAGGGATAGATGGTGCAATCGTCGTCACGACCCCACAACAGGTTTCTCTGATCGACGTCAGGAAAGAAGTGAGTTTCTGCAAGAAAGTCGGACTAGAAGTTGTTGGCGTGGTGGAGAACATGAGTGGCTTGTGCCAGCCGGTGTCTGACTTGAAATTCATGAGGGCGACAGAGACAGACGAACCGAGAGACGTCACGGAATGGGCTATAGGGTACCTGCGGGAGAAGGCACCAGAAATGCTGGATGTGCTCGCTTGGAGTGAGGTGTTCGATTCCAGTGGCGGTGGGGCTGCAAAGATGTGCTGCGAGATGGGCGTGCCATTCCTGGGGAAGGTGCCATTGGATCCCCGGCTGTGCAAAGCGGCGGAAGAAGGTCGATCCTGCTTCGAGGACAAAAGATGTGTGTCAAGTGCTCCTGCGCTGAAGAGGATTATAGATAAACTGGTTGCTAATGAAACGGCGTCTAGAATGGAGAAGAATGGTGCCTAGAGGTTTTTTGCTGTTATTCTGAGTTCACTTCCTTCCTTGAGTTTCAACTTTAATGTTAGCTTATAGCTAGCTATAGCTTCCTTCTCTCTGTACTCTCTATGTATATATAATATATATATATATATATATAGAGTATTTGGTTGACATATAGGTTTGATATTTTGCCCTTTGCCTTTGGCCTTTTGCTTTCGTTGTTGTCGGGAGTGATTATTATAATTTTGATTATTATTGAGGCTTTTGATGTTTTTGTTGCTTTTTCATTGTTGTCGATTATAATTTTGATTCATTTCTGGAGATATTGCGACACCGAATTGGTATGCTTTCACTTTTGGCTACCGTCGCCGGCTGCCTCCACTGTCGGCGTCGGTCACGGCAGCCCACTGCTTCGTTTCCCTCCGCCTCTTCCTCTTCCCCTTCCTCTTCGGTTGCTCCGAAGTTCCGCCGCCACGTCGTATCCGTAGGCCCACCGCCATCTCTCGCACCTGCCGACCCTCTGATCTCTCCCACTTCCTCTCTACCGGCGACGCCGCCATGAGCACCATCGTCACTAGCTGCCCGCCTCTGTTCTCTCCCTCCGTCTTTCTTTTCCGTTCTCTCTATCCACATAATCCTCTTCTCTGTATCTCCACTGAACCACCGACATCGCCTCTGCCTCATCCGTTATCCGTCTTCACCGATCTGCCAATTTCCACCGTCACACACAGCCCCTTTTCCCAATCTCCCAATGTGAACCTCACATCTCCGTCTGCCATGGAAGCCCCATCGGCGACTCGACTTCTCTGCTTCACTTTCTGTCTCTTCCCCTTTCACCGAACCTCTCCTCCTTTCTCTGTTTCCCTTAAGACCTTAAGATCTCACATCTTTCTTCTAAGGGTTGTCAATTTTATCATTTTCTCTATTATCTCCCCTTCCTCCTCACTAGGCTCACTCTCGTTTCATCATCACCCGTGCCTTGTTGTCACCATATTACATGCCACCACCAATGCCT
The DNA here is from genome assembly GCA_036245055.1 of Diospyros kaki. NCBI lineage: Eukaryota > Viridiplantae > Streptophyta > Magnoliopsida > Ericales > Ebenaceae > Diospyros > Diospyros kaki. The sequence continues at coordinate 39,510,725 of BSEG01000016.1, forward strand.
TATTCCACCACTGTCCACTGTGATACGACAGTTAGCAGCAGTATAGTATACCTCCCCTTTGTTCATTTTTATCTATAAACGCCCCGCAGCAATCTATTGACCCTTTTAATAACTTTCTTTATCTCTATTGTTGTTTTTATACAATAATAATAGAATTTATGTATTCAGGTATTGATTTTAAGCCGCTCTATTCCTTACAAGAAAAGAACTAATCAAGGTTGCATGGTATTTCTTGTACAAATCCTCTCATAATTAAGTTAAGAGTTTGTAAGAAGTAACAAAATAGTGAAAGTTACAAAATAGGTATTGTAGAATAATTGCACCTTGTATATCTTATTTGAATAGATAAATCTCTTATTTTTACGAGCGTATGTTGTTGTGCGAAAGACATATTAGTCATTGTACATGTATTTGGGATGAAAGGTTTGAGTTTTTGCATGGGAACACCTTTAGGAGTGCTTATTAAGGGGATCAAAGCATCTTCAGCTCTTTCTTAGTGAGGTGAGCTCTTTCTTAGTGAGGTGAAACGAGGAAAGTTTTTTTGAACATTCTTTAGCTAAGACGATCAGTGTTTTAAAAGGCAGCTTAGGCACCATTAAGGCGTTAAGTGACCCTTAGCTGCCACAAATACAAGCAAATCGACACCCTAGGCACTAGGCCCAATCGACGCCGACCTAACTTTCGAAGACTTACAGACTTACCTTGGCCTTGATTTCTCTTTGGCCCCGATTTGTGTGTTTGAAATTGTGTTCGATATTTTCTCTTGGCTTTGATATCTCTCTCTCTCATTGTCACTATTGTTTTCAATTCTCTTTGATTTCTCTCTTGAGGTGGCTGATTTCTGTAGCCGACCGAGTGGGGGCGATGATGGTCTGAACAACATTGGCGGGTACAAGGATAGTCCGATAGGTGTTGACGAGGGGCGACAATGTGATTGACGGATGCAGGCTTGAGAGAGAGAGAAGGTTTTAGAAAAGAATGAAATCGGGGCTAAGGGAAAAATAGGGTGTCCGAGTATGGGAGAGAAAGGGAGAAAAAAATAAAATAAAATTTTGTATAAACCCCTTTTCTCTAAGTCATTTTCTACAAATGACATATTCCTACCTATTCTAAATCCATTCTCTACAAGTAGTATATTCAAGTAGCATATTCTTATGTATTTTAAACTATTTTCTATCGGTATATTTCTTAGACTATACCAAAAAAGATAAGACTTTAGGTTCTAGAATGATGCCCGATTAGAGCCTAGCACATTTTAAAACGCTAAAGATGAATTTTCAAATCAGACTATTTTATTTCAACTCAAATTTTAGTTCACTACGCAAGAGTCTCTTTTCAATTCTCTATATTTTAGACAAGTCACTCCAAACTCTAAAACAAGGTTTAGAGTATTAAGAGGTTTTTATAAAAACAAAATAAGAGAAGAGCCAAATCAAATGCATGTGCAATTTACGCAATCATTTTTGTCGAATTAAAACGTGGCGGCGATCCCGGAAATCGGTCGGAAACGACAGAGGAAAAACCGGGGAGCCTACGTCAGCAAAAGCAGAGCTTCGGATCACAAGCGACCAACTCTACAACCGCAACGCTCAGACCAGAGTCCATCTTCCATCCTATCCACGGCCACGATCGCCTCATCATACAATCACCGCCGCCGCTATTCTCTCCTCCCACATAAAGATAATGATCGCCCCGCCCGCTTCCAGTTGTACCTCTCTCTCTCTCTCTCTCTCTCTATGTATGTATGTATGTATGTATGTATGTATGTATGTATGTAGCCATATTGCTTGCCTTTGCCGTTAAGCTACTCATCGAAGTTAGGGTTTGAGATTCGGCGGAGGTGTATCGTACAAGTATATGTATCTGTCGGAGAAGCCTCTTCCGGTTGATTTCTGCCGGGAAGGAGGGAATAGGGGGATGGTGATCGGAGTCCCCTCCAATGTCGAGCTGCCGGCTAGCAATTTTAACCACCAGCAGCAGCAGCAGGACCAGATGATTCTTGGCGACAGCGGCGGGGAAGACGCCGAGATGAGAGCGCCAAAGAAGAGGGCGGAGACTTGGGTGCACGAGGAGACTCGGAGCCTCATCGCCTTCCGCCGGGAGGTCGACTCCCTCTTCAACACCTCCAAGTCCAACAAGCATCTTTGGCATCAAATTTCCGCCAAGATGAGGGAGAAAGGGTTTGATCGCTCCGCCACTATGTGCACGGACAAGTGGAGGAACCTGTTGAAGGAATTCAAGAAGGCCAAGCAGCACCAGGATAGGAGCAGTGCCTCGGCCAAAATGTCGTACTATAAGGAGCTTGAAGACCTACTCAGAGATAGGACAAGCAGTGGTGCTTACAAGTGCCCCGTCTCTTCCAAAGTCGACCTGTTCCTTCAGTTCCCGGATAAAGGTAGTTATTGGATGCATTGTTGAGTTCTGGTGTTATTTGCTTTGATCAACTTTGTTTCTTCCTCATCTGTGATTACGGATTTGGAAATGGTATGTCTGATTGGAGAATAAAGCATTTCCGAGTTTCTTCTCAGGCTTTTCTTTTCTTTTTTTTTTTTCAAAAAATTTAGTAGAAAAACAAAAGAAGGGCTTAATTTTACTTCTGAAAGTGCTTACCAACTGTTAAGGTACTAATCTAACAATGGCTAGATTTCATTCTAAGGTTTAATTTTAGTTTTGATCCCCCATTAGTACTCTCCATCACGACTTTCCTTGGGTTGCATTTGCATCTATCTTTTGCAAGATTAAAACTGTTACAGTTATGTTTAGATAGGGGATTTGTTGGGTGGATGGAAAAGGAAAATAGATTACAAAATTACTTGGTTCACTTTTGCATGCTGGCTCAAAAAAAAAAAAAATGAATTTTCTGATAAATGCCTAAATGTTTTCTTCTTATTTCCTGGCTCTACCAAAGAAAAGCAGTTAAGAACAGAATTTTTTCAGCCTAACTAAAAAAATGTATTTTCTGAAAAATGCCTATTTATTTATTTTTTTCTCATTTCCTTGGCTTTACCATAACAGCAAAGAGTTGCAGGAGTCCTGGGGCCGTCACTGGCTTTTTTATGTTTTAGAATTTGATTCCTATAGGTGTTTCCATTTAGTTGCGTTAGGATATTAATTAGCAATTGACTTTATTTAATATCCTTATCTTTCCTTGCAATCAATGCTGGTTCTGGTAAATGATTGTTTTGTTACTCTTTCTTCAGGCCTGGAGGATGGGAACATCCCATATGGACCAGTAGAAGGTACTTCCTGATTCATTTCACCCCAGATTTTTTTCCCCCAAGTTAATGGTGCATGTCTGACTTTTTGGCTTCAGAAATGGCTTGCATAGAACTAAAGTGTTTTTCAAGTTTAGTAAGCATGTCACACAAATTAATTATATGTTTCTTTCAATTGTTATGTATTCTATTGCCTTTTTGTTATTATGGCAAACCTTTCTTTAAGAACTCTATTTATAGATGAAGATGTTGGCGTGTTGTGAGCTGAAATATGGCCTGCTTAATAATAATTTAAATAATATAGCGATTGATTATTTGTCTTTTTTACAAAAGACTAGCAAATTTGACCTGAATGTTCTTATTACCAATTCAATGTTGTGGTTTAGATAAATTCTCATAGTACTATTCCCTAGAATCGTGGACACTTCTAACAATTCATTGGCCATGTTAAACAGTTGAAGATGTCATTGCTCAACAAACACGTGTTGGATGGGATGTCGTTACTCGTCGAATGCATGTCATGGTAGCACTTGTCAAACAAATTTTGGATGCCAATACTCCATCAAACACGTTTTGGATGTTGTTATTTGTCATATGTGTGTTGGATGTCATTACTCATCGAACACTTTCATCCACTCATCTTGCAATGATTCAAACGTTGTCCTATTATCTTATTGACTTTTAGATGGCATACATGGAAGCAAATGACATTGCACTGATTCAAACGTTATCCTATTATCTTACTGACTTTTAGAAGGCATACATGGAAGCAAATGACATTGCACGGATAGCAGTTTTGACTTCATAGTCTTATCTTATCTGTTCATTCCTCTCATTGACTTGTAGGCTTGACTTTATGAAATACCCTTTCTGTGTTCAGCTGGTGGCCAATCAACTGTCAACCTCGAAAGATCTTTGGATCACAATGGTGACCCTCTAGCCATTACTGCGGCTGAAGCTGTTGCGGCTGCTGGAGTACCCCCCTGGAATTGGAGGGAAACCCCTGCAAATGGTGCCTGTTTAATGCTCCCTTTCTCTTGTTTGTTTAACTGCAATACTGTCTTTCAAAATTTGGTGATAATTTTCAGTCGGCTAAAATTATCCTATGTTCTTTTCTGTTTTAACAAGGCCGCCATAGTTGTAATTCTATCATGTATATTAATTTTTGCCTCGTCTCAATCTCTGATGCGGATAGGTTACTCTTTTTTTTTTTTTTTTTTGGGAGGGGGGAATATCGATAAAAAATGACTTTTATGGCAGCTGTAATTTAATTTTAACTGTTACATTCATGTGCATTTATTTTGAAATTTTGTGTTAATATCTTTAATGGGGGGTTGCTGTAGACTAATTTATTATTTAATAGGGCTTCTATGAGCCTTTACGTTTTCTGCGTACATGTTTGTGATGAAGCTTCCGATATTTGCATGTAGACAAATGATCAGTCTTCTTATTGATTTCCGTACATACAGAAAAATGAACTATTGATTCTGGTGATTCACTTTTAGTTAGATGCTTTTGAATTAGTTTATGCCTCTATTCCTTTCATTATGAAGAAAACAGAGAACCATTCCTCTTACGCCTTATTTTATTCATTTCATATTTTGCAAGGCAGGCTGCGAGGGCCAAACTAATTATGGCGGGAGGATCATAACGGTGAAGTGGGGCGAAGTCACCAGAAGGATTTCGGTAGATGCAACTGCAGAGGCAATCAAGGAGGCGATCAGGTCTACTTTTGGCATAAGATCTAAACGTCCGTTTTGGTTGGAGGATGACAATAATGTTGTATGGAGCTTTGACAGGAGCGTACCGTTTGGCACTTACAATCTGCAGTTTGATGAGGGTACAAATCACAACCTTTCACTCGTCTCGTCTGCCACATTTTTATAGCAGTATTCTTAGCATTAGCATTGGGTTCTGGCATTTTGCAGGACTCCCGATAAAAGTATGCCTCTACGATGAGTCTGGTCACGCAGTAGTTCGAACTGAGGACATAATTCTGTATACGGCTGATGAATATGGGGATTATCTCACTCGAAATGGCCTTACAGGTTTGAGGGAGATAAATGGCAGCTGCTATAGGACCTTGTTTAATTTGGATGATCTCAGGGCAGGAGGAATGTACCAGGGGGTGAGAATCCTGAGAGACTAATAGAGATTAGTTGCAAGTTATTCTGTAAAAAAGAATTCCTTTCCTTTTATCAACTCTATTAGGATTGTGTGAATACATAATCATAATATGGGATCTGGGTATACATATATACATATATATATTAGATGGTAGATGGGTGGTGTTCTTTTTGTTATGCCAATTTTTCTTGCCTTGGCCGTCGATCACTCATCACCATGCTTGCTTTATTAAGCTGGAAATGCCCTCCCTACACCTAAATTGTTCTATTTAGGTTCATTCAAATTCGTCCATTTTTCCTCGTGTCCAAAATAGGCATCATAACAAAGACAACACCCATCCATTATCAATGGGTTGATGAAGAAGTCGACTAGTTAGTCAAAATGAAACGAAAAACTCTCTGTTGCTTTAAAAATAAAAATTATTTATTTTCCAAAATGGAAACAATGTACCAAATTCCATTTTTTTTATTTTTTTAAATAAGTAAACCACAAAACAAAAGGTATCAATGTAAAAAATCAAACTGGCATGAGCGATCAGGCTTAGACCAAAGTTGAAAACGAAAGAAAACCTCAAGATTTAAAATTGGAAACGAATAACCTGAAAATTTATTATTCAACTCTGATAAAGTTCTCCCTTCTTCACAAGAATAAGATCAAGTTCATGGGATGGATATAGTCAGTCTCCAACAATGGGGCTCTTCTAAAAAAAACATGACAAAACCACCAAAGAAGATGGCCTCCCCCTCTCAAAAGCTTGGAATTCCAGCCAGCCGACGTGCAAAAAAGATGAGACCGCTCGCCCTCAGTTCTGTAACAACAGGTCTTAGTTATAACAAGCAGCCCTGTGTGATCAAAGACAAGAAGTAAAAATCAAAGATGCAGGGAGAGAATGAAAACGGAGTCAGCCACAAAGACAGCATGGCACAACCTAACAAAAAGCTGATATTCTCATTACACATTAACCAACTCAAAACCATAATATAGTAACCAGGTTCACTCCTCCCCCTCTAGAACCACGATCTGGATTGCCCTACATTCCACATCGTGGTTTTTCAGAGTACCAACCAATTCAAAAGCAGGGAAGGAAATAAAGAAAAGAAAGCTTGGCTACCTCACTTGAATATTCTATTGTATTTTGAATTATAGTCAACCTAAATCCCTTTGCATTGTATTATTCAATGCATAAGTTGTACAATAACAAAAAAAAGAATTCAAAACAAAACTAAACAAACTAGCTTTTATAATAGTACAGTATCAATCCAACTAATTTTGACCCAAGTACAACCATAAAATGTGTACCACTACCCAAAATAAGAAACCAAGCAATAAGCCTATCCCCTTCGTACAACAAGATTAGCATGATAATAACATAACCCATACCATGACACAGAATGTACCACATGCAACTATGCTCAAAATACAGCCCAGTTGCTGAAATTAGAAAGTACATGACTTTTAATGAGAATAACTGAGCCATACATCAGTATATTGCTAGCTGTGAATACTTATATGACCAAAGTATGCACAACTAGTGATACACCCAACTGATTTAATTGCATAATACAATCAAAAGCAGAAGTGGCTTCGTTTTTTCTTTTTTTTTTTTTTTTTTTTGTATCCTAGAAGAAGAATTAACACCACAAAGATGTCAACCTATACACACACAAGACAAAAAAGGATAGGGAAAATGAGGAAACAAACACATGGGAAAACACACACACAAAAAGTCTACATATATTTCATTTGTTATACATACCCATATACCACCAAAATCTTAAAAGACGAACTAAATCAATTAAGACAGTTCAAATCATTGATTTAAACAAATTTAACCTACAAAATTAACACTATTGCATCAATGATTCAATGCATTCTAATGCACCAGAATTGCATAAACCATTTGAAGCATGTAAGTTCTCAAAAGGGCATTCACTAAAAATAGATAAGTCAAAAGTCACAAGATTATTAACTATTGGAATCTCATAATATATTGATTACCATCCAGTTCATATAAAACATCCCCACAATAACAAAAGAAAATGAAAAGAAAAGATGGAGATAAGGGAGGAAAAAGAAAAAGTAATACTAAAAATCAACAATCAATTAGAATTGGCATCAACCAAATCAACACCAATTGAGTGTGGGGGTGGGGGCACTGCAATTTGACATGTGGAATTCATATCAGATACAACACCCATTTCACTGTTTTTATATATCATAGACACCAATCTTCAGCAAAAGGTCTGACTTATAAAAAGATTTTCCAGGACCAAAAAATAAAACAAAAAATTTTTCCTAAACCTCCAACAATCAGTGGAATCAATCCTGATAAAATCAACAGCATTAGGAGAATGCCGCATAGTTTAATGTGTACAATTCATATTCATACATTACATGTGCTAAGTACAGAATAAATCTATTTCAAAAATTTTGTAAATGTCAATCATGAACGAGAGATTTAATATGATGGATGCAAACACCTACTACAAATGGAAGAAGAAATTATTACCCACTTATAATATGATACAGGTCCCTAAAATTCAATTGCAGCACCACCAAGGCAATGAGTTCAAACTGTCAAACCCAAATACTTTTCATTGATTGATCCACAACCCCACCCTCTTCATCACATGGTCGAATCCACAAATATGAGAGGGGGACAGTGACAAAAAAGAAAGCAGTACAATTCCATATAAATATATTATGACAAGGAAATGCTATTCATGTTTTATGTTTCTATACCATTTTATACACTATTTATGCATTCAGTTTTTGCTAAGAATGACATGTACATAATATAATGAAGTAGACAATATAAAAACACAATCTAGAGCTGCTCTCTGCTCAATTCACAATAAGCAGAAAGATGAACTCAATCAGAATCCAATTCATCAAATCGCACATCGATTAAGGTTGCAGCAAAAATGGGACTAGAACGATGTTAACAGCCTACTCCAGAGATCTTTCAGCCTAGACAGGATACATACGTATGTTAGGCAAAATGGACAGGGTCACCAAATTATCACTTGAATCAAACCTAGAGTACCTGGTGGAGGCACACATGCCAGGCACTATGCCACAGAAAGCATCAAGAGAGACAATTGTAAACTAACTTACAGGGCATCTAGGATGGGGATGGAATAGAAATGGATACTGGAGCATTCGCCTCATTTGGGAGAGAGGAGTTATGGAAAGAAATGGAATTCAAAGCCTATTTTTTTGTCTCTCGCAAATTGGCAAAGAATGAATGGAATGGAATGAAATAGAAGGAAAACTTAATTTTGTGTATTGACAATCTCAACCTTAATAGTGTTTCAAAAGTTCAAGTTTGCCTTTGACTTAATAACACTCTTATCTTTCTATTAAAAGGGTGTTAATGGTCATTCAATATCCTTCCATTCCATACGTTTCTATTGCTCTCCAAAATAAGAAGAAACATTTTACATAACTTTCCATCTCATACTCTCCCAAACAAGGAGAATTTTTTCATTCCATTCCACTCATTTCCAGTCCATTACTAACTATCTCCCAAGCAAAGCATTAGAGTACACTAGAAAAGAATTAAGTATATATATATATATATATCTTATGTTATAACCAGAGGATCAAATTAATCCAAACTACTCATTGGATACTTACCTCTTGGCCACTTTAGGTAATCCTTTGTAAGTTGTAACCGGAGGGTCAAATTAATCTAAACTGCTCAATAAAGAAGGAACCTACAAATGGGGGTACCCTTCTTATTTGTTATCAACCTAGGTTCTTGAAAAGACAAGATCATTCTCTTTTTTTTTGTCTCTAGCTTACACAACCAAACTCAAGAGAGTGAAAAATGCTAAAGTAGCCAAATCAACAGAATGAAAGATAATCGAAGTGCTTGTTAGGACCCTGCGGTAGTTAGATAGTTACTATGGATGGTTGTAATAGTAGACAGTAGGGTTAACAGTTAGCTGGTTGTAACAATAGGCTGTTAAATGGCAGTTAGGTGGTTTAGAGGAGCTGTTAATATTGTTAAGAGGAATAACCAATAGGCTGAGTGCAAGCTGTGGTGGTAGCTATATTAAGCTACTAGGCTGTTTCTGTGGGGAATATGGAAAATATGAATTGAAACATTTGTTCTCCTCTCTCCCAAATTATCTCTCTCGCTCTCAGACTTGTCTTCTCTTCCCTTCAGACTCTCTTCCTATCTTTCCCTTCTGATTCTCTCTAATTCTCCCTCTCTTCTCTTCCATTTTCTCCCACTCTTTCTCCAATTCTTCCCTAATTCTTCCTACAATTGGCCCTAATTTCCCTGTTGAAACCCTAGGGTCATGACAGTGCCACACAAGAATAATTGCAAGATTCAGCTTATGACAGTATAGGAGCCATAATGACCTTAGTGGCCTATAACTTGTTTGCAACTCATGTTTTCAGTAACTTCAACTTGGTTCCACAAGACTACAACTTCTTCAGACATATTTTGTGTCACAACAACAAATCCTACCATGTCAAGATGATCATCCAAGCCCAATGAACCGAGGCCTTAGATAGTCAAGGGAATGGATTTGTAAATATAACCTAGTAACCAGAGGAAAGCTACAGTGGTGTTCTCTTTGTGTTTCAGTTTTCAATTTTGAATTTTGAATTAATTTTCAGTTTTGTGTTTTGGATTTTTGTTTTGAGATTTTTGAAAACACGTTTTTTTTATCACTCTGAAAAACTATTTCTAAAAACAGAAAACTGAAAAACACATTTACTTTAGAATTTTGGAAAAAATTATTTTATGATATTTTATTCAATTAATAGCCTAAACCAACCACAAACGCCGCCACCAGCGGTTGCTGGCGACCACCGCCGGTTGGAGGAAGAGAAGAGAGAAGGAAGAGAACGGTTGCTTCTGTGCGAGATTGGGACGCGAAATCGGTCAAAAGGCCATTTTTTGCGTTTTCAGATTTTGCACTTGTTTTGGCTCAAAACAGCCAAAACGTCTTTTTGGCATTTTGGGTTTCCTTTATAAAAAATTTCCTTGTTTTCGAAAATACATTTTTGAAAACAGCAAAGTAAGCATGTTTTCACCGTTTCAAAAAATTGAAAACTGAAAATGATCTGAAAATAATAAAGAGAATAGGCCCTACATGATTTAAAGCACTGAAAAGCTAACAAGACAGTCAAAGTTGGTAGAGCAAAATATGCCCTAGAGAAGAAAGCGTTTCAACTAGAGCTGAAAAGTCCATAGCAAGAATTGAAAGATGCTACAATTGGGTCCACATGCAAACACACTTTAATAGTGTTTTTGAAGTTAATTTTGTGACAAGTCTATAGCACAATTGTGGGGTGCCTTGGGAGGCACCAACAAGGGTGAAGACAATGTATGATGAGGCAACTGACATGAATGTGATAGAGGTGCCTGGGATACTAGGCGAATTGACATCTTCATCTTTGACATAAAGCAATACTTCAGTGCCACATAAGACAAGGACCGCAAACTGACAATGATGACTGTTCATATAGGATGCTATGCTGGCTCTGGTGGCATGCCAGCATATCAAGTGTGAGGAGATACAACAGAGACAATGTCACATCCAATCATGGAAGGACTTAAAAGGGAGCTTCACATAGAAAATGCCATTCATGTTGAAAGAGAATCTATGTAACACTATCAATTCAAAGTTCAAACTAATACAATTAAGCACAGTACTTAATATTGCTAAACAATGTTTTAAAGCCCAAAAATAGTAAATTGACATAGAAATATGCTTTTGAGGTTATAATTGGCCACCAGACATTGCTGCCCCCAAAAATGGAGGGATGTTAACTTATTCAAGAAAGCTCTTGTTGCCCCATACAATGGAATGCAAGAAAGCTCCCCAAGAGCTTTTTAATTTGCAAGAGACTGGCACAAGGGTGTGGACATAATTCAAGCTCACGTCATCAAAACAGTTAACAAGATGAAGAAATGGGCAAATGAAGACAAGTGACCACTAAACATCAAGGTTGGAGATAGAGTAATTGTAAATTTTAACAAAAGCAAGGTCGCAATCTATAAGTAAGCATAAGGAATAAGTAATAATAGAAAGGACAATTAGCAAATGTGCATTTAATATGACCCTGCATCTTGGATGAAGATCCATCCAATCTTTCATGTTAATTATCTCAAGTTGTATCAACCAGACAGAAAAGACCCTCTGCAAACTTGACAAACTTTAATAGCCAAGGTATAAAAGTGACAAATTGAAGAAATTCTAGCAGATCAAATACCAACCTTTTTACAAAGACTTATAAATAGTTTCTCGTTAAGTAAAAGAGAACTGGGGATAAAATTTGCTAGGACGGTGTCAAATTTAATGATTTTTGAGAAACAAGTTGAAGTCCCCTTAATCAAAGAGTCATTGAGGATGGCAACACTTCAAATGAAAAGAAAAAAAAAATTACAAGTTGTCAAATCATCTTGCGTGTGCATGTTGCACGGACACTGCGTGAATTATATCCTGATAGGCACCACTCCACCAGGTAGGTATGCGCATGCTACCGCTCTAAACTAACCATGTGCACATTTGATAAGCATGAAATATACAAATTTATTATTAAAAATAAACATGTAGAGCCAAAGATAAAAATTGATTGGTGAGCTAGAATTCTGGTAGCCAAACCCACATTGTGGGATTAAGGCCTTATATGTTGTATAAAATAACCATCTAGAATAGTTAAATGTTTCGGCACTTTAGAAAATGCATTGCAACAGCACGATCAAATTGACCTAACTCATTCATTGAAAAAAAAAAGAATTATAAAGAAAAATATTCTCCTTTGGTGTAATTAACCAAATTCAAGAGAATACGAGAGTGTTCTCCAACTCTGTCTTTGTCTCTAGCTTATAAATTGAAGAAAAAGAGTCTCGTAGCCACTCACGGAGGCACCAGAAAAGGTGGTTTTAAGTGTCGCAAGCATTCGTGCACGGTGAAACTATTACAGTGAACAATACGATCGTTGAGCTCACCTTTCTTTAGCGGCCAACCATGGAAGGATTCAAACCCAGTAACATATTGTTTCCACTAGGCAGGTAAACAACATTCGGCGTCTTGGACAAAGTTGCCGCCACCTCCCTAGAAGCCTCAATCCTCCTGAGCTCGATCAACCCCATTCCGACCGCCGACGTGGCGTCCGAAATCAACTTCGCGGACTCGCTCTCTCCCTCGGCCCTGATAATCGCAGCCCGCCGCTCCTGCTCTGCCTTGGCCACCACAAACTTGGACCGCTCGGCCTCCTGCTGCGCCACCTGCTTCTGCTCCACGGCCTTGGAGAACTCAGACCCATACGACAAGTGCGTAATCGCCACGTCGTCCAGCACGATGTTGAAGTCCTTCGCACGGCGAATGAGACTCTCCCGGACCAAAGCAGAGACGTGAGGACGCTCGGTGAGGAGCTGATCGGCGTTGAACTGGGCGACGACGGCCTTAAGGACTTCGTTACCGATTGAAGGAAGGACCTTCTCGTCGTACTCGAGGCCTAGGGTTTGGAATATCCGGGGGAGCTGAGAGACTTCCGGTCGAGAGAGGAGGCGGAGGGTTAGGTTAACCATCTGGAGATCCTTGGTGCCGGAGATGGAGGAGAAGGTGTGGGGCCTGGTCCGGATGTCGAAGATGAAGGGCTTCTGGAGCCACGGGATGAGGAAATGAGTGCCTTCGCCGATGGTCTCGTCGATGACGCCGCGGAACCGGTCGAAGAGCACCGCCCGCTGGCCGCCGTCGACATTGTAGAGGGAAGCGTTGACGACTGTGGCCCCCACACCCAAGGCGAACGCCGCCCTGGTGAGGTTCGTCAGGAACGACACTGCCGCTTGACTGCTTCCCATTCTCACCGAATTCCAGAGACAGAAATGGACAACTCTGAAGAAGAAACCGAATTGGAGAGGGTTTTTGCTTGGAAGACAGAACTAAAACCCTAACAACTGCACAAATATGACGTGGCAATGAGTTGGGCCTTTAAGGTTTGGCCCAACCCAATTCACTTCAACTGTAATTCGGCCCATAGCCCGTAAAATTCTCTTTTTCCACCCACCTGCTGCCCTCTACGAACCCGTACCTCTCTCAATTTTACCTTCGTCACAGCTTACAGCTACTCTCTATCTCTCCGACCGTCCCCTTATCATCGTTCCCCCTTGCCGCCCAGTGGCTCGGTGCTCCCGTTGATTCACGAACACAAACTGGTATGGGATTCGTTTCTTCTTCTCGCGCTCCAGGGGGTTCGATTTAGGTTTTTGCTTTGAGTTGAAGACGTTGGTCAGTCCTATTGCTCTATATTTCTTTGATTCATGGTTTTTTCTTTGGAATAGCTATATTCTCAGATGGGCGTGTATATCTTTTCATTTTTCAGTAAAAAATTCAATGCAAAATCTGTTCTATGTGGTGGTTTCAAACTTTCAAGGCCGCATTCTTCATTTTTTCTTTGCTCCTGTGCATTTTGAGTGCTTACTGTTTTCGTGTCTCTGTTGATTTTCTTACTGGGCATTGGTCTGTTTTGATTTTCTTTGCTGATTTGCTGTACCGTCCTTTCTGCTGGAGGTTTGAGGCTTCTGTGTAGTTTCTTCTTGGTTTTGTGCTTTGGGGGAATTTCTAATTCCTCTGATTCTGTTTTTTTTTGCCGAGTCCCAATGTTTTGTTCTGCGGTATCTTGTTTTGACATTTTCGGCTGCTGTTGGAGTTTTGGTTCAGACTGTTGGGGTTTGTTTCCTTTGTGCTAAAGATTGCTTCAGAACTGCCATAAGTCCACGTGACATTTCTTTTTTATTAGTTTTGGATTTTATGTTTCCAGCAAATAAAATTGTCCTAGTCTTCAGGAGTTGTCAGTCTGTTAGCGGATCATAGTATGATTTGTGGCTATTAGTTAGCATTTCAGTTTTCTTTTTCTGCTATATACTTGTAGAGATGTTAATCAAATTTAAAATAAGAATTATCCCTTCTCCCAATCTATTTTCTGTTCCTTGTACGTTTTCTTCTCTTTTCTTCTTTCTCCATAGAAAAACCAACAAAATGGTATCAGAGTATATTTCTTGAGAGACCTGTGAGTTGAGAGAAACCAAACACAATCAAAAAAATACTATACCCCACAACCTTTAGAAATGGAAGCTGGATATAATTTCTCCCATGTTGCACCATCAATTTTTTATGGTGACAATTATCAAACTTGGGCTGTTAGAATGACAGTTCATTTGGAAGCTTTGGATTTGTAGGAAGCAGTGGAGAATGCCTACGTAGTTCCTGTATTGCTTGACAATCCAACAATTGCTCAGATCAAAAACCATAAGGAGAGAAGGACCAGAAAATCAAAAGCAAAGGCTCGCTTGTACTCTGCAATTTCAAGTACAATTTTTTCCAGAATCATAAACCTAGAATCTGCAAATGAAATCTGGGAGTATCTCAAGAAGGAATACCTAGGCAATGAGAGGATAAAGAATATGCAGGTGCTGATTTGATCAAGGAATTTGAGATGCAAATAATGAAAGAGTCAGAATCCATCAAAGAATATTTTGACAAACTGCTCAGCATTGTAAATAAGACTCAAGAACAAAGAAGATTGATGAGAACAACATGCTTTGTGGAAGGGGCTTTTTAAGCAAAGTCAATGAAGAACAATGAGGGAAATTATGCTACTTGTCCTCATTGTAAAAAGGCAAATCATCCAAAGAACATGTGTTGGTGGAAACCAGATGTCAAATGCAGTAAATGTGGTCAATTGGGTCATGTGGAGAGAGTATGCAAAAATCAACAACAAAATGAAGTCAAAGCAGCAATGAATAGCCAACCGGAGGAGTAGGAGTTATTTTAACTCTACTCAAAATCATATTCATACCTATGCCCAAAAAATGCCTATGCGCCATAACCATAAACCATAAAATGCCCATATGCTTATATCTAAGACATGCCAAAATAAAAAATTTGCATTTGCAACCTAAAGCAAGGAGGAGTGTTAAAGATTGCTTCAAGGCTACCATAAGTCCACGTAACATTTCTTTTTTATTAGTTTTAGATTTTATGTTTCCAACAAATAAAGTTATGTTAGTCTTTAGGAGTTGTTAGTGTGTTAGCGGATCATAGCATGATTTGTGGCTATTAGTTAGCATTTCAGTTTTCTTTTTCTGCTATATACTAGTAGAGATGTTAATTAAATTTAAAATATGAATTATCCCTTCTCCCAGTTTATTCTCTCTTCCTTGTATGTCTCCTTCTCTTTTCTTCTTTCTATATAGAAAAACCAACACTTTGCTAACAAACACATTGCTATGTACAAACACACAAAAGAAAATTACAGCATTGATGTGTTTTCATTGTGAATGCTTGGTAACAATTATAGTCAGGCTGTATTGTTTATTTTTATTGATTATTAGCTTGCTAATTTCTAGTATGATAGGATGTTTTGAAGAGGTGAACCTTATTTTAAGCCACCCAAACTGCTAGGTTATGGTTTTGGGTTGGGTGGTTTTGAGCACATAGTGTGTGGTTTGTGGTTTGGAATTTAGGCAAATTGCCTATCTTGGTTTAATTTGAAAAACACCTTCCAAAGCACCCAAACACCCATTGCATGCCCCCCTAGTTCTCGTTGCTTGTATAGATAATTATATATTTGGTCAGAAGTCAGAGTAGAATTTTTGTGAATAATATGGGACTTATAAGTAGGACTGTTTCCAGATTCTCAATTTTTGTCTCTCTTATTGACACTGTGTATGTCCTATGTAAATGGCAAGTTGTTTATAGTAACCTGCTTATTGGAATTTATGTTGTTGGGGAAGAATTGCATATGTTCATATGCATGTATTTTGTAGGAAAAGCTTCCAATGTTCTTGTGTATTTGATAGTTGTATGTAGGAGTAAAACCAGCTTTCATATTCTCTAGTCTTTCTTTCTGAAACTAATAAAACAACATATGTTCATATGCATGTTTTTTGATGATAAACTTTCCAATGTTCTTGTGTATTTGATAGTTGTATGTATAGGAGTAAAACCTGCTTTCATATTCTCTAGTTTTTCTTTCCGTAACTAATAAAACAACATATCAACCTTTAATCCCCCACATACATGAATTTTAGCTTGCTAATCACTTTTATTTTTGGTTTTATCTTTTGTAAGGCTCTTATAATTCATATCATACATAAGAGCCTCTAATATATATAATGGCAGAAGTGTGGAGCAATGTTTTCTCCTGCCCAAGTACTTATTTATGCATCTGATTTTTCATTCTAGCCATTAGCATTTCTGTTGCTGGGATACCAAGATGGCAATGAACCACATCAAAATGAGAAGTGTTGTGAAGGATGTAATCAGGGTGGAAGGGCGCAGAATGTTTGCTGCGGGGGGTGGCAAGGCAAAGAAGGCCTCTAAAGGAGGTGCAGCTGCTGATGCCCCAAAAGCATCAACACTAAGCAAAGAAGTCAAGTCCACTACAGTTGTTGGTGCCAATATCCTCAAGGATGGTGTGGATCCCAAAATCTTGCCCGACCCAGAGTACCCTGAATGGTTATGGCACCTTCTTGACAAACGCCCAGCACTGAGTGAGCTAAGAAGGAAAAACATTGAAACTCTCCCATATGAAGATCTCAAGCGCTTTGTTAAGTTGGACAACCGAGCCAGGATCAAGGAAAATAATTCTGTAAAGGCAAAAAACTAATCAGAGGTTTTTAGCAATGATTTTTTCTTGGCAAATTGTCTTGTGCAAGCTTTTTGTTTTACTATTTTTGGGATGCTTTTCAGTCATTAATGTTAGAGCTATGATCTTTTGGTGGTTTAGTCATAAATGAAAGTGATGACAGAGAAGATATGATCTCATAAATTGATTAGTTGTTTTTTACGCCAGGAAAATAAGTATTTGATTGGCTACTGCTTAGTAGTGTTTTGGTATTGATTAGAGTGTAGTAGGAAGATGCGCGGTGTCTACTCCACTAGTTTCTTAATTATGTTCTAGGGTGAATTTACACGTGGCACTACTTAATAAGACCTTAAATAGCAAATACCTTTCATATTTCAGAAATCTATACCAATTGCCCTTCTTGAAAGTTATATTGAGTTCTCCTTACCATTCGGCTATTGTTATAATTTTGAATAGAAACGTATTGATATCAACATGTTTGAAGATGGAAAACAAATTTAATCCTAGTATGCATCAATTTGTCTAATTTTCCCTTGGGCTTATGTTCTAGGGACTAGAGAATCCAAATGTCAAAAGATCAAAATATCATCCTTTTCCCTCTTTTTCTTTACTGGGTTCTTTTCCCTCGTTGGACAAAATCTTCCACTGCTGGCCAGACAATACTTCCAACAAGAACTCTTTTGTCGAGCTAACTCAATTATCATCGTCTTCTTCACTTCTTTTTTTCTCCCAAACCCAAATGTGATGCTTCTTTTTTGGGGTCCTCTAGATTCAGGTTGGCTTGAACCCAGATCTGATCCTTCTTCTCAGATTTGGATTTGATTGAACTCAAATCTGGTGTTTCTTCTCCATCATCTGGGTGCACCATTGACCAACTAGATTGACGACCTCTTCTTTAGTTTTTTCTTCTTTATCTTTACTCTCTGCCCACTACCAAATGGGTGTTTGGATTTTTCACAAACCAAGGTCTAGATTCATCAAACTAAAATGGCGATCTGGGTTCAGCTAACCTAGATATGGATTCACGCCTAACCCATATTGATATTTGGGCTGACAACCCGGCCTCCCCTATGAGAGCTCACCTGTTGACTGTTGCTGGCCAGAGAATATAAAAGGAGGAGGAGAAATATAAATTTGATCATGTAAAAAGGGACGATGGCAAAATTATGTGCTTGTTAGCTTTGTCAGGATATAAAAATGAATAGAAGAGAATTTGATACAACTTTCAGATAACAGGGGTATTTACTATATATTTTTGAAGTGTTCAAGATATTTTCTATTTACGTCACTTCTCTAAAGCTGACTAGGTTTTGTCACTGGTGGGCAGAATCTGTATCTGCCAAATGGAGAGCTAAGTTCCTGTTTCCTTTCACCTTGTTTTGGTTAATATTTTATCCATATATGCTCAAATTGCAAGGCTAGATATCATTCATGATCCTACTATTTGCATCTGTTCCACTTGTACCTCTTAATGGTTTCATTCATATAGTTTACAACTGATATCTCCCGGGGGAATTGTCCAGCCTTGTAGGGAGTCACTGGGAACAGCAAGACAAAGCAAGTGCACATATAGAAGGGTTCTCCTACAGGGCTAGAAAGGTTGATAGGGTTATCTAATACGGGTAAAAAGATAAAAATATATGTGTCCACAATACAAATTTGTAAGGGATGTCACTGTCTTCACCTCTTTCCCTTCTTATGGCCGCGACCACCTACTATCGTTGCCTTTGCCTCACCGACTGTCGCTGTATCTTTCGACAGTCGGCGAGACGATGGCAACAGTGGTCGGCGACGAGATGAGGCGAAGGCAACAGCAATCGGCGGTCACATCGTGACCATGGGAAAGGAGAGGCGAGAGACAAAGACTAGATGAGGGCATTTGGGTCTTTTAGTCTCATTCGATAAGATCCTCAATAAACCCTTTTGACTCTTAAGAAATTTTTCATATAGAGATAAGAAGAGGGAAGTTATATATTTATAGGATAAGTGACATTTGCGCAGAAAATTCATATTCATATAGAATGACATGATCATTATATTTTATAATTATAAATTCTTTTAGGGACTTTTCTTAGTGTCATTATTTTAGGTGAGAATTGTGAATGTTCAACATGTTGATACTCTTTCATCATGCAAAACAAAAGAGCCCATTGAATTATTCAGTTGGGTCCACAGCCACATCTCCCTGCCTCCCACCCAACTTCCCACTCCTTGCATCAAACTCTATCCCATTTGTAATTATTCCATTTTTCTCACTCATTTTTATCTATGATTTTTTAATTTTTTTATGAATTGAAAATGACTCTCTCCTAGCTTTCAGAGTCGTGTATATTAAAGATAGTCTTTTAATAGGTCACAGTGTTGTCCCACATGAAAGAAGAGGAAAAAAGAGGTAGTGGAGACAGAAGGATGTCGACATCAAATAATGCAAAATTGCTCTTAAAGCAAGGGGATGCAACCCACCACCACCACCACCAGGCATGCAGGCCAAATGCAGTGCTTATTAAAAGTTTTGTCTGAAGGCTACTTCCCACATGCCTGTCTCTGTCTGTTTTGGTCTTGGACTGCCTCTGCCTGAAGCAGTGTTTTCCAGTGAGCAAAAAAGCTTGCAGAGCTCTCTCATCCAAAACTTGATATTGGTGGCATTGGCTATACATATACTACATATGTATATAACAATGTAAAAAATCATTAAAAATTAATTGAAAAAAAAAGTATTTAGAGACATAAGAATAAAAATCATTAAAAACAGTATATTTATAATGTAAATGAATGACAATGAGTTAATAAATGGATGAATGTTATTTACTCATTTAAAGTTAAGATAATTATGAAAACTTTATATTTTGAAATATAAAAATGAAATTTATTTAGATAGCATTCGTTAAAATAAACTTTCGACATAAAATATGTATGAAAATTTTATTAAATAAATGAGTAAATAAAATAAATAAAAAATAAACCCCTAAAAATCTGTAGCATACATTTGAGACACCAAGAAACGCTTATGATTGTGTGTTGTCTTCAAAATTGATAAAAAGAAAACATAAAAAGTTTTGGCATCTTCTCTATCTCTAGCTCTATACCTTAAAACGAGTGCAATTTTGTTCATCCCTTTTAACGGGGGTAAACGTAACCCCCGTCAATGGAGGTTAAAAAAATAACTCATTTATGTTTTCTTTTTTTACTATGTCTCCACTCTGCGTCTTACTTCATTTTTTCACCTCCTTTACTAGTATTGATACACAATTGTTATTTAAAAAATAAATTAAATTTTTTTAAACTAAAATAAATAAATCTGTCCATGACTTAATTTTAATATTTATAATAAAAAAAATATTAATTAAACACTCATTATATGTTTCCAAGTAACATTGACAAATACAATAATACACTTCTTATCAAATACAATATTTGTTAATATTATTTTTACAACACAATATAATACAACATACTACAACAAAAACACCAAACATACCCTTAAAATCATTTTTTTTTAACTTTAAAAGATAAATATACATATATAACTTTATTTCTTTTTATTATTTATTTTTCATTAAAAAATTCAATATCCATACATGTCAAAAGAGTACCCCACATGGGATTGATAACAAATAAATCAAGTGAAACAAGCCTCTGCTCTGGATCATCAAATATTTTATTGATGCTTGAGGGTGCCCATTGTGACACCTCCAGAGAATCAAAATTACAAGATCTAAAATTTTTTATTGTTAACCAAAAATATATGCTTAAAATTGTCTAAAAAGAGAATTTATAACTCTTAAAACAAACATCTAGTCAACTATAGTCAGGATTTTCATTTTGAATGTTATTGATAATGTGCAACCTTTTGTTATAGTGACATACTAAATCTGCTTCAATACAATTGATAAGATTTTGTCTAATGCTAGCTATAAACAAAACATTAAACAGCTTTGTGCACATTCCATATATGTAATACATAGTGTTATGGATTATGGTTAGTTGCTCTTTTGTTATTATTTACATGAATATATTTATGTATTTATATTTATTTATCAATAAAAAAACATGGATTAGACTTTGCTTAGTGTTTAATTGATTTACTTGATTATTGCTATTAAAATAGGCATATGGTACCGTAAAGGTACCCTTTTAACATGTATATTTATCTTTTAAAGTTAAAAAAAAAATTGATTTTAAATGTATGTTTGTTATTTTTGTTGTAATATGTTGTATAATATTGTGTTATAAAAGTAATATTAACAAAAATTATATTTGACAAGAAGTGTATTATTGTGTTTGTCAATGTTATTTGGAAGCACGTGATGAGTGTTTAATTAATATTTTTTTATATTATAAATATTAAAATTAAGTCATGGAAAGATTTATTTTTTTAAATAGCAGTATATCAATACTAATATAATTAGAAAATAGGCATATATATATATATATAAAAGCAGGTGCATATATATATATAATTATATACAGATGCAATAGTCCACTTTAAATTGTCTAATAGTGCTTTCTGTAAGATTTGACAGAGTGGGGTTGTCTTCCCCCTTTTCCAGTAGACTGAATATTTTTTTCCTCAAAAAGGTGTGTCTCGGATCTACTTGAACCGAATTTAACTGAATCGAACTGACCGAAACCGGATCCAAACAAGTTGGTGGTTTACTTTTCCAAAGTGAGGATAATATTGTGCTTTACCACCTTCTTGAATTCCCCGCAGAGCAATAGATTAGATTCCAGCGGCGCCATTTCCCCATTTGCTTTCGGATTCAGAACCCAACCCAAAGTGACTTGACTATCCTCCATTGCGGTTGCCAATGCCGCCTTCATACTTCCCTCTGAGATGGGAAAGCACCGGAGACCAGTGGTGGTACGCTTCGCCGATAGATTGGGCAGCCGCCAATGGCCACTACGATTTGGTCAGGGAGCTGCTCCGACTCGACGGCAATCACCTCATCAAGCTTACCTCTCTCCGGCGAATACGGCGCCTCGAGACAGTCTGGGATGACCATCAACTGCTCGATGATTCCTCCCAGTGCCGCTCTCAGGTAGCCAGGAAGCTCTTTTCTGAGTGTGAAGCCAAGAGGGGCAAAAACTCGCTCATCCAAGGTGGCTATGGCGGATGGCTTTTGTACACAGCAGCCTCTGCTGGGGACTTGGGTTTTATCCAGGAACTGCTTGAGAGAGACCCTCTGCTTATATTTGGTGAAGGGGAATATGGTGTCACTGATATACTCTATGCCGCCGCCAGGAGTAAGAATCCTGAGGTTTTCAGGCTTATTTTTGATTTTGCAGTGTCGCCGAGGTTTTTGGGCGGCGACGATGGCGTAGAGTTGGAGGAGCAAATTGGAGAGATCCCTTCTGGTTATAAGTGGGAGATGATGAATAGAGCTGTTCATGCTGCTGCAAGAGGAGGGAATTTGAAGATCTTGAAGGAGCTTCTTGTTGATTGCCCTGATGTTTTGGCTTATAGAGATACTCAGGGATCAACTATCTTACATGCTGCAGCTAGCAGAGGTCAGACTGAGGTGAGATCCTGTAACATGTGCTTCATGGAATTTCACCCTTCCACTCTTTGGCCTCAAAATCTTGAAATCCTCAGTTTTTGTTTGGCAATGGCACATAAAAAATTGGGATTTTCATTACCATCCAATTTTAAGATTCTCACTCTGTTTCTTTACTTAAATTTGCTGTATGATTAAGCTCCAATGTTTCCTAGTTATGATTTTTGTCCAATGTAGTAGTAGTATTTGAGGGCATGCAACCCTGAGCTGCTCCTTTGTGGCTGGAAGGTCATTAGTTCGAGATGTGAAAATTGCCTCTGTATAAAATAAAAATACATCCCCCCGACTCTTGCAAAGCAGGTAGCATTGGGATGCCTTTTGTATAGTAGGATCTGAGGAAGCTGGTGATGGTCATCCCACTGTTTATGCACCGGCCAACTATGATTTTATTTTGCAAACGCATATACTGCTTGTTCTATTCCATTTTTACATAACTGTCATATTACTAATGAATCTACTACTAGCCTTTAGGAGCTAATTTTTGGTGCAGTTGGAGTAATAGATGTGAAATTCCTGCACATTGAGAATGAAATGAGACGCATCCTGAGGCCATCCTAAGAATTTGATTCATCTGTTTTTGTATTAGGATCAGCTAAATAGTTGTTTACCTGGATATTCGATAAGTTAAAGTCCTGTTCCGTCTTTATGTTGACACTTACATCCTTCCTAGCCTATGCTCCTTTTTTGAAAATATAGGGTGTCATATTTGCTTTTGAACAATAATCACGCAAATAGGAACCAATATTCACTATTCAGTGGGTTCTTCGGTGGGCCTACCCTAGGTTGAAAATCAAATCGAAGAGAAGGTTGTAGTGTTGATTGAGGTTATGGTCTTGCAAATGGTCATATTGCATAATTGAACAGATGTCTGTTAGAGAAGATATAGTTCATTCATCTTCACTTTTTGCAGTATGATACCATGTTAAAAATAAAAGCATCAAAATCTGTGAGATTGTACATCCGGAATTCTCATTGGCTATTCTCATAAAATCAAATCGAAGAGAAGGTTGTAGTGTTGATTGAGGTTATGGTCTTGCAAATGGTCATATTGCATAATTGAACAGATGTCTGTTAGAGAAGATATAGTTCATTCATCTTCACTTTTTGCAGTATGATACCATGTTAAAAATAAAAGCATCAAAATCTGTGAGATTGTACATCCGGAATTCTCATTGGCTATTCTCCCAAAGGAAGAAGACTAACTTGATCAGATTTTCAGTTATAACTGATTTTGTTGTCTGTGCAGGTAGTGAAAGATCTTATAGCATCCTTTGATATCATCAACTCCACCGACCACCATGGAAACACAGCATTGCATGTAGCTGCCCACAGAGGCCAATTAGCTGTGGTTGAAGCTCTAATTCTTGCATCTCCCTCATCCATTTATCTAAGAAATAATGCTGGAGAAACTTTCCTGCATATGGCTGTGTTGGGCTTTCAAGCTCCAAGTTTCCGCAGATTGGATAAACAAATTGAGCTAATGAAGCAGTTAGCATGTGGAAAACTGTTCAAAACAGAAGACATCATAAATGCCAAAAACAATGGCGGTAGAACTGCTCTTCATTTGGCTGTTACTGCCAACATTCATTCTGATCTAGTAGAGCAACTGATGAGTGTCCGCTCAATTGATGTGAACAACCGGGATTCAAATGGCATGACGGCACTTGATATCCTCAAGCAGCGGCCAAGTTCTGCGTCATCAGACACACTGACCAGACAGTTGATTTCGGCTGGTGGAATCTTCAGTTGTCAGGACGATACAGCAAGAAAAACCATAGCCTCCAATTTAAGGATGACAACTATGGGAAGTCCTGGAACTTCTTTTAAGATCTCCGATGCAGAAATATTTCTACACACAGGCATGGAAAAGGCATCAGATAACAGTAGCAGTCCAGGGTCAAGCTCATCAGCTGAACCGAGTACACATGACTCAACCATGGAAAACAACAAAGCATCGAAATCAAACTACAAAAATCCAGCTTCTCTAAATCATGCTGCAAAGCATTTGAAACGCCTGCTCCTTTGGCCCAAGACGAAAGATAGAAAGAACGAGAGGATGAACAGAATGACCGATGGAAGTTCAGCTGGAACTCCAGTATCACTCCGGCAAAAGTTTCTGAAGCCCTCTTGTCTTCCAAACAACAAGAGAACACTTGCAGTAAGAAGCAACCTTCCAAGTCCAAATGCAAAGAAGAAGTTTGCATCAGGATTACTGCATGGTGTTATGCTGGCCACGCCGCACGTTTCTGTTCCATCTCGGTCGCATTCTAGATCATTCTCAAAGTCGCCAATGCCCTCACCCAATTCCTTGGACAAACAGAAAGGTATCTATATTGAGAATGATGTTGCAGGACCATCTTCGACCAATCAAATCTCCATCGATGGAACAGCAAATTGATTCAGAAACAAGGTTATTTCAAGAAGAGCCTGATTGATGAACCAGTCCTTAATCAGGCCTATTTGTGAAAATACCAGATTGCATGCAAGAGCCAGAGAAAGTTACTACTAGGGTCCTGCCATATCAGTGGCATGTATGAACAATTAGATTGCATAAGTATGTATGAGCCTTGGGGTCATTAAGGAAACAGAATGCCAAGGCAAAGTCTTTCTGCAGGTCAACAAGTTCTATAGTTTGCTTTCTACCTTTTGTTTTTTAACTTTGCTGCTTAACTTTCTGTCTGAAGTTTGGCTGTTGTGATGCAATGTTCCAAGTCATTTTAAATAGAAGCACCTCATTTTCTGCAAGTTTGCTTATTTCTGCATTTGTTTCTTTTACTATTTGGGGCTTGGGGCTGTTCAGTTGGGGAAAACAAGGACCTGTTTCCCGGGAAATTTTTCCATGGAAAACAAAACATTGGAAATAGCATCGTATTGTATCTGGAAAATCTAAATGATATCCCATATATCATGATATAATTAGTTAGTGATGTTGGGTTAGTAAAATAATATAGTGTCATTGGTACAATGAAATATTTGTTTGAAAATGGCAACAGTAACAGAACTGAATGGAATGGAAACAATAAAAACATTTATTATCTATTTTAATCCAAGGACCTTTTTTTTTTTTTTTGTCTCCCTCGAAATCCGAGAGAATTAGATAGAATAAATAATGAACAATAATTTTATTTGTACACGAAATAGATATAATTTAGAAGTAAATGTCATTTCTTTCCTTCACAAAATTATCAACTAATTTTGTGTAAAAAATTTACTAATTTTTGTTGTAAATATTATGCTAGTAATTTTTTGAGTGTAGAAAGAGCATTTCCAGAGAATGAAAAACAAATTGGAAATTTATTTTTATTTTTTAAAATTAACTTTAATATTTTATAAAATTTCAAGTTTACCCTTCACTTCATTATACTCTCTCATTTGTTGTTTAATACTCTATTTCATTATTTTTCAAATAAAGAAAATCTATTATGTATAAATAGGATGCTTTCTCAACTATCATGTAATTGCCTTTTTAAGTTAATATAAATATTTAGTTTTGCTTATTTCATTATTTAACAAAATAAAGCTCGAAAAGTTGGCAATATGGGTAAAAGACACAGGGAAAAAAGGTCTAAAACGGATGGTATTTTGTAATAAATAAAAAGAAAAATAAAGAAAAATGTTTAATAACTTTTGAGCATGCTACATAAATAAATAATATATATATGAGTTTTGATCTACTAAGCAATGTTATTTAGTTTATACTAATCAGCATTAATGTGATAATTTAAATATAATAATTATGTGAGACTCATCTATTTAATTATTTCAGCACAATAACTTGATAGGATTGACCCTACATCATTATATTTGAATTGTCACATTAGCATTGTTTATAAACTAAGCAATGTTGCTTAGAAAATCAAAACTCTCTCTCTCTCTCTCTCTCTCTCTCTCTCTCTCTATATATATATATATATATATAAGAATATTTACAAAACTAAAAAAAAAAAACAGTATTTATCATATGATTTGAGGTAGGGGAACATTCCTGCCAAATATATTCATTTTGACTATTTAACATAATTTTATAAATAGATGTTTAATTGAGCTATTAAAAAAATATGTTAAGCCTAAGCCCAATTCTAAACTTGCACTGGATTTTATTAACACTCTTGATTAATTTTAGTACCAACTTCATCACTTGACATATATTATGGGTGGTCTTATAACCATATTCTGTATGGTATAATATCATGCCTACCTCTTCTATTAGTGTTAGAATGAAGCTTAAAAGTCTGTTGATGATATCCTGTTCATCGATAATATAACTAAAATTATAAAATATTTGCAGTAATAATAACCAACTTTGTTGTTCATCTCAAAACATCATGATGTCAAATGACATAGAAAAAAAAAAAAAAAATCGTGTGGCCAACCTCAAAATTAATACTGTTTTTATGGAGGGAGAGGCTTTAGAGGAGGCCCAGAACACAACCATCCATCTGTGGGGCAGAAGAGGGTGGGTGAGGTTTAAATTGTTGCAATAGTAGTTTTAACATACATTTTTATAAAAGCCCTGTAATTAAGCTAATAAGGAGAATTTATTTCACGAGCAATCCAGCAATAAGAATGTTGGTTCAACTCTGAAACCTTGTGAAGACAAATTAAAACAAGAATATATTGATCATCTTAAGATTGCCCTCAAAACCCAGAAGCAGAAGGTAAACACTACAGCAATAATATGATGACAACGAAAACAATAACAAGTGTGATAAATTTTGAACCTTCATCCCCCTCTGTATCCAAACATGATTGCAGCAGCAAGGATAAAAATAATATAAATGGAGTACAACACAAGACGAAGAACTGGTAACATGATTGTGACAGTGCGGCTAAAAGCATTCATAAACATAAAACATTATGCAAGTACACAACAAGATTAATGATACTCTATAACAAATTAGCGTCCACCCAAACACCACCTCAAGCACGAGCACAAACTTCCATTTTTTTTTTTTTTTTTGGGAATGTAACATGCATTAATCCTGGTATACTAGTGAGGGCAAGGGCAAGGGCAAGGGCAAGAAATCCTATACGAGAAAATGAGAAACCCATGCGCCTTGACACTACAGATCTGCTGCTGTTGTTTTAGAAAGGCTTTGATAGAAACAACTAGTTCTGACATTCTAAACACTTTTGTCTACTACGAATGCAAGAGTCCATCACACTCTTATACCAACCAGGTCGCTCCAGCACTCCACCGAAATCATACTAGACTAGTTTTAAGGTTTTCTGGAAACGTCACGTCGCCTGTATGTAGAACATTACATAAGATGCATGCCGATGCAACACGGTCATGACTGAATCATATTCAGTTTTGGCTCCATAGATTGAGGCAGCAACAGCCACGGAATTAATCAATTTGTCCTTCCTCTACATCATCAACAATGTTTGGAGCATTCGGTGGATCGACTTCTTCTTCCTCCTCATCCAATTTCATAAACAATCCAAGTTGTTCCAAAGGATTACTACACCGGAACTTGAAACTGCCCAGTCCATCTACGGAATGATCAGGGCTCGTCTCGTCCACAGAGCTTGGCAATTGTTCAGCAGGGGCAGCACTTAACATCTCCAAGTCTTCAAGAAACCTAGAATTCTCATTAATTTCAACAGTCTTTTCCATCTGCACAAGGGCACAAAAGTCCAATATGAGATGCATGGAGGACTGAGCCGTAGGTGGTATAGTTTTCTAAACCAATATATTCTATTTACCTTCAGTAGTGCCTGCCTAGCTGCCTCTCTTTCAAGCTCTCTCTTTCGTTTGGCTTCAGCTGCTGCTTTAGCTTCAGCTTGCCTACGAGCATCTTCGGCAGCCTTCGCTTCAGCCTGCAATCGAGCCTTCTCTGGTGACACATTAAAACAGATGCTAAGAATGATGATCATCCAATCCATCCACCTTCATGAACGAACATACTGATTTAAACGAAATAATAAGGAAAAAAAAAACAGTAAGATTTCAGTCCTATACCTTTCCTTTTCTGCATTTCAAGTTCCTCTCTCTCACGACATTGTTTTTCAGGATCCCCCTTTTCCCGCTAATTTCAGCCAAAGCAAATTGTGCACCCCCATTATCCACAAAAGATAACACACTGAAAGAATAAACTGGTCCAAATATCATAAATTATAATAAACATAATCATTCAATCAACCTGGCCAAGTGTCTTTTCCCGAGCTTTCAATATGGTATCAGCAAATCGATTTTTCAATACAGCAGTCCTGTAGAGCCTCTCAGGTGAAACTTGTCTTTCACCCAGGCCAGCCTCCCCTAAATATCACAAGAATAGGTAAGATACTACCTCTAGTATAAAAAGAAAGCAACAATCCATTGCATGCACATCATGCTTACCATCCTGGCGGCAATCTGAATCAACAGAGTCTGGCTTCTGGGAAATTTGTCCAAGTTGATCCAGACCACTGACAGATTCTGCACAGGTATGGGCAAGGGGCTCCTTAAGCAAGACAACATTTCTAAGCTATACTGAGAATCTAAAAGCTTATACCAAGGAGAAGGAAAAAAGCATGGAAGCAACAATGCCTGATCATCTCCCGTGCACTAACAAGATCTCAAATTAATTTCTCACGAGACATGCAGTCAGAGATAAGTAGGCCAGTAATTGGAGTTTGTAGTAGATGTTCATGTTATATAACTTGGCCCTCTTGACAGTACATTTTGACCAACTTAAAATCTCTATTAATTAGTATTCTTCTAATGAAAAGCAACTTTGTTCTTTTGGTTTGTATCCATAATTCCACTACTAAATAATTAATCAAATTTTATAAACTACAAAAATTATTGGAGTAAGAACGTAAAGATGAACGTGCATTGTATCAAGGACTGCGTCCTGGCAGTAAAATACTAGTAAGGAAATGGAGCTCCACAGCAATTACTCACATCAAAAACAGTATACAACTTATTCTGGAGAAGATAAATGACCCATTCACCATAAGTATGGATGTCCTATCATTCTTCCAGAAGTCACAAGATAGTGATAGTAATCGAAAATCAAGAATAAACTTATTATCAAATAATTTAGGAAGCAATTTATAATTTTTTCCAACAGTTGAGTTGATAGGACTACAGAAATTGGTTGTCCAATACTTCCAGTAATTAGTATATGTCTTTTCATTAGCTAAATTAATCAAACTTGAATTAGAGTCTTCTTGCAAGGGAATGCAGAGCCAATTCTTTATAGACATCAAAACCTTGACAAATTGTTGCAGCAAAATGTGGAAGCCAAAATCATGCAAAAAAACCCAACAGGTGACACAAACTTCTACACAGCAGACAAACACAATAAAGCACCATCACAATAGGAATCAGAAAATTTTGAAGCCACTCACGATTTTCATCTAGCAAGTCAATCGCACCTGCCTTTTCATCTAGATCTGTGCCAGGACCTGAGCTGTCCTGTAAGCAAGTAGTCATGGACTAAGGACACCATAACTGAGATCAAATAACATGTCATAATAACAACAGCTAAATAAATTCAACCCTTACCTTTGGTAGTTTTGCTGGAGTAGAAGCTTTGTCACCATCTGATTCACTTTCAGAAGAACTCCTAGAATCTGAATCTGCAAATGTAACAAACACATGAAAACAGTGATAATTAATAAGACAAAAAGAACAGTATAGATGTAATATAAGGAAGGAAACAGGCAATTATAACAATTGACATCAATAACTAGATATCAACAAGAAAATAAAAATAAACATATCAACTTGGCAAAAATGACAGAAACAAACAAACAAACTTAAATTTTTTGAATAAAAGATTTGCTGAACTAAAGAGGCTTAACCTATGCAAATAGAGAAAAAAAAAATCCATCTTAATAAGAAATCAATAAACTATGACCTAAGGCTTTGTATCTCCCAATTACCTACCACCGTTGAACTCAAGAATATATAAACACTTCTATTAAACTTTGATAGGTTTTTAATAAAAAAAATTGCATTGTTTTTTTCTGGATGATTGAAATTTCCATGAAACTTTGTACCACACTAGTATCCTAACCTCTACCAATAACTTTACACATCTATCCATAACATAGATTCCACCTTAATAAGCCATGATTTGAATTTTAAGGTGAAAAAGTAATCCCCAAAAGAGTGAACATTTATGAAGCACACTTGATAGACTTGAAGCAGTTTGTATACAGGACACTGCTTTAGTAGCACATCTTTGGAAATGTTAACAAGGCCATGCAGGATCCCTTTTCAACATCAATCATAAGCTATCCCCTTAAACAGAAAAGCTAGAAAAACTCGGTAGTTGGCACAAGGCAGTATTATGTTAATTCCATCCCAGCATTCTTTTCCAGCTCAATAAGCAACCACCATAGTTTATCCAGAGAAAGGCCAATAGCTCAATCAGCAGACACTACCCTTTCCAACATTCCTTTTCCTCCCTTTTTTCCCTCTCCCCCCCCCCCCCCAAAAAAAAAAAAAAATGCTAGGGAAGCAGGAGGGGGAATTGCCTAACTGTGGAGTAAGTAGAGTGTTCAAGGCTCATCACATCTAATCAAATCAATTAAATTCCTTCTTGTTTATGTTGCATGTCAGATGTGATAAACCAAAGCCAGACCATTCAAGTTACCATACAAATATCATAAGCTTGTACTACCTATGAGCAGATCAAGACAAATGCCAACACGGCATAATGAAATCTAGAATGCAACAGCAAAATTCCTAACATATTCTCTAACAATGCGCATGGAAGATGGGGATTGGAATGGAAATGAGTGGGCAAGAACTCTCCCATTTCAGAGAAATAATAATAGTAATATGAATATACTTTCCATCCATTTTCCTCCAAACTCTATTTTTTTGTCTCCCCTAAATAGAGAATGGATGGAATGAAAATAGATATAAAAGTTTATTTTTTGTGCATTGGCAACATTTTAACCTTAATAACTTTACAAAAGTTAAAATTTGCCTTTGACTTGACAAAACTCTATATTTCCATTAAGAGGAGACTAGATGTCATTCGTTGTTTAATATTTTTTTTTATTTTTATTTCATTCATTCCCATTGCTATCTCAGGCAAGAGAAAATATTTACATTACTTTTCATCCCATGCTCTCCCAAATAAGGGAAAACATTTTACATTCCATTTCATCTTTTCCATTCCATTACTAATGCTCTCACAAATAGAGCCCAAGCAAGTTATTGAAAAAATCAATAAAGATGGAAAAAGGTGTATCATTCATAACCATGATTTATTTTTAGAATCCTGATATTTCAAGACTCACAAACATGCTTTAAGTTTATAATCTTGACATTTCATGGCATTCATTATACGAAGGGCAGGGTAGTCAAAAACGTAGTGTGAAACAATTTAAAAATGTTGAGTTTGCCTAGAGTTTATGCGGTAGAAGATCAGTAAAGTGTTGAAGATTCTTTGGCTGGAAGATTAGAACAATTAGGGTTAAAATTACCAAGTGTAATTACTTAATAATTTAGAGGGTCTAATTGTAATATCCCAATAGTAGTTAGTTATATTGGGATGTCCGCCCATTTTATAAATAAGAGGGCATGGGAGGCAGTTGAGAATCATTCTGAGAGAGCTTCTAATATTGTCTATGATCGAGTGCTGGTTTTTCATTCTTGAGAAGAGAAAGGCCGAGTTTAGTCTTGTGTATTCTTGGGAGAATGTGTGTATGTACTCAGGGGTATAGATGAGGGTTTAGAGGCTTGATGTACTGATTGTTTTCATCCTAATAAAAGGCTGCTCTGTGTGGGTGTTAACTGCTGGATGTAGGTTTGCCAAAGGCATTCCAAACCAGGATAAATCTCATCTCCTTGTTGGTTTGTTTTATCTTTCTGCAATTTCTGTTTTGTCTGTTTTCTTAATTGGTTTCAAAGTTCTGTGAGGGTGCAAGAAGTCGACTACGAATTCTCGTCGGGTTGGTCTTTGTTTGACAGTCCTAATATCAACAAAAAAGGATATATAAACAGGAAGGGCCTTTCTCCCAAGAGAGTCAGCATTGACAAGATGAAAGAATCAGTCTATAAGCCCCAATAATGAGAATGACCGTTGCATGATACATGTCACACAAGTTTAGACCCCCCCCCCAAAAAAAAAAACTCTGATGTATTATATGACATATTAAAACATACGAAGTGCTGCCATTTATATGTAACAACCCATCCTCAGATAGTAAGGCTTGGAAGGAGCTGAAAAAAGTAAAACACGACAGTAAACAAAGACACAAGGGGTAAGCCCAAACAGAAGGAATTCATGAATCATGACTAGAAAGCATTCTAAAGCTAAAACAACAAGGATTTGAATGACAATGAAGCTCACACCCAAAAAAACAAAAAAGAAAATTTCATGTTTGTTCGTCATAATTAATAGAGAAATTAAAATTTGAGTGGCAAACATGGGAATTAAGGCTGGGAGTTGTTATCAGTGGAAGTTAATAAAATATTCATTGGAACAAGAAGGAATAGGGAAGGTTATGCATCCTATTCATTAGAAGTGGAAGCCCGCCCCAGTAGAATGGTTGGAATGCAATAAATACTTTTAAGGATGGGTCTGCAGAAGAAACATAAGAACCCATTTGGTTCAGGCAAGGATCAAGACTAAAATTTAAGAACCCAGAGTTACTCAACACCAGCCCACTATAGATACAGTGCCCTAAAATGACCTAGTATAGATCCAGAGTAGCAATAAAAAATTAGGGGTGGGCTGGGGGAGAAACATAAGAAACCTATCAGGTTCAGGTATGGATGAAGACTAAGATTTTAAGAAACTAGCCCTAACCAACACCTGCCAGCTACAAATACAGAGCACTTAGATGACCCACTGTGGATTCAGTGTACTGAAATGATCCTTGTCTAAAGTACCCACTCTGTTCAAAAAGAAAAATTTTCCTACCCCCGCAGCCACTGCTCTAGTAGTCCTTTTTGGCGCCACCATAATTACTTGATCAGTAGCTTTTTGCCAGAATAATCATCACAAAAGAATTAAACATGAATATAACATCCGCAGCCCCCCTCCCCAAGTACGGGAATAAGGGATACATAAACACAGGCGTGTAATTCATCAATGTATCTATTTGCAAAAAGTGTGTGCACATGTATTCTTGGCCCAACCACTCTTTTCAAAATATTAAATTAATTCCTACTCAGATCTCAAAGGCTCCTATTCACCCAATCACTCTTTTAGATCACAGAATAGCATTATAATTTATATACCAATTCTTGGTTTTGTCTAGTGTTAGCTGGGGTAGCCAGGTGAGATGTCATTGCAGGGGCTCGCCTGGATCATGGGCAGCCTGTTGCCATTGAACAATTGGATTGGGGTGGTTTAAGGAGATGGTCAGTGGGGAAATAGCGTCCCAAGTATCAGACTGCATAATTAAAGCACTTATGGAGACCCTATGGGACCCAACGGGAATGACACTACTGAGGATGCAAGGTGCTGCCCCTGTAGCAAACTCTTTGACAGGATATCAGATATAAGCATGTTGTGATTTTCTTTTTCCACTTTTATGTGTACAAATAAGAAGGTGAGCCTTGGTAGCAATAGTAATGATAATAACATCATAGGTCTGCATTGTGGAAACCAACTCTTTTCAAAACAAGTGTAAGGTTGACAAAAACAACCCTTCCCTAATCCTTGCAAACTGAGGAGCTTCATGCACCAGGGTGGCCCTTTTTTATATGTGCATATAGTGGGGGAGCCTGATGCACCATTCCACTGTGGACCATATGGGCTTTGGCATGCACAAACAGAGTGCAGGAAGGCCAATTACTGTTTTGAAAACTATATGAACATACATGACAACAATTGAAAAGCGTTATACAAAACAAATAAGATATTTGCAGCTGTTGAGTTGGTTTCCAAGGCATAACAGAAAGATTTAAAAGATTACAGTAATATTGTCCCCTAGAAAAGCTCAAATAGCAGTATATATTTTCACAAAGAGCTCTTTACTTAGCTGCGGAGGGGAATCAAGAGTCAAATAGAATGTGGGAAAACAAACCAGAATTGCCTCTGGGGCTGCCTGAACTGACACATTTACTGCTTCTAGGGCCTGTAACTTTTTTAATCTCTACTAGCGGACAGCTAGAGACAGGAGGCTCACTCCCACCAACATCAATATCTTCATCAATAGGATCATTCCCTGAAAAATCACAATATCAGCTACAATGATAGTGGCACTGGCAATAAAGATGTCAGCAATTCAGTCCTAACCAAAAGAAATGGTGATGACCTTTGCACAATTGCATGGATGAATTGCTAGGCCCAGATTCATGAAGTAACTGCAACCAAAGTGGAGAACAGACATCTCATGATAGAACATAGAAGTATTCTTAGTCAGAGGTATTGACTTTCATTTTGGAGGGCATATAAGTGCATACCTCTATTTCACAAGGTTCAGCTTTTGCCTGGTGCTGTTGTTTTACTTTCAGATACTCATCAAGAAGCTTCCGCAATGTGAACAAGGCATCGTGACTGAGATCATTAATATCAATTTCAATCTCATCCTCTCCAGTAACCTTTTCATTTGAAATCCGCTCTCTCAGAAACTCAACAATGCTATCTGGCAACTCCTCCAGCTGAGCCTCCAGTTCTCTACTTAACTTATGTTTCTCCTCATCTGTCATAATTTGTTTAACAGGGTCTCGCATGACTTTATGGTGCATTGACATGATTTTTGCCTTTTTTGATGGAGGCATTGGCTGTCTTCTCTCCTTTTCTTCATGTATACCTAATTTTTCTGGTAACAACTGGGAATCTTTAGGAAGTTTCTTTTCAATAACTTTCCATCTTATTTCAAAAAATTTACTAAGAGTATCAGCCATAAGGTGCACATCATTTTCAGGAGGATTGTAAGTCATAGCATTGGAGAAGGTTAGTCTGACATCAGTGGCAAAGTCCAATGGACTAGAGTACACACTTGAAGCAAGTTTGCTCCTTATTGTCCCTAAATCCATTGGATGCTTTATAACAGTGAAATAATCAGGGATGTTCAGCCTTACTACATCAACAGGAGAATTGAAAACCCAAGCATGCTGATGTTGCATTAACTTTT
This sequence comes from Diospyros kaki, assembly GCA_036245055.1. NCBI lineage: Eukaryota > Viridiplantae > Streptophyta > Magnoliopsida > Ericales > Ebenaceae > Diospyros > Diospyros kaki. The sequence goes on from BSEG01000016.1 coordinate 39,546,279, forward strand.
TCAGCAATTCCCCACACTGTTTAAGCAAAAGTGTACTTGGAGTGGTTGTTGTTGATGCCTGACCTGCAGACTCAAACCTCCCCGAAGTACCACGCTTCCAGCCACGCCCCTTCTGCCCTGGAGGCTGTCCTTTCTTCCCTGGCCCTGAAGTCAGCCCTGAAGTCAACCCCGATGGTTTCTTCAAGTTATCTACCGCAGTCCCATTTTGTGCATTACTACAACTAAGAATATCACTTGATGATGATAGCGTGACAACATTTGTTCGTTGCAACTCAACTCTTTTTTGGAGGATACGAATCTGCTCAAGTTCAGCTCTCAATCTCATTACTAAATCCTTTCTCTCCAAAGGTGCCATTTTTGATAAAGGGAGGACTTGAAAAGGAACACCAAAGCCATCGTGCGTGGCAAAATTCAAATTAATGCATTTCCTCCTTGGAACACTTGAATCCTCTGAAGCAGTGATCTCTGTGTCAACCTGTCCAGAGCTACCAGAGCCTTCCGACTCACAGTTAGGAGCAAAACCAGGAGCGCATACTCCAGGAAACCTATCCTTCTTTGCCATTATCCACTCGTAACTCAATTCCCAGTCTGCCTATGCAGTAAACTTCTGCATAACTTGCTTAATTCTGCAGATTTAGATTGTGGGACGCTTAAGGTGAAACTGCATACTTTAGTATACCTCATGATAAAAATGTAATAACGTAAATAAATACTTTAGGGTCTAGAGTTAGTAACAAATCCATACAAGATTTCTGTTGTTTTCTCCCTCACTTGTCTATTTTAAGGCGAATCTGATAAAAGTAAGACGAAAACGCATGCATTCTCTGAATTATAAGTGACTAATATGGTTTAGAAAATTCAATGAATCAACGAGTAGGTCTCAAACACGGCCTCTGCGTCCTCTGGTTTTTGCGAAACCCCAATACACACCGATAAACCCATTAGCAATAAAACACTGAAAGCAACTAGTAGAAATTCACACAAACCCTAACCTTGAAATCCCGACCCAAAAACCGTCCTGGAGTTTCAAACAGCGTAATCACTTAGCCAATCAGCGTCCAAAGGGAGGATAAATGCCACCGAGGAACGAAAGTTCACACAGAACAAGTGATACAACACAGCCCGCAAGTCGAACGCGTGTACCGACAATCAAACCGTTGATCAATTAACTCCAACCAAATCGAAGCTCGACGCGTATTCAGGTGGAGAACCCCGCTTGAAGCCCTAACATACGACGAACTGAACCGGTCGAAAAGCCAGAAATCACGCGAGCCGGATCGATGGACGCGGAGAGAAGAAGAATACGAACCCCGAGAAGCCTTTCTTAACGCGAGAGAGCGAGAGAGAGAAAGAGAGCAGTGAGGCTCTGTATTGACTTTAAAGCCTCTTGAGAGTACTCCTGGCCGTTGGATCCTCCGCTCGGATTATCCGACGGTGAGAAATTGGTAGTCGGGGTTTTCACCGCTGGATCTGGATCCGATGGATCAGCTCGGTCTGAGTACGGTAATACTGGGCTCTATTTAATTTGGTAACTTAATAATTGTTTATTTAAAAATGGTATAAATTTATTATAAGTTATTTTTATTATCTAAATATAACAACCAATCTATTTTACTGAGAACATTGTCGTCAAGTCATCTAAATTTAAAAAAATAAAAAAATAATTAAAAAAATAAAAAAATCCTTACACAAACACTTCGATATTTATTTCAAACGCTAAAAATGATAAAATTAGTATTAGAGACGTATCTCGTCAACAATTAGTATTTACTTATTTACAAAAGAATATAGAATAATCTTAATTAATTATATATTATAATTATTATAAATAACGCTTATCTTAATTTTTCCTAATCTTGTTACAATTAGAATTCTTACAGGTAACGTCTACCTTAATTTCTCCTAATTCATGTGGGATTATAATTTTTATGAATAATATTTATCTTAATATTCTGAAATCCTTTTAAAATTAAAATTTTTTATAAATAATTACTTATTATTTTTTTAAAATATTCAGAAGGACTTTTGAATATCAAAATTATCTACATTGTGCATTTGTTCACAACCCCCGATTATAGAAAAATTTTGCCTTCTAACCCAAAAAGATATTTTTTACTTTTTAATAGATTTTTATCTATAACATAATAATTTTTAATTATCAAAACGAAATATTCTTATTAAGCATTACATTTTATTCAATTAAAATGATAATATTATTATAGCATTTTGAGATGCCCTCTTTTGCGAGACTCTATTGATCGATCTCACGATTTTAGATAGAAGAGGTAAATCTGAATTTAATCCACAATAACTATGCAAAAAGTGGATTCAAACCTAAGAATCCCAAGTGGCCCACCACTCCCTGCTAATCACTGGAACAGTCCTAAGGACTTATAGCATCTTAAATCTTAATTACTATTACCCTAATAATGTGTAATTTTTACTGAATATTAATATTTTATAATTTTGTAATGTTAATAATTGTTCTGATATTTATTCACTATCTAATAAATATTAAAAAAGTAATGTTAATTATTATTTTAAAAATATGGTTTAATATTTGTAATTAAAATATATTTATTGTATTTTATTCTTAATCTCATCTAAATTCAAAATATTAAATTTGTTTATTAAATATTAGGTCTTATTTTCCGCTAAGAAGCTACCAGAAGCTTTCCAGTCCACGTCAGCAATGACGCGGCCAAAAAAGGGATAATTTCCACAAATTACTATTTTAAGCAGCTCACTTATTTTGATGTTCCAGATATTTTAAATTCAAAATAACAATTATACCCCTACCTTCTAGAAACACATCCCAGCGTCCAAGTGTAAGATTTTTGTATTATCTTTTATTTTTTAAAATTTTATCTTTATTTTTGAATCTTCAAATTAACGTCCTTTTTTATGTAAAATATTTTATATTAAAATAAATATGTATAAACATTTTAATAATAAAAATATTTTTCATCTTATTTTTAATTATTTAATTTGCATATAAAGATATTTTTCATATGAATAGACTTCATTATTTGATCAAAATAATATTTTAAAAAGTTGAGATATACGTAGGATGTAATTTAGGAGTGTGGCGGATGTAGTTATCAAATCAATAGAAATTTACTAATCGATTAAACTGAATCAAATTAATTGATTAATTCAAAAAATTGAACTAATTGATAATTAAAAAAATCGAAACAAAATTATATAAATCGAATCAAATTGATTAAACAAAAAAAATGTAAAAAAAATAAAAAAAATCAATGTAACTAGTAAAAAATACAAAAAAACCTAGAGATAACAAATGAGACAGGTGGCCCATGGGTCGGCCTGCCTCACAGCTTTGCCTAATACTGTAGCAAACGGACTAGGCCAGCTTGCCTAGCAAAATGTGGGTCGTGCTGAACAAGCAATATGTGGCCCCCAGGCCACCCCGACCCATCAAATGGCCCGTGAACCAGCCCACCAACTAACCCACTAAAATGGCCAGCCCGGCTCACCAAAAAATAAAAAAAATATTTAAAATATTATGTTTGCAAGTAGTAATTATAAACATATTTTAAACATAATAATTAAAAATAATTTTACAATAAACATAATTTTACTGTAATGTTTATAAACATAATGTTTATTATGTTTGTAAAATTATGTGTGTAAACATAATTTTACTATAATGTTTATCGTAATGTTTCTAAACATAATTATGTTTGTAAAATTATGTTTATGTTTACAGTAAACATAATTTAACGTAAACATAATTTTACAAACATACAAATTATAAGTAAACATTGTTTACTTATAAACATATTTTAAAAAAATATTTGTTACATTTGAAAAAAAAATTAAAAATTATGTTTAAAAAATTAAAAATAAATGGCCCACAGGCCGGGCCAGCCCGCATTGGCCCATTTTTTAAGGGCCAAAGGGCCGTGTCGGGCCCTAATTTTCATTACCTCGGCCCGCCTCTCTCGTGAGCCAAATTCAGCTCAACCCACCAAATGGGTGGGCCAAGCGAGAGGCGGGCTGGCCCGCCCATCTGCCATCTCTAACAAAACCTAAGAAAACGACGTCATTTTATAAATATTAAAGCAATATCGTTTTAAAGTTTGATTGGTTCAATTATTTCAACAAAAAATATTTTTTTTAAAAAAAATAACTGAACCGAATGAACCAAACCAACAAGTTTGGTCAATTCAGATAAATCAAAATGTTACACTCTCTTAATATATATATATATACATGTTATACATATACTTGTACATTATATTGCGCCTAAAAAAATAAGACCCACCATAAAATAGGCCCAAAAGAAAGAAGTATATATATAAAAAAAATTGTCTAGGAAACCTTCCTAATACAATTGTCCCGAAGACCTCTCACAAGTGCCCTAGGGAGACCTTTTCGGAGACTACTTTTGGGTCTAGAAATATGTCAATCTAATATTTAATGTCTTTGCATAAAAATTTGGAATAAATAATTCGAAAGACATGAATGTTAATCCATTTGTCAATTTTAATCTCTATAAATAAAATGTTATTCATCTAATTGAAGTTAGACAAAAATTCAACTCAAATTATAATTTTTTTTTTATACTCTTTTGGAGACTAAATGAAGCATAAAAGGGCCTCCACGAGAGATATCACATGCTTCTAACTGCTTTATCTTTTACACGTTTCCCAAAATTAGAAATTCGAGATGTATATTTTCTCGTAATTATAAATTTATTATTATAATTAGACAACAATAATATCTATTTATATATATTTACGCAGAACTACACATACATATATTTAACGGATAGAGAGATAGGGAGGGAACTTGATAAAAATAAAATAAGAAAAGAGACTAACAATTTTTGAATTGATAATTTATTTTTCTCGTTCCTAGGATTTTGATATTTTTTATTTCACAAAAATATTTACTATAATATTTGTTAGGTAAAAAAGTTAAGTTGGGCCGGAAAGGCATATTTATAAAATCAGCCTGCCCTACTTCTCCTGGAGGTAGCCCAACCAGGGCCCAAATTCATATAGCCCATCAAGATATGGGCTATATCAAACTATATAAAATATATATGTTGAGATAACATGCCATATATTTCTTGAAAATATTTTGGTTAAAAAATATTGTGTGTAAGAATTTGTTTTACATAAAAATATTTTTCATATTAAGCTAATGTTTTGTGTATTTATGTGCCATTTTTCTTTATCTCAAAGCAAAAAATGACTTACTAAAACTTAAGGTAAGTTGATTTTTATGGTTCAATTAGTATTCAAAACATCAGACTAAAGTCTTGGACTAATAAGAGTTCTTATGAGTTATGACTAAAACCCGATAAGGGTTCTTATGAGTTATGGGTCCTTAAGGCAACGATCCTTTATTACAAGTCAGCTAGTCTTTATCTTCTTCAACAACGTATGATGTTAGTGATAAAGAATTTTTCGTTTTTCCCACGGAACAATTTCAAGTCTAAAACTCATCATTGTGATGAGCTCTAAATTTGAAGAAAAGCTTGTTTCCAAGTCAACTTTTTGCTTATTTTTTCCCTCACTCTCCAAAGCAAACCTATTTTTTCTCGATATTCTTTCCCTTCCCTAAATTTGAATCAGTCGATTCATTATACAGGCCACAACTTTCTCTTTCTTTTTCTTTCCTTTCCCCAAACTTGAATAAGTCGATTCATTGCACAAAGGCCACAACTTTCTTTTTCTCTCCATGACTAACAAAGCATTAGTCTTGATTGGGCATAGGTCTAGTCTCTTAAAACTATCATTAGCCAAGAACCTAATTTTTATTTTTTATATTTGGATTAATTTTAGTTTTGAATTAAATTTTAATTAGTGTAAATTTTAACTTAATAAAGTTTATTAATTTAATTTTAACCAATTAAGGTTTAATTAATGTTGCTTCTCACAAAGGAGTTGTCCAAGTAAAAAAATGGAGATCTCCATAAAAATAACTCAAATTATAAGTGACTTAGATGTAATTTACTCTATTTTAGTTACATTGCACATTGATTTCATTTTTTTTTTGTTTTTTTCCTAATAAAATCAATGTGCCACAGCTCACAAGTGGCATGAAATCATCACGAATTTCATTGCTTCTCCTTGAATGAATAATTAAATGAATCAAGACCTTATACCAATTAAACAAAAAGAATTCTCAATCAAAATATTGATGGGACAAACTAAGTGACATCATTTTGAGCACATTTTAATATGCAGATTCTACAAGACTTAATACATATAATACCTTCTTAACACTAAAGAATATACCATTTAGTTCATTATGCGTAACATATCAAAATTTGATATTTTAACTATTAAAAATTATTACTTTAAGTTCTTATCGTGACAAAATATTAGCGCTTGTATGAATATGTCTATTTTCGTAAGTGACGCGCTATGTAGATGACTAGTTGACGATGTTTGAATAGTCTGATTGGTTTGTTGTGCTCTCTCAATAATTAAAAAATATGACGTTTGATCTTTACTGTATATAAACAAAAAATATCAAAACTCTGTATCTCAACTATTAAAAATTATTACTTTAAATTCTTACCTTAAGACATAAAAGATGATATAAACATAAGAGTGAGAAAGTGATGGAACCGAATTCAATAAAGAGAAATAATAGAGATTTGTTCTGTTATATTTTGTGATTGAGAATAGAAGAATATAGCGTATTTTGGATTAGTGATTTAGATATTTAAATATTTGGCATTTAAGATTTTTTTTAAGTTATGGGTAATTTAGTTTTTTTCATCAATATAAATTTTAATCTAATATGCCACGTTGACGTGACTTGTTTATGACAAGACACTTTTTCATTTCTATATGTATATTATATTGTCAACTCTAAGTTAGGATAAACACTTAGGGTGCGTTTGATTGTAAGGGTGGAATTTGGATAGAAATAAAATGAATTATATGAAATTGAATTATCGATAATTAAAATCTAAGAAAAATATCAATTGAAGGTGTTTGACTGACTTAATTTTCTACCTAAAAATTGTTATATTTTTTCAACTTTTGGTATTTGATTGTTACAATTTTTCATAAAAATAATTATATATACACATGCAAATAATTAATAAATACACAAATTAATAATCAATACATAAAATAAATTAAATATACATACACAAAATATTTAAAAAATAAATTAATACATACAAAAATATGCATACACACGGAAAAGATGATAAAGAGTCGCTATTGCCATCGCCGTTGTTAATGGCTGCCATAGCCACAGTCGCCGTCAATGGCCGCCGCTGCCACCCTCGCCGTTCACCCCTTGGTCGAGCACCATTACTCCATCAATGGTTGTTGTTCGTTTGCTTTTTCTGTCGCTCGCTCCATTATTGGCTGTAGATCGCTCGCTCGCACTCGCTCTCAGCCATGGCTTCTTACTGAGCTCCAGTCACTACTCATCCCCTTATCTCGCTCCATCCCTGGCAGTAGATCACTCTCTCTTTCTCTCTCTCTCTCTCTCTCGCTCGTCGTTCACACTCGTTCTCAGCCATGGTTTCCTAAGGAGCTCCAGTCGCTGCCCCTCCCCCTCTCTCGCTCCATCGCTGGCCGTAGATCCCTCGCTCGCACTCGTTCTCAGCCATGGTTTCCCACTGAACTCCAGTCGCTGCCCCTCCCCCTCTCTCGCTACAAATCGAAGGTTTTCCTCATGCCTGGAAAACAATTTATCTCTCCCACCCTAAGAATTCATTTTCCAGCAAAAGTGAGAAAAGATGATCACGTGACCCTCAAGTGAGAATTTAATTTACTTAGAAAATTAAGCAATCAAACACTACAAAAGCTATAAATTAGATGGAAAATAACCATTTTCTATGGAAAATGTGGCCAATCAGACAGGCCTTTAAAGTAATATTTTTTAATAGTTAAAATATGGAATCTTAATACTCTTGTACATTAAGCATCAAAAACCATAGTTTTTAATTGTTGAAGGAGCATAACATACTAATTAACATATTTAAACACTGTCAATTACTCATTCACGTAGTGTGTTACTTTTAAAAATATGTGCATTCATAAAGACCAGTAAGAATTTAAAATAATATTTAATTTATAATAGTTAAAATATTAAATTTTAGTATTTTGCATATCAAATACTAAATGTCATATTTTTAATTGTTAAGAGGGTGCGTGGATTTTATTATTAAGAATATCAATCAACAAGCCCCAAAAGCATAAGTCGAGCGATTAGATGAACAATATGTCAGTGTTAATCTGGTGGATTGCGAGTTTGATTCTCGCTTTGATTAAAAGTCAAATGTCTAATCTGCGATTTTCCTTTCTTGATGTATCGAGGGTACGAACATCAAGAGCCATGCAAGAACGGTCATACCAAGAATATCAATCAAAAAATTAATCCCATGCTTGCCTTCGATCAAGAATATCAATCGAGAAATTATCCTTCGGTGCGTGAATTTTATAATTAAGAATATCAATTAATAAGCCCCTAGAGTATAGGTCGAGCGGTCAGATGAATAATATGTCAATGTCAATTTGGTGTGTTGCGAGTTTAATTCTCGTTCTGCACAAGGGTCAAATGCCCAACCTTCGATTTATCTCCCTTAATGTAATTGAAGGCACGAACATCGAGAGTTATGTAAGAACGATTATCTCAAAAATATCAATTAAGAAATTAATCCCATGCTTGATTAAGGAATTGGGTTGGGTTACCGTGGAATCAATTTTGGTTTGGATGCAACGTCTCGTGTGTGCAAAATCTTAAGGGACAAAGCCTTTTTAAAATTATATTTGTTTTACCGACAAGTTAATTGTGAAATAATATATGTCTCTTAATAAGAGGTATCAGGTGTCACGCTCTTCTTTTTATTTTATTTAAAAAATTATTTATATATTAAATATTCAAGAATTTTAGATAAATTATTGTGGGACATCTCGCTTACTTGTTAAAAGGTCAAATTATATATATATAAAAAAAATGCAATTGTCTAAAGGTAAAAACACACACTATTAAATTTACTCAAATTTACTCATTACTCTCCCATTTACTCTTATAGTAATAAATTCGAAATCATTATTCTTTGTTAGTCCATTTGAAAGGCAACCCATTTGAATGGACCCATCTCCATGTGTTTCCTTATTCCCGGGTCATGGTCCTCATGGATTGCCTTTAAGTAACCTTTACCGACAAAATATATTTTAATTTTTATAATTATTTATTTTTATTTAAATATTTAATTTTTTTATTATTACAATTTCACCGATATATTATATAATTTTGAATTAATTGTATATTTTAATAAATTTGTTAAAAATAATAAATTTAGAAGTGTAATTGAAATAACAAAAAATTTAAGAGTCTAACTGATTCAAAATTACATAATTTAAGTGTGTTTTTTAAAATAATAAAATATTTAAATAAAAATATAAATAATGAAACTAAAATAAGTATTTGGCTAACCTTCTTTCTCAGTCTCGTTTTTTTTTTTATTCACCTGGGATATCTGAGTTTCGTCCGACTAATCTCTAAATACGAGTGACATTTTCCTTTAATACGCCCCTCAGTTAAATTTTAATGTGAACACAATCTATACACTGTAACATTCTGCATCGACTAATAGGAATAATGTGAACAACTTACCCTAATAGACATACGTGAACTTTTTAGGGGTTACTCATCCTTGAACTTCCTCAGTTCAAGCACGCTTAATACGAAAGTTCTTTAACTGTGATGTCACATCTGTCACATACCAACTATATACTAAACTTTTAATTTTTAAAATTTAACATTTAGAGGATAAGGTTTTAAAAAATAATACAAATAAATTATCATTTTCGGATCTAAGCTGCACATAACGTAAATAAAAAATAAATATAATATGAAATTAAAATAATTAAAAAATATATATATATATAAATAAAAAATAAGATTTTTATGTAAATATAAAAATAATTATTTAATTTAAAAATAAACATAAATTTTAAAAATAAATTAACAATGAAATGTGTTTTTGATATTTTTTTAATATTATAAAATAATTTTAAAATTATAAAAATAATTTTTTCAAAACATTAAAAGTTTATAAAAAAATAAAAAACATTAATTTTATATATATTTAAAATTTAAAGAGGTGAGAGTTGGTACATGAGAGGCAACCAATAAGCATCCAGTATTCTGGGACAACCGGACGCTACAAATATTTTAGCGTGACGTCACCCGATCGTCGTGCCACCCATCCCGCCATCCACGCGGCGCCCATCCCTCCCAACACTCGAGAACGTCAATATCTCACTCCCCCACGCGGTGGGAGGGGAGCGTGAGAAGAGGGGAATCCACGCGTCGGGCTTCCAGGACATTCCAAGAAAAGCGAAGTTCCCACTTTCACGAAGGTCACTTCGATCGAGGCACGTACTTACGTGTCCCGCCTTTTCTGGCAGTGGCCGATACGTGTCCAACTCCTCATTGGCTGCCCCTTCCGCCCAATCACGCCCCTCGAATTCGTCGGATTCACTCCTTTATCGCCGGCCCCACCTGATCTGTCTCCGCCAATCGCCGCCCTCCCTCCGTTGCCCCGCTGTTGCCCCAGACACGTGGTGCCACTACGCTCACCGTACTAGTGTCGTTATGATTATCTCATCTGCGTCTGTTGGAGCCCAACACCAACCCCAACCCCAACCCCAACCCCAACCCCCGGAAAACCCGAAAGGCAGAATGAATAGCGTAGAGAGACAGAGTGGGGGATGAGCGGAGGAGGCGGTTTTGGGGACCGGTGGGGTGGTGGACGGAACGACAAGACGATAATCAACCGGATAATGCTGAGATTCCGGCCGATTGCGCCGAAACCTCCGGCTGGGGGATCTGGGTCCGGTGAATCGGCGCTGGAGAAGGAGGCGGAGGGGGTGGGGAAGGGGAGGACTAAGAGGAAGTACGTGAAGGGGAAGAAGAGTAATAATAGATGCAAGATAATAAGAAAAGCGGAGAGTGGGAAAGACGGCTTTGATCGGGCCGTCTTGACGCAGCAGCTTCTGCCGGAGATCTCCTGCCGGAAGGACTACACCAGCAAGGCATCTTACTGCCCCCTCGATTTTCCGATGATCCGGGAGATTCAACAACGACCCACGTGTTTGAGCTTCGGCGAGAACCCGGAAACCAGCGCGTCGACGATCGGTTTGAACGGGCCAGATCGGTCAGATCTGAACGAGGTGGCGCCGCCAGGAGAGGCGGCGGAGTCGTGGGTGACGGTGGAGTCGGTGACGGAAACCTGCATGGAGGGAGGAGGGTTAGGGTGTACCGACGTGGAGATGATCAAGAGCCTTGAAGGAGACACGTGTCCGGGGTTCATATCGGACGGCTTCAACAGGGTCCACTGGATAAACCTAGCGTATGGGAAGATGGTGTGGGGGGAGGAGGCCGGCGGAGGAGGAGGAGGAGGAGGAGCTCCGCCGGAGACGGCGGTGGGGCTAGTGGTGAAGGCGGCGCTGCCGGTTGTGTGCCCGGCGTTTGCATGCCGCGTGAGAGTGCAGTACAGAGGCGGGAAGAAGGAGAAGCTTTCACAGACGATGCCCTGTGATGTGTGGAGGATGGGCTTTGGAAGGTTTGCATGGCGGCTGGATGTTAAGGCTGCTCTGAATTTGGGACGTTGACCGGAATGGCGGCCAACGCCGGGCAACCCACGGTTGATTCGTCCATCCAACTTTGTATTATCAGGTAAATTAATGTTCCAATTATAAGAACCAAAAAACATCGGAATCCTGCAAGCCAGAGGGAGCTGCCAATGCAAATGACAAGCAATTGATGGCGGGTGCTTCTCTCTCTCTCTCTTTCTATCTATATATCTATATATGTTTGTAGAAATTAATCTATCCTTAATCTTTACAAAGCAAGCTTGTGAGAACAAGACTCGGAGAACTGGCCAAAACTGTATCTTGAAATGGCTCTCTTGAGGGTTCCCTTGAAGAAGAAGAAGAAGAAGATAGAACATATAATTGGAGCTTACATATATATAAATATATATATATATATAGCTGTGAAATGTGTTTGTTTTGGCTAAGATGAAACCTATATATATATATTTTGACAAAGAGGGGCAGCCATCAGCCTTAAAGCTCCCAATAGGACATGTTTGAAATAAGGTAGATGACAATGCCCTTTATATGTATATATATATTTGTATGTGTGTATGTGTATAGTTTATGTGTAATTAAGGTCTCACAAGTCACACAAGATAGAATATAATTGAAGACAAGGATAGCCAATACAAGATATATAGAATGGGTTGGGTTGGAGTCCCATAGTTGGATTTGTCAACAATATAACATAATAGATGTAACACAATATATATAACATAAAGTTAGATTATAAATATATATAGAGATGATAGGAGAGTTTAATTTTCTTTATCTTAAGTTAATTTCATGCAATAAAATTAATTATGATCTCGAATCTTAGGGAGAGAAATGTGAGTAAACTTATTGTAGTAAAAAAAAAAAAAACACTTTTTAATGATAATATTGTCAAGTAATCAAATAATCATATCTATAACTTTAACATAATTCATATGTAATGCAAGTTAATTGCTATAACTAGGCTACAATTTCTTACTTAGTAGACACTATTTTAACTCTTCAATATAATTTTCATCATTAACTAGGGTTTGGAAACTAATGGTGCATGCTTCAGTATTATATATGTAAATAGTTATTGTGTTATATTATTAGCTTGCGTCGCTACAACAATTTTGAGATTAAGAGATATGTAAAATTGTCCTAATATATGGTTTATTAGGACATTTTAACTATTAGGGCACTAATAAAAGTGTCGCGTGTAATTATGTCTCAAAAACTTATTGAGACATTTACAAATACTGTGTAAATTCATCAAGATATTCCTCTTAATTTTACATGTAGTGACATTTAAAAATACCGAGAAAACAACTCTACATTTAAGCATGTAACAACATTTAAAAATATCTCAAAAATAAATGTGATTTTAACTGTTTTGAGGTCGCAAAGCCTTCATTTCTGCATGATCTCTCTTTTCGTGACATATGATGCTCTCTCCCTTGATTGATTTTTCTGGCAAGGCTTTTTCTCCTTGTGCGACCATGTGGTGCCCCATGATACGGTCGCATGGCAGGCTGAAAAATAACTCCAACATGCTTATTTCTCCCTTGGCTAGAACCCTAGACCTCTTCTTCCTCGTACGCGTGTGTGACCATATCTGATATTCTGCAAGGCTCCTCATTAATACTTGCACCCATATTAATTTTATAGTAAATCGACTCTATTAGGATACTTTATCAAAGTGTCTCATTAGAATTATTTTATTAAGACATTTTATCAAAGTGTCTCATTAAAATTATTTTATTAAGGCATTTCAAAAATTTTGCTCTATTAAAATTATTTTATTAGGACACTTTATCAAAGTGTCTCATTAGAATTATTTTATTAGGGTATTTCAAAAAAAATTTCCTATTAGATTTTTCTATTAGGGCATTGCATCGCTCCGTCTTATTAGAATTATTTTATTCTAATATTTTTTTTAAATTATGTCTTAAAATAATATTTCGTATGACACTTTTTAAAAAATGTCGTAAAGAGAATGCCTTAATCAGTGTTTTTTGTTTTAGAGTGTTAGAACAACTATAAATCAATTTTACAATTAATGTAGTATATCTAAGCAATAGATTGGCATGGGAAAACGTTGAATAACATTAGAAATATTTAATTTCTCATTTTGTTATATCAAAGGCATCTAGGGCATTTGGTTTTCCTAAATATATCAAAATAATATAATTTCATCTAGATTTTAATAACTTAGCAAACCTGTTGTAGCCTAGTCCCCGAGGCAGTTCCCTTAAGAGAAGTCCTTGGAAAGATCCTCGAGAAGCGTGCCAGTGGTCGAGGCAATTATTTATTTGATTCTATCATTTTGCTCTTATTATTAGATCCTCAATGCATATTTATAATCCCATAGAAATTTGTATAAGTTTTGGATACCTAAAATGGATGTTCTTGTCAAGATACAACAAATAATTTTATTTGAATGAAAATGTTATCGTCAAGTCATGTGAGTCTGCAAGAAAAAAAATAGTCAAAAGGCGCGTTTATAATCCAAAAAGTCATTTTAGACTCTTAGGTTTTTGTCGTTTTTTAATGAATTTTTGTTTATGACAAAACAATTGTTCTTTACTATTTTATTTGAGTTTATTGGATGGAAGAGTAGAGTGTCATGATTTGCCCTTATTTCTCTTTCATTTTAACAGTTGTTATTGATATTAGATCATTCTTGCGCCATGGCATTTTGGGTTTTTAAATCGTTTTCATGCTTTTGCATTTCGACTTTTAGATTGTTCTCGCATCTTTATGCTTCGATTTTTAGATCGTTCATGCATTATCGCGTTTCAGTGTTTGAATTGTTCTCATGCACTCGCGCTTCAATTTTTGGATTGTTCTCATGCCTTTGTACTTCAATTTTTGAATCATTATGACACATTCGCATTTCAGTTTTTGGACTATTCTTCCCATTCGTGCTTCAATTTTTGTACTGTTCTAGTGCCTTTGTGCTTCGAGTTTTAGACTCTTCTCATGCCTTTGCGCTTTAATTTTTCGAAATGTTAAAAACGACATTGATTTTTCGAAATGTTAAAAACGACATTTCTTTTAATGGCTTTTATCTATAATACAACAATTACTCACCACTCTTTCATTCGAATTTCTTGAATGAAAAAGTAGACTGTGTCATGGTATGCCTTTATTTCACTTTTATTTTGATAATTGTTATTGATATTAGATCATTCTTGTGCTTTAACATTTTTGGTTTTTAGACTCTTTCATGCTTTTTATCTCGGCTTTTAAATCATTCTTGCATCTTTGTGCTTCGATGTTTAGATTGTTCATGCGCTATTGTGCTTCAGTGTTTGAACCGTTCTCGAGCATTCGCGCTTCGATTTTTGGACCAATCTTGCCCGCTTGCGCTTTAGTTTTCGGACCGTTTTTGTCCCTTCGCACTTCGATTTTTGAATTGTTCTCGTGCATTTGCGTTTTAGTTTTTAGACTATTTTAGTGTCTCTGCATTTCGAGTTTTAGACCGTTCTCATATCTTCGTACTTTAGTTTTTTGAATCATTTTCATGCCTTCCATTTCAATTTTTAAAAATATTAAAAATAAAGTAATTTTTAACTAAATTTTTTATTTTTTTAGTTTATCAATTTTTTGATCTGTTTGGTTTTTTAAATTTTTTTAATTTTTATTTAGTCAATTCGATTCTATTTTTTTAAAAAAATTAATTTATCCATTTTGAACAATTTAATTGATTCAGTTAAAAAAATATTAAAAAAAGTAATAATGTTAACTATAAACGTATTAAGTAAAAAGACATTAATTAATAATAAAAATTAAAAACATTGGCGGCCCACGTGGTGCTGTGATCAGCCAAATGAACGTCCACGTGTCCCGACTTTTGGGAGATGCTCAACCGCTCTCTGCCGCCCACGTGGGAGCGCTTTTCACAAGATTAATATTATTTATTCGAATTGTAATTATTCCGTGTATTATTAAAAAACTAATGCTGTGTCATCATTGGATGAGCTGTCGTTGTCTAACTGTACCCGCACGCGGTGGACACAAACCTTCCATTGATTTGAATCCGGACGCGTGGCAAGAATCCTAGGAAGGCAATGCCTGAAATATAACGAAATAGTCCATGAATTGGCCTTAATTGCACTTTCGTCCTCGGACTATCCTCCAATCTCACTTGAACACCTTCTCTGGTTTTTCTAGTTTACGCTCAGAATAATAATTTGTTGCCAAAAATGATTAATGGATTTTGGCATTAATTTTAACTAATTTTATTCTTAACGAGCGGTGAATGCACACGTCACGAGCCGAGGTTAGCACGACACGATAAAAGAAATTATCCTTAATGAGTTGAGTTATTTTAGATTTAAAATAAAAAATTAAAAGATATTAAAAATAAATTAATTATTAATATTTCATACTAATATAGATACATCTTATAATTTATTGATAAGAATATTAATTTCTTAATATTATTTTAAATTAAAAATAAAATATAATAAATGCATATTATTTAAAAATATGATATAGTTCTTATATTTTAACTATTACCTTAAAATAATGATTGGTGTATCCCTTAAAATATACTTTTGATTATTTGTGGGTGTCAAATATAAATGTATTTCAACGTTCAATTGTCAACTCGACCCTTATTTTTGTTACATGGTGCTAAAATAGTTTTAGTGGATTTAGACGATTTATTATTGTGTTATATTTTAGTTAGTTTAACAAATATTAAATGTTAACTGCTAAGTATTAAAATTTAACTAAACTTAAGAAATTTCTAATTTTTTTTATCTTTTTGTTCTTGCGTTCTTTGTTCTCTTAGGTGAAGCAAAATTGGCCTCTTTGTTCGCACTCTCCTAGGTTGGTTTAGTCAAAGTCAATTTGCAAGCAAAAAAGGCTACTTTTATTAATTCGAAAATGATATGCTCAAAAATAAATTTGATAAATATTTTTTAATAAAATTCATAATAGTTATATTAAAAAAAATCACTTAAGTCTTCATGTTTGGATGTAGTTTGTTTCGAAAATATATATATTTTTTATTTTTTAATGTTTGATAAACAAAAAAGATGAAAATATTTTGATGATACCTGATAATCAATTCATTGACCAAACCTCTAATTAGATTATGCCTCGCTCGGCCTTAATAGTCTCGTTATACCTCAATCCATAAAATTGGCCTCACTCGACCTTGGTACTCCACAAGAAATTTTTTAAAGCCCGAGGAAAAAAGATTTTTGCAAACTTTAGCAAGTCAATCTTGGTCAAGATTGGATTTCTATAATCTAGCGATCAACTCAAATTTCGATAACTTTGGGATAAACCTTATTTCCTACATCTTAGAGAGATGATGTTCTTAGTCTATTCGAGTTCTTTGAAAATAATGATTAACTAGATGTTATTAGACATTATGGCATGTGATTTTAAGATGGCGTGAGTTTTTGTCTTTTTTTCATGACCAATAAATATTTATGATATTATTTAATAAACTATTATATTTATTGTGACACTTATGTGTTAATATATTATATAATAATATATTAAATATACTCCCATTTTCTTTCTTTCTTTTCTCTTTCCCACACAGATGCTTCCTTCATGATCATTTTTTTTTTAAAGTGTAATAAACTTTAGAAAACATTTTAAAGATGCTCTATAAGGAAAAACACGTTTTTTTTTAATTTGAAACTTACTTGGAATTTTATAATCAACAATTTTTTTCTTTTTGCTTCTTTTTTTCTTAGTGTTTCATTTGTAAAGAATGTTTTACAAAGGCAAACATATCCGACCTTTTCTTTTGCCTTTCTCATCTTTGCCACTACGACAACAAGCACCACCAGCACTTTCTTTCTTGCCACTTTATTCCTTTCCTCTTGTCATCCTCATCTATCAACCAACACCACTGCACTTTTTTTGGCCATTGTGATAACAACTCATATTTTCATTAGGGTGAGCTTGACCATTCACCTCTCCATTCGTTGTCAATCTTTGTATATCTTCTTTTGTATGATTTTGAACATATTCTTTCGCTCGAAGTATAAAATTAGTTTCATATTTAATAGAAATGAACGTTTTTTCTATTTTTCTTTGATTTTTTTGTAGAAATAGAGACATAGAAATAGAGATGAAAATTAGAGATGAAAAACATAAAATATTCTTCACAAATAAACAAGGCCTAATGTTTTGAAAATTAGAGTAAGCTATTGAATTAGAAAAGAGAATAAGTCAAAAGTTAACGATCATTTTAGATTTAATTTGAGTTGAATCAGAACATAATTTTACTAAATAAATAATAATTAAATTTAAAAATACACTATATACAATTAATAATAACATTCTTTTGCATATAAAAAAATTCAATAAAACTTGTATAGAGAGAACTAAAATAAAAGTGAATGCAAAGATATAGGAAAGGAAACAAGAGGGAAATGACCAGTGAACTTACTCATATGATGCCCTAACTTTCTCAAGTGGTAGAAAGTTTGATTTTATTCATTAAAGAAGTTAAGTAATTGAGAATAAAGAATGTTGGAAGGCATATAAATGCACATGCAATCCACATATATTAGCATATCATCAAGAATAATGAAGACCTCTCTGTGTATAAGATTGGGCTCTTAGCACTAGGGCATTATGGTTCATGCCATTCCCCTCCACCCCATTAGATTAAGCTTTTGTTGCATGCAACTCCCTGCCTATTTGTTACTAGGTCTTAGCAAATTTCCAAAACAATAGGTCAAAAAGAGAACAACCTTCAAAAATGATAAGCTAAGTTATTAAGGAATAAAGCATCCCACCTTCCATATATGTATATTAGCAAACCAATATTATCACCCATGTCCCACAAATAGTTTGCTTTGGTGGCTTTAGTGGAGCCCAGAAGCATCAACAAAGAGAAGAAGAAAAGAAGTTGCTCAACTCATTCTAAAAGGCCATATCTCAACCTTTTATTGTATCAAATTCATCGTAATTATATCTCACATATCTTATCTTTAATAAGAGTTAATCTAACTTCATTAAATTAATATGAATAATCTTATTTTTTGTTTTTTTTTGTTTGGCCACATTTATCTTAAGAATCTCATATCGGTCATAATTTGTGCCATTCGACAAAAATGACCAACTTATATCAGTTACGGTTACATTTCATTTTTGTTTAAGCACTAATTGGTACATAATGTATTTTAGACACTTTCCCCCGGCAATCAACACATCAAGAGTGGCATCTGCACAAAGTTTCTTGGATTTTGTTTCACCATGAACCAGAAAGAAAGATTGATCCTAAACTGATGGATAGCATCAGCAATCCAGCGAAATTTGCATTGAAGATGAGTCCAAGAGGACAAAACACTTCCAAGAAAAGAAAAGAAAAGAAAAGAAAATGTCGTGAGTTTATTATCTTATTTTCTGCATCACCAATACACAGTTGGAACCAATTCTTCACAACCAAAAGCCACAGTTCACTTAATGACAAAACTATATTAGTCAATTCAATTCCTCCCTACAAGCATCATATCAAGATGACCAAGAGGGTTCCTAGTTGACGACGTCGAGTACCAGCTTACGAGACTTGAGAACGGACCACTTCAAGCGCCTGTAATACGCAGCTTGAAGCAAAGCCAATGAGAGTACAAATATCCACTTGAATCCCATCTGCATTTAAGAAAGCATGTTTTGGGAAAATTAACTACCTCCTAATTAAGGTGTCAGTCACCATGTAATAATACTAACCATAAAGAGTGACAGTGACGGCAACATACCAATTTTCTCTCTTCCATTTCTGGTTCTGCAGCCCATGACAAAAATGTCACAACATCTTTCCCCATCTGCATCAATAGTTAGGAAGGAGAATTGAGTTCCAAGTTCCATGTTCCAACGACAAGGTTTAGGTCCTTCAAGGGATAAGACACTAGCAAAACGCCAGTACAATAAAGAAATCAAATTTGGGAGACAATAGTCCAGGGCAGAGCAAGAGAAACTTTACCTGGGCTTCCGTAGCTGGGGTACCATCTTCATACTCAACAGCACCTTCAATAAGCATTTGAGGCATGGCAATGGCTCCCCCAGGAAAGTAAGGATTGTAATGCAAGCCATCTCGGATCTACAACACCAACGAACCATGACTGATTAATCAGAGGGGGAGGGCCACTACCTAAATTTATGAGAAAACGGTTTCTAACAACGAGCACCGTCACACATTAAATTCGATAGTAACTGGTATCCTGCAAGTGCAGAAACCTTTTGGTGCTTTTTTTTTTTTAATTTCTTTTTGCCCACTTTACATATTTATTATAACCTTTAGAACTTAAAGAAAAACGTATAAACCAAATAATCAGAATACTAGTAAAACAAGTAAAGTTATGTTTCTCCAACATATGGAAAAAAAAATTGAACGAATTAGCAGTGAATTAGTGTCCAGTCCTATGAATGAGATCATCAACCTATGCCATGTTTAAAGCATGGAATGTTTCACCAAACAGAACCGTTGATGTTGTGATGAGCATGAAACAGAATATGCTCAGGTGAAAGATATCAGTTAGGATCTGTAGTAATAAGAGAGCTGAGAAAATTCTACACAGCTCATCAGCTATCAGCACACCTGTTGCCTGCTCCCTCCTCCCTTGTGGCTTTTAAATGGCATCTAGTATAAAGGAACTAAACAACAATAGCACAAGACCCAATCCCACCTCAATGTAACATTCCAAAACCCCAACACTACCCTTTCTCATGCCATCTGTCATCACTACAACACATACACAGGTTGCTAATTCTCTTTGGCATTTTATCAAACAACTTACCAACATTGTACATAAGAAAAAACACCTCACCTCAAACCTATTACCAATACGACCACAGGTGCTCAAATAAGAACAAGTAGAGTGTAAAGTTCTCAAATGTTCCTTAATGTATTTCTCTAACCAATTTATCAAAAATAAAATAAATAAGAAGGAAAAATGAGAGAAGAGGAGAGAAAAGGTAGTCCTAATCCACTCAACCAGATTAGCCAGTTCCCGCTTTTCTCCTCTTATTGCAGTTACGTACACAGACAACCAATATATATACACACTTCTAATTTCACTCACAATTTCATAATAATCATATGGGAACTTCCAGAAGATAAAGCCATGGATAGAAATGAATGAAAAGCTAGAATTTATGTAAACCCCACACAGTGGGATAAAGGCTTGATATGTTATTATACTAGCAATTTCAAATAATTTCATAAATTTGCATTTCATTTTGCAGAAACAACCAGACAAGCTGATAATGGTGGAATGGCTCTTGGGAAAAAGCACAATGGAGGGTCAGTGGAGATGGCAAGGGGAACTGGTGATGGTGAGTAAGTGGTGCAACTGGATAAATTTTGGCAAGGGAATGGTGAAGTGAGAGGTTAGAGGATTTGTAGCTGTGATGTGTGAGTGGGCCAGGCACGGCCATCTGTGCTAACAGCTTCAATGACAGAAGGTGAGATGAAGGCAGGGGAGAATCAGACAAAGCACAGGGAACTCAAGGAATCTCGATGGAGTTCTGCATTCTCCTCTCCTTCACTGGGAGCCTCTTTTCATCTTTGAAGCAAAAGCAACCTAAATACTCAAATTTATGCCTATGCAAGAAACTCTATGGTGGCTGCTGATTTGTGAGGACAGTGAAGGTTGAGTTTGGAGGGAGAGTGTTATAAAGGCAAAAGATTCTCGTAAGTGGAAGACCCTCAAATTTGTGATTGTCCGCAAACTCTATGGTGGCTGTTGGTTGGGAGGATAGCAAGCATTGGGTTTGGAGAAAGACAGTGATATGAAGGCAAAAAGACAGTGATATGGTGGCAAAGGACCCTCAAGTGGAAAAAAAGAGCAGTTTCTGGTAGTGCTCAAGCCAGAAGAAGAGGATGGGATCCAGGCTGTGCAAGAAGGGAAAATTGCTGCTGAACCAAGAGAAGGAATGAATAGGACGATCAGAGTTCCAAGAAGGTACCTAGACTGATTAAATGCTGGTTGGAAGTAACTGAAGCAAGGAATCAGCAAGAGCAAGATTGATGCAGCTGGAATGAAAATGCTGGAGCAGAGTTAGAAGCTAGAAGGAAAAGCAGAGGATTAAAGCTAAGGCGGCTGGTTGTTTTCTTTGAGCTATAATGTTCAGTTGGAGATGCTTTTAGTGGTTAGCATTGGTTAAGGTGGGTGGTTGTTTTCTGATATGCTGAGCTATAATGTTCGGTTGGAGATGCTTTTAGTGGTTAGCATTGGTTGTATCATCTCCTATAGCCTCTACAAAGGTTGTTGCTAGAAAGAGATGTATAGAGACTTGATTTTGGTACCAAGAAGGCAATGAATAACAGAATTCTTTTCTCTCCCTCCTTTCTTCTTCTTTGAAAGTGGAACTTGATCATTGACTCTTGTTGGATGAGTCATGGACGCCTACCATCTTTCCTAAATCAGAATAGATCACAGCCTCTAGTTATTTGGAAAGTGATATGTGCCTTTTAGAAAGTTTCTAAACTGTTCTATGTATCTTTTGTTTCCTTGTATAGTGTATAGATTAAGTTTTCCATTTGTTTGTAGTTTCCAAAATGCTGCAGTTTCCTAAATCTATAATTTTCTTAAATTGTAGTCCTCTCCCCTATTAATAGGGAATGTAACCTTGTATATATCATCAAGTGAATACAGAGATTTTTCCACTATTCTTCTCCTATTTTCTACATGGTATCAGAGCCTGTCGCTGCCTAAGGGAGTTTCGTTTTTCTGGCCTTCATTACCCTCCGTTTCCAATACCCCCTGTTTCGCTGGCCTACATAGACATTCTTTGGCCTTCATCGCTAGTGCTTAATACCTTCCCTAGGGTTCTTCCCTGTCAGCCTTCATAGCTGCTGCTGCCGATTCTTCCTCATTGGCTTCCATCCCGCTGCCAGTCGTTCTCGTGTTTGTCCCTTTCGTCTTCATCCACTATCCATCGCTGCCAAGCTTTTCCATCGTCCCTAGGGTTCTTTTAATCGGCCTTCATTGCCACTGCTTTTCCCATCGCCCATCTCCAATCTCTGCCATCACTGACCCAGATTGAGGAGGTGCAGCTGCTGTTACTATTTCCGGCACCCTCACCACTGCCTCACCTCCCTCGGGCCACTGTTCGGTCTTCCTCATTTTTGTTGTTCGCCTTGACATCTCCAGTGAGTGTCCAGCAACCACACCCCGCAACAGCCGGCACTGTTCTCACCACTGCCAACAGCCATCCGGCTCCCTGCACCATTGCAAGCCAAGGGGAACAGCATCATTTGCTGCTGCTGCAGCATTGCAGGTTTGCTGGCAACCTTTCTAGAGCTACTCTTGGTGCTGGAAGCAAGCTGTTCGTCGCTGCTTCTCATCAGAGACAACTGCAGGGCCTCCTCTGCCCACAGTAGCTGCCCTCGCCATCAGTAACCAGTCTGCCAGTGACTACTTTTGCAGAAAAATCTATCCAAACTCACCTTGCTGTGAGTAGTTTTTTTCCCAGATCTGAGAAGGCTCCCCACCTGTAACATTTCCTCGTGCTACCAGCAGGGTTCATTAGTTTGCTGTCCTATTGTTTGTCTTCTGTTCCGACAAGATGTTGAATGCAGAAGAAATTGGAAAACTAAGGTGGTGTTCTCTTCATGTCTCAATTTTTAGTTTTGAGTTTTAAATTCATTTTCAGTTTTGTGTTTTGAGTATTTATTTTGAAATTATTAAAAACACGTTTTTTTTTTTTTTGTCATTCTGAAAAATTATTTCTCAAAATAAAAAACTAAAAAAAGCATTTACTTTAAAATTTTGAAAAAATTTATTTTATAATATTTTATTTAATAAATTTGATTCAAAGTAAATTGTAAACATTTATTAATAAATAATAAATTTAATTCAAATGATTTAAAATATAATACAAGAGATAATTGATAATCTAACTATACATAATGCATTAAAATTATAAAGTGCTTTCTAAAGTAATTTTTAATTTGACTCAACTATTAATTCTATGATAAATTTGATTTTACCTACAAATTGAAATCTGACATTAATTTTGAGATTTAGATTACCCACAACATAAACATTAAAAAAATTATAAATCATAAAATAGCAAAATATTGATTTATCTTAAACATAATCCAAAATCTTAAAAATATAATTGAAAATAAAAATCAATAAAAAAACATATTACATATTCAATTTGGGCGTGGTAGAAGGAAGAAATGGAAGAAGGGCAGAAGAAAGAAATGGTAGAAGGAAGAAACGACCGGCAATGCCGGGCATGATGGCGGAGGCGGGCGTGGATGGTGAATCTAGGCGTGGCAGACAGTGGAGGGTGGTGGCAGGCGTGGATGGTGGCGGTGACCGAGCTTGAAGAGAAAGAGAAGAGAGAAGGAAGATAATGAAGTTTTTTCCGTGTTTTGGATTCAGAGACTGTGTTTTGGCTGAAAACAGTCAAACTGTGATTTCAAATTCAGGGTTTTCTGTACAATTTTTTTTTTTTATATATTTTGAAAAATGCATTTTTGAAAATGGGTAAGGAAACGTGTTTTGAGTGTTTTGAAAAACTGAAAAATGAAAAACGGACTAAAAACAACAAAGAGAACATGCCCTAAAGTCCTTCTTAAGGACTCTTCAAGGTGAATGTTCTTTGACTCAAGTAGGTATGTGCCTTAATTTTGAATACTTTAATGCCTCATATACAACTAGGAATAATCTATGGGTCTTAGATTCTAGAGCCACCGATCACATGACACCCAACCTAAAATTATTTGAGACATTTGAACCAATATCTAGCTCTAGAAAAATTACTGTTACTAATGGCCAAGCTATCCCTATACTTGGGCAACGAAAGGTATGTTTGAACCCATCTATATCTGCCCAACAAGTGCTTTATGTGTCTAGCCTCCACCAACCTACTTTCAGTTCACAAGCTTATCCAAAGCCTTAATTGATGTGTAATTTTCTCATCTCATGATTGTGTGTTTTAAGACCGAGCCACAGGGAAGATGATTGGTGTTGCTAAGGCACTTAATGGACTATACTACCTACAAGGGAGCAGTGAGCCACCTGCCAGAGATCAGCCTAACCTAAATTATTCCTCTTCTCTGCTTACTTCTACTCAGTCCAATATTTGGCTGCAACATTTTAGATTATATCATCCTCCTTTCCTTTTGTTAAAATCCATGTTTCCAGACTTGTTTAAAGGGATATATATTAGTATTTTTCATTGTGATATGTGTGAATTGTCCAAACACCATTGGATGCCTTATGCTATCAGCAATAAACTTTCCCTATCTCCTTTTTCTTTAGTGCATTCTGATGTGTGGAAGCCTTCTAGAGTGCCTAATTATTCCAGGCCAAATGGTTTGTATCATTTATAAATGACTGCACTAGGATGACATGCGTTTACTTACTCAAAGACAAAGCAACCATCAAGAGCATTCTACCCTTGTTTCATAGCATGATACACACTTAATTTGGGGTTTCTATTAAAAGTTTAGGACTGATAATGCAAGGGACTATTTCAATCATCATCTCAATCATTTTTTCCAACAAAAGGGGATTGTTCATGAATCCTCTTATGTGGAAACTCCACAACATAATGGAGTTACTGAGAGAAAAATGAAGCATCTCATAAATGTTGCTAGGACTCTCTTGCACCATCATTCAGTTCCTAAAACCTTTTGGAGTGAAACAGTGTTGACAACAACCTATTTAATTAATAGGGTTCTCTCAAGAGTTCTAAATCAACTCTCCCCATTTCAGTCTCTCTACCCACTTTCTAGAAATTGGTTTGCATACTTCCCTTCCTCCAGATATTTGGTTATGTGGCCTTTGTCCATGCATCTAAACATCATAGGGATAAATTTGATGCCCAAGCCTTTAGGTGCGTCTTTCTTAGCTATTCTGCTACTCAAAAGAGATACAAGTGCTATCATCCTCCTACCCAAAAGGTCCTTGTATCTAAAGATGTAACTTTTGTGAAAAATCAGTCATTTTTCCAGGTTCCTACTTCTAGTCCTCAGGGGGAGATTTTTCTGTTGATCACGATCTTCCAATTCTAGTAGAATCTCAGCCCTATCAGGATATTTCTTCGTTGGATCCTAATTCTTCTGATTCCCCTAATCCCAAGACAACAGATTCAGGAGACGTGGAATCCTCTTTTGATCCTTCAATTTTTGTCCAACCAAGCATATCTCCTATTTGGTTCAAAGGCTCGCCATATGTATATAAAAGGAAGGAACAGCCTAACCCAAGTGCTACACAAGATCCATCATCTACCCCTCGGCTAGGTTTGGAACTCACTCAACATTCTAATTTGCCTAACCCTACTGCTTGTTCTAACCCTGAAAACTCATATTTGGATTTGCCTATTGTTGTGAGAAAAGGCGTGAGGAGTTGAACATAACACCCTATAGCCAAATTTGTTTCTTTTCACAGATTCCCCCTACAACACAAAAGTTTTTTGTCCTTCCTTGATTCCATAGCTATTCCTAAGACTGTAGAAGAGGCATTACAAAATCAGAATTGGGTGCAAGCTATGCAAGAAGAAATGAGGGCCTTAGAAAAGAATAATACCTGGGAAATGGTGCCTAGACCGAAGGGGGTTCAACTGGTAGGGTGTAGATGGGTGTTTAATGTGAAATACAATACTGATGGCACACTGGAAATATGCAAAGCCTAATTAGTAGCTAAGGGTTATACTCAAACGTATGGCATAGATTATTTGGAGACATTTGCACCTATGACAAAAATGACTACAGTAAGGATTCTCCTATCTTTAGCTAGTTGTTATGGCTGGGAGTTGATGCAGCTAGATGTAAAAAATGTTTTCCTACATGGTGACTTGGAGGAAGAGGTATTTATGGACCCCCCCCCCCCAACTTGGTTTTCCTAATGAAGTTGCAGGTTATGTTTGCAAATTAAAGAAAGCTATGTATGGATTAAAGCAATTCCCAAGAGCTTGGTTCAATCGGTTCTCAAGGGCTATGAAGGCAATAGGGTATTGGCAAAGTAGAGGGGATCACACCCTATTCATAAAACATTCAAATAAAGGTACTCTTAACAGCCCTACTTGTTTATGTTGATAACATAATTGTGTTATTGGCAATGATGAGGATGAGCAGAAATTGTTAAAGGGAAATTTGGCACGTGAATTTGACATCAAAGATCTTGGTAGGCTCGAGTATTTCTTGGGAATAGAGGTGACATACTCCAAGGAAGGTATATTTCTTTCCCAAAGGAAATATACCATGGACTTATTGGAAGAGACTGGATTACTAGGTGGAAAGACAACAAATACTCCCTTGGATCTTAACCTAAAATTAGGACCAAGTGGCAGCCCATTGGTTGATAAGGGGAGGTACCAGAGGCTAGTGGGAAGGTTGATTTACCTATCCCACACCAGGCCTGACATAACTTTTGCTGTCAGCTTGGTGAGTCAATTCTTGCATAGCCCTACTAAAGAGCATATGAATGTTGTCCGGAGGATTTTGTGCTATTTGAAGTCAACACCTAGAAAAGGTCTATTGTTTAAGTCAGGGCAGAAGTTAGAAGTCAGGGGATACACTGATGCTGACTACAAAGGTTCACTTGTTGATAGGAGGTCCATTATCGAATACTGTGTGTTTTTTGGGAGAAATTTAGTATCATGGAGAAGCAAAAAACAAGGGGTTGTGGCCAAGTCTAATGTCGAAGCAAAATTTAGTGCAATAGCCCTTGACTTGTATGAGTTACTTTGGCTGAAAATTGTGCTAAGTGATTTGAAAATTCTTGATCATTATCCTATGAAATTGATGTGTGACAACCAATAAGCAATCAACATTGCACACAATTCAATGCAACATGACTGCACTAAGCATATTAAGATTGATCGGCATTTCATCAAAAAAAAGATAGGAGCCGGAGAGATTTGTTTGTCTTTTGTACCAAAGGTTTACCTCTTAAGTGGTTTGAAAATCTTGTAAGCAAGTTGGGAATGATGGATATTCATTCACTACCTTGAGGAAGAGTGTTGGATGAGTCATGGACACCTACCATCTTTCCTAAATCAGAATAGATCACAGTCTCCAGTCATTTGGAGAGTGATATGTGCCTTTTAGAAAGTTTCTAAACTGTTCTATGTATCTTTTGTTTCCTTATACAGTGTATAGATTATGTTCTCATTTGTTTGTAGTTTCCAAAATTTATAGTTTCCTAAAATTGTAGTCCTCTCCCCTATTAATAGGGAATGTAATCTTGTGCATATCATCAAGTGAATACAAAGATTTTTCCACTATTCTTCTCCTATTTTCTACAACTCTTCTTCACCAGTGAGCTTGAGAGTTATCAGACAGCACAGGTTTTTTGGAGAAAAATGGGGGTCAACCCAATAAAATTAAACAAAGAAAAGAAGAGAGATAAATGTAGATTTGGCACTTTAAGATCTAAACAAATATTAACGTTTGACTATTGTTGAACAACTGAGAGGAGAGTTCATAAAGATGGAGATGTAATTTTCAGAGAGGCAGTTAAACAACATTGTAGTGTAACAAAATATTCTATGGATGAATCCGAGCCTGAACACAGAGGGAAATTGCCTGCACAAGAAGCAACAAGGTGAACATTCCCTCGAGTAGATCCATTACCATGTTAATTTATCCTTACTTATATCCTTATACACTTCAACACTCTCCCTCAAGTTAGAGCATATATCAAGCATGCCCAGCTTGGTACAAAAATGTCACTCACACAAGGACCTCTAAGTAACTTAGTGAGTAAATCACCCAATTGATCATTGAAGCCCACAAATGTTGTTACAACATCCCCAAAAAGCACCTTTTCTCTAACAAAGAGGCAATCAATCTCAATGTGCTTGGTTATCTCATGGAATACAAGATTAGAATCAATGTACATGGCAGCCTGATTTGTCACAATTCAGCTGCATAGACTTGACCAAAATAACTTCTAACTCCTCAATCAATTGCTTCAACCACACTAACTCACAAGTTGTTAGGGCCATTGCTCTATATTCAACTTCTGCATTGGACCTAGCAACTACACTTTGTTTCTTACACTTGCAAGAGACTAAATTGTCACTAACAAATACACAGTATCCAAATGTGGATCGTCTATTGGTAGGAGATCTTGTCAAATCAGTATTTGTATATCCCACAATTAGGTTGTGTCCATAATCTCAATACATCACATCGCGACTAAAGGTGTATTTAATATTTCAAAGAATATGAATTGCTACATCCAATTGATTGTCACAAGGTGAATCTAGAAACTGATTTACCACACTTACAACAAATGAGATATAAGGACGAGTGACTGAGGTAATTAAGCTTGCCAACTAATCGACGATGGGCCCAAGGTCAAAAATAGGCTCCCCCTATCTCGGAAGCAACTTGATATTTGGGTCCATAAGGTATCTACAGGCTTACATCCAAGCATCATTGTCTCCTCAAGCATGTCTAATGCATACTTCCTTTGAGAAATATGGATTACTTACTTTAACTGAGCCACCTAAATACCAAAAAAAAATTTTAGGGGACCAAAATCCTTGGTCTGAAGTTATCGTTAAAGATGAGCTTTCAACTCAGTGATACCAACATCATCATTCCCTGTGATAACTACATACCACCAGGAGAATATAATGACCAAATTGAGAGCAATAAATGATAGAATGATTAGCTCCACTCCAAGAGGATTGAATTGAATCTACCAAACCAAGCTCGAGGAGATTGCCTTAAGCCATATAAGGATTTTCGCAAGTGACACACTAGGCCAAACTCCCATTAAGCAACAAATCCAAGAGGTCGCTCCACATACCCCTCTTCCTTTAAATCACCATGAAAAAAAGCATTCTTGAATCTAACTGATGGAGAGGCTGATGAAACATAGCAACAAGAGACAAGAAAAGAAGAACAAAGGATATTTGGGCAACATGAGAAAAGGTGTCCCCA
This sequence comes from Diospyros kaki, assembly GCA_036245055.1. Lineage (NCBI taxonomy): Eukaryota > Viridiplantae > Streptophyta > Magnoliopsida > Ericales > Ebenaceae > Diospyros > Diospyros kaki. Next base: position 39,575,763 of record BSEG01000016.1, read on the forward strand.
TCATCAAGGCTAAAAATTTGAGTATACCCCTTTGCTAATGTCATGCACCTAGGGTTTTAGGAGTAATTTGGAAATTGGAAGTAAGCAGGAGAGATAGAACAGAATAAGAAGGAGAAATCAGAGAACATAGCATGAAATCCAAAGAGAACAAAAAGAAATAAGGGAAAACCAAGAGAACTAGAGGGAATTCGAGATAGAATCAATCTATTATCATTCCACACTATGCATACGCTATCTACCATAGCCTATTCATAGGTTGTCTAGGCTTACAATTGAAGGGTACAAACAGGTAAAGCAACAAGTACAACACCTAACTAATACATGTAGTATACTATGACTAATATACCCTTGGGGTTATAACAATTCCCCCCTCCTTGAGAGAGTTATTGACCCCAAGAACTTGCAGCAATTGGTCTTGATTCTTTAGCCAATCCCTACTTGCTCTTCTCCTTCTTTTCCTTCCTCTAGTCCTTCCATATATTATAGTTGTTTTCTGCACTGGTGGCCTGGGCTAAATTTTTCTCCACATTGGTAGTACAGCCCAACTGTCTCTTTTATTCCATCGAAAGAGATTTGACTGAAGTGGGGTTAATATGAGTCAGATTCCCTTGGTGCATTCCTAAGGTTATAGCCCCATAATTGCCTTCCAACTCTGGACTGTTTGCAAGATGAATTTTGATTAGAAGCTGGTGCTTTCTAAAAATTGCTTCCAATGCTAATTCTTGTAGCCTAGCTTTCTCAGCAGCTTGCTTGACCGTAGTAGGCTGCATCATCTTCATTGTTGGCCTTAGCTCCTCATTGAGGCCACTAATTAGGCTAGATACGAAGTAGGCCTCATTCAAAGTCGGGTGGTAAATGATCATCGACAACTTTAATTCTTCAAATTTGACCAGATAGTCCATGATAGAGCCTTCTTGTTGCAACTTGTTAAATTCTTCGATCACTCTGTCATCAACCTCTCCCCAAATCTGTCACAAAAATCATTCGCAAATTCTTGTCAATTGAAATTATTTCTCAACCTACTCCATCCTTGGAACCATGCATCGGCCATATCATTAAGATATGTTGCTGCCAAATTTACCTTCTGACTCTTAATCACTTGATAACAAGTGAAAAACCTCTCACACCGCCTAATCCACCGCCTAGGTTTATCTCCTTTAAAGATTGGAATCTCTAACCTCGGCACAGGAGTGTGGTGGTGATTTGGAATGAAACCTCTACCTTGAATGTTCAGCTCCATCTCATTACATCCGTCAGCTCCCTGTAGAACAGGAGCAAGAGGAAGGATTCCAGCTTCTGCTAGAACCAGAGCTGCCTCTGTTCTTGGAGAAAAATCCTCCAGTAACCTGTTTGGAAGCAATGCAGAGGATATCCTCATCATTCCTTCCATCCTTTGGTTGATTTCATCTAGCCTTTGACATTAGTGTGGTGTTCTGTAATCCTTCTATCCAAAACTTGCATAGGTTCTCTCGTTGCAGCCACATTCTCCTCTCTGCTAAGACTTACCTCCTTCTGAGTCTGCCTTAAACTTAGCTCTATAACATCCAGCCTTGCTTCAAACTGCTTCATCCTTGTACCTTTTGCCATGTCTCAATTTACTTACTTCAAAATTCGCTTTTGATTTAGTGTTATTAGAGGCTACAAGGCACACAAGGGTGTTGGAGCCTGAGGCGTGAGGCGCATGCTAACTAAAAAAAAAATATGTCATGGTTGAAGAATAAGGTCTAAAATAAATCTCAACTCCTAATAACATATTCACAAGCATGTTATCAAGAAAATTAAAAAATTCAACATATACTAACTAAAAAAAATATTAAAACAAATTAAATACCTGTAAATTTCAGCAGAGCACATCCCATCATATTTTAGCAACCGGCATATAGGGGTGAGCAAATATTCGGATTAACCGAATTAACCGAGCCGAACCGACCGATTTAATTGGTTCGGTTCGGTTGCATTTAATAACCGGTTCGGTCCGGTTATTAATTTAGAAAAAAAACGGTTAAATCGGTTAACCGAGTTAACCGCATGCGTCATTAACACCGCCCCCCCCCCCAAACCGAACCGCATGCGACACTACCCTCCCCTTCCCCCCAAACACAAACTCCCAAACAACCCTCTCTCTCACTCTCTGCCAACCCCTCCTGCCAACAGCTCCCTGTCATTGCCAGAAACCCATCCCCCCAAGAAACCCACCACAAACCCCTAGAAGCCCTCCCTCTCTCTTTCCTTCCTTCCTTCCCTCTTCGGCCATCCCTTCCCCTTCTTCCTTCTCTGGTTCTCCCCTCTCCGCGATGGCAACCCTCCCTTCCCCTTCTCCTTCTCTGGTTCTCCCCCCTCCGCGACGGCAACCCTCCCTTCCCCTTCTCCTTCTCTAGTTTCCCCCCCTCCGCAATGGCAACCGGTCCACCGCCATACCTCCCACCACCTCTCTTTTTCCCGGCCCTCTTTTCCCATTCGGTCGTCCCATTCCCCTTCCCTTTCACCTTCTGTTCTTCATCACAAACTCTCTGGCGCGACAGCGGAGGCGGATGCCATTACTCTCTTCGATGAAAACACCGACGCCATGGACTCCAGTCACTACACCTTAGCCCTTCGTCAGGTAAATTCTCCAGAAACTCTTTTTTTTTTTTTGTATATTTTTCTCTATAACATTAATTTTTAGATCTATAAAAAAATTAGCCTTTAGATCAACCTTATTGTTTTATATACGAAACATCGCTGTTGTGGGAATCTGATGATTGGTTTCGATCATCAGAATCGTCGAGCGGCGGCAATAGTGGTCGGTTAAATCGGTTTCGGTTAGTTCGGTTAGATGGGTTTTATCGGTCGGTTCAGTTCGGTTACTCTCTTTCAAATGGTTTGGTTTGGTTACAAATTTTTAGGGAGTTCGGTTCGGTTATAACCGAATGCTCACCCCTACCGGCATATAAGCATCACAAAAAATTAAAAAACTTTGTAAGAAAAGTCTTTAAGCCGACTTAAATTAAATCTTAAACAATTTCTAGATCTTAAATCCTATTTAAGATTAACTAATTAGGAAGATGATGCAGTAACTTTGAAGGAGGAGATGTGCCATTTGAAGAAGGGAGAGACGAGAGCCTCTTTGATTTGACAGTCTCTTCAGATTTCTTTCTTTTTTTTTTATTGGCTGTCAGCTCTTATTTTGTTTTTTTTATTTTCTTTTGATTTATTGTTTATTTAGTATTTAGTTATAATTGAATTGAAATATGAAAAGTTTCCTTTTTCCATTAGGATTCTATTAAAAAATACAGCAATAAACAATTAAAAATGCAGTAAGTTTGAAGGAGGAGATGTGTCATTTGAAGAAGGGAGAGTAGAGAGTCTCTTTGGTTTGACAGTTTCTTCATATTTCTTTCTTTTTTTATTGGTTGTCACTTCTTATTTTGTTTTATTTCCTTTTGATTTATTGTTTATTTAGTATTTAGTTATAATTGGAATTGGAATCTGAAAAATTTCTTTTTCCTATTAGGATTCTATTAAAAATTACAACAATAAACACTTAAATAGTAAAAATAGTTAAAAAAAAAAAAAAAAAAGCTAGGCGCACCAAAGTCCAAGGTTGGGGCTGAGGGCCTAGGCGTGCCTGGCTGGTCTACACCCGCCTAGGAGCATTTCTAGGCACCAAAGGTGCACCTTGGGCCTAGGCATACCTTTAATAACACTGTTCTGATCTACTTCCAAAAACCGTTATAATCAACAATCGCCAGTGATTGCCTAGATCTAAATCGGCAACCTCGGATTGAATGCTCTAAATCCACCTCCCATATTGATCGGCTTTGATGCAACTAGATGAATTCGTCGGAATTCCGTCAGAAATTGCCCCACTCTGCTTCGTCTTCCAATTCCGAACAAGAATTATCAAAATTCAGAACCGAGAATCAAACTCCTACTTCGCCTTCAAATTCAAGCTGAGAATCGATCGGAAATGGCTCAGCTTCATTGGATTTGCTAATGGAATTCGCTTAGATTGCCAAAAATCACAGCCAAGAATCATTAGCTCTTATACCAAATGTCATGCAACTAGGGTTTTAGGAGTAATTTGGAAGTAAGAGAGAGAAGAGAGATAGAACATAATAAGAAGGAGAAATCAGATAATAGAGAACGAAATCCAGAGAGAACAAAAGAGATCAGGGAGAACCGAGAGAACTAGAGGAAATCCGAGATAGAATTTGAGAGAGAATCAATCTATTATCATTCCACACCATGCATGCTAACTACTATAGCCTATTTATAGGTTGTCTAGGCTTACAACTGAAAGGCACAAACAGGTAAAGCAACAAGTACAACACCTAACTAATACATGCAGTATACTATGACTGATACACCCTTGGGGTTGTGACAACTACAAGGCAAGCCTTGAGGTGTTCTATGTGGCTGTCAGTGCCAACCTTAACAGTAAAAACCCAGCAATGTCCAACAATAGACTTACCCTTTGGAAGAGGTACTGAGTCCTAAGTTCCATTGGAATGTAAAACAAACATTTCTTCAACAGCATCCCACCAACCTAGATGGGATAGGGCTTTTGTAACAATCTTAGGAAAAGAAATAGAAGATAAGGAAGAGATAAAGGCAAAATACTAAGGAGATAAAGAGTGATAACTAACAAAAAAAGGGATGTTGAGTAATGCAACAACAAGTAACTTTTATAAAAAGCAATAGGCAAATCAATATTAAGAACAATGGGAAACAAATTTGAGGTGGAAGGGCCAATCGGCACGAAGAATGAGTTAAGTGAAGGCTCCATATGTCTATCAACAATGAGCTCTGGTGATGATCCACATGTTGAGGATGCCACTTATAGGTCTAAAGATCAAGGCGATCAAGGCAAGATGAAGATGAGGTGGAGAAAAATAGGGAAATCAAGAAAGGGAGCAGGCAAATGCAAGCTAGGCGACACCGACTTGGGCAATGTAGAAGAGGGAGGAAAATAAGGAGAGGACTCAAAAAGGTAACATGAGCAAAACCAAAATAGTGAGCTAACTTGTGGGAGTAGCACCAATACCCTTTTGGAGACGTGAATAGCCAAGAAAAAGACATTTGAGAAAATGAGCTAATAGTGTATCACAACTAGAAGCAAGCTAATGAACAAAACAAGTACACCCACAGACACTAAGAAGTGGAATGAAGAACTTGGTCATTAAAGACAAAAAAACCAAGAGAAATTGCCTCCACAGAAGCAACAAGGTGAATTTCCTCGAGTAGATCCATTACCATTTTAATTTTGCCTCACTTATATACTTAATACACTTCAACAAATGTATTAACCTTAAATCTTTGTGTGGGATGTAATTTACCTAAAAGAAAGATATAATATTGGTTTAACAAGAAATATGGCCCTTGATAAGCAGAGAAGTGGCAAGGGATCCAAGTAATCAACCACAAGTAGTTTGTAAAAAGTTTAGTTATACTGACCCCCTATATCATATTGCTACAATCCCCCCCCCCCCAATCCTTATTCCTTCTACTTTATTATTCTATTTATTGCATTTTCTTCTTGGAGTATTATAAACCAAAGTGACAATCATTATGAAGCATCTTATCATTCATGCTTGCCAGTCTCTAAAGAGGGACATAAAACCTTTGCATACAAGTTCAACCAGAAAGATCCAGAAACAGACTAGTAATCAGCACTTACATAAATACCAGCAGGAGGATCGCGGTAACCAGTTAGAAGCGCAAAAACATAATTCTGACCATTGTGACGAGCCTGAAATGCCAAATAGTAAGAAATGTAATGGAAGATAGATAAAAAAAAAAATGCAGCAAATCAGAAACAGAAGACAGGAATTTACTTTAGTGATAAGACTTAAATCTGGAGGATATGCTCCCCCATTGGCAAACCTTGCAGCTTGCTCATTTGCATATGGCTCCGGAAAACGATCACTCAGTTTACCAGGTCGAGTATACATTTCACCCTCATCATTAGGTCCATCAACAACCTCAATCTCAGCTGCCATAGCTTTTGCTTCCTCTTCTGTGTAAGCCACACCCACCAAGTCACGATATGATATTAGGGACATTGAATGACAAGAAGCACAGACTTGCTGGTAAACCTGGTGACCACGACGAATCCTGCTTGCATAAATTGAGCATACAGATTAACGGTAGCATTAAACTGTAGAATAGCCATAATAAAGTAATAAAAAATTTATGCTATTCCCAATGAAATGAATGGTCTGATTCCATGAGTACAGATGAACAAATTCACCCAAATTATCAAGAATAAGGCTCAAGAATAAAGCCTAAATAGTTCTATTCAAGGGTTGAACATAAATGAACAACCTGCAAAAAAGTTGCATCCCAAGAAGGAATAATCTAAAAAGTAGTAGAAATAATGTACCTTGTCAGAAATCAAATAAAGCTGTGAACAACTGCAAGCTAAGAAAAAGCATACAGAAAGCTTTTACTATTCTCAACATTTACTCACGAAGCATGGTCATATGAACTGAGAATGCCTTTGTGAGGCCAAGGATAGTTTGGACAATCCAGACCGTGTTCAGCCTCATCAGTAGCAAATGCTATTGTCGTAAAACTCAAAAGCCCCGATACACCTGCTCCAAGAAGAGCAAATGCTCTCAGGGACTTGATCCCAGCAGATTCAACTCCCTCTTTATCTTTCTTTGAAACAAGGGATGACAAAACTGGAGGGGCAACCTGCAGAATGTCATGCAGATACCATTAGTCAATATTGAATACCACCATTCTACAGTTCACATGGAGAAACAATTATTGAAAGCAGTAAGGTTCTAAACTATTAAGCTTACAAAAGAAAAAATAAAACAGTACTGCTGACAGATGTGGATTGTTGTTCAAAAATTCATCGTTCATCTATCTACTACAAGTTATTTACTTAAAAAGCAGTAGGAGGGGGGTGGGTACTCAGAACCTTGATCTTGATGGCAAGGTCTCTAATACCACCTTGAAGCATAGACACTTCCACAAAGGGAGCATTTTCACCAACACCATGTCGGACACCAACACTACGTCAAACCTTTCAACATATGTGTTTTACAATTGTTCAAATTGCTCTTCTATTTCTTAGTTTTTTAAAAAAAAAAACAAATGCTTTATGGGTGATTGGGCCCTGGGGAACACCATTGTCTATCCTGGATCTTGTATGTTTATTATGTATACAAATAGGAACCAGATTATTAGTTCAAATTTAGGACTTTTGAGTTCAAAAACTTCAATTTACTTAAAGACTTTTTAATCAAATTTATTTTCTACTATAGAATGTGAATTATTTTCACATAAGATGAAATTTATTTTTTGACAATTCCATTTTGAGCAATATCTGTATTCTTTTTGAAAGTTAATATGTCGGAGTATTTATGTTGCGAGGTATCCGTGTCTGTGTGCTTCTTTGAGTAAGAAAGCACAAAGACAAGAGTCGATGAGTGAAGAAAACACAGGAAAATTGTGATGAAAACCACACCCTGCCTTCACCAAAGACATTCACCGCAGAGACAGATACTAAGAAACACTTAAAACCCAAATATTATAAACTTATTCAACACGTGTTATAAGATTGCATTTGTGACAAGCCCATATGAAACATGCAAATGAGGATAGAAAGCTTACAGCAGATTGCAATTGAAGTCTGCACCTCAGTAACTGATTGATTGCTCTACCAGCCATTTAGTCAATCTGTTGATATATTACACCAAAACAGAAATAAAAATAGCTATGGATCTGGGGTCAAATTCATTTTGTCACAAAATAGGAAGTATACACATTCGTGCATACTCCAACCCAAAATCTCAAATTTTCTGCAGCATTGGCCCATATATGTCAAGCATACAAAAGTAAGCTGCAATATTGTCATATCTACAGAAGTCAAGTGCTAAGAAAAAATTACAAATAGTAAGAGGCTGAGGGATATAAGAGCCTGAATGTTGAAAAGGAAGAAAACCCATAAGAAAAAGTTCATGAATCACATATAGGGTCTTAATCATTAAAAGGATGATGTAATAATACAACATAACACCACCTCCCCGCCCCCATACATACATAGTCAAAAAGAAAGAAAAAGAATAAAATAGTCATATGGGGAGTGTAGAAATTGGCTTCAAACAATCTTCCATGAGTAACTCAATTCAAGAGAACTGCACATGAGACTCACTTGGCCTCATTATCCTTAATCATTGTTGCGGTAACCTGTCAGGTCTCCGGATCTGACAAGGAGTTCTGCAGCAATTCAGTTAGAATTGCGCGCGGAACTAAGATGCTTAGGATAAGAAAACGTGAGGGAAAGATAGAAATAGAGAAGGAGAGAGAATTCGGGAGAAAAGTGGAAGAAGTAGGACTTTCAAATTGTAATTTCAGATGCTGGAAAAGAAAAGAGCTGGCCTTATTTATCCTCCTCAAAGAGGCGCCAAACTCGGAATTACACCAATGCAACAACCGCTAACTACTAGCTTTCATACAAGCCAATTCACCCGCCTAAACCAATATTACTACCATGCCCCTTCGGAAATGAATACCGCCTCTGCCCATGACAATTCCCTCCCCGTCAAAGTCTTCTTGTCCTCAAGAAGAACCTAAAGTAGACCAATTGCCCGTGGGAACTGCTGGAGCAGGTCTGGGAGATACTCCCAGGTATTGTTCTCCGGATGCAAGTTGGACCAACGAACAAGCACTTGCGTGATGGGAAGACTGTTTTGGTAGATCACACGTCTGTCCACGATGGCGATGGGTTCAGCTATTTGGTGCGAAGCCGAGGCAGCTGGGGGCAAAGCTGTGCTCACTGGGTGAGTGCCAGACGATGGTTTGAGGAGAGAAACGTGGAAGACCGGATGAATCGAGGTCTCCGCGGGGAGTTGCAAGCGATAAGCTGTTTTGCCCACCCGAGCTAACACTTCATAGGGTCCATAGTATTTAGGACTTAGTTTAGAAACGACTGTTGACGACAGAGTCTTCAATTGGGCCGGTCGCAACTTTAGATATACTCGGTCTCCCACTGAGAAAACTCGATCACTGCGCTTTTTATCCGCATATTGTTTCATGCGATTCTGAGCGTTGGCCCACTCTCGTTTGAGCGTTTGTAGCACTTGTTACCTCTGAGTGAGGTAGCTATCTACCGTAGCTACCAAATTCGGTCCCCCGTCGTCCGGAAGTAGCGGTGGTTTGTAACCGAATAGAGCCTCAAACGGAGTCATTTTCAGAGACGAATGGTAATTGGTGTTGTACCACCACTGTGCCAGAGGCAGCCATTTATGCCACCCAGCTGACTGCTCTAAGCATAAGCATCGAAGGTAAGTCTCCAGACATTGATTCACACGTTCCGTCTGTCCATCCGTTTCCGGATGGTAGGCCGAGGACATATGGAGCTTCGTTCCCAGTGAGTGCATAAGTTCCTTCCAAAGTAGGCTGGTGAAGACCTTGTCGCGATCAGATACAATGATACGAGGTAAGCCATGCAATTTTCCAACCTGATCAAGGAACACTCGTGCTACCTCTTGGGCTGTGAAAGGGTGCGCGAGACTAAGGAAGTGACTGTATTTGGTGAGCCTGTCCACTATTACCAATATACAGTCTTTGCCCTCTGATTTGGGCAAACCTTCCACGAAGTCCATACTGATGCTAGCCCAAGCTTGCTCCGGTTGAGGCAAAGGTTGTAGCAAACCCGGAGGATGAATGTTCTCGTGTTTACACCGGCTACAGATGTCACAATCTTTAATATACTTCTGCACCGTCTTCTTCAGCCCGGGCCAATAGAACAGTTGTTGCATTCAGTTATAAGTGCTTTGGACCCCCGAATGTCCTCCTACCGGCGAGTCATGCAGGGCTGTTAGGATTCTCTTTCGCAGATGCTCATCATCCCCAATTACTAGCTTCTCTTTATAGTGTAACAGACCATTCCTTAGCGAGTATCCTGGTTTACTCGTGGGATCTAACGTCAATTGTTCCATTAGATCCTTGGTCCACTCAGTGTGCTCGTAACTGGCTGCGACTTCCGAATACCATTCTGGTACGATAGAAGTCATAGCTGCAGTGGCTCCCTCCTCCATACAACGGGAAAGGGCATCAGCAGCCTTGTTCTCGTGCCCTTTCCTGTATTGAATAGTATAATCGAGCCCCATGAGTTTAGACATACCTTTCCGTTGGAGGTGCGTGTGTAGTTTTTATTGTAACAAAAATTTCAAGCTCTCGTGGTCAGTGCGAATAACCGTCTTGCTTCCTTCTAGATAATGACGCCATTTGTCTACGGCTATCAATACCGCCAGAAGTTCTTTTTCATACACACTCAGGCCAAGGTGTTTTGGAGCTAATGCTTGGCTGATGAAAGCTATAAGTCTTCCCCCTTGAGCCAGAACTGCTCCGACCCCATAGTTGCTAGCATCTGTTTCCAGAATAAACGGCTGATCGAAATCTGGAAGAGTTAAGGTAGGGACCTCACACATGGCCTTCTTGAGTAGCTCGAAGGCTATTTCAGCTGCTTCATTCCACTGAAACCCATCTTTCTTGAGCAATACCGCGAGAGGCTTGCTAATGATGCTGTAATTTTTAACAAATCGCCTATAGTAACCCGTGAGACCCAAAAATCCTCTCAAACTTTTAACAGATGTTGGCCTTGGCCAGTCATTCATAGCAGCAATCTTTTGCGGATCAGTGCTCACCCCCTTCTCCGATATCACATGGCCCAGATACTCTACTTGGGTCTGTGCAAAGGCACATTTGGACTTCTTGATGAACAACTTATTGAATCTAAGGATTTGCAAGGTTAACCGTAGATGCTCTAAATGTTTAGGGAAGCTGGGACTGTAAATTAAGATGTCGTCAAAGAAAACGAGAATGAACTGGCGGAGATAGGGCTAAAAAATATGGTTCATGATAGCTTGGAAGGTAGCCGGTGCGTCAGTTAAGCCAAAAGGCATAACTAAAAATTCGTAGTGGCCTAGGTGAGTCCTAAAAGCTGTTTTGTGGATGTCATGGGAGCTCATTCTGACTTGGTGATAACCGGAACGAAGGTCGAGTTTGGAAAAAACTTTGGCTCCATGTAGCTCGTCCAGAAGGTCTTCTATGATGGGAATAGGGAACTTATTCTTTATAGTGATGGAGTTGAGTTGGCGGTAGTCTATGCAAAACTGCCAACTGCCGTCCTTCTTTTTAACTAACAAAAGAGGAGAAGCATAAGGGCTGATGCTTGGTCTAATGACTGATTGTTGAAGCATTTCTTTGATCATACGTTCGATCTCAGCCTTTTGTCTGGGAGGATAGCGATAGGAACGAACGTTAACCGGCTCAGAGTTTGGTTTTAAGGCTATGGTATGGTCAAATGGTCTGGGAGGGGGTAGAGCTTTCGGTTCCTCAAACAAATCCCTAAATTCATCTAAGAGTTCATCAAGTAAGTCCAGTTGAGTTACCTCCCAAGGAACGGCGCCTTGCTGTATTGCTTCCAGTTTAATTTTTCCCCCATAATCTAGCTCGTCTCCTTCCTGCCCCAGTGTTTGTATTGAGAATAATTGAGCCACTTGCGTCCATTTGCTTTTAAAAAGCTTATGCAATCTCTTGCCCAAAATGAGTTTACAAGTTCCTGCCTCTGTCCCACCAGTGATAGTCATACGTTTTCCCCCTTTGTCAAAAGTGACTTCCATCTTCTTGAAATCAAAGCAAATAGGACTTACTTCTCTCATCCAATCCATGCCTAAGACCATATCACATCCTCCTAACCGGCGAAGCCTTAGGTCAGCTTCGAAGTCCTCCCCCTGCATCTACCAACAAAATCCCATGCAGGCCGATTTACATACCACCTTTTGCCCGTTAGCCACCGTGACCGACAGTGGGAGAGTTCCAGTAAGTCGACAATGGAGCCTCTTGGCCACCCTCTCATCCAAGAAGCTATGCGTGCTTCCGCTGTCAATGAGTATCGATAAATCATCCTCCTGTGCCTTACCATCGACCTTAATGATTTTACTTGTGGACACTCCCCTTAGTGCATGGAGAGAAATCTCCATCCTCTCATCGTCTCCTTCATTTTCCTGACTCTCTGCGTCTTCCACTGTTCCTTCCCCATCCTCGGTGCCTTCGAGTAACAATAATTGACGTTTGCATTGATGGCCTGGAGTATATTTATCTCCACACCTGAAGCAAAGTCCAGCTAGCCTCCTCTGTTCTCGCAGGTTGTTTCCAAACGATGACGACGGAGCTGGTAGAGCTAATGCCTTTCCGTTAGTGCCCCCTGATCCGCCTTCCTTGTTCCACCCCTTGCTGTTCATCGGCATAGGAACTTGCCAACCTCTATTAACTCCTCTCTGTTTCTTCGATAAAGCTTCTACTGCTAGTTCCTGCAACTTAGCACACTCCACCGCCTGTTGTACAGTCTTTGGTTGGAACATTTTCACAATCGGCTGGATTTCTTCGCTCAAGCCGCTGATGAAGCTTGACACAAAGTAACACTCGGTGAGTGTGGGATTAGAAATTAACATAAGTGCCTTCAATTCCTCAAACTTCTGTTGATAAACTTGTACAGATCCTCCTTGCTCCAGTTTATTAAATTCTTCCACTACGTCTAACATTCCTTTCTCTCCAAATCTTCCACACAATCCTTCCACAAATGCTTCCCAAGAGCATTCGTCTTTCACTCTCATCCATCCTTGATACCACGCATCCCCTACATCGTTAAGGTAGGCTGCAGCAGTGGCTACCTTTTGTTGTTCGGCTACGTGGTAGAGTCGAAACACTCTCTCACAACGCCTCAGCCACCATCGCGGATTCTGGCCGTCAAACAAGGGAATCTCCATGCGCGGCATCAACGTTCCACTCTGATTCGAGCCTGAAGTTATGCCAGATCTCCTGATGCCAGCGATTTCCTCCATCAAGGGAGGCTCTGCTTCTAATTCCGCTGATCCTTCCGATCGGCCATTGCCTACTATGTCGTTTAGAATTGGCTCCGAATGTTCTCTCGGAGGAAAATTCGGAGAAATCCGAACCTGCGTTTGGCGGGACAACATCAGCATGAACTGATGCATGTGATCCCGGAGAGTTTGGTTCTGCTCTCTCATTTGTTCCTCCAAACGAGCAGTCTGTGAACGACTCTCCTCCCGCCACACATTCACCGCTCCATTGATCCTTCTTTCCACCGAGCTTTCAAATGTATCCATCCGATTCTGCATCTCCGAAACCGATACAGTAACTTGCTGGAGCTGCGCTTCCATATGTTTCATCCGAGTGCCATCTGCCATAGCTCTTCCGAACGCCTAGGAAGTGCTCTGATACCAAATTGTCAGGTCTCCGGATCTGACAAGGAGTTCTGCAGCAATTCAGTTAGAATTGCGCGCGGAACTAAGATGCTTAGGATAAGAAAACGTGAGGGAAAGATAGAAATAGAGAAGGAGAGAGAATTCGGGAGAAAAGTGGAAGAAGTAGGACTTTCAAATTGTAATTTCAGATGCTGGAAAAGAAAAGAGCTGGCCTTATTTATCCTCCTCAAAGAGGCGCCAAACTCGGAATTACACCAATGCAACAACCGCTAACTACCAGCTTTCATACAAGCCAATTCACCCGCCTAAACCAATATTACTACCATGCCCCTTTGGAAATGAATACCGCCTCTGCCCATGACATAACCTTGGGCAACAAAGTAAGCTTGGAGTTGGAGAAACCTAGCTCATTATAGAGAATTGGGCTTCTACCATCAACTACCTTGAAGTACTTCACATTTTAGTTATTGCAGCAGCCTATTTCATTGGCTTTATGTCTCAAGTATTCTTGTTTTGCAAATTTGAGTCTACCATCTATCTTACTAAGGGATGCATTCACACCTTTGGACAACTACATGAAGTTAAGTATATCATGTTAGATATTTAATTCTACATCCCTCATGGCCAATATTTCACAAAATTCATGTGGTGCAATAACTGGGGCATGCAAGTATGCTAGTACTAAAAACTTGAGATGCCTTCATCTCTCTCTATTTTCTTTACCCTCCCTTTTGCTAGGCTTTAGAGCTTTTTGGAAAATGCAGCTGTCTCTCAATCTATTTTTATTCAAGTGTTCAACCTTTATTTGCAATTGAATAGTTTTGAAAGCATAGGATAGAAAGTGAGCATATGAAGATTTTCTTCTCTACTTTTGTTGTTCTTGTTCTTGTTCCTGTGGTGGTGGTAACGGTGGTAAAACCCAAAATGAAAAATCTAGAATAACCATTACAATTGTCCCCTCCCTATAGAAAAGCAACTGAACAAGCAAAACAGAACTCATAGCTACAATCCATATCAAAGATTGTTGTGTTTGCCTCAAGTTTATGCGATAGAAGATCGGTAATATATTGGAGATGCATCGGCTGGAAGATTAGATCAATTAGGGTTAAAATACCAAGTGTAATATACTTAGTATTTTGGGGGTCTAATTGTAATATCCCAATAATAGTTAGTTATATTGGGGTGTCCACCCTTTTTATAAATAAGAGGGCATGGGAGGCAGTCGTGTAATACCCCGGGAGCCTAGAGGAGAATAGTATATATCGATGATAAGTAAGGAATGAAACAACACCAGCTGGATACCTTTTGGACTGAATGTTGGCAAAGAATTCTCAAGTTAAGCGTGCTTAACCTGAGATAATCCAAGGATGGGTGACCCCCCTGGGAAGTTCGTGTAAACCCATCAGGGTAAGTTGTTCCGGTCCTTCCTATCGCTCGATTGAGATGTTACAGGTGGTATCAGAGCCGACCCCCAAGCCTCTGAGTGCCGTGGTGGGGCAAACCTCAGCAAGGAGGCTGAGTCCCGAGGGGGGTGTGTAGGCCCCTATGAGGGGTGCGTGTAGGCACCTTAGGCAAATCCCACATCGGCCATGCAAGGGGGGAGAGATCTGGGACCAATTGTAAGGTCGCATGACGAGGACGTCATGTGCTCAAAGGGGGGAGAATGTAATACCCCGGGAGCCTAGAGAATAATAGTATATATCGAGGATAAGTAAGGAAGGAAACAACACCAGCTTGATACCTTTTGGGCTAAATGTTGGCAAAGAACTCTCAAGTTAAGCGTGCTTAACCTAGGGTAATCCAAGGATGGGTGACCCCCCTGGGAAGTTCATGTAGGCCCATCAAGGTAAGTTGTTTCAGTCTTTCCTATCGCTCGATTGGGATGTTACAAGTCGAGAGGCAATCCAAGAGATAGAGTTTCTATTTCATCTATGATCGAGTGTTGGTTTCATTCTTGAGAAAGAAAGGCTGAGTGATTAGTATGTAGTCTTGTGTATTCTTGGGAGAATGAGTTGTGTGTACTCGGGGATATAGATGAGGGTTAAAAGCTTGATGTGCTGATCGGTTTATCTGAATAAAAGGCTGCTCTGTGTGGGTATTGACTACTAGATGTAGGTTTGTCAAAGGCATTCCGAACCAGGATAAATCTTGTCTCTTTGCTGGTTTGATTTATCTTTCTATAATTTCGTTTTCATTCTGTTTTTGTCTGATTTCTTAATTGGTTTCTAATTCTGTAAGTGTGTAAGAATTCAAGTGGGAATTCTCTTCGGTTTGGTCCAGTTTTGACAGTCTTAATATCAACAAAGATTCAAAGGGCATGCTGTATAATTTGGCAACCAAATGCTACAGTAATCAGAATAGACTAAGCAACTTTTCTCTAGACCATGTATGGATTAGAATTTTCTGATAGAAAGGAAAATGAAAAAGAATAAAAATATTTATTTCTCCTTTTTCTTTTTCTTTCAACAAAGCCTATTTCCAAACATACCACAAGATCCAAGCCTTTGCCAATGTGTAGTCAAATTGTTTTCTTTTTCCAACATCAACAACATATCAAGCTTTAATCCCACTATAAAAAAAAAAAAAAACGAAACAATGTTTATCAAAAAAAAAAAAATTTATTTTGTTGTCCATAAAAGCAGTCCTCAAAGATGAACCCAAAAAATCACTCTGTGGAGCCAAAATTTCCCCACGAGACGCCAAAAAGCACTGCACAAGCGCGACGCCCCACTTTCCGCACCAAGAACCTCAGCGGAGACTCAACAACATTCAAATTCGCCAATAAAGGAACGAATAACAAACAAAATATGATGCAATATTTAGGTAACAGCGCCAGGACAAGGATAAAAGGGGATCAAATAGCTCGAAGATTCGCATGCATGTTGACTTATCTATTTACAGACGGAGAAACCTAATACGATGATAGCGAACAGTTAAATTAGGTGGGGAAACAAATCACGAGAGGCAACGCTTACAGTGACAGAAACGGCGACGGCGGTAGATCGACGGCGACTTTAGTCCCGGCTCCGAGCGCAGAGAGAGGAAGAGAGATCTTCAACGAAGTAGCAATGGAAGGTATTTACTGTGTGAGTTATATCTTTCGACTTTCGCTTTGTCGGAAGTTATTGGGCTTTGTAGGCTTTGGGGCCACAAGCATGGGCTTCCCTCACGGGCTTTGAACCTGGTGAGAGAGAAATTTTATTTTTATTTTTTTATTTTTTTACCACAATACTCCATGCCCTATCTGACTCTTTATTATATTATAAATAATTTATTCTTTATTTTATTTTTTATTTTATTTATTTATTTTAATAAATTTTAACTTTATTTATTTTACCTTATTTATAATTTTTACATATACACAAAATTAATAATCAAATACATGTATGCACAAAATTAACAATTAAATACATAAATTAATAACTAAATACACAATATCAATCATTTACTACAAAAACAAAAACAAAAATTATCAAAAATCTCACAAACCCACTTTCTGCTTGATTTGCTCCTCACCAAATAAGACATTGCCATCATTTTACTTGCCACCACCGCTTTTATTGGTTGTTGCCACAAAATCACGTACAGTGTTCTATCTGCTCGATGAAGAAAAAGACATCGCTACCACCTCCATTATTGGTTCTGTTCCTCATCGTCGCCTGGAACTCGTATTCTTCGACCGATTCAACCTTCGTCGTGTTTGGTTATTTCTCTTCCTACATTGATGGGCGTTGGAGGGTGGGGGAGAGATGCCGAGAAAATTTCGATCACCAATTATGACAAAACTTTCAATGTCACCAAATTTTTGGCAAAAGAAGTTGGCTCTTGCAAGCTACGTTGGAGCTCAAAATCTTGATTTAGCTCCTCAATTTTTGGCTTGGTGAGCAGATTTCACCATCGTTGGAGAGAGTCTTATGTTGTATTCAACTATGCTCCATATTCTGCTTCCTATTATATTATAAATAATTCACTCTTTTTTTTTTTTACCTCAAAAACTATAATTGCTCCAACCATACTCGCTATTCTCCATTCTATTTGACTATCTTTTTTATTTATTTATTAATAAGTTTTAGTTCTATTTATTTTAGCTTACTTATAACTTTTACTACTACAAAAATTTAATATTTATTTTATACTTTGATAATAAATATTACTGTATTAAATTTTAATAATATTTAACATATTTTTAAATCAATTTACTATTTTTAAATACAATTATTTAACAAAATTGTTTGAAATAATTACATAATAATAAATTTAAAAATTTAACATGGTAAAAATAAAATTTCAACAACAGTTATATTTCAACAATTATATTCCAATAATCATATTTCAACAGTTCATAAATAAATGATTTATTGATCAAAAAAATTACAACTCACAAATCTGAAACACTAATTGTTATCACCAATATTTGATAACCTCACATTAGTCACCATGTCCAACAACATTAGTATGTTCCTCCAAATGATCCATAAAGAACCTGAAGACAACGAATATGAGAAGGCTAGTGTTGCAGATTGAGTAGAACACTATTTTTAGTCCACAAATCATGACTTTGTATCACATCATTATGGATCTGTGATGAATCATCGTGTCGTCAATCACAATAGAGTTTAAAGTAATAAGAGGCTTTATCATGATTATTTTGTTAATTTCCTTACATATCCATGACAATTGTTTCGTAGACGATTTTATATGCGTCAGTCATTATTTATATGAATGAAAATAGCTTTTGAACCATATGATCAATACTTTGTTCAAATATTTGACATCGCATGAGTTCTTGGATTCTCATCACTCCACAAAATTACAGTTGCATTAAGGATGCTTGCATATGGATTACCTACAAATACTATGGATAAATATGCTATGATTGAAGAAAATACAATAATAGAGAGTTTGAAAACGTTTGTGAAAGTAATAGTTGAAGTATTTGATGAGTAATATTTGAGACAACCAAATAATATTGATATTGCAAGGTTGATAATCGTGACTAAGTAGCGTGGGTTTTCAAAAATGTTAGGCAGCATTGATTATATGCATTGAAAGTGAATAAATTGTTAGTTGCATGGCATGGAATGTATTCAGGTCATGTCAGTGAACCAACAATTATTTTGGAAGCAATAGTTTCCTATGATATGTGGATATAATATGTTTTTTTTTTTATTATCGGGATCATTAAACAACATTAATGTGTTAGATAAATCTTATGTATTTTCAAAATTAGCAGAAGATCGTAATCCTAAAGTAATGGTTGGTTTATCGACATGACATATGTACATTCCATTTCACGTAACTAGGTAATTTCTCCACTTCTAATGCATACAATAAATGCTGCATAACATTCTAAGAAACCTACTCAGCCACGGTCATGAACCTTGCTATATCAATACAATTTAGTTGTCTCAAATATTGCTTGTCAAATACTTCAATTACTACTTTCACGAAGATCTTCAAACTCTCTATTGTTGTATTTTTTCCAATGCTTTGGTCATCTTCACTTAGACTAAGAATTTGGCATATGCTCTAGTTATATTCGTTTGCAAGCTAAAACCCTTTTTTCCAAGTACACTAAATTATTGTTTTTACCAATCAACCTCTAAAATATATGATCGGGAGGCTCAAGTTCTCAAGAATAACATTAAAGTAAACGGTGAAACTTAGCTCTATCAATATTGAATATTAACCTCAACCTGTAATAAAAGCTTAAGCCTTTGCTAACTCCATAGTTGAAGACACCTTAGCTGATGAAGTGCTCAAATGAGTACTCCAAACCTATACAATCTTGGTTGATGGGAGCTTAAACTTAGGAGGTAGTGAATCTAGACTTTTATTACAAGGGTTACTATATAATAAGTGATTCAAATCCTTAATAGTATGTTAAGCCAATATACGTAGACAGTCAGGGCTGAATCATTATAAAAATATAATGTTCTGTATTTTTTTAATTTTAGTTTATAACTTATTTGTGTTACTCGTTTGTATACAAAATTTATGGTGAGTTTAATTCACTTTCTTCTCAAGCTAACTCATTTATTAAAGATAGAAACCATATCAATGACGAGACATGAAAAGGGGGACAAAAATATGAAAGAGAGAAAAATAAAGAAAAATAAATAAAAACTTATTGTTAAACTATTATTGTTGATATTATTTTCCTTATTGTTATTGATGAGCTTACCAAAAACCTCTTTAAGGTTTCACAATGTTTATTTTGATGTCGATTTCAATATTTTTCAAACAAGGAAAAGAGAAAATATGACAAGGGAAGTGAATAAAAAGATAGTGAAAGAGATAATAGAGAATAAAGGTAATTGTCAATCACTTACCTAATAGCGAGTTTTTGAGAAAAAGAGAGCACAAAAAAGAGAAAGAAAGAGCTATAGGCAGTATAAAAACGAGGGTAAATTGGGCATTTTAAGTATTTTTTTTATAACAAGGGAGGTAGATGACATTTCAAAAAAACTAGGATAGTTAGTGCAATTTGACCAAATCTCATTGGGTGGTGTGAAATTTAGCACTAAGTTAAATAAAATAAATGAGATGACCAAAATTAACAATTATATTTTATTTAAAATTGATGAGAATATGAGAAATACTAGACTAAGATAGTTTGATCATATGAGAAGGAAATCAAAAGACGTTTCTGTGATGAGAGTTGATAAAATGGAATAATTAGTCAAAAAAAGAGGTAAAGACAGATCCAAGAAGATTTTAAGAGAAATATTAAAATTTGATATGAAGTGTATAGATCTAAACGAAGATATGACAAAAGATAAAAATACACGGAAGTCTAGAATTCATGTAACATACCCCACATAATAGGATAAAAATCAGATATGTTGTTATTGTATTTTATTTAAAATAACCATTGTTAATAAAATTTTAATTAGAATTTATGACATTTTAGTAAATATCAACTTAAATTTATTCTAGTAGTTATTTGATAAACCATATAAACTTTAGTGGTGTTTTTTTCAACCTACAAAGTGGTAACCGACTTTGTATTGAGGTCTACTTTACTACTTCTATAAATAAGGAATTAAATATTTAAACACAAAATTTATATGTAAAAAATAAATCTTGATGGCCTCGTCCAATAATAGTGAAATTTTATGATGACGGCCAAGACAGTTCAACGACTCCTGGCAGTGCGCAATGCGTCGGGCGGAAAGGCAGCAATGGTGGCGATGAGATGAGAACACTCTCTCTGTTCCGTCTCGGGGAGAGAAATCAATCACCGAAAAGTACACAACCTGAATTCGGCAGCTGAACACAAAATTTAGCTGATCTCCTACTCGCAATCTCACAAACCCTAACGGTTGGGAACCAATCAGAAATGGACATTCTGTTCTCTCAGATCCAAGCGGACCTTCGTTCCAACGACGCCCTCCGCCAATCGGGCGCTCTCCTCCAGGCCCTGCAGCAGTCCGCCGCCGGCCGCGACATCTCCATCATCGCCAAGTCCGCCGTGGAAGAGATAGTCGCCTCGCCGGCCTCCGCCGTCTCCAAGAAGCTCGCGTTTGACCTCATCCGATCTACTCGACTCACCTCTGACCTTTGGGAAACCGTCTGCACTGGCATCCGGACCGATCTCGACTTTCCTGACCCCGATGTTACTGCCGCTGCCGTCTCCATCCTCGCCGCCATCCCTTCCTACCGCCTTGGGAAGCTCATTGCCGACTGCAACAAGCAAATCTCCAACTGCTTCGACTCCCCGAGCGACAATTTGCGGTTTTCCATCACCGAGACTCTTGGTTGCATTCTGGCGAGGGACGATCTCGTGACTCTCTGCGAGAATAATATGAATTTGTTGGATAGGGTTTCGGTGTGGTGGACTAGGATTGGACAGAACATGCTGGACCGATCCGACGCTGTCTCGAAGGTCGCGTTTGAGTCGGTGGGGAGGTTGTTTCAGGAGTTCGAGTCGAAGAGAATGAGCCGTTTGGCAGGTGATAAACTTATTGACAGTGAGAATTCAGTTGCAATTCGGTCGAATTGGGTCTCCTCAATGATTGATTTCGTTTGGAGGAAGCGCAACGCGTTGATGGCCAGATCGTTGATTCTACCAGTCGAGAGTTTCAGGGCGACGGTGTATCCGTTAGTTTATGCAGTGAAGGCAGTGGCTTCAGGTTCAGTGGAGGTTATTCGGAAGCTCTCAATGTCTAGAACTGCCAACAGCCACGATTTGGACTCCAATGCAGAGAAACTCGTGGGAGTATCTGATGTTGTTTCGCATTTGGCACCATTTCTGGCATCGTCACTGGAACCGGCATTGATTTTTGAGGTGGCGATTAACATGTTATACTTAGCTGATGTTCCTGGAGGGAAGACTGAGTGGGCCTCGCAGTCGATTATTGCAATTCTCACACTTTGGGACAGGCAAGAATTTTCATCAGCTCGAGAAAGTATTGTCAGAGCCGTTGTCACGAATCTACACCTCCTTGATCTTAATATGCAGGTATGTTTCCCTACTTCCCGCTTGCAGCTTAATTTTTCTCATTAAACTAGCAAGAAAAGCTAAGGGGTAACCCTTTTTGCAGTTTATATATGATCTTATAGATCTTTGACTGTGAATGGACAGAATCCCTGGCCGTTGCCCCCTTTAAGGCGTTTTGTCTTCATATATATTAGTTGTTATTTATCAAGAAAAGAAAAGGCAATGATTATTCATGCATGTGAACCTGTAGTATCTGAATAGTACTCTTGTACTGCTTGTCTGCACTCCTGGGAATATAAAAGTCGGGACTATTTGCTTCAACAACCTGTGGTAAAGATATGCATGATTTGCTTCAACAAATCTGTTGGAAACTTCAAATCTGAGTCAGCTAAAAAGCCTCAGTTATTATGTCTTTTTTAGCTGACCATTCCTTCTGTTACATGTAAAGTTAGAACTTGATGCCCCAGCAGAAAGAGGAACTATAATTTTGTCTATGTAAAATATCTTAGAACATAAATTGTCTGAAGAGTTACTTTGTTATGGTTCTCATACAGTTCACATTAACAGTGTTTCCTCTCTCTCTCTCTCTCCATTTTTTTTGTTTTTGGCTAGGTCATGCAAGAAGTCTTTCTTTTAGCCCCTGTTTCCTGGATACTTGGATATGATAGAAGTACTATCATTGCAAAAACCGTTATTGTCAAATTTTTTTGTAAAAATGATTAAGAAATGGTTAGGTGTTCTGTTGCTATTAAAATGGATGGAGATATCTCTTATTCGTTGCTTCCTATCCTTTCAGTCCTTTCCAAGGGTTTTATGACTTCGAACAGAAGGTAATATGTGAACTTGTTTTGATTTCTTTTCATCTGAATATGCAGGTATGTGATGCAGTTCTGTTATAGTTTTTCTTGTTTGATTATAGAAGCATACAAGCAACAATAATCACAAGCCTTAATCCCACTAGGTGGGGTCAGTTGATTACGGAAGCATACTACTATTAATGATACATGAAACTATTTAGTGGTAGAAGAGCAAATGGTAGATGAGCTGCTTGTTCTTATTCGAACTGCTAAGACAATATAACTTTGAAGCCTAGAAGCTTTTATACATGAAACTTAATGATACTTTTATACATGAAACTTTGAAGCCTACTATTAATGATACATGAAACTTTTATTGTTGTCAGAAACTTTTACATGAAAATTGTTATCATTTGATTAAGTGTAACAATAATTTGGTATGACATGAATAAGTCTATATGGTGTTGTACTCTAAAATTTCTATAGCCATATGTTAGCCGAGACCTCACCCTTTATAGGATCACACAATTCTCTAACTAGATCTCTCTTGAATTTACACAAAACAACAATTAAGAACCAATATCAAGAACCAATCAAGAATCACTCAAACACAAGAAGTTACCCTGGTTCGGCCTCTAAGAAAGGCCTACATCCAGCTTGGCTTTCGCCTCCACTATCTTGAAAGATTGTACAAGATTACAAAGCACTCAACACTCAACTCACACCTAGCCCATATAACCTGAAAACTATATTGAGTTGATACAAGAAGAAATACCCTCTTCTTATGTGCTTAATCTCTACCCAAGATAGACTGCTAACTCACAAAGAAAGTCTCACTACTTCTCTCTCTCTGTCGAAGTCATCCCCTACGGCCCCTATTTATAAGGAATAAGAGGGAGACTTCTACCTGACTGAGCTGCCCAAACGGCAGTTACAAATCGCCTCGGTCAGCCCTAAAAATGGAATAAAAGAAAAAAAAAACCTTCTAAAAGACAAAAGAATACAGCCAGCATATTACATAAACAATGCTACTTATATTTACAAGCTCTAATCTAGAACAAATGCTTCAACACCATATTAGACTTGTTGATATTTTAAACTTTTTCGTGGCCTAAAAGACCATAGACCCTCTAAGAAGCTGCTTGCAGAGGGTTGCCCCCACATTCTTAGCAGGCAGCTTTTTCATCAATTAACCAGACAAACAGTGTAATACCCAGTATTTAATATCAAACGTATTTTTGAAAATTATGGGGTCAAAATGAAATTTATCAAAGTTTCAAGCCAATGTGTAATATTCAAAACTTGAACAAAAATGTAAGTGACCAAACCAAGACGAAACTTGGAGGGTAAAAATGTTCAAAGAGTCATGGGATGCCAAAAACAAGAGATTTACAAAGGTTTTGGGTCGAAATTACGTGATTAGGGGCATTCGAGCCAAAGTGTAGAATCTAAAAACTGACGGAGGGTGGTCAAAACGAGGGTTTTTCTAGACTTTCAAGGGTGTAGTGACACATCCTAAACTTGTGGGGTTTAATGGAATAAGTGGAAAGTCCAAGCTTTGAGAGATAGGGGCAGAAACATGACATATCAAAAATTGAGGGATGAAAGTGCAATTAACAAAAATCAGGTGTGAAACTTGTAAGTCATCGGCCAACTTTGCGGCAGCCGTCGTCGGAACTACCAAGGGGCACCAGGATGTGCTCCAGGCCATGACGGTTCGAATGGACCTAGCCATTGGCCAAGATCGACGGTGTAACGACGTTGATTAATTTTTAAAGAAAATCGGAATCTGGCCGAAAATTTCGAGGCAATTTGGTCGCCATTTGGCTCGATTTGAGCCTTGATATGATGAGGATTCGAAGCTTGGCAACTAGGAAAGCTTCTGAATGGTCGAAAATCCGGTCGAAATTGGGTATAAATACGATTCGAAGGGCCGAGGGTTTCAAAACAAATCGAAGTAGATTGGTCGCGTTTTAGCTTGAATCGAGCTTCAAGGATAGAGGGATTTTGTTCCTTGAGTGCTAGGGAGGATTTCTGGAGAATTTGGGAGGGTTTCGTGTACGTTTCATCGAGTTTAAGCAAAGTGGCCGAAAAGTCGGGCTTCGCTGGAGTTGAACTTGCAACCGGCCGTTTGAGGCCTTTCCGGTGGGTTTTTCTGACAGGTGAAGGGTCCATTGGGGTCGCCTCAAGGAGAGTTTCAAGCCCCTGCAATCAATTTTGCCATTGGAGGTCGTCGCCGGAGAAGAAGGCCAGAGAAGAAGCTGCGCGTGGGCTTCACTCGCCGAGGCTGGGGGTAGCGTGCGAGATGCTATTTTCTTTCGAAATTAATTTTATAATTTTGCTAAAATTATTTGAGAAATATTGGTGCAAAAATATTTGGTGAAATGGGGTGTTAGGTATTTATTATGAATTTTTGAAGGAAAAAAAGGTTTCAAAAAATAGAAAAAAATAAGGAAAAATTGAGGAAATTATGGGAAAAATAGGAATATTGATTTATGTAGACATAATGGTAAATAGGAGACGATTTGACTGTTATAAGGAAGGATTGCACGATTTTCGAGGTGCGACACGCTTTTCGAGGTGAAAATCAGTTTTTTTCCAAATTAAGGTGAGTGGTTCGATTCTAGTCTTACCGTTGGGTGCTTTAATGTGTGTGTAGAGGGTTTAGGTGAGTGGTTCCACCCTCTCGAGCTTAGGATTGCATGTGTTTGGACCAGTTCCAGCGAGCGGTTATACCCTCCAGAACTTGGGGTATGTCGTATAGGTGTTTTACTTACGTATTCGTGGCATCGTATGGATATTGATCATGTGGAATATTGCATCAATTGTTTTACTTATGAAAGAGTCGGTGCATGGTACGTGTTTTTCTCATATCATCGAGGTGCTGATTTTGTGTCGTCGTTATCGGGATGGGGTCTTCTTGAGATTGGGCCAAGGTTAATTTCAGTGACCGGGTGACATGGACGGGCATCCGGGGATTAAGTATGTTGCGACAAGGTCAACCCCAAAGGTGTGTGGAATGGATTTCCACTAGAGATTGAGTATGCCAAGGAGATTTCTCCAGTTAGACGTGTTGTATGTGTTGTTGTATGTATATGTCATGTTCATGTGTTGTTCATGCATTCAGTAAATTGTATCATGTCATCACTTAGATGTTTTATCATCTAATTTGGGTTATGCCCCTGAAATATTCAACGTTTCAGTCAGGGACTGTTGCGAGGGCAAGGACGTGGCCGATTGAGGGCCAATAGTGTTTAGTGTGATAGCTGTTGTATCGTTTTGAGGTGGTAGTATTTATTTTGATATATGTATGAACGGGCACATGATAGTGTCATTATCTTTTTGTAACGTTGTAATTCGTATTTTGTTGTGGAAATACTATGTATGAATCACATGGTAGGCCACAGTATCTTGATGTTATTATATCCGCTGTGTAATATGATGACTTGTTTAGTTTAAGATTATGAATCTTGTTAGCTAAGCGGGCAAGACTGGGGTTTCCGGGAGTTCATCTGCATGTGAAGATTGTTCTTGATGCACCGCGCGTGATAATTATGGAAAAAAAAAAAAGATGCCCGGAAATTCCCTTATAGTAACGCGTCCGAGTAAGGCAGGGTGTTACAAATAGCTTCTCCTACCAAGAATGACCATACGCATGTGCACATGTGAATGCGCATGCACACATAAAACAACAACAATATATTGATATTTAAGCCCACTAGATAGGGTTGGTTACATGAATTCTACCTCACCAAATTTTCCCAGAATCCATGATGAGGAGATTCTGGGAAGTTGGGCTCAGAATCCAAATTTTCCCGGAATCCAATTTAAGCCCACTTGATGATTCATGTGAATGCGCATGCACACATAAAATAGCAGCAATATATTGATATCTAAGCCCACTAGATAGGGTTGGTTACATGAAGTCCACCTCACCAAATTTTCCCAGAATCCATGATGAGAAGATTCTGGGAAAAATAAGTTGGGCTTAAAATCCAAATTTTCCCGGAATCCAATTTAAGCCCACTTGATGATTTTTATGTTGGCTGCCTAATACAACCCTCATCATTCATTGGGCTCAGGGCCGGTTGTGACAAGGAGTATTACCTTTAACATTAGTAGTGTTTAAGGTGATTCTTCAATCCACAGACCTAGTTTTATCTTCGTCATGTTTAGAGCAAAATTATAGTCTGAACTTATTAAAGTGGTACACTGATTTAGCACATTATTATTCTCTCTATTATTTTTAGAACTAGTTTTGCCATTTTGCTTGTCAGTTGTCACTATTTTTATTCTGATGTATAATGTTTCTACATTTTTTTGGAAAACATTAAAGAAGCGCAATTCTGTTTGAAAGCAATATCTGTGTATATATTGCATATGATTAACAGTGATGAGATGTTTTCTCATTTGGAAATTTGCAACTTGAATTATGCCATCTACTACATCCATTGGTACAAGCATGTAACTAGGTTGTGCCTTTTAATAAAATGTCTTTAGTTGTCATAAAAGAGAAAGGAAAAGGGAGGAATGTAAAAAAGGAAGCAACAATGCATTACTTTTGTAGGCCTTATTATTATTATTATTTATTTTTTTTTTGGGGGGGGGGGGCACAGTGATCACCCTATGGAGTAAGAGCGCAATATCGGAGCATGACAACCCAAGCTGCTGATGGGCCATGTTAGCCTTGTGAAGCCCCTCATGCTAGCATGTACAGATGTGGTGCTCTGCGCTGCAAGCATGTTAGGAAATGAAGTCCTGCTGACTAACAGCTATAACTTTTGGTCTAGCAGTAGGGCCTTTGATCCTGAAAGCAGTTTGAAACAATTCATTTTTGGGTATAATACAGTTGTTTATTGCTAGTAGGCTTGTTATTAAACCATGCTAGATTTTTTTTCTCCAAAATACTTCGGGGTTGAAGTTCAGATGCCTTGGTTGTTTTAGAATGATCTCTTTTAGCTTTGAGATTTTGGTGTTATATAGCCCCTCTTCAAAAAGATGAGTACCATCTTTTGAAGTTTATCTTGCAAATTATTATCCATGTGTTTGGAGTTTTAAGGAGCACACACATAGACATGGATATGGAATACAACAATTTGGAAAAAAATTAAATACACAGCAAAAAAAAACAAAAAACAATTTAGAAAAAAATAAGGATATGAAGAAAATAGTTTTTTATTTTTTATTCTTAATGATTCTGAAAGGGTAAACATAAATCACCAAAAAAAGAAACCCAACCTTCACCCTGTATTCAGTTTTAGACTCAATTTTTAATTTGTCCAATAGGGACATCCAACTTATCATTTAATTTCAATTATGGACTACTGACTACTGTTTTCTGTCGTTAGTATTTCTGGTTAATTGCTAACATGACAAGCTATGTTAAATGGCTTGTTGACGGTCTTGCTACCTAGGCAGACAAAAAGATGGCAAAACCCATTACGTGTTGTTACTGATATAACATCTCTGTAGGCGCTTAGCCCCTACCATCTCATCAACCAAGTCGTCTAACATAGTTTGCCACATCAGCAATTAATGATAAAATGTAACGGCAACAAATGAAAAGTTGGCTGCTTCAATTGATAAAATTAAAAGTTGTCTAAAATTGAAAACAAGGTGAAAATTGGGTATATTTTTTAATAACTTACCTTAATATTAAAAATATTAAAAAAAACTGCTAATTCAATGTAAAAACAATCACAAGCCTTAATCCCTATATGTGGTGACCACCAATTGAGCATAAATACTATTAAATCTTAATAATGATACAAAGACATACAATATACCCTAGAAGAAGGTATTATGTTTGTTGGAACTATGATTTGGCTTAATTTTGTATTTTTTATTCTTTACTCAATATTTTTACCATAAATAATATTTTAAAATACTATCCCACTGTATCCTCAGTTGTGTCCGACCCTTGGATTTGAGTATGTGGTTATGCATCCTAAACAATTGATGCTTCCTAGTTAGGGTCTTTTATGATTAGTCTTTTTAGTAGATAATCTTTTTATACTACTTTGAGGTGTTGTTCCTTGTATACCAATCCAATTATGAATAAAATTAGTATCATCTGTCATGTATTTTGTTCCACATATTTCCTCAATACATTTATCTCATTAAATTTTGCAATTAGCTTTATTTATTGGTGGCTTTTTCTCTGTAGCATTTCTATTGTTGGGTTTAAAAGTTGTACCATCTGTTTTGGTAAGCAAGATTACTGGAAGAAGTATCAAGGGGGTATCATTCATGTACAAAGGAAGAAGATTAGTAAAAATGGAAATCATCTATATTGCACAAATTACAATTACTAAAAATCCTGTACAGAATCAGAAAGTTGATCTAATGAAGGTTCAATCCTTCAGAAGAACTGGCCATACAAAATTGAGAAGAGCCCATTCTTAAATTTACACACTGCAGTTACACAATCTTGAAAAGATCTACAATTGCAATTGCCACCCATATTAAAGCGTGAGATACAAGGAACCAAGCTTTTTTCTCTTCTCCTCACACAAGCACCTATCTAGCTGGAATAAGATTGAGGATGTGTCAAGGGAACTCAAGCCAAGCCATCTGAACTGGCCAAGAATAAGAAACCGCAATTCTCTTGCAACAACACAATGCACAGGGAGATGATTAACTTGTTCATTGTATGCTGAAATGTACAGCATTAAGTGACAAACATCTTATGTTAGAATTTTGTTGTGCAATGCTGTTCACTGAAATGAAATAGAAAAAAATAAAGGCCATTGTAGAAGGTGCCTTCAGAGCCAAAACTCCTCTCCAGCAAAAGTTCTCAAACTATGATCACTAAGGTGCATGGAACTTTCTGTCTGCCTGATCATTCACGTTTGTCCTGGAAGATATGTCCCATACCTGTTACACCTTCCACTGCACAATAGTCATCAAATGCTGCTACAGACTAAAGACAGAAAACTGCTCTTCAATCTCAATTCAACACACCAAGAGTGATTCTAATGGGCATTTTCGTCCCTTCCCCAACTTCAAAGCAAATACACTTTGAAAATTTCCCAGCAAAGGCATGTATCTCTGCGCTAACTACAAGAATAAGGCAAGGAAACTTTCCCAATACCAACCAACCTAAAGGCCCATGTTTAGAGGAGAATGCGTCCTCCAATACTTCACCTGCTTTCGTCAAATTTCTTCAACCATTTACCAAGGAGAGCTTGATTTCAGATATCTAGCTTTAGAATCCCCAAGCCACCTTGGATCAAGGGAAAAAAACTGACTCCTAATCAACTAAACAATATTCAAACATATTCTCCAAGTGATGCTTAACAGATATGTTACATATATGTATCTATTTTGCCTTGGAAAATAAAGATTTTTATAGCCATTTGCATGAGAAGAGGAAAAATAGTATCTATTCTAGTTTCATCATTATCCTTATCATTATTATGTTAAAAGTTGTGGTTTAACATTTTTATTTTCTTGCAAGTCAATGGCTGTAGTGTAACAATGTGCTGTTTAATATGGAAATATCTTTGTTATATCTTTTGGGTGCTTTATGTTTAATTTGTGAAAGAATGCAGATTGATTTATGAATTTTCTGCTTGCAGGTTTCATTGTTTAGAAGGTTGCTGATCATGGTGAGAAACTTGAGAGCAGAATCAGACCGCATGCATGCTTTAGCATGCATCTGTCGGACTGCTCTTTGTGTTGACCTTTTTGCAAAGGAAAGTGTTCGAAGAGGCCAAAAACCTCTTCCAGGAACTGATATTGCTTCACTCTTTGAAGAAGCAAGAATAAAAGATGACCTCAACAGCACCACAAGTAAAAGTTTATTCAGAGAAGAATTGGTCGCTACACTTGTCGAAAGCTGTTTCCAGTTGTCCTTACCACTGCCTGAACAAAAGAATTCAGGTATGGAGAGCAGAGTTATTGGAGCATTAGCATATGGAACTGGCTATGGAGCATTAAATTGGACAGAGCCAGCTTTGGAAGTTGTGGAAGTGTGTAGGCCATGCGTTAAATGGGATTGTGAGGGTCGAACATACGCCATTGATTGTTATTTGAAATTGTTGGTTAGGCTTTGCCATATTTATGATACCAGGGGAGGTGTTAAAAGAGTCAAAGATGGTGCCTCTCAGGATCAAATTATGAATGAAACACGGTTACAGAATTTGCAACGTGAACTTGTGAAAGATCTGCGCGAGGTTTGTTGACTTCCAAACTAGCTCCTGTAACTTGGTAGAATTTAGCTCATTTATGATCTGAGGAATTTTTTTAACTATGAAATTTAATACTTCTGCAAATAAAAAATATGTTCATCTCTTGATTGTATAGGCATGCCTACAGCCCTTCTAAAATTTATTAACAAAAATCTTGTATCTCTATTTAACACTGCTTGATTTTTCGGATATCATTAGTGCTTTTAACGAACCTTATGCATTAAACTTTTATTTATCTCAAGTTAGCAAAAAAATTTATGTGTTTGGGCTAGTTTGAATAGGGCAATTGAACCTTCCATTCTCCTCAAAATGAGAGAGTTTCCTCGACAATTTTCTTCGATGCCTTTCTTTTAGCACCCAAAGAATCACAAGAACTGCCTGTAATTGCATCAACCTTGAGGAGAGAACCCATAGGAACCTCCCACTCAAAAGTCAAAAGAGTTTGTGGGCATTACCTTTTTTCTTCAGGGACTTTGGTTACCAGTCTGGAGAAAGAAATGGGGCATTTGAGTGAATCACCCTTATATGGGTGGACCAATCCCAAAATTGCACCTGAACAAACATTTGCACTCATTTTAGACAATATGACTACTTGGGAATTTAATGACCTTCTATAAGGAGGGGTTTCAGAATAATTACATCACATAAATCCTTCATTATTACTTAAACTATGCCTGAATTCTCTCTTTTATCCTCCATATTGCTTCAGTCACTCTTCACTCCCTTCTCTCTAGCGGCTTACTTTAGTGAACGTACCACATAAACATCATATCACCCTAGGCAAGACCACCTACATTCACTCAATCGGGAATCACTACTGAATCTTTGACCATTGCGCCACTGAGGAAGGATTGTCAGATCTAAGGGTCTGACAACGAGTTCTCACCAATTTAGTGAGAATCAGAGTAGGGTTTAGGGGGAATTGGAAGAACAGAGAGTGAGGGAGAGAAGGATTGAGAGGGAGAGAAGGAGAATGATCGAGAGAGAGAGAATTTGTAATTTCTAGATATCTCAATTGGGCTGGATCAGTCTGTATATATACTGATCCCAGCAGTCAACGGAAAAACAGAGTACAACTGATTATATCTCTTATCTAAGTACTATCCATAACAGCTATAACTACCCAATCGTGTACAACTTCTATAAGCAGCAGGCATATGACAAGGATGTAGGGCAGTTGTGACCTCTAGTGGGCCTGGACCAGCAAATTTTAAGTCACTATTCCTCAAGTTCCACCTCTAGAGGATCATTCTCATGACTCAAGATCACGTGCAGTCACAGCCCTCTAAATCAAAAGGACCTCCATTCTGTCACTATAAGAAGCATACACTATATCCAAGACTTGCTCCTGTTCATTTTCTTGAGGTCTTCTTCCACATGTGCAACTTTGCTTGAAGTTTAGTTAGCCAAATGGATGTGACACTGCTTGGATTGGGTATGGTACCACACAATGTTGATGCTCTTCTTAAGCTGAACCCTTTCTGGAGTTTGGATCAATTACTTGAAGAACCGTAGCTGCTTAAGTGCAAGGGATCCCCCAGACCAAGCCTATAAAGTAGGTGGCAAACCATGATGACCTATTCCATTGTGAGTTCTGAGCCTTCAAAAGTATAAGGGAATTTGACAACCCCAAGCAAAAGTCTTTTGAGTAATGGATAGAGCCTTTGTTGCCATAGGAAGACGGGCTTTCCTCACTCCCTTAAGAAGGTTTTTCCTTGCTCAGCATTGCAACATCCTCTTCAGGAAAGATGTTCTTTGCTCAGCCAAGCTCACTTGTGGTTGCCCTTGGTGTAGAAGGGGTCATATGGGTTGGAAAGCTAAGGACCTTGATTGGTAGTCCTCCCACTTGCTTGGGGCTCCTATTGGCAGTGTCTCTAACGTGTCTGCATAGCAAGTTATTGAGATAGATCTTCTTCATGGATAACTTACTCGTTAGGCACATGCTCAACCCTTTTGAGATCCTATGCCAACCATAAGGTCTTAGGGATTCAGATTTTGAGAGGTCACACCAATCTTATAGTGAACTTGGTGTGAAACATAAATTTTTCTAAACCTGAAGAGCCCTCATCCCCTGAAAACTTAGGCACCACTTCCTCGTCCTTTATCTAAATCTTCCTTTCTAGGGTTGGGTACCTGCTAAGAGTTACTGGACCTCATTTGAATCCTAACCATCATTCACCAGAAACTGGATTGTGGGAGAATAATTGGGAATGGCATGTGGAGGAATAATTGATGTAGCTCCAAAGCCTTAATCAAATCAAGCACCAACATATGATCCACCGTTGAGAGGGGTGACTGGTCCTTGGATGCCAAGACATCCCTCACAATCATAGTTGTTGTCCACATGTTTTCAAGAAGATTTTTGTTCATTCTGGACTGACACTTCTCTCTCTCTCTCTCTCTCACACACACACACACACACTCTTTATTTGTCTATTTATTTTATTATTGTTACTGTTTTGGTTTTGAATTGATCTATTGTTCAACTGCCAATTTCTATACCCCTTATTTCATGACTTTCCTCATTTCTCAGGTGAACACCCCTAGAATTTGTGCCCGCCTTTTATGGGCTATTTCAGAGCACATTGACTTAGAAGGTTTGGACCCACTTCTTGCTGATGATCCAGAGGACCCGCTGAACATTATTATATCAAATGTCCACAAGGTTTTGTTTAACATAGACGCAGCTCCAACTTCAACAAATAGGCTTCAGGATGTTCAGGCTGTTCTTCTTTGTGCTCAGCGGTTGGGATCACGTCATGCTAGGGCAGGGCAGTTGCTGATCAAAGAGTTGGAAGAGTTCAGAAATGGTGGCTTAGCTGATTCTGTCAATAAGCATCAGTGCCGCCTAATATTACAGAGGATTAAATATGTTATCAACCACCATGAAAGCAAGTAAGCGTCATTTGCATGGTTATTTTTATTTAATTTGGACAAAAAATGAAATGGGCTGAGGTGGTTTCTGTCGAGACGTACAGATAGTAGGTGCTAACACTAGACATGTGTCTATTATGGACAAACGGGATAGATGACCATGTTAAAAACTAACCTTTTTTTGTTTGTTTGTTAGGGTAGCATTTGTTTACCAAGATATAGATTGGAAAATGTGAGATATGGAAAGCATACCGGACAAAAGTGTTTTCCATTGTGTTTGTTAAATTTTCTGGAAAGAAGTCACATGATTTCTTATCTTAAACTTTCAAAATAAATTTATCCATTCCCCCCTTTGGATAACTTATCTTGAACTTTACATATAAGTTATCTTGATAAAACCTTATCTTACTCATTTTAACAAACACTACCTAGAGAAACAATTGTTAAATGCAACAGGTATTAGATTACTCTCCTGATTGCCATTTTTGTTTTAATATTAGTGACCTGTACATGTAATCCACATACAAAGTACATTTCTGATTGGAAGCTCAGCTTTCCCTGTTTGTCAGATTTGGTTTGCTCAAACCAATTCCTAAAGGCTGGGTGGTTTAAAGTTAGCTGTAATACAATCCAAGATAGATCACCCTTGCAAAATCAGGAGCCTCATGTAGTGGCTACACCCTTTCAAAAACATGCAGTCCAAATTTGAGATCCCATGGCCCAACCCTCCCCATTCCCACGCCAAGTTTATTGGGAGAGCAGACACAGAGGCAACATATTGATTTATATAGTGTTTGGATTAGGTAAACACACAGAATATTCTTCATGTAAGTTAGTATTAGTATGGAATATATATCTGAGCTGATCAAGCTTATAATGCTTATTCCTTGGTTAAGGAATACAGCCTGGAAACAGTTGGATACCATAGTGTTGGTTCATCAGAACATGATACTGGCTACTCCTTGGTGTCAAAGTTGTCTATTGTATGTTACAATTAATCTTAAATGTTAGAATTGGGAGTACTAGCAGTCTGTTATGCCAACAAATCACTAACTCTCACCCTCACAACTGGCCGATACAGCATACAACATAAACAAAAAAAAAAGAACAAAAACAGAATTTAAAAGATCAAAGTTAAGAACAATCAAACCACACAATAGGCACCGAGATTTTATCCTGTTTCAAACTGATAAAATCAGTCCTACATCCAGCCGCTTTCAGAGAGAGCAATCCACTAGAACTTGATGAAAAACAGTACAAAAATCACACTCGCACAATCCCTCTTCCCTCACTGATACACAAGAACTCTCACTGCAAGATTACAAAGCTATCTTTCTAGGCCTTCTCTTATAATACAGCTCTCGGAAACTATCAATGAGAATGATCAATCTCAAGTGTCCGACAGATTACCCCACGCCTCTTATTTATAGACACAAGGGCGTGAGTTACAAGGGATGATATAACCGGAACATTTCCCTATCTACCCCTCACTTAATATAATATACAGTTTGTAATACCCCAGGAGCCCAGAGAAGTTAGGATATATCGAGGATAGTGTAAGAAATGAAACAACACCAGCTGGATACCTTTTGGGCTGAATGTTGGCAAAGAACTCCCAAGTTAAGCGTGCTTGACCTGGGGCAATCTTGGGATGGGTGACCCCCCTGGGAAGTTCGTGTAGGCCCATTAGGGTAAGTTGTTCCGGTTCTTCCTATCGCTCGAGCGGGATGTTACAGGTGGTATCAGAGCCGACCCTTGGTGAAGGCGGTCCGATGAGGGCGGGGAGTGGCGTCGGGGCTCGAGGGCCTGTACAAGGAGCGGCTTCTGACAGGCTTCTAGGATGGCAGCCCCCAAGGGGAGAAGGTCTAGGACTAGTTGTAAGGTCGCATGACGAGGACGTCATGTGCTCAAGGGGGGGAGAATGTAATACCCTAGGAGCCCAGAGAAGTTAGGATATATCGAGGATAGTGTAAGAAATGAAACAACACCAGCTGGATACCTTTTGGGCTGAATGTTGGCAAAGAACTCCCAAGTTAAGCGTGCTTGACCTGGGGTAATCTTGGGATGGGTGACCCCCCTGGGAAGTTCGTGTAGGCCCATTAGGGTAAGTTGTTCCGGTTCTTCCTATCGCTCGAGCGGGATGTTACACAGTTAGCCTAATTTCCCTAACTGCCACTGCTGCACATAATCCTCAAAAGGATGTCCAAGTCCTCCTAAACTTTCCAGCCACTCAATTAAAAACTAGAGATCCAAAGCTTTTCCAGTTGTGTCAATCAGAGATGAGCTTCTTATAATCATTTTCCAGTTGACTTCTTTCTACTTAAATTGTATGTTGCACTCTTAAAAGATTAGTGCGTGGGCTTAGCCTTTCTAGTTGGTGATGGGGATATCCCTGATCATACCAGAGTGTGATACCTCCTCTTGTGTGTTTAGAGCAATCAAACATGCTGGCCCGGAACTTGAGATCCATGGTCTTTCCGTCCCCCAAAAAGAGGGAAGTTGATACATATAAATATATATTCTGTATGGAATGATAAACTCAATTTTCAAGTAAAAAAGTCAATATTAACATAGAATACATCATGCAAGCTAATCAACATTTCTCCTTGTTCGAGGTATGTTGCGCAGACTCCAGTTGAATACAATGGTCTTGGTTGGTCGGAATGAATTGCCACCCACTCTTCTGACATCTAGATTGTCTATGGTGCAATACCTCTCATCTTAAAACAAGAAACAGAAGCTTCCGATTTTTGTGCTTTTAAAAGATATATATGCCTGGTTGTATGCTGTAACCTTTCTCACTTGTTAAGAACATTTTGGTTCTGTAGGTGATCAATTTCAGTGGTCAATTCTATTGTTTACTTTGTTATTTGGACCTTTTCGTTTGAGAATTATATATAAAAAATTTCAATTATGTTCATAGTTATGCGTGTTTCTCTTTCAGGTGGGCTGGGGTTAGTGAGGCCAGAGGAGATTACCCATTTAGTCACCACCAATTAACTGTGCAATTTTATGAAGCATCTGCAGCTCAGGACCGAAAGTTGGAAGGATTAGTTCACAAGGCTATTCTGGAACTCTGGAGGCCTGACCCCAGTGAATTAACTCTTTTGTTGGCAAAAGGAATAGATTCTAAGTTACTTAAGGTTCCGCCAATTGCAAATACTTTGACTGGTAGTAGTGACCCTTGTTATGTCGAAGCATATCATTTGGCAGACTCAAGTGATGGAAGGATTACTCTGCACTTAAAGGTAAAAAAGGGTCTTATCCTAATTGTATTAGATGTGCCACCTTGCCCCAAATGCCTGTTTTGGAAGGGGTTTATTTGTATATGCTTGGTGGGAGGGTAGTTTGTTTTGCAATTTATTTTTGTTAACTTCAATAGATTTTTCCTGAAGGATTTGCCATGAGTTGTTCCTATATAGATGTATGTTTTTGGAGGTTTATTGGCTGCAATTGGAAGTTTTTAGAAAACTAGAATTGCTATTGTTAGAAAAACCATAATTGTAGTGAATGCCAAATATCTCGCTAAGAGACACAATGACGCTTCGTGAATATAGTCGGAGACTCGGAACCTCCCACTATTCAAGGGATTGAGCAACTCTATCTTTGGGATTCAACTTAGCTCGGATTTGATCCTGTTCCCTCCATCCATGAACAGATGCCTTGATATAGGGAGAGATTCGAATAAAAATGGTTTATTTCATGTGATTGGAAGCTTAAGAGAAGAGATATGGACTAGCTGCTTGTCAGATAAGCAATCTACAGTGTTTTCTTCAGGGAAAAAGGGGAAACTACTTTAATCACTTCTAATATTTGTAATATTTTTACTTCTAATATTTCTAGGTTCTAATTGTTTTTTATTTTACTTTCTTTAAAGGTGATCTTTATATGAGTAATGGCAAGAATGTTCATAGTTAGCTTCTGGTCATGCTGACCATAAGATTATTTGCAGGTTCTAAATTTGACAGAAATTGACCTCAACAGGGTGGATATCAGGGTAGGGTTATCTGGTGCATTGTACTTCATGGATGGATCTCCTCAAGCAGTTAGGCAGCTGCGTAATCTTAATTCGCAGGTTACTTTCATAACATGGTTTGGCATATTGTTTCCTGCATCTATATGCATCTTGTTGCTCCATCCTGATTATTTCTTTCCATTTATTAGGGCTGAATTGAAATTTTCTTAAACAACATGCCATGTGACAGCTATTTGTCACTTGTAATTAACTGATTGCTTTACTGGTGGTGGGACTGATTGTTCAGCAATTCATATAGGCTGTGTGTATATTTTCTGATTAAGATTTAAGTCAGATTTAATGGCTTGGAATCCATGAAAAATATAGTTTGATAAAACAAGGTTTAACTGACTGAAAGCGAGTTGTCTGTCCCAATATTGATATGACCAAGATTTGTTTCACTTATTCTGGTAACCAGGTCAGTATTGTTTCATAGATACTATTTGTCAACATTCCCAGGGTAAGATTTAAGTTACCAAAGATGCAAGGAATAACACCTGTATATGAATTTATCCAACTGTGCCCACAGAGTGCCTCCAAACCTGGAATACCAATGCTACTTGTTACCCAGCTTCTTGTGTGTGAAATAAATACAGTTTTCTGACATGCATGGGCTACCACTCTTTCGTTTTTTTCTGGAGTATATGGCATGAGAGGAATAATAGAACTTTTGAAGGGGTATAGAGTTTGGTTTGTTTTCTCAAGGCCACCATTCTTGTTCCATTTTTTGGTTAAGAGAGATGTTCCATTCTGTAATTACTCTTTTTGAAGTTGGTGAATCAGTTATTATTGCTTCTAAATGCAAAGGTTTTTGTGCATGCCTTGTTTGCTCCCTTTATTGTGGTACTCTTTTATTAATGTTCTTGCATATTCAACACAATAGGTTGATCGTTGCGTTTTTTACCCTCCCGATTTTTATCATACATGGGCAAGATAAGATTTTGTTGTCTAATTCAAATTAATTGGGAAGCATGGTTTAATATTGAGTGGAAATTCCGTCTTTTCCATTTGTATTAATTTACTCTACTTTCTTAAAGGAAGAAATTAGAAGTTACTTCAAGATAATTTTATGTGAAATATTATCTGTGTCTTCATCACTTAAACTTGGAGTGCTGAAATATTCAGTTAAGAATTGTTGGTGCGCTTCTCAGATAATATTCCCTTAGTAATCAAATAATGTACTCGTTATTAAAGCAATGTTCTCTACTCTTTTCATGAGTGCTTTCTACAAGTTTTTCTAAGGATTCCTTTTTCCTGCTTCCTCTTCCTCACTTCTGTTCTGTCATTGTACTGGTTTTGGTTTTCTATTTTGATATGGTAGTTTGGACCATCTTGACATTTTTTTATTAAGATAGGGAAAGATTTAGAGTTATCATTGTGTTCCTGACAGGGGCCTGATAAGGTCAATACCACCCCATCATCAGTTGATGGCAGGATTGGTTTTCTCTACCTTTCTTGATTTTTGTTTGGTGTTACAGAGTGGGGAACCTTGTCAAGTGTGGCATTTTAATAGTTGGATAGCCATATAGTTGAAGTTCTTGAGAAGAGCTATCCCATATCCCTTATTGCATTTTGGAATATTCCAGATCTGAATTTGGTTTCTAAGATTTTATTTCTGTTCCTGGATCTGTCAATTATGGTGCCTTTACCTGTGGGTTTGTTCTGGTCCTTCTTGGCCTCTTGTGGGACTGGATAAAAAGAGGGTAGAATAAATGAAGATTATTGATATGATGAGTAACATACTCGTTTGTAATAGATATAGCCATTGCCCATGTCCACATGGGCTATGTTCAGTTGGTTAAGTGCCGTTCTTGCATTGAATGAAGTAACACCCCCCACTGGCAGGCGCAGCATTACCCTCACTTTGCAAAGAGATTATTTCACAACTCTAACCCATGACTTCTTAAGTCACAAATAAGCAACCTTACCATTGTTACTAAGGCTCAACCTCAAGAATT
This sequence comes from Diospyros kaki, assembly GCA_036245055.1. Classification (NCBI taxonomy): domain Eukaryota; kingdom Viridiplantae; phylum Streptophyta; class Magnoliopsida; order Ericales; family Ebenaceae; genus Diospyros; species Diospyros kaki. The sequence goes on from BSEG01000016.1 coordinate 39,615,268, forward strand.
TCTTAGACTGTCAAAATGTAAAGATAATGAATTTTTTCCACTTAAACAAATAGCCTATTGGAATGGAGGACTATGTTCAACCAAACTAATTATTGCTTAGTGTGTTGGAGTTTGTGTTTTTGCGCCAAACTCAACCACTTGCATTTATTTCCAAATGTACAAAGTTCTCTTGCCAATTTACTTGATTGCTTTTTTGTAGGATCCAGTACTGTGTAGTGTGACTGTTGGTGTCTCCCATTTTGAGAGGTGTGCCCTCTGGGTTCAAGTCTTGTACTACCCCTTCTATGGAAGTGAATCAGTAGATTATGAAGCGGACTACGCTGAAGAAGATCCACAGGTTACGAGACACAAAAGAAACCTGAGACCAGAAACAGGAGAGCCTGTTATATTGAGATGTCAGCCTTACAAGATTCCACTGACTGAACTTCTTCTACCACATAAAATCTCACCTGTGGAGTACTTCCGCCTATGGCCTAGTTTACCTGCTGTAGTGGAATACACTGGTACTTACACATATGAAGGAAGTGGGTTTATGGCTAGTGCTGCACAGCAATATGGCGCTTCTCCTTTTCTAAGTGGGCTGAAATCTCTATCTTCAAAGCCTTTCCATAAAGTTTGCTCACACGCCATCCGGACTGTTGCTGGGTTCCAGGTGAGTCCTATTGTCCTTTCTTGATGTTTCAGCTTTCCCGTTGTATGTGTGATGCGCATGTTCCCCCCCTCCATCTGATCACTCCCATGTTGATTTCTTGTATTTATTTGGCAAATCAAACTTTGGTGTTGGCTTGTTTATTTTACTGTTCGGCTCTTACCTGTTGAAGATAATAACAAAATCTTTGAAATTTAAATAAGCCTCTTGGGTTATCCCGACTTTAAAAAAAGAAAGAATATGGTTGAAGCTCGGCAGGGCACAGAATGATTTAAGGTCTCTGAGAAGCCTTAAATATTTGGGTCCCTAAATTTAATATCTGAAAGTTACTGTTATTCAGGCCACCATCCACAGGGCTATCTTGTTGGAATGAAAAATTTATTTTCCTCCAAGCTTATTAGATAATGATTTTAATCTCCTTTCGGTCCTGGCCACAGCTTTGCTTTGCTGCAAAAACCTGGTACGGAGGATTCCTCGGCATGATGGTTTTCGGTGCCAGTGAAGTGAGCAGAAATGTGGATTTAGGTGACGAGACAACAACTATGATATGCAAATTTGTGGTCCGAGCTTCTGATGCATCAATCACAAAAGAGATTGGATCCGATCTTCAGGGTTGGTTGGACGACCTCACAGATGGTGGCGTCGAGTACATGCCTGAAGATGAAGTTAAGGTGGCTGCTGCTGAGAGGCTGCGGATCTCTATGGAGAGGATAGCCTTGCTAAAGGCAGCCCAAGCTCCTCCCAAGACTCCAAAATCTGACGAAGAAGAAGAGGACGAGGAAGACGAGGATGGAAAGAAGAAAGAAAATGGCGAAAAAGATGTCAAGCCCAAGGGACCTTCTACACTGTCGAAATTGACTGCAGAGGAAGCGGAGCATCGAGCCCTTCAATCAGCAGTTCTGCAGGAATGGCACATGCTTTGTAAGGACAGAAGCGCTAAAGTTAAGTAGCTTCATTTGGTTATCATAATTTTTTCTTTCTTTTTGTCGTGCAGTTTGTGTATTCTTTGTACTTTCATTATTAGTATTGTCTTTTTTGTTGGGTTCTTTATGGCTCATTCTATCCGGTACTCGGTTGATCTGAAGATAAGAAGAGTGCTAGTATTGTTGTTTTTCAGTCCCTTCTTGCCATCTGTAAATTTTGTTTTCCTCCTTTTCTCATACATCTTGTAGACATAATTACACCATTTTTGGGCATTTTACATGGATCATTCATGCTTGAGTTGCTTTAATATCAGTACTATTTGATGTCCCTTTTATCTCTTTTAGACGAAGACAATTGGGCTACTAATAAAGGTTTTCCCAATGGATCCAACTCCCTACTTGTACAAGAGTCAAGAGGATGGTGGTTTTTGTTATAGATAAGCAAATTTATCAAAATCGAACGCCTTTGGCTTCCGGCACAACACCCTCTGTTCATGGCAGTCGAAACATTGTTCTCGTTCCTGGCTGGCTAAAGCAAAAGATAAATATAATTTAGATGCATTGCATATATCATATCACAGAGCAACTAAACCAGATGACACAAGAAAGCATGACAAGATTTTGACGACTTTGATCTCACAACAAAATGACGGGACATGTCTATTGACAAGCGAGAATAGGCCTTCCGATGCCGAACTGATGATCGCCATGTTTCACAAGTTGAACTTCTGAGGCACGGAGTCGAAGTCATTGAGGTAAAATCTTTGGTGCTCTCTCCCAGTCTGGATGTAATAAGCCCATGTTGATTGATGAAATTACGAGAGCTTAGTAATTGAGTTAGTGATACTTTTCCAGGGGAATGTTAAAGAAAGGGCTCACCTTTGCCAAGTATTGGGGGTGGCATGAGATGAGTTCATCTATAGAAGTCAGCTTCCTTGAAAGGGTCATCATCCTGTAACCATGAGGAAAAAAACATCTCACGACTCCTCTTATGATGCTTGTTTGCTCCTGTTTTTTACTATAAGCAACAGACAATGGAAAATGGCCTCAACGAGTCATATTGTTGTATTTCATTGCCATGTGCTAATTGCTAGAGAGTTGTCATTCCAATGACAAGCTATTAACAACCCCATAAACATTGTTAGCTCCAAGGCAAACCATGGGCGAAATACATCTTGTAATAGCTTCTGGCTCTCTGTTGATTGCATTAATTAGAATAACTGTAGGTGAAATCCACTTGGTGATATTGCCTAATTCATTTAGCAATCAATGGCTCCGCTAGATTATTGAGCATGTCACAGAAAGGATAGCTCCTTGGTCTGTTTTTCCTACCAAAATTTCAGAAAATTATTTTATAAATGTTTGCATACATCATACCTCTGGATTGATGCATCGATATGTTGGGATCGTCTCACAAGTTTTGTATTTCTCAGGATCCTCTATAAACCTAACCATTCCATCCTTCTGATTTATTGTTGCATATATCTCACCATCTTGGATCTATAACACAAAAATAAACATGAAGAAAGTTACAGTTATGAAGGCACCAGCAAGAAGAATAATAAAGAAGCAGGGGTGACATTCAACAACTACCATAAGAAGTACATGCCTTTCTGCCTCCTTGGGGTTATCCAGCTGCACGGCTTTGGCTATGTCTTGGAGTGAGAGAGTCAAGTATGTCTTGAGTCAATCTCTGGATATTTTTCTTATACATGGACGACACCACCTGCTTCACCAATCCAAGATTGTGGTCCTTGAGCAGAAAAACAAATAAAACAAATCAGATTATCCAAGGATGTCGGAAAATGATGCAGGACAGTAAAATTTGCAGAAAGTAGGAAAAGAGAGATAAGCGATCATGAAGAAGAAGCAGCTTGAAAAGAAGAAGCAGGGAGGAGAAGAGAAGAAACCGAGAAGAAGAAAAGAGAAATCTTCAAAGAGGGGAAATCAATTATATTCAATCAAGTATGAAAAAAAGGTTCCATTATGTTACCTATTTATAGGCAATTAAATATAGCCTATGTAAAAGATAACATAATCTCTAAAATCAAATATAACTGTAAATAAAGTTCATCTAAAGGTCTATCAATAGAACAAGATAAAACATGATAAAACCTAGGCTAAATCTTATTTTAAAAATCAAAATCAAAATATCCCTATCAAAAAAGCTTCATCAAATTCATTGAGCAAACTTCAGTCAGCATCCCTTCTGTCAGATTTCCACCTAAAAGCACTTTAAAAGTTAACTGAAGCAGGCTATGGAGGACTCACAGTTTCAAACTTCTCCCTGTTAGCCTGGACATATGCCTCTTAAGTTCTGAAATCTTTCCATTGCCATAACAATTTTCCAGCTCAATATAGGGCTGCTAACAAGAGAACGAGAACTAAAATGAAACAACCAATTCAGTGGTTTTACACATAGTTTAAAACAAAAATATGCAAGAAATTAGCAAAAAAAAATTCATCCAAGAAAAACAGTTAAACAGAAACAATTAGGGAATGGAATCATTGAGGCCTGCCAAAATTTGTTTCCTTAGTTGTTCAGTTCAAAAACAAAGTATGTTTCTTCAGTAACTTAGACCTAGGCTTGAGCTCCAAGACTCGTACACATGCCACCTCCTGCAATTTCTCAATATTTCACCAAGCTGGTGTAGGAGTTGTCCCCTAACAGAGGAGAAAAAGGATGTTGAATAACAAATGTTATACTTGAATCTTCTGATGTAAATAGGAGACATTCCCTCGGCTAATTTAAGGAGTCCTGCCCTCCAAACTAAGTTAAGAAACATAGAAACCCGACACCTCCCTGCCATCATCTCTGAGCTCCCTCTACTGCCTCCACCACCACCGCACATGACCCATCAATTCATTGACCACCTTCAACCCATTCCGGTAACTTGTCCCTATGGTCCACTGCTTGTACTAAGACACCACACAACTATCCACACAAACACACCCCAAATCTATATGCACGCACACACTGCAAATAAATACATTATATACATGAAACCAATTGAAACCCAACCTGAGACCAATGAAATGCATTGTATACATTTTACTCATATGGAACTTTTAAGATTTACATAACTTGGAAACCAAATTTGGTTACGCATACAGTTATATACCAACAGATATAGCAAAAGAATGTCAATCATGATTTGGTGGATTTGATTTGAGTTTGCTTTAAGGAAAATGTCACAGGAAAACATTACTACTTGAGCTATTTATCAACTGGGATAGATGTTCTGAAATACGGTACAATTTTGTTCCAAAAAATGGTACACATCTAAAGCAATCCCATATGTCTTTATTTACTTGTTCAAAAATTTCTTAGACAGTACAAAACCAAATACATACAAAAAGTGTAATCCAGTGCATTGTAAAAAATTAAAGATGATAAAGTTAGGCAGTAGTGAAGTTTTGAAAGGACAATATTAACATTAATAACATACAAACATTACATCACAATAATGATATCATACCACAAATAGTATAATATAATAAAAGTGATATTACATAAAGACAAATTTTTGAAAAATGGCAACACAGTTTTCAAAACAAGTAAAACAACTCTTTGCATTCATTTGCTCTTTTTTTTTTTTTTTTGGTGCTTTCAAAAAAAAAATTCCATAAAAAAAAAAGCAGCAAAAAAATAGTCAATTCATGATAACAAGATCCTCGAAGATTCTTTAACTGATATTTTCTAATACTATTTTTTCCTTTGTTTTTTACCAAGAGGTGTGCATCAAAGAAAGTTAGCAGGCAGTGAAAGGTGGTCTTGAATGAAAATAATGAGATGGTAATGGCATTGGCAGCAGAAGAATGTGGTGGCCAGCTAAAGGAGGGTTGGGTTAGGTAGCTAACAACCAGCATAAAACTTGTCGGGCCATTCATAATTCAAAAAACATGCTTTTTCTGTGGACATGATCTGAACCTTGCACAAATACTGAGCATTTGCAAATAATAACCCTTTGACTTGGTCCTAGAATTTTCAGACCCAAAAATTAGATGTTTGAATTCTTGGGTGTCAAGAATTTCATAATTGTATGCATTGGATCAATTGGCACGTCATTTCTAGTGAACCACAAATTGGCCCCCAATTTAGTCGAGAAGCTTCTTCTCTGACCAAGTTAGCCATGCTTGTGCAAGTTCTAGTACTTGGCACACACAAAATGATAACATGTATACATTAACCCTTACCTGAGAGAAATTCTTTAGATTCCTTTGAGCAACTGAAGAAGTATATTTTGGGAAACTGTTGGAGAACTACATCAGAAAAGATAGAAGTAAATAATTATCTGAGAAGCAATAAGGCAAAAAAGATAGGAGTTTCCAAGTAGGAAATCATTAATGCTGAAGTTGTCCAAGGAAAAGCTATTCCACCAGAACAAGCACACAAGCAATATCATTCAAATAATGGTTTCATTCTGAAATGTAGAAGATTTGGAAATAGTGGAAGTAATTAAGGGACATTAACTTATTAGAAAATAACCACTCAGTAACATGAAATTTTAATAGATCAAATGAATATTACCGTCCCTTTACCAAAACGGTTTAGTAGAATGATCATTTTCATTTGAAAATAGGAAACACTATATCATCAAAGTAGATTCACCTTTAACAAGCAGAATAATCAAAAAGATTAAGTAGCATGACACTTTTTCCTTAAAAAACTATATCCCCACAGACATTCACCTTTAACAACAAGACCACCTATGTATTCATTAGGACACTTCTTTGTAAACCATCTCTCAACTCTACAAAGCCCATCACATCAAACACAAGGAATAAATATAAAAGCAAGCCAACCTGCCCAAGGTGAATGAGTGAGACAAGTATATACTTTTTTGTATGCTTCAATAGCAATTGCATTTGTAGTAGATATTGGAGAGGTTACAACCTGTCAGAAGCAATTTATTAGATTGATGGAACATTGAAATTAGTCAGAAACTCAATCAATATTATATAATATGGCTAAGCTGAGAAAAGGGAACACGCATTGTGCAAAAGCTCTAATGCTTTAAGGAAACACTTCTGTCCTATGTATATCATCCCTCTGTGAAGATATGAAACAGAAAATTCAGTAGTGCAGTGTCCTTGTTGCTGTAGCACCTACAGCCCTGAGCAATGGGGCCCTGGCTAAATAATGAGTGAAATAAAAAATCAACTATCAAGAAATAAATTCAGATTTATCACAGTTTATATTTTCAGCACTGATTAATCAACAGCTTGTAGCTTTTACATTAGCATGTGTTCCACAAATGAACCATAGCATTTGAATAACTATATGAATATGACATTTGATGTGCAAACTACTCCTTTGTTTTTTTTTTTTTTCCAGCTCTATTACTTGTGAAACAAATTTATATCAGGCCTTTAGCAATTCAAAGCTTTTTAACTTATATTTAAGCAAGGCGGATGAGCAAAGCTATGGAACTCCTCTAATAACCCTACATAACTCTTCCCAAGACCCAGACTAACTGCAACAAAGCTAATATATGAGCTTAGCAACAAAAACATCAGCTCACAGGTCTATCATTGCAAATTGTCCTAATGTGAGTGAAAAAATTGACGGAGGCTAGGGACATGCTTTGTAACTAGACAATTAATTTGTGTCGCGATCTCAGGGGTAGGAAGGGAATACTAATAAATTACAGTTGTAATAATCATAATTGTAATAGTCAGTTATATTTGTAACAGTTAGTTAGATGGTAATTGTTGTAATAGTCAGTTATATTTGTAAGATAGTTATCAGTTATATTTGTAATAATTAGATAGTTAAGGAGAATGCTATATATGTAACCTAAGGTGATAGGAGGAGAGCATTGAATAACAGAAGTAATTTTTTACAACCCCCCCCCTCTCTCTCTCCTCTCTCTCTCTCTTCCTATTCCATTCTATGTCCAAAATTACATAATTGTCCAAGCCCAACTCTAGGGACTTGACATTGTGGTATCAGAGCCAGGCGAATTGGCTATGGGGTGATCGACGGGCAATCTCTCAGTGGAGGGTAGGCGTTGAAGTGGTTGGCGAAGTTTGTACGGGTGATTGGAGAAGTATAGTGACAACAATGGTGAATTGCAATAAGGAATGATGGCAGAGGGTACCAGAATGAAGCAACTGGAAATAAGAATGGAAGCCATGGAGTTTGGGATGCCACAGACCCAAGAGATGATGGTACAAACTTGGGAAGATGTGGTGGTTATGAAGGAAACAATGCAGGGGGATTCAGAGAAGAACCGAGAGACTGAGCAATATAAGGAATCCATGGAGCAGTACGGGCAAAGATTGAATAGCGTGCTTGGCATGCTGTCCTCATTGCCCCATTTCCAGCTATGGCCAGATTTCCTTCCAAGGCAGAATCCCAATCCAATTCTACCACCACAGGGCAGTATACCAAGAACTCGAGGAGATCTTGAGGCGGAGGAGTTTCCAAGGCAGAATTCCGAACCAATTCTGCCACCACAAGGCAGTATACCAAGAACTCAGAGAGATCTTCAGGCGAAGGAGTTTTCAATGGAACAAGAAGTGCTGGTTAGAAATTCCCATTACTTCCCTAATAATCACCCTCCAATGCCAAGATTGGAAATTCCCATGTTTGATGGGATGAAGCCAAGGTGGTGGATTAGGAGGTGCGAATGATTTTTCTAGTTCTATAGGGTGCTGAAGGAACAAAAAATTAACTTAGTTGTGGCCTACTTAAGCAATACGGTCGATTCTTGGTTTCAAAGGTGGATCCAAGATGAAAGAAATGGTGGGAATTGGGTAGAGTTTGCAAGATTGTGTAAACGGTTTCGAGAAAGGAGCATGATAAATGTGATTGAAGAGTTCAACAAACTTAAACAAGAAGGGATAGTGGTACCAGACGAAATTTGAGGAATTGAGGTCAATTGTATGTACTGTGCAGCCAGGTTTAATAGAGCACTACTTGGTGTCTACTTTTATAAGTGGTTTAAGGGAGGTGTTTAATGGTGAAGATGATGATGCCCACATCTGTAAGATAAGAGTCTAAAAAAGCACGATTACAATAATTGATGTTGGAGGCCATTTTCAAGAGACACAAGGTCCCATATAAGCCGGGTGTGATGGCTAGATAGTCAGGAGGAGGGAACCATTGGCCCATGCTTATGGGTCTAATCAGGTAGCAACCAAGGTACCATATAGTAACAATGGTACTAAGAACCTTCTTATGGAACAAGGAAGACAATTAGGGCTTTGCTACAAGTGTGGGGATAAATACAGCCCTGAGCACCAATGTAAGAGACAATTGATGAATATGGAAGGGTCAGATGAGGAGAAAGAAGAAGAAGAAGTGGTGGTAGAAGAAGATGTCATCCAAGAGGAGTTGCAAGGGGAGGAAGGAGGGAAAATATCCTTCCACGCCTTAAAAGGGAGTCCTATGGGGCAGATCATTGAGGAGAAGGGTCATGTAGGAAAAAAGAGGTTGATGGTGCTGAATGATAGTGGGAACACCCACAACTTCCTCAGTGAAGCTACTGCTACAGCCTTAAGTGCCCGTTAACAACAACCACTCCCCTATCAGTGACAGTAGCAAATGAAAGAAGAATGTATAGTCATTACAAATGTATGGGATTCAAGTGGGTGATGCAGGAGTAGGAGTTCATGGCAGATCTCAGAGTTTTTGAATTGGGGGGATGTGACATTGTCCTTGGGGTAGATTGGATGAGGATTGTTAGCCTTGTGACTTTTGATTTTAATAAGCTAGAGGTCACGGTGGAAATTGAGGGTAGAAAGCTAACCTTGTTGGGTAGCCTGGAACAAGGGGAGTGCAAGATGATTGGGGGCAAGAAAACTACAGAAAATGATGCTGAAAAAGGGTGGCTAAATAGCACAATTGTATTCCATACAAGTTGTGGGAATAAAAGAGAATGATAGTTTGAAGGAGAAGCAGCAGCCTACAGCTCCCTCTATTGAGTCTCAGCTCTCAAATGAGATAAAATTTTTAGACGACTTGCGCTTACTTTTGATAGAGTTTAAGGACTTGTTTGATGAGCCAAACTCTTTGCCACCCCCAACGACCCCTAGACCATTCCATTCATCTTAAACCAAATTCAGCCCCTGTTAACATTAGAGCCTATAGATATTCTCCTATTTAGAAATCAGAGATTGAAAAGCAAGTTAAAACCATGTTAGCACCTCCATAATTCAACCTAGCCAAAGCCCCTATGCATCCCCAGTCCTTCTTGTCAAAAAGAAATATGGAACATGGAGATTTTGCATAGATTACCGGCAACTCAACTCTAAAACTATTAAAAACAAATTTCTCATACCCTTAATAGAGGACCTACTTGATGAACTGTTTGGTGCTAAAATTTTCTTTAAGCTAGATCTTAGATTCGATTACCACCAAATTCATAGGAAGCCATCAAATATCCCTAAAACGGCCTTTAGAACCCACCAACGACTATATGAGTTTACTGTCATGCCTTTTAGATTAATCAATGCTCCAACTACTTTCCAAGCATTGATGAATCAAATTTTCCAGCCCATGGGGTTTAACTGCCAATTGCAGTTTTTCCCTCTGCAACTGCACACAATGGCTGCAAATCTGGTTTTGGATTTGGATCTGAATCCAAATTTGCAGCTGGATTGGGAGTCCATTACGGGTGGACCAACCCGGGTACATAACTCGGATTTACTACATCTCTCATTTGCACATAATGGGCTCATATACCCATATACTCTCATTTCCCTATAACTTCCATACAGACAAATAGGTCGTGTGACAAGTATACTCTTTTCTTTGAGAGCTCGTTGCTATACAACTATTAGGTATATATAATAGCTCCATTATTCAAGTAGAGTCTGTATGCTATACTCTAGAACTATCAAGTCACATTCATAAATGTTAAAGGCGTGCTTAAGCGCTCGCCTAGGGACAAGGCGCTAGTTCGGCGCCTCGACTAGGCCGAGGTGAGGCATTTTCCTGGAGGCGCGTCATGCGTGCCTTGGACGGCGAGGCGTCGGGGCGTGAGGCGCGCCTCATGAAACCAGCTGCCATTTTTGGTTTTAGCCTCCCCTTTTCTCGATTCCAGCATGTATACATTACAACATATTTGCATTTTTTTTTTAGTTTAAGTAAATAAAAGGTAAAATATAAATTAAAGAAAATGTCATTTTCTTTAATTTATATTTTACTTTCCATTTACTTTAATACATAAATGTAAATAAGAAAGTACCCCCCATTTGGATTCAATAAAAATATCTAAAAAATTAAAATCCATAATAATAAAAAAATAGAATTTTGGTTTTAGTACAAACTCGGGATTTAGCGATTTTAACACCCCCAAAATACATACCTACTATTTCTTGAAAAATTTATTAAAAATTATTTTAACAACAATGAATATTAACTATCAAAATACTAGGAGATAGTTTTTCAAAATGAAAACATTTTCTTATATGTCTCCTTATAATGTGCTAATGTTCCAAACTTAAAAAAATAACATTTTTCAAAATGAAAACATTTTCTTAATTGTGGACTTGTAGTGTTTATGTGTTTGTTTAGAACTTTACTTGATGATTGATACTTGTTCGAGTTCGAGTTTGAACTTTGATGATGTTTCTAGTTTAGAATTTACATGATGAATGAATCAACTTTGATGATGTTAGTTTAGAATTTGAAGATGATGAATCATGAATGATATGCATGTGTTATTATTGATAATTTGATAGTTGTTTATGATTTTATAAGATTTTGAGTTTTTTTTCTAAAAGGTACATCTTGCTTTGCAAAGGCGCGCCTCGCCTTGTGTGCCTCGCGCCTCAGTCTTTAGGATCCTTTGTGCCTTGATGCGCCTATCGCCTTTCAGAACTATGGTCACGTTTATTCACACTTAGATCTCAATTTGATTCATCACTTGTTCAATGTATTCACAATTATAATTCAATAAATGATTATAATTGGTTGACCTATAAATACATCTAAATATGACATTCAAATAGATCTTTCCTTCTTCTTGAAATCTGTTCATCATAATTCAATCGTTTTTCCAAATATGCTCCATCCAACCGGATCATACATGGCCTTTGGTAGCATTCCAAGATAGTTGCATTGAATCATAACTTTAAGAAACAATTAAAGATCAAATGGTATTTTATGAGATTCTTGTGACCTTGAGGGTCTCACACAACTAAAAGAAGAGATCCATATATTTTGGTACCCTGTTTTTGTCGAACTTTGCACACATGGTATGAAATATGTGCTACAGTATTATTCTCCTTTTCCCATGGAATGTATGTCTTTCGTTATATAAATACCATACAGGTGATAGTTCAGATACACTCAGTATCTAACTTATGTCCTCAACTCTACTTTTCACATATTTGTTAAACATCACATATTTGTTAAACAGGAACCTGGCATTCTTAGACAGATAAAGTGAGAAGTGGAATCTTCACCTTTCGGCTACCTTTTATAGCCTCATCTTGATAACTCATCAAGGTGATTTTGTTTTATGCTTAAGCTCTCATTAGTCTGCCTTGATGATATGCTTAAAACTTATCTTTCATTTATGCACCACTCAGTCATAGATATGGTTGCTTGTGTGAGAAAGCCAACTATTTGTTCGACATACCTTTAATTATTGCACTCAACAATATGCATGAAGCGTTGCACTTAGCATTATGCATGAAGCATTGAATATATGTGTGTAGGCATTATCTAATTTGTGTACTAAACACAATTCACATTAATAAAAAATAACATGAATCATTTATTGACGTAAATTGGGAAAATAATATTACATGTCAATATTCACAAAAATATATTTAACATTTACGCATTCCCAAGGATTTAACATAACTCTAGAATAAATCTCTTGGAATGGATTTTGCGAACGGATTTGCTATCATTTTTTGTGTAGAGATATATTCCAAATGCAACTCTTTCTGTGCAACAATATCTCTCACAAAATTATATCTTGTGTCAATATGTTTGGTCTTCGAATGATATTTGGGATCCCTAGTGAATGCTATTGCAGCTTGACTGTCGCAATTCACCATAACATAATTCAATGAGCCATTCACAACTCCCAAGTGGTTCAAAAAGCTCTTTAACCAAACTGCTTTTTGTACTGCTATTGATAATGCTACAAACTCGACTTCTATGGTAGACAAAGCTACACAAGTTTGTTTCTTGGTACTCCAAGAGATAGCTCCATTCCCAAGTAGAAAAGCATATCTAGATGTAGATTTTCTTTCATCTAATTCTCCTCCCCAATTAGCATCAGTATATCCCTCAAGGCGCAAATCTTTTCCTTAATAACAGAGGGAATAATCCATTATACCTTTCAAGTACTTCATTATCCTTTTTATGGCTTTCCAATGGGGTTGGCCTGAGTTTGACTGATATCTATTTACCATGCCAACTACATAGCATATATCCGATCTTGTGCACATCATTGCATACATAAGACTACCCACAACATTAAAATAAGGAACTCTAGCCATCTGTTCCTTTTCTCGTGAAGTTTTAGGACACATCCTTCTAGTTAAGCCTTCCCCTGTCTTGCATATGAAATCATTCAAGAATCTTTCGAATATATGGCTCTTGAGAAAAAGCTAACAATTTCTTTGAATGGTCTCTTTTGATCTTAACACCAAGAATATAAGTTGCTTCACCTACGTCCTTCATCTCGAAATTAGAGGATAGCCACTCTTTGATACTCAAAAGGTACTCCTTATCATTCATAGTCAAAAGTATATCATCAACATAAAGAGAGAAGATCAGAGAAGATCACAAACTTATCGTTAGATCTTTGAAAATCACATGAGATAATTGATTGATGAAACCTAAAGTACCACTGTTTGGAAGATTGTTTCAACCCATAAATGGATCTCATGAGTCTGCACACTTTGTGCTCTTGACCCTCTTCTATGAAACTTATGGGTTGTTCCATATAAATTCCTCTTCTAGTTCACCATTTAGAAATGTCGTTTTTACATCTATTTGTTGTAATTCCAAATTTAAATTGGCTACTATTGCTACGATAACACGTATAGAGGTAAATCTTACAACAGGAGAAAAAGTTAATGTCTAAACTTGGTTTGATTTCATTGAGTCAATTTCTTCTTCCATTGTCTTTTTCTATTTTTCTTTAGTAGGTCCAAAAAGAGTCTCTTGGATAAAATTAAGTTCTTCCTCATCTTGTGGGGCAATTAGGTTCACCTTCAACATCGAAATGACGTTGAGATATGTGTCCATGACTACTTTTTCTAATTTAAGGTTCACGTGAAACAAATTCAAGAACTCTTGTCTCACTCTCACTTGAATCAGATTCCCTAGATACATTTTTAGGTAAATGTACTAGACGATTTCGAATAATAGAATTGTCTTGATTCTCAATTTCATAAAAAGACAAATTTTGATTTATCTCTCCCCTGCCAAGAAACTCATTTTCCAAGAAAAATACATCATAAGATTCAAACTCGGTAACACTTCCACTTGCCTGATCACCAATAAAGACATTGTTTTGAGTGTGCTAAATATCTTACAAATATACTTCTTTTGCCTCTCGAACCCAACTTTCCATGTTTGTGAAAAAGGATCATGAACATAGGCTACACAACCCCAAGTTCTCAAATGACTTAGATTAGGTTAATTTCCTTGCAACCCATAACTCAACAATGCATCATCCCATTACGTGATTAACAACTTTGTCCCTACCATCATTGACCTAACCATTTCAAGAAGAGTAATATTTCTTCTTTCCGTAACACCATTTTTGTTGCGGAGTATGTGGAATGGTCAATTGTCTCTCAATTCCCTTTTCATCACACAACTTAAATTGTTCAGATAAATACTTGCGACTCTATCGATTCTTAATGCTTTTAACCTTTTTATCTAATTGATTCTCAACTAAGTTCAAATATCTTTTAAAACATTCTAAAACTTTTGACTTATGAGAAATCAAATAGACAAAGCCAAAACGAGTATAGTCATCAATGAAAGTGATGAAATAAACACCTCCATGCATGGCCATAACATTCATTGGACCACATATGTCGGAGTGAATTAATTGCAATGGATTTTTAGCTCTAATTGCCTTGCCAAATGATTTTCTCGCCATTTTCCCTACCAGACAACTTTCACAAGTTGGTAGATTCATTTTTGCAACTTGGCTCAATAAGCCTTCTTTTGCTAATCTATCCAATCTATGTTATCCTATATGGCCTAAACTCGCATGCCATATATTCATTTTTTCATGCGAATTTCTAGAAGTAGTGAGGGAAAAACTGGTACTTTGTAGTTTGCTACAAGAAGCATAATCTATATCAAGTACTACTAAACCATTTTGCAAATTTCAACATCCATAATATATTGAATTTAAAAATAATTCAACTATTGAATCATGGAAATACAAATCGAATCCACAACTGAGAAGAACAGGTATAAAGACTAGATTTCGTCGAATTTCTAGAGCAAACAATACATCTTGTAGATACAAGGTTTGAGCACCATGCATACACAACTTGCAGGTGCCAACGTCTTTAACTTCAACCCTTATATTGTTTCTTACATAGATCCACTTAGTTCCATATGGTATTCGACGATATTCCACGAATGAACTTTTGTCTCTTGCTACATGGTCTATGGCTCTTGAATCAACAGTCCATGAAAAATTAGATTCAATTAAGAGTACATAACTCAAAACATAAATAGCATTTGAAAATGCATTTAGGGCTTGTACCTTTCTTGGTTCATTATAGTAACGTGCAAAGTGCCCTCTATTGCCACAATTGTAGCATTTCACATTTGTCATGTTCTTTTTTAGGGGATTGCAAGTTGGTCCCTTACCCTTTCCAAAACGAGCACCTTTAGCTTTCTTTTGGACAAAATTCCCTTTATTTCCTTTGCGAGGAAATTTTCGCTTAAACTTGGGAGCGCCTTTGGAGCTAGATGCCATCATATAGATGTTAGTATTAGGTCTAGAGGCCTTAATATGGTCCTCTTCCAACTCCTAATAACGTGAAGCATCGACCATTGTCTTAATGTTCACATTATGCGTTCGATAAATCTTCATGTGCTCCCAGTTGTGGCGTAGGGATCTGATAACAACTTGCACCTGATGTTCATAAAAGGTTTATAATAGCACCCTTGAGTTCATTAACCATATTAGTCATCTCTCGAAGATGTTGCCTCACGTTGTGGTTTGGGAGTTTTTTATACGTATCAAACTTGATAGTTAGTTCTCTTACATTTGCAACTAAAGTCACCCGAAATTGCTCTTTAAGAACATTCCACATTTCATTCGCTAGCCCGTACTTTCTTAATTCACGCATAATATCATTCTCCATACTGCTAAGCAATGTAATGTGAGCAGTGGAGTTATTTTTCTTCCAGGCGTTGTAAGCCTCTCTATCCCTCATGTGTTGTGCAGTGGTTCCGTTAGCAAGTTCCTCTATAACCTGAGTTAGAGCTTCAATTGACTGTTGTTCCTCAAGAACATATTGAATCTTCATACTCCAAATCTCATAGTTATCGCCATTCAATTTCTCGTCTTTTATCAAATTAGCTCTTATGTTCTTGGAATAAACCATTCTCAAAGGATAATCTACATAAGATTCGTTTTATTAATGTCATGCCTTACACACATTTACCAAATAAAATTAACAATAAATATTCAACTGGATACAACGTTGAAAGTTCACTATGTTTCCAATGATCACCCATATTCCAATTGCCTAAATATTATTAATTTTATTTTTCTCTACCTCAAAAACAAATTTTTGAGAACATTTAATCCCACATAATAAAGAATTATTATAACATATTTAATCACAAAGATTAAATAACTAACAATAAAAATGCATATTTAATCACAAAGATTAAATAATCAATCATAATTCATTTCATACAATGAAATAATGAACACATAGTTTAGAAATTTGCTATAAAAGCAAAATAAACTAGATACAATAATTATCTAGAAATAATTCTAACTTTTCGAGAAAAAGCATGAGCAATAGCATAAGGAATAAACACAAAAATCCTAACCGCAATATCACTAATGATATCTATTGGTAGCTTGCTTGGATATAAGGCTAGTACAACTTCTCTTCTCCTATATGCACGAATAAAAGAAAACTAGTCAACCAAATGTCTTATTTGGGAAGTCTAATTCCCAAATGTTGCTCATTAACTCCTTATCATGTGGCATCAACGTGGCAAACAAAGATCGATATTTTGCTTCGTGAGTCCAAAACCACCCATAGTCGACAAATATAAGTTATTGCATCATGTCACACACAATGATGATGTGCTCACATATATTTTGCTCTTCCATCATCCGATAATCATTTAGCTACCTTTTAATTTCATAACTTGAGCTCTTTGAGCAACAGATCGGATGAGTCTTAGGGTTCTCACTCGTGTTATTTTCCTAAAAACGAATAAAAGGAAAAATGGCAGAGTAAGAATTTGACAAACAAATTCTTTAGACAATTTTGTATAAAACAAATTGTATGTTATGGACTTATCCACTTGTGGTTAACTAATAACCTCAAAATGTGTCATAATAAAAATTATTATTGTTAACTTAAGAATAAAATTTTCTGAATTGAATTTATCATAAAAATAATTCAAGAAAAGATTTTTTTTTTTTTAAATTAACAACTGTGCCAAACAAACCTTAAAGGCCAAAAATCCTTTAAGTTAAAACACAGCCAAACAAGGCTTTAAGAAAAAAAAAAATTTAATATGAAAGGCCAAAACACCTTTTAATATACAAGTCCCTAAGGCCAAAACACCTTTTTGATTTAGTGGATGGCAAACAAACCCTTAAATTAGAAACCCACTTTTGAGACAACCAAGAAACACTTTCTGTATTTCAATTTCAATCGCAAAAGCTAATTTTGAACGGAAGAAAATACAAACCCATTTCACAAATTCGAGAAAACCATGTCTAATTTCAGCTTCATCTTCTTGCTCATCTGCAACTCCATGGCACTGCTGCCACCATCAGCCAGCATCGACTCGTTTCTTCATCTCAGTCATCGTTAATGCCATTTGCAGCCATGAAGCCGCGCGAAGAAGACAAAGAGAATAAGCGATCGGCAGCTGTTGTAGGCAATAGGAGAAGATGAGCAGTCGCGGCGACAATCATCCTCGAAGAAGACGACTGACGTCGACTTTTCAGCCTTGCAAACAGTTGTTGTCAACTCCCTCGTCGCCAACTGGTTCACTTAGATCTCTAGTATTTATTTTTGATTTTGAATGCACACAACCAAAAATTTTATATAGAAAATACATATTTTTTGTGTATATGAATACATCTACTAAATGTATATGCATAAGAATTCATTGTGTGTATGTATATTGATATTACCTATATGTATCATTCAACCCAAACACATGTACACTGATTTCAACTAGAAAACAACCATTCTTGCTCTTATACCAATGTTAAGAAAACTGAAACCAAATGATTCACAAAATATAACCGGACTTACCCGGTTTGCACAACGGAAGTCGGATCAGTTAGGTTGAGTTACTAGTATTAAAAACGAAATCACAAATGGAAGTTGTTTATTTTCCACAACCTAAATGCCTCACACACACAAATATTGCTCTTGAATATTTGAGAGTTTTTCTAGCAGTTTTCAGACTTGTTTTCAGAAACTTTTTCAGTCGTTTACTAGATACTTCTTTTCTACTATATATACAAACAATATATATACCAACATATACAAGAATTCCTTACTGATCTGCCCACTTCCACCATGAATGGAGGAAATGGGGTTTAACTGCCGATTGCAGTTGTTCCCTTTGCAACCATACATAGCGGTTGTAGATCTGGTTCTAGATTTGGATTCGAGTTTAGATCCAAATTTGGAACTAGATCTGAAGCCCATTATGGGTGGACCGACTCAGGCACATAACCTAAATTTACTACATCTCCCACTCGCACATAATGGGCTCACATACCCATATACTCTTATTTCTCCATAAGTTCCATACAGGTAGATAGGTCATGCGATCAACATACTCTTTTCTTTGAGACCTCATTGCTATATAATGTTAGGTATATATAGCAACTCGTTGCTACACACAAAATATGTATTTTCCATACAAAATTTTTGGTTGTATGTGTGTGCATTCGAAATCGAAAATAAATACCCGAGATCTAAGTGAACCAGTAAGCGACGAGGGAGTTGATGATGGTTGTTTGCAAGGTTAAAAAAGTTAACGTAGGTTGTCTTCTACGTGAGGAAGATCGCTGCTGCGACTGCTCGTCTTCTCCACGTCTGGCCGCTTCTTCGATGCCTGCAACAATCGTCGACCTCTTATTCTCTTCGTCTTCTCCGCGCGGCTTCGTGGATGAAGAGATGTGTTAGTGCTAGCTAATGGTGGCCAAAACACCTTTTTGATTTAATGACCGCCAAATAGACCCTTAAATTAGAAATCCACTTTTGAGACAACCAAGAAACATTTTTTGCATTTCAATTTCAATCGCAAAAGCCAATTTTGAACGGCAGACAAACCCATTTCACAAATTCGAGAAACCCATTTCTAATTTCAACTTCATCTTCTTGCTCATCTACAACTCCATGGCACTGCTGCCACCATTAGCCAGCACTGACACGTCTCTTCATCCTCATCGCCGTCACTGCCATGGAGTTGCAGATGAGCAAGAAGATGAAGTTGAAATTAGAAATGGGTTTCTCGAATTTGTGAAATGGGTCTATCTGCCGTTCAAAATTGGCTTTTGCGATTGAAATTGAAATGCAAAAAATGTTTCTTGGTTGTCTCAAAAGTGGATTTCTAATTTAAGGGTCTATTTGACAGTCATTAAATCAAAAAGGTGTTTTGGCCTTAAGGGTTTGTTTGGCTGTGTCTTTTACGTTAAAAGCTTTTTTAGCTTAAAGTCTTGTTTGATTGTGTTTTAACTTAAAGGATTTTTAGCCTTTAAGGTTTGTTTGGCACAGTTGTTAATTTAAAAAAAAAAAAAATCTTTTCTTGAATTATTTTTATGATAAATTCAATTCATAAAATTTTATTGTTATTAGTTAACAATATATATATATAAATATTTTTATTAGTTAACAATAATAATTTTTATTGTGACACATTTTGAGGTTATTAGTTAAACACAAGTGGATGAGTTCATAACATACATTTTGTTTTATACAAAATTGTCTAAAGAATTTGTTTGTCAAATTCTTACTTTGCCATTTTTCCTTTAATTCGTTTTTAGGAAAATGACATGAGTGAGAACCCCAATGCTCATCCGATCTGTCACTCAAAGAGCTTAAGTTATGGAAATGAAAAGGTAGCTATATGATTATCGGATGATGGAAGAGCAAAATATATGTGAGCACATCATCACTGTGTGCGACATGATGCAAGAACTTACATTTGTCGGCTATGAGGGGTTATGGATTCACGAAGCAAAATATCGATATTTTCTTGCCATGTTGATGCCACATGATAAGGAGTTAATGAGCAACATTTGAAAATTAGGCTTCTCAAATAAGACATTTGGTTGGTTAGTGTTTTCTTTTATTCGTGCATATAGAACAAGAGAAGTTGTACTAGCCTTACATCCAAGCAACCTACCAATAGATATCTGTTAGGCCCCCGATATTGCATACTTACTATAGGCGTCACAAGCATCAGAAGGGAATTGGAGGCACAGCTGGAGGGAGCATCAACCAGCAGGTGTGCTAAGGGTAGGATAGATATTTGGCTGGTTTATGTAACAAAGCAGTAGGCACGACTGCATAACCAAATACGGTTATGCAGGAGAGAAAGAGAGATAACAAACTATAAAAGGGGTAGGAAGAGAGAGAGAAGGGGGTGAAGATTTTGGAGCTTCTTGTAGGAGAGTTCTAGGCCTCTTGAACGCCCAGTTGCTGCTATTCTTACTGTTTGTTTCTTGTAATTCCAGTATTGAAATACAATTCAATCGATTTCATTCATTGGAGATCCTTCCTATTGGTTGGGTCTCATCATTTTGGTATCAGAGCATTAATCGATCACCATGGTAAACTTAACCAAGAGAGTGGGGGACCTGGAGGGGAAGGTTGACATGATGAGGGGAGAGATTCAAACCATAAACCAGAACGTAGCAGAGATGCTTGAGCAGTTCGCTATCATGCGAACAAGGTGGGACGAATAGGAACGGGAGCGGAAGGCTAAGGCTCATGGGAACGAATGGCCACCGGAATTGACCCCAGATTTCGAAGTGACCCCGAGGGGCGGTATGAACCACATAATGAAGGGAAGCATGAGCGCTGCATGGCGACCGGAGGGGAGAGGTAGGCGGCTGAAAATGCCGACCTTCGAAGGAGACAATCCAGACGACTGGATTTTCAGGGCGGAGAGGTACTTCACGATCAACCAGCTGTCTGAGGATGAGAAGATCGAGTTCGCAGCATTGTGCTTCGAGGCAGGGGCCCTCGCTTGGTTCCAGTGGGAGTCTAGGCGCAGGGGGATCCACAGCTGGGAAGGGCTCAAGCAGGGAATTCTTAACTGATTTTGCCCAACTCAAGAAGGGTCGCTAGAGGAGAGGTTCCTTGCTCTGCGACAAGAAGGCACGGTTAAGGAATATAGGCTGATGTTTGAGACGTTGGCGGTACCTGTGTCGGACGTCTCTAAGGCGTTTTTGGAAGGCCACTTCATCAACGGCCTTAAGCCTGAAATCAAGGCTGAGATCAGGGTATTGCAACCCAGAGGGTTGGATCGGGTCATGCTAATGGCGTAATGTATTGAGGATAAAAATGCAGCTATCCTTAGCTGCAGTAGGGGGTTTGGACTAGCGGGTAGTAAATTTCCCACCTACTCTACTACTAATATCGTTAGACCCCCTCCCACTCAATCCAGAAGCCCGACTCCTCATTCGAGAGTCTTTAGCCAGGTGAGCAGTAAGCTGCCAGTGGCCGAGAGTGGTAGTAATGCTCCTTTTAAACGGCTCAGTGAGGCCGAGTGGAAAGCCAAGAGGGAGAAGGGATTGTGCTTTCGTTGTGATGAGAAATATTCGGTTGGCCACAGGTGCAAGAACAAGGAGCTGCACGTTATGATGATTTATGATGAAGAAAAAGAGAGGGAAGGAGCCGAAGGGGGAACCACGGAAGTGAGGGAAGAAGAGGAAGGAGAGGATGTGCGCTAAGGCAGTGAAATCATTGAACTCTCCATGAATTCAGTGGTTGGATTAACAACACCGCAGACCATGAAGCTACAAGGCGTTATAGAAGGGCAACTAGTGGTAGTACTGATTGATGGGGGGGCGACGCACAACTTTATAGCGGCAGAGTTAGTTCAACGATTGGGGCTGCCGCGAACAGAAACGACTGGTTATGGTGTTATCATGGGGACGGGAATGGCGGTGCAAGGGGCCGGCATTTGCAAGGGGATAAAGTTGCACCTACAAAACTTGCAAATAGTGGAAGATTTTCTACCTCTGGAGCTAGGCAATTCTGATGTAATTCTTGGGATGAAGTGGTTGGCCGCGGTGGGAAAGATGAGAGTGGATTGGAAAGCCTTGACTATGAAGTTCCAGGTGGGGGGATTGGTCGTGACCTTACAGGGAGATCCCAGCTTGAGCAAAAGCTTGGTATCCCTGAAAGCGATGATGAAGGCTTTCAAGGAGAATGGAGAAGGAATGTTGCTTGAATTGGGAACGATGGCAGCTGAATACAGTGACAAAACGGGCGAGATCCCACCGTTCCTTAAGGAAGTGTTAGCTGAGTTTGAGGAGGTATTCTCAGCACCTGAAGGGCTGCCTCCTTCCAGAAAGAAGGATCATGCCATCAACCTGCTACTAGGCACAATTCCGGTTAGTGTGCGGCCCTACCGTTATCCTTATCTACAGAAAAACGAGATTGAGAAGATGGTAGGAGAGATGCTAGCAGCAGGGATCATACAGCCCAGTTCCAGCCCCTTTTCTAGTCCGGTCCTGCTGGTCAAGAAGAAGGATGGAGGATGGCATTTCTGTGTGGATTATAGGGCATTGAATAAGGTGACTGTGGCCGACAAATTTCCAAATCCAGTGATTGAGGAGTTGCTGGATGAGCTTCATGGGGCCAAGGTCTTTTCCAAACTTGACCTTAAGTCCAGGTATCACCAAATTCGCGTTAAGGCTGAGGATATTCCAAAGACAGCATTCCGGATGCATGAAGGCCATTACGAATTCCTCGTAATGCCTTTCGGATTGACTAACGCGCCAACCACGTTTCAGTCACTAATGAATGACATCTTCAGAGAACAGATGAGGTGTTTCGTGCTAGTATTCTTCGATGACATCTTGGTTTTTAGCAAAGATTTTGAACAACATGCACAACACTTGTGCTCTGTTCTGGAGGTGTTGGCAGCTAACCATTTGTTTGCGAATAAGAAGAAGTGTTCGTTCGGACAACTAGAAATTGAGTACCTAGGTCATATTATATCTCAAGAAGGAGTCTCTGTTGATTATAGTAAGGTAAAAGCCATGTTGGAGTGGCCCTCTCCTGCCACACTGAAGGAGTTGCGTGGCTTCCTTGGTCTCACCGGATACTATAGGCGTTTTGTTAAAGATTATGGCAGGATAGCATGGCCACTCACGGAAAGACTTAGGAAGGATAATTTCTTTTGGGATGAGGCTGCTGAGCAAGCTTTCCAATAGCTCAAAGCTACCATGGTGTCACTGCCGGTGTTGGCTTTGCCGAATTTTGACAAGCCATTTGAGGTGAAGATGAATGCTTCTGGACATGGCATGGGGGCCGTTTTAATGCAAGACCACCGACCTATTGCGTATTTCAGTCAGGCGTTTAATCAGCTGGGAAGGAGGAAATCAGTGTATGAGAGGGAACTAATGGCCATTGTATTTGCGGTGCAAAAGAGGAGACACTACCTTTTGGGACAGAAATTCGTGGTCAGGACAGATCAAAAGAGTCTCAAGTTTATGATGGAACAGAGGCTGGTGAGCCCAGAATATCAGAAGTGGATGGTTAAGTTAATGGGATTTCGGTTTGAAATCCAATATAGGCCTGGGTTGGAGAATAAAGCGGCTGATGGGTTGTCCCACTTCAGTCACCCTGCTACCCTCTTAGCTTTAACTGTTCCTCAGGTTCTTCAACTGGATCAGCTGGCTCGGGAAGTAGCCGACAATGAAGGGCTGCAAGGGGTGGTCAAGGATCTCCACCTGGATCCTACTTCCAGACCCCATTTTCAGTTGGTGGACGGCTTTCTCTTTTACAATGGGAGGTTATATCTATCGAAGGGTTCTTCTCTCATCCCATTGCTCTTACATGAGGGACATGATGGGAGTGTGGGGGGATACTCGGGATTCTTGAAGACTTACAAGAGGATTGCAGCAAATGTATATTGGTTGGGGATGAAGAGGGACATTCACAGGTATGTAAGTCACTGTGCGATTTGCCAGCAAAACAAAGTCCTAGCCCTTAAGCCGGGAGGGCTCTTGCAGCCCCTTCCGATCCCAAACCAAATTTGGGAAGACATTGCGATGGACTTTATCGGAGGCTTACCCAGGTCAGGCAAAATAGACTCGATTTTGGTGGTGGTAGATAGACTCAGTAAGTATGGCCATTTTATTGGGCTGAAACACCCTTTTACTGCTGGAGAAGTGGCAGGAGTTTTCATCAAGGAGATTGTGAGGCTTCATGGTCTATCACGGTCCATTGTATCTGATAGGGATAAGATCTTCATGAGCAAATTTTGGGAGGAATTGTTTCGCCTCCAAGGTACCAAGCTCCACCGCAGCACAGCTTACCATCCACAAACGAATGGTCAAACGGAGGTGCTGAATAGGACATTGGAGACATACCTTCGTTGCTTTGCTTCTTCTAAACCTAAATCTTGGTTTGTGTGGCTGCCTTGGGCTGAATTGTGGTACAATACTTCATACCACACAGCCTCGAGAACTACACCTTTCCAGGCCGTCTATGGGCAAGAACTGCCAGCAATACTTAAAGTTGAAAGGGGGTCCACCCCGGTTTCAGTGGTGGAGCAACAGCTTGTTGAGAGAGATCACATTCTGGAGGAACTGAAGGCACAGTTACAAAGAGCTCAAGCAATAATGAAGAAGGGGGCTGATATGAAGCGAAGAGCAGTGAAGTTTAAAGTAGGGGACTTAGTTTACTTGAAACTAATTCCCTATCATCGAAAGTCATTGGCTGGTTGTACCAATGAGAAGTTGGCTCCTAGATTCTATGGTCCGTTTGAGGTTGAGAAGGAGGTTGGACCTGTGGCTTTCAGGTTAAAGTTGCCTTCATCTTGCAGCATCCACCCAGTATTCCATGTGTCCCAGCTGCGAGAAGCCAAGGGGGCGTTACAAGCCGTGGTGGATATTCCCAATCAGTTAAGTGCAGAGTTGGAGATGCTGGTTGAACCGGAGGCAGTGTTGGGAGTCAGACCAGGAAAGGGAAATAATGTGGGAGGTTTGGATGTTCTACTACAATGGAAGGGGTTACCGCCATTGGAAGCCACTTGGGAGCCTTTCAGCCTCATTCAGCAGCAGTTTCCAGGCTTTCACCTTGAGGACAAGGTGAAAGTTGGGGGAGGGAGTGATGTTAGGCTCTCGGTATTGCATACTTACTATAGGCGTCACAAGCATCAGAAGGGAATTGGAGGCACAGCTGGAGGGAGCATCAACCAGAATGTGCGCTAAGGGTAGGATAGAAATTTGGCTGGTTTGTGTAACAAACCAGCAGGCACGACTGCATAACCAAATACGGTTATGTAGGAGAGAGAGGGAGATAACAAACTATAAAAGGGGTAGGAAGAGAGAGAGAAGGGGGTGAAGATTTTGGAGCTTCTTGTAGGAGAGTTCTGGGCCTCTAGAACGCCCAATTGCTGCTATTCTTACTGTTTGTTTCTTGTAATTCTAGTATTGAAATACAATTCAATCGATTTCATCCATTGGAGATCCTTCCTATTGGTAGGGTCTCATCAATATCATTAGTAACATTGTAGTTAGGACTTTTTTGTTTATTCCTTATGTTGTTGTTCATGCTCTTCCTCGAAGAATTAGAATTATTTTTAGATAATTCTTGTATCTAGTCTATTTTACTTTTATAGCAAATTTCTAAACTATGTGTTTACTATTTCATTTTATGAAATGAATTATGTTTGATTATTTAATCATGCATGCTTTATTATTGATTATTTAATCTTAGTTAAACGATATAGCCGATTCTTGGTTTCAAGGGTGGATCCAAGATGAAGGAAATGGTGGGAATCGGGTAGAGTTTGCAGAAGGACTGTGTAAACGGTTTGGAGAAAGGAGCATGGCAGATGTGATTAAGGAGTTCAACAAACTTAAACAAGAAGAGACAGTGGTGGAATACCAGGCAAAATTTGAGGAATTGAGGTCAATTGTATGTACTGTGCAGTCGGGTTTAATAGAGCAATACTTGGTATCTACTTTTATAAGTGGTTTGAGGGAGGAGTTGCATTCATTGGTGAAGATGATAATGCTCACATATGTAAGGCAGGCGGCTTAAAAAGCACGGTTACAATAATTGATGTTGGAGGCCATTTTGAAGAGACATAAGGTCCCATATAGGCTGGGTGTGATGGTTGGACAATCAGCAGGAGGGAACCATCGGCCCATGCTTACGGGGTCTAATCAAGTAGCAGCCAAGGTACCATATAGTAATAATGGTACTAAGAACCCTCTTATGGAACAAAGAAGACAATTAGGGCTTTGCTAAGTGTGGGGATAAGTACAGCCCCGGGCACCAATGTAAGAGACAATTGATGGATATGGAAGGGACGGATGAGGAGAAGGAAGAAGAAGAAGAAGTGGTGGTAGAAGAAGATGTTGTCTAAGAGGAGTTGCAAGGGGAGGAATGAGGGGAAATATCCTTCCACACCTTAAAAATGGAGTCCTATGGGGCAGATCATTAAGGTGAAGGGTGTGTCACAAGAAGAACCCAAATTACCAATTTTTAATTTCTTCATAGCTATAATTTTTGTTATTTCCTTACTGCTGTAATTTGTTAGTTTCTCTTGTTGTCGTTTTCTGTTAAGAATTAGTTAGCCTATAGGGCTCATGTGTAATGGTTGGAAAAGGACAAAAAGGTTGGTTGCAACAGAATGAGAGAATAGGATCAGTTGTAGCAAGCTTACCCTCCCACTGTTGGGTGTATATTCTCTCCAAGGCCTTCTGGGGAGAATCATCATGAAATTGAATTCTGAATTCCTTCTATTCAATCTCTCTCTCTCTCTCTTTTTCTTTCTTCTCTTTCTATCATTCTCTGTTCTTGTTATGTTTTTGAATTCTTCCTAATTCACATCAGAATCAGGAGGTCGACCCTATCACGGATAGACCGTGACAAGATCATGTGGGAAAAAAGAGGTTGATGGTGCTGATTGATAGTGGGAGCACCCACAACTTCCTCAGTGAAGCTACTGCTACCAGCCTTAAATGTCCATTAACAGAAACCACTCCCTTATCAGTGACGGTAGCAAATGGAAGCAGAATGTATATTCATTACAAATGTATGGGATTCAAGTGGGTGATGCAGGAGCAGGAGTTCATGGCAGATTTCAAAGTTCTTGAATTGGGGGGATGTGACATTGTCTTCCGGGTAGATTAGATGAGGACTATTAGCCCTTTAACTTTTGATTTTAATAAGCTGGAGGTCACAATGGAAATTGAGGGTAAAAGGCTAACCTTGCTAGGTAGCTTGGAACAAGGGGAGTGCAAGATGATTGAGGGAAAGAAACTACAGAAAATGATACTGAAAAAGGGTGGCCAAATAGCACAATTGTATTCTATACAAGCTGTGGGAATAGAAGAGAATGATAGTTTGAAGGAGAAGCAACAGACTACAACTACATCTATTGAGTCCTAGTTCTCAAATAGGGTACAATTTTCAGAAGACTTGAGATTACTTTTGATAGAGTTTAAGGACTTGTTTGATGAGCCTAACTCTTTGCCACCCCTAGACCATTCCATTTATCTTAAACCAAATTCAGCCCCTGTTAACATTAAAGCCTATAGATATTCTCCTATTAAGAAATGAGAAATTGAAAAGCAAGTTAAAACCATGCTTAGCACCTCCATAATTCAACCTAGCCAAAGCCCCCAGCATCTCTAGTCCTTCTTGTCAAAAAGAAAGATGAAACATGGAGATTTTGCATAGATTATCGACAACTCAACTCTAACAATATTAAAGACAAATTTTCCATACCCTTAATAGAGGACCTACTTGATGAACTGTTTGGTGCCAAAATTTTCTCTAAGCTGGATCTTAGGTCCAATTACCACCAAATTCGTATGAAGCCATCTGATATCCCTAAAATGGCCTTTAGAACCCACCAAGGACTATATGAGTTTACTGTCATGCCTTTTGGATCAACCAATGCTCCGGCTACTTTCCAAACATTGATGAACCGAATTTTCTGGCCCTACTTGAGGAAGTTCATCCTTGTTTTTTTTATGACATCCTCATTTATAGCCCTAATTTTGAACAACACCGGGAGAGGGGGTGAGGACTGACCTAAAGAAGGTGGCAGCAATAGTAGAATGGCCTAGACCCATGACAGTGAAAGAGCTAAGGGGATTTTTGGGGTTGACCGGGTATTACCGGAAATAAATTCAACATTATGGACTGATTAGTATGCCCTTAATGGAATTGCTTAAGAAGGATGCTTTTTAGTGGAACCCTAGGGCTGAGCCAACCTTCTTGGTTCCAGTGTTAGCTCTACCAGACTTCACCAAGCCTTTTATCATAGAGACTGATGCATGGGACAGTGGGATAGGAGTTGTCCTTATGCAGGAGGGAAAGCCATTGGGATTTATCAACCAAGCGTTATCCCAAAAACACTTGGGATTAAGTGTGACAAAGAATTATTGGTTGTTTTTGAGAGCAGTGGATGGGTGGCACCATTACTTGGAGGGAGGTCTGTTTGTAATCAAAACGGACCACAGAAGTCTCCAATTTTTGTCACAACAAAGACTACACATGCATTTGCAAAGGAAGGGCAAATCTAAACTAATGGGGTTAGATTACAAAATCCATTACTGGAGGGGAAAGGAAAATGTGGTTGCTGATGCCTTGTCAAGAAGGGAAGAAAGGGAAAATTGCCAAGCCATTTGTTGAAGTTTGCCTAGAGTTTGTGCGGTAGAAGATCAGTAAAGTATTAAAGATTATTGGCTGGAAGTTATTAAACAGTTAGGGTTTTTTCAAGCCAAAGTGTAATTAATGTAAACTTTGGGGGTCTAACTGTAATTTCTCTATAGTCATTAGTTATATGGGGGTTCCGCCTCCTCTATAAATAAGAGGGCAAGGCGGCAGTCTATTAACTCCTTCTCCTTTGTCAAGTTCTCTTCTTCTATTGTGAGTATTCTTTGTTCTAGAGAAAGTGAAGCATATGTATTGTGTTCTTGAGTTTTCTTGGAGTGAACAAGGGATGTACTTGAGCGATAGGATTGAGAGAGAGGTTGGGCTTTGTACTGATCAGTTTTAAACCTAATAAAAGGCTGCTCTTGGAGGGTGTTTGAAGGCTGGATGTAGGATTGCCAAAGGCATTCTGAACCAGGATAAATCTGCGCCTAATGCTGTTTGGTTTGATCTTTTATTCTGTTATTTCCTTTTCTGTTGTCCATATATTCTGTTTCTATTCTTTCATTGCATCTGAGAGTGTTTGAGAGGGTTTATGTGAGGGTTTTCTCGCCTAAGGTTGTAACCTAAGAGTCCTAAGGTTAACAATTTGGTATCAGAGCCTCCCCTAGGATCAAGAACTGCTTTCTTGCAAGGTTTCTTTATATTTCTTGTTGATTTAATCTACCTACTGTCTTCGGCCATGGCTGCAACAAGATATGATGTAGAGAAATTCACTAGCCATAATGATTTTGGCCTTTGGAGGATTAAAATGAAAGCTTTACTAGGGAACTTAGGACTGAAATCAGCCTTAGAAGAGGAAGAAAAATTGCCTGAAACTCTCTCGGCAGAACAGAAACAAGAAAGGTTAAAACAGAAAGAGGAAATTGATGAGAAGGCCTTTAATACGTTGATTCTTAGCCTTGGTGATAAGGTTTTAAGAGAAGTATGCAAGATGACCACCGCCCTATCCCTATGGAATAGGTTAGAGACCCTATATCTAACCAAGACCCTTTCTACTCGGTTGTTCTTGAAAACCCGCTTCTTCTCATTTAGAATGGGAGAAGGTCAGAAATTGCATGATCATATTGATGATTTTACAAAGCTGTGCTTGGACCTAGAGAACATAGATATCAAATATGATGATGAGGACAAGGCCCTCATTCTCTTGCATTCTTTGCCTAAGACCTATGAGACCTTTGTTGACATACTAAAGCATGGCAGGGAAAAACTGTCACTTGATGATGTAATTGGAGCTTTAAACTCCAAGGAACTGCAACAAAAGGTAGAGGTAAATAGTTCTCCAGGAGATGCCCTAGCAGCTGTGTCTAGGCCGGAAAAGGGGGATCAAAGAAATAAGGATAGGGGAAGATCTAAGTCTAAAAATAGTAGGAGATCTGTTAGGTGTTTCTTGTGTCATGAGGAGGGCCACATCAAGAGAAACTGCCCAAACAAGAAGAAAGAAAACCAGGAGAAAACCAGCCCCGAATGCTCTAACACCATGTGTGGTTTTGGCTATGAAAATGCGGATGTCCTATAGTTTTTCTAGGTATGCTGGTAGAGTAGCATAGGTCCTTGGTTTAGGGTGTTCTTCTCATAGGAAATGGGTATTTACCCATAGAGACATGGTAGAGGGGGAAATGGTTTGTCTAGACATCAATCTAAGGCCAAGATAATTGGAGATGTGAGAATAGGAAGCATGGTGGAGCTGTTCCAGAATGTTAGAAGCTGTAAAAATGTCCCTGTTTTAATAAGAAAGTCTAATGTCCTTAGGAATAATTAGATAGTGAGAATTGGAGTCCTAAGAAGTTGCAAAGATCTCTTAGAGAGATGGTAGCAACCCTCAAGAATAGAGGATGTGTGGTGCATGTTTGCAGGTCTTGTGGATAAGATGCAGCCACTAAGGATAGCCTATGATAAGTTAGGTTAGCTCATTTCTTGAGGATGGCTCACAATGGTGAGCAAGAATTAGGAAAGGTATCTAAGGCTAGGGATATTAGGGGAGGGGAAAATTTGCAGGTATATAGGAATAGAATCCATGTAGTTTTTTGTCTAGGTCTCCATATGTAGTGTTGCCTAGGATGGGATAA
Organism: Diospyros kaki; assembly: GCA_036245055.1. Lineage (NCBI taxonomy): Eukaryota > Viridiplantae > Streptophyta > Magnoliopsida > Ericales > Ebenaceae > Diospyros > Diospyros kaki. Next base: position 39,645,996 of record BSEG01000016.1, read on the forward strand.
GTTAGAAGCCAAAGGTTAGTTACCAGTGAGATATGGAATTGTCGGGTTTAAGGAGTCTTATGCACTATTTTGAGTGCTAAAGAATAGGCTATTGAATAGAATCTCTTGTACAGAAGAGGGATGCACTCTTGTCCAAATGAATGGCATGCAGCCATGTAAATTTGGGAAGAATCTTGGACTTAAATGGAAGATCTCTTAGGTTATAGGAGTGGAGTGCTGTGAAGTGTCTATTTGAGAATTAAGGAAGGTGCTGGAAATGGGGAAAAGTCTAGGAAAAATGCTAGACAAATGGCCATTGATTAAAGCAGCACATGAAGGCTTAATTTTGGATCAAATAGGTATCACTACCAGCCATTATCCATGTGGAATCTAAGGGGAAAAGTGATCCTATAGAGTAGCCCAAAGGAATAGAGGTTAGGGGGAAAGATAAGCAAGGTTGATTGCTTAGAAGGTCTCTCTAGGGATGATGGTAATTCCAGGTGAAGGTATAAGGAATCTGATCCCTTTAGGATAAGTCCAAGGGTTGAATTTTTTTTGAGTGCATGGAAAGCTGTGTATTTCAATGGTATGCCTAGGGAAATGTAAGGCAACTTCATCGGTATTTGTTCATGAAGGATTCTCAAGGTATAGCTGAGTGTCAAGATCAGTTTTGAGAGTGAAGAATAAAGGGAGAAGCTGGAAATTCTAAGGCATAGAGGTTGAAATAGGATTTGGATAGCTTAAAGCAGCCTAGGTTACCCAATCTTAAGCATATCTTAATTCCCTGGTAGATAGTTAGAGGAGAGTTAAGAAAAGAAGTCTAGCAGTCTTGTTCTGAAACAAACATGAGAAGAAAGGCAGTGGTAAAGCCTAAAGGCCAGATTTTTTGAGAGCTAGGAATGGAGTCTAGCTGTGAAAGGTCAATCCGGGTGAGGTGCACTGTGTTTGTAATGCTGTGTAAAATTTTAGACCCTTTTGAGGAGGATAATTTTTAATGAAGAGTTGCAGGTTTAGTTATTGCAGCTAGAATTTATCCAAAGAGTGGTCCATTATTATATTTTACAGCATTGATATGTTTTTTCTTTGATGTGTGTTTGATTTGATCAGGTTTGTGTCCATCACTCATGTGGAGAGCAGGTTTTTTTGGCTATCGGGTGAAGAACTCAAGGCAAATGGTGGAGATTTGTTAAAGTTTGCCTAGAGTTTGTGCAGTAGAAGATCAGTAAAGTATTAAAGATTATTGGCTGGAAGTTATTAAACAGTTAGGGTTTTTTCAAGCCAAAGTGTAATTAATGTAAACTTTGGGGGTCTAACTGTAATTTCTCTATAGTCATTAGTTATATGGGGGTTCCGCCTCCTCTATAAATAAGAGGGCAAGGCGGCAGTCTATTAACTCCTTCTCCTTTGTCAAGTTCTCTTCTTCTATTGTGAGTATTCTTTGTTCTAGAGAAAGTGAGGCATATGTATTGTGTTCTTGAGTTTTCTTGGAGTGAACAAGGGCTGTACTTGAGCGATAGGATTGAGAGAGAGGTTGGGCTTTGTACTGATCAGTTTTAAACCTAATAAAAGGCTGCTCTTGGAGGGTGTTTGAAGGCTGGATGTAAGATTGCCAAAGGCATTCCGAACCAGGATAAATCTATGCCTAATGCTGTTTGGTTTGATCGTTTATTCTGTTATTTCCTTTTCTGTTGTCCATATATTCTGTTTCTATTCTTTCATTGCATCTGAGAGTGTTTGAGAGGGTTTATGTGAGGGTTTTCTCGCCTAAGGTTGTAACCTAAGAGTCCTAAGGTTAACACCATTTCAGTTGCAGTTCCAGAATGGATCAAGGAATTGGTGGCAAGTTATGAGCACATAGTTTGGATAAAGGAGAAGGTGACACAATTGTCGATGCAACCTAGGAATCCTTTGGGTTATACACTTGCCAATGGTTTGGTTCGATATAAAGGAAGATTGGTGGTAGGGGATGACTAATCCTTGAAAGAAAGGATCTTGAAAGCACTCCACGACTCACCTTTGGGGGTCATTTTAGAGTGCAGATGACTTATCAGAAGGTGAAACAACTATTTTTTTGTCGGGACAGAAGAAGGATGTGGTGCAATTTGTGCTATCATGTGCCATATGTCAACAATGCAAACAGGAGCAGGTGTCTTACCCCAGGTTGCTGCAGCCCTTGGCCATTCCTGAGTAGGCATGGGATGGTATTTCTATGGATTTTGTGGAAGGATTACCAAGATCGAAAGGCAAGGATGTTATTTTGGTGATAGTGGATTGTCTAACCAAATTTGGCCATTTTATCAGCTTGACACACCCATTTACAGCTCAGGAGGTGGCACGAGTATTCTTAGATTTTGTGGCTAAAATCCATGGAATACCTAAGTCTCTTGTGTTTGACCGAGATAAATTTTTACAAGGGTTTTTTTGGCAAAAATTATTCAAGAAATTGGGGGTGGGGTTGCATATGTCTGCTACATATCACCCACAAACAAACAACCAAACGAAGAGGGTTACTCAGTGTGTGGAGGCATACTTGCATTGCATGTGTTTCACTAAATCTAGAAGCTGGAACAAGTGGTTGGCCCTAGCATAATGGTGGTATAATTCCAATTACCATAGTGCTATTAAGAGGAGTCCATTCGAGGCTATGTTTGGTTACAAACCCTCCCTTTTGCCTGCTATTTCGGGTCCAAATACTACTATGGTTGCAGTAGGACAGCACTTGCAGCAGAAGCAACAAATGTTAACCATTCTCAAGAAGGATTTTTATAGCAACCTTATACATCTATTCCAGCTTCTAAGCTGAGTCCTAAGTATTTTGGGCCTTACTCTATAGTGGCCAAGGTGGGCAAAGTTGCTTGCAGGTTGCAACTTCCAGAGGGAGTGAATTCTCACCCTATGTTTCATGTTTCCTTGCTCAAGCAAGCTAAGGAACCCCTGGTTAATGCAAGCCAGAATCTGCCACCTGTAGCAGAAGAAACGAAAGAAGTGATCAAGCCTTGGGCTATTGTGGAGAAGAAGGTCATTTACCAAGGTACACTGCCCTTGACTCAGGTCTTGGTACAATGGTCCCACCTCCATCCGTAGCACACCACTTCGGAAAATCTGCCTAACTTGTTGAAGCAATTCCCTAGGGTTGTGGGTCTCCTCTAAATTCTCGAGGACAAGAATTGTTTGAAGAGAGGGGGGGAAATTGTCACGATCTCAGGGGTAGGAAGGCAATACTAATAAATTAAAATTGTAATAGTCAGTTATATTTTTAACAGTTAGTTAGATGATAGTAGTTGTAATAGTCAGTTATATTTGTAAAACAGTTATCAGTTGTATTTGTAACAGTGAGACAGTTAAAGAGAAGGCTATATATGTAACCTAAAGTGATAGAAGAAGGGCATTGAATAACAGGAGTAATCTTTTGCCCCTCTCTCTCTCGTCTCTTTATCTCTTCCTATTCTATTCTATGTCCAGAATTCCATAGTTGTCCAAGCCCAACTCTAGGGACTTGACAATATGGTGTAGTAAAAATCTCAATAAAGCACAAAAGATTCACGTGAAACCTGGTTGAAAAACAATCCACTACTAGATCAATCAATCACTACAAAAACTCATGTTACAAGAGTGAACAATTTACAACCTCTCCAAATTGTTAGAATCTACAATCTCAGGTCAAAACTTTCTTGCTCTCTAGAAGCTACAATCAACAAAGGATGTGTTTGATGAATGTTGTCACCGTCCTGCTAGGACCCACAAGATGAAAGAAGATCTTCTTAATATTACACCCTTTGCCATGTGAAAAATGCTTTAATCTTCAAATTCTCTCTCAACATTAAGTTCTCTTCTCTCTGGAATTTTCTAACTCCAGCAGCCTCAAAGTCCATATTTATAATGTTCTAGAGCCCTGATAGGCTTGGAGTGATCAAAGTTAAGTGTTCCAAAGTTGAATATAAGAACCAGAGTTGAATAGAATTATTCTTTTCCACTTTCTAGCCTAGTGTTTTAACAGGTATACTGGTGTTTGAATGTCCTTCAAATAATCAAAATCATACTCCTGGGACACCTAATATATCAGTGCAAACTTGCCATTGGATGCTCTAGGTACATTTGAATGCACTGCAGTACACCCCAATTCTGAGTTATTTCTTCAATCAACTAACCATCCAAACAATGTACGCACAGTAGCACATCCCCATTCTGAGTCATTTTTTTCAATCAACTAACCATCCAAACAATGTACGCACAGTAGCACATCCCCATTCTGAGTCATTTTTTTCAATCAACTAAATATCCAAACAATCCAAGCTTCAATAAACTTTGTACATCCCAATTCTGAGGTATTTCTTCAATCAACCAACTATCCAAACAATGTACGCACTGTAGCACATCCCCATTCTGAGTCAATTTTTCAATCAACTAAATATCCAAACAATCCCAAGCTTCAATAAACTTTGTGCCCTTTATACATTACAAAATTCAAAAATTACAAAACCCGAATTTTGTTCAAAAGTCTACTAAACCTAAAAAATATTAACGAATTCAATGGAGGACTTCATATTTTTATTTCATGGCTAAACCAATTGTCCCTGATAAAAAGATTATTCGTTTTGATATTAATGGGTAATGTGTGTTTCAGAAAAGCTAAACCAATTCACTCCTACAAAAATGCTTCATGATGTTGTAAAGTGTGCTTCAGAAAATAAAACTAATAACTTCGTGCTTATAATGTCCTACGGTTACAAATTTATATTATTTCACTTCTCTGCACTAGAGAATGTATTTCTTTGTATGAAGTAAGATAACTGTCTGTGGAGAGAACAAAGTGCCAAAGCATGGTAATGCATCCAGGAAAATATGCCATCAGTCCTCAAAGAAGTATCATCAAATGAAGGAAACTCCCAACAACCAAAAGAACCCAGCCATAATAACAGTAGAGGAAAAAATCCCGCGGCTGATCAACTTCAAATATATCATCCTCCAAAATGGATAGACCAGTTTTATAGCATTTTGCCAATAAGCAGAGGAGAAAAAAATCTGGATGCAAAGTAAACTGTTCAGAGGAGGATTGAAGTTTTCTAATAGCTGTCAGCAATGGAGCTATATGTTGAAAATAAATTATTCAATATATAAGGCCACAAATGTATTTTTTAAATGTGTAATGCTATCTGAAATTTTAGTCAAATAAAAGTGATCTATTTCAATAATTTTTTGGCTATTGGGTATTAAACTGTCATGGATTTAATGTGTAGAGACCAAACTAGTATTTTTCCAAATTGATGAAGGGGTCAATTTGAAAATACTAACTCTGTTAATTGTTGAAAGCAGTTATCAAATTGATAACTGCAAATAAAGGGGGTCATGGTTCCCATTTTGTACGTGGATCTTTTTTCTCTGCATCCCCATCAATAGAGAATTCTTGAGGGAACTACATATCAAAGTTGGAAGACCAAATACCCGTTTAATTAACACAACAACAATGGATTCATTAGGTACGTTTCTATTGCTTTCGTTATTCAATTTTTCTCTTTGAATCAAAATGGGAGATCCAAATGATGTCAGGATTGTTATACTTGGATGCAACCAGTTTTAGTAAATTTCCTACAAGTGGTATCAGAGCCTTCCCATTCTTGAGTCATGGAGAAATTATGGAAGATTTTGGGGATTATATTTAGGGTTTAGCAATTCTGAAATTTTAGGTTATTTACAGACATATAGTGGGTTGAATTTTACACATAAGTTTTCTTTTGGGATTGTGTTGTTCATCTCCATTTTTTGGTTGACGAAGAAGAAAATATATACGTGTATATGTTTATATCATCAGGTTTGTGCAAAAGAAGAAATTATATATATATACAGTTATATCATTTATATTTGCGCTTACTTGTGCAATTTCTGTTGATACATCTGTGTTAGATTTTTTCCCTTCTATTGTGACTGCAAGCAGTCCTTTGTGTTGCATTAGTGTTTCTTCCGCTGTGTCTTTTTTCTTCTACCACCCCTGCATCTTCGTCTCTGCATCTCTATGTGTTTGATAACACATATATACATACATACATATATATATATAAAAAGAGAGAAAGCAAAGCCCTAGCCTTCAGTTGCATGGCCCTACATTAGTTGTTCAATTTGGACTTTTTCCAATTACATGGGCCTCACAGATTCATTTAAAATATTATGATTAATCAGTGTTCCCAATTTCAATTTTGATGACAACAGTGGGCCATGAACATTGTGGTTTGATTTCCAATTTCTATTTGATACTAATGGTGACCGCAAATTAAGTTATTTGTTTATTTATTATTATCATTTTGTTTTATTTTGAATTTTGATAATAAAGAATAAATTAAGAAATCAATTACAATTCAAATACATGGTATCTCATTTTATTAATTATAGTTGTCTAATATTCTCAATAAGCTGGTTGATACAACATGTCACTAAAGTGACCTCTATTGTAGAGATTAGTTTATTGGAAATAATTAGATGATTGTGTATGTGTTTATTCATGCGGGTATTAACCAGCCCAAAGGAAGGTTAATATTTAGCCGAATTGCATATACATTTGTGGTGGTAAACATATAACAATTATTAGGTTTCCATGTGAATAGTAAGTCAATCCAAAGATGGGCTTAATATTTGACAGGAGTTATTGTTAATGTTGATCACTACAACAAGAGTACCACTTACAATTAATAAGACTTAATATTAATGTTGTGCTAGGTATCTTGAGATGGGGCTCACCATTATTTGAATTTATTGATTGATTTATTATGAATATTAATTGAGCATGTTTTTATTTGGTTATTTTGTTCTCTATATAGCTAATGTATCTGCTACTACAATATCTGCCAATATTAATTCAATTCCCATGCTGAATGGGACAAACTTCAAGGATTAGAAAGAGAACATTTCGATTGTTCTTGGTTGCATGGATCTAGACCTTGCGCTCAAGATTGAGCAACCCACTCCTCTTACAAATGAAAGTTCACTTCATGACAGGAGGAACTTTGAGAAGTGGGATCGCTCAAATCGCATGAGTCTTATGATCATTAAGCACGGCATTCCGGAAGCCTTTAGGAGTGCAACGTCTGAAGGGATAACTAATGCTAAGGAGTTCCTTGCCGAAATTGAGAAGCGTTTTGTGAAAAACGATAAGGCTGAAACAAGCACGCTTTTGCAACGCTTGATTTCAATGAAATATAAAGGCAAGGGTAACATAAGAGAGTACACCATGGAAATGTCTCACATTGCTTCAAAACTTAAGGGATTAAAGCTTGAGTTGTTTGATGACTTGCATGTGCATTTGGTATTAATCTCGCTTCCAGCATAATTCAATCAATTTAAGGTCAGTTATAACTGCCAGAAGGAGAAATGGTCTCTAAATGAGCTCATTTCATATTGTGTGCAAGAGGAAAAACGGTTAAAGCAAGATAGAACTGAAAGTGCTCACTTGAAAAACACCTCTAAGGATAAGGGCAAGAAAAGAAAAAAAAGATATGAAGTTGCTCCTACGGGTCCAGCACAAAAGAAGCAACAACAAGACAATAAGGGTTGTTTCTTTTGCAATAAGACTGGACATGTGAAGAAGGATTGTGCCAAATATCACGCTTAGCGTGCAAAGGAAGGTACAATTCTTACTTTGGTCTGCTCTGAGGTTAATTTAGCTTCAGTGCCTAGAAACACTTGGTGGTTAGATTCTGGTGCTACTACTCACATAAGTGTTTCTATGCAGGGTTGTCTGAGCTACCGAAAACCAAATGATGGTGAAAGATACATCTTTGTAGGTGATGGCAAATCGGTGAAAGTTGATGTAATAGGCACTTTTAGGTTATTGTTAGCAACTGGTTATTATTTGGATTTGAAAGACACTTTTGTTGTACTGTCTTTTAGACGAAATTTGGTTTCTGTTTCTTTATTGGACAAATCTGGATATTATTATTCTTTTGGAAACAATCAGTTTAGTCTTTCATTAAATTCAAATGTTATTGGTATTGGTTCATTATGTGTATATGATAACCTATATTTGCTTGATACTGTTGCGTCATATCATGAAACCTTGCATGTGGAATCTCGTGGTACTAAACGCAAATTAAACAAAGAGAATTCAGCGTCATTATGGCACAAGCAATTAGGTCATATCTCAAAAGCTAGAATTGGGAGACTTGTGTCTAATGGCATTTTAGATTCCCTTGACTTCACAGACTTTGATGTCTGCATTAGTTGTATCAAGGGAAAATAGACCAAAACTAAGAGATTAGTGCTAACAGAACTTCAGACGTCTTAGAATTGATTCATACAGATATTTGTGGTCCATTCCCTACGGTTTCATGGAATGATCAACAATATTTTATATCATTCATAGACGATTACTCACGTTATGGGTACTTATATCTCATTCATGAGAAATCTCAATCCTTGGACATGTTCAAAGCTTTTAAGGCTGAGGTTGAGAATCAACTCAACAAAATGATTAAAAGCGTCAGGTCTGACCGTGGTGGTGAGTACTACGGCAAATATGATGGTTCAGGCGAACAAGGTCCAGGACCATTTGCTAAATTCCTAGAGGAATGTGGAATCGTCCCACAATACACCATGCCAGGATCCCCTAGCATGAATGGTGTAGCTGAAAGACGAAACAGAACTCTTAAGGATATGGTGAGGAATATGATTAGTCATTCTACCTTACCAAAATCACTCTAGGGAGAAACACTAAAGACTGCAGCTTATATTCTAAATAGAGTACCAACTAAAGCAGCTGCCAAAACACCTTATGAGCTTTGGACAGGCAAAAGGCCTAGTTTAAAGCATTTTCACATTTGGGGATATCCAGCTAAGGCAAGGCCTTATATGTCACATGAAAGGAAATTGGACTCCAAAACAATGAGCAGCTACTTTATTGGTTATTCTGAGTGATCTAGGGGCTACAAATTTTATGATCCCACACTTACGTCAATTTTTGAAACGGAAACTGCAACATTTTTTTAGGATATTGAGTTTGGGGGGAGAAATAAGGTTAGAGACATTGTCTTTGAGGAGGAATCAGTTTCGATTCCTACTATTATTTTTGATAATGTATAGGCTTCTATACATGTCATTGATCAAGAAAGAAATCAGAAACCTCAACAAGACAATGTTGAACAACCTCCCATTCAGAATGAAGTAATTATTCCTGAAGAACAAACTCAACAACCTCAAGAACTAAGAAGATCCACTAGAGAAAGAAGAAGTGTTATCCCAGACGATTATATAGTATTTCTTCAAGAACGTGAGGAAGATATTGGAATGGTGGATGATGATCCAATTAATGTCTATCAAGCCATGCAGGATTCTAACTCTCAAAAGTGGATTGATGTCATGAATGAGGAGTACAAGTTATGCAAGACAATAAAGTTTGGGATCTTGTCCCATTACTAGAAGGTGCAAAACCCATTGGTTGTAAATGAATATTTAAAACCAAGAGGGATTCAAAAGGTAATGTGGAAAGATATAAGACTCGTCTTATAGCTAAAGGCTTTATCCAAAAGGAAGGCATCGACTACAAAGAGACTTTCTCTCCGGTTTTTATGAAAGACTCTTTTAGGACTATTATGGCGCTTGTTGCACATTTTGATCTTGAGTTACATCAGATGGATGTTAAGACGACGTTTCTCAATGGTGACATTGATGAAACAATCTATATGGTGCAACCAGAAAAGTTTGTGTCAGGAGACCCAAAGAATATGGTTTGCAAATTAAAGAAATCCATCTATGGACTCAAACAAGCTTCCCGTCAATGGTACCACAAATTGATCAAGTAATTATCTTGATTGGTTTTGAGGTTAATGCTATGGATGATTGTGTGTATCAAAAGTTTAGTGGGAGCAAATATATTTTCCTAGTTTTGTATGTTGATGACATACTGCTTGCTACTAATGATATAGGCATGTTGTATAAAACCAAGATATATCTATCAAAGAATTTTGAGATGAAAGATCTTGGTGATGCCTCTTTTGTATTAAGGATTCAGATACACCGAGATCGTTCTCGGTATACTCTTGGATTATCACAAAAGAGCTATATCAATAAGGTGCTTAAAAGATTTGGCATGCAGAATTGTAAACTAGGTGACACCCATGTCGCTAAAGGAGACAAATTTAGTCTCAGTCAGTGCCCTAAGAATCAACTTGAAGTTAAGGAGATGCAGAAGATTCCCTATGCGTCAGTTGTTGGGAGTCTAATATATGTTCCAGTTTCTACACGTCCGGACATAGCATTCATTGTTAGAATGTTAGGCAGATATTTAAACAACCTTGGCATGGATCATTGGAAAGTAGCAAAACGGGTTATGAGGTACTTGCAGAGAACAAAAGATTACATGCTCACATATAGAAGATCGGATCAATTAGAGATCATAGGATATTCCGACTCTGATTTTGCCGGATGCTAAGATAGTAGGAAATTCACTTCAAGCTACATTTATCTGCTAGCTAGAGGAGTCATTTCTTAGAGGAGTGCCAAGCAGACACTCGAAGCATCTTCCACCATGGAAGTAGAATTCGTGGCATGTTATGAGGCATCCAACCGTAGAACATGGCTGCGAAATTTTGTCACTAGACTGCGCATTTTGGATGGTATAGAAAAACTATTTTAAGTTATATTGTGACAATAAATCAGTAGTTCTGTATTCCAATAACAATAGGAGCTCATCTAAGTCTAAGCATATTGACATAAAGTTTCTAGTTGTGAAGGAAAGAGTGCAGAGTGAACAGATTTCCATAGAACACATTAGGACAAACTCCATAATTGCGGATCCACTTACCAAGGGATTACCACCTAAGGTCTTTCATGAGCACACTGTTTATATGGGTGTTGTATTGTGTGAGGATATCATGTTTTAGTGGGAGTTTGTATTCTCGTTGTTTTATGTTTGTTGATAAAGACATTCTTGTATTTGAATATTTTCTGTATAGAAATGAAGTATTCGGTTCATTTCACTCTGATATATTATGTTTAGTATCGATCTCACTAAGGAATAAGGTAGGACCAGTTGGAAATAGACATGTTTGGATCACATCACATGTAATTTCCATGCTACACATCCATAATTGATCTATGTCATTTGGTTGTATTGGTATACGTGACCATTGATGGATTTTAGTCACACTAAATGTGACGAAGATCACTTTAATCCTATATCAGTATGATTAATGGACGAGATTGTTCAGAAATACCCTTAATGGTGATAGGCTGATAGCAAAATTTTGAAGCTCATAAAGTTGTGCCCCTTTGTAAGGTTACATATGTGGCCCAGTAGGAGATTGTTGAAAATAAATGATTCAATATATAGAGCCACAAATTTATTTTTTAAATGTGTAATACTATCTGAAATTTTAGCCAAATAAAAGTGATCTATTTCAGTAATTTTTTGGCTATTGGGTATTAAATTGTCATGGATTTAATGTGTAGAGACCAAACTAGTATTTTTCCAAATTGATGAAGGGGCCAATTTGAAAATACTAACTCTATTAACTGTTGGAAGCAGTTATCAAATTGGTAACTACAAATAAAGGGGATCATGGTCCCCATTTTGTACGTGGATCTTTTTTCTTTGCATCCCCATCAATAGAGAATTCTTGAGGGAACTACATATCAAAGTTGGAAGACCAAATACCCGTTTAATTAGCACAACAACAATGGATTCATCAGGTACGTTTCTATTGTTTTCGTTACTCAATTTTTTCTCTTTGAATCAAAATGGGAGATCTAAATAATGTCAAGATTGTTATACTTGGATGCAACCAGTTCTAGTAAATTTCCTACACTATACCCTGCATAGGAGCATCAAGCAGCATAACTTGCTCCTTTAACCTCTTACAAACGGATATGACTGCCAATGCAACACATTAACAATGAATCATAAAAGTAAACAGATGCATCAACACATCTAAAATACAATGCATGTAAAAATTAATACATTTTTCGGGTGCCAAATGGATTTGTTCTGCTTCACAAGCATTCATAAATCTGGCAATGGACAGGATTAGTTCATTAGCTTGCTCTTTTGAAATTGGAGCTGATGTGCATCCCTCCCTGTAAACAGTTATCACTAAGAAAAGCTTTAGCATTTACCCCACTAACACGCAATACCCAAATAGGCTCTGATCTTAAAATTTTGTTACTTGCTTCACTATAATGGGGCAGACTTGGCACAAAAATTAAACTACCATACTAGACACATATTATGTTATAATTATTATACCAGTCCACCTATCAGGCATGCACAGGGAGAGCAAATCTGTTAATCTGCACCAAAGTTGCCTGAATCAAGAGCTCAGTTGTTTTGCCATTTATTATTATCCTAAGTGTCTTGATAATTTGTAGTCAGTGTAAGGTAAAAATATAATTTCTATTCAAAAATCAAGATTTTTAAGCCCTTCCGATCTCTATTAACTTTCAGTTCACTGATTGACATCAACAGCATCTCATCAATAAGATTGTCAAATTGTGCCTCTACTTTACCGATGACAAGGAGACTATAACATATAGCTAAAAATCTTAGATAAAAAGCATCTTACGTGTTCATGATTCAGTCTCCAAGGAAGTTCAGTTCAAAATTTCATCACATCTCTGTATAAAATACTATTCATTGCATGGCATAACCCAAGGTCCGGAAAAACGATACCTTGTAATTTAAAATTTTCAGGCCTTTCCATTTTCACATTCCCAAGTAGTGTACATTACTCACTCTGATACTAGCCCACGCTCTAAAATTCACGGTTAAACAACACAGACACAATTGCGTATACTGCCAGAAATGGTTGAATCGTATGTACACGACCAACAAAGTTACACTCGCATCCTCCAAAATCAATGTACAAACTGCATGTCACGGATTTCTAAACCCTAACACGCGATAAAAGTACCCAATTCGCGATAACCATGCACTCGAACTCTAACCCTAACCTTAAAAAGTTGCCACTCATCAACGTAAAAGTACCACAAACGTATTCATATCCAACAATACCCCAACTCCGCCAGACACAGTAACTAAGTATCCAATACATAAATACAAACCATAATTAAGGAAGACTTACAAGATGTAGAGGTATCCAAGTGAATGCTTGGACGGGTCTAGCTCAGCGATAGAAGCAGCCAAGTAAGTCGACTAGGACTTGATGAGTTCCTCCGACTGCTTGAGGAGGCTGTGAAGCTGAGCGATGTCTTGGGCACTGCTCGATAACCCTTTGATTTGCGTGACCAGAGTCTCAACCGAGTTCATTTCCTGGATCATCCCTCTCCCGTTTCTTCTTCAATATCTTTCAAATTTCAGTTCTACAAATTCAATTCAGATTGATGTTGACCGAGTCAATCGAGAGGCAGCTAATTGAGAAAAGTACATCGAAATCGGGAACCCGCCGGAGTTCGCCGCGTTCCGGAGCGGTCCGGCCGTCGGAAAGCTTCAAGAAGTTGGCCGAGCAAAAGCAAAGCTATCTCTTTTATCATGTCTCTAGAGGTTAAAGATAGCCAAGAAATTTTATTATAATTTGAGATAAAAGGAAAATTTGCAATAATTTAAATAAGAAAAAATTTTATTATTATAGATTTCACAATCACATTTTATTATTATAAATTTCATCTTCCAATCTAACAATAGTTAAGATTAATTTTACATATTCACGTGTAGTCGAATCTATTCTTGTGGTTTAATCATTAAAAATAAATAAATAAATAAAAAATATATATACGAAGAAAGAATTACTTTATGTTGAATAAGAGTGAAAACAAACAATGGTGATGGCCATGATAGCAATGGTTGCACACTAATGACGAGAGCAAAGATAATTTGATTACAAAAGAATTGTAAAAAAAAACTAAGAACAACATGTTAAAAAATAGCAACTTGATCGTTAGAGAGAAAGAGATAAATTTTTTAAATATAAGAATATTTTAATTATATTTAACTGAAATTAACTAATGACAGATAAAATTACAACGTCTCATAAGATTTTAAAAATAATTTTTATATTTTCTCAAAAATTAAGGATAATAAATATCAAAAATATTATATATAATTCTTTCTTATTCAAACTTAAATAAATTTTAAAAAAAAATCAAGATATTTAACATTTTTTAAAATTTTAAAATAAGATATATTTATTACAAGTTATAAGCAGTTACATAAATTAGTGAAATGTCTAAAAGTATTTTTTATTCATCATCAAACAATAAAAATATCTAAAACTTAAAACGCTATATATTGAAAACACATAATAAAAAGATTTTAAACTAACAAACCATAGAGATTTACACCACGAAAAAGGCAACCTTCACACAAAAAGCAAGCCCCTCCTAATGCTCATAAAATTAGGAGTTTCACACACTGCAAATGGGGTTTTGAAAATGTTCATCATCCCCATGAAAGCCAACTGAAATAGGATAGGCAATCCTTAGGCCATTATTTTAACAAGCGCATAACATCCATTCATATATGCATCAGATATTTCTAGTAATTTCAATATAACAGTTGAAGGCCCAAAGCTTTGGATTGGATCCTAATTAGGATTAACTACATCAGCCTCACAAGCCTGCTTCAACTTGGGGGTTTCCTGTACAAGTATGTCATTGAAGGGTTCTTCTTGCTTCACATCAATATAACCCCCAGATTTCAAAACCTGCAAATGCATGGTAAAATAAGAAATTGAAAGAGATGGTTTAGAAATTAACCAGAAGGCTAACATGGGTTCTTCGTGAAGAAGAGGACTGTTATAGGGCTATTGTGGTCATTAAAACTTGTCAGGTGATGAAACATAACCAGTGTATATCTTTTTGATGGGAGGCTGATTTGATCACCAGAAGACCAGAAAGATTTTCAAGACCACAATGTTGTACATGACAAGAGGGTGAGTTTTGGTAGCAACACTAAAGTTGTTCATCTGTGACCAAAAGTCACACTTGTTGTGCATCACAAGTTTGGTATTGGAAGTAAATAATTGAAGGAAAATAGCATACCAATATTTCATAGAATAGCCTGGCGCTTTCACCCTTGGTTTTCTGTTTCAGTAGCCGCGACAAATTAACTTCCTCATCCTGTCCTTGTTTCTTTTGATTTTGGCAGCTTCTGTCGAGATGCAGTGCTACTGTTCTGTTCACAAGTTAACCAATAGTTTAAAGTTTTGCAATCAAATTCAAACTGGGAGCTTAATTTGAGGTCATTGCACAAGCGCTATGAACATTATTAACTAACCTGGTTCGGGCCGACCAACCATCTACAACCAAGATAAACACAAAATCAGGTGAATGCCACATAAAGCAGACAGAAGCAAATACGAGATTGACAAAAATTACTCTCCAAAACATTTTTTATTTTCCTGAATAGTATCAAACAGAAGTATAAGAATGGAATCAATATGGAACTGTCCTTACTCGTTATCAGGTCAACACTTTCACGTGAATCTATCTCCTGTATAAGGAATTAACATATTTTATCATCAAGACTCGCCAAGTAAAATGAATTAGAAAAAAATTGTAGA
Source organism: Diospyros kaki (assembly GCA_036245055.1). NCBI lineage: Eukaryota > Viridiplantae > Streptophyta > Magnoliopsida > Ericales > Ebenaceae > Diospyros > Diospyros kaki. The sequence goes on from BSEG01000016.1 coordinate 39,661,472, forward strand.
AACTAAACAATCCAGCCATCAAAAAGCAGATTACAGAAGTACAGCTAACGATAACAATGGGCATGGAAGCTGAGAATGCTGAATCGATCCAGTGCTGTTACACGTTGGCCACAAAGGATCAACGAAAGCTTCCATTTATCCATCATCTACTTCAGTATTATGTTTTTTCTAATGACAAAGGATAATAGGGGAAAACCATAAATTGACCCACACCACAGGTGTCAGCCACAATTTAGCCACAACCCACCAAGGAGGCTAGGAATTGGATCATGACCTGTGTGAGTAAACCTTAGAACACTAGGCCAACTACCTCAACAGTTTATTTCTATGTTTTTAGTACCTCATAGAAATAAAAGTCACATCTTCTGGGTATTTTAACTTGAGAAAGGAAAAAGTTGTGGTCCAAAAGGTTATACCGGCCAAAACTACTTGAATATTCATGTTATAGACCAGGAAATTCTGGGGCAACCAACTAAAAAGGTGTCCCTAGTGCATGAGGCTCCTTACTTTGTGAGGGTCAAGAGACAGTTGTAGGTGTATTGGTATGCAGCCCTCCCCTAGCATTTTCGAAAATAAGTTGTTTCTATAATTCAAACCCAAGAAGAGATAAGATGGGGAAAGGAAATGGAAGATTAATGCAACAAACACAGTAATAGTAAATAATAAGTAATATAATAGTTTCCAACCCATATTTCTCATAAAACCACAGCATCTCATTTCCACAAACACTGTACCACTGCTAGTAGGCCATGAATTGGATCTGCAGCATTCTTAGGGAACCATAAGAACCATCTGCATTCCCTTTTGTTTTTTAACTCAGTCCAAGTTGAAACCACTGGTTCTACAGAAAAGATGAAATTACCTCTATCAGGCAGGCATCAATTTCTTCATCCCCAATTAAGTTTCCTGCTCCATTGGAGTTGTATGACGTTAAAGAAGTTGAGCAGGTAAGAGGGGTTGAAGGAGCATTATCAGCATCATCTGGAGTCTGAACTGTTGGGGATCCACACATGTCTACTTTTTCAGAAGCTTCCACAATTTCAACTGCCTCTGAGATCTTTAGTTTGTTCCAGCAGAAACGAGATATGTGCTCTGATGCAACACCTGCAGGGGGTTATCATTAGTAACAATAGCACATTTGTGGCACAAAATGTCAGAGAAGAAATAGAACTCACAAGGAATAGAAGGCTCCATGAAAGTGCCAGCCAGATGAGAAATTTTGTGGGCTCTCCAGGCTTCAAGAGCAGTATGAGGAACTTTTCTTCGTTTACGAACCAAGCCACCTGAGTCTTCAATCCTGTCCTTCAGTACCCTGTAAAAAGGAAGAGATGAAATTCCACAAAGCAAATTTTTTCTGCTAATGATGGTCCATTTCAAGTTAAGTATGTTTGATAGTGATTATAGACATCTCTTAGGAATGTTGACATATTTTCAATTTCAGATTCCAAACTACCAGGAATTAGAACCTATTCCACATTAGGTTCAAGTCCTCACAAGGTTTGGTGATTCAGTCCTCGTGCTAAGATATAAAAAAGAACCAAATTGAAACTGATATTTGACTGCTTGTAGGTAATCCCTACCGAAAACTGCACTGAAAATTTTTTGGCCTCACCTTGCTTGACTGTAAAACCTCAGATATTCTGATAATTGGGTGACCCAAACCTCTATGGTGTGTTTTCCTTTTGAGTCAAGTTCCTCCACCATTATTTATGGTCCTATCACCTCCTTCAAACTAAGTCAAAGTACCCAAATACCTTAGATTTCCAAATAAACCCTATTTGACCACTGTACATTGCCAACATCAAGAAATGAAATAATTGAGAATCTTGAGTAATTGGCCAAGCTGCTAAAGTAGCTGTTGTTCCACGGAAAAATCGAAGGAAAAAAATGAGAAAATTAAAGAATTTTTTGGCTTGCCGTGAAGTCGCAAGCCGCTAGGGGCAGCCGTTGGGCTGCCTCGCGGCAAGCACTGGCCGCAAGGCCAAGCTGCCTCGCGGCAGCCTTGCCACGAGATCAAGCTGCCTCACGGCAGCCTTGGCCGTGAGGTAGCAGCTTGCTGCGAGGCCCAGCTGCCTCGCGGCAAGCGCTGGCCGCGAGGCCCAGCTGCCTTGAGGCAGTATCTGCCACAAGGCCAAGCTGCCTCATGGCAGCCTTGCCGCGAGGTCAATCTGCCTAGCGGCAGCCTTGGCCGCGAGGCAGCAGCTTGCCGCGAGGCCCTCGAGGCGGCTTCATGGCAACCTTCTCCTTTTGGTTTCGGTCCATTCAGTAGCCACCACGTGTCGACACTAGCCATCCTTGAGAATCGTGCCCTATAAATACCCAGCTACAGGACATTAATGAGAACTTCCAACTTCGGTAAAATCTATACATTTTGAATGCACTTTTACTATTTTCGCGAATGGTCATTGGGATCTGGGACTGACTTTGGCATCGAAGGGTCTTCGCGGGGGGAAGATTCCCGCGAGCCTTCTAACCCATTTTTTGGAGCATCAACAGGGCCAAATCCTTGCAGCGAGACCTAGCGGCGAAGGCTAAAGCTTGCGGCAAGACCTCGTGGAGAAGGCAAAAAGCTTGCGACGAGACCTCATGACGAAGGCTAAAGCTTGCGGCGAGACCTCGTGGCAAAAGTAAAAAGCTTGCGGCGAGACCTTATGGCGCAGGTAAAAAGCTTGTGGCGAACCTAACGGCGAAGGCAAAAGCTTGCGGCAAGAGCTAGTGGCAAAGGCTTGTGACAAGAGCTAGTGGCTAAGGGTTGTGTCAAAAGCTTGTAGCAAGAGCTAGTGGCGAAGGCTTGTGTCAAAAGCTTGTAGCAAGGGCTAGTGGCGAAGGCTTGTGGCAAGAGCTAGTAGCGAATCCTTGCGGCGAGCATCCTAGTGGCAAACTCCCTTGAGGCGACATTTCTTACGGCAACCTAACTTCACCCAACACTAAGCTCGAGTGTACCCCACATCACAAATTTTAATTGTTGTATTTTGGCAACAACAGTAGCTAAAGTAGTGATGAATCTTGTCAATAAAATGGGTCCTATGGAAAGTCCATCTATTCCTAATCTCCAGTGGAAATAAAAAAACTGATCCATTTATAAATGATTTTGAATTTAGCTACAACTGTAGTCCAACAAAAAGTTCACCATCATCATGTGAGCTAACTTCCTGGTCATAGGAGAAATTTCATTTTCATTGTGAAGTTGGATTATAATTGAACATGAACAACCCTCATTTATGTGAAGAGCACCCAAACATGTTAGAAGACAACAATAACCATACAAGATTATTACTTTCCACAATTCACTGTTAATTGAATGATATACCACTGGAACTAACAATTAAAATACCATAAAAACCATTCTGAAAAGATTCAAACTTCTTCTCACATACTTGTTAGACAAGATGACGACATTGTCAAACAACCGTTTTCTCTTCCTTGAAGTACTAGCTTTTTCCTTAGTAGCTGGAGTTTGAAGACACATAAACTCTGGTGCAGTAGCAGCTATCAAAAGAAGAATTATATGTCAACTTTCTAAATATCAATGTCTATCAGAACCTGCTATCAGAAATATTACACATACATTCTGCAAAACATTAAACAACCTGAAAAACAATGTGAATTTTTAGAACAGATGAAAACCCGCAATTTGGTCCATCTGAAGCTGGTGTATGTTCAACCAGCCTTCATAAAATAGAAAGATTCTCGATTTTCATTTTCAAAGAGTACGTCATTCCATGAACGAAGAGCATAAATCTAGTTTTCAGTTAGCATATACCTGAACTGGCTGGGGCCTTGGACCCATATATTAAATCAATGGCAGTGAATGAAAACTGATCTTTAGTAGTAATGTGACACTTTCCATCACCCGATGGAGTCAATTTTGGGAACTTTTCCTGCTCTACATTCATATTTACTTCTGCCAAAGATATAACAGATTCCTGGGGTTCCTTCTCAGCCCTAGTAACATCTTCTGTTTCAGGATTTATCTGCTCTCTGTCAGCATTAAACTCGTCAAGTATTCTAACATGGCCTGCTTCTTCCTCAACCTCAGTGGAGGAAGTAGGATCAAGGCATTCTTCCAGGTAGGAATCATTGCATCGTAGTTTCTCAATGCTTGCTTCTGAGCTGCTTAAACTATGAGATGAAATTGCCACCACATTGTTCTCCATGTAAGGTGAAAGAACACTGAACAGAGACGCAAAGTGTAACGTCATCCGGCTTGAAGAAATATATCCACAGCAATTTCATAAAGAAAAGGATTTTGTGTACATACTCATTAACGGGAGTGTGAGCTTCAGAGCACATTGTAAAATGAGCAGCATTGTCCTCAGAATGATTCTGCAATTTTCAAAAGGGAAATTGTGAGTATTCAATGACACATAATTACATGAGGCAACAAAAATTCTAAAAGAACAAGAACTAGTTAAGAACCCTCAAAATGTTTGTGGATCTTATGTACTGCCTCCAAAAACCCCTTTCCCCTCTAGATATATATACACACACATATCTATACCTATGTATATATTTTGTATATATATATATATAAAGAGAGAGAGAGAGAGAGCAACTGGATTCAAATCCAATTTAATGAGGTTCCATTGGTCCAGAGCCATAGTCAGATCCAAGTCAAGTTCAAATACTCCATATCGATTCACTAATACTTACCCGACAAAGCGATAGTTGAATATTGACTTTCTAAAGAACTACTTATTTATAAGGTCCTATATAAGAATATCCATAACCAGAAAACCCAAAAGGACATGTAATGTTATAATTCAATTCACTGTGGTCTCAGACCTGCCAACATGATCAGAACAGAGTCTGAGAAAAATCAAATCAAATCAAATCATGAGAGGTCAATTGAAGAATAAATAGCACGCTAATGGGCTCCAGAAGTCAAAAGGAATTTCATAACCTGTTATATTTAATTTAAAAGTACGCATACAACTGACCCTCAAAGTGGTGACCCTTGTGCAATGGTGTTGAATCATCTTTATTGAATTTGGTTGCCACTGCTAATTTTTATTTAATTCTTTTCTAAAGAGAATAAATAAAGAACATAAAATTTGGTAATTTATATGACACTTGCATGGGCAGTAAAGGCATCAAAGTGAAAACAAGTCATACCTTATCAAATGAATAATGTCCAACGCCCTCATTTTCCCTCACATCTGTTTATAAAAAGGTAAAATTATGTAAAAAGGCACCAAGTCAATAAGCTTAGGAAGAAACTTAATCTAATGTCAATACCTGTGAGGATGATATCTCTATCAGACCTTATATCAGCACTGTAAAAATAAGTAAATAAAGTTAAACAATAAGAAGTGGTTCAGAGTTAGTAGCAGGAGAGACACAAAACTTAAAACTCTTAGATTGATAATCAGTATATTCAGCTTACATGCTCTTATCTCCCAAGATCTGCAGATCGAAGGCATCAAGTTCAAATCTGTTCGGTTGGGTGATAGAACAAGGTGTAAATGGAGTAGCAATGTCAGCACTGTAAAAATAAGTAAATAAAGTTAAACAATAAGAGGTGGTTCAGAGTCAGTAGCAGGAGAGACACAAAACTTAAAACTCTTAGATTGATAATCGGTACATTCAGCTACCTGCTCTTATCTCCCAAGATCTGTAGATCAAAGGCATCAAGTTCAAATCTGTTTGGTTGGGTGATAGAACAAGGTGTAAATGGAGTAGCAATGTCAACACTGTAAAAATAAGTAAAAAAAGTTAAACAATAAGAGGTGGTTCAGAGTTCGTAGCAGGAGAGACACAAAACTTAAAACTCTTAGATTGATAATCAGTATATTCAGCTTACTTGCTCTTATCTCCCAAGATCTGCAGATCAAAGGCATCAAGTTCAAATCTGTTCGGTTGGGTGATAGAACAAGGTGTAAATGGAGTAGCAATGTCAGCACTGTAAAAATAAGTAAATAAAGTTAAACAATAAGAGGTGGTTCAGAGTTGGTAGCAGGAGAGACAAAACTTAATACTCTTAGATTGATAATCGGTATATTCAGCTTACCTGCTCTTATCTCCCAAGATCTGCAGATCAAAGGCATCAAGTTCAAATCTGTTCGGTTGGGTGATAGAACAAGGTGTAAATGGAGTAGCAATGTCAGCACTGTAAAAAAAAGTAAATAAAGTTAAACAATAAGAGGTGGTTCAGAGTTAGTAGCAGGAGAGGCACAAAACTTAAAACTCTTAGATTGATAATCAGTATATTCAGCTTACCTGCTCTTATCTCCCAAGATCTGCAGATCAAAGGCATCAAGTTCAAATCTGTTCGGTTGGGTGATAGAACAAGGTGTAAATGGAGTAGCAATGTCAGCACTGTAAAAATAAGAAATAAAGTTAAACAATAAGAGGTGGTTCAGAGTTAGTAGCAGGAGAGACACAAAACTTAAAACTCTTAGATTGATAATCAGCATATTCAGCTTACCTGCTCTTATCTCCCAAGATCTGCAGATCAAAAGCATCAAGTTCAAATCTTTTTGGTCGGGTGATAGAACGAGGTACAAATGGAGTAGCAATGTCTGTGGCAGCATGCTTTTGGCTTTCAAAGTCATTAATTTTAAGCAACGCATGATGGCAATCATCAAGTAGATACTTGACTTTCTTTGAGTATATCCTTGCCATGCCAAGGAGAAGGTAGCCTAGTACTCTATATGGAACATCAGGAAATTCTTCTTTCAATATCTCATCTGTAACAAGAAACAAGACTATTAAGGCCATTGAAAAGCTTGACATGTCAGAAATTAGATGGCAACAAATAACTGTTTTCCAAACTAAACACTAGAACTAACTCAAAAAATACAAACTCCATCCTTGAACATGTTATAACTGGAGTTTTTCATAAAAGCACTGACTTCCAACAAATTATTTAGGAAACTACTTAACATTCCAACCTATTTTGAAATCTACTAGAAACTATTCCATATCACCACAATGCTGACTGGATGTGCACGAAAAGGGGGGACTGACTTGGTGCAGGTAACACCCGCTGATCCAGTCTGCGGTTGTTGCGACACATCAAATTGAAGGGGGGACTGACTTGGTGCAAGACCCGCTGATCCAGCCAGCGGGTGTTGCGACACATCAAATTGATGTTAGTGGCAGCCTTCTACCATTACCATCAAACTAATAATATTTATTAAACATGTAAATAAAATGTAATACATAATATAATTGTGTAATATGTATTACTTTAAATATAACTAATTAATTATTATTAGTTTTATTAAGAATAATATTATATGTCTATTCTACTATACAAGCATCAGATTTGGTGTTATGAACCATTGTTGGGTTTTTGATTTCCTAAAACTCTCTTTATATATTTTACTTAAAAAATGCAATAACAAAATAAAACATTTCCTAACTTAAACCTATGAGCTCCAAATCACAATAGAGCAAGAGTAACCAACCATTGAGCTAAGACTCATTTTCATTTGAAATAGTTATAGCAAAGAAAACATGGTGTAAAACCTTTAAACATAATATGGGATATAATGGCCTTACAGAACATATAGATCTAGTTAGAGATGGTTGAAAAATTAGCATTCATGTTGTAAGGAAATTCTATATCTGCTTTGGGGAACATCCATTTCCTAAACATGCCGAATCAAGAGTTTACCATTCTCTCCAAAAGATCTCAAAGAAGTCTTGATTTTTGGACTACTCACAATTGGCAGTAAGAAATCAACCTGCTGTGGATTTTCCTTAATCACAAAACTATCACTGTGGTGTGGTGTAACCTAAGCACAATGTATGCCATAAATTAACTGACTCAATTGGACCAATCAAATATTATGAAAACATAGCTACAAGAGTGAAGTAGCTTCCAACTTTTTCCTAGTTTCTAGAACTCATAACCTTAAGCTCGAACACGCATTCTCTCTCTCTCTCTCTCTCTCTCTCCCTCTCTCTCTCTCTCTCTCTCTCTCTCCAGAATCCATATGGCGCTGTTACCATGCTTGATGAACGCAATCACCATTTGGCTAAAAACCACCAAAAAAAAAAAGTAAATCTTCTTGATTTCACACTTGAATAGTCTAAGAACTTCACATTTCTCTCTCTAATCCAAGTTGTCTTCTTTCTATGGTTCTGTAACCCTGGTTGCCTAAGTATGTGATATATGTGTGTGTGTGTGTGTGTATACGCACAAAACAGAGCACACATTGTTATTCATTCTTTAGCCTACAACAATCTTCTCAAAATTTCAAGCATACCTTTCATATATTACAAAATTGGAATACAACAAGCCTAAAACGCAAGTTCTGTTTACAGATTTGCCAGAAATAAAAATCCTAACCCGATAAATGGACAACACGACTTATCCGACTAACCAAACCGAGTTTGTGCATATTTAATCAGAATACATTCATAGAATCCCATTTTCCCTATGATTCGTTTATTTGACATTAGGGTAGCTTCAATGCTTTCATTCCAAAATGTGTAAAAAAGACAACTTGCTATCTTATACTTTCACCCAAATCAAAGCCAGCCTTCTTCGTTAATTTTCTTTCCTTTTTCTCGCTTTAAGCTTTCCAAGGCTGGAAAAGCAATTTGAAAGTCCTAATGAAAAGATGCAGACAGAAAGACAGAGCGAGATTGGAGGACTGACCGACGCAAGAAGAGATATCGGTCTCAGCAACTTGGTTTTTCTTCAAGCGTTTAGGAAAGTGAGCAGCTACCCATATCCTTCTCAAAGGCCCCTTTCTATACAGCAGAGACTGTGAGTCGAACATCTCTCTCTCTCTCTCTGTCGCTCTCTCGAGCTCTCTCAGTGTATGTGTGTGTGCGTGTGTGTGTATATATATATATATATATATATGTTTCCATATACTCCGCATTTCTCAACGTTGGAAACAAAACTACTACTGCAGAGAAGAAACGGTCGACACGAGAGAAGAGTGTCGGGGAAGCTTCAAATGACGATAATGTCCTTCCTTTAAATATTATTATTATTATTTTCCATTTATGCAGTTAACTCAAATTCATTTGTCTAATTCAAATTTAAAACCAACACAGAGCATGAGTATAATTAATCAGAAAAGTAAAGTGAGAATAGCTAGTAATTATTAAAAAATAAAAAATAATTATCATCACGTCTTTTTTAAAAAATAAATAGTAAGGGTACTCTTGATATTTTATATATTGACGTTAATTTTTTAATCTGACAGTTATCATTATGAACTAATAAGATGATATTATTTTATTATTCAATAATGTATAATTTTTAAATGTAAAAATAAATATAATTTAAGATTTAATTGTTCACATTTAGCTCATAAATTAAGAGAAACACGAAACAAAACATTAGTAATCTAGTTTGATTTTAATGTTTAATTTAATGATCTAATAAAAAAATATATATCTATTGAAATAAAAGAAAGTAGTCAAATACAAATTAATTAATTAACAAATTCGAACAACTAAAAAGAGACAATAAAGAAAAAAAATACCATTAGATCATCATATTCGTTCCAAAAAAAAAAAAAAACAAGTATCGATTTTTTCTTATAACGAACAAATTTTCGAATTTAAAGATATAAATTGTTTTTGGTATACCATCCACAACAATTAAATTTAAATCAGGACATAGTCAAAGTCGCTAAACGAATCTAAAGATATAAACTAGTTATTTGAAAACTCTTTCAAGCAAATGCGCATTCCCGACTACTTTTTTTTTTTATAGAATCTCACTCAAATTATTTATGATCTCAATAAAAAATATAATTTCAAAAAACTCTCAAAATTCTCTCGTTATTTAACTCGCACTTTTAAAATTTTATTTGTCTAATTTTAGAGTTCTTACTCTCGAATGCACAATCTCAATTATATCAGTTCATAATATATAAGCGGTAACTCTAATTATTGAGATAATTTTTTTTAAATTTAATTATATTGAGATATGAAATTGATAAATTATTTGATATATTTTGTTCAGTTTTTTTTTTAATTTAAAAATTTAACTTATAAAAATATTTAATTATTTTAAATATATATAATATAAAATAAAAAGAGAAATATTTTTTAAAAATGAAAATAGAAATTACACGGAAACGGAATTCACCATTTCCTTTTAGGGGGCAACACGTAATTTGATACGTGTCCTTGTCCGGTTACTTGAGCGGGAATGTAAGGAAGGAACATTCTGATAAAGTGACGCGCCAAATGTCAATGTCCCTCCTCCTGCCACGTGTGGACAAGTGAAAGCAGTCAGAATTTCCAGATATTATTATTATTATTATTTTTAGATTAAACATGACTTTAAAAATGTTAAAACTTTTCTTTAATTTATTTAAAATTTTAATTTTAGTAACTTACCACTTATAATTCATCATTTGTAATACTTTAATATCATTAAGCTTCAGTGAATAATTTTGCTTTTTCATTAACTTCTTATTATAAACTATTGTAAGATAATTAGTTAAGATTAAGAATGTGCAAAATGTTAGTTTAATTACTAAATTAACTGAAATTTATTAACTAATTAAATCAAGTTGAGGAATAAAATTAAACTGAACAGGCTAATTAATCTAAAAAATAGAATTAATTGATAATTAAAAAATTGAATTCAAATCATATAAATCAAAGAAATACAAGAAAAGCGAAGTAATAGATAAAAAATACATAAAATAAAAAAAATAATGTGATTTTGTAAATATCAAAACAATATCATTTTAAATTTTGATTGATTCGATTAATTATATTGTTTCAATCAAAATACCGAACTAAAAATTAAAAATCAAATATTTGAAAAAAATTAGTTGAATCGAACTGATGCAAGAAAAAAATCGAACTGAAACTATGAATTCGATCAGTTCAGTTGAATTAGTTTGGATAAATCGAACTTTTGCTTTATCTTAATTAAAATATATTTTTTTAATATTTTAAAAATATTTTTAAATCTCATGTTAAGGAACATAAATGAAATTTAAATTTATAATGTCATACTTATTATAAAGTATTAATTATTATCTAAATTACCTTTAAAGATAAGTATGATTAAAGTTTCAATAATAATATAATATTTTAACACATTAAAAGCTAAATTGATAAAACCAAAACTTTAAAATAAATTAATGGCCCAAAAAATTCATAAGAATATTTTATTGTGGTTATAAAAAAATATATAAAAAGGAACTCCAAATTTAATGAGGCCACAACCATTATTAATGATAGCTTGTTTACTTTTTTGTCATTATTTTTCTTCATAATTATTTCACTTTTCAAAATAACTATTTAATATTTTATATAGTCATTTTTGTATACTGTAACACGATAATACATTTACATACATTTTTAACATTAATTAAATTCTTATTAACATTAATATATATATTTTTCTAAATAAAATTCATTAAATAAGAAAAAGTGCAAAATATCAAAAAACAATGAGGAGTTGCAATAATATAATAAAAATGTCTCAAATAGACAAGGCAAAAAAGAATAGAGAAAAACAAAATAACCTTATAAAAACTCTTCATATGCAGAGGTCTTCAAACAACAAAAGTTATCCTGACTCGTGATGAAAAATGAAACTACAATAGTAAGTCGGCCGACATGGCAGTGATAGGAAAAGTTAGACAGACAGAATCACCAAAAGACTTTAAAAATGATACAATAAAAAGGGAAGAGAAAAACATTAATATACATTATCCTTACTCAGATTAAGGATTGTAGTCGCTTGAGTAATAAAAACAATTAGGGTGGAAAATGAAGTTGAAATTTATTTTTCATCTAAATTTCAAGAAATTTCATAATTTTTTTTCTATGAAATTTGAATTCTACCTTAGTTTAAAAAGTAAAAATTTTTCTTGAAATCAAAGAATTAAAATTCCTAGAGAGTGAGGTGAGAATTGAAATTTCACTTCACTTTTCACCTCCCAATCAAACACACCCTCTAGGAAAATGGGTAAAATTTCAATTTCATGAAATTCCAATTCTCAACCCACCCTCTAAGAATTCTAATTTCTTGATTTTAAAAAAAAATCTTCATTTTTTGAACTAAGATGGAATTCAAATTCTATATTAAAAAAATAAAAAAAATTATTTAATAAAATTTTCTAAAATTTAGATGAAAAATAAATTTTACCCTCAACGCACCCTTACTTCAACAAATAAGTGTAAAATTATGTAAAAAAACAGCCATTTTTAACATTCAGAAAAGCAAGGAACCACCTGCACCATAGGGCAATTATACAACCCACACAATGCAAAGAAAGTGAACTATAAGAAGACAACACCACATGAATAGGAATAATATTTGGACAGAGAAACAGGGGAGTATTGAGAACATTTCTTCATTTCCATGTGCATATACAAATACACCAAATAATCATCTCCCATTATATGGACACAACATTGGAACATCTATATATATAGTACTGCAATGCCAACTAAGGCATATATACATATACATATTCGTTAACTTTCTTACTTGCCTTGTGGACCAGAGAGAGATGGGGGGAGAGAGCACTCAAACGCCTAGCTGAATCAGGCATTATCATGAACAAAACCAGCTTGCAGAACTAACATTGTTGCGTGACCAAAACCAGATCCACGCATCTTGGGATCTGTCATCCAGCATTTTTCTTTATTTTGCGTTTCAGAGCCTTATGGAACTCGCCATCCGAAAGAGAAAGCACCTGGTTTAGCAGCAACCTCACCCCGCTCGACATCATGATCGTGTACCTGGGTTTAATCCGCTCCTCCAAACTGTAACCGAAATACTGGGGAAATTTTACCAGTTCGGATTTTGGGTAACCCATTGTTAAGAAGAACTCCCACTTGGGTACCAAGCTATCTGACAAGCTGAAAGTATACAAGGCCCTGTATCTTGATATCATGGTCGCGAGATCCCCCATGCTGTATCCCCTTTCTAGGAAAAATTCTGTCACGGGCTTCAGATTGGCCTCGATGCTAAGACCAAACGTTTGTGGAGATCGGTAGAGAAGCAGCGCTACATCCACTCCGATAGAATGGAAATATTCAGCTGTTGGCCGCAGCTTATCCTCCACGCTGTAGCTTATAATATTTGGGCAGCGAGTTAGAACCTTGCCCACGCTCTCGGCTGAAAGCCCCATCTCATAAAGGAAATCCACCGTTGCTTGCAGTTTTGTCCTGCTATAAGTGAGAAGTGCTGGGAACCGGAAAATCACCTTTGCCCATTGCTTCTTGTCCATGCCTAAGTTCTCCAAAAACCTCATGGTCGGTATTAAGTTTTCGGAAAGGCTGATTCCACAGAGTTGAGGCCTTTTGGTGAGGATGGTGGGAATATCAGTTTTCGACACCCCAAGATCGAGAAGGAATTCCACAATAGGCTTAACTTTCCCCTCCAAGCTGTAGTAGGCAAAGGCAGGGAACTTGCGCGTCACTTCTTTGATCACCTCGAGTTCCATGCCAAGTTCTGTGAGGTAGATAATGCTCGGAGGGAGCTCCCTGAAAGAGCTGACCTGGGTTACTCGAGCCAAAGCTTTCAACTTCCTGGAGTTAAGGGCGGTAATTGGGGGTGAAACTGGCGCGGCTGATTTTTCTTCAACTGGTGGGTTTGGTAATTTTTCTAACACACTTTCTGTAATAGCTGGATTTGGAAAGTTTTCCACTACATCTACAAGAATGTCTCCATACTCCTCATAAAGGGTTTCAAGATATGGACTAAGAGCTTCCCTGATCTCGAGAGTTGTAAGCTCCCGTCCTGAAATGTCAAAGAAAATGTGATAAGCTGGCGTCGAAGATTTGAGGAAACGACAATCCAAAAGAAAATGTGCTTCAGGGAAAATAGTGATTTTTCGAAATCGAACCTACTAGGTACCGAGCTTTATGGACAGAATGAAGCCTTGTAACAAGGTGATCAACGAATAGTTCTGATTTGTTGACAGTCCTTGCAGCAACTGCATTGCTCAAACCTCGTTTCTTCAAGAACAAGGTCAGTACAGCCTTGGCTTCTTCTTTTTCCGCTGCCAACAAATTTGGAGGCACCAATCTTAAGCTGAGGGACCCTTCATTCCCAGATTCAGCTGCTATTGTACCCGCTCCCAAAAAAAACCTCCATATTTGTTAAAGAAACAAAATAATATATGCACGTCTGAGAACTTCGGAGTGGAGGTAAGAATGATCCATCAGATGCAACATGGAGAAGAATGAACAAGAAATTGCTTACCAAACTTTGCCTGGCAGAACAGCCTTGAAGGGTAAGAGAAACAAGACCTTGGGAGATAAACAAATAGTATCAGTTTATCACCAGAGACAGAAGGTAAAGAGCTGTAAGCTGTTACCACTGCTGTTCTGTTGTCTTTTTTACTAGTTTGCGATGCTAGCCGCTTGCACTTAGTCTCTCAAATAATTAAAATGATGATAATTTAATAAAATTCATAATACTTGTGTTTGGCTAAGGAAAAAATGCCCTGGTTCGACACAATCATCTATTGAACTACTTAGAATGTATGCTCGTTCTACCAATTCCTTATAATTCACTCTGACATTGGCTTTTATAATGTGTCTATAACACACACAGTAAAACCAACATACAACAAAGACAGTCTGATTGTGCTATTCAGAAAAAACTGTGGCAAACATGTGTATTTAGTTTGATTAATCTTCAACAACAACGATCACAAGCCTTGGATTTCTCTAAAATTCATGATGATATACCGCGTTCTAAGCTGGCTGTTGTTGGCTCATCTTCAAATATTGAAAAATTATCTGGAACCAAATCATATTATTTTCGCAACTAGCCTTACATTCCATGAAAACTTCCTGTTCCTGGGCCATCATACTTCTGTTCTAATGTGCCACCAGGGCCTGAACGTCTTTGCTTTCTTAAAATCTAAAATTTACAACAAAAAACTCTAGAGCTTACAAACTCCCATAATTTAAGCTAAGGCAAACACCCTCTAAATCATAACAGGATATATAGCCTAAGGTAAACCACTCTTGCTCATGATCTTCTTCTTCTTCTTCATGTATCAAAATCTTAAAAATAAATTTCTGCTCCATTTATCAAAATCTTAAAAATAAATTTCTTACACGTGTGAAACTTGTCCAATGAGCAACATCCAAGTTTACTACTATGTTTTCAAGGCCTAAAACATTACGAGGCTTGTCCAATGAGCAACATCCAAGTTCACTACCATGTTTTCAAGGCCTAAAACATCGCACAAAACAGTAAACATGATTAACAACAAAATCGAGGCCATCCTTAGGCAATTCACCATTGCAGTATCAGGTAGCATAACACAACCAGAACAACACAACAATAAAACATACCAATATAACCATTTATTGTCTTATCTTCTATTCATTACCCTTTTTACTCATATCAAAGATGAACAACTCTCACTAGGTTTTTCGTGGTCTTCCCCAACCTCCCTTGCTAAACACTTGCTCCATTCCATCTACTCTCCTCGCAAGAATCTCTATTGGTCTTTCTCTCACAACTCAACCGGAACAACAACAGTAAATAAACCTGTAAACTCCACCAAACAATCACCGGGCATAGGCTCCTACACCCAGAAAACAACATCCATGCCCACAAAAAACCCATGTAATCTAGGAAGCAAAACAGGCGCTGTTTTATAGAAAGATCCAAACATAAATAACATGAGAACACATTTGCTGTTACCTTGACACGGACAAAGCGGCCCTCGAGACAGGGGAAACGTTGAAGCACCGTGAAACAGCAAAAGCTTGCATTTTCTCTTCCTCTGTCTGTGTGCCGTGCCTAGGGTTTCACTTTGGAGAAGAGGAGGGAAGTGGTGGGAATTTGGATAATTGTTGTTCCCTCACCGCAGGATATATCAGCGGCTGAGAAGGGAGGAGCTCCTGCTCAACACGTGAAACAAATGGTTGAACTGAATTGACATCAGATTTTTATCCATGTTAAGTCTCATAATTTTAATAATCCAAATAATTAATTAATTAGTTAAATTATTTAAAATTTAAAATTAAAATACCACAAACGTATTCTATTTTCAAATAAGGTATGATAAAATATATTTATTATACCTTAATAGCAATAATTAGTATTATAAATAAATTCTAAATTTATAATTAAATTTAAAGTTAATGAAAGTACTCGCTTAATATAAATAAGTTAGGCATAATTAGTTTTCAGGACACATCTTAAGTGGTTAGGTCACGATAAGTTATAATTTACATCAATAGATTGTGAGTTTAATTCTTTATATTAGATAGAGAATACGGATAATAAAAAATTACATAAAAATAATAATCTCAAGTTAAGATATAATTATTATAATTTCTTATTAAACAAACTTAAGTCTCAATGTTTTGCTTCATTCAAGCTCAAACAGGAAGTTTGGGCATGTAAGATTAAAAATAAAAAGATAATCTTCAAATTTTATGGTGTGACTCAAATTAATTAGTTTAAATCTTTAATTATTATTGATAGTACAAAAAGTAAAAATTATTTTATATTTGGTTTAGATAGTGAGTTTTTAAAATGAATGTTTGTTAATTAATATATATATATATATAAATATAAGATAAGTAAAATATTTTAAATTTTTATTTTTTTAATATATTTATTAAATTTATCTAATAATTATTAAAAAAATAACGTGATTTTTTATTTAGTATTTTTTAAATATATTTATTTTTCTCTCTCAAAATAAGAATATATTAGACTTTACATATAAAAAAAATGATATATATATCTTTTAGTGTATTTTTTTTTAAATTTATATTAATTATTATATATAAAAAATATTATAATTTTATCTTAATATAATATTATTTGATTTATTTTAATAAATGGTACGCAAGCAAAGAAAATTACCCTTTTTATAGATGGTGTACCCAAAGGTTCAGGGTGGTATGGTAATTCAAGAGAAAGGAAAGCAGCAGGGGGCCGGGCTGGGGGTGAGGCGGGGGTTTATCAAAACCCTAAATATTTGCTCAGACCAGAAAGAAGAAGAAGAAGATAAATGGAACCCTCTGAGTGAGAGTTATCAGCAATGGCGATCTCGCTCAGACGTGCACTGATCTCTTCTCGGAGCATTTCTCTTCTACTCCGGACATCTCTCCACTCGCGCGATCTTTCACATTTGGCTTCCTCTTCGAACCTCTACAGCTCGTCTGTTACTCGCGCCACCACCAATTTTCCGGCGATCGATTTCGTCAGAGAAAGCCGCAGAGGTTTTGCCAAAGGGAGAAAGTCGAGTACAATTCCATCTCTCTTTGTGTTTTTATTCACAAGATGCATCAATCTCATGAAATCACCTTTTGTTCATCCACAGCACGTTCATTTCCCTTTCTTTTTCGTGTGCCGGGATATTAATTTTCTTTATGTTTAGAAATAGGACATTTGAAATGCGGAGGAAAAGAAATGGAAGGAAATTAAATAGTAAAACGAATTGAAGGGATCGAGCCTAGATCTATTTATTTGTGGTTTGCTTAGACAACGAAGGTGACAAAGTAATTTTTTCATTTGGCTTGACAAATTCAATTTCCAGATGTAGAAAATTAACCATACTTCATTTGGCTTAATTAGCAACTTTTGATAAATTGATGCATCTTGCCTTTTTAAAGGATTTGTTTACATTGTAGAAAATGCAATGCAATTTTTTCAGATTAGTAGTGTCAAAGATTAACAGATTACAGGTTTGGAATCTTAGTTCTTATGCATTGATCTGTGCTCTATAAAATTTTTAGAAGGGAATGATGATGCGAGCACAGTTGAAATTGTGGATATTGGCCCTACCGTTAAAGCCACTGCTGTCTCACAGATGGAGGCAGCAGTTGATGCACTCTCCAGAGACCTGAGCAAACTTCGGAGTGGGAGAGCATCTGCTGGTATGATGCTGATTTTAATCATTTTGGGGGGGTAAAATTTTGGTGGTGTATTTTATTAATTGGTCTGCATTTGAGATTTATTTGTAGGGATGCTTGACCATATTATCGTGGAAACTGGTGGTGTGAAGATGTCTCTGAACCATCTGGCGGTTATCTCTGTCGTAGATTCAAAAACGCTATCTGTAACTCCTTATGATCCAAATGTAATGAATCTTGCTTTACATAAGTGGTTTTATACTGGCGTGCTTTTTGTATACAAGTTATACAATTATGCTTATCATGTTTTTACATGAAATATGTTACAATAGTGGTTATGATTCTGTTTTTTGTTCTTTTATTGACACTTGTTGATTGTATCAGTTTTACCTAATTTCACATGTTTACATCTTTTTTGTGTATTTGTGCTTAGTGAGCTAAACTCACTTCAAAAGATCATATTATATCAATATGCGCTCCTATGCCTTGCAAATATTGGTAGCTTTGGACTAATTCCCATTGCCACTTCTGAATCACATAACATACTTTACCCTTTAGCTTTGAAAAGTGTACTCCTGACAGTGACTGTACCTATGCAGACCCTAAAGGAATTGGAGAGTGCTATTGTTTCATCCCCGTTAGGTTTAAATCCCAAAGCAGATGGTCAGCGACTGATTGCAGCTATTCCTCCGTAAGCACTGATCCTATTTGAATTCTTTTTATTGACTTATACTTGCTTAGTTGAAGTCCCACTATTAGGAAATCCTTTTTTGTCTTTCTTTAATGAGTTGACATTATTGATGATTAAACTTGAAGTTGTATTTATGTATGTAGTTTTATTTTATCTTATTTTATTTTATTTCTTCTCCAAAGATGTGGTTGAATGTCTCTACCTCACCACATGATCTTGCATTGTTATTGTTTCTCTTCACTGCATCCTCATGAGATGATATGCAAAGATGCAAGTGCTATCACCTCCTTAGGGTAAGCCATCGGGCACCCTAAGGAGCCGCCACATGCTACCTAATGATTCGTGTATGGGCTACGTTGTGTGGTGCAGTTATTGAGTTGTGAGTGTCTCACATGCTGCAATTTGTCTTTGTCGCGCACTCGTGAATTACTTGATTGTCATGCTTGTTCCTCCATGGTTGGGATGTATGTTCCATATCTACTTATGCCTTGTTCTCCAATACATGCTGATGCATTCTACTAACAAAGTATCAGAGTGGTCGAGGGATAGTGTCACGACCCTCGGGGCAATAGAGGGACAATATTGTAATTGGGTTACAATTGTTTGTTAGGAGATATTTTGTAATTCTGTGTCATGTTCCTAATAAATAAGGGGGGATACATTCTCAAGTAGAAGGAATGGGTAGATGAAAGGTGATTCTTCTAGAAGGAAGTTAGATAGTTGCAATATTTTGAAAGCTGTAACTTTGAAAAGTGGTGGCCCTTTTGGCATCAAAAGCTAGTTACAATCAGTATATAATTACTGATTGCATTCAGTGCAAAAGAAAGAAAAGAAATTAATCAAAAACTTCTGATTTCTCTCTCAATCTCTCTTTTCTCTCTCGGATTTCCCTCCTATCTTTCTGTCTTCCCTCTCCCTCTAAAATTCTTCTCATTTCCTTCTAATTTCTCAACTAGATTCTCACCAATTCAGTGAGAACTTCCTATCAGATTCAAGGATCTGACATTTTGGTATCAAATCAAGTCCTAGGCCAACAATCTCACAAGAATCTTCCTTTCCAATGGCAGAAGGCACCAGAATGAAGCAAATGGAGTTGCAACTACAACAATTGGCTGCAACGATGGCAGAACTGAAAAATCGAATGGGATCCATGGAGGGAGCCATAGAATCAAGGGTGGAAAAGAAGCTAGACAGTGTAGTTGAAAGGTTGAAGAAAAATATTAAAAGCCAAATGAGGGAACAAACTAACCAAATGCAGGAACAAATGCAACAGTTGATGCTAATGTTTGCAAGACAAACCAAGTAAGTCTCTCTCCCAAATTCCCCCCTAGGGAGAGATCAAAACCAATATTAACTGGAAGTGGGGCGATTCACAAGCCTATTGGGACTTCTGAAATTGAAGAACCACCAGCTAGCAGGGCAACTTTTGAAGGAAGAAAACAAGGGGTGCAAAATACCCAATTCTAGCCGTTTATGCCCCTACCTAAAATGGAAAACCCAGTATTTGATGAACAAAAACCTAGGTGGTGGGTGAGAAGATGCAAAAGAATGTTTAGTGTGTATAACATTTCGGAATAGTAGAGGGTCACATAACTAACTACAAGTGGCAGCTATTACAGAACCAATACAGTACTACTAATCAACAACTCAAAGACTTTAAACAGTGTTAATTTCTTCAACATCTCTTTTGTCTGTAATTGAATCAAAACTAGTAGTGGATGCGGAGGCTTGCATAGGGCTAGGTTCTAGTCTCTGCCTCCTTGAATATACTTGCACAGTTTAGGAGTATTAGGAGAATTTTCCCTTGATGACAGACCTACAGGGTCCTTCAGATCAGCAAATGATTGAGGGGATGATAACATGTCTTGAGTTGAGAGAATGAGAGGATATTCCTCATTGGATAGATGTATATTCTGTTCTTAGGCAGTGGAATGTTTAAGGTAGGGCTCATTCTCAGCAAAGGTCACATCTGTAGACACAAAGGATTTTTTTTGTAAGAGAATGATAACACTTATACCCCTTTTGAGTTGGAGAATACTTGATGAACACACATTTTAGGGCACGAGGATCTAATTTTCCTCTGTTGACTATAGGAATATGGACATAGGTTGTGCACCCGAATATCCTAGGCTATCAATGACTAGTCATGTGAAAATCAAGAAAGTAACTGGCCAACAACTGGATTGGATTACGAGATGCTAGAGTTTTTTATGGAAGTTTGTTGATGAGAGAAGTGGTTGTGAGAGCTGCTTCCCCCCAATAGTGTTTAGGGACACTATGATGGAAGAGAAGAGCTCTAGTTACAGCCAATAGATGTCCATTTTTCCTTTTTGCCACCCCATTCTGTTGAGGATTGAGGGGCAAGAGGATTCATGTATGATAACTTTTTGCTGAAAGAACACTGACAAAGATTGATTAAAGAAATCTTTAGCATTGTCAGATCGAAACCGTTTTATCCCCATCCCAAACTGATTCTTTATCATGTTATAGAATAATGGAAAATTTTGACTCACTTTTGACTTTGTTTTCAACAAATATAACCAAACAATCCTAGTACAATCATCTACAAATATGACAAACCATCTTGCCCCTAAAATGTTGGGAACATTTGATGGACCTCAAATATCACTATGGATGAGAGAGAAGGGAGAATCAGATCTTTTATTTGATAAGGAAAAATACACCCTTTTATGTTTTGCAAACTCACACACAACACAATGAAAATCTTTAATGTTTAGGTCCCTAGTTAAATTAGGAAACATCAGCTTAAGAGTATGGAAAGATGGATGACCGAGTCTATAATGGTGCAACCATAACTGATTTGAATTGGACTGAGCTGGGCATGACACCCGAGGAAGAATCCTTTGCTTGTCCTGCCCCCCTGAGTCCTCAAGATGGTAAAGTCCTTCTCTAGCCCTAGGAAGCCCAATCATCCTCTTCTTGCCCTGCTCCTGTATCTCATAGACATTTGAGTAAAAGAACACACTTAAATTAGTGTCCTCAATGAATTTCTAGATAGATATGAGGTTAGTAAACAACTTAGGGACATGTAGAGCATTTTTCAAAGTGAGATATTTATTAAGAAAAATATTCCCTTGACCAGCGACAATGGTGAGAGAACCATCTACCATTGTAATTTTTCTTGAACTAGGATATGGACGATAGGAGAAACAGATGTGGAAAAGAGGTCATATGGTTCAAGGCACCAGAATCTAGAACCCAAGATTTATGGTGCATAATTTCTGAAGCTTGTAGATAATAGGAAGAGGAAGAATTACCAGTGATAGCGAGAGAGCAGGTACCCTTATTAGTCTTCTTGTCGAGGGATCCCAAAAAACTCCTTAGCCGTTCAATCTTTGATTTATTGAGGTCCATGACTTCTTGTTCTAGATTTCTTGGTTTAGATGGTTGGCAATTTGCCATATATACTTGTCCCTGACTCCTCACCGGTCCTCCCTTAGGTGGTTTCCCATGTAGCTTCCAACACTTTTCTATGGTGTGCCTAAGTTTTTTATAAAAAGTGCACCACAAGGAATCCCTGTCCATAGGTTTCTTTTGTTCTCTAGTCCCTCTATTATGAGCCTTTAAAGAGACTAAGGCAGAGCTTTCTCCAAAACGGGTTTCTAGTATGACACCCCTTTTTCCTTTCTCTACTCTAATCAATGAAATTACTTCATTCAAGGAAGACAAATCCTCCTTACCAAGAATTGGTACAGTTGTTGCATCAAATTCAATGGTAAGGCCAGCTATAAAGTCGTATGTCCTTTCTTTTTCAACAAATCGCTTGTGCAGTGTTGCATCCTCACTACACTTCATCTTCAAGCACTGGTAGTGATCCAGTTCTTGCTATAATGTTTGTAGTAGGTTTGTGTATCGGTAATGGTCCTTGTTCCTTGCTTGGTTGCCACCACCTGAGCTCTTATTTCATAGATCTGGGTTGCATCACAGATTTTAGAGTAGGTGAGACCTATTGCATCCCAAATATCCTTGGCAGTCGTTAAGAACATGACTGTGTCGCTGATCTCTGGAATCATCGAGTTCTAGAGCTAGGACATCACCAAGGAGTCTTCTTTGTTCCATGCTCCAAATGCCGGGTCCTCCTCTTGAGGACTTGTTCCCAACAGGTGGCTGAGTTTCCCTTTTCCTTTAAGAGAGGTGCGAATCAACTTTTACCACTTCAAGTAGTTCTTACCATTCAACTGGTAGGCTATTTGAAGATTTTGCAATTCTCCCCTTGTACTACTATTGTGAGTTCCAGTGAACGGGACTTCGGTCATACAACTGGAATCACTGGAGTCAGGTATAGGATCACGAGTAGAAGTCATGATGTTAGGGAGTTCTGGGAAAAAGAAGAGGATTGAAAGAAGGAAGGTTGAAAAACAGGCTATTATCGTCCCAAGGAAACTGGAATGACGATCCTAAAGTTCTGATACCATGTCACGAAAGGACTTCAAAATTCTTCTCTTCAATCTTATTTACCTCACTGGAGGTTGATTTGATTTATACACCAGCTTCCTTTATAGAATAAGAAGTTGCTTAAAACATTTTAAGAAAGATTCTAAACCTCGATTAGGAAACTTATACAGCCTTTAGGATACAACTACTTATAGAAATAAACATCAATCAATCTAAATCTGAAAGATAAATTCCATATAAATAAATTCATCAATCATATCTTATTCCATATCTTGTTCCGTGAATAGGAACGAGATTAGGAATCCTTGCTGCTGACAATCCTCATCTACAGTCCTATGTTTGAACAACACTTAGACCATTTGAGGACAGCATTTAAAATCCTTAGATCCAATCAATTGTATGTAAAGTTGTCTGAGTGTACTTTTGCTAAGGAACAGGGGGAATATTTGGGCCACATTATATTAGGGAAAGGAGTGCAAACTGATCCTAAAAAGATTGCTGCCATGGTTGATTGGCCGAGTTCAAGGATTGTTAAGGAGCTGCGGGGGTTTTTTAGGCCCTGCGGGCTATTATAGAAGGTTCATCCAAAGCTATGGAATAATGAGCAGGCCCCTAACTGAGTTGCTTAAGAAGGATAGCTTCCAATGGAATCTGAGTGCTGAGGATGCCTTCCAAGCACTGAAAGGAGCCATGACTAGGGCACCTATATTGGCTTTACCTTATTTTTCAAAGCCATTTATCTTAGAAACTGATGCATGTGACATGGGGATAGAGGCTGTTTTGTTGCAGGATGGGAGGCCTTTGGCATATATTAGTCAAGCTTTAGCCCCAAAGCATTTGGGACTAAGCATATACTTTAAGGAGCTGATTGCCATTCTGTTTGCAGTGGAAAAGTGGAGGCATTACTTGGAAGGAAATCTGTTTGTGATGAGGACAGATCATGAGAGCCTTAAATTTTTGTTACAGCTGCAGTTACATACTCAGTTGCAGAAAAAAGGAGTCACCAAACTGTTGGGATTGGATTATGTGATCCAATATAGGAGATGTAAGGAAAATGTAGTGGCAGATGCTTTATCAAGAAGGGAAGAAACAGGCAGCTGTCAAACCATTTCTGCCATAGTCCCTGATTGGGTGAAGGAGATCTTAGATACTTATGAAAAAATGAGATTGGGCTAAGACCACCTTATCACAGCTAGCATTTCAGCCTGCAAGTAAACCCGAGTACTCTCTTTCAGCAGGATTACTGCAATTCAAAGGGTGGCTTGTGGTAGGGGATGATGACTAGTTGAAAGATCGGATTTTGCAGTCCTTGCACAGCTCTCCCTTGGGGGGTCATTTGGGGTTAAGGGTCACTTATCACAAGGTGAAGCAATTATTTTATCGGCAAGGACTTAAGAAGGATGTAACTGCGTTAGTTTTGGCTTGTGAGGTGTGCCGACGCTTACAAGCACGAACAGGTTGCCTATCCTGGTCTGCTGCAGCCATTAGCCATCCCGGGGCAAGCTTGGGAACAAATCTCAATGGATTTTGTGGAAGGGTTGGCCAGGTCCAAAGGGAGGGATGTTTTTTTGGTATGGGTTGACTAAATTTGCACACTTCTTGAGTTTGGCCCACCCTTTTACAGCTCAAGAAGTGGCCCATTTATTGCTGGATTCTGTTGTTAAAATCCATGGGCTATCCATAGTTTCAGATAGGGACTAGATATTCACCAGCACCATCTAGCAAGAGATATTTCGAAATTTAGGGGTGAAGTTACACATGTCAATGGCCTATCACCCTGAAACAAATGGGCAGATGGAAAGGGTTAAGCAGTGCTTGGAAAACTACCTCCGGTGCATTTGTTTTTCCAAGCCTAAGAGCTGGAATAGGTGGCTGTCCCTTGCTCAATGGTGGTATAACTCAAGTTTCTACAGTTCACTCAAGAGAGCTCCCTTCGAAGCCTTATTTGGGTACAAACCCCCACTGTTACCTGCTGTGGTACAGTCTCCTAATATTGAAAAAGTGGTGGGTTATTATTTGCAGCAGCAGCAAGAGATGTTGCAAGTGATAAAAAAAGAGTTGGCATTGGCACAAAACTGGATGAAACAAATTGCTGATAGAAAGAGAAGTGAGAGGGAGTTTGAGGTAGGAGATAAGGTGTATTTAAGGGTGAAGTGGTTTCAGCAGCATGCATTCTCCACCTCCCCTGCATCCAAGTTGAGTCCTAAGTACTATGGACCTTTTCTAGTAGTGGTTAAAGTGGGGAAGGTGGCCTACCAATTGCAACTACCTCTTGATGTGCAGATTCACCCGGTTTTCCATGTTTCTTTGCTAAAGAAATCGATTGGACCCACTGATTTCACCAATCCTCATTTACCCCCACCAACTGAGAACTTGGCGGAAGAAGTTGAACCATTGGCAGTGTTGGAAGCTTGGAAAAGAGAGTTATCTTCCAAGGATTAGTGCCTGTAACACAAGTCCTTGTGTAGTGGTCTCACTTGCATCTCGACCACACCACTTGGGAGTATCTTCTTGATCTACTAAAATAGTTCCCTAGGGTGGTTCAGCTGTTGTGATTTCTTGGGGACAAAAATCTTTCAAGGGGGGGGGGATTGTCACGATCCTAGGGGCAATATTGTAATTGGGTGTCATGATCAGGAGGCAAAGGTAGAGGCAAATGGATACACGTGCGGGTAGTTAGAAGATGTTAGCTAATTCTAGAAGGGACAATAATGTAAATAAGGCTGTATGGTTGACGGGAACTGGTTTGTGGGATCCAGTATATAAGGACTTGTTTCCCTTGTAATGAGGCATTGGGAATTTGAATTTGAACCTCATTGAATTCTCCCTCATTTTTGTTCTCCCTCTCTCTCTTTCTCAATTCTCTCATTTCCCCCTCTTTTCTTCGATTGGTTCCATACTTCTCTAGAATTCTCAATCGAATTCTTGAGGATTGCTTGTTAGATCCCGAAGATCTGACAATTTGGTATCAGAGCAAGATCTAGGCCGAGGAGATTCAGTAGGTGTAACGATGGTGGAAGGAACTCGAATGAAGAACTTGGAATCGCAGGTGCAACAATTCCACTTGACCGTGACTGATCTTCAAGCCCAAGTGGAATTGTTGGAGATCAGATCCAATCGCAACCATGAGGCAATTGTGGCGATGGATCGGACGTTGGATTCCTCCTTAAGGGGTTTGGAGAGAAGGTTGGGCAAAATTAGAGACAAAGTAGGGGCTCAGATCAGGGGTCAACTGCAGAGCTTCATCGTTACATTCACCTGTCAGAATCAGGTAAAGCCCGTCACCTGAATTCCTTGTTAGAGAAAGAACAGAGCTGGTCCTTACCGACCCTAGGGTGAGGAATGCGAATGTAGGGCCCTCTGAAATTGAGGTGATCCTAGGAGGAGAAGGGGATATGGAAGTGGATCAAAGGTGAGAAGGACCAGTTGGCCCCAATCAGTTGAGGATTCCTTATGCCCAAATTGGAGATATCTTTGTTTAATGGAAGTAATCCTAGATGGTGGGTAAGGAGGTGTGAACGCACGTTCAGTTGTTACAATGTACCCGAAGGGCATAGAGTAGCTTTGGCAACTGCTTACCTCAATGATGTTGGGGATGCTTGGTATCAAGGTTGGTCTAAAGTGAGGGGAGATTGCACATGGGATGAATTTGTAGACAAGTTATGTGAGAGGTTCGGGGATAGGAATAGGATGGATGTGGTAGAAGAGTTTAATAAATTCAAGCAAGAAGGAGTACAGGCCTACTAGGCCCGATTTGAAGAGTTGAGATGTGTTATGGTCGATTTAAATCTTCACCTCTCAGAAGTCTATTTTGTTTCTAGTTTTCTGAGTGGACTCAATGAAGAACTCAGGCCTATGGTTAAGATGTTGTACCCGACCACGGTGGAGCAAGCAACGAAGAATGCCAGGATGTAGGAGATTATAGTGGAAGCCATAATCAAGAAGTAAAGGTAACAAAACAGGGGAATTGGTATGGAATTTGCACCTCTGGTGAGTAAAGGCCATGGGAAGGAGATAATGAGGATGAACCCTAGGCAGAAGGGAATGATTGTGCCTGCTCCTGCTCACTCTTCAGTAGGTTAGAATAGGGAGTTAGTAACTTAGTAGAGCAAAGGAGGCTATGTTTTAAGTGCAGTGATCGGTATTACCCAGGGCACCAATGCAAGAGACAACTGCTTTTGCTGGAAGAGAGGATGGCGAATGGGAAGTAGGGGAGGAAACACCGGAGGCAGTGGAGTTAGAAGGGGAGGATAATGGAGAAATCTCTCTACATGCCCTAAAGGGATTGACCAACAATGAGATCATGAAAGTAGAGGGTAAGGTGCAGGAAGGGAGCTTGATGATTTTAATTGATAGTGGGAGTACACACAGTTTTCTAAACTAGGGTACTGCTAAGAAGCTCCATTGTAAGCTTATAGGGACACAACCATTGACAGTTACTATTGCTAATGGCAACAAGGTGCTAAGCAAGTTAGCCTGCACGAGATTTTATTGGGAGATGCAAGGAGAATTATTTGAAGCTAATCTAAGGCTACTTAAATTGGGGGTTGTGATGTGGTGCTAGGAGTAGATTGGACGAAAAATGTGAGCCCTATTATTTTTGATTTTAACAAGATGGAAGTGACATTTGAGAAGGAAGGAAGAAGACTTAAGTCTCACTAGAAGTAAGGAGGTAGGGACCTACAAAATGAATTACGGGAATGAAGCTTCTGAGGCTGTTCAAGAGTAAGTAGGCACAAGTTGTCCAACTATTCTCTATTTATGCTGTGGAGGAGTCAGAAGGAGAAGGGGAGCAAGAAAGGGAGTTACAGCTAGCATTTTCTACACCATATCAAAGTAATTGAGAGGTACATGACTTACATAAACTTAATATGCTTTTGACTGATTAAGAGGACTTAACTGATTAAGAGGACTTATTTGTAGAACCTAATACCTTGCCCACCAAGCGATCCTTTGATCATTCAATTAATCTCAAACCCAACTCATAACCTGTTAATATAAGATCCTATCGATACCCTCCCCACCAGAAAATTGAAATCGAAAAGATGGTTAAGAAAATGCTAAACAAATTCGTAATCAGGCTCAACCGAAGTTCTTTTGCTTCCCCTATCCTACTTGTCAAGAAAAAGGATGGTACATGATGCTTTTGTGTTGACTATCGTTAACTCAATGCCTTGACTATCAAAGACAAGTTTCGCA
Organism: Diospyros kaki; assembly: GCA_036245055.1. NCBI lineage: Eukaryota > Viridiplantae > Streptophyta > Magnoliopsida > Ericales > Ebenaceae > Diospyros > Diospyros kaki. The sequence goes on from BSEG01000016.1 coordinate 39,689,562, forward strand.
TCCCCATAATTGAAGACCTCCTTGATGAGCTAAAGGATGCTACTATTTTTTCTAAACTAGACCTATGTTCGAGGTATCATCAAATTCATATGAATTCTGATGATATCCACAAAACGGCCTTTAGAACCCATCATGGCCACTATGAATTCTTGGTGATGCCATTTGGGCTTACCAATGCCCCGGCCACCTTTCAATACTCATGAACCAAGTCTTTGAACCCTTATGCAAATTCATTCTAGTCTTCTTTGATGATATCTTGATTTACAGCCAAACCTTTAACCAACATTCATAACACCTAAGGACTACATTTGAGATACTCAAATCCATCCAATTGCATATTAAGAAGTTTAAATGTGCCTTTGGCCAGAAGCAAGTTGAATATCTTGGGTGTGTAATCTCGGGTGCAGGAGTAAGTATAGATCCTAACAAAGTGACAGCAATGGTGGCTTGGCCAAGGCTTGTTAACATTAAGGCTTTGAGGGGTGTTTTAGGGCTGACAGGGGAGATTTTTTGTTCTTTATATATTTTATTTCTCTTACAATATTGAGGACAATATTGAGTTTTAGTTTGGGGGAAGATGGGAAAATTTAAAAAAAAAATATTTGTTTTGTTTTGTTTTAATTTGAGGCTTGTTTGTTTGGATGATTGAAGAGCCTATGATAAAACTTGATTGAAATAAATTATGACTTTTGAAAAATACTCTACATTATGATAATTTGTATTTAAAGATTGAGTTAGTTTATTTTTCATTTGAAATTTTTGGAACAATTTGAGCACATAGCCTTGAGTAATGAATTGTTTTGCTACTTAGAGAAGGTTTATGTAAATTTTGTAACTTTAAATAGATCTCAACAAGCTCTAGAACTTGCTTGCCTCTAGAGGCGAAATCCTAGGCATTGCACAATTAAGGATATGATTTAAGCATTATATGGATCGAAATTAATAGCCTTTAAACTTACCATGTATTTTAAATTTATCCCTAATTTACCTCTTTGAGCCTTGTGTATATTTGAGCCTTTTTCTTTGGTAAACCACATTAACCCTACCTCTTATAGCCTAAACACCAAACCTACCCTTCAAATGGAATTGTTAGTGAAAAATATGAGAGAAAGAGAGAAGATGTGAGTGTGAGTGCTATAAATTTAAGAGTTAATTTATTAAAATTGATGAAACAAATTGGGAAGTGACCGTTCCCACATACATGATGAAAAATTGAGTGTGGGGGAAATGGTGAAAATAGAGAAAATGTGAAAGAGCAATAGATATTTTGTAATCATTTCTTATTTGTATTTATATTTGTGATTGCATTTATTTGCATATATTTAAAAAAAAAAACATATATTCAAAAAAAAAAGAAGAGAAAGAAAGAAAAAAATAAAAAATATATATTTAAAAAAAACAAGAATTTGCTCTTCATGTGGGATTCAACTCAGCTTATGAATATAATTTTGCAGTGTTTTTGGGGCTTTGAGTGAAATTCTCCTGGGTTCGTGAGGAAAAATTTTCATCAACTTTTTTTTGTTTTTACTTTGTAATCCGTATCTTTTCTTGTTAACCCTTACCCTAACCTTAACATTATAACCTAATAAAGACCTATTGATCCTTGAATGTGCATTGTTCTACATTAGTGGAGAAAAGAATGAAAAGTATGCCTTTAGAGTTTGAATTTTTTCCATCTAGAGGTCATTTTATAGCTACTTATTTGCATAAACTCATCTTAAGTGCATCAATAATTTACAATTGGCTACATACACACACTTCAAAAATTTCTTTGTGAAGATAAGTTGATTCATGATTTAAATATGAATTGTTGTAACATTTGGAATTTTCTTTAAGTTATAAATTTGTGGATATCTTTGTGGAAAACCTTTGAGAAATCTAAATCAAATAAAGTCTATTTTCTGTTTTTATTTGTGTTTGTTTTCCTTGAGGACAAGCTAAAACTTTTAAGTTTGGGAGTATTTGATGTGCTAATATTTTCTATACCATTCTTACTTAATTTTATGCTTGATTCTCATGATTTTATATTAATTTTAGGTAATTTATCATTTTGATAGGATTTGAAGGAAAAGTGATAAAGAAGAGCAAAAATTATGGATTTTTGTTTCTCAAAGAATTAAAAGAGGAGGTAGCGTGCCATTGAAGGCAGAATTGGAAAAGAAGCCGCAATTGGAGATGAATTTCAAAGGAGTCAACTGCAATTGGATTTGAAATTGAAGGAAAAGTCCAATTGGACTATGGTGGCTATGGTTTTATGCTTATATATATATATAATATAATATAAGGGATAAGCTGAAGATTGAATTGGAGGTAGGGCGATGTGCATATATATATTATAATATAATGGATTGAATAAGGGAGAAATTGGAATTGAAGATGTTTTGGAGAATTGAAAAATAGGTTGGCATGCTTTACATATAATAATATAAGAGGATTGTGAGAAAGGAAAAAAGCTAGGGCGTCTCGCATAATATTATATATTTTTTACTAAAAGTTGAGAAAGGAGAAAGAAATTGGAGGATCATGTGTTGCACATGTATTAATATAATATTATAAAAGGCAATTAGAGGAGAATGAAAATTGATGGCGGAATTGAAGGTAGGGTAGCCATGTCATGCGTATAAATATAATATTATAAATGATGGAGGAGGAATTGGGAAAGCTGTGAAAATTGCAAAAGCAAGGTGCGGCGAATTGATTTGGTGGAGAGAATTTCAAAAGATGCCGCAATTGAACAATTGAGAATTGGAGGGAAGGAGCGGCGGATAGAGGAAGAAGCAATGATCAATATAAAAAGAACTGGAAGGAGTTGAGAATTGGAGCATTCTTAGCGGAGAATTTCTTGTTTTTTCTTCAAGAATTGGTGATAGCATTTTTTGAGAAAGAAATTTTGCACATCAAAAGAGTTTTTATTCTTTTCTTCCATTTCTTTCCAATGATCAAAATACCTTAGTTATAGAGTTTAGTTCATATTACAAATGATAAAATCCATAACAAAATAAATGAACATAAACTTTTATACCCTAGTTATAGAGTTTAGTTCATATTACAAATGATAAAATCCATAACAAAATAAATAAACATAAACTTAGAATTTAAAGGAAATGGAAGAAGAGAATAAAAACTCTTTTGATGTGCAGAATTTCGTTCTCCAAAAATGCTGCAACCAATCCTTAAAGAAAATCCAAGAAATCCTCCACCAAGGATGCTCCCTTTCTCTGCTCCTTCAGTTCTTTTTATATTGATCCTTGCTTCTTCCTTTATTTGCCGCTTCTTCTCTCTAATTCTCAATTATTTAATTGCAGTTACTAAATTACCGCCTTTAATTGTGGCATCTTTTGAAATTCTCTCCACCAAATCAATTCGCCGCACCTTGCTTCGACAATTTTCCCTTTCAAATCTCCAATTTAATATTTATACAGCTTTCCCAATTCCTCCTCCATCATTTATAATATTACATTTATATGCATGACATAGTTACCCTACCTTCAATTCCGCCTTCAATTTCCATTCTTCTCTAACTGCCTTATAATATTATTATATTAATACATGTGCAGCACATGATCCTCCAATTTCTTCCCCCTCTCTCTACTTTTTAGCATAATATATATATTATGTGGGCTGCCCTAGCTTTTTCCCTTTCTCACAATCTTCTTATATTATTATATGTAAAGAATGCCAACCTCCTTTCCAATTCTCCAAGACGTCTTCAATTCCAATTCCTCCCTTATTCAATCTCTTATCTTATAATATATATATATATATATATATGCGCACCACCCTACCTCCAATTCAATCTCTCGTTTATCCCTTATATAATATTATAATATATATAAAAGCATAAAACCATAGCGACTATAGTCCAATTGGACTTTTCCTTCAATTTCAAATCCAATTTCAATTGCATCCTTTTAAATTCTTCTCCAATTGCAGTTTTTTTTCCAATTTTGCCTCCAATGGCACGTTGCCTCCTCTTTTAATTCTTTGAGAAACATAAATCTATAATTTTTGCTCTTCTTTCTCACTTTTCCTTCAAATCCTATCAAAATGATAAATTACCTAAAATTAATATAAAAAAACATATAAAATCATGAGAATTAAGCGTAAAATTAAGTAAGAATGGTATAGGAAATATTAGCACATCAGCCCTAGTGTTGGGTTTATCGGATTTTAGTAAGCCCTTTATACTAGAAATTGATGCTTGTGGTGTGGGAGTTGGGGTGGTATTGATGCAAGTAGGGAGACCCCTGGCCTATCTTAGCCAAGCCTTGTCCCCTAGACAATTGGGGCTTAGTATATACAAGAAGGAATTATTGGCAGTGGTGATGGCGGTGGATAGGTGGAGGCACTACTTGGAAGGGAGTTGGTTCATAATTACAACTGACCATGAAAGCTTGAAGTTTTTATGCAACAAAAGCTCCACACACACCTCCAAAGGAAGGGTATAGCTAAACTAATGGGCCTGGATTACACCATTCAATATAGAAAGGGAAGAGAAAATGTGGTTACGGATGCTTCGTCCAAGTTTATAAAGGGACAAGTGACTACCACCACTATGAAGGAGAAGAGAAAATGGAGTTGTTGGAACAACTAATCTTGAAACCTAATGGGAGACTTGGATATACGTTGAACCAAGGGATTGTGAGGTACAAGGAGAGGCTAGTGATTGGCAACTATGAAGAATTAAGGAGGAGGATACTAAGTTCCCTTCATGAATCCCGTTTGGGGGGTTATTCGGGAATTCAGAATACGTGCCATAAGGTGAAACAAATTTTTCATTGGCCTCAACTCAAAAGGTATGTCACTGAATTTGTGTTGGCGTGTGATACTTCTAGGCGATGTAAGTATGGGACTATAGCTTAGCCGAGCCTATTACAACCTTTTACCCACCCTTGCACAGGCCTTGGAAAGTGTGACTATGGACTTTATAGAAGGCCTCCCTAAATCAAAAGGGAGGGATTATGTTGTAGTAGTGGTTAATTAGTTTAGCAAATTTGCACACTTCTTGAGTCTCACTCATCCTTACACTGCCCAAGAAGTGTCTAGGGTCTTCTTGGATTAGGTGGTTAAGCTACATGGGGTTCCAAATGCAATAATCTCAGACAGAGGTAAGGTATTCGCTAGCTTGTTTTGGCAAGGGTTGTTGAAGTCCTTGGGAGTGAAGTTCAAGATGTCCACAACCTACCATCTGCAAACGGATGGTCAGACCAAACGAGTAAATAAGTGTGTGGAGAGTTATTGCAGTGCCTATGCTTCCTACATCCTAAGGGTTGGTTTAGATGGATCTCACTTGCACAATGGTGGTATAATTCCAACCATCATACATCAATTAAGAGATCACATTTTGAAGCTTTATTCGGTTACAAACCTCCATGACTCCCAGTTGTAGGAGAGCAAACCCCAGTGGCCACAATAGAAGCCTACAAGGAGAAAAGGCAATGGGTGTTACAGCAGTTGAAGGAGGAGCTAGCCTTGGCTTAGAACCGCATGAAGCAATATGTGGATCGCAAGAGGAGTGATAGAGAGTTCAAGGTGGGTGAGAGGGTGTACCTGAAGCCCCATCTCAAGGCCATTGCTAAATCATCTCAAGGCCATTGCTAATGGGCAAGTGACTAAGCTAAGCCCTAGCTATTATGGACCCTACCCATTGTAAACAAGGTTGGCAAGGTGGCATACAAATTGCAACTACCCAAAGAATAAAGCATCCACCCAATTTTCCACGTCTTTTTACTTAAGAGATCTGTGGGAACACAGCAGGTGGCCTTTAACCTGCCTCAACTATCTAAAGATGTAGATGTGACAGAAGAGCCAGGCTCCATTCTAGATCAGAGGGTCATGTACAAGCATGGAGCACCCCTCATACAGGTATTGGTGAAGTGGTCCAATCGTCACTAGGATGACAACGCTTGGGAATACTTGCCTGATTTGCTTAGGCAGTTCCCTCAAATAGCCAGCCTCCTTAGCATTTTTTGAGGACAAGAAATATCCAAGTAGGGAGGAATTTGTCATGATCTGGAGGCAGATGTAGAGGCGAAGGGATACTTGTGCTGGTAGTTAGAAGATGTTAGCTAATTCTAGAAGGGAAAGTACTGCAAATAAGGCTGTATGGTTGGTGGGAATTGGTTCATGGGATCCTAAGAACCCTTTTCCCTTGTAATGAGGCATCAAGAATTTGAATTTGAACCTCATTGAATTCTCTCTCATTTCTGTTTTCTCTTGTTTCCCCCTCTTTTCTTGGATTGGTTCCATAAATTCTCTAGAATTCTCCATTGAATTCTTGAGGATTGCTTGTTAGATCCCGAAGATCTGACATTGGGCTACAATTGTTTGTTAGGGGATATTTTGTATTTCTGTTAGGGGCACATGGGTGCTGATATTTTAGAACATGCTTTCAGTTGGCAGCCAGCTGATGCCTATAAAAGGCTGCTTGTAAGAGGATGGGGATTATGCGATTATTAATTGAATCCTTTTCCTCTCTCTTCTCTCTCTCTCTCTCTCTAACCCTCTGTTCTTTTCCCCCATTCTTGCTGTTCTCCCTCATCAGTCTAATTCTTCCTCCAAATTTCTCTCTTAACTCTTTAAGTTCTTCCCTAAATGGCCACTGTCAGATCTAGGATCTGACAGTACTGGTCCTTGTTCTGGCTCAAATACATGCCATCTTTAGAGGGGCCTTTATCTGCCAGACCCCTATTTATATCCCTATTTCACTCTTCCCATCAGCCCTTCCTAATTTCACATCCTCTTTTATGGTTTTGGTTCTAATATGCTTCTGCATTTTCCCTACCCAACTTCATCATCCACAATAGAAAATATAAAGTTCAAACTTCACATATATATGGACTACGTAAAGTTAACACATATGAAACATGGTTGTTTTCTTCTATCTCTTGGCTAATGCATATTTATTTTACACTTCAATGAACAGATTGACTAAGGAGCATATGCAGGTGTGTTCCTATTGATTTTCTTCATTATCCCTTTATCTCTTCAATTAATTGGTCAAGTCCATCACCATCAGTCTGCTTTTCTATTAGGCCCTATGTAAGGTGGTGGCCAAATCTTCCGAAGATGTCAAGCAGAGTATAAGAAGAGCTCGCCAGAAGGTATAGCCGAAAAAGATGTTTTTCTTTTTTATTTCTTCAGCTTGAGCTATTTCTGTATTCAAGGTATGCTTTTAAGGAGTTCCATTATTCCTTGGGCAGTAAACTGAATAAGAAGTGAACACCACTAAATGCCAATAATGAACCCAAACTAAAGGCATTTCTGCCATGTGTTGCCGCAAAAGGCATGTTCAGAAGTCAAGGGGTTGACAACACTTGATCGTCCATCCTAGAAGATCCCCAAGTCATTTGCCTCGGTGGGCATACATTTCCTTTGAATTATTTGTTCTCATTTTAACCTCACAATAGAGTTCTAAAATGATGTTTATGAATATCTAAATCCTTCGACCTTGACCACCAGTTGTGAATTTCTGCATTTTGGTAAATGTGGTGGCTTAGTAGAGAAATTGCAATTTCTCACAAATTTACATTCTGGATGGCAATCTCAGAGCCTGGAGGCTACCATTCCGTTACTACGGTCCATGGAGTTGGGGAAAGTTAAAAGAGGAATGCACTCTCGCCTCTACATAAGATATTTATAAATGTGTGTGTTTTTTTGTTAGTCTTAGTCATGAATGTAGTGACTAGATGGAATGAATGTCCTGTTATTTTTCAATATTTTGGCTTATTTTTGTAGATTTCAGGGAAAGAGGACCATATAATATCTCTAAATCACCATTTCTCTTCATTTTTTGAGTGACTACCATAACATTTATCTATAAACTGCTAAAATCTTATAAAGGATGAATATATTACTGGCATCTACCTAGGGTAAAAGTAACAAAATTGGTTGCAAATTATATTTTAATTTGATTTACTGATCCACGTTGGCATTGCTTAACAGACTTGAACATCAGCTACTACAATCACAAGCCTTAATTGCTTAACTAACTGAGCAAACTTAAACTGTGTTGTACAGGCATTGGATTCGATAAAGAAAGCAGGTTCAAGTTTCCCAAAAGACGAAGCCAAAAGACTGGAGAAAGAAGTGAGTTAATAAGTAGCTATCGGAAGAGGCACTTTTGGTGTTTCTAAGATGTTGCTCGTTTCTAATGCTTGTACATTTCCTTAGGTTGACGAATTGACTAAAAAGTTTATCAAGTTAGCAGACGATATGTGCAAGGCGAAGGAAAAGGAGATCACTGCAGGCTGAGTTGTGGCTTATGACTGACTATTTCAAATATTACAGAAAGTACAAACTCTCTCTTCAGTCTTCATTTCAAGGCTTTACAGCTCAAGTTCCATGGCTGTAAGTTCTTTATTTTTTGGGTAAAAACTAGAAGCATGCGATAGCTCGACAGTTTCAGGGATTAGGAGCCCGAGGTGAGTGTATCTCTATCTCATCAGGGTGAAAGAGGACGTGGGCCAAAAAGAATCAATAATTTTAACATCACAAGTACACATATGATGGTTTGGTAATAGCATAGGTATCATCTCTCTCAAGCGCACAATTTCCAGAGTCTTTACACTGCACTACTTGACATGTGATTGCCTGCTCTTATCTTAGATCTCCCAGGAAGTTAACAAGCCGTTATCTCTCACTAGAATACATGAATTGCCGATCATTTCTACTTGTGGCCCGATCTTTTGTAAGGTTATTATTGCTCAAATATTTGTATGTTATACATAGATTTACAGCCATGTTTGTCATTTATTTTTGTGGTTTCTAGAAGATTTTGATCAATTTCCCTGAAGCTTGCTTGCGTTCTGGACAAAGAGATCTTAAATAATACTTGCCTTTGAAATTCTGTCATTTGAAATAATGGGTTTGTAGTTATTTAATTTTTTTTTTTTGGCTATGATTTAATTATATAATTATTTTTGTTTATGGTATGGGTATGTAAAATTTTTATGAAATTAAAAGAAGAAAATAAGGATGTTCCTCACAACCTTCAAAATGTGACAAAATCAAACAGCTGGTTTTTGCTGAGCCTATGAAACTTTTATCTGGAAGTTGAAGGTACTCATTATGAGCTGTTAGTGTTATATATTTTGGAGGTAGGAATCTCTGAAAAGAAAAATTATTATTGGTATCAAAATGTCTAAAATATCTCACTTAAAGGCGGTGAGATGCGAGGGATATTTTTTTTTTTTGTATGTATTGTATAGTTTAAAATGTACATAAATAATATACCAATAACATGAATTTTTTAAAAAAATCAAGTTGGAAAAAGGCTGTAAGGAACGTACTAAAAGGGTGTGAAGAGCCTTGCGTTGCGCCTTTATCCACTGGCTGACAGAGGACTGAGCTGGAGGGGGTGCTTCTGGCCTTTGCCTAAGAATCAAATTGGAAAAAGGCTGTAAGGAACGTACTAAAAGGGTGTGAGAGAGCCTTGCGTTGCGCCTTTATCGACTGGCTGACAGAGGACTGAGCTGGAGGGGGGGCTTCTGGCCTTTGCCTCTCTAGTGTCTCTGTACATCCCAATTCCAATTCATATTCCCCAACTTAGGGTAAGTCTTCAAGGAAACTGCGCAACCATAACCTCAATATTTAATTTTGATTAAACGGGCATTGACCTTATCCGTTATATAAGTCTAATATAAGCAATTCAGTGAGGTTTTCGCCCCTCTTAACTGTCTCCTCAAACTGGGTTCGGCCGCCCTCAGTTTATTCACATTATTATTAATTGAATGCTGTAAACCTATATTTATGCTTATGGTCAAGCAATATTTTTGTATTTGTTTTCGTACCAATACTTGTCAAAACGGTTTTTCCCAATTCTGGTCGTTAGGGCGGTTTTGACGGTTTGAGAGGGCAGGAAAGGCCGCCGTAATCCTTCTGGAATCCAGCCTAAGATGCGCACCATTCATCTACGCCCTTCCACTGAGGGGCGGCTTCCCGGCCGCTTCCTCCCCCCTTGGCTTGACGGCACCGCTTGCGTACCGTTTCCAAGTGGCCCCATCCCCTTCCCCTTCTCTTCTCTTCCTTTTCCTTCCCACCCCCATACTTTTATCTAATTACGAAACTCCCTCGCAGCTTCCTCCATTTCCACCATCCCCCCGTCGGCATGCCCACCTCCGCGTTAGGCACGCGGAATCCCCACCCTATATAAACCAAATCAGCCAGTCTCTCGTTATCCATTCCTTAATTTCCATTTCAATCTCTCCACCTATACATACATATACATCTCTCTATACATAAACCCAAAAATTATTCTCTTATATAGAGGTCTCTCCCTTTGGATTAATTTTTTGTCTTCTTCTTATAGCACATATATATCCCGATTCTTGTCGTTTTCTGGTGGTATTTATATATACCCTCTATAGTTTTTGACTTGATTAATCTTTGAATCTTCATCATCTTCTCTCTCTCTCTCTCTCTCTCTCTCTATATATATATATATATATATACATATATAAGAGTGAATTCATTGGCGATGGGAATTGATGATGAGCGGAGCTCAATGGAGAAGGGCGGGGAGTACGAGCGTGTGTTCAAGCGCTTCGACGAGAACGGGGACGGGAAGATATCGGCGGCGGAGCTGCGACAGTGCGTGGGGACGGTGGGGGTGGAGCTGACGGAGGCGGAGGCGGAGGAGGCTGTGGCGGCGATGGACGCGGACGGCGACGGGGAGCTGGGGATGAAGGACTTCCTGAAGTTGATGGAGGGGGGAGAGGAGGAGGAGAAGGCCAAGGACCTTCGACAAGCTTTCAGAATGTACGAGGAAACGGATGGGAGCGGCTGCATTACTGCGAAGAGCTTGAAGAGGACGCTCCGGCGGCTCGGGGAGAAGAAGAGCATCCAGGAGTGTAGGCTCATGATTTCCTGCTTCGACATCAATGGCGACGGCGTCCTTAGTTTCGAGGAGTTTAGGGTTATGATGTCTTGAATTATGGCGGTCGGTATGCGCAACGGTCGGATTCCCGTTTCTTCTGTAATCTATACTGCACCGTACGTACTTATAAGGAGTCAAACGGCGGGCGGTGGCCGTACTACTTGTTCGCCGTAATTTCTTTTGTTGGTTTCTCTTTGTAAAGGCATTCTTTTAATACAAAATAAAAGTCCATTCTTTCAAATTTGTCATTTGTCGTCGATTTAAGTTATGAGAATAATAAGAAGTTAAAGAAATATAAGTATATATATAATGAGTTACTTGTAGTTAATGTATTCTAAATAATTTATTAAGTTTGTATTTTTGCGTCCAATTCATGGTCTAAGACGTTTGAACAATTATATTAATATTAGTAAAGTTGTTGTCTAAATATAATAATATAATTTATTTGTTAAAAAATTTATTTTTTAATTGTTAAAATTTTATAAGACAAAAAATGATCAAAGAGTTTAATGTATTTTTTATACAAATACTCGTCTAAGTCATATTCTTAATAATGTTGAAGAATTTGCAATTTTTAAATCAATATTAAAGTCGTCTTTTTTTTTTAATATGACTCACTTATTTATAGGAGAGGTTGAGGATTTGTGATAAACATTCTTGATATTTCGAAATCGAATAGAATTTTGCACTCTTATGAATAATACTTTATCTTTTGTGAGATTTATGGAGGGAGCTTTGAAGTTGTCTTGTTTATACTTTTATTTCTAGGAACACCTCGTGGGGGACTCTTCTAGAGACTTTAAGGTCTCCCAATGATCCTTTTCGTGAGATCTACCACAACATTTCCAAGGGCCTCTTGGCTAAGAGGTTTCTAAAGATTTTCTTGCTTGAAGCTTTTCTTTTGGTCTTTTTGTTTTATCTTTTACTTTTGGACTTTATTCCTTCGTAAGTTTTGTGATTGGATCGATATGTATTCATTGAATGAATCCTTTTGACCCATGTCTTTTTCCCTTAGTGTTTCTATGGATTTTCCTCTAAATTTCTTTCTAGGTCTCCCTTTGTGTTTATTTTACTACATCTTGTCTTTCTATGGGTTTTTGTCTAAATTTCCTTCTAGGTCTCCCCTTGTGTTTATTTTACTATGTCTTGGTCCACATACATATCAAATAATATATAGGTGTGTATCTATGTGCTTATCTTTTTTCTCAATTTTAATATGCTTTTAGGTGTGTTCTATTTGAAACTCCTATTCAAAATACAAAAATACTATTTGAAGACCCAAATTTGATACTCGTGATGACTCTTCATTGATGCATCCAAATTCTAAGAATAAATGCGAAAGTTCCATTCAAAGGGAGAAAATCTAAGCCAACAACCCATATTCAAATCAAAAGGCCCAAGAAGATAAAGGGTTGAAGAGTTGAGCATAAATTTGGAATAGACTTAATGTCGAACTCGAAATTATCTAAGTCAGGAAAACAAAAGAGGGTTGGGCACAAGCCCATGCCTATATTATACCGTTGGCTCACAAAGCTCACTTAGGGGATCAAATTCAGCCATTCACGTAATATATTCGTAACGCTTTACTAACCCTATATAAAAGCTTTCCCCTTAGGAATTGGTCATGAAACTAAACATATCATTTACTAAGACATTAATTGTAACATCTTTGATGTGTGTAATAAAAAAAAATTGAACAAAAATAATAAATAAGATAACATATAAGAAGAAAATAAATAAACGAAAAGAGCTAAAAAAAACTAGACTAAAGGACTTGGTAAATTCTCTCGGGCAAGGGAGAAGTCTTGGGGAGACTCTTTCTGCGTTGGCCCACTAAGTTGCCTCCCGAGAAAGTAAAAAAAACATCATTTGACCAAGTCTCCTATGTGACCAGCTGCGGGGCATTCCACAAAAAAACGTGTAGTTTTACCTTCAATATCTACTCCAAAAATCTCTCAACAAATAAAACTTATTTGATTATTGTCTTTATCCTACATTAGTAAGAAGTTCTATCTCTCTTAGGTAGTATTTATTAACTATGATATAAATCAAAAAATATAAAATATAGAAAACATTCTAGACTTTTGTTATTTTTAATATGTTTGTTAAACTTATTTGGCGATCATTAAAAAAGAACTCACGAGACTTTTTATCTAATATTTTTCAGATATACTTATCTCTTTTCCTCTCCAAATAAGTATATTTTGAACCTTACATATAAGAAAAAATGATGTATATATCCTTTAATGTATTCTAAAAAAAATAATAAATAGTTTGATAAAACTTTTAAAATATTTCTCAATTTTATGTTGATCATTCTACACTCTCTAAGAGTATTATTTCTTGCTGAAACTTATAGACTCAAAAATAAATTTAAATATTATTATTATATTCAAACAAAAACAATCTTAATTCTTGTAGTTTAGAATCAGAAATAACATCATAATAAATGACCATGATATGACGATGGTGTTGAAAAACGAAGACAAAAGTGTTTTCCATGGGAAATTTATGACACAGTGGACAATATAAAAGACTATGATTGACAATGAAAAATATATTATATATAACTATTATATAAAGACCTTCATATTATATTAAATATACCTTTCAAATTATATATATAATATCTTTTTATATTAAGATAATATTTTTTAAAATAAATAAAATAAAATTGTATCAACATAAGTTTAAAATCCTTTCTGAATCAGGATATGTAATAATTAAGATAAAATTAGAAAGTATTTAAAAATTTGTATCAAATTATTTGTTAAATTTTTTAAAATATACTAAAAGAGATAAATATCATTTTTTTTATCTCTAAAAATTAAAATATATTTATTTTAAGAAAAGAGAGAGAAAGGTAAATATATTTAAAAGAATCTAAATAAAAAGTCACGTGATTTCTTTTTTTAAAGATCACTACATAAATTTAATAAATATATTAAAAATATCAAAAATTTAAGATACTTTTTATATTTTATTTTTTTAATTTATATATTAATTAATAAATACTATCTAATAATACAAATGTTGGCTGATGTGAGCTATCTACTCTCAAATTATTTACCAATATATATATATATATATATAATATGTCTTTTGCCTTGCATTGCACGATGATAAGATGACATTCGGACAAGTGGGTGCTCGGTAGGGACCTTTTTATAAGATAAGATTAAAAGAGATGATGATGATGATCATGATCATGATCATGCTGGCGGACCAGCTGATCAATTGACACGTTTATCATTAATGATTTACCCCCCGCGCCGCCATTTGTTGGATATTTCTTTTTGTATCCGTTAATGTTTTTGGTAAAACCGCGGTTTCACACACCTTGCTGGCACGAGGTTTTTGTAACGTGACGTCTAATGATTGATATATAGGAGATATAATTTCTCCTACTTGGGCTATTATTAGGCCCAGTAATGTTTCAACAGAGCCCAAGAGGTTTGGGCCCAATTAGTACTGATACGTACGTAACGTGGCCATACGTTGAAACTAATTTCCATTATTCCTTCTTTTTTTTTTGTTTTTTCCTATTCAGAATGAAAGAAATTATTGATTCGCTTCATTTCTAACTTGAGATCACTCACTGTTACTTGGAAGTTCATTTTTTTTTTAATGCATTTTTCTTAATTATTGTTTTAAAATTATAATAGAGGATAATTTGATGATGATGCTTCTCGTTCATGAGGTACGGTGATGATGTCACTAATTGATGTGGTATCATTTAAAAGTACAAGAATACTCTTATGCATTGGTAGCCTCGCTCGTTACATAGATTGCCCAAGAAACTAACACGTGGTAAGTCAACAATCCGAAATAGAATCTAAAAAAATTAAACTGGACCACGAGACCCATTCCAACTTAATCGGAGTTCTCAGGAGTTGTGCCCACTCATCTCGGGTTTATCTCGGGTACCCTATAACGGATCTGCCTATAAAAAGTAGGGGTCCTCACCAGGTATGAAAAAAGACTCTTCATCTCTTACATTTATTACTACCTGCATTTACTCCACTAATTTAAGCGTCGAAGTCTACCCCGGGGGACCCTAGCCCTGTCACTCCATTGTCTTGCAGGTTTTATCACCGAGATCCAACATCGCCAAGTTTGAGGTTCTATTCTCAAGATCTATTTACAGAAGTGGCACGTATTAGTCGGTCCCAAAAACCATCAACACTAATATATTATAAAATAAAACATTGTTAGCGACAATAAGACTTTGAATTTTGGATTATTGAGCTAATTTTTTGAAAAAATAAAAAAGATGAAACTATCTTAAGACTAACTAAA
This sequence comes from Diospyros kaki, assembly GCA_036245055.1. Classification (NCBI taxonomy): domain Eukaryota; kingdom Viridiplantae; phylum Streptophyta; class Magnoliopsida; order Ericales; family Ebenaceae; genus Diospyros; species Diospyros kaki. The sequence continues at coordinate 39,704,737 of BSEG01000016.1, forward strand.
AAATCTAAATATCTCGATTTATATTTAGCTCTATGAAAAATTTGAAATTGATATTATTTTTATCTGATTAGATGAACTCGCCGTTAATTCAAGATAGCCGAGTATGGGAGTAATGGAGAGAATTCTAGTAATCCCTAATATAGAGTTGCCATGTATTATTTTCAGGTGTATCACACACATTTTCTAAATTAATAATACTATCATTAATAAGGAAACTCAAAAAAATTAAAAAATATTATATTTTGTCATATTTTAACTTTTAAAAACTTTAATTAACTTTTTTTAAGGCAGTATATTTTAATTTAGAAAAAATATATTTTAGGGTAAATATTAAAACACACAGTAGGCTACTTACAACTCAAATAAAATGAAGAGTTGATTTTGATGGCAAAAAACTTAAAAAAGGAAAATTACTAAGCTACTCTTAAAGATTGACTAGTTTCATTTAATCATGTGTTCTTATCAATAAGTAATGGAAAGATGACATGTGTCTTCTCGCCTATTTTAATTTTAAATGATGACTACTAATATCTAATTCTTGGATTCTCATCTCAAAGAATCAAAACCTAGTGTTTAGTTTTATTTGGACGAGAAATAAAGTAGCATGAGAATATTATAGATAAATTCTAAATATCTCAATTTATATTTGGCTCATATCATTTTTGAAAAATCTGAAATTGACATTATTTCTATTTAGTTCAATAAACTCTCTGTTAACTCAAGATAATCGAGCGGAAGAGTAATGAAAAGAATTCCACATATCCCAACTTATTTCATATATGAAAAATTTAATCTTAACTTTATCTGGTCTAAACCATTTGATTCTAACTCAAGATAATCAAACATGAGAACTTCATAGATGATAACTCCGAGCATCTTAGTCCACCTTATCAATATAAAAGTAAGAAAGACCCACAAATAAATCACAAAATTTATAATGTTTATATATATTTTTTACTTATTTATTATATTGACTTAATCGTGACAGATCATATGGAAGGACAAACTCTTTCTATTTTTGTAGGTGTTCACATTAAGATAGAGTTGAGGTAAATAATCCCCAATATTATTCTCATTTGGCGCCTACCATGCACTATCATAAAAATCTTAGTAATGATAAGTCTAAATACCTTACCTCACCTCGCCTATACAGAAATATGAAACCCTCCAAATAAACTATACAACTCATATTGTTCCTAGTTGAAGACTATATCGAAACGACAAATCTCACTTATTCTTATAGGCGCTCACATCAAGATAGACTTGTGGTAATCAATCTCAAATACTATTATCACATTTGTATTAATTTAGTGTATTTTTTAAAAAATATTTTAAATTTAAATATATAAAAAAAAAAATCTATTGCACAATGTTTTGTCACATTCACATCCTCACAAACTTTGTTCTTGTAGATAGTTGCATTTGGGGCAGCCAATGAGAAGTCGACAACAGGAGACAATCATGAAGTCATTGACAGGCTTTAAGGGAGGGTCTTGGCATCATCATCAACCATTGTTTGTATATTAATGTCTCCACTTCTCAAATTGCTCATTAAAACGTCAACTCAATTGAAACTCCAAAAGCGGTCCCCTCTCCGCCATTGTGCTGTTCAATAATACATTGAATTATTGATAGAAATAATATATATTTTTTTAAAGTAGCTTAGGGGGAATCATATTTTAAATTTTAAATTTTAGATTATGAATGTGTTTGTAAGTTATAATATTGTATGTACGATCATAATACACAATTATATATTATGCGTATAAATTTAAGAAACTCATGCAATTCACGTAAGTCAATAATTAAATGTGTATTTGATCTATAAGAAATTATATCGTAAAGAGAATTATTAGTTGATAATGAAAGACTCGGAATTCGATTTCTCCCTCTTACCTTCAACCGTATAGATAAATATAAAATATAACGGGTTAATTAAACCAATAATCACTCAACTTTATATTCTGTTACAAACCTGTTAGTCATTAATATTTCAAAACTATTATTATTTAGTCACTGAACTATAAAATGTTACCTGTTTGTCATTAATATTTCAAAATCGTTTCTTACCCGTCACCCGTTAGTCACTGAAGTTTAAGTTCACGAGTGATGGATGAGAAACAATTTTGAAATATTAGTGACTAGTATGTAACATTTTAAAATTTAGTAATTAAGCAGTAACAGTTTTAAAATATTAGTGATTGACATGTAACATTTCAATGTTTAATGACCAAACAATAATAAAATACAAAGTTGAGTGATTATTGATGTAATTAACCTAAATATAACTGTAATTATTTTTCTGTATTGGATAGAGAGATGACCAAACTCCTTATTTATGATAATAAAAGTAATTTCCTATCAAGATTTTTTTTATGAGTTATTCTCCACATCTTCTAAACCAAATAAAATTTATAAAGTAATCAATTATCTCATTAAATCCTTTGATTATCTCATCAGATTAACACAATCTTATCTAATATTAAATTTAATTAATTATATTATAATATACCAAATAATTATTACTGATTTATCTAATGAGATATTTTCTATTAATTATTATGCGAGTCACAAGATAATTCTTACATTATCTAAATGCACTTTAGGCGATGGTTAATACTTGATAATTGTTGGAATTTTTTTCGACTCTTAGCATCGTAATCTATAATTGTTTTTTTGACTAATCGGTTTACTAACAAATAGCGGTAAATTAATTTATCCGTCTTTAATTTTATTAAATAAAAAATAAAAAAATAAATTTAGTAATGATAATATATCAAATTTTAATTGAAAAGAAACAACATGTACTCAATTATTATTTGATTTGGGGAAAGGGAAAGCACAACCTGAGAATCAACAGGATCACACGCAATGGTGGTTTTGTCTTAATTACATTTTCTTTGTTTATACTGATTATTATTAATCCCTAAACTTGTGATGCTGCTTCATTTTGAGGTCATTGTCATTGGTGATGGATACTAACTTAGATTTAATTTGATTTGAAGTTCCATCCACTTAAGGCCGGCCGGAAGAGTTGGGGTCATTTAAAAATCAGCAAGGCGGCTTGGGTTCAACTCTCACCTATTGTTAATTTACCTAATTTATTTAAGTAGTATTTGTTAATTAAAATGTAAAGTGAAAAAAAATATATATATATATATAAAAATTATTTTAGATTTTTATTATTTTTAATGTGTTTGTTAAATTTATTTAATAATTTTTGAAAAAGAAATCATGTAATTTCTTATCTGAAATTTTTTAGATAAATTTATCTCTACTCTGTCTAGATAAACATATTTTAGATCTTATAGATAAGAAAAAATGATGTATATGTCATTTAGTGCATTCTAAAAAAATTAGTAAACAGTTTGATAAAAATCTTATAATATTTCTTAATCTTATCTTAATCATTCCATATCTTATATCGGAAAGCATTCCAACATTATCTTGATACAATTTTATCTTATTCATTTTAATAAACGCTATGTTAAGGGATTAAATTTGACTATTCGTGTGGCATTATCTTGGCTTTTGCGAATTTTTTAGTCTACCTAAATAAAAGTGTAGTCTGTTAGAAATCACGTATAGAGTTATCAATAGAACGCCTAATAATATAACGAAAATATTTTCGAGGATTGGGATTTGAAATATAAATCATTTACAAATCAAGCATTTTTTATAAAACTAAATCTAGTTAGGAAGTATTACTTACTTTCTAAAGCTTATCGGGCTACCTCAATATCTGTGTTTTGTCGCGAAATACGTGCATCGTCTTGATTTGCGTGCCAACCTCAAAATACAAGTCACTTCAACTTAAGTTTCAAAACATCATAATGGCCATATTCGATTAAATAAGCATTAAAACCTATTTTTTCATAATTTCTTACATTTTCTTTCTTTTTCTCTCTATTTCTTTCTATTTTTCCTCAATAAATCCAAACTAAATATTTCTCAAATATTTACTTAAATATTTTTCTATGAAAATTCATAAAATAATATTCCTAAATTTTTAAAATTTTCTAAGAAATTTTACTTACCTTAACTTAGTCTCTTCGACTTTTTCGGTACGTGTGTCATATCCTCGAAACGTGTGCTTAAACCGTTTTCTCCCCCAAAATCTTTGAAAATTTTCTCACATTTTCTTTATTTTTTTCTTTTTCTTTTCTTTTTCTTTTTTTTTCTTCTTCTTCTCCCGCCTGCACGCCAACAGAGCCAAGCCCACTGCCCGCCGAGCGCCTTCCGGCTTGTCGCCGCCGGCATCCCAACTGCCGCAGCGATTGCCAAGCTGCCTGCGGCCGCCGTTAGCCACGGCTGGTTGCGGCCCTACTGCAGTTGGTTACACCCATGGCTGCCATGGCTGAGCTCGCTCCATTCAACTACCTCCCAAGCTTCCACCTAGTTGCCTTAGCTCTGCCATGGGTGTTGCTCCGCCTACTAGCAGCCACCCACTCGCTGTGGTACTGCCATAGCAGTGCCTTCATCTCCTTTCCAACTCTCTCTCTCCCTTGTTTTTCTCAGATTGCCCAGGCCAAGCTCTCTCTCCCTTGCGTCTCTTGGCCAAGGCTCTTTCTTGCTTCCTCCCATTCGATCTCTCTTCCCCTTCCTTGCTACTTCTCAATCGGCCAAGCTCCGTGCCTATTTATAGGCAACTCGCCCTTCTCCTTACTATCTTACCCACACCTCTTGGTGTGAAGATCACTCAACTAACAGTTATTATTTGGTAGAGGTGTGGCCACCATTTGCAGGGGGTATGGGTTGCAGGGTATGGCCATTGCATGCCTGGGGATGCATTGATATATATATATATATATATCTATATAGTACACTTATATATAGAAATTTACACTTTTAAACCTCATAATTCACCTTAATGTCACTTGGGAATTCTCTTAAATTGCAAATATACCCTCAAGCATTAAATTAATTTGCATTACAATACCAAAAATATAAAATTAATAACTTTAAAGTTACTCAATATTGGCGATTATGTCCCAGTGTTCTCACCAGGCCATTGTTTCATCCCAAAACAACTGAAGGGTTGCTCTTTACGCAAAACTGGAGCCCTCCTAGGGTTTCATTGATTTTTCGTGAGTCTCTTACAACGATTTGGTTTTACATCCTAAATGATAGTTGCATTTTAGCTGTACCGAAAACAGTTTCTAATCTGATTTCTTTCGATACCATAAATCTTATCTCGGAACGCTCATCGAGACCATATCATTTTCCTTAGATAATTTTACTTCGAGACATTCTCTGCAGTCGATTCAGTACTTATAACTACTGTCAATCCCATTTTTCGGTATTCAAACCTTACTTAAATTACGTGACAACCTTATACCGAAACGGGGTCTTACATTCTCCCCTTCTTACAAAAATGTCGTCCTCAAAATTTGCCACATGTCCTAAATCTCAAAATTTCATCCTCGAAATTTACACATGACTGATCAAATAACTAAAAAAGATTCTACTCAAAACTTGTGAATATTGATGCGTATATCAAAATCCAAACCCTTGGACTGACCATGCTCATCAACCCATAGACAAGTACACTTGTCAACCATGCATACCTTTCGAATCATAACTGCGTAACTCGGTCCTACGAGTCTTAACCTGAACTCCCATCCAAGCTGGTACCCACATCATTATAATGAGCCTGCGACTCTCATATCCACATCCTCAATTTTCAGTCATCCAATTGATATCCTTAATCTTGTCACTTCTCTATTATCGATTTTTTTTTTTCATCACGTCAATATTCTTGTACTAATCAATTATGCTTCAATAATTTTCCAACCTTAACATAAAAGTCCTTGATCTTAATACATCTTGATTTCTATCAAATGAATCCTCAAAGAAATACTCTTATGTCATCAACTATTTCATGTATCCTTGAATCCTCAAACATCACATATCTTGTCATCACGAGGTTGTTTCATAGGCTGTCATAACAAATCAATGGTCCTACCATATCATTTCGTTTATCGCATGTCCTCGAATGATTTTTATCTTCGAAACTAGTTATGCCTCACCTTAAGTCATCACAAACTTAATCATTGCTTGATCTTTACTCGAGCCAACCTATTTGAGGTTTCTTATAAACTGTTGTTCCATAATTCTTATAGGTATTCATCACCTGATATAACCTCAAGTTTCTGACAATTGACTACAATCATCTTCTAATCATGTCGTATAACTATCTCATCAAGAAATCTTTATAATTAATAGATTCTATCTGTCTCCAAATCTTCCTTTCGTAATCTAACTTTTAATATCCATTGAAACCTAACATTATCTTCCAATCTAACAATACCAATGTCTATTCATCCATACCCATAACTCAAATAAGTCCTCATACTTTTCGAAGTGATCCTCAAATAACATTTTATATCATCAGATTAATCATTTGATCCTCAAATTAATCCTCGAGTAATAACGTTTCATGTTAACTAACTTTAATCATGCTCAATCCTTAAGGCACCATCTCATATCAATTGACTATAATCATACTTTACCATAAAGAAATCATTTGATTACTTTCTTCGCATCTGACCATCTGCTCTTTTGACTTCCAGTCAATCGTAGCACAAGTTCACTTGCCTACTCGCAATTTCTAGACTTATTCCTTGACTCTAATGTCTAATCATCTTGACAATAGTGCTATCAACTTTATTCGTACTATTCTAGCCTCTTAGTCCGCACATAGCTCAGCATCCTATAATTTCAAGCCATTATTGACAAATTCAGACTCATCATTTAAGAAATAGTCCCAATAAATCTTCTGAGAATATATCCTAGTATTTTCCATTTTTTCTACAGCTTTTCATTGACTGCAAGTGCATGTACCATAACTTAGCAGGCTCTTTACTGACATCACTCAGCGATACATCTCCCAATTTTGCCCATTAGGCTACCTAGACTAACCGTCTAGCCATACGAGAGTTTCATTCTCCAAAATTGAAAATCTCGGATTTCTAATCGATCTAGGTTTGCAACTTCTCCTATTGCGACCTATTATCCTGACACACCTGCTATTGCTTGATTCTCTCAATCATGCCAAAGGTTTGCACAATTTTCAAGATGTTAATCCATAACTATACTACCAACTAGAGCAGGCAGGTATTTACATCACCGACAGTACATACTCCAATCCTCGTTTGATTTTTTTTTTTTTGTAACTATGGCTCTCAATCCACCATTCATTATAGCGCTTCCGAGTTCTCTTTGTTACCTGATTCTACAGTTCTATTTGGCACACTGAACCATAGTCATAACCTCTGTTGACTAGGTTGTCTTATCATTCCTTTTACGGTCAATACAACCTATCAAGCAACTATTTCTTTTTTGGTACCTGAATTCTACCTTGAACCGAGTTTGCCATCTCACTATTCATCGTGGCCGGTGATCTCATCACCTCATAGGTAGTGCCTAAACGGCTCACGAGCATGCATCTACCATGTCCATTTCATACGTCGGGTAACTCTCCAATTCTTTCTTTGAGACAATTACAAACGTGACCATGTCATGATCCCATTGCCATACTAGATACCGAGCTATTATACTACTAGAGCCTCGCACTGTTGGTCGTGTCACCCACTCCCAAGATGACTGCGAATCCTGATATAATTCTTTAAATATGACACTTAGTCCATATTCAATCCATCTCATTTTAAGTTGATTCCCTAGGCGTCTGGCCTCGATCAATCACATCTAGTGGTACACTTTGCACCCTAAACCATTGGGATTTATACCCATACAAGGTACAAACCCTACTGGGTTATCCTAGATCTTCAGCATCTGATCGTCTCCCATGCCATTTGCTATGACGCTTTGGTCGACGGGTCTCCCATACCTTATCACAAGTCATCCATCAGGCCTCTACATGTGGGTTCCTAAATCCAGATCTGTCACTGCGAACACTGAACCAATAGTATCGTCATGCTGGTAGGGTTTCTTATCCTGTCTTTACGAGTCACATCGGTTGCACCACCGTAGCCTCATCAATTACTGCACTAACATGCCATCACTTAGCCTTCTTCGGCCTCTCGCTTGACCTAATCTGTTAGATCCCTGATCTTTACATCTCATTTCCGAGACACTAAATGATCCTAACAAATACTTATCATTTAACTCTAACTCAAAAGCTAGGTTATGCCACATCAAATTAATCATCCATGACTCAATCGTTCTCAATAACTACCAGTTATCCTATCACTCATTGTAAAGATTTTAACTAATGACATCAAATTAACAGTCTCTGAATCTCTCGGATTCATAATCATGGTTACCGAGTCAACCTTATACCCAAATATCATAATTTCAATAGTTAGATTATTCTGCTTATACTAGCTTCCATCAAGCTTCCACTATTTACTGAGAATAGTAATCGAATATTGGATTAGTATATGTTTGTGAATAGTACACCAGACAAGTTCTTAGGAAAGAGAGGTGGGTCACAAATGGACACACTTAAATACCAAGTCTTTCCTTAACTAGAACTTTCCTAGACATGCACTTTCACTACACAACACTTAAATCCAATAACCTCTAAGCCTTCAACCGACAATCCCCAAATCTCTTAAATAGGGCTTTCGTCTTACGAACCATCAGTCTCTTTCCCTTAACCCTCCACTTGAGGTTCCTACTAACTGGTTCTATCAATATTGGATCATCTTAAGTCTTCAAGCTGTTATTCCCTAATCTCCAAATAGGATTTAATTCTGATTTCAACTATGTCAAAGTCACTTAAGGCTTCCAATAAACTTAAGCTCTGATACCAACTATAACGCCCCATTTTTCTCGGGCGTGTTATAACTTGGGACAATTCTAGGATAATAAGTTTTTTTCCTTTCAAACTTAAAGCTAAACCACATTATTCCTCGAATCCATCCCAGAATTCCTAATAAATTTTCTCGAAAGAGAATTATTATATCCATCAAATTGCAGAAATAAGGATCGAACCTGATATCATAACATTGATCATAAATCAATTCTTATTTTATCGTTCATTTACATAACAAAGCATAAGATTTCAACTAACATTAACCCTAAATGAGGTAATACATCATCATTCCTCAAAACGTTCAGAATTCAAAGTAGCAGAACTTAAATACATGGGCTACATTACATACATTCAACTCAACATACCATTTATCATGCACACTGTTAAGTGTCATTTCATGTCTTATTCATCCTCATTTCTGCTACAATCTCCATCTGGAACGTTCGAATATTCTAAGAGCAAAACCCAAGTTAGATGATGAATAATCTAAGTAAGGGTACAAAATGTTTTATAATGTATGTATGCAATGTTTTACTCATCGTAGGGGTCAACCCTTCATGCTACCTCCATTTTTATGGCCACCTCTTTCAAAGGCGAGGTATATGAGGGCACCCTTGGTAAAGCAGCAGTGCCAGTTCGTACTCCCAACAGATCCAATGCGCGTGATCAATGATATCAACGTGTACATATGCATTTCATAGTCATTTCATGTATACAGTCTACGTGATGGATACTTATTAGGGTATGTCAATATGACGAAAACATTTTCGAGGAGCGGGGTTTGAAACATAAAACACTTACAAATCAAGCATTTTCCATAAAACTAAATCCAGTTGGGAAGTACCACTTACCTTCCAAAGCTTATCGAGCTATCTCAATATCTGTGTCTTACCTCGAAATACGTGCATCACCCCGATTTGCGTGTCAACATCAAAATTCACACAAGTCACTTCAACTTAAACCTCAAAGCATCCTAATCACCATATTTGATTAAATAAGCATTAAAACCTATTTTTTCATAATTTCTTGCATTTTCTTTATTTTTCTCTCTATTTCTTCCTATTTTTCCTCAGTAAATCCAAACTAAATATTTCTCAAATATTTTGCTATGATAATTCATAAAATAATATTCCTGAATTTTAAAAATTTTCTAAGAAATCTTACTTACCTTAACTTAGTCTATCTGGCTTTCTCGATATGTGTGTCATATCCTCGAAACGCGTGTCTAAATCGTTTTCTTAACAAAAATATTAATAAATATCCCTATCCTATTTTTTTGAAATTTTTCTCACATTTCCTCTATTTTATTTTATTTTCTTTTGTTTTTCCTCTTCTTTTTTTTTTTCTTCTTCTTCTTCTCCAACTTGCGTGCAAACAAAGCCAAGCCCAAAGCCACCCGCGCGCCTTACGACTTGCCACCGCCCTTGTCGCCTACCGCCAGGCTCTCTGACCGCCGCAACGATTGCCGCTGGAGCTGCCCGCGGCTGGTTGCGGCCTTGCTATAAGTGGTTGCAGCCAAGGCTTCCATGGCCACGCTCGCTCCGTTTGGCCACCTCCCGAGCCTCCACCGAGCTGCTTCAACTCCGTCGTGGGTGTTGCTCCGCCTGCTAGCCGCCACCCGCTTGCTGCGGCACTAACTGTACTGAAAACCATTCCCAATCTGATTTTTTTCGATACCATAAATCTTATCTCACAACGCTCATCGAGACCATATCATTTTCCTTAGATAATTTTACTCTGAGACATTCCCTGCAGTCGATTCCGTACTTATAACTACTGTCAAGCCCATTTTTTGGTATTCAAACCTTGCTTAAATTACGTGGCAACCTCATGCCGAAACGAGGTCTTACAAGCCATATATGACATTTATTATATTATTACCGTGTCATTTCTAAATATAGTGATTGACTTGAATGTTGGAAAATCTACCAAGAGATTAGGCCCCAAGAGAAAGAACAATCTTAAGTTGGAGGATTGCTACGACTATCTCAAAACTGAAAGAAACCTAAAAAGAATACAACTAAAATACTACAAATCACGTGGAAATTAATCTCAAAACCTTCTTCATAAGTCATGAGTCAATTATTTTGGTGCAACTATTATTTTATCTCATATCAGGTTTGAAGATTTTTTTATAATGACCTCTTATCTTGATTTTTCAACATATGCATATTTTTCATCCCCCTCAAGATAAGTATATATTGATCCCTAAATAAAAGAAAAAATGATGTTTGTATCCTCTAATGTATTCCAAAGAATTTAACAAATAGTTTGATAAAAATATTAGAATGCTTCCCAACTTTATTTTGATCATTCCATATCTTGATCCAAAAATTATTTCGGACTTATCTTGCTCATTTTAACAAACGCTATCTTAGTTAAAATGTCTAGAATTGAGAGTTTTAACCTAATAAATTAGCGCATCATGTTAAAATTGAGCCTTAATATATTGCAAGTGACCTGATAATCCAAACCCGACTTCATTACCCGATTTGACACCCCTACCCATGTATGACATTTATTATATTATTACCGTGTCATTCCTAAATATAGTGATTGGCTTGAACATTGGAAAATCTACTGAGAGACTAGACCCCACCCTCATTTTGTAGGAAAAATAGTCTTAGGCTGGAGGATTGTTATGACTATCCCAAAACTGAAAGAAACCTAAAAAGAATACAACTATAATACTACAAATCACGTGAAAATTAATTCGAAGACCTTCTTCATAAGTCATGAGTCAATTATTTTAGTGCAATTATTATTTTATCTCATATCATGTTTGAAGATTTTTTTATAATAACCTCTTATATTGATTTTTCAAGATATGCATATCTCTCTTCTCCTTCAAGATCTTGGTTCCTACATATAAGAAAAAAATAACATCTGTATCTTCTAATGCATTCCAAAGAATTTAAGAAACAGTTTGATAAAAATATTGAAATGCTTCCCAACTTTATCTTAACCATTTCATATATTGGTCCGAAAATTATTCTGGCCTTATCTTGATACTCCCTTATCTTACTCATTTTAATAAATGTTACCTTAGTTAAAATGTCTAAGATTGAGAGTTTTTGACCCAAGAAATTAGCACATCTTGTTAGAATTAAGCCTTCATATATTGTGAGTAACCTGATAATGACTTGATCCAAATCCAACTTCATTACCCAGTTTGACACCCCTAGCCATGTATGACATTTACTATATTATTACCGTATCATTACTAAATATAGTGATTGACTTGAATATTGAAAAATTTATTGAGAGATTAGGCCCCACCCTCATTTTGTAGGAAGAATAGTCTTAGGCTGGAGGATTGCTACGACTATCTTAAAACTGAAAGAAACTTTAAAAAAATACAACTATAATACTACAAATCACATGGAAATTAATCCCAAGACCTTCATAAGTCATGAGTCAATTATTTTGTTGTAATTATTATTTTATCTCATATCATGTTTGAAGTTTTTTTATAATATCCTTTTATCTTGATTTTTCAAGATATGCATATCTCTCTTCCCCTCAAGATTTTGGTCCCTATATATAAGAAAAAAATGACATCTGTATCCTCTAATACATTCCAAAGAATTTAACAACCAGTTTGATATAAATATTGAAATGCTTCCCAATTTTATCTTAATCATTTCATATCTTGGTTCGAAAATTATTTCGGGCTTATCTTGATACTTCCTTATCTTGCTCATTTTAACAAACGTTACCTTTGTTAAAATGTCTAAGATTGAGAGTTTTTGACCTCAGAAATTAACACATCTTGTTAGAATTGAGCCTTAATATATTGTGAGTGACCTGATAATGACTTGATCCAAACCCGACTTCATTACCCAGTTTTACACTCTTAGCCATGTATGACATTTACTATATTATTACCGTATCATTCTTAAATATAGTGATTGACTTGAACGTTAGAAAATCTACTGAGAGACTAGGCCCCACCTTCATTTTGTAGGAAGAATAGTCTTAGGTTGGAGGATTGTTACGACTATCTCAAAACTGAAAGAAACCTAAAAAGAATAAACCTATAATACTACAAATCACGTGGAAATTAATCCAAAGACGTTCTTCATAAGTCATGAGTCAATTATTTTGGGGCAATTATTATTTTATCTCATATCATGTTTGAATTTTTTTTTATAATGACCTCTTATCTTGATTTTTCAAGATATGCATATCTCTCTTCCCCCTTAAAATCTTGGTCCTTACATATAAGAAAAAAATGACATCTGTATCCTCTAATGCATTCCAAAAAATTTAATAAACAGTTTTATAAAAGTATTAAAATGCTTCCCAACTTTATCTTTACCATTTCATATCTTTGTCTGAAAATTATTCCGGACTTGTCTTGATACTCCTTTATCTTGTTCATTTTAATAAACGTTACCTTTGTTAAAATGTTTAAGATTGAGAGTTTTTGACCCAAGAAATTAGCACATCTTGTTAGAATTGAGCCTTAATATATTGTGAGTGATCTGATAATGATTTGATCCAAACCCGACCTCATTACCCAGTTTGACACCCTTAGCCATGTATGACATTTACTATATTATTGCCGTATCATTCCTAAATATAGTGATTGACTTGAACGTTGGAAAATCTACTAAGAGACTAGGCCCTACCCTCATTTTATAGGAAGAATAGTCTTAGGCAGAAGGATTGCTACGACTATCTCAAAACTGAAAGAAACCTAAAAAAAATACAACTATAATACTACAAATCACGTGGAAATTAATCCAAAGACGTTCTTCATAAGTCATGAGTCAATTGCTTTGGTGCAATTATTATTTTATCTCATATCATGTTTGAAGATTTTTTTATAATGACCTCTTATCTTGATTTTTCAAGATATGCATATCTCTCTTCCCCCTCAAGATCTTGGTTCCTACATATAAGAAAAAAATAACATCTGTATCCTCTAATGCATTTCAAAGAATTTAACAAACAGTTTGATAAAAATATTGAAATGCTTCCAAACTTTATCTTAACTATTTCATATCTTGTTTCGAAAATTATTCCGGACTTATCTTGATATTCCTTTATCTTGCTCATTTTAACAAACGTTACCTTAGTTAAAATGTCTAAGATTGAGAGTTTTTGACCCAAGAAATTAGCACATCTTGTTAGAATTGAGCCTTAATATATTGTGAGTAACCTGATAATGACTTGATCCAAACCCGACTTCATTACCCAGTTTGACACCCCTAGCCATGTATGACATTTACTATATTATTACCGTATCATTACTAAATATAGTGATTGACTTAAATGTTGGAAAATCTACTGAGAGACTAGGTCCCACCCTCGTTTTGTAGGAAGAATAGTCTTAGGCTGGAGGATTGCTACGACTATCTCAAAATTGAAAGAAACTTAAAAAAAATACAACTATAATACTACAAATCATGTGGAAATTAATCCCAAGACCTTCTTCATAAGTCATGAGTCAATTATTTTGGTGCAATTATTATTTTATCTCATATCATATTTGAAGATTTTTTTGTAATGACCTTTTATCTTGATTTTTCAAGATATGCATATCTCTCTTCCCCCTCAAGTTCTTTATCCTTATATATAAGAAAAAAATGATATTTGTATTCTCTAATGCATTCCAAAGAATTTAACAAACAGTTTGATAAAAATATTGAAATGCTTCTCAACTTTATCTTTACCATTTCATATCATGGTCTGAAAATTATTTCAGGCTTGTCTTGATACTCTCTTATCTTGCTCCTTTTAACAAACGTTACCTTTGTTAAAATGTCTAAGATTGAGAGTTTTTGACCCTAGAAATTAACACATCTTGTTAGAATTGAGCCTTAATATATTGTGAGTGACCTGATAATGACTTGATCCAAACCCGACTTCATTACCCAGTTTGACACCCTTAGCCATGTATGACATTTACTATATTATTACCGTATCATTCTTAAATATAGTAATTGACTTGAACGTTGAAAAATCTACTGAGAGACTAGGCCCCACCCTTATTTTGTAGGAAAAATAGTCTTAGGTTGGAGAATTGTTACGACTATCTCAAAACTGAAAGAAACTTGAAAAGAACACAACTATAATACTACAAATCACGTGGAAATTAATCTCAAGACCTTCTTCATAAGTCACGAGTCAATTATTTTTGTGCAACTATTATTTTATCTCATATCATGCTTGAAGATTTTTTTTATCAATTTGTATTTTAATATTAATATTTTATATTTTAATTGAAGAAATATATGGTTATTTTACAAAAGGTTCCACTAATTTTTAAGTAATCTGTGAAATTACCACTAATTTGTTTCTAAAATTTTGACTCTTTTACATATAAACCCCATTAATTTAGTTTGATTATCAAATATTAACCTCTAATTCACATTAATTTCATTGAATTTCATATATTAACTCTATCATGAAAGATCCCATTTTAAAATATATAAAAACCGTTAATTAAATTAGTACCCACGTGGAAACAGATTTAGGGCGCCGACCACGCAATTGCCTGTCCCCTGCACGTAAATTATATAGCTTTATTTATTAATTGGAAATCACATTATGCTCACATGCATTGCACTTTCGTTGTGTACAAAAAGGTGAGTTTGTGTACAAAAAGCTGGGTTTAAGTCGGCAAAAAAGGGTTGAAAAGTTTGTTAGAAGAAGAAATTTTTTAAAACAAGTCACATGGTATAAAATTATCAAATGATTGACTTGAAATCATTAGATTATTGAAGGAAAAATTCTAGAAAGTCCACGATTTTATGGAAATCACATTATGCTCACATGCATTGCACTTTCGTTGTGTACAAAAAGGTGAGTTTGTGTACTAAAAGGTGGGTTTAAGTAGGCAAAAAAGGGTTGAAAAGTTTGTTAGAAGAAGAAATTTTTTAAAATAAGTCACATGGTATAAAATTATCAAATGATTGACTTGAAATCATTAGATTATTGAAGGAAAAATTTTAGAAAGTCTGACGATTTTATCGAAAAGGGGTAAAAAGACGATTTTGTCCCCACGTCATGCTATCTCCTTCCTCCTCCCATGGATTGCACCGCCCTTGTTGCTCTCGTCTCCTTTGCCACGGCTGCTGCTGTCGCCTCCCCACTGCGTCTCGTTGTAGTCGCCTCACCTCGCCTCTCTGCCATCACCGCCTCGCCTCGCCTCGTCAATAGTCGCTGCATCGATTGTCAGCGATGGCAGAGAGGCGTTGGAGGCGAGTCGAGGTGACGACAGCGAGGCGCAACAGTGAGGCAACAACAGCAGCCATGGCAGGGAACGAGAACAGTAGAGGCGAGGGTAGTGGCCCGCTTTGCAAATTTGCAAAGCGGGCGGGGGCAAAATCGTTTTTTTGCCTCCTTTCTGTGAGCCGCTCGATAAGTCCGTCAGGCCCTATAGAACAACTCTTATTGAAGTCGAGATTTTATTTCAAGTAACTAACATCTAGATCGAGTAACCTTACCTGAGAGTCTCTCACGATGCTTTCGAGACTCTCTAAAAAAATTTATGAGTCACTTGATATCAATTGTTATGAGATAGAACTGTTTAAATAATAGTATTTAAATATAATTTTTTATTGTAAATAATTATTTTAAGATAAAACACCATTATTTTTTATTATTAATTGTTGATGTGATAAGTTGAGGTAATAAATATTCAACTACATAGTTGTCACACAACAAGCATAATTTCAATTTTGGCCGTTTTTGGATTGTGATGGCCAACCCAATAGTGATTTTAGACATGGTTGTTGGCCTTCACTGGACCTTATCCCGCCACTCATTGAGGCCTACACTGAATTGTCTATTTCCCCCAAAATTTTTACCTAAGTTTCGTCTTCACTGAAATTTTTTTTTTGACTTTACGCATGAGTGTAAAAGCTAGAAAGAAGAAAAAGATAAAGAATAATAAAAGAAGATGAAAAAGAAAATTAGAAGATGAAGATGAAGAGACTAACATGGCTTGTTTGGTCATGGTTGTCATTTTCCTAACAAATGTCACTACTCCATGGCTACTGTTCTTCACAAGGGGAAGTGTAAGAGAGAGAGAGAGAAGGGGACTAGCGTGATAATTATGTTGATGAATATTTGTCACTTTAATTTACCATATTATAAGTAATTAATAATAATAAAAATGTAACACTATTAATGATAATTTAAAATTAAAATTAAGAGATGGATAAAATTTAAAGATAGAATTTAAATTTGGCAGCTAAAATCACCGACCATCGAATGAGTCATTATATATATAAAATATCTCATTCACATGCCATGGAAGACCACACCACTAGTTTTAATTCAAGGCAACCCAACTTGCCACCAAGGACGAGTCACATCCACATGTATTATTCTTGCTATTTGGCTAAGACTGGAGAATTATGCAGCTTCCCTATATATATATATATATATATATATATATATTATCAATAAATCATGTCGGCCGCAGCCGCCTACTAGATTTGCATGGGCTTCAAAGCTCTCCAACTCAAGACAAAAGATAAAAAGTACAATTGGCTTTTAGAGTATAGATTTAATACTTAGATTATGATAAATTAGCGTTCGTATTAATAAGTTATAAATTTAATTTTTTATCTTGTGTAGTGAGATAAAATTTTCACGATTTACCTCATCTGCTGAAGTCGAGAACACGAACGATGAGAAATTACACAAAAACAATAATTCAAATATAAAAAAATAACACACCTAGGTGCATCATCTATACAATAATAGATATTATTAGATTGGGGTATGTGTTTGGATTGGTTGGTGTAATAAATCAATAATATATATATGTGTGGTTGAATCATGTGATGTGAAAAATAAAATTATAAATTAATAGTAAATTATGATGTAATTTAAGAGATTGAAAAGTCTTGCATGTTCTTAATGGATAAACATTATGGCTAGAATTCTTAACAAAAAATTGTCTTAAAGAAATGGGCAGGAACATAATTGTCAATTTGTTATGATGGTTATTTAGACTTCCCTAGCCATAAATTGTGGGTACTAACCATGATAATATCACATTGTGATAGACCAACAATAGCTATCTACCAATCATGGAATATGGTAGAAGGGTTATTAGTAATGGTGAATGACTTAATGGGGACTTGTTTGGGATGTCTTAAGAAAGATTTAAAAAAAATTAAAATTAAAGAAGTGTTTTGCATAAATTTGAAAGACCTTGGAGAGTTTTTTAGACAAAAGTCCTCATAGCCTTTGAAGAGTTTTCGGGGTGGTCGAGTCTTATCATGCTTAACCCAAAGACTCATATAGAGTCTTTCGGGCTTGACTCATTTGATGGCTCCGAAAAGTCTTCGAACCTGCCCAAAGAATACTCATCAGGGTGCTTTTAGCTTGAAGATATCTTCAGATCCTCCGGCTTCACCCAATGCATCTTTCTCGGAGAGTCGAGAGACTCTCGTCTATGGATCTCACCAAGTGTCTATAAATACCCGTCTATTTCATGGCAAATGAATCTCTTTGGTTGGGCCTTTTGGACCAAACTTCCTTGAGACCATAGTCCAGAAGACTTAAGACTTTGGACCTTAATTACATGACCCATCGAGAGCCTACTCGCCCGAAGACCCATATTGGACATACCACACACATACTCATTTGCATACATTTGCATCCCTTTCTCAAGCATCAGAGTCTAACTTAAGCATCGAAAGACCTGCATGGCAAATATCTCTACATGCCTTCTAATTGTCTCTATGCTACAAATATCATCGGAACCTATTCCCCGAAGATCCTCGAGATTGTTCCCCAAAAACCCCTTGAGGGACAATATCCCCAGAAAACTATGAAGACCCTTTGAAGGCCCCGAAGCCTCAGTCATTTCAGGCCATAGATCAAGTCCTAGTCT
Source organism: Diospyros kaki (assembly GCA_036245055.1). Lineage (NCBI taxonomy): Eukaryota > Viridiplantae > Streptophyta > Magnoliopsida > Ericales > Ebenaceae > Diospyros > Diospyros kaki. Next base: position 39,723,378 of record BSEG01000016.1, read on the forward strand.
CTATCGACCCTTTAGCAGCATCTATGACCTCTCCATTTTCCCAAGAGACTATACTTTGGTAGTTCCTAAGACAAATAATTTTTTTTTTCTATAAATAAGATACATTAACAGAAAAATCGCAAAAACATCTACACAACCAAAACTAGGGCATACCTCAACGTACAACTGCATCAAGAAAAGACAAACACTACCCTCAGGATCCCAACAAAATAAAAGGGGATCAAAACATAAAAAAAAACACACAAAAACAACAAAACATAACTAAATCTAGCTAAAAACTCTTGAAGAGAAAGACATGTCTCTATTCACATCTTCAAAGCAGGTGAAAACCTAAAAAATGATATCGAGATAAGCATATAAAGAGATCTTCAAATCAACTATAAAGCTCCCGAATCATGGAATATGGTAGAAAGGTTACTAGTAGTGGTGAATGGTTATCTTATGTAATGACCTAGTAGGGACTTGTTGGGGATGTCTTTAGAAAATTTAAAAAAATTTAAAATTAAAGAAGTATTTTGCATAAATTTGAAAGACCTTGGAGAGTTTCTTGGACAAGAGTCCCCAGAGCCTCTGGAGAGTCTTCGGGTCGGTCGAGCCTTATCATGCTTAGCCCAAAGACTCACATAGAGTCTTTCGGGCCCGACTCACCTAATGGCTCCGAAGAGTCTTCGAACCCACCCAGAGAATACTCATCAGGGTACTTTTAGCTCGAAAATATCTCCAGATCCTCCAGCCTCACCCAATGCATCTTTCTCGGGGAGTCGAGAGACTCTCGTCTATGGATCCCACTAGGTGTATATAAATACTCGTCTATTCCATGGGAAATGGATCTCTTTGGCTGGACCTTTTGGACTGAACTTTCTTGGCACCATAGTCCAGAAGACTTAAGACTCTGGACCTTATATGACCCATCGAGAGCCTATTCCCCTGAAGACCCATACTAGACATATTGGACATACCACATACATACATATCTGCATACATTTGCATCACTTTCTCAAGCATCAGAGTTTGACTTAAGCATCAAAAGACCTACATGGCAAAGATCTCTGCATGCCTTCTAATCTGTGAAGCACGGAAACGGCTTGGAGGCGTCGTTTTGACGTTTCCGAACCGTTTCCCGTTTCGGAAACGGGAAAAACAGCCCGAAATGTTTTTCGGGCCATTTGTGTAACTTTCAAAAAGTTTTGGGCCGTTTCAGAATTTAAGAAATATAACCAGAAAAGCGTCTCTAACCAGAAACGCGTTTCTTGCGCCCAGATTGCACACATCTGTTGCACACAACAGTCATATATATATTTATTTATTTATGCTCACATCCCTAGCTTCCTCTTTCTGGCGCCCAACAGTCATATATATATATTTATTTATGTATGCATATGCAAAGATGCAACATAAATATACATGCAAAGATATATATATATATATATATATATGAACCTAATAGAATATATATATATATATATATTTTTATATATGCTTGTAATACATTATAAAATTTATATTTATTATTTATGTTTGAATATTTTTTTATTTTTATATTAAAAATTATATTTATTAAAAAACCCTTATATTTTTAAAATTTACAGTTTACCCCACGTTTCCGTTTCCTACTTTTTTTTAAAAATGCCGTTTTTGCGTTTCCATTTCCTATCAGAAACGTTTCCCGTTTCCGTGCAACCTAGCTTCTAATTGTCTCTATACTACAAATATCATTTGAACCTGTTCCCCGAAGACCCTCGAGATTGTTTCCCAAAAACCCCCCAAGGGACAATATCCCCTGAAGACTATGAAGACCCTTTGGGGGCCTTGAAGCCTCAGTCATTACGGGCCATAGATCAAGTCCTAGTCTTTATCGACCCTTTAGCAACATCTAGGACCTCCTCGTTTTCCCAAGAGACTATACTTTGGCAGCTCCTAAGACATAATTTTTTTCTGTAAATAAGATACATTAACAGAAAAATTGCAAAAACATCTACACAACCAAAACCAGGGCATTCCTTAACGTACAACTACATCAAAAAAAGAAACACTACCCTCAGGATCCCAACAAAATAAAAGGGGATCAAAACATGAAAAAAAAAAACAAAAACACAAAAACAACAAAACATAACTAAATCTAGCTAAAAACTCTTAAAGAGAAAGACATGTCTCTATTCACATCTTCAAAGCAGGTGAAAACCTAAAAAATAAGATCAAGATAAGTATATAAAGAGATCTTCAAATCAGCTATAAAGCTCCTGAATCAAGCAGTCAACATAAAAGAGGCCATGGACTTAGCCACCGTAGAATGACAATATGTACTTGGTAAAAACTAAGACCAAAGGAATGAAACCAACTGAAATCTCCAAAGTTCACTATGGTGTAGCCAACCCAAGGACACTTATTGGAAAAAAAACACTCAGGGCCAAATTCGTCAATTCAAAACATACTCAAGAATTGTCTACCGTTTTACTATGAAGACATATAAGGGCTTTGCCTGCTCCAAGTTACTAAGCAGAACGACCTACCTAAGCACAAAAAAACTGGTTAGTAAGACACCAGCAGAAAAGATAGGTGGAGACAACGTCACACCTCATGACAACATGTACACAAGTAAAAACTCATATCCAAGGAATGTATCGGCTTTGATCATCAAAGTTCATTATGGTGCAATCAACCCCGAGATATTGATACAAAACACTCAGATCTTAATCCGTCAACTCATAACCTATTCAGGGGCTATCTATAGATTAACTATGGAGACATACAGGGGCTTTGTCTACTTCAAGTTACTAAGGGGGCATTTGTTAAAATGAGTAAGATAAGAGGTATTAAGATAAGGTCGAAATGCATTTCGAATCAAGATATGGAATGATCAAGATAAGACTGAAAAGTATTCCAAAATTTCTATCAGAGTGTTTGTTAATTTTTTTTAGAATTTATTGATAATTGTATTTTTTCTTTTTATGTGCTTGTTAATGTATATGATAAACACCAAGATAAGAAATTTTTTTACCAAAATATCCCTATTACCAAATTTATGATTAAAATAGTATTTTATGATTAATATGAATTGTCAAAAAAATTAAAATTAAAATTAAAAATAATATTTTATTTTCTAAATTCATGTTCAAAAATAAATATAAAAAGAGTTGAAAAGTAGAAATAATTATTGTTAGAATTACAATAATTCTACCTAGATAATTAAAAATGGCCAAAACATATTTTCATAATAGATAATAAAATATAAAATTAAATAAAATAATTTAAAAATTAAAGAAAGGAATTATATTAGATAATAAAATATATATAGAGAGAGAAATTTAAATTTTAAAAATCAATGAAATGAATAATGTCATTTAAATTTTAAAAATTGTCAAAATATATAATAATTTAAAAATGTATTAAATAATATTAATTATAAGACTTAAATAAATAAGTTTTTTTAATAAATTTAAATCTTTAAAATGCATTAAATGGCATTAACTATCCTACAAGGTCATATAAGTAATTGAACCTTATCTTGAAAGAGTCAGATAAATTTATCTGATAGAGGAGATTGAATAAATTTATCTTGAAAGGAGAAGATAAAAGGTCATATGAGACTTTTTTCAGAAATAGTCAGATAAACTTAACGAACACGTTGAAAAGACCAAATATCCAAAATGCTTTCCATATATGACATTTTCTCTCTCTTATCTTGATTAACAAACACGCCCTAAGTAGATTAGCTTACCTAAACAAGGTGGATTGGTCAGCTGAAAGCAAGTTACTAATAATAGATATTATTAGATTAGGGTATGTGTTTGGATTTGTTGGTGTAATAAGTCAATAATATATATATGGTTGAATCATGTGATGTGAAATTTTTTTTATAAATTAATAGTAAATTATGACGTAATTTAAGAGATTAAAACGTCTTGCATGTTCTTAATGGATAAACATTATGGCTAGAATTCTTAACAAAAAATTGTCTTAAAGAAATAGGCAGGGACATAATTGTCAATTTGTTATGATGGTTATTTAGACTTCCCTAGCCATAAATTGTTGGTACTAACCATGATAATATCTCATTGTGATAGACCAAGAATAGCTATCTACTAATCATGGAATATGGTAGAAGGGTTACTAGTAGAGGTGAATGGTTATCATATATAATGACTTATTAGTAGGGACCAATTTTCTCAAGGTATGGGCTCATTGTCCATTGGTTGGTTTCTTTGGTATATGTAATTTATGAACTATTGTGTCAAGGTTTATCTAATGTGCAATTGAAAAGTTTATGAGTTGTTGTGGAATTTGGTACTTTTGGGTGAGGGATAAAATAAGACGAGATAGAAGAAGGTTCTTTCTTATTTGAGAAATGTAGTACTAATGAAGTGAAATGTTAATGAATATGTTGTAAATGGTAGCGTTTGTTAAAATGAGTAAGATAAAATTATATTAAAGTAATGTTAGAATACTTTTCGGATTAAGATATGGAATTGTCGAGATAAGTCTGCAAAACATTTTAAGATTTTTATTAAATTATTTGTTAAATTTTGTAAAATGCACTAGAAGAACCCAGATAATAAGTCACGTGAATTCTTTTTCAAGAATTGTCAGATAAATTTAACAAACACATTAGAAAGAACAAAAGTTTGGAATGTTTTTCTATATCTTACATTTTTAGTCTATATCTTGATTAACAAATATTACTTTGAGTATAACCCCAATTCAGGCAATTGAAGCCTTTGTTTCTCAGCCTATTTTCTTTTCATGTATATATTTGCACATGCATGTATATTTGCTAGGTGTAGAACTATTTTTTGTGTTCTCCATCTTTTCCTTGTAATGTCCATTTTCATAGTGAATTCTTCTTTTTTGCTCGTGGTTTTTTACTCTAATTTTGGGATTGTTCACATAAATATTGTGTTGATTGTGTTGTCCATGTATTTTGTTGTGTTGTGGATGTGTCTATGGTTCCATTAACCTAGTATTAAAGTCTCAAATCAGATCTTTTATTTTCCCTTCTCGTTTTCTTGATTAACAAATATTACTTGAGTATAACCCCAATTCAGGTAATTGAAGTCTTTGTTTCTCAGTCCATTTTCTTTTCATGTATATATTTGCACATACATGTATATTTACTAGGTGTAGAACTATTTTTTGTGTTCTCCATCTTTGCCTTGTAATGTCCATTTTCATAGTGAATTTTTCTTCTTTGCTCGTGGTTTTTTACTCCAATTTTGGGGTTTTCCACGTGTATCATTGTGTTGTCCATGTATTTTGTTGTGTTGTAGATGTATTTATGGTTCTATTAACCTAGTATCAAAGTCTCAAATCAGATCTTTTATTTTCTCTTCTTGTTTTCTCGTCCATAATCGGAGACCAACTCTTGTTCCATTCTAGCAGCCTCTTTACCTCTGAAAAGTAGTATACCCTTGACGTCTTTTGCCTTTACAATTGCCAACACCTTCTGTCTTTGTGGTCATCGATGTCGACAAGAAGTCCACTTTCCTATGTCATCGTGTTGCATCTTTGATTTGTTCCTTTACTCTAATGTCAACTTTGAAATATGATATTCCTTTGTTAGACTAGTAAGTTAAGATCTGGGTAGTTCTTGCACCAATGGAGTTGGACGATGCATTGTTAAGATTTGCTAAGATGTCTTAGTCATGGAATGTTGAAGAAAAATAATGTAAAGATCGCAAAGATTATCTTAGATTTATTTGCATTTATTATATCAAATTTTGCAAGATATTTTGAAGGAGAAAATTGATGCTACGTTATGGTTAAAATTGGAATAGTTACATATGGCTAAAAGTCTAACCAACAAATTGCATCTAAAGTAACGATTATATTCTCATTGTATGCTAGAAGGTATGGCTAATGATGACTATTTAACAATAAAGAAATTGCTTATGATTTAGAGAGCATGGAGGCTAAGTATGATGAAGAAAATTTATGATTAATTCTATTGTGTTCTTTGTTTGTTTCATATGCAATTTTTAGATATATCATACTGTATAGTTGTGATACTCTTATTTCAGATGAAGTTTATGATACTTTGTTCTCAAAAGAGAAAATCAATAAGTAGCTAACATGCAGTTTGGGGGCTCAAGTAAAGAGTCTTCTTCTTAAAAGGAAAACACAAGAGAGAATATTTGGTGACAAAGGAAAATGTAGATCAAAATCTAAAAATTGAGATAAAACCTATAACTATTGTAGGAAGAAAGAACACATCAAAAGTAAGTGTTTTAAGTTACAAAACAAAAATAAGAGATATGAAGCTTACTAGAAGGGTAAACCATATAATTCAAGTGAAGACAATGTTGTTAAAGATACAATGTATCATCTAGTAGTGTTACTATTGCTACTCAATTCACTATCCCATCGCAGCTCAGGGCCCTTATCGAGCTACTATCTTAGCTTAATCCATCATCGAGATCACACCATTACTGCTATTTGATCCTCCTTTGATGTTCATTATTGAGATTAACTCTTTTTGGCTTTGCTGGAAGAGGGAGAGAGTTGTTGATGATCCAAAGATCAATTCCTTATTTGAAATTCATGTCCAGGTGGAGATTTACTATATAGTAGGTGTGATTTGAATTCAGGTAGTTGAGGGTAGATGTAGCCTTTCTTTCTCAATACATTTTTTTTTTCGTGTTTATATATATACATACATAAATATTTGCTAGGTGTAGCACTGTTTTTTGTAATAGCTGTCTCTATCTTGTAACTTTTATTTTCATAGTGAATTTTTTTTCCCGTTAGCTAACGTCTATTAACCAAGATACAAATTGAAAAAGTGAGATATGAAAAACATTCTGGACAAACGTGCTTTCATACTTTCTATTGTATTTGTTAAATTTATTAGACGATCATTGAAAAAGAAGTCATGTGATTTGTTATTTGAAATTTTTTAAATAAATTTATTTTTCCCATCAATCAGATGACGCATATCTTCTCTAATGCATTTCAAAAAATTTAATAAATAATTTGATAAAAATTTTAACATACTTTTCAATCTTATCTTGATCATTTTATATCTCAATTTATAAAACATTACAATCTTATTTTCATATAATTATATTTTAATAAATACCATTAGGTGAGATGTACGGGAGGGCATTGTTAAGGCGTCATTATTATAATATTATTGTTGAGAAATTGAATTGAATGGGATTGAATGCATGATCGATTAAACTTACTTTCTTTCCCCTGAGATCAGACGGTGGAAAATCGAAGAATTTGCAATTGAATTCGTTTCGTGACTTTCGTCCATGATCCGTCTGGTCTACAGGCAATCCGCTGTTGCTGCATCGTCATCCTCACAATAACTTTTTCAACTGAGGTGTGCGGAAACCATGCGCAATCTCGTCTCCAATGTATGTATCTGTGTACTCACGTCTCGAACTTTCTCAGCAGCCAAACAGAAGGCCGAGAAACTGACCACTCCGCCAACGCTGACCACATGAAAACGCAGCCACGCGAGGTTTATTTTTTTAACTTTCAGAGACAGCTTTTTCCGTCATTTTCCGCTTTCATGGTCAGATCTGGAACGAACCGCTATCGAGAAGTAAGTATTAGCATTGCTTTCCGTTGGGACCCGCACTATTGTGAATGCAACAACTTCGCTTTCAAGCTCTCTCTCTCTCTCTCTCTCTCTCTCTTAGATTTTCTTTGCGAGAATTTTCGAGTAGTTGAAGCATAACGCCAGTAAAAGTTGTTCTCCTCTGCTTCTTCTTTATTCTCTCTCAAGTGGATGTTTATGCAGAATGGAGAGAGCTTTTGACTCATAAATGGGGGCTTGTGTTTCAGTTCGTAAAGAATCTTCGGATTCGAGCGAGAAGCAGTTCAGACTATCGGTCGTCTCTAAGACTGATAAGCTTGTGATTCCGTCGCCTGTCGACGACAAGGCCGTCTTCCACGCTGGCGGTCCGATCGCCGGTCTCAAGTCCCAGTGGTCGCCGTCTCGTCCGGTGACTACTCTTCGTGATTTTGGTATGATCTTGATCTTACTATTTGGATAGATTTTCAAAGATTTATACTGGATTTTGTGTAGTTTTCTAATCCTATTATTTCACTGATCATCTTCGTCTTCTGTGCCGGCGTCTGGTGATCTGTTCCAAAGACTTCAAAAAAAAAAAAAAAAAATTATGCGAAAACGACTCGATTTAAAGAAATAATAAAAATTTGCTTCTCTGATTCTAAAAATGGCTATTGTACAGAAATACAAATTGTGGCAAATAACGGTTGCGTAATTTCCATAATTTCACTTCTAAAGCCAGCGATGAACTGTAAGTCTACAACCAAGCAGGCCTGATTTTTCTATGTTCAATAAACAGAGGTAAAAACTCTATTTTTTTGGGATTTCCACAAGACCAAAAAGTACATGCATACATATAAAAAAAATGGCTCGGAAATAGAATAATTTCTGCCATAAAGCTCTGAAGTTTAGCGAAGATAAATCCGTTTTCTTCATATCACACGCAGTACGCGCGTGGATCATAAAATTTCGCATTTCTTTAGTTCATTTTCGCTGGAAGCAATTGGCGCTTTACGTTTCATTTGGCTTCTTAGATGAAGAAGCGTGATATTTACTTTTGGTAGCTGGCCTTCTCGGATTCCAAAATTTTCACATTCCCTCTCATTCATTTATTTATCAATTAAGTTAATCCAAAGGATCAAATTCTCTTTGTCTTTATATGATCTGATTGATGCGGGAATATATGTTCTTTTCCTTGTTTTTCTTTCAAAGATAGAACTGTAATCTGTAGCAGTTGGATTGCATGTTTTTGGATATTATAGCATATGGACAATCTTGTGGACAATGAGTTCGAGTACCCAGATCGGCAGCTGCATTTGGAGGGTAGAGTAGTGGTACTAGTTCCTGAGGTCTTGTCCTATCTGAGTGTTTTTCCTTTTTTTGACAAATTAAAAACACACACACAGCAGAAGGGTTGGAAAACTTCAACCCGCGTAGTCCCTCTACCTAAGGTTCAAAGTTCAAAGTTCTAATTTATCAGTTAACTATTTGGGATAATTTCTGCCCCAAATCAAAGTTAGAGGGTGCGTAAAAGCCAGAGGGCTTTAGATGGAAAATTACATTCGGAATTTTTTTTTTTACAAATATTATATACGAAAAGCTCTATGATTATAAACATTGTACCGACTTTTTTGTTTTTTTTTTCTGTTTTTGTGAACAAGAGGGATGTAATGCTTAGATTTTTGTATAAGTTTTCTCTTTATATAACATTACCTTTTCAAAAGATTTTCACTGAAAATGGGCTAGGGCTCTGATAAAGCCTGCTGAGAAGTGGCATGATCCAATAGTGTTCAAATGATATGAGAGTGGAAATGGAACACCAAGTGCCCCACTTAGATAAAAGAGAACATTAAATGGTCCTGGTTACGTCAGTGCTGGTAGGTGTACTATTTTATTGTGGTGGACAATTTTTCAGCTCAACATAGTGCACATGTCTATCTCCGCGGGGAACTGCTTACCTGCCGTATCAGACGGATGACTGATTTATGATACTGTTGAAGTCTTTGATTTATCTACATACCGTATGGGGCCAAAGATTTTTGTCACTATTAAATTGGACGGTAACAACTCCATAGATTCACACTGGTACACTTTCTGAGGGAAACTCTTTTAGGACAGAACAGAGGAAAATGGAACATACACTCGCGTAGAAAACAAATCATAAAAAAATTTGGAGTAAAAGCATAAGACTGAGAAAGATGAAATCATGCAGTGGCACGCTTTCCCAGAACGTATAGTCAAAGCTATACGGAATCCTATGCTATGACTGTATGGTCCTAGTGGTCCATTTTTTTTTTTTTAATTATTCACTATCACTTGTGCTACCGATAAATCTGCCTCAGGACCATTACGAGAGAAGTAAATTAACAATGTGCTTAGTTAATAATTTTTTTTTATTTTTTTTAAGTTGCCTTCATTGATATTTATCAATAACCACTCTTAGAAGAATACAAATTTTTTGCTTCTCCAAAAATCGATCCAACACTGACAGCTTTCAACATAACTTTACAACTCCCTCCTTTGCCACTCAATTATACTCGGTTAGCGGTCCATATTTTTATCTGACCATAAGTGAAGAGAAGTTTAAATAACTAAAGTTTCATAAATTCATTTATAGTTAAACTTTTGATTGGCTAGTTAACATTTGGATTAACGCCATGTCTCTCGATGGGACGTGCCTTTACAAAGAGAACTGCTTCTTTTGATCTCCAATAGCTGTAAATAGAGGACTCTAATGACATGATGTACATGGTCCATCCGATTCATGCAGAAACTTTGCTTGATCTTCTATCTTGACAGAAAATTCTTCTATTTTTCTTTAATTTTTGCTATTTCTCTTCTATTTTTTCTCTGTTATATAATCATATTTTTACTGGTACTTCTGCGGCAGCAGCCTATGGGGATCATCCAACAGGACTATTTTTTTTTTTTTTTGCTTGTATTAATAAACAATTTTTTTTTTCCGGTAAATTTTAAAGAGTTGAGTAGTAACTCTTTTATATAGCCAACCCCACATAGTGGGATAACGACTGGTTATGTTGTTGTTGTTGTTGTAGTAGGTCCAAGTCAAGAAATGATTTCTTTAAGTTGTGTTTTGAAGGCAGTCTTGGTGTAGTGGTTAAGTTGTTTGAATATTAGTCTTGGTGCAATGGTAAGGTTGTTCTTAAGTTTATTAGATGTGATAAGTTTAAATCAAGAAATAACTTGTGGTTGGGGCATTGGCATCTTTTATTCTCAAATAAGTATTATTCCTTAAGCTTTGTAATGGTAAGATTCCTTTTGCTCCATTGTGATTTGGAGGTCATAGATGTAACTTAACAAACAACTCATTTAGTTGTGTTTTAAGGAACAATTTCTTTGGTTATTTAATATGCAGTTGATTATTATTGTTGAATCTGATATGTGTGTAATTGTAATTTATGCACTAATTGTTCTAACAAGTAGAATATCAGAGAAACAACATCCGTGCGCGTGCAATTCCTTCTAGGTTGTGCATAACTGGAGTTGATTCTTAAAGGTCTCATATGCTGTCATTCTTTTGCAACAACTCATCTCTTTACCACTTGCGCCCCCTTTTGTTCCTCTCCTGTGCACCCCATGTTTCATGCTCACCTATGCCAAACAAGCTTCTACAGTCCTACCTATTTCTTATCATCTTCTATCCTCAAGTGGCTCAAATATCTTTCTCATGAGTAGGGTTCTTGACAATGACATCCAACCCAAAAACAGTTGCTTTAGTGATTGCCTAACCCCTTTACAACCCAGGATTACTTAATACACACCCTGTGATACTACGCAATGGCAAAACTGCTGGTTTATGTCTCTTTGTTGGTGGATCTTTGTTTGACAAAATCACAAGTCTGTTGTACATATGGAGTCAATAGGGCGAAATCTACCCACTTCATATTGAAATCTCATCCTAGTATTGAATGGTGATTGACTGCAAAATACACATCTTCCGCTGTTTTTCTGGGTCATACGGGAGTTGATTGAATGTAAGTTTGGGTTTTTTGTTTTTTCTTCCAGTTCAATATAGTTTCTTTCCTTTTCCTTCATGGGTAAAGCTTTCTACCTAAATTGTGAGATGTCTATTCGATACAATTCTTGCTAATACTAATTTGAAGCCTGAAGTAACTGGTCCTATTTTTAGATTATCTAAATCTTAGAGCATGCTGAAATGTGCAGCCCATTTTTTTTGTGTTATCCGGAAATGGAATATAGTCAGGGAAATCCACAGAATTGTTGTTGCAAAATACAGCAGATGGATTTGGGTCCATTGTTCTTGGAAGGCAATTAAGAAAATCTGGCGCATGTTAATTGTATTTGCAGTTTATTACTTAGCATAAAATTGTTTCAATGAAAGTAAGCAAAACATAAGGAAAATTTTCATTTGAGGCATTTGATCAAGGCTGGTGTATATCTGAGGAGGAGTTGACCAAATTTCCTTCCATATCTGACTCCATTTTATCAATGATCTTCAGGTACTTATTGTCAACTGTCTAAAGCCTGAATTTGATGGATGTCTTGTTTATTTGCAGGTAGTAAAGAAGAGGCATTTTTTGATTCTCGACCGTGGCTAGATTCAGACACCGAAGATGATTTCTTGAGCGTTAATGGCGGTAAGAACCCAGTAGACTGCTGTCCTTTGCACTCCTATGTTCTCTTGGCACGAACATGCTACAAGCAATGAAGTTTTCATAACTATTTCTCTGACTTACTGCCATATGATCACAAGAATTATCTAAAAACAGCTAAAACAGGCCAATAAATTTCAAAAGTAGTTTTCTTGTTGGATGCCAGTGTACAATTACCAAAGATAAGGAAACCTGAAGATTCAAAATCTTTTTCTTTCCTTTCTTCAACAGCTGTGTTAGCACAATTGTTTTGGTATCTTAACATTGCCTTAATCTACAGTTTATGTCAATTTAATGTGTCCTAATGCAGATTTTACCCCATCTCGTGGTAGTACTCCAATCCACCCAAGCTTATTATCAGTGGGGATCCCACGGGGGGCCAATACAGACCTTTTGAATAACAAAACACCCGGTACCATAGCAGAATCATCCCCAGGAGATAAAAAAAAGAGACTGGCTGAACTTTTCCAGGAGAGCTTAGGACGCGACCAAGATTTTGATTTCCAGAACACATCAGCATCAGCTAACCAAAACGGTATGAATGGAGAGATTGAAAATAGGAGTACTATACGCAGCATACTGCCAAGATCCAGAGATGGTACCCCTTTTGTCTCCGGGACCAACTCTATGTGCAGCAGTGAAAGAACTCCCAATGACGATAGCAGCAGCAGACCGGAGAAGGAGAAGTCGACGATGTCCGTCCGGTGCTGTCTCCCAAGGATGCTCTCAAGTCGCATCGCTCGGGAAAGGAAGGAGAGGATGAGTCCTGCCCCTGGCCATACCCCTACGCTTAGCACCGGGTAAGTTACCTCAACGCTAAAGAGATCAGTGCCTAGCACCAGTAAGGTTTTTTGTACTCGCAACGACCTCAACGCCAATCTCCCTCCCTCCTTCCCTCCTTCTCTGAGGAGAAGAAGCTGTAGTTATGTATGCATGTGCAGTTCCATATTTAATCAAAAGTTGATCAATAAAAGTAAGGATAATACTTGAACTGCATTGATCATTCTTTGGGTTGCTCTTTTTCTGGCTAATTATAACGTGCGGTTAAAAGAGGGAGCGGTTATGTCGAGTGCGATTTTGTTCACCCCCTTTAACGGGGTGACCATCACTCTTCGTGTTTTGAGAGTGAAAAATAACGGAACGAGTGCATGAAGATGATATTTGCACTCGTTCCGTTATTTTTCTCTCAAAACATTAAGGGTGATGGTCACCCCCGTTAAAGGGGGTAAACAAAATCGCACTCGATTATGTTGCTTTTGGCCAGGGTGTGGTTTGAGTGAATATTATTTATGTATTTGTATTCAACTTCTTTTTATTTAATTAAATAAAATATATTTTTATTTAATGTTTTTAGCTCAAAAAAATGAAAATAATCTTTTTCTAAGATATGTTCAATAATTACATGATTTTTTTGAATTAAATAACGATTTATAAGATTTTTATTTTTATTTTTATAATGTAAAGGAGAATTCTATTTTCATTCCCATTCCATTCAAAATCATTTTATCCGATCAAATGTGACTTAACTTTTTGATTCTTAATCTATTATGTATAGAGAAAAAGAGCTTTGAATAAGCATTTAATCTAATATAATTAATTCAATTTGATTTTCTTTTAAAAAAAAAAATAGTTTCTACATAATTTTGTTAAAAAATCATGTTTGTTAATGTGTATTCAAATAACCTAATTATTTTTGTTGAATGTTGGACATTATCCCACTAAGGATAATTAAATCACTTTTATGAGATTTTATCGAATACTCATTAATTTTTGACATAGCATGTATATTGAAAATAAGAATAATTTATTATGACTTAATCCACTTGATATATATATACTGATGAATTCAAAAATCGCCACCAAATAGTATTTTTGAGGAAACACTCATATTTATATAAAAGAGATATGTTATAAAACTCAAAAAAAGTAAAGCAAGAAAGTGATGATAGATTGAGAAATTTTTTTATATTTTTATTTTTTGATCTTTTGAAAATCACTTCTAAATGGTAATAAATTGACTTTATACAGAGAGAATGTAAAAGAGAGACTGTTTATGATGATCCAATAAAGGGTTGATCTAAAGAAAATCAGAGATCATTAGCGATTGTGAGCCAAATGTGTGTGCGCATCTGTTTTATATAAAGTTTCTTTTTTATCATCAGTCATTGAAAGAAAAAAGAAAAACTATTACTTATGCACAATACTAATTAGTTTTTCATTGTCAACACATGATAGGAATACCTAATGCCAATGGCAAACGATTGATAGCCTCATTTGACTAGTTGTAGATGGCATGATAGTGAAAAGAGAGAGATGGAGAAGGAAGAGAAAGATGATAGAGGAAAAAGAAGAAATATCTTAACTATAAAGGTAAATGATCATTTGATTTAGTTTATTAACTTTGAGGGAGGCTAATGCCATTTTTTAAAATATAAGGGTGATTGGTGTAATTTAGACAAATTTCAAATGTTGTTTGTAAAATTTATCCAAAATATTTTTTAGAATTCATATTTATTATAAGGGTTAATTACCAAAAATAACCCTTCTTTTCCCAAAAATTTATTTTTTAAAACATTTAATTAGTTTATATTGCTATCTTTGTTTAAAATAATTCATTAAAATAGTATTTTTTAATCAAAGTATAGACCCAAAAAGATAGTTATGCAAAGTATTTTAGACTTTAATCATTTCTAATATATTTATTAAACTTATTTGGTGACCCTTAGAAAAAAAATCACGTGACTTCTTATTTAATATTTTCTAGATATGTTTATCTTTTATCTCTCACTGATAAGCATATCTTATACCTTATAAATAAATAAAAAAAAATGATACATTTGTCTTTTAGCGTATTCCAAAAAATTTAACAAACACTTTGATAAAAATATTAAAATACTTCCCAGATTTATCTTGATCAGTACATATCTTGGTTCAAAAAATATTTAGATCTTATCTTAATATAACTTTATTTTACTCATTTTAACAAATGCTACTTAAGAATATAACAATCTAAAATGTTATGTTTATTCACTATGCGGAAGGTCTAAAATTTTTTGTTTGCATCACCCAAATGTCTAATTTGATCGGCCATGTTTAGCAAGTAAAAGATTTAAAGGGAAATGACATAGCATTTCAAGCCATCTCATTCGATCAATTAATCTCTTTTAAAACGTTGTCATTTAATTAAGAATAACATGTCAACAATTAACTATTTATTTTAATGATAAATTAATTACAGTACATATTTGATACAAATTAAAGAGTGCAATTTTGTTCATCCTCTTTAACGGGGGTGAACATCACCATCACAAAAATGTGAAGGTGAAAAAAGTAACGGAACGACATGAAAATATTAATTACCGTTTCTTTACTTTTTCACTCTCACAAAAATTGTGAGGTTGATGTTCACCCTCGTTAAAGGGGGGGTGAACAAAATCGCACTCCAAATTAAAGGTCTGGACCTAATATTGAAAAAATAAAAATTTCATACATAAATTGTAAATATAGTAAAATATGGATACTTTTTAGTGATTAACCCTTGGCCAAATTGGTTCGTATTCTTTGGCTTAAGATGATTAAGAGTAATTCTCGTACTTTCAAAAGAGTTAGATAATCCTTTTTACTTTTAAACATTAGTTGAATAATTATTAAAATATAAAAACAATGACTCTAACGACCTAAATTGAATTTAAATTCGAGCTCGTATTGAACTTTTAATCACAATTATATCCCGTGATAGCAGTTAAAAGAGTTATTCAAAATTGAAGAACCCTACTTTGCCCAAATCGAACACAAGAGAGTATGTGTAATGGGATTGTATAATTAATGAATTATGATTTTGAGTTGACAAAACTATTTCATTTGAAAACTTAATATTCATTTTACATTATTTTTCATTAAGTTTTAATTATGCTTTGTTACTCTTAAAAATTTGTAAAATTACAATTTTCTAATGATATTTTAATTAAAATTTTGAGATTAAATTACAATAAGACTAAAAATTTAATAATTATTATGAAATAGATTAAAATACGAAAAAATAATTTTATTATAAAATATACAATTCATGAACAAAGAATGTTATTTATTATTTCGCTTAGGTTCCAACAACTGTCGGGCCAACCCGATATTGTTTTCTAACATGGGCCGGGCTTAAACACTGCTGAGAGAGTTCTCTGAGAGAGAGAGAGAGAGAGAGAGGAGCCATCGATCTTCGTCACTGTCCACGCGCCGATCTTATGCAGTGCGAAGCGAAGATCGAACACTCCGTACAGGTCGAGACTCCTCATCCTGTAATCCAGTAAGAACACTCCTCGCTCTTTTTGATCCGAATTCTCTTGATTACCTTTGTTTTTGCTATGTTCATCATTGTGCTTCCGTCGAAGTCTCACATCATCACCAGCACGGCACCCGTTGTTCGGATGAACCCCGAGCAAATATTCGATACTCTTTCACGTATCTACTGTAGATTTCTTTCATTTATGTCGAATTTTATTCTTGTTCCTTTTGTTTATTGAGTTTTTTTTTTCGCCCAAATTGAGTTCTGTAAGAGTTGCTGAAATTTTTTTGTTTAGATGTATGTTTTCTTTGAAATTGGATTTCGAATCCCGTGGTTATATTATCTTATTCAAAGTGGTGATCTTCCTTTTTCCTGGAAATTTTGTGGCATACTTCGAGGGTTTTAGGGAGTTGGTCTTAAAAGCACAACCCCAAAAGCTAGGGTTTGGCTGCATCATTTCGGATCAGTGAGCAATCTCGGAGGCCGTCTATTACAAGAATTCACTGCATCTTTTGAGCTTTGGGTTCTTTTGAGGATTGAAGCGTGGCTGTTTGGATACAGGGATGTCAGGGAACAACAGTAACGCGCCAAAGAATATTGGGGTCTCGTCAGCCTTTGGTAATGTGGGGAATTCTTCAAATCTGCCAGCAAATCCAACTGCTCATCTTCAATCACAGTCCCAACCTCAACAACAAATGGGTTCTGGTTTTCCTAGTCAATTTCAGCTGTCTCAGCTATCTGTAGCTCAAGTCCAGGCGGTTGCCCACGCACATTCAAAGGTTCAAGCTCAAGCTCAAGCGGCACAAGCCCAATTCCAAGCACAATTACACGCTCAGGGGATGGCCGTTAATCAGTCCCACACTGCTGGGATTGGGAATCTGGGTTCTTCTTCACCGTTGGTTAATACACCAGGTAATGCAAGTCTAAGGCGTGCACCTCAGAAGCCACCAATGCGGCCCCCTGGCTTGTCACCTGCCAACACAATCTCGCCCTTAAGAAATATGGAGCTTGCTGCTGCTGCTGCTCGTAGAAAGAAGCTGAAGCTCCCTGAGAAGCATTTACAGGAGAGAGTAGCTGCAATTTTACCTGAATCTGCCCTTTATACTCAGCTTCTTGAGTTTGAGTCTCGTGTGGATGCTGCTTTGACAAGAAAGAAAATTGACATCCAGGAGGCCATTAAAAATCCTCCCTCTATTCAGAAAATGCTTCGGATCTATGTGTTCAACACTTTTGCCAATCAGACTCAAACAATTCCTAAGAAGCCAAATGCTGAGCCCCCTACTTGGACCCTTAAGATAGTTGGAAGGATCTTGGAAGAAGGAATGGATCCTGATCATGCTGCGATGATGCAGAGATCGAGTTCCTTGTACCCAAAGTTCTCAGCATTCTTCAAAAGAGTCACCATTTCCTTAGATCAGAGACTATACCCGGAAAACCATATTATTATGTGGGACAGTGCCCGATCACCAGCACCTCAAGAGGGCTTTGAAGTAAAGAGGAAAGGGGATAAAGAATTTGTGGCCAACATACGGTTAGAAATGAATTATATGCCTGAGAAGTTTAAGCTTTCACCAGCATTAATGGAAGTTCTTGGTATTGAGGTTGATACTCGTCCTAGAATTATAGCTGCTATTTGGCACTATGTAAAGGCTAGAAAATTGCAGAATCCAAATGACCCTTCTTATTTTATTTGTGACCCCCCACTCCAGAAAGTATTTGGTGAGGACAAGATGAAATTCACTATGGTTTCACAGAAGATATCACATCATTTGTTTCCTCCACAGCCTATACATTTGGAGCATAAGATCAAGCTTTCAGGGAATAGTCCAGCTGGGAATGCTTGCTACGATGTATTGGTGGATGTTCCCTTCCCAATCCAAAAGGAATTGAATGCTTTATTAGCCAACACGGAGAAAACAAAAGAGATTGAATCATGTGACGAAGCAATTTGTACTGCTATAAGAAAGATCCACGAGCACCGCAAGAGACGAGCCTTCTTTCTTGGTTTTAGCCAATCACCAGTGGAATTCATTAATGCTCTGGTCGAATCTCAAAGCAGGGATCTGAAGCTTGTAGCAGGGGAAGCAAGTCGTAGCGCTGAAAAGGAGCGACGGTCAGATTTCTTTAATCAACCATGGTAAGCCCATCCACTAATTGCTGTTATTAGTTTTTTCTTTCACATTCTTATAGAAAAAGGACGGTTGTGTTTCCATATTGTACTTGTTGGTTTCACCATGTCAACTAAGTTATGGAACACAACTATATCAATTATTTTCATTCACCACTATCTCATGAAATTTCTCCATGTGAAGATGGTGTTCAAACTTTATTTCATCATTACTCCGCCAGGGGATATTATCCGCTGTCGGTCTCAAACCCAAATAAAGGAGGAGGGTTGCGTTAGGTAGCCGACAGCCAGCGTAAAACCTAGTCGGATTCAAATATGAATTCTAGACAAACTATCTGTTGGGATGTAACCCACATAGAAGTCTAGAATTCATGTAGCCAACCCCACATAGTGGGATAACGACTTGATATGTTGTTGTTGTTGTATTCTTATAGAAAAAGGAGAAGATAAGTGAAACAGATAGGCCCATTGTAAATGCATCCCTAAAAGGAAAAAAAAAAGCAAAAAAGATTCCTCAGTGCATAAGGTTCCCTCCTTGGGAGGCTTGTTGGAAGGTCTTTTTTATGTGGCAGCCTTACCCTTACTTTGTATAGAAGATATTTTCACAACTTGAACCCATGACTTTTCAGTCATAAAGAAGCAACATTACCGTTGCTACCAAGGCTCGCCCTCATTTTAAATGTATCCCTACACTCATTGAATTTGAAGCTTGTGTTGACTTGGTGACCTTTCTAGGAAACTACTAATATTAAAAAGATAAAGAATGCAAGCATATGATAGTAGAATGCAAGCCTTACCCTTACTTTATATGATAAAGAATGCAAGCATTGCAACCCACAACACAGCTGCTTCCAATGTGGGTACAGGGAAGGTTAGGTACACCTTACCCTTGTACATGGATATTATTTCTAAAGTTCTGAACCTGTGATCTCTAGCTAGTCGCAATGCAGCGACTTATGTTTTTTTTTTTTTCTCCTTCCAAAAGTAAATGTAATCAGAAAAGCCCTCAATGAAGGGGTGAGGAGAGGCCCAAAACAAATGGAAACTATCTATCCACAAAGAAAAATTATCTATGAACAAGTGACCAACCAAGACTAGCTATGTACAAGAAAAATCATCTAAGAACAAGGCTAAAGAGGAAAAACAAAAAGAATAATCCTCCTTCACAAAAGTAGGAAATGAGGAGTGTTCCCTTAGGAAAATGGCTTTCTTTCCTCTCAAAAGCTCCTGTATTTCTTTTTTATTATAGATTCCACTTCACATAAGGGGCAGTGATGTTCCATGCTCTCCTATGTCACCGCCATGGACAATTATGCAACCAAGAGCATAAGAGATCCAAAACTGTAGCTGACATTCCACAAGTAACTCTAAATAAAGCAAAAATGAGGCTGCACAACTGACACACCATTTTACAAAGAATAAGTAATCCACTGATTTCCTGCCATCCTTGTGTAATGTCATTTGTATTAGATTAGAAGTTATGTAAACAAATATTCTGTATGCTTGCATTTGTATGTTTCTTTGCTGGTCTAAGGTTAGAATAAATATTCTTCTAAAAGGCATGTTTCTAGAAGGGTGGCTGACCGATTTAGTTAGTTGGTTAGTCTCGGTCAGTCGGTCAGTTAATGTAACTCATGACCCTATAGTCTATAAATAGGGATTGTGGGGCAAGGTAGGGGTGCGTGGTTCATTCCGAGAAGGGTTGTTTCTTCCATTTCTATCTTGTGGGTTGAGATTGAGTGAGAGATCGAGAGGAAGACGAATAAGTCTTGTAATCTCGGGAATCATGGTAGCTTTCAGGGTATATGGGCTAGGTGGATTCGGGAACTCTTTGTAATCATTCTCAAGTGTGTTTTCAAGATAGTGGATTGGAAGGAGGCACTTTAGTCTGGACGTAGGTCTCATTTTTGAGACCGAACTAGGATAAATCTTGTGTTCTTTACTATTTTTGTTATCCTTGTTATTTTCGCCTATATCGTTTGTGTTCTTGGGGTTTGGTGAGTGATTTCAGTGAGTCATTGGGTTGAGAGAATCAGTGGGATTGCTGTGTTCTACTCTTAACACTTGCATATATAGCACCTATCAATAAAAAAATGTCTTCTTATCCTAAGATTTTTACTAGTAAGAATATGGCCAAGTGATGTAATCCAAACAAAAAAGGGCCATCTTGGGAGATGCTCTAGAACTCCAGATATCCTTCCTATGAAACTGAGCAACACCACTATATATATGAATGTTTTTGTTAAATTATTAATACACTATCTTGGAAAATAGGAACATTAACAGGCAAAGCTATGGAAGTGGTGGATGTGATGATTAGGAGAAAAAATAATATTATGTGCCTTCAAGAGACGAGATGGGTAGGGAAAAAAGCAAAAATTTTATCAGAAGCTGGATATAAACTATGGTACACAGGAACTGATCGAGCGAAAAATGGAGATCGAGCGAAAAATGGAGTAGGGATTATTATGGATAAAAGCTTAATAGATGAGGTAGTGGATGTAAAGAGAATAGAGGATAGGATTATTATGGTGAAGATTAGTCTAGGAAGAATAACTATGAATATCTTTAGTACATATGCACCACAAGCAGGGTTAGGTGATGAGATAAAAGCAAAATTCTGGGAGGACCTAGAGGGACTTATACAAATGATACCAAGAGGAGAGAAAGTGATTATAGGAGGTGACTTAAATGGGCACGTGGGTAGAGACGGAAACGGATATAGAGAGGTACATGGAGGGTATGGATTCGGGGAAATTAATAATGAGGGTAAATCTATTCTAGATTTTGCTATGGCATATGGGCTCATTATAACCAATACGAGGTTCAAAAAACGGGACGAACACTTAATCACATATAAAAATATCAGTTCAAGCACCCAAATAGATTACTTCCTCATGAGACAAGAGGATCGGTTATGTTGTAGGGATTGTAAGGTAATACCGGGAGAGTGTTTGACTACTCAACATAGACTTCTAGTACTTGACGTCCAAGTAAGAAATTGGAAGAGAAAAAACCATATAAAACAAAATCCAAGAATCAGGTGGTGGAATTTAAAAGGGGAGAAACAACTAATCTTCAAAGAAAAATTAAGGGGTAGAAGGGAATGGAATGGAGAAACACAAACAAACCAAATGTGGAAAGAAATGGCTAATGCTCTGAGAAGCACGGCAAAGGTAGTCCTTGGAGAGACAAATGGTAGAGCCCCTAACCTTAAGGAGTCTTGGTGGTGGAATGAAGATGTACAATTGAAAATTAAAAATAAGAAAACTTGCTATAAGGCGGTATATCAATGCAACAATGAAGAAAATCAAAAAAATTATAAAGAAACAAAAAAGGCAGCAAAAAGAGCTGTTAGTGAAGCAAGGTCAAAAGCATATGAGAATCTATATAAACGACTTGATACAAAAGATGGAGAAATGGATATATATAAATTAGCTAAAGCAAGAGAAAGAAAAACATGGGATTTAAATCAAGTGAAATGTATAAAAGATGACAATCAAAATGTTTTAGTAAATGAGGGAGTGATTAAGGAGAGATGGAAGGAGTATTTCACAAAATTATTCAATGATGGTGGTGACACAAGAGTTAGGTTGGGACATCTTAGTAACTCCGAAGGGAATGTGAGCTACACATTCTATCGACGCATAAGTTCAAATGAAATAAGGCAAGCTTTAAAAAAGATGAAAAATCATAAGGCAGTGGGACCAGATAATATACCAATAGAAGCATGGAAATGCATGGGAGAAGAGGGCATCTCCTGGCTAATGCAACTATTTAACGCAATCCTTAAATCAAAAAAGATGCCAGATGAGTGGAGGAAGAGTACTTTGGTTCCTATATACAAGAACAAAGGAGATGTTCAAAACTGTGAAAATTATAGAGGAATTAAGTTAATGAGTCATACCATGAAACTCTGGGAGAGAGTAATAGAGCAGAGACTTAGAAACGAAACAAATGTGTCAGGAAATCAGTTTGGTTTTGTTGAGAGAGTTTAAATTGAATAGAAAATCTCTCTTAATTATTCCATGGGTTTGAAACCCTATATATATACAAGAAGAATGCTAGTAAATCTCCTAAAAACTAGGAGAGGATAACAAACTAATAATTAGGAACTAATTTACAGATTTATACAAAATATTTAAACTTGATTTATCTTCATGCTTCCTTATCTTCTCATCTTTTAACCGCCATCCTTATCTTTTAAACGATAGGGCTCTTTATCCGTAACACTCCCCCTCAAGATTGAGAATGGATGTCATCCATTCCAAGCTTGCTAGTCAACTTTTGATGCACAACTGTAGGCAACCCTTTAGTGAGAATATCTGCAATTTGTTCACAAGATGATATATATGGAGTACATATTAAACCACTATCCAATTTTTCTTTAATGAAGTGTCTGTCCACCTCAACATGTTTGGTTCTATCATGTTGTACTGGATTGTGAGCAATACTGATTGCTGATTTGTTGTCACAATATAGCCTCATAGGTTCCACCAAAGTGATCTTTAAGTCATCTAACAAGATTTTTAACCAAAGTAACTCGCATACTCCTAGTGCCATGGATCTGAACTCTGCCTCTGCACTTGATCGGGCCACCACATTTTGTTTTTTGCTTCTCCAAGTTACAAGATTACCTCCTAGAAAGGTGCAATAGCCGGATGTAGATCTTCTGTCCACCACTGATCCTGCATAATCTGCATCAGTATAGGCTTCAAGTATCATTTTTTGTCCCCTTTTAAATATAATGCCTTTCCCTGGTGTCCCTTTCAAGTAATGAAGTATTCTAAAAACCGCTTTAAGATGAGTTTCTTTCGGACAATGCATAAATTGACTGACCACCCCCACTGCATATGCAATATCTGGCCGGGTGTGTGCTAGATAAATTAGTTTTCCTACTAGCCTTTGGTAGGATTCTTTGCTCACTTCTTTATCTTCTGGAACCTCCCCCAATTTGTGGTTAAATTCAATTGGAGTAGTAGCAGCCTTACAACCTAGCAGCCCGGTTTCCTTTAGCAAGTCCATAATATACTTTTGTTGAGAAATAAAGATGCCTTCTTTTGAGTGTGCAACTTCTATGCCCAAGAAGTATTTCAGCCTTCCCAAATCTTTAATTTCAAACTCTTTAATTAGGCATTCCTTTAATCTAGTCATTCCTTCTTCATCATTTCCGGACACAATAATATCATCCACATATACCAATAGGATTGTTACTCCCCCTGTGGCCGAGTGATGGATGAAGAGGGTATGGTCTCCTTGACTTTGTTGATACCCTAGGTTAAGCATCACATGGGTAAACCGGCCAAACCAGGCCCTAGGAGACTGTTTTAAACCATACAATGCCTTTTTTAATTTGCACACTATTGTCCCGCAAATATCTGCACTATAGCCTGGTGGTAAGTCCATGTAAACTTCCTCTTCTAGGTCTCCATGCAAGAAGGCATTTTTTACATCATATTGCATCAATGGCCAGCCTAGGTTAGCAGCTATAGATAGAAGAACCCTCACTGTATTCAGCTTTGCAACTGGGGCAAAGGTGTCTAGATAGTCAATGCCATATACTTGAGTGTATCCCTTTGCTACTAGCCTTGCCTTATACCGGTCTAGGGTTCCATCAGATTTGTATTTGAGTGTATACACCCATTTGCATCCTACCGATTTTTTTCCTTTGGGTAAGTGGACAAGTTCCCAAGTGTTGTTTTTGTCAAGGGCTGCCATCTCAACTTCCATGGCAGACCTCCAATTCTCATCCCTTATTGCTTCAGAAAAATGTTGAGGGATTGGAATGGTATGTAAGCTGGTTAGGAAGGTTTTGTGTTGGGTAGACAGTTTAGAATAGGATAGGACCAGGTGTAAAGGATGCTGAGTGCAGGCCCGGGTGCCTTTTCGGAGGGCTATAGGCCATTCCAGCTCACTAGGTGAAAAGGTAGGGTCATTTGGAGGTGTGTGATGTTCAATGATAGATGCAGTGAAGTCAAGAGGATTGTTACCTGCTGGTGTCTCAGGAGAACTGCTGGTGCCAGTGTTGTGAACAGGTTCAGAGGAGGAAGTAGGTGCTGGGATCTGTACTGGGCTAGTAGCCAGCTTCTGCCGCCTTGAGTAGACCTGTAAGGGAGGAGTATTTGGTGAGGTTTCCTCTAGAGTCTTGTCTGGTGTATCTGCTGTAGTAACCGGATCTGTTGAAGAGGGATTTTGAGGTGAGGGATCTAGATCAGGTAGAAATATAACTGGATTTTCTTGGGCAGATTTTGTGTTGGCATGAGAGTGATCAAAATAGGGGGAGTTTTCCACAAAAGTGACATCAGCCGAGACAAAGAACTTTTTGGAGGGAGGGTGGTAACACCTATAGCCCTTTTGGCTGGAGGAATATCCAATAAAAATGCATTTTAGAGCGCGGGGATCTAGTTTGCCTCTATTAGGGTTGTGAATATGAACAAATGAGACACACCCAAATATTTTTGGTGTCCAACAGCTAGACATATGAAAATCTGGAAAGTGGCTGCTTAAGAGTTGAAGAGGGCTATAGGAATCAAGGGTTTGAGATGGCAGTCTATTAATAAGGGTAGTGGCTGTTAGGACAGCCTCTCCCCAATAATTTTTTGGAACATTATGGTGGAAAAGTAGTGCCCTAGTCACAGCTAATAAATGTCCATTTTTCCTCTCAGCCACCCCATTTTGTTGGGGTGTGTATGGACAAGATGATTCATGAATTATGCCTTTTTGTTGGAAAAAATGTGCTAGGGATTGATTGAAAAAATCTTTGGCATTATCAGTCCTTAGCCTCTTGATTGGTACTCCAAATTGAGTACTAATCATGTTATAGAAGGTGGGAAAAATAGTGCTTACTTCAGATTTATTTTTCATAAGAAATAACCACATTACCCTAGTGCAATCATCCACAAATATTATGAACCACCTTGCCCCAGAAAGATTGGGAACATTTGCAGGGCCCCAAACATCACTATGGAGAAGAGAGAATGGACTAGAAGTTCTTTTATTGGATGAGGGGTAAGACACCCTCTTATGTTTAGCAAATTCACAAATAGGGCAATGAAAGTCTTGAATATCACAACTCCTAAACAAAGCTGGAAACATAACTCTAAGAGTAGAAAACGAAGGATGACCAAGACGATGGTGATGTAACCAGATCTGGTCTTTATTAGATTGCACCAAACAAGACACAAGATTCACCTTGTCCTTGTTGTCTTCCCCATTGGATCCCTCAAGGTAGTATAGGCCAGCCCTAGCTTTAGCAAGCCCAATCCTCTTCTTCATCCCCTGTTCCTGAATTTCACAGCAAGTAGAAGAAAAATTAACACTGCATTTGTTATCTAAGGTAAGCTTTTGGATGGATATGAGGTTGGTGAAGAGTTTAGGGACATGAAGAACATCTTTGAGGGTTAGATGGTTACTAAGGATAATATTTCCTTGGCCAGCAACAGTGGTCAAAGAACCATCTGCTAGTGTTATCTTTTTTGAGCTTGAGCAAGGACTATAGGTGGTAAAATAGTGGGATAAAGGGGTCATGTGATCTGTTGCCCCGGAATCGAGAATCCAAGAATTAGATTTGGTTGTTTCTGAAGCATGTGAGGTGAGAGAATTGGAGGACATACCTGTAAGTGCGAGGGAACAAATACCTTTTTCTTTCTTTTCAAGAGAATCTAGAAAGTTTCTTAGCTTTTCAATTTCTGCCCGGTTGAAGTTCAAGCCATCTGCCTGCTCCTTTTGTTCTTCTTGCTTGTGTTCTGTCTGCAGTTGTTGATTGTTGGCTATATAGGCTTGATTTTGGACTCCGACTTGTCCTCCTTTAGGTGGTTTTCCATGTAGCTTCCAGCATCTTTCTATGGTATGCCTTGGTTTCTTGCAAAAAGTACACCATAGTGAGTCTCTATCGCTGGAAGTTTTATCTCCTGCAAACTTCCTTTCCTCCTTAGGGCCCCGATTAGGACCTCTTAATGCTATTAATGCTGACTTTTCTATAGGAGTAGTGTCTAGCATAACTCCTCTTCTCCCTTCTTCAGCCCGGATTAAAGAAATTACCTCATTTAGAGAAGGTATATCTTCTTTGCCAAGTATTTGAACCCTGACTGCATCAAACTCCATATTTAAACCTGCCAAGAAATCATAGGTTCTCTCCTTTTCCACAAATCTCTTATGTAAGGCTGCATCTTCACTACATTTCATCTTTAGACATTGATAATGATCTAATTCTTGCCATAGAGTTTGCAGCATATTAGAGTATTCAGTAACAGATCTTACCCCTTGATTGGTTGCTGCAATCTTAGTTCGGATTTCATATATTTGTGCTGCATCCTTCACTTTAGAATATGTGAGATTAATAGCCTCCCAAATATCCTTAGCGGTTGTAAGAAACATTACCGTATCACTTATCTCGGGCATCATTGAATTCCAAAGCCAAGACATAACCAAAGAGTCCTCCTCATCCCATGCAGCAAACATGGGATCTCCTTCTTTAGGGCCAGTCCCTAAGAGATGGCTTATCTTACCTTTGCCTTTGAGAAAGGTTCGGATAAGCTGGGACCATTTTAGGTAGTTTCTCCCATTCAACCGGTAAGCTGCTTGGAGATTTTGTAGCTCTCCTCCATTACTTGAGTTGCTGGATCCAGTGAATGGAGCTTTTGTCGGACTGCTTGTTTCAACCGCTTCTGATGGAGGATTGGTTTCGGAGAAGGTAGACATCTTAGGGAAACTTCAGATGATGAGCCAGACGGATATCGGGTGAAGAATATCGGGTGAAGAAGGAAAAACGATGAAAGGTTGAAGAAGAAAGTCGTAGCCGACTTTGATTGCTTTCAAGAAACGTAATCAAGAACAGGCCGGAATGGTATTTAGGCAGGGAAAAAGGGGCAATGAAGGCCTAAACAAAATTCCCTAAATACCAGGCTCTGATACCATGTTGAGAGAGTTTAAATTGAATAGAAAATCTCTCTTAATTATTCCATGGGTTTGAAACCCTATATATATACAAGAAGAATGCTAGTAAATCTCCTAAAAACTAGGAGAGGATAACAAACTAATAATTAGGAACTAATTTACAGATTTATACAAAATATTTAAACTTGATTTATCTTCATGCTTCCTTATCTTCTCATCTTTTAACCGCCATCCTTATCTTTTAAACGATAGGGCTCTTTATCCGTAACAGGTTTTATGCCTGGCAGGTCAACAATGGAAGCTATATATTTACTGAGGCGCCTAATGGAAAGGTATCGGGATCATCAGAAGGACCTACATATGGTGTTTATAGATCTAGAAAAGGCCTATGATAGGGTCCCTAGAGAAGTATTATGGAGAGTTTTAGAGAAGAAAGGAGTTAAAATAGCCTATATACAAGCCCTTAAGGACATGTATCATGGTGTAGAGACAAGGGTCAGAACATGCGGAGGGGATACTGAACCATTTACAACTACAATAGGACTGCATCAAGGTTCTGCACTAAGTCCATACTTATTTGCCTTAGTAATGGATGAACTCACTAAAGATATTCAGGCAGATGTGCCATGGTGTATGCTATTTGCAGACGACATAGTGTTGGTGGATGAAACAAAAGAAGGAGTGAACACTAAGCTTGAGTTGTGGAGAAACAATTTAGAATCTAAGGGATTTAAATTAAGTAGAAAGAAAACAGAATATATGGAATGCAAATTTAGTAAAAATGCAATAGTGGATGATGTTATAATAAAATTAGAAGACCAAATCTTACAAAGAAAAGACCATTTTCGATATTTGGGATCAGTGATTCAAAAAGATGGAGAAATTCACGAGGATGTTGCACATAGAATTAAGGCTGGTTGGTTAAAATGGAGACATGCATCGGGAGTGTTATGTGATGGTAAAATCCCATTAAAATTGAAAGGAAAATTTTATAGGAGAGCTATAAGACCAATTTTGCTGTATGACTCAGAATGTTGGGCAGTCAAATACCAGCATGAGCAAAAGACGAGTGTAGCGGAGATGAGGATGTTAAGATGGATGTGCGGACATACAAAAAATGATAAAATTAGAAATGAAGTTATTCGTAATAAGGTAGGAGTAGTGCCAATCGAGGAGAAGATGAGAGAGACTAGACTAAGATGGTTTGGTCATGTGAGAAGGAGACTAAGAGATGCTCCTGTGAGAAGAGTTGATGAAATGGAACAATTAGTCACAAAAAGAGGTAGAGGTAGACCCAAGAAGACTTTGGGAGAGACATTAAAGTTCGATATGAAGTATATGGATCTAAATGAAGATATGACAAACGATAGAAATACATGGAAGTCTAGAATTCATGTAGCCGACCCCACATAGTGGGATAAAGGCTGGATATGTTGTTGTTGTTGTTGTTTATTAATACACTATTTACTCGGTGCATGCATTCATCTGTTATAATTGATTTTTGTTTTAGGTGAAATTACTCAACTGATATCTTGGAAAAATAATGGTGACCAGCTGAATGTTTTTGATGTATAATATGATTGCCATTAGGCTAGTCATAGGATGCTGTCAGCTACAGTTTGTTGGCTACTCTCTGATGTCATACTGTATAACATATGACATGCTTTTATTGGCGCTCTCTCTCTCCCCAAATTGTAATTAATTTTGTTTTATGGACATTCAGGGTTGAGGATGCTGTCATTCGTTATCTAAATCGCAAGCCAGTTGCTGATGGTCCTGGAAGCACATGAATTTGAGATCATGGAGCTGCTCTGAACTCTTTCTTCAATTTTTTGGGGGAGGTCCTCTTTGGAAGTGCTATCCGTATATATCTTTGACCTTTTCAATAGTTATACATAGAGGAAAGGTGCATGTTTACAAGGAAATGTTCTTTAGAGCATTTGGGCATTTCATTTCTATTTCTCAGGCCGTGGAGTACTGTGATTATGCAAATGCCAACAAAGTGTCGTAGTTTGCCATTGCAATACACTCGTTATGTTAGTGATAGATTATGTGCTTAGCTGCCTTTATTAGTTTGTCATGACTGCTATGTCCATGCCAGGATGAATGTATGAAAAGAGGGGGAAGAAAGGGCTGTTGTTCTTTTTAATTTTAATTTGGGGGGCGGGGAGGGGAAGGAAATGAAAACCTCCTGTTTAACTGTTTATCCTGTTTGAATCTAACTGATCTGATTTGGAATATTATGATATGAAGGAAGTTTACTGTATCTGTATATGGTTGTATCCATATGGACCATGTCATTAATGATCAGAGATAGCCTACTGAATTCATGGACAATATATGGCTGTCTTCATATTGAAGGAGTAGTTGCGCATGCAACATAAGATGCTTTAAATTGGGCAACCAACAGTTTCCTTGTGAAAAAAGGAGAATGGTTTTGGAAATAGAAGATCTTTTGCCAAATTTTACTAGTTTGGAATCTCAAAACCATTGTTGATCCATTGTTTGGATGATTGCAACAACTGATGTTCTTCCTGCAGATTTTATAGTTGTTGGACTAGTATGGTTTCTATTTGTTTACTCCCAGGAATGCCAACCTGTTGGCCTGGAACAGTGCATGGAATGCTCGCTCTCCCTAGACTTCCTACTTTCTGCTATGCTTTTGTTCATGTTATTTTCATGATTCACTGATAAATCAAGCTATCCTTGTTTCAATGCTATAATCTGTGGAATGTGCATGCTGCTGCTGCTCCCCAGCCCCAGGCTTCAATGTTCTACTATCGCTTAACTTTTCTTAGCCCTGGCTTGATTTGAAATACTTAATTCATGCCTTGAGATTTCGGGATTATCTTTTCCTAACGCGAAAGAAAGCTGCTAGTACCCAAGAAACCCATGTACAGACAGTCAAGCCAAGAGTCGGTTCTTTTTATACATTTCTAGCAGATTTGTCTGGAATAGAGACAAACATGAAAACTAAAACCATTACATCGCTCTGTTGGTAATAACTTTTGTTGATACATCCCACTACTAAATGTTCGAGTGAAGAACTCGAACATGGACGCGGTGCCATGAATTGTTCAGTATTCCTCTGAAAGTTCCAAATGCTCTTTGCCTCCTCTGGTTGAATGCTTGCAGCAGTGTCCACCTGCCACCCCAACAACACGACACAAGGCACAAGGGTGTCATATAAATTGCAACCCAAACACCGAGGTAATCTTTGACTCAAACTGCATCATGAACTTAATTTGACAGTATGAACCTCTATCCAGCTGCTACTTTGATACTTTAACCCTGATGGTCAATGGCTCTTAAACCAACAGCTAGAGTTTAAAGAATAAAGAGGCCTCGTTCTATTCACTTAATATGATGACTAGTTGCTGTAAAACCTTACCGCTTTGGCAACTATCTCAGTACTACTTGGAACTTGGACGATAGCCTGAAAGAACGCCCATGCCCATTTGTCGCGGCTTGTATCATGGGCTGTGTATGGAATGCCACCCTTTTGGTATCTGGGTGCTTCCCCCCAGGTTTTGCCCCCATCTGGTGATACATCTACTCTCTCAATTCCTCGACCCCCTCCTGACACCGCGTATCCTTTGACAGTTATCTGCATAATGAAAATAAGGAATAATCACAAAGCTATAATCTTACTAGGTGGAGTGACGGTTATCTGCACAGAAAAATGCAGTAAAATAATGGAGCTCAAAGAAACTGCATGTGCCGCACCGGGTTTTAAAATCTGGGAAAAAGTGGAAACTGTCAAATGATTAGAATTTAGAGCTTGCAAGTTCAGAAATTAATGACTGACCTTTCCATCCTTTACAATGCTCACGTCCTCTAAGGAACATATCGCACACTGTCACGAAAAGCAAAAATCCTTAAATTTGTAGTCAGAAGATTATGGCCTGCAGTATTTACTCGAAGGTAGAATATTCCAAGCAGTTGGAAACCCATAAAATTGCTCTTTTTAATGGGGAGATCACAAGTTTGAAGAAGTTGAAACAGTCTTGTTGTAGAGTAAGGGTAGGGCTGTATACAAAAACAACCTTCTCTGACCCTTGCAAGGAAGAAAGCCTCGGGACACCTTTTTTAGTCTTTAAAGTTGAATTTTATATTTTTTCCACGACAGTGCACCACAAGAAAACACTCACTCTGAATTCATGCATCATAAGAGTTATTGCTAGTATTACTTGAAGGTTAACTGTAGTTTGGCATGGAGGGCCTACCTTTCTAGGCAGATAGGTCTTTAATGTTATTACACATCAATCTCTTTTGCACTCGAAACATTGTAATAGCACTTCTTTGAGTGATAAGAGACTACTAATATGAAGGGGGGTGGGGGAGTGAGCAAAACCTCTTTAGCACCCAAAACATTGTAACGAAACTTCTTTGCGTGATGAGAGATTAAATGAATACGTTTGATGTGGTAGGGGGTGGGGGGTTGAGCAAATACCTGAACTGGAAAATCCATTTGAGGAGTCCTTGTATACCAGTCGACGTTGTCCCAATTAACATAAGGTGGAAACATCTTGTAGTACTTTTGCATGTAGAAGCCCTATCAAGTATCAATATGAACTCGATTATTAAGAAAATTGATAAAAGTATATGGTATTAGTACCATAACTAAACAATACTCTCACCTGGCTTTCTTCCCTGATTATGTTGATGGAATCCAACCACTTGACAGAACGAGCACCAATAACACCAGGGACAATTGCACGTAGCGGATATCCATGGTCCCTTTTCAGAGGCTACGGCAGGATCATATACCAAAAAACAAAAATCAAATTGGCAATTAACCTGGTTAATTTCAATAAATCAAAAGGCATAGAAACAAAACTGTGACTTGTTGATGATTCTGTATTAGTAGAAAGAATTTATGAGTGAATGTGTTGGAATTGCTTAATGGATGGGGTAAAACACCAACTCAAGAAATAGGCCTTCCAACTAATGGCTTGTGTCTGAAAATTTTGTGAAATATGCCTATCTTGCAACCGACCAGCCCATACGGTATTGGCATCAACATAGGTTAGGGAGGATTACTATATGGCGTCAGAGTCAATCTTGATGGATTTAGCGTTATCCAGAAACTAAGTGTCCATATATGATAATGGAAAGGGAACCTAATACATTACAAAAGGAGAATGGATAAAAGGATGATTAGATCCACATTCGATGTTCTTCTTGAAGCATAGTTAACAAGATCTTCAGGAGAGAAGTTGTTGTCAACTTTTGATCTTATTTTACTATGAATTTTCTTGAGTCACCTACTGGAACAAGTAGAGATAAAGGAACCCAGGATAGAGGTTAAGAGAAAAGGCATAAGGGGTAAGGAAAGCTAGCTAGAAATATGAAATTTATGCCTGCAACAAAAGATAAATGATCGAAACATGTGAATTTGTTAGATTAGTACAAAAACTATGCTCTCTTGCAGAAGAGAGAGGATTCTTACCTCTCCATTCATCTCATACGCTAGTAGAACATCATTCTGGGGGTCAGCTGCCTGAGATAATGGAATCGATGCCTTGTATGGCCCACCTTTTTCCTCCTTCAACCACTAAGCAGTGGCTGAAAAGGGGGCGCAGAAAAGGGAAACATTGCATTTTCAAGGAAAATACAGAAAGTTGCATTACCTTACACTTGTCAATGCTGGCAAACTCAACATGCTTCCCACCTAGTGGGGTAGCACTTGTTAACTTTGCTATCCCAACAAGCTCAAGAACATCTGCTAATTTGGCACCACTCCAGATGACTGCTTAGAAGATAGAAGCAAAAAATGGGTGCACCGAAACAAAGGGTCAGTTTTTATGAGATCCATCACCCCTGTAGTTAATGAACATAGTGAGATGTGGAAATTTTAGTCCTACAATACTCAAAACCATGTAAGTACAATTCAAAAAGAGAATGCAGACTTGTCATTTATTTTTGATGCAGTTGTACTTCAGAAGAAGCAAACAGGAAGTTCTTGTTTGTGCTGCACCGAACTTGCTAGAGTATATATGAGCTACTCAAGCATGGCTTTGTTTGATGTAGCAAAACAGTTGAGAAATTGATAACACTTCAAGTTACATCCTCAGTTTCATGAAAACATGAACAACTATTTACAAGCATGGCCATTTAACTCCTATATTCATGCATCACTTCACACTCGAGGCGTTCTAACATAAATATATAATAGTTGTCCGCATGCAAGATGACTTTGTTCCCATAGATGAATCTCTACATACATGAATCATATGTGCAGAATTATCTTAATTAAAACATCTACAAGGATTAAACTTCCTTTGAAATAGCTAATTTACCTTATCCTTTTGTCATGACTAGAATTAAATTCATTGTTCCCCAGAGGATAGAAAAATATGGTCAAGTGCAGACTGCAGAGTACTAACCATTTCCCATAGCTGCAATATCCCAGCCAACATCATCTATTGTTTCGCTTTCACTCATGGTTGTCCTCCTATTGCCAGCACACTAACACAAAGAAAGTGTTGAATCCAATGTAACTTAAGCAATGTAGAAGCAAAGTATTTGTAGAAATAACACACCTATAAAGTGATGGCAACATTGTATTTCGGGAGGTTCCTATAATATTTTACAGAGAAGCATCAATCAGTCATTTCTTCAAACAATTTAAATGCATGAAAATGCCTAGATAGATCCATCACTCACCTTACATCTTTCATGAACAGTTGCTTGGGAGCCCGAATCAAACCGGTTATTGACACACAATATCTGCTCTAGGCAAACAGATCAACTCTGCAGTGAGTTAAAATTGAATTGCAAATTAAAAGTTTAAAGAGATGATGGAATTAATTAGAACAAAGTGTTACCTTTCCATGTCTTCAGCTATGGGGATTGGCCCATGGTTTCTCTTGTGGAAGAAGTCCACGGGAGTCACATAAGAGGATATCAGAACTGAACGAGGCGGCTCCGCATTGAAGGGCTCCTGCAAACAAGATTCTATTTCAATGTCTACTTACAGTGTCAATTTTGTATACCAAAATTCTCTGAAATTGACATCGTTTCGAATTAAGAACATTACCTTGGCATTGATTCGAAGACAGGGGTGACGAAGGGGTTCCCGTGAATAATCCCACGGACCGCTCAATCCCGGCATTTCCCCTCAAGATCTGCTCTCTCTCCCCCTCTCTATGTACGCTGCGGTCGTCGATGAAGATGATGGTGATTTCCGACCTCCATGTAAATTATATATATATATAAAGGGAGATAGATGCTAATGAGGAAAAAGGCAAATCAAATTAAGGTCGCGACATCGCCGACATGGATCAGACGGTTTGGACAGAAGCGTGGCGATAACGATGATGATCTGATCCGACATTGATCTATGTGCTGTGGTGCGAAGGTGGCACTGGCTGAGCTGTGTGATTTTCAACGACGGGGTAACGAGCTGTCTGTAGCGGGAAGAGACCATGACGAAGAAGCTAATAAGTTGACACTTGGATAGCTGGTTTTCTCCGATGGGCAGGTGGCTTTCTGTCTGACTCGTTGACGGTGAGCTCGATTCCAGCCACCCAGAACCACGTGCCCGACTTCTGGTTTCCATGCATTCGCCATCTTCTACAACCATCTCCATCTTCATTTCATCTTTTCTTTTTTAAATTATATTTCACTAAATAACATGCAAAAAAGATAATTCTTGAGTTTGAAATTTTAGATCATAACTAAATTAATTATAAAGTAAGAAATTAAACAAACACAATCTTATTATAATTTCGATTAAATCAATGTAATTGATCTAATAAAAGTAAAGTTGACGAGAAAACGTATTTATGTAAAGATACGTGTTTTTTTTAATAAATTATTATATGTCATTATTATCTCTTTATCTCTTGTTAGGTGATAAAGAAAACGATTGTCCCTATGAATATGGTGCAGCGATAAAATATTTAGAATTTTACATAAAATATCAAGGTTCAAATGAGTGTAGAGACTTATTATATTTTCGATTAGATCAATGTAATTGATTTAATTGAAGTAAAGTTAATGAGAAAATATTAAATTTGTTAAAGATTAATATGATACGTATATTACTTATACAATGACACATATTTTTTCTAACAAATTATCATATGTCACTATTATTTCCTTATCTCTTGATAGATGATTTAAGTGGTGAGTCATGAACACTAAAGTGGTTTGAGAAACGTGAGCTAAGTATTGTTTTAAGTCAAACTTATAGATCATATATAGAAAATAATTTAACAAAATAATACTTGAGATATTTTAAATTCTGTTATATAAGACTTAAATTTTTTAGAGATAAAAGATAATAATAATCTTAATCTACTTGTTATTCTTTTTTTTTATTTATTAAATTTTAAATATTAATTTAATTGTCGAATATTATCCCCCAAAAACAAAAGCTCTATGTTTATTTAATTCATTTAGGGCTATAGTGTCGGGAACAGACGAAACTCAACCCTCCTCAACCCTTTAGAATGAACATACCGATTTCATACACAAATCATTCGATAGAAACAACCCAAACCATACATAGAAACGTAAAGCAAATCAAAACAAAGAACACAAGTGATTTTACTATGGTTTACCCGTTAATGAGGGCTATGTCCACGTTGAATTCCAAAAAAGAGAGCTCACTACACTAATCAGAAATGGTTACATCCTCCACAAATACATCACGGTCTCGATACTTTATATAAGAATAAAAAATACCCTCTAACAATAAAGTCCCATAATTACAAACAAATATCAAAGGCAAAAAACCCTAAAACTAGAGAGAAAACAACAACCTATACAGAGCTTAATACAACCAAAATATCGAGAAAGAACAAAATACAATCTGATCAGGCGGAAGTTGCCGTGGTCACAATCTCGAGGTATCAGCAGAAATAAATAGGCAATTCAACAGATAGGATAAACTCGGATGAAGGCAAAAGGACAATTGGGCGCCAGTAGCATAAAACAACAAAGAGGGTTGTCGTTTTGACCCTCCAACCCATGGGCAGTTGCCAAAAGGCTGTCCATTCCTTGCCCAGACAAGAACTTGATTGGAGCTTTGGGTGTGGGGGCGTCTGAGATGGATGATTCATCTTTTTAGACAAGAACTTGATTGGAGCTTCATAAATAATGCCAACATATAGTCTTAACTGAATCAAATTATAGATCTCAAATCAAGTAACTTAAATCAAATTGCTTCCAATGAGCTGCTAAAGTTAATGCTTCAACGGCGTCGTTTTCTACCCTTCGGGGAACGAAATCCAAGAAACTGGTTCTGTTTTCTATCCCACATCGCTGAATAGCATGACTGCGCCTGGTTTATACATGTCGGGGAACGGAGAAGGTTTGTCCCTTCGGGGACATCCGATAAAATTGGAACGATACAGAGAAGATTAGCATGGCCCCTGCGCAAGGATGACACGCACAAATCGAGAAATGGTCCAAATTTTTTTTCTCTTTGTCCCGATCGATCCACGAATTAGGTTTCTTTTTGCTTTTTGTCTGCGAGTGGGATCGCCGTGTCGATTCGATATTTGATCGTTAAGGAGGCGTCGGAAAAGATTTTCAGGTAATTTCATATCCGCAGTAGTTTCGATATTTGACGGTTGCTTTGATATGCTCGTATTTTGAAAGAAGAAGTCGAACTTGTTTCAATTATGCTGTTGTCGGTGTTGAATAGCTTGTAATTTTTAAACAAAATTCATAGAGAGAATTCTTCCGTCAGTTCCTACTTCTTCTGGCGCATTGTTATCCTAATTTGATTGGTAGCGTTAATCTTAATTTTATCAAATTTTCGTTCATATTTGTGCTTAATATTACTTGTGGCTTTGCATGTAAAGCATTGTATTGTCTTTAAAAGCAAGAGCTATTGGCAACCACGTATCTATCCTTCCATTAGGAGAACATAGGCCAGTAGTGCTTATCCCCCACTCATTCCAGAATAATCAGCCCCACAGCCTCAGGTTTATCTATTACTGCTTATTAAGAACTTGACCACAACCAAAAGGGCAGCTAGTTTATCCTGGTATTTGGTTTCTTGGATGTTTTGTGGCCTGTGTGAGCTTGCTTTGAGTAGTAAGAGACGTACAGTTCAAAACAAAAACATAGTTAATTTATTCTAGTAGTTGGTTTCTAGGATCTTTTGTAGCCAGTATGAGTTTGAGGGATAACGTTATTAATACTTTTGAGTTATAATGATTTGAATTGTAATACAAAAGTCTAGCTAGTTTATCTTGATCTTTTATGCCTTCACTATTATCGTATTTTTCAATTCAGTGGTTAATAAAGAAATTTTTATGACAGTTTAGAAACTTCTAAGTACCCCTACATCATGAGGCGAGCCAAAACTATTTTAGTACCCCTATCTTACTATCCCCTTGGCATGTAAGGCTCCTACTTGATTAGATGGGAGATTGGATCAGAGTTTCTTAATGACTACAGACAGAGCTATTAGTGTGATAAGCAGCTTAGAGAAAATCATCTTGAAAATGCTGGCAGCCTGATTAGAGCACATGTCTTGCATAAGGTGGTCGATGATTGTCAAAATGCAGTCATTCAAGGTTAGGCAAAATCTTGATGTGGTTTGGTGGTGAGTGGTGTAAATGGATTAGGAAATGTAATGATTGGAATATATCAGTTCTGGTGAACGGTGTCTTGGGTGGGAATTGTGTTACGGAAAAAGGTCTCAAGCAAGGTGACCCTTTTATCGCCATTTATTTTCGTTTTTGGCAGCAGAGGAATTAAGTAGAATGTTGAAGAAGCTGCTGATCTTGGGTTTATTCAAGGTTTATCAGCCGGGAATGGCTGCTTGAGGGTTACTACTCATTTGCAATTGTTGGCAGATGATATATGATTGTTTCAAGAATTAGAAGTGAGTTGGCTTCTTGGAAGGCTG
Source organism: Diospyros kaki (assembly GCA_036245055.1). NCBI lineage: Eukaryota > Viridiplantae > Streptophyta > Magnoliopsida > Ericales > Ebenaceae > Diospyros > Diospyros kaki. The sequence continues at coordinate 39,761,703 of BSEG01000016.1, forward strand.
CTTATTCCCATTGCTGGGATATTGGTTTCAATCAAATCTGTGTCAAGTAATCTTCCTATTTGTTACCCGTTTATCTTTAAAATTCCGGTGGGGTTGTCTTCGGGTTCTGAGGACGTAGGCTTTCTAATCTGTTTATTCTCCTGTTCTGTTAATTAAATGGATGTAACGGAGGTGAATTTATATGCTTACCTGAAGTTATCTTCTTCTTTGAACTGGTTGAGGTATGTCTCATTGATTGTGGAATGGAGCAACTTCACAGCTGTGAATTGGGTTTTATCTAGGAATATTTTCAGTTCACTAGAGATTATCCTTAAGATCAGAATGTTGGAGGATTGTTGCACGCATGTTAATTCATGTTCACATTTTGGGGGAAGCTAATTCTTTAGCAGTTCACAAGAGACAGCTGCTGGTTGATTCTTTGGCCGCCTGATTGGCAGAGGAGCAAGCTATTTGGCTGAGTTAAATGAGCAAAAATAATCGAGACACTCAAGATAGGGTTTCCAGCATGTATCCACTGTATGTATGTAGCATGCACCTATGTATCTGGTACTCATATACTAACCCACCCTTGATGAAGTATTGAAGTGTTGTTCATACTTTCCAGGTATTATATTTATTATGGAGGGTTTTAATTCTGTCATCGTAGACCATATACCGTGTTTTATATATTTGATAGGCTCGAGTTTTATGATTAATTTGACTTTTCTAAGTTTCATTACCAGAAGAATTTTATGTGAAACACATCACATCACAGCGCTCTCCTACTGTATACAAGCTGTTGGTATACAGTAGCAACCATTACAATTCTTAATCTGAGTAGGTGATGGATACCATACTCTTCTCTTCTGTAGATTTTCTTTCACTGGTTAAATCATCATACTTCGTTCTGTAATTTCAGGATATCATTGTCGATATTGCTCTCATATGCACCAGCTGGCAGCTGTGAAGAATATTTCAATTTTTTTAAAAATAAAAAAAGTCAAATGTTTAATTTTTCAAGTTTATACTATGCATTAGAAAACATGATTTTTTTTATGTTTTTTTGAATTTTTTTAAAAAATAAAATACTAAGACGTCTTTAATTATAAAATTGAAGTTGTAATAGTTTCATCGCTGGAAATCCTGCCATTTTGTAGGGAAGAAAGAGGATACAACACTTTGAGCACCAAATACGGCCCCACATACCAACAATCCACCAACTCGACGAGCATTTAAGTGCAGGTAAAAATCCATTGAAGTAGGGTCAAACATTAGAGTCTTCTATACAACACTATCAGAAAGTGAGAAGTGAAACTTGTCAATCTGCACCACAGGACCCCTTCAACCCCAGTACCAAGCCAGGCATGAAAGACTACAATACTTCATAACTAAAAACATGTAAAAATAATGTCTCCCTTCTAGAGAGCCTTCAGGGTGATTGCCTATAGGAGATTCACTGCAACCACCAATGGCTCTTATAGAATCTTAAAATTGGGATCAGTTGTGTGAACATTGAACGTAAGTGAATAGCCTGAAAGAAAGAGATCACATCTTCTTCTAGAATTTACATTCACAAATCAAAATTGGCATCCGGGTTCCCAACATTTGACTTCTCATCAATGAAATTCGCAGTGCACGATACCAAAACCCTCATCTCCAACCATCCCCAAATATATTATTAGCATCTATGCCCATCTTTGAACAGCCAGCTGACGATAGAGTTTGCAAACAAAGTTCAGAATCCAGGAACTTTGCCATAATTGGTGATCCAAACAAGGAGTCCATGCAAAACTGCAAATATGTATTCTCAGCCAAAATTCTTCGATTAGCGAGCATGCTTGATGTTCCTCCTCACTAGAAATGTTGCAATGAAACAATAATTAGCAATCAGATAGCTAGATTAAAATGGAATCCCTAACACTGTTGGAAAGGACAACATATCATGGTTTCACCTTCAGTTAATACAAAGCAACCATCTCTTCAATAATTTGATCAAATGGGCCTGGCCAACCCCACATAGTGGGATTAAGCTTGGGATTATTGTTGTTTTTGGGATCCAGCTACATAGAAACATTCTTAATTATCACCATCCACAAGGCTCCACCCAGGTGTTTTCACCAAATTACCTTCTTTCATCACCTTCCTCAGCCTCAAAATGTCCTCCCATAGTCCAGCCTCTGCATACATGTTGGACAAAACAACATAAACCCCGTGATTATGAGGTTCTAGATCAAGAATTTCTTTCACCACCTTTTCTGCAACATCAAAATCACCATGGCTCTTACAAGCTGCCAACAGAGCTCCCCAAATCACTGCATCAGCTTTCCACACCATTCCTTTTATTAGATCCTCAGCCTCTTGTAGCCTCCCACCTCGCCCTAGAAGATCAACCATGCAGCTATAGTGCTGTATCTTAGGCTCAAGGGAGTACACCCTTTTCATGGAATGAAAAATTAAATCAATCAAGCCAGCATGGCAGCATGCAGACAAAACCCCAACAAATGTGATGTCATTCGGCTTAATCTGCTCGCTCTCTAGCTTCTGGAACAGATCAATTGCTTCTTCAGCATGACCATGAACAGCCAACCCGCAAATCGTTGCATTCCACGTTGCAATGTTCCTTTCAGCCATTCTCATGAAACACTTTCCAGCCATGCAAATTGCTCCATTCTTGGCGTACATGTTGAAGGCGACTGCTGATCTTGGGTTTATTCAAGGTTTATTAGCCAGAAATGGCTGCTTGAGGGTTACTCATTTGCAATTGTTGGCAGATGATATATGATTGTTTCACAAATTAGAATTAAGTTGGCTTCTTGGAAGCCTTAATTTCAACATGTTAAATTTGGACCCAAAAATGACTGAAAATGTGAGCAAGAGCTCCATCAGGAGTGGTATGTACAGTATAAATGCTGTGTATCAGAAGGGGAATGGCAACCTTGTAGGGAATATGACTGGAACCAAGTGTATAGTGTCAATGGTCAAAGCAAAGAAGCCAATGGCAATGGCAACAACAGCAGTAGCAACAATAGTAACAATGACAACACCAATGCAAGTGCAATTGATAAAAGGTTCAAGACTTTTCCTGCATCTGAGACACTTCCAAGGAATGACATTCTTGGTGGATACATTTTTGTTTGTAACAATGACACAATGCAGGAAGATTTAAAGCGACAATTATTTGGTAATCTTCTGTTTACATTTATTTTATATATTTATCATAAACTTGTCTTACTCGGATCATTTGTTAAATGGATAGTTTCATCCATTAAGATGTTGAATGGTTAGCATACTAGAAGCCGTTGTATTTTGTTACTCCCATTTCACATTTAGCACCAGTCTGGGAGTTGACTTGGAGTCTACGGCTTTCATTATCCTGGCACCAATTGTATTCTTGCAATTGAGATTGTGCCCATTCTTCAAGGACTCCAATGTAGTTTTTGGACATGACTTATGCTGGTCTTAATCATATTTATTTCTTTTTCAGTTACAAGTAGTCTTGTAGAAAATTTATCCTTTCTTCCTTTTATTACACTTGTTTTGTAGGTTTGCCACCAAGATACAGAGGCTCTGTGCGGGCAGTAACACCGGGCTTGCCTTTGTTTCTCTATAACTATACAACTCATCAGTTGCATGGTATCTTTGAGGTTTGTCATTTTCTCTTTGTTAGATCTTCTGTTGGCTTGTTCTGCTATGCTCAGGGGAGTGCGATTTTGTGCACCCCATTTAACTGGGGTAAGTTTACCCACCGTCAGTTCCATCAATTAAAGCTGTGGCCATCCATTATTTTAAATTTCTTTTAATTTCGTGGCTTCCATCAAAGTTCTGCCCATTCATTTCTTTTTCTTTTAATTTTTTCACTCTCACGCGGCCCAATGACACCTTCCCCCTCCATTTTCTGGTTCAACTCTCTCACTTTATTTCCAGAGAATAGCTTTCTCTCTCGACGCAGGCTTTCATCTCCGGTAATCTCTTTGATGCATCTCTCTCTCTCTCTCTCTCTCTCTGTGTGTGTGTGTGGAGGCGGGCTTCCATTTCCGGCGTGGTCCAGCAGCTACCCTCACTCTCTTCATCCCCTCCAGTAGCGGTCGCGACGTCCCTTCCACATCCGCCATCTCTTCCAGCAACAACTGCGGCGTCCCCTCCACCTCCGGCAACCCAGCAGCGGCCCTCCACTTTCGGCGTCGGTACTCACATTCTCTCAAGTTTGTGTTTAATTTGTTTTACCTTATTTTTATTTTGCTTCATTCGTATTTCATTGCTTTAAGTTATAAAACCCTAAACATTTGGGTTCTGTGAAGTAGGAACTGCATAAACGGGTAGCAGTCGCAGCATCCCCTCCCCTCCGCCTTCGTATTTCATTCGTGTTTCTAACGCTGGATTTTTGGGTATTGCTAATTTCTTACTCTTTTATATTTTTTATATTTATATTCTGGATGTTTGATACATTGTTGAATATTTGGGGGTTGACAATATTATGGATTTTTTTTTTTTTGGTAATAGTTGTCCAAACAAATTTTGGCCTGATATATTATTAATTTCTTAGTTTTGTTTTTTCAGTTTATAAATTTCGAAATTTCTTGTCTCAATACTTAACTTTGATTAATTGTTACTTATAATTAATCATTAATTAATGTAACCTATAGGAGAAGTATAAAATTAAGACTAAATTTTGATTGAACTACAAAATTGTAGAATTAAAGTTAAATTAAAAATTGTGTAGCTTCAAAGACAATTTACCTACTACCATAGCATAGTACAATAACTATAACACAACATCAACACCATATATCTGTGAAGTGTTGTATATTCGTAATGAATATGTTACTATGTAGATAAATGTCTCGTTCACAATCATATCGCAATCAAATGTCTTAATCAATGGACAACACTTCAAATAATAGAAGTACATCACCAGAGATGAAAGTATGTTATTGTGGCCAGATTGCTCCATTGATTATAGCAACAACCTCCAGAAATGCAGGAAGAAGATTTGTTAGGCATGGTAATTATGGCCCTAAAGGGCGTGGCTGCGAATATTTTGAGTAGTTTGATAATGCTGTCAATGATTGGTATGTTGAAGCACTGCATGGTTTAATGAGAAATATAAATCATCTATTAAGGGAGTTTGCGAATGAGAAGAGAATCAAGAGACGATTAATGGCGCTGTTATTGTTTAGTTGGATAGTTTTTGGATTGATCTTGTACAATTTAATTTGAATGTATGTTTAAACTTTGAATGTATATAACTCCAAATGCTCGTTGGTAGCTAATTTTAATGGTAATTTTAAACATTTTTCCTTTGTAAAATTTGAAACAGTCAATTAAAATTGTGTTCCTTTGTAACATTTTTCATTAATTTACCTGTTACTCTTTTATTTATAGCAGATAATGGGTTTAATTCTAATTAAATTACTTATATATATAATATATATTAGTACATTATTGATTAGATTTAATTTTTAATTTTTAATAATTTAATCAAAATTTAGAACATTACGTAAATTTCAATTCTTCACCTGATCTCATACAAAAATGCCAAACAATTAAATACTAACCTATTTTTTTTTTTGTTATCAACCATGATAAGAGTTCTGGGATAAGCCAACCAAACCAAGAAAGCAACCTGAAGGGTTGTTCTCAATGTCTAAATAGCTTTTAGTGGAAATGTTGTCATGGTCACAAAAAGAGCACTTTATAATGTATTTAACAAAAAGAATCTTTTAACAAAGGCCATCAAATCCAATTGTTCTTAAGCTATGCAAACAGAACATAATTATCAAGCAGACCGTAAAAAATTGTCAAAGAATCCAATTCCTAGTTCTGAAAATTTCTTCTATAGAAAAAGACCAAATACAACCTATAGGAGAAGTCTGAAACCATTTACTAAGAGATAAATCCCCAACATATTTAATAGCTCCAAACTCCTATCCTAAGAGTTGCATTTTGAAGCATATCTGCTGTATGACTTTTGATTATTAAAATTCATAAAATATAGTTAGTTATCAATGTAAAGAATCATATGTCCTCGTTATAATAAATTCAAGAGTATGGAGAGAACTACTGTGGGTTGTTACTTAAATCCAAGCTTCTGTTTACAGTTTATGATTATGTAGGGTAAATCACACTAAATGTCACAAAATTTTGACTTCTTTTTTAATTTGATCACTAAACTTTAATTCTTTGCAAAGTGATCACAAAATTTTAAAATATTTTGTAATATGATCACTAAAGTGATTTTTGAACAATTTTTGATCAAAATTGCTGATGTGGCAATGGCCACATCATCGCCACGTCAGCGCCACATTATTGCCACGTCAGCAATTTTGGCTAAGAATCATCAAAAAATCACTTTAGTGACCACATTGTAAAATATTTTAAAGTTTTGTGATCACTTTGTAAAGAATTAAAGTTTAGTGATCAAACTGAAAAAGACACCAAAATTTTGTGACATTTGGTGTGATTTACCCATTATGTAGCGTTGTAGTTAGGATATCACAATTTATGAGATTGAAAGACAAGATATAAAAAATAGGCCCTCAGTTTGAGAATTATTGCGACAAAGGGACATATCATTTGTTTAAGCATTTGGGACACAAGCAAGAAAATAAAAAGTAAGTATAATTATGTTTAAGAAGCAAAAAACATGAAGACTGTCTTTGCTACATGTCCATAAACAATTAGATTTGCATGGTTCTTTGCTACACGTTCATAAACATAATTATAAGAAACAACTTCAACAATTTATCTGCTCATATCTCATTAGCACCAGCATCGACATTGCTCTCCAAAGATCCTCCATAATGATAATTTACATCATTGACTTGGTCTTTTAGAAATTGCACTAATAGAAAACCATGAGCTCCATGGATCTCAACTCCATCAAAACCTGCATATTAGACAATGAATTATGATACATGAGAAATGAAAGACAAGTAATTTTTTGGAACATATGAAAATTTCCTGTAATTCTTGTATCAAGATGCTTCAAAATCCTCCACAGCTTCAAGTCCTTAAGGAAAACATTCTTTATTGTGGCATTTTCTACCTACGTTCCGATTGATTATTTAACAAGCCCTTCTAAACTTTAGTTCCTAACACAGATATTTTGTTTAAGAATCCTAAGTTCTTGGCAAGTGGAATTTTCACCATTTTTAATTTCTTAACCATCCATTCAGCCTTCACTCAAACCCTTCAAGAATATAACTTAACAATGAGGAAGCAAATCTAGAACTAACAGACGTCCAAGGATATACAATTGATAATATAAACCTGGAGATATCATTCACGAAATCAAACACATAATTAAAAATACAATGCTCATATAATGTTTTACATAAACTCAGCCCACACGAAAATCAGCCCAAATAAAAAGTGCATCATGTTAAAAGAATAAAATAAAATAAATAATTAATTAAATAGTAATTTACACTTAGTGAACCACTACTTTCTACAATGTCGATTAATTCGTGAAGTTTGAAGTTGACGAACTTTGAAATTGTTGACTTCTAGGTATTTTTGGAAGTGCAAATATTTGGGATGAAGAAGCCTGATGAGAGTCCCCAAAATGAATAGAAAAATTATAAGTTGAGATGGTAAAGGTAACATAGAGACTAAATTTGTTGAAACATATAGAATTTATGTACCTTCTTTGACATTGAAAAATCATTTGAGGGGAGTGCCATTTGTTGAGATGCGATATTCCATGGTTGAAACATGCCTTGAGATTGTAAGCTTGCATGTGAATATGTGCCTCCAGGATGCATCAATTGCCAACTATTATTGTTATAATATGCTTGTTGGGCCATTCCAAAAATCCCTACATAAACATAAAAGAAAAATATTAATTATTCACATAAATATAATAAATTTAAGAAGAGAATCAACAACAAACGTTTGCTTTATAAAAATAGAATCATTATTTACCACATCTACAACATGATTAGAGTTCAAGCATCCAAGATTCATGATGTGGGTTGCATTTTTATTATCTACCTTGCCATCCAAAAAATATACCATGTTATTTTTCTTTGTCACATACATACATGAATGACAAATAATACAAGTAAGTTTGGTTAACAACTGACCCATTACTTTCGTTGATTTCTTTTTTCGTGATTTGGTTTTCATTGGACCTTTCATTCTTTTGCTACATTGGCTTTTCAAACGTCTTTTTGTTGAGTCTTTCAATTGTAACTTCTGCTGTATGTTTGATTCTGAATTATGATGTGTGTCAATCAAAATGCTCTTATTCACATCTTGATCGGAGGCTATAGCCAATGCCTTAATCTTTTCTTCCGTTTCTAGCAATAGTGACTTGCTTAATGAAAAAAAAATCAAGACACCTTGAATGAACCCTTGCAATAATTCTTTGTGAAATTTGTGATAACTCAATATAATGAGCTGATAGCATTGGATCATTATCATTTGGTATTATCTCTCCCATGGGATCACAAATAATATCATGTGTTGCTGCCTATGTCCATCTTTTCAAATAATATTGAGAAGGTAAACTTTTGAACTCTAAGTGGCGGAACAACTTCAATGCATGCAAACAAATGATTCCATTGAACTTAAAGTTTCTACATGTGCATGACACTATTTGTTCCAATTGATTGTATGTAAGTGTGTGAATGCTTTGTCGACCTTCAATCTATTTAGCTTTATATGTACGAATAGTTCCATCATCATTATCCAATTCCAATGACAAATCAATAGTTTGCTTAATACCTTATAAAATATTTTTTTTGTGTGTTTTTTTGCAGCTTCACATTCTACAGACCAATTACAAACCAAATTAGGCGTTGTTTGTTGTGTTAAGTGTTCAGCCTCCCTTTTTTTTTCACGACGATTATCCATGGCCCTAGAGTACAGACTTACAAATTCTCGAAGAACAATTCTACCATGACTAAAATGATCCTTCAAAAACTTATTAATGCTCTCACTTCTTTGTGAAGTGGTCATGCCAGCACAAAAGTGAGCATGACTGTATACTTGAGCCTATTTCTTTCTCAACTCATATGTTCTTTACAACCACTCATTACCTCTTAGCCCATTATCTTAAACAATTTGTCCCAACTTTGTTCAAATTCTTCAATTGTTTCAGGATTGTAAATGCAAGTTTTGAATTGTGGTGCAAATGATTTATATCCATTATTACTCAAGTTCTTTGCAACATTTTGACATAAATGCCACAAACACAATCCATGGTAGGCTTCAGGCAATACTGTATCAATAACACTTGATATAGTTACAGACTGATCTATAAATATGCTTCTTGGTTTTTTCCTTCCCATAGCCTCAAAGAAAGTAACAAATAACCATATTACTGCATCAATTGTCTCACTATCAAGTAGACCACATCCAAAAAGTGATGTTTACCCATGATGGTTGATGCCAACAATTGGTGCACATAACATGTCACAATTGTTTGTTTGAAATGTTGTATCAAAACATATTGCATCACCAAATAACCCATAATCACGCCTCGATTTTTCATAAAAAAAAAAAAATACACTGCATATCTCACCATCTTCCCGAGTTCGAAAAGAGTAAAAACAATGTTTGTTTTCCCCTTTCTTTTGTTTGAAGTATTCAAGGAGAGATTCGACATCACCTTTCTTGAATAATTTAGCCTGTGTTCTTTGTAATAAATTGTTGCAGTCAAATCTTGTGAAATTAAGATTTTGGGCTCCACCAGCTTCTTCACACATGTAAGAGAAAAATTGTCCTTGTCTTATTCCAGATGAACGCATTTTGTTCATAAATTCAGCTTGTAGAAAATCGATTTTCCCAGGGGACCTCAAATAATAGGAATGCTCAGGTGGGACAAGATCATGAGTATGCTCTGACTTGAACTCAATTAGTCTATACTTATCATTGAAAATTCGTTTAATCACAAAATTTGCCTTACAATTAAACCGCCGACTATCTCTTTTTCTTTAATTTTGGGTGTCTTTGACTTTTCTAGAAGTGTCCTCACATGAACAAACTAGTGCTTGTCGTTGAATTTTATTTTTGCTCTTGTTTGTTCTTAATATCCTCACACTAAATCCAACCTGTCTTGCATATCTATTATAGAAGTCATATGTTTCTTTTTTTGTGTCAAACGTCATTCTAATTTTTGGTTCTACCTCGCAATCTATATCTATTTTAAACTGATCATTTGAACCCCGACACCCTTTATCAACTATAGGTGATTTCTCATCATCACTAAAATCCAAGTCTTGATTACTCATTTCTTCATCAGAACTACTAATAGTTGCATTCATATTTAGAGTTTTATTATTATCCATGTTAACCTACAGAAAAGTATATATAACAAAATATTCATCCATAGAAAAATATTTCAATATTTTTAATCCTGTTAGAAGAAGTGGTTTTGTGTCTTACCTGGTTCTTTGATCATTCGAGAAAGACGAGGTTGACGACACACCAACAACAGAGAGATGTCGTTGCTGGAGGGGACACCCGAGGACCACGATAGTTGTTGGAGAGGACGTTAGAGGCGGAGGGGAAGCCGCGACTGCTACCTGTTTATGCAGTTCCTACTTCACAGAACCCAAATGTTTAGGGTTTTATAAGTTAAAGTAATGAAATACGAATGAAGCAAAATAAAAATAAGGTGAAACAAATTAAACACAAACTAGAGAGAATGTGAGGATTGACGCTGAAAGTGGAGGGCAGTTGCTGGGGCGTCGGAGGTGGAGGGGACGTCGTGGTTGTTGCTGGAAGAGACGACGGATGTGGAAAGGACGTCGCGACCTCTATTGGAGGGGATGAAGAGAGTGATGGTAGCTGTTGGACCATGCCGAAAATGGAAGACCGCCTCCACACACACACACACACACACAGAGATGCGTGAAAGAGATTACCGAAGATGGAAGCCCGCGTCGAGAGAGAAAGTTATTCTCTGAAAATAAAGTGTGTGTGTGTGTGTGTGTGTGAGAGAGAGAGAGAGAGAGTTGAATCAGAAAATGGAGGGGGCAAGTGTTATTGGGCTGCGTGAGAGTGAAAAAAATAAAAGAAAAAGAAATGAATGGGCAGAACTCTCACGAAAGCCACGAAATTAAAAGAAATTTAAAATAATGGGTGGCCACAGCTTTAATTAACGGAACTGATGGTGGGTAAACTTACCCTAGTTAAATGGGGTGCACAAAATCGCACTCTGCTCAGAGTATATAAACTGCAAGTCAAATTGCAATTAGCTTTCTTTTAATTACCTTTCTTTCAGCTTTGTTGGACAATCTTACATTTGGAAATTTTAATTATTCAAATCAGGATGATAAAGCAAGACTGGTTTCTGTAGCTCTTCTTAGTCTTTTTCCAAAATATCTTGTACGATCAAATTTAGGACTATGGGTATTGCTTTGATGTTTTTAAATTAGCTTTGCTAGCGACCCTTCCTAGAAATTTTCCATTTCCTTTTGGTAAAGTTAAAATTTATTGATTAGTTCAGCAGTCTTGACAATTGTTTTTCAAAAATTTATCATGCAGGCAACAAGCTTTTGGGGTTCTAACATTGACCCTACTGCTTGGGAAAATAAGAAATGCAAGGGAGAATCAAGGTTCCCTGCTCAGGTAAAACCTGACTTTGACTTTAATTGTTGATTGTTGATTCTCTCCAAGTAATACTGCACTCTGCAGCCCTGAAATTGAAGTGCAGTGTTGTCTTATACAATTCCTATGGTGTTTTACGGAAATGGGCTCTTTACAAGTGAAACTAATGATTTTTTTTGTTTTTATTTTCTCCTGAATTAGATGAGAATCCGTGTTAGAAGAGTCTACAAGGCCTTGGAGGAAGATGCTTTCAGGCCAGTCTTGCATCATTATGACAGGTTTCGACTCGAGCTCTCTATTCCCGAGGTATGATGAAAAGTCCAGTTACGAGTTGAGGGTCATGCAGATGCGTGTGTTCTTTGTGTTTCCTTGTATTGATATTTTTTATTGTGGTGAAATTGAAACTGAAACTGACTTGTGGGTTCTACAGACCCTGGAGCTATTAGATCTCTGTGAACAAACAGGTGTTTAAAGTGCAGTCGCCAACTCTCCTATAGGAGCAAGTGTCGGTAGTATAAGTTGTAGATCATCTCGTGGTGGATGTTAGTGCGTTTGTTTCTCCTATTTTCTATGCAGAACGCAAGCTTGGGAGACTAAAAAAAAGTTACCCTTGGGCGTTTGGAATGTTTGTTTGTTTGTTGGTGACTGACTAGTAGTAAGCCTTAGTATGGATGGGTTGTAGAGTGGAGTGAAGGAATAAGCATAATTTGTCTTTCCCAAACTGGTAATGTTATTGTTCTGGATAAGAAGAAGAGTACTGGAGAATTGGATATATTTGCGTAGTGGTCGATGGCTAGTTTAGTTGAAGTAAAAGATGAGAATGCATTTCCTTTGTGAAGTTGTTCTGTAGTCTTAATCTGTCAATGCCCTTGCTATTATTTGTTTTCCTCTTTATTTATGTGTGCATGCATCTAATTTTCTCTTCCCTTTGCTGCGTGTGAAAGAACGACCTTTCTAATTGTATGATTTAAATGATTTTTTCTATTTTCTCATTGTCATTATTTAAATCAATTCATAAAAGTGTACATAAATTTATTTAAATGAAAAATTAACTATTTTTACTTTTTTATGAGTAATTTATAGCTCCACAAACTTATAAATTTTTATAAATACCCAATTCACCATCTTCTTAAGTCTTCTTGTCGTGGCCACAACATTACGTGATAAGTAATGTATTTTTTAGATTATTTTTTCAAATTGATTTAACTCATTTTACAAATTGAATTGCGCATCTCATATTATCATTTTTTCTAATCTTTTTAGGATAGATGGGTTGGATAACTCATATCATCTCTAGTATTCTTTTGATGGAATGCAGAATGATGGGTTTACGAGTAGTGTCGGTAACAACTATGATGTTTCTCATGAATTTCAACAATTAGTTATTGTGATAGTTCGTTTGTTTTAAATTAATGTCTACATTCACATCGAGCAACATAAGCAATGCTCGATGCAACCAATAGATCAAACTTGTCTTTTATAAAATATTCTTAAGTTATAATTTATTTACAATATTGCTTAATAAATAAAAATATGATATTAAAAGATATTATAGTAATATTTAAAAAAAATATTAAATTATCTTAGCGAGATAACTGTGTGTGCAGGGTCAAAATTGGGAGAGGAGTGACACATAGGGCTAGCAATTTTGGACACGACACGACATGACATGGAGTTAAGCGGGTTAGGGTTAATCAAGTTCGGGTCATAAACATGTCAACCCGTTTATGACATGATTATTTTTGTGTCTTAGGCGGGTTAACCCGTCTAACCCGTTTAGACACATAATGACCCATTTTATTAAACGTGTTAACGGGTTGACTCGAACACATTAACACGATTATATACGAAATGACATGTTTAATTAAAAGGGTTAGTAGGTTGATCTGAACATGTTAACATGATTATACACAAAATAACACGTTTAAAACTAAATAACTCATTTAACAAGTGACATAGCACGACTCGTTTAAATTAAAAGAGTTAAACAGGTTAACAGGTGACACAACATGACACACACGTTTAGTTAAACGGGTTGTTTCATGTTACACGTTTAATAAACGTGTCGCGTTCGGGTATAAGGAATTTGACACGATTATTAAATGGGTCGTGTTTGGGTTAGCCTGATACGTGTTATACATACGTCTCAATACGACACGATTATGACCCGCTAACCCGTATTGCCACCCTTAGTGACCTGTCCGCGTTGGCCAAAATAAAAAACATCTGACGCTCAACCCAACAGGCTGCCCCAATCGCATAAAGCCCAATAGACCTCGAATTGAGTTTGTTGAAACGAGATCGCACATTGCTGGAGCCCGAGCTCAAATTGCAGGACCAAGCGGGCTTTATACAAGTGAGCTCCCAACTACACTTCGAGCGAGCTTCCAGCGACTCTTGCAGTTCGCCAGCCTAACCGATCAGCTGGCATAACGAGAAGATCATGTGCCATAGAGTATTAATGGGCTAGGGGCCGTCCCAGTTGAGCTATTCAGGTCCAACTTGGCCCAGTCCTTTCAACCCATTTGATCGGCCCATGTCAGTCCCATCCTGGTCCTTTGCAACAACATCATTACAACCATTTCTGGATTTCTGCATGCCCACCTTGGATCTCATCCTCATTATTGACAGATCCCGTCGGCACCTTACCATTGCATGATTGCTCCTGTTGGCGCCGGATATTCTGTTCCATCACCTGCAGACGTACGGTACATGTAGGAGAACGTCTCATTCTCCTATATATCAGTTGGCTCTCCTCAAAGCCATAATACGTTTTTTCTGCCAACTTGCTGATACTCTGCATTTTCTTTACTCACTTACTTACTTGAGCATCAGAGTACTTTGTAGGGGCCGAACAGCCGGCGGATCAACAAAACCAAACTAGATAACCCCTTTCTCCATCTCGGATTCATTGCACCAGTGCGGGCTAACGAATTACTGTCGACCAATTCTGAATGTTAATAAATATAAAAAACGATTGCCCTTATAGGCATGGTATAATGGTAAAACACTTAGAGTGTGTTTGATTGCACACCTTTACTATGGAAAATATGTAATCATTACATATTTTCTATGGAAAGTAATCAAACACTCTTAATTTTTCTATAGAAAAACATATATGGTACAAGCATTTAAAGCTTATTTCCATAGAATTCATTTTCCAAGGAGGTGGAGTGGTTTCTATTTTCTAGGCAATATTACCTAGAATTTATTTTTCTATAGTTACTTTCCATAGAAAATATGTAATGATTACATATTTTTCATGGTAAATATGTGCAATTAAACACACTCTTAAAGTTTCACATAAAGTATCAGGGTTTGAATCAGTACAGAGACTTGCCAAAAGGTTTAATTTCTACATGGACTGTACTAAATGTCTATCTCTGAGCATGTATGAACTGTATCTGTATTTAGATTTATTCGAAAAGTGCATCTGAGGGAAGGTCAATCGTCCTTGGAGATTAGTCGGACGAAACTCGGATATCCCGTGTGAATTAAACATATATATAAGACGATTTAAAAAATAACGCTTGAGATATTTTAAATTTTATTATATAAGACTTAAATTTTTTAGAGGTAAAAAATAATAATAACCTTAATTTACTTGTTACTCTTTCTTTTTTACTTATTTATTAAATTATAAATATTAATTTAATTCTCCAATATTATCCCCAAAAACGAAAGCTCTATGTTTATTTAAATTTAACAAATAATGCCTCAAATTTCAAGTCTCAACCAGGTCAAAATTTAGGGCTATTGTCTTAACCGAATCAAATAATAGATGATCAAATCAAGTAACTTAATCAAATTGCGTCCAATGAGCTGCTAAAGTTAATGCTTCAACGGCGTCGTTTTCTACCCTCCGGGGAACCAAAATCAAGTAACTCGTTCTGTTTTCTGTCCCACATCGTTGAGATAATAAGATTGCTCCTGGTTTATGGATGGCGGGGAGCAAAAAACGATTGTCCCTTCGGGGACATCCGATAAAATTGGAACGATACAGAGAAGATTAGCATGGCCCCTGCGCAAGGATGACACGCACAAATCGAGAAATGGTCCAAATTTTTTTCCTCTTTGTCCCGATCGATCCACGAATTAGGTTAATTTTTGCTTTTTGTCTGCGAGTGGGATCGCTGTGTCGATTCGATTGGAGTTCACCCTCTGTGCTATTTGATCGTTAAGGAGGCGTCGGGAAAGCTTTTCAGGTAATTTCATATCCGAAGTAGTTTCGATAAATGAAGGTTGGTTTGATAGGCTTTTATTCGACTTCTTTCAATTATGCTGTTGTCGGTGTTGAATAGGTTGTAATTTTTAAACAAAATTCATAGAGAGAATTCTTCCATCAGTTCCTACTTCTTCTGGCGCATTGTTATCCTAATTTGATTGGTAGCGTTAATCTTAATTTTATCAAAATTTCGTTCATATTTGTGCCTAATATTACATGTGGCTTTGTATGTAAAGCATTGTATTGTCTTTAAAAGCAAGAGCTATTGGCAACCACGTATCTATCCTTCCATTAGGAGAACGTAGGCCAGTAATGCTTATCCCTCACTCATTCCAGAATAATCAGCCCCACAGCCTCAGGTTTATCTATTACTGCTTATTAAGAACTTGACCACAACCAAAAGGGCAGCTAGTTTATCCTGGTATTTGGTTTCTTGGATGTTTTGTGGCCTGTGTGAGCTTGCTTTGAGTAGTAAGACACGTACAGTTCAAAACAAAAATATAGTTAATTTATTCTAGTTTTTGGTTTCTAGGATCTTTTGTAGCCAGTATGAGTTTGAGGGATAACATTATTAATACTTTTTGGGTTATATTGATTTGAATTGTAAGACAAAAGTCTAGCTAGTTATCTTGATCTTTTATGCCTTCACCATTATCATATTTTTCAATTCAGTGGTTAATAAAGAAATCTTTATGACAGTTTAGAAACTTCAAAGTACCCCTACATCATGAAGCGAGACAACTATTTTAGTACCCCTATCTTACTATCCCCTTGGTATGTAAGGCTTCTACTTGATTAGATGGGAGATTGGATCAGAGTTTCTTAATGACACTACAGACAGAGCTATTAGTGTGATAAGCAGCCTAGAGAAAATCATCTTGAAAATGCTGGCAGCCTGATTAGAGCGCATGTCTTGCATGAGGTGGTCGATGATTGTCAAAATGCAGTCATTCAAGGTTAGGCAAAATCTTGATGTGGTTTGGTGGTGAGTGGTGTAACTGGATTAGGAAATGTAATGATTGGAATATATCAGTTCTGGTGAACGGCGCCTTGGGTGGGAATTGTGTTATGGAAAAAGGTCTCAAGCAAGGTGACTCTTTTGTTGCCATTTCTTTTCGTTTTTGGCAGCAGAGGAATTAAATAGAATGTTGAAGAAGCTGCTGACCTTGGGTTTATTCAAGGTTTATCAGCCGGGAATGGCTGCTTGAGGGTTACCACTCATTTGCAATTGTTGGCAGATGATATATGATTGTTTCAAGAATTAGAAGTGAGTTGGCTTCTTGGAAGGCTGCTTATTCCCATTGCTGGGATATTCGTTTCGATCAAATCTGTGTTAAGTAATCTTCCTATTTGTTACCTGTCTATCTTTAAAATTCCAGTGGGGATGTCTTCGGTGGTGCTTTGAGGACGAAGGCTTTCTAATCTGTTTATTCTCCTGTGCTGTTAATTAAATGGATGTAATGGAGGTGAATTTATATGCTTACCTGAAGTTATCTTCTTCTTTGAACTCGTTGAGGTATGCCTCTTTGATTGTGAAATCGAACAACTTCACAGCTGTGAATTGGGTTTTATCTAGGAATATTTTCAGTTCGCTAGAGATTATCCTGAAGATCAGAATGTCGGAGGATTGTTGCAAGCATGTTAATTCTGTTCACTCAAGATAGGCTTGAGTGTCCAGCACGTATCCATTGTATGTGTGTAGCATGCATCTATGTGTCTCGTACTCATATACTGTCCCTTCCTTCATGAAGTATTAAAGTGTTCATACTTTCCAGGTATTATATTTATTATGGAGGGTTTTAATTCTGTCATCATAGACCATATCTCGTGTTTTATATTTTTTTATAGGCTGGAGTTTTATGATTAATCTGACTTTTCTAAGTTTCATTGCTCCTACTGTATACAAGCTGTTGGTATACAGTAACAACCATTACAATTCTTAAACTGAGTAGGTAATGGATAACATACTCTTCTTTTCTGTAGATTTTCTTTCACTGGTTAAATCATCATACTTTGTTCTGTAATTTCAGGATATCATTGCCGAAACTGCTCTCATATGCACCAGCTGGCAGCTGCGAAGAATATTTCAATTTTTTAAAAAAGTAAAAAAAGTCAAATGTTTAATTTTTCAAGTTTATACTATGAATTAGAAAACATTATTTTTTTATGTTTTTTAAATTTTTTAAAAAATAAAATACTAAGACGTCTTTAATTATAAAATTGAAGTTGTAATAGTTTCATCGCTGGAAATCCTGCCAATTTGTAGGGAAGAAAGAGGATACAACACTTTGAGCACCAAAGACCGCCCCGCATACCAACAATCCACCAACTTGACGAGCATTTAAGTGCAGGGAAAAGTCCATTCAAGTAGGGTCAAACATTAGAGTCTTCTATACAACTCTATCAGAAAGTGAGAAGTGAAACTTGTCAAACTGCACCACAGGACCCTTTCAACCCCAGTACCAAGCCAGGCATGAAAGACTACAATACTTCATAACTACAAACATGTAAAAATAATGTCCCTTCAAAGGCATTGGTGATTGCCTCTAGGAGATTCACTGCAACCACCAATGGCTCTTTTAGAATCTTAAAATTGGGGTCACTTGTGTGAACATTGAACCTAAGTGAATAGCCTGAAAGAAAGAGATCACATCTTCTTCTAGAATTTACATTCACAAATCAAAATTGGCATCCGGGTTCCCAACATTTGACTTCTCCGGCAGCGCAGAACAATGTCATCAATGAAATTCGCAGTGCATGATGTCACCAAAACCCTCATCTCCAACCATCCCCAAATATATTATTAGCATCTATGCCCATCTTTGAACAGCCAGCTGACGATAGAGTTTGCAAACAAAGTTCAGAATCCAGGAACTTTGCCATAATTGGTGATCCAAACAAGGAGTCCATGCAAAACTGCAAATATGTATTCTCAGCCAAAATTCATCCATTAGCGAGCATGCTTGATGTTCCTCCTCACTAGAAATGTTGCAATGAAACAATAATCAGCAGTCAGATAGCTAGATTAAAATGTAATCCCTAACACTGTTGGAAAGGACAACATGTCATGGTTTCACCTTCAGTTAATACAAAGCAACCATCTCTTCATGAATAATTTGATCAAATGGGCCTAGCCAACCCCACATAGTGGGATTAAGCTTGGGATTATTGTTGTTGTTGGGATCCAGCTACAAAGAAACATTCTTAATTATCACCATCCACAAGGCTCCACCCAGGTGTTTTCACCAAATTACCTTCTTTCATCACCTTCCTCAGCCTCAAAACGTCCTCCCATAGTCCAGCCTCTGCATACATGTTGGACAAAACAACATAAACCCCGTGATCATGAGGTTCTAAATGAAGAATTTCTTTCACCACCTTTTCTGCGACATCAAAATCACCGTGGCTCTTACAAACTGCCAACAGAGCTCCCCAAATCACTACGTCAGCTTTCCACACCATTTCTTTTATTAGATCCTCATCCTCTTGTAGCCTCCCACCTCACCCTAGAAGATCAACCTTGTAGCTATAGTGCTGTATCTTAGGGTCAAGGGAGTACACCCTTTTCATGGAATGAAAAATTTCTCGACCAAAATCAATCAAGCCAGCATGGCAGCAGGCAGACAAAACCCCAACAAATGTGATGTCATTCGGCTTAATCTGCTAGCTCTCTAGCTTCTGGAACAGATCAATTGCTTCTTCAGCATGACCATGAACAGCCAACCCGCAAATCATCGCATTCCATGTTGCAATGTTCCTTTCAGCCATTCTCATGAAACACTTTCGAGCCATGCAAATTGCTCACATGTTGAAGGCGGCTGCTGATCTTGGGTTTATTCAAGGTTTATTAGCTAGGTATGGCTGCTTGAGGGTTACTCATTTGCAATTGTTGGCAGATGATATATGATTTTTTCACAAATTAGAATTAAGTTGGCTTCTTGGAAGCCTTAATTTCAACATGTTAAATTTGGACCCAAAATGACTGAAAATGTGAGCAAGAGCTCCATCAGGAGTGGCATGTACAGTATAATGCTGTGTATCAGAAGGGGAATGGCAACCTTGTAGGGAATATGACTGGAACTAAGTATAGTGTCAATAGCCAAAGCAAAGAAGCCAATGGCAATAGCAACAACAGCAGTAGCAACAATGACAACACCAATGCAAGTGCAATTGATAAAAGGTTCAAGACTTTGCCTGCATCTGAGACACTTCCAAGGTATGAGATTCTTGGTGGATACATTTTTGTTTGTAACAATGACACAATGGAGGAAGATTTAAAGCGACAATTATTTGGTAATCTTCTGTTTACATTTATTTTATGTATTTATCATAAACTTGTCTTACTTGGATCATTTGTTAAATGGATAGTTTCATCCATTAAGATGTTGAAAGGTCAACATGCTAGAAGCCATTGTATTTTGTTACTGCCATTTCACATTTAGCACCAGTCTGGGAGTTGACTTGGAGTCTACTGCTTTCATTATCCTGGCACCAATTCTTCTCTTGCAATTGAGATTGTGCCTATTCTTAAAGGACTCCAATGTAGTTTTTGGACATGAACTCATGCCGGTCTTAATCATATTTCTTTCTCAGTTACAAGTAGTCTTGTAGAAAATTTATCCTTTCTTCCTTTTATTACCATTGTTTTGTTGGTTTGCCACCAAGATACAGACTCTGTGCGGACAGTAACACCAGGCTTGCCTTTGTTTCTCTATAACTATACGACTCATCAGTTGCTTGGTATCTTTGAGGTTTGTCAGTTACTCTTTGTTAGACCTTCTGTTGGCTTGTTCTGCTATGCTTAGGTTACAAAGACTGCTAGTCAAATTGCAATTAGTTTTCTTTTAATTACCTTTCTTTTCAGCTTTGTTGGACAATCTTACATTTGGAAATCTTGATTATTCAAATCAGGATGATAAAGCAAGACTGGTTTCTGTAGCTCTTCTTAGTCTTTTTCCAAATGTTCTTGTATGATCTAATTTAGGATTATGGGTATTGCTTTGATTGTTTTTAAATTAGCCTTGCTGGAAACCCTTCCTAGAAATTTTCCATTTCCTTTTTGTAAAGTTAGAATTTATTGATTGGTTCAGCAGTCCTGACAATTGTTTTCAAAAAATTTATCATGCAGGCAGCGAGCTTTGGGGGTTCTAACATTGACCCTACTGCTTGGGAAGATAAGAAATGCAAGGGAGAATCAAGGTTCCCTGCTCAGGTAAAACCTGACTTTGTGGAGAACTTTAATTGTTGATTATTGATTCTCTCCAAGTGATATTGCACTCTGCAGCCCTGAAATTGAAGTGCAGTGTTGTCTCTTATACAATTCCTATGGTGTTTTATGGAAATGGGCTCATTACGAGTGAAACTGATGATTTTTTTGTTTTTATTTTCTGCTGAATTAGGTGAGAATCCGTGTTAGAAGAGTCTGCAAGGCCTTGGAGGAAGATGCTTTCAGGCCAGTCTTGCATCATTATGATGGCCCCAAGTTTCGACTTGAGCTCTCAGTTCTCGAGGTATGTGTTGGAAAATTTGGTGCGGCACATGTGGAAAATGTGCCTTTTAAAATTTGTGCTTGTTCAAGCAAGTAATAAAATCTGGGAAAATGTGGAAACTGTCAAATGATTAGAATTTAGAGCTTGTAAGCTTAGAAATTAATGATTGACCTTTCCATCCTTTACAATGCTCACGTCCTCTAAGGAACATATCGCACACCGTCACAAAAAGTAAAAGTCCTTAAATTTTTAGTCAGAAGATTGCGGCCTGCAATATTTACTTGAAGGTAGAATATTCCTAGCAGTTGGAAACCCATAAAATTGCTCTTTTTAATGAGGAGATCACAAGTTTGAAATTGTTAAAACAGTCTTGTTGTAGAACAAGGGTAGGGCTGTATACAAAAACAACCTTCTCTGTCCCTTGCACGGCAGAAAGCCTTGGGACAGCCTTTTTAGTCTTTAAAGTTGAATTTTATATTTTTTTTCACAACAGTGCACCACAAGAAAACAATCGCTCTGAATTCATGCATCATAAGAGTTATTACTAGTATTACTTGAAGGTTAACTGTAGTTTGGCATGGAGGGCCTACCTTTCTAGGTAGATTGGTCTTTAATGTTATTAGACATCGATCTCTTTAGCACTCAAAACATTGCAATAGCATTTCTTTGAGTGAAGAGAGATAAGAGACTACTAATATGAAAGAGGGTTGGGGGGGAGGGGGAGGGGAGTCAGCAAAACCTCTTTAGCACCCAAAACATTGTAACAAAACTTCTTTGCATGATGACAGATTAAATGAATGCGTTTGATGTGGTAGGGGTGGGTGTAATATCCAAGAACTTTGGGTTATTATTTTAAAGGAAAAATGAAAATTTGGAGAAAATAGGTATATGAAAAGCCCAAAAATTTTATCGAATCAGCCAAAGGGAGTACCCTGAAGCTTAAATTTCTAAGGAAATAGGAACGCCTTTAACGAGCATATCGAGGCATAATTTTTAAGACAAAAAAAATCGAATCAGAAACTGTTTTCGATACAGTTATAGATTGGGCTGAAAAACTGAATTGTCATGGGAGACTCCCAAAAAGGTAACGGAAGCCTTGGGAATCTTTGGTTCATCGAGTAGGACAACTCTTCGGAAGTTTTGGGAAGAAACCAAGAGGTTTAAAGCTAAAACGGAAATTCGAACCTAAGTGTAATTTCCAAAATTATCAGGGGTCAAAATGACATTTTTTCAAAAGTTTCAAGAGAGAAATAGAAATATTAGAACTTGAGGGACTTAATGGAAATATTCAAAAGTTGAGGGGCTTTTGTGAAAGAGGGCCAAAAACAGAAAAGACAAAACAGTGGGGAGTCTCCGCCCAGGTGTTTTTCACCAAATTACCTTCTTTCATCACCTTCCTCAGCCTCAAAACGTCCTCCCATGGTCCAGCCTCTGCATACATGTTGGACAAAACAACATAAACCCCGTGATTATGAGGTTCTAGATCAAGAATTTCTTTCACCACCTTTTCTGCAACATCAAAATCACCATGGCTCTTACAAGCTGCCAACAGAGCTCCCTAAATCACTACGTCAGCTTTCCACACCATTCCTTTTATTAGATCCTCAGCCTCTTGTAGCCTCCCACCTCGCCCAAGAAGATCAACCATGCAGCTATAGTGCTGTATCTTAGGCTCAAGGGAGTACACCCTTTTCATGGAATGAAAAATTTCTCGACCAAAATCAATCAAGCGAGCATGGCAGCAGGCAGACAAAACCCCAACAAATGTGATGTCTTTCGGCTTAATCTGCTCGCTCTCTAGCTTCTGGAACAGATCAATTGCTTCTTCAGCATGACCATGAACAGCCAACCCGCAAATCATCGCATTCCACGTTGCAGTGTTCCTTTCAGCCATTCTCATTGAAACATTCAAGCCATGCAAATTGCTCCATTCTTGGCGTACATGTTGAAGGCGGCTGCTGATCTTGGGTTTATTCAAGGTTTATTAGCCAGGAATGGCTGCTTGAGGGTTACTCATTTGCAATTGTCGGCAGATGATACATGATTGTTTCACAAATTAGAATTAAGTTGGCTTCTTGGAAGTCTTAATTTCAACATGTTAAATTTGTACCCAAAAATGGCTGAAAATGTGAGCAAGTGCTCCATCAGATGTGGTATGTACGGTATAAGGCTGTGTATCAAAAGGGGAATGGCAACCTTGTAGGGAATATGACTGGAACCAAGTATAGTGTCAATAGCCAAAGCAAAGAAGCCAATGGCAATAGCAACAACAGCAGTAGCAACAATGACAACACCAATGCAAGTGCAATTGATAAAAGGTTCAAGACTTTGCCTGCATCTGAGACACTTCCAAGGTATGAGATTCTTGGTGGATACATTTTTGTTTGTAACAATGACACAGAGCAGGAAGATTTAAAGCGACAATTATTTGGTAATCTTATGTTTACATTTATTTTATATATTTATCATAAACTTGTCTTACTTGGATCATTTGTTAAATGGATAGTTTCATCCATTAAGATGTTGAAAGGTCAACATACTAGAAGCCATTGTATTTTGGTATATTTATATGTCCAAATTGATAAATGGGTGAATAAAAATTTGATTGAAAAATTGTTTTGGAGGTATGTGTAATATAATATATAATTTATATTATTGTAAAAGTAAAAGAAAGAAAAACACAAGAGGCGCACTATGCGCATGTGGGCTGCTAATTGATTCACACTGTGCGAGGCGCACTATCACTATAAAAAATCCGTAATTTAGTGACGGATTTAGAGACAAAAATTTTTCGTTACTAATTAGAGACGGAAATTTGGATTTGCGACGGAATCTTCCATTGCCAAATTTTTTATTTTTTTTTAAATTTAGTGACGGAATTAGCGACGGAATCTTTCGTCGCTAAATAATTAAAAAATTTTAATTTTTTAGCGACGGGGCAACCCGTCGATAAAATTTGCATTTTAATTTAATTTAATTTTTATTTTTTAGCAACGGGATAACCTCGTCACTATTTTTTTTTATTTTTATTTTTTAGCAACGGGGGCTTCCCCGTTGCTAAATTTTATATTTTTTAATTAATTTATTTTTAATTTTTAGCAACAGGTGTTATCACGTCGCTGAATTTTGGATTTTTATGTTTATTTTTTGCGACAGGAATAATCTAGTTGCTAAATTTTTTATTTTTTAATTAATTTATTTTTATTTTTTTGCGATGGGACTAATCTCGTCGCTAAATTTTTTATTTTTTTTAATTAGATTAAATATATTTAGCGACGAGATATTCTGTCGCTAATTAATAAAAAAATTAAATAAATAATAAAAATTTATATTTAAATTAAATATAAAATTGCTAAATAATTAAAAAAATTAAATTAATAATAAAAAATTTAGCCAGTAGTTACAAATGAAAAAAATAAATTAAAAATATAATTTATTAATTATGTATTAAACAAAGGTTAAATAAATATTAAAATATATTAAATGCATATTTTATGCATTTTATTTACAAACCAAAAATATGTAAATTGAGATGATATTGTAAAATTTATAATAACAAATATGTATTAAACTAATTTTTAATCAAATAAAACATAAATATTTAAGAGATAAATTAATTACAATATTTAAGTAGTATATTAGTTGAGTTAAAATTTACAATATTTATTTTTATAAGTATTAATTTATGAATTTAAAATTTATAAACTTAATTCAAAATAAAATTAAAATGGCTTAACAGGTAAGTATGGTATATATTTAATATATGCAGTGTAGATGACAAGGAAGCTCGCAGCTTGGACGGTTCGTGCGCCCGCGCGCACGGATGACCAGAGATCGAAACTGAGTAAGGGAAGAAAGGAGTGCACTAAGAAATTATTCCAGGGTGCCACATGACGGCTCAAGGCGGCGCCACGTGGCAAGGCAGCGTGCATGACCTTCTAGAGCGGGCTATAATTTTTTTTTTAAAATTAAGTTAGTGACAAAAACAGTTCCGTCGCTGATTAGCGACGGAACTTTTTCTATTGCTAAAATAATATTTAATTTTTTTTAAAAAAATATTTTTTATTTTTAAATTAGCGACAAAAATTTTCGTCACTGATTTTTCCCGTCGTTAAATTCCGTCGCTAAATTTAGCGACGGGAATCTTCCCGTCGCTAAACTTTTTAGCGACGGATTTTTCCGTCACTAAATTCCGTTTTTCTTGTAGTGTATGTGCAATTTGAAAGTGTGGGTGGCTATGAAATTAATAATGCATAATACTATTTCAATAGTGTTGGATATTGATTCAAAGTTGCTGATTTAGTGGGTTGATTGGGTCAAAATTCTGTTTACTAATTTAGTGGGTTGAGATAATTTCATTTTTTTTTTTAAATTTAAGTCCAACAATAAATCTTATTTTTCTTGTTATTCAATTGACATGTATTGTCTATTTAAAGGCATGATGATATGAATAAAATTAATGTGATTACAGTCTTCACATTCATCCACTAAATCAGCAACTTTGAATTAAGACACTCAAGATAGGCTCGAGTGTCCAGCAGGTTTCCATTGTACGCGTGTAGCATGCACCTATGTGTCTGGTACTAATATACCATCCCTTCTTTGATGAAGTATTCAAGTGTTCATACTTTCCTGGTATTATATTTATTATGGAGGGTTTTAATTCTGTCATCATAGACCATATCTCGTGTTTTATATTTTTTTTATAGACTTCAGTTTTATGATTAATCTGACTTTTCTAAGTTTCATTACCAAAAGAATTTTATGTGAAACACATCACCTCACAGCTTGCTCCTACTGTATACAAGCTGTTGGTATACAGTAGCAACCATTACAATTCTTAGGGTCTGTTTAGCTAGGCTTTTATTTTTAGAGCTTTTAAGCTGGGTAGTATTTAAGTTGTTTATAGCGTGTAAGCTGATAATATATTTGAATAAATATATTTTTAAACTATCAGATAATAGTTATGTGTGTGGTTTGAAAAAGCTGATAAACTATTATAACTTGATAAAAAGATAAAAATAGATATGTTATTAAATAATGTAAAATTTTATCATTAGATGTTGATAAATTATATATAATTATTAAAAATATAGTAATACAATATTATTATATATATTATATATGTTATATAACAATAATAAATATTATTATATATTATATGTCTATGTGCATTTGATTATCGATTTGTGTTTTATTTGATCTATCTTTGCTAAACTTGATTTGTGTTTGTTAATCTGTCTTTGTTGCTCATTGTGTTATTTGTTGTTTGAGATTTATATTTTTTCTAATTTGTGTTTTGTCTATTCTTTGTTGCTCTTTGTGTGTTTTTTTTTTTTTTATTTGTGTCTTTTAGCATATTTGGTCTATTGGTGTGTTGTTGTTGTGTTTAATTTGAATTGGATTTGAATATTGATTTAACTAAATTTGTTCTTATTATTTTTTTTTTTTATGATTTTGGTTCTTGTAATTAATAAGAGTGTTGATTCAATATCTATGTAGTTTTATTTTTTTTTTTTTTGTTGTGATTTTTGATGTAGGTTGATTAATTGCTTTTTGTTTTCCATAGAAAGGGATATTAATGAATATTACTCTTCAAATTTGCTTAGCGATGATCAGAATATTCAAGACAAGTATGCGAATGTGACAGCCACTCCATCCCAACCTAAGTCATCCCAAGTTAGCACTCGAAGAAATATACGAACAAAAAATTTCTCAATGCAAGAGGATTTGATACTCGTGTCAGCATGGCTAAATATTAGTATGAATGCTATACACGGTAATGATCAAACGAAACAAATGTATTGGGAAATGGTTCATGCCTATTTCCATCAATATAAAGATTTTGAATTTGATCAAAGTGCCAACTCATTAATGCATCATTGGTCTACAATCCAACTTGTTATGAGCAAATTTCAAAAATATAATAGCCAAATAGATGGCAGAAATCAAAGTGGAACAACAGAATTAGATAACGTAAATTCACTCATTATCATTTTGTTAATTATTAATATTATATTGATAGTCAGTGTTATTGACATTGTTTTTAACTTATTAGATTTCTCAAGCAATGGAGATGTTTAAGAGCATACAAAAGTCTACTTTCACATTTTTACATTATTGGCATGAGTTGCGACATGCACCGAAATTTTGCTCAACTTCGTCGAAGAAAAAATCCAAAATTTCTCAAAATACAAGCTCAACAACATCATCACTATCTACTCCTGATTCGGTGAACCTGCTTGATATTGATGTTTGAAGCAACAAACCTTCATTGGAACGACCAATAGAAGATGCTGCAAAAGAATGTGGAAGAAAAGAAGAATGTGGAAGAAAAGATAAATCCAAGATAATAGAAGCTTTCGTTGAGGAAATAAAAAACATATTGACAGAAATGACTGAAAAGAGAACGCAGTCCAAAATGATATTAATTGAACAAACGAATGAGATGTTCAGGTTGAAAAAAGAAAAGGTAGAACTAGCTAGGGAGAAGATAGAATTAGAAAGAAGAAAGGAAGAGCGAGAACAAATGATTTATAAAGAAAGAATTATTGGTTTTGATACTAGTAATATGGATGAACTTCAAGCTAAATATTACAAATCTCTCAAGTTCAAAATTATTTAGAAAAGACGAAATGCAAGGTTTCCAAATTTGTAAATGGATGATGGGTTTTTTCTTTTTTCCTGAAGGTATTAATGTATGGAGTTAGGATTAAGTGAACTTGATATTTATGTTCGCTTGATTTTGTTTTAATCTAATTGTTGTGTTTAGTATTGATGGTTATTTTTTATGAGCGTTGACTTGGGAGTGATTATTTTTGTCTAATACAATAGAAAGCATGTACATTAATTTATTTCAATTCGATTGTTTACCATATAATTTCTACCAATACTCCACAAGATCATTTTGGAGTTAAATATGAGTTTTTTTGTCTTGAACTTGATGGTGAACTTGTATAAACTCTATAATTTCATTTTTAAAATTGTGAGACAATTCAATTGTTGGAGTGTTAGCGACCATATCAAAGTTGAAATCCATATCTTCATGAATTGTATTACGTTCATCTTCAACTATCATATTGTACAATATTATATAGGTTGTCATTATATCTTTGAGTGTTTCAACATCCAAAAAGCGTGATGGTCCACGTACTACTGCAAATTATGATTATAGGACTCCAAATATTTGTTCGATGTCCTTTCTAGCATATTCTTGTTGTGCAGCAAAATTTTCTTCTTATTCCCTTGAGAAGATGGAATGGAATGGTTTTGACAAAAGTAGCTAAGGATCCTGGCGTTGCTAAGGATGAGGGCGAAGATGAAGGGCCGAGAATCTCAAGGCTGCTGAGGCTTGTTGCAAGTGTGGTGATCTCGGACGGTATTGAAGGAATGATGATGTTGCTGAGTTGGCGTGAGCCGAGGTCGGGTCTAAAGATTGGTCCTAGTACTAGGTTATGGGCCTAACATTTGGGCTTCTTATGGTTAGTACGGCACAATGTCCATTGATAATGTATTTTACTGCAAAATTGTGACTTTCTGCCAATTCTAAGAATACATGAGATCTATCTAACACATTAATGTAGTTTAATGATCCAGTAATCCAAAAAAGGCATGTCATATCCACAAATCATATGACACTATTGCTTCCAAAATAATGGTTGGTTCATGGGCATGACATGTATGCATTATATGCCATATAGCTAGCCAATTTCTCTACTTCCAATACATATAATCAATGTTGCACAACATTTTTAGAACCCACGTTGCTCAGCAATGGTCATCAACTTTGGAATATCAATATTATTTGGTTATCTCAAATATTACTTGCCAAATACCTCAACTAAAGCTTTCACAAACCTCTTTAAACTCTCTATTGTTGTACTTTCATCAATCTTGATATATTTATCAACATCATTTGTAGGTGATCCATATGTAAACATTTTTAATGCAATGTAACTTTTTGGAGTGATGATAATTGAGGTACTCCTACGGCATCAAATCTTTGAATAAAGTATTGATCATGTGATTCAATTGCTATATGAATTTATAGAAATAATGATCAACGCATATGAAACCTTTTATGAATATATAGGGGAATTAACAAAATAATTACGATAAAACCTCTCATGATCTTCAACTCTATTGCGATTGATGGCATGGTGGTTTATTATGGATCCACTACGACGTGATATAGAGCTATGATTTGTAGACTGAAAATAGAGTTCAACTAAAGCAATAATAATAACCTTCATATCTTCATCGTCTTCAAGTTCTTCATGGATCATTCGAAAGAACATTCATATGTTGTTGGACATGATAGTGAATGTGAGATTATCAAATAGTGATGACAGTTGGTGTTTTAGATTTGTTTTAATTTTTTTAACCAAATGTATCATTTATTTATAAACTATTGGAATATGGTTATTGGAATATAGTCGTTGGAATATGACTCTTGTTGAAATTTTATTTTTAACATATTAAAATTTTAAATTTATTATTATGAAATTATTTTAAACAATTTTGTTAAATAATTGTATTTAAAAAATATTAGTAAATTAATTTGAAAATATATTTAATATTATTTAAAAATTAATACATTAATATTTATTATTAAATTATAAAATAAATATTAAAATTTTGTAGTAGTGAAAATTATTAGTAAAGTAAAATAAATAGAATTGAAATTTATTAATAATAAATGAAATAGGAAGTCTACTTACAGAAAAAAGAAATAGGAAGTCAAATAAATAGGAAAATGGAGAGTCTGGTTTGAGTAATCATAGTTTTTGAGATAAAAAAAATGAGTGAATTGTTTATAATATAATAGAGAACATAACTAAAAGCGTGGTTGGAAACAACCTTAGTGTGGCCATCTCGATTACAATATACACAATGTTCCTTAATTATTTTTCCTTTCTTTTGATCTTGTCATGAAGGAGTGTAAGTACTAGAGGTAGAGTTTTTAGCAAATAATACAAAAGTATCCCCTTTATCAACAAAGGAGGAGGCAACATGCCTATATGATTCCACTCGTAAAATCATAGAATATGCCTTGTTGACGCTAGGCAATGGATCAAGTAAGAGGATCTGATTTTGTACCTGATCATATCCATCGCATAGCCCTATTAGTAGCTTCATCAACTTTGATTGGTTAATTCTACCATGGCATTTGCTGCTCCACATGTGCAGGATGGCAGTTGTTCCAGGGCTACAAGTTCATCCCACAACTTCTTGAGTGTAATATACTAAAATAGAGGAATTGTCTTGTGTAATGGAAGATATCTGCTATTAGAGTTGATAAACCAAAGGGTCGTTGCTTTCTCCAAAACGTTCTGCAATTTCATCTCAAAGCTCATTCGAGGCAATAGTGTATAGGAAGGCCTCGACTAAATCCTTCAAGATGGTGTTCATGATCCAAGTTTGCATCATATAATCACGGCATTGCTAGAGTTCGAAGATTTCTGATCTTTCTTCAAGTATTTGAATTTGACCAACGATAAATCCGAGTTTATATTTCGCTCCTAAAGCTATCCTCTCTGCCCTAGACCATCATTAGTAATTTGTGTCATTGAGAGGAAAAGAAACTAGTAAGATACCTGGATGATCAGCACTATGCAATTGCATTGCATCTCTGACAATCGAAGTGGTACCTCTGTTGTCGACAATGCCTTCAAAACTGTGCATATGTTGATTCATCAGCAACAAGGGAGAGAAACGAAGCTGGATGATTCATCAACAACAAGGAAGTGGTACCTCTGTTGATTCATCAGCAACAAGGGAAAGAAACGAAGTTGGATGATTCATCAACAAGGAAGTGGTACCTCTGTTGATTCATCAGCAACAAAGTAGAGAAACGAAGCTGGATGATGCAGTTGCCCGTGGGAAGAAAGATTGGCTCACAAGGAGGAGCAGAATCAAGGCGTTGGCATTTTGCTTTGATACCATGAAGAGAAGTGGAAGTAAAATCTTATTCAATCAAATTGGTATGTACAAGATCTTCTACTCTTATAATAAAAATGCCATACACAGGAACCTAACGAACTGAACATAAAATAAAGCAACTAACTAATAAAATTGACAAAGTAACTAACTAACAGAATTAACAAAGTAGTTGATTAGGCAATCTTAACACTCCCCAATAGGATGTAGGGATTACGACGACAACACTTGATAACTTGGTACAAACTTGAAAAAGCAATGTCTCTTTCCCAGAGAGCCTCAAGGGTGATTACCTCTTGGAGATGCATTGCAAGCAGACACTGGCAGATGTGTTGAAAGATACACAGAGGGGCTTGAGGGACTTAAAAAGTTCCCACTAGCAGCCATCTTCAAATCACTCTATTCATCATGTAATTAGTCATTTATGCTTTTGCATTCATCTTTCCAGTGAATATATGGTCTACCCTTTCCTTTCACTTAAGTTAGAGGGTGTATTTGGTAATTTAAATTGATCGGTTCAGCAGTGAGTTTTGGGATTCTAACATTGACTTTACTGCAAGGCTATTTGTAAAACACTTTTAGTTGTTGATTCTCAAAGTGATCATTCCTGCACTGTACACTTGTAATTGTACTACAGTATTGTCTCATACAATTTCTGAAATAATAGATTCCTTACAAGTGAGCTTCTAACTGACATCCTTCTTATTATTATTGTTATTATTATTATTCTATTGAATCAGGTGAGAATTCTTGCTAGAAGAGTCTGCAAAAGTCTTGGAGTTGGAGGAAGAAGCTTTTAGGCCAGCCAATCTTGCATCATTATGATGGCCCCAAGTTTCTACACAAACAAATGGTTTGGTTTCACACTACATAAATGCTTTCAACTGCAGAACTATTGTTTTCTTAAAACAAATGGTTTGTTTTCTGTTATATATATATATATATATATATATATATATTAAGGCTCCTGTTTTCAAAGGGTATGGGCTATGGAGATAATCATGTTTTCCAAATCTCTAAATTATTAAAAAAAATAAGAGTTTTCAAATTTTCTTCAATTTAAAAATTATATTTTTCTAAAAAACAGGAACTATCTTTCAACTGCAGAACCCAATTTCGTTTTGCGTAGGGGAAAGAATGGAGCAACAAAGAAAGATTCTTGTGTGATCCGTTTTGCAGGGAGAGCAATGGCATGCAAATCAAAGCAAGGACCAGCGATTGACTTGTTGTATCCATGGCTAAATCAACCGCCAAATGTTCCTGCCAAGAATAGTCCTCTTCACAAACCACTGTCTCCTCTACCCACTTCGCACCTTCGCTTCTTGTGCTCCGCTGCCGCTGAAGCCTACAAAGCTCTCGCTCCTCGCCGACAAGTGCGCGTCGATGCACCAACTCAAACAAATCCACGCCCAAATGATCGTCTCAGCCAGGATTCACGACAACTACGCCGCCAGCCGATTTTTATCCTTCTGCGCTCTTTCGGAGTCGGGTGATCTCGCTTACGCTCTAAAGCTCTTTCAGCTTACTCAGGAACCCAATTCTTTCATGCGGAACAATCATTAGAGCTCTTGCCAGTAGCCCAAAACCCCATGAAGCTGTGTTTCTGTATGCTTCAACTACGTCGTTTTCTATCCTTGTTCTGTTAGCTATCCCACATCGCTGAGATAATAAGATTGCGCCTCGTTTATATATGTCGGGGCACGTAGAAGGTTTGTCCCTTCGGGGACATCCGATAAAATTGGAACGACACAGAGAAGATTAGCATGGCCCCTGCGCAAGGATGACACGCACAAATCGAGAAATGGTCCAAATTTTTTTCCTCTTTGTCCCGATCGATCCACGAATCAGGTTAATTTTTGCTTTTTGTCTGCGAGTGGGATCGCTGTGTCGATTCGATTGGAGTTCACTCTCTGTGCTATTTGATCGTTAAGGAGGCGTCGGGAAAGCTTTTCAGGTAATTTTATATCCGAAGTAGTTTCGATATATGAAGGTCGGTGTTGAATAGCTTGTAATTTTTAAACAAAATTCATAGAGAGAATTCTTCCATCAGTTCCTACTTCTGGCGCATTGTTATCCTAATTTGATTGGTAGCGTTAATCTCAATTTTATCAAATTTTCGTTCATATTTGTGCTTAATATTACTTGTGGCTTTGCATGTAAAGCATTGTATTGTGTTTAAAAGCAAGAGCTATTGGCAACCACGTATCTATCCTTCCATTAGGAGAAACATAGGCCAGTAGTGCTTATGCCCCACTCAATCCAGAATAATCAGCCCCCCATCCTCAGTTTTATCTATTACTGCTTGTTAAGAACTCGACTGCAACCAAAGTGCAGCTAGTTTATCCTGATATTTGGTTTCTTGGATGTTTTGTGGCCTGTGTGAGCTTGCTTTGAGTAGTAAGACACGTACAGTTCAAAACAAAAATATAGTTAATTTATTCTAGTTTTTGGTTTCTAGGATCTTTTGTAGCCAGTATGAGTTTGAGGGATAACATTATTAATACTTTTTGGGTTATAATGATTTGAATTGTAAGACAAAAGTCTAGCTAGTTATCGTGATCTTTTATGCCTTCACCATTATCATATTTTTCAATTCAGTGGTTAATAAAGAAATCTTTATGACAGTTTAGAAACTTCAAAGTACCCCTACATCATGAAGCGAGACAAAACTATTTTAGTACCCCTATCTTACTATCCCCTTGGTATGTAAGGCTCCTACTTGATTAGATGAGAGATTGGATCAGAGTTTCTTAATGACACTACAGACAGAGCTATTAGTGTGATAAGCAGCCTAGAGAAAATCATCTTGAAAATGCTGGCAGCCTGATTAGAGCGCATGTCTTGCATGAGGTGGTCGATGATTGTCAAAATGCAGTCATTCAAGGTTCTTGATGTGGTTTGGTGGTGAGTGGTGTAACTGGATTAGGAAATGTAATGATTGAAATATATCAGTTCTGGTGAACGGTGTCTTGGGTGGGAATTGTGTTATGGAAAAAGGTCTCAAGCAAGGTGACCCTTTATCGCCATTTCTTTTCGTTTTTGTCAGCAGAGAAATTAAATAGAATGTTGAAGAAGCTGCTGATCATGGGTTTATTCAAGGTTTATCAGCCGGGAATTGCTGCTTGAGGGTTACTACTCATTTGCAATTGTTGGCAGATGATATATGATTGTTTCAAGAATTAGAAGTGAGCTGGCTTCTCGGAAGGCTGCTTTTTCCCATTGCTGGGATATTGGTTTCGATCAAATCTGTGTCTAGTAATCTTCCTATTTGTTACCGGTCTATCTTTAAAATTCCGGTGGGCTTGTCTTCCGGTTCCGAGGATGTAGGCTTTCTAATCTGTTTATTCTTCTGTCCTGTTAATTAAATGGATGTAATGGAGGTGAATTTATATGCTTACCTGAAGTTATCTTCTTCTTTGAACTCGTTGAGGTATGTCTCATTGATTGTGGAATCAAACAACTTCACAGCTGTGAATTGGGTTTTATCTAGGAATATTTTCAGTTCACTAGAGATTATCCTTAAGATCAGAATGTTGGAGGATTGTTGCAAGCATGTTAATTCATGCTCACATTTTGGGGGAAGCTAATTCTTTAGCAGTTCACAAGAGACAGCTGCTGGTTGATTCTTTGGCCGCCTGACTGGCAGAGGAGCAAGCTATTTGGCTGAGTTAAATGAGCAAAAATAATTAAGACACTCAAGATAGGGTGTCCAGCATGTATCCACTCTATGTATGTAGCATGCACGTATGTATCTGGTACTCATATACTAACCCACCCTTGATGAAGTATTGAAGTGTTGTTCATACTTTCCAGGTATTATATTTATTATTGAGGGATTTAATTCTTTCATAGTAGACCATATACCGTGTTTTATATTTTTGATAGGCTCAAGTTTTATGATTAATCTGACTTTTCCAAGTTTCATTACCAGAAGAATTTTATGTGAAACACATCACATCACAGCTTGCTCCTACTGTATACAAGCTGTTGGTATACAGTAACTGTGAAGAATGTAAGCCAAACCACATTCAATGTAGAAGAACAAAACAAAGAAGAAGAATAAGGAGGAAGAAGACAAGATTACAACAATACACACATGAAACATTAGGGTTTAGAAATAGGACATAAAAGTATATATACAACAAATAGGTAAAAGAGAAAAAGACTAAACTACCCTAATACTAAATACGCTAACAGTAACAACCATTACAATTCTTAAACTGAGTAGGTGATGGATAACATACTCTTCTCTTCTGTAAATTTTCTTTCACTGGTTAAATCATCATACTTCGTTATGTAATTTCAGGATATCATTGCCGAAACTGCTCTCATATGCACCAGCTGGCAGCTGCGAAGAATATTTCAATTTTTTAAAAAAGTAAAAAAAGTCAAATGTTTAATTTTTCAAGTTTATACTATGAATTAGAAAACATTATTTTTTTATGTTTTTTTAAATTTTTTTAAAAAATAAAATACTAAGACGACACAACACTTTGAGCACCAAAAACCGCCCCGCATACCAACAATCCACCAACTGGACGAGCATTTAAGTGTAGGGAAAAGTCCATTCAAGTAGGGTCAAACATTAGAGTCTTCCATACTGTCAAAAGACCAGAAAAAAAATTCCAATCCATTATCAACATAGCCGAACACAACATATATACAGAGAGGTTGCCAAGTTTAGGATATCTCCTAAGTTGGATACCTTCCTAAGTTAGCCTAAATGAGTTAGGCAACTTTCTAACTTAGCAATCTTCCTTAAACAAATTAGGAAGCTGCTTACAAGAAATAGAAGAAAATAAAAGATTCTAATCTACAATTTACAATCAATCAACCAAGAAAAGGAAATAACAAGAAAAGAAAATAATATCAGGACAAATCAACTCATTTGCTAACACTCCCCCTCAAGATGGAGAGTGTATGTCATATATTCCCATCTTGCTGAGGATCTTGTGAAAAACACCACCCGATAAACCTTTGGTAAAGACATCAGCAAGCTGTCCACCAGTAGGAATGAAAGGAGTACAAATTAAGCCATTGTCAAGCTTCTCTTTAATGAAGTGTCGATCCACCTCAACATGTTTAGTCCTATCATGTTGAACCGGGTTGTGAGCAATGTTAATGGCCGATTTGTTGTCACAATATAATCTCATAGGAGCTGTCCATCGAATCCGTAAGTCATCTAAAATAATCTTGAGCCATAATAACTCACAAATTCCCAATGCCATAGATCGAAACTCAGCTTCAGCACTAGACCTTGCCACCACATTTTGTTTCTTACTACGCCAAGTAACAAGATTGCCACCTAGAAATGTGCAATAACCGGAGGTGGACCGCCTATCAACAAGGGAACCAGCATAGTCGGCATCCGTGTAGGCTTCCAAAGACATAGGGCCACCCGTCTTAAATAAAATACCTTTACCAGGAGCACTCTTAAGGTAATGAAGAATACGATGCACAGCTTTAAGATGACCCTCCTTTGGACTATGCATAAATTGACTTGCTACTCCCACAGCATATGCAATATCCGGCCGAGTATGAGAGAGATAGATTAGCCTTCCTACTAACCGTTGGTAAGACTCTTTATCAACAACACCTCCCTCCATGTCTTCACCAATTCGATGATTTTGCTCAATTGGAGTATCAAGAACCCTGCAGCTTAGCATACCAGTTTCTTGCAAGAGATCTAACACATATTTATGTTGAGAAATGAAAATACCTTTCTTAGACCTAGCCACTTCAATGCCCAAAAAATACTTTAGGTTCCCAAGCTCCTTTATTTCAAATTCCTGAGTCAAACACTCCTTCAAAGCTACAATTCCATCTTGATCATCACCTGTCACAATTATATCATCCACATACACTAGCAAAGCAGTTAGTTTACCAGTTGGAGAGTGGTGAATAAACAATGTGTGATCCCCTTGACTTTGCTTATAGCCCAAACCAAACATTACTTTGGCAAATCTTCCAAACCAAGCTCTTGGTGACTGTTTCAGTCTATAGAGAGCTTTGTTCAAGCGGCATGCTAAGTTTTTTCCTTGATTAGGAAACCCAAATCCAGGAGGAACCTCCATATAAATCTCTTCCTCTAAGTCACCATGTAAAAATGCATTTTTAACATCATATTGATACAAAGGCCAGTTTAAAGTGACTGCCAATGATAATAGAACCCGAACAATGTTCATTTTGGCCACCGGAACAAATGTTTCAAGATAATCCACACCATATGTTTGGGTATAACCTTTGGCCACCAACCTAGCTTTGTACCTTTTTAGAGAGCCATCTGATTTGTAATAGTGAAAACCCATCTACATCCCACTGGTTTCTTGCCTTTAGGAAGTTCTATCAGATTCCAAGTATGGTTCTTTTCAAGAGCATTCATCTCAACTCTCATGGCTTCCTTCCAATTTTCACTGCTTAAAGCTTCAGATAGGTTTCTTGGAATTGGTATGGAAGAGACATTGGTTAAGAAGGCCTTGTAAGCTAGGGACATATTAGAATAACTGAGAAACAAGTGTAATGGATGCTGGGTGCAGGCTCGGGTTCCCTTCCTTAGGGCAATTAGGACATTTAGATCATCTAAATTGAGTGTAGATGGCTGATGGTCAACTGGAAGAGATGTTGGTGAAGTAGGTTTAGCTTCAAGAGAAGATGGAATAGAATTCTGGTGGGAGTCAGATGTTGGACTGCACTGATCAGGACTTAAGTTAGATAATTCAGCATGCTTAGATGGAAGTTCTGGGGCTCTCTTTCTTGTATACACTTCCAGTGGTTTAGAATGTGACTGAATAGTTTCTCTTACATCGGTATTAGCACAATCCTGAGGATTAGGACAAGCTGAAAGAGTGGAGGAACATCTAGGACAAGCCGAAGAGGAACATGGAAGAGTAGGAAGATATAACTCCTTTGCATTTCCACCTAAGAAATCAGTCTCCCCATGAGTGTAGAAATTCTGGAAATATGACTGATCTTCCACAAATTTAATATCAGCTGAGACAAAGAATTTTTTGGATGGAGGATGGAAACATTTATAACCCTTTTGAGTAGGGGAATAGCCAACAAAGACACATTTGAGGGCCCTAGGATCCAATTTTCCCCTATGAGGAGAATGGTTATGAATAAAAACTAAGTTGCCAAACACTTTAGGACACAAATTTGTGGGAACAAAGTTTGGAAATCCTTGAGTAAGAAGCTGAATTGGACTTTTGAGACCAAGGTTTCTTGAAGGAAGCCTATTGATAAGATAAGCTGCAGTTAGAACAGCCTCTCCCCAATAGTGTTTAGGCA
Organism: Diospyros kaki; assembly: GCA_036245055.1. NCBI lineage: Eukaryota > Viridiplantae > Streptophyta > Magnoliopsida > Ericales > Ebenaceae > Diospyros > Diospyros kaki. The sequence goes on from BSEG01000016.1 coordinate 39,800,178, forward strand.
CATTATTATGAAACAACAATGCTCTTGTAATTGTTAATAAGTGACCATTCTTCCTCTCAGCTAGCCCATTTTGCTGGGGAGTATAAACACATGATGATTCATGGATTACACCTCTCTCTTGAAAGAAATGAGAGAGAGTTTGATTGAAAAAATCCTTGGCATTGTCGGTTCTCACTCTTTTAATTTCAACAACAAATTGGTTTTTAATCATGGTGTAGAAATTTTGAAAAATGGAACAAACATCTGATTTGTTTTTAAGAAGGTATAACCACATTATACGGGTACAATCATCAACAAATAACACAAACCACCTTGCACCCGAAATGTTAGGAATAGGAGAAGGACCCCATATGTCACTATGAATTAAATTGAAAGGAAGAACACTTCGAGTATTATTAAGAGGAAATGAAGCTCTTTTATACTTAGCAAATTGACAAATATCACATTGAAATTCCCTACTATCTAATCCCTTGAACAGAGAGGGATACATAGATTGAAGAACCACAAATGATGGATGCCTTAAGCGAAAATGATGAAGCCATAGGGTATCCTTATTGGATTTAGCTAAAAAAGACATAGGAGGAACATATTTCAGTTTACTAAATTCTTTAAGATAGTATAGCCTCTCTTTCACCTTAGCATGCCCAATCATCTTCCTCGAGTCCCTTTCCTGAAATTCACAAGAGGTTGGAGAGAAGATAGCAAGGCAATTAGCATCTTGAGTCAGTTTTTTAATAGAGATGAGGTTGGTGTAAAGTTTAGGAACATGAAGAACATCTCTTAGGATCAAATGATTGTTCACACTGATGTCCCCTATTCCAGCAACAGTAGTTAGGGATCCATCAGCCAGAACAATCTTTTTGGTGCTTGGACAAGGCTTGTAGGATAGGAATTTTTGGGAAGAATAGGTCATATGGTCGGTGGCACCAGTGTCAAGAACCCAATCTGGTTTAAAACCTAAATCTGAAACTTCTAAACTGGAAGAATTGAGAGTAATACCTGTGAGAGCAAGATTTGAAGAACTTGCTCCTAGTTCCTTCTCAAGTGAGCCTAATAGGGTCCTCAACTTCTCAATTTCTTCTTGTTTCAGCCCCATAAACTCAGCTTGTTTAATGCCTTTGCCTTACACTTGTTGTCGGCCATTGATCTCTTCCGATCCCAGCTGACTGTTAGCCATATATGACTGCCCATTAGGCTTAGATTGTGGATGTTGTCCTCCTCTAACTGGTTTTCCATGGAGCTTCCAGCATTTATCAATTGTGTGCCTTGACTTTTTGCAAAAAGTGCACCACAAATTATCTCTATCTGTGGTACTTCCATTTGAATCGACCTGTCTTCTATCTTCTTTAATCCACCTTCCACGACCAGCCCCCTTTATAGTGAGTAATGCTGATCCCTCTAGCTGATGATTCTCTAACATCACTCCTCTCCTACCTTCTTCCCCTCGAATAATAGCAATAACTTCATTTAAAGAAGGTAGGTTAGATTTACCTAGGATTTGGATCCTAACAGCATCATACTCCAAGTTTAGCCCAGCTAAGAAGTCATAGATCCGTTCTTTCTCCACAAATCTCTTTTGAATGACTGCATCCTCGCTGCACTTCATCTAGATGCACTGATAGTGATCCAATTCTTGCCACAAAATCTGCAACAGATTAGAGTACTCAGTAACAGATCGGTTGCCTTGTTTTGTTGCTGCCACTTTTGTTCTGATTTCATAAATCTGTGCAGCATCATTGATTTTGGAGTAGGTAGTCCTCATAGCATCCCATATCTCCTTAGTCGTAGTTAGAAACATTACCATATCGCTAATCTCTGGATTCATAGCGCTCCAAAGCCATGACATGACTAATGAGTCTTCTTCATCCCATGCAGCGTACGTGGGATCCTCCTTTTGAGGCCCGGTTCCCTCCAAGTGGCTCAATTTCCCCTTGCCTTTCAAGAAGGTCTTGATTAATTGAGATCACTTGAGATAATTTTTTCCGCTCAACCTATAAACCGCTTGAATAATCGGAAGCTCTCCTCCAGTACTTATCCCATGGCTGGAACCCCTCGTAACAGCACCTATGGCTGTGACTTCGGTCGTACCTTCCGATTCTCCAACGTCACCCATACTATGATTGGAAGGAAAAAATGGATCAAGGTATCTCGGCTACAAACAATCACCGAAACCCTATGGCTCTGATACCATGTCAAAAGACCAAGAAAAAACTTCCAATCAACTATCAACATAGCCGAACACAACATATATACAGAGAGGTTGCCAAGTTTAGGATATCTCCTAAGTTGGATACCTTCCTAAGTTAGCCTAAATGAGTTAGGCAACTTTCTAACTTAGCAATCTTCCTTAAACAAATTAGGAAGCTGCTTACAAGAAATAGAAGAAAATAAAAGATTCTAATCTACAATTTACAATCAATCAACCAAAAAAAGGAAATAATATCAGGACAAATCAACTCATTTGCTAACACATACAACTCTATCAGAAAGTGAGAAGTGAAACTTGTCAAACTGCACCACAATGGCTTTTGCAGAATCTTAAAATTGCCTTTCAACCCCAGTACCAAGCCAGGCATGAAAGACTACAATACTTCATAACTACAAACATGTAAAAATAATGTCTCCCTTCTAGAGAGCCTTCAGGGTGATTGCCTCTAGGAGATTCACTGCAACCACCAATGGCTCTTTTAGAATCTTAAAATTGGGATCACTTGTGTGAACATTGAACACAAGTGAATAGCTTGAAAGAAAGAGATCGCATCTTCTTCTAGAATTTACATTCACAAATCAAAATTGGCATCCGGGTTCCCAACATTTGACTTCTCCGACAACGCAGAACAATGTCATCAATGAAATTCGCAGTGCACGATGTCACCAAAACCCTCATCTCCAACCATCCCCAAATATATTATTAGTGTCTATGCCCATCTTTAAACAGCCAGCTGACGATAGAGTTTGCAAACAAAGTTCAGAATCCAGGAACTTTGCCATAATTGGTGATCCAAACAAGGAGTCCATGCAAAACTGCAAATATGTATTCTCAGCCAAAATTCATCTATTAGCGAGCATGCTGGATGTTCCTCCTCACTAGAAATGTTGCAATGAAACAATAATCAGCAGTCAGATAGCTAGATTAAAATGGAATCCCTAACACTGTTGGAAAGGACAACATATCATTGTTTCACCTTCAGTTAATACAAAGCAACCATCTCTTCATCAATAATTTGATCAAATGGGCCTAGCCTGTAATACCCTGGGATACCGTAAATATCCTGATTATAGGCCCTAGAGAAATTATTAAAATTTTAGTGAATATGTATATAAATTTAGTAGTGAAATTTATTTAATGATATAAGGTATGTGACCCAAAAGAAATTATTAGAGTTTTAAATGTTTATTAAGTATAAATTTATTTTTAAGTTGTATGTAATTAATTTATTTAGTTTAAATCATATAGTATAATTAAAATATGCTTATGTATCAGAAATTATATAAATAGTGCTTATGCCAGAAATTATATAAATAGTATGTATTTTCTTGTTGTTATATGTATATGTGTATAAGTATGTAAATAAGTATAAATGTATATGTATATGTATGTATATATATGTATATATATAAAAAAAAATTTGGAAAAATCGGAGCAGGCACATGGCCGCGCCTGCAACAAGCAATCCAGGGTAAGGGGAGGGCATTTAATGAAGAAATGGCCTTAGGAATGGCCTTTTGGGACATGTGGTGCCCTTGATAAGACCATTCGCGGCAAGTTTTTGACTATAAATAGCCGAGATCAGGTGAAGCCTTTCATTCGAAAGTTGTACTTCAAAGATCAGGTATTTGGGCAGCGTTTGAGAGTTTTCGTGAGTAGGGTTTTGATCCTCGAGGTGTGGGCAAACTTTCTGGAGAGTTTGGTGGCCAACGGAGCGGTGGAGAAGAAGAAATCAAGCTCGTTGGAAAATGCGCAAGTCGCCGGAGCCGCCGCTTCAAATGCTAAATCGAGGTACTTCGTGTTGTTTTTTCTTGATTTTAAGGCTATAATCAGGTTTGGGAGGTCGATATTGAGGGGAGGAGAAGCTTCTTTTGAAGCTTTGATGCTCGGCATCATTGCCGGCGGCGAGAGGGCCGCCGGAGAAGATGATCTAGACGAGCGCATGGCTGCACGCGCCCGCGAGTGGGAAGAAGGCGCATGCCTTCCACGCACATGCCAGAAAGAAAATAAAAAGAAAATAAAAGAAAATAAAATAAAGAAAAAATAAAATAAAAGAAATAAAAATTTTGCAAAAATTTTTATTAAATCTGGAATTTTGTTTATGTCTTGTTTTATGAAAAATATTCTGGAAAATGCTAAATTAGTCATTTATTTAAATAGTTTTGCTATTATGGAAATAAGGAAAAAATAGGAATTTAATTTAAAAAATTCCAAGAAAATTCCAGAATGCTAGAAATATTATTTAAGGAATATTAGTAAAGATAAATTGGATTATATGAAAGTCTAGATAATTATTATGTAATTCTAAAGAAATAAGGCTTAGAACTAAAGAGAAATTTTAGAAAATATGAAAAATAGTAAATTAATATTCTAAAAAATAAATTTAATGTTTTAGGAGTCCTTGAGGGCAAGAAGATTGAGAAATAACCGCTCAACAAGGTTTTCGAGGCCGACACGTTTTTCGAGACAACTTAGCAGTAAGTGTATCGTTTCAAGCTTAGTACGGTTATAAATGTTTATCTTCGAGAATGCTTTCATCATATTGGCATATTCTGATATGTGCCCTTACTTAGATGGTTCATCATCTAATTTGGGTTTGTCCTTGGAACATTCGATGTTCCAGTCGGGATTTGCAGTGATGATACAGAGGTTGAAGATGTGTAGTGATGCGAGACGTCAAGAAACGAGTAAATGTGCCATGCTATGTTGTAATATGAATAGTTTAAGAATTATGTACGTTTTAATTTATCTTCAGAAGCTTATGTATTAACTTTGTAATAAATGTCATGTTCAGTTATTTATATATGTAATGCCATGAGCAGGTTCGATTCAGCTTCCGCTTTATAAGATTGTATTTATCTCTAGTGTATAAATTATTTCGTCAAGCACTAGATAGGCCTTAGGGAATTTCGGAAATAATGTAATTTAGAAAAAAAATAATAATAAGATCCAAATTTCCTAAGGCATAACACGCCCTGAGCAAGTGGAGTGTTAGATAGCCAACCCCACATAGTGGGATTAAGCTTGGGATTATTGTTGTTGTTGCGATCTAGCTACAAAGAAACATTCTTAATTATCACCATCCACAAGGCTCCACCCAGGTGTTTTCACCAAATTACCTTCTTTCATCACCTTCCTCAGCCTCAAAACTTCCTCCCATAGTCCAGCCTCTGCATACATGTTGGACAAAACAACATATACCCCGTGATCATGAGGTTCTAAATCAAGAATTTCTTTCACCACCTTTTCTGCGACATCAAAATCACCGTGGCTCTTACAAACTGCCAACAGAGCTCCCCAAATCACTACGCAGCTTTCCACACCATTCCTTTTATTAGATCCTCATCCTCTTGTAGCCTCCCACCTCGCCCTAGAAGATCAACCTCGCAGCTATAGTGCTGTATCTTAGGCTCAAGGGAGTACACCCTTTTCATGGAATGAAAAATTTCTTGACCAAAATCAATCAAGCCAGCATGGCAGCAGGCAGACAAAACCCCAACAAATGTGATGTCATTCGGCTTAATCTGCTAGCTCTCTAGCTTCTGGAACAGATCAATTGCTTCTTCAGCATGACCATGAACAGCCAACCCGCAAATCATCGCATTCCATGTTGCAATGTTCCTTTCAGCCATTCTCATGAAACACTTTCGAGCCATGCAAATTGCTCACATGTTGAAGGCGGCTGCTGATCTTGGGTTTATTCAAGGTTTATTAGCTAGGAATGGCTGCTTAAGGGTTACTCATTTGCAATTGTTGGCAGATGATATATGATTTTTTCACAAATTAGAATTAAGTTGGCTTCTTGGAAGACTTAATTTCAACATGTTAAATTTGGACCCAAAATGACTGAAAATGTGAGCAAGAGCTCCATCAGGTGTGGTATGTACAGTATAATGCTGTGTATCAGAAGGGGAATGGCAACCTTGTAGGGAATATGACTGGAACCAAGTATAGTGTCAATAGCCAAAGCAAAGAAGCCAATGGCAATAGCAACAACAGCAGTAGCAACAATAGCAACAATGACAACACCAATGCAAGTGCAATTGATAAAAGGTTCAAGACTTTGCCTGCATCTGAGACACTTCCAAGGTATGAGATTCTTGGTGGATACATTTTTGTTTGTAACAATGACACAATGCAGGAAGATTTAAAGCGGCCATTATTTGGTAATCTTCTGTTTACATTTATTTTATGTATTTATCATAAACTTGTCTTACTTGGATCATTTGTTAAATGGATAGTTTCATCCATTAAGATGTTGAAAGGTCAACATACTAGAAGCCATTGTATTTTGTTACTGCTATTTCACATTTAGCACCAGTCTGGGAGTTGACTTGGAGTCTACTGCTTTCATTATCCTGGCACCAGTTGTATTCTTGCAATTGAGATTGTGCCTATTCTTAAAGGACTCCAATGTAGTTTTTGGACATGACCTCATGCCGATCTTAATCATATTACTTTCTCAGTTACAAGTAGTCTTGTAGAAAATTTATCCTTTCTTCCTTTTATTACAGTTGTTTTGTTGGTTTGCCACCAAGATACAGACTCCGTGCGGGCAGTAACACCGAGCTTGCCTTTGTTTCTCTATAACTATACGACTCATCAGTTGCATGGTATCTTTGAGGTTTGTCAGTTACTCTTTGTTAGACCTTCTGTTGGCTTGTTCTGCTATGCTTAGGTTACAAAAACTGCAAGTCAAATTGCAATTAGTTTTCTTTTAATTACCTTTCTTTTCAGCTTTGTTGGACAATCTTACATTTGGAAATCTTGATTATTCAAATCAGGATGATAAAGAAAGACTGGTTTCTGTAGCTCTTCTTAGTCTTTTTCCAAATTTTCTTGTATGATCTAATTTAGGATTATGGGTATTGCTTTGATTGTTTTTAAATTAGCCTTGCTGGCAACCCTTCCTAGAAATTTTCCATTTCCTTTTTGTAAAGTTAGAATTTATTGATTGCTTCAGCAATCCTGACAATTGTTTTTAAAAAATTTATCATGCAGGCAGCGAGCTTTGGGAGTTCTAACATTGACCCTACTGCGTGGGAAGATAAGAAATGCAAGGGAGAATCAAGGTTCCCTGCTCAAGTAAAACCTGACTTTGTGGAGAACTTTAATTGTTGATTATTGATTCTCTCCAAGTGATATTGCACTCTGCAGCCCTGAAATTGAAGTGCAGTGTTGTCTCTTATACAATTCCTATGGTGTTTTATGGAAATGGGCTCTTTACAAGTGAAACTGATGATTTTTTTGTTTTTATTTTCTGCTGAATTAGGTGAGAATCCATGTTAGAAGAGTCTGCAAGGCCTTGGAGGAAGATGCTTTCAGGCCAATCTTGCATCATTATGATGGCCCCAAGTTTCGACTTGAGCTCTTAGTTCTCGAGGTATGTGTTGGAAAATTTGGTGCGGCACATGTGGAAAATGTGCCTTTTAAAATTTGTGCTTGTTCAAGCAAGTAATAAAATCTGGGAAAATGTGGAAACTGTCAAATGATTAGAATTTAGAGCTTGTAAGCTTAGAAATTAATGACTGACCTTTCCATCCTTTACAATGCTTACGTCCTCTAAGGAACATAGCGCACACTGTCACGAAAAGTAAAAGTCCTTAAATTTTTAGTCAGAAGATTGCGGCCTGCAATATTTACTTGAAGGTAGAATATTCCAAGCAGTTCGAAACCCATAAAATTGCTCTTTTTAATGGGGACATCACAAGTTTGAAGTTGTTAAAACAGTCTTGTTGTAGAACAAGCGTAGGGCTGTATACAAAAACAACCTTCTCTGACCCTTGCACGGCAGAAAGCCTTGGGACAGCCTTTTTAGTCTTTAAAGTTGAACATAGCGCACACTGTCACGAAAAGTAAAAGTCCTTAAATTTTTAGTCAGAAGATTGCGGCCTGCAATATTTACTTGAAGGTAGAATATTCCAAGCAGTTCGAAACCCATAAAATTGCTCTTTTTAATGGGGACATCACAAGTTTGGAGTTGTTAAAACAGTCTTGTTGTAGAACAAGCGTAGGGCTGTATACAAAAACAACCTTCTCTGACCCTTGCACGGCAGAAAGCCTTGGGACAGCCTTTTTAGTCTTTAAAGTTGAATTTTATATTTTTTTTCACAACAGTGCACCACAAGAAAACAATCACTTTGAATTCATGCATCATAAGAGTTATTACTAGTATTACTTGAAGGTTAACTGTAGTTTGGCATGGAGGGCCTACCTTTCTAGGCAGATTGGTCTTTAATGTTATTACACATCAATCTCTTTAGCACTCAAAACATTGTAATAGCATTTCTTTGAGTGATAAGAGATAAGAGACTACTAATATGAAAGGGGGTTGAGGGGGAGAGGGGAGTGAGCAATATATCCTATCATCATCATTGACAATCATCATTAAGAAATAATCCTGTTAATACTTCCGAGAATATATCCTATCATCTTCCAATTCTTCTTACGGCTTTTCATTAACCGCAAGTGCCTGAACCGTAACTCGACAGGCTCTTTATTTCCATAACTTGCTGACATCACTCAACTATACTTTTTCTAATCTGCCACCAAGGCTACTTAGACTAACTGTCTAGCCATACGAGAGTTCCAATCTTCAAAATCGAAAATCTCGGATCCTCAATCAATTTGGGCCTGCAGTTTCTCTTACTGCGACCTGGCATCTTGGCACATCTGCCATCATTTGATCCTTTCAATCATGTTCAAGATTTGCACAATTTTTAAAATGACAATCATAACCTTACTACCAGCTAGAGCAGGCAGGTACTTATGTCACCTACCGTACTCTAATCCTTGCTGGATTTCTTTCTGAAACTCTAGAGTCCCATTACGAACCCTAGATCCTCAATCAATTCTTTTCAAGGAAATTCCTCAAAAATCTCATATCGATCAATCCTTGAAGATCTCAAATCAGATCACAATATCTGGTTCCATTTATCTTCCAAGAACTCGATTCCCTTTGCCATTATGGCCTTCCATTCATCATGGTGCATTTGAAGCTCTCTTTGCCAGGTTGACCCCGACAACTTTACCTGATTTTGCAGGTCTATTTTGCACCCTGAACCATAGTTACAACCTTTGTTGACTAGGTTTCCTTATCATTCCTTTACGGTCGATACGACCCATTAAGCACCTCTTTCCTTTTTAGTACCCGAACTCTACCTTGAGTCAAGACTACCATTTCACTATTCATCAGTCAAACCTTTGGACCGGTCATGCTCCACTACCTGAAATCTCATTTACCGAGAATCTACTGACTCTCACATTTCATTCTTCAGATCCAGTTGACTATCGGCACCTGACCATTAAATTTGTTCTTCCTAGGCACTACTCTTTCCGTTAGCCAGCACACAGTTGTCATAATCACCCCCATCATATGGTAGGCTTACTCCTACACCATACGTCAACCCTCACTCGGGTGCATCTCGGGTGAAAACTGCACGGTCTCGTCGTAGCCCTCTAAGAACTATCATTCGTCGTCGTTGCCCTGAGTCTAACTCCTTCTGTAAGAACCTTCATTCTAGGCCCTCATCATGGCCTGGTGATTTCATCACCTCATAGGTAACGCCTACACGGCTCACAAGCATGCATCTTTCCTTTCCATTTCATACGTCAGGTAGCTTTCCTTTGAGCCACCCAACACAACCATCTCATGATCTCATTGCAATCTTTAAATAGGACACACAGTCCATATTTAATCCATCTCTTTTAGATTCCTGAGGCTTCCGACCTCGATTAATCATAGCTAGTGGCACACCTCGCACCCATTGGGACTTAGATCTCCCCTATAAGGTACAGACCCTACTGTGTCGCCCCAGATATTCAGCATCTGATCGTCTCCTCGGCAGTACACTAAGCAACTTAGATCCTGGGTCCCCTGACCCATACCGCGAGACAGCTACCTAGCTTCCCCGTTACGTTGATCGTAAGCTCATCATAAGCCTTCTGCTCGGTCCCTAGATCCAGATCTGTCACTGCGAACACCGACCAGTAGTGCTGTCACCCTGCTAGGGTTCCCTTATTCCGCCTTTGCGAGTCACATCAGTTGCACCACTTTTGCCTCATCAATTGACGCCCTCACGCGCCATCATTTGGCCATCTTTGGCCTCTCGTTTGTCCCAATCCGTGGGATCCCATATCTTATTTTCGGGATACTAAATGATCCTCGAAAATCCTTACCATTTGGTCTTAACTCATCAGCTAGGTCATGCCTCATTAGACTAATCATTCCTGATCCGATCATCCTCGATAACTACCAGTTATCCTATCTTTCCTTATAATGATTTTGACTAATGTCATCAAATCAATAGTCTCCCAAAATCTCTCGGGTCCATAATCATGGTTACCGAGTCATCCTTACATTCGAATCATATCACCGGATCTTAACTCCAATAGCTAGATCATTCTTCCAGTACTAGCTTCTATCAGGCATTCTACTATTCATCGGGAATAGTAGTCGTCTACTGAAATAGTGTCTGTCGTGAAAAGTACACCAGGTAAGTTCCTAGGAAAGAGTGGTGGGTCACAATGGACACACTTAAGTACCAAGTCTTTCCTTAGCCAGAACTAGCCTAGACATGTACTTCCACTACAACGCACTTATTCAGTAACCGTCAATACCCAAATCTTACGATGGCTTTACTTATCTAGCCACATGCGACCTTTTCCTTAGGTTCGCTCTAATATCATCTATACTAGAGTCAAACATTTCCTTAAGTGACTCTTAAGGCTCTTTCATTTCCTATGTTCTCAACATTTCCTCTCTGATACCAACTGTAACACCCCGTCCCATCGAAGGGCGTGTCACTATGTTGGGGTCCATCGTATACATACATAATCCATTTCCTTATACATCAAATGCCGAATGTCAAAGGGAAACCCCCAGCAAATCATTAAAAATACGAAAGCGATAATCGAAACCTGATACGGTACATACCTGAATTCACTTTATATAATATCATAAAGAATTCGTACCATATATTACCATCAAATTCTCAATTTCATAAATACATTGATACATATCTCCCGAGATAACATCTAACACCCTAGGTGCAATCATATGAAACCTCAAATACATACATCATCATTTCTCAATAAATAAATTACTGGAATCTCCTACTGAATCCATCGGCCACGCCATCACGTGCCGTCATATCTCAACCTGCTCCTTGCCCTAACTGCAAGTCTCAACTGGAACGTTGAATGTTCCAGGGGCATAACCCATTAGAAGATGAAACTTCTAGTGAGGGTCCAAAAACATATATATGATGCATGATGCAATAACATGAACATTTGCCCTTAGTGTAATTTCCCGGGCTCGCAAGCCCGGCTAGGAATCCTAGGCAAATCCCGAACCTCTGCAGCATAAGCCTAACGTTATTCCCTCAACGCTCTTGGGGAATTACGGCTACACTCTGGGGGCGACATCCCTTCCCCATGCACAAATATCAATATGACAATAATATCGTGCAAAGCAAATATCAAGACTTTCCATGTAATATGACAAAATGAACATTGCATTCATAAATAGCATGCATATAAACAATCATATCATAAATAAGATAGGACAACTCACCTTTGCCCAAAGATCAAGACACCTCGATAAGCGTGCATTGCCTCGATATGCGTGCCCCACCTCGATTTTTGTGCCAACTCTCAAAAGTTGCACCAACTTCATCATCTCGATCTCCTCAATCATAAAATAATATTTAATTACTAAATATCCTCAATATTCCATTTATTTCCTATTTCCTTTTATTTTCCTTTATTTTTGCCTCTAAAAATCTCAATAATTATATCAAGACTATTTCCTCAAATGTAACTTCACAACAATTCATTATATGCTATGAACTTTCAAGGAAAAATACTAAACTTACCCGAATATTGCGTTTTCACGTAAAATGAGGCTCTTTGGTGCAGAAACCGAGACACGAGAACCTCCAAATCCAAAACTAATTGCACACACTTCAAGATCTCTATTTTTCAGGAATTTACATAATTTTTCCCGATTTTTCTGATGTCGCACGCGCCCACACGCGCCACCACAAGACCACTTACGCGCCTGCGCGTGAAGCCAGCGCGTGTGATGCACGCGCCTTGTCTTCTCCGGCGAGCACTTCGCCGGCCAGCATCGGAATTTGACCTCGATCACACCAGACGATAGCCCTCTTCAAGTCGATCACGGGGGTACCATTCTTGGCCCGAAACAACCACCGGAAGCGTCTTGATTTTGCCAAAAACAGGCCGATTCTTGACACCGCTCGCGACTTTCCGGCGAAGCCCAAACACCCTTGAAACCTATACCAAAATGCTTGAAATTCTCCAGATACCTCAACCAAGACATGGGCTTCAAAAGCCCTATGCTTTGAGCCTTCGATTCATTCGTTTGCCCCCTCAATTTGAAGCTCAAAAATGCCCCAGATTCGGCCAAACCCTAACTTGCGATTTGGCTATTTATAGCCTCAATTGGACCTCGAAATGGGCATGGGTGTTCGACCCAATGCCTCTAGCCTCCGACCCATCCATTGGGCGACCCAAATTCGCGGACAAACGGCCTCGATCGGCCATTTTCAGGTCGCGGTTATGCCGCAACAATCCGACCGCTTGTGGTCAGATTTCTTGAAAATTCGGCCACCCTCGTGCTTGACGTCGACCAAGGCTTGGTTCCTCGAGTTCTCTAAACCATTACCTCGAACTCCCCATGGTCGGAAACCCCCCTGTCGGCATCGGAAATGGCTGTTGGCCATGGCAGCTCCAATTTCGCGAAATTACACTTTCGCCCCATCAAAATCTGATTTTTACACTTTGGCCCCTTTTGAACTTTCTTTTATTACCATTAGGACCCTCAAGTCCTAAAATCATTCTTTCCTTCTTGGAAGATTCTGCAAACTTGCCGTTTCGACCTCCCTCCGGCCAATTCGGTAAATTTCAAGAAATTGCACTTTAGGCCCTAAAACTTTTGGACAATCTCATTTCGACTCTTTCGACTTAGCCTCTTAACTTTCCATTATTGCAATTAAGACTCTCATGTCCTAAAGCATCATTCTGACCCCCGAAGATTTCAAAACAACCTTGTTTCGGCCTTCATCTAGCAATTTCCAAAAACTGCACTTAGGCCCGAATCTTCGTGTTGGCCTCAAACCCATTCGTTTCTTCCTGAAACTTCTGAAGGGTTGTTCTTTATGGAAAATCGAAGCCTCCCCAAGCTTCTGTTGACTTCCGAAAAGTCGTCTATGAAAATTCAGTATTGCAGCCTAATTGGCAGTTGTCTTTTTAGCTGTACCGAAAACTGTTCCCGATCTGATTTCTTTCGGCACCATAAATTCTATCTCAGGGTGCTCATTAATGCCACATCATTTTTCTTTGGCATCTCGGCTCCAGGGCACTCCCGGTAGTCGTTTTAGTCATCCATACGGTAATAAATTACCCTTATACCCTCAATTTATCCTTAAATTCTATTTTTGCCCCAAGATAAATTATTCTTGAGTTTTTTAGAATTTCTTGGGTATTACACTTAATCTATCAATGCCATTGCTATTATTTGTTTTTCTCTTTATGTGTGCATATATCTAATTTTCTCTTCCCTTTCCTATTGCGTGTGAAAGAGTGAGCTTTTCTAATTGTATGATTTAAATGATTTTTTCATTTAAATGAAAAATTAACTATTTTTACTTTTTTATGAGTAATTTTTACCTCCACAAACTTATAAATTTTCATAAACGCCTAATTCACCCTATTCTTGAGTGTGTGATGCCATTGATTGCAAAAAATTAACATTATACATAAAGAAATTTCGTGCATGTTATTCATCGGGATTTGTAAGAATGGATAGCATCAACAGCTTTTGGCAATTGAGTGATGAGCTTCGAGGACAATCAATAGTCTCAGAGGATCATAAGTGGTTCATGGCTACTTCTAAACTAGTTGAACAGACTAGAGCAAAGGTTGAGTGAAGGAATAACCTTGATGTAACATCCTGATAATTTAGGAGTAGTTAATAATTATTTAATTCTGCATTTAAAGTGATTTTTTATTTATTGAAATTGAATAATTTAGTAAATAGTTAATAATTATTAATTATTGTGTTTGTGGAGATTATTGAATATTTGTGCGTCCAAAGGAAATATTAATTTATTTTAGCGTTAGATAAATGGGTATGAAATTGTTAAAAATTCGGGGTATAAGTGTTATTAATAAATGGGGTGCATGTAATAATTTTCAGAAACTGTCGCAGGGCTACTTTAAAATTAATTTGGTGCGTTTATAGGTTGAGGAAGGTGACTAGCGCAGATGGTTGCGCTCGCGAGGGAGGAAGGCCAAGTCGCCGGTTCGAGGCTAGTTTGATATGCGTGCGCTGGAGGGAATTTTGACTGATTTTTAAGCTAAAACCTTGCCCAAAACGGCGTCATTTTGGGCAAAACGGTGGCACCAGCTGGGTGTCACGCGGCAGCCGCTAGTAGCCCTCTTCTTTGCCTTTTTAAGCTGTGGTTTAATGGAAGTTTAATTAGTCAGGTGTGTAGAGAAATATGTATTAATCATTCTATACAGTTATAATTTAATTTTGGGTCCAATTTTGTTAATTTTGAGAGATTATATTATTTTACAGTGTGTATTAATTTGGTGTCGTTCGAGCGTGAAAACGCTAGAAACAGCTAAATAGAGACAAGCTCTTTTCTACATTTGTGAGCTCCTTTCATTTTGTGAACCCCACACATTTCCTTAATTCGTTTCAATTTCGCGTATTAATTATACGAATCAAGGATTTTATTGGCATGAATTAATTTAAATTAAATATGAGACTTGTCGGGGTTTTATTTATTGTGTGCCTACGGGGTATTGTGTACCGCCCTCATTCCTTTCGGCATGATGTCGAACCCAACTTGGAGACTAGGTTCTTAGAGGTACAGGTTTATTTATGGATTTCTCGGGTGTGGGTTGGTTAGAGCTATCGAGCAGTGAGGTAGGGGTCGGCTGTTTGGTGACGCTGGAGTAGACTATTGTACGGCCCTGAACCACGTGCCTGACTTCTGGTTTCCATGTATTCTTAGATCGGGAGATGTTATGGCACACACCAAGATGGGGGGTGAATTGGTTATTTTAACAAACTTAATTGAATTTGAAAAACTTTTTAATACAAATTGTGGTTTTAGGATTTAAAACGTGAAGCATATAAAATTATATATGTAAGTTTACAAAGATAAATATGTGAACCAAGTGAGAAATAATGAAATGATTGGAAAGATAAATAGATTAAAGAGCACAAGCACAAGAAACACAAAGATTTATAATGGTTCGGCTTATCCCAAACCTAATCCACTACTTTAGCTCCTTACTAAGGATTTTACAAACAATTCACTAAAACCTCCCATTTAAACTAAGTATGTCCTCTAGTCCAAAACTAGGAATTACAACATTTTGCTTATACAAGCAAGCCCTCTAACACCTAGCTATATATTGCAACCCCTTGCTTCAACGAGCAAGTCCTCTAGCACAACAATTTAAGAAAAATAAGAGTGATACAAATGTAAATGAGATGCTAAGAGTTGACACTCTTAGTTACAAGTTCTCTCACAATAAAGATAAGGTTTGAATGAATTAATATAAGTTAAAATCAAAACCTTGAAGAGAGAAACAACTGAAGCACAATCACTGTAAATACAAACGAGAGTAACAATAAGCTCAAATTATTTCATTCCCGTCCATTTGCCTCTTCTTGATCATCCTTGATATGTATTTATAGGTGTCCCACAAAATTGAAGAGAAATATAGCCGTTTGGAGCCGTTAGAGGCTTTCTGCGAATCAATTTGTGGATAGATAAAATGATTAGTCAACAGATGTACAACACAAAATTGAAACATAGTCGACAAATTTGAAGAAAGCATTCTGTTAGTCGATAAAGTTATATGCTTAGTTGACAAAGCATAGATGATAATCGACAAACAACACAAGATAGTCGACAGGAGAAAATACATAGTCGACAGATATATGAAGTTAATCGACAGATGCAATATAGAAACACAACTTAGTCGACAAAAAGAAAAGCTTAGTCGACAGATGCAATATAGGGTTCTGTTAGTCGACAGTTTGAATCATTTAGTCGACAGATAACATAGAGATAATCGACAGATGCAATGACTCTACTCGACAGATGAAAAGAAATTTCAATCCAACATATTTACATTTCTTTAATTTAAGTAAATATTCTCATTGTATTTTATTTATATTTTACCTTTCATTTACTTTAATACATAAATATAAATAAGAAAGTACCACCCATTTGAATTCAATAAAAATATCTAGAAAATTAAACCATAACAATAAAAAAGTAGAACTTAGGTTTTAATACAAAATCAAGGTTTAGCAATTTAACCACATCCAAAATACATACTTTCTATTTCTTAAAAAAATCATTAAAAATTATTTTATCACTAATAAATATTAGCTATTGAAATACCGGGAGATAGTTTTTAAAAAAAAAAACATTTTCAAAAACATATTCTAGTTGATCTTTTGCCTTAGAAATTTTTTACCAACGATTTCAAGGTTAGTTTTGAAAATCACTTTAAGAGATTCTTTTTAATTCATAATACTTGGTTTTGTAAATCTCCATATGAAACTATTTTGATTTTTATTTGAACAAAATAATACTTGATATTGAAATTGATATATGTTGAAAACCATAGTCTTGATTCATGACTTAGGGATTAAGTCAATATATGTTTTTCATCATCAAAACTAGTATATAAAAGTTAAACAACATTCGCCGTCTTCAACAACCATCTCCATCTTCATTTCATCTTTTCTTTTTTAAATTATATTTCTCTAAATAACATGCAAAAAGGTAATTCTTCAGGTTTGAAATTTTAGATCATAACTAAATTAATTATAAAGTAAGAAATTAAACAAACACAATCTTATTATAATTTCAATTAGATCAATTGAAGTAAAGTTGATGAGAAAAGATTAAATCTATTTAAGATTGATACGTATGTTATTTATACGATGACATGTATTTTTTTTTAACAAATTATCATATGTCACTGTTATTTCTTTATCTCTTGTTAGATGATTTAGGTGGTGAGTCATGAATACTAAAGTAGTTTGAGAAACGTGAGCTAAGCATTGTTCAAAGCCAAATTTATAGATTGTATATAGAAAATAATTTAACAAACTAACGCTTGAGATATTTTAAATTTTATTATATAGGACTTAAATTTTTTAGAGATAAAAGATAATAATAACTTTAATTTATTTGCTATTCCTTTTTTTTATTTATTAAATTTTAAATATTAATTTAATTGTCAAATATTATCCCCCAAAAAACAAAAGCTTTATGTTTATTTAAATTTAACAAATAATGCCTCAAATTTCAAGTCTTAACCAGATCAAAATTTATTTCATTTAGGGCTATAGTCTTAACCGAATCAAATTATAGATTATCAAATCAAGTAACTTAAATCAAATTGCTTCGAATGAGCTGCTAAAGTTAATGCTTCAACGGCGTCGTTTTCTACCCTTCGGGGGAACGAAAATCAAGTAACTGGTTCTGTTTTCTATCCCACATCGCTGAATAGCATGATTGCGCCTGGTTTATAGATGTCGGGGAACGGAGGACGTTCGTCCCTTCGGGGACATCCGATAAAATTGGAACGATACAGAGAAGATTAGCATGGCCCCTGCGCAAGGATGACACGCACAAATCGAGAAATGGTCCAAATTTTTTTTTCTCTTTGTCCCGATCGATCCACGAATTAGGTTTCTTTTTGCTTTTTGTCTGCGAGTGGGATCGCTGTGTCGAGTCGATTCGATTGGAGTTCACCCTCTGTGCTATTTGATCGTTAAGGAGGCGTCGGAAAAGCTTTTCAGGTAATTTCATGTCCGAAGTAGTTTCGATATTTGACGGTTGCTTTGATATGCTATTATTTTGAAAGAAGAAGTCGAACTTGTTTCAATTATGCTGTTGTCGGGGTTGAATAGCTTGTAATTTTTAAACAAAATTCATAGAGAGAATTCTTCCATCAGTTCCTACTTCTTCTGGCGCATTGTTATCCTAAATTTGATTGGTAGTGTTAATCTTAATTTTATCAAATTTTCGTACATATTTGTGCTTAATATTACATGTGGCTTTGCATGTAAAGCATTGTATTGTCTTTAAAAGCAAGAGATATTGGCAACCATGTATCTGTCCTTCCATTTGGAGAACATAGGCCAGTAGTGCTTATCCCCACTCAATCCAGAATAATCAGCCCACCAGCCTCAGGTTTATCTATTACTGCTTGTTAAGAACTCGACCGCAACCAAACTGCAGCTGGTTTATCCTGATATTTGGTTTCTTGGATGTTTTGTGGCCTGTGTAAGCTTGCTTTGAGTAGTAAGAGACGTACAGTTCAAAACAAAAATATAGTTAATTTGTTCTAGTATTTGGTTTCTAGGATCTTTTGTAGCCAGTATGAGTTTGAGGGATAACATTATTAATACTTTTTGGGTTATAATGATTTGAATTGTAAGACAAAAGTCTAGCTAGTTATCTTGATCTTTTATGCCTTCACCATTATCACATTTTTCAATTCAGTGGTTAATAAAGAAATCTTTATGACAGTTTAGAAACTTCGAAGTACCCCTATATCATGAAGCGAGACAAAACTATTTTAGTACCCCTATCTTACTATCCCCTTGGTATGTAAGGCTCCTACTTGATTAGATGGGAGATTGGATCAGAGTTTCTTAATGACACTGCAGACAGACCTATTAGTGTGATAAGCAGCCTAGAGAAAATCATCTTGAAAATGCTGGCAGCCAGATTAGAGGGTGTGTCTTGCATAAGGTGGTCGATGATTATCAAAATGCAGTCATTCAAGGTTAGGCAAAATCTTGATGGGGTGGGGTTTGGTGGTGAGTGGTGTAACTGGATTAGTAAATGTAATGATCGGAATATATCAGTTCTAGTGAACGGTGTCTTGGGTGGGAATTGTGTTATGGAAAAAGGTCTCAAGCAAGTTGAACCTTTATCCCCATTTCTTTTCATTTTTGTCAGCAGAGAAATTAAATAGAATGTTGAAGAAGCTGCTGATCTTGGGTTTATTCAAGGTTTATCATCCGGGAATGGCTGCTTGAGGGTTACTACTCATTTGCAATTGTTGGCAGATGATATATGATTGTTTCAAGAATTAGAAGTGAGTTGGCTTCTTGGAAGGCTGCTTATTCCCATTGCTGGGATATTGGTTTCGATCAAATCTGTGTCAAGCAATCTTCCTATTTGTTACCTGTCTATCTTTAAAATTCCAGTGGGGTTGTCTTCGGGTTCTGAGGAAGTAGGCTTTCTAATCTGTTTATTCTCCTGTCCTGTTAATTAAATGGATCTAACGGAGGTGAATTTATATGCTTACCTGAAGTTATCTTCTTCTTTGAACTGGTTGAGGTATGTCTCATTGATTGTGGAATTGAGCAACTTCACAGCTGTGAATTGGGTTTTATCTAGGAATATTTCCAGTTCACTAGAGATTATCCTTAAGATCAGAATGTTGGAGGATTGTTGCAAGCATGTTAATTCATGTTCACATTTTGGGGGAAGCTAATTCTTTAGCAGTTCACAAGAGACAGGTGCTGGTTGATTCTTTGGCCGCCTGATTGGCAGAGGAGCAAGCTATTTGGCTCAGTTAAATGAGCAAAAATAATTAAGACACTCAAGATAGGGTGTCCAGCACGTATCCACTGTATGTATGTAGCATGCACCTATGTATCTGGTACTCATATACTAACCCACCCTTGATGAAGTATTGAAGTGTTGTTCATACTTTCCAGGTATTATATTATTATGGAGGGTTTTAATTCTGTCATCTTAGACCATATACCGTGTTTTATATATTTGATAGGCAGGAGTTTTATGATTAATTTGACTTTTCTAAGTTTCATTACCAGAAGAATTTTATGTGAAACACATCACATCACAGCTTGCTCCTACTGTATACAAGCTGTTGGTATACAGTAGCAACCATTACAATTCTTAATCTGAGTAGGTGATGGATACCATACTCTTCTCTTCTGTAGATTTTCTTTCACTGGTTAAATCATCATACTTCGTTCTGTAATTTCAGGATATCATTGCCGAAACTGCTCTCATATGCACCAATTGGCAGCTGCGAAGAATATTTCAATTTTTTTAAAAAGGAAAAAAATGTCAAATGTTTAATTTTTCAAGTTTATACTATGAATTAGAAAACATTATTTTTTATGTTTTTTTGAATTTTTTTAAAAAATAAAATACTAAGACGTCTTTAATTATAAAATTGAAGTTGTAATGGTTTCATCGCTGGAAATCCTGCCATTTTGTAGGGAAGAAAAAGGATACAACACTTTGGGCACCAAATACCGCCCCACATACCAACAATCCACCAACTTGACGAGCATTTAAGTGAAGGGAAAAGTCCATTGAAGTAGGGTCAAACATTAGAGTCTTCTATACAACACTATCAGAAAGTGAGAAGTGAAACTTGTCAAACTGCACCACAGGACCCCTTCAACCCCAGCACCAAGCCAGGCATGAAAGACTACAATACTTCATAACTAAAAACATGTAAAAATAATGTCTCCCTTCTAGAGAGCCTTCAAGGTGATTGCCTCTAGGAGATTCACTGCAACCACCAATGGCTCTTTTAGAATCTTAAAATTGGGATCATTTGCGTGAACATTGAACGTAAGTGAATAGCCCGAAAGAAAGAGATCACGTCTTCTAGAATTTACATTCACAAATCAAAATTGGCATCTGGGTTCCCAACATTTGATTTCTCCGGCAGCGCAGAACAATGTCATCAATGAAATTCGCAGTGCACGATGTCACCAAAACCCTCATGTCCAACCATCCCCAAATATATTATTAGCATCTATGCCCATCTTTGAACAGCCAGCTGACGATAGAGTTTGCAAACAAAGTTCAGAATCCAGGAACTTTGCCATAATTGGTGATCCAATCAAGGAGTCCATGCAAAACTGCAAATATGTATTCTCAGCCAAAATTCTTCCATTAGCGAGCATGCTTGATGTTCCTCCTCACTAGAAATGTTGCAATGAAACAATAATCAGCAATCACATAGCCAGATTAAAATGGAATCCCTAACACTGTTGGAAAGGACAACATATCATGGTTTCACCTTCAGTTAATACAAAGCAACCATCTCTTCAATAATTTGATCAAATGGGCCTAGCCAACCCCACATAGTGGGATTAAGCTTGGGATTATTGTTGTTTTTGGGATCCAGCTACATAGAAACATTCTTAATTATCACCATCCACAAGTCTCCACCCAGGTGTTTTCACCAAATTACCTTCTTTCATCACCTTCCTCAGCCTCAAAACGTCCTCCCATAGTCCAGCCTCCGCATACATGTTGGACAAAACAACATAAACCCCGTGATTATGAGGTTCTAGATCAAGAATTTATTTCACAACCTTTTCTGCAACATCAAAATCACTATGGCTCTTACAAGCTGCCAACAGAGCTCCCCAAATCACTACGTCAGCTTTCCACACCATTCCTTTTATTAGATCCTCAGCCTCTTGTAGCCTCCCACCTCGCCCTAGAAGATCAACCATGCAGCTATAGTGCTGTATCTTAGGCTCAAGGGAGTACACCCTTTTCATGGAGTGAAAAATTAAATCAATCAAGCCAGCATGGCAGCAGGCAGACAAAACCCCAACAAATGTGATGTCATTCGGCTTAATCTGCTCACTCTCTAGCTTCTGGAACAGATCAATTGCTTCTTCAGCATGACCATGAACAGCCAACCCGCAAATCATCGCATTCCACGTTGCAATGTTCCTTTCAGACATTCTCATGAAACACTTTCCAGCCATGCAAATTGCTCCATTCTTGGCGTACATGTTGAAGGCGACTGCTGATCTTGGGTTTATTCAAGGTTTATTAGCCAGAAATTGCTGCTTGAGGGTTACTCATTTGCAATTGTTGGCAGATGATATATGATTGTTTCACAAATTAGAATTAAGTTGGCTTCTTGGAAGCCTTAATTTCAACATGTTAAATTTGTATCCAAAAATGACTGAAAATGTGAGCAAGAGCTCCATCAGGAGTGGTGTGTACAGTATAATTCTGTGTGTCAGAAGGGGAATGGCAACCTTCTAGGGAATATGACTGGAACCAAGGATAGTGTCAATAGCCAAAGCAAAGAAGCCAATGGCAATTGCAAGAACAGCAGTAGCAGCAATAGCAACAATGACAACACCAATGCAAGTGCAATTGATAAAAGGTTCAAGACTTTGCCTGTATCTGAGACACTTCCAAGGTATGAGATTCTTGGTGGATACATTTTTGTTTGTAGCAATGACACAATGCAGGAAGATTTAAAGCGGCAATTATTTGGTAATCTTCTGTTTACATTTATTTTATGTATTTATCATAAACTTGTCTTACTTGGATCATTTGTTAAATGGATAGTTTCATCCATTAAGATGTTCAAAGGTCAGCATACTAGAAGCCATTGTATTTTGTTACTCCCATTTCACATTTAGCACCAGTCTGGGAGTTGACTTGGAGTCTACGGCTTTCATTATCCTGGCACCAATTGTATTCTTGCAATTGAGATTGTGCCCATTCTTCAAGGGCTCCGATGTAGTTTTTGGACATGATTTATGCTGGTCTTAATCATATTTATTTCTTTTTCAGTTACAAGTAGTCTTGTAGAAAATTTATCCTTTCTTCCTTTTATTACACTTGTTTTGTAGGTTTGCCACTAAGATACAGAGACTCTGTGCGGGCAGTAACACCGGGCTTGCCTTTGTTTCTCAATAACTATACGACTCATCAGTTGCATGGTATCTTTGAGGTTTGTCAGTTACTCTTTGCTAGATCTTCTGTTGGCTTGTTCTGCTATGCTTAAGTTACAAAGACTGCAAGTCAAATTGCAATTAGTTTTCTTTTAATTACCTTTCTTTCAGCTTTGTTGGACAATCTTACATTTGGAAATCTCGATTATTCAAATCAGGATGATAAAGCAAGACTGGTTTCTGTAGCTCTTCTTAGTCTTTTTCCAAAATTTCTTTTATGATCAAATTTAGGATTATGGGTATTGCTTTGATTGTTTTTAAATTAGCCTTGCTGGCAACCCTTCCTAGAAATTTTCCATTTCCTTTGGGTAAAGTTAGAATCTATTGATTAGTTCAGCAGTCTTGACACTTGTTTTTCAAAAATTTATCGTGCAGGCAGCGAGCTTTGGGGGTTCTAACATTGACCCTACTGCTTGGGAAGATAAGAAATGCAAGGGAGAATCAAGGTTCCCTGCTCAGGTAAAACCTGACTTTGACTTTAATTGTTGATTATTGATTCTCTCCAAGTGATATTGCACTCTGCAGCCCTGAAATTGAAGTGCAGTGTTGTCTCTTATACAATTCCTATGGTGTTTTATGGAAATGGGTTCTTTACAAGTGAAACTGATGATTTTTTTGTTTTTATTTTCTGCTGAATTAGGTGAGAATCCGTGTTAGAAGAGTCTGCAAGGCCTTGGAGGAAGATGCTTTCAGGCCAGTCTTGCATCATTATGATGGCCCCAAGTTTCGACTCGAGCTCTCAATTCCCGAGGTATGTGTTGGAAAATTTGGTATATTTGGTATATTCATATGTCCAAATTGATAAGTGGGTGAATAAAAAATTGATTGAAAAATTGTTTTGGGGGCATGTGTAATACAATATAGAATTTATATTATTGTAAAAGTAAAAGAAAGAAAAAAGCAAGTGGTGCACCATGCGCATGTGGGCTGCTGATTGATTCGCACTGTGTGAGGCGCACTGTGTGCAAATTGAAAGCGTGGGTGGCTATGAAATTAATAATGCAGAATACTATTTCAATAGTATAATATATATTGTATATAATAGGGTCCTACTTGAATTATATATATAATTGAGGGAGGCAGCTAAGTCTCCCACATCTTCTCCCTTTTCCTCTCTTCTTCCTTCTTTCTTCTTTCTTTTGTTTCTTCTTCTTCCTCTTTTGGAAAATGAAGGAATACAAAACAAAATATTCTTGTACTCTCTCAATTCTAATAGTGTTCAACCGGTATTCCAGTTCGCTGTTAAGCTTTGAAGGTTGTGCTAACTTCACAGCTTGTAAACCGTAGTTCCCTTAAAATAGATTCGCCGCCTCACCGAAATGCTAGAGGGTAGTTGACGTCTATTTCCTAGGGTACAACAATTTATAAGCTGTGAAGTTAGTACAAACTTCAAAACTTAACAGCGAACTGGAATACCAGTTGAATACTATCAGAACTGGGAGAGTATAAGAATATTTTGTTCTGTATTCCGTCATTTTCCAAAAGAGGAAGAAGAAGAAAGAAGGAAAAAGAGAGAGAGGGAGAAGACGTGGGAGACTTAGTTGCCTCCCTCAATTACATATATATAATATCTTTATAATATATAATTTAAGTAGGACCCTATTATATATAATATATATTATACTATTAAAATAGTATCCTGCATTATTAATTTTACAGCTGCCCATGCTTTCAATTTGTGCACAATGCTAATCGCACAATGGCAATCAATCAGTAGCCCACATGCTCATAGTGCACCTCTTGCCTTTTCCTTTCTTTTAGTTTTACAATAATATAAATTATATATTATATTACACATCCCTAAAACAATTTTTCATTCACCCATTTTTCAATTTGGACATATGAATATACTAAATTTTCCAACAATCCCCCACATGAATGAAAATTGATGGGGAAAACATTTTTAGCTCGGTGATTGTGTTCATCGATCGAAACCTGCATAGGATAGGTAAGTGTTACCCCTTGAACCTTCTCTTGTGAAGATATATTTACTTTACTAATTGTTCAGTAGACATGATGTCCTTGAACTGTCATATTATCTATGTAAATGATAACATATCTCACATAAGAATCTTTCCACTGTTGTTTAGTTCTCATGATTATGTTTGTTTTGGCCATGAACATCAGCTTTGTTCTGCGAGAGTTTTTTAAAGAATTGAGCCCTATACAATTCTCCTTTGAAGCAACCCCACTTCCTTCTCACATAGGTGATTTCTTAATTCAGAGCAACCCACTTACTCCACTCAGAATTTTTGAGTTTAAGAATCATTAAAGCAAACATTGCTGTCATTTTTCCCACAAGTATCACTATTTCATTATAGGAATGGACAAGAGGGAAAATACCCCACAATGACCTAATAAAGTTTTTACAATTAAGTTGTCCCTTTGAATCTAGATCTTGGGATCTCCAGTCAACTAGGTTGGGTTTCCATTGTATTAACTTATTCTTTCATGGGATTTAGTTCCATTCCCCTTGACGACTTTTCAACTATCTCTCTATTCAACCATTTAGTTAGCGGATCTGCAATATTATTTTTTGACTTCACATGGTCAATAGAGATAATTTTAGTTGAGAGTAGTTGTCTAATGGTATTATGTCTACGATGTATATGCCTAGACTTACCATTATATATGTTACCCTGTGCCTTTCAAATTGCAGATTGACTATCACAATGTATACATATTGGAGGCACATGTTCTTGCCATGTTGGAATATCCTCTAAGAAATGGCGTAGCCATTCTACTTCTTCGCCACATTTAGGTAAGGCAATAAAATTAGATTCCATAGTGAATCTAGCTATTACAGTCTGTTTAGAAGATTTTCTGGCCATGGCTGCACTTGCAAGTGTGAATACATATCCGCTTGTAGATTTCAAGTCTTATACATCAGATATCCAATTTGCATGACTATATCCTTCTAAGACATCTGGGTATTTGGTGTAATGTTGCCCATAGTTACAAGTATACTGTAAGTACCTACGTACTCTTATTATTGCTTTCTAGTGGTTAGCATTGGGATTACTTATATATCGACTCAGTTTATTGACTGTATAAGCAATATCTGATCTAGTAGAGCTCATTAAATACATTAGACTTTCAATTACTCTAGAGTACTCTATTTGAGAAATACTCTCACATCTATTCTTAAGTAAATGAAAACTAATGTCTAATGGTGTTCTAGCCACACCAGAATCATTCTTGTTGAATTTCTCCATAATTTTGTCCATATAATGTGACTAACTTAAGATGAGACCATCCGATACTCTTGTGATTTTAACCCCCAAAATCACATCTGCAAGTCCCATATCCTTCATTTCAAACTTTGAATTCAACATATTTTTGGTAGATTTGACCATCTTGTCTTCACTACCAACAATGAGTATATCATCCACGTAATGACACAAAATGACATAGCCATTTCCTGTGTCTTTAATATACACATTGGTCACACTCATTGATCTTAAACCCATTAGTTATCATTGCATTATCAAATTTTTCATGCCATTGCTTAGGCGTTTGGTTTAAGCCATACAATGATTTTACCAATTTACAGACTTTCTTTTCTTGTCCTAAAACTATAAAACCCTCGAGTTGTTCCATATAGATTTTGTCATCCAAATCTCCAAAGCATCCCGAAAGATTTTGAGTATCCTCTAGATAGGACTCAAGACAATCCTAATGGCAATAAAGTCAAAACTTCTTGTAAACCCATTAGGACTCTTGATTTCCGTGCATTATATTTCCTCCACTACTGACATTCCGACCGAGTGAAAGTCATGGACTAATTAAACTCATAGTATTCGATAACTATGCCGGATCTAGTCTAGGTGATCAAGATGACATATCAAAACTCTTTTTGATATCAGAAACTCCTTTTCGATAATACGTTCCTTGGCCAAGGACTCTCACAATCACCAACCAACTCAGAACGCATAGGATGTCTATCCTTATCCAATGGAGGACAGTGGATCCAAGTAGGGAACATCTGTTTCCATACACCACTGCACAGAGACCACATAGAGAGCATCCCCACCTCTTACACTGAATAGTTCCGCTCAATGACAAATTTTGCTAGACGCCCCCACACTCTTAAATATTTGTAAGATGGTCTCCTACTTTTTCAGAGTTCATAGGAAATCTTTTCTTCTTTCTTTCGAGGTATCTTATTTAAAAGATAATTAATTGATAAAATCACTTTACCCCACCAAGTGGCTCGAAGGTGGTGAACAACTCCTTATTTGAGCATATGTGCCTTATGGCACTAGTGTCAATCCACCATTCGCTCAAGTTAAATCTGACCAAGTTTACCTTAGATACCATGGCTAACAGGCTTATGGGCCTGTTTGTTGCAGCTTAAAAGTTGCAACTTTTAACTTCTAGCTTCAAAAAAGTTGGGATGTAGTATTTGTTTCAACTTATAAAATTATAACTTATAGCTTCTACTAGCTTTTAGAAGGGGTAGAAGCTAGTTTTTTCAAAGCTCGGGTACCCCAGCTTTTACAACTTCTGCTTAAATAATTATATTTTTATGACAATTTTACTCTTATTTTTAACAAAGAATTACCCTTTTGTCTACGCAATCATGGGTTTTTCTTCTCCACCGCCATCTCCATTTTCAGATCTCTTCCTCTTTCTCGCCATCTTCCTCTCTTTCTATACTCTAAGTAATTTTTTTATAACACTTGAAACTTATACATATACACTAATTAATTTTTAAATTATCATTCTATAACTACTAAGGATATTATGGACAATTGTACAAAAATAAGTTATTTTACAGCTTATGGTATCAAACACCACAACTACTTAACTACAACTTCTAAGAAGCTGCAACAAACAGGTTCACAACTTATTCTAAGTTTTAAAAGCTATAATCTAAGAAGTTAGAAGCTATAATTTCTTTAATTAAGCTGCAACAAACGGGGCCTATATTGGACACGTCTTCAATCATGGTATCCACCACAATGTGCCTCATGGGCCCTGGTCTTCCTATTTGGAAGTCTGCATAAGAAATCAGAATGCTTCCATGTATCAACTGTGTTGATAACTAGCATATATATTTCATCCTTATTTAATTTAGGAGCATGCTCAATCAAAAATCTCGCAAGATTCAAAGTAGTGAGGTAAAATAACATCTTTTGTTGCCACCTCTTGAAATTCAATCATTTGAATTTTTCAGGCTTTTTTCCATGGCCCACAGGCACAATATCAGGCATCTGGACTGCAGAGACAGATCCTTGTGCCATGTTATTAAAGATTCTATCAGAATTCATAGGGGTAGCTATCGCAGATCAAAACTTTAGTGAGTAAATTTGTTTTAAGATTGTTAGAAAAATATAATAAAAATTTTCTAACAATATGATGAAAAATCCAGTTTTGAGTTGAGGGACGTGTGGATGCGTGTGTTCTTTGTCTTTTCTTGTATTGATATTTTTTTTTATTATGGTGAAACTGAAACTGACTTGTGAGTTCTGCAGACCCTGGAGCTGTTAGATCTCTGTGAACAAACAGTTATTTAAAGTGCAGTCGCCAGTTCTCCTGCAGGAGCAAGTCTTGGGTAATATAAGTTGTAGACCATCTTGTGGTGGATGTTAGTGCGTCTGTTTCTCTGGTTTTCTGTGCAGAGTGCAAGCTTGGGAGACTAAAAAACACATCCCCCTTGTCGCTTGGAATGTTTGTTTGTTGGTGACTGACTAGTAGTAAGCCCTAGTACCAATGGGTTGTAGAGTGGAGTGGAGTCAAGGAATAAGCATAATTTGTCTTTCCCGAACTGGTAATGTTATTGTTCTGGATAAGAAGAAGAGTACTGGAAAATTGGATATATTTGCGACAGTGGCCGATGGCTATTTTAGTTGAAGTAAAAGATGAAAAAGCTTTTCCTTTGTTAAGCTATTACGTAGTCTTAATCTGTCAATGCCATTGCTATTATTTGTTTTCCTTTTTATTTATGTGTGCATATATCTAATTTTCTCTTCCCTTTGCAGCGTGTGAAAGAAAGAGCTTTTCTTATTGTACAATTTAAATGATTTTTTTTATTTTTCCATTGTCATTATTTAAATCAATTCATAAAAGTGTATGTAAATTTATTTAAATGAAAAATTAACTATTTTTACTTTTTTATGAGTAATTTTGACCTCCACAAACTCATAATTTATATTGATTAGTTGATTAGTTCAACAGTCTTGACAATTGTTCTTCAAAAATTTATCATGCAAGTAGCGAGCTTTGGGGGTTTTTGTTGGGGAAAATTATGGAAATTCTGTAACGTGACTTTGACTGTGATAAATCATTGTCTTTAAAGTGTTATTTGCTGCCACTAGAATTGTTGCAGGGTTAACAGCAAATCACCCTCGAAGAGTTATCAAAGTCATGGAAATCTGTAGCCAGCAATTTCTGAAGATTTCCCTTTAAAACAACTAGGTATATTTTGAGAGAAGGAGATTTATAACAGATGAATAGACATCCGTTTGTCTAAAAGTTATATCTCTTCCATTTAAACCAAAGGGGTGCACTACTTTGTAACAGTCGTGTTCTTTTGTAAATAGTCTTGTTCCTGGAAAATCAAAAGACATGTCTCTTGATTTAACCACCATGCATGGCATCATAATTCTATCTTGGTTGTCTCTCTTGTGCACAGAAACAATCTAGTATCATATATAGATTTGTGTGTTTCTAATAGTTGGAAAATGTTTCGTGGCTGTTAGTTTGATTTGCCAAATACTATTAACCAAACCAGATGTTAATGCATACCTCTATGTATTGAGTTGCCTGTATTTAAGGTTTGGATGTTGTGGATGGATAATGGGGACTAATAATATCAATCCACTAGCTTCACCGGCTAATGATGGCGAAGTTTTGCACACCACTTGCAATTTGTGCTTAATATTACATGTGGCTTTGCTTATAAAGCATTGTAATTGTCTTTAAAAGCAAGAGCTATTGGCAACCATGTATCTATCCTTCCATGAGGAGAACATGTGCCTATGGTGCTTATTCCTACTCAGTCAGTGATGATCTCCCCACAGCCGCAGGTATATTGATTTGAATAGTAAGAGATGCACAGTTTAAAACAGAGTTGTAGCAAATTCATCCTATTATTTGGTTTCTTAGATCTTTTGTAGCCAGTATTAATTTGACATACAAAGTTATTAATGCGTCCGAGTCATAATGATTTAAATAGTAAGACAAATGACCTACCTAAGACAAAAGTATAGCTAGTTTATTATATTGTTTTGTCTTCATTACCGTTGTATATTATTCAATATATATCCTCACTTAGTAAATATGTCTCCAGTTCTGCGTTATCAAATGAGAGTTCAGAAACCTCAGAGTTCCTTGACATCTTGAAGTGAATCAAAACTATGTCCCACCATATCTATCTTGCATCTTAGTAACCCCTTGGTGTGAAGGGGTCCGCCTTGATAGAAGACGAGATAGAATTGGATTGGATGAATCTGAATAGAAGTTTAAAATTGCATTATTACCTTGTCTCACTTGCGGAATGTTTAGCATACAAATTGCAACATAGAACATTCAACCCCAATAGGATACAGGGATTAGGACGGCAACACTTGATAACTTGGTACAAACTTGTAAAAGCAATGTCTCCTTTCTAAGGTGATTACCTCTTGGAGATGCATTGCAAGTAGACAGTGGCAGATATGTTGAAAGATACGAAAAGGAGCTTAAGGGACATAAAAAGTTCCAACATCACCCTCTTATAGAATCTTCAAATCACTCTATTCACCATGTAATTAGTCATTTATGCTTTTGCATTCATCTTCCCAGTCAATATATGGTCTACCCTTTCCTTTCACTTAAGTTAGAGGGTGTAGTTAGTAATTTAAATTGATCGGTTCAACAGTGAGTTTTAGGGGTTCTAACATTGACTCTACTGCAAGGCTGTTTGTGAAACACTTTTAATTGTTGATTCTCAAAGTGATCCTGCCTGCACCGTACACTTGTTATCTCATACAATTCCTGAAATAATTGATTCCTTACAAGTGAGAATGAGCTTCTAATTGACATTCTTATTATTATTCTATTGAATCAGGTGAGAATACTTGCTGGAAGAATCTGCAAAAGCCTTGGAGTTGGAGGAAAAAGCTTTTACGCCAATTTTGCATCATTATGATGGCCCCAAGTTTCCACACAAACAAATTGTTCGGTTTCTCACTGCATAAATGCTTCACAAATAGATTATGATGGGTATTGACCGTATTGTATGTTCAAGTTTCTATTTTCTATTATATATATAAATATATATATATATTAAGGTTCCTGTTTTCAAAGGGTATGGACTGTGGAGATAATCATGTTTTCCAAATCTCTAAATTATTAAGAAAAATTAAAAGTTTTCAAATTTTCTTCAATTTAAAAATTATATTTTTCTAAAAAACAAGAACTATCTTTCAATTGCAGAACCCAATTTCGTTCTGCGTAGGGGAAAGAATGGAGCAACAGAGAAAGATTCTTGTGTCATCCGTTTTGCAGGCAGAGCAATGGCATGCAAATCAAAGCAAGGACCAGCGATTGACTACTTGTATCCATGGCTAAATCAACCGCCAAATGTTCCTGCCAAGAATACTCCTCTTCACAAACCACTGTCTCCTCCACCGCACCTTCGCTTCTTGTGCTCCGCCGCCGCTGAAGCCTACAAACCTCTCGCTCCTCGCTGACCAGTGCTCGTCGATGCACCAACTCAAACAAATCCACGCCCAAATGATCGTCTCAGCCAGGATTCACGACAACTACGCCGCCAGCCGATTATTATCCTTTTGCGCTCTTTCGGAGTCGGGTGATCTCGCTTACGCTCTAAAGCTCTTTCAGTTTACTCAGGAACCCAATTCTTTCATGTGGAACACTCTCGTTAGAGCTCTTGCTAGTAGCCCAGAACCCTATGAAGCTGTGTTTCTGTATGTAAAGATGCGGAGGCTTGGTGTTGTACCAGGTAAGCACACTTTCCCGTTTCTTCTCAAGTCGTGTTCTAATATGCGATCGCTTGAATCTTGTAAACAAGTGCATAACCATGTTTTGAAGTTCGGATTGGAGCTGGACTTGCATGTTGTCAATGGGTTGGTCAGGGGTTATTCCATTTCGAGCGACTTGAGTGGTGCCCGCAAAGTGTTCGAGGAAATGCCGGACAGAAATTTGAGTATTTGGACGACCATGATATGTGGGTATGCTCAAAACTTTTGTGCTGATGAAGCGTTGGAGTTGTTTGATCAGATGACCGCTGATGGGTTTGAACCAAATGGGGTAACTTTAGCTTCTGTGCTCTCAGCTTGTGCTCAATCAGGATGTTTGGATTTGGGAGGAAGGATTCATGTTTTTATGGAAGAGAAAGGGGTTGAGCTGGGAGTCATTCTTGGGACGGCATTGGTTCACATGTACGCGAAGAATGGAGCAATTTGCATGGCTCGAAAATGTTTCATGAGAATGGCTGAAAGGAACATTGCAACGTGGAATGCGATGATTTGCGGGTTGGCTGTTCATGGTCATGCTGAAGAAGCAATTGATCTGTTCCAAAAGCTAGAGAGCGAGCAGATTAAGCCGAATGATATCACATTTGTTGGGGTTTTGTCTGCCTGCTGCCATGCTGGCTTGATTGATTTTGGTCGAGAAATTTTTCATTCCATGAAAAGGGTGTACTCCCTTGAGCCTAAGATACAGCACTATAGCTGCATGGTTGATCTTCTAGGGCGAGGTGGGAGGCTACAAGAGGCTAAGGATCTAATAAAAGGAATGGTGTGGAAAGCTGACGTAGTGATTTGGGGAGCTCTGTTGGCAGCTTGTAAGAGTCATGGTGATTTTGATGTTGCAGAAAAGGTGGTGAAAGAAATTCTTGATCTAGAACCTCATAATCACGGGGTTTATGTTGTTTTGTCCAACATGTATGCAGAGGCTGGACTATGGGAGGACGTTTTGAGGCTGAGGAAGGTGATGAAAGAAGGTAATTTGGTGAAAACACCTGGGTGGAGCCTTGTGGAAGGTGATATTTAAGAATGTTTCTTTGTAGCTGGATCCCAACAACAACAATAATCCCAAGCTTAATCCCACTATGTGGGGTTGGGCTAGGCCCATTTGATCAAATTATTGATGAAGAGATGGTTGCTTTGTATTAACTGAAGGTGAAACCATGATATGTTGTCCTTTCCAAGTGTTAGGGATTCCATTTTAATATAGCTATCTGACTGCTGATTATTGTTTCATTGCAACATTTCTAGTGAGGAAGAACATCAAGCATGCTCGCTAATGGAAGAGTTTTGGCTGAGAATACATATTTGCAGTTTTGCATGGACTCCTTGTTTGGATCACCAATTATGGCAAAGTTCCTGAATTCTGAACTTTGTTTGCAAACTCTATTGTCAGCTGGCTGTTCAAAGACGGGCACAGATGCTAATAATATATTCGGGGATGGTTGGAGATGAGGGTTTTGGTGACATCGTGCACTGCGAATTTCATTGATGACATTGTTCTGCGCTGCCGGAGAAGTGAAATGTTGGGGGGACCCAGATGCCAATTTTGATTTGTGAATGTAAATTCTAGAAGAAGATGCGATCTCTTTCTTTCAGGCTATTCACTTACGTTCAATGTTCACACAAGTGATCCCAATTTTAAGATTCTAAAAGAGTCATTGGTGGTTGCAGTGAATCTCCTAGAGGCAATCACCCTTAAGGCTCTCTAAAAGGGAGACATTATTTTTACATGTTTGTAGTTATGAAGTATTGTAGTCTTTCATGCCTGGCTTGGTACCGGGGTCTGTGGCGCAGTTTAACAAGTTTCACTTGTCTCACTTTCTGATAGTGTTGTATGGAAGACTCTTAATGGTTTACCCTTCTTCAATGGAGTTTTCTCAGCACTTAAATGCTCGTCGAGTTGGTGGATTGTTGGTATGTGGGGCGGTATTTGGTGCTCAAAGTGTTGTATCGTCTTTCTTCCCTAAAAAATGGCAGGATTTCCAGCGATGAAACTATTACAGAAGAAGCGCCTTTCTTCTTCAGTTTCAGAAAATATTTTTTAATTTTTAACTTTAATTTTATAATTAAAGACGTTTTAATATTCTATTTTTTAAAAAATTTAAAAAACATAAAAAAAAAAGATGTTTTCTAGTTCATTGTATAAACTTGAAAAATTAAACATTTAAGTTTTTTATTTTTTTTAAAAAAAATTGAAATATTCAGCTGCCAGCTGGTGCATATGAGAGCAGTTTCGGCAATGATATCCTGAAATTACAGAATCAAGTAAATGTTGTTTTAGCTGTTGGGAAGATTTGGAACACCATCTGAATGTTCCAAGTTAACTATGATGATTTAACCAGTGAAAGAAAATCTACAGAAGAAAAGAGTATGTTATACACCTCACCTACTCAGATTAATGCTTCGTTTGCTAATGCAGTGTGACCGCTTATAAATTGTATCAACAACTTATAAGGTGTTAAGAAAAGTTGGTGAGGTATTTAGATGCACCTCACTAGCGTTTAAGCTAGATAGCTTAAACGTTACTACCATAGCGTCATGCAAAAGTTGTTGGGAGATAACTTTTTCAAAACGTTAGTTATTTATAAGTTGGGTTAACCAAGCATTTTACCATTTTACCCTCATCTTTTTGCTAATTTCCAACCATCCCCTTCTTCTTCAACCTCTGCCTCCTACCAGCTTCTTCTTCAACTATTTCAGCCTCCATCGTCAGCCATCGCTCGCATCAGCCACCATCGACAACATCGATCGTTGCTCCCATCGCATCGCTGGCCGTCCATCACCCCCATCGCATTGTCGGTCGTCCGTCGCCCTCATCTCCTCCATCCATGTTTCTCCTCCCCATTGCTATCATGACCAATTGAACTGTTATATATATATAACTAATATTATATTTATACATATAAGTAATAAAGATAGACATGGCCACGGTTCATGAACCGCCGGTTCCGGTTCAAGAAATATTTGAACCTGAACCGAACCGCCCAAGGGCAGTTTGGGACGGTTCGGTTCCGGTTCCGGTTCGTGCCGGTTCGGTCAACGATTTGGACCGGTTCGGTCAACGATTTGAGCCGGTTCGGTCAACGGTTCCGGTTCCGGTTCAAACCGAATTTTTTTAATTTTTTTTAAATATTGTTGTATTCAATTTTGGTCCTTGTTCCGTTGTTCGGTTCGGTTTGGTTTCGATTTTTAATTGTTAAATGTAATTGTAAATATAGATATTCTCAACCATATTTTTAATAAAAAACACTACTAAAAATTGAAGAAATATAAGTAATAATTTCATTAAAAATAATTAAAACAACTAAACAAGTATGTAATACAAGTAATTAATTAATACAAGTAATATAAGTATGCACCCCTCCGCGGTTCCGCGGAACCGCCGGTTCCGGTCGCGATTCCGGTTCCGCGGAACCTCGAACCGGAACCGGACCGAATTTCGCCGGTTCGGTCCGGTTCCGGTTCGGACGGTTCCGGGTCCGATTCCGGCCGGTCCGATTCCGGTTCGAACCGTCGGTCCGGTTCAATTTTGGCCATGTCTAAATAAAGATATATAATAATATATATTATTGTTATATAACATATATAATACATATAATAATATTGTATTAATATATTTTTAATAATTATATATAATTTATTAGCATCTAATGATAAAATTTTATATTATTTAATAACATGTCTATTTTTGTCTTTTTATCAAGTTGTAATAACTTATCAACTCTTTCAAACCAAACACATAACTATTAACTGATAACTTAAAAACATATTTATCCACACATTATCAACTTAATCGCTACCTAACTTAAACGTTATAAACAACTTAAACACTACCGAGTTTAAAAACTCTAAAAATAAAAGCCTAACCAAATAGACCCTAAGAATTGTAATGGTTGCTACTGTATACCAACAGCTTGTATACAGTAGGAGCAAGCTGTGAGGTGATGTGTTTCACATAAAATTCTATGGTAATGAAACTTAGAAAAGTCAGATTAATCATAAAACTCCAGCCTATAAAAAAATATAAAACACGAGATATGGTCTATGATGACAGAATTAAAACCCTCCATAATAAATATAATACCTGGAAAGTATGAACACTTGAATACTTCATGAAAGAAGGGACAGTATATGAGTACGAGACACATAGGTGCATGCTACACACATACAATGGATACGTGCTGGACACTCAAGCCTATCTTGAGTGAACAGAATTAACATGCTTGCAACAATCCTCTAACATTCTGATCTTAAGGATAATCTCTAGCGAACTGAAAAATATTCCTAGATAAAACCCAATTCGCAGCTGTGAAGTTGTTCAATTTCACAATCAAAGAGACATACCTCAACGAGTTCAAAGAAGAAGATAACTTCAGGTAAGCGTATAAATTCACCTCCATTACATCCATTTAATTAACAGGACAAGAGAATAAACAGATTAGAAAGCCTTCGTCCTCAAAGCACCACCGAAGACATCCCCACCGGAATTTTTAAGATAGACAGGTAACAAATAGGAAGATTACTTAACACAGATTTGATTGAAACCAATATCCCAGCAATGGGAATAAGCAGCCTTCCAAGAAGCCAACTCACTTCTAATTCTTGAAACAATCATATATCATCTGCAACAATTGCAAATGAGTGGTAACCCTCAAGCAGCCATTCCCGGCTGATAAACCTTGAATAAACCCAAGATCAGCAGCTTCTTCAACATTCTACTTAATTCCTCTGCTGCCAAAAACGAAAAGAAATGGCGATAACAGGGTCACCTTGCTTGAGACCTTTTTCCATAACACAATTCCCACCCAAGACACGGTTCACCAGAATGATATATTCCAATCATTACATTTCCTAATCCATTTACACCACTCACCACCAAACCACATCAAGATTTTGCCTAACCTTGAATGACTACATTTTGACAATCATTGACCACCTTATGCAAGACATGCGCTCTAATCAGGCTGCCAGCATTTTCAAGATGATTTTCTCTAGGCTGCTTATCACACTAATAGCTCTGTCTGTAGTCATTAAGAAACTCTGATCCAATCTCCCATCTAATCAAGTAGGAGCCTTACATGCCAAGGGGATAGTAAGGGGTACTAAAATAGTTTTGGCTCGCTTCATGATGTAGGGGTACTATGAAGTTTCTAGACTGTCATAAAAATTTCTTTATTAACCAATGAATTGAAAAATATGATAATAGTGAAGGCATAAAAGATCAAGATAAACTAGCTAGACGTTTGTATTACAATTCAAATCATTATAACTCAAAAGTATTAATAACGTTATCCCTCAAACTCATACTGGCTACAAAAGATCCTAGAAACGAAATACTAGAATAAATTAACTATGTTTTTGTTTTGAACTGTACGTTTCTTACTACTCAAAGCAAGCTCACACAGGCCACAAAACATCCAAGAAACCAAATATCAGGATAAACTAGCTGCCCTTTTGGTTGTGGTCAAGTTCTTAATAAGAAGTAATAGATTGTTACTGATAATGTGCAGTAGATACAATGCACTTGACGAATGGAAGAGTCTTACATTAATTACTTGATTCATTCACCTAGTTTCGTGTTCATTCATTATCTAAGTTCATGTATTTGATGAGTTAATGATAGGTATGTCAAGAGTTTGTTGTGTAAGACTATAACTTCAGATTGTATCAACTTGAAAGATGGAAAAAAAAAAAAAGGAACACAAAAAATATGGATTGAAGTTTTATAAACATTTCACTTCTCGTTGATCTGCTGCTGATTTCCCAAGTTCCAGTTCATCTAAAATAGATAAACCTGAGGCTGTGGGGCTGATTATTCTGGATTGAGTGGGGGAAAAGCACTACTAGCCTATGTTCTCCTAATGGAAGGATAGATACGTGGTTGCCAATAGCTCTTGCTTTTAAAGACAATACAATGCTTTACATGCAAAGACACATGTAATATTAAGAATTTGATAAAATTAAGATTAACACTACCAATCAAATTAGGATGACAATGCTCCAGAAGAAGTAGGAACTGATGGAAGAATTCTCTCTATGAATTTTGTTTAAAAATTACAACCTATTCAACCCCCACAACAGCATAATAGAAAGAAGTTGACTTCTTTAAAAATAAATGCATATCAAAACAACCGTCGAATATTGAAACTACTTCGGATATGAAATTACCTGAAAAGCTTTTCTGACGCCTCCTTAACGAACAAAATAGCATAGAGGGTAAACTCCAATCGAATCGACTCGACACAATGATCAACTCGCAAACGAAAGGCAAAAAAGAACCTAGTTCATGGATCGATGGGACAAAAGAAGGAAAAAAAAATTGCACCATTTCTCGATTTGTGCATGTCATCCTTGCGCAGGGGCCATGCTAATCTTCTCTGTATCGTTCCAATTTTATCGGATGTCCCCAAAGGGACAACTCTCCTTCGTTGCCCGACATCTATAAACCAGGCACAATCTTATTATCTCAACGAAGTGGGATAGCTAACAAAACAAGCATAAAAAACGACGTAGTTGAAGCATACAGAAACACAGCTTCATGGGGTTCTGGGCTACTGGCAAGCGCTCTAATGATTGTTCCACATGAAAGAATTGGGTTCCTGAGTAAACTAAAAGAGCTTTAGAGCGTAAGCGAGATCACCTAACTCTGACAGAGAGCAGAAGGATAATAATCGACTACCGGTGTAGTTGTCGTGAATCCTAGCTGAGACAATCATTTGGCGTGGATTTGTTTGAGTTGGTGCATCGACGCGCACTTGTCGACGAGGAGCGAGAGCTTTGTAGGCTTCAGCAGCAGCGGAGCACAAGAAGCGAAGGTGCGAAGTGGGTAGAGGAGACCATGGTTTGTGAAGAGGAGTATTCTTGGCAGGAACATTTGGCAGTTGATTTAGCCATGGATACAACAAGTCAATCGCTGGTCCTTGCTTTGATTTGCATGCCGTTGCTCTGCTTGCAAAACAGGTGACACAAGAATCTTTCTTTGTTGCTCCATTCTTTCCCCTACACAAAACGAAATTGGGTTCTACAGTTGAAAGATAGTTCTTGTTTTTTAGAAAAATATAATTTTTAAATTGAAGAAAATTTGAAAACTCTTATTTTTTTTAATAATTTAAAGATTTGGAAAACATGATTATCTCCATAGTCCATACCCTTTGAAAACAGGAACCTTAATATATATATATATATAACAAAAAACAGAAACTTGAACATACAATAAGATCAGTACCCATCATACTGTATTTGTGAAGCATTTATGCAGTGCGAAACTAAACCATTTGTTTGTGTAAAAACTTGGGGCCATCATAATGATGCAAGACTGGCTGGCCGAAAAGCTTCTTCCTCCAACTCCAAGGCTTTTGCAGACTCTTCTAGCAAGGATTCTCACCTAATTCAATAGAATAATAATAATAACAATAATAAGAAGGTTAGTTAGAAGCTCATTCTCACTTGTAAGGAATCCATTATTTCAGGAATTGTATGAGACAACACTGTAGTACAATTACAAGTGTACGGTGCAGGATCACTTTGAGAATCAACAACTAAAAGTGTTTCACAAACACCCTTGCAGTAAAGTCAATGTTAGAACCCCCAAAACTCACTGCTGAATCGATCAATTTAAATTACCAACTACACCATCTAAATTAAGTGAAAGGAAAAGGCAGACCATATATTCACTAGGAAGATGAATGCAAAAGCATAAATGACTAATTACATGATGAACAGAGTGATTTGAAGATTCTATAAGAGGCTGATGTTGGGAACTTTTTAAGTCCCTCAAGCCCCTCTGTGTATCTTTCAACATATCTTCCACAGTCTGCTTGCAATGCATCTCCAAGAGGTAATCACCCTTGAGGCTCTCTGGAAAGGAGACATTGCTTTTACAAGTTTGTACCAAGTTATCAAGTATTATCTTGATAAATATATCTCTCATGACCTACTTTTGTCAAAACCATTCCATCTCTTCAAGGGAATAAGAAAAAATTGTTTGCTACACAACAAGAGTATGCTAGAAAGGACATCGAACAAACATTTGGAGTCCTATAATCACAATTTGCAATAATACGTGGACCATTACGTTTTTTGGATGTTGAAACACTCAAAGATATAATGACAGCCTATATAATATTGCACAATATGATAATTGAAGATGAACGTAACACAATTCATGAAGATATTATAATATCCCGAGAGCCCAAGGTCAGGTCCAAGAATAAACCCTAGAGAAGTTAGTATATATCAAGAATAGTAAGAAAG
The DNA here is from genome assembly GCA_036245055.1 of Diospyros kaki. Lineage (NCBI taxonomy): Eukaryota > Viridiplantae > Streptophyta > Magnoliopsida > Ericales > Ebenaceae > Diospyros > Diospyros kaki. The sequence continues at coordinate 39,840,454 of BSEG01000016.1, forward strand.
GAAACAACACTAGTTGAATACCTTTTGCACTGAATGTGGATAAAGAACTCCCGAATTAAGCGTGCTTGAGCTAGGGTAGCTCAAGAATGGGTAACCCCTAGGAAGTTCGCGTGGGCTCATCAAGGTAAATTGACCGGGTCTTTCTTATCGCTCGATGCGGGATGTTACAAATATGGATTTCAACTTTGATACAGTTGCTAGCACTCCAACAATTGAATTGTCTCACAATTGTAGAAATGAAATTATAGAGTTTATATAGGTTTACCATCAAATTCAAGACAAAAAAACTCATATTCAACTCTAAAATGATCTTATAGAGCATTGGTAGGACTTGTATATTAAACAATCAAATTGAAATAGATTAATGTACTTGTTTTCTATTGTATTAGACAAAAATAGTTGATCCCAAGTCAACGCTCATAAGAAATAACCATCAATACTAAACATAACAACAATTGGATTAAAACAAAATCAAGCGAACATAAATATCAAGTTCACTTAATCCTAACTCCATACATTAGTACACTCAGGAAAAAAGAAAAAACCCATCATCCATTTACAAATCTGGAAACCTTGCATTTCGTCTTTTCTGAATAATTTTGAGCTTGAGAGATTTGTAATATTCAGTTTGAAGTTCATCCATATTACTAGTATCAATACCAATAATTCTTTCTTCATAAATCATTTGTTCTCGCTCTTCCTTTCTTCTTTCTAATTCTATCTTCTCCCTAGCTAGTTCTATCTTCTCCCTTTTCAACCTTAACATCTCATTTGCTTGTTCAATTAATATCATTTTGGACTGCGTTCTCTTTTCAGTCATTTCTATCAACATGTTTTTTATTTCCTCATCAGAAGCTTCTATTACCTTGGATTTATCTTTTCTTCCACATTCTTTTGCAACATCTCCTATTAGTCGTTCCAATGAAGGTTCGTTGCTTCGAACATCAATATCAAGCAGGTTCACTGAATCAGGAGTAGATGGTGATGATGCTGTTGGGCTTGCATTTTGAGAAATTTTGGATTTTTTCTTCGACGAAGTTGAGCAAAATTTCGGTGCATGTTGCAACTCATGCCAACAATGTAGAAATGTGAAAGTAGACTTTTGTAGGCTCTTGTACATCTCCATTGCTTGAGAAATCTAATAAGTTAAAAATAATGTCAATAACAATGACTACAATATGATATTAATAATTAACAACAAAAGGATAATGAGTGAATTTACCTTATCTAATTCTGTTGTTCCACTTTGATTTATGCCATCTATTTGGCTATAATATACTTGAAATTTGCTCACAGCAAGTTGGATTGTAGACCAACGATGCATCAACGAGTTGGGACTTCGATCAGATTCAAAATCTTTATATTGATGGAAATAGGCATGAACCCTTTCCCAATACCTTTGTTTTGTTTGATCATTACCGTATATAGCATCCATACTAATATTTAGCCATGCTGACACAAGCATCAAATCCTCTTGCATTGAGAAATTTTTTGTTCGTATATTTCTTCGAGTGCTAACTTGGGATGACTTAGGTTGAGATGGAGTGGCTTCCACATTCGCATACTTGTCTTGAATATTCTGGTCATCGCTAAGCAAATTTGAGTAGTAATATTCATTATTATCCCTCTCCATCACAAACAAAAGGCAATTGGTCAACCTACATCAAAAATCACAAAAAAAAAAAAAACTACAAAGATATTGAATCAGCACTCTTATTAATTACAAAAACCAAAATCACAAAAAAAAAAAGAACAAATTTAATTAAATTAATACTCAAACCCAATTCAAAGTAAACACAACAACAATAAACCAATAGACCAAATATGCTAAAAGACACAAATAAAAAAAAAAAAACACAAAGAGCAACAAAGAATAGACAAAACAAATCAATAATTGTGAAACACAAATCAATAATCAAATGCACATAATCAATAATCATATATTGTTACCAATTTCTTAATCCAATAATTACTATTTCAAATACACAAATCAATAATAAAATATACACATGCAAAAAATTAATAATTAAATACACGCATACATAAAATCAATAATCAAATATACAAATCAATATAAATTTTCCCAAAATCAAATACACAAACCCAAGGCTTTTGCAGACTCTTCTAGCAAGGATTCTCACATCATAATAATAATAATAATAATAATAATAATAATAATAATAATAATAATGAAGTTAGTTAGAAGCTCATTCTCACTTGTAAAGAATCCATTATTTCAGGAATTGTATGAGACAACACTGTAGTACAATTGCAAGGGTGCAGTGCAAGAAGGATCACTTTGAGAATCAACAATTAAAAGTGTTTCACAAACACCCTTGTAATAGAGTCAATGTTAGAATCCCCAAAACTCACTGCTGAACTAATCAATTTAAATTACCAACTACACCCTCTTAACTTAAGTGAAAGGAAAGGGTAAACCATACATTCACTAGGAACATGAATGCAAAAGCATAAATGACTAATTACATGATGAATAGAGTGATTTGAAGATTCTATAAGAGGCTGTTGTTGGAACTTTTTTAAGTCCCTTAAGCTCCTCTACGTATTATTCAACACATCTGCCACTGTCTCTTTACAATGCATCTCCAAGAGGTAATCACCCTTGAGGCTCTCTAGAAAGGAGACATTGCTTTTACAAGTTTGTACCAAGTTATCAAGTGTTGTCGTCGTAATCCCTACATCTTATTGGGGTTGAATGTTCTGTGTTGCAGTTTGTATACTAAGCATTCGACAAGTGAGACGGTCATAATGCAATTTTAAACTTCTATTCAGATTCATCCAATCCAATCCCATCTCCATCTTCTATCAAAGAGGACCCCTTCATACCAAGGGGACACTGAGATGCAGGATAGACATAGTGGGAAACAGTTTTGATTCACTTCATAACGTCAAGGGACACTGAGGTTTCTGAACTCTCATTTGATAATGCATAATTGGAGACATATCTACTAGGTGATGGATATATTGAATAATATAACAGCAATGAAGACATTAAACACCATAATAAACTAGCTATACTTTTGTCTTAGGTAGGTCATCTGTCTTACAATTCAAATCATTACGACTCGGAAGTATTAACAACTTTCTATGTAAGACTCATACTGACTACAAAAGATCCAATAAACCAAATACTAGAATGAATTTGCTAGACTCTTGATTTAAATTGTACATCTCTATTCAAATCAATGCCATTCAAAGCATTAATAACTTTATCTGTCAAACTCATGCTGGCTACAAGAAAATCCAAGAAAGAAAGATAAACCATCTGGGGTTTGGATTTAAGCTTCATAATGCATGCTATCCTACAATTATGTTCTTGGAAAATCTGTCTTTACTTTTTCATGTCATTATTTTTTGTTTTTATTAAGTTCTTAAGCATATGATTGGAGATCTAGAATTCATATAGTCAACCCCCACCTAACGAGATAAAAACTTCTCATAGTTGTTGTTGTTAAGTTCTTAAATTATATTATGTTAGTTAAGCACCAATAGATAAACTTGCGGTTGTGGTGAGATCATCACCGATTGAGTAGGATAAGCACTATAGGCACATGTTCTGTTCATGCCAGGATAAACAGTTGCCAACATCTCTTACTTTCAAAGACAAGACGATGCTTTATATGCAAAGCCACATGAAAAACTAAGCACAAATTGCAAGTGATGCTACTTGTAGCTTTCAATGTGGGTGTGTTAAACTTCACCACTAGCCGGTAAAGCAACTTTAGTGATATAGTCCCCATTATCATTAACAGTATACATGCAACTCAATGTAGAGAAGTATGCATTAACATCTGGTTTGGTTCACAGTATCTGCCAAATCAAAATAACCACCACAAAAATTTTTCCATCTATAGAAAAACATGAATCAACTATATGAATACTACATTGTTTCTGCGAGAGAGAGCAAAGGTAGAATTATGATGCTTTGATAATTGTGTTATCGAACTCATAATCAAACAAAAATAAAAAAATTAAGATTTAAATCTACTAATAGGTTATAAACAGTTAGACTGATTATTGTTTATAGTAACGTGATCCCAAAACGAAGAAACACAACTAAAATTCACGGGGGAATTCTCCATTACTGATTCTTTGTTAAGAAAGAAGCTATTCAACGCCAACAACAGCATAATCAGAAGAAATTGACTCTCTTTCAAAATAATAACATATTTCTTCAAATAAATAAATATAACAATTCCATGAAGCTATAACTTAAGGTTGATTTCTGGAGCTTGAGTGAATTATTAAGCTCTTCTATCAAAGCAACCTTCAAATATCGAAACAACTTCGGATATGAAATTACCTGAAAAGCTTTCCCGACACCTCCTTAACGATCAAATAGCACAGAGGGTGAACTCCAATCGAATTGACACAGCGATCCCACTCACAAACGAAAAGCAAGAAGGAACCTAGTTCGTGGATCGATGGGGACAAAGAGGAAAAAAATTAACCTAGTTCGTGGATTGGGACAAAAGAGAAAAAAATTTGGACCATTTCTCGATTTGTGAGTCTCATCCTTGCACAGGGGCCATGCTAATCTTCTTTGTATTGTTCCAATTTTATCGGATGTCCCCGAATGGACAACCCTTTGCTGATGTCGGCAACATATATAATGAGCAGAAATCTGCTAATTCCACGATGTGGGAAAGAGGAGTCATCCAAGAACAAGAAGACTAAAATGACACCGCATAAGCTACAATTGCAATTGCCATGCAATTGGGCTCGTTCAGGGTTTAGAAATTGACACCATTTTTTATATACTTTATAATGATATTTAAATAAAATAGTTTATAATTATTTACAACAATTGATTTTATAAAAATAAAAAATAATTTATTTTCTTATAAACATGATCTTCTCTCAATTTTTATAAAAAAGTGTCTCATGTATTAGATATATTTTTTTAATTAAAAATATATGATATTTTTCTTTGCTTGTTCAAAGTTTCAGACATGCCTAAGCAAAGGGCTACAATCATTCACCACCAAAGATATTAAACTTAAAATATAAAAATAATCATGTTTATTTCTTGATATAATAAATTAACATAGTGGTAAATTTAAGGAACTACGATCTAAATAAAGTTTAATTGAGAGCATTCAAACCAAGGCTAAGAACAAATCAATAAAAGATGACCCAAACTAAGTCGATATATATATGACAAAGATGCACTGGAAACTAAATTCAACTTTTGTCCAACTTCTCTAATCCTTCTAGTTTTCTTTCTTCCCTATGCTTTTTCTTTTTCTCTGATATTTTGGTTACAATTGTACATATATTTGTATTAATTTAAATGTAGGAGAGAAGTTGCAAGAATATTCGTAAGGATGACTTTGCCTAGAACGAAGAATAGATGGGAAGTTTTGACAGAGTATTGTTGTAATTGTTGGGGAGATAGAGAGATTTTCTGAGCTTGACTAGCAGTGATGGCTTATAATAGTACGATGGAGGTAGAGTCAAATGAGAAGTGAACTTAATTACACTAGTTTTTCGAGATTGTCGTGTACATGTCAAGCATAAGGAAAACCTTTCCTCGCGATTTCTCTATGTTTTTCACTGCAAATTTCAGTTGAGAAGCTTACTCAATCAACACAACAACACCACAAGCTTTAATCTCACTAGATAGGGTTACTCCATCACTACAATGATATTCCATATATAATCTGCCATTGTTGCAGCCTTCACAAAGACAAACCCTCTTATATGTTAAGATAGTATTTGTTAACCAAGATATAGACTGAAAAATGTGAGATATGGAAAGCATCCCGAACAAAAGTGTTTTCTATTGTATTTGTTAAATTTTTTGGAAATAAATCACATGATTTCTTATCTTAAATTTTCAAGATAAATTTATCCTTCCCCTCCTTCGAATAACTTATCTTGAACTTTACAGATAAGTTATCTTGATAGATACTTATCTTACTCATTTTAACAAACACTACCTAAAAGGAAAAATATTCCTTACCAGTTTAATGTTGTCATATGCCTAACTTAACAAACTAGTAGACAACTTAACAAAATGATAATACTTATTTCTCATATTTGAATGTGGAATTGGGTTGCATTGTGGAGCCATAAATGAAAAATTATGTGATTCTCTCATTAGTCGTCAGATCATGCGGCTCATGTGGGATAAGTACTTCCTGAACGACTATCTATTTTTTAATTTTTAAATTATTCAAACCATAATGTAAAATCTTGAAAATTCATAAATCAACATTTTGTAGAAGTACCAACTCTAAAGGAGATCGCTTAACCTCTTAAGAAATTTCAAGAATTTGATCGTTCACAATTATATTACTCTTACGACACACATCTATATTTTAATTATTGTAGTTACCAAATCTTTGTTTTTGTATACCATCCATACTCTATTGCAAAGATTACTTAAGACTACAACATATCCAAATTTCATTTTATTTCATGAAGATTTGACCCTCCCGAGTTTAGCTCAAAGTCAACTGGTTTGATTGACTGATTGCATCTTGCAGTTATTACTAAAATGGACATATTTCTTTCTACAAAATTCAAATAATAGTAAGGCTGAATCTTTTAGAAAGTAGACTTCCTTTTTCATCATGAAAGATTTCCTCATAAATTTTTGTGCCATCTACAATTTTCAACAACTCATTGAAGCACATTGAAATTGATGCATGGTCGTGTTTCAATTCAAACTATTTAAACGAGCTTTACAAGAAAAATCATAACTAATTGTAGAAAAAAAAATTTGATGCTTCATGTACCATAAGTTTCACAACATTCTAATTTCTAATAACAATATAATTTAAGTTATAATCAACTAATAACAACCCTTTGCAAGTCCAAAACAATAGCATCAAATATTGTCATATAACAACTATGTACAACAAGCAAGACATCTCTATTACATAAACATAAATAGAAATCTCCTAACGAGCCTCCAAGCTTGCAATCTCTCCATGAGCATCTAAAACCATGAGCTTTGAAAGTTGGGTAAGTCCAAGCACACAAATTACGAAATGCATCCCCCTGACTACTCCAAATTTTTACGATCTATGACTAAGGGCGTTTAGACTTTCAAATACGATAGCCCTTGACACTGAGTATTCTTGTCTTGAAGTCTTACACATCAATCTCTTATTGACGATGACCCCTAACCTTGGACATTCTCTTCTCGAGATTCTACACCTATCTTTATTGATGGTGGCCCTCTAAGCTTAGGCATTTTAGTCTCAAGATCTCACACACATAGCCCTAACAAGTTCTTATGACATTTATACAAAATAAAGAGGTGATAATGCACCTAACAAGAAAGCCAACAATATGTTCTGCTAATGAATGATCCATGCATTATGAAATGGTGGTAGTGGATTTATCAATGTAAACTTCAGAGCTAGTTAACCTCAAATCAGTGAGCTTTCCACCTTTAAAACAATATTAGGAACCTAACAAAAGACTTAGATTATCCTCTTAGCTAATCATGATAGTAAATAGTTCTTAATGGAGTAAATCTCATTATCTTAGCGAGGGATGATCCAACTCCAAAAAACTCTCAAAAATATATCCTAAATCTTATCCTCTCAAAACTCGTTCCCATTTGACTTGTGCTTGCGCTTGCACTTACACTTAAGAAGAAAGAAAATGGAAGGACCAGAAGGGTTATCTCCATTTTATATTGTAACCTTAATTTTTATTTTTCATTTTTCCCATTAAAATTTCAAAAATAGGAGAAAAGGTTAATTTTTTTATTAGTACATATATATATTTATATATGTGTGTATATATATATATATCTCTCAATCCTTGTCTTCTTCCTCTCCTTTACTTTGACCAAATAATTTCAACATCTCTTAATCTTAAATTAACTTCTCTTAACCCAAATTAACTTCTCTCTTAACCCAACTCAAATTTAATTAAATACTTGCCATTGTTCCATTGGAGTGATTCCCGACATTTTGAGCTGCATTTGAATGTTGGAATTTTAAATTTTGAATTTCTGCTTTTTCCTGCCCAGCACGATTTTTGAATTTCTGATAGTCGTTTTCTTTGTAGTGGAGCTCAGTTTGTGGCTTTGTCAAGCTTTATGGCCCTGTGTCAGGGGGAAAGATCAGATTTTTAAAGGCTGCCCAGGTTGTATTTGAATATATTATTACTCCCTTGCATTTACTTCTACCAACCTTCCCCGCCATCCATGGGGAAGAAGAAAGTCAAAGCTCCTGTGAAGTTGGTCCCCGCGGTGGATACTGATGATAAAGATGCGAGACATCGTGCTCCCAAGGCCCTCTTGATTCCATAGTGTCAGTCGGCTGTCGGCCCCGCAGGGTGTCACGGATTCGGCAGATTCAAAGTCCACTTCTGGGAACTTCTTTATTGTGGAAGCATATTCCCCGAGTGTTTCCCAAACACTAGGGGAGGAGGGCACCATTTCAGTCAGCTCTCCGGTGAGCCCGCATAAGGCTTCCGCGAATGATGTTCCAGAAGCGTTTGTAAAAACGCCATGGACTAGCCTCTTCAAGGATACCAGAGTGCTAGAGCACGGTTTCTCTCTTCCTATGTTTGAAGCGCAGCAAGGGCGATTGAAGTTGGATGTGGATAACGTTGAGACGACTTGGGGCTTCTACTTAGTGGGGTTGGAAAATTCCTAGGCAAGACAGCCCTCCTCAAGCTTTGTGATTCCTGGCAAGTACCCTATCAATATTTTGCGCAGCCGTATTTCGTCCTCGGGAGGGCTTTGATAATGAAGACGATGCCAACTTGCTTTGAATTTGATGATATGTTTTCCAGCATTATGCCAGTGTGGGTTAAGCTGCCTGGGCTACCTCTCGACTGTTGGAACCCAAGGGCTTTGAGTAAAATCACATCAAAGGTGGGTAAGCCAATTTGCACCGATAAGATCACAGCTACGATAGAAAGGATATCGTTCGCTAGAGTATTGGTGGAGGTTGATGCATCCAAAGACCTCCTTCGGTCTATTAAAATCCGGTTTCCCACTGGCAAAATTTGGCACTAGAAGGTCATTTACGAAAGTGAGCCCAAGTTTTGTTCCTCCTGCCGAGTTATGGGGCATACTGTGGGGAGTTGTAAATCCACTCTCCAAGCTTCTACGTCCAAAGAACAGGCCCCAAGAGCTCATGATGGGGCGATGGCTGACCCCAGCGATTCCCTGCAAGGGTGCTCGGGTGCTCCAGGGATCAATGAGCCCAAGCCGGTTCCTCCCAATGATGATGTTGCTGAGACTATGCTGGGGGTGGGTAAGCAAGGCTAGCATGAGTGTTCCATGGATAAGCCAGATCTGGGGGACCTAGTGGCAAACAAGGAAGTCCAGGCTCATTCCACGATGGATAAGCATGAAGTCCAAGGGGAGGATCCCTTCCAGGTGGTTAGCAGGAGAAAGAAGAAGGATGCTAAACAGGTTGGTCTGGATGAGGTTACTATGCCTGTTGGAAATAATGCTCCTAAGCCGGTTAAAGATTTCCTGGGCCGTAAAGGCAAAGGCAGATCTATTGAGGTGCTTATTCCCCTCCCTAAATCTGATAGTAAGAAGGGCCACGCCCTTCCTTTATCACAATGAAGATCGCCTCGTGGAACATTAATTAGGGGCTTTAATATGCCCCTAAAGCAGAATGGTGTGTGGCACCTCCTGAATTCTCATAATATTGATGTGGTTGGTATTTTGGAATCCAAGTTAAGTCTCTCTCAACTTCAGGGAATTATGAGAAACAAGTTCCCAGCATGGTTGGAGATTAATAATTTCCATTTGCATGAAGCTGGTAGGATTTTGGTGATATGGAATCCGGCCAAGGTGAATATTATTCCGTTGGATATTACCCTCAGGCTATCCATTGTCATCTCACATGTAAGGTTTCCTCCTTTTCCTTACATGTAAACTTTATTTATGCTTATCACTCGATTATTAGCAGGAGACCCCTCTGGGATGATATGCGTGGTTTTGGTTCAAATTTCTCAACGCCTTGGCTGCTCATGACGGATTTTAACAATGTCCTTTAAGGATGATGAAAAATGTAATGGGCTGCCTGTGTCATCATATGAAGTCAAGGACTTCCAGGAATGCTGTATCGCTGCTGGTCTTTCTGATTTACCTCCGGTGGGGTGCTTTTTTACTTGGAGTAACTACTCTGTTTGGTCTAAGTTGGACACAGGGCCTTGGCTAACAATAGCTGGTTCAGGGCCGTACTTGAGATTTTGGGGTCAAGAGTCGAAATGTAAAAATGGACCCTAAATCGTAATGTACATTTAAATTTTATTTTTTTATAATAAAACATCAAAAAATAAATAAATATTCATATCAAATCAAAAAATAAAATAAAAAATTTAACAATTTTAGCATGGACAATTCAAATATTCAATCACAATTAATACATCTCAGCCACAATTAACACATCTCAGCCACAGCAATTCCTAACTAAATGAAGTAGTCAAATAACAATTAGCAAAAAACCTAAATTCATAATTCCTAAACTCATTACAGGTGTTAAATTAGCCAAAATAAAATAGAAATACACATTAAATAGAACATAATCAAATAAATTAACTTACCTCTAGTCTCTTGGTCTCGAGAGTATGAAGGGATGCCCACTGGCCAGTGGCCACTGCCTGCCCGCCAAGAACAAGAACACAACACCAGAGATTGAACCAAAAGAATTTTTTTTGTCACTGGTATTGAATTTGAACCCAAACAGAACACAACACCAAAAATTGGACCAAAGTGTCCCAATGGCAATGCAGAGAGGCGAACGACCCAGTCACCCAGCAAGAGCAAGAGTTAAGAGAGCCAGATCCAGTAGCCACAGATGCGACCTTCCCAGCTACCGACCGAGAGGCGAGGGCGAGCCGCGAGCAACCGAGAGGCGAGGGCGAGGCAGCGAGCGAGAGGCTAGAGCGAGGGCGAGGGCAAGCCGCGAGCGAGCGAGAGAGCGAGCGAGCGAGAGGCGAGGGCGAGGCAGCGAGCGAGGGCGAGGGCGAGAGCGAGAGCGAGAGCGAGAGAGCCAGAAGGATTTGCAGAAGGCACTGATTGGGGGTGGGCTTGGAAAAAATTTATCGGCCCCCAAAAATCCAAAATATATGGGCCTGAGACAACCGCCTCTTAGGCCCCATTATAGGTCCGGCCCGGAGCTGGTTTATTGCTAATGTCTTTGGGCAAGCGAATTTTCCTCCCCCTGGTTGCCTTTTGGACCACTCCCCATGTATTGTATCCTTGTTGCAGCATGATAATGTTATGCGTAGGCCCTTAACATTCTTTAATATGTGGTCTGCCCATGAGAGTTTTCAAAGCTCTTGTTAATGAGGTTTGGAGCCATGATGTGACTGGGACAAAGCGATTCATCTAGCTTCATCGCCCCCTAAAAGAGCCAACACGGCGAAGTAGAGTGATCAGCCGCATTGTCCTGATTTGATTTGCAAAGTAGAGTGACGGAGCTCAGGAGATCGTCTGTCCTCCTCAGTGAAGCCGAGCGCCATTTTTATTTCTAAAAATTTAAAATACTTACCATCTAAAAAAATTCACCACTCAACCCCGTAAGTTATCTAACAAGTTACTTTGGGATGTCCTCCTTGTGGGAGCTCTCATCGTTCGATCCCACAGTCTAACAAGTTATTTTTATTCGTTATAAACTTGATTTCAATAATTTCCTAGTCCCGAGCTATTTTCTTTATTTTTCCTCTGAAATAAATTTTTTTCTAATTTACTATATTATTTCCAAATTAAGAGATAAAATTATAGATTGTTACAATACCTCTTGAAGCATTGTTTGGATGTAGGGCCTTAAGTAAAGAGAAATTTAAAAACAACAAATAATTATTTACAAAGAAGACATGAGGGCTTACTAAGGGTGTCGATACACATGTAAACAATAAGTTTATTCAGAGCTATTCTAAGAAGGCTCATTAAAAGTATTGATCCACACTTAATAGGTTCGTCGATGAGCTTTCGTAACAGGCCCTTAGATGGTATCATAGATGCTAGTTTTGGTCTTGGATTTATATACTATTAATCATCTTTCATATGTAGTTTTGGCGTTTTTTAGTAATGATAAGACCATCTCCAACGAGAGCTATCATCCTCAGTAAGCCAAAATTTAGAGAGCATTTCTCACAAATTTTGCTCCCATGTTGCTCCCTACCTGTCAAGTTACTCCTCAAATTTTTGTGAAGTTTCAAATGACTTCTTACAATTGAGAAATCATGTCTTATTCCGTACATTTCTCCAATGGTTATTTGTTGAGAAAAATGAGCACCGCCACAACAGAGAAGAAAGAGCTTTGGTGAGGCAGCGTGAGGTGGTCGCAGCGAGGAGTAGCGGAGAAGAAGGTGGGAGGAAAAGCAGCGCGGCCGCGATGGAGCAGCAGAGGAGAAGCAATACGGTCTAGCTACTAGCAACGGTGGCGACTTCCTCCTCTAGCATCCAACGTTTGTGATTTAAGCAACACAAATTTTTATTATGTATTTTGTATCAATTTTGTATATGTTGAAGTATTGGGTTTTAATTATATTTTGATTACTTTATGTATTTCATTATACATTTGTTTGTTTGTGAATATTTGATTATTCATTTCTTTGTATACAAATATTTGATTATTTTGTATATTTAATTATTTATTTCTTTGTATGCGAATATTTGATTATTTTATATATTTGATTTTATATTTCATGTGTATGTATTTTATTATTTTGTATATTTAATTATTTATTTTATATATTTAATTATTAATTAATTAAATATATAAAATAAATAATAAATTATTCATAATATAATAAAGACTGAAATAAGGAAAACGATTAAAGATGGCCTAAGAGTATAAAAATTATGTTAAATACTACCTTAATTTGATTAAAAATTCCTTTCTTTAATATATAAATTAAGGATGGTAAAGAGAATTCCTTGAAAGAGAAAATAGTTGTAAAGAATTGAGTGTTAAAAATACTTATAAAAAAGTAATAATAATTATTTTTTCATTTAAAAAATTTATTTACAATTATAAAACATTACAAATGCTTTTATATTTGTTTTAACACAACAGGTGAATTGATTTAAATAATAAAAATAAGAAATTAAAAAAAATCATTTAAATTGTACAATTACAAAAGCTCTTTCTTTCGCACCAAGCAAGGAAAAGAGAAAATTAGATGCATGCACGCATAAATAAAGAGAAAAAGAAATAACAATCGCATTGACAGATTAAGATTAGAGAACATCTTAACAAAGGCAAGGCTTTTTCATCTTTTACTTCAACTAAAACCACCATCACCAATTCTCCAGTACTCTTCTTCTTATCTAGAACAATAACATTACCAGTTTGGAAAAGACAAATTATGCTTATTCCCTCATTTCACTCCACTCCACTCGACAACCCATCCATACGGCTTACTACTAGTCAGTCACCAACAAACAAACATTTCAAGCGCCAAGGGGGACCTTTTTCTTAGTCTCCCATGCTTGCGCTCTGCACAGAAAACAGGAGAAACAAACGCACTAATATCCATCACAAGATGATCTACAACTTATACTACCAACACTTGCTGTTACAGGAGAGCTGGCGACAGCACTTTAAACACTTGCTTGTTCGCAGAGATCTAACAGCTCCAGCGTCTGCAGAACCCACAAGTCAATTTCAGTTTCACCGCAATAAAAAAAAATATCAATACAAGGAAAGAAAAAGAACACACGCAGCCACACGATCCTCAACTCAAAACTGGATTTTTCATCATACCTCGGGAACAGAGAGCTCGAGTCGAAACTTGGGGCCATCATAATGATGCAAGACTGGCCTGAAAGCATCTTCCTCCAAGGCCTTGCAGACTCTTCTAACACGAATTCTCACCTAATTCAGCAGAAAAAAAAAAACAAAAAAATCATCAGTTCCACTTGTAAATAGCCCATTCCCGTAAAACACCATAGGAACTGTATAAGACAACACCACTTCAATTTCAGGGCTGCAGAGTGCAGCATCACTTGGAGAGAATCAATAATCAACAATTCAAGTTCTTCACAAAGTCAGTTTTACCTGAGCAGGGAACCTTGATTCTCCCTTGCATTTCTTATCTTCCCAAGCAGTAGGGTCAATGTTAGAACCCCCAAAGCTCGCTGCCTGCATGACAAATTTTTGAAAAACAATTGTCAAGACTGCTGAACTAATCAATAAATTCTAACTTTACCAAAAGGAAATGGAAAATTTCTAGGAAGGGTCGCCAGCAAAGCTAATTTAAAAACAATCAAAGCAATACCCATAATCCTAAATTTGATCATACAAGAAATTTTGGAAAAAGACTAAGAAGAGCTACAGAAACCAGTCTTGCTTTATCATCCCGATTTGAATAATTAAGATTTCCAAATGTAAGATTCTCAAACAAAGCTGACAGAAAGGTAATTAAAAGAAAACTAATTGCAATTTGACTTGCAGTCTTTGTACCCTGAGCATAGCAGAACAAGCCAACAGAAGATCTAACAAAGAGTAAATGACAAACCTCAAAGATACCATGCAACTGATGAGTCGTATAGTTATAGAGAAACAAAGGCAAGCCTGGTGTTATTGCCCGCACAGAGTCTCTGTATCTTGGTGGCAAACCTACAAAACAAGTGTAATAAAAGGAAGAAAGGATAAATTTTCTACAAGACTACTTGTCACTGAAAAAGAAATAAATATGATTAAGACCAGCATAAGTTCATGTGAAAAAACTACATTGGAGTCCTTGAAGAATAGGCACAATCTCGATTGCAAGAATACAATTGGTGCCAGGATAATGAAAGCAGTAGACTCTAAGTCAACTCCCAGACTGGTGCTAAATGTGAAATAAGAGTAACAAAATACAATGGCTTCTAGTATGTTGACCTTTCAACATCTTAATGGATGAAACTATCCATTTAACAAATGATCCAAGTAAGACAAGTTTATGATAAATATATAAAATAAATGTAAACAGAAGATTACCAAATAATTGTCGCTTTAAATCTTCCTGCATTGTGTCATTGTTACAAACAAAAATGTATCCACCAAGAATCTCATTCCTTGGGAGTGTCTCAGATGCAGGCAAAGTCTTGAACCTTTTATCAATTGCACTTGCATTGGTGTTGTCATTGTTGCTATTGTTGCTACTGCTGCTGTTGCTATTGCCATTGGCTTCTTTGCTTTGGCCATTGACACTATACTTGCTTCCAGTCATATTCCCTACAAGGTTGACATTCCCCTTCTGATACACAGCATTTATACTGTACATACCACTCCTGATGGAGCTCTTGCTCACATTTTCAGTCATTTTTGGGTCCAAATTTAACATGTTGAAGTTAAGGCTTTCAAATTTGTTGTCCTCCTGGAACATCATATTATCTTTCGGCCTTATGTCAGCAGGGGCCTTTGAGAGATCAAGGTTATTCCTTCGCTCACCCTTTGCTCTAGTCTGTTCAGCTAGCTTAGAAGCAGCCATGAACCACTTATGATCCTCTGAGACTTTTGATTGTCCTCGAAGCTGATCACCCAATTGCCAAAAGCTGTTGATGCTATCCATTCTTACAAATCCTGATGAATGACATGCACAAAATTTCTTTATGAGATAAGTATGATGAAACATAATAGAAGTGTGAAAGGAACATATATTTATAAAATACAATCACGCCAAAAAAAGAAACTAACGTATATTAGCAGGGAAAAAAAACCATGTCCACCAAAAAATTGGGGGTGAATTTGTTGAGAAAAAATATTAACTTTTACCAAATAGTTAAAATTAATTTTGATAGTAGATTCAATAGTTTCACAAGGCAAAAAATGGAAGATAAGGATTTAAACAAGATGCACCGATTACTGATACATACAAAACATACTTGCAAAAGGGAAACTTTTCACCAGTAATTAAAAATAATAAAAATATAAATAAATTGAAATTTTGCTTAAAGGGGTAAATAAAAATTTCTCCGAATTCCTCCAAATGAAGCAAAGCGTAAAGAAGTAAAAGCTCGAAATGAACGAACTGAGAATAAACAACCAACATTCTCCTAATTCCCGGAGAATTTCAATCAAAACTGATCAACTTTTCTCCTAATCGAGTCCCGCCCCACACTAACCGTGCTCTAAGCCAAAGTCAACAAAAAGGTCAACACAACAGCTTGAAATTGTGCGAGACGGGACGTAACATTAATGATCAGAAATAGAGCAAGCTGATTAAGTCATAGATAACCACACACAGAGCTTCAATTTGAGCCTTGGGAATGAACCTAAAGCAGAAATCGTGCGAGATGTGGGGACCTTAAAGAGCACAAATACAGCAAGTGCGAGCACTCCATGACCTAGTAGCTGATTACGTCGTGGATAATCACACACAGCGCTTCGATTTCAGCCTAGAAATGAAATTAGAGATCTTGATCTATTCGATTCTACCGGTTGTTAGAAACCCTAGATTTGTGGATCTAAAGCCGGAAAAGGAGAGAGAGAGAGTGAGAGAGCACACCTTTTATCACTGCGAAACTCCGGAAGACGCTGAGCGGCCAGTGGATTTTCTCCTATTTATAGGAAGTTTGCTGGGTGAAATGGCCATGGACTTGCACTAATATTACGAAAAGGCCACTGTGCCTTGAAACAGTGCCTGGCATGTGAGACAACTGGATCTTACTTCCACGCGATTTCGAAGCGCGTGTAAAATGTCTCACTAGTTCTATATAGCGCGTGTTTGAAACGCTCTTACATTTGAGTGGGGCGGTCAGAGTTGTGCGTCGTGCTGGCCACTTGAAACAGGGGATCGCAATTAGAACTGCCGGCGACGCTTTTAAATGTTTTTTATAATTTGGATAATGTTAAATGAGGAAAATGTTAAATAACGGGTCGGGCCGGGCCACCCTTATCGACACCTCAAATGATGATATACATTATAATAAGGTGAATATATTTGTATATCTTGAATTTAGAGTTAATTTTTATTTTTATTCTGTTTTGATATTTGTTTTAATTTTGTGGTAAAACTTTTATTTTTTATTTTATTTTATTTTATTCTCAATGGAGCTCGTGTCGCTGTGTACGTGGTGGTTAATGTATCAAATAACAAACATTCCAAAAAAAATAGTATCATTTTTTACCTGCTCATCAATGTGCACAACCAAAATGACGTCGTTTTGTGTGTTGTTCTTCATCTTTTGTAAATCTATTGTTTTAGTGGAAAAAAAATTGAAATAAAGAGAGTTGTTTTTTTGGAAAAGAACAGCCAGAGCCTATCTCTGTCCTAGAGACCATTGGAAGCCCAAGCCTATCAACTTCCTCCTCAACCTCGTCTTCCTCATTCAGTGGCTGCAATAGAGGGTTCACCGACACAACAAAGGTGGCGGCAATTTTTGGCAACCCATCTCAGAAGTGGTAAGAACCCACCATTAGCTCAGGTCTAAGACTTAACTCAAAGCTCCACTCGTTCCTGCCACTACTTAGTGCCGCCTCTTTTGTTGTTGCCACGTCGAAGAAATGCAAGCTAAAAATCGATAACTAGGAAGGCGTGCTGTCTAAATCGGTCTTCGCCTCACCGACCCAAGAGCAGTCCATTCTTTGGTAGATCATAGGCGACGTGGTCGACCCCTCAATAGGCCTCAACAAGCTGCTCCAAAGTAGCGCCCTTGTCTTTGTTCTTCCTCTTCCTCTTCCTTTTCTCGTCTCCCTTGTCGTTGACTTCCTCATCTTCGAAACCCTAATCGCAAAAAGGAAAGGGAGTTTTATGCACAGGCAAAACGACGTCGTTTTGCCCTTGTTCATTAACGAGCAAGCCTAGAAATGATGTCGTTCTTACTGACATATTCATTATTTGACATATCAATTGCCACGTAAGTAGCAGCATACACTTGTTTGATCGATGATAAATTGAAACAAAAGTAAAAGTTCAATGACCAAATTGAAGTAAAGGTTAAAATAGAATAAGATTAAAAATTGACCATAAGTTCAGGATATATCAGTTTATTCGACCTTATAATAATGACATTGAAAAAAGTAATCCTATTCATTTCAGTAAAGATGAATAGTGATGATGTGATAGTCTATATAGGGTAAAGTGTGTGGAGTAATACTAGTCAAATTTTAATTATTGGGCATCCTTTCATATTCCTCAAAAAATATTTCTCTCCACATGAACTATTAAATTACCGTAGTTTTTCTTTGGGCCACGGCTAGATGGAGCGGCAAGAGTCCTTGGCAGGTGACAAACA
The DNA here is from genome assembly GCA_036245055.1 of Diospyros kaki. Lineage (NCBI taxonomy): Eukaryota > Viridiplantae > Streptophyta > Magnoliopsida > Ericales > Ebenaceae > Diospyros > Diospyros kaki. The sequence continues at coordinate 39,858,638 of BSEG01000016.1, forward strand.
GATTAGTGCTTCATGCTATGGTTTATTTCATCTGGAGGGAGCGCAACAACAGGTGCTTTCGTGATCAGGAGAGATCGGCTTCCCAGTTGGCGCATTTGATTCAGTGTGCTGTATGTGCCTAGCTGACGACTATTCGCTTCAGGTCATCCCTTCAGAGTCAAGCTCTTCGTCACTTTTGGAGGCTTCCGAGAGACCAAACCTCTCTTTCCCGTTGACTGGCTTTTCTTTGGAGGCAGGTTGCCATGTCCATGGCGCCTCATCTATGGTGTTTAGCCCTCATGTGCTTGTGTTTATTTCATGCCCTGCTCATCTGGGTTTGTTTGCTTACCAGTCGTTGCTCTGTCAGAGTTCGTTTTCGTTGCTTTGCCATTTCTAGATGGTTTCGTCTTTCGTCGGTCCAGATTTTCCATACTGTACAAATGTTTTCTTTTCTTTATCTTTCGGCATTCTTCTCTTTTTGTTTTCTTTTTCTCGCTCAGAGAGTGATTTTTGATGTTTTGTCGTCTCTGGTCTTTTGGTGGTCCAGGGTATGCCTTGGCCTTGGTTTGTAGCCATTTGGCCTTTTCTTGTTTTATATATCTCTTATTTACAAAAAAAAAAAAAATTACCGCAGTTTATTTTTACTGAAAATGAATATCATTACTTTATTAAAAATTAGATCTATGTCTAACTAAGGGTAATTTGGGGACAGGAGTTCTCTAACTAAAGATTAGTTGGCAAATCTCTATCCTCTAATGGTAATGTGTCCATGTCCAGTGTTTCTCCTCGTACATTAAATGTCTATTGTCCTAATTAATCCAAGCTTAATTGTGGTGTTGTTGGTATGGATAAAGTTAAACTCTTAGGTATATTGCATTTACCACTGGTGGTTGGAATACATTATCTTATTAACATGAACATGAATGTGGTAATGATGAGTTAATAAATGGGTTTTATTTATTTATTTAAAATTAAATAAATTTGAAAAATTCACATTCGTGGGATATAAGTATAAAATGTATTTTGAACATTTATTGAATGAGTATGTAAATGGATAAATAGATAAACCCCCATCAATCATAAAATATGAAGTTTGGATTTAAATTATAATAGGTAAATCACACCAAACATCATTAAATTTTGATAACTAAACTTTAATTCTTTGCAATGTGATCATAGAAGTTTAAAAAATTTAATAATGTGATCATATATAAGATTTTTCGGTTACTCTAGCTGGAGTGAGTGACGTGGCGTTGATGTGGCAAACAATAAAAATATTTTTTGACATATGTCACGTTTTGATTGGTTCTCATTATAAAATAATTTTTATTGTTTGTTATATCAGCATCATATTAGCGCTACGTCACCCACTCCGGGTATAAAGTGATCTAAAAATCTTATATGTGATCACATTATAAAATTTTTTAAACTTCTATAATCACATTGCAAAAGATTAAAGTTTAGTGATCAAAATAAAAAATACATCAAAATTTAGTGATCATTGGTGTGATTTACCCAAATTATAACTATAAAATTTTATATTAAAAATAAAGTAATAAGAGAGTATATATGGAGCGGTCCTAATCTCAAATGACCCGATTCTCAATCCAAAATTTCTACGAATTTCAATCCTGATTCAAATTGAATGAACACCCTTACTTTCAAAGATTAACACTTAATAACTGTAGTTTAGTTATTTTTTAGACAATTTTAAGGAAAATGAACATTTTGACATAATGGTAAGGTTATTTTTTTTTATTATAATTTGGAGGTCATGGGCACAGATCATACAATGAGTTTTTTGATGGTTTTTTAAAGCAAGATATATTAGAGATATTTTAAAAAAATTAGGGTTTTCTACACCAAAACTAGTGTTTGATTGAATAATATAATAGATAAATGAATTTAAATAAAACATAAACTTGCCAAGAATTTAAATTAATTAGACAAAGTTTTATATGGACTTGATTTACTTAGTAAAGATGGACTGAGCCAATCAAAAACAAATACATCATGTTGCCTTACGACCTTATTGGATTGGTATATTGTCTAAGACATGTAAGAAAATTCTATTAAGAATTATATTTCAAATAAATTTATTTATTTTATGCTTTTAAATTTACAAATTTGTTCTCTTGTCTGCGTTGGATTTTTCTCGAAGTGAGTGTGCATGGGGTGTTCCCCCCTCTCATTTTGTCCGTGTCAGGCAAATGTTATGTTACTCGACTCAGACAACCTAACATTCTTGCTTAAATTTATAAATTTTAATAAAAAAATACATTTCTCAAAGTCTCAATCAAACTTATATCTTAACAATTTGTTTGAAAATCTATAAGACCTTGGATTCGAAATTTTGATTTAAATTTTTAATGCATTCTTGTATTTAAAATAAAAATTGCCAGGATTAAAATTCTATTTTCTCTCACTCTAGAACCAAAATTCTAATCAAAATTGATGGAAATTATTAAATAACAGAATTAAAATTACTTCCTATTTCGTCTACAATACAGTCCTTGAGGTTTATCATCTCCTTGAGATTTTATCACCTTCTCCATTTCCTTCTTCATCTTAGTAATATCGATTTTCTCACCAAGAAAAAAAAAAATCAAGGTTATATAAGTAATGCTTCCACATAATTTTATTTTTAGTACTTCTTATTTCAATTAAATTTATTTTATAATATAAAAGTATGTAATTCTATCTTATTTATTTTGTAAAGATGGTGCTTAAATGTTCAAATCATATCTTTTATGATTACGGGTTATAATCAATAATGACGACGACGATGATGATGTTGTGTATTAATTTTTATTTTGATTGAGTTTAAGAGTAATATCCATAACATTGTGGTCCGACAACCAACTTTATTTGTAAAGTCTTGAGGGTGTTTGGTTTATCAGTTTGATTGTTTATAATCTATTCATTTAGGTAATGTTTGTTAGTCAAGATACAGACTGAAAAAAATGAGATATAAAAAATATTCAAGATAAAAGTAATTTTCATTGTGTTTATTAAATTTATCTAAAAAGAAATCATGTGACTTATTATTTTGTATTTTCCATATAAATTTATCTCTCATACACCTTTCGAATAAATTATCTTAGATCTTACCGATAAATTATTTTGATACAACCTTATCTTACTCATTTTAACAAACGTTATCTTAACTTATAAGTTACGTAACTTATTTTTTACGCATTTGGAAACATTTAAGAGCTTAAACGCTACCTAACTTTTAAATTAATTCAGTACCATTTTTCAAAACCTACTCCCCCAATTTTTTCAAATAAGCTCTTAGGAACTTTTTTGCATTGACCAACTAAATTACTCATTTACCCTCAAACAAAACACATATTTTCAGCCTCTATCCTTTTCATCCTTCTCTCTTTTATGTGGCTGATGTTGCCAGACTCATCTTGGGCCATCGCCTCTAGCTAGACCCATATCCGTCGCCTGTTAGCCTCCATCTCTATCTATCCGTCCGTCGTCTATCAGACCCATCTTCGTCACCCTCGTTTACTCCAGTTTCCACATTAACACCCTTCTACCTCTGTATTTCCTTTCCTATGAAGGCAAATATTTTCTTCCTCTTATCTAGGAAAGATATAGGTTTCAGTTCTGATTTCTATGTCTATTGTTTTGCTGATTATTTTCTAAATGTTTAACTTACCATTGGTATTGTCTTTTCTAGATTATCATTGTGAAAGGGAGCAAATTATTCATGTTTAAGACCCCCGAATCCATGGCTCAAATGGGTCACAATAAGAAGAACAAGAGGGCTTTCGCGTTTCAAAGGTTTTGAACTCGTCTTCTCCCTGTTTATCATCTTTCTTCTTTTATTTGTTGATTGTGTTGATAGAATCTAGAGATAGGATTTTTTTTTTTTTTTGTTATTGAGTTGAATGAACTTTGTTTTTGATGGAATCCCAGTTGCTTAAATTGTAGTATACAATCGATACTGAACCTTCTAGTGCATTGGCTTGTGGTGTAGCTTAAATTGAATCAACACTCTTACTTTTAAAGATTTAACACTTAATAACTGTAGTTTATTTATTTTTTAGGCAATTTTTAAGGAAAAATGAATATTTTGACATTATGGTAAGGTTATTTTTATTTTATTATAATTTGAAGGTCATGAGTAGAGATCAAACAATGAGTTTTTTATTGTTTTTTAAAGCAAGATATATTAGAGATATTTTAAAAAAATTAGGGTTTTCTACACCAAAACTAGTGTTTGATTGAATAATATAATAGATAAATGAATTTAAATAAAACATAAACTTGCTAAGAATTTAAATTAGTTAGACAAGGTTTTAAATGGACTTGATTTACTTAGTAAAGATGGACTGAGCCAATCAAAAACAAATGCATCACGTTGCCTTATGACCTTATTGGATTGGTATATTATCTAAGAGATGTAAGAAAATTTTATTAAGAATTATATTACAAATAACTTTATTTATTATGTGTTTTTAAATGTATAGATTTATTCTCCTGTCCGCATTAGATTTGTTTGACGTGAACATGCAGGGGGTGTTTGGGGGTGGGGTGGGGCCCACACTCCCTTTTCATTTAACCCATGTCCAACAAACGTTATGTTCTTCGACACAAATAACATAACATTCTTGTTTAAATTTATAGACTTTAAACTCTAAATGCTAAATTTTATGTTTAACGACCATCAAAAGCGACAAAAAAGTATATTTGATGATGATGTTGTGCATTAAATTTTATTTTGATTAAGTTTAAGAGTAATATCGGTAACATTGTGGTCCGACAACCAACTTTATTTGTAAAGTCTTAGAAGGTGTTTGGCTTACTAGTTTGACAGTCTATAAGTTATTCATTTAAGTAGTATTTGTTGACCAAGATATAGACTGAAAAAAAGTGAGATATAAAAAGAATTCCAAACAAAAGTGATTTCTATTGTATTTGTTAAATTTATCTGAAAAGAAATCATATGTCTTCTCATCTTAAACTTTTTAAATAAATTTATCTCATACCCTTTCGGATAAGTTATCTTGATACAATATTATTAGGGGTGGCAATTCGTGTTGGCGGGTCGTAATCGTATCGTGTCGAGACACACGTATAACACGTGTCAGGCTAACCCGAACACGACCTGTTTAATAATCGTGTCAAATTCTTTAAGCCCGAACACGACATGTTTATTAAACGTGTAACACGACACGACCCGTTTAACCTGTTTAACTAAACGTGTCGTGTTGTGTCGTGTCACATGTTAACCTGTTTAACCCGTTTAATTTAAACGAGTCGTATTGTGTCACCTGTTAAACGTGTTATTTAGTTTTAAACGTGTTATTTCGTGTATAATTATGTTAACGTGTTTAGATCAACCTACTAACCCTTTTAATTAAACGTGTCATTTTATATATAATCGTGTTAATGTGTTCGGGTCAACCCATTAACACGTTTAATTAAACGTGTCATTTCGTGTCTAAACTGGTTAGACGGGTTGACTCGCCTAAGACACGAAAATAATCGTGTCATAAATGGGTTGACCTGTTTATGACCCAAACCCGATTAACCCCAACCCTAACCCGCTTAACTCCGTGTCGTGTCGTGTCATGTAATCGAGTCGTGTCCAAAATTGCCAGCCCTAAATATTATCTTACTCATTTTAATAAACATTACCTTAGTTTATAAGCTATGTAGCTTATTTTTTTACGCGTTTAGTAACATTTAAGAATTTAAACGCAACCCAATTTTTAATTTAATTCAGTAGCATTTTACAAAACCTAATTTCCTCCAACTTTTTCAAATAAGCTCCTAAGAGCTTTTTGCATTGACCAAGTAAGGGTCTATTTGGCTAAGCAGTTTGACCACTTATAAGGAGCTTTTTACATTGACCAAGTAAAGATCTATTTGGCTAAGCAGTTTGACCACTTATAACCTATTCATTTAGCTTATAAGCGTAGTTTATTTTTTGAAGTTTTTGGGAATCACCAATAGCTTAAATGGTAGTCAGCTTAAAAGTTGATTTAACAGTGTTTGACAAAAGCTTCTTACCCCTAACTTTCCTGAAAACATTGCTAGGGGCTTATTGCATTAACTAAACAAAAGACACATTTGCATTCACACAACTTTTGAAATTCCAATCTATCCACTTCTTTTCATCTACAAAACTTATTTTTTTCATTGTCACCGTCTCCCACTAGCTGTGGTCATCACCTCTAGCTCTTCCGACATTGTTGGCCGCCACCTCCAACTCCTCCGTCACTGTCTACCGCCACTAACTGTGTTCTGTTACAAAATGAATAATGATATCGTACCGTATTTTATCAATAACCGTCACTGTGTACACAATCTCAATCAATTCAGTAAAAGTTATATTCTTGTAGATTCCCGCACACATCTTATTACTCCTCAATGACTTATTATCATTTCATTCTCCATTCCACGCGATGACCAATGACACTAAATTCATTACTACAAGATTTAAAAGAGGAAGAAATTAGTCTACCTATTACCATGTATGCAACAAACCCCCCCCCAACACCCAAATAGGGTTAAATTCCTCAATTAAACTAAGTCGTAGCTATTTGTAAGTTTATTTGGTTTTTGAAATTTGTATTTTTCTTTTCTAAAGAGATTATTTGTACAATTCAAATTAATAATTTTTGACTTAAAACCAACAACAATCTTATTATTATTATCTTTTGTTACTAAATATGTAGTCTATGAAAAAAATTTAAAAATTTTATGAAGAACATTAAAGGGATTTTAACATAACACATTTAGGCACAAATGTTTAAGTCAAATTTTGTTAAAATATTTAATATTATTTTACTCATATATTATACACATCAAATTATTGAACAAAATACTCATATTATTATTCATATTATTTTAAAAACAATATATAATCAACTCCAGTTGTGTGGGCCACAAAACCTAATTTAGGTTTTGTTTCGAGTTTTGTGGCTCACAAAACCCGATAACGATGTGTAGTTTCAAAAAAAAAAATTCACGTAAATTAGTACAGATTTGGAATGATATCTAACAAAATGTGTCATGCTCACAAGCACAATCATTTTATACAGTCTTAATAAACAATGTGAACCCAAATAATTTTGAAAATAAAACAAATAGAAATCAAATCGATACCTTTATAAGATTGAGTGAAATTATTTGTTAGAGAGAAAGAAACTTGTTGAATGGGACTTTAATGAGATTGCTGCGATTGATGAAGAATGTTGAATGACCCAACAAGCAAAAAGATTGAATGTATGAAGAATGACTGAGTTTGGATGATTTGACAATTGAGAGAAATAGAGTAACATGAATGTTAGAAGATGAGAGAGAGGAAATGTTATATGAAAGAGACAAGGGTATTTTGGTAAATAAGGCTAAAGGAAATGTGGGTTTTTTATTTTAAAATCTCATTAAAGGTATTTTTGGTATTTTACATAAAAGTGGCTATAAAGTGTAATTAGTTTGTTTGAATAGTTAAAATTATTTTTTTATGAAAAAAATAAAAGCAATTTTATACATTTGACCCAAACTAATTATAAATTCCTTCGTATTTTATTCTTTGTGATTATTATTATTTGTTTTATCGTACTATATAAAATGTCCTATTTCATGTTGCCTTGTGTTGTGTTTGGAATAATATTAACTTTTTATCTACTAAGTTCTTACTTCAATTTTTTTTCTATTTCAAACCACAAAGATAAAAGTATAATACTGATCTTAAGCAAGACATATTTGGATGGGTAATTCTTGGTGTTGATGTTGGTATTGTTGTGTGGGCAGGGTTTCATAAATTCTCACGCTCCTTTACTACCACTAAGTTAAACCAAGAATTTGATTCATAACTAAAGAGGTATCGATTAGAAATACATCCATCAATAAAGCCCTTGCCTTTGACATCTCACTACCTATTATTGCAAGTTAATTTTTGACCTGACTTTATGTTTTTTTCACCATATGTAAACTGATTTCACATGAACATTATGATATTCATTTTTCTTAAGTAATTTGATCATGTAGATTCAATTCTCCTATCTTTAACAAAGGAAGAGGATCGGGTCTTCATGGTTGTGAAGAAAGGGATTTCAAGTCTTAAGATTCTTTCCATCTAATTAGAGAAACATTAAATCCTAAAGCCATTTCCTCCGAAAATTACCTTTGCATATTCTTGGCTTTTGGTTGAACTTGTTTGAGATGTCAATATTTTTTTTTTTGCTTTTGTAACCCGTAACATTCACTAAAGAACTATGCATGCAAAGGGTATTTTCTTTTCTCTTTTTAGTCAATATAGATGGGGCGAGCCTTATCCTTAGTAATAATAAGGTTTAATACATACAAAAGTTTCTCAAATAATTAAAAAATATGACATTTAGTTTCTGATATGTAAAATATTAAAATTTGATATTTCAATTATTAAAAATTATTATTTTAAGTACTTATTATAACTAAGAATAAATGAAGTTTTTATCTACGCCACTTAGGATGTTACATCAACAAAACACATTATATTAGATTTAATACATAAATATGATATTTAATTTCTCAATAATTAAAAAATTTGACATTTGGCTCCTGATATTAAAAAAAAGAAGCAAATTTGATAAAACAAAATTCCTAAATTTCATAAAAAGATTTAAATTTTCAGTAAAAAAAACCTAAAAATATTTTTTAAAAAAGACCTAAATTTTATAATAAAAAAAGACCTAAAAATATTCAAAAAAGTCTTACATTTTATAAAAAGATCTAAAAATTTCATAAAAAAATTTAAAAATATTTTTAAAAAATACCTAATGGAAATTGTGATAATAAGAATTCAAATGAAAAATAAAAAAAACTTCATTGAATCCATAAATTTTGTTCACAAACTATCAAATGAGATCTTAAATAAGAAGTAATAAAATAAACCCTATCAATTTTTTTAAATATTTATGTCTTTTTATGAAATTTAGGTCATTTTTTTATTAAATTTTAGGTATTTTATGAAATTTAAGTTTTGTTAATCAAATTTGGTTAGAGATCAAATATCAAATTTTTTAATTGTTGAGAGACTAAATATGATATTTATATATTAAATCTAATTTGATGTGTCTCATTAATATGATATTCACTTGCAAAAATGGGCACATTTATATATGTATTAACGTTCCATCACGGTAAGAACGCAACAATTTATAATAATTAAAATATCGAATCTTGATCTTTTATATATCAAAGACTAAATATTATGTTTTTAATTATTAAAGATTACGTGCGGATATAAATGGAACAACAATACCTGAATCCTAATTATCACCATTACATGAAGGAAATTGGTTTTGCAACTGAGTATATATGTTACAAATTTCAGCATCTTTACAAATCATATCAAAATACATCACTTTATATTTACTGTTGTCACAGATAATAAACTTGACACTATAGTCGTCCTTAATAGAGAACTTGGTAGCTGGAAGATTGCTCGAGTATTCCGTTACAAAATGAATAGTGATGTCATACCTTATTTTATCAATAGCCGTCACTATGTACACAATCTCAATCAATTTAGTAAAAGTCGTATTCTTGTAAATTCCCGCACACATCTTATTACCCCTCAATGACTTATTATCATTTCATTCCTCATTCCACGCGATGACCAACGACACTAAATTCATTGCTGTAAGATTGAAATGAGGAAGAAATTAGTCTAATCATTACCATGTATGCAACAAATCCACACACACACCCAAACAGGGTTAAATTTCTCAACTAAACCAAGTCGTAACTATTAGTAAGTTTATTTGTTTTTTGAAATTTGTATTTTATTTATTTTTTTCTAAAGAGATTATTTGTACAATTTAAATTCATGATTTTTGACTTAAAACCAACAACAATCTTATTATTATTATCTTCTGTTACTAAATATGTAATAAATGAAAAAAATTAAAAATTTTATGAAAAACATTAAAGGGATTTTAACATAACACATTTAGACACAAATGCTTAAGTCAAATTTTGTTAAAATATTTTATATTATTTTACTCATATATTATATACATCAAACTATTTAACAAAACACTCATATTATTATTCATATTATTTTAAAAATAATATATAATAGACTCAGGTTTTGTGGGCCACAAAACCTGATTTAGATTTTGTCTTGGGTTTTGTGGCCCACAAAACCCGATAACGATGTGTAGTTTCGAAAAAAAAAATTCACGCAAATTAGTACAGATTTGGAATGATATCTAACAAAATATGTCGTACTCACAACCATAATCATTCTCAGTCTTAATAAACAATGTGAATCCAAATAATTTTGAAAATAAAACAAATAGAAATCAAATCGATACCTTGATTGAGTGAAATTGTTTGTTAGAGAAAAAAAACTTATTGAATGGGACTTTAATGAGGTCGCTGCGATTGATGAAAAATGTCAAATGACTGAACAAACAAAAAGATTGAATGTATGAAGAATGACTGAGTTTGGATGGTTTGACAATTGAGAGAAATAGAGTAACATGAATGTTAGAAGATGAGAGAGAGGAAATGTTATATGAAAGAGACAAGGGTATTTTGGTAAATAAGGCTAAAGGAAATGTAGGTTTTTTATTTTAAAATCTCATTAAAGGTATTTTTGGTATTTTACATAAAAGTGGCTATAGAGTGTAATTAGTTTGTTTGAATAGTTAAAAATATTTTCTTATGAAAAAAATAAAAACAATTTTATACATTTGACCCAAACTAATTATGAATTCCTTCATATTTTATTCTTTGTGATTACTATTATTTGCTTTATCGTACCATATAAAATGTCCTATTTCATGTTGCCATGTGTTGTGTTTGGAATAATATTAACTTTTTATCTACTAAGTTCTTACTTTAATTTTTGTTCTATTTCAAACCACAAAGACAAAAGTATAATACTGATCTTAAGCAAGACATATTTGGATGGGTAATTCTTGGTGTTGATGTTGGTATTGTTGTGTGGGCAGGGTTTCATAAATTCTCACGCTCCTTTACTACCACTAAGTTAAACCAAGAATTCGATTTATAACTAAAGAGGTGTCGATTAGAAATACATCCATCAATAAAGCCCTTGCCTTTGACATCTCACTACCTACTATTGCAAGTTAATTTTTGACCTGACTTTATGTTTTTTTCACCATATGTAAGCTGATTTCACATAAACATTATGATATTCATTTTTCTCAAGTAATTTGATCATGTAGATTCAATTCTCCTATCTTTAACAAAGGAAGAGGATCGGGTCTTCATGGTTGTGAGGAAAGGGATTTCAAGTCTAAGATTCTTACCATCTGATTAGAGAAACATTAAACCCTAAACCCATTTCCTCTGAACATTACCTTTGCATATTCTTGGCTTTTGGTTGAACTTGTTTGAGGTGTCAATTTTTTTTTTTTTGCTTTTGAAACCCGTAGCATTCACTAGAGAAGTATGCATGCAAAGGCTATTTTCCTTTCTCTTTTTAGTTAATATAGATGGGTGAGCTTTATCCTTAGTAACAATAAGGTTTAATACATACAAAAGTTTCTCAATAATTAAAAAATATGACATTTAGTTTCTAATCTGTAAAACGTTAAAATTCGATATTTCAACTATTAAAAATTATTACTTTAAGTGTTTATTATAACTGAAGATAAATAGAGTTTTTATCTACGCCACTTAGGATGTTACATCAACAAAACACATTATATTAGATTTAATACATAAATACGATATTTAATTCCTCAATAATTAAAAAATTTGACATTTGGCTCCTGATATTAAAAAAAAAGAGCAAATTTGATAAAACAAAATTCCTAAATTTCATAAAAAGATTAAAATTTTCAATAAAAAAACCTAAAAATATTTTTTTAAAAAAGACCTAAATTTCATAATAAAAAAAGACCTAAAAATATTCAAGAAAGTCTTACATTTTATAAAAAGATCTAAAAATTTCATAAAAAAATTTAAAAATATTTTTAAAAAATACCTAATGGAAATTGTGATAATAAGAATTCAAATGAAAAATAAAAAAAACTTCATTGAATCCATAAATTTTGTTCACAAACTATCACATGAGATCTTAAATAAGAAGTAATAAAATAAACCCTATCAATTTTTTTTTTAAATATTTATGTCTTTTTATGAAATTTAGGTCATTTTTTGGGAATATTTTTAGGATTTGTTTTATTAAATTTTAGGTATTTTATGAAATTTAATTTTTGTTAATCAAATTTGGTTAGAGATCAAATATCAAATTTTTTAATTGTTGAGGGACTAAATATGATATTTATATATTAAATCTAATATGATGTGTCTCGTTAATATGGCATTCACTTGCGAAAATGAGCGCATTTATATACGCATTAACGTTCCATCACGGTAAGAACGCAACAATTTCTAATAATTAAAATACCAAATCTTGATATTTTATATATCAAGGACTAAACATCATATTTTTAATTATTAAACGTGGTTATATGTTTTAAGCTTAACAATAATTATTACTCCTTTACGATTGAAAGGTATTGAATTCTAATATTCTTTCTTGATTTTTGTAAAGCAAAGAGATGCGCCTCATGTAGCACACAAACATATTGAATTTTTTAAAATATATTTTGATACAAAAGCCAGTTAATTATGGTGTGGGAAGCACTAGTTTTGAGAATATAAGCTTAATGAAATTCAATGTTAAAAGTTTGGTTGATTTATTATTATTATTATTGTAATTTATTTTAGTAAAATTTTTCTTTTTAATGCATTCATAAATAAGTTAGATTTAATTTTTACAAAAATTAAGGAAAATTGTAGCTGGTGGAGTTTGCACGGCAGCTGTGACTGTATCGGGTGCCATAAATTCCCTAATGTGACAATTAATAGGTGGCATTTCTGCTTCATTTAGTAGAGCAAATGTTTCTGGACATGATCATAAATACAGAAGTGAATGCCAATTTAAGAGCCTTGCCCTGCACTACTGCTCCTTTCATTAGAATTGTAGAAATATTATTTATCGTGGTTTGTAAAAATAAATAAGATAAGATTATATTAAAATAATTTTTAAATTAAAATATAGAATAATCAATATAAAGTAGATAAATATTTTAAAATTTTAATCAAACTATTTATTAAATTTTTAAAAATATATTAAAAAATATATGCATCATTTTTTCTTATCTGTAAGATTTAAAATAAATAACAAATACAATAAAAAATATTTTTTATTATATTTATTAATTTATTGTCAACCAATCATCCATGTGGCGTGATACTCACATAAACGAGCGCGTTAACATTTCGTCATAATAAGGACTTAAAATAATAATTTTTAATAATTGAGATATAAAATTAGTATTTTTTACATATTAGATATCAAATATCATATTTTTTAATTATTAATTAATGGAGTTTGATATGTATTAACCCTTAAAAATGAGGTAAATTTACTATATGTGTTGTGTTATATTATAACATGCAATAAATACATTAAGGGTAATAGTTAACATTACATCATGTTATTATTTTATCAGATTTATTTTCTTGTCTAGGTCGACCAATTCGACGCGTCTTTCTCTCATTTTGTCTGCCTTATACAAATACTATACAAATGCTATATTGTCCAATACTGACAACATGACATTCTCAATTATTTTATTAGCATAATATCATTAATTAATTATATTATAACGTGTGTCTTATTGGTTAAAATTTAAAGATTATGATATTATTTTTAATATTTTACAAGTAAGTAAAATTAATGCAATATATATGATGACGGCGCATCCCAATTGAAAGGAAAAAATACCTAAACTAACCCCTAACTAAAATGGACACTGGACACAAGATCAAAGGTATAAATTAAGTCAAAAGACCTGAAAAGCCTTTTTAAGTCAAAGGTTTAGGGATTAGGCTAAGTCCTCATATAAGATCTTTAAGGCTAATAAGCCCTAGTAAGGGAAATTGGCTTAGACCCAACTCACACTGCATTGCTAATTGGAAAGGCTAAAATCAATATCCGACATACCATGTGATACAATCTTAATTATTTTTCACCCTTTTAAGAGTTTTTTAAAAAATGTGATTTTTTAAGAGGTAAATATTTCATTAATTATAATTATAATTATAAGTAAAAGTTGATTGAGCGGCATTTAATTATAATTATTTAAATTTTAATATTTAAATAAAATTAGTATAAATTTATAAATATTAATTCTAAATAATATTTGTCAAACTGTTATACAGTGTATATAGCATTTATCTGAAATGCCGTTCTGTGAACAATAAACCTCCATTAATGGCCCGCATGGGCAGCCTAGTTGGTTAAGAAGGGGCACAAACTATCTCCGTAGTGAATTTTGGAACAATGATCAGGAATCGAGTTCTGCAAGTGGCAGAGTGGGGGTAATTCTCTCTAAAGTGAGGGGGACTCCTTGTGCGCGGTGGGCATGGGTCTAGCTACTGCGTCCGGCTGGATTACCATAAATTTACCTCCTCCCCGCGTACTATCGGGCCGGTTGTAGGGGCACTCGAGGTGAGTGATTTCACTTTTAGAAACAACAATAAACCTCCATTAATGCTGTAGGAGAAGAAGATGAAGCTGTACCTGGGACTGGGGGTAGTTATGGAGGTTCATGAACTCCATTAATTCATCAGTGATGACTCTGACACCAAACAGATGTGGTGGTTGCTCTACTCTATCTCAGGCCTACGTGGTCCTTCTTCCAATCCAACCCTTGAAGCCTCCATGGCGATCGCTTCACCTAGTTTCATCTACGGCAACCGAGAGCATTTCCTCTTCTCCGTCCTCATTCCTCCCCTTTCTTTAATGGCCGAGCTCGGCCAGCTGCTCTTCGTTTTATTTATGGCGGTGGCTTTATTTAACTCGGTCGAGTCGCAAGTTCTCATCCGTTTTGATCGAGCTCCGCCGCCGCGGTCGAGGTTCTCCACCGCCGTTTTCCGGTTCTCGGTGGTGACGCTGGACAGTTCCAGTTCGTGCGAGAGCCATGGTTGTTCGATCCACTGTGAGGTACTGAATCACTGACACTATTCCTTGATATGAACTCCTTTTCTGTTCTTGCTTGCTTGTTTGGTTGAGAAATTGAAGATAATGGGGTTAATGTTTCAATGCCAGATTTCATTAGCTAGGGTTTTGCCAGCACATATGCTATCTTATATCCTCATAGAATGAGGATTTTTCCCCTTTTTTTGGTAGAATGCATCTAGAACTGGTTGAAACAATACTTCCATAGAGTTGCGTAAGCTTCTAGCTATCTTTTGATAATGATCTGAGGGAGCTTGGCGTTTTTAATCAGCTTGACGGCCAAGCACTGAGGTCATGTCCTGCTGATGCCACCGTACTAAAAAACTTGACAGTAAATCAGAGACACAATTTTGTTGTGAACGTTACAACCGGGGATGCAAAGAGCAACTCATCCACCTATTCATGGTTCATCGGTAAGCATTGTCTTCTCACATATTTCTCTGATCTTTAATGGCTGCAAAATTTATTTCTCAAAGGCGTCTAATGCCGGCTTTGTTTCATATTCATAGATACAACACCGCCAACTGCTACAATATTTAGCAAACAGAGTTTCACAAATGCTGAAAAAGTGGAAATTGATGTTACTTTTAGTGAAGCTTGCAGTAGAAATGGTGGTTTCAAGTGTATTAACTCATCAAACTGTGATGTAAGAGGTCCTTTACTCGAGTTCTATCCCATGCTATTGACTACTAATACCCTGAAAATAGCTACTTTTACTGGAATAATGCTATTATTACCTTCACATTTTCATGTTTCAAATTCCAATTTGCAGGTGATTGTAAATGGTCCTGCCCATGTGGACACCTCTTCATTGCGTATCATCAAACCTGACATAAAATATCGCCTTAATGTTATTCTTTCTCGTAGAAGTATTTATGCTCGGGTCATAATTAAAATGGCAGATAAGTTCTGTACTGACCAAGCAGGGAACTGGTTTGCTAGAACGAACAGTTCAATTTTCACTGTTCACTTGGGTAAGAACATACCAAAGTCACTGCTTTCCCTAAGTGTGCTAATCTTATTTCCCCTTTGAATCCTGCACTGACCCGTCTATGGCTTCTTAGATAGAAGACCCGTGGAAGTGGATTTATGGATGCCTGTCCCATCTTATGAATTGGTGATAAATGGTGTTTCAAGAACTGTAATTGCAACTAACAAAATGGAGGACCTGAAAGTTTTCTTGGACTTCAGTACTCCTGTTATGAATTCAACAGAACAGATTCTAAGAGTGTTACATGTAAATTCGGGTAACTTCATATCTAGTCAGAATGGAAATCATGGAAATCGCAGATTTGGTTTCAAAGTAAGCCTGGATCTTCAACTCCACTATTACTATTAAATATTACTCTTCCACACATGATATTTTCCTCCTTTTTGTGGACAGCTCCAGAATATTTCAAGAACTGAAATAATCACAGTGGATGTAGAGACTGCTTCAATAATTGGAAGAACAGGCAGTGCCGTTTCCCCTGTTGCCCCTATTACATTCTTATATGGTATGTATTGTATAATTTTCCCAGTTTAGTTATTTCTGAAATTTGTTTCTGAAAAGTTTCCTACTAGTCTGATTTTAAATCTAACCTAATGGGCTTGTCTTTTAGATTCAAATGAGCCTAGAGTAGGCTTGCGCACAAGCTCATCGAGAGCTACAACAGATCCCATCATCAAGATAATAATTGAGTTCACGAAGCCAGTTTTTGGATTTGAGACCTCAAAGGTAGAAGTGAAGGGGGGAGTCTCACAAGGCAGGTGCATATTGCTTAACAGTATTAAAATTGGACCAACACTACTTACTGAGGCATAAAACAAACTTCGGTTTGAAGACTGTTCAAATATTAGCAGGAGATAAGTTTTTGCTTATGCTCACTCGATCAATACTATTTTCAAAAGTAGTTGTCTAATTTGTGGTGTTGGTTTGTGTAGAATTAAAGAACTTTCGAGAGCTCTATACTTACTGACAGTCCAAGCAGAATCACAAGATGTATCCATCATTGTTCCTGCAGGACAAGTAAATGATATTTCAGGAAATCTAAACTTGGCTTCTAACGTCCTCAATTCCAAGCATTGTATGGATAATTTCTTTTTCCTTGTTCATGCCCCACCAGTTGGTCCATTTTTGTTTCTAAGTATGCTAATAGGTTCAAAAATGAAATACAATTGTTGTTGTTTGAATATAACAATAAAATTTGTCTACTTGGAGATTAGTCTTCAAGTCTCGAGAATCTGCAAAAACTAAACCGTCAGAGGGGGCAGGGCATTCCCTGTGCAAACACTCTAATACTTAAATTAGATTCTTAGAGATCGCGAAAGAAAATGCAGAACTCTTGAATTGATAAAAAGTGACTTACCTAGGAGAAGGGATCCTCCTCTATTTATAGATGAAATCATTGGAAAGTGATAATAATTCTTGATATATCGGGATTTGGGTTGTTGTAGATAATCCTTATCCGTTGCGAATTTTTAGGAGAAGACTTTGGAGATAACTGTTTGCACATTAATTTTGGAAATACCCTGTAAGAGGGGTCACAAGGAGATTGCTTGGTCTCCTGGAGGATGGAGCTTGTGGAATTTTCCTAATAGGTCTCTTAAAGACCTTTTTTCTAAGAGGGTCTCCTAGGTCCTTTATGGCTCCTTCTTTTGCTTTTATCCATTGTTTTCTTGGGCTCGTTTTTTATGGGCCTTCAGTAGTGGGCCTTGGTCCATTATTCATCAATTGCTCCCACTCTTTTCTTTGAGTATCTCAAAGGGAGGAGTTTTTGTGTTTGTCAAACTGTCCTTTGAGAGACTTTTTCGGAGGAGTGCTTTTCTGATGGTTGTAACTTTTTTTCCTTTTGGCTTTAGCATGAACCTTGCCTCACTTAATCTTTTTCTTTTCATTCAACAGTTGTGGCCTTTCACTGTCTTTTTATCGTATGGCTCAAATTTTTGCAACCTCTATTGTTTTGTCTCTTAGGGTTTCCCTATAAAAGAGCAACCCTCAGTTATTTCTTCATTTTTAACTTTTTACCAAGCGATTTTTCCCAGATACTTTCGGAAGAGGTTTTCTACTTTCTTGCATATCTCTTGGATACTTCTTCGCATATCCCCCAAAGGCCTTCTTGATCACCCACAAATTTGCTTGGTCATTTTTTCAAGCCTTTTAGAGACTCTTTTGATTTTGGTTAATCCTTTTAAGTAAGTGTTGGCTAGAACAAAACAAACAACAAGGGTTGCATCTTCTTAGGAGATAAGGGTGCTGTCAGGGAAAGGTTCTAGGTTCGTGGAGGCAAAGCTCAAAAGAGTGAGGGCTTGTTTTCCTTTCCTCGAAGATTATGCGGTGAAGGTACCTGGGTAGGGGGACACTTATGTTGCTCCTATTAATGAGGATTGTATAGGTGTCCATGAGGCTTCCTTAGTAGCGGGTCTTAGGTTCCCTATCCCTAAGTTTGGCATCAGTTTTTTGAGGACAAGTTTTTTGGTTCTAACTTAGCTTCACCTAAATGGAAGGGCCCAACTGATGGCCTTTTTTATTTTGTGCCACTAGAGGGGAGTGGTACCTTCCCTTAAGTTGCTTAGTTGCTTCTATAGGATTAGAGGGGTAGATTAGAGAGTTAGCTCTTCATGAGATTTCAACTTGTGAGAACATTGTCGCTGTGGGATGGGGGCTTTTGGTCGTGCAGTTGGCAGGTCCCTTTAGGACTTTAAGTGAGGGTGTTGTGTCCCCTATCGACCCTTCAGTTGACAGGAGTGATTCTGGACTCATTGGGGATGTTTTGAGTGGTGGTGTTCAGCCAGTGTCCTTCTCTTCTAATGATGAATAGAGGGAGAGGAGGACGAAGATGAGATAGGAGTCTCACTTGCACACCTCCACATCCCTACAGGAGCATGTTTCTTTTGAGGATATTTCTTTCTTTTGCCTTTTTGTCTTACTGTGGTCTTCTTTTCGTCTATTTCCTTTTAGTAACTTACACTTTGCCTTTGGTTTTGTAGAATAGGGAGTTGTGGTAGTGCAACTCTTAGAAGAATTGACGTTTATGAGGCTCGAAAGCTCAAGGTGATGCAGGCTGCAGGAGCGAATAAGCAGCCTTACGTCACTCAAGATGCTGCTGGTCTGTCTATTCTTGCCAAGGGGACCACAACTCTTCCTTCTTAGCCTCACGTACCTCCACCTCCATTGGCGACATCTCTCATTCCTTCTCCATAGCCTCAAGCAGCCCATAATCCTTTGGCAAGGGTAGCGGGTGTTGAAAGCTCCTGTTGGGTTCCTTCTCCTTCTCTTGTTCCTAGCTAAGACGAGGGTCAGGAGGCTATGTTTGTTCTTAACTTGGATGAACACCATTGTTAGGGGTTGGGTAGAGTGCAATTGCACTTGATCCCCTTACTGCAAAGACCAGAGGACCAAGCAAGTCTCCATCACTTAACTTGTTTTGTTTTGGCCATCACTTACTCAAAAGATTAACTAGAATTAGAAGCGTTTTCGAAAGGCTTGAAAGAACGACTAAGTTTGTGGGTGATTAAAAAAGTCTCTGAGGGATATGCAAAGAAGTCTCTAGGAGATATGCAAGAAAGCAAAAAAGCTCTTACGGAAGACTCTGGGAAGCATCGCTTGGGTAAAAAGTTAAAAAAAAAATGAAGAAATAATTTAGGGCCCTCATTTTATGGGGAAACCCTAAGAGATGAAACAACAGAGGCTAAGGGGATCTAGACCATATGATAAAAAGGCAGCAGAAGACCACAACCATTGGATGAAAAAAAAAATCCAACGAGGTAAGGTTCATGCTAAAGCCAAAAAGAAAAAAAGTTATTACCATAAGAAAAAGCACCTATTTGGAAAAGTCTTTAGGAGGATGGTCCATTAAACACAAAACTCTTCCCTCCGAGAGACTAAGAGAAAAGAGTTTGTAGGAATTGATTAGTAATGGACCAAGGCCCATTGCTGAGAGCTCATCAAAGACAAGCTCAATAAAACAATGGATAAAAGCAAAAGAATAAGCCACAAAGGGCCTGGAAGACCCTATCAGAAGAAGAGTCTTTGGGAGACTTATTAGGCAAATTCCACAAGCTCTATCCTCTAAGAGACTAAGCAGTCTCCTAGTGACTAGGATTGTAATCGAGCCTAGCTAGGCATGACTCATTAGAAAAAATGGGAGCTTGACTTGAGATAGAAAATTTGTTCGAGCTCAGGCTCGTTAAGGATTTACTAAGCTCGAGCTCAAACCAGCTCTTTCAACATGATAAACAAGCTTCTGGAGAGCCAAGCTCAAGCTTGAACTCACTAGGATTTTTTTTTTTAATTAAAGCTATTAAAAATCTATTTTTACATAACAAAAAATATAACAAATACAAGCATAAGTTCTCAAGATAAATACAACATTATTCAAACAAACATAAACATCTTTATCACAAACACAAGGATAAATAACAAAATAAATAAAAATTTTAAACACAACAATGTAATAATAAACATGTTCAAAGCCACTTGTCCATGAATAAAAATATCTTCAATCTTTAATCTTCAATCCTCAATCAACCACCAACTCTATGGGAAAGGAATCTTCATATTCCTTCTCCTATAAATTAAAATACAAGAATTAATAATTACTACCAATATCAAGTTGTAATAATAAAAAAATTTATTTTGTGAGCCTGTATACGAATTTGTTCATGAGCCTATTCATGAACTTGTTCGCGCGTCGAATTGAGCCAGGCTTTGCCTTGCTCAAGCTTGGGTAATTTATGAGGTGAGCTCCAAATTAGAGGTCAAGCTCATTTCATTTTTATAACACGAGCTAACACGAATGAGCTATTGCTGAGCCGAATGCCAACTTGCTTGTGAGCAGCTCGACTCATTTACAACCCTACCGATAACTCCTCTCAGGGGCATTCCTAGAACCAATGTGCAAACAAATACCTCTGGAATTTTTTTTCTAAAAATTTACTGCGCATAAAGATTATCTGCAACAATTCTATTCTTGATATATCAAGGATTGTTATCACTTCCCAACGGTGTCATCTATAAATAGAGGGGGGTCCCTCCTCCCAAATAAGTCACTTTTTATCAATTCAAGAGTTTTGCACTTCCTTTCGCTACCTTCATGAATCTAATTTAAGCATTAGAGTGTTTATGCAGGGAATGTCCTGCCCCCTTTAACGGTTTTGTTTTTGCCGAATTCTTGAGGCTTGAAGACTAATTCCTAGGCAGATAAATTCGATTGTTTTGCTATTTTGAACTATATTTCTATAGGACACCGTTTATGGCCAAGTTATTTTTGCCTTGGATCTAACATTCCTCCAAGAAAGAAGAATATAACATTTAGTAGGTGCAGCTAATTCCCTGTTCTTGACTCTCATGTTTACAGACTCAGCCCCTCCTATACCAATTGCACTCCACTCATTCATGACTGCCGGTGTACTAGCAACGTCACTAACTGCTGCTGTGCTTTCACTTTCTTCTGCAACTCTAGAAGCAGCCGGCACTCTAACTTGCAGGGATACTTTTTTCTCTGGTCCCACAATGAATCTGCATGTATGTCTCTGTGTACCTTATGAAATCTTAATATGATTTCAACCAACCTGCTTTTTCTTTCTCAAAATGCTGCAATTTTCATGTTCATAAATCACATTAAGATTATTCTCTTTATTTATTTAATTTTCTGCATGATATTTTACAATAGGGAATGGTGGGACACCTGCAAGTGTTTGTTCTTGCAGACTGGCTCTTGGTTTATCTGCCGGTAGAATATTTTGAGACGACAAAGGGTCTAAGGTGGCTTTTACCCCGCCAAAAGCTTCCATGGAAGAAGGCAAGCCCTTCAATGTGGCCCAACAAGTTGTACACGACTGAAACGGAGCTTGAAGTGAAACAAAGACAGTCATCCTATGGATTGCCCTCTTCAGAAGGAGCTCAATGTGCATATAAACTAAATTTAACCAGTTACTCCTCTTACTCACAAGGAGGAAGACCCATTTCAACAGGGACATACCATAAGAATGGGTGGCTCCCAGTGCTTGATAATGTAACCATGAAAAACCTTCCATATGGGCTACCCCTAGATTCCACTGAATATTTCACTTATTTTCTGGTGAGTATTCACTTGATATGCTAACTTTTTCGATGAAATACAGAAGCTTTTTTTTTTTTTTTTTAAACTGTTGAGTCACTGTACTTGCAGCGAGGAGAGCCATTATCTGCCAGCCGTGTCATTAAAAGAATGGAGAGATATACAGGGTTTGTATGCTTCTCTTTATTTGTTTAATATTTGAAGATAAAATGATAAGCCAAGTTATTCGCTATACTTCATGTCTGTGGTCAACAGTGACCATCAATAAAGAGAATGTGTTTGTCAAAGCTAAATCCACCCTCTAAATAGATGGCAGGACTTGGAAATGAACTTGTTCTGGCTTGGTGTAGGAGGAGTTGGTTTACTAACAACCCATACAGCGACACTTCTTTTCCTTCGATGGAGGACTCAAACACCTGCTTATGGGAGACTTTCAGTTCCGAGGTTTGAGCTCTTTCTCCTGATTATTATGCTACCTTGCATCTGTCAATCTGCAGCTTTTGTCATCAGAGGTAAGCAATCCTGTTTTTCATACTTTAAAAAATAAGAATTTCTCACTAGAAGTTTCTCATAACTCGAGCCAAGTAATACAATGTGCAGGTGGTACTGCAGGGGGAATCCTTACAGGGACTTTGTTGCTAGCCATCCCTGGAGGTTTCATTTTATCAATATGCCTCTTTCTTATAATTATCATATTTTCTGGGAGCTTTGCACAGTATACAGAAGTCAAGAGCATTGAAAAAAGGGAGCCATGGCATACAAAACTGTGGCTTCTCTTCACCGGGAGGCCTGCCATTGGAAAATGGCGATATAGAGAGGGGTTGCCATCTTCTTTCCTCTTTCGATTTGGGATTCTTTTTGAGAGCTGGAGGGGTCCTCCAATCCTTGTCATAGAAGACCAAAATGACCCAAACAGCAAGGGAAAGCAGGCAGAAGTCAGCCTTAGTGGGAACCGAAGAATGGGGGTTCCAAGTTCAGTTGACAGCAATGAAGAATACAGAATTCCCAAGTCGAAGAGGCTCTTTGGATGTGCCAGATCCTCATATATAGTCCTTGATCTTTTCAGAAGAGCAACTTTAGGGATAGCAGCCGGAGCTTTCTCATCAGGTGGTTTGAAACAGAGCCTTTTAGCACTAGCCATCACCTTGGTTCAGTTCATATACCTGTTTTCCCTTAAACCATATATCAGCCGGGCAGTAAACGCAGTGGAGAGTGTGTCACTCTTGTGTGAGGCAGGCCTCTTCATGCTATCGACAAGCCTAAACAACACAACTTCAATCGAGGAACACAAATTTGGGTATGCAATGCTTGGTTTCCTCTTTGTCACGTATGTTTCACATATGATAAACGAGTGGTACGCTATCATAAACTGCCTTCTTAGTCTCTCAAAGCCGCAACCAAATTCTTTCAAGCTAGGCCTAGAAAATGCTGCCAGGGGTCTCCTCCTCCTTGTTCTCCCGAGGAACTATTGTTCAAGAGCCGGTGAATCCTCCCGACTAAAAGCAGGCCCTGATTCAGTCCCATGTTCAAGTGTGATGACTGCAACGGTGGTCCCTGTTGTTAGTCCCGGTTTGTCTCCAGACCCGAGCACCTCTGTTCCGATGACTGCCGAGACCGGCCTTCAACCCCGGGAAGGAAAACAAGTTAAAGGACTTAAACTAGAGCCAGAAAATGAGATGAAGCAGCTGAGGAAGTTGGCAAGAGCTAGCTTCGCAGTGAGTCCAAATTATCAGAGAGGGAGCACCAGCTACGGTCCATAGATTTGAGTGCTTTGCTTTGTTTGAAGCCTCCTTGGACAAGATCGTACCTTATTCTCCACAAACTAGTCTGATTCTATATATGCTGCTGAGGTATATCTAACATATATATATATATATATGTTTTATGCTTCACCTTGACATGTTTCTTTACTTTTATTTTGAACTGCTGTCTCAACTGTGGCATACAAACATTGACAAGCTACATCTCCTTAGCTTAACTCTGATTTGCATTGTATGTATAATATATTTTCACACACTCACCTCCACATCATCATTTTATTTTTCTATTTTTGCTGGCCCTTTTTTTCTTTTGAATGAGGTCGCCTATAATGCTGGATCTAATTCATCTCACTTAATTTTACATGTTAGAACTTCGTTCACAATGTTGTTTATCAAACGACTTAAATGCATGAACCTTAATAAATGATGTTATTAAACTGTCTTAGTACTTAACTACTAGTACCTACTTGGATTAATGGTTAGTTAACATGTTTGTGATTAACAATGTCATTTTCCTCTAATTAATTAATGTTATATAGAGCAAGAAATTGCATTTGGTAATGCGTCACTAGCACTGTGCTTGAGCTTCCACCATAAAAGGCGACCCAATTCGCTTAAAAAATATCTCAGCAAACAAACAGAAACTCCGGAGATGACGAAGAACGGCGGCCATGTGGTCATCGGCAAGCCCCTCTTCGTCACGTTCCTCTTCCTCCTCGTCGCCACCGGCGCTCTCATGATCGCCACTCTGAGCCGAACCGCCGCTACTACAGCCGCCGCCCCCTTCCCCTGCACGTGCTCCGGCTCCTGCGCCTCCACTCCACCGCAGCTAAACTCCATCCTCCACTATGCCACCAACCGCGCCGTCCCGCAGCAATCCCGAGCCGAAATCCGAGTAACCTTCGACGTGCTCAACTCTCTCTCCCCCTGCAACTTCCTCGTCTTCGGCCTCGGCCACGACTCCCTCATGTGGTCCGCCTTCAATCCCGGCGGCGCCACCCTCTTCCTCGAGGAGGACGTCCGGTGGCTCCACCGTGTCCTCAAGGACGCGCCGTCGCTGCTCGCCCACGCCGTCCGCTACACCACCCGCCTGGCCGACGCCAACGCCCTCCTCGCCTCCTACCGCGGCGAGCCCCGCTGCCTGCCGCCCCGCGTCCGCCTCCGCGGCAACACCCGGTGCAAGTTAGCGCTGAGTCGTCTGCCGGCGGAGGTGTACGAGAAGGAGTGGGACGTGATCATGATCGACGGGCCGAGGGGGTACTTCGCGGAGGCGCCGGGGCGGATGGCGGCGATATTCTCGGCTGCCGTGATGGCGAGGGCTAGAGTGCGCTCCGGGGTGACGCACGTTATCCTTCACGACGTGAATCGGAAGGTGGAGAAGACGTTCGCCAAGGAGTTCTTGTGCGAGAAGTTTCGGGTGAAGGCCGTGGGCCGGCTCTGGCACTTTCAGATTCCAGCCGCCCCCAATGGGACTGTGGGCGGCGGCGGCGGCGGCGGCGGCCAAGCCTTCTGTTAATACCATTTATTATGTAATTATCGGTTATTTTTAATTTACAGAATTTTTAGGATGGAAAATGCTGCCAAAATATTTTGTTTATACGAGCATCCTCATCACATACAATACAATATAATTCAACTATTCTTTTATGCGTACGAAAATGTCTTGGAGGCTTAAAATATTTTTATTTTTAAAATATCAAAAAAGTGTCATTGGGCCATTTTAAAAATATTTTAAGATTATTTTATAATATTAAAAAAATATTTTATTTGGACAAGCATCGTCATCCCATACAATATAATACAATACAAAACAAGTATCTTTTTATGCTATGATGCACAGAAAAGTCTTAGAGATGTCGCATCAATATTTTTAAAACGTTTTTATTTTTAAAGTATTAAAAAAGTGTTCTCAGTCTATTTTTATAATTTTAAAAATATTTTAAAGTAATTTTATAATATTAAAAAATTTAAAAAAAAAAATTCGATTTGAAAACGCATACCCATCCATAAAGAGAATAGAGGTAAAAATTGTCTCTAACTCAAAATTTTTATTTTTTTAAAAAATTTGTTTAAATATATTGTGGAATTTATGTATATTTTTAAATTAAATAATTATTTTTTATATTAAAAATTATATTTATAAAAATATCTTTATATTTTTTTATTTGTGTATTTTCCTTATGTTTCCGTATCTTTTTTTTTTTTTTAAATATCATTTCTAGATTTTCAATTCGTATTATATCTGTTTCTTATTTTCATTTTCATACAACCTTGCTTTTATGTTAAGTTGGAGATAAGAAAAGATTAGATGGGTATTGTATTAATCATCTTAATAATTATTGTTATTAATAATAAATAAATGAAGTCACCTTAATTATCTATATCAAAATAGCCCATATATAAATTAATTACAATCCCATGATCAAGCCGATATATATATATATATATATAGAATTCTGAATTAGTAGCAATGGATCTTTCCATCATCTCTGATGGATCTATCTTTCATCCCAAGGTATGTGAGCTCAGAAGAAGGCGGAAATGGGCGAAGATCAGACGTCTCAGTAGCGAAAGGTAGAATTGGAGCCAGAAAGATGCACCATCCCTTCAAAAATAAGGTACACCTTTACCTCTTGAAAGATGAAAATATATGCTTTCTCAAGTGAGACTGAAGCTGAAATCGAAATTTCCCCTTTGTTTGGCTTATCATTTTGGATCGATGACAATCAAATTATCAACGAATATAAAAATTTAACATAAAAAAATTAAAATCGAGAAAAATTATAGATAAAAAGAATAAAATATTATTATAATAATATTAATATAATAATACTGATATAACTTTCATAAATTAAGGGTATTAGATAACTATTTATAAACTTAACGCTCATGTATACAAGAAATTATATTTTGATAAGAACACAAGTCACGAAAATAAATTTTTAATTTTAGATTAACTCTAATTATAATCAAATTTAAAATCTCGATCAAAATTAAAAAATATCAATCATGATCAAATTTAAATTTTGAGTCACAATTATAACACTTTAGATAAGATTTTTGTCGCTGTCTATTATGTTTTAAGTGAAGGTTAAGAGTGAATGATGTATTAGGATGGTTCATCAAGATTATTCACATTAATAATTTAATTTAATTTAATTTGTGGGGTATCTATTGGTTTTGCTTGATATTTAGTATAATTTTCCTAATACCATAGAACAATATTGAATTATGGTTTAAAATGTGAAGTACGCCTAAGATGATTAATGGTCGAATGTTGAGAGTGACTTTGTTCATCATTTGATTTCTACGTGATCTTTTGTCATTACAAGTTAGTTTTAAGGGAAGATTAATAATACTAGTACTGAAGTGCAACAAGAGATTTGGTGAATCATTTAAATGACAATTTAATTTTAGATAAGGTAATGTTTGTTAAAATAAATTAGTATTAAGATAAAATTGAAATATTTTTCTGATCAATATATAAAATTGTCAAAATAATGTTTAAAAATATTTTAATATTTCTATTAGACTATTTAAATTTTTTGAAATGTACTCAGAATTACACTTTTTCTTTTCATATGTTTGTTAAAATATGATAAGTATTGAGATAAATATTTTTTTTTTAAATCAAAGTGTCCCTCTTATTATCAAAAAACTAAAGGGAATCATTAATACGACGGTACAAACAAAAATAAAATTTTTACTGTATATTAGATACACGCAGCGAAATATAATATACATGTCATACAGAGCTTGACTATTTAATCAACACACATATTCAACAATTGAATACATAAATAAATCTCATACATGTTATCCGATGTTAAGTTAGGGTACAGAAATAGTTTATGTACTGAGACCGTATCCACCTCATGTTGTAGTGGTTCTAGTTTGTTCACACCTAGTATGTAATAGGATACTGTTCTGGTTACCTCTTCCCATACTAGACACAGAGAATCTACATATCACCAGTGCTAATGTTTCAAAATTTTACGCATGACCTTCACACGTAAAATATTTATGTGGTAACAGAATATTTTTTAGATGAAGAAAAAAGAAGAAGACGAAGCAAAAACGTGTCTATGAGAGAGAGAGAGAGAGAAAAGAGAAAAAGTGACAAAGGCCCTGCCCCTTTATTTATTTGTTTTTTTTTCCCTTCCTCTTTTTCTTCTTCTCCTAATTCCATTATTTCTCACGTCCACCGCCTCTGGTTACTGTGCAATCAATAATTGATTCCCCTATGCACTGTACACCGTGCACTATTTGCCATCTGTCGCGTCTTACTGTACAATCAATAATTGATTTCACACTATCCATTATTAACAAGAGGCGTCAAGGGTCAACTTTTGACCAACCATTTTCATAAACATTTTGGGCACACAATGTCGATACCAAACGCAATATTATATGGTGTGTGACTTTCTAGGTTCACTATCCGCTAACAATCAGATAACACTAAAACATTTTTCGGTATCGGTCAACCTCTTAACCCATCACCGAAACTTCTCCAAATCCTGACGATATTTCGAGAGTTCCTGAATAGCGCCTAATAGCGATTTCAGACAATATAAGTGGTAGTAAAGTATCACTTCAAGTGAATCTATTACAGTTGACGATTACCGCATGCGTTGGTTTTTGACAGAAACAAAGAGAAAAACAGCAAAGCAATGAAAAGGTCTTCAATTGCAGAAGTAATTTTTATTTAATCGTAAACTTCAATTTATACAGTAAAAATGTAAACTGAAATGAACATAAAGTGAAGAATATTATGGCATAACATCTAGTCAAAACAACTAGAAACTGAAATAACAAATTCATGGAAACCAGGTCTTCACCATATTTTATTAACTATTTTTTAAATTTAAATTTAAATTTATTTGCAAGCTATCAACAGACTTTCAGCCACATCAGCATCCTTATCAATGACATACCAACAGCTCCTGAGGTATTGCATTCAACACTCCTCATTGGCTCTGGAGCTGCAAATACAAATTTTTAATTTTGGCATGTTTTAGATATAGGCATATGGGCATTTTATGGTTTATGGTTATGAGGCATAGGTATGGTTATAAGGCATAGATATGGTTATTGGGCATAGGTATTTTTTTTTTTGGCATAGGCATGAATATGATTTTGAGTAGAGGTAAAATAACTTCTTATCCTCCGATTGACTATTCATTGCTGCTTTGGTTTTATTTTGTTGTTGATTTTTGTATACCCTCTCCACATGAGCCAATTGGCCACATTTGCTGCATTTAACATCTGGTCTCCACCAACACTTGTTCTTTGAATGATTTATCTTTTGACAATGAGAACAAGTAGGATGATTTCTCTCATTGTTTTTCATTGAGTTTGCTTGAAAAACTCTTTCAACATATCATTCTTGCCTCATAAGCCTCATTTGTTCTTGTGCTTGTAAAGCATTTAGCAATTATGTCAAAGTAATACTTGACATATCTTTAGTGTTTTCCAGATATGAGATTGTAATTTCAAACTTTTTTAGAATAGTAACAAGAATTTTTTGCACAATTCGAGAATCATCAAATATAGTAACAACACTACAAGAAAAATCTGTTTTAGTGACGGGTTTTGTGACGAGGATGCTCTCGTCACTAATTTGTGACAGGTTTAGTGATGGAAAGCCGTCACTAAAGTGGTTTAGTGACGGTTTGAAATTACCGTCACGAAATTGCGACGGGATAGCTATTTCTGTCTCAAATCAGTGACGGGATGGCGTATCCCGTCGCAAATCAGCGACGGGATACATTGTCCCATCGCAAATCAACGACGGGATAAAGCTCTCGTCACAGGTCTGCAACGAGATTGACGCCCCGTCGCAGATTGCGACGGGATTTGTCAGTCCCGTCGCAAAACTGTGACGAGATTGACATGTCCCGTCGCAATCTGCGACGGGGCTGACATGTCCCGTCACAAAACTGCGATGGGACATGTCAACCCCGTCGCAGATTAGCCTTTAAAATGCTGACCCCCCTCTTCTTCCCCACTTCGAACGAGCCCTCCATATTATTTCACCCCCCTCTCTCACTCTCTCAGTTTTCTCTCCTTTGTTCTTTTTATCTGCGATTATCTTCGGTGCTCATCAGTTAAGGTAATTATTTTGTGTTTTTTAGTTTGTTTTAGTTTTAATTATTTTATGTTAGTTTAGTTGTAGTTATTTTGTGTTAGTTTAATTTAATAGTATAATTTATTTGTGTTAGTTTAGTTGTAGTTATTTTATTTTTGTGTTAGTTTAGTAGTTTATTTTATATTAGTTGTTGAGTTTAATGATTATTTTATATTAATTAGTGTAGTTTTAGTTTAATTGTTTATATTATTTATAATGCTTAGAAATTAAAATGCAAAGTTTATTGATTGTTTATAAATTAATTCTTTAATTATTTTGATATGTAACTGGATTAGGGAACCCGTGCAAGTCTAAGCATACAAATATAAATAATGTTTATTTTTTTATTTTTAATTTTAGATATATTTTTAATGAAAAATATTGTAATTTTAAATAAAATATGTAAAAAAAATATATACTAAAAATAAACTTACTATTTAAGAAAGCATATATTTTATTGTCATAAGAAAATATTTAAGTGTATACATTAAAAAAATAAAAAAAATTCTATTTAAAATATAAAAAATAATAAATAATAAATAAAAATTTAATTAAAAATTTTAAAACTAACATATGAAATAAATTAGATAATTATTTTAAAAATTAAAATTAAAATTAAAAATGTATAGATTAAGACTATTATTTAAAAATCAAAAATAACATGAGAAATTAATTAGATAAATATTTAAATTAAAATATATAAGGAATGCAATATTACAAATAAAATATAATAAAAAAGTATAATTTATTGTTATAAAATAAAATAAGTACAGTAACGAATTTTAATACTTTTATTTAAAATTAAACACTAAAAATACAAAATAAAATTTTACCGTGAAAAATGTATTAGTTTTTATAACTATAAATTTAACCATAATATTTTTAATAACTCAATTAAAATAAAATAAAAAATGTAACAAAACAAAATTTGAATAATTGTTTAAGTAGTAAAGGAAATAAAAGTTTAAATTGCATTAGTTTAGTTTAATAGTTAATTTATTTTTGTGTTTAGTATGTATGTTGAGTTTAATGATTATTTTATTTTAATTAGTTTAGTTCTATTTTAATTGTTTATATTATTTGTAATGTTTAGAAATTAAAATGTGAACTTTATTAATTGTTTATAAATTATTTCTTTAGTTATTTTTTTATGTAATTGTTTTAACAACATTTATTTTTTTGTTTTTAATTTAAAACAGATTTTTAATTTAAAATATTATAATTTTAAATAAAATACGTAAAAAATAAAATACTAAAAGTAAATACAATATTTATGAAAACATATATTTTGTTGCCATAAGATTAAATATAGACATTAAAAATTAATTTTTTTTTGTTTAAAACATTAAAAATAATAAATAAAAGTAAAATTAGAATATTTAAAATAATGTACGAAAATAAATTAGATAATTATTTTAAAAATTAAAATAGAATTTAAAAAGGTATAAATTTTAAGTTTTTTATTTAAAATAAAACACTAAAAATTAAAAATTACATGAGAAATAAATTAGATAAATATTTAAATTCAAATATATAAGAAATACAATATTAAAAATAAAATACTATTAATGAGTAATATAATTTATTGTTATAAAATAAAATAAGTACACTAATGGATTTTAATATTTTTATTTAAAATTTCAACGTGAGATATTTATAACTAACTTAGAAAATATATTAGATACATTATTTTAACCATATTGTTCTTAATTACTCAATCAAAATAAAATAAAAAATGTAACAAATAAAAATTTTAATAATTATTTAAGTATTAAATGAAATACAAATTTAAATAAGTATTTAAGAAAAATTCAATTCAAACATGTAGAGTTAAGTAAAGATATTAAAATTTATCTTAATTATTTATTATCTCAATTTATTAAAAAGATACAAAATTTATCTCAATAAATTATTTATTATTATATTTATTTTTTGTTCATATTTATCAGTTACCTATGACAGTCTGGAATGATGAAATATAATTTGGTTAGTTTTTAGGATAAAATATCTATTAGGAACTAGCGCGTGTTTGTTATACAATTTTGAATTGAAAATGGAAGCTCCGTTGCATCGTCGATAGATTGATAATAGGTGTATGCCAAGAAAGGGTGGGATCACTCCTGAATTTTATGCTGGTGTTGATGAGTTTATTCAACTTTCATCTTCTCAAGAAAATTTCATAAGACTAGGAGTGTTGAAATGTCCTTGTATGAAATGTGAGTGTTTGAAGTTTAAACCAGTTAATGAGATGCAAATGAATCTTTGTAAGCATGGGTTCATGAAAAGGTATTATTATTGGACGAACCATGGGGAAGAAATACCAATAATGCCTCCAAATGTTATTGTAAACGAATATTATAGAGAAGATAATTTTAGAGATCAGTTTAATCCGTATGAACAAATGGTAATGGATGCAGCAAGACAGTCACATGGGCCTGCTACAATGCAAGGAGCGTTTAGCGAAAGTGGTCATCAGTCGTACAATATTGAGGAACCACCTAATGAAAATGCGAAAACATTTTATGAGATGTTATCTGCTGCACAATCCACATTATACTCGGGTTGTGATGCAGAGAGTGAACTTTCTGCTACAGTTAGGATGTTGAGCATTAAATCTGATTACAACATGCTTGAAGGTTGTTATAATGAAATCATGCAGTTTATGCAACATACAATGCCAACTAGTAATCGTGTGCCCGATGATTTTTGTCATACTAAAAAGTTGGTTTTTAAGCTTGGACTTTGTTGTCAGAAGATCGATTGTTGTCTAAATAGTTGTATGTTATATTATAAGGATGATCAATTTGAGACGAGTTGTAAGTTTTGTAGTCATCCTCATTTTAAGCCTGGAAGAAGTAGCAGAGGAAAATTTAAAGAAATTCCTTTTAAGAGAATGTGGTATTTGCCCCTCATACCAAGATTGCAAAGAATCTATGCTTCAACCATTACTGCTTCGAACATGAGATGGCACTATAAAAATCAGAGAGTTTGGGGTATTGTCTCTCCCGTCTAACAGTGAAGCATGGAAATATTTTGATCGGACACATCTTGACTTCTCTGCTGATCCTAGAAATGTAAGGCTTGGTTGGTGTGCAGATGGGTTCACTTCATATGGTCAATCGGGTCGCCCGTACTCTTGTTGGCCAGTAATTGTGACCCCATATAATTTGCCTCCTAGATTATGTTTGAAAAGAGAGTTTATGTTTTTAATGGTTATTATTCCGAGTCCTTCAAATCCCAAAAGTAAGATAGACCTATTTTTACAATCTTTAATTGATGAACTGAAATTACTTTAGCACGAAAGAGTGTTGACTTATGACATATCCACAAAGCAAAATTTTATGATGAAAGCAGCTCTGTTGTGAACTGTCAATGATTTTCCTACATATGGAATGTTATTTGGTTGGATGATATCAAGTAGATTAGCATGCCCATATTGTATGGAAAATACAAAAGCTTTTAATCTCAAGTATGGTGCGAAAACATCATTTTTTGATTGTCACTGATAATTTTTGCCAATGGATCACCCTTTTCGAAGGAATAAAATTGCATTTCGAAAAAATAAAGTTGATAATTCTTCTTCACCTCCTCGTTTAAGTGGAGAAAACATGTTTGATAGAGTATGTAATGTTCCGTCTATCTTAGAACAACAAAATTGTGTTATGATCGGATATGGTATGCAACACAATTGGACAAAAAAAAGTATTTTTTGGGACTTGCCATATTGGAAAGATAATCTTATCTGACACAACTTAGATGCCATGCACATCGAGAATAATATTTTTGATAATCTTTTCAATACAATCATGGATTTGAAAGGTAAAACTAAAGATAATAGTAAAGCTAGAATGGACTTGAAAGAATATTGCAGGCGGAAGGAGTTGGAATTAGTAGAACGTGGTGGGGGTAAATATTGGAAACCTAAATCTCAATATACTTTCACGAGAGAACAAAAGTTAAGTATTTTGAAATGGATAAAAGAACTTAAACTCCCTGACGAGTATGCATCTAGATTGGGCATACGTGTTGATATAAAGAATGAAAAATTGTTTGGCTTGAAGAGTCATGATTGTCATGTTCTTATGGAGCGGTTACTTATAA
This sequence comes from Diospyros kaki, assembly GCA_036245055.1. Lineage (NCBI taxonomy): Eukaryota > Viridiplantae > Streptophyta > Magnoliopsida > Ericales > Ebenaceae > Diospyros > Diospyros kaki. The sequence continues at coordinate 39,892,661 of BSEG01000016.1, forward strand.
CGGCATTTTCAGGATTACCAGATTGAATTTGGAGTCCAATAACTGAATTTGGAGCCCAAGCTAATTTGTTATATCCATCTACCGCCAATCGTTTTAGCCAATCATCTTCAAATATGTCACTAGAGTTTGAACAAAAGAGACTTAAAGTCACCCAATTAAATGATGAATTGCTTGAATCCCGGGCTGGGAATCGGCAATTACGATAGTGGCAAGAACAAGTGACAGCGTGGCAGTCAAAAATGAATATAGTAATAAGTAGATTGACAAAACAATCTACTGCAGATGCTGGACCGTCGACTGTTCCAGGTGGATCTGACCCAATAGCTGATCAAGACGAGGGTGACAATGATGAATATGAAAATGATAATAATAATGACGATTGATTGTAGTTGAATGTTGTAAACATGGATGATGTAAACATGGGTAATATTAATATTAAATTTTAATTTTCTTTTTATTGTTAAATCAAACGTGGGTAATATTAATATTAATATTAAATTTTAATTTTCTTTTTAGTGTTAAATTTGTTTTATTTTTAATGTGAATGTGGGTAATATTAATATTTTTTTAATTTTATTTTTAATATTTTATTTAAATTTTTTAAAAAATCTTATTACTTTAAATTTTTTTATTCTTATAAAAGAAAATATTAATTTTAATTTTAATAAATATTAATTTTTAAAAATATTTTAATATAAATTTTAATTTTATAAATTTAAAAATTAAAAATATATTTTTTGAAATTAAAAATATATTAATTTCATAAAAATATATTATTGATTTAAAATATTAATATTAATTTTAATTTTTTTTTCAAAATTATTATTTTTTATTTAAAAATATTTGCGACGGGCTGTCCTGTAGCAAATTGGTTGTATTAATTTTATTATTTTTAAATAAAATTATTTATTTCATATTATTTTTTTATTTAAGAATATTTGTGACGGGGGTATTGCCCGTCACAGATCTGTGCCGGGTGTCCCGTCACAAATCTGTGACGAAAATACTTTCCTATCACAAATCTACGACGGGTTACCCTCACCCCGTTACTAAAATTCTGTCATGCCCCCTTTTGTGACGGTTCATTACCCCGTCACTAAAATTCGGTCATGCCTCCTTTTGTGACGATTCATTACCCCGTCACAGAAAAATTTAGTGACGGATTTTATTTTTTTAGTGACGGATTTTTTCGTCACTAAAATTGATTTTCTTGTAGTGTAAGAAGCCTTACTTTATTAACAATGCTGAGAAGTCTATGAAAATAATCTGTGATTGTCTCTAAATCCTTTATCTTTTGTATCTCAAACTCTCGGACCAGATTTAACACCTACATACCTTTGACCCTTTCATTACTTTCGTATTCTTACTTTAGGAAATCCCAGATTTCCTTGCCTGTTTTTAGCGTCATAATTCTAGTGAAGATAGTAGAAGAGATAATTGCAAACAGACTTGCTTTTGCTTTTGACTTTCTTTGCTTCTTTTCTTTGACTCTTCATTTGTGCGATTGTTGGATTGGCTATGTAACATCTCGATAATTCGAGAATAGCTAGTAATTGTTAATTTAAATTGGGAACGATTAATAGTTATTGATTACGGTATTTGTAGTGATTATTGAATATTTGTGAGTTTAAGAGAAATATTAATTGCTATGTGTTGAAGAAATAGGTAAGTAACTATTAGGAATTTGGGGGTATGAGAATTATTAATAAGTGGATGTATGTGGTAATTTCTGAAAATTGTGGGACCTAAATGCAATTTCCTGGAAATGTGTTGGGATCACTTTAAAATTAAATGGGTGCATTTATGTGTTGAAGGAGAAGATAGAGCGGTTGACGAGGTGCGCACATGGAGGAAAGCTGGGATGCAGGTTCAAGCTGAGGGCCAGGTGCGCGCGAGGGAGAAAATTGGCTGGATTTTTCTAGCCATTCCTTGCCCAAAACGGCGTGCTAGGCTGCCACGCGGCAACCGCTGGTAGCCCTCTCCTTTGCCTTTTTAAGCTGCAATTTGCAGCAAAAATTGAGGGGGTTCAGGCAATGGCTAAGGAAGGAAGAAATACAAAGAAGAAAATGGCGCGCTGAGGCCCTGGGAGGAATTTGGGATTAAACTTGATTTAATCAAAGATTAATTAGTCAGGTAAGTAGGGAAATATGTATTAATAATTCTGTATGATTAGAATTTAATTTTGGAAAGTTATATTATTTTGTAACGTGTATTGATTTGGTGGCGTATGGGCGTAAGATCATTGAAATATGCTAAATAAAGGCAAGTTCCTTACTTCCCTTGTGAGCTCCCTTTATTTTATGAATTGCAGGCCTTTCTTTAATTCGATTTGGTTTCGTGTATTAATTATAGGAGTTAAGGATTTTATGTTAGATATGAGCCCTGAAGACTGATTCTAGTGACACAAAGGGACTCGATCTTGTAATTCTTTAAATATTATTTATATGGCAAGTTTATGTTTTTATTTAAATTGCAATATGGTTTAAATTATAAAACATATATCCATTAATATAATAAGAAGTGGATACCATTCTTAAGTGTTAAGAATATGAGTTACGGATAATCCACAATTCGTTATACTATAAACAAGTTCCTGGCCATAGAGTTCCTAATCAGGATAATCGCAACTGGTAAAGGCTAGCACACCGTCTTGTTCCTTATTCAGTATGAGATACTAAAAGATAAGATTGGTGAGTCTCGTGCCATTCTGTATGAGATATAGAAGAAAGATGAGTGGGTGCTCGTTACAAGAACGAGTTCACTGAACGGGACTGTTAACATTAAATCACATAGGTTATTTCTCACGGGTCAATTATTTAATGTTAGCTGCGATTGTGCAACTAGTCCTTAAACCTGAGATGACATAGATATCTATGTATTGGTGGATTAGGATATCAGTAATACTATGTGGTTGTTCTAATCAAGGATAATCATACGTATCTATGTGCTTGATTCAGTGATACATGAGGTATGTGTAGATCAGACATGGAATCTATCACCTCAAGATTTATGAGGAAGATATTCTATGTGATCCAGTAATCACTTGACAATAAATCCTTGGTCGAAGTAATATGATGATGAAATTTGTTCTATACGGGTTGTGTCATAATTAGTCAAGATTGATTTTGGATCTGGTCATATGACGAGATTAAGTGATTCGACCTACTGACCATGATCTCATATCTTGTCGGGATATAGGATGATAGAAGGACCGTATTGCATGGTAATGTAGTAAAAGGTTCACAATGCTCGCTTCACAATAAATTAGGTAATCACGACATATTGCCAGATGTCACTCGTGATTTACGAGAATTAATTGTTGATTATTCTTGTTGCCAATTTATTTGTGAACCCAGAAAGTCCCACCCAAAAGAAATCACTTTCAAAGAGAAAATAGATAAATTAGTAATTTTATAATTACTAATAATAGTGCATTTATTTATTGGATAAATAAGAATAATTAAATAATTATATTATGAATATAATTATTTAATCATTAATTGGATTGGGCCTTTTGCTAGCATATTAGGGTTGGCCTAATAGCACTATTGGATTCAAGTTAACTTAAATGGTTTGGGCTTGGCCCAATAACATTAAATGCAATGGGCTTGAGAGGCCCAACCCATTTAATGTATATATAAGCTCTCAATCTCTTCATTTACTTCACTTGATGTTTTCTTATCCCAAAAAGGTGAATCGTTCACCTCAGGCGCCCCCACACCTAGCCCGACAGTATGTGGAGGGGTTAATCATGGTGACTCAACTGATCGCATTCACTTGATGTCTTCTTGAATCACTTGAAGGTTGAGAGAGTTTTGAATAAGTGTTCTTAAATCTAAAGAGGTAAGTTAGAAATTTTTGTGAAAAATTTATTTACTTATCATTCTCTTTGCAATTCTTGGATAGAAGTAATTTCGGGTGACCGACTCGACATCCTACACTTGGAGGATTAAACGGCGGAAAATCTAGCGGTGAAATCGGATTCATCAAAGAGGTAACCTTTCTTTTTTGTTTTCGATTTGTTAAACCATAATTTCTAAAAAACGGGATACCTGTAAAATAAATTTTAATTTCGCTGTGCATATGATAAGATCTATGTAATCCAACATTTTATTAGTATGAATTAATTTAAGTTAAATATGAGATTCGCTGAGGTTTTATTTGTTATGTGCCTACGGGGTATTATATCGCCCCTATTTCTTTGGGAATGATGCCAAACCTAATCCGGGGCTAGGTTCCTAGAGGATTGGCGGGATTTGGTTGTGGTTATGGTTTCTCGCGAGTGAGAGTCTTGATAAATGGAGGCATGAGCTGTTGACTGGTAAGGTGACGTGTTGACCATTTATTGACACTGGATCGAATCGTCGATCGAGCCTGGAATGGTCGTTGACTAGTTGATCCTTAGTCACAGATTGTTAATCGGTGCCTGGTCACTGTTGACTGGCTCTGCCATTATGTAGCATATTGCATGGCATTGCAGTGCATGGGACTGGGTTTGCATTTATGGGGAATCATGCTTGTATGTGTTGGGGGTGTGAGCATTGGCATGACACAATTGGCCTGTTGAGTGCCGACTTGTGTATGTTAGGCGAACATATGCATTTAGAGTATTCGCTTGTGTGAATTCTTACGTGGGCGTAGCATGGCCTGATGCTTGGCTTATGGGGGTCTTGTCATCATATTAATGTTGCAGAAACCATTGCATTTATTACCTATTGCATTGCATGGTTACAATACTGTATATTTGTGCTAGTCAGGGCCTTGGGCTCATTTATTTATGCTAGCTAGGGTCTTGGGCTCATATATCTTTGCTAGATAGGGTCGTGTGCTTATATATCTTTGTTAGCCAGGGCTTTGGACTCATATGATTTATGTTAGGCTTCAGGCCCATATGGTGTGTGCTAGCTAGTCCATGGTAGTGGCAGGTTTGTATGCGGATTTAAGTGTCAGGTTGTGCATTTCTTATGTGGGTAACAAGGACTGCCACTATGTGCATTGATTTATTCATTTATGTTGATAGCTGCATGTGGTAATGCATGGCTTGGCATGGCACTTTGATTTCCATCACGACATTTGATGGGTGGTATTCAGTGTGAGAGATTTAATCCCAACCATACCATATTTCTTCTATTGTGCTTGTTAAGCCTTGTGTCTCACTTTGTTTTACCATTATTTCAGGTTGAGAAGAATGGTGCTCAGGGATGGTTGCTATGGCGATTGTTATTATTTTCTTTTGATTCTGTGTGTACAAGGCAATCCCAACCGAAAAAATCTTTGGGGTGAGAGTTGTGATCGGAGGCTCTGATAATGCATGTTGTATTTGATTGATTGATGCTTTATTATGTAAAAAAATGCCCTTGAGATGTGTATTGATATATAGTTTGCTTCCACTGTTGTATAATAATAGGGCAAATTCTTAACCTATGCGTTTAAGTTATTAGCTAGTTGTAAATAAAGATGTAGAAAATTTTGGGTCGTCATAGGCTAGCAAAAGAGGAACCTCATATTCATTTTCAATAGCTTCCCAAAGATCATTTGTTTTAAGATAAGCTCCCATACGAACAACCTAACTTTGATAATTTATTCCATCAAACACTGGTGGTGCAAGAGCAATGAATGAAAATTCTGAATCCATTTAAAATGGTTTGTAGGGTTTTGTGTATTGTGTAGGATAGGTGAAAGCTGTTTTGGGTTGTATTTTAGCTCACTCAATCTCACAGGTCCCTCAAGAAGAAAGACTCTGATACCATTTTGTTGGTTTTTGACAAAAACAAAGAGAAAAAATAGCAAAGCAACGAGAGGGCCTTCAATTACAGAAGTAATTTTTATTCAATCATAAACTTCAATTTATACAACAAAAATGTAAACTGAAATAAGCATAAAGTGGAGAATATTATGGCATAGCATCCAGTCAAAATAGCTAGAAACTGAAATAATAAATACCTGGAAACCAGGTTTTCACCATATTTTATTAACTATTTTTTTAAAATTTAAATTTAAATTTATTTGCAAGCTACCAGCAGACTTTCAACCACTTCAGTATCCTTATCAACTACATACCAGCAACTCCTGAGGTATTGCATTCAACAACATGCTATAATCCTTCCATCACCTAACGTCCCAATTAAGCGAGAGTTATAGAGTGACAAACTGATAAACTCGGTAACTATGTGTCAAACTTCACTAATGTGACTAGATAACACCTCAAGAAACACATTTCTTGACTTTCAATCTACCATGTCCAGGGACTATCTCGTCACATTAATAGTAGATCACATAGGACATTCACCCTATTGAATACCGACGAAGGCGACATATCTTATTCCCAACACCCGTCTCCATATACCAGCAATATAGAACCACATAGATGAACGTTCCCAACTTCCAATTGAATGGTTCAGTTCATTAACAAATCATACATACCAATACACAAAAAACCATGTCAGTTCAAGTCTAAGGATTAACACATCATCGCAATCTGATGACACGACTATTATTCACTAGGCTATATAGTCAGTCATTGATGTTATATTCAGTTGATTGTTCCCCAACAATCACCCACAGGTTTACTAGCGACATCTCATGTCATATGACGTGTGACACACTATCATCCCATCGGTATCCTTATACCGAACATAGTAGTAAGTCATGTGTTAGTTCATACTCGATTAATCGGAGTCTTCATTCAAAAAATCTAAGACTTATAAATAGTTTAAAAAATTTTGTTATCAGGGAATCCTATCACACAGTCTTATCACATTGAGAATAAGATTCTCATACAGAAGATATAGAAACTCATTCATATAATTGATTAAAAAAAATATGAATAATTTTTTTTTCTATTTTATTAATTTATACAAAAATATAATTAATGCATTAAAACAAACTTGCTAGATATCATCTAAATCTAGCATCAGGGCACAAAACACTAACAATTTCTGACTTGCACTAATACTAATTTACATCACATATACATCTAGTGCTACACCATTGGCAGAAATTTGATACCCATATTTTCTAGATGTCGATCCAAGTATGACTGAGTCATAACCTTGGTGAGTGTGTCAATTATATTATCCATTGAATCTATTCTCTACAATTGCATGCCTCCACGTGCTATAATCTCTCGAATAAAATGAAATTAATACTCAATATGTTTGGACTTCTGATGAGACTTAGATTCTTTCGTGTAATATCCTAGTATTTTGAGAATAATAATAATTAATTTTTATTGTATTTAAAATATTTTTTTGATGTCCATTAGAGATTTTACTTGAGAAAATTAATGGGCTTAGAGTTAGTGGGCTAAGTTGAAAAATGAAATGTTAAGTAAATGGGTTTAGAGTTAGTGGGCTAAGTTGAAAAGGAAAAGACTAAGTAAATTGCCTTAAAATTAAGGGACTAAGAAAATGGGCTTAGAATTAATAAATGAAATAATAATCTATTCAAAAGAAGATTTAATAGAAAATAATTAAGGTGACAAAACAATTAAAGATAGTGGGTGAAATAATTGAGAAATGTGGGAGACAAAGTAGGATATAGACAAATAATTAAAGATTATGGGTGAGATTTAGTGAAAAATAATTAAGAAAAATGATAAAATAATTAAAGATAATGGATAAAATAATTGAGAAATATGGGAGACAAAATAGGATGTGGATAAATAATCAAAAATAATTAGTGAATTAATGGAGAAATGTGAGAGACAAAGTAGGGTGTGGACAAATAATCAAAGATAATGGGTGAAATAATTGAGAAATATGAGAGACAAAATAGGATGTTAATAAATAATTAAAGATAATGGGTAAATTAATTGAGAAATGTGAGAGACAAAGTAAGGTGTGGATAAATAATTAAAGATAATAGGTGAAATAATTGAGAAATGTGGGAAACAAAGTGGAGTGTGGACAAATAATTAAAGATTATGAGTGAGATTTAGTGAAAAATAATTAAAAAATGTGACAAAAGAATAAAAAATAGTGGGTCACTATAATTATACTAAGGTTAATTCAACCTATATAAAATAGAGAAAAGTTGAAAGGTTGGAGGATTTGAATTAAAAAGAGAAAATTTGTAAGAAAGAAAGATTTGAGAATAAGAGATAGATTTGAAAAAGACAAAGAAAGAATATAGAGAAAAATACCAAAAATTTCTACAAAAAATTCTATAGGCTGGGTTTAGTAGTTTGTGTGAAAATTTGTGGCAAAAGGCGTTGTTGGATGTGCAATTCGAGACTTCATCACAATATAGAAGAATACCGAATCGCTCCACGGGAAGGTGAGTTATCTTTGAAATTTTCTTCAAAAATTTCAGAAATATCAGAATAATATTTTAGAATTTTTGATGATGAAATTGGAAGAGAAATGCATGATTGGTATTTATTATGAATTTTTGAGGTAATAGATGCTTGAAAATCAAAGAGAAAATGAGAAATAAATAAAATATGGATTCTGAAAATTATGAGGAAATTTATGGGGTTTAAGAATATTGTTTTAAGAATTATTTTGAAGAGAAATTAGAAAAATTTTATGAGAAAGTATTTATTTCATAATCTTGAGGAAATAATAGGAGGAATGAGAGAAATTAGGAAAAATAGAGAAAATTATAAATCTGATTTTTTTAAATAATTATGATACCAAGGTACGTCAAGATTCAAAATTAAGTACGATTGAAAGCTCGATGCAAAATTTGAGACAAAATTACGTTAAGGGCAAAATTATCTTTTTGCAAGATAAATGGTACTTCACAACTAGATTTAATTTTATGAAAATTCTTGATTTGTGAGTGGTTTTATCCAAAACCTGATCTTAAGTAAATGATTTTATCATGTTATCATGTTTTGATATAAATATGTTATGTAAATTGTATTTACATGTTATGATGAAATGTGCATATGTACACGATAATATTATTGATCATGCATCGCATAAGGGTTTGAGAGTACGGGCCGGGACTGCTTTTCTACCAAGGGTGCACTCATATTGTAATACCCGAGAAATTTGGGTTAATTAAAAATAAGTAATTTATTAGAGAAATGGGGTTTCAGAGAAAATTGGTATTTGAATAGTCCGAAAAATTGACTAAATCGACTGTCGGGAGTACCCTGGAGCCGAAATGACAAAGGAAAATGATGTAGCATTAACGAGCACCCCAAGATATGATTTATAGCATCGAAAGAAATTGGATCGGGAACAGTTTTCGGTACAGCTAAAATACAGTTACTAATTATGCTGCAATACTGAATCGTTATAGATGACTTCCGAGAAGTCAACGGAAGCTTGAGGGGGCTTCAATTTTTCATAAGGAACAACCCTTCAGTGGTTTCAAGAAGAAACGAAGAGGTTTAGGGCCAAAACGGAGATTCGGGCCTAAGTGCAGTTTTTTGAAATTACTCAAGATAGACCGAAACGATATTTTTTCAGAATCCTCAGGGGTCAAATTGATGTTTTAGAACTTTAGGGACTTGAAAGAAATTATCAAAAGTCGAGGAGTTTGGTGAAATGGGCTAAAGTGAGAAACCAAAGTTTGAGGGGCCAAAGTGTAATTTTAAGAAAATCTCCAAACAACCATGGCCGACCAACCCATCAAATCACCAAAATTGGCCACAGGGATGGCAAGAGGGTTTCTCAAGGAGCATCTTTTGTAAAGGGCTTGACCGACAACAAGCAATGGAATGGCCGAAAATTGAAGAAAAAGTGGCCGAAAGTTTGGCCACTTAGATCACGAAAATGGAGCTCTTTCAGTGGATTTTGAACTTGTTAAGGACAATAGGGGACATCAGAGGCCTTGATTGAAGCGATATCCGTCATTTATGTGGCCGAAATCGCCTATAAATAGAGGATATAGTGGCTTAGAGTTTTGCAAGATTTGAGCTTCAAATCGACCTCACTTTTGAACAAATTGAGGCACCAAACCATAGGGCTTTTGTTGCCCATGAGCTAAGGATCATTTCTGGAAAGTTTGATGAATTTTGGAGTTCATTTGAGGGGTGATCGGAGTTTTGTCGGAAAAATCGGATCTCGTCGGAACCGGACTGAATTTTGCTCGGAGGGAGGTCTTCCAAGTGTTATTTCAAGCTCAAATTTGGCCAGAGTGATCAACTCAAGGTAAGCTATCTTCTGGTATAGTCAGTTTAATTTTCCGGTGTGCCGGCTCCGGAGAAGATGACCGGAGATAATTTTTAATATTATTTAAATACTGAAATAAAGAAAAATAGAGTAAAAATAGAAATAAAAGAGATAAAATTCTGAAAAAATATCCAAAAATACAAGAAAAAGGAATAGTTCAGTTTTATAAAATTTTATTTGAGAAAGGTTATGATGAAATAATTATTTTGAATTTTCGAAATAAAAATTAATTAGAGAAAAATAGGAAGAGATTTTGGAAAATTCTCAGAAAACTCATAGAGAGTAGGAATGTTATTTTAGGAATTTTAATGAATAAAAATTAAATAAATTACCTGATTAGGTATTTATTTTGAATTTTGGAAGAAATTATGACTATAAAAAATAGAGAAAAAAATAGAGAAAATAAGGAAAAAGTATGAAAAAATTAGATTATTGATTTTACTTGGAAATGATTGGTCAGGAAGTGATTTGGCCATGGATCTTGATGATTTATGTTATTTTCAAGGTTGGCACGCAAAACGAGGTTATACGCATTTTTCTAGAAAATTTGAGTTTACGTCTAAAAGTGAGTGATTTTATCCCAAGAACCTATATATGAAACTTTTGCTTCATTATGCATGATATTTATTGAAGTTATAATAATTTCATATTGCATGAAAATACGTTATTCTTGCATAGCACGATATTATTGGCATATTGATACTCATGCATGGGATGGGGATGTCGCCCTAAGAGTGTAGTCGTAATTCCCAAAGACAATGATGAAACAATGTTAGGATTATCTTGCAGAGGTTCGAGATTCTGCCTAGGGTTCCGTGCCAGGTTGGTAGGCCAGGGAAGTTACACTAGGGCATATGATTGTTTATGTTATTGCATCATGTATTCATGCATCATGTTTTTAAACCCTCACTAGAAGATTTATCTTTTAATGGGTTATGCCCCTGGAACATTCAACGTTCCAGTTTAGAATTGCAGCTTAGGCAAGGATCAAGTTGACATGAGACGGCACGTAATGGCGTGGCCGATGGATTCAACAAGCTGACTCGGATATGTTTTACCTAATGCTTTATTGATGATTAGTCTTGTTAGAACATTATGGAATCTCCATGTATTTATGTATTTCAATATTGAGGATATGATGTTAATGTATGGTATGGATTCTTATACGGTTATAAAGTGAAATTGATTATGTATCATATCAGGTTTCGATTTTAAGGTTCCGCATTTATGATGATTACCTGTCTTAGCTTATTGATTCTTATTTAGTGAGTTGAGAAGGTAAAACGGGATTGTCGGGAGATGGTTTATAAAAAAAAAAAAAATATTCCCGAAATTCCTAAGTTATTTAACGCTCAGAAAAGTGGGGCGTTACACATATACCTCTGCTTGGTAAGGAGACTGTGAAAATGAAGAGTTGCAATAAGGTACAGTCGGGTCAAACCAAAAGGAAATTGAAAATGACATTTTGTATTTTGCATTTATACACGAAATATGTTTATTGTTCTCTTACTTAGATAATTCATCATCTAACTTGGTCTTTGCTCATAGAATATTCAAACGTTCCAGATTGAGATTATAGCAGAAACGAGAATAAATGAGGCATGCAACGACACTTAACAAAGTGTATTATAAATTGAATGATGAATTGAATATATGTTATGTAGTCCATGTATTTAAATTTTGCTACTTTGAATTTTGAACTTTTGAGGAATGATGATGTGTAACCCTATAGCTAATGATGATGTAAGAACTGATTTATGATTAATGTTAAGATATTAGATTTGATTCTAGCTTTCGTATTTAATGTTTATGATAATTCTTTTTCAAGATAAATGTATGAAGATTTTGGGATATGTATGAGGAGCGATATGATTTAGCAATAGTTTTTAAGAAAAAAATTTATTATCCTAGAATTATCCTCAATTATAGCTCGCTTAGAAAACGAGGTGTTACATTTTGCTTGCGTGATAGCTCCATTGTCACAATAGAAAGATACTGGTGACAAAATGGTTGGAACCACATCAATCTCTATAAAAAACTTTCAAATCCAAACAGGTTCCTTAACAGTATCACATGCCACAATATACTCGACCAGAGTGCTTTTTATATCCCACATTTTTCAGTCCATATATAAATACTATCTAAGTAAACCCTAAATATAGTTTGCTAATTGCATTTTTTTGAACAACTTATCCACCAAATTAGGGTCCTTTATTCCTTTATTTAGCAAAAAAATAAAATAAAATAAGATATTTTGAAAACCAAATCAAATTAATCCAACTTATATATAACAAAACCTAATTAAAGTTTTAAAAAAATCAATTTAAATGTCTAATGAAATTAACTAAACCAATTAAAATTAATTAAAATAATTACATCTGACACGAAATAACTGATACTAAAAAGTTTAGTAGAAATTTAAGATATTTTAATAAATGTAATTAATTATAATAAATATCAACCTAAATTTATAGTAGATATAATTTTGTAAATAAGCTAAAAATTAGTAGTATTTTAGTAAAATAATCATATATGTCAATCAGTTTGGCTTTAGGGTGCGAGGGGATCTATGACGTGGCACAATCATATGGATTCTAAAGGGGAAGAGTATAATACGCTACAGTGCACCCGCGCATAAGCTTCCTGAACTCCAGTGAAGATGGATAAGGTTTAAATTCCCTCCCTCCGTCCCTTCCAAGGCAGAAGCTATCTGTCGCTGCATTTCTCACCAGTAAGCTCGAAGCAAACCCTAGTTCGTTGACAGTTTATCCATCCATATATGTGAATTGCATATGCTTTTAGTTTTGATTTTGCGTTTCTGTGCTGCAGGGCAATGGCGGCCGCGGCGACTGTGAGTATCAACCTGGCGGCGGCATTCAGAGGACTATCGTTGTCTTCCAGCTCGTCTTCATCCTTCCTCAAAGGAGAGTTTGGTTCGATCAGTTTGGGGCAAAAGACCTCCGTGTCGTTTCTGTTGAAATCCCCATTGACGATCGAATCGGCGCACAAGAAAGGAGCGGGAAGCACCAAGAATGGTCGAGATTCCAGAGGGAAGAGGCTTGGTGTTAAGATTTTCGGCGACCAGGTTGCCAAGCCTGGCGCTATCATTATTCGCCAGCGCGGCACCAAGGTATGGACTTTGATTTTCTCGACTTCCACTAAATCCTATAATTTCCGACGGGAGGGAAAATGAAAAGAAATGAGATTTGTTATTTGTATGCATTTTTACACTCGCATGCGAATTTCCTTGCCTTTTCTTCTCAGTTCCCATATAACAATGGCGTTTTTACGACAGCAATAATGCAACTTTATACATATCTTTTACCTTTGATTGTGCATCTCCATGGTTTTACTGCTCCACGATGTCATTTGACTCGCGATGTGATTGCAGCTCATTGCCTTCTTAAGTTAGCGGAATTGGTGTTTTAACTTTTATTCTAACCCAGATGGTGTTGAAAACTTTGGTGATACAGGGCTTTATGCTAACTTCCTCTTGTGTGCTCTCCGCATCCATTTTTTTTTTTTTTTTTTGCTTTTTATGCTTGGTTTAGGGATTTGATTGGAGGGTTTACTCCTGATTTGTGTCTTCTATTGGAAGCTGGCTTCCTCTGTATTCCTCTCGTCTTCCATTGAATTGGAAGAGTACATGGAATGCCTTTACGACTTTTGCTAAAACTAACCTTTGAGTGAAGGTTTAGTAATGAGCCAGAAAGGACCATCAATCAAGCAAACAAATAGGTGATGAATGAACAAGTAGCACTCCATTCGCCTATTGGAAAATAAGTACAGAGAAACTTAGGAAAGGTTTTTATACTTGGTTTCTCTTTTTTGTCCTTTGAGCAATTGTATTGGTGAGTACTGTTGATTGGCATATCCACCAATGATATGCTACTGGGATTAGATTTGAGGGAAGCTTGTTGAACAACTATGCCAGGAAGTACAAGGGATTTAGTTGGAGATCAGAATCATCAAGTGTGAATTAAATGATGCAATAATAGCTAGCAAAAAAATTTAAGCAGCAAATAATAATCAACTACAGAAGATCTCAAATTTATGTGAGAAACTTGCCAATTAAGAAGAGATACATACAAGAATATTTATAAATAATGGAAACCTAGCTCCTTCTAAGTATTCTTCCAAAATACTGATGTAATAACTTAAATTAAGAGAGAATACAAATGACCTCAGTAACAAAAATACCCAAACAATGCCCTTTTCTTTCATTTGAACACATTGAGCCAATACCACTAGGTTCTGATATTTATACTCTGGACCCACAAATCAAGTGCAATTAAAAATTTCTTTCAATTGCTTTTATCTATTTAGGAGCTCAACTATATATGAGAAAAATATGGCCACAATCTTACTCTTATCTGATACAAGATTGAATGAGAATCTCGTTTGAGGGTTTCTTGCCTTAAAATCATTTATTGCCTCAAATATGAAATGACCACAAGGGTCTGTGGTTTTTGCATTGAAGGAATTTGGAATTACCAATACTCTTGTGTGTGTGTGTGTGTGGGGAGAGGGGCATACAGAGCTCTGGGATTATAAATAGAGGGACAAGAATGCCCTTTCTTTTGTTTCATAACTGTGATGTACATCACAGATGAAAGAGCCATTGGAGATCAACTATCACAAACTTCGTCATCTTGTCTATAACATCTGAATCTCCCTCCAGATTTGAATATTCAACACCTTTCTCGGAAATTTATCATGGAATCATACTTTTTGTCAATTCCTCTTCATAAAATTTTATGTTTTCCTATGTTGGATGTGGGTAGGTTTGTTGGATGCATAATAATATGCATTTATTAGATTTATTTGGTAATTTTGTTTTGTTATGCTACTCCACTGGATTATGATTCCCTTCGAATTTGCTCCATGCAAGCACAGAACCAAGGGGACCCATGGACATAGGATATATTTGGCTTTACAAAGGATATGCCCATTGATAGAAATGCTGCATCGATGTGATTATGTTGTTTTTGTTTTTCCTATAAATTGGTTGAGTCATCCCAACAAGGGAAAAAAAACAATTGAAAGGAACTTCAGAATTTCTCTTGACACATAGTTCAAGAAAGTTAGTATATGGGCCTAGGATTTTTTGTTTTTGTTGGTTAGCTCTAGATGTTCAAGAGAAGGAAAAAGGGCTGCATTTTGTTTTTTTTTTCAGCATTCAATTAATTGTTATGCTGTCTCCTGATTTTGGTTGTTCCTTAATTATTTTGGTCAAATATTTGAGAGTTGTTGAGTTCTCATTGTTTTGAGATAATCTTGTATTCACTATTTGATAATGGTGAGGTTTTTTATTTGATCCATGGTTTTTCTATCTCATTAAATGGAAGGCTTTTTGATATAAATGTAATGCCTTGTGTAGTTGATTGTTATCATTCTATAGTTGCTCAATTTTCTTGTCATTTTTATTATGATATTTAACAATCAAATGCACATGACACTATTAAAATGATTTGTGCATATGAGGAGAAGATATGCATTATAATGGCTTTAGAAAACTTAAAGTCATAAATAGAGACGATTGATGATTTAGAATCCATATAGCTGATTCGATGCAGTAGGATTAATACTTGATATTTTTTTGTTGTTAGATATTTGAAATAAAGACTAAATGTACCTATGATATAAGTAGATGAAACTGAAGAAGTTTATAGCAAAAGAGTTAAAATGAAGCCAAAGAAAATTTTGTGGGAAACCTTGATTGGAAAGCTATAATTCATATGACTGACCCCACCTAGTGGAATTTAAGGGTTGTGATGTTCTATAATTGTAGTCTTTGGTTCACACTTGGCAATATTAGGAGTCATTCCCCTAGAAATTCTTCCTAAAGTGGTTACAGATGTCTTCATAAGGCAGTTTTGAGATTTTACAAAATTTTTAGGACCTTGCCTTTTTTGATCCAGGATTCCTCTTAGGATTTTCTTATTAATTTTCTTGAAAATGTTGGAATCACATTACTAATGAGTTGTGTGGCGTCTTTAGTTTCCTGCAGTAACCAGTTTTCAAATGGTTACCAAGCAAGATTTGCAATGGGTTAGTGAGTTCCCATAATTTCCTCCCGCTGCTGGAAATATAAAAGGCATTTGGATTTGCTCAAAAGCTAATCCAAGCTGATGAAGCAAAGAACTTGCGTTCTATTACTCATCTATGCTGCCACCTCTTCTACATACTTGTTAACACAGGCTAGAGTGATATTGAGATGCCCTTGATTATTAAGGTGCATACAAGTAACTGAGTCAATAGTTCACCAGGTCTGATAACAGTGTTGATCCAGAAGTACTGTCAGCTTCTAAATTCAACTCTGGAGGCAACAGTACATGAAGTATCAGTACTCATCGTGTTGTCTGTTAATTACTCCTTTGATAACTTTAAATATATATTTTTCTGGATGCCGTTTGCAGTTCCATCTGGGTAACAATGTTGGGCTTGGGAAGGATCACACCATCTTCTCCTTGATCGATGGATTAGTCAAGTTTGAAAAGTTTGGACCGGACAGGAAAAAGGTTTAACTTGCATGCGAACTCATAGTTTACTCTTCAGACAACCCAAGCTGTTAAGACTGACACTGATATTGTGTTGATCGACAGGTGAGTGTTTATCCCCGCGTGGTGCAGCCTGTAAACCCCAACAGTTACAGAGAAAGAAAGAGGGAGTCTTTCAGACTACAGCGGGAGCGCAGAAAAGCAAGAAGGGAAGGTAATATCATTCAACCCCAGTTGGTATTGGCATCAGTCAATGAAGATGCAGAAAACAATCCAATTGGATGATCTGTAAAAGTCCATGATTTATGCTTAATGCTTGCTTCCTCCAACGGTGTAATTTCTGTGCTCAATACTTAACTGAAATTTACTTTTCCATCGAAAGGTTTTGAGTTCACATCACTTGTGGCCTCCTGGGAAATTGGTGGCGCATATGGGTCCATATAATGAATGAATGGTGATATTTCACTCGCCGATTATGTACATAGAGTTGCCAGAAGGTGGCAAAGTTTCACTCCACTGATTATATGTGCATCGCCAAAATGAGTCTCAAAACACTCTCCACCTCTAATGTATACTCTATGCTCTATCTTTGACTCTCTCTTCTCTTTTTAATTTTATAATTAAAAAAAATGCTCACCTCTAATGTAATACATTGTTCGGATAAGAAAATGCTCATGTGTTTCAATCCATACATAATGGCTAAATAGCATTAGAAAATCTAATACTATTTTTATAATATAAAGAGAATTTGAATAATTTTTTATACAAACAATTCCTTCATAATATTTAGATTTAGGTTAAGAGTGACATTTATTCAACATAGAGATGTGAAATGAGCTGAGTTTGAGACTACTTGTTACTAAAGTGAGCAAGTTAGGCTTGATCTGTCCAAATGTCTTTTCAATCCCCTCATTCGTCGTACAAATAATTAAGCTAACATGATCCAACTGCTCCTAACGCATCAAGATCGGAAGAGAGCACAGGCTGAAGTTAAATCTGACTAAACACCCACTAAACAGAATCAGTGAGGGAGAGCTGAGAAGAATCTATCTCAAAAATCATTCCAACAGTGGAGAGCTAGCCAGCTAGTAAGCAGAACGAAGGAAAGCTACCAAGGCGTCCCATCTTAAATTAATCATTCTCCTCTCTTTCTTTACTGTTTTTTGCTCTATGGTTTCCTGCAAGTGAATCAAATAAATAATTTCTGCAAGTGAATCCATGTTAAAGTTTGGTAGGGTTATGCAGTTTTATGTGGAAAACTGTTTTGTTTTTTTGTTTGATTTGGTTTAGCAGACTATTGTGGGCGCAGACAGTTACTTGGGTCTAACCACTATAAATATAAATTTGTGTCGATTTACTTGTGATTAATTCCTATGCCATGTTTGCGATCCGATTATAACACTATTCCTAATCCTTTTTTTCCATCTTGTGTACCCAAAACAAGATTTTTTTTTTTTCATTTACTCGCCATTACAAGCGTTCTCAGCTGTTCGGCTTCACAATTTTAGCAGGAAAGATAAATCAAGAATCTAACAGCCAAGTTTCGATTTCAGACACATCCACTAACATGAGGGCAAAATATCCATCTCTGAATCGTCCCTCGACCGCTAGGCTAGCTACCCAAAACAGGATTTTAATTCATATATATGCTCTTGAAGGTAGTAGGTACTCTCTTCTCTCATGGAGTTTGAAATCTGTTGTGCTAACACACAAATAAGTATGATGGAGTCCTGTTGAACTATTTTGTCATCCATCTTCAAGCACCAGTTAACCATACAATACACATAACAGCTGCAACAAAAAGGCAAAAAAATGATGATCCAAAACAATATTTTCTTTACAAATGACTCCTTAATTCAAGCTTTGTATTTCATTTCAAAATGAATCAATTTTTGCAGTTTCTCATGTCATACTTACAGTTTCATTCATTCATTCATTTTTTCTTTAAATGCTCTCGAGAATGAACACGAGTATAAAATTAATAATAGTTTATAGTAATGAGTCGATTTATTCTTAATTTTAGATAAAATTACTATGAATTTGAATAGAATTATTATGAATTTGTATAAAAATTTATGTGCGTTGTGTCATTCTATGAGAGTTGTTTGTTAAAGTTGTTCATTTTAGGTAGAAATTTATTTTAGATACTTAGTTCGGTTTTATATTTGAGTTCAATCCATTATTAGACTTTAATTTAGTTTTTAATCGGGTTCAATTTTATAACTCCCCTATTTGAAAGCAAACTACATACCGCATCGTTTCTATATTATGAATGAACACAAATTGATCTATATAAGAAATTGAACATAATTGAGTCAAAAAGTTCAATTGGATTTTGGTTTTAATGGGTCGGTTGCATAATCTTACCTGTACCGTTTTGGCCCAATGGAAGCCCAAGACCTCTACCGACTTTTTGGCCCAATCTCTTCTATTTTTTACTTGTTAGCGGTGATCATTATCACTCTTGTACCTGCCACACTTTCATGCCTGTTCCAGATCCCATCTTCATTAATGACAGATTTTATCAACATTTAATAAAGATCCTATTAGTACCATGCCACCATCAGGAAGCTCTGTCGACGTTGGATATTCGATCCCATGACTATGCAATGCCCAATGCAATCATACATGCAGAAGGATCTCTCCTCCTTCTATACCAGCTCTATCAAGAGTCAATTTATGTTTTTTTCTATCCTACCAATACTTTGTCTCTCTACTTTTTACTTACTTGAGCGTTGGAGTGTTTGCAGATGTCAGCCATCCCTGAAATTTATTCCTTACCACTGCAAGCTCACGTCCAACCCATCTCCTTTTTGAGTCAGAATAAACACTACTCATGATAGAACATTTGAGTATCATAGTATAATGTATTGGTATTTGTGATAAAAACTTCGGCATTCGTTATACGATGCAGATGCAACCACATTGAGGGTAACCCTGAGTGACAATTTGTGATAATTTTTTAATTATTTTCATATAAAACTTATTTAGATGTATTTTTAAAAAATATGTGGTTGAGAACTAGATTTTCTTAATATATTCTTATGACATAAAAATATATATTTATATTTTCTATTATTTTTAATTTTAAATTTTTTATTTCTAACCTTACTAATTAAATAAATTTAATTCCATATTCCTTAATGAATTATGATCACTGATATGCATCAACCGGAATTAGAGAACATAGAGTCGCAAATAAGCCGAGCGGAGTTCGGCTGGGTATGGTTCGATTCCAATCTTGCGTTTGGCCACCGTAAATATTTAAAATATTTATAGAATCCTGATATAGAACGATCGCGAAGGTCGATATGTCCGAGTGGTTAAGGAGACAGACTTGAAATCTGTTGGGCTTCGCCCGCGCAGGTTCGAACCCTGCTGTCGACGACATTATGTTCCTTTTTGGGTCTTAATGAGGCTCACTTGGGACCTTTTGCTATCCTACACGTATGACGTATGAGCCTACGATATGATAATAGCTTTAACATTCAAAATGGGTTAGAGTAAGTTTACAATTTTATTTTCCACTTGTGGGCTTGTCTTAATATATATTTGCAGTTTATTATTGCAGAAGTGCTTAGGTGCGTGCTTGTGTTGCAATTCACCCAGAATTATTCTAGCTCCCTATTGCACGGACAGATCTATTAGTGAGTTGTTTTGGTTCACTATAAAATTTAATTTTTTAGTATAAACAAATTAATAACAGTTCAATTAAAAAAAATTAGAACTTATCTTAAAACTTGTGATGTGCAGTGCTCTACTTCTGATCATAATTCATTTATAAGTAAAAAATTATAAATTCAAGACCAAACACACTCAAATCTTATCATTAATTTCAAACAAATCCAAATGATAGCATTTTAAAATTAACTTTTATCATTAATTTCAAACCCAAATCCTATCATTAATTACATAAGAATTTTATTATATTAATTTTATAAAATTTCAAGCTCTCCCAACATAAATTCCTAAATCTGTCCCTCTTACTTGGCTTTAACACTTCATAGGGATCTTGTTCTGGCCCAAAGATGGGTCTTTTAAAAATTTGCGAGCAAATCGTTTATGATAAAGATTGAGACTCTTAATTTAACCAAAATCTTCACTGAGAATCCAATCATCCAATCGAATCTCCATAAAACTAAGAAAAATCCCTTATCCTAAATTTTAGGAAGGTGATTTACAAAGATAATCGTAATCCTTCCAAATTCATTTAGGATAGCTGCTCCTAAGTTTTCTCTAACAAAGAGACCTAATATTGAACTAATGATTATCTTTACCTTGCTCTAAATAGAAAGGGATCTCTCATTCGAGCTAAGTATTTATTCCTAGTGTCAATCTTAAGTTACTACTAGTTTTCTGGTCTCCTTTTTATTAATTGTTCCATGTTTGACTAGGTTATCAAAATGGCTTTCTTGACTAGCCTTGGGACAGTCTCATCTCATGTCTTTTGTAGTTTTTTAGTTCTTGTGATCCAAAACTGAAGTTTCTTAATACATTTATTTTCTGTAAATACGTCAGTAGTTGAATTTGAGCATCATTAATTTGGTGTATTTAGTGGGAACAAATGATGCTCATATAACAAACCTGATGGTTGAAATGCGAAGTCCCAAAAATAATCCGTGTTGTTTGATAAAAGTTCAACTTTAGTTGAGTCGACTCATTAACACAGGTGACATGAACATATTCATAGAGAGGAACAACAATCCAACTGAAGTAGCACCTAACAAACATTGCAAAGCGAATTCCAATTCAATTCAAAAACAAAAATGTAAATAACAAGAGAAATTCGACTCCAGTAACAAGTTAATTGATGACCAACTAAATGCCATCATTTGAGCAGTTAACAAAAGCCTTTCCTTTCATTATGCATATTTCAAGGGATAGAAGATCATGAGGAAAATCTCCATTGATACTACAATGGCATGCAGTCCAAGTATGCAACTGATGCTATGCTCTGTTGAAACTTTTCATAAACATTGCATAGAAGAGCAAGGGATTGGTTGGATATGATTCCCGAAGTTAGTATCTCCAAATTTAAAAAGCTTATGGAGTAATTCAAAAACAGGTTTTAGGGCAATCGAGCCTCGAAGAAGAACAATGACAGTTTACTGTGTGTAAAACCCAAACCTAATGAACCCTTAAGGTGATTCATCGCTAAGTTTCAAGCCAAGGTTGCTGACATTGGTAAACTAAAGGATAAAATAAAAATAGTTGCTTTACTGATGCCATCAGGGAAATGGGGTTTGACTTCTCCCTAAATAAAAATGAGCCAAAAATGTTGACAAAATTATACACCTAATAAGCCCATCAGTACATGTGCATGGAAAAATAGGTTGGTACAACTTACAAGGCACTTGCTCCAAGGGAGAAGCCCCATTCTCAAACATCTCCATCAGAGGAAAAGCCTAGTTGTTAGAGACCTAAACCCCAAAGATCTCAAGACTAGGGCCCAACAATGTTTACATTTCTTAATAAGCCACCATTCAAAGTCCACGTCGAGATTAGTGGGGACTAGCGTATTAGGTAGTCTACAGGGATTGGTGTATTTGCGTTCACTTCACTTATTTGAATAAAGTCTCTCAAAAAGATCATTTCCCTTTATTGAAGGTGGATTAACTTGTGGATGCAACAGTTGAAAACAAACTCATGAGTTTCATGAATGTTTATTCTGGGTATAATCAAATTAAGATGTTGACACTAGATAAAAAAACATATCACCTTTATAACAAATCAAGGATTATATTGTTATAAAGTCATGCCTTTTGGATCGAAGAATATTAGAGAAACTTATTGGTAATTAGTAAATTTGATGTTTAAAAACCAAATAGGTAGGAATATAAAGGTGTATTACCTCCTTACAAGAAGTGCAAACTCGAAAAACACGTTGCTGACCTAGAAAAAACCTTCTTTACCCTTCAAAGTATAACATAAAGCTTAAACCCCAAAGTGTACCTTTAGTTAATTCCTATATTGCTTGCCGAACCAATCATGCAAGTCCCTTGGATACATGGTTACACATTGAGGTAGGGGTGTGCAATCAATTATAACTGAACCTAACCGTCCAAAAATTACTAATCGAACAGAATCGACCAACCCCCTTAACCGAACTAACCTAAAATACCAAAGAGACTGAACATCTGTTAGGCATATAGATATGTATAATTATTCTTGATTAGAACAACCATATAGTATCGTTAATATCCTTATCCACCAATGCATATATATATATATATATCTATGTCATCTCAAGTCTAAGGATCACTTGTACATTTGCAACTAACATTGAATCATTGACCCGTGAGATAAAACTTATGTGATTCAATGTTACAGTCATGTTCAGTGAACTCGTTGTTATAACGAGCACCCACACATCTTTTTTCCGTAGATCAAACTAGAGTTAGTAAATTGGACATAAAATTTGTTAGGAACTAAGCTTTAAGGGCAAGTCATGGCTAAAACACCATAAGGATTATAGTTTTGATCCTACATATTGATTGTTATAAGAATGAACAATATAGGGAGCGAAACAAAGCCTCGAACATGGGGAGCATAGTTTTGATCCTACGTATTGATTGATCTTCGGGAGTCAACACCATAGGAGCAGGGATAATCATATCTTCCCCCAAAGGAGATTAAATGCAATAGCTTTATGCTTCTAATCAACAAATAATGACGCAGAGTATGGGGTACTAGTTATTGACTTGAAAATCAATCAAGAGTTGTGGCGCGTAAAGATACATAATGATTCCTAGTTAGTAGTCAGTCAAATACAATGAACCTTTGAAGCTCGAGAACCAAAAATGGCTCAATATTTAGCTAAAGTTGTAGGTTTTATATAACCTGATTTCTCGGCCAAACACAGATTAATCGCGATTCACAGTAAACCAAACTTAAAACCGAAAAGTATAAATGCAAGACACAGCGATATATGTGTTCGGATCAATAGATCCTACTCACGGCAGAGGCTCCGCCTCTAGTCAATCCACTATATCTCAAGTTTACAAACGATTACAAGACCATAAACAGTAAAATAGAAACAGTATTGCAATACAACTGAAAACAGAAATAAAACAACAAGATCAAGGTAGATCCGTTCTATACCGATCTCACGATCAAGGCAAAAATATGTTCTATCAGTCTACAACCTCTCACGCCTCAGGCTTTTAAAACCAAATAGAGATTAAGCAATAACCGTTCTTACCGTCAGATCTTACCATGGAAGCAACCAAAGAATCGAATGAAACATAGATCAGAACGAAGGATTCACGAATGGTGTCTCGCTTCAAGAATCGCCAACTTAGGGTTTCAGAGAGGGAGAGCACAAGACAAATATTAGAAAGTTTTGGAGATTAGGGCATCGAGCTGCCCTTTTATAGCAACGCCAATCATGGGCTAAACAGGAATGGGCTCGGCCAGCAGCACACGAGGCAACACGGAAATGAGATGGGCTCAGCCCATATAACACAACAGCCCAAATAACATGCAGCTGGAATATATATTAGCAACATATATATAACAGCATATAATTAGGCATTTATATTTAAATGAGCAAATATAAAATGCATCTCAGCAACATATAATCAGCATGCCAGAAATCAAAAAAACATTTTGAATCACTTAATATCAACAAATTCCACCTTGATTCAAGAATGGATTAAAATAGTGGATAATGACTAGAGACTCCTGCAAGTCTTCCACAGCTACGTTGGAAGAATATTGAGCAAGTCCAAAGCCTGCTCAAACTTAACTACTGGAACTGATTTTGTTAAGATATCTGCAGGATTTATTAAAGTAGAGATTTTCTCTATTTTTACCTGACCTTTAGCTATAATATCTCTAACAAAATGGAGACGCACATCTATGTGCTTAGTTCTCTCATGAAAGGCATTGTTCTTTGAGAGATGTATAGCACTTTGGGAATCACAATATATTTTGGAGATTTGGTTACCTAAACCTAATTCTCTAACTATTCCCTGCAACCAGATGGCTTCTTTCATAGCTTCTGTTAATGCTACATATTCAGCCTCAGTGGTTGATAACGCCACTATGTGTTGGAGATTTGCTTTCCAACTTATCACATTTTCACCCAAAGTGAAAACATATCCTGATAAGGATCTTCTCTTATCCAAATCAGCTGCAAAATCAGAATCACAGTAACCCTTAATGCTGCTGAAATTTTCAGCATTTGATCTAAACACTAAGCCCTTATTCACTGACCCCTTTAAATACCTAAGGACCCACTTAACCACTGACTAATGTTCCTTAGATGGATTGCACATGAATCTACTTACTAAGCTAACCCCATAGGCTATATCCGGCCTGGTGCTTATCATGGCATACATGAGGCTTCCCACTGCATTAGAGTAGGGAACCTTCTTCATGTAGTCAGCTTCTTCTTCAGGTAAGTTTCCTTTAACAGCTTGGAGCTTAAAATGAGGAGGTATGGGGGTTGAAACTGGTTTGCAGCCTTCCATATCAAAGAGGCTTATCACTTTTCTTAAATAACCAGATTGGGACAAAGACAATGTACCCATTTTTCTATCTCTAGTGATATCTATCCCTAAGATACGCCTGGCTGCTCCTAGGGTTTTCATTTCAAATTCTGATTTTAATGCTTGAGTCAATCTATCTATTTCTCCCTTCTCTTTACATGCAATAAGCATATCATCAACATATATAAGGAGATATATAAACAGTTTTTCTTTAAGCTATTTGTAATAGACACAGTGGTCAAAGTTACACCTAGTATAATTTTTTTTGAGCATAAACTCATCAAATCTCCTATACCACTGTCTAGGAGATTGCTTCAAACCATATAAGGATTTTTGTAACAAGCATACCTTATTTTCCCTGCCTTTTTCTATGAATCCTATAGGTTGGTCCATATATATCTTCTCTTCTAGGTTTCTATGGAGGAAAGCAGTCTTTACATCTAGTTGCTCAAGCTCTAGATTATTTATGGCTACTAAGGCTAAAACCAGTCTTATAGAAGTATGCTTCACAACAGGTGAGAATACTTCATGGTAGTCAATGCCTTCTCTTTGAGAGAAACCCTTGACAACTACCCTAGCCTTAAATCTGGATGGTTCTACACCTGGGATACCTAGTTTTCTTTTAAATATCCATTTACAGCCTATAACTTTCTGGTCTTTAGGTTTATTTACAAGAATCCAGGTTTTATTCTTTTGAAGAGATTTCATCTCTTCCTTCATTGCCTTTAACCAGTTAGTTTTATACTTACTGGAACAAGCTTCTTGATAATTGAGAGGCTCTTCATGCTCTATTGAGTCTCCAATGTTAAGAGCATAGGTAATCACATCAGCATGGGCATACCTAGTGGGAGGTTTAATCTCCCTTCTTATCCTATCCCTAGATAGGACATAATCATCCAATTCTGGAATGGTTTCAGCTGAGTTTTCATTATCCTCACTCTCTATTTCAATTTCAGTAAAGTCTTGTGAGCTAGACTCTTGATGACTCTCTTGGTTAGTCTCTACTATATTCTCATTAATTTTATCTCTTTCCACCTCAAGCTGAAATTTATCAGCTTGATCTTCCTTAGCATTTTCCACCTTATTTGGGGTATAGTATTCTGATTCTTTAAATACTACATCCCGGCTGATAATGATTTTCTTTTCATCAATCAGCCATAATTTGTATCCTTTTACCCCTTGAGGGTATCCTAGGAATACAGCCTTCTTGGCTCTAGGGTCTAACTTCCCTTCTTTCTTATGGACATAAGCTATACATCCAAAAGGTCTAAGGTGGTTAAGAGATGGGATTTTCTCACTCCACAGCTGCTCAGGAGTTCTAAATTCTATGGTAGAGGAAGAAGATCTGTTTATGAGATAACAAGCAGTTGAAACTGCTTCAGCCCAAAATTTCTTGGGCAAGTTTGAGTCTTTCAAAAAACATCTAACTTTGTTTAGGATAGTTCTATTCATGCGTTCAACAACTCCATTTTGCTGAGGTGTTTCACTGCAAGTTTTATGCCTTGCAATGCCTATTTGGGTGCAGAAATTAGAGAATTCTTGGCTACAGAATTCCAGGCCATTATCTGTTCTAAGGGTTTTTATTTTCTTGCCTGATTGCAATTCTACATAAGTCTTCCACTCCTTAAACTTAGCGAAGGCTTCACTTTTATACTTAAGGAAATAGACCCAAACCTTCCTAGAATAGTCATCTATAAAGGAAATGAAATATTGGGCACCTGAAAGGGAGCTAGGTACTTGGGGAGATCCCCAAAGATCGGAATGAATATACTCTAGGACATCTTTTGACTTGTAAGTTGCAGAAGGAAACTGCAACCTGTGAGACTTGCCCAAGGCACATGTCTCACAAAAGTCGAGGTTTCCAATTTTCTTGGAATCTAAGATTCCTTGTTTACTTAACTCTAGTAATCCTTTCATTCCTATATGACCTAACCTCCTATGCCACAACACAGTGTCATCTATTTCAGAAGATGAAACTGCAGCACACCCAGAGATGGACTCTCCTTGAAGGACATACAGTCCTTGCTTGCGGATACCCTTAAGCACTACCATGGATCCTTTAAATACCTTAAGAACCCAATTTTTAGACTTATAAGACCCTCCATTTGAATCTAACATACCTAGAGCAATAAGATTTCTTCTAAGGTTTGGCACATACCTCACATTGTCTAAAGTCCTATATGCTCCATCCCACATTTTAAACCTAACTGACCCTAAACTGGTTACATTGCAGGATTGATTATTACCCATTAGGACTTTGCCACCTTCTATATGCTGGAAGTTAAGCAACCCGTCTCTCCTAGGTGTCATGTGAAAAGTGCAACCTGAATCTAAAATCCACTCATTACCTATGGTATGTTCTGTTATAATTAGGCCTTCTGCACTATCATATCCATCAGAAATATTTGCTGCATCCTGATTATTTGGGTTTTCATTTTCTAGATCTTTCTTTCTCTTATAACAATTTTTTCTTACATGACCCTCTTTCTTACAATACCAACAGGTTCTTGTTTTTGAGGATCCTCTACTTGTTCCTCTTGATTTAGAATTTGACCTTGTTTTACTTCTACCCCTTGAATTCCCTTTACCTTTGCTCTTAGATTTCTGTTCCCAATTCCCCTTTACATTTAAGCCTTCTGCACTATTTATTTTCTTGTCTTTCTTCTCATCTTCAAGATCCCTAGATCTTAAGGCAGACACTACATCTTCTAAGGATAAAGAAGTTCTACCGTACTGCATTGCAGTTCTTAAATCTCTATATGATTCAGGCAAGGCATTTAAAAGAATTACAACTTGATTTTCTTCTGAGATACACTCATCTATGTTTTCTAGACCTATTACAATGACATTAAAGTCATCTAGGTTTTCTTCTAGAGTTTTAGAGGTATTCATTTTAAAACCAAACAGTCTTCCTTTTAAGAAAATCTTACTTGTTAAAGACTTAGTCATATATAGAGATTCTAACTTATTCCACACCTTTAAAGCAGTCTTTTCCTTATTTACTTGTCTAAGGACTTTATCAGAAAGATTTAAGATTATTAGACTGTAAGCTAACCTATCCATTTTTCGCATTTCAGGAGTAGGAGGAGATTCTATTTTATCCTTCTCAGCTGCAGAAGGTTCATCCAGTGCTTCAGAGCACTGGTTTTGAACCAATACTGCAGTCATTTTCTTTTGCCATAACGAGAAATCACCACTACCATCAAATTTATCTAATTCATATTTAGTTGGGGCCATCTTATGGACAGTAAAAGTAGAATGGTAATGACAGATGATATTTGAGATTAACTGATACTTAATCAGACAGGAATAAAACAGAAATAGGAACAAGCAGGTATGAAAGACAGATAAGATATAAATCTTATTCAAGCATTCGATATAAAAGTTTGGAACCTAATTTTTCCAGAAAAAATTAACTAAACCAGAGTTTGGTTTTTCAAATTCAGACAAGAACACACAGTAGAGAATGTTACAGAATAAGGTAAACGATAGATTACTTATTCAAGATCAAGTGTAACACTTGAGAATAATTTTGAGGATAAAATGATATTTGATAAAGGGCATAATTGGAATTTTGAGAAAAATAAGACTATAGGGCACACTAACACAGCTTTGGACGACCGAATTAGTCAGAGGGAGTACCTCGGACCCTAGATGGCCAAGGAAAATGGTATAGTATCGACAAGAAATTAAAATTATGATTTTTAGTAATAAAAGAAATGAGATCGGGAACAGTTCTCGGTACAGCAAAAATACAGCTGCCAATTAGGTCATATTACTGAATTGCTGTAAACGACGTCGAAAAAGTCAACGGAGAGTGTCAAGGAATAGTATTCGATGTGTAGAACAACCCTTAAGTGGTTTCAGGTTGAATCGAGTGGATTTAAGGTCAAATAAATCAATCGGGCCTAAGTGTAATTTTCTAAAATTGCCCGAGGGAGGTCTGAAGGGTAATTTTTCGAAATTTTCAAGGGAGAAATGAGAAGTATTAATCTTGAGGGTCTTAGTGAGGGTGTTAGAAAGGTCAGGGGCTTGAGGTTAAGGGCCAAAATGCAAAAGAGAAATTTCAGGGGACTAAAGTGCAATTTTCAGAAAGTTGCTTAGAGATGGCAGATTTGGCCGAGATTTTGGCCTGATTTTCTGGCAGTTTGGGCAGCCTAGGGTCATCAGGGAGTGGCCTAGGGGGGTCTAGGAAGCGTGGGGAAGAAGCCTTGGCCGGAGATCGGCCACGTGGGGGCGGATTTTGGCTATAAATAGCCAAGGGTTTCGGCCGTAGGAGAAGCACCAAATTGAGCTCGTTTTTGAACGATTTTTGGAGCTTTGATAGAGGGCTTTTGGTCTCTAGGAGTCAAGGATCATTTTGGGATCGATTTGAGGCGTTTTGGAGTAGGTTTGAGGGTATTTCGAAGGTGGCCGAAAAAGTCCTAGGCGGACCGAAACCGAGACCTGCAACTCGATTTTTAATCGACTTTCCGGCGTCCTTTCGGCCTGAAACCGGTGGGGATGTGATCGACTTCTCGAGGGCTTTCGAACGGCACCCGTTTTGCAACCATTTGAGCACCCGCCGGTGACCGGCTCAAGGTAGAAGATGACTGACGCGTGACTGCCACGCGCCAGTTCAAGCCAAGTCAGCCACGCGCCACGCGTGAGGGCGCGTGAGACGTCAGGGTATCGTTGAAGCTCGAGGTTGAAGTATAAGAGCGTCAGACGCGAGAATCGAGGTCAGGCACGCAAGTCAAGGCAGGCACGCCAATCAAGGCAACTCGCGCTCTTCAAGAAAGTTGAGTTACAAGTGAGTGTTCGCCCCCAAACCTTGTTTTGCCTTTGGGTTTTGTGATGGAATCGTCCAAATGATTGTTTACACGTGCATTAAATGTTGATTTTAAGTGATGATTTTAAGTGACGCATGTTATGAGTTTAAGTGATGCATGTTATGATTTTCGACCATTGGCTTGTTTTGTGTCGTCCATGTGGGATGTGGGTTGTTAACTTGTGACGTGGCCCAGAGTGACAGCACTCGGGATGCGTACCTAGGATTAATGCTAGGTGACCCACTTGGGACGGGGCTGAGACAGACTTCACCCTAAGGGACCCAGGCGGGGCTGTGAGTGGACACCACCCCGGTTGTTGGCTCAAGTGGCGGGGCTGCGAGTGGACACCACCCCAGGTTCCTTTGAGCAATAGCATTAATGCAAAGGTGACGTCGATTCCGAGGATAGTGCTGATGTGACACTCTTGGGGCTAGGGTTGCATTTTGGAATGCTTTTGAGTGGGAGCGTAAAGCCTGACGATGACAATGGGGTGATTCCTGGGTTCATATGTCGAGGTTGTCCCTCTTAAACAGGATCGGGTTGCCAATGGGTCGATGTGGTCGTGTCGCCTTTAGAGAGATTGCATTTTCCCCGGTTAGGGCTAAATGCTGTGTGGGATTCTCTTAGGCTGGTGCATGTTGGGATTTATCGATTTTGGGTACATGATTTTGCATTCATTCATGAAAATGTTTTTGAACTCTCACTTAGATGATTCAGCATCTAATTTGGACTATGTCCTTGGAATATTCAAACGTTCCAGGTGAAAGCAGTGACGCCAAGGGAAAGAATGTCATCGAGATGTAGCTGTTGTATTAGTCGTCGTAGGATTTTGTTTATGATTACGATGTTCAGAAATTATGTAACATTTTGATATTTTCATGTAAAACATCGATTTGATTAATGTAGATGGAATTATCAGTTGTATATATATCTGAGGTTTCGATCTTGCTTCCGCTGATATGATTGACAATACCTATCTTAGTTATACTGAGAAGGTACGATCGGGATTGTCGGGAAACGATTTTGATGAAAGTATGCCTATCGAGAGATTTATGTGATGTTTGATTTAAATTTTTCTGAAATCTCGAGTTAACACACGCTTGGGGAAAAGTGGGGCGTTACATCAAGAAAGTACAGCTTGGATTAGAGCATGCAGTACAGATCGAACAGACTAAGCTTCAACTAGTTTTGTTACATACAGAGTTAGGGTAAAAAGAATACGAGATCAGAAAACCCTAAGTTTTGAAGTTCTTACCAGATCTGAGATTTTTACCTTTCGGGTCTGTGACAGTCTGACCGGGATCTTAGAACCTCGTGGCTCTGATACCACTTGTAGGTTTTATACAACCTGATTTCTCGGCCAAACACAGATTAATCGCGATTCACAGTAAACCAAACTTAAAACAGAAAAGTATAAATGCAAGACACAGCGATATACGTGTTCGGATCAATAGATCCTACTCACGGCAGAGGCTCCGCCTCTAGTCAATCCACTAGATCTCAACTTTACAAACAATTACAAGACCATAAACAGTAAAATAGAAACAGTATTGCAATACAACTGAAAACAGAAATAAAACAACAAGATCAAGGTAGATCCGTTCTATACCGATCTCACGATCAAAGCAAAAATCTGTTCTATCAGTCTACAACCTCTCACGCCTCAGGCGTTTAAAACCAAATAGAGATTAAGCAATAACCGTTCTTACCGTTAGATCTTACCATAGAAGCAACCAAAGAATCGAATGAAACATAGATCAGAACGAAGGATTCACGAATGGTGTCTCGCTTCAAGAATCGCCAACTTAGGGTTTCAGAGAGAGAGAACACAAGACAAATATCAGAAAGTTCTGGAGATTAGGGCATCGAGCTGCCCTTTTATAGCAACGCCAATCATGGGCTAAACAGGAATGGGCTCGGCCAGCAGCACACGAGGCAACACGAAAATGAGATGGGCTCGGCCCATATAACACAACAGCCCAAATAACATGCAGCTGGAATATATAGTAGCAACATATATATAACAGCATATAATTAGGCATTTATATTTAAATGAGCAAATATAAAATGCATCTCAGCAACATATAATCAGCATGCCAGAAATCAAAAAAATATTTTGAATCACTTAATATCAACAAAAGTTAAGAAGGTAATCTCTTTTTCCTAAAACTTCAAGGTCAAGTAGGTGCCTTGAGAAGAGAACTATATGATGTAGATGTATTCTCACACTAATCAAAATAAATGAGGATCTTTCACCATGGGTACAACTCCAAGTTCTTAACCAATCCTCAATTGAACAGACAAAAGAAACTCAATAGATCGAACTTGCCCATAGTTAGATAAACTAGACTGTATCATATGTGGAGCATGGGACATTGTTTAGATCTTGAACTGAAGCTTTAAAGTTACAACCAAAAAGGATACAGTATATCCTAGAACAAGGGAACCTTACTAAAGGTTATTTTTTTCATCCTTTTTTGTAATGTCTCACTTTCCTAGAAGCAAACCATGCCTTGAGAGAAATGCATGAACCTGCGGGAGACATCCTAGGGCACACTCCTTGGCCCTTAAAGTGCTTTTTTGGGGTTATTACTAGCCAATTCTCATCACCAACACTAAAGAACTTATAGCGACATGTAATAGTTTTCAAGACTAGGCCAACGAGAATCACTTGCCAACCAAGCTGAACTGACCTATTAATTGAGTCACGGGTCAGTTGGTCCGACCGGTTAGATCAGGAGTGGTCTGACCGGATGATGTCATATATATATTTTATAATTAAATAATATATATATTAAATATATATATTTGAAATACTAATATTCTATATATTATTATGAGAAATGCTATTATTAACTAATATATAACTAATATTTTATATATAATTGTTATATATGTTTTTAAAGAATTAATTAAGAATTAAAAATTTAAAAATAAGTGAGAGGGTGAAAAAAATTAGGGTCAACCCGATTCCTGATTCACCGGTCCGACTGGATTTTGACCGGGTTGAAGGAGATTTGATTTTTTATGTCAAACTGGACCGGATAGGCCACTGGTCCCGATTAAACTGGTCCGATCGGTCGATCTAGTCTGGTTTTTAAAACAATGAAAATAACCAATTGAGGGATACTTTAAAACCTTAAACTAGACTTGACTCCGTAAATAGCTTATGGGCACTGGGCAGATGAAGTTTCGCACATTCTATGGGCTTGTTAAACCACTCCCTAGACAGCGATAGGTGAAATTCTATTCTTGTTAACATATGAGTTTAAAAGTCTTAAACTTCCAAGGGTTGTCTAACAAGTACACCTAATCCTAAGCAAAGGATTATTTTTACATTGTTATAAATAGTAGGGGATCTTTACTCTTGAGTAAGCATTCATTTTCAATGTTAATCTTAATTAAGTTATCACTATATTTCTAATGTTCTTTCTATTGCTACATATTTGATTTAGGCATCAAAGTGGTTTTCTTGATCACCCCTAAGTAGAGGTGTCAAAAGGGCCGGGCGGCCCCGGCCCAGCACGGGACAAGTCGGGCTTTGGCCTAGCCCGTTACTGTTCATGGGGGCCGGGCTGGGCCAAAGAAATTAGGCCCATGGCCCAGCCCAGCCCGGCCCGTTTAAGAGCCCAGCCCGGCCAGGCCCGTGGCCCTTATGGGCCGGGCCCATGAGGCCCTTATGGGCCAGTAAGGCCCTTATTCATTTTTTTTTTAAATTTTGTTATTCTTTAGTAATTATTGATATTGTATATTAAAACATTTAATTTCACAATATATATAAATAATAATCATCAATTTATTTAAAATTTTTAAGTTAAATTTTTTATATATTTAAATTATAAATAAACATTCTTCTTTTTATATGTACATTATTTTTCATATTAATTCACAAGAAAATTTATAAGGTATATAGAATTTTGAAATATAAAATGATGAAATAATATTTAAGAATTAAGATGGAAAATATTTTAAGAAGAAAAAAACTAATTTTTATGTATGTATTATTTTGATATTTATATATGTATATATTTTATGTATTATTTTTAAAAAATTATTTTAAAAAAAGGGCCGGGCCCTCCAGCCCACGGGCTGGCCCAGCCCGGCCCGGCCCGGCCCCTTTGTAGGGGGGCCGTGGGCCGGGCCGGGCCCTATCAATGGCAAAAGGGCCTGGGCCCGGCCCGACCCTTTTAGTAAAAGGGCCGGCCCGGCCCATTTAAAAAGCCCGTGGGCCGACTCGGGCCGGACCGGACCGGGCCGGGCCGGCCCTTTTGACACCTCTAAATAGTGGTGAGAGAGCAAGATTAGTTTTATTTTTTATTCTTTGCATTGGTTTTAATAATTACAATAATTGTTATAATTAATTAATGTAATGATTTTTAGATATTTCATGTACAAGGACTATGATTTTGAATTACGAAGTAAGACCAAATAATATTATTCAAATAATAATAATAATAATAATAAAAGAAAGGATAGATTTCATACAAGATCCTAAGATTTGCCTAAATTATACAAATCACAACTGTAATTTTAAAAATAACATGCACCTTATTGTTATCCTAATTGTGAAATTGACCTTTTTGCATTAATTTTTCTTCCTTCTCATAATTATTTCTCTCTCTTCTAAGTTATTGGTTACTTTTTCCTTTCCCCTCACATTATTTGTACCGCAATGAACGCCATCGCCATTAACATGCTCCAATAGTCTCCCTCTCTCTCTTTCTTTTATATCAATGGTTTGGCAATGGGTATCTCTAACAAGATTGCGATAGGGAGATTTAGATTTAATCATATATGTAGTTTTACTCAAAATTATGCCTACTAATCTAGGTTTAGTCATTTTTGGGCAACGATTAAGCTATTAAACAATTTTGGGAATCATTGCATATATTTATCTCTTTTTCTCCCTTTTTTTTTTTTTTTTTGCCTGAAGAGTTATTTTGAGAACCTATAATTATTTATGGTTTAGAGGTTTATGGGTTCAAATGATTAAACCTAAAAATGATTTATAATTTGGGAAAAAATAAGGGATTAGAGAGAAATAGGGTAACGAAAGAAACTAAAGATTAGCAGTGACCACAAATCAATAAAACAAAAACTTGTTAGCAATGCTAACTCAATGGTGATGGTAGATTTGGAGTTAGTGAATTGAGATGTTCAAGTAAGTCTCATTTCTTCTCATGATATATTTGTGTTTTTTCTTTTTGGGTTCTTTCAAAATAACACAGTTGAGTTGCTCATCCAAATTTTATGATAGTGTCTGGGTGTTTTCGAAGAACTGGATGAAATGTCTTTAGGTTCTTTCTCAGTGATAGTGGAGGTTAGCAAAGAAGTCAAATTAGGTATCTAGATTCCTTTAAAAGAATCCAAATAAATTTACAATAGTGATAGTTGACAATGGAGTCTACTCTTATGAGTAATACTTATTTATTTATTTTATTTATTTATTTATTTTTTATTTATAATTAAAGTGAATAGAGATGGGAAGGTACTTTTCGAGTTTAGCTAGAGTCAACAGCCGTTTGTTAAGGACTAGAGAGAAAATCATGCATGGTCAAAGAACCTCAACGAAGGCAAGTGTTATTTTTGAAATAGGGAGGTAATTGATATAATTTAAGTAAAATTTAAGAATGATTTATAAAGGTTACTTAAAAAGAAAAAGAAAAAAAAAGGGCGCCTTACGCAAGTCAAATAAAATAAGCCCTAAGCGCCGGCTGGGTGGAGGTGGCCTTGAAATTGAGGTAGCGTGAGAATGCAGCGAAGTGACGAAGGCAGACAGAGACAGACAGACAGACAGACGGAACAATTGAATCAATCAATCGGCGAATAAGCGAAGAGAGAGAAAGAGAAAGGCGAAGAAAAAGGGTGAGCAATCGAATTCGAAATCGAAATGGATCCAGACTCTGTAGCAAAGGCCTTCGTGGACCACTACTACTCAACCTTCGACACCAATCGCGGCGGCCTCGCCAACTTGTACCAGGATGGCTCCATGCTCTCCTTCGAGGGCCAGAAATTCCAGGGCGCCCAGAACATAGCCGCCAAGCTCGCCAGCCTCCCCTTCCATCAGTGCCAGCACAGCATCACCACCGTCGACTGCCAGCCCTCCGGCCCCGCTGGCGGCATGCTCGTCTTTGTCAGCGGCAACCTCCAGCTTGCCGGCGAACAGCACGCCCTCAAGTTCAGTCAGGTCAGCTCTTTCTTCCAACACCTTCTTCTTTCTCGCCTGTTTTCCTACTTTCTGTGAATGTATCTTGTTGCGATTTTGAGGTTGGATTGCAGTTTGTTTAGACTTGTATCTAATTCGGATTCCGGGTGCTGCCGATTGATTTTCTTTTGGTTAAAGATTATTGGACAGAGTTGGAATACTTGACCCTTCGGCTCTCCAATCGTTACTTCTACAAGCTAATTTACCCGATCAATACTTGAGCTCTCCAATCAATACTAGATTCCCAAATTTATATCCGGATTGAAAGGGGATGTATTAAATTTATAAGAATTGCTGTTTTATTGAGTTTAAAATTTTCCCGACACCAAGATTGGATTAGTCATAAGATATTACATGTATTACTTAGTGGTTATACCTTAGTGCTTTGCTGGTTTGTACCTTTAACTGGGAAACCTATAAATAGGCTATAAGCTAGAGCATTTCGCATAGTTTGGCTATGCGATTTGACTGCTTATAAGTTATTCATTTAGCTTATAAGTTATCAAACGTTTTGCAATCACAGGCAAACTCAAACAGCTTAAAAGTTATATAGGTTAAACGTTATTTTAACAGCTTTTTGAAAAATTACTCCCCCTCAACTTTTGCAAAAAGCTACTAAAATAAAAGCTGAATTGACCATAGAATTTATCTATTTATCCTCAACCAAAACATCAATTTTTAACCCATATCCTTTTTTTTATTCCTCTGCAATCAATTTTTGGCTGCCACTATTTCTCGTCGTCCGTCGTCATCCGTCTTGTCGTCGCCCCCAGCTCCTTCGTTGCCGTCGGTTGCTGTCTCCAGCTCCACCGTCGCTGGTAGTCGTCGCCTCAAACCCATCCCCATCTCCATCGGTCGCTGCCTCCAGCCTTAATCGTCGCCTGCGTCTCCATCGTCGGCTCCATCCTTGGCGGCTGCCTGCTCCGATCGTCGCCTGCTCTCACTGTGTATATATATATATTGTATATATAGTGATATTAATATATTGTATATATAGTGATATTAATCTAATGATAATATATTATAAGAAAAAAAATAAAAAGTGTATATATAGTGTGTTAATATATTTTTTAATAATTATATATAATTTATTAATATTTAATGATAAAATTTTACATCACTCAACAACATATCTATTTTTATCTTTTTATCAAGTTATAATAGTTTATTAGCTCTTTCAAGCAAACACATAATTATTAATTAATAACTTAAAAATATATTTATCTAAATATATTATTACTTTAAATGCTATCCAACTTAAATGCTATAATCAACTTAAAAGCTTAAAAAAAAATACATAACCGAACTAGCCCTTAGTCATATTGTGGAATAATAAACTGAATTTCTGTCAAATTCTCTGTTTAATTTCCCTCCCAATTCTCTGTTCTCCCTCTCGATCTCCACTATTCTCTCTCTTGCTGTCTCCCTCCATTTCTGTCTAATTCTTCCCCATACTCTTTCTCAATTTTCCATCCAAACCCTAGGAAAACCCTAAGTTGTGACATTTGGTATCATAGCTGATCAATCCTCAGCTGTGATTCTGGCCAAAGCAGTTAGGGTCGGTCACTGTAATCCATTGGCCAATGCTTCTTGATGCGATTTCGAGTAGAGTAGCTAATCCTTTGAAGACGAAGCGGAGCAAGCAATTATCGGCTGAAACAGAACTGATCGAGTCAGTGGAGGTGATTTAGGAAGCTGAGTTAGCGGTGATTCTCAGGCTATCGATTTCTCCATTCCGACGCTGTTAATTTCTGACGCAGTGAATTCCGAGTCGACTTGAAGGTAGGCGAAATCGAGCGAGCTAGGCGATCCAACCCAGCGATCTTGGTAGCAAGCAGAGCTAGGCGATCTTCGAGCAATTTACAGCTTGAAATTGAAGGCGAAGCAGAGGAACGCAGTTCTCGGCTCGAATTTGAAGGTACATCAGAGTCGATGGTTATTGGCTACTGCAGGGTGGCTTGGGAGATACCTACAGGTTAATTATCGGCAGTGATTTCTAGCGATTCAGAGCAGCAGAGCCGGTCGACTGGTGACTGATTAATTTCTGACGCTTCTCCGTTATTAATTTCCAACGGTGATTTTCGACTGTGATTCGGAGGCGATACCTATAGACATACCAAAATCAATCAATTGGCAAATTAGGTTTGCTGAACGGGAAGTAGCGAATTGAGGTGGATTTCGTCTCTATAGATTTAGGTGGATTCGAGAACTGTCGCATTTGTTGATAGGCGATCCCTTGCAGTGATCAAAAACGATAATTTGTGAACAAATAGAAAATCTGAAGTAGGAATACTCTTAAGTAAAACTGGAGGTGAACAAAATGAATTATTTTTGACACTTGTATTTGATCTCCAACGAGGTATACATGAGTAGGCTTTAGTTTGCTCCTAGAATATAGGAATTCAAAATACAAAATTTAAATATAGTATAACAATAGATATGATAGGATTCAAACTTGAAAGATAGTTCTCTCCTATCTTTATGGAACTATTTTATCTGTAACTTCTTATCATTTCTTTATCTCCTCAGCTGTCTTTAATTTGAAATTCTTCTCCTTATCATCTTATCTCTTTTAGCACATTCTAATCTTTTCTTATCACTACACGACCATAATTATTCATATATTCTCCAACAATTTGAAGCAAATGAACTGTGGAAATGGCATCGACCAGAGGAATTGACAAAACTTGGGAAGTACCGTGCAATCGTGGGAGTGAAGTTGCGCTAACTTCAAGCAAAAGCTGGACCGAATGGACGAATTGCAAATTCGGCTTGCTAGGATATATCGTTCAGTATTTCGACTGGAACTGAGGTTAATTGGACTGAGTTTGTGGAGGATTGAAGTGATCGGTTTGGAGAGAAGTCAATAACCGATGTGATTGATGAATTTCGTAAACTAAAACAGGTTGGATTAGTGATGGAGTATCAGGACCGGTTTGAAGAATTAAGGTCCTTGATGTTGAGTTTGCAACTTGCCTTAATGGAACGATATTTCGTTTCCAATTTCATCCATGACCTTAAAGATGAACTATGGGCAACTATCAAGATGATGCAACCTGCCACTGTTAAGCAGGCTGTTGAGAAAGCGAGGTTACTGGAGCTTGCTTTAGAAGCAATATACAGAAAGCATGGGCTGCAGCCTAAAAATTATTCTATGAGCAACCGACAGATTGATGGTTCTTCTAAGCCTGCCAATCAAGTAGTGCAGCAAGATGATGAAGTAGCATTGAAAGAGGAGGACTATGAGGAAGATAGGTGTTCATGCAGCTGAGGCTGATGAGGCCCTGAGAATAGGAATGGTAGTAGTAAGGAATGAGGAAAAACCTGAATTGGATCAGGCAATTCAGGATGACAAGAAAGGATTGGTAATTGCTAAAGAAGTTATTGAGGTCTGCTGGAGGAAAAATCTGTTGAAAGTGAGCCTTTGGTGTACACCAGCAGCCAGGAAGAAAAGATGTTGTCGGGAACAAGACTCTTGCGGTCTTGATTATTCATATTCCAGTTGGAGAGCTGCAACAAATTATGTTTTGGCTTGCAGAGAAGTTTGAATTCCTTTCTACGATTGGAAATGATATGGTTGCAGGAATTATAGATTAATTGGAACTATTTTCAATTGTGATAGGGAATAGGTGGATGGCTGGACTTGGTGTTGCAACAAATCATAGTATTGTTATTGTTGGGAAAAAAGAAAAGGAAAAGAAAAAGAAAAGGAAAATAAGAGAAAAGAACAAGAAAAGGCGAAGAAATAGTGAAGATGAGAATTAGATGAAGAAACAATAACTTAGTTGTAATAAGTTTCTTGGGAACAAGAAATCTCTCAAGGAGAGGGGATTGTCATGACCCCAGAGGTAGACTAGGCATAGGATATTACATGTATTAGTTACCAGTTGTACCTTATTGCTTTGTTGGTTTGTACCTTTACCTAGGAAACCCATAAATAGGCTGTAACCTAGAAAATTAGTCATATTGTGGAATGATAAACTGAGTTTCTATCAAATTCTCTCTTTAATTTCCCTCCCAATTCTCTGTTCTCCCACTCGATCTCCTCTATTCTCTCTCTATTCTTGCTATCTCCCTCCATTTCTGTCTAATTCTTCCCCATACTCTTCTCAATTTCCCATCCAAACACAAACACAAAGGATTTTATATATATACTATAACCAAACACAAACACGGTTAGTTGTGAAATTGAGGTTGCAATTTCACAAATATAATATAAGTATCATACATATATCCTATATATATTTATGCATATCATATACAAGAAATCAAAGTAGCAATTTTTTTATGGCTACTAAAAGTTGTGACTTTCTGCACAATCTGGGGATTTTATTTTGTAAGGATTGCAGTGTTGAGTCTTTGTTTTTACACTAAACTTTCAAGGAATTTTGGAACGATAAGGGCCACATTTGTTTGTTTGCTGCTCTGAACATTGAAATTGGAATTTTCTTGTTTGCTACACTTATATAATGGTGACGATATTGAGAGAGAAAGTAGAGAAAAAATAATGATGAATATTTTAGACCCACTTAAGATTGGTTAGAATTTCCAAAAACAACATAGTTTTGACCAAATCAGTAATGCAGTTGGAATTTAAACTAGGGGAAATAGTTGTTTGAAAAAGAAGTAAACCCCAAGGACCTGAAATGCTAAATTTAAACCTTAAAGGGTCTCCATAAAAATAACCCAAACCGCAGGGGGTCTGGGTGAAATTTACACTTACATTTATCAGTTTAAAAACTGATAAGAAAATGAACAGAAATTTCTTAGGTATAAAATCTTTGATTGGTTATTCATAAAAAATTTATACATAAAACTGATTTTTACTTTCTACTCCTTCAAAAAGTTTTCTGGTTCCAAACCTAGCACTGGAGGAAACATGTGTGTGACTTTGTTGGGAAAATCTGTGGAGAAACTTTGATAATCAAATTAGAGGTTGACAGAATGAGTTGGTCTAGGTGCTATGTTGGATCCAATAAGGATGAAATGGAGTCGTGGTTGGGGTAGATCCAGGAGGTCCAGAAACAACAAATAAAGTTCTACGAACAAAAAGTTCTAATTGTATGGGAGATACTGTATCTAATTGCTTTCACTTAAACTTTTATTTGTGCTGAATATAGTTTTACCTTTCACTTTGATTATAATCTTGTCAGTTGTGGAGAATCTTAAAACTTGATATTGAGTCTTTGCATGAAATGTTTTTCCTGTGGAAATGGTACAATGAAGTACAAGTTTGAGATTTTCTCTTTCTTTTTGGTAATTCTCAAAGGATTTACTTGTGTAAGTTGGTGGTAGAGGAAGTGGTATAATGAATTGGATATTTAAGACCTGCATCCAATGAACTTGGATACATGAGTCTGGTACATGTTTCTGAGTGTTTCCTATCTAATTCTCACATGCAAAGACATGAGGTTATGGCTAAATCCATACTTCTTACATTTTCTATTTGTTAAAGGTAAGTTCTTTATAAACTAGCATACTCTTTTTTGGCAGGGAAAAAAAAATTATGCACGAAATTGGAGTTTGGTTGTGGTTGTATGAACTCTTATCAGGGGTATATCAAGTTATATAGAACTAGGTTTTGTTTGTTCTTGTGATGCATTGTTGTCTCCTATGACTTTTAGTAACTTTTTTG
Organism: Diospyros kaki; assembly: GCA_036245055.1. Taxonomy (NCBI): domain Eukaryota; kingdom Viridiplantae; phylum Streptophyta; class Magnoliopsida; order Ericales; family Ebenaceae; genus Diospyros; species Diospyros kaki. The sequence continues at coordinate 39,934,431 of BSEG01000016.1, forward strand.
TTCTTCATGGAGGGTATATGTTTTATTGTGAATTTGTGCTCTTTGCTATACATGTCTAAACCAAGAGGTAATGGGGTGAAATATGTTTTTATAGACATTTTTTATTGTTGAATCATGTAGTTGCCTGTCCACGGCAGTTGACACCCATCATATATATTTCATTTTTTCTGGTGGTGACATGGCAGTCCCATCATAATGCTTGTTTGTCATATAATTCATGTATATGCTAGTGCATGCAAAGGTAATTGAATAGACTCTAGAAACGATATGACTTGCTCCTGTAAACTGAACTGGAGAAATAATTGACATTTCACTGATTGGATGCATAAACATTACCTAAACTATCAGTATGCCTTCCCTTTTGAACATTTACTATCTCCATCTTCCTTACCTTTTTTCTGACCTCTTGTGTGGGCAGAAAAATTGATATTTCAACCTGGAGTAATTTGAATTTAATGTGTTCTACCCATTAAAGTGTAAGGATTTGGACTGGAAATAAAATTCATTTTCAGAGCAGGTGGACTCATTGCTTTGGCAAAGCTATTCTATCTGCTGCCAGTGAAACTCTAACAATAAGCTCTCTTATCCCCAAACACCCCCCCCCCCCCAAAAAAAAAAAAAACAAAACAAAAAAAACCTTTAATTGAAAGATACTATCATTACACGTTTATTGCTTAGGTGATTTTTTACACACTGGACCTTTCGTCAAACTTGGTAGCCTCTTAAAATGTGTTGCATTGGACCTCTAGATCGTGCCTAGGATATTGCAGGTGGTGTCTGCCGCAATGCCTAGATGATTCATGAGATTGGTTCTATATATGGGACCAATTGGTTAATAATGATTCTGGGCATAGGAACTTCATTATTTATCTGTCCAAGGCATTCTATTATGAAATTGTTTAGCCACCTTAATCACGTGAGTTCTGGGTGAATGGATCTTTTATCATATTTGGTTTCCTCATACAATATGTTTTATCGGACCTTTTGATTGTGCCTAGGATATTGAGTGTTTTATTCCGTTTGCTGTAAGGCCTGAGGGTTACATGGACACATCATGTCCGTTACTTAGCTGGATCTTCTGCTTAGATTTTCTTTATTTTGATAATGTGAATGCTTACATACACATACCCATCCTGTTTGAAGACAAGGTTATAGGGCGAGGTGAGACATGAAGTTTGCTGGTCAAGGGAGGTGGGGGGAGTAGGATAGCTTTTGTGGCCTCCAGTTTTTGAGCATTTTTCCTTCTGTGAGGCACCGGACTCCCTTTCTCTCCTTGTTCTAGACTAGGGAATCACTTTGTAGATGTTGACAAGATTTTGACACCAAAATGTTTAAAAGGGAATGCCCAATACAAAATCAATCTAGACATGTATATTGTCTCTGCACTTATTTTTCCCTAACCTCTCCCATCTCTGAACCCTCTCAGTAATTGCATGTTTATACAGAAAGAAAAGCACCTTTAACTAATCCCTTCATTGTTGTTACCCTCTTTTTTTGCCCACAGATGTTCCATTTGATGCCAACACCGCAAGGGAGTTTCTATGTGCAAAACGACATATTCCGCTTGAACTATGCGTGAAGAGTGGTCGGCCGTGTGGAAACCCAATTAAGGAGTGTTGTTTTTTGTTTTTTTTTTTTATTGGGTACATCAGGGAGAAGTGTTGTTTTGATTGAATGCCCTGGACTTCAGGAACAAGTTTGCTCAGTTTTATATATAAGCTTAAGCTGTTGGGAGGTGAAAGATGTTGAACTAATGTCTTTTGCTTCCCTCGTGTGTCTTATTACATTTTTAGCAGTCGCCAAAGTCTTGGGTGGATGAATTGAATTGAATTGATGGTTTCTTCCCGAGGACTGTTTTGATGTGTTCATCAATGAATTTAACTGTTCCTTGAAATGAAGGAAAATTTTAAGATTGTGTGCCAGGCTAGAAGGTTTTTGCTTTTGCTCTATTCTCTCTGGTTTAACTTCCACCACATTGCACACTGGAAGGGCTATTGATGAGAACTTGCAATTGCAATTACTACGTCCTCTTTGAGTTGAACGAACTCACTTTGCAACAGTTCAAAGGCACATGTATATCTCTGAAAGGTATAAGGTTTAAACCTCAATAATTGCAGTTTGTGGAGATGACAATGGTCTTTTATTATCAATCAATAATATCAAGCCGAGGTGGAGGGTGGAGGCGATGAGCTGTGCCTGTGGATCCACATGCAAAAGCTTGATTGCTCATTTTGTGTTCCAGTGGTAAGTAGTAGTGTCGTAGTGTTGCAAGTGATTCCTCTGAACACAGAGACAGAGCCTTATTGCTTTCCTTCCTTTAATAATCTCAAGGCTAACAGCATGTTTGCAATTGCTGGGGAGTGGGTGAGAAGTCACAAAAAGCGTTTGTCTGAATCAAAGTGTTTTATGACTTCTTTTATGGTGTTTGGTCTGAATTAATTAAAAAAATGTGTGAAGATAACATGTAAAACTTTGTAGTTTTTACTTAGATGAAAGACTTAATATATACAATATCCCTTGAATAATTAAAAAATATGACATTTAATTTTTAATATGACTAAAAAGATACCCAATCGCCTCAACTTTACCCGTTTAACCATTTTGTTCTCTAAACTTGAGGGGACCTATTAGTCCCCTCAACTTTCAATTTTAAATCTATTAGACACTTGGGTCAGCGCGTGAGTTATAGATGCAATTGAGGTGTATGCAACACCATCATCTTCTTCTTCCTCCTTTCTAGCCTTCATCGTTTCCAACAGCCTCCCGCCTTTTGTGTGACCTCTCGTCTTCTTCGCCACCGATTGACCTTGGTCCTTCTTTTCTCGTTGTCGACCAACCCCTGGTCTTGCTTTCCTTTATTAATGGGCGTTGCCTTTTTCTTGTTCTTGCTCTCGCTTTTTATTGGTAAATGCTAATGACGTGGAAGGCGAGAGGTTGGTCGATAGCTCACCTTCCTCGTGCTGGTGGCCAGTGACGGCATTGATCAGGGTCGGGAGGCTGTCGATAGTAGCGGTTGGGTGTGGGCTGACAAATTTGGGTTGACGGGATGGGAGATGAGCGGTTGGTTGGTCACTCGCTTTCATCGTGTTGGTGGGCGACGACAATGTTGATTGGGGTTAATGGGCCGGCGATAGTAATGGCTGGGTGTGGGCGAGTAGATCTGGGCCGGCGACATGAGAGGCGAGGGGTTGGTCGGTCCAGCAATGTAGGAGGTGGGCGGGCAGCGACGTAGGCGGTCGTCTTCCTCTTTCATCACTGGCAAGGAGCTGCTGTACCCTCCTCGGTCGTCTTCCGACAGCTATCCGCCATGTCGTCTGTTACCGACCCATCTCATCTCCTGCAATAGGAAGACACATGGCACGATCTGATTGGCCTAGTCAATGTGGGGCCTACGTCTAACCACACGTGTAATTTACGTGTAATGCTTGTTGGACTCAGGTTTGTGATTGTTACAAAATTAGTAGTTGAGGGACACAATAAGTTCAAAATTGAAAGTTAAAAGGGTTAATAGGTTCCTCTTTTAAGTTCAGGGGGTAAAATGGTTAAACGAGAAAAGTTGAGGGGGTTAGGTATGTCTTTAGCCTTTTTTAATATGTAAAACATGAATGTTAGTGAGTGACAAAATGTCCTTTTTAATATGTAAAATATTAAAAATTATTGTTTAATGTCCTTATTATGACAAAATGTTAATGAGCGCGCTTGTTTTCATAAAAAACACATCATGTAACTGATTAGTTGACGATATTTGAATAGGTTAACTGATTTGTTGTGTTATATTAATAATTAAAAAAAATGACATTTGGTCTTTGATGTGCAAAATATCAAAATATTATATTTTAACTATTAAAAATTATTATTTTAAGTTCTTACCTTAGACATAAAAGAGGATATAAACAAGAGAATGAGAAAATGATGGAATTGGGTTCAAGAAAAAGATTAGTATTATCATATTTTGTGATTGAGAATATATGTTAATGAGCGCGCTTGTTTTCATAAATTACACATCACGTAGCTGATTAGTTGACGATATTTGAATATGTTGATTGATTTATTGTGCTCTATCAATAATTAAAACAAAAATGACATTTGGTCTTTGATGTGTAAAATGTCAAAATATTATATTTTAACTATTAAAAATGATTGTTTTATGTTCTTACCTTAGATATAAAAGAAGATATAAACAAGAGATTGAAAAAATGATGGAATTGGGTTCAAGAAAGGGGAAAGATGAAAATTAGTTTTATTATATTTTGTAATTGAGAATATAAGAATGTAGCTTTTTTGGGTTAGTGTGTTCGTGATTTTATGTAATTCATGAATAACACACAAGTATATGTGGTTAAGACAAGTAAAATGAAGAGTAAAAATCATTTTCACAAAAATTGGTAAGTAAATTTTTTAATTATTAAAATTAGTCATAACTAACTATATTTGGACAATTAATTACTTAAACAATTTACTCCTTAAATTGTGTAACTAGAAAAAAAAGACAAATTAAATAATTAACAATCACTTAAAAATTAAAATTCAATTGATTAAAATTTAAAGTGTTTTAAATTCACATAGTAAATTTACTTTATTAAATTATTTTAATTTTTAATTAATTAAATTATAAATTATGTCAATCAAATATTTTAATTTATTTATTCGGTATTCTCTAAATCTCCCTTTCAACTTCTCCCCCTTTTTTGGGCTTGGCCTCTTTTTTTATAATTGGCCATCGCTCCATTCAATCTATGGGTGGCAAAATGGGTTGGCAATGTTGTGTCGAGACACACAAAACGATTATAACAAACACGAATACGATATGATTAACAAATCGTGTCAAAACCCTCAACCATAACACTAGAGATGGGGAACGGGCCGGGCCGGGCCGGGCCGGCCCGCCACCAAGTGGCCCGCGGGCCAAGCCAAATTGGCTCGCTTAAAAACGGGCCAGCAGATTGCTGGCCCTAACCCGACCCTACACGGGCCAAGCGGGCCCGCCCAGGAATTTTTTTTTTTTTTTTCTTTTTGATACCATTTTTGGCCACTTCCGTTTACCTACTTTCTTCTTTAGTTGCAGGCCAATTCCCTTACACCTGCCATTCTCAAAAACATTCAACTATCTAACCAGAAAAGCAATTAAAATTACTACTACATGAACATATAAATTCCAGATGAAGAAAAACAACCTGCTCAAAGAGCCATTTCTGGAGGCCAAATTACAAATAAGAAGAAAAAAAACAATTAAAAATTATGCCTCTAATCTTCATCATCTTCATCAACAACAACATTTGAGTCTTGTTTAGAAAGTCTTATATCATCAATGCTTGACTCCTCCTCCTCCTCATCATCTATAATAAAAAATTACATATGTTAATTATTTATCATATAAGAGAAATGTTTAATGTTATGTTAAATCTCAGATATTAGAAAGTTTAAAAAAAATTACCTCCAAAATCATGCAACCAACTCCGTGTGCACAAGAGAGCTTGAACTGTTTAATCATGCAAACGACTTCTATACTTGTTCAAAATACGAGATCCAATGCTAAAAGCGGACTCCGATGCTACGGTTGTTATCGGAATACTCAATATATCACAAGCCATCTTTGCAATAATTTTCTCTCTATTAGCTCGCTCTCTCCAATATGCCAAGACATCAAATGCTCCCGATATTGGAATCCTTGGCTCTTCCAAATAAAGATCAAGTTGGGATTTTCCGGCATCGTTAGAAACTTGACAATCAAATGCTTCAAAATCCTATCAAATAATCAAAAAAATAGTCAACCAAATATTTATATCAATTATATATGAACAAGTTTTTTAAAAAAATATAGACTTACATCATATATATTTTTTGACTTCTTTGCTTGTTCACCTCCAATGAAAATTTGTGATCCACTAACATTTGAGCAAGGCATTGAACTTGAACTTGATAAACCACTGTTAACATATTTACCATAAAGCCTATACGAAGCCGTCTTCACCCTTTCCAACTTCTCTTCATAGTTATAAGGATTGAACTTTGAATAAGTGTACCTCAAAAAGTTAAACTTCTTGGTTGGATCAAGAATCGCCCCAAATGCAAGAACCAGTCTATAATCACTCCAATACTTATCAAATTTTTCTTTCATCCTTGCACTCATACTTGCAATCAACTCATCATCATTTTCTAAGTTGGATGTCAAGAGACACTCTATCCTCCATATTTCCTCGAAATACAAATTAGATGTAGGGTAAGAGGATCCAGAAATCAAATTAGTGATAGTATAAAATGGCTTCAAGAATTCACAAATTATCTCCCCTCTTGTCCATTCATCACTTGATGGGCACCACCTATAATTTTTATCACATAAGCTTAAACTATGAAATGCACGACGATACTTGAGTGCACTCTCAAGCATTATGTAGGTGGAGTTCCATCTAGTGACAACATCCGGTCTCAACCCAATTCTTATATCAATTCCACCAAGTTGCTCAATACATTGATAAAATTGTCTCATCCTAGCTTCTGAACCCCTCACATAATGAACACTTTGTCTTATTTTATGCAATGTCTCACTAGCTACCTTCAAACCATAAAGAACAATAAGGTTCAGTATATGAGCACAACATCTAATGTGAAAGAACTCTCCATTAAGCAACAAAGTATTCGACAAATTTAAATGTTCTTTCAATATTGTTGTTGCCAAAATACAACAATTTATTTTTTTTTATTGTGGACAGACGCAAGAGTCTCGGGAGTCGTGTCTTCACTGATGAGAATCTTGACAAGCGATTGGATCTGTCAGAGTTCCAAGTCTGATAATCCGACAGTGCTGATGGTCTGACAGGTTGATGATCTTGTGGGCTGATGATCTGGTGGCCCCAAAGTGATCTGGTGACCTTGAGTGATCTGGTGGCCTCAAAGTGATCTGGTGGCCAAAAGTGATCTGGTGGCCTCAAAGTGATCTGGTGGCCAAAAGTGATCTGGTGGCCTCAAAGTGATCTGGTGGCCTCGGGATGACGAGAGGCCTCGGGATGACGAGAGGCCTGGTGGTGACGAGAGGCCTTGCTGGTGACGAGAGGCCTCAAGATGACGAGAGGCCTCGGGATGACGAGAGGCCTTGATGGTGACGAGAGGCCTTGCTGGTGACGAGAGGCCTCGGAGTGACGAGAGGTCTCGGGATGACGGGAGGCCTCAAGATGACGAGAGGCCTCGGGATGACGGGAGGCCTCAAGATGACGAGAGGTCTCGAGATGACGAGAGACCTTGATGGTGACGAGAGGCTTTGCTGGTGACGAGAGGCCTCGGGATGACGAGAGGTCTCATGATGACGAGAAGCCTTGCTGATGACGAGAGACCTTCCTGGTGACGAGAGGCCTACAAAACGAGAGCACCGTTAGGGCGCGGGTGGGGGTCCCCGCGCAAACCCTCCGATGCTTAAATTAGCTCTCGAGAGAAAATGAGAAGATTGCAGTTCAAATGCTCAAAATAGCGTACCTTGTGATGAAGGCCTGATCTCGTATTTATAGCGGAGGAGAGAGAGAAGATGTGCGAGAATCTCGCGGCCCATTTTGATGATTTCACGGCCCATCCGAGAGGGAAAAGAGGAGAGACTGGCCCAAGCCCACTCGACCATGATCGGGTGGGGGGTCACTCGATTATGACCGAGTGGGGGGCCACCCGATCATGCATTCTTCTCCCCTTTTCCTTGGCTCGGTTTTGAGTGGTTCCCATACCTCAACTTCATGCCCGATTTTCATGATGATTGAACTCGAATCTCTCGAAACTCAAAACATAAAAGTTGTAGATAATTCTCTTAGCTTTCCATAGAACTTTGAATCAGGTCAATCGGAGCTTGTATGAGAAAGTTATAGCCGAAAAACTGAAGCAGTGTCATACCCACTCGGCATAACCGAGTGGGGGCCACTCGGTCATGTCTTCTTTTGCCCGACCGAGTGGGGGGCCACTCGGTTATGCCTTCTTTTGCCCTTTTGACTTGGTTCGAGTCCCTCTTCCTTCAATACTTGACTCCGAGCCTTCATAGTGTAGGTGCGTCAACTTCATACCCGATTTACCCCTTGATTAAGCCCGAATCTATCAAAACTCAAAACATGAAAGTTGTAGATAATTCTCTTATATTTCCATAGGACTTTGAATCAGCCCAATCGGAGCTCATATGAGAAAGTTATGGCCGAAAAACTGAAGAAGTGCATACCCACTCGGCATAACCGAGTGGGCCCTCCCCACTTGGTCTCGGCTCGACCTCTTGCTCCTTCGGCTTATTTCCTCGATCTCCTACAACCTGTTGGGCCTTTGGGCTTCATGTCCACGTCTCACAACTTTTTTAGGACTTGTAATTCTCTAAGTTTGCAGGGCATATCAAATATATTTTGCATGTTGTCATTTGAAGTGGTATTGTCCAAAGTGAGGGAAATTTTTTTTTCTCCAATCCCCAATCCTTTAAAAATTCCAACACCTTCAATGATAATTCATGTCCACAATGTGGTGGCTTCATATGAGCAAATGACAATATCTTACTATTCAACTTCCAATTGCCATCAACATAATGAACAGTAAGAGAAATAAATCTATGATTAGTGCATGCAGTCCAAACATCAGAAGTCAAACAAACTCTACCAGGAATTTAGGCCAATTGTTGTTTTAACTTCTCTTTCTCTATTTCATATGTTTTCAAGACATCCGCTTTAGCAGTATTTCTACAAATGAACTTACAATGTTCATTCAGAAACTTTTGGTAATTTCTAAACCCCTTCCACTCAACCATATTAAAGGGAGCACCATGTGAAATAATCATCTGAGCAATAAGTTCACGATTTACTTTAGGGTCAAATTTTTTTCTCTTCAACTCCCCTTCATGATCAATAAGCATATCTCCCGCATCATTATACTTAGAAATCATCATACATTTAGGAATATGACGACTTAAATGAGAGGTTCCTGATTTAGATGGACATGAATATTCTTTACCACACCCCTTGCATTTACACCTTGGTTTGCCATCACTACCAACACCAATTTTCACAAAATAGTTCCACACATCAGAGGTTAAAATCTTAGGCTTTTTTGATTGTGATTGTGATATGGATTCCTCATTAACATTACTAGGGATTCCTCTCGAAATTTGATCATCACCACCATCCATTCTAAGTTTCTAACAGAAGAATCCACACTGTAAATAATTAAAACAATTCATTTTAAATAATTAACACAAAACTTTAGGCTTTAACTAGGCAAATAAATGAATAATTAACACAAAATTAACTTACCTTTAGCTTTAGGCAGTGAGCGAGAGAGGGCGAGGTCGGCGAGAGGGGCGCGGCCGCGCGAGCGACAGAGGGCGAGCGAGGGCGAGAGCGAGGGGCGCGGGCGAGGGCGAGAGCGAGGGGCTCGGGCGAGGGCGAGACAAGGGTGAGGGAGAGAGCGAGGGGCTCGGGCGAAGGCGAGACGAGGGCTCGGGCGGGCTCGGGCGAGGGCGGGCGAGGGCGAGAGCGAGGGGCTCGGGCGAGGGCGAGGGCGAGGGCGAGAACGAGAGACGAGGCTGGGGGGGTGTTTTGTGGCCGAGCCGCGGGCCAAGCGGGCCAGCCCGGCCTTCCACCATTTGGCCCGCCTTAAATGGGCCAGCAAAATGCTGGCCCTAGCCCGGTGCTGGGCCGGGCCCATTTTGCCATGTCTACATAACACAGACATGTTTATTAAATGGGTTATATGACATGAGACGCGTAACCTGTTTAATAATTTATATATTAAATATATATATATATCATTTTATAATTTTTATAATCTTGAGATTCAAAAACTAAAAAATTTATTTATTAGATCTATTAATTATAAATATTAATTATAATCATAAAATTTTTGAATACATAATAATTTTTTTAATATTATAATTGTTTTTAATTTATTTTTATAAATTGATCTTAAACATGTCATTTCGTGAATAATCATGTTAAAATGTTCAGATCAACTCAATAACCTTTTTAATTAAATGTGTCATTTAGTATATAATTGTGTTAACATGTTTAGATTAATTCGTTAACCTATTTAATTAAATAAATCATCATGTGTTTAAATAGGTTAAACGTATTGACTCATCTAAGATATAAAAATATTTATGTCATATTTCAAACTCAATTAACGTCAATTCTAATCTGCTTAACTTCATACCATTTCGTATGGATAATCGAGTCGTGACAAAAATTACCAGCCCTACTTCAATCTCCCAATTTCTTCATTCCACCTAAGTTTTCTTTTTCTTATTATATTTTATTTGTTGCCTTGCTTCTCTGTCTTCTCTGTCGTATCCGACAATTTCTTTATTTGGCAGCCTCCAATTCTTCTCGCTTTCCTGTGTGCAAGTGGCCTCCTTTTTTCTTCTTTTTAATTCCGCCACTTTCACCTTCAATTGTTTATTCCGCCGCTTCCAACTTTCATTTGTTTAATCTGCTGCTTCCTTCCAACTTTCAATTGCCGCTTCCACTCTTTTATTTGTTTAATCCGCCACTTGCACTTTCTATTATTTATTCCGCCCCCAATTGCACTCCTTCTCCACTCCCAATTGCTTTAAATTGCGGCAGTCAATTTATTATATTTTATTTTTTAATTATATTATAATATTAATTTTAAAATTAACATTATAAATTAATTTATCACATCTTTTTTTTAAATTCAAACCTTAAACTTTTAATTTTTTACTTGCTTCTTACCAAGAAAAAAAAAAAATTAAATAATATAAAATTCATATAAACACACATTTTAAATAAGAAAAAAAACACAAAGTTATGATAAAAATTAGATAAAATTATATATAAAATTAAAACTTATTATAGTCATTTAGAGATTTAGGTGTTTGAAATTTAATTTTTTTTAAAATACAGGTAATTAAGTCTTTTTCGCATACAAGTAAATTTTATTTTGATATATTTTGGTGATATGAATTTTTTATGATATGATATTTTATTTTTTTTAAATGTTGAAGGAACGCAACAAACTAGTTAACCTCTTCAAATACTACTAATTGGTTATTCACATGGCGTCACTAAGTAAAATGAGTGCATTCATTCATATGTTAATATTTCGTCATAATAAGTATTTAAAGTAATAATTTTTAATAATTAAGATATGAAATCTTAATGTTTTCACATCAGAAACTAAACGTGATATTTTTAAATTATTAAGAGGTGTCTTATATATTAATTAGCTTAGATAAAATTACTTTCAATCATCCTTTCTAATTGTTCGATTTGAGCATCTATTCGATTGAATTGGTTTGATTTTGAAAAAAATTCGATCTATTCAATTTGAGTAAGTCGGTCGATTCGGTTACGCTCTTATCTAACAGATATGTTTAAAAAAAATAAAATGAATACAAATTCTATTACGATTAAAAAAAAATAAATTGTTAGTTATGATTGTAGTTGTAATTATAAATAATTATAATTGTAATTGTAGCTATAATTGTAATTGAAATAATTATAATTAATTTATAATAATTATACATAATATTTAATTTTTATATATAAAATAAAATTATTTATAAATTATTATTTAAATATAAATATTTTAAAAATATTCTTAAAGTATAATTTATTTACAACGCTCAAAAAATAAATTTATTACATTAAAATATATTATAGTAATATTTATCAGTGTTCTAAAACACGCTAGGCGTTAGTCGGGATTTAGGTTACGGGCTAGCGCCTAAGCGAATTTAGGAAAATTGTTGATTTTTTTTTTTTTTAACTTTATGATGTAACTTATGTTATTTTCAATTAAATCAAAATTAAAAATGACATGAAAATATATATATATCTAACAAAAAAATAGCGATAGAAAAATATACATCTAATATATTTAATATATAAATAGAAAAACATATATATATATATCTAATATATAAAAAAAATTAAATAATATAATAAAGTTTATATGTTAAATAAACATGAACAGCTTAAAGCAATCAGTTCACTATCTTAAAGCATTGCTAGTTGATTGTTAAATATATATGTATAAAATTTATTAAATAAACCCTAACAGTTAACATCTAACAATATGAGAGAGAGACGGGGGGTTAGAAGCAGAAGCATAGATGGAGCTTGAGAGTGCCAGCAGTGTAGACACAGCAAAAACGTGGCATCAAGGATGGAGCTTGATGGCATAGAGGCAATGAGGAAGTCGCGATAGAGTTAGATAGCGAGGAGGTACCAACAGTATTGAGGTAGCGATGGCCTTGGATTGAGAAAAGTATAAGAGGGCGAAACGATTGGGAGAAATAAGAGAAGCTTTGAAATTGACGAAAAATAAGATTTAAACCCAAAAACTACATATACGAAGAGGTTAGGGGTCACCGTCTAGAGGAGCTGACTAGATAATACTCGCAGCGGTCAAGGGCCGCCTAGAGCCTCAATCGCGCCTAGTGACGGATAGACTCATTTTTAGAACACTATATTTAACAAAAATAATAAAACCATTTTCATACAAGAGGGTGGGGTTTTTTGTGGTTTTGGGGGGGGGTTGCCACGTCAGCACCAACAGATCGCCGCTCGTAATTGGTGGTCCAAAAAGTCTGACAGAATCAATCAATTAATAAGAAAGCAGAACTTTGAGAGGAGCGACGGACGGGTGGATAAAGAAAGATTTACTGTTTCAGCAGTTTCAACAATATTGCGCCACGCATATCACAAAGGTACAACCCATCTTGATGACTTTGCAGGCACTGCACTACTGACAGAGAGACAGAGGAACCAAAGTGTCACCGCCTCTATCGATCTACCCATCTATCTTTCTATCTATATATGTATTGAGTCCAGTCTCGTCGTCAACAAGTTAATTTCCAAGTTCCCGCACTTTCGTCCTCGCCGGCCACTGCAAAATAACGAACATCAACAGCGGGCGGACGCCAGTCGTCGTCGTCGACGGAGGCGCGGATCTCTGGAGTTACGTCCAAGATTATACATATATATATATTTCTAGAGAGAGAGAGGGAGAGGGAGAGATGGCGATGGCTGGTTTTCTTAGCCAAGAGGGAGAGAGGATGTATGGATCCACGCTTCGAGAGAAAAAGAGACACTGGCTTTGCAAGGGATCGGGAGAGTTAAGAGGTACGTACGTAAATTGCTGTTGCCCATCTGGGAAGTTATGTTGATCATGCATCATTTTTCTTCCGTGGATCTGGGTTCTTCCATTCCATGGGGGGAAAAAGAGAGGTCGGTCGCCAATGGTGATGGGGTTTTCTCGATCATCAGGGGAGAAAGAATTATCGCCGCTGTGAAATCCCCTCTCTATGTTTTGCCTCTCCGTGCCATTCCCTTCTTCCTCCTCCTCCTCCCTTGCCAAATCATTGGCGTGCGACAAAGAGAGAGAGAGTGGAAGAGGTGATCGAAAGGGAGATGAGAGATGGAATTAAGGAGGATGAGGCAATACAGGCAGAACTGTAATTTACTGTGATCATCTACTAGCTTATTGCCATTTCTTATAACTCGGGGGCATGTTTCTGTTTTTTCTCCCAAATTTTAGATGTTTCGGAGAAATTCATGTTGGTATATAAAACAACAGTAGGGGTATCCTGTATAAATTTAATTGTGGGGTAACCCTAGATTACATAATGTTATGGAGATATAATTGTTATTTACTTTTTAATGTTTTTCTATTTATATCAATTTTCTGTAACTCTTTTAATTTCCACGGGGGCATGTGGTGTTGCGTGGTAAAGCATAAAAACGCGAGCCAAAGTGTTTGTATAGTTGCGCCAAGAATCGCTCATTCTTAGCTTTGCATAATTTTTGGTAATGGAAGCACATAAACACTGATAGGAAGAGGGTTTCTATGTGTACTTAACCATTACCACAACCATGGAAAAGAGCATTTCTGTGCGTAATCAACTGCATAAACCTGTAAATGATGCCCTCTTCATTTTACAAATAATATATAAACATTCACCAACCAACTATAAGAAACATGTAATGTAATTGATAAATGAAACCAACTAACAAAACACAACATTTAAGTTTATAATTGACAAACAAGCATCCACCCTGAACATAACACGAACTTGTGAGGTAAAACTCAAAAACAAAGAAATAAAAGATATCAATTTCATATGTACTCCCAAAGGATAAAGTTTACAAAGATCTAAAAAGGAAACCTAATTATAAACCCAACTTAATAGACTGTGTGTTCTTCTTTATCTTGTATGGTTGAATGGGCAAGGTATTTCAATCTCAATGTCCCCTAAGTGTAACGTGTCAGTCTGATGGTGCTGGATAGATTAATCTGTGATGGTGACCCCTTCGAGCCGACAGGTGCGACTGTATATCAATCCAATGGAGCTCGAAGACCCAGGTGTCGATGGAAGCTCTATGACTTAGTTTGATGGTGGTGGGGACATATGTGAAAGGATAAATTTCATACAAGATCCGCTTAAATTATACAGATTACAATTGTAATGTTAAAAATAACATGCACCTTCTTGTTAACCCAATCGTGAAATTGATCTTTTTGCACTAATTTTTATTCCTTCTCATCCTTCTCTCTCTCTTCTAAGCTATTTGTTACTTCTTCCTCTCCCCTTACACTATTTTTACTGGAATGAATGAATGCCATGGCCGTTAACAGGCTCCAATGGTCTCTGTCTCTCTCTCATATCGGTGGTTTGGCGATGGTTACTAGACCATACTGGCCCGATCCTGACCCAAGGCCCTTGGCCTTGGCCTAACTTTGGCTCTGCGCTAGCCTGCAGTAACATCATTGCAATCGTATATTGGATACTCTCATGCCCGTTCAAGATTTCATCCTCATTAATGGTGGATTCCATCTACATTAATGAAGATTTCATCGGCACTATGTCACTATTAGAGAGCCCCGTCGGCACCGAATATCCAGCCCTATCACCCTGCAAACGCATGATGTGTGCTTGCAGGAGGACCTCCTCCTTCTATATAAGACAACTCTCTCCAGAGCCAAGATATGTTTTCTTTCTAGCCTACTGATACTCTGTCATTTTACTCATTTACTCATTTGAGTGTCGGAGTGCTTGTAGGTGCCAATCGTCTCTCGACGGATCGATCGCTAGAGCCCATCTCTTGCCGTTGCAAGCTTGCCTTCGACCGCCCTTTTGGCCAAGAAGGAATATCTGGCGCCCACCGTGGGGCTCAGTAAAACTTACTTACCCCATAATCTCATCGGAGCCTTTCAAGCCAACCTCCACCACGGTGCGAACCAAAAGTGCCCCTAACCAAGAGTCAGATGCCACTGACCACCTCCCACAAAACTCAATTGTCATGGAGGTCCTCCTCCAGACCGTCCAACAGCTACAAAACCAAGTTGTTGAGTTAACCTGAAATTAGTAGTGTAACTAACGCAACAAACGGGTTGACTACGACGTAGAGAGTAGCCGCCACCAACACTACTAAGCTACCCACACCTCTATCCCCCCACCTTCCACGTCCTTACTCTTTAAACCACCATTTCTTAGAGTTCATCATAGTTGTTCCTTTGCCAAATGGCTTCTGCCTTCCCAATACCTTGGAGCCATATGACGACATTATCGATCCGCAAGGGCACCTCACCATGTTCAACGCCGCGATGTTATTAAGTGGAGGCACAGACCCGGTTATGTGCTGATCTTTTCCCAACATGTTGAAGAAGTCAGCCATGTTATGGTTCTCCTCCTTGGAACCAAACTCCATCCATGACTTTTTTGAGTTAGCCACCCACTTCCTCATTCATTTTTCTACTAGCCAAGCTCACCATAAGACGTCGGCTAGCCTTATTAATCTGAAGCAAGGTGAGCACAAGCCACTCCGGGCGTTCTTGAACAAATTCAACTAGGGGGAGAAGGTGGCCTTCTTTGCGCAGGCGTTCGTTCTGGTTTTTCAGGGCGGCACATTCCTTTGTTGTGTTATCGAATGTGCGGTGGTAATACACCGCTTGCTGGTGTTGCCTCGGAGAGGTTGTTGGTCTGAGGTGTCTGGGAGTGGGATTATCCTCGAGTTGTAAACCTCCTAGAGAATCCGATCTCGCCTGGTTGTGAGAGGAGTGTAGGTGTCATAGCACAATCAGGGTATTACGGGGAGCCGAGCTGGCTCCCTTCGTACCCTGCCACGGTCTTTGTTTTCCTGTTTTCGGCTAGGGTCTCTCTCAGGATTGCGCTATTGTTTAGTAGAAAGCCTTAGCTGGTGGGTTGGCTATGGCCGAGCTTGCTGCTGGATGTTTCTGTGCCTGGCGGCCGACACTTCCTCCATGTTTATGTAGCCTACCGCCCGCACCCTGAGGTCGTCTAGGTTGGCGGGAAGCTTTTGGGCCAGCGAATTGGCAAATGAGCCTACTTTTAGCCCGGTCATGATAGCGTGTAAGGAAACAACCAAGTTGAGGTCTCTGATTTGGATGACCTCTTGGTTGAATCTGTTCAGGAACGCCTGAAGTGGCTCGTGCTCACCTTGCTTCAGGTTAATGAGGTTGGCCGACGTCTTATGGTGAGCTTAACTGGTAGAAAAATGAGTAAGGAAGTGACTGGCCAGTTCAGAAAAGTCATGGATGGAGTTTGGCTTCAGGGAGGAGAACCATAATATGGTCGACTTCTTCAACGTGCTGGGAAAAGATTGGCACATGATCGACTCCGTGCCTCCACTTATTAACATCGCGTCGTTGAACATGGTGAGGTGCTTATATAGATCGGTAGTGTCGTCATATGGCTCCAAGGTATTGGGAAGGCGGAAGCCATTCGACAAAGGGATAACCATGATGAACTCTGAGAAGGGGTGGCTTGAACAGTATAGGGACGTGGAATGTGGGGGGATAGGGGTGTGGGTAGCTTGGTCGTGTTGGTGACGGTTACCCTCTGCGTCGTAGTCAACCCGTTCGCTGCGTTGGTCACGTTGTTGATTTCGGGTTAACTCAGCAACTTCATTTTGTAGCTGTTGGGCGGTCTTGAGGGAGATTCATGATAGTTGGGTTTTGTGGGAGGTGGTCAGTGGCGTTTGGCTTTTAGTTAGTGGCGCTTCTAGTTTGCACCATGTTGGAGGTTTGCTTGAAAGGCTTCAATGAGATTATGGGGTAGGTAAGTTTTACCGGGCCCTACGGTGGGTGTCAGATGTTCCTTCCTGACCAAAGGGACGGTCGAGGCAGGCTTGCAACGATAAGGGATGGGCTTCGACGATCGGTTAATGGGGGGGCGGTTGGCACTTGCAAGCACTCCGATGCTCAAGTGAGTAAAAGAATAAAATGATAGAGTATCAGCATGGTAGAAAGAGAACATACATTGGCTTTGGGGAGAGCTAGCTTATATAGAAGGAGGAGAGGTCATCCTACATACATGCATCGTGCGTTTGTAGGGTGATAGGACTGGATATCCGGTGTCGAAGGTTGTTCAAGGACAACTAGCCACCTTTGCCCACTCCCTTCCACTCAAAGTGGGAAAAGAAGTCCCCCAAACTCGGTTCTAGACTGAGGAAGTTGTAGAGCACCTCAAACGCCCTGACAAAAGCCCAGCTATTCGGATGTAGTTGGGTTGGAGCAACGTGCAGCATCAAAAGAACTTACTCCTAAAACCTGGACAGAGGCAACCGCAGTCGAAGGCGCGTAAAGAATGTCTCTTACATAAAGATCGACTGACCGTTAGCAAATCTCGAGCCACATTGATCTCGCCGAGCAATGGCTCAAATCGGGCAAGTCCAGCGACCTCAGCTTACCCGACACTTACGCCAACCAAGACATCCGAACAAATACTATAAAGCAAAGAAAGAACAGAGGTTACAAGGTACTCAAAAAATTCCCCATTTCATTATTTCATTTCGTTACAAAGTTTACATCTTGATAATCAACCTACAACGCTACAAAGATACAACTGAGTAAGATAACCATTATCACTACGAAGCTAGCCCTAGGATAATCAACCTACAACACAACAAGGTTGATGCAGTTGTTGAACATAGTCCCTCTATGCCATTGATAGAGCCTCTCACAACATATCAGGGCAAGTGGGTATCCTAGTAGGAAGCCTTGTCGTTGATCGATATTGGCAACATGTGTAAACCCAACATGATCTCAGGGTAAGCGGCTCAAATCAATTGGAAGCCTTCTTGGCTGCATCATAGTGATGCAGATCCATGGGAAGAGAGACGAGAGCAACAGGATGTGTTTCAAGAAATGCAACCACCCGCCCCGATATCACTCTCCCTTAGAGCCGCCGATCATCACAGGAAGTCGAGAAAGCGACAGAAGTGAACTAGAAAGAGCTTAGGCCACCCATTTTAGTATCACTCTCGCTTGAAACCACCCATTCTAGTATCACCCTCGTCCAGGCACGCTTAACTCTGGCCATGGGTACATCAACTAGCCCCACAACATCGTCATCAGATGCACTGTCGTGGGCCGGCAGGGCCTCGACTCGTATCAACATTCTTGTCCCACAAACCCTAGGGCTTCCTAGAAAACAGAAGGTAGCCAAAGTTAACTATAAGATACGCGAGGATAAAGGTAGGATCCTCTCATTTTATAGGCATTATAGGGAGCATCTCACGGCCTAGCGTCGTCCACCTCCCCCTACGATCACTGCCACGTGTCCTGACA
Organism: Diospyros kaki; assembly: GCA_036245055.1. Classification (NCBI taxonomy): domain Eukaryota; kingdom Viridiplantae; phylum Streptophyta; class Magnoliopsida; order Ericales; family Ebenaceae; genus Diospyros; species Diospyros kaki. Next base: position 39,952,986 of record BSEG01000016.1, read on the forward strand.
TTAAATGCCCTATATATGGCAGGCGAATAGTCGCCATTACAACGTGGCCACGTGCTCGCGTAGTTAATATCCTAACAAACGCCCCCTAGGGAAGCAACGTACTCCGCGCGGGGAAACGTCCCTTCACCTTTGTGAACACACCTTTTTGGGAAGCAACAACCCCCGTTTGAAAACGTCGCTTCATCTTACAATCTAGCGACACACTTGGACAATTAACGCCCTGGAAATGCATCCCTAGGACGCGATTCACTCGACGTCGGTAAGTGTCGCCACATCTTTATAAGCCCACGCTCCGGGTCCCAACCTCACCTAGGTTCGATCAACTTGTGTTGGTGTACCTGGCTCGACCCCAACATATGGGTCTACCCGAGGAACCGAGCTAGCCGCATGGAAATAGCTAAACCAAGGTAAGCACGATGCCCGCCTAATCTTTAGCCCACCTCGACCTAAGGCATGCACAAGACCAAGCTAGTACTTGAAGGAAAATAAGCAAAAATTGCCCAGAAACCAAGGTATAAAGTGCTCGGCATATCATAAAAGCTGATCGTAACCAAGCAAAGGCACAAACACGAAAAAGTTAAGTATTCTATTATATCAAAGGACGAGCTACAAGTCGCACAGGAACGATAAAACCTATACTAAAAACGAAAAAACTATGAAGAATGGGGTCTGATAACAGGCTTGGCGGATACGGACACCTCGGCCTCCTGAGCTCCTTCCCTGAGTTCGCCCCCATCGAAGTGTCGAGTTGATCGTTAGCAACCGCAATCGGAGACACTAGCTGACCATCCACAACGTCTTTGAAAGGCCCAAAAGTTGAAAGGTCATGACTAGGGTAGAGAGCTTGAAAGTGGGACAACGCTACCTCATATCCAACCACGGAGCACAGCGCCTCATGGTCGGCCCGCGCCTTATCAATCTCCCCCCTTAACCGGGACATCTTTCGCTTTGCCTGCTCCTCAGCAAACTGAGATTTGGCCCAAAATGTTCCAAATACACCATACATGTATAAATGAATACATATATATGTTAATCCAAATATACTTATTATGTACTTAAATGTCCATTTATGTATGATATATGTACATATATGTGAATTTACAGATATGTATGTGTATAAATAAAACCCATACATATGTGGTCATATATATGTTCATCCAAGTATACAATATGTATATATACATTTATAAACATATATGTATTTACATATTTAGGTTTTGATTTGCATATATATAAATAAGTATATAAATGTGAACATATGTATATATATGTTATAATATACATATGTACATTCCTCCCATACATATGTACCATCCAAACGTGTATAAATTACCAAATATATACATATACACATATCCACATACATACAAAGGTGTACATACATACACAATGCATATAGTATATGTATATATACATATCTATATACAAAGGTATACATTATATGTATATATATTTCTTTATATATACAAAACAATGTAAAATGGACCTTTGGAGAAGTCGTCGTTCGTCGTTCGCCTCCAAGCATGGTACAGTTGTGGAGATAGTACTCTTTTCTTTACTTATTTTGAGTTAAGAAGAGAAAAATCATAGATTTTTAGCTCATTAAAGGGAGCAGAAACCTTCAATATTCAAATTAAACTGTTGTTGTAAAAATAATTTTGATGTTTATTTTTATTGCAACAGGGAATATATAATAGTTAGCTTACAACTATCTCCCTACTAAATACTAAAGCAAAATCCACAGCTTAACAACCCATAACACAGTTCAACCACAACTAACTATTTCTAAATACATGACTAACTTATTCAACTAAAACTAATTCAAAAAGGGAACAAATAAATTAATTAAAATATTTTTTTGGGGGACTATATCAACTCCCTCATCCTTGAAAATACACTTGTGCTCGAGGGTTTAATTCAACTATGGCGGCCATAAAACTTCAGGACTTCCATCAGAAATGTCCATTTCCTTGTCTGCCTCACTATCAGTCAAGCAAGCTTGAATCCTGAATAGCCTTTTGCAATGATGTCCAAGACTAAATTTTTCATTACACCTTAACCATAATCCATCTTCCTTCTGTTCTTTATTTCTTCTATAGTTAATTTCTTGATTGATGATGTTGTCGGACTATTTTGAACTTCATCACTCGTGGACAGAACTTTGGATGAGGTGAGATCACGAGCTTCGTATAATCGGGCCAACCCAATAGCTGAAAACAAGGTACTTGGTTTATTAGCTCGAATATCTGTGTGAATAGACTCTTTGAGGCCTTCCACGAAACAGCTGACTTGTCGAATTTGTTCTATTGGTCATGCCTTACCCAGTAATTTCTCAAATTTATCTTGGTAGTCTTATACTGAACTTGTCTGTTATAAATGAGTTAGTTCAACAAAGAAATCCAGGAATTGATTTGGCCCATACCTTGCATTAATCTGTCCCTAAATTCTTCCCACGTGATAGTGCTTTGTTCCTATTTCAGCAGCTGATACCATAGATGTGCATCACCATCCAAATGGAATGAAGCCAGTGCAACTCGATCTTGAACAAGGATTCCATGTAGTTGAAAGAATTGCTCCACCTTGGTTGGATCTCTCTTTCTTGCATATCGAGGAAAATCAATCTTGATGGTTTTTGGAATATAAGATCCCGATATTGAACTCACAAAAGCATTTTCATGAACAACTGGTGTGCTATGAGTAGTTGTTGAGTCTTCCACCCTGTCTGGAGTTTGCATTCTAGCAGGATAGTTCCCAACAAACTCGTTAGTTTGAATGGCAATTTGCTCCACTTGATCAGAGAGTTTGTTAACGGCTTCAGACAGTTTTTGCAAGATCTCTTGGTGACTTGACATTCCTCTCACAGCCTCCTCCAATTGTTCCAATCGGTGCTCCATTCCTAGGCTCTGTTATCACTTTGGTTCAATCGTGGAGAGAATATTCTTTCCTCTACCTATTTTGAGTTAAGGAGAGGAAAATCATAGATTATTAGCTCATTAAAGGGAGAAGAAACCTTCAATGTTCAAACTAAACTATAGTTACAAAAATAATTTTGATATTTATTTTCATTGCAACAAGAAATATATAACAGCTAACTTACAACTACCTCTCTACTAAATAGCAAAGTAGAATCTACAACTTAACAATCCATAACACAGTTCAACCACATCTAACTATTCCTAAATATATGGTTGACTTATTCAACTGAGACTAATTATGGTTGACTTATTCAACTGAGACTAATTCAAGAAAAGAACAAATAAATTAGTTAAATATATATATATATATTTTGGGACTGTATCAAAGCACTTGGTCGTTGTTCTAGCCACCAAAGCTCTCTAAAAGTAAGGTTTGCAAAGTAAGGAAGATAAGAGGCTTGCGTGGTTTTAATGGTCAACCAATTGAAATGACAATGTTTAAGGAAAAACGCTTATACAATGCGTGTTTTTAGTGTAGAGTATAAATGCTCTTGCTAAGAATTTTAGGGCCTGTTCTCTTTGGCGTTTTCGGGCCGTTTTCTATTTTCAATTTTTTAAAACACTGAAAACGTGTTCTCTTTGTTATTTTCAAAAACGCGTTTTCAAAAACAACTAAAATTTTTACAAAAGAAACCCAAAACACCAAAACGCGTCCCCCCCCCCCCCACCCACCCACCCACCCACTACGCAGACCCACTTTAGAGAGTCACAGCTCTCATCTCTTCTCTCATCTCTTCTCTTCTGACCATTGACCACCACTGCCATCGCCATCACCGTGGTCGACCGCTTCCACCACCGCCACTACAACCAGAGCCATCGATCGCCCTCTATTGCAAACCCTTGCATTGCATCTGCCGTCGACCGTCCCCAATCTCCTTTCTCTTCTCTTCTCTTCTCTTTTCTTCTGGCTCGCCATCGCCACCGCCACCGCCACCGCCACCGCCGTCGACAACTTCCGCGACCACTGCCGCAAACCCTTGCATCGCGTCCATCATCGACTGCCCTCCGTCTCCTTTCTCCTTTCTCCTTTCTCCTTTCTTCTCTTCTGGCTCGCCACCACCATCGCCATTGCCATCGCCATCGCCATCACCGCCGTCGACTGCTTCCGCCACCACCAGCGCAACCATCGTCGTCAACCGCCCCCCATCGCAAACCCTTATAAGCTGTCCGACTTCACTACCCCCTGCCGTCCGACATCACTGCCTCCATCGCAAACCCTTCTGCGATTTGATTTTTTTTTGTTTTGTTTTATTTTATTTTTTTGTTTTATTTTATTTGAATATTAAACTAAATATGTAATATGATTTTTTTTAATTAATTTTTTTAAAAATATTTTTAAGATTTTGGATTATACTTATGATAAATTAATGTTATGTTATTTTGTAATTTTAGTCATTTATTAATAGATGTTTAAAATCTGTTAAAAGAGACTTTAATGTTTAAAGTCTGATTTTTCAAAGATTTTAATTTTTTTTTATTTTGTTATTAGTTATTTCTTGTATTATAATTTAAAGTGTTTGAATTAAATTTATAATTTATTAATAAATATTTATAATTTATTTTGAATTAAATTTATTAAATAAAATATTATAAAAATAATTTTTTAAAATTACAAAGTAAACGTGTTTTCTAATTTTTTATTTTGAGAAATAATTTTTCAGAATGATTGAAAGAACGTGTTTTCAAAAATTTCAAAACAAACACTCAAAACACAAAATTAAAAATGAATTTAAAACTCAAAATTCAAAATTAAAACAAAAAGAGAACACCACCTTAGTGTTTGTCTAAATAGTTTAATATTTGAATTCAATAACATTGTAAATTTATTGATATTTCTTACAAATTATTATTTTTACTTTTTATAAAATAATCAAAATTATAGTTACCCAATGAACTTTATCAACCAAAAAAAAAAAAAAAAAGATTAAAATTAAGAAAAATATTATACCCACAACTGAATTTGATAAATAAGTCTTAACACACAAACGTAAATTCATAATAATTCTATAAAAAATTGTAAGTATTAAGGGAAGACCACAATCCAGCAAGTAAGCAAGACATAACATAGATTTCCGAATTGAAACGAGACCAGGCGTGCCCCAACTTATAATAATTTAATAATAATATATCTTTGAAATAATTGTATCTTAAAATTAGTGAGATCGTTAATTTTAATATTAACTAATTTAATCAGAAACATGCTCCCCCCCCGGGGGGTAAGATTGTAAAGTCATTGCATGTGTACGGAAATATCAGGAGAAGAAACAGAAAGGGACGGATCAAATAAAAAGGGGAAAAAAAAAAAAGTGTTGAGGGAGGGACCGAAGAGTACATAACCAAAAGGCGTTTCTTGCAATTTGTATCTGTTACAGTCCTAATCTCATGTGCCGATGAATGCCCCCATCTTTATTCTTTTATATGGTGGAAAGAGCATTCCGATCGATGCCAAAACATTACACATCTCAGAAAATAAGGTCGTGGATGAGCCAGTTGGCGGTGAGGCTGCCGTTCCACTTAACGAACGCTATTATAACCTTAGTGTGAGATACATAATTTAATATCTATATGGGCCAACATTATGCTAAGTGCCATCAATTATTTAGTGACTATATATATATATATATATGTATGTGTTATGGGGGTTAGAACCAAGGCTTGCTTTCTTTCTTTCTTTCGCCAGCCAGCCTCCTATATGTATATAACTAGAGCAAATATGATGAAAAGGAACCTTCTTGATGCAGAGAAGGTGGCACAGCACCGTTACATGTGATGGCGCATGGATAAGTGGGCAGCCTGGCAAATGGGTCTTCTTCCAGGATCGTCGTCGTCGTCGTCAACATCTGCTGCTCTGGCTCTTGTGGCTGGTGGAGGATCTGATCATATGCATAAACATTTTCCGATAAGTGTTTGCATTTTGACATCTTGAGGTATTTCATTTAACTACTGAGGTTTTTCTCTTTTTGATTCTTGTATCTCTTTCCCCACGAACTGGTTTCCCTCTCGCATCTGTTTCTCGTGTTCCTAGGTAATTATAGAAACAAACAAAAGTCAGAGAGTCTATGGATATGCACGTACTTGTTTTGTGAGTTGATAAATAAATATATACCAAAATGCATGTTTCATGGTTAAATTCCTAGTATTATTGCACCATATAGTGTGAGTATTTCGGTTTTGGTTTGATATATATGTCCTAAAACAACTCCTGGCGTCTGTGTGCGCACGCATCTAATCTGGCTCCTCCTACTTAGATGCACGTATCAACTTCTTTATTGTTCTTGACTTTTGAGTTTGATGCAGTCAAAGTGCAAGAATTTTTACTGCAGGTATGCACTTCCTTACTTCAAACTTTTTTGTTGGTGTTTTGTGACTCTTAAATTTTGATGGATCACGTTTTCACATCCGCTTGTGTAAAAAGGAAAAATGGAAATCTACTTCCGTTAATAGTTTAAGCAATCAAATGCATGCTACTTTGTGGTTTATACAGAAAGTAGGGAGAGTTTTGTTCTCTTACCAGCAGATTTAGTTGATATGAGGCAGAAGGGAGAGAAGCATAGAGTTTGATAAGAACCCTACAGAGGCAAGTAGAGGTGCAGTAGGCTTATACAGTTAAAAAGTATAGTGTTCAGAAGCAGAACCAAGCGAGCGCATTCGCTTGCGGCTTGGGCAAAGTCATCCAAAATATATGCCCATCTCCACCCATCTTATATTCCTCCAACTGTTTCAGGAATTTATGTAGCAGATACTCAGGATGTCATTGATGGGAATTCTTTTGTAGGCTCTTGTAGGAATCAACAGACAATTGCACAACAGAGCTAGGATAGTGAAGCTCTGCTCTTCCACTCCTTGTAATCTGTTCACTTTTGAGCTCTTACGAAGCACAAAAAAAAAAAAAAAAAAAAAAAAAATTACTAAGGTGGTTATTGCAGTAGTAGTAATAGTGATGCCTCAATAATCTTGAAGTAAAAAAATTTACTATTTGGACAATGATCATCTCAGCCTCAGATTCCAACGGTGAGGACATTGGGTTTTTATTGCCATAATTTTCACAGAACTAGGATATGTAGTTATGAGTAACCTAATTACAGATTATGTTCACCTTAAACATGGAGTTAAAATAGGAGAGATCTTATCCTCAATTACAATATGGAGAACATAGAGTCAAAATCTGGTAGGAAATATAATGATCTTATATAACTAAAAATGGAGATGATTGAAGAATCAGAAATCCATAACCTAACCTCGTTTGTAAGAGTAAGGTGATGTGATCATGATAATAATTTGTACATGGTCTTATCATAATATAATCCCCTCTCTTGCTGAAATTTTCAGATTCCAAGTACAGTCTATTCCGGTTACCTAGGAACTATAAACACCATATGAACTCCTTAAAACACTTGTAGGATTTGGATATTTTGTTAATGAACAAAGGATGGATGGGCTTTCTATCTTGCTGTGGGCTGTGTCCGATTGTTCCACTAAAACCTTGATCTATGCAATCAAACTGGCATTCTTTTTGTGCAAAAGTTCATCTCTCCTGTTCAACTAAATGAAGTGATTTTTGCTTAAATTTCTTTAAATTTGTTCCACTTGAAACATACCATAGGTCTCCAACAGAACATAAAACAACATACCAAATTATAACCTTTTTACATTAAAACTCAAATCTCAATTCTTCAACCAGAAAGTTACCACTCACTAGTTTCGGACTTATATGACTTGATCATCCCTATTCATGACTGTAGTTCTTCTTTAATCTTCTAACATCGAATTTAGCTTATTAATCATCCCTATTCATGACTATATATTCTATAAGGATATTATGTTTTATCATATTCCCAAGAGTTTTCTGCCAAAGTTTCTTTTATCTCTGTCTTTCAACTAATATTTAAATTTTTGGAGTATCCTTTTCTTTCAAGATGCCTCTATCTCTTTAATCTCGAAAACTTCTCTTATCTCCTAACAATCTTATCCAACAATCTCAGAAATTTTTGCTTAGGACCTTTAGGCCATCAAGAATAAACCAGAATTGGGTTTTTAGGAGCTGTAAGTGGGCTGCGTGGGTTTTCAGAAGCAGCAGGCAGTGGGTTTTCAAAAGTTGATGCTGATGCCCCCCCTTGAGGACTTGTTATCTGGGATTCAATAGTGTCAGACATTGGAAGAGAGATGGTGGGATTCCAATGCTATATGCACTTGCAGTCTCCTCCGGAAGAGATGTATTAGGATGTAAAGGGTGATCCTCATAAAAGGTTAAATCAGGGGACACAAAAAACTTCCCAGAGGAGGGATAATGGCACTTGTAACCTTGTTGGGAAGGAGAATATCCAACAAAAATACACTTGAGTATTGTTTTTTTGGGGGGGGGGGGGGAATTGAAGTGGTTTGGTAAAAAGCTGTGAGAATAACTTTCCCCTAATAGGAATTAGGAACATAACTAGTGAACATCTTGGCTAGGGCAACCTCTAGAAGATGTCTGTTTTTTCTTTTATCCACCCTATTTTGTTGAGGGGTATGTGGACATAACTTTGATGGAATATGCCATGTTCGAAGAGATATTGAGTGAAATCATGAGAGAAATATTCATGGCCATTATCAATTTGAAAGACATGAATGGAAAATTGGAATATATTCAAGATAAGTTTGTGAAATTATTTGAAAATGCTACTAGCCTCGGATTTTTCTCTCATGAGATAAACCCAGCAAACCTTAGTATGATCGTTAATAAGGGTTATAAACCACCAAGTACTTGAGACATTTGAATGTCGGGTGGGACCCTAAATATCACTATGAATCAAATGAAAAAGGTTTAGATGGTTTGTAAGATTGTATAAGATAATGAGAGCAATGTTGTTTAGCAAGAGCAGATTGCTCACACTTAATAGAAGGTTGCTCTTTATTAATGAAAAGACATTGATACAAGAATTTTAGGTATGTAAAACTAAAGTGTCCTAGGCATTTATGCCACATCAGTGCATTGGCATTATAAGTTACAGTAAGAAATAGTTTATTTGTGGGAGGATTTTGAATGGCTGCACCATCTCTTGAAACATAGTAAAGGTCGTCTTTTTCCTTAGCATTGGCAATCATCATCCTTGAAGACTGGTCTTGAAAAACACAATAAGAAGGGAAAAATTTTACACTATAATTCACGTCTCCTATCAGTTTGCTAACTGAGAGTAAATTACACTTTAATTTGAGTAAATGTAGAACTGATTTCACCTTTAGTTTCAATAAACTAACTGTTCCATATCCCAAAGCAAGAGATGTAGTGCCATCAACCATAGAAATATTAATGGTAGTACTACAAGTTGTATAATCTGATATAAAATTAACCAAACTTCTCATATGATCAGATGCACTTATATCCACTATCCAAACATGTTCAAGAATCATTCGAGATATTAATGAGTACCAAAAAATACATTGTTGAGCAATTGTGGCTGTTGGCTAAGAAGTAGTAGGGCTTGAGTATTTTGTACTTGTGGTTTGATTTGGCAATCTGTAAAAGACTTCAATCTGCTCAGCTGATAGGTTTAGGTTTGTGTTTTTTCCGATTTTAGTAGGAGCTTCTGTAACATAGACTAAAAGTGTTGTTTCTTGTTTATATCCTGGCTTTTGTTGGCTTGCCATGAATCTTCCAGCACGTTTCACTTGTGTGGTAAGTTTATTACGGTGGTCACATCACTACTTATCCGTTCCTTGATCCCTAGACAAAGTGCCTTCTTTTTTGTTTTATTCAAGCACTGTAAACTTGCATAGTCACATTATTGCACGGCACAAATCCAATTTGTACCTAAATAATAGCCACTAATTTATGTGGCAATTTACATTGTAATGAATGTATATACAGTAAATTGTCCATGAAACAGAGATATTATATTATAGTTTTATCTCATATTTGTCATGAATATTATAATGCATGACAGATATTTCTTAAAATTGGTTTTTACTTGTCTAGGTTTCAATTGGAACTATGAGCTACTATCACATCCTCTTTTTTGTTGTCATAGCCTGGCATCCATATAATGTGATTTCTCTCATAATGGTTGGATAAGCTTCGATGGGGCACCATGCATCCTAGTAAAATTATGTATTGCATGGCATACTTTGGAAAAGCATTTTTATGCTCCATATTAAATGATGTCATTCTTTTGTGTATCTAGAAGTGTCCTTTTCGTTAATACACTAAAACTTTATCCAAGGACATTGCATAAGAACGAGTATTGGTAATTGAATCATCTTTCCAGACCACGAAGTTGTCATGGCACTCCCTTAGGTGCATGTCATAACTTCAGCTGGCTTTCTTTTAGATGTTCTATTTTTGCACGTTTGCACCTCTGTGCTTCTTTTATAGTTTATATGCTGAATATTCACTGCTCACACCTTCAGGCTTCAGCTGTTCTTCCATTTTTTCCCTTCCGTTCTTTCTTTCTTCTATTTTTTGCCTTTCTTCTAACAGCTTCAGCTGTTAGACAACTTCTGTTTTCCAGTTCAGGTTTTTCTTTATGCTGCATCGTTTTCTGTTTTCTCTTCCCAGTAAGTGCTGCATTATTTTTCTCTTAAGTACAACTCCATAGACCTATAGATTATTTGTGATCTTTTATTTTTGCAATTTGTATTTCATTTTTCTCGCTCTTCATTTTATGAATTTGTTCATTTGTGTCGAAATTTGAAACAATGCATCTTTTTAATGTTCGAGACTTCTCGTACTTTGTTAAAATAATATTAGTCGTTATTATCCTGTTGGTTATTTGAACATTCATGATTATATGAGTTTCTCATTTACCTCTTTATAATTACATATCCAGACTAATGGTACCTTATAGTTGGTGATGGTGTTTTGTTTTGTTTCTGTTTTAATTCTTTCTTCACTCTATATATGCCTTTATAATTTGCTTTGTTTACTAACATATTGGCTATAAGTTTATCACTTCTTATGACATATAATTGTTCTTTCTTTCTCTCTTGTCATTTGAAGTATGAAAACAATGACTTCTTATGATGTTTACATAAAATTGATGGCATATATACGTATATATTGAGCATATATTTTAAGCATGTCTGTGGCGTGCTGTGTTTTGGATTTTTATTTTTATTTTTTTCAAAATTGGACACACAGCATGTCCATGTGTTTGTACTTCATAGACTTGTATGTTAATGGATGATGAAAAAGAAGGATAAGTGATGAAATAAAGTTACCATATGGTTGAGTGTGATTTACTTTGAAAGGGGAGGCTAGGTATTCCAAACCTTACAAGCCACCAGAGGGCATCCATCTAGTGGAGGACCATTGGCGTGCGGGAAAGAGAGAGGAAGAGGTGATAGAAAGAGAGATGAGAGATGCAATTAAGGGGGGTGAGGCAATACAGGCAAAACAGTAATTTACTGTGATCTACTTGGTTATTGCCAGTTCTTATAACTTGGGGCATGTTTGTGTTTTTCCTCCCAAATTTTAGATGTTAAAAGAGAAATTCATGCAAGTATATAAAACAACATTAGGGGTATCCCTATTTAAATTTCAGTATTCTAAAACGTGCTAGGTGCTAGTCGAGCGGCAGACGGAGGCCTAGTGCCTAAGGTGCCGCCTAGGAAAAATGTTGCTTGCTTGCAAGTAGCAAGGAGGACGATAGAAGGCTGCTTGGCGAAGATGGCACAACAAGTAGCAAGGAGGAAGATGGCCATACGTACCAGAGGAAGAAGAGCAAGAACCGATAGGGTGAGAGGCCCGATCGGCGGCGAGCGAGAGAGAGAGGGAGAGATCGGCAGCAAGAGAGAGAGACAACAAGATCGGCGTGCGAGAGAGAGAGAAAGAAACGACGAGATCGGCGGCGACGATAAGTCTGATGAGAGACAGTGAACGGGAAAGCAAGAGAGAATGGGAAAGCAGCGAGAGAGAGTAATGACGAGAGAGAGAGGGAATGATAATCGACCCAGGCAGCTAGGTGTCGATCGGGCCCAACAGTGCCTAGGGGTGCCGATTTGGACTGATTTGCGGCGACCGCCTTTTAAAACACTGATAAATTTAATTGTTGGGTAATACCATAAATTCTACTATATAATATTATAAAAGTTGATCTGATATAATTGTTATTTACTTTTTAATGTTTTTCTATTTTATCAATTTTTTGTACTCTTTTAATAATGGGGTTTTTACTTGAATAATATTATTTTAAAAACTATTACTAAAATAGTATTGATCCAAATATATATTTATCAACAGAGTAGTGAATTGCCACACAAGCATGCCACGGGGGCATGAGGTGTTGCGTGGTAGGCATAGAAATGATGCTCTCAGGAAGAGAGAGCGTTTTTATAGTTGGGTTAAGAATCGCTCCTTAGTTTTGTACAATTTTCGGTAATGAAAGTATAGAAACACTCATAGGAAGAGTGTTTCTATACTTAACCATTACCACAATCATGAAAAAGAGTATTTATATGCTTAGCCCAACTGCAAAAACCTATAAATGATGCCCTCTCCATTTTACAAACAATAAATAAACATTCACCAACTAGAAGAAACATGTAATTGATAAATGAAATCAACTAACAAAATATGACACTTGAAACAAATTCTATAATTGACAAACAAGCATTCACCAAAAGCATAACACAAACTTGTAATGTAAAACTCAAAAACAAAAAATAGAAGACATCAATTTCGTATATACTCCAAAGGACAATGTTTACAAAGATCTAACAAGGAAACTGTAGGAAGTGGGAGACAAATAATCCCATAAATTATAGAATCTAATGGCGAACAAAGGATCCACAAATTATGAGAGGGTTAGTGATGTTGTTGTGTATATAAGATATACTAGGTTGATTAGGTTTAGTGTGTGAAGATATCATTGTATTCCATATTGTTTTGTTTGGTTATATGGTATTAGAGCCACCCGCAGCCGCCGTCAATCTGCCACTACTCTAGTAGACGAGTCAACCGTTGTTGTCAAGCGCCTATAACGGAGAAGACGAAGGTTCTCTCGCTTCCATCATCGTCGGTAACCGTTAAGCGCCGCCGCCCTTCCTAGTCCAATCGTCGTGCTAGCCTTCTGCCATAGGCCTTTACGACCATCGTTTGCTCCTGCCACCACCGCCATCGACGTCGCCGACCTAGGATCGGCCAACCCCCGAAATCTAGCCACCATTGTCGCCGCCACGCGTCGCCATTAGATCTAACCACCTAGATTGTTTGTTGCTCCGATCTTTCTTTCCAGTACTCAAATCACTGACACCGTCGCCACCATTGGACTTCTCTCTCTTAGATCTTCCAGATCTCAATGGTTTCGTCACCATCCACCATCGCCGACCACCACCGCCTTTTGTTAACCTCGTCAGTGCTCCAGCGAGCCTCTACTGCTGCTCACTGCCTTTCCATCCCGATCATTTTCTTTGTTTTTCATGGAAGCCTATTAGACCGTCGGTCTTAGATCTGGTTTGCAGCAACCCTTTGATTTTTGACCAGAAGACCACCTCCACCAACTTGAATACCAATGACCACCATTACCGATAAAATGACCAAATCCACTTCATCCATAGAGGAATCGACTAATATTTCGACTGTCTCAAACCCCCAATTATCCTTAGTACCTGGTCATTCTGAAAATCCCTTAATACAAATCACCTCTCATAAATTAAATGGGAGCAATTTTAGAGAGGTATCAATCAGTATTGCTTGTGATCAAGGGAAGAGAAAAGATAGGATATTTAATAGGAGCAACGATAGTACCTCCATCAGATTTTGTCGCCTATAGTGTATGAGAAACAAAAAACTCAATTGTGATGACATGGTTGATAAACTCAATGGAGCAAAAGATTGGGTGCTTGTATCTGTTCTACTAAACAACAAAAAAAGTGTGGGATGTAGTGAAAGAGATGTACTCAAATCTCGAGGATATATCTCAAAGTTTTGAAGTTAGCTCTAAAATTCGAAACACTTGACAAAGTATACTATCTGCTATCGAGTACTTTAATACGCTCTCAGAACTGTGGCAACAAATCGATTTGTTTCATAATGTTGAGATCGAATATGTAGTCCTGTACAATAAGATGGTAGAAAAAGATCGAATATTCGATTTCTTACGAGGCCTGAATCAAGACCTTGATGACGTTCGAGGACAAATACTTGGCACAAAGCCTCTACCAAAACTAAATGAGGTGTTTGCTAAAGTCCGGCGTGAAGAAACAAGGAAGAAAGTGATGACATCTCCAATATAGCCCTTATCCATCGGGATAGTAGTCCAGGGATTTGCTTTAACAACAAACCGAAATGAAGGATACAATCCAAAGGAACTTCTAAAAATAACAAACGATTGTAGTGTGAGCATTGTAAGAAGCCCAACCATACTAAAGACATGTGCTGGGATATTCATGTCAAGCCCCCAGATTGGAAGCCATGAAGCCAAAGGAGAAAGAATGCCTATGTGGCTAAGATAACAACTGGTGCAGCCTCTCAACCATTCACAGTAGAGCAAATGAAAATTTTTCAAAAATTGATAAGACTTTCTCACCAGTTACAAATGCCTCCGAAACTGTCCCATCAATCTCCTACTAGCTTTGCAGCCCTTATATCACATAAAGGTATTTTTTTCTTATTGTCATGTAAAGACTCAAATGATCCTTAGATAGTGGACATAGGTGCTACTGACTATATGACAAGCTACAATATAAGATTCGGTAACTATCAATCATGTAAGGAAAATGTTAGTATTATTGTAACAGATGAGTCCGTGTACACAGCAACAGGGAGAAGAGATACGGAACTCAATGGGTTGAAATTGAATTGAGTTCTTCATGTTCCTAGTCTGTAGTGCAATTTACTTTCAGTGAGTAAATTAACCAAAGATTTGAACTGTTCAGTAACATTTTTCCCTTCTTGTTGTAAATTTCAAGATTTGACATTGGAGAGAACGATTGGGAATGCTAAGTAGCGAAATGGTCTCTATAACTTGTTAGGTGTTAGCTCTCCTTCAAGTCCAAAGTTACTTACTGTTTTTTCCTTGGTTTCTAATTTCAATGTTCTGTTGTGGCATCATAGATTAGGTCACCCGAGTTTCTCTTATCTAAAGCATTTGTATACTCATTTGTTCATTAATAAAGATCGTTCATCATTTCAGTGTGATTATTGTACTCTTGCTAAATAAACCCGTGCATTTTATCCACCTCACACATACAAACCTTCTACTCCATTCCATTTAATTCATAGTGATGCATGGAGACCACCACGAGTGTTAAATTTAACCGGGGAACGATGGTTTGTTATCTTTATTGGTGACCATACTCGGGTATGTTGGATTTACTTGATGAGAGAAAAAATTCGAAGTAATTACAATATTTAAACAATTCCACAAGCTTGTTAAAAATGTTTTCCAATCATCTATCCATATTTTTCGAACAGATAATGATAGAGAGTATTTCTCCCATGAACTAAATGAATATCTCCAAGAATATGGGATACTTCATCAAAGTTCATGTGCATATACTTCTTAACAAAATAGGGGGGGGGGGTTGAGAGAAAAAATCGTCACCTATTGGAAGTTGCTCGATCTATCATGTTTGATAGTCATGTTCCACACTCCTTTTGGGGTGAAGCAATTCTTACATCAGCATTCCTTATCAATCGTGTTCCCTCCAAAGTCCTTCAATACCAAACATCCCTTAGTGCACTGTTGTCTGTCTTTACTTCCTCTCGGGTTCATAATTCTCTTAAACCTCGTGTGTTTGGGTGTGTGGTATTTGTTCATAATGTTCAATCCAACCGGGGCAAGTTTGATCCTAAAGCTCTCAAATGTGTCTTTCTTGGTTACTCCTCCACACAGAAGGATTATAAGTGCTATTATCCTTCTATAAAACAATTTCTGATCTCGTGTGATGTTTCCTTTGTTGAGGATCAAACTTTTTACCCCTAAGTTTCTCTCTAGGGGGAGAATAATACTCAAGGAGACAAACATTGGGAACCTAATTTCTTTGAGCTCTTCCCTTTGATCTCATCATCTTTTCCTTCCCAATTTGATTCTAAGTCCAAAGAAGGTGGTGATGCAGGTCAATGGGAGAATCTAACACTATAGACCTAAAACCAATTTTGGTTTACTCTAGGAGACCACAAACTCTAATGCAAACTCAAGAGTATGAATCGATGGCAGATCCCATTACTACGGATAATCAAGAAGATGATGAGAAAAATGAGCTATGTTGTGAGGAAGAAGAACCTATCAATAACATTAATATTTCGATTGCCATAAGGAAGGGGGTAAGGTTTTGTACGAGAAATTCCAAGTATCCTATATTGCATATACAAAGTTATCAAGAAATTTCAAAGCCTTTGTTGCAAAGATTGATGACATTCATGTTTCTGAAAATGTTCATGAGGCACTTCAAGATCCAAATTGGAAGAAAGTTGTGCTAGAAGAGATGAAGGCATGGAATGATAATGAAACTTGGGAGATGGTGAAGTTACCAGAAGGGAAGAAAACAGTTGACAGTAAATGGATCTTCTCAGTGAAGTATAAACCAGATAGAACTATAGAACGGTATAAGGCAAGGCTAGTAGCACAAGGTTTTACTCAAACCTATAGGATTGATTATGAATAAACTTTTGCACTAGTCACCAAGCTTAACTTAATCAGAGTTCTTTTGACTATAGCTGTTAATTCAGATTGGAGACTGCACCAACTTGACATTAAGAATGCTTTTCTCAATGACATATTAGAGGAAAAAGTATATATGAGAGTTCCTCCTAGATTTGAAGAAAATGGAGTCCCAGACAAGGTATGTAAGCTAAAAAAAACCCTTTATGGTTTGAAACAATCATCTCGAGCTTGGTTTACAGGGTTCAACATTGTTATGAAGGATCTTGGATTCAACTAAGGTCAAGCTGATCACACCTTATTTGTGAAGAAGAATAAGTTAGGAAAACAAACAATACTCATTGTATATGTTGATGATATGATAATCACAGGTGATGATAAAATGGAGATTGTAAATCTCAAAAAAAGACTTCAAGCTGAATTCATGGTAAAAGATCTTGGGGAACTTAGAAACTTTCTTGGAATAGAGGTTGCAAAAAGTCACAAAGGGATCTTCATCTTACAAAGAAAGTACACACTTTACTTACTTAAGGAGACATAAAAACTTGGGTGTAAACCTTCTAGTATGCCATTGGAACGTAACTGGAAACACAAGGTTTCAGATAGTGATCCTCTAGTGAATAAAAAAAGCTATAAGCATTTGGTAGGAAAACTCATCTACCTTTCACTCACAAGACTAGATATTGCTTTTAGTTTGAACGTGGTAAGTCAATTCATGCATGCTCCCACAAAAAGGCACATGGAGGCAGCAAACCAGATTCTGAGGTATTTAAAGGAAAGTCCTAGAAAAGGGTTATTATTTAAAAAGACTAGAGTTAGGGATGACGTTGGTTTTCAGATATAGACTGGGCATGAGATGTTGATGATAGTAAGTCAACAACTGGGTATTGCACAAAAGTGTGGGGTAATCTAGTGACATGGATAAGCAAAAAATAGTCTGTGGTTGCCCGAAACAGTGCAGAAACAAAGTATAGAGCCATAGCTCAAGAAACATGTGAACTTATTTGGATATCGAGATTAATGGCAGATTTAAAGATGCTAGTAACATGGCCTATGAAGTTTTTTAGTGACAACAAATCAGCTATCAGTGTAGTCCATAATCTAGTTCAACATGATCGGATGAAACATGTGAGGATTGATAGAAATTTCATCAAGACTGAGATTAAGAATGTGACTATTGCCTTGTCATACATTCTTACCAAGTCACAAGAAGCTGATGTTCTAATCGAAGTTCTTCAAAAATCAAGTTTCGATATCTACATTAGTAAGCTGAGAATGACTGACATTTATTCTTTAGCTTGAGGGGGAGTGTAGGAAGTGAGAGACAAATGATCCCACAAATTATGGAATCTAATAGGGACCAAAGGATCCACAAATTATGGGTTGTGTTTTTCTGTTTTTTTTTGGTTTGAATAATGAGAAGGTTAGTGATGTTGTTGTGTATATGTATAGGTTGATTAAGTTTAGTGTGTGAAGATATCATTGTATTCCATATTGTTTTGTTTGGTTATAAACCTAACTATATAAACTCAACTTGACAGACGTGTGTTCGTCTTTATCTTGTGTGGTCGAATGGGTCTTTGTATGCCAGTCTCGATACTGCCTAAGTGTGACATGTCAGTCTAATGGTGCTGGACATATTAATATGTGATGGTGACCCCCTTGAGTCGACAGGTGCGACTATATATCAGTCTAATGAAGCCTAAAGGCCTAGGTGTCGATGGAAACTGTGACTTGGGTTGATGGTGGTGGAGACATATGTGTTGTGTCCATCTCATTTATTATCAACTTTTCCTCCTATTGATCCATATTGTCACCATTTATGTAAATATGGGTATCCTCGCCATGGTGACAAGTGACTCTAACTATGGTTGTGACTGTGGTGTGACTAGCATCTGTGGGGCTGGGTTGATATCACTTGCAAACTGAGTGACCTGTATCCACCTCAAAAGCTACCACCGATAGGTGCTAATACCTAACATAGCTTGTTATGCTTCCTTATGGGTTAGACCATTTAATACATTTAAGGCGATGGCATGTTGTCATATGCACGCACAATACCAACCTCTTGTAAATAAAAAAATATAAAAAATAAACGTTTTAGGGAACTAGGAATAATGCAAACAGAGGAAAAAAAAATATTAAGTGGAAATGTATTCGTACCATGGCATGCCTAAACCCATCCTTTGATTGGATTGTCATTGATCGAGGATTGACAATAGAAGACAATGTGATATGCCTATATTGCATCATATATGGCCCAAAGCGTGGTATGTGGAATAGGTTTGGGTGACTGTGAACTATAGATTTATGATGGTCATGCCACAAGTCCATGAATCGATTGTGGTGTGCTCCCAATTCTAGTGGTGTTTGCCTCATCTTTTCTTGTTGTGTAATGCCACCTCCATATCTTTGGTGGGAGGAATGTCTTGCCTAGGCCTTTTGATTGAAACAGGCATGCTTGGCAGTAGGGCAGTTGAGACACCCATTGAACCAAACCATAGAATTGGGGCTGATTCTGAAGAAGGGACAGTGGATAAGGGTTCATATCAATGACTAGTAAGGAGACTTATTTATTTGTCATATACTCAACCAGATATAACTTATGTCGTGAGTGTTGCTAGCCAATTTATGCATGATCCTAGAGGAAGCCATCTCAAGGCTGTCCATAAAATTCTCCACTACCTTAAGGGGTCTCTAGGTAAGGGTGTTCTGTTTCAAAGGGCTAACAACTTGTCTTTAGAAACATTCATAGATGTTGATTATGTCGGGTCACTTATGGATAAGAGATCCACCTCAGGCTATTGTATCTTCTTGGGGGGAAACCTTATTTTACTTGAAGGAGCAAAAAATAGATTGTGGTGGCAAGATCGAGTGCTGAAGCTAAGTTCAGATCTATGGCTTTAGGTATTTGCGAACTTCTTTGGCTAAAAATTATCCTAATAGATTTGAAAATTCAGTGGTAAGCACGTATGAGACTTTATTGTGACAATACGTCTGCCATGAGTATAGCACACAACCTGGTTTAACATGATAGGACTAAGCATGTTGAGGTTGATAGGCATTTCATCAAGGAAAAGCTTGAGAGTGAACTGATCTGCACCTCTTTGTTCCTACCAGAGGGCAGTTAGCAGATGTTCTAACTAAAGGCTTAGCGGGTCAAGTTTTCCACAAGATATTGAGCAAGATAGGAATGCATGAAATACACTCACCATCTTGAGGGGGAGTGTTAGAAAATCAACAAGTGAATTATTCCTTCCTATCGTGGATTCTTTCCTATTACCATGTGTATCGTGCATTGCTGATTTCATGCAAATTACTTGCTGCTTATTGTTCTGATTTGTATTCTTGTATTTCATTATATTTTACCATTGTAGGATCTTTCCTTTATTGTACATATTTCCTAAGTTAGTTTAAGAAACTTTCTCTCATTAGGTAGCTGCCTATTCAGATTGATAGGAACCATACATGGGGTTTACAATTGAAGGTAAATAAGATCGGATTATTTTGTTCTTCCTTTTATTAACACATACAAACACCACTGTGCTCTTGACAACCTACTGCCTCAAATTACAAGTGGAACCATGCCCAACTACCATTATTCTCGATCATTCCCATGAACAACCATTACAATCAAGAAAGTTACTTTCTACTTCTCGTAAAGGTGTGTCCTGTCTATGTTGCTCACTAGTTGACAATGTGCAAAACCACTAATACATGGACCAAATGACCAAAACATACTAGAAAAGTAAATAACATTTGGAGAGGGGTGTGGAAAAGTACACATTTCAATCAAAGCACCCGAGTTTGCTCTGCAAATGGCTTGGCTCATGAGTTGCAGCTCATTGTGAGATTCCTCCCAACTACCAATTATCGGTGCAATTGCCCTCTATTTCTCATCCCATGCCTTTCAGTAGCTCACATGCTACTAAAACCTTTCAAGGATGTGTTGTTGTAAAATGCCACATGGCACAAGGATCTCTACGGGCTTCAACATCAAACCCTTCACTATATGAGCAAGGTAACCAACATTCAAGTGGCAATGATCACTACTCATTATCGCATTCAAACATGTGTGACCCCTTTGTATAATGTAATCTTCCAAGGACTCGTGACATCCTTCTTCATTGCCCTAAGTTTGTAAGGGCATATGTCAAACTGCTTGGACTTCACATACCACATACTCTTGTTTGAGTGCATGGTGACATATGTTTTACAATCTTACACAAAATATGTCTTCATAGCATATAAGACTTGTTTGTCCTTGAACTCTAATCCTTCTTGAGGTGCATGTGAACTTTGACCCGCTTCCATCTTGTTGTTCCACCTTACCTTGTCAACCCAATCATCTGTCAAGAATTCAAGGTCTTGATAGGTAGTGTGATGACCAACCCTCGATCCTATGATCGCCTCGTCCACATGGTCAGATCTATGATCTACTCCCAAATTCACATCATCCTAAACGGATTCATTGTCAACATCTAAGGTCTCCAACATAGCATTCACATCCCCATCCTTGTTATTAGGGTTATTGTCAAGAATATTGTTTGGAGTCAAGTGAAACATGTCAAATAAAATATCATCTTCTCCACATTATGGCATGCATCAGTATTTTCATGATAGTCTACTAATCTCCATTCCTATGCCACTTGGCATGCACAAACTAACCACGAATCTCATATGGTGCATACCCCCCAATACTCAAGGTAAGTGATATATTGTCATATGGCTCTGTGGGCCTATTTGAGGTATAAAACATCACATTAGTTGCGTTGTGTGCTGCTAGACAACTTTCTACTTGGATAACCCTTGACCTCTTCATAGATTATCTTGTTTTCTTAGTTAAGTAGATGCATAGAAACTTCGAACACATCTATTGCAGACCATTCAACGAATTATCATCCTTTATTATCATATCCTTGAACGCTCCATCACCTGGAGTTGTGCCCAAGTTAATCCCCAGCTTGTCACATGTTACTTGAAGTAGTTCTTCATACCTCTCTCCGTTCTTTATTTTGAACATTTTTTGGTCTTCCCTAACATACATCATGCCATGTTAGGCAAAATGTTCCCAGTGTCCATTCCAACACGCAACCCTTTTTATTTAAAAGCATGCTCGGCAACCCTGGGGTAGGATTGCAAAGTCATTGCATGTGTACGGAAAGGGAAGGATCAAATAACAAGGAAAAAAAAAGTGGGAGGGAGGGACCGAAGAGTACATAACTGAAAGGCGTTTCTTGCAATACGTATCTGTTACAGTCCTAATGTCATGTACCGATGAATGCCCCCATCTTTATTCTTTTATAGGGTGGAAAGAGCATTCCGATCGATGCCAAAACATTACACATCTCAGAAAATAAGGTTGTGGATGAGCCAGTTGGCGGTGAGGCTGAGGTTCCCCTAACGAACGCTATTATAACCTTAGTGAGATACATATAAATTATATCCATATGGGCCAACATTATGCTAAGTGCCATCAATTATTTAGTGACTATATATATATATATATATGTATGTATGTGTTATGGGGGATAGAACCAAGGTTTTCTTTCTTTCGCCAGCCAGCCTCCTATATATGTATATATATAATTAGAGCAAATAAGAAGAAAAGGAATCTTCTTGTTGCAGAGAAGGTGGCACAGCACCGCTATGTGTGTTGGCGCAAGGATAAGTGTGCAGCCTGGCAAATGGGTCTTCTTCCGGCATCATCGTCGTCGTCAACATCTGCTGCTGCTGCTGCTGCTGCTCTGGTGGCTGGCAGAGGATCTGATCATATGCATAAACATTTTCCGATAAGTGTTTGGATTTTGACATTTTGAGTATTTCATTTAATAACTGAGGTTTTTCTCTTTTTGATTCTTGTACCTCTTTCCCCACGAACTGGTTTCCCTCTCGCATCTGTTTCTCGTGTTCCTAGGTAATTATAGAAACAAACAAAAGTTAGAGAGTCTATGGATATGCACGTACTTGTTTTATGAGTTGATAAATAAATATATACCAACATGCATGTTTCATGGTTAAATTCCTAGTATTATTGCACCATATAGTGTGAGTATTTCGGTTTTGGTTTGATATATATGTCCTGCAACAACTCCTGGCGTCTGTGTGTGCACGCATCTAATCTGGCTCCTCCTACTTAGATGCAAGTATCAACTTCTTCTTTATTGTTCTTGACTTTGAGTTTGATTCAGTCAAAGTGCAAGAATTTTTACTGCAGGTATGCACTTTCTTACTTCAAACTTTTTTCTTGGTGTTTTGTGACTCTTAAATGTTGATGGATCACGTTTTCACATCCACTTGTGTAAAAAAGAAAAATGGAAATCTACTTCCATTAATAGTTTAAGCAATCAAATGCATGCTACTTTGTGGTTTATACAGAAAGTAGGGAGAGTTTTGTTCTCTTGCCAGCAGATTTAGTTGATATGAGGCAGAAGGGAGAGATGCATAGAGTTTGATAAAAACCCTACAGAGGCAAGTAGAGGTGCAATAGGCTTATGCAGTTAAAAAGTAGTGTTCAGAAGCAGAACCAAGCAAGCGCATTCGCTTGCGGCTTGGGCAAAGTCATCCAAAATATATGCCCATCTCCACCCATCTTATATTCCTCCAACTGTTTCTGGAATTTATGTAGCAGATAATCGGGATGTCATTGATAGGAAATCTTTTGTAGGCTCTTGTAGGAATTAAGAGACAATTGCACAGCAGAGCTAGGATAGTGAAGCTCTGCTCTTCCACTCCTTGTAATCTGTTCACTTTTGAGTTCTTATGGAAAGAAAGAAAGAAAGAAAGAAAGAAAAGGTATAGTGTTCTCCAATCCCACCTAGTGGATATTAAGGTTGTTATTGTAGTAGTAGTAATAGTGATGCCTGAATAATCTTGAAGTAACAAAATTTATTATTTGGACATGATCATCTCAGCCTCAGGTTCCAATGGTGAGGGACAATGGGTTATTATTGCCATAATTTTCATTACGAGTAACCTAATCGCAGATTATGTTCACCTTAAACATAGATTTAAAATAGGAGAGATCTTTATCCTCAATTACAGTATGGAGTACGTAAGAGTCAAAATCTGTTAGGAAAAATAATGATCTTATATGACTGAAAATGGAGATGACTGAAGAATCAGAAATCTATAACCTAACCTCGTTTGTAAGAGTAAGGTGATGTGATCATGATAATAATTTGTACATGGTCTTGTCATAATTTTCCCCTATAGATTTTGTATCAAGGTGAACTGCTAATAATATAATCCCCTCTCTCTTCCTGAAATTTTCAGATTCCAATTGTACAGTCTATTCTGGTTACCTAGGAACTATAAAGACCATATGAACTCCTTAAAACACTTGTAGGACTTGGATATGTTGCTAATGAACAAAGGATGGGCTTTCCATCTTGCTGTGGGCTGTCTGATGGTTCCACTAAACCTTGATCTATGCAATCAAACTGGCATTCTTTTTGTGCAAAAGTTCATCTCCTGTTCAACTAAATGAAGTGATTTTAGCTTAAATTTCTTTGAATTTGATCCACTTGAAACATACTATACGTCTTCAACAGAACATAAAACAGCATACCAAATTATAACCTTGTTACACTCAGTTTCAGTCAGAAGGGCTGCTCTTCCTGCTTTAGTCGATCAATGCGGAAGTACCTTTTGCAAACTCAAATCTCAATTCTTTAACCAGAAAGTTACCAGACTTAATCATCCCTATTCACGACTATAGCTCTTCTTTAATCATCTCACATCGAATTTAGCTTATTAATCTTCCCTATTCATGACTATATAATCTATGAGGATACCTAAGAGTTTTCATCCAAAGTTTCTTCTATCTTTGTCTACCTTTTTTTTTATTTTTTATTTTTAACTACAGACTTCTCTCCATCCACTCTCCTCAGGCACCTCAGTGGTTTTTTTTTTCAAACTATTTGGATTAAAAATGTTTAAACTGAATCCTTAGTCAATCCAATTTCTGATAGGGGCAGTTGACAATTGAATCCGATTTTTCACATTGTCAAGATCTTTTGAAAATATACTCTATTCAATAAATTGCAGAATCAGAATTTTTGCTGTATTATTAGATATTGAATCATATTTGTAAGATGTATTATGTGTGCCAAAATGGTGGGCAAGTGTTACCCTATAACATATTACACATAATGTAGAAAATGTAAAGGCTTGTGTTGAATCTCTTGGTACTTGTCAGACTTTTGGTACTTATCTTGCATCACTTCTCTTATGCTCTCATAGAATATTTCATGCAATCCCAAATGCCATTTTTTTTTCCTGATGCTTATTGCTAGTAATTGCTTCCCTGGTCCAATTTTCTGGTTCAACCATAAACATCAAATCTCCAGACCTTCTCTTTTGATGACATAAAACATGTCTATGCATGTGGGTCTCTCTCAATGGGCTAATTCAAAAGTGTTTCATATAATCAAAAAAAGCCAGGCCTTGAACAAGTACTCATGCAAGGTGGAAAAGGAAATTCTGATAGGATGTAAAGCATTTTATGTACCCATAATATTGGCTGGAGAAGAGTCACAAAGAAGAATACCTTTTCATAGAGAGCCGTTACAGCTTCCTTCATTTTTTGTGACTGCAAAAAATTTATGCTTGATAAGCATCACCATCAACGTACTTTCTGGTAATCAGCTTTTGCTGTCTTCACAGTTTTTAATTCCATAGACAATGTGAAATTTAAACCAAACTAAAAAGCAAGATCCTATCCTCAAAATTCACAAAGAATCTAAGTTATAGAAAAAAGGAAGGAAATATATATGATCTCTCTCTCTCTCTCTCTCATACGCATATGCACAGTAATAGTAAACAGAATTCTCATGACCATATTCACAATAGGGCCAATACAGCCCCCCAACCGCAATCATTGAACAAGATATAATGGTTGGTCATATAGGTTAATAGTGGTCTGTGTGTTCATCCACAAATTAGGTAACGGACATCCAGAAGCTCACTATTATAAAACAAATATGACACATTATCATCCTCATGATTACAGAACACATGACACTTTCTTTTAATCAGTATATCTTTTAAGGTGGTTTTGTCTTCGCCTCACTAAATTGTAGCCAATTTGCAACATGAATTCTTGGGATAAGTGGTACGCATATCAGGTGTTTGCCTCATGATTAAAAAACAAACATGAAATTAATGTGTAAGTTTTTGTTTTTATTTTTATTTTTTACGGATTATGCCAGGAGCAGATATTTAATAAATTATTATGACAATTAAAAAAATTGGCCCTACATAGAGCGTTATGGAGAAAGTGGATCCATGTAAGGCTCAAGTAGTGGGGGAGATGAGTTCAATTGTATCCTATTATTGTTGAAATAAGCTGAATCTTAGAAAAGCTTACTTGATATTTTATAGAATTCGAGTATGGGATATATCTACATGAGAAACTACCTAAACCATCTCCCAAAAATCAGGAACAGATTTAAATTGGGGTTAGAAAAAAAAAACAAATCAACAAATATTTAAATTTCTAGAGTTATCTTTTTCTTTCAACCTGCCTGATCCCTTTAATCTCGAAAACTTCTCTTATCTCCTAACTACAACCTTATCCACTAATCTCGAACATTCCTTCTACCTATTCAAACACTCCCTCTCAAGTTGGTTAATAAATATTCGTCATCCCCACCTTGCCAATAAGTGATTCAAAACCTGGTCTTCCCATAGCTTTTATAAGCACATTAGCAATTTGACTTTTTGAAAGAATATAGAACAGATTGATTCCTTCTTCTTCAATTTCCCGCTTTATAAAACTTCGATCAATTCTCACATGCTTCATTCGATCATACTGTACTGGATTATTGACAATACTAATTGTTGATTTACTATCACTGTACACTCTTGTTTATTGTGACAAAGGAATATGTAAATCTTCCGTCAATCTTTCTAATCAAATTACTTCACAAATCTCTTGAGCTATTGTTCGAAACTTTGCTTCAACACTTCTGTTGGCAACAACTATCTGCTTTTTACTTCTCCACATAACCCAATTTCCCCACAACTTAGTGCAATAACCTGAAGTTGATTGGTTATGTTCAATAGACCCGGCCTAATCTGCATCAACAAAACCTTTAATTCATTCTTTTGTATTTTTCAAAAATAAAAGTCCCTTTCTCGGTGTCCCTTTTAGATATCTTAGGACATGGATAACAACATTCATATGTCTTTGGGTAAGAGGATGCATATATTAGCTTATCACACTCACTGCATAGGCTATATTAGGGCATGTAAAGGATAAATAAATTAATTTTCCCACCAACTGTTGATATATTTCTTTTTCTATTGGTGCATCATCCTTGATTTCTCCAAGTTTCCAGTTCTTTTCAAGGGGTGTTTCGGCAGGTCTACAACCTAGCATACCTGTTTCCTTCAAAAGATCTAGTGTGTATTTTCTTTGTGAAATGAAAATACCTGCTTTACTTCGAGCCACCTCTATTCCTAGAAAATATCTCATAGTTCCTAGGGTTTTAACTTCAAATTTAGCTCTCAACTGCTTCTTTAGACTCTATTTCCTGTATATCATCTCCTGTCACTATGATATCATCCACATATAAAATTAAGATAACATTCTTTCCATTTGCTACATGTTTTGTAAACAATGTATGGTTCGCCTGCCCCTGTTGATATCCTAATTGATTAAGAGTCATACTTAACTTCTTAAACCATGCTCTTGGTGATTATTTCAACCCATATAAAGACTTCTTAAGTTTACATACCTTTCTAGCTTCCACTTCTTGCTTAAATCTAGGAGGAACCCTCATATAGAGTTCCTCATCCAGTTCTCCATTGAGGAAGACATTTTTAATATCTAATTGAAGTAGAATCCATTCTAAATTGACAACAAGAGAGAGTAATACTTAGATATAATTTAATTTAGCCACGGGAGCAAACGTCTCTTCATAGTCAATCCCATAGGTTTGGGTGAAATCTTGGGCCACCAATCTAGCCTTATATCCATCAATACGCCAATCTGCACGATATTTCGCTGTGAATACCCATTTACACGTGGCCACACTTTTGTTCAAGGGTAACTCTACTATGTCCCATGTATTGTTGCCAACTAATGCTTTCATCTCCTCTAAAACAACAGCTTTCCACTTTGGATTCTTCAAAGCACATTGGATAGTCTTAGGAATTTCAATATTGTCTATACTTGCAATAAAGGCCCTGAATTGTGGGGACAACTTTGAATAAGCCAAATGATTAGAAATAGGGTACTCAGCCTAAGACCTTACCCCCTTTTGAAATGCTATAGGAACAACTAGATCATCAACCATGGTAGTGTTGTCCTTGGGTGGACTAGGCTCTGGACCCAATGCTTGGCTGTGCTGAGGACCTTTAGGCCATCGAGAATAAACTAGAAGTGGGTTTTCAAGAACTGTAAGGGAGGTGTCAAGAGCTATAAGTGGGCTGAGTGGGTTTTTAGGAGTAGCTGGTAGTGGGTTTTCAAGAGTTGATGCTGATGCTCCCCCTTGAGAACACACTAACGACTGGGATTCAATAGGTTTAGACATTGGAAGAGAGATGGTGGGATCCCAATGCCAATCCGCACTTGCAGTCTCCCCTGGAAGAGATGTATTAGGATAGAAAGGTTGATCCTCATAAAAGCTTACATTAGAAGACACAAAAAACTTTTGAGAGGGACAATAGCACTTGTAGCCTCTTTGGGAAGAGGAATACCCAACAAAAATACACTTAAGTTCTTTAGGCTCAAATTTTGTCAGGAAGGATTGTGGTTGTGAGCATACACGGTTCAGCCAAAAACCTTAGCAAAAGAGAAGGTGGCAAACATGAGGAAAAATATCACGAAGAATGCTAAGGGAGATTCAAAATTGAAGTGCTTTGGCAGAAAGACGATTGATAAGGTAAGAAGCTGTGAAAATGGCTTTCCCCTAATATGAATTAGGAACATAACTAGTGAACATCATGGCTCGAGCAACTTGTAGAAGATGTTTGTTTTTTTTTTTCTTTCAGCTACCCCATTTTGTTGAGGGGTAAGTGGACATGAACTTTGATGGAATATGCCATGTTCGAAGAGATATTGAGTGAAATCGTGAAAGAAATATTCACAGCCATTATCGATTTGAAGGACACGAATGGAATATAGGAATATATTCAAGATAAGTTTGTGAATCTGTTTGAAAATGCTACCAGCTTCAGATTTTTCTCTCATGAGATAAATCCAACAAACCCTAGTATGATCCTTAATAAGGGTTATAAACCACCAAGTACTTGAGACATTTGAATGTCGGGTAGGACCCTAAATATCACTATGAATCAAATGAAAAAGGTTTAGATGGTTTGTAGGATTGTATAGGATAATGAGAGCGAGAGTGTTTAGCAAGAACGCACTGCTCACACTTAATAGAAGGTTGCTCTTTATTAATGAAAAATATGAGGATACAATAATTTTAGGTATGGAGAACTACAGTGTTCTAAGTGTTTATGGCATTAGAAGTGACAGCAAGAACTGTTTTATTTGGGAGGATTTTGAATTGCTACACCATTTCTTGAAACATAGTAGAGGCCATTTTTTTCTTAGCACTACCAATCATCATCCCCGAAGACTAGTCCTAGAAAACACAATAAGAAAGGAAAAATGTTACACCATAAACACGTCTCTTGCAAGTTTGCTAACTGAGAGTAAATTACACTTTAATTTGGGTATATGTAGAACAGATTTCAGCTTTAGTTTCAATAAACTAACTGTTTCATACCCCAAAGTAGGAGATGTAGTGCCATTAGCTATAGAAATATTAATGATAGTACTACAAGTTGTATAATTTGATATAGAATTAACCAAACTTGTCATATGATTGGATGCACTTATATCCACTATCCAAACATGTTCAGGAAGCTTTCAAGATATCAATGAGTACCGAAAAAATACCTTGTTGAGCAATTGAGGCTGTTGCCTTAGAAGTAGCTAGACTTGATTGTTTTGTACCTATGGTTTGATTTAGCAATTTGTAAAAGGCTTTAATATGCTCAGCTGATAGGTTTAGGTTTGAGTTTTCCCCAATTTTAGTAGGAGCTTTTGTAATATAGGCTGAATGGCTTGTTTCTCGTTTATTTCGTGGCTTCCAATTTGTTGGCTTGCCATGAATCTTCCAGCATGTTTCTCTTGTGTGGTATGATTTATTACAGTGGTCACACCACTGCTTATCCTTTCCTTGATCTCTGGATAGAGTGCCTTCTCTTTTGATTGTAGCAAGAGCAAAATTTTGGGGGCCAAAGTGTGAGTCTGCAGGTTGAGTGAATATTACTTTCTGCTTGCCTACTTCAGCAAATACTTCTTTGAGTGTAGGCAAAGGTTTAGCACTTAACAATCTTTCATGAACTTCATCCAAATTTGAGTTAAGACCATGGAGAAAATAAAAAACATGATCCTTCTCTAGCATTTTACCATATTTTATGCTATAAGCTAGACAATCCCAACTAATATTGTAGAATCAGTCTATCTCATGCCATAATTCTTTCAAAATATTATAGTATTCTATAACATTAAGGTTAACTTGTCGAGTTGCAAGAATGGCTGACTTGATTTCAAAGCATTGAGAGGTATTTTCTAAATCTAAATACATCTCTTATACTGCATCCAAAATGTCCTTTGCAGTCTTGTAGAAGAGATAGGTTTTACCAATACTCGGCTCCACTGAGTTGATAAGCCACACCATAAAAAATTGAATTTCTACTTCCTTGGTGCAATAATTTGTTGTTGTTTTTGGTGGGGGTAAGAATGGTTCCTGTGAAATATCCGGCTAATCCTTTCCCTTTGATCACTAGCAAAACTTATTGAAACCATTCTATGTAATTACTCCCATTTTATGTTGAGTAATCTGTAGAGAATGGTTGCCAATGGGGTTTGTAGGAAAATTCGACTGTGGATGAGGGTTAGAAGAATTAGTGGTCGAGGCATCAGTTACTGTTGGGGTTGGTTGGTTTCCAACCATGCTTCACTGATTGAAAAGTCTGGCGCTCAAGATCTATGCTACCAGGACTTTGGCTCTGAAACCATGAAATAAGCTGAATCTTAGGAAAGCTTACTTGATCTTTTATTGAATTCGAGCATGGGATATATATACACGAGAAACCATATAAACTATCTCCTAAAAACCAAGAACATATTTGAACTAGGCTTAGAATATAAAACAAATCAACTTATATTTAAATTTCTAGAGTTATCTTTTTCTTTCAGCCTGCCTCATTCCCTTTAATGTCGGAAACTTCTCTTATCTCCTAACAATAATCTTATCCACTAATCTTGGGGCACTCCTTCTACCTGTTCCAACAATTGTTTTTCCATTTTCCTACGTGTTATATAGAAATTCCCAAGTTAATTGTAGCCTTTGATATACGAGTGGCAAATAGTTAATGTGTTCCAATGTAAACCATGTCCATATACCTTCTGGGAAACATCTAGTCTTACTTTTCATACAAAAGTACGGAGAAAAAAAAAAGGGAAAGTAATATGTCTTGAATAGGAGGCATGCTAGAACTCACTTTTCTGATTCTGATTTTGTGTAGTATGGCATCCAAGTGATGCTCTAGTTGAACAATCTCTGCTACCTTTAGCTCCTCAACATTTTGTTCCTTAAGATGCCTGAAAAGATGCAAAAGGAACAGCTTTACAAATTTAACAAGATATATAGTTCCAAAGACATCTAAATGGATGCTAGAATTGTTACCTTTGGACCATTTCTAGTAGGCTACTGCTCCTAGGGAGATCCACAGGAAGCTTCTGGTAGCACATGAAAGATAGAAAAAGTGAATCTAATATGGTAGGATTATCCTCCGCTCATCTAATTCTAGTATAAGGGTAACCTCTGATATTACAGGAGGTAGGCACAAATAAATGAGAGAAACGTAAACCAAAAGTAATAGATAATAAATTCTAATACTAGATAATTATTCCTCTTTTCCTTCCAAAGCATAACTTCCCGTTTTCTTGTTGGGGCCATGGGTTTGTGATTAGTCCAAAAGGTTAAATATAGTATAATAGTAACTTCAAAATATTGGTACTCTATACCATTGAGTTTCATTTGGCAAAGTACGATAGTTTTCTTTCATAATCATGGAATAAGTTAATCCTGGGAAAGAAAAAACAAAAAAGAAAGGAAGAAATCTTTTAAGGAATTTTCCCCCTTTTCATTTTTCAAAATAAGCTTTTCAGCAGGAGATCTCAAATATCTATTCCAAATGCAAAACCTTACAGTTGTTGAAATGTGAATGGTATCCATCCTGAACAACAGTATTATATCTGCTTCTTATGTCTGCCACCATCCAATAGCATTTGGAGAAAAGTTCAGAACTCTTGCTAAATTAGTTTGCTAATTCTTAATTCAGAGTTTTGTATTTTCTCATGAATAATGATGTCTGAGTAGGGAGTTCTCAAAAATTGAACCTCAGATTCCTGAACACTCCCCCCAGCAACTTCTGCATCACTGTGAACTTGATAGCGCTGCAGGATTTTGCTCAAACTGCATTAAAATGGAGGTTACATAAATATATCTGGAAAACACAACTGGAGAAGTAGAGTTAACTGTTAACTACGTTACAGATAATAACTTAAATCCGTAGTCGTATTCACAGAAGTGTTATAAACCACCTGTGGAGTTGAGCATAGTGAATAAATTCCAAACCATTGACAAGGTAAGCTCATTACTTGTAGTTCAGAGAAAGTAACTTAAGAAAATAATCATTATTCAATATAGCCAATCAAATATGTAAATAGCCTGTTTATGAAATTCAAGAAAGGTTTACCAAAATCTTGTCCTGCTAAAGATGGTGGATTTCCTAGAAACCATGATGCCATCATCTTTTTTGTCTCATCAACATCATCAAATTATTAACACCTACGTTAGCTAGGACGAACTTCCTTCTACTTTCAAATAAAATCACTGATTGTTTACAGAGATGATGGAAGACAGACCTGCTTCTTTTAGCGGCCTCATGATTGTCCTGCTGTTTATTTCTTGATTAAATTAGGTTAGCTGTTCCAGAAACACCTTTTTATTTCTTTTTATGGGTATATTAATAGCAGCCAACCTAGTGGGATTAAGGCTTGTGATTGTTGTTGTTGTTGTGCATTAGCAGCTGCCAAAGGGGTACACAAGGAGAAACTAAACATTAAAAATGGTTTAACCTCTTAAAATCTAGAAATTGGCTCCTGAAATGAAAACATCGGGAGACCAAGAATAGGCCTTTCAGACTGAAAATAGTGCTCTCAATCTCAACACAAGAACAACACTCAGCTCCATCCATATAAGCACCACATAACAGGGGCTGCCACATCAAACACTTCCTTCCCTCTATCCAAAGGCCCCCACTCCACATCAGGAAAAAAGGTCCCTGACACGCATACGGATGATGCATTCCGTATTAGAAACAGAGAAGCTCACACTGTAAATCTTTGTAGCTGAAGGCTATTCTTATGAGCTGCTGCCCACAGCTCCATGCTAGTACATCCCCTCTCCCCCTTCATAGAGGGACAAAATGCATCAAATTACTTGCCAAGGAACATCAAATTACATGCCAAGGAAAAGGAGGATCTCATCTAGCATATAAAGCCTCCTAGAAAGAAGAAACAGAGAATACTCCTCTGGTACTGGCTCACCTCGCCAATCCTTGCCATCCTGGGACTCAAGTTGGACGTGCCTCAGGTGGCCCACAATAAACTCTTTCTCTCTCATTCATGAAATGTCCTGTGACATCACAAAATCCAAATTATAGCCATCATCATAGAGCAACAACAATCCAGCACTAGATGCCCTGGTTTGTAAGGTTTGCAATACCTAGCCTCCCCTGGTCAACCATATGGAACCTTATTTCATCACTTATCCCTCTTTTTCATCATCCATTAACCTACAATACAAAATAAGCCGAAATCAATTCAAAGTTATACTTTTCACCTAAAGGATTTACAAACCTTGAAGTATTTTTTAGATACGAAGATACCTAGATCCCATGTTGGTATTTCCCTCTCTTAATGCATGTTGATTTATTCTAAAACAAGGATCAACAACAACATATCAAGCCTTAATCCCAATATATGAGGTCAGCTCCATAAGACATTCATAACTCCTATAATACCCAAAAGTCTCCCACCAAGTTTTTCTTGCTCTTCTCTACATATATTGCTAAATAATTGTTTAATTCCATCTACTTTCTTATAGGAGCCTCTATTAGTCTTTTTTCTCACATAACCTAACTATTTTAATCCCGCCTCACATATTTTATCCTCAATAGGAGCCATTTCGGCTTTATTATGGATAATATAATTTGATCTTTTCTTATGGTTGTGTATCCATCATAACATCATCACCTTCATTGCACTCATATTTTCCATATGCTGGCGTTCAATGCCCAACATTTTGTCCCATTAAACAAAGTTGGTGTTAAAACTACAATTAGTTTATGTTGTTAATTCTTTATTAAACTTGTTCCACACCAAAAGGAAGCATCATGGTGGAGTGAGGAAATAAATAAAACATGAGATCAACAAACCTTGTTACAAGATTTTGCATATGTCATAAACGAAAAATCTAAAGATCATAATTTGGTTAAACAACAATTATAAGCTTTAATCCTCCTAGAAAGGGTTTAACTACTTGAGTTCTAGACCTTCAACCATCTACGTCTATGGGAATGACCTCTATAAAACTAATATAACCTACACCATGTTTAAGGGTTTTCCATTTTCTTTGGTCTCTTCAGTGTTCTAAAACGCACTAGGTGCTAGTTGGACGCCTAGCGCCTAGGCGGAGACTAAGAAAACTGTTTTTTTTTAAATTAAAATTCATATTATCCCAAATGCACATACAAATATCTATAAATATATATAAATCTTCCTCTCTCTCTCTCTCTATATATATATATAGAGAGAGAGGGGGGAAGATTTATATATATATATATATCTCTCTCTCTCTCTCTATATATATATAGAGAGAGATATATACCTGCAAAGTGCAAAATGAATGGTTACGAAGAGATGACGGCAAAGATGGGTTGGTTTGGGTTTGGAGAAGAGAACGATGGCAGGACCGATTCGGAGAGGGGAACGATGACGGGTTGGAGGAGACTTGCACAGTGGCGAAGGGAGAAGAGAATGATTTGGCGACAGCGTGGTGACGGGGGAAAGAGACGACAGATGTAGGTTGTAGCCGCAAAGACGAAGGGGGAAAAGTGAGGAGAATAGGGGATTCCTTTGAAGAGAAGGTTGAAGTATCACGCTGCCCTGGCCGCCTAGGTGTCAATTGGGTCTGATTAATTGAGCCCAGCGCCTAGGAGATTGACTTCCCTATATTCGCGGCGGTAGCTAGGGGCCGCCTAACACCTCGGCGACGGCCGCATTTTAGAACACTGGGTCTCTCTCACTCACTCATGAGCATGCTAGCTTTGTTCATTTCATCAACCCTTTTTATGGATGTTTCTATTAATTCTCGTAGAAAATCATGTGATTACAATTTTGTATATAAATGTACAATTAATTTTATCCCTAGGTGACAGTTTTTCTTTCCTTAACCGACTCCATATGGGCGGTTTCTTCCTTGTAATGTACATATATATATATATATATGTTTGATCAAATGAAAAAGTGAGAAGTTTCTATGTCCAAAAACTACAAGGTATCAGAGTGGGGTTCGACGAACAGTTTAGAGGAAGAGAGAGAGAGCAACGAAGATGGTTAAGTTCTTGAAGCTAAAATTGAGAAACCCTTTTTTCCTAAGAGAAAACACTGCCATCATCAGCCATTGCCCATCTTCAGTCATCTCCTTCGTTCGCCATCACCATAGCCACAGTCACAACCATTGCCGTCACCCTTAATTGCAATCACAATTGTCGCCATCGTAGGAATAATCGACCTCAATCACGAAGTTGCGTCAGAGAAAGAAAAGGTCATAGAACGTCAGAGAAGATGAAAAGGCACAGCACAGCATTGCACTCCAACATCAAAGATAGTAGGTGTTGGCAGTTGGTCGCAAGCAGAGAGTCGCATCGGTCGTCCTCACAGAGAAAACAAGTGGTCGCTCATACCAAAGAAGGCTAAGAAGAGCCAAGAAGTCTCACATCAAGGCCTTTGCCAATATAACCAAATACCCTAAGAGGGTGATTCACAAGGACTCAGCCAAGAAGAGCCAAGAAGTCTAGCATCAAGGCATTCATCAAATTCATAAATACCAATATAATAAATCTACTGTCAGTGAAGACACATGAAGTTAGAGTAAATGTCATCCTCCACAAGATGGCATAAGAGAATGCCACAAAGGAGAGGTATTTTGACCCTAAATACACAGCAAGTCGAAGTAAATTTCATCCTCCATAAGATGGCTCAAGAGAATGCCACAAAAGAGAAGTATTCCGACCTTGAAGACATGTCAAATTGGAGTAAATTTCATCCTCCATGAGATGGCACAAGAAATCTGGGATGCTACAAAGGAGATATATTCCGACACTAAAGACACGATTACAATTTTGTATTGAAGTGTACAGTTAATTTTATCCCTAGGTGATAGTTTTTCTTTCCTTAACTGACTCAGTTTTTCCTTTCTTAATAGACTCCATATTGGCGGTTTCTCCCTTGTAATCTCTATATATATGTATGTTCGATCAAATGAAAAAATGAGAAGTATTTATGTCTAAAAACTACAATCTTCTTCTTACTTGTCCTAACACATTGAATCTTCAATAGGTTTACATATAATCTTTGTTAGATGAGATTAAGGAATTCAAAGTTTAAAAAAGGGGATAAGGTGGTTGGATAAGATGAAGATTTAAAAAGAAGTTTGGTAGATGGATAAAGCTCCAATAATCAATGAAGGAATTCAAGTTTTGAAGTTTAAATCCAGAAGATAATAGACAACCTAATTTGAATGTTAGTTGCTGTTTTTTGAAGTTTGAATTTACTCCTATTTTCTAGGGGATAAAGTAGAATTTAACTTGTATAAATAGCTTCTCTCGGATTCAATAAATCTTCAAGTAAGCTTTCAAGAATTTTAAGCTTATTTCATGGTATCAAAGCTTTGTTCCGATTACGAACAACGTTGAAGTCTAGGAAGACTAGGGTGTTTACAAAATCAAGGTCAAAGCTCAACCAAATCCAACCTTAACCGAAGCATCACCCACAAGTTCTCCTAACTCTCATTCTCCACCAAATTTCTCTACAAATCCCATTGATAGCCATCCTCTACAGATTACTCAACATAAGTTGAATGTGAGTAATTTTAGAGAATGGTTGTTTCAATCGGTGTTGCTTGTAATCGAAGGAAAAGGAAAAGCTGAATACTTGGTAGGTTTCATTTCCACTCCACTAACCACAACAACCAATTATGGCATTTGGGAAGCAGAAAACTTGACTATTATGGCTTGACTAATCAACTCTATGGAGCAGAGGATTGGGAGAACCTACCTCTTCTACAAGATAACATAGGAGATCTAAGATTCAGTCTAAGAAATGTACTCAGACTTAGAGAATTCCTCCAAATGCTTTGAAATCAGGTCAACTATTAGAACAACCAAATAAGTTTGTGGAAGGATTTTGGGTACAAAACCCTTACCTACACTTAGAGAAGTGTTTGCCAAGGTAAGGACAGAAGAAAGCAAACGAAAGGTAATGCTTCACCAACAAAATGACCCTATCCTAAACCATCATAATTTTGCTTTTGCCACTGTAAAACATGGGGAAACTTTGTCAAAGAATCAAGGGAAGGAAAAGCAATGGTGCAACCACTGTAAAAGGCCTTACCATAAAGAGGATACATGTTGGAAGATTCATAACAAACCAGCTATTTGGAAGCCACGAAACAAGAGGAAAACCACAAGATTAGCCTATGTTGCTGAGGTCTCTACTGAAACCGGGAATAACTCAAATCTGAACTTATCAGAAAAGTAGATCCAAGCCTTATGCATGCTGCTAAATCAAGGTACAAATCCCTCAAGTCCTCCTAATCCTCAACCAATAGCTTCCATAGCCTTACAAGGTAATTCTCATTACTCCCTGATTTCAAGAAAGCTTACTAAGAATGTGTGGATAGTGGATGCTAGTCCATTAGACCATATGTCGAGTTCTGCTAAATCAATGACTAAATATACATCATGTAGCACTTTTGTTGATATTTCTATGACTGATGACATAACCTCTCCTGCTTTGGGGTTTGGAATTGTGTGTTTCAAAACTAAAATTGAAATCTATCCTACATTTGTCAGGATTACAGTGTAATTTACTATTAGTCAATAGAATCACAAAAGATATGAATTGCAGTATAACTTTTTCCCCATCCTATTGTCTATTTCAAGACCAAGCTTTGGGGATGATGATTGGTAATGCTAAGGCTAAGGATGGCCTTTACTATATGGCGAGGATGTTCCAAGTCCTTCATAACAAATAAGGCTGTCCTAAAAGTAACAACTAATGCCAATGTTCTACTATGGCATAAATGTTTAGCACACCCTAGTTTTCCCTACCATAAATCCTTGTATCCTCACATTTTCATCAATAAAGAACAATTTTTTTTCAAGTGAGCAGTGTACTCTTGCAAAGTAGCCTTATTCTCATCATCCTATTCAGTCCTATAAACCATCTAAACCATTTCATTTTATCCATATTGATTGCAAAGTAGCCTCATTCTCATCATCCTATTCAGTCCTATAAACCATCTAAACCATTTCATTTTATCCATATTGATATTTTGGGTCCTTATAAACATCCCAATATCTCTGATTCTAGATGGTTCATAACATTCATTAATGATCATACCAGAGCTTGCTGGGTTTATCTTATGAAGAAAAAATCAGAGGCCAACAACATTTTCAAAAGGTTTCACAAATTCATTTTGAATGTGTTTCAAACTTCTATTTATATCCTTCGAACTGAAAATGGTCTAGAGTATTTCTCTCATGATTTTAATAACTACTTGTCTGAACATGGTATTTTTCATCAAAGCTCATGTCCATATGCACCTCAACAAAATGGTGTGGTTGAAAGGAAAAATAGACAATTCCTTGAGGTGGCTCAAGTTATGATGTTTACTACCACTGTTCCTCATTTCGATTGGGGGGAAGCTATTCTTATAGCTGCTTGTTTAATCAATCAACTACTCTTTAAAACCCTGAACTTTAGAACTCCTTTCAATACCCTTTGTGATCTATATCCAAATGCTCACCTTCTATCTTCAGTTGCTCCTAAGGTGTTTAGGTGTACTGTGTACGTTCACAACACTAATCTCTCTCAGACCAAATTAGAACCCAAAGCACTTAAGTGTATCCTTGTTGGGTACTCTCCTTCCCAAAAAGGATATAAGTGCTATTATCCTTCCACCCAAAAATTTTGTGTCCTCTGATGTCATGAGGATCATCCATTTTATCCTCCAACATCTTTTCTAGAGGAGACTAATAGTCCAAAGTGGGATCTTCTCATTTCTCTTCGTTCACTTGATCCTACACTACCAGTATATTCTCAGGGGGGGAGCATCATCACTATCAACTCCTGACAACACACTAGCAGATCCGATCTCCTATGATTCCCTTGATTCTCATGCTCTTAATTCTTCTCTTTCCTCTCCTATTACCTCTAAGCTTGAAATTACAGTCCCTACCACTCATCCTCCTCCAAATCCATCAGCTGATAGTCCTCTACTAGTCTATTCCAGACAACCTAAAGGTCATCAGGAACCTCAACACAATCAACCATCACTGCTAGAGGCTGGTCCACATGAGGATAACACTGTTGATAGCATTGCTAAATGGTGGATGATTTAGATTGGGTTGTTCCTATAACACTACGAAAAGAGGTAAGACCATGTGTCAAGTACCTTATTTCTAATCATTTGACGTATACAAAATTATCTCCTCAGTTCAGGGGGTTTGTTGCAACAATTGACAACATTGAAATTCCAAAAAATATTTAATGTGCTATGAAGTATCTTAAGTGGAAGGCTATTGTTATGGAAGAAATGAATGCCTTGATTGGAAATAATACTTGGGATATTGTTAAATTGCCTTCAAACAAGAAGACAATCGGATGTAAGCGGGTATTTACAGTGAAACATTATGCGGATGAGAGTGTTGAGAGATATAAGGCACATTTGGTGGCCCAAGGGTTTACACAAACCTATGTGATCAACTATGAAGAGACTTTTGCTCTTACGACTAAGCTTAATTATATTCGAGTATTACTCTCTATTACTGTTAATTTAGAATTGTCTTTATTTCAATTTGATATTAAAAAAGCCTTTCTTAATGGTGATTTGGATGAGAAAATATATATGAAGGTTTTCCCAGGGTTTGAACATAAAGTTGATAGTGGAAAAGTCTGCAAACTTAAGAGGTCTTTTTATGGGTTAAAGCAGTCACCGAGGGCTTGGTTCAAGAAATTCAGTATGACCCTAAACTCGTTAGGGTACAAACAAGGACACGCAGACCATACCTTGTTTATAAAACACACAAAAAATGGAAGTAAAGCTATATTAATTATCTATGCTGATGATATTATTGTAATAGGTAGGGGAGAGTAAAAGTTCAATTAAACTGAACTAACTGAACCAAACCGACCGAACTTGTTAGTTTGGTTCGGTTCAATTATTTTCTTACAATGGTTCAAATCGGTTACCTTTTCGATTAGTTCGATTTTTGATTTTCGGTTCGATTTTTTGTTTGAAATAACCGAACCGACCGAAATTACAAAATGACATCATTTTGGGTGCAATATAAAAGAAAAACACATAACAGAAGGATCCAACTGATCGAAGGATCGGTTCGGCCCCTTTCCCTTTCCCTTCCCCTTCATCTCCAACTCTCCAGCAATCCCATTGCTTCCTCTGACGTTGATCGTTCTTCTTTACCTTCGACGTCAACGACGACCAGCTCTATTCCCATCGTCGGCCATCGCTACCAGCATCTCTCTCTCCCTTCGATTTGCACCACCGTGCTCGCTCGTTGAAGCCACCTCGGGCCTCGACAACCACCATCGCCTCAAATTGCCTTTGTTTTCTTCAGATATTCACACCATATGGGCTTGAGCTCATTTGGTAAGTTTTTCGACAACCTTTTTGTGTGTGAGTATTCTACATTAAAACTTTGATCTACTGAAATCCAACCATTAGATCCTTTTGATTTTTGGGTATGCAGGTCACTGAGCCAAAGTGAATTTGATAGTCAATTTCGATCATCGAAGTCCGTTGTGGATGGTGGCCAACGACGTTTTTCCAGAAACAAATTTTGAGTTTTTTGACAATAAAATTAATTTTTAGATCTCTAAATCAACTGTTGGATCAAACTCATTTTT
This sequence comes from Diospyros kaki, assembly GCA_036245055.1. Taxonomy (NCBI): domain Eukaryota; kingdom Viridiplantae; phylum Streptophyta; class Magnoliopsida; order Ericales; family Ebenaceae; genus Diospyros; species Diospyros kaki. Next base: position 39,993,848 of record BSEG01000016.1, read on the forward strand.
AGATATATAAACCACTGTGGTTAGGGGAATCCAATGATTGGTTCCGATCATTGGAATCATCGGCCGACTAAGCGGCCGGCTACAACAGTAAGGCTGAACATTAGTTCGCTCTATTCGGTTATTTTTGGGTTTATTCGGTCGATTCGATTTGATTTTGTACAGCGGTTCGATTACCAAATCAATCATTTACACACCCTTAGGGGATGATATGTAGAAAATTGAAAGCTTGAAGAAACAATTGAGGGTTGAATTTGAAGTCAAAGACCTAGGAACAATGAGATATTTCCTAGAAATGGAGGTGGCTTGGAGCAAAGGTCTATTTATCTCATAAAGAAAATATACAATGGATCTACTGAAAGACAGAAATGCTAGCATGCAGATCTGCTGGAACCCCCCTAGACAAAGGCTGAAAGATCAATGATGATACCACAAGGAAAGGAAAAATACTAAAGGTTGGTTGAGAGGTTAATCTATTTATCACTTACAAGGCCAAATATAACCTATGCAATAAGTGTAACTAGTCAATACATGTCTCATACTCAAAAGCATAAAAATGTTATTTTTCATGTTCTAAGATATCTAAAAGGGACACTTGAAAAATTATTATTGTTTTAGAAAACTAAGGAGAGGAATTGAAGGCTTTGTTGATGCAAATTGAGCAAGTTCTATTGAGGATAGCCGGTCAACTTCCGGTTATTATATCAAGTTATGGGAAAATGTGGTTACATGGAAGAGTAAGAAGCAATCAGTGGTTGCTTGTAGTGGTTGCTCGTAGCAATGATGAAGCAAAATTTCGAACTATAGCTCAAGGAATTTGTGAAGTGATTTGGTTAGATAGGTTGATGGATGACTTACAGATACCTGTGTCACAACCAAGGTAGTTAAAATCGGGATTTTAAGTGGGATTGAAAAAGAGTCCATAAAATCATATCGAAAAATCATAAGATTTTAGAGACTAATTAAAAATATCTTTTAATTTTTGTAAATATATGTTTATAATAATATAATTTTATAAAAATAAATTAATATTATTTAATAACATAATTATTCTTTATTATAAATGAAATGTAAGTACTTATTTCAAAATTACTTTATCTATCAATTTTAAAAATACTAAATAATATGAAATTTTTAAATATTAAGTCCCATCATTTATCATCATTCATCCATCCATAATCAAAATATGGTTAAATTTATCACAAATCAAATGTTAGTTTGCATAATTTATTCGATTTTATGCGATTTTAAAGTTATTACAAATCAATTGTTTGTTTGCATCAAAACATGGTGTTCAAAATTTAAAGCATAAAAAATATTCAGATTTTATGTGATTTTACTCCAATTTCAATTTTGCATGTGATTTGAATTGTTTGAGGGTCTCTAACACGTAAAATCGTAAAATCATACGTGTTGAATTGAGATTTTAACAACAATGGTCACAACAAACAAATGTATATAGTGATAGTAAATCAACAATCAACATTGTAAAGAATCTGGTTCAACATAATTGCATGAAGCATGTGAGAATAGATCGAGTTTTATAAGGAGGGAGATTGAGAAAGGAGGAATTAATCTATTTAATATTCCCACAACCAAAAGTAGCTGATGTATTTACAAAAGCCATGGCAAGACCAGGTTTCAAAGCATTAATTGGCAAGTTAGGAATTGTATCTATTCTCTAGCTTAAGGGAGAGTGTTGGACGAAATTAAGAAATTCAAAGTTTAAAAAAGAGGATAAGGTGGTTGGATAAGATGAAGATTTAAAAAGAAGTTTGGTAGATGGATAAAGCTACAAGAATCAAGAAAGGAATTTAAGTTTTGAAATTTAAATCCAGAAGATAATGGACAACCTAATTTGAATGTTAGTAACTGTTTTTTTAAGTTTGAATTTACTCCTATTTTCTAGGGGATAAAGTAGCATTTAACTTGTAAATAGCTTCTCTTGGATTCAATAAATCTTTAAGTAAGCTTTCAAGAATTTTAAGCTTAGCAGGGGCACCTCAATTTTAGTAGTAGCGAAAGGTGGTGTGGTTGCTCGTCACTTTTTGATGCCTCTTCATCATTAGGGGTCTCACCCCTAACATCTTGCTCAACCCTTGTGGCAATCTTGCATCCAATATGCAATTTTGCATAGGAATCAATCTTGTTTTGGCTAGTAAGCATCTTGTTTATCAACTTTGTCCTTGCAACATTATCCTGTGTTGTCTTGCACCTTCTATCAATCAAGTCTTCACCTTGTCTAGTAGTTAGTCAAAACTCATAGACGTCTTCCCAATTGATGGCATAGGTGGCGTCTCTTGCATATTAGCAACATAGTATGTATGTGAGCCTTGCTCAACCATCTACATGGGTAACATGTTGTTTGCCTTCCCTGGCTCTGGTGAAAGTAGGCACGATACGAAGGCTTTCTCCTCAACTTCAAAGATAGCCATGCATTGTAAATAAGGGATAGGTGGAGTTGTCAGACCAACAAAGTAATCCATATTTAGGATAAGGTCAAAGTCATCAATTGGTGCCATTGAGAACTCTAATGTTGCTTACCCAACATGAATCTTTACTCTTAAGCTATGCTTGTCACATGCGTCACCGTTGCATTCATTTTCTTGACCTACCAACCTTCCTTAGATTACTCCAATCTTATTGTGATGGCTATCGATGGATATGATGTTTTGCTTGGTTTCAATGTTTAAAAGGGTCTTGGTATGCTTTCCAGCTAGCAACACCTTTGTATAGATTAGTCCTCTCTTAGGTTGGCCCTACGTAACTTGTTTGCTAAGGAGGTTTAGCAACTATAGCATCTGAATTTGTGCATATCCTTCCTTTTCTACTTGGGCCTCACTGCACTATTTTTCTTACACCATAGCATTAATAGCCTTTTCCCTTGTGTAATCTCTAATTTTTTGATCTCTTTCACATAGACAATCTCATACTTGGTGTTGTCTTGTTGATCCCTTTGATCCCTAGAATGGTTGTCTCTTCTACCATTACACTTATTTGACCTCAAGCTTTATGCCTATCCTTGATGGAGGTTGGCTTAGTACTACCTTCCTTGGAACCATGTTGTTAGTCTCCTCCCTATCTAGGCCCTTGTACTCGCTAGATCTAAAGGTGTTCCTAGGCTAGGAGTAATCCACCAATGAATTGGCAACGACTATAGCAATTGCCAAATCTTACACCTTTTCTCGGTACCATTCTTGTTCCCAGGGCTATAGTCCATCCACGAATCCCAATCTAACAGGGCCATGTCATAGGTGTATTACTTGATGTTTATTATATGTTCTTCAACTTCCTTTGAGTTTTGAAGGCTTCATCCTCAAAATAACTCCAAACATGGATGGAGTTATCATTTTGTCTCATATACCATCGAATCATAGTTTCATTAGTAAGGTAAAGGGTAGCGATATTTTTCTCTCTTTGTATTGGTCCATTTCCAATAGGAAATTGTCTCTCTCCTTAGCGTCATGAGTGCATGAGAATGCCTTTGGCTTGGACACCTCCACTATGCTAGTAGCTTGTGCCTCAACTGTGACTCTACAAGTAAATGCACCCATGCACAATACCTAATCTTGTGGTTTCTCCTTTAAGCGAGTGTCAAACTTTGTAATCTTTCCATCCTAGTCTATTGAAAGGTTTTAGGTTTTTGAAGTGCTTGGTTGGTAATGTTGAGCATGATGCTGGACACGCCTCTTTGAACGGTTGAAGTACTTCACTTTCCTCCTCTAAGCTCAAGGAGTTGAGGTGTTCCCTAGCACTCCAAGTAGCCAATTCCACCATTGTTATTTGAGCACACCAAACCCTAACATCTTGAGACCTTTCCTTTTCCCTCTTTGGAGTAGTGTTGGTCTCTCTACTCTTTGGAGAAATCTACTTGTGCTCATTAATGATGACAAACTCTTCTATACCTTTGACCGTAGTTTCTTCTTATACCACTTGCCACAACCCAATTACTCCCCCTACTGGACAAGCGTATGGTAGCACCAAAGTTGTTAAAATCGAGATTTTAAGTAAGATCGAATGATGGCCCATAAAATCAAATCGTAAACTTGGATCGTAAAATCGCAAGATTTTAGAGACAATTAAAAATAACCTTTATTCTATGTAAATATAAATTTATAATGACGTAATTTTATAAAAAAAATAAATTAATATTGCTTAATAATATGATTATTTTTATCTTATTCCTTATTATGAATGCAACACATGTTATCTATTTCAAAATAACTTCATTTATCAATTTAAAATATTAATTTAAAAAATATTAAATAATATGAAATTTTTAAATATGAAGTCAATTTATCATCATTCATCCATCTATAATGAAAATTTTGAATATTAGTTTATATAATGTAAATTCTCATAAGTCATATGAATCATAACCTAATATAAATAAAAATAACACACAATAGTAAACTTTTACATTCCAAGCAATAATTATAATAAAAGCTCCAACGAACATTCAATTCTTTAAAAAAATTAGCAACAATTCATCTTTCAAATTTCACTTTCAAATTAAGGAAATGAAGGCAGACGAAGAAGAGATAAATGAAATTGTGGTGGGCAGGAATCACCGAAGCAGAATAAGAAATTACAAAAAAAAGAAACAAACGAAGAAATTGCAAAAGGAGAAACAAAGTTGTATACCCCTTTAAGCTTAATTGACGGCGACATCGAGCAATCAAAGTTGTGAATGGATTCATGTTGCACAGAAACAGATGCACCGAGCAAGCAAGCACGAAAATGTCAATTTGTGTTTGTGAATCGATAGCGGCTCAACCGACAATTTGTGTTTGTGAATCAACAGTGGTACCAAGCAATCGAAGATATGAATTGACGGCGACATTAAGCACCAAGCAACCATGCGACAAGGGGAACGACGAAAGGCTGTGACAAAGGTGTTTGAGAGAGATAAGGGTTTGCGGAGGTAAGGGGCATCCCTCGAGTAAGAATTAATACTTTGCTGGTTAGAGATGGAAAAAATTCCATCTCTAACTTTTTTGTGCATAAAAGCTGAAATCGATAAAATCGTTGTCCAACTCGAGATGCTAATAATTTTATCGAGTTGAATCAAGATTCACTTCGATTCTACTACAATTTAGATTTTATAAGGGTGTTTGAGTCATTTAGAGGTTCCTGAAACGTAAAATCGTATGAGTTGAATCGAAATTTTGACAATGGATAACACAAACTTTGGCTTTTTGCAAAAATTGAACCAAAGTGCTTAGTTTTTTAATGCCTAAATGATGTCCTTATCATGGTTGTGTGATGCCTGTGTGGATTATAACCACCAAAAATTTTAAGTTGTGGCATTCCATTGTTGACTTATCAAGTATAAAACCAAATTGGCTTTTTAACTTAGTTTCTCTCCATAACCTTTGGTCAATTATCCTTTTCTAAAATTTCATAGTTTGGCTCATTAGCTTGATCTCTTTATAATTTATACAATTTTGAATATTTCTTTTGTTGTTATATTAAAGCACTAAAGTGTTCTATCTCTACTTATTTGACATCCATTTTAATTTAAGAATGTGATTATTTGTAAACAAAAAATGTGCACTTCTCCCATTCATTTTCATGTTTCCATTCGAATATTATCTAGTCCATTTACTATTCTTCATCCTTCTCGATGTTTGCTTTATTTCACTTGGATTAATATGTGCAAATCTTTAGAGTTACTAAGATGCCTAACATTACACTTGGTTGGGGTTTCATAGCAATGTGGGCGTCGCTTCTTCATTATTGGGTGTTGTTTGTGATGTATTGGCAACTCTCCCTTATTTTCTTTAATAAAGTTACCACTTTCTTATGTAATGTCCTCGAATAAAGTACAAAGTTTGTGTATTAAAGAAAATGATACTTCTAGATACACAAAGCAATGGCATCATTTAATATGAACACAAAAATACTTTTCCAAAGTATGCCATGTAATACATAATTTTACTACGACGCATGGTGCTCATTGAAGAAATATCCAACCATTATGAGAATTCACATTATATCGATGCCAAGCTATGACAACAAAATAAGGATATGGTAATAGCTCACAGTTTCAATTGAAACCTAGACAAGTAAAAACCAATTTTAAGAAATATCTATCACGCATTATAATATTCACAACAAATATGAGATAAAACTATAATATAATATCTATGTTTCATGGACAATTTAATGTATACACATTCATTACAATGTAAATTGCCACATAAGTTAAGTGGCTATTATTTAGGTACAAATTGAATCTATGCTGTGCAATAATGTGATTATGCAAGTTTACATTGCTTGAATAAAACAAAAGAGAAGGTACATTGCCTAGGGACCTAGGAAAGGATAAGCAGTTATGTGACCATTGTAATAAACCATATCATACTAGAGAAACCTGCATGAAGATTCATGGCAAGCCTGCAAATTGGAAGCCATGAAATAAACGAGAAAAAACCCATTCAACCTATGTTATTGAAGCTCTTATTGAAATCGAAAAAAAACACAAACCTAAACCTTTCAACTGAGTAGATTGAAGCCTTTCACAAATTGCTAAATCAAACCAACAGGTACAAAACTCTCAAGTCCTGCTACTTCTAAGCTAGCAACCTCAATTGCTCAACAAGGTGTTTTCAGTACTCATTAATATCTTGAAAATTTCTTGAACATGTTTGGATGGTGGATACAGGTGCATTCAATCAATATGACAAGTTTGGCTAATTTTATATCAAAATATACAACTTGTAGTACTACCATTAGCATTTATATAGCTGATGTCATTACATCTATTGCTTTAGGGTATGGAATAGGTAGTTTATTGAAACTAAGGCTGAAATCTATTCTTCATTTACCCGGATGAAAGTGTAATTTACTCTCAATTAGCAAACTGACAAGAGATATGAATTGTAGTATAACATTTTTTCCTTCTTACTGTGTTTTCCAATACCAATCTTTAGGGATGACGATTGGCAGTGCTGAAAAAAAAGATGGTCTTAACGACGTTTGGTGCAACAATTCAAAATCCTCCCACAAATAAAACAGTTCTTACTATAACTTCCAATGTTCTAAAATGTGGCTAAGGCGGCCGCCACGATTAAGCCCTAATTGGCACCCTAGGCGCTGGGCCGATTAATCCGGCCTGATCAGCACCTAGGCAGCCCAGGCGGCGCCTAGCCGCCTGAGTCGGGTGCGGCATGGGCCGCTACGATTTGTAAGAGCCGTGTAGAGATGGTGGACGAAGGTGCCTACCTACCTGGGTCGCGCGCGGCCTAACCGCTGCGATTTGTAAGAGCCGTGTAGAGATAGTGGATGAAGGTGGACGAAGTGTCCTCGCTGTTCCATTCTGTCGCTGCTCCGAGAAGCGGAAGAGGAGGAGGCAGGCTCTTTACCTCTTATAGTAGTAGTCATTGAATAGAGAGAGCAGAAAAGAATGGAACTCGTCTGGGAGACGAGAGATTTAGGAAGAGGGGGAGAGAGAGAGAGAGAGAGAGAGAGGGGGGGGGGACCAAACATAAAATAAACCAAAGCAGTGGTCAAAAAGCACGTGTTGAATGGGCAGCAGCTAGGAAATTTGGGAGAAATTTGTGGAAAAAAAATCAAGAAAAGTAGATTTCATGGGTTAAATTATTGTTAATATATAATTTAATTTGTGTGTGATTTACTATTAGATGAAAGCATAAAATAATGCAAGAAAACAACAAATGTTACAAAATAATGTAGGTTTATGTGCTGAAAACGACAGTTTTCCTAGGCTCCGCCTAGGCCTCGCCCTAGGCGCTAGGCGCCGGTCTGGCATCCGACTAGCACATAGCACCTTTTAGAACACTGATAACTTCTAATATCAATGCACTGATGTTGCATAAACACTTAGGGCACCTTAGTTTTAGATACCAATAGTAGACTTACCCAGAGGAAGAGGTACTAAGTCCCAAGTCCCATTACAATGTAAGGAAAACATTTCTTCAACTATTGTATTGCACCACCCCAGATGAGAAAGAGCCTTTGTAACATTGTTAGGAAATACACCAAAGATAGAGAATAAACAAAGACATAATAGCCAAGGGACGAGTGATAACTAACGAATTTCGAAATGGGATGCTGGGTAGTATAGCGACGAGTACCTTTGCGAAAGGCAATGACAAATCAAGATCAAGAGGGGAACCAAAGGAAGGCAGACTAATCAACACGAAGAATGAAAGCAATAGTCCATTAAGATTAACTATGGTCTCCATGGATGCATCTACTATTAGCCTTGCCGATGGTTCATAGGTCGAGGATGACATTGGTATATGTTTGAAGATTTGGGTGACCGAGCCAAAAAGAGGAGAAAGATGGATATGAAAGACCAAAGAAAGGAACTAACAATGGTAAACTAACTCAAAATAATGTAGTGGACTAAGGGAAGTAAGAAGTGGACACAAAGGAGGTGATATCAACAAAGATAACATATTGAGACAACTTAGGGGAGTAGTATGCCCAAACATACGAGGTCGAAGAGAATATAAGTTAGACCGAGGAAAAAGGATAGAATGAGGGACCTAGTTAGCAAGGATAAAGGATGGCATCCAATTAATGAGATAACATGTTGTCAAAACATCAGCCTAATACTGAAGGGGAACATGCATCTACAAAAGAAGCGTACAACTTAGGGGAGTAGTATGCCCAAACATACGAGGTCGAAGAGAATATAAGTTAGACCGAGGAAAAAGGATAGAATGAGGGACCTAGTTAGCAAGGATAAATGATGGCATCCAATTAATGAGATAACATGTTGTCAAAACATCAGCCTAATACTGAAGGGGAACATGCATCTACAAAAGAAGCGTACGTGCAATCTGAATGAGATGATAATTCTTCCATTAAACAACCCTATTTTGCTTGGGAGGGGGGGGGGGGGGAGGAGGCAAAAGGTTTGGTGAAAAATCACTTTTAGATGCCATGTAAGATTGAAACATGATAGACAATCGAGTGCATTATCAATATGAAGAGTATGAATCACATTAAGAAATTTTAGCAAAAAAAGTAGTGAAGATGGAAAATAACTCAAATCCATTTTCCATAAGAAATACCTAGGTAATTTGTGAAAGATCATTAATAAAAGTCACAAATAACGAAACCCCTATTTTGAAGAAACATGACTAGGTCCTCAACATCAAAATGAACAAGTAAAATAGGATAGCCAACACATTTATTGCCTCGACTGGGAAACAGACTAAAATTGTGTCTCCCGAGTTGACATGACTCATATTCTTACGATGAAAGATTAAATAAATATGGTACCATCTTTTTCAAGCTAGCTAGAGATGGGTGTCCTAAATGATATGATAATAAAGTGGTAGTAGTGCAAATCATAGGTGGAGTAGATGGAGACAAGTGGTATAATCCTTAGACTCACGTCCCATGCCAATCTTCCATCTAGTCCTTCGATCCTGGATAAATACAAAATAAGACAAAAAGGTTATAAGTTAACTAACAAAAAGTAAATTGAAGGGACAATGTGGTAAATGCAAAATAGACGACGAGGGTAAGGTAGGAAGGGGTTTTTTACACTTTCGATACCCTTGACTAAGGCTTGGGAACCATCGGCCAATGTAACAGTAGGTAAAGACCCCAAGCTATGGATATGATAGAATAGAGAATTATTACCAGATATGCAGTTGGTAGCACTTGAATCAAATATCCATGGGCCAGGAGAAAAAGATCGGATAAGATAAACTGTAAGATTACTAGTGTGGGCAAATGATGCAATAGATAAGTAGTCTATTGTGTGGCGAATAACTAAAGAAACTGAGCGTACTTTCCTTCTGAATTAGTCACCGACAACTTAGGTATATTAGTCATGTGAGGTGGGACTATGGTGGTCATAATAAGTCTCCTTAGTGTGGCCAATATTATTACATTAGATACATTGGGACCGAGATTAACCACGACGGCCACCACGATAATTACCTTTGAGATTAGAATGGGATCTAACCTAAGTTATGGCAAGGGTAGACTATTCTCCAAGGACCGAACCACCACGACCAATAGTAGAGGCTAAAGCACAAAGTAATTTGGCAAAGACCTCTTTTAATGGCAAAAAGAGAGGTACTGTATAGAATCTGCATTTTGACTGGCATAAGCTTTGAAGGAATGCCTTAAGGTAAAGAAAAATAAACATTTAATCATGCCACTTTTTAATATCTACATCAAATCGCATGAGCTTATTGAATTCAACAATTGTGGCCTGAAACTTACACAAATATGTTGTCATGTCCGACTCATTTTGTTGCAAATGAAATAATGCACCAATAACATCATACATATGAGTTATGTACTCATATACAACTCACAGAATGATTCCAGAGGGCACTACATGCATGAAGGTAAAGTGTTTAAAGTGTCCCAATTGCTACTCAATGGTGAACCTAGAAGGTCACACGCATATTCGAGTGTAATGGTTGATTAGTGATGTAATATTGTAATTAATTAATTATTGATTGTCATTAAGAGTAAATTATGATACCGTTAAGAGTTAACGCAACGAGTTTAATTAATTAGAGCAATTGTTAAGAGTTAACAGGAACATTCATTTCATTATGAGATAATGAAATGGCTATTAAGAGTTAATGGCAGGCCTAGATGCAATTTGTAAAATGTTGCAACGAGGGAATAAAGTCGATAAACCGGCTTCAAATTAGTCACTTGATCCTTGCAGATTTGGTGTAAATTGGTTGACCGTTTCTTACAACGAGGGTCACGTTTGGGAATGTTCTCTTGTCGTTTTCTATAACCGTTTCGGGGACGCATGGATGAGGAAGACGGTGAGAAAAACGGCACGCTATTTTGCATGCCTCTCCCTCTTTCTCCCTCTCTTTCCTAGTCGTTTTTGTCAAACTTGGGCTGATGTGTGAGGGCTTAGGGTTTGAGTATTTAAAAGAATGTGAGGAAGGATGCATAAGCTTGCTGCCTTAGTTGCCTTTGGCTCCCCATTGCTCTTTGCTGCTTATTGCTATTGTAGAAAATCCAATCCATTAGTGAGATTATTTGGATTTGGAACCCTTTTGTTTCCAAACCAAATAACAACTGTATCACCTGCAAGAAGCTTGACTAGCATATAAGCTTTCTTGCAGGCTTCTTCCATTGCTTGGAGCATGGACTGAATAGGGCCCTTGTGCAAGCGAGGGACGGACTAGTCATCCGATATTTTGGTTGTAGCAGCAGGTGACTATTAAAAGCTTCTAAATAGGGCCCTTGTGCAAGCGAGGGACAGACTAGTCATCCGATATTTTGGTTGTAGCAGCAGGTGACTATTAAAAGCTTCTAAATAGGGCCCTTGTGCAAGCGAGGGACAGACTAGTCATCCGATATTTTGGTTGTAGCAGCAGGTGACTATTAAAAGCTTCTATTTGGGAGCCATTTGGTGAGGACAAGAGCTGCCTCAAGTGTATTTCAACATCTTCTTCAGCAATGAAATCTTCCAACAAGGTATAACATCTAAACGCCCTATAATGGTTCCGTTTTGCAATGTATATGGTTGTTAGATACTGGGTTTTGTAAGGTGATATTGTTTTATTCCACTACGTTTATTATGTGTTTTTGAAAAGGTTTTGAAAATCGGCTAAAACACTTGCATGAACCACCAAATGTTAGCGTTCCCTTTCAGTGGTATCAGAGACTCAGCTCGATATTTTCAACCTATGCTAGATGTTGTGTAAGATGTATGTGTTCAGACATGGAAAATAGTTCTTTGTTTGCAGGTTATGCAGTTTCAGTCGACTGATTTTGGCAATCGATCAATTGTTCTCGGCTTTTTGCCCTAAGAGCAGTCGATTGGAGGTAGAAACAGTTGACCCGAATAGAGAGTCGATCGACAACTTCTTGCAAACGATCGACTGATTTAAAGCACTGGCAGCTACTGGTTTAGGTCCTTTCGATTAATGTCTAAGTGTAATCAGATTGAATTGGGGCAAAATCGATTGGAGCTCATGATATGAGATATCAAGGGTCCGAAAATGATACATATTACATAAACATGGTTTTTATAAAAAAATGCGCCATATGATTCAATGAGATTGTATGGATGAAAGGATGAATGTTACAGGTATTTGCCGAAATGATTTGTAATAATTTCATTCATTTGGGACTGTAAAGAGACATAAGTCTCTTGTACTTTCATTTTAGTATTAGAAATTGTAATGTACAATAGTTTATGTAAAATGAAGAAGAAACCATCAAGAGTTGGTGACTCCAAGGAGCAAGAAAGCCGAGAGAGAGAGATCTTTTGCACATGAGATGTGTGATGTTTGTATGTCTCGTTATTTGTTATTAATTAAATCCAGAGGCTCAAATTTAATTAATAAGTAAAAAGTCCATGATCATTCAATTATATGCATGTGTTTATTATGTATGAGATGCATGATGAAAAACTTAATGCATATGCAAAGTAAGACCTCTAAAATAAAGACATAAATCTTTTGATAATTGTGCAAACCTAATATTAGATTAAAACGGTACATAAGATTTATCATGACTCTCCATCGTCGTAGGTGATCGTCACTCAATTGGGTGTCTTTTGTTACTCAAAGGTGGGAGAGTGCATTTCATTAGAGCAGACCGATGCCTATCTAAAGCATAAGATGTTGTCAGTGTCCCCACACAAATATGGCTTAGAAACCACTATAGTGTTGCAGTCATAGACGTTCAAGTATCATTAACTGAGGCGATGGATTAAATTTATGTCATTGTCCTAGAAACCACCATAGTATTGCAGATTACGCCGAAGATTGAACCCCATGTGGAAGGCAAGAGTTGCCTACTTGAATATATAGGGTATCCCAAGAAACCACCATAGCGTTGCAGGGTATTTATGTAGGAGAGAACTCGATCACTCACTACGAGTCCTTTTAGGGATTCGCGTTTTCCACTTGGGAAGTGAAAAATTAAGTGGGATGTACCGTTTGATTTGAGACCAAGATTAAATGGTAATGCAAGATAAAATCAACTAACAATCATTTGTTTATTTTATGCAGCATTTTAAAATGACAAACTCTTCAAACTCAATATCGCGTATTTTGAACAAAAACGTTTTAACTAGAGCCAACTTCAAGGATTGGCTTCGAAACTTAAAAAATGTTTTAAGTTTGGAGCATTGACGAGGTGTTGGAAAAGGTTATCCCTACTTCTTTACCGAAGGGCTCTAGTGAGGAAGAATGTGTCACATGGGAAGAGATACGGGAGCAAGACTTGAAAGCGAGGAATTACATTTTGGCCTCGATGAGTAATGAGTTATAGCATCAAAATGAGCACATGGCTGATGCGGCCAACATGATTACGAATCTGCAAGAGCTCTATGGAGAGCAGAGCAGAATAGCTACATATGAGATATCTAAGCAGTTATTCAGGTCCAAAATGGAAGAGGGCATATATATAGGGGGACCATGTGCTTAAAATGATCAATTTGATTAATCAATTGGACATTTTGGAATTCTACAAGGATGCGGACCTACAAATAGACCTCATCCTCCAGTCACTTCTAGAATCTTTTGCCTCGTTCATTCTAAATTATAATATGAACAAGATTATGTGCACACTTCCCAAGTCGTTAAACATGTTAACAACCCCTCAAATCAAGGGGAAGAGCAAAGAAAGAGTTCTTATTATTGCTTCCTCTTTAAGAAGAAGTTGGGGCCGAAGAGGGACATCTCCAAGCCAAAGCCAAATGATAAGGGATCAAAAGGAAAGTGTTTCCATTGCCAAGCGAATGGGCATTGGAAGAGGAAATGCCCGGTGTATCTCCACAGCTTGAAAGTCAAGCGGGTTGAGAACTAGGGTGCAGGTATATCTTCTTTTCTTGTCATTGAGATGATCAATGTGATTGGTCATTCTCCATCTCATGGATACTTGAGTCAGGTGCAACTTCTCATATTTGTGTTTGCATGTAGGACTTGAAAGGGAATAGGTTGCTTGAGAAGCGGAAAGTTGTCGTAAAAGAGGGAAATTGAGCTCTTGTAGAGTCATTAGCTATAGGGATAACTTTTGTTACTCTTCATTCTGAGCATGTAATAACATTTAAAGACTGTTTATTTTTACCTGATGCTTTTAGGAACGTAATGTCTGTTCCAAGACTTATAAAAGACAGTTATGAACTTTTTTTTTGTAACAATGTCTACCATGTTCATTATCGTAATAAGGTTGGCATGAGCATCATGGTAAATGGTCTTTACATATTAGAGTTCAGTGAAAGTATCTGACATAATGATGTAAATGTTGCATCCACAAGCAGCATAAAGCATTCTCGTGGTAATGGCGTTGACCCTAAATAGTTGTGGCATCTTAGACTTGGCCATATTAATGAGAGAAGGATTAACGAGTTGGCCAAACAATGATTGATTGATTCAATGGGTTTTGAACAGGGGCCAACTTGTGAATCTTATCTTCTCAGGAAAATGACTCGAGTTACCATTTGTTGGACAACGTGGGATAGCCAATGAACCGTTAGGTTTAATCCACATGGATATTTGTGCGTCGTTCTCTCTCATGGAAAGAGGTGATTATTATTACTTCATAACCTTTACTGATGAAATGTCACGGTTTGGTTATGGTGTACTTAATGAAGCACAAATATGAAATCTTTAAAAAGTTCAAAGAGTTTTAAGGCTAAAGTAGAGAATGAAACAAGAAAGAGTATTAAAATATTTTGATCAGATCGAGGTGGAGAATACTCGAGTATAAAATTTAATGACTACCTTAAAGCCAATGGCATAATATCCTAGTTATCTCCTCCCGTAACTCCACAGTTGAATGGTGTTTCTGAGAGAAGAAATCACACCTTGTTAGACATGGTGCAATCAATGATCGCATTTGCCAATCTACCATTATTACTGTGGGGTTATGCTTTATCCACCGCCATATATCTCCATAATAAGGCTCCAAGCAAATCTATTGGGTTAACGCCATATGAGATGTGATATGGGAAGCCACCTAGTCTTAAGCATATTAAGATTTGGGATTGTCCCGCTTTCATTAAGAAGCTCAAGACAGACAAGCTAGAGTCCAGATCTGGCAAAGGAAGATTTGTAGGTTATCTTCTTCATTGTAAGGGATACTACTTCTACTTTCCTAGTGATCAAAGAGTGGTGATCAGCATGGATGCCATATTTCTGAAGAAAGTTCTTCAAGAGAGTGGCGTTGATAAGAAAGTAGAGCTGGAAGATGTGTCTTTTGAGTCTCAAATCATGCCTGGTCAGGAAGCCAATCTAGATCCTATAGGTCCTAGTAGTGTCATTCCAAAAGAGGCTCATAGATTTAATAAAGTATCTCATCCTCTAAAGCGATTTCTTAGAGTCGATCTCTGACATTGCCTCTTCGTAGTTAGAAAGGTCAACCAATTGATCACTATATCTATACAAGAATACTTTTTGTATATAGAGATAGTGATCAATTGGTTGATCCTACTACAAGAAGTGTTCTTGTATAGAGATAGTGATCAATTGATTGATTCTACTAATTACGAAGAGGCAATGTCAGACATCAATTCTAAGAAATGGCAAAAGACTATGCAATCAAAAATAGAATCTATGTATTCCAACAAAATCTAAACTTTAGTGAATCCGCGTGAAGGAATTGTTCCTATAGGATGCAAATGGATGTATAAGAGAAAGGATCTATAAGAGGAAGATTGGTCTTGATGGAAAGGTGCATATCTTCAAGGCACAACTGGTGACAAAAGGTTATCGTCAAAATCATGGTATTGACCTAGGTTGCACGGAAACGGGAGACCTTTTCGATAGGAAACGAGAACGTGAAAACGACATTTTTCTAAAAAAGTAGGAAACGAAAACGTGGGGTAAACTGTAAATTTAAAAAATATAGGAGTTTTTTATAAATATAATTTTTAATATAAAAAAATAAAGAAATACTAAAACATAAACAATAAACATAAATTATATAATGTATTCAAATACACATAAATATAAAGTTCACAATCATCAACAATATTTAAAAAATTCTATTATTTTACATAACTTAGTAATTAAAAACAAATAGTAAAATTTAAATAACAAAATCAAACATAATACAACTGTTAACTTATATATATTTTTGTATATATATATATATATACTGATACGCATACTGTTAATTGTTAAATTTTCGCATATATATACATAAATATGCATACTGTTAAGTGTTAAAACAATAAACATATATACTATTAACTTATATATATTTTCACATATATATATACTGATAGTGTTAACTTTTATATATATATATATCGAGAGAGAGAGAGAGTGGAGTGGGTAAGTTACAGTTGCAAAAAGTAAGGGAAGACCAGCACCGATAGCGAGAGAGCCGGGAAAGAACGATCGGCGGCAGGAAAAACTCGAAGAACGACGGAGCACCGGAGCAGACGATGGAAGGCTGAGAATGACTGGCGACGAGGGCAATTGAAGGACAGGAAGCAACCGACGGTGCGATGAGGACGATCGAAGGAGAAGAAATGGCTGGAAAAAGTAGAAAAGAGGGGAAAATGGAGGAAAAAGTTTTTGTAGGGATCTAGCTGCAGGGCAACACTCGCTGAAACGCGTTTCAGGGCTGGAAAAGCGTTTCAGGTAAGTTCTTTAAGTTTTGAAACGGCCCAAAAACTTTCAAAAATTACACAAACGGCTCGAAAAACGTTTCGGGCCGTTTTTCCCATTTCTGAAACGGGAAATGGTTCAGAAACGCCAAAACGACATCTCCGAGCCGTTTCCATGCTTCACAGGTATTGACTATGAAGAGACGTTTTCGCTGGCCATTATGCTAAGATCTATCAAAATGATGCTGGCCATTTCAACACACTATGATTATGAGATATAACAAATGGATGTCAAAACAACATTCTTGAATGGTTATTTTGAGGAAGATATATTCATGGAACAACCTCGTAGTTTTGAGTCCTCCAATGCCAGTCAAGTGTGCAAGCTTAAGAGATTCATTTATGGTCTTAAGCAAGCCTCTAAATCTAGGAATATTCGCTTTGATAGTGACATTAAAGAGTTTGATTTCATTAGAAATCTAAATGAACCTTATATAAACAAGAAAGTTAGTGGGAGTGCGTGAGCATTCCTCATCACGCACTCCTCATCTTGTATGTGATGTGGATGACATCCTTCATGGGAAACGATATTGGTATGTTGATGTCAACTAAATTGTGATTGTCCAATAAATTCTCCGTGAAGGATCTGGGAGATGTGACTTATATATTGGGAATTTGTGTCTATAAAGATAAAGCGAGAAGATTAATAGGTCTCTCCCAGAATCTGTACATAGAAAAGATATTAAAGAAGTTTAACATGGAGAATTCCAAGAAAAGTTCCGCACCTCTCAGACATGAAATTCATCTCTCTAAAGGAATGTCTCCCAAGACACCCGAAGAAAGAAAGCACATGGAGAAGATTTCTTATGCCTCAGTTACTGGGAGTCTCATGCATGCTATGTTATATTATGTACTAGAGTTGATATTACATATGTTGTGAGTGTCACAAATAGATATCAGTTCGATCTAGGTTTGGAACACTTGACTGTAGTAAAGTGTATCCTTAAGTACTTGAGAAGTACTAAGGATGTGTTACTGGTCTATGGAGAGGGTGATCTCCGTATTAATGGATTCACTGATAAAGATTTTGAATTTGACGTGGATGATAGAAAGTCTACATTCGAGTTTGTGTTTGTCTGTAATGGATGAGCAATTCGCTGGAAGAGTTCCAAGTAAAAAATAACTGTCGACTCCAGCACAGAATCCGAATATGTTATTGCATGCAATGCTGCGAAAGAGGCTGTTTGGATGAGGAAATTCCTTGCTAAATTGGAAGTGATTCCAATCATTGAGTTATCAATATCTTTATATTGCAAAAATAATGGACCTATTACACAAGCTAAGGAACCTAGGTCTCAAGAAATCCAATGAGCCATTGTTTGTGCAACAACTCTATTGTTTTCGCATTAGTGCATTAGTGCAACTGAGAGAATGTTAGTGTTAGTACTCTAATGCTAGATTTAGATGATGCCTAACAAGTGTAAATTGGGACTAATAATGTATATCTTGAAAACATTAAAAAAATAAATTTTCATATTTTAACCTCATATCTTCATTCATACCTTTCCAATATGTATGTGAATGAGTCCCTAGATTTCATAATAAAAGTCTTATTCTTAAGTATTAAGAATATGTGACGAAAACCCTTGTATTTAGATTTTCTTAAAGTGATTCTCAGTCCTTAGATTTCTTAGAAGGGAACTATGATTAATCAATTATAGAGTAACACATAGGCTACTACCTTTAATTTGTATGAGATACAAATGATAAAGGATGATGAGTCACATACCATAATCCATGAGATGGATATAGTAGACATGGTGGATGTTAGTTAAACAAATGTTGAATGTGACGCAAGTGATAGATCACATGACAGAGAGGATTAATGATCCATCATAGCCCTCGATTGTGTTACTGCTCCTTAGACCGAAGACAACACAATTGTTTTGTATGTTGGTGTCAAAAATTTGTTGTTACATGAAACCGCTCATATATCGCAGTGGTAATGTGCACTGCGTGGTTTCCGTGTAGTAACATATAGAGGCAGGTAATTGTTAATGGAATCCATTGACTTCATATATGAGATAAACATCATATGCGATCAGTGGTGATTTGTGATTGTATAAACCCCTAGCCAGGGTGCACATGATTGGAAAGGAGTTTCCAAAGTTGGAAGGAGTTCTGAAGTGTCATCGAAAGCCCTAATAGGCTCACGTGAAGTATGACTTCATTACTAATAGGATCGTCTTGACATAATGTTAGTTGTTACTCAGGACCTTTCAACGTACATCGAGGAGATAAAGAGATCCTTTTTGTAGATCAAAGCGTTTGATCGGCGTCAAAGTGTTTGACGTGTCACGATTGCTACTCAGTGGTGAACTTAAAAAATCACACGCATATTAGAGTGTAGTGGTTGATTAGTGACGTAATACTATAATTAATTAATTATTGATCATCATTAAGAGTTAATGATGACTCCGTTAAAAGTTAACGAAACAGGTTTAATGAATCAGAACAATCGTTAAGAGTTAACAAGCATGTCGTTAAGAGTTAATGAGAGCATCGATTTCATTATGAGGTAACGAAAGGGCCATTAAGAGTTAATGGCAGACCTAGATGTAATTTTTAGAATGTTGCAACGAGGGAATGAAGTCATCCGATCGGCCTTGGAGGCAGTTGATCGGTCCTTGCTGATCTGGTGTAAATCGGTCAACCATTTCTTACAGCGAGGGTCACGTTCGAAAATGTTCTCTTATCATTTTCTGTAACCGTTTCGGGGACGCGTGGATGAGGAGGATGGCGTGCTGTTTTGCATGCTTGCATGGCTCTCCCTCTCTCTCCTAGTTTTTGTTTGACTTGGGCTAATCTATGACGATTTAGGGTATGAGTATTTAAAGGAATGTGAGGAAGAATGCATAATCTTGCTGCCTTAGTTGCCTTTGAGTACACGCTCTCTCTCTCTCAACTATTGCATTCTTCACCCTTTCCAGGTTCATAAATCCCCTTCTCTCCTCTTGCTCCCCATTGCTCCTTATTGTTTATTGTTATTGTAGTAATTCCAATCCATTAGTGAGACTATTTGGATTTGGAACCCTTTTGTTTCTAAACCAAATTACAACCACATCACTTACAAGAAGCTTGGCTAACACATAAACTTTCTTGCAAGCTTCTTCCATTGCTTGGAGCGTGGACTGAATAGGGTTCTTGTGCAAGAGAGGGACAAACTAGTCATCTGGTATTTCAATTAGAGCAGTAGGTGACTATTTGGAGCTGTTGTTCAGGAGCCATTTGGTGAGGACGGGAGCTGCCTTAGGTGTATTTCAATATCTTCATCAGTAATGAAATCTTCCAATGAGGTATAACATTTAAATGCCCTATGAATGGTTTCACTTTAAATTACATATGGTTGTTAAAGTCGAGCCTTGCAAGGTGATCCTATTTTCTTCCGCTGCGTTTACTATGCATTTTTGAAAAAGTTTTGAAAATCGATTAAAACCTTTGCATGAACCACCAAATATTGGCATTCCTTTTCAATTCCATGGTAATACTAAGAGTTTTCGATTCTATTCTTTGGAGGAAGATATGGATATTCTCGAGCCAGGGGAATTGCATCTTTCAAGGGAAGTAGGGTGTTAGGAGGTAGTAGCTAAGGACACCATGGATGTTGTGAATAGGGATAAGAGGGATAGGATGTAGAGTAAGGATGATTCTTCAAGTGACAAGGTTGAAAGTACCAATTCTGAGTTTGTTCAAGTGAAGTACAAGTTCCAGATGAATCGCGAGAGGAAGAAAAAGTTTGCAATTGAAAAGGCTTAGCAAAAGCTGCGTGTGGAAAGTGTAGTTATCACCAATCCCACGTGATTTTTAATCTGGCTTAGTTTCTTTTCTTGTTTTTCTCCCCTCATTTGTAGAGGGGGTGTTCTTTCCTTTGTTGGTTTTGTTTAGCTTGTTTTGGTTCTAGTGGTTGTGCCTGTTTGTTGAGGCGTGGTTTTTGCTTTGTCTTGTGGGGAATGCCCTTGCGTTGGTTTGTAGGCTTTTGTCGTTCTTTTCTGTTAATATATCCTATTTATAAGGAAAAAAATGTGTTATAGAAAAATGTGACACAATGACAGTGATTGGGATCTTGGAAATTGGGGTATCATTGGCCTCCGCTGCCATGGAACAAGATCAGATCTAAGATGAGCGAAAGACAGCCAGTGACGAGGATATTATGCAAGACAATAGGATTTGAGTTAGATCCAGGCCAAACCTAGGTTGGGAAATTTGGCTCACTAAAATCTAGGTTGATAAGACAATAAGCCCGATCAAACGAACGTAGGTTGGCAAATTTGGCTCACCAAAATCTAGGTCAGTAAGACAATAGACATGATCAAATTGGTTTAGTGCATAGTTGTTAAATCGAGATTTGAATCGTGAATCGAGAATCGTAAGATTTGGTACACATTCTCAATTTCAGCTATAAATAATATATATCCATAGAAAATAAATAATGTGTCAACCATGATCAATTCTTTTAAATATAAATAGATAAATAAACTTCTAAATATCAGTGTTCTAAAAGGCGCTAGGCGCTAGTCAGGCGCCAGGCTGGGGCCTAGCGCCTAGGGGGCCTAGGCGGGGCCTAGGAAAACTGCTATTTTTTTTTTTTGTTTTTTAACTTTGTGATGTAATTTGATGTTATTTTCAATTAAATCAAAGTTGAAAAGCATCAATAATGCAACATAAACCAATAATACAACAATAATGGAATGACAAGTGAAATATAGAATTAAGCATGAGAAAACAATTGTTGTAGATCAGTTCTAGGTTCAAACTTCAATAAGACAAAAGCAACAATAATGCAACATAAACCATATTTGAAGAATCTAAGTATCTAACTATCTAATTGAAATTCTTCCTCTCCATATTCTTCCAATACATGATCTTCATCAGACTCAAAATCAAATTCATTGAGCTTTTGCTCATCTTCTTCTTCTTCTGATTGAAAATCATCTTCATGAAGCTCTCTCATTTTAGAACTTCTTCGAGGTTGAAGCATCTCGTCTGCTCCGGATGCTTCACCAATCACTTCTCAAGTAAGCCCCGTACCAGGCTCAATTTCTTCATCATCTCCTCCTTTAACAATCCATCCTTGTGCATTGCTAGCATCACTAGCAAGTAGCACATTAACATTCCTTTCCTTTTCCCTCTTTTGCTTGTTCATCAGTTTTGCATTAAATTAGACATAGACAAGATTGTTCAATCGATGCACATCCAATCTATTTCTTTTCTTCGTATGTATCTACATAAATAAAATAAAAGTAATTTCAATTTAAATGATAAATAAGTTATTGATATTAAAGAAATATAGTTCATATTTTCATATGCACTAACCCTTTCAAAAGTGCTCCAATTTCTTTTACAACCGGATGAACTACTGGTTAACAAGAGCATTCTTGTTGCCATTCGTTGCAAGTTTGGAATTTGATTTCCATAAGTCATCCACCATGTAACTACATAAGTTAACAAGTATAAAGTAAACAAATTTATACACTAATACACATTAGGAACTAAGAAAAGGATTAAAGGAATTTTATACTTGGATTATAATTGTCCTCATTTTTTGCACAGCCTTGAGCTGCCCACACTTTTCCAAAAGCTCCTTCTTTATGAGTATACTTTGGCAACTCAACATTTATGACATGACCTTGCAATTCAAAATGGTCATCACCATGATAACACATCTCCACACAATTAAAAAACCCATCAATCACTTCATTATCAAGATATATAGTCTTATTCTTGAAAAGGTCGTAGGGATTCAAAAGGTAAGCCACCAAATGCAATGGACTATCTAGCCTATCTTTCACCCTTGCTTCAAAAATATCTATAACAGGCTGATAATTTTTCTCAAGATTATTTAGGGCCTCCTTAATATCTTCCTTTGCTTGCTTAATCTCTCCATATAAAAAACTCATAAAAGACTTTCTATCTACATCAACAATTCGAAACACCTTCACCAAAGGTGCAAAAACCTTAAGGCATAAAGTTACACCATTCCAGAAAGCAATGCTCAATCATAGTAGCATATGTTGTTTTCCTTTTAACATTCTTTGACCATTTACACTCCTCCCATTCAGAGCTGGTAAACATTGACCTCAATTGGGCCTTTTTCTCCATCAAACTCTGCAAAGTAAGAAAAGAAGAAGCAAAAATGACAGCATTAAGGACAAGGTCTTATGGTGTGCATAAATGAAGATTGTCAAACTCTTTGCCTGATCAATGACTTTCTTATATCTTGACATTTTTCCAATACTTACAACCATCAAATTGATGGTGTGAGTAGCACATGATGTCCAAAAGATATTTGGCCTCTTCAGCTTCAATAATTTTGCCGCTCCCATATTGTTGGCAGCATTGTCGGTTACTACTTGGACGACATTTTGTGGCCCAACTTGCTCAATGCACTTGTCCACATACTCAAATATGAGTTCACTTGTATGTGCTTCGTCTGATGCTTCTTTTGAAGAAAGAAAAGCAGTACCTATGCTAGAATTAACACATAGGTTCATGATGCTCCTCCTTTTTCTGTCTGTCAAGCGTCTGTCATAATAGAGCACCGATTTTGTGTCCACTCTTCTTCATGCTTCTTCAGTAAGTATTTCATTCTGTCAACCTCTTCCTTTAATAACGGTTGACTAGGAGGCTTGAACCTCGGCCCAAATTGACCAACCGCCTCAACAAACAATTTGCAGCTATCATGATCAATAGCATTGAAAAGTATACCAGCTTCGTACACCCATCTTGCACAATATCCTTGTACAGTCTGTGTTCTCTCTTTAAACAATGCTTCACTAATATTTTGCTGCCTTTGCATCATTCTCGAACTCAAATAAATTTTAGGACTAATAGAGCTTGCAAACTTAATAATAGGGCCAAGAGTACGAGGCGCTTTTTTACTCCCTAACTCTTCCAATTCATCTTCATCATCCACCCCTTTCCCTTTGTCAGAAATATTAACCGAGGATCTCATCATATCTTCCTCCTGCTTCCTATTATTCTTCTTACTCTTTGCCTCAGCAATAGCATTCTTACATTTAGCTTTATCATCTGGAGAAGATTTTGGACATGCATAAACATTTCCGAAAATGTGGCCGATGTGTTCTTTGGCTCTATAAACTCCTCCAGACATAACTTTACCACACAACTTGCATTTAACTTTATCCATGTTCTTTGGATTAATTAACATTCCATACTCCCATCCGACATCATTTGATTTTCTTTTAAGAACTGAGGCGGCATCGGACGATGCTTCCGTACTCCCAATTCCATCCGACATGACTTCATTTTTTTTTTTTTTTCCTGAATAAATTGACATTAAATGATTGAATTAAAATAGACAATTAGGCTAACTAGCTAACAAACAAAGCCAAAAACGAACAATAGCCCAAGCAGCACCAGCAACAGCAACAAAGGCAGCTTGTTACATTTGTTGCTTGCTTGCAAGTTACAAATATTAATTTTTTAAATACATTAATAATAATAATTAATAAATATTTGAATAACAAATAAAATAATCAAATATTAATATAAATACTAAATTAAATAACAGAAAAATAAAAAGAAAACAAAAGGGGGAGAGGCAACAGCAAGCAGCAGCGTTGTTGCTGCTTGCTTATTGCTGGCTACTACTTACCGAAGGAGGCGGAGGCCCGGAGGGTGAGTGAAGATTGAAGAAGATGAAGGTTGAAACTGCTGGAAGAGCAAGAGACAACCGTCAACCAGAGTGTGGCGGTGTGCGAGCAGCGAGCACAAGACGGTGGCGATGGCGAGTGAAGAAGGTGAAGCTGCAAGAGCAAGAGACAACCAGAGTGTGGCGTGGCGGTGTGCGAGCACGAGACGGTGGCGACTGGCCGACGGGGACTCTGCAACTACAAGTGACGGTGGCGGCGTGCGAGCACGAGAGAGGCGACGGCGATTCAGCAATAGACTGTCGGTGGCTGTGCGCGCGAGAGAGAAGGGGAAATCGACGAGAGAAAGGGGTAACGAGTAAGGAAACAAAACCCTAATCAATTTATACTAAATGCTTCACGCGGCCCAGGCGGCCGATTTGGCAGCCTTGGCATCCGCCTTGGCCAGGCGATTCACACAGCTAGGCGCTCGCCTTGGCGCCGCCCGATACCGATTAGCCGGGCCGGTGCCTAAGGTGGCCAATTTGGCCATAATCGTGGCGGCCAGCGGCCGCCTAGCGCCGCGTTTTTGTTCACTACTAAATATATTT
Source organism: Diospyros kaki (assembly GCA_036245055.1). Classification (NCBI taxonomy): domain Eukaryota; kingdom Viridiplantae; phylum Streptophyta; class Magnoliopsida; order Ericales; family Ebenaceae; genus Diospyros; species Diospyros kaki. The sequence goes on from BSEG01000016.1 coordinate 40,018,642, forward strand.
GTTAAGTTTAAAATTATACCAAAAGACAAAAGTATATTCATGTTGCTTTTAAATTCAAATTGCACCAAACCAAACCACTTTCAAAATAACAAGCTAGGAAAAAAAAAAAAACCTACAACTGTAAGATTACTAATAAACTCCATTGTCCATAATCTTCACTTGTTATCAATCATCTTCATCTTCATCTTCAAGTTCAAGAGCATCATCATCTTCTTTGTTTTCAAAGATAGCCAAATCGAACGAATATTTGATTAAAGCGCACATGCAGACGAAGTCGCACGAATTAGATGAATCGGATGAGTCGTGCTATTCATGCGATTCACGGTTGATTCATAGTTGATTCTAAGGGATTTTCGATTCACCCTATAAATTCGACTCGATTTTTATATGAATAGAGTCGAATCGTATGATTCGAATTGTAAATCGTATGATTCTAAGGGATTTTAGATTCACCCTATAAATTCGACTCGATTTCTATACAAATCGAGTTGAATCGTACGATTTGAATCGTGAATCGTAAGATTCTAACAACAGTGGTTGAGTGATGAAGGGTGGCTAGTGATAGCAACAATGGCTCAAATCTAGTGAGGATGACTGACAACCGACAATCAAACTAGCAATGACAAGGGTGACTAACAAGCAGCAAGGATGACTAGCCGCTAATAAAACTAATCACACAATCTTAATGAGGTGTGTCAGGATGGTTGATGACTAGGACAAAGCCAACTACAAATAATGGATGGTTGCAAAGAATGACGATTGAGATAAGGCCAATGGATTGCTACTATACTAACCTAACTTAGTTAGGGTTAAGGGAATGGCTCTAATACCATATGATAGAACAATATATATTTTCCCTTCCCCATTGAATGGTATATACAACCTTTATATGCATGAACTCTGACTATTGAAAAAGGAAATAATATATTCTACATATATTCTATATCTCTCACATATATTTTGTCTCCTAATTTTATGTATCTCAAGATATATGGTTATCATTTTATAGAGATACTATATACAAATCATGTCTTAACAAGTTTCAATGTAAAGCCCCAAAGCTTATCAAAAGGATTGCCACGTGACATTTGTAGACGCTAAAAAAAAAAAAACTATTATGACAAAGTTTACAAACAATCTTAAGTAGAGTCTTTGACAAAAAAGAAGTCTATATAGCTTATATAAAAATTATTAAAGACATATATCACAAAATAAAAAACATCTTAGAAACTATGGAGGTAATACTATACCTTTTCTAATAATCATTACTTTATTTCATAAAAGTCTATTAACTCTTTACTCTTGTAATGGATGAACCAAAAGGGCACATCCAAAAAGAAGTGTTGTATTGAATAATTGAATGTTATTTATTTCCACATATTATTGAACAAACTTAGATGTTTTAGGAACAAAACACTCTTAAGTAACAAAGGGTGAACGGAACAAACTGTGTCAGACCTTCATTAGATGGTATGATGCATTTAAATACATAAAAATTTCTATCTGCTATCTCTTAAAATCTAGGAATTCAAAATACAAATTTGAATTTACAATACAATAACAGATCAGATAGGTTTTAACTTTGAAAGCTAGTTCTTCTCCTATCTTTTAGGTATAGTTGTAACTTGTTATCTTCTTTTGAATTTATCCTTTTCTTCTTCATCACCTTATCTCTTATTCAAATCACCTGTTCTTATCATCCCTTTCAATTCAGAATTCTTCTTTTCCAGCGAGATTTCTTGCTCAACAATTACTATAACATATGAGACAAGATAAAGCATGAACAATAATCTCAAATTATAAAGAGAAACAGTAGAATTCAAATTCCTCTTAAGTTAAGCAAGTTAAAAATAAAAATATATCGAGTGAAAGTGTAATAAAAATACAAGCGTACATGATGTCATTATCAAATCATCCCTAAATTAGATATGTTCGATTCATTGTCCAAAAACAAGAAAAGGTTATTAAAGATGTCAATTACATAATCAAAGACTAAACGTTTATAGCATTTTTTATGCAATTTTAAAATACCTTTAAAGTAAAACCACTATCAGGTCCTAGGATTTGACAAGACTAATTCTCTCTTAATAGGGCTGAAATGAGAAGAATTCAAAGATAGAGAGAGAGAAAACGAATGGAGGCGAAAAAGAGAGAGAACGGATGGAGGCGAGACAGAGAGTGAGAGAGAAGAATCGAGAGAGATAAATTGAGAGAGAAAAGTTGGAGATTCACTTAATAATACTTCGATGTTCTTCCCATTTAGCTAGATTAGGTTTTTATACTAATCCAAGCAACTAGTTGGCGCCAATTGGACTGCCAGTGACAAAGTACAACTCAAGCAACTTGCTTAAGTACAACTACTCCTTAACTGGCATACAAAAATATTAAGGACTTATACAACATTAGGGTCCTAACAAACACACCCCTCTCCTCCCCCACACCCCCCCCCCCAAAAAAAAAGAAAAAAAAAATTATTTCCCTCAAGAAAAGGAGAGAGAATAAGGGCAGCTTGAGGAAATGAGTAAGCAGATTAGGCAAATACTCCCATGTATTATTATCCAGGTGACAATGAGTCCACTGTACCAACACTTGTGTTAAGAGAGCCCTATGCCTATAAATGACCATTTTATCCAAAATGAAGGTCGGTTCCACTGTAGGAGAAGCATAAAAAACAAAGGAAGGCAAAGTAGCACTAACTAGTTGTGCTCCCACTGATTTCTTAAGCAATGAGACATGGAATACTGGATGAATTTGAGTGTCAGGAGGTAGTTGGAGCTTATAAGCTATAGTTCCAAACTTAGCTACAATAGGAAATGGCCAAAAGAATTTAAGACTTAGCTTGGAAACTTGCTCGTGAGAAAGAGCCCGTTGATGGGATTGTTTCAACTTGAGATAAACCATATCTCCTATCGCAAACTTCCTTTCACTTCGTTTTCGATCATCAAATTGCTTCATCCTATTTTGAGCAATTGCTAATTCCTTGTGTAACACCTTTAAAATTTCTTGTCAATGTTATAAATAAGTGTCAACTGTAGCTACTGTTGTAGATTCTAAAGTAGCAGGTAGAAGGGGAGGTTTATAACCATATAAGGACTCAAATGGGAATATCTTAATGGAACTGTGGTAACAAGAATTATACCACCATTGAGCTAAAAGAAGCCACTTATGCTAAACCTTTGGCGGTAAAAAACAAGGACAACGAAGATAAGTTTCTAAACATTGGTTTGCCCATTCTGTCTGGCCATCTGACTCCGGATGGTAGGCAGGAGACATATGCAGCCTTGTGCCCAAAGATCTAAAACGTTCCTACCATAATGAGCTTATGAAAATCTTGTCCTTATCAGAGATTATGGATTGTGGAACTCCATGTAACTTGACAACATGATTTAACAATGTCTGAGCCACTTCCTATGTTGTAAAAAGATCTCAGGGACTTAGAAAATAGGCAAATTTAGTGAACCGATCCACCACCACCAGAATACAGTCTTTGCTCTTCAATTTAGGTAGTCCTTCTACAAAATCCATAAATATACTCACCCAAGCCTGCATAGGCATTACCAATGGCCACAATAAACCAAGAGATGCCACTATTTATGCTTACAACGTTAGCACATATCACAAGACATCACAAAATCCATCAAACATTTCTTTAAATTGGGCCAATAAAATATCTATTTCACTTTATCGCAAGTGCTCTGAATACCTGCGTGACCTCCCAAAGGTGATCCATGCAAGGATTGCAAAATTTTGTTTTTGAGCTGGTCACAATCTCCTATAACCAATCTTCCATGGAATCAAATTAATCCATTAGTCATTTTATATACTAGTCTACTAAAGGGATCAATAATCAATTGCTTCGCAATTCCTTAGACCAATTAGCTAAATCATAGCTAATTGTCACCTCCCGCACCCAATCGAGAACGATGGAAGAGATGGATGCAATACTCCCCCCTTCAAAACATCAAGACAAAGCGTCAACAACTAGGTTTTCCTTTTCTTTTATATATTTGATGGAATACTTAACCCAACAGCTTAGTCATCCCCTTTTGTTTTAGCTAAGTATGCAGTTTCTATTGCAACAAATATTTTAAGCTCTCGTGATCAGTTCAAATGATAAATTGACTTCCTTCTAGATAGTGTTTCCATTTATCCATTGCTATTAGCACAGCCAATAACTCCTTGTCATAAATACTTAACCCCAAATGTTTTGGAGCTAAAGCTTGACTTATAAAGGCTAATTGACGCCCTTCTTGCATAAGTACACCTCCAATTCCTAAATTACTCGCATCAATTTCCAACACAAAAGGCTGCTCATTGAAATTTGGTAAAGCCAAAACAAGAGCTTCACTCATGGTCGTCTTCAATTTAGCAAAAGAATCTCTAGCCTGTGGATTCCACTGAAAATTATTTTCCTTCAACAATTCTATCAAAGGCTTACTGATAACTCCATAATTTTTAACAACCCTCTGACAGTATCTCGTTAGCCCCAAAAAATCCCCTCACAACCTTTACAGTAATAGGTCTCGAATAAGCAAGCATTGTAACCACCTTCTTAGGGTCAATACTTACCCAAAGATCAGAAATGATGTGTTCTAAATATTCCATTTGCCTTTGAACAAAGGCACACTTTAATTTCTTCACATACAATAGATCGAGTCTAAAGACCACCTCAAATGCAATTTTTTGGTGGTTAAGATGTTAAGCAAAGGTACAATTGTATACAAGAATGTCATCACAAAAGACTAAAGATGAGATCTCGTAAATAAGGCTCAAAAATCTAGCTCACGAGGGTTTGAAATGTGGTTGGGGCATCCCCAAAAGGCATGACTTGAAATTCATAATGCCCTTAATGAGTACAGATGACTATTTTAGGAATGTCTTCCAGTTTAATCCGAATTTGATGATAACCAGATCTTAGGTCAAGTTTAGTAAAAACATGAGTGAGTTTAAGTTCATCCAAGAAATCCTCTGTAACAGGATATGAACTTGTCTTTGACGGTTATGGCATTCAATTGGCAATAGTTAATGCAAAATCACAAAGAACCATCTTGTTTCTTGACAAGTAACTGTTAAAAATGGCTGAAAAGATATTCCATCTTATTCCCTCTTCAAGGGTTCCAATAAATATATATGCAAGATAGTTTATTACAATAGGCAAATTCCTAATCTAGATTTAGAAATATATACAATTTAGGATACAACCAAAAATAAACATAATCTTCTAGAAGATGTATCACACAACTATAGAAAGCAAAATCAATCAAGCATATCAAGTCCAAGACTATGGGCAAGATATCTAGTGTAGTTTCTAACACTTCCCCTCAAAATTGTGAGCGAATGTCATACATTCCAATCTTGCTTAGTAGTCTTTGACACAGCTCCCGATAGACCTTTTGTCAAGAAATATGTCAATTGATCACTTGAAGATACAAATGAGGTGCAAATGAGTCTATTGTCCAATTTCTCTTTAATAAAATGCCTATCCACTTCAACATGTTTTGTTTAATCATATTGAACTAAATTGTGAGCAATGCTTATAGCCGATTTATTGTCATACTAGAGTCTCATTGGGGCTATCTAATTGATTTTGAGGTCATCCAATAGTATCTTAAGCCATAGAAATTCACAAATCCCTAGGCTTATTGACATGGAACTCTACTTCAGCACTTGGTCGAGCCACAACATTTTACTTCTTCCCCCTCCAAGTCACAAGATTTCCCCATAGGTATGTGCAATATCTGGATGTATACCTTCTATCCGCCATGGACCCTTCATAATCAACATTTGTAAATGCTTCAAGAGACATGGTTTCTCCTTTTTTGAATAGGATACATTTTCCAGGGGTCTCCTTTAAGTAGTGCAAAATCTGATATACTATTTTTAAGTGAGTCTCCTTTGGATTGTGCATGAATTTACTGAACACGCTTACTACATAAGCAATGTTCGGCCTAGTGTGTGCTAGGTAAAATGAGCCTCCCTACTAATCTTTGATAAGATCCTGTCTACCCACCATCTTTTGGCACCTCTCCTAACTAGTGATTGGGCTCAATTAGAGTGTCAACAACCTTGCTTCCTAACATTCATGTTTCTGCTAGTAGATCAAGTATGTATTTCTATTGTGAGATAAAAATCCCCTCCTTAAAATGAGTTACTTTTATTCCCAAGAAATACTTTAAAATACCCAACTCTTTGATTTCAAACTCTTTGACTAGACATTCTCTCAATGTTTCCATGCCCTCTATATCATCACTGGTGACAATAATGCCATCCACATATACCAACAATGTTGTCACTTCCCTTCTAGCTGAGTGATGTACAAACAAAAGTTTGATTTTCTTGGCTTTGTTTGTATCCCATATCAAGCATAACCTTGGTGACTGTTTTAGTCCATACAAAGCCTTCTTTAATCTGCACACCACTTTTTCCTTATCTTTGGCCCAAAACCTAATGGCAACTCCATGTAAATCTCCTCCTCTAGGTTACCATGCAAGAAAGTATTTTTTACATCAACTGTTGCAGTGGCCAGCCTAAATTAGTAGCTAAGAACAATAGCACCCTTACTATATTTAGTTTTGCATCTGGAGCAAAAGTATCTAGATAGTCTATCCCATAAATTTGTGTATATCCTTTAGCTAGCAACTTTGCTTTGTACCTAAGGATCCATCTGACTTGTATTTTACAATGTATACCCACTTACATCCTATCGGATGTTTCCCTTTAGGCAAATTGACTAATTCTTAGGTTTGATTCTTTTCTAGGGTTGCCATCTCTACCTCCATGGCATTCTTCCAATTCTTATTACCTATTGCTTCAAAAAAGGTTTTGGGAATATGAATTGTATTCAGGCTAGTGGGAAAGGTTTTACGTCTAGGAGACAATTTTGAATAGGTCATGGATAAATGTAGGAGATGTTTGGTACAGGTCCTTGTTCCCTTTTTAAGTGTTGTAGGGTCAAATTTAGTGTGGTTGATTTTGTGAATATGGAGAGGTAAATTAGTCAAATATGGTAGGTGAGGGTAGGAAACAAAGAGTTTTTAAAGGGGACTTTGCTAGTTAAGGATCCAAGACGGGGTTTGGTTGATGAGTTGTGTAGCAATTAAGACTGTTTCCCCTTAAAAATAAGATGGAACATAGGTGTCCAAGAGAAGGACTCAAGTCACATTTAGAAGGTAACGATTCTTCCTCTCAAGAACCCCATTTTGCTGAGGAGTGTCAACACAAGATGACTCATGAATGACCCCATAGGATTGAAAAAATTGGTGTAGAGTATGATTAAAATGTTCATTCCCATTGTTTGTCCGAATACGCTTTATGTAAACCCCAAATTGAGTATGGATTAGTTGAAAAAAATGTTGAAGGATTTTTAGAACTTTAGATTTTTCTTACAACAAAAATAGCCAAGTGACCCAAGTATAGTTATCAATAAAAGTAATGAACCACTTAAGAATCATTTAGATTCGAGACTTTGGAAGGACCCCGTATATTGGAATGACTTAAATCAAAAGGAGTTGAAGTTTTTATTGATGAAGGTGGAAAAGATACATGATGGTGTTTAGCAAGCTCACACACTTTACAATGTAAATCAATACTAGAGGCATGCAGGAATAAAGAAGGAAACATAGCTTTAAGAGAATCAAAACTGAGATGACCTAAACGTCTATGGTGAAGCCAAATATCAAATTGTTTAGGTGATTTGGCTTGTGTTTCAGCAAGTTATTTTTTAGAAGCAACAAGAGCCTGCACATTATCAAGAAGATATAGCCCATTCAAGACTTTAGCAATTCCAATCTTCGTCCCCAATATTCGATTTTGAAATACACAATGGTTGTTAGAAAAAGTAATAATGCAGTATAGGTCTTTGGTCAGTTTAGAAATAAAGATGAGATTGGTAGTGAGTTTCGATACATAAAGGACATTAGTTAAATAGAGAAAAGGTGTTAACGAAATGTGGCTTTCACCAGCAACAATAAAAGAGGGTCTATTGGCAACAGTGATTTTGTGATGCTTAGAATTTGGTGTATAGGAAATAAATGAAGTAGAATCATGGGTTATATGGCCAATAGCACCAGAAACAAGTACCCAACAATTAGGTGGAGATGTTCCAAAAGCATTAAAAGAAAAGAGAAATAAGACACCATTCCAGACAAATGAACAAGAACTAAAGGACTTAGAGAGTGTATCAAGGAGGCCCTTCAGTTGTTCAATTTCTTCTTTGATATCAATACTGGATGAAGAAGTTTGCTTTGGCTGAGAGTTGTCTTGATTAGTGAGATTAGCCCGGCCATTGGGAATTCCTTTAAAACCTCTCAATCTACTGAGTACTTGTTCTTTTCCATGAAGTTTGAAACAATTTTCTTTTGTGTCTTGGTTTTTTGCAGTAGCTACACCATAAATTATTTTTGTTGGCCTTAGATCATGTTTTAGTTGCAGTTGGGAGTGCTTTTGTTTACTGCCATAACAGATCCAGGAGATGTTGTGGATCTAGCATGGTAGAATGTCGTGTCTTTTCTCCTTGAGAATGGAGAATATTTCTCAAAAATGAGGCATATGATCCTTTCCTAAAATTTGCACTTTTACTTGGTCATACTCTAGGTTAAAACTAGCAAGAAAATCAAATATTTAATATCTCTCCACAAATGCAGTGTGTCTAAGCATCTTCAAGCCAGATCATTATCAGACCAAATACTAGTAAGAGTGTTATAAGAATTAGTCGTCGTCATCCCTTCTTGCCTCATAGCAACAACCTTAGTCTGCAGCTAGATAACTGTTGCATCTTGCTTCATCAAATAACTTTTGCAGAGTGTCCCCCAAATGTCATGAGCAGAAGATAGAAACATGTAGTTTCTACTTATTTTCGGTAACATGGAATTCCAAAGGCATGACATAATCATGGCATCTTCTTCATTCCAAGCCCCACACCTTGGATCGGAAGAGTTAAAGCCTTTGCTGGTTAAGTGAAGAAAGGCATTCTTAATGTCCAATTGATAGAGCGGCCAATAACGCGTAGCAACTATAGAGAGAAATAGGCGAACAGAGGCCATTTTAGCAACTAGAGAGAAAGTATCACTGTAATCCAGCCCATAGATCTGTGTAAAGCCTTTAGCAACCAAACGGGCTTTAAGACGTTCCACCTGTCCGTCGAGGCCCACTTTATGGGTGAACACCCACCAACAACGAACGGGAGTCTTTCCTGGTGGCAAAGGCACCAAATCCCAAGTGTCAGTAGAAAGCAAAACACCCATTTTATCTAACATAGCCTGGTGCCAACCAGGATGGGACATGGCTTCACCTGTGGTTTTAGGAATAGAAACAAAAGAAAAACTCGAAACAAAAGCACTATAAGCAGGTGACAAATGGTCATAACACAAAAAATTATAAAAAGGATGTGGATTGCGAGTAAACCGTGTACCTTTGCGGAGTGCAATAAGAAGACTGTCAGGCTGAGGATCCATGACAAGAGTGACCACTGACGGAAAGAGTGAGTCAGGAGAGTCGCAGTCAAGAGGAACGCCGGTGCTAGGAGCAGGATGAGGATGACGGTGATAAGTAAGAAGTGGAGGAGTCGGGGAGTGTGCACCGGAAGATGGAAGTGAAGGGTCCACCGAGGAGGAGATAAACGAATCTGATAAGGGCAACGGAAGAGAAGGAATAGGCAATACCTGGTCAAGACGTGAATCAAGCTGAACAACCGAGAAGAAGGATTGTTATTCAAAGAATGTGACATCAGCAGACATAAGATAGCGGTTCAACTCAGGATAGTAACACTTATAGCCTTTTTGCAACCGGGAGTAACCAAGGAAAATACACTTGAGGGATTTGGTAGCAAGTTTATCCTGTCCCGGTGAAAAGAAATGCACAAAATAGATACATCCAAATACACGAAGGGGAACAGAATAAAGGGGCTGGGAGGGGAACAAAAGAGAGTGGGGAATGTTGTCCTTTAACACTGAAGATGGCATGCGATTGATCAGATAACATGCAGTAAAAACATCTCTCCAAAATTTGGTGGGAAGATTGACATGTAAAAGTAGTGTTCATGCAGTTTCAATGAGATGGCGACTTTTACGCTCGGTAACACCATTTTGTTGAGGTGTATAAGGACAAGAAGATTGATGCAGAATGCCACGAGTAGTCATAAAAGTAGTAAATTGAGAAGAAAAGTACTCGGGGGCATTATCACTACGTAAAGCACATATAAAAACTCCAAACTGTGTTTTTATTTCAGCAGTGAATGTCTGAAAGACAAAAAATAACTCAAACCGACTCTTTATGAGAAACAACCAAGTGCAGCGAGAAAAATCATCAATAAAAGTAACAAAATATGAGAAACCAAGAGTAAAAGTGACACGACTAGACCCCCATACATCAAAGTGCACAAGAGAAAATGCAGCATTAGCCCTATTATTGACACGAATGGAAAAAGAACTATGTGCGTATTTACCACGCTAACATGACTCACAATCAAAAATAGACGACGATGACAAACTAGGAACTAATTTCTTCAATTTGGAGAGGTTGGGATGACCAAGACGAGAGTGAAAAAGATCTGGGGAAGCAACACCGGTGCAGGCCATCGACACAACAAGATGATAGTGACCTTGTGACTCATTTTTGACGCCAATCGTCCACCCCGTACCCTAGTCCTGTACACAAACAGAGGTAGGAGTGAAAATGACTGAGTAGTTAAGGGTTTTAGTAAGCTGGCTAACTGAAATCAAATTGAAAGGACTGTCAGGGACTTATAAAATCAAATTTAAAGATAAAGACGAAGTGGGTGTGGTTTGGCATATCCCTTTAACTGCAGTTTTGGTGCCATCAACCAGGGTAACTATAGGTAAGGTATCAGAATAAGTAAGTGAAGAGAAAAAAAGTTCATTACCACACATATGATCAGTGGTGCCAAAATCTATAATCCAAAGACCAAGAGATGGGTTTTTAGCAACGCAAGCAACAGGATTACCAGGATGAGACTACTGGGTGGCTTGAAACTTCAAAAAGACATCATACTCAGCTACAGACATAGGTATCAATTGTGAACCCGGTGCAGATTAGGTAGAACTATGATCATTCTGGAATGCATGAGCTGCACTGGTAGATGATGTAGGCGGAGCAACGGGCCGACAATGTTTCTTCCAACACCTGTCCTCAAGATGACCCAGTTTCTTACAAAAGGTACACTGTGGACGTGTCCGATTATTATTACAACATCTATTTCCTCCTGAGTGAGAAGCCTGAGACACAAGGGCTGAAGATTCAGCTAGAGGAACATGAGAAGAAGAGGACATACCATGTGCACCAATCATGTTCAGCAACCTTTTAAAAGAATCATTCATGGTATGATTAATGGAGATGGTCAAGATTTGATGCCTGATGGCATCAAATTCTGGGTTTAGACCGAAAAGAGCAATAACCATAAAAAACTTCTCTTTGAGCAACGTGTTCGGTCTTGGTCATAGTAATGGGAAGAAGAGCATCAAATTCTTGCATGAGAGCCCGAACCTGTCCCCAATAAGATTCCATGGACAACTCTTGCTTCAGATTCTTGATATTAGATACCACAGTGTACAAACGTTGGATGTCATCCGTATAACATTCGTCAGCTTCTTTCCACACGTCAACACAAGTTTCAAATGGCCGAAAGAGCTGCATGATGGATGGATCAATGGATTGCCATAGGAGACTGCATAACTGGGCATCAACTTGTTCTCATCTAGCCCGATTGGCTTCCGGCACACTTTCAACCTTTGTGGTAAGATGAACGACTTGGCTTTGCCCTTTGAACCACATTTTGACAGAGGCTGCACATGAGAGATAATTGGCAGACCCTATCAACTTGACAGTGGTGATATTGGTTGTTCCGAGATTGGAGACAATAAAGGACTGAAAGGCAGCAGGGGCAACATGTGCAGTTGCGGGAGTAGCACCAACAGAAATTGCATCACTGAGGTTAGACATAGCAAGGATTTGACACCGGAAATAGGCCTAGGGAAGGGAAGCGAGCTGATCTAGAGAATCCAGGAGAAAACGGCTGAGCGTGGCAACGGGTGGGAGCTCCGACGGCTGTGATTTTTTGGCGGCAACTCAGCTTGAAGGCGGCGAACCCTAGGGTGGGGTCGGTTCCAGCAAATGACGGCCGGAAAGTGATGTTCCGACGTGAACAGTGACGATGAACAAAGAAAACTAGGATTTTAGGTCGCTGGAAAAAGATACATAGCGATGGCTAGGTTTTTCTCACCGGTGGCTCTAATACCATGTGAGAAAACAATTATGAGAGAAAAACCTAAGAGATTAGTCTCTTAGTGTGTTATTTATAATAGGCACAACAGGCCTAATAACCTACCGGCTTAGCCTATGGACTTAACCTAATTACACATAGTTATAACAAATAAATAAATAAAGACACTAACAACAATATGCAATATATCTAATTATACTAATAATTCTAATAGATCTGATACCATGTAGAAGAAGATAAAACAAGTTGAAAAAACTGTATATTACTTGCTCGATCTATTCTTTGGTAGTATGGGGTATTTATGCACAACACCTAAGTTATCTCCTATATTTTAGGAACATATTTGAATGTTGAAAAGATAAAATACAAGAAGAATTTAAAAACTGCTAAGATACCTTGAATTATCGAATGCCTTTATTCTTTTATTTTTAGAGTTTTCTAATCTCCAGATCACCTCATCACTTTATCCTTTTTATTTCCTATTTTTCATTCATGAGATTAGGAGAGAAATCCAGCTGCTACACGAATTATCCTTTGAGTAAATAGGTGATATTTCCAACATAGGCTAACTTAGTGTCGCCAAGAGATATTCGATGCATAAATGCCACATGAGTTCAAGGCTTGAGGAACCAATCTTGATAGTATCAAAACATCCTTACAACCACATCCAAGCTCCTAGGGATGAGCTGGTGCTAAAATGACATGAAAAGTAGTAAGAATCACAGTTGTAGCGTTCAACGAGCAAGAGCAATGGTGTGTTTAGGAGACGGGTTTGTATAGGATAGGAACAAGTGCAGGAGATGTTTGGTATAAGTTCTTGTTCCTTTTTTTATGGCAATAGGAATGTCAAGGTCACTCAAATCAAGTTCAGTTACACTAGGATTGGGAATAGTGGTTACTTTAGTGGCATCAGGATTAGGACCCAGTTCGAATGATAGAGCCTGCACAAGTTGAGTGGTCGGTGCTTTTCTTCTTGAATACACTTGTAGTGGAGAAGTCGATTTTGGTGGTTGATCCCCCTTTGTCATTTCTTGTGAGTGGGACTCGAGTGATGGAGTGGGAACTGAAGAATGGTTCGAAAAAGGAAATTCAACGAGAAAGAAATCTTTGTCCTTTTCTTCCAAGAATGAGGTCTCCTCCTGAAGATAAGGATGATCAAAATATGAATCAATCTCAACAAAGGTGACATCAATAGACACAAGAAACCTCTTTGTGAGAGGATTATAATACTTGTACCCCTTTTGGGGGGAAGAATAACCAACAAATATGCATTTGAGAGCACGTGAATCAAGCTTTCCCTTATGTTAAGTGTGTATATGGACGAAAGATATGCAATCGAAGACTTTTGGGACCAAACCATTGGAGGCATTGAAACTTGGAAAGAATTTTGTGAGGAGTTGTATCGGATTGAGAGAATCAAGACTCTTTGAGGGTAGTCGGTTCATGAGGTGAGTGGCTATCAAAACTGCTTCTCCCTAGTATTGTTTTGGGACATTCTTTTGAAACAAAAGGGCTCACGTGATAGCTAGAAGATGTTCATTCTTTCTTTCGACCACCCCATTTTACTGTGGTGTATTAACACAAGAGAACTCATAAATTATGCCATTTTCTTGAAAGAATGATGATAAAGATTGATTGAAATAGTCTTTTGCATTGTCATAACGAAACCTTTTTATTTTGACACCGAATTGGGTTTTGACCATATTGTAGAAGGCTAGAAAAGTGGTGCACACCTTATATTTGTTTTTCAAAAGGTATAACCTAGTTACACGAGTGAAGTCATCAATAAAACAAACAAACCATTGAGTTCCGAAAATATAAGGGACGGTTTAAGGACCCCAAATGTCACTGTGAATGATTGTAAATGGAAGAAAACTTCTTTTATTCCTAATTGGAGAAGAAATTCTGTTATGTCTTGCAAGGCCTCACACATCACAATAGAAATCTTCAACAGCTAATCCTTTTAACAATAAAGGAAACACTAATTTAAGAACACTAAAAGAGAAATGACTAAGACAAAAATGGTGAAGCCAAAGCTTGTCTTTATTGGACTTGGAGGACTCGACACGGAATGATAGAGGGGAGACAGTCTCTTTATTAACATATCCACTAAATTCTTTAAGATAGTAGAAACCATCTCTCTATCTAGCATGTCCAATCATCCTCCTTGTGCCTTGTTCCTAAACTCACAAATGATGAATGGAAAATTACATTGCAATTAGAATTTATGGTGAGTTTATGGATTGACACAAGGTTGGTAAATAGCTTAGTCACATGAAGTACATTTTTTAAGGTGAGGTGATTGTTTATGAGGGCATCCCCTTGACTAGCCATAGTTTGTACCGAGCCATCTGCAATGGTTATCTTCCTAGTACTAGGACATGGTGTATGGGAGATAAATTTGTGGAAATAACAAGTCATATGATCTATAGCTCCTAAGTCAATATCCAGACATTTGGAAAGGTTACATCCGAAGCATAAATGGCATGAGAAGAGGAAGATCCCAATAGATCACTTAATTTTTCTTCTCCGACGATCCCAATAGACTTCTTAATTTTTCAATTTTCTCCCTATTAAGCTCCACTAAACTAGACTGTTCTTAGGGTCTTCCTTTAGCAGGCTGTTGTATACTAGCCACATAAACCTACCCCTGTCCTCTTGGTTGTCCATTCTGAGGAGGTTTACCATGAAGCTTCCAACACTTCTCTATGATATAACAAGGCTTCTTGCAATAGAGAGTACTTGTTGTTCAATTTTGACGAGTCGAATGGCTTCTTATCCTTTCTAGGTTGCTTACTCGAGCAAGGATTCTTCATAGTTGCTAGAGCAAAACTATCTGCAGCGGGTGTCTCAATCATCATTCATCTTCGTCCTTCCTCAGCACACACACAATTGCAATCGTCTCATTTAGAGAAGACAGGTTTCCTTTTCCAAGGATTTGTACTCTTAACTACGTCAAACTCCAAATTTAGTCAAACAAAAGAGTCATAAATTCTTTCTTTTTTAACGAACCTTTTTTTGTATGGTTGCATCATCATTGCACTTTATTTGAATGCATTGATAATGGTGTACGTCTTGCCACAACGTTTGCAAGAGGTTGGCATATTCAGTGATTGACTGAGAACGTTGCTTGGTAGCCGTCACTTTTGCCCTAATCTCATAAACCTGAGCATCATCATGAACTTTGGAATATGTGAATTTGACCGCATCCCAAATCTCCTTGGCAGTGCTTAAGAACATAACTATGTCAATTTTTTTTTTTTTGCAACATTGAGTTCCACAACCAAGACATCACGAACAAGTCTTCCTTATCCCAAGCTGCATATGCAGGATCATCCTTCTTAGGCCCCCCGTTCCAAGTAGGTGACTCGATTTCCCTTTACTCTTAAAAAATGTGCACTACTCCTACCTTATTACGAATAACCTCATTTCTAATTTTATCTTTTCTTGTATGGACACCATCTTAGCATCCTCATCTCCGTTACGCTCATCTTTTGCTCATGCTGGTATTTGACTATCCAACATTCTGAGTCATATAACAAGACTGGTCTTATAGCTATCCTATAGAATTTTTCTTTCAGTTTTAATAAAATTTTACCATCACATAACACCCCCGATACATTTCTCCATTTTAGCCAACCTGCCTTAATTCTATGCGTGACATCCTCGTGAATTTCTCCACTAAATTTTGATCATTTTGATTTTCTCAAGTGAAATGAATCTAAGTTTTGAATTTCTCACTCATTGGGTAAGCAAGTAATCTAAGTGTTTTCTTAATAAATTAAAGGATATAAGTTCTCCTTATTTCAATAGTGTAGTAATTAATTTCCTTTACTTAGGTGAATACTTTGTAAATTAGCATATAGCTACCATAGCTATTCGTGCCATATTTGCCAACATCACATTTTTATCTACTAATTGTTATCCCCTTATTATAAGCACTCCTTCAATAACTTATAATCAAATTTTGAGAGGAATATATACATTAAAATATGACTAAATGAATACATTCACAATGTTATCTTGAAAATTCAAGGTCAAAATTTACACTATTTACATTTCTAAGGCTCAAGGATACAATTTATGAATTTACTATTACAATATTTATGTTAATTAATTAGAAGCTTTCTAATTCTCAACTGTTATTACCAGCATTAAATTTCTATCAGAAACTCAATTATTCAACAACATATCCAACCTTTATTCCACTATGTGGGGTCGACTACATGAATTCTAGACTTTCATGTATTTCTGTCTTTTGTTAAATCTTCATTTTAGCCTATACACTTCATATCAAACTTTAATATCTCTGCCAAAATTTTCTTGGGTTTGTCTCTACCTCTTTTTTTGTCTAATTGCTCCATTTCATCAACTGTCATCACAAGAGCGCCTCTCAGTTTTCTTCTCACATGATCAAATCATCTTAATCTAGTCTCTCTCATCTTTTCCTCGATTAGCACTACTTGTACCTTATTACGAATAACCTCATTTCTAATTTTATCTTTTCTTGTACGACCGCGCATTCATCTTAACATCATCATCTCCGCTACGCTCGTCTTTTGCTCATGCTAGTATTTAATTGTCCAGCATTCTGAACCATACAACAAAACTGGTCTTATAACTCTCCTATAGAATTTTCCTTTCATTTTTGATGGAATTTTACCATCACATAACACCCTCGAT
Organism: Diospyros kaki; assembly: GCA_036245055.1. Lineage (NCBI taxonomy): Eukaryota > Viridiplantae > Streptophyta > Magnoliopsida > Ericales > Ebenaceae > Diospyros > Diospyros kaki. The sequence continues at coordinate 40,035,560 of BSEG01000016.1, forward strand.
ATATTTCTCTATTATAAACGCAATTAAAAATTTTGAAGCCCTTCAAAGATATTGAAGAATTGTCTACTAGCACCCCTTTCATTTATTTCCCTCAATTTGACGAATCCATATACAAGATAATCATAAATTTTCTATAATTTTATGTTCCTTAAATCTTATTTTTCAGAGATGATGAATAATACTAAGTTTGTTTAATCAGCCAAGAAAGTAAAAGAATACTTTCTATTACTTTTTGTAAGCCTTAACTGAAAATTTTTACATATCTTATTTATTAATTCTCATATTAGATATTCTTTTCTGCTTATAAAGTATCTTCAGGTCGTATTTCTTCTTTACTTTAGCAATTAGCTGTAACACGTTGAGAATACATATACGAGTTCTAAAATGTGAATTAGCATGAATTATGTAACCTAGTGGGAATTCCAAGGTTACCAGTGACGAATCACTATGACAAACCTAGGTGACATGAAGCAAATGATTTCTTCTCTCTCTCTCTCTCTCTCTCTCTCTCTCTGGTTAGGATGAAGCAAATGTTTTAAATAGAGTACCGCCAAAGCGCAAAATCATCCACATAACTTTTCGCGGAAAAAATAATCCAGCTGGACAGGGAATTAATCAAGCGAACGAGAGAGGAGAGAATATGTGTGAAACGTTGAAAGATGATGCAAGGCGGAAAGAGACTGATCAAGTGTTTGAACAGTGAAATCGACTAAGGAAGTTGATCCATTGCGTCAGCGCATACGATACAAATGATGCACGACAATAAGGTTACGACATTCATACATCTACAAAGGGCGTGAGGAGGAAGTTAACTTTCTTCAAAGGCGTGAAAAGTTGAAAAACAGCAAGCCGGACGTCAGTTTGAAAAGACGTATCAGCAGAGCATCTGAATCTAACACAAACGGGAGTACAAAAATGTTCCACTAGGTGGACCGGGCAGAGATAACAGTTACAAGCAACAGTGGACTCGGGCTTCAATTTTAATAAACCAGGACTAGCAAGTATAGACTGCGGATTACATGCCGTGAAGCGATATCCGTCTTAGTACAGTTAAAGCGCCAAAAAACTGACAGTTCTTGGCACCCAAGGGGCAAACTAAACGAAAAATCAATCTTCCTTTGAAAAGAAGAGAAACAACATGAATCAAAGAGGCGTACCTGTCGCCACTGCAGAACTCGTAGAGCTTGCCTTTTCCGGAGAAGACGAAGACACCGATATCTACGTCGCAAAGCACGGAAAGCTCGCGAGCTTTCTTCATTAATCCGCTTCGTCGCTTGGAGAATGTCACCTGCCGGCTGTTCTTATCTTCGATCCGCTTCAACTGTAGTTTCCCTCTCCCCATTTCGCTCTCGCCAGAACCCTAACCCTAGATCAGTGACGTCCCTACTTGCGGTTACGAGTGTTCAGTGGCTTTTGATCCTCGGTCGTTTTGGAAAGAGAACGAGGAGGCCGTCGGGGGCTTTAATTTGTAGGAAGAGGCTAGAGAGGCTGAAGTCAGTGGGTTTGGGGTTCAGAAGGATCCTCAACTCGCCGGACCATATTCGATCCGACCCTTTACAAGTCAGACTGTTGACAGTGAAAACCGGATGCTCGTGAGCCGCGTATTCAATTTATTCTTTTTTTTTTTTTCGGACCCCACATCTTATTTAGATGAGTGGTCCAGTCACGGCCATGTACAATTTATTCTTTTCCGAGAAAATAAAATTAAAATCGTCCGACCAAATGGGGATGGGCCAGCGGCCAGTGGGCATATTGTTATGTTTATCTCAATTTATATGGTAATAACTAACTAATCAGTATAAAATATAGTTGAAGCAAAAAATCAAAAGAAACTAATTAGTATGTTATTAACTTATTATTTACTTTAAATTCCATCTGGTCATGTAACAAAATAAAGGATAAATTATCAAAAATAATATACTAAACAATACCTATATATAATAGACTTCCCTCGTACCTTTTTTAATAAGTATATTCAACTAAAAAATAAAGAACTGTTGAGATATTACTTTTTGAGCCCTTAAGTTTCGTGTTCAACTCCTAATCAGAGGAGAAAGCTCAGCACTCAAAAATTATTCTAAAAATTAAAAAATATCAAACTACCCTCACGTTAGTAGAAAGAGACTAAAGATGGAAGCTATCTATTAGGTTCCATGATTTACATCTCCTGTTGAAATCATGGAGTCGAGCAACAAATGACGCTCGTGATTGTGCGTTAATAAAAAAAAATTATCAAAAATAATATACTAAACAATACCTATATATAATAGACTTCCCTTCTACCTTTTTAATAAGTAAGAATATTCAACTTTATAAACTAGACTTCCCTTTTACCTTTTCTAATAACAATACTTGACTTTATAAAATATTGTAATTACAAACTGTCATTATATCTTCTTCTAATTTTATCATGACATGAATTGGTTACCTGGCTATGATCTCACAATGAGAAAGAAAACCTAGCAAAATCAGCTATGCCCGCCGCCCCTTCCTACCAAAATACAATGGTTGCTATAGCGGCTATTTATAAAGGAGCAATGGGTCCCCTTGCTCAACCACACACATGACACCACCACCGTCTTGTAGTCATTATATATCTTTGGTGGTCCATTTCTTCGTCAGTGCTCCTATTTGCCGCTGCTCTCTTTTTTCCATGATCCCTTCTATTGGAGCAGTCCCTTGCATTGCCAACTTTGCTACCTCCTCTGCTAGTATGTACTGTCTTCACACCCACCCCATTGTGATGGGATTCCAAGGGTCAGAAACCAAGTGAGGTTCCCGTCATGGCCTTTTGTGTGAGAGATGGGGTTGGCGTTTCTAGCCATGGGTGTTTTGCAATAAAGGGATTTCCATGGTGCCCCCATTTCATCGCTTAATGCTAAAATTGGGTGGAGTGAAGGAAATTACATTTGGTGGTGTCGAGGTACAACAATAAATTTAATCAATTGGGAAACATCATCGTCAAGTCGCCCAACTTTGTAAGGAAGAAAGGACGTGAAAGAATCCTCGCACAAATACTTCGATACTTAAGTTAGACACTAAGAGTAATAAAAACTGTAAAGCAGGATTTTCATCAGTATAAAAAACGTACATCTTCTGAAATGAGTGTGTACATATTTATAAAGAAATACGAAATAATCTAAAATGTTCCAGAATTATGATTCTTGTAAATAATATTTATCTTGATTAATCCTAATCTAGGTGAGATTAAGATTGTTGTAGATAACATCTATTTTTCATAGATGATATTTATTTTTTCTTTTTTGAGAATAAAATTTCTTGTTGATAATTATCTATCATTTTCCTACAACGATTTTTAACTATCGGAGTTATCAATGTTTGCGCATTGTGTGGGACCATCCCGTATTTGGGAAAATACTTTGGCGGTGCACCAAATCTTCCTACGTATCTCGATGAAGGGAGGGGGGCCATGAGCCCCTAGCGTTATAGGTCTCTTACAACCGCAGGTCGTTCTCCCACGTTGGGTTGTGCCACGGCCCTGGGCCATTCCCCCACCTTGGGTCGATTTCATTTCTTCCTTTTTACTTTGTCTTTTTGTACTATGGCGTATCAATTGCTTCCCACTCTTTTTCCTATGTCTCCTAGGGAGAAGAGTAATTCTTCTTTAATTGATTATCCCACACGTTCTTCTTCTTTTGCAGGTTTTTTTGGAGGTATCTTTTGTAAAAAAATTTGATGAGTCAAGATTTTCTATGCGTGGTCCTCTTACCGGGAGGGGCCTCATTTTTTGTCTTCACTTGCCATTTTGTAACAACCCACTTTTCTCAGAGCGTTAGACAACGTAAGATTTCAAGGAGATATCTTTTTTCTAACATAAATTCAACATAAATCGTTCCCCGACAATCCCGTTACACCTTCTCAGCAGACCAAAGTAAGAATCAATAAGCGAAGACATGTAAATCATCATAAATACAGAAGCTAGATCGTAACCTCAAACGGTATATAACTAAACTCATCTTATTCATAACATGAAAAGTCGTACTTATCGTTTAACATGACATTATCAAAATACACATCATAATTAAAAAACATGCTACGAACTATCTATTAATCGCTGTCAATTCTCGGTAATTCCTTTCCCCTTAGCGTTGTTGCCTCACCTAGAACTTTTGAATATTCTAGGGACAAAGTCTAAATAAGATGTTGATTCATCTAAGTTAGCATTCAAAACACATTTTTCATGAATGTATGTAAGACATGAAACAAAACCGACATAACCTAACAAGCCCCAGCCTAAGAGAGCCCCACAGAGCGTTTAACCCAACCTTGGGGAAAGAACAATTTCTCTAAAGGCATGATACCACTTCTGGCCTAGGAAGGTCAACATCAACGCAAGAACCCGGCACACCACAATCACGTTAAGGATTACATTTCTACTCAAAAGCAATTCGGAAACATTACCCATTCCCAACCCATATCTCACGTGGATAACCAGTCGCCCTAGAGTAATTTCTCTGGCCACCCAGCCTAGCACAGAACCCTAGGCGACCATCATGACAAGCACACCCGGCACGAGATACCCCTAGATGTTATTCAGGCAATACCCTTGAGGAATTATGGCTATATTATCCGGACAATATCCCAGACTGACATCTCATATGAACAACACAAATACATGCTAATGCCACATATCACAACTCGATGCATCATATAAAACAACATTTCATGTACGTAATTTATCGCACAAAATTCAATGCATATGCATAAAACATTTTAGGACCAACCTCCCACATGAATACAATCATAACAGGTTCAACCGTTCACATGCAACAAAACACTTTTGTATGTAATCAAATCAAGTTTAGGTAGATTCAAAACAAGTATTTAGGATAGAACTACTCACCTTGAACGAAACTCAAAATACCTCAAATCTTGTGATCAATCTCGATTTTTATGCAACTCCTCAAGTCTTTTGATCAAACCACCTCCTTACACGCTCTCACGTGCTACCCAAGTGCTTTGAGCTTGTGATGCCTCACGTATGCTTTAAAAGCTCTCTATCCACTAAACCCGAAGCACTCTCGTCTAGCACGAATTTATCACAACTTTGAATGAGAAAAACATTGGCCATGAACACCCTATTTATGGGCTTTGAAACTTGGTCACTAAGTAAGTCTCATTATATTACAATATTTTTTAATCATTTCAAATCTTTTCCAAATCTTCCAAGATATTCCAATCATTTCAAATATTCTAAAATCTTCTCCAATTATTTCAAATCTTCTCTAATTATTCCAAAACTTCTAAGATTTTCTACAATCATTCTATCCGAATCAAATCTTATCAAGTCAAATCTTATCCAAATCAAATCTTATCAAATCTTATCCTTAAAGTCATTATGAGGTTTCATCTTTATTTCTAAAGTCATCATGAGCCTTCATCTTATCTCTAAAGTCATCATGAGCCTTCAGTCTTATCTATAAAGTTATCATGAAACTTTATCTTATCTCTAAAATCATTATGGGGTTTTATCCTTAATCTCCCAAATGCCCCTAGAAAAAAAGTTTCAAAAATTACACACTGTCCTGAACTTTTTGGGTAATTGCATTTAAGACCCCTTTCAATTTAGTCCTTATGCCATTTTTTAATTGCACTTATACTCCTGGAGAAAAGATTTATTACGCTAATACCCCAAGGCATTAGGTAAATTACACTTTTACCCTAACTTCAATATTTATAATTTTGCCCTTGACTCAAAAACTAAACTTTTATCTCCAGACTTTCATAATCCTTTGAAATGTCTTATTTCCTCAAATATTTGAATTTAAAAATCTCGGGTATTACATCCTTTATGATCACTCGATTTTCCAAACTTGAAATTAGCTATATCGAAAATCATTCTCGATCCAATTTCTTTCGACACCTAAAATTGTGTCTCGAAATGCTTATCAATACTATATCATTTTTCTTTAACATCTAGGGTCTAGGACACTCCATACAGTTGATTCGGTCACTCAAGACCGTGATAGTGTACCCTATAGCCCTAATCTTTCAAAAATTTTACTTACACCCTACGTAGAACTACATTTATAACTTCAAGAATTTCCCGAGTGTTACACATTTCATTTTCTCTCTTTAAGGATCTTTCTTTCTCTTTTTCTCTCAATCTTTCTCCATCTTCTGTTGCAGCAATGCACCCCCACAATCATCTTCTTCCTTGCTCACTCCTTAATCACAACCGTCTACTGCTTCATGCCACCAACCGCAGTTGCGCAACCTCATGCCTCAACCCACATCCATTTGCTACATCGCCACATTCTTGACTCGTGGCTTGAGGCCATTGGTGTCTGTTACCATTTGTCATCCGCCATTCTGTGGTCGTCGTTGTTCCTCACTTGCGGTTGTCCGCCTTCAAATCTTGCAGCTTTTACCACCACCGTCTCTGTTGTGCGACTTCTATTGTCGCTGACAACAACAGTCTACCATCTTGCGACCATCGCCTTTGGCCCGCAACCATCTGTTGTCGTCTTTCTTCGTTCCCCGACCTTCGCTTACAACTCACGGCTATTGTCAAATCCATCTTGTGGCTCTTCTTCAGCCTCCGACCAGTGGCCGTCATCAGCTCCCTGGCCTGCGACCGTCGCCAGCTCCCTAGCCAACAATCATCGCTAGCTCCAAATCCCGCAGTCGTCATTGACTCCTTGGCCCAAGGTCGTCGCTAGCTCCTCAGCCCACAACTATTCACCAGATCCGACCCGCGGCCATCTGTCCGCCCCCTGCCACTAGTCACTCATTGCCATTCACATACTCTTTGTGGTTTTCCCAAGTCTTTCAGTATCTTCTCCTTTGTTTCTGCCAGCTTGCGATCGTCCATCAACCCGCAGCTATTTGTCGTTGCCTCTCCTTTAGCTTCGTAGCCTTTATGTTTTTAACACCTGTTGCTCCTTAGTTCTTTATGTACGTGGGACAGGGGTCATGCTTGATCGCATCTATCGCCTTTGATTTTGGGTTATCTTAGACAATTTTTGTTCTTTCAGCGTTTTCAGCCTGTGATCTGATTTCACACATTCTACACCCTTGATGCTAGGTTTTTTCTTTATTATTCTAGTAATCTTTGCATTTTCTTTAATTTCTTGAACCATTCTCATGCCTTTGGGCCTAGATTTTCATATCGTTCTAGTGCATTCATGCTTCGATTTCGGACTATTCTTGTACCTTTACGCTTATATTTTTAACCATTCTTGCATGTTGCCCTTGTGCTTGGATTTTAAAATCGTTCTCGCCCATCCATGCTTTTCAGTCTTTTGAATCATTCTCTTGCCCTCGTGTTTCGATTTTTAAACTATTCTCGCACGTCCGCATTTTTGGTCTTTTGAATCGTTCTTACGCTCTTGTGCTTTAGTTTTTAAATCGTTCTCGCCCGTCCACGCTTCTGGTCTTTTGAACCGTGCTCACACCCTCGTGCTATAGTTTTTAAATCATTCTCGCCAGTTCGCGCTTCCGGTCTTTTGAATCGTTCTCATCCTTTCATGCTTAGGTTTTTAAACCGTTCTCACCCGTTTGCACTTCTGGTCTTTTGAATCGTTTTCACACCCTCGTGCTTTAGTTTTAAAACCATTCTCGCATGTCCGCACTTCCGATCTTTTGAATCATTCTCATGCCCTCGTGCTTTGATTTTTAAACTGTTCGCACTCTCGGACTTTTGAACCATTCTCGTGCATTTGCATTTTGGTTATAGGCTTCATATATCTACTAAAGTTTCTGCCCCTTTTCAATGCCTTCATTATTCAAAAATTCAAAAAAAAGAACTCAGACAAAATAAAAGATTATTTCATTCATGCATGACGTATATACATTTAATCCTGTCTATGATACTTTCTTGAGGTGGGTTATGTGGATTCCTTTGCGAACTTTCGACCTTTGCACGATGAACGTATTTCTTGAATCTGTCAAAAGAACCTTTTACTCTTTAATTGCTCTCCTTGCCTTGAATTGTGCCCCTTGTCTTCATGACCATCAGTATGTTCTTCTCCTTGCACTCTTGTGTCTACGAATTACTCATAGTATGGATTGATTCTTGCTTCATTTTATCATTTAAAAATCAATCTTAGATCCCAGCAAAAGGAAAATATCATTCTCAGAGCATGGCTTCGAAGTCCGAACTATGACTCTGCATGGCAATCATCAAGACTCAAGAATCTCCCTTCCGTCCAACTTCTGCGAACAACTGAGAATCACCATAAATTCACGTCTCCACCCCTTTTGGGAACCAATAAAACCCATGATCGAAATGGTCTAGACTACTTTTCGGCATATAAAACCTAAGACTGAGATGGGCCCTTCGGCTATAGATTTGGCAGCAAAAAAGCATTCTAGATTGTCTCAATTATTGGCGATTACAAAGGAGGGTCACACGTGCCCGTTTTCGTTAGTTTGTGGTTGAGTGGTTCTAAGGAGTGCCACGTAACACTATTCCCAAAGTGAAACTGTTGTGGGCAGTGACACTCGCCGCTAGTTTCGTTTGTGGTGCTTGTAAGCGCCACGAAAGCAAGTCCCCCAACCCCGGCAACGCCTTGCCAATGTCACTCGTGTTCGCACGCGTTTTTCTACTTTTATATAGATATATATACATATCACCTCTTAAGTGCACTCCTTCGGCAAAAAGCAAAATCCAATATATACACTCTAAGGATATGTTGCATTCTATGAGAATATGTTTGCATCAAGGGGTTGGAGTAGGGGAAGGAAAAGGAGATCAGATGAAGAAACGGTTTAAGGTGAAGAGTGGCCATGATTGGTAAAGATAAATTATATTGTTGTTATTACATGAAAACAACAACAAAATTTATGTTTAGAGTAATTCATCTTTAAGCCATCTGCATTCTAATGTTTATATCAGATTTCCGTAGTTAAAAGAGATTATGAGCTCTTTTCCGTAGTTAAAGGAGCCTCAATGATTTGTGATAACTATTCATCATATTCTCGGATTGACTAAAATTTGACTTATTTTTATCTAATTACACAATTTTTGAATAAAATTTTGAAGTTATATATTTGCATTTTTTCATTCTGAAAATGTATTGTAGGGGAGTCTCCAAGAGACCTTGCTAGTAGGAAGGTTTGCTGGAGACCCTTTTCCCAGGAAGGTCTCCTGGGCCCTTTGTGGTTGCATCATCTTTTTTGTTTTTTATGCTTTATCTTGAACTTTTAAACTTATTTTTGTAGGCTTTGTAATTGAGTTGATACATATTTATTAGATTGATCCCTTTGCCCCAAGTTTTTTTTTTTTTTTCTTAAGGTCCCCCTTGGGCTTTTTTTCAAATTTTTTTCTTTGGATCTCCTATTAGGTCTATTTAATGGGCCTAGTTTCATATACACATCAATTTTAAATTTAGCATAATACAATAATTGTCATGTATTAAAATTATAAATACTTGACAAATTCTTATTAAATAATGATACATATTACCCGGTGTGGGGGTGTGAAAAACTATCAAAAAAATAAATTTATAAATGGGTCAATCCAGCTTAATCGGGACAACCCAACGGCAAAAGGCCGCAGGCGACGGCTGCGAAAGGCAACGCTGAACAGTTATGGAAGACGATGACTGAGGAAGGCAACGCCGGACGACTGCAGAAGACGACGGCTGAGAAAGGTGACACCAGATGGCTATGAGAAAGGCGACACCAGATGGCTATGGAAGATGACGGCTGAGGAAGGCAACGTCGGACGGTTGCGGATGCGAAACAACTACAGAAGGCGACGTTAGATGGCTGCGGAAGGCAATGATTGCAGACGAAGGCGACGCAAGGAGAAGACGATCGCAGGCTACGAGGTGCAAGACAACCTCAAGCCAGGAAGTATGAGACGACCACAAGCTGCAAGGAACATGATGACCGCGAGCCACGACGCACACAATAGTCGTAGTCCGTAAGGCATGCCATGATCGTGAGGTGTGCAATGGCTACACTGAAACCAAAGTAATCTCCCAAATACGCAGAGGGTCCCACACAATGTGTAAATATGATAACTCTGACAGTTGAAAATCTTTCCAAAAAAAGGATAGACAATCATCTACAAAGAATTTCATCTCCAAAAAAAGTAAGATAAATATCATCTATAAAAGATAGATATTATCTATAACAATCCTAATTCGAGTCGAACTAGGATTAATCAAGATAAACCTTATTTACAAAAATCCTAATCTTGAAATACTTTGGGTCACTCTATATTTATCCATAAATAGACAAGCACTTACTCCAAAAAAGATATGTTTCTAATACTAGTGTAAATACTACTTTACAATTTTTATTACTTTCAATATCTAACTTAAGCGCGAGAATTCTCCCGTTCCCTATGACGGTTTTCTTCCTTACAAACTCAAGCAATTTAACGGCCCAACGTTTCCCGCAACTAAATTTATCATAATACAATAATTGTCATGTACTAAAATTATAAATACGAGACAAATTCTTAATAAATGATGATACATACTACGTTAACAAAATATTTATTTTCTTCACATTATTAAACATAGAACAAGAGAAAAGCAACTCCCCTTCTTTCCCTTTCCCTTTCCCTTTCCCTTTTCCCTTCCCCCACTCTCAAAACACTCCCAAAACATAGCCTAAAGCATTACACAGATCATTATTATAAGGCTAATGGAAGCAATTAACAAGGCGGCAGCAAGTAATGCAAAGACAATCAAGGATTCAAGTGAGATTCAAGTGAGAAAGACTTACGAGGTATCATGCATGTATTGTAAATGTAAAGCAGGGGAGTGCTTCAGAAACGGTAAACAGACCTGATCAATTCGTCAATCAAAAGTTCAGCTACTTTGTCACATGGAAATACATGAATCAGAGACGCCTCTGCAAGTGCAACGCTAGATCAAACTTCAAATGAATGTACGAGCTAGATGAATTAAAAGCTTCTTCTCTATTTTTTGTTTTCCTGATGGAAAAATTACTGCCCTGCATTTAGTCAAACAGCTTACTCTCACTGCGCTGATTCTTTCGCCCTCCTCCCGTCTAAGACTTTCGCCTGCAGCTCGCTAGCCTCGCTTTCATGGCCGTTCTCCGGCGAGGCGGTGGAAAAAGTGAAAAGATCTGGCTCGAGCTTGCGGCTATGGCGGAAAGGCATGGTTTAGCAGCTTCGTTTTCACGAGTCCTTCGCTCTCACGGGTTAACTCGTAGCGTTTGCTAGTGTACTGGCGGCTGGTATTCATAGGGCAAACCTGCAAGGGAAATTTCGCGTGCGAGCGTGAGTACCACGGTCGCCGTTGTGAAATTGGAGTAATATCAATGGCAGGTCGAGATAGACCTGATCCAATTGTGGCCCCATCTGGGCTGATCTTCTGGAGCCTAAATGGTTTTGGAGTCGGTTTGTTTTTGCTTTTTTATTCTTAAAAGCGGTGGAGACGAGAATTTATGATGACTCTCACCTGTTTCCGGTACCCGTCCGGAAAGCAGATTCTTGGGTCTTGAAATGGCCGAGCGTAATCATAATAGTTCGAACTTCGAAGCCAATCTTGATGGGATCTGAGAATGATAATTTAAACAATTAGACGGAGCAAGAATCTAGGGTACACGTAAGCTCTTCAGATATTAGATGAGCGACATCTGTAAAATAATTTAAATAAATCACCGATCTGGGCCGAGTTGACATGGGCAATTGCATGTTCAAGCCCAATGTTTTGTGCAACATGGGCCCAGAGGAAATCAGCCGACAGAAGCAGTGGCATTTATTCTACGATCCCATATTCGAATTGGAGAGTTTAGTTTTCTTCTTCGCAGATTAGCTCCGAAACCCTAGGTAGAAATCTTAGCCTCTAAAACCAGCAGTTGCAAAGCTCTTTTCGATCGGTTTTACGGTTGGGTTGTGAATTGGTAACCGAGACTGGAATTGGGGTTTCGAGAAATGGGTTTGACGAACTTCATTCTGACGGTGGCAGGGGTGAGCGCAGTGATTCTGCTGATGAGGAGCGATGTGAAACAGACGGCCACTATTTTCAAGCGCAACGCACGTCACGTTCGGCAGTGGCTCGAAGAAGAGTCCTCTGCTGCCGCCAAGTACGTCTTCTTTTTTACTTCCCTTTTGTTTCTAATTTTGTCCATACTGTTAATTCTCTGCCTTCTCCAATCACTGTTATAGTTAGGATTCATTTTTGTGTGTTCTTATATGTTTTTGTTATAATTGTGATCTAAAATTCAAATTTACCTGTGATTGAAACTTCTAATTTGACTGTGATTAATATTTCAATTTTAACCGTAATTGGTATATCTGTGATTGAAACTTGTAATTTGACTGTGATTAATATTTCAATTTTAACTGTAATTGATATATATCTCTAATTGAAGACTTATCTTCCTCACTCTAATTAGAATATGAATTTATTTAAATTATTTTTTATATACTAGATTTATAAATAGGTGTCTCATATTCTGGAATTATTAACAAATTCATTACTATTATAGTAGTAATATCATTTTAATGATATTTTGTTCTTTTTACCTATGGTTTTACTCAAGTTCGATTTTTCACGTTAAAATTATATGTTCGTTTGTGTATTTGATGGTTTGATAGTGGTTTGTTTTCGATCCAAATTCCTAACAAATTGGTATCAATGTCGTTGCATCAAACTATCAACTTTTGGCAAATCTCAACCATTGGATCTAGAGTCCTTTGTCGTCTTCTACGACTAGGGTTTCTAGTTGCCGCCATCGACCGTCGTCAACTTGTTGAGCTCCATCACCGCTTACTGCCATTGTTTTCCTTCGCAGTTGCCATCAATTGCATTGCAACCATCTGTTGCGTTTTCCTTGACCATCAACTCCGCCATAGCAACCAATCGTCACCGTTGATTCCTCCTCTCCCCATAACCATCTTCGCCAATGACCGCCATCAAATGCTTTTAGCCATTGTGCCTTCAACCATCGTAATCGATTCGTCTTCTCGATTGTCGCTCGTCTCCCCTGGCCACTTGTATCACGACCGACCATTCACCCACTGTTCTTTTCTCCAGTTATTACTACCCACTGTCGTTTTCTCCAACCATATACAATAGCCTCTTCGCCGATTGGTCTCCGCCACCATCATCTTTCGTCGGCCTTCTAACGTCCTTCTCCATCTCTGTTGATGTGGTTTCTCGAACCTCCTGGCCGATCACCTGTGCCCTTTGTCATTGCAGTCGCCGTCAATGGCTCTTGAACTTCCACCATCATCATCAATTGCCTCTTGCCCAAATCAACCCAGATCTGGCCGACCCAAGATCTATTCGACCTACTTCAGATTTGTTCAACCCAAATCTGACCTATTCAAGACCAAATCTGACCCACCAAATCTGTCAAGCCTAGATCTAACAGATCCCCAGATCTAACAAGCCCATATTCACTGCCCAGATCTTTTATCATGGTCTGTTTTGTTGCGCAAACAGAGAGCAAATCGGACACGCACACACACTTTGATATCACTGTAAGCCTTTAGATCCAACAACAGAGACACAAGCAGAAACATAAAACACAACCAGCAAATACAAAAAACCTGACGGAAAGTAAATAACACAGAGAGATTTACCGTGGTTCACCCAAAAAGGGTTACGTCCACGTTAAGCTCCGGCAAAGGAGAGCTCACTGCACTATTGGAGTAAAAATAGGGTTTACAAAACTCACAGCATACAAGCTTCACAACCACTCTATTTACAAAGATTGGTTCACTAACAAAATCACCTCAAAATTATATAAAAGAAAGATTAGAAGCTTACCCTATCAAACCATAAAGAACATGAAGGAGATGAAAAGTGTAAAACAACCACAAATGAAAAAACCCTCCGACCCTCACTTCTTCTCTCTCTCTCTCTCTCGCTCCATATCTCGATGCACAATGCATTAAATAAGGATCACACAATGTAAAAGGATGGCTGGGATTGCACCAGATAAAGGCAGCATCGATGGTCCAGATTGCACATGTGAAGGACAAGGGATAATTAGTAGACATTAGGCATGATCAAGAGAAGGACAATCGAACGGTTGCCGAGCTGCCCTCCGCTGCCACGTGGCAACGGTTGCAACTGACCCTCCTGCCCAGCTTGCTTAGCAAAACAATGTCGTTACATGCTTCACCATCAACATGTTTTCTATTGAGCCTTTCGTTTATTGGCTTTTGACATTGTTTGGGGTTATTTGATATTCGTAATGCCAACCTTAAAATATGATATTCCATTGTTGGAACAGAATATTAGATTCTCACTGTCATGTTAAGATGCATGCGATTTTGTCTAATATGAATTTAGATGATGCACTTTTGTGCTTTGATAAAATGTCACAATCATGGAATACTGAAAGAAAACAGCATAAGCATTGTAAAACCTTATCTCAGATACATCTGCTTTTACTGAATCAAACTTTGCAAGATGTTTTGAAAGAAAAAATCGCTACTGCTCTATAGTTGAAACTAGAACAACTGTGTATGATTAAAAACTTAACCAGTAAGTTGCATTTAAAGCAAAGATTATATTCTCATCGAATGGTAGAAGGTACGTCTATTGAAAGCCACTTAACAGTTTTTAAGGAAATTGTTTCTAATTTAGAAGCATGGAAGTTAAATATGATGATGAAGGTTTGGGCTTAATTTTGTTATGTTCTCTACCAGACTCATATTCAACTTTTAGAGACACCATGCCATATAGTTGTGACACTCTCACAGTAAATGAAGTTTATGATGCTTTGTCTTCGAAAGAGAAAATTGATAAGCAATTGGGAAATTTAGAAAATTAGGGAGAAGGGGCTTTTTTTATTAGAAGGAGAACTCACGATAGAAATTTTGGTGGCAAAGGAAAAGATAGATCCAAGTCTAAAAACAAAGACAAAACTTGTAACTATTGTAGAAAAAATGACACATAAAAAGGAGTGTTTTAAGCTGCAAAACAAACTTAAGAAACGAGTTAGAAAGGAAAACAACTAGAGACTTCAGGCGAAACCAATATTGTTGAAAATAACAGTAGTGATGGGAAACTTTTAGTGGTAACTAATGAAATTGCCAAGCCTTGTGAAAGTTAAATCCTTGACACAGCATGCATGTTTCATATGTCTCTTAATGGGAATTGGTTTTTGACATATAAAAATTTTACTTGTGGTGATGTGTTGATGGGAAACAATTATTGTAAAACTGCTGGTATTGGAATAGTTAAGATTGAAATGTTTGATGGCATTGTTAGAACTTTAACTGATGTCAGACATGTTCCCGTCCTTAAGAGAAATCTTATTTCATTGAGTACTCTTAATTTAAATGGGTACCAGTTCATTGGTGAATATGGAGTCATTAAGGTTAATAAAGGTGCTCTTGTTGTGATAAAAAGTAAAAAATAGTATGAAAGATAATTGGAGTTCTGTGAACATTGTGTCTTTGGCAAGCAAAAACAAGTCAAATGTAACAAAGGTATTTACAATTCAAAAGGGACACTAGACTATGTATATTCTGATCTCTAGGTCCTGTAACAATTTCCTCTAAAAGTGGTGCTTGACTTTTATTGATGATTTTTCTAGAAAAGTTTGGGTATTCTTTTTAAAACAAAAGAATGATGTCTTTGTTATCTTTAAACATTGGAAGACTATGATTGAAAAACAAACTAAAATGCAAATTAAACATCTCCACACATTTAATGATTTTTGTAGGAAAGAAGGAATTCTAAGGCATTTAACAGTTCCAAATATGCCATAGCAAAATGAGGTAGCCAAACGGATGAATAGAATCTTGATAGAAAATGTACGTTGTATATTGTCTAATTTTGGTTTAACTAAGTCATATTAGGTTGAGGCTGCAAACATGGCATATTTTCTGGTTAATCGTTCTTCTTTCACTACCATTGATAAGAAAACTCTAGAAGAAGTATGATCTAGTACTCTTGCAAATTATTCTGATTTGAAAATTTTTGGATGTCGTGCATTTGCACATGTTTATAATGAAAAATTGGAATTAATGTCTAAACAGTGTGTCTTCCTTGGTTATAAATCTAGTGTTAAAGGCTATAAGTTATGGGATCTAGAAGCATTTAAAGTTGTAATTAGCATAAATATTATATTTGATAAAATTGCCATACTTCGTGGTTTGTCTGCAAAAAAATCTAACCCTACAAGCCAGTAGAGTTCTGACATTTAGGTGGAGCTTGAAATTGATAATAACCATACATCTGAGTCCACGCCTCAAATTAAGTCAAGTCTCAAGTCAGGCCCAAAAGAAAATACCAATCCATTAGAGTATTGTATTGCAAAAAGACAAGACCCAGAAGAAATATCAAGCCCTCTCAAAGGTTTGTTGAGGCTGATCTTGTTGCCTGTGTGTGAAAAGTCAGAGGTAGAACTCCAACCTGAAAAGCTAGCTTAACAGGTGGAGGGATCGTCCTTCTTATATATAGCTCAGGTCTCCCTTGCTGAGGCGATGTGGAATTCTCACACTCCCCCTCCCCTCACGCCAAAGCTTCTCCAGTAACTGATATATGCTCAGGTGATCGGCCAGGGTACTGATCCATGACCACGACCGAGGGTAGTCCCCCAGCTAAGGGTTGGCTCTGATACCATGTAAGAAGTCAGAGGTAGAACTCCAACCTGAAAAGCTAGTTTAACAAGTGGAGGGATCCTCCTCCTTATATATAACTCAGGTCTCCCTTGTTGAGTCGATGTGAGATTCTCACGCTATGCTTTGAGTGTGACTGAAGATATCAACTGCAATGAGCATTGTGTGGATTTGATTAGTATTTCTCGTTGTGTGGATTTGATTGGTATTCATTTGGGAGATTAATTCTCTGTGATTTTGCTAGAAGAAAGAATTATGAATCATTCCATATTTGAATTTAATGTCAAAGTGGTGTTTGTTATAATTGTGATCCAATATTCAAATTCGTCTGTAATTGATACTTCTAACTTGACTGTGATTAAGATTTCAATTTTGACTATGATTGGGATATATTTTCAATTGAAGATATATCTTCGTGGCTCATCTTCTAATTAGAATATGAATTTGTTTAAATCATTTTTTGTATACATCTATAGATGAGTGAAAGATTTATAAATAGATGTCCTATATCTTGGAATTATTAGCAAATATATCACTATTATAGTAGTAATATCATCTTAATGATATTTTGTTCTTTCTGCTTGTGGTTTTACCCTAGCTGGGTTTTTCACATTAAAATTATATGTTCGTTTGTGTATTTGATGGTTTGATCATGGTTTGTTTTCGATCCAAAATTCTTACATTTTCAATTGCTTAGAAGATAAAAAGCCTTAAGCTTCATTCCATTCAGCAAAATCCACCATTCTATTGTTTTTGGTACAGAATGATGCAATTGCTTTCACCAAATGCTGCATTTTTCTTTTCATATCAGCAAAATCCACGTTTAGAAACCAAAAGGATGAATTGTAGAAGGAAAAGTTGCCCTTTGCATTTCTTTCCCACTTCCCAACAAGCTGAATAGTGGCCTAAAGCAGTTTCTTCTGCTTTCTTTGGATGCACCTACTCCTTCGAGGGAGGAGCCAGTGTTTGTAATTTGAACAGTGAAGATCTGATGCAAAAGCATGGTAGTCTGGAAGTGTTACGAAATACCTAGCTATCTGAAGATGGTAAATTCTATTAGGCTTAGTATTTCCAGATGCAAGATTTTAGTAAAACTGTCACTATATTTGGAATATTGTTCAGTTTCTGCAGTAAGAGTATTCTTTAGTTAGGTCACAGTAGTCTTTCTCTCAGAAGCTTGGTGAAATTTGCTCCTGCAGCAAAGTGCATTAATAACCATGCTTGCCTTTTTGGTTGTTTAGGTAACTTCACTAGTGTTTTTAGCTTTAGAGTTCTTCAGTCTCATTTCTTGTAAGAGCATTTTGACGACCTAACTTCTACTACTAATTCCACTCTCTGAGAATAGGCTATTTCACCTTTCTTTTTTCTTTAAGTTCATATTTTTTTATCTTGAAAATGTGAAAGTAAGAAAAGAAAAAAGAAAAGGAAAGAAAAAGGAAATGAGATTTGAGAAGGGAGTGAATGTGGAAATGATGCTGCTTTTCCTGATGCTAACTACTGGAGATTCTACATTTTTTTTTTTTCACGAATACTATGAAGTTAAGTTGATTTGGAACTTTAGATGACTCATTCCACCTAATATGTTGTTGGCAATATTGACTTGTAATTCTTGGGGCAATTGCAATTTTCATAAGTTGTTTTGTTAATATTTATTCAAATGGTAATAAAGGTGATGCATCAGAAAATGAAGCAAAGGGATAGAATGTCCAGTGATTTGACACTAATGCTAGAAACTATATCCCCCTCCAACTTGTTGATTCACGCAATACACTCACAATTGGAGAAAAGGATGAGAAAATTCGCTTTGTTGTTATTATTCCAAAATGTTTAGATGGCAGTCATCACATCTGTATCTATAGAAAAAGACTAAAGGAGTCTTGTAATGCTACTTGGATCCTGCTAAAATTACAAAAATTTTCAAAAAATCCCTACTAAACATTGAAAATACTAATTTTGAAACCAAAAGAGAACCCATAATTGCTGGTACTTCAATCTGATTTCCACAAAGACAGTACTTGCAAAGTATTTCTTTTTTCCCTTTTCTGGAAGTAGTATGTTCCTAAACTAATGCTATAAATGGAGTTTCTGCACATGGTGATGGTCCTACAAAGAAGTTATGTTTTAATCATCTTAATTTCTCTGATCATCTCACCAAATTTCTTGTGATTTTGATATTGGAGATCTTGACTTCTACTAGTCTTTATCTAACCTCTTGGTAACGTGAAGGTTAGTTTATTCAGTATTTCAATGTCACATGTGCTATGTCAGAAGGATCTTCATAAAGAATCTAAGATCCTTCCCCAATTCCTGTTGTAACTTGTTGTCATGGCACCCCCGTGAGACCCACTGATCTTAGCTCGGACAGAGTGGGAAATGGGCTCGTCTAATGCAATAGAACAGAGCAAAAGGAGAGAGAGAGAAATAGAATGGTGAATGAGAGAGAGAGAATTAGGAATGGAAGAAGAGAAACAGTTCTGATTTTCTCATTGATGTCCCTCGCTCTAACCAGCTGGGAATATAAAGCACTCGGCGGTGGAGACTGCCACAGCAGATTCTCTCCACCATGCGGTTATAACCGCTTCTTGTCCTATTCTAATTCCCTCCACGTGGGGAATCTTCCAGCTAAAATTACTAAGGCAATTACAGCTAGGAAATTAGCAGAAATACAGCAATCTGGAAATAACGAAAGTAAGCAAAAAAAATAAACCAATGCTGGTAGCTACAGGGTGTAACTGCTCTAAGACCCTCCTTTCTTGACAATTCCCCCTCCCTTAGATTTTTCTTGTCCTCAAGAAATGTTGAGAAGACTAGCAGCTCTGGAAAATCGTGTGAGCAGGCTAGGCAGGTATTCCCAAGTCTCGCTTCCGGCTGCACCCCCTTGCCATTTCACCAACACTTGAATGAGTGGGGCCCCTTGATTGTGAATGACTCGCCTATCCAGAATAGCTTCTGGTTCTTCCAGGTTATCCTCCCTCAGGAAGAGTTAGCATCACGGGATTCACTTGCTTAGTCCCTATCAGTGTTCGAAAAATTGGCCTCGGCGGCCGTCTAGGCGCCGCCGAGGCGTTAGGCGGCCGCTGGCCGCCGCGCTTTCCATCTAGTCACCCCCCCTAGGCACCGATCCGCCTAATCGGTCGTCGGCGGCACCTAGGCGTCCCAGGCAGCCCAGGTGGCGCCTAACCACCTGGGCCGCCTACTTTTAAATGTTAACAATTTTAATAAAGAAGAGAAAAAACATAACCTAGCTGCTTCGTCTGCCTCGATTGCTCTCTCCCAACCGCGATCGCCTCTCTCTTCGATAGCTCATTCTCATCGCTGCCGACGCCTCCGACGCTGCCGACGCGTCCTCTGCCACTGACCATCGTCTCTCTTGGCTGGGCTGCTTCGTCTGCCCCGATTTCCCTTGGTCTCCACCAGTCGTCCCTCTCGCTCGCTGCGCTGTTCTTCCTCCAACGGTCCAACCAGCGGTATCTCTCTCTCTCTCTCTCTCGGCAAACAGCTACTGCAAACAGGGTAGCTACTGTTACGTTGTACACTATATAGTATATAATATATATAGTATATATATTATTTGCTGTATTATATATATATAGTATATATTATTTGTTGTATATTATTGCTGACTTGCTGTATATATATATAGTATATAGTATATAGTATATATTATTTGTTGTATACTGTATAATATATATTATATATATACTAAATAGCAGTATGTATGTTGTAGCAGCATACTTGCAAGCAGTAGTATGCTGTTAATAACTTAATATTGCTAAATTTGCTATATGTATTGCTATATAGCATATATAGATATAGATTATATTATTAGTGCTAAACAACCATATATTTGTAGTATATATACACACACTTGTAAGCTGCAACAGTCCATCTGATTTGTTTATGTTGCAGACTTGCAGGCTTCTTTGATTAAATTAAAAATGTCGGATGGGACTAAGAGTACGGGAGCATCGTCTGATGCCATCTCAGTTTTTAAAAGAAAGTCAAATGACATCGGATGGGAGTATGGAATGTTAGTTGATCCAAAGAATATGGACAAAGTTAAATGTAAGCTATGTGGCAAAGTTATGTCTGGAGGAGTTTATAGAGTTAAAGAACACATCGGCCACATTTCTGGAAATGTTTCTGCATGTCCAAAATCTTCTCCGGATGATAAAGCCAAATGTAAGAATGCTATTGCCGAGGCAAAGAGTAAGAAGAAGAATAAGAGGAAAGAAGAAGATTTGATGAGATCCTCTGTTAACATTTCTGAAATGGAGGAAGAGGATGCTGAAAATGAATTGCAAGAGTTAGGGAGCAAAAAAACACCCCGTACACTTGGCCCTCTGGATAAGTTTACAAGCTCCATCACCCCTGAAACGAGTGCAAGAATGACACAAAGGCAACAAAATATCAGTGAAGCACTTTTTAAAGAGAGAACACAGTCTGTTCGTCAATATTGTGCTAGATGGGTGTATGAAGCCGGCATTCCTTTCAATGCTATTGATAATGATAACTTTAAATTGTTTGTTGAGGCGGTCGGTCAATTTGGGCCGGGTTTCAAACCTCCCAGTCAATACCAGTTGAGGGAGCCATTGGTAAAGGGAGAAGTTGACAGAACTAAAGAGTTATTGAAAAAACATGAAGAAGAGTGGGCACGAAATGGATGCTCCATTATGACAGATGCTTTGACAGATAGAAAAAGGAGGAGTATCATGAACCTATGTGTTAATTCTAACGCAGGTACTGCTTTTCTTTCTTCCACAGAGTCTTCAGATGAAGCACACACTAGTGAACTAATTTTTGAATATGTGGACAAGTGTATTGAGCAAGTTGGGCCACAAAATGTCATTCAAGTAGTAACTGACAATGCTGCTAACAATATGGGAGCGGCAAAATTATTGAAGTTGAAGAGGCCAAATATATTTTGGACATCATGTGCTACTCACACTATCAATTTGATGCTAGAAAGTATTGGAAAATTGTCAAGATATAAGAAAGTTATTGATCAAGCTAAGAATTTGACAATCTTCATTTATGCACACCATAAGACATTGTCCTTAATGAGATCATTTACGAAGAAGAGGGATATTGTGAGACCAGGAGTCACTAGATTCGCTTCTTCTTTCCTTACTTTGCAAAGTTTGATGGAGAAAAAAACCCAATTGAGGACAATGTTTACTAGCTCCGAATGGGAAGAGTGCAAATGGTCCAAGATTGTTAAAGGGAAAGTAGCTTATGCTACTGTGATGAGTATTCTTTTTTGGAATGGTGTGAGTTTATACCTTAAGATTTTTGCACCTTTGGTGAAGGTGCTTCGAATTGTTGATGCAGACAGAAAACCTTTTATGGGCTTTTTATATGGAGAGATTGTGCAAGCAAAGAAAGATATTAAAGAGACATTGAATAATCTTGAGAAGAACTATCAGCCTATTATGGAGATTATTGAAGCAAGGGTGAAAGATAGGCTAGATAGTCCACTACATTTTACTGCTTACCTTTTGAATCCTTACTACTTCTTTAAGGATATGGATATACAGCTTGATCATGAAGTGATGGATGGATTTTTTAACTCTGTGGAGATGTTTTATGAAAATGATGGTGAATTACAAGGTCATGTTGTAAATGTTGAGTTGCCAAAGTATACCCGTAAAGAAGGAGCTTTTGGAAAATCATGGGCAGCTCAAGGGTGTGCAAAAAATGATGATAATTATAATCCAGGTATAAGATTAAAGTCATTTTCTTAGTTTCTATTGTGTATTACTATTACAATATTAGTGTATAAATTTATTTACTTTATACTTGTTTGACCTATGTTGTAGTTACATGGTGGACCACATATAGAAATCAAACTCCGAACTTACAACGAATGGCGAGAAAGATCCTCTCGTTAACTAGTAGTTCGTCCGGTTGTGAAAGAAACTGGAGCACTTTTGAAGAGGTTAGTGTATAATTTATAATGTATATTTTAAAACATTTTTAATATTTTAATTTCATTATCCTTATCATTTATATTAATATTGTTCTTATTTATTTATGTAGATACATACGAAGAAAAGAAATAGATTGGACGTGAATCGATTGAACAATCTAGTCTATGTTCAATTTAATGCCAAATTGATGAACAAGCAAAAAAGAGAGAAAGAAAGGAATGTTGATGTGCTACTTGCTAGTGATGCTAGTCATGCGCAAGGATGGATAGTTGAAGGAGGAGATGATGAAGAAGTTGAGCCTGATACAGGGCTTATTTGGGAAGTGGTTGGTGAAGCATCCGGAGCAGACGAGATGCTTCAACCTCGAAGAAGTTCTAGAATGAGAGAGCTTCATGAAGATGATTTTCAATCAGAAGAAGAAGATGAGCAAAAACTCAATGAATTTGATTTTGAATCTGATGAAGATCTTGTGTTAGAAGAATATGGAGAAGAAGAAGTCCAATTAGATGGCTAGATACTTACTTAGATTCTTCAAGTATTGTTTATGTTGCATTATTGTTGCTTTTGTCTTCTTGAACCCAGAACTAAACTATAACAGTTTGTTTTCTTATGTTTAATTCCACTATTTCATTTATCATTCCATTATTGTTGCATTATTGATTTATATTGCATTATTGTTGATTTTCTACTTTGATTTACTTGAAAATAACATGACATTACATCAAAATGTTCAAAAAAATAAAAAAAACAACAATTTTTCTAGGCCCCGCCTAGGCGCCCTAGGCGCTAGGCCCCAGCCTGGCGCCCGACTAGCGCCTAGCGCGTTTTAGAACACTAGTCCCTATGCCTGCCTTTAACAGGGAAACATGGAAGACAGGGTGAATTCGTGTTCCTTCCGGAAGTTGCAGTCGATAGGCCACCTTTCCTATCCTTTCCAGTATGGGAAAAGGGCCAAAATACCTCGGAGCAAGCTTTGAAACCCGTCGTTGAGTCATAGCCTTTAAGTGCTGCCTCCTTAACCTCAAGTAGACTCTTTCCCCAACTTCAAATTCCCTATCACTTCTTTTCTTATCCGCAGCTTGCTTCATTCTGTTCTGAGCTACGGCCAATTCTTGTTTGAGTTGCCGTAATACCTCTCTTCTATGTTGCAAGTACTCTTCCACTGAGGCCGCAGTGGGAAGTTCGATGGAAGGTCCCCCTAAAGCTGGCAGTAAAGGAGGCTTGTAACCAAAAAGAGCCTCGAAGGGAGACACCTTTAGGGAGGAGTGTTGGCTGGAATTGTACCACCATTGGGCTAAAGACAGCCACCTGTGCTAGCTCTTGGGCTGCAAGATGCAGATGCACCTCAAATAATTCTCCAACCCTTGATTGACTCGTTCAGTGTTGCCATCCGTTTGAGGATGGTAGGCTGAAGACATGTTTAGCTTGACACCCAATGCCTTCATGAGTTCTTTCCATAGGGTGCTGGTAAAGACCTTGTCTCAGTCGGATATAATGGTAATGGGGACCCAATGCAAGGCTTCCACCTGATCCATGAAAACTCTAGCCACTTCTTGAGCGGTATAAGGATGGGCCAATCCTATAAAATGAGCAAATTTCGTGAATCGATCAACCACCACCAGGATACTGTCTTTTCCTTCAGACTTGGGCAGGCCCTCGACGAAATCAATAGAGATGCTAGACCAAGCTTGCTCCGGCACCAGAAGTGGCTGTAGCAGCCCAGGATAAGCCACATTGTTAGCCTTACACCTCCTACAAATGTCACAACTCAACACAAATCTTCTTACCTTAGCTCTCAACCCAGGCCAATGGAAGAGTTGTTTCACCCGGAGGTAAGTATTTTGGATGCCCGAGTGCCCTCCCAAAGGTGATTCATGTAATGACTGCAGGATTTTCTTCTTAAGATCTTCCTTGTTCCCAATGACAATCCTGCCCTGGTACCTTAACATTCCATCCACCGTATATCCCTCAACCTCCTCTGATCCTACGGCCAACTTCTCCAGCAACTCCTTCACTGCTACATCCCCTTCATAGCTCTCAAGTACCTGTTGGCACCATTCTCGATAGAGCATCAGCAACCACATTTTCTTTTCCTTTTAGGTATTGTATCAAGTAATCCAACCCCATTAGTTTGGTCATCCCCTTCCTTTGCAACTGTGTTTGTAGTTTTTGTTGTAGCAAAAACTTCAAACTCTCACGATCCGTTTTAATCGTAAACCTCCCTGCTTCCAAGTAGTGCCTCCATTTATCAACAGCCATTAGCACCGCAATGAATTCTTTCTCATATATGCTCAGCCCCACATGCTGCAGACTCAACGCTTGGCTTAAGAACGCCAGGGGCCTCCCTTCCTACACCAGGACTGCCCCCACTCCCGTTCCACACGCGTCAGTCTCCAAGACAAAGGGCTTGCTGAAATCAGGTAGCCCCAATACTGGCACTCTACTCATGGCCTTCTTAAGCTCCTCGAAAGCCCTCTCCGCCTCTAATCCCCAGCTGAAATTCCCTTTTTTGAGCAATTCGGTTAGCGGTTTGCTGATAATTCCATAATGTTTCACAAACCGCCGGTAGTATCCAGTTAAGCCGAGGAATCCCCTCAAGGCTTGCACGGACTTAGGCCTCGGCCAGGACACCATTGTCTCCACCTTCTTTGGATCCGTGCTAACCCCTCCCTCGGATATAATGTGCCCTAAATACTCCACTTGTCCTTGACTAAATGCACACTTAGATTTCTTTATGAAAAGCTGGTTAGATTTGAGGATTTCCAAGGTGGTTTTGAGGTGAATTAGATGTTGATGAAGGGAAGGGCTGTAAACTAAGATATCATCAAAGAACACAAGAATAAATTTCCGAAGATAAGGCTCAAATATCCGGTTCATTAGGGATTGAAAAGTGGCTGGGGCATTGGTAAGCCTGAATGGCATTACCAAGAACTCAAAGTGTCCGTGGTGAGTCCTAAAGGCTGTTTTATGTACATCGTCTAGCCTCATCCTAATTTGATGATACCCGAACGCAGGTCAAGCTTTGAAAAGATTTTGGCGTGGTGAAGTTCATCTAGAAGGTCTTCCACTAAGGGTATGGGGAACTTATCTTTAACGGTTATGGCATTGAGTTGGCAGTAATCCACGCAAAACTGCCATGTCCCATCTTTCTTTTTGACTAATAGGACGGGAGATGCAAAGGGGCTTTGGCTAGGCTTGATAAGGGATTGTTGTAGCATTTCTCGAACCATTTTCTCTATTTCAGTCTTTTGGAGAGGTGGGTACCGATATGATCTTACATTAATGGGTTCAGTGTTCGGTTTTAGGTGAATGGTATGATCATAAGGTCTAGCGGGAGGTAGGGAATTAGGTTCCTTATACAGTTCCTCATAATCTGCCAACAATTCATTAATGCAATCTAAGCGATTTACCTGGTCAGAGGACTCCCCAGCTGAGCTGACCGTTAGGTAGGCGTTACCTTGCCCCCCTGGAACTTCCTCCGAAGTTATGATGGAGAATAGATGGGCTAGCTGACTCCATTTCCCTTTGAGCACCTTCTGCAGTCTCCTTCCTGTCATAATCTTGCATGCTCCGGTTTCTTTGTCTCCTGTCAATATCATCCTTCTTCCTTCCTTCTCAAACGACACCTCCATTCGGTTAAAATCAAAACTGATCGGACTCACTATCTTCATCCAATCCACCCCCAGCACCATGTCACATCCCCCCAATTGTAACAACCTGAGGTCTGCTTCGTAGGATTCACCCTGCATCTCCCAGCGAAATCCATTGCATGCTGATGTACTCAACACCTGCTGGCCATTGGCCACGGTTACACTCAGAGGAGGTGTCCCAGTGAGCTGACACCCCAGCTTATTGGCCGTGCCTTCATCTAAAAAATTGTGGGTACTCCCACTATCAATTAAGACCATCAGACCTTTTCCTTTAACTCGACCTTCTACCTTCATTATTTTACTGTTAGGTACCCCCTTCAAGGCATGGATAGATATCTCCCCATTATCCTCTTTAGCTTCTTCCCCCTCTTCATCCTCTGTTACTGCTTGTTCAGGCTCCTCATTACCCTCCAACAACAATATCTGCCTCTTGCATTGATGGCCCACATGATATTTCTCCCCACACCGGAAACACAATCCAGCCAATCTTCTCTGCTCCCTCAGTTGATCTCCAAAAGAAGTTGGGTTGGGGCCTGCCACCCCTCTCACCCCATTACTTCCTCTCACCTGGTCCCGGTTGGGGTGCCTTCCCGCAGCATTAGGCGGCCCTCCAACTACGCCCCTCATTTCCTGTCTCTACTTTTTCATTAAGGCTTCCACCACCATCTCTTGTAGCCTACCATTTTCGGAGGCTTGCTCAACCGATCGGGGTCTCAACACCTTCACCATCGGTCTGAGCTCGTCATTAAGGCCACTTAAATAACTTGACACAAAATAAGCCTCCGAAAGGTGAGGGTTGTGCTGGATCATGAAGGATCTCAGTTCCTCAAAGCGCCTTTGGTAATTCTCCACACTTCCAGTCTGCCTTAGTTTATCAAACTCCTCCACAACATCCTCCATACTCCTTTCCCCGAACCTCTCGCATACCTTCTCAGAGAATTCCCCCCAAGTGTAAATCCTACCTTGCCGCAGACTTCCTTGATACCAAGCATCCACCACTTCATTAAAGTGAGCCGTAGCTAGGGGTACTCTCTGCACTTCAAGGATTCCATACCACTCAAACATCCTTTCGCACTTCCTTAGCCACCACCGAGGATTAATTCCCTCGAAGGTGGGAATATCCATCCGAGGCATCGGGAATCCTACATGGGGGTTGACAGGCCTATCCTGGGCCCTATCCCTCAATCCAGTCAGCTCCTCCTCTGGGTCCCCTCCGGTCTCCGAGGTGTCGCGCTCCCCGTTAGCTTCATTCCTCTGTAGAATTGGTTTTGTGTGCTCTCGGAGTGGAAAATCGGGAGACAATCTGACTGGGTTCTGGCGGGCGAACATAACCATGAGCTGCTGCATCTGAGCACTCAATTCATCTCGCACCCGGGCAATGGCTCCTTCCAACCTCCGCTCCATTCCATCCATGGAATTCTCCACCCGCCTGTCCAGTGCCATGATAGCCTCATGGTTACGGGTAGTTCCTAACTCCAGCTGATCGATCCAATTTTGACAGTCGGTCGTAGCCGAGCTGGTTTGCTGAAGTTGTGATTCCAGGTTTTTCATACGAGTCCCTTCCACCAGTGCCGACTTTCGTCTCGGTTGTCCAAGGAAGGGTGGTTCTGATACCAATTTGTCACGGCACCCCCGTGAGACCCACTGATCCCAGCTCGGACAGAGTGGGAAATGGGCTCGTCTAATGCAACAGAACAGAGCAAAAGGAGAGAGAGAGAGAAATAGAATGGTGAATGAGAGAGAGAGAATTAGGAATGGAAGAAGAGAAACAGTTCTGATTTTCTCATTGATGTCCCTCGCTCTAACCAGCTGGGAATATAAAGCACTCGGCGGTGGAGGCTGCCACAGCAGATTCTCTCCACCATGCGGTTATAACCGCTTCTTGTCCTATTCTAATTCCCTCCACGTGGGGAATCTTCCAGCTAAAATTACTAAGGCAATTACAGCTAGGAAATTAGCAGAAATACAGCAATCTGGAAATAACGAAAGTAAACAAAAAAATAAACCAATGCTGGTAGCTACAGGGTGTAACCGCTCTAAGACCCTCCTTCCGTGACACTTGTAAGATAAAGTATATATTCCTTGATATCAGAATGGTTATTGTAGTCAAAGGCAAGCACCTGGCTTGCCTAGGTGCTGGGGTGAGACAGGGTGCTGGGGAAGTGCCTTGCCTACTGCTAGGAGAGGCTCCTGCACTCAGGCGCCGCCTAGAGCAGAGTGCCTAGGCCCTAAAGAATCAAATCTGAAAGAACAATGAAGGGGACTGAAGAGTTACCTGCAGAAGGCTGGAGGCATGTGAAATGTCTCTCCATGTAATAGGATTATAGGGTAATAATACCATAGATTTCAGGGAGGCGACTTCAAGAGCAGTCGCTGGAGGTCCAACCAAGTGTCATGTGCCGGAAACTCTTAGTGCATGACGGCACATTGCCAATCCTTCGGGCAACTGCTCATCACCGGCAGACTTGCCTGTGACAGGTGACCCTCCGGTGGCCACCCCCCCCACTGAAAACCAATTTCAGATTGGTTTCTTCATTCTTCTGCAGCTTTTTACTGTTTCCACCTTTGAGGTTGGTTCTTCCTTTGGTGTTCTTCTGCAGCTTTTCTTTCTTTGGATCTTTTGTTTGATTATTATTTTTATTGTTACTTACTAATTTATTTTACATTATTGTTTGTCTTTGAGATGGTGTATAATGTATTGGGGTTAGGGTTTTACAGTTTTATTTTATTTTTCAAATATTACTTTTCAGATTCAAAGTTCAAAAACACTGTATCTGCTGGGTTTTTTTTGTATTAATTATTATATATTTAATTTATAACATAATTTGAATATATATTTGCTAATTAATATAATTTATATTGTGTGATTTAATAACTATATATATTTTGTCTTTGTTAGCTTTGCTAACTATAAGTGTTTAAAATTGCTTATTTTTATATAATATTAAATATTTATTAAAATTATAAAACTTATAGTTTGATGTTCGAGATGGTGTATAATGTATTGGGGTTAGGGTTTTACAGCTTTATTTTATTTTGTTCAAAAATTGCTTTCTAGATTCAAAGTTCAAACTTACTGTATTTGCAGTTGTTGTATTTGACAGTATTTTAGATGTTTTATTATTGTATGCATTATCTGATTGTCTTTTTTATATTAAATATATTTTTCATTTTTTGGGGGGTTAATTTCGTGTCTCACTCTGGTTAGGTGAGCACTTTTTTGGCTCCTAGTGCCTCTGGCAATAGAAGGTTCTTAGCGCCTTAAGGGCATCTTTTACCTCTGACTACCTTAGTTGGTATACTTTGCATTCCCGTCATAAGATTGAAGTTTGCTTTCAAGACCAGGTTTCTAAATTACCATTTATAAATTATTACACACAAGGACTTGAAGTGGGTGTTCTGGTTGTTATCCGGGATTTTAGA
Organism: Diospyros kaki; assembly: GCA_036245055.1. Taxonomy (NCBI): domain Eukaryota; kingdom Viridiplantae; phylum Streptophyta; class Magnoliopsida; order Ericales; family Ebenaceae; genus Diospyros; species Diospyros kaki. Next base: position 40,065,094 of record BSEG01000016.1, read on the forward strand.
GATTATGACAGCCCCTGAATTGCTTGGTTAGCTTTAAATTTGTTGTGGGAATTCTTTACCTTAGTGGGTGTCTTGGGATAGTGCCCCCAACCCAATTTTTTTTTGTGCAGGACATGGCATTAGAGGGATAGCTTTGGGTCTATTGGAGAGGGAATTGATTATGTTTGGAGAGGGTTCGAATTTGGGGATTCAGGTGGCCATTTTATACTGCCATTTTCTCTTGGCGACAATTTTCAGGTTGTCTCCATTGGTGGAAAGCAATAAGCTTTAAGTTGAACCTTGTAAATTTTGTAAAAAGTTGTGAATGATTATATCTTCAATTTGGTTGCTTTTTTTGTACTTTAATCTCCAATTTATGGGATTTGTCGCCATGTGCTAATTGTTTAGTTTCTGGGTGTGGAATCAAATGTTGAAAATTTCAGAAGTCAAATCTGATTTCCTGTACTTTATGGGTAGAGGTATTTGTACTGGCCATTTTTCTTTTAATGGACTTTTAGTCAACTAGCAAGGTATTGATGATGCCATGCGAACAGGTTTATCAGGTCAGTTTCAATAGCTGTCTGGTTGTTTCAGTTTTATACTGTTGTATTTCTCTTATTGACTCTTTATTTAGGTATAACGATTCCATTGCTTCGACTATGAAAGGAGATTTCAACTATCCTTTTTCATTTAATGCCCTCACATTCAATGTTTTTCATTATTTTGATCCCGCTTCCAGTAGTTAATTGTTAAGCTCAATTGTACATCAAACAAGAAAAAGTGTAGTGAATAAAGTCAGCGGGAATTATTGCTCTGTTCCAAATTCATCACTCTTAAGGGGAACCACGTTGCCCCCACCATTTTGATAATTTTCTGCTGGGATCTCACTCGAGGACCTTTTGGACTAAAGTTATGTATAATTGTTCGACTTAGGAGTGCAGTATTGACAGTACAATCAATCATTTTGTTTAGTATTTTCTCGCGGAGGAAAATGAAAACAAACAAAAGAAAAGAAAAGTCTAGTTCGAGTAAAGGTTTAGTAAGATCAATTTGCATCCTCTCGTGTTGAAGGGAATTATATGGGAAAAGCAGAGAGGCATCTGGCCTGGAAGGTGGCTTGCAGGGAGCCACCATCGTTTCTTCCATGCAATAAAGAATGCTTTATTTAGCTCGCTCTTGTTTCTGTTGCAATCTTGGGTTGTTTGGATTTTATTGCACCGCCTGTCAACCGGTGGGATTATGACTCGTGATTATTGTTGTTTGCGTGGTCGTGGTCATCTCTCAACTATTCTTTCATGTTTGTTGGTTCATTTAGCCATCTTTTATGGTGCGATTTTTCTTTCCTCAGGGAAATTGAGAAGGGTAAACCCAAGGAGGTGCCTGGAAAAGATAATCCTAAGAGAGACAAGGACTAGGGGGCTTTAGATCTGGAGTGGGGCCTACAATATGGATTTTGCTGGGACATCGATCTGCTTAAGATTTCAGTGTCCGTCCTGTATAATATAAAGCTTGAGCAATGTTGGTTACTTGGCCCTCCAGAATAATTTTGTTTTATTTTCTTTGTGATTCCCTTGATATTGAACCGTCTGCTTGCCACTGCCATATGCCCTGAAGAAGGGTGTGCTTTCTTTATCTTTCTCTTTCTTTTTCTTTTTCTTTTTCTTTTCTTTATAAAACATCTCCCAATCCTTGGTGCAAAACCATTGGCATGCATATATTTGTTTCCAAAAGTAATATCCCCTTTACAGCTGTGGACCTTCTGGTACTAGTTGGCAGCAGTGGACATGATAAAAGCAAGCATCCTCTATCTCCATGCCTGCCAGACTGCAGAAGTTGCCGGACTTTCACCCGCTTGGAGGTGCCTGCGCCGAAGTCCCCAATGTAAATGAGTGATGTGGTACATGTGGTGTCAAGATTTATTAGGGGATTGCTTACTTTAATAATACATACGCCCACGTATGCCTAAACTAATTTATTTGATAATTGAAGATTACTTTTTTATTTTTTAAGCAAAATTGAAGTCAATTAGAGTTTAGTTTCAGTGGTAAATTTGATTTAAATTTTAGTATTTTAAAAAATTATTTTATTATGAAAACTTTATAATATCGAAATGAAATATTTGCTTTTATAATACATGGTTGTAATAGACAAGGAGAAAAGCTCAACAAGTGGCCTTTCTTTTGTGAGCGAAAAGAAAGGTTGTCTCTTTGCATATGATAAAATCTCTCTTTCCATTATTTTGCAATAGAGAAGATTCCATCTCATCTAAATTGAATGCAAGAATCATGACTAAACTAAAACACAAATTCGTGTATAATTTTGGAGATTAGGGTTTTATTTTTGTGCAAATTCAAATAGGTCCTAGGTATTTTAGTGAAAAACATTTTCTTTTGTGAGCCTCATGAATTAGTTTTGCATTGAGATTATTATCGCTTGAACATAACAATATATTTAGTTTTCAATAAATTCATTGCTAAGTTGCTTAAAATTTGCAAGAAACAAAACAATTAAAAGACGTAAGATGTTTTATATGTAAATATTTTGATGCTTAAATTAAACATAGGTGATTGTTGAAGAGTTGAATATAAAACTTCAATTAGCATTTAAGATATATCCTTTTTAGGATGAGAGCTCACATATTTATAAAGAAACATAGGGATTCAAGATAAGTATTTATGGTATTCTGCGATTGACTAGAATTAGAACTTCTAATGAATAAACTCTATCTTCTACTAATCCTTAGAGGAAATTTCAATCGTTGGAGTTATTTATCTATGTATTTTTTTTCTCTTTTGGGAACACCTTGTTGTAGAGGTCTCTGGGCGACCTTCAAGTCTCTTGGGGCTTCCTCCCTCTCCCTTATGCGGGAGTTTGTCCAAAAAAAGTTTTTGGGAGACTCTTCTGACAAGAAGTCTCTCGAAACATTCTAGCGACTATTTTCTTTGGACTTCTAGCTTTTTTTCTTAGTCCTGGGCCTTTTTGTTAGTGAGTCGTGACCCATGACAAGATAATTGCACTTTACTCTTTCTTCTAAGTCCCTCGGTGGGAAGAGTATGCTTGATTATCCTCTAAGACTCTCTTGTAGGGACTTTTTTTTACTTTACCATAGGCCTTTCCTCACAAGATCTTTTTTTTTTTTTTTCAATCATGCAATTGTGATCTCCTAGTGCTTTTGGCTATGTTACTAGGGTTTACCATTGTGATCTTCTAGTGCTTTTGGTCGTGCTGCTAGGATTTTCCAAGGTTTTTGTTACTTCACCTCCCGAGGCTCTACCTATAAAAAGAGGGGCCACGATTATTTTCAAGGTTTTTACTTTTTCACTTTGACCGATTCTCTCTAAACTTTTTTAGATTTTAAGACCTCTCGTGGACTTGTTTGTGGGTATTCTTGAGATTTTCAAGTATCCTACAGTTTTTTCTATCTACTTCCTCACGCTTTCAGGAGACTTGGTTGTCTTTTCAGTCTCACGAATTTTTGTGCTTTCATTTCATGTGTTTCCCTAATACTCTTTGTGTAACCATTCTCTTGTTAAGTTACAAGTATGGCAAGAACTAAGCAGACCACTCAGGAAATCTTTCCCCAAGTGCTAAAGAGGGTTTTTGGAAAAAGATCTAAGCTACATGAGGGTGACCTTGAAAAGGTGAGGGTGTTACTCAATACCAGATAACTATGAGGTGAGATTGTCTATACAAGATGAAATCTACACTACTTACGTAAAAGAAGATTATATAGGCATTCATTTAGCTTCTTTAGCAACAGGCCTCTAAATTTCCTTCCCTAAGTTCGACCTCCATTTTCTAAAGACTTTCTCTCTAGTTCTAGCCCAACTCCATCCTAACAGATAGGCTCAATTAATGGCTTTTTTCGTCTTATGCCATTAAAGATGGGTGAATATGGCATCTCTTGAGTTATTCAACTACTTTTACAAGCTTAAAGGTGTGGAACAAAGAGTTAATTTCTATAGTATTCAACGTGTTCTAGGAATGAGCAAACTTTTTCTTGACCTCCCAAACAAGGTGGAAAGCTTCAAAAGCGGTTGGTTTGTGATGAAAGCCGCTTATTGGTTGGGATACCCCCGTCAATAGTGTTGGGATCAAGAATGCAAGGCTTAGGCAACCAAGCTTGATCCTCCTAAGATCATCCATGACTTTTATAGTGTTGCCTTAAAGCAATTGGCATTTTCGAGCCCCGTTCACTTTCACGAGGCCTTGTTTATCAAGGGCATTGTTGTTGCCAGATGGGGACGTCCAGTTGGCAATTGGCAGGGCTTGACCCTCTAGGGTTTTTAGCGGTGGTGAGTCTTCTCCTTGTGGTTCTCTCTCAATGCACATTTTCAAATCCCCATAGGAGCAAGTCTCTCCTAAGGGTATTTTCTTGTCTTTTTCCATCACATTGTAGCGTAGTCTCTTTTTCTTATTATTTTCTCCTACTCATGTTCTTTCTGTGTGTTTTGCATAGATGGGGCATTTTACTGATGCTCTTCGCAAGAAGAAGATGATAGAAGCCAAACTAAAACATGTCGTAGTTTAGCCTGAGGGTTTGCCTAAGCAGCCCTACCTTTCCCAAGATGTTTTCACCACTTCCTCACAACTCGAGCCTATTAGAGCACATTTGCCTTTGTCTCCTTCTCCTCGGGAAATATGGAACCTCTATTGGTCTCATCTGTCATTGTCACAAGCTCCCTAGAGCCTTCTATAGTCCATAGTTGGCATAGTCCAGTTTCTCCTCCCCATCGTCATTCAAGAATAGATGTGGGAAGGGGGGAGGTTGAGGCTTCAAACCCCTCACATGATCCAACAATGTCAAGCAAGCCTTCTTGTCAAGAAATGATAGAGTGCAACCATCCTCGCTCCTTATTCCAGAAGGAGTGGATGAGGCTTACCATTGAGGACTTCGTTGGGTCTCCTTTAGTACTTCCCAAGGTCAATCCTATGCACCCTTAGCTCATGCATCTAGTAAATGGTCGATAAGGCAGTGGCTATCGCTTCTAGGTTTATCCTAGAGTGGTGGATTTTGATTCAATGGAGGAACCCAACATCGAGTCTCGTTTAATCTACTCCCTATTCTACCCTAGGATAAGCAACAATTGGTCAGGACTAATTTCTCAACCATTTTGGATGTTCTAGAATGGGAAATAACTCGGGTGAGTATCTTTCTTTTTTAGTTTATGCTATTCTTTTATTTCCAATGAGTGTTTTTTTTTTTTTTCTTGACGACCTTTTTCTTTTTCCTATTTATAAGGTGTCTAGAAAATGGTGGTTGCCCATGCCCAAAGCTGAGCTTACCATGGCTTTGTCCAAAAATATATAGAGTACTAGAAAGGGGAAAGGTCAAGATGAGATGTAAAGGCCTAACACTTGGAGCAAGCTCGGGTGGACGCAGAGTATGAGAGGAATGAGCTCTACCGGACTTGTGAAGAGCTGATTAGCTAATATGGATGTCGACTGTGCGAGTAGGGTCAAGGCCCTCAAGGAAGAAGTAGAGGGCTTGAAATGGGTGAATATGGATCAAAAAAAGAGATAACAAAGAGTTAAAGCGAGCATATTCCTTTATTCTTCAAAAGAAGGATTAGCAAGTGGAATAGTTGGTTCAAAGTCGTGGCTACGAGCAAAAGCTGCAAAGAGACCTCGACACTTCTAAGCAACAAAGCATGCAGGATCGCACTAACATTTGAGATGAGGCAATTCGAGAGTATTGTCTTCCCAAGATTAGCATGGCCTTTTGGATTCAAGGAAGGAAGGTCTAGTGTTTTTCACAGACAACGCCAATTGTTATTGCTTGAATACAATATTAAATATATTTGTCAGAAAATTTGTCATCAAGCCGTTTGAGATTTGTAAGAAAGAGAACGATCAAAAAATGCATAGCTTTCCTTGCGTAAACACTCTGATGATTAAATCTGACACTAAGATCATTAAAGAGTTGAATGCAGAACTTCAATTGGTATTTAAGATGTACCATTTTTTGGATTAGGGCTCGCCTATTTATAGAGAAATGTAGGAATTCAAGATAAACATCCTTGGTATTTCAAGATTAATTAAGATTAAAACTTTTAACGAGTAAACCCTATCCTCAAAAAAATTTACAGCCATCAAAATTATATGTCTACACATTTTATTTGGAAACACCCCACAAGAGATGTCCTTAAGAGACCTATGAATCTCGCGAGGCTTCCTCCCTTTTCCCTATGCAGGAGTTTGCCCTGAAAGAGGTTTTCGAGAGACTCTTTTGACGAAAAAGTTTCTTAGGGTATTCTGGCGATTGCCTTCTTTAGACTTTTGACTCTTTCTACTTAAGGTTGAACCTTTTCTTTAGCAGGTTGTGATCCATCATGACACATTAGAATTTAGCTCAAAATTATAAACCGGTGGTGATGACGGTGATATCAAAGATTGGGATGGCGATGGTCATTTATGACTCTCTTATTATTGGTACAAAATAATCGATATACATCCACATCAACTCTTTTAATACCAATGGAAGGTATGGAATTCATTAGTAGAAACTAAATAAATAAATTTTCTTAAAGACAAAAAGTGAGGCAACTTTCTAAATGTAACAGAATGGGATTGACGCGTGGCTTAAATTACAGAAAAAATATTTTAAAATTTAAAAATCTTAAGTAAACCAAACAATAAATGCGTGTGCTACCTTACCACGTAATATTATGAGTAGTGAAGTTTATGGGTGGCCATAAAATCCTCTTTATTGTATTAGTTGGAATATGGGACAAATTAAATGTCCGAGATCATCCAATCTTCTGATTATTGTGCACATAACCGAGTACATTTTGTCCTTTGAAAGAAGAGTTTGAACCATCAGAAGAAGACCAGCAATGCAAGCACTTGGAACAGAAGAAAATCGAACTCTTTTACAACGTTTGGATCAATCAGAAAGGCCATCAGCATGAACATGAATGCTGACAAACAAACATTCATACAGACGAAAGTCAATCGAGCGGATAAGGAATGAACTTAGTGGACTACCTACTTCCAGGAAAACGGTAGCACTTGCGAGGCCCCTTTTTCCAGCAAATCATCAGGCGACACGTGAAGCATCTGGTCGCGAACAATGTTCGTGTTGCTGGGTTGAGGAACCAGCACTGGTGGCTTCTCCTCCTCCTCATCCTCCTCCTCTTCCTCCTCCTCCACCCGCTGCGAATATTGAGCCAGACCATCGAAATGCAACCTCCTACTTGCTGGCAAGTTGGAATGGATCATGTCCCGGTGCAACGAGTTGCTGAAATAAGTTCCCGGAGTCTGTGTTGGATGTGATGACAGAAGAGAGTGAGCACAATTGGAGTTGAAAGACAGTGTTATTCCACCCGACAATGTTCTCAGGTGTCCCCTTGCGCTTTCGTGGGATGCACTGTTACTGGCGAGTCCCTGGCAGCTCGAAATTTCGGGGACTACTTGATTGCTTCGTTCGGGCTCGTGTGCTAGCAAGAACGGGAATCGTTTTTCAACATTGTAATTGCAGGGTTGAGAACTTGGAACAGCATTTTGTTGATCAGGGACATGGAAATGCTGATGGGGCTTAGCAATGCCAGGCCATGCGGTGGAAGCACCTGCCGTGGATGTTGCATATGCTTTTGGGCAGCCAAACTGCAAGAGCCTCGCACCTAGATTTCAGGTAAGATATGGAGTTAGAATGCGCCCATTTTAACCAATCAACATCAAGTCAGTTCATATCATAACAAGAAGCAACTTTTCAAACTAGAACTTAATCCAAATTACAAAATGCAATCATGGCAGATATAATTGATGATCTTTTCATCAGCCTCGTACTAAAAATAGTTTTGATAATTCAACTTAATCTCATGCTGCAACGTGCATTACAAGTTGGGTCTTAGGCAGACTACTCCATGTAAGGTGAAAGCAAAAACTTGTGCCAGCAAGTTTGTGAAGTCAAAAAAAAAAAAAAAGCAAGCCTCTCTCAACCCTTGCAAAGGGAGAAGCCTCGTCCACTGGGGATGCTCTTTAAGTTTGATAAAGTCAAAGAGAATCATACCATCAGCTCGAGATTATAGTACGAGGCAAGGACTTGCTCCGCTCAACCAATTTGCAGGTTAATCCATTAGAGTTTTAACAAAACAATAGAAAGACCAGATCATTTGAGACAGCTATGCTAGGAAGAACGCCAACCTTGGTGACCAGACCAAAAGCTCCCGGAACTCACGTAGAATGCTTCTGGCTGAGGTTTCCTCCTCCGACGGTTGTGACCATCAAGTCGTTTCCTGCAGCTTCGTTTCTCTTCATCAAACTCCCCAAGAGATTGGAATCTACAAAATAACAGATCAAGTTGGGAAAGCTAAAGGACCAACGGATACAGAGCCACGTTGGACAATTAATTGAGTGAGCAACCATGGTTATTTCAGCGAGTGCTTTTCTCACATCAGCAACTTGAGTATATCTGGTCTCTTAGAAGTGTAATATCTTCCAGGAGAAATGAAAATGATAAAAAATTGTATACATTGATTACTTGAATTCAAGTGGTAGTTTTCATGGCAGAATTTGCAAACAGAGAATAAATTGCTCTGTATATGTTATTACCAACTTAAAACACAAACCAAATATCTTACCTTGTGGATCTTCCAATGAAAAGTGTGAGAGGCAACAGTAAAGCACCAATTAACCCCACAACAGATATGTGGATCATTATTGGCTTCAGAATTCAAAATGTTTGTTATAAGATTCAGAATGAATCTCAGTGAGACAGTGTATACCAAAAAAATGTATTTCACCTGGTGATCTAGAGATGTAAATCGCTTTCATAATTTGACTTTAGAATGCAAGCAATTGACAAAATGTATCTTATGGAAAACGAGAAGCAATTGAATTCTAGATGTCATAAAACTGGGGAGCACAAACAAATATACGCTCTGTAACACAGAAAACTTATAACATTTGAACATGCAAGCAACGAAGTCACAATTTACATACTAAATAGTTCAAATGGCGCTAAACAAGTTTTGCAGCCTGGGATCCATCCATTTTCCTAAGTTCCATAGCTTCATATGATGACCCTCCAAGAAAACTACACCCATCCATTTTCCTAAGTTCCATAGGCATATCAAATAATGCTGTAAAAGGCATCAAGCAATTTCAACTACCGGCTACAGGCTTCTACCACATGAACAGGACTTTGACAATTGCAACTCTTTAAAACAACTTTATGTTGATTACAAGCAAAGAACAAGCACATAAGTTGTATGGAGACAAGTGGAGACAGCTCCTTAATCAGTTTTTAAGCGCAAGTAGAAGTATGACACGTTCTACTAGAACATTCAATGAGCATAAAAGTTCTCTGATCGTAAAAATTGATAAAAAGCAACGTGCTGCTATAAATGTAAATTACAAGAATGCCCATTCTTACCTGCTACATTGCTGGCAGAACCGCTGCTCTTTGCCACCAACAAACACAACAGGGGTCTTAGAGTGGCGCTCACACACTCTATGGCGCCTGTGATACTCCCTGCAATTACTAAGGTCAGCCGTACACCCGTCCACTAAGCACGAAACATTTTGCATTCCACCAATCGATCTCGTTCTTTTTAAGGACGCCGATGGAGATGATGAAATTTTAGAACCTCTAGGTCCTTTCAATTTGTCCACTGACCCATCTCCCATATTTCCTAATCCGCCAAGCTTCAAATCAACCGAAAAACCTCCTCCATTCTTGTGCAATCCTAAGCTACTGGACCCAACAAGCGAAGCAAGATGGGTCTCATCTTCTGAACCCAATTCAGTAAATTCCCAACTTGATAACTTCCTTCCCCAGTCCATAGCTAACTGGGAACACTTGCTGTTTCACTCCCCAAATCCACTCTCTTTACAGACTCTGTTCACTTCAATTCAATATATAAATTCGGCAAAGATCTCACAAAAGGCCAGCTGTTTGACACATATAAAATTCGGCAAAAAACACCAGAAAACAGAAAGAGAAAGGAATAAGCAAATTAAAGTCCAGAATAGTAGGTATTTCTGTCCAAGAAAAACTTTGAGTGACCCAGTTCTCAGAATTGGAAGTTGTCGAATTTTGATAGGAGAAAACTTACCTAAAATAAGACCAACTGAAGGGCAAGGATACCAATTGAGGATAAGTACGCCAAACACAAACTTTGGAAGAGCAGTTGAACCAATCTCACTCTGAGTTGGAAGGCAACTACTCCATATTCAAATTGCTCAGAAAACCTAAAAAGAGAAAGTCCCGCCCCCCCAACTCCCTCCCCTCTCTCTCTCTCTCGATCGAAACGCAAGCCCAGAGATTTATTGGAGTTGCAAGAAAAAAAAAATGAAGAGGAAAGAGACGGGGCAGGGTAGAGAAGAGGAAGAGAGGCGAGTGAAACAAACAGAAAAAGTTAAAAAGCAAAGTGGGAAAACTGGAATTCACACAACCAAATGAAGCAGAAGAGAAAGTGATTTGAACTTACCGGTACACTCATTCTTTGACTTAGGGCCAAACTCAACAAAACAATAGAGGTTAGGAAACAGCACAGAAAAGAAGGGGAAAGGGCAAGGAAATCAGGAGTGGGTAAGCAGCAAACACTCTCTCTCTCTCTCTCTCTCTCTCTGCGAAAACTCTCAGTATTCAAATGGGTCACCCATTAAAGACTTGAAAGTCACTGCAATCAAAGAGCGTTGGATTTGGCAGGCTTAGGGTTTTGTTTGGAGCTTTGGAATTGCTGAATGCTGGAGATGGGGGAGAAAGCAAGAGCGCATAAATAAACTATAAAGGGCCACAAAAAAAAAAAAACCAAGAAATGATGGGGAAGAGAGAGAAGAGAAGGAAGGAGTGGCAAAGAAAGGGACAGGGTGTTGCAGTTGCTTTCAACTTTCTCTTCGGCCACAATATCGGCTGACTGAAGAAAAGTGCAGAAAAAGAACAGCCATACAGCATTTACTTACCCCCTCGTATGTTTCACAAATCCTGACACCCCTTCATTTCCCAATTCCTTATTTTATATTTGTATCCCCTCCTTCCATCAATAATAGTCCTCTAAGGGGCTTATAATTGCCTCTAAAATTAATTTAAGTGACTTAATAAGGATGAATGTTTTATTGCTGTTAATTTAATGGGATCTGTTCGAATCCTTTCAAAGTTTTATATTTATAATTTATTTTTTATACATAATCAACGACACGAATATAAGAGTTATGTAAGGACGGTCATTGCGACTTGTAATTATTTTAAATTTAATTGAAATTAAAATAGTTAATTATATACATATAATAATATATATTGCTGTATTTTACAGCAGTTGTATACTGCTGTAGCTGAAAATACAACAGTACAGTACTGCTTAAACACGTACAATTACAACAATGTTTATTTATGGCAATAAATCTCCTTAAATACGTGCAGCTACAGCTACATGTGTTTAATCTATATTTGCTGTATTTACAGCTACAACGTTGTAGAACTATTGTACTTGTAGCTGCACGTGTTTAATCAATATTTGCTGTATTTACTGCTACAACGTTGTAAAACTATTGTACTTGTATGGCCGTATATAATAATATGCATTTATTAGAGAAGGAAAATTTTCTACCCCCAAGTTGGGGGTGGGACCCATGTTAAAGCTCGCATCGAATAATATAAGATTTGTTTGATTCAAATAATATAATAATTTCTTGTCAAATAAGATTACATATGTATAATAATTTACTTAGTATTAAGCCTAAAATGGAGACTGAAATAAAAATAATGTAAGATAGAATGAATTTTTTTTTCCTTTTTTTGTTTGGGAGATAATGGGATGTATAATATCAAATGTATTTTTTTATTTGAGAGATTTATGAAAATATATGTAAGGAAAAATTACTAAATTATGGTCGTGTCACGATCGATAAATTTTAAAATAAGTCAAAAAGAATTACTAAATTTTTATAGATGGAGGCTACGTTGGAAAACCATTAACTTTTTATTTTAATGCCATTAACAATTTATAATGGGCTAACTTGGCTTTATTTATAAAAATTTAATGATTTATTTACCTTATTTTAATGTTTTCCAATCAATTTAACTCTTTCTATTCAAAAGAAAAAATTATTTTGAAAAATGTGAAATTACAAATTATAGATTGTGCTATGCTCGAATGAAGTAAATTAATCACTAAATTTCAAAATTAGCCTAAATAGGCTACTAAATTTTCATAAATAAAGTCGCTCCTTCCTTTTCTCTTTCAAGTTTGGTAATATTCGACTTCTTAGTGAAGTCAAAAGTTATTGTTAATTTTAAAAAAAATATAGTAAAAATTCAAGAGTAATAGCATCTAGAAAATATCAAGACAATATGTTATATCCCGGGAGTCCAAAGAGGTTAGTATATATCGAAGATAATATAAGAAAGAAAACAACACCAACTGAATACCTTTTAAGCTGAATGTAGGTAAAGAACTACGGGATTAAGCGTGCTTGACCTGGAAGCAGTTCAAGGATGGATGACCCCTTAGGAAGTTTGCATAAACCCATCAGGGTAAGTTATTCCGATCTTTTCTATCACTAGATGCGAGATGTTACACAATAACTTTAAAATAATTTTTAACCATTATTACAAAAGTTTAACGATTTATTTAACTTATTTTAAAATTTAATGACTAATTTGACATTTCACCCTTTATACTTCTATCCCCTTATTTGATGGATAGTATTCACGAGTTTTTTTTTTTTTTTTTTTAGTTAAGAAAGTAGAAAAAACTATAGGGATTGCAAAATATCAATCAACCTTTCTTAATAAATATATATTCTTAATTTGTGTCATGCTTAATTGATTGCAATATATTTATTATCTACTATTAAATTTAATACTAGCTATCTTGTGTCTTAGAACAAATCATTGGGATTGCAAGATATTGGTCTTATGGAATTCCCAACCCATCTCACCAATGCCCTCGAAATTTTTATTTCAATCAGTTTTGATAGGAAATATTTGAAATTGTTGAAAATTTATTGATACGAATTATAATGAATCTCATTTCGATCTTGACAAAAAATCAAAACGTTTCGACCATTATTATAAAAACGGAATAATACCGACTACCCTAATATTTTCACAAACTTGAAAAGGAACCTAATTATAAACAATGAATATAAATAGTTTCATTAATTGTGTATCAAATAATTAATTTAAAATTCTAAATTGCAAATGACATAAATAAAATAAAGTAATCTTATTCAAACACATTCTTACATTAATTGCTATTGTTGTTTCAATATTGAGAAAATTACATGCAATACACTTAAATTTTAGGATAACTATAAAAATTATTGTTGATGTTTGAAAAAAATATGACGAGTGTCGGTGAAGTTTAATATTATATTATAATTTATTTTTTATCAATAGTTAATTATAATTAAATATTAAAAAATAACCAAAATACCTTATATATAAAACTTCGTTCATCTCATTCTCTATTTTCCCATCTTTCTCTCTTATTTTACACTTACGAATACTTTCTTCATAGTATCTCATATGGTCGCCAACCTTCCTTCATTACTAGCATCCCTTCACTACTATTGCCTGCCATTGTCACTAAATTTCTTCCCCTCATCTCTTTTTCTGTGTGTTAGCTTTGATGACATCCAAATGAACCCTAACATTCTTTCTTTCTATGAAAAACCTAATTCTTGATGTTAAAAAGATTTATTTTTGTCTCTTATCTTTAAACGCAAATCTAAACTTGAGATAAATATCTTTAACTTATATAAAGGTTCAAAATAAATCTCGGCAATGAACTCATTAAGTTTATTATTAATATTGATAATGAATTTAGTAAGTTTATTTTTTATTTTTTTTAAACTTAGATATGAAAAAGAATGAAAGATATTTTACTCCTTTATTTAACAATAAAGGAGATTATTATTACTTTTATGATTCTTAATGTTAAACCTCATTATCATGAAAAATTTTAAAATATTTTATCACAAAGTTGGTCCACGCGTAACTTACGGCGCCATGTGACGGTTAATATGGTGTCTCCACGTGGAAGCGCATGAGTGGTGCAATTTACAATTCCACTAAACTTGGTGTCACGGAACGCAAGACATAATATAATTTTCACAAATAATAATTAAAGATGGGTAAGTAATGGATTCGATTATCGAATTGATTGAAATTAACTAATTAATTGAGAGATAAAATTGAATCGAATCCATCATTTTAACTTAACTAAGCGAACATAAATCAAACTGAATGCCGAACTAATACAAAAAATTAAAAAAAAAATGAAAATCGATTGTAAACTTCAACCACCAACCTAAAAAAAGATTTTTAAAAATGACGTTATTTTATATTTTAATTGATTTAGTTAATTCAGACAAAAAGAAAACCAAATAAAAAATTAAAAATTGACCTTCTTAAAAAATATAATTGAACTCAACCATTGCAAGAAAAAATAATTGAACTAAACTGACAAGTTCAGTTCAATAAGTTAGGTTAAACTGAATTTTTATTCTCCCCTAATAATAATATAATTCATTAATAATTATATATTTGAAAGAAAATTTTACTAACATGACTTGTAATTTTAAAAATATTAGAAATCACATAATTGTGATTATATTTTTTTGTACAATAAAAATTATTTTTAAAGTCAATCCTAATAATCAGTTTGAGATTTATCTTAATAATAATTATAGAAAATAAAATGGAAGTTCAACCATGGCTGAAATTGTTAGGCTCACGGAGACTAAAATGGAGGTTGCATTAATCTTCAATAAGTTTGGAAAAATTAGAGTAGGGGTGAGGTTTAAGCTTTTCATCAATTCAATGGGAATGGATACTATCATGTGTGATTCTTCTCATCAATTTAAATTTATATTTTTATGTTTTTTATATAATTATTTAAATTTTTCGTTATTTCAATTACACTCATATATTTACATTTTAAAGTAAATTTAATTATTTTATTTCAATTTTTTTATGATAATTTAAGCTTTTTATTATTTTGATACACCTTTATACTTATATTTTTTACTCAATTTATTCTAAAAAAAATGTGAAATTGATTCATTCCACTATATCTTTTTTTTTTTACACATTAAATTATATGGGTTAAATTGACTCAAAGATATAGGTATAGGAGTATAATCGGAATAATAAAAAATTTTAATTTTTGATTTTATTTTTTATTTAAAATAATCGAACCGGCAAAAATTATAAAATGACATCATTTTAGGTGATATATTTGTATAGCAATGGCATGCACTAAGAGGGAGTTGAATTGGTGTAATTAAAATTTCTTTCAAAAAGCGTTTAAAATATAGTGGAAGAGAGATTTAGTAATAAATCAAAAAAATGATAAATAATGAAATGAAGAACAGCACATAGAGAATACCAACAATCTATAGTGGTTCGACCAATATGGCTTGCTTCCACTCCCTTAGTCACCCACTAAGGTATTTCCATTCAATCTTACTTAAAAACAACCTCCTATTTATCCAAGTATGTCCTCTAATCTTTGAGTTGGAAAGAATACAATCTTCTATCACTTAGATAGGCCCTCAAGCTTATAAGCTTGGAAGAGAAAATACAATAGAGAATAAATTTGAAATTCTAAGAGTTTATGCTCTTAATTACACGTTCTCTAGAAATAAAACGAGGCTGAAAATGAGTTTAATCAAATAAAAGCAAAGCCTGGATACAATAGAGAATGGGAGAATAGAAAAAAAAATTTAAAGCGCGATCAATCTTGAATGCTTGGTAGGTAAGAATTGAATGTACTTCAACAACTTTAAATGTTCTCTCAACCACCTATTTATAGATGATGGTGCTTGGAGACAAAAATAGAGTCGTTGATGATAGTTGGGCGAGCATTTAATGCAGACAAAACTAACCGTTATTTGTTTCAGAGAAACAAACTATTGACAGAGAAAATAGGTTAGTCGACAAACTTATAATACAAAATTAGACATAGTTCACAGATTGAAGTTTCATGTCACAGAACTAAAAATCAAATGTTGTTTGTCGACAAAAGCATATAGGATAGTCGACAAATCAAGGCCAATGAAAAATATATAAAAGCGCGCGCACACACACACACACTATTAGTCAACAAATGTAAGCCTCTTTGTTGATAGATCCCAATTTTTGGAACATTGTTAGTCGACAAATCCTAAACAAGAACAGGCACTTTGTTGACAGCTTTAGATAATGTTAGATTTTTTGAATATACATATTTTAATTTGGTCCTTATAAAGACTCATGTTTCTTTGATAACACTTGAAGCATCATTTCTCATGTTTTTAGAAAGAAATTAGTATTCATGCTTTGTTTTTCCAATCTCCTAAAACATGATCTAATGTCCTTTGTGAAAATCATGATTAATGCTCCCTTTTGAACAATTCTTTGAAACTTTTAAAAACTTGATATATGAAGTTCTTTTTAATCAAAAACACTTCTTTTGAAACATAACAAATACTCTTTGTACATGTATACAATATAAAATTATTGATATTGATTTTTGAGATACATAGAAACAAGTACTTGAAGTTTACATTCTTTTGACATATAACTTGTCATTATCAAAACACTTCTTATAAGAGTAAAATATCATTAGGTACGATATAAAAGAAAATTAGAAAAACAGATAGAAGTCACAGGATGGCGAAAGGACTGAACATTGGTTTGGTCTTTTTGCCTTCGCTTGGCCTTTGCCTATTTCCCTTCCCTTTCGTCTCCAGCGATCCCATCACTCTCTCTAATGCCGACATTGACAATTTTTCTCTACCTTCGACGCGGACGATGGCCAGCTTTGTTCCTATCGACCATCAGCATTGCTACTAGTATCTCTCTCTCTTCGATTTGTACCACCGTGCTCCCTTGTCGATGCCACCATTGCCTCAAACCGCTTCTATTTCCTTCAGATATTCACAGCATATGGGCTTGGGCCCCTTCGGTAAGTTTTTCGATAACCTTTTTGTGCATGGGTATTTTATATTAAAATCTAAATCTATTGAAATTCAACCATTATATCCTTTTCATTTTTTGGATATGTGGGTCACTGAGCCAAGAAAAATTTGATGGTCAATTTCGATTGTTAGCATCCAGTGTGGATGGTGAACGGCGACGTTTTTTCAAAAATTCATTTTGAGTTTTTTGATAATAAAATTAATTTTTAGATTTATAAACAATCAACCGTTTGATCAAATTCATTTTTGGATATATGAACCACCGTGGTTAGGGGAATCCGATAATTAGTTTCAATCACTAGAATCATCGGCCAATGGCATAGTAAGGCCAAACATTAGTTTGATCTTTTGATTATTGATTATTTTTGAGTTTGTTCGGTTTATTCGGTCGGTTCGATTTGGTTTTGTATAACAATTTCGTTTTTTCAATTATTGAAGTTACCTAACTGACCGTTTGCACAGCTCTAGTTATCTTTCATATGTCAATTCTCTATCTTTCCACAGTTTTTTTTTATTTCTTTGACTCCTTCACGTGTTTTTTTGTCATTTAAATTTTTCGACATTATCAATAACAAATTATTATTCAAGATAAAAGTACATCAACACTCATGAGATTTAGTATAAAAATAAAAACAGCCTTATCATTTTAAAAATGACACTAAATACCTTTGTATAACTAATTTATCATAGGAGTGAAATATTTTGTCTTTTTATCTAAACTCTCGTATATCTTTTCCTCTTTTTTTTTTTTCTTCATTTCTCTCTTTTATCCTTTCCACAATGGGTTCGATCATCACTTCTCCAAGCAGTGATTTATCTTCCAATGCCCTTATTTTTCTTTTTTATCTTACCATCTCTATTTTCTTCAGGAAAATGTGTTTCTCACCTGAACCTTATGGTACGACATGTAGAGAAATCAAATAAACTTTGCTTTTCTCTACAAATCAGTTGTAGTATGGTTCAATTTCTTTGTAAGGGGTTCAATTGAGGCTTTATTAAAAATCGAAAACGAGTAAGAAAAATAGTGTGATGGAAAGAGAAGGAGTCTCGATTGCAACTGAAGACCCATTCAGTTCGTCAATTACAACATGGAGAGTCATTGGGTTGAGCTACCATTATTGCAAGTCCACCATGATCGAAAAGGGATGTGGATCAAAGGAAAGAGAAGGGCGCCCAAGAATGTTAGACATCACCATCTCCCTTTTCCTTTTTCCCTCTGTACCTATTTCTCTTTCTCAATCGATCGAATTTCTCTCTCTCTCCCTTTTCTTTACTAGCAACAAGGTGGTCGATGGTTGACTGACACATGCATATTTTTTATTTTTTTTAATTGTCTATAACTAAATAGGAGAAAGAAAATAGAGGGAAGCGATGCGTATTTTTAGAAATTTAAAAAATTAATACTCAATTTTTTAACAATTAATAGGAAAATGATACACAATTTATAAGTGGGGGGTGGTCTCCCTCCTTTTTAACGTCAAAAATTTCTTTATACTTAGGTCAAATTTTAGAAATACTCCATATAATTTACTCAATTATTATTAAATTAATATATTCGAGTTTTAAGTCTCATTTATTGGGTGTCACGTCTTTACAACCACTATCATGCTGAAATCGACATGCAATTATCATTCTTAAATTCTTAATTTAAATTCACGACTTAAAATGACAAAACATTTTATGTTTCAAAGAACGATAGTACTCATTTTTAAAAAATATTAAGTTTTTTTATTTTATAATTAGAGATTTAATCATTTAATAAAAATTAAAATAAAAAAAATATTTTCTACAACGGAATATGCAATAATAATGTTAAATTATTATTGCAACATTAGTTCGCAATTAAATGTATAAAAATAAGATTTTAGACAAATTTAAAGTGAAGTTTTTTTTTTTTTTATGATTTAGGTGTCCGGGCTTTATTCGCCTAGTTTTGAAAGAGACCAATCTTCCCCTTTGGTTCGGTCTCTCAGTAAATCGAATGCGGTCTCAACCTTGTATACTCTTAAGCAGATACGTGATTAGTTTTCACTAAATAAAGGATTTTTGCCTTTACTAAGAGATGATTTTTGATCACTTTTAAAAAAATTTAAATGCTTTATTACTTGTGTCATGTTTTGATGGCAAAGTGACGTTTTTTTTTTTTAGATGGAGAAAGACATTGCCAAAATTAGCAAATTATAAGGAAGGTACATTTGTGCACATGATGATGGCTAGCTATTATAGCCATCAAATTAAAAAAATCAAAATGCATTGTTAACGATAACGATGGCTAGTCCTTGAAGCAATAATCATCAGAAGTTGACAAGTTTATCTGATTAAGTAACTATCATCATCAAGCAACGAAAAATCCCCAATTAAGATCCATATAGAAATAGGTCTTTGTGATGATCATAATTAAGATGCACACACAGTCGGTTTGGTTATTAAATCGATTAAAATTTACTAATCGATCAAAAACTAAGGCTGCGTTCTCTTTACTTTTTAATTTTCAGTTTTGAGTTTTAAATTTATTTTTTATTTTTTATTTTAGTAGTCTGTTTTTAAAAAATTAAAAGTACATTTTTTTTGTCATTTTAAAAAATTATTTCTCAAAATAAAAAATTAGAAAACGCGTTTTCTTTAAAATTTTAAAAATAAATTTTTAATGATATTTTATTCAATAAATTTGATTATTCAGTGAGTTATAAATGTTTAACATTAATATATTATTAAAAAATATATATATTTTAAAGTTAATGAATTTTGTAATATTTTTTTCCATTACAATAATAAAATATGAATAAATAAATAAATAAATAAATGTGTTTTGAGTTTAGAGTTATTTTGGATAAAAACACTCAAAACAACTTTTTGTTATTTTGAGTTTTCTTTATAAATTTTTTTTTGTTTTCAAAAATATATTTTTAAAAATAATAAACAGAACGAATTTTTATTATTTTAGAAAATTAAAAATTACTTAGAAACAATAAAGAGAACGTAACCTAAATTTTTTTAAAAAATTAATCAAATGAAATCAATGCAAAAAAAAAAAAAAATCAAACTAAACTAACAAATTTAATTGATTCTATTCAATTAGTTGAGAGCTAAATTTTTACTCTCTCCAATCACGATGGTTGATGGACCCATTAATGTCATTTGCTTACTTTTTCCTGGAAGAATGCCTAACGACTATTGACTCAGATGCATAATGTGCTTTCTGGTCGGAATGGAAGAAGACGTCTTATAGTAAGGTTTGGGAAGTTTGTAGACGAAACTTCACGTGTATTTGATTAATTGACGCCAAGACACTCCACAAATGAAATGAAATGACATAAAGTTCCCCCCGGGAATATTTCCAAATTCATGAATCGGATGGACATCACTTTGACTGCTCCCTCAGTCATCTACGTGTTTACGACGGCAAAATTTATATTTTTCACTTTGTATTTTTGATATCATTATTTAAATTTTTTTATTGTTTCGATCGTGCTCTTAAAGTTATTTTTTCAAATTAATTTAATTATCGTATTTTGACATGAATAGAGTGTGGACATATATTTTGTCATCTCATTTTATTTATTTATTTTTTTTACATATAAAAATACAGAGATTAAATTGATTCGAAAATATAGATTTAGGGGTGTAATCGAAATAATGAAAAATTCGAGTTACCACACGATAAAAATGTGAAAGTATAAAAACAAAAATATGAATTTAGCCTACTTATGATTTCAATATATATATATGTTAATGTATTAACCCTGTTTAATCGGCCAAACCAACCAAGAGTAAGCGTAGTAAAATAGAAAAGGAACACAAGAACACAAAGCTTTTACGTGTTCGGATCAATAGATCCTACTCACGACAGAGGTTTCGCCTCTAGTCAATCCAATAATAGCTTTCGATTACAACCGGATTACAAGATCACAACAAGAACCAAAACGTATTGCAAATACATAAACTGAAATCAGAAAAGAAAATACAAGAACAAGTATAGGATTTGTTCTACTGATCTCAATATCGTGTCAAGAATCTAATCTATCAGTTACACTAAATCTCTCACGCCTTAGGCGATTCAACAACAGAGATTAAAGCAATACAGTCTTACCAAGTGATCTTACCACAAACCGAAGCCAATCGAATAAGAGAAGGATTTACAAGCGAGAGAGTCTCACTTCATGTGCGCCGAACTAGGGTTTCAAAGAATGAGAGGAATAGCAGATATGAAGAAATTAGGGCATGAAGCTACCCTTATATAGCAGTAGACAACGAGTTGGACTGAGGCAAATCGCATAAGCCAGGGGACATGGGCTTTCAGCCCACATCAAGAAACACACGGCCCAATCAAGAATGAAACATGTCTTGGCCCAATGGCTATTTGGCCCACAAAAATAATCAGCAGATCATACACATTTAAACTTCGATTAAATGTAAATAAGATGAACCCAAATGCATATATCAAAATGCAAACATAATGCACGTAATCAAATATATGAAAATACATTTTGAATCATAAATCCTAACAATATATATATATATATATATTGTTGAATAACACATTCAAAAAATATCTTTTAGTTTTTTGAAATCAGTCTATAGTTGAGAATATTAATGCATTTGGTTGATATTGTGTTGAGAAATTTATATTTTAATTTATGAAGAAAATAATTTTAAAAAATATATTTTTAGTAAAAGTGGTTTATTGATAATTTTTAAAATATTTTATATATTCTTTTGTATATTGAAAAACCTCGTATTCATATATTTATATATATCTTTCAAAATAGTTGAGTATTATTTTTTAGTTGATAAAGGAGTATGAAGCTTAAAAATATCTTATTTAAATTAGAGAACTTCATAATCATATTTTCTTATATTCTTCGATATAACAAAATTCAATTTTATATCAAGTGAGCTTGATGATTAAATGTTTGAGAAAATATTTTGAATATCGACTATGAATTAAAAGTCTTTTTGTAAACTATGTATATGTGTTTTTGAAGACAAAGTAGCCAAAATATTCTTTTAAATCTTTTACATTTGTTTTTTTATCAATCAAACATTGTTCAGTATATTTTTTAATATACTAAATCATGTTCATAAAAACCTACTCGAGTATATGTTATATAAAATTGTGTATGATATGTTTATAATCTAGTATATTTGTAGATAGTGAAATTTGAGCATACTTTTAGTCGAGTATTGGTTTAGTTGCTTTCAAAATAATCGATTATATGTTTTAGAAAAAACTTCTTTCAATCAACTATTAAGATTTCCTATTCGAGTATTTTATGCAAAATCTTTGTATTTCAAAATCAGTCGAGTAAAGAATATTTTTAATAGAATATTCTCCTAGTATCAAAACTCCAAGAATCTCCTTAGTCAAGTAAATATTTCTCTCAATCAACTAATGTATTTTTATAATAGGGTATATATATGTTTTAATCAAGTAAAGGTTGGATATATGACTAAGTCTATGTGCTTAATTTCAATCGAGTATCAGTTATCTATACTCGAGTATATCTTTCTGTCAGTCGAGTAAACTTAGTCAAGTAGTCAAGTGCTTAATGTCAAGCCTATGTATCTCTTGAGTCAATCGAGTAATGACTTTATCATACTCAAGTAAGACATTGCAAGGCTTCTACATAATTGATTACATGAATTGTCCAATCGAGTGTGCTTTTCATTAGTCAAGTAACTCTAGGAGTTAGTTGAGTAACTAATATTCTATTTCAAATTTTATAGTTGTTACTCAAAAAGCAAAAACAGAATAGTTTTGACCGTTAGAACTTTATTTGTTTATTCCAATGTATCTAACTGTATTCTCTTACAAAAGAATGTTAGAATATATTTATGCAAGTGTGCTTAATGCTTCCCATATATATTATGCATATAATTCTAACTAATTTGACTGTTAATTGTCAGATT
The DNA here is from genome assembly GCA_036245055.1 of Diospyros kaki. Lineage (NCBI taxonomy): Eukaryota > Viridiplantae > Streptophyta > Magnoliopsida > Ericales > Ebenaceae > Diospyros > Diospyros kaki. The sequence goes on from BSEG01000016.1 coordinate 40,087,894, forward strand.
AAAGAAGTTATGAGTGTGTGTGTAGGTTTCAATGCCATCATTCTAGTCTCAAACTTTTATAAAAGACAAAGTGCTTCAAAGAGGTCGTTGTTGTTAGCTGATCAACAAATAAGCCTAAGGCCGTTCAAAAATTATTGAAAGTTGATGGCATTGTTCCAAACTCAGCTAACTATATTTTTTCGGGCCAATGCTTGAAGTGAACGTTCTTTATATTGATTTTTCTTCACTTCTAAGCTGATATCTAGTGAGATTACTTGTATATCTTCTTAGACTAGATAGGATTAAGAAGGCTGAGTGGATTATTCATTCATATCTTTTGAACTCTCTTTTGTCCGAGAGAAAAAGTTGTTTTATTGTACATCATATATGTAACGCCCCGCTTTTCCGAGCGTTAAATAACTTAGGAATTTCAGGAATATTTTTTTTTAATATAAACCGTTTCCCGACAATTCCATTTTACCTTCCCAGCATACTAAATAAGAATCAATAAGCTAAGACAGGTAATCATCATAAATATGGAAGCTAAAAATCGAAACCTGATATGGTACATAATCAATTTCACTTTATAACAGTATAAGAATCCGTACCATACATTAACATCATATCCTCAATACAGAAATACATAAATACATTGCTATATCTCAACTCATTAAGGTATAAGCTAAAACATATCCGAATAGACAAATTTATGGAATCTCCTGCTGAATCCATCGGCCACGCCATCACGTGCCATCATATCTCAACCTGTTCCTTACCTAAACTGCAAGTCTCAACTGGAACGTTGAATGTTCCAAGGGGCATAACCCATTAGAAGATAAAACTTCTAGTGAGGGTCCAAAACATATATATGGATGCATGATGCAATAACATAAACATTTGCTCTTAATGTAACTTCCCAAGCCCACCAGCCCGACACGGAATCCTAGACAAATCCCGAATCTTTGCAGGATAAGCCTAACGTTATTCCATCATTTCCCTAGAGGAATTACGGCTACACTCTGGGGCGACATCTCATTCCCATGCACAAATATTAACATGACAATAATATCGTGTCATGCAATTATTACGACTTTCCATGCAAAATGACAAAATGAATCATATCTTTCATAAATATTGTGCATAATAAACAATCATATCTTTCATAAATATCATGCATAATAAACAATCATATCATATGAGATAAATATCATGCATAATAAACAATCATACCATATGGGATAGAACAACTCACCTTTTTGAGATAAACTTGCATTTTCTCGAAAAGTGTGCATCGCCTCGATATGCATGCCCGACCTCAATTCTCGTGCCCACTCTCAAAAGTTGCACCAATCATATCATCTCGATCACCTCAATCATAAAAATGATATTTTATCACTAAATATCTCAAAAATCCATTTATTTCATTTTTCCTTCATTTTCTTTCATTTTTCGTTCTAAAAATCTCAATAAATACCATCGAGACTATTTTCTCAAATCTAATTCCACAAAAATTCATAATATACTTTGAATTTCAAAAGAAAAATACTAGACTTACCCGGATGGTGAGTTTTCAGGCAAAATGAGGCTCTTTGGTGCTAGAATCGAGACACCGAGAACTCTAAATCCAAATCTTCATTTACAGGACCTAGATCTTGATTTTATAGGAATTTAGCAATTTTTTTCAGAATTTTTAGAGCCCGAAAACGCCCTCACGCGCCCCTAGAAGTTTGATCACGTGCGCCCACTCGCGGGCCCAGCTGGCGCGTGTGCCCCATGCGCCGATCGTCTCCTTCCTCTAGATTCCAGCCAGCACGCGACGCCTCTGGTTTAATGGCCATATCTCCTTCATTCGACCTTCGATTGACCCCCCCGTTTGAACCTAGGGCTTCATTTTTTCGCCCTCTACAAGATGATACCAAAAAATCTCACAAATAGAGCCATTTTCAAACTGCTCAAGCATGTTTTCCGACGAACCTCGTTTTTCCGACAAGGCTTCGGATCTCACTCATCTCTCAACCAAAATGACTCAAATTGCACAGAAATGAAGCTTAGGATATGGGCAACAAAAGCCACTTATCTGATTTTCCCAATTTATTCACAAACTCTCAGATCTGAGAGTTTAAATTTTTTCTATATTTTGGCTTTTCTAAATACCTCTATTTATAAGTGATTTTGGGCCCCTAAACGACAGATCTTGCTTCATTCAAGATCTCTAATGTCCCCTCTTGCCCTTAACAAGTCCAAAATCCACCAAAATAACTCCAATCTTACCATTTCAATGGACAAACTTTTGGCCACTTTCGGCCGAAAGTTGGCCCGATTTTGACGCCATTTTGGCCATTTGTTGGCCAAGAAGCTTTTCTTGGCCTTGCCTAGAGGCCGCCCAGCCACTGCCTTGGGTATCCCATGGCTGATTTCGGTGATTGGAAGGTTGGTTGGCCATGGATGCTTTGAAGCTTTTTCTTGAAATTATACTTTGACCCCTAAAATTTTGACTTTCTTCATTTGGCCTATTTTACAAAGCCCCTCAACTTTTTATAGTTGCCATTAAGAACCTCAAGTATTAAAACATTCATTTTACCCCCGAAGATTCCAAGAAATTATCGTTTTGACCTCCCGCTAATAATTTCAGAAAACTACACTTAGGCCCGAATCTCCGTTTTGGTCTTAAACCCTTTCGTTTCTTCCTGAAACCACTGAACGGTCGTTCATTATGAAAAACCGAAGCCCCCTCAAGCTTCCTTTGACTTTTGAAAATCGTCTATAACAATTCGGTATTGCAGCCTTAATTGGTAGCTACATTTTAGCTGTACCAAAAATTGTTCTCTATCCCATTTCTTTTGGAACCATAAATCCTATCTTGGGGTGCTCGTTAATGCGTCGCTATTTTTCTTTGGCATCTCGGCTCCAGGGCACTCCCGACAATTGATTCGGTCTTCTATACAATAATAAATTACCGTCATACCCTCTATTTATCCTTAAATTCTATTTTTGCCCCAAGATAAATTACTCTTGAGTCCTTTAGAATTTCTCAGGTATTACAATATATCTCTCTCGTGAAATCCTTACACACATTCGATAATCTTGTAAAGGTTATGCTTGCGCCTTGAAAAGCAAATGTTCTAGTTGTGGTTGAGTCTATTATGAAAAAGCCTCATGTAAGGGTTCTTACTTAGCCAGTGAAAAGTAAAGGTTACTGCTTAACCTGTGAAAATAGGACATTCCTATTTAGCTTGTAAAAGTGAAGGTTCCTACTTAACATGTTAAAAGTAAAGGTTACTTCTTAATTTGTGAAAAGCGGAGATTCCTACTTAGTCTATTAAAAGTCGAGGTTACAGCTGCTCTTGTAAAAGTCAGGGTTCCTACTTAGTCAATAAAAATGGAGGTTATAGTTGAATCTATAAAAACTACTATCCTTAGTGGATGTTTTAAATCCTTAATGAGAAGTTAAGCTAAGTAGTTTTTTGAACCACTCTAAGATATTGTGTTTATGTTGCTTTATTCTTGTTGCTCTAGTTTAAACCACATTACTCTTTATGTGCTATGCATACATAAAACTATATATTGCTTTGCATTCATAACTGTTATTAAAATGTTTTCAAGTTTCAACTTTCATTTATGGATATAGAGTTTGTTTTCATTTACATTCATTCTTCTCTAAACTGTTTTCAACTTTCATAAAACATATCTTTTATCATATCCTAAGCAATCCACTTGATACATGCTTCTATTTCAGCTTTCATCAAATCTGTAATACCCTAAATCTTCATCAAATTGTCATGTAATTTAGATGAGTTTAAAATACTGAAAAACGACTTGATGGTAAAAATAAATCATCGAATCGACTGCAAGGAATGTCCCGAGGCTGAGATTTCAAAGGAAAATAATATGTCATTGCTAAGCCTCCCGAGATAGGATTTTTAGTATCAAAATAAATTGCATCAGAGTTAATTTTTGATACAGCTTTAGTTCGGGTTGAAAACTAAATTGTCGTTAGGAAGCGCCTCAGAATTTAAATATTTAAAAGAAATGATATATTATTGACGAGCACCCCGAGAATGTTTGGTATAGATTATAGTTATTTTTAATAAAAGATATTATGGTTAAAAAAAAAAATTAGATTTGTAACGTGAGGCATGGTCGCCTACCGCAAATCGTGGAAGGCAAATTCAGCCATGGGACGGTTGTTCTTTGATAGGGCATGGCCGAGCATGGGCCAAGGTCACGTAAGGGCGAAGTAAAAACCTCTGATTGGTCGGAAAACATACGAATTTGGCTATAAATAGCCGAGTTTTGGTTGATGGTTTGTATAAAAAATTTTACTTCGGATTTTTCACATTTGGGAGCGAATCAGAGGTCAGGGTTAGGGGGCTTTTGTTCCCCAAGTTGTGAGAAGCAATTCTGGAAATTTTGAGAGTTTTTGGAGTGGTATAGGGAGTGTTTTCGCATATATATACATTCGGCCGCCTATATATATAGATATTACGTGAGTGTTTAAATCGGGTTGTAGAGTGATCGATCAAAGGATCTAATAAGGGGCTTTTGATCGCGAGGCTATGGGCAGATAATCTGGAAAGTTTTGTGTCAATCGGAGTTCAAATCGAATGTCAATTTGGTTCGCTAGAGTTCGCTGGCGGCTAGCTTGGGCAGTATATTTTTGGCCAAATTGGAGGGCTTTCGGTGGTGTGTTCTGACAAAGAAGGGTACCATTGCAATCGACTAAGGGAGATGAGCAGTCTTGTATCATTGGTTCGATTTTCTAGTGTGCCGTCGCCAGAGAAGATGACCGAAAGTAATTTCTGTATTTTTTTAAATACTTAAAATATAGGAAATTAGATAAAAAAAATAGAATTAAAGGAAATAAAATTCTGAAAAAATATCCATAAATTCAAGGAAAAGGAATAGTTTATTTTGATGAATTTTTATCTTGAAAATTTCTTGAGGAAATAATTATTTTGGATTTTTTAAAGGAAAGGTAAATGAAAAATAAATATGAGGTATTTTTATAAATTCTGAGAAAATTCCAGAAGGATACGAAATTTATTTTATAAGTTTTGGTGATTTTTTTTTGGAGGAGATTCGAAGGAAATCAAGGAGAATTAAATTTTCTCAAGGAAAAGTAATTATAGAAATTTGAGAAAATAAGAGAAAAATCTGAAAAATTTCTAGAAAATTCTAGAGGCTTATAAATATTGTTTTATTAATTATTGTGGAGAAGAATTTTGAAAAAATGCTTGAAGAGGTATTTATTTGGATTTATTGAGAGAAAATTAAGAAGAAATTAGAGAAAATTAATGAGAAAATTAAAAAAATAGATATTGATTTTTCTTTGAATACATATGATGTCTAGGCTATCGTTGAGGCTCGAGGTTGTATAATAGTACGTCTGACATGAGAATCGAGGTAGGGCACGTATTTTGAGGAATCTTGAACTTAGCCCCAAGATGAGTGGTTATACCGAAAAAACTTGTTTGTGGTATGTGAATGGTTTACTATGAGTTGTTCAATCCAATTCTTATGCATATTCTTGTTACTTTTGATCACTTTTGATTTATCGTGAGCAGTTGGTTTCGTGCGATGGTTCATCTAAACGATTATTTACACGTGCATTGAATTTCGTATGATAAATTGCTTACATTAAAATGTTGATTTTATGTTATGCATGTTATGATTTTCGGCATTGGCATGTTATGTGTTGTCCTTGTGAGATGTGGGTTGTTAAGCTGTGGCGTGGTCCTTGAGTGACAACACTCAGGATGCGTGCCGAGAATTAATGTTATGTGACCCACTTGGGACGGGGCTTAGAAAAACTTCACCCTACGGTACTTGAGTGGCGGGGCTAATAGTGGACACCACCCCGGTTGTTAGTTCAAGTGGCGGGACTGAGAGTGAACACCACCCTAGGTTCCTTTGAGCAATAGCATTAATACTGAGGTGTCGTTGATTCCGGGGATAGTGCTGATGTGATATTCTTGGGGCTAGGATTGCGTTGAGTTTTGGAATGCTTTTGAATAGAAGTGTAATGCCTAATAATGACAATGGAGTGATTCCCGGGTTCATATATCGAGGTTGTCTCTCTTAAGCACGATTGTGTTTGCCACTGGGTCGATGTGGTTGTGTCACCTTTAGAGAGATTGCATTTTCCCCAGTTAGGGTTAAGTGTTATGTAGAATTCTCTTAGGCTGGGGCATGTCAGAATTTGTTGGTTTTATATATGATTTTGCATATATTCATGAAAATATTTTTGAACTCTCACTTAAATTATTTAACATCTAATTTATACTATGTCCCTAGAATATTCAAACGTTCCAGGTGAAAGCAGTGGCGCTAAGGGAAAGGATGTCGTCAAGATGTAGGTGCTATGTTTAGTTTTCGTAGGTTTTTGTCTCTAATTATGATGTTCAGAGGTTATGTAATATTTTGATATTCTCATGTGAAACATCGATTTGGTTATTAATTAACTGTAAAAGGAATTTGTCGGTTATATATCATTGAGGTTTTGATCTTGCTTCCGCTGATGTGATTGATAATACCTGTCTCAGTCTATTAATTTTTAAATTTTGATATGCTGAGAAGGTACAATCGGAATTGTCGAGAAATGATTATGATAAAGGTATGTATATCGAGAGACTTATGTTGTATGTATGATGTTAAAGAAAAAAAAATTTCTCGAAATATCGAGTTAACACGCGTTCTAGGAAAATGAGACGTTACAAAATCTCATAGAAAGGCTTTACAAGCATTTGTTTCTCTAAACATAAAAACTTATTTGATATTCTCTAACTGCATAATCAGTTCTAAATGCATACATCTATTTCATATGTTATAAACTGATTTTTCTTTGTATAAAGTTCCTTCTAAGTATCTTTCCAAAATGCATACATTTCCATATTAATCCTTTCATATATAAATTTATTACTTGTCAAAAACTTTCTCAAAATTATCATCCATGAAAAATTTATACTGTGCATGCATTCATATTTATCTTATCGGTTACAGCATTTGTTTGTAGTTTAAGAAAATATTTTCTTCAAATAACTTTACTATATCATAAAAGTTTAAGATATTTTCATTATTTGTAAAAATAGTCAAAATACCTAATTCACCCCCTCTTGGATAATATTTTAAATTATTTTTGAAATTTACTTGTAAAAATTTATCTTAAAACAACCCACTTTTAGATAAATACCTTTTTCTTATTACCAAATCATTATGTGTGAAAAATTAAAGGCAAAATATTTATACAAATTTTTGTTCTCAAAATAACTAAAATTAAGAGTGTTTAATTGATTTGAACAGGACTGAATCAGATTAATTAAAATTAAAACAAATCGGACTAAATACAGACTGGGTAAAGGAATGACCATACCAATGTGGTCCTACTCAATCTTTCTCTCTTTTTTCTCACTCTATTATAAATATAATTTTTTTTAAAAATATATATTAAACTACAATATACAAACAAAAAACATAATTGATTACATATCATGTATGTATTGCAAGGGCCTTTTTGGGTTTGGGAATTGCTAGCTTGTAGTATATTATTAGTATTATATATATTTGTACATATCACATAATTATAATTTATTACTTATTTTAATCTATATTCAGATTTTTCGATTCAAAGCAAGATTGAACTAAAAACAAAATCACTCCACTCGCCATTGGATCAGACTAATTATTTTGGTTCAATCCATCCAATGTTTCGATCCAAGTCAAAATTTACACCCGTAATAGAAATATTGAAAAGGAAAATACAAAATCTAAAGTAATCATTTGGGTTTTTTTTTTGTTTTAATTCCATTGTCAATTTTTATGCATTTATTTTTAGTTTAACTTGAGATGGGTCATTCCTAGACCCAACCCAACATGAACAGTAGTTGGACATCTGATGCACAACCCTACCCATTAAGTTTTGATGACTTATAGAAGATACTGTTCCTTATTTTTGAAAACCATATTTTAGTTGATTATATCCCAGACTACTAGGGATTTAATTTTATTTATTATTTTCATTCTTTGTTTCTTAATTTTAATAGACTTAATTATAGGAAATTAGATCTAGATACTGCGTGAGTGGGGAGTTTAGGTATTGCTTGAAGGCTTCCTACCAGTCATCAGTCCATGCAAATTCTTATGTGTGAGTCAGGGCCTTGAACAATGACCATCCTTTCTCAATGAAGCATGACAAAAACCTCCCTAACGCAACCATACACCTGGTAAGCTCGTGCACTTCTTTTATATTCTTGGGGGTGGGATCTCCAGGATGGCTCTAACTTTGGTGGTATTTGCTTCAATCTCCAGTGATGCACAATAAAGCCAAGGAATTTTCTCCTTGTGACCTCAAATGCACAATTAGTTGTATTAAGCTTCATACGGAATCTTCGTAAGATCCAGAATCACTCTTATAAGTCACTCAAATGCTACTTGACCAAGGTGCTCTTGACAGGCAAATCGTCCATGTATGCCTCCATGTTACACTCGAGCTAGATTTGGAATAGTTTGTTGACGAGCAATTAGTATGTGACACTTAGATTTTTCAACCCAAAAGGCATTACCCAATAATAATAGATGATTTTATCTGTTATAAAAGTCGTCTTCTCTTAATCCTCCAGGTGAAGTGGGATTTGATGATATCCTTGGAAGATGTCCAAAAAACTCATTAGTTGGCACTCAACCATGTAAGATCCTATATTTTTGTGAGATTGTCATGTAATTTAAATAAGTTTAGAATACCGAAAAAATTGTCTTGATAGCAGTTACAAGTACCGAATCGACTGCAGGAAATGTCCTAGAGTGTAATTGTCTAAGAAAACAGATATGATCTCGATGAGTATCCTGAAATAAGATTTATGGTATCAAAAGAAATTGGAATTGACATGATTTTTAGTACAGCTAAAATACAACTTTAATTCAAGTTTAAAAATCAAATCATCATAGGAGACTTCCGAAAAATAAACAAAACCATGAGGGAGCTCCGATTTCGCGTAAGGATCAACCCGGAGGTGGTTTTGGGATGAATCAATAGCCTAGTGAGGACACTGGGGCAAAATCGTTCTTATTGAGTAAGTTATGAATTATTAATTTTGCATTTTTAATATCGTAATACAAATTAATTAGACGTTAGAGGGTGTATTTGCAATTTAAAAAATTCCCAAGGGTAATAAAGATGTAAAATGAGAATTAATTTGATGTTTGAGGGTATAATTGTAATTAAAAAATTATCCAAATGAAATAAGGATTAAATTAGGAGTTCGTGTGGTAAAATATGAAAGTTTGGGGACTTGAAATAAGGGCCAAAATGGCATTTAAAAGAAGCATGGGATATTAGCTTTGGATTTCAATCAACATTCAATTCTAGTTTTGAGTCTTTGGAGTACAATCTTATCAAGAGACAAGTGGCGTCATATGATTGGTGAATTTTAAAACTCAAACCAATATGGATTTCTATTTCAAACAACATTCAATTCTACTTTTGAGTCTTTGGAGTCCAAAGTTTATCAAGAGACAAGTGACGTCATGTAATTAATTTGAGAAATCTATAAATAAGGACCATAAGTTGTTCTAAAATCATTTCAAGGGAGTTTGAGGCTTGAGAGATTCTAAGGTGAAAAGCTTGTTCTTGAGAGATGGGAGAAAATTCTGCAAGAAGAAGGGAAAGAATCGAAGAAGAACGAGCCTCAACAGAGTTTTGGGTTTTCGTTGGAATTCGTCCCAAACAGTCAGAAGAAAAGTAAGGTAAGCCCATTTTTTTTTTTTTAATATTTCTGTAGAGGGGAAAAAGAGAGACCTGTAGGTTCAAACGGGGGTCAAATCGAAGTTAAAATGAGGGAGATATGGCTGAAATACGAAAATGACGCAGTGTTGCCACGGCTGCACATGAAGATGCATGAACCACCTTCAAAGGGCGTGTGTGGGGCCCATTTTCATCGAAACTTTTCAGTTATGATCCATATTTAATTCCCTTCAACCCTATGTAAAATTTTGGAGGTTAGGTTTACTGAAACTCATGTTTTCTACAGAAACCTAAGTCACTTGCTGTGAATCCGTAACTTTCAGAGCTAAACCTTCAAGGTAAGTAATATTTCCTAGAAAATTTTAAAAATTTAGGAATATTATTTTTTGAATTGTTATAGTGAAATATTTGAGAAATATTTAGTTTGAATTTATCGAGGGAAAATAAGAAGAAATAGAGAGAAAAATAAAGAAAATGTAAGAAATTATGGAAAAATAGGTTTTAATGCTTAGTTAAATAAATATGATGATTAGGGTGCTTTGAGATTTAAGTTGAAGTGACTTGTGCGAATTTTGAGATTGAAACGCAAATCGAGAAAATGCATATATTTGGAGGTAAGACACGAATATCGAGGTATCCCGATAAGCTTGAGAAGGTAAGTGGTTCTATTCAAAACCCAAGTTTACATAAATAATTTTATCATATTGTCATGTCTTGATGTTAATATGTCATGTTATGATGAAATGTGTATATATACACGATGATATTATTGATCATGCATTCACATAAGGGTTTGAGAATACTGGTCGGGATCGCTGCTCTGCCAATGGTGCGCCCATACACCTTGGCCTGGTAAAGAGGCTGTAAAAATGGGGAGTAGCCTTAAGGTTCGATCGGCTCAAAGTAAAATAAAATGGAAAATGACATTTTGCATCCATGCACGAAATATGATTTTTGTACCCTTACTTAGATGATTCATCATCTAACCTGGACTTTACCTTTAAAATATTCAAACGTTACAGATAGAGATTGTAGTACAAATAAAGATGAATGGACTATGAAATAACACTTAACAAAATGCATGATGAATTGAATGTATGTTATACAGCCCATGTATTTAAGTTCTGCTACTTTGAATTCTGAACGTTTTGAGGAATGATGATGTATAACCTTATTTATGGTTAATGGGGATGTAAGAATTGAATTATGATTAATGTTAAGATGTTATGTTCGATTCTAGTTTACGCATTTGATGTTATGACGATTTTTTTCGAGATAAATGTATGAAAATTTTGATATGGATATGATGAATGATATGATTTAGCATTAAATTTGAAGAAAAAAATTATTATCCTAGAATTGTCCTAAGTTATAACACACCCAAGAAAGTTGGGTGTTACAAACCATGCCATCAATCAGGGCATCGATACTTGGCTAAGAGTAGTTGTCTTTTGGGCACGACATTGTTTAAATCAGTGAAGTCTATGCAAAGTCTCTACTTACTTGATCCTTTAGACACCAGGACCACATTCGCTAACAATTGAGGTAATCTACATCTTGGATGTACTGAGTCACCATTAGCTTTTTTACCTTCTTCATTAATTACCTTGAGCCCTTTAAGGGAAAATTGCATTTTTTCTATTTCACTGGCCAACTACTCGACTTAATCCCAAGCCTACAGGTGATGATGCTAGGGTCTATCCTCAGTATGTCTTGGACTAACCAAGTGAAGATGTCTACATATCATTGGAGTTGGGAGATTATTTTGGTCTTAACTGGTTCCTTTAACTCAACACTAATTTTTACAACTCGATAAGGCTATTATTCCCTTACACTACAAGAAAAATAATTTTTAGCGATGGAATTTAATGACGGATATCCGTCACTAAATTTTTGCAACGAATTTGCGACGCTTTATCCAGTTACTAATATTTTTTAAATTTAGCGACGAAAACCCCATCACTAAATAATTTTTAATAAATTTTTAAATTTAGTGACTGAAAAAATTCGTCGCAAAAAAAAAAGAAATTAAAAAATTTAGCGACGAAAAATATTCGTCACTAAAAACGAAAAAAACAAAACAAAAATAAAAAACTTTAGCGACAGAAGATATCCGTCCTTAAAAATAGAAAAAAATAAAAATAAAAAACTTTACCTACGAAGCATATCTGTCGCTAAAAATAAAAAAAAATAAAAATAATAAACTTTAGCGATGGAAAATATATGTCGCTAAAAATAAAAAAATAAAATAAAAATGATAAACTTTAGTGATGGAAAATATGTGTCGCTAAAAACAAGAAAAAATAAAAAACTTTAGCGATGGGATAAATACATCGCTAAAAACCAAAAAATTTAACGACGAAAAATATGTCCCTAAAAACGAAAAAACAAATAAAATAAAAATTAAAAACTTTAGCGACAAAAAATATTTGTTGCTAAAAACAAGAAAAAAAAATAAAAATAATAAACTTTAGCCACAAAATAAATCTGTCTCTAAAAAAGGAAAATTTTAAATTAGAAATTAAAAAATTTAGCGATGGAAAATATTTATCGCTAAGAAAAGTAAAAATAAAATTAAAATTAAAAACTTTTGCGATAGATTCTTCTGTCGCTAAAAAAGAAAAAGCAAATAAATTAATTTTTGAAAACTTTAGCAATGAAAGATATATGTGGCTCTAAAAGAAAAAAAATTAAAAATTGATAACGCTAGAGATGAAATAAATTTGTTGCAAAAAAAATAAATTAAAAATTTAAAACGTTAACGACGGAACAAATCCGTCACTAAAAAAGTAAAAAATTTATATTTTAGCAACTAAATTTATAAAATGTGAAATTCATACTTTAATTTCACATTTTAGCAACTAAATTTGTATTTTCTACAAATTTAATTAAATATTCTTTATTTTTTTGTGATAATTTAAATTTTTCGTTATTTTGATTACATCTATATACTTATATTTATCCTTTTCTTTTTTTTTTTACATATCAAAGTAAAGTAGTTAAATTTATTAAAAATATAGATATAAAAATTAAATTAACTTAAAAATATAAATAAATAAGTGAAATTAAATAACAAAAAATTCAAGTGAATATATCCCCCCCCAAAAAAATGTAAAATTACATAAATAAAAATCTAGATTTGCCCCATATACGCTTACATTTTTGAAAGATATTGATTTTTATTATTAAGTAATATATTGTTCTTTAGCGGATACCCTTCTTTTTAATTGAATAATATGCAAATAGAATTTTTAATATCCACGATGTTGAGATGATATGTTTCACTTGTTTTAATGTCACGTTATATAATTCATGAGTTTACACAGAAACATAGTAATGTTGCTAAAAATATCCTTTGACAAAACATTTATAAAAATTTAATGTGAAATTTATAAAATATTTAAATTAAATTTAAAATCTGATTTGATAATGAAAATTTTCATAGTTAAATGTAGAATTTATAAAAATTTCAATTAAATTCAAAATTACTTGGAGAATATTTCGTTTTTAAGTTGTAAATTAATAAAACATGAAATTACTAATTAAATTCAAAATGAGTGATGGAATATTTTGAAAATAAGTTTGGAAATTTTTGGGGTGAAAGTGTAATTTAATTCAGTTAGTTATATGCGCAGGGGTGAGGTTAGGAGGTCCAGAGTTTAATCATTGGAAAATGCATGAAGAAAGCGCTCACTGGAAAAATAATTCTCTTGGAAAAGGCATGAATAAAGTGCTTGCTTGGAAAATAATTCCCAGCATCGCCACTTGGCTGTTGGTGGGCTCGCCAAGTGGCGAGAAGAGATGAGGTCACGCGGCGCCCACAAATAATAATCGTAATTTTGATATTTCAAACCCTAGTAAATTATTAGAATTTTAAGGTCTATCAGTAAATTTAATAGGGTTAGGAATGTATAAATTTATTTATATCGTATAAAGTATATAGTTTATCATAGTTAAAAATACCAGAAATTATATAGAAATTATGTATTAAAAATTGGGATTTTCTTGCAAAGAATATACTGTTATATAAATTCGTATATATGTATATATATATTATATAAAAAAAAATCAGAGAAAATTGGAGCAAGCTCAATGGCCATGCTCTGGCCGCGCTTGCAACAAGCTATCAAAGGGAAAAGGGCAGCATTAATGCCGCATTGGTCGATAGGATGGTCTTCTAGGACATGTGGGTGCCGTGATGGGATAAGACTCGTCAATTTTGGGCTATAAATAACCGAGTTCAAGTGAGGCTCTTTATCAGAAACTTTTACTTCAAGAAGCGGGTGATTGGGGCAGTGTTTGAGAGATTAGTGAGTGGGGTTTTAGTCCTTGAGTTGTGGGCAAGATTTCTAGAGCGTTTGGTGGCCAACGGAGCAAAGGAAAAAGAGAAACAAAGCTCGCCGAAAAATTGCGCCTTCGCCGAAGTCGAGGCTTCAATCAGCAAATCGAGGTATTTTGTTATTTTTTTCAAAATTCTAAGGCCATTTTCAAGATCAGGGGGTCGGATTTAAGGGGGGTAGAAGCTTGTTTCAGAGTTTTGTGGAGCGGCAGGGTCGCCAGCGGCGAAGTGGCTGTCAGAGAAGACGACCCAGTGGGTTGAGCTCGTGGCGGCAAGCGCCAATGCGTGAGGAGGCGGCGCGTCGCGCCAGATGGAAAATAAAAGAAAAAAAGAAAAGAAAATGAAAGAAAAAAAGAAAAAATAAAATAAAATAGGAAAAGTTTTGAAAAAATTCCAGAAAATCTAAAATTTCATTTATGCCTTATTTTAGGAAAAATTTTCTGGAAAATGCTAAATTAATTATTTATTTAAGTGATTTTTTTATTATAGAAATAAGGAAAAAATAGGAATTTAATATAAAAAATTACAAAAAAATTCCAGAAGGCTAAAAATGTTATTTTAAGAATATTAGTGAATAAAAATTGGATTAAATGAGAGTTTAGGTATTTATTATGAATTTTTGAGGAAATAAGACTTAGAAAATAAGGAGAAATTGTGGAAATTATGAGAATTAAGAGAAAAATAGGAAATTGATATTCTGAAATAAATTTAATGTTTTAGGAATACTTGAGGCCTGAGGATTGGGAAATAACTCATTTGACACGTTTACCGAGGTCGTCACACTTATCGAGACAACTTAATTATGAAATGTAAGTGTACTGTTACAAGTTTAGTACGGTTATAAATGATTTTGTTAAAACCCGATCTTCGGGAATGCTTTCATCATATTGACATGATCTGATATACATCCATCACGTAGACTACACACATGACATGCTATGAAATGCATATGTACACGTTGATATCGTTGATCACGCGCATTGTGACCGTAGGAAGTATGAACTGACATCTCTACTTTACCAAGGGTGCCCCCATACACTCCGACTTCAAAAGAGATGGCCGTAAAAATGGTAAGTAACATGAAAGGTGCAGTTGACACCTACGACAACTAAGACATTGCATACACACATGATAATACATTTTGTACCCTTTCTTAGATGGTGCATCATCTAATTTGGGTTTTTGCCCTAGAATATTCAACGTTCAAGTTGGGACTTGCAATGATGGTATGGAAATCGAAGATGTGTAACGACACAAGTTGTCGAGGAGTAAGCAAGTTGTACCATGTTTTGTTACAACATGAATATTTCAAGTATTATATATAGCAAGAATGTATGTTTTAAAAGTTTATGTACTATACTGTGAATTTAGTATTATGAACTATCTTCAGCTACCTATGTATGAAATGCTATGATCAGGTTCGATTTCAACTTTCACTTTGATTCTGTTTAAATCTAATGTATGTATTGTTTCACCTAACACTAGATAGGTCTAAGGGAATTTTGAGAATAAGTCCCAAATTTTGGTAATTTAGCATGAAAAAAAAATAAGTCCCAAATTTTCTAAGATATAATATGCCCTAAATAGGTGGGGTGTTACAGTTGGTATCAGAGCTCAACTAAGTAGGGTACTTAGAAAGGAGAATTTAGACTGAACATTAGCACTTATATCGAGAATCTAAGAGGTCTAAAAGTACCAACTCAAGATCAATTAGGGGTATTAATGGGAATTATGATGGCAGGATGGCGGGAAACTTCTCAAAACAAGTATTAGTTGATCATTAGACGCATTGTCTTGACACCCGAAACCCGGAACTAGACGAAGGCAGCATGGAGCATTTGTTCCAAGTGGAAGAAATCATCAACGACGTACCCCCCAATTACTGACTATGGCCTAACTTAGTCTAGTTCCAAATAAATATGCTTGTTGGTGTTTTGGAAGGCGATTTGCAAGACTTCACCAATTGGGTCCGACAAGGCGAGGAATTCCCTGAATTCCATCTTTATTGTGAGCGGATTTGCGAACAACTAGCGGAACTATATGTGCCGGTGCTAGTGGAAGAGTCTAACGAAGAAGTGGAAGACCCGATCGAGGTTGAAGAGGAAGAAGATGTACCCGTGCTCTGGGTCGAGAATAACCCTCTTAAGTTTGAGGACACAAACTTCGAGGTCGAGGAGAAAATCGAAGAGGTTAGAGACGATCTCAAGGGACCACCGTACGAGTCTGAATACGAAAAGAATGCCTAGATATGGAAGTCGTTTGGACCAAAGTAGATATAGCTAGAAAATGCTCTAACTATCTCCATGATTTATGTATTGTGTTATTTATAACACTTTGTAATCGGATGTATAATATTTGTAAAAATTAATGAAGGTAAAACTTTAACGAATGGTAAGACTTCGGGAGTTAATCAAGAATGTTATTTTCTTTTCAGATGGTAAACACCCAACAGGAGATAGCGGTAAGACCTAGGACACCCAATCCGCGAGTCAGCAATGCAGAAGGGAATACTAGTGACAACATAGGAGGCGGTTGTAGCCAGGAGAATGGGAGAAGTCAACTTGATCAAATGGAGTGAATAATGGGAAGCATGATAGGATTTATACAAGGAACTGACTCCCGGGACGACCATACAGTTAACATGCTCGACCTCTACTGTCGACAGAATCCTTCTATTTTTTAAGAAAAACTTGATGTGGACCCCAGCGAAGGGGAATACTGAATTGAGTAAACAGAGAAGCTGCTAGACCACTTACATTGCGGAGAAGAGGAGAAAGTCAACTGTGCTACCTTCATGCTTCAAAACGAGGCAGACAGATGGTGGAAAGGAGTCAAGCGAGTAATGACCCCTCAAGCTAGGGCACCGTACGTCACCTGGGAGTGATTCAAAGAACTTTTTAATGAAAAGTACTTTCTTCTAAGTTTGAGAGTGAAAAATGAGAAAGAATTTATGGAGTTAAGACAAATTGGGGACATGACCGTAGCCCAGTACAAAGATACCTTCAACCGATTGATCAAGTACATGCCCATTTATGAAGGAGATGAAAGGATCAAAGCCTAAAAGTTCTTGCGGGGACTAAATCTGAGGCTTTAGAGAGCCTTGAGCAGTATAAGTACTCAGACTTAAGTAGACGTGGTATTGCAAGTTGTTACCACTGAAGCTAATCTGATCTGAATCGAAGTTATTTAGGGAGAAAGTCAACAAGTAAGCGGTCATAGAGCAGGCAAGAAGCTAGATCTCAAGAGGCTTAAGTTCAAGCCTAGTAATCCATGCACAAGATGTCAGAAGCAACACCTCGAAAAGCCGTCTCGGATAGGAACAAAAGGTTGCTACAACTGCGGAGAGGAAGGATATATCAATCTAAACTGCCCCAAGAAAGGAATCACTTGTTTTAACTGCCAGCAGACAAGACATTTTGTAAGGGACTGCCCCAAGTCGTGGCAGATGAGTCAACCTCAGGGGTCGTCAAGAAATGCTAGGGTGCAGCAGGGAAGGGTATTTCATCTGACTTGGCAAGATACGACAGAAAACCCAACCGTAATTGAAGGTACCATGTTTACATCTGGTATTTCTATGCATGTTTTGATAGATTCAGGAGCAAGTCATTCATTCATTTCGCATGCATTTACTGAAGTAGTATGAGAAAAATTGGAAAACTTGAACTGTCGTATGATCATGACAACCTTGATGGGAAAGTCTCTAGAAACCTCCTCATGATATAAAAATAAGAACATTCAGATAGGAAAAGTTGAGTTCTTGATGGATTTAATCATTCTGGAATTTCGAGATTTTGACGTGATTCTAGGAATGGACTTCCTAACCAAATACAACACTACATTGGATTGTAAAGCTAAGACAGTCAGTCTCAAGATCTGAGACTTGAATGTCAAGTTTCGAGGGAAAAAGAGGGCAAGTGAAAGGAAATGGATCTTGGCTCTAAAGGCTGAGAAACTATTACGACAAGGGGCACAGGGATACTTGGTTTGTGTCCAAGGGAAAAATGAGGAACCATTATAAATAGAAGAAGTGCGAATCGTTAGAGAGTTTGGGGATGTGTTTCCCGAAGAATTGCCTAGATTGCCACCCTAGAGAGAAATCGAGTTTTAGATAGAAATTGTACCAGGGTCGAGTCCGATTTCCATACCCCTGTATAAAATGGTCCCCACAGAATTAAGAGAATTAAAGGCCCAACTTCAAGAGCTGTTAGACAAGGGGTTCATCAGACCAAGCATGATGCCATGGGGTGCGCCAATGCTCTTTGTTAAGAAAAAAGATGGGAGTTTGAGGATGCATATAGATTATCGGCAGTTGAATAAGATAACTGTCAAGAATAAGTACCCACTACCTAGAATAGAGGAGTTGTTTGACCAGTTACAAGGAGCCAAGGTCTTCTCGAAGATCGACTTGAGATCAGGGTACTATCAATTGAGGATCAAGGCAAAGGATGTGCCTAAGATAGCTTTTCGTTCTCGGTATAGGCACTACGAATTTATGGTGATGCCGATTGGACTAAGCAATGCCCCAACAGCTTTTATGGATACCATGAACCAATTTTTCAGACCATTTTTGGACAAATTTGTGATCATGTTTATAGATGACATGCTGATATACTCTCACTCGAAAAAAGAGCACAAGTCGCATTTAAAAATGGTATTACAAACATTGCGAGAGCATAAGCTATATGTTAAATTCTCGAAACGTGAATTTTGGTTGTATCAAGTGGCATTTTTAGGGCATATTATATCGGTCAAAGGAATATCGGTCAACCCAGCAAAGATAGCGGTTGTGAAAAATTGGAAGCAACCTCAATCTGTTACAGAAGTTAAGAGTTTTCTGGGATTAATTGGTTACTATAGAAAGTTCGTAGAAGGATTTTCTAGGATCGCAATGCCCCTCACCAAGTTAACCCAAAAAGGGGTGAAGTTCAATTGGGACTAGCGGTACAAAGAGAGTTTTCAGATGCTTAAGGATAAACTCACGACCGCTCCAGTACTGGCTATGCCAAACGGATCAGGAGGATTTGTGGTGTATACTGACGCCTTAAGAAACGATTTGGGATATGTACTGATGCAGCATAGTAAGGTCATTGCCTATGGGTCCCGGCAACTTAAGAATCACGAGCGAAATTACCCAACCCATGATTTGGAGTTCGAGGCGGTGGTGTTCACCTTAAAGATTTGGAGACATTATTTATATGGCAAGAAGTTCGAAATATTTACTGATCACAAAAGCCTACAATACGTATTCTCGCAAAAAGAATTAAACATGAGACAACGGAGATGGATGGAGCTATTAAAAGATTACGACTGCACTATCCAATACTATCCAGGTAAAGCTAACGTTGTGGCTAATGCCCTAAGCAAAAAAAAAGCCGCCTGTATGGCTAGATTGATGGTGTCTGAATGGAAGCTAGTGGAAGCTTTTAGTCTGATGACAGTGAGAGTAGTTTCTCGAGGTAACTCTTCTTACGCAGCTAATCTCACTCTACAACCAGAATTAATGGATCAAATATGACAGGCTTATTCAAAAGATTCTCGAATTAAGTCATGGGTTGATTAGCACGAACGAGCAAAGAAACTGAAATTTGAGGGAAGAGAAAAAATTCTTCGGTTTCAAGGAAGGATATACGTGCCTCGCATGAAGGAATTGTGGCAAGTAATTTTGGGAGAAGCCCACCGATCTAAATACTCGATACACCCTAGTGCCACTAAGATGTACAAAGACTTGAAGACTGTATATTGGTGGCCGAAAATGAAGAAGAGCGTGGCAAGATACGTTAGTCAATGTGACACGTGCCAGAGAATCAAGATTGAACATAAAAAATCGGGTGGAAGTCTACAACCATTAGAAATCTCGAAATGGAAATGGGAACATATTATGATGGATTTCGTAACAGGGTTACTAAGAAGTTCTAAAGGGAATGATGTTATTTGGGTGATTGTTGACAGATTGTCTAAATCTGCTCCTTTTCTGGCTATAAAAGTAAGCCAACCAATCAGCAAGCTAGCTCAGCAATATCTCAATGAGATTGTCAAATTGCATGGAGTACCGGTAAGTATTGTGTCAGATCGCGACCCAAGGTTCACTTCTAGGTTTTGGGGAAGCCTGCAAAAGTGTTTAAGCACTCAGCTTAGGTTAAGTACAGCCTATCATCCCCAGACTGATGGTCAATCAGAAAGGACTATTCAAATCTTAGAAGATATGTTGCGAGTCTGTGCTATTGACTTTCCAAGAAACTGGGATGAACATTTATCGTTGGTAGAATTCGCTTACAACAACAGCTATCACAACAGCATTTGAATAGCTCCATATGAAGCTTTATACGGACGAAAATGTAGGTCCTCGATATGCTGGACGGAGGTAGGTGAACGTTAAATCTTGGGACCCGAGATAGTTCAAGAAAAGTCAGAAAAGATAAAGCTCATTCGAGAAAGAATCAAGGAAGCTCAGAATCGTCAAAAATCCTACGCGAATACTAAAAGAAGGAATTTAGAGTTCTAAGTTGGTGACAAAGTGTATCTAAAGATATCTCCACTAAGAATGGTATAGTGGAAAGAATTGGACCAGTCGCTTATCGACTCGCTCTACCCATGGCTCTATCAAACCTTCACGATGTATTTCATGTATCGTAACTCCGTAAGTATGAGCCAGATCCCTGTCGAGATTCAAGAAAATCTTTCATACTTTAAGAAATCGGTCAAAATTTTGGATCGTAGAGATCAAGTTCTGAGGAACAAGTCAATTCCCCTCATGCAAGTTCTGTGGAGAAACCCGATAAGTGAAGAGATAACTTGAGAGCAAGAAGAAGACATGAAAATTAATTTTTCATACCTATTTGAGGACCCTATAATCAGAATGAGCGAAGAATAATCAAATTTCGGGGACGAAATTTTTATAAGGAAAAGAGAATGTAATACCCTAAAAAATCGTAAATAATAATCGTAATTTTAGTATTTCAGACCCTAGTGAATTATTAGAATTTTAGGGTTAGGAATGTATAAATTTATTTATATCGTATAAAGTATATAGTTTAATCATAGTTAAAAATACCAGAAATTATATAGAAATTATGTATTAAAAATTGGGATTTTCTTGCAAATAATATACTGTTCTATAAATTCGTATATATGTATATATATATTATATATAAAAAAATCAAAGAAAATCGAAGTAGGCGCAATGGCCATGCTTTGGCCTCGCCTGCAACAAGCTATCAGAAGGAGAAGGGCGGCATTAATGCCGTAATGGCCGACGGGATGGTCTTCTAAGACACGCGGGTGCAGTGATGGGATAAGACACGTTGATTTTGGGCTATAAATAGTCAAGTTCAAGCGAGGCTCTTCATCAGAAACTTTTACTTCAAGAAGCAGGTGATTGGGGCAATGTTTGAGAGATTGGTGAGCAGAGTTTTAATCCTTGAGTCGTGGGCAAGATTTCTGGAGTATTTGGTGGCCAACGGAGCAGAGGAAGAAGAGAAACGAAGCTCGTCGAAAAATCGCGCCTTCGCCAGAGCCGAGGCTTCAATTAGCAAATCGAGGTATTTTTGTTATTTTTTTCTAAATTGTAAGGCCATTTTTTAGATCAGGGGGTCGGATTTAGGAAGGGTAGAAGCTCGTTTCAGAGCTTCGTGGAGCGACAGGGTCGCTAGTAGTGAAGTGGCCACCGGAAAAGACGACCTAGTGGGTCGAGCTCATGGCGACACACGCCAGTGCGTGAGGAAGCAGTGTGTGGCCTGCACGCGCGCGCCAGGTGGAAAATAAAGGAAAAAAAGAAAAGGAAAGAAAAGTAGAAAAATAAAATAAAATAGGAAAAGTTTTACAAAAATTTTGAAAAAAATTCAGAAGCATTATAATTTTATTTATGCCTTATTTTGAGAAAAAATTTCTGGAAAATGCTAAATTAATTATTTATTTAAGTGCTTTTTTTATTATGGAAATAAGGAAAAAATAGGAATTTAATTTGAAAAATTACAAAAAAAAATTCAGAAGGCTAGAAATGTTATTTTAAGAATATTAGTGAAGAAAAATTGGATTAAATGAGCTTTTAGATATTTATTATAAATTTTTAAGGAAATAAGACTTAGAAAATAAGGAGAAATTGTGAAAATTATGAGAATTATGAGAAAAAAAGGAAACTGATATTCTGGAATAAATTTAATATTTTAGGAATCCTTGGGGCCCGAGGATTGGGAAATAACTCGTTTGACACGTTTATCAAGTCCGTCACGCTTATCGAGACAGATTAATTTTGAAACGTAAGTGTATTGTTACAAGTTTAATACGATTATAAATGATTATGTTAAAACCCGATCTTCGGGAATGCTTTCATTATATTGACATGCTCTGATATGCATCAATCACATAGACTGCACACATGACATGCTATGAAATGCATATGTACACGTTGATATCATTGATCACGCGCATCGTGGCCGTAAGAAGTACGAACTAGCACCGCTACTTTACCAAGAGTGCCCCCATACACCCCGAATTCGAAAGAGGTGACCGTAAAAATGGTAGATAGTATGAAGGGTGCAGTTGACACCTACGATGAGTAAGACATTGCATACACACACAATAAAACATTTTGTACCCTTACTTAGATGGTTCATCATCTAATTTGAGTTTTTACCCCTGGAATATTCAACGTTCCAGTTGGGACTTGTAGTGATGGTACGAAAATCGAAGATGTGTAATGCATGAGTTGTCGAGGAGCGAGCAAGTTGTATCATGTTTTCTTACAGCATGAATATTTCAAGTATTATGTATAGCAAGAATGTACGTTTTAAAAGCTTATATACTGTACCGCGAATTTGGTATTATGAACTATGTTCAGCTACCTATGTATGAAATGCTATGATCAAGTTCGATTTTTGCTTTCGCTTTATATTATTCTGTTTAAATCTAGTGTATGTATTGTTTCACCTAGCACTAGATAGATCTAAGGGAATTTCGAGAATAATGTAATTTAGCATGAAAAAAAATAAGTCCCAAATTTCTTAAAATATAACACGCCCTAAGTAGGTGGGGTGTTACAAGATCTCTGCTCAGTGCTCTTTACAAATACGATACCCACAACTAAGGAGTAAATGTTGAACATTTTTTGCCACTCATCCCTTAGTTGCTTCCATTTTCTTCTTGGTGTAATCTATACATTGGGAGTGTCCCTATAGTATACAAGGACTCATCCTTTTATTTGGCTCAATCTTCCAAGGGTGATCATCTTTATTAGCCACAAAATTACTAAGGAAATCCCAATCGATCAACTTGGATCTCTTTTTAGAGTTGTTGACACTCTAATCACGCCCATGATCGCAATAGAAGTGATAATTATTCATGTTCTTTTTGTAAGTCAAAATCTTCATAGGGTAGGGCTTCCTGAGGTAATCATTATCCTCAATGGCCATTAACACATTCACTCGGTTGTTGTTAAATGGAGTGAAGGGAATTGGGCTCCTTCAAGTATTGCTTGAGCCCAATCTATCATTGGTTCTTACCCTGTGATCATCCATCCACTGCTTGATAGTTTGCTTGGGTTGCTTTTATCTTTTATCAAGTTACTCAACCCTTTTTGCAATCATTACCTCCTTGACATTGATGTATTTGTGTGTCCAAATATTTGAATAAAAGTTCTTAGGGGTGTCTTAGCCAAGGACTGAACAAATGGTCCCATCTTGATGCTATTTTTGAAGGCTATTATGGTGATCCTCTATCGAAGTCTTCAATGCTTAACACTTTTTTATTCAATTGACCCACAAAATCTTTTAAGGAATCCTCTTGTTTTTGCTTAACACTAATCAAGGTTATTGAGGATTTGTAGTGACGCTTCAAAGGTGCAAAGTGAGCCTAGAAACACGTCTTTAATTGCACAAATTTGGATATTAAATGATGTGGAAGGTTTGAATACCATGCCCTAGCATGTCTTTCCAAAGTCATTGAGAATGCTCAGTACTACATGGCATTAGTGGCACCTTGAACAAGTATGTGGGAAGAGAAAACTTCATATGGTTGGTAGGGTCGATGGGTTCCATCATAAAGCTTGGTGATCAAAAAATGGCACTTGTCTAAAGGGACTTCGGCCATGATAACTCGTCTTAGTGATTGACTTAGTCTTGTGGATCGAGGTTTTTAATTTAGTTTTCTTATCCAACTCAAAAAATTTCTTTTCGAGGAGTTGGAATCGCCTTTCTTATGGAGTCTTGCCTTCTTAGGAAGGAAAAATGATGTAGGCTTCCTATTTTGATTGGTGTTATTCTTATTCAAAGTTATATGAGTTCTGATTCCCTTATTACTACTACTTATCTTATTGGCGTTTATAATACCAAAAGTAATTTAAGATATTATTTTTGGAGTAAGGGTATTATGATAAATTTGAAGGAAAGAAATTCATGAGGGATTGTTTGAAAATTTTGAAAATGACCTAAATGAAATAAAATTCTAAATTTTATGGATAAATTGCAATTTATTCAAAATTTCTATGAATTGATAAGATTTTCCCAAATTATAAGGGGTTAAATTTGAATACCCAAAACCACAAGGCTTCATGCCATTTTAAAAAAAAAGGGGTAAAGTTGTAGGGGCTAAGTGAAAAAAGAAAGAAAATTTAAAGGCAAAAATACAATTTCTAGAAATTATAGTGTGAGCACTACAATTGTTTGAATGCCATTGACGACCTTCAATTTATTCATGTGATTTAGTGACAACGGGATGGGACATCAACGGCAATCAACTTAAATGTCCCCTGATCTAAGAATGAAGACCATATAAAATAATGTTCAACAAGGGTAATTTTATCTTTGCATCATTAAATATGAGAAAAATCAATGGCATCATTTGCATCTATACATATGAAAATCATTTTGAACTCTCATTAATTAAATAATTCAACATTTAATTCGATATTGTAATACCCCATAAATACTAAATTAATTTAATTATTGATTTATTGAGTTAATCTAAATTAAAAGAAATATTAAAATTAACTTGTTAATATAAATAAAAAAATAAATTATGTGATTTTAAGAAAATAAGAAATTAAGGTAATTAATTAATGATTTTAGAATATTTTTGGAATAAGAAAAATAAATAAATTAATTGAATTGTGTGATTTTTGGAAGTTTCGGGTGTTAATGTAATTATTATAGGGGGTGTAAATAATGAAAGTTGGTGGGGTGTTGGTGCAAATTTCAGAAAGGGTCGAAAATCACTTCAAATATAACGTAAGGCGTATATAGGTTGAAGGCGTGTGCTGGCGCGAGCGATCGCGCACAAGGGTGACCAGGCGGCGGACGTGGGATCGAAACCGCGAATGTGCGAGCACGAGGGCCGAATTTTTTTTGACTGATTTATTTCAGCCACTGGACGCTCGAAACTACTTCGTTTCGGTTAGAGGAGGTGGCCTCCAGTGCTGGCCCGCGCGCTGCCACGTGGCCGCGCCTCCTTCACCCATTTTTGCCCCTATTTAAAGCCCAATTTGGGCGTTTCTTTTTGCAAATGAAATAGCAAACATTTTTGGGAGAAAAACAGCATGTGTTCGGGAGAAATTTAGGAGATTTTGGGGCTGAAATTTGGGTTAAATCAAGTTTAATTCAAGATTTAAATTGCCAGGTATGTAGACAAGCTAGTAATTAATATTCTGTATGATCGAAATTTCATTTAGAATCCAATTTTGTTAATTTTGGCAAATTAATGCAATATTGCAGTTTGTATAATTGTTACCGCTTTTGGATCAAACGAGCCTAAAAATATCTTTGTTGAGGCAAGTTCTTTATACCCTCTGCATCGTTCCTTTCATTGTCAATTTATTTAACTTCCCTTCATTTGTTTCGGTCGTTAATTAGTTATAGAATTTAACATGGTTTGTTTTAAAATTTAATTTATTAAACTGGTCTCGAAGATTTTATTTGTTGGTTGCCTACAGGGGTTTGTGCCACCCCCAAGCCTGTGGGAATGATGTCGTACTCACCCGGGGTTAGGTTCTTAGTTGTTCGGGTATTATTGTGGATTTTGGTTGTTTACAAGCTAGAGCGGTTGTACAGTGGGGGCTAGGATCGACGGTTCAGTGAGAGAGTGACTGTCGTACGGTCTATCTTAGGTTGCCAGTTGGTCTCTCCTATCCACTGACCGTTGACCGGTGCCAAGCACTGTTGACTAGTTCTGTTGTTACGTGATTATAGCATGACTGGTATCGTTTATTCTTGTTGCATGCTTTGGTGTGCACATGGGTACAGGCTGCATGTTGGGGTTTTCATGATCTGGTTATGCTTGGTCACGGACATTCTAACTTGGTTATGTTACATCCAGCACGGGCATATGCATCGCGTGTGGTTTACTATGTGAGCGGAGCATGGCCTGATGCCTGGATGTATAGGCGTCAGTGTATCACGTTGATGCTCACTACGCCATTGCATTTTATGTGCATTGCATGGCTACTGGTAATATATAGTTCTCGGACGGGAGTACCGTTCCGAGGAAGCCTATGGCTCGGGTGTCGGAAGCACCGACATGGACACACGGGTGACCGGAGTACTGACCCGGGACAGTGCGCACAGGTTTGTTGAGGATATTTGTTGCCTTTTAGGGCAGCAGCAGGTTGGTATGGGACTTGGGTGCCGGGTGTCTTGTGTGGGCCCCAAGGACCGGTATGTGCTTTTATTATACTGCACTGTTGTATTGTAGCGTCTCATGGCTTGTGTGTACGTGCGGGACTGTGTTTAGGGTGATCTCCTTTTCTATTTATAGCCTTTCATTTCTTATAAACTTGCTGAGTCTTGCGACTCACCTTGCTTTCCATTATTCCAGGTAAGGGTA
The DNA here is from genome assembly GCA_036245055.1 of Diospyros kaki. Classification (NCBI taxonomy): domain Eukaryota; kingdom Viridiplantae; phylum Streptophyta; class Magnoliopsida; order Ericales; family Ebenaceae; genus Diospyros; species Diospyros kaki. The sequence continues at coordinate 40,114,758 of BSEG01000016.1, forward strand.
AATTGAAGGTCAAGGGCGAAGATCGCACTGCCTAGCAGCCGGTCGCGTTGGTATGGTGTACAGTTAGCTGTCCCCATTATCTCTGATATTTTGTCAGTACTTTTGTCTCTTATTTTTGGCTATGCCGGGTTATTTCTTGTATCTTCTATTGTTGACACAAGCGTCTGTATATATTATTATACTCCATGACCGCTGTTCCAGCGGGATACTTGTGTGCGTGCATATTTGTAGTTTGTTTCCGCTGTTGTTTTTCTTATGCATGCATGTCAGGGTAAATTCTCGTTTTGTGTTTTATCCTCTTTTCCCTTCTGTTAGCACTTTCGTTCGGGTAGACCGGGTGGTTGGAATATCCGGACGGGGGTGCTTACTGATATATTCAAACATGTCAGGGGATTTGATGACTTAAACAAAGAGGGAAAAAAAATGATGAATGACCCCTTTCAATGGGGAGGGCATTTTTATAATTTTAAACTTTATTGCTGTATGATTACATTTTTATGGGAATTCATGAAATAATAATTCTTATCTTGTCATAATTGCTTTATAATTTGTGCTGATAAAGTGTTGAACATCCAATTAACATAATGTAATAAATGTTACATGAATGTTATATTACACTTTTGATTTAGGTTTCATCTATACCATTTTTCACGCTTAGCACATATGCTTGATAAACTAGATTTGTTGTCTCTGGATTTGAGAAAAGAGAAAGAAGAAAATGAAGACGCCAACGATGAACCCATATTTGAGTTTATTGCCATTAAGTTCGAAGAGAAAGAGAAGAAGAAGAAGTTGGCGATGCATATCGTGGTTTATCATCGACATGTAGTGTTAAGCCCAAATCTGAGAGAAAGAGAGAAAAAGAAGAAGATGATGATGATGATGAACAAAAGAAGAAAAAGTCGACAATGGATCTGGGTCAAAAAAGAAAAACCCAAATTTGGGTTTAAGGAGTGTGAAAGAGAGAGAGAAAGAAAGAAAGAGAGGAACGGAAAGAGAAAAAGAAGAATAAGAAGAAGTTAACAATGGATCTAGGTTAAAGAAAAAAAAAACTCAAATCTAGATTTAAGAAGAGAATGAGAAAGAGAAAAAATAAATAAAAAAAGAAGAAGAAAATGTCGGTGATAAATTTAGATTTGGGTTGAAGAAAAAGAGTTCAAGAAGAAAAAGAGAAAATGTGTGTGTTTAAATATAATAGCATTTTAGTTATTTTTTATTATTTAACGAGAGTTAATTAACGACAAAGAAAAACTGTAATATAAAAAGTTAAATTTCAATGATACTCTCCATATTTTATCAAATGTCTGGAGTACTTTTTCAAATAACCCTAAATCTAAAGAGCATCCATTGAAGTTCTTTCTAAAGTTTGAGATGAAAATTGAATAAAAAAAATCTAAAAAGAACATTTATCACAAGCTAGCTACACTAGGGGTGTAGTGGCCATCTCCAACCCACCCCCCAAATCCCACCCCAAATTGGGGTAATAGTATTCACTTACTCCAAATTTGAGATAATGTGTTTATTTTCATTTTGCCCTTCCATTTTAAGTATAACAAATTTTAATTCCTTTTGTATTCTTTTTTAATATATTTTTACATCTTTTTATTTATTTATTATTAGTATTAATAATATTTAAATAATAATAATAGATTGTGATCAATTAATGAATAATAATTATTAAATGCACTAAATTAAAAATTATAAAGTAAAAGTTATGATAATTAAAAATGAGCTGAATGAATATTACGACATCATAAATCTTGAAAATTAAAATTTTAAAAATTTAAATATTACATAAACAAAAATAATAATTTAATGATTCAATAGATCACTTTTGGATTATCTAATATCATCAAAATATAATAAGTAAATAATTTTGAAAATAAAATTAATGTTTATAATAACAAAAAAAATAGTATTCCTTTACCCCAAATTTAGGGTAAAGGATTGGAGATAATTTTATGGTTACCCAAAATTTGGGGTAAGTTTTACCCCAAATTTGGGGCAAAGGGTTGGAGATGGTCTAAGGTTTGAATTGGGGTTTTCAAGCTCGTGGTAGCAGTTTTAACTGCTCATAATAATATTCCTTTTAGGTCTCAATAGGAATATGAATAATTATTAATAGATAAAAATAACACAGTCCCCATAATAATATATATAATACAAGGAGGTTTCGTATATAATTAACACGAAAAACCTTTTTAGTTTTAAAAAGGGTAAATGTCCATGCTGCTCAAGATCTGTTCAAAATTATCGGCAGGCTTCTCTGTTGGATGTGTGTGAACTCCTTCGTAAGTTGTCACCACCACACCTTCGTCTGGGGACTGGCGCTGGATTTGCTTCTTCACACTGCACCCCTGATGACTGCAGCGGTAGTAGCTTCTGCAACACAACAATTAATTCATTAATTAATGTTATAATTTAACATGATGCATGCCCACTAATTAAGTTAATCAGTTCAAGCTTTTCTTCAACCCCCAAGTAATTATATTAAGATGAATATTGCTTAATTATTAATTCGACCAGCCAAGATATGATGAAAAATATTTCTACAGATCATTCTAAAACTGCAAGAGCTCAGGAGAAGACAAAACGATTGCTTCAAAAATATGTTAAAACCAGAATCCAATTTGCCATTATATATATAATTCTCATAAATGTTAATTATATGCTGGCATGCAAAACTATATATATATATATGCACAAGAACGGCCGTAATTAATTGCTTTTAATTGTTGCATGCATTCATAGCACAATGCGTGTGTGTGTGTATACACCTCTTTAATATATATATATATATATTATCCATAATAATTTATTATCTGTTATATTACATCACTCATATCTGTTATATTATATCACTCATATAATATAACAGATAAAAACAGGTATTCACTTATACAATAATTATGTTTTGATTTAAAAATTATTTAAATGTAGTGTCATCCTCTAAATATATAATCAAATATATTATCTTAATAATGAGATTAAGTAACATCCTCTTTAATTAGATCCATTCATGCAGCTGTAAGAATACAGTGGAGTTTCGCCTGCCTTCCCCCAGAACGGTAGCTATGCCTAATTAATATGAAATTAAGCAAGAAGTAGCTGGTAGCTGGCCGCTTGTTTGTAATTTGTGATCTATATATATATATATATATATCTAGGTAACTGAATGTATACTGCGATTATGCATCATTAATTAATTACTTACTTTCAAGAATTAATCCAATTCAAGCCCATATATATATGCCTCAAGTGATACATATGATCACCTTCACTCCGCTATCCACTCCCATGGAAACCCGTCAACATATATATATATATATATCCATTACTCTCTGTGGTTGGACTTGTATTAATGGTCCTTGTTTCAGCTTAATTATGAGGCTCTCCTCGAGATTTCTTATTGCCCTATTCAACCATCCTTGCAACATATATATACTTTCAACCTCTCGTTGTGTTCTTTCTTGGTTGTGCTAGCCTGGGCCTTGGTCGATCTTTTAGCTTATTTGTCTACTTTGTGCCTTGGCCTAGTGCTTAGTTTCTATTGTTGTTGTGTCTTAATTAGCTTGTGCCACCTTTGATTATTAATGTTGTTCTGCTTTGGTTTGTGTGTTTTGGCCGAGCTAGGTAGTTTTGGTTTGTCATTTTGTGTTATGTTGAGCCTTATACGACTTAAGTTTTTTTCATTTGATTTGCGTTTCTATCATTTTTTCCAATAGTCTTTTATTTAATAAGGAGAGATTTTATAAGTACTGATAAATCTCGAATAGAGTATAGTAACTACCTGATCGAATTGATCGAGTCATGCATAGGAACAAGGTTCTAATCTAAGCGGTCTACTAGGATGCTTCAGCTATAAAGAAAAGTTTGATTTAGAGAGACAAAAAAAAAAAAAGGGAAAAAATTAGATTTGTTGAAGTGAAGATTTTTTTCTTATCATTTAACGAGCATCTTGTATTTCGACAATATAATCCTTACGTAAAGCTCATCCCTATCCAACCAACCATTTCAGATTAAGATGTAAAAATGCGTTTATCTCTAAAAAATCGTATATTTCTAGGTGTCAAGTGAGAGAAAATGAATGTGTCCTCTTAATTAAGCCTTATATGGCCTAAATTTCTTCACCTCACACTTCCCTCTCTTAAAGGATGATTTGGCGTGATTAGTCTTTCCCTATGTTAGATTATGCTTATAGGTTTGTTATTCTCTTATTTCTTACATATCAAGAGAATGAGTAAAAAAAATTCATGATCCTTTGAAGTGATTATAGCTTCACTAGGTTTTCACTAGTCCTCAACAAGGAATTAATTAATCGGTATTAAAGGGGGTATTTTTTATTTTCAATGAAGTCTGGAATTAATTAATGATAAGATTCATCATCACTTAAATCATCTTAATTTGCCAAACAACACATACTACATATAGAGATATAAGAAAATTATAAACACATATATATATATATATAGAATTCAACCAACCTTGGAGATTTGTTGTACTCAAACTTGCAGACAAACTAATATATCAGCAACATCTTGATCAAATCAAAGGTGGGTTGATCCGAGAAGCTATGTACATATACACATATATATAGGTAGAGTTGAACAACTGACCTTGGAAACTTATTGTTCTTCACTGCTTTTTGGCCATATTTTCTCCATCGATACCCATCTTCCAGTATATCAACGTTGGTCCTTGTTTGAAACGCGAATCTGGGCTTCCTAATTTTGGCCTCAGCGTTCTTATTCTTCCCCGATTTTGCTTCGTTTGCAGGCAGTTGAATAAAACCTCCATTGTTGGAGACACCTTCAGCTTCCGATGCTGCTGCAGGGAGATGCTTCTCTTTATTAGTATTAATGATGATCTCTGATGATGAGGAGGACCCTCTAGGGTTTTCATTATATAAGCCGAGAGGAAAGCAAGCAATTTTCATCAGATTTGGGGGGAAAGAAGAAGAAGAAGATGGCATGGCTGCCGATGCACAAGGGAGCATGTGATAATTACTATTCTCCATTGAAAAGCTAACGGAGGAACCAGAAGAAGAAGAAGAAGAAAGAAAGATAGAATGGAATTGTCTACGAAGGTTGAGGGTTAGTTGATGAGAAAGAACTTATATTGGCGGCTTGCCAAACCACCCATTAAGAAATCGTGACTTTTTCCTTTCTTCTTCAACATTAAACGTTAATGAACTACATGCCTATCACCACATCACTCTCACAACTATTAATACATTAATTTCCACCCAAAAAAAAAAAAATCTTTCAATACATTTAGTGGGGTGCCTATGCAAAGCCACCGGGAGTGATAAAGATGTAAAATTCTACAATAGATTAACTAGATTCCATGTATATAGAAGTTACATATATTTTTCGATAATTTTTTTGTATAAAATATTTGACAAAAATTCGTTGTTCATTAAAAATTATGTCACGTCATATTCATACAAAATGAGATGACCACATAAGAATTTTGGACTATCATAATTTATAAAACATTACAAAGATTCTAAAAATAAAATCATTTTTACATTAGGGAAGAGGTAACACTATACAAATAAAATTTCTTGTTGGGTATGATATAATTCATTTGTATCTAATCAACCATTGAAGACGCATAAAAACCCAAGTAAAAATAAATCAAAACTATATATAAAAGCATCATCAGTCTTATATTATCTTATGATATAAAAATAACAAAAACTATAGACTATGGTCCCAATGAAGAATATAGGGTAATTAGAGAGCTAATCAGTGTGAAATTTGTTGATAGAGATCCGAAAAAAGAAGATTAGGTTAATGTATGTGAGGTTGGAAAAAAGTTCCATTTCATCTATTGACATGACAGCGGAGAAAGTAAGGTTGAAAGATGGTGGTCGTCATTAAGATTAAGACTTCAATTAAGGGTTAGGGTTTGTGCATAGGAATAGGAATAGAAATAGAAATAATAATAATAATATAAAGAGTCCAAGGTTCGTGACGCGCCCTTCTTCACTTGTCTGTTAATTGTATGTTAAAATTCATTAAACTCTTTTTAAGATTATAATTTAAATATTTAATTTTTTTGTAATTTTATTTGTATCACAAATTCTCTTTGACGTATTTTTTAATTATAAAAAATAGATTTACATATTGAAAAACATGATCATAATGTCTCCATTAATGTTAAACCATTACATGCAATTCTTTAATTTATTCTTTATTTGTAATAAATCAAAAAATAGAATTGATGATCTGAGAATGAGTATTTTTAAATATTTTCATTGTTTAAGACGGACTCTGCCATAGTTTATAGCTATGTTTTTCCATAATTGTAGCCAAGAATTAAAGTAATTTTCAACTTTTATGATTAGAAGCATAAATATAGTGTTTGAAAATTCAATATTAGAAATCATATTTATCGAAGAAAAAATATGAAAATTTAAAATATTGTGTGTTTGAAAATTCAATAAAAAATCATATTTAATGAGGGAAAAACCCAAAAAAAAAAAAATCAATTACTTGAAGATTACTTTGCTTTTATGATTTAAAGATAAATTGGAAACTAATTTGCTTCTATGGTTCAAAAATGAATTAAATTTCTTGAGAGATAAATTAGAATTTTGTTTGGGTTTAAAAATTGATTAGGGTTAATGGTTATATTTTTCTACTTTTTTCTTTATTTTCCCTCTCAAATCATCAATTAGCATCACTTTTCTCCGCTTAAAGGCAAATTTGATATTTTTACTTAACTGATTTGTAATAATAGAATTGTATGTAATCGCTTCATATTAATTGGGGCATTGTGATAAAAACTTTAAACTCTTTGAAACTAATTTGAGACTCATTCAAACCCTTTATCATCAAAGTTGTAACTTAATGAGAGGTGGTAGCATCGATGAATTTTAGATTTAAAAGTTGAGTTTTATATATCTCGATTGTTTATTCACAAATCTTAAATGGTATATAATCATACTTACCAAAAAAATGTATAGTTTATTTGTAGTAAAAATTAAAAAAGGTCATGCTTATAAATGCATGAATAAGCCAAAAGTGATTGGTTTTGTAAATGCATAATATTAACCTAAAGTTTTGAATTTAAGTTTCGTGGCTCACAATTACTCTTCCACTAAATTTTGAATAATATAATTTTATTTATTTAAAAAAATTAGAACCATAGGGCTTGAAAGCTATAACATATCATGCTATATATTAACAAATTGGTAGCGGTGTTTATTAGTTAGTGATAATTAACATTAGTGATCTTAATGTTTACTTAGTTCAAGTTTTATGGGTCTCAATTACTCTTCTATTAAATTTTAAGTGATATATCATCTTAATTATTATTATATATATATATATTATCATTTTTGGGATTTCCCCATTTTACCTCTCCTTTTTTTCGATTTTTTAAAATTTTCAAAAAACAAAATAGGGAAATCCCCACTCACAGTCAGCTTTATTTTTTTCTAAGTGAATCATTTTTATGCTTTTTTTTTTATCTTTTTCTCATTTTCACTTTTAGGGGGAAATTATAAAAAAAATAAACTTAACTTACACATTGTTTTTTAATTTTGGACTCAATTTTTAATTTTATTAATTATGGTATTTAATTTTATTTCTAAATTACCATTGATTGCTGTTACATTTTACCCTAAGACCAGCATTAATTGTGATGGCAATTGCCATCAATACCATTAAATTCATGTTTCCAAATAGAGGTTTACTAATTGAGCATGCATATTTAATTTGCTCAAATTAAAATTGGATTAGGTAATGAGAGATGAACATTGAGATTATTATGAATCATTTATAGATTGAGATTATATTATTTATGATTATATATCATTATTAATGAACAAAAGAATGTCTAATAAGGTGGAGATTATACATTTAGTTAAACTTTTGCTACATAATCATCAATACGTATGCTAGCATTAGAATGAATTCGTTTTAACCTATCTCGTTACAAAAGCATAAAATTTGACAAATTCTATAATATATACATATATTAATTTATTTATTTCTATAGTTAACAAAGAAGTCAAAGGTGATGAAAATTTTGAAATGAATTATTCTACGATTGAGTAGATTTGAAAATTTTCAAACTTAAGAGAGTAAATTTCTTCGCATATGAATTTGAGAAAGTTGAAACTTTAAAAAGAATATCTCGATACTACAACTAAAATCGAAATTGAATGTTCAAAACTAAATGTCATAATTATTAAAAATAAATTATTATATTTAGTTTGTCAAATCAAAATTCATTCTCTTCTTGGTTCGACCGTAAGAAATAGATCGGAATTGACATCCCAATTAATTCTTGCAATCTAATTACTTAAAGTGTATATTAAATTGTGTCTTAGTTTTTTATCATTTATTTTAAATCTTCAATTGAACTCAAGTCTCCTGGCATACACACAAATTGTAGCAAATAGCAATAAGTCTTGTCTAAGAGAGCTTCAAGCTTTGATTTGCATAAACACATATATTATTTATAGTTATATATCATTATAATTAACTAACAAAAGAATGTCAAATAAGGTGGAGATTATACATTTAATTAAACTTTTGCTACATAATCATCAATATGTATTCTAGTATTAGAATGAGTTGGTTTTAGTCTACCTCGATACAAAAGCATAAAATTTGACGGATTCTAATATATATAGATATATATTTATTTCTACTGTTAACAACGAAGTCAAAGATGGCAAAAATTTTGAAATAAAATATTGTACGATTGAATAGATTTAAAAATTTCCAAACTCAAAAGTAAATTTCTTCGCGCATGCATGGATTCGAAAAAGTTGAAACTTTAAAAAGAATGTATGAATACTAGGAAAAATCGAAATTGGATGTTCAAAGGTCACAATTATTAAAAATAAATTATTGTATTTAGTTTGTCAAATCAAAATTCATTTTCTTCTTGTTTCGACCATAAGGAATAGACCAAAATTGGTATCCCAATTAATTCTTGCAATCTAATTACTTAAAGTGTATATTAAATTGTCTTAGTTTTTTATCATTTATTTTAAATCTTCCATTGAACTCAAGTCTCTTGGCATACACACAAATTGTAACAAGTGATTTGTCTAAGAGAGCTTCAAGCTTTGATTTGCATAAACACATATATTATTTATAGTTATATATCATTATTAACTAACAAAAGAATGTCTAATAAGGTGGAGATTGTACATTTAATTAAACTTTTGCTACATAATCATCAATATGTATGCTAGTATTAGAATGAGTTGGTTTTAGCCTACCTCAATACAAAAGCATAAAATTTGACAAATTCTAATATATATATTTATTTATTTATTTCTAAAGTCAAAGATGGCAAAAAAATTTCAAACTTAGAGAGTAAATTTTTTCGCGAATGAATTCGAAAAAGTTGAAACTTTAAAAAGAATTTCTCGATACTACGATTAAAATCGAAATTGAATGTTCAAACCTAAATATCACAATTATTAAAAATAGATTATCGTATTTGATTTGTCAAGTTAAAATTCATTTTCTTCTTGGTTCGACCATAAAAAATAGACCGGAATCTAATTATTTAAAGTGTTCATAAAATTATCTTAGTTTTTTTATCATTTATTTTAAATCTTCCATTGAACTCAAGTCCCTTGGCATACACAAAAATTGTAGCAAGTGCTTTGTCTAAGAGAGCTTCAAGCTTTGATTTGCATAAATACATATAGTATTGTAGGATTGAATAGATTTAAAAATTTCCAAACTCAAAGTAAATTTCTTCGCGCATGCATGGATTTGAAAAAGTTGAAACTTTAAAAAGAATATCCCGATACAACCAAAATCGAAATTGAATCTTCAAATGTCACAATTATTAAAAATAAATTATTATATTTAGTTTGTCAAGTCAAATTTCATTTTCTTCTAATTACTTAAAGTATATATTTGCATAAGCACATATATAGGTAGGTGCTTTATTCTTCTTTCTATATATTTGGTTAAAATCCTTATTTGAAGCTTTAATTTGTTTGCGAATTTTCCATATAAAGTTTCTAATATGAATATCAACGAAAATAAAGCACGTGATTGGAAAAATTGACAAGAATAATTTTCGTTTGTTTGTTTGGTTGGTATATCGGCGCAGCCCTACCTTGTTTGAGCACGTGCCCCGCACGTCGATGTCTGTCCGGCCGTTCCGTTTCGCGTTTTGCTTGAAGCATCCACACGGGCAAAACATCATGGCTGCCCTCATGTGATTATTTCTTTATTATTATAATTATCGAGAAAAGCAAAAATTTGATTTATTAAAACTAACGGAACCGGACCAACTAAATTTATTAATTCAGTTTGAGTTTTTTCTTACATTAGTTCGGTTCAATAATTTTTCTTAAAAGTTTAATTTTTAATTTTTTAATTAGAAGAACTTAATCAACCGAATTGACAAAACTTTAAAACTATGTTATTTTAATATTTATAAAATGACGTCATTTTTTTTTATTTTGTGTGTTTTTTATTGATTACTTTAATTTTTTTTTATTTTTTTGCGTTTCTTCAATTTAATGGGTTTAGTTCGGTTTATACAATTTAAGTTCGATTTTTTTGCTTATCGGTTAATCCAATTTTTTGAGTTAATTAGTGGGTTTGATTCTATTTTGCTTCTCGATTCAACTTACCGAATCGACTATTTATACACCTCTAATTATCATGTTCCATATCCTAGGTTAACACATCTATGTATATTCATTCATTCTCATACTTGTAGATGTGGCAAATTTCTATTCTTTGTTGTTCTTAGAAATAATTTTTATTTAGGTTTTGTCTGTTCGCATCGAAAATATTAAACATAAAAAAAAATATTTTTGGAATCCTAATAGGTAATAATAAACATACGTCATTTTCAAATAATATGGATTTATTATATCTTATTTTTATTGTTGATGTTATGTGATTCAAAATGTTTTTATCACATTTCTAGCATGCTGTTACATGTTGCTGAGATACATTTTATATTTGTTTTATTTAAATATAAATGTCTCATTATATGCTGTTATATATATATATATATGTTGTTAATATATATCTGTTGCATGTTATTTGGGTTGTTGTGTTATATGGGCCAAGCCCATATTATTTCCGTGTTGCCTTGTGTGCTGCTGGTTGAGTCTATTCTTGATTAGCCCATGATTGGCGTTGCTATAAAAGGGCAGCTCGATGCCCTAATCTCCAGAACTCTTTGATATTTTGTCTTGTGCTCTCTCTGTGAAAACCCTAAGTCAGCGATTTTTGAAGCGAGACACTTTTCGTGAATCCTTCGTTCTGATCTATGTTTGAATCGATTCTTTGGTTGCTTCCATGGTAAGATCTGACGGTAAGAACGGTTATTGCTTAATCTCTATTTGGTTTTAAACGCCTAAGGCGTGAGAGGTTGTTGACTGATAGAACAGTTTTTTGCCTTGATCGTGAGATCAGTATAGAACAAATCTACCTTGATCTTGTTGTTTTTCCGTTTCTGTTTTTCAGTTATATTGCAATACTGTTTCTATTTTACTGTTTATGGTCTTGTAATCATTTATAAACTTGAGATCTAGTGGATTGACTAGAGGTGGAGCCTCTGCTGTGAGTAGGATCTATTGATCCGAACACGTATATCGTTGTGTCTTGCATTTATACTTTTCCGTTTAAAGTATTAGTTTACTGTGTATCGCGTTTAATCTGTGTTTGGCCGAGAAATCAGGTTATATAAAACGTACAAGTGGTATTAGAGCCACGAGGTTCTAAGATCCTGGTCAGACTGTCACAGATCCGAAAGGTAAAATCTCAGATTTGGTAAGAACTTCAAAACTTAGGGTTTTCAGATTTCGTATTCTTTTTACCCTAACTCTGTATGTAACAAAACTGGTCGAATCTTAGTCTGTTAGATCTGTACTGCATGCTCTAATCCAAGCTGTACTTTCTTGATCTTGAATAAGTAATCTATCGTTTACCTTATTCTGTAACATTCCCTACTTTGTGTTCTTGTCTGAATTTGAAAAACCAACTCTGGTTTAGTTAAATTTTTTGGAAAATTAGATTCCAAATTTTATATCTAATACTTAAATAAGATTTATATCTTATCTGTCTTTCATACCTGTCTGTTCCTATTTTTGTTTTATTCCTGTCTGATTAAGTATCAGTTAATCTCAAATATCACTTGTAATTACCATTCTGTTTTTACTGTCCATAAAATGGCTCCATCTAAGTATGAATTAGATAAATTTGATGGTAGTGGTGATTTCTCGTTATGGCAAAAGAAAATGACTACAGTATTGGTTCAAAACCAGTGCTCTGAAGCATTGGATGAACCTTCTACAGCTGAGAAGGATAAAATAGAATCTCCACCTACTCCTAAAATGCGAAAAATTGATAGGTTAGCTTACAGTCTAATAATCTTAAATCTTTTCGATAAAGTCCTTAGACAAGTAAATAAGGAGAAGACTGCTTTAAAGGTATGGAATAAGCTAGAATCTCTATATATGACTAAGTCTTTAACAAGTAAAATTTTCTTAAAAGGAAGACTGTTTGGTTTTAAAATGAATACTTCTAAAACTCTAGAAGAAAACCTAGATGACTTTAATGTCATTGTAATAGGTCTAGAAAACATAGATGAGTGTATCTCATGAGAAAATCAAGCTGTAATTCTTCTAAATGCCTTGCCTGAATCATATAAAGATTTAAGAACTGCAATGCAGTATGGTAGAACTTCTTTATCCTTAGAGGATGTAGTGTCTCCCTTAAGATCTAGGGATCTTGAAGATGAGAAGAAAGACAAGAAAATAAATAGTGCAGAAGGCTTAAATGTAAAGGGTAATTGGGAACATAAATCTAAGAGCAAAGGCAAAGGGAATTCAAGGGGTAGAAGTAAAACAATGTCAAATTCTAAATCAAGAGGAACAAGTAGAGGATCCTCAAAAACAAGAACCTGTTGGTATTGTAAGAAAAAGGGTCATGTAAGAAAGAACTGTTATAAGAGAAAGAAAGATCTAGAAAATGAAAACTCAAATAATTAGGATGCAACAAATATTTCTGATGGATATGATAGTGCAGAAGGCCTAATTATAATAGAACATACCATAGGTAATGAGTGGATTTTAGATTCAGGTTGCACTTTTCACATGACACCTAGGAGAGACTGGTTGCTTAACTTCCAGCATATAGAAGGTGGCAAAGTCCTAATGGGAAATAATCAATCCTGCAATGTAACCGATTTAGGGTCAGTTAGGTTTAAAATGTGGGATGGAGCATATAGGACTTTAGACAATGTGAGGTATGTTCCAAACCTTAGAAGAAATCTTATTGTTGTAGGTATGTTAGATTCAAATGGAGGGTCTTATAAGTCTGAAAATGGGGTTCTTAAGATATTTAAAGGATTCACGGTAGTGCTTAAGAGAATCCGCAAGCAAGGACTTTATGTCCTTCAAGGAGAGTCCATCTCTGGGTGTGTTGCAGTTTCATTTTCTGAAATAGATGACACTGTGTTGTGGCATAGGAGGTTAGGTCATATAGGAATGAAAGGATTACTAGAATTAAGTAAAAAGGAATCTTAGATTCTAGGAAGATTGGAAACCTAGACTTTTGTGAGACATGTGCCTTGGGCAAGTCTCACAGGTTGCAGTTTGCTTCTGCAACTCATAAGTCCAAAGATGTCCTAGAGTATATTCATTCCGATCTTTGGGGATCTCCCCAAGTCCCTAACTCCCTTTCAGGTGCCCAATATTTCCTTTCCTTTATAGATGACTATTCTAGGAAGGTTTGGATCTATTTCCTTAAGTATAAGAATGAAGCCTTCGCTAAGTTTAAGGAGTGGAAGACTTATGCAGAGTTGCAATCAGGCAAGAAAATAAAGACCCTTAGAACAGATAATGGCCTGAAATTCTGTAACCAAGAATTCTCTAATTTCTGCACACAAGTAGGCATTGCAAGGCATAGAACTTGCAGTGAAACACCTCAGCAAAATGGAGTTGCTGAACGCATGAATAGATCTATCCTAAACAAAGTTAGATGTTTTCTGAAAGACTCAAACTTACCCAAGAAATTTTGGGCTGAAACAGTTTCAACTGGTTGTTATCTCATAAACAGATCTCCTTCCTCTACCATAGAATTTAGAACTCCTAAGCAGCTATGGAGTGGGAAAATCCCATCTCTAAACCACCTTACACCTTTTGGATGTATAGCTTATGTCCATAAGAAAGAAGGGAAGTTAGACCCTAGAGCTAAGAAGGTTGTATTCCTAGGATACCCTCAAGGGGTAAAAGGATACAAATTATGGCTGATTGATGAAAAGAAAACTATTGTAACGCCCCATTCTTCTCGAAGCGTTTCTTACCCCGACATTTATTAATTAATAATTATTTTATACCTCATATATTTCTCTTTCTTTCTCTCATTTTCCTCATTGGGGTAACCATAGCTAACAGCGGAAACATGATAGATCGTAACCTAATACTTAACAAGCTTTTAACATCAGAATCGTACATTCATATTCATAATAAAATCATAACATTATTCTCAAACGTACTAGTGTTTAAACACAATCATGATCATCCCTTAATATTACATGCCGAAATATTATAATTAACATCATGGATAACATAGCAAGACATAACATGATAGGTTATATGCATAATCGATACATTTACGCACTTCAACAAGTGTCATCACATGCCTTCATTTTCTTCATTTCTGCTATGACTTCCATCTGGAACATTAAATATTCCAGGGGCATCGCCCAATTAGATGATCGGCCATCTAAGTAAGAGTATAATATTCATGAATGAATGTAAATGCATAATGTCTTGTCATTTGGCCTGTTTGAGCCGATGAGCATCCATACATCATATGCCACTTACCATTTTTACGACCAGCTCTTTCTAGGCCGAGGTGTATGGGTGCACCCTTGGTAAAGCAGCGATGCCCACCCGTACTCTCAAACATATGCAATGCATGAGTAACGATGGATTACATGTGAACATATGCATATCATCATCATATTATGTAAATGCATCTACGTGACATATACACACATCATACCATGTCAACATGTCGAAACATACTTTGAAACATACATCGCATTTAACATTCCATCAAATCATATAACACATTTTAGAAATTACCTTACATAGGCAAATTAGGTTTGAGAAATACTAGCTTACCTTTGAAATTGGCTTGAGTCTCGAAAAATATGCTTTAATCTCAAAAACGTGCTCGCCTTGACTTTCATACTAGACTTTTAGTTATACCCAAACTTTAGTCTCAATGATTCCTGGACATCATATTTATTCAAGGGTATTAAAACTTATTTTTCTTAATTTTTCTTCAATTGCTTAAATTTCTCCCCATTATTTCCTCAATAATTCCAAAATAAATACTTCCCCAAGCATTTTTTTTTAATTTTTCTCCACAAAAATTCATAAAACAACATTTCTAATCTTTTAAAATTTTATGGGAATTTTTCATAATTTTTTCCTATTTTCTTCTATTTTCCTAGAATTCTTTTTATCCCAACAATTACCAAATAAATATTTCTTTCCATATTTTTCATAAATTTCTTCCATAATAATTCATAAAATAAAACACCTAATTTTTTTTAAAAATGTTTTAAAAAATTAAACATAATAAGATAAAAGGAAATATTATCAACTTCCATCTATTTGAGATATTTTACACTTATTTTGTAACACTTTCTTCAAGCTTGTCTTTGATGTGCCCGAATTCCTCTTCTTTACTCCTTCCTCCCAAATCTCTTTCAAGCTCAATTTTTCTCACAATCTCTTTCTTTCTTTCTTTCAAATCTCTCTCTTACTCTCAAATCCTTCTTTCTTACAACATTTCTCTTTCTAATTCAAGTCTTCCAACCTTTCAAGTTTTCTCTATTTATAGAGGTTGAATTAAGTTTAATTTAATTGTAGTGATCCACCATCTTTTATTATTTTATCATTTTTTTATTTAATTTTCCACTAAATCTCACTCATAATCTTTAATTATTTGTCCATACTCTACTTTATCTTCCACATTTCTCCATTAATTCACCCATTATCTTTGATTATTTGGCCACACTTTACTTTGTCTCCCACATTTCTCCATTAATTCATCCTTTATCTTTGATTATTTGTTCACACCATATTTTGTCTTCCACATTTCTCCATTAATTCACCCATTATCTTTGATTATTTATTCACACCATATTTTGTCTCCCACATTCTCCATTAATTCACCCATTATCTTTGATTATTTATTCACATCATATTTTGTCTCCCACATTCTCCATTAATTCACTTATTATCTTTTATTATTATTTTTCAACTAAATTCTATTTTGAATGGACTATTCTTTCATTTAGTCCATAAACTCAAGCCCACTTTCTTAACCTACTAACTTTAAGCCCATTTACTTAATCTTTCATTTTTCAACTTAGCCCACTAACTATAAGCCCATTTATTTAGTCTTTCTTTTTTTTTTCAACTTAGTCCATTAACACTAAGCCCATTTATTTAGCTTTCTTTTTCCAACCCGTTAGTTTTCTCAATTATAATCTCCAATGGAAGTAAAAATATTTTAACTACAAACAAAATAATAATAATTATTATTATTATTATTCTCAAGATACTAGGATATTACAACTATTATCAGCTGGGATATAGTATTCAAAGAATCAAAATACTATACCCCAAATAAAGTGGAAAATGCTAAGGAAGACCAAGCTGATAAATTTCAGCTTGAGGTGGAAAGAGATAAAATCAATGAGAATATAATAGAGACTAACCATGAGAGTCATCAAAAGTCTAGCTCACAAGACTTTACTGAAACTGAAATAGAGAGTGAGGATAATGAAAACTCAGTTGAAACCATTCCAGAATTGGATGATTATGTCCTATCTAGGGATAGGGTAAAAAGGGAGATTAAACCTCCTACTATGTATGCCCATGCTGATGTGATTGCCTATGCTCTTAACATTGGAGACTCAATAGAGCATGAAGAGCCTCTTAGTTATCAAGAAACTTGTTCCAGTAAGTATAAAACTAACTGGTTAAAGGCAATGAAGGAAGAGATGGAATCTCTTCAAAAGAATAAAACCTGGATTCTTGTAAATAAACCTAAAGACCAGAAAGCTATAGGTTGTAAATAGATATTTAAAAGAAAATCAGGTATCCCAGGTGTAGAACCAGTCAGATTTAAGGCTAGGGTAGTTGCCAAGGGTTTCTCTCAAAGAGAAGGCATTGACTATCATGAAGTATTCTCACCATTTGTGAAGCATACTTCTATAAGATTAGTTTTAGCCTTAGTAGCCTTAAATAATCTAGAGCTTGAGCAATTAGATGTTAAAATTGCTTTCCTTCATGGAAACCTAGAAGAGAAAATATATATGGACCAACCTATAGGTTTCATAGAAAAAGTTAGGGAGAATAAGGTCTACTTGTTACAAAAATCCTTATATGGTTTAAAGCAATCTCCTAGACAGTGGTATAGGAGATTTGATGAGTTTATGCTCAAAGAAAATTATACTAGGTGTAACTTTGACCACTGTGTCTATTATAAACAGCTTAAAGAAAAACTGTTTATATATCTCCTTATATATGTTGATGATATGCTTATTGCATGTAAAGAGAAGGTAAAAATAGATAGATTGACTCAAGCATTAAAATCAGAATTTGAAATGAAAACTCTAGGAGCAGCCAGGCCTATCTTAGGGATAGATATCACTAGAGATAGAA
This sequence comes from Diospyros kaki, assembly GCA_036245055.1. NCBI lineage: Eukaryota > Viridiplantae > Streptophyta > Magnoliopsida > Ericales > Ebenaceae > Diospyros > Diospyros kaki. The sequence continues at coordinate 40,132,459 of BSEG01000016.1, forward strand.
AAAGGGGTACACTGACTTTGTCCCAATCTGGTTATTTAAGAAAAGTGATAAGTCTCTTTGATATGGAAGGTTGCAAACCAGTTTCAACCCCCATACCTCCTCATTTTAAGCTTCAAGCTATTAAAGGAAACTTACCTGAAGAAGAAGCTAACTACATGAAGAAGGTTCCCTACTCTAATGCAGTGGGAAGCCTCATGTATGCCATGATAAGCACCAGGCCGGATATAGCCTATAGGGTTAGCTTAGTAAGTAGATTCATGTGCAATCCATCTAAGGAACATTGGTCAGCTGTTAAGTGGGTCCTTAGGTATTTAAAGGGGTCAGTGAATAAGGGCTTAGTGTTTAGATCAAATGCTGAAAATTCCAGCAGCATTAAAGGTTACTGCGATTCTGATTTTGCAGCTGATTTGGATAAGAGAAGATCCTTATCAAGATATGTTTTCACTTTGGGTGGAAATGTGATAAGTTGGAAAGCAAATCTCCAACACATAGTGGCGTTATCAACCACTTAGGCTGAATATGTAGCATTAACAGAAGCTATGAAAGAAGCCATCTGGTTGTAGGGAATAGTTAGAGAATTAGGTTTAGGTAACCAAATCTCTAAAATATACTGTGATTCCCAAAGTGCAATTCATCTCTCAAAGAACAATGCCTTTCATGAGAGAACCAAGCACATAGATGTGCGTCTTCATTTTGTTAGAGATATTATAGCTAAAGGTCAGGTAAAAATAGAAAAAACTTCTACTTTAATAAATCCTGCAGATATCCTAACTAAATCAGTTCCTATAGTTAAGTTTGAGCAGGCTTTGAACTTGCTCAATATTCTTCCAAACGTAGCTGTGGAAGATTTGCAGAGGTCTCTAGTCATTATCCACTATTTTAATCCATTCTTGAATCAAGGTGGAATTTGTTGATATTATGTGATTCAAAATGTTTTTATCAGATTTCTGGCATGTTGTTACATGTTGCTGAGATGCATTTTATATTTGTTTCATTTAAATATAAATGTCTCATTATATGCTATTATATATATATATATATATGTTGTTAATATATATCTGCTGCATGTTATTTGGGCTGTTGTGTTTTATGGGCCGAGCCCATATTATTTCTGTGTTGCCTCGTGTGCTGCTGGCCGAGCCCATTCCTGATTAGCCCATGATTGGCGTTGCTATAAAAGGGCAACTCGATGCCCTAATCTCCAGAACTCTCTGATATTTTGTGTTGTGCTCTCTCTCTGAAAACCCTAAGTCAGCGATTCTTGAAGCGAGACACTTTTCGTGAATCCTTCGTTCTGATCTATGTTTCAATCAATTCTTTGGTTGCTTCCATGGTAAGATCTGATGGTAAGAACGGTTATTGCTTATCTCTATTTGGTTTTAAACGCCTGAGACGTGAGAGGTTGTTGACTGATAGAACAGTTTTTTGCCTTGATCATGAGATCGGTATAGAATAGATCTACCTTGATCTTGTTGTTTTTCTGTTTCTGTTTTTCAGTTGTATTGCAATACTGTTTCTATTTTACTGTTTATGGTCTTGTAATCGTTTGTAAACTTAAGATCTAGTGGATTGACTAGAGGCGGAGCCTCTGCCGTGAGTAGGATCTATTGATCCGAACACGTATATCGCTGTGTCTTGCATTTATATTTTTCTGTTTAAAGTATTGGTTTACTGTGTATTGCGTTTAATCTGTGTTTGGCCGAGAAATCAGATTATATAAAACCTACATTTATCATTTAAACAATCAGATTAGTTGATGATAAATAAATTGTATTTTGAAATATTTAATTAACTAATTAAATTTTTTGTATGCTAAGAACAAGAGCTAATAAATACATATTGTCTGAAAATAATGGGTGCATTTAGGACAATGGTTGGTATTATTCGTTATTTTTTATCTTGTTTTCCAATATTTTGTATATTATAAAATATTTTTAAAAAATTAGTTGCATGAATAAATAAACATATATGTATGTGCGTGTGTGTGTGAATTATGAATGTATATGTATGTGTAAATATATGTGTGTATATATATATATTTGTGTGTGTATTTGTATGTATATTTATGTGTGCATATATATATATATGTATGCGTTTATATATATGTACATTAACACATATGTATGAATATGTATTATGTATATATGTATTTATTTATAAATAAACATATATGTAAAGATATTTTGACAAAAAAAAGGACTTTAGTGTTTTTATGACTTAAATTTTAGCAAAGTTATTTTCACTTTAATATCAAGGGAATGACTCTTTAATATTGTTCGATTATATTAACATGATTGTTATACCCATGACAAGTCTAAATCTAAGGAAAAATGGCCTAGATGGGAGACTTTCAAGAGATTTAAGCAAAGGACTAATCGCGTGATTAATCAAGAAAGGTTAGTCGAGTACCTAATAGACTTAGGTGAAGGACTAACCGAGTGAATGATTAAGAATTAAAGGTTAGTCAAATAATTGTGAGACTACCTAGTTGAGAGGGTTAGGTGACTAGCTCGAGAGGTTAGTTGAGTGACCAAGGGAGTAATTGAAGCAATAGTTGAATGATTGAGTGAAGTTAGTTGAGTGGCCATCAAGAGACTAACCGATACTGAGATATTACTTGAATAACACCAAGAAGATAGTTGACTAATCAAGTGAGTGAAAGACATGGCCGAAGACCGATTGACCTCATCGAGTGACCCTCTAGAAGTGTTTCTCGAGACATCATTTAGAGACCTTTTTAGAGTACTTCATAGGTTACTTACCTACAAGAAGATATACGGGAGACTCTCGTGAGTCATGCAGACCCAAAAGTTTCTCCAAATTATGTAAGAAACCCTTTCCGAAGACTACAGACCTCAGAGACCTAATCTCTAAACATGAGACCGTGAATAATGAGTTATACTTACCTCCGATATGCCCCTTACAAAAGGTGTCTGAGATGTCCGCTAAAGTATGCAAACTTTCTAATATTCTCCTCTTTATAAATAAGAGAACCACCCTCTTGTTCATGTATTTTCACAATCCTAAGAAATCTATACACTTGTTTTATACATTTTACACACTCATGAGAAGACTAATTTAAGTACTAGAGGGCCCATGTGAAAGATTTTTCACTCCCTTAACCGATTTCTTCTTTGCAAGTCACAAATTCCTCAAATGTCACTAGCATATCTTGATCGAGACACTCTCTCACACAAAGAAATCTATCATTACATTTAAACAACAAGAATGATATTATAATTCAAACTTTGAATACATGAAAGCTGGGTGTATAAACTTTATTTTTATTTTTAGATTTATTGAAGAAATAAAGGTATATGTGATCTGTGTACACAGTATTTTAAATATCAAACATAATAATATGTAAGGAACCCAACTCTACAAGCATTTTAAAGGGACTATAGCCCAAACTTAAACAAACCCTATAAATTATTTTTTTAGGATAAATCATCCAAACAATATTAGATTATAAATATATTTTTAATTTTAAATTATTTTTTTAATTTTCCAATAAGCCAACTTATTTTTTAAAATTCATAATGGATTGTTATTTTATTGTTTTGCCTTTGATGATGAAAAAAATTACATATTTGGAATTTGAAAATAAATTATATTTTATCTTTGGAAATGAAAAATAATCTATTCAATAAATGCCAAAAGATATATATGTTTTTAATGTTTATAAAATCTTTTATATTTATTTTGAAATCAAATTTTTGTATTTATTTTGAAATTAAATGTGTAAGAGTGTCAAAATATTTTTCTTATCATAAACACTCTTTTTTAAGTCAAAATTATTGACCATGTTAACGTGTCAGTCGACCGTTTTGTGCTTTTGATTTTTTGGCTATTAAGTAAGGAAAAATTGTCAATCGTTTTAAGACTTTCAGCAAAAATAGTTGACAGTCTCTATAAACTATCAACAAGTATTTTTTATACTCTCTATTGTTTTGATTTAAGTTCATTTTTAGTCGACCATACCTGTATAATGTCGACTTAATTTCTTATAAAACTGTCAACTTGTTGCTTCAAACTATCAACCGTTTGTTGAAAAAAGTCAACCTCTTTTGTAAAAGAGTCGACCGTTTGCCGAAGCCCAATGTCTACTTCAAAATTGCTGAAGAAAATTGTTAACCATTTCCTTCACTGACATTCTATAATGACTAGTTTTTGCAGACTTTAACGATTATAAATGGCTAGCTTTTCTTCAAGCTTTGGAAAAATCTATAAATACAGCCTATGGATGCGAGAAGACTAATGAATAGAAATGAAGTGTTAAAAGCTTATTATTGTGTTAATCATTCTCATTAGTGCTTAACCTTTCATTTTTCTCTCAAAAGACTATAGATATCATTTGTATTAATTTGTTTGACCCGTTGTGTTTTCATTTGAAAGACATTATAATTGAGAGTGTCAATTTTCAAATAATCTCTTTGTAATTCATTCTTATAATTCCTAACGGTTGTGTTAAAGGGCTTATCAGGTTATTGGTAGGAGATTGTATTTTCTAACTGTTTATGTTAAAAGATAAGTTGGGAAAAGGCTCGCTATCATTATTCTTTAAGGAGAGAGAGTTGCGACCTAGAGGTAGCCATTAAAGGTTCGATTTTCCTTGCCACCATGAAGCCTCGTGAAGAAAAAGTAATTACGAGGAAAACCAAAAGAGGGTGCGGGCCTTCATTTGCGGTCTCCATTACTGCCAATGTAGTGGTTGGCCCAATGAAGACAAGTTACTAGGGGGGAAAAAATAAGACCCAAGATTGTCGGAGAAAGAGATGTGACTTGTTGGAGAAGATGACATTTGGCTAATAGTGTGGATTTATTTAATAAATGTGAAATATTAAACAACCCCCCCCCCCTCCCCAAAAGAAAAAGGTTTGATGACTAACATTAACCAAGGAGGTCCAACTTCTCTTTTTCACAAGGAATTGGTCTAGTGGTAGGGCTCTTCCCCTATTCTTTGATTGACATTAAGTTGGAAAGAAGAGAGAATACACTTAGATTTTCACATATTAAGAAAAAGAAAGCATCAAAGGGTCAAGGTAGAAGAAGATGACCATAAGTAAAGCTTCATAGATAATGACGAGGCTGATGGTCTTGTATTCAATGCAAGTCAATTTGAACACTTATTTTTGAGATATGAAGTGATACTTGGGCATTAATGTATTATATTGTATGTTATATAAATATAAATATATAATACATTAATATAGAACATCATTATAGTATCAAAATTGAATATTTAAATAATATATTTTTTTTTATTTAGAATGAAAATAAAGTTAGATTCTTGATATCAAACTGGTATAGGAGAAATTTTAAAATTCCTAATAATGTTAGGTTAGGAATTTGTATTCTCAAAATTGAGTTTTAAGTAAGTTTTCCATAAAAAGATTTTCGTGGGGGGTTGGGAATCAATGTTTCTCATGGACTTGGGAATGTTTTTAACAAAGAAAAAGATTAAAATACCCCTTATCCTTTTATAATCCCATACAAACATATTAAATATATTATATATATATACATATATATATATTTATATATTATAATATATTTATATTATTTATTATAAAATATTATATATATTAAAGTAGATATTCAACCAACATAATATTATGTATATATATTATATTTATGATATATATACATATGCATATATGTACATAATGTATAAAAAAATGATATTTTTTTTACTTATGTTTAAATCTAATCAAACATAAAATTACATAAATTTTGAGATTCAAAATTTTTTAAGAATATTCACAAGAATTATGAATCTTATGAATTTAAAAATTTTTCCCATACAAAATGCCAAAAATTAGAGAAATGATTTGTCGTTTGTATCTGACGCAGGCTAACACCCACCCTCTTTCAATTTGTTTACCTTGGACAAATGTTATGTTGTATGACACGGAAAATATAATAAGTGGATCCCAAGTGTCATGTTGATTAATCAAAAGAAATCAATAATAAGTTGAACCTGAAATGAATTTGATCTTGATTGATTAATTTTCTAAACATTGGTAGCTTCTACGAGTTGTCCTGAATTTCCCGGGAACCATTTGGACCGCATTTTTCAGTTTACTGTGGCGACCGGCGAGTCTTTCTATCTATCAGTTTCCCGTATTCGAATGGATTGGGCTTACGAATTGGCACTCTCTGGAACCAACGCATGGGAATCGCAAGATCACCACACGGTCTCGGCTAACTTTTGGTTTGTTTGTACCCATCATTCATACATACATACATTCCTACATATTTCTTTTACTTTCTGAATCCTGCATTCGTCTCTTCGGTTTTACTTTTTAGGGGTTTGTTTATTCATTTTCCACACAGGATAGCCAAAAAGCTGGGCTTTTCTTTTCTTCTTCTTTTTTTTTTGGTTTAGTTTATTTGGTAAACTTATTCATCTGAATTATGGGGGAAATATTTTGTTTATTTGATATGTCAGAGTACTGTGTTTTGGATGAAGTTACCTTTGGGTGGCCACGAAACTTGAAAGAGCTTCTTGCTTGCTTCAAGACTCTGATGAAGAGCTACTTCTTTGGTAAATAGGTTTCCTTCATATTGGAGAACCTTTCTTTTAAGTCTAGTCCTTTACCTTTTGCATCCCCATTTCTGATTTCCGGCTATTGGTTGCATATTAGATGTTTGGAAAATTTAACACCCATTTTGTGTAAATAATTAATTAGGTTAGTCTGCTTGGGATATCCGTAGATGAAGATTACTCCTTTCCCCGGAAACAACAGATTTACATGATTCTGACAAGGTTAATTATATTTGGTTGTTTACCATTACTGCTCAAAATGGCTTCTTGAGGACTCCTGACTTTATGCAGCATAGATCCCGAATTTACTCATTTCATAACAGATTGGTTATGTACTTTATGCTCTTTAATCCTGTAGCCTTAGATCCTGATATCAATCCAAATTGTTTGCAGGGTGTGAGATGTGGTCTTCAAACAAAAGGAACAATTATTGAGCATATTTTCTGTTTCCCGTAATGGATTGAAAATTAAATTATATGCAACTTCTTCATGCTCTAATGCTCCAGCGAAAAATTTCTTGTTTTGGCCTTTTCTTCTTCTAGTTGAATGGAAGAGATACCATACCTTAGCTCACATTGCTCCAGTCTCTTTGATTTCGGGGAGATTATTTTTTTCACAACTAGTTTCAGGAGAAATTCCCTTATACATGAAGTTAAGGATCTTGCTTTTAAATCTAAGATCCTTTGTTGTTGGCTAGCTACATCTTGACCATAATTTTTCAATTATGTTTTTTTTTTTTTCAACAACATCGATTCCAGCTATTGATTGACCATATATATATATTTATATATCTTTTCTCACTGCATTTTTTTCTGAAAATGAGTTATCAAAAATAATTTATTCAATGGTTTCTTCTCTTATCTAGTATTGCATGCGTTGAATCTGGTGTTGAAACTGCTAATTGTTTGTTTTCTGCTTCTCTAAAATTTGGGTCAGAAGGCATGCGCAAATGCCATACGACAAGTGACAGCAACAACCTATCAATCCTTAATCCTATAAAGTAAGGTTAGGCACATAAATTCTAGGTTGCCCATCATTTCTATCTATAGCTATATCTTCTGTAGGACTCTTATAACTCAGTGCAAATGTTGTATAACATGTTCAAATATTTGCAGAAAATGCTTTCTTGTAATTGTTGTCAGCCACCATTTTATGTAAAAGTTTAAGCTGTTAGATAGAGGGTTTTTATCTTTTATATTATCATTTTTACTCTGAATACCCTTTACCATGGCATCTGTGTTGTGTGTGTGTGTGTAAAGATGTTGAAGCATTTACAGGCTTCAACTCAAACAAGTTTTCTGTCTATAATTTATTGGCTATTGGATTGTTATCTGTTACTTCAAGGCTACTATGATTATTTCTAACACAGGCAAGGACAAAAGAATGTGGAATAATCTTGTGGCATTTAATGCCAATGCCAATTTAATTGTTCTAATGGGCTTCTACATGGAATTTTCACCAAGTTACTTCATTTAGGTGACTAGTAATTATGAACAGAGCATAGTTTTGAAGTTGTAATGTTAAGTTACTTTATTCAGAAACCAATTCTATTGCAAACTTGGGTGTGTGTGCCGGGGTAGGTGGTAAGAACTACTCAACCTTTTCTAAAACACTATAAGAAACAACACACTTGGAATGATCCAAACCCTTGAGAAATAATTGCTGGGATGGCTTTGAGAATATTGATATCTTTCTGAATTTCTACTGGCATTTTACTGAACATTTTCAACGAAGTTCAATGAATCATTTACGTATAAAATTTATTACTTTGTCAAATCATAAGAACCTCAACCTTTTACTGCACGAATTAGTAGCTGCTATATAGTTTTATCACTTAGTGATGTAAAAAATTTTCTAAAATGGAGATGCACTGTGCCTAAGGAGCCATCATATCCTAACTAATTGATTGATCTTGGAAGATGGAAATAGGTGGAGTGCTCAAGGAATATCCTGTATCTGTTTGATATTAGGATACTACTGAATCCCTTGCAAAGACCAGATGAAATGTGTGAGACATTACATTCTTTTCTCGTTATTCTTTCCTTCAGCCTGTTCTCCGAATAGATTTAATCACACACGGCAGATTGAATGGCCTTTTTTCACTTTTCATTATGTTGGTTTCACATTATTATTATTATTGTCATCATTGCTGTTATTGCCATTCTAGTCCAATATGACCAATGAGGGCGTGCACTTCTCTTCAAAATGGGTCCAGAAGGCACAGCCAGTAGACTTGTACAGATCATATAGTGAAATAATGTGTTTCTGATTTGGGGTTTTATTTTTCAATAATTATACATATAGTAGTTGATTATTCAAATTAATCAGGTATAAATACAATTCCAAAATCAATAGGCCTTTCTTTCTTATTTTTACTAAAACACCAATATCTAAACTAAGATGTTACTTTATTGTTCTTTGTTAAGCTTCCTTCTTGAGAGAACATTAAGAAGACTCATTCACAAAAAGAAAACTTCATTATCCCTTTAAATTGTTAAATTCACCATTTTAGAATGAAAATTTACCCTATTTCTGGAATGTGTAGTTGAATGCCTATTTCAGTAGGTTATTGATGTTCTTTAGGTAATTTTGTTGTAAACCTGACTTTGTGTGAGGTATAGGCTGAGTGGAGCCCTTTGCAAATATAGCAAGAATCAAGTTTGCAACTGTGACATCTAATGGGACCTAAGGGGACACCCATACAAAGGAAATGGAGAGATTCCTCTTCTAGGACAATGGTAGTTGAATGTGCATTAATGGAGAAACCTCCTTATTTATAGGTTTAGTGAATCTTGGCACCACAAATTATTCATCTTTTTTAGGAGATTGGTATTGGTCAACTGAATGGTGATTAAGCATGCCTAGCTTTTGCATCCAAGTTTGGATGAATGTCTATCTAATTGTTAGCACTCATGTTAATGGGCATCAAATGCTGAAGGTCTTATCTAGCAGCTTATTGCATTGGTGACCTCAGGATCCTTTTTTCTAGATGCTTCTTAACTCTGATCTCCATTCTTCAATGCCTAATGGTTTCATGCCCATGTGTATAAGGTTTCTAGAGCAGTCCTCCAATATTGGTTTCTTAATATGGTGAGGTATGGCTTGAGGATGGGTGCTTAAAAATAGAGGTATTGAACTTGATGCGAGATGACTTGAGCATTATCTCTAGCTGGCTACCTTCTTTATCATCCATTCTCCAGAATGAGGTTGATCATCTACATGTCACCCTCATGAGGTTGGCACATGGCACTTAGAGCATGTTGAGGCATGCATATTACCTTTATGAGAATAAAACATAGGCATTGGGGAAGTCTATGGCCTTGTCAAAGTTAGCATGTGATCAATTGAAAGCACCACCACATTGATCCCCAACAGAGAACATGACAATTGGTGGCATTATGTTTAAGCTGTTATTTGATTTTTTTGAGGCAACATGATGTCTTATTGGTTGTTTCCCTCAACCATCAAGGAGATGTGACTTTCATTTTCTGAAATTATCCGAAGGACTTGGAAACTGATTTTACCCTTTGCCTTCAAAGTGTTCTTGGGTTGATTGAAAAGAAAACTGAAGGTAGTGGTTGGAGGTTTGAGGATGAAGATTCTTGTTGGTTGAGGAGATTTGACCTTGAGCTGGGACCCTGCCAGACCCAGCTGTTGCCTTGTTTGAACTTCTTATATTGGAATGTTGTTCTTTGTTCAAAAGTATGCTTTGAAATAATTCATCATGGCAATAGTTATAGGTTGGTCATGGTAATAATGATAATAATTAATTCTTCTGTCCCCAGTAGAATTCTAGATCAAATCAAGGGGTGTTTTTATGAGAGTTATGAAAACTTTGTGATGTGTGAAGGGATTGGAATTTTGGACACTTAGGGTTCTGACCATGAGAATCATATGAAAAATCTTTTTCTTCTGGCGATACACCGTTTGATGGGACTAATGGCTCTATGATATTTAAACAGACTCAGAAGATTATTCTTGATAGATCTTGCCCTCTAATACCCTGGTAGTAGAGTGGGGGGATGACGTGCATGTTGTAGTATAGATAAGGTTTGATTCTTCCAGTGAGGCTTTGATGTAAGACAGATCTGGAATCCTACTAATATTGACTGATTTGAGGCTTATGTGGGTTAGAACACCAGGGAAAATTGTAGAAAAGGCTAGGGTTTTGATATGCTATGGGTTGGGACAATTTAGAAGTAAAATATGGCTCCAAATATGAGCTTTGAGGGATGAGAATATGGTTGGAACTAGAGTTACGAAAATAAGAAGATGAGATTGAAAGATTAGAGAGAAAGAGAGAAATATCTTCTAAGCATCATGCCTAGGGTTAGAATTGCATCTCACAATTCAAAGAAAGCATCAACACTTGGGGAAAACTGAAATTATTCATTCACTAATGAGAAAGAGAGATTGCAATAATATTTATAGAGTTTAGTAACCTTATTCTTACTAAGACTAGGAAATCCTTTCCTATTAGGAAGCTAAACTAAAATGGAAATCTTTCCTTTTCCTATTAGGAAACTGAACAATATGGATCCTTCCTTTTCCTATTAGAAAACTAAATAAAATCTAAAACTATTAATAATGTGATTAGGAAAAGACTCAATAAAATCCTAACATAATTAGAGTTACCAATAAAGACTTTAGGAAACATTATCAAAATTAAGCAAAGCTTCTAGGAGGGTTTTTTCTCATAAAAGCATCCCAAAGTCAATGTTTGGGCCTTAGAACCAATTTTAAGATGCTTCTTAAAATTCTTTAGAGGTTGCTTAGAATGTTCCATCAGGCTCACTTCATCTAGTGGCAAATGATACAATATTATAATGTCTACTCAAGAGGCCTGTACTCTTTTGGTCTTATCTTTTAGAGATTGTTTAGCTTTGAAGTAGGCAATTTGAGGCTGGATATGACTTTTGAGGATTTGGAGAAGCTTTAGGGTGGCATGGATGCAACAGGCTGGAGAAGCCCTTATGGTTGGTTCTTTGGTGTAGCTTACTTATCACACTATACCTATAAGAGGGCTCTAGGAAATGGCTAAGCACAAAATTGTTCACCCACCTGACCATATCGACTACAAACCTTTTTACTTACCACACTAAATTGTTGCTTATGTGAGGCTCACTTGATCTAGTTGTGCCCTCCGACAAGTTTTGTGCTAGTTTGGGCTACAACATGAGCGCCCTGTTTAGCATACAACACAATGAGGGAATCATCTGGGAAGATGGCAGAGATTGAGCTTGCACTTGAACCCTAAGGAGGATGCAGTGAAGAGCTGGTGTAACAAAGAGAGAGAGGAGATTATGCAGATACTCTAAATCTAGCAGTCATGGCAGCTGGATTTGCATTAATGGAAAAACCTACATCTATATGTATAATGATTGGGCACCAAATCATTATCTTCTTTTCTTGAAAACCTTTCTATCAGTTTGTCGGGTGGGGACTTAGATATGCTTGAAAAATCTACTTGTCCAATTACATTTGGACAGCTAGTAAGCTTCTGGTCACAGAGTCCTCCAATACTTGCCTTGAAGTTTTCATAAATCTAGCCTCCATCTCACAACTATCTGGAGGCCCCATGAGTCATGACATGGCATTTCAGGCTTCTATACACAAAGTGACAGTGATCGACAATTTCAGAATTGTTTTAGGAGAAAAAAAGGAAGATTAGATGGCAAGGAGCCTAATCAGCATACAGTTGGTAGTTGTTTAGCATTTACAGAATTTTGGAAATATAGTGCTTTTAAAATTTTGCTTTTCATTCCCTAATTGGGTCATCTCTCTTATATATATAGAAGAGAGATGCATGGACTATTTACATTGTTATTGCTATTGGTTATACATAATTCAGATTGGTTTCTCCTGCTTTTCGTTACAGTTCTTCTCCAAGACCTAGTTTTACCATATGGTGGCATCATGAATCAAATGATGCGGTGCTTGAATAGAATGATAGCCTCAATAGTAGATACCTCAAGTTTTATCTAGTGACTGACATTCTTTACTTCACATTCTTTAGAACAATTTCAACAATACATGTGTTGCTTTTATGTGGCTAAGCATAGGGAGGAAGCCTAGTGTTACTTTTATGAGGCTGACAAGTAATTATCATTGAGAAGCATTCTACATTTTTCAGTTGTGATAGGAGGCACCTGGAAGGCTAATATGGTTGACGTGAGTTTTTTGAGCTCGGCTTTAGCCTTCAGTTCTATTTGTAGAAATGAACTCTATTTTGGCATCAAATCTGCAGGTGTATTACTTTTGAAATCAAGCCTCTTAATATCTGTAGCTTCAAGTTTGAAATGTGCTACAGACAGAGCTGCTTATAATTTCCAAAGTCAGCATTGGTTTAAATTTTGAACTTGGAGACTTAATTGTTATGCACATGTTCTGGCATCTGATACATATGTAGATTTAAAACAACTAACAAGGAAATATGAGTTAACCGAATGTAAGTTTTAAGGATTGGAATCACCCAACCAACCTAGTTAACAGTGTCAATATCATGATTAAGTTAGTGCATTTATGTGTTGATCAATTATATGTCACAATGTAATACAGAAACAAACACACAAGGCCACAAGGCACAAGATTTATCATGGAAAATCTTTGCAGGTGAAAAACCACAGGACTCTTGTCAAAGGACATAACTTAGAACCACATCCAAGTGGAAAGAGTGCCCCTTAAGTACATATCCATGAATTCAAGGGCATCCTCCTTATACTGAGCAATCATGTAGCAGATCACCACAATGAGGATCCCTAGAAGTGGTTCATATCTTAGTTTGATATTGGTGGTGAACTAAGGGCCAGTTCCGGCAGAGAATGATAACTGCTCCTCTGACAAGTGACCAATTGAATGGAATTAATCAGAACTTTGGGGGGGAGTGATAATAGGTTGGGGAGCGCAAAGGGGTGTAGGCCACTGAGGTATGATAAAGGGTACTTTTGTAATTATGGCCGTTGGTGCAGGGTGTACCCTATTTCTGATGTACTGTAAAGATTGCAGCTGCTTTTTTTTTAAGACATGCATACCAACAAACCATGTAAAATTCTGTATTCCTTTTTCCCCTTGCTTTTTCGTCCCATTTGTAACCAACTCATGCTTATAGATCCCTGTTCTGACAGGTTATTTAATACTTCATCAAGTATTCCACTTAGAACTAAACAAGGTCCACCCACTCACGTTTATCATCTTTTCTATTGTGATCTTCACCTTCATCATAAGGTTTTTCAACAGACAGAACAAGGTGCTTTCTCTGAATTCACAGATCTGTTTAAACCTACCCCTGATAATATCTATGCCCCTTATAGTCCAAATGATCAAGAACTGATTTCTTGGTTTGGAAAGTTGTTTAAATCAGTTTCTACCTCACAGGACTTTCCTTGAGTGAGTTTCAAGTGGAACTCTTTGGTTTCTTGATTTTTGATGTGCATCATAAGTTCCCTCAGCCCAAAATATATCCAGTCGAGCTGAACTACTCTTATGAGCTGACTCTTCGCAAGCTTGTAAGTAGATCTCTAGGCTACTCTTTTCAGTTTTGTCTTCCATCACTAATTCACTTGATTTCTTCCCACCCAATTACATTCATGATCAATGAATTTCATCAGCACTAGAAATCCTTGCATCCAATCTGTGGGAAGTTCCCACGTTTAGTGGGCAAGATCCAAGTTCCTTTGTCCTGGATGAAATTCACAATTTTGACTTGGCAAAGTGGACCCATTTAGAGGTGGTGAAGTTAGTCTCTTCAAGTTTAAGTTTAAAATGTAAATTTTTTTTTTGGGGTAAATTTCTATTTCCCCCTTGCAGTTAGGTGAAATTCATGATCACATCCTGTGTTTTGGAAATATCCCTATTACCTCCTTACATTTCAATTATGTCAATATCTGTTAGAAAATTGCTGATGTGGCAAATGGGCCCTAAAATAATTTACCAATAATCCCACAAATGCCCTATCTTTTAACAGGAGGAAAAAAGGAAAAGTTGTAAAAAGATTAAACAAAAAAAAATATATTAATAAGGTTTAAACTTTGTGCATCTTATTTTAAAGTGATAATACAAAAGTGATATTGATATTGGTAATATGGTACTACATAAGGGTAAATTAAAATTTAAAATTCTAGTTAAACTCAACTTATTTTATTTAAAATTTTGTCTAAACAAATTAAAAATTAAACCATAATCATCAAAAAAATTATTTTAATTTTTTTATTTTTTTACATGTGAGTTACTCGTCTAATATATATATATATATATATGCATAATTTTGAAAACATAAATTTAAAGAAAAAAATATCTATAGATAAACTTTACACATAAATATTTAATCTTGTGAAGCAAAATGGATAAATATTTGTTTCTTAACAAGAAAAAGATACACAACAAAAAAAAAAGGAAATTGATGAGAAATAGTAAAATATGATATTAATTATAAGAAACTTAGGTGAGTCCACATATATTCTGGTTACTATAGTGTATGATTAATTTATTTTGATAAAAAATATATAAAATATTATGCTAAAGGATGATGCAATAAATTTAAACATCTTACAAGTTCATAATTATCAAACAATTAATACAAAATTATATGAACATTTATACTTTGTTAATAAGGATGGGCAATATAGTCTTTTCCTAATCTTCGTTAAAGGATACTGACAGAATTGAACCCGGGGGGGGGGGGGGGTAATAAGGGTATTTCCAAAACACAGGAATGTAATCACCAATTTCACCTAACCTTAGAGGGGAAATAGTAATTTACCCTTTTTTTTCCTACTTAGCAAGGTCAAAATATAAATTATGTTAAAAGCTATTTTTTCATGTTAAAACTGAATCTGTTAGTTTTTATTTTGCCACTAATTAATATTTCAGGGAAAATTAAAATGATTAATTTTGTGGTTCACATTGCTTTGTATTTGCAAAAAGCTTAATTATTATCACAAAGTACACTTCTTGTTAACTCTTAGCTGCATAAGCCAATGCCTTTGAATAGGAATTAGTTTAATTTGTTTCGTGCATTCATTTACACATGATATTGTTATAATGCAAATACACTTGTAGATTAGTGTACTTATTATGCTGCTTGGGATGCTCGTTGGTCTACATGATTTCTCAGAATAGCTACTTGGTGCTTAAATACTATCTTGTTGTGTTCTAGGACAGATCTGTTATGTGTTTAGATAGTCCAATGACAACATATTTGTTCAATGGAGTATTGTTTAATTAACAGCAAGAAAAAAATCAGTACTAACAATTTAGTGGACATTTTCAGTAATTGAAATTGTTCATGCTATTTAGTACAAGCACTGAAATATAATCCTGAAAGCCACAACTAATCACACTGAGTGAGGTGAAAGAAGGACACCTCTTTTATTCTTCTCTTTTTACTTGATGTCATCACCAATTCCATCACTTAAAAATAGCCAAGTAGTCACCAGCATACAGATTAAATGGCACATGAACACTTCTTACTTGAAAAGCATGACAGCATATTGCAACTTCTTTCAGCTTCTGCTGCTCTACAGCTCTAACACCAGGTCTACAATGTAAACCATAAGAAAGAGTCAGGAGCAGTTCTCATCATTTTAGTGGTTTCATGCATTCTGGGAGAAATAATCTCTAGCAAAGGGAAGTTGTGTTCTCCCATGCAAGTCACACTGCATATTAGGACTGTTCATACTTAATGACATCAGTAGATATATTGTATGGTTAAATGTATGAGTGGTGAGGCAAAAGATTTAAAGTTATTTAGACAGTCCCAAATTGCAATGAGTATAATATATGCACATATTTATTTGTTTTTTATTGTATCTGACAATAGATGCTCTTGAATGATTTTAATTGAGATGTTTATAAAGCATGAGATGGAGGTGCTTTTATACTTACAGTCTGCATCAGTTTTGATCCAGTGCTCCCTTTTCTGTGTCAATCCACTGCTGTTGAGCCTCTTATTGGTTGGGTTGATGTTGGTGATTTCCTTATTAAACGAAGCTCTGTTGTGTTGGCCCTGCAGAGTCAGATTTCCCTTGTTACAGCCACCATTAATGGAACATTTCTCCATTTCACAATCATGTGATTTTGTGAACTCTTCTGCTGTTGATCTTTCAGGATGGACCTTTTTGTGGAACATTCTTAAAACCTGCATGACACAGGCTCACACATAAGATTTTAAAAAAGGCAGTAACAATGTTTTCCTACTGGTTATGAAAAAATTATTAAAAAAGGCAATGTTTTTCTACTGAATTGAAGGTGTTTCCACTTCCATGTATGGTGGTATGCATCACTATTGCCCAGGAGCCTCTCATTCCCTCCTTACCCCACCCTCCCCCCCCCCCCCCAAAAAAAAAAAAAAAAAATCTATGAGACTGCCAAATCTCATAGAACAAAATCTCTGAGCCATACAAGTACACCTTAGCATCAGACTTGGTAGATGGAGCTTATATGCATTAAATCACATGGATAGTTCCCCATAGCATGCCAATTATAATTGGATTTGATAGGACCATTCTGATGTGACACCAATAGGGAATGCACAGAACAGGGAAACACTAATGAAAAAACTCTCCAATATGGAGTTTTTTTTTCTGGTAAAGAAGCAATAGATTAAGCAGTTTGTACCATCTGATTCAGTCAAAATGGTTTTCGCAGCTGCATGTCCTTGAGCTTCATTCAGTAGCACTACATTTTAACATTTCAATTTAACAAGACTGCAGGTCTTAAATGACATGTTATGTTTATCTAATATATAATGACCACACTAGTGAAACCTACTGTTTGATGGGCTCTCAGAATGTGTAGTAACAACGAGGTTACCTTGGGGAGTTTCCTCTTGGGAGGAACAGGATCAGCAGCTGGAGGCGCGCAGCTTTTTGAAGAGCAATGGAGTGTTTTTAGCATCTTCCTGACTAGACGCTTAGCATATATTCCCTTGGTGTGGTTCTCCACTTTCTCACATTTACTTTTGAAATGTTCAGGTGCTATGTTATTCCCCTTAAACAGCTGCTCCAGTGATGTCCTTTCTTTCTTTACCTGTGTGCTTGTTTCAGGCAGTTCAATTGCAGAGTTAAAAAGGTATCCCTGCAGTGGACACACTGCAGAATCTCCACACTCTTTGGTGTCCATGCCTTCAGTTTGCTTTTCACAGAGAGTAATGATGCTAACATGACTGCTTCTCTCTGGTGATTCATCACCCACCTCTTTAGCTTCAGCTTGAAGGAACTTCTCCAGCTCATCACTGATAAGCTTCAAATCATTCTCAGTTACGTCTGTTTCTTCCTTGGTCATTTTCTCAAAAGGCATGGGAAATGTTGGTGTTGAAGGCTCTGTGCCAATCAGTTCTGATCCAAGGGTTCCAATCGTGAGAAAGCCATCAAAAGGTGTATTTATCATAAAATATTTCTCTTCTTCATGAACCTCCTCCGTTTTCTTGTTATTGAGCTCTTCACTGGAAATTTTTTGGCATCCCCCTTGGACTTGCCTTGAGTTTGCATGGCTGAAGGTTGGCTTTGGATAGTATTGTTGTTCATAAGCCGGAGACTGAGCTGAGAAGTGTGCACATGAATTCCCTGGAACCAGACAGCAAAAGCAGTTTTTAACAGTACTTATGGCTGGTGTTTACTATGGTGTCCTTTGCAGTAAATGGGAATAGGAACCAATGAAGTTGCTGCAATCCTCCATTACACATGGACTTTTTTGTGAGGGAGATAGAACTGGAATGACCTAATATAATGTTATCATAAAGCGACCATAGCACAGGTTGACGCCATCTTTTAGGACCATTTCTGCAAACATGGAATGTTGTAGTTTCTTTCTTAAGCAACTCTATATATAGTCAGGAAAAACTCATTACATTTAATTCAATTCCTTAGATGTAGTCTCAGAAATAATAAAGAAGGCAATTGGATGGTGAAGAAAAAAGAAATAAGGAAAGAAGAGAGGGAAGTCTTAGTAGGAATTAGGTGAATAAGAAGATTAAGGATTTGTTTTAGTGGGAATTAGAGTGGATAAGGACAGTCAAAGTACCATTTGTGAATTCTTTGAATGGTTCGATGCTATTCTGCCTTAGTTTACGGTGCACCCAGCTCAGTATCTGCAAGATTTTCAAATTAAAAATAAACTAAAAGAGTTGATGATGTCTCAAGCAAAAGAAAGAGTTGATGATGTTGATTCTAAATTTA
The DNA here is from genome assembly GCA_036245055.1 of Diospyros kaki. NCBI lineage: Eukaryota > Viridiplantae > Streptophyta > Magnoliopsida > Ericales > Ebenaceae > Diospyros > Diospyros kaki. The sequence goes on from BSEG01000016.1 coordinate 40,151,179, forward strand.
GAAGAATTTTGGACTCACCTTCATCTCCAACTTTCTTATTGAGGGCTTGACAATAGATTGCTTTCTTTGTTGAAGGAGACACGGATAGAGATAGGCTAGGGAGAGGAGTTTTAAAAGGGAGAAGACTTGGAAATGGTGTAAGAGGGAACCATGGAGGTTGCTTTCATCATAATGGTTATTGAATAGGAATCCAGTGATTGCTTGAATGTTCTCAGATAGAGGTGATCAGAGAAATACATAAAGAAAGATACAAGATCTTGATTGCCATTTTTGTCACGATCAAATTGTGTAGGCAAATTGAGTGGGTTTGAGACCCACACGTTGGCAACCATCTGCCTTAGTGGTTGTGTATACTTGGAGTTTGGTTGCATAATACATTTTTGTTTGTGCAGTTGGCCATTTGTCAAGGCAAGTGAAAAAACAAGTGTACAATATGATGAATTTGCATGCATCAGGGTGCAATAGAGTATTCAACTGCTGAAGGATACAGATGATGAGAGAGCAGATAAGAGTTTCATCAGATCCATTTGGACCCTTTTTTTTTCTGCATGCAAACATGTTGAGCATGTAATCTATCTTGAATTATTCTATGAGGTAGTAGTGAGAAGAAGCCCACCATTAAGTGTAGGGCTATAAAAAATATATTAGATAGATGTGTTGATTGCAAAGATGATTAAAGTCTACAGATATTTTAATCAATGGGGTCACCTAGGGGGACTGATATGCGTCTTCAAAGGTTTTGGTAGGTCAAACTTTAGGGTGAGACTTTCCTCGAGAATCCTTATCTGCCTCAGCCAAGTGGCTGCGACTGCTTTTGATTGATGAATGCTAATACTTCACCAGGAATGCTTTTGAATGCTATAGCTGATGGTAAACAAGCATAAGATATCTATATATATTTTAAAAAGAGTGTAAGAAATGAAAGACCCATTGCAAAAATGTTTACCACTAAAATATTTTGTGTAAAATTTGTCAGAATTATCATTTTCGATTAATGAAGGTAAAATTGTTGTAACTGCATGTAATTAGTGTCAGAAACCAGCTTAAAAATTTTGTAGTTTCAACATTTGGCTTTCATTTTTCTAGCACTTAAAAATTTCCAATACTTGCAGGTAGGTATGCTAGCTTCTAGTTCTTATATTGAAAGTCATTATCCTTGATTGAATGATTTTCATGTTTTTTATTACCATTTTTAGTTTTGTGCTGCATTGAGGAATTATTACTCAAATTATGCTTCTAGTTCTTCTAATGGAATCTCTTATCCTTTGTTGAAAAAACTCACGTTTTTTATCAAGTATTCTGCTGCATTGTAGATGGTGTTGAAACTTTATCACATAATTCTCTCACTAAAACCTAGAGAGTTGCATTGGGAAGGGCATCTGGCGTCAAATTTTGCCACATTGTTCTTTTGGATAGATTTGTACTGCCAATGTGATCGGATAAGGTCAATTGACAAAATGAATGCCATGTTATGGCAACCATAACTTAGGATAAGGTGCAGTATGATAATGATAGTATTGTGTTGCATTGATGAATTATTACTCGAATGTATTTTGGAACGGTTTCTTTTAATTATACGATGGGTTTATAGACGGTTGTTATTGCTGTTTTTTTATCATAAAGCTGAACTCTATTTTGAGAGCAGTGAACCAAATGCAGAGAGAGTATAGTTCACTCTGCAACCTAGTTTTTATTTATATGTAGATTATAGTTCTTACACTGGCCTGTACTGTAGTCTCTGGAAAGATTCGAGCGCCGGAATGACTCTCTTCTCCGAGCTGCCATCAGAAAGCAGTAGCCTGTGCTGATGATCATGGAAAGGTCTTTTCCCATAGAGGAGCCCATGAAGATAGAGCTGTCGGTTTGGAGTAAGCTTTGTATGCCCCACGTCCATTCCTGAGCACAAAAGTGCACCAAGGAGAAAGCAACTGCAAGCTTACTGACAAAGCCTTGTAACCTTTCTTGATTTCAAGTTATTGTTTTTACTTTTTCACAAGCCTGTTCATTTTTATACAAGGTAACCACCAGTATGCCATTGCTTGTGTGCAACGTGTCCATTGGAATAGACATCAGATTCGTAGATAAAGTACAGTGCTTACGTTACTATGCCCCTCGTGTAGATCTCGGCCGTTCTAGGGAGGCGGCCTGTGGCCTCCATCAACGATAAATAACCTGTTTGTTTAATTTCTGCTTGTTTAACAGCAGATAAAGGCTTCATTTATTGTTACTGTACTGTTGGTCATGTCGTTCCTTTCTTTGCCATCCCATTTGTTAGGAATTTAGATCGAAAACAAACTATAATTAAACTATTATTATAAACGTGAACATAGAATTTAACGTGAAAAATTTAAATTAAGAAAAATCATGGGTAGAAAAAATAAAATATCATTAATTTGATATTAGTATTATAAAAGTGATATTGTTGCATTAATTTCAGGTATTGGATACTTATTTATAAACTTAAAATTTTCTGTAAATATACACAAAGATATTCTATCTTGATCAAAAGATGATTCAAGAGAATATTTCTCTAAATAAAATAAATTTTAGTTAAAATTAAATTTAATAACATTTTAATCACGATAAAATATAAATTTTAGACTACAATTATAACACTATCTTTTATTCCGCATCTTGTGCATCTTCATTTGATGATTATTTATTAAAATCGCCCTTTGGAGGGGAAGGGTGGATTGTATAAGAAATCATATGCCACAATACAAATGTCTGGCTGTTGAGAAGTTCACTCAGTCTTCTGTGTTAAATTTAATTATGATGAAAGGGCTGTTGGATTGACTTGTTTGGAGGTAACCCAGTGTGAACATTTATAGAATTCACCCTTTCCTAATGTGTAGATCCTACTGACTGTCCATGGTCTATTAGTAGGATTCTGTCGGATAACTGTTATTATTCAATCTTATTTTTCTCATTATATACCAGTAACGTTCGCGTGTGCCATACTTGAAATATTCTAGGTTAGGCAGCGTTTGGCTTTCACATGAAGGCGGGGAAGCTTAAGCCAAGCCTCCATTATTGGTTGCAAGTATAGAAATAGAAATGGTGGGGGTGGGTAGGGCCAGCCAAGGGATCCTCTGTTTAAGCTAAGCAACAATGGACTAACAAACGAGGCCTTTGCCACTTTCGGGAAGGCTGGAGACAAAGCGTGATTCGTCCGTTCCAATCCAATCCCCCACGCATGCTCCAAACAAACACTAACCATCTCTCGCTAAAGCTGTTGCCAGTCACTTGGGAACTTGGTTTCCAGTCCATTCCAGTCTGATTCTCCTGCCCCTCCAATTGGCTTCTGAATCTTTAAGATGACAGCTTTCGACTCACCCCATCTGTCTTCCTAATCTCGAAACTTCTCGAGAATTTGCTCCCACCATCCAAACTAATTTGTAAAGTGGTTGGATTGGAACTAATTTGGGCCCAAATGCAATAACATCATGTGGGCTGGATTGGATTGGATTGGATTTGGTCTTGAGCGAACGGGGTTGGTTTTGCACTTTAATTTAATATCATAATTGTGATAGGTTAACTAATGTAAGGGGCAAAGCCAGATAGGTCCCAAAATATAAAAATAAGAAAAAAAAAAAGGAGAAAGGGGGGGGGGGAATTGTAGTTAAATTTTATGTGATTTAGGTTAACGTATAGAAATTTCATGCGGGGTAAAAATAGTTTTGGAGGTATTTGTGGTTTTTTTTTATTTCTTAGATAACCTTTTTATTAGTTTTAAGTGAGATAATGCTAATTAAGTTATATTTATTTAATATTATGCAAATCAACTTATAATTATAATAAATAAAAAAAGAGAAAAAAAAAAAAGAAGAAGATACGACATTAGCAATGACAAGAAAGCTACCGTCGACAATACTACGAGGGAGGTACAAGACGAGAGAGAGAGAGAGAGAGAGAGAGAGAGAGAGAGAGAGAGAGAGAGAGAGAGAGAGAGAGAGCGTTCGTTTTGATCACCATGAAAGATGCCTCTAATCACCTCTCCACTTAATTGAAATAAAGAAAATGGGTGGTTACCAACAATGCTTTGATCACCTTTCTATTACCTCTCTATCCTTTTGCCCTTGTTGACATATGTTAAGGCAACATCCTGAAGATCGACAGTTCACCTTCATCAAGGTCATCATCGAGGTTGCCTAGCTAGTTCAACTCTAACCTTGGGTTTTGATTGCGAAGATAATGAATTAAGAGTTTGGTAAAGGATCGAAGAGCATGAGGTTAGCTAAGAAAGGTAATGATGTTAGGAAAAATAAGAAAATCTACGTAGGACAAAGTGTCAAGTCATCAAAGTCACTTTGGAAGTCAAACACTACATTGGAAGTCAAAACATCCAATCAACTCATGGTTTGACTTTGAATGTCCAAATCCCAAGCAAATTGTACTCACAAAATACCTGAAGATGAACAAGGTAAAATAACTTAATTCATGCAAAAGATGAAAATAGAAGCATTTTCCAAGGCAGAATATGGATAATCCTTATATGCATAATTCAAGGAAGACCTTTCTCCAAGCACTTTAAAGGCAATTTTGATTGGATAAACCTTTAATATGAGGTAATCCCTATGATTTAGGGAATAAATAAATTCAATTCTAACATGGAGAAGCACAAGATAGACATTTCAAATCTATGTGATGCCATATGTCCTAATCTCTATAAGCTTAAGACAAGGTTTTCCACACTTAACCAATCATTCCAATCCAAATCAATCTTGAACTCCCCAAACTATGAGGAATCAATTAATTCTACGTGACATAAGAGGGACTGTTAATTCTCATTGTGATCTTTATCATGAAGCTCAACCCAAAAAGTATAAAAAGGCCTCGAAGGGTGAGCCAAAGGTATGACTTCTATGTCCAAAGGTATTTTGTATTCTTATAGATATTGGTAATTTAGTTAATATCTTATTATAAATACTGGTAGTTTAGTTAATATCTTATTCTCCAAATTAAGTTTTCGACTAGTTGAATTTAGATCAAAAGTAGTTATAACACTCAGGATCGCTCATCAAATTCAACTAATAAGCTATAACTCCAAGTGAAGTCATTACCCTACCCCTCATCATGGGAACTAAACCCTAATGAAAGACTATTATGAAAAATTTTGTGATGATATGAGGGCTAACAATTAAAATGTTATTTTAGAAGACCCACTCTAAACACTCTTGAAATTGTTGTATCAACCTTCCATCTAAAGGTCAAGTTTTCAACCCCTAAAGGTGTGGGATGTTGAAGATCAAAACATGACAAAAGATTGCAGCCTTCAATCGAAAGAAATGACGATATCTAAGGACTGTCAACAATTTTTCTCCTCTCCAATCAAGGATATGATCCTAATGACAACAACTGAGTCAAGCCCTAGAGACAAACAAGCTTAGGGCAACTTTATCCACCAAAGTCATATAAACACCTTCGCAATTGCTTCACAACTATTCAAATCGCTCCACATGGTAACCATTATACATTCTCGATATAAATAGAATAGTCATCAAACATTGCCTAAAGCTTGACCCAAAGATAAAATCATGGTTCAAAAAAGGAGAATTTTCTCCATAATCAAATAAAAGGGCTATTAAGAAGGAAGTTGATAAGCTTTTAGCAACATGCTTCATTAGAGGAGCTAATTCTTCAACTTGGGTGTCTAATGTTGTCCTTGTGAAGAAATCTAACTGTGATTGAAGGATGCATGTAGATTTTATCAATCATAATAAAACTTTAAAAAACCCTTTCTTGTTCCCAAAGAATGATCAATTGGTAGATACAGCATCAGGTAACCAACATATGAGCTTTATGGATGCTTCGAGATGATGAAAAACATATAACATTTTGTCAAGGACTGAGAATTGTATTATTATATAGTCATGCCTTTCAATCTCAATGATATAGGAGTTAGTCACATACCAATGACTTATAAATGCAATGTTCAAGTCTCAAATAAGAAGGAATATGGAGGTCAACGTTGATGACCTCCTAACCTGAAATGTAAAGGTCGAAGATCATGTTAATGATCTATGGAAAACTTTCAAAACACTTAAGATGCTACAGAATAAGGCTCAACCCAAAGAAGTGTGCCTTTGTAGTAATGTCAAGAAAATTCCTTGGGTATACAGTGACACATTGGCGAAAAGAAGCAAACCCCAAAAAGATCGGGGCCATCCTCAACATGCTAGAACCCAAAAGTACCAAGTGTCTAATTACAAGAATCACAACCCACAAACATTTTAGCAAAATATTTCATAAAGTTGAATCCTCAACTATTAATGTATCTTTCAACGAGCAAACAAACCCTAAGTGAAGTATTAGTTCAAGAATATGGTAAGCATTAGTGACCTATCTACCATATTAGCAAAATATTTCATAAGGTTGAATCCTGATATTACATCGTCAAAAAACTTACACTTGCTTTTATGATGATGGCTTAAAAGACAAGGCATTATTTTCAAGTGCACACTATGGTTATCCTAACAAACATACCTCTCAGGAAAGTCCTCCAAAAACTAGATCTTGCAAGGAGAATGTTGGCATGGATGGTATAATTCTATGAATTTGATATTTAGTATAAGCCCTTGCTAACATTGAAATCCCAAATCCTGGCATATTTTATGTTTGAATTTACCAAGCCTAATCCAACTCCAGTTGAGAAAAAAACAAAGACAAACTCTGAAGTCTCAACCTAGTGGACTTTGTACTCTGATGGAGCATTAAGCAAGAAAGGCAATGGGACCAAGATATTGCTTAAAAGTCTAAAACGTAACACTTTCAAGTACACCCTAAGATTCAATTTCCAAGCAACTAATATTGAAGTAGAATATGAAACTCTCTTAACCGGACTTAAGTTGGTTTACGAATTGAAAGTGATAAACCTTAAGGCATATAGCGATTCCCAATTACTGGTGAACCAAATATTTGGCAATTTTGAAGCAAGAGATGTGAAGATGGTCAACTATTTATATAACGTATCCAAACTAATCTCCACCTTAAAGCAATTCGCTATTATTTAAATACCACGATCTCATAATGAACAAGAAAATGAGTCGTCACACTTGGCCTCATTATTAAAAGAAAGTTTGTTTGAAGACATTTGGCTAGAAACTTTAGCAAAACCCAATTTTAAAGAAAAGATCCAACCAGATTGATCCTATATTCACTTTTTGCAAAGGAAAACTTCTGAAATACCCCATGGAAGTCAAATGGATATGCATTAAAGTTGCCCACTATGTAATAGAAATGGATCAACTTTATAGAATATCACATAGCCTACCACTTCTTCAATTCCTAGGACCAAGCAAAGCTATCTACGTACTCTAGAAAATCCACCAAAGGAATTGCAAGCATCATCTTGATAGGAGGCTTCTTGCATTCAAAATCCTTTAACAAGGTTATTATAACCAACTCTATTTATAGAGGCTAAAGAACTAGTCTCAAACTACGATAGTTGCTAGAGACATTCAAACTGAATTCATCAACCATTGCAACTGATGAAGCATTTACCTTCACCAAAGTCATTCTATCAATGGGGCATCAATCTTGTTGAACCTCTTTCTCAAGTAATTGGTCAAAGGTGATACCTGATAGTAGTGTTTGGCTATTTCATTAAATGGGCAAAAGTAGAACCACTTGCAAAGATCATCACATGGAAGGCTAGAGACTTCTTGAATTAGCCAATCCTCTATCAATTTAGAGTCTTAGGCATTATAGTTGCAAATAATGGAATGCAATTAATAGACCTTTTGTAACATCCCAGTATTTTAAAAAATAAAAATAATGAATTTTTGTATTTGAGATGATTGATTGAAATTTGTGACTTTATGGCACACATGGGCGCGACTGGTATTGTAGAGGGTGGCGTGTGGCACACATGGGAGCAACACAGTGTAGATGGGAGCGGTCGGGTCCGCACATGGCATGCTAGGGTCCAAATGGGCCAAGCATGGGCCACATATGGCTCACTGGGGAGCGAGTGGGCAGGCAGAGGTGTAGATGGTGCCCTGGGGAGCAATCAAGGGCACACATGGCTGTGTGTAGCGCGGCATGGTTGAGTTCGAGGGGCATTCTTCAGGGTCAAGTCACCAGATGACTCAGATGGGTTTTGGGGACCTGGATGGGTTTTCAAGTCGAGTCCTCTAGTGACTCAAATGGGTCTCCAAGACCCGAAAGAGTCTTCGTGGCTAGAAAGGTCTATGGGGCTCCGCATGGCCACACATGGCCAAGGCGGGCACACTGATGGTCAAGTCTCGGGGTTTGAATGCTAGGAAGCTTTGAGGCCATATGGGCCTCCGAGGCCACACATGGCCACGCATAGCCAAGGCTGGCGATGAGTGTTTAGGAAAGGGACTCTCTCGGACATTCGGAAGACATGCATGCGTGCTGGTTGACGCACGAAGGGCCAAGAAGAAGGCACTGGGGCGCGACCAACCCTTTTTATAGGGCTAGCCACCTTGCCCTTTCTCTTTCCTCCTATGATATATTTTGATATATTTGGTTCTTTCCCTCGGCTCCAAAGGACGGTACCCCAACGAAAGAATGTCCAGCCACAAGCACGCTTCTCAAGGACTACAAGCATGCTTTTCAAGGACTAGGTACACGCATCTCGAGGACTGGCGAAACACTTCCCAATAACTATGGGCACGAATCCCAAGGACTTTTTCGGGAGCAACTATCCCAGAAACTATGCCACAAAAACAAAAATCAAGAAGCTCATTGTTTTTACTCAATTAGGGTTAATTGTCTAGTCAAATAGTCTGGAAGGACAATTTTCCTCAAACTATTTTGTTAGCTTGTTATAATCTTTTTTAACTAAAGGGGTGGGACGTGCTATGTATGCGCAAATAAAAAAATAAAAAGTTTCAAATGAAGGTTCACTAAATAGTATTTAACTATTGTAGTTTGATTTTTATTTTTTAGACAAAATTTTAAATAAAATAAATTTTGTTGCAGTGGTAAAATTGTTCATAAAATCATAAGTTTAAATCTTATTAATATTTATTTTTTATTTCTTATCTAAGATATTAGAGGGTCTGGAAATAAAAAAAATTAATATAACTTCACGCACTAAATCTAGTATTTACATATTTAACAGAATAGATGAGGAAGATAAAAAAATAATTTTTATGAATAACTGTACTTGGGATCATGAGTTTAAGTATTGTATGTTTTAATCTCTTTCTACTAATAATTAAGTTTAAAAGGTAAAAAAAATTAATAATCCACATTGTCAAGTGAAATTTTAGCTTTACTTGTCCTTTATAACAGTAAAAAAAAAATTAATTGCACAAAGAGACAAAAACATTGAAACCATCCGTCATCAAAGTCCCAAAACTTGAGTAATGTGATGATGGTTTATATCTTGTTATTACTCTGTGTGTGAAGGTATTCTAATCTTGGAACTAATCTTGTTCTAGAGTTAGTGGGATAGCCTCGCTTAAGCTTCCAACCTTTGAAGGCATTGTTGGAGCTCAACAGCTTGAGAGAATTCACCAAGCCAACTTTAATCTCCAGTTTAATCTCTTGGAGAGTCACCTTATTTCTATAAGCAACCATATTATTCTAATAAGACGAGACCAATGTTAGAGAAGGGAAAGTTTATATAGGAAAAAGAAAAAGTACAAAAAAAAGAGGAAAAATCTTTTTCCAGGACCTCATCTGAAGCCACCTCTGGAGCTTGAGGAGCCTCTTCTTTTCAGTCATTCCTTCTAGAAGGTGAAAAGGGTTTTTTTCAACCTTACCTCGAACATCTCTTTTGACCTTGGGGTGAGGAACTAGAGCCAATTCCCTGGTAAAGGCCTTCTATCAAAATGGACCACATTTAAAGGAGCGACAAGAGCCAAACTTATCTCCCCTGAATCGACCATATATAAAAGGTCCAGCTTCATCCTTCTTCTTCAGGGTATGCTGAATCAGCAACAACCGAGACCACAACACCTACTCCAAAGGTGTCCACATCTTCTCCGCAATAATATGATCTTTAGGAAACAATGGGAAGTCAAGATGCCAGAACACCTGAGAAACCGCAATAGAAGAAATCATGGGGAATGAGACCATACCTTTACTAGACTTAGAGAAAGGCTCCTCGACCCCTAGTAGCCTTCTAACCTTCAGCTACCCAAATGACACCCCCATTTAAGCCTCAGATGCCTCAAGCTTCAGGAACCTCCGTCACCTTCTTATACAGAACCATGTCCCAACAGAGCCGGCCCAACCAGTTTGGGGGCTCTAGGCAAATAAAAATTTGGAGGCTTTTTTAAAATTATTAATTTTTTATAAAAAAATAAATAACACATTTTTTAAAAAAAAATTTCATCATTTCATTAAATTAAAAAAAAAAGTTAAAGTTCAATCCACTACAAAATTTGTTAATTTTTTCTGTCAATCAATTATATAATTGATGTCATTTTTTATTTTTATTTATTAATTTTTTAAAAAACTTAAAAACATCGTTTAATTTACTAAATTTGTATTCAACATCAAATTCATACTATGGGTAAAAAAATATTATTGGTAGACCTATATTAATTCAATTATTACAATTATTAGTTATAAATTAGATGAGTAATTTAATTAAATATTAAAAATAATCTAATAATTTTTTTAAAAAAATTACATTAGACTCATGAAAAATGTATTATAAATTTATATTAGACTCCATCTCAAATCATCTATATTAAATAAAAATGGTTGGAAATACATGTTGGTTGAAAATTAATAAAAATAAAAGAAAGACAACTAATTTAGTTGTTAATCAATAATTACAACACAACAATCAACAAATTAAAACCAAAAAAATACCTACACAAAAATACAAAAACCTAAAAAACAACATATGTTATACACCAAAAAATAAAAGTTAAAAAGTAAAAAAAATCAAAGTTATCAAACACGGATATTGTTGCTGCTGTCTACAATCTATCGAAGCGACGAAGTCTGAAGATTGAAGTTGAAGACTTGAAGCGAGGCTACAATCGTACTATGAGTTTGTGAAAATTAAGTATGAAGCTTGAACTTTGAAGTAAGCAAGCAAGCGCGCGAGAGAGAGATGAGGGGCACCGAGAATTGAAGAAGAACATGTAATGAGCCAACAGTAACCCAGATTGAAGAAGAACATGCAATGAGCTAGTAACCCACATTACAGAAAAAGAGATGGGGGAAAAGGAGGAAGAAGTGAAAAATGAGTTTAACGGGTGGGTTTAAGAATTGGGAATTGTGAATATACTACAAAATTGGACAAACAACTGTACAAAATTGGACAGAGAGCATGGGAAGGAAATATAAAATTAATATTTTATATTTAATTTTTTAATAAAGTATTTATTATTAAAAATATATATATATATAAAATTATAAAATTTTAAAAGTGGGTTTTTCACAAGTGAGGGCCTTAGGCTGCCGCCTACTTGGCTTTACAGTAGGGCTAGCACTATGTCCCAAGGACCAGAGATCGGGACCTGTGGTCATACTACTGTTTGCCTCTTTAAGAAAGGCTCCATGGCCTCAAAAGTCTTCAAATCCATTTGTCATTCCCTTGTCGAACAATAGTTGTGGTAGCATCTCTATCGGGGAACTATGAAAAGTCCGAGATCTTCCCTGTAATACCCAATGTTCGTATAACGTTGCCACGTAATTTCGATGAGTTTAGAACACCGAAAGGTTGGTTTTATAGCAATTTCAAGTACCAAATCAACTAGAGGGAATGCCTCAGAGTGAAAGTATCTAAGGAAAATTATATGATCTCGACGAGCATATCGAGATAGGATTTATGGTATCGAAAGAAATCAAATTCGGAACAGTTTTCGGTACAGCTAAAATACAGCTATCATTTAGGCTGTAAAACCGAATCGTAGTAGGAGGCTCCCGAAAAATCAACGGAACCCTAAGGGGGCTCCGGTTTTGCGTAACGAACAACCCTTCGGTGGTTTCAGGACGAAACAATAGCCCGGTGAGGACACTAGGACGAATCGTCATTTTTACTAAGCTTTGAAGTTATTAATTTTATGTTTTCGGTATCGAAATGTCAATTAATTCAATGTTTGAAAATATTATTAAATAATTATTCTAATGAATTAAGGTAGAAATTGGGGTTAATACATAATTTTTATATATATTAAATATAATATACAAAATATAGTATATATATAAGTATGCATGTGCGCTGTGTGCGTGAGGTAGTCGCTGGGAAGCTTTAATGGCCGAAAATCTTGGCTGCAAATGGAGAGATCATGCCAGCGAGAATTGAGGAAATGGCAGTAAGGTATGGCAGCAAGATGGGGTAATTAATTGAGTAATTAATGTGCATTTAATGAGGAGTAGTGGCCAAGGAAGCATGGGCTATAAATAGAGGTTGATGGAAGCAATTGGAAGAGGCAGGGGACTCGGGCTTCGGCTGAGAGCAATGGCCGAGAAAGAGATCGAGCTTGGGTGGGCAATCCGAGAGAGAGAGAGAGAGAGAGAGAGAGAGAGAGGGAGAGCATCAAAGCAAGGCCAAGTTTCGGCCATGGCAGCCGCGGCCAGAGGTAGTGGGCAACAAGCAGGCGACCAGCAAGCATGGCAGCAGATCGAGGCGAGATGAGGCTCGCTGATGGTGGCGCGGTGGTCGACGGAGGCTTCGGAAGTGACTGAAAGTAGCTGAGCCGCGGCCATGGCAGCCATGGCCGCGAGCTTCAGCAGGTCCACGAGGCAGGGGAGGCCGTCAATGGCAGCCGCGGGCGTGCTGCGCGGCTCGGGGGTGGTCCGTCGTGGCTGAGGGCGGCGGCAGCAGCCGGCAAAGGCCGGGGCAGCAGGCGGTGCAGCGGCTCGTGGCGTCGGCAGATGGTGCATGGGCAGCAGCTGGTTCCCGCACGCGAATGAGGAAGAAGAAGAAGAAGAAGAAGAAGAAGAAGAAGAAGGAGAAGAAGAAGAAGAAGAGAAGGAAGAAAAGAAGAAAGAAGGAAAGGAAGGAAGAAGAAGAAGATGCAGGTGCTGGTTCGTGGAGCAGAGAGGGGGAAGAAGATGAATGAATAGTGAGTGGAAAAAAAAAAAAAGAAGAAAAGAAAGAAAAGAAAGAAGAAAAAAAAAAAAAAGGGAAGAAAAAATAGAGGAAATAAGGGGAAAATTCTAGAAAAATCCCGAAAGATAGGAAATTATGTTTCGGTGATATTCCGGAAATTTTGGTGAGAAAAACGGCTCGGGCACGCTTTTCGGGAATATTGCACGCAAATCGAGGAAATCGGAGATGCTAAGCCAAGGTGAGTAAAATTCTCTAGAAAATTTCAGAAATTCCAAAATATTATTTTATGAATTTTCGTAGTGAAATATTTGAGAAAATATTTCTAGAAATATTTAATTTAGAATTATTGAGGAAAAATAGGAAGAAATAGAAGAAAAATTATAGAAAATGCCAGAAATTATGGAAAAATAGGTTTTAATGTTTATTTAAATACCTATGATGATTAGGATTCTTTGAGGTCAAAGTTGAGGTGTTTGGCGCGAATTTTGAGGTTGTCACGCAAATCGAGGTAAGGCACGGATTACGAGGTAGCCCGATAAGCTCTAAAAGGTAAGTGGTACTTTCTCGAAAATGTTTTCATCATATTGACATGCTCTGATATGTATCTATCACGTAGAATGCATACATGACTATGAAATGCATGATTACACGTTGATGTCATTGATCACACGCATATGAGGCCGTAGGGAGTACGAACTGGCACCGCTGCCTTACCAAGGGTGCACCCATACACCCCGGCTTCGAAAGAGGTGGCCGCTAAAATGGTGGGTAGCATGAGGGTGCAGTTGACACCTACGAGGAAAGACATTGCATACACTCATGACATAGCATTACGTACCCTTACTTAGATGGTTCATCATCTAACTTGGGTTCGCCCCTGGAACATTCAAACGTTCCAGATGGAGACTGTAGCAGGTACGAAGATGAATGAGGCATGAAATGGCACTTAGCTAAGTGCATGATGAATGAATGATAAGATGAATGAATGTGATGTAGCCCATATGTTTAAGTCCTGCTACTACGAAGTCTGAACGCTTTGAAAATTCATGATGTAAGATCTGATGATGAGATATGAATAGTTAAGGATTATGTACATTTGTTTTTCGAGAGTTATGTAACAACGTTTGTAATAAATACTTGTCTAGTTAATCATGTATATATTGCCATGAGCAGGTTCGATTCAGCTTCCGCTTTGTAAATTGAATTTATCTCTAGTGTGTAAATTAAACACTAGATAGGCCTTAGGGAATTTCGGGATAATGTAATGATTTAAAAAAAAATATAGACCAAATTTCCTAAGGTATAACACGCCCGAGAAAGCGGGCTGTTACAGTTGGTATCAGAGCTTAAGTGTATTTGAAACCTTAAGTGACTTTGATACAGTTAGTATAAGAGCTTAAGTTATTGGAGATTTATAAGAAGTCTAATTTGGTGACTTAGGGATTGCTGATGATTTAGAAATTGTTAATTTAGAGCAAGTCTCGAGGAAGGAAATGATAGAAATTTGAAGATTTATGAGAAGTTTGATTTGGAGACTTAGGAAAAGTTGAATAGAAATTGAGAAACTTATGATATTTCGGTTAACATTTTCGGAGAATAAAATTTGAAAATTTCGATGTTTGATTTTGATTGAGGTAAAGTTATCTCGATAAGAGAAACGATAGGAATTTGAGGATTAATATTTGAGGTTATACGATAAATGATAGTTAGCAAGAATGGTTGAATCATGATCCCTACTTAGAGATTTGGGAATGGTCGACTGCAGTTTTAGAAGTTTTTGATTTGAGAATCTAATCTTGCTAAGCAATAAAACGCTCGTTCGAGATAATCTAGCTATTGATGTTAGGATTTGACGATATGATTCGAGTGTAAGGTTGACTCGGTAAACCGTGAGTATGGATCCGAGAGATTTAGAGATTATTGATTTGAGGTTATTAGTCGAATCATGGCGTGACATGATAGGGTAACTGTGATTATTAAGGATGATCGAATCATGAATGATTAGTCTAATGTGGCAAGACCTAGTTAAAAAGTAAGGATCAAATTTCGAGTATCATTTAGTATCTCGAAAATAGGATGTGTAGATCAGAGATTCGACGAATTAAGTTAAGCGAGAGACCAAAGATGGTCAAATGATAGCGTATGAATCAATAAGCTGGCAGTGGTGTAGCCAATGTGACTCGCAAGGACGGGATAAGAACCCTAGCAGTGTGACGACACTACTGGTTCGGTGTTCTCAGTGACAGATCTAGATCTAGGGACCCACGTGCAGATGGTTGAGGGATGGCTTGCGATAAGGTACGGGAAGCCCGTCGATCGAAGCATCATGTCAGACTGCCTGGGAGACGATCAGATGCTGAAAATCTGGGACAGCCCAGTAGGGTCTGTACCTTGTATGGGTTTAAGTCCCAATGGTCTAGGAGCGAGGTGTGCCACTGTTGTGATTAATCGAGGCCAGAGAATCAACCCAAAACGAAATTGAACTAAGTGTCCTATTTAAAGAAGTATATTAGGATTCACGGTCGTCCTGGGAGTAGGGTGACACGACAAACAGTACGAGACTTGGGGAGTAGAATACCTTGATACCTAGTATGACAATGGGATCACGAATGGTCGTACGTCGATAGTCAGCGAGATCTAAAGATCGAAATGTGAGGGTCAGTAAATTCTCGATAAATGAGATTTTGGGAAGTACAACATGGCCAGTTCAAGGCCCCGACGATAAATAGTAAGTTAGCAACCTCGATTCAATGTGCCAGGTAGGTTTAAGGAATCGAAGGTCTTGCAGATAAGTCATGCCTTGTGCATCAGTATGGAGACCTGAATCATTATTTAAGGTATCTTTAGGTAAAGAGTCCCGGGAAATTTTTGAGGTTCGGCTCTTTATAAGAAATGATTGAAGCCAATTAACATGATCTAGATAAAGATCTTCAAAGATGAATCGATTTGAGATTTCTGGGAATTTCCCTAAGGATTACCAGAGAGACGTAAAGTACTTACCCACTCCAGTTAGCAAGATTGTTACGGATAGATATCTTTGAGAAATCTTTGGCGTGCTTGAGAGAGGCAGATAATGGCAAATGGGCCAGGATGTCAGATTGCGATAGGAAACGTCGTGTATTGATAAATTAAATTAGAGATCTATAATTTTCAATTTTGAGAGAATGAAAATTTTATTGGGCTAAACGATTAATCTAGATAACCCTGATGGGCAAATCGGGAGATGTATAGCTAGACGATCACTAAAGTGATGTAAGCATGTTATGAAAAATGAGGAGCTTGTCAAAATGTGGTACGACCACTTGTGGTCAATGAAAAGCCGTGAGAAAGTTGAGGAAGTAAGAGAAATATCAGAATGTGCTCTCGGAAGATTTATCGGAATTATTTCGTAGTAATGAAATTGCCAATAAATAGCTTGAGGTTATAAGTAGTTCAATTGAGGACGTAAATTATTGAGTTTTGAAAGATGTGATAATTAAGAGTCGATATCTTTACTTTAAATTTGATGAACAATTACAGGAGGCTGGAGTGCGATCGAGGGATGAGACATTCTAAGTATCAGTAATAGAATCATGATTTGATGATTTGACCAAAGTACCATCTGCATTGAAGTCACGTGGTAATTGTGTCTATTGAGGATATTGGTGCACTCCTCGAATGAGGAAACGCATGAGGAACATTGAGGATAAGGTTCGGGAACGCTGCGATAGATGTTAAGACTAAGACTTGCTAGGTCATGAGCCAATCGAGAAAGAAACGATGAGAGCATGAGGCTCCGTGTCGAGATCATGAAGTCAAGGTCGAGGATTGAAAGTTCCGAAAGGTCAGATATCCCAGTAGGTTTCAAGAAACGAACCTAATGAGCAGAGATTGGTTCAAGCAAAAGTCAGTAACTTGGGTAAGTAGCTCTAAAAGGAATGAGCATGATTAAAGTTAGTTGACATAAAACGTTATTACTAGAAAAGTAATTTGAGGATTAAATGATTAGTTTGATGATATAAAATGTTATTTGGGGATCACTTCGAAAAGTTCGAGGAGCTATTTAAATTATGGGTATATGGATAAATAGGTATTAGCTCGGCAACCAGGTAACAAGGGAATAAGTGATGCAAAGAAATTAGTGTTGCTAGACTTGGAAGACAACGTTAAATTTCGATCAAAGTTTTGGAGACCGATAGAATCTATTAATAAAGATTTCTTGAGAAAATAGTACATGATTAGAAGATGATTGTGGTCAGTTGGCAGAAACTTAAGGTTTTATCGGGAGATGAATACCTACAAGAATGAGTAAGCAATAGAAATCTCGAATGGATTAGTAAAGATTAAGCAATGATTAAGTTTATGATGACTCAAGGTAAGGGTGATTTCGAGGACAAAAATCATTTGAGCACGAGATGATAGGGTAGGACCAGTGACTTGTTATGACAGCCTATGAAACAACCTAGTAATAACAAGATATGCGATGTTTGAGGATTCAAGGATACGTGAAATAGTTTGACGACATAAAAGTATTTCCCTAAGGATCGATTTGATAAAAGTTAAGATGTATCGAGATCAGAAACTTTGTGTTAAGGTTGGAAAAATTGTCAAAGCATGATTGATTGATTCAAAATAAATGACATCGTAAGAGATCAAAATTAGAAAAGTGTCATGATTAAGGATATCGACTGGATGACCTAGAGAAAAGCAAATTGAAAATTGATGATGTGGATATGAGAGTGGCAGGCTCACTACAATGATACGAGTAGAAGTTCAGGTTAAGATTCGTGGCCAAGTTATGCGGTTATGATTTGAAAGGTATGAATGGTTGACAAGTGTACTTATCTAAGGAGTAATAAGTATGGTCAGTTTAAGAGTTCTAATTTTGAGATTTAGGACATGTGGCAAATTTCGAGGACAAAATTTTTTGTAAGGAGGGGAGAATGTAATACCCAATGTTCGTATAACGTTGCCACGTAATTTCGATGAGTTTAGAACACCGAAAGGTTGGTTTTATAGCAATTTCAAGTACCAAATCAACTAGAGGGAATGCCTCAGAGTGAAAGTATCTAAGGAAAATTATATGATCTCGACGAGCATATCGAGATAGGATTTATGGTATCGAAAGAAATCAAATTCGGAACAGTTTTCGGTACAGCTAAAATACAGCTATCATTTAGGCTGTAAAACCGAATCGTAGTAGGAGGCTCCCGAAAAATCAACGGAACCCTAAGGGGGCTCCGGTTTTGCGTAACGAACAACCCTTCGGTGGTTTCAGGACGAAACAATAGCCCGGTGAGGACACTAGGACGAATCGTCATTTTTACTAAGCTTTGAAGTTATTAATTTTATGTTTTCGGTATCGAAATGTCAATTAATTCAATGTTTGAAAATATTATTAAATAATTATTCTAATGAATTAAGGTAGAAATTGGGGTTAATACATAATTTTTATATATATTAAATATAATATACAAAATATAGTATATATATAAGTATGCATGTGCGCTGTGTGCGTGAGGTAGTCGCTGGGAAGCTTTAATGGCCGAAAATCTTGGCTGCAAATGGAGAGATCATGCCAGCGAGAATTGAGGAAATGGCAGTAAGGTATGGCAGCAAGATGGGGTAATTAATTGAGTAATTAATGTGCATTTAATGAGGAGTAGTGGCCAAGGAAGCATGGGCTATAAATAGAGGTTGATGGAAGCAATTGGAAGAGGCAGGGGACTCGGGCTTCGGCTGAGAGCAATGGCCGAGAAAGAGATCGAGCTTGGGTGGGCAATCCGAGAGAGAGAGAGAGAGAGAGAGAGAGAGAGAGAGAGGGGGAGAGCATCAAAGCAAGGCCAAGTTTCGGCCATGGCAGCCGCGGCCAGAGGTAGTGGGCAACAAGCAGGCGACCAGCAAGCATGGCAGCAGATCGAGGCGAGATGAGGCTCGCTGATGGTGGCGCGGTGGTCGACGGAGGCTTCGGAAGTGACTGAAAGTAGCTGAGCCGCGGCCATGGCAGCCATGGCCGCGAGCTTCAGCAGGTCCACGAGGCAGGGGAGGCCGTCAATGGCAGCCGCGGGCGTGCTGCGCGGCTCGGGGGTGGTCCGTCGTGGCTGAGGGCGGCGGCAGCAGCCGGCAAAGGCCGGGGCAGCAGGCGGTGCAGCGGCTCGTGGCGTCGGCAGATGGTGCATGGGCAGCAGCTGGTTCCCGCACGCGAATGAGGAAGAAGAAGAAGAAGAAGAAGAAGAAGAAGAAGAAGGAGAAGAAGAAGAAGAAGAGAAGGAAGAAAAGAAGAAAGAAGGAAAGGAAGGAAGAAGAAGAAGATGCAGGTGCTGGTTCGTGGAGCAGAGAGGGGGAAGAAGATGAATGAATAGTGAGTGGAAAAAAAAAAAAAAAGAAGAAAAGAAAGAAAAGAAAGAAGAAAAAAAAAAAGGGAAGAAAAAATAGAGGAAATAAGGGAAAAATTCTAGAAAAATCCCGAAAGATAGGAAATTATGTTTCGGTGATATTCCGGAAATTTTGGTGAGAAAAACGGCTCGGGCACGCTTTTCGGGAATATTGCACGCAAATCGAGGAAATCGGAGATGCTAAGCCAAGGTGAGTAAAATTCTCTAGAAAATTTCAGAAATTCCAAAATATTATTTTATGAATTTTCGTAGTGAAATATTTGAGAAAATATTTCTAGAAATATTTAATTTAGAATTATTGAGGAAAAATAGGAAGAAATAGAAGAAAAATTATAGAAAATGCCAGAAATTATGGAAAAATAGGTTTTAATGTTTATTTAAATACCTATGATGATTAGGATTCTTTGAGGTCAAAGTTGAGGTGTTTGGCGCGAATTTTGAGGTTGTCACGCAAATCGAGGTAAGGCACGGATTACGAGGTAGCCCGATAAGCTCTAAAAGGTAAGTGGTACTTTCTCGAAAATGTTTTCATCATATTGACATGCTCTGATATGTATCTATCACGTAGAATGCATACATGACTATGAAATGCATGATTACACGTTGATGTCATTGATCACACGCATATGAGGCCGTAGGGAGTACGAACTGGCACCGCTGCCTTACCAAGGGTGCACCCATACACCCCGGCTTCGAAAGAGGTGGCCGCTAAAATGGTGGGTAGCATGAGGGTGCAGTTGACACCTACGAGGAAAGACATTGCATACACTCATGACATAGCATTACGTACCCTTACTTAGATGGTTCATCATCTAACTTGGGTTCGCCCCTGGAACATTCAAACGTTCCAGATGGAGACTGTAGCAGGTACGAAGATGAATGAGGCATGAAATGGCACTTAGCTAAGTGCATGATGAATGAATGATAAGATGAATGAATGTGATGTAGCCCATATGTTTAAGTCCTGCTACTACGAAGTCTGAACGCTTTGAAAATTCATGATGTAAGATCTGATGATGAGATATGAATAGTTAAGGATTATGTACATTTGTTTTTCGAGAGTTATGTAACAACGTTTGTAATAAATACTTGTCTAGTTAATCATGTATATATTGCCATGAGCAGGTTCGATTCAGCTTCCGCTTTGTAAATTGAATTTATCTCTAGTGTGTAAATTAAACACTAGATAGGCCTTAGGGAATTTCGGGATAATGTAATGATTTAAAAAAAAATATAGACCAAATTTCCTAAGGTATAACACGCCCGAGAAAGCGGGCTGTTACATTCCCGGCCAAGTCTATGGTGAAGAACACAACCCACTAATCATCAATTGCAAAATAAGTGATGAAGATAAGCAACAAGGAATAAGAAGAAAGGGAAATAAAGAGAGATTGAGAAACTTACAGTTAGGGCCATCAAGTCTAAAGCGAACAAGATTTAGCCCTTAGAGCAACTAGTTCTAGAAATTTTGACTCACAATCAACATTCACGCAACCTGGCCTAAAGAGTAATGCTATTCAGCCACTTGGAAAGCCACTCACGAGATATCGTGATATTTCGTGTTTTATCAAACCCTAAATCTCGAGAAATGAAGAGCAATAGAAAACTCAATTATTTTAACTTTATGCCCACTTTCTCACTCTCCTTACATTGAATCTCCCCCCTTTTCTCTCTCTCTCTCTCTCACTCTCACTTTTGCTCGTGCTGAAACGATTCTCTCCCTCCCTCTCCCTTCTGATCATCAGTTTGTCTCCCTTTCGACCGTCGAGTCTTTCTCTCCTTCTCCCTTCCCTTCTGGTTATCGATTTAGTTGTCACTCTCTCAATCTCCAACCCGTGCAACTTCATCTCCAGCGTCTCTTGGGCTCGCTCTGACCCTCTCTCTATCTTTCCTGTCTATTGTACTTCTCCATTTCTCCAATCTATAAGGAGGAAAGTCTCTCCCACAATGATTTTCAACACACA
The DNA here is from genome assembly GCA_036245055.1 of Diospyros kaki. Taxonomy (NCBI): domain Eukaryota; kingdom Viridiplantae; phylum Streptophyta; class Magnoliopsida; order Ericales; family Ebenaceae; genus Diospyros; species Diospyros kaki. The sequence goes on from BSEG01000016.1 coordinate 40,172,508, forward strand.
TCCATCATATATACGTATATATGCATTTTTTGGGTTTGGCCAAAACTTTAAGTTTAGTGTTTAGATCTACGGAGTTCTGGCTATTGGATCTTGTTGGTTTTTGGATACGTTGGTCGATGGCCCTCTTAGGTGTCGGGTGGTTGCCTCTGATCGCTAGAAACCACCAGTCACGGTGGCTAGTGGCGACTGACAGTGCGTTTTTAAGTTTGGCCGAAAATTAAAACTCAAATCTATTAAAATCCAATCATTAAATTTGGCTCATTTTTTGTATGTTAACTCTCTTAACTTGGTGTTTCTAATTGTAGACTCTGATCGTGAGAATCTTCGACCGACGATGGTCGCCAACGACGTTGGTGGCAACAATTGTGACTTCCGTACATATATACATTCATCAATCCATATTATTTTGTAATTATTTTAGTTTATATTGTGAATGTTGATATTTAATATGATATTTAATTATGAATTTGTATTGAAGAAGTTGAAGTTGAATATTGGATTGTGATCTTTAAATATTGTGAAGGTTAAAATTGAATTGAATTGGTTGAAATTTAACTGTTAATAAATTGAATTGGTTTGTATTTGTTTTGTGAATCTTTGAATTGAAATTATTAAGTTTATTTAAGAATTGAATGGTAAATAGTTATTGTTAGTTTTATTTAAATTTAGATATTTATTAATGTGTATATATATTTTAAATTTATATTAAATAAAATTTTAATTTTAATTTGTATAAATTGTAAAACATAATTTATTTTTTTATTATATTATATATGTTTCTAAATATAGTTAAAAAATTAAAATTAAAACTTTTCATTTTAAAATATTCAATTTATTATAAAAAAATTGATATAATTTAAATTTTATTTAATATAAATTTAAAATATATGTACACATTAATAAATATCTAAATTTAAATAAAATTAAAAATAACTATTTACCATTCAATTCTTCAATAAATTTAATAATTTCAATTCAAAGATTCACAAAATAAATACAAACCAATTCAATTTATTAACATATAAATTTTAACCAATTCAATTCAATTTTAACCTTCACAATATTCAAATATCACAAATTCAATATTTAACTTCAACATCTTCAATACAAATTCATAATTAAATATCAATATAAACTAAAATAATTACAAAATAATATATATGTATGTACGAAAGTCACAACCATTGCCACTAACGCCGCCAACGACCATCGTCAGCCAAAGATTCTCAAGATCAAAACCTATCATTAGAAACACCAAGTCAATAAAGTTAAAATACAAAAAAATGGGCCAGATTTAACAGTTGAATTTTAATAAAACTAAGTTTTAATTTTTGGCCAAACTTAAAAATGCACTGTCAGTCGCCATCGACCACCGTGGCCTGTGGTTTCCAAGGATCAAATGCAACCACTTGACACTCAAGGACCCATCGACCAACATACCCAAAACCAGCAAGATCTAACGACAGAAATTTCGTAGATCTAAACTTAAAGTTTTGGCCAAAATCAAATAACGCGTATATATGTATATATGATGGATATGTGTTGAAAATCATTGTGGATATATTTAAAAGACTTACCTCCTTGTAGATCGGAGCCAATAGAGATGTTTGAAGAACATGAGAGACAAAGAGAAGGCTGGAGTGAGCCCAAAAAATGGATGATCATAGCTTTCTCGCCAAGATACAAAGAGATAGAGGTGGATAATGCTTGCATCGGACCGACCCAAAGGCTATCGGAAAAGAGAGACAACGACAGCCGAAACAAGAGGAAACAAAGAGAGAGAGAGAGAGAGAGAGAGAGAGAGAGAGAGATTGAGACCTTTGGTGTGAGAGAAAGAAAAAGCACTAGTTAAGGTTATTTTTGCAAATTCGCACTATGGGTAGATTGGTAATTTGATGGAGAGTGGCTTCCCAGGTGGCCAAATAACATTACTCTAGCCTAAATACCTTTCAAATCCAAACGTTTGTATTTGTCTAACATCCTCCACTCATCGAAAATCACCCAAACTCCAATTGCAAGATTAATATTTTAGGGCTTCACAAACACAAACTACCTCTTTTAATTATCAAAGTCTTTTGAACCCCCAGGTCCCATCAAAATGAAAAGAGCAACATTGGGCTTCTTTAGTTTGATAAGGTCATTCTCCTTAATGAGCCTTGATTCTAAGAAAATCCAATCCCATGTGTCTTAGTTGGATCTAAAGAAGAAGTTGAGCAATCCTTGCCTTGACCCATATTAAACCAGCAATTTCCCAAACCCAACCCAACCTCATTTGAACAACCTTTAACTCAAACCCGACCAGGGCGAGGTAGGGCAAATGCCCACATGTTCAAGTCATTTTAACAAACCTAGGTTGCAAGTATGGGGGCAATGATACATAACCATTATGGCAAGCTTGTTATTGATGGTGTTTTTTATAAGCTCAAGCTTTTCCAAAAGGTTTACATCTAGCAATTGATTTAGTTGTTGATCATTTACATGTTGAAAGTGTTATAATCGTATAGTAATGGTACTACAATCTAAGACGGGGCAAATTAGGTGTTTGAGAAATTTAAAAACTTTATAAGAGATTTTGAAAACAAAATATAAAAACAATGAAATACAACTAAAATAAATGCAAGAGGGATAAAAGGATTTATAATGGTTCGGCTAAATCAAATTTAATCCACTACCTCACTTCCTCACTAAAGATTTGATGCAATTCACTAAAACCTCATTACCACATCCAATAGGCCCTCTAGTAATCTTGCTAGGAATTACAATCTCCTACTTTACAAGTATACTCACAAACTAGGAAATACAAACCTGTTACAAACAATGTAAGGCCTCTAGCTATTCAAGTTAGGAAAATTGAGAATGACACAAAAGAGAGGATCTAAGAGTAGACATTCTTAGTTACAAGATCTTTTAAAATAAATACAAGGTTTGAAAAAATGATATAAACGATAATCAAAACCTTTTGAGAGAAAAATGAAGAACAAATGAGAATATAAAAAATTGAGCACTTGAAACCTTGTAATGAATTCTCTTGGGATGCTTGAATGAATCTTCATCCCTCTATTTATAGAACTTCATGAGAGCTTTCAAAAACTAGTCGTATTGTAGTAAACAATCAAAATTATTGTAACAAACAATTGGATCATTGAAACAACGGTCGAATTACTATAACAACGGTAAAAATATTGTAGCAATAGTAAAAATACTGTAGCAACGGTAAAAAAATACTTTTAAATAAAATTTTGCATATTTTAACCAAATAAAACATAATATTTCAAATGTCATAAAAAATTTATTACAAGATTTTTAACATTAGATTGCATGATAAAATTTATTTTCATTTTGGTAATTAATAGAACATATAAAAGTAATTTAGAGCACTAAATTAATAACCATTAACAAAATGATTTTATCTTCACAATACAATTATTTAGTATCATCAAAACTATATCAAATGATAAAACATCAAAAAGTGATCCTACCATTGTGGTTTTGAGCCTAATTAACTGATCTCACATTTGGATTGCACATGATTATTATGTTTAATTTATTCTTAATATGTGAGATAATTGTCAAGAAATCATCATTCAGTGCATTTGTAGTGATGAAAATCAAGACACTCTTTTTCACTCAATTAGGAGCTCAATTATCTCAATTGTATAGTTTGGAATGACAAATTTTCTTCTAAAACTACTTTATTAGAGTTTGGAATGACAAATTTTATTTTAAAACAACTTTATTAGTTTGTTATAATCTTTTTTAATTAAAGGGTGGTTCATGCTATGTTCGTGCAAATAAAAAAATAAAAAATTTTAAATGAATTTTTATTAGATAATATTTGTAATTGTAGTATAAGTTTTATTTGTATACAAAATTTTAAATAAAATAAAATTTCATAAGCTTAAATCTTACTAACATATTAATCTTTATTTTTTATCTAAAATGTTAGAGGATATTTTGGAAGTAACAAAGTAGCATCACACCTTCTTCAAATTAGCCGTTTTCATACTATTCACTTACCCCTGAACTTTGCTATTTTGCCATTTTACCCGTCACACGTTGAATGTGTAATTATTACAAAATTGAAAGTCGACATATATAATAAGTTTAAATTTAAGGTGAGGTGTCACACGCCTACTAAAGTAACAAATTTTAGGGTTATTTTTTTGGCTTTTCCCCTCCTTTCTTCTTCAAATTAACCACCCAATTAACCATTGTCGTACTATTCACTTCAAAGCCCCTCTCATGGATCCCGACAGCTCAAACGACGGCGCCATCATCATCGCCATGCCCGACGCCGATCAGAACAGCCCCCCGGAAATCACGGATGTCCAGATTCTGACTGCAGACAAGGAAGCCGCCGCCGCCGCCAAGAAACAGTTGGCCCTGGCCCCAAAGAGAGGCTCCAACAAAGACCGGCACACAAAGGTCGAGGGCCGAGGGCGCCGGATCAGGATGCCGGCGACCTGCGCTGCCAGAATCTTCCAATTGACCAGAGAATTGGGCCACAAATCCGACGGAGAGACCATCCAGTGGCTGTTGCAGATGGCCGAGCCCTCCATAATCGCCGCCACCGGCAGCGGTACCATGCCGGCCTCGCTTGTGTCCTCCGCCGGCGGCGCCGCTCTTTCCCACCCCGGAAGCTCTGTGCCGGCGGCCGGTGGTGGAGATTTTGCGTTTCAGAACACATCGTCATCTTCGGCGGCAGCTACTTACTTGGGAAGTGGAGTCTCATCAAATGATGACATGCATAAGATGGGGGTTTGTGGGGGTGATTTGTGTCCGTATGCGATAAGTTTCAACTCCATTTGCGCTGGGCTGGATCTTGGGCTCTCTCAAGACGGCCAGCTTGGGGTTCTGAGTCCTCATGCCTTGAACCAGATGTACCAGTCCCGAATGCTGCAGCAGCCATCTTCTTCCAAGGATAATTAATTAATCCTCAAGGTTCAGCAGGACAGTAATGGATAAAGATAGATATATATATATATATATATATGTAATTCAACTTGGCTGGAACATTAAATTTAGCTGCAGCTTTAAAGAGATGCATGGTTCTTCTTCTTCTTCTTCTTCTCTCCTTAATTTTCAATGGTGTGTTGATGATAGAAAGTAATTATTATTAGGTATGGTTTGATCCATTTGATCATGAACAGGGCAGGAGCAACTTTGTGTTGAACTAATGTTTCAATGATGATACATATAATATATATATATATATAGTTGCAGAGAGACAGAAGTCTTTGCACAGAAGAGGAAAATATTCCTCATAACTACTACATCTTGCTGTTGCTGTCTGTCTGTCTGGCTATCTGTCTGGTGGATGATGCCCTTTAATTTGATTATTGCTCTTACAACTCTTTGATTTCAAAAGCTCCATTGAGTCTTTTCTTTGTCAATGTTCTTCATATTTTATTTTATCACTCTTGGAATCCTTTTTCTTATTTCTTATTCTTTTCTCTTTCATTTCTCGTGTCAATCTTAGAACAAAGATTGAGACCAACCAAGTTCCATCTTGAAAGGGGCCCTCCGATGCTCAAGTTAGCAGTTGGTGGAGGGTCCAAGGGAGCCCATGAAGAACATAATAGAGGGTGTGAAAAGATGAATTAGTTGAAGAGATTTAACAAAAAATACAACAAAATTACTATGGTGATATGCTTAGGATCCTCTCTTTCTCTTACAAAACAAAAGCTCTTAGTACATTGAAAAGAGACATGGGTATTGGATTGGTCCAGTTTTGGTGAGTGAAAAGATATGGCCAGATGCGGTGTTAGAGGGTTGAAGCCTATTTTGTAGCTGCAATGGGCAGCTATTGTTGGCTTTCTTATTCTCTTTTTCATCCCAATCTGTCTTGGGATCAATGCTTGCTTCCTTCACATTTAGAATTTAGAATCCCCCTGCATGCACTTTGATTCACATTGCATGACTGTCCGTTGATATGTTATTTACGTCGAGCGAGATCTAGCAAAAGAGTGTAAGAGTGTAGGGTGGAGCTTGTGGTTGGGCTCACGCACACTCTCATAATTGTTTACATCATATAACTGTTATGTTATTTAACGTAAGCAACATAACAATTTTTTTGCATGATTTATCACAAAAAAACAAAAATAAAAAAAGATTCACATTGATACCGTACATTATTACGACGTAATCTTAATAACGATGAACTATTAATGTACAAGATTCCTTATTTTACGTTTAAAAATAATTATTTTTTTCTGTTATCATTTCTTTATTTTGTCTTTTTATTAAAGGAAAAATTAAGCATGCTCTAACTGCCTTGGCGTGCCCTCCATGGTCTTAGTAAGGTTCATCAAGTGGTAAGGCCTACCAGTAATGAACCCACCAGGTCTAATATGAAACTGCGTTGAAGAATTGTAACATTATAATAATCTTCACTCAAAATGATAACTAAATATGATTATTGAATTTATGAGATTAATTAATATATATATATATATATAAAACATTAATTGTATGTCTGTTGATGATAGATTCGGTTTTAATAAATATTTTCTTTTAATTTTTTTAAAACACTTTCCCATACCCAACCCTTATGTAAAATTGATACCGAATTTTCTAATATCACCTTTTAACACTATAAATTTTTTATTAAAAAATGCGAACTGATATGGTTTTTAGAAGTGACCATCACGTGTTACCTATGTGAATGGACCTCGAGAATAATACCTCGAACTTGACGATGTCAGATCTCAAGTATAGAACGTACAGGACAATAGAAGGTCAGGATTAGGTTCCCTCGAGATGGACTCCAGCATTCAAATTAGTAGAGTAAATGCGAATAATAATAAATGTGAGTTGTAGAGTTTGTCCATGCCTGGTGAGAATTCTTGTCCTTTATAAGCAAGTCTATTATGAGGTACTCGAGATGGGCGGACACGACTCTCGAAGACTCTGATCGAGTTAGAGCGGATCTTGCGGTCTGACCTAGATTTTTCGAACTTTGCTCTGAATTATTAACTTGTCATATGTCAACTTATCGAATAATCCAAGTGACGAGCAAAATTGTTAGTGCATAGAGATATTCTTATAATTTTAAGTAGTGCCACGCCACTAACTTCAAAATAAATTTGGAGTTTAATACAATAAGATGATGTATTACCTCAAGAATTAAAAATGAATAAAATAAGGATGACAAGTTCCGTACGAATCTTATCGCAATCGGATGTGCAGTAGAAGAGACTCCTCAACCCACCATGTGGGTGCCTTCTTGCAGGAGGGACCCCACTTTCGAGCGGATCGCCATTTGGGTAAGGCAAGTGGTAAAACCCAACAAATCTCAGCAATTAGAAGGATTTTGGGTCATCTCTCACACCCTGCCTGTCAATTTTTAAAAAACATGGCTACTGTAATACGAATCAAATGGATGTATGTATTAAATATCTTTGTCAGCTTTGTGTTTCTAATTCTGATTGAAATGTATTAAATATCTTCGTCAGTCTCAACCCCACGCAATCTTCACGGCTTTCCTTTCCTCGATTACAAGGCTGGGCCAGGGCCACACTCCCCAAATCTTTGCTATTTCTTCAATTAGTAATAGGATTTGACCTCTAAATGACTAAGAAAAGGGTCTCACCTCCGGTGGTCCCCCCCCCCCCAATCAGCCATTGGATATTACAATGGATTTGAAATTTGACAGAAAAAAAAAAATGGGAAAAGCTAGAAATGCACGTATCTTCGTAGTGAAGGCATCAGGCATTAAAAACGAGAAAGATCAGCAATGTTGAAGAAAAGTGGGAAAAGCTAGGACAATTTCATTCCGTACTCCGGAGAGGAGAGAACCCATTTGATCCAATTACTACTCACGCAATTTGTTTGTTAATTAAAATATAAATTAAAAAAACAATATATAAAAAATTTTAAATAAAAATATTATTTATTTATTTATTAAATTTATCTAATATTTTAAATTTTTTCATAAATTTACCTTTCCTTCAAATAAATTATCTTAAATTTTATAAATAAATTATCTTATTTATTTTAACAAATACTACTTTATCAAATTGGACATCTACAATGACTAAAAATGTTATGTTGCCCCCGGAGGGCGTGGGCCTCATGAGAGGTGAAACCCCCAATACGTTGCCAACATAACAACCCTAACACAGACAGAATTATGGAAGGAATTCAAATGGGAATCGCCATCTTCAACCATGCATGTTCTCTTAACAAAAAAACACTTGGAATGACAAAAATTCGGGATCCAAAGAAATAAAGTTCTCAAATATCCTTATATCGTCATCCTAGGAAGTGAGATCTATATCGTCTCTTAACTCATCCTCTGAGCAGCTTCCTTTGCTAGAAGCTTCTCTTTGGCCTTGGTTTTGGCTTGGGATTTGGAACCCATGATGCCACCACCCCACTTCTTCCTGTACTCGTCATACTTATCGTTGAAGTTGGCCTGAAATGAAATAATAGCAAATAAGAAATAAACAAGAAGTACCACTGACGATCCACAACACTGGTGACTAGATTTATTGGAAATTAAACATTTCACCACCTTGATAGCCTCCAAGATTTTGCTGAATTCCAACTTGTCTTCATTCTTGACAGTGGTCAAGCAGAGAACAGCAGCTTTTTTCTTATGGACAATCTGTCAGGGAAGCTCGCACAAATTAATACATGGATCCCGTTTCCTGCTTAACAAAGCATTTTATGAAAATACATCTGAAACACTTACGGTTCCCAATCGAGATTTCCCCTTTACAATGCAGTATGGGATCTCCATTTTTCTGCATAATGCAGGAAGCCAGACAACCAGCTCAATTGGGTCCACATCATGAGCAATGACAACTAATTGTGCTTTGTTCTGCAAGAAACAAATGTAATGGCAGTTATCTATCAAAAAGGCAACAAGTAGGCTGCCATTTTCCTTTAACTCAGAAAATGCGGAACAACAATCCTCACCTGCTCAATGAGGTAAGTGACATGGTTGAGACCATATTTCACAACAATAGGCTTTTTAGATTCAACAGGCTTTCCTTCAGCCTCAGCCTGAGCCCTTTTCAAAAGGCGCTCCCTTTTAGCTGCTTTATCCTCAGGCCTGTACTTAAGGAGCATCTTAAATAGACTTGTGGCTGCATATTTGCAAACATAGTCAAGCAAATGTAAGTGTTATCCAACCAGGAACAATACAATCATTAAGAAATGGTTCATCACAAACGCAAGAATTAAACAAGAGCAAGCCTCTTGTTAGTTTAAACTTGCATTGGCTGAAATAAAACCAAGAACCTAAAAGTACTCTTCAGTAGATGAAACTAATTAGAGTCATACCAATGAGATACATATGGTGCTTAATACAAGGATACGAAGATTGACTGCTAAATCTATTTATGATTCAAATTCATCTTCTGGATATAGAAAAAAGCAATTCTAGCCAATAATTTAGTCCATATAAAAGGTGAGAGCAACCTAACTTTGATGAGAGCAGTGGTGTGACATGTCATAATATGATTACATCAGTATGAAGATTTAAGCACCAAGATGAACAACATTTTGCCTAAGAGCTACATATGCAATAGAGGTTTAATGTAAAACTTGTAACAGAATAACAAGGATTCCTATTGATTTTCACTTTCTCAAAATGTCTATATCAACAGTTTTAAAATCAGGAAAATAATATTCAAAAATACATGATTCAACATAACCAATAATCATTTGAACAATAATTTTCCTTTTCCATAACAAAACACTGATGTGAGCTTGGTAGTTTTCTGCATGTATACGATATTAAACCACATTTAAAATCGAACATAAGCAGGTTGTATAATTTTGATTCCTAAATTAAGAACTGCATCTGTATGTTGGAGATCATCAGAAGACATTAACCTAGCAAGGGAGAGGAAATTCTATTAGACAATATATGCAACAGCAACTTGCCCGAAACACTTGTGCGTGTGTGCATGATAACATTGGTATAATGTAGAAGATACCATCCAATTTGATATCTTAACACAAAGACTTTGGCTCCTCATAACTCTCAAAGCTTACCAAAAAAATGTCACATACACAATTCAAAAGCTTCAGTCAGCAAAAAATATTAGTATCCATCCTTTCCAAATGCCCAAATTATACACACACACAAAGAGAACACCGGACCCATAACATGAGAAGGCAATGTATTCCCTAAAGTTTATGCTCCAATAACAAATATCCATACACCAAGCATCCACTATGGTAATGGTACAAAACAAGACACAGTAATCTCCAAAGCCAGTAGAGACACCCCTAGCTCTAAACATAGATCATAAAACTTTTAAGTGGTTAATGCATCACTTCCGTACTATCATTAGCTTAGAAAGACAAGTGATCTGGTATTTTCCATGGGAAATGCTATAAACATGGAATAGACACAACTCTGGCAGGCATCTATCACAACTCGGAATGCATAAAACCAACTCAAAGAACCCAGTAGCAACCAGCATTTGCATCCTAACAAATGCCATTGTGCTTAGAAACCACCTAAGATGTGGCAATAATCATTCCAACAGGGAACAGCATAACACATCAACACATGCACGTAATTTTGATAATAGTTACACGATTAAAAAAACACTACTATCTATTCAGAGAATAGCGCAATCCTTCCAATATTATATATAAGCTAGCAATTGAAAGTAAATAACAGAACTAAATTAATTCCAAGGTCCAAACAGCTCACGTCATTGAATCATTAGATCTGTTCCAACAAGTCAATACTTGGATCAGCATAAAAGTTTATGAGCTTAATAGATTAATGCTTGTGAATCTCACCCAAGTTCTTATCAAGGGTCTTGGTGAATTGGTTCAAGGGCGGGGGAACCTTCAGGCGCTGGTTAAGGATCCTTCTCTTCCTCTGGATTTGAACAACCTTGGGCCACTTCACGAACCGATGCAGATCTTTCTTCGGAGGCAGTGCCCCTCCTATTCCAAACTGCTTCGGCCGCTTCTCGAACAGTGGGTTTACCACCTTCTCCTATACAATGTAGATACACATTTACAAATATTTCTCGGCAAACAAACTGTACACCGTGTGTACGTAAGTAAATGAATCATGTGATTGCGCACCGGTTTCTTCTTAGCCGCCGCAGCTGGTTTGATGCCTTTCTTCGGAGCCTTCAAAGTAGAAATCGATCAAAACAATAATAGAATCAGCCCCACCTAAATAACGGATCAAAAACCGAACGCTAGAAGAACACGAAGAGAGCGAAAGGGAAATCCATCTGGCTCACCATTTCTGAGAGATTCGGTTGCCGCCGCTCTTCCGCTCGGCTCACTGGACTGTTGGGGCTTGGGGACGGCGAAAACCCTAAATCCTATATAGGAACGAAACATGTACTACTCTGGATAAACCATACGAAACGCTGTCGTTTGTCATCCACACAGTGCACACCCCCTTTCGGTTTTACAATTAGAGAGCCCTAAAACCTCATACTGGTTTGGGCTTTGGACAGCCCAACTCAGGGCAATCCCCTAGGTTGAAATTAATTTTTTATAATTTATTGGCATATTAGTTATATTATAATTATTTTAAATTTTGTAGAATAAAATAATTTAGTTTAATTAATTTCTTCATAATTTATCATTTTTTAAATTTAAATTGGGTTTGTACAATGTTTCATTAAAATTATAATTTTTCTTATTCTTTTGATAAATTATTATAGTCATTATTTTACCCTTAGATGGTAGTTATTTCTTATGTTCTCTTTAAATTTTTTATTTTTTAAAATTTTTTGGATAAATATAAATAAGATTTATCCAAAAATATTAATTTTAAATATAATAATTATAAATCTAAATATAATAAATTTAAAATATATAAATAATTTTATTTGTAGAAATATGAAGGAGATTTTGATATTAATTTACTTGGGAATTTTATTAATTTGCCTTTCTAATTTATTTACTCATTTTTTGATATATTGACTAGATATTTTTCATATTGCAATAAAATTAATTTAATATTAAATGTTTTAAAATATATGTATTTTTTAATTTAATATGAAGTTTATTTAAACTTTTAAGTTTTTTTTTTTTTTTACCATTCAATTTTTTCTTTTGAAGTATGAAGACATAGCAAATAAAAAGTCAATTAAAAAATTATCTAAAAATCAATTTATTTAATTGAAAAAAAAAACAACCATTGGTCCCTAGTATTTGGGTTTTGATGATAACAAAATATTTTTAATAAAAAAATATAATCTTAAAATGAGATTATAAACAACTCAAGTGTTTTGGACATCTGAATAATAATATTCAAACGTCTAATAATATTAAGACATTTAGAGAGATATATAATATATACAATTTTTAAAAGATTTGTAGATATTAACTGAAATTTTGAGAATTAATGGGAATTAAATAAAAATATAGAGCCTAATGGTAGTTTAGCAAAATTAGTGGGCCTGGAGGGAAGCTTGAAGAAATAATTGAAGATTTTAAAAGAAAAAATGTAAATAGATTATGTGTAACATAAGTAAATATATATATATATATATATATATAACATGTAAGAAGGAAAAAAAATAAATAAAAAGATTATGTAGGAGAATTTATATGTATATTTTAAATATTATTATTATATTAATTTAACATTTCAAGCCATTATGAATACACTTATTCTAAATCGATTTTTCATGTTGGATAAAATTATACCTAATTGAGTCAATTTGGAATATAATATTAAAATTAAAATAATTAAATAAAATTATAGATTCATAAAGTAATGTTTGTTAAAATTAGCAATATAAAGTTACATTAAGATAAGGTTTAAATACTTTATGGATTAATATATGAAATAATCAAGATAAAACTATTAAGTATTGTAAGATTTTTATTAAACTATTTGTTAAAATTTTTATAATGTATTGAGAGGCATATGGGTCATTTTTTTTATTTGTAAAGTTCAAGATAAATTTATCCGAATAACAAAAATAATAAATTTATCTGAACAATCACAGATAAAAAGTCATGTGACTTATTTTTTAAATATTACCAAACAAATTTAACAATATACAATGAAAAATACTTTTACCTGTAATGATTTCATACTCTACTTTTTTCAACCCATATATTAGTTAACAAATATTGCCTAAAACGGTTAGATTTATTTGAATGATTAGTCCAAGAAACAAAAAAGATAAAGAGAAACGATAAAATAATATTATGTAAGATGCGTAATTCTACTGAGTAATGTTATTTATCTCTAATCTAAATATCTATAATCTAGATAAATAATATTACTCAATTATATCAAAATATAGAAAATGAGTGATTAAAACTCAAATATTCTTCAGATGTAATAATATCTCATTAATAATATTTTATTAATTTTATTTTTGATCTTTTATCTAATTTCATTAATAAAAATTGATGCGATATACATTAATATAAATGTTAAAATCACTTAATGTGAAAATTAGTCCAAATCTCACAATTAAATAATCTTAGAAGTTATATTACCTTATATTACGTCAAAATTTTAATAGACATACTAAAAAAAATATAATATAATAATTATTTTTTTTACAAAATACAAAATTAAAATACAACAAGAATAATTTACTTTTGTAGTTAAAGGTTAAAGAAGAGAGAACTTGGAGTGGAGAGCATTACTGCGTCGGCAACAGCCAACAGGGGCGGAGCTGAGCTGCCTTCCTGTTCCTTGAAGCATCATCCTGATTCTTGAATCCGAAGAGAAAGAAAAGCGTGCTCTGGATTTGATGAAACAATTCCAACTGGAGTAGCTGGGGGCATGGACAATAGAAACGTCGTGGTCTGCGACAATGGCACCGGTGTAATACATCCTTCCCTTCGTCCCCTTCCCAATTTTGCCTTCTCAATCTCTTGATTTCTTTCTGTTGTTCAACTTCTTCGGATCGAATTTCATTTAGGATCGTTGCCTTTTAGAAAGAGCGGGATTTTGTTATGTTCAATTCTCTACAAATCAGCTTCTCAAGTTTATTGATTGAAACGGAGTTGTTTTTCTTTGATTTTTTTCCCTTGATCTCCAACATCCCTGACAAATTATTGGATAAATGAAGAATCCAAACTAAACCAATAGATTTAATCATATTAGAAGCATAGACGAGAAATTGAATTATAGACTCAAGTAATCACGTGAAATCAGCGATTGCAAGTGCCCTTTGGCGTGATTTATAATTATGCCTCGGCATTCAAACTGCTAATGCTATGCTGACTGCATAATACAACATGCTGCAGTTCTTAATTTTTTGTATTTACGCTACAATTTATTTATTTTAGCTTCATACTTGATTTTTCACTTGTCGAGTCTGTACTTATCACATGCAGTATGTCAAGTGTGGTTTCGCTGGGGAAAATTTTCCAACTTCTGTGTTCCCATGTGTGGTGGGAAGGCCAATGCTAAGATATGAAGAATCGCTCATGGAGCAAGAGCTGAAGGTGCATATATCTATTGTACATTAGCGCGCTTGCATTTTTAGTTCTACATTACAAGGTGACTCAATTATAACTTAAACAACAGCATCAACAAACAATAACGCATCAAGCTCTAATCCCACTAAATGGGATCTGCTACATGGATTCAAGCTCACCAATTTTCTTCATCTATGGGCATCTCTTATATAAGTTTCTCATCAAAATTTTCTTGGTCTTGCTCTACGTCTTTTGTTAAGAATTTCTTCTGTTCCATCTAGTCTCCTCAAATTAATTGAATGCAAAAGTTTAGCATGCCGTGTTAGCACTTAAATATAATTTTGGATGTTGATTTTTAGGGGTTGCTTTGGAAATTTGAAAACTAGGAAGAAGACCAGAGTGCTGCCTTCGGGTATAGAAGCTTGTGCTAGAATCTTGACTATAGATTTGCCTAATCCCTTGACTAATATAGAGTTTCACGATCTACTTTTGATTGCTTTCCAAATTCTTGTACTCTATTCCTCATGTGAGACCTTCACACACCAAACCGAGCATGTCATTTTGATCTTTGCTTTGGAGTGAACTAAACTACTTGAACAAAAATATATATATGAAAAACAAGAATGAAACCTTGGATACTTGCAGAAGAATTTTAAAATCTCTCTTGTTTTGCACGTCTCTCCAAATGTATAAAATGACTGTCATAACCTTGTATAAATGAGGAAAGATGTTAAACCCATTAGATTTCCAAAGTTGAACAAATCCCATCTAAAATTGTATGCTGACATTTGAATGACAAAATGGCATTGAAATACACCGAGAATCAGAAAACCAAAAATTGGTTCTTTGGGTCTCAGTCCATTCAAACAGGTCATGGGCCATTTGAAGTTTGAACAGCCGGTTTGAATTTTCAGTGTATTCTGCAGCAATGACTTTAATTCTAATTTTCACCCTGAATTGAATTTGAAAATTGTCATAGGCCAAAAATTGCAACTCTTAGGTCTTCTTTCCAATTCAGTTTGGTTGGACATCAGAATAAAATGTCATGACAAAATTATTGTTGCTGAGAGTTGTCACGACCGTCCCTGATTAGCAGAATTTTTAAAATTTCTTTGAATTGTAATTTTTCTGTTTTCTTTACTGCTTCCTTTTCTGGTTATTATTGTAATTTCTAGTATCAGTTTGTTAGCTAAGATTCTCCACATGGAGGGGGGCTAGAATAGGACAAAACTTGTGGTTACAACCGTTAGGAGGGTGAGGATCGCTTGTGGGCGCAGCCACCCAGCTATATCAACCCAAGACTCTCTTGGGGAGGTATCGAATATGAATTCTACATTCTGATTTCTATCTATCTTCTTGCTCTTCCTTCTCTTCTTCACTATTTCACTCTCAATCTCTCCCATTTCTCTATTAACGCCGATTACATTTCTTCAATACCACCCAGATTGAGAAGTGTAATCCTACTGTCACCAACATTCATGACATTAATTGGTATCAGAGCCACCGGTTCTCGGCCAGGACTCGGTATTATCTCGGACAATGGCGGATGGAACTCGTATGAAGAGCCTGGAGACGCAGCTTCAACAAGTTAACTTGACGGTGGCAGAATTCTAGAACCGAGCTAATCAACTGGAGCTAGGGACTACTCGAAATCCTGAGGCGATCGTAGCCATGGATCGCAAGTTGGAGAGCTCCATGGAGGGACTGGAACGAAGGTTGGATGTTTCGATCGCAAGGGTGCGAGATGAGCTGGGAGCTCAAATGTAGCAGTTCATAGTGATGTTTACTCACCAGAACTCAGTAAGATTATCCCCTGACTTTCCTCCTAAAGAGAGAAATGGGCCAATTCTGCAAGGAAATAGAACGAACGGGGAATTGGGACCTCGGAAATTGAGGTAAATCCGGAGGAGGAGTTGGAGAGGATGTTGGGTAGGGACAAGGTAGAACCATCCAATCATCATCATCCGGGGTATCCTTTGCCTCAGATGGAGATTCCAACATTTGAGGGGGTTAATCCACGCTGGTGGGTAAGGAAATGCAAGAGGTTGTTTGAGTGGTACAACATATCGCGGGTACAGAGGGTATCCCTGGCCACTGCTTATTTCAATGAAACAATAGATGCGTGGTTCCAAGGGTGTCTTAGTGTGAGGAGGGAGTATACATGGGAGGAGTTCTCTGAGAAGTTATGCGAGAGATTTGGAGAAAGGAGCATGATGGATACCATAGAGGAATTCAACAAACTCAAGCAAGTAGGAAGTGTTGAATCCTATTTGCAAAGGTTTGAGGAGTTAAGGTCATTCATGATCTGCCATAACCCCCACCTCTCGAAAGCTTATTTCGTGTCAAGCTTCATGAGTGGACTTAGCGAAGAATTGCGGCCAATGGTGAAAATGATGAGACCAAGAACAGTGGAATAGGCCTCAGAGAATGCCCGTTTGCAAGAAACCTTGGTGGAGGCGATGATGAAGAAACAGAGGCAGTAGCAGCGAGGAATAGTTCTGGGCACCTCTAATGCTGGGGGAAAGAACTACAATTGGGAAGTGATGAAGGGAAAACAGGCGGGGGGATTGAATTTAGTTCCATATGGGGAACAACTGAGAGAATAAAGAAGGTTGGCGGGCCTCTATTTTCGTTGTGGAGACAAACACTATCTGGGACATTAGTGTAAAAGACAAATCCTCCTATTAGAGGGTGATGAGGAAGAGGATCAAGGGGGGACTGGGGAATTGAACCCCAAGGAGGATGATAAGGAGGATAATGGGGAAATTTCAATTCATGCTCTGAAAGGGGTAGCTAATAATAAGATTATGAAGGTGGAGGGCCGATCTAATGGGTGTAACTTGATGATTCTTATCGACATTGAGAGCACCCACAACTTTCTCGATGAAAGCACAACCAAGAGACTTGAATGCCAACTCACTAGGACCCCACCCTTGAGTGTGGCAGTGGCAAATGGGGATAGGGTGTTGGGTAAATCAGCTTGTAATGGTTTTAGCTGGGAGATGCAAAGCGAGAGGTTTGAGGCAAACCTAAGACTCCTGCAACTTGGAGGCTGTGATGTTGTCTTAGGCGTAGATTGGATGAAGGGGGTGAGCCCCATAAGCTTTGATTTTAACAGAATGAAAGTTTCCTTCGAAAAAGAAGGGAAAAGGATGACGTTGACAGGAGGCTAGGAAATGGGCAGTTGCAAATGATCAATGGAAGGAGGCTACAGAGGATGTTCAAAGGAAGGTGGAACTAGTTGGCACACTTATTCTCCATTATGGCCATCAAAGAGGCCAAAGAAGGACAAGAGGCGCAAGGAGAGATGTTATTGACAGTCAACACACCTCAAGATATGGCTGACCAGGTATATTACTTAGACTTGCTTAATACATTGCTGGTAGAGTATGAGGATTTGTTCTTGGAACCTACATCCCTTCCCCCTACTAGAGTTCATGACCACACCATCAACCTAAAACCTAACATAGAACCAGTTAACATCTGGTCTTACCGTTACCCCCTGGTCCAAAAGAATGAAATTGAAAGAATAGTTAGGGATATGCTTCAACAGTCCATAATCCGTCCTAGCCAAAGTCCTCTTGCTTCCCCAGTTTTATTAGTAAAAAGAAGGATGAAACATGGCAGTTTTGTGTGGATTACCGCCAACTAAATGCCTTAACCATCAAAGATAAGTTTCCCATACCTCTTGTTGAGGATCTTTTGGATGAATTACACAATGCCCAATTATTTTCTAAGTTGGACCTACATTCGAGGTATCACCAAATTCGAATGAAACCGGAGGACATCCCTAAAACAACCTTTAGAACCCACCATGGGCATTTTGAATTCCTAGTGATGCCCTTTGGACTCACTAATGCCCCAACTACCTTCTAATCCCTCATAAACTGTATATTTGAGCCTTACCTTCTCAAGTTCATACTTGTATTCTTTGATGATATACTTATCTATAGTCTCACCTTCGACCAACACCTATCTCACTTAAAAACCACTTTTGATATCCTCAGATCTAACCAACTCTTTATTAAGAAGTCTAAGTGTGCTTTTGGCAAAGAGCAAGTGGAAATTTGGGCCATATCATATCTAAAGAAGGGGTCAGCATTGACTTGAGAAGGGTAGAGGCTATGGTAGCTCGGCCCAGGCCTAATTCTGTAACAGTTCTGAGGGGATTTTTGGGATTAACTGGGTACTACCGGCAGTTTGTGAGGGGATACGGGGCCATCATCAGGCCGTTGACATAATTACTAAAGAAGGGAAGGTTTGAATGGGAACAATCGGCAGAGGAAGTCTTTACTAAGTTGAAGGAAGCTATGAGCAATGTGCCAGTTTTAGGGCTGCCAGACTTTAGCAAACCCTTCATCCTAGAGACAGATGGAAGTGGAACGGGTGTTAGGGCAATGTTAGCTCAAGAAGGGAGGCCTCTGGCTGTTTTTAGTTAGGCCTTAAGCCCTAAGCACTTGGGGCTCAGTATCTATGAAAATGAGTTTATAGTTGTGTTGATGGCGGTGGACAAGTGGAGGCATTACTTTGAAGGGGGAAAATTCATAATCAAAACCGATCATGAAAGCCTAAAGTTTCTGTTACAACATAAACTTCACACCCAGCTGCAGAAAAAGGGTATCCCCAAATTGATGGGGCTAGATTATACCATATAATATAGGAAAGGAAAGGAAAATACAGTTGCTGACGCACTATCTAGGTGTCACGAAGAAGGCAGTGTGGCAGCAATATCCCAAGTAGTGCCGGAATGGTACAGTGAGGTGATTAATAGCTATGGGGAGAATAAAAAGATAAAAGGGCGATTAGAAAAGTTGATAGTGGGAACTCAGGATGAATGAGGGTATACCTTGAGTGGGGGACTGTTGAGGTATCACGGGAGATTGGTGATTGGGGTTGATGCCGGGCTTAAGAAAAAGATCATGTAATTCTTGCATGAATCTTCGTTAGGGGTCATTCAGGGGTGCAAAACACTTACATGGGGGTTAAAAGGTTGTTTCATTGGTCGGGAATGATTGCCAAAATTGGAAGATATGTGTTGTCTTGTGACACTTGCAAGAGGTGCAAATCTGAGAATGTAGCCTATCCTGGGCTGCTACAACCACTACCCATCCCCAGCCAAGCCTGGACTAGCATATCAATGGATTTTGTGGAAGGGCTACCGAAATCTAAGGGAAGGGACAACATACTGGTGGTAGTGGACCAGCTGACCAAATTTGTTCACTTTATAGGGCTAACTCACCCATATACCGCTCAAGAGGTAGCCAGGGTCTTCTTGGACAGAGTGGTTAAGTTGCATGGGACCCCTAAGTATATTATCTCAAATCGGGATTGGATTTTTACAAGTCTGATGTGGCAGGAACTTATGAAGGCCTTGCAAACCAAGCTAAGCATGTCCACAACCTACCACCCTCAATTAGACGGGCAAATAGAGAGGGCAAACCAAAGTTTAGAAACTTATCTGAGGTGTGTTTGCCTCTTACAACCTAAGGAGTGGCACCGGTGGCTATCCCTAGCCCAATGGTGGTATAATACCAACTACCATTCCTCTATCAAAATGTCACCATTCGAGGCCTTATTTGGATACCAACCACCAACCTTACCGGCTGTTGAAAGAGGATCCAAGGTAGCAACAATGGAAGAATACCTACAACAACGAAGACAGGCAACTCAACAGCTTAAGCAGGAGTGGGCATTGGCCAGGAATAGGATGAAGCAAGCAGTCGATCGAAGGAGAAGTGAGAGAGAGTTTGTAGTGGGAGATAATGTGTATTTGAGGTTGCGGTATCCACATCTCAAGTCAATCACTAAGGGGAAGGTGACTAAACTTAGCCCTAAATACTTTGGTCCTTTTGCCATAGAAGCTAAAGTAGGCCAGGTGGCATACCGTCTAAAGTTACCGGAAGAGACCCAAATTCATCCAGTATTTCATGTATCCCTCCTCAAGGAATCTGTGGGAACCTAACCAGTGAGCAAAGCCCTACCTACATTCCCTAAAGAAGCTACCGGGGTGGTGGAACCAGAGGCTATACTCGAGAGGAGGGTGGTGTACAAGCAAAGGGCTCCACTTATCCAAGTGTTAGTCAAGTGGCGTGGTAGTTCTTCGGATTGCAGCACTTGGGAGTACCTCCCGGATCTCCTAAAACAATTTCCCAGAACGGTTAGTCTCCTCAGCATTTCTTGAGGACAAGAAATTGGTTGAGGAGGGGGAAATTGTCATGACCGTCCCTGATTAGCAGAGTTATTAAATTTTCTTTGCATTGTAATTTTTCTGTTTTCTTTACTGCTTCATTTTCTGGTTATTATTGTAATTTCTAGTATCAGTTTGTTAGCTAAGATTCCCCACGTGGAAGGGGGCTAGAATAGGACAAAACTTGTGATTACAACCGTTAGGAGGGTGAGGATCACATGTGGGCGTGGCCACCCAGCTATATCAGCCTAGGACTCTCTTGGGGAGGTATCGAATATGAATTCTACATTCTGATTTCTATCTATCTTCTTGCTCTTCCTTCTCTTCTTCACTATTTCACTCTCAATCTCTCCCATTTCTCTGTTAACGTCGATTACATTTCTTCAATATCACCCGGATTGAGAAGTGTAATCTTACTGTCACCAACATTCATGACAAGAGTTTTCTATGTTCATCTATTTTGCTCCAAACTGGTTGTTCTTTAATATTATTCTTTTAAGCCTTAATGTGACTGGAAGCACTTCAAACATACTTCCAAGCATTAAAACTATCAACTAATAGCCTATCCAAAATCTAATGACATAGTAAAAGCAACTCTATAAGATTGGCAATACAAAATGAACATTAATAGTATGTTCGCTAGTTCTAACAACTTATTTGTGTGTAGGACACCTTAATGACTTAGTTGTGCTGCCAAAACAAAGTATTTATTTGCAATTCATGGTCTAGAGACTTAAACTTCTTTGCATACTCTTGCCAATTTAATAGTCTTATCTGACAATAATTTCATAAATGGAAGTATGCATACATATCTATGTACTAATACTATTAAGCAATTTAAGTTGCAGGAAAAGATCTAGGACAAAGTAGGTTGTGTTTCCATATTGTACTTGTTGGTTTCACCATGTCAACTAAGTGATGGAACACAACTATATCAATTATCTTCATTCACCACCATCTCATGAAACTTCTCCATATGAAGATGGTGTTGAAACTTCATTTCATCATTACTCCGCCAGGGGATATTATCCACTGCCGGTCCCAAGCCCGGATAAAGGAGGAGGGTTGCGTTAGGTAGCCGACAGCCAGCGTAAAACCTTGTTGGATCCAAATATGAATTCTAGACAAACTATCTGTTGGGATATAACCCATATAGAAGCCTAGAATTCATGTAGCCAACCCCACATAGTGGGATAACGGCTGGATATGTTGTTGTTGTTGTTGTTGAAAAGATCTAGGACAAAGTGCAGCAGGCATTCTAGTAATGGCTATGTGTGTACACTGACTTAGAGCTGAATTCTGTCTAGTTTCACTTTTCAAAAGTTGCTAAAACTATGTGGTATATTAGGCTTTGTATGGACAAATAAATAGTGGTAAATGTTTGAAGATGAAAATTCAGGTCTGTTCTACAGTGTTGTGAACAATACAAGGGAATTTCTCTCTCTCTCTCTCTCTCTCTCTCTCTCTCTCTTGTCTAGAAGCTAAAGTTTGTAAGATGGGAGGAATCAGTTTGCCTTGTTCAATAAAATGATTGGTAGTTAGAAAAGGGGCTTTCACATCTGGTTTGGGGTGTTAAAAAGAGTAAAATTTGCAGAAAATAAAGAAAAGAAGAAACACTAATCCAGTCTTAGGATCAGATTGCATTAAACAATCCCATAGAAAATTCTTTGGGATTTCTTCTCGATTCAACTTGAATCATGAGAGCTTGGAGCAGATTTCTTAGAACTTCTAACCTATATACTGTTTACCCACATTTTTTTTTACTATGATTTTGACTTCTACAACTCAATAATTTCCTCTACATTATACGTGCTGACACTTAGACACTATTATAACCTTTGGGCAACCCTGTACTTGATGCATAGAAAAGTTTAGATGATTAAAAAAATTCACCAGAAATATAGAATAGGTGAATTTTCTTTTACTTGTTCATCTTATAGAGGACCAAACTATTGAGCCACACTCTGAAACTTTGGGAGAGATTTATAAAATGCTGATGACAAAGTTATTAGAGAAGTTCTATGGAAGGTTTTAGGGAAGAAAAGGGTTTGAACTGCTTATATACAGGTGATTAAATGCATGTATCATGGAGCAAGATCACATGTCAGGACATGTGAAAAAGTTATTGAAACTTTTCCTATTATAATTGGATTAAATCAAAGATATTATTGCCCTTACCTCTTTGCTTAGTAATGAAAGTACTCACTAAACATATTCACGCAAAGGTGACTTGGTGTATGTTATTTGCATATGACATTGTTTGGTGGATGAGACAATAGGCATGAACACAAAGTTTGAGATATGGAGGAATATTGTATAGTTTGAAGGTAGATTGAAAACCAAATACATGGAATATCGGTTTAGTAAAAATATAAGTGTGGATAATGTTATGGCAAAACTTGAAGACCAAATTATATCAAGAAAAGATTAATTAGATATCTTGGTCAATTATTCAAAAAGATGGGGAAATTAATGAGGATATTACCCATAAAATAAAGTAGGATGACTAAAGTGAAAAAGTGCATCTGTAGTTTTATGTGATAGTAAGATTTTGTTAAAGCTAAAAAGAAATTTTTTTTAAAAAAACTACAAAATTGGTTTTATGGTATGGCACATAATGTTGGGTAGTAAAACACCCGTAGGTGCAAAATGTGAAGGTAATTGAGATGAAAATATTAAGATGGATGTGCAGAGACATTCAAGAAAATACAAAATTAGAAATGAGGTTATTTGTAATAAGACCAGAGTGGCTCATATTGAAGGTAAGATGTGTAAGATACAATTAAAATGGTTTGTACAAGTGAGAAAAAGACTAATAAAGACTCTTTTGAGAAGAGTAGATGGAATAAAACAAGTATTTATCAAAAGAGATATAAGAAGACCAAAAACAAGTTGTTAGGAGACTTTTAGGTGTGATATGAATTATAAGGGCCTTATAGAAGATAAGGTCATAGATAGTAATAAATACCGAGTTAGAATTCATGTAGCCAACCCCATATAGTTGGATTCAGGCTTGATATATTGTTGCTGCCACTGTTGTTTGTTCATGTTATGGTGGACTGCACCAAGTTTATACACATTCCTGTGATTTAGTTTTTTCCGTGAAGGAAACATTGTCTACTCATTGGGTGTTAATATCTACTAAAATTTTTGTACACCGATTAAATGGTGCATCATTAGTCTTGGCTGCAAGGCTTCACACCTGCAACTTTTTGCGTGCCTTCTGATTTCTGACATAATGTAGTATGCCTCTTCTTTCATCTAGGATATTGTTGTTGGAGAAGGTTGCTTAGACTTGCGGCATCAATTAGATGTTTCTTATCCGGTCAATAATGGTATTGTGCAAAACTGGGATGATATGGGTCATGTGTGGGACCATGCATTTTTTAACGAGTTGAAGGTGAACTCTTTGACCTCCTGCTGTATTCTGATTCCAGGCTCCAGCAACAATGCTTTCTGGATTTTAATTTTCTTTCTGGTTTTTCAATTGACAACTAACTCTGTTGCAATGCACATTCTCTCTGAACAGATAGATCCAACTGAATGTAAAATTTTACTCACAGACCCTCCTCTTAATCCATCCAAAAATCGTGAAAAGATGGTTTGAGATCATCCTTCTTAAATAGTTGTATTTCGTCTTGTTAAAATAATTACAGTTATGACTTAGTACACTGCTTTTGATCTGAATTTAACTTGACATCACAGGTTGAGACTATGTTTGAGAAGTACAACTTTGCTGGTGTCTTCATCCAAATTCAAGCTGTTTTAACATTGTATGCTCAAGGTGACTGTAGAAATGATTCTGCACCCCCTCCCCTCAGTGACATTAATTTCTTAGTTTTAAAATTCAATGAAGTTAAACTACAAATGTACACACTAACATGCCTGAATTTTATTTTATTATTTTTTTAGAGATAATCCTCATTTCTGTTGTTCCTGTTGTTAACAATAATGTCCAACTTGCGAATGATTTCATCAAAAGAATTATTTTAATCTTGTAGGTTTGCTAACTGGACTTGTGATAGACTCTGGTGATGGTGTCACTCATGTGGTAAATCACTCAAAAATCATTTCTGCTATATGATTTTGAAGTATCAGTCCCTACTTTTTACTTATTTAATTCTCTTGGGATTATTTTTCCTTCTCTTATAAATAAGTTGTCTATGTTATCTGTAATAGTAAAAAAATTGTTCTGTCAGCTGTATCCTGTAAAGACGTTGGCCCATCTGGAGTTTCTTTGATCATTGTGTCTTGTTTTGCTGTTATTTTTTGAAACAACTTCTTTAAGGCCTTCTTGAAGAGCACATTGATGGAAGAAGAATTGAGACAGAGAGAAAGAGGATATCAATTTTCATATTCAATTATAACATTTAATACCAAAGTCTGTATAATCCATTACACAGGTTTCTATTTATTTGTGAATAGGCACAATTTTTCCAAAGACATAATTAAAATGGTCTCCAAATATTAATTTAATAAAAATTCTTAGAATTCTATTATAAATCCTAGTGAAATGTGGAGTTATGATCTCTATCTTTTTTCTTGGACAAGTGGAACGTTCCTTTGGAGAATAAAGGAGACATACTGCCACTTTAGAATATTGGTGAAAATTTGCAATGCTTGCCAAAGTGTGAATTGGATAATAAACACTAGTAGGTGATAAATCAACACAAGTGTCATTGACGAATTTGACTGTCACAAACCTGAAAGTGACAATGTAAGCCGCCTTCTAACTCAATATGAATTAGAAAGGTCAGTAGGGATCTTAGGAGAAGACGAAATAGGTGAGAGAGAGATTAGAGAGGGAGGAAAAGAGAGAAGAGAAAACAAAGAGAAGTTGTCACGGCTTGGCCCGACAATATTCTATCTCCCAATTCCAATATGAATTAAGAGAACCCAATACCTAAACAAGAAGCAATAACAGAGAGAAAAGAAGAGTGAGAGCAATCAGAGCGAAGAACGGGAGAAAGAACATAGAGAGAGAATGAGAGAGAGAACTGAGAATTGGAAGGGAGAACAATAGGAATTTCGATTTTTCATTCATACCAGTTCTCTCATTTGTGTAGGCAGATATACCCCAGTGTCTGGGAGGAGAGATTCTCCTACCAGGTGGGCCCTACTCTTCTAACAAACTTGAGATTCTCTAACCATCTCTGCACATGGCGGTAACTACCTCCTTTTAGAACTTACAACAATAAAAAATAAGAGGCTATTACTATCTAAGGAACTACAACAATAGAATAGTAAATAACAACAGTAAATAACAACAGAAAATTTAAAAATAGGCTCGAAGGGCTCTTCTCGTGACAGAAGTTAGCAAAGAAAGGGGATAAAATTCTTCTGATTTTTCATAGTCGCTACAAGTTGAGTCTAGAGGGTATATAAGCCTCTAGCATGGGTGCTGCCATAGCAGATAATAACCAACTCTTTTGTCTTATCCCAGGACTGTAACGCCCCAACCCCAAGATAGTACATAAGGTACAAAATAACTATAAGATTTATACGGGCGTTAAGGAAATCCCATGTAATACAGTATGGATCGAAACCTGAAATGTGTTGGGACTTCCCTCAAGTAGACATTTGCGCACACAATTTATTTAGACAACAAAGAAAATAAACTTCATTCCCCACGCAACAAGATAATGTTCAAGTTAAAGTACAATCCTTGCATCATTACTACAACATCATAAAGAGACGTTAAAATAAGACAACTACACTTGCACAATCTCCTGGCTTTTTCCTTTCGAGCCTGAGCCTGATAAATCTAGAACATTTGAATATTTCAGGAGTATGAACATGTCACAGCTTGGCCAGTCAACACGCATTATCCTAATTCCGATGCGAATTAGGATAGCTTGGTGCTCGCACCAAGAGCAGTAGTCAGCGAGAAAAAGAGAAGAAGAGAGAGCAAATCCAGAAAGAAGAACAGAGAGAGTAAGAATAGAGGGAATGAGAGAAATTAGAGGAGGAAACAATAGAAATTCCGTTGTTCATTCATAACTCAACTCGCTGAAGGTAGGCGGATGTATGCTCACGCATGGGGAAGATTCTCTGCCAGGTAGGGTCTACTCCCGTAACAAACTCGGGATTCCCTGCTTGGCTGTACCGATTTTCCTTCTAGAAAGCCTAACAAAAAGTAAGTTACTCTAAGAAATAACAATAACAACAAATAATAACTAACAGCAATCAAGCTAAGCAGAAAAAATTAAATTCAAGTCTCGGAAGGGTCTTCTCTTGACATTTCCCCCGCCTTAACAATTTTCTTGTCCTCAAGAAATGTTGAGGAGATTAGCTGCCTTTGGAAATTGCTTGAGGAGATCGGGTAGATACTCCCAGGTGTTATCTTCCGGAGGCCTTCCCTGCCACCTAACCAACACCTGCATGAGTGGAGCACCATGTTTGTAGATCACTCTTCGCTCCAGAACAGCTTCGGGTTCCACAACTTGCCCGACCTCTACAGGAATGGTTGGTAGGATTGCCCTGACAGGCTGCCCACCCACTGCCTTCTTAAGAAGAGATACATGAAATACCAAGTGGATGAGCGATCCTGCTGGTAGCCGAAGTCAGTATGCCACTTTGCGCACCCTGGCCTCGATAGGAAACGACCCATAGTACTTAGGACTGAGCTTGGTCACCTTTTTCTGAGTGAGGGACTTGAGGTGAGGATATTTTAACCTCAAGTATACTTTGTTTCCCACTTCAAACTCTCGTTCGCTCCTTTTTCTGTCTGCGAACTGCTTCATGCGGTTCTAAGCTGAAGCTAATTCCTGCTTCAGCTGTTGTGTCACCTCTCTCCTCCTTCGCAAGTAGTCGTCCACCGAAGCTACCCTGGAGTCGCCTTCTGCTGCCGGTATAACCGACGATTTGTACCCAAACAAGGCTTCAAATGGAGTCATCTTGATGGAGGAATGGTGGGAAGTATTGTACCACCATTGAGCTAAGGCTAGCCATTTGTGCCATTCCTTGGGCTGCATTAGGCAAATGCACCTCAAATAGGTCTCAAGACTTTGGTTCACCCTCTCGGTTTGGCCGTCCGTTTGAGGGTGATAGGCAGTGGACATGCTCAGCTTCGTTCCTATTGATCGCATCAGTTCCTGCCACATTATGCTGGTGAAGATTCGATCCCGATCAGAAATTATAATCTTGAGAGTCCCATGTAATTTAACCACCCTATCCAAGAAGGCTCTTGCCACTTCTTGAGCTGTGTATGGATGGGTTAATCCAATGAAGTGTGCAAACTTGGTCAACCTATCCACCACCACTAAAATGCTATTTTTCCCTTCAGACCTTGGCAAACCTTCCACAAAGTCCATTGATACACTTGACCAAGCCTGATCGGGAATAGGCAAAGGCTGTAATAGCCCAGGGTAGGCTACTGTCTTTGATTTACACTTTTTACAAGTGTCACAAGCTTGCACCATCCCCTTAATCTCTGACTTCATCCTCGGCCAATAGAAGACTCACCTTACCCTTAAATATGTGTTTTGTTCTCCTGAGTGTCCCCCCATGGGCGATGCATGTAAGGCCTGAAATATCTTCTCCTTTAGGTTTGCCTTATCCCCGATTACTACCCTTCCTTGGTACCTCAGCATCCGTTGATTTAAGGTGTATCCTTTCCCCATGTTTGCCCCTAGCGCTAACCCTTCCAGCAGAGGTTTAAGCCTCTCATCCCCGTTATAACTGTCAATCACCTCAAGGTACCACTGGGGAATCACTTCGATTATGGCTGCCGAACTTCCTTCTTCGTGACACCTTGAAAGTGCGTCGGCAACAACGTTTTCTTTCCCTTTTCGGTACTGAATAAGGTAGTCCAACCCCATGAGTTTGGACATCCCTTTCTTCTGCAGCTGTGTTTGAAGTCTTTGTTGTAGCAAGAACTTCAAACTCTCATGGTCAGTCTTGATTATAAATCTCCCTCCCTCTAAGTAGTGTCTCCATTTCTCCACAGCCATTAGAACTGCTAGAAACTCCTTCTCATATATGCTGAGTTCCAAGTGTTTAGGACCTAGCACTTGGCTTAGGAATGCTAGTGGTCTTCCCTCTTGAACCAGGACCGCACCAATTCCAGTTCCACTAGCATCAGTCTCCAAAACGAAAGCCTTGCTGAAATTTGGCAAACCAAGGGCTGGCACCCTACTCATGGCCATTTTCAGTTCCTCAAAAGCCTCCTGTGCCTTAGGTCCCCAGCTGAAACCCCCCTTCTTCAACAATTCCGTCAGCGGTTTGCTAATTATTCCATAGTTCTTTACAAATCGGCGATAATACCCTGTTAAACCCAAGAATCCTCTCAAAGCCCTTACTGAATTCAGCCTTGGCTAAGACACCATAGCCTCCACCTTACGGGGGTCTGTGCTCACTCCTCCTTGGGATATAATATGTCCCAAGTACTCCACCTGCCCTTGGCCAAATGCGCACTTGGACCTCTTAATAAACAGCTGGTGAGATCGGAGGATATCAAGGGTGATTCTAAGGTGAGATAAGTGTAGTTCAAATGAGGGACTATAAATGAGTATGTCGTCAAAGAATACTAGTATGAATTTTCGAAGATGAGGTTCAAAAATGGTGTTCATAAGGGATTGAAAAGTTGCTGGGGCGTTGGTGAGTCCAAAGGGCATCACTAAGAATTCAAAGTGCCCATGATGAGTTCTAAAAGCTATCTTGTGGATGTCCTCGGGTTTCATTCGAATTTGATGGTAGCCCGAGCGCAAGTCTAGCTTAGAAAAGAACCGAGCATTGTGTAGCTTGTCTAACAGGTCTTTTATCAAAGGAATGGGAAATTTATTTTTGATGGTTAAAGCATTTAATTGGCGGTAGTCCACACAAAACCGCCATGTTCCATCTTTCTTTTTAACCAAGAGGACAGGAGAAGCGAAGGGACTTTGGCTGGGTCGGATGATGGCTCGTTTAAGCATTTCCCTCACCAGTTTCTCAATTTCATTTTTCTGGAGTGGGGGGTAACGGTAAGCTCTAATGTTGATAGGCTCAGATAGTGGTTTTAGGTGGATGGCGTGGTCATGGACTTGGGTAAGGGCAAGTGATTGAGGCTCAAAGAAGAGATCCTCATACTCAGCCAGCAATCTATTAAGGAGATCTAAGTAATGTACCTGTTCGGGCCCTTCCGGGTTCATACTAACCGATCAGCACGTCTCCCCTTGCAGTGCTGGGCCTGCCTGGACCTCCTCTGCTGCCATGATTGAGAAAAGTTGTGGCCAGCGCCCCCATTTCCCCTTGATCGCCCTCTGTAGTCTCCTTCCTGACATCATCTTGCACACTCCCACCTCCTTCCCTTCAGACAATGTCATTTTCCTTCCTTCCTTCTCAAAGGACACTTCCATCATGTTAAAATCGAAACTGATGGGGTTCACCCCTTTCATCCAGTCCACCCCTAGGACTACATCACAGCCCCCTAGCTGTAGGAGCCTCAGGTCTGTTTCGAATTTTTCTCCTTGCATTTCCCAACAGAACCCGTTACATACTGAATTATTCAACACCCTTTGGCCGTTAGCTACCGTTACACTCAAAGGAAGAGTCCCTATGAGTTGGCACTTCAGCCTTCTTGCAGTGTTTTCATCCAAGAAGTTATGGGTGCTTCCACTATCTATTAAAATCATAAGGTCATTACCTTTATAGCGTCCTCCCACCTTAATGATCTTGTTATTAGCCACCCCCTTCAGAGCGTGAATGGAAATCTCCCCATTGTCCTCTGTTACTTCCTCCTTGCTGTCTCCGTCTATTTCCTCTTCTTGGTTTTCTTCCTTGTCTCCTTCCAATAAGAGAATTTGCATCTTGCAAGGCTGTCCTGGGTGATACTTGTCACCGCATCGAAAGCAAAGGCTAGCCAACCTCCTTTGCTATCTTAATTGTTCCCCAGAAGGAACCGAGCTTGACCCACCTGCTCCTTTGACCACCATGTTACCTCTTGCCGCCTCGCGAGGGTAACTTCTTCCCCCGACATGGTTGGCTCCGATACTTACTCCCCGCTGCTGCAGCCTCTGCTTCCTCATTAATGCCTCCACATACATCTCCTACAGTCGGGCGCTTTCAAACGCTTGCTCCACCGTCGTCGGCCTCATCATTTTGACCATCGGTCGTAGCTCCTCGTTCAAGTTGCTCAAGAAGCTTGACACGAAATAAGCCTCGGAGAAATGTGGGTTGTGATCGATCATAAATGACCTTAACTCCTCAAACTTCTGCAAATAGGCATCTACACTTCCCGTTTGTTTAAGCTTATTGAATTCTTCTATCGTGTCTGCCATATTCCTCTCTCCAAATCGCTCACAAAGCTTTTCAGAGAACTCCTCCCACGTATAATCTCCCCTCACGCTCAGACATCTCTAAAACCAGGCATCTACTACTTCATTAAAGTAAGCAACGGCTAGCAGCACCCTCTGTCCTCTGGGTATATTGTGCCAGCTGAACACCCTCTCACACTTCCTCAACCACCATCACGGATTAGCTCCTTCGAACACGGGTATCTCCATCCTAGGCATGGTGAACCCCAGAGGGTGGCCGTGAGGCTGCTCAATCCTCTTTCTGCCCACGACCCTTTCTAACTCTTCGTCATGCTCTGCCTCAATCTCAGACGTACCTTCCCTCCTGTGCGCTCTATTTCTCAGTAAAACAGGGCCGTCCCTCTCGCGCGGGGGGAAGTCAAGAGCCATCCTTACCGCATTCTAGCGTGTAAACATGAGCATAAACTGTTGCATGTCCTCCCGTAGCCTCGTCATGGATCCTTCCAACCTTTGTTCTAATCCCATCAATGATCCTTCCTGCTTGCGATCCATTGCTACTATTGCTTCATGGTTCTTTTCTCCTCGAATCTCTAGCTGGTCGATCCTCCCTTGAAATTCTGACACAGTCGAGCTAACCTGCTACAACTGTGTCTCAAAATTTTTCATGCGGGTTCCTTCCGCCATTTCTCAAGCTGCAGATTCCGCCAAGAACCGATGCTCTGATACCAAGATTGTCATGGCTTGGCCAATCAACACGCCCTATCCTAATTCCGATGCGAATTAGGATAGCTTGGTGCTCGCACCAAGAGCAGTAGTCAACGAGAAAGAGAGAAGAAGAGAGAGCAAATCCAGAAAGAAGAACAGAGAGAGTAAGAATAGAGGGAATGAGAGAAATTAGAGGAGGAAACAATAGAAATTCCGTTGTTCATTCATAACCCAACTCGCTGAAGGTAGGCGGATATATGCTCACGCCTGGGGAAGATTCTCTGCCAGGTAGGGTTTACTCCCGTGACAAACTCGGGATTCCCTACTTGGCTGTACCGATTTTCCTTCTAGAAAGCCTAACAGAAAGTAAGCTACTCTAAGAAATAACAATAACAGCAAATAATAACTAACAACAATCAAGCTAAGCAGAAAAAATTAAATTCAAGTCTCGGAAGGGTCTTCTCTTGACAGAACACCCGGGTTAGATCGTTAAATCTAAGTGAGGGTAAAAAGACACTAACTTCATGCGTGCAAATGCAAAATGCAAAGATGCATGCTCCAGGTGGATGTGACGCCAAGGTGTTGCAATCAACCCTACCCAACCTTATCATGTAACACGGCCTAACATCGCGGCCAAGTGAAGACTCCCTTCACCCATGATAATCACAACAGTGACAAGCCACACGTAGTGATACATGAAGAAACAGAAAGAAACATGCGCACCAAACAAAGTAAACATGATATGCTTATGCAATCACTTCCAACATGCTCAAAGATGTGCTCAACATGTAAGAAATACATTTTAGGAAACCACTTACTTTCAGGTTCACCGAAAAGTACTAATCTCATGCAAACCGAGGCTGTTTGCTGCCAAAATATGATCTTTCGTAAGTCATATGCCAAATATTTTTACATAAAAGGGTGGGGATTGAATATAGGGTGACTACAGCAAAATTTAAAGAAAAAAGGAGGTTGGACGCGCCCTCACGCGCCCCTGGGAGGGGCCTCACACACTGCCACGTGTAGCCCCTTTCGGCATGTGAAGCTCACGCGCCGTCCCCTTGCCTCGGCTAGATTCTGGTTCCTTCACTGTTTCGGCCATAACTCAGCCGTTTTAATTCAGATTCGACCCTTGTTTTTTTTCCTATACCTTCCTTTTTCAGTGCTTTACAAGATTATAAAAAAAATTTGGAACTTACTTCAAGGTTTCGGAGGCCTCTTGCATGCTTTACGAAGCTGGCTCGGAAAAACTGTTAAGCCTCTTCCTCCCTTGATTCCCGGCAACACTTCGATCCTTTACTCTAGAATTTTTCTCTCAAAATACCCCTCTTCCTCACCCTTTAGAATAGCCAAATCCTTCCCCCAGTAGCCTATTTATAGAAGTGCCCAGCCAACCCCGATTCGCAATGTGTCGCTTTAATCATTACTCATTATTACTCCTTTATCTTTTGTCACAAGATTTATCCAAGTGTCATCTTTAGGGCTAGGGTAGATCATGATATGTCACTTGTCACTCCAAGATTAAGCTATTTAATTTGGGATTTGAGCCTCATGATGATGGTCCCACCATGTGTTCCAATCTTAGGGCGCCAAGTGTCCCAAACTTGGAAATTAAGTAAAGACTATGTGTTTTCATTCAAATGATGCCATGTGTCCTATAATCATTACTTAGATTTGGAAATTATTCTCACGCCACTTGTCATCACCTAATAAGTCTTCCTTGATCTTGAGATTAGCACCCTAATCATTACTTTTATCCTATGGCGTCACGTGTCCCTAGAGATATGTCACCATTATTACTTTCATCCTACGGTGCCATGTGTCCCGAGTCCTTTAAAATTTGAAAAAATATCTCATTTATTAAATGGCAATAACTTACAAAATTTTCGGGTATTACATTCACCCCTCCTTAAAAGAAAATTTTGTCCCTGAAATTTATTCCATATTCTCTATTACATCAAAAAGATAAGGGTATTTCTAGTGCATCTCTTGTTCTCTCAGAAAGACTTGATATGAGGTAGTGGCGGTGGATGGAATTTTTGAAGGATTACGATTGTACGATCCAGTACCATCCTAGAAAGACAAACTTAGTGGCTGATGCACTAAGTAGAAAGGGGCCTGTGTTGATGGCCAGTTTGATGTCTCGGAAATGGGAACTGGTGGAGGCTTTTAGCCAGTTGATAGTGAATGTGATGCCTAAAGAAATGTCTGTTTACGTCGTTAGCCTGACAATTCACTCTCATCTTCTAGAACAGATTTGACAAGCTACTTCAGAGGATTCAAGGGTAAAGTCCTGGGTGGATGACCAAGGGCAAGTTAAGAGTCCTGACTTTGATTTCTCGGATAGAGTGCTGCAATTTCAAAATCGAGTCTATGTTCCCAGAGATAGGGATTTGAAGCGAACAATTCTGGAAGAAGCACATCAGGCTAAATATACTATTCACCCCGGAGCTATCAAGATGTATAAAGACTTGAGGGATTTGTACTGGTGGCCAAGAATGAAGAAAAGTGTTGCTCGATACGTAGCCCAATGTGATACCTGCCAACGAAAAAAAGCTGAGCATCAGAAACCTGCTGGGAAACTTCAACCGCTAGAAATCCCCGAATGGAAATGGGAGCATGTGACCATGGATTTCGTAACAGGATTACCGAGAACACCCATTGGAAATGATGCCATATGGGTAATAGTAGACAGGCTAACTAAATCTGCGCATTTCTTACCCATGAAAGTTGGGCAACCAATAAGAAAATTGGCTCAACTCTACATCAAGGAGATAGTTAGATTGCGTGGGACGCTAGTTAGCATAGTCTACGATAGAGACCCAAGATTTACTTCTCGATTTTGGGAAAGTTTGCAGCGAAGTTTGGGAAGACAATTACCTTTGAGCACCGCTTATCATCCCCAAACAGACGGGCAGTCGGAGAGGACAATTCAAATGTTGGAAGACATGTTATGGGCTTGTGCAATTGACTTTTCGAGGGCTTGGGAAGAGCACTTACCATTGGTTGAGTTTGCATATAACAACAGCTATCACAGTAGCATCGGGATGGTGCCTTATGAAGCCCTCTATGGGAGGAAGTGCAGGACACCGCTTTGCTGGACGGAAGTGGGTGAAAGACAGCTCTTGGGTTCAAAAATGGTGCAAAGGACTAGTGAGAAGATCAAAATGATCCAAGAACGAATGAAGATTGCCCAAAGCCGGCAAAAATCCTATGAAGATAACCGGAGGAGAGACTTGGAGTTCAGGACAAGGGATAATGTATACTTAAAAGTTTCGGCTTCCCGTATGACCTCCAGAGGGAAGAAGCAGGGAAAATTGAGTTCGCGGTACATCGGGCCATATGAAGTCTTGGATTAGGTCGGATCGGTCGCATATAGGTTGGCCTTACCCCCAACACTATCCAACATCCACAATGTTTTTTATGTGTCTCAATTGAGGAAGTTTGAGCCAGATCCATCTCAACGAATATCCGTAGAAGTGGTCAAACTCCCAGATAATTTGTCATATATCGAGGAACCTGTGGAAATTCTTGATCGAAAGGAGCAAGTGCTGAGGAATAAAGCAATACCGCTAGTAAAGGTGTTATGGAGAATATGGAATAAATTTTGGGGACGAAATTTTCTTTTAAGGAGGGGTAAATGTAATACCCGAAAATTTTGTAAGTTTTTGCCATTTAATAAATGAGATATTTTTCCAAATTTTAAAGGACTCGGGACACATGGCACTGTAGGACGAAAGTAATAATGGTGACATATCTCGAGGGACACGTGACGCCATAGGATAAAAGTAATGATTAGGGTGCTAATCTCAAGATCAAGGAAGACTTATTAGGTGATGACAATTGGCATGAGAATAATTTCCAAATCTAAGTAATGATCATAGGACACATGGCATCATTTGAATGGAAACACATAGTCTTTACTTAATTTCCAAGTTTAGGACACTTGGCGCCCTAGGATTGGAACACATGGTGGGATCATCATGAGGCTCAAATCCCAAATTAAATAGCTTAATCTTGGAGTGACAAGTGGCATATCATGATCTAGCCTAGCCCTAATGATGACACTTGGATAAATCTTGTGGCAAAAGATAAATGAGTAATAATGAGTAATGATTAAAGCGACACATGGCGAAGTGGGGTTGGTCAGGCACTTCTATAAATAGGCTATTGGGGGAAGGATTTGGCCATTCTAAAGGGTGAGGAAGAGGGGTATTTTGAGAGAAAAATTCTGGAGTAAAGGGTCGAAGTGCTTCCGGGAATCAAGGGAGGAAGAGGCTTAACTGTTTTTTCGAGCCAGTTTCGTAAAGCGTGCAAGAGGCCTTCGAAACCTTGAGGTAAGTTCCAAAATTTTTTATAATCTTGTAAAGCACTAAAAAAAGGAAGGTATAGGAAAAAATGAGGGTCAAATTGGAGTTAAAACGGCCGAGTTATGGCCGAAACAGTGAAGGAACCAGAATCTAGCCAAGGCAAGGGGATGGCACATGAGCTTCATGCGCCGGAAGGGGCTGCGCATGAGGCCCCTTCTAGGGGCGCGTGAGGGCGCGTCTAGCCTCCTTTTTTCTTCAAATTTTGTTGTAGTCACCCTATATTCAATCCCTATCCTTTTATGTAAAAATATTTGACATATGACTTACGAAAGATCATATTATGGCAACAAACAGCCTCGATTTGCGTGAGATTAGTACTTTTTGGTGAACCTAAAAGTGAGTGGTTTCCTAAAATGTATTTCTTACACGTTGAGCACATCTTTGAACATGTTGGAAGTGATTGCATAAGCATATGATGTTTACTTCGTTTGGTGCACATATTTCTTTCCGTTTCTTCATGCATCACTACGTGCGGCTTGTGACTGTTGTGATTATCATGGGTGAAGGGAGTCTTCACTTGGTTGCGTTGTTAGGCCGTGTTACATGATAAGGTTGGGCAAGGGTGATTGCAACACCCTAGCGTCACATCCACCTGGAGTATGCATCTCTGCATTTTGCATTTGCACGCATGAAGTTAGTTTTTTTTACCCTCACTTAGATTTAACGATCTAACCCGGGTGTTCATACCCCTGGAATATTCAAATGTTCCAGATTTATCAGGCTCAGGCTCGAAGGGAAAAAGCCAGGAGATTGTGCAAGTGTAGTTATCTTATTTTAACGTCTCTTTATGATGTTGTAGTAATGTTGCAAGGATTGTACTTTAACTTGTTGCGTGGGGAATGAAGTTTATTTCTTTGTTGTCTAAATAAATTGTGTGTGCGAATGTCTACTTGAGGGAAGTCCCAACACATTTCAAGTTTCGATCCATACTGTATTATATGGGATTTCCTTAACGCCCGTATAAATCTTATAGTTATTTTGTACCTTATGTACTATCTTGGGGTTGGGGCGTTACAGTTGGTATCAGAGCCTTAAAATATCCTATCCTTTACAATTGCAATATCCAAATGAATACAAATGCATAAAGTAAATGAAAACATAACAACATAGCATAAAAGAAAAAACTACTAAGACAGTTTAAGTTCATTAATAAACGGCCGATGTCGCGCCATTGTCACTGTGTGACAATTGCCCCTCCCTTGAAGGATTTCTTGTCCTCAAGAAATGCTGAGGAGGCTGGCTGCCCTGGGGAATCGCTAAAGGAGGCTTGTCAAATATTCCTAGGTCTTGCTTCCCTTGTCCTCGCCGTGCCACTTGACCAGCACTTGAATGAGGGGGACCCCATGGTTATGGATCACTCTCCTATCCAATATTGCTTTTGGTTCTTCCGCCTTTTCTTTTCCTTAGGCAAGGATGGCAGCTCAGGATTTACCTGCTCCTTGCCTAATGACCTTTTTAAGAGAGACACATGGAAGATGGGATGCATTCGAGACCCTTTAGGAAGTTGCAACTGGTAGGCCACCTTTTCAACCTTAGCTATGATAATGAACGGACCAAAATACGGGGGAGTCAGTTTAGTAACCAGTCCTTGAGTAAGGGACTTCAAATGGGGGTGCCTCAACTACAAATAAACCTTCTCCCCAACCTCTAATTCTCTGTCACTTCTACTCCAGTCTACATATTGTTTCATTCTGTTTTGAGTCGAGGCTAGAGTTGGAAAATGGGCCCGCCTCCTGCTTGGTTCACCCATTTCGTGGGCTAGGCCGAATTTAGCCCCCGAGGGAAGTGGGTTGGGCCGAGCCGGGCAATGGGAAATGGGGGCCTGGCATGGCCCTATGGCACTTAATAAACTGGCCAAGGTGGGCCGGGCTAGGCCATGGACTTGCAAGCAGGGCATTTGAGGGCTTGCAATATGGAAAAGATTTGTCGGGCCGGGCCGGGCCGCGGGCCACAAAGCACTGGCCCGGCACAGCCCGCGTTCTTGGGACTGGGACAACCAGACCTGCTTGTTATAGTGCCAGGCCGAGCTGGGCTAGGCTGCGAGGTGGGCTGGCCAGGATGGCCCAACTCTAGCTGAGGCCAATTCTTGCTTGAGCTATCTAAGTACCACCCTCATTTGTTGCAAATATTCTTCCACTGAAGCAACTGTAGTCTGCCCTCCTATGGCTGGTAACATTGGGGGTTTGTAATCGTAATTAGCTTCAAATGGAGACATTTTTAGGGTGGTGTGGTAGGTAGAGTTGTACCACCACTGGGCTAAAGCAAGCCATCTATGCCATTGGTTAGGGTGTAGAATACAAATGCACCTAAGATAGGTTTCTAAACTTTGATTAACCCTCTCTGTTTGCCCATCCGTTTGAGGGTGGTAGGCAGTTGACATGAGTTTTATCCCAATCGACCTCATTAGTTCTTGCCAAACGGTGCTGGTGAATATCTTGTCCCGGTCTGATATGATAACGCTCGGCACCTCATGCAAAGCCACTATTTTGTCCATGAAAGCTCTGGCCACCTCTTGGGTCGTATAGGGATGAACCAACCCTATAAAGTGTGCAAATTTAGTGAACCTATCGACCACCACTAGCACACTATTCTTCCCTTCTGACTTTGGTAATCCCTCAATGAAATCCATGGACACACTAGTCTAAGCTTGGTCGGGTACTGGTAAGGGGTGGAGCAACCCAGGGTAAGCAACATTTTCATACTTGCACCTCTTGCAAGTATCATAAGATAATACAAACTCCCTCACATCAGTCTTTAATTTTGGCCAGTTGAATAGCTGATTCACCCTTAAATAAGTGTTTTGGACCCCTGAATGTCCCCCTAAGGGAGACTCATGCAGCGACTGTAATATTTTTTTCCTCAGGTACTGCCTATGACCACTATGCCCTGTAGTCACAACATCCTTTCTCTTCTCTTAGAGTATAACCCCCAGTTCTTTGTGGTCTCACAGCCATTCCTTGTATGAGTTCTTGCACCTGTTCATCCCCTTCATAACTATCCACTACCTCCTTACACCAATCCGACACTACCATAGTAATGGCTGCCAAATTCTCGTCTTCATAACACCTTGAGAGGGCATCTGCTGCCACATTCTCCTTGCCCTTTCGTTATTGTATCAAATAGTCTAACCCTATTAATTTAGCCATCCCCTTCTTTTTTAGTTGAGTTTCCAATTTTTGTTGCAATAAGAATTTCAAACTCTTATGATCTGTCTTAATTATAAATTTACCCCCTTCTAAGTAATGATGCCCTTTATCCACTGCCCTTAGAACAACCAAGAATTCTTTCTCATATATACCTAGGCCCACATGTCTACTACTTAGAGCTCGACTTAAGAAGGCTAAGGGTCTTCCTTTCTGGGATAGTACCGCCCCAATGCCACTCTCACAAGCATTTGTTTCTATCACAAACAGTTGGCTAAAATCGGGTAGCCCCAAAACTGGAACCTTACTCACTGCACTCTTCAACTTTTCAAAGGCTGTCTCGACCTCCTGCCCCAAATTAAAGCTTCCTTTCTTTAAGAGTTCGGTTAGAGGTTTGCTTCTAGTCCCATATCCTTTAACAAATCGATGATAATAACCCGTTAGCCTAAGGAATCCTCTCAAGGCCCTCACGGTTGTGGGTTTGGGCCAAGCCAACATGGCTTCCACTTTTTTAGGGTTGGTGCTAACCCCTGCCTCAAAAATTAAATGCCCCTAATACTCCACTTGATTCTGCCCAAACGCACATATTGACCTTTTGATGAAAAGTTGGTTAGCTCTAAGGACCTCCAGGGTAGCTTTGAGGTGAGATATATGTTGGTCCAAAGTAGGGCTATATACAAGGATGTCGTCAAAGAATACAAGGACAAATTTCCATAGGTAAGGTTAAAAAATTTGGTTCATGAGGGATTGAAACGTAGCTGGGGCATTAGTGAGCCCAAATGGCATCGCCAAAAATTCAAAATGGTCGTGGTGTGTCCTAAAAGCAGTTTTAGGGACATCTTCAAGCTTCATTTTGATCTGATGGTAGTCAGACCTAAGGTCAAGTTTTGAAAAGAAATGGGCATCATGTAGTTCATCCATTAAGTCCTCAACTAAGGGTATAGGGAATTTATCTCTAATGGTTAAGGAATTCAATTTGCGGCAGTCAACACAAAAACGCCAAGATCCATTCTTCTTTTTAACTAGGAGGACTGGCGAGGCAAAAGGGCTTTGGCTATGTCTTATGAAAGATTGGTTTAACATATCCTTCACCATCTTTTCAATTTCAGTTTTTTGGGTTGGGGAGTACCTATAGGACCTGATGTTGATGGGTTCTGTATTAGGCTTCAGGTTTATGGAGTGATCCAAGGTTTGGGTAGGAGGTAAGGTTTTGGGTTCAAAAATTAAGTCCTTGTAACTATCCAACAATTCGTCAATTAGGTGTTGAGAATGTACCTGATCAAGCTTCCAGGGTTGAGATGTGATTGTCACGTGCACTTCCCCACACAACTCTTTTTCGGGCTCTCCCTCCATTACCACAAGTGAACCTTCCCCCACAACCACCAGTGAGAACAATTGGGACAATTGACACCATTTGTTCTTAAGAATTTTGTGCAGTTTTTTTCCTGAGATCATCTTGCAGGATCCCGATTCCCTTTTCCCAGTCAGTGTCATTTTCCTCCCTCCCTTGTCAAACAAAACCTCCATCCTATTGAAGTCAAAAGTGATGTGGCTTACCCCCTTCATCTAGACAACCCCTGGCACCACATCACATCCCCTTAATTGTAGTAGCCTCAAATTCGCCTCAAATTTCTCTCCTTGCATCTCCCAAGTAAATCCGGGCATGTTGATTTGCTAAGTACCCTACTGCCATTTGCGACTGTCACACTTAGGGGTTGAGTCCCTTGGAGCGGACATTTTAGCCTCTTAGTTATCCCTTCATCAAGGAAGCTATGTGTGCTTCCACTATTAATTAGGATCAATAAGCCATGATTTTTCATACTCTCTGCTACCTTAATTATCTTATTGTTGGTCACTCCTTTGAGTGCATGCAATGAAATCTCTCCGTTGTTCTCTTCTTCTGATTCACCACTCTCCTCTACTTCCTCTTTTGACCCCTTAGCTTCATCCTCCTCTTCCTCTTCCAGCAATAGAATTTGCCTTTTACATTGATGCCCGAAATGGTTCTTATCCCCACATCTAAAACAGAGGCCAACCAATCTTCTTTGCTATCTTAATTGCTTATGGGGTATTTAATACCCCCTTGAGGACTGGGACACGTGGCACACATGCACAAGGGCACGTGGCACGACCCTTTGGGTGAGGGTGTCCGGATGCCACTAGATTAGGCTTTGGGAGGACGTGGCCTTCGGGGGAGCTAGCCCCTGAAGGGTCTTCAGATGGACTCTTTGAGGTCTTTGGGAGGGAATGGCACTGAAGACCCCTCCAGGAGAGAAGATTCTCTCCGGCCCAAACGGACTTCTCTGGGGGAACTCCCTCGGGTGCCCTCCAGAGGCAACCTCACAGAGGGTATGCTACAACATTAAGTATTCCTTGGTCCACAAGTGTCCCATTCGTCCCTCATGTTCTGCTAAGATGGCCTCTACATCTTTGTCATATGATTGTTGCATGCGCACGGGTGTGTGCTTTGATTAGCTTCAGCTGGCAAGCATCATCTTTATCTACATAGCATGGCTTAAGCAAGATGACATGAAATACGGAGTGAAGCTTTCTTTTTGGTGGCAGGTCCAGCTGGTAAGAAACATTATGGATGCACTTTAGTACTTGGAAAGGCCCTTCGTAGGTCGCACTAGCCCCTTGTGTAGCCCAGGAAGTCACTACGAGGAATAGACCTTCCATTTCTTCATGTGTTTAGCTGCCTTGTGTAGGCAGGCCCCGTTGAATTTGAAGGCTGCTAGCTGGTGACAATCTCAAAGGGGGACCGTCTGGTGGCCTCATTGCGCTTCAAATTGTGGGTGAACTGTGCGATGTCTAAGTACTTGGACCAATCTTGCTGGTTGGCACTCACATAGTACCACAAATACAACTCCAATAAAGCATTAACATGCTCAGTTTGCCTGTTGGTCTAGGGTGGAAGATGGTTGAGAAGTTTAATTTGGACCCTATCAGATTGAATAATTCCGTCCACAGGTTGCTTGCGAACCATGTGTCTGGGTTACTTATGATGGACCTTGATAGCCCCAGTACTTGGCCACAAGAGAGAAGAACAGTTGGCCACTGGTCTCCGTGGGGCAGTTTTTTGGGGTGGGCATGAAGGTTGTGTATTTTGAGAACCTGTCCACCACCACAACGATGCTCTTGTAGCCTTCGGACTTGGGCAGGCACGTGATAAAGTCTAGTGAGACAAACTCCCAAGGCCTTCGGGAACTGGCAACTGCTGCAAATGGTTGATAGAAGGTTGTTGTTTGAACTTGTCTTGTTGGAAGACAAGGCAAGTACGCACGTAGGCCTCCACTTCATCACTTAGCCACTGCCAATAAAAACGTTCTTTGACAACAGCCATGGTGAGTCATGGCACCCTCACACCACCTCTTGACACAGGTTCTTGTAAGATGGCATGAAGATGTTGTGTCCCTTGGCATACAACAACCCAAAACCCATGGGTCTTACCTTCCTTGCATTGCTACATGATGGCTTTGGCAGTGGGATCTTGTTGTAGTCAACTGTGAACTTGATCCAACTGCCCACACTCAGGCTTGCTGATGGGCCATTAAACTTACCTTTTGGTTGAGGGCATCAACAACCAGGTTGACCCAACTTGGTTTATACTCCAACACAAAGTCAAACTCAGCCAAAAAAGTCTTGCCACGGTGCTTGTTTTGGGTTAAGTTTGCATTGGGTTTGGAATTAGCCCAGGAGGTAATGGCGCTAAGTCCATAGGCAATGTACCACAACGGTCATCTCTTTCTCTTTCACCGTGTTTGTAATGTCGATTGGTCTTGTTTAATTTTTTTTTGCTTTCAAATGCCACTAGATGACCTTGCTACACCCACACCCCCCTGATAGCAAAGTTAGAGGCGTCTGTCTGTACCTCATAAGGTTGTGAGTGGTCGGGCAATGCCAAAACAAGTTCTTCAGTCACTGCACTCTTCAACTTATCAAAAGCTTGCTGGCAGGCCTCGGACTAATCCC
This sequence comes from Diospyros kaki, assembly GCA_036245055.1. Lineage (NCBI taxonomy): Eukaryota > Viridiplantae > Streptophyta > Magnoliopsida > Ericales > Ebenaceae > Diospyros > Diospyros kaki. The sequence goes on from BSEG01000016.1 coordinate 40,215,505, forward strand.
ATGAATGGGACTCTTTAGCAAGTCAGTCAAGGGTACTGTGATGTGGGAGTAACCTGCTATGAACCATTGATAGTAATTAGCCAACCCAAGAAAGGACCTTAGCTCTGAAACCCTTGTTGGTGCCTCCAAGTAGCCTATGGCTTGTACCTTGGCTAGGTCCATTTGGATCTTGTCACCCCCCATAATATGCCCCAAGAAGGTCACCTTAGGTTTGGCCAACTCACACTTCTCCCTTTTGATGAAGAGTTGGTGTTGCCTTAAGACCTTAAAAACACTTCGCAAATGGGCCACATACTCAACTAATGTTTTTATTGTACACCACAATATCATGAAGGTAAACAATTGCAAATTGGTCAAGGAAGGGTTGGAGTACCTTGTTCATGAGAGTGCAAAACGTAGCAAGGGCATTGGTCAAGCCAAATGGTATCATGAAGAACTTATAAGCCCCATATCTAGTAACACACGCAATCTTGGCCTTGTCCCCTTTGGCTATGCGTACTTGATAGTATCCCGACCTTAGCTCCAGCTTTGTAAGCCAGTAGGCTTTCCCTAATTGATCAAACTTCTGCAATAAGAGGGGTTGGGTACTTGTTCTTAATAGTAAGTTTGTTGGGGGCTCAATCGATGCAAAACCTTAACGAACCATCATGCTTGTGTTGGAACAATACAGGCGTGTCAGACGGGGAGTTTGAGGGGTGAATAAACCTGGCATCTAGCAGGTCTTTAAGCTACCTTTGCAACTTTTCTAACTTTGGTGGGGCCATGGTAGGGGTTGAGTGTCGGGGATCAACTCGATGCAATTATCAACTTCTCCTCTTAGTGGTAGTTGTTTTGGCAACTCTGGGGGATGATGTCTTGATACTTCTCTAGCATGTCCAAGACTTCCACAGAGATGGTTGCCATCTCCTAGTTTGGTAACTATCTTAATCATGTATTGTGTAGTGTGTTTTTATGTTATACAAGTTTGTTTCTCAATACCAACTGTGTGATGGGGCATGGCCACATTATCTTCATTCACTACTAGTCCACCATCACATGAAACTTTTCCATATGATGATGGCGTTGGAACTTTATCTCATCATTTTCTCACTGGAGAGTTGCATTAGAAAGGGCATCCAATACAAAATGTTGCCACATTATTCTTTTATATGGATTTGCGTTATCAATGTGACTTTTAGAAGTTAATTAATATTATGAATACTGTACAACAAACCCTAACTTGACTAGGATAAGATGTAGTTATTGATGAAGCTAATGTATCTTGTATCTTGCATCTTATTTATGGTAGACGTTACTCCAATCTTATGGCAATTATTTATTTTCTAATTTTTTCTTTTCATGGTGACTGGATTGTGTGCATCCACTATGACACCCTCATCTAGTTACAGTCATATTTTAGATATATTGATACTTAATTGCCGCATACCCATTTTGTATAACAAAAGTCGGTTTTAGACCTTTTCAATAAAACTTTCTTTTTGGTTTTAAGAAGAGTTTACAATCACGTAAAATGGTGGAAGTATTTCTCCAATTTAAGCATCTAGCATGTCCTTTAATTGAACAAATTAAGACCACCTAATTTTAAAAGCATGTTAAAAATCAATAACAACAACAACATATCCAGCCTTTATCCCACTATGTGGGGTCGGTTACATAAATTCTAGACTTCCATGTATTTCTGTCTTTTGTCATATCTTCATTGAGGTCCATACACTTCATATCAAACTTTAATGTCTCTCCCAAAGTCTTCTTGAGTCTGCCTCTACCTGTTTTTTGGACTAATTGTTCAATTTCATCAACTCTCCTCACAGGAGCGTCTCTTGGTCTCCTTCTCACATGACCAAACCATTTTAGTCTAGTCTCTCTCATTTTCTCCTCTATTGGCACTACTCCTACCTTATTACGAATAACTTCATTTCTAATTTTATCTTTTCTTGTATGGCCGCACATCCATCTTAACATCCTCATCTCCGCTACGCTCATCTTTTGCTCATGTTGGTATTTGAGTGCCCAACATTCTGAGCCGTACAACAAGACTGGTCTTATAGCTGTCCTATAGAATTTTTCTTTCAATTTTAATGGGATTTTACCATCACATAACACCCCCGATGCATTTCTCCATTTTAGCCAACCTGCCTTAATTCTATGTGTGACATCCTCGTGAATTTCTCCATTTTTTGAATCACTAATCCCAAATATCGAAAATGGTCTTTTCTTTGTAAGATTTGGTCTTCCAATTTTATTATAACATCCTCCACTCTTGCATTCTTACTAAATTTATATTCCATATATTTTGTTTTCTTTCTACTTAATTTAAATCCCTTAGATTCTAAATTGTTTCTCCATAACTCAAGCTTAGTGTTCACTCCTTCTTTTGTTTCATCCACCAACACTATGTCGTCTGCAAATAGTATACACCATGACACCTCTGTTTGAATATCTTTAGTGAGTTCATCCATTACTAAAGCAAATAAGTATGGACTTAGTGCAGAACCTTGATGCAATCCTATTGTAATTTTAAATAATTCAGTATCCCCTCCGCATGTTCTGACCCTTGTCTCTGCACCATGATACATGTCCTTAAGAGCTTGTATATAGGCTATTCGAACTCCTTTCTTCTCTAAAACCCTCCATAATACTTCTCTAGGGACTCTATCATAGGCATTTTCTAGATCTATAAACACCATATGTAGGTCCTTCTGATGATCCCGATACTTTTCCATTAAGCGCCTCAGTAGGTATATAGCTTCCATTGTTGACCTACTAGGCATGAAACCAAAGTGATTTTCCGAGACCTTTGTTTCTTTTCTGAGCCTCTGCTCTATTACTCTCTCCCAGAATTTCATGGTATGGCTCGTTAACTTAATTCCTCTGTAATTTTCACAGTTTTGAATATCAATAATGAAATAAAAATATTTAGGCTTTTATTCATTGCATTCCCTCAATATTTTTTATTTTGAGAATCTAGACTCCAGAAGTTCGAAATAAGAGTTTTTGGCAATATATGTTAAAAACTGTTTAGTCATGTTTATTTCCCATTATATAGAATGTGACTTATTTTTATGCATGTGTAAAATATAAAATTTATTTTTTGAGGAGTTCCTGCTGTGTCATGTCTTAATTTTTTTTTTGAAAAATACCATGTAGTATGCCCTTGTCATGTTGTGTCATGTCCATGTCCCATGTCCATATTCTGCTTCTCAAGATACAACCATTTGCAAGTAAAATTTAAGATGCATATTCTCTGCATTAAACTTATTGTACCACTGCCCAAAAATTTACCTTCAAATATCTCCCGAGGCATGAAATAGAAGTGGAAGACACTTGAGAAGCTCTGTTTTGAAATGGAATCTGTTGCTTTTCCCAAGAATTCCTTGATTTCAATGTATCTTTCTCTTCCAATGTCCAGGGTTGACATTCCTCCCCATCTAATCTTCCCAAATGTAGGAAAGTGTTGGTCTTTCACAAGCCTTGAGATATTATGAGCTACTATATGCCCTTTTTCCTGGTTTTAAATTTTGTTAGCATACTACAAAATCATCTCTTTGCCGCTATGATGTCACTGTTTAACATTGCTATCATTAAGGTTCCTAATGGTCTGCTAACAAATATAGCAATGACCTGTGGCTTGTCATTGAAGTTGTAAATTTTGTTTATACCCCTTTTTAGATACTGGCCTATAGTACCGTAGGCATATGACTTTTTTCTTGTTTTTTTGTCTGTCAATTAAGATGCAGACCATGGCTCATTGTGATTAACTCTGCCTCTCTTTGGTTGAGGGTGGGTAATGATACAGCCAAGCTAACAATTTGAGGTTACTTTAGAATCTTCCCCACTTTCCTTCAACCTGATTTTAGTAAATAACTTTGTCCCCTTCAACAGAAACTACGGTTGCGAATAGAGGATCCACCACGCAGGAAACATATGGTGTACCTAGGAGGTGCAGTCCTTGCAGGAATTATGAAGGTACTCTCTCATCCGTCCATTCATTTACATCAATGCCCAGCGGTTTCTGTGATATGTTCTGCCCTCTGGAATTTTCTTCACCATCGTAGTTATGTTATAAGCTTCCAAAAACAAAGCATAATTTTTGGAGAAAATGCATTTATTTCAGATTTGAGAAAGCAACTGAGTTAAGGACTGGTTTGAGTGTGTGTGTGTTGGGGTGGGGGGTAGGGAAACATTTGTAAAAAGAAATGCTACAAATTTAGAGATTAATTCTGCAGGAAATTTGATTACACATGCAGGATTCACCAGAGTTTTGGATTAGCAGAGAAGATTACCTAGAAGAGGGAATTGCTTGTCTAGCCAAGTGCGGCCAGGCATGAGTTTTGGTGGTTAATATGTTCTCAGTTTGCTGTTGAAGGGGAACTTCTACACTGTTACTTTCTCCAGCAAGAGGAGAAGGGGATAAAATGGCAAAACCCATAAAGTTAGAGAAGAAAGGAGCAATGAATATCCTTCAAAAGTTCAGTGGTGAATGCTATGATCTGCTTAGCAAAAGCTTCACAATGCCACATCTTGATGTCAGAAAAAGGTGGTATTTTAAATAATTTTTGCATTTTATACTATGTATCTCTGTATTGGTTGACATTTATATCTTTGTATAAACTATTACTCCAAAATTTTTCCTTTTGACACTTTTGCCATTTGGTCATGTAAAATACAGCGGGGGAAATGAACTGTCTTGGAATTTTTTTCCTGCCAGCCTGGGCATTCTTGAAATTTGTGGTGTGTTTTCTTTTCTTGCTGTATCAGTTAGTATTGCATCGTCCAGCCATCACATCCATGGTTATTAATTATATAGGCATGTTTGCACTTACTGTATGGTTAGTTGGACTGTAGGAGAGTGTTAATCAAAAGGAATCTCATATGTGAGCACTGTTTGCAGCTGAGTTTTTGCTGTACTTGTTTATACTACTGGTTTTCATTCTCAAAACTGTCAAAACTTTTAGTTGCATTTCTCTGTTGCAGAACTGTTGATCCAAATTGCTTCCTTATTCAAGTTTCTTTATGCCCTCCTATTAGTTGATGAGGATGATTCCATGTCAATCAAAGGTTGTGCTAATCCAGATCCAATGACGTTTGGGAAGAGGATTGGTGATTGCCTAGGGTCATGATGAGCTTGAATTTGAGATTTTCTTTAGCAAAAATGAAGGTACTCTTATTCAGCGCCCCCTCCCCCCAAGAAAAAAAAGGTTACCCCTACTTGTGTGATGGGGAGCATGAACAATTTTATGGATGGAGGTGTTGGAAAGGTCCTTGCTGCCGTGATGCCTGTATTTGAATAGAGAAGGAAAATGGATATTTGGGTAGGAGTAAATGAGAGTTTCATGCAACCAAAGTTCGGATACTGAAAATAAGGGCCAGTGGGGGCCTTAAGCTAAACTTTGGGCTCTGGTTGTGTCTATCTGCCTACTCTCTCTCACACCCACAGCAGACATAGTAGATTTAGTTGCTGATATGATATGAAGCACCTCTGGTAAATCGTCTTTCTGCAGTTGGAACCTCATAGTTACAGTTTATTAACTTTCTCAAGACCGGTAAAAAGAAAAAGAAATTATTTTTGTTTCTTCTGAATCTAGGCTGGTATATATTTTAACCTCGTTCGTATTCTGCACATTGGAGTCTAATTAGTAACATGGTCATATAATTACATAATTTCGACTTCAGATGTTATTTTCTCGACAATGTATGCTTGCAACAGTCTTGAATATTAATCATATATCTTTTCTGTGTCTTAATATGATAATTATGTTGAAAACATGTGCGTTAGCATAAATTCTAGAGAAAGGAAGAACTTGAATGTATATCCAGGCACATTTACTGGAAAGATTTGTGGGTAGTTTTGTTTTGAAAGGCCTTGGAACTTGGAATCATTAAGGAGAGAAGGGCGAAAATGAAGAATGCAGCGGGAGAAGGCATTAAATTAAAACCAGGCAAGTTAAGAACTAGCACCATTGGAACATCTTTAGATGTGCACATCCTAATTCTCACATAAGGTAATATCTTTCCTGGATGGTCTGTAACTCAGTGCATTTAAACTGTAAATGCAGACATTAGCTCGTCTTGACTTGATTGTGATCTCATCTGATGTGGTTCTGTGACCAGGAACATTGCAAGAAGAAGCTGAGCTCCACATCAAGCTCGCCCGGCAGGAAGAAGCTATTGCTCTGTCTCTTGCACATTCAATTCCGTCAACAGCCGGTATCTCCAATCTATAAACTCCGTGTCTGTTTGTGGTTCTGTTGACTGAAAATGAGATCTGTTCTGTGGTTCTTGGAGAAACTGCCTTGAATGTGCAATCTACTCTTACTCCCACACCTGGTAGTACCATTGAATGCATGAACACCTAGAAAACCATAGCCACAGAAAGGATATATAGTTATGAGTTACTTGAAACATAGAACCTGGTAAGAAATAGCTGTGCCTGGAGAAGGTGTTGTTGGAGCAAGTATCACAGTAAACAAAACCCATGACAGTGATTTGGGGGTTGGCCTTTGTCGCTTCAACCTCCCGAGACAGCGGCGCGATTAACAAGCATGAAAGCATAAGAGATAAAACTTTTGAACCCATAACCATTATGAATTTCTGGAAGAGAAAAAGAACGAGAAAAACTTGCTCTCTGAGCTTGTGCACCTGCAATAACTAGCTAGCTAGATCTCTCTGAGAATGATTATGGAGTTGAAAAATGATGTGGACAATGGGGCCTATCCTTATGCTACTGTAACCAAAAAGGGTTGTAAGGAAATTTTCTATTCAGAACAAGCCAAGGCATGTGAATGTCTTTTGGCAGATAGTGGAGTGGATCTGAAGGACATGAGGGGGAAAAACCAGTTGCTTTTGCAGGTTTCTGAAGCTCAGAAACAGAAGCCAAATTGTGGATTTATAGCTCAACTGGGTGAAGAAGCTCTCTTTCCTTCTTTTGGAGGAGAAGAATACACAACTAAGGACACTATTGCTTTAGGAACAACTTGAGCTACTGTGTGTAAATATACAGCTGATGTGCGGGTCATCTGTTGGTATCAATTAATATTCTCATTTCAAGTGCGTGAAGGACAGAGTAAATTTATGAGGACGAAGCTTGTCACGTGCATGCTCAAAGCTGTCAACTTAATGCTCAAATTGAAATTTATGAAACTCAGGAAACCAAAAAGAAAAACTGTTATATACAATGTGTGGAAATAAAATGTTTAAATTACTTAGATACAATAAAATACAAGCTTTTTCTAAATATTTAATAAAATAAATAAATTTGAGGTGGTAATTTATTTTATTACCGTTATAATGATAATTTTATTCTATGGTAGCAGAGGACGTCTTGCAGTTTTAAATTTATTGTTATTTTTGGATAAAATTAATTTAAAATATTAATTTGTCATTAATTTATGAAATTTCTTTAATATAAGGAGATTTATTATTAATTTTGGATGGAAGTATTATGAACCCTTTTTTTTTATATATCAATAGATTTATTGTTAATTTTATCTGCTTTTAAGTTAGTTTGTGATAGTTGTTTATGAGGATGATAGATGTGTAAAGCATTACTCAGGTTTATTATTGATACCAAGAAAAAAGAGAAAGTTTTGAGTTTTAAAAGCTTCATTAAGGTGTGCTGACAAGATATCAAGGGATAAACAATCAATGACTGATTATTTATCCTTAGGATTTTTAGTCTTGGGATTTCAAATGTTTGGTTAGTAGGCCTACATTATAAGATATTCTGTATTTAATCATATTTTTTGTTAGTTTAATGCAAGAATAAACACCAAATAATGTGAAAATGATCAAAATAACTATTTTTTTAATTTTTTTTTTAAGGCAGATCACGAAGGAATTCTGCTAGCCAACAACTATGATTCTAAAGGTTGAGTTTAAATATGGCAAAATAAAACAATACAAGAATTGCATCTAAATAGAATCTAGCAATATAATCATGTTTCACTTACATCATACAAGTTGCCTTAATTTTCTTGAAATAAATGCTATGTACAAGTGAACAAAAGTTAGCATCTATGATAATTATTCAAAAACTCACAATACATAGACGTTACCTATAAGCTATGATAATTGTCTATAGCACACTTGAAATTAGTCCAAGAAATAAGGGAATAAGTAATTAAGCAAGAGAATTAAAGTTCTTGCAATAGCGTCCTAACCATAGTTGCTCTATTTTCAGTCGAAAGGCTAAAGAAAAGGTTCACATTCATTGTATCGCTCCAAAGAATCTTGACAACCCTTAGCTTATTTTCAATGGATACATCAACTATCTTACTGATTGTTAGGGTAATCACACCAAAAATCACTTAATTTTGGTATCTTTTCTATTTTGGTTATTCAACTTTAATTCTTTATTTTCTGATTACAGAAGTTTGATTTGTTTTGCAATGTAATCACATTTTAGATTTTTCGGCAACTCCCTCGCCAGAGTGAGTAATGTGGCAAAGACTAAAAATTTATTTGTTGATTGTGTAATAATAGTCAATCAAAACATGCCACGTGTCAAATCCCTTCTTTCTCCTTCCCTCTCTCTCCCTCTCTCCTCATTCGAGCGTTGGCGACAATAATATAGCAAGTGACCAAAGGTGGAGGCAACGACAAAGCAGTGGGAGGTGACCTCCCTCTTTCCTCCCAATTTGTGATGGCGATACAACGAGTGACTAGAGGCGGAGGCGACGGCGATGCAGGCAAATGAAGATGGAGACGTTGGTGAAGGCTTCAATAGCGGCGAATAGAAGCGTTGATGGCAGAGGCGGCAATGCAGGTGAACGGTCATGGAGGCATTGACGGCGGCTACAATAGAGGCGAATGACACAAGACGCATTGATGGCGACAACGACGAACGACGATGGAGGCAGCGGAGGCTACGTCGAAGGGGACCAACGGCAATTAGCGCGATGACAGGTGTAATAGCGAGCGTACAGGCGTGGGCTCGAACAAAGAGAGAGGGAAGGAGAAATTGGGGTGTTTTGACACATGACATGTTTTGATTGGCTGCTATTGCACAATCAGTGAATAAATTTTGTCTTTGCCACTTTAGTGCCATATCACCCACTCAAACGAGAGGGTCGCTGGAAAATCTAAAATGTAATCACATTGCAAAACAAATCAAAGTTATGCGATCACAAAGTAAAGAATTGAAGTTGAGTGATCAAAATAAAAAAAAAAAAAAACCCCAAAATTAAGTGATCTTTGGTATGATTTACCTTGATTGTTGTATACACTTTTTTCCTTACCTTTGCCCCATCAAAGTCATAGCCAATCCTTTGTCCAAGCTCAGTCATCTTTCTCTTTATCATTTTCGTGAATAATTTCAAAGCTTCCAACAATTGCTCATTGCCATCTTCAATTGATCTTCTTATCCTCGCTCCTTGTTTTATTTCGTGTTGGCTTCGGAAGGATTTTGACTAACTAATATAGAAATTTCGACATCATTTTGAGTCGAAAAAATGCAGTTGAAGTCTAAAGCCACATTCTTTTGTTTCCTTTTGTCACCTGTAACTTGATTCATCTGCTTCCCTATCTCTTTAGCCACATCAGCTATGGCCTCAACATTTTCTCTAGTTGCCCTATCCTTTCCAAATATCTCACACCAATTATCATAGAATGACCATTGTTTGTACCTCATTTCTTGCACCTTAGGTTCAAACTATAAATAAAAACAAAGTATTTCAGCCACAAAACACAAGCTTCTAGCTATAAAATGCAATTTCAAATAATTAAAGTAAAATTCAACAACAAAATAAATAAAAAACATACTTTCAAATATTGTTGTCAAGTATCATCATCACATGCTATCATCTTTTCTCAGTCATTCCATCCAAAGCCACTTCTCCCCATCATGCCAAATAGATATCCATGTCGTTTTTTTCTTTTTTTTTTAATTTTAAATATGGATCTTCAACTCGATGTAAGGTTGAACCCATAAAGAAAGAAAGAAAGAATGATTGTATTCAACTAACTTACATGTTTGACACAACCCCATTTATAGGTTAGAGATTTACATAAATAGGAAAGATTTCATCTGTACAATAATAGAAAAGATTATATATACAAAAAATAGGAAATAAATTAAAGTAACCTGGTAATTTATCCCTAAAATCAGCCTACAAATAAAAAATGATTTCAATGAATCATTCCTTATGTTTCTAACGAGAATCAACACTTCCTTCAAGTTGGTGAATACAACTCCTCAAATCTTCTTGTTGGCAATCCTTTTGTTAATATATTTGCCAACTTTTTTCAAATGATACAAAGGGAATACAAATTAGTCAAGCTTTCAGCTTCTCTTTTATAAAATGTCAATCTATCTTAACATATTTTGCTCTATCATTTTGCACTAGATTATGTACAATATTGATGGCAGACTTGTTATCATAGAACAACTTGATTGGTTATACTTCTAGCAATTCTTAGGTCATCCAAAATGATCTTCTGCTATAATAATTTACATTTCAAGGGTTATAGCTTGAAACTAGACCTTGTAACTATATCCTACTTTTTACTTCTCCAAGACACTAAATTCTCTCCTAAAACACACAATAATCAATAATAGACCATATTAATCAAAGAACCAACAAGACTTGTATTTGTGTAGCATGCAATAACCAATTCATTACTTGAACTAAATAAAATTCCTTTTTTAAGTGTGGACTTTAGATAATTTAGAATTTTTCTAACTGCCTGCATATATTCTTCATTCAAATTATGTAAAAATTGACTGACTAAGCTAACAGCAAATCCAGGGGCGGAGCCAAGATACGAAAGTAGAGGGGGCAAACAATGACAAAAAACGTAAAACTTAAAGTTACGTAATAATTATCTATATTAATAAAAGAATATTGTAATATAACGTCATAATATTATATCAAACATAATTATAGTATTTCTACATAAACTCAAACACATATTTCTCAAAAAAAAAAAAATAGTTTCAAAAGCAAAAATATTGTTCTTACATTTAGGTCTTCACAAAATCATAGATGTTCTCGCTGGGTCTTAATACTCTGAAATTGCTGCATGATTTTTTCATTGTCAATTGTATTAAATGTTTCCTTCTCAATATAAGTAACCAAACAATCATTCATCAATTGATCACCAATTCAACTGCGCAAACGATTCTTAATGAGATTCATGGTTGAGAAAGCTCTTTCAACGGTTGTAGTAGCAACAGGAAGAATTAAAGCTAACTTCACAAGCATATACACCAATGGATATACAACATTCTTTTTCATTTGAACTAATTTCTTTGCAAGACCACCAATCCCATTAACTTCCAAAAATTCATTATCAGATCGCACATCAATTATATAAGTCTCCAACTAATTCTTAAGTGCCATAAGATCAACTTCAGAAAATTCTAATGAATAAAACTGAGCAAGACGAACCAACTTGTCCTTATGAAAAGCATAAAAAGAATTATTTGAATTCAAACATGCCATACAAAAAAGTAGCTTAGTATTTGTCTCTGTGAAACGACTGTTGAGCTCATGAAGTTGTCTGTCTATCACCCAATTAAAAAGTTCAACTCTATAATGATGCATATTAGTATGATGTTCAACATTACGCCTTGAGCACCCCAGAACAACATAAACATCATCCATGTTCAGAATTACAATCTCATATTTTTCACAAAAAGAAGAAAGCTCATCAAGTAATAATTCTCATCCATCATCTCTCATTCTTTGTAAGCGTTGTTTGGATAATTTAACCAATGTCATGGCATTTACAATATCCTGATCTTTTCTTTACAATGCTTGTGACAACTCACTTGTAATGCCCAAGACATTTTTCATCAAATGCAAGTTGAATACAAATTCAAAAGATTGAATTAAACTCAATAAAGCACAAGCTTCATCTTTTTGCTCTGAACTTGTACCATCTTCTTCAACAATTTCTAGTACATCAATAACAGAGGAATATAAAACATTCAAGTTCATCAATGTGCCATAATGTGATCCCTACCGTGTATCACCAGGTCTTTGGAGACTACTTTCTTGATTTAAACCACGTCCACTTTAATTTCCCCATTACTCAATGCTTCAATGACTCTATTTGCTTGTTTTTCTCTTAAAATATCTCAATGTTTACATGAACCTCCAAAAACATTCACAATATTACTAAGAGAATTGAAAAGAAGAGCAATTTGACTATGACTTTTTGTAACTATTATAAGAGCCAACTGAAATTGATGAGTAAAATAATGAATATAAAAATCAAATTGATTCTCTCTTAAAATAAGACTTTTAAGGCCATTGAATTCTCCCCTCATGTTACTAGCTCCATCATAGCCTTGACCACGTAATTTTGACAAACTCAACCCATACTTTGAGAATAATGATTGTATTGTTGCTTTAAGTGATAATAAAGTTGTGTCATTAACATGAACTATAGCAAGAAACCGTTCAATGACATTTCCCTCTTTATTCACATAACGCAAAAGAACGGCCATTTGTTCTTTGATTGCCACATCACAAGACTCATCAACTAAGATAGAAAAGAAATCATCTCCAAGATCATGAATTATTGCATTAGTAGTTTCAGTTGCTGCTGCATTCGCAATTTCTTTTTGGATATCATGAGCTGTTACTTTAAGATTCTTTGGAGCATTATTCAACACGACATTGTGGATATTTTCATTGTGATTAGTAAGAAATTTCAAAAGTTTCAAAAAGTTACCTTGATTTAATGAACTTTCGGACTCATTGTGACCACGAAATGCCAATCCTTGATACAAAAGAAATCGAACATGATCTACTGTTGCAGTCAAACAGATTCGATACTTCTTTCGAGCTTGCTCAAATTGTCTAGAAATTAAAGTTTCAATATGTTGCATTTGATTCATTAACGCTTGACATTTGCTCCAAGCATGATTGTGGGCACTAGTAGGGCCTCCTACATGCTTTTGAAGTATGTCTTTTTTCTTCCAATTTTTGAACCCCCTTGAAACAAAAGATTCACCTCCAATGCATTGCTCGACAACATACTCTCTCATAAGATAACAATACAAACAAAATGCAGCATCTTTTTAAATGCTATACTCTAACCAATTGTTGATCTCATCAAACCATTCTGACTTAAAACGACGCTTTCCATTTCCTAGTTTTTTTGTGTGGAAAGTGGTGCCCTCGTGGTTGACATGGACCTCTTAATAAATAGACTCGTCGAATTTCATCTCTCTCATTAGGATGATAATTAGAAATACTCTTTCGTAATCCTGGATTTATTTCAAGATTGTTTAAATCAACACGTTTAAACTTAGAATGTTCTCGATCCTCATTTGCTTCAAAAATTGAATTTTACTCTGACCTTGTTCTTTTTATGAGAAATTTTTCCATATCTAAATAAAAAATAAATTATTATAATTCATGTAAAGACAAAGATTATTATGAACAAAGACCAAATTCCCTACACATTTTGGAATTAATTTATTATTTCTAAATGAATGAACTAAAGAATAAGTACTCCAGCGAAATTTTTACCCACAATGTTTAATCACCAATACCAAATTTTTCACCCAGTGAAATTTTCTACAAAAATTGGCTAATAATCATTATCTCTAATCAATTTATTAGAATTTAAATAATTATTTCTCTCAAAAGCACTGAAATCATGTTATTGTGATGTTATAATTTTTTTTCTCTTATTGTAAGGTTTCTAATTAAAGCATCAACCAACTATATTAAATACGAAAAATACCAATGAACTATTAAATTAACTGTAGGTGCTGCACTAAATTAGTTGTCTAAAAATTATGGATTCTAATTAGACATATAATATAACAAAATGAAATGCTGTGAGTTCACTGAATTGGATTGGCTGAGTTTATGATTTGATTGGAAAATAGAATAATATAATAAAGGATTGAAGAGCACCGTTTTCAGCTTCATATAACTAAAATTTGAAACATATATTATGAATTTATGCTGAAAAAATAAAAATAATTATTAAAAATTCTAAAACACTTACCTTCTTATAGATCAAGGTACTTTCACGGTGAAAATATGATCAAATTAAAGATCAGATGGTAAGATTTTAAAAAATGAATGATTACATATATATTCTGGAGTGAAAATAAAAATTAAGGAAAGAGAATGGCATTTCAGATTGTTGGCAGAGAGTGAAGAAGATGGGGAGAAGGGAAAGAGAGATTAGGGGAGAATAAAATTTAAAATAATTTTGTTGGAGTGGAGGAGGAGAGATGAGTGGGAGACAATTGAGAGGAGACAACTTTTTTTTAGCAATGGTGGTCCATGAGGGTGGAGGGGGGGTAGAGAGAGAAAGGGGAGAAAATATAAATATAAAATAAATAATATATAAATTTTTTAAATTTTATCTAACTTGGGGGGGGGGCAGCTGCCCCCCTGCCCCCACAGCAAATCCGCCATTAAGTAAATCCAATGCCAGGTCTACTATGAGATAGGTATATAAGGTGACCAACTAACCTTTGATACCTTTCTTTGTTCTCCAGCTGATAGTCTGAATTCTTACCTAGTTTGAGGTTTGATTCCATTGGTGTGCTAGTTGTTTTTCCTCTTAATAGTCCAATCTTTTTCAATAAATGACATACTTTTTTTGGTAAAATAAGATTATTTCTTTGGAGTATGCTACTTCTATTTCTAAAAAATACTTGAGTTTACCTAAATCCTTAATCTTGAATTCTCTAAGCTTTTGTTGCTCCTCAACGTCATTTCCAATTACTATGATATCATTCACATACATAAGTAAGGCTATAACCTTCCCCTATGTTGAATGTTTAATATAGAGAATATGATCTCTTCTACTCTATTGATATCCTATCTTTCTCATAACTTTAGCAAACATGTCAAACCATGGTCTAGGAGACTGTTTAAGCCCATAAAGAGCGTTCTTTAGCCTGTAGACCCTGCTTGAAGCTTCTTTATTAAACCTTGGTGGTGGCTTAATAAAAACATCCTCCTCTAAAATCTCCATCGAGAAAGGCAGTTTTTATATCAAATTGTTGTAAATTCCATCTACAACATGCAGTCAATGATAAAAGAATTTGTATAGTTTTCATTCTTGCCACAAATAATCTATCCCATCAATTTGTGTATCCCTTAGCAACCAATTGTGCCTTAAATCTCTCCAATGTGCCATCTACCTTATATTTTAAGTTAAACACCCATCTGCAACCTCCAAGTCTTACTCCATTACCTAGGCACCATATCCCAAGTTTGGTTCTTTTCCGAGGCTCTCATCTCTTTTTCCATGGCTTGTGTCCAATTCTAATCTTTTAATGCATCTTTAATTGTTTTAGGAATGACAATGACTGTAAGAGAAGACAAGAAGTTTTTATGCTATCGCGAGAGCCGATGATAAGAGATATAATTGGCTAGTGGATCAGTGATTTTGGTACCTAGATAAGAAGCATAAATTAGCACATGCTGGGAATCCAAAATGGGCTGGGATCTTTTCTTGAAAACATAGGGAGATTCTTTAAATCTAACAGTAGGTGGCAACAATGGCTATTCTAAAATATTTGGGACAAATGTTATGGCTACAATAGATGCTGCTCCATTTGAATAACCCCATATAATATTCCTACTAGTGAGTTACAAAGAATGCACCACTCATACCAGTTGGATGGCAAAAACTATCTCCAATGGTTTCAACTGGTAAGAACCTTTCTAAAGGGCCAAGGAAACATAGCCAATTTGATTATACTAGCACCCCATGCCTTTAATCCTACATCTACTGCCTGGGAAGTTGAGGACTTAACGACAATGTCCTAGCTCTGGAGTTTTATGCTACCAAAGGTAAGTAGAAAATATATGTTTTTGTCTACAATCAAGTATATTTGGGAAATAATAAAAATAACCTATTTTAAAGTGCAAGATGCCTATGTTATCTTTGAGACAAAGACAAAAATAACCAGTATCAAATAGGGATATTTGTTGATGACTAACTATTATAATAAAATGAACAGTTATTGACTTGAGTTAGATCACTATCAAGATATAAAGATGTTGTGCATTTTCAATGCTGCCACTCTTACTTCCATGCTTAAAAGAGATAGGATTGTGGAGTTTTTTCCTAGTCTCAATTTTGAGTATGATCAAGTGAGGATCCAAATCCTTAGTAAGAAAAAACTTTCGTCATTGAATGAAGTTTTCTCAATGATCCTCAATAAAAAACATAGAAAAATAGCTATGTTAGATGAACCTAATCCTGAGGGGTCAATCATGATTTCCAAAAAGATGGAGGTCACACGTTCTAGGCCCACAAAAAGGAAGAGATGGCTCTCACCCTAAACAACAACAACAAAGCAGAGAAGATTTGTGGTGTTCATACTACAAGAAACCAAAGCACATTAAAGACATGTTTCAAGCTTCATGGAAATGAGACTTTTCTAATCAGAATGGAAGGCTTCTGGATCTACAGGTTAAAAATCAAGCTCAAGTCCATCTCACAACCAAAGAACTTGAGAGAACCCTAGAAAGACAGGTTCTACAACTTTTAAACTAGGTGAGCTTAATGAAAAAGAAATTAGTAAGCTGCATTTATTTTTAAAAACTATTCAAATTGGTTCTTACTTTCTAGCACAGGCATGTACGTGTCTAAATTCTGATAATTTTAATGCTTTACTATTGAGTTGGCTCAAGTATGGCACCACACAACCCAATCTACTCCACTACCTTAGCTTCTCACTAAGAATTTTCAAATCCACCAAAACCTCATACTTTATCAAGTATGTCCTCTAACACAAATAGCTAGGAATATAATCTTCCTACCAAACACAATAGGCCTTCTAGCACACAAGGTAGGAATTACGATGATAAATACAAATGAAAAGATTTGAGAGTTAACACTCTCAATTATAATACATCTTAAATATACAAATGAAGGCTAAGAACAATATAATACAAATGATATCTATTAGTCTTTTGAGAAAAAAATGAAAGCACAAGCACTAGAAAATGAATAATTCTTATAAGTTAAAATCAATTCATTTCCATTCATTAGTCTTCTTTAGTACATTCTTGGGTTGGTATTTATAGGTTTCGATGAGAATTGAAGAAAACTAGTCATTACCATTGGAGCCTGCAAAAACTAGCCGTTAAAACATGTCAGTAAAAAAAACAATCAACAGTTTTACAAAACTAGTCGACAATTTTCTTTGGAAAAATTGAAGCACAGACGACAGTTTTACAAATGGTTGACTCTTTTATAAAAAATGTCGACTTCTTTGACAAATGGTTAATAATTTGAAGCAACAAGTCGATTGTTTTGAGAGAAAGTCGACACCTTATAATCAATGTCGACATTTTTTGAACTTACATGAAAAGAACAAAGAGTGAAAAATTGCTCAGTAAACAGTTCACAAGAACGGTCAACAATTTTTGCATATCCAGGCTAAAATGGTCGATTCTTTTTGACCTTTCATATATCTAAAACTTAAAACGATCGACTTTTTCTTAAAAACGATTGACTCTGTTAAACTATCAACACTTTTAAAAAAACTATTGACTCTTTTAAACAGTCCAAACAACTAAGGTACAAAACAATCGACGGATGGACTCAAAAAGGTTGACAATTTTGCCTTAATTTTTAAAAGAGTTTTAAGACAAATGTTAAAACAAATTTTCAATAAATCTCATACACTCATTTATTTGATTAACATATATTGAATGACAAAAAAGATATTTTTTAAAAAAAAAAATTGTGTAAATATTTTCCTAAAGATTGTCACTGAAGAGTTTATATGATTTGACAAAATGATTGAAACATTTTAGACAATAAATAAAATTTTAATTTTCTATTTTCAAGAACATATACTTTATCTTTATTTTGAAAATGAAGATGACTTGAAAATATTTTTCATTATAAAAAATGAAGATATTCAACATGATAATTTTCAACAATAAGAAAACATGAAGTTTTTTCATCATCAAAATAATATCGAAAGCAAAATAATTTTGACACATTTCATACAACAATTCATTTAATCTTAAAATAACTTCACATTTCATACTTCAATTCATTTGGTTTCAAAATAACTTTCCTTTGATACCATAATATTGTTTTCCAAGATGAAATATTTCTCACAAAGAATTTTATATTGAAAGGATATTTAGGATTTTTATCCTTTGGCATCATTGGAATATATAAAGGTATCAAAACCATTTTAAATCTTTTACAAATTAATCTCACTAATCATTTTCAAATTTCAAAGAAGTTTTCCTTCATCAAAATATTTTATCAAAAACAAAACAACATTCACAAACTGTTAAAAATGGCTTATAGATTATTGATTTATGAGCTATTGATTTTGAAACAGATAAATCTATGTCTAGTTTTGTTATATGTATTTCTCACATCACTCCTTATGGGCTAGACTCAGTCAATGGGCCGGCCCAATCGCCCGAAGTCCAGAAGGTCCAGGGGACCTCGTCAAAGAAAACTCATACACCCTTGAAATCCGAGCTTATAATCGTGGAACCAAGTGAGCTTCCGGCAATGTTCCTAGCGAGGTCCCAATAAAGCCCCCAATTCGCTTGACCAATCAGCTCGTTGGCTTAAAACCTCCAGCTCGCATAGATGACAAAGTTGTTGAACAGCCAAAGGTAGGGCCCACCTACTCTATCTGAAACGAACCATACTCCTCGTAATAAGGATCTCACTCCTGGTTTTATGCAGACAATAAGGACTGTTTGTCCCCCCCATATATCATCTTTATATTTTTATATCTTATCCAAATTGTAAAGGCCCCTCATTATAAATAGGAGTCAGAAATATCATAAAGGGGGCAAGAAGAATAATCAGATACCACCATTCTAGAAGAATAATCAAGGTACAGTCGTGGAGTAGGCATTGTTCTGGCCAAACCACGTAAAAAACATTTTTTTTGTTCTTCCCACCTTGTTCCTCCTCCTTACATCTTAGACAGACTCACTGCGGCCCAAATGAATCACGGTTAGCTAAAATTGAACGTCGACAAGTTTCAAAAGAATAATTGTAACCAATGATCACACAATTCCAATAACAGGTTGGGGAGGTGTTAAACTCAATGTATCACTCCTTATTCAAAATGTTCATTTCCCTAATCTCTCTATCAACCTTATTTCTATTCTTCAGTTGATCAAAATCCTTAATTGTCGTGTTATTTTTTCTCTCCATGACTGTTTTTTTAGAAACTAGGCTCGAGGAAGAAGATTAGGGCTCAACAAAATGGACTATATTATCTAAGGAGGGGTTGTGATGCTTCCAAAGGGAACCAGTTTATTCTTGCCTATATGCCACAAACTACACATTCCATGAATGAAATCTATCTCAATTATTTTTGTTTAGGCCATCCTCTTTTCAATCTACTACAAATTATGTTTTCTTCTTTATTTAAATGTTAATGAACTTCACTGTGATGTTTGTGATTTCTTCAAACATCATCATGTGTCCTATCCAGTTAGTAATAAACTTTTATCTTTTTTTTTTGTATATTCTGATATTTGGAGACTATCTCGGATTTCTAATTATTCCAAGATTAGATAGTTTATTTCATTTATTAATGATTGTACTCGAACGTTATACCAATGTTTCATGAGATGGTTTCTACCTAGTTTGGGTCTCCTATTAGGAGATTTTGTACTAATAATGCTCGAAACTATTTTAATCAATGCATTCATTGTTTTTTTCAACAAAAAAGTATTATTTATGAATCCTCCTACATTAATACACCTCAACAAAATAGGATTGTTAAAAAAAAAAATGTGACATCTACCTGAGCCCTATTATATCATCATTGTGTTCCTAATTTTTTTTTTTTTTTTGGAGGTTGAGGGGTGGAGGGAAGTAATTTTAAATGTAACTCACCTCATCAGCAAGGTTCCTTTTAAAATTCTCTAACACCAAAGTTAGCTCACCTCATCAGTAAGGCTCCTCTTAAAATTCTCTAGCACCAAAGTTCACGACAATGTCTCTCTTCTCACTTCCCAAATTTTAGTCTTCATACCCTTCTTTCCCTTAAAAGTTTTTGGATGTGTGTCTTTTATTCATATTCATAAACCATGTAGAGACAAATTTGATCCTCAACCCTTAAATGCATCTTTCTTGCCTACTCTAATACTCAAAAGAGATTTAAGTACTATTATTCTCATTCTGTAAATTCTATATTTCTAAAGATGTTACTTTCCTAGAGACAAATCTAAATGAAGAACATATGCTGACATAGAATTTCGAGTGTGGACTTTAAAAAATGATTAGTTTTTAGGAACCTAACATCCTTAAAAAACATAAAATTTTCAAAGAGGATAATAACACTTGTATGCAAATTAGATAACTCTTCAACGCGTGACAAAAGTCGTACATTTTCTAACTTGCTACTATTACATTGTTCGAGATTTAAATGCTTAAGAGAATACGCTTCCGTAGCTAATAATAGGAATAAAGTAAGGCAATTATCTATATCTATATCTATATCTATATATACTTTATTACCCACCTGTGACCAAACCCGTTTAACAAAATAAAATAAAGCCCTAATCGAATCTAAAGTTTAATATTTTACTAGTGTTATGGAGCCGGCCCACACATTAAAAGAAACTGTGCAAGACACTTGGTTAACTGCGATAATAATGCATCGATCACATCACAAAAATGGAAAGAACGGAAGAAACAGTCCACGTTCTCATTGTTGTTGCATTAATCATTGGAGCAAGGACTTAGACCTAATATATATATATATAGAGAGAGAGAGAGAGAGGTGCATATATATATATATAGAGAGAGAGAGAGAGAGAGAGAGTGAGAGAGGTGCCACAAGTTACTATAAACTGGATCCTATCTGTGCTTGCAACTCTACATCGAATGGATTTGAAAACCCACCCACCCACACACACAAACACAAAGAGAGTAACTTTTAGTACCTTTGGAGGATGATGATTTATTATGAACTCCACACAACAGTTTGTGCGGAAAGAGAAGTAAAGAGGAAGAAGAATCCTGCATATTAAGCCAACGGAACGATTGAGGTCGAGTCGAGCAAAAGAGGTCGGTTAACAGATGGGGTGCCTGGGGAAGCGCCCATTCATCAAATAAAAGCCACAATCATTTGTTGTGCCACACTGCAGAGGCTTAGCTTGGGCAGCATGATATGATGAAGAGCTTGTATTTTAATATTTATAGGAGAGGATCCCTTTTCCCAGCTAAAAATGTACACAACAACAACCACAAGAATTCATAAGAACAGGCAGAGATACATCATAACCAAAGTAGTAGTGGGCTTTTACACATATGAACTTCCCTCCAACCCTAACTCTAACTCCAACTCCAACAAACATATATGTGATAAATGAGGAATGTACTGTTTTATGAATATTATTGTCTTTTCCAACTTCTCAATTTGAACAGACCGGCTGATTCTCGGTAACTCCACAAAGCTGTTCTCAGTCAACCCTTTTCCTTTTTTTAACTTTTCACAATATGGAACATGCACATATGTTTTTCTTGGGAGCCTCGTCAACCTTCTTCTCTGTTCATGACAACCAAAAAAAAAAAAAAAACATATTATGAACCAAAAAACCCAAAAAAGGTGCAGCATTCAGCAACCATATCACAAAAACTGCATAGCAATACATCTTACTAACAAATTGCACTTTGATTACATTGTCTACTGACTTGGTAGATAGATAAAAACTCACTCAATCTATACCATTTGAAACAATTTTAAATAATAATAATGATAATAAACACTAGTCCAACCTTATTTAAGGATAATCTCATTTTTAATTGCTTTGTTTTGTATAGCTGCACATCCAATACAATATCTTCATCTCAAGTGCAATCATATTCTGCACATGTTAATATACTTAACTATTTAACATTTTTACCCAACATAACAAAGATGGTCTTGTAACCGTACAACAAAACTTTTCTAACAACTTGAAGAGATTATACATTATAAAATTGCATAAAATGTTGACCACACTTATCCACTTTAACTATTCCTTGATTCTATGCACAACACCCTCGATAGCAATTTCCTTCTTTTTTGACAATGAATTAAATATATTTAAAATGATTTTTAATAAGATAACTTTATCTTCAAATCTCACCAACACACCATCCACACTACTGTTTTTTGCTAAATTTACATTTCATATATATATATATATTCAATTTTCAATATGCTCAATTTGAAGTCTTCAAATTTACGGTGGTACTCCATAATGCAAGCTTATTATTCCTTTCTTCCTTTTCTCATCCACAAAGACAATATAGTCTACAAAATAACATACACCAGGTTACCTCTTCTTGCATGTACCATGTAAGTTCATGTTTCACAACAGTAAAGAGGTATTAGCTCAGTGAAGAAACTTCATATAATCCAACTGTAATTGAAAATGCCCCGTAAGAGTCCTAACACACTTTTTTTTTCTTGATAATACGTCTTTAATAACCTGTATATTAGCAATTTTGGCTTCTTTTTTCTCTAGAACTCTTCACAAGATTTCTTTGAAGACTTTGTTACAGGTTATTTTATAATTCTATAAATATCATATACAACTGTTTCTATCTTTTTGTAAACCTTTCCATTAGACATCCAAGTAAGTAATTGTCAGAACTCGATTCTGATAAGGAATTCTCTCGCAATTCTGGATGAATTGCGCGGGAATTGCGAATCAAGGAGAGGGAGAAAATATAGAGAAAAGAGAGGGGGAGTCGAGAGAGAATATGAAAGAGAGAAATGAGATTCAAATGTATTCAATCATGCATGCTCCAATAGCTTGTGTTGGCTTATGCACCCTCCTCGAGGAGTGGCGCCAATATTTGAATTACATGCAACTAACTACCAAGCTTCCACATTCTTCTATCCTTCTAACTGCCTGCCCCTTTTATTTACACTATTACCCTTCTTCTAATAGGCTATTACACAGTTACCCTTGTCACATGACAATTCCCCTCCCTTTGAAATTCTTCTTGTCTTCAAAAAGAGTTAAAGAGTAGCCCTACCACCTTTGGGAATTGTTGTAGTAAGTCCAGTAAGTAGTCCCATGTGTTGTTTTCCAGGTGTAGGGTGGACCATCGCACTAGCACCTGTGTAAGGGGTAGGTTCTGTTTGTAGATCACTCTTTCGCCCGCAATAGCTATAGGTTCAGCCACCTGTTAGATCTCTGGAACTGCTAGGGGTAGGGTAGCACTCACTAGACTATTGCCTGGAGAGGGTTTGAGCAGAGATACATGAAAAATTGGATGGATAGAGGTCTCTTCTAGTAACTGTAGTTTGTACACTGCCTTTCCCACCCGGGTTAGCACCTTGTAAGGCCTATAAAACTTGGGACTGAGTTTAGTCACTACCTTTGGGAAGAGTGTCTTTAATTGTGCTTGCCTCAGTTTCAAATATACTCAATCCCCAATTGAGAAGGATCGTTCGCTCTTTTTCTTATCAACATACTGTTTCATCCGGTTTTGGGCACTTGCCCATTCCTTCTTTAGAGTTTGCATGACTTGTTACCGCTGATTCAAATATCCAAATAGTCATCAACTGTGGCCACCAAATTAGGATATCTCCACTAATGGGTAGTATTGGTGGTTTGTATCTGAATAGTGCCTCGAATGGAGTCATCTTTAGGGTGAAATGGTGGTTGGTGTTGTACCACCATTGTGCCAAGGGTAGCCATTTGTGCCACCCTGTCGAGTGAACTAAGCACACGCATCGAAGATAGGTTTCAACACTGATTGACCCATTCTATTTGTCCATCTGTTTCCGAGTGGTAGGCAGATGACATATGGAGTTGTGTGCCCAATGACCTTATTAACTCCCTCCAAAGTAGGCTTGTGAAGACTTTGTCCCGGTCTATCACAATGACTTGGGGCAATCCATGCAATTTACCCACTTGGTTTAGAAACACCCGCGTAATTTCTTGGGCTATGAAGGGATGTGCTAGGCTTAAAAGTGGTCGTACTTCGTAAGTTTGTCCACGACTACCAGTATGCAGTCCTTGCCCTTTAACTTGGGCAATGCTTCCACAAAGTCCATGTTGATGCTTGACCAAGCCTGCTCCGGCATAGGCAACGGTTGTAATAACCGAAGAGGGTGGATATTCTCATGCTTACACCGGCTGCAAATATCATAGCCATTCACGTATTCTTGCACCGCCATCTTCAGCCTCGGCCAATAGAATAACTGATGGACTCTGTTGTAAGTACTCTGAACCCCTGAGTGGCCTCCCACAGGAGAATCATGTAGGGCTGTCAAGATCTTTCTCCGTAGCAACTCATCATCCCCAATCACCAATTTTTCTTTATACTTTAGCAGTCCATTCTTCAATGAATAGCCTAGTCTACTAATTGGGTCTAGGGTCAATTGCTCCATCAGCTCTCTGGTTCATTCTTCCTTCTCATAACTGGATGTCAGTTCCAAATACCATTCGGGTACAACAGAAGTCATTGTCGCCTAAGTCCCCTCTTCCATGCAACAAGAAAGGACGTTTGCTGCTTTGTTCTCATGTCCCTTCCTGTATTGGATAATATAATCAAGACCCATTAGTTTAGACATACCTTTCCTTTGGAGGTGTGTGTGGAGTTTCTATTACAATAGGAACTTTAGACTTTCATGGTCTGTTTGGATAATGACTTTACTCCTCTCCAAATAGTGTCTCCATTTCTCTACCACTATTAAAACAACCAGTAGTTCTTTCTCATACACACTGAGGCCCTAGTGCTTGAGTGATAAAGGCCAGTGGTCTACCCCCTTGTGCCAACACTGCTCCAACCCCATAATTATTGGCATTGGTCTCTAATACAAACAGCTGATTGAAATCAGGGAGGATGAATGTAGGAACCTCAATCATGGCTTTCTTCAACCTATCAAAGGCGACTTCAGCTTCCTCACCCCAAAAGAACCCCTCATTCTTCAGCAACTCAGTTAATGGCTTACTGATGATGCTATAATTTTTAACAAACCTTCTATAATAGCCTATAAGGCCCAAAAATCCCCTTAGTGCCTTCACGTTTGTCGGCCTTGGCCAAGCAATAATTGCTGCCACCTTCTAAGGGTCCGTGCTCGCTCTCTTTTCAAATATAACGTGGCCAAGATATTCCACCTGGGTCTATGCAAAGGCACATTTGGACTTCTTGATGAACAAGTTATTGAATCTGAGGATTTGTAGAGAGTCCTTAAGTGCTCTAGGTGTTTAGGAAAATTGGGGCTGTAAATTAGGATATTATCAAAGAAGACCAAAATAAATTAGCGTAGGTAAGGCTCAAATATCTGGTTCATGAGGATTTTGAAGGTTGCGGGTGCGTTGGTCAATCCAAAGGGCATTACCAAGAATTTGTAGTGCCCTTGGTGGGTTCTAAAGGCTGTTTTATGGATATCTTGGGGGTTCATACGGATTTGATGATACCCTGAATGGAGGTTGAGTTTAGAGAAAACTTTGGCCCCATGTAATTCATCTAATAGGTCCTCGATGATGGGAATGGGGAACTTGTTCTCAATCGTAAGAGAGTTGAGTTGGCGGTAGTCAATACAAAACTGCCAACTGTCGTCTTTCTTTTTGACTAAGAGTAGAAGGGAGGCATATGGGCTGATGCTAGGTCTTATAACTGATTGGTGTAACATTTCTTTTATCATGCGTTCGATCTCAGCCTTTTGTTTTGGGGGGTACTAGTAAGAACGAATGTTAATTGGCTCGGCATTAGGTTTAAGATTTATAGTATGGTCCAAAGGTCTAGGGGGTGGCAGAGCCTTAGGCTTCTCAAACAAATCCTCGAATTCAACTAAGAGTACATCCAGTAAGTCCAAATGGTTTACCTCCCAGGGAATGGAGCCATTCCTCTTTGAGTCCAGCATAAGTTTCCCACCATAGTCCGGTTCTTCCTCCTCCTGGTTAATTGCTTGTATCGAGAACAATTGAGTCACCTGTGTCCACTTGTTTT
This sequence comes from Diospyros kaki, assembly GCA_036245055.1. NCBI lineage: Eukaryota > Viridiplantae > Streptophyta > Magnoliopsida > Ericales > Ebenaceae > Diospyros > Diospyros kaki. The sequence goes on from BSEG01000016.1 coordinate 40,241,398, forward strand.
TGAATAGCTTATGCGATCTCTTTCCTGAGATAAGCTTGCAAGTACCAACCTCCGCACTGCCCGTAATAGTCATTCTTTTTCCCCTTTTTTCAAAAGTAACTTCCATTTTCTTGAAATCAAAGCAAATGGAGCTTACTTCTCTCATCCAGTCCACGCCCAAGACCATGTCACAACCTCCTAATCTAAGGAGTCTTAAGTCAACTTCGAAGACTTACCCCTGCATCTGCCAACAGAATCCCATATAGGCTGATTTGCAAATTACTTTTTGTCCATTCATGACAGTAACGGACAACTGTTGAGTCCCTGTTAGTCTGCATTGAAGCCTCTTAGCTACGCCTTCATTGAGGAAGCTGTGTGCGCTTCCACTATCAATGAGTATTAACAGGTCATTCTCCTATGCTTTACCATCAACTTTTATGATCTTACTTGTGGACACTCCCCTTAGAGCATGAAGGGAAATCTCCATTTTCTCATCCTCCTCTTCTTTTTCTTGGTTATCTGTTTCACCAACCTCTTCCTCCTTTTCCTTTGTTCCTTCTAGTAGCAATAATTGGCGTTTGCACTGATGGCCCGGGGTGTACTTGTCCCCACATCTAAAGTAAAGCCCTACTAACCTCCTATGCTCCTTCAAACTATTCCTGAATGATTGAGATGGAGCCGAGAGAGCTAAACCCTTGCTGTTCTGTCCCCATGTTTCGCCCTCCTTATTCCACCCCCGGTTACTCTGTTGCAGAGGCATCACCTGCCATCCTTTGCTCACCCCCTTCTACTTCTTTGTTAATGCCTCCACTGTCAACTCTTGCAACTTAGCACACTCCGTGGCCTGTTGTACTGTTTTTGGTTGGAACATTTTCACGGTGGGACGAATCTCTTAGTTCAAGCCGCTAATGAAACTTGACATGAAGTATCCCTTGGTAAGGGTGGGACTGGAGATTAGCATGAGGGCCTTCAACTCCTCAAACCTCTGCTGGTAAGCTTGCACAAACCCCCCTTGTCTAAGCTTATTAAATTCTTCCACTACATCTAACATTCCTTTCTCCCCAAATCTCCCACACAACCCCTCCACAAATTCTTCCCAGGTGCACTGTTCCTTCACTCCCATCCAACCTTGATACCATGCGTCTCCTACATCGTTAAGGTAGGTTGCGGCGATTGTTACCTTCTGTTGTTCGGCCATATTGTAGAGGCTAAACACTCTCTCACATCACCTCACCCACCACCTCAGGTTCTAGCCATCAAATAGTGGAATCTCCATTCGAGTCATAAGCGAGCCGATCTAGTTCGATTTGTGTGCCACACTTGGCCTCCTAACTCCCACATTTCCTCCATCACCGGTTGCTCTATTTCCACTTCGACAAATCCCTCCGATCTGCAATTACCTCCCTAGCCATTTAGGATTTGTTTAGAGTGCTCCGTCGGAGGGAACTCAAGTGAGATGCGTACCTAAGTTTGGCTCGAGAGCATCAGCATAAACTGATGCATGTGATCTCGGAGGATTTGGTTCTATTCTCTCATCTACTCCTCCAATCAAGCAGCCTGCGTTCTACTTTCCTCATGCCATACATTCACCGCTCAATCCTTCTTTCCACTGAATTTTCAAACGTATTTATCCTATTCTGCATCTCCGATACCGACCCCGTCACTTGCTGGAGCTGCGCCTCCATCTACTTCATCTGTGTTTCGTCTGCCATGGTCTACCCAATCACCCAAGAACTTGCTCTGATACTAAATTGTCAGAAACTCGATTCTGACAAGGAATTCTCTTGCAATTCTGGATGAATTAAGCGGGAATTGCGAATCAAGGAAAAGGAGAGAATACAGAGAAAAGAGAGAGGGAGTCGAGAGAGAAATGAGATTCAATTCTATTCAATCATGCTCGCTCCAACAGAGGGTGTTGGCTTGTGTACTCTCCTCGAGGAGTGGCGCCAATATTTGAATTACATGCTACTAACTACCGAGCTTCTACATTCTTCTATCCTTTTAACCGCATGTCCCTTTTATTTACACTATTACCCTTCTTCTAATGGGCTATTACACGGTTACCCTTGTCACAAGACAATAATATCTTTCATTGTTGACCTATTAGACATAAAACTAAATTGGTTTTCAAAGACCTTAGTTTCTCTCCTTAATATTTGCTAAATCATCAGCATCCAAAGTTTTATGATATGACTCATTAGCTTGATCTTTCTCCATGTTTCCAACATCTTGTTTTGTTTAATAGTTCTTTTTCCCATGCATTTTCATGCTTCTACCAGTACAATAATTGATTTAATTGGTATACCATTCTTCATTTTTCCACAACTTGCTTAAATACATTCGATATAGCATTTTTTTCCCTCGTGTTAAAATCATTTTAAACACATCTCATGCATTATATTTTTGATAGGCATCATTTCTTCTATTTTTGTATTTTCTTGTAACGTTGTATATCTACCATATACCATAACATTACCATCTCAATTATGTTCATTTTTTTGTACCTATTGGTTGTTTGACTACCCCTTTTTTGGTGTCATACAACAAAATTGGTCTAAAAACCTTCCAATAACACACTTCTTTTTTGTGCCTAAAAGGAATTTCAGCATTGCATAAAATGATAAGAGCAATTCTCATTTTAACCATCCTACATTAGTTTTGTGAGTAACATCCTCAACAATTTTTTTCATTTTTAAATACGTGATCCATGACATCTAAAGTTAATCTTTTCTTAGAACGACAAATAATGGAAAAAGTATTGATCTTACTGACTTTTCACTTCATTCCTATTTTAGAACGTGTTTTTAATTTTTTCCAAAAGCTTGATAAAACCTTTTTATTTATGGCTAGATTATTGCTTGTTTTGATAATTGGACCATCATCACCCTCTATCCAAATCCACCGTTAGAAGAAAGATGACGTAGAGATGACATCATCTGTCACATCATTGATTTAGATGAGGTAACAAATACTAAAATTTAAAACTATTTTTCTTCTCATGTTACAAAAATTTATAAATTTATCTAAAAAAGTTCATACAGATGAAACTTTGATAAAATAAATTTTATACAAGAAAATTTTATATAAGCAATTTTTTTACTATTAGTTTGCATAGAAGGTTTTTATCTAGAAAACCACTAGATTTTCAATTCACTGAAAAGGTTGTGGCAAGATCTAGATCTATTCAATGACTATGAATGGAAATCTCCTGAAGACTACAACTACTACAAGAAGATAGTAGAAAACCACCGGATTTTCAAGTTCCTGGCTAGGCTCAACATCAAGTTTGATGAAGTTAGAGGTCGACTACTCAGTAGGCAACCCCTCCCACCTCTTAGTGAAGTGTTTCTTGAAGTCAGAAGAGAAGAAAGTTAGAGGCAGGTTATGCTTGGGAAAAAAATTGAGAATATACACACTGAAACCTCGACAATGGTGGTTGATGCTAAGGTGCATAAGGTGAGCCAACAGGAGAAACCTAAAGTTTGGTGCGATCATTGTAATAAACTCCATCATACACAGGAGACCTGTTGGGTTATCCATGGGAAACCAGAAAACTGAAAACCCAAGAACAGCAAGAAACCTGGCTGTACTTACCCTACTGCACATGAAGCTGAAACCAATTCATTCACCAAGGAGTAAATGGATCATCTTCTAAGGTTGCTGAAGTCCAATTCCTCATCTAGTATTCCTAGCGTGTCAGTTGCTCAAACAGGCAATGATCCTATCGCTCTATCTTGTTTTTCAAATTCCATGCCTTGGATTGTAGATTTAAGTGCATTTGATCATATGACTAGTTCATCCCACTTATTTGATACTTATTCTACTTTTCCTGGAAATGAAAATGTCAGAATTGCTAATGATAATTTCTCATCTATTGCTGGAAAAGGCTCAATCAAAATTTCAGAGAATATCTACCTTAAATCTATCATTCATGTACCTAAACTTGGCAGTAACCTTTTATTTGTGAGTAAACTGTCCGAAGATTCTAACTGCTATGTTATCTTTTACAAATCTCATTGTAAATTCCAGGACCAAAACTTCAGGAGAACGATTGGCAGTGCTAGGATGATAAATAAATGGACTCTACTATTTTGATGGCAGCTCCTTCAGTAAAAAAAAAAAAAAAAATCTAGTGCTCAAGGTTTGAATTTGAGTAGTGGTTGCTCCATTCTTCTTTACAATCAAATAATGCTTTGGCATCGTAGACTAGGACATTCCAGTTTTCAATATCTTAAACATTTATTTCCTAAGTTGTTTAAAAATATGGATTTTTTTTATTTCAATGTGAAAGCTTTAAGCTGCTACTTGTCTAAAAGTCATCGTTCTACGTATGTTGCAAAACCATATTGTGCCTCAAAACCTTTTTAATTGGTTCATAGTGATGTTTGGGGGTCCCTCTAAAGTCACAACTTTAATTGGCAAAAAATGGTTTGACACTTCCATTGATGATCATACACGGTTGTGTTGGACTTTTTTGATGAGTGAAAAAACTGAATTAGCAAGATTATTTAAAAAAATTTCTAACATGATTGAAAATCAATTCCAAACCAAAATTGGAGTAACGGAATATTTCAATGAAGAATTGGAAAATTTTTTGAAGGAAAAAGAAATTCAACATCAATCCACTCCCGAGATGCCCTGAAACAAATGGAATTGTTGAACGAAAAAACAAACATTTACTTGAAGTTGCTCTATTATGTTTTCAGCAAACTTACCGGGTAAGGTAGCGTTGACAGCAGCTTATTTGATTAATAGAATGGCTACTAGGATCTTAAAATATACAACTCCATTGGATTGTTTGAAACTTGTTTTTCAAGAATTTAAAATACCAGGAGGTCTTCCTCTTAAGGTGTTTGGTTGCGCAATTTATGTTCACATACCTCTAAATTCAGGTCCAAACTAGACCCTAGGGCAGGAAAATGTGTTTTTATAGGGTATGCACCTAACAAAAAGGGGTACAAATGCTACAATCTGAAATCCAAAAAAATGCATGTAAGTAAGGATGTGACCTTTGTTGAACAACAAGAACCATTTTTTAAAAATTCTCCTCAGGGGGAGAATGAGATAGGGGATGATAATTTTTGGAGTGATATATCTATACGCAATACAATTCTGGAATAACCTGCAACAAATCAGGTTTTAGAAAAACAAAATACTCCCATCCCGGTCTATGTTTGCCAAATATCATTGATCCAAATTCAGGTGGAGGAATACTACAACAAAACCTGGATTCTGAACCTCAGATTTATACTAAAAGGAAAAATCATACTAAAGAAAGGGGTCTTCCTATTACACTAGCACAAGGCTAATCCGAATCTCAAAGTGATGGGCCCAGGAATCTTCCAGGTAATTCCTTGATTCCAACTCCTACTACTTCAAATTCTAATTCCATTCCTAATGAGCCCTCAGATCTTGACATCCCAATAGCTCAGGTATTCATTCATGTACTAATCATCCCATTTCAAAATACTTGTCATATGAAAACCTCTAACAACCATAAAACTTTTACTGCTAAGATCTCTCACCTATTTGTCCCAAGAAACATGCAGGAAGCTCTAGATGATCAAAATTGGAAATCTGCAGTTTTGGAAAAGATGAATGCTCCAAGGAAAAATCATACTTGGGAGATAGTTGACCTACCAAGGGGTAAGAAAACAGTGGAATGCAAACTGATGTTAAATATAAAATGCAATACAGATGGAAGTATAGAAAGAAACAAGGCGAGACTAATGGCCAAGGGATTTACACAGATTTATGGAATTGATTACCAGGAGACTTTCGTCCCTGTCGCGAAGTTAAATTCAATCAGAGTCTGGCTGTAAACTTCAACTGGTCTCTACACCAATTGGATGTGAAAAATGCCTTCTTGAATGGAGACTTGGAAGAGTAAGTATTTATGAGCTTGCCTCCTAGATTTGAAGAGAAATTTGGCAGCAGGAAAGTATGCAGGTTAAGGAAAACAATCACCCGAAGTATGGTTTGAACGCTTTGGAAAGGCTGTAAAAGGCCACGGTTATTGCCAAAGTCAAACAGACCATACCTTGTTCTATAAGCATTCAATGAGAAGATAAAATTGTTATCTTGATTGTTTATGTGGACGATATAATCCCAATTGGTAATGATGTAGCTAAAATGGAGAAGTTAAAAAAAGATCTTGTCGATGACTTTGAAATTAAGAACATGGGCAAGCTAAAGTACTTTCTCGGAATGGATTTTGCTAGATCGAAAGAAGGTATTTTTGTTTGCTAACACAAATATATTCTTGATCTACTTGGTAAGACAAGTTTATTAGGTTACAAAGCAGTAGAAACTCCAATTGAAGCCAACCTAAAGTTACAACCAGCCCAAGCTAAAAAAGTGGTCAATAGGGAACAATATCAGCATCTAGTTGGAAGGCCGATCTATTTATCTCATACACGACTCGATACTGCCTTTGTTGTAAGTAAGGTGAGTCAATTTATGCATTCACAAGGTCCTAAACACTTTGAAGCTATGCACAACAGTGTTATTAAAGGTGCACCTAGGCGCAAGGTGCACCAAGGCACAGTTTTGGCGCTTGGAAGGGTCCCAAGTAGGCAAATGCTAGAAAAGTGTGCAAAGGTGCGACCCTCAGGTGCAACCTTGGGCTTAGCCACACCTGGCTGTTTTTTAATAGAATTTTGATTGTTTTATCTTTTAAATGTTTATTATTGTAACTTTTAATGGAATCCTAATAAGAAAAGGGAACTTTTCATATTCCAAGTAAATACTAATTGGAATTGGTATTTTATTTATTATTTTATTTTTTAATAGAATCTAATCCTAAAAGGAAAAGGAAACTTCTCAAATTCCAATTCCAATTATAACTAAACGCTAATTAAAGATGGAGAGGAAGAGGGACATGATGAAGATGAAGACGAAGAGGGATATGATATGGAAGAAGAGGATATTAGAGATGATGTTGCTAATGATGGGATTGACGATGAGGATGATTTTTAGATTATTTAAAAAATCATAATTAATTAATCTTAATTAGGATTTAAGATCTACAAATTGTTTAAGAATTAATCTAAGTTTAGTTAAAGATTTTTCTTACAAATTCTTTTAACTTTTGTGGTGTTTATATGTTGATTTCTGAAATATGATTGGATGTATTTTACTGAAATTTACAAGTATGTAACTTGTTTTAATATTTTTCTTAGTTAGTATATGTTGAATTTTTTAATTTTTTTTTACAACATGTTTGTAAATATATTATTAGGAGTTAGGACATATTTTATACCTTATTCTTCAACTAGAATATATATTTTTTCTTTTTTGTTAGCATGCGCCTAGTTCAACTAAGCGCACTTCTTGCCTTGCGCCTCAGGGTCCAAGACCCTTGTGCGCCTTGAGCCTTTAATAATACTAGCATACAGAACCTTGAGGTACCTAAAGGGGACCCTCAGAAAAAGGTTATTGTTTAAAAAACATGGGCATCTACAGATTGAGGTCTATACAGATGCTGATTGGGCTAGCAATGTTATTGACAAAAGATCAACCTCAGGTTAGTGTGCCTTTGTGGGAGGAAATCTTGTTATGTGGTGAAATAAAAAACATAATGTGGTGGCACGAAATAGTGCAGAAGTTGAGTTTAGGGCAGTTGCTCAAGGGATATGTAGGGTATGTGGATCAAAAGACTGCTGGAAGAATTGAAAGCATCTAAATCTCCTGTGAAAATATATTGTGACAACAAAGCTGCAATCTCTATTGCCCATAACCCAGTATAACCCAGTTCTCCATGACAAAACCAAACATGTGGAAGTCGACAAACATTTTATCAAAGAAAAGCTTGACAACAAGCTGATTTGTATGCCTTACATTCCAACCAATGATCAAATAGCAGATATACTTACAAAGGGGCTACATAGAAGACAGTTCAACAAACTGATAAGCAATCTGGCCATGGAAGATATCTTTAGACCAGCTTGAGAGGGAGCGTGGAAAATCAAGAATGATTCAGCTATCCACATGACCGAATCACTAGCTCTCTCATTTATTCTTTGTTACTAAATATAGCTTGGTCTAATAGGAAATAGAATATGTATAACTATAATTAGCAGTTTCCTACTCCTGTTGCTTCCTATTATTGTATAGATTTGTCATTAATGTAGATTCCTAATCTAGGACTAGAATACATGTATATAAACTGATGTACATACCAGTGATGAATACATAGACACACACTCTTATTCGTACAGAAGCACATGCTAAAATTAAAACAAAGTGAAAATGTCAATAAATTTTTTTCATAATTTGCGCTTCTTAGAATAGTTTGATCTTCAAGCCTCACCACAATTTGAGTTAGTATTCATGTTTTTTTGGTCTCATCTACTAAAACAATTTCATCTGTAAATAACATGTACCAAGCCATGAAAGCAAACAATAGAAAAATCTAGCCAAAAAAAAGGGATTCAGTGCAAATCCTTGATACAATCTGACTTTAATTAAGAAACTTCTAGTATTTCTCCACAACTCCTAACACAAATTTTTATTTTGGGATACGTGTCTAATAACAAACACTATTTAACATATGGAAAGAAAGAAAACAAAAAACATTACATATTCTTGTTAAAATGGTAGCTAGGCTCAGTTGTCGTATCAATCTTTAGCCAAAATTGTATTTGTAGATTATACCCTGAAACAAATTTAAAAGCTCTACGAAAAGAACATTTGTCTCCTTAGTCAGGTTCGTCTCACATTCAACTATTGGAAACTTGTGCACATCACGTATTCTAGACATGTATAAAATGAAAATAATAATAAAAAATAGTCGCCATTTGGCATGTCAAACCAGTATCTAAAGTGTTCAAGTATTCGTGTCCAACATGCATCAAACACAAGTACATGCCCCAAAATAATGGGTTAGTGCTTCCTACTTAGACATAAGAATGATAAAACAACCCACCAAGTGGAAGGGATAATACAATATAGAAAGAGCAAACAGATGGAGAAAGGCAACAATTGATAACCAAAGGTGAGCCCAACTATCTAAGTCACAAAGGAGAATGCTTTCTTAGAAATGAATATGGACAAAGCCAGAAGCCCACAATATGAAAGGGTTCAAGCAAGGGATTGAAGAGTTTACATGCCTAACTAGGTAATGTTGCCTCTAAATAGCATCACCCCTCATTAGTGGATGACTCTTGACTGATGGCCAATCAAAGAAAAAGAAGAAGGGAAGGGCATGAAGAGGGCTAACGCCCTCCCCCGCAATGATGGCCAATCAAAGAAAAAGAAGAAGGGAAGGGCATGAAGAGGGCTAACGCCCTCCCCCGCCCCCCCCCCCCCTCTCAAAAGAAATAAAAAGGAAAGAAAAACCTAGAAGTCCCTAATTAGTACCCGTTCTAATATTTTCAATTTGTCTTGTAACTAAGAAAAAATTAGATTTAACCATGTCTTTCATATTTTTGCTCCATCTTTCTTTTCTTTTTTTTTTCTTACTAATTATTTGAAAAACAATGCTTTTGACATATGAATTTTGACCATTACTAAGTAATGTATAGTAATCTAACGCTTGCAACATAATGAATTTTGACCACTAGTTACTTGATCAAATCAGTTATATTGTACAATAATCATAGTCTATTCATATAATACTGTAGGTGAATATTCCAGGTTCCAAAAGAAATACATAAAAAAGAAAATATAATATAACAATTTGAGTCACTAAAATGTTAAAACATTTTTTAATATGATTTGAGTTATATTTTGGTGTATGTATAAAATATGGGTAAATTTCACAAACCACAGTTGAGGTTTGCCTAAATTGCACCTACCATCCATGTTTTTGGAATTGACACGCACCTCTCCTGAGTTTTATGACCTTGAATTACTTTCCTCTGCCATTAACAAACAGCTATTAACTCTCTGTAAATTCCCAAAATGCAGAGAAAAACAAATTAACTCTCTATTTCAATGTAAATACAGAGAAAAACAAATAAAAAAAAAAAAATTACAACTAATGGTGGTCAGCCAGCCAACAGCTGACCACCACCACCATTGAACCTAGAAACAGATTTTCGAACCTTTCTGGGTACAATTCAAACACAGAAGGTTCAAATCTACCTCATTTCTAGGTTTGAATCGAACCAAGAAATGGGTTTGAATGATCACATAGATTCAAACCCATTTCTAGGTTTTAATTGAACCCATAAATGAGTTTAAAGGAATTCAAACAAAGAGAGGGATAGAGAGACTTACTGCCTGAATTGTCATCATGACGCTGTCTTGTCTTCGCAGATATATATAGAAAGAGAGACAAAGAGACAGCCGGTGATGGGGTTTCTTCCCATCACTGATGAACCTACTGGGTATCCACTGCCGTGGAACCCATTTTCAGTTCCTCAGTGTGTGCGCGCGCGCGCATGAGAGAGAGAGAGAGAGAGAGAGAGAGAGAGATGGGATAATACTAAGGGTAAAATGGTCATTTTCCATGCTATGTTACTAAGGGAGGTTGGTGCTATTTTTCAAAAGATGGGAGTAGTCAATGCAATGTAGGCAAATCTCAATGGTATCTGTGAAATTTACCCTATAAACTATTTGACATTTACAACATATATATTTTTGATGAGTCTCCATTGATGACTTTTTTTTTTTATGAGGACATTTACAATAAGTTGAACACTGTTTGAAAACAATTATTTAATATAATAGTTATGAATATAGTACATTTTTCTTCTTGTCAAGTATAGTGCATGTTTTTCTTATTTCAATACTAAAAAGTATGGTCATGAAAATAGAAATCTACATAACTCCTACTTTTAACTAGTTATGGAAACACTCTCTCATTGAATAATGATGGTAATTATTTATTAATAAATAAACACTTGTATGCTACAAGAATCTAGAGTGAGTACTTATGTAACCAATAAGATGTTTTGAGGGTTGGGGGAGAAATATATTTGTATGCATCCCCACCGCCCCCCCCCCCCAAAAAAAAAAAAAAAAGAAAAATCTTTATCTCCACAACTCGAACCCATGACCTTGTCATAGAAGAGCAATCTTACCATTGCTAGCAAAGGTTGTCCTCACTACATATATAAGTAATGTCCTAAAGCTAGCTCTGCAGCATTCCAACATAAATTATGGTGAAAAGATCACAGGTAGAGGTCCCTGACCCCATCAAACTAAGTGTTGTGCCAGCCACCAATAGAAGCAGAGGCTGCAGTGTCATTGACATTATCTCTATCTCCACACACACAAACACAACCAAAAAAAAAAAATCAAGGAAGGTGCAAATACCTTCAAGATACAGGTCCAAGTGCACTTCAAAATACTCAACTCTAGCCACTAAGCAACATATCTCCAGAAAACCTCGCATGAGAGTTGCTCAAAGCATGCATGACTGCAACACAATCTGTGAATTCTTTAGGCCTACACCCGACCTTCCATATGAACATGAAGTTGCCAATGGAGATAAACTAATAAAGGTAGTGAGGAATAGAATGCTCTAATGGAGTACCATTTGGTTGACCAAAGAGTTCAAAGGTTGTTTTAGTATGTGCTTATAGCATCCTTGAGTGACTTACTTAGCCCGAGTATTAAGACACCTCACATGTTAAGCTCAGTCAACAAAGAACCAGGATTGCAGGGATGCCTAATCAGTTCATGTCACTACACAAAGCTGACCCATTCTGCCAACTATGGATATGATCTGGAGGTTACAAAGTGATATCTTGGTGAATCATATCTTAAGCTTGCCAACATTTCAGGAAGTTGCAAGAAATAGACATGACAAAATGCAAACACAACTCAGGCTAATATTGTTATCTGGCAAGACCTGGAATATAACTTGCCTCATTTTGATTGTTACAACAACATACTAAACCTTCATCCCCCTATGCGAGGTCAGCTACATGAATTCTAGCTCTCCCTTCATTTCTATTTATGGCCTCATCTTCTATAAGGCTCTTATAGCTAACACCAAACCTAAGTGTCTCCCATCAAGCTTTTATTTGTCTCATTTCTATTTATGGCCTTGGCTTCTGTAAGGCCCTTATAGCTAATACCAAACCTAAGTGTCTCCCACCAAGCTTTTATCGGTCTTCCTTGTATCTCTTTTGATAAATACTAGTTCCATTTCATCTATTCTTCTCATAAGAGTCTCTATTGGTCTTCTTTTCACCTGATCAAACTATCTTAGTCATGTTTCATGCCTCTAATCTTCAATAGCAGCTCTTCTAATTTTGGTTGTTGCTCTTATCTGTCTTTCTTTCTTCTTCTTTGTCCTACTTTTTAGTGTAAGTTCAAGGTTGTCAGCTTCTCAGAGCTGACAAGGGTATTTTAGGATTCTGATGAGGGAATCCTGAAGGAATTTGGAGAAGACAGACAGAAAGGAGAAGAGAGAGACAGAGAGGGTATAACAGAATTTGGAGAGAGAAATTAGATTCTTTTCATTTCATGATTTTTGGCTGAGCCACAGTACAGGTATTTATAATCCGTTAGCTACTATATCTTCTGGAATGTACACCAGGAGAAGCTAGCTAATAACTGCCTAGGTACAACCCTAGCAGCTTACAAAAATTTTGGACTATCCTACCCTTAAGACCATGACAATACCCCTTCCCTTGAAGACATTTCTTGTCCTCAAGAAATTACAAAAGCTGAGCAACTCGGGGGGAATTATTTGAGGAGGTCAGGTAGGTACTCCCATGTTGTGTGATCCGAATGATAGTGAGTCCACTGCACCAGCACCTGTGTAATGGGAATAGAATTTTGATAGATCACCCTCTTGTCCCACACTGCGAGGGGTTCCTCCCTTTCTTCTAAGTCCGCTTCCAAGGGAGGAAGGTCTAAACTTATGCAGTCAAGAGGCCCCACCGACCGCTTCAGCAAGGAGACATGAAAGACAGGATGAATCCCTACGCCTTCAAGTAGTTGCAATATATAGACTACCTTCCTCACTTTGGCTGCCACAAAAAAGGGCTCACAATATTTCGGGCTCAACTTGGTGGGAGGATGCCCAACCAATAGCTCCTATTGGAACCTCTTAACCTTCAAGTAGATCATGTCGCCCACCTCAAAGCTTCTCTCAGTCCTCTTGTCAACGAGCTATTTCGTCCGATTCTATGCCACAACCAATTCTCTCTTGATCACCTGTAATGCTTATTGTCTTTGCTGTAAGTATTAATCTACAGCCAACTCCACCTTAACAATATTGCATGACTGCGGGTATCAATGGGGGTTTGTATCCATAGAGGGCTTCGAACGGGGACCTTTTTAAGGATTTATGGTAATTATAATTATATCACCATTGAGTCAAGGGCAGCCACCAGTTCCAACTCTTCGGTTTAGAGAAGCAAAGACACTTGAGATATGATTTCAGACATTGGTTGACTCTCTCGGTCTATCCATCAATTTTTGAATGGTAGGCCGTTGACATATAAAACCCCACTCCTAGCTATTTGAACAATTCCTTCCAAAAGTGGCAGGTAAACCTTATCCCTGTCCGATACAATTGATAGGGGTAACCCATGTATCTTCACGACTATATCCAACAACAATCTAGCTACTTTAGGGGCTATAAATGGGTGAGCTATGCTTAAGAAATGGTTGAACTTCTTCAATCTGTCCACTACCACCAGTATTGTATTCTTTCTCTCTAATCTAGGCAATCCTTCCACAAAACCCATAGAAATTTGCTGCCACGCCTGCTCCAAAATGTAGGTTGGAGTAGGCCCGAGTAAGGAACTTGCTCGTGTTTATAATGCTAGCAAATGGAACACTCCAGCACAAACTCGGTCACATCCTTCTTCAATCCAGCTAGTGAAAGAGCTATCTGACCTTGTCGTAAGTGGCATTGATACTTGAATGACCTCCAATGGGGGAGTCATGTAAGGATTGTAAAATCCTCCTTTTGAGTTGAGCATCATCTCCTATAACCAACTTCCCTTTGTATCATATCAGTCCAGCTTTTAAACTGTATCCTTTATATCCAGTTGGTTGAGCAGCCAATTGGGTCATAAGATCCTTTGCCCAAAGGGTTTGTTCATAGCTATCTAACACTTTTTCACCCAATCTGGCACCAAGGCTGAAACTACCTGACATTCCCCTCCCTCCTCCCTTCTTGACAATGCATCAGCCACTATATTCTCCTTTCTTTTTCTGTATTGTATCGTGTAATCCAATCCCAACAGCTTGGTTACTCCTTTTTTGTAACTAAACGTGCAACTTCTGTTCATTAAGAACTTGAGGCTCTCATAATCCGTTTTTATCACGAATGAACTCCCTTCCAGATAATATCTCCACTTCTTCACTGCCATGAGTATTGCGATTAATTCCTTGTCATAGATGCTCCAAAGTGTTTTGGGGCCAAGGCTTAACAGAGAAAGGCTATTGGTTTTCCTTCTTGTACGAGCACAACGCCCACCCCCAACTCACAAGCATCTGTCTCTAATGTAAAGGGTTTAGAGAAGTCAAGTAAAGCTAGGATTGGAGCTTGTGTCATGGCATCTTTAAGGGTCCAAAATGTTGTCTCTGCCCTAGAATTCCATTCAAAACCATTCTTCTTGAGCAACTCAGTAAGGATTTTGCTGATAATCCCATAATTCTTGATAAATTTTCTGTAGTCCCTCGTCAATCCTAGGAATCCCTACAATTCCTTCACCGTCTACGGTGTCAGCCATTCCACCATGGTTGCAATTTTTCTTGGATCGGTGCTGACTACATGACGCAAATACTCTACCTTCTTCTCTGTAAAGGTACATTTAGACCTCTTCACAAACAATCGGTTAGATCTAAGAATTTGAAAGGCGATTCGTAGGTGGCTCAAGTGCCGATCTAAATTAGGGTTGTATATGAGTATGTCGTCAAAAAAGACAAGAATAAATTTTGTAAGGTGAGGACTAAAGATGTGATTCATTAGGATTTGGAAAGTGGCGAGTGCATTGGTTAGACCAAATGGCATAACCAAGAATTTATATAGGCCTTGGTGGGTTCTGAATGCAATTTTAGGGATGTCTTTGGGGCTCATCCTAATCTGGTGGTACCCAGACCTTATTAAGCTTCGAAAATATGGTGGCCCTGGACAATTCATCAAGGAGGTCCTTTATGATAGGAATGGGAAATTTGTTTTTGATTGTATGAGAGTTTAGTTGGCGATAATCAAAATAGAATCTCCATGATCCATCCTTCTTTTTTACGAGAAGGACAAGGGAGGCAAATGGGCTCTGGCTCGATAGTATTATTGATTTGGACAACATCTCTTTTACCAATCTTTGGATCTCTGCATTTTAGAAAGGGGAATACTGGTAGGACCTGACATTAACAGTTTGATATTAGGTTGTAAATGGATGGTGTGTTCTAGGAATTAGTTTGGAGGTAAGGTAGAGGGCTCAACAAACAAACCCTCAAATTCAACCAATAATGAGTGTACGAGTCATAAGATTGTACCTCGCTTGAAGGGGTCACTATAGCATCCAATTTGAACCAATAATTATCAGCTGCCATCATTCCCTTAGTATCCCCTTGTTTCTCCTCCAACTCGATTGCATACAAGGAGTGCAATTGAGCTATGGCAGCCTCTCCATGCTTGAACAATTTTTTTAAATTTTTGTCAGATACCACTTTACATTCTCCCTCCTCCAAGCAACTGGTTACCGTCAATCTCTTACCTTCCCTTTCAAAAGTCACTTCCAATGTATTAAAATCAAATATCAACGAACTCGCCGTTCTCATCCAATCAACGCCTAACACAATATGGCAGCCTCCCAAACACGGAATTCTTAAATCGGTGGCAAACTCATGCCCCTGCATCCTCCATGTGAAGTTTTTGCACATGTACTTTACTGATCATTTTGCTACCATTTGCAACTATAACTGATAGAGGAAGGGTGGCTTGCAAGGGGCATTGCAACTCTTTGGTTGCGTCCTCATCCAGCAAGCTATGTGTGCTTCCGCTATCAATAAGGATTATCACCCTCTTCTTTCCCACCATCCCCCTAATCTTTGACTATTTTCTCGAATGGGCAACCTTCGAAGGGGTGTGTGGATATTTGTCCACCTTCCTCTTTGTTAGCTCCATCTCCAGCCTTTTCTTGCTCCCCAGTTTATTCTCCGTCTTCCTCTTGCCCTTCTATCTGCATTAGCTAATTTCTACATTGATGTTCGGGTGCAAACTTCTCCCCGCATCTAAAGCACAGCCCCATTTGTCGCTTCTGCTCTATTGTGAGGAGCTTTAAGGGGGCTTGATTGAGGGGTGCATAGGTCCCTTTTGTGACTAGTAAGTTGTTGCCCTTGAAATTTCCCCCTACACTATCCTGCCAATTACTTCCCCCATATCCCTTTGTTTTTATCTTGTGCTTCTTAACAAATGCATCCAATGAAAATTCATGCAAGTGGGTCTTTTCAGCCAGTTGTCTTACAGAAGTAGGATGTAGCATCTTAACCATCGGTCTTAGTTCATCACTCAGCCCACTGATGAAGCTAGACACGAAATAATGTTCATCTAGAGTCGGGTGAGCTTGTCTTATTATAGACCTAAGAGCCTCAAACCTTACCTAATAGTCTTCCACTGTTCCTTCTTGCTTCAGTTTGTTAAACTCTTCCACCACATTAGTTAGGTTTCGCTCCCTGAAACGAGTGCATAATTCCTCTACGAATTCGGGCCACCTCCATTTCATTCTCTACTTGCTCCACCCTTGAAACCATGAATCTGCCACATCATTTAGATAGGCAACTGCCATGTTAACCTAGATCCCTTTAGCTATTCGGTAGTGGTAAAAGAAACGTTCACAATGTCTGATCCACCACCAGGGTTTATCTTCTTCAAACACCGAAATTTCTAGCCTCAGCATAGGTGGATTATTTTGGTTTGCCAGGGATCCCCAAAGAGAGCCATCAGCAGTATACTCTGTTCATTTGTCCACTTCTAGCCGACCTCTCAGTCCAACGAAGATGGTTGCGGTCGTGGCTCACGATGGAAAGTCCACCAGCATGCTTGCATTAGGCAACCAGGAAAACATGGCGAGCGCATCACTTAGCTACTGGCATAACTCCGAGAATTCTTCTCGAAGGTTCCTCTCCATCATAGACACATTTGCTCGGATGTGCCTGACCTCTTCCCAACTGTGTCAGATTCTTGCCTTGACCATGTCTAGCCTCTCATCTACTTGATCATGGTTTTGCCAGAGGCCCAATTCCTTGGCATCCAACCTCAACTCCAACTGTTCCATCCTTGCACCTTCCGCCATCCTTCTCTCCGTCACTCACCGCGCCTACTCCTTCGTTGGTCGAAATCACTTGACCCAAGTCTCCATTCCTAAACCTCCTACTGTACCCTCCTTTGTGCCTGAGTCCTACCCAACTTGATCGGTCTATAATTCCAATCGGTGTGATGTCCACTTCGTTCAACCAAACTGTGTGGTTTACCGTAAGGTTGCCTCAAGCCGCTGACTGCCTTGCTCTAATACCAATTGTCAACTTCTCAAAGCTGACGAGGGTATTTTAGGATTTTGATGCAAGAATCCTAAAGGAATTCGGAGAAGAAAGAGAGTACAGAGAGAGAGAGAGAGACTATAACAAAATTTGGAGAGAAAATTAGATTCTTTTCATTTCATGATTTTTGGCTGAGCCACAGTACATGTATTTATAATCCATTAGCTGTTGTATCTTCTAGAATGTACACTAGGAGAAGCTAGCTAATAACTGCCTAGGTACAACCCTAGCAACTTACAAAAATTTTGGACTACCCTACCCTTAGGACCATGCCAAGGGTCACTTTGGTATTATGGAGTGGATGCCATAGTGGCTATTGTTTTTAGGGTTTGGTAAATGTAATTGGCTGAAATAATAGTCCACCTCTGGTGGTCTGGTGGTTACTTAGACCCTAAATTGACTCCCCTCTATGTATCAAAGAAGGCATACATGATAAACTGGCTTGCTATGATCATGGACATCTTTCCTTAAGGTAATTGCCCAAGAAAAAAAGCAAAGTGGTTCCTCTCTTATTTTCTTCACAGTCCCACAAGCCTCACTTCATCATATTATGTTTTCTTTTCGCCTTTGTGTGTGCATGTGTGTTTCCATTTTGAGTTAAAAAAAATGAAAACTTTAACATATTATTTCTAGCAACTTTGTTTAGTTCCAGTTTTGGTTTTGATTTTTATTTTTGTCCTCTTCTTTCTTTTCCCTACTTCCTCTTTTTCCAATGAGAATCACTAACAATGACAGTGAATATCACCAGTAATTGGAAGAGAAAGATCTGCGGAGAGGGAAGGGGCAGGAAAAAAATAAAAACGAAATGTAAATTGTGGACAAATTTTTGGTGTCTCCACTGTTTTCCAAGAGTTCTCAATATTTTTAAAAAGGAAACAAGGTAAGGGTTATTGAGCATACAGCAAAAATTTATAGGTTCCAAGAGTTAAGACAGCATTACCAAACAAGTAAATGGTACCAATGAATCTGTCATCTAAAGGTATCAGTTAATCATAATAAAATTAAAAGTTAAAACCCATGATCTATCATCTAACAGTATCAGTTCCTTCTAATCCATGATCTCTATCCCCCAAACATGATCTTAAATCTTAAACATATTGCTGAGTTACCCCAATCAGTATGATGGAATTTTATCTAAATAACCCAAGTATACGCAAAAATATCTAGTATTTACCAAAAGAACACACATATACAAGCACCAAGTCACCCCACAAGAAATTAAAATGGGAGGAGATATTACACCCAAAAGTTTACTAGCAATCTTGAAACTACCTGTTTTTGCTTTAGCTAAAGATGGCTGCACCACTACATGCATGGTGATGATACTTTTTGGAAGCTCTCCGAAAGGTATTCTGCATTGGCCAACGGTTTTGCTGTTCTCCAAAATTTTGCCAGCATTTATCAATTTGACATCATTTGCTGCCTTTGGTGCAATCTTTTTATCTGAGGTAAACCGGTACAATGATTGCATCAAATATTTGAGAAGCACTATCAAACTAACTAAAAGGGCTAGTTAAGATGAAGAGATTGGAGAGAAGAAAGATGAAAAATGGCAGAGGTTATCAATGTAAGCGAACTAACTGCATCAAATTGTCATTAAAAGAACCATATCAAGGCCAAAGTTTGAGCTGAAAGCAACTTGATAGTGAGAATTAGTATCAAGTATTTTGTTAATGCAATCATGGAAATAAAATTACCAACATCTTTCTCAAGACATGATTTCAGATAATAAAGAACACACAGAACATGTATTTTAGCTTCTTAGTATATGTAGAATAAAAACCGATTGTTGATGTCATAAGAGTTAGGGTTGATGCTTGAAAGGAGTGCACTGTACCCCTGACAGAGAAAACTTAGCCATCCCAACCATATTGAAAGTCATTAGCAACTTTTCATCGGGGTGACCATGGATTAACTAACAGGATTACAGTTGAACACATCATTCAATATGGCATGCCACTATGATTACCTGATGTAGCATGCCTTATCAAATGTTCATTGGAATCTCTGTAATGGACTACAAAGATCTCTTTCTCCCTTTCTCTCCCCGTGGCACAGGGAATATTTAGAGTTCAGACATTTGGTTGGATGTCACATTTTGGTCCAGAAAAGTGCTGCATGCACCAACAGTTCAGGCCCACAGAGGTGCCCACCTGATCAAGCAACAAATTCATGCAAACCTCACATTGCATGCTGAACTTGGTTTCCACAAGATGGCTACAAGTCAATTAACAAATTAAGATAAGTGACCTATAAAAGAAGGGGAAGAATAAAAAGGATACATCTGGAATTCTACATGTTATGCATTTTTGATATGTAGTGACTTGCTTAGAGTCACTAAGCATGCCTTTTTCTAGTAAAAAGTAAGTGTCTAAATTTTTGCATTCTTGAGTTTGGTTCTAGCCATAAGCGAGTGTTAAGTGTGTGAACATTCCTTTTATGGTCACGGGGCCCATCTAACATTAGAGGAATAAGATAGCATTTAAAGGAACTAAGAGTTGGATCCATGTCTAAAGCAAACCATCCTCATTTCTTTTTTCTGGATTTTTTTTTTTTTTTTTGGGGGGGGGGGGGGGGTGGAGTTGCCTCTCTTTTCTTACGTCCTTATCTCATATAATTATCCTCATGCTATTGCCTAATGCCTTTAACACTACCATCCATTAATGCCAAAACCTTAGCAATGAAGCACAAAATATCTTGGACAATTTTCCCATTTAGGTACATGTATTATATATGTTGAGGTGGAATGGAAAATCACTTCCATGTAAATTATTTAGATGTTCATAATCTTTCTATCAGGGGAGAACCTTGTAACAGAAGGCTAGGGCACAAAAGATAGCTAGGGCACAATCGAGAGAGAAGAAAGAAGCACTCGTAATTCACTAAAAAATGAAATGATCAAAATGAAAATGAAAGATACATCAGGGAGAAGGCACTGCTGAGTTTATATACTCAAGCCTACAAGCAACCGCTTAACTAAACGTCACACTAATACATAACCAACAGATGATAGTAAACATTACAGCAAACAACAATTAATTTAATAACAAAAACATGATTACAAAAAACTTCAAGTAACATGTTCTTCCACATTCCCCCTCCAACTAGACTCCCTCTTGGACGGCTGTTTATATCTAAAAATCCTTGAGAAGCTGTCTGAACAGCTGACAACTTAAGATTGAGCTTGCCACACAAAAACTGAAACCTGCTCCTTGATAAGCCCTTAGTAAAGATATCAGCCAGCTGATGAGAAGTAGGAACATAGCGAATCTCAATTTCACCGTTCTCCACCTTTTCTCGCACGAAATGCACATTAATCTCAATGTGCTTAGTGCGAGAATGAAAAACTGGATTTCTAGCAATACTCTTAGCAACTAGATTCACTCCATACAATTGGTGTATGAACACATGAATACCCCAACTTTGAAAATAAGGATTTCAGCCACAGAATTTCAGTTACACCCAGAGCAACAGCTCTATATTCAGCTTCCCCAACAAACCTTACAACCATTGGCTATATAACCAGCATGATCAACATCGGTGTACACAATTAAGGGCAAATCCGTAGGTGAAGGAGAAAACAACAAACCCAAACCAAGAGTACCCTTGAGATAGTCTCTTACAACCCAACCAATGTTGCTGCTTAGGGGAAGATAGAAACTGGCTTAGCTTATTGACTACAAAGGTAATATCCGGTCTAGTATAGGTCAAATATTGCAAGGATCCAATAACAGTTCAGTATAATGATGGATTAGAGAAAAGATCACCTTCATTAGTTAAAGAAACAACTGTATTCACAGGGGTTCCACAAGGCTTACAGTCTTGCATAGTTGTCTTCCTCAATAGATCCAAAGTGTACTTAGATTGAGTGAGATACATGCCACTGTGATCCCTGTGTGCTTCAAACCCTAAGAAATAATTGACAAATCCTAGAGTTTTTAGAGCAAAATGAGTATCCAAATCCTAAATACAAGCTCTAAGGGTTGTGGTATTAGATCCCGTAATTAGGATATCATCTACATACACCAAAAGGAATAACACAAACTTAGAAGTTCGTTTGATAAGCAAAGAAGCATCAGACACGACCCGTGTAAACCCCCAAGACTGTAGAGCAGCCCTCAATTTGGTGTACCAAGCTCGAGAAGCTTGCTTAAGGCCATAGAGAGACTTTTTCAGCTTACATACATGTGAAAGATGCCGAGAATCCACAAACCCCTTTGGCAGAGACATAAAAACCTCTTCAGTGAGACCACCATTTAGAAAAGCATTATTTACATCCACCTGTTATATATCCCAACCAAATGTAACAGCCAAAGAGAATAGAACTCGAATAGTAAGAGCCTTGACAACAGGGTTAAATGTCTCTGCATAATCAATTCCTAGAGTTTGAAGAAACCCCTTGGCTACTAATCAAGCCTTGTGCTTAAGCACTATCCCATCAAAGTTATACTTGATTCTAAAAACCCATTTAGAGCCAATAAGATTCATATCCTTAAAGAAGGGAACCAAATCCCAGGTATGATTGCGTTGCAAGGCTGCAAACTCTTCCTCCATAGTCTTAACCCATCGTGAGTCCTAAAAAGGCCTCATGAACAGAACTAGACTCTAGGGAACTCACTAGGGCATGAGGAGAAGTAATTAGGAGTTGCTTAGCCTTGGACCTAGTAAGCATAGGATGGGAAGAAGGGGTTGGAGCAGCTGTGTGTTTAGGGGCACGAGCTGCAAGTTTAGAAGAAGACTGCACAGACTATGTGACAACAACATCAGACAAAGAATCAGTAGGTGAAGAAGAAGAAGTAGGGGAAACAATATTTGATAAGGAGGAATTTGGGGGTTGTGCTACTTGAGAGGAAGTAGAGGAAGGAAGAGACTGGAAGTATTCAATGGAAAAACCACCAGAAATTGACTGAGAAGTAGAAGAAGAAGAAGATGAGAACAGATTAGGAAAAGGAAAATTATCGAGATTAAATCTCACATGCCTTGAAACATAAACCCTTCCTGAAGAATGTAAACACTTGTAACCAACTTGAACCTGACTATACCCAAGAAAAACACATTTGGTTGAGTGGAAATCAAATTTGTACTTGATATAAGATCTTATGTAGGAGAAACAAGCACATCCAAAAGGTTGTAACATTAGGTAATTAGGTTGTTTGTGATATAGCAATTCAAATGGTGCGCTAAATTTGAGAGGTGAAAAAGGAAGCAAATTAATGGTGTGAACTGTTGTTTGAAAGGCTTCAGCCCAAAATTTGAGTGGCATGGGCTAATAGAGTAAGTCTCATCTCCATTATATTATATGTTTATGTTTCCTCTCAGCTACACCATTTTGTTTATGGGTATAGGAACAAGTGAAATGTGGTTGTATGCCATGGTTGTGAAGACAAGGCAAGAATGCTTTGAATCCCCCCCCCCCAACCCATAGTCAGTTTATAAAGCCTTAATTTTGGTCTGATATTGAAGTTCAACAAGTTTATGAAAGGTAACAAAGGTAGACAAGGCATCAGACTTCAACTTCAAAGGGTATAGCCATGTATATCTTGTGTATGCATCAACAAAAATGATGTAATATAGGTACCCTTCAATAGACAAATTAGGAGAAGGACCCCATAGGTCTGAATAAATCAACACAAGTGGTTTTTGTGTTGTAATTTTACAACCAACAAATGGTAGATGAAGCTTCCCAATTTTACAAGAATCACAAAAAGGAAGAATTAAACGAGAACAAGGAATCTGAATTTTATTTAGGATCAATTGTAGTAGATTGAATGACGGATGCCCTAACTTTGCATGCCATTGTTGGCACACATTATTATTTTGGGTAACATGAACACTAGGAGACAATCCATGACAAAATGGATGATGTATTTTACAATTGTCTAAAGAGAAATCATTACAATTGTAAAAAGATGTACTGCTAACAAGTTGTTTAGGCTTGAGAGGTTGGGCTGGAGTGTTGTGAGCAGCATGATCAAATGCTAAATTTAGTTGGTAAAGCCCAGCCTTAAAATGTCCTCGAAATAGCACTTGCCCAAAATTATTGTCTCTTGTAAGTTGTGAGACTAATCAAATTTTTCTTCATGTTAGGGACATGTAGGACATTTGGGAATGAAATAATAGACGTAAGTTTAGTTTGAGTATGTAACTGTCCAAGACCAACATTAGAGATGGAAAGCTACTTACCATTACCAACAAAAACCTTATCACCACCGCTGTAAGGAGCATGCAAGGACAAGCTGCTGAGATTAGAAGTAATATGATTTGTTGCTCTAAAGTCAACAAACCAAGAGGGATCTGACAAAAAAAAACTGGGATAAGTTTTCAAGTGGCTAAGAAAAATGACTATAATGAGCCCCTTGAACCGAACCTATGTCACTTATGTAGGCCTCATTAGAATCACTAAGGGAAGCTAAAAATGTTCTCGAATCTAATTGAGGGAGTGTTTCCAAATTTTTGACTAGGTGTAGGTGTTCTCTGAAAATTCCTATCAAAACAATGATAACACCTATCAACAAAGTGCCCTGGCTTGCCACACAATTGGCAATAGATCCTCCTACCAGACTGTCTGCCATGACCTCTTCCCCCTCTGTTTATATAACCACCTCCTCTTTGTGCAAAGCCACCTCTATTGTTCATAGAACCACAAGCACTTCTTGGCATATATGCAATCATGTTAACATGCTTAGAAGATGGCATAACCAACTCAAAATTGACTGATGACACTGGCAAATTCTTAGAGACTAACCTCTGTTCATGAATCAGCAACAAATATTGCACTTTTTCTAGATTAGTATCGTCCATCTGGTAAGTAATGAGACTAACAACGGTCTCACACTCATAATCTAATCCATTAAGGATTGCAAGAAACAAATCCTTGTCATCTAAAGGCTCACCTATAGCAATAAGAGCATGGCCTATAGTCTTAATTTTAAGAATATAATCAATGATAGACAAGGAATCCTTCTTAACCGACCTTAACTGCTGCTTTAATTGAAATGACTTTGCAATAGTTCGAAGTGAATATAAACTCTCAAGAGAAGACCATACTGTCACAAAACTCTCAAGAGGGTAAGTTTATGAGAATGTCTTGGGGAGAGAAGTATGGTGGACACCATTGAAGAATTCAATAAACTAAGGCAAACTGGGAGTGTGGGATCCTATCTTAGGAGGTTTGAAGAGCTTAGGTCGTATATGGTCAGTCATAACCATCACCTCTCAAAAGCTTATTTCGTATCAGGCTTCATGAGTAGGCTGAGTGATGAGCCTAGACCAATGGTAAAAATGATGAAGCCTCAGACAATCGAGCAAGCTTCAGAGAGTGCTCGCTTGTAGGAAATGATGGTAGGGGCCTTAATCAAAAAGCAAAGGCACCTGCCTAAGGGAGTGAATACCGTAACGACCAATAT
Source organism: Diospyros kaki (assembly GCA_036245055.1). NCBI lineage: Eukaryota > Viridiplantae > Streptophyta > Magnoliopsida > Ericales > Ebenaceae > Diospyros > Diospyros kaki. Next base: position 40,266,237 of record BSEG01000016.1, read on the forward strand.
GGGGGCAAGGGGTCACATTCATGACGCTACCAGAGGAAGCAATTTATGGGAACGAGCTCTATTCCCTATGGGGAACAGTTACGGGAGCAAAGAAGAATGGCTGGCTTATGCTTCAAATGTGGGGATAAATACCATTTGGGACATCAGTGCAAGAGGCAAATCCTGTTGCTAGAAGGAGAGGACAAGGAGGAACAGGATGAAGCAAGGGAAGAAAATGTTGAAAAGGGTGAAGAAGAAGACAATGGAGAGATATCTGTTGTGACATTTGTATTAGATTAGATTAAATGTAAACAAGTTTTATTGTATTGCTGCATGATTCATTTTTGTTGTAGCATTAGAATTAATCTCTTCTCTAGAAGGTTTGTTTCTAGAAAGGGCAACTGACCAATGAGGTTAGTTTGGTCAATTGGGCAGGCGATTATACCTTTGTAACCCACACTCCTATATCTTATAAAGGGGGGTCATGGGATAGGAGTAAGGATTAGAGTTTAGCGCGCCTATTTCCGGAAATGATAGTTTCTAGTTGTTGTCTTGTATTTGGGATTGAGTGCGAGAGGTAAAGAGTGGCTAATTTATAGCTTGTATTCTCTAGGATCCTAATAGCTTTCAGTGTACATGGGCGAGGGGGATTCCAGTTCTCGTTGTAATCATCCCATGTATGTTTCAAGATAGTGGATTAAAGAGGTGCCTAGCAGTCTGGATGTAGGTTTTGTTTTCAAGACCGAACCAGGATAATTCCTTGCATTTTCTTGTTGTGTGTGTCTTTATGTGTTATTCCTTTCTGTGTTTCAATTATCGGTGTGTTCTTGAGTTTGGTAGTGAGCTAGTTGAGTTGAGATAATTGGTAGAGTTTTGTGAGTTACTCTTAACAACTTGGTATCAGAGCCAAAAAGTCTTCTTAGGCGATCAAGATTTTCAAGAAACTCAAGGAAGCTCGCTCTCCTCAAGAAATCGATATGGCGCCATCTACCTCCAGATTTGACATTGAAAAATTTGATGGATCAAATGACTTTAGTCTATGGAGGATAAAGGTGGAAGCGCTACTCTATAGTCAAGGACTCGAAGGAGCTCTGGAACAAGAAGCCAAGACAACAGACACGACTACTGGGAAAAAAGTACCTGTGCTGACTGAGGAACAAGAAACAGCCAAGAAGGAAATCAACAAAAAGGCTTACAGTATTCTGATCTTAAGCCTAGGAGATAAAGTACTTTGAGAAGTCTCGAAGTGGAAGACTACAACAGAAATTTGGAAGAAACTTGAAGATCTCTACCTCCAAAGAACACTGTCCAGCCGTCTCTTCTTAAAGGCCAGGTTTTTTAATTTCAAAATGCAAGAATCCCAAAAATTGCATGACCATATAGATGATTTTAATAAGTTGTGCCTAGACTTAGAGAACATCGGAGTGAAGTATGAAAAGGAGGATAAGACTTTAGTTCTGTTATACTCTCTACCTAAGTCCTATGAGAACTTTGTAAACATCCTTCAACATGGTAGAGATAAGCTCTCGTTAGAAGATGTCATAGGTGCTTTAAATTCAAAAGAACTTAGGTTCAAAATGAATGAGAAAACCTCTCCTAGGGATGCCCTATCAGTTAGGTCAAGAAGCACTAAGAAAGAACATAAAACCAGGGATAAATCAAGGTCTAAGTCTAGAAATGGGAAAGGTCCAATAAAATGTTACTATTGCCAACAAGAAGGCCACATTAAACGGCTATGCCCAAAGATAAAGAAAGACTTAGCGGATAAAGAAAAGTCAGGAGGTGGAGGAGCAAACTATTGTGACTCCAGTTATGATAGTTCAAAAGCCCTAACCGTTAGTGAATGTTTAGACAGTCTAGAGTGGGTCTTAGACTCTGGCTGCTCTTTTCACATGACCCCAAGAAAACAATGCTTGCAAAACTTCAGGGAAATCAATGGTGGAAAGGTCTTGCTTGGCAATAACCATGAATGTAAGGTTCAAGGGGTAGGAGATATTAGGTTAAAGCTTCATAATGGCTCTGTAAGAACCCTCACATCAGTGAGGTATGTCCCTGATTTGAAGAGAAACCTGGTTTCTCTTGGAGAGCTAGACATAAATGGTTTTAAGTTTAAAGGTGATGGTGAATCATTTCAGATTTCAAAGGGGTCACTGATCTATATGAAGGCTGTTTTAAAAAATGGAATTTACCTATTGCAGGCCACCACTTTATGTGGTGAAGCTTCAGCTGCCAGCATTAATTCTAGATCCAAAGCAAGTCTGTGGCATTTAAGAATGTCACACATAAGTGAGCAAGGGCTCAAGGAACTTGCTAACCAAGGTATTTTAGATGTGGGGCAATCTCTAGAATTAACTAAATGTGAATCCTGCATTTTAGGTAAGGTAACCAAAATAAAATTCAGCAAATCAGCAATCCATTCTTCTAAAGCACCCCTAGACTACATACATTCTGATTTATGGGTCCAACCCAAACAGAAACCCATGGAGGTTCTCAATACTTTCTATCTATTATAGATGATTTCTCAAGAATGTTGTGGATATATGTTCTAAAATCAAAAGATGATACTTTTGACACATTTAAATCATGGAAGAATACGGTAGAGAACCAAAAAGGCAGGTCAGTTAAGGTAATTAGAACTGATAATGGGTTGGAATTTTGTAATAAAGAGTTTGACCAAATGTGTAAAGAATGTGACATAATTAGACATCTTACAGCTCCTGGAAATCCCAAGCAAAATGGGGTTGCCGAGATGATGAATAGGACTCTCTTAGAAAGAGTAAGGTGCATGTTGTTTCATGCTCAATTACCCAAGACTTTTTAGGGGGAAGCAGTTGCTGCTGCAACCCATGTCCTCAACAAAACCCCCTCAAAAGCTATTAGCCTCCAAACCCCTTATGAAAAGTGGACCAGCCATAAACCAAGCTTAGCCCATCTTAAAGTATTCGGTTGCCTAGCCTATGATCTTGTAAAGCAAGGTAAACTAGAACCTAGGGCTAAGAAATGCCTCTTTATCGGTTACCCATCAGGTGTTAAAGGTTATAAGCTATGGAACTTAGAATTAGATGGACCTAGAACCATAGTTACTAGAGATGTAACATTTGATGAAGACTACCATAAAATTAGGAAGCAATGAACCTTAGACAAATCAGGAAGAATATGGAGAATCAGTTCAGGTGGAGATTCCAAATGAAACCCCAAATCTGACTCAAGATATTTCAGATTTCGAGCATCTTGATCCTGAACCTTTAAGTAACCATGACCAAGACCAAGGATCTTCCCAAGTGGAAGAGGAAGAAGGTGACAGTGATGCAAACTCAAGCCTTAGAGAACCCCCTAATCCTGATAGATATAACGTGGCAAGAGATAAACAGCCTAGATCCCGTAGGCCTCTCCAAAGATATGGTTTCTCAGACCTGGTAGTTTATGCTTTTAATAATGCTGCAGAATCCATAGGAGAGGAACCCCTTACCTATGAAGAGGCAATGGCCTCAAAAGATGCAGACAAGTGGCTGGAAGCCATGAAATCCGAAATTGCATCTCTTAAGAAGAATCACACCTGGGAATTGGTTGAAAAACCAAGAGGATAGCATGTGGTAGGCTGCAAATGGTTGTATAAAATTAAAGAGGAAGCAGGAGAAAATACTAAGCCTAGGTTTAAGACTAGACTAGTGGCTAGGGGTTTCACTCAAGTTCAGGGAGTTGATTTTAAAGAAGTGTTCTCTCCAGTTGTGAGGCACACTTCCATAAGAATTCCCCTAGCTATCACGGCTCAATTAGACTTATATCTTGAGCAAATAGATGTTACAACCGCCTTCCTCCATGGGGACTTAGAGGAGAGGATTTTGATGGATCAACCAAAAGGTTTTGAAGCCAAGGGAGAGGTGGAGAAAGTATGCTTACTTAGAAAGTCCTTGTATGGACTTAAGCAGTCCCCAAGGCAATGGTACCGAAAATTTGATTCGGTTATGTTAGGCCAAGCATATTTTAGGAGTTCCCATGATTGTAGCATCTATTTTAAGCATATCTCTTCCAGTATTTCCATATATTTACTGCTCTATGTATATGACATGCTTATTGCAAGTCATTCCTCTCAAGAAATCCAGCTTCCCAAGGATAAATTGAGGGCTAAATTTGAAATGAAAGAACTAGGGGAAGCTAGAAAAATTCTAGGTATGGAAATTTCAAGAGATAAGCACCATAGGAAGATATATCTTTCTCAGAAATCCTACTTAGCAAAGCTGCTAGTTAGATTCGGTATGGCTGAAGCAAAGGCAGTCAATCTGCCATTTGTTGCCCATTTCAAGTTATCTTTAGCCCAATCCCCTAAAGATGAAGAAGAGAAGAGGGAAATGGATCATATCCCTTACTCGAGTACAGTAAGCAGCATCATGTATAGCATGGTATGTACTCAACCCGACTTGGCACATGGAATGAGTGTTATCAGTCGGTTTATAGCCAATCCAGGGAAATCTCACTGGATGGCAGTGAAATGGATGCTTAGATATATTAAAGGGTCTATAAGAAATGTTTTAACCTATGGTGGAGCTAAGTTAGGAGAGGAAGCTAGCATCCTAGGATACTTGGATGCCGACTATGCTGCCGACATAGATAAAAGGAGATCTACAACCGGCTATGTCTTTAGGCTGTGGAACTCAACAATTAGTTGGAAGTCAGGCTTGCAACATGTGATAGCATTGTCCACCACCGAGGCAGAATACATAGTTGTTTCTGATGCAATAAAGGAAGCTATGTAGCTTAAGGGTCTAGTTAGTGAGCTCCTAAGGGTAGATGTCAAGGCAACTTTGATGTGTGATAGTTAAAGTGCCATACATTTGTCCAAAAATCAAGCTCATCATGAAAGTACTAAGCATATAGATGTAAGGCATCATTTTATAAGGAAAATTGTTGAAGATAAAACTGTTTTTCTAACCAAGATTGCAGGTGAAGACAATGCGGCAGATATGTTTACAAAACCAATTCCTACAGCAAAGCTGAAGCACTGCATGAGGATCCTTCAGATAGTTCCAGGAGGACAGTGATGATGCTGGGAAGTGGAGGTCATTTCAAGGTTGAAGATGAAGCCTAATCGAAGTACAAATGGGTGGAGAATTTGTTGTGACAATTGTATTAGATTAGATTAGATTAAATGTAAACAAGTTTTATTGTATTGCTACATAATTCATTTCTGTTGTAGTGTTAGAATTAATCTCTTCTCTAGAAGGTTTGTTTCTAGAAAGGGCAACTGACCAATTAGGTTAGTTTGGTCAGTTGGGCAGGCGGTTATAGCTTTGTAACCCACGCCCCTATATCTTATAAAAGGGGGTCATGGGATAGGAGTAAGGATCAGAGTTTAGGGCGCCTATTTCTGGAAAGGATAGTTTCCAGTTGTTGTCTTGTATTTGGGATTGAGTGCGAGAGGTAGGGAGTGGTTGGTTTATAGCTTGTATTCTCTAGGATCCTAATAGCTTTCAGTGTATAGGGGTGAGGGGGATTCTAGTTCTCGTTGTAATCATTCCATGGATGTTTCAAAATAGTGGATTAAAGAGGTGCCTAGCAGTCTAGATGTAGGTCTTGTTTCCAAGAACGAACCAGGATAATTCCTTGCATTTTCTTGTTGTGTGCGTCTGTATGCGTTATTCCTTTATTTGTTTCAATTATCGGTGTGTTCTTGAGTTTGGTAGTGAGATAGTTGAGTTGAGATAATCGGTGGAGTGTTGTGAGTTACTCTAACAATATCCATACATGCCCTGAAGGGAGTGGCCAACAACAAGATCATCAAGGTAAAAGGCCAAATCAAGGACTACAATCTTATGATTTTAATAGATAGTGGGAGCACCCGTAGCTTTCTTGATGAAAGCATGGCCAAGAAATTAAGGTGTCCGCTCACGGGAACCCCTCCCTTGAGCGTGACAGTAGCCAATGGCCAAAGGGTGTTAAATAACTTCGCCTGCAATGGTTTTTGTTGGGAGATGCAAAGGAAGAAGTTTGAAACTGACTTGAGATTACTACAGCTAGGAGGGTGCCATATGGTCCTAGGAGTGGACTGGATGAAGGGGGTAAGTCCCATTAGCTTCGATTTCAATAGGATGGAGGTATCCTTTGAGAAAGAAGGTAAGAGGATGACCTTATTTGGGGGGAAGGAGATGGGAGCTTGTAAAATGATATCAGGGAGGAGGCTGCAAAGAGTGTTGAAGGGCAAGTGGAGTCAGATAGCACACCTCTTCTCAATTGTGGTAGCAGAAGGAGATCAAGAAAAGCAAACAATGCAGGGGCAAATGAGGTTGACAATAAGCACACCCCAGGGAATGCAAGACCAGGTATGCCATTTGGATTCCCTTAATAAATTGTTGGTGGATTACAAGGATCTTTTTATGGAACCCCAAACCTTACCCCCTACCCGAATGTTTGACCATAATATCAACCTCAAACCAAATGATGAACCAGTCAATATTAGAGCATATCGTTATCCTCCCAACCAAAAGAATGAAATTGAGAAAATGGTTAGAACCATGCTTGAACAATCCCTCATTAGACCTAGCCAAAGTCCATTTGCTTCTCCAGTCCTTATAGTCAAAAAGAAAAATGGAACATGGTGATTTTTTGTCGATTACCGATAACTAAATGCCATGACCATCAAGGAGAAATTTCCCACACCCTTGGTGGAGGACCTATTAGATGAACTTAATCATGCCAAATTCTTTTCTAAGCTAGATCTAAGAGCGGGATATCATCAAATTAGGATGAAAACTAAAGATATACCTAAAACCGCCTTCAAAACCCACCATGGGCACTTTGAATTCTTAGTGATGCCCTTCGGGCTCATCAATGCCCCAGCCACCTTTCAATCCCTCATGAACAGAATTTTTGAGCCTTATCTCCGCAAATTCATATTGGTATTCTCTGATGATATACTCGTTTACAGCCCTACATTCGATCAACACCTACCCCACCTTAAGCTTATCCTTGAAATCCTAAGAAACCACCAGCTTTTTATTAAGGAGTCCAAATGTGCTTTTGCCCAAAGGCAGGTGAGGTGGAGTACCTAGGGCACATTATATCAGATGGTAAGGTAAGTACTAATCCAAAGAAGGTGGAGGCAATGGTGTCCTGGCCGAGGCCCACAACAGTGAAGGCCTTGAGGGGATTCATAGGGCTATCAAGGTATTATCGTAGGTTTGTGCAAAATTATAGAGTTTTCAGCAAACCTTTGACTAATTTGCTAAAGAAAGGAGGTTTCAATTGGGGACCGGAAGTAGAGGAAGCCTTCCAAAACCTTAAAGGTGCCATGAGCAGAGTACCAGTGTTGGGGCTCCCAGATTTTGATAAGCCTAGATTTTTATAAGCCCTTCATTCTAGAAACTGATGCTAGTGGAACTGGGGTAGGAACAGTGCTAGTTCAAGAGGGGAGACCGCTAGCCTTCTTGAGCCAAGTATTGAGTCCAAAACACTTAGGACTTAGCATCTACGAAAGGAACTCTTGGTTGTACTTATGGCTGTAGACCGTAGGAGACACTACTTAGAGGGAAATAGGTTCATCATAAAGACGGACTACGAGAGCTTAAAGTTTTTATTACAACAGAAACTCCACACACAACTGCAAAGGAAAGGGATAACTAAGTTGATGGATCTAGATTACAAGATTCAATACCGGAAGGGAAAGGAAAATAAAGCAGTCGATGCACTGTTCAGATGTCACAAGGAGGGAGATTTATCAGCTATGACCATCATGGTCCCCGAGTGGTATCAAGAAGTTATTGACAGTTATGAAAGAGACAACAAGATTAAGGCGGTGTTGGAAAAGCTGACAATGGGAGCTCAGCAGACAAGAGGCTATACACTGAATCAAGGGTTGCTGAGATTTCATGGGAGGATTGTAATTGGGGAGAATTCAAGAACTAAGGAAAGGATTTTTCAAGCCTTGCATGAGTCCCCATTAGGAAGGCATTCGAGACAGCAGAATACTTATCTTCGGGTTAAACAAGTGTTCCAATGGCCAAAAATGAAGGCAGAGATCAAAGAGCTAGTCTGAAGGTGCAACACATGTAGGAGATGTTAGTCAGAGACAGTGGTCTACCCTGGGTTACTACAACCTCTGCCCATCCCAAATCAGGCTTGGTTTAGTGTCTCGATGGACTTTGTGGAGGGACTTCCCCGATATGAAGGTAAGGACAGCGTCCTGGTTGTGGTAGACCGGTTGAGTAAATTTGCCCATTCATAAGGCTGACTCATCCTTACACAACTCAAGATGTAACTAGGATTTTCTTAGACCTGATGATTAAATTGCACGGGACTTCTAAGACTATAATCTCTAATAGGGACAAGATTTTTACCAGCTTGATGTGGCAGGAGCTGATGAAGTCTCTGGGAACAAAACTAAATTTGTCCACTGCATATCACCCTCAGTGTGACGGGCAAACCAAGAGGGTGAACCAGAGCCTTGAAATATACCTGAGATGTGTTTGCTTGCTACAACCTAAGGAGTTGCATCAATGGTTGTCCCTAACTTAATGGTGGTACCAGCCACCATTCGTCGATTAAGATCTCCCCCTTTGAGGCCTTATTCAGGGATAAACCACCTATTCTACTGGCAGTAGGAGGAGGCTCTAATGTGGCTACAATTGAGGAGTATTTACAACGGAAGAGGGAGATAACACAACAGTTGAAGCAAGAGCTAGCCTCGGCCTAAAATTGTATGAAGCAGAATGCTGACCAAAGGAGGAGCGAGAGGGAGTTCGAGGAAAGGGAAATCTAAGGTTGAGGTATAACCACTTAAAGTCAATTTCTCGAGGAAGGGTCACTAAGCTTAGCCCCAAGTATTATGGATCGTTCCCTATTGAGGCCAAGATAGGGAAGGTGGCCTATCGGTTGAAGCTTCCCCCAGGGTCACAAATTCACCCTGTTTTCCATGTTTCACTCCTGAAGAAGTCGATGGGAGCTCAACCAGTGAGTTCGGTATTACTAGCTCTTCCCGAAGAAATCAGTGTAAGAACCGAACCAAAGGCTGTTATCGACAGGCGGGTAGTGTATAAATACAGAGCTCCACTCATCCAAGTACTGGTCAAATGGCGAGGCAACACTTCGGAAGACAGCACATGGGAATACCTTCTAGAATTCTTCAAGCAATTCCCACAAGCTGCCAGCCTCCTCATCATTTCTTGAGGACAAGAAATGGCTAACGGAGGGGGAGTTGTCACAAAATGATCCGATTACCAGCACCTATTTCCGTTCCATTTTTTAAATTCTGCATTTATCTTATTTCTGCAGTAGTTTGTAGGCTAAGCACTGCCATTTTGTTATTTCTGTATTAGCTTAATTAGAGTGAGAATCGGCCAAGTGTAAGGGAGGCAAAGGGAATATAGTTTGTTAGAATTGTACCAGGGGTGGGCCCACCTCTGACAGGAGAATATCTCCTCCAAACGGCCCATATATATCTGCTCCCCTCCACAATGAGGGGCCATGAATGAGAATATCAAATTCTGTTTCCCTTCCTACTTTTTGTTCTCTCTCTCTAATTTCCTTTCTCACTACTTTCTCTATTCTATCCTCTGAAATCGCTCCTCAATTCCTACTGGAATAGGAGTAATTTCTATCACAAGAGTGTGGTCATGACACATACCTCAGTAAATGATTCACAATGAATCTCTTGTGCTAAAACCTCCTTGTTGATCATAGAAAAGAGCCAGCCTAGTAGCAGGTGGTCCGACCTCATCCAATTCAGGTATTCTAGATTCACCACCGAAGATCCAACTTCACCAACAACAAGATCTATCACATACTTCACTGGAGGTGGTGCCTTGTTGAGAAATGGAAGGAGGTTGAAGGCTCTGATTGTAGCTAAGATTTGAACCTTCCAAAAGATGTAGTTGCTCGAATCCAACTTAATTGGTACAAAACTAAAAGCCTTTGCCACCGCAGTAAAATCAGACTGCGAGACAGATGATAAAGATGAAGAAGAACGAGGTGGAAGGGAAGAAAAGGCACTGAGATCGAGATTAGATGCCATGGACACATGTCAGTGGCTCTAATACCATGTAACAGAAGGCTAGGACACAAAAGATAGCTAGGGCACAATCAAGAGAGAAGAAAGAAACTCTCGTAATTCACTAGAAAATGAAATTATCAAAATAAAAATGAAAGATACATCAGGGAGAAGGCACTGCTAAGTTTATATACTCAGCGAGCCTACAAGCAACCGCTTAACTAAACGTCACACTAATACATAACCAACAAACGATAGTAAACATTACAACAAACAACAATTAATTTAATAACAACAACAAGATTACAAACAACTTCAAGTAACATGTTCTTCCACAAACCTCCTTGTTTATCTTCTCCAAATGCCACCCTATCAAGGTGGCACATTAATCTCCAATCTATTCCTCTAGGGATTAAGCCTCCTTTATGCATTTCCAAGTGTCTAATCAAGGGTAAAGTGTTAATGAATCTTCATAATCTCCCTTTAGGGATTAAGTTCTCCATGATATTTCTCCTATTACCAACCTCATGAAGGGGCACATCACATCTCCATGATCTTTCCCTTCATGGATCAAGACTCTTGATAGTAACACATCCTCAATTCGTGTCATAACCTAATTGCACATTGGTAATCTACTGAAGAGGTCTTGGGTATGTTACTTTTGGTCCCATGAGCCCATAAGTCACCTTTAGCTAGTACTTTTGGATAAGGACCTATAGTGCCCACATGGTATCATTACAAGGTTGGCTTTCATACTACTTATAACACCATAGGTACTCACCCAAAAGTTCTAGCTAAATGTGATTTATGGGCTCATGAGACCAAGTAATATACTCAAAACCTCCCCAATAGACTACCAATGTGTAATTGGGTCATAACAAACTTCCTTCCTTCAATACAGAGTCCTCACCAGGCCAAAAACTGCATACTGATCAATCTGACCCAAGTCAAATTCTAAACACCTTCCTAGCTCGCACATGGTACAAATCCCTAGTTAACTCTAATACCACTTGTAACACCATGAGTTATCTTCCAAAAGTGCTAGCTAAAGGTGGTACAAATCCTTGGTTGACTCTAATACCAATGAGCCATCTTCCAAAAGTGCTAGCTAAGGGTGACTTATGAGTTCATAAGATCAAATAATATATCCAAAACTTCCCCAGTAGACTATAGATGTGGGATTGGGTCATGATAGCTTGACTAATGGAACTCCCCGCCTTAGTAATTTGCTCACCATTTCTATGAGCAAGAAAAGTCTACAATAATGTATGTTGCCTCTTACTAATTTCTCTAGGAAGTTAGACCAATATCCAACTTCAACACCCTAGCCTGAGGTAGGTTCCTCCGTGTCTCAAAGGAGGTTGGTTTCAATCAACCCCATGAAGAGAAAAGAGAGAGAGAAAGATAGGGAAGCAATGATATGGAGGAAAAAGATGATTTAAATTCTCAATTCACTATTAGGTTTATATACAACTCAAAACAAACTCACTCACTCTATACAACTAAGAGAAATAGCACAATGTACAACATTATTAAGCTACATCTTTCTAACACTTCCCCCTTAAGGAAGCACATATATATCATATGTGCCTAGCTTGGTCAAGTAGTCAAGCTATGGACCCTATAATGCCTTTGTGAGAAGGGAAGCTAGCCGATCATTAAAGCCAACAAATGAAGTACTAATTTCTCCAAAAACCAACTTATGTCTCACAAAATAACAATCCATCTCCATGTGCTTAGTTTGCTCATGAAAAACAGGATTATAGGCATAGGGTTGCATGATTATCGCAAATAAGTTACATGGGGCCTACATCTCTAAATCTCAACTCTTTAAGAAGTTATTAAAGCCAAATCAACTCATAGGTGGCTAAAGCCATGGCATGATACTCTACTTCAACACTAGATCTAGCCACAACATTCTACTTCTTACTCTTCCAAGACACCAAATTATGTCCAACCAAGACGCAATAGCCTAAGGTAAAGTGTCTGTCTATGGGACAACCAACCCAATCAACATCATTATATTTGGTCTTTATGTACCTCAAGATACACGCTAAGGCGTGCCAATGGTTGTCACAAGGGTTGTCCAAAAATTGACACAACATTAATAACAAAAGAGATGTCTAACCATGTAACAGTAAGGTAATTAAGCTTCCTAACCAATCTCTTATACCACCAAGGATCTGTCAGCTTCACATTAAGATCCATAAGAGTATCTATACATCAAGAATCAACCATACTAATCTCCTCCAAGCTATCCAAGACATACCTTCATTGAGAAATGCACACACCATGTATTGCTTGAGCTACACAATGCCAAGGAAATGCTTCAACTTGCCCAAATCTTTGGTATGAAAATGAAGGTGCATATGAACCTTCAACTATCCAATACCAACCTCATCATTACTGGTAATAACAATATCATCTACATACACCACCAAGTATATAACTCCACTAATAGAATGCTAATGGAAAACCAAATTATGAACTTCACTTCTAGTTCTAGTCATACCAAGGACCATATGGCATAACTAAAGTGGCCAAACCAACATAGAGGAGATTGCTTTTGTCTTCTTCAAGCAACTATCTAGACTCCCCCTAAACAACAAAACCCAAGAGGTTGCTCGATATGCACCGCATCCTAAAGGTCGCCATGAAGAAAAGCATTATTTATGTCTAGGTTGGTAAAGAGGCCACTACTGAATAGCAATCATAGTAAGAAAGACATGGATAGAAGCAATCTTAGCCACTAGAGAAAAGGTATCACCATAATCCAACCCAAAAATCTAAGTATAGCAATCAATTGGGCCTTTAGACAATTAATGAGATTGGGACTGGACGATGAAAAGATGGGACAGGAAAAACATCATCATGACGGGAAAAAGTATCAAATGGAGATGAGAAAAAGGGAGTAGACTCAAAGAAGGTCACATCTGAAGAGAGAGAGTATCTACCAAGATCAAGAGACTAGAACTTACATCCCTTCTAAAGACAAGGGTACCACATAAACCCACATTTAACATAGCAAGGAGACAATTTATTACGACCAAGTGAGAGAAGATGGACAAAACAAGTTGATCCAAAGACGTGAGGGGGAATAGGATAAACAGGATCACAAGGAAAAAGTAAAGTGCATGGAATGGATCCATCTAAAATAGAGGATAGCATCTAGTTGATCAGATAACAAGACATGAGAATAGCTACTTCCCAAAAAGAAATAAGAACATGCATATGAAGTATTAAGAGTTCGCAATCTCAATGAGAGGATGATTTTTACTTCTACCACCCATTTTGTCGCTAAGTATAAGGACAAGAAGATTAATGAACATACCTCGAGATCAGAAAAAAGCTTCAAAAGCTATAAAACAATAGCCCTTAGCGTCATCACTCCAAAGAATACGAATAGAACCACCAAATTGAGTAGTAATCTCATTACAAAAAAGTAGTGAACAAATAAAGCAACTCAATATGATCTTTCATTAAGTAGATCTAGGAATAACAAGAATGATCATCAATGAATATAACAAAATAAGTGAAACCCTGTCTAGACTTGACTCCACTAGGACCCCAAATATCAAAGTGTAAAAGATCAAAAGACTCATTTACTAAGACGACTAGAATAAGAAGAATGGGTATGCTTGCCTAACTAACAAGACTCACACTCTAGAACAATCAACGAAGGCAAGGAAGGAAACCATTTGCTAAAGAGCGGATAGGTGAGGATAACCAAGCTAGGAATGAATCTGAAGAGGAAAGGCCACTGTAGTAGCACAAGCAGTTGCCATAGATGATGAAGGCAAGATAATAAAGTCCCTCAAACTCATGTCCAATGCCAATCATCCGTCCAGTACCCTGGTCCTGCATAAGAACGAAATCAAAATAAAAAATCGCACAACAATGAAGGGACCGAGTGAGGCAACTAATAGCAATGAGATTATATGGACAACTAGGAATATGTAATACAGAATTAAGAGAAAAAGATGGAAGTGGATCAGCCTTACCTATACCTAGGGGAAAGATTTTACAACCATCAACCATAGTAATAGGAGGAAGGGAAGCAAATGAATTAACGTGAGAAAGTAAAGATTTATTACTAGAAATGTGTTCTGAAAAGGCAGAATCAAGAATTCAAGGACTAAGAGAGGCATGTGAAAGACATACAAGAATTACCAATGGATGACACGATGGTGGAAAAAGAAGCCTGGACAATAGAAACTACGAGAAAGGATGCCTACCTAGCTGTCTGCACTTGAAGATACTTTGTCAATTCCTCAACAAAGAGAGTATAAGTAGGGGTTGGTCTATCAGTATGAGTAGAAGTATCAAGCGTCACTGATTACTTTTTCGTACTCTCAAGGGCTACAACATTGGCCTTAGGAGGCCGACCATGGAGGGCATTGCAGTCTCCTTATCATGATCAAGGTGACAATAGTAATTATAGAAAGGTCATTTACCACTCTGGCAACATCCCACACCTCTACCACAACCACCACCAAAACTAAACTCAAATGAAGAGCCATGAGTCTAATGATGCAGTCATTGTTCCTATTTGAAGACTAGGCTCATCCAAAACTCGGGCCAAGGTCAACTCGACCTAAATTGGGCAGTCCAAAACGGCCCAAACAGAAGCGAAACAGTCCATAGGACCGAAACTTCATAAGTTTTTAAGATTTTAATACTTAATATGTTTTAGGATGTTAATTCTATTTCATGTTTGTTAGGGTTTTACTTCTATTAGGATTCTAGTTGGATTTTATTTACAAGTATTAGATAGATTAGCCGAACATTATATTTATGTGTGTGTGCGCGCTTAGAAACTAGGGTTTGTAATCAACTTTTTATCAATTCAATTACAACAACCTATTCGGGTTTCTTTCCAACAAAACAGATTTAGTTTTGCGCCTCTTTGAAAGCCAAGCTTCGGCCATTGAAACTTGTTTTCAAGGGTTTCTTTCGTGTGTTTATTTACACACTCACTATCCGCTGCGTCGAGTGGTATCAGAGCGGTTAATCAACTAATCAGATGACCAATCTTGACAGTAACAGTAGCAACTAGCCTCGTGATGGTGATCAGGGGTTGCCTACAGTTTGAAGAGCAATCAAAGAACAACGGGAAATAACTTGTAATATGTAACAGCAATTGGAGCAGATCAGCAACCAATTGGATACTTTATTACGAGGTGATGATAACAGAACCAGAATAATGGAATGAATCATGCCAAAAGAGTTAACCCGGGAAGATCAACCATTAATCCTGTCCCTATTAATCCTAGAAGACCAATGATGGAGGATAGCAATGATGAAAATGATCTTGGTCGTGTAATAGCTAACCCTGGTAGCAGAGGGGTTAGGAGGAATGCGCAGTAACACAACCATTGGGGAAACAATAAATATAAACTAAAAGTTGATATTCCTACATTTAATGGAGATCTTGATATTGAGAGGTTCTTGGATTGGATAACTGAGGTTGACCGTTTTTTCGAATACATGGAGATCCCAACAGAAAGACAAGTCAAGCTAGTGACCTATCGATTGAAGGGAGGGGCCTCTGTTTGGTGGGAACGATTGAGAGAGACTCAATTGAGGGAAGGCCGACATCAAGTTCAGACATGGAGACGAATGAAGCAGCTATTAAGAAGTAGATTTTTACTCTCTGACTATGAACAATACATGTTTAAAGCTTATCAAAGATGTGCACAAGAAATGAGGAATGTGAATTAAGTATATCTCTGTCAAAAAGTCACAATCAACAAGTAGCCCATTATTTGAATGGGTTGAAACCTGCTATTTGTGATAAAATTGAGGTTAAGATGGTTATGAGAGTGGTAAAAGCAAGGAACATGGTTTTAGAGGTTGAGTTAATGTAGAGTGAGAAAACCCGCAATGACAACTGTCACCGCTATAGTGGGAATGACAATAAACAAGCATCTTAGAATAGAAGCAAATCGGTTCAAGGAACGCAACCCTCCAATCCACCTCATACAATCAACCCTATTAAGCCTACAACGGGGGGAAACATTCGAGGTACTATTTCTAATCTTCCAAAAGCCCCTAATCCTTGTGCAAAGCCTATTCTTTTAAAGTGTTTCAAGTGCAATGAGGTTAGGTATCAATCTAGTGATTGCCCAAGGAGGAAAACAATTAACATTGTAGAATGGAAGGAGGAAGATGTGGCTGACGAGGAAGTCTATGGGGAGGATGACGAAGAAGAGTATGACCATGAAGCGTATACACGTATAGTGAGAAAGCTAATGCTATCTGAAAAGAATGAAGATACTACTCGGTGGCATAAGCTTTTTCGCACAAGGTGTACAATGAAAGGAAAGATCTTAGAGCTGATTATTGATAATGGAAGCCAGGAGACATTATAGGAAGAGATGCAGTGGAAAAGTTACAGCTGACCCCTGAAAAACATCCAAACCCTTACACGATCAAATGGATCAAAAAAGTTGGTGACATACGTGTGGATAAACGCTGCAGTATGTCTTTCTCTATTAGTAAGTACTCTAATGAAGCTTTTGTGATATTGTTGATATGGACGCTAGCCATATTTTATTTGGGTGGCCTTGGTAATTTTATGTGGATGCTAAGCACTTGGGTAGGAAAAACACATATCAACTTAAAAAAGAGGGTGTACATTATACCTTGTTACCTATGGTGGAAAAGAACAAACCAAAGCTTCTAAAGTGGAGGGGAGGAATTTTCTTACCATCACACATAAACACTCTTGAGTTTGTGGGGGAGTGTAAGGATACCCGAGAGGTTCACTTATTAGTTGTAAAGGGGGAGTGCGTGAGTGAGCCACTTAAGGTGAATCCAATTCCAGTGAAGGTGCAGGGATTGTTGGAGAAATTTCACGATGTGGTTTCTGAGGAGTTGACTAATGAGCTACCTCCTATGAAGAATATTCAACACCACATTGATTTGGTTCCTGATGCTAGTTTACCTAACCTACCGCACTACAGGATGAGTCTTAGGGAGAATGAGATTTTGCAGGAGCAGGTAGAGGAATTGTTGAGAAAAGGGCACATTCAAGCTAGTATGAGTCCATGTGAAGTGTCAGCATTATTGACACCAAAGAAATATGGGAGTTGGATGATGTGTGTTGCAGCTACCAACTTAGCCGAGCAAGTTCAAGCGGTTCAGGAAGATGTCAAGCAAAAGTTGCACAAAGCAAATAAGAAGTACAAGGCGGCAGTTGAAAAGCACAGGATGTTGGAGATTCGGGTTGGACTAGGAGTGTTGGTGTTTGAATAAAAGAAGGATAAAGCAGTCAATCAAGATGCCTAATAAATCGGAAGCTGATAAAGAAGAAGATAAGTCTGATTTGAAGATTAAGTCTTTTATATCCTTGTTTATCTGTAACTTATTCAAACTTTGTCTATATCTCATAGGATTAGGAGTTAAAGGCCGTAGACTTCACCTATATATATAGGACTTTATTCAATACAAGTAGCGAGTTTGATTGATTCCATCCTACTTCCATACCTAAGGTTGTTACGTTATGCTTAGGTTTTATTTGTTTTTGTTCAGGGTATCAAAGCTCAGTTTCAATTAGCCGAGAATCAAGATATTATGGCTTTTTCTAATCCTAAGGATGCAGTTCATGCAATTGCAGAATCCTCCCTTACTCCAAACCCACAACTTGTAGCAGTTCCAACTGCAACAACAATTTCAGTTATTCCTCTATCAATCGGTAGTTACAGCCTGCAAATCACACAACACAAATTGAATGGAAGAAACTTCCGAGAATGGTTCCAATCTGTTAAGCTAGTGATTAAAGGCAAAGGTAAGTTTGGCAATATATCAGGGGACATTTCTTCTCCACCAAAAGATACGATTGAATATCAAAGATGGGAGGCAGAAAACTCGATCATCATGGCATGGCTTATAAACTCGATGGAGCCAAAGATTGGTGGCACTTGCTTATTCTACCAGACTGCCAAAGAAATATGGGATGTTGTCCAAGAAATTTATTCTGATCTTAAAAACACAGCCCAGTGTTTTGAGATTGGATCAGCCATAAGGACCACTAAACAAGGTACTCTTGGGGTTATCGAATATTATAATGCATTAATGGAGTTATGGAAGGAGATAGATCTCTTCTATGATCCAAGTTGGCCATGTTCTATGGACAACCTAAAATACAGCAAGATATTGGAAAAAGAGATGATTTTTTACTTCCTCCAAGGCCTTAATGCTAACCTAGATGAAGTTCAGGGCCAGTTACTAGGTACTAAACCACTTCCATCTCTCCAAAAAGTGTTTGCTAAAGTTAGAAGGGAGGAAAGCAGGAAGCGAGTGATGCTCCAGGCAATAGTTGAACCAGGGGCAAGTTCAACACTGCTTTCAACCAAACGTGAAGATCCTCCTAAGGAAAAACAGCGGTGTGAATACCGTAATAGGCCCTACCACACTAAAGATACATAATGGAAATTGCATGGGAAGCCAGCAAACTGGAAGCCAAGGAGTAAAAGGGAGAAGGAAAAACTAGCTTATGTTTCAACAATAGCCCCTAACATGAATAAAGGTATAAATCTAAACCTAACCACTGAACAGGTGGATTTTTTGCAAAATCTTCTAATTTCTAAACAACTCCCAGATTGCAAAAGAGTTAGATACGTCAGTCAACAACTCTACAACATCAGTGGCCCAAAAAGGTAATCTAACATACTGTTTGTGGTCTAAGAAACTAAAGAGATGTTGCTGGGTGGTAGACACAGGTGCATCCAATCATATGATCAGGTCTACAACCACATTCAATCAACTCCAGCTCAATGATAAGGAGTTGAAAGTTCTAATGGCAGATGGTACTATGGCTTTAGTTAAGGGGAAAGGGAATGTAAATGTGTCTGGTTTGCAACTTAAATTTGTCCTATATGTGCCAAATTTAAAGTGTAATTTGCTATTAGTTAGCAAATTAACCAAGGACATGAATTGCAGCATAATATTTTCCTCCTCTCATTGTGTTTTTCAGGACCGCTCTTTGGGAAAGGTGATTGGCAGTGCTAAGGAAAATGATGGGTTCTATTGAATTTTAGAGAACAAGGCTTCTACTACCAATCAGTTACTACATAAGTCTTCTTTTGCTACTGTTAGTTCTAATTCTAAAATTTTGTTGTGATACAAACGCCTTGGCCATCCAAGCTTTTCATATCTACGACGTTTGTATCCAAGTTTCTTTATCAATAAAGAAAAGCTAGTTCTTCAATGTGAACATTGTATTCTTGTCAAACAAACACATAACACCTATCTACCTCATCCACATACACCATCCAAACCTTTTTATTTGATCCGCAGTGACATATTGGGACCATCAAGAGTTTCAAGCTTGTCTTGTACTCGATGGTTTGTTACTTTCGTTGATGATCACACTAGGGTTTGTTAGGTATACCTTATGAAAGAAAAATTTGAGGTGTGTGTTGTGTTTCAAAGCTTTCACAAGCTGATTCTTAATGTATTTCAGTCTTCTATTGGTATTCTTAGAACTGACAATGGCTGGGAGTACTTTTCTCATTCACTTAGCCAATACCTTACCACACATCGAATTTTTCATCAAAATACCTACCCATATACCCCTCGACAAAATGGGGTGGCTGAGAGGAAAAATCGACATCTACTTGAGGTTGTCCGTTCCTTGATGTTCACTAGTTTCATTCCTAATAGGAATTGGGGAGAAGCCATTCTAGCTGCCTCCAATTTTATAAACCGAATGCCATCTAAAGTACTCAATTTTCATACCCCTCTAAACAATTTGCTAAGCATCTTTCCTCATGCTCAAATCCTAAGCTCCCTTCCTCCAAAAATATTTGGTTGCACTTTATATGTTCATCACATCAAGCCTAATCATCATAAACTTGAACCAAAAGCTATTAAATGTATCTTCCTTAGTTACTCACCAACCCAAAAGGGGTACAAATTCTATTGCCCTCTATCACAAAGGTTCTTTGTCTCTTGTGATGTAAAATTTGTTGAGTATGAACCCTATTACTCAAGTGTATCCATTCAAAGGGAAACAACAGCGGAGGGAGGCCATTGGGATCTGTGGAAATCAAGTAGGAGAAATTCTCAATCTAAAAACATATATTAATCCATAGAGTACATCCCTATTAATAGAGAAGAGAATACACTTATAGGAAAGTCTAAGAAAGGAAAAAGAAATATTCTACATAACATACAAGGAAACTATATATACAACAATGATTTAGGAAACATAATCATATCTTAACAGTTGGAAAGAATCCATCATATCTGTAATGACAGCTTGTGGATCTCAATATCTTCCAACACTCCCCCTCAAGCTGGTGAATGAATATCTATCATTCTCAGCTTGCTTATAAGTGCTTCAAACCTCTTAATAGGCACGCCTTTTGTTAATACATTTGCAATCTGATTTGCTGAAGTGACAAAGGGTATGCAAACTTCCTTGGATTCTAATTCTTCTTTGATAAAGTGACGATCAATCTCCACGTGTTTGGTCATGTCATGTTGCACAGGATTGTGTGCAATGCTAATAGCGGATTGATTGTCGCAACACAACTTCATAGATCCATTACAAGATATCCTTAGGTCTTCCAACACTATCTTTAGCCATAGTAGCTCACATAGACCTAAAGCCATCGCTCTAAACTCAGCCTCTGCACTGGACCGGGCCACCACATTTTGTTTTTTGCTTCTCCAAGACACCAAGTTACCCCCAAGAAAGACACAATATCCTGTAGTTGACCTCCTATCTACCAATGAGCTCCCATAGTCAGCATCCGTATATCCTATCACTTCCATTTCCTTTCCTGGTCTGAACAACAGGCCTTTTCCAGGAGTTGCTTTAAGGTAGCATAGGATTCTTCTCACTGCTTGCATATGCTCCTCAATGGGATTATGCATGAAATGACTCACCAAGCTGACTGCAAATGCGATGTCAGGCCTGGTGTGAGATAAGTAAATCAGTCGTCCCACTAATTGCTGATACCTTCCTTTCTCCACAGCCGGACTATCAGAATTTCCCAATTTTAGATTAGGCTCTACAGGAGTGCCTGTTGTCCGACCACCAAGCATCCTTGTTTCCTTCAACAGATCCATGGTATATTTCCTTTGAGAAAGAAAAAATACCATCTCTAGAGTAGGCCACTTCTATCCCCAAAAAATACTTAAGCTTACCCAGATCTTTGATATCAAATTCACGAGCTAGATCTTTCTTTAGTTGTTGTTGCTCCTGAATGTCATTTCCTGTAACAATGATATCATCCACATATACCAACAAAGCAGTCAAATTACCTTTCTGTGAGTGCTTGATAAAAAGGGTATGATCTCCCCTACTTTGCCTGTACCCCATAGATTCCATAGCCTTCGAAAATCTGTCAAACCAAGCCCTTGGAGACTGTTTCAGTCCATAAAGAGCTTTCTTCAGCTTGCAAACCTGTCCTGCAACACCCTTATTAAACCCCGGGGGTGGTTCCATAAAGACTTCCTCTTCTAGATTACCATGTAGGAAAGCATTTTTAACATCCAATTGCATCAAATGCCAACCATAACAACTGGATAAGGATAGAAGGATTCTTACAGTATTCATTTTTGCCACTGGTGCAAAAGTCTCCAAATAATCAATGCCATAGGTTTGAGTATATCCTTTGGCTACCAATCTTGCTTTATATCTTTCCAAAGTGCCATCAGCATTATACTTAACATTGAATACCCACCTACAGCCCACAGGTCGCACCCCCTTTGGTTTGGGCACCAAGTCCCATGTATGATTTTTCTCTAGGGCCCTCATTTCTTCTTGCAGAGCATATACCCAATTCTGATCTTTTAATGCCTCGACCAAAGTCTTAGGAATGGCTATAGAGTCAAGGGAAGAGATGAAACATTTATGCTTAGGAGACAAGCGATGATAGGAAATGCAGTTGGCTATAGGATGTTTAGTGCAGCTTCTGACTCCCTTTCTAATGGCAATAGGTAGGTCTAAGTCAGTGTGATCAATAGTAGGTAAAGGTTCAATTGACTGAGAGAATTCCATACCTGACTGTGGAGAGGAAGTTGGTTCTTGCTGAGCACACTGAGTAGGCTGATTCCTTCTTTTATATACATAAGGTGACCCTCTGAACCTTGTAGGAGAATCTGGAATTGATGGAGGTATCTCTTGAGATGTTACCTTTGTAGGAACTAAGCCTGAGTCAAGATGAATAGGAGAGGAACAAGTGGGAAGAGAGCAATCAGGGGCAATTGGCAGAGAATCAGAGGTAACATCAGATTGAGTGGGAGATGGGGATGGCCGAAAAAATGATTCCAACATGGGCAAGACCTGGTCACCACCTAGACTCTCCCCCTGGTGACCAGAAGTAGAAGGACAAAAGAAAGCTTGGTTTTCAACAAAGGTGACATCCTTAGAGATAATCATTTTACGAGTAGAAGGATAATAGCATTTGTATCCCTTTTGAGTGGAAGAATATCCCAAGAAAACACAACGAAGGGCTCGAGGATCAAATTTGTCTCGGTGTTGCTTAGAGACGTGCACAAAGGCTACACACCCAAAGACTTTAAGAGCAAGAGGTGAATGGAGAGTAAGATGTGGAAAATGAGTGGTGAGACAGTGATAAGGACTAACGTTGCCAATTACTCGAGAGGGGACCCGATTAATTAGGTGAGTAGCAGTAAGCACGACCTCACCCCAAAAATTTTTAGGAACAGAACTTTGATGCAAAAGAGCTCGAGTTACATTGAAAAGATGCCTCATCTTTCTCTCAGCAATCCCATTTTGCTGAGGGGTGTCAACACAAGAGGATTCATGGAGAATGTTTTTTTGCTGAAAAAAATGATTTAGAGTTTGATTAAAATAATCTCGAGCATTGTCTGTTCTGAATTTTTGAATGGAGACTCCAAATTGGGTAAGGATCATCATATAAAAAGACTGCAAGACACTGCTAAGAGCTGATTTTTCCTTTAATAAGTAGACCCAAGTCATGCGAGTGCAATCATCGATGAAAGATACAAACCATCTAGCCCCCGAACAATTGGGAGTTTTTGATGGTCCCCATACATCAGAATGCACCAATGAAAAAGGAAACAAGGATAGTTTGTGACTAATAGCATAGGGAACTCTATGGTGTTTGGATATTTCACATACATCACAATGGAAATTGCTAACATTAAGACCGTGAAAGAGTTTAGGAAACATAGATTTCAATAAAGGAAAAGGAGGATGCCCAAATCGAAGATGATGAAGCCATACATCCTCTTTGTTGGAATTAAATTGAGACACACGGGAGAGAATCGGCTGTTCTCCTACAGAGAAATCATAGGGCTGCTGCTGCTGCAAGAAGTACAGCCCCTTGTGTGCCCTAGCAACTCCAATCGTCCTCCCCGTTGTCACGTCCTGAAACACACAGCCATGGGGTGAAAAAATCACACGACAATTTAGGTCTTGGGTTAATTTATAAACTGAAAGAAGATTGGTAGAAAGGCTAGGAACATAGAGAACTTGCTGCACTTTGAAATTGGGGGTAAGACTCACTTTACCATGCCCAACAATAGGAACAAGGTGGCCATTGGCTACTGTAATATTTCTAGAACTGTTCAAGGGTTCATATGTCTCAAAAAAATGTAAATTATGAGTCATATGATCAGTTGCTCCAGAATCCAAGATCCATAACTCATTCCTAGGTATTTTGGAGGCAATAAAACTCTCAGAATTTAGGCATATACCTGTTTTGGCTAAGGAGCATGAATTTCCTTGAAGAGTCTGCAAGAAAGACTGCAACTTACTAATTTCCTTGCTGATGTCCTCAAGTTTCAGTCCCCCCCGAAGCAGTGGAGTCCATAACCTCCTCTCTTCCAGCAGTATCTTCTCCTTCGTTAGTGGTTAGGTAGGCTCTTGTGGGTTGTTTGGACTGCAACTTACTGGTCTCCTTGGATCCACCTCCCATCTTGTTCAAGACTGCTTCTTTTCCATGTAATCGAAAGCATGTCTCACATGTGTGTCTAGGTTTCTTACAAAATGAACACCACAAGCTGTCCCTACCTTGTTTCACTAAAGACTGCTCCTTTCCGTGGGATGATTTAGGCCATGCCCCCTGCATTCTGTTAGAAATCATAGCAGAACCCTCCATATGATTATCACTAAGCATGGCAATCCTTCTATGTTCTTCACTCCGGACTATGAAGTAGGTCTCATTTAAGGATGGCAGTTTGTCTCGGCTAAGGATTTGTGCTCTAACTTGATCAAAATCAGTGTTGAGCCCGGCCAAAAATTCTACTATTCTATCCCTTTCAAGTATAGAGGTTATAATGATAGTGTCTTCACTACACACCAACTTAATGTCTTGGTAGTGATCTAACTCAAGCCAAAAACCATTCATCTTGTTATAGTATTCCGTCACACTCATAGCCCCTTGTCTTGTGCTACGAATTTTGGTCTTGATCTCATAAACAACAGATGCATCTTGCACCTTGGAGTATGTCTTTTTTACCGTCTCCCATATATCCCTAGCCGTAGATAAAAACATGTAATTTTTACTAACCTCGGGCTGCATTGATCCCCACAACCATGACATCAACATGGAATCTTCAATGTCCCAAGCTGTAAACAGAGGATCTGATGACTTGGGAGCTGTTCCAATAAGGTGAGAGATCTTCCTCCTTCCCTTCAAAAAAGTCCTCACCAGTTGAGACCATTGGAGATAATTGCTACCATCCAATCGATATGATGGATGCATGCTGGGTAACTCGCCAGGAGATGCGCCTCCAATTGCAGGAACAGTCGACATTGTCTCCTTCGCTGGCGTGGAAGATGTAGCCTCTGTGATTTCCGACATTCTGGAAATAATTGAGAAGAAGCAGAAGGCAAACAAAGGGAATGACGGCTGGAAGAACACAGCAAAGAACAGGCAATGAAGGCCGAGGGAAAAACAGGAAAAACGATTTCAAAATTTCCTTAGGTTTGGCTCTGATACCATGTGGAAATCAAGTAGGAGAAATTCTCAATCTAAAAACATATATTAATCCATAGAGTACATCCCTATTAATAGAGAAGAGAATACACTTATAGGAAAGTCTAAGAAAGGAAAAAGAAATATTCTACATAACATACAAGGAAACTATATATACAACAATGATTTAGGAAACATAATCATATCTTAACAGTTGGAAAGAATCCATCATATCTGTAATGACAGCTTGTGGATCTCAATAGGATCCCACTGTCTCTATGCCTATATCTCTTCCTTCCTCTCTCTCACCCTCCTCAGATGCTAATCTAACCCTTGACGTAGCTAATTTACCTCCATTAGTTACGGCTGAACAATCAGATAGTCTAGAACCTACCTCCTCTTCTGATTATTCTTTCAACCAGCCTATCACTCAACCAACTAAACCTGTGGTTTCTAATCCGAAAGAAGAAGCTCTCCCAAATAAACCTATAAAGGTCTATTCTAGAAGACCAAAAGGTCTTGCACCTCAACTTAGCCAATTATTGGAACCGAATGATGGTCCAACAAGTGAGGAGAGCACCAAAGCTGACAATGACCTGTTGGATGTTCCTATTGCTATTCGAAAGAGGGTAAGATCTTGTGTTAAGTATCATATCTCTAACTACTTAACATACTCTAGATTGTCACCCCAATTCAGGGCATTCACCACAACAATTGATGAAGTGGCAGTCCCACAGAATATTCAAAAAGCTATGAAAGACTCTAGATGGAAGGATGTTGTTATGAAAGAAATGAAAGCCCTCATTGGCAATCATATATGGGATATTGTTGAAACTCCAAAGAATAAAAAGATTGTTGGCTGTAAGTGGGTTTTTTCTGTCAAATATAGGTCAGATGGAAGCATACACAGGTATAAAGCAAGGTTGGTGACACAAGGGTTCTCTCAAACATGGAATGGATTATGAGGAGACATTTGCTCCTGTGGCAAAATTAAATTCTATAAGAGTACTGTTATCTCTAGTTGTTAACCTTGATTGGGAATTGTTTCAATTAGATATAAAGAATGTCTTCCTAAAGGGAGAGTTAAGAGGAAGAAATCTATATGAAGATTTCACCCGAATATGAGTAAAGAGAGAACGTGGGCAAGGTTTGCAAACTATACCAATCACTCTATGGATTAAAACAATCACCAAGAGCATGGTTTAAGAAGTTTAATTCTACTCTTATCAAATTTGGGTACAAGCAAGGGGAGGCAGATCATACTTTATTTACTAAACATGGAGCAGATGGAAAAAGTGTAACACTCGAGATTTTTGGATTCAAATATGATGAAATATATGAGATTATTCGATTTAGATACCTGAGGAAATAGGACATTTCAAGGGATTGTGAAAGTCTCGAGTAAAAAGTTTAGTTTCTGAACCAAGAGTGAAATTTTGAGTTATGATAGTTAAGGGACCCAAACGTCATTTAGTTTCATTGTGACACCTGGATCTTAACCGAGAATCAAACTTTCATAAAAACTTGCATAAAACTCCAAAAGACATACTTTATATCATAATACATAATTTAGAGTTTAACATAGAAATACTTTGTTCTAAAACAAAGAAAAAACTGAATTTAAACTTTTGATAATTCTTTTGACATATCACCACGATCCACATCCATGCTCCAATCTTCTTAATTATGGCCACCTAAAGGGGAAAACGTAAGGGGTGAGATAAATCTCAATAAGCACAGATGAACTACAAACGTGTTTTTAAAACATGGCATAACATGAACTTGAAACTTAAACATGAGGAGACACGATATGATCTACCAACTTATCAGGGTAAGAACCTACGTGCGTAGCGCTACTAAACTCCGGTCCCGTAATTTGCTTGAGGACCACATAAACATGATTTCCATGAGTTAAAAATGTAGATAGTTCATATCATATTGTACTTACCTTCAAACTTGGTTGGAAGAAAAGATAGATCCTCCTATTTGATCCTCTCAATGAAATCACCTTGAAACTACTTGGAATGATTTGTAAGCAAAACCTATGGCCCTATTTATAGTGTAGGAAAATGATTTCTATTCTTATCTTTCTTCTTGTTAATTACTTAAAATAATTCAATTCCTATCTTTCTTCTTATTAATTACTTAAAGCAATTCAATCCCTATCTTTCTTCTTATTATCTTATCATATTTTAGAGAAGAATGGTGTTGAATTGCAAAGAGTTAAATGATATTATGTCATTGCTTAACTCATAGGTTAGTATGATGTCATGGCAAATGTCATAACTTAGCATGATGTCATGGCTTATGTCATAACTTAGCATGATGTCATGGGTTATGTCATAGGTTAACATACTTTTAATTGTTGATAAAAGACATTCCCTTAGGATAAATTCTCTCTCAATCATTCTCACATATAAATTTAAATCTTACCTTATCTCTTATAACTTAGAAGATTTAAATCATATCAAGCCATACTTAAATAAATCAATTTATTCATATCCATATAAATAATCCTCAAGAGTATTCTAAAAATTCGTATGTCATGGTAGGGCTAGAATTTAGACTATCCAAACTTTTCATTTTGGTTCCCAAACCATGAATGTAACACCTGAGATTTTTGGACTCAAATATGATGAAATATATGAGATTATTCGATTCAGATACCTGAGGAAATAAGACATTTCAAGGGATTGTGGAAGTCTCGAGTAAAAAGTTTAGTTTTTGAACCAAGGGTGAAATTTTGAGTTATGATAATTAAGGGATCCAAACGTCATTTAGTTTCATGGTTTGGAAACCAAAATGAAAAGTTTGGATAGTCTAAATTCTAGCCCTACCATGACATACGAATTTTTAGAATACTCTTGAGGATTATTTATATTGATATGAATAAATTGATTTCTTTAAGTATGACTTGATATGATTTAAATCTTCTAAGTTATAAGAAATAAGTTAAGATTTAAATTCATATGTGAGAATGATTGAGAGAGAATTTATTCTAAGGGAATGTCTCTTATCAACAATTAAAAGTATGTTAACCTATGACATAACCCATGACATCATGCTAAGTTATGACATAAGCTATGACATCATGCTAAGTTATGACATATGCCATGACATCATACTAACCTATGAGTTAAGCAATGACATAATATCATTTAACTCTTTGCAATTCAATACCATTCTTCTCTAAAATATGATAAGATAATAAAAAGAAAGATAGGGATTGAATTGCTTTAAGTAATTAATAAGAAGAAAGATAGGAATTGAATTACTTTAAGTAATTAACAAGAAGAAATATAAGAATAGAACTCTTTTTCCTACACTATAAATAGGGCCATAGGTTTTGCTTACAAATCATTCCAAGTAGTTTCGAGGTGATTTCATTGAGAGGATCAAATAGGAGGATCTATCTTTTCTTCCAACCAAGTTTGAAGGTAAGTACAGTATGATATGAACTATCTACATGTTTAACTCATGGAAATCATGTTTATGTGGTCCTCAAGCAAATTACGGGACCGGAGTTTAGTAGCGCTACGCATGTAGGTTCTTACCCCGATAAGTTGGTAGATCATATTGTGTCTCCTCATGTTTAAGTTTCAAGTTCATGTTATGCCATGTTTTAAAAACACGTTTGTAGTTCATTTGTGCTTATTGAGATTTATCTCACCCCTTACGTTTTCCCCTTTAGGTGGCCATGATTAAGAAGATTGGAGCATGGATGTGGATTGTGGTGATATGTCAAAAGAATTATCAAAAGTTTAAATTCAGTTTTTTCTTTGTTTTAGAACAAAGTATTTCTATGTTAAACTCTAAATTATGTATTATGATATAAAGTATGTCTTTTGGAGTTTTATGCAAGTTTTTATGAAAGTTTAATTCTCGGTTAAGATCCGGGTGTCACAAAGAGGGCTATTTTGATTGTGTATATAGATGATATTATTATCACTGGAGATGATATTTAAGAGATTACTGCACTTAAACACAGATTAAGGGAGGAATTTGAGGTTAAAGATTTGGGAACAATGAAGTACTTTCTCAGAATGGAAGTTGCAAGGAGCAAACAAGTCATTTTAATCTTTCAAATGAAGTATACTCTTGATCACCTAAGAGATACTGGAATGTTAGGGAGTAAGCCCACTTATACACCTCTTGAAAGAAATTGGAAGTGTGCAATAAGTGATAAGGATCCTCTTGTTGATAAAGGAAAGTATCAAAGGCTAGTTGGGAGGTTAATCTACCTATCACTCACTTGCATGGATATTGCATATACCGTGAGCATTGTGAGTCAATTTATGCACTCACCTACTCAACAACATATGAATGCAGTCTACCTTATCTTGAGATGCCTAAAGGGGGCACCAGGAAAAGGCTTACTATTTCAAAAGAATGATAACAGATGACCTGAAGGATTTGTTGATGCTGATTGGGCAAGATCCATAATGGACAATAGATTGGCATCCAGGTTTTACACTAAACTTTGGGACAACTTAGTCACATGGAGAAGCAAGAAACAATTAGTTATGGCAAAGAGTAGTGCTAAAGCAAAGTTTAGGGTAATTGCCCAAGGGATTTGTGAACTGATTTGGTTGACAAGGTTAATGACAGACCTATGAATGCCTCTAACACTACCAACTAAACTTTATAGTGACAGTAAGTCAACTAAAAGTATTGTGAACAATCCTATCCAGCATAATAGGATAAAGCATGTTCGGATTGATAGGAATTTTATTCAAAGAGAGATTAAGCAACGAAACTCCGCCTGGGGATGTTATCCACTGCCGGTCCCAAGCCCGGATAAAGGAGGAGGGTTATGTTAGGTAGCCGACAGCCAACGTAAAACTTAGTCGGATCCAAAACATGAACTCTAGACAAATTATGAAAAATCGTTTGGGCGTGGGCGTAACCCTTCATAGCGACGCGCTACACTGCCCCCGTGTAGTGACAAGTGAGCTAGGGCCGCTGCATCGGCGCCCGGATGTAGTGATAAATGAGCAAGGGTTCCCGCATTTGCTTGGACGGATGTGGGTAAAGAAGTTAGTCCAAAATCAAAATCAAAACCAAAATCAAAACCAAAATCAAAATCAGAACCAAAAACAAAATCAAATTCAAAGTCAAGGCCAAAAACAAAATCAAATTCAAAGTCAAGGCCAAAAACAAAATCAAATCCAAAGTCAAGGACAAAAACAAAATCATAGATTAAGGATTGGGTCATGGAACATAGGAACATTAACAAGCAAAGCTATGGAAGTGGTGGATGTGATGATTAGGAGAAAAATTAATATTATGTGCCTTCAAGAGACGAGATGGGTAGGAAAAAAGGCAAAAACTTTATCAGAAGCTGGATATAAACTATGGTACACAGGAACTGATCGAGCGAAAAATGGAGTGGGGATTATTATGGATAAAAGCTTAATAGATGAGGTAGTGGATGTAAAGAGAATAGGGGATAGGATTATTATGGTGAAGATTAGTCTAGGAAGAATAACTATGAATATCTTTAGTACATATGCACCACAAGCGGGGTTAGGTGATGAGATAAAAGCAAAATTCTGGGAGGACCTAGAGGGACTCATACAAATGATACCAAGAAGAGAGAAAGTGATTATAGGAGGTGACTTAAATGGGCACGTGGGTAGAGACGGAAACGGATATAGAGAGGTACATGGAGGGTATGGATTCGGGGAAATTAATAATGAGGGTAAATCTATCCTAGATTTTGCTATGGCATATGGGCTCATTATAACCAATACGAGGTTCAAAAAACGGGACGAACACTTAATCACATATAAAAATATCACCTCAAGCACCCAAATAGATTACTTCCTCATGAGACAAGAGGATTGGTTATGTTGTAGGGATTGTAAGGTAATACCAGGAGAGTGTTTGACTACTCAACATAGACTTCTAGTACTTGACATCCAAGTAAGAAATTGGAAGAGAAAAAATCACATAAAACAAAATCCAAGAATCAGGTGGTGGAATTTAAAAGGGGAGAAACAACTAATCTTCAAAGAAAAATTAAGGGGTAGAAGGGAATGGAATGGAGAAAGACAGACAAACCAAATGTGGAAAGAAATGGCTAATGCTCTGAGAAGCACGGCAAAGGTAGTCCTTGGAGAGACAAATGGTAGAGCCCCTAACCTTAAGGAGTCTTGGTGGTGGAATGAAGATGTACAATTGAAAATTAAAAATAAGAAAACTTGCTATAAAGCGGTATATCAATGCAACAATGAAGAAAATCAAAAAAATTATAAAGAAGCAAAAAAGGCAGCAAAAAGAGCTGTTAGTGAAGCAAGGTCAAAAGCATATGAGAATCTATATAAACGACTTGATACAAAAGATGAAGAGATATATATAAATTAGCTAAAGCAAGAGAAAGAAAAACACGGGATTTAAATCAAGTGAAATGCATAAAAGATGACAATCAAAATGTTTTAGTAAATGAGGGAGCGATTAAGGAGAGATGGAAGGAGTATTTCTCAAAATTATTCAATGATGGTGGTGACACAAGAGTTAGGTTGGGACATCTTAGTAACTCCGAAGGGAATGTGAGCTACACATTCTATCGACGCATAAGTTCAAATGAAATAAGGCAAGCTTTAAAAAAGATGAAAAATCATAAGGCAGTGGGACCAGATAATATACCAATAGAAGCATGGAAATGCATGGGAGAAGAGGGCATCTCCTAGCTAACGCAACTATTTAACGCGATCCTTAAATCAAAAAAGATGTCAGATGAGTGGAGGAAGAGTATTTTGGTTCCTATATACAAGAACAAAGGAGATGTTCAAAACTGTGAAAATTATAGAGGAATTAAGTTAATGAGTCATACCATGAAACTCTAGGAG
The DNA here is from genome assembly GCA_036245055.1 of Diospyros kaki. Taxonomy (NCBI): domain Eukaryota; kingdom Viridiplantae; phylum Streptophyta; class Magnoliopsida; order Ericales; family Ebenaceae; genus Diospyros; species Diospyros kaki. Next base: position 40,297,967 of record BSEG01000016.1, read on the forward strand.
AGAGTAATAGAGCAGAGACTTAGAAAAGAAACAAATGTGTCAGAAAATCAGTTTGGTTTCATGCCTGGCAGGTCAACAATGGAAGCTATATATTTACTGAGGCGTCTAATGGAAATGTATCGGGATTATCAGAAGGACCTACATATGGTGTTTATAGATCTAGAAAAGGCCTATGATAGGGTCCCTAGAGAAGTATTATGGAGGGTTTTAGGGAAGAAAGGAGTCAAATTAGCCTATATACAAGCCCTTAAGGACATGTATCATGGTGTAGAGACAAGGGTCAGAACATGCGCAGGGGATACTGAACCATTTACAACTACAATAGGACTGCATCAAGGTTCTGCACTAAGTCCATACTTATTTGCCTTAGTAATGGATGAACTCACTAAAGATATTCAGACAGATGTGCCATGGTGTATGCTATTTGCAGACGACATAGTGTTGGTGGATGAAACAAAAGAAGGAGTGAACACTAAGCTTGAGTTGTGGAGAAACAATTTAGAATCTAAGGGATTTAAATTAAGTAGAAAGAAAACAGAATATATGGAATGCAAATTTAGTAAAAATGCAAGAGTGGATGATGTTATAATAAAATTAGAAGACTAAATCTTACAAAGAAAAGACCATTTTCGATATTTGGGATCAGTGATTCAAAAAGATGGAGAAATTCACGAGGATGTCGCACATAGAATTAAGACAGGTTGGCTAAAATGGAGAAATGCATCGGGAGTGTTATGTGATGGTAAAATCCCATTAAAATTGAAAGAAAAATTTTATAGGAGAGCTATAAGACCAGTTTTGTTGTATGGCTCAGAATGTTGGACAGTCAAATACCAGCATGAGCAAAAGACGAGTGTAGCGGAGATGAGGATGTTAAGATGGATGTGCGGACATACAAGAAAGGATAAAATTAGAAATGAAGTTATTCGTAATAAGGTAGGAGTAGTGCCAATCGAGGAGAAGATGAGAGAGACTACACTAAGATGGTTTGGTCATGTGAGAAGGAGACTAAGAGACGCTCCTGTGAGGAGAGTTGATGAAATGGAACAATTAGTCACAAAAAGAGGTAGAGGTAGACCCAAGAAGACTTTGGGAGAGACATTAAAGTTCGATATAAAGTATATGGATCTAAATGAAGATATGACAAACGATAGAAATACATGGAAGTCTAGAATTCATGTAGCCGACCCCACATAATGGGATAAAGGCTGGATATGTTGTGTTGTTGTTGTTGTAGAGATTAAGCAACGAGGCATAAAACTAACCTATCTACCTACAGCAAGTCAAGAAGCTGATATATTTACAAAGGTCATATCAAAACCTGGATTTGAGTCACTAATTGACAAGTTGGGAATGAAAGATATCTATTTACTAGCTTAAGGGGGGTGTTGGAGATCCGGGTTGGATTAGGAGTGTTGGTGTAACACCCGAGATTTTTAGACTCAAATATAATGTAATACCCGAGATTTTTAGATTCAGATACTTGAAGAAATAGGACATTTCAAGGGATTGTGGAAGTCTTGAGACAAAAGTTCAGTTTTTGAACCAAAGGCAAAATCATAATTATTGAGAATCGAGTAAAACTGTAATTTACCTAAAATATTTGGGTATTAACGTATTTTATCCTTTCTTCAGGGGCTAAAATACAATTAAAAATTGGTCCGAGGACCAAGTTACAAGGGATCTAGGTGCAATTACCCGAAAAGTTCAAGCCAAGGTGTAATTCTTGGAACTTCGCGACTAGATCATTAGGGTAACGAATTGGGTCAGCTAACTGTTAAAAGTCATGATGAGACACAAATTAAAGCATAAGGTGGCAAGGCAAAGGTGTAAATGGCGGAGAAGATGCGTATGTGAGTTTACATTTCAATTCAGCTTTAGATTTCAAACAACATTAAATCCACCTTTGAATCACTTTAGAATCTAAGACTTAACCTCCAAGCTTGCTTAGTCTCCAAGTTTGGGACATGTGGCAAGCACTCATGATGACTTTAGAGATAGGATAAAAGCTCATGATAACCCCGCAAGGCAGCAACGCATGATTGGCTATAGAAGTTTACTTAGCCTCCAAGTCTCCAAAATCTCAGTAAACACAAGAGAACCATCAGGTGTATTTAAACATGACAGGACATGAACGTATAACATAAGGGGACACGATAGGTTCTACCAACTTGCAGGGGTAAGAACCTCCATGCGTAGCGCTATTAAGCCCCGGTCCCGTAACTTGTTTAAGAACATGAAACTTGCTTAAAACATAACATGAGGTTCATAGTGTACTTAACATAAACATGAAACATAACATAAACATAATTCATGAGCGTGCTTAAACATCGTAGCTAGTTCATAGTGCACTTACCTTCAAACTTGGCTAGACGAAAAAATAGATATTAATGCTTCCTCTCTTAACAAAACCCTTGGAGGACTTTGTTGTCTAGGTTGTAGCAAGTAAGAAAGTTGGAGGAGTAAATGGAAGGGAGAAGGGTATTTATAGCCATGGATTAGAAATCCCAAGCTAAACTGAATTGGAATACTTTAGTTCAAATCCACCCATGGCCTATCTATTAACTTTTTTGGCCAATCACATGTTGCCACCTCAAGGGTCATCATGAGTCTTATCTGTCACCTCAAGGGTCATCATGAGTCTTATCTGCCACCTCAAGGGAGTTATTATACATCATCATAAGACCTTATCTTTGCTTCCAAGAAATCCAATAGTTATTTGCCACGTGTCCTTAAGGATAAGATTTTGAAAACTTGGAGACTAAGCAAACTTTTATAACCAATCACGTGTTGCCACCTTGCAGGGTCATCATGAACTTTTATCCTATCTCTAAAGTCATCATGAGTGCTTGTCACATGTCCCAAACTTGGAGACTAAGCAAACTTGGAGGCTAAGTCTTGGATTCCAAAGTGATTTAAAGGTGGATTTAATGTTGTTTGAAATCCAAAACTAAATTGAAATGTAAACTCACATACGCTTCTCTGCCATTTACACCTTTGCCCTGCCACCTCATACTTTAATTTGTGTGTCTCATCATGGCTTCTAACGGTTAGCTGGCTCAATTCGTGCCCTTATAATCCAGTCGCGAGGTTTCAAGAACTACACCTTGACCTGAACTTTTCGGATAATTGCACCTAGACCCCTTGCAAGTTGGTCCTCTGGCCAATTTTTAATTGCATTTTAGCCTATGAAGAAAGGATAAATTATGCTAATACCCCCAAGATCTTAAGTAAATTACACTTTTACCCGAACCTTAATAATTAGGATTTTGCCCCTGGTTCAAAAATGAAACTTTTACCTCAAGACTTCCACAATCCCTTGAAATATCTTATTTCTTCAAGTATCTGAATCTAAAAATCTCGAGTATTACATTATATTTGAATCTAAAAATCTCGAGTGTTACAGTTTGCGTTTGAATAAAAGAAGGATAAAGCAATTGATCAAGATGCCTAATAAACCGGAAGCTGATAAAGAAAAAGATAAGTTTGATTTGAAGATTAAGTCTTTTATATCCTAGTTTATTTGTAACTTATTCAAACTTTGTCTATATCTCATAGGATTAAGAGTTAAAGGTCGTAGACTTCACTTGTATATAGGACTTTATTTAATACAAACGACGAGTTTGATTGATTCCATCCCCCATCCATACCTAAGGCTGTTATGCTTAGGTTTTATTTGTTTTTGTTTAGGAAGCACAAGGTATTTGAGGCTAGAGATGAAGTCATGGTATTCTTGAAGAAGGAAAGGATTCTAACAAGGAAGCACAACAAACTCAAGCCAAAAAAGTATGGTCCTTGCAAGATTGTAAAGAAGATCGATGACAATACTTATGTTGTGGATTTACCTAATCATATGGGTATTTCCAAAACCTTTAATGTTGTTGATCTTTCTTTGTATTTGTCAGATGTTGTATTGTCATACCCAGATCATAATTCGAGGTCGAATTCTTCTCAAGTGGAGGTGAATAATGCGATCATTGTTCCTGTTTGAAGACTTGACACAAGGCTGACGACTAGGCCCAAGGCCAACCCAACCTAAACTGGGCAATCCAGAACGGCCCAAACAATAGCGAAACAGTCCTAGGGGGGCTGAATTCCATAAGGCCAAAACTTCATAAGTTTTTAGGATTTTAATACTTCGTATGTTTTAGGGTGTTAATTCTATTTCATGTTTGTTAGGGTTTTACTTTTATTAAGATTCTAGTTGAATTTTATTTACAAGTATTAGATGGATTAACTAAACACTATATCTATATGCTTAGAAACTAGAGTTTGTAATCAACTTTTTTTCAAATCAATTACAACAGCCTATTCGGGTTTCTTTCCAGCAAAACAGGTTCAGTTTTGCGCCTCTTTGAAAATCAAGCTTCAGCCATTGAAGCTTGTTTTCGATGGTTTCTTTCGTGTGTTTCTTTACACACTCGCTATCTGCTGTGTCATCTAAGAAGCAAGAACAGACCACTCTCCAATTGAATCCTAAGAAAAGGTCCACATGCTATGAAGAATCCTGGAAAATACATCTTCCTAAGGAAAGGTACAGCTGGACTAATCAAAATCTGAGCATGAATCCCTTCCATTTCAGCCTCAAGACCAGCTAGGGTAAGCACCATAAACAATTCATCCCTTTGTTTCTTCTTCTCAGCAAGATCAGCTGTAATAGGAGCATAGCATTAAAATCTGTCACAGCAGACTGGATTCTACCCAAATAAGTAGCCACATCTGAATCTTTCCTCTGAATATAGAACAGATTACGAATAATACTGTATAGACACACTATATTATTAGTGTACAGCAGCTGTGCATGAGACCAAATATCAAAACAGGTCTCATAAAGACGAAATAAAGGAACTTAATCAGCATATATTGACTGCCACAGCATTGTAACCAACTGTGCATCCACTCTATCCCATAAATTCATATCTGATTCAGCTATGTCAGGTAGCTGTTTAGTTAGATGATCACTTACACCATGCCCTCAAAACATCATCCGGATAGAGGCAAACTGGGAAAGATATTTCTTGCCATTCAATTTATCAGTTGTAATGGCAGGAAAACCAGAAAACAATGGTACAGTTACAGGAGAATATGAACTCACCACTCCTGAATTTGATGAAGTCATGGCTCAAACCTGAGACCACAAAATTGACTGAATATACACTGATTGGGAATCACCTGAGACAGAAGCCTGGTGCAAAATCTCACATTAAAGAAGAATCAACATATCAGATCAAGATCAGATTGCTCCAGACCAGATCTCATGAATTCCAAATCTACAGACCAGATCATTCCAGTTCTAGGTCAGATCACATCTCAGTTCTAGGTCAGATCAGATTGCAACTTCGTGTTACAGAAGTTCAGATTGATTACTGGGCCAAGACTGATCTCTCACAACAGAACAGCTAGAGTAACACAGAAACCCTATATTATGAACTTCTCTCTCATGCTATGGCTCTAATACCACGTGAAGAAGAGAGAGAGAGAGAGAGAGAGGAGGGGAAATGATATGGAGGGAAAAAGATCTAAATTCTCTATTCACTGTTAGATTTATATACAACTGAAAACAAACTCACTCTGTACAACTGAGAGAAACAGCATTTTGTACAACACTACTAAGCTACATCCTTCTAACAAATCCTAAGAGAGAATCCAACTAGGATACAAGTCCCTTATATTACTCTCATGATCAAAGACATAGTTCTATTATTGCTACTATTTCGATAATACCCCAATAATGGATAATTAACATTATGTTTGAGGTTTTTGCTATAAATAGGGTCCCCTACGTTGCTCCCACAATCAAAGACAAAGAGCTACTACCGCAACTCTTTCCATAATATCCCATTAATGGAGTATTAATTCCTTACCGCTACCAGTATCTCTTGGAGATTGGCATTATGGTCTAATGCTCCACTATATTTAGGGGACCTCAATGGCTCCTATCTATCTATCCACAATCACCTGGATCTCTCCTTTTCCACTCTAACAGCCTTTGACTGCTCAACACTAGCTATAATTCCAAGCTCATCATGGATATCCTTTGTAACCTTATCCTTGTTGCATAATAAATATCAACTATTTTGAAAGGAATCACACAATTAGCTCTTTTTAAAAAACAAGACTACTATATTTTCCATCTACAAATCCTAATCAATCTAGAACCCAATCCTCCCTAAAATTATGCTTGGGAGACAAATCAGTTGGATTTGCTAAATTGGAACAAGGTGGTAACCACTTGTTATGCACATGGAATGATAGGGGTAGTTGGCGTACAAAGTGCTAGAATTCAAGACAATATATGGTTTTGTCAAATTGATTATATCACCATTGTGCAGAATATGGTAACAATTTTTTTTGTACTTTGTTGTGCCAAAACTCTACTACATCTAGCCTTTAGCTTATTATATTGATTTTTCCCCCCTCAGATAACATTTTTATGCTTCATTTGGAACTAGGATTTGTACAAGCAAAAGAAAAAAAAAATGTTCATATGTAAATAAATTATGTTTTTTTTCCCATTAAGAAATCCTTGTTCCAAACATAGCTTTAAGAGATCATGATCAATAAGGCCGATATTTCAAAATGAGCCTGCACAATGTTATGGAAAGCAGGCTCCAAATCATAAGCCAACCTAAACACATTAGAAGACCAAGTGCAGATTCCACTGGGCTAAGTTTTCTGCGGTGGTCCTACAAAATTGATGCTACAAAACTAATACAGTTTTCATTAGCTTATTTTGTAGATTTTGAATTTTCCCTCCCAAAAGAAATTGTGGCAGAATTTGTGAGCAAGGTGACCTAAAGGTTGAGATTGGTTGACAGCCTTTTGAGACATATGGACAACAGCATGCTGGTTTAGAACCACAAAAGTCAAGCAGGGAGAGAACTAAGGCAGCTCAAAAGAGAAAGCAACAACAGATAATTTGACTAGTCTACCGAGGAATTATTATAGATCTACAGCAATTAAATGACCCATATTTATAGTGGAGGTGTAGGGATTAGGTTAGAGAACCAACATCTAAAGGAAGTGGTAATTTTCATGGCCTAAAATTGTAGTAGTAGGTAGGGAGACCACACCAATGGTACAGAGAGGCACTAATAATGGAAGAGTGACACGTGTGTTACTAGATCTTGTAGATCGCGGAATCATGATCCAGGGCAGGCAAGTGGGTCACACAATTTCATCTTCAAATCCTTTGTCTATAGAACAATCAAGGTAAGGATACTCTTGAGTAAAGAATACATCCTTCATGAACCCTCAATTCTAGCCCCTAAAGTCCCCATGCAGAAATGAGCCTATACCCTGCCTCAGCCTAAGTTGTTAAAGTTGTTAGAGCCACAAGATGTAAGAGCCATCGGTCATAAAGGAGACACTAAGAGCGTTCCTATGATGTATTCATGAGTGGCCTTTAGGAGCAGTCTGTAGGAGCTTTTAAGTATAAATGCAGATCATGTTCCAATGTGCATAGGTCCTGGAGGCAATTAGAAAGGTGTTTGGACAAAGAATTCCTTCAGCTGTGAAAAAAGCTTTTGTATGAATCACTTTTAAGGAAAAACATTTGGCAAAATTATCTGAACCACTTCCAATATTTTTATATATGTTTGGGCAATGATAAAAAGCATGCTTTCAACAATCAAGTTACCAAAAACGACATTGATAAAGTGTTTATGTAGTTAACTAAACTACTCGGATATATAATTATTTTTAGCTTTTTCATTTTTATGATTAAATATTACTTTATTTTTAAAAATGAGCTAAACTAAGAAATCACATTTAAGCAACAACACAATTTTATGAAAATTGACATCAATTTTTCTTTTCCATAAATAATTAAAAATATAGCAAAAACATTCAAACTGCATGATAAATTGATGATCTTTTGAGAGAAATGTATCAAAATTTTAAAGATTATGACAAAAATGTGAGTAATTGAACAAGCTCTTTTAAGGATATGTACATCTACAAATGTTAACGAAAAATTATTTGATCATCAGAGTGTCTCTTTCTTCTGCAGAACAAATTTCAAAACTATGATAAGGGTGGGTGAAAGGAGCACAATATATGATTTTATGTTGGGCGGTTCCTGAGGATATAGATTCTTTGTTGATTGATTTGTGAAGAAATGGAAAAAGAATTAGATATGATTGATAAGTGTAATATTTGCAATTTTAAATGTTGGTTAAGGGTAATTTTGACAAAATAATTTTACTTTCTGCTTCTACTTTGATTCAAAGTAAAAAAAAAAAAGTTTTGTTCCCAGTAAAAGTGCTTTTTAATTTCGGTCAAACACCAAAAAACTCAACAAAGTGTATTTTTTTAAAAAAGGGCTTATTTGAATTTTCCCGAACAACCACATAGGCAAGAAATCAATAACTTGAAAAAAGGGCATCCCTGATGCACGAGACTCCCTACTTTACCAAAGTCAGGGGGGAATCAATATCTTGAAAATGAAGAAAAAAATCTAGTGATTAGATAATACTAAATGTTAAATAGCAATTTCATATCTTATCAGACTAAGTAAGCTTATTATTTACTTAAAAAACTGAACAATTCAAAAACATTGAGCCCATGTACAACTAAACAATGTAGACAACACAACATTATCACATGGCATGATACAGTAGGAATGGCTATTAAATATTTCAGTACCACCAATACTGTTTTTCCTGAAAACAAGATGCACCATATATTTAATCTATAAAGTGCAATTATTCATATTTGCAGATTTTATGACATACAGTGTGTGATTATACTGAATGTGAGACAGTGTATTAGTTATGTGGATACACATCATGATGGGCAAATTCACCATATATAAATATGCACTTCTTGCTAGGATTCAAACATTCCCACTAGTTATATCCTCCTCCTCTATGAAACAGTCACAGTTGACAAGTAATTTTTATAGCCTGAAGCAACCAGTGGAAAAATACAGCAAAAGCAAGAACATTTTCAATTTGGATGAAAGCTATTTGAGAAGAAACAATTCCAAAAAAATTACAAATTGCAACCCTTCATTTGCTCATATTCAAAGGACTCCAGCTGCTCTGCTGACTAAAAGTTGGCGCAAACCAACAACTTTTTGCCAATTCAATGTTTTTTTTTTTCCTTTTTTCTGGGTTAATCTATACTGGAAAAGGTAATTATAATTGACCCCTGAAGAACGGCAATAACAATTTTGTTTTACTTACTCCAGGAAGGGGATAAGGAAACTTAATACATATACTTAAAACTCAAGCATATTCTAGTGTTGGGTTTTTGCATGGAAGATTAGCTCTAGACGTTGAAGAGAAGAACCTGTTAGAATGAAGATATTTTTCTGACTGTATTTTATTTTAAGTTAGATTAGTTAACTTAGTTATTTTATTATGAGGGGTCTGTTAGTCTTTTGTATAGGCTAAGTTCTAAACCCTTGTAATTGCCACCTCCCTATAGTTTATAAATAGGAGGCGAGAGCTTGCAGTCAATCAATAACATCAAAATCATTCTGATTGTTCTCTATATGCAAGTGATGCTGCCGAGAGAGAGAGAGAGAGAGGGAGAGAGAGAGAAAGGCTTAGAGATAAAGTTAGTCCTTGTATTCTCTTGAGAGTGCAGTGAACTTGTGTGAGGGAGAGAAAGGAGGTTCTTGTATCTTGTTTCAACTGGTTTCTAGTGGATTTATTCTCGGAAAGAATGTTGGATGTAGGATTGCTTTAAAGCAGTCCGAACCAGGATAATTCTGTGCTTCTTGGATGGTTTGATTGTTCTTATCTTTCGTTTCCTTACTGTTTTCAATTTCTGTCATCTATATTCTGTTGTTATCTTGATTTCCGGGTGAGGAGTGAAGAGAGATTGGAAAATCTAAGTCTTGAATCAGTTTCTAAGAGCTCCTAATCCTAACATCTAGAGTGGTAACAATAAAAATTAGACACTTAAATCAAATATTTGAGTGGATTAAGATAGTCCTAGCCTCAAACATGTATACAATTCACATCACCTAAGCCTGCACAATAAATGCAAACCCCACTCCCCTTAACAGACAAAAAATCACCATAAGCTTTGGGCAAAATTTGTTTATTCATCTGAATGTATGCACGTTAAATTTCGTGATGTTATTCTCTTTGCACAAATCTCACAAAACAAACAAGAATGTAATTAATTAGCATCTAACAATCAACTCCACTGAAACACTGCACAAAACAAATAAAAGATGACAAAAACAAATGCATAGACACCATTGCATGGACTAAGAGAATACTGAGAACAAGAGTTCGAACACCCGACCTTTAGGCCACTCGGCAACGATTCTCTCCTTAAGCATAGCAACAGTCGAAGCTGGCGAGTACCGAAACGGGCCGATGTCTGTTCCATCATACAGTCGGAACTTGAGCTCCACCAAGTCCTCGTCCGGCATTTGCAACCACCAAAATCTCGGCTATCCGAGCCGCTCCGATCGAATTACCAACCGCAGCTACAAACACACAATATCAAAAACCACAGAGACGTACGCATAACAACACCTCTGCCGAATCGATCGAAAATCGGCACAGAAAATCAAGTAATTTACAAGCAGCTAAAGTGAGATGATAAACAAATTAATCACCAGAGAAGCCGAAGCGACGAGTTGAAGTGTAGATTGCAGCGAGGGCGAGGGCTTGAGTTGAAATTGAGGAACCCTAGACCCGATCTTGAGGCTCTTTCACTGCTATTTACTGTGCGTGTATGGAGAAGTTTGGTTCGGAATGGAAGTAAAGCCAGTGAGAGTTTTAATTTGCCTTTTGCGTATATATGGTTTTCCATTATTTACTATTTATTGTTTATTATTGCTGGTCCTTTTTGCCGAGCAGGAATGATTTCGAATCTTGTCAGTGAATTGCAGGCAACTTTGGTGCATCACCCCGTACCGTTAGCCTGCCTGATTGACCGACCTTTGGCTTTTAAGGAAAAAGGGCCAACCGGTTCTCCTCCCTGCGGTTCTTGCAATTTGGCGGTCCATTGGAGACGTGCCGACATACTTTGAAATGATGACACTCGCCTGCTCATTTTGACTCCAAATTTAATTTTTGGGACTCTTTTTTTTTATTTATTTAGATCATTGGGACAGAATTTTTTGTGTTTTGTAAATAGGCCCGTAAATATTTTTGATTTATATTTTTTACTCAAGCATCTCTTTCATTAGAAATAATGTTAATTAAACTAAATTAAATTATTTAAATTATATTAAATGAAATTTAACTAAAACATAAAAGGCAAAATGCTATAATCTGTCAACTATCATTTTCTATAACGATGGGTGAAGACTCATCGTCAAAGATGTTATATCATATTCTGGCGATAAGTATTCCAAAAATGATTTGCGAGGGAACCTGTCATCTTTGCTCACTTGATCTTCGAATCCATCATTTTTGGTGAAGCATTTGTTGAAACTTTGGTTCATTTTAAATCTATTCTTTTTTAATCAAAATTTCATCGTGGCCTCTATCATATCTACAATTCTTCTATCACCAATCTTGAATGTTGTGTCTCCTTTTAACAATTGATGATGGTAAGAGCTTCAACCACAATAATGATGGAAGATTAATAATTGAAACTTGTTCTATAAAATTATCTTTTTCTTCATTCTTTTGTTAGCAACTATGAAAAATTTGGACAAATTCATTATTTATTTTTATAAATTTATTTTCAAATGTATGATTTTTGCAAAATCACAATGAAAAAAATAACAAATCCAACATTCTTCTACAAATTGAAGCTCGTTCCAACAAGATTTGCTAAATATTCTTATTTTTCCCCAAATTAATTATCACAATGCAATAGGTTATTGGAACCTATCCATGGATATTAGGTTTGTTGGAAGTTTTCGTCTCCAATGATACCAAAGTGCCATAAATCTTATGACGAGGGATTTTAACCTCACTTTGAACAACAAGGATCTCGTGCTGAAAATAATGGTCATCAAATTGCAATATTTTTTATCTTTTATTTTTAAGCTTTAGTTTCAGTTCAATTTAATTTAATACACTTTTATTAAAATTAATTAACTTATTTTAGTTTAATTAACATTGTTTTCAATGAAGAGATATATGAGTGCAATTTACCCTTATTTATTTTTCTCTTATGTAGTATTTGTTAAAATGAGTAAGATAAAATTAGAATGTTTTCCGCATCAATATATAATTGTCAAGATAAAATGTGAAGCATTCTAATATTTTTATCAAATTATTTGTTAAATTTTTTAGAATGCACTGTAAGACATATGCGTCATTTTTTTCTTATTTATAAGATCCAAAATAAATTTATCTAAAAGTGTGAGAGATAAATTTATCTGAAAAATCTTAAATAAGAAGTCACACGACTTCTTTTAAAGAGTCGACAGATAAATTTAATAAATATATTTGAATACAGCCAAATTATTCACATTATATCTCAAAAAAAATTGTCTAAAGATAATTATATACTTGCCCATTTAAGGCTTCTCCATACCACAGCTCCTTAGAAACAAAATATATTTGAATTTTCTCTTAAATTATTTAGGTCAATTTAGATTTTGATAATAATTCAAATATGAAAATTAAGATATTCTTTAATATTCAAAAAATACTTTATTTCTTTTCCTATCTTTCTTATATAGTGACGCATGAAAATGAAATAACAAATAATTTAGATATTTTCACCTCGAATTTAAAATTTTGTACTTAAAATATCCTTAAATAAGTGAAAGATATAGATCAAGGAAAATATAAACCAGTAATAATGATGTCTATTATTAGGGTTTAAGTTTTCAGTTGTTTTAGTCAGATAATGCAAATTATTGGATAATGGTTAAATAATAATAAATGTACATTATGTTTGAACAATGTGTATTTATTGTATCTTGTTTTTAGTTTCTAAACAATTCTATTAGTTGATTAAGTGGTGCAAAGCACGATACATTTATCATCTTAAATAAAATTATTTTAAAATTGAAAACAAAATGTAATATGTGTATTTAGGACAATGGTTAGCATTAAACAAAGTGATTTAGCAATTACACTGAATTAATTGCATTTATATATAATAAAATTAAATAAATTGAAATTTAAAAAGTCAAATTAATTGTATTAGCTAAATAACCAAAACATTAATGTTAGTCAAAACAATCAAATATTATTCAAAATAACTAGGGGTGGAGACATAAAATATTGTTGATAGGAGCTTGATGCATGAAAATATTGAAATGATGCAATTTTGAAAACTCATTTTGGCATTTTTGAAACATTTTCTATCCCAAAAGAAACCATTTCTAGTCTATTTTCTTAATTTTAGAAACATTTTCGAGAATTCACAATATTGAAAATATGTTTTCAATTTGAACACTCATGCCGTAACCACATTAGAGACGAAATTGCTTTTATCTTTATTATCCTATCGATCATGTTAGAGATATGAGCAAAGTGGTCAAACAAAAAAAAACTCTAATATTGGGTGAATTTTTAAAATTTGTTATTGATTTGCCCCATAACTTCCACTATTTAGAAAAAAAAAAATCATAGTACTTTGCTTACTTTCAAGTATACCATTGAGAAAACTTTTAAAATAAGTCTGCGTTCTCTTTATTATTTTTAAGTCATTTTTAGTTTTCGATTTTTTAAAATAATGAAAGCACGTTCTCTTTATTGTTTTTAAAAATAAAAAAAAATATAAAGAAAAATTCAAAACAACAAAAGGTTGTTTTAAAGTGTTTTCATCCAAAATAAACTCTAAATTCAAAACATATTTATTTATTCATATTTTATTATTGTAATGGGAAAAAATATTACAAAATTCATTAACTTTAAAATGTATATATTTTTTAATAATATATTAACATTAAATATTTCTAATTTACTGAATAATCAAATTTATTGAATAAAATATCACTAAAAAATTATTTTTAAAATTTTAAAGAGAACATGTTTTCTAATTTTCTATTTTGAGAAATAGTTTTTTAAAATGATAAAGAGAATGCGTTTTTAATTTTTTAAAAACAGACTATCAAAACAAAAAATTAAAAATAAATTCAAAACTCAAAATTAAAAATTAACAAGTAAAGAGAACACAATTTAAATTTTTAGTTTCTCTCTCCTTTTTATTAGCTAGGTTGCTTAGTGTGTTTTCATCTTTGATTTTCAGATTTTCACATTATTTTTTTACTTTCCATTTCTTTCAATCCAATTTGATAGTCTCTAACACTTCGCTATTCTCTTTGTCAAAACCATTTATAATAGTGAGTTATTTTCCTTAAAAAAACATTAGTTTTATATTTAATCATATTTGTTGCAAGTATATAAATATACTAACGTATACCCGTGCCTGAAGACACGGTGTAAATAATATTAAGATTAAAATATAATAATATTTATTAATATTGCCAAAAAAATTATAAATATTGAACAAAAAATAAAAATTAAAGTTATTATATACTTGTTAACGTTTTATAATAAAAAGAAAAAAAATTATTAAATCTATATAATAAAGCACATTAGTAACTGTTCTACAATCTGAATAAATTAAATAAAAACTAAATATCAAACAATACATATTAGTTATTGTCGGGGACCCTTTGAGCCCTCGATAGCAGCCGGTCGAGGGCCCGTGGGTCATTTCGGACCTCAATCGCCCCTTTGCCAGCTCTCGTAAAGCCTCGCCCCATCCACCATCCCTCCTACCTGTCGTCGACCTTCCGTATATCAAACAATACATATTAGTTATTGTCGGGGACCCTTTGAGCCCTCGATAGCAGTCGGTCGAGGGCCCGTGGGTCATTTCGGACCTCAATCGCCCCTTTGCCAGCTCTCGTAAAGCCTCGCCCCATCCACCATCCCTCCTACCTGTCGTCGACCTTCCGTTCCCCTCCTCACGCTATCGCACCCTCCAGTGGCGTGGGTGGGTTAGTTTGTCAGAGAAAGAAAAAGAAAGGAAGAGAGACAGCGAGTGAGAGAATGGGAGAGAGACTGCAACAGAGGAGGAGAAGATAGGCAATGAGTGAGGGAGTGAGTGGTCGTCGCACCCGTCGACCCCCCACCTCTCGTCGTCCCTTACGCCCCCCCTCACCGCCATCGCACTTGTTGGCCCCCATTTGTCGTCAACCCTCCCTTTCCCCACCGCCGTCGCACCTGTCGATGGCGTGGGTGGGTGGGTCTATGAGAGAGAGAGGGAGAGAGAGAGAGAGGCAATGAGTAAGTGAGTAAGTGGTTGCCGCACCCGCTAGCGCCCTACCCACAGCCGCCCTTTCTTTCCTTCCACTGCCGTCGCACCTGCCGATGGCATAGGTGGGTGGGTTTGTGAGAGAAAGAAAGAGAGAGGGATAGAGAGAGACAATGAGTGAGGCGTGAGTGAGTAGATCTATGAGAGATAGAAAGACAAATGGAGAGAGAGATGGGGGTAGTGGGTGAGGGAGTGAATGGGTGGGAACATTTTTCATCTCAGCCAATCTCAACTATTGATATATATTTAAAATTTATCTCAACTATTGAAATGTGTCTCTGAGATATTTTACATATTCTCCTGCTTTACTATATAAATGATAATTATAATAATAATTTTATTTTTAACATAAAATAGTAAAATTTTAAATTTGAAATAAGAAATCAAAAAATAGAGGAATCGTCCTGTAGAAATTATGAGAGTTTTTTTATATTTAATTTTATCTTTATTTTATGAAGAGATTGTTTTAGTTATTTATAATCGTCCTATATGATAAATTTAATTTTTTATTAAACAGTAAATCATAGCTGAACTCAATGTCATATTTATTCTCTTTGTTTCATCATTAACATATTTTACCATAAAATTTGATTGATAGTTTGCGTGATACATTTTAGTTACATAATAAATTGAATATTTTTCTGTTGGGTTAAGAGGGTTTAAAATATATGATGATAGATAATTATAGAAAATTCTATAGAATATAGTGACATTTAAAATAAGAAATCAAAAAATAGAGAAATTGTCCTCCAGAAATAAAAAAATAAGATTATTTTTAGTTATTTATAATCGTCCTAAATGATAAATTTAATTTTTTATTAATCAATAAATCATAACTCAACATATTTTATCTTAAAATTTGATTGACAATTTATATGATACATACACACACAAAAAAAGAGTTATACGAAATATATGAAATGGAGTTACACACACAAAGGCACATATATAAATATATAGAATACATACATATATACATATAAAAAATATATATACATACACAGAATACATAAATATACATACACAAAAAATATATTTAATTAATCCAATACATTAACATACACACACAGAATACAACTATAAATATACATACACACATAAAAAATACATTTAATTAATGGAATAAATATGAACATACAATTAAGTATTGATATTTAAAAATTAAAAAATTATATATTAATTTGGAGTCCATGCACAGCATTTCTTTTCTTTTTTTTATTTTTCTTTTATTTTTCTCTCCTTTTCCCATCATCTTCTTCCTCACGCTCCTTCTTCCTGCAACGCAACGCACAGCACCGCCCGTCGCCTGCCCAGCCTCCGCCGGCCGCCGCCGCGGCCAACGCTGTCTCCACCGGTCGTCCTCAGTAGCCCCCCCACCACCGCCATCAGCTGTTCGCCGCCGCGGGCCACTATCGCGTTCGACCCTGCGCGCACAGACCGCCATTGCCGTGCTGCTTCTGGCCGCCAAGTGTCACAGCATCCGACCACCATCGGCCGCACCTCCGACCTCCGCACCCAGCCGCTGCATCGTCCGCCACCGGCCACCGTTCGGCCTTCAACTCCCATGCCCACTGCTTGCTCTCTGTATATATATAGAGAGAGTCGGCCATTGTGTGTACTGTGTGTGGGCAGTTGCGTTGTGAGTGTGTATATAGATGTGAGTACACGCCTGTGTATATGGCCGAGTGTATATATATATGTGTGTGTGTGTGTGTGGGTGGCTGCGCTGTGATGTGAGTGTGTATATATATAGATTATATGTGTGTGTGGGTGGCTACGCTGTGTGTGGAAGATGGCTGCCTGGGTTTGGGCGGGAAAATTTTTAATCCCAGCCATTGAAATATCAGAAATTGATCCAACCCATTAAAATGTCTTTCTCTTGAGACATTTTCAAAAACCTTTCTGTTTTATTATATAGATATAATTGTTTTATTTGCTTTCTCTGTAAATAGCATGGTTGGCACCCATGTCTCTTTGTCTCGTTCTATTTGTATCTATCTCATCCACAATGTATATTTTTATTTGTATGCTCAATTTATGGATTTTTTTTTTTTTTACATAAATTGGAGTCTAGTCTTTGCACTGTTAGTTATTTTGTCACATATAAATTTAACTAGATGGCATCAGGGATATAGTATGTACTTTTTTTTTATTAAGAATATAGTATATACTCTTAGGGTACGTTTGATTGAAGGATAAAAAGTGAGGTAAAATTTCAATTTTATGAAATTCTCATTCTCACCCCATCCCCTAGAAATTTTAATTCCTTGATTTTAAGAAAAATCTCAACTTTATGAACTAAAATAAAATTCGAATTCCATAAAAAAAAAAACTGTTTGATATAATTTTCTAGAATTTATGTAGAAAATGAATTCTACCCTTATTTTCTACCCTTATCAAACGCACCCTTAATAAATAGTTATAATAATACATACTCTTTACTTAATATATGCACTCTTTAATTAAATTATTGAATTATTGTTTGGTTACATATATTGAGAAAGAAATATTTAATAGCATTGATAACGAAAAGATTAATTCTCTAACACTTTCAAAATATGAAAAGTCGTAGAAAGAAATTCTAATACTATATGCATGTATTTTGTAAATGGATCTTAATTTTGATATTAGTTTTTATTTTAAATTCACAGTTAATATTGTTTTAACAAATTCTAATTATAAATTGATGGCATCTTCATAGGTATTTATTATAAAGTTTGCCCCCAATAGAAAAATTTATCTATCCCTGTTTATGTTTGCTTAAATGGATGATAGAATTTATATTTATATTTCATTGAATAATTTTGAATATTAAAATTAATATTTACAAAATAGCCCCTATACTTTTTTTAGTTACACATTTCCTCCACTTTTTCATTTTTTACTTTTTTTAAAAATGTCGTTTACTATTTTTATTTATATATCATATTCATTTTCTATTTCCGTTTCTGTGTAACTTAGAACATGAGAGCTAAATTTTCACTAACAAAATTTGAATAACAATATAATTAATGATATAAATAAATTGTTTTAAAATATTAATTTGATTTTATTTAAATTGTACCCTACACTATTCTTGAGAAGCAAAACTAACCTATAATTGAATTATACTCTAAGTTTTGCCAATTTATTTCTTTTATAGAAAGAGAAAATAATGAAGGAGAAAAAATGTTTGAATTTTAAAAATATATACGAGTTAAACCTAAAAATAGAAAAGAAAATTTGTTGGTAACTCATGCAGATCATTTGAGACTTACTTTTTATTTACGTATCTTTTATATAATTTTTTTTATTAATGTCTTTCATATATATTTAATAATCTCTTTTTCGATACTATTACTGATTCAGAAAAAAAAAAAACAAGTATATAATGATCATAAACCTTTTATTGATCATTAACCATATATATATATATATTTTGTAACACCTTACTTTGTACTATACCACCAATGATTCAGATTTTGCAATAATAACACTTTAACCTTAAAAATTTTTAAAAATTAATTTTTGTCCCTTAATGTAACATCCTCAATAAAAATAAAGCTAAATTAGGTAATTAGTCACATAGGCTAGATCGAACCTAAAATTGAAGTATGAAACTTTCAATGAACAATATATATACATATATATGAAAAAAAAGATTAAACAAGTGCTAGAACAAAAGAAGCTACTACCCAGAAAAGAGAACCAACACAAGAAAAATATTATCTTTACTCCTAAAATTATGGATAAACTTATATTCTCTTAAATTTAAGACGACCCAACTTACTACTTATTTGGGAATAAGCGATCCTTTCAATCACATTCAAAACTATGAGTTTGTGATGTTACTACATGGTTGAGAGTATGGTATCATGTAGGGGTGTGTGCGGTACGGTTTGGCCGGTCTGAATCATTTTTAGCATGCCAAACCGTTAGTGCAGTTTGACTACCAAACCAGATTGCATTTGCAGTCTAGATTGGTGCGGTTTACCACGGTTTGAAAATAACTTATCACAAATAACCTGTTAAACATACACTTGAGAAGTGTTATCAACTTGAGAAATACACACAATAGTATCCATTTTAGGTTGCACTTAGCCGAATCTCTTATCAACTTAAGAAGTTCTCACTGCTCACAAGTCACAACCTATTTTAGACCCAATAACAACAAACAAACAAACACTAGACATTAATAAAAATACACACACCTACCTATTGGAGAACTGATATTCGCTGCCAGGTACACGGAACGATCCTCGTTTGTGAGATTGGCGAACCGCTTTGGCTCGAGCTTCGGCCCCAGCTAAGTCTCGTAGTCGTAGCCGTCGATCCTCTCATCTGTCTTGATTTGTCGTAGCCGTCAGTCATCTCTTCTGCCTCAATCTGTCGCAACCGGCGGTGGAATCGTGGGTGTGGGCTGCCGACGATAATATGAGGACGAGAAGAAAAAGAAAGAATAAGAGAAGACGTCGAGACGATGGAACAAAAGGGTGCAGCAGCAGGGGCAATCGAATTGGGGGGAATTGGTGAAGGGGTGCGCGGGTGGGGGAGGCCCGGATGGGGCTGCCGATTAGGGTTGCACGGGTGAAGGAGGGTGCGCGGGTGAAAGAGGAGGCTGCTGATTGTGATTAGGGTTGCGAGTGGGGGAGGGGTGTAACGACCCGTAAATTGCGATTTAATTTAATTATTCAATATCGGGGTAATTTAATTTAAAAGAAATATTAAAATAATTTGTTGTTATAAATAAAAATAAATTATGTGATTTTAAGGAAATAAGGAATTAGGGTAATTAATTATGTTATTTTGGAATATTTTGGGAAAAAGAAAAAAATTGAAACAAATTAAATTGTGTGATTTTTGGGAAGTTTCGGGCGTTAGTGTAATTAATTAAGGGGGGTGTGTGAATTTTGAAAGTTGGAGGGTGCTGGTGTGAATTTCAGAAAGGGCCAAAAATCACTTCAAATATAACATAAGGCGTATATAGGTTGAAAGTGGCGTGCGAGCGCGAGCGGTCGCGCGCGAGGTGGCCAGGTAGTGGACGCGGGTTTGAAACCGCAGGTGTGCTCGCGCGAGGGTTGGATTTTGGCTGATTTTAATCAGTCAAAGGCATCCTGAAACAACGCCGTTTCGGTGGGGCGGTGGCCTCCCCAGTGGCTGGCCCCCGCGCTACCACGTGGCGCTCTATCGTCTGCTTTTTTTTACCTTTAATTAACCCCGATTTCGGGCGTTTTTGCTGCTATAGAAGTAGTAATTACAGTGGAAAATTTCAGTGTGCTCGCGAACGTGAAAGTGGGAGATTTTGGGACTAAAATTCAGATTAAATCCAATTTAAGTGAAGATTTAAATTGCCAGGTATGCAGACAAGCTAGTAATTAATATTCTATATGGTCGAAATTTCGTTTAGAGTCCAATTTTATTAATTTGGACAATTAATGTGATATTGCAGTTTGTATAATTTTTATCGCTTTTGGGCAAGTCAAGCCTACGGATATCTTTGTTAAGATAAGTTCTTTATACCCTCTACATCGTCCCTTTAGTTGTCAATTTATTCGACCTCCATTTGGTTGTTTTGGCAATAAATTAATTATGGAAATTGTGAATAATTTGTTTTAAATTTAATTTATTAAACTGGCCTCATGAATTTTATTCGTTGGTTGCCTACGGGGGTTTGCGTCACCCCCCTGTCTGTTGGGAATGATACCGTACTCACTCGGGGCTAGGTTCTTAACTGTTCGGGCATTATTACAGATTTTTGTTGTTTATAGGTTATAGCGGTTGGGCAGTGGGGGTAGGGGTCGGCAGTTCGGTGACGTTGAAGTGACTGTTGTACGGTCTTTCTTAGGCTGTCGGCCGGTCACTCCTATTCACTGACAGTTGACCGGTGCTAGGCATTGCTGACTAGCTCTGCCGTTGCGTGATTATAGCATGACTGGTTACATTTTATTCTTGTTGCATGGTTTGGTGTGCGCATGGGTACGGGCTGCATGTTGGGATTTTTATGATCTGGTTATGCTTGATCACGGATATTCTAGCTTGGTTATGTTGCATCCAACACGGGCATATGCATCGCCTGTGGTTTACTATGTAGGCGGAACATGGCCTGATGCCTGGATGTATGGGCGCCAGTGTATCACGTTGATACTCATTACGCCATTGCATTTTTATGTGCATTGCATGGTTACTGGTAGTTATTAGTTCTCGGACGGGAGGACCGTTCTGAGGAAGCCTATGGCTCGGGTGTCGGGAGTACCGACATGGACACACAGGTGACAGGAGTACTGACTCGGGATAGTGCACACAGGTTTGTGGAGGACATTTTTTTTTTCCTATAAATAAGAGATGTTTAAAACAAAACAAAGAAGGCCAAAAGGCTACAAACCAAGGCCAGGGCATACCCCGGACCACCAAAAAACCAGAGGCGACAGAACATCAACAATCACCCTATGGGCTAGAAAAAGGAAAAGGAGAAGAATGTAAAAAATAAAGAAAACGTAACATATGTATAGTATAGATAATCTGGCCAGACGAAAGACGAAACCATCTGAAAATGGCAAAGCAACGAAAACGATCTCTGACAGAGCAACGACTGATGAACAAACAAACCCAGACGAGCAGGGCATGAAAGAAGCACAAGCACACGAGGGCTGAACACCATAGATGAGGCGCCATGGACATAGCATCCAGCCTCCAAAGCAAAGCATCTCAACAGGGAAGAGATGTCTGGTCTCTCGAAAGCTTCCAAACGTGATGAAGAGCCTGACTCTGAAGGGATGACCTGAAGTGAATAGTTGTCAGCTGGGCCCACACAACACACTGAATCAAATGAGCCAGCTGAGAAGCTGATCTCTCCTGATCACGAAAACACCTGTTCTTGCGCTCCCTCCAGATGAAATAAACCATAGCATGAAGTACTAATTTGTTTGCCACCTACCAAGGACTTTTGCCACTCCATCTAGCCGCGGCCCAAAGAACTCCAATGTCCCACCTGCGCCAAGGCCAGCTGAATTTCTTTGATCTACGAAAAAATGACAGCACCTCTCGCGAGTAGCTACATTGGAAGAAAAGATAGCTATGTCTTTCAGCATCCGCTCTGCAAAGAAAACATCTATTTGGAAAAGACAAAAATAGGTTAATACGATCAAGAGTAAATAAACGTTCCCGAATTGCAAGCCAAAAGATAAACGAGTGGGAAGGGATACTAATAGACAACCAAACTAAACGATACCAAGGAACCTGGGAGCGTTGAGTCTGAATTGCTTGGAAAGCTGTCCTAACTGAGAAGAGCCCATTTGCTGCCGGAAGCCAATAAGGCTCATCATGATGGCCAGGGCTAGGCAGCCTAGGAAGGTGGCTCCCACAGAAATCAGTGGATATGGAACTAAGGGTCTCCATCCGAGACTAGGCACCGTCCTCAATGAAATTCGAAACCTTAGACAAGATAGGGATGCCTAATTAACGAGGTAACTGGTGAGGGAAGTGATCAATAAGCACACCCAGCGGGTGCCACTGATCATACCAAAAGAATGTGCTACAACCATCCCCTATCCTTCGCCCAAAAAAAGGCTTCAAGATTCCTCATAATAAGAGCAACTTCCTTCAATACCATGGGCAGGCATACAAAGTTTTAAGAAGCCAAAAACAAGTACTTTTTACCCGATAAGAGTGCACCCATTGCACCCATAAGGATTCCCTATCCTCACACAGCAGGCACCACATAAGCTTGGTTACCAAGGATTGATTCCACACATAGAGAAGCTTGAGGCCGAGGCCACCCTGCCTCTTCGGGTAGCAAATGTCGCGCCAGGCAACTTTCGCTTTATAGGGGTTCGCCTCATTCGCTTTGTTGCCTTTCAGAGCAGCGACAGGTTAGTATGGGATTTGGGTGTCGGGTGTCTTGTGTGGGCCCCAATGACCGGTATGTACTTTTATTATGCTGCACTATTGTGTTATAGCGTCTCATGGCTCGTGTGTATGTGCGGGACTGTGTTTGGGGTGATCTCCTCTTCTATTTATAGCCTTTCATTTCTTATAAACTTGCTGAGTCTTGTGACTCACCTTGCTTTCCATCATTCAAAGTAAGGGTAAATCGAGGGTCGAGGGCGAAGATCGTACTGCCTAGCAGCCGGTCGCATTAGTACAGTGTATAGTTAGCTGCCCCCATTATCTGTGATATTTTTTCAGTCTTTTTGTCTCTTATTTTTTGTTGTGCCAGGTTATTTCTTGTATCTTTTATTGTTGGCACAGGCGTTTGTATATATTATTATACTCCATGACCGCTGTTCCAGCGGGGTACTTGTGTGCGTGCATATTTGTAGTTTGCTTCCGCTGTTGTTTTCCTTATGCATGCATGCCAGGGTGAATTTTCGTTCTGTGTTTTATCCTCTTTTCTCTTCCGTAAGCGCTTTCGTTTGGATAGACCGGGTGGTTGGGATATCCGGGCGAGAGTGCTTACAATGTTGGTATTAGAGCGTCGTTGAGTCAATTTGGGGGACAAGTAACTATACACCAAGGCTGTTAGGTAGAGTTAAGGTGTTAGGTCGTGTTTGTCATTTCGAAATGAGATCTAATTAATCTTGGTTATGTAGGACTCATGGACGCACGTCATGGACGAGATCGCGGTCGACCGCCGGCACGAGGTAGAGGGCACCTTGTTCCTACTCCTGAGGTACCGACGATAGGTACAGGAGATGAGAGACAGCCAGGGCCTCCGGATATGCAAGAGACATTGGTAGGCATTTTACGAGTTGTGGATGTACTGGCGGTATCGCAGTTACGTCAGGAGTGCGGTCATGATGGTAGGACCACTACGGCCCAGGGGTCATACTCAGGTACGCCGGGAGTAGGGGATGGCTCAGGTGCTGCATTACTTAAAGATTTTATGGGACTACGTCCGCCAGAGTTTAGTGGGTGTGCCAACGCGACAGAGGCCGAGGACTGGCTATTGGCAGTGGAGAAGCATTTGCGATCTATAGGTTGTGCAGAGGCCCATAAGGTTCGACTGGGGACCTTTCTGTTACGAGGAGATGCCGAGCAATGGTAGGAGACCACCAGACAGCGATATGGTGATGAGGGCCCGACATAGGCTCAGTTTGTTTCAGCGTTCAATGAGACTTATGTACCTGCTTAGATCAGAGAACAGAAGGTGTTTGAGTTCATTGAGTTACAGCAGAGGAGCAAGACAGTTACACAGTATGAGACTGAGTTCGTGGCGTTATCATGTTATGCTCCAGAGTTAGTGATCCCTGAGTCTCGCAGAGTCAGCAAGTTTCAGAGGAGGTTGCGACCAGAGATTCGCCACGCCATGGCTGGTATCGAGGCACCTAACTTTCCTACGACTGTTCAACGGGCCCACGTAGTGGAGCGGGATCGATTGGAGGCTCAATCGGACCAGTTTGTTATGAAGGACACAAGGAGCAACAGTAAGAAGAGGAAATGGGATGCAAGCAGTAAGAGTTTAGGGTTTCCACCGTGCCGACAGTGCGAGCAGAGACACCAGGGGTAGTGCCAGGATGTACGTCGGGACGTGTGTTATCGTTGTGGTCAGCCGGGACATTTGATTAAATGGATGGATGGACAAGTCTAGAATATCAAAAGTGCAAAGTGTGTAAGATTGGATTAAAATCGAAAATGCAAAAGTTTGAGAATGATCTAGGGTCCATCATCCCCAAAAATCTTGAATCAGAAGCGCACAATATGTGAGACTAGATTAAAACTATAAACACAAAAACGTGGCAATGATCTAAGAGTCATCATCCAACATAAAACTAGTAAAAAATCACAAGAATGAAAAAAGGAAAACCCAGCATAAAAAATGCTCAATGGATAAGACTGGATTAAAAATAAAAAAATGCAAAAGTGCTAGAACAACCTAGGATAAACCAAAATCAAAAGTGATAAAATCATGAGAATGATATAGAGAATATCATCCAAAAAACTAAAACATAAAAATGTGAGAACGGTCCAAATGTTGAACATGCAAAAGCATGAGAGCAGTCTAAAAATGATGCGCAAAAACATGAAAACGATTTTAAAACCAAAACATAAAACCATGAGAAAGGTCCTAGCAACAAGAAGTTTTAGAAAATGAAAACCCACTAAAGGTAAACATTGCAAGAATCCTTCGACAAGAGAAATCCTCCAAAAGAATGGGGAGCGAACCCTAACTTAAGAGGAAAATCTGATTGCAAAAGCTATTTTTCCCTCTTAGAAACCTAGGGGAAATATTAGTAGGGAGTAATTAATGTATATATGTGGACCAAGACCCAATAAAATAAACCCAATGGAAGACTTAAGGAAAACTGAAAAAGAAACCCCAACACAAAAAGACTTGGGGAAAAATGATTCTTTCGATGAATACACATCGATTCAATCACAAAGCACACAAAGGAACAAAGCCTAAAAGTTGAATATAAAGCAAAAGAGGCAAAAGAAGAGTTTCAGCCCAAAAGATCCCAAGAGACCTTCCAAGCCGAGGGGTTCCCAAGAGAGTTTTGGTAGACTATTGCAAAAAGGGTATCTAGGGGACCTTAAAATCTCTCAAAAGAGTCCTCTACGAAGGCAAACAAACAAAATAACTCCAAAAATCTTTTTGGGAATCTCATAAGGGATAAGACTTATGCATAAGCGTCTAAATACTAGTTGACCTAAAAATATTATGAATGTTTATCACAAACCCTCACACTCCCTATTAAATAAGTGAGCCCATATTTAGAAAAGTTACACCTTTAATACTAATTTAAGAGCTCTGCAAATTCTTTAGTATCCTCATAAATCTGAGTTGAGTATCAGAGTATTTATGAAAGAAATGACCTACACCCTCTAATCGACTTTTGTCTTGTAGAATTTTGATGGCATGAAAATGATTTTCTTAATAAATAAATTCTATTATTGTATCTAAGCAACAACGTTTCTGTAATTGAAAAATTACATATTCAAATTATAAAAATAATATTTTTGTAAAATAAACATAAAATCACATAAAAAAATGACCATTCTTTAATTTAAAAAAAATAGGTTGTATCATTGTTTATATAATAATGAATAATGATTAAAAGATATGATTAGAAGTGGAAGATAGAGAAACTAATAATGGTAACATTTAAGAAAAGATTTTAATTTCACCCTGACCATGCCCTCGAGAACAATGAGAGCTAATTAAGAAGATAACTTGCTTTAAATATCTACTAAAAAAAATTTTAACAGTTAAGTTTGATACTTGTAATAATATTTTATATTTTGTGTTTTATCGATGTAAATGTATAAAACATTAATATAAGATATAATGTTAAATTTAATTACCTAAATAACATTTTTGAAGTATCTATTATTATATATTTAACTTTATACTCATTTCATGTTTTATTACCACTAGAAATTTGTCTTAAATAGCTTTACACAATCTCCATTCATTTATTCTCATCAATTATATTATACAATATTCAAAATTCACAATTGAATCATCCTCTTTGAATCTTTTGTGCTCAATATGTAAGAAGTATTTTATATTACCTTCTAATTCAACGAGATTCAATATACTAGTCACGAAAAAATTATTCAAAAAACCCCCCACACTAGGAGTTATTTAATAATAACATCCTTACCTTTTTCTTCTTCAAACTCATAAAACGTGTGGTAAGTTAGAGTCGTTATATTTAAACGTATAGCCACCATTTTTTACACTCAAGAGAGTCATTTTTTTTTTTTTTTTGCCCTCAGGATATAGGTCGGACAAGTGATATGCTAATGTCAGTCTAGTAGGTCATAAGTTTGATCATTGTTATAGTAGTGAGATGAAGGCTCACATCTATAATTTATCTCTCCTGATGTAATCGAAAACACGAGCACTAGGAGTCACATAAGAGCGATCATCCAAAAAGAGCCATTTTTAATCTAACAAGTACATGTAATCTAGTATTTGAAATTGAAAGTACAATCAAATGGCCTTTTAGATGGTCGTGTTAAGGGTTTGATATTGTTTTAGGGCCCTGGTGAAATTATCAGAATGACTTGAGTCCAAATATCTAGAGCCCTAAATGTTTAGGGTATGTAGACAGTGGCCTATTTTTGCTTAATGTATTTACTGATGGTGTTAGTGATATGAACCCCAAAAAGGAATGTGAGACCCGACGATCAAAAATGGTTCATTTGTCAAGGATCATTCTAAAACAGATTCATAATAAAGAAAACAAATGACCTTGACCCATAAGAACCAAAGGTATAAGAAGGTAGGGTTAACGCCACACTCAAGATAGATGAGAAGAGTTGTGAGTGATAGGTCAAGGATGAACGCCACAAGATAAAATCTTGATAAGTTCAAAGTAGTTCGTTGAAGAACCAAAGAGAAAACTCTCACAAATAATATTGTCCAAAAACTAAATTCCTCTTGGATTACATTGGCTTATATAGCCGATCACCAATCCTAAACTAGAAGGAAATAAATCAAATCCTAGACATAGTAAGAATTGATTACAAGAAGAAAATAACATAATCTGATAATAAAGAAATAAGAATTATCTAAAATATAAAAGATTTAAAAACAAAGTAAGAAATAAGGAAAATGGTCAATTATTCAACCATTCCTTTTTATGCGCCTGGATCTTATCAATCAATCATCCCTGAATCTTACAAATCTTGTTGATCAATCAATCAATCAATCCCAAATCTTGCAATCTTGTAAATCTTCTCAATCAATCAATCAACCCCAAATCTTGTAATCTTGTCAATCAATTACTCATTCAATCAATCAACCCCAAATTTTGTAATCTTGAAAATCTTGTCAATCAATTAGTCATTCAATCAATCTTGCAAATCTTGTTATTGGGCCTCCATGAATGCTCAACAGATCTTGTGAGGCTTTAGCAATCTGATTCACATCAGTTAGAGAGGTGCACTCTTCTTCCAAACCCTAGCCTACATATATGAGATTAGGATTAACTGATGCTAGTAAACCCACTGAAGTTTCTAAAAACAATTTTAAACTATTTTATTTTATGACCTTTTATTGCCTATATTTTTAGTTTTTTAATTAATTCTTAAAAATAATAAAGGTGAAAAATCATCCAAAACAAAAATAATTTAGAAAAAAAATACTCCATGCCCTTGGGATTTGGCTTAAAAATAAATATAAGAAATTACAACTACTCTTAATAATGTGTCGTAGGCAAAAGGCTTACTAGAAGATTAAAAAATCTCGAAAGTCTAAAATAATTTATGAGTTTAAAATGGTATCATCCGGAAGGTGACAATACCATACTAATTATGATTATTTTTTCTAATATAAATTATAGAAAGGAAATTAAAAAAATATATTTTTTTTATTTTTATAATAAATATTTTAATTTTTAAGATTAAAAAATGGTCTTTTTTTATTTCTAACATCTAAACATATTTTTTTTAAAATTTTCTATAAAAAATAAAAAATTAAAGATATAAATATTGCTAAATAACCACAAACCTTCCCTCTCCATGGGAAGAGAAGAAGAGTCGAAGATAGAGTTGGGCCAAGTCTAGTTGGTTGGGTCAAGGCAAAATCCCATTCACCAAGCCCATTTGTCGCTGTTCTCAAATTTATTAGGGTTTTAGTAAATTGTATAAAATTTAATATTTAATAATTAAAATTTAATAAAATAATAAAATATTAACATATTACCTAAATTTGAGGAACTCATTGAGATCTCCAAACACTATCTCAATGAGTTATTGTAATTTTAAAATAATTAAATAAAATATTATATTTTTCAATTTGGAACTAATTTATTTATTGTATTTTAAAAAGTATAAAAATAAACCACCATATTTTTAGATCAGTAGTCACGTTCGTCATTATAATAAATATTTTTTAACATCATTATTATAAAATTACTACATGTGCCCTCCATATTTCTAAAATTTACACTAACCTTTCTTCTATTAGATACAATTCGAAAAATTCTTATAAATGTATAAAATCTCATGGCTCGTGAAAAATACTTATAAAATGTTAATATTACTACACTAGTTACGGTGCTTATAAAACCATTTCGTAACGTTTTATCCTAAAATTTAAAATACAAGCGAACAAACCCAAATCTCACGAAATTCTCTAATATTCGTATTGAAATTTTTTGACATTCGCAAACCTATTGGTCTAAAGAGCAACATTTTTCTTAATTAGTGGAATTTTTCTAAATGTACTATCATCGTATTGAATAGCATTGAATAGCGTTTACAAAAATATTGACCTTTCTCAAGATAAAATTTCATGTAAATGTGTCGATGCAAAAGTCAAAAATAAAATTCTTGACCTTTTCAGGGTGGGTATTTATTGACATTTGAAAAACATCAAAAATTCCCCCTATCTTTACAGTGCATACCTCGAACATGGGATGTGTTTTATATTGTTTCAATCTAATTTTATTATAGCAGCCAGTTGATTTAGGAAAATGTTATTATTACATTGAGTTATACAAATTTATTGTAAGTTAAGTTTTAAAATTATTATGTTGTCCATATCGAGCAATGTAATATTTGCTCGATACAAACAAATTCAAAGAAAAGGTATGGGTCGGCATGGGTCCCATCCCCTCTCCCGAACCCGACAGAAAAATATTTTTGATCTAAGTTTAGGTTATAGATTTATTAAACTAAAATTACAACATTATTTGTGGACTCGAAGCCCAAATTAACATTTCAACATGGGCACTGGATGAACAGCAAAACTCATAATATAATATGTACGATGATTTTTGATAGTGTAACTTTATACGGTTTACGTGGCATTCCCTTTGTTCTCTTCTACGTCGTCCCTCCTCTTCTTCTTCCACGTAGCTGCGAAAAAGTTGGAAGAAACAAAGCCACCGACAATGGCGAAGCAACGACATCTCTGCAACGCTAATTAAGTTAAAACACATCATTTATCATCCCTGTTTAGCTCTCTATACAGATGAGGGAAGAAGAGGAGAGCACAATATTATATCAGAGAAGAGTACTGGTTAAAACAAATTAAGCAACAACCGAGCGATGGAAGAGAAGAGAAGCGTACGAAAACAACTAAAAAATACTCAATAAAGCACTCCTCCTCTTCTTGTTCCTCTGGGGTAACTATGCCTATATATATCTAATTATTATATATATATGAATTAGAAAGAGAAGTAGTTGTAGCTAGAGCCAGAGAGCGCCGGCTTCTTTGAGGAGCGGCACGAGGGAGCCGTTGATGTGGGAGGCCATGACTCGGTCCATGGCTCCGACCAGTTTACCGCCCACGAACACCACAGGCAAGGCGGAGGCGCCGCCGAGGAGCCGCATGAGCGCCGTCTCCAGTTCCTGGCCTCGGGGGTCTTCGTCCAGCTCGTACACGGTGGGGTTCACGCCCATGCCGCAGAACAGCCGCTTCACGGCGTGGCACATGCAGCACGTGCTCTGGCTGAATATCACCACCGCGTTCTCGGCCGCCAGCCTCTCTATTCGCTCCACTGGGTCCCCGCCGCCGCTTGATCTCTCCGGGAAATAGGCTCCCCAAGGCCGCGTCTGGCAGTGCATGTCCATCCGGGCTTCAATTTAGACAAAGATCTATAACGATGTGTATATACTGCGGAGACTCTCGGCGGGGCTGCATGGTATTTATAGAAGAGAGACAATCAAGAGGATCCCAATACGCCACAGCACGTCAGCATCAGATTATCTCAACAAAAAAAGCTCAATTACCAAACAATAAATCGCATTTTAGTTTTCCCATTAGTGGTAACTAACATAATTTATTTAAATTATTATCTTGAGCCAAAAATTGGGACAAAACCCATTAATTAAATACTGACACGAAACATGTTAAAGTTGACTTCAACTAGGAGGTAGCCATTAATGACGACATATATAACTTGACTTTAAAATATAATAATTCTAAAGTGATGGAAGATTAACAGAGTTGGTCTGTGCATGAGAACAGTATTGTCGGGGAGACGATGCTTTATCCTGTCCTGTTGTCTGCACATTATTGCGTTCACTTATTATATCATCTTAATTCTAAATTTAGTGAAGTTAAAGAGTGTTATTAATAGTGAGTTTATATATATATATATATAATAAAGGAGGTACGAGCGGCAGAGAAAGAGAATCCGGAGTCGCGCGGGGACACAGTACGCATGCTGGCTAAAGGCTGTTGCGTTGAAGTTGAGAGAGAGAGAGAGAGAGAGAGATGGATGGATGTCTCCGGTGGTGAATAATGGTGCCGGCGAGGGAAGGAACATGGCGCCGCAAAAAGCCGGCGAACACCGACGAGGCGGCTCGTGCCATCTGCCTTTATATCTTCCCACGAGTACGATCAGATCTGAATCGAATGCCGGGTGATTTTGCTTCTTTCTTTCTTTCTTTCTTTACTTCACTAATAATAGGCTGAAATTTAGTTTTGATATTTAATTTTTATATTAGTTATAAATATTTTTTTAAAAAAAAATAGGTCATTTTTTTATAAATTATCAACCATATTTAAAAAAATGATTATCATTTTCCTAAAATAAGAGTAATTTTAAATCTCATTAAATATACTTTAAATACAATTATTTGGACTTAGAAAACAAGATATAATAAATACATATTTGAAAATAATTTTCATTTATTAGTATTTGTTAGCATTACCCCTTTTAAAAATTATAAGCACTTTTCTAGTTTTTTTAAAATTACAAACATTTTTACTCGATAAAAAATATTTTAAGTAACGTTATTCATATCTAATAGAGATAAACAACGGTGATGCGATAGGCTATATAGAATCTATAGTTGATATTACACATAATAAAATTTGTCGAACGTCATTTCATCTTCTCCAAACAACCAAAGGTGAATTCAAGAGAAGATTAGACTGAATTTTAACTCGTGTTAGTCTGAGTACAAATATCAATATATATATATACACACATACAAAACTGTCAATGTTACATTATTTCTATACAATTATGTGGCCATGCCATGTGTCTCTGTCCACTCCACATAATTCATTATACAGTTCATATAAATTATCACATCAATACTAGTATAGATTAATAACATTACTCACAATGTTACATTTATAGAAAGTATTGAGTTAAAAAACGAGCAATTTATTATTCTAAAAGTCTATAACAAATAATTTCAAATAAAGGACCAGAAATTATTTTGAGGGGTAGTTTCGGAATTTCGGGGGGACAAAGTTCTGGTCAATGGAACGTGAGCAGGTGGCCGGTGGGCCGGCCCGTGACAGTACGGACGCCGCGTAACCAGTGCGTACGAAGGCGATTTTAATAAACCACGACAAAGAAAGTAAAGCTTTTAGTGCAAATAGTTAAGAAAATTGCCAAATTCAGTTGAGTTGTATTGGAAATGGAGATTCTGAAGTCTTAATTGCGAGATCTTTACAATTTATTGATTGATTGATTATACAAACTCTATGGTGGAGGTTCAATTAAGAATTGTACATTATGACTAGATTTTTATTAAATTTAAACATTACCAACAAAACATAAATTATTAAGGATTGTGATAGAATGATAGACTCGATAATTAAATTAAACTTTATCGATGAATTTCATCATCAATGAAATCTGATCATCAAGTTGTTGCGAACGAGAAAAGTTCGAGTTTGCGTTAATAAGCCTAGTCAAGCTTCATCAGCATCGCAAACAGGAGAAGGTTGGGCTTTCATCTGGAATGAAGTCTAACTAGAGACGACAATAGTGGTCGACATGAGGCATTGTGATGAGGCGACGTTAAGATGTAGCGGTGGTCATGCGAGGCGCTACAGCTAGGCAACAACAAGATGCAGCGATAGTTGTGAGATGCTATACGGCAAGACGATGAAAAGATGCATCAGTTGTTAGCGAGGTGACGTAGGGTGGTGATGAAGTGAGGTGGAGCTTGCTGGAGGTGGCCATGGTATATTAGAGTGAAGGCGACCAAAGGTAGTGATGATGAATCTACAAATTAGGTGAGGGTATTTTTGTCATTTGGCGCATTCAGTCATCCTCTCAATCATCCTTGTTTTGAGAAAGTTGTATTTTTTAATTAATAAATCATTCATCAAATACAATATCAATAAGCATTGTAGTTTGCCAAGTTTTCTAGTTGATTTATGTAGTATTTGTTAATCATTATATAGATAAAAAAAAAAGATAAAATATGAAAAGTATTCCAAACTTTTGTTTATTTTAATATATTTGTTAAATTTATCTGGAGAACTTTATGTAACTTTTTATCTGACATTTTTCTTATATGCTTATATCTATTTTAAACTTTATAGATAAAAAAAATGACGCATGTGTCTTCCAGTGTATTCTAAAAAATTTAACAAATAATTTAATTTTTAAGTTTATCTTAATTTTAAAAATATTACAATCTTATCTTACCCATCTAGGTGATGGCATAAATGCATCCCCTTGTACTTTAACAAAAAAGTTTTGCGACAACTCAAATTTTCAAAATATCTCATTAGACATCTCTAATTTAAAAAAATAGAATTATTAAATCTTTTTTAATTTATATTAAATTAAATATATCTCTATATTTTATCAAAAATGTTCCGTAACACTTTAAACTTTTTTAAAAAATATTTAATAAGTAAAATTATTAAAAACTTTTTAAACAAGTTCGAGTGACACCAAACATTTTTGATAAAATACAAAAGTAAATTTAATTTAATATAAATTTAAAAAAATAATAATTTTACTTTTTTAAAAATAAAAATATCTAATGAAATATTTTAAAAGTTTTAAGATATCACAATTTTTTTTTATCAAAATACAAACGTGTATTTATGCATTTGAACAAACGGTACATTATTTTATTATGTACGGGTGAGCTCATAAAGTGTAGCTTTTGAACAGATAGATAGATACGAGGATATCTCGACCATGCCTCATCTATATACATATATATTATATATTATATATATAGCAGCAGCAGCAGCAGCAGAGATATAGAAAAAGAGAGATAGCGCGCGGCTCCGCTAGCTTTAGCTTAGCTTTTTGATCCCAGCCGGCAAGGCCAAGCCTGAAGCTGTAGAAGGAGGCCGTGCTGTGCTACGACATCATGACGGCTTTTCTCAGCCTTTGTCCCCCCCGCCTCTTCTCCCGGCTGACGTTAGCCCTTCCCTCCATTCTCTCTCACTCTCTCTCTCTCATGCCACGATCTCACCATCATTGGGTCACTTCTATCCTCTAAAAATTTTAATAATTTAACTTCTCCTTTTTATCAAGAATGAACCCTCATTATGATGAGGTGACCGACAGGAATAGAAAGAGTAGACAACGAGAGTGTTAGCATTACTCTAATAATATATTCTTGTCAAACATAATAATTTATTGATAAATATTGAATGAAACTTGATTGTTTATTGCATAATAATTACTGTAAAAAGCAATTTGGAATTTAAAAATGACATGAGTGGGGTTGGGTTGGTGATTAAAGTGGGTGAACTTTGTCTTCTCCTCTGTCCCCCCCACGGGCACGTGGCAAGCAGATGATGTCGGATTAATGGGGCTCCTCTTCTTCACCTTTTTAGCAACATTGATTAATTAATTAATCAGTAATCGCTGCTCTTTCCATACTTTCCATTCATTTCTTCTAATGTCTTAACTTAGCTTCCCTCACTCAGCAGGCACACTCATCACTCATGGACCTTATACATAACCATAAAACAAAACATCCGCAGTCATCCCATTATTATTCTAACAAGTAGAAGACACCGACACAAGAGTCTGTACAAACAAAATTTTGATGAAAAATGAACAAATAATTCTGTTAAGAGTAATGACATTGCATCCGAATTTTCAAGATGCAGGCATAGCTCAATGCAAGGAAACGACTAAAATGGCCTTACATTGCAACCATAATAATAATCATTAAGATGGTGAGTTGGACCACGCAATAGCATCCAACGCTTGACTACTAACTACTACTAGACAAAGCTATTGCTACCCGTCAAGGCATTCAGCTATATAATGCAAACAATAGAGGAGAAGAGACTCTAGTGCCACAAACAAATCCCACATCAATTCATTACCCAAATCCAGATAAACATAGTTAAATTTCTCATATTCAACCTCCCACTAAAACTGTTTTGAGCTACATCAATTTCCAACATAATGTAAATATGGTTACAAGCATTTACTTACCATGTGCAAAATCTACTTATATGAGGGTTATCAAGTGCCACAACTGCATCATACAAGCATTTGGGCTTCCAGGCTAAAAAGAAAAAAAAAGAAAAAACAACTCCACATTCTCCAGATTGCCTTTAAATTCCCTCTCTAGAGGAACTCTACCTACTTGGACACCAAACAAGACCCATAATTTCACTGCCGAGATATTGGTGCCATTGGCACGGATGACGGCTGGCTGTAGAAACCGCCTTCGGATCCTTGAAAAGTTTGGTAGGGATTTGATGGAGCAGCGAAGGGAGAAACACCGTTCATGGGGGCTACAGGGGAATAGCCAGGAATTGGCAGTGGCTGCTGTTGGGTTGGGCCGTAGCCATAGGGCACACTCATTGATCCCACGGTCTGGGGGAATTGAGGCACAGGATATGGCTGCATGGGTGGTGGTAGTGGCGGCAGTGGCGGAGGAGAGGACGGGGGAGGTGGTTGTTCATTTGCAGCCAATTCTTGTGTTGTTACCGGTACACTGGCCAGCAGTGAATCAGGATGCGGATAAGGTGGTAATTGAGGATTCTGCGGCGGAACATAAGATGGATGGTCATTCTCTAGCTTAGCTCGCTTTTCAGAAGGATAATCACTGGGAGATTCTTTCATCCTACTGCCTATGACTCCCTCGGATGCTAGAGAAGAGAGGACATAAGTCAGCATCTGAGCTGAAGATGTCGATGCAGTAAGCTTAGCAGCCACGGCAGCTGCTGCAGCTTTGGGATCATCTCCAGACTTCTCAGCAAAAGACACCTGCCGCGTATACATTACTGGAGCTGATTGTTCTCCACCGCCTGTCATAAAACTATGAGGCGCTTTGGACGTATTAGTTTCTTTCATAACCTGTTCAGCTCTTAACTGCACGTTGTCATTGTGTAACTGCTTACACAAATTTTCTGCCTGTTCTGACTGGGACTGAGCTGCCTGAGACAACAAACAAGGAAGCAAGAGCACGTGGGATAAGATTCATCAGTTTCAGTCAAATTGATTGATATATCTTTGAACAGAATGCTACGTATTTTTAACAACCCACAACCTGTGCCCCATAAAAATAAGGGCTGTTACATAAACCTGCCCAAGTGTGTCAAAATATTCACTTTCTATTAAACTTACTTGTCAAGCTCTCAGATTATGGGCTGGACAATTGAGGGAATTCCGATTGAATTCCGAGAAAGAAATGAATGTAGGAAGATAGATAGAATGAGGGAGGGGAAAAAGAGAGAATGAGAGGGAATGAAAGAGAGAACAAGAGAAAGAGAGAGAGAGAAATGAGAGAAAGACTTTTGTATTATTTTCCAATCCTACTTCCTCATACTGCTGTAGGTCTCTTATAGAGCCTCCAGCAACCATAACAACATTCTAACAATATAACAGCTAACAAACATAACAGTCAAAACAGTAAGCTAATTCCCTAACCACTTAACCCCCATCTAGTTAGCAACTAACGGCACATACAAATAGCTATTAACAACCATTTACTGATTCACCCCTAGGGTCATGACATTACTGTACCCTTATAGAAACCTAGGTGGACCATTTTCAACCAAATAGAGACCTACATAAGGTCAAGATCTTCATGGAGAAAATTTTGGTAAAATAGTCCACATTTTTCAAGAATAGAAAAAAATGCTGGTAAAGTCGGTAAAAATTCATTTTAAGTGGTTTTAGGTATAAAAAAATCAACTGAGGATACTTTTAGAACTGTCTCAAATGGAAAAATGTCATTATAAACCAAAAACTAGTTTAGACTAAGAAAAATCCACGAAAAAAAACTAAATAAAATAGCACACAGATCACAAATGTGATTTTAGAGCTGCTAGCAAGATTAGTGAAAGAGAATGGGAATCCACACCTTAGGTAGTGTTAAGTTAAACACGCTTTCAAGTAGGCTTTGATATGAAGTTTAATAGAGAGTGAATATTATAACAAACCTTCGGCAAGTTTTTCTAATTATCCCAAAAAGTAATAATATCAAGCACACCAACAAAGATGAACTCCATAACACTGCAAGAGAGTAGGGTCATATCATTCACAGATCCTAGTGTTCTTCAACTTTTGTGCTTATGATATGATCTGTTTGTTGTATCATAATACATGCAATAGGGAAATGCATCACAGTAAAGAATTTGAGATACATGATTTCTTAAACTATATGCATGCTTTCAACCTCCCACAAGTATTTAATACCCAACAAGTATGGTAAGTGCTTAAGGGTCTGTCCCAGTTTTCATTTTTTGCCTTCATTACCATTGTTTTTTTCTCTGCGTGTTGTCGTTTGTGGTTTGGGGGGGTGGGGGGTTGGTTATTACTAGTTTGTTTTAAAATGGATACCACTAGTGCGCGAAACTCCCTGTTTTGCAAAAGTAGGGGAGAGTTTTGCATATAGTCTTACCCGTGTTTAGCCAAAAAAAAAAAAAAAAACCTATTTCCACCAACTTCGATATGAATATATGTAGACAATGTATCCAATCTATCAATGGTAAAGGACGGTACAAGGTCCCATTTCAGGTACGTCATTATAATGAATTAATAATATATAATACAAAAATATATAAAACTTTCCTACACAAAATGAAATTATAGAAGCATAACAAACTATCACAAATGATAAAAAGAAAAATTATAACTCATATTAAAAAGATACAAAATGTAAAATATGAAACAAATAAATGTGAAATAAAAATTAAGATGTACCAAAGAAATACAAAATAAGAAAAATTTTGGGCATGTTTACTTGTGGAGAATATTTTCTGTTTTCCATCTCCAATTTCATCTCAGTTTTCACTTTTCATGATTCCATTTCTACAAAAAATCGGAGAAAAATGGAAAACATGTTCATTTCTATTAAATATAAAACTAGTTTGACTTTAGAAAATGAGAGAATGTGTTCGAAATCATGCAGAAAAAGGGATGTAGAGATTGACAGCAAGAGAAGAGATGAATGGTCAGGGTGGCTTGATGAAGAGAGGAGCTATGGCCATTGCAGTGGCAGAGGGCGGAGCAGTGGTGTTGGTCGAGGGAT
The DNA here is from genome assembly GCA_036245055.1 of Diospyros kaki. NCBI lineage: Eukaryota > Viridiplantae > Streptophyta > Magnoliopsida > Ericales > Ebenaceae > Diospyros > Diospyros kaki. The sequence goes on from BSEG01000016.1 coordinate 40,336,319, forward strand.
GAGGAAGGCAAGAGAAGAGGAAAAGGAAAGGGCGGCGGGGAAGAAGGCATCGGTGGTGCTCACAGTCGCAGGGGCAGGTATGAAGATGGCAAGAGAAGAGAGTGGTTGTGCTCACTATTGCAGTGGTAGAGGGCAGCAGGGAAGAGGAGAGGAAGGTGTGGTGAGCAGGTGTGTTTTCCCTAGAGAACATCTTTAAGATGTTTTCCAAAGTCTTATATAATTTTAGAAACAAAAAATTTGTTTTCTATTCTCCAATTTATAAAAAAAAAAACTGTTTTGAGCACAATTTCCAATTTTCTATCTCTGTAGAGATATTTTCTAAAAAACTACTCTAGTTTTACACAAGTAAATAGGCCCTTAGCTCTTGTTTGCAAAATAAGTTTTCTATCAAAATTCAAATACAATATAGTGAAAATCATTCTTTGTCTACAGTTGTCTTTTCTATCAAAATTCGAATACAATATAGTGATAATCTTCACTTTTGTTTTTCCATCAAAATTCAAATACAATATAGTGATAATTCATTTTGTTTTTTCATAAGATTCCTTGACCATAAAATTACAAAGATGCTATGGACTTTGTATCCAGCCACAATTTCATCTCCAAACCATTACACATCTTTGTATGTATATACAGTGCATAAATTTCATTTTCAAACCATAATATATTTATATGCATATATAGTGCAGGAACAGGGACATTAACACTTACAGGGACACTGAGCACCTCTGTAGGATTACATGTATATAAATGACATATATGTATATATTGAGCATAAACTTCATTTTAAAACCATAATGTACATGTATATTTTATACATGTACATAGTGCTGGAACAGGGTTGCTTAACAGTTAAGAGGGACGCTGAGCATCCCTGTAAGTCTTACAGGGATGGTTTAAGGCTTTGAGCATCATCATCATCATCATCATTATTATAACAGGCTTTAATCCAGCCACATCACTGGCGCCTATTACAGGGATGCTTTGAGCATCATCATTATCACAAATCTTAATCCCACCACATCACTGGTTCCCACCACATTTGAATCTCGTTAACATCTTTCTTTGTGGAACAGGAGTATGTGGCCAACAAATCAATTTGATTTTACAACACATTTCAAGTTGTATCTCCCACACAACACTGCATCTCAAAAAAAAAAAAACTATTTTTTTTACAATGATACATGAGCATTCAATGTATTTGCAATAGTCTTTCTCAGCAAGTCATAGATGCAGTTAAAACTCTTAGAAACATTTTAATTAATTCTGCTTCTAATAAATTAGGTTATTTTGTCTACCTCAAATTACTTCACTTAGCGCCTATGTTGTGGGGATATCCGTATACACTACTTAAGGACAGATGAGCAGAAAACACTTTGACCCATAGAACAGTGACACCAAAGCAAGAAAGATAGAAAGATGAATGAATTCTTAGCAACTGTAAATCTGAGGGGATTTTTTGGAAGAAGGTTCTTAGGTTACATATTGGAAATTCTAGTTGGCTGAATAAATTCTTAGCAACTATAAATCTGAGGGGATTTTTTGGCAGAAAGTTCTTAGGTTACATATTGGAAATTCTAGTTGGCTGTTTTATCCATTATTCTCTCTCTCTCTCTCTCTCTCTCCCCCCCCCCCCCACTATAATTGTCTGTTTTCTGGAATTCTCATGTCTGCTACCATCTTCCTCGGCTCCACTCTTATTTCAACCCCTTGGCTACTTATTTTACCTAATCTCTAGGTCCATTCTTCTCTTCTCTCTTCACTGACTTCAAATTTTCAATCTTCATGAGTTTGGCATAATTCAAGGTAGTTCATTCAGAAGTGTGTACTCAATCAACAGTTCACTGTACTATATTTGACTGGTTCTACAGTTCTGCAGTTCAATGAGTCTGGTCATCATGCTGAAATATCACATTTCACTGCATTTCCTTCCTGTCTTGGATCGATCCAGTTATTGAAGTTTAATGGTTCAGTGTTTTTTTTTTTTTTGGGTGTTGGGCGGGGAGATAATTACACTGATCTCCCCCTGAGGTTTAGTGAAGTTTGTGAAAATTACAAGAACCTCTCCTGCTGTTAACTTGTGTAAATTGATCATTTTGCCCCTGATTTTTACACTATCCCCTTCCTCTAACATCTCTCTCTCTCCTCTTTCTCTCTCCTCTCTTACATAAAATATATTTTAATTACAAACATGAAACAATAAACTAAAATATATATTTTTTAAAATACAAATATTAACTAAATATATATACTGACAGAAAAATTATTGTTTAATTACAGAAATTATATTTTAATATAAATAAACATATGTTTCTAAAATATCAATAATAAAAAATGCATATAAGTATAAATAAAAATATATAAAGATTTTAACAAGTAAATATATGTGTATAAAGATGTACATATATCATGCAATCTGATGGGGTTCAAATTGGTGATGAGAGCCAAAAAGGGGGAGGGGGGGAAAAAAAAAGAAGAAGAGACTAGGGACAGAGATGGCCAGTGGGGTCTTCATTGATGGGCAGCAGTGTTATCACTGATGGCCTATGCAGATGAAAGACGGAGGGAGGGAGGGATAGTGATAAGGAAGAGAGACAAGGGCATTTTAGATATTTTCAAAAAATTAACAGCAATTAACTAGCAGGGGTGCATTGGAGCAAGTGTTACAAGTTACCAACGTCAAGGGAGATAATTGTAATTTCCCAAAACACAGAGAAACCATGTGTAGTTTCACTAAACCTCAAGGGAGGTTAGTGTAATTAACCCTTTTTTTTGAGGTGAGCTACCAATCCAAATTATTTCACACAATTTCTCTCCTTTCATTAAATTTCAACTGTTTTATGATTGACCAATGCTTAATTAAAGGCAAAGTCAGATTTACATATATTTCCACTCAAAGTGAAAAGGTGCATTACTACTTCAGGCAGCTTAATTGAGAAGATTGTTTCTGTCTGATTAGGTTATGGTTTTGGATTGCAGCTTTTTGTGCAAAAAGGATGGGAAATCCACAAACCACTGGTTCCCCCCCCCCCCCTTTCACTGTACAATGGCTGGGTCTAGGAGCTTTTTCTTATTTTTGGTGTTTAGTGGGACAACAAATATTTTAGAGGTCCTTAGTTCCTGTGGCCAAGTTTACCTTAATTGAAGGCTTAGACAAGGCGAGATAACCATACTTTTTGTATGATGCGGTTTATGTGGAAGGAGAGTAACACAAGCTTTTAAGTGCATAGAGAGACAAATCCACAGTATTAAGGTGACTGTTCTAGTTCCCCCTTTTTAGTGGTTGAGCATGGATGTCCATTTGCTTTAAATTCTTTTTCCTTTTGGATGATTTTCTCCTATAGGCAAGTAGCTTGGAAGGTCTTTTTGGTTCTTCTGTACAGGGTTCACCCTTTTTTGGCTTTTTTTATTCAATGGATCATGTGCCTATTCAAACACATGCACACACAAAATCCTCCCATCTATTGTTTCTCTCTGCGCATAAATCACAGATGGATCTCATAGCTAAATCTCATCTTCTCAAGCTAATTATCAAATCCATAAAGCAATACTACCTAGCTCATTTTATGTTTTGGTCTTCGCAAAGGGATATCTTTTGCCAGTTTCCTGGGTCTCCATGTACATTCAAACATCAAGAAATGCTAAACCTGGTTTCTTCTATTTTATAGATACTGTAACAAAATCTCATGTGCATCTAAATCCGGTTGAACCAAAAACCAAGAAGAATAACTATGTATAAAATTAAAATAAAATCTAAAAGTTAGGGGCAATCCAAGGGGCAACAGAATCACCTGTAACTGATTGCGGATTTGATCCAGCTTAAACTCCTGGAAAGAAAAAAAAAATACAGCTTTCATGACAAAACAGAAGGAACAAATGATAAGGAAAAATAAACTAGAACACTTGCTTAAATAAGATATGCTTGCCAGCCAACCTGCTCCTGAAGAGCTTCCTTCAGATGGGACACAAGAATGGCTCTTGATGATTCAACTGCTGCCATCTGTTCAATACAGTCCGTCAATATAGCATGCTGCCCTTGAAGTTCCTCCACAGAACTGTTGTGATTCCCTGCCCAATTCATGATGATGACGACAAAGATGAGAGAGAGAGGGAGGGAGGGAGGCCGAATTCATGATGATGATGATGAGAAAGATGAGAGAGGGAGGGGGAGCTCAATAAGATTTTGCAAATACAAGCACTGGAGGTACTCTGAAAGGGGAAGAATTTACCAAACATAAATTAGGGTCATACTGAACAGGACAAGAAACCCATGGACTCAGCCAAACACCAATATGATTTCAAGCAACAAGTCATACATAAACTCAGGAATTCAATCTCAACTGGAAGATTATAATCATGTTTCCATTCCCAAATATCTGTCAGGTACCTAGGGTTTACCTAGGGTTTTGATAGGAAATTGAGAGAAATCAGAGGGGGAATTAGACGGAGAGGGAGGAAAAGGCAGCAAGAAATGGGGAGGAATACAGACAGAACAGCAAGGAGAGGGAAATCAGAAAGATCAGGAGAGAGAGAGATCAGAGGGAAATTGGAGGGAGATTATGAGAGAATTCATTCATCAATTCAAACATGCCTTCTCATCCTCAGCTGTGGGTTATAAATAGCCTAGCAGCCTCCCACATGCACCCATGTGCAGTACAAACGATATGCCTAACTGCCTATAGCTAAGGGCAATTATCTATAACAGAAAAGAAAGGAAAATTACAATTATTGTGTAATGCATGTAAGCTAACTACTATTATAATGACACTTATAGCCTTTGAGGATCCTTGGGGTTGTGACAATATCATTTTGGTCATCAACCAAAAAAATGATGAAGATGATGATATTCAGTAAAGGAAGTCCATCAATCACATTAAATTGATTGTTGAGACGAAAAAAAAAGAAGGAAAACCAATAATTCAGATAATATGTTCATTGCAATTTTTCTCAAATTAAATGGCATTAATTAGGATCATCCATCAAAAGGCACTCACAGCAGAAACATACAGCTCTACTGTAGAACAGTTTTCCAAATTTATGAAGTACACATGTCAGACACTTAAAACACAAGAGACGTGTGTTCAATATAAATGGAAAAAAAAATTAAGATGCATGAAACTTGGTTGTGTCCTTGAAAATGAGAATTAGATCTCTGATGCTCCAACACACAATCATGTGTAAAATAAGTAAACATAAACAGACATGAAATTACCATTGTCCATCCAACTTAATATCACATTTTTATAAATTTAGTTAAGTGCACATGCCACAAGGTTTCAATTTTTCATTACATATGGTGAAAATGGTATGAATTTGTACTGCACATTATTTGAAGTCAATATACAATATAGCACAAACCTTCAGTTATTTTAATATGCAAAGGGCACAAGGAATTCCTCTGGAGGAACAAATGGGAAAAATCACAACAAAGAAATTACAGATTGAGAAGCTCTGAAGCATTTTCAGATACCATATTATCCACATATAAGCAATAGGGAACTCTGCACTTTACCAACAGTCAGCATGAAAAACATACCAGAATTAATATCACCACCAATTTCCCTGTCCACTTTCTGAATACAGCTAATAGCATTTGTACATTTTCCCACTATAGCATCTTCATCCAATTGCCCACCATAAACTGCATGATAACCTGAAACTATTTTATCCAATGCATTTCCAGCAGAATGTCTCTGTTCAAAAGAATCAAGGATTCCAAATGTCAGTATCCTCAAAATATGAAGAACAACCATAAAAACAATTCACCTAGGAATGGAAACTAGATACCAATCTCAATCCTGAATTCTTTCCATTTCTATTACTATTGTCCACGTGCCTTCCCAAAAGCTCCTCCTTGAGAATCTGCCCTCGAGAACCAAAAACCTTTCTTTCCTCCCAAATAGTGATCTGGATGTAAAATGAAACTCAACATAAGTAATATTTCACTCAAAGTTTCAGATAAACAATTTCAAAGCCTGACAAACCATAGAGGAAGTAAGAGTAAAGAGTCTGAATACAAATATAACAAAACTACTGTCCCTAGTGCACAAGGTTCCCCACTTTGGGAGGGGAGGGGGGGGGGGGTGTTGGAGGAGGATTGTTTTTTTACACAACCTTATCCGTGCTTTGCAAAGAGGTTTTTTCCACAACTCAAACCTGTGACTTTCCAGTCACAAAGAAGCAACCTTACCTTTGCAACTAAGAGCATGCAGACAAGCACAGGGATGCACAAGCACATGCGCCAAAGCAAAATTTGGGGTGTGATGAGGGGAAGAACATAGTATACTACCAATTCATTTCAGAATACCCTGCATCCCTTTAGAAAAAAAAAATTGAAGCACACTTGTCCCCTACTAGGACTTGTACAAGTCATGTCCTTTTACTTGCACATCCATCCAACAACATCATTAACAAGATACAGTTCATGATTTCTGCTTTCAGTACTTTGATGAGAGATACTTCGCCAAATTCTATGGTACCAAAATAAACAATTATTTACATGATAAACTGACTAGCCATCAACTGTCAGATCTGGAAAACATTTCAAAATAGAAATCAGAAACTACTTCATTTCTAGAACATGTCCAGATGATCCAGTTGTCCAGGTGAAGTAAACTAGTTTAAACTAACTGGCCAGACTGCAGTCTGTGTGAAGTAAACTAGTTTAAACTAACTGGCCAGAAATGCTAGTCAGTTACAACCTTTCAATGCAGCATCTCAGACCAAGACCTAAAAGTTTTAGGCTAAAACACTCATCTTTTTTTTTGCAAACATCCACAATCCTTTTTGATCCATAAGGCCAAACTGGAAGAGGGACTGCTACTACAATGTACCAAGCCTTTGTCCCATTATGTGGGGCCGGCTACATGAATTCTAACTCTCCAATCATTTCTATCTATAGCCTTATCTTCTGGAAGGCCCATATAACTAATATTATACCTAAATGTCTCACCAAGTTTTTCTTGGTCTTCCTCTACCTCTTTAGATAAATACCTATTCCATTCCATGATTCCACCTACTCTTGTTCTCTCTTTAGAAAAATACTTGGTCTTCTCACACAACTAAGCCATCTTCAATTGTGTCTCACACATCTTATCTTTAATAGAAGCCACTCCAACCTTATTACAAATAATCTCATTTCTAATTCTCTCTTTTTTCTATGTATACCCATACATCTTAGCATTCTCGTCTCCATCACACTCATAGTTAGCACATATCAATGCTTTGGGGCACAACATTCTATGCCATATAACAAAGCTAGTTTTATAGTTGTCTTATAAAATTTTCCTTTTAGCTTTAATGAAATCTTACATCACATGAAACATTGGATGCACTCTTTCATTTTAATCATCCTGCATTAATTCTATGGTAACAACTACATTAATCTCCCCATCTTTTTGCATGATTGATCCAAGATATCTGAACTAATACTTTCTTGGAATAATTTGATCTTCCACTCTTCCAGTTTTATCATTAACATCATCCACGATTATACTTTTACAAGACTTACATATCATATATACCATTTTCCCTCTAATTAACTTAAAACATTTACATCTCATAATATCCTCTTTTTTTGGTCTCATCCATCAACACTGTGTCATATGCAAATCACAACACCTCTGCCTGGATACACATATCTTTATCAAAGGAAAAATTTCAGATACCAACCTAATTTATCTTTCTTAACAAGTCATACCTCAATGGTTTGAGCAAAGAAAAGCAATGGACATTGCTAATTCAAAAGTATTATGTTAAAAGCAACACAATGCAAATAAATAACCGATGAAAGCCCATAAACATAAACCGAAGCTAATGAAGATTAGTTTTGACATGATGGTTTATAACTTGCTATTAGTTACTCATATCAGCTCAAAATAAACAAAAGTTGAAAAGCTTAATGCATTAAACATGTGCATATATGCCCAAACAAGAAGGATGTCGGAATTCTTGGCAACAAACACCAATATGCCAGTGAAAAGGAACTATAATGGCCCAACAGAGTTTCAAATCATGGTAAGACATAGGATAAGCAATTTACCTATACACATCATAATGAAAAGGTTTTGCAAAACACTAAACCCAACCATCAATCTAGTCTCGGGATTAACATCATTCGACATGAATTATAAAAAAGTTCTGCAAGTGCATAGTCTTTACAAAATAATATCACAATAAATTAGAATTTCCTTTAACAATAACAACATGGAACATAAAAGTTCTCTTAACTCAAAAAATTCAAGTCTCTTTAGCAGGGGAGTGCAGTCAAAGGAAAAATTCAAGATATCTACCTAAATATATCTTTCTTAACAAGTCATATCTCAATAGTTTGAGAAAACAACCATCAAATGCAATGAACATTGCTAATTCAACAGTATTATGTTAAGAGAAACACAATGCAAATAAATCACTGATTCAAGCCCATAAACATATCCAAGCTTATGAAGATTGCTTTTGACATGATGGTTTATAACTCGCTATTAGTTACTCATATCAGCTCAAAATCAACAAAAAGAAAAAAGCCTAACGCATTAAACATGTACACATGTGCCCAAACAAGAGGGATGCTGGAATTCTTAGCAACGACCACCAATATGCTTGTGAAAAGTATGGATCAACAGAGTTTCAAATCATGGTAAGACATAGGGTGAGCAATTTACATATACACATTATAGTGATAAGGACTTGCAAAACACTAAACCCATCCATCAGTGTAATCTTGAGAATAACATCATTTGACATGAATTATAAAAAAGTTCTGCTACTGCATATTCTTTACAAAATAATATCACAATAAATTAGAAATCCCTTTAACAATACAACACGGAAGATAAAAGTTTTCTGAACTCTTTTTTTTGTAAGAAAATATTCAAGTCTATTTTTCGGAGGAACGCAGTCAAAGCTGATGAGTGTTCTCACGAAAATATTCTCATTTCTTATAATATTATTGTACAATGCAGGGAACTCATTAATATGTGTCCATACCAAACCAGTAAAGTAGTCACACTTCAATTTAAAGTAATACTGCAGTTGAGAAAAATTTATTAGCAGAACTAGTGCTACACTATAAAACAGTAAATTTAAGCTGCTGGGCCAATTCACAATCATCCAGGGCTTCCACAAATTACTTCACAATTTTGACTAATTTTGGTTTGTTCACCCTTCTTCGTGCTCATATTCTTATGCTCATGAAGTTTCACCCAGTGTTTCCAAAAGCGCTAAGCACAGAACGTCTACAGAGCTTAAGTGTGAAGCAAAGCGCACATAAATGAATAAAGAGAAAAAAAAAATTATAAGCTTAAAACAAATAAACTATTAAAAAACAATCATTAAAAAAAACTAAATAAGAATGAGGGTTGCAAATTTAACAAATGATGAGATACAATTTTTCATTTATATTTTATATATGTTTACAAGTTCATACAATCATTAAAAAAGCTTAAGAAAAAAAAATCATCCCTAATTTACACCCATGCCCAATCAATCAATCCCTAATGTTAGAGATGAACACAGCACTCCCACAGATTTCCTCAACTCAATAGCTCACCTTAATCACTCTCGCACCCGAGAACACAACCGATATATGAAACACACAAAAGAATAAAAGAAACAACAAGAACATGGAGAAATTTATCCTGCTTCGGTCTCAGAATGAGACCTACGTCCAGATTGCTAATGCACCTCCAATCCACTATCTTGAAAACCCTTCAGGATAATTACAAAGAGAACCTTAATTCTACCCAGCCCATATACCCTGAAAGCTAGCAGAATTCCGAGATGACAAGACTATACCCAGCCTTCCTTTCAACCTCTCGCTCAATCCCAAACACAAGATAGAAACCGAAAATAACCCTTCTCAGAATGAAGCGCAGAACACTGATGACCATACCCATATCCCACGATCCCTATTTATAAGCTATAGGGCCGTGATTTACAAGGAGATAACTAACTGACCGATTGACCAGAAATAACTAACTTAACCGGTCAGTCATCCTTCTAGAAAACAGTCCTTCTAGAAGTATTATACATCTAACTTTACAACAGACAAATATAACATACAAATGTTACAATACAATGTTCCCGTTTACACATCTATCATAATCTAATACAAATGACACAACACCTAATTTATGACAATTCCCAAACAATCAATCCCTAATTTACAATCAATCAACAATCCATAATTTAAAGCAATTAGGAATCAATCATCAATCTCTAGTTTACAACAATTAAGAATATATTAGCAATCCCTAATTTATGCCTAATTACAAATCAATACTTTTCGCTTGGTAAATACAGTCAAGTCTTCTTTTTCTTTTTTTTAAATGTATATACAATTTTATCAGATCTTAAACAGCTTTTTTTGGTAAGGTTTCCATTCAAGAAGCCACATCTGCAAAAATTTAAACAAATCCAACCATTTATATCAACTGATAAAAAAAAAAAAAGTGTATTTCCGAAGGGTGCTTTAATCATGCCCAGCTAAAGTTGCTAAGATTCACACACAATAAGCCCTAAAGCAAGCTGCGCTTTGCACTTAACCACCATTTTTAAATACTGGTTTCGCCTGCAATAAGCCTTTGAATCTAGCATCTCTAACGTGAATTTTCATTTACACACAGTTTGGAAATCTGAAAGAACCTACAAATCCTTTAAAACGTACATATTTTCAGACCAAACATGTATGAAAATACTAAAGAAGCATGATGCGCTAGTCCAAAATACCAGCCGTAGTGCAGCATTCCTTCCAGTATCATCTCCATTCTCAATTACATCATGAAGTGCACCTGGAAGAACCTTCCAAAACTCACCAACAAACTCCGAACCCTTTCGCCTACTATTCTGAAGAATATCATTTGCCAGATACAAAAAAGCCAATCGCTGCTCACGTGGGGAGCAATGGAATTGTCTCTCCCATGTCTCCACGACTTGTTTTGCCTTGTTCATATGAAAAATACACCAGTGTGAAAGAGCTTAATTGTGTTAAGGATATCACCTAGGCACAGCATCTTAATCATTAGGCATAAATTATATGAGATGGGAACAACTGACAGAATAGATAAAAAGGAAGCCCAAATATGTAAGAACTAGATCAATGTAAATCTAAACAACTAAATCTCTATTTGACAAGAATTAGGTGAAAACTGAGAAGTACAGATATGAACACAGGAACAGACTCATTAGGGATGGTAATGGATACCCGCCTCAAATGGTCAGGTGAACATAAAATTTTCCCCGATGATGTTAGGGTAGGTACGGATGAAAAAAATACCGGACCAGGGACGGGTATAGGAGTCTTGACCCACAAATAATTCTAAATAATTTTGTTTTATTCTATTTACTTACAATTTTATTTTTTTCTATCTATATCATAGTTGTCAAAGGTGCAAGGCACACTAAGATGCAAATTAGTGCTTGGGGCCTAGACGCGAGGGCAAGGCAAAGCGTGAGCCTTGGACACATGAGGCACACATTTATTCAAAATGCTTATAAAATATTTATATACTATTATTTTCAATATGTACCTACAAGGAGGTAGATGCAAACTCATAAAATCACAAATGACAGCTAACCAACCTTATAATAACAACTAATATTATTGCAAAAAAAAAATTAGTTTCTTCTAACTTCAAAAGAGACTAGAGGAAAGAAAAAATCATAGCAAAACACACTGTAAAAAACAATTACAGGAAACATTTAGTTTCTTCTAATTTCTTTTGCAATTAGAAGAAAGAAAAAAATTACAACAGAACACACAACACAAAAAAGTTATAGAAAAACAATTAGTTTCTTTCAAATTGCAAAAGAATTTGAAGAGAGAGAAAAAAAAAATAACAGATCACACAATGAAATCATTTGTTTCTTAGCAACAGAAATTAGAAGAGAGAGAAAAAAAAATTAGAGTAGGACAGTCAACATAGAATTAGTTTTCTCTAAATTGCAAAAGAAATTAGAAGACAGAAACAAAATGAAGCAGAAACGCAGACATGAATAGTTCTCTAGCGAGTGAACATCACTACTAAATGATCCTAGAGAGTGGGACATTCAGCAAACCTCTGTCTTACACCGTAGGTTTGCCTCTCACTGATATATAAGAATATGCAATCAAATAAAAAAATAATAATATCTAAGATGACAAATGAACAAGAAATGGGGTCTTAATACACTTATATATACAAGTCATGCACCTTCAGCCATGCCTCGTGCGTCTAGAGCATCCCAAGCATAGTGCTTTGCTCGCGCGCCTTTGACAACATATTTAACCCTATGATCCTTCCCATTTACAACTACTTTATTTGCCAAAATATTTTCAGCATTATTTCAGTTTTAAAATATTAGAAGTAATCTATGATGTTAAACATCTGGTGAGAAAAATACGGTTGTGAATTTTCAAAAATTCAAAATTCTTTTTAGAGAAGTTTAATATGCTTTTTAGAGATACTCTATTCATAAAAAGTTTCAGAATTCAAAATTCTTGAAATAAAAAAGTTCAAAGAAGTGAGGACTGATAGATAAAATTTATAATAATATTATTTTGCAACAATTATCAACTTACTTTTTTTAACATAAAATGCAGTTTTACTTTGATTAAGTGATAAATACACAAAACCATGTAATGCGCATTGAAGTCCCCCAAGTGTCCATAAAGTGCTCAGTGATAAAAAAAAAATATTAAAAATAAATGGACCGAGTTGAGGCAAGTGTGTGATAAAAATTTAGAGGTATCTGGTAAGTGGCAATGTCAAACGCCATATGACATCTTCATACATGTGCACATGGTTCTTAGGATACAATGTTGAAGTGAACAACATAAACCAGTTATGAATTAATAGTCCAAGAAGCCTAGGGGAGTGCATGACAACTAAACCTGTATTCAGTTTCATTATTTTTTTATGAAAAGAAAAAATTAATACAACTAATAAACTAATGAAAGCAAGAATTACATGAACCTTCAAAGTAGAAAACATTCGATTGCAAAAATCAACCTTCTCTTAGAAGTAATGAAACATGACCTAAAACTTAGTTTTTTTATTAATAATTAATTAAAAGCTTCTGGCAGTAAATCATGATGCCAAACTTAGTTCTCAATGGCAATTCAGACATGAAAACAAAAATTACCCCATACAAGTGAAAATAACTAAGAAATTTAATGAAGAAAAACAGCAATCCAGATAAAAGGATACTCTCAATGCTCTGCTGTGAGCCATTGAGCTTTGCCAGCTTGTCCACCAGAATCTGCGGATTAAATGTGCTGCCCATTGTTTGAGATAAAAGTCCGCCCACCTAATAGAACACAGGGCAGACTTTTTGAACAAGTAACCTTTACAAGAGAAGGTATAGAACCAAATTAAAATGGATCAAGCACCTAGTAATGGCAGAGAAGTAGATATAATTTAACACAAGACTAGACATGCTTATCACATCAAACAGAACCATAAACAAGAGTCTGTTGCAGCAACAAAATACATGTGCTTCACAATAAAAAATACCCAGTCAATAAAAATTTAAGTGAATGGAATATTTACCAGAAGCCTGCACTGTACAGAGTTGAGGAGTATTTTATAGATAATCAACATAAATTGGTTATTGGTGACAGTAGTAACTACTAATGAGAAATCATGAAGATCATATTCGGCCAGTGATGATCATAGCCATTCTTGACTAGAAAGAAGAATAGCAATATTCTGAGCATAACGCAACAATTATCATATGACTAAGAAAGTGCAAGAAGCCTCAAAGTCTATTATGGCAAGTTGTGAGATGCAACTGATTCCACCCCAACAACAAGGCAAGTAACATTTGGATAATGACCAAACAATGTCACAATATCACAAATGAACAAAACCTGAAATTTAGGGAGTATATGAGTTAGCCACACTGGAGAGAGAACAACGCATGAGAGTGATACTTGGAAAGAGCAAAATACTACAACTATTTATCTTTTTGTGCAACTATTGATTATTTGTCAGGTTCTAAAACATGGAGCAAACATCTATCATATCCTAGAATCTAAAACATAAACTTGAAAAACATTGCAATGCTACAAGAAACATGTGATAACAACAACAACAACATATCCAGCCGTTATCCCACTATGTGGGGTTGGCTACATGAATTCTAGACTTCTATGTGAGTTACATCCCAACAGATAGTTTGTCTAGAATTCATATTTGGATCCGACTAGGTTTTACGCTGGCTGTCGGCTACCTAACGCAACCCTCCTCCTTTATCCGGGCTTGGGACCGGCAATAGATAATATCCCCTGGCGAAGTAATGATGAAATGAAGAAACATGTGATAGCCCAAGTTTTTTTATTGCTTACCGGTCATCAAGGTTTGAAAAAGCCCAAAAGTGAGAACACAAAAGGATTAAAAAGAACCAAGTCATAACAGTCTCTAAGGCACTCAAGGTCAATGAAATTCTAAGGCTCTCAAGCACATGGCAAGACATGTTTTAGCAGCACAAAATACTAATTCTAATTAATCAAACCATAAATTTTGCCAATTTGCAGATGTATTAAATCATAACAAAGTGCGTAATGATGCCTCATGAGCTTGCAAAAATCCTTCCACTTATCAGGGAAAAAGCATAACAGAAAAAAATATTAAAAAAAAAAAAGCTTGCAAAATTATGAAGAGAATGCCATTAAGACCATATAAAAGTTTGAAACAAGTCCCAAAAGCGAGAGATAAATAAATTACAAAAGAAAACATAAAAACATGAATTTCATGAAATGAGCCCACCATTTCAAGAACCAAAGAATCTCAAAATCTTGTCATTAAACAGAAAACATATGCTTTAGTATATAAAAGAGTAAAAGGTCCACCACTAGGTAGATAAAGAAGGAATGGAAAGGAATTGATGCAAAAGAAGGAAATTAAAGAACAAAAAGGTATTTATTAGTTGCATAACAACCTAGGTTTCCACATTGGTAATAATTTTAAGGTTAAGAATGCACAAACAAGAAAGCACAACTTAGCAAAAGTGCTTGCAATTATGGTCATACCAAGGGCTAGGTTATTTGCACATATATGTGGAAGCAGAAATCCTCCAAAGTAAAAACTCAATGCCGTTTTCTAAAATAAGGAAAAAATGATGGCAGGGACACATAGAAGGAACAGAAATCAATCCCTAAGAACATATTAAGTAACACTCACTCTCTTTCCAAATTAATCTACTGTTCCAGGCTTCCAGCCTTGGTAACTACATAGCTTAAAGAAATGTTCAAAAAGGCAAAATTATGGTATTCCCAAGACTTTTTTTTTTTTTCCCTGATGAGTACCCTCTGAAAACTTATTGTTGGGAAAGTTATGTCCCAAAACCATGTGGTTTTTGCTTATTTATACCCAAAAAAAAAAAAATCAATGTTTTGAAGCACCATTCAGAGGTTTAAGTCTAGCATCCAAAAACTGTTTCTATATCTTAGCTTCAAGCTGATATCAGAAAACACAACTCCAAACACAGCGTTAACACAATTTCATAGTTTAAGCTATGCTTCAGAATCACGGTAAATTATAACTTTGTTAAACAAGTAAAACTCGCTCAGATTTGAAAAGTAACTCTCCCGTTCATCAAGGTATATAAAATAATGAGGTTTGATAAAAAAAAAAAATTCCTTCTTCCCCCCTCCCGTCCGATCTGCCCTCATAAGGGAGTAAACCATTTCTTTTCCAGCAGCCCTTTTAGACAATCCTTCCCTGTAGAGCTTCACAGAAAACATGGAAAGCCCTCCCCACTTCTTTTCATCCAAACCTCCCAAGTCCCAACCAATCCAGAGTCTTTTACAAGGTGTTGTTACCTTGTCCATAATCCCAAATTGATTCACATGGAGAAACACACTGAAAAATGTACGAGATTAAGGTCAAAAGGAAACAGATTCATATTAGTTCTTCACTTGCACAAACTTCACATCATTCAATGTTATGCATCAACGGTTAATCTTTGGCTCTGAATTAACAGACCAAAGTTTTGAATCAAATAAAGCTAATTAACCAAGTTAGGAATTAAAAGGGGAAAAAGAAAAGAAACCTAGTCCTTAGAGAGACACTCTACATCTTTCAGAATCAAAACATTGCCTCCTTAATGCTATGCTTGGAAACAAGTCCACTGGAATTTGAATTCAGAATAGAAAAACAAAAAGTAGAATTCCATGTCAACTCCCCTCGTTATTTTCAAAAATAAACATATCATCTAGCTTGCTGGACCACAACAGTAAATCTATCAAGTGCAACTGCAATCATATTCATCATGACTGTAATATAGGAGCTTAAGAGTAGTAATTATCTGGTAAGAGACTACATAATAAGAATAGACCTCGGGGGTTACTGAAAATATTTAGCCATATACATCTTATAAATGATGTACAGCACCCGCAATTTAAGAATATAAGTATCTTATTATTCCATGCGTCCATGTGTGGCCAGCCTTCAACGGTAACGTAAGGAAAAATAAAGAGTAACGTGGGAAACAAAAATAATCAAGTTTCAAAAAATCCGTTTAGCATAAAATCCAACCATATTTCATAGGATTAAAAAGCCCTTTATTTTCCTATGAATTCCCATTTTGAATTCCATTCACTGCAAAAGCAGTAAATTCTATTTTCAATTCTAGATTCCATGAAATCCTGCCATTCCAGACAGTGTACGATGAATGGAAAAGGGGGAGGGGCCGCCCCGGGGGGTGAGGGGGGGAACAGTGTTTTCCGCCAAGGAAACTACACATGAAGGCAACAAAAGAATCTTCATACAGAACATCACCAAGAACAAAACTACGAGATTCCGACTCCTGATTATGTAATTTTCCCTGATTTAAGCGAAAGCCCTAATTCGCATTGCAAGAACATGCAGCAAAAAACGATAGCACAAAAAAACAAAGGGGTTTGCAGCAAAACCTAAAATTTAAGACCAGAATACCTACAAACAGCAGAGATTAAACGAAAAACCTTTCTCAAGAAAGATGCGGAGAATGCTCGCTGGATTTCCTCATAAATCGTAGCGAGCACAGGTGTTCGGAATGGCGAATTTAAACACACACACAGAGGGGATTGTTCGTGAGAATCGAAGAAGAGAAACAGCGGGAAGTAAGTTTTAAGGCAGCGAAAGGGCAAGAGAGAGAGACGAGCGGCTGCTACTATGGCTGGCTGGAAGGAACGAAGTGAAGGAGACGACTGGTCTTGTCGTCGCGTTTCCTAATGTTGCCGCTTAGCCTTAACCTTCGCCTTCGCTTCCCTCACGCTACGTGTACGTGTGGCCAATTTTGGATTCACCAATTTACACTCATCGCCCCTCATTTATACCTAAATTACACTTACCTGAGCAGTCTCTCACTTTTTTTTTCTGGTAATGCTAATCACAACAGTTAAAGTATAATAAATATATCTTATTTTTAGATAAATCATATTTACGGCATCTTTTTTAGTTACAAAATAATTTTAGACAAAGCTTTAAATGCCCTCCACCTATTTCAATTATATTTATTGAGTCTAAAATTAAGTTTTCAGCTTAATAAACTCAATTATTTTATTTTACAAGTCTATTGAATCTAATTTTTGTCTAATTTTTATATGTGATTTACACTCATTACTAATCTTAGAAAAAAAATAAAAAAAAATCTTTATTTATCGATAAAAAAAATAAAAGTTCTAACTTATCTCATATTCCACCCAAAATTGAAGATCACAGAATTGATGGACTCACCGACAAGATCAGCTTCAAGTGTTTCCATTGCATCACGATGATACTAAAATATCAATCGACTTAACTTCAAGTACAAGAGGCATGTTAGGTATTGTCACTGTGTTATAAATGCACCAAGATGAGCATTTTTTAGTATTAGCATTTTAGACAAAAAATTCAACTATTCTAGGGTATTTGTTTACAAAAATATTATTGTTTTCCTTTATTACTAAATTAGGTGTATCAACTATTAAGGGCAATATTAGGCTTATAACTTTGCTAGCTTAAAAATAGTGAATTAAACTTTTCACTTTTTTTAAAACAAAACTCGAATAATTGAATTGAAGTAAAATTGTAAGAAAATTAAGAATGCAGTACATAGGATTTAAAGTGGTTCAATTATAAAGTTTAGTCCACTATTGTGGTTCACCACTAAAGATTTTACAAATACACAAAATGTATACCTTTACTATTACCTTATAGCTTTTACACATGATTAGCTACTCAACATTTACAACTTTAGCTTTTATAGATTTTGCTCAGTCACAACCAACTGTCTTTTAAAGATTAGGTGTAACCTTTACAAGTTTTCACACCAAATGTGAAATAATTTTTCAAGAGAAAAATATGATGAAACAAAGATTACAGATATTTTATTAAACAAAACAAATATTTAAAATAATTAAGTTACAAGATTTATCTATTTGAATATCCCAAAAAGATAATGTAGATAAACACGTGATAAGCAAAAAGTTTTTTATAGATTTTTTAATGCTTGCTCAAGCTCTTGTGATCAATTCTTGTGAGTATTTAGTGTGGTGTTGTTTTATTTTTATTATTCAGTATTCCACACAACTATTTATAGATTTACTGCATTGAATGTTAACTAACATAACAATTGACAATTTGAATATTTTGATTGAGTCACGAATGTCATTTTTTTTGTCTCTACGAGTATTAAACAACTGGTATTAATTCACAAAAGTAAGTCCAAGTTATCTAAAATGCATTTAATGAATTGAAAAAATGAAACTAGCAACATTAAATACATCTAACGACTATATTGTTTGAAATATGCTAGAAAATTCTCGACTAAGTTTTAAGCTTACTTGACTAAGTTTGATCCTTAATTGGATAAACTATGTAATCGATTATATTTTAAACTTACTTAAGTATAACCAAATCATTACTTGACTAACTTTTGAGTCTAAAAAACTTGCATTTTTCACTAGATAACAAAACTAAGTTTATTCGATTAAACTTAGGTCCAGAAACTTAGTCAACTTTTAGCTCATCTTTACTCGATTGTATAACTTATCTACTCGAGCACAAAACAACTTTACTCAATTACTAAAAATACTTCACTCGAGTACAAAATATTATTACTTGATTACTTAAATATCTTATTTAATTAAATTTAAGATGATAAAATAAACTCCTAAAAAACAACAACTATCAACTAATGCAGCAATGAAATAGTCAACAAACCAACGTGGCAAATAATAAAAAAAAATGAGAAATTCCAACAAAGCCATTGATTGAGTCTTGTTGTAGCAACTAAGGCACATTTTCAACACTTCTCTTTGAATTTAAGCCTGTAAATTTTTAATTTTGCCATGTCTTGGATATAGGCATATGGGCATTTGTTATGTTTGGTTTCTCTCAACTCACATTTGTTATTTTCTCTGATACCATTTGTTGGTATTTTATGAAGAAAGAATAAAAGGGAAGGACCATACAAGAATAGATTGGAAGAAGTGATGAAGCTAATCATTTTATTGAGCATTAATATCACTTATTTATACAGCAAAAGATCAACAAATTTGCAGAATAATCTGCTAACAAATCAGAAAATATTTTCCTACAAAATAGCATAAATAACAAGTTATAGTTTAACTGATATTTGACTTATTCAAACAAGATCTAACTGACACTTGACTAGAATTAGCAGTATCTTAAGTCATTATTCAACATTCCTCATTAATTTTGAGGCTGCAAATGTAAATTTTTAATTTTGGCATGTCTTAGATATAGGCATATAAGTATTTTATGGTTTATGGTTATGAGGCATAGGCATTGTTATGGGGCATAGTCATTTTTTAGGGCTAAGGAAGAAGAAAACCCTAATGTTAAGGACTTTTGTTGAATAATGACTTAAGATACTGCTAATTCTAGTCAAATATTAGTTAAATCTGGTTTGAATAAGTCAAATATCAGTTAGACTATGATTTGTTATTTATGCTATTTTGTAGAAAAATATTTTCTGATTTGTTAGCAGATTATTCTGCAAATTTGTTGATCTTTTGTTGTATAATTTACATTTGCAATCTCAAAGTCAATAAGTGTTGAATAATGACTTAAGATACTGCTAATTCTAATCAAGTGTCAGTTAGATCTGGTTTAAATAAGTCAAATATCAGTTAGAGTATGACTTATTATTTATGTTATTTTGTAGGAATTTTTTTTTTTGATTTGTTAGCAGATTATTTTGCAAATTTGTTGATCTTTTGCTGTATAAATAAGTGATATCAATGCTCAATAAAATGATTAGCTTCATCTCTTATCCCAATCTATTTTTGTATGTTCATTCTCTTTTATCATTTTTTCATAAAATACCAACAAATGGAATCAAAGCATATTTTCTTAAGGGACCTCTGAGTTGAGAGAAACCAAACATAACCTACAATACAACCTTTAGAAATGGAAGCAGAGATGGATGCTGATGTCGACATGTCTAGGGTTGAGGAAGAAGAAGACCCTAATGTTAAGGACTTGGAGGAGATGAAGAAGAGATTCAAGGAGATAGAAGAGGAAGTTGGTGTTGCAACATCTCTAATTTTGGAAATAATTAATTTATGGGATAGAAATTCCGAAAATGAGATGAAAATTGGTTTAAATTTAATGGGATTCATTAAATGAACGAGGGAGGAGTTGGTATGGACGGTCACGCGTGCGTGTGTGCAGGTGGAGAGTGCGGGATCGGAACTCGCCAGGCGTAAGGAAAATGCGCTGGATTTTTTCCAGTAGACCCAGGCGCGAAACGGCGTCGTTTCTGGGCAGACACGTGCACGCCTTGCGCGCTGCCTGGCCGCACCACGCGGACCCGTGTGTGGCTCTTGCTGCACCAGCCACTTGCCTTCTCCTTTTTGCGGCCACATGGCAACCCCCTGAAGCATCCTTGGTCTCCAGCAATTCACCCAACCGTGGCCTTGCCTATAAATTCTAAAGATGGGGAGAAATTGGAGGCATGAAATCAAGAAGAACAGTAAGGGTGCCGTGAGCCTGAGAAGGTATTTTCGGCATTAAGGTATAATTATTTTTAAAGTTAAATAGTTTTATTAGTAAATTAATTATGTTAGCGAATTAATTTGGTAAAATAAGGTTGAAAATTGCATTAGTTAAATTAACTTAGAAGATTTCGATAGAATGGTTGCCCAGAAATGTATTTAATTAATTTTTGTTATATGTGATTTTATATAAGGGAATTTTGAGGACGTCGTCGGTACGTCTAGCAAATCATCAGGCGACACATACTTTGAGGTAAGGTTTAATATGATTTGTGTGTAAATTTATTATGGCATGGCTTGTATTAGACTGTGGGAGAAGTGTTTAGGCATGGGGCTCTAGATTTGGGCCGTGTGAATTTCGAGATGGGGTCCTAAGTGAAATCAGTGGGGCCACCAAAATTCGGAGTAAAGTGAGGTAGACAGGCCTGCATGCATGATGCACTTCACATTATTCTATAATTGTCATGCATTTTAATTTATTGCAACTCATATTACCCTTACTAAGTCCTCGGGACTCACCCCTGTATTTTTCCACTAACCCAGCAGATGGCTCGAGATCTGAGAAAGGAAAGGCGGTGCTGATAGATGAGCCGCCAGTTGGCAGCGACCGTTAACCGTGGGGAGGTGTGGGTTAACCCCGAATGTTAAAAATGTAATATAACTACTGTATGATAACTATGAGTGTTGGATATGGCTTAACCTGAAGTAAACCAGAACCAAGTTAAGGTTCCCACTATGAGTAAACCCAGTAGGGTAGGGAACTTGTACCTGTCGGCTACGACCGAGAACTGAGATATGTTTAATTATATTTGGTGGTTGAAGTAATTTATTGAGTTTGTTGATATAATTTGTTTGAAATTGGATTTATGCTCCGAGGGCCTAATCAGGTACGAGGCTTGGGTGAGTTTCCGCTGTCCTCGCAATTAACTCCCGAGCTCTCGTCCTGTCGAAGGCGGCGAAACCTGGACCTCACCCAGGGTGCCTATATTATTTTAAAGATTTATATTAGTAGGGGCATAGTTGTCCTTCGATGCAGGCCGGGGTTGTAATGTGTGTCATGGTGGCACCCATTAGTGGGGTCGGGGCGTCACAGGTGCCCTCACGAAATGAAGGCCAAAGTTGAAAAGGAAATGGGCGTTGTTCAAGATTCTTCTGGTGGGTCTGCTATGATAGAAGTGAACTGATATGGCACACACCAAGAGGGGGGGTGAATTGGTATAATTAAAATTTCTTTTGAAAAATAGAGATGTCGTCGATGAAGATCACGGATTCATTAAACCTCAAGACCTTGAAATGGCCCAATAAGGTATCAACCATGTAAAAGACACTCTAGTTTTGTGAAGAATAAAATTGAAATCTTATTAATAAATGAACAAAGTGAGTAGGAGCAAAAATACAAACACAAGCAAGAAAAATTTGAAAGTAGAGAAGACACGGATTTATAGTGGTTCAGTTTTCCAAGCTTAGTCTACTACCTTAACTACCCACTAAGGATTTTAAAGCCAACTTCACTGTCAAACCCCCTACTCAATACGAGCAGGTCTTCTAGTCCTTGACTAGGTAATGTACAGCCTCCCAATTTAATGGGCCCCTCTAGCCTCTGCTAAGAAAAAATACAAAAATCATGAAATAGAGATTCTAAGAGTACAACTCTTAGTTACAAGCTCTCTCTTTAAGTGAATGATAAAGGCTTAAAATGAATGAAACAGTGAGATATCAAAGCCTCTTAAATGAAGATATAGAGAGAAAAATTAAATGCTCGATATAATAGTGAAAGCTCAGTAGTTCAAAATCTTCAATGTGTTCAACAGTCTTCAATGCGTCTTCAACCACCTATTTATAGTTGATGATGGATAAGTTCAAAATTTGGACCGTTGTGGGTGGTTGGGCGAGCATTAAATGCATAAAAAACTAGCCGTTATAAGTTTTTGAGAAACACATAGTCGACAGACAAATTGGGTTAGTTGACTATTTCTTTAAATTTAAGTAGGCATAGTCGACAGATAATAACTCATAGTCGACAATCTTCCAACACAAATTATACAGACACATACCCATAGTCGACATATACAAAAATATGAAGAAAATTTTGAAAATTATGTATAAAAATAGTCGGCAGAAGAAAAGTCATAGTCGACTATCCTTATGTGATAGTCAACAAAGCCAAAAATAGTCTACAAAAGCCTTATATAGTCGACAGATTAAATCAGCATAGTCGACTATCCTAAATAACATAGTCGACTATTTTCAGACATAGTCGATAGAATGAATCACATAGTCGACTATCCATTTGAAAAGATTGAAAACTTAACAAATCCTCATTTTGATTCTTTTGAAAGCAAGTTGAGATTATCAAAAATATATTTATTTTGAGTTTAAAACATACTCAACCAACCTTAATCATTTCTCCTACATAGATTTTCATAACCTTGCTTCAAAGAGATTAAAAGATTGTTTTTCCCATTATTTCAAGAACAACCTCATCCATAACTCATTTACAAAGATTGATTTTCATATTGACATTATCAAAACTATTTTATTATCCAAGAGTAAAATATCATGTTACACAGGTTGAGAAAGAAGAAATGGACTCCTGGTCAATATATGTTTGCAATGTTGACACCGCATACACGTCAGAGAATAAGTTATTTTAACTCTACTCAAAATCATATCCATGCCTATGCCCCATAACCATACCTATGCCTCATAACCATAAACCTTAAAATGCCCATATGCCTATATTCAAGACATGCCAAAATTAAAAATTTACATTTGTAGCATAAAAGTCAACGAGGAGTGTTGAATAATGACTTAAGATAGTGCTAATTCTAGTCAAGTGTCAGTTAGATCTGATTTGAATAAGTCAAATATCAGTTAGACTATGACGTGCTATTTATGCTATTTTGTAAGAAAATATTTTCTGATTTGTTAGCAGATTATTCTGCAGATTTGTTGATCTTTTGTTGTATAAATAAAAGATATCAATGCTCAATAAAATGATTAGCTTCATCCCTTCTCCCATTCTATTTTTGTATGCTCATTCCCTTTTCTTCTTTCTTCATAAAATACCAAGCATACTCAAGTATAGGAATTTTGATACTTGACTATATCCCATTTTTACTCGATTGCGTGTGTATATATATATATGTAATCGATTAATTTGAAAATAAACTGAGCATTACTAGATTACTTTTCAGACTTACTCGATTGATTTTTCTTCAAAAAGTTTTCACATGCTCACTAGATTTTCACAAATAGCTTACTCGATTGATACTCATATGTTTTGATAAAATACTCAATTATATTGTACTTTATAATAGATTAAAAATTTATCACCCTTAAGAATATTTCAAATGGTTTTTGCATCATGAACGAACCAAATTTAAAAAATATTTGTACACTTATATTTACCAAAGACTATTTTCTCATAAAATTAAAACACAATTTTTTCAATGATTAAATATATCAATGTAATGTTCATTATCTTCATCATTATATTTATTAACATGTATGAGGTTGAATTCCATATTTAAACTAGTCAAGGCAAGATTAGGTGTATCGATGTAATGTTAAAAAAAAAAAGCTCCAATATGTCATTAATCATACTTTCTTTGAACATGTCATAAATTGCATCATCATTTTAAACTATTCTCAACTGATGTGCAATGTGTTTCCTCTTCAGCAAGCAATAAACTCAAACTGTTTATGCATAACCAATCTATCTAATTATGTTTAGTATGTTGATATATGTGATATAGTTGAGTTTCCCAATATCATTAACATTGAAATCTTCCATCCCTCCCCCTGCATATGAAAGGTGAGGGTTCCGAATAAACTTTTGATGGTTTTGGTTTTGATGGTTCACAAAACTTTATATATTATGAACATAAAATCAATTTCAAACTATCTTATGAAGACAAGCTATCTTATGCAAATAAAATAGAAATCTATCAAAAATAAACTATCTCGTTTCTATGGCATATTTTCTAAATAAAGATATTGTAAAATCTACATAAACACATTGGCCAAATCATCTATCAAAATTGATTCTAAAACAAGCATATTTTTCCAAAACAAGAGACAACCTATCGACTGGTTATGCCTTTTACTGTCAACCACCTAATGAAAGCTATCGACCGGTTGAACATCATGGTTTTTGTTGTTTGCTGTCAATCGCTTTTGTATCACGACCTGTCGACCGATATTCAAATATTTTAACTAACTTGTCGACTGATTACATGAAGCTATCGACTGGTTCGTCACAGACAGCTTGTAACAGCTAGTGTGTCCACCACTCATCAAGTGCTCTCTCTACTTGCAATGGGATGATTTGTGTATGGGCTCTCAAATCTCTATAAATACAAGTTAATGGGAGAATTCAAACTACCGAAGTGATCCATCTACAAGCTCCCAAGTGCTCATCAATTGTTATTCTTTATTGGTGTTCTAAATCTCTTTGCTTTCAAGACTTGTATTTTATTTGTATAAAAACATATTTCTAACCTTATATTTGTTCTTGATTGCATTGTAATTAAAAGGACATACTCTTAGAAATACATCTCTTGTATCGTTACTTGTGTTCCTAACTTGCATAGTTAGCGGACCTACTTGTCATAGTAAGAGGTGTGTATTACATAGCATTGCTAGAGGGTTTGTTTGTTTAAGTAAGAAGACTGTATATTCCTAGTTTGGTGCTAAAGGGCCTATCCAATGTGATAGGAGAGTTATAGTAATTTTGTTTGAAAATCCTTAGTGAGGAGATAAGGTAGTGGATTAGGCTTGTTTAAGCCGAACCACTATATATCGTCTGTGTCTCTTTATTACGCTTAATTTTTCATATCCTAGATTGTGTTTTGCAAATGTTTTTCATATCCTAAATTGTGTTTTTCTTATATTTAGTGGATTAGGCTTGTGTTTTTCTTACTTAGTGAGAAAATTTTTCAGTTTTACATCAAATTTTTAAATCACCCAATTTATCCCCCTCTTGAGTATTGTTGCCATAGCTACTCGATTCTATCAACTTTCCCCCATGAAAAATCCTTATTGTCACACCCACATTCTTTCTCATCTCGTTAATTACACAAACGCAAAATGACAATTAAATATAAAAAATAATGACAACAAAAATGCAGTCACAGTACTATTCCAACAAACACGAGGACCACATAAACAAGTCCTCCATTTTTTAAATCCCGCTCTTACCACATGATCAACCAATTTTTTTTATGCCCTACATAGACACCTTCACACCCAACATATTTTACACTTCGTACCACTCATTTTCTCATATAAACTATACCTTACAATATCGTTAAATAATATTATTTTCACACAAGATGATGATAAAACGAATCTAGACCCCATGCCTAACATAAAAATGAGGCATACCTCATTTCCATTACATGATTGTACTAAATTTGGGTCTAACTTGCGATAGAATTTTCATATTTAATTGGTTAAAAAATGAGATAATGCATTCTCCAATATACCCAGTGAAATAAAACCATAAATTCATCTCTATCTTGAATCTTTTTGTCGATAACGCTAACTTCTTACCTCTATTGTATCTTCTCGCGTGATTTCTGTTAGAATTAGATCTAATCATGCATAGCAAAATAAAAAAATTGATTTCACAGGTATCACGTTTCTTAGATTTTACGATTTATAAAAAGAATAATAAAATGGAAGAATACTTATTAACGAAATTCAATTTCACCATTAAGTCACCTGTTGTAAAATTCTGCACGCATAGGATACCAAGTTAGTTCACCCGAAATCATATTTAATCCAATATCATCTCGACATAAGAAGTATACTTTTTTTCTAAAAATATTCTTATTGATCTCTTATTTTTTATTATTGGTTTATGGTTCTATTTATAGGAATCCATATGGAAACCCTAAGCACTATTGAGCTGAGCTTAATATGCCAACATTAAAGCTAGTCCAATTAATTATTATTTATCTAATAAATAAATGTGTCAAAATTAAAAATTTTAAAAATTACTAATTTATTCTTCTTCTCTTTAAAGTGATTTCTTATTTGGGTTGGACTTTATGGATTCATAATTAAATTGGCAACGTGAATCATCTATTATTAATTATAGTAAATTATGAGTAGCATATAACAATATGTCATGACTAATTGACTACCCAATTAAATTTGAAGCGAGTGTAGTGAACTTATTACTACGATTTTGTGCAATATGATCCCTTTATCATCCTATATCTTGGCAAAATACGAAATCACGGTAAGCAAGTCAAATCTTTTAATATCATCACATGACCAAATCCAAAGTAATTATTGACTAATATTACACAACTTATGACATTTCATAATGAAATTAACTTGACCAAAGATTTATCATCAAGTGATTATCGGATCGCATAAGATATCTTTCTCGCAAACCTTGAGATGATATATTTCATGTTTGATGCACACACACTACAAGAAATTCAGGATTTAGCGACAGAATAATTTTGTCTCTACATCCAAAAATCCGTCGCTAAATCAATTTAGTGACGGATTAGCGATAGATTTTTTCTGTCACTGAAATTATTGTTGCAAAACTTTTTTGCGACTGATTTGTCGCCAATTTAGCGACGGATCAGCGACGAAAAATTTATGTTGCTAAATGTATTTTTTAAAAATCTAGCGATGAAAATTTTCGTCGCTATTTTTTCAAACAAATTTATTAAAAAAATAAAAATTTATTTTAGTGACGGAATATTCCGTCACTATTTTTTTAAATTTTTATTTTTTAATATAAAATTAAAAAAATAAAATTAAAAAATTAAAAACAAAAAAAAATAATTATTAAAAATTTAAAAAATATTTTCACCACGTTAGAAAAAAAACACTACAATCCTAACAAACATAAATTTATTAAAAATAAGATAATTAATTAATATTGAAAATTAATATTTAAATTTTAAATATAACCAAAAATATAATAAAATTACAATCCTAAGAAACATTTCTAATAATTTACTGAAAATAAATAAAATATATTAACAAATAAAGTATCACAACAAAAAAAACATAAAAATTATATGAACAGCAAACAACACAATAAATAAAATTTTAATAAAATAACATAAAAAAACATATAAAAGAAATAAAATAACATTTTTAATAATTCATTGAAAAAACACAACATCAAACACTATAAATTTACAAAATTTAACATGAGCAACAAAAAAAAAAGAAAGAAAAAAAATAATTAAACGCATAAAATGAACTAATACTGAAAACACCACAAATTTACAAAATTTAACATAAAATGTAAAATAAATATTTAAAAAATTAAAAATAAAAAAAATAATTAAGCCACAGAGAACCTTGGCGAGGGTGAGGGACTGCAACCAAGAGGCGCCTGCTAGGCTGCGAGAGAGGGCGAGCCGCGAGCAAGCGAGAGATGAGGGCGAGCTGTCATGAGCGAGAGACGAGGGCGAGACAGCGAGAGCGAGGGCGAGGCCGAGCAACTGAGAGGCAAGGGGGAGCCGCGAGTGAGAGACAAGGGCGTGACAATGAAAGTAAGGACGAGGGCAAGACAATGAGAGTGAGGACGAGGGTGAGACACCAAAGGTGAGGCAACTAGAAAGAGTGAGACAGCGAGGGCGAGGCAGCGAGCGAGAACGAAGCAGAGAGCGAGAACGAGAGCGGGGGAGGGTGAGGCAGAAGCAAGATGAGAGAGCGAGGGCGAGAGGCAAGGGTGAGGGAGCTAGAGAGCTAGAGAGGGTTAGAGATTTGGGGGAAGGGGGAGTTAGGGATTTTTGGGGGGGAATGAGGGGATTTGGCAGGAAAGAGGCGAGGAGATTCCCGCCTCTTGAATTTATTTTATTTTTTAATATTTTAATTATATACAAATTAATATAACATATAAAAATAATATTAATAATTATTTAATTAATAAAAATAATGTAATTTAAATAAAAATTTATTATTAAATAATTTAAATAAAATCTTATTGTAATTATCTAAAATGTGATAACAAAATAATTTAAATTATTGTATTTAAAATTAATATTTATTTAAAAATTAATTTGATATATTGAATTATTTATTAATAGTTTGTTATATTAAGAAATTAATTTTTCTATAAATAAAAATTATATTAAACGAAATCTACAGAACATCTATAAATTTTTAGGGTAAATTTCGAGTTTCATAAAATAATTTAAAAAATAAAAATTCAAAACCCGAACTTAGGATTCTCAATTATAAAGTAGAACAATACTAATGGCAGAACTCATCTGATCAACACAGTGGGTTTCAAATTGTTGAATTTCATCTATAACTCAGAGACAAAATTAGAGAGCACAAATGATAAACAGATATATTTATTTTTTTCTTGGTCAACATTAATGTTTTATACATAACACTTATATTAGATAGTGACATATGATATTGTTATCAAGTATAAGACACAGTGTCGTCCATAAAATTTATCTTTCCTACTCTCTTCCCACGTTTGTAAACCCACTAAACTTCCTTTTCTCTCCTACTAAATCTCATTTCCTTTCTCAATTAAACTCCATCTTCTCTCTCTTTCTCTCTCTCACAGTAATCTGCGTCACTGGTTGTCTGCTCATTTATTGCATGTTCTTTTTCTTCACTTCTTTACTTCAGTTCACTTCCTTCTCACTTCTCGCTTCAACTTCAATCTTTTTCAGGCTTCGCCGCTTCGATAGACTGCATCTATTCAGTAATTTTAATTTCTTTTTACTTTAATTTTTGTTTTTGGGTGCGTAAAGTATGTTATTTTTTAGGTTTTCATATTGTTGTGATATTTTTGTCGGCTTTAATTTGTTGATTGTTGTTGTGTTGTCAAATTGTGATTATTGATTAATAGCTAAGGTGGTTATCTTTCTTTTTTTTTTTTTTTGATGTATCTCCAACCATTTTTATTTAGCATAGATAATTTGAGATGAGGTTTAATATAAATTTATAATACATTTTTCATAGGGCTAACGTAAATTTTAAAAAAAAATTTGTATATCAAAACACAAAAAAAAAAATTGATTTTACATATAGTTGAACATAGTTCAACATATCTTTGTCAAATGAAAATTGCTCATTATTGGTGAATTTTAACTTATCTACATTTTGTAATTGATTAAACTTTATTTTTTAATTTAATAAAATAATATATTTTTTCATAAAAATATATATTATTTATTTTTTTATAAAAAAATTAATAGTCTTGAGAAGCCTCCATAAATTTTTTCGCCTTAAGCCCCCAAATTGGTTGAGACGACACTGAAAAGAGATTGACAAGATAGCTCCTAGACTCCTTTCTATATAATGTAATCCCTAAATATTGTTTCATTATTATGATTTCTAAAATTTAAAATAAAGAAAATTTTAATAATATTATAATTCTAAATGAATCCTGTGCATGCATAAGGAAGGGGATATACCAGGAATGTCTGCAAGTGACCAACCTATGGCTCTCTTATGTTGCTTCAACAGATTCAGCAACTTCTCCTCTTGGTCAGGCTGAAGGTTGTTGGCAATGATCACGGGTAGCTTGTCTCCATCTGCCAAGTAGGCGTACTTCAGATTCTTGGGCAGGGGCTTACAGTCCAAGGTGGGTGGCTGTTGAATTGAAGGCACCAGTCTGCTTATGTTGCCACCTACCTGCAATACATTCTCAACAACAGAAACTTCCTCTATGGGAGGCACATCAGAATCGCATATAGTATGAGAAGGTGCACTTTCAACAATACTCAGAAACTCATCTATTTCAGAACAAACACTACACTCACTGAGTCCATCATGACACTGAAAGCAATGCATATTATCAGGAAAATTATGGATGGTGGGGAATTCAGACTCAAGATCATACAACTCAACACATGCTTTCTCCACCATTAAGTCAATAAAGTTAACATGCAAGGCAGAATGATCTTCTAAGGGATATTTCATGGCATCAATGATATTGAATTGAATGGTGTTACCAACAAACTCCATAGATAAAGTACCCTCATGCACATTAATTATTGTTCTTGCAGTTTTCAAGAATGGTCTACCTAGAATGAGTGGTGCGTGTCCGGGTGTGTGATCATCCTCCATATTCAAAACATAGAAGTCAGCAGGGAATATGAAATCCTTTACCTTCACTAATACATCCTCTAATACTCCCTCAGGGTATGCTGTGCTCCTATTTGCCAACTGGACCACCACTCCTATAGATGTCAATGTACCCGCACCTGCCTGCAAAGAAGAATACACAGATTTAGGCATCACATTAATAGAGGCTCCTAAATCTAACATAGCATTATGAAATTGCAAATTTCCAATAGTGCAAGGAATAGTGAAAGTCCCTGGATCTTTGCATTTCTGAGGCATGGCAGGTTGAATCAATGCTGACACATTTCTTCCCAAGTTGATTTTTTCATTTCCTTTCAGTTTCCTTTTGTGGGTGCACAAGTCTTTGAGAAATTTGGCATACTTGGGAATCTGTCTGATGGCCTCCAAGAGTGGTATGTTCATCTCAACTTTTTTGAAAGTTTCCATGATCTCCTTGTCTAACTCAGCTTCTGCCTTCTTTTTATTTTGAGTGGCTCGGTGAGGAAATGGCAGTGGATGGCTGTAGGAAGTCTCTCCTCTATCTTGATCAATGGTGGGCTGCTTGTCCTTTTGAATGGAAGGAGGATGATCTTCCTTTTGGCTTTCTTGTTGCTGCCCAAATTCTGGTTGTGGAGAGGGTTGGCTGCTCAACTCCTTACCACTGCGGAGAACGATAGCACTTACATTGCCCCTTGGATTTGAAACTGGCTGTGAAGGCAACTGACCCGAACCCTGACTCCGTAGCTCACTGATGTTTGTTGCAAGTTGTCCAATCTGTGTCTCCAAATTTTGTATGGCAGTGTCGGTCCTTTGCTGAAACTGGAGATTGTTGGCAACGAGTTGCTTCATGATATCTTCCAAGCTTGATTCGGATTTAGGGGCTGGTTGTGGTTGCTGCATTGGTTGACTTGGTCTTTATGCATTGAATCTGTGCTACTGAGGTTGCTGATGCTGTGGATGGAATGGCTGGTTGGAAGGACCTCCATACCTCAAGTTTGGATGATCTCTCCACCCTGGATTATAGGTGGCAGCATATGGATCATATCTGTGTTGCTGCTGATGATGCTGTGGCTGGAAGGGTCTTCCTGGAAAAATGCCAGCACAAGCTTCTGTATTCTCCTGCAATTGAGGACATTGGTCAGTAACATGGGAAGATAATGAACAAATACCACATACCTGCTGGGATTGGGACTGTCCTTTATCAAGGGCTAGCTGTCTGACCATGGAAGCCAATTCCTCCAGTTTATTCTCTATCCTCTGTTGGTCATTGATGGCAGCAACACCAATCTCATTGGCCTGCCTCATGGGAGTGGCTGATCTGGTACCAAACTGTTGGGCATTTTGTGCCATCTTGGAGATTAGCTCTTGAGCAGCTGCTGGTGTCTTTTCAGAGAGGGCTCCTCCACTAGCTGCATCCACCAAATACCTATCCATTGGAATAAGACCTTCATAGAAGTATTGGATCAGCAGTTGGTCACTGATTTGATGGTGTGGACAACTAGAACACAGTTTCTTGAATCGCTCCCAATACTCATGTAATGTCTCCCCATGATTCTGCCTTATGCCACAAATTTCTTTCCGAATGGCGGCTGTTCGAGATGCTGGAAAGAACTTCTCCAAAAAGATTCTTTTAAGCCCATCCCAACTTGTGATGGCAGTAGGTGGTAGGTAGTATAACCAATCATTTGCAGCTCCATCCAATGAAAATGGAAAGGCCCTAAGCTTTATTTGCTCCTCATCAACTCCTTGTGGCCTCATTGTGGAACAGACAACATGAAATTCTTTGAGGTGCTTGTGCGGATCTTCACCTGCAAGGCCATGAAACTTGGGAAGCAAATGGATTAGCCCAGATTTCAATTCAAAGGTTGCATCCAATTGGGGATATTGAATGCATAAAGACTGGTAGTGCACATCAGGGGCAGCCAATTCTCTAATGGTTCTACCATCCAAATGACCATGATTTACAATATTTCCATTATTTCCATTTCGATTGTGTTCATTCCCATTAGCTGCCATTGTGTTTAAGTCAGGGATAGGTGTAGAAACAGAAGGAATATCATATGCGATGGCAGAAAAGGCAGGAGGATTATTAGATTCTTTGAGGTGCTCTAACTCTCTAGCCTTCCTTTGCTTCCTAAGGGTTCTTTCTATTTCAAGGTCTAGGTCAATTGGTATGTTCTTAGAGGATCTGGTCATGCACTAAAGATCAGCACAAAAACATTCTCAAAATGACTCACAAAGAACAGCACACAAACTGGCCTATGCACAGCACACAAACTGGCATATGCACACAAAAAATGCAAAAACGTAGGGCACATAAAATCAATCAATCAAGAAGCCCTAAGATAATTTTTTTATGCAATTTTTCACAAAATTTCAACACAAAAACACTGAGGGACCTAAAAACACTGAAAACCTCACAAAATCAGCCACTGAGAAACACAAAATGGCCCCAAAAGTGGTCTAAATGTTGGAATTTAGCCAAAAAAGGGTCTCCTCACTGCATAACAGTGATATTGATTCCTCACACCCCCATTTCTTTGGACACCAAAAATCAGCCCAATCGGAGCAAGTGAAAAAATGTGAACAGTAACTGTTTGCCTCAAAATCGTTTTTTTTTTCTAAAACTGGCTCCTATTTTGCCTCAAAAACCACTCTAAATGCAAGAAAACATCAAGGGAGGCATATAGACATGAAAGAACATCAAGTAAGGATGAGAAAGGAAGAAGATAGAACCAGTTTCTTGATCTCACTCCTTAAATATTGCTATCTGTCATGGAGGCTATCAAATCTGCTGAATAGGAGTTTGCTGCTTTGATTTTGCTGGGTTTTGATATCTTTTGCACTTGGATGCAGCTTGTTGGTCTCCTACAAAACAAAGAATAAGATTTTTCTATCAGCAACGAGAATAAGAGAATATGAGAATAAGAGAAGAAGAGAATAAGAGAATAAGAGAAGAAGAGAAGAAGAGAATAAGAGTTTTCTGTTTTTTGCTGGTCTTCTTGATCTTCTTGATTTATTTATGGCATAAACTTGGTACGTGGCGTTGTATCTAGCAGTGCCAAGTATGGTTAACTCGCTTTGGACCAGTAGCTCGCAACCAGCTAGTTTCCAACCTATATACCAAGTAGCAACCACAAATTTCTTTAAAATCAGTCTTCTTTTGACAGAAACGAAATTGGTTCCCTGGAACGGCGCCAAAATCTGATCGGGGCTGTCGAACACCGATAGATTAGATAAATGATGATTTGGATTTGTAATAGGGTGTAACCCAAAGTCGTCTCCCAACGAACCTCAACCGAATCTGTCAAAACAAGGCTAAACAAGGGGGGAGTTTTTGATGAACAAAACAGAAAAACAAACTAAGCAAGAACACAATAAATCGAGATGCAATCAGTTGCAAACCAACCCTCTATCCCAGTTTTCATCGCCTTCTCAATACACAATTTGTTTAGTTTTAATCCTCAAATCGAAAATCACAAAAATCCTTTAACAACCGTCAAAGATTGGAAAGAAAACCAATAAACAGATTTCATAGATTTGAGACTGATTGAAGTACCATCCAAACAGGTTGTTCTCGTTTCCAGTTAAAGCCTCAACCGAGCACAAAAACCTTGGATTCTCAAACAAAGAAAATGCATGCATTCATCCAACCGGTATCAACACACACACAGATTTAAGAGAGAACGGAAACAAGAAAACAACAAAGTTAAAACTAAAACAAACAGATTTCCATTAAATCCAAGACTCAAACCGGGAACAAGGATGGTGTTGCAACTTGATTACAAGATCCTTAGCCTTCCATCTTCACAAGAACAATGGAGAGAAGAGAAGTCGGCCACTGTTCACGCCCTTCAAGAATCTCTCTTTAATGGCCTCTTAAGGTGCTTAAATAGAGTTTTAGGAGGAAACCCTAGGTTACCGCAACTTGACGGCCGATTTAGGATATGTTAACGCGTGTTCTGGGATTTGGCCTCTTCATAAAAATTGTAGATCAGGAAGAGTAGATGAATTTGGGCTTTTGAATCGCTTGATTTGGATATCGGACGCCCAAGATATGGCCTTTTAAAGAATCAGCATTCAATGTAGGTTTACTAATTTAACCCTGCTTTCTGGTCCCGACTTTGAAGCGCTGTTTGAAGGCCCAAACGAACTCGGATTTGGACAAACCATACCATTCCAGAAATCTCAAGAAGTATCCTACAATATCTCTGAAGACATCATCTTCATTCTGGAATTTTATCTCGGCCAAAATACTGAAAGAAGTGCAGAAGGTCAAATCTGCCAAAATTGCCCTTGCTTCTCTATCTCCAATTTCCAAGATATCTCATTGCCATCAAGATGTCTCATGCCCCATCTCATGCTCCATGACCCTAAACCTGGCAAAATAAAATAAAATAGTGTGAAGCCCAATTTCTATAAAATAAAATAAAATAAAATCAAGATGAATGAAATAACACAACTAATGTGCAGAAAGGACTAAATATGAGGGCTAAATAGTATGGAAATATGTTCTTTATCACCCCTCAAACTTACTTTGGATGATTTGAGAAATATCCCGTTTGCACAAATTATTATCAAATCTGTTAAAAGATATGTTTGTGAACTCATGTGCTAAAATGAAAATTTCTTTGTTGAAGTAAAAATTTATTAATAAAATAAGGAATACTTACGAGGAACCCAACAGACGTATCATGTGACGGTTTTGAGGAGTAGCCGTGGGCGTGGAAAAAGGCCCGTCATAGTTGGGGTGGGGTGTCTGTGGGCTAAGGGAATCAAATCTCATCTCTGTCGATGGAGATGAATGTCCCCTTGTAAAAAAAAAAAAGTGATCGTTAAAAGTTCGACATGCAAAGTAATAAATAAGCTAAAGATAGGGTGTAGGATGTACCAATGTGGTCCTCGCCATCACTCTGTCTGAACTGGCGAGTTCGCATAGACTGGCCTCTATGTGTGATATTCTTCATACAAGGCAAAGAACAGTTAGTAAGCAAGTGATAATAACTTCTAAATACTTTCAAAATAAAATATGATTTATCATGTAGAACAATGGTGTAGTGACCCATAATTAGAAATTAAATTAATTATTGGTTTAATGTGTTAATTAATGTAAAGATTAAAATGTGGTTGATATTAATAATAATAATAATAAGATTAATAATATTAACAATAATAAGAATAATGAGTTAGTAAAAGCAAATGAAGTAAGTGGCTGGTGTAGGACTATGTGTAAAACATGAGGTATGTGAGTATAATATAATAAGGTTAAGAATTGGTGAGAGAAGTGGCGTGAGTTGCTGGAAATTAATAAAGGCAACCTCAATTAACATTTAAAACTAAAGTGGGATGTTAATTTAATTGAAGATGTAGCCAGTATGGGTGGCACGCGGGCATGCGGAGGCAGGCACGGATGCAGGTTCGAGACTCAGGCGAGGCTGCGCACGCAAGGTAGGAAATTGGTTGATTTTTAATCAACCAATTGGTGCCCAAAACGACACCATCTTCTTAAGAGGCAGTGGCCTCCCAGCGGTAGCCACGTGGCCGTGTTCTGGCAGCTTCTTTTGGCCAACTTAAGGCCGTTTTCTGCCGATTTCAACATCCATTTTGCATACGAACAGCAAGGAAAATTACAGAAAAGGGAGCAGTGCGCGCGACGTGAATTTGGGAGATTTTTAAGGCTAGAAATTGGATTAAATCACGTTTAAATTGCGTTTTAATTGTCCAGGTATGTACACAAGCTAGTAATAAATATTTTGTACAGTCAGAATTTCATTTCGCGTCCAATTTTGTTAATTCTGGCAATTAATTGGGATATTGCAGTTTGTATAATTTTTACTGCTTTTGGACCAAACGAGCCTAAGGATACTTCTGATAAGGCAAGTTCTTCCTACCTACCTCGTCTGTTCTTTCATTGGCAATTTATTTGACCTCCATTCGTTTATTTCGGCTATTAATTAACTATGGAATTTTAAATAGTTAGTTTAAAATTTAATTTATTAAATTGGTCTCGTGGGTTTTATTCGTTGGTTGCCTACGGAGGTTTGTGCCACCCCCTGCCTGTTGGGAATGATGTCGTACTCACCCGGGGTTAGTTCTTAGCAGTTCGGGTATTATAATTGGATTTTGGGTTGTTTTCTGGCTGGAGCGGTTGTGCAGTGGGGGCTAGGATCGGCGGTTCGGTGACGGAGTGACTATCGTACGGTCTACCTTAGGCCGCCGACGGGTCTCTCCTTCCCACTGACCGTTGACCGGTGCCAGGCACTACTGACTAGCTTAGCCGTTATGTGATTATAGCATGCCTGCTTATATTTTATTCTCGTTACATGGTTTGATGCGCACATGGGTACGGGCTGCATGTTGGGATTAGCATGATTTGGTTATGCTTGGTCACGAGCATTTTAGCTTGATTATGATGCATCCAAGACGGGCGTATGCATCACGTGTGGCTTACTATATGGGCGGAGCATGGCCTGATGCCTGGATGTATGGGCATCTGGTATCACGTTGATGCTCACTACGCCATTGCATTTTATGTGCATTGCATGGCTACTGGTAGTATTTAGTTCTCGGACGGGAGTACTGTTCCGAGGGAGCCTATGGCTCGGTTGTCGGGAGTACCGACGTGGACGACTGACGGGAGTACTGACCCGGGACAATGCGCACAGGTTTGTTGAGGATATTGTTGCCTTTCAGGGCAGCAGCAGGTTGGTATGGGGCTTGGGTGCCAGGTGTCTTGTATGGGCCCCAAGGACCGGTATGTGCTTTTATTATGCTACACTGTTGTGTTGTAGCGTCTCATGGCTTGTGTGTACTTGTGGGGCTGTGTTTGGGATGGTCTCTTCTTTACTTATAGTCTTCATTTCTTATAAACTTGCTAAGTCTTGCGACTCACCTTGCTTTCCATCATTCCAAGTAAGGGTAAAGCAAAGGCCGAGGACGAGGATCGTTCCACTTAGCAGCCGGCCACGTAGGTTCGGTGTACTGTTAGTCGCCCCCATTATCTCTGATATTTTGTCGGTATTTTTGTCTTCCATTTTTGAATGTGCCAGATTATTCCCTGTATCTTTTATTGTTGGCACAAGTGTCTGTATATTTTTATATACACTCCTCGACCGCTGTTCCAGCGGGGTACCTGTGGACATGCATGTATATCATTTTGCTTCTGCTGTGGTATTCCTTTTTATGTATGCATGTCAGGGCATTTTTGTCTTGTGTTGTTTCTCTTTCCTTATGTAAGCGCTTTCGTTCGGATAGACCAGGTGGCTGGGATATCCGGACGGGGGTGCTTACAAATGGTTTATGTTATATCCATGAACTCGTTTTTAAAATTGTGTTTTTGAATTAACAGATTAAATGTAAGCATAAGATTGTAGTTTTTCACTATCACCTATGTAGTTATTCTGTGTCCTCTGACTACTCATCGTTATACTCCTCTTCCTCTTCCTCTTCGTCTTCATCTTCATCCTCAACTTCGTCCTCATCTTCGACTTCTTCATCGTTTAACTGTTCATCACACGCAACAAGGTTCTGATCGAAGGAGTACTCATCCACCCATTCGAATTCACCAACTTCATCCCTAAGGGTGTTGAGTTGTTCGTCTCCAACTACAGTCAGCTGCACTGGCATTTCCTCATCTGCCTGATATGCATCCCTTGGTCTCTCGATAGTTGGGGCGTGAACTGTGCTCCTAGCCTTAACTCAAATGACCACCCACCAGTCTACCAAATTTCGTTGTCGGGATGGATACGGAGCATAATAAACCTGATGCGCTTGAGAGGCAAGTATAAAAGGATCATACCGATTGTACCTCCTATTGGCCTGAACCTCAACTATTCCATATTGATGATGTATTCGAGTCCCACGTCTAGGGGTCAGGTTAAACCATATGCAATTAAACAATACCACTTGTTTGATTGATAATCCTGGGTATTCCAATTGGATTACCTCTTGAAGTATACCATAATAGTCATCTTCCTATTGTCCGTATACTGACCCTCTAGTGCAAACTCCGCTGTTTCTTGTTAACTTGCTTTGACTCCATGAATCTGTGTGAAACTTGTACCCGTTGATGATATACATAGGCCACGTGCACACCATTCTCAAGGGCCCCCATGACATGTCACGTATTTGTTGATCAATAATCTCATTAGTTGGATCATGCACCTGTGCATATGAAATACATGGCATAATTCTTATATTTGCAACGACAATACGTTTAGTAATTTAATATAGACTTACGTATTCCTTGAACCATTTTGGGAAATCAATCTCTATCCTTTTATCTACATCAATTTCAGTCATGTGTGGTGCATCCACTTTAATAGATTCCACAAATAAACTGCGTTTATAGAGGCCATGTTAATCATACATGCAAATGAGGAACCTAAAGTTTGTAATACCAAGAATATGAGTGAATACTTAATATATGGCTGGACCTCATCACAGTTTAGAAGAACATACAATGTGGCACGATCTATTTCTCGATCATCCAATAATCGATCTTTATATGGACCTGATGGTCGACCAGAATGATTGAAGATGGAAAAAATTGAATGATCTGGCGATAGGTCAACACCATAATCATTTCATGGATCTCGTCTGATCCTTGATTGTACATCAGGTCCAAAATAATGCGAACAAAAAATGGAGGTTTCTTCTGTGATGTATGCCTCGCAAATGGATCCTTCTACACATGCTTTATTTTTAACTTTACGCTTCAATGTGTGTAAAAACCTATTGGGTAAATAAAAATATATAAACTCAAGTTTATAGGTCACATAAAAAAGGATATTGTGTAATATTGTCATTGTAATTACCTCTCAAATGGATACATCCAACGATAGTGCACTGGACTGCCAACATGTGCCTCATAAGCTAGATGTATAGGTAAGTGCTCCATTGAGTTAAAGAACCCAGGTGGGAAAATTTGCTCTAGCTTGCAAATGGTTATCTTAATGTTTTCCTCCATTATTTACAGCTTATCGACCCTAAGACTTGAAGAACACAATTCCCTAAAGAATTGACTCAACTCTGCTAGAAGCTTCCATATAGGGTCTGTGAGTGCTCTTAGTGCAATTGGGAGGAGGCATTCCATGAAAACGTGACAATCATGGCCTTTCATGCCATGCAACTTTGCTTTTCGCATGTCTACACAACGAGCCAAATTAGATGCATACCCATCAGGAACTTTTAATTGATATACCCATTCGCACACTGCTCTCATTTGTTCCACGTCAAGAGCATATCTGGCCTTTGGCTTTAAGTGCTTGCCATTGCCTTGTGCCACTAACTCAAGTTTCTTACGTCGACAATACTCTTTTATGTCCATCCTAGCCTTAATGTTGTCCTTTGTCTTGCCTTTGACATCCATCACGGTATTAAAAACATTATCAAATACGTTCTTCTCAATATGCATTACATCCAAATTGTGGCGAATGAGATTTGTTTTCCAATATGACAACTCCCAAAAAATGCTTTTCCTTGTCCAATTGTGGTATGTCCCGTATCCTTGCGTGCGAATTAGACCTGTTTCAATTATTTCTGGCAATGCCCAAACTCGACCCCATATGTCATCACCGCTCAAACGTGGGGGAGGCCCACCTTTCTCAACCTTATTCTTAACAAAAGCTTCTCGGTTCCTTCGAAACAACTGATTCATGGGCAAAAACATTTGATGACAATCAAACAATGATGTCTTCCGACCATGCTTAAGCGTGAATGCTTTTGAATTCTCCATGCAATACGGGCATGCTAACTTACCTACAGTCATCCAACCTGATAACATGTCATAGGCAGGAAAGTCATTAATAGTCCACATCAGTACAACCCTCATCTGAAAGTTTTGTTTTAGTGAAATATCATATGTTGGCATGCCAATATCCCATAACATTTTTAACTCGTCTATGAGAGGTTGTAGGAACACATCT
This sequence comes from Diospyros kaki, assembly GCA_036245055.1. Classification (NCBI taxonomy): domain Eukaryota; kingdom Viridiplantae; phylum Streptophyta; class Magnoliopsida; order Ericales; family Ebenaceae; genus Diospyros; species Diospyros kaki. Next base: position 40,377,281 of record BSEG01000016.1, read on the forward strand.
ATTTTGGATTTTGGATTGTGAGGACCAGGGATGATTATTGTAAGAAACAAATACTCTTGTCGCATGCACATCCATGGAGGAAGATTATAAAGAGTGACAATCACGGGCCAACATGAATAGGTTTTTCCAGATTGACCAAATGGTGTAAAGCCATCAGCACACAACCCAAGCCTGACATTACGTGGTTCACAATCAAAATCAGGATGCACATTATCGAAGTGTTTCCATGCTTCTCCATCAGATGGGTGGGACAACACACCTGGCTCTCGTGAGTTTTCATAGTGCTATCTCATCTCCCTAGTTGTTGTCTTCGACGCGTAAAGCCTCTTAAGCCTGGGTGTTATAGGTAAATACCACATCTGTTTAATTGGAACATCCTTTCGCCTCCCAGGTCCTACCTTGCAGCTTGTATATTATGGGGTATGACAAAACTTGCACTCGATTGCATCAGTATCATCCTTGAAATAGAGCATATACATATTAACAAAACAATTGATCTTTTGGAACCCAAGGCCCAACTTAGAAACCATCTTCCTTGTCCTGTAAAAGTCCTTGGGCATCCGGTTGCCTTCAGGCATCAACTCATTTATTAGTTGCACCCAAGCATTATAGCATTGCTCAGGTAAGTTGAAATCAGTCTTAATGCTAAGCATCCTCATCGCTGTAGAAAGTTCGGTGTGAGTAGTGCAACCATCATATATAGGTGTTCTTGCATTATCCAACATTTCATAGAAGTCTTGCGCATCTACATTGGGCTTTTCTTCTTCGTTCTCCAAAATATGGACTCTAACAGAAGAACCTGCAGCATCCATCACCATTGCATCATATGCATTTGGATTATCCTCAGAAACCCCTTGTACTTCATTATATGCACCAGCCTCTGTTCGCACCTAGGATTCCATGGAGGTCTCCTCTTCCCCATGGCATGTCCAGTAATAGTAATGGGCTATGAATCCCTTCTGATAAAGATGCAATGTCACATCATCCACACTTAAGAATTTTCTACATCGACACTTAACAGACGGACACCTTAAGGTCTCGTTATCCCGCGTGAATTGTGGTCGGGCACATACATAATGTATGAAACTCTCAACTCCACATAAAAACTCATTTGTTAGCCCTCGACGATTAGGTGCTACTCTGTTACACATCCATGCCTGTTGATCACGTACATCCATGATCTGCAATAGATTCGCATAAATTCTTAGCCCACATCGAAACTCTCAACCCCTATGGTTAATGTGGCCAACTTATCTTAGAACCCAAAATAATTACTTGTGTTGATTTAGTTATTAGTTTAACCAACATTTCCCTTTCTTGATCTCATGAGCCCCCCTATCTATCTCATTAATTAAACACATCTAATTAACTCTCCTCTCTTTTTCTCATTAATTAAACACATCAAATTAACTCTCCTCTCTTTAATATCACTAACAGAGAACATGTATTATAAATATATTATTATTTAATTTTATGATTTAAATATTTAATTATTTTAACATGTATTAGTGGATGTTAGTAGATATTCATTTGTTATTTCAGAGCCAGCAAGTGTGACCACTTAATTATATGAAACTGTAAGGATTAGAATAATTTATAATTTCTTTATTTAAAGTTAAAAATATCAAAGAAATGTGTAAGGTTATGATCTGCATCATCACGAGGTAGCTATGTGGCTATGTATATATATATATCTATTGCTATCATCATCATATATATACGTTATTCTTTTAATATTTATTTTTTTCATCATCATCAACCCCTATGGCTAAGGTAGCTATTTTTTTAATATTTGTTTTTCTCCTCCTTATTTCTCCTTGTCCTTCTTCTTTCTCTCTTGTCCTTCCAGATCCATGATTAATTACTCATGATGCATTTTTTTTTCTTTTTTCTTTCATCAATTCTAGTTACAAATTACATAACATAAGGAAAATAATAAGGACATATAGTTCAATTAATCATTCTCTTAAATTTGAAGCGAAATTTAACAAGAGCAAATTGGTTACTTCTAGTTATCTCAAACAGTTCAATTAATTCAAAGGCAAGAAGGGAGATGAAAAAAAGAAAAAAAATAAAAAGAAATAAATAACAGAATGATGAGCTGCAAGCAAAATGTAGGCCACACAAAACAAAATGATGAGCTGCAAGCTGTGATGGGTCGTGTGACATAATATATATTATTATAATATAATATGAACTCTATTAATGAAACTCACTTTCCTATAATATAATAATATCAATATGCCTTTATAAAATATTTTATTTTCATTCATTAATAATAAAAACAAATCTTTAATATGAGAAATTTAAAATAATGACACATTTTATATAATTAATGACACGTTTAAGACTAATTTATAAAAATAAGTTAAAAATATTTATAATATTAAAAAAGACATGTATGGGATGAATGAATAAAAATATTTATTAATATTTTAAAAAAACTAAAAATCAGGAGACATGTTTTAACATCTAGCCATGTCTCTTTGTCGTTTGCTATTTCTCAGAGAAAATCCACTCATTTTATTATTTCTTTTGTCTTTTATATGATAATGATCACAAGGTCATGAGCTTTTTTTTCAATTCTTCTAATATTAAATTATCAATTCTTTTAATGTTGTCATTGTTATTAATATTAAAATATATTAATGTTATGGCCCTGGCAAGAAGATTCTCAGCAATGCCTATTGCCAAATCAAAAGTTGGCTTATTTTAATTAGAGTTAATTATATAAATTTAGTAATATGTCAATATATAAAAATATATAAAAGAAATATAATTTTGGCAATCAATTTTTAAAACAAGAACAATGAAATAAAAATGCAAAAAATAATAGTCAGACAGTGACGTATATGATGGAAAGCTCATGTCGGTTGCCCCAAGTGCCATTGTGCCAATTATATATATTTATTTATATACATATACATACAAACACGGTGCCAAGTCACAAAGCTGAAGACGAAGGCGGCGATGGATGGGCAAGAGAGAGAGAGAGAGCAGCGAGGGTGAATTCAGAGAGATGGAGGTAGAAGGCAACCCAATGTATTTTATCTGCCCACCCAATGCAATTGAGTATTGCTATTAACCCACTTTCATAATTTTTTAATATTTTATTTACCTTCCCTCTTCTCTCTCTCACCGTTCTCTCTCTCAACTCAATGAAACCACTTACACACTTTTTTAATATTTTTAATGTTATAAGAAGAAAAAATGTGAAGGTAAAAAGAATAAAAAAAATAAAAAATAATGATGACCAAAGAGAGTAATGATGAGTAAAGAGGTGGGAATCTTCCCGCCTCTTTCTTATTTTTATTTAATAATATTATATTTTATGTTATATATTATATTTTTATTTAATAATATTATAATTATGTTATAAATAATATTTTATAAAATTTTTTACATTTTATATATATATATATATACATATACATACAAACACGGTGCTATGAATTAAAGACAAAGAATTCACTTTTTGGAACTTGATTAAATTAAAGTAATGACAATTGCTATTTTAGTGACCCATTGCCCCATGGCTATCCTTTTCCTCTTTAGGCTATCAACTTTTCCCTCCCCAAATACCCCTCCATTTGGGCTATCAACTTTTCCTTCCCCTAACACCCCCTTCTCATTTAGGTTATCAACTTTTTCGCCCCCCAAAACTCGGATATTCCCCTTTAGGCTATCAACTTTTCCCTCCTCCAACACCCCCTATTTGGGCTATCAACTTGTCCCTCCCCTAACACCCCTCCCCACATTTAGGCTATCAACTTTCCTGCCCCCCAAAACTCAAACATTCCCTCTTAGGCTATAAACTTTCCCCTCCCCCCCAAAAACTTGTAGTTTAGTTTAAATATTTTTAGTTTAGTTTAAATAATTAAATTAAATTTAAATATTTTTATAACTTAATAAAAAAATTCTCATTATTGTAGCTATCAACACTAAAATATAGAGACAAGAAATACTTAAAAACTGCAATGGTATGAGACAAGAAATACTAGGTATGCCTAAAAGGTTGAGTGATTGAAATACATAGAATACATAAAAAAAGACAATCATAAAATACACACAAAGAATCCACAACGTAGTAATGTAATTCTCAAAACGTAGGAATTTAAGTCTCCAAATACTCATTGATAATTTCGGCCAAATACAACAGCTCTTAGCTCATCAACGGCTTCAAGTTCTCCATTTGGTCGGGGGTTGTTGCTAGTGTTGACAGGGTCTGGATTATCCACGAAAAATAATTCATGACCACTATATGGAAGATGTCCAATACTGGTTTCTGGGAGATCCCAATTTGGAACAACTAGCGTGATTGGACACGAGGTAGCAAGCAAAGATTCCTGCATCAACGCAAGCTGGGATTGCAGATACATGATTCGCTATTGGAGGGAAAATATGTGGGAAACACAGCCATATATGGGGTCGTTAATCCTGGCTTGGGCTTCATACCAGAGTGTAAATGTAGCCCAAGCACGATCATCTTCTGGAAGTTGGGTCAAGATCTTGGAAACGCTACTAGCACCAAACACCTTGTGAATGGCGGAAAAATGCTCATGTCCTTGATCATAGAAGAAGTAAGGGGCAAAGATGCACCCTTGGATACATGGTCTTCGCAAAAACTTGCAAGCACCACATGGGGAGCTATTTCTTGGCATGGTTTTTCTAGTATTATTATTATATATATTTATAAAAAATAATAATAAACAAGATAACGGCGTGATTTATGAGAGAAAACAAAAAAGAAATAAACAACTAAATAAAAGTAAGAATGCTGATGATTTGGAACTCACTGTGAAGTTGATTGAGGGAGATATCGGAGACGTAGATTGACAGATGTGGTTCCGATCAGTGAGACGACGAAGAAACAAGATAACGGCGAAACAGTGGAGATAGATTGATAGAGAGGCGGCGTGAAACGGATGAGATATCGATGTAGATCTGAGCGGCAGGACGACGAGGAGACAAGACGATCGAGAGACGGCAGGACGATGAGATTAGAACTCGTTCAAATTTGTCAAATCGAAGCATTAGGGCTTGGGAGTTCGGGTTTAGGGTGATTCACATGTATGAATTAATAGTTAAATTTAGGCGACGACAAAATCCATTGAAGAATTTTTGTGGGGGAATGAGTCCACTAAGGTTTATTTTTTTACATAGTTTAATTACACAAATAAAAATGCAATCAAACTTTAATTTTTTAACTTATTATGAGAATTTAGAACTAAAGTTGATAGCCTAAAGGGGATAATTACACAAATAAAAATGCAATCCACTGCTTCGCCGTAATCTTGTTTCTTCGTCGTCTCACCGATTGGATCCACATCTGTCAATCTACATCTCTGATATCTCCTTCAATCAACTTCACGGTGAGTTCCAAATCATCAGCATTCTTACTTTTATTTAGTTGTTTATTTCTTTCTTGTTTTCTCTCATAAATCACGTCGTTATCTTGTTTATTATTATTTTTTATAAATATATATATAATAATAATATCAGAAAAACCATGCCAAAAAATAGCTCCCCATGTGGTGCTTGCAAGTTTTTGCGAAGACCATGTATCCAAGGGTGCATATTTGCCCCTTACTTCTTCTATGATCAAGGACATGAGCATTTTGCCGCCATTCACAAGGTGTTTGGTGCTAGTAGCGTTTCCAAGATCTTGGCCCAACTTTCAGAAGATGATCGTGCTTGGGCTGCATTTATACTCTGGTATGAAGTCCAAGCTAGGATTAACGACCCCATATATGGCTGTGTTTTCCACATATTTTCCCTTCAACAGCAGATCATGTATCTACAATCCCAGCTTGCGTTGATGCAGGAATCTTTGCTTGCTACCTCGTGTCCAATCACGCTAGTTGTTCCAAATTGGGATCTCCCAGAAACCAGTATTGGACATCTTCCATATAGTGGTCATGAATTATTTTTCGTGGATAATCCAGACTCTGTCAACACTAGCAACAACCCCCGACCAAATGGAGAACTTGAAGCCGTTGATGAGCTGAGAGTTGTTGTATTTGGCCGAAATTATCAATGAGTATTTGGAGACTTAAATTCCTACATTCTGAGAATTACATTACTACGTTGTGGATTCTTTGTGTGTATTTTATGATTGTCTTTTTTTATGTATTCTATGTATTTCAATCACTCAACCTTTTAGGCATACCTAGTATTTCTTGTCTCTATATTTTAGTGTTGATAGCTACAATAATGAGAATTTTTTTATTAAGTTATAAAAATATTTAAATTAAATTTAATTATTTAAACTAAACTAAAAATATTTAAACTAAACTACGAGTTTTGGGGGGGTGGGGAAAGTTTATAGCCTAAAAGGGAATGTCCGAGTTTTGGGGGCAGGAAAGTTGATAGCCTAAATGAGGGGAGGGGTGTTGGGGGAGGGAAAAGTTGATAGCCCAAATTGGGGGGGAGGTGTTGGGGGAGGGAAAAGTTGATAGCCCAAATGGGGGGGGGGAGGTGTTGGGGGAGGGAAAAGTTGATAGTCTAAAGGGGAATGTCCGAGTTTTGGGGACGAGAAAGTTGATAGCCTAAATGAGGGGGGGTGTTAGGGGAGGGAAAAGTTGATAGCCCAAATGGAGGGGGTGTTGGGGGAGGGAAAAGTTGATAGCCTAAAAGGGAAAAGGATAGCCATGGGACAATGGGTCACTAAGATAGCAATTGTCATTACTTTAATTTAATCAAGTTCCAAAATATAAATTCTTTGTTTTTAATTCATAGCACCGTGTTTGTAGGTATATGTATATATATAAAAAATGTAACATATTATTTGTAACATAATTATAATATTATTAAATAAAAATATAATATATAACATAAAATATAATATTATTAAATAAAAACAAGAAAGAGGCGGGAAGATTCCCGCCTCTTTGCTCATCATTACTCTCTTTGGTCATTATTATTTTTTATTTTTTTTATTCTTTTTACCTTCACATTTTTTCTTCTTATAACATTAAAAATATTAAAAAAGTGTGTAAGTGGTTTCATTGAGTTGAGAGAGAGAACGGTGAGAGAGAGAAGAGGAAAGGTAAATAAAATATTAAAAAAATATGAAAGTGGGTTAATAGCAATACTCAATTGCATTGGGTTGCCTTCTACCACTATCTCTCTGAATTCACCCTCGCTGCTCTCTCTCTCTCTTGCCCATCCGTCGCCGCCTCTGTCTTCAGCTTTGTCAACTGACACAGGTACTCTTTTTCTTATCCGTAATTTCATTTGTTCCCTAGATTTATCTGATCTTATGATGAAAACTAGACATAACTTAGAGACTATCTTAAAAATTTTTCTAATCTTAATTACAAGTATTCTTATTCATCAGTTGATTATTTATGTGGTGAGATAACTAGAAGTAACTAATTTGCGCTTGTTAATTAAACAATGGCCTAGCAATGAAACTTGGATCCAACCCTTAAAGCATGGAACCATAATTGGCACACTGGCACTTGGCACCGTGTTTGTATGTATATGTATATATATAAATATATATAATTGGCACAATGGCACTTGGGGCAACCGACATGAGCTTTCCATCATACACGTCACCGTCTGACTATTATTTTTTGCATTTTTATTTCATTGCTCTTGTTTTAAAAATTGATTGCAAAAATTATATTTCTTTTATATATTTTTATATATTGACATATTACTAAATTTATATAATTAACTCTAATTAAAATAAGCCAACTTTTGATTTGGCAATAGGCATTGTTGAGAATCTTCTCGCCAAGGCCATAGCATTAATATATTTTAATATTAATAACAATGACAACATTAAAAGAATTGATAATTTAATATTAAAAGAATTGAAAAAAAAGCTCATGACCTTGTGATCATTACCATATAAAAGACAAAAGAAATAATAAAATGAGTGGATTTTCTCAGAGAAATAACAAACGACAAAGAGACATGGCTAGATGTTAAAACATGTCTCCTGATTTTTAGTTTTTTTAAATATTAATAAATATTTTTATTCATTCATCTCATACATATGTCTTTTTTAATATTATAAATATTTTTAACTTATTTTTATAAATTAGTCTTAAACGTGTCATTAATTATATAAAATGTGTCATTATTTTTAAATTTCTCATATTAAAGATTTGTTTTTATTATTAATGAATGAAAATAAAATATTTTATAAAGGCATATAAATATTATTATATTACAGGAAAGTGAGTTTCATTAATAGAGTTCATATTATATTATAATAATATATATTATGTCACACGATCCAGCACAGCTTGCAGCTCATCATTTTGTTTTGTGTGGCCTACATTTTGGTTGCAGCTCATCATTCTGTTATTTATTTCTTTTATTTTTTTTCTTTTTTTCCTCTCCCTTCTTGCCTTTAAATTAATCGAACTGTTTGAGATAACTAGAAGTAACCAATTTGCTCTTGTTAAATTTCGCTTCAAATTTAAGAGAATGATTAATTGAACTATATGTACTTATTATTTTCCTTATGTTATGTAATTTGTAACTAGAATTGATGAAAGAAGAAAGAAAAAAAAAATGCATCATGAGTAATTAATCATGGACCTGGAAGGACAAGGGAGAAAGAAGAAGGACAAGGAGAAATAAGGAGGAGAAAAACAAATATTAAAAAAATAGCTACCTTAACCATAGGGGTAGATGATGATGAAAAAAATAAATATTAAAAAAATAACATATATATATATGATGATGATGATAGCAATAGATATATATATACATAGCCACATAGCTGCCTCGTGATGATGCAGATCATAACCACACACATTTCTTTGATATTTTTAACCTTAAATAAAGAAATTATAAATTATTCTAATACTAACAATTTCATATAATTAAGTGGTCACACTTGCTGGCTCTGAAATAACAAATGAATATCTACTAACATGCACTAATACATGTTAAAATAATTAAATATTTAAATCATAAAATTAAATAATAATATATTTATAAAACATGTTCTCTGTTAGTGATATTAAAGAGAGGAGAGTTAATTTGATGTGTTTAATTAATGAGAAAAAGAGAGGAAAGTTAATTAGATGTGTTTAATTAATGAGATAGATAGGGGGGCTCATGAGATCAAGAAAGGGAAATGTTGGTTGAACTAATAACTAAATCAACACAAGTAATTATTTTGGGTTCTAAGATAAGTTGGCCACATTAACCATAGGGGTTGAGAGTTTCGATGTGGGCTAAGAATTTATGCGAATCTATTGCAGATCATGGATGTATGTGATCAACGGGCATGGATGTATAACAGAGTAGCACCTAATCGTCAAAGGCTAACAAATGAGTTCTTATGTGGAGTTGAGAGTTTCATATATTATGTATGTGCCTGACCACAATTCACGCGGGATAATAAAACCTTAAGGTGTCTATGTGTTAAGTGTCGATGTAAAAAATTCTTAAGTGTGGATGATGTGACATTGCATCTTTATCAGATGGGATTCATGGCCCATTACTATTACTGGACATGCCATGGGGAAGAGGAGCCCCCCATGGAATCCCAGGTGCGAACGGAGGCTGGTGTATATAATGAAGTCCAAGGGGTTTCTGAGGATAATCCAAATGCATATGATGCAATGGTGATGGATGCTGCAGGTCCTTCTGTTAGAGCCCATATTTTGGAGAACGAAGAAGAAGAGCCCAATGTAGATGCGCAAGACTTCTATGAAATGTTGGATAATGCAAGAACACCTATATATGATGGTTGCACTACTCACACAGAACTTTCTACAGCGATGAGGATGCTTAGCATTAAGGCTGATTTCAACTTACTTGAGCAATGCTATAATGCTTGAGTGCAACTAATAAATGAGTTGATACCCGAAGGCAACCGGATGCCCAAGGACTTTTACAGGATAAGGAAAATGGTTTCTAAGTTAGGCCTTGGGTTCCAAAAGATCGATTGTTGTGTTAATATGTGTATGCTCTATTTCAAGGATGATACTAATGCAATCGAGTGCAAGTTTTGTCATACCCCATGATATACAAGCCGCAAGGTAGGACCTGGGAGGCGAAATGATGTTCCAATTAAACGAATGTGGTATTTACCTATAACACCCAGGCTTCAGAGGCTTTATGCGTCGAAGACAACAGCTAGGGAGATGAGATGGCACTATGAAAACCCACGGGAGCCAGGTGTGTTGTCCCACCCATCTGATGGAGAAGCATGGAAACACTTCGATAATGTGCATCCTGATTTTGATTGTGAACCACGTAATGTCAAGCTTGGGTTGTGTGCTGATGGCTTTACACCGTTTGGTCAATCTGGAAAAACCTATTCATGTTGGCCCGTGATTGTCACTCCTTATAATCTTTCTCTATGGATGTGCATGCGACAAGAGTATTTGTTTCTTACAATAATCATCCCTAGTCCTCACAATCCAAAATCCAAAATAGATGTGTTCCTACAACCTCTCATAGACGAGTTCAAAATGTTATGGGATATTGGCATGCCAACATATGATATTTCACTAAAACAAAACTTTCAGATGAGGGTTGCACCGATGTGGACTATTAATGATTTTCCCGCCTATGGCATGTTATCAGCTTGGATGACTGTAGGTAAGTTAGCATGCCCGTATTGCATGGAGAATTCAAAAGCATTCACGCTTAAGCATGGTCGGATGACATCATTTTTTGATTGTCATCGAATGTTTTTGCCCATGAATCAGTCGTTTCAAAGGAACCGAGATGCTTTTGTTAAGAATAAGGTTGAGAAGGGTGGGCCTCCCCCACGTTTGAGCAGTGATGACATATGGGGTCGAGTTTTGGCATTGTCAGAAATAATTGAAACAGGTCCAATTCGCATGCAAGGATACGGGACATACCACAATTGGACAAGGAAAAGTATTTTTTGGGAGTTGTCATATTGGAAAACAAATCTCATTCGCCACAATTTGGATGTAATGCATATTGAGAAGAACGTATTTGATAATGTTTTTAATACCGTGATGGATGTCAAAGGTAAGACAAAGGACAACATTAAGGCTAGGATGGACATAAAAGAGAATTGTCGACGTAAGAAACTTGAGTTAGTGGCACAAGGCAATGGCAAGCACTTAAAGCCAAAGGCCAGATATGCTCTTGACGTGGAACAAAGGAAAGTATTGTGCGAATGGGTATATCAATTAAAACTTCCTGATGGGTATGCATCTGATTTGGCTCGTTGTGTAGACATGCGAGAAGCAAAGTTGCATGGCATGAAAAACCATGATTTTCACGTTTTCATGGAACGCCTCCTCCCAATTGCACTAAGAGCACTCCCAGACCCTATATGGAAGCCTCTAGCAGAGTTGAGTCAATTCTTTAGGGAATTGTGTTCTTCAAGTCTTAGGATCGATAAGTTGGAAATAATGGAGGAAAACATTAAGATAACCATTTGCAAGCTGGAGCAAATTTTCTCACCCGGGTTCTTTAACTCAATGGAGCACTTACCTATACATCTAGCTTATGAGGCACGTGTTGGTGGTCTAGTGCACTATCGTTGGATGTATCCATTTGAGAGGTAATTACAATGACAATATTATACAATATCCTTTTTTATGTGACCTATAAACTTGAGTTAATATATTTTTATTTACCCAATAGGTTTTTACACACATTGAAGTGTAAAGTTAAAAATAAAGCACGTGTGGAGGGATCCTTTTGCGAGGCATACATCACAGAAGTAATCTCCACTTTTTGTTCACATTATTTTGGACCTAATGTACAATCAAGGATCAGACGAGGTCCACGAAATGATTATGGTGTTGACCTATCGCCAGATCATTCAATTTTTTTCCATCTTCAATCGTTCTGGTTGACCATCAGGTGCATATAAAGATCGATTATTGGATGATCAAGAAATAGATCATGCCACATTGTATGTTCTTCTAAACTGTGACGAGGTCCAGCCATACATTAAGTAAGTATTCACTCATATTCTTGGTATTACAAACTTTAGGTTCCTCATTTGCATGTATGATTAACATGGCCTCTATAAATGCAGTTTATTTGTGGATTCTATTAAAGTGGATGCACCACACATGACTGAAATTGATGTAGATAAAAGGATAGAGATTGATTTCTTAAAATGGTTCAAGAAATACGTAAGTCTATATTAAATTACTAAACGTATTGTCGTTGCAAATATAAGAATTATGCCATGTATTTCATATGCACAGGTGCATGATCCAACTAATGAGATTAATGATCAACAAATACGTGACATGTCATGGGGGCCCTCTAGAATGGTGCATGCGTGGCCTATGTACATCATCAACGGGTACAAGTTTCACACAAATTCATGGAGTCAAGGCAAGTCAACAAGAAACAGCGGAGTTTGCACTAGAGGGTCAGTATACGGACAACCCGAAGATGACTATTATGGTATACTTCAAGAGGTAATCCAATTGGAATACTCAGGATTACCAATCAAACAAGTGGTATTGTTTAATTGCACATGGTTTGACCCGACCCCTAGACGTGGGACTCGAATACATCATCAATATGGAATAGTTGAGGTTCAAGCTAATAGGAGGTACAATCGGTATGATCCTTTTATACTTGCCTCTCAAGCGCATCAGGTTTATTATGCTTCGTATCCATCCCGACAATGAAATTTGGTAAACTGGTGGGTGGTCATTCGAGTTAAGGCTAGGAGCACAATTCACGCCCCAACTATTGAGAGACCAAGGGATGCATATCAGGCAGATGAGGAAATGTCAGTGCAGCTGACTGTAGTTGGAGACGAACAACTCGACACCCTTAGAGATGAAGTTGGTGAATTCGAATAGGTGGATGAGTACTCCTTCGATCAGAACCTTGCTGCGGGTGATGAACAGTTAAACAATGAAGAAGTCGAAGATGAGGACGAAGTTGAGGATGAATGTAACAGCCCACCTTCTCGAGCATGTTATGCCTTAGGAAATTTCGCCTATTTTTTTTTAAAAAAAATCCATTATTTCTGAAGTTCCCTAAGACCGTATCTAGTGCTAAATGAGATATCTAGGCTAGAAAATAAATATAAAGCGGAAGCTGAATCGAATCTGCTCATGGCAATGCATAATTTAATAACTGTACATGGCATTTAATACAAGTTAATACCTAAAGCGTTTGACGATAGAATAATGTACACAAATCTTAAGCTAGTCATAATATGATATGGTACATTTACTCGCATCTCGATGTCTCGTGTCACTACACATCACTAATCTCGAAATCATCTCTGCAAGTCTCGGCTGGAACGTTGAATGTTCCAGAGGTGAACCCATGTTAGATGATGAACCATCTAAGTAAGGATACCAAATGCAATGTCATGAGTGTATGTAATGTCTTTCATCGTAGGTGTCAACTGCACCCCTCATGTTGCCTATCATTTTAGCGGCCACCTTTTTCGAAGTCGGGGTGTATGGTGCACCCTTGATAGGACAGCGGTGCCAGTTCGTACTCCCTACGGCCTCATATGCGTGTGATCAACAGTATCATTGTGTATGTATGCATTTCATAATCATGTTATTGATGCAGTCTACGTGATGATTTCATATCATAGCATGCCAATATGATAAAAGCATTTTCAAAATTACATCTATAACTGTATTAAATTCAAGCAGCATACTTACAGCTAATTTGTCTTGAACTACGTGCCAAGTGGCTATTCCTTAATCTCCTTGCTCACAAGGACTCATACAACATAAATTTATTTTTAGAACACCATTTACTATTTTTCAGAATTTTTTCTTTTATTTCTAAGTTTTATCTCTTCGAAATTACACCATAATTATCTAGTCTTCATAAAAATTTAATCTCTTTTTACCAATATTCCTTAAGTAATATTCCTAATATTCTGGAATTTTCTTGGAATTTTCTAACTTAAATTCCTATTTTTCCCTTATTTCATAATAGCTAAATATGTAATTATTACATAATAATTACCTAATATTTCATTTTATTCAATTTCTTTTCACTAATATATCTTAAATAATACTTATAACATTCTGGAATTTTCCTTGAAATTTTTCTGAATTAAAATCTTATTTTTCCCTATTTCCATAATAGAAAAACTACTTAAATAATTAATAAATTCAACATTTCCAGAAAATTTCTTCACCAATAAATCTTAAACAATATTTCAGATTTAATAAAAAAATTTCAGAATTTTATTTCTTCTATTTTATTTTATTTTATTTTCTTTTATATTTCTTTTTCTATCGGGCGCGTGCCAGCCTCGCACATTCTTCCTACTCACGGGCGCATGGCTTCACGTGCCGAACTGGTTCTTCTTCTCTGGCGAGAAGCTTCGTTGCGGGCCGGCGATTCGACCTCTAAACCTGATTTTTCTTCACCTAGCCCCTAGATCTTGACATTACGAACATAATGGTGCAAAAATTAGTAAAAAAAGAGGTCGATCTTACCTTGAATCGGCCGAAATACTCCTCGGCTTTGGCGAAGTCACGACTTTCCGGCGACTCTTGGATCTCCCTCTTCACTGCTTCGTTGGCCTCCAAATTTTTCAAAAATGATGCCCACAACCCAAAGACCAAGACCCCACTCACCAATCTCTCAAACACTTACTCAAACGCTCGATCTAAGCTTCGCAAGTTTCGGATGAAATAGGCAGTCTTGGAGCGGCTATTTATAGCCTGATTTCAACGTGACTCGCTTCCCCACCATTGGCCACACGTCCCCGAGGCCACTCTAGCTTCATTTCGGCATTTAATGACCCCCTCTTGCCCTGAAACCCATTTGCAGGCGCGGCCATGGTCTGGCCGCACGCTGCTTCTGCAAAATCCGGATTTTCCAGATTTTTTTTAATACATATATATTACATATATACTTACATTATATTAATCATATTATTTTCATTTTCTTATTTATATATTTATTTATATTTTACATATTGTCATAAGCATACTTAAGGTAAATTTAATTAAACCAAATTAATTACATACACCTAATAAATTATTTAACATAACTTAATTAAATTTATTTATAAAACTTAGGGTATTACAATGAAGATGAAGACGAAGAGGAAGAGGAGTATAACGATAAGCAGTCAGAGGACATAGAATAACTACATAGGTGATAGTGAAAAACTACAATCTTATCCTTACATTTAATCTGTTAATTCAAAAACACAATTTTAAAAACGAGTTCATGGATATAACATAAACCATTGTTCTACATGATAAATCATATTTTATTTTGAAAGTATTTAGAAGTTGTTATCACATGCTTACTAACTGTTCTTTGCCTTGTATGACAGAATATGACACACAGAGGCCAGTCTATGCGAACTCGCCAGTTCAGACAGAGTGATGGCGAGGACCACATTGATACATCTTACACCCTATCTTTAGCTTATTTATTACTTTGCAAGTCAAACTTTTCACAATCACTTTTTTTTTTTTCACAAGGGGACATTTATCTCCATCGACAGAGATGAGATTTGATTCCCCTAGCCCACAGACACCCCACCCCAGCTATGACGGGCCTTCTTCCACACCCACGGCTACCCCTCAAAACCGTCACATGATACGTCCGTTAGGTTCCTCGTAAGTATTCCTTATTTTTCTAATAAATTTTTACTTTAACAAAGAAATTTTCATTTTAGCACATGAGTTCACAAACATGTCTTTTAACAAATTTGATAACAATTTGTGCAAACGAGATATTTCTCGAATCATCCAAAGTAAGTTTGAGGGGCCGTACCCAAGTTGGAAAAAGACAAACCCTGAGGTCAGAGAAATATGGTTTGGCGAATTTAAGGTAATGTGTTGTTTTAGTATATCTATGAATGATGGTTTGCTTTATCAATGTCTAAATTTAATTTGATTTCCAATCAAGTGAATGATATGGTTGTGACTTGTAAAAAAGTTATTCATATTCACAATAAAACAAGACTCTTGTCATTAATATCTTCATACTGTTGGTAGTATGCAATATTAGAATATTTTTTTATTATCTGTATCTATGTTTTTTCTAATTCTTATATCCATTTTTTTATGCCTAACTGTGTCAGTGATTAGAAACATATTCTATTCAAGAATTTTTCTTAGCACGTGTATTATATGAGTTAATTGAAACATTAATTTTTTTTAGCACATATTCTTGCTTTCATTTTGTTTAATTTTTTTTTGTAACTTTTATTTTATCTTAACATTATAGAAGAACTGGTCCTGGGATAGTGAATTGGAACATCAAATCAGGATTAATTTTGAAAAGACTGCTTCTGATCGTATGACGAACATATTGTTTCGTGTCCGTAAAGATTTGACTAAAAAACCAGGTTGGATGTATCCGTCTGTATTTGAAGCCCTAAAAGAGTACTGAAATTCTGCAGAATTCAAAGACAAGTCTGAAAAGGCAAAGAAAAATCGAGCTTCAGATGTCAGGGGCAGTATGCATGCTTGTGGTTCCATTCCTATGTCGGAGCATAAGAAAAGACTAGTAATATTTAATATTTTTTATTATTTT
Organism: Diospyros kaki; assembly: GCA_036245055.1. Classification (NCBI taxonomy): domain Eukaryota; kingdom Viridiplantae; phylum Streptophyta; class Magnoliopsida; order Ericales; family Ebenaceae; genus Diospyros; species Diospyros kaki. The sequence goes on from BSEG01000016.1 coordinate 40,393,751, forward strand.
TATTTTACTTAATTATTTTTTAAGAAACAATATTTTTTGCATGAACACATTTTTTTTCCTTTGCAGTCACACCAATTTGGTCGTCCACCCACACAGGCTGAGTTGTTTCTTGCAACACATAGAAAGAGAGACAGTTTGGGATTTGTTGATAGGAGGTCCGAGGATACTTATGTAAGTATACATTATTTGTGTCTTTTTATATTATTCTATTATGGTCAATTGACCTTTTGATAATAAAACTTGTGTCATATATCTATGATGCTTGCAGGTTGACTTCCAAACGCGACAACAAGAGGCATTATCACAAGCATCGGCATTTGGCCAGCCAGAAAATAATGGCGTTATCCAGCCTTCGCAGCCAGTTATTGATGAGAGATCAATAGGTTAGAGGTTACGGGTGGCAAGAAAAAGGGTCGCGTCTATGGGATGGGGTTAGAAGCGTATGCCATACCTGGTTCCTACTACCTACCACCGCTACCGCCACTGTCGCCGTCATCGAGCTCATTGGCAGAGCAAATTCAAGAAGCTGTTAGGACAGCTATTGAACCTTTTCATGATCGTCTGTCAGCCCTTGAAGGTAGGTTGTCTCCCCTGCCACCGTCTTTATCATCACCGCCCCTGGATCCTTCAGATCATTAAAAAGATCCGTTATTTGTATAGATGATAGAATTTATTATGTATTTTTACTATTTATGGACGTGTTATTAGTATGGATGATAGATTTTATGATGTATTTTTAATATTTATGGATAATGTGTATTACTCTATGGATTTATTGTATGGTATGGATGAATTTTTTTAGTTCGTATATGTGTTTATCACGTTGAATTTTAAAATTTTTTAAAAGAAAATTAAATTATTATTTTTTAATTATATTTAAATTTGAGCTAGATTTAGAGACAAAAAAATCAATCTCAAAATCCCTCTTAAAAATTAACATAATGGAAAAATCCGTCTCAAATTTAAGAGGGATTTTTTCGTCTCTAAATTTCAGATAGATTTATAGACGGAAAAATCCCTCTCAAATTTGAGACAAAAAAATCCATCTCACAACCCCTCTCAAAATTGAGATGGATTTCAAGACAAAAAAATTCGTCTCAAATTTGAGACAAAAGAAATCCGTCTCAAATTTGAGATGAAAAATCTGTCTAAAAATCCCTTTCAAATTTGAAACGGATTTCGAGACGGAAAAATCCGTCTCAAATTTGAGATGAAAAATCCGTCTCAAAATCTCTCTCAAATTTGAAACGGATTTCGAGACAGAAATATCCATCTTAAATTTGAGACGAAAAAATCCGTCTTTAAATTCGTCTCAACTTTGATATGGAAAATCCGTCTCAAAATCTCTCTCAAATTTGAGACGAATTTCAAGACGAAAATATTCGTCTCAAATTTGAGACAAAAAAATCCATCTCTAAATCCGTGTTAAATTTGAGATGGAAAATCCGTCTCAATATCCCTCTCAAATTTTAGACGAAAAAAATCCGTCTCTAAATCCTTCTCAAATTTGAGATAGAAATGGTAGTCTCAAAATCCTTCTCAAATTTGAGACGACAAAATCCGTCTCAAAATCCGTCTCAAATCAGTCTCAAAATCCGTCTCAAATTTTGTGAGGAGCATTTCTGCGACGGACTAAAATCCGTCTCAAACCAAAAATTCATCTCAAAATCCGTCTCTAAACAGCTGTTTTCTTGTAGTGTTATTTGTCTACTGCAATGTTTTTATTTAAGTCTTTGTTATATTATGATTTTACACTTGCAGTGTTGCCATATTACTATAACTGTAATACCTCATGTTTGTATGAGGTTGTCACGTAATTTATGCAAGTCTTAAATATTGAAAAATTGATTTGATAGTAATTATAAATACTGAATCGACTACATAGAATGTCTCGGAATGAAATTATCTAAGGAAAATTTTATGGTATCGATGAGCGTTTCGAGATAAGATTTATGGTATCGAAAAAAATCGGATCGGGAACAATTTTCGGTACAGCTAAAATACAGCGACTATTTAGGCTACAAAATCGAATCGTTGTAGGAGACTCCCGAAAAATCAACAGAACCCTAGGGGGGCTTCGATTTTGCGTAATGAGCAACCCTTCAGTGCTTTCGAGACTAAACAAAGGTCCCGACAGAACGCAAAGGCGAAATTGTCTATATCAAGTAAAATTTAAGTTATTAATTGTGGATTTTCGATATTGTAATGCAAATTAATTTAAAGTTTAAGGGCATAGTTGTAATTAAGGAATTGCACAAGTGTAATAAGGATGAAATTTGAGATTTAATGTGTAATTTTTCTATTATGATAATGTAATATGTAAGTATATATATGTAGTCATATGCGTGTGCGCGTGAGTGGCTAATGGTCAGCTTCTGTGAAACTTTAATGGTCGAGATTTTGGCTGCAAAATGAGGAGATTATGGCAGCATGAATTGATAAAATAAATCTGTAAGAGGTATGGACTAGGTAGCATATGAAGATTTGAGGGATTTAACAATTAATATTATGTAAAATATATATATGTGCATTTCGTGGAGAGCAAGCAACAGTGTGCCTATAAATTAGATGAGGCTTTGGCCGATTGGGAGAAGCATCAAGAGGAGATTGAGAGAGAGAGAGAGAGAGAGAGAGAAAGAGAGATCAAAGAGTGCGGGAGATGGCTCGTTGTAGCCGCAAGCTCCAAGCGGCCATGGCTGCAAGCTTGAGCAAAGCAGAGGAGGCCGACAAGTTGAGTAGCGATGGCAGGCTGGGGGCAGCCTCGAGATCAGCTAGAGGCCGCCAATATGAGCCGCAACCGCAAGTTGAAAATGGCTATAGCCAGGCCAACGGCTGGGCGCAGCAGCAAGTTATGCAGGGGAGGCCGATCGCGGTAAGGAGGTGATGCGGGCAGCTGGTGGCGACCGAGGGTGGCCAGTGGCCAGTGGCGGCGAGTGGAGGCCCAAGCGGTTCGAGCTGGTGCGTGAAGGTGGAGCTGGGCGGCGGGCTGAAACTGGTGCGTTGCAGGCGGGAAGAAGAAGAAGAAGAAAAAGAAAAAAAGAATAGAAAAGAAAAAGAAAGAAAAAGAAAAGAAAATAGGGAAATGATAGGGAAAAAATTCAATAAATATCCTAAAAAAAATAGGATTTAGAGATTTATTAATATTCCAGAGATTTTGGGTGAGAAAATGGTTTGGGTGCGCATTTCGAGGATATGACACGCATACCGAGAAAGCTTGAGGGGCTAAATCAAGGTGAGTAAAATTTTCTAAAATATTTTAGAAATTCAAAAATATTATTTTATGAATTTTCACAGTGAAATATTTGAGAAATATTTAGTTTGGATTATTGAGGGAAAATAGGAAGAAATAGAAAGAAAAATAAAGAAAATGCAAGAAATTATGAAAAAATAGGTTTTAATACTTATTTAAATAAATATGGTGATTAGGATGCTTTAAGGCTAAAGTTGAAGTGACTTATGCAAATTTTGAGGTTGGCACGCAATTTAAGGTAATGCACAAATTTCGAGACAAACACGAATATTGAGATAGCTCGATAAGTTTGAGAAGGTAAGTGATACTTCCCAACTGGATTTAGTTTTATAAAAAATGCTCGGTTTGTAAGTGAATTATGCTTCAAACCTCGATCCTCGTAAATGTTTTCATTATATTGACATACCCTGATATTTATCCATCACGTAGACTGCATACATGACATGACTATGGAATGCATATATGCACGTTGATATCATTGATCAAGCGCATTGTAGCCGTAGGGAGTACGAACTGACACTGCTGCTTTACCAAGAGTGCACCCATACACTCCGACTTCGAAAGAGGTGGCCGCAAAAATGGTGAGTAGCATGAAGGGTGCAGTTGACCCCTACGATGAGTAAGACATTGCATACATGCACGAAATATGTTTTATGTACCCTTACTTAGATAATTCATCATCTAACTTGGGTTTTGCCCCTGCAATATTCGATCGTTCTAGATGGAGATTGTAACAGAAACGAGGATGAATGAGAGATGAAATGACACTTAGCAGAGTGCATGATGAATGGGGTGTCGAGTTGAATGTATGTAATGTAATCCATGTATTTAAATTCTACTACTTTGAATTCTTAACGTTTTGAGGAATGATGATGTATAACCTTATTTAGGGTTAATGTTAGTTGAGATCTTATGCTTTGTATTAAGTTGAAGAACGATGATTTAAGAACTTATTTAATGTTAAAGTAAGATACCAGGTTTGTTGCTTGCTTCCGCATTTGATGTGTATAATGATTATTTTTCGAGAAGAAAATATATGGGAATTCTGGGACAGATTCGAGAAATGATGTGCTTTAGCATTAGTTTGAGAGAAAAAAATTTATTATTCCGGAATTGTCCTGAGTTATAACGCGCTCGAGAAAGCAGGGCATTACAATAAAAATATTCCTATTTTTATTGTTACAATATTCTTTTTTTTATTTTTAAATTATTTTGTAGTGCTCTCATTTTATTTTTGTGATGGTCTCCTTTTAATTATGTGTCATTTTTATTTTAGTTACGATGTGCTCTCACTTTATACTTGCGTAGCTCTAATTTTACTTTAAGGGTACTCTTTACTCTTATGGCGCTCCCATTTTAATATTGCTATGCTCCCATGTTACTCTTGGAGTGCTTATGTCTTGATCTTATGATATCCTATTTTAGTCTTATGGTACTCCTATTTTAATCTTGCAATGCCTTTGTTTTATTCTTGTGATGTTTTGATTTTACTATTACAGTGTTCTCGTTTTAGTCTTTTTTCGATGCTACCATTTTATTGTTATAGAGCCTTCATTTTAATTTTGTGATGCTTTTCCTTTACTTTTGCAATGCATCTATTTTAATCTTACGATACTCTTATTTTAGACTTACAATATTCCTATTTTACTATGATAGCGCTACCATTTTAGTTTTGTAATGCTCTTTTTTTTAGCTTGTAGTGCATTCATTTTACTTTTGTAATATTTGGGATAACTGTTCTTGCATGGCCCCCGATGCTTATGCCCTCGATTATGCTAGAAAAGATAAATCGCAGGTTGGGCCTATGACGTTTGTGTAAGGTGATGATCGAACTCGTAACCCACCAGATTGACACCGACATATTGCTCATCCAACTATTTGACCTAAGCCCTAGGGACTACTTTTGTAATACTTTTATTTTAGTCTTGTGGTGCTCTTATTTTACACTTATGGTGTTCACGTTTTAGTTTTGCAATACTACCATTTAATTCTGCTAAAGACATACCCAACCCCCTTACCTTTCATCATTTAATCATTTTGCCCCCTTAACTTAAACAAGGACCTATTATGTACATCAACTACTAATTTTGTAATAGTTACATACCTTAGTGCAGCAAGCATTGTGCATGAGTTACACATGGATCTGATATGGGCCCCAGATTGACCAAGCCAATGGGAACATGCCACGTGTCTCGATTTGCAAGAGAGGAAGAGGATTGACGGTGGATAACCGCCTAAAACGACAGGGGAGAAAGACGATCACCGGTGACGGAAGAGGAAGATGACCATCCGCCCACCTCTTAGTTGCTGGATCAACCTCCTACGCCATAGCGCCGCTGCTTGCCCAGCCCAATCGAAGCCATCGTCGTCTCCCAACCCCAATTGATGCCATTGTCGCCCCCAACCCCAATCGATGCCATCGTCAACCCCCCGACCCAAATCGACGCCTGCGTTGCCCCCCCGACGCCATTGCCAACCACCCGCACAAGGAAGGCGAGCAAGCAAGCAACCACTTACCTCCCAAGTCGTTGGCCCATATTTGACCACCCTATGCCCAACCGCTACTATCGACGGGCCCCCGACCCTGGTTGAAGCCTCCCATGCAGCTGACGACCACCGACAAAGTGAAAGTGAGAGCGAGAGAGAGGCAATGAGCGGGAGGTCGCTGGCAACAAGGAAGGAATAAGAAGATGAAGAATGAAGATGAATATGATAGTGCTGCACGCATTTCAATCACGTGTGTAATACGCTCGCAGACCCAAGTATCTATTTGGTTCAAAATTGAAAGTTGAGGGGATTAATAGATCCTTATTTAAGTGAAAGGGGTAAAATGATTAAATGGTAAATGATAAGGGGACTAGATATGCCTTTAACCTTTTAATCCTTTAGTGCTCTTATTTTAGTCTTATGGCATCTCCTTTTTAATCTTATAGCACTCTTATTTTAATCTTGTAGTACTTCTATTTTAGTCTTACAATGCTCTTATTTTACTATTGCAATATTAATATTTCAGTTTTATAGTGCTCCCATTTTAATATTTCAATATCCTTATTTTAGTCTTATCGTACCTCTATTTTAATTTTATGAAGCTCTCATTTTATTTGTTGATATTTCTATTTTATTCTTACCGTACTCCCATATTATTGTTTTGGAATTATTTTTTGGTTGCACTGCAATTTTACTTTTGCGATGCTTTGATTTTATCATTGCGATATTCCTATTTTATTATTATGGTGCTCCCATATTACTCTTCTTACAATACTCTCATTTTACTTTTGCGATGTTTTTGTATTACTTTCACAGTGTTTTAATTTTTCTTACGATATTTGATCACCCCTCATTATCATTAGTGGCAAGCATTGTCGTCGACATCTTTGTTCTCTTTCGCGTGCTTGAAGGTTAGGCTGGTGTTGTCATCAACACCAATGATTGTGAAGATGACATCAAGCTCGACGACAATGACAATGTCACTCTCGTCTTTGATATTTAAATTGGTATTGTCTTTTGATTTATATTTGTTGTTGCCAAAATACAACAATTAAAATTTGTGATATGTGGGATCCACTCGAGCTTGATGTCGGGTGAAGTTGGGTTGCCGTTAGAGATGCTGTCATGAGAGAGTTTGCTGTTAAGATGCTCGCCACAAGGATTCGTCTCAAGTTTTCGCCGCCACTAGCCTTTGCCACAAGCTCTTACCATTAGCCCTTTGTCACAAGCTCTTGCCACTAGCCCTTGCCACAAGCTCTTGCCACTAGCCTTTGCCACAAGCCCTTGCCACAAGTTCTTGCCACAAGCTCTTGCCACTAGCCTTTGTCACAAGCCCTTGCCACAAGTTCTTGCCACAAGCTCTTGCCACTAGCCTTTGCCACTAGCCTACAAGCTCTTACCACTAACATTTGCCACAAGCTCTTGCCACTAGCCTTTGCCGCAAGCTCTTGCCACTAGCCTTTGCCACAAGCTCTTGCCACTAGCCTTTGCCACAAGCCCTTGCCACAAGCTCTTGCCAGTAGCCCTTGCCACAAGCTCTTGCCACTAGCCTTTGCCACAAGTTCTTGCCACTAGTCTTTACCACAAGCCTTTGCCACAAGCCTTGGCCACAAGCCTTGGCCACAAGCTCTTGCCACTAGCCTTGGCCACAAGCTCTTGCCACAAACTCTTACCACTAGGTTTTGTCACAAGTTTCTCCACTAGCTTCGCCGCTAGGTTTTACCTTCGCCGTTAGGTTCGCCGCAAGACCTTGCCTTCGCCACTAGGTTCGCCGCAAGGATTTGACCCTGTTGATGCTCAAAAAATGTGTTAGAGGGCTTGCGGAAATCTTTCTTGCGAAGACCCTCCGATGCCAAAGTCAGTCTCGGATCCCAATGACTATTCACGAAAAAATAGTAAAAGTGTATTCAAAGTGACCAGTTTTACCGAAGTTGGAAGTCCTCATCAATGTCCTGTAGTTAGATATTTATAAGGCAGGGTTCTCAAGGGTGTCTGGAGCCGACACGTGGCGATTTACTGAATGGGTTGAATTTAACAAAAAATAGAGAAATTATTACGAAACTGTAGCGGGACAAAAAGAGGCCGCGAGGACGAGTGGCCGTAAGGCTTGAACCTTGCGACCCAGCCATGTTGCTTACGGCCACCAAATGGTCGCAAGGAGTGTTGGTGGCCACAAGGCTCAGCCTTGCGGCCAGCCCCTGCGGGGGCCACGGCACTCGCGGCATGCAGCCGCGAGGCCGCTTGCGGCAACTAGCTGCAAGCGTGCTCGCGGCATGCAACCGTGAGCTGCTTTTCTTGAGCAGCCGCAAGGCTGGCCTCGCGGCTAGCCCATGCCGCGAGGCTGGCGACAATTTGCCGCCAGCCTTGCTTATTATTTATTATTTTATTATTTTTTTTATTTCTCAATTTTTTTAATGGTACAACAATATTGTCATTAGGTAATGACAAACTCTTTTGATAGAGATGATGTGCTTGAAAACTAATCTATCACAAACATAAAAAAATTATTCTCAATCTTCAAATTCGATCGACCGTGATTTATAGACCCGTAGTGAGGAGATAAGCCAAAATATAAAAAACAGAACAAAATAGAACGAACACAAGAAATTTTTTATGTGGTTCGATCAGAACGATATCTATTCCATGATTGTTATTTGGTTATTTCGGTAGAGTAACAATATTTTATTCTTGTTGTTCTCTTTTTTACAAAGGCATTTCAACTCTTATTTATAGTAATGTGTGTTTACGACTGCATAAAATACAAAAGTATAAAGATGATAGAATGGGGAACGAGTCGCCCTTATCTTTTGCATAAAATCTAGAGTGAGATTCTCATTACGAGGGATTTGGTTTGCTTTAGATAAAGTGAGTGGGTCCCTGCCTCCGATTATTCAATAATAATGTTGTTATGCGAGCTGAATAGTTTGAGCGGCGAGTTGAACTGTTGGTCAGCGAATTAGAAGGATTGCTGAGAGTTCGTTGGGTATATCACTGAGAGCTCGTTGAAAACATTGCTGGGAGCTCGCTTGGATCCGTGACTTGAGCTCTGGTTTTAGCGATGCGTGAGCTTATTCAGACGAGTTCAGCTTGGGCCGATCTATTAGATTGAGTCTAACCTATAAAAAATGGTTTAGGAAACACATATAACAACTATATATTTCTACCCTTTTTTTATTTTTGTAAAATCTTATTCCCAAAATTAATTAACATAAAAAAACGAGACAAAGACATTAATTTCGGCATTAGAAAAAATTAATGTACAAAACGGCGTCGTAGACCCCGCAAACGGTCACTCCCAACAGCTGGCAGATTGAACGAACTCCTCTCTGAATCAGGAAGAAGGCTCCGCGTTTCATTCGCTCCCAAGCAAATCTTTTTCTTCCAACGACCATTTCAATCTGAAGAAACTCAAAGGAAGACGAAGATACATAGAAAAAAAAAAAAAATGTAAGGAGCTAGGAATCGATTCATCTCTCGATGCTTCGAACAACAGGTTCAGGATTACGTACCAAGAATCTAGATTGATTCTCAACAATGGTGGATGCGGAGAAAGACAAACATCCTCCTGAAAAATCCCGCAGTTTTGTCCGACAAGAAAATATCAGACACGACGGAGATCGTCGCCATTACCAGGATCGAGGTAGCGAGCCGGATTAGTCTCAAATCGAAAAAGAATCTCTATGACGGAGAGCGCCAAGAGAACGATGGCGCCACTACAGACGATTTGACTATGGATCAAGATGATCGGCCGGAAGCAAAGACTAGTACGGAGCCCGAGATCGACGACGAGGGGCCTAGGGCTGAAGCGGATTTGGAAGAGTCTCATCCTCCCCCTGATTACGGCCGAGTCTGTCAAGAGATAGATCTATTCATCTTGGCGGTGTCGAGCTCAAGCGGAGGAGACCCGGAACCGCCGGATGTTCCTCAATGCGTGGAGCAGTTTGCGGTTCTAGTTGAAGCGAAGATTGAAAGTTGTGTTTCGGTGAAATGGAGTCGGTTGCCGGAGGAGAACTCCTCTTCCTTCTTGGATGCTGTGGATCGAGTATGGAGGCTTTCGAATTCGCTCGCGAAGTTTTCGTTGGAATCGAAGTTCGCTCCGTGGATCAATCGAATCGGCTGTATTCTGCAACGATCAATGTCGTACTTGCAAGACGAATTCAGGTCGCTCCTCGAAGATCCAAAGCTTCTTGATTTTGATCTCAACCATGAATCCAAGACGAAGCAGTCGTCGTCCAACTCGAATCAGGAAGGAGATCCACCCTCGCCGGAGGAATCCGGCTCTGCCGGTGACAACAATTTTCCAGGATACTCGGAGGAGGTTATTTTGAATCTGAACAAACTAGCGAAGGCAATGCTAAGCGCAGGGTTCAAAACAGAATGTTTTCTTGTTTACATTGTGGCGAGGAGGACTGTATTGGAAAACACGGTGCATAAGCTAGGGTTTGACAAGTTGAGTATCGATGACGTTCAAAAGATGCAATGGGAACCACTGGAGAGAGAAATCGCATCCTGGAACAAATTGATCAAGCAGTATGTCGCCGTCATATTCCCCGGCGAACACAAGCTCTCGGAGGCGGTGTTCTCCGACAGGACGCCGGTTGCCGACCGCCTGTTCGGCAACCTCTCGTGGAGTGTCATGATCCAGCTTCTCAATTTTGCCGAAGCAGTGGCGATGACGAAGCGTTCCTCGGAGAAGCTGTTCAAGTTTCTCGATATATATGAGACCTTGCGAGATGTTATTTCAGCCACGGGTAATTTACACCATGAAGAAAGCGTGAACGAGCTCAAATCTGAAGCTTTGTTGATTTGTAGCCAACTCGGAGAGGCTATAGTTCTCACGTTCTGCGAGCTCGAAAACTCGATCAAGGCCTATACCGGGAAGACTCCGGTGCCCGGCGGCGCCGTTCACCCGATGACTAGCTACGCCATGAATTATCTGCAATACGCATTCGAGTACAGAGAAACCCTAGACCAAGTCTTCCGAGAGCACCAAACGATCCAGCGAGCGGACTCTGTCGGTGGATCGGACTATGAACACAGCGCAGCACGAGCCGGCGGCGGCCAGAACTCCAACGCTGATCAGACGGCAAAGCCGCCGCCGTTCGCCATACAGATTCACAAAGTGATGGATTTGCTGCATACGAACCTGGAAGAGAAATCGAGGCAGTACAAGGACACTTCGCTGAGCTTGATATTCATGATGAACAACGGGCGATACGTGATGCAGAAGATGAAGAGGTTGCCGGAGATAAGCAAGTTGATGGGCGACAACTGGACGAGGAAGATGTCGTCGGATCTGCGGCAGTACCACAAGAACTACGTGCGGGAGACGTGGGGAAGGCCCCTGAATTGCCTGAACCCGGAGGGGTTGAGCGTGAACGGGAAGGTGGTGAAGCCGGTGCTAAAGGAGAGGTTTAAGAGCTTCAATGCCATGTTCGAGGAGATTCACAAGACGCAAAGCACATGGGTGGTGAGCGACAACCAGCTCCAGTCGGAGCTGAGGGTTTCGATATCATCGGTGGTGATTCCGGCATACCGGTCGTTCTTGGCGAGGTTCAGCCAGACCTTCACGCCGGGGAGACAAACGGGGAAGTACGTTAAGTACCAGCCTGAAGATATAGAGACGTCCATTGAGAATCTGTTTGACGGGAATGCAGCGTCCACTGGGAAGAAGAAGCCATAGCCATACACACAAATATATATAATTAAATTGAACTCGATCGAATGGAACAGAAGGAATACCAAGCAAACAGCCTTTGATTCATTGATGATCTTGGATCGTTGCCTTGCTGAGATACCTATCATGAGTCATGACTAGGTACTCTTTTTCTCTTTAGAATTCTGAAATAGCAAATTAAGTTCTATTTTATATGGAAAGAATTAGGGACGTGTTTGTGGCATTTTAGTAACTAATTCAGGCTGTCTTGATCATACATGTTATATTTTTAATTAATGAAAGGCCAAGCTCATTTCCATAATTGCTCGTATATTTGATGTTATATGTCTGTCACGTTGGTTTATCACATCAACAATTAGAATTTGTTTGGTTCGATTTTAAGATAAATAGTAAGCTTAATTTTATGGATTTTTTTATGAAAAATTTATAAAATGTTTAGTATAAAATATTGAAAACTGTTTATTATTAGCTATTGGCTTCTTGAGAATCCAAAAATTCCTTTAAAGTGTTAATAAGAACTCAAAAAAATAAATTATTCTTTTTACTCAAAAAATTATTATTTATAATTTTGTAACCGAAGATTTGGACTTTTTAACGAACTTTCAATGGCAGAAAATAAGTAATAAGTTAATTAATACTAAACCCTTATTGATATGCTAGAATTAAAACTAAATAACAACTTTAATGATGCAATTGATAAAATTAAAAAATTGGATCTAAAAAGTAAAAACAAGGTAGAAGTTGGATTTTTATTTTGTAATAGTTTTTGAATTTTTCATTCTTTAAATTTTTTTCTGTTGACGTTTAGAATTGATCGACTGTAATTCATTAGCCTATACTGATAGAATGATCGCAGACACGAGGGGAAGACGCAATAGCACAATCAACAAATAATACACGAGAGTTTTTACATGTTTCAGTCAGAATGATACATAGTCCACGATTGTCTTCTGATAATTTTGACAGAGTAATAGTATGCATTTTTTCATATATGTATAATGATTTTTGACCCCTATTTATAATATGGGATCTTTACAATTTGTTGGAAGACTTCCAATTATAGAAGGGTAATTATTATAGGGATAATATGTCCTTATCAGCCTTCAAAAAATCAGGGGAAAAGGTTTCGCACCATCAGAGACCCAGCTTGCTACGAACAAGACAGGTAAATAGAATCTCCGATTATCCTACTTTTTGGTTCGTTTTGCGAGCTGATCGAATCAGCGAGTGAACTAGAGACATCGCTAGGAGCTCATTTGTTATCGCGGTCGGAGCTCGTGCTTTAACAATTATGCGATCTCACTGAGATGTCTTCAACCTTAGATTCATTGGTCCCGAGAGATTGGGCCAAATCATTGGGCTTCAACCCAAAACAATCCACGAAACAGCCCAAAACGGTCCAGAAAATGCCTGTAACACTTTCAAACTTTTCGTTGTTATTAAAATGCAATAATAAATTTATTTAATTGAAATTGTTGTTGTCAATTTGCCTAATTTCCAATAAATAAAACAATAAGAGGGTAGAGAGAGGTAATCGCGTAAATACTCTGATACTTAAATCAAACATTAAAGATTATGAAAACTATATTAAAATCAGTATTAAAGACGTATAATTTTTTGAATAAATGTCTATCTATTTATAAAGGAGTATGGAGTAATTCTAAGTAGTTTAAGATTATAATTATTACAAATAATATTTTGATTAATCTTAATCCTATTAAAATTAGGATTCTTACAGAGTATATATTGATTTTTCCTAATTTTGTTATAATTATAATTCTTATAGATAACGTATATTTTGACTTTTCTTAATTCTGTTACGATTAGAATTATTGCATGTATCTTAATTTTTTCTAACCTTGTTAGGATTATAATTTTTTTATCTTCTCGAATAAATTTTTAAATATCAAAATTATCGAGCTTGCACGTTACATGAGACTTCGCATACGAAAAAATTTACATTTTTTAGCTCACAAAATTATTTTAGACTTTTGTATTTTATTTTTTTTAAGTGACGCCCCTATCATAATTGCCCAAGTTGCCCCGCCCCAAAAGTTGGTAGAAATGTAAATCAGGATATATCTTCATTGGCCATGGCTCGATCCTTTGACCAACTAAGAGCCCTGCGAGCATCACCCAGCCAAGCACTTTGCGGGACACAACACTTTTATACTACTTTTAATCATTGCTCGAACACAATATTTTTATTATAAATTAAATTTAAACATAACACACGATATGACCTTACAAAAAATGTATTATTTCATCTGAGAGGATAAATCCAATAGATTGAGTCAAAAGGATGCTAACATAAAAATCAAACACATGTGGAGATGTATGCGAAATGTGCTGTGTTGCAATGTAAAGATTATTCATGAAACTTACCTTTTACATTTATGTTTATTTTTTTAAGAAAAATTATTGAAATAACACGTGGCAGAGAATGGTTAGACGGTTAAATTGGTTTATTAATAGCACACGCACAGGCAGATGTATTCTAAATCTGGCGTGTAAGCTCTAAGCAAACAAGCTGGACCGACAAACAAAAGTTCGTTTGCTGCGAGGTGGGATAAAGAAGCAGGATGAGATGAGATCCGCCGGATCGCGAAGAAGACGACTGTCGTCGATACGACATGGATTCCTGATGGCGTGTGCATTTTGTACCGGCGTTGGCCTCGTCGTCCTCACTCTGAGGTCCGTCGATCCTCCGCCATCGGCCGAGGATTTGCCCTCCGTTCTCAAGGAAAAGGTCGAGGCCTCCAGAGCCAAAGGATGCGCCACCGTCGAAGAAATGGGCGAAGACTTTGGCGGCGGATTCTGGGGGGAAAGTCTCAGAGTCAGAAGAATAATACATCGGCACTTCGCTCTCAATGGTACTGTTTACTTGCCTGCAATGACTCCATTTCTTGCTGGTTTTTTTTATTTTTGGTGTGCATTTGCCTGTTGGCTTATTTCTGGATAGTTCCTTCAATCTATACAGAACCTCCATGATCCATCCTTCTTCTTAACAAGAAGAACAGGTGAGGAGAAAGGACTTGTGATGTGCTAGGTTGAATTATCCCTTGCTCCGGCATGTCTTGAACCAACCAGCTTATCTATCCCAGTTGAGCAGGCTCCAGTGGTATTTGATGATGATTTTTCTGAAGGGGGGTAGTCCTCGGGGCTCTTCAAAGACCTGGTGGTATTATCCAATAATATCCTTTAATTCTTTCCCAGCTGTTCCCCATTGTGAGTCTAGAGGTTCAGTGCTCTCCATTAGGTGATACAATTCTGAGATTTCCCCATGGTGTTCCATTTTCTGGAGTTGTCTTCTGCCCATGGTTGGTCCTTAATTCTAGTTCCTCCTTGAAATTTCACCTCTGTGGCTGCCCACCAGAATCTGATAGTTGAAGCCTTAAAAGTTCATGATTATTTCCCCTAGCATTTCAAGCCACAGATCAGCCCCTTTTAATGGAAGACATAGCAGTTCAAGGTGAAGGACACCTGCCCAATTAGGAGAGTAATCTGATCACACCTATGCTCACAATGGAGACGAACCCCATTACCAATGGAGACTATAAAAGATTTACATTTCTCTATTTGAGGCCTAACCTTATGGCTGTGTGATTATGCATAAAGTTGTGGGTGCTGCCACAATCAATTAAAATTTGAATAGAATGCCCATTTACTGTTCCAGCTAATGTGATAGTCTTTGGGTTGGATTGCCCCTCTAGAGCATGATAGCTGATTTCAGGGGTAATGTTGGTTGAAGAGTCCTGTTTCTGTTCATGGACAGTCTCAGGGTCCTGCTCTAGTTCCTCGTCTTCTTCTAGTTCTTCCCCCATCAGAAACAGGTTTCTTGCCTTGCATCTATGGCCAGCGGTGTGTTTCTCTTCACAATTGTAGCATAGTCCCATTTCCCTCTTAATTCTCACATCCTTAGATGTAAGCTTTGTTATAGGCAGGGAACAGGTGGGGCTTGCCCTTCGGGTTGGTATTTGTGGTGCTGGCTTAGGAGCTGAAGGAGGGGCACCTAATATGGAGGGGCTGGTGGTGATCATAGTTCAAATAGGCTGTGCCTTAGGGGATTGAATTCTCATGGGGCCTTGCCAAGCCAAAAGCCATGTTATGGTGGGCAACAACCTCTCTCTGTATATCCGGCTTCAATCCATCTATGAAGCAGCTAATTAGAAAATCAGTTGGTAATCCCACTACTTTGGCGGATAGTCTCAAATTTTTTTTTTATGGTCTAATACACCACGGGTTTGAATTAGTTTTGATAGTGCATCCTTTGGATCATCATAAGCAGTATGGCCAAATCTAGTTAAAATTGAGGTTTCAAAATCACCCCAGGTACTTAACAAGTTACAGTACTGCATCCATTGAAACCAACTAGCAGCTGGTCCATCAACATGTAGAAATACTAGATCCAATTTCAGAGTATCAGGAATTGCATAGAATTCAAAATACTCACGGATCTTGAAGAGCCAATCCGAAATGTCCACACCATCAGATCTGGGGCATTCCACCCTCAATTGGGATCTGGAGTTGGATGTATTTGGTTGAATTGGGTTCTGGTAGATGTGTTCAAAGAGCAATGCAAAACTCTCTTGCATCTGCATCTGTAGTTGGATCACCCAGTTTTCAGTTGTGGCTGGCCATATTCTGAACTTCCACCAGAATTCGATTCTCAGTTGTAGCTTGACGTGGTTGCATCTCTGTTAGAAATGATTCCTTCATCTTGATACATTGCTGGGTTACCTTCTTCTCCATGATCATCTGAGTCTATTTGCTAGATTCTGTTGCCTCCAATCTGGTACTTTCAGCCATGTTGTCGGAATGTTGATCAGAAGTTGGATCTCCCTCAACGAGAGTACTGAGTTGATATGGCTTCGCTGAGATGGCAGTGATCACCCCTCAGGGTTTAGCGAGAATAGAAGAAGAAGAAGAAGATTTGAGAAGTAGAGAGCTCTGTAATCTTCATTCAAGTCTCACAATACACATGTTCACCCTTATATCCCCGTTTACAATTGCAGCCAAAAAACCCCTTGTGCAGCATCATGCAAGCCGTGTCCTCACTTCTAAGAACTTCTAGAGCTTCTGTTATTTACATCTTGATTCTTGAGACCTCTACAACAATAATTTGCGTAAGGGAAAATTGAGCAAAATCAGAGAAAAAACAGTTCCTCATTCAGCAATTCTCCAGCTTGTAGTCATGTCCTCTCCTCCTCTAACCGATAGTCTTGGTGGTGCCCTCCTCTCCCTTCTTCCTCTCCTTTGAACAATTAGTAAGTGGCCATCTCCGAGATTTGCTTCTGTTGTTGGGGAATGCAGGATTATCTCTGTGAGATATTAGACATTGACATCTTATATTGAAGTTCTTTGTAGGTACCAATGCTTGGTGTTTCTAGCGAGGGTTTTGGTGAACTAAATGATTACAGGATATTTCTGGAAATTATTTAAGTCTCAAATGTTGGCTTCTCATTTTTGAGTTTCATCCTTTGATGATGTTGAATGATTTTCCATTTTTTGTTCTCTTCTTCCATTAAGTAGGGGCTTCCTTCGGGCTACTGAAGCTCCAATCCAGTTTTAGCTATTGCCAGCTGCATGTACCAGAGAGGACTTATCCTTTAAGGTGAGTGGGAATGCCCAACCTGAGACCTACGCTTGCTTCAACCCAGAAGCAACGAACATGTCCACAAGACCATTACCCTCCGTGTATGTAACACGTTTCAAGTTCAATCCATTTTGAGATTTCATTACTTCGTAGAATATTTAGTTGATGCCAAACATAAACCACAGAAAGGAGCTATTGCTGAGAATGACTTTTCATTGGGAAAGAGTGAATGAAGAGTGCATTGTTCTTGACACGTTAATATGAATACCACATAAATTGTTATTGTTTTGATAAAGATTGACAAAGGGGAGGCTACCATTGTGGAGTAATTTGTGTGTAATCAGGCACTTGTGATGCATAGAGAAGAGAGTAGAGTCTGAAAGAGGTCGGTTGTGGACTAAGAATAGGCTAAGACCTGTCATAATTCATGAGCTAAGGGTTATTATGTCACAATTTAATGGGAGATAATGAACTATATTCTTACACTAATGATTCTCATTGCAGGTGCTGCTAGAATTCGGGACCTTCCTCCGGACCAGTTCTGCAGACATGGTTTTGTCCTAGGGAAAGCATCAGAGGCGGGTTTTGGGAATGAAATGTACAAGATATTAACTGCTGCTGCATTGAGTATAATGTTGAATCGGTCTCTCATAATTGGGCAATCCAGGCATATTGGTTCTCTCTCAAGCCTTTCTGTTTACGTTTTGATACATCTGATTTTGAAAAATGAACAACAAATAGCAACTTTAATCTTCTCTTATTTTAAGATATCTAATCTTCAGGAAAACCATTTTGTGGCTTAGCAAGAAATTACCATCTTGTGTTGTTGTTTTTTTTTTTTTTTTTGTTCTTTTCATGAAATTATTATACTATTGTTTGTTAGAGAGCAAACCTTGGTAGCAATAGTATGGTTGCTCCTTTGTGGACTAGAAGGTCATGGCTTTGAGATGTGGAAGTGGCCTCTTTGCAAAAAAAAAAAGAATAAAAATGAAGGGAAGATTGTGTACAAATGAAACCTCCCCACAATGTAATGAAAGGCACCACAATATATGTTTTTTTTTTTTTTTGTTTTGGTACAGTGAAATCTGTGAAGTGGATAAAGAACTGGAACAGTGGGTTAATTAAGGAATGCAAACTTGTAAGTCATTTGCTTAGATGTTCTGTGTATTTGTTCAGGACACGCCATAAAGTAGGCTAACTGGCTACTGGTGGCTTGACAGGGATTGTATTGGCAGTATGCTTTCAGCTTTGGAAGATCTCCTGTTATTTTGTATTCTTCAGAATTTTTTGGTGACATGAACATCCCTATGGATATATAGGAGTTTTTTTTTTTGTGATGTCTGCATTATTAAACTTTTCCTGGCACTGTACTTCAATGTCCTCATCAAGAAATAAATTAGGTTAGATGAGAAGTAATAATACAAATTTACTGTCAAACTGCTGCTTTATTGGTTTCAATCATTACTTCATTGAAAAATTGCAGGGGAAAGTATCCTTTCCAGGATTACATTTCTTATAGCAATGTTTCCTTTACACTGGGAGAAATCAAGCATCTATGGAGACAGAAAGGCTGTCTGACTAAATATGGAAGGCATCTTGTGATAAGGATTGACGATTTCCAAAAGCCAGCCCGCACAAATGTTCTTTGTAGCAACTGGAAGGAGTGGGAACAACCTATCATATGGTAAACTGAGAAGAATTAGAAGTTCTTAGCTCGTACTTACTTAGAAATACCTGAAATAATCACTGAACATACTGTGGCAGGTTGCAAAACACAACAGATGCTGTGGCAGCTCAATTTTTCTTGAAAAATATATACAGTGAAATGAGGAATGCTGCTACTGATCTATTTGGGCAGCCTGAAAATCTTCAACATAGGCCCAACACATTTGGAGAGCTGATGAAAGTTCTAATAGCTCCCTCGGAAAATGTTAAAGAGGCTGTGAACTCACTTCTTGGTGATGGGGTCAATCCTGACATTTCATTGCACATGCGAATGCTTATGAACAGGTATGTTAATAAACAATGCATTGTTGTTCAACTATGTTGAGGTCAGTAGAAGAGGACGTTGTTTGTTTTCTCTTAGTGCATTTATTCATTGTACTTATTAATATCACTAACAAATATAGACATCCATTTTTTGGAAGGAGTAGTGCTCTTTATAAAGGTTGGGAAGAAAAAAATTAGAGATCTATATGTCTTTCTTCTTGTCATTTTTGAATTAATAAATCATTGTGCTAAGCTTTTTGAAGTATATTTTTCTTGAGAATGTTTTTCTCTTCTATCCTTACATGAAATAAGAAAGGAAAAACACACATTTCATAAGGATTGGTAAACAATGGGCTGCATTAAGCTTAGGAAGAAGTTAATTAGAAATCTTAAAACAAAGGTTTAGGGAAAACAAAGAGATTTATTTTGAAATAAATTTCCTTAGCACTTTAAATTATTTAAATATTTATTTCTTTATAATTCTAAAAGTAAGCTAAAAATATCAAATTACTAAATAAAGAAAATGGGTGTCCAAAGTGCAACTAGAAAAGGCAGGGGTAATAGGTGGGCATAACCCCCCGCGCACCACTTTGCTCTATCCGTCATCAAGGCATGTGGCAAGTGCATATGCATTTTATCTTTATGAGGTACCGGGTCTTCTCACTCCTTATGTTGGTAACAATCCTGGATAATGCAGCTGCAATGCATTCTAATAGATCAACATCAACATGGGTTGATTGTATGTGTTGAGGCCTTTATCTCATATTGACAAATTGCCATGCCACAAGCCTAATAAATAGTTGGGTTATAAATATATGGAACTTCAATATGAAAAACTAGAATCCTCAATTAATATATGCTTCTAAAATTTGAATGCCAAATTGACTCTCTCAAAATTAGGAATTCACAACTTAGATTGTAGTTTATTAACATGATTCGGTCAATATTTGACTAAGATTCTATGTTTAGACATGCATACTGAACATGAACAATATATAGGAATTTAAACCGATGAGACTAGCTCTTCTGTTTGTTGTTTCAGGTCTTTGAGAACAGCGCAAGCAGCATTAAATTGCCTCAGAAAAGCCATGGAAAATCTGCAATTGGAATCCAAACCCAAGGTGGTTTTGGTTTCAGATACCCCTTCTTTTATAAAGGAATTCTCACAGAATATAAGTGAATTTGCAGAGGTAATGATAGGGCTTCATGTCTTAAAGTATGTTGCATGTCTAAAAAGAATGTCAAAATTTAGGAGAATTCCAAATTAGCATATTAGCCATCTTACAATTTTCTCACGTATCTTCGGAATGACTTCTAACTTCTGAGATGAAAAATCTTCACTTTGGTTTTGATATGTCTAAATGTTTCTATCCGTTTTTTGGTGTATCCAGGTCCTTCATTTTGATTATGAACTCTTCAAAGGAAATATTTCTGGTGCGGGTGCCGGGAACAACATAGATTTTAGAGTTAAGGATTGGGGCCCAGCTCCAAGATGGGTTGCATTTGTTGACTTCTTTCTTGCGGCTCGTGCAAAACATGCTGTCGTTTCAGGGGCTCACAGGCGTGTAGGAACCACCTATGCTCAACTAGTTGCAGCACTGGCTGCAGCATGCAAACTTGGTATTATCTCTGCCTCTATCTAAGTTTGTTCCATCCAAAAAGTAGTTTTGTTTCTTGACGCTTCCTATTTCAATTTTTAGAGGAGAATTCTTCTGCCAGTTGGAGTTTTTCCTTCTTCAGCAGCTTCCATAGTCCTTTGCTCTCTGAAGGTCTAGGAAACCAGGTCGGTTGGGGACACGTATGGAATAGATTTGCCGGTCCTTTAAGCTGCCACAACCAGTCGAATCAATGTGCTTTCACCCCATTGCTCCCGCCTGCTTGGTGGGATGGGCTTTGGCAGTCCCCTATTAAGCGAGATGTTAAGAGGATGCAAGCATATGGCATCCAACTCTCTGGTTTCGGCACATCTGATGACGACTACCTCCATTCATTCTGCTTCTCTAGGAAAAACGTCGTAAGGACTGTTCCACTAATATAGGAGTTGTAGTTTGCACGTCGATTTACACTTTGTAAGGGCCTTTGTGTAAGAATTAAGTCTTGACGAAAGACTACATCTAAACCTATAAATAAGAGTTTGGTTCTTTTTCTATCCCAAGAGGAAATCAAATTAACGTACAATTCTTTTCCATCATCAAGATCAAGGGGTTGAGGGAGAGAAATTAAATCCTTCACTCCTCTTCGCTTACAACGTTTGGTACATCTTGAGGTATTAATGGATCAAGATATGCTTTTTTTTTTTTTTTCTTCACACTATGTAAAAAACATAAAATTTCAAAGGAAAATATTACATTGTCCAATTGCATGACCCAGAGAATGATCGAATGCACTATTTTAACAATCAAATTACGAAAATACCTCTATCTGCTTTCTCTTCTCCCCTTTTAATGGTCACTGCTTCGCTTCACGTCGACTATCGTTGCATTCTCACTCTCTATTGCGGATAAGGAGGATGTAGCAATGGTCGACTACCATTGCATTCTCCCTCTCTATTGCGAACAAGGAGGATGTAGTGGCAGTCAACGCGAGGCGTTGCGTGGCGACTATGGAAAGAGGAGAAGAGAGAGCAAAGAGGAAGTGACCAAGGGTGTGGGGTATTTTTGTCATTTCACGTGTGTATGTGAAATTGAATATGAACCTCTCCAACAATGTAGTAAGGTCCAGTTTCAAAAGTCATGGATATGATATTTTGTGATTTATTGTTTCCTGCAGGAGTTAGATTATGACTAACGCTATCCTCCCCCTCTGAGATCTTCTCTTGGGCTTCCAACTTCTGGAAAATGTGTTCATTATTCTTCATTTATTATCGAAGGAGTCCTCCAACAAGTTAATTGATATTTGTTTGATGTTCCATTAACATGACGACTTTTCTCTGTTTATTGAAGCTACAGAGCAGACTTAAACCAACACATCATTGTATGGCTTAATCCCATTCCCATTGTGATAGGCAAATGGGATTTAATCCCTTTTCATGTTCATATGCATCCCCCGTCCAGCAGCCATCTGGAAATGATAGCATTCTATTTGCCCTACAGTCAACTGTTTTGGGTTCCACCCTCTTCCAAATTTGTTTATTCTTTCCCCTTTTTCTTTTCCTTTTGTGTTGAAGCCAATAAACATAGTATTCTTAATCACTATAAGGGGTGTGTACGGTCCGATTTAGTCAATTTTTGACATTTTCAATACGATAGATCCTTTGTGCAGTTTTTCTATCAAATTAGATCACAAGATACACAGAAACTACACTGCAAAATGTGGTGTGGTTCGGTGCGATTTTTGTGATTTTCTCAAAACATCTAAAATATTAATTTGCCCATTTGTGTGGTGTAGTTTTCACAGTTTCATAATTTTTTTCATCAATCATTTAGCCCATGAAACAAAATAAATAAAAGATTATATATAAACAATATTTTATTTATACAAACAATATGTTTTGGTTCAGATTGTATATATAAACAATCTATTGTGGTTTATGTATATAAACATTATGAACTAAAATAAATTATTTTATAATTATTTTATTATTATTATATTATACTCGATCGATTTGGTTCAAATCAAATCGAAAAATTTCGAACTACACGATTTGAGAATTTTTCAAATCATATCGGATCAACTCCCTTAAAAAATTGCACAGTGTGATATGGTTCGATTAGATTAACTTTCACGATTTATCAAATTTTTTGAGCACCCTAATCAATGTATGTGATATGATCAAAAAATAGTTATGTTTTAAGTACCAGTCATTATCATATAATTTTGTCTTGAATTTTTTTATTTTTTATATGGCAGCTCACCATTAATTTGTACCTCCGTGAGATTGTCCTTGTGATCATATTTTTGTAACGCAAGGAGTGATTTCTTCTTCATTAACATATGATACTTAATAAATAATTAATAAATTATTTTGTGTTAAATTATTGTTTTACATCATTATTCTAAAACATGGACCCCGTAAGAGGATCCTAAAAAGATAGCATATGAAATAGAGTAATAAATTAAAAGGGATAGAGAAATATTAAAAAAAAATTATTAAATTTAAATATATCATAAAGAATTTTTAAAAAAGTGTAAGTATGGATAAAAATTTATTAAGTTTGATTTGTTGGTGGTTGGATCTCGACCATTTTCATCAACTATCACTTGAATTGATATGTAATTTAATATAAAATAAATTATTTGAGAAATCTCTATAATAATTATTTAATATTTAAATTAGATAAAAAATAAAATATGTAGAGAATAAATTTTTAAAAAAATATTAAAATTGATTTAGTAAAAAAAGAATTACAATTAAAATGAATCTCATATTTATAAAATATTTTTTTTCTAATTAGTCTTCCCCTCGTGGGGGCAGAGTACAATTTTTTAAAACCTTTTTTAGTTACAAATTAAGTAATAAAAATTGAGAAAGGAGAAAATCTTTGCCCTCAAGATAAAAGCCAAAGTAAATCTAAAGAAAACAAATTAAAAGCGATTAATTGGATAAAAATTTATTAAGTTTGATTTGTTGGTGGTTGGATCTCGACCATTTTCATCAACTATCACTTGAATTGATATGTAATTTAATATAAAATAAATTATTTGAGAAATCTCTATAATAATTATTTAATATTTAAATTAGATAAAAAAATAAAATATGTAGAGAATAAATTTTAAAAAAAATATTAAAATTGATTTAGTAAAAAAAGAATTACAATTAAAATGAATCTCATATTTATAAAATATTTTTTTTCTAATTAGTCTTCCCCTCGTGGGGGCAGAGTACAATTTTTTAAAACCTTTTTTAGTTAAAAATTAAGTAATAAAAATTGAGAAAGGAGAAAATCTTTGCCCTCAAGATAAAAGCCAAAGTAAATCTAAAGAAAACAAATTAAAAGCGATTAATTGGTCAAGTTGAATCTTGCCACGTGGCAGTCGGGTCATTTTCTCAGGTGGACACAAAGAAAGAAAAAAGCAGGCTGTCCACACCCCCACCCAACCCCAGCTGGTCTCGTCACTGGCTGTCCAATCAGATCCCGCCACGTCGCTTTCACATCCTGTAAAGCTGCACCAAGCGGGGAGAATAGAATCTCTGTGTCCACCGAAAGGGAAAGTAACACTCCTTGCTCCCTCTCTCCACACATCCATCCCTCTCATGGCTCGTCGCCCAAATTCCAGCTCCCAGTTGTGCTCTCGCCGCCGGCGACTCACCGGAATCTGACCTACTTCCGGCTTATTGCATCACTGAAGAGTTCAAACCTGAAACAACCTTGATTTGATCGTTTTAGTCTTTTGAGTCATCGGTGTCTGTATTTGTACTTGTTGTCCACTCAGTACACTTCAGTGGATATTCGAGATCTCGAGTTGAGAGAGAAGGCTCCCTGGAGATGTACGTCGTTCCTCCTCCGAAGCGCTCCGATCCGATTGGCGGATCCACCGGCGGGTCGGATGATTTGCGGATTTACCAGACGTGGAAAGGCAGCAATGTGAGTTACTCGATGCGTCTGCTTTTAGGGTTTCGCTTCACTCGCGTACTTACTCGCCGTTTTATCCGGTTGATGGCTAGGACAAGTCTTTTTGGCAATTGCTTTTCGTATGTTCTGTCGTCAAACAATAAACATTTACGGAAATCGTGTTTTTTCAGTCTTAACTTTTTCTCTTCCATTCTTTTAGCTTTAAACAACGGAAGCGGGTATGCATACGCAAGGAACTTTCCCATTAGGGTTTAGCTGAGGCTGACTGTAGCATTTATATAATGTTGTGTGTATTTGCACTTTTTTCGCCTAAGTGTGCTAGAGCTTGCAATTGGTCAGTGTTTCGTTTTTTAGTTGGATGTGGTAAAACCCATTGAGGCGGTCCTAACTAATCTATTTGCTGGTTCCTATTACGTGAGGTTGTTTTCATAAAACAAGTCACTGAAGAAACTATTAAAACGGCTTTCCTGGAACAGAGCAAACAATGTGGTGGATTTTTGGAGTAAATATCCTGGCTGGACGCTAAACTTACCACTTAATCTCACATTTAGCACTGAAGGTTAATTTGTCTCAGTTTCATCACTAAAACCCTTTAATATGGATGAAGCACCATCTCTACCACTGCACCTGTGGGACGACATCATAGAGGCTGTGTGCGATAGCATGGTGAAAGTGGGTGGGCTAGGGGAGGTAGGAGAAAATAGGTCTCATAGAGAATTGCTCGATTTGATGTTGGAGGGTGGTGGAGTAGAACATAGAGGGGGGTAATTTTGTTGTTGAGTGGTGTGGTTAATGAGAAGTACTCTTCTGTATTGTGGTGAAGAAGAGGTGTGGAGGTGATAGAAAGGTGCTAGAATTTGATGCTAGGGTGATGTTGAGGAGATGTGTGTGCTGGTCTTGGGGGGGGGGGGGGTAGATAGAACTGGGTGATATACCTCTACTTATTAAAGTTAACTTAGATGCAAGTGATTTTGCAATTTTGTTCCTTGTGCTCTCTGCAGTGTGAATTTAATTATTTCCAGTTTCTTCATGTCTATTGTTGCTTGATTAATTGTTCATATTTCTGAAAATTAGAGGACAAAATTGGTGGAATAGGATTTTTAAAGATGAGAGTGCAATGAAGCATATATTACAGGGACTATCAATGTACTTGGCCTTCAATATTTGAATGGTTTCATTTTAGGAAATTGATTATTTATACTTGTGTGGTTGCAGATATTTTTCCTTCAAGGACGTTTTATATTTGGACCAGATGTAAGGTCACTGGTTCTCACAATATTCCTCATTGTTGCTCCTGTCACAATTTTTTGCGTCTTTGTTGCTAGAAAATTGATGGATGATATCTCACACTATTTGGGGGCATCAGTTATGGTTGTAGCTGTTGTTTTCACCATTTATGTAAGTTCTCTCCCCCTTTCTTAACCACCTATGTAAATGCAATAATTTTTGCAAGTTTATTAGAGAATCACTTTCCGTCTCTTATATCTGTGAACATGTATTGTTGTTGACATCATATAAGACATCTATTATATCTTAGTTCTCTTTGGTTGTTTTATTCATACAAAGTAGAAATAAATTTTGACAGCCAAAAGGTCCATTCACAGTGCTTATCATTCTGTCATGGGAGGTGAGAATCATTTTGTCTATGTCTTCTTGTTGGATCAGACGGTTAGTTGGGACTGGAGAAGTTGGCAATGTTGCTTAGCAATAAAAGATCTTGAATTTCAAATTCATTGATGTATTGTTAAAACTAACATTCCTATTAAAAATTTTGATTACCGGTTGCTGTTTGAGATTCTCTATGTATTTATATTGTGACTAGAAATTTGTCTTATATAGTAATAATAGATTTAGATTTATTGGTTATTGAAATCTTTATGCCGAGATATTTTATTATGACAATCGAATTTTGATTTGAGTTGGTTATGATCTGAGAGGCATAGTGGGCTGTTTAGTTGTGGAAAATGATTTCCAGTTTTCTTTCTCCAATCTTCTATAGAATCTCTAGTTTTTATTTTCTATATAAAATTTGGAGAACAAATTCAAATGTTAAGAAGTACAAAAACTAATTTCCAATCTAGAAAATTAGAACATATGTTCAGAAAAGAGAAACGTTTTGATTTTTTTTTTTAATGTAATTTGTGTTAGAGAATGAAATGAAGATGATTTGTGGAAATTTTTTTTGGAAAACCACATTTTCCAAATCTCCAAATTAACAAGGAAAAGTTATAAAACTTGTTTTAGTAGTTTCCCAAGTTTACTTCAATTTTGGAAAATAGCATTTTCCAATTATCATTTTTCATTTGGAAAATATTTGTATTTGAACAAATTTTTTAGTTTCCGTTTCCTGTGGAGTAATTTTTTGTTTCCACAACTAAACAGTGCCATAGTCTTTTTTCTTAGGATGTTGACTTTGTGTTCTACGTGCATTGGATGTGTCAGACATATCATTTGATGTGTGGCTTTTCTCTTTCAAACTTTTGGAAATGCTAGGGGCATGTGTCTCTGGCAATCAGGTGAGATCTGGACAACGCTAGGGGCAAAATAAATATTTGAAGCTTGTTTTAGATATATGTGCAAAATGCCTTCTCTCATCTCTCTTCTCTGTCTCTCCCCCTTTTTGTTTCTCCTCTTCATTGCCTTCCATCACTTCCTCTTTGTCTCGTCCACTTCCTGCCTAAGTTTGGTTAAACTTTTTGTGCTCTTGAACAGAAATCAAGTCTATTGCCTATATTTTAGAGCTCACCATCCCCACCACTCATTACTGCATTTTTGTGCATATTGTTGCACCTTGGGTTCTTGTCCAATTTAATTTCTATATATAATATGCTTTAAATTGGACAAGGACCTAAGGTGCAATAGGGGTACCAAAATGCAGTTGAGATAGAAGTGTTATCTTATATCAACTATTCAGAAAGGAGAGATTATTGAGAATGCTATTCAAGAAGCAAGATAAAATTGTAAAATTTCTTTGAAGTAAAGAAAAAATTATTAGAGGACTACATGATCATTTTTGTTGTATGGTATAGAATGTTTGATAGTTAAGTACTAAAATGTGCAAAATATTAGTGTAACTGAAATGGGAATATTGGTGGATGTGTGGCCATACAGAATGAAACAAAATTAAAAGCGAGATTGCATGCAATAAAGTTGAAGTGGTGCTTACTGAACACAAGATGTATGAGGTTCAATTAAAATGTTTTCAATATGTAAGAAGAAGACCAATAGATGAGCTCGTGGGGCAAATGGATGAAATGGAACAAGTTTGTAGTAGAAGAGGTAGACCCAGATAAAAGAAACCTTAGTGGGACACTCTTGGATATGACATGAGATATAATGATCTTACAGGATATATAACCATGTATAGAGATGCTTGGATTAAGGTTTTTGATGTTGTAATGTTCTTTAATAATTTTGTTTGTACTTTAATGTGTTGCTACTGAATTTTCCTTGTCCAATTTATGCTTCTTTTGCTTTTATTTTATTTTATTTTTGGTTGTTTTTTGATACGTTGGATGTTGATTAGTGATTAGTGTTTTAACTTTGTTTTGATCATTTAATGATTTTTAATTATTATGACTAGTGTGGCAAATTATCAGTTCAGAGTGCTGGATGAATGCCTTAGCATGACAAGTCTCCTCCCAATCACCATTCGCAGATTCACTGAGCCAATCTTTTATTTAGTATGACTGTCAGGACATATGGTTTGTGTTGGGAAGTATTTAGGTTTTCTCATGATTGAAATTAGGTTCAATCTAGAAATGGTATTTGTTTGAGGA
This sequence comes from Diospyros kaki, assembly GCA_036245055.1. Classification (NCBI taxonomy): domain Eukaryota; kingdom Viridiplantae; phylum Streptophyta; class Magnoliopsida; order Ericales; family Ebenaceae; genus Diospyros; species Diospyros kaki. The sequence continues at coordinate 40,422,042 of BSEG01000016.1, forward strand.
GCTTGCTTAAGTAACTGCAATACAACTCAGGAGGTTGTAATGGCTGTGAGTTTCGTAAGGGGTGTAGCCAGGATTTTAAGCTATGACATGGCATTTCTGTTGTATGCTGTTTGTTTATAAAAACCAGCTTCCTTGGTTTTTTGAAGTTTCTAGTAGGCTAAATGGCTTAGTGAAATTCCCTTCAGATCCTCATCTAGACTGCATTGCCCTAAGTATTGCCTGAGGAATTTGCTTCCTCAAGATAACATTTTGGTAGGTTTGGGCCCTCAACTTTTGGAAGGACTTTTGGGTCATCTACTCATACTTACTACGGTCACATTATATTATTGGCAGGAGATTATGGTCAGTTTTCAATACCTCAGGGATAGTGGGCCAGTTGGCTGCTTCAAAGTGTGAAGTTATCATGCTGGACGTGGTTACTACTTACTAATATGTCCTATTATCAAGGTTTTAGTTACCATTCTTTTGGGAGACATTACACCGTCCTTTACTTATTCCCCTTCCAACATATTGGCCACTTCTTCCTTAGGCCAAAATTGGCCATTTTTTGGAGGGATGACAGAATGACCAAATAGCATGATAATCATTCACACTGCACGGGCATAATTTCCAAATCACGGGCGGCCAATGAGCATCAATTGGATTTGGTATTGGATAGTGCATGGTCAGTTAAATGTTAAACACTCCTTGATAGAGAGTATGTGGGGACTTGCTTACAACCTTTTGGTCACGAGAATAACCACTGGAAAAAAGTTTACCTGTGAGTTTGTGACTAACATTCAAAATGTTTTGCTAGACAATTGATCTAAAAAGTTGGAAAATGTTCTTTCTGTCTGGAGTATTGAACTTATAACCTGATTTATCCAAAAAAAAAAAAAAAGAAAAAAGAAAAATGTTGAACTTTGAGCTGGTAATTGTGTTGGGATTTTCAGGTTGTAGTGCTTCTCCTGCTAACATCTGGAAGAGATCCAGGGATCATTCCTCGAAATGCACATCCTCCGGAACCAGATGGCTATGATGGAAGTGCAGATGCTGGTGGGCAGACTCCACAGTTGCGCCTGCCTCGCATCAAAGAAGTAGTGGTGAATGGGATTACCGTGAAAATTAAGTATTGTGATACCTGCATGCTATATAGACCACCCCGCTGCTCTCATTGTTCAATCTGCAACAATTGTGTTGAACGTTTTGATCACCACTGCCCTTGGGTTGGACAGTGTATTGGTCTGGTAAGAAATACATTCTTTCAAAATTATTTTACCATACAATGTTGTCTGATCATCATGCGTTTTTGCTATCTGTCTTTTTTTTAATCTCTGACAAAATTGCCTTTGAACTGGATTGATTGGTTTGGATCAGGCCAATAATCTTGAATATGATTCTAAACTTTTTCTTCTCTTTTCTTTAATTTTCTTTTCCTTTTCAACAAATATCAAAAGGAGTAAGTATATGAATCAATGCACACCAAAGGCCGGAGCTTGTTTGTCCAACACAAGCAGAGAAATTCAATGCTGATTTGCAATAAATTTATCATATAGCCTCACTTACTGCATTCTCTTTCTTATTCTGTAGAAAATCGATCCTGGCTGTTATAGTACTTGTAGGAATATCTATTTTGTCTTTTTTTGTCTTAATGAGTCCATCATTATGCCTCTTTTTAAATTCTTACCATATTTTCCTCTGCTGCATAAGCTATCCCTAAGCTGAATCCATAATTGCAAGGATCAATCAGCACTTTAATTGTCCCTGCAGTCCTTCAATCTTGACAATGAGTCCTCAGTAATTAATTTTCAGAAGAAAATGGTTTAGGTATATAGCTGTCATACCTAATTACTTTAGATGTATTGTTATCATACCTTTATTTCTGAATCAGGATCAATCAGTGTTTAACCTTTGATATCTCGTTTTTGATAAATTACCATTACCTCCATACAGTTGCCAGAGCAAGTCCCTGCTGCCCATGTTCCATAAATTATGTAATCTCCCATTGTTTGAACTTTTAGTAACATATACACTTGTCCTGCCACAGTACCTTTAGTTGTCATATTTTGTTGACTAAATTAAGCTGGAATTTCTCCTATTTCCAAATCTTCCTTGAATAATGAATATATGATTAATTAATTAGGTATGTAATACTTCACAGTCAATTAAAGTTGTTTTTTAGTTCTTATAATCAAATTGATTAACTTTATTTATGACTTCTTAATTGAGTTATTTTTTTAGTTATTAACTCTCAATCTAATTATGTCCATTGTCCACCATTGCTTCTACAATCTTTCTTCTCTAGAAAGTTGCATATAACATGAACAGAACACATCACCACAAATCCCCCTTTTCTCCCTTATCTTCTCCAACTCTAACAAAACCTGCCACCTCCCCGAGCCATCTCTGCCATTGGCAACACTGCCACCACGGACTACCCTGCTCTGCTCCCACATTCTTCACTTGAATTACATTACAAAGCAACATATCCTACTCTAACCAACTCAATATGGATCAACCCAAACCATTGGTTGCCAGATATCCATCCAAGAACTAATCATTAGAACCAACATGCCATTACTTCATCATAAAACTCAGCCTTGAAACCTTATAACCTTATCAAACAGAAGGAAATGTTAAAAGAGATAGTAGTTTGTGCATCTGAATGTCTTATTGCTGATGGGTTATGTAGAAAAATAGCAAAAATGAAAAGGGAAAAAGTGTGAGAGTGCAAAATTACTAGGAAGATAGGTTTGTGATGCTATAACTCACTACACAAACAGTAGAATTGGTCTCTCTCTCTCTCTCTCTATATATATATATATCTCTTTGTATATGTCTTCTGATATAAAAGCAAGCCCACTTTTTGGTGTTACTATCCAATGAAGGTCTGTCTGAAATTTTCAATTCCCAGAAATGCCCTTCATGTGTTCTACCTTAATAAAAAAAGAATTCCCACGCACAAATAACTTTCCCACGCACAAATAACTTTCCCACTATAACAACAACATATCCAGCCGTTATCCCACTATGTGGGGTTGGCTACATGAATTCTAGACTTCTATGTGGGTTACATCCCAACAGATAGTTTGTCTAGAATTCATATTTAGATCCGACTAGGTTTTACGCTGGCTGTCGGTTACCTAACTCAACCCTCCTCCTTTATCCGGGCTTGGGACCGACAGTGGATAATATCCCCTGGCGGAGTAATGATGAAATGAAGTTTGAACACCATCTTCACATGGAGAAATTTCATGAGATGGTGGTGAATGAAGATAATTGATATAGTTGTGTTCCATAACTTAGTTGACATGGTGAAACCAACAAGTACAATATGGAAACACAACAAAAATAACTTTCCCACTATAACATATGTAAATTCTCTTAATTTCCCCCACAAAAATAACTTCATCACAAAAATAACTAGAACATAAATAACTTCCTGTAAATAAATATTCTCACTAAAAATCTAAATATGTATAATCCATTTAGACGTATATTTCTACATCAAGTTTATGTCACTGTATAGTCACCTCCTTTTAATTCAACCATGGTTGCCACTTGGGTCAATGTTAATTGCATGTTGATCCAAGCAAAAGTTTGAAGTGCCTATTTACTTTGGAACTTAGATTGTGCTTGTTAATTGCTTTTCATCTGACCCATTCATGAGGCTTTTATACCCAATCTTTTTTCATTTTCTCTGCTTTACTCTGTATCCCATTAGTCTTCTAAGCAAATATTTAATTTTAGTAGCCTTACTTTGGCACGATTATAAGCCTTTCCTATGGAAACCTAGCCTAACAAGCAGGCTACTGGAGTTTGAACCTCCTGTGATCTATTCTGGGTTTGAAAGAGAAATGACCATAATGGGTTGGACAAGGTCATTGAAGAGTGGCAGTGGGTGCCAAGAGTTTTTGGCCTGAGAGAGATTGTTGGATGGGCTGGGGGCTACTGGTTGCACCATCAGCCTTGTTAATCATGATATGGGAGCCAAAACTGTTTTTCTTTTTCTTTTGTTTTCTTTTTTTTTTTTTTTTTTGTGTGGGGGGAGGTGGGGGCACTGGTACGGGGACGATGGATAGGCGTGGGGTTGCAGATCTTGGTGAGATTGATGGGATTGGGTGGGTTGGGTTTTAGGCTGAGGGGAGTAGAATGTAAGTTGGTGGTTGCCTGTTTGGGGGGGGGGTTGTTTTGGGAAGATGAGCTAGCCATTGTATGATATGGTGGTGACCTTTTCAATTTGTTGTTGTTAGGACTTACAAACCAGGAACAACGAGAAGAATACTCCACACAGATCCTTGCACACTCACGGAATTAGAAAAACAATAAGAAAAATCAGATATAACAGAAGAATATACAAGAACAATAAATGAAAAAGATCAAACCACAGAGATCGAGATTTATCTTGGTTCGGAATGCCCTTAGACAAACCTACATCCAGCAGTCCAACACCCACAGAGCAATTTTTATTCTTTCGGAAATTTGATCAGTACATCAAGCTCTCTCCTTCATCTATAGCCCCGAGTACAAAATCCTTATTCTTTCAAGAATACACAAGAACTAAATCCTTATCACTTAACCTTTCTTTCTCAAGAATGACACAGTACTTGATCACAAATGAAATTGAGAACTCCCATTGATTCTCTCGACTGCCCCCTGCCCTCTTATTTATAGAAAGGGCGGACACCCCAATGAAACTAACCAACATTGGGATATTACAATTAGACCCCAAAAACTATGTAAATTACACTTTGAATTTGAAACCTAATTGTTCTAAATCTTCCAGCCGATAAATCACCAATACTTCACTGATCTTCTATCGCTCAAACTCGAGACAAACTCAACCCAATTAATTTTCTTGTTAAAATATGTTTTAGAAAATGAAGTTACATATGTATTTTAATAATCTGGACTGGCAGGGGATACTTGAAAATTTGCAGTGGAGATGCAGAATAGTTTTCATGATAAAATATGAGCTAATATATGTTTTGGGGATGTGTTTTACCTTGAAAAGATTATGCAAAACTTATATTAAGTCATAATGTGTCAAAATGCAACAACAATAATCACAAGTCTTAAATCTCACTAGGTGTGGTCAGCTAAATGTATTCTAGATCTTTTCAGTTATTTCTATCCATAGCCATATCCTCTATAGGGGCCATTATATCCTATGTCATGCCTAATGGTTTCCCACTGAGTTTTTTCTTTTTCTTTTTGCCTTCCTCTCTCTCATTTGGTATAGATTTCCTCTTCATCTGCCTGACTCACGTGTGCTCATGTGATTATATCAGTTATGTTCTCATGTGGTCAAACCATCTTAATTGCAACTCTCTCACCTTTTTTTCAATAGGTGCAACTCCTACCTTATTGTGTATGAATTTGTTTCTTATTGTCTTTTTTGTATGATTGTGCATCTACCTTATCATTTTTATCTCAATTACACTTGTATTTTGCAGATATTAGCACCTAATTGTCCTACATTTTGAGCCTTACAATGAAGATGGTCTTGTAGTTATTTGATAAATTTTATGTTTAACTTTAAAAGAATCTTAAGATTGCATAAAATCTCCACTTTAATTATCTTGTCTTTAGTCTAAAAGTAATATTTTCCATAATATTCCCTCTTTTTGAGCACCTGATCCAATATATCAAAATTGATCCTTTTTTTTTTTAATAATTTGATTTCCAAGTTTCACAATAATATCATCCACATTTGTATTTTTACTGAGCTTACATTTTACAGAATCATTTTCTTTTTCCGGTAAGTTTGTCTACTCAACTTCACCCTACTCAGTTTAAAACCTTTGGATCTGAAGGCATTTCTCCATAATTCAAGTTTATTATTCATGCTTTTTCTTTTTATCTCATTTACCAAGACAGTATGATGTGCAAATAGAGTACACCAAAAAGTTTCTTCTTGGATGTGTTTGTGAGGTCATTCATAACAAGAGCAAAAAAGTAAGGGAATAATGCTGATCCTTAATGCCATCCAATTGTAATTGTAAAATCCTCAATATCTATTTTTTGATATGGATGTAACCATAATCCTATGTTCAGTGGTTAGGCATTTTCCCAATATATAAGTGGTTCTCTTGTCTCATAAGAAAATAGTTTATTTGAGTAGTTGATAAGTTATTTTTATGTGAACAAGTGTTCACCTTGCTTCTTAAACCTGGAATTAGCTATGAGTTGCTCATGTCATAGCAAAATTATTTCTTTCTCCAAATCCATGAACTGCATGTACCACCCAATTCCCATTCCTTTCTTATATGACCGTTTAAGTTACCTCCTATAATGATCTTCACTCTTCTAGGTATTCGTTGTATCAATCCTTCTGAATCTTTTCAAAATTGTCTTTATTTCTTTTTCTGTGCCAACTTGCTGTCTATATGTACTAACAATATTCCTTATCTTTTCTCCTAGAATGACTTCCGCAGCAATACTCTTGTCTCCTATTCTCTTCACATCTGCTACCCCACCCTTTAAAGTATTGTCCATAATAATTATCACTCCATTCTTTGCACCATCTTTTCTTGACTACCAAAGTTTATATCTTTTCTATGCCAACATTTTAGCCTTTTCTTCAACCCATCTTTTCTCTTGAAGACACAATCTTAATTTTTCTCCTAATGATAACATCCACCACTTCCATGGATTCTTTTGTCAAAGTCCCAGTATTCTCAACCCAATTCTTGACCTATGATCCTAGACTAACTTGTTTACTCATTGGTCTATGAAAATGCAAGGACCCTTGCAGATTTGACACTGCATTTGGCTGTCAATGCAGCGGCCCTACCTCATTTTTCACTTCATTTAGGCATTGCTAAGAGGGTTGTGCCCCATCATATTCATGAAATAATGGAATTTGGTAGATTCGAGCTTCTCTTTATTTTTGGTTGAAGTGACTTAAATCCCCAGGCTTTCATCTCAATATTACTTCTGAGATTCTCATGCTTCTTTACCTGAAGAGCATTTCATTGCCACAGATCCTTATCTCAATTGTCACATTCTTAAAACCAGGTTGGAGGTTTTTTTTTATGGTTATGGCCAAGTGATTTTTCACTTGTTTTTTTCCCCAGAATGATCATGCTAGTTGATGAACTTTCTGTTTTTTGTGACACTCAATAAATTTGGATATCTGACTTTGAACCTTGTTCTTGCAGCGGAATTATCGATTCTTCTTCATGTTTGTGTTCTCAACAACTCTGCTGTGTATATATGTTTTTAGCTTTTGCTGGGTTTATATTAGGAGGATTATGGATTTGGAGGAGGCAACTATTTGGAAAGCTATGGTTAAGACCCCTGCTTCCATTGTGCTAATAATCTACACCTTCATATCAGTGTGGTTTGTAGGTGGCCTTACTGCCTTCCATTTATATCTCATTAGCACAAATCAAGTGAGATCTTTTTCTCCTCTTTTCTTTGTGTTCTTTTTATCTTTTAAATTTCAGGGCTCATCTCTGATTTGACCAATAAGTTTTAGTTCTTGACGTTAGTCCCTTTAGGCATGAAAAGAACATCACTTGTGCCTTGCCTTTGCAGACTACTTACGAGAATTTCAGATATCGGTATGATCGGCGGGCCAACCCCTATAACAAAGGAGTGATGCAGAATTTCAAGGAAATATTCTGCAGCAGTATCCCTCCTTCGAAGAACAATTTCAGGGCAAAGGTGCCAAGGGAACCAGGCATACAAGCTCGACCAGTGAGCGGGGGTTTTGTCAGCCCAAGCATGGGGAAAGGAGTGGAGGACATAGAAATGGGCCGGAAAGCTGTTTGGGGAGATCTCGGGACCGAGTTAGATCATTGTGAAGGGCAACTTAGCAGCAATGACGGCCTCGATCTTAAGAGTGGTGGTGGTCTGGTTGAAGCCTCTCCTGATATAAGGACTACGGTAGAGGAGGCAGATCGTGCCGGGATACATCCAAGGCGGTCAAGCTGGGGCAGGAAAAGTGGAAGCTGGGAAATGTCACCGGAAGTTCTTTCTTTGGCCTCGAGGGCCGGGGAGCAGAATCGTACAGGCGGCACTGGGAGCACAAGTGGGAGCTTGACAGCCAACAGGTAAGAGAAGAGGAAGTGAAGGGAAGGCAGCTTGTGTGCTGAGTTTGAAGCAGGATATGGTTATTCGAGGTCTGATGCTTTGCTGATTCTAACTTCCACAAATTACTTATGCTTTTATGCACTGTGTTGGGACTTGCTTTGATAGGGTATTGCAAGTATTGGTTTGGTCATTTTGTGCTCTTATTATTGTTAGGAAAGGAAATTGGTATGTATTGGGTGTTGGGTGTGGGTGTTCTGTGAGAGAGTTGCTTTCTTTCCCCCCCCTGTGTATTGCATTTGTGATGTTATTTTAGTGTCTATGTTCTCTCTCTCTCTCTCTCTCTCTCCAATGGGAATTTGCCAAGCTGCCTTGTACACTAACCAGCTTGGATTGCTATCTTAATAAAGAACTAGTGTGGAACTACGTACTATTGTTCTTAGGGTCTGTTTGGTGAGTCATTTTACTTGTTCTTTTGCTTTTAAAAATCTGAATTAAAATTAAGTTAAAAGAGGTCTCAAGTTTAAATCTTCTGCTCCATACAAGATACATTTATATGGTCGCTGGCCAAACTCAAGTGGGATTTAAGAACCAATAAACTTAAGATAATGCTATCATCAAATTGATTGATTTCATAAAGACCAGTCCTGCAGTTGACGCAGGGTAACTTAAAGTCATTCATCCCTCGTGTTTCCTTGGGTCTAAAATTGACTTTATAAACTAATTAATTTCGGTTAATTTGATAAAATTTTATGTTTTATATTTATTTGTGAGCCTATTTGTAAGATATATAAAAAGAAAGAACTTGGGTTGAAGGCAGTCAGGAAGGAACAGCATTCAGCCGTACTAAAATAATTGAAAGCATCGTTATAGTTATTCAAACGGAGACAAGGGCACGAGGCAACGTGCAATATTGACCGGCGAGGAAATGACAAAGCCACGCGGCGTAAATTTGACCGCGTGCTCATTGACCAGGGTGCCCCTGCCAGCCCGTTGGCAACCAGATGGATCCCCTCGCTCTTTCTTACTCGCTTAGTTCCCGCCAGTCAACAACAAACCCAAACCCCCTTCTTAGCGCTTTCCCCCGCTGCAAGCAGCTGCAATCTTCACTCCTCTCTCTCTTCCTCTCACTATAAGTACCCTTGCCTCTTCGACCTCTCACCTTCCTCTTCGAACCCTAGACTCAATCGAGCGAGCTTACTATCTGGATCGATCGATGTTTATGGAGAGGCGGATCGTCGTCGCCGGAAATGGCGAAGTCAAACTGCCGGTTGGCTTCCGGTTCCGTCCCACCGACGAAGAGCTCGTGGTTCACTACCTGAAGCGGAAGTTCCATTCTCTTCCGCTGCCGGCTTCCGTCATCCCCGAGGCCGACGATGTTTTCCACACCGATCCTTGGGACCTGCCTGCAGGTTATTGATTATTAATGTTCATTAATCCTTGTGTTTCTTTTGGGCCTGAAACCGAATAACGAACGCATAGTTTTCAGTTATAATTTGGTTCCATCTTTTACAAAATTCAGTTCATTCTCTCTGCCCATCTGTCTCTCTCTTCTTGTTCTTGATTGTTGTTGTGCCTACCCTCAGGCGATCCGAGGGAGAAAAGGTACTTTTTCAGCAGAAGAAGATGGGATGCAAACAGATGCAGGGGAACTACTACGGGCTGTGGTTACTGGAAAGCCGTCGGCAAAGAGAAGTATATTATGAGCAAGCAGCAGAAAGCTGTGCTTGGGATCAGAAAAACACTGGTTTTCCGCCATGGCCATGGGAGGCAAACTCGCGAGTTAACAACTCAGTGGGTCATGCATGAATACCGCCTTCTTCTGGGCTCTGAAACCACCGTCAACTCATCATCATCTCAGGTACAGCGTCTTCTTCACCCTTTATATGGATCCCCCCGCTCTGCATGTTTAATGTTTTCATTCTCTCCGCAGTTCATTTTTTTTTGCTAATTTTTACGCCTAAAATAAACATAAAGATTCATTTTTGAAATTAGAAGAAGCAAATAATTGAAGAAAATATCAACATATAATAAACATTTTCTTTGTTTGTGTGTGTGTGTGGTGGTGTGCATGCAGAAATCTGGGGGAGAGAGAGAAGAGTGGGTCGTTTGTGGAACATATCAGAGGAGAATGAAACCCAGAAAGAACAAAGGGGGCTAAGACAAACAGGCCATTGGAGAAAAGCAGCAGAATTAATATTAACATGGTGGCAGAAAGCATTGAGGCTGAGGCTGACAGGCGCTTCATCAATCATCATCATGTTCAAGTGAAGTCCCTGATGAGTCTTCTTCTTCCTCTTCTTCTTCTTCTTCTTCTTCCTTTAATTAAGACCAGTGCCTGCATGCCCCAGTAGTAGTTTCTCTTCCCTTTTCCCCCACTTCTTCTTGTACCCCTAGCACTTGATAGTTCTGTCACCAATGAGAGTTGAGAGATGATGATCATCAAAATTAAGTCACTCTCTCTCTCAACAAATACAGATCCCTAGTTGCAAAATTAGAATAATTAAGACTTTGAAGGTGTATAAGATTGACACCCTATGAATGCAAATGGTCTTTATCATATAGCTTTCATTCTTCCTTTTTCTATTTTTGTGTTTCTCTAAATAAAAACTTAAAATGTTGTTTAATAACTGTTTTTTTTCCCTTGCAAGGGTTGACGTAATATAATCTACAAATAAAAATAATATTATCTATGTTTTAAATAATCTTTATCACATCAATCAAATGTTTACTAATGATAATCACATAAAAGATAATAGTCCTGTAATCTAAGATCAATTCATTCATGTCTCGACCACATAGTTGTGTAACTTAAGCTGTCGGATAACGTAACACTTCAAAATTTTATAAAATTTTTGGAGTGTTAATTTTTTATAAAAAAATTATTAAATGGTACCTCAAAAATTAACAAAAATGAATTTTAAGGACAAAATTCTCTTTAGGAAATGTAAGTGTAATACCTGAAGTTGTTAATTTCAAGAAAAATTTGTTAAATAGATGGCTTGATAATTAATAAAAATTTAATTTTGAAAATGAAATTATTTTTAGTGGATGTGAGTGTAACACTTGAAAATTTCACAGAATTTTAGAACATTAATTTATGAGAAGAATAGTTGAAATAAATGTGATTGGTGAGTAAATTAAAAATAATGATAACTTGTGGGATTATCTAAAATGGTTAGAATTTTGGTGTATCAATTATTGAAAGTTTAGGGTGCTAGTGTAATTATCAAGAATTTTTTCAAATATTTTGGGAAGTTAATTTTTGAAGAACAATACTAAAAAATGAGCTTAACAGATGATTATTAAAAATTTTTTACTAAGGCTTTGTTTGTTAATTAAGATATAAATCAAAAAAAATAAAATATAAAAAGTATTTCAAACTTTTATCCTTTCTAATATACTTGTTAAACTTATATAGTGACCCTTAAAAAGAAAATCATGTAATTTATTATTTAGTATTTTTCAGATACACTATCTCTCCCTCTCTTTAGATAAGAATATTTTGTAACTTATAGATAAAAAAAAAAAAATTAATGCATGTCTTCCAGTACATTTTAAAATATTTAATAAATAGTTTGATAAAAATCTCAGAATACTTTTCAACCTTATTTTGATTATTCTATATTTTGCTCTGGAAAACATTTCAATCTTATCTTATTTATTTTAACAAATGCTATTTTAGTAAAGGTTGTAATAATTGGACCTGAGAAAATTTTAATTGCAAATTAAGAATTAGTATGAAATATAAAAATAATGAATCTTAAATTTTATCTTAATAGTTGTTTTCAGATGACATATTTTACTCAGCATAATAAAATTAACGAAATAATAACCTTATTATCATCACTCATTTTATATAACGCGATCGTATTTTAATTTAATTACCATTTTTAAAAAATTTAGACATCTCAAATATTATTATGGACTCACAAAAATATTATAAATAGTCCTGCAAACATATTTAACATAATACTGTGAATGATATTATCTAAGGTAGTGTTTATTAACTAACATATAAATTAAAAAAGGTAAAATATAAAAAGTATTTCAGATTTTTATCTTTTTTAATGTATTTGTTAAACTTATATGACCATTTTTAAAAAAGAAGTTACGTAACTTCTTATTTGACGTTTTTTATATATGTTTATCTTTTTTCATTTTAGATAAATATATATTAGATCTTATAAGTAAGAAAAAATGATCAATATATTTTTTAGTATATTTTAAAAAATTTAATAAATAATTTGATAAAAATCTTGAATTGTTTATTAATCTTATCTTGATCATTTTATATTTTAATCTAATATTTTAATTTTATTTCAACAAACGCTATTAAAGAGAGTATTAGGCTTTATGCTTTATTTAAGTGAGAGTTATTAATGAAATTAAATAAAAATGAGCTACAAATACAATAACCAAACTGCACCAGCTACCACCGGGCCAGCCCAATGTCTCGTGGCAACGACATCGTTTTAGAGATTCAGAAGAAGTCAGAATTCAAACGAAGTTAACTATGGTCTGAGCCCTAATCGATCCTTCCGGTCAAGAACGAGTTCTGATTCTTCTTCTTCGTGGCCGAATCTGTCCAGCGCCCCCAACAAAATATCATCGGCCTGAGCGGCAGATCCCCGAGCCATCCATCCAACAATGGAGAATCTCCATATCTCGAGATGCGTCCTCTTAATTCTCGTAACTCTCTTCCTCGTCTCTTCTTCCTGGACGTTCGCTAGCTCCGCCTCCCCTTTCATCGTCGCTCACAAGAAGGCCACTCTCACCAGGCTCAAGTCCGGCGTCGAACGCGTCTCCGTCTCGGTCGACATCTACAACCAAGGATCTGTGTATGTTTCCCCCTCCTATTTTCATTCTTCTTGAATTTTTCCCGATCATCTGTAGATCGGCTGAGGTTCTCTTGGAGATCTCGTTGTGGACCTAAGTTTAGTTCTATATGTGGAAGCTTGTGCGTTTATGGCCTTTGACTCTTGATTTATAGTGTAATTATGTACGTCCTGTTTCGTTACTTGGATTTAAACAGTATACAAATTTGAAACCTTAGTTTTTATTTTTGATTTATACTCAGAACCGTTCGATTTCTAGTGGTTGCAAAGCTTGTGTCAAATTGTGAGCGTTTATTTAATTTATTATTTGTAAACGGCAGTTCTTCGCCTATGTCGTTATTATCACCATCACAGGATTTAATTCCTTCAGCTGGATTGGTTACATGAATTCAATGTAACACCGCTATATTCTATGCTCTTAGATAGTAAGTTTCCTTCGATTTTTCTCCAACTCATCCTATAAATTTATTTCATTCTCAGTCTTCTTTTTAGATGTTCAAATCATATTAGTTGCATCTCGTGCATCTTATCTCCAATAGCATCACCCTAACTTTGTCACGTATAATTTTATTTCTAATTTGGTCTTTTCTTATATGGCTCATCTTGGTAATTAACTGCCAATAATCCATGTTATATCGTAAAGATGGTCTTATAATTGCCAATAGAAGTTTCCTTTTAGTTTTGAAGGGTTTTTATGATTGGAAAAACGTTGTCATTTCTCCATCGTAATCATTTTGTATTCTTTTTTGGGAGTAACTTCCTCCGTAATCTTCCATTCTTTTTGAATAGTTAATCCAAGATTTCTAAACTGATTTTTTCTAAGAAGATCTTGATGTTCAAGGCTCACCATGGCATAGTTCATTCTCATATTTTTATTAAGCTTCACTTGTCATATATCAATTTTGTATTTACTTAAATTCTATGGTGTCTCTACTGAATTCAAGTTTAGTATTTAGGCTTTATTGAATGTGTTTTGTGAGTTCATCCATCAAGGGAAAGAGGTAAGGGTTTGGTGTTGATCCTTCTAATTGTAATTAGAGAAGGCAATGGTATCACCATAAAAAAATCTGGAGACATGTTTTTTTCCCATCGATGACACATCTTTAATAACACATATATAGTTTTTTGCTTGATAATAAAGTTAATGTAGAGTAATAAGTATTGCTATGACTTGCATTTTCTTAAAACTTGAAGGAAAGTTTTATTCTTAGCATGATAATCATCTGATATTCAAGGCAAAGGAAGAATTAAGTGGTTTTGCTAATGCAATGCATTTAAGCTGTCTAGTTAATAATTAAATTTAAGTGGGTGTTTGTTGTTAAGTTTACACATAAATGAAATGTAATGTAAAGATTGCTTTACTTCATCATTTTCCATTTTTGGCTTTGACCTAGTAGCTGTCAAAAAAGTTTGGTGAACTTTCTTGGAGAACTAGTTAATCTTTCCAAAGCTGTTTGCCGCTGGAGGAAAGCTTTGCACAGTTGTTTCCTCCATCATTGTCCAACAGTTGCTTCCTGGTGAGAAATGAGAATGTGCAGTGGTGCCTGTTGGCCTTCCACCAGCAACCAAAAGTGAAACAAGTTAGAGAACTGTTAAATGAACAAAATATCGTTTATTCAAATCAGTTTTCTCCCCCACCTTCCCCAACGGCACTGCACACCCAAAGCCTACTGCCCAATCCCTTACTCCTCTGCTAACCCCCCATTCTTCCACCATCCAACCCCTTGCTTCACTTCTTCTTGGCAACAGCCCCTGGGCAAGAAATCCCCAGCCAGTTTCTGGCACCCACTGTCCAATCCGTCCCTGACAACTTGTCTCCTTTCTTATTCCATGGACCCCAATTCCCATAGAGCTGTCACCCACCTCCGCCAAACTCCTTTCCCATGAGTGGATGATACTGTGCCTTTAACAAAATATGAGGGCATAAAATTGGCATAGGAGGAGCTGCCTTGGTTGGGTAAGAACAAGGTCTGGCAACCTCTATTGCTTTTGCCATTCTGGTGGAACATGGTAACTGCATCACCTGATGGAATCAAGCAAGCCTGGGGCAGTAGCTAATCCAATGACATTGCTTCTTAAGAAGTCTTCTAACTAATTCAGTGGACTGGATCTCCCTGTCCTTCCTAACCGGTGCCATTCCTTTACTCATCAACTTCACCCCGTGCGAATTGCAGATCCTGACACTTATTGCCTTTGTATTTTTTGCCCACTTCTTCCCATCAGTGAGGTTGCCTTTTCTCCCTTTCCTATCTTTGTCAAATCTGGGCAATTACTTCCATGTACCAGTATCTTCATTCATCAATGGCATCTTTATCTTTATATTACAATAACAATCATGAGTCTTTATCCCAGTTGTGGAACATGTGTAGCTAGGAAAAGCATCACTTTTAGTAGATTGAGTTCTTCTTCCACTTGCTTGTCTCACACACGGTTAGCAAGGTGAATCCATTTGCATCAGTAGTTCTCCACTCATATATTATGCAAGGGGAAGCTAATCCATTCTATAACTGGAAAAAGAAGAACAAAAAAAAAAAAAAATCTGATCCATGTTTAAACTTTAAAGTTTGTAGCAAGCAATGATAAATATGCTACTATTTAGTCATGTGCCACTAGCATTGCTCTTGCTTACAGATCTTTGAGTTTTGAATAATGATGTTATTAGCTATCAGTAAATTTTATTATTTCTAGGAGAATGTAAACATTAGTTCTTGTGGCCAGTAGTTGACATGGTCAATCATTCTCAACAGTCATCAATCTGTGAGTGTGCCAAAAATCTGGTTGTACCCATTTGATATATCAGCTCATGATAAATTGTTACCTTGTGGAATGAAAGCATGGTTAGCTATCCTATACTAGATTTATTGATATTTGGTATTGTTAATTTTGTTGGCCAGAATATCTTAGTTTCTTTGCTAGATTCTGCTGTCTTACTTTTGTGCTTCTTTGCCTTTAGGACTGCATATGATGTAAGCCTTACTGATGATAGCTGGTCCAATGATGTTTTTGACATTGTGAGTGGAAACATCTCAATGTCATGGGAAAGGCTTGACACGTAAGTGTTGCTCTTGAAGTAGGCTCCTGTTTCCTCCCTAAGAAGTTGACTCGTTTTCTCACTTTGTCAGGTTTCTATATCTTCTATCATGGTACCTCTATAATTTGCAGTGGGGCTCTTGTATCGCATGCTTTTGAATTGGAATCCAAAGTACAAGGCCTCTTTTATGGTGCACCAGCGGTTATCAAATTTCGTGTCCCCACAAAGGCTGCTCTACAGGTTTTGTCGTACTTACCATTTCATGTATATTGGAAATTATATATATGCATACATATATGTGTGAACTGAAAAGTTATGGGCTGTGTGTGTTTGATGTTAATGATATATGATCTTTTTCCTGTCATTTTCAGGAGGCTTATTCGACTCCAATTTTGCCACTAGACATCCTTGCTGATACACCTCCAGAAAATAAACTTGAGCTGGTAAGGGTCTCACAGCAATAGATCTGTCAATCAATTTCTTTGGCTATTCCATGTTTACTAAGCCTGCTCTTATGTTTCATGGCATTGTTCCTTGTGGTTCATGGTTGCCAAATTGTCTCAGGCAAAGGTACATCTTGGTCTTGTAACAACATATTACTTTACTACTACTGTTTTCATTTTTCTTGTTACATTGCTTATACTTGCATTGAACATATTAGGAGTGATATATGCCACTTGTTATAAATTATTTATAACATCTACATATATATGGCTACAGGATGATTAAAAGTAAAAAAGTGCTTTTCAGTTTTTTACATGTAAAATACCTTCAAAGCTAAAAAGGAAGTTTTACTGGACAATGATAAGATCAGCTCTGTTGTATGGCACAAAATAGCTGGCAACTATGTATTAGCATGTTAGAAATATAACTCAGTTGAATGTGTTAAGGTGGATGTGACCGTACAAGAAAATACAAAATCAGAAATGATATTATCAATATGCTTGGAATTTTGCCTATTGAAGATAAGATCCACGAAATGTATTTATGGTGATTTGAACATGTAATATGAATTGATGAAAACCTATGTACGCACCTTGAGAAGAGTGGTTGAAATGGGCGAAGTTTATATAGAAGAGATAGAGAAAAACCAGCAAAAACTGGTGGAAAACCCTAAAAGTACAATTGATACATATAATTTTAGAGAGAATGTAATTATGGATAAAGATGAATGACAATTTAGATTTCATATGTTTGACCTACCCGGTGGGATTTAAAGTTTCTTGTTGTAAGTGGGGTAAGGGTGGACTCACCATTGATCCTTTGCCCAAACGAGGAAAAGATTAATAATTTGAACTGCCCCGGAATCTTCCTCTCCCTTTCTGTTTGTTTCTTTTGCTGTTGTAACTTTTTGGTTTTATCCTCCATGCCCTTTTTCTATTTGCATACTTTCTTATCCTCTCTGCTTATGCTAATCTGCAGAGGTTATTTGCTAAGTACGGGTCCTTGATCTCTGTGATCTCCATTGTCACTTTGTTCATATACCTGGTTGCAACACCATCAAAATCCGGCGCTGCAAAAGGAAGCAAAAAGAAGCGGTAGTGACATGGAACGTAACACCCCCCCCCCCCTCCCCCATGATAGCTTCCCCAGCAGGTTCGCAATTGGATGCCTTTGTTCCCAGTAGCTTTCTTGTTTCCTTATTTGGTCCAGGACTTTTTTTTATGGATGCTTCTACTAGGTTACCGGCAGTTACAAATGAGATGATATAAGAGTTATTTGGACAGGTTTTGCACGCCATGAACTAAGTTTAACACCTTAAGCTGCTGTTGAAACTCCATCTCTAGTTTTGTGAGTAGTGACATGACATCAGATCAGTATCAGTATAAACTCCATTTATTGTTTTTGCTTTGGTCGAATGAGATTATGGCCACTGGATGATCACCTTTTGGACCATTTCAAATGCCAAGGTTCTATCTAACCTACATGACAAGCTTATGTTGGAAAGAGGGTGTTTTTTCATAATTTAAACTCTTATCTTATTGGTCGCATGCCATAATTTTGTGCGCGGAAAATTGGTATTGTTTGATATTATTTTTGGTAGGGTAGGCTTTATGCCCCAGATGATTGGATTGATAACCAGAAATGATCAGTAGGCCCACCCCAGTAATTGTTGGCGGTGGGCGGTGGTTATTTAGAGTTTGTAAAATAAATATAAAGAACTGTGGGGATTTTTCTTTAACCAACAAACATAGAAGCCGGCCTCATTGGCCTTGTGGTGAGAAGGTAGATTTTTCTTTTCTATTTTAAGTATTTTATTAATAGTTATTTTAGTAATTTTTTTGTCAAAATTTCTACTATCTCTACTTGTGAAATGGATTTCCCAATGATTGGTTTGGTTTGGAGAACTGGATGGGATGATACATCATCATCATCTTTCTAATATTAATCAATCAATTTAAAATTTATCTCACCATTCCATACCTTCCTTAAAATATGAGTTTAAGTTGTAGTTATTATTGTGCGCTAAGTAAACTTTAATTATACGCAATGTAACTTGTAAAGCATATAGTATCTTTCACTCTTTATGTATTATTCATTTTCTTTTCTCAATTTGTGAAATCCGAACTGACTTCACTCCTAAATCTCACGTCGAATGGAATCCTTTCACGACGAATTAAGACTTGGGACTTATTATGCAATGCCGGGCTTACTAGATATTTCCCGGTCATCTTCTCCAACACCGGCCACCGTCGCCAGACTGATTGGCTTCTCTCCATCAGGGCCCTTTTTAGAAACCTTGATTATTGATGCGAATGGGATTATCACTCCGGTGCTCCATACCAAATCCGATTCAGAAACTGAAGTTCACTTTTCTTTTTGTCCTTTTTTTCTAAAAATCCCAACTAATTGCCGATCAGGTCTTCCAGCATGATTTCCCTGTTGAGAGATTGAACTCAATAATAGCACATATATGTAAATATATATGTATATCAGCGTCTGTGCTGCGCAGAATGTTCTAGCCCGTGCATGAAAATACGATTTCATATCCATGAGACCATATATGTGTGTGTGTGTGTGTGTGTGGAAGTAGGAAAAAAGGCGAAATAATAGTAGTAAGTTTTTGCGGGCCAAAAGAAAGAAAGAAAGAAAGAACAATGGGTGACTAAAGCTGCAATGCGTGTCGTTTAGTATATTGAGTGACCATGTATAGCTAGAGAGAGCAGTTGGATGCAATGTAACCAAACAGATGTTTGGCGGTGAATGACCGGTGACCCAAAAAGAAGAACATCGTGGAGGACTCTTTTATTCTAAATTAGAAGGATAATTGGGATGGGATGAAAGAGAAGGCCAAGCATGAAAGAGAAGAGGCTGTCAAGTTAGCCAAGGAGACTTCCTGAAACCAGACGACCAAGGGATCCAATCCAACCGCCGCCGTCCCCCCCGGCAGCAGGAAATTAAATCCCATTGGGGGTGGAGGAGCTGCAGGCAAATCATCCTTGGCTACCAAACGAAGGCTCTTTCTCTTCATGTATGGCCTCTCTTCCTCTTCATTTGAAAACAAGGGCTGTTGCCTCCTTCCTCCGCCCACATCCACACACTCCATTTATAGCCATCCCAAAATAGCCAATAGGTTCCTAATAATGGCTTGCCTCCCACCCATCCATATGTATATTTGCTTTCTTCCCATCCCTATTCTGCATTTCCCTTTTTCAGCTGCCCATAACATTAAAGTCTTCTCTCTCTCTCTCTCTATCCAGAAGAATATATTCTCTCTCTCTCTCTCTCTCTAGATTCATTCAATTTTACAATCTAAAAGATGGGTGAGAGATTAGATTTTCAAAGAAGAGGAAGAAGAAGAAAATGGTTATCGGCGTTCAGACTGTCTGGCAGAGTCGGGGCAAGTTGCTCTGAGACCTTGAGATTGTGTGACCTTTCAACTCGTTGGAAAGGTGGACGCCCATAGCCCAGCTCATCTGATAGCTGCAGCTGCTCCTTCGTTAATGCCCCGAATGCGACTACTGCAATGTATCGGCCTGCCTCGTCAATCATGACTTAATACACACGGTGCTATTTTAACAGATGTTTGATTTTAAAATGTAAAAATTTAATATTTTAATTACTAAAAATTATAGTTTTAAATTTTTATTATAACTAAAAGTAAAATAACTAGTTATGTATGTTATATAAAATGACACGTCATATAAAAAAAGTCACGTTAATGAAATATATTAAATTAAGCTTAATACATAAATAATATTTGATTTTTCAACAATTAAAAAAATTTGATATTTGATTTTTTAAAAAAAGACCAAATATAAGAAAAAAGATGTAAATTTCATTAAAAAATTTAAAAGTATTTAAAAAATGACCTAAATTTCATTAAAAAAATCAAAAAATAATAAAAAAAGCATCAATTTTGTAATACCCCGAGAGCCTAGAGAAGTTAGAATATATCGAGAATAGTGTAAGGAAGGAAACAACACCAGCTGGATACCTTTTGGGCTGAATGTTGGCAAATAACTCCCAAGTTAAGCGTGCTTGACCTGGGGCAATCCAGCGATGGGTGACCCCCCTGGAAAGTTCGTGTAGGCCCATCAGGGTAAGTTGTTCTGATTCTTCCTATCGCTCGAGTGGAACGTTACAGGTTGTATCAGAGCCGACTCCCGAGCCTCTGAGCGCGGTGGTGGGGCAAACCTCAGCGAGGAGGCTGAGTCCCGAGGGGGGTGTGAAGCCCCTATGGGGGTACATGTAGGCACCTTAGGTGAATCTCACATCGGCCATGCACGGGGGAGATCTAGGACCGGTTGAAAGGTCGCATGACGAGGACGTCATGTGCTTAAAGGAGGGAAAATGTAATACCCCAAGAGCCCAGAGAAGTTAGAATATATCGAGGATAGTGCAAGGAAGGAAACAACACTAACTGGATACCTTTTGGGCTGAATGTTGGCAAAGAACTCCCAAGTTAAGCGTGCTTGACCTAGGACAATCCAGGGATGGGTGACCCTCCCTGGGAAGTTCGTATAGGCCCATCAGGATAAGTTGTTCCGGTTCTTCCTATCGCTCGAGCGGGACGTTACAAATTTTATAAAAAAATCTAGAAATTTCATAAAAAAGAACTAAAAGTATTTAAAAAAGACCTAAATTTCTTTAAAATACCAAAAAATTTCATAAAAAAACTTAAAAATATTTAAGAAGAGCTAAATTTTATAAAAATACGTAAAAATTTCATAAAAAAGGCTTAAATTTCATAAAAAAAATTTAAAAGTTTTGAAAAGAAGACCTAAATTTCATCAAAAGACTTAAAAATTTCATAAAGAAGACCTAAAAATATTCAAAAAAGAGCTACAAATTTTTTTAAAAGAACTAAAAATAATAAGAAAAAACCTAAATTTCATTTTATATTTCATAAAAGGACCTAAATTTCATTTTGATATGTTTTATTTAGGTTTTTTGTGGTTATTTTTAGGTCCTTTTTTTTATGAAATTTAGGTCTTCTTTTGAATTTTTTTAGATCTTTTTATGAAATTTAAGTATTTTTTCTATAATCTTTTAGGTATCTTTTATGAAATTTAGGTATTTTTTTTGAATATTTTCAGCTCTTTTTTATGAAAATTGTTGGTTTTTTTAATCATAAAATTTAGGTTTTTTTTATTATTTTAGGTATTTTTTTATTATTTTTAGGTATCTTTTATGAAATTTTTAGATTTTTTATGAGTTAGGTCATTTTTTAAATATTTTTAGGTCTAGTATGAAATTTAGGTTCTTTTTAAAATTAAATTTGGTCTTTTAAATATTAGGGATCAAATGTTAAATTTTTTTAATTGTTGAGGGATCAAATGTCAATTTTTTTTTAATTATTAAAGGATCAAATGCCATGTTTATTTATGAAGTATAATCTGAAAATATCTTGTAGAGATGGCGTTCATTTGCAGAAATGAATGCGTGTCTACACACACTAATGGATTATCACGACAAAAATTTAAAATAATAATTTTAATAATTTTAATATTAATTATTAATATTTTACACTTAGAATCAATTGTTATATTTTTTAATTATTGAGATACGGTTGTATTATAAAATTTGTAATTGCTAGGTGGCTTATATTCTTATTTTATTTTTTAATTAAAATTTCGATCACAAATCTGGTATTTTTCTCACATACTCCATGCTTTGGAATCTAAACATTGCTTGACCCTTACAGGGACATGAGAGAGAGAGTGAGTGAGTGAGGATATGTTTGAAATACCAATCCATCTCCCTTTTGCCTTTGAATTGACTTTAACTTTTTCGTAAGGTCTTGTCATGAAAGAGCCAGCAAAGTTTGTTGAATCTTTTGTCAAATTGATTAAATTTCTAGATAATTTCCTGATGCATGGTATGGGTGACTTCTATGTGTCATTTAATTACCAATTGCAGCTCACTTTTTCTTAATTACCATGTGTTCCCTTCTCTAAGTTAAGAATCTCATGTCTACACAAAAAAAAAAAAAAAAATATTATAAAAAATAATATTAAGAATTATGACTGATGACAATATCATCAATTATGTATCGTATTTTTTATTAGAGGATATATTAGATAAAGAAGACAATGACACATGATTTTCTTAACCTTCTCTAATAAAAATGCGTCACATAACTGTTGACACTGTCATCAGTAATAACTCTTAACATTATTCCTCAAGAGACAACACAAAAACCTAAAAAGACCTAGGAGATTTCCTAATAGAAAAGGCCCCTCAATCGACTTACCTTCCAAGGCAAAATAAAAAGACTTCAAGGTCTTTTGGGGACCATCCCAACCTTAAAGTCATGCCCCTCCAAGAATATGTTAACTTATCTCTAAAATTAATGTTTTGAAAGTGAAAGATAGAACAAGAGATCCCAAAAGATGTAAATATTTTCTCATCGGTCAACTTCAACTTTTATAAATAAGGGGTAAACCCTTACTCTCCATATATGTGAAAAATACTAAGTAGAATACTTTTTTATTTTTTTCTTTTAATTTTCGACTAATTTAACTTAGGTATCGGAGTACCTGTTGGAAACACCATGACTCTTCGACTATTTTTTGTTTTGTAGGTCTCTCGGAAACTGACGACTCTCCAGTAATTATAAATTTATTATTATATTTCGATAACAAGACAAATATATACTACACAATAATATTTCACAATCTTTTATGCTAACAAAAAATATATTAATATATACTAATATGTAATCAATCTAAAAAATAAAATTATAATTGTTCAGTATGCATGTTAAGTTGTTCATTGATCTATCTTTTATAAAATAACATGACTATAGTATTTTTATAATTATAGGCTGTTCTGTGGTAAGTTGAGGTCTCATAAATCTTTAATAAATTTGATTATTGTAATTTATAATTCTACGATTTGTAATTTGGGGCTTCATCAATTATATCTTATCGAGTGAAATGATTGACCTGAAGATGTTAAACGAGCTAAATTAAATTCGACTCGACTCGACTAGATATTGTACCTTGTATAAGGCTAGGTCAAACCTAGCATTTTTGGGCTCATGCTTTGCCCTACCAAGAGTTTGTCTCAACTCAATCCCTTTAACGAAATTTGTTTTTATAAAAAATAAAATTATAAATAATTTAATTTTAAATTTGAATTTTTGAGATTTAATTTAATAATTCTAGTACTTTACAAATTATAAAGATATTATCACAAACTCATAATAGCAATCGATAAATCTCAAATAATTATCTCAGTCATAATTTTATGCTTTTTATAAGAAAATTTATATGCATAATCACTTTAAATAAAATTTAAATATATAAATAAATATATATTTCATATATAACAGTTGGGATTTGAATTCAAAATATGAAGTAATTTTTTTTAATTTTTAAATATTTATAAAATTTAATACTACCTTTAAAAATAAATTTGGGAACTCTTAAAAGTTCCAATTTTCAAACTTTAAACTTTTATATTGTAAAATTTTATTTTATGAGTAAAATTTGTATTTTTAAAAATATTTTAATATCTTTGATATTAATTAAATGAATATATTTTTTAAAATTTTTTTAAAATTATTTTAAAAAAAGGCCCAAGAGGTTTTTGCCAAACTTGGCCGGTTAGGGCTAGCAAACCCAAATGCACCTTAGCTCATTGTAGATATACTCATAGATCAATCCAAGCCCTATATTTGGTTAACAAGCCAAATTCAAGCTCAAATCGTTAAACTAATTAGTCATTTAAGTCCCACTCGTTTAACAAGGGTCTAATAATGAATCTATGTCCACTTACTTGATCAGATTTGTTTTCTTGCTTGATTTGCTCGACACGGATATCTAAGGGGGTGTTTCGGGGAGAGGGGGTGGGGCCCACGCTCCTCTCTTATTTTGTCCGCATTAAGTAAATATTTTATTACTCGATGCAGACAATATAATATTCTCGCTTATTGATATGTTGAGATTTGACTATACCTTGTGCTCAAAAAAATGTTAGAAATGGTTAATAATGAATTTTTGATTTAGTGACCGGGTTGAAATTTTGGAGCCCATGTGTTCCAATTTGGATTCGTGCTATGTTAATTTAATTGACAAATTTATTATAATTATTTTTATATTATACAATTTTTTACTTTTCTTTACTTAATGATACCATAAAAAAGACAAAAGACAATTATCAATGGTTGAATAACGATATCTTTTTATCTTTTAAAAATAAAAAAGTAAAGTGTCAAATAAATCATTATATTTTGACCAAAAGGTCTAATTGGTTATTAGATTTTAAAAAGGATTAAATAAGATATTCTATTTAAGATTGGGGATCACATTAATTATTATAGTAGATGTTATCTTAACGTTTTTCAATGGCAGCACAATGGCTAATTTGACCCTAAATCTAAAAACATGGTACCTTATATGATCAGTTTTAAAGTACAATAAATAATTTGACCTCTAACTAAAAATGAAGCGACTTATTTTATGCTTCACCAATACTTTGTAGTGTTGATATTTTAGTTTGGATTGAAAAATCGAATTGGATTGGGTCAAAAATTTTAGTTCAATCCAAAGATTGAATCGATGCAATATGAAAAGATTGAAGAATTGGTCATTGGTCTAGTCTCGTTTGATCTCACTTTTGGACCAAAATCGAACGATAAAAACAAAATAAATTAAAAAAATAAAATATGAAACATTAATAATATTTTCTCAATTTCCCGAATTTCCTATTCTCGTGTATATATGCACAAAATAAATAAAAGTGGCATTTTCACCAACGAGAAGGGAAAATAATTCGCTTAGACTTTTCTAAACCCAACTAATTTAGGTTAGACCAAATCAATCTCTTTATTTAGTGTTGTGTTCACAAAATCTTGCAATTTTGGTTTTTGTCTACTTCGAACTGAATGAACACCTTTAGACAAATATGATATAGGTTTGAGCCTTCTCATTATTTATCGTGTGAACATTTAGAGTATTTCTCTATATCGAAAAAACGTCTATATTTTGTGTCAAATATTGTCTATTTTAATTCAAAGACACATATCACTAATTACACGATTTTAACCTAAAAAAATCTTTGTAAGAAAAGAAAAAGAAAACAAAAGAATTGCCCATTTTCTTATACATCACGGCTCACTCTTAACTTGAATTGAAATTTTATATGCCTCTCAAACATTATACCTGTTGTTGTTAAGATAAAATAATAAATTTATTTGATGGAAAATGTCATCGTCAAGCAGTCTGAGTCTACAAGAAAGAAAACAGTTAGAGGGCGCCAGAGAATTTCCATGAAAACACTCTGATATTTAAGTTAGACACTGAGAGTGATAAAAAGTTGATAACAATATTTATATTAGTATCAGAAACATATATTTTTTGAAATGAGTGCATGTTTATTTATAAAGGAATATGAAGCAATCTGAAATAGTTCAGAATTAGGACTCTTATAAAAAACATTTATCTTGACTTTTCTTAATTTGGCTAGGATTAACATTCTTATATATGACATTTTTTTTCTCTTTTGGGGGATAGAATTTCTTAAGGATGGTTGTCTATCCTTTTTCTTGGATGAATTTTTGAATGTCGTAGTTATTTGGTTTACACGTTGTGTGGGATCTCCTATATTCGGGGAAATGCTTTGGCGATGGTATTGCCTTACGGGTGAGAAGGCCACCTTTAAAGTTGCAACTAACTCATGGCTGGGAGGCGTGGAGGGCGCAAGGCTGTGACGAGTGTTGCTAGGCTACGAGGGTTACCCCATCGTGGCCACCTGAACAAGCCACAAGGTTTGCCACCCGTGGACGCCTGGGCTATGAGGCTGCCTTTCACAGAGACCCTTTCCGAGCCTGTGAGCCATGTTGGTCATTTGTCACAGATCTCTTACGATCTTTTATCATCGGGCTTTCTTGATTAAGCTAAGTTAGTTCATTTGTTAATTTATTTTTTGATATTTTTTCTCATAACGCACCAACATCTATGTATCTCCTAAGTATTTGGTTAGTGTTGTATAAATATTTATTATCTAGAGAACGTTGATTGGTCATGTTATCTTAAACACTCTATTCTTATCGTTCTCCTTTCTATCGATGAACACATTCACATATTAAAAAAAGTAAATTTAAGAGATCAAAATTCAACCCCTCGCTAGTAAAATTAAACACACATATATATATCATTAAAGATTTTAAAACACTTAATATATAATAACAAAAAAACTTAGAATAATTGGTGAAGATTCTAGAGAATCTCTCTTCTTAGAGATATTTCCAACACCTAACTTCAAGATCTCAAAGTGGCGCGCGCACAAAGGGGGTCTCAACATGGTAAATAGAACGTGCCATTTTGAATAGTTAGGTGGCCCAAAATACCAGGAGGTGTAGCCTAAAAAGTTGGCTCCAAAAATAGAACCTCTACATGTATATCTCTACATATACATATATATATATATATAACCGCATAAAATACATGTGTTGGCTAACAAGTGAAAATGTTTTTATTTTTTTTCCTATTAAAAAGCACGTGAAAATAATATTACGAGATGTACGGCTAACGTTCATTCTTCAATAACGGAAAGTTAACGGGAACCGGGTAGAGGAAGATGGTAACCGAAGCGGGGCGAGGGTAAGGGAGTCATTTAAAATGAACCGGGGCATGAACCGGGCGGGCGGGCATGCCAGGATGGCAAAAAGTGTCGATAATCACGTTCATGTGAATGACGTGTGGTGTGGGCCCCACCAAACTCCGCTGAAGAGCTATATATATGTATCTCTCTCTGTGTGTGATGAAGATAGATATAGATCGATGAATTACTGAAAAAAGTGACTTGTTTGTGCTCTCTCTCTCTATCTCTCTCTCTCATCGGACTTGTTGATGAAAAGCTTTTCTTGTCGTCTTCTGCGACTCGAATTACGATCTCTGACCTAGCTTGTGTTGTTAGGGTTTTCAACTCACTTCACATCGATATTATATATTTTTATATATATATTCGCATATACGGCTGTGTGGAAGGAGAAATTGTTCGGGGAGATGGATAATTGCTCGAGATCGGCGGCGTCGGAGATGCAGACGTGCGATTTCTGCAACGAGAAAGCTGCAGTGCTGTACTGTAAAGCGGATTCGGCGAAGCTCTGTTTGTTCTGCGACCAGCACGTCCACTCCGCGAACGCGCTCTCTCTCAAGCACGTCCGCGCTCAGATCTGCGACAATTGCAGATCGGAGGTGGTTTCGGTCCGATGTTCCACCGACAATGTCGTGCTGTGCAGCGAATGCGATTGGGACTCCCATGGCAGCTGCGCAGTCTCGGCTTTGCACGACCGCGTGCCGGTGGAAGGGTTCTCGGGATGTCCGTCGGCCGGCGAGCTCGCTTCTGCTTGGGGATTTGATTTAGACTTGGAGCCTCTCAAATCGGTGGATTCGGGTGAGTATTCCGCGGCCTTGGATTTTCAGGATTTGATGGCGATACCCGAGGAGGGCCCTGGTTTTGACACCGTTCCGAGCTTTGACATTCCGGGGACGTCGAAGCTGAGGAAGTCGTGTTACAGGAAGTACAAGAACGTGGTGTATATGCAGCTGGTGGAGTTGGCGAAGAGGCAAATGATGGTCAGGGCGGATGGAGATGGGGCTGAACTGGGACCAAAGACGCCGAATCGATCCGGCCAGCATGGGAATTTGGCGAGTCTTGAATTTGATAAAGGGGACGATAAGGAATTGCTGCAGCAACAGCAAACCCCTTTTACGTCTCTGCTTACGTTGCCAACACCTATGGATTCCAGAGAGAGCGCTTGTGTCACCGAAGTTGATAACATGTGGAACTGTAATACCACATATCAAGCGCGGCAGGTATACTAAATTTCGTGATTTGCATAAATTGTTCGTTTGTTTTCGTTTTCAATTTCTTGAAGAGCTTCTATTATGATAAATTCGAACACTAGTTTCGTCTCACCAGTTTCAGCTGCAACGGTAATAAGATAATACACGGTTTGGTTCATAGCGTCCATAAGCTATTTGTACATACTGTGCCTGCAACCAGTTCTAAAGCTGAGTGAAAATCTGACTACCCGGTGATGAAGGACATAAAAGAAAGTATATTTGGAGAACATTATTCTGATTAGTGATTTGAGTTTTAGTTTATTCATGTGATTCTTCTTTTGGGTTCTGCATCACATGGTCTGAAGCTGCACCAGAATTAAAATTCTACTGATTAATTTTGTAGTTGTGCAGACTGGAGAGACCAGTGTCTGCTCTTGCCTATGAGGAACTTTTAATTAGATACTTATCACATTTCTTGAGGCAACCCATCGTGGCAATGTTAGTATTGCCCCTTTGTCACTAGAATATCACATATTTGAGTTGTGGAAACAACCTCTTTGCAAAAAAGCAAGGGAAAGGCTGACTCTCGCAAAGGGCAGTCTCGTGCACTAGGGTTTTCAGAGCTGCCTTTATTAATCATATTTTTGGCTGGTCTTGTATAGAGGAATGATATTATGCTGTTGATACAGCATGCTAGATTGGTTTCCACGTTGAAAAGGCATTGCATGGGTTTCCAGTTTATGCATTTTTAGTCAGACAAACATGTTCCAGAACTGCTGGACTATTTTTTTGACCATTTGGTTGGAGTTATTGGAAGAAGTTGTGATTTTCTTTTTCAATTGACTTTTTTGACTTCTAAAAGATCAATGTTAAGGAATCATTCATATTTTGGACCAAGACATATTGCTGCATACTTAACTTTCTGCATGAAAATTATTAGAAGCTTATCTTTCGATAATAAGTATTTGTTTAATTAAAAGGACTTAAAGTTCATGAACTTCTTATCCACTTTATTGTTATAGAGCTATAGAAATGGGTTCATACCTAGAACAGCATAACATCGACATAAAGATGCACGCTCAGTGACCTTCATTTATGGCCTGCAGATTTGGGATTTTCATTCAGGAAGATCAAGGGATTGTGAAGAATCTGACTGGTTGAAGATTGAGTTTGATCCAGAGAATTCTGGCTTTTTGATTGAGACCTATGATGACATTATCAACAGAACTTCTTTGGCAGCAACAGAAATATTAGAAGATATGCTTGACATTAATTTCTCTACAACTTATGAGGGCATGCCATCACAAAAGGTAGGCTGTAGAAACTGCCTTACATTTTTTCCTGCTAAGTTGATGGGTATAATTTTTCGTTACCTCAAAATAATATGTAAACTATACAGAAGTTTTATAGTTAGACAATTGAGTACTATAGCTTGCTCATCATTCTGCTTGCTACTTGATATCTCTTGATAGCTGTTCTGTTCAGTATGTGCACTTCTATGAAGCAGTACTTTTGAATGTCTATTTGAACCATAACACTTATTTCGGGGAAGAGCCAAAAGATGGACCAGCAGTTTAGTCATAAATTGTGGTATACAAGTAGATGTTTTCGTAAACTATATAACATACATGATACACAGAATTTTGAGTGCTTTGAGACAATGAATGACCAATTTCATTTAACTTAAAGTTAATTTTGAGATAAGGCCACTCTTTTTTATGTTACAGTAATAAGGAAAGCGAAGAGGAGGCTGTAATGAAAAAAAGTCGACTTGAGAACAGATGGAAAATGGGGAAAAGAAAGGAAATGTGAGACAGAATGATCTAGTTGTATTTAAAGATGTTTGATAGAGAAGTATAACACAGATAGTAGGATTTTAAGAAGCACAAGAAATAGAAGTAGAGATATAAGCGTATAAAATGTTGGAGCTGCTGTGTTCGTGATTTGACGCTATGTTGAATTCATGATTCAGCTTTCAATTTGGATGCGATCTCATTGGTTGGATATGGAATTATGGATTTTCAAAATGAAAATATCACCTCTAGCAAGATGGAAAAGGATTTTTGTACTGGCAACATAACATCTATAACATCTGCAAAAGTGCTGATGCTAGTGTTATTACCTACCTAGCGGTAATCATCAACTATGAATATTTTAGGAGAGAAAGAATCCTATAACAAACATTCTGTTGAGATTTTGGAACATGTTATAATCATTATGGTATTGAAGTTGTCTAATATGAATTTGGTATCTGCACAAGTTCTGAAGTTGGAAAAAATGTGATGTGTTTTTCTATTTAGGACAGAACTTGGTTGGGGCATTTTGCTTTCATCTAGGCACCTCAACATGGGAATTCTTAAGGGTAGTTCCTGGATTTCAAAAAGGGCAAAAATGTCTTCTTTGTGGTGGATAGTAAAGCAGATGCAATCGGTTCTTAACCTAGAGGCGTGCCAATAAAGATGATGACGAGTTGAACTTTGTTATTAACCATGGACCTGAATGTCATTAAGTTTTTTGGTGAGACATTGGTAAAGTTCTACCTTGACTACTTACTTCATTGGAACTTGGGAGAACATTGAGAGATTTGTTTGGGGCGCTATAGGGTTCGGTTCAGTTTTTACCCATCAGAAAGTGTTTTAATCCTATTCATCATATTTTTCTTGTATGTCCTGTCCCTTGGGGATAAGATAGAAGTAAATGACAGTTATGTTACATTCTATAAATTGTTCCATAATAAAATATTTGTTGGTGAGAGCAACCTGCTTGAAATGATCAATTGTTCTGTACAAATATTCTTCTTTTGTATAGATGTGTCAATATTAAAGGCCAACAACTTTCATTATTGTGTTTTTTCTGGAAGCAATGTAGTTTGATGTTTGCAAAATCCATGTTCTAATAATCCCCATTCACGGCATAGTTTAGCATGCTCTTGTTGGTTCTTAGGTGGCATAATTTGTTATAAATTATCATTGGAGTTTACTGAAATTATACCATGCCTTCCATCTATTCAGTTTACACAAAGCAGTAAGTCTTTCAGTCTAGTGAAGATTTTGAACTTAGAAGGCAACAACTTCCTAGTTGGATGCCACTCTCTGTTGTCTAAAATGTAAAATGTGGTTATACAATATTGATGTGGTCAAGATCGGCAAATATTCTCAAGCTCTAGCTGCCTATGGTGATATGAAGAAGTTACATCTCTCTCATGGAGAGTATGAAGACCAGGGAGAATCCAACAGTTATAGATACGAAGAACATATCTGTGGTTGAAGGATGAATTGATTGCAATTTTTCATGTCTAATTTTCTTCTGTGTTCTTCTTCTGCCACTCTAAGAAATGAGCTTTTATGGGCGTGTAGATCTGAGTTCCTTTCCCAATATCTAGTACAATTATATTCAAAGTATTGGACCTTTCAATTTATGTAGTTTTCTTAGGTTGCCATAGTTCTCAATAAGCTTGGTTTGACTCGTTGCAGAATCAGTCAAATCGCCTGCCATCAATCTGTGGACCAACTGAAGGACAATGCAGAAGTGTACTTATGCCAGAATCTAGTTTGTATGAACTGAATACATACAGCAACATCGGCAGCATGCAGTTTGAAGAACATCATCTTCTGTCTGGAGCTGGACAAATGGCAGTACCCAACAACATCGACATGGAGCTGATGGCACATAATAGAGGCAATGCTATGAAGCGGTACCAAGAGAAAAAGAAATCTCGAAGGCATGTTTCCCTTTTCTCGTTTCCTTTTTGTTTCTTCTGGCTAATATTAGAAGGCACAGACTAACAATTGACGTATTGCAAAAAATTGGAACAACTAAAATATAAAATAGACGGTAAAGATATCAGAATCCCCCCCCCCCCCCACACACACACACATACATGGTGGTAGGATATGAACAGAATGATCAGGATAGTTTTAGTTGCTTTATCGGGGGGTAGATGGTTGCCAGTGTTCACAAACTCTTGGTTTTGAATAATGGACAGATTTGATAAGCATATCCGATACGAGTCGAGGAAGGCCAGAGCCGACAGTAGGAAGCGAGTGAAGGGCCGATTCGTGAAAGCAAGCGAAATGCCTGAAATTAAAAACAGCTGCTGAAGTTATTCCAGGTGTTGCCCATCTTGAGCTCTATGCGTGCATTATGCCAACAAAGAGTTATAGCTGAGGTAGCTAAGATACTCGGTTGTTCATTTAGAATTTTCTCTTTGGGGCTGCCTCTGCTTGTAAACTTGTACATAGTTCCTACGTAGTATTTCCGAGTATTGATTTTCTTGATCTGTTATTTCGTCAGCAGTAATCAGAATGGTACAATTTTATTATTTTTTTGGTCATTTTCTGTTGGGTTTTTGGATCATGGGGGGGATGGATGGATGGATAAAAAAGATGGCTTCATACGTGGATGGATCTGTTCAGTAATAATGGAAAGACGTTGGAGATGCGATGTCCTTTTGTCCGTTCCCTGTTTGGTTTTCTCTTAAATTATTAGAGCATATGTTGAACACTTTATGAATGCTAATCTTGGATGATCTGTCCTGGGACTTCTTTAACAATACGTTTGGGAATTGGAATTATGATGTGCTAGGAAAGAAGGACAAAGATTTTTAGTTTAAATTTTTTAGATTTAATTTGACATTGGGTTTTGTCCATCTTAGACCGTCAAGTCTAAGGATCTGACTTGAGTAACACTTTAAAATATATATATATATATATATTAAAAGTTAAAAGGCAATTAATAAATAATAGTCTCAATTGTATATGTTGCATTTCGAGATATCATATTTGACAAATAAAATGCGCCTTTTTGTTTTGGTTGGGTTATTAATAATTGTCAAATAAATCCGGCCATAAACGCCATTCTATTTCTATGTTGAACACGGATTCACATGTGAAGTGAGCTGTGTCAACGGATTCGGAGGAGTTATCATCAGACTATGTATTTCAAAGCTAGCTGCACTTGTTCCTTTCAAATTAACTTAAAAGAGAACTGAACAGGCTGAAGGAATATCATCTTTCGCAAATAAAATTTTGGAATTCGTCACATATCTACAAAAACTAACGAAAACCACAAGATAAAGAAGCCTAAAGCAAAAACACGCCTACGTTGAAAACTGCATAGAAAGGGAGAGTCAGTAGTGCTGCAAATTCATAATCTACATGAAGAAGAAGAAGAAGAAGAAGAACTTAAAAAGCATCTCCTCCTAAATTTGGCGGAGTGGTTTCCTGTAAATTCATCGCTGTTGGGGTGGGAGAGGACTTGAGCTTGCAGACAGACGTGACCGTGAGAGCCAAGTAGCAGAACAACACCGTGAAAGACAATGCGACAGAGGCTGTGGCTTTGTGGCAGAATTTGCCCACCCGATCACAGATTGGCATCCAGCCGGACGCGTTTTGCCCGTACTGCCCCACCATCCCGATGGCCGTCGCCGCCGCGCATCCCGCCATCACCAGCAGGGTTATGACCTGAAACAACATATAATTCATCCCGGTTAAAACCCATAAACAACATGGCTTCTGATCGTCACTAGATCAGATTGGGTACTACCCAAACACAATTGAGTCGAAACTCAAAATGGTATTCGTGCACAAAAAGTTTTAGTGTAGTAGTAATATGGTGGTGGCAGAGTCATTCTAATGAATTCTTGGTTTTCAGTTTGTGATTTTGATGCATTAACAGTCATGGCCATAAGCTTTTTTGGGTAACGATGAGAACCTTAACGTAATGATATAAAATATTTAATATGGTTAAATTTCAATGTCTATCTACAATAGTATGAGTTTGGCCCCCAAAAAATTTAAACCTTGATTGTAAAGAGAGAATAAACCCTATACCATGCCATAAAATCTGTTGCATTTACAACAAGATGATGCTGTACAAACTAATTGTTACATATAATTTTTATGCTGAAATTGTTATGTTGCACAATGATGTAGTCTATTCATATTCATAGGATCCCAGTTTTGCTTCTAAATTAATAAATTTTTATACGAAAATTTTGTATGAATTTGCAGTATACAAACAGATTAATCCATATAAAATTTATATAATTCCTTATATCCATATTTTGAGAAAGAACAGAAATTCATTAAAATAGGTTTATAATTATAAAAATATCTTTGGCAAACCATTCAGTACTTACTAGATAAATTGTATACGAATAATATTTTCCGTAGTATTTATGCAAGAACGAGAAGGTTCCTATCGATTACCAGATCATGCAAAAACACGGAGAAATAGTTAGTTTTCTTCGATTCCGAAGAGCTGCTCAGCAGCACGAGGATGAGTGAAAGCACCGAGCAAAAGCACGCCGCAACGTCCACGCCGACCAAGAACCTGAAAAACGATCCCTAGGCATGTCACTAGAAAGCTTTGTGCGGTCGAATGCGATGCGATTGTGTAATTAGAGTGAAAATCAGATCACTTACTTGAACGCCGACGAATAGTTATAACGAGCATCAAATTCGATCCCGAAGATCAGTATAGACTGCCGGCTCCTGAGCATGATGGCGATCGCCGCGGCTGAGAGGACGGCGGCGAGAGGCCTGAGCACGACCTGGACGACCTCGAAGGGGCCGTGCAGGGCTTGGCAGGACATTACCGGAGTTCCGATCTTGAAGGGGGAGAAGGAGTTCCTGTCGCTGCTCGTGATCTTGGACGCCATTACTGTACATACAGCTCTGGAGGGGGAGGAAGAAGCAGAAGGCGAAGAATGGATTGCGAGAAGGCGACCGTCGATTCATATAGGATTGTCTGCCTCTTTCCGCTGGACTTGGATTCCGATTCCAATTCCAATTCCAGCCATAATTATTGGAAAATTAATGTGATAATTACGGTTTTAGAAATATAATAAACAATTTTGATTTTGATAGCTTATAATGGGTTTAGGGTAGATTAGAGAATTAAATCCAATTAATTAATGTGATTAATGAGAATATTTTATTATATATAAATTAAAAATATTATATATATATATAAATGTTATGTTGGCAAAAGAAAATTTAACGCGAATAATATAACGTAATTTTATATATATATTTTGAGATATTAATTGATTTGATTCAAATATTTATTTTTTTATTTGAATTTAATTAATTTTTTAAATATAATTAATATCAAATCAAGTAAAGATGGGGATGAATATTACTCATCAATGAGGAGGATTTTAAAATCAAAAAATATTTATAGAGAATGTATTAAAAAAAATTAAATTATCAATCAAATATAGATAAAGTGGTAGGGATAGGTCCTTTACATATATTTTATCTTACAAATATAAAATATAAAATATTAAATAAAGGAATCCATACCTTAGAAATGTAAAATATAGGAGATTAAGTAAAATATTTTAAAAATATGATTACAAAAATATGAAAATAAAAATAAAAATAAAAATACACATATAAGGTCAAGTAAAGATGGTCATTACCACTTCCAAGACATAGTCGAGTGGCAAATAGGTGAAAGCCTGTCTGGATACTCAGCGTGGTTTCGATTCATGAGAGAAATAAAATACTTTTTTTTATGGAAGACTTTGAGAGTAGTATTAGTGATGCAAAGACTTATCATCTTGATCATTTGGACACATTCCGTGATTTACTTTCTCAATGTAGCTTTAGGGGTAGAGTGACTGAAGACACCAGTAATGAGACATAATCCCAAATATGGTCATTACCCACATTCTCCTTTTAACCATCCTTAAAATTAAGTATAATTTTTTTTATAATGCACAAATTGAGAAAACTCTATTATACAACGTTTTTAATTATGAAAACCATCACTTTCTCTCTATAAATCACGAATCAAATCCACACGGACTGTAACACCCGAGAAAATTTTTAAGGATAAAATGATATTTGGTAAAGGGAAAAATTGAAAATTTGAGAAAAATGAGACTTCAGGGCACACTAACCTAGTCTTGGACGACCAAATTAGCCAACGGGAGTACCTCGGACCCTAGATTGCCCGAGAAAATGGTATAGTATCGACAAGCAATAAAAATTATGATTTTTAGTGGTGAAAGAAAGAAGATCGGGAACAACTTTCGGTACAGCAAAATACAGCTGCCCAATTAGGTCATATTACCGAATTGCTGTAAACGATATCCAAAAAGTCAACGGAGAGTGTCTTGGAATAGTAAACAATGTGTAGGACAACCCTTAAGTGGTTTCGGGATGAATCGAGTAGATTTGAGGTCAAATAAATCATTCGGGCCAAAGTGTAGTTTTCTAAAAATGCCCGAGGGAGGTCTAAACGGCAATTTTTTGGAAGTTTCAAGGGTGAAATGAGAAATACTAATCTTGAGGGTCTTAGTGATAGTGTTAGAAATATCAGGGGCTTGAGGAAAAGGACCAAAATGCAAAAAGAGAAAATTCAGGGGCCTAACTGTAATTTTTAGAAAGTTGGATCGCGCATGGCAGTCTGGCCGCACGATTTGGCCAGAAAATCCGGCCATTTGGCCGTCAAGTCTTGTCAAAGGATGGCCAAGGACTGTCCTAGGAGGCGTGGGGAAGAAGCATGGCCGGAAAATCGGCCACGTGGTGAGTTTTTTGAGCTATAAATAGGCGAGGGTTTCGGCCGAGAAGAAGGCACCAAATCGAGCTCGTTTTCGAATGAGTTTTGGAGATTAGATAGAGGGCTTTTGGTCTCCAGGAGGTGAGGATCATTTTGGGAGTGGTTTGAAGCATTTTGGTGGAGGTTTGATGGTGTTTCGAAGAAGGCCGGAAAAGCCCTAGGCGGACCGCGACCGAGACCTGCAACTAGAGTTTTAATCGACTTTCCGGCTTCCTTTCAACCTGAAACCGGTGGGGCTAGGATCGAATCTTCAAGGGCTTTCGAACGGCACCCGATTTGCAGCCATCGGAGCACCCGTCGGCGCCCGGCTAGAGGTTGAAGAAGGTGGCGCGTGACTGCCACGCGCCTGCAGGTTTTGCCCAGCCACGCGCCCGCGCGTGAGGGCGCGTGAGACCCCAGGTAATTTTGAATTTTTTTTTATTATTTTTAGAAAATTATTTTATGTATTATGGTGCAAGAAAATTTGGAAAATTTTTGGAGAAAATGGTCATTTTGCAATTTTCAAAGTGAAAAGGCTTAAGAAAAATAGGAAAAGATATTGAAAAATCCTTAGAAAATTTTGGGAGATAGGAATTAATTATTTAAGAATCACTGTGAAGAGAAATTAAGGAAAAATTTTGAGTAGGTATTTATTAGAATTTTTGAGGGGAAAAATAAGAAAAATAGAAAGAAATTATGGAAAATTAGAAAAATAGATATTGATGTGATTTTGAACAAATGTGATGACTAGAGGCTCGAGGTTGAAGTATAAGAGCGTCAGAAACGAGATTAGGCGTGCAAATCGGGGCTAGGCATGCAAATCGAGGCAGGCG
Organism: Diospyros kaki; assembly: GCA_036245055.1. Lineage (NCBI taxonomy): Eukaryota > Viridiplantae > Streptophyta > Magnoliopsida > Ericales > Ebenaceae > Diospyros > Diospyros kaki. Next base: position 40,459,549 of record BSEG01000016.1, read on the forward strand.
CGCAAGTCGAGGCTAATCGCGCTGGACAATTGGAATTCGTCTAAAGGTGAGTGGTTCCGCCCGAAAAGATTTCAAATAACATGTGGATGGTTTTACTGTGAGTGTTCGCCCTCAAACCTTGTTTTGCCTTTGGATTCTTGTGATGAAATGTCAAATGATTATTTACACGTGCATTAAATGTTGATTTTAGGCGTGGATTAAAGTGATGCATGTTGCATGTTATGTTTTTTTCGACCATTGCCTTGTTTTGTGTCGTTCATGTGGTATGTGGGTTGTTGGTCTGTGACGAAGCCCAGAGTGATAGCACTCGGGATGCGTACCTGGATTAATGCTTGGTGACCACTTGGGACGGGGCTGAGACGGACTTCACCCTACGGGACCCAAGTGGCGGGGCTGCGAGTGGACACCACCCCGGTTGTTGGCTCAAGTGGCGGGGCTGCGAGTAGACACCACCCCAGGATCCTTTGAGCAGTAGCATTAATGCCGAGGTGACGTCGATTCCAGGGATAGTGCTGACGTGACACTCTTGGGGCTAGGGTTGTGTTTTGGAATGCTTGAGTGGGAGCGTAAAGCCTGACAATGACAGTAGGGTGATTCCTGGGTTCATGTGTCGAGGTTGTCTCTCTTAAGCAGGATCGGTTTGCCAATGGGTCGATTTGGTCGTGTCGCCTTAGAGAGATGGCGTTTTCCCCGGTTAGGGTTAAATGCGTTGGGATTCTCTTAGGCTGGTGCATGTTGAGATTTATCGATTTTGTGTACATGATTCTGTATACATTCATGAAAACGTTTTTGAACTCTCACTTAGATGATTCAGCATCTAATTTGGACTATGTCCCTAGAATATTCAAACGTTCTAGGTGAAAGCAGTGGCGTCAAGAGAAAGAATGTCGTCAGGATGTAGCAGTTGGTTTTGTCTATGGTTTCATTGTTAAGAGATTATGTAATGTATTTTCATGTGAAACATCGATTCAGTTGTTGTAAAAGAAATTGTCAGTGATATGTATATATTTGAGGTTTCGATCTTGCTTCCGCTGATATGATTGATGATGTGCGATCGAGATTGTCGGGAAAACGGTTTTGATGGCTATCAAGGGAATTATGTGGTGTTTGATTTAAATTTTCTCGAAATCTCGAATTAACGCACGCTTGGGAAAAGTGGGGCGTTACACGGACAAGCGGGTCAAACTAGACAAGTCTAGGTCAGAACTCGTGTCATGTCCCATCTATTAACAATAACTAATATATAGTCGCATTGTTCAAAATTTGAACACGAAACCTTGGCATACACACCTCTTGAATTTCAATTTCGTGCAAAAAACCACTTACACTATCTCGAGGAATTGAAATTAAGTGTAAATTAAGTTATTGAATCTGTAGATCTGACTCAAAATGCAGTATATAAAAACAAAGTGATATAACTAAATCAAATTTTACTGAAATTAAGTAAAAATTTCAAATAAATTTCATTAAACTTAAAGGACAAAATTACCCTCAACAACCACTTTTTTTTTTTTAATTTCAAATCGGTCATAGTCAAGAACAATCACTCTTTCAAAGTAAAAACCTGTGGTGATTTGCTTCCTTCATGTTTACAAACAACTCCTCGCTTACCACTCCAAGCTTCCCTTCCCTTCCCTCGTCTGCATCAACATGTCCACTCACACTCACACACACTCACAAACATGTCCACTCACACTCACACTCAACTGTCCTTGTCTGCTCACTGATGGCTGACCCTCCCACCCACCTTTGTGTCACCAAATCCTATTTAAATATTGATATTTTATATTAATGTACGATATAAAATATTATATTAATATAAAGTGTTACCATAAATTTAAGTTTAAGTATTTAATTAATATTTTTATTCATAAATATTATGAAATGAGATGTATTTATACTAATTAATAAAGTTATTCTAAAATTTACAATAAGATAATAATTAATATTACTAATATACTATGGTGCACGAAAATGCCTCGTGAGTTTTATTTGGGAGTTCCCAAAATGATGAGAAACATTAACAAAAATGTTTCTAAATTATTTTTTTATTTTAAAAATATTTTATAATATTAAAAAAATATCGAAAATATGTTCCTAATTTAAAAGCACAATTCTATCCTTGAAGAGTTACATACAGAAAAAATTTCGTCTCTAACTCAAGATTATATGGAATACATTATTGAATTTATGTTTTTTAGATTGAATAATTATTTTATATTAAAAAATTATATTTACGAAAAAGTTCTTATATTTTTTTATTTATGTATTTCTTTGTGTTTTTATTTCTTACATTTTTAAAAAATGTCTTTTTTTTATTTCTCTTTCGTATAATATCTATTTTCCATTTTCATGTAACCTAACTGATTTATTTTTATTAAATATCTTAGTTTAATTTACTTTTAACTTAAATTTAGATAATTTAAAGCAACTTTAAACTTTAGTGAATTCTAATTAAATATTAATGAGATTATCTCATTATTCTCTAATTAAATATATATTAACATATATTTTTAATTCTTTAAGCAACAATAATAATATATTAAATATTTATCTTATTATAGTAACATGTCTAATTTTTACTCAAAATTAATAATACTTCATAATAATTTTTTTTTATAAATAAGAATTCCGTTAAACGGAAAAATTGCAAGAATGACTATAGCTTTATGCCAGGATATATCATGAGCAGAGATTAAAATAGAACAAAATTAAATAAGTGAATAAAAACTTTTTCTCAATAAAGAAATAAGAAAAGAAGAACTATACAACTATGTATAAGCGTCAAAGGAAATCTTGATCGAAAAATCTAACTCCCAATCATACTTGTCCCTAAGCATTAGAATTATGCATTCAGGCAAGTGTTAATATTTGTGATGTCAATTTTCAACTATTTTCGAAACATTGACTTAGAGACATATCTTGAGCATTAGAATGATAAATTATATTTTTTACAATTATATAAAAATAATAATAAGATAATCATTTGTATGTATAGGTATGTTGATGTATGTTATTTTTTTTTATTTACCTTTTTTTATGTTTTACATTCGTCTTGTGCTATGTCGATATCGTCGTATCATAAAAATTAAAGGTTTTTGATACTCAAAATTATAAAAATCAAAAAGAAATATTGTGGGTTTAAATTATAATTCATAAAAATGAAATTATTATGAGTTAAAAGTGGAATATGGAATTACAAATAGAATCAACAGACGAAGGATCTGAGTTGGAGTTGGTTTATCCACAAAGAAGGGGAAAGCGGAAGAACAATTAATAATCAATGGCGGGTCCATCCATCCATCCATCCATCGGTTTCTATCTCCGTCCGTCGTGTGGTTACTTGGAAGAAAAGAAAATATATTTTTATATAAATCAATCATAACTAATAAGCAACCACTGGTTAATTCCATTGGCACTTCTCTAATTTAATCCAACCACTGGTTACGAATCAGCAATATTTTAATTAAATTAAAATAATCAAATGCTCCGTACTTAGGGCAGTTCTTAAGGACGAGGGATATTTTAATTAGGCCTCAGAGCATAAAAAGTAATTGGTAAATAATATGTTGAGATTAATACTAATAAGTCAAGAGTTTGATACTCAGCTTAGGCAAGAGTTAAATGCCCACTTACGATTTATCTTTTCTGTTAAAATTAAGGACACGAGGGGTGAAGGACCGCGTAAAGACGGTAATCTTAAAAATATTTTAATTAAATTAAATAATCAAACTGAATCAGTCAAAATTATTAGTTCGATTCAGTTCAAATTGTAATTTGGTTTAATTTAGTTTTTAAGTTTGATAATTTTGATTATTTCAGTTTAGTTTGGTCTCTATGAGGAAAAAAACAAAACTAACCAAATTGACTGAAATATAAAAATTAACATTGTTTTTATATTTTGTTATTTAAGTTTTTTTAGTTTTTTCAATTGGTTTAGTTTTTTGAGTTTTTTCAATTTTTTGGTCCGTTCGGTATGAGAATTTATTTGATTAGTTTGACTTGATTTTTGACACGGATTTGATCTATTCGATTTGAACAATTTGATCGATTTAATAAGTGAACTAACCAAATGCTCACCTCTACCAATACATGCATATCATTGTAAAATTAAATTGTATGTTGTCAAAATTATTTTTATTAAAATTATTGATTTGGGAGTATTTAAAAGACAAAAATTACAGAGTTGCGTTATCTAATCTATATCTAAATCTAATAGATCAACCCAAATTTTAAACTAGGAAGATCCCGAATACATCTATTAGATCTGTGTGAATTTAAATTCAAATCGTAGATCTTGTTACTCTATAATACTCAAAATTAAGAATTAAAAAAAAAACTCTTGAGAAATCCAACAAATTTAGAGAATAACTCCAAATACATGATAATAGTTAGACTAAAAAATCCTAAAAAAAAAAAAATCAATAATCCCAACAAATCTCTAAAATAACTTTAAACATTTCACCTCGTTCAGGCTATATACAGAAGACCTACCTTACAAATGAAATCATCTGATTATGGATTTATTATTATTTTTTTAAATAACGTTACTTACTAAAAAGTGAAAAATTATTCCAATAGAATCAATCTTGCCTTTTCATTTCTTTTTCCCAATAAAAAAAAAATTTACTACCATATAAAAACACTTTCTCTTATTTAGTTTACAAAGTTAATTGTGGAGAAGATTAAAGTTTGTTAAGCTGCAAGAGGGGTGCATCTACATGTGAACTACTCTAGACTGAAGCGCATAAGAGCCCACAATTAAAATTAATTTTTTAATATAAAAAATTATAGTTTACCCTCAAAATTTGTGATGTACAGTTCTACATCTTAAAAAAAAAAAATTTAGCCTTCTCCTACATAAATTTTTAGATCCGACCATAGTTAGGTAGGGTACTTAACCCAAAGAACCTTAGAGATGACAACATGTTCAAGTATTGAAAAATACTAACTAGCATCTACTTTGTGGGCTAAATTTGTTATAGTTAGGTAGTGTTTATTAAAATGAGTAAGATAAGGTTGTATTAAGATAAATTTATAATGTTTTTTTGAATCAAGATATGAAATGATCAAGATAAGGGTAGGAAACATTCTAAGATTTTTATCAAAATGTTTGTTAAATTTTTTAAATTGTACTGAAAGACACATGCGTTATTTTTTTTATTTGTAAGAACTAAGATAAATTTATCTAGAAGGAGAGAGATAAATTTATTTAAAAATTTTTTGATAATAACTCACGTGACTTATTTTATAAACATTGTCAAAAGGAGAATTATTTGTGTTAAGGTTGGTATAGTAATTAAAAATCTTTTGTTAAGATATTTGTGGTTTTTAGATTTATGGGACTAAAGTGAGATATTCTAAATTTTCACATGCTTATTGACTTGGGATGCGTCGTGCCCAATTGCTCTGATTCTTAACGTTATTATTAGATTAAAAAACATATACTTTACTATGACATAAGCTAATTTTAAATATTTCTTTTTAGTTTTGTTGTTGTTGAATATAATGATGAATTTCTTTATGCATGAGAGTATCTCAAGGAGTTTATGAGTGATCAGTTTGTAAATGACCTGTAAGAAAGAAACTGGTTAGGGGGTCAGGTGAGCCTCACCTACGAAACCTCCAATGCTTAAGTCAATCTTGTGCCCGAAATATAGAAAGTAGTGTGAGCAGAATAGTGAACATACCATTTGCTAGAGAAAGAGTCTTCTATTTATAGAAGGATGAGGAAGAAGACTAACAGATGAAGAGAGAACTATAATCTTCGATGGGCATTTTAAGCTCTTTTTGGGATTTGTAGGCAAGGATATCGAAGCATGAGAGTCTTCTGAATAGAAATTGTTTAATAACTCTTGAATTCTTGTAAGAATCTCTCAAAAGCACCAAAAGAAGTTCTTGAGTGAGGTTACTCAGTTTTGGTCTTTGTGACTTAGTCATACTAATCCTTAGGAGACCTCACCGGCCCTTTGGCCACACAATTTCCTCTACCAAGTCTCTTGCGAGCAAGCTTCTTGTGGGTCTCTAGCAAGTAAGTTTCTCATGGGTCTTTTGAAAGTCTCTCATGAGTAAGTCTCTCACGAGCCTCTATTTTGGGTCTCTCAATCACTCAGGGTAGTCTTCACCAATCTCAATCATTCGATCACTTTATACTTCTATGACTTGTTTATGTGAATTTCTTCTCTTGATAGGCTTTTGGACATCTTTCTTTAAACTTGGGCCTATCCCTCAGTCTACTTTCTTGGGCATAACAAGTTGATAGTTAATTGTGATCTCATTTTTAATATCAATACTTCTTAGTCATTGGCATGGAACAATAGATTTAAGATCACATAAAAATTAGCCCCCAAGGAGCACAACTCAGCGATTTTGGCAATTCACATGGGGACCCATTCCGTCATGATTCGAGTCATTCTCTCGGGATCAAAACTGAGCACCGCTGGGCTCTCTGATTTATCTTCTGCACTTTCCTTTAGAGCTCGGATGTGTGGGGTGTCTACGAGGGAGCGTAATCCCAAGATCACATAAAAATTAAAAGAAAGAAGGAAAAAATAAAAGAAGAAAATAAATTGGAAATGAAATAGGCAGCAAAGTACATACATACGGCAATTAAATCAAGGGAACAGTAATTATTGAATATTAAACTTAAAAATTCAATCAATGACTAATGTAAGTGTCATTTTCCCTTCCTCTCAAGCAAGCATGGGGTAAGATGCAATTAAATAGACTTGCATTCAACTGGGAGTAGATTAACCCAAATACATGAAATTATTGCTTTGATGGGTACTAATAGCAACATTTTCGTAACCAATAATAGGGAGTTTCTTATGGCCAACATCATCCACATCCATCCCTTCTCCAAGGTTCTTTCAACCTATGAATAGTCAAGTCTAATCCTAGTCCTAACAAAGCCACCAATTGGTCGGATGCATGTTTTTTGTTTTCAATTTAAGTATTTAGATTTTGCATTCACTTTTTTCTTTAGGTAATATTTATTAATTAAGATATAAATATAAATAAAATAAAATATAAAAAATATTTCGAATAAAAGTATTTTTTATTATATTTATTAAATTTAATTGAAAAAAAATCATACAACTTCTTATCTTGAACTTTCTAAATAAATTTATATGTCCTCTCTCCGAATAAGTTATCTTAAATCTTATAGATAAATTATCTTGATGAATTTTATCTTACTCATTTTAATAAACGCTACTGTAAGAAATAAAAATTGAATCTAATATTTGATTTTTTTGTTATAAAAAAATTGAAAGCAAATGCACAAAATATTATATGTAAATTTCTTAGATCTCTCCTAAGGTTTGTCTAAATCATATCAATCCTCCTGTATTTTTTAAAATAGCACTGGGCTTTCCTGAGATCAATTGACGTGCACCGCATACCCCTTACCATTAATTAATGATAATTAATTTTATAAAAAAATCCAAAATACTCTTCCTGGTCTCTATTTTCTTCTAAAATTACACACACACAAAAAAAAAAATTATGAAATACCATCGATGTTGATGATCATTTTCTTCTCTTCTGTCAACCACCAATGATAGGCTTTTGCCAACTATTAAGGGGAGGGGAGGGGAGGGGAGGGGGGGAAGCTAGGTTGGAAACAACAACAAACCCAGAATTCTAGATTCATCAAACCTAAAAATGCTTGATATCTAAGTTCGACAAACCAATGAACATAGAGATGAGGGATAGAAAAAAAGAGAAATGTAAATAAAGACTAACCGCTAGAATTTATGGACTTTAACCATTGCCTTTACCATGCCTCGTCTGAAAAATTTCTAGTGACTAACCTAGATCAATGACAACAACAATAAGGGTTTCTACATTAATGACGATGACAATGGCAATATTGATGGATAAAGGTTTGAAACCGAGGGGTATTTTTATAGAACCTTGATTGACCCCAATAAATAATAGTTTCTACAAGGAAGATCAGAGATAATCGTCAACCAACAAGAAATGGAAATGAGAAAGTAGGAGAGATCTATTGAACCACTTTGTCACCAAAATTGACATGTACGAGATGAGAGATAAAAGGAGTGAGAAGGGAGAAAAAGATAGTAGAGGTGAAAGAGAAAGAAAAAAAAAGTTTAAATAAAGAGATAAAAATGGTTAATTTGGTCTATTAATCTCAGAGAGAAAAAAGAAAAAAACGAGGAATATAGAGAGAGAGAAGAAACCTTGTTTAAGAAAGGAAAAAGGAGTCAAAGGAACAAAACAAATCTTCCTCAAGCACATTGTCAAGATATGGGGTTTAAGCTTTTTTTTCTTTTTTTGCATTACTCGATATGATAATTTGATTTTATGAATGCTATTTTCAATATGCTATAGAAAATGCTGAAAATGGTTATATATATATATATATATATACTTGTTAGGTCATTTAGGAAAAAACATATTATATGTGAATGTCTTGATCCATTCAAAATTTTTAAAAAATGCAATACATGTTAAAATGTGGATGCAATGTTTGATAAATGTATAATTCACCCCAAATGTATCTTCTTTATACAAAATGTATTATATTAGATGTAGGTGCAGGATGTTTGAAGGGTGAGGAAAAAATCAATTTGTGAAGGAAAACATTATTCCATAAGGTAACCCATGTTACATACCAACTCTAAATGTCCTTATGTCTAGCATGCTTTGGATCCTCATAGTTAAAGATGGATTTTTATGTAGAAGACATGTTATTTTGTATGAAAACAAACCTTATCCAGATATATAAACTTTATAGGTATTGGTTTGTAGGTCAATTGTGTCAAAAATATTTTGAAATCAGAAATGGACGTATAACTACGTACTGATATTTATTATTTTGATAAAAAATGTAATTACTAGTGCATGGTTATGTATTTAACTATATATTTTTCTAAAAATTATGATGTGTTGTCAAACTTTTGGCACAAGAATCATGAAAAAATGATTTTTCTACATTTAAATTTTCTTGAGAAACTTATCTGAATGAGTTAAAAGATAATATTAGTACAAACCAATTTGTTTTAAAGCCTTCCTAGAAATGGTAAACAATATATTAAATTATAAAAAAATTCAAATAATGAATAAAGAAATCTAGCTTCTAACAAATTTGATTTCACATCTTTTAATTTTTTTTTTGGAAAAATATATCTCCAATTTAGCAATGGCTATGCATTGTTGCCACTTGGTTAGACTAGTCGAGTTAGTGTTCGATTTGGGAAATCCAAATTTTAATGAAATAAAATTATTTTTGATTATGTTGTAACTAATCAATTGAGCTTTCCAATGGTATATGATTCTCATGAAAAGCTGGAGATTTGATCAATTAAGTACATGAAATACAAAAAGGTGTCGCAATAAGAATCAAACTATGAACAACCGATTTTATGTAATTTTTCAAAGGGACAAACAAAATTATTTGAAGTTGATATTTTTGAAAAAGGTCATCTTATGAGTTCTGCAATTGTTGTGAAATTTTCATGAATTTTGATGACTATTTCTATATTTAAATATTTTGCTTTCATGGAATGTTGAGTAAGAGCCATATTAAAGAAAAACTCTAAGAATCTCCTAAGCCTAAGGATTGGTTAAAGATGACTTAAAAAAATGTTTAGATGCATCAAAACTTTAATTATCACCCTTAATCATGATTTTAAAATAAATGGTTACATTTTCAAATGAAGTAAGGGTGAGACTCTCCAATAATCAATGGCATGAAGTTACTTATAATTAACGGAATGGAAATGGGTTAAGGGATTCACTAGACGAGTCACGAGGGGAGGAAAATTAATTCAATAATGGAAGTTGAATTTGTAATATCTCAAAATTTGAGATCATTGGCATTTTTTAATTTTGGCATTTGAAGTGATTTGATGATTTAAGTAAAATAATTAATTTATGGGTTTTAAGGTAATTTATCGAGTTATGTGAGGTTTTATGGAGATAAATATTAAGTTTGGTATATTTTTGGGATTAAAAATAATTAGTTGAGAATATTATTGGATATGTGAAAATTTTAAAGAAAATAATTATTTTATGATGATTTAAAAAAAAAAAAAGATTGGAACAGCTCAGCTGGCGCCAGGCCAAGGTGTGTGCGCATGCGAGGCCACGCAGGCCGCATGCGCGCTGCTACGCGGCTCGCATGCGCTCGGCCGCACGGCCAGGCTCGGCCAAGAGAGCCACGTAGGGCCCTGCGTGGCCTTGCTGCGCGCCTACGTGGCTGCCTCCGGTAGCCACGCGTCCAGCATGCATTTTTTCCCAAAAAAAAAAAAAAAGAAAGAGATTTTTCTCCCACGACCTTCCCTTCCCGTTGGCCTTTCATTGAGAGAAATTGATGATTTTTTTTTTTAGGGGGGGGGGAGTTTTCGGAGAAATTATAGAAACTTTTGAAGAAATTAAGGGAAATTCTGTCCGTGTAAGTTTGGGCTGTGGCATAGCAGCCCCCGGTATGCTGTAAGAATTAAAAAGATATTTAAGACAAGTTTCCTTCCTAGTTTTTGCAAATGCTTCTTCCTCTCAAAAGCAAGATCTCAGTTTTCTTATTAATTTGCAAGTTCAGTTTCTCCCTCTTCTTAAGTTCATGTTTTTAATTTGCAAGTTCTTATTCCTATTAAGGCAAGTTCTTCTTCCTCTTTGTTCTATTTAAGGGGCAAGATTTCAGTTATCTTATTAATATGCAAGTCTCAAGTTCTTATTCCTATTTTGGCAAGTTTAATTCTTTGTTATGCAAGTTCCTTGCCTATTTTACAAGTTCAGTTCCTCTTTTCTCAAGATATGTTTTAAATTACAAGTTCTATTTTTCAACTCTTGTCATTGCAAGATCTTACTTCTTAATTTTCTAGATTCCATGATATTTTCTTATTATTTCCCTTTTGCCAGTAAATTATTCCATGATTTATATTTATACCTATTGAATCTCAAATAGGGTTTGTATCACCCTATCTTTCCTTGAGAATGATGTTTTATTGTGGACATGCAAGGGTTTGATGTTGTCTTGCATGAAAGTTGTCTCATTTTGTATCTTGCTTCATTAATAGCATGTCAGTTATATATGAGAAGTTATTATGAATATGCATGTTATTACATGATTTATATTTATACTTATTGGATCTCAAATAGGGTTTGTATCACCCTATCTTTCATTGGAAATGATGCTTTATTGTGGACATGCAAGAGTTTGATGTTGTCTTCCATGAATGTTACCCATTGTGCTTATTGTTTCGTTAATTGCATGCTAATTATATATGAGAAGTTATTACAAATATGCATGTTATGAGAATGCATGAAGCATGTGCATGGAAATGGTTTTTACATAAATGTGTAAAGGCCTCATGATACGTGCAGCGGACAAGTCCGCAGAGAAAGTGTTGAGCTCAATGTTGGATTTCGGTCCCAAGTTTATGTTATGGACTTCGGTCCTAAGGTTTCAGACTTCAGTCCCATGTTTATAATTTTAAAAAGTATAGCATATGAGCATAGATGCATGTATCATTATTTTATCATGTGAAAGTATCCTAAATGGCATTCATATATCTTTTGTTTCTTGATACCTATGACTCTTATGCTCGTTTTCTTCTAGTTATACTTGTTGAGCCTTGTGGCTCATGTTTGCTTGCATCATTCCAGGTAAGGGTAAGACTAAAGTAGAGGGCGAGCCAGGTGAATCAGGATCCATGGGGTTGCAGTGTATATAGAGCTGTCTCATTCAATGGTCCCTGGGGGTGTTTTGTGTTGTGTAATATTAAGTTATGCTTATTTATGTTTTAGGTTGTACCCCTGAAAGGATATAATGGGTTGTGAACCCTAATAAGATGTGTAATATTAAGTTGCGTTATGGGTATGTGGATCCAAATGTATTTGTCTATATGAGTGTGGCTTTCGTTGTTGATATCAAGGAGGATGTGTAATGTTTTAATGGGTTTTGACATTTATGTCATCTTGTTATGGGTCCCTGATTAGGGGTGCCTACAAAATTAATTAATTTATTTTAAAAAAAATCTTTTAATTTTTGATTTAGTAACACGCTAATGAGGGAAGAGGGTTACAATCCCTGAGCTTGTCATCCATAGTTCAAAAAGTTGTGCGTCTATAAGGTAGTGTTCAAGTGGGGTTTTTGGTTGCGATCGAGAAAAAAAGTAATGGATCCATTCTGTCATCTCACTGTCACCCTAGTTATCTCTAATTGGCTAGAGATACTTGATGATTTCTAACCATTTGCTTTACTATTAAGGTGTGTTTGATTGCATTACCTAGAATTTAATTCTAGGTAATATTGCCTAGAAAATAAAAACCACTCCACTCCCTTGGAAAATGAATTCCATGGAAATAAGCTTTAAATGCTTGTACCATACATATTTTTCTATAGAAAAATTAAGAGTGTTTGATTACTTTCTATGAAAAATGTGTACTCATCACACATTTTCCATGGTAAATGTATGCAATCAAACATACTCTTAGAGTTGAACCAACTATTAAGATATTTTATTTCTTCCTTAGGTCGAATTGAAACACTAATGGTTGGATTTCTTTAATTTTGAAGTTGATTAAATAGAGAGATTTGATTGTGTTGATAGAGTTTGGAGACTTTAAAGATTTCAATAATTAGAATATGAGGCTCTTCTTCATCAAACCAAACACCTTTGATCCTTCCGTCAGAGTTTGAGTTATTTGCAATAAGTGGACATTATTTGGGAGACATGACTTTTTAGGGTAGAAGGACATTTGGGAAGACATTGTCCACATCCTCTTGCTCAACCGAAAATTTGACAACAATTGGCTCAAAGGTTTGAATCCTATACACTTCGGGTTGGATGGTTCTTATTTTTGCAATTATTTTGCTTGAAACAAGAGGGGCGAGTCCTCATAGGGACATATTTTTTTGTCATCCTTACCAAGAGTTAGTCTTAATGGAGGTTTATGTCAATTTTAAAAACATAAAAGTAGCAAGTGCAATTTAGATAAGCTTTAGAGATAATATGTGAAATTTACCATATTTTTATATATAGATATATTTGTAGTTATATATATTTCAATTTTTTGGAAAAAAAATATGTATATATATAATACATTTATTTCTTATATATTTATATACATATAGTATAGTTTTTATTTATATTTGAAAAACTATATGCATGTTTAGCAAAGAAATATAATTTTTCTAATTAAACAATAAGGTTTCTCCAAATATATTTATATTTTATTTGTATTTAAAAAACTATATATTATTTTACTTTATAATTCTCTAATTAAAATATATTTATTTTATTTTAAATAAATATTACTTGAACACTTATCTTTGACATTTAAATTATACTTATATAGTATTATTCATTTGTATTGATATAAATTATACTTGTCTTTAACAATTGCCTGATGCAAATAGAGTGGGGGTGTGGGCCCTACACACCACACCTTGCTAGCTTGCGTCAAACAACAAACCTACATTCATGTAAAAAAAGATATTAAAGGAGATTTTGGTAAATTTACTAAATTTGGCAAAAATTAAGGAAATTCTATTTACATGTGTTTTGCTCTCCATAACTATATTTTACTAAAATTTAATATCACTAAAATAAAGTAGAGGAAAAAACTCATTTTTGCCCTTCATTTGCAACCACAATATGTTCTTCTCCGTTTATCATTGCTGGCTACTTTAGCTGCCGATAGGGCTGGCAATTTTTGACACAACTCAATTGCACGATACGAAATGACATGGAGTTAAGCAGGTTAGGGTTGGGGCTAGTCAGGTTCGGGTCATAAACAAGTCAACCTATTTATGACATGATTATTTTCGTGTCTTAGGCGGGTCAACCTGTCTAACCCGTTTAGACACATAATGACCCGTTTTATTAAACGGATTAACGGGTTGACCTAAACACGTTAACACGATTATATACAAAATAACACATTTAATTAAAAAGGTTGTTGGAATGATTGTATTTTATTTTTTTCTTGGTTGACTGTATTTTATTTTGCATGTTAGATGACTTTTATTATGTGTTGATTGTTGAGAATATTCCTATTTTAACAAGTTAAATATGTTTTATTCGTGTTAATAGGTTTTTATTCGTGTTAACTTGTCATGTCATGTCGTGTATGTTTAATAAGTGGGTTACCGTGTCGTGTCATGTGCGATCTGTTTAACTTGTTTGTTAAACGAGTTACGTGTGTCATATCGTATAGCTCGTTTAATAAACATGTCCGTGTTAGGGTTGATGGTTTTGACACGATTAGTTAATCATGTCGTGTTCGTGTTTGTCGTAATCGTGTTATACGTGTGTCTCAACACGACACGATTATGACCTGGCAACCCGTTTTGCCACACCTAGCTGCGGCTTACTTCCTTAACAACGGCCACAAAAGCTGTCGGTCGTCAAGGAATGAGGGGATAAAATCGATAACCATTGTGACAACGAATGACGTACGATGATGACCCAGGATGACGAGTAGAAGATTGAGAGGTTTCGACCAAAATGAAAAATGAACTGTCGTCCATAGCAGTGGTTGCGACATACATGGAGAAGACGACGACGACAACGACAACAACCACCATAACGACCGTCGTGTTGAATGCATCCCAATCCTGACGCCATAAACACGTCTGAATCCTAGGGTTCAGATGGGTGAATGCATCCCCGAACTATGGGGTTCTAACGCATTCCCTCGAACCTTGAGATTCGGACGCCATGAAGGCGCTCTTAAACCCTAGGGTTCGAGAAGCATAATTCCTAATTTACATATAGATATATATATATATATATTATATTCTAACAAGTTATATGTGTAAGTTAGTGCACAAGTTATATACATAAGTTATATATTATATTCTATATAAGGGCAAGTTATACTTGTAAGTGCGCTCGTGCACACACACATATATGTACATCCCCAAACTTTGGTGTTTGGAGACATCTTCACGACGTCCAAACCATAGGGTTCAAGGGTGTCTTCATAGCATGGGGATGCATGAACGCATCCAAATCTCAGGATTTGGAGACGTCTTCATAGTGTTTGAAACCCAAGGTTTGAGGACGCGTTCAAACCCTGGGATTCGATCGTTTTCATGGAGTTAGATTGGGACACGTTCACGATGGCCACCGACAGCTATTATGGTGGTGGTTGTTGTCGTTTTCTCTATGTATGTATCTCAATCTTCTACTCGTCACTGTCTCCATGGCCGTCAATCTTCTCCCTTCTTACTTTCTTGACAATCGACAACCTCTATGGTTGTTGTTAAGAAAACAAGTCGATGACTAGAGCCGTTGACTATGAATGGAAAAGAACAAATTTGTTGCTATAAATGAAGGGCAAAAATAAGTTTTATTTTATTTTATTTTAATAATATAAAATTTTAATAAAATATAATTATGAAGAGCAAAGTACTGCAAATAGAATTTCTTAAAAAATTATTCAGTAAAGAGTTGAAAAAGGTACAATGATTGAATCAATGAATAAATGAACGGAAGTACAACTTCCGTTAAGGCCCACCAGCCAGTCAGCCACCACGAGTCCTTGACCTTCTCCGTCTTCTTCCTCTCCATGTCCATTCTACTGAAATGAAATCCTTTCCGTTTCTTTCCTCTGAATCTTCCAACTCCAAATTATCGCCCGCTTTGCGTCACATTGAAAGGCATTGATATAGTCGGACTAGAAAGGCGGAAAACAAATGATATCGGTCAGGTTTGGCCACTGATTGAATGCGCTTAGACTTCGTCTCCATGGCGGCTGCCGGCGCAGGAGCCTCGGCGGCTGCATGGTTTCCTCCCCTTCGCCACCGGCGGACCACCACCACGGCTACACTCAAGCCGGCAGCTAAGGTGCCGGCCTCAGGTTCGACTGCGGCGCGGCCATCCGTTCCGTCGCCGACCGAATCGAGGAATGGCTCCAGGAGTGGAAGGTTCGAGATGAAGTCTGAAGTCCAGCCTGTTGTTCAATGTGGCGATGGCTCGGTGGCGTTATCGGATGCGGAGTGCGCGAGTTTGAAGGATTACTTTGATATGTCGGTGGAGATGATCAGATCGAACGACTGTGGGCCGCCGCGGTGGTTTTCGCCGTTAGAATGCGGGCCGCCGTCGAACAACTCTCCTCTATTGCTGTATTTACCTGGTCAGTTTCTTTCTTAGGACATTTCCCCTGTATATTGACCCTACGGTTCCAACTTGTCGCATACGAAAGAAAATAAGAGTATATCAAGCAAAAAAAATTGAGCAACTCGTCGGTGAAAGGAAATCGGTTAGTTATTATTATTTGTTTAATTGTTTGGAACTTTGAAGTTTGGAGTCTTTGGACGAAGGAAAAATAAGAAGAAATGGAGTAGAAGGAAAACAACTTGTTTCCCTCCAAAACGAGTACCGAAATTGCTAACCAAGGCGCCCTTTTTATTTTTTTTCCAATTTTTTTTCTTTTTCTGATTTGTTTTTCATTCGAGGAAAGTGACATTTAATCCCAATGTTAAAATGCATGATGCCTTTCTACGTTCTGCTTTTGTTTTTTTTGGGGAAACATAGAAACTTCTGGGCAGGGGATATTATCTACTGTCGGTCCCAAGTCCGGATAAAGGAGGAGGGTTGCGTTAGGTAGCCGACAACCAGCGTAAAACCTAGTCGGATCCAAATATGAATTCTAGACAAACTATCTGTTGGGATGTAACCCACATAGAAGTCTAAAATTCATGTAGCCAACCCCACATAGTGGGATAACGGCTGGATATGTTGTTGTTGTATAGAAACTTCTGGGCAATTTTTACGTATGCACGTATTATATGTACATAGTAAATCAGGGGTTCTATAAACAGATTTGAGGCACTACCGCATACACTGAAATTATTATTTATATGTTTTCTTCTAGTTAGTATTCTCATTTTTCTTGTATTTTATTAACTGGTCTTGCTAATGGGATTCAAATTGTTCAATACTCTTTTGCATTGTTATGTTCAATCTGAATTGGCAGGGATTGATGGTACGGGACTTGGACTTTTTTTGCATCATCAAAGACTTGGGAAGTAATATTTGCACTCTGCTCTTTTGCATTCTGTTCAGTACCAATGTTAATATTGGAAAGTGTTGTTAAATAACTGTCATTTATCACTGTTCATCTTAATTGATGTACCATTTTGTTAATACAATTAATTATGGTATTTAATTCCTGTTTGTCTTATTAAATGAAGGATTTTTGAAACATGGTGCTTGCACATTCCCATTATGGATCGAACACCATTTAAAGGTAATTCTCTTTATCTTTATTTAGTCTTTTACCTTCAGTGTTCTGTTTTTGTTCGTCAAATATCAAAAAGCCCATAAGAGGGTTAGGGTTCATTATTATAGACTTATAGTATAGACTATAGTCGATACAATGTACATAGCATGGGCATAAGTGGTTTTCCAAAGAATTGCACTATTTGAATGTTGCATGTCCTGTCTCTATGTCCCTGGAAAAATTTGTTGAGCTCAAAAGTCAAGATTGAATTATCTACATTAACTGAGCTGTAAGAGGCCAAAAAGATGGCTGTAGATACCTAGACCAATGTTGTCCATAACTTCTTATTGGAAGTGAACCTATGATATGTGCATCTAAAGTTAACTGATTTTTATTTAAAGTTTTGCAATATTGAAATATATTATTAACTCATTGAGCAAAAATCCTTAAAATAATTTAGGGTTCAATTATAATATAATGCAGCAATCCATTATATGACAATATTGATATGCATTTTTGACTATTGTTCAGAACCTAGAAGTGAAGAATCATGTATGATGGAGATATAAATTCAGTATACATTTGCATATATAAGAAGAGATGGAGGAGGATGGGAGTGAAAGAGATATTGAATAAAAGGCATGCATTACTAAAGTGATTGTATGATCATTTAAATATCAGCTAGATAGTTGTGGGAGGGAATGTTGTCAATGGAGGACAGGGGGAAAGTTTCATGAACAAATCATTTTGGGTGACTTTTTAAGTTCTTGACAATTTATCTTAGATTGGTTATGATGTCTAGAGAATTTTAGTGATATAATAAATTATATTGCATGTATGGACCATATTTCTTGAAAGTTTTCTCTAATACCTGTTTGATATTTTAGATTATTTCATCAAAAGATTGAGACGCAGATACATATATATATATATATTTGTTTTGAAGAATCATAGGAGAGACCTTTTTGGCGCATAAATCTCTTTAATCAATCAGATTTGGACATCTGTTATTTTAAGAAACCTTGAATTGCCTATTATGTGCATTTGGTTATTTGGTTTGCTTTCATAAATACTAATCATGTCATTTCTACTTCATATCATTTAGAACTGGTGAAGCTGGTTGAGAGAACAGTGAGGTTAGGGAATTACTATTCACCAGACAGACCTATATATCTTGTTGGAGAATCTATTGGAGGATGCCTTGCACTGGCTGTTGCTGCTCACAACCCAGATATTGATCTCATATTGATTTTGTCAAATCCAGGTGAAAATCTTGTTTTTCATGTCTTCATGTGGAGCTCTGAAATTCACTCTGATAAATAATAACGTCTTAAACTTCCATTATCTTTTCCATAATGCTTCTTTGACAGCTACATCATTCAATAAGTCACAGCTGCAAGCACTGACACCTTTTGTGGAAATCATGCCCAAACAATTGCATCTTATTATCCCCTATGTACTGAGTTCGATGACAGGTTCACTTTTCTTATTTGTGATAACCACATTCACCTTTATTTTTATTATTATTGTTTTTTTGTTAATTTATCTCCTTTCACCTTTACTAGCTGCTCACTTTAACCTTTTAAGTACCAATTAAAACTCACCTCACAGAAGATTGGATGGTCTGAAACTGCCTAATTTTTAGCATAGATGATTCAGTATTAGGAAGATTGTGATAGTTAATTGACCATGCTAATATTAATAAACTATGCAAGTATTTCTTTTTTCTTCTCTGTACTGTAGAAGCACAAAATGCAAGCTTGCTGAGGTTTCTACTAGTAGCTAAAGAAAACACCAGAAATTAACGCAAGTTTCACCATATTCGGCTTTATCATATTAGAAATGTTAGAGCAATGATGTGAGACCTAAATCAGCTATTGATGAACCTCTTGAAGCTGAAGCTTTCATTGCCCTACCTTGGCTTCCATGCATGGATGCACCAATATTAAGAAGTTTTACTAAAAATGTAGGAAAGTGGCATTATGCCATATGAACCCTGACCGCTTTGGCTCTCTGATCCTTTTAATCCTAGAAATTCATTGATAACCTAAATAAATTTTTACCTCTGCAGGTGCTAAAACAAAAGGGCCATTGTTATTTCTGATGAAAATAGATAGTAGGAACTAAATGCAAACCACACATTCCATCACTCCCTTTAGAGTTCAAAGTTATTTAAAGTGGTTAAAGCAGGAATGTCTTTTTGTGATTTAGATGTGCACAATAATTTCAGAGTGAAATAAAAGAAATTATTGCATGTAGGCATCTCTCTGAATATGATGGCAGCTACAATGGAGAAAGGTCTTCCTCTGCAACAAACAGTTGGAGAGCTATCACAGGATGTCGTAGCATTAACATCTTATCTTTCTGTAAGATCCAATGTTTGCATGTTAATATAGTGGTTGCTGATGCATTTTTTCTTCTAGCTCAAAGGTCTGAAGGGAGCTTGTCGTTTTCTTGGTCACTACAAGGACACTGTTCTTGGCATCTCCTTTCACGGCTCTTTTAAATTTTATGAAATTGGAAAAATGTCCATTAGAAATCTGTTGGGATCAAGAGTGCTTATTGTCAACATGGATGAAATACTCACTTTTGCTTTGCACTCAGAATAATGAATGCAGGAAATCTGTAGCCTGCTTCTGTTTAATAGTTTATGTAACTTCTTTTATCTTGATACTACTTATTTCTTATACAGTGCAGTATGCTAATTGAGATGATGTTGATGTCACAGGTCCTTGCTGATGTTTTACCAGGAGAAACACTCCTTTGGAAGTTTCAGATGCTTAGGTCAGGTGCAGCATATACGAATTCACGTCTCCATGCTGTGAAAGCGCAGACATTAATTCTTTCCAGGTTACCCCTTGCTAGGATTTCCAGCTTTATTCAAATGATGTAGGGTGTAAAATCTCTCTGTCTGAAGGTCATTGTCCATTTTGCTTGTGCAAACTTTGAGAAAAATCCTGTATGATGTTTAGATCATTTGGTTGGTTTCTAGTTTCCGTTTATCAAATTGTGTGATCAATTTATAGGGTTTTCTATTACAAACATATGGTTGTATACATAGAAAAATCATTGACCCAATATATAGTATTATAACAGAGAAGGTTTGGAACTTGTGCTTAAAAAGATGATACTAGAAGAGTGATAGAACGTTTTTAGTTGTTTTTGGCATAAACATTGCTACTTGCAGAGATCAAAATTATTTTGCAGTGTATTGTTTCAGTTAGTTTGAAAATAGAAATATTTTGAACCATTTTAAGAATATAAGAAAAGCACTAAAATGATAGAAATATATAAAAATGTTTAGAAACAATGATTAAAACTTACCATCCTTTCAGCTCCTTAAGTCTACTGCTAAATAAATTTATGATTTTCTTTGAAGTCCAATATTTTCTTTTAATAAAAAAGAAGTAACTCTTTATTTACTGCGGTTCTAATCAGTGTAATTGCCCTGGAAAACTGACCTCAGAGTTGGCTTTCTATAAACAACTGCGTCCTCTGCTTGGAATCTAGAGACAAGAATTTGATTAGGTTACTAATATTGAACATTGGATAGAACTTTGTTTCCAGGCTCGAGCATTAAATTCACAAGTGTAAAACTAGATCCTTTTTAACTTCTAAAAAATAGCATACCGTCTGCTTCAACTGTTTGAACTATTATTCATTTATTGAATGGTATATCGTATGTTTGAGTTTTTATTCATTATGCACCTAGTACAACTGTCTGCATATGGGCTTGTTATCAGCTATGTATTGCGTACTAAAAAGGTGAAAGAAAAATGAGCTATATATCTTCTAAGATAACACTAATGTGTTTGTGGTGCATGTCAATTCTCTGAAAGTGTTACATGGTGTAATCAATTGTATTGAGGCCTGTCCTTGTTCTCTTAAGTTAGAGAATTTTCTAAAACTAACTTGAAAATAGAGATAACTTTTTCTCATTTTTTTTCTTGAAATTGTCTAAATATTTTGTTGTACATTATGTGTTTTTTATCCTTCCAGCGGAAAGGATCAGCTACTACCGAGTCGTGAGAAAGTGAAAGACTTCTTCATATTCTCCCAAAATGTGAGATCCGCAAGTTTGACAACAGCGAGCATGCACTATTCTTGGTATGACCTCCATTTCTTCACCCCACCCCCCTTGAGAACACTCTGGGTTGCCTTCCATGTTGAATTTATTTATATAAGAAAATCCAAGGGGAAACGGTGAATGAGAATAAAAAGCAACATGAGACACATGTCAATTAATACCAAATGATATGTTTACCTTCATTAATGATCCTAGGAAGTCATCATTCTTTGTACTAGTAAAGGAAAATAACAATAGTAAGTAATAATCTAGAAATTGGTATTAATTCTCACATTTATAGATGTTCTATTTATTGCTTCTAGTATATAACTAATAGATATGAGTCCTGAAGACCGTATTGCATAGTAACGTAGTAAAAGATTCACAATATCCGCTTCACAATAAATTGAGTAATCATGACATATTGTTAGATGTCACTCATGATTTACGAGAATTAATCGTTAATTTTTCTCGTCGTTAATTTATTTGTGAACCCATAAAGTCCCACCCAAAAGAAATCACTTTCAAAGAGAAGATAGATAAATTAGTAATTTTATAATTACTAATAATAGTGTATTTATTTATTGGATAAATAAGAATAATTAAATGATTATATTGTGAATATAATTATTTAATCATTAATTGGATTGGGTCTTTTGCTAGCATATTAGGCTTTGCCCAATGGCACTATTGGATTGGATTTAACACAATTAAACTCTATTGGATTGGGGTTAGCCCAATAACATTAAATGGAATGGGCTTAAGAAGCCCAACCCATTAAAAGAGTAGGGTTATGTTGGAACTCTATAAATATCTACATTAACCCTTCATTTCTTCTTCTTGAAACACTTGAGAATTGAGAGAATTTTGAAGAAGTGTGTGTGAATCCAGAAGGTGAGTTGAAATTTTTGTGAAAAATTTCTTTTACTTCCCTTTCTCTTGATAATCTTGGATAAAAGTGATTTTGGGTGGACCGACTTGGCATCCTACACTTGGAGGATTATATAGCGGGAAACCTAATGGTGAAATCGGATTTCATCAAAGAGGTAATCTTTCGTTTTTGCTTTCAATTTGTAAACCATAATTTTTGAAAAACGGGATACCTGCTGAACCGTCCAGGCCCAATCTCGGCCCTTTCTTTAGGACCAATCTCAGCCCTCTCCTTAGGCCCAATCTTGGCCCCATCTGGTCTTCCTTCTGGACCCAGCCTTGGCCCAGCGCTAGCCTGCCACGGCATCATTACGACTCTCACTGGATATCCGCACGGCCGTCTCAGATCCCATCCTCATTAATGGTAGATCCCATCCACATTAATGAGGGTCCCGTCACCACCATGCTACCACTTGGGAACTTCCATCGGTGCTGGATAGCTAGTCCCATCACCTGCAAACGCATGACTCATGCATGCATGAGGACATCTCCTCCTTTTATATCAACCAGCTCTGTTTAGAGCCAAGGTATGTTCTCATCTCTAACCTACTCATACACTCCCTCATTTTACTCTCTTACTTACTCGACCGTCGGAGTGCTTGCAGGTGCCAGCCGCCCCCCTGACGGACCTGTTGCCGGAGCCCCGCCTCCGATTGTCCTCCTTTGGTCAGGAAGAACATTGGCGCCTACCATGGGGCCTGGTAAAACTTACTTGCCGCATAAACTCACTAAAAGCCTTTGAAACCACTCTCATCGCGGCCACACCATGGCAAGAGCTGGAAACACCTATACCCAAAGGTTAAACGACGACCACCACCGCCTAAACACCCACACCCTTTCCTGCATTGACCCACCCCCGGTCAGTCGGATAACTAAGACTGTCGACACCATCGCTGGGGGTTTTACCAATGGAGTGCCGAGCTTGACACGAAGTCGATACCCTCACCTAGTCATGACAATAGATGACACCAAGAAGAAAACAAGAAGAATGGCCTGACACCCCGTGATCTGCTTCACAGATAAAGATCTCGAAGGAATGCATCCGTACCCTGACGACCCCATGGTAATTTCGGTTGTCGTCGCGAATTTTTTGATAAAAAAGGTTTTAGTGGACTAGGGCAGCTTAGCCGACCTATTATACCTATCTACCTTGAGAAGAATCTTGTGCATTCATTCTCGAATGAAAGTTGGGACCCTTTAATGAAAGCTTGATCGGCTTCTCAGGAGAACAGGTAAAGGTTAGGGGTTACATAGATTTGCCAACCTCATTTGGGATGACCCCACTGGTCAAGACCATCACTATCCGGTACCTAGTAGTGGATTGTCGGGCGCCATACAACGCGCTCGTAGGCCGACCATCTCTCAACAATTTAGGTGCGGTAGTATCCACCTTCCATCTATCCATGAAGTTCTCAGTATCTAACACCAAGGTTGGGGTCATCCGCTTTGACTAAAAGGAAGCCCAGCAATGTTACCACAACAACCTCGAAACTCGGGGTCCCGAACCTACCAAGGACGAAAAGAAGGTTAATGCCCCGGGTAACAACCAAGCAGCGGACGTTGACAGGCAGGATCCGCGGCACTATGTGCATATGGTCGAGCTAGACCCGTGGATCAAGTTTTCAGACAGACAACCCTAACCTACAGAGGAGCTCCACCCTGTGAGCCTGGGTCCTCGCCTGGAACAAATCATCTGTATAGGTTCTACGTTGCCAAATGAACTGAAGGAGAGGCTCATCAACCTACTTTGACAGAACGCCGATCTCTTTGCTTGGACTCCCGTTGACATGCTCGGGATAGATCCACTTTTCATCTGTCACAGACTGGCACTAGATCTAGAGGCCAAACTGGTCACTCAGAGGAAAAGAAGGCTGGGAGAAGAAAGACGACGCGCAGCTGCTGAGGAAACAACCAAACTCCTAAAAGTCGGATTCATCAGGGAGGTCCCATACACAACATGGCTTGCCGACGTGGTCATGGTGAAAAAGTCCTAGGGAAAGTGGAGAATGTGTGTCGACTTCACCAACCTAAATAAATCATGCCCGAAGGATTCATACTTGTTGCCTTACATCGACCGCCTTGTAGATGCGGCCTCCGGGTACAGGTACTTAAGTTTCATGGACCCCTATTCTGGTTACAATCAGATCCGGATGCACCCCAAAAACAAGGAAAAAACAGCATTCATCACGGAAAGTGCCAACTTCTGTTATCAGGTTATGCCCTTCGGGCTAAAAAATGCGGGTGCAACATACCAGCGACTGATGAATAAGGTATTCACCAAGCAAATCGGCCGGAACATCGGAGTCTATGTAGATGACATGGTGGCCAAGACTTCAAAAGAACAAGACCACTGCTCGGACCTAACTGAAATCTTCTCGCAACTCCGACAGCACAGCATGAGGCTTAACCCTGACAAATTCACACTCGGGGTGCAAGCCCGTAAATTTCTGGGATTTACGCTAATCAGTTGAGGAATTGAAGCCAACCCAGACAAGTGTGAAGCCATCCTCGCAATGCGTAGCCCTGCCAGCTTGAAGGAGGTCTAGCAGCTGACAGGCTGAATAACAGCTTTGTCTCGTTTCCTTCCAAAGTCGGCTGACCGGGAAAGGCCCTTCTTCCAATGTCTAAAAAAGTCAACCGAATTCCAGTGGACAGAAGAATGCGAAATTGCTTTTCAGGAACTAAAAGCTTTCCTAGCAGCCCCTCCCCTCCCGGTCCTTTCAAGATCGGAGCCCAGAGAGGAACTCTCACTTTACCTCTCCGTCACCGCTAATGCTCTCAGTGCGGTGCTAGTCAGGGAGGAGGGCAAAACATAGCAGCCAATATACTTCATCAGCAAAACTTTTCAAGAAGCTGAACTACGATACCAAAAGATCGAAAAGTTAACGCTAGAGCTAGTGACGACAGCCCGAAAACTTAGGCCATACTTCCAAAGCCACCAGATCAAAGTCTAGATTGATCAACCGATTCGGCAAATACTCCATAAGCCGGAGCTTTCAGGAAGAATGATCGCATGGTCATTCGAGCTTTCCGAATTCGGCATACAGTACCAGCCACGAAAGCACATCAAATCTCAGGTACTCTCTGACTTCTGTGCCGAATCTCCCATACTAGGCACAACTCGGAACCTAACCATTGGGTACTATTTGTCGATGGAGCCTCTAACATAAAAGGAAGCGGGGTCGGGATCATCCTAGAAGGACCCAACGGTCTGATTCTCGAACAATCGCTCCGTTTCAACTTCAAGGTGACCAACAACCAAGCGGAATATGAAGCTCTCATAGCCGGTTTAAGCCTAGCAAAAGAAATCGGAGCATCTCGGTTAATCGCTAAGAGCGACTCCCAGCTGGTAGCCAACCAGATCAAGGGTGAATTTTAGACAAAAGAGCCACAACTTGGCTGATACCTCCACAAGGTTAGAACCCTAACTAAATCTTTCGACTATTTCGAAATTGAATATATCCCTAGGGAACAAAACACACGAGTAGATCTCCTCTCAAAACTTGCCAGCACCAAGAAACCTGGAAACAACCAATCAGTTATACAGGAGGCCCTGGATGTACTCATCGTCGACCTTTCCGACATAGAAGCAGTAGAGGTAGCGCCCAAATTTTGGGGAACCCCTATCAGCCAATTTTTGTGGCACGGGACACTCCCCCCAAATATCAAAAAAGCTAAGAAACTCAAAAGAAGAGCTTCCTACTTCACCCTGCTCGAGAACCAGCTGTACCAAAGAGGTTATTCCCTGCCACTCCTCAAATGTGCCAACCTCGACCAGTATACCAGCATCGTGACTGAGATACATGAAGGAGTATGTGGAAGCCACCTTGGCCGACGATCCCTGGCAGCAAAAATACTCAGAGCCGAGTACTATTGGCCAACAATGCGAAACAACTGTCTGGCTTATGTGATACGTTGTGACAAGTGTCAAAAGTTTGCAAACACGCATCACTCCCCCCCAGAAGAGCTCCACAACCTCGGCAGCCCTTAACCGTTTTACAAATGGGGGATAAACATCCTCAGACCCTTTCCAATAGCAACAGGATAACTCAAATTTATGGTGGTGGCAGTTGACTACTTCACAAAATGGATCGAGGTGGAGCTCCTGGCCACAATCACTGCTGAAAGGATTTGCAGGTTCATCTGGAAGAATATCGTTTGTCGATATGGCCTTCCTAGGGTGCTAACCTCGGACAACGACACTCAATTCACTAACGGCAGACTCCAAGACTTTTGCCAAGAACTTAGTATCTGCCAGGTCTTCACTTCGGTCGAGCACCCTCAGACTAACGACCAGGCTGAGGCCGCCAACAAGGTCATATTGGCAAGACTAAAGAAATGACTTGACGGCGCGAAAGGAGCCTGGCCAGATGAGCTCCCCTTAGTCTTGTGTTCATACCACACTACCGCTCAAACCTCGACCAAGGAAACTCCTTTTCGACTTACTTATGGGTTAGAAGCTATGATCCTTGTTGAGATTGAGGAACCTGGTCCCAGGTTACAGTACTTCCGAGAGGACACCAACAGTAAAGAATAGCGGGCCGACCTCGACCTCGTCCAGGAAATCCGAGATCAGGCCCAAATTCGTGAACAGGCCGCAAAACAAAAGCAACTCGAAAATATAACAAAGGAGTTCGGCCTAGACGATTTCAAGAGGGAGACTTAGTCCTAAGGAAGATCGAAGGCCTAAGGAAACAACCCTTATAAGGGAAACTGGGTGCCAACTGGGAAGGCCCTTATCGAATCACTAATAACCTTAGCGCAGGAGCTTACCACTTAGTCGAACTCTCAGGAAGGCCCTTGACTAGGTCATGGAACGCAGCTAGCTTGCGGAGATATTATAGCTGAACGACTATCTTCTTGTAAATCATTCAGAAAATATGTACTCATTTATCACCTATCAAAATCTTCATATGGGCCCAGAATCCAAAAGTTTCTTTTCTTATCGCAGGCCTCTAGTTACCTCGATCTGCCGCCTTTGGCCTCGAGTTACCTCGGCCTATCTACAACAAAACTTTGTATCAAACAAGCCCTGACGGACCTCGAGTTACCTTGGTCCACCACCTTTGGCCTCGAGTTACCTCGGCCTATCTACAACAAAGTTTTGTATCAAACAAGCCCCGACGGACCTCGAGTTACCTCGGTTCGCCGCCTTTGGTCTCGAGTTATCTCGGCCTATCTCCAACAAATCTTTGTATCAAACAAGCCCCGGCAGACCTCGAGTTACCTTGATCTGCCGCCTTTGGCCTCGAGTTACCTCGGCCTATCTACAACAAAACTTTGTATCAAACAAGCCCTAACGGACCTCGAGTTACCTTGGTCCACCGCCTTTGGCCTCGAGTTACCTCGGCCTATCTACAACAAAGTTTTGTATCAAAAAAGGCCCGACGGACCTCGAGTTACCTCAATCCGCTGCCTTTGGTCTCGAGTTATCTCGGCCTATCTACAACAAATCTTTGTATCAAACAAGCCCCGGCAGACCTCGAGTTACCTCGGTCTCCCGCCTTTGGCCTCGAGTTACCTCGGCCTATCTACAACAAAGCTTTGTATCAAATAAGTCCCGACAGACCTCGAGTTACCTCGGTCTGTCGCCTTTGGCCTCGAGTTACCTCGGCTTATCTACAACAAAGCTTTGTATCAAACAAGTCCCGACGGACCTCGAGTTACCTCGATCTTCCACCTTTGGCCTCGAGTTACCTCGACCCATCTACAACAAAGGTTTGTATCAAACAAGCCCCGATGGACCTCGGGTTACCTAGGTTTGTTGCCTTTGGCCCTCGAGTTACCTCAGCCTATCTACAACAAAGGTTTGTATCAAACAAGTCAGCACTTCCCTCTCAGTCACTTCAAGCGGCATGAAGCTTATTTAGATAAAGCAGATTACAAGCTTCATCGGTCCCACTAAAGCTCACCACGGAATAGGTGGACACGACAACTCTAAAACCGTTCGATATTCACAGCCACTTAAGCAGTCAAACTTTGCAGCAAACAAAGCAAAGAAAAAGTATAAGTTACCCACATTTGGGAAAACTCTCATTTCATTACAAAGTATGTCCACAATACAAAACTTTATTACGCTTTCAACAGTCCACAAAAATACAACTGAACTAGTTCAAAATTCTATCCTAACCAAGCTTTAGCACAACAAGGCCAACTCAACTAACCAAACTTTAGCACAGTAAGGCCGACTCTATTGTCAAATACCGTCCTCCGTAGAGCCCTTAGCAGCTTCCCAACGAGGATCTCCAGAAAATCGACGATAACATCATGGCCGCCCCTGACCAAACATCAATTGGGCCCCCCCTTCTCGCGGGCCACATCTTAGTGGTGCAGATCCACGCAAGCGAAGGTAGGCGCAACCTCAAGGGGAGGTCTAATAAATGCTACAATACCATCATGGGGACCACGAGCCCCAGAGAGCCTGAACTCCCAAGGACGACAGGAAAATAGAGGTGGCGGAGGGTGAACTCCTCAAGGCTAAGGAATAAGCCCGCCCTCGTACTGCGACCACCACGGGTTACCCACCCATATACCGCGAACACCACGAGCCACAAGTCATGGCTAACTACAACCATCGGCACATTGCCTAAATTGACTATGTCATCGCCAGAAATAACGTCGTACGCTAGTAGAGTCTTGACTCGACTTGACATCACCAACCATCCGGCCTCAAGATGTCTAGTTGAAAGGAGGATGCAAAGCATTGAGTAGAGGACACACAGGAAGCAAAGGGAACGACCCCCTTTTATAGGCACCATAAGGAATACCGAGTGTCACCCATCCCGCCTTTGATAACGCTGCTCATCAAAACCCTGCATTCGCTGCTAGGTGAGCAGCCATCAAATAGCGCCACGAGCCCCAACAATAATACCTTGCCCTAGGAAACGAGCGCACTTCTTGGGGAAGCACCCCCAAAAAAGCAACGTATTCTGCACCACCATGCAGTTATTCCGCCTTTTCAAGCCACGAGCCCTGATCCCGTGTCATGCACGTTCTCGCAACACAACGCCCGAATCGCCACAATCTAGGCATCTCGGACCTATAGCGGTGCTGCTCATTAATGCCCGGCACCGATCCCCCTCAACACCCCGATCCCGGACCTATAGCAGCAATAAAGAAAAGCAAGGCAAAAAAAAAAAGATCCGCCCTAAGGACCAATGACAGGTTGATCCGACTGAGGTGAATCGGGAACCCCGGTCTGCTGCTCGATACCTTTTTTTACCCATCCAATCTCAGATGCCTCCTGAGTCCCCTCCAAAGCTTCGTCCAACGAGCCCAGATCCACAAATTGGCCACCCACTACCTCCTTAGAAGGGTCGCACCCAGTAAAATCTACCCCCGGGCAGAGTAGTGAGGCTTACGTCAGTGCCACGTCAAAGCCACCCAAATACTGTAGAAAAGCCTCCCTCCTTGCACAAGCCTCTAAGCGGGCAACTTCTTGCCGGAAGTGTCTAACTTCGCCTCCAATTCCTTGATCCTTTCGTCCTGCTCGATCAACTTCCGCCGAGCCTCATCTCTCTGACCGGACACTCTTAGATATCCGGATGTTACCCTCTCCACCTTCTCATCAACCGAAGCAGCCCTCCCGTAAAGGTTATCAGCGTTTGCCTTAGCCTTGGTCTTTCTTATCTTCGACTCCATGAATAAAAAGTGAGTGGCATTGGCGACTCGTAGTTGTAACGTCTCCACCCATTAATACAACCCTTCCTTCCCAAGAGAGGCGAGCCTCCTTCGATCAGCTTCCACAAGGAGCTGGTCCTGGACAAACTTCCCCAGTCGAAAGGCATGGCTCCAAAGACCCCGAGGATCCTGCTCAGCTTCATTGCAGCCCCACAAGCTTGGTCGCGGAGCACACGCCAATCGGGGAGGCACTAACTCACTATTCGCTCGATCTGAGCCCGACGAGGTTGCAACATCAACTAATGGATTTGAACCCAAGGGGCTCGCAGCATTGATGGTCGGCCTCGAATCCGAAGAACCAGGCACCTCAGCAGCTTGGTCCGATACTTTAGGAGCCTGATTGGAAGACCCTAATTCGGTAGCCACCCGACGCCTCTTCCGCTGGAGGGGCACCACCTTAACCTCCGGCGGAGAGGGAGTGCCAGCGGCAGCGGCAACAATCAGTCAGGCACGAGTGGGGCTCCTCATCTTCATAGCAGTGATAGGTGCTCCGGACGATATCCCGACGACTTTTTCTGTCGTACGCTGATAGACTCCAGATGAGAGTCTATCTTACTTCAATTAAACAAGAGAAATACAACATGAAAACAACCTATGTTGAAAAACAAAAATGGTCTTTCGAGAGGTCCACACTCTCCCACTATTCCCACAAAGATCTTCCCCCCTAATATTCTCCTAGCCTCTCTTATTTATAGTTTGTTATCCTGCGACACTCCCTTCCAACGACCTCAGCTATCAGTCATGCTCCCTTGGCTGCTCTTCCCCTTTTTTCCCTTCAATTGTTTTTGTCACTTTCCCCCTCTCCCAATATCCTATTCTGCCCCTGCTTCTTCCCTCCTATTTCTTTGTTGGTACATGTGACTAACAAGGGTCCTATCATTACTTCTACCCATGAAACTCACCTTGTCCTCAAGGTGAGACTCCACCAAATTACTAGTTTTCCATATTTTTACTGGCCCAGATTTTTAAGATCAGAAGCAAATGGCGGATAGTGATAAGGATAAAACCATTGCCAAGAACAAACCCCTTCATAATAGTAGTGCATAACCCAACATAGGCCTTCTGTGTACCTCAAAACAACATCTTTCTGTATCATCTCAAGCTCCTTGGAAGTTTTGACACCAAACTTTTCTTCATAATATCTCTCTTTCCATCCTGGCTCCCTTAATTTGACCTTGTCTTCCTCAGAATTTTCAGAGTTGAAAACGCCAGACCTCTCTCAAAGCAACTCCTTCAGTTTTGTTTTCAAGTCTTCCTTATTTTCATGTGCCTCACTTTCAAGATTATTCTTTGCTTCTACAATAGCAGCAGCCAAAGTGGACCTAGAAGACATGCGTGTAACTTTCTATGCTCTTAGACCATTATGTAGTCCAATTTGCTGAAATGGTGAAGGTGAAGGACCTGACGCAAGACGAGAGCCATGATATTGAGCAACAGGGACGACAAAATCAGGTTTAGCTTGAGGTTCTATATAGTCAAATATGCACTGGAACACCTCATCAAAAGTGGTAGGAGATGGCTGGACCCTTGATGGCGCCCCAATCATCAGTAAGATGCCCTCCTTGGACGTTTCCAAATCCGTTATCCTTGACATCGGATTCCCGATCTTCTTCCTCAGCTGCTTCAATGCCTTGGCCGCTTCTTGTCTCGTCTTGAACTGGACAAAGCTATAGCCCTTGGTCTTGCCCATGACCCAATCGAAGATGACGTTGCAGTCCTCAATCTCGTCGTATGACTCGAAGGCAGAGACTAAGGTTTCTCGCGTTGTGTCCCACGCGAGGCAGTAGACGACGAGCTTGCGCTGAGATATGTCGCGATCCGCGGCATCGCGGAGGCGAGTGAAGAGGAAAGCGTTAGGCAAGGCGGCGCTGACAAGGAAGTTAATCCGCTGGTACTTGGTATAGGGCTCGAGAAGTTTTTGGATCTTCTCAGGCTTGGTCTCACCAAAGGAGGAATTATCGTCGGGTTCGAATCAGACTGAATTGGCATCGCGGTGTCTTTGGTTGGGACTGGAGCTTGGTATTTCTGAAGCTTCTTCTTCTTCTTGCATTTCTTCTTAACGCTTTTGCCGTCACCTTGTGGTTGTCTAGTCACTGGCTTTTTCTTCGCCTTCCCCTTCTTTGCCATTGCTTGAGCAGAGACACGATGGCGACGCCCTATAGCTTCATCTTTTAGGTTTGCTTTCTTACCCACACGAATCTCTCTTCGTCTCCTTCGCTCCCACTTGGACCACAAAATGGCCCCTCTTTCGAAACCTAGAGTCGCGGACTCCTGTTTCTCTGCCTTTGTTAGTTGGGTTACATGGAGGTATCGCTCAACTTGAACAACCTAACTATCCAAGTCATCTCCTTCAAACACGGGCATCTCCAGCCTCTGACCACAGACCTCTTGTCGCTAGCTTCCACCCAATCCTCCATAAACTCCATGCGTCACCCCTCGGCCCACTACAACTCCAGGTGTCACCTCGGAATCCTGGGTGAATTTCGATGGTCGATCTCCGTCCTTCCCCTTGCTCTTGCTCGCCCGCTCCTGTTCTTCCCATCTCGCTCGCATCCTCGCAAACTGCTCTAGCAAGTTCGCTAGGTGTCTCTCCATCGTTTGAAACGCACTCCTCATGGCATCATCTCCCAGTTGAATGCCTTTCACCCTCATCTCCAAATCACCGACTGGATCAGTCAAGTTCACCATTAGGGTCGAAATGCTCTAATACCAATTGATAGACTTCAGATGAGAGTCTATCTTACTTCAATTAGACAAGAGAAATACAACATGAAAACAGCCTATGCTGAAAAACAAAAATGGACTTTCGAGAGGTCCACACTCTCCCACTATTCCCACAAAGATCTTCCCCCCTAATGTTCTCCTAGCCTCTCTTATTTATAGTTTGTTATCCAGCGATACTCTCCTCCAATGGCCTTAGCTATCAGTCATGCTACCTTGGCTGCTCTTCCCCTTTTTGCCCTTCAATTGTTTTTATCACTTTCCCCCTCTCCCAATATCCTATTCTACCCCTGCTTCTTCCCTCCTATTTCTTTGTTGGTACATGTGACTAACAAGGGTCCTATCATACGCCTCGCCACTTCTTCCACCGTCAAACTCGACGCCTTTTCCCCTGAAACATAAAATCCCGATAAGAGCTGCCATTGAAAAAGAGCAAAACCCACGTGCATTGACAACATACCCATATACTCGGCCAAGGCATGAGGGTCCTCTCCCAGTTCCACGAGCTTCGCGGTTTCTAGTTGGGGAGAAAGCGTGAAGGCGTCCGCCAAGGCCTGATCCTCCGGGCCAAGACTCCCATACTCCACCTCTAAAAGGGGATTCGGCTCCGATTGCCAGAATATGGGGTATTTCTCCTTGCCTTCCTCATTCAGGAAGAAACTGAGCTCTTCCTCGCTGGAACCCACCTTGAAGAAACCATGTGGTAAAGTCCTTCAACACCGACTTCCCCGTACGACTCGTCAGAGAAACCCAACCACCCCAATAAGCCCCTTTTCCAATGATAACAGTGGAAGAAGACCGCCTTATTAGGTGTGCAGCCAAAGAACTCGGCCAGTACCTCAAACCCGCGGATAAAGCCCCATCTGTTTGGATGCAGTTGCGTTAGGGCAATGTTCATTGCCTCCAATACCAAACTCTAGAACTCCGTAAGGGGAAGCCACAATCGCAACCTCGTGAACAACACCTCGTACATCTAAACAAGATTGAGAAAATATAATTCTCTATTTCTTGGAATTATACAATGATTTCCCTTTTCTCTTTATAGAGGAAGAGAATAATACAAAAGGAAAATAACAAAAAAGGAAATAAGAATATACATGGAATCTAAGATATACAAAGAATATTCTATATTAAAAAAATACTTCTATTTCTCCACTTCCCCTCAAGCTAGCTTGAAGATATCTTCCATGGCAAGCTTGCTCACAAGTTTCTCAAACTGAGTTTCATGTACTCATTTTGTAAGAATGTCAGCCAGTTGGTCAACTGTTGGAATGTAAGGCATACAAATTACTTCATTATTAATTTTTTCCTTAATAAAGTGTTTATCCACCTCTACATGTTTTGTCCTGTCATGGAAAACTGGATTATGAGCAATAGAGATTACAGCTTTATTATCACAATAAACTTTATCTGGAAGAGAAGTGGAGACCCTCAAGTCTGATAAAAGCCTCTTTATTCACATGACCTCACAAATACCATGGGCAACCGCACGAAATTCAGCTTCAGCACTGTTTTTGGCCACCACATTTTGTTTCTTACTCCTCCAAGTAACAAGATTGTCTCCCAAAAAAGTGTAGTACCCTGATGTAGATCTTCGGTCAGTTATACTGCCTGCCCAGTCCGCATCTGTATAAGCCTCTACATGAAGATGTCCACGTTTTCTAAAAAGCAGACCTTTCCCAAGGGTTCCCTTTAGGTACTGCAGAATTTTGTAGATAGCTTCAAAATGTTGTGAACTAGGTGAGTGCATAAATTGACTTACAACACTTACAGCAAAGGCTATGTCTGGTCGAGTATGGGATAAATAGATAAGTCTACCCACAAGTCTTTGATATTTCTCCCTTTCTACCACATTCTTGGCCTCGACAGGTTGAAGTTTTAAGTTGGATTCAATGGGAGTTTCAGCAACCTTACACCCAAGCATTCCTGTTTCATTGAGTAAATTCAGAATATACTTACGTTGATTGACAAAGATCCCCTCCTTAGATCTTGCAAATACCATCCCAATAAAGTACTTTAGAGGACCCAAGTCCGTGATCTCGAACTCGTGAGCTAATCTCCTCTTAAGCTCTTCAATCTCTCCCTTGTCATCACCAGTCATTATTATATCATCCACATAGACAATTAAGATTGCTTTCTTACCATCGTTGGCGTGCTTGAAGAATAGTGTGTGGTCTGCTTGAGTCTGAATGTAACCATAGCTTTTCACCGCCTTTCCAAATCTTTCAAATCATGCTCTCGGAGACTATTTTAGACCATACAATGATTTTTTTAAACGACATACCTTGTTTGTACCGAGGCTCTTTTCAAACCCTAGTGGAAGATCCATAAACACTTTTTCTTCTAAATCACCATTTAGGAAGGCATTCTTAACATCAAATTGGTGGAGTGGCCAATCAAGATTCACTGCAAGGGAGAGGAGAACTCGAATGGAGTTTATTTTAGCTATTGGAGCAAATGTTTCTTTATAGTCGATGTCGTATGTTTGGGTGAAACCCTTAGCAACCAACCTTACTTTGTATCTTTTAATGCTCCCATCTGCCTTACATTTTATAGTAAATACCCACTTACAACCTACTGTTGTCTTGCCTTCTGGTTTGTTCACAATCTCCCAAGTTCCATTCTTTCTAAGAGCACTCATTTCCTCTTGGACTACTAACTTCCAATCTGGGTCACCAAGCGCATCTTGAATTGTTCTTGGGACATGCAGGTTAGAAATATTTGAAAGAAAGGCCTTATGAGGATTAGACAATTTTTGGTACGACAAGTATTTAGCAATTGGGTGTTTGGTACAAGATCTCACTTTTTTCCTAATAGCAATAGGGACATCAAGATCAGACAAATCAAATGAAGAATAATCTGGAGGAGTGGGTTTAGAGTTACCATGAGAAGAAGAAGAACTATCGGAAAGCCCATCACTCGAAGACGTTGATTGTTCAATTGTTAGAGGAATATTCGGATTGATAGTATTCTTCAGGGTTTGTCTTCTAGTATAAAACTGAAGCTCTGATTTTGGAATATTTTGATCCGTTTGTGGTAATTCTCCCCCTGGTTCCAATCCCATCACGCTAGGCACCTGTGAACCAGACACACCCTGTTCCACAATATTTGGAACATTTATATCCTTGAGTTGTTTATCAGAGTGGAGAAGAGCACCAATCATGGTAGGACGAGGATCATAGAGTTTTAAGTAATTATCCTCCTCAGCATTAGAATTCAAAAAATTATCTTCTTTCTCAATATGCTCCCCCGGAAGATGATTTTTGGGAAAGTAGGGTTGAGTTTCGAGGAAAGACACATCCATACTAATATAAGTTTTTTTGGTAACAGGATTAAAGCATTTGTACCCTTTTTTATTTGGTGCATAGCCCAGAAAGACACATTTTTCAGCTGTGGGATCCCATTTGGAACGAAATATTTGAGGAACATAAGCAAAGCAAGTGCATCCAAAAACTTTTAGAGTAACTCAGAATATATACGACAGAGAGGGAAGAGTTGTTTTAAAGAGTGTAAGGGGGTTTGAAACTGTAGAACACGAGTGGGCATACGATTGATGAGATAGGAAGCTGTTAAAATTACATCACCTCAGAGGTATTTAAGGACATTCATAGAAAACATGATGGCCCTGGCAACCTCGAGTAGATGTCGATTTTTCCGTTTAGCAATACCATTTTGTTGGGGAGTTTCGCAGCAAGTAGATTGATGTAAAATTCCTTTTTCTTTTAAAAAAACCCTCAAAGATTCATTAAAATATTCAGTGCCATTATCAGATCGAAGAATATAGATTTTTGTGTTAAATTGAGCTTCAATCAGATGGAAAAAGTCCTTGAAAGTTCTAGGCACATTGGATTTCTTTGCAAGTAAGTAAACCCAACAAACTCGAGTATGATCATCAATAAAAGTAGCAAACCACTTTTTGCCAGACAAAGTGGAGACCTTAGAAGGGCCCCAAACATCACTATGTATTAAATAAAATGGTTTTGAAGGACAATAGGGTTTTGAAAGAAATTTAACACGATGATCTTTGGATAAATGACAACTCTCGCATTGAAACATAGAAGGATCCACTCTTTTAAACAACGTAGGAAATAAATGTTTCAAGTAAGGAAAACTAGGATGGCCTAGCCTAAGATGCCATTGCATTATTTGATTAGAAACAGAAGTAGAACTAATACCACTCAACCCATGAGCTTTTTTATTACGCAAGATAACCCCATCCAAATAGTAGAGCCCATTTATTTCTCTAGCACTGCCAATCGTCTTCCCCGAGTTTTGGGCCTGAAAAATGCAATAGGAATCAAAAAAGATAACACGACAGTTAGAATCTTTGGAGAATTTACTAACAAAAAGAAGATTTCAAGCAAGTTTAGGAACATGGAGTACTGATTGAAGATCAATATTGCCAGAAAGTTTAATGAGACCTTTACCTGCAATAGGTGAAAGACTACCATCAGCTATTCTTATTTTTTCACTACAAGAACAAGGAATATACGAGTTGAACAGATGCGATAAACCAGTCATATGATCAGATGCTCCTGAATCAATGATCCATGCAATAGATTGAAAATAGCTAGATAGGGCAAAAGAGTTTCTACCTAAATAGGCCAAAGAACAATTGGGTGTACCAAGGGATAGATTAGGCTTTAACAGTCGCAGAAGTTGATAGTTGCTCTTTGTTGAATGGTCCTGCATCAGCTTCATGAGCAGTAGGTTGAGATCGCTTCAATCTAGACTTCCAATTGGCTGGCCCAACAGGTCTCCTGAGTATGGCGTGGTTTATTGCAATGATCACACCAAACATGAGGTTTTTCTTCCACCTTTCGTTGACTCGCAATATGCCGTCCACCAGCATTAGCATCAGCAGTCATGAGTGCCATATTTTCAGATAGCCCACTTCTCCACTCTTTTTCTTGCCCAACATAACTAGTCTTCGTCTTTTTTCATGCCGAATTTCAGAGAAGGCTTCACTAAGAGACGGGAGTAGATTTCTACCGATGCTCCTCCCTCGAACTTCATCATACTCAACATTGAGTCCAACGAGAAACTTAAATACCCGGTTAGCATCGACCATTTTCTGATAATATTTGCAATCTTTGTGTTTTTCCTCTCATATGTATTGAAGAGATCCAAGTCCTACCAAATGCGCTTTAAAGAATTAAAATATATGGTGACAGTATCACTACCTTGTCGAATCTCACCAAGTTTCAAGTTGAGCTCGTAGATTTGGAATTGATTCCCCAAATCGGAATACATGGCAGTGACTTCATCCCATAGTTCTTTTGCTGTGGAGAAGCACATATAGTTCGAACTTATCTCTTCCTCCATGGAGTAAACAAGCCACATCATCACCATTGAATTCTTGGCATCCCAAATGTCATACAGCGGGTCTTTACTATTTGGGGCTAATGTGGCGCCAGTCAAATAGCTAATCTTTCCCCGACCTCGAATGTACATACGAACAGATTGCGACCAATGCAGGAAATTGGTACCATTGAGACGAATGGTCGTAATTTGTACCGGATGTGAGTTGGAGGAGTTTCGGGGAACGCGAAACTGGTCTTAAGAAGACTGCGATTGCTGGGTCGGAGTGACTGAAGATGCAGAGTCAGTCATGATGATTGAATAAACGGATCAAGGCAGCAGAAGTAAGGACCCACTAACAGCTGGATCTGGATTTGGAACTGTACAGATTTGGACACCCTAGCTGAGACCCATGGATCTGGATACTTGGATCTGGGTACCCAGTTGCCCAATCTGAACAACAAAGGTCCAACACGAATAGCAGAACAAACGGAACGAACGAAGCAGCAAGAACGAAGGAGGCAGCTTTGGTGTGCGATGCAGAGCCGACCTTCGCGATAGCAAAAGGTGCGAACGTCGGATGCGTGATGGAGAAGCAGCACGAACGACGGATAAGGGCGGCTCTAGAGTGCAATGCAACGCCGACCTTTGCAGTGACAGGTGCGACTGATGAAAGTCGACCTTCGCAAGAGGCTAGGAGATCATGACCATTCCAGAGGTGGGAACCCACTGGAGAACAAGGATGACTGAAGATGTAGCAGTGGTCGAGATGGCTGGATCTCAGAGGCGGCGGCCGATGTGAGGGCGGTGGCAGCCGAAGGATGGCCAATGAAGGATGGCGGCGCTTTTAGGGTATAGCAGAGGAATGGAGGAAATTAGGGTTTCACAGTTGAACGACTGTGATTTAATCCTAATTCCAGCTCTGATACCATCTAAACAAGATTGAGAAAATATAATTCTCTATTTCTTGGAATTATACAATGATTTCCCTTTTCTCTTTATAGAGGAAGAGAATAATATAAAAGGAAAATAGAAAAAAAAGAAATATGAATATACATAGAATATACATCGGATCTAAGATATACAAAGAATATTCTGTATTCAAAAAATACTTCTATTTCTACAGTACATATACAGGAACCCGGACTCCGGGGCCAAATGACAGACGCGTTTATCCCGACCACAAGGAAGGCAGATGAACTTCTTTCCCCTTCCTTTGTCTTTCTTCCCTCCCTCTCCGCTTCGGGAGATGACCTTCCCTCTCACCGCAGCCAAAGACGATTCCGTAGAGAACTTCGACCCAATCCGAGCAACCTCCTCAAGTACCCAGTCGTACGAACTAGCAGAGATTAAAGTAGAAATAGCCATCCATGAAGTTGACTAATCGGCTAGGTAGAGCAATCAAATGACGGAACAAAATCCCAAGACAGAGGACGGCTTCGTGAACGAAGGTAAGGGACGTGCACGCACCGGGCAACGCATACAAATAGTCATCACAAGAGGCGCTGAACAAGCAACCAATAGCCAACGAAACCCCGCCACGTGCCCCGCAATGAGCATTTTGATGAACCTGCCCCGCATGGGGTGGCAGACCCCTTTTTGTGTCTTCAAACGATGCCTTACACCCTCGAGCGGGTGGCTCGATTCTTGAAGCCCATGGGGCCTCGCGCAATTAAACAAGGCTGCCAAAACCGAAAGCCCAAAGTTCCGGTGCCAAGCCCCTTGAGGGAGTGGCAGCCCAGCCCTATCGCACGAACTAAAACCACGGTCACAATAAGCTAACCAGGACATCAAAGCTGCAAGGACTGAGCAAGGCACGCTTAAAAGAAAGACAAGAACAAATCACCCAGAGAAGAAAAGAAACGCGATTTGCTATTAACCAAGAAACACTCAACAAGTTACAAGGCAAGTGCTAAAAACCTACACTACCGTACAAAACTATGGCTCGGCCCGACTCCCTTCGAAAGGCCTAAAACCTGAAAGATCCAGCTCCGGGAAAGCAACTCGTACGTCCGACAGGGCCACTTCATACCCATCATTTCTCAACCCCCTCGCTTCCGTCTTTGCCTTCACTACCTCGGACTAGGCATCGGCCACCTCGGCCCTTGCTTTCGCCCCCATTGTTGTCACCTCAGATTTGGCTAACGCCACCTCCGCCTCCCGTTTCTTCAACTCCGCCTCGGCAACATCTAGGTGAAGCTGAAGAACACCAATCGCGCAGCTGGCTTCATCAACCCGCTCCTTCGCCTCGATGGTAGCCGCTTCCACAGCCTTCTTAACCTCCCCGCTTATTAACCGTCGAACCCGACGTAGCTCCTCTTCATGGCCCGCCTTCATCTCGGAGAAGCAAGTCGCCACATCCACCTTGAGCAGGCGACAGTCCGCGGCGAGTTAGAGCACCTAGTGCTCGATTTGATGAAACGCAGCGAGTGACTGGGCGCCTGGTAACCCTCTCCGATTCGACAAAGGGTTGAGATAGGCGTCAATAAAGAGGTCGCTCCGAAACTCAGGATCCTGAAACGAAGCCAAGCTGCCACTCTCAACGAGATGCAAACCATCGGGCAATTGAGCCTCCCCGTCAGGACCCTTCTTACACTTTCTATGCCAGGCCAGCTCCTCAGAAATCGTGGGCTCCCCAGGGCCTGCGCCTGGAGTTGTGGTCTCAGCAACCATAGCGGTAGGTTGCGCGGGAGGAGCAGCGGGTGTCGATGCAACAGGAGTCTTCCCAGCTACCTTCTTTACAGAAACGAAGCCTGACGCAGCTCTACCTCCCTCCTTGCAAAGCATGTCCATCTCTTCCCTAATATCTTTCTTAACGTATGCAGAAGCCATTCACCCTACAAAACTCACAAGCACGAATGGCGATCAGGTAAGCTGTCACTTGTAAAGTTCGCTAAAACCCCTGAGACCGTCCCTTTCTCTCTATTACTGGGAAAGCAAGGAGATTCTAGCCCAAAGAGGGATCCTTATGAAGACTGCTGAAGAATACCTACAACGCATCCCATAGATCTTCCATCACCAAGTTGCCACCTGTCATGCATCCAAGGGATTGTCAGTTATCGCCCAAATAGCACCCTCACCCTCCAGGAAAAATGCCCTTGAATCTCGAGGCCATGCACGGCACAAACGGGAGCGTAAAGAATATTGTCCTGCTTACTCGTCTCGAGCCGACCTCAAAATGACTCAGAGTCGTCACCCCAGCAAAAACAAAATCGGCTCAACCAACCGCCTCGATCCCACCTAATCCGACTCTCCAAAACTGCCACACATAACAAAAAACTGCTCGAACTTCCCTTTTCTAGCTCGAACGCTGGTTACTCGAGCCTCCGACCTGGGGGGCTGTGGACCATCCAGGCCCAATCTCGACTCTCTCTTTAGGACCAATCTCGACAGTTTCCTTAGGCCCAATCTCGGCCCAATCTGGTCTTCCTTCCGGACCTAGCCTTGGCCCAGCACCAACCTGCCACGGTATTATCACGACTTTCACTGGATATCCACGCAATCGTCTCAGATCCCATTCTCATTAATGGCGGATCCAATCCACATTAATGAGAGTCCCGTCGCCACCATGCTACCACCTAGGAACTTCCACCGGCGCCGGATGGCTAATCCCATCACCTGCAAACGCACGACTCATGCATACAGGAGGACATCTCCTCCTATATCAACAAGCTCTCTTCAGAGCCAAGGCATGTTCTCATCTCTGACCTACTCATACATTGCCTCATTTTACTCTCTTACTAAATTGATCGTCGGAGTGCTTACAGGTGCCAACCGCCCTGCGGACAGACCCGTCGTCGGAGCCCGCGCCCTGCCTCTGATCGTCCTCCTTTGGTCAGGAAGGAACACCTGCAAACTAAATTTTTATTCTGTTACGCATATGATGAGATCTATGTAATTCCAACAATAACTTCATAGAGGGCCATTTTTATCTTGCAACCCCTTGGATCTTTATTTCAAGAGCATATATTCTCATAGCTTCAAGTCTCAGATGTTCAATCCTCCTGTAGCAATGTGCAAGATGCAGTGACAATTGTTGCATATATTGCTTGAAATTATATTTTTACATGGTGTGTGCTTGCCTTTTATTCGTCGACATTGTGATAGTGTTTTAGTGCCCATCCATTGTACTGCCTTGTATGAGGGCTAACAAGTACCAAGTCTTCAATCACATCATAGCACTTTCCTGTATACTGGGAAATGCGTTGAGCGTTTCCATGAAGGGAAAGATATATGAAACACTTTAAGGGGGTTAAGAATGTTGCAATTTGTGATATTAGTGTAAAACATACTGTCAAGCTTCAACCTTTTTTTGTCAGGAGTCAAGACAGTGAAGAACTTTATGCACTGAACAAGTAAAAATAGCTGTGTGCGTGTGCGGGTGTGTGCGTGCGTGTGGGTGTGTGTGTGTGAGAGAGAGAGAGAGATTATTGAAGTTTGTACAACACACTGCTACATGCAAATACGTGCTAGCAATTTGCCTGATCTATTTATCTTGTCCATTTGAATAATTGCTTCTA
Organism: Diospyros kaki; assembly: GCA_036245055.1. Classification (NCBI taxonomy): domain Eukaryota; kingdom Viridiplantae; phylum Streptophyta; class Magnoliopsida; order Ericales; family Ebenaceae; genus Diospyros; species Diospyros kaki. The sequence goes on from BSEG01000016.1 coordinate 40,501,966, forward strand.
TTATTCAAAGCTACTGTTGTAAATTAGCTTTTCTATTAAGTACATATCAAACATTGTCTTGTCTTTGAATATGTTAAGAGTTACATGCAGCTTCATGCACTATATAGTTTCTTTTAGTTGTGCTTTAATTTTTCACTATAATTACTCCTGACCATTTTTCCATCCTACAAATTTGTTGCTGATATATTCTGTCCTCCCTTATGTAATAGGAAGATAACATTGATCTAGTGACTGTCATAAAGGGTGCTAGTTTCTATCGTCGTTCTAGGTTCCTTGACTATGTCTCAGATTACTTGCCACCAAGCCCTTCTGAATTCAGAAAATTGCAGGATTCATGCAGGTATGTTGTGTCTGAAGCAATCTCTACTTAAACTAATGTTATGCTATGATTATGATGGGAATTCTGGATTACCAACTTGTCTATGAACGACTCACTACATGCTCATGAGAATGGAATGTGCTATTTGGGATTTATGTTGTGTCAATGAACTAAAACATTTAATTTACATTCTGATTAAGAAATGAAAGAGCTAATTTGTATTTTCTTATGCTTTTTTTTTAAATGGTTATCCTTTTGTCTTGAGTTCACGAGACTTGTACGTGGAGAATCCTAGCAGTGGGCATCCTTATTCACATGTGGATGAAATTTGATATTCCTCGGTTACATCTGAATCAATCTCTAATCAGATTAATGTTGTGGTAATATTATTATGAGATTCTGGGTATACCACTTGTATATCAATGACTATCATTGCGTGCTTATAAGAATGAGATATGCTATTTGGGATTTATCTTACATATAAATGTTGTTGAAGGAACTAAAACATTAAGTTTATGTTCTGATTTAAAACTGAAAGTGCTGGTTGAATTAAGTTTTCTTATGTTTCTTTTCTTTTTTAATGCTTATCTTTTTTTAAAAAAAAATCTTGTGAATTGAACTTTAGGAATCTTGTGAGTGGATATCATTATTCAGATGTGGATGAAATTTGATTTTCCCGAGTGATGATTATACTTAACATAATAGTTGGCCTAACTTTTCTCTTTGGAGGTTGAACCTGTGCTCTGGTGTGATAACATTGACAGTTGATTTAATACTGCTTCATAATTGTGATGGATTAGATGGATTGAGGTGGCTACTTCCCCTGTCATGCTCTCAACTTTAGAGGATGGGAATATTGCATTGGGACTTTCAGGGATACCTTCAAATGGACCAGTCTTGTTTATTGGCTATCACATGTTACTGGGGTTCGAAGTGATTCCTTTTATATCCAGATTCTGGTCTGAAAGAAACATGGTTGTACGAGGGATAGCACACCCAATGCTGTTTAAGAGGTTGAGAGATGGGAACTTACCTGATATATCAACATTTGATGCCGTTAGAATTATGGGAGCAGTTCCTGTGTCAGCAACTAACTTTTATAAGCTTCTTTCTTCGAAGTCTCATGTACTGTTATATCCAGGAGGTGTTCGTGAGGCTCTTCATCGCAAGGTAATGTTTTAGTGGTCTTACTGCCTTTATTGATGTTTCCTTTTTTGGAAATCCAAGTTTGTCCATTTTATGATGGTAGATTTACAACTAGTTTGTGTATGTGATACCATCCTTTTGGTTCTTCACCTGCTTGCTTCATGGGATAGTGTCATCACTTGAGAAGGTTATAGTAGCAAACTGCCCATCTGGATAGTAGCCTTTGTTTTTTGTTCGAAGTTCGAAGGAACAAAAATATCAGGCAAAATAGTAGAACTTTATAATGAGCTCTGCACTATATCTTATCAATTTGATTCTTCTCATTCTCTTTTTCCAAAAGTTCTTTGACTCCTATCATAGAAAAAGAAATAAGGTGCTTACCTGTCTACACATTTATAGTATGTGGACACGGTTAGTTAATTTGTATGTATGAACTTTATTTTAGAACTCCAATACTCCTCTTCATATTTAACAGGGTGAGGAATACAAACTATTCTGGCCAGAACGGTCTGAATTTGTCAGGATGGCAGCCAGATTTGGAGCAACAATTGTACCTTTTGGTGTTGTTGGAGAAGATGATTTTGGTGAGGTAAGAAACTTAATTGGTGCTTTTGGTACAAATAATTAGCTTCCATTTCATACAACAGCTTGGCTTTCATTTTTTTCTTTTTTTTTAAGTTTCCATGTTAGGTCTCCATTCTTAATCAGTAGACCACAAATTGCCTACTAGTGGATTGAGTTTCAGTTCTGTGGATCATTGGCATGAGGTATCTTAATTTTTGGCAATAAAAGTGTGGAAGAATCAGAACTGAAAGAAGTTCATTGATTTCAATAATGTATATATCTGACAAAATGTATATATGTGCAGCTCAAGTAAGTACACCAACCTAAAATAAAAAACATTGGCTAATTTTTTGATAGGTTAGTGAGACAGGAACATTCATTGTTTATTAGTGATAATAGGCCAAGTGATTTGTTGATAGACTGAACACATGAACAAAATACACGTCTTTTGCAGCTTTCTTTATTGTTGAACATATTTTAATTGGTAAATGTTCAACTAATGCAGAAAAAAATAAATAAATTTGAAGTTATGAATCAGAGAAGATAGAAATCATGAAACAAATAAAGTGCAAAGAAACATAATTGAACTTAAAGCTCCTACTAAGAATGTAGGATGAAACATTAAATAAATATACTCTTTTAATTTCTGAAATGGATTATTGTATGCCTGTCTTGAACTCTTGGCAAACTCAGAAGATACTTTTGATTAAACTTGAGAAAGTTTCCTATTATTTCATCAAGAAAAATCATGCACAACCAAGAAGAAGCAGCAAATCTCAGATTTTCAAAAGTTCATATACATTTTGAAGGATTATTGACAAAGTTAAAGAGAAAAAGTCTGGTTTTCTATTTTTTGAATGGTCCTCATCCCAAATCTTGTCTATTTTCCTTTTTCTCCCTTGGGGTGGGTCAGTGGGGAGAACTTCCTTGAGGTTCCCTTGTCCTTTCACCTTCCCTTGACTCAGTATTTTAATAGACTATTACCAGAAATGAACTGAATATCCATGCTTTATTTCGGTTTGCCACTAGGAAGACGGAGGGGAGAAGAAGCGAAAGCTATATGCTTCCCTTTTAATTATTTACACCTATGGTAAAAGAATGTCTCTAATGTCTCTTCTTTCCAAGTCACCAGAGAGGACCATACTCTCGCAAGAATAGTTTGGTATGCCTTGATGCATTGGTTTTTGTTGTAATCACTCCACTTCTTTAGATCTCTAAAATATTAGGAAATGGAGACTGTTAGTGTTTTCTTATCTTCTCTTTACAAGGTAGTTGAAATGTTACATGGCATCATCTAGTGGGGCCAAATCCAAGCAAACAATTGGCATAGTGAGGGACAAGAACAATGAGATGCCTGTTCAAGATTTTTAAGGCTTGTACTTGAGTCCATTTTCCTAATGATGGGCTTGTACATGTGGGGTTAATCATTGACTGTGTCTGGTTTTGGAGTTCAAAACCACTAGGATAGGGCTAAAACTTCCCAGCTTCAATATTCTACTCTTCTATTTCGTATGTGAAGATGGTGTTCTTATATAACGTAACTTTTTTTTCCTTAGTACACAATTGATTTGAATCTGTGCTTGTTTCTTGTTTTATGATAGGTAGTCTTTGATTATGATGACCAAATGAAGATTCCTTTTCTGAAGGCTGACATTGAAAAGAGGAGAGAAGAGGCTGTCATGTTAAGGTGTTTAAATATTACCTTTGCTCTCTAGTTCTTTGTAAGATTACGCAGTCTGAGTTTTTCTATTGCTCTAAACTTCCACTGTATAATATTTTCAAAAGTTCACCCTGGACCATTGTTTATTCTATTTCATTTACTCTCCATTAAGATTTTGAATCATACTTCAGATATTATCTAGAAGAATGGTCTCTCATCAAAGCATGGATCTCATATTTGTACTAGCATAATTTAGGGAAAGATTAAGGTTTGCATTATTGGTTTAAATCTTAAATGAAGTTCTTTGAACATTTCAGTAAAAAAATGATTACATGAGCACCTTTTTCTTTTGAAAACTGATGCTCTTGAAAGCTTTACACCAATAAGCATGCAAGGTTGGATGCAATTGATAATGAAATTAATAGATCAACCATTCACAGCTGTAGGAACTATTAGTTCAGAGTCCTGAATTATGACACACCATGTTATGCCTATGTGCTTAAGTACTCCAAGACATTCAACAATGGAAGTTGTTCTTGTTGTGATTCTTTTTTTTCTCAAATGAAAGTGGATTGTTATTTCGGAAGCTGTCTGTGAACAGGTGCATGATTCAAAAGGCCACAATTTATACTAGAACAAAATATGTTGTAAGCAAACATACATTTTGGTGGCTGGGGTCTGCCTTTTCTTCTAATTGTTGGGAAGTGGAGGAAAGTTGAGAACTTCAGAACCAAAATAACCAATTTGAGTTTCTAATTGCACCAGGAAACCAAATTTTCTTTCTATTGCCTCTACTTTTACCTGAAACATAAGAGTGGAAGAATCATAGGTAGAAACATTCCCTGTACCTTCTCTTATCTAGGTGATATTGATCATATCAGTAAGGCACTCACCCTGCAGCTTATTACATGATACTATATGTTAGATTCATATTGTAGATAAACAGTACGAGTTGAAATTGGAACTGCTATATTTTGTGTATTGTTCTTATAATTTGGTATTACAGGACCGACATAGATGGAGAGGTTGCAAACCAAGATTCACACTTCCCACTAATTTTACCTAAACATCCAGGTCGTTTCTATTACCTGTTTGGAAAGCCAATTGAAACAAAAGGTATGCTACTAACCCACTGAATGTGTTATTCATAAAAAAGTTACTTTGAGTCGTAAGAACATGTTTGGTCACTCATGTGGCCGTCTAAGTACGTACAGAACTTAATCTTAGATCAGCTCATATTTTCTTATGTTAATTGGTGGTCAAGATGAACAAAAAAGTATGGAAATATCGAATGATCATCTATATATATGGGCTGCTGTAAAACTAAGGATCATAACCTTGATGCATCTAGAGTATTTAATCCATGCCGGTCACTCTTTTCTTCTTTTGACCAGTTGTCTTTGGTTAATTCGGCTTAAACGGATCAAGTCTACTCTGATTAGTTTGATCATTTGGCCATACCCGAAACCAACTAGTAGGAGTTCTTTACTGAAACTTTTCCCTTCATAAAGTGTCATGTTGAGTTTTTTCTTTCGTTCTTTCTCTTCTCAATGGAAAATGTGCCATATTTATGATCTATAAACAAAAGAGAAGCAATTTCTTTACTATATTTTATTCTGTTCTCTCTCCTGATGAATCTGTTCCTCGTTTGAGTCTCAGTCTGATCATTTATTATATATTATGGTCAAAGGGAGGAAGCAGGAGTTAAGGGACAGAGACAAAGTGCATGAATTATACTTGGAAGTGAAGTGTGAGGTTGAGAGATGCATGGATTACTTGAAGAAGAAGAGAGAAAATGATCCGTACAGGAATATAGTGCCTCGCTTATTTTACCAGGCTACACATGGCTTTGACTGTGAAGTCCCCACATTTGAACTTTGATCATCTATTAAGTTAAAGGTGAGTTTCTTCATCTCTTTCATCCATGGAAAATCATGAAAGAAAGCTTAATATTGGGCACTACTAGATCCCTTCCCTTTAGCACCTGCAGTCACATGTAATCTCTTACGGGTCATCATTCATTCTTAAACCCCCACTTAGGCAAGGTAGACGGGGTGGTAGTGTACCCAAATCTCTATGCAGAAACACGACAATTGAACTTGAGATGTCTGATATATTGTTATTTTAATTCGTCCATTTTTAGTATGGAGTATCCTAAATGTTTTAGAACTTTAATGTGAAGTTATAAGATTTGTAACTTCTTATTTTCATTTTTATGTCCAACCCATTGATGAGATCACCCAATTGAGTCATTAGAAAAAATTATGTCATATTTTGTTGGATTTATTATAATTGTTCTATTCTATCACATTCATTTTACTTTAGATGAGTCATCTAAAATCAAAAGTTAATGAGTGCAATCAAGGGTAGATATAAGGGAAGCTGACACGAGTTTCAGCCCATGCCAGCCTCAACTAAACAGTAATATATATATATATATATAAGTCTAAGCAACCCAATTCCAATTAAACATTAATATAGCTTAGTTCTATATCCTCTCCTACATGCGATTGTCTTATAAAAAAATAAGAATAGGAGATATTTAGTGTGACATAATAATAGGTTGTAGTGTAGTACACGGGACGGGAAATAAATCAATAAATGAAATTAGTTGCTAAGGAAATTAAAGAGCACAGCCAGCCAGCCACCAACCATTAAAGCAAATAATTGAGACCCCTTTTTAGTAGTCACTGGTCAGGTCAGCCCAACGTTTTCATGCAAGTAGATGATTGGGCCACTTCAGTGGAATATATTATTCTCTGAGGCCACAGTCCATCATGGGTTTTTACATGCATTTTATTTGTACACCTTTACTAACTGTACTGTAAACTGTAAATTTATAAGCATTCTTTGTAAACTGTAAATTTATAAAATTGAGTGTTAATAAAATGTGTGAATTATAAAGACTAGAAAAATGTTATGTTATGCCAGCATAATATTTGTTCGATGTGGGCAAATGTGAGAGAATGAATATCGATTCATCCTCTTATTAATTAGCATTGAGTTTGTCTGATATAGATAATATAACAGAACTTGATAGAGAGAGAGAGAGAGGAAGTGCCTCTGCCAGTGTTCCGGATCCCGTCCTTTTGATTTGATTCCTTAGACGACCTTTTTCTTTTACCATTCTGCCCTTCCCTTTCTCGTTAATGCATATATGATGCAACTCGACATTTCCTATTTCCCAATTCCCATCCCCACCAAGTGCAGGTTGATTTCTTTGAGTGCGATTTTGTTCACTCTCTTTAACGGGATGACCATCACCATCAATGCTTTTGAGAGTAAAAAATAACGAAATGACTGTATGAGAGGTGATATTTGATTGTCATTCCGTTATTTTTCACCTTCAAAGCACTGAGGGTGATGGTTACCCCGTTAAAGAGATGAACAAAATTGCACTCGATTTCTTTTAGCTACAAGGATAACTTGGTCCTTTCACATACGGGCCCGTCTCATTCCATATAAACTCCAGCTGAGCTACTCAGGTGAGTCTACTACTGGTATTAGCCGGTGGACTCTTAACATTAATTAGTTCTTCAATCCAGTTGTATGTATATTGTTGTGTCAACGCGGCCGTCCCAAGATGTTGTACTGCCCTCGCAAGTTCCATACCTCCCAAGCTCTCCGCGGCCACCAAAACCGACCCTAAAATTCCGCAGCCTGCCCGAATCGGATGACGCCTCCGGAATATCTCTCCCCCGGCGCCGCTGGTTCGTCGGTTGAGCTCGCAAACCTTTGACCTCTCCCTTTCCCTTATGCCCTTCTTAATTACTTGGAATCCGCTGCTCTGCTCTGTGCTTTGGACCAGATCAAGTGATAATATGAAATACAAAGGATAGGATGGGTAGCAATCTTCACTAAACCTTTCAGATTCTGTACATGAAGTGAATTCTTAATCTTACGTTCTACATATATATATATATATATAGGAAAATTCTTCAGAGTTAGAAGGGCTTATCGAGAGACTTACAAAATGAAGGTAAAAAGACTAAAATATTCTCGCGCACTTCACAAATGTACAAAGTGGGTCACTATTCTACTCTCTCCTCTCCCTTCACATGGCCGTCATCTCGCCACTGTCTTCGCCTCACTACCGTCGCCTTGCCTCATCGACCATCGCTACATCTTCAAGATGCAACGATGGTCGGTGAGACGATAGGCGAGGCTACGACAGCGACGAGGCAGTGGCCATGAAAAGAGAGAGGAGAAAGTAGGGTAATAGCCCACTTTGTAAAGTGGACGAGAGTATTTTGGTCATTTTATTCTCATTCGATAAGTTTTTTTATCACTCTGTCTGACCCTGTAAAAGAACCCATATATATATATGGTTTGGAGGCTTTTAACATGAACATATTATTATTGTGTTTACATATAATTGGGTAGATAATCTTTTTTTATCCATAAACTTTGGGAAAAAAACCATACAAAATAGTACTTTTGCAGTTACAATAAAAATATCATTGTCTAACGGCTTTATTATGTTACTCGTGTCGATAGGTTAGTTGAGGGGATCTATGTCCCTCCTCTTAATTTACTTGCAACAGACAAATGTTATGTTGTCTACAAAATCCTCACTATCTAATCACTCATTATATGTCACACAAAAAGAGCATTCTCTATTATATAAACACATATATGTATCTTTGGAATTAAAATTTTGAAACTTCGCCTAAGATGTGAACAAGCAAAAGTGCCAAATTGACAAGAATGGTAATAGTAAAATTTTTACTTTGGCTCAAGAGGATTGATGGCTTTTATAACCTACAAAGTGATGGTCTAATCATGATTTTTGTTACAACTTTGTCTAAAATGTGATCTAAGTTATGGTGTTAAGGGCATTGAAGCATGTTGGTGGAGTCGTCCCTCTAATCATCAAGGTGAAACATGGTGGAGTCATCCCTCTAATGATCAAGGTGTGTGGGGGGTTCTGCCACGTGTTATTTTGATGTTGGCTGGTAAATTACTTGATTATCCCCGTCACTGAATTAGTTTCTCTCCCACTAAAATTAGGACTCAAAAGTGGCTTTTTATCGTTAAAACAAAAATATATAAGATACTTTAAAAAATAAAAAGTTGACAGAATTTGCTACAACAAATTTGATGTTTATTTATATAATAAAATAAAAAATTGACAGGACATCGGATCAGGGTTGACAATGTTTCCATTTAATTTTAATTTTTGTCAAAATTATAGTCAAATTTAAACTATTAAAACCAAAACTAAATCATTACCTATTGATTTTAAAAATTAAAAATCATAATCAAACCATTCAATTTCAATTTTAACTATAATTTTTTTAGTTTGATTCAAACCAACAAACAAAGACAAACTCTTATAAATAATATTTATAAAAAATTTTAATAACTCCACAACAAACAAAAATAAATTCTAATAAAATTACATTCTTCTTACATAAAGTTACAAATTAACTTCAAATTTCTTGAATAAAAAATTACATCTCCAAACCTACACATTCGATTTTAAATAAATATATAATATATATATATATATTCAACTTAATTCGATTACTCACACATATGATTTGATTTTAATTCAAATTTTAATTTAAATTTAATAAAAAATAACCAAATCATACCTATTAAAACAGTATTCAATTTTTCCTCAAACTAAACAATTACCTAATCAAAATAATTTTTAACCATGTTGACCGAATCAATTTCGGTTCAATTTCTCATAATTTCAATTGCAATTGTCATCCCTACCCCAATAATTATTCGAGTACTTAATTATAACATTTTTAATAGTAATTATGTATTAATTATTATATATTTATATTAATATATAATAAAATATTATACATTAATACATAAATTTAAAATTCAAAATCCCAATTGCATGAAATTAAAGTTTTATTTCATACACGTTAGTAAGTCCCGAAATAAAGCTAAACTTCTAATTTTAGACAAAAAAAAAACATAGCAAACAGAGGTCTGCCTTACTTCATTGTGAGAATGTGCAGCAAACTCAGCAATGGGGTGTTGTTTCCAGCAATGCCACGTTGCATTTAAGCTATAGAATTCAAGATGGTTTTCACAATTAAAAAAAAAAAACTATTTATCTTTTTAAGCCCAAGGATTAACAATAAATAAATAAATGTAAGGCACAGACTACTACTGCTCATATATATAGTAGTAAATAAACAAGAACAGGATCTACACCTAACACCAAGCAAAATCTGGAATCAGTACACACACAGTAACTCAGCTTTGTACACTAAAACAATATTATTAATAAACACTACTAATCCCATTAATACCAAATCCACCAATTATACAGCCAAGTCATCATCATCATCATCATTAGACTAAAAATTGTTGGTTCATCTATATATATATATATATAAAAGTACGCCTAGCTCATAACAAGAAATAATTTGTCCTTACCCCGAAGAAGAGGTGCAAAATGCGCCGAAAATGAATCTATAGCGTCCACACATAGCCCGGTGCATCTCTTCTTGGCCCGGCCAAGGTCCGATACAGGTACATCCTCTCCACCTTTTGTCTATCATCATCAGGCGACGCCTCCAGCTGTTCGCCTTCGTTTATGATCTCCACATTCAGTCTCCGCATCGTCTCTGCTACTGTCCTGCAGCCTCCAACGGTTACTTGACAAGACGACATCCAAAGGGATCGCATTGTTTCGTACTTACTTACGTCCCTTAGAAGCGCCCCATCACCGAAAGGGCTGTCCCTGACCTCTAGCTTTTTAAGCTTCTTGCAGCCATTCAGAACATAAAGCATTCCATTGTCACTGTTCCCAGCAAATGCAACTGAAAGCATTTCAAGCTGCTCCGCATACATTCCAATGTATAGGAAAACCTGGTCAGTTAGGTGGCCAGACATTGACAAGCGCCTAAGACCCTTGCAAGATTGAACGATTGCCCCAAATCCTTCGTCCAGTGGTTGATTAGTGACAGCGTCTGGTTTTGTTGGGTCGAGGATGCACAGCCTAAAACGGGTAAAATTCGGACAATTCTTGGCCACTGTAATGAGGGCAGCATTGGTCATCTGGTGGCAGAAGTATAGCAAAGAATGAAGCTTGGGGCAGCCAAAGGAGATAGCCACCAAGCCTTCTTCAGTTACAAAAGCATGTCCCGCTGCGACATCAGATGGGAAAACCCTCAACTCCTGCAGTTCTTTACAAGTGGAAGCCACAACATCCAGACCTTTATCTCCAATGCAATCCAATATCTGTAGATTTTTGTCATTTGTCATTCTCACCAAATTGAGGTGGCCAAAAAGAAATCCAAAATAGAAATATGTGTGTTAATGGAACACTCACCCATAAACGCTGAAGTTTCCTGCAGTGACGTATTAGCTTTATAAGCTCAAAGCCATGTATATCTGGAGCATAGCTCAGGTTCAGGGATGTGAGATTCGCGCAAACTGAATAAATAGCACGCAAACTGTGGGGAGCAACCTCCAAGAACCCTGACAAGCACCTAATTGATTTGCACTTCCGGATTGTACCTTCTAGTTTATGATACGTATCTGAATCTGGATCATGAACAAAGGCCCCAGTGCCTAAGTCAACCAGCTGGGGTGCTGCTGCCAGTATCCTTTGCAAAGCATCAACGGGCACTGAATGATTCAACCTCAGGCTCCTCAAATTTGGACACCTTGCTACCAGTCTCTCAAGGGCTGGCAGCTGAACTGCTCCTTTAAGGCAAGAAAAATTCAACGAGACAAGTGATGTGCAGCTGTCAGGAAAGCAACTAAGCCACTGGCCACTATGATCCTCAACTTCATCTTCTTGCAAGTCCAGCTCTTTCAGAAACCTAGATCATCAAGCACAAAGGAAAAAAAGCATGGAACAGAATTGAAAAGATGACAGCATTAGGAAAATTCATCCATAATGAACTCCAGTGCATCACTAAAGTCATAAAAACAATTTATCAGGTTGCAGAAAAACAAATTTAGTATTTGATTTGCACCATCAGAACAGTCATACATACATAAAAACCAGAGCAATAATGAATATTGTAACGTGTCAAAAATAAGTAGAGAAAAAAGAAGGAATTTTATGGACCACTGCCAGTATATGGTAAATATATGAGAGAATAACTATAGTTAAAGCCAACATTCATTGAAACAGCAAAGCCAACAAACATTGATGAGTTATGCTTGTGCCACTTTTAGAACATAACCATGGAGATAATAGAGCCAGGATGTCTTTGCAGTCCGTTGAATCATAAAGAGTCCCCTCACTTCCTCATTTCAATTTACAAATCAATCGTCTCAAAAGAGCTTATTTTTTACGATACAAAGAACACAAATGAGCTTATTTTTTTGATATGGTAACATCAGCATGACAAAAGAAATTTTGAATGTTTACGATTAATTTTTTTAACTGAAGGAGAAAACAAGGCATTTAACAGAGTTAGTACTATTTAAACCGAATATTTTCACTTCAAGGAAACCCAGAAATGAAAGCAGTTGAGATAAATACAGAAAGGTCCCCATGAGAAAAGAAAAGAAAAGCACACAAGAACAAAAGGACAGCCCAAACAGTAGATACAACAGGTAAAGCTTGGCTCTGTAGTCCACTATATTAGAGTTCAAACTTTGCATTAACATCCAATAACCAATAGCTGTAGATTTAGTTCGTCACCAACTAGTTAGTCTTTTTAGTTCCAGCACGACCAATCCAATCTCGTTCACTTACTTCCTTCAACTGCTAGGTGCAAACGCAAGCCTGCAGAAGCTAAATTATACTGGTAAATCGCTAACATCTACCATAGAGCTGGAATCATTCTGGGCACAAGGAAGCCCATGGATAGCAAAACAAGGGATAAAGCAATCACAAAAGAAAAAATAAATAAATAAATAAACAGTAATCAAGCCCAAATAAAGAGCAGGTAATGGCTGCATATATGCAAACATAAAATGAGAAAACATACCTGCAATTTGAGGCTATGGCAGCGAGACCATCAGTGGTGAACCCTTCACAGCTAACTAAGACCAAAGACTTGAAATTTACAAAAGCTCGAGAAAGTAGCTCGAGGCTCTCATCCGAAACCACCATCCTCTTCAATCGCAGCTCCTCCAGATTGACACCACTCTTGGCCATGGCCTCAATCCATGGGTACACAATTCCTCCCCAATCATAAGGGACCAAATTGAAGTCAGCAAAATGGGGCTTTCCCTTCAGCGTAAGAGATCTAAGCCTAGGAAACCTCTCGATGAGCCTCTCCGGGCTGATCGCGTAACAATTCCCTATGAATACCTTTTCCCTGCTGAATCTTTCCACGGCATACCACGATTTGCAGACCAGAGACACCGCATTGCGATCTCGGTGCGACCTCAAGAAATCGAAAACGTGCTCTACCACCTCCTCCGGGAAGTAATTCATGCTTCAACAACAAAAATTGATACTGAGCATACACGTGCACTCCCAGATGTACAAATTCGCTCCAGGAGAGAACGGAAAACCTCTGCTTCTTCAAGATGCAAGAGTTACTCTTTTCACTTGTCGACCCGACAAGCAGAAAAATAGCAAACAGCTCGAAGAAATCCCACGAAAGCTCACAGACACCAAACGATGTACGAACTAAACCAGCTAAAAGTTCAGATCAGCAAGATCAGAAAAATAATAAAAAGATTTATCTGAACTGCAGCGATTAATAGATCAGTTCGCTGACTTCCAGCTCTGTATGAGCGAATCTGGATCCAAACAAACCTGGAACTTGAAAAAGGAAAAACAAATCCTGCACCTTGAGATTAGATCTGAAAGAGTAGAGAGAGTAGAGACGAGGATCAACACTCGAATTCTCTCGCCAAAAGAAAAAGCTTATTGGATAAGGAAAGAAAAGCAGAGTTCTTGATTAGTTACCATCTCCGAATCAAAAAGTGATGATTACACGAAAGAAGTAAAAAAAAAAATCAAGTAAAAAATAAACCTAAAACGGCGAAAGAAATCGCAATTCCGAGATCTAAGCCTCCATTTGAGCTCAAATCTGAACAAAAATCCAACGGTTCGAGGAACAAACAACCGTCCCCGAGCGTCTCACCGCCAAATTCTCTCTCTCTCTCTCTCTCTCTCCTCTTCTATCTCTCTCTCTCCCCTCTTTCTCGTGTTGAAGCCATAGTTCGGAATTTCAGAAGGGGCACTAAGCAGACCCAACCGTGGTTCAGAATTCCAACCGTGGTTAGCAAGTGAGGGCGATGATCGAACGGTCGGTGTCGCGTTGATGCAAAGTTTTAAGCGAATCCCGACCGTTCAGTGGCGTGACAGGCATGTGTCCCTATCTCTGGCCTCGATGAGAATGAGCCTCCGCCAAAAGACTTACAAACGTCCCGAAATGACGATTTGACACTTGTTTCCGGAGCATATTACAGAAATGCCATCCACCTTCGTTGTTGATAAGACCGACTATTTCCACGCTCCGTTTCCTAGCGTACTCGCCGCCTCCGCGGAGGGATTCGCGTAGCCACCCCGTAGCTGAGCGAGTGTTTGGCTTCTGTACTCGCGCGAGTCTGCCAAATCTTTCGTTTTGATGGCCAATATTATTTCGTGTGCCAGGAAGCTTTTCTCTCTTTTTCTTTTTTATTTTTTTTATTAATTTTTAATATGACGATAAGGAAATTACGCTGGAGGGGGGGAAAATGATTTGACAGCATGGAAGAAATCTGATTTAAATGGGGGTAATCCTGTGCTGCGCGGTGTACCTTACGTGAATGAGCCTGCTATAATAATCCCACCGTCAGTCACAAAAATCTACTTAGTGGCAGCTTGCCCCTTATCAAATTTGAATTTTACATTTTTTATTTTTATTATTTATTCACCAAATTTTGATTTTTTTAATTTTTTTATCAAGTTTTATTAAAAAAACTAATATAATATATATTAATATAAATATAAAAAATCACTTCATTATCAAATTTATATTAATTTTAATATTAAGTAACTCTTAAATTTATATTATTATTGACCGTCAATTTTTCTTAATAAAATTTAATATGATTTGACTTAAAATAAAAAAATAAAATTTAATATCTATAATCAAGACAGTTAAAATTGAGATTTTAAGTGGGATCGAAAAAGAATTTATAAAATCGGATCGTAAAATCGAATCGTAAAATTTTAAAAATAATTAAAAATATCCTTTAATTTTTATAAATATATATTTACAAAACATAATTTTATAAAAAATAAATTAATATCATTTAATAACTTGATTATTCCTTATTATAACTCAAAAGATAATGCTTCCAAAATATAACTCAAAACTAACATGTTAGTATAGGCAATTTAGAGGCAAAATATATCTTAAAATTCTTTAGAGGATGATTCCAATATTCTCCATTAGATTTAAATTTCAATTTATACTTGAAGCGTAAAATCGTTTAAGGATCTTTGAAGCATAAAATCGTAAAATTGTACACCTAAAATCGAGATTTTATAAGATTTTATCCCAAATAAGATTTTACATGAGATTCGAATCGTTTGGGGGTCTCCAAAATATAAAATCGTATGAGTAAAATTAGGATTTTAACAATAATATCTATAATGAGAATTTATAATATAATTTACTCATAAAAATATGTTATACGAAAAGCTTTTCACATCTCGATATTTTTAAAGTCGTGTTAAATTCTTTAGAATCAACACCAAAAGTAGGAACTATCATAAATAAAAATAACAAAGCATTCCAACTTAGTTTCAAATAAAACGAGTATGACCTTTAATATAATAACATAAAAAATAAGTTCAAATAAAATTTATTATGATATCCGATTGATTATTCGTCATTTTAATAAGACTCCTAACGCTATCGTTATGAAAAAGAAAAATTTAAAATAATTTGAATGGTAATTGTCACAGAGTATGAGATTCCTTACAATTTGTTGAGCATATATTTCATTAATGATCTTGATTCTGTAGTGTAATGTCAAATAGCTAATCCAAACTAAAGGGGGGGAGGTGACTGTAAGTCTAATGGCAAAAAATACATAGATTTGGGAGAGATTGGTAGTAAAAAGGAGGCCTTTTGACCCTACAAAGTGATCCCTCACCTTTCTTTTTTATTTCTTTTCATTGCTTTTATTACATTATCTTATCTTATTACCATAATGCTCTCTACCTTTTCTTAACTACCATGATGCCTACCTACAACACCCCCCCCCCCCCCTCTCCACCTCTCTTTTCAAATGATCATCATCCTTACATTCCCTCCACTTAACCTACTAGGAGACAGAAGACATGGATTTAGGCTAACATAACACCTTTGGTTAAATTGAGGAAATGAAGCCATCTTCCACCACAACAACAAAAAATCATATGATTGATTTAATATGGAAAATTTTCTAATCATCTTTATCTCTATAAATGTATTATATCTCAAGTTTATAAATTTTTTGTCATATCTATTTTTATGTCGTATAGATTAATCTAATACTATTCAAAGTGTCTTGCATATAGGGATTCAAGGTGTCTTGTGTATAGGGGTGTGTAAGTGATCAGTTTCGTAAATTCACTAACAGATTAAATTAAATCGAGAAGTAAAATCAAATTAAATTGAACGATCAACTTGAAATATCAAACTAATCGATAACTGAAGAAATCGAATTTAAATCGTATAAATCGAATCAATCAAAGCAAAGAAATAGACAAAACTAACATCATTTTAAACACACGAAATTAAAAAAAATGTCGTTTTATAAATATCAAAATAACATTATTTTAAAATTCGATTGGTTTAGTTCTTCCAACTAAAAACTCGAATCAAAAATCAAAAACTGAAGTTTTAAGAAATATTAATCAAACCAAATCGATGCAAGAAAAAAAATAAATTGAACTAACAAATTTAGTTGGTTCAATTAATTTGAATAAATCGAATTTTTTTTTTATTCACTTGAGGTGTCCAACTTTCGCTTGACTAATCCTCAGGGGCGGTGCGGTTGACCTTCCCCTTGATGCACCCCTCAGATAAATTTAGATACAGACACAATCTATACATACTCAAAATTAGACATTTAGAACAGTCCATGCAGGACTTAAAATCTTTCTGCAAGTCTTTATACTGCTCCGAATCATGATATTTCATGTGAAACTTTAACTACTTTACCACTATACCATACTCATAAAGACAATAAATCAAACTTTTGCGCTACCCTAATTGTGTATATCGCAAAGCAAAGCATAGCATTTTGAGTGGCTTGCCAGTAAATAATTTTAGACTTTCAGCATGCTGTATATGCAACAAGGAAGGGGAAAGGTAGGGGTAAGGTTGGCGAGGTTGTCAATTTAATACGACGCGAGGTGTCAAGAAGTCAGAGAGTTGGTGTTCGATTGACATCTCTAGTTAAAAATGTTATCATTATTATTATTATTCATAGTTATTTTTAGATATTAAGGAATCTAATGTGAATAATGTGATGAGGAATTACAGGAACAAAAACAAATAATAGGGTTGGGGTTGGTTTGGGTGGGGGTGGAATTGGTCAAACCTATGGGGGATGACATGAAATGGGGGAAGAGAAAGGAGCCAATGAAAGGGAAGGGAGGGGAGGAAGCATAGTTAGGGGATTGAAAGGGAGTGGTTGGTTGAATGGAAAGGGCCAAAAGGGCGATTAATCTAATGCAAGCGTAGTCGTCCCCTCCACCCCCACCCCCCACCCCCATCCCCATCCCCCACCACTTGCGCATAATTACAAACAGAAGAAGAGCATAATTGGCAGCCAAAGGACACTGCCGTTGAAAAATAAAAAACACAACAAATCTTTTTTGATTATTATTATTATTATTATTATTGTTATAATAATTTGGCAAGGCAAAAGCAAGGGAGGGGGGGTTGGGGTTGCCAATGCCATTATCATCATCATTGGCGCCTCTTTCATCTCGCTCTTCCATCATTTGCTTGCAAATCGCAATGCAGCCATGTGATGCCCACAACCCCCCCTGCTACCCATTACCCACTCCTATTATTATATTATTATATTATATACTGTTTAAATGGAAATCTGGGTTCGTCCACCCCCCACAACCACAGTTTTGATTCACATCTCTCTCTCCATATACTATTTACTGTTCAAAATGGAAATCTGGGTTCATCCACCCCCCACGACCACAATTTTGATTCATCTGTCTCTCTCTATATATATACTATTTACTGTTCAAAATGGAAATCTGGGTTCATCTGCCCCCCACAACCACAATTTTGATTCATCTCTCTCCCTCTGTATATACTATTTACTGTTCAAAATGGAAATCTGGGTTCGTCCAACCCCCACAACCACGATTTTGATTCATCTCTCTCCCTCTATATATACTATTTACTGTTCAAAATGGAAATCTGGGTTCGTCCAACCCCCACAACCACGATTTTGATTCATCTCTCTCCCTCTATATATACTATTTACTGTTCAAAATGGAAATCTGGGTTCATCCACCCCCACGACAACAATTTTGGTTCATCTCTCTCTCTCTCTCTCTCTCTCTCTCTCTCTCCCCCCCCCCCCCAATTTTGAACGCAGGTGTAAAAGAGATTATTATTATTATTTGGGTAACACAGAGATGGTTAAGAGATTATATATAAGTTGTTACTTATTAAGAAGCTTGTAGATATTTTAATTTGTTCAAAAACTGGTAATAAGCTCTATTTGTGTAATGTAATGTAAAAATTGGATGGTTGATAGGCCTTACGGTGATGGGCTTTCTTGGGATTGAAAGCCCAATTCCGTTATCCCACACCAAATGGCCTTCTAGTGCTCTGGAAGTGGGAAGCCCATCATAAATAAAGCCACCCAAATGGTCCCATACCATTTGGTTCCTCATTGATTTAAATGACCATGTAATGATAGTTAATACTAAACAAACGTGGTGAAGGGATGAACCTAAACCTTAAAAATAAACCCTTTTTTAAGGCGAAAACCCAATGTCCTGACTAAAACTACTACCATAGACAAGCATATGGTAAATGATAAATGACTAAATTAAATGATTAATAATTCATGCATTAAGCTGTATATTCTTCGATAATAAATAACAGAATACTTAGCTGCAAACACTGATCTGCCATCGGAGAGGTTCAGCGCATAGTTGCTGGGCGTTGAAGAAATCAACCAAAGCCATTTTCCAGAACAAGCTTCAACCAGTAAGAACTCAACAATGCTTGGAACACTCTCCTCCCCCCCTCATCCTCGCAAAGACCCGTCAGTATAAGCGTCTCCAATTAGTGTTTTAAAAAGCGAGCTTTTAATCCGAGTGGTTGGAGGTTTTTGTTGTAAAGCTTAGCAATTTTAGCTGAACACACATAGGGCGTTTGGCGTACATGTTTGACCGCCTATAAACTATTGATTTAAATTATAAATTCTCTAACTTATTTTTTTAAAATATTTATCAACATCCAACAACTTAAACCCTAGTAAGCTTAAAAACTAATCGACCGTCATTTGGGAAAAGCTCTCCCCTCCCCCCTCCAAAAACACTGCTAGAAACTTATTGTGTTGACCGGTTAAATTACATATTTACTCTCACACAAAACACACATTTTTCACTTATATCTTTCTTCATCTCTCTGTCTTCTTTTATTCCGCCGCTACTAAACCCATCTCCAGTTGCCACCATCATTTTCATTCGTTGCCATTGCCCTTGTTGTCACCCCAGCCTGTTTGTCTACTACCTCTATTGCCTCCATCGTCGCCTCCTCTCGCTGTCGTTGCCTCTTTCGTCTAGAATTCCCGTTCACTATATATATACATATTTTTATTAAAAATTAATATATAATATATATTAATGTATATTAAATTAATATATTTAATATTTTTATTAAAAAATAATATTTTTATAAATTTTATTTACATTATTCAATATGTCTATTTTTATCTTTTTATCAAGTTCTAATATCTTATTAACTCTTTCAAACTAAACACATAATTATTAATTGATATTTTAAAACTACATTTATTCAAATATGTTATCAACTTAAATACTACTTAACTTTTAAACTTTACACAACTTAAAACCTCAACAACTTAAAACCTGCTGAAAAAACAGGGTAAGCCAAACAGCCTATTCATGTAACAAAGTCTTGCGATCATCTTATTAATTTTTTTTTTTATTAATTTCAATAGAATCTTACTATCAAATAAAGCAACAGATACAAATTTCCATTTTAATTATAATGCCTTAATTTTATGGATAACAATTTATAAGCATTTATCTAGTTACAAAAAACCACAATAAGCCACTCTAAAAGAGCCAACAAACAACAATCCTTCCCGGGTCATAGAAGAGCTGGAAATGAGAATGATTTCTTTGAGAAAAAAGCGATAAACAATATGTTCCTACTAGTAGAGTGATGGCCAGATCCAGTAACATCGAAGTGCTAGATCTCTTCTCGGGCACTAACTAATCCAAAGTAGACGTGTAACTTGGGATAATTATCAAGTATCCTATACATAAGATCAGTCTTAATCACAGAAATGTTTGACCCATAAAAAGAAACATCAATTATCAGACTCAAAGGACGGCCATAGACAGGTATTCAAGATTGCAACAAAGGCTATGACTACCGTTAAAGCACAATAATCCGAGAAAGTTAATATGTTGAACCTATCAGATGATGGGGTTAAAAAAAACGTAATCAAATGATATTCAGTCCAACTATGATAAATACGCTAGTGCTCAACAATAGTGTTTCTTGTAACTAAATACATCATTAGATTAAGAAACCTGTCATAGCATCAAGTGCATAAAATCCAACAACTTCTATGGGGGGTCAAGGGTGCAGCTCAATTAGATGGTACGGTTCAGTAAAACCTAACAGAACATCATTCCACGATTCAACCAACAACAGCTACAGGTTCCTTATTTTATTTGCAAGGATGTAGCAATTGCTGCACGGAACAAACAGGTACTATTTCCATTACACATGAAAAGGAAAAAGCTCTAGTGTGGACTGTGGTTTAGAATAGCATCTGTACTCTTTCTGAAGTACAGGCTCTAGCACATTTTGGCTTGACCACCTAAGAAATATCGAAGTGGTTTCAGAGGCAAGAAATCGCACCACATGGAAGACTGTAAGGTTGCATTTAGATAGGACTTCAAATTCTGTCACCTGGAATCACACTTATATAGGTGTCATTTCAAGTTTTTTTATTTTTCTAGGCCAAATTCAAGGTGGACTTGGATCCAAACCTAAATAATTTCAACAAAAGTGCATCCAAATAATGAAATTTCAAATTCCAAATTCCAAATGATAGGGAGCCTATCCAAACACAAATTAAGAGCTACACGTTAAGCTTATTCACTTACCAAGAAAAAAATGTTAAGCTATCCCCAGGGGGTAGAAACTAAAATGATAGCAAATTTGGATTATATAATCTAGGAGACCACAACCAGAGTAACATGGACTCCTATTTCCCCTTGCACACCTATATACACCAAATATGGCATTGATAAAGGTATGAGGTACGTGTCCAACACCAGTATCCAACATAGTCATCAAAATCATGTCTCAAGGCTTAGCTGAGGGCACCTCACTCAATGAGGTATGCAACTAGGCTCATAATTTTCTTTTTTTTAAGGAAAAAGAATAGAATATATATGAAAACAATAGAAACACCCTATTAGCTATCTAATAAATGTGTGCTTTGCATCCAAAAGGCTTGCACCTACACCTTGCGCCTAGGGTCCCAAAAGCACTCTTGCACCTCATTACACCTTGAGCCTTTAACCATGGCATCCAAACTTAATGCTTGATTCTCTTACTCTAATGATGTTCAATAACTAGGAGATATAATTCTGTTTTTTTTTTTTTTTCTCAAAATTTCATTGATTTGAAATATATTTCTAGAAAATAATCTCATTTTATTTTATAATATTATTCTGGGCATATCAAACATAACTGTGCACCAACAGGTACATGTATCCACGTTTAACTTTTCAGACACATCCAGTTGACCAAGAGGTGGTCTGAAATCTGTATCCCATCATGAATTTCCATTCCATTTTGTATTCAGAGAATTGAAATGGAATGGAAAATGCATAAAAAGTTGTTTGGATGCAGACTTCCTGCTTCAAAAGGCCAAATGAGTTTCAATAGAAATGGAAAAAGTAGAAAGGATTTAAACCTTCCCACTTTTAGCATTTCCATTTCATATTAAGATAGTATTTGTTAACCAAGGTATAGACTAGCAAAAGTGGGATATGGAAAGCATCTTGGACAGAAGTGATTTCAATTGTATTTGTTAAATTTATCTCGAAATAAGTCATATGACTCTTTATTTTGGACTTTCTAGATAAATCTCCTCCCCCCCAACCACCGGCCGAATAAGTTATCTTACAACTTACAGATAAGTTACCTCGATGCAACTTTGTCTTACTTATTTTAACAAACGCTATCTAAAGGAACAAAACCCATTTTGCATCCAACTCCCCCCCCCCTCCCCGGGATTGTCCTCTTGTTGGCCACCATCGTCAGCCACTGTCCATTGTTGGACACCCCTTCCATCATCATCATCCTCTCATCAGCCACCACCATCCACCACTGTCCATCATCATCCTCTCTCTCTCTCTATATATATATATATAATAATGCAATCTCACTGTTCTCTAGAATTCAGTCAAGGATTGCCGGGGTCAAGAGACTTGTAAGATTCTGAATCTCCCTTTGGTGAGCACTGAGCAGTCATAGATAAGGCATCCAGAAATCAACTATAAATTAGGCTTGGAAAGAGGTTGTCTCTGGGACGATAAAATAGTGTGCCTGCTTCCTAAATTTTTTTTCATTTCCACCAACAAAAGTAGGTATTTGTGTGCAGTGAAATAAAGGAGAAGAAGAAGGGGCACACCAAACCCAGATTTGGGTCCGACAAAACCCGATCTGCTATCGCTCTCTCTCTATATGGATGTGCACAGTGAAGGGCCTTGCCTGACCCAGATGTGTGTGTGTATACAGACAGTGAGCAAAACAGAAGAAGAACATGATTTTTCAGATTTTTATTTTTATTTTTTCAAACAAGTCCAAATTTATGCATAAATTAGTTGTCCTAAATTTTTATGAATTTTTTTAGGTTTAACAAAATAAAAAATTAATTCTATCATGTATTTTGAAAAAAAAAATAAACACAGATTAGGAAAATCAAACACCGTTTTTCGTTTTTCTTTATATTTTCTTAACAACTAATAGTAAAATCAAACACTATTTTCAGTTTTACTTTTCATTTTCCATAACTCAAATGGAAATAACACAAATGAAATGGAATAGAAAACTTGAAATGGAATGGAAGTTTCCCACAGCATTTTCGAACCCTAAGCGTTCAACTTTCAGACACAAACCCCATAATCCTAAGGTTAAGGGTTTACGAATATCTCACAAGTAGACATCCATCCCATCTAACACTCATACCTTAGGCCATGCCACAAAGCAGCCTTAGTAATAATCACAGGAAAAAGACCAAGAGCTTGAAAGAATAACCAGCACAGGATATATATACATATCCAGCCTTTATCCCACTATGTGGGGTCGGCTACATGAATTCTAGACTTCCATGTATTTCTATCGTTTGTCATATTTTCATTTAGATCCATATACTTCATATCGGACTTTAACCAGCACAGGATAAAACAAGCATAATTTAAGGAATGATATGTGCATATGTATGTACACATTCTTGCACAATAAAGTGTTAACAAAAGATGAAATTCTAAATAGCAAAAAGAACAGGGAGAAACATCATAAAGCATGTTACACAGAAATAAACTAAATGTCATCTGTTTTAGGTGCAAGAATAATTCAGATTCAAAACTTAAAACTACACTAACCCAATATGAGTCAAGTGCCGCTCAATTTCAACATAATAACAGCCTCAAAATTAACCAAAAAATACAAGCAAAAAGTAAATAACTGAGTAAATAATCACCTACCATCAATCATTCTAGGCATAAATTCTTTGATTGGTAAATCCATTCAACTTGCCTACTCGCATAGTAATGCGAATGAAAATTAAACCAAAACTAATAAGTTAGCATCAAAGTAATTGAGAACCAACTATATGTAGATATAAATACATATTCAAAGGCAGAAATTTGATGAAACAGGAAGTGATAGGAAACATGAATCCCGAAGACAACGAATGCCATCCCTAAACCGTACTACAACATGTATTTGGATAAAAAAAAACAAAAAAAAAAAGCAAGCTACAGCATGGCCGCAAAAGCAAATAAATTAGCAGTCACATTAAACTATCGCTAATAAAACTGAATGAAGTTACATTTTTTTCCGCTGAATTCTCATTCTAACCTCTTTCAATTAAGCATCACTGCCATCGTCGTCAACGTTGTTGGGAGGATGATTCGAAATATTAATACCAGGGCGATGTACGCGGCGCCTAGTCCTGGACGGAAGGATATTATCCAAATCGACCTCTGCCAGGGGATCATCGGAGAGATCACTGCTATCGCCGGATGATTCACTCCCACCGTCACTCGAATCGTCGGACTCTTCGATTAACTTCCCTTTGCCCTTGTCTTTTTCCTTCAAAATCCCCTTGCCCTTACGGTCAACTTCCGGTTTCCCATTCGAATGCTCGTCGCTGTCTTCGTCGTCGTCCTCGTCATCATCCTCATCGTCGTCCTCGCCTTCGTAGTCCGCTTCATCATCTTCATCGTCTTCTCCATCATCTTCACCATCGAGTTTCGAATCTTCCGCAAGTGACAAAGAGTTTGGACCACCAGAAGACTCTACTCTCTGCTTCACCAACTCGTCGTTTTCATGCTTACCCTCGTTATCTTCATCACCGCGTTTCGACTCGTCGGCAACGGAAGAAGAATTTTCACGAGCAGAAGTTTCTAATCTATGCTTCTTCACTGAATCGTCATTTTCTTGTCTCTCGCCGCCTACGGTGGTGAGATCGGCTTTCCTCTTCGTAGGCATTGCCTGTTGGAGCTCTGGTTCTTCCGCTACATTCTTCACCTCCGCCATCGACTAATCCTTCTCTCTTTTCTCGGCCCTAAGTTCAAAGGATTTCGCTTCTGACAGTGCAGAGAAGCAGCTAGAGAAGACGAATTCTTTCAAGAACTTCGGTTCGCTCGCAATCGTCTAGGGTTTTTTCTTGCTTCGCCAATCATTTTGGCAAACAACAAGACAGGATGGTTGCTGTTTCTTCTCCATTTCTGGGCCGAGACAGATCGGGCCTTGGCCCATTTTGGGTCTTTCTCCGACGGACCAAGCAACCTTGGGCTTGGCCCAAAGATAATAGAGTTTTTATGAAATTTACATTTTCTGTGAATATAAACTAGAAATGATTTTTTTTGAAAACATACTGTAACGGTCACTAAATTCGATTGGGTATGTTCTTGTAACGGTCACTAAATTCGATAGATTTTACATAGCTCAAACGCGTTTGAAGAAGTTTTATTTTTAAATAAATCAAATAGCGACATCTAACGCTATAAAAAGTTAAGCCTGTATTCTCTTTGCTGTTTTCAAATTATTTTTAATTTTTAATTTTATAAAATAATAAAAATGCATTCTCTTTATTGTTTTTAAAAATATATTTTTGAAAACAAAAAAATATTTGTAAAGGAAACTTAAAACAACTTAAAGTTGTTTTGAATGTTTTCATCTAAAATAAATTCTAAACTCAAACACATTTATTTATTTATATATTCATATTTTATTATTGTAATGGAAAAAAATATTACAAAATTCATTAACTTTAAAATGTATATATTTTTAATAATATATTAATATTAAATATTTTTAATTTACTGAATAATCAAATTTATTGAATAAAATATTATTAAAAAAATATTTCAAAATTTTAAAGAGAATGCGTTTTCTAATTTTCTGTTTTGAAAAATAATTTTTTGAAATGAGAAAAAGAACATATTTTCAATTTTCTAAAAACAGACTACCAAAATAGAAAATTGAAAATGAATTTAAAACTCAAAATTGAAAAATATAGAGATCGTAGCCTATTTTGTTTAACTATAATTTTATTTATAGTTTTTGATATTCATTTTTAAAATTTAAAAAAAAAACAAAAGATTGAAAATATAATAGGTCAAATGTCTTATTTGTCAATAATGATGTCAAATTCATTCCAACCAAAATGAACCCTAAGAGGAAATTTTTGTCAAACAATCTTATATCATTTTGTTTCTTATCGTATTATTAATTATGATGTATCTTTTATCATTTTATTTCTCTATAAAGATAAAGAATATTCAAAATATTATACGATACATTTATGAAACCACAAAGTCAAAATAATAACATTATATTAGACTTTTAAACAAAATTAAAGATCTATATTGAGAGACAGATATTTTGGGGTTTATATATATTATGTTAATGGAGGAGTATTAAATGGCTATGTGTCGACATTAGAAGCTAAACTTGTAATCTTGTCACAGTGTTAAAAAAAGTTTAAAATTTATATGGTGCTAATAAAGCCCAAGTAGTATTATGTGCCCATAAATCAGATGTGCATTTTAACAAAAATAATAAATGCAAATTTTTAAAAAATAAAAAAACAAAAGCCTAACATGGGAACCCATTAGGCATTTGCTATGGATTTTAATGTGAACTCCTAATAAAGTCAAGCAAGTTGGGATTAGTAAAATATGCTACCAAAATGTGGTTTTATTAGTGGGATTAGTGGCATAATGAGGTAGTGGAATGTAGTGGTTATTTTAATGGGAGAAATCGTATGCAACCTTTAAAAATAATGTGGTTACCACTATTTTCTCTTCTTATATATCGACAAAAAAACCTCACATCATCATGAATATTTTTCTATAATTACAAACACAATAAGGAAATCGATAAACCAAATTCTAGTTACGTGAAAGAAGATTATGACATTATCATTTTCAGTCAATTCAAGTATGTAAGTTCAAAAGTCGAAGAGATAGAATAAAAAGCCAAAAAGAGTCTAAGAGACTTTCCTAACTAAAGAGGTCCTCGAAAAACTCTTTGGCGAGCTTGTTTCCAGGGTTGAGAATAAGACTCTCCAAGAAACCTTTCCTAATCGTATCGTGACTAAGAACACGTAAATTTACCTCCGAAATCTGTCTTAAATGTTAGAATAAACGACAGTAACCTCAATCTCGAAAAAAATAAAAGATTTGTCATCTATTACCTCTCGCTTCTATAAATAAGAGGCAATTCCTCATTTTTTGATATAGCAAAAATATTATAATAATTCTTTGAATTCTCTTTAATTTTCAAACGAACTAATTTAAGTATTAAAGTATTTGTATAAAAAAAAATACCTAAAGTCTCTACCTAGCTTTTGTCTTGTGGGCTCTCAAAGACCTAAAAAAACAATTCTCTAACTATAAATTTTATCACTGTATCTATGCAACAACGAGGACAACAATAATAATAATAAATTTACACCATATTCACAAACATTCACAAAACACATCAATATAAAAAAACAACTTTATTATTACATTATTAAAATTACAATGAAATATTAAATTCATTAAAACCTATGGATTCTGGTTATTGGATGGATTCCAGTTGTCGGATTCATCCCCCATGGATTCCAACTATGGACAGGAGGTTATATGTAAG
The DNA here is from genome assembly GCA_036245055.1 of Diospyros kaki. Classification (NCBI taxonomy): domain Eukaryota; kingdom Viridiplantae; phylum Streptophyta; class Magnoliopsida; order Ericales; family Ebenaceae; genus Diospyros; species Diospyros kaki. The sequence goes on from BSEG01000016.1 coordinate 40,529,207, forward strand.
AATGAGTAGAGTGTGAGTGAATATCAGCCTTAGATTTTTCATAGAAATTGCGATCACCTGGGCATCGGCTGGATATATATTTATATATATTATACGGAATATGGATACTTCCTCTAGACTGCATCAATCGCGTGGGTGTAGAGCACTGAGCACCAAACGACATAAAGATGAGCCACACCCAGCTGGAAATTGCTCAAAAGTCGCCAGCTTTCTCATTTTTCACGCCTCCAGAACCCACCATTCCCCCATGTTGGTCACAGCTTTCTTGCCCCCCTGATCTGGAATTCATAAACCCAGCTGTGTCCCTAACATGTACGTGTATATATATATACACACACACAGAGAGGAAGAGGGTAGGTGTCGGCGGCGGCGGCGGCTTCCGCCCGGGTATGTCTTTGCCCTCTTCAATTATTTGCCTTTTTTAAGGTTCGTTAGATAACATCTCTCTTGATTTTCTATGGTCTGGTCACAGGGGAAGAATTCATTAGCAGTCATCGGCTGGAACACACAGCCTTCCTGATGTTGATGTGATAACGATACTTGAAACGAATGTTATGTTAGGATGCAGCTCTCGATTTGCTTTTTACGTGCCCCATGATCAAGACTCGAGAGCTTCTTCCTGATCTTTGATGGTGATTGGAAACTTTTCATGGAACCCATTCGGATGTAGTGGCCGGACTCGATAAATCCGACATAGTATTTGATTTTCGAAGCAGACGGCACGACTTATGTCAGGTAGAGGCATGGAGGTCTTCTCGCAAACCTTGAATGCACAGAGAATATGTGTGGGGAAGAGCTCGAGAAACTATTCCACAAGCATATTCTCTATGGATTCAAGGCCTACGAAATCTCCACGGCCACGCCTCTCTAACAGAGGTAAGTCGTTAGTTAGGTTCAAAAGCTGAATACTATGCTGTGTTTATCGAGTTTGTGAGTTGGCAAATGTAACCCTTTGTTGGAGGCATTTGTCTTGGCCTTATTTGAATGTGGACCGTACTGATCCCTTGGGTCCGCCTGCTACTTGGAACTGAATCTGGTCCCCATGTTAAATTTTGGTTCAAGAACTTGGATTTGTTTCTATTTAAAATGAGATTCTTGCATGAGTAATAGATTCTATCAATTCCGTATAATTCACACTTTGATTCTCATTAAGTCATAATTTTCATGAAATCCGAGATCTTCGGAATGATCCCTATTAGATCGTGCATCTTGTCCCTTTATCCTCTCACGATATCCAGTAATAAGTAAGGTACCTTTATTTCTATATAAGTCAATCTGGTGATAGGTAGGTATGTTCTTTCTAACTCTTACCAATACTCTAACATTTTAAATCTTTACTGATTTGAGTGTTGGAGTACTTGCAGGTGTCAGTGATCGCCATTGCATCTAGACTTGCCAATCTCGTTGGGCTAAAAAGAACAAAATTAAAGGTTTGTTTCTCTTTAAAACCATTATATTGTGTGTCATCATGGTTTGGGATAACTACCTTCTTGTTGTATATGTGAGAATATGTTACAGAGACCATCAAGGAAGATGGAAAGCGACACCATGTAGCAAATTAGCACTCTTTTATCAATGGAGTTTGATGCATCCAACTATTGGAGCACCTCACAATCGAACATCATGGGTTGCCATTAGTCAACAAAATGTACTTTTAAGTAATTGCTTGTAGACCTATATCTATCTTTATAAAGAAGAAAGTACACAAGGAAAGAATTTTTTTTTTTTTTTTTGTATAAATGGTACTTTAAACTTTGAATGAGTATGAATAAATTAATTTTAATTTGTTATGTTCGATCGATCGCTCAATATCTTTGGTCTCTACCCAGATTGAATGAAAAAAAAATGAGATCACTTTTTATAGATTCGTTAAGAATGATTCCGATCTAACTTGTAGTATATGAGAAACAGAAAGTGTTGTGGTGAGATTCTCATAAACAAAAAAAGATTGCAGTCAATTTGATAGTAATTAATGGATATTTCTCAATCCAAACCAAATAATCACTTAGATATGATGCAAAACAAATCTTATTCGATCATTGATTAGAGATTAATCAAAGTTTGAAGATTTAAAGTAAGATAAAAAGACTAAAATTGATAAAACATAATAAACATTATTATATATATAGTTTAACAAAATTTTTATAATTACAGCTTTATGTCAAACATTGATTTAAATTAATTAAGATGCATTTTATCAACAACTAGTAATATCTGTTTATTTTAAAATACTGATTTTTGACTCTTAATTTTATCAAAACATTCTCCAATATGCTATTTAAAAACTTTTTTTTTAAGTAATTTAATAGGAAAAATTGCAAAGCATCCATAGCTCATGATACGACATAACCCAAGCCTTACAATAAAACCTAAAGAAAAACCCAAAAAAAGTATTTAAACTACCAATATATATTTACATAATTCCTCCAATATATACAAAGAACATAAAAAATCTTTTAGTGGCTTGACTATCAAACTTGGATTCACAAGCTTCATTTGTCTTACTTCCCATCAAAGAATTAGAAGACTTTTCACTAGAATGTTACTATTTTTGATACCAATGTCCGATTATTCACCAAACAAATAGTTAGATAAGATTACTTAAAAACTTTTATACTCAATACTTTCAACAAGAAGTACTACTACCCATGTTGGTATTTAAGAATGATTGGATAATGTCCAAATGACTTACTATTTGACTTCTAAACCATGCATACCAACGTTCACATTAAGAGGCTTGGAGTTTTGCCACCATGAAACCAATGAGAATGTATATGGAAGGAAGGGTATGTTGAGCTTCTAGAGGTAACCTCATAGTAGAGTATTAGATAAAAGATTATTGCATGCCTATCTACCATAACAGGAAGGATATGCTAAGATTAGGAATGAGTAAGATGACAAGGTTGGCCATTCAAGTCAAGCATAGCTAGCATTTGCTTGTGCATTAATGCTCATTAAACCCAAATTCTCAATACTGACTGATATCTCTTCTCCTTGAAACTAACTATCATTTTCACTGATTTTTATAACTGTCCCCTGTTTGGCCTTCAAAGGCCCATTTAATTAGCTCTAAGGACAATAAAAACACTTATTGCACCATTGTAACCAGATAAGGCTTAAGGGATAGGCTGCTAAGACCTATGCCTCCTTAAGACCCCTTAAAAAGGGGGTCTTAAAAAGATTTGGCACATTAGGAGAAGCGCGAAAGATGTCAAAGAAGATGTCAGAGGGAGAAGACGCTAAAGAGTGAGAGATGTCAATGGAAAGAGATTTCAAATGGCAACGGGAGCTAGGAGATCAAGAGACGCTATCGTTAGCGGAAGAAAAGAGACCAAAAGCAAGAGACGATACATGTGTTCTCGCTGGTCAGATAGTGGTGACACTACTCAATACTTGCACATGATGATCGGAGAGAGAGAGAGAGAAAGAGAGAGTTACAGTCGACTACGCCACTACAACTTATTGTCAGTCGTTTGCTGGTTAGGACTCCATCAATTCTTAATCTAACCCTGGTCGTAATGACACAAATGAAATGTGTTTCTTCTAGGCCAAAGAGATGGTCAGACGTAAACTCACAATGGTAAGATAGATTTCGATGGTCAGTTCGTTAAGTATAACTGACACCTATAAACACTTCAACGCTTTAATAAATAAGAGAGTGAATTGATAGACTCCGTTGTGATTCCAACTATGGACAGGAGGTTATATGTAAGAATGAGTAGAGTGTGAGTGAATAACAGCCTTAGATTTTTCATAGAAATTGCGATCACCTGGGCATGGGCTGGATATATATTTATATATATTATATGGAATATGGATACTTCCTCTAGACTGCATCAATCGCGTGAGTGTAGAGGACTGAGCACCAAACGACATAAAGATGAGCCACACCCAGCTGGAAATTGCTCAAAAGTCGCCAGCTTTCTCATTTTTCACGCCTCCAGAACCCACCATTCCCCCCATGTTGGTCACAGCTTTCTTGCCCCCCTGATCTGGAATTCATAAACCCAGCTGTGTCCCTAACATGTACGTATATATATATATATATACACATACACACACAGAGGAAGAGGGTAGGTGTCGGGGGCGGCGGCAGCTTCCGCCCGGGTATGTCTTTGCCCTCTTCAATTATTTGCCTTTTTTAAGGTTCGTTAGATAACATCTCTCTTGATTTTCTATGGTCTGGTCACAGGGGAAGAATTCAATAGCAGTCATCGGCTGGAACACATAGCCTTCCTGATGTTGATGTGATAACGATACTAGAAACGAATGTTTTGTTAGGATGCAGCTCTCGATTTGCTTTTTAGGTGCCCCATGATCAAGACTCAAGAGCTTCTTCTTGATCTTTGATGGTGATTGGAAACTTTTCATGGAACCCATTCGGATGTAGTGGCCGGACTCGATAAATCCGACATAGTATTTGATTTTCGAAGCAGACGGCACGACTTATGTCAGGAGGAGGCATGGAGGTCTTCTCGCAAACCTTGAATCCACAGAGAATATGTGTGGGGAAGAGCTCGAGAAACTATTCCACAAGCATATTCTCTGTGGATTCAAGGCCTACGAAATCTCCACGGCCACGCCTCTCTAACAGAGGTAAGTCGTTAGTTAGGTTCAAAAGCCGAATACTATGTTGTGTTTATCGAGTTTGTGAGTTGGCAAATGTAACCCTTCGTTGGAGGCATTTGTCTTGGCCTTATTTGAATGTGGACCGTACTGATCCCTTGGGTCGGCCTGCTACTTGGAACTTAATCTGGTCCCCATGTTAAATTTTGGTTCAAGAACTTGGATTTGTTTCTATTTAAAATGAGATTCTTGCATGAGTAATAGATTCTGTCGATTCCGAATAATTCGCACACTGATTCTCATCAAGTCAAAATTTTCATGAAATCCAAGATCTTCGGAATCATCCCTATCAGATCGTGCATCTTGCCCCTTTATCCTCTCACGATAGCTAGTAATAGGCAAAATACCTTTATTTCTATATAAATTAGTCTGATGACAGGTAGGTATGTTTTTTTTTAACTCTTACCAATACTCTAACATTTTGAATCTTTACTTATTTGAGTGTTGGAGTGCTTGTAGGTGTCAGTCACTCTATCGCAAAGATAGTCGATTCATGATATTTCACTGCCATTACATCCAGACCTACGAATCTCGTTGGGCTGCAAGGAACAAAATGAAAGGTTTGTTTCTCTTTAAAACCATTGTATTGTGTGTCATCATGGTTTGGGATAAGTATCCTTCTTGTTATATATGTGAGAATATGTGACAGAGACCATCAAAGAAGAAGATAGAAAGCGACACCATGTAGCAAATTAGCACTCTTTTATCAATGGAGTTTGATGCATCCAACTATTGGGGCACCTCACAATCGAACATCATGGGTTACCATTAATCAACAAAATGTACTTTTAAGTACTTGATTGTAGGACCTATATCTATCTTTATAAAGAAGAAATTACATAAGGACAGAATTTTTTTTTTTTTTGTATAAATGGTACTTTAAACTTTGAATGAGTATGAATAAATTAATTTTGATTTGTTCTGTTTGATTAGTCACTCAAGATCTTTGGTCTTTACCCAGATTGAATGAAAAAAAAAATGAGATCACTTTTTACGGACTCGTTAAGAATGATTCCGATCTAACTTATAGTCTATTAGAAATAGAAAGTGTTGTGGTGGGATTCTCATAAACAAAAAAGATTGCAGTCAATTTGATAGTGTGATTAATGGATATTTGATAGTGATTAATGGATATTGCTCAATCCAAACCAAACAATCACTTAGATATGATGCAAAACAAATCTTATTGGATCATTGATTAGAGATTAATCAAAGTTTGAAGATTTAAAGTAAGGTAAAAAGACTAAAATTGATAAAACATAATAAACATTATTATATATATAGTTTAACAAAATTTTTATAATTACAGCTTTATGTCAAACATTGATTTAAATTAATTAAGATGCATTTTATCAACAACTAGTAATATCTGTTTATTTTAAAATACTGATTTTTGACTCTTAATTTTATCAATACATTCTCCAATATGCTATTTAAAAACTATTTTTTTTAAGTAATTTAATAGGAAAAATTGTAAAGCATCCATAGCTCATGATACGACAGACCCTGAACCTTACAATAAAACCTAAAGAAAAATCCAAAAAGAAGTATTTAAACTACCAATATATATTTACATTCCTCCAATACATACAAAGTACATAAAAAATATTTAAGTGGCTTGACTATCAAACTTGGATTCACAAGCTTCATTTGTCTTACCTCCCATCAAAGAATTAGAAGACTTTTCACTAGAATGTTGATATTTTTGATACCAATGTCCGATTATTCACCAAACAAATAGTTAGATAAGACTATTTAAAAACTTTTATACTCAATACTTTCAACAAGAAGTACTACTACCCATGATATTATTGTTGGTATTTAAGAATGATTGGATAATGTCCAAATGACTTACTATTTGACTTCTAGACCATGCATAGCAACGTTCACATTAAGAGGCTTGGAGTTTTGCCACCATGAAACCAATGAGAATGTATATGGAAGGAAGGGTTTGTTGAGCTGCTAGAGGTAACCTCATAGTAGAGTATTAGATAAAAGATTATTGCATGCCTATCTACCATAACAGGAAGGATATGCTAAGATTAGGAATGAGTAAGACCACAAGGTTGGCCATTCAAGTCAAGCATAGCTAGCATTTGCTTGTGCATTAATGCTCATGGAACCCAAATTCTCAATACTGACTGACATCTCTTCTCCTTGAAACTAACTGTCATTTTTACCGATTTTTATAATTGTCCCCGGTTTGGCCTTTAAAGGCCCATTTAATTAGGTCTAGGGACAATAAAAACACTTATTACACCATTGTAACCATATAAGGCTTAAGGGATAGACAGCTAAGACCTATGCCTCCTTAAGACCCCTTAAAAATGGGGTCTTAAAAAGATTTGGCACATTAGGAGAAGCGTGAAAGATGTCAAAGAAGATGTTGGAGGGAAAAGACGCCAAAGAGTGAGAGATGTCAATGGAAAGAGATTTCAAATGGCAACGGGAGGTAGGAGATCAAGAGACGCTATAGCTAACGGAAGAAAAGAGACCAAAAGTAAGAGACAATACATGTGTTGTCGCTGGTCAAACAGTGGTGACACTACTCAATACTTGCACATGATGATCGGAGAGAGAGAGAGAAAGAGAGAGTTACGGTCGACTACACAACTACAACTTATTGTCAGTCGTCTGCTGGTTAGGACTCCACCAACTCTTAATCTAACTCGGGTCGTAATGACACAAATGAAATGTGTTTCTTCTAGGCCAAAGAGATAGTCAAACGTGAACTCGCAATGGTAAGATAGATTTCGGTGGTCAATTCGTTAAGGATAACTGACACCTATAAACACTTCAATGCTTTAATAAATAAGAGAGTGAATTGATAGACTCCGTTGTGATTCCAACTATGGACAGGAGGTTATATGTAAGAATGAGTAGAGTGTGAGTGAATAACAGACTTAGATTTTTCATAGAAATTGCGATCACCTGGGCATGGGCTGGATATATATTTATATATATTATATGGAATATGGATACTTCCTCTAGACTGCATCAATCGCGTGGGTGTAGAGCACTGAGCACCAAACGACATAAAGATGAGCCACACCCAGCTGGAAATTGCTCAAAAGTCGCCAGCTTTCTCATTTTTCACGCCTCCAGAACCCACCATTCCCCCCATGTTGGTCACAGCTTTCTTGCCCCCCTGATCTGGAATTCATAAACCCAGCTGTGTCCCTAACATGTACGTATATATATATATATATATATATATATACACACACACACAGAGGAAGAGGGTAGCCTGTAGGTGTCGGCGGCGGCGGCTTCCGCCCGGGTATGTCTTTGCCCTCTTCAATTATTTGCCTTTTTTAAGGTTCGATAGATAACATCTCTCTTGATTTTCTATGGTCTGGTCACAGGGGGAGAATTCATTAGCAGTCATCGGCTGGAACACACAGCCTTCCTGATGTTGATGTGATAAGTGATAACGATACTTGAAACGAATGTTAGGTTAGGATGCAGCTCTCGATTTGCTTTTTACGTGCCTCATGATCAAGACTCAAGAGCTTCTTCCTGATCTTTGATGGTGATTGGAAACTTTTCATGGAACCCATTCGGATGTAGTGGCCGGACTCGATAAATCCGACATAGTATTTGATTTTCGAAGCAGACGGCACGACTTATGTCAGGAGGAGGCATGGAGGTCTTCTCGCAAACCTTGAATCCACAGAGAATATGTGTGGGGAAGAGCTGGAGAAACTATTCCACAAGCATATTCTCTGTGGATTCAAGGCCTACGAAATCTCCACGGCCACGCCTCTCTAACAGAGGTAAGTCGTCAGTTAGGTTCAAAAGCCGAATACTATGTTGTATTTATCGAGTTTGTGAGTTGGCAAATGTAACCCTTCGTTGGAGGCATTTGTCTTGGCCTTATTTGAATGTGGACCGTACTGATCCCTTGGGTCGGCCTGCTACTTGGAACTTAATCTGGTCCCCATGTTAAATTTTGGTTCAAGAACTTGGATTTGTTTCTATTTAAAATGAGATTCTTGCATGAGTAATAGATTCTGTCGATTCCGAATAATTCGCACACTGATTCTCATCAAGTCATAATTTTCATGAAATCCAAGATCTTCGGAATCATCCCTATCAGATCGTACATCTTACCCCTTTATCCTCTCACGATAGCTAGTAATAGACAAAATACCTTTATTTCTATATAAATCAGTCTGATGACAGGTAAGTATGTTTTTTTTAACCCTTACCAATACTCTAACATTTTGAATCTTTACTGATTTGAGTGTTGGAGTGTTTGTAGGTGTCAGTCACTCTATCGCAAAGATAGTCGAATCATGATATTTCACTGCCATTACATCCAGACCTACGAATCTCGTTGGGCTGCAAGGAACAAAATGAAAGGTTTGTTTCTCTTTAAAACCATTGTATTGTGTGTCATCATGGTTTGGGATAAGTATCCTTCTTGTTATATATGTGAGAATATGTGACAGAGACCATCAAAGAAGAAGATAGAAAGCGACACCATGTAGCAAATTAGCACTCTTTTATCAATGGAGTTTGATGCATCCAACTATTGGGGCACCTCACAATCGAACATCATGGGTTACCATTAATCAACAAAATGTACTTTTAAGTACTTGATTGTAGGACCTATATCTATCTTTATAAAGAAGAAATTACATAAGGACAGAATTTTTTTTTTTTGTATAAATGGTACTTTAAACTTTGAATGAGTATGAATAAATTAATTTTGATTTGTTCTGTTTGATTAGTCACTCAAGATCTTTGGTCTTTACCCAGATTGAATGAAAAAAAAAAATGAGATCACTTTTTACGGACTCGTTAAGAATGATTCCGATCTAACTTATAGTCTATTAGAAATAGAAAGTGTTGTGGTGGGATTCTCATAAACAAAAAAGATTGCAGTCAATTTGATAGTGTGATTAATGGATATTTGATAGTGATTAATAGATATTGCTCAATCCAAACCAAACAATCACTTAGATATGATGCAAAACAAATCTTATTGGATCATTGATTAGAGATTAATCAAAGTTTGAAGATTTAAAGTAAGGTAAAAAGACTAAAATTGATAAAACATAATAAACATTATTGTATATATAGTTTAACAAAATTTTTATAATTACAGCTTTATGTCAAACATTGATTTAAATTAATTAAGATGCATTTTATCAACAACTAGTAATATCTGTTTATTTTAAAATACTGATTTTTGACTCTTAATTTTATCAATACATTCTCCAATATGCTATTTAAAAACTTTTTTTTAAGTAATTTAATAGGAAAAATTGTAAAGCATCCATAGCTCAAGATACGACATACCCCGAGCCTTACAATAAAACCTGAAAAAAAAAAACCCAAAAAAAAGTATTTAAACTACCAATATATATTTACATTCCTCCAATATATACAAAGAACATAAAAAATCTTTAAGTGGCTTGACTATCAAACTTGGATTCACAAGCTTCATTTGTCTTACCTCCCATCAAAGAATTAGAAGACTTTTCACTAGAATGTTGATATTTTTGACAGCAATGTCCGATTATTCACCAAACAAATAGTTAGATAAGACTATTTAAAAACTTTTATACTCATTACTTTCCGCAAGAAGTACTACTACCCATGATATTATTGTTGGTATTTAAGAATGATTGGATAATGTCCAAATGACTTACTATTTGACTTCTAGACCATGCTAGCAACGTTCACATGCATTAAGAGGCTTGGAGTTTTGCCACCATGAAACCAATGAGAATGTATATGGAAGGAAGGGTTTGTTGAGCTTCTAGAGGTAACCTCATAGTAGAGTATTAGATAAAAGATTATTGCATGCCTATCTACCATAACAGGAAGGATATGCTAAGATTAGGAATGAGTAAGATGACAAGGTTGGCCATTCAAGTCAAGCATAGTTAGCATTTGCTTGTGCATTAATGCTCATGGAACCCAAATTCTCAATACTAACTGACATCTCTCCTCCTTGAAACTAACTGTCATTTTCATCGATTTTTATGACTGTCCCCAATTTGGCCTTTAAAGGCCCATTTAATTAGCTCTAGGGACAATAAAAACACTTATTGCACCATTGTAACCAGATAAGGCTTAAGGAATAAGGAATAGGCAGTTAAGATCTATGCCTCCTTAAGACCCCTTAAAAAGGGGGTCCTAAAAAGATTTGGCACATTAGGAGAAGAGCGAAAGATGTCAAAGAAGATGTCAGAGGGAGAAGACGCCAAAGAGTAAGAGATGTCAATGGAAAGAGATTTCAGATGGCAACGGGAGCTAGGAGATCAAGAGACGCTATCGCTAGCGGAAGAAAAGAGACCAAAAGCAAGAGACGATACATGTGCAGTCGCTAGTCAGACAGTGGTGACACTACTCAATACTTGCACATGATGATCGGAGAGAGAGAAAGAGAAAAAGAGAGTTACAGTCGACTACGTCACTACAATTTATTGTCAGTCGTCTGCTGGTTAGGGGTCCACCAACTTTTAATCTAGCCCTGATCGTAATGACACAAATGAAATGTGTTTCTTCTAGGCTAAAGAGATGATTAGACGTGAACTTACAATAACAAGATAAATTTCAGTGGTCAATTCGTTAAAGATAACTGACACTTATAAACACTTAAACGCTTTAATAAATATAAGAGTGAATTGATAGAGTTCGTTGTGAATTCATATTTGACCATCGGCTGAAAGGAGCAAGATGCAAAACCAAATGAAAATAAGTCAAATGTTACTAGATTCAACGATGCTTTCTTTTCATAAATAACAACGCGTTGTTACAGCAAGAAACAATTTCGTGCGCTACCACAACTACGCCTTTCGATTACATCACCTCTACGTAAAAGCATTGAATTTGTGGACTAATTTCCCACGCCTCTACTGTATATCGTGGGACCATGCCATTGTCTTGTCTTTCTTGAGTGGAGATGGACAGCAAATCAAACGTCTTGTCGGTCATGGTGCTCTGAGATTCGTGCCAAGTTGAGCCACCGCAAGGTTGTATCGTACTTTCATTTCTCTACATATACACACTCACAAGCACATATGGCAGCGAAAGAGTGAGAGCAAGGGAGAGGTAAACTAAACTAGAACTCCACATCAACAACGATATCTAAGCAGCATGTCACTGTCAATCAGCTCTTCTCGCAGTTCTTCTTCTAATTTCCCTGTCCAAATCTCACTTACAGCAATTGAATACCGTAGTCAACTACTCTATATACTCTTGATCAGGTTATCAGCGCGAAGGAGGCTTCTAATCATGGTTCCGATGCAACACATGCCATCGTCGCTGCCAACGAGAACAACTGTCATGGTAAGGCTTCGACAAATGCCTCTCACTAGAAGGCCTTGAGTTAATTCTCAACTTTTGATGAAGATGAAGAAGATCGAATGTTAAATTGGCAAACAAAAACAACATGGTGTTTTGAGTTCTAGATTGTGCCAACAGCCCACTTCAGGAGGAGGCTGCTTGCTTAAAGGTTTCATAGGGCCTTTGAATCCATTGAGAGTATGTACGTGAAAAAGCATCTTGAACTTGTAGAGGCAATCGGGTATTGTATGGCTATTTAATTACCATAATTAGAAGCTAAGGTTGTACTGTTGTTATGGTACTATAAGAGTAAGTTGCTTTGGTTTTCCTTCTTTTTATTGTGCCACCGACAACTCTTACTTTCTTTCTTTATTTTTTTTAAGTTTTTCTTCTCTATTTTTGGACAATTTGAATCGATGATGAGTTGTAGCTAGGTTGCTAGAACCTTTGCGAACCCAATTATTGGTTCCGTCTAATAGAGAGGTTAATTATGGGGTATCGGTTGGTTCGTATTTTTTTCAAATTATAGAGATATTAGGAGAAGATTAATAAATTTAACTTAATCTAATTTTAATTAAAGTCGACAGTGTCAAAAATCTCACTAGAAGTTATCTAAATAAAGAATGTACTATAAAGACCTCCAATGACAAGAAAATAAACCATAATAAATTCTTGCAAATAATTCAAATCACAAATAGTCTAAAGTAACATATTTTTAAAAAAAATTACACATTTTCAAAATTTCAAAATTTTTTGCAAATTCTTTTTCTCAACCCAACACATTTTCATATTAGAGTTAAGAAGAGCTAGTATATGGATGAAATCCAACCACAATGATTGGCGATAAGGCCTACAATGACTTGTTTTTGACAAAGAGATCGAACTCTTCGCAACAAACTATAACACATTGTTTCCAAACTTTCAACGGCCAAACAAAGTATTATCCAATGGCTTAAGTTTTCTAACAAGTAAAATTTGTGCAAATCTAACAATTGACAAGTTGGGTGAGTTATATGAACCCTCATTGGCATCCTTCCATATAATCCCCTTATTCATAATTTGCAATATCACAAAGCTAAATTCAAAGTTTTTCTAAATTTGGCGGTTTTATGATCGTCATTAAATTTAGCTACTCCTTTATTACTCTTTTTTAACTCTGTCATTTTCTTGCTCGTTTAAGCTTAAGTAGTATCTCTTATTTTCTTAACTATTTAATAAAATAAAAATATATATTTTTTGTTAAAAGGTAAACTCCTTCAACTATAATTAAACCCCTTATCTTAACTTTTATCCTTTTCAAATTATATAATAAAAACATGACTTTTAGAAGTCATTAATTTAGCAGGGTTGGGCCTTCCTCCCGTCTTGAATCAACCTAGAAAAAGCTTAGCTCAACTTGGGCCTATTGGCCCACCAGCCCGACTGGCCTGGCCCGTTGGGCCTAGCCTAAATGTAATTTTTAAAATTAAAAAAGTTATAAATTTTATATTGTAATTTTGATTTTAAATTTTTGATATATTATTTAATAATTTTACTATTTGGAAATTATAAATTATAAAGAATATGTATAACACAATGATAATGAATTAAGGGTTCATAAACGTTAATTTTCTATATGATCATTTACACAATCTTAATGTCTCAGGTTTCAAATTAAATATTAAAATTACTAAAAATATTTTTTATAACAATATAAGTTATATTATTATAAAAATTATAAAATTTTAAATTATAACCATATAATTTTAATAGTAATTATATTGTTATAATTTTTATAAAAATATATATGTTTTATATTTTATAAATATTATTGATGCGAGTATTATGACCATTTATAAGTAATGATAATTTTTATAGTAATCTATTTTTTTATTAATAATATAATTATTTTTATTTTTTATCAATATTTTTTATATAATAATTTACATAATTATATAAAAATAAATTAATATTTATTATAAATTTATAATATAACTTTAAATAAAAAATATATATAATTAAATTAAATTATTAATTTAAAAATAATTAAAAGGCAAACTAGAAACTATGATGGTAGTGATTTCGTTTTGTTGTCTGTATTAAATAACTCTTATGTTGTCCAATGTAAATAAAACGAGAGGCAGGGGCGTGGCCCCCAAAAGGCGCGGGACCTACACACCCACCTCCTACATTTCTTATTGGGCAACATAATAGGACCCATGATGATAGTACATAGATCACACTAAATCCTTCAAATAAGATATTTTATTATAATCATGAGTTAGGCATGCATTTTTATTATAAATGTGCATGTCATATTTTAAATTTGAGTGTGTATATAAATAAAAGGGTAATCATTGCCATTTAATACAATCTAGTCTTGCTAAATTATTTAGACTTTTGTTTAAATGAAAAAACAAGTTTTAGCGGGTTGTACTAGCACATCTAATGAATTAGACTTTTGTTTAAATAAAAGACGAAGATTTACAATAGAAGAAATTAATAATTTTGATATTTTAGATTGGCAACAACTAAATTAACACACTTATCCGATTTTAAGTCGTCATAGTCTACGTTGTATTAATCCTTTTTGTGTCTATAATTTTAATTTTGATAAAAAATATATATATCTAGATATTGTAAAGACTCTAGCTATTTTAAAAAGGATTGAGTAAAATTAGTATAATTTTGTGCCTTTATGTAGTACTTGTTACTTCATTTTTTTTTTTTGAAATATATTAAGACAAAGCATTACCAAAGACATGATATTAGACTTATAGACAAGGTCCATGACATGCATTAATGGATTTAGACATGCATTAATGGATTTAGACATTTCATAACCTTAACTATACCCGTTAAGACTATATCTATAGAAGAGTTCTCTAGCTTTTACAGGTACTATTGTAATATTAGATAACGTGGTAATAAATAACTATCTACCATAATAAGAAGAAGCTAAACTTGTAACTTTGACATGGTATTGGAAAAGTTTGCGAGTGTTGATTACTTATGCAATATGCTTGTACATATGCAAGCATTAATTTTTATTTTTTTTTAATTTAGAGGGGTGTTACATGGTACGAGTGGCAAAACAATGAACATTAGGATTAAGCAAGACAGGCTTCAATGTCAAAGTCAAGCATTGGATTTGCTTAGAGGAACACTCATACTCATAGAGCCCAATTCTCAATATTGGCATGTCTATCTCCATGTACTTTGAAAATTCATTCAGAAGGTGATGATGGTGTTTGAGATTGACCACCATATGCAGCCTCAATAATTGGACTTGACCTCGGGAGCTGAGCTTCGGACTTAGTTATGTTGGACCTCGGAGATACAATATGCAAAATAACGAAGCAACAAGGTTAGGATTCCTCGGGATAGTCTCTAACGCTCAAATTAGTAGAGTAAATGCGAGTAGTAAAAAATATAAGAGTTGTAGAGCTTGTCATACCTGATGAAGACCTTTATTTTTTATAGTCAAGTTCGTTATGGGATACCCGAGATAAAACTCAAGATGGACGGGCACACCTCCTGAGAGCCTTGATCAAGCTGGAACGAGTCTCGTGGTCTGACTCGAATTTTTCAGACTCCATTTTGGATTGTAGACTTACCACGTGTTAGTCTCTCGAGCAATTCACGTGACAAGCGAACGTACTAACGTGTGGGGATATTCTTGTAATTTAGATAATGGCACAAAATGGAGTCTAATTGATACACAATTCCAATTACAGTAATCAATCTTAATAATCGACTATTCTATATATACTCCCGATTAGGTTATCATGGCTAAGAAGACTTCTAAACATGTGCCATTATGTTGTCTCCTCAAAAAAAGCTTCAATAAGTGACTACAATAAGATGTCACTAAGCTAATTCTGAACCTTGGATGATGATAGGCTGCTGATTTGAAAAATGACATAGCATTTGGCTTCTAGGTCGTGCTAGTAACCTGGATCAAGAGGCTTCTTGAACCCATTAAGAATATGTGGCATGTGCACTGGAGCTTCTATAGGCTCTATAGTAGTATTAGGTAATAAGGTATTGTATGGCTATCCACCATAAATAGAAAATTAAGCCTGTATTGTATTGTCTCTCCTTGTAACTCTCATTTTCAGAATTTTTGTAGTTGGCCCAATTTTAACCTTTAAGGCCCATTTAACTAGATTTGGGGACAATAAGAACACTTCTATCATTTTAATGACACAAATGAAATGTAAAATCAAAGGAATTTGTATGGCTCTAACCTTGACTAGTCTTACATGAAAATAAGTCAAATTTTGCATTTTAGCTAATTAGCTAGCTATAATTACAAGATCCGATGATGTCTTTTTTTCATAAATGACAATGCGTTATTACAATGAAAAACAATTTGGCGAGCCGACATACCCACCCCTTTTAATTACATTAGCTCGGTGTGAAAGCATTGAATAAGATAAAAAAAAAACATCTAGCAAATTGCTCGACGTTGTCGACACTCTTTGTTGACCAATTTTTCATGTTTCTACTATTACGAGATTGTCAGTTGTCTTAAGTGGAAATGGACAACAAATCAAGCATCTTGTCGGTCATGGTGCTGTGAGATTCATGCTGGTTTGAGCTATTGCAAGGTTGGTTTCATCATTCCACATTCTATACATAATTCAAAAACTAGTTTCAAAATATATACCGACAAACATATATCTTAAGTGAGAGAATGAAAGAGAATGAGGCTTAAACAAAACTTCACATCATCGAAGATATCCAAGCATGTCATTTTCAATCGACTCTAGCAATTCTTCTAATTTTGTTGCCCAAATTTCACTTACAACAATCAACTATAATAAACATCTACTCTATACTCTTGATCAAGTTATTAGCGCAAAAAAGTCTCTTGATCATGGTTCAAATATGACACGTGCCATCATTGTTGCCGACAAGCACTGTCATGATAAGGCTTCAACAAATGACTCCTAGTAGAAAGCCCTAAGCTAATTCTAAACCTTTTATATGGTTGGATGGTAAATTGACAAGCAGGGGCGGCCTAAGGTCCAGTGGGGCCCTAGGCGATAAATAATTTTTTTTAAAGAGAGGGTTGTTCTGTGTTCTCTGCTGTTGGGTGTTCTCTGCTGTTGGGGAGGGGGGGTGGGGTTCAAATTTTTGAGGGCTCAATTAAGAGTGCTTTGTTCTCTGCTTGGGGGGGGGTTTGTTTTGGGGGGCCCCAAATTTTTGGGGGGCCCTAGGCATAGGCCTCACTGGCCTATGCCTTGGGCCGGCCCTGTTGACAAGTGACATGGTATTTGATTTTTGGATTGTGTTAACAACCTACATCAATAGGCTAACACGTTTTGTAAGCCTTAATTGAATCCATTGAGAGCATGTATTAGAAAGAGTTTCTTTAACTACTAGAGGCACTATTTAAGTTTTAAATAACTAGGTACTATGTGACTATTTACCATAATTAGAAGCTAATTAGCTTGTATTGTTGCTATGGTACTAAAGTAAGTTGTTTTGTTTTTGTTGATTGTTTGCTCAATAAGTTAGTATATATGTGAGTGTTTAGTTTTTTCTTGTGCAAGATTGGTATATGAATGAAAACTTGAAAGAAGAGGCGTTAAACTTCCCCTTCCTTCCTTTAAAAGGTCAAGAGAGAAAATTGCCCTTGCTTGGGGATGGGCAAAGAAATACTAACTCTTCCACGCCTTGGTCAATGAAGAGGTGTCAACTATGAATCTCCTCCTACTCACAACAATGGAGAATTCCCGTCCTCTCCCACAAGCATTAGCTCGAAACATGGATAAGAAGACCTGAGCATTAGGAGGGACATTTTTGGCTCGACAACAAATAAGGTAAGCAGAAAAAATTCTCAATCATTGGGAACAAACTCAAAAGGGTTCATCTCAAAAATTGTGAAAATTTCATCGACAAGGGGATGGATAGGAAGGCAAAGATGACATCCAAGCATCCGCATAAATTACCAATTGAAGCCCTTGGGAGCCTCATGGGCTTCGCAAATCTTTGGATGAGAGAAAGTGTGGTCATCCTTAGGTAGCTCAAATTGGCCCATAAGTTCCTCAATCACTTCCTTGCTAAGGAAGGTAACCTCCTCGGTGAAAGGGCATCTGAGTTGGACCCAAAACTCTCCTCGGCAACTTCATGAGATAGCTAAGAAGAGATTACTATCCCTCTTAAGGAAGGACCTATTCTTGGGACTAAAGCCACTAGAGCTAGAAAGGACTTTGGGTTGGAGCTCAAGCTCGCCCCATTACTCGAACTCATTCTCTCAATGTATACTTGCTTAAAAGAAAGAGGCCTACCTACTCAAGGAAAACCAAGAATTGAAGAATGATTGAGAAATCAGAGAGCTTGATTGAGGAGTTTAAGTTGAGGGCATAAGCAAGAAGTGTCGAATAGGCCTAGGCCCAAGGCACTTTTATAAGCGTCAAGGGAAGGCAAAGTGACTCACATCTCTCAGTCCCTGGATATGGATGGATGATGTGGCAGTCTCAGTCTTTCATCTCTTTGCTCGAGAAGTTGTACTAATCAAAAAATGAATAGACACCTTCTCAGCTACTCCCCAACAAAATCCTTGAAGTTCAACCCACAAGGGAGGGGGGAGGGGTGAGTGATGAAGTAGACATGGCCACGGTTCATGAACCGCCGGTTCCAGTTCATGAACCGCCGGTTCCGGTTCAAGAAATCTTTGAACCTGAACCGAACCGCCCAAGGGCGGTTTGGGACGGTTCGGTTCCGGTTCCGGTTCGTGCCGGTTCGGTCAACGGTTTGGACCGGTTCGGTCAACGGTTTGAGCCGGTTCGGTCAACGGTTCCGGTTCCGGTTCAAACCGAATTTTTTTAATTTTTTTAAATATTGTTGTATTCAATTTTGGTCCTTGTTCCGTTGTTCGGTTCGGTTTGGTTTCGATTTTTAATTGTTAAATGTAATTGTAAATATAGATATTCTCAACCATATTTTTAATAAAAAACACTACTAAAAATTGAAGAAATATAAGTAATAATTTCATTAAAAATAATTAAAACAACTAAACAAGTATGTAATACAAGTAATTAATTTTTACAAATGTGAAAAATAAAAAATAAAAAATAGAAATGAAAAATAATTACAACAAACCGCCGGTTCGGAACCGGCTCGGAACCGGCGGTTCCGGTTCCGCGGAACCTCGAACCGGAACCGAACCGAATTTCGTCGGTTCGGTCCGGTTCCGATTCGGTCGGTTCCGGGTCTGGTTCCGACTAATCCGGCTCGGTTCAATTTTGGCCATGTCTATGATGAAGTATCCTAACTCGCAAAATTGCATATACATCTTCTCAATGCCTTTTTGAAGTGACACACGTCCTAGGGCACTCAGATCTAGGTCGAGGCAAACAAGTGCTCCAGACTCTAAAACTAAATCAATATCTAACCTAAAAGTATACCAAACCTAGGTAAAAAATCTGACCCGATTGACTAGATTCAGACCCAATACAAATCCAAATCTCCACTGACATCTACATGTCATGATCATGCCCATCCGACTCCAAAGTACGCCAATATTAAGACAAATTCTAACAATCAGGTACATCATTTATATCATCACTTCTCTCCACCTCTATTACTGAGATTAAATTTGATGGATGGAAATTATACAGATCAATCCCAGCCCTTCCCTTATAATAAGCCAAGCAAGTTTTGAATAAGCTCAAAGGGTGAGAAAAACTATCCCTTAGACTGCGTTCTATTTATTTTTTAATTTTTAATTTTGAGTTTTAAATTTATTTTTAATTTTTTATTTTGATAGTCTATTTTTTAAAAATTGAAAACGTATTCTCTTTGTCATTTTGAAAAATATTTTTTAAAATAGAAAATTAGAAAATGCGTATTCAAAATTTTGAAAATATTTTTTTAATAATATTTTATTTAATAAATTTAATTATTCAATAAATTATAAATATTTAATATTAATATATTATTAAAAAATATATACATTTTAAAGTTAATAAATTTTATAATATTTTTTTTCATTACAATAATAAAATATAAATAAATAAATAAATAAATGTATTTTGAATTTAAAATTTATTTTAAATGAAAACATTCAAAATAATTTTTTATTATTTTAAGTTTTCTTTACAAATTTTTTTTTATTTTCAAAAATATATTTTTAAAAACAGCAAAACAAACGTGTTTTTATTATTTTAAAAAATTAAAAACTAAAAATAACTTAAAAACAATAAAGAAAACGCAACCTTAGTTTTAGAAAAATCCAATGAAAATTGATTCCAACCATCTTCAGATGATATACATAAAAATATAATTATTTCTATTGTTCAAGGTTACTTTGTGCTCTTATCAAATATTCGGTCGCGGGCCACATAATTCTCAAGCTTTTTCGTTTCTTCTTTAGTTTTCTTTTGCCTGAATACCAAACTTTTTCATAAGCTCTTCTAACGTTGAAAAGTGATTCGTTTTCATAGAAGCATACTGGAATCGCGGAATCAGATGCTTCTCGCATCCAAATGAAGGTAGCATGGCATGGGAGGAGAATTAAATAACGGTCAAAAGTGAAAACTAATATAAACGACGACAGGCATATAATTCCCATGCCCTTTCCATGAGCCACAAAAAATGGCCGCAAACTTGTTCGTTATTAAGATTCATATTTCCCTTTGATGGGAGAAAACAGCATGATATTGAATTTCTACCTACCACCAGTCTACCTACCAAAAAGAGGCCCAAATCCATCCTCCCCCCATGCATATCAAGAAAAAAGTCAACAAAATTAAAAACCGCAACAAGTTCCGAATGCAAAAAAGAATACTCCTGAATTGATGCTAGGACTGGCTATCCAAGCAACATTGTCTACATGCTAATGTTTATTCATCCTCTGGAGCGCCACCAGTTGTTCCGTGGAGGCAATTTTTAGCTGATTTTACGCCTTTACAAGCTCAGTAGAAGGAGCAGGTGCAGGAGTAACACCACCAGTGGTTGGCCTGGACGTCACATACATGTAATTCCATCAGAAAAAACAATTCCAGCAGGTAAATCCACATTATGTATGTTTGGTACGGAATTATAAACTTACAGTCCAACAGAGACTTTAAAAGCATCATAAATTCCCCACTGGGCTCCAGTGAGAGTTCCAATCATTACTATACGGAGTGGAAGTCCCCTAGTAAAGAGACCCCAGAGCCCAAGTTTCTTCACAGCCTGCACAAATTTGGAAGGCAAAAAAAAACCTTCATACACTGTAATACAGACTGCGCAAGGAATTCAACAGGGAGAAAAGCAGTTAAGGATTCTGGTGAGCATGGTAAACCACAGCACTTACATCGCCAACAGTTGCTCCCTTGGCATTGTTGAGGAAAGAGACAAGATTGTCAGCAGGATGAGACACAATAGCACATAAAACACCAGCAATGTATCCACCAGCAAAGCTCACACCAAGCTGCAGGGTCTTGCTGCACTCATTCTTTGGTGTGGGGATGGCATGCTTGTAGAGCAGCTCTACAATGGTCTCAAACGAGGCAAACTTCATCATTGTGTCTGCAAATTAAACCAATTTAACTTTTAGGCATCAATAAACATGTTACATACACAAGGCATGGCATCAGTTCATAACCAACATTAACAATATACAGTTGCCAGCTCCAAAGTAACTTCTACACACACACAGTGATGACCACTGAAAACGTGAATTCACCAAGCAAAAAACAAAAAATGTGAATTTCTGAAGGGCATATATGACATTAGCATAGGGATTACAAATTCTTATATAAAGGCCACTAATTACACATGCTCCATTATCAAAAAAACATGAGAACACCTTAACAGAAAGTCAACAAAATGTGTGAAGCCTTATATTTTGATAGATGTTCACCAACAGAAGGGTTTAGGATAAGGCTCTATGAAATGAAAGGTGCAGACCCTGGGATCTTTTAACCAGGTATTATCTACAATACCATCACTATTCACTTGCATGAATTAACATGATACTTGTAGCCCAGGGACTGAAGGTGTTACATATTTATCACCAATCTCACTGAAAGTTTAAAAACAACTCAAGATTTCTAAGAAGTGAGCTGGATTGACCAAAAACATAATAATTAAAAATGACGGCATATCACCAGATATACAGTACCCACTTTTGTAATTTGCACAATGGTAAATGACGCAGTTGAGTGACTCATGAAACCTCATATACTAGCTTAGAAGAGTTGATTATATTATCTTTAATACACATGCAAGCAACAACAAAAGCCTAATGAAATGAAAAGCACCTATCCTATAAATTCAAATAATCACAAACAGATGTCCCCAAATTTGCAGTAAATAAAGACGGTAGATGCGACGGTCAAACAGCAGGGCATATCCAAATTGATAGCCAAAGATCAACTACCAAACTGAACCAACACTTTGTGAGGAGAAACATCAACTTTCAGCAAACTTTGTAAGAGCAACAAAATTTTGTATTCCATGAAGTATTTTCAAGAACCACGTTTTCCATATCTCCATTTTCTGTTAAGAAAATTTTTGTATTCCATTTAGTATTTTCTCGAAAACTGGTGCTGTTTTCCAGAACTAAACAGACCCTAACATGAAAATATCAAATTTATAAAACAATCCAGAAACCTGAAGTATGTGAGGTCAAACTGAGCAGAACATTTGATGCTACACAAAAATACAAAGCCAATAACAGTAATGCAAGACAACCTACAATATCAAAGCAAATAATAATATACAAGATACGATAAAGATATGGATTATGGCATCTAGAAATAATTAACACACAAACTGCTAATACATGAGAGCATAAGTGAGCAGATATTGTTTATCCCCATTAAAACCACAAATACATAACAAACATCAACCATTTAAAATCCACGTGTAAAAAGGAAGAATAAAATGCACAACATGCAGACACCTAAACTTACACGGAATCTGACGTCCCCAAAGAGGAACAAGGCCCTTGTACAACCTACAAAATTCAAAATATTAAATATTAAGCTAAACTTTTTTTTGGGGGGGTGCCTTTATAAGTACTAAACAAAACACATCTTTCAACAACTAGACTATTCATAAAACAGAAGAAACAGTTCATGAGCATACCCAAGAACGCCTTCAGATTTAACAAATTTAGGAAATCCATCAGACATCCCTCTTGCGAAACCAGGTTGAGTCTGAACACGAACCTTCACTGCCTCAAAGGGGCAAAGAGCAATATCTGCAATCGTCTCTGCTGATGCAGACCCAGCAAGGTAGATCAAAGTTTTATATTTGGATGCATACTCTGGTCCAGCAATGTCAGAGTAGTACTTCTTGAAGAATTCATAGAAGCCGAACTTGCAAGCACCCTGAGCACTATAACCAAACAGAGTAGGAACCCATCCCCTAAAGAAGCCCCTGATCCCCTGCTCCTTAAGCAGGACTCCAAAACCAGATGAAATGCTCTTGTACTTGGAAGGGTCAATCTAGAGAATAAAAGACACATTCAGTCCACTCGTTCAGGTGAGAATACAACATTCACAAACATTAACTGAAATCCATAAGAATAATTCATTTCTTTTATGTCTTTATGAATATATAGCATCACACAGATGGAATGGGTATGAAGTAGAATTGATATCTAAAATAGCAAAGCGAAGGAAGAATATGCAAAACAAAGAAATCCATAAATTAGGAAGGAAAATGTGCAGAAATAAGGAAAACACACTACAGTACCACGCAAACTTACTAAAACACATTACAGGTAGATACTTCAATACATAACAGAAACCAGATAATGTGATTAAGCCGAGCAATCACCATAATGAGATTTGGCGGGGTGACAAGTACTACAGATAGTAATCCTACAAAATCCAATAAAAATAAGAGGATTACCGCATGGAGTACAAACCAATCACAACGAGAGGCTAAAATTCTGAAGAAAAAAAATCACAATCTCAGAGACATGTACTTGAGCAGTTATAACCTACGAATACGCTCCAGATAGTTCGGCACATTCCTTCCCAAAAGATATCTAGTTATCAAGAAATAAACCCTAAAGAAAATCCGGTATATGACTATCAAATTAAAGAATCATAGAATCAAATCCAGAGAGAAGCAGGAGCAACAGATCTAGTTCCAATCTAAGCCAGTTCTCAGAGGAGCACATAAAAATCGATCCAGGAACGAAATCAGAATAACAGCTGTGGCGAAAAATGAACGGATCGGACATATGAAAAATAAAGGAAAGAGTTGAGTAGATCGAGAGAGAAGATATGGACCTGCATGTTACACTTGACGAGGTCAAGAGGAGTGACGGCCGTGTGAGTGAGTCCACAGCTGAGGATTCCGCCGACCGTACAGGCGGCGTAGTACTGAGGCGAGTACAACTCGATCTTGCCTGGCTCCTTCGGAGCCGGAATCATGAAGCTCCTCTCAGGTGCGCCGATTCCGGAGGCAGAAGGCGGCGATGGCAGTGAAGATCCGAGGCTGCTACGGCTAGAGTTGCTCATTACTTTCTCGAGGATTAGGGCTTTGGACGAGGAGGAAGAAGAGTAGAGGAAGCTTGGGATGAGAGAGTGCCGAGAGTTGTCGGAGAACCCCATGGCCGCAGCAGTTCGGACCAGCGGAGAGATGAGAGATTCACTCAGAGGAGCGATCGGAATCGATTCAGCCTCCCCCAATTTCTCTCTGTCCGAAGCTCGCTGCAAATGGAAGCCAATCGACCGACCCCTCCGCGTTATATGCACCGGGGCCAATGAAATGTTCCGCCCCCATTACCTCTGAATTTACCAAACTGACCCCAACTTCAACCTTCCAATCGAAACCAAAAAACCCGAATATTCCAAATTAAATTAATTAACAGATTCAAACATTATATAAACATTTCGCAAACAAACTTCTCAAAAAAGTATTTTTAAGCTTAGGCTCCCCCTTAAGCACACCAACCGAAGCCATAGCACTTAGAATATTAGATATTTTATATGTAAAATTTATTATTAATCAAAAAAAAAAAAATAATTTCATGTCATATCAAATGTTTAGTGAGAGACTTGTACAAATTTGAAGTTTAATCAACATTCTGCGAGAGGTTTATCAAATGGGATCTAAAAGATCAAAATGTCCTCTAAAAGATCAGTGCCTTCGCCTCTCTCTTCTCTCTCTTCCTATAGTCACAATATGATCGTTGATCGTCAAGTACTACTATCTTTGTCTTTTCGCCTCATTGCCTTGTCGATCATAGCTAATGATGCAGCGATAGTCAACTAGGCAACGGTGACAAGGTAAAGGCAGTAGTGAAGTGGCGATTGCATAACAGCCATAAGAAAGGAAAAGAAAGAGTAGGGTAATGACCCATTTTACAAATTTATAAAGTGAGCGAGGACATTTTGATCTTTTTATTTTCATTCGATATCTTTCTCTATCAACCTATTTGGCATTGGCCAACTCTTGCGACGCGAGGACCAATTTATGCATTGTCTCCTGTGTTTGACAAGGCCCATGTGTTAGTATGACTAAGACGGGGTAAACCAAACCATTGAAAAGGACTAGCCTTACTAAATATGAATACAAAACATCAAAGGCACAGTTGATTACATGAGTGCACACTTTTGATGCCACCTCCCCCTAATTGGAAGGGAAGGCAGACTCACTGCTCAGTTCAGATTATGCCCTACCCTCACTGGTTTACGCCATCGTCATGCACTACCAAGCAAATGCATCTCTCGTCCTTGAAATCCACGTTGCAATGACGCGGCCTATGATATGATGATCGTCGCTTCATAAGAACAACTGGCAACCCCCTGTTCTATCGCCACTCGCCAGCGTAATTAGACAACGAAACGGTCTCATTCAAACGCTAGCCATGCAACTCAAGCTCTGAGGCCCAGTCCGGAATTAGCCTTAAAACTTTCAATTTCCAAACCTGAGCCCAGGCCCGCAATAATGGGTGATGAGTTGAGGCCAGAATTGAGAAGTGGGGCATGGGCTGATGCGGAAATACAAAGCCCAAACAGAGTTTGGGCCTGCGAAGGGGGTCTCGGGATACGGCTGTCGGCATGTGCCTTCACGTGGTATCTACGAACCGACGCCGGATCCCATGTTGACGTTGCCATGCTCGGGAGGAATGAAGTTGACCAATTCTAGAGGTGTTCTGTGCTTGATTTCTTTTGTAGCATTTGTTAAAATAAATAATGTATCAAAATAAAATTTAAATATTTTTTGAATTAAAATATAAAATAGTCAAAATAAGTTTAAGAAATATTTTAAAATTTTTATTAAATTATTTGTTAAATTTTTTCGAAATATAATAAAGAACATACACGTCATTTTTTTATATATATATAATCTACTATATATTTATCTTAAAAAAAGAGAAATAAGTATATATGAAAAATAATAAATAAGAAGTAAGGTAAATTTTTTTTTAAGGGTCGTAAGATAAATTTAACTAGAGACAAATCTAAAGGAGGGTTGAATTACATTTCAACCCGTTCGAACAACCATACTATTTAAAGGAGGATTGATAAGATTGTCAATTACTATATTTATTATTAACATTTTAATGACAACCATTATGTCTCTTACCAGTTATTGCCTTTGTTCTCATCTACCATAACATAGATCTTCTTATTTTTCTCATCTATTTCTCTCATTTTAGGTTTTACAGGATTCAAAATTATCATTTATATAGATTTGAAACAAACTCAAATATAAATATAGGGCTCGATCAAACCCTTGTAAAGTTATTCAGGTTTAGATCGGACCCAAATGCAAAGATCTCTCTCACACATCTTCGAGCACATTTCAATTTGTTATTCATCTCAAATAACAATCTAAATTTGAGTTCAAAATGTATCTGAGTTCATTATTAACGTTAAATAAACTCACATTAAATGGTTCATCACACAGTGAAAGAAAACTCATTTAAGTTCAAAAACATTGCAAATGCTAGAGATGAACCCAACGGGGTTATCATAACAAATTAGGTTTCCCTGTTTTGTGTCCTAAGTGCATAATAAAAAATAATTAGTACATTATATCTTCAAAACATGTTTATTTGTGGCACCTAAATTTAAGATTCAATATTGTTATACGTGTTTCCCGTATGGGCCAGACTCACGCTGATGGGCCGGCCCGATCACCTGAAACCAAGAAGGCCAGAATGACCTCACTAGGGGAGATCCGGTCACTACCAAAAACCCAGAACTCGAAAAGTAGTACCTGGCGAACTCCCGATACGCCCCCAACGAGCTTGAAGCCATCTACGAGCGAACTCCAAGAAGTATCCTTCAGATCGCTGGACCGCCGAGGTCGCTGGCCCAAAAACGATCAGCTCCCATAAAGTGGTAAAAGTTGCCAAGGGGTCAGAGGTAGGGACCATCCACCGCAACAGTCCATACTCCTCAAAATAAAGATCCCACTTACGATTTTGTACAGATGATAAGGATTGTTTGTTCCCCATTATGTCATCTTTCTATTTCTATATGATATCTGAATTGTAAAAGCCCCCTCAATTATAAATAGGGGGCAGAAGTAACATAAGGGACAGAGAGAATAATAAGAACACCCGTCATTCTGGATGAATAATCAGAGTGCGAGCGTAGAGTAAGCATCGTTCTGGTCGAACCACGAGAAAATCGTTAAGTGTTCTTCATTTATTTTTCGAAAAAGATTCTCTTCTTACCGTGGTCCATAATTATTCGGTGCGGCCCAAAACAAATCACACTCGACTAAAATTGAACGTCGACAAATATATTTTTATTAATTGATAATGAAAATATGTTATTCTTATATACATTATCAATCGATAAAAATGTTTTAAATATAAAATAAAATATATCTAAAAACAAATTTATTAATTTAAAAAATTTAGCTTTTAAAAGGTAAAATCCTTCACCGGTCTTGCAGTTCAGCACTAAAATTTCTATAAAAAAAATTAATTATGGAACTCAAAGTCGAGGATCGAACACGAGACCACTACTAACTATAAACAACTACAATCCAAGAATTTTTTAAATTTAAACTCATGATCGTCCCCAACTGTTGACTATGTCATAAAAGAACTTAACAAATACAATCTTAGAAGCATTCGACTTAACAACCAAGTTTGATATCATTCGTTAAGAGGTGTCACCCATCTTAATTAATACATTCCCACAAACTGATACAAACAAAACAAACAAAAATCAAAAGTTACAGCCCACTAATTGGTTTATTGTAACATTTAGTTGAATGAATCGTGCGATCCATAATTACGTAGAAAGCAAGAGTTGGGAGAGAGTAGAGAAAGCCATCCAGCTTTGGAGGTATATTAATTTAAAAAAGTAAGAAGTAATCGAGTGGCTGTCTGGCGGTTGTCGCCATAATCTCCATAAGATGACAACTTTGTTATTCTAAATGGCATGTTCCCTTCCGCCTCTTCGCATCCCAAACGCCTCTGTTTATGTACGCTCTCGCTCCTCCACGTCGCTTTGAGTATATATTGTTATTTAAAACAATATGTACTCAAAAATAATATATACTCAATAGTAACTTTTAAACAATATATACTTAGACAGTAATGTTATGTTGTTCATTGACGAACAACATAATATTTGCCCACTAATGACAGACAACATAGTATTTGCCCGCCAATAAGAGAGACACGAGTCTCATGCACGTGGGGCCCGTCTTTGCACATGGACGCCACGTGCATGGAGCCCATGTCCTCTTTACTAGTGGGCAAATGCTATGTTGTCCGTCAGTGGACAACATAGCATCACTTTATACTTAGGTAGGATTTGTTGAAATGAATCAGATAAGATTGTATGTTGGAATATAAAATGATTAAGATAACGTTAAAAAGTATTCAAAAAAATTTATTAAACTGTTTGTCAAATTTTTTGAAATATCTTGAAGAATATAAATGTTACTCTTTTTTTTTTATCTATAATGATCAAATATACTTATCTTGAGGGAAAAAGAGATAAACATATCTAAAAAAATTTAGATGAGAAGTCACGTGACTTATTTTTTAATGGATTGTCAGATAAATTTAATAAATACATTAGAAAAGATAAAGGTTTAGAATACTTTATATATCTTACTTTTCTGGTCTATATTTTAGTTCAGTATCGTTTGTTAAAATGAATAAGATAAGGTCGGAATGCATTCTAAACCAATATATGGAATGGTCAAGATAAAACTGATAACCATTCCAAGATTTTTATCAAATTATTTGTTAAATTTTTTACAATTCATTGAAAAACACAAGTGTCATTTTTTTTATCTATAAGGATTAAAATATACTTATCTTGAGTAACGAGAGATAATCATATCTAAAAAAACCTAAATAAGAAATCATGTGATTTTTGTTGTAACAATCACCAAATAAATTTAACAAATATATTGAAAAATACAAAGGTCTACAATGTTTTGTATATCTTATTTTTTTCAATCTATATTTCAGTTAAGTAGTGTTTGTTAACCAAAATATAAGATAAAAAATATCATATATGAAAAGTATTTTGGATATTTATAATTTTCAACATGTTTGTTATACTTATTTGGTGAGACTTAAAAAAAAAATTACGTGACTTTTTATTTTAATTTTTTTAGATATACTTATTTTTCATTCTTTCAAGACAAGTGTATATTGATCCTTACAAATAAAAAAAAACACTAATGTCTTATAATGTATTTTAAAAAATTTAACTAATAGTTTAATAAAAAATTTATGATATTTTTCAACTGATTATTTCATATTTTAGTTTTAAAAAAATTATAATATTAT
Organism: Diospyros kaki; assembly: GCA_036245055.1. NCBI lineage: Eukaryota > Viridiplantae > Streptophyta > Magnoliopsida > Ericales > Ebenaceae > Diospyros > Diospyros kaki. Next base: position 40,558,851 of record BSEG01000016.1, read on the forward strand.
CTAAAAATTCTCTTATTTTACTTATTTTAATAAATATTATCTTAACAAACACTATTATTAAGATAAATTAAATCATGAGAGGCAATTAAAGACTATGGCTATAGGATAGGCTTTATAAAAGGTCTCGCTTTCCTTCGTTTGCTTGGCTTAGAAGAATAATCTTAAATTAATGAAGATGAAATACACTAGCTGTGGCTGTGGTCCACAAAAACGACGCGCACTATAAGTATTAAATATTTTCTTTTTTTGCCATAATTTTAAAATGTTAAAAATAGATCAATTGCATTTCTTTCGAGGCCCGCAGCTGGCAATTTTCTTAATAATAAAAAATTAACAAACTTTACAGTTAGATTGTTCACCCCTACGTATTGCCTTATTATGTACTGTAATTTTATTCTCTATCCCATAACTCTTCCAAACGTATAATTATTAATAATAGTGATGATGGTATTTCGGACCGACCACCACATGCCACCTCTGCTACTGGACCTCAGGAATGGTATCTCGAACTTGATGATGTCAGATCTCGAGTGTAGAACCTACAACTGCAAGACAATGGAGGGTCAGGGCTAGGATCCTCCAGGGTGAACTCCGATGCTCAAATCAATAGAATAAATATAAGTAGTAATAAATGTAAGAGTTGTAGAGTTTGCCCTACCTGGTGAGGACTCTTGTCCTTTTATATGTAGACCCGTTATGGAGAACCCGGGATAAACCCGTATTGAGCGATAGCACGACTCCCGAGGATCTCGGTCAAGGTGGAACGAGTCTCGCAGCTCGGCCCGAATTTTTCGAGTTCCGCTCCGGATTGTTGACTTGCCACGTGTTAGTCTCTCAAGCAATCCACGTGACGGGCAAGACTATTGACGCATAGGGGTATTTTGATAATTTTATGTAATGCCACATTAAATAGTAACATTTATCATAATATTAAAATTTGAAAATTAGTAAAAATATTGTTTAAAGGTGCTCTGATTTTCACTGCTGTGGTTTTCTTTCTTCTACTGTTATAAATAAGAAAATAAATCTTATTTTTCATGTAATTTTTATTTTTATATTATCGTGTTAATATGAAAATATTTATTTTGGTGAAAATAAATTTGAACGGGTTCGGTCCGGGTCCGCTTGGTTCTCGGCCCGCTTCCGATTGGCCCCGTTCCATTAAGTCAATAATAATGTGGGATCATTAAATTGGATGGGCTCACAGCTGCGGCGTACACTAAGGAGAGAGAGAGAGAGAGAGAGAGAGAGAGATACTGCTTCAAGCAGAGAACGAGGTTCTGTAGTGGTGGTGGAGGTTCATTCGAGCCTTGCATGGAGATGTGTGTCCAATACCGCTTCAGAACTGCTTTCTCCCTCCTCCAATAAACTCTCTCTCTCTCTCTCTCTCTCTCTGCATTTACATCAATCTTCATTTCTTCACCTAAACAACGCTCAAATTTTGTACAGTAACTAACGCAACAGATCAGTCGTCGCGATCGAGATCCACCGGAGTTCCGACGGCTTTTTCCGACGCACATCCATACGATCTGAGGCAAGCGGTCGACATGCTCGTTCGGTTCATCACCAGGTAGTCGCAGTAGGTCCTTTCCGACTCGAATTCTTGCAAGAAAAATCCTCGTCTATGCTTGAAGTGTGACTCTGCTTGCATTTTTCTACAGAGAATTGAAGTTCGTCTCGGATGATCTCTTCCGGAGGAGAAGCACGAGGTATTATTCTTCCACGAGTGGTGCTGCTGGTAGCGGAAGGTAATTTCGTCTTCAACTCTGTTTCTATCTCCAAATGATTTCATGCTATTCATGTGTTTAGGACATTGAATCGACGCCTTTCAACGGAACGGCGTCGACTTTATTTGGTTGCTTGCCTTTCCATCAACGTATCCGTAAAATTCTGCATTTTCTATGGGACCGTTTCCGTTGAATATATATTCCTATGTACAAATATATTACATGCGAAAGTTAATTAAACCTAAATTGCTTGTCTTTCGTTGTAGCAATTTCAATTTTTTTATTATTTTCCCTCATTTTGTGGTTTTTATCTGTTTGACACTTTGAACAAGTAATTGCATATTTCTGTGTTGGTTTCTTCATAGTTATGTTGTATTATTCGTTATTTTGTTTCTTTGATGTCCTGTTGTATTATGAATTCTTTTTTCAAACGACATTCACTCCTAATTCATAAATAAATTGGTTGAGCACGCTAATTTCATCCCCACTATTCGAATAACAGCTAAAACTTTCTGTCCAGATTATAAAATTGTGTCAATCAACAGAAAAAAAGTACTAGGAATGGTCTTCTGAGGCTGAGGTATGATCTGCACGAGAGTTACGACTGTGATAGTACAGGGACATGAATCTCATTGTGAAATTCTATTAATTGCTATTTATGAGTTCTTAGACTTAGTAAATACATTTAGTGCCTGTAAATATTAATTTCTAAACATTTTTAAAAGGAAAAAAAGGAACATGAATGTACTTGAAATTTGATGGTAAAGCAGTATGTAACATTGAGGCATCCCACGAAATCATTGCATCACCTATAACTGCTGCAGAAAGCGTTTAATGGTGTGACTTGATAACAAAATGAAAAATAAGAAGTGCAAAAGAGATGGTAAGGCTTATGCACTGTGTGTGTGATACAGGGTACGTAGCTTAGCGACTGTGAGTGCTGTATGATAGATTTGTTTCAGTGCTGTATAAACGATATATCTAATTGATGTGATTGCTCATCTTCCAATGTGACAACTATTTGTGCTTTTTTGTTTTTGTAATTTGTAGCTGATACCAATTCTGAGATTAAGGTTTAATATGTTTTATGTTTTTTTATTTTTTTTAAAATTTGGTGGGCAAAGGCTAATCAAATTCATGACAATAATGTTTAGTTACTTTTTCAGTTTTTCTTGAATAAATTACATTTATTATTGTAATTGTAGGAAAATGTCTCAACTGTCTCATATTACACTTGTCCCATTAATTTTAGAAGGTTGCACTAAATGGCTTCTTTTAGCCAATGATTAAATAACTAATAAAAGATATAACCATAAGCTAGCAAAAGCTGCAAAACTACCTATTATAGAAAAATCCTTCAATAGCAAACTTAGACAAAAAAAAGTAACTAATACCAGATAAATACACAATTGACAAGAACGTACAAAGGTTTAAAGCATAAAGAATGACTTGAGCTAATTATGATGTACCAACAGTAGACCCGTGTAACAACTTTATAAAGGTTCAAAGGATGATATGTTTATATGCATATATATCCGTATATCTATTAGTTATCAATTGCAAATCCATGTAATGTAACGACATTTTACCTAGTGATCAAACCTACACGAGACGTCTCCATCTTCTCTCTGTTCATTTTCATTGACCAGCCTTGCTATATTCTAGCACTTTGTTTCCTTTCAATTTTCCTCTGGTCTTTTTCATTTTCCTGGACCACCCCTACCACATGCAACCACCTATCTGCCTTTGTATTCTCCGCCTTCACTCATCTTTTTCTTTTGACCAATCCCCATGACCACACTCACCACTATCTTCGCTGTTAATGCCATTTATTTAACCAATATATACGATCCATTTTCAACAGATATACTATTTGCATTTATTACTATAAAAATCCATATATGAACATGGATGCATGTATATGTAGCTTTACCTAGAGGATGAAGTTCAAATGTGATAAATGAACAAGTTCATCTTCTTCAGAGAATTTGCAGAGATTTCCCTCGATACCTGACAGAGATTGCAGGGCTATCGCCTGAGTTTAAAATATTGGGAGCTTGACAATATGAGTTTAAAATTTGAATTTAACTAGCACTTTTAGCATTGATGTTTTGTTGAAGGTGTTTCTTCGTTGGGGGGGGGGGGGGGGGTTGTGTTGGTTCAGTTAGGTCAAATGGGGACGATTTTAGGAGTGTGAGGAGTGCATTAGGGAGTGATGGAGAGGTGGATAGAAGCAAGAACAAGAGAAACAAAACAACTATAAAGGAAAAGGGAATACAAAAAACAAAAAGAGAACAGAGGGGAAGGGAGGAAAATATATTCTGGTCGGGCAAAAATCTGATTTTTAACGTCATTGAATTTATAATTGAGTAATTACTGCTATATAACTTTTCTTATGACTTTTTCCTTCAAATTGAATAGGAAAGAAATAAACTTTTAGCATTTTTAAGGATGATTGGCTATTGTAAAAATGAATAGTTGAAGGATCTCCTTGTAATATCAGTAATGGACATGCTATGACTATAATTTACTATTTTTCTTTTGTTTTTCAAAAATTTTTAATAGTTTAATCAAGATAGTTTTTTTGGATCATGTCTCTTTTTGTTGGGAAGTGTGAAGGAAAAAAACACAACTATAGGTCCAAAAAAAAAAAAAAAAATCTGTGGGAAATCCCGATTAAGTTTCTTATAATGCACCGACCATTAAATGTCATCTATGTTATTCGTGCTGTAAACAAGTGAATTTGCATGAAGAAAAATGGAGCACCAATTGCGTTTCCAACTTAGTACCTTTTAATCAGTTTTTTCTTAGAAATCATAAAAAAATTACATGGTAATTATATTTAAAAGCCACTTTATGAGATTATTATTCTAAAATAATGAAATTCAAGAATGCATTAAAAGATTCAGAAATGGTGTAACTTTTTGGTTTAAGATTGTTGCCAAATTTCCAACCCAGCCTGCATCTTTTCCAAGAAGGTGATTTGATGTATGCCGTCCACACAGTCTTTACTTTTTGATCTTATTCTTAAAGAGCATGATTGATATTCAAGTAACATGAGCGTTGTAGGACAGGCTTGAAGGAAAGGTAGCCCTCATAACCGGAGGTGCAAGCGGTTTGGGCAAGGCCACTGCCCGAGAATTCGTCCAACATGGAGCCCGGGTCGTCATCGCCGACATCGACACCCAGCTGGGCCCTCAGGTGGCCCAAGATTTGGGCCCAGGATCGCACTTCATCCACTGCGACGTTACAAATGAGGTTCAAGTCGCAGAAGCTGTAGACATCACCGTGGCCCGCCATGGAAGGCTCGATATAATGTACAACAATGCCGGCATAGCCGGATCTGCAATCCCACCCAGCATAACCGACCTCGACCTTGACGAGTTCGACCGGGTCATGCGTGTCAACGTCCGAGGCATCATGTCCGGCATAAAGCACGCGGCCCGGGTCATGATTCCTGCCGGGTCAGGCTCCATCCTCTGCACGGCTAGCATTAGTGGGCTAATGGGCGGGCTTGGACCTCACCCTTACACCGTATCCAAATTCGCGATCCCGGGGATCGTGAAGTCCGTGGCAAGCGAGCTGTGCCGGCATGGGGTCAGGGTTAACTGTATATCTCCAAGCCCAATACCGACGCCCCTGGTGGTGGGCCAGTTCGCCGGATTCTACTCGGGCCTTACGCAGGAGCAGATCGTGGACTTGGTAAATGGGCTGGGGGAACTTAAAGGGGCCGTGTGTGAAGAGACAGATGTTGCCCGGGCCGCCCTGTATCTGGCATCCGACGATGCAAAATATGTGACGGGCCATAACCTTGTTGTGGATGGAGGATTCACTTGCTTTAAAAATCTTCAAATGCCCAACATCAATCATCAGAACGTGTAAAGATACTAGTTGTTTGTCAACTTTTGAAAATATTTTACTGCCATCTCCTTTCTATTTTATCTTTTGAAAATATTCCCCTTGAAGGAATTATGTTGGCACTATGTGAATTTGCAACTTTTGTGTGTGTGTGTGTGTGTGTGTGAGGTGGTTGTGGTGTTTGAATTTGGAACGTCGGTGTGTACTTGAAGGAGTTGGTTCGGAAAAACATATTGATCTTCCACCACAAACTTCAATTAAGTGGTCTATGTTGTGCCCATACAATTAAATAAACAAAAAAATTTAAACGAAAACAGTGTTTGGTGATGCTTGATAATTGTAGATACTTTTTTTGGGTAAAATTTAAATAAAAATAAATTTTAATGTAGCACTAAAATTATTCAAAGTATTTATAGTGTAAAAACTAAATTATTTTTATTGCACTTTGAACATTATTTTAGAAAAAATTAACATTGTACTCCTAACGTTTAAAAGATATATAGCTACTACCTTTGCCTTTTTAATTCATATTGCAATTTTTCTTTGATGATGTGAAAATCAGTTATTAAATTATTTGTAGATCATGACATAATAATTGATTGTGGGTCAATATTGAAGGCCACTAAAGAATTGAGCCTTGGGGTTAGCATTAGCAAGATAAGGGTTGAGAATGCATCAAGTACTCCTGAAATCGCTCTCCAACATTTAGGGTTGTGAATGACCTAAACAACTTGGTAAGAGTTTGTTCGTGTTCGGTTTGTATTATAAATAAATCGAGCTTGATGAACAATGCAAAGCTTGGCTTGGTTCTGCTCATGAACAAGTTCGTGAATAATTTAGTAAATAGACTTTCAAAATAAATATTTTTTATTATTATTATTTTCATATTATTTTTTTGAAAATAAAAGGAATTTTTTTATTTTTATTCAAAATATTATTTTTTTAATTAAAAATGTGTCAAAGATTGATTTAGAGAGAAAAAAAAAATCCATTCCTAAGCTTTGTTTAGATTTAATCTCGAATCTCTCTTTTTTTTCTATATTTGTCCATTTGATGTGTGCTACAATGTTGTGTTTGTTAAAGAACAAACCATTGAGGATATTGATAAAGTTGAAAAGTTAGTTCCTAGGAATAGTTATGATCCAAATGACTTTGGAATAATTCCTCTAGCAATTATGCCAGAATGAGTTGAATAAGAGATATAGGATGTCCAATTGGGTTTAGGTGATGTTGATGCTTCCATACAGATTGAGCCACATGACAATGATCATGATCAACCACCAATATCAATTAATTCATCCCCTATTATACATAGGAGATCTACTAGAAATAGACAAACTTTTACTAGATATCCTAGTAGTTATTATACAACGTTGATTGGCGGGAGAGAATTAAAGAGTCTTAAATAAGCTATGAAAGATAAAAACAAGGAGAAATAGATTGGTGCTATGAAAAATGAGTTAAAATATCTACATGAGAACTGTTAATCCCACCACCGATTTACCTAGCCAAAGACGTAACCAAGAACCATGCCAAGAAATCGGACCAATAACACAACATAAACAGTACATACGATATACGTCTTCAGATTCGTAAATGGATCATAATCACGGTAGAAGTTTTCGTCTCTAGTCAAACCACTAAATCAACGATTACAATTAAATCGATTACACTGATTCAATGAAAGAACAAACAGTTACAGTATTGCATCAAAAAGATAGAATACAACTTAAGTACAAAACTTGCATCAAACCGTGCAAAACCACCATACTCACCCTGTCCCTTACCGTTTCTCCCATGACGAAACGATTTCAACCGGAGATCAAGCAATACAATGAAAGTTCTTACTGAACAAAGGATTCACAGGTTGTGTCTCATTCAAGTGCACCGATTTAGGGTTTCTCGATTGCAGTAGGGTAAAAAAGTGACGTTTAATGTTCTAATAGCAGCCTTATATACCAAGGCAAAATTGACCGTAAGCTGCACGATCAATGTTTAAAAGAGAGATCAACAGCTGATATAAGAGATGACCAAATAATAGTGTAATGACATGTAAATGAAGATGAAGTAAATGTTAAATGACATTCACATAAAATGCAGATGAAATGCAGCAATAATTATGTAATTTTGAATCACATATTACAACAAGAACAAAACCTTTGAATTGATGTAGTTACTTAAAGATAAGAGAGTTTTAAAGAACAAGTGAGTGTCTAGGGTAAAGCATGAAGAACATAGCCCACACTCACGATATAAAACTTAATTAATTGTCGAAGGATTTGGGTAAAGAAAAGACATTGACTTTGATGAGATCTTTTTACCTATTGTCAATAAGGGTATGCAAGATTTCAATCTTATTGAAATAATCAAATCGTACAAACCAAAATTGTCAATTTAGTTCGGTTGGTTCGGTTTAGTTTTTGTGAAAATTCGGTTCAATTCATTTTTTTTTAGAAATTTTGATTTTTTTTATTTCAATTTGGTTTCTGGGTTGGAAAGAACTGAAATAGCCAACCAACCAAAGTTATAAAACGACATCGTTTTGGCCCAAAATAAAAAAATGGATGGAAGAACCAAATAGATGCTTTAGTCTTTTCGCCTTCCCCTTTGTTCGACCCTTCTTTTTTTCATTTGTCTCTCATTGCCGTTGTTGACCTACCCATTGTTCCCTCCAACGTTGATGTTACCCTTTCTCTTTACCTCCAATGTCAAAGGCAACCAACCATGTTCCCAACCATGTTTCCTCCCATTGTAAGCCACTGACTCCATCATATGATTCACACTAATAAGGTGGCAGCAACAATAAGGCAGAAAATTAGTTTGATTTGTTCGGTTAGTTTTGGGTTGTTTGGGTTTGTTTAGTTTATTCAATTGATTCCATTCTTACGAATTTTGTTTGATTTTTTGGTTTGTTCTGTCAAATTGGTTCAGTTTCGTACAACAATTCAATTTTTTTAATTATTGAATTTTGGCCAGTTGGGTAACCAAATCGACCAATTGCACACCCTTAATTGTGAAAATGTCATCTATTTGTGTTATGCTTGGTCTAGCATCTAGCCTTGATTTAAAGATTAAACGGACAATGTTAAAACTATTTTTCTCTTGGTGACGTAGACAAAAATATATATACATAAAATAACTAAATGGTTTCAAGATTAGAGAAAAAAAGAATTAAGTTTTCACATTGAAGGAAAGTCTTTATGACTTGAAACATGCACCTAGACAGTATGGTACAAGAAGTTTGATTAAGTCATGGGAGAGCAAGGCTATAAGAAGACTATTTCTGACCATGGGGAGCATGGCTACAAAAATACTATTTCTGACCATTATGTTTTCATACAAAAATTCTCTAATAATGATTTTATCATTCTTTTTACCCTATATGGATGATATGTTAATTATTGATAGAAATAATTTATGAGTGATACAACTTATAAAAGCAGTTGAGAGCAAGTCTTTTGCTATGAAAGACTTAGGACCTGTAAAGTAGATCCTTAGTATGTAGATCATTCGAGATAGAAATGCTAAGAAGTTGTACCTATTATAAAAGACATACATTGAAGAGGTACTCCAAAAGTTCAATATGGACAAGATCAAAGCAGTTAGCTCTCCTCTTGCTAATCATTTTAAATTGAACACTATACAAAGTTCTTTTACAAAGCAAGAGAAAGCTTTGATGGACATAATTTCATATGGTTTAATTGTTGGTAGTTTAATGTACTATATGCAAAACACTTGGCCAGAGATAGCTAATGTTGTTAGGGTTGTCAATTAGTTTCTTTCAAATCCGGATAAAGAACATTGGGTTACAGTTAAATGGTGTTGAGTCATTCAATTTATGTTTTGATGATGATGTTGATATAATCCAAAACTTTAATTATAAGTATCAAATATATCAATAGATTGAGTAAGCCCTTGAAAATCATATCTAAATCCTATATGAATTAATCGAGATTGTATAGTATGACATTAGAGTGTATGTAATGTGAAAGTTTGTTTTTCTCAACTTTCAAACCATCACTCGAATGACCAAGGTTAGTTATCAAATAGAAAAATATTTGGGTTTACTGTTAATCACAAACTATATGTGTTGTCAAGTATTTAGACAAGCAATGGAAAGCTCTTTCCAGTGACTGCTTCTTTAAGTTAAAATATTTTCAATCAGGTGATTTGAAATTCATTTTCGAGTAAAAAGAATCATCATTCGAATAATCATTTTAATCAATCGAATGATGGCTATGAATATATTAATCATCATCCAAATAACTCACTTAATCAATTGAATACAATCTGTGAGTATCTAAACAATCATTTGTATAACTTAGTTAATTATTAGAATAAAAGCTGTGAACATCTTAATCTTCATTCGAATAAGTATCTTAATCAATCGAATGAAAGGCCCAATATCGAATCCTTATATCAGATTCTTCATTCAAATAACTAAACTCATCAATCACATAATCAATTCATCAATTGAATAATAAAGTTAATCATTCAAATAACATATAATATGTTAGATTGAGTCAGGTCGTAGTGTGTAGCTTCATACAACTGATATTTTATGCTCAATCAAATGGTGAGCAATTTAGTCGAATAAGAAAATGCCATGGTCAATAACTTAAAAAGAACAAAGAATAGGTTCTTGTATCTCTTCATTCATTCGACTAGTTGGTATTTAATACTCAAATGATAACATGCTTAATCAAATGACAAAGAATAGTCAATTCAATAATTTCTATGAAGCATATTTGCCAAACGATTGAACTATCTTGTTATCAGGTATTGGTATCTACCTATTCGAGTATATATTCTGGCTTAGTTGAGTGTATTAGCATGAATAGAGAATAAGTCTATGTATTCTAAAAATCATTCGACTAAGTGTGTTTTGATCATTCGAATGATATATGTGCTTAATTGATAACTGCTTATGACTCACTCGAATGAATGCTCATCCAAGTGAGTGACGATATTGTTAACTCTAGTGATTGTGTAACATATTTAAATTTTATAGTCGTTACATAGAAAAGAGAAATGATAATTTTCAACCGTTGGATCTTTATCAGGTCAAATTTCTTTCCATTAATGCAAGAAAAATTATATGAATATATATGTTGTGAAAATTGTTTTATCTTTAACATATAGGTTATTTGTTTGCTAAATTTAACTATTATTAGTCAAATAAAATAAGTTATGAGTATGTGCAAATTACAGGTGTTGAGTTCAAACCTCAAGTTTTTATAAAAGGCCAAGAGTTGCATGAGTTCAAGCTGTTATTCTCCTAGCCAATTCTTAATGATGTTTAGCTTACCTGTGTCGAGGATCAGCCATGCTAAGTTTGATTTCAAGTCACATTAGTCCTTACATTTGTGTGTCTACCTTCATGATCAAATCTTTTTATCAACTCAAGCGAAGTCTAGTTATGCTTTATGAAGATCATTCCTACCAGATCAAGAAGAGTGTAATGCTTTGCCATTCTTATTCTTTTCACTCATTCTTGTTTATACCCTCATGTGTTGTATTTCATATCCTTTTAGAGTAATTCTTGTTGTGAGCTTTCATTGTATCTTTCTTTCCAACAAGTGATTGTAAAGGTTACACTTTACCCTTAAAAAACAGTAGTTCTAATTTATCATTTGAAAATGTCGAGATTACGCCAGATCCTTAAAAGAGAGTGGTTCTAGTTAATCCTTTGAAAAATCAGAGATTACGTTTAATCTTTAAAAGATATTAGTTATGGTTTGTCATTTGAAAAAGCTGAGGTTACACTTAATCCTTAAAAGGTAATGGTTACAATTTAACCTTTGAAAAAGCTAGTTGTATGGGTTGTACTTGTTCCCTAAAAACTAAATTCTTAGTGGATGTTTCAAATTTTTAGTAAAGAACTAAGGTAGTATAATAGGTTATTTGATTGAACCATTATAAATCTTGTGTCTTGTGAATTGCTTCTTGTGTTTTGTTGAGGTTATTTTTTATTTGCCATACAATGTTTACATAATTTGAATTCAATTCATTTGTTTATAGTATAACAGTTTCAATTTTCATTACAAACATAAAATTTTGTTTTTAATATCACAGCTTTCATGTTTACTTCTCAAATGCATAAGTTTTCTGTGAGATTTGAAGGTTGTATTTAGAAAAGCAAATTGAATCTTCTTGCTGCTAGAATAGCAATTTTCTTATTCATTTTTTCAAATGCATCCACATTTTTATATATTTAGTGATTGAAGTTGATCTTTATAAAAAATGTATTAATGCATATGGATTTATATTGAACAATTGTATTCTGTTTTATGTTGTGAAATATATCTTTTCAAATTAGTCTCGATGCATATATTTTTTTTAAAATTGCAAAAAAAATTCAATACACCTAATTTACCCCCTCTTGAGTGATCTTTCAAATGGATTTTTAGTTATTTTCAAGGTATTATCAGTGTATGTTTGTGTTTTGACAACGATGTACCTATATTGTTTGATGGGTCGTTCTACAGGGCCAAATAGGCCTACATACGTTGTTATCGAGTGGAGCAAACTGACGAAATTACACTCGCCCACTTTGCAAATTTGCAAAGTGGGCCATTGCCCTACTTTCTCGCCTCTCCTCCCATGGTCGTCGTCTCACCGCTACTTCACCTCATCGCCTCGTTACCATTGACAAGGCAAGGCGAGGCAACAATGGCAGCGAGACGACGGAGACGAGGCAAAGCAATGAGACGACAACCATGGGAGGTGAAAGGAGAAAGCAGAACAGAGATAAGAGATGAGGGGGTAATTTTGTCTTTTTGCCCATTTTCTATAAGTCTATCGATAAGACTATCTAACTTTCAAGCATTTTCCTTGTTTGATTATACAAATGCTGACATGGCTGATGATGTTAACTCTAGAAAGTCTACTTCAGGGTACTTGATCACTTTTGCAAGAGAAGCTATGTTATAGCGGTCTAAATTGCAAAACTATATCATATTTTCTATTATTGAAACATAGTTTGTTGTAGCAACAAAAGCTCGTAAAGAGTTGGTATTGATGAAGAAATTTATTCAATAACCTAGTTTCAAGCAAGACATGTATAAACTATTTTCTTATATTCAAATTAGAATTTTAGTTTTCACTTCCGATTTAAATATATTAATGTGAGATATTATTAAATTAGGAATGTATCGAAAATGAAACACTTACAACTTGAAAAGATCAATACTGATAACAATTGGTCTGATATGTTGACAAACCCTTTACTAGTGGAGAAGTTTGAGTCATCTTTTATATTCATTTTCATGAATAAAAAATTCATGTTTCTATGGATTCTTATACATGGGCACGAGCTAGAGGCAGTGGGTGGGTGCAGGAAGGCTTGTAAATAGAAGTGGAGTATTTGAGTTAGTGGAGTATTTGTTTATTGAGTCAAATAATGTAAATGTGATCCTTGTTACTTAGGAATAATAATAATATTTAAGTGTGCTGTGCTCATGTAACTGGGCATCGGTTTTTAATTAAGCTTTCGCTTTGGAGGATCGCTTACCTTCAAAGAAAACACTGTCTTTGGGCTTTCTCTTTACCGACATCTGTAAAATATTAAAAAAATAATATAAATATTAAAAATTTAAATTTTATTATTGTCTTGAAAGATAATATTTAATATTAAAAGGGAAGTCGTCCTCATAGAAATAAAGTTATGGTGTGTCATGTCGTCTCTCTAAAGATTCTGTCCACACTTCGTAAAAGTAGAGTTCATATAGAGAAAGAAGTCGCTTCTCAAATGTCCACTCTAACTATGTATAGATTATAACTGCATTTAGATTAACTTGGAGGACAAATCAGGGAAGAAGACCGCCCTTTCCTAAAACTAGTTAGGTGAAGTTGGAAACTTGAGTTATCAAAAAAAAAAAAAAATACTCATCTTTTCTCTTTCTGTCTATTTATCTCTTGGTAGAATAGGTAAGAAGGATAACACCAAAGGAAGCAAAAAGCTGAGAGGGTTTTGTGAACAAATAATTCTTAATTTAAGTTTTATAGTTTTGAGATTATCCCTCTTCTGCAGTCTTTCGTCACTTGTGCTATTAATTTTGACAAAAAAAGTAAATCATAGGTAAAAGATTTGTCTCACTGTGTAAAGTAATGAATCAAATTTACGACTTACTGATATAAATCTCAACTTATCATGACTCAATGTATTTTGCAAGTTTTACAATTCTTATTACTTGTTTGGCCCACCAAACACATAGCAATGTTGTTTTTGTAGTTAAGATGACTAATTTTTCATCTGAGCGTAAAAGGGTGAATTGTTAAGCAGGTTCTTATCGGGGCCCACTAAAGAAAAAGAAAATTATTATTATTATAAAAGTGACCCGTGTGTAGGCTTAGAATATACAAATTAAAATTGAAAAATAGAATGAAGAATTCTATTTTTCAAAGAAAAGTCTAGAATGCCCGACAGACTTACTGATCGAGTTATCGAAAAAGGGCAAAAAGATTATTTTGCCCTCACCTTGCTTTTTTCTCTTCCCTTCCATGGATTGCCCCCACCCCTGCTTCTTTCTTCTCCCCTCCCATGGCCATTGCCCTAGCCTCATCGTTGTCCTCACCTTGTTGTCCTCGCATCGCCTCGTCTTCGTTGCTTTTCAAAAATTCACTCTAAGTCTGTATAGATTATAACTACATTTAGATTAATTTGAAGGACAAATCAAGGAGGAAGGCCGCTCCTTCCTAAAACTAGGTAGGTGAAGTTCAAAACTTGGGTTATAAAAAAAAAAAAAAAACTCATCTTTTCTCTTTCTTTCTATTTATCTCTTGACAAAATAGGTAAGAAGGATAACACCAAGGGAAGCAACAAGCTGAGAGGCTTTTGTGAACGAACAATTCTTAATTTAAGTTTTATAATATTAGAATTATCCCTTTTACGTGATGTTTCATCGCTTGTGTTATAGATTTAAACAGAAAAAGTAAATCACGGGTAGAGGGTTTATCTCATTGTACAAGTTAATGAATCAAATTCACGACCTACTGATATAATATTTTTTAACTTATCGTAATTCAATCACTTAACCTGTATTTTACAAGTTGTACTATTCTTATTACTTGTATGGCCACCAAACACATAGCAATGTTGTTTTTGTAGTTAAGATGACTATTTTCTCATATGGGCGTAAAAGGGTGAATTGTTAAGCAGGGTCTCGCTCATCGGGGCCCACTAAAGAAAAAAAATATTATTATTATTATAAAAGTGACCCGTGTGTCTAGAGTTAGAATATACAAATTAAAATTGAAAAACAGAGGAAGAACTCCATTTGTCCAATGCACAGAGAATAGGAATATTTTAAAAAATAAAAAATAAAAATATTATCTCCTCCAAGTCATTAAATAAATACAAAAGTCAGCAGAGCATTGAGACCGTGAGTCTCTCTCACTTGTATTTGAACTATATATTTAATTTAATATTATTACTTTCAAAGCTAAGCCTTTGTGCTACCAACCCACTGTTTTGGGTTACTAACTGCTGAACGCTGGTCTATGACTCTATTAGTCTCATTGTATTCCATTCGTCAAATTATTCTCGCACCACAAGTCTGACCATTTGGAAATCTCTAACTCTTAACTCTTCTGGTTAAAATCAAACCACGGTTCGGGAAGGACAGCATCGTCATTTACGCTTTTGTTACTGCCCTTTTCCATTTTCCGACATACCGTACCGTCCCAACCAAGCTCTCTGTCAGATCCTTGGACTCGTTCGGCACGAAAATCCGTACGTCACCACATTCATCACGTGTTTCCTTCATTTTTTTTTCAATTAATAATTATAATTCAATAAATTAGTTCATGCCAAAGTTGAAATTAGTAAAAATTTTAAATCAAAAACGGAACTGGGTAAAATCAGACTAAATTAAATCGGTTTAGTTTAATTCAGTTTAATCTTTTTAAATCTCTACATATATATAACATGTTTTTGGATGATTGCTCTTGTGCATTTTTCGGTATTCGTGACCTCGATTACGTTAATAAAGATAAATCGCAAGTTGACTTTTTGATTCTTGTTTAAAACGAGAATCGAATTCACAACCTATTAAATTGATACTGAAATATTATTCATCCAACCGTTTGACTTATGTCCTAAAATATATAGCATGCCTTATGTATATATACACAACATTACATAAAGCATGCTGTAATTATGAAATACAATAATATTTTTTGTTGTTGTATTTCGAGCAATATTTGCTACTGTATGTTAAGTATAATGTTGTTAATATTGCTGCAAATATAATAGTATTTATTACTGTATATATAATTGCATAGCTATACATACACTTGTATGTATTGTTATATGATGTGGCACTATTTAAAATTACAAGAATACCCATATGCGCTAGTGGGCTCGCTCACCACGTGAATTACTCGAGAGACTGACATGTGTCAAGTCAACAATCCAGTGCGGAGTCCAAAAGATTTGGACCGGATCGTGAGACCCATTCCATCTTGACTGGAGTTATCGGGAGTCATGCTCACCTATCTTGAGTTTTATCTTGGATAGCTCAAAACGGTCTCACCTATAAAAAATAGAGGTCTTCTCAGTTATAAAGAGCTCTCCAACTTTTACATTTATTACGACTCGCATTTATTCTACTGATTTGAGCGTCGGAGTCTATTCCAAGATATCGTAACCCTATCATTCCATTGTCTTGCAGATTCTATCATCGAGGTCCGACGTCGTCGAGTTTGAGGTACTATTTCCAAGATCCATTTGCAAAAGTGGCACGTGGTGATCGATCTCAAAAACTATCATCATTATATACAACAACAATACAATAAGAGAATTATATATATATAATAATTTATTTGATTTTTTGTCCAAAATTAAGACTAGACTGAGGATCGATTTTTTTAAAATTTTCAAATCAAAGTTGATCTGTCTTGAATCGAACTAAAGTTTGTAGTCTAATTTGATTTGATTTTTCAATATAAACTAAAACATAAACACCCCTATTAGAATTAGACGGTAAGCAATATTTCAGTTAAATTAAATTATTAAAACTGAATTCACCAATTTAAACTGTAGGGTCGGTTTGGTTTTGTTTCTAAATTTTGATAATTTTAATTATTTTAATTTGATTAAGTCTTTGTATTAAAAAAAATTAAAATAATCAAACTGACCAAAATATAATAATAATATTTTTACACTTTGTTATTTTAATTTTTTATTTTTATCAATTTTTTCGATCAGTTTATTTTTTTTCTTAGATTTGTTCGATTTGAAAATTTAACCAATCAGTTTAGTTTAATTTTGTATATAATTTTAATCTATTCAAATTAAATAATTCAGTCAATTCAAGAAGAACCTAATAATATTTGGTGACGGTGGCAAAAAGGGAAATCGGACGTTTACGCGCATCGCGTCCCGGGCGGGTAAAAGACCGCCCAAGTGCGTAGCCGACTCCAACGTCACACCCAATCCCGTCCAACCCGTCAAACTCAAATCTATCTCCCTATTCTAATATATATATATATATATATTATTAATATTTTAACTATATTATTATATACTGTGTGCCAATAGTGTTTTTAAAAAATAAAAGTAGGGAACGACCAAAAAAGACCACCATAATTATCAACTGGTCTGGTGGCGTCGTCAAATTTACAGCGTATATATGTATGTATATATACGCGAAAGGGAGACTGGGAGGCGCCGCGCCGCCGGGTTTCTCTCTCGCGCATTTTCTCGCCTGCTTCCTTTGGAGCTCAGAGAGAGAGAGAGAGAGAGAGTCGGAAGGGAAATCTTCATTCTTACATAAAGCCACGAAAACCCTAGGCCGCCGTTTCTCTGCGTTTCAAGTCCGCTCGCTCCCCCCCCCCCTCTCTCTGTCTCTCGTCCCTAGGTAGTGTGTCTGGTTCTTCTCCTTTTTTCATATGCTTTTCGCTTCAGTTTTTTCTTCTTGTGCCGTTTGGTTCCTCGGAAAATGTAACAGATGAAAGCGGTTGAAATCTGTCTCTCTCTTTCTGCGTTTCATTTGTGATTTTTCGAGTTTGACGGAATGTCTGTTCTCTGTGGCAGCTAACTAACCAGGAAATACTATCTTTGTCAATTCCTTGGGTTGGTGTTCCTTTTAAATTGACTATGTGAATTGGTTGTTTGCGTGCAGATTGCTTGGGGAAAGAGCTTACGAGCGCACAAATCTTGCAAATACGCTGCATTTGTGTGAAGTAGGATTTTTCTTTGATTGGATCTTAGAATCATTCTGTTATTTTGTTGAAATAACTTGATTTGTTTAACCTATTAGCCCGTTGATAGAACATTGAAAAATTCATTGTCCATAAAGAATGGCAACTTCAACACATTTGTGTGGGGTCAAAACTGTCGGCCCTGCTTTTTCGGCCAAACATTTGCATTCCCGACTTCTGTGGTCGCAAAAGGATCTTCGTTTTGCTAGCTCTCTCGCTTCAGTTTCTGGATTTTGTAGCGTGGCTGTAAAGAATTATTGCACCAGTAGGGTTTTAAGACTGAGTTGTGAGGGCAAAACTACTGATGTGCTTGAGAGGAACAAAGCTGAAAATCAAACCTGTGATGGGGTCTCAAATGAACTGACATGTGTCATGAAGTTTGGTGGCTCATCAGTGGCTTCTGCTGATAGGATGAGAGAGGTTGCTGACCTTATTCTTAGCTTCCCAGAAGAAAGACCTGTGGTAGTTCTCTCTGCTATGGGGAAGACAACTAACAAACTTTTATTGGTATAATTTTTTCTTCGTTTTCAAACTTTTTGTTTGGTTTATTCATTATAATTTTCTATGCTATTTGAATAAGATGCTAACTGGAAATATGCATCTACCAGGCTGGAGAAAAGGCCGTCGGTTGTGGTACCTCCAATGTATCTGACATTGATGAATTGCTTTTTGTGAAAGAATTGCATCTCAGGTTGGAAATGTTTTGTTTATGCCCCCCCCCCACCCCCAATCTGGATGATCAATTTATGAGTTGTACTTTATGCATTGGACCTGTTCTTATTGGACATAATTTTGGATTGATAGGACTGTGGATGAGCTAGGGGTTGACAGATCCTCTGTTTTAAGTAAGTTCCTTTTGCAAAAAGATTCAATTGTTCTATTTTGATGTTATTTTTTTTCTTGAGTTGTCTAGTTTTCTTAATATATCTATTTTCTCAATACAACTGGATTTACAAACTTCTAGTTAACTTGTTACTTTAATCCAATACCACCAGGCATGCATCCTACCATTTTCTCTCTTTTGGGTTCATGAGGAAACATGGGTGATTTTATTTCTATCATTTCTCTGGACTATTAGCGGAAGTTTAGACCTTAGACCACTTCATTTATGAGAGAATTACAATAAAAACAGGACCTATTGATAATGTATGCATAATAAGATATATGGTGCATAATAAGAGTTGATGAAATGGAACAATTAGTTAAAAAAAGAGGTAGAGGCAGACCCAAGAACATTTTGGGAGAGACATTAAAGTTTGATATGAAGTGTATGGACCTCAATAAAGATATGACAAAAGACAGAAATACATGTAAGTCTAGAATTCATGTAGCCGACCCCACATAGTGTGGGATAAAGGCTGGATATGTTGTTGTTGTTGTTATTTTTTGTATGAGTACTAAACCTCAAGAAACAGATGGATGTACCAGCTTTATTGATCTCTTGTTATGGTTCTGCAATAGTATGGATCACCACTGATACCTGTAGGTATAGCCATTTATGAAAAATAGGTAATGTTTGCAGCCTGTTCCTTTTCTATAGAATGTGAAATTTCTCTACTTGTGTAAATTTGATTTGTCCAATATCTGTATAGAGGTTGTAATTTTTTGTGTCTTGTCCAGCAGCTGTCCAGATGATCTTTGTGTGTTCATACTAGTTTTTTTTTTTTGTTATGATGTTGTTGCTTGTGCAAATATTACAGCACACTTAGAGGAACTGGAGCAACTTCTGAAGGGAATTGGTCAAGTGAAAGAGTTGACCTTACGCACAAAAGACTATTTAGTCTCATTTGGGGAATGCATGTCAACAAGAATTTTTGCTGCATATTTAAACAAAATTGGTGTTAAAGCTCGTCAGGTATGTTGTCTTATCATTTCCAAGACCCTACAGTCTTAGAAGATCTGTATCTTCCAAATGGCTGAGGAAATGATTTAGTTAATTCCATGCCGAAGAAAACTGCCAGACCTTTGATTTTTGCTACATATTTAAATAAAGTTGCTGCATATTCTGGGTTACGTGCATTCCTCAATTGAGACTATTTTGTCTCATTTGGGAATTGCATGCATGTCAACCCAAATTTTTTGCTGCATATTTAAATAAAATTAGTGTTAAAGCTCATTAGCAGAATTTGGGTTGACATACACTCCCTAAAGGAGACTAAATAGTCTCATTTGGGCAGTGCATGTTAACCCAAATTTTTACTGCATATTTAAACAAAATTGGTATTAAAGCTCGTTAAGTATGTTCTCTTCCTATCATTTCTAAGACCCTACAGTCTTAGAAAATCTATATTCTTCCAATGGCTAATAAAATGATTTACGTTAATTTCATACTGAAGAAAACTGCCAGACATTTGATTTTTATTTAGCCTTGTAGTTACTTTGAATTTTAACCTATCTACAATCCACAATGCTCGGTATGTTACATCAAGATTTCTTCCAATTATTCTTCAATATGAAGAATACCACATTTCTTGTTATTAATTATCCAATTACTATGTGTTTTAGTAAGAAACAAAGACTAGACACTAAATGATTATTTCTTAATTTGTTTAATGAAAGCCATAGTTGCAGAAAAAAGAAACTTGTTGGAACATCCACTATGAGGTTGAAAGGCTGTTGTTTCTGGTTTAATGAACTCTATTTGAACATGGATTCTGTCATTGCTAGTTGAGTTTCATAAAACTAGCTGAATTAACCCCATCTTAATTTTCATTTGGACATTGCATTTGGCTAATTCAATTGACCGTAGGCATCTCCTGCTGCTAGACTTTCAAATTATTGGTTAAGAATTCTAAATTGTTTTAGTTGACATATATGTATCACTTACATTTTTTGTTTACCTTTTCTGCTAGATAAAATACCTATTGTGTATTTAGATGTGTATCTCTAATGATTTTCCTTGTTATGACTAATCATTAGGCTTTGTATTGTTTTGCAGTATGATGCATTTGATATTGGTTTCATAACAACAGATGACTTTTCAAACGCTGACATCCTGGAAGCAACTTACCCAGCTGTTTCAAAGAGGTTGCTTGGTGATTGGATTAGTGATCCCGCAATTCCTATTGTTACAGGCTTCCTTGGAAAGGTCTTTCTTCCTGTGACTGGCATTGTAGTTTTCAATTTTGGAGTAGTCATTATTTGGTCAACCATTGTCCATTTGAGGGATTGCAGTTATGATATTTTAACCATCATGATTGCAGGGCTGGAGATCCTGTGCAGTGACTACTTTGGGGAGGGGTGGTAGTGATCTGACGGCAACAACCATTGGTAAAGCACTAGGGCTGCGAGAAATTCAGGTGACTGCCTCTGCTAATTATATGTGTAGGTTAAAAGTTGTTAGTATATCTGCATATGTACTCAATGCATAGATAAATCTCATTATCCCCGTTTCTGGTAAGTACTAAAAATAAAAATAGTTAACTTTATGTGAGCACGCAAAGATGCATAGAACAGTGTTATATAGTTAGTCCCATGGTGAATTTTTCAAAAAAACTCATTCAAGTTCTAGTATCTCGAATTTTATGGTTCAAGTATAACATTTCTAAAGAACTAAGAACCTGTTTTTTAATCAATTATAGGTGTGGAAGGATGTTGATGGTGTTCTCACGTGTGATCCTAACATATATCCAGACGCAGAACCTGTGCCATATCTAACATTTGAAGAGGCTGCGGAGCTTGCATATTTTGGTGCACAGGTAGCTTTCTATAGTGCTAATCCTCATACTGCGCTGTCAAAAAATACCATTGCTTGTATGCATTTTTCTTGAGTAGGCACTAGTTGTGAGTTGTGCTTGCAAGCAGCCTTTGCTTACATGCATATTTTGGCCTGTACTAGAGTGGATTTGTTGTTGAATCTTGACTGAGTGTTTCCATAAATGGATTTAGCTTCATAGTTAAATTTAGAGGTCCAAGACTCCAAGTTCACAATATGATTAATACAAAAAAAGGAGTGTCTTGCCAGAAAAAAAAATAAATAAATGAAAGAGAGAGAGAAAAAAAGGCATTAAATTTCTGAGAACAGCCTTCAGTTTTAGTTGAAGAAATCCTTGGATTTGTTCAGGAAAATATTTTGATCTTAACCTTTTCATAACGCTTAAACTCAACCATTTGAGAACTGCTGCTCCTAAGTTGGCCAGACTTCTGTTCTGAGAATGAAGATCCAGTTTCGTGTATTTGAACTATTGCCTGTAGAATTCTGCTTGTGGTTAGGACTTGGGAAATGCATATTAAAAGAATTGTTGGGTTCTACTAACTTCTGGCTGAAAGGTTATCTTTTTCCTTATTGGGCATTTAATTATTCCTCAAACTATACTTGCCTTTCTCTTGTTGAAGTTACCTCCTTCTTTTGCTTATCACACGCATGTTCTTCTCAAAAATTTACAGCCTCTTTGTTCTTCTCTTTCTTGTTGTATGTAACTTTTGATGATCCCACAAATGTGTAAAGCCTTGATGCATTGTGTAAATCCTTAATGCATTGGAAGTTATTGCTTGTTTTGCCAGAGTTTTGACTGTATTGGACGTTACTTGAGTGAATTGATAGTTTACTAAGTAAAAGATGAGCTTGTCAGATGCATTCTTTCTGTACTTTTACAGGTCCTGCATCCACAATCCATGAGGCCAGCAAGAGAAGGTGATATTCCTGTTAGGGTTAAGAATTCTTACAATCCTAAGGCTCCTGGTACTCTTATCACCAGAGCAAGAGATATGAGCAAGGCCAGTACCAGCATAATCTGCAGAAAACTTATTATTTTGTATGGAACTTATAATCAACTAACATGTGCTTTTCTGATTCCAGGCAGTACTGACTAGCATTGTCTTGAAACGGAATGTCACAATGTTGGATATTGCTAGCACCCGCATGCTTGGTCAATATGGCTTCCTAGCCAAGGTGAAGGGTCAATTACTATTTTCAGTACTTCTTGCTTTTCTGAGCTCTAATTTGCTATATACATTGCATTGGCACCGTGCAGGTATTCTCAATCTTTGAAGATTTGGGAATATCAGTGGATGTTGTAGCTACTAGTGAAGTTAGTATTTCCTTGACATTGGATCCTTCAAAGCTCTGGAGCAGGGAACTCATCCAGCAGGCATGCGTATGATATCTTGCTTGATTTGCAGTATTAGATTTATTATTGTACTCTCTTATTGCTACATATTTCATCTAGCTTTACTCAGAATTATATGTTATCTGGACAGGAGCTTGATCATGTTGTGGAAGAACTTGAAAAAATATCAGTTGTGAATCTCCTGCAGAACAGATCAATCATATCTCTTATTGGCAATGTTCAGAGGTCATCGCTGATATTAGAGAAGGTACTTCTTATCAGAAAATAGTAAAAAACAATGATTTTATCAAGGTTTTGTAGAAAGAATACTGTTGCAATCATCTTTGGTGTGATGTTTTATGTTTTTGGTGGGATTCCACATGTCCATTCATTCAGCATTTGTCTGGATTGCCCTTTTTCTTGCAAGTAATTTTCTCCCCCTTGTCCGCTTGCAATCCTCATGCTCCTTCCCTTGGTGATATTGAATATCCATCGTCTACAACCCCTTGTCTGTATGTATTATGGGAGATACAAAATGTCTTCTATTTCTTAGATTTCTGGGAGATACAAATGTTTTCTTTTTACTGAATGATAACTCAGTAATCTTATCACACTTCTGGATCAGAATTTTTTTTGTTTAAATTTCCTGTTGAAAATGTATTTAACAATCGTTTAATTTTTTACATGTTAATTACCATATGGTTCTCATATCAACTCCTGTTTCTTGATGCATTTTATGCCAGGTATTCTGCGTTCTTCGTGCCAATGGAGTCAATGTTCAGATGATCTCTCAAGGTGCATCTAAGGTAACTAGCCGTTACCCTTTGGATTCCCTTGCATTTGTGGCATAACTCAGTTCAGAATCCAAGCTGCACCTTTTAATCCAATCACAGAAAACTAGATTCTCAATTAATTTTTTATTTGTTGCACTCTCATCTGGTATCTCAAGTTTGAAACCACATTATTATCTCCAATCGAGTACTTGCATGGATGCGCAAACATTGGTTGTGTTGGAGAACACAGTAATCAACATTTTGATCGCCTTTGCTCTTGCTTCCGACCAGGTCAACATCTCATTGATCGTACACGACAGTGAAGCAGAACAATGTGTGAGGGCACTCCACTCTGCATTCTTTTCAAGTGATATCTCAGACCTAGAAGTGGAATGCAGGTCTCAGAATGGATCCAGTTGAACTTTGCCCAACCGATATTGAGCTGACTTGCTTGTGGGTAAACCCAGTGTCATGTCTCCTCCAAATCTGGTTACATGTCATATTGAACCTGTGGGTGTGGTTGTCTCTCATATCACTTGCCATGATACCAATATCTATATATGTAGTATTATGTTAGCCATTTTTTGAGATATCCTATATGATATGGGAGGCATAGTTTGTGCATGAAAAAGCCTGATCCTGTGTTTCTTCTTTAAATTTACACTGTTAACCGTTACTGATTCAAGCACCGGGAGGCTTTTTTAATATTCCTGCAAAGGCTGCGAGGAGAAAGGCTCCCCCCCACCCCCTTCCCCCTGCTCGGTTGAAGATTCTGCAAGTGTTTGGCCACAGTGATAGTGCCCATCCATATAGTTCAACGTAGCGTTGTTAGGTGAGATTGGGTGCATAAATTTTAGATCTCAAGTGTTGTAGAATTCATAAGGTTTAATATGACAAGTTTTATGCTAATTGTTGGTTACTTAATACAATGCAATACTCCTCCTTTATATAGGCCCGAGACCTTTTTTGAGTTTGGACTAGCCATAAGGATAATTAAATGGATGTCTCTTAAGGTTAGGCAAAATTAACCCTTTTAACGGTTAGATAATTGTGGTTAAATTTTGTGATATTCCCACAATGTTTTGGCCCTCTCTTTTGTTTTGGCAACATCATCCTCTCTCCACTCTACACCCTCTATCCGGTAGGTCCCTTTCTCTCCACTCCTCTCGTTCTCTTGATTTGGTTTCCTCCCACGATGGTGGACCATAGCATAGAAGGAGCTTAGCTGACCATGGTTGTTGGATTTTACTCCTTTCTCTCTCTCCCTTAAAATATACAAAATTAAAAAGGTTGCTGGCTGGCTGACTGATAATCGTTCAACATGACTTGTTGCTTGCTTGGAACCCTAATTGGGGTTTGGTGGTTAGCCATATCCAATGGAAGTAGGCATTCATTTTTTATGATGGGGGCATGATGAATTAGAGTTAATTTCACAAACATTCAATAAGACATGCACTTTCAACACCTTCTATCTTGGTTCCTTGCACGTTTACATTACACATACTTTTAACATAGTATGTATTGTTCTTGTTGCCCATGTTATGGGAGATGATGCGTACGTTGTCATTATGAACATCGTGCCTAATTACTTATCAAATATACAAAATATGTAACATAAATCTTCTTCTTTGTTAGTATGTATAAAACTTGACACATTGAATGTGCACTAATGAACATTATTACTTAGTAAGGGTGGTTTAAAAATTATTTTTGTACATGTTATGTCATGAAATGCAACACTTGTTTGTTCACGGAGAGTTACTTTTAGTTAAATTTATTTATTATACCCATTATCTGTATAATTGAGAGGGTCTTGGGGTCATTGTGAATGCTTTCTGCAGGAAGGAAAAATTGTCACCCTTAACCCCGATACTTTCTATAAGCATAGATTTTCATGAAAATCTTAGAAAGTAACTGACGAGGGAAAAGTTTCGAAGATAATAATTATCTTGATGTTATTGTGTGAATTAGCCAGTGGATGAAGGACATGTGTCTGCTAAGGGACAATTGAGAGTTATCACTTGGTTTAAGCTAAGGAGGACATGTGTCCTGGTTGTCCTATAGAATATTTGGAAGTCCAAATCCAAGCTGGGCGAGCATATCTCGGTATCGTCGATCTCCTTGATTTCCTCGAAACTTTGTTGTCTTGAGATTCTTGAAGATGATGGGCATATCCATTCCTCCTAAGATCATGGTTTCTAAATTAAGAGGATTATTATCTAAAAGGCTAGGAAAATAACTTCTTATCCACTCGTGGAAGCAAACTCAGCAACAAATCTTTCTGCAATATCGAGGAGATTCTCTCTAATGAAAAAGGGAGAAACTCTTATTTTCAGGGAACGACTCTCACTCATAAATATGAGTGAATTCACACAGATAGAGGGGATCAGTTCTTTTGTTTTCTACTAAAATCTCTAATTTTGATAAACTTGTGAACTGACTTGAGCGTCAAAGTGATTATGAGGGAATGAGCTGTTGACTATTTTTGTAAGTATTTGGTCCGAGACAAAGATGGTGATCGTTCCCACATCATCATTAACTTTAATGCATATAATCTAAAAACTAAATTATGTGGGCATTTAATCGACTATGCAAATTCATGCACCCTTTTAAAACTAACAAGGTAAGGAAACACCCTTACCTTCTTCAAGAAGTGTTTGATTGTTAGTTCATTCCCTTTTACTTGATTCAAATCAACCAAATTAATCGACTTAAGATGGCATGTGTTCATTCATTCATTACACCACAGCGGGCGAGCCTTCTATTAACCATAAAATTGTTTTTCAAAGGTTTGAATTGTACAAGTAAAGTAACTCCTCAAAGCCCAGAACTCAGAAGTTCCAGGCACCCACTGGGTTTAATATAATTAATTAATTAAATTTAACAGTTACCTATAGTTTCCCGTTAAAAATCTTTTTCGTATTTTCTTTTTCCCATTGTATGTTTCAACCCAATTCCCAAAAACAAATGTCTCGTATAAACTTTTGTCGTTAAACAGCCAAAACTTTAACCAAATTTGAAATTATTCAGTACTTGGATAAATGAATTTTAAATTTGAATATTTTAAATAATATCGTTTTCAAATTAATCTATTTAAATAGATCACATATAAATTTTAATTTGATGTAGTCATGTCTGAAATTATTTCGTTTTATTATTTAAATAAATGAACTTGAAATTTGACTATTCTAAGTTATTTGAATTAATTTAACCTTTTCAAATTATTGTCACCTTAACATAGTCATGAATTTCTTTACTGAAAATCTTATTATAAAGTTGTTTAAACTCTTTAAGAAAGAAAACAATTAAATGGTAGAGCAATTTTGATATAAATATTTTGATATTTAAACAGACACTCAACTTTACTAAACACTTGAATGCAATATTAAAATTAGTATTAAAGACTCACTCTTTCTGAAATGAGGGAATGGATCATGTTGTTGGTACTCCTTGAACTATAAAAAACTGTTGAAATAACAAAATTACCTTCACTCAAATTGTAAAACGCATTTCATTCTTTTTTCTATCTCTCTCTTCACTAAGTGATCATGGCTGCCTCGTTTCTCATCTCCTCTCTTCTCATGGCTACCTCTAGCAATTGCCTATTGTCGCCATCCTATCAACTCGCCTTTTACATATCGATTGTCGCTGAGGATGTAGCGACGGTTAGCAAGAAGCGAGGTAACAACAGCGATATGATGACAATGACAAGCAATTGTTGGAGGCAATCATGGGAAAGAGAGAGAGAGAGAGGAAAAAAGAGATGACCATTGTCACTGGGCAAGAGGAGAGAAAGGAAATAGAAGAAGAAGAGGGGAAGGGCGTTTTGTAATTTTACAATTTAAGTAAGGGTAATTTTGTCATCTCAACTCCTTTTTGTAGCTTATGATGTACTCTAAGGAGTACCAATAATATTTTCCTGAAAGAATATAGGAGATCTATTTTTTTTTGCAAGATTCTTGAAAGAATTTTTATATATTGAAATTATTTGATTTGTATTTTATTCAAGACCTCTCAAAAAGAAAGAAATTTATTGTACAAGTTCATGTGGACATAAACTCCGAAACTCGATTACAATCTCCAAGAGATTATTATTAGTCTCCCATTCTGGGAGACTAATAATAGTTTCTAGGATTCTTTTAGTCTTTGAGAGACACAATTATATTATAAGCGAATCAAATTTTCAGGAGACATTCAATCTTTCAGATATTATTTTTGGCCTAAACTGATACTTTGAATTCTTGAATTTTTTTGTTTTTTTAGTAAACTTTTGTTTATAACACATCACAGATAATTTCAAATTAAACTATTTCTCTTTATCATTTGTATCTACAATTAATTGTAAAAAAATTAATTTAAATTAAATTAATTAAATAAAATCAATCTTCCTCCCCACTCCCCTCTATATATACACGTGTTATTTATTTTTATATAAAAATAATAAAAAATAATTTTTTATTATATTTAATTTTTTAAAATAATTTCTTAAAATTTTTTTGTTCAGATTTTATATTGATCATACATATGCAATTACCTTCTCTTATGGATCTATTTCTTGTAGAGTTGGTAAATGGGTCGGGCAACCAACCTCTTAACCCAGGCTAATCTAGTACTGTAGCAAATGGATTGACCCAGCTCGCCCCAAGTTTACGTGTTTTGTGGCCTGCGGTCTGGCTTGACCACCAAAAAGGCACAACCCAACACGATCTATTTGGCCCATTTCGTTTATTTATGAAAATTATATATAAAAAAATTAAAAATTACACAAAAATAAAAAAAATTAAAAATCATAACTTATATGCGTTTTAATTTTTTAAGCACATAAAATTAATAAGATAATTGAATTCAGTCTAAATTTGACAATTGATTGTAAAAATTCAACACATAAAATTATAAGCACAAAAAAATTCGACAATCACTTATAATTATTTATAAACATATTTTTAAAAATATTTATTACATTTGAAAAAAAATAAAAAAATAAAAAATATATTAAAAAATTAAAAATTAATAGCCTGCGGCCTGACCCGGCCCATCTCCCTTACTGTCTAAATTTAACCCCGCCGATGAAATAGGTGGGCCAAGTGGGAGACCGGCCGGGCATTTGCCAACTTTAATTTCTTACCTTCCGCCGCTAAGACCCAAACCCTATATATATACATATATATATCTAACAAGACGGACCGAGTTAGGGTTTTAGTTAGCCGACGATGGCGTGCACGATCGATTTCAGATTTCTCGACGAAGGATTCGGCGGCAAAACCTACAAGAGAAAGAGATCGGAGAAGGCGGAAGAACTCAATGGATCCAACCAAGCACACAAGGACGCCACCATGGACGTCGACGATGACAGCAACGAAGGTGCTCCCCCGTCGTCGAAGAGACAAGCGGTGGCATCTTCCGATAATCCCGACCGACCGACGGCGGCGTTCGGGAAGCCGACCTACGACGGAGTGATTGCAGGGAAGATGTCCAGCCGGAAGTGGAAGGAGCCACGGACTCACCGGTCGTCGGCTATGAACGTGAGCAAGAAGAAGACGACCTTCGAGCAGCGGATGAAGGATAAGGAGATAAAGAGGGCCTACAAGGAGAGGATGACGGAGCTGAAGGAGGAGATAAGGCAGAACAAGGTGGAGAAGAGGAAGCAGAGAGAGGAGAGAGAGAAGAGAAAGCAGGAGAACATTCTGAGGTCGGGGACCAAGTTCCAGAAGATCACCAATCCCAACACGCTCAAGAAGATTGCCAAGTCTAAGCAGAAGAAGCTCCTTAAAGTTGTCCCCGATGAATTGCTCAACAACAACAAAGGCAGTAACCTGAAGAAGAAGAAGAATTAAGTAAACTTGGTACTTCATTTTCGTAGTTTCCTTTTTGTTATAAGAAAATTCTTCTTCTTTTTAGTACGAGGTTCAGTGAGTGAATGCAATTTTGTTGTTTCTTGTCGTCTTGGTGGAAACAGAATTTGGTATCTAATATAGAAATATGGTTTTCTGATGTCTGATTACATTGTAAAATTTTATCGTTAGCTGAAAATCAATTGAATGATTGCGTTAGATTCATTAGTGGGATAAAGACTTGGTATGGAGTTGTTGTTTGCATTTGGATTCATTTTTCTTTATCCGAGCTCTAGGTCTGGCTGTTGTAGAAATTGAAATTCAAGGACCCAGCCTAGATGTTTTGTGCGTTAGAAAGATCAATAAATTCGAAGAAACCATAGTCCTATCTTCCAGTTCTTGGAAAGTTTGAATGGAGCATCTTCTATGTACTCATATGTAGCTGCCAATCTACTTAGCTTGAATCTGGTCTGACTCTGAACAAAATCAATGGAGTCTAGTTAACTGCTTTCCTATTGACAGCAGTTCCAAATTGTTCTTGTTGGCTCTTAAGATCTAACAGATGCTGCCTTCTTAGAGAGTTTACAGTTTTTTGAAGCTCCTGGGATGCATTTTTGGATTTTGTTATTTCACTAACAAACATAATTTATATATATGACACAAGTTTTGGAATGATGTGATTTTGTTATGTTCATTCAATGGGATGAGCCACTGTAATCCTATTAGAAACAGCGAACCAGCTGTTAGGAGTGCAGTTTGGTTCTTAGTTTACTACTTTGTGTTTTGTATGCAAGAATTAGGGATTGTGATGTCAAGACCCTAGGTTTCGAATCGAGGGTTTCTAGTTGACAGTAGAGAAAGAAGAAAGAAAGAGAGAATTTAGAGAGAAAACAGAGAGAAGAATAGAGGGAAACAGAGAATGGGTAGAGAGAAAATGAGAGAACTTAAATTAATTCATTCATGTTATAAATTAGGAGCACTGGCAGCCTTTAAACACACCCAAGAAACCAATCAAATACCTCCTGACACACTCTCAATCACTCTCAATTCACTGGCCAACAAATCACAACACAAACAGATAATAAAGAACAGAAATTTGAAGGCATAAAACTAAACAATAAAGACATACCCAAACCACATGAGACAGCAGATTTATCCTAGTTCAAGCCAATTGAATTGGCTCTACATCCAGCCTCTAAGAACCTCCCGAGAGCAGCCTTTGATTCAGAATGATCACAGTACAAACCCTCACTCTCACAATTACAAGACTTCAAGATTACAAAGACTATTCTAACACACACAGCCTTTTCTCTCTCTTCTTTCTCGTGAGAATGAACAATGCATCCCTATGCCTAGACTGCTGTCCTATTTATAGAAAATAGGGCGTTAACTTCTAGGAACTTATAACTGGTATAGATATTTCCGGTTTTGTCCCTCAACTTAAATCTATTTACAAAGCTGAAAACTGCCTATCTATTCCCCCTAAAATCTGATGCATCCTTACTGTAAATATGCTGGATTTACTTGAGACAACATTCTAACAATTCATAATCCTGGTACAAAGTGGCACAGCCTTATATATGGCTATCCACAGTAGTTATTTACAGTAGTTATTCAGTTATTTGAGGCAGTTATTTGGTTATATTCAGTGTTCTAAAACCTGGCCTAGGCAGCCCCTGGCTGTTGCGATTTTGTGCAAATTGGCACCCCTAGGCGCCGGGCCTGATTAATCGGGCTCAATCGGTGCCTAGGCGGCGCCTCGCTGCCTGAGTTGCCATCGCCTTGCTGCCTGGGTTGCTATCGCTGCTGCCAATCATCCTTCTCAGCCACGTTCGCTGCCTATCTCCCTGCCAGTTCAGCCACTCCGCCGCCAATCTTCTCTTCACTTTCTCTCTCTCGTCACCGCTGCTGCTGCCACCAATTGTCCTTCTCAGCCACATTCTCGCTGCCTATCTCCCTGCTGGTTCTCGCTCTTCTTCCTTCGGTACAATCCGAGGCCTAGCTTCAATTTTAAGCTCTTTCATCATTTGTTTAGCTTCTTTCATCTAATTCTTCAGGTCATGACACATGACTGATGTATGTATCAGGCAATACAGAAATAACAACATTTAACTGACATAAAATCTTATAAATAGTCAAGAAGAGTTCTGTTGCATTTGAATGAATATGATATTTTCCTAGTCTATGCAAAATCCTGCCTGATATGAAAAGGAACAGAGGAGGAAAGCTGGTTGGAGGAATATGTTTTTGTGGGGTTCTGCTGCTGAGTTGCAGCATTATGGAAGCCGTATAAATTTGACTACTACAATTTTACAAATTCTGAAGAGCCATAATCCCCTCTTAGAATCTATTCTTATACATAACATACTGGAAACCAACTAAGTTATGTAATTCATAATATTAGGTTTATGGTGTCATTTATATTCATCATACGCAATTACCTACATGGTATAATCTAAGGAACTTTCAAGGGCTAGTCCTTCTCAGATGCCTTTTGTGTCCCTAGAGGACCAAAAAAAGAAAAAAAAAAAAACTGTCTTGCCGTTTTGGCTCCCTCAATCCAGTCATTATTTAAGATTTTCCTCTAGTTTTGGCTCCCTTAAATCCAGAGATTACTTCAGGTTTTCCTCTATACTTCTCAGCCTCATCAACACCTGCCAAATCAGCCAATGGACAGGCCATGGCATTTTTCCATCAACCAACCTTCCGCCATCACTGGTAATTCTGCCTTAGAAGGTTATCGGTAGAGCTCTTTGTTAGGCCACCTAATGGAGTTCATCTCTTGTCATAATGGTTTATGGTCATATACACCTTGGATTAATTCAATCTAAACCAATTTGTGCATTTTCAAATCCGATTTGGGAATTTGAAATTCTTTCTCAGCTGATTTTGATAATGCTGACACTAACCTGTCACAATCCTAGGGTTTGGCTAGGGTTGTGATAGGAATTAGAAGAGATTTAGGGAAGAGAAGGCAGCAAGGAGGGAGGTTTAGAACTGAATTAGAAAGAGAGATGGGAAAGGAAGAGAAGAAAAAGTAGACGTGAGAGAGAGAGAGAAAATTAAGAGAAGAAATGAGTATATTCAATATCAAAATCTGGATATCTCCATCTGATTACAATAGCCCCTTATATAGGCATAACAAATTGCATAACCCCCCCCATGCTTCTAACTAATTGCTACAATATCACCTAATAAGCCTATTACTACATTACCCCTTTATTTTATTCTTATTACATCATTGACCCTCCTATACTCCTAGGTACATGACAATTCCCCCCGCCTAAAAATGTTTTTTGTCCCCAAGAAACTTATTATCGTTGAGCCACTTCTCTATCTTCATCCAATTCCCACCTTCATTTTCTGTTCAATGTCTTTTTTCCTCTTTATTCTTCTAGGCTTCTTCTTCTTTGTTCTTAGGATTCCAAGACCCAACCCAAACACAATTTGGCTTAGAGCTGCAATAAAAGCAACCCGATTGGCCTCAATGATTTCAAGTTCAAAGCTGTGAGTACTTGATGAATTAGGAGACTCAAGCTTAAAGTCCTCAACATGGTTGTCTAGGTGTCTTATGAATGGAGTTCGGGATGGTTGTTCCCCATGAAGACGTTCTCCATAAATCAAACAAATAAATCCTCCAAAATGATAATAAGGAAAGATATCATTTCTCAAGTCCAATTCTCCCACACTGCCAAAGAAATCCAAATCTTTAGTATCATCTCCAGCCTTGGGTTGGGGCACATAATCAACCCCATCAGTCACCCCCAACAGTGAGTCATCGCAATTAGGGGAAAGTTTTCCAATAGTTTGTGCCTCAATGTCCTCAAGGGATTCAAGAGATTCCTCAGCAATTAAACCAACTGCCCCTGTCTGAAATTCTGCCACATCTTTGTCCCGTTCATTGGAATTTTTTTGAAGTTCACTCTCAACATCTTTCTCCTCCACATCAACAGCCCCTCCTTCCTTGTGTTTGCTGGAATTTCCCTCTAAATGAACTTCTCTTTCAACCATTTCAGATTGTTCCTTTGCCCTTGCTGCCCTATGAATCTCTTCATCACAGATTCCCTTTGGATAATGCCATTCACCACCAATATCATCACCAACGGTGCATTCCTCCTTGATAACTTTGTTGGAATCTATACACTTCTTCCACTCCTCTCCAAGGAACTCCTCCTTGTTAAAATTCCCATGATAATTCTCAAAGAATTCTGCTGGAAAACTATAATGATACTTCTTAGTAAGTATCATTGCAAACTCTTGCAATTGTTCATGTAGCATCCGGCCGAATTCTTGGCTCGATTCATGTACCATACTTCTTGTTGTTTTGTCCAATTGGCTGCTCCCCTCCGCCAACTTCTTTTCCCATGCAGAAGGCTCTTGGCCATACTTCCCCTGATGTCTATCTCCAGCTGAAAATGCAGCATTATGCGGCTGCAATTGAGACCCCATTTCAACTAAAAATGACGAATTTGTCTGCTGCAATTGAGGCTCCCACAGTCTCCTACATGCACTGCTCCTCTTAGCTGCTTTTCACAATCAACATACTTACTAGCAGCCTAGGATTTGATCGGAAATTCCGCGATATAGTGCAGGAAGTCACAGCCTAGAATCGCCCATCCAAATGCGCCTTCCCAATCCACTTCCAGCTCCTCCAAATCTCACGTTTCTGTTGTGCAATTACTTCCGAAACTCGATTGAATCGGCAGCCTTCAGAGTTGCCTCACAAAACCCCTGGAATTTGGATCTATGTTGCCTCCAAATCCGATTCAATTCCTTCCACTTCGGCCCAGAGTTACTGCAATTCGCTGCCAAGCATCACCTCTTGCATCGCCTTTCAAGTTCGCCTAGCTTGTCGGAATTTACGGCCAAATCGTTGGCCTATTCCTCCAATCTCCACAAGTCTCTTCTACCACGGCTTCACTAATTCGCCTGCAACTCAATTCTCAAGCAACTGAACAGCTAGGCTTCAGATCCGATTCTGCCTTATGGCTTGTTGAAGTTTGCCTCGATTCTTGTCCTAGAAGATAACAGAATCTGAAGAAGTATAAAGAGTAGTTTTTTAGGCAGCTTGGGGTTAAGTGTAATTAGTTCATTTTGATGGGGTTAATATGTAATATCCCTAAGTTAGTTAGTTGCCTTATATGTGTCCGCCTCCTCTATAAATAAGAGGGCAAGGCGGCAGTCTAACATAACTCTCTCTCTTGTCAAGTTCTCTTCTCCTATTGTGAGTGTCTTTGTTCTAGAGAAAGTGAGGCATATGTATTATGTTCTTGAGTTTTCTTGGAGTGAACAAAGGGCTGTACTTGAGCGATAGGATTGAGGTAGAGGTTGGGCTTTTGTATTGATCAGTTTCATCTTAATAAAAGGCTGCTCTTGGTGGGTGTTTAAAGGCTGGATGTAGGATTGCCAAAGGCAATCCGAACCAGGATAAATCTGCGCCTAAAGTGTTTGGTTTGATCTCTTTTAAATTCTGTTATTTCCTTTACTGCTGTTCATATATTCTGTTTCTATTTCTCATTGCATCCGAGAGTGTGTGAGAGGGTTTATGAAGAGGGTTTTCTCGCCTAAGGTTGTAATCTAAGAGTCCTAAGGTTAACATGGCTCGTCTGTTGCAGCGTCTCCTGCACTCGCCTCACCTCCTCGATCAACTACCACAATTCGGAAATCAGCAACAAATCACCCTCCGATGGATTGCAGCTTCTCACAAAGGCGTCCGTTCGCGTCACTCACCGTTCGCTTCTCACAACGACTGCTGTCCGCTCCTGCTGTGCCACTCTAATCTGGCTTCAATTTTGGAATCACAACTACGGTGACTCGAGCAAGTAGCAGCGAATCAACCTGCTACCGATTCGACAATCGCTTTCCTCGTCTCCTCCTTCTCGCCCAATCACCGACCACGGTTCGCAACCACTGACTCGGTTTCGTAATTAACCGGAATTGCTTCGCCTACTTGCCAACGACGATCACCGTTGTAGATCGATAGCAAAGTCAGATTCTCATTCCGTCAACTTTCTGTTATTTTTGGAATCGCTTAGCCCAGCCTTGACTTGGCTTCCACTTTGCTTAAGTTGCTTCACCAATCCGCTTCGAACAACTTCTGCGATTCGCGGCTGAGCGTCTACCTTCTGCTTGTTCCCAAGAAAGTCGAACACTCTTCCAGATCACAAGTCGTGATCGCTTGTACCTCAGCTTCCCATACCAGCTGCGCTACTCTGATTTGGACTTCAAGTTCAGCTCGATATCATCGTCGGCCTCTCCCTCGCACGCCACTTCCAAGCAAGACTTATTAAAATTCGCTGCCGTTCATCAACATCCTCAATTTGATACTGCTTTGCTAGGACCGCTTATGATTAACTGAGAATCAACTCTAAGATTGCTCTAGGAGTTGTTGGAATTCACAATCGGAATTGCCTACGCAGCTTCCTGAATCACCTCTTGCTACTTGATCAGTTCCGAGAATTGCTTGCTCTGTATCGCCTCCAAAGGATCAGAATTACGGAATCTGAAGTTGGATCGGAATCTGCGTCGCCTTCAATGTCTCAAGTCGGATCGGATTACGGAATCTACTTCACCTACAATTTTGAGTCGAGAATTGCTAAGGCTTGACGGAATCACAGCCAAGGATTAATTGTCACAAACTAGAATTAATTGAAATCACAGCCAAAGATTGACTGCTCTGATACCAATTGTCACAATCCTAGGGTTTGGCTAGGGTTGTGATAGGAATTAGAAGAGATTTAGGGAAGAGAAGGCAGCAAGGAGGGAGGTTTAGAACTGAATTAGAAAGAGAGATGGGAAAGGAAGAGAAGAAAAAGTAGACGTGAGAGAGAGAGAAAATTAAGAGAGGAAATGAGTATATTCAATATCAAAATCTGGATATCTCCATCTGATTACAATAGCC
Organism: Diospyros kaki; assembly: GCA_036245055.1. Taxonomy (NCBI): domain Eukaryota; kingdom Viridiplantae; phylum Streptophyta; class Magnoliopsida; order Ericales; family Ebenaceae; genus Diospyros; species Diospyros kaki. The sequence goes on from BSEG01000016.1 coordinate 40,595,193, forward strand.
CCTTATATAGGCATAACAAATTGCATAACCCCCCCCCCCCCATGTTTCTAACTAATTGCTACAATATCACCTAATAAGCCTATTACTACATTACCCCTTTATTTTATTCTTATTACATCATTGACCCTCCTATACTCCTAGGTACATGACATAACCCAGCTGGAGATGGGGGCTTCCCCCCCGGGGGGGGGGTGTTTGGTTAATGAAAGGTTCATCCCAAGTTTGCTGACAGTTGTGTGTTTTGTTCTTCATCTCTTTGCTGATCCGTTGAAATCTTGGTTTGAAATAGTAGGACAAGCAAAGGAGGTTTCCCTGAGGAATCTGTGTGATTTGGTTTGTGTGCATGATCCTTGCTTTTGTTCTTGTGGAAACTAGAGTTTCAGGTGATTCGTCAGAGACTACACCGGGGCATTAAGTTTTCGTGGGTATAGGGTTTGATGCTGTGAGTTTTTGTGGTGATGTTAGCTTTTCTTAGTGGACTAGATATTGTTGATTCTAATTCACAATCCATCTCAACCATCAGAGTGATATTGACTGGCTATTTGCTGCTTATCCATGCCAAATCCTGATTCAGATTCCTGAGAGGAACGAGAGGAGCTTTGGTATCAAAAGCTTATAATCTTCCTTAGGCTGGAGATATTATGAAGTGGCTTATCAAAGTGAAAAACAGATGGGGTGCTTCTGTTAGACACAAGTACTGTGAAATATTTGTTTCCTTCTTAAATTCCTGTGGGTTTATCGAGTTTGGGTTTTCTGCGCCTACCTATGCACTTGGATGAAATCCAAGAATGGTCTTATCTCTGTAAACAAAGGGTATAATCAAAACTTGGCGGATAGCCTTTCCAGAATGTTGACTCCAACATTTGCCTAGAACACGTTCTGTTCGAGATCCTTCACTCGACTAAGCCCAGCAGTGCCCATAGCACAAGCAATAGCTTGTTAAGATTTAGAAAAAGCATATGATTCGATTGACTGGAACTCTCTTGGATCAGTCCTCATGCACCTGCAATTTGCGGCAAATTGTTCATCCCTGGTAATGACCCGTGCTTCTGCTGTGGAGTCAGCTATCCATCCTATGGAACGATGAACCCATTGAATATTTTAGTTTGTTTCAATTACATGGTCCTGGAAAACATAAAGCTTGATACCCAGAACGCTAGTTCATCTGTAAACAAAGCTTCTTTATATGTGACAACTATTACAGCAAAATACAAAGTGCTATACACAAAAATAAAGTCTCTAGTATCTTGCTCTGGAGCATGGCTTTGTTCTACTTCTAGTAGACCCCCTTCTGGTAGGAGCGCTCACAGAATTCTCCTCCAAGAACGTCGCAAGCATCTCCTGGAAGTACACTGCAATAACAGATCAGAGCACGCAAAGACAGGTCAGTCTTAAGACTTCCAATTTCAAAATTTTCAATACTCATATATGTAGTTCTTAGAGGCCTTACGTCTTTTGATCATTGTACTCTAAATACTCTCTGTCGACGAGGTCCGCGGCAATCTTGGCCATGTTGTCTGTAGCCTGCTGTCTGGGCTTCACCTCAGGGTACATCTCTGCAAGACAGGTGTCTCCGCCGATGGTTTCACAAGCTTCAGCTGGGAACACACTGCCACAAAGACCGACAAGCTCACACTGATTACACTACTAGCTTTAGAAATGACAAATGCTAAAATTCATGTAGCTGATCTCATATGATGGGGTGTGGGCTTGATGTATTGGTGTTTTTCCCTTCACTTACGAGAAAGAAGAGCTGTAATCGACGGAGGTGGCCTCAGAAGCCACAGAAGCAGCCTTAATGGGAGCAAACCGAGAAGAAAGAGAGGTGGCTAGTGGCTTTGGGACTGAGAAGACTTTGGCTGGTGTGAAGGGGAGGACTTGAGGTGCCAAGCACAAAGCTGCCTGCATCTTGAAAGCTTTTGATGGGTAGTTTTGATTTCAATGTCTAGTTTGTTGATGAATGATGATAAATCAATAGGTTCCAATTTATAGGGTAAATGGGTAAAGGTTGGGGCAAGATATTTGTGGACGTTGTAGATAAGATAAGGGCTTCCTTTTTCATATTGAGTCTGACTTCTAGGATCGAGAAGCTTTCCGGGTTGCCCATCACCTGGGCTTGTCTTTCTACTTTTCCAAAATATCTTTGGCCCAAGAAAAGTTAGAACAAAAGGAAATATCTTTTCCAAAGTGTTTCTTGTACAGACTCACCCGCGTAACTAGTGTCCTTTGGTAAGTATTTTTAATCTTATTTAAAAAAAAAAATTCCCAACTTGAACCGTAAGCATAACCTTTTAGACACAAAAGAGTAGCTTCTTGTCCCAAAGACATAGTCTGGCGATCGTTATGGTCAGAGTGTTACTTTGGAATTGAAACTGAGGATCACTAAATTATCTAATTTTACTCTCACTGTACTCTATAGCCAGTAGATGAAGACGCTCATGATGAAATATTACCTAAAAAAAAAAAAGAATAGCTTGTTCATCAATATTTCACATAAATTTATAATTTTCAACTAATATTAATTACATAAAAACACGTCAATAATATCATTTCTAGTAATTTTAGAATTAACATATTTTTTTAAGTATTGATCAAAGATATATATAATAATACCAAAAGTATTTTTTAAATGATCAGATCAAGTACTAAATTAATAAATGTTTAAAATATGTCCTACGTCTTTATCTTTCAAATATGAATTTTTTAAACTTATTTAAATTTTATCTCCATAACTCAAAATATAAAATTTTCACAAACTTTTTTAACTTTAAATGGATAAATAACACCTATTTACCTCTTTAGTAAATCAACCCATTGCCATCCCTCACAACCACAAAAATTTCACATTAATGCTTTTAACAGTTACCAGGCACCAATTTTACCTACACTACCGAGCCTCGCCCTCATTATACTAGTAATAGTGTACAAAAATTAACCAGTCCAGAAGATGAATTAAGAATAATTTTACGGTATCCTATTGGACATTCACGGTAGGCAACAACAGAAAAGACTGGAGTTAGGCTAAAACATGGACAAGCAGAGGAAAGCAAAATGGCAGATCAGTTGCTCAATCAACTTCAAACATGAACTCTCTAGGACTGGGGCATCTACAGATTATCCGGTCAAGAAAATATGTTTTGCATGGTAAGAACGAAGTTGAATGTGGCAACATCCTCATGTAGCAAACTGAAAAGAATTAAGACAGAACAGAAACATAAAACTAGCATAATCTAAACCTTAAAAAAGAGAAGTGCATGCTATTTAAACAAGAAGTAATGTTCCCAAAAATCTTCAACACTCAGGCAGAAGAACTATTTCAACACAAGGGCATGAAACGCTGAGGTCGGGCAATCTCTGATCTCCTTGACATGTTGGCTAGATCCTATGATCCCACTGCGCTATGGGTTGTACATTTTGACCGGATCATGTTTTGTTTTGATCCAGCAAGGTGAAGGGAATGGTAGTACTAATTCGCAGGGTCTCCATCAAAGAAGCCGTATGATAAATTCTTCAAGATGTGAGGCAAATTAATTAGGGCTTGCCATCAACCAGTCATTCCGTGTGAATATGAGAGGCACTGTTGCGGTTTGATTATGCATCAGATATTGAGGAATGCCTCACACAAACCAGATCATCCAACTTATTGCCATCCATTTTGTATAGTGTGACACTTTGCATCTGTCTGTAGTGATCCTGTGCCTCCTTTCTGAGACTCTCGAATGGCATGACTTCCCATTTACTGTAATTTGAAGACTCTCTGACAGTAGACATGTCTGGAGATCCAGAGATGGGCATACTCTCATCTGGACTCGCAGTGCCCCACACCTTACAGCTACCAAATTGTCCCAACCCACCAGCTTGGCCAGTTTGGCTCCTCTTCAAGCGCAAAGCAGCTGCATGAGCACTGCCTATCATTTCTCGGCTTGGAACATCAGACCAATCTTGCTTCCTCTTTGATCTCATGGGAGAATGAATTCTAATGACCTGAAAGGCAGGAATTCTGGCATACGATCATGTCGTATTTGATAAAATAAAAAATTGTCAACATGTTTACAAAAGAAATCATACATACACCAAGACATTCTAGAAGTTGGTAATAAGCCCGCCCTTGAAGTGGATTGTGCCCTTTCCTTGGTGTAGAGAAGTATCGGGTCCTATGAGATAAATGCAGGTTACAGAGGAGGAACAGAGTTGCTATCAAGACCATAAAAGTTGAACTAAAATATAAAGAACATAGACAAGGTTTCTTTCAGGGGAAAAGAGCAATTACAAAGGTAAACGCACCATTCTGTATAGCCTGGATCAACCGTGAAACCATATATGTCAACAATGTCACACATGGAAAGTCCCAGTTCTATAGATTTCATTCCAGTTCCCTTGGCCCCTCTACGTAACACAATACCCTGGAATAGATAAACTGGATTTGGAATACTCTGCAGATGCACATTGCAACATGTTAGTGGTGCCAAAAAAGCAGCTTCTCTAGCATTCTCCCATGCGCAAGAAATTCAGTTACTTCATTTTCCTGGCACTCGAAAGAAATTTGAATCTAAAATCACATTTAGCTCACTTCATGCAGAAACAGGATGTGTGCTTGGTTGAGAATAATTTTCCAATAAGGTCCAGCCAGTGCTAGGTCTGGCAGGGATATGGATTGTATGGTAAACTTAGGGTTCTTAAATGTCTATCAAAATAATGTCCTAGTAATAACAAGCCTCATCTGTCAACAGGAAACCTCTTCTTTCATGAAGAAGGGACATGTTGGTAAGGATATATTTAGATGCCAAGAGGAACAACATAGGCAACAAGCAAAAGAGGTCAAAGTACTTATTATTATTGTCATTGAATAAATAAAGAGGTCAAAATAGATTCACACAAAAAGATTCATGGAATCAAGCTGCGTTTGTTGAACTAATGATCCTAACAATGATGCTCCAGTGCCCCAAGAGTCTGAATGTATGCTAATGCCACATTAGAAATCAGTTTTAGTTTGACTCCCAAATCATACGTCCTAACTATATTAGCTGTTCTGGGATGCAATCACAATGAAACAACAGCTTTCAGTAAAGTGCAATCAATCATCAAATCAGATCTAAAATATTCATTTGTATTATCCAACAAAATCCTAACTAAATCTGTTTGAGATGCTATCTTCACCTTTATCATTGCGTTGAAGTCCCTGTGGGTCACACTTTTGATAACAAGGACTTCATCAGCTGCAGAAAGAGAAAGGTGGTAAGATTAGCCATAAAAATGTGCAATTATACCATGTGACTTAGATCAGAAAAACACCAAAATTACAAATCTGAATTGGAAATAAAAGATATATAGAAATACTCAGATTTTGCATTGCTCTGGCACGAGGAAATAACCCCAAAATAAACAATTCCATTTCTAACCAATATTAATAGAAAACAGTAAACCATAGCCATTAGAAGACATGATTCAGAATGTCTTTACACTTTTATTCCAAGAAAAGAAGAAAAATCTAGAGATGCAAAGCAGACACAAAATATTACATCATCATTTCCTGATGAACAAGAATGAAATGTATTTGAATGAAAATAAATGGAAGTAAGTATGATAATGTAAACAAGTGGCATAATTTTCCTAGGTCAGGGGGTGGGGTTGGGGTCATGGATCACAGGTTGTCAAGTTCAAGGTTCAGGTGTTTGGGATTTGGGTTTATAGGGTTAGGGTTAATGTGTTACTACACTACTCATTGAAGAATGACTATTTAATTGGATATTTAATCATTTTAAGAACATCACCAATTATATAAGCTCATAACTGTAAAACGATGTTTTAGACCCTGTTAAGTACCATGGTAGTTCTTGTTCCTGCCTTGGAACAATCTGGATAGCATAATTGGTGATTAGTAGGACTTCTCAAAGTCCTTTCTGATCTCAAATTCCTCTTGAAAGAAAATACACACACACACACACATACATATTCAGTGAATTGAGAATTCATTGGAACCACACACTAAAAATTTACAGGCCATATTTGAAAAGCCACGAATTGTGACTTCCAGAATGGAATTAAACTCAACCAACATTAAGTATTATTTTATTTTATTTTTCATTTTACCAATGGTTTTTGTCATAGACTACCTGTAATACCCTATTCATAAAATTACATACCCAACCTATAAATAACAGTTCACAAACATCATATTTGTCATTCTAGAACATTTGGAGGCACAAAACTGCTAATCAACCATGCTGTTACTTCAGTTTTGAGAAGGTCAGATGAAACCAATAGGAACACATCTTGACCTCTCAAGGCAGATTACACTAAGGAGATGCCCTCGAATGTTTGTGTGGTTGGCAACTCGAAAAGTTTTATCCCATGGTATTTTTGAATAGACTAGAAAGGATAAATAAGGTTACATACATACATATATATATGTGTGTACTTGTATATTATAGATGGAATATGTAGAAGAGAAGCTGTCAATCATTAGAGACACTTAAGGAAGAGGTAAATATTCTACCACTCAGATTATAACTTGCAGTCGTGTTTCCATGTTATACAAGTTGGTTTCATGGTATCAACAATGTGATAGAACACAACCATATCAATTATCTTCATTCATCACCATTCCATTAAACTTTTCCACATGAAAATGATGTTGAAACTTTATCTCATTATTTCCTCAATAGGGTCACATTAGGGAGGGCATCCGGCATGAAATTTTGCCACATTGTTCTTTTGCATGGATTAGTATTGTTAATGTAACTTTTAGAAGTCAATTGGCATTATGAATGTTGTGCCCCTTATTTGGTTAAGATAAGGTGCACTTGATGACCATGAATCAGATTTTTTTTTTTTTTGCTAAGAGAATCAGATTTTGACTTGGCCATGTGTTTACAATGTTTGGGTTATATATCCTGATGGCCATTTCTCTTAACATTTATTTTATCATTTATGATATTGGTTTATATAAACTCTCATTTGCATTGTCTATATTGTAATTCAATTATAAATGATACATGCCATATGATGAATCCCCTGATTCACATTTTTGAAAAACAATGCACAGACAAGAGACACATGCAAAGAGAGATATGACGTTTCTGTTTCGTATGTCTAAAAAACAACTCCCTAAGAGAATAAAACTCATGTAACTGTCAGTACAATGATTCATCCCGATAATCGGAATGATGACTCCAGATTAGTACTGTAGAAAGAATAAAATATTGTGTATATATTCTATCTTATTTTTTTAACACAAGTGTATACATATAGAAAGTGGTGTATTATACACTAATACCTTCATTTATACTATTCAACACTCCCCCTCAAGCTGGAGCAAATATATTGAATATGCCCAACTTCGTACAAATGTAACTCACATGAGGACACAAATGTAACTCACACGACGACCTCAAAGAGACTTCGTGAGTAAATCAGCCATGTGGTCATTGGAGCCCAAAAATGTTGTAACTATATCTCCAGAGAGCACTTTCTCTTTAACAAAGTAAAAATCAACTTCAATGTGTTTGGTTCTCTCATAGAAAACAAGATTAGAAGCAATATGCATGGCAGCCTGATTGTCACAAATTAATTGCATAGACAACCTAAAAAACTCCTAATTTCTCAATTAATTATTTCAGTCATATTAGCCCACATGTCAATAGGGCCATAGCCTTAAATTCAACTTCTGCACTGGACCTAGCAACAACACTTTGTTTTTTACTCTTCCAAGAGACAAGGTTGCCACCAACAAATACACAGTATCCAAATGTGGATGATGTCACTAAGAGATCCTGCCCTATCAGCATCTATATATTCGACAATCTAACGGCGCACATGATCTTGATATACAATATACCTTGACCAAGACATCTTTAATATAGTGTAGAATACGAATCATTGCATCTCAATGATTGCCACAAGGCAAATCTAAAAACTGTCTTACCACACTCGCAACAAATGCAATATCAAGACAAGTGATTGCCAGGTAATTAAGTTTTCCAACCAACAGATGGTTGCATCTGAGAATAGAAATGGGCTTTCCCTGTCTTGGTGACAATTGATATTCAAATCCATAGGAGCATCTATTGGTTTACACCCAAGCATCATTGTCTCCTCTAGCATATCCAAGGTGTACTTCCTTTGAGAAATATAAATGCCTTACTTTGATCAAGCCACCTCAATACCCAAAAAATATTTCAAGGGACCTAAATCCTTAGTCTGAAATCGTCGTTAAAGACGTCCCTTCAACTCAGTAATACTAACATCATTATCCCTTGTGATCACAATATCATCAAAGATATACCACCAAAAAAATGTGGCGGCTAAACTAAGAGCAATAAAAACAAAATGATTAGCTGCACTTCGAGTTAACCCAAACTCAAGAACAATTGAACTAAATCTACCAAACTAGGCCCAAAGAGACTGTTTTAGGTTATATAAGGATTTTTGAAGGTAACACAACAACTCGAACTCCCCTTGAGCAACAAAGCCATGAGGTTACTCCATATACACCTCATCTTGTAAATCACTATGAAGGCATGCATTCTTTATATCCAGCTGATGAAGAGTCCAATGAAACATAGCAACAAGGGATAAGAAGAGGCAAACTGAGGAGATCTTAGCAATAGGGGAAAATGCGTCTCCATAATCAAGGCCAAAAACCCTATTGTATCCTTTGGCAACAAAGTAGGCCTTCGGGCGATCAATCTGGCCATCGAGACCAACTTTAACAATATAAACCCAATGACATCCAACAATTGACTTACCTTGTGGAAGAGGAACTAAGTCTCAAGTCTCATTGGAATGGAGGGCAGACATTTCTTTGACCATAGCATCTCGCCACCCCAGATTGGATAGGGCTTCTATAACAATTTTAGGAATAGAGATGGAAGACAAAGAAGAAACAAAGATAGAATATCTAAGGGACAAAGAATGATAATTGACAAAATGGGAAATGGGATGTAGAATATTGAACAACAAGTACCTTTATGCAGAGCAATAGGTAAGTCAAGGTCAAAAGCAGAGGAGGGGCAACTAATCGGCATGGAGGGTGAGTTGAGCAATAACTCAACTAGTCTGACAACGATGGGTTCTGCAAATGGGTCCAAAAGGAAAGGATGCTGCTAATAAGTTTGAAGATCGAGGTGATCAAGGCAAGATGAAGATTGCGGTGAAGGAGGAAAGGAAAGATTAAGAAAAGGAACAGGTAAAGGTAAGCTAGCAGACACAAACTCAAAACAACTTTAGAGGGGGGAAGAAAATAAGGAGATGACTCAAAGAAGGTAACATCAACTGAAACAAAATAGCAACCCAACTCAAGAGAGTAACAACTATAACTCTTTTGAAGACGCAAGTAACCAAGAAAAACACATTTGACTAAATGAGCCAACAACTTATCATGACTAGGAGCAAGCTGGTGGACAAAGTAGGTACCTCAAAATGTACAAGGGAGAGAATGCAGGTTAACTTGAGGAAAAATAATAGTGTGAAATCTAGTCATTAAGGACAGACGAAGGCATTGATTAATTAACAAGCTATTAAGACAACATCATCCCAATACTGGAGTGGAACATGCATATAAAGAAGTAGCGTGTAGGCAGTCTCAATTAAATGATGATTCTTTTCTTCAACAAACCATTTTGCCATGGGATGCCAAGACACGAAGTTTGGTGAAGAATCCTTTTGGATTTTTGATAGGATTTAAAATGGTGTTGACAAATATTCAAGGGAAATATCACTACGAAGAACATGGATAGACACATTAAACTGAGTTTGAATTTCTACGCAAAATGTAGTGAAGACAAAAAATTTGAATGATTTTTCATTAAATAACAACCGTATAGTTTGGAAAAATCATCAATAAAGGTTACAAAATAATGAAAACCTTGTTTTGAACTAACACAACTGGGACCCCAAACATTTGAATGGACAATGAAAAAAGGAAAACTAACACATTTATTCCCAACTACGACTATGTTTCCCAAGTTAACAAGACTCACACTCTAAGGTAGGAAGAGGAAGGTATGAAGACGAGATAGACTAGGAACCATCTTCTTGAGGCTTGGTAGAGATGGGTGCCCTAATCGACATTGGACCTATAGTAGTGAAGCAGTAGTCGTGTAAACTATTAACAAAGTAGGGTGAGACAGATAATATAGAGGCCCTAAGACTCGTGCCCCATGCCAATCGTCCATCTGGTCCTCCAATAGTAAACAAGAACAGAATTAGACAAAAAGGTTATGGAACAATGAAGATTATGAGTGAATTAACTAACAAGAGGTAAATTAAAGGGGCACTATGGTAAATGTAAAATAGAGGACAAAGGTAAAGTAGGAAGGGGTTTCGTAATGTCGATACCCTTAATTGAGGCATGAGAGCCATCAACCAATGTAATAGTAGGTAGAGACCTTAAAGTTTTGGATATGGGAGAAGAGAGAACTATTACCAGACATGTGATTGGCGACACTTGAGTCAAATATTAATGGTCCAATACATGATGAGTACAAGTTAAAACAAGCAATTGGGTTACTAGGACAAACAAAGGAGTTGTTGGTACCAATGTGAGCAAAGGATGCAACAGGTGAAATGGCTAGTTATGCTACCCAAGACTAGAGGAACCAAGCATACTCTCCCTTAGAGATAGTCATTGGTAAAGAATCACTAGGGGTGATAGCCTCTTGATCCTCTGAAGAACCAACAACAATGTGAACAGTATTCGTGACCTAAGATGGGTGGCCACGTTAGTGATAACAAGTCTCATGAGAATGACCAATATGATTACAATAGGTAAACTGGATCTGACCACACCCACCACCACCCCAACATCCACTTGAATTATCCCCACAACTAAGATGAGAACTAGTCTAGGCAGTGGCAAGAGCAGAGTGATACCCAAGTAGAGAAGTGCCATGATCAACAATAAGGGAAGAGGCTCGAAGTAGTCTAGCAAATACCTCTGTTAAGGGTGAAAGAGAGGCACCGCATGGAATCTGTGTTTTAACCAGTTCAAGTTCTAGTTGAGTCCCATGAAGATAGAGAACAACAAAAATTTGATCTCATTGCTCATTGCTTTTTCACATCTGTCTCAAAAGGCATCAATTCGTTGAAATTAGTAATGGAAGCCTGGAGCTATCCCAAATAGGTGGTTATATCTAAATCATTCTGTTGTAGACTAAGCAGAGCACCAATCACATCATAATACAAGTTATGTCACTCCTATATACAATTCACAGGCATGGGTCCATAGAGCACTACATTCACAAAAAGGTCGAAAATGGGCATCAAAATAGGACCAATAGTCTACCAAACCAAACATAATAATTGTGCATCCACATTTTTCCAAGTAGGTTTATTACCCTTGGGAATAGTCGAGATGGACATTGTTAAGCGATCCTCAATCCCATGATCAAGAAACCAGATTTCTCACAGCTGCAGACCAAGCAGAGTAGTTTTTTCCATTTAACTTCTCAGTTGTAATAACTTGTGTGTCAGAGAAATGGGGAATGGGAATGTTCATTGATGTGCTTGTACTAGAAGTTGAAGAAGACTGTACGGTGGACGAGGACATGATAGCAAAGTTAACAATCTGAACACCAGACACAAAACCTAACCAGATCTGAAGGAGTACTAACAATCAGCAAGCAAATCAAAATCCTAATTAGCAATGTCCCAAACTGAATCTGAAGTGAGACCTAATCACCCAGCTCTGAAATCTCGAACCAAGGAGGGGCTAATCTCACAAACTAAAATCGCGAACTGAAACAGGCCAATTGTGAATTGCAGTTGGGAAGAGCAAAATGTGAAGGATAAGTCACCAGTTCTGGCTGTGACGAACACCAAATGGTCAAGTATGGAAGTGGCAAACACCAAATCACAACCTGAAAGCTTCATACAAAGAAGAAATGTCACGCAATTGGCTATGGCAACTAGCAACAATGGAGGTTGCACCAAACACTGGCAGGGACAGGAGCTGGTGACAATGGCGGCAGCGGCAGTTTAGGGTGGCTCTGATACCATGTAGAAAGAATAAAAAATTGTGTGTATATATTCTCTCTTATTTTTTTAACATGAGTATATATATCAGTGGTGTATTATACACTAATTACATTAATACCCTCAATTATACTATTCAACAAGTATGTTAGTGCAGTTGGAACCCACTAAATTAGATCAAGCATAAGATGACATTGTTACAGTTATTAGTTCTAATGTTTGAATCTTACAATATCACTCATTACAAATCAAAGTCTAAATTTTGTGAGGTTAAATAACTAAGCTCTTACCTAACCAGAAAACACACACTCAGCTCTTAGCAGTGTACACTTTGACTTATCAATGAATGATAATAATCAAGATCAATCAATTAACTCTTACAGTTTACAAAACAATATGTTCATATATAATTCTTACAAGATTTTAATTTTCATTTTGTAGGATCATTCCTCCAAAGATAAAATACAAGATCCCAATTTTTACAACCTAAATGTTGCTATGATGGAAGACATCATGGTGGTAGGGTTTTCAATTATGAATCAAATCTGCGGTGGAATTGGGTATTGGATTTTTATGGCATTCTGCTGTTATAGGTTCATGTTGTGTGTTACCAGCAATTGGATGGTATTGATGCTCACTTGATTTATATTGCCATGTGGCATGTTTGATGGGCTTCACCACTTTGCTTTATTTATACCATTAGCATCAAATTTATCTTAGGTTAGGCTAATATTTTTCTAGTTTTCTCACTTGAACTTTTGAGCACCACTAGCCATGTCTTCCTCATTTTCTAAAATAGAAATGTTTACTTCTATAGAGAAGAAAACAAAGAGGAGGATATGGCCATTAAGGTTTCTGTGCAACGATTATTGTTTTGCTAGGAAAGTTGATGATCCCATGGTAGTCATCTCTTAATATTGATTTATTTATTTCTTTTTTGGGGGAGAGTTATCATATTTATTACATTGTTTACTTAAAACTAATAATTTCTCTAGTGAGCAACTCAAACATAATATAAAATGCTACTTTCAAATTAGATATTGCATCTATGTTAATTCAGATTTCTCCAAAAATCACCTAAATAGCAATGCAAAGCATTTTGGAGTAAAAACAGCCCACTAATAAAATATTTGCTAACCGAAAATAATTCAGAGAACATAGGCCATGTTTCATTCAGTAGGTCCAGGATCCCATGTCTATTACACAACAGCCATGTCTATGGCTCAATTCATGTTTGCAATTTAAATAGATGACAAGGGGCTTGTACCTCGATTTCCAGATTTTGTTGCAGTTTAAGCTGTCAATTTAGATATTTCCACATGTAATACAAATGCATGAACACAGAGGGATGGAAATGGGAAATTTAGATATTTCCCAAAAAGCATTTTGTTTAATTCCCCCCCCCCCCAATCCCGATACACATACGGCAATGGGTACCTATATACATGATATATTTCATTCTAACAATTCCTATTCATAGTGTAAATAACTTTACAATGATTTGATAACAACGGAATTTGACACTAATGCAAGCAAAAAGCTGAAAACAAAAAATTGCAATATCTTAGATTTTTCGAATACATTAAGTAATAAAAAATACCACATTGGTTTGTCAGTGGCGAGCGTAAGAGGCAAGAGATGCCATAACTAGGTTAAGTTTTGAGTTTGTGAGAACATGTCTAATTCATGTTCCCCATCAAGGGAGGGTTTTGGAAGGTACCCAAGGGGTAGTGTTAATTACCATCCCTGGCAATTAAGATATCTAAAAATCTCTTGCTCAATTTTGTCTCTAAACTAAAAAAAATGGAATAATTACATGCTCCACATGACAAATGATGCAACATTGAACATGAGATGTGGCCAAACCAAATCAAATCATCATTTTATGGACCTAGTTATTAACTCTAACTCATGACATTTTTATGACCAAGACAATTTCTATGTTATTTCCTCTATATCGTAACAGTTAAAATAAATACAGTAATTATCAGCTCAAGTGTATATATGTCTATTATTTAGACTATTACGTCTTAAAAAATAAATAAGGTTAATTATAAATATATCACCCATTTTTGTAATTTCAAGGCATGCAAATCCTCGATTCTCGGGCATCACCTCAATCCTTGCGCACCATCTCAATTTTCGTGTACTACCTCGAAACACGTGCCCGAATTTTTTTTTTTTCCGCCAAAATCTCTAGAATATTAGTAAATCTCCATTTCCTATGTTCTAGGAATTTTTTCCCATATTTTTCAAGATTTTCTGGTATATATATATTTTTCTTACATATATATATATATATATTTTTTTCATTTCTCCTTCCTTCTCATTCTTCTCCCGAATCTTCTTCTTCTTCTTTCCTCTGCAAACCCTCGCGTGCGAACAGCCACCGGTCGCCATCGCCTTCCAGCGTCGCTGCCACCCCCGACGATCGTCGCTGCCTCCTCTGCAACCGCTGCCGGCGCCTACTCCACCACTGGCCGCGAGCCACCGTGCGGCTTCACCGCGCCCCCAGTCGCCGATCGCCATCTTCGAAGGCCCAATCGGCCCTCCATCGTCCAGATCCGACACGTCGTCGCTGCTGTCAGTCCCCTTGCGCAGCCATCGGTCCTCGCTCGGCCGCCACCGTCCTTGCCGCTGCTGCCAGATCCGGGTCGATCCGACCCGACCCGACTCGGCCCGCACTCGCCAGCGTTCATTGTTCTTTTCAGGTCTGTCATTTTTCCCTCGTAGCACTATTTTTGAAATCTTCCAGTCTAGATCTCAAATTAGATTTAATTTGACCCGATCCACTTAGATCCAACACATCCTTTTAGATCTGGCCCATTAGATTTATCCCCAGATCTGATTAGATCTAACTAATACCCCAAATCCATGTCAGGACCCAGGTTTCCATGTGGTGCTTGCAAATTCCTAAGAAGAAGATGTACCCCATTGTGTATTTTTGCCCCCTATTTTGGTCATGAGGATGCTTTATTTCATTTTTCTATCGTTCATCAAGTCTTTGGTGCGAGTAATGCTTCCAAAATTCTGACCCAACTTCTGATAGGTGACCGATTTGGGGCAGCCTTTTCACTCATTATGGAAGCTCTAGGTCGGCTTCAAGATCCTGTTTTTGGCTATGTATCCCATATTTTTTCCCTCGAACAACAGGTTGTCGACTTGCATGCCTATGTGTCTTTATTGCATAATTTATTATTTGTAAAACCATTATGCGGATCTTTAATTGGTCCCAAATTTGTTTCAACCCCAACCTCATCCAAACCCTATTCCTGCACCTGACCTGAGCTTTGTTGACATTTCTGGTCCTATTTCGCATGGGTCACTACCCGTTGATGATCCAGATCCATTCAGGAGCTCTGGTTATCCCATTACCACAGAGGATGTCTCACTTCCTAGCCTCCCAGAGACTTTTCCTCTATTTCATCATGGCGAGACTAGCGGTAGTCAGTGGTCTGAATATCCCCACATACCTGAACATGCCACACTCCCTAGTTTACCAGAGACTCTTCCTCAATTCTACTATGGTGAAACTAGCAGTATCCAATGGCCTCTTTATGATGACGTTGATGAGCTTGGACTCGACATTTTCGGCAGTCATTATCAGTATTGAGAATTGGCGATATTTTGGGATTTAACTCCTTTCTTTTTTTGACTGTATGGCTTGACTCTTGTACTATATTTGAACATATGGAATGAATGTTATGTTTTGAGTACTTTAACATTTCATTCCATTGTCCATCCCTCGATAGCATATTAATCACAAACAAATTATCTCAACCTCTTGCAATTTTTAATAATTAATTACATCGAGGTAAATGATATCGAGTCTCAATTTGCATCTCATTCAAAGTTTAGAAATTTACATTCTCAGTCAGGTTACACAACTTCCAAATTGTCGTGCCCTGCCAGCGGCCCTACCACAAAGCCACAGTCCCAACGGAAATCAAGCTTAGTCCAGACATAACCTAATCGTCTCCACTGCAGACTGGTTACCCCATATAAAGGGTCACGGTCCCTCAACATGAGTTAACCTAGTGGCCACCTCCCACCTGCATTCAGTGGTCCCTAGCATTAAACCCGTCACTGATAGGCATCACCTGTAGTATTATTCCATGCTAGAGCCATTCCTCATTCTGTGGGTTTCACTCTCTATGGACATCTTGAGACAATACATGGTCTCAATATTCGGCGAACCATTTCATCACCTCTTCACTGCTATAAAGGACTTAACCCCTCATTTTCAAACACAATCAAATTACCTTTTGAACGTTATCTTAGCTTAACCTCATTCAAACCACTAAACACACCCTTAACTCTACTTGTCATTCCTATGTGTACAAAGACTCCTCTCATCCCAACTTTTGCTCTTATAACCTACCAATAATCCCCCGTCCAGTGTCCCCGGTCCAGTACCCCCAGCCTGTGGCTAATACACGGTCACTGGTCCAGTACCCCCAGCCTTAGGCTAGTACACGGTCCCAACACACGGCCCGGGCTGCTCTGTACACCTAGGAGTGATGGGTAGAGTTAGGACTATGATTAGTAGTCCAAAATTTGGAAGTGTATTAGAATAATGTCCAAAAATGGCTAGGAATGAGAAAAATGGGTGCTCGTGGCAAGAAGCCACTGACTTGAGGTTAAGGTCAGAACACCCCTCTTATATACGCATATATATATATATGTAAGTATTCTTGTCATCGCATAGGAATGGCTAGAAGGGTATTAATAATAAGGCATATGTGTTCTAATTATGGTGCTTAGGGAGAAATGGTCTGCTTTGGTAGGGGATTTGACACTTGACCTTGCGTGCAGATTTTGGGAACACCTTAGCATGGATTCTGGAGAACCGAAGTGGTGGATGCTAGAACCAAATCTTGGGAAACTAGATTTGCTTTGGCATCGCTGGGAAGAGGAGCTACTGTCAGTGTGGGGAGGAAGGCAATGAGAGGGTGAGCCTGTGGTAGATTTTTTGCACCGAGCGGATGCATTGTTCGAGGCCACCATATGTGAACCTCTGTGGGGTCTTCCCGAAAAGCAAGTGTTGCTCGTGAGGAAGTATATGAATGAAGCGTGGGGACATCTTACTAGAATCCTAATGATGGATATGCATCTTCGGTTCCATTATGATGATTTTGCTAGCGCGGTGAGGCAGCAAGCAGAGCTATGGGAACCTTGTCAGACCCTACCTCATGACTCGGCCGACGGCAAAATCATTTGTGGGGACATTCCTTCAGAGGCCGTGGAATGGGGACCAACTTATCAGAGGAAGGGAACTACTGGACCTGAATCAAGTGTAGGCAGCGATGGGTACCCAGATCGTTGGGCAGATGAGGCCACGTCCGGTGCTGAGGGGGACGCGGAGAGCATTGTTTAATAAGGGCATTGTATTGGAAAAGTTGTAAGCGCTAGCTTGAATCTATGTAGTAATGGTAAAGTATTTTTATGACTATGTAACTTTTGGAAGACACATGTGTGTAAGATCTGACTAGCTATGACATGGAATGGGAAGCTTAAGAGGCCCGACCCGGGCAAAAATTTAATGGGCGTTTATCATTTCGATTCACATAAATGTATGTATGCATGTGTACAAAAGGAGAACAGATGACATGGAGATAAGTTGCATTGCAATTCTAAGGAGTACTAAATTACAAGGAATTTAAGGAAATGCTGTAAATTGAACTTGGGTATTGACAGTATTGTGTATTGTTGAGTTTAAGATAAGTGGTCAAGTTAGTTAAATGAAAGAAAGACGAGTTGATAGGTTTAAAGATGCACAGTGAGGAAGTCGCCGCAAAATACAATGAAAGTGAAACTCGAAAGTTGTTTATATATGAAATTTAGGGATGTGCGATGTGGATAATAGATAAGGGAGAAGTCTTGAGCGAAGGTGATAAATGGTTAAATAGCCAAGAAAGCTATATGGAAAAGGGGTATAGGACCCCAGATTGATCAAGCTACTAGAACCTAAAATGAGAGCATCCAAGACTTAATAGTTAAGGGTTTAAGTCGCCTAAGGGATTCTTTTGATGGGGATAGTATCGATGTATTTTCGGCATAAGCATTCTCCATGATGCTGGGTTGGATAACTTATATTCTTAGCTGACGGGTATGTATTGGAGAAAGCACAACCTAAGGGTGTTATGTTAATTCTTGAGGCCTTAAAAAGGAAAGGACCGCTCTCATGAGAAATGGAGCTTGGCGAGATACTGTATAGGTACTGTATGGTACTGTATCGAGATAATGTATAGGTACTGTATTGAAATACTGTATAGGTACTATATGGTACTGTATCGATATACTGTATAGGTACTGTATGGTACTGTATTGAGATACTGTATAGGTACTGTAGCATCCAAATTTTTCACACATTAACTTGATATTTTTCCACAATTTCATAGGACATTCGGGTATAAACATTAATTATCCAGACATCATTCACATATATGATATACCAATAAATACACTACAATGCACAATGAAAGTGAACAAACTCCCATCACAATGGAGGTGAAAAATGCCATTCACAGAATAATATTGGGGTGAATCAAACCCCTTTTGAGACATTAAATAGACTCGTAATATTTAGGGATTTTATACTATGTAAATACAAAAAAAGAAATTAATAGAGATGCTACACATGGAAGGGGAGAAAAATAAAAGAAGAAGAAGAAATGATACTTGCCTGAGGATGAATAAATCAAGATGAAGCACCCGCACAGAAGCTCCAATTGCCACAGAAAATTTAACAAAATAGAAGCAGTAGAGAAGAAAAATAATGCGTATCAGAAGAAGAAGAAGAAGAATAGAAGAAGAAGTCGGGAGGGAGAAGAAGAAAAGGAGATAAAGAGGAAGAAAAAAGAAGGTGTAAAAGAAGAAGTGAAAGAAGAAAGTAGGAGTAAAAGGAAAAAGAAGAAGTGAAAGAAGAAAGGAGAAGTAAAAGAGGGAGTGAAAAAAATAAAGAAGAAGTGAAAGAAAAGGTGAAAGAAGAAAAAGAAAGGGGGGGTTGGGAAGAAATGATGTGTAGATGGTGGGTGTTTTTTTTTTTTTTTTTGTATTGGGCTTAAGCCCAAATGAATGGCCCATCTTCTATTTCCTTAAAGGCCCAAGCCCAACTCTTAGCCCACTTGCCTTAATTAATTGAAGCCCAACTCATTATCCATTTAATTTAAACCCATACATACAAGCCCATAGATCTATTCAACATTAAGAATCAAATTTGCTCAACTTATATAATAACAAAAATAAATTAATACATCATTCTAAAATTCTAGACCCAATAATGGGTCGTTACAGTTTCTCCCCCCCCTTCAAAGAATTTGGTCCCCAAATTCCTGTTTGGTCACTCAAATAGCTGAGGGAAAAGACGCCTCATCTCCTCCTCGCGCTCCCAAGTAGCCTCATCTAAAGAGTGACGCTGCCACTGAATTTTAACAATTGGAATCGATCGATTTCGTAGCACTTTTTCTTTCCGCTCCAAAATACTAATAGGTTTCTCCTCGTATGTGACATCCTCCTTGACTTCTATAGTCTGATAGTCGATGACATGCTGGGGATCCGGCACGTACTTCCTTAACATGGACACATGAAAGACGTTATGAACGCCAGCTAACTGTGGTGGCAAGGCCAACCTATAAGCCAAAGGGCCAACTCGTTCCAAGATTTTAAACGGTCCAATATAGCGAGGGCTAAGCTTCCCCGACACCCCAAATTTGCGTACGCCCTTTATGGGCATCACTCTCAGCCATACGTGGTCCCTAGCTGAGAACTCCAAGTCTCGACGTCTTTTATCCGCATAGCTCTTTTGTCGGTCCTGTGCAACCTTCATTCTAGCCCTGATAATCCGAATCTTTTCTGATGTCTGCTCAACAATCTCTGGCCCCAATAATGCTCTGTCTCCAATCTCCTCCCAACAAATGGGTGATCTACACGGTCTGCCGTAAAGTGACTCATAAGGCGACATACCAATACTAGAGTGGTGACTGTTGTTGTAGGCGAACTCTACTAGTGGCAGATGATCATCCCAACTGCCATGAAAATCCAATACACGTGCTAGTAACATCTTCTCCAATGCCTGAAGAGTTCTCTTCGTTTATTTGTCAGTCTGTGAATGAGATGTAATACTTAACTTCCACCTGCCTTCTGAGGCAACATATGGCACTTCACAAAATACTTGACGGAATACAGTGCAGTCTCACTATTTTTTCAATGTACATCTCTGCCCAACGATTTAGGGAAAACGTTTTTCTTAATTAGCCAACAGGGGCTGATTTAGTCATCTTGACTACTAGTACCCCAAATGGCCTCATTCTCTTCGCTATCCTAAGTAATTCGCTATGCAAGGTCCATGGGAGCATCATCCTACTTCCATTCCGAGCTGATCATAATTGCAATGAATCTGCGAGTTTCTATGTTCGACCTTACTTACTGACACACTACACATTACAAAACAGGTCTCGCCACATCTCTCCTTGAATCGTTCTAGGCTAATAATATAATGTACCTTAAGCCTCAAGTATGATTCACAAGGAAACCATTCCCTTCAACCGAATTCGTATTTGCTAACCATAGCATACATTTTTGTAATTTCCCATTTGTACAAGTAACCCCTAGGTACTCCCAATGAGTCCCTTCACTCAGCGAATATATGACCATTTCATCGATAGCACTGTAATATCCCCCCTTTTATTTATTTATTTATTTTTATTTTTTTAGATGACTTGTTTCCCATCTTACCATTTATCGATACCATCCCGACCACATGCCAATCTTAAAAGATACATCGCCTTAACAGCTGCTATGCTAAATAAGGCTCTCACCTCATTGGGAACAATCCTCTTGTTGGGCAGAGATGTATATTGAAGAAATAGTGAGACTGCACTGTATTCCGTCAAGTATTTTGTGAAGTGCCATATGTTGCCTCAGAAGCCAGGTGAAAGTTAAGTACTACATCTCATTCACAGACTGACAAATAAACGAAGAGAACTCTTCAGGCATTGGAGAAGATGCTACTAGCACGTGTATTGGATTTCCATGGCAGTTGGGATGATCATCTGCCACTAGTAGAGTTCGCCTACAACAACAGTCACCACTCTAGTATTGGTATGCCGCCTTATGAGGCACATTACGGCAGGCCGTGTAGATCACCCATTTGTTGGGAGGAGATTGGAGACAGAGCATTATTGGGGCCAGAGATTGTTGAGCAGACATCAGAAAAGATTCGGATTATCAGGGCTAGAATGAAGGTTGCACAGGACCGACAAAAGAGCTATGCGGATAAAAGATGTCGAGACTTGGAGTTCTCAGCTAGGGACCACGTATGGCTGAGAGTGATGCCCATAAAGGGCGTACGCAGATTTGGGGTGTCAGGGAAGCTTAGTCCTTGCTATATTGGACCGTTTAAAATCTTGGAACGAGTTGGCCATTTCGCCTATAGGCTGGCCTTGCCACCACAGTTAGCTGGCGTTCATAACGTCTTCCATGTGTCCATGTTAAGGAAGTACGTGCCGGATCCCCAGCATGTCATCGACTATCAGACTATAGAAGTCAAGGAAGATGTCACATACGAGGAGAAACTTGTTAGTATTTTGGAGCGGAAAGAGAGAGTGCTACGAAATCGATCGATTCCAATTGTTAAAATTCAGTGGCAGCGTCACTCTTTAGATGAGGCTACTTGGGAGCGCGAGGAGGAGATGAGGCGTCTTTTCCCTTAGCTATTCGAGTGACCAGACAGGAATTTGGGGACCAAATTCTTTGAAGGGGGGGAGAAACTGTAACGACCCATTATTGGGTCTAGAATTTTAGAATGATGTATTAATTTATTTTAGTTATTATATAAGTTGAGCAAATTTGATTCTTAATGTTGAATAGATCTATGGGCTTGTATGTATGGGTTTAAATTAAATGGATGGGATAATGAGTTGGGCTTCAATTAATTAAGGCAAGTGGGCTAAGAGTTGGGCTTGGGCCTTTAAGGAAATAGAAGATGGGCCATTCATTTGGGCTTAAGCCCAATACAAAAAAAAAAAAAAAAAAAACACCCACCATCTACGCATCATTTCTTCCCAAACCCCCTTTCTTTTTCTTCTTTCACCTTTTCTTTCACTTCTTCTTTATTTTTTTCACTCCCTCTTTTACTTCTCCTTTCTTCTTTCACTTCTTCTTTTTCCTTTTACTCCTACTTTCTTCTTTCACTTCTTCTTTTACACCTTCTTTTTTCTTCCTCTTTATCTCCTTTTCTTCTTCTCCCTCCCGACTTCTTCTTCTTCTTATTCTATTCTTCTTCTTCTTCTTCTTCTTCTGATACGCATTATTTTTCTTCTCTACTGCTTCTATTCTGTTAAATTTTCTGTGGCAATTGGAGCTTCTGTGCGGGTGCTTCATCTTGATTTATTCATCTTCAGGCAAGTATCATTTCTTCTTCTTCTTTTATTTTTCTCCCCTTCCATGTGTAGCATCTCTATTAATTTCTTTTTTTGTATTTACATAGTATAAAATCCCTAAATATTGCGAGTCTATTTGATGTCTCAAAAGGGGTTTGATTCACCCTAATATTATTCTGTGAATGGCATTTTTCACCTCCATTATGATGGGAGTTTGTTCACTTTCATTGTGCATTGTAGTGTATTTTTTGGTATATCATATATGTGAATGATGTCTGGATAATTAATGTTTATACCCGAATGTCCCATGAAATTTTGGAAAAATATCAAGTTAATGTGTGAAAAATTCGGATGCTACAGTACCATACAGTACCTATACAGTATCTCAATACAGTACCTATACAATATCTCGATACAGTACCTATACAGTATATCGATACAGTATCTCGATACAGTACCTATACAGTATTTCAATACAGTACCTATACAGTATCTCGATACAGTACCATACAGTACCTATACAGTATCTCGCCAAGCTCCATTTCTCATGAGAGCAGTCCTTTCCTTTTTAAGGCCTCAAGAATTAACATAACACCCTTAGGTTGTGCTTTCTCCAATACATACCCGTCAGCTAAGAATATAAGTTATCCAACCCAGCATCATGGAGAATGCTTATGCCGAAAATACATCGATACTATCCCCATCAAAAGAATCCCTTAGGCGACTTAAACCCTTAACTATTAAGTCTTGGATGCTCTCATTTTAGGTTCTAGTAGCTTGATCAATCTGGGGTCCTATACCCCTTTTCCATATAGCTTTCTTGGCTATTTAACCATTTATCACCTTCGCTCAAGACTTCTCTCTTATCTATTATCCACATCGCACATCCCTAAAATTCATATATAAACAACTTTTGAGTTTCACTTTCATTGTATTTTGCGGCGACTTCCTCACTGTACATCTTTAAACCTATCAGCTCGTCTTTCTTTCATTTAACTAACTTGACCACTTATCTTAAACTCAACAATACACAATACCCAAGTTCAATTTACAGCATTTCCTTAAATTCCTTGTAATTTAGTACTCCTTAGAATTGCAATGCAACTTATCTCCATGTCACCTGTTCTCCTTTTGTACACATGCATACATACATTTATGTGAATCGAAATGATAAACGCCCATTAAATTTTTGCCCGGGTCGGGCCTCTTAAGCTTCCCATTCCATGTCATAGCTAGTCACATCTTACACACGTGTCTTCCAAAAGTTACATAGTCATAAAAACACTTTACCATTACTACATAGATTCAAGCTAGCGCTTACAACTTTTCCAATACAATGCCCTTATTAAACAATGCTCTCCGCGTCCCCCTTAGCACCGGACGTGGCCTCATCTGCCCAACGATTTGGGTACCCATCGCTGCCTACACTTGATTCAGGTCCAGTAGTTCCCTTCCTCTGATAAGTCGGTCCCCATTCCACGGCCTCTGAAGAAATGTCCCCACAAATGATTTTGCCGTCGGCCGAGTCATGAGGTAGGGTCTGACAAGGTTCTCATAGCTCTGCTTGCTGCCTCACCGCGCTAGCAAAATCATCATAATGGAACCGAAGATGCATATCCATCATTAGGATTCTAGTAAGATGTCCCCACACTTCATTCATATATTTCCTCACGAGCAACACTTGCTTTTAGGGAAGACCCCACAGAGGTTCACATATGGTGGCCTCGAACAATGCATCCGCTCGGTGCAAAAAATCTACCACAGGCTCACCCTCTCATTGCCTTCCTCCCCACACTGACAGTAGCTCCTCTTCCCAGCGATGCCAAAGCAAATCTAGTTTCCCAAGACTTGGTTCTAGCATCCACCACTTCGGTTCTCCAGAATCCATGCTAAGGTGTTCCCAAAATCTGCACGCAAGGTCAAGTGTCAAATCCCCTACCAAAGCAGACCATTTCTCCCTAAGCACCATAATTAGAACACATATGCCTTATTATTAATACCCTTCTAGCCATTCCTATGCGATGACAAGAATACTTACATATATATATATATATGCGTATATAAGAGGGGTGTTCTGACCTTAACCTCAAGTCAGTGGCTTCTTGCCACGAGCACCTATTTTTCTCATTCCTAGCCATTTTTGGACATTATTCTAATACACTTCCAAATTTTGGACTACTAATCATAGTCCTAACTCTACCCATCACTCCTAGGTGTACAGAGCAGCCCGGGCCGTGTGTTGGGACCGTGTACTAGCCTAAGGCTGGGGGTACTGGACCAGTGACCGTGTATTAGCCACAGGCTGGGGGTACTAGACCAGGGACACTGGACGGGGGATTATTGGTAGGTTATAAGAGCAAAAGTTGGGATGAGAGGAGTCTTTGTACACATAGGAATGACAAGTAGAGTTAAGGGTGTGTTTAGTGGTTTGAATGAGGTTAAGCTAAGATAACGTTCAAAAGGTAATTTGATTGTGTTTGAAAATGAGGGGTTAAGTCCTTTATAGCAGTGAAGAGGTGATGAAATGGTTCGCCGAATATTGAGACCATGTATTGTCTCAAGATGTCCATAAAGAGTGAAACCCACAGAATGAGGAATGGCTCTAGCATGGAATAATACTACAGGTGATGCCTATCAGTGACGGGTTTAATGCTAGGGACCACTGAATGCAGGTGGGAGGTGGCCACTAGGTTAGCTCATGTTGAGGGACCGTGACCCTTTATATGGGGCAACTAGTCTGCAGTGAAGACAATTAGACGCCGAAGACCTGGAGCGAACTGTAGGTTATGTCTGGGCTAAGCCTGATTTCCGTTGGGACTTTGGCTTTGTGGTAGGGCCGCTGGCAGGGCACGACAATTTGGAAGTTGTGTAACCTGACTGAGAATGTAAATTTCTAAGCTTTGAATGAGATGCAAATTGAGACTCGATCTCATTTACCTCGATGTAATTAATTATTAAAAATTGCAAGAGGTTGAGATAATTTGTTTGTGATTAATATGCTATCGAGGGAAGGACAAGGGAATGAAATGTTAAAGTATTCAAAACATAACATTCATTCCATATGTTCAAATATAGTACAAGAGTCAAGTCATACAGTAAAAAAAAAAAAAAAAAAGGAGTTAAATCCCAAAATATCGCCAATACTCAATACTGATAATGACTGCCGAAAATGTCGAGTCCAAGCTCATCAACGTCATCATAAAGAGGCCACTGGATACTGCTAGTTTCACCATAGTAGAATTGAGAAAGAGTCTCTGGTCAACTAGGGAGTTTGGCATGTTCAGGTATGTGGGGATATTCAGACCACTGACTACCGCTAGTCTCTCGCCATGATGAAATAGAGGAAAAGTCTCTGGGAGGCTAGGAAGTGAGACATCCTCTGTGGTAATGGGATAACCAGAGCTCCTGAATGGATCTGGATCATCAACGGGTAGTGACCCATGCGAAATAGGACCAGAAATGTCAACAAAGCTCAGGTCAGGTGCAGGAATAGGGTTTGGATGAGGTTGGGGTTGAGACAAATTTGGAACCAATTGAAGATCCGCAGAATGGTTTGCAAATAATAAATTATGCAATAAAGACACATATGCATGCAAGTCCACAATCTGTTGTTCGAGGGAAAAAATATGGGATACACAGCCAAAAACAGGATCTTGAAGCCGACCTAGAGCTTCCATAATGAGTGAAAAGGCTGCCCCAAATCGGTCACCTATCGGAAGTTGGGTCAGAATTTTGGAAGCATTACTCGCACCAAAGACTTGATGAACGATAGAAAAATGAAATAAAGCATCCTCATGACCAAAATAAGGGGCAAAAATACACAATGGGGTACATCTTCTTCTTAGGAATTTGCAAGCACCACATGGAAACCTGGATCCTGACATGGATTTGGGTATTAGTTAGATCTAATCAGATCTGGGGATAAATCTAATGGGCCAGATCTAAAAGGATGTGTTGGATCTAAGTGGATCGGGTCAAATTAAATCTAATTTGAGATCTAGACTGGAAGATTTCAAAAATAGTGCTATGAGAGAAAAATGGCAGACCTGAAAAGAACAATGAACGCTGGCGAGTGCAGGCTGAGTCGGGTCGGGTCAGATCGACCCGGATCTGGCAACAGCGGCAAGGACGGTGATGGCGCGGTGGCAGCCGAGGGAGGCCGAGCGAGGACCGGTGGCTGCGCAAGGGGACTGACAGCAGTGGCGACGTGCCGGATCTGGACGATGGAGGGCCGATTGGGCCTTCGAAGATGGCGATCGGCGACTGGGGGCGCGGTGAAGCCGCACGATGGCTCGCGGTCGGTGATGGAGTAGGCGCCGGCAGCGGTTGCAGAGGAGGCAGCGGCGATCGTCGGGGGTGGCAGTGACGCTGGAAGGCGATGGCAACCGGTGGCTGTTCGCACGCGGGGGTTTGCAGAGGAAAGAAGAAGAAGATGAAGAAGAAGAAGATTCGGGAGAAGAATGAGAAGGAAGGAGAAATGAAAAAAATATATATATATAATAATAATATATATGTAAGAAAAATATATAAAATATGGGAAAAAATTCCGAAAAATATGGGAAAAAATTCCTAGAACATAGGAAATGGAGATTTACTAATATTCTAGAGATTTTGGCGAAAAAAAAAAAAAATTCGGGCACGTGTTTCGAGGTAGTACACGAAAATTGAGATGGTGCGCAAGGATTGAGGTGATGCCCGAGAATCGAGGATTTGCATGCATTTCGAGGCAAATTTGGAAGTTGACATGCAAATCGAGATGATACACGTATTTCAAGGCAAGACGCGAATATCGAGGTAGCCCAATAAGTTTAAGAATATGGAGATTGTAGCTTAAAGGAAGATGTTTGACGCTAGGTTGGTAATCTTAGCTAAAAAAGTCGTTACAAGGATGTTGGTGTAACCATGATAGCTTGAGGTGGTGGATGTGGGACCAAAGGCTAGAAGTCATGTTGTGGGTGTGATGTAAGCAGTGACGGACCCGAGCCATGCTGTTGAGAACTCGTGTTGGGATCGAGTGTGTCCTTGTGGGAGCAGCCCAATTGTGAGACTAGGTGTCGACCCACCGGGTGCATAAGGACAACAAAGTGACTGTGCAAATGGGCAGGGAACGAAGACATGTGGTAAGCATGGTAGGCGTGGTGAGGATTGTGGTTAAAGGTTCCACAACTAGATGGTGAAATAGTAGGACCACTCACTCATTATAGGGTTTGACAACCAAGAGAAAGCCAAGCAAGGTAGAATTGAGGACCGGATGCAACCTATTCCAGAGGGGTTGCCTAATGAAAATTCTTAGGTAAGGGAAGTGACCCTAGTTGGCAAGTGACATCGAGTAGTCAGAAAAGTCTCATTATCTTTGTTGAACATGAAATAATTCCTAGTTAGGAGAGTGGTGTGGTGAATATCTCGTTAAGCTCGAGGTATGGACTAGGGTAATGCCATGATAGGTGTGTGCTGATTTGGAGTCTTGGGGAAACTCAATCCTCACTATATCGGGCCGTTTGAGATTTTGGAGAAAGTGGATCCTTGGTTTACAAGTTAACGTTACTTCCTCAGTTGTTGGGGGTGCACAATGTTTTTCATGTATCTATATTGAGGAAATATGTGTCAAACCCCCAACAGGTGATAGATTATCGAGCTTTAGAGGTTAGAGAGGATGCTTCATATGAAGAAATGCCTATTAGCATTTTGGAGGGAAAAGAAAAAGTGTTGCGAAATCGGTCAATTCCGTTTGTTAAAGTCTAGTGGCAACGTCATTCTCCAGATGAGGCTACTTAGGAGCTCGAGAATGAGATGATACGTCTCTTTCTCCGGCTATTTGACTGACTAGGTATGAATTTGGGGGACCAAATTCCCTTAAGGGGGGGAGAAACTGTAACGACCCGTTAGTGGGTCTAGGTGTTATGGGTATTTTAGTTTGCACATTAGAGTTGTTGCCTTTATTAATTAATTGTTAAAAATATTATATGAGTTGGTAATGGGGGTAAATTAATGAAAATAATATTTGGTGTGAAAAAGTCTCAAAGTTGTGGGCTAAATGAGTTTGGGCCTTATTTGAATTAGACCATTGATAAATAATTAAATCTTAAGTGTAAATGAATTGGGTTGAACCCAAATCTCAAGAAAAGTCCATTGGGCCTTAGTTGGATTGGGCCATATATTTTGACTTGGACTTGGGCTATATATTTTGACTTGGGCTTGGGCTATATACTTTGACTTGGGTTTGGTCCAATAACATAGAGAATGGTATCTTAAAAAAAAAATATATATATATATATATATTAAGAAATGGCAAAATGACCAAAAGAGGTAAAAGATATTTGAATTTTGTGTGTTATTATGAGGGGCAAATTAAGGAAAACCAAAAGGGAGATGGATTGGAGAGAAAGTTGGGAGACAAGTCTCCCACATTTTTTCCCTCCTTTTCTTCTTCTTACTTTCTTGTTCCCTTCTTCTTCTCCCTCTCCCGATTGTCTCTTCTTCCTCCATTGTTAATTATAAATATAAGTTATATATTTTTCATCATTTGTTGGAAATAAGTGAATGAAAATTGTCGAGAAAAATTTGAAGCCATAATGATTCTCTTTATTCACCACTATGAAAAGCGGTCACCTCTTAAAGAGAGAAAAGCAACATACATTAAGCAAAAAACAGTTCTCAAAACCAAGCCTGTGACCTTGTAGATTTGAAATTTATCAAAGATTGACTCCAATACAACAACAATCACAAGCTTTGATTCCTTAGGTGGGGTTGGCTACACGAATTCTAGACATCCAACCATTTTTATCCATGGCTATATCCTCTATAAGGCCATTATATCATATGTCAAAGAAAACTTTAAGAGTTTCTCAAGTTTTCTTCGGTCTTCATTTCCCTCTTTTGTACTTAAATAAATAAAAGCAAATTTTGACATCATTTTTGCCTTAGTTTAGGAGCCAAAGATTGTGTTTAGATGGGCTCTTTGTCTATCTTTCAATGTAAAAAAAAACACCACTTGTTGCTACAGTGTAAGAGTTCTTTTTTTTTTATCTTGCTTAAGGCAAACCATTAACATACATACTTGTGACAAACCATTATTGTTTCTAGTAGACAGCATAGGAGGCACAGAATAATGTATGTAAAAATAAAAGTGTTACAAAGACTGAAGAAACATGAACACTCCCTAAACGGTTTCCTGTCTATATCAAATGCTTACATGTGCTGAGCACCTTGAACAACCATAAAAACATGTCCAATAATTTTTATTTATTTAGAAGGTAGATAATATATAGATTTCAGGGAAATACAAGTGTCAATTGCGATAATGCACGAGTCCATCCCTTAAGACACAAATAGATTGCATTTGCAAATTTGAAGAAATGACATAGAATATAGTCATTAAATAAAAAAATATAGATTTGCACCTACTAATTCCTCTTCTTTTAGATTAGTTTTAGAAAATCTAAAACCAAAATTTTGATTGTGTTTATGATAAAAGCTCTCTCCATAATAGATATTATGATTTTCCCTTGTTCAATTTTCGTTTATAAATGTAGAATTTGGAATTTTTTTGGGTTACTATATGCATTTCTTTCTTAAAATGCTCATGCCATGCAATATCTTATTTTTTTGAAAAGTATCATACCATCATATTTGAGTTATATGTATTACTGTGGTTCTTAACAAATGCAAATGAAAATGATCCTACCATTAAGCTCAGTTTTCTGAAAACTTTTTTTTTATAATAGTTTTCTGAAAACTAAACGGGGAAAAAAGGACTTCTCTCTTAACAAATATAAGGAGGGAAGGAAGGAAAGTGAAAAAAACACAATATATAAACTTACCGGATCCATTGAGAATTTTAACCATGTTACGAGCAGCACCTCTCACTACTAAGCGAAAATCCCTCTTCAAACCAACATACTTGGCATATTTCTGCAAAGAAATAACAGCGGGAGTAATAAGTGATTCCGCAACAAACTACTACCTAGAACCAAAAAAAAAAAGGAGAAGCATAGAACATGAAAGAGATAATGTGTTATGGTGTATTCTTGTTTAATGTTTTTTTAATAAATAAGCATGGTCACATATACAGATAGAAGATCTTAATTCGAAATACTCAATAGACAAGTTTACTAAGCATCTAGATGGGTGATACAAACAAAAGCTTTTGCCCAAATGTTCAAAGTTAGTTGGTTAATCCATCTCAAAAGGCAACAAAAAACTTTTGAAAAGAATTAGAAATAGCAGTACTTATCAACTTTACCTTATTAACAGGGGCCTCATTATCTCGTATCACAGCATCATGACTGTCAATTTCTTCTCCGAACTCTGTCTTTAAGAGATCTCCTGAGTTTCCAACAACTGCACATCTCTCAAACTGTCGTGGGTGAAAGGGCGGCTTTGCTGGCAAAATTAAGTTAAGGTGCTCCTCACAAAGAGATCGATTGTAGCATTTGTCCGCACCTCTACAAAGAAGCATTCACCTCATCATATCCAAATTATTCAACACAGGTATCTTTTCATATTTATTTTCATTTTTGGTGAGTGAATTATTCACCGCAAGTACAGAGAAGCAATAAACTTCAGTAAAACAAAAAATTAAATGTCATACAACTGTGCTACCCGTTTTGCTGCATAGTCTAACCACCCATCTGGCCGCACATCTAGGTATTCTCTTGTCAACACTGTAGTCATATTACGGTACTGCATTTCAGAAAATCTCAATTTATGTTTTATAATTTAAAATAACTATCGACAAGAACAACTACAATCACCAACCTGTTCCCACAACAGAATTGCCTCACAAACATCATAATGGTACTCCAAGGGTTCATAGATTTTAAATTGTTCATTGTACTGCAGGAAGGGACAAAAATAATCAGTAAGCAATTCAAAAAAATGCATAAAGGACAAAGGAAAGGGGAGAGAGAGGAAGCAACAGGAAGAAGAAGCAGACCCAAGTGCTGTTAGTGCCTTCAGGAAACTTAAGAATCAATTTACAGTGGTCAATTATATGTGCTGTGAGTCCAAGCCCTCGGTTTGCCTGAAAGCAAATTGGAAGGTCAGTGGAAGATCAATAATCTAATCTGCACAAACAACTCATAAGTTGGAAACCAAAAGAAGAAAAAGATCGCACTGGCACATCTGAACTGGAAGCACCCTAGCATGAAGCCGGTGGCATTTTGTCTTCATCTCAACTGATAATGCTTGAGAAACATTTTTGACAAATTGCAAATTGACAACCTAACTACAACAATAACTAGCAAATGTAGCTTCCTGTAATTCAAGTGCGTTCAAGCAGAAACAACATCAACAAAGAAATACTCCTTCCCAAAATTAAACTGCACTGGAACCATGACTCTCTAACTAGCCAGAGAAGATTGAAATAATAAACATAATTCGAAGGTCCGAGGGAAAACCTAGCCCTTTAGAGGAGCATTCTGAAAACACAATAACATACTAAAGCATATGCTAACTAGAAGCAAGCAATTGCACTGAGAAAGCTACCCGATCCACTGCCCTACGCTAGAAAAATCTTCAATAACACAGATCAAATATAATTCACATCCATCCATCCACACCACACTAACTGTAAAGCTAATGAATCAATTTTATGCGTGCGCGAAATGTAAGATAAAGAATGTAAAGCTACTAACCACGCATTGCTGGACACTGGACTGAAAATCAGACAAGATCCGGACTTCTTCTTTTCTGCTCAGATCGAGTTTCCTGGTGCCTGCAATTAGGCGTACACACAAATAATCAGCGTACTCAAGTGTAGTTGCGCAGGAACCTCGACGAATAAGGCTAGGGTTTGAGATGAAAGGGGTGAGAGACCAGTGAAAAGGTAGGATTGAATGGCGAAAACGATGAGGGAGAAAACGGCGGCGGCGCAGACGAGGTGGAGGAGGGCGGGTCGCTTGGTGGAAGACGGAGAGGTTGAAGACTTGAGAGGCCTTGTCATCATCGTTGTCGTCGTCGTCGTCGTCCTGCCCTCAGGGACTGAGTTACGAGTCCCGGCGGCCCAGTCAGCTCCGATTTCCCGAGTTTGGGAGCACTGGAGTGGTGTCCTAGAGATGCACAAATCAGAGAAGCCTGGGCCGTGGCGGTGGCGTGCCCGTGCACCCAGTACGTGCAAGTCACCTGTTTGTCCACGTGGCAAATCCAGGCCCCAATCATCAAGGATGGAGACAGAAGGGGAGATGTTAAAATTACAATTATTGTCATTAGTAATGGTAAAAAATAATAATTAGACATAAACGAGAAAAAAAAAAGAAATAAATAAATAAAGAGGATATTTTGAATATTTTAAAAAATTTAGTGGTTGTTTATTAATAGTAAGGGCTAAGTGATATAATTTTTTTAAATAGCAAGAGTAAAGTGTAATTATTAAAAATTGATAGGTTACCTTAAATTAGTCTTTACCCATGTTTGCAAGATGTAATTATAATTTGTTGTTAACTATAAAAATTAGTCTGATAATTTTTATTTATATCTTTATTTTACTAATTATCTAAAATAAAATATTAAAAATAATATCTTATTATATTACATCTGACACATATACATAAAAATTTAAAATTTAAAATAAATATTCATTTAGCTATATTTAATAATTAAAAATTTTATTTAAAAATAAAAAAATTAAATTTATTATAATTATAGAGTTCAAGAGTTTAAAGTACGAGAGCATGTAGCAACTTAATTGTCTAAATTACTTAAATTAAATAGATCAAACATCTGAACATATATTAAAAATTAAATTGAATCGATTGAAATAAATAAAAAAATTAAAATAATAAAATACAAAAATGATGTCATTTTAATTGTTTTATATTTTTATTACGAATATTAAACTGAATCAAAATAATTAAATTTAAAAATTAAACTTCCCTAACCCATCTTGAATAGAACCAAATTCACATTTTTTGTTAATTTCGTTTGATTATTTTGAATTAATTAAAATATTATTTATCATTAAATAATATTTTTTTTACAATAATACTATTTGTATATTAATTTTTTGATATTCACAGTGTTTATAATTCTTAAAAAATAGTTGAGAATTTATGAGAAAGTGTTATTAATTATTTAAAAAATATTTATAATTATATAAATATCAAAATTAAATGTAAAAATAAGATTACCGTTATTTTTATGTGAATTTCACGAACTGCAGACGTGGAACCGTACGCAACAGGACACGTTTCAGAGAATCGGGTGCTGCTATTTTCACCGCACTAAGCCAACCAGTAGTCGGTGATGATAATTTTGCTTCTTTCCTCACAAGAAGAGAAGAAGAAGAAGACGAGGAAGAAGAAGAAGAAGAGAGAAGAGAAGAGGAGAGGAGGCTGAATTTTGAGAACTGGAAGATGCTGAGAGGTGCAGCAGCTAGGAGCAGGGAGAGGCTGTCTTCTCTCACCTCGTTGTCATCACGGAGGGAGCCGAGCCAGGCTTCCTCTTCTGCCGCCTCCATTTCCAATAATCCGATGAGCGGCCGTGATTCGTCGCCAGGAGGACCCAGATTGTGTTCCTTATTCGGCAATTCAAATCTCTTCGGCTCCCAATTTCATCTTCTGTGCAGAGGTTGAGTCAGAACCCCTGTCTTAGTCTTTTCCGCTTACTTACTTATGTTTAGGGTTTCTCCCTCTTCCATTTGTGCGCGTGATTTTTTTTTTTAACTCGGTGGAAGTAAAATTGGACCATTTCTTGGTTGTTGCCCGTAATAATCTTCTCTGTTCCGTTCCAAGTTTATCGGATGTTTGTCTATCTTAATTTTGGAGCATCTGTTACTCTCCGTTGTTGCCTCAAGTACATGCTTATTGTTGAACTTTTGATTCCGAGCTTGTTTGGGTTCACCATTCTGTCGCTTTCAGTGTGATGTGTCTCGCTCGTTGTTCTACTATTATTTCATGTAAGGGGTAAAGATTTGAAAACTGATACGGTAGGCGTACATGAAAGGTCTTAATTAGCTGTCAGATCTCTATAGGATCTCCCATTTATTCTTAGCACTTTATTTATCTTGTTGGACAGAATTCTCAAGTTAAACATATTGTGTGTGTGTGTGGGGGGGGGGGGGTGCTCTTGAACTGTTTCTTTCCTACAATATCATCTTTAATCTCTCTAAGCAATTTTTAGTTGACTGAGGAATAGATCATATTTGGTTGGCGAAGGGGGCTAGTTCTAGTTCAAAGAAATTTGTTGCTGAATGGAGCCTTTTCCTAGCTACATGGAGACTCTCCACTGGCAAGTTTATGTACAAATTAATGCTACAACCTGTTATCCTTCAGTTGCCATAACTTCCTTGAGACTAGCCTTATGGGCATATTAGATTCTGTAATCGAATTCCGACTTGTTCATTAATGCCAGGTTCTAGTATTGGCAAATCATAGAAATACCGCTGTTCCAAGATTGGCTGAATTAATTCAATAAGATTAATTTTCTTCTAGCTAAAGAATGGTGTGGCAAATAAGCTTCCATGAATGGTACAACCTTTTTTTTTTTCTTAAACTTTTGGCATTTAATAGAAAGTGCACTGGATGGTAGACTTAAATTTGATGGTGGCAAAGTGTCCATTTAAATGGTTAATAACAATATTCTATCAAACCATGCAACAAAAGAGTGAGCTTAATAGCAGTATTCTTTTATACTCTTTTAATTCAGTTCACTAGGTTACCGGCTTCTTAGTTTGTTAGATTGGTGGATGCTTGCTAGAATTTGTACTTCTTGTGTGGGCATATGCCTATCTAAATTAAATGTGACTCAGAATTAGGTAGCTTTCTCTCTTGAGTCTGGCGCTTCATGAGTAACCGTATAAACTTCAATTTTGCTTTAATTCTTGTTGGGAAGTCAAAAAAACTTTGACTAGCATTATTAGGATGTGAAACTTTCTGAAATCCATTTTTGATGAAAGAGTAGTTTCAGGCCATCCCCTTTGAGGAATTAAAATATAGTCTAGACAGACACGACATTACAAATATCTGTGGGACCTCATGATCTTGGGGATGACACATATACTAGCAGCGTGAATCTTTGATATGGAATTGTAAAATAGTCTAGGCAGGCATGATGTTACAAATATCTATGAGAGATATTACTAAACAGGGATGAAGGTGCATATCATTGGTCAATGAGCTGTTTATTGGGTAAATTTGAATATAGTTTGATGTTAATTCTTCTTCAGAGCAGAACTTCCAAACATGAAAGTCTCTTGAGTGCAATGACGTGTGGGGTGACAGAATAGTGCTTTCCAATATGCACTTGTACTAGGCCATGTTTCAGACTAGCAGCACCATTCATGTTAATTTGACATGTTTTAGAATTTGTTCCCATTCTTGTGTTTATGTGATAAACACATTCTTGGCATGTCTCAATATGCCTGTTGCCAGCTCTAAAGATCGTTATATAGCATCAGTTTTGGGTGTGTAGGACTTTAAAAAAATTAATAGTCTATCCTATGGTGGCATCGTTTTTTGTTTTTGTTCCACATTTTTTTGGGGCAGGGTGCTCTGTAATAATACCCAAGCAGTTTGCAATAAATTAATCTTTAGTCTTTTAGATGGGGATGGTAAAAAGAAAGGGATTTCTGCATCCTATGCTGATTAAGTAGTACTTGTGCTGTGACCTTAATGGTTATCATAAAATTGTAGAAATAGATAACATATACCTATATGTGAGAACATTATAGATCTAGATAACGCACTTAAAACGTTATTATCTAAAAGGCCGT
The DNA here is from genome assembly GCA_036245055.1 of Diospyros kaki. Classification (NCBI taxonomy): domain Eukaryota; kingdom Viridiplantae; phylum Streptophyta; class Magnoliopsida; order Ericales; family Ebenaceae; genus Diospyros; species Diospyros kaki. The sequence goes on from BSEG01000016.1 coordinate 40,631,256, forward strand.
TAAAAATTAATGCATATCATATTGTGGAACTAGATAACATGTGATCAATATTTGGCAAATATTTAGAGCTTACAGTGGTAGATATGAATGGTCCACCTACAGGCACAGCTTTAATGTGGTGTGATCGGAAAAAAGGAACATTGGCTGTTACAGATTGATAATGCCTTGTACTTTTAAATTTTTTTACCGTGAAGAGACAGGCAAGCATTCCCTTAGTCCTGCTTTGGCAATGAAACTGTGTGTGGTGCTACCTTTCGTGCTGAGACTTCTTAAGTACATGGAATGAAAGTTAGTAAAAATAGAAAAGTGGATGATGGGATTTGCTGATTAAATCATTCCAAGAACATATTAGTTTAGATATCTTGGATCACTTGTCCAAAAAATGGAGACAGAATTAATATGGGAGGTTAAAATGAAGAAATGCGTCTGTGATTCTATTGGACAGTTAAACACTAACATATGCAAAATATGAGTGTATTGGGGATGTGGATGTTATGATAGATGTGCAACCCTATGTGAAAGGATATATATTTCTCTTTTTTTGCTGAGGCATGAAAGGATATTATCAAAATGAGATTATACGTAACAAGGTTAATGCAACTCCTATTGAAAATACGATACATGAAACACAATCAAAATGATTTGGTCATGTGAGAAAAAGACAAATAAATGCTTCTAAGAAAAAGTGGATGGAAGACATTTTTAGCCAAAAATGATAAAACTTGATGGGAAAGTCTTAGGCATGTTATGCATTATAATAGCTTTTTAGCAGATATAGCCATAAATGGAGATAACTGGTGAACTAGAATTCATGTAGCCAAATTCATCTAGTGAGATTAAGACCAGATTTATTGTTTTCCAGTTGCAAGTGTATTTATCTTAGATGCATGGATGCCTATTAGACATGACTTATTTGTCTGGAAGCTACTATTTATTCTGTACTTTATGCTTGGTCTTTGGAGATCTTGGTGTTTTGATGCATTGCAATCCTTAACAGAAACTATTCCGACTGGCCATGTCTATCTACTCTTAACTTGATAAAGGGCTCATTACTTCGTCTAGTTGCACCTCATCTTCTGGGAGCATCTTACCTGTTGATCAACACCCAGGAAATCACAAAGACAGGCTAAAGAATGGTAGTGCAAATGTATTCTGGCAAATTCTTGGTAGAAGATTTTAACTTCTCTATAGAATGGTGGCGCATGCTTTCCAAGCAAACTAGTGAATAAAGTTGGTTTATGACTATGAGTTCTGACAGGTCTCTGAATCATTCTTTCTTGAATTTGGTTCCAATCACAGGGTAACAAGAAATGACACTCAAGATATGGTTAAAACATATGCACTGGAATATACAACCTGGTTAATCAAAAAAATGACCACACATGTTGTTCTAAACAGAACCTTACTGCTAGTTTATAAGGCCATATATCCTTTTGTCTTCTCCTGGGAGTACCTTTGTGAGCTAGAATGACAAGATGTATAGATATTTGTTCAATTGATGCTAAATGAAGCAAGGGCTTGATTACAACAGGTCAGTGATGGTTGTTGCAGGTTTTGCATCAAAGCCACTTACCCTGAAGGAAAACAGTGTTATTCCAGACGTTCCTCCGACTCTGGCAGCTGTTAAGAACCCAACTGCAAAGATAGTTTATGACGAATACAACCATGAGCGTTACCCTCCAGGTGATCCCAGCAAGCGGGCATTTGCCTATTTCGTCTTAACTGGTGGGAGATTTGTGTACGCTTCACTGATTCGCCTCCTTATCCTGAAGTTTGTCCTCAGCATGTCAGCCACTAAGGATGTTCTTGCATTGGCCTCTATTGAGGTTGACCTTTCCAGCATTGAGCCGGGCAGCACAGTCACTGTCAAGTGGCGTGGGAAGCCAGTCTTCATCAGGCGCCGAACTGAGGATGATATCAAGCTGGCAAACAGTGTCGATGTGCACTCTCTTCGCGACCCACAGGAAGATTCAGCGCGAATAAAGGATCCAGAGTGGCTCATTGTTGTCGGGGTCTGCACGCATCTGGGTTGCATCCCATTACCAAATGCTGGTGACTTCGGTGGGTGGTTTTGCCCATGCCATGGTTCTCACTACGACATCTCTGGCAGGATTCGCAAGGGACCGGCACCTTATAATCTGGAGGTACCCACTTACTCTTTCTTGGAAGAGAACAAGTTGCTTATTGGGTGATTATTGAAGGTGTAGTCATCATCTACAGGGACAATGGGGTTTTTTTTAAGTATTTCTCTCTGTATTTAGTTGTGAAATACTTCTTGTTGAAGATATCTCTGATTTTCAATAATTTGTATGGTCTTTGATGTAGCACGCTATGGTGCTGGTGTTGCTTTAGAACTGAACAAGTTGTCTGCTCAAACGCTGCTTTTATGCACGCGTGATTAATTGTAGTATATTTACCATTTTGGAGAGGTTGCTTGATTCAGCAGAAACAAGTTTTTGAAGATTTTATTAGAAAACAAAAACAGAAATAAAAAAACAAAATTATTATTAGGCAAAATTACTACCAATCCATATTTAAAACGATAAATATTGCATTTATCACATCTTATAAACTACATAAACACTTTTGTCCGTACTGTTTTTGATAATTTTATTGTTAAGAACACCTTTTCAATTACTAACAAAATACATATAATAATCTACTAAAAGTTTTCTCAAACGATTTGAGCAAACACTCAACTGTTATTTCCTTAAAAATGATTTTTATAGAAGTGATTTTCAGGATAATAAAAAATTCACAACAGTGCCAGACCACCATATTTGGCATACAACCATGATCCTTTGGGAGTTCATACACATGATGTGCTCATATACAAGAGAGATGTTGCCAAGGGAAAGTACAAAAATTGCAAAGCAAAAGTTCCCCAAAGTTGTACAGAATTAGATGATTATTATAAAGAATATAAATCAAAATCCTTTCTGAGAATAATTAAAGAAGAATCTCTTCTACCAATAGTAACAACCATGAACCAAAAATACAAACTCTTATGCCAACCCATCCCCAAAAAACAGTTGAACCTGAGAAGTTGGTTACAATGAGTGGTCTACTTCTCAAATATGCCTTTCACATACACCATGCCTTTCTCACTCAACTCCAGTTCTTTCCTCATCTGTTCTACTTGCTGGTCATCCCCTTGAACAATGATTTCTGAAAGGGTTCCATCTTCAGCCACTATCATTTTAACCTTGATCTGCTCTTTCCTTGATGCTCTTCGCCAGTAATATAGTCCTCTGTTTCCATTTCCCAAATGTCATTTATGCATATACTTCATCCACATGATAAAACTGGTATCAATTTGGACAAAAGAGCTAAGAAAACCGGGATTACTTACGCCAATGGGCTTAAGATGGTGAGCCAGAACCAGTTGTTGCCTATTTCTGGAAAGGTTATAGTAAGAACAAGGGCAACACTTGCTAGGCTTATGCAGGTGCAGAAAGTGAGCAATGCTGCTTGGCCTCGGCTTGGAATCATCATGCCCTCGAACCTTTATACAAAAGAGAAATTTGAATGTGAGAAGAGAGTGAGAGAAAGGGGTTTTGAATTCTAACTCGGGAATCCAATTATAGATTTGTTGATAGAAATACACACACACATGACATCAGGGATTAATTGATTAGATGGGGAGGTGAATTCCAAGGAAAGGCACCCATTATCCATGCATCGACACAAAAATCGAAAAATTACAGAGAGCATATGAGAGTGTGGCATTTGCTAATGCCCATGAATAGGAAAAGGCAGTATATCTTCAGTTCAGATTGGGGGGACTCTATGACCTATTAGTACTGGATAGACAATGTGGGCAACCAACCATGCCAATTTTAGACTGCCAAAGACACCCTTTACAAGCAAACCTCTCATAAATCTTCGTCTTTTCACTATTAGGATTTCTAACCTATCTTATGATAGTCGGAGAAACTCCAAAAATTGCATTGGCATAAATACAAGAAATACAAAACCCAACAACTCCAAGACGTGTTCTTGCCATGCAATTGATGGTTTGCCAAACCAAGCTCCAAGGACTTTCTACCTATTCTGATGGACCATTTCATTAACTTTGATGACGGGAATGAGATTCAATTACAGCTATCATGAATTGCTGCTTGGAAAAGAGCTTACTATGGTTGAGCTAATTGTTGCATATGTTAGATAAGCTGATATCTCCTTGAAGGCATCAAACCTAGGAGTGTCACATCTCAGATGGTTCTGTATGAAGATTTTATGTTGTCTAATAGTGGAATCAACGATTCATCCTTCTTTATCATATTCCATCTGTTCGAATATATTGTTGTTGTATCATTGAAGATGAGAAATACAGATGATGATGATTAATTAAAGATAATCAAAGAGCAGAGAAGGGTTACTCACGTTATGGTCTCTCCTCTATCCAAAACCACAAAATTGTTGCGAGTGAAGAAAGAAAGAATCTCTCCCGCCACCTGACTAGGCGCCTTCTTCCCTTCTCCTTCCCCAATATACGTCTTCTGCACAACCTGAATTAAAAAACCATTTAAAAAAAAAAACGATTCTCAATTAGAACATTGAGCAGCAGAAAGATGGTTCAAAAACGAAATTGAAAAGTTTAAGAAAATAAAGAACCTTGGATTTGACAGAGCGCTTGATGAGAGACCAGAGGCCGGGAACGGAAATGACAAAGAGGCCGAGAGAAGTGTAGTAGCTGGCCAGAGAGTAGCCGGCGGTGCTTTCGGCGAGCAAGAAGAGAGACGAAGAAGAAGAAGAACAACAAGAAGAAGCAAGAGGGTCGAGGAGAGAGGAGACGGCTCGAGTAACGAGCCTGGAATTGGGTTTCGTTGTTGTTGGTGTCGGGTGGCATCGCCACGGCCATAGAGGTGCCAATTCGGTGGACTTATTGGGTTTGGAGCGCAGAGATGAGAGGCCAGGACCAGGGGGGCTTGCTAGTAGTTTGGCCGCCATATTCGCTCACCGAGTGAGAGAGAGAGAGCGAGCGAGATTGGGAGCTTTATATTATCCAGTTCTCTGGAGCTCAGCCGTATACTTGTAGTAGTAGCCTCAGCTTGTGTGTGTGTGGCACTACTATTGCCTCACCTCCGAACTTGGGATGAAATCAAGGCCGTTCATCAGCATCTATGTAAATTATGTTTATATTTGTTTTTCTTTACGTCTAACAACAACCAATAGTAGTAGCATTCATATATAAATATTGTTTTTATATAAATGTATAATATAAAATAACATTAAGTCACTTCACTGGCCTTGCTCATTATTTATTTATTTTTGGTACCCTCACTCACTATGAATATTATACTACCTTATAATTCAATAAAAGGGTTAGCATAATTAATAATTTAGACTTTTTTTAAAAAAAAAATATTGAGGTCTAGATATTAATTCATGTGTCATTAAATTTAAAATTATTGTCCTTACCTAATCTCCCACTACTCGTATCCTTAATTTTGATAGAAAAAATAAATTACAGATGAACTTTTAATTTTTGCCTAAACTAAATATCGAACTCGTAATTTACTAATATTAATGTCAATATATTATTTGCTCGAACTCGTAATTTACTAATACTAATATTAGTATATTATTTGCTCGACACTCAACTTATGTCTTGGATCATGTATCTTTAAACTTAATATATAGTAATAATGAATAATTTATCAAATAATTATTGAATGCTACACTTTTGTAAGAAAACCAGCAAGTCAAGCCCAACCACACCCATACTGGATCCAATTCAGTCCAACAAAATACCAGTTATTTTTTCAAATGGTGAGAAACTATTCTATAAAACAAATTATCCTTTTGATTTTTAGATAATAATTAAATATTTTCTTCTCTTTTCCTAAAAATAATAATTCTACTCTTGACTAAAAGTATTTAAATGGTTATTTTGTTTTTGTTTCTTGCACTTGATCATATTCTTTTTAACACCAAGTATAAGAATTTGAGTCTATAATTCTTTTTTAAAAAGAATTGACTTTTCTGCATATTTTCTCTTCTTTCATTTCTACCACAGATTTTACGTAATCGATCGAATTTTATAGATATCTCTTTAAGTTCTACACATTTGGGTAAGTCTCAACTATAAGAAAAATATTATTTATCAAGACAAAAATGAAAAATATAAGAGACTATGGAACTAATTGTTCTATTTCATATACAAAAAATTTGCATACGGGACATCAATAGAGAAAATAGATTACAAATTATAATAATCTATTTTCCATTTTTCTTTAACTCAATATATATATATTTTTTTTCAACTCCATATTTAAATAAAATTTTCCTTTTTACCATATTTTTCCCATTCAAATAACCTAACATAATTTACTTAAAAATTATATCTCCTCCCCTGCCTAATTTTAAATACCAATATATATATATATATATGACGACTTTGTGCTGTGGAGAGCACAGCTCTGCTCGAGGAAACCAGCCGGAGGCGTCGGCGGCTGGGCACCCGCAGCGGCGACGGGCGGCGGCGGCGGTCGGCAGAATTGTTGGGCTTGGGCGCTGCTGGGTTGCGGCTGGATTGGCCCTTCCCTCCCTCTCCCTCTATCTCTCTCTCTACGGCTGGATTGGGGAAGAAGGCCCCTGGTCTGTATATATATTCTACTCAATTGGATAAAGAACCCAGCAACCCATAAATCTATAACTTTCCCCTAAATCTTCGAACTGTTCTACAGAATTTCACCCACTTCCTTAATACATATACAAGCAAGGTAGGGAAATATTTTCTCCTTGAATAGCTCACTTCGGCCTGAATTTCAACCCACAGTGGCTGGATTTAACACGGCCTGACAAAGAGAAGAAATTTTCAGTGTAGTGAGGCCGCGTAAGGGATCATCTGACCAAAATTTTAATGTAGGAAGGCTGATTTCAACCTGGGTTCTGATAGTTTGGATTCAAATTGGCTGAATTTTCAGCTTTGGCTACCCGAATTTCTTGGGTATGTCGGCATCTTCACTGGAAGATGCAGTTGCTGGGTTTGACAATTGTTTTCTTTTCTTTTTTTTTCTTTCCTTCAATAAGAAAAATCCCACCGAACACACATACATATGTATACATACATACATACATATATATATATATAATAGTTACTGATTGAGCTTAAAATTCCCATGTAAGTTGGGGTTTTAAAATACACACAAAACCCCACAAATACCCATTCTCATAAATTAAAATATCCTATTGGAAAAATAAAACAAACCACACCACATCGGGTGTCCATAATAATTCTGGGTACCCCAAAAATTTTCAATAGCCAATTCATTTCATTGAATTAATTAAATAAAATATCCCAAAGCAAGAAATGAAATTTTTCGGGTCATTACATTTATAGTTAATATATTTCATAAAAATTTAAATCGATTTATATTCCTTGCTCTTGAGGAGTTAAATGTTAGTTTTTTAAAGTTTGGGGGTAAAAAAAGTAAAAAAAAAATATGGGAGTAAAAAGTTAGCAATTATGTTCATAACATGTACTCTCTTAATTTTTAATCTTATATCAAATGCACTTCTATAATAATTGGTAAAATAATGAACATATTCACTCTATCACAAGGTAGAATAAAAATCTGCCTTATCGTGTAACTGAACGACTAATACGGGTGAATGAACTCCATATGTAAAAAAGATTTAGTACAAACACTCATTAATCTTGAAACAACACAATACTTATAAAAGGGGCACACATTTGATAATGTAGAGAAGAAGAGAAAGGAATTGAAGAACAACCCACTTCAACTCTAGAGTAAATGTTGTCGTAATTTTGAGTGCCTTTGATTATTTTGAGGAAATGAAGGGGTTTCTTTCATATAGAACTACCATTGAAATGGTAGAGTCAGAGAAAAACAATCGGACGGGTTGTTTTAACTGAACAGTTAAAACTCATTCAAAGACTCCGTCAATCATTGCCTTAATTGGGTTTACCACATGGACTGAGCTCCCTTTAAGGTCGCAGAAAGGGTAGTTTTCACTCTCAACACAATACATCAAATAGTTTATGATTTTCCTTGTCATATTCTTTGATAAGAATTGTCGTTTCTCCCTGTAATGGTTGCTGTCTATTATGGTGATGTCATAATACCTTTCAAAAACTATTTCAATCTCCACGACGAAATTATTTAGATTCATTTTGATTTCTTGGTGGTCAAGCAAATCACCGTCCTTTGACAGTGGAACAGTTGTGGCTTCTAGAGGAATCTCACACCCCCTCACAACCATAAACTTATCCACGTTTTTATAATATGATTTCTTCACAGAATCATCACAGAACATGAAAGAGTCGCTACCTGTATTCAGAAGCTCATGAATGAACACTCTGTGCTTGACATCGAGCCTTCCCAATAGGAGCTTCGTGTATTTGAAAGTAATAGACTTTAAAAATAGCCAAACAGAATTGAAATAGTATGAGAAAATGTCCACCATAACAAAAACGGCACTTGCCAATGTGGACATCTGATCAAACCCTTTAGCCTGCAAAACCAATGGAAAAATTGACAGAATTCTCATGAAGTTGTCATTCAACAGCTCAGAGCTAGTGTGGTCAACAATACAGTACTCCTCACAGGTCTTCATGGTTCCTCCAGTAAGAACATACTTCAACATGGCTTCTGGTTTCACAGCTTTAACTAGATGGTACTTGCCCATCAGAACAATGTCCTGAGTCACCAGTTGGCAATGCTTTGCAAAATGAAGGAACTTGAGGGGTTTTCCTGTTTCGAAAGAGGCACAAAATCTGTAATCCTTGTTGTTCATCTTAAACCTCATGTCATAATTGTTATCAATGGAGAAAGAGTGGGACTTTCTCTCTTCTTCGCTGTCATAATCTTGCAAATCCCCACCTGTCTCTCTACTCATACCATCCAGCAACAAATACTTTCTGCGTCTAAACCAAGTGCGCTCATAGCCATGCCACAACATGCTGATGGAGATGAATGGAATGCGGAAGAACTTAGCATTCCTCAGAAAGGTCCACAAACTGTAAGCAGCTTGCAGCCAAAGAACCCAAGGTGGAACCACAAACGACATTATTTTTTTTCTGCAGCACCAACAATCCCAGCTGAAGTAAAAGCACATGTGGTTTGTTTCTTTCTTTATGGGAAGAACTATATGCTCTGCTTGTGAAGTGTCTTCTTATAATATTCTCATACCTTTCATTCAGTGGTGGAAATAGAATATTGTGCCTTGGCTTAATTTGCTTTGCTTCATTCCGTCCAAGAATAGTATCGTGCCATCACTTTATTTATTGTACAGTTCTGCTACATTTTTTTTTTGACTTTTAAATAAATAAAATTATAAAATTATTCTCATACCATCTAACAATTAATGTATTTTTGTTAAATACCACAAATACCCTTCAAATCTAAGGGCTGACGCCTTTTCTTGATGCATCTCTTCTTTAATATATCTTTAATCTTCAAAAAAAATTGAAGGACACCGGTGTGAAGTGTTTTAATTTTAAAAATTAGTTAAATAATTTAAATTATGCCCTTATAAAATAATTTTACTTCCATTCAATTTCAATTTTGTAAGGTATAATGGTAAAAATTTACTATACACTCCACTTTTCCTTTAATAAATTTTGTCAAATTAAAAAATAAAAATTAAATTCCCTCCTTTCCTATTAGCTATCCAAATAGAAAAACCTTTACCCTATTTCACTTTTCTTGACTATTGTAACGCCATGATCCCACCACGGGGGTTACACCTAAATAATTGATTTGACTATTTACATGTGTAGTCTAAATTGGGAAAAATAAAAAGTAAGGGACGGACTATGTTTCAAAATAAAATGTTCTAGGTGGGATCTAGGCTTCGTTCTTTCCTTCAAACCACTTAAGATTACGAGCAAAACTAACCCATACACCTTAGTTGTTGTCACCCTCTTCAAATCCGACCAATGGAATGAGAGTGACTTCCTAAGATCTGATTACACTATAAGAAAAAAAATATTTTAGAGACGGATTTTGAGATAGAAATTTTTGAGATGGATTTTTTCTGTCTCAAAATTCGTCTCAAATAAAATCATAAAATAAAATAAAAATATAAAATTAAGTTATAAATATAAATAAAATATTAATTTATAAAATTTAAAATTTTTTCTTATAAATATATAAATTAAAAATATAAAAAAAATAAAAAATAAAAATTTTAAAATTAAAAATTAATTAATTAACGGTTAAAAATTATCACAAAAATAAATAAATTAAAAATAAATATAAATATAAATTAATTATAATAATATAATATTTATAACAAATTAATTATAATATATAATTATATATTATATATTATATAGTATATACAATCATATATTATAACATATTTATATGTAAAATATAAATATAATATTTATTTATTATTTATCATATATAATATATTTATTATTTATCATATATAATTATAAATATATATTATTTGTTCGATTATATAATAGGTATTCTTTCCAGATCAGGTGGCTTTGCACGTGTAATTCAACCCAGTAGCAGGCAGATGGTGCGCGGACGAGCTCTGACGAGGGCGTGGGCTGACTGGCCTTCCGTCTCAAATTTTGCAATGCGTGTTTTTTTGACAGGCCAAAATCCGTCTCAAAATCTATCTCAAACCGAAAATCTGTCTCAAAATCACTATTTTCTTGTAGTGTTATTCTCACGCATCACCGACTCGCACCCCTAAGACTAATTAGATTCTATCACATGTCTAAGAGATTTTTTTTTTTTTATTTAACTAGGTCATGATTTTCTGCAGCACCAACAATCCCAGCTGAGGTAAAAGCACATGTGGTTTGTTTCTTTCTTTATGGGAAGAACTATATGCTCTGCTTGTGAAGTGTCTTCTTATAATATTCTCATACCTTTCATTCAGTGGTGGAAATAGAATATTGTGCCTTGGCTTAATTTGCTTTGCTTCCTTTCGTCCAAGAATAGTATCGTGCCATCACTTTATTTATTGTACAGCTTCGCTACACTTTTTTTTTTTTACTTTTAAATAAATAAAATTATAAAATTATTCTCATACCATCTAACAATTAATGTATTTTTGTTAAATACAACAAATACCCATCAAATTTAAGGGCTGATGCCTTTTCTTGATGCATCTCTTCTTTAATATCTCTTTAATCTTCAAAAAAATTGAAGGACGTTGGTGTGAAGTGTTTTAATTTTAAAAATTAGTTAATTAATTTAAATTATGCCCTTATAAAATAATTTTACTTCCATTCAATTTCAATTTTGTAAGATGTAATGGTAAAAATTTACTATACACTCCACTTTTTCTTCAATAAATTTTGTCAAATTAAAAAATAAAAATTAAATTCCCTCCTTCCTATTAGCTATCCAAATAGAAAAACCTTTACCCTATTTCACTTTTCTTGACTATTGTAACGCCACGATCCCACCACAGGGGTTACACGTGAATAATCGATTTGACTATTTACAAGTGTAGCTTAAATTGAGAAAAATAAAGAGTAAGGGACGGATTACGTTTCAAAATAAAATGTTCTAAGTGAGATCTAGACTTCGTTCTTTCTTTCAAACCACCTAAGATTACGAGCAAAGCTAACCCATACGCTTTAGTGGTTGTCACCCTCCTCGAATCCGACCAATGGAATGAGAGTGACTTCCCAAGATCTGATTACACTACAAGAAAAAAACATTTTAGAGACAGATTTTGAGACAGAAATTTTTGAGATGAATTTTTTCTGTCTCAAAATCCGTCTCAAATAAAATAATAAAATAAAATAAAATAAAAATATAAAAAAATTAAGTTATAAATATAAATAAAATATTAATTTATAAAATTTAAAATTTTTTCTTATAAATATATAAATTAAAATTTTAAAAATTTAAAAATAAAGAAAATAAAAATAAAAATTTTAAAATTAAAAATTAATTAATTAACGGTTAAAAATCATCACAAAAATAAATAAATTAAAAATAAATATAAATATAAATTAATTATAATAATATATAATTATATAATATTTATAACAAATTAATTATAATATATAATTATATATTATATATTATATAGTATATACAATCATATATTATAATATATTTATATGTAAAATATAAATATAATATTTATTTATTATTTATCATGTATAATATATTTATTATTTATCATATATAATTATAAATATATATTATAAGTATATACTATATATATATATAATTTGCACGATTATATAACAGGTATTCTTTCCAGATCAGGTGGCTTCGCACGCGTACGTGGGTAGGCAAGGTTGCGGGTTCGATTCTCACAGGAAGCAAGTAAAATAAATTAATTCAACCCAGCAGCAGGCAGCTGGTACGGGTGGGGGCGGGCGCAGGCTGACTACGCAGATGAGCTGTGACGAGGGCGTGGGCTACCTAGCCTTTCGTCTCAAATTTTGCGATATGCGTTTTTCTAACAGACCAAAATCCGTCTCAAAATTCATCTCAAATCAAAAATTCGTCTCAAAATCACTCTTTTCTTGTAGTGTTATTTTCACGCATCACCGACTTGCACCCATAAGACTAATTAGATTCTATCACATGTCTAAGAGATTTTTTTTTTTTTTCTGTTTATCTAGGTCATGATTTTCTTTATTTCCAAAACCCTTTCCTCTTATGAATTTCAAAAATATCATATTTAAAGGACCTTTTAAGAAATAAAGAACGCTAGCCCTCAACAATCAAGAATTGGAAAGAATAAATATTTGCAAATTTTTTTATTTAATTGTGTATAAAAATACTTTCAACCTGGGCACTTGAAATTTAATAATATAAGTTTATTTATTTATTTATTTATATATGCATTTCATATATTTATTTACTTATTATTATTATATAAATTATTATCATTTTTCCTTTTCTTTTTTTATATATTTTTTATTTTTTTTTCCTGGGCTGGGCTGGCCACGCCCAGCGCCGCCCGCGGGCCAGCACGGCCCGCGCGGCCCTACTGCCGACTGACCACCACACACAAAAATTTCATTTTTTTTTTAAAAAAAAGATCCTGAAATTTCCAAAAAGGAGATTCATGCAAAGATGGGCCAAAACTCAACCCTTTTTCCAAAAAATAAGGCATTCACCATGAGTTTTACATAGCCATTTTCGACAAAATAAAGCTTCCCTCACATGCCACTACTACCCATTAACCAACATTCATAGGGCTACATGCTTTAACTTCAAAGATAACAAAATATTATACAAAACATAGCATTCACAAGGCTCAAATCATGCTTCAAGAACCCTCTTTCCTTTTGATGAAAATCCACCTACAAGTGAGGTCAAAATGACCTCATGAGCTCAAAAGCTCAATACGAGTGCAATGACATAAAATATGAACAAAAACATAGAGAATCTAATGTAAGTGCATGTAATATGTCAGGGTTTCATTATCCTCACAACCTCCTTAGTTAGAGGCTTCAAACTATCCTTTTCCACCCAACCTCATGGCCATAAGTCTTTTAAACATAACAACATGCAAGGCACATATAAAGTTTTATATAAATACTTAGATCTTGCAAAGTCTCCTTCTATTGGGGCTATCCCTTACTTTAGGTTTTCCTTGGCCTTCTCCTCAAGCTTGCTCCTCAAGACTCCTTAAATCCAATCCAACCACACCTTCCACAAGAGAAAAAAATAAAATAAAATAAAATAAAACATTCAAGACCAAGGGGGGAATGGAAGATATGGAAGATCTTTCCTATTCTCTTAGAACACTTAAGCTAAGGAGGACTTACCACTTGGCTTCTTTTTCCTTGAAGCCTTTTCTCTACACTTTCTCTCTCTATATTCCTCTCTTTCTTTCTCTATAAACGGCCAAAGGAGATTAGGGTTTTTCTACACTTCCCCTTTTATAACAAGTCTTTCAACTTGCAAGAGTTCCTCCTAGCCTTTGATCGTCACTTGGCTAAATCCTCACCCTTGATTTTAAAGCACCACTTATTCTTGAAATTAATATATATACATATATATTGTAAATATTAGCAATCCATGTCAATTTTCAAGAACAAAATTAGGCCCTTGGATCATTTCCTTAATTCAAGAATCATCCTCAACCATTGGATTTCCAAAATATCCATATTTCTCTAATTTCTTCATAATTATCTTGTTGGGAAATATACATATACATCATACATACATCTTCAAGAATGATTAAATTGAATTTCATTCCTCATTTATAATTATATGACTAATTTTACCATCAAAATTGAGAGACATAACTATTTTTTCTTTTCCTATTAACTAAATCCTCCAATTTTCCCACATAAATGCTTGACTGATATCATTTCTTTTTATTTTTCTTTTTCCCCAACAAATTCCAAATTACCCAATTTACCCTTGATGGAAAAATTTCAAATTTTCATTTATTACTTTCTCCAAAAATACTCTAAATTCCTTTTGTCTCCATTTTACTCATTTTTAGGGAATGAGACTCAATTTATTACTTTGTCCTTCCTAGGATACCCTTAAAATTGAATATTCCTAATAATCAATTAATAGAATTCAAGAATTTTATCGGGCTCAATCCTAAAATTAAATTTAAATAACAACCACCGAACTCAGGGTGTTACAACTACCCCTCTTAATTAAAACTAATCTTCAATTTATTTTCAACTATTAAGAAAAAATTCTGCCTCTTTACACCTCTAAAAAAATTAAATTCATAATAATCATTATAAAATAATAGTTTATTTAATTAAAGTAAAGTGATTTATTTTATCAAAATATTATATTAAACTAAAATTAATTTATAATAAATAATAATTTTTTATTTTAAAAAATTAATGAATAAATATTTTATACGAATTAATTGTTATTCTGAAACAAAATATAAATAATTATATGAATAAATTATTATACTCATTGAATCCAATTTAAGAGTATAATATTAATTATTACACCAATGGTCTAAATATAATTAAAAATAATATATTACTGCATAATTATTACACTCATCTGTTATCCTCAATCCAAACTCTCCTCTTAGAGTTGAGGACAGCTCCGACAATTTGTCAAAGCTAACGAGACAGATGCACATGGCAGCTGCAGATCGTCAAAAAACAGTAGGCACTGGCCCCACACAGCACTCATACATAGTCATATATAATAATAGCTAAAGGAATTGTGGACTGCTGTCCACCCAAAGCTGGCCGTCCATATGCCAGGATTCCTTTTTTATAAAGGAAGTCAAATGTCTACCGTGAGATTGAAATACTTTAATTCAGTCAATATTCATATATATAGGTTCTATCAATGACTCACAAACAAACAATATACCAATAGTATTATATTAAGACATTATTAAGATGATAATCTCTGTATATACATAATATTTTTTATATAAGCACCTTTTGTAAATGTTGTTTGGAAACTAAAACAGAAAATGAAAGAAGAGAGAAAAATAAAAGTGAAGAAAAGACTTGATTTAATCTGTTAATTGAAAAGGATCCCCCCCCCCCCCCCCAACACAAATATAGAGTGCAAGCAAGAAGTCAACCCTTCATCCCACTATACTGCTCTACCCTATGGATGCAAATGACAAGAAAACTAAACAATGAATTAATTAACATATACAATGAAAGGGTAACCCCACGGAAGTTGGCACAGCACAGATCGCTGAGATAGTTTGAACGCAACACATATCTACTCACACCCAAGAATTTCCAAGGACTCTCAAAGAGCGCAGCCAGAGGCACAAAGACAAAGTCTGGGAAAAACATCAAGGAGTGATGCCACTCTGTTTTGCTTGGACGAGTTCCTCTGTGGTCGTGCCAATGATCTCATTAGCGCGCTTCAAGCCAACGCAGTAGTACCTTCCTATCGAATCCTGTATTCAGAGATTGCGCTTTTATCAAAAACACGAAGAATGCATCCATGCAAGAACCAGTGGCGATAAGTTTTAGGTCATCGTGTTATGCAAGATCGCGTGGTGACAAGATTTAGGTCATTGTGTTCAATACCTACAAAAATGCATGTGAATAATAGGTGAAGGCATTCTGCTGGCTGAAACATATTCGACTAAGTTTATTGAAGCGAAGTTGGAAAGGGCAAGTTATCTGGTCAGAGGGTTCCTTGGCGTTAAATCAGTGAAAGTTCTTCTGAACTGAACAGAAAAAGGAAGACAACAAAGAAAGTACTAATTGAATTATCGGCCAAGTTCAACAAGGAAGACGGAAAAGATGTCTCACCCGGGCAACGATTCCCAACGTCTCTAGCTTTTGAACAGCATCATCCACATCAAAGTTACAACTCACCTCAAATTGCTCCTTAATTAGTTCTTCACACCTCAGATCAAGATCCTGTCAAAACACTATAAACAGTTAAGCATCAACTTTGCAACAATTTAATCCCCAGGAATTTGGTAGAGAATAAAACACCATGCAAAGGCAGTAACAAATATGCACCTGTCGAGTAGCTTTTCCCTGTTCCATCAGTATGTAATATGAAACAATTACCTCTTTAACCTGCACATTCAAATTATCTTAAGAAAATCGGAAACCATTTCCTACAAGGTTGAGGCCTTGGATCATAATTAGCTAGCCTTTTGAATTAGATATACTGCAATCCATTCAGTGATCCTTACATTCTAAAACACAGTAAAGATGGAAAGTAGAGCAAAATTTCTTTTGCCTGGAAGCTCAACTACCATTTTAAAGAACCATTTTATATCAGAACTCACTTGTTGACCACGTAGTAGATTGGAAATGATTGGTGAATTTAGATGTCAATGAGTCAACCCATTTACCTATTTGCATACACATTTAGTAAATGTTAAAAATATGTCGTTTGTATCCTTCAAATATGAAATTTTCAACTTAATTTCAATTTTAAATGGGTAATTAGGGTTTATTTCAAATAAAATTTATCTCTGACTCAAAACATGAAATTTTTCATAATCATTTTAACTTAAATGGGTAAGTGGGGCCTATTTATTGACCGATTTCCATCCCTTTGTGAATGCCCCGGTACAAAAAGATACTCAGGCAGTCTTTCTTATCTGATACAGATTTATTTAGGGTGATTTATTGTGCAATCATTTTGAAGAAAAGATGGCACATTTTATAGAATCTGACTTCCAGTCTATTTATCAATAACTTGAAACTAAAAGGAAGCCCTTAAACTGCTTAGAAGACAGTTAGAAAGCCTGTACAAAATTATCACTTTATCTACAACAACAACAACATATCCAGCCGTTATCCCATTATGTGGGGTTGGCTACATAAATTTTAGACTTCTATGTGGGTTACATCCCAACAGATAGTTTGTCTAGAATTCATATTTGGATCCGACTAGGTTTTACGCTAGCTGTCGGCTACCTAACGCAACCCTCCTCTTTTATCCGGGCTTGGGACCGGCAGTGGATAATATCTCCTGGCGGAGTAATGATGAAATGAAGTTTGAACACCATCTTCACATGGAGAAATTTCATGAGATGGTGGTGAATGAAGATAATTGATATGGTTGCGTTCCATAACTTAGTTGACATTTCATTTATCACTTTATCTGTTAAATGAAAATTAAACATTGGTCAAAAGATCAACCAAATTTCTAGAGTGCAACTTACTTCTTGTTGAATCACATCATCACACAAGTGAAGAAGAGTGCCCTTTCCACTATCCAGCTGTTTGTCATACATAGACTCTGTAATTAGATTCTGATATGCAGCCATATTTTGCTCAAACCTACAGGTATGCAAAACACAAAAAAATAAAAATAAATAAATAAATAAATACAGTAAAAACAGTCAATTAAGTAAAAAACAAGGAAAATTAAAGCACATGGTTGTTATGTAAACAGATTGATAATATCATGTATGGAGAAAACAAAATGACGGATACAGGACAATTCAATGATCCAGTGGCTCCAACAAATAAGAAATTCTTCACCGGTAGTTGCCCTGCTCCAACACTTTTTGTCCACTAAACATTAAGGCTGCGTTCTCTTTATTATTTTCAAGTCATTTTTAATTTTTAATTTTCTAAAATAATAAAAATGCGTTCTCTTTACTATTTTTAAAAATTCATTTTTGAAAATAAAAAAAAAATTGTATAGAAAACTCAAAACAACAAAAAATTGTTTTGAATGTTTCCATCCAAAACAAACTTTAAACTCAAAACATATTTATTTATTCATATTTTATTATTGTAATGGGAAAAAATATTACAAAATTCATTAACTTTAAAATATATATATTTTTAATAATATATTAACATTAAATATTTCTAATTTACTGAATAATCAAATTTATTGAATAAAATATCATTAAAAAATTATTTTCAAAATTTTAAAGAGAACGTATTTTCTGATTTTCTGTTTTGAGAAATAGTTTTTTAAAATGACAAAGAGAACGCGTTTTCAATTTTCTAAAAACAAACTACCAAAACAGAAAATTGAAAATGAATTCAAAATTCAAAACTCAAAACTGAAAATTGAAAAGCAAAAAGAACGCAGCCTAAATGTCCTAAAGAAATAGAAGGAAAACTAAGGACTTTGACCAGGCCAACTCTTAGTCCCGCCAAATTGGTGGGTTAAAAATACTGATAGTGAATCAAATTTAAATAACAAAAAAAAATTACGTGAAGTATGTCTTGGCACAATAGCCAATCACAGTTGAAAGGATAGCAAATATGACCCAAAGATCAGCTTTAGGCATGTCGAGCGAACCCACTACTGCAACCTGAAAAACAGTGATATGTAACACCTATCTTAACATGGATAAAAGACGAGAACTATAGAACAAGTTCATGAACATCAGATGACTTACCAGCCCAACAACAGCAGAAACCAGAAATTTGACCCAGTCCATTGGTGTTAAACCTGGATTTTTCTTTTCTGGCTGTTAAAAGGCAAGAAACTCACTATATCATAATTCAATAAGAAGACTTGGTTTGGGGGAAATATACAGATATGCCATCTAAGGAGAAGATAGCAAGAACAGCCAAGAACTCACAAGAACAATCTCCATATCAGCCATTGGGATGTTTCTGAAATGCTTCAAAAATATTCCTCGTTCTTGTTTTAGTTTGGTGCTTGCTTGCCTGCATGATCACCACAGTTGTTAGAAATCAGCAAATTCATTATTAATTTTGGTGGATGCGTTTCCAAGCTACAAAAAATCCTTTTCTAGCTGGATGCACTCCTATGAACATTGTAAACGAACCCATCATTAATGATCAATCTAAAGGAAAATAATAACTTTCAATTTGGCTGTGAATTGTTCTGACAAAACTACCCAACACAGAGTTCACAACACCAGTAGTACCTGTAAACAACAATTATCCTGTCAAAGGTAGGCTCTTGGATGGTGATTTTGCCCAGCAGATTGCGAAAACTGGGAGGAAACAGAATAGTCATAGAGTATAAGCATCAGAAGTGGAAATCAGTCAACTAAAATAATATCTAGATCCAATTAAGCTGACCACAATAGCAATAATTAGACTTCAAAATAACATGCATGGATGCAAATGGATGTCTATGTAATGCAGCAGTGCAATGGTACTGAAGCAACTGAAAGCTTTCGTAGTTTTATGCTTGTGTTAATAGCAGGAAGACATAAGAAATGCTAGCTTATGCAAGCATTTTTAATTTCCTTCCAGTTCAATATTGAAAAGTATCATCCAACTAACAAAGCATCCAATAATCTATAGATCAGTAAAACAATTCAGTTTATAATTTCTGAATCCCTACATTCAAGGATGATTACCAAAAACATAAGTTTCAGTTATTTCATACAATTGGGGAACACATTCAAGAAAACCAAAAGAATATCAGGAAAAAGCCATCTTTTATACTTGAAATTCCCAAAGGTAAAACTTTCAGCTGTCAAATGGCAAAATACTATTCAAAAAACCTGAGTTCCATGGTCTCAAGACGGATCCGTTCAACAAATAAGTCATCCTCCTGCATGTCAGCACTAGTTTCATCATCTTTTTTTGGATCTTTCTTCCTCAAAGTTGATTTCCTGGTCCAAACTCTTTCTAGTCTGCAAATGCCATTAGCCAAGAAAGTTAAACATATAAATTCACAGCAGCCTAGCAACAGGCTAAGATTCAATGAAAATATCTCCAGATAACTCTGCACCTTTTGATGCCTAGTCCCAATCAGGCAAATAATATTTATAAGTAACTTGCAGAAGGGTCAAATTACTAGCCATGCACAGTTGAGCCTCTCCAAAGACTTAACCCACCTGGTCTTTCTCAAAAGCCATGCCCAAAAACGACCAATGAGCATGTCCACTTTCTCCATGAAGAAGAAATCAGTTGTTTGATCAAGTCCAATGCCACGGCGGAATATTACATACTACAAACAAATAATGGATTCAGTAACTCAAAGTTGTTATTTATTACATCTCTTGATACACAAAAAACAACTTATCCCACTTGTTTAGGGTAAATCATATATATGCTCCTCCACAGTCTATCAGAAGAATCATGCAACTAATGTAAAATATATATCAATTAGACACCATAGATCATTGAAGGTTGCTGCAAGCCATTGTTCTCTTAAACTTACTGGAGAACAGAAGTATCTATCGTACTTAGTAATGATGATAAAATTATGTTCCAGTTGTAGCTGGGAAAGAACTCCTAGTTGTTATTTGTTAGAACCAGTAACGAAACTGTTCATGTTTCCATGCAATCTTGTAGTTATTTTAGCCATAATAATCAAGGTATATCCAATCCTTACTGG
This sequence comes from Diospyros kaki, assembly GCA_036245055.1. Lineage (NCBI taxonomy): Eukaryota > Viridiplantae > Streptophyta > Magnoliopsida > Ericales > Ebenaceae > Diospyros > Diospyros kaki. The sequence continues at coordinate 40,651,949 of BSEG01000016.1, forward strand.
AAACTGAGGCCACATTTTTTAATAACCATAAATCAAATCAAATATTCAATGTAACACTGTAGAAGCATATACAAAATTTTGGGATTATTATCCACTGTTCAATGAGTATAAGAAATCTGATGAAGGATTTTTGCATCATATGAATTGGAGAACAACTAGAGTTCCTTAAAATATATCAGCATGGCTACATATTTGGTAGAGCATCTGGTGCCAGTAGTTCTTTATTAGGAAATGGAACATGGCACAGTATTTGGCAAGATGGTTTCTGTTAGGAGTATGTGCATATGGAAAGTGATCTCTCACTGCAGATAGTAGTGATGGTGATGGTTCTAAAAATGATGCCAGAGAAATGGATGTGTTAAGCATTAAAAAAAAGAAAGAAAGAAAAGAAAAGAGAAGAAATCACTGTGCTATGTTCAAAGTTTGGAATTTGGTGAAACCAGTTGAATGAAAATAGCATGGATTTTGCATAAATCTGTTTGGCAATATTAAACTGAGATCTTATGTGTTTTGTTTATCACCAATAGACGAGCTATATAAAAAATTAAAAGACTTCCATTAAAACTTTTCAATTAATTTGCATCACACAAGTTGTGTAAATTTTAATACCAAAATGAAGTCCTAGGTGGTTCATACATGGTGTGGTCAGCATCTAAATTTATACAATTCTAATGCCGTAACATATAATTTGAATGGTTTTGAATTTAATCACGAACATACCGTGAATAAGCTTCTTGATTTCTTCCTACCATCTGTCCATATATAGGGAATTGTGTGTAAAGATCATTAGAGATCCCAAAACCTTTATAGCCATCATCACTAGTCCCTAAACTCATGGATTCCAAAGTGGTTAAAATGTTATCTTCCTTGGATGATGACATCCCTAACTGCATTTGATGGATTTTCCTTGTATAATCCTTACCGATAGCCCTTATGCCTGGACCCCCGGCTCTACACCCATGGTCTTCATTTTGTGAGCAATGAGTGTATTGTTCTTCACAAGTAAATGGACTCAATGACAAACCTGTATCAGTATTATTTCTTTGAGTAAAAGCATAATTATTTTCTCCATTGTCATCATCATCGCCATCACTATTATCATCATCATCAGCACCATTGTCTTCATTATGAATTCCATCAATATGATCATCTTGATTGAAGCTAGTTGTGGACCTGCACACCTCTCCTCGCATTACGATGCTACCAGTGTCTTCATTACCAATTCCATCAATATGATCATCTAAATGAAAGCTAGTTCTGGACCTATGCACGTCTCCTTGCATTCGCAGGTCCCATGGGTCACCTCCACTACTACTCGCAACCTCTTTTGATAACATCTGGTCAACATTGATTCCATATTCACGAGCACTTCTAGCAATTTGGGGATTGGGGTTACCTTCATCATCATCAAGGTGTAGTGGACAAACCCATGGAGAGAATGAGATTCCTCACGTGGGTTGAAAACTTATTTTATTTATTTGATAAAAACTTAACAAATTCTTATTTGAAAAGCTTAAATTTCACTTTTCATTTATGAAAATTTAACCGATATTTTACGGAAATTTCCGTAAAATATTTTGTAAAATTTATACAAGTTCACAGAAAGGATAGTTTATGGAAATACCGCAGATATTTCCACGATATTTTGACAGACAAGAGATTACACCCCCTATCTATATCGATACCCTTGATTTACGGAAATATTGACGAAAATATCACGGAAATCAAGAATATTTTAAACTATGCCAACAAGGACTCGCTATGGTGCACCTATTGCAAGAAGCCCCGGCACACCATAGAGAAGTGCTGGAAACTCCATGGTAAGCCACCCAAGGGAGGACAACCAAAGGGCCAGGGACAAAGTCTTTGTGACCAGTGGCCATTAGCCAAATGAAAAGAAAGTTTCAGATTAGATAGATGCAATGAAACTCAACTGGAAGAGATTGAAAAGTGTTATGACCCTAGGGTTTGGCTAGGGTTTAGAAAGGGAATTTGGAAGAAATGGAGGGAGATTAGACTGAAAGAGGGAAAGAGACAACAAGAATTGGAGAAGATTTACGACGAGAGAGAGAGAGAGAGAGAGAGAACGGAGGGAAATGGAATTCAATTATCATTCATAAGCATGTCATTCTCTAATTACTCAAGCCAAGCCTATTTATAGGCTTACAATTGAATATACTAATAGCTATAACAACAATACAATCAAAATAAGAAACCTATAATTCGTATGACTATTATATCTCTGGGGATTCCTTGGGGTCATGACAATCCCATCCCCTTCAAACAATTCTTGTCCCCAAGAATTGGCAGCTGCTAACCCTATTCTTCAGTCAATTCCAACCTTAACAATCTGGTTTCTTCTTCGCTTGTTCTTGTTCTTATCTCTTATCTTCCTTTTCTTTTACCTTTCGTGTCTTTTTCTTCAAAAACATCAGTGTTATGATTTGTTGCAACACCTATTTCAGCCATCCACCCATTCCTTGTTGCTCTCAAAATTAATTCCAGTTGACCTATCATGCCTTCCACCATATCCTCTCCAACAGTAAAGAGTAATTCCAACTGCTCTGTAGACCAAAACCTAATTCGATGCTGACGCTCTCTAACGAAAATGTGAACAAGCAAAGCAGCAAGAGTCTCATTTCGTTCCACAAAAAATTCCTCCACCTTCTTCATGACATCTTCTTCTTCCTCATCTTTAGTAGAGGTATCCTCAATTGGAGTATCTTTTACTTCCTGATTTCTGGTGTACACCAAAAGCCCACTTTCAACAAATTTTTCGTCTAGTGGAACCTCTATAGCTTCTTCAGCAATTACCATTACTTCCTTGGCAGCCTAAATTGCCTAATCCAATTAAGGTTTTTCCTCATTCTTTGTAGCTACCATCCTTATACATAGGACCTTATCAGCCTCATACTCTTCCTTAACTGCAAGGACGCCATCACCATCGCAATCCTTCTCTTCCAGTGCTAATACATCAACCTCCGACAAGTATGAACAGTGATCCCCACCGATATCCTTGTTTGATCTCTTTTCTTTGCCAAAGTCTTTCGTTACAATTGGTCGGTCCAACTCCAATTTTTCCTCAAATTCATGCTCGACATGATTTGTAGCCTTAGAAGTTCCTTTAATCAGTTGGTTGCTCTTAGTAGAACTGTAAGGCTATAGCTCTTGCTTCCTAAAAATGGTTTCCAAAGTGAGTTCCTACAACCTTGCTTTCTCGACCGCCTTTTTCACAGTTGCAGGCTCATCATTTTGACCATTAACCTTAGTTTGTCCTTCAAACCACTAACAAATCTTGATACAAAATAGTGCTCCGTCAGGGCTGGCTGAGTACTCCACATTAGGGTACTTAGCTCCTCAAATCTACCCCAATAATCTATCACCGATCTCTCTTGCCGTAAATTGTTGAACTCCTCAGTTACCTTAGTCATGTTCTTATTTTACCCAAATTGGTCATGTAAATTTCCAGCAAGATTAGTCCCCCTGGCCTTCCCTTCCCTAGGCATTGAGGTGTGATGGGGAGTGAGGGAAGATGAACCTCTTACCTGAATTTTCAGGTTTCAAGGCCAGTAGTTCCTCTTGCAAGCCATAGGTCATAGGAAGGGTACCATGGTTGGACAGAATTGAATCAACTGCTACTCGGGGAGGAAAATATGGTGGTAACTGGAATTGATGTGGAGAAGACAGTATGTTAAACATGTTGATCTGCAGACCATGTTGCTCCCTCGTCTTCCGATGCCTTTCCGAACCTATCTGCATTCCTTCTTGAGAGGCAGCTACATTCTTCCATATGTTTTCTTTGATGGTCGCAATATCCCCTCAGTTGTGGGTCATTGCCCCATGCTTTTGCGTCATCCCAAACCTCAATGCCTCCATCCTCGACTCCAGCTACTTTAATATGGTTCTTTCAGCCATCACTCAATTGTTCGCACCAACTTCACCTCTGTAACAACCTCTTGTTAATCGCCTCTTATGCAGCTTTCAAGGGCCTCTCCGAAAACTTATTATGATACTGAAATTCAGCAACCCAAGCTAGTGCAATTGTAGTTTAACAACCTCAATTCCTGTTACTGAATAGCCTCCAAATCAATTTCTGAAATTTGATAGCCACTGCGATGCCTCCAATTGCTCAGATTCACTTCTCACCACTTCTTGCTCAGGAATCAGCGTTGGAGATTACCAAACCAAGAGTCATCCATCGAAAATTAATAACCAAGGATGGTTAGCCTGTTCTGATTCAGTAACTGCCTTCCTGAATCGTCTCTGGCTTGCTTCTGAAAATCTTCTGTTGCGCAACTCCTTTTCCTAAACCTGATTAAGTTTGTTCAGCCTTTAGGTTCGCCTACTATCAGCTTCCAAATTCACCAGAAACCTCCGTCTTAGTTAAGATGAAGTAGCTAAGGGCTGTCACATTCCAAATTTTAGCTTCTTGAGAGTTCGATTGGCTCTCGTTGCAGCTTCTTGTGAATCGCCAACTCTCACTTTCCCAAGTCACCGGAATTCCATCTGAGATCGCCTCACAGTAGTCGTCTAGGAGAATCACCCGCCTCACAGTAGTTTCCTTGGTCAAATAGCCAAGGATTCCTCCTGCTTTGCCTTAGCAATTCAAATCTGAACCGAAATTCACAGCTGCAAGACTTCCTCACCTCTCGCTTGAATCAAGTCAGAGATCACCTAAGTCCACTACAGTTGCTGACAATCAGTTGTTATGAACTTAAATGGCCACTTGCAGACATCGCTTTTGGACAATTTCCGATCTCAATCGCTCAAGGCTCTGCTTCAATCACAACTTCCTTTTCTACCGTAATCAGTGCCCTTGTCCTTTACCCAATCACCATTTAAGGCCCGCAGAACCACTAGCTCCACTGCAATCTGCTTGGAGTCATGGTTGGAGCTGCCCTGGCCTGCGTTGTCTTCAACTCTGAGCCGAAGCTTGCCTTGCTCCGCTTCGCCTTTCAAATCTGAGTTCAATTCCAAATTCAATCACTGAGGCTCTGCTTTCGATTCTTTCGAATTCAATACCTTTGATTTGCAATTGAATTGCCGATCAGAGTCTACAGTCCACAAGAACTTGTTTCTCACAATCGCCCTCCTAATTTGCTTCCTTAGTCGAGACAACCTTCAAATTCCGAACATAACGCTACGAGTTTGCCCATTATCGGACTTGCTTGCGTCTACTAGTCATCGCTACAAATTCAAGATCACCAGACTTGCTTCCACGTCGTGCCTTCACTACTCGCCCAATCACCGTCCACTAGCTCTATAAGCACTGGAATTTCACTTATCTCTGCCTTGGCTGACAATCATCGAACTCTGCTTCACCTAAATCCACTGAGATCTAGATCTACTTCGCCTCCAATTTTGGACTTGATTAACTCAATCAAGTCAGCTGAGAATTTCTCTAGACTAAAACGCACTTCGATGTTCAAAGATCGTTCCTTCCTCTTCCAACTTCACTCAAGTTCCATCATTGAAACTCACAAAGCAGCCTTGATTAGTTCCACAGCCTAGCATTTGAACTCGTCTGTCACTACCAAATTCCGTAGTAGCTTTCAAATTCTGAGAATCAACCTCCATCGGAATTTGCTGCACAGAATCGCCTTTGTCAATTGCTACAACTTTCGGATCACAACTAAGAATCGTCGGCTCTGATACCAAATGTTAAGACCCTAGGGTTTGGCTAGGATTTAGGAAGGGAATTTGGAAGAAATGGAAGGAGATTAGACTGAAAGAGGAAAAGAGATAGCAAGAATTGGAGAAGATTTACGCACACACACACAGAGAACAGAGGGAAATTGAGAGGGGGGGAAATAGAATTCAATTATCATTCATAATCATACCATTCTCTAACTACTCAAGCCTATTTATAGGCTTACAATTGGATATACTAACATACTAACAGCTATCTCCCTAAAGTGCTAAATAGGAATGAGTGGATTGTTAACACTAGGGTCTCTGACCACATGACCAGATCCCTATGTAGCATGACTGATTACAAACGTTGTGAGAGGGATATAAAGGTGACTATGGCAAATGGTACAATATCCTATGTTGAAGGAGAAGGTTCGGTATATTTAGGTGACTTGTGGCTGAAATCTATCATATATGTGCCCTCTTTAAGATGCAATCTTTTATCTATTAGCAAAGTTACTAGAGACATGAATTGCAAAGTGACTTTCTCTTCCACTCAATGTGTATTTCACGGCCTAATTTCGGGGAGGATGATTGGCAATACTAAAGAGAAATAAGGTCTCTACTATGTGAAAGGAACAACTGGTGCCTCTGGGCTACATAATTATTTTGATTCTTCTGTTGTTTCAGATTCTAACATCTATTTATGGCACAAGAGATTAGGTCATCCTAACTTTAGATATTTGAAGATTTTGTACCCTCGATTGTTTAGCAATAAAATGAGTGATTCCTTCAATTGTGAACAATGTATTCTTGCTAAACAAACAAAATCTTCTCATCTCATTCATTCCTATCAACCAACCAAACCTTTTTATCTAATCCATAGTGATGTGTGGGGACCAACTAAAGTACCCAATCTAACTCTCACTCGTTGGTTTGTCACCTTCATAGATGATCACACTAGGGTGTGTTGGGTTTTCTTGATTAAAGAAAAATCTGAAGTGTACAAAATATTCAAGAAATTTCATCAATGGTCCTTAACATTTTTCAAACTTCCATCCATATCCTTCGATCGGATAATGGAAGAAAATAATTTTCCATTGAATTTGAGACATATTTGAGTGACAATGGTATTGTTCACCAAAGCACATGCCCTTATAACCCCCAACAAAATGGAGTGGTTGGAAGAAAAAGTAGGCATTTGCTTGAAACCGCTAGAACCCTAATGTTTTCTAGCTCTGTCCCTACTTCCTTTTAGGGAGAAACTATTCTCACTGCAGCTTATTTCATCAATAGGCTTCCTACTAGGGTCCTTGTTGAGAAAAGGAACCGGTATTCCTTGTAGTTTTATTGATATCAATGAAGAAATTTATACACAAGAGGTTCCTAAGAATTCTCCTAAGAATTCTCCTATATTTTAGGACTAGATTACATTCCTACTATCTAGGACTAGATTACATTAATTTAAATACAACAAGAAGATAAAGAACTACAAAGATAAAGATAAATATAAATAAAGAACTAAAGATAAACATCTAAAAAATAATCTAAATAATCAAACTTAAACTTAGGATTATCTTGATCTTGATCTTCTCGGCTACTTATCTTCTTGAATATTCCAACACTCCCCCTCAAGCTGGTGAGTGGATGTCTTCCATTCCCAGCTTGCTGACTAGTTCCTCAAATTTCCTAACAGGCAATCCTTTAGTGAGAAGATCTGCTACCTGTTGATTAGTTGAAACATAGGAGATTTGTATCAACCCGGATTCAAGTTTTTCTTTAATGAAATGCTTGTCAATCTCAATGTGCTTGGTTCGGTCGTGTTGCACTGGATTATGAGCAATATTGATTGCTGATTGGTTGTCGGATAGCAACTCAAGTGGATATGGTATTTGAATCTTTAAATCTTCTAGAATAATTTTCAGCCACAAGAGTTCACACACGCCAAGAGCCAAAGCTCTGAATTCAGCTTCAGCACTGGACCGTGCTACTACTCCTTGTTTCTTACTCCTCCAAGATACCAAATTTCCTCCTAAGAACATGCAGTACCCAGTGGTAGAGCGTCTATCAACCAAAGAACCTCCATAATCTGCATCTGTGTACCCTTGAATTTTTAGACCAGCTCCTGGTGTGAAGAGAATCCCTTTTCCTGGTGTGGCTTTCAAGTAATGAAGAATTTTTCTTACTGCGTTCATGTATTCCTCATTGGGTTTGTGCATGAATTGACTTACTAGGCTTACTCCAAATGCTATGTCTGGCCTAGTATGTGAAAGGTATATCAGTTTTCCTACCAATCTTTGGTACTGCCCTTTATTTATTGCTTCTCCCGAGTAATTTTCTTGTAGCTTGATGTTTGGATCTACTGGAACCTGAGCTCCCTTTCCACCTAGCAATCCAGTCTCAGTCAATAAGTCAAGAGTGTATTTACGCTGAGATAGGTAGATCCCTTTTTGTGAATAGGCCACCTCGATGCATAAGAAATACTTCAGCCTTCCAAGATCTTTAATCTCGAATTCCTTAGCTAGATTTTGCTTTAGGTCTTCTTGCTCAGCTTCATCATTTCCTGTCACAACAATATCATCAACATAAACTAATAGAGCAGTTACCTTATCTTTTGTGTGCTTTAGGAAGAGGGTGTGGTCCCCTCGGCTTTGCCGGTATCCCATTTTGTGCATTGCTGTAGAAAATCGCCCAAACCATGCTCGTGGTGACTGTTTAAGTCCATATAACGCTTTCTTCAATCTACACACTTGTCCTTCTTTGTTATGAGAAAATCCAAGGGGTAATTCCATAAATACTTCTTCCTCTAAATCTCCATGCAAGAATGCATTTTTAACATCTAATTGTTGTAGTTTCCACCCCAAATTTGCTGCTAATGATATGAGGACTCGTACTGTTGTCATCTTTGCTACTGGGGCAAAAGTCTCAAGATAGTCAATCCCATAGGATTGTGTATAACCCTTGGCTACTAGCCTTGCCTTGTATCTCTCAAGAGTACCATCAGCTTTGTATTTCAAATTAAAGACCCATTTGCAACCTACTGGTTTAATTCCCTTAGGTTGAGTCACCTCCTCCCAAGTTTGATTCTTTTCCAAAGCCCTCATTTCTTCTAACATGGCTTCTTTCCAATTTGGATCTTTTAGTGCCTCGTCCACTGATTTTGGAATAACACTAGCATCTAGGGTTGTTAGGAAGCTTCTATAGGGAGGAGAAAGGCGATGGTAGGATAAGAAATTTGCAATGGGATGTTTGGTGCATGTTCGGACCCCTTTTCTGAGGGCAATAGGCAGGTCCAAATCAGGAAATTCTTGATCTGTTTGGCTGCTGTTTTGTTCATCAGATGTGTGCTCTTCTAGGCTGGGATTTGGGGCTGCAACTGGTGTGGACTGAAGATCAGCAGTAGGTTGTATTCTCTTATACACATAGGGTGAGCCTTTGTATCTGTTGGTTGTCAACTGCTGGTTTGAATCAGTGTGATTTGATGGAGGCATTTGATGGACAGAATCATCTATAGAAATAGGGGATGCTGGAAGGAAATCTGGGAAAAGATTATCCAAATTTTCTGGTTGACTATGCTCCCCCTTAGGCTGAGAAAAAAAAGATTGGGACTCAATGAAGGTAACATCCTTAGAGATATTGACTTTCCGGGAGATAGGATCATAACATTTGTATCCTTTTTGAGTTGGAGAATACCCTATGAAAACACATCTTTTTGCTCTAGGATCAAACTTGTCTCTATGGACTTTAGGTATGTGAACAAAACATACACATCCAAAAACTTTAAGAGGCAATGGAGAGTGCAGTTTCAGGTCTGGGAAAAAATTGGTTAGAGTTTGGAAAGGACTTTGATTGTCAAGGATTTTGGATGGGACTCTATTAATAACATAAGTGGCTGTCAAGACTGCCTCTCCCCATAGATATTTAGGAGTATTATGATGATGAAGAAGGGCTCGAGTGACATTCAAAAGATGCCTCATCTTCCTCTCGGCCACTCCATTTTGTTGTGGAGTATCGATGCATGAAGATTCATGGACAATTCCCTCGTTTTGAAAGAAGAGATGCAAATGTGCATTGAAATAATCCTTTGCATTATCTGTCCTAAATTTTTTAATTTTAGTTCCAAATTGTGTATGAACCATTTTGCAAAAGTAGGGGAGAACAGTCCCAATACTAGCTTTATCTTTCAAAAGAAAAACCCAACACATCCTAGTGCAATCATCTATGAATGAGATGAACCACTTGGCACCCGACTGGTTTAAAACTCTTGAAGGACCCCAAACATCCGAATGAATCAAATCAAAAGGTCTAGATGATAGTTTATTGCTAATTGAATAAGAGGTTCTATGATGTTTGGCCATAACACACACATCACATTGAAAATTGCTAGGACTAAGAGTTTTAAACAAAGCAGGAAACATTTCCTTTACTAAGCTAAAAGGAGGATGACCTAATCGAAGATGATGAAGCCAAATGGCAGCTCAGTCAGAGGCTGTTTTCTGGGTTGAGTAGGCTGCCTGCAGCTGATCTTTAGGCTTAGTGCTCCCCCCTTGAAAGATATACAACCCATGTTGCTCTTTAGCCACACCAATCGTCCTCCTCGTGTCCATGTCCTGAAATTTACACACATATGGAGAGAAAACAGCATTGCAATTGAGGTCTTGAGTGAGTTGTTTTATAGAAATAAGGCTAAGAGTTAAATCTGGTACATAAAGGACTGGATTTATTGACAAATTTGGACCAAAGATAACTTTTCCTTTGCCTTTAATGGGAATTGTGGTTCCATCGGCAATAGTGATCTGTTTGGATGATGTAAAAGGCTCATAAGTATCAAAAAATTGGAAATTTGGTGTCATATGGTTAGTAGCTCCTGAGTCCAAGATCCAAGTGTTATTCCTACCAGTTTTGGAGGCTAGAAAAGTAGTAAAACTGATTGGTTTACCTTGTTGAGCCATAGAGCAGGATCCTCCTCCATCTTGAATGGTTTTTAGAAACTCCTTCAGCTTATAAACTTCTTCTTTATTGAGCTGGCTGAGGTCCATACCAGCTCCAACACTCGATTTTTCTTCTTTTTCTGCTTCTCCCTCTTGTTCTTTGTTTGAAAGATAGCTTTGAGGATAGTTTTGCGGAGGACCTTGAGTCCTTATATTCTTGAATCCACCAAGTTTATTGAGGACTGCTTCCTTTCCATGCAACTTGAAGCAAGTCTCCTTAGTATGCCTCGGCTTATTACAGAAGGTACACCACTGTCCTTCTCGTCCGGAGGATTTATTTCGATTGGTTGATTGCTGCTTCCATGATCTGTTGTTGGAGATGAGTGCTGATCCTTCCATATTGGATCCACCAAGCATGGCTCCTCTCCTATTTTCTTCACTTCTAACAATAGCAAACACCTCATTTAAGCTAGGTAATTTATCCTTACCAAGAATTTGAACCCTTACCTGATCGAACTCGGGATTTAAGCCGGCTAGGAATTCAACTATCCGGTCTCTTTCAAGAATCTGATTGAGAGTTGTAGTATCCGCTTGGCATACCATTTTTATAGCTTGGTATTGATCAAGCTCTAACCATAGGCCGAGCATCAGATTATAATACTCAGTGATGGTTAGCTGACCTTGCTTTGAGCCATTGATCTTTGTTTTGATATCAAAGATCACAGATGCGTCCTTGGCCTTTGAGTAGGTCTGATGAACGGTCTCCCAAACTGCTCGAGCAGTGCTAAGGAACATAAAGTTCCTGCTGATGTCCGGTTGTATGGTGCTCCATAGCCATGACATGATGCGGGAGTCTTCCACATCCCATGCGCTGAAGCCTGGATCAGTTTCTGGTGGGGGATTTCCAGTGAGGTGAGTACTCTTTCCTCGGCCTTTAAGAAGAGTTTTGATTAGCTGTGACCATTGAAGAAAATTCCTACCATCTAGCCGGTAGGATTGATGGATATTTGGCAGTTCGCCAGCAAGAGGAGAAGGCTGGTCTACTGTGGTATGTTCTCCAGTGATGGTAGTAGGTGAAGTCGATGGGTTTGCTGATATTTCTGACATGGATTCACTGATGTTGAAGGAATAACAGAATGATGGAAAAAACGTGTGGAACGACAGGAAGAAACCGAGTGCTATTAGGGCACAATGCGATGAAGGCACTGAAAAAACAAAAATCGTGCAATGAAGGCACCGATTTCTTAGAAAAACAGGCTTGGATTTGCAAGCTCTGATACCATGTTGAGAAAAGGAACCGGTATTCCTTGTAGTTTTATTGATATCAATGAAGAAATTTATACACAAGAGGTTCCTAAGAATTCTCCTATATTTTAGGACTAGATTACATTCCTACTATCTAGGACTAGATTACATTAATTTAAATACAACAAGAAGATAAAGAACTACAAAGATAAAGATAAATATAAATAAAGAACTAAAGATAAACATCTAAAAAATAATCTAAATAATCAAACTTAAACTTAGGATTATCTTGATCTTGATCTTCTCGGCTGCTTATCTTCTTGAATATTCCAACAGTCCTTAACTTCAAAACTCCCTTAAACACTCTCATTACCTCCTATCCTCTTCTAACCCGGATGTTAAATTCCTTATTCCCTAAAATCTTTGGATGTACATCATTTGTTCACAATTATCAATCTAAGTTACATCCCAAGTCTTTGAAGTGTGTGTTTATTGGTTATTCTCCCACACAACAAGGCTACAAGTGTTATTGTCCTAACACTAAGAAATTTCTTGTATCTTGTGATGTCTCTTTTCTCAAGGATCAATATTACTACCCTACCAACAGTTTGCAGGGGGAGATTCCTAGTGCAGATCAAGGTAAGGTTGGTTGGGATGTTAGTATTTTGCCTGAAACAGTTATTTCTTCTAGTTCTATTCTGAATGATGAAACTAATTCAGGGGGAGAACAACAGCATATTCCAGAAAAATCATAGCTGCCAATCAACCTTACCTTGATTGGGATCTTGAACCAAGGCAAGACCAATCATCAGCCCCAGAAGAAGGTCCAACACATGAAGAGGAAGAAAGGACTGAAGCAGCAATACCAGTTGAGGAAAACAGCATAACAAACAATGAAGAACTAGAATTATATGATTTGGATATTCCAATTGCTTGGAGGAAAGGGATAAGGTCATGCACTAAACACCCTATTTCTAACCATTTGGTATACTCTCAATTATCCCCAAGTTTTAGGGTATTCACAATAAAGGTTGTTGAGGTGCAAATACCTAAAAACATCAATGAGGCCCTACAAATTCTAGAATGGAGAAGAGCTGTACAAGAAAAAATGGATGCACCAACAAAGAATGGTACATGGGAAGTGGTAAATCTACCTCCGAACAAGAAAGTGGTAGGAAACAAATGGGTATTTACTGTAAAACACAAAGCTGCTGAGAGTATTGAGAGATTTAAGGCTAGGTTAGTGGCCCAAGACTTCACTCAAACACAAGGTATAGATTATGAAGAGACCTTTGCACCCGTTGCAAAACTCAATGCTATACGTGTGTTATTGTCACTTGCAGCTAACTTAGATTGGGAATTACATCAACTTGATATAAAGAATGCATTTCTTAATAGGGATCTAGAAGAAGAGATATTTATGATAATCCCTTCCGGGTTTGAAGAAAAAGGGAAGGTTTGCAGGTTAATAAAATCGTTGTATAGGCTAAAACAATCCCCTAGGGCTTAGTTCAAGAGGTTTAGTAACACATTGCATCAGGTAGGATATCAACAAGGACAATCTGACCATACATTGTTCATCAAACACGCTGCCAATGGCCTAAAAACTAACTTAATTGTCTATGTAGACGATATTATATTTACAGGTGATGACTAGCAAGAGCTTAAAGCATTAAAAGGGGAATTACAACAGGCTTTTGAAGTTAAAGACCTTGGGCAAATGAGGTATTTTCTTGGAATGGAAGTAGCACGAAGTAAGGAGGGAATTTTTATCTCTCAAATGAAATATACACTAGATCTACTAAAGGAGACAGACAAACTTGGTTGTAAACCAACTAGCACACCATTGAAACCCAACTGGAAATCCAATAAAGATGGGACAGAGAAAGCAGTTGATAAAGAGAGATATTAGAGATTAATAGGAAGGCTGATCTATTTGTCTCTTACACGGCTAAATAATGCATATGCAGTGAGTAAAGTAAGTCAATACATGCATTCACCCACCAGAAAACACCTGAATGCAGCCTATCATATCCTAAGATACCTTAAAGGGACTCCTGGTAAAAGGGTATTTTATTCAGAAAGACTGAAAGCCAAGGAATTCAAGGGTTTGTAGATGTTGATTGGTAAGGTTCCTTAGAAGACAACAAATCAACTTCTGGTTATTGTACAAAAATTATGGGGTAATCTAGTGACATGGAGGAGCAAGAAACGGAGTGTGGTAGCTAGAAGTAGTGTTGAAGCAGAATACCGAGCTATAGCTCAAGGTATCTGTGAAGTGATATGGCTAGGGAAGTTCATGAATGACTTGAAGATGCCTAATACAGACCCTACAAGACAATACTGTGATAGTAAATATGCCATTAGTATAGTAAACAATCCAGTCCAACATGACCAGACGAAGCATGTGAGAATTGATATGCAATTCATAAAGCAAGAAATTGAAGATAGTGGAATAAATCTAGCGTATATCCCTACCGGCATACAAGAAGCTGATATTCTCACCAAGACAATGACCAAACAAGAATTTGAGGTGATTAGAGGCAAGTTGGAATGAAAAATATCTATTCGCCAACTTGAGGGGGAGTGTTGAAGAAGAAGTTCCCGAGATGATAGAGATAAAGCTGAAAGAAGATTGAACCTGAAGATAAGGCTAAATGAAAGAAGATAATAGCCTTAGCCAAAGCCTAAGATTTAGAAGAAAAATTCTCTCCAAAACCTGTTGTTGTTTTGTTTTTTAAATTGCCTAAACTTTAGCTAGAAGATAAGTGGTATAGTTGTATTTAAAGGAGTCATGTAACATAGAATGTGAAGGGGAATTATTGGTGTTTACATTTTTCATCAATTAGAGATTCAAGTTCTCTAAAATTGTTCATTAAGCATGGCCAGGCCAAATAAGATAGCTATCAAAATAGGAAGCATCACATTTCCTTTTAATTGGGAGGGAAAAGAGACAACAAAAACCTAGAACAAGCAAAATTTCCCTACTTATAGAAGAGAGTGCTAAGACCATTCAAAAACCAGGAGGAGGCCTTTCCTTATAACAACTGACACCTACAGCCCCATTATATAAAGGACTATAGACCAACTGTTAATTGTTTTAAAATACATTTAAGGTAATACCTTATCAGCAAAGTCTGGAAGATTCTCGCGAGGATGCTCTGCAAAATACCTCTTCAGCAGGTTCTTATCAATCTATAACCAATGAAAAACGAAGTGATGAAAAGAACAAGCAGGCATGTATCTAAACAAGCATATTCATATTAGTATTCAGTTCTAATGTATACAAGAAGATATAAACCTTAGACTCGTCGACTGTTATAGGAAGGTTTAGAAGATACTGCCCAGAATGAGCAACATCAATCTCTTCG
This sequence comes from Diospyros kaki, assembly GCA_036245055.1. Lineage (NCBI taxonomy): Eukaryota > Viridiplantae > Streptophyta > Magnoliopsida > Ericales > Ebenaceae > Diospyros > Diospyros kaki. Next base: position 40,667,127 of record BSEG01000016.1, read on the forward strand.
TCAGTTGCTATCTTGAAATTGCTCTTATCCAGTACCTACACAAGAGGAAGATAAATAGAAATTTTCAAAATGAAAAACAATAAGAAGAAATAAGCTCAAGTAATAAATAAGTTAAGAAGTAAGCAGGAAAGACTGTGAATACACGCCTTTTTAAGTAGAGAAAGAAACATTATACCAGTTTCATCACACAGGAAGCAATGTAAGAACAGCAGCATGGGACATACCCCATGTGGCCTTTCGAGATGGCATAATGTTTCTCTAAGGAATCATGAATTGATAAAAAAAGAGCTGCTAATGCAGAGCCACAACTTATATTACAGTATATCTTCTGCTTAACTAGTGCACAATTCTGACATACTGTTTCATCTATCAAAGTCCTGCAAGAAGCTATCAAGGGAAGACTAGAACTGTGCTAATTAAATACTGGTCTATAAAAGAACAAGAAATATTTTTTAAAATGGTTGCTGGCTTCACAATGTTATAGTGGATGGTCATTAGATTTTTATGGGGGTTAGATGGGGCACTCTAGGAAGTAATGACAGGCATCTGGTTACCTCAGGGCAAGCCAGAGATAAGAAAGGAGAAAAACAAGGTGATAAGGAGAAAAAGTGGTCCTAGAGAGTATTTGAGCTTCCAACAGGATTATAGTGGGTAAGGTTCTAACCCTGTTCAATGAGTGGGTATACCTTTTAAATGGGGCACAACCAGCCTGGGGACAAGAAGTTCACCCTCTTTGGCCAGCAGCAATATAGATGGAGAGATAACATTCAAACCAACAATCTCTAAAGTTGCCTTTCTTAGGAAGTATATAAGCATTTTGTCCAAAGATGTTGAACAAATCTTCTTTCGCCTTCTAGTGTTCCATCTCATTGACTGGTTAAGGCGAGAAGCCTTCCCTAGAGGGACTGAAAACTGTCAACAATCCATGATATCAATCAATCAATCCATGCAAGATTGGGATTGACTGTCAATGTCAATCCCAAGTTTCCTACTCTATTGATTGATTGCTTTCTCTAGATTAGGAATGTATCTTATGCATGTTGTTGCATCTTTCCATCTTTTGATTTGTATCCTAAATTGTATAGTTTCCAAACTTAGATTTAGAAACTTTCTTGCTTAGTTTTTTAGGAACTTCCTAACTGAACAGGAAGATATGTTATTTAACAGCATGTATCCCATTGATTTGAATAAGATTGAAGGATTATTTCTCACCTTTTTGACATGGTATCAAAGCTTGGATAATAGTCACCGTTTCTTTGGAACTATTGTGGCCATCTTCCGCCTTTAATCTGTTTTCTTTTTTTTTATCAATCTTTTGGACATCATGTCCACTTCACAAAATACCCAAGTTGATAGGGCTGATTTCAACAGCACCAGCACAACGGAAATTCTGTTTGTTGGAAACAACGGTGGAGGCTCCGGAGGAGACTTACCAAGTCTTCAAGTGGCTCACTAGTTAAACGATAAGAACTACTTGAAGTGGCCCCAGTCAATTCGAATGTTTCTCAAGAGAAAAAGGAAATTAACTCATCTAGAAGGGACCGGATCTAAAGAAGGAGATCCAACGTTTGTAACATGGGATGAAGAAGATTCCTTAGTGATGTCATGGTTATAGAATTCTATGATCCCGAAATTAGTGACACGGTAATGTTTCTAACAATGGCTAAAGAAATTTGAGAGGCAATTAAGCTCACATAGTCCAAAGTGCTCAGATCTATGAAATCCGAGCAAAGATGGCAACCACAAAACAGGACATATGATCTCCTAACTGGCCTGAACATGAAGTTTGATGCGGTAAGGGTGCAAATCCTTGGTAAGGAGAATGTGCCATCTTTAAATGAGGTTATTTCTATTGTTCTTGCAGAAGAAAGAAGAAGGGGTGTCATATTTGAAACTGCTCCAACGGAGGCATCAGCTTTGGTATCTTTGAATACTAATGGTCAAGGTAAGGGACAAGAGGAAAAGAAGGCTATGGATCGGGATACTCTATGGTGTACCTTCTGTAAAAAACCTAGGCACACCATAGAGAGATGTTGGAAGCTCCATGGAAAGCCTCCCAAGAATGGGTCACTAAAAAATCAAGGCCAAGTGTTGGCCAATGGTCACCAACAATCAGACCAGAGGGGATCTAAACAAGGAGACACCCTGAAGTTTAATCAGGCAAAGATTGAAAAATTGAAGAATTTCTTAGAATCTCTAGAAAAAGGGATTGCAAAATGGGGTGCTTGCTCTCTGGCTCTCACAGGTATCTCTTCTAATTCTCTTGCTCTATATGCTTCAGGAAAAAATCCCACTACCTCTTGGATTTTAGACTCGGGGGCTACGGATCATATGACACCTTTTTCTCATCACTTTACTGCCTATAGCCCTTGTTCTAGTTCCCAAAAAATCACTCTAGCTGATGGTTCTTTAACCACTGTTGCTGGCCAAGGAGATGTTATTCTTAATAAACATCTCACCCTCAGAAATGTGCTCCATGTTCCCAAACTATTTACTAACCTGATCTCCATCCAAAAGCTTCTCTTAAACATTAATTTCAATGTTATGCTTTATCCAACCCATTCTGAGATACAAGAACAGGGCACGAGGAAAAGGATTGGGCTTGCTAAAGCTAGGGCAAATTCCTCCTATGTCATGCTTAGTTCAGTTCAACAAGGATCTAATATAGCTACACCATTACAGATTTGGTCATCCTTCTTTTTTTACTCTTAAAATGATGTTTTCATAATTGTCTAGGGGTCTAAGTGTCAACAGTTTCCATTGTGTTGTGTGAGAGTTTGCAAAACATAAGAGAGTTCTTTTGCTTCATCTAATAAAAGGACTAGTTCTCCATTTACCTTAATTCACAGTAATATTTGGGCGCCCTCATCAGTTCCTAATATTTCTGGAGCAAGGTGGTTTGTTGTCTTTGTTGATGATTGAACTAGAGTAATATGGCTATATCTTTTGAAAATTAAGGCTGAAGTTAGTAATATTTTCCCTACATTCTACTATATGATTAAAAAACAATTTGGGATAGGTTTCAAAAGGGTTAGATCAAACAATGCCAAGGATTTTTTCAATCAATCCCTCTCTATTTTTTTCCCAACATAAAGGTATCATCCATGAATCATCTTGCCCTTGCACTTCTCAACAGAATGGAGTGGCTGAGAGAAAAATTGGGCATCTTCTTAATGTTATTCGAGCGCTTCTATTCCACCATAATGTTCCCAAACATTATTGGAAAGAAGCAGCCCTAACAGCCACATTTCTTATCAACAAGCTGCCCTCTCAAATCCTTGGATCTTGCAGCCCAATTCAATTGTTAACCAAGTTTTTTCCTGACTGTCATGTGTCTACTCAAGGGTTGAAACCTAAAGTATTCGGGTGTGTTTCATTTGTCCATATTCCATTTGTTAATAGGGGTAAGTTAGATCCTCAAGCTTTAAAATGCATGTTTCTTGGCTATTCAACTACTCAAAAGGGCTATCGGTGTTATCATCCCCCTACAAAGAAATACTATGTGTTAGTCGATGTCACCTTTCTAGAAGGCAAATCCTTTTTTAGTAAGTCCCAATCCTCAAATCAAAGTCCACTTTTTATTCCTAACGATCATGATCTGTCATTATTTCCTCTACCAGCCATTGGTCCAAAGGACTCACTGAGCATGACATTGGAAGAGCCTGTCCCAAGTACTCTGTCATGTACCTAGGGTTTGAATTGGCAGTTGGAAGGATCCGATAGGGCTAAGTCCAAGAACAGAGGGAATTAGGGGAAGATTGAACAGAAATGGGGAAGAATTTAGAGAGAAATGAGGGAGAACAACAAAGAGAAACGAGAAGGAGATTGGAGAGAAATTTAGAGAGAGAAATGAGAATTTCATTCAATCAATTCAAGCATAATCTCCATTTGATTATAGTAGGCCTTTATATAGGCATATCTGATTGCATAACCACCCCCATGCTTCTAACTAATTGCTAAAATATCTCTTAACAATTATCATAAGTCTATTACTATATTACCCCTTTAATGCTCCTTGGGTCACAACATACTCCTCGGCCATTATAGGTATACTCAAGGAAAAAATGGTCGGCTACTACTCCCATGCAAGTCACAACATCTGACTCAAACTAGACTCTTGAATCTGACAGCACCAAGAACACCATCAGCTCACCTTCCACATCATCAGGTAACCCCATTGCTGAGCCTCTCATTCCTAATGATGCTAACTCTATATCCCATGTTAACCCTACACCCAAACCAACATCCTCCAACAGTGACCTTGATTGACTTATTGCCCTTAGGAAGGGTACTAGGGCATGCACTAAACACCCCTTACATTTGTTCCTCTCTTATTCCAAATTGTCATCCCCTCACAAAGCCTTTCTTACCAACCTTCATACCATTCCTATTCCACAAAGGTTTTCTGAAGCTATAGGGAATAAGCATTGGAGAGATGCTATGGAAGCTGAGATGGCAGCCCTAGAGAAAAATCAGACATGGGACCTTGTTTCATTGCCCAAAGGGAAACATCCAATAAGTTGTCGTTGGGTGTATACAGTCAAATATAAATCTGATGGATCTTTGGATCATTACAAGGCCCAGTTAGTAGTTAAAGGGTATACTCAAGTATATGGAGTCGATTATTTGGACGCTTTTGCCCCTGTTGCTAAGTTGAACACAGTCCGTGTCCTTCTATCCTTAGCTGCTAACCTAGGCTGGCAATTGCATCAATATGATGTCAAGAATGCATTTTTGCATGGGACTCTTGAAGAAGAGGTTTACATAGATCTACCAACTAGTTATGACTCCCAAAATCAGGAAAATGTGGTCTAAAAGCTTAATAAAGCCCTATATGACTTAAAACAGTCCCCGCGAGCATGGTTTGGCAGGTTCACAAGGGTAATGCTTGGACAAGGATATCAATAAAGCCAAGGAGATCATACTCTCTTTGTTAAACATTCGGGCCACAGGGAGAGTAACCATACTTACTGTCTATGTTGATGATATTGTAGTTATAGGCAATGATGAGAAGAGCATGCATAGACTAAAGGAATGCTTAATCAGTGAGTTTGAAATAAAAGATTTGGGGCGTTTGACGTATTTCTTGGGCATAGAAATGACACACTCAACAAAAGGTATTTTTATTTCCCAACAAAAATATTTCATTGACCTTGTAACTGAGACAGGAATGCTAGGGTGTAAGGCAATAGACACCCCCACTAACCCAAATCATAAATTGGGAGAAGTTCTAGGAGATGATGTGATTGACAAGGGATCCTATCAAAGGCTAGTTGGGAAGCTTATCTACCTAGCTCATACTTGGCCAGATATAGCTTATGCAGTGGGAGTAGCCAATTAGTTCATGCACAACCCTAGAGAAACTCACTTAAAGGCAGTCTTATCAGATACTTCACTACTTAAATGGGACACCTGGGAAATGACTTTTGTTTAAGAAAGGAGGAATTATGACCCTTGAAGCCTACACCGATGCTGATTATGCAGGTTCTGTTGTGGACAGGAGGTCTACCTCAAGTTATTGTACTTTCCTATGGGACAATCTTGTCACATGGAGGAGCAAAAAACAAAATGTGGTGGTTAGGTCAAGTGTAGAAGCTGAATTCTAATTTATGGCCTTAGGAGTGTGTGAATTATTGTGGTTAAAAATCTTGTTGGATGATCTAAAGGTTCAATGGAAAAGTCTTATGAGGCTTTATTGTGATAATAAGTCAGTAATAAGTATTGCTCATAATGCAGTTCAACATGACAGAACCAAGCATGTTGAATTGGACAGACATTTCATTAAGAAAAAATTGGATAAAGGGCTTATTTGTACTCCGTATGTCTCCTCAAATGATCAACTAACAGATATGCTAACTAAGGGATTACCTTCAACAGTGTTTAAGAGGTTTGTATGCAAGATTGGAATGGAAGATATCCACTCTGAATCTTAAGGGGGAGTGTCAACAATCCGTGATAACAAACAATCAATCAATCCGTGCAAGATTGGGATTGACTGTCAACGTCAATCCCAAGTTTCCTATTCTATTGATTGATTCCTTTCTCTAGATTAGGAATGTATCTTATGAATATTATTGTATCTTTCCATCTTTTTATTTGTATCCTAAATTGTATAGTTTCCAAACTTAGATTTAGAAACTTTCTCGTTTAGTTTTTTAGGAACTTCCTAATAGAAGATCTATTATTTAACAGCATGTATCTCATTGATTTGAATAAGATTGAAAGATTATTTCTCACATTTTTTAACAAAAACCTTGACAAAAGAGTTGATTACAACCTCCAATTCACAAGTCCTCAGAGATCCCTAGCGAAAGTCCTAAGGTGCTGCCACAAACCAAGGATGGCTAAGATGATATGATCAATGAAGCATACTTGGGTGGGCAAGATTCTGATAGAAAAAGCAAGGCCCTGACTGCCACATCATTAGGGGAATGGACACCTCTCAACAATGAGCATCCATCTCTAGACCTCTGTATCCAGAAAATGTTAATACCATAGAAAATTGCAATTTGGTATGTATGTTCCAAAACCTGCTATCAGTAGTCTTTTGGCCTCCAGATCCACGATTCCTTATGATCCTCGTCATCGTCAGATGCCACTGGGGGTCCCTCGTCATCATCCTGAGCCTTTTGAGACTCCTCATCGGAACTGATGTCGATGACCTCACTTTCTGCATCGAAATCTGCAGCGCCCTCTTCCTGACCTTCCTCGTCCATGGCTTCCTCGTGCAGCTCCGCATGCTCTTCCCGCATCCTTGTGCAAAACTCGTGTAGGGAGTCATATTCCCAGTCATACCATAACCAATGAGCAAAACTCTTCCTCTTCCACTCCCCCTCCATTTGATTGATAAAGAATTCGATCTGGTACTCCGGCAAATCTATCAGTTGTCGGTAACTTGGAGGTACATCGTCGATGATTTCTTCCATCGCATTCAGAAACTCAACCATATCTTCCCCTTGCGAGTTCCCACGAGCCTCAATCCTATTCGTCCAGTGTGATAGTAGTACTTGATCCACCATTGCTTACTAACAACACACAAATATTTTCTCAAAAACCTCGAACATGTGTTTTCTAAAGTTTTCATATGTCACTTAGAATCCATAACCCTATTCTAAGTTAACAATTATAACCGTGCTAAGTTCAACAACCTAGCATAACCATCCTAAGGTTTTAACCTAGGGCTCTGATACCACCTGTAACATCCCACATCGAGCGATAAGAAGGTCTGAGACAATTTACCCTGATAGACCTACGCGAACTTCTCAGGGGGGTCACCCATCCTTGGATTACCCCAAGTCAAGCACGCTTAACTTAGGAGTTCCTTGCCATTCAGCCCGATGTAATACCCAGTATTTAATATTAAGAGTATTTTCGAAAATTATGAGGGCAAAATGGTATTTGTTATAGTTTCGGGCCTACGTGTAATATTCAAAACGCAATTGAAAGGAGAGGGACTATGTCAAAGCAATTCAATGAAGGTAAAATTGTCCAAATAAGCGATATTTGACAAAACCAAGAGATTCGCGAAGATTTGAAGTCAAAAACACGCGATTAGGGGCATCCAGGCAAAAGTGCAGATTTTGTAAACTGTCCGAGGGAGGTCGAATTGACAAGTTTTTCAGAAATTTCTAAGGGAAATGAAGAATATGGAACTTGTGGGCAGTCAAGAAATTAACAAAAAGTCTAGGAGTGCCATGGATAGGGAGAAAATGAAATTAGAAGTTGCTTGGGGGGCTAAAATGCAAATTTTGGAAAGTTGCATGGTGCGAAACCGACCGGCCGCCGGCCAGCTGCCTGAAGACGTCGGAAAGGTCGCCTGGGAGGTGCTAGAGTAGCTCCAGACGATGATGAAGCTGTTGGGGCTCGCCATTGGCTGGAAAATGCTAGGATGTGATTGGTTTTAATGGCGGAAGAGATTTCCGATTTGGCCGAATCTTTCGAGCGTTCTAGCTCGTGATTTGGGGCTTTTCGATTGGTATGGAGGATGGATTTGGGTTTAAGGGATAAGAACGAGCTAGATATGGTGGGGAATCGGGTCAAGAACGAGTATAAAAGGGGGTTTGAAGTCGAGGGTTTCGAAAATAAAAACGGCCAAAATCACTCTCGTTTTAGGCTAAATCAAGCTTCGGGGATAAGGGGTTTTTGTTCCTAGTGTTGTGAGGGTGATTTCTGGAAAATTTCAAGTGGTTTCGAGTGCGTTTGATGGGTTTTTAGTGAGTTGGCCGAAAAAACGACCGCCGTCAGACCGAGGCCTGCAACTGCCTTTTAAGGCGCTTTCCGAGGATTGTTTCGGCCGTGCGAGGGTGCCATTGAGGTCACCTCTCCAAGAGCTTCAAGGCCCTTCCATCAGATCGAGCATCGAACACTGTCGCCGGAGAAGAAGACCGGAAAGACCAGCCTGCGCATGTGCACGCACGGACTCCAGCCGCACCGACACGCCAGCGCGTGAGGGCACGTGAAGCTCAAGTTTTCCTTGATTTTAATTTTATAATTTTTATAAAATTATTTTAGGATGGTTTATGCAAAAATATTTAGGAAAAATAGGTGTTTAGTATTTATTATGATTTTTCGAGAGGGAGAAATGTTTGAAAAATAGGAAAAAACTAAGGAAAAATAGAAATATTGATTTCTAAGGTCCTAATTGGTGAATAGGAGACAATTGGTTTGTTAGAAGGAATGATTGCACATTTTTCGAGACACGACACGTTTTTCGAGGCAAAAATTGATCTTTTCAGATTTGAGGTAAGTGGTTTGATTCTAGTATTGTCTTGTTTGAAAGTATGTTGGAATGTGTGTAGTGAGTTCGTATGAGTGGTTTTACCCTCCCGAGCTTAGGATACACGTGATTGAACCAGTTCGAGTGAACGGTTATACCCTCCAGAACTCAGAATGTTATGTTTATGCGTTTTACTTATGTAATTTTGGCATCATTTGCATATTGAACATGTGGTATATTGCATCAACTGCTTTTACTTAAAAGAGTCAGTGCATGGCATGTGATTTTCATATCATCGGGGTATTAATATTTGTGTCAGTGTTGTATTCGTGTGGGATAGGATAGGGTCTACTTGAGAATGGGGCAATGTTAATCCAGGTGAACGAGTGACACAGTAGGGCACTCGATGATTAAGTATGTCGCGGCAAGGTCAACCCTAACGGTGTGTGGAATAGATTTTCCACAGGAGGTTGAGTATGTCAAGAAGATTTCTCAAGTTAGACATGTTGCATGTTGTTGTTGTTTGAGTATGTCATACTCGTGTGTTTTTCATGCATTGTATAATCTGTTTCATGCCTTCACTTAGATGTTTTATCATCTAACCTGGGTTATGCCCCCGAAACATTTAACGTTCCAGCCAAAGATTGTTGCGAGATCGAGGACATAGCCGGTTGGGCCAACGGTGTTTAGTTGATAGTCATTGCAACATTTTGGAAGCATTAGCACCTATTTTGTTATATGTATGAACAATCGCACGATGGTGTTGTAATCATTTTGTAACAATGTAGTATGTATATCGGTGTGGGAACACCTTGTATGTAACTCGTGGTAGGCCACGACATTTTGATGATTAAGTATTCCGCTGTGTTATATAATGTCTCGTTTAGTTAAGATTGTGATCTTGTTAGTTAAACGGGCAAGACTGGGGTTCTCGGGATTTATATCTGTATGTGAAGATTGTTCTCATGGCTCCGCGCTTGGCAGACTTGAAAAAAAAAAATCCCGGGAATTGCCTTATAGTGACACGCCCGCGTAGGGCGGGGTGTTACAATTGGTATCAGAGCCGACCCCCAAGCCTCTGAACGCGGTGGTGGAGCAAACCTCAGCAAGGATGCTGAGTCCCTAAAGGGGGGTGCGTGTAGGCACCTTAGGCGAATCTCATATCGGCCATGCAAATGGTAGAGATCTGGGACCAGTTATAAGGTCACATGACAAGGACGTCATGTGCTCAAGGGGGGGAGATTGTAATACCCTAAGAGCCCAGAAAAGAGTAGTATATATCGAGGATAAGTAAGGAAGGAAATAACACCAGTTGGATATCTTTTGGGCTGAATGTAGGCAAGAAACTCCCAAGTTAAGCGTGCTTAACCTAGGGTAATCCAAGGATGGGTGGCCCCCCTGGGAAGTTCGTTTAGGCCTATTAGGGTAAGTTGTTCCGGACATTCTTATCACTCGATGCGAGATGTTACAGTGGAGCTGAGAAAGGAAAGACAAGCTATTAAGGGCAAGTGTACTGAACATATGTCATGACTCGAGGAATAATAAAGGGGCAATATGGTAATAGGCTAATAATAGTTGTTAGGAAATATTTTAGCAATTGGTTAGGAGCACGCTGCTGTAAACAGATGGGATTTTTCATGCTTGAATTGATAAATGAAACTCTTATTTTCTCTCTAGAATTCTCTCCCAATCTCCCTCTCGTATCTCTCTACAACTCCCCCTCATTTATCTCTAATTTATTTCCCCACTTCTACCCAATTTCCCTGTCCAATCATTCTGTTCTTGGTTCTATTAAATCGAACCCTTACGATTACTAATCCAACCCTAGGCTAAACCCTAGGTCCATGACAAGTTGATATCAGAGCCGACGATTCTCGGTTGTGATTCTAGTTAGTCGATCACTATAAAATTGGTCACTGGAAGCGAGTTCTGACGGTGATTATCGGTTGTTGATAGGCAATTGTTTCCAATTCGATTCGGAGGATATTAAGATCAATAGTGACCGAGAGAGAGCAAAGCAGTTCTCGCCAACTACATCATTTAATCCTAAGCAATTAGAAATTGAAAGACGGAGCAACATTAGGAGGTGACAGCTGGAACTCGGGTAATTCTTGTTCTAATCTTAAAGGCGAAACAGGCCAAGGGAGTTCCGACAATGGCTCCAAGAAGATTGCAACAGAGCTAGGGTTTTTTTACCACATTAGTGATTCGATTCCAAGTGATCTAAAGGCGCAATTCTGAAGCAAGGACAGCGGTGGTGTCACGGACCGATTAAGTCTAGCACGTGGTGCAATAAGGCAATCCAAAGTCGGAATTGAAGGACGAAGTAGCTCTAGGCTTGCAACTCCTAGCCACTGTTAATTTGAGATTCCAACAGTGGGCGACTCCAGGTGAGGATTAGGCTTACGGACGCAATCAATTATGGGCTTTCGATTCCTCTTACTGTCACTAAATTTTGTGGGGTTTCGGCCAAATTACAAGAGGCAAAATTCCCAGATTGCAAGACCGATTGGGTGGTAGGAGGTGGACAAGCAGTTTTAGCCCAGATTGAGAAGGCTTAAGGCGATTTGGTTGGTGGTGTTTCTGACGACTCAGGTGATCTAGTGGCAAATTCAACAGAATTGGAAGTTCCAACAAGTAACCCTCGACCGCTAATTTCAAAGGTGACTGCAATTTGCCACTTATTGGATCAATTTCAGAGGTGACTATTATGAGGTAGTCACAATAGGGAAGTGTGGGAATTAGGATGGAAAGAGCTCCGGTTTCTTGGACAATTGCTTTTCCTGCTCGTGAGATTTTGTCCAAGATGAGTAGTGCACGTATGAGACTAATGGAGTCTCAATTGTAGCAGAGGGATGCTGCATTTTCAGTGGGATGACCTGCTCGTGAAGACATGGGAAGCAATGCACGCATGAGGCAATTAGAGCCTCAATGGCAGCAAAAGAATGCTACATTTTCAATCGGCAACAACAGGAATCATGAGCAGTTTAGCCAAAGGAATCAGGCATGGAAAAAGTTGGATAATGAGTTTAGCGGAATTGACAAGGGAACAAGCAGTGGGATACATGGACAATGCAAGGAATTCGGTTGCATGTTACATGAGCAATTGTAGGAGTTTGCTATGATACTAACTAAGAAGTATCATTATAGCTTTCCCGCATAATTCTTTGATGATTATCGTGAAAATTTTAATAAGAGGAATTTCTTAAAATGGAGCAACTGAAGGAGAAGTCAAGGTGGCGAGAAATTGATTCACTGCTTACCTCCAATGTGGAGTGGAAGAAGTATATCTATTTAGGCGAAATTGACAAGGCAGGTGACTGTAAGGACAGTGCTGGCAGCAACCACAGAAATCCCAAGGGTTTGGTCCGAGGTGTCTGGGCAAAAGGAGAATTAAAGGAACACACCGATCCCTTTGGAAAATAAGTTCTTGATGAGGATGTTCTAAATGATAATCATGGAAGTTTGCAATCAGTCGAATAGCAGGGATAATAGGAGGCAACAAGGAGTTTTTGGAATTGGAAAGGAATTCCCCTGTTAAGATGGAGATGTTAGAAGAAGAAATAACCTCTCAAGATGAACCTGCTAAAAGGTTGCAAGGGAATAATGGGGAAACATTTGAGGAAGTGACCAAGGAAGCCAAGGCCAACTTGTTACCCCCGATGGCTAGTGCATGGGCTAAAGGATTTGGTGGTGTTCCGGATCGGAAGTTTGTGGGAAATGGAACAACATTGGATTAGGAAAATATTACTGAAGGACCATCAATCTATACGAATGTTGGACTTCTTAAGGACATTGTTCTATTGCCTTTGATCCCAGACAACGCTAAGGATTCAATTGATAAGCAGGTTGTAAATCAAGTTGGGAAAGATGATCAGGACAAGGGCCATATGGCAGCCACTGAGGAACCATTGGCTAGGATTGACGTTGCAGCAGCTCCTAATTCTAATGCTCACAGACAACCTTGGTCTAAGTATCGAAGGCAAGTCTACAATTCTCCATTGTTGCAATTCCAGGATGTTGCTGATATTTTTACAGCAGAGCATGGTCGTGGGTTGAAAGGGAAGACAATAATTGCAACTATGGATGAAGATCTGCCACCCTTACTTGTATTGGACAGTAATGAACTACTAACGGAAGTCATGAACACAGATAGTCTTTACGTTGGACTCCAAGTTTCAGCTACTAAGTATGTATGTCCGGAAGTTGCTAATCATGTCCTCAGATTGGAGATCAAACTTAATGGGCCAGCTATTACCGAGGATGGTTGTATTGGGCTTGAATTCGATAAAGTTTCTCCTGTGGAAATTTTAGGGCAACTTAGGCCTAGAATTGATCCTAGGAACCTAAGAACAAAGAAGAAGAGGCTTAGAAGGAGCAAGAAGGAAAGAGGAATGAAACAAATTGACAAAGCAAGCATTGGATGACGAGCCAGGGCTACATGCTGCAAGTTCTTGGGGACAAAAACTCTCTCAAGGAAGGGGGAATTGTCATGACCCAAGGAATAATAAAGGGACAATATGGTAATAGGCTAATAATAGTTGTTATGAGATATTTTAACAATTGATTAGGAGCACATAAGTGAGTTGTGTATGCTGTTAGGAGTCAAATATGCTTATATAAGGCTACTGTAAACAGATGGGATTTTTCATGCTAGAATTGATAAATGAAACTCTTATTTTTCTCTCTAGAGTTCTCTCCCAATCTCCCTCTCGTATCTCTCTGCAACTCTCCCTCATTTCTCTCTAATTTCTTCCCCCATTTCTGCCCAATTTCCCTCTCCAATCATTCTATTCTTGGTTCTATTCAATCGGATCCTTTTGATTGCCAATCCAATCCTAGGCCAAACTCTAGGTCCTTTACAACATATTGTGAGTAACTAGAGGAGATAGCATAATGACCTTTTGGCATCAAAGGCGGGCTTTGCAAATGCTATCCTAGCCAAGTTGGCTCAAAACTCTCAAGGAGGGCTCAAGAAATATGATCAATGGCTCATGAGGCACCTCACACCTTATTGCCTCCTAAGCAAAAGACCTTGTTGTCTCAAGAGGTGTTTGTGGTGAACCAAGGCGTCTTCTTAAGAAAGGACAAGGTAGCGTTGCATGTGAGGACAAACATTTGCATATAAAAACTATGCATAACATCTAATATTAGTCTATTTTTCTTTTTTTTATAACATCCAATTGTCATGTACCTAGGGTTTGGATTGGAAATTAGGAGAATCTGAGGGAATTAGGACCAAGAACAGAAAGGATTGGAGAGAGAATTAGACAAAAAATGGGAGATAATGGATAGAACAGAGAAATGAAGAGATTAGAGAGAAATTAGAGGGATTGGGAAAGAGACATCAAAGGGAAATTGAGAGAGAATTGATGAGAGGGAAATGAGAGAATTCAATTATCATTCCAAAACATGTCTTTCAATTCAATTATCATTCAGTTATATAAAATATTCAATTAGCCTAACAGCCTCCCACATGCACCCATGCGCAGTACAACGATAAGCATAATTACTTATAGTCAAGGACAAATATCTATAATAGAAAAGGAAATAAAATTACAATTACTGCTCTAGTAAACCCTCAAAATAGATTGTATAGTATAGTGATGATGTAAGCTAACTACTATTATATTTACTAATCTAAACTTGGGGATCTTTGGGGTCGTGACACCAATACAAGTTTTGGCCTCGTATAAACTATTTCTTAACATCAAAACTACCGCATAGACACTAAAGGTCATCCTCAATGCATGAGGCTCTCCACTTTGTGAGGATCTCGAAGGGTCGTATTTGTACAGAACCTTACCCTTTCCTTTTCTTTTATTTCCACAACTCGACCCCATGACCTTCTAGTTGCAAAGTAGTAACCTTACTATTGTTACCAAGATTTGGAATAGTTAATTCCATCATTATAGAAATGGTGTATGCTCACTTAATGCTAGCACATCTAGATGATTCTAACCTTTGTTGCATCTCAAGGAAATAAAAATTTAATGGACAAACGCCTCCATAAAAAAAATGCAAGAGTTAAGTGATTAATAAAAAAGACTCACCAAGGGTCTCTACAAAACCATGGACCATTAATTAAATTTTGGTTCTATTGTATAAAGAAAAACCTGGAGTTGGTACAACAGCCATATTTTGGTAAAATTTGGTCTCCATATGCATTAGGTTTCACCACATGGAAGTGAGTTTTGAAAAGAGAAATAAAGAGCTAATTAATTATAAAGAGAGAAAGTGAAGAGTAACTAATGTTAGACCAACCTAAGGTACATGCACATTACACCCCCCCCCCAAAAATAAATAAATAAATAAAAATAAAAAAGCCAACCCCTTTTTTTGGTGTGGGAGGGGAGGGGGTGGCATTAACTGTTAGACCATTTCAAGCATGGTTTTTATATTAAGCATGTATTTTTACAAGAAAAGAAATGTCACAAGAACAATAAAATAACACCAAAAATGTTTTTTCTAATAAAAAATTCTTGCAGGAAAATATATTAGTAGAAAATGCACAAGGCAAGCAAATTTTATTTTTTTTCAAACTCAATAGAAAAATAACATGGAAACAAAACAGCAATCACCAACTAGCAACAAATTCCACCAAAGCCATTTTCCTAGCCTAAAGCACTAGATTGCAATAGTATGACATAAAAGAAAATGTGTGCAAAAATATTATGTGCCATTCATATTTAGTTATGATAACAGCAATCACAACCTTAATCCCACTAGATGGGGTTGGCTATATGAATTCTAGACTTCCAGCCATCTCTACCCATGACCATATCTTCTTATCCTTCCTTCAGTTAATTAGTCTTTATTTTCATCTAATTTCAGGAGGGGCAAGAGCAGAATGCATGTCGTGGCACAGAATAATGGCCACATTCCAAAACTTTTAAAGCAAGCAACTATTCCCAGACACCTTACCATTTCACCATTGAGTCATTGATGATAAGCTATATATACCCCATGGAATTACATAGCTCTGTTGTCTTTTATATAGCACTGAATGCACAATCTAGACACCTTCCCCTAAATTATTACAAGTCATCAAATGTGTTGAATTAAGATGCAGCAGCCGTAATACCTGAAATAAGTACGTCAAAAATTTTTGTTCAAGGTTGTCAATCTCTCCCGGAGATAGGTCTTGCTGCTTCAATTTTTTTTCCCCATGGACAGGATCAAAGAGGGAGTACAATTGCTGGAGGCACAGTAAACAGTGAGGGGAAATTTGAAACAACAAATAACCAACACATCAAAATGATAAGATCATTCATGCTGGGAGAAGAGAAGATATCGTTTTGATACAGAAAATGAGATGAAAATACCATCAGATCCTCAAACTGCAGAAGATACCAAGCACGAACTGTGTACTCAATTCTCTTGCAGAGCTTTAAAAATTCTTGGCGGTCAGAACTATGTTCTGCAGATATAACAAAATTGTAGCAAGTAGGTCCATCAGATGTTAGTTTGAAATCTAATTGGATTGAGCAATTCAACATTCACGCATGAAACAAGAAAGAAAGGGGGGGGGGAGTTTATTGTTCAGGGGAATGTGGCCAAAATTTTTCATTTTACTTTTAACCTTTAAACTGGGGGAAAGACAGAAGGCATGCTTGAAACACACATTGTTGATGTGGAAAATTTCACTGGTTACCAATCAATTATTCATGTGGAATGAATATAAAATCCCTGTGCATGATTGCGCATGTTAGAACAGCCAATTTCAATTCCTATTGCTCTCTGAATATTAAATGCCTAATGATCTTCCCTAGCAATTATCAATCCAATCAAGCGTAGAATCATACTCAGAATCATACTGTCCATTTATCACCAAGTACAACTCAGAAGAAACTGGAGCATATCTCATGAGAACCAGTTAGTAGACTAGCATGAGCGAACAGTGATTGAAGCACACTGCATGCAGTGACACAAATAAAATGATATTTCATATTAAAATACATTAACCAGGTGAAGAAAAGGACAGAAGATCCACAGCAGGAACTCCAGTATGAAAACTACAAAAGTGTGGTAGAATTTCCAGGCAGCAAAGTAGTAATTCACAGCCACAGGCATAATAAAAATATTATTATATAAAAAGGCAGACACCATTTTGATGCCTCACTTCTCTAAAGCTGTCATAATTTTTTATACTATAATTATCCTAGAACAGTTCTCTAACGTAAGACGTAAGCATTCTCTATCTTCAATGATTTAAAACTATTTATCTTATCATCCTGATTCTGAAGCGGTGCTTCTATTTTATTTGGACAAATTTCTCCTAAACCATATATCGTAATTTCAATTCAAATTTAAACTTGGAGGCTAAAACAGCAAGTAAACCAATGGTGCAAGTTCAGGCCATGTCCTATGCGCTCGTAACAGGAAG
The DNA here is from genome assembly GCA_036245055.1 of Diospyros kaki. Classification (NCBI taxonomy): domain Eukaryota; kingdom Viridiplantae; phylum Streptophyta; class Magnoliopsida; order Ericales; family Ebenaceae; genus Diospyros; species Diospyros kaki. The sequence continues at coordinate 40,684,229 of BSEG01000016.1, forward strand.
AAAGGAATTTGAAATTGAAACAAGGAAACGAACAAAGAGCTTGAATCAATACTGAATAGCGGAAATTACAAAAGCAATTTCACGATTTCAGCATAACCAGGACCAGGACAATTGCATATACACTCATCTACGTATACGCACCAGATGCATTCATCATTCGCAAACGAAGAAATCACAGAAAAGGAAGGCGCGGGAGGAAGAAAGTACCGATGAGGTTGGCCAAGGTCATGATCAGCCTCGGCTTGAGAACCGGAATTACCGACTCCCGCTCCAATCGAATTACCTCTTTCTTCTTTTTCTTGTTCTCCATTGCTTCTCCGACCGAATCTTTTCGCTACGAAAACCTTAAATACGAGCGCCAAAGATTCGAGAGACAAGCGCGAGGGTTTCCGTGGGGAGAGGAGGCAAAGAGAAGCTTCGTACTGTGTACAGAAACGTCGCTTTTCGGCATTCAATTCGTGACAGAGGGGAGATCCGAAGCAAGGAGCGTTTTAGTTAATTTTGTTCGCACAGTGGATTTTGATTTGGGCAAACACAGACGATGTAACCGACCCTGCCTCCATGCCGACAGTCACTCCACTCGCTTTGTACCGCCACAAGAATTGGGCCTAATTGCAAACTAACCCCCCGTTTATGATCCAATCGCGGGTTAGCGCCCTCGGAAAATGAGTTACCAATTTTGCCCCTGCATTTGGATGATACGAACTATGAAATTGCCGCCGCCATGTGCAGTGAAACTTAAAATCTGACTTGTGCTGAGCAATTAAAAAATATGATATTTGATTTGTAAAATATATAATGTTAAAATTTGATATTTTAATTATTAAAATTTATTATTTTAAATTTTTATCATAATTAAAAATAAATAAAGAGGTTATTTATACCACATAAAATGTCATATCATATAAAAAAACTTATATTAATGAGATACTTTAAAATAACCTTAATACATAAATATGATATTTAATACTTTAACAAAAATTTGACACCTAATCTCTCATATGAAAAAAAATATTAAATTTAATACAAATTTATCTAAATTTCATAAAAAGACATAAAAATATTCAAACAAACCTAAATTTCATTTAAAAATTTTTAAAATTTTCATAAAAAAAATATCTAAATTTCATAAAGACTTAAGATTTCATAAAAAATACCTAAAAATAAAACATATAAAATGAAATTTAGTTTTTTTATTATTTTCAGATCATTTATGAAATTTTTAGGTCTTTTTATAAAATGTAAATCTTTTTTGAATATTTTTATGTCTTTTCATGAAACTTTAATGTCTTTTTATCAAATTTTTAGGTTTTTATGAAATTTAGCTTTTTTAAAAAAAATTTAGGTCTTTTATGAAATTTAAGTCTTTTTTATTATTTTTATGCCTTTTTTTGAAACTTAGGTCTTTTATTATTTTTAAGTCTTTTTGTGAAATTTAGGTATTTTTATTATTTTTAGGTATTTTTTATGAATTTTTAGATTTTTTATGAAATTTAAGTCTTATTTTGAATATTTTTAGTTATTTTTATGAAATTTTTAAATTTTTTATTAAATTTGGTCTTTTTCATATTAGAAAACAAATGATAATTTTTTTTAATTATTAAGAGACCAAATATCATAGTCATGTATTAAACCTAATCAGATATATTTCGCTAACATAGTTTTTTTTATTTAATTTCTATGTAATATAGATAACGATTTCGTTTACTCTTAGTCACGGTAAGAGGTTAAATTAATAATTTTTAATAGTTAATATGATAAATCTTAACGTTTTACATTTTAGACACCAAACATCATATTTTTTAATTATTAAAGACTTGACATATATATTAAGTTTTAAAACGTTGATCTAAAGGGTTTTATCTATTCATGTGTAGAAAATATTTTTTAATTCATATATAAAGTTTAAAAATTAAAATTTTGAATTTAATGATCCATGGATTAACTGATTAATAGAAAATCTAGAGTTGAAAAAATAGAAAAATTTTCTACTTTCTAATTAGAGATTCAACCATTTAATAAAAAATTAAAATTAAAAAATATTTTATATAATTGAATAAGTTTTGAGTTTTATATTTTTCAATTGGAAATTCTATCATTTAATAGAAAATTAGAATTTGTATGATAGATAATGTTTTCTAAAACAAGCAAACACTTATGTTGCATTCTTTTTATTGTTTTCAAGTCATTTTTAGTTTTTAATTTTCTAAAATAATGAAAACGTGTTTTCTTTGTTGTTTTAAAAAATGTATTTTTAAAAATAAAAAAAATTATAAAAAAACTCAAAACAACAAAAAATTATTTTGAGTGTTTTCATCCAAAACAAATTCTAAATTCAAAACATAGTTATTTATGTATTTATTCATATTTTACTATTGTAACGAAAAATAATATTACAAAATTCATTAACTTTAAAATGTATATATTTTTTTAATAATATATTAACATTAAATATTTCTAATTTACTAAATAATCAAAATTTTTGTATAAAATATTATTAAAAAATTATTTTCAAAATTTTAAAGAGAACGCGTTTTCTAATTTTTTGTTTTAAGAAATAGTTTTTTAAAATGACAAAGAGAACGCATTTTCAATTTTTTAAAAATAGATTATCAAAACAAAAAACTGAAAATAAATTCAAAACTCAAGACTAAAAATTGAAAAGTAAAGAGAACACAGCCTTAAACTCCGTTCTCTTTGCATTTTTAATTTTTAATTTTTAGTTTTAAATTTTTTTTCAATTTTCTATTTGAATAGTCTATATTTAGAAAATTGAAAATGTGTTCTTTTTATTATTTTAAGAAATTATTTTTTAAAATAGAAAATTAGAAAACGCATTTATTTTAGAATTTTGAGAAAAAATATTTTATGATATTTTATTCAATGAATTTGATTATTAAATGATAAAATTAACTATTTTTTAAAAAAATTATTGTTAAAATAAAATAATAAATTTAATTAATGAATTGCTGATATCTGAGTAATAATTTATATTAAATACTATTATACATAATATGTGTAATATACTTAATAATATATTATATGTTATCTTATATTTTTAATTATAATATAAATACTATATTTTTAAAATTTTAAATAAATATATAATTTTATTTTTAAAATTTAAAAATTTCTTTTCTTTTTTTCCTTTTTTTCTTTTTTAAAGCCAAAACATGGAAAATGAATTGTGTTTTCTATGTTTTGCATTTAGAGATTGTTTTGACTAAAAATAACCAAAACAAGATTTGTTGTTTTTGGTTTCCTTTACATTTTTTTTTTTTTTTTGAAAATGACAAGGTAAATGCATTTTTATTATTTTAGAAAACTGAAAACAACAAAAGAGAACACAACCTTACATTTCCTAAAAACTAAAAATCCTCTTTAATTTCATTCATTTATATTCCATTTACTTCTACCTCACCCCAAACATAATAGCTAATCATTTATCTTGTTATACCCTTTATAGGTCTCTTACCTGCTATAAATTATTTGATTTTGTCACTTGTATAGTTTTGATTTTTTTGGTCTTATTTTTATTTTTTCTTTACAGCTCGTTTGATTCCAAATTAAATAGTAGTATGAGAAAGTTAACGATAGGATAAAATAACAATACTATCTTGCGTTTTGTAAAAAATGTATTATTTGAAGTTATATTTATACCATATTTGGTGTATGAAAATGTGAATAAATCATTAGGTGGTATTTGTCCTATAATTATATTTTCATATATATAATTATATTTTTAGATTATATTTTTTTTATATATTTTATGGGTGTTTGTATTTCATATATATACAATTACATATTCACATTTATATAATTAGATATATATTAATATATATATATATAAATACAAACTCCACCCAATGTGGCCAAAAGCTTTCAAGGCCTCATCGCTAAGTTTTGACAAACATAGAGAAAAAGAGAATAAAAAGAGAGGAAAAAAAGAAAAGAGAGAAGGAGGATCAAACACAACCAGATATAGAGATGGTAAACACGATAATTATTGTAACAATGAAAGATTAACGAAACTTTTCAAACGTTATAACAAGATCTAGAAGAGAAATTGACAAGTTGAATTAGATCTATAACAAAAACTAATGAAAGAAATTGGAACAACATATGAAAAAACAAGAAGAATGAGGAGAAGGATTATTGGTGTCAGGCATGGAGAATGAGCTCGATATAGATGGAATGGAAAAGAGAGAAAGTGAAGATGTTGTATTTATTTGAGGGGCAAATTTGTTTAATAAGAGTAGAATTTTAATCCCACTTTGCTCCCATTAAATAATATATGGCTTGTATTTATTTGAGGGGCAAATTTGTATAATAAGAATAGAATTTTAATCTTACTTTGCTCCCATTAAATAATATCTAGCTTGTTGGGACCTTTCCCTTGCCTCGGCAACCATGTTATTTTGGGAGAGACGCATTCCTGTGATGTGGTTTGAAGCTCCAATATTGCTCAAATCTCCATAGCTTAGCACGCTCATTCTAGGAAGCTCTTTTGTCGTATTCATATTGATAGCTTTGGGCTTGTCTTATTTGGGCTTGTCTTTCTTTCAACTCTTTCTTTGTTTTTCTTCCCTAGTATTTGATCTTCCAAGTTTATGAACACTTAAGTACTAAAATAAAACTCTATCAAGCCCTTAGGCATCTTCTATAAGAGGCTTGTGGAGAACTTTATTTCCTAAACTCCCTCAATTTACGCTACAATAGCTATCTTTTCATCTAAATTGTCAACTTCTAAAGTAGCCTCCTCGAATCAAGTTATAAACTTATGCAAAATCTCTCATTTCTCCTATTTGATGTGTAGTAAATTGATGCAAGATTTCTTAACTCCATAATAACAATTAAACCTTGCTACAATTTTTTTGCTAATTCTTGTACTGAGTTCTCATGAGGATCTTTAGTGCATATTGCATTTCATCAATTTTATTCTGCATCACTTCCATTCTCCTTTCTTGTTGATTGCCATTATTTGATGTAGCAAAAGTTTTGTTCACATCACTCAGTTCTAGCAAAAAAAAATCAAAGAAAAAGGCTTGTTCCTTGCTTTAACACATCGAATCACAAACTACAAATGCTAAAGCTCATAAGAGTCGCATGATGCGTGCTAATTGATGCCATTAAAGTTTTTATGCCAATAGAATTTGTTGAATTGGAGCCCATCACCTCAGTACTTTTGAATTTTGAGTTTCTTTCTCTAGAAATGACATGCAAAGCCGGCCCAGCTATAAGGCCAGATAAGCAGTAGCCTAAGGGCATCAATTGTGAAAGGCCTCACTTTAAAAATTTATAATTGTTATATATTTTTTATATCTTAATAATAAATATTTTATTAAAAAATTAAATAAAAAACACTAATTTTATATTTCCTTCCCATGCTCTCTGTCCAATTTTGTATCGTTCTTCTACCCAATTTTACATAGTTTCCAATTTTTAAACCCACCCCTCATCTCTCTCTCTCACAGACTCTCAGAATCTCAATTAAACTCATTTTTCCCTATTCTCTCTCTCTCTACAATCAGGCTCACTGTGTGTTCTTATTCACTTATTCTTCTCACTTCTCAGTACCCCCCATTTCTCTTTCTCTCGCGCTTGTTTGTTTGCTTCAGAGTTCAGGCTTTAGACTCAATTTTCACAAACTCACAGTGTGATTTGCAGTCTCAAGCCTTCAACTTCAATCTTCAAGCTTCGCTGCTTTGACTGATTGCACACAGTAACAACAACATGTATTCAGTAACTTTGATTTTTTCACTTTTAACTTTTGTTTTTGGGTGTATAATATGTTGTTTTTTAGGTTTTTGTATTCTTGTGTGGGTATTTTTTTGACTTTAATTTATTGATTATTGTGTTGTGATTATTGCTTAACAGCTAAGCTAGCTGTATTTCTTTTATTTTTGCTACTTTTCAACCAACATGTATCTCCAATCATTTTTATTTAGCATAGATGATTTGAAATGGAATCTAATATAAATTTATAATACATTTTTCATGGGTCTAATGAAAATTTTTTTAAAAAAATCATTAGGTTATTCTAATATTTAATTAAGTTACTATTCATCTAATTTATAACTAATAATTGCAATGATTGAATTAATGTGGGTCTACCAATAATTTTTTTTTTACCCATAGTATGAATTTGATGTTGAATACAAATTTAGTAAAATTAAACAATGTTTTCAATTTTTATTTTTAAAAAATTAATAAATAAAAATAAAAAATTACATCAATTATGTAATTGATTGAAATAAAAAATTAATAAATTTTATAGTGGATTGAATTCCAACTTTTTTTTAATTTAATGAAATGATGATTTTTTTTTTGAAAAAATATTTATTATTTATTTTTTTATAAAAAATTAATACTTTTGAAAAAGCCTCAAAAAATTTTTCTCACCTAGTACTTAATAAATAAAAAAATCCAACATAAATTTTTATCATTCAAAGTTATCACACAACTAATTTTAATTAGATTGCTATATTATGTGATTTTATCACACATCTCTTCCAAACTCTAATTAATTAGGACACTATCCATTGATCTGGACTTAAGATTTTTTAATAGAAATGAAAATAAAATAAAATCAAATAATTTTTATATGGATGAGTAGTTAAACTGTATTTTTTTCATAATTAGCTATATTAGAGTAAAATATATATATATATATATATTCTTTTTAAGAAATACAACCATATCCACATAAAAACTCATACAAAAGCAAAAGAATAAACAACTCTTAGTGTTGATTGAGTAAAGAATCAGACCAAGGTGACACGTTTTTTTTTTAACAAATTGTCTTATGTCACACTCCCTCTTTTTTTAGTTGACAGGAGCATGAACTCTAGAATGATCTAAAAAGTATTGGTCAAACACTAACCAAAACCATACTTATAGGTCATATCACAAAGAATGGTTTAGTGAAAATCACATTAGGGTAAAGCTATATAAGCTCGAAATCTTGGAGGTAAGGTATATATATGCACTTTATATATGTATATGTTGATATATATTTTCGGGAAATATATTTTCATATATATTGATATATATTATATAATTCAATATATACACATTTTAAGTCAAAATAAATAATATCTCGAAAGAGAAGGACTTGTATTGCAATCCCAACAAAATACTCTTCTTGACCTCTACTTTATCCTCCCATTATTTATTACTAACTTTTGAATTTTCTAAACATTGTATTATTCATCTTTCTCACAAATAACTTGGTTTCATTTGTCATACCATCTCATTTAATTGAAACATTGAAGAATCCTTTTAAATATAATTTAAAATAATTTTGTATTATGATTTTAAATCTTGTAATTATAAAAATATTTCATGATTAATTTAATTTATTATTATTTATTATTTATTATTAATAATTTTTTACATCATTTACTACCGTGTGATCTTTTGATAAAACATTTGTGGAAGGCTTAATACATGCGACACATTCTCAACAATTATAAAATAGGCCTAATAGACTGATATATCATGAACTTAGGGTCATATTTCAATATTATCCTATTTTGATCTTTGCTTCAATTTAGTCCACAAACCTTAGGTGGCGTTCTCTTTGTGTTTTAATTTTGAGTTTTGAGTTTTGAATTCATTTTGACTTTTGTGTTTTGAGTGTCTGTTTTGAGATTTTTGAAAACTTGTTCTTTTTGTTATTCTGAAAAACTGTTTCTTAAAACAAAAAATTAGAAAACGTGTTTATTTTGAAATTTTGAGAAAATTTATTTCATAATATTTTATTTAATAAATTTAATTTAAAATTATAAATACTTATTAATAAATTATAAATTTAATTAAAAAAAATTAAAATATAATACAAAAAATAACTAATAATCTAATTATATATAATACGTTAAAATTATAAAATATTTTCTAAAATTATTTTTTATTTAACTCAACTATTAATTTGATGATAAATTTATTTTTATTTACAAATTAAAATTTCACATTAATTTTGAGATTTAAATTATCTATAACATAAATATTAAAAAGAAATTATAAATCATAAAATAGTAAAATATTAATTTATCTAAAATTTTAAATATATAATTAAAAAAAAAAAGAGGAAAAACTACGGCATGGAGAGAGGCGGTGGCGGACAGAAGAAAGGGTAGAAGAAAGAAGCAAGAAATAGTAGAAGAGGAAGAGGAAGAGACGATCGACGATGGCGGATCTGGGCGTGGCGGGCGTGGATGGCGGATCTGGAAGAGAGAACGGCGAGGTGCAGTGGATCTGGAATAGATAGCGGCGTAAGCGAATGACATGCGAAACACAGCGATGGACGGCATAAGCGACGGTGGCAAGCGCTACGATGGATGGTGTAGGCGGCGGTGATGGCAATGGCAGGCGTTGCGAGGGCCAACAAGGAAGAAGAGTCTGGAATAAAGGGGGATAGCAGTGAAGAAGATGGCGAGGGGGGCAGGCGTAGACAAACGACTTGCAGTGGCGGCGATGGCGGTGGCAGACATTGCGATGGCAAGAAGGAAGATGAGTGCAGTGACGAAGAAGATGGCGGGGGGCAGTTGCGGACCTGTGGTGTTTGGCCGAGTTGACAGAGAGAGAGAGGGAGATGCAAGATTGGGTTGGGGGAGAGGGGGGCGGTGTGTTTTCCGCGTTTTGGGTTTTTGAGTGTGTTTTAACTAAAAACACCCAAAACAACAAAATGTTGTTTTGGGTTTCCTTTGTAAATTTTGTTGTTGTTTTTGAAAACGTATTTTTGAAAAAAACAAAGAGAACGCGTTTTCAGTGTTTTGAAAAACTGAAAACTCAAAACGGGTTGAAAACAGCAAAGAGAACAGGGCCTTAACCTTTGCTTCAATTTAGTCCACATATATTAACTTTTGTTTCAATTTTATTCTCAATTGGTCAGGTATATGCCTCAGCATACGTGGCGTTGAGGTGACATGCTATGAGTCCAATAATGGACACATTAGCAAAATGCACAAGGCAAAATGGTCGGTGGGCTTGGTACTTGTGCGACGACAATGACCAATGGGATCTAATGGTCATGCCAGCCATGGTCGTTCTTGCTCGTCGCCGACGACTACCGTGACCGTGAAACTTGTTTTCTGCTATGGCCATGGTTGTGGATAAGATCGTGTTGATGGTCGACGTGAATGGGTGACCACGTTCATCGCAGCCAGTGGGAGATTCGTTCGTGTCGCCAGCCAACAAAGGGCGCAGTGGCAGTGACTGATTGGTGGCAGTCTTATTCGTTTTGGCCAATCGATGGTTTAACCATTGCCATGGCCGATTTCTATCATTTTTTGTCGATCTCTATCATACATAACGCTGGTAGTTGGTGAAGCATACAAATCGACCACCCATGGGCTTTGTCGTCTTCTTGATGTGGGTCTCGCCATGGTAGTTTTTTCCTATCATGAGTGGTCACGTATGTCGTGGTTCTTAGGCAGTGCATTGGTTCCAATGACCTCTAGTCTTCTTTCATCTCTCTTATTTTTTTGATCAGTTGGCTCTGTAGTTGCCGTTAATGAAAGCAAGCCGACAGCTAGAGCCACATACAATGAAGAATGAGGAAGAAAAAAGCGACTGACGGCAGTAAAGACAAAAACAACATCAACACAAGGTGGATGGCAGAAACCCTATGTGATTTGAGGAAGAATATGGGTTTTGACCCATTAAGTATTAGGTCGACCCATTGGGTCGGATCTGGTTTAAGGTCAACTTAACCCATTACTTAGGGTTTCAAGATGAAGAAGGTAAAACGACGTCGTTTTGTCTTGTGCATTGTAGCAACACCACAACAAAACGATGTTATTTTGCTTATGTGTTCATTATTAGATATATCAGCACGCTACCTTAATGCCACATATGGTGGGGCAGACACTTGGCTAATTGAAGATAAAATTGAAACAAAAGTTAACGTTTGTGGACCAAATTGAAACAAATGTCAAAATAGGATAAAATTGAAATATGACCTTAAGTTCATGATATATCAGTTTATTGGGCCTATAAAATATGGCATTTAGTTTTTGATCTACAAAACATCAAGATTTCATATCTTAATTATTAAAAATTGTTACTATAAATCCTTATTGTGATAGAACATTAATTCATATATGAACGCCCTCGTTTTCGTGAGTGACACATTATGTGAATAATCAGTTGGTAGTATTTGAATATGTTGTGTAATGCCCCGTTTTCTCGGGCGTGTTATAACTTAGGACAATTCTAGAATAATAATTTTTTTTTCTTTCAAACTTAAAACTAAATCATATCATTCTTCATATCTATCCCAAAATTTTCATTCATTTATCTCGAAAGAGAATCATCATACACATCTATTGTCGAAGCTAGAATCGAACCTGATATATTAATATTGATCATAAATCAATTCTTTCATCTTCATTAATCATAAATAAGGATATACATCATCATTCTCTCAAAACATCCCGAATTCAAAATAGCAAAACTTAAATACATGGGCTACATAATATACATTACATTTATCATGTACTTTGCTAAGTGTCATTTCATGCCTTATTCATTCTCGTTTTTGCTACAATCTCCATCTGCAAAGTTTGAATATTCCATGGGTAAAACCCAAATTAGATGATGAATCATTTAAGTAAGGGAACAATAAACATATTTCGTATATGAATACAAAATCAAAAATGTCATTTCCATATCATTTTGGTTTGAGTTAATCGGACCTAATTGTTGCTCCTTATTTTTACAACCTTCTTATTAGACCGAGATGTATGGGTGCACCCTTGGCAGAGCAGCTGTGTCAATCCATAATCTCAAACCCTTATGCGATACATAATCAATAATATTATCATGAACATATGCACATTTCATCATCAATACATATAAATACAATCTACATGGTATATTCACATCAAGGTATGACAACATGATAAAATCATTTACTTAAATCAGGTTTAGATATTTTTTTCCATTTTATTAACAATAAGGAATGTCTAACAAAACTGCACTTGATCGTTGCCATCAATGAAAGAGGTTGAAGCACACAAATTACCCAAATACAAGAGAGAACATGAGCCAAGAATAAATATGGAATAGAGTTCTACAGAAGTTCTGGACAACAAGTTCTATAAAGAAACAAAATCATTTCAAAGAAGTACTGGAGTAGATAATAATATTGACAGATAGGTAAAAGATCAAGAAAATTGACAACAAAACAACCTCAGGATCTAGTGACTCTTGCCTTATTCTCAGGTGATTCTATGAAATTAACTAAGAAATATCTTAGGTGGCAAAACACTATCAACACGACACAATTCAATAACACTAACAACACAACAATAACACTAACACTAACATTAACACTAACAACACAATTAAACATTCACTCATTATAAACAATAACACTAACAACACAACACAATATGAATATGAATTCACTCACAGTTAAAACAATACAAACATAAAAGATATAATGCCGAACAATAATCCAAATCATGAATTTAGACCATAATGCAAAGATATAGTGCTGAAACTGGAAGCCCATCGGCAAGATATAGTGCTGAAACAAGAATCCAAACCAGTAATTCAGATCAAAATGCAAAAGAACATAAACAATAGTTGAAAACATAAACAATTAGATATTTGAAAACATAACAATCAAAACACCACGACGATTAAATTGTTGAAATCGTGTTACCTTCTCAAATCTTTGACGGCGATACCCGCAAGATCATTCACAATTAAGTTACTGAAACCAACTAGATCGTGGATGGTGAGGTGAGGAGGGTGAAATGGCTTAGGGTTTGCTGTCGCGTTCGACAGGGTGGGGGTGGGTTGGGTCTCGGGCTATCAGGTGCAGGGGGGCTGGGTGTTGGGTGGGGGAGAAGCCGACGACGACAGCGAGGTGAGGGTTAGCCGGTGACGAGTCATATAGGGTTCGATGCTTCAATTCAACGGGTGGAAGGAGTGACTCTTGGGTGCAGGGGGGCTGGGTGTTGGGTGAGGGAGAAGCCGATGACAAAGGCATTTTGCTCTGAGTCTTCGACGGTGATGGTGAGGTCAAGGTTGACGACAGGTGAGGTGGTCTCGGCTCGAGCTATTGGGTTTGGGTGTGTTGCACAAGAAGAATCGAAGAAGAAAGCAATGAACAGAAAAGTCACAAAAGACAAAACACGAACAGTGGACTTGGACTTGGTTGGGTAACACAAGTCGGTCAGTTCGGTTAATCGATCATATTTGCTCAAATATCTGAACCGAATCGAATACCCAAATTATTTACAAAATGCTAACCGAACTCGAACCCCCTACAATGGATAACTGAACCGAACCGATCGGTTCAGTTCAGTTAAATCGGTTAAATAGATTTTATGCACACTCTTAGAAATAAGCCCCTCTCCAGATCTGGAACCAGATTTGATTCAGAACGAATCCAACGATTTTATCGTTTGCGTCCGTTTTCTGCTTCGAATGAACAACGTATTCTTGCTTTGCTGTGCGCAACCGTCCAATTTCTTCCTGTTGCATTGCAATTCCGCTACTGCCTTCTCCTACATCATTTTGCCTCCTTGATTTTCTTTAATGGCCTCCGTTGCTTCCCATTTCATCACTTATATTAATATTATATATATATTTGTATGCAAGGCCTCACGCACAGCCCTAGTTCACCACTTCACCCACCTCGCACACACGCACACACACACACATATATATAATATCATATATAATACATATACTTAATATAATATATCATATATTAATTTAAAATATTTGTTTTAGAATTAATTTTATAATATCTTTTTATTTTTTTTATTTTTTAACCCAAACACCAAATTGGATAATTTGGATAATTGTATTACAACATTAAAAATGCAAAATTAATAATTCAAGACTTACTCGATATGGATAATTTCACCCCAGTGTCCTCACCGGGTTAAAGCTTCATCCCGAAACCGCTTTAGAGTTGATCTTTACAAAAAATCGGAGCCCTCTTAGGGTTCTATTGACTTCCCGGGAGTCCCCTACGATAATTTAGTTTTTCAGCCTGAATCGAAGTTGTATTTTGGTTGTACCGAAAATCATCTCAATTCTGATTTCTTTTAATACTATAAATCCTATCTCGGGATGTTCATCGAGACCATATCTATTTTTTTAGTCAATTACACTCCGAGGTATTCCCTGCAGCCAATTCGGTACTTATAACTATATGAAATTACACTTAAGTCCTTAATCTTTTGATAATTTCACCTATAATCCACGTTAAAATTACTCTTGCGCCTTTTAGAAAATTTAGGATATTACAACCAAGCTACCATCACCAATCGAACCCACCTCAACAGCCATTGCTGCCAGGCTACTATTGCACCGACACCGATATTTTTGTCTCCCTCCAACCTTGACCCAGCATCTTTCTTTCTCTCCGATTTGCACCACTGTGCTTACCCGTCGATGTCAATAGCCTATTTGGTAAGTTTTTCGACAAGTTATTATGGGTAAATATTTTACTTTAAAACATATATCCACTAAAGTCTAACCATTAGATCATTTTGATTTTTGGGTATATGGTCATTAGGCCAAGGCGAATCTGATGCTAGATTCTAATTGTTGGAATCCACCGTAGATGATGGTTGACAACGTTTTTTTAGAAATGTGTGTTTGAGTTTTTTTTACCATAAAATTAATTTTTAGATCTACAAAAAATCAACCATTAGATCAAATTTATTTTTGGATATATGAACCACTGTAGTTGGGGGAATCCGATGATCGATTCTAATCATTAGAATCGTCGACCAACTAGGTGGCCGGCGACAATAGTAACTCTTTAGTTATTTTGTAGTTAGTTTTCGTTTTCAGTTCGGTTCGATTACCACGATTTAAGTTTCGGTTAGGTGAGGTTAGTCGGTCGGTTTGATTATTATATATGATTCGGTTTTAACCGATTACACACCCCTAGATGATATAAACAAAAGAGTAAGAGAGTGATGAAACTAAGTTCAACGTTTGGGATTTAGGATTTTTTTTTTAAATTATGAGTAATTTAGTCTTTTTCAAATCAAGATAAATTTTAATATGACGTCTTTCCTTCACATGATCTTTTTATGACCTGAAAATTTCTATTTTCTACATGAATGTCCTACATCACATAAATAACAACTATATTTTTTAATAATTTAGATATAAAATCTTGTTATTTTACACATTAGGGATCAAATACCATATTTTTTAATTCTTGAGTGAACACAACAAACTAGTCAACTTATTTAATACCACTAAATGATCATTCACTTAACGTGTCACTCATAGAAATAAACATATTCATACATGTATTAATATTTTATTACAATAAATACTAAAAAGAATAATTTTCAATAATTAAAATATATAATTTTATCATTTTATATATTATAAATTAAATATTATATTTTTAAATTATTAAAGTGACGCATTATATTTGTGGAATGTATGATTTTCCAAAAATAATAGTTAATGTGTTGCATTATGGATATCGGTCATGTCCATTATGAATCCTTTTGCAATGATTGGTATCCATCAATCATACATGTGTAGCTGATAAACGCAAGGTCAGGGCAGGGCAGGCCCTTTTCGACTGCCATTAAATCCTTCGACTGCGCAACAGCTTTAGAGTTTAGACCCCCCTTTATTTAATATTTTTGTCACATATTCCACGTCATACAAAATATTAATTAGAATAATAAAATATACATACATGTGAGTGCTTACTGTTGTTGGTTGCTTAAGGCTGACATTAGAATCCAAGGCCTTCCCATCTGGCATTTGGCTCAAGCAACCTGAGAAGTAATTAAATCAAAAGGCCTGGACAAGTAGCCGTTATCAGGATTGCCTAAATATATAATATGATGCCCACTTTACTGCTTTTATAATCCCAATTTAGTGTTGGAATATTTGGGCCTTGTGACTGTATATCAGATGTTGTTTTGGTCATATAGTAGTAGGAGCAATGTCAACATAGCTGGCTGGTGGGTGATAGCAACCCCACAACTTTTTCCCTTTTCTAATGCCAAAAATTATCCAAAGCTTGTTTTAAATATCAATAAATATCATTTTTTATTTTCGTGTTCATTATCATTATAGATTTGATTATAAGAGAATTCAAACTCAACCATCGAAACTTTGTAAGAAAAAAATAATCAAGGAATGCTACCTAAATATTTGTATACTTAAATTAGATACTCAAAATTGTGAAAAAGTTGAACGCAATATTAAAATTAGTACTATTAGAAAGCTTTATAAAATGGAGTATTGAATTAGACTTTTCAACAAGTTAATATTTGAACCACATCTCACTTAGGGGACGTTTGTTAATCAAAATATGAGGTAAAAAAAAGGCAAGATATGGGATACATCTTAGACTTCTATCATTTTCAAAATGTTTGTTAAATTTATCTGAAAATTCTTGAAAAAAATTATTAATGACCCCTTATCTTGATATTTCAAAATATGCTTATCTCTCTCCCCTTTCAAGATAATCATATCTTGATCTTTATAGATAAGAAAAAAAAAGACATTTGTGTATTTTAGTACATTTTAAAAAATTTAACAAACTATTTAATAAAAATCTTTGAATATTTTCCAATCTTATCTTGATCATTCTATATATTGATCCACAATGCATTCTAACCTTATCTTGATACCACTTATCTTGTTTATTTTAACAAACGCCCTCTTAATATATATATATTTATCATTGTCACGTATATTATTTTTCAAGCACACACTAGACAAATTTATCGAATGATTCTAATAACTTACAAAAACTATTGTAAAGACTCATTCTTCAAAATATTTGGACTCTAATAACAAAATAAACTATTATAATTTATAAATATAATAACACAATAGTATAATAATGGGTTGAATATTGGAAATTTTGTTTAGAATTATATTTCAAGAGCAATGGAGATGACGTAACATTATGGTAAGTATTTGTTGATAATAAATGTATTATATTTTAAAATATTTAATTAATTAATAAAATTATTTAAAAATTAAAAATAATATATAATAAATATATACTTACAAAATACTCTTATTAAACCTTAATCATTAAAGTTATAATTAACATTACTGGCAAAATATATATATATATATAAATGTGTTATATATATTTGTTGGTACAAGTTCGGGGTGTTAAAAAATGTAGTCCAGCTTAGCTGGCATGGCGGTGCTCTTCTGGTGTGCGTAATGCTCTTGCTCTTGCTCTGTCTCTCTCTCTCTCTCCCCCTCTCCCTGTCCGTCTGTAAGTGTAGATGCATATAAATAATATATGTGTGTGTGGTGAATACATGGCATATGTAACAACCAAGATGCTCTGGACAGAGCAACAACATACAACCCCTCCAAGTTGCGGTAGCAGACAACCCTTCACGCTGCCTTTACAGCTCCACCCAAAATAGCCTCCCCTCTGCCCCAACCCCCTAAATATTAATCTCTCTCTCTCTCTTTCTCTCTCATCTTCAAGGCCACATCTTGCCACCGAAAATCTTCTCTACTGCTGGTGTCATCATATACAGCATCTCCTACTTGGTTTGGTTTTCCATTCTGGCTTCTGTCTCCCTCTGAAACTTGTTCACCCACCGCCATTGATTCTTGCTCTATTTTAACTTCTGTGTTTTACCCTTTTCAAGTTTAATTTTTAAAACTGGTTCTGAGAGCTGGTCTGAGTGGGTTGTGGTTGTTGTTGTTGTTGTGGTTGTGCAAATAGTAGTAGAAGTAAACCCTGATCGTGCGTCGGTGCGGGGTCACTTTCTGTCGGCATTTTTGCTGTTATGCTGACGCACAGTTAGCCATTTCCAATTACAATTATTCTCAATTCCCAATCCGCCGCTGTCCAACTACAAAGCCCAGATAGATAGACAGATGATTCTGCTTCGGAGGGGTTCGATTATCCGATTGATTGCCGGAAGTAGCAATCGCAGCGGAAGCGGCGCCGCTTCGAGCATTTGAAATTCGCCTGACAGCTTGGCGATCCCCCCCTGATTTCCTCTTGCATTTGTCTATTCGGTGGGTCCTGATTTCGCTGACTCTGAATTTTGATTCTTCTTCTTCGTGCTCACAATGTATCGATTTCTTTATTTCTCAGAATCGCGGATCTTCAACTCGGCGATGCTGTTCTATTTCGATCTGAAGCTCTCGTCTGCTGGAGCAATTATCCGAATTGCCATTGGCAAATGATGCTCGACAGGTTTGGGAATTCGACACTCTTTCCCTGTGCATGTCCAATAAAGTTTGAAGTTTATCTTGTTCTAAAGGGAATAACATTATCGGTTCCTTGAAGTCTCCTCAAAATGTGCATCTTCAGTGGATGGGAATGTTTTCCCCATAACTTGAATCTTCCAATGGAATGTTTTAGCCTGTCTGTTAGATTACATGTCCTTAATTTGCTATGAATATTGCTATGTCTATTCCTAGCTCATTTAATGGAAACTAACGAAGTTTTCAATTAGAAATTTAGTGATTTCTTCATCAGACAATCTATGATTAAAGGTTTAAATTTTGTTTTATGAAGCTCAAATGCTATAGTTAAATTTTGTTTTATGAAGCTCAAATATTATAGATGTGAATGTGTTAGAAAGGGTTTAGAGTTGAGAAAATGAAAAGGGAACAGACAAGAATTAGTTCGAACGAGTATTGGATCCTTTGGGCAGTTACGGTTAATCTAAAATCGTATAGTTTGTCTGTTGTGTAAAGGTAGCAGCCTGTCTTTTTCGAAGAATACTTGCATTCCGTTTTAACCATGGAGTAGTTGCGTAACTGCAGCATCTTATCTCTTGTCTCTTGTTTCTTTGTTTGGCATTAGTCTGGTATTAAGCCAACTGCCTAAGGTTTAGCATTTGGATCCCTGTCCATGTTCTGCAGATCAATACATGTTCATTTGAGCTTTCTTTCTATATCCAAATTGACCTTTTATGTCACTCAGTTGCAGTTTTGCTCTCTCTTGTCAGCTGCTTAAGCTTAACAGCTTAGCACACATGGTGGGTTTCTATTAAATTCTAAGAGGTTTTACGTCTGCAATACTGCTTACTGCTTTCTCTAAAAAAATTCCATTGCTTTATGATGAAATGATGGAATATTCTTAACTGGTGATTATATCTTTTCCATCCTGTTTAGTTTAGAGATGATAAAGGATTTTTCACTGGCTGTTATGTTTACAAGAAAAGAGAGATTCCAGCTTGCTTTTTTGCAGTCTTTCTTTCTCCCAACTGAGATTCTTCTTGTTATATTCTGTTTATATTAACTATAACGTCAGGTTCCATGTGTGATAACTCACGTCCAACCATCCAAGTTTTTCTTAACTCAGCAGCTGAAGTGGTGCCCGGACCAAATGT
Organism: Diospyros kaki; assembly: GCA_036245055.1. Lineage (NCBI taxonomy): Eukaryota > Viridiplantae > Streptophyta > Magnoliopsida > Ericales > Ebenaceae > Diospyros > Diospyros kaki. The sequence continues at coordinate 40,702,567 of BSEG01000016.1, forward strand.
CAACGACTCTTGCAGCAATACTGGGAGGAGCTGCAGGAGCCGTGGCATTGGTGGTGATTGTGATTATAGTTATATGGTTCTGTCTATTTCGTGGCAGAAGTTTTTCAAGAACTTCTGAGACGGGCTCTTCTGAACCATCCCAGGGTGAGTAAGTCCTGCATATTTCAGATTTTAGCATCTCAAGTTGAATGTGTATTAAGCCCCCATGACTAATTCTGGTAACCTGCAGTAGGAAGACCTCTTGCAATTGAGCTGACTGAGATGACCATGCGAGAATCAAGGCGCTTTGAGTTGGAAGAATTATCTTTGGCTACAAAAAATTTCAGTGATAAAAGTTTGATTGGAGAAGGAAAATTTGGGGCAGTATACAAAGGCTTGCTAAATGAAGGGATGCTTGTAGCCATAAAAAAGCGTGCTGCTCCAGCAAGCCAGGAATTCATTGAAGAGGTAATGACCACCTTGATTTCATATGGTTTAGATGTAATCAAATCATAATCATTTTAAGCTGTTTGAAGGAATTTACATGTTTTTGTTTGGGATTTGTGACCTGTTTAGCAGTATTCATGAGCTACCCTCAAATTTCAGAACTGAATGGATTTGCTTTTAAACACTCCAATGCTTCTTCTCTTTCTTTCTTTGCTATTATTGTTTTTTTTTTTCTTTTTCAATTTCTGAAAACAAGGCTTCTTCTCCCCACATAGGAAGGGATTAAGGCTTTACATGTTGTTTGAAAACAAGGCTTCTTCTAGGGATTTCCAGCACCAGTTAGTTTTCAATTGCTGAAAGCTGAGTGCCCCTTTAATTTGGGTTTTTTCTTATTTGAATTCGGCAGAATCTATTTTTCTCTCAGTATTTATTCCTTCTTGTGGTTTCCATGTTTAAGGAAGTAGTTTACGAACCCAACCACCAAAACTGTTACTAATGAAATTCACAAGCATGATAGAGCTCTACCTAATGATCACTGTAAAATTTCTTGAACCAGTAGAGGAATGATACGTTCAATTTTCTTGTAAATAATTTCCAGTTTGTTAGTTTTCCTTTCAATTGTTATTGGTCATTTTATCAAATGTTCCATATTTTATTAAATTTGGATCTAATCTCCTGCCAGGTTCGATATCTCTCATCCATTCAACACCGGAATCTTGTGACACTTTTAGGCTACTGCCAGGAAAATGGTCAACAGATCCTTGTTTACGAGTATATACCTAATGGAAGTGTTTCCATTCACTTGTATGGTAATGCCCTATCTAGTCTTCAATTTTCCTTTTGCAGGCATAAATACTTCTCATGATTGTTCTCTGTCGTATCATTTATTCCAAGTATTTGTGTAAATCTCGTTGCCTAATTTTAAAGTTGATATGTCGTAGAATTATATAGGGGTTACCAAAATTTCTCTTCCTTCTCACCCTATGCAACGACTCTTGGAATTGCACTTTTGAGTTCGTGATGTGCTTGACATAATCTTTGCAGGTGCTGGTCAGGTCTCACAGGAGAAGCTAGAATTTAAGCATAGGCTTTCTATAGCTCTAGGTGCTGCTAAAGGTGATCCTCTGCAAAATCAGGGAGCATTAGTGGCTTTCCTGGTATTGTTTTTTCTTCCTTAAAGTACCCAAATATCCATCTCAGTCCGGCAAAGTTCTTTTGCAAGCTCAGTAAGACTACTAAGTGTGAAGGATTGTACTCGTCTATGTTTAGGAGTTCATAAAGGCGGTGCTCCCTAGTTGTGCTGCCTGATCATTTCCCTAATTTACATTATCGCAGGTTTGGCTTATCTCCACTCTTTAAGCCCGCGTTTGGTGCACAAGGATTTCAAGACAGCAAATGTTCTTGTGGACGAAAATTTCATAGCTAAGGTTGCAGATGCGGGTCTCCGCAATTTTCTTGGAAGAGTTGATATTGCGGGGCCATCTTCTCTAGTGGCAGCAGATGAGATATTTCTTGCTCCAGAGTACTACTCCTTTCTGCAAAACTCATTTTACCTGTATCACTGTCCAGTTTCATGTCCATGTCGACGTTTCCTTTTCATAACCAAATTATCTTTTTTTCTCCATTTTTTAGGGTTAGAGAATTCAGAAGATTTTCTGAGAAAAGCGATGTATACAGTTTCGGGATATTCCTTCTGGAGTTACTAAGCGGGCGGGAAGCAATGGGCTTGCTGTCTTCGGATTATAACCAAAACCTGGTCGAATGGGTATGGCGGGGAGGTTTTGATGATGATGATGATGATAATTCAGAAATGCATCTCATTTTGCTCTTCTTAATTAATTACATCGATCCCACCATCTGCATTATATGTAAAAAAGCTGTTTTTGGGTGTTTGAATATTTATTGAAGGTACATAATTGTCGGGACTCTGGCACGATATCTGACATCATCGATCAGCGACTGGGAAACAGCTTCACCGCGGAAGGGATGGAAGAGTTCATCCAGCTGATAGTGCAGTGCGTGGACCCGTCGAGCGAGAGACGGCCGGCCATGGGCTACGTGGAGATGGAATTGGACCGAATACTGGAGAAAGAGATGAGCCTAACGACCATCATGGGAGAAGGAACCCCGGTTGTCATCCTCGGAAGCCAACTTTTTACGCCGTCAAAATGATTCACCTTTCTTTCTTTCCTTCTTTGCCTTCATCATATATATTATATATATATATGTCCATATATATATATAGTGTGTTCTTTTCTTGGTGAGAGATATTTCATTTCATTTTTTTATTTTTCCAAATACCCCCCTCGCCCCCCCCCCCCCCCAGAAGAAGAGTTCCAGCCAACCAGCCAGCCAGCTGTTTGATAATTGTATAAAGGACAGCTGTATTAATTTTGTTCTTTTAAATCTCCTCCCCAACCTTCATTATAAGTATGTGAAGAATATGGTTGCAACACATCATTTAATTTGTTATTAATATCATTGTGAAGTTTGAGCTTGGTGTGAATATTTATATACCTTCAGTTGCCAGCCTCGTTTGAAACCCAGCTGATGTTTTGATTTCTTTCTTCACACTGCATTATTTCGTCAAATTCATATTTTTATTTTATTTTTTTATATTTTTATATAATTGTTCGAATTTTTTATTATTTAAATTACATGAAATACAGCATTTCCCATTCAAAAATATTAGCAAGTTTGATCGGTACCCACAATCTCAAAGTTCAATTTCAGTTGTCGATAATTTGATATTGAGTGCTCCAAACCTGGCTTTTAATGGGATAATGATGCATAAGCGTTAAGACTGTAACAAACATATATTAAATTTTAAATTTTAATATATTAAATTATTAAAATTAATGAGGAGGGCCTAGAGAGAGTTTCCTTTGATTGATGTAGCATTAAATTTTAAAAAATATTATTGTTACATTATTATGTATATTTTGAACTACATAATAATATACTAATATCTAAAATATTTTCATCTAAAATGATAAAATAAAAGATATTTATATCATTTATATTTATGTATATTGTATAGTCCATACATAAATGATGTACGAATTTAAAATTTTTGCCCTTCAGTAAATTGGGCAGAATAATAGTTCTGAGGGAACGGAGCCGTCGACTAGAGGAGCATAACCTAGAGCCGAGCCGAGCCGAGCCGGAAGAGCGCGCGAACACGAGCGGGGCAAACCGATTCAATGAAGCAAAGAGTGAAACATAACGGTTCCCACGAGCCACACTCCTCGTCTGATCTCTCTCTCTCTCTCTCTCTCTCTCTCTCTCTCTCTCTCTCTTTTCTTATCTATTCTCATCCTTCCCCTATTCCTATCTCTCTCTCTCTCTCTCTCTCTCTCTCTCGTCGGACAACAGTGAAACCTTTAACTTCTCTTTCCTCGCTACCGAGAAGAAGAAAACCTGTGGTCTCCTTCTCTCTCCCCAGCGAAATCTTATCTTGAATTTAGTGTGGGGAGGTTTAAACTCTCGGCTTTACTGCGATGCAGAACTCTTCTTTGTGGCGTTGTCTTTGTCAGGGGTAATTGTTTGTTGTCTGTTGTGCTTCACTTTCTAGGGCTTTGTCTCTCGTTGCGACGAATGAGGGGTCTTTATAGTGTAGGTCGTTTTTTGGTTTTGAGTTCTCGGATTATGTCTTCAATGGTGTCCTAATTTTTTTAAAAATTATTTTCTTCTTTTGCTTGTGAACTGCTGGAGCAGAGGCCTTCATTCAGTTCTCTTCTTTTGGTATTTTCTTGTTTTTAATGTGATTACTTTTTAATTTTTTAATTTTGTAATAGGTGCTATTAGAGACGGGATTCGGTTCTTGGCGTTGGTGGTCATATTTTTTCAAAATTAATTGCCATGACTACTGCATAATTTTAGTTTATTGGCTGACCTTGAATCACGGATCACTTGAATGTGGGTGTGCGTGCGTGTGTTTTTAAATTACTGAGATCCTTTAGAAGTCAATTATGCACCAAAACACGAAATTAATTATGGAAATTTGTTTCATGGAATATATATATGCATACATTAGAAACTTTCGTTTGATCCACATATATTCCTTGACTTGCTTATGTGAAACTGATATAGGAGGTCATGTACTGTGTCACGTTCCTTTTACTTAATGTACACTGTTGTAGTGCCGATATATCCACATCAGTTAGAAAACAGGGGATTGTGACCTTCTGCATGAGTGGTTTCTTCCTCCATTTGATAATTGGATTGCCTCCAAAACAAGTTATTTTTATTTGACTTTTTAGTTTGAGGGCTTTGATGGGTAAAAAAAGTACAACACTCATTTGGCTGAACTTCTGACTGACTTTAATTTTGTTTGCTTTCTCTACTAAATGAAGTAGTTTCTTTATTCATATCTTCTTCTATTATGCCAATGGGTATTTACTGGATGTTGATTTGTTAAGAAAGTTAATAATAATAGCTTGAAAAGCTTTTAGCCCTGTTTGTTGGAAGAAAAGAATTGTTTGCCAAATGATTGTTAGAAAAGAATAGTTCAAGAAGATGAGTATTTTCACCAGCTTCAATGTATAATGGTAGATAAACCATCCTCACAGTTGTAATGGGTACTTAGTTATTTATACTTTTATCAATAAAAATTAATCTGGTTGTTCAGAACTGGAATTTTGTATTATTCTTAATAAAAGGTAAATATTAAACGAGTGATTCATTTTGTGTGTGGCCTGCTCTGTTGAACACTGAACCCAAAATTTTTCATTTGTTTTTATTAGGACCAGAAATCATCACCATAGTGCAAAGACTCTATGGTTAACTTCCAAAACCATTCTAATGAACTCCTGCAACAAAGTATAATCCTCCTTTTGGTGACTCCCTGTTAAGAAGTCCAAACAACTGATTACATCCTCACAGTTGTAATCAGTTGTTTTATGGATTTTTTTTTTGTGCCTAATCATATGACAATATTTGGTTGGGCAATACCTGTTGTATAGTTGAACTCTTTCCTGTTGTTTGATGCATAATTTGTCGATTAACTGGTGATATGTTCTCAGTGAATCATAATTTAGAGTGGCCAGTGACCATGTTTATCAATAATGTTTCCAGTGTACATAGGGAAGGAAGTTAAGTTATTGTGATAAGGTGGAATCTTTTGGTTGACATGTCTATCATGCTATGGTGTGGTTATTTTTTATAATTTGTGGCAATGGCGGCTGATAAGAGGCAGAAACGATTTAAGAATGCCAGCACTAATAGTTCTTGGGAGCAAGGCAGGGCAAGAAAGAAGAAACTGAGATTGCTGAAACATGATTTAAATGTGAGGTCTAATATTGCTCTTGAGTGGGATGATAAGAACAGGAGTGTTGTTGCCAGGAGGGAACAGATTGGATTAGCATGGAGAGACCTGATTCCATTCGTTGATTATGTTCCTTATTCCCACAATATCTTGACTGATGTTCTTGCCATTCCTAGCGAAATTTTTGACTTGGAAAATTTGAAAGAGGTGCTTTCTTTTGAGGTAACACCAATTTCATGGTACATATGTATCCTAAAAAGTTACTTCTGCTCATAATTTTCTGTACATTTTCCCTTTTTTTAATATTGTAGGTATGGCAGACTCATCTATCTGAAAATGAGAGAAACTATCTTTTACAGTTTCTTCCTGAAGGAGCTCAGACGCATCAAGTTATCAAAGAATTGTTTGCGGGGGATAACTTTCACTTTGGGAATCCTCTTCTCAAATGGCAAGTGTTGATATTTGTGATTTACATGACTTAATTTTTTTTCAAAATGGCAATAACTATTTTGGCGTGGGTACATGTTCTTACCCTTGATCTGTAAGGAGACAGTTTACATGACCCAAATTTGTTATCTTCCAGTAACAAAGGAGCAATCTAACTGTTGCTTATAAGGCTTGCCCTCAATCTATACCTATTAGGAAAAGAAAAAAAGAAGAAATAGTATGGGAATCATTTCGAGATCATTTCATTTTTTCTAAGCTTGAAATATCCAGAAACTCAAACTCAAATGTAAAATTAGTTTCAAAAAATTGATTCTTCAAAGGAGATTTCTAGGGAAAAGAAAATCTGGAAGCTATTTTCCAAAGAATTTACTGGATGGGTTTCTTTTGTTGCTTTCAGTTTTTTTCTTTGATAGTTGAGGATAGATTTAACAAAAACTACTAAACAAGGTCCTATAATACTCCTAGTCATTGCTGATATTTGGGCCTTCCAAGATCATTAGTATGAGGGGTTCAACCATTAAATCTCATATCTGTTCATGAATAGTTATGCACTTCTGCAGTCCTAATTCAGCAAGCAGAATTGTTGAAATGTGTATGAGCCTGCTATCTTTGGAAATTTCTAGGATGCTTTATGGTGAAACTCCATGTGCTTGCAGGGGTGCTTCTCTTTGTTCTGGTAATCTTCATCCTGATGTTATTCTTCATCAGGAACAATGTTTCAAGGCAAGTAAGAACTCGTACTACTCAGAGTTACAGAAGTACCAAAATGAGTATGTATCGTACAGGAGTTACTCTTTTCTACTTTGTATTGTACATTATTCATCTTAAATTCTGTTCTTTTCAATTGTATAGTCAAAAATTTGTGTGCTCCCTCTGTCAGCATGATTGTTGGTCTACTGATGTTAAAGGAAAGATGGGCCAGCTGCAAGGATTTTGCAAAGGAAGTTGGGAACAAGATATGGAGGTTTATATTCTGGATATTTTCCTTTGTTTAGAAAATTGTGAGTTTGATGCAGAATCTTCTGCCTCCAAAATGCATAAATGACAATTGGATCAACATGGTACTGGTGTGTCTTTTGTGTGGTTTACATATATGCATTCCGAGTCCTTTGAATCAGATGACCATAGTGCTTTTTATTGGGTGGTCTATATACTTTCTATGGGATTATATATTTGCTAATTTACTAGAGACTGGAAAACTATGTGAAGGGCTTTGTGACTTCTGTATATATGCTTACATGATGTCATTTGAAATCCTTTTTAACTGCTAAGAGGAGACTTCATATATTGATTTTGTAGTGGTATGGTCCATTAAACTTGAGAAACAATGCATAGTTTATGATTCAATTTTATTAGTGTATTTTGATAATTATTCATGTCTATATTGGATCATAGATTAAGTGATATATTTGCAAAACTCATGTCTGTATTGATTGGTTATTCTCTTTTCTCTTGAATGTTAGGAATGAACTTAAACTCCGCCTGGGGATGTTATCCACTGCCGGTCCCAAGCCCGGATAAAGGAGGAGGGTTGTGTTAGGTAGCCGACAGCCAACGTAAAACTTAGTCGGATCCAAAACATGAACTCTAGACAAATTATGAAAAAACGTTTGGGCGTGGGCGTAACCCTTCATAGCGACGCGCTACACTGCCCCCGTGTAGTGACAAGTGAGCTAGGGCCGCTGCATCGGCGCCCGGATGTAGTGATAAATGAGCAAGGGTTCCCGCATTTGCTTGGACGGATGTAGGTAAAGAAGTTAGTCCAAAATCAAAATCAACATCAAAACCAAAATCAAAATCAAAATCAGAACCAAAATCAAAATAAAAAACAAAATCAAATTCAAAATCAAGGCCAAAAACAAAATCAAATCCAAAGTCAAGGACAAAAACAAAATCATAGATTAAGGATTGGGTCATGGAACATAGGAACATTAACAGGCAAAGCTATGGAAGTGGTGGATGTGATGATTAGGAGAAAAATTAATATTATGTGCCTTCAAGAGACGAGATGGGTAGGGAAAAAAGCAAAAACTTTATCAGAAGCTGGATATAAACTATGGTACACAGGAACTGATCGAGCGAAAAATGGAGTAGGGATTATTATGGATAAAAGCTTAATAGATGAGGTAGTGGATGTAAAGAGAATAGGGGATAGGATTATTATGGTGAAGATTAGTCTAGGAAGAATAACTATGAATATCTTTAGTACATATGCACCACAAGCGGGGTTAGGTGATGAGATAAAAGCAAAATTCTGGGAGGACCTAGAGGAACTTATACAAATGATACCAAGAGGAGAGAAAGTGATTATAGGAGGTGACTTAAATGGGCACGTGGGTAGAAACGGAAACGGATATAGAGAGGTACATGGAGGGTATGGATTCGGAGAAATTAATAATGAGGGTAAATCTATCCTAGATTTTGCTATGGCATATGGGCTCATTATAACCAATACGAGGTTCAAAAAACGGGACGAACACTTAATCACATATAAAAATATCAGCTCAAGCACCCAAATAGATTACTTCCTCATGAGACAAGAGGATCGGTTATGTTGTAGGGATTGTAAGGTAATACCGGGAGAGTGTTTAACTACTCAACATAGACTTCTAGTACTTGACGTCCAAGTAAGAAATTGGAAGAGAAAAAACCATATAAAACAAAATCCAAGAATCAGGTGGTGGAATTTAAAAGGGGAGAAACAACTAATCTTCAAAGAAAAATTAAGGGGTAAAAGGGAATGGAATGGAGAAAGACAAACAAACCAAATGTGGAAAGAAATGGCTAATGCTCTGAGAAGCACGGCAAAGGTAGTCCTTGGAGAGACAAATGGTAGAGCCCCTAACCTTAAGGAGTCTTGGTGGTGGAATGAAGATGTACAATTGAAAATTAAAAATAAGAAAACTTGCTATAAGGCGGTATATCAATGCAACAATGAAGAAAATCAAAAAAATTATAAAGAAGCAAAAAAGACAGCAAAAAAAGCTGTTAGTGAAGCAAGGTCAAAAGCATATGAGAATCTATATAAACGACTTGATACAAAAGATGGAGAAAGGGATATATATAAATTAGCTAAAGCAAGAGAAAGAAAAACACGGGATTTAAATCAAGTGAAATGCATAAAAGATGACAATCAAAATGTTTTAGTAAATGAGGGAGCGATTAAGGAGAGATGGAAGGAGTATTTCACAAAATTATTCAATGATGGTAGTGACACAAGAGTTAGGTTGGGACATCTTAGTAACTCCGAAGGGAATGTGAGCTACACATTCTATCGACGCATAAGTTCAAATGAAATAAGACAAGCTTTAAAAAAGATGAAAAATCATAAGGCAGTGGGACCAGATAATATACCAATAGAAGCATGGAAATGCATGGGAGAAGAGGGCATCTCCTGGCTAACGCAACTATTTAACGCGATCCTTAAATCAAAAAAGATGCCAGATGAGTGGAGGAAGAGTACTTTGGTTCCTATATACAAGAACAAAGGAGATGTTCAAAACTGTGAAAATTATAGAGGAATTAAGTTAATGAGTCATACCATGAAACTCTGGGAGAGAGTAATAGAGCAGAGACTTAGAAAAGAAACAAATGTGTCAGAAAATCAGTTTGGTTTCATGCCTGGCAGGTCAACAATGGAAGCTATATATTTACTGAGGCGCCTAATGGAAAGGTATCGGGATCATCAGAAGGACCTACATATGGTGTTTATAGATCTAGAAAAGGCCTATGATAGGGTCCCTAGAGAAGTATTATGGAGGGTTTTAGAGAAGAAAGGAGTCAAAATAGCCTATATACAAGCCCTTAAGGACATGTATCATGGTGTAGAGACAAGGGTCAGAACATGCGGAGGGGATACTGAACCATTTACAACTACAATAGGACTGCATCAAGGTTCTGCACTAAGTCCATACTTATTTGCCTTAGTAATGGATGAACTCACTAAAGATATTCAGACAGATGTGCCATGGTGTATGCTATTTGCAGACGACATAGTGTTGGTGGATGAAACAAAAGAAGGAGTGAACACTAAGCTTGAGTTGTGGAGAAACAATTTAGAATCTAAGGGATTTAAATTAAGTAGAAAGAAAACAGAATATATGGAATGCAAATTTAGTAAAAATGCAAAAGTGGATGATGTTATAATAAAATTAGAAGACCAAATCTTACAAAGAAAAGACCATTTTCGATATTTGGGATCAGTGATTCAAAAAGATGGAGAAATTCACGAGGATGTCGCACATAGAATTAAGGCAGGTTGGTTAAAATGGAGAAATGCATCGGGAGTGTTATGTGATGGTAAAATCCCATTAAAATTGAAAGGAAAATTTTATAGGAGAGCTATAAGACCAGTTTTGCTGTATGGCTCAGAATGTTGGGCAGTCAAATACCAGCATGAGCAAAAGACGAGTGTAGCGGAGATGAGGATGTTAAGATGGATGTGTGGACATACAAGAAAGGATAAAATTAGAAATGAAGTTATTCGTAATAAGGTAGGAGTAGTGTCAATCGAGGAGAAGATGAGAGAGACTAGACTAAGATGGTTTGGTCATGTGAGAAGGAGACTAAGAGACGCTCCTGTGAGGAGAGTTGATGAAATGGAACAATTAGTCACAAAAAGAGGTAGAGGTAGACCCAAGAAGACTTTGAGAGAGACATTAAAGTTCGATATGAAGTATATGGATCTAAATGAAGATATGACAAACGATAGAAATACATGGAAGTCTAGAATTCATGTAGCCGACCCCACATAGTGGGATAAAGGCTGGATATGTTGTTGTTGTTGTTGTTGTTAGGAATGAACTTAATTTGAATTGGTCATTAGTTACTTGTTGGTTATGCTGTCACACTTGTAGAGGCCTGTTGTTTAGGCTTAAGTGTAGACTCCTCATGCTTCTCTACAGAGGTGCATCTTTGTTCAATCAGTTTTTAGATTAGAGAGGATTTATGAGTTATTTTTTTAATTAAATGAGCAGTAGCCTCATGTTACCATTTCTTCAACATGTACCTCACAAAAAAAATGTTTGTTTCCTTGAGATGCACTTTTTGAAGATCACTGGGAGGTGGAGAGTAAATATTATGACATCTCAAAAGCAACCTGATTGAAGTTTCTCTACCGATGCAAATGAATCTAGATTTCATGATGCTGAGGTGGACCTTGAAACCTTGTCTGAGTCTGGTTCTTGGGCTGCTGACGGGGAAGCAGATAATAGTTATAACCAGAACTTAATAAGGAAGCACAGAGAACCATATAAAAGGTAATTATGCTCTTTACTGTGTATGAGCTGTGTCTATTCTTGTTAATTTTGGTTTCACAGAATTTGTCCATGTCTTTGGGTAAAAGATATCAAATATGACTTTATTTTGGGTTATTAAAATACAACTGATCGTGACTTCTGTAAATCAGTAAATGGTGAGCTCTTGGAATATTGACTTAATATATGAACAAATTTTTATCCATTACCAATTATGCCAGTGATCTTCACATGCACATCTATAGCTATATCTATCTTTTTATGTATTTATGTCTAAGCGTGGTCATTTTTAGAGGCGGATAACATGCAGGGTCTTCAAATACCTACTCAATATAGTTAAGCTTGACAGAAACTATATGCTTGATCTTATCTATTGTTAATTTTATCCCCCCCCCCCCCCCCCAACATCTGTGGAGGAGGAAATGTTTTTCAATTCACATAGTTAACCATGCTATGTTACCTTTCTAGTATCATTTTATGTTTACACACACATATATGCAATTCTTTTCCTTGATGAGATGGAAGCAGCCATACTTATCATTGTTTTCAATCGTTTTTTATACTTCAATATATTCTTGCCTGATTACTTAATTTCTTCTCTTTGGCATTTTTCTTCTTGTGTTTATTATCTACTTCTATTACGTGCAAGAAACTTCACCTAGTTTAGAATTTAGTGCAGATGAATTGTTAAACAATATGTTTATCTCAAAGGATAACCATATCATATATATATGTGAGTATATTTTGCTCTGCATACCATAAACTTCTACATGCATCCTCAAGATTTAGAAATTTGACTGCTTTGAGCTAGTTTTTAATTGTTGTAACAAAGGGGAGAAAAGACCTATCTGCTTCAGATTTGTTGACTGTTTAATACACTTACAGTATAGTAATTATTTTGACTTGCTGCTTAGATATATGTTGTTTTCATTTATTTGGGTAGGCTTGTGAATGTTGCCTCTGTAAACCCAACTCAAATTTTCATTGGCATCTTCTGTTGTCCAGCTGTGTACGTTCATGAGTTTCTGATTTTGTCAAATAATTCATCCTCCTTTGACCACTTCCTCTTTCTTCTCTCTCTGTGTCTCCCGCAATTGGAATTGGTTGAAAATGTTTCAGCTTGTCTAGTAATGATATAGTTCATTCAAATGCTTATAGTTGTATGCTATATGTGTATTTACTTTTTTGTGCTTGGTGCAGCTGTTGTGAAGGAATCTCATCAGCAGTGTTGTGATCTGCAGGAAAAGCTCTATGGAGGACAACTGTGATACACTGTCAGCTGGCCTCAAGATGGTAGCAATACCTAGAAGAGGAGAAAAACTGCACAATCAAGATGTCCATGGTGATGATGGTTTCAAATATATGCCTTACATTAAGGTGATTCATCTACATAGATTTCTACACTATATAACCATGAGATGGTTACAACTGTTCTTTTTTCTATTTATGCATTATTTCATGAAAATGGATGTGTACCATTAGAAGTTATAAATTTCAGTCTTCAGAATTTACTCGTTCCACTCCAGTAATTCCTCTAATTATATGTAAGGCCTTGTTCATTTTGTTACCAAGTTTCAATCCTCCCTCTCCAAGTTGATTTAGCTGGCATTCCATATTTACCATTAGAAATGTCTGTATCTGTTTCCAATACAACAATGCATAATGTCCTGCGAATTTCTCTTTTACTGAGGGCCAAGGCCAAGTAAATCCAATTTTTTGGTGTCTATGGATGATGATATGCTTTCATTGCATTTCAGGCTAGCAGGGAGCAGCATCAACGTGGTAAGAGTAGTATGAAGGAGTCTGGCAATAGTGATCCCTCTAGGTCTCTTAATCGTGCCTTGGGTAACCTGGACACTTTTCGTGTCCAAATGTTCCAGGAAGAAGAATGGAAGAAGTTGCATCAACATTGGTTGGTTTTCAATGATGTACTGTTTTTCTTCAACCTCTTTCTGCCCCTCAATGTTTGATGTTAATTGTGCAGGGTGCAGTTAGCAACCAGAGATCTTCCATTATCGTGTGCAAACCGGAGGATGTTGCAATTGAGGAAATGGCAGTTAGCACGACAACTGGAACAAGAAATGGAAGAAAAACTAAATTCTTTGAATGAGGTCAGATACTCTGCTCCCATTATTCTTTGCTGTTTGTGTTGAACTTGGTTGTCCATGGTGGTGAAACAGATCTTATTTCTTATTCAACAGATCCTTGTATCTTAGGCAATTCTCAGTCGATTGCATAATGCTAATTTGCTGGTTTCTAAAATGGGTGATCAGGATGGGGTGGAAGATTGCGCTCATGTTATGCTACCTAATCTGAGAAAGAACAGAGCATCAGACTTTGGAGCGACAAGTATGCGTACGCCCAAGGTACCTACCTACCTCTCGGGACAGGAGCGTACAAAATCCAAATTTCAAAATAGCCCAACGTGTACCTTTTAAAGTACTGATGCTATTATGAATACAGGATTTTGTTTTGTTACCCCCGTCGGGTAACTCTTATATTGCTCGATAAGGACAAAATGAGAGGGGGTGTGGGCCCATGGGGGTGTGGGACCCACCCCACCGTCTCCACGTGTGTTGCCCGATGCAGGCAATATAAGAGGGCCGTATGAATACATATTCTCATCCCAGTGTTAATGTCAACTTGTTAACTCGTCGTGAGATGGTCAGGTTGAATGCGGGGGCTCACATGTGGAGCATATCAATGATAGAGAAGAAAATCATTAATCTACCATTGCATTATCAGAGGTTTGCTTTGCGCCCGTTTGGCTTTGGTTTTCTGCTTTGTCAACTTACTGGTTTTTAATTGGTTTGATTTTTTCATTACTGGGATCGGGATCAGGACCAGTAGCCCGGCGACCATGCAACCGCGAAGCCGAATGAAATCCCCCCTCGTGAATCATCATCAGAGTATGGACAAAGTTTGAACCGTTATCGTGTGAAGGTAGCTCTTAATCATCGTTCTACTTCTCTAAGCTATGAAAACAGCGACAGGTCCTTGTTGATCGATCCATGGCCCGACGAAGAGGGCCATGGTCGAAATGAGCTGCTGCCGCTACAGGAGGGGGGGCAGTACTGAGATTTGTGAAATGAGGGGGCAATAGTGAGATTATCTGTATGTTTCTTTGGAAGACAAGGCAATACATTATTAAACTCAAGACAAAGATATTCCAAAATTAAATACATATAACTAAAACACGTGCAATAAAATATCGCCGCCGCAAAGTCGGGTGGGCGGACTGGCAGGCAGAGGCAACTTAATTCGCGGCACTGACGCTGTGGAGCACCACCGTCTCGACGGTGAGGCCCGGCCCGAACCCGAAAAGAACGCCCCATTCCAGCCCCTCGCCGGTGGTGGCCTTGCCTTCTTCCAGCGACTTCTTCCTCATTTCATCCAGAATGAACAGCACGCAGGCGCTCGACATGTTCCCGTACTCGCTCAGAATGTGCCTTGTCGCCCGGAGCTTCTCCTCTTTCAGGCCGAGCTTCGCCTCCACCTGGTCCAGAATCGCCGGCCCGCCGGGGTGGGCGATCCAGAATATGGAGTTCCAGTCGTTGATTCCGATGGGGGTGAAGGCTTCCACCAGGGATTTCTCGATGTTCTTGGAGATCAAGCCGGGCACGTCCTTCAGCAAGTGGAACGTCAGGCCTACCTCCCGGAGGTGGCCGTCGATTGCGCCGTCGGAGTCCGGCAGGATCGTCTGCGCGGCGGAGACGAGCTCGAAGAGCGGGCGCTCGATGGAGGTGTCAGGGTCCGCGCCGACGATCACCGCTGCAGCGCCATCGCCGAAGAGCGCCTGCCCCACCAGGGAGTCCAGGTGAGTGTCGGACGGGCCACGGAAAGTGACGGCGGTGATCTCGGAGCAGACAACGAGGACGCGGGCTCCGGCATTGTTCTCGGCGAGATCCTTGGCGATGCGGAGGACGGTGCCGCCGGCGAAGCAGCCCTGCTGGTACATCATGAGGCGCTTGACGGAGGGGCGGAGGCCGAGCAGCTTGGTGAGCTGGTAGTCGGCGCCTGGCATGTCGACGCCGGAAGTGGTGCAGAAAACGAGGTGGGTGATCTTGGATTTGGGTTGGCCCCATTCCTTGATGGCCTTTGCTGCAGCTTCCTTGCCAAGCTTGGCACCTCCACGACGACCATGTCCTGACGGGCGTCGAGCGACGGCGCCATGTAGGCGCAGATATTAGGGTTCTCCTTGAGAAGTTCCTCCGTCAGGTGCATATACCTCTTCTTGATCATCGATTTCTCGCCTGCAAATCATCAACATAAATAATTAATTAATCACGTCACGCACCAATTAAGTAAAGGGATGGAAGAAATGAAGCAAGCGTACACATTCGCTTAAACTTCTCCTTGAGCTCGGTCTTGTGGTCGCTGTTGGTGATCCGGAAGTAGTAGTCCGGGTAGTCGGCCTGGTAGACGCAGTTGGAGGGGGTGGCCGTGCCAATGGCCAAGACCGTGGCCGGGCCCTGAGCCCGCTGGGCCATGCGGATCTCCTCCACGGACTTGGGCGCCATTCCTGTCTCGTTGAGAGCTTAATTAGCTTAAGCTTGAAGAAGAAGAAGAAGAAGTACTAGAAGCTGGGAAGCTGAAACTAGGCGTGTGACTACGTACTTGAGGTTTGGCAGCTCTCATGGCGTGTGTGTGTATATATATATACAGAGGGGGAGAGAGAGAGAGAGAGAGAGAGACTTGCAGAGGAGAAGGTGGTTTGGTGGGCAAAGCGAGCGAGTAGTAGTAGTAGTAGAAGCCAGTAAATGAGAGAGAGAGAGGGGGAGAGAGAGAGCGAGCGAGATGGGTAGGTAGAATGGGCGGGTGGCTGGGAGAACACGTGGAGAGGGGATTTGGCTGGTGGAAGCAATGGTGGAGAAGAGAACATGTCATCTAAAAACAAAACAAAAACGTTTGGGTTTTGCCACGCTGCTATACTAAATAGTGATTAATAATAACTACTGAGACGGGGCAACTGCTCTTCAAACGTCTCTGCTCTGTTCCTGTTCCTGTTCCTGTTGGAGTTGGTGGGTTTTACCGGGTTTTTTTGGTGGGTTTTTCTGGTTTGAATTTGATTCTTTTATATGAATATGAATTTTAGATTTAGTTACGATGGGGTCTGAAAATTTTAAATTTAGAAGCCCAATCAATCTAATCTAATTCAATTTATGTTTGATCAAGTTTTGTTTTTGTCTTAACATTATGCGCCATGTTAAACTTACATGCATTACATGTCAGGGAAAAATAATAATATTATATTAAATTTTTTCAACTGTGGCCAGGGTTCGAATTTTGGAACATTTAAGTATTTTTTTTCTTTTAATATCTATAATTGATTGATTGTGTTGGTCAAATTAAATTTAGATTGGGCTTTTACTCATTATTAAATTTTGTTATAATAAATATAAATTATTATTATTATTATTATTATTATTATTATTATTATTATTATTATTAGTTCAAATTACTTGCAATTTTATTATTTTAATTTTCATTATATAATTAGTTGACAGCTTAAACCTTAAGAGTTTTAAACGTTATATATTTAGAAGGTTTTAGTTGCTTTTTAGAATTATTTTTCCATCATAAATTATTATCATTTCGTCTTCAGACACATTTTAGATATTTATGCCTTTAGTCTTATATAATTATATTGCTTTTGTTTGTTTTAATTTGGAATTTTAACCAATTTTTCACTACAACTTCTGATATTCAATACACAAGTTGAAATGCCCATACATCATCAAATTATGATTTTTCTATAATATTAGGATTGGAATTTTTTTTTTTTAAATGGTGCACATAAATATAAGATCTTGCATATTCCAATTATGGCTCACTTCAAGAGAATAGCAAGCAAATTAGCACTGAAATTTTGTGATGAATGTATCTAACCCATTGCTGATTTCCTTCCGACAAAAATGTAAATTTTGCGATAGAATTTACAAATGATTTTACGAGTAAAAGTCAAATCTTAGATTTTGTGATATATTTTTTACAAAGGCGTAAAAATATTCTTGTTGTGTCTCTCAACTTCTAATTTTGTAATAATCACATACTTAGATCCAACAAACATAGTGTTTGAAACACATGTCCGGTCTAACGTGGGCCTTACATTGACCAAGCCAATGAGAAGGTGTCACATGTCTCAACGCTGCAAGAAAAGAGGTAAGGCCGACAACGGACGACGCTACAAAGGTTGGAGCTAACAACCTTGACCCTAGCCTTGTCGAGGTCAATGTCATCGTCGATAAACAAACACAAATTTGGCTGAGTCGTCGTCAATTCAGTAACAGTAGTTGGGACGAGATTGGGAAGAAGTCGATTGGTGAAGGGGGAAAATGAGGGGTTAGTCAGCAATGATAAGGAAGGCAAGAGGTCGACGGCGACAACGAGATAAAAGATAGGTCGGTTGGTGGAAGGGAAAGTAAGGGGTTAGACGGTGACAACGAGGAAGGCAAGAAGTCAGCAATGGCAACAAGGTAGGGAGAGGTCGGTTGGTGAAGGGGAAAGCGAGGGGTCAATCGACAACGACGAGGAATGTGAGCAGTCGTCGACAACGAGAAAGGAAGAAGGCGAGAGGTCATCGACGTTGGGAATAAGGAAGGAGAAAAAGATGGGTGTTACCTTCACGCACCTCAACTGCATGTGTAACTCATGCACAGTGCTAACTAAACACGAGGTGCATGATCAGTCCAAAATTGAAACTTGAAAGGCGTAATAGGTCCCCATTCAAGTTCAAAGGCACAAACGATTACAAGCCCCAAGTTGAGGTGATGCAGCACCAGCTCACATTTTCGTCATTCTTAGTCACATTTCTAACTTTTCTATAAGTTGCTATTACAACTTTATAACCAGTTATATTTCAATTGTATTTCTAGGTGTATTTTGTAGAATTTTTTTACATTTACTATTGCCTAAACATTTGTCTAAAAAGGTTGTCCAACTGTATTAATTTACAATTGCCTACCCCCTTTGTCAAAGGTGGCTACCCAATTGAAAAAGCTTTATTCCTATGACAGGCTATATTTTTTCCATCTCTAATAGCCCATATAATGCTATATTGTTGTAGTTTAAACTACTCGATAAGATTATTCCTTGTGTGTTATTAAAATTCAATATTTTCTAAAGAGTAAAGATTGTATCAACTCAACTTTGGTTTGTTTTCTTAATTCGTTCGAATTGCTTCAACTCCAAATCAGTTGTTTTCTATTTGTTTCACCACATCAATGGCAACTTTTTTAGACAAATGTTTAGACAATTGTAAATGTAAAAAATTCTATAAAATACACCTAAAAACACAACTTAAATACAACTAGTTATATAGCTCTAGTAACAATTTGTGAAAAAGTTGAAAATGTGATCAAGAGGGGTGAAAATGTGAACAGAATTATTGCTGTCCTACATAATGAGGGGTACGTTTCTGCCTTATGCTTATATTTTTTGATGAACAAAACCCCATGGAATCACTCACCGTTTTGTGCCACAAATAAGATGTCTAATCAGACGATTTATAGTTTTGTAAATTACGAATATATATCATATGCTTACAAAAATCAGACAAATTTGTGACAACTATTTGCTTAATGCTTATTGTTGTGGTGGTTTCCGACTTCTCTTCTCCTCAACGCCTGATTGTGAAAATCGATTTCTAAGCACTTGCAAGACCTCTTCTGCTTTAACCCCCCTGCGAGACAGCAGAACCATGGCATGATAAAGCACGTCCGCCATTTCTGAGGCTGTCCGTGACTCCTCCTCCTCCTCCTCCAGTGTTCGGCATAACTCGTCTGCCTCTTCCCTGCAAATGACAAGGAATTCTAAATTTTTGCAGCCAGGGTGGCTAAACAAAGGCATAAACCATGTTCAAAATGTAAAAAATACGGCAAACATATATTTTTGCCTCTGTACTTGCATATTTTTTTTTATTTAAATATTTAAATTTTTCGTTATTTCAATTACACTCCTAAACTATGCAAGTTCAAATCAATTTAACACTACTTTGATATTTTTTTTCATATAGACACTAGCTTTTCGTTATTTCAATTATACCATTGAACTATTTATTTTTGAGTCAATTTAACCCCTTCTCAAGAATAATATTGTGTGTAATTGATGCATCTAACACTCGTACTGATTAAACACTCAACAAAATACACAAATACAAAAGTGTTACATTAAATGTTACTTTAAAGTGTCTAAATATCTTTTTTTTTTATAAATCATTGTTTTAAATATATTTCACAAACTTATAAATTAAATAAATAATTATATAATACTAATTTTTCCAGATATAATTAAAGAATAAATCATTAAAATACTAATAAAAAATTAGAGAAAATTCTAAAAATAATATTATTTGAATACTTGAAAGTGACATTTAATTTAACACTTTTGTATTTGTATATTTTGTTACATGTCTAATCAATAGAAGTGTTAGATACACCAATTATACATAATATTACTCTTGAGAATGAATTAAATTAACTTGCAAATGCATGGTTCAAATGTGTAATCAAAATAATAAAAAATTCAAATATCTACATAAAAAAAAAAGAATCTAACATACAAGAATTAAATTGATTTGAAATTATATAGTTCAGAAATATAATTGAAATAACGAAAAATTTAAGTGTTTAAATAAAAAATAAAAAAAAAGTCAATATACGAGCAAAAATATATATTTAGCCTAAAAAATATATGAAGAAGATCTAACAGAGTCCAATATCATATCACAGATGTTACCGAATTTTCGAGCACAATAACTTGTCGTCAGTCAACAACCGTTTTGTCCACGACGGTTTCTCATTTTCTCGTCCTGAAAGCTCTGCTTTCCGCTTGGAAATCACAGATTCCAATGAGAACAGAGTTGTCAAAGCCAACCTGCTTTCCTTGGCCTATCATAACCAAACTACTATCAAAATCCAGTAAAGACAAACCTGAAAAATAGCTAGACGTGTTCAGGGGGGTAGTAAAAGATGCTAAGTTATAGAATATGGACCTCCGAATTCTTCAGGAAATCAAAAGCTGAGGTGTAATAACAAGTTTCTGCTCCCGTGTGGCAAGTAGGGCCATCAGGCTTCCCAAGATATATTATCTGACAAATGGGTCCAATTAAGGAGTAATCGAGATGGGATATATAGATAATGGCAGTTGCGGAAGTCATCAGAACTTACAGAGTCCCGGTCACAATCAAGAAAAATGTCATGAACATTAATGAAATTCATGGAGGTCTCCCCCTTTGTCCATAATGTTGACCGTGACCTGCTGTAAAATGTTGCTTTACGAGAGGAAATGGTTGTTGCCAGTGCATCCCTATTTGCGAACCCTTGCATTAAGATGGCTCCTGAGTCAATATTTTGAGCTATTGCAACTGCCAAACCTTTGTCATCCCATTTCACGGTGTCTAGCAGATTATCAACCTAGAATAACTTGTTAGACATACTGCCATCATTTGGAATAAGGACAAAAGACAGGATACAAAAGAATGAAAGTGATAAAGAGCAATGGGGCATAAATGCGTTAATTTGATTCCAATAATGTATTTAATCAGCCCTCTTTGCAAAGTGGGCAATGCTTGGATATTGAAATAGCATAATCCTGCCAAAGCTGTGCAGCACCATTGGCACAAGTACAAGAAGAAGAAGATTAACACCATAAATAGGCAAACTCAAACCATAAATTTATTTCCAAGGTAGAAAATACTCACAAAAGTAACAGTCATTGAAACTAATAGAAATTTTTCCTTTTCTGAGAATTAAACAAATAAAATCACTCGTTTAAGCCAAAGTACAATAATTGTTGCTTTTGAATGTCGGATAACAGAACACGATATACATATTTGTGAACTCCACATGTAACTGGCGTCATCAATTAAACCAACTTGATCAGCAATTGTTGGCACTTCAAGAGACATCCTCGAGATATCCAACTGAGTTCAGTTGTTTTGATCTCTTTTCTTTAGTTGCCACAGATTCAACAGTTCCCCCAATGTACATGGCAAAGAACCAACACTGACTCATTCAATACCATGAGAGGGAGATTGAATCATGGAAAAAATGATAAATGCCAGCATTTCCACACTGTTTGATGTCATATGAAAATAGTGCAAAACTAGCCACAAATCATATCATGTGACCATCAACCAGAACCTAACATTATACATATTTTTTAAAAGTGATAAAAAAACAAATATATATTCTATTAATTCCACAATAATATTATATATACAGCTACATATATATAAAAAAGAAAACATATATATAGCTTAATCCCATATCAAAAGGGATTTTGAGCATCCAATTCAAAATAACATGATACACATTTGTTCAGGTGGTGATTTCAGAAGGAAATAAACCAGCAACATGAATTGGCCCCAGGGAAAAAGATTCTGCATTCGTGCACATGGTCATAATTCCATCAATACCACAATTGTTCAGCCAAAGTATACAATATATATGAGTCTAGATTACTCATAATAATTTGTAAATCCAGGCATAGACATCAGTTTAGTGTGAACAGGATGCATGACGTCTGGAAACTAATCGATGACATCAATCTAAATATGAGCAAGCAGCAGGCTGGCAACATTTTAGTCAATTCATGGTTGTCAACCTAGATCTAACAGGGGAATTCTCAGCTATTTTAGAAGGGAATTTGGTGGGGAAAGTGAAGGGAAGAGGGTAGGAAATTTGAGAATTGAGGGGGAAGGATCGAGAGAGAGAGAGAGAGAGAGAGAGAGAGAATAGGAGGCGGGAATTCAGTTCACATCAATTCATTCAATGATTTGAAATGGCTGGGTCAGTTCTTTTTATACATCACCTCAGCAAAAGATTGGCGCCAAAAACGGTTACCAATCTCCGAGTACAACTTGTAATGCTATAGCTAGTACAACACTCCATCAGCTATGCTAATTCCCTTTTATTGTAGAACCCTTGTAGCCTAAGTACGTGACAATGGTAAACATAGAGCATTGATGTACGTGGTTCTTTTACTAGAAACCACACATCACCATGTTCTTTTGGCAGTCATGGTCTCCAAATCTCTATGGTGAGATAATCACATGTATAACCCCTACCAATGTCAGAAACTAGATTTATTGACTATTGCACCCTATTATCAGTAATAGATAACTGCAATTGTGATTGTGTCCTATGAATAAATTCAAATCTATAAATTGCATTTGACATTTACCAATCACACTGTCTATTGATCAAATCAATCAACGCTTGCAATGGATTCCATAGACCAAAATTTTGTCTATTAGAAAACTTAGAATCTCTTATTCTTTGTTTTATTAGTCTACTTATTTCTTACTTATTTTGATTTGGTAAGTAAGAGTATACATGAAAAGAAACCACCATAAGGCAGTGAACCCTGTACGGCAAAGAAAAAACTTGACACCGTTTATATTCAAAATATCAAAAACTATCAGCATATGCTTCCCAAGAACAGTCAAGTGTATTGATGCATGACAAAAACCTCAAGAAAACAATAATTTTAGTGGAGATATTTAACAGTACCTCAGAAGATGCACGGGCAAGATCCTGATGCAATTCTCGTTTACAAGCAGAAACAAAATTCCGTGCGTTCTTTTTAAGGCTTTTATTTAGGCTCCTAGAAGACAGGCAGTGGCCTCCCCAGTAAACATTGAGAGTTTGAAGGGAGTTGGAATACATAACAGCAGCAGAAGTAACAGCAACAACACAGCTGGAAGCCTTAGATAGTTGATCCTGGCCCTGAGAAGAAACAAGTCATTCTGTAACTGCTGATTTAGCAGACTTCATTTTTTGCAATAAAAATAGGCTTGAACAGGCAGGGCTGGCCTGGATGGGCAGGTTGAAAACAGGTAGTGAGTTAGCATGATTAACCCATTTCTGCCCCCTTTAGACTAGACTAGCTAGGCATGGGCGGATCAGCTGCAGGTCAAGTTTAGACCTATCCAACACATAAGACTTTTATTTATTTATTTATTTGGGGGAGTTGTTGATCCGCTGTATGAAAGAAACAAAGAAAAAAGGCAACAATGTCCAAATAGAATTACATACATAATTTCAGATAATAATGTCTTGTTGTGCAGTGTGGTAACCCAGAAATCCTCAAACGCTACTAATTGAACAAGTCATTTATCAACATAATTAACTAACAGAATAACCCGATTTCTTTCACTGAAATAACAGCATAACCTCATTTCTCTTATTTATATATAGGGAAGACCTTGTAGCAAAGGGAAAATTTTCTTGGAGACAAAATTTCTTTACTTTTATGGTGTAGGAATTCGACACATTCTTGGATGTAATCAAGCCATGCCAACCTTCTTCTTCCTGATATATGAGCAGCAAGTTGACAAGCTAGTGTGGATCCACCAAACTGGAGTCACATATGAAGATTCAGTTAGCCCATTTGAGAAGTATTTGTTTGGTTCAGCATAACAGCACCATTCAAAAAACATCAAAGTATGACATGGCCTCAACCTTGTTCACTTTGTTGGTTGTGCATTTGTTAAGTAAAGAAACATCTTTCATCTTCCATAGTCCATAAGCTAAGTTTCCAAAAATTTCAACATGCTTGAACATAACTGAACTGGGTCATTGCCAAACTCTCAGCGCAAAGAACATAGGTCAACTCACAATACAAAAAGGGAAAAACTATTTAACATTTACAGTCTTGCTAAAAATGAAGAATCAAACTGACAGTACTATCACTCACGTAAATCCAAATAGAACAAGCTAGATTTTAATTCAAGCACAAAGAAACCCACCCAATAAATCCTAATAGACATTGCATTAGATAATCTGGAATACCAGCACAGTTTGGAAAGAATCACACACAGAACAGCTTCAAAGCAAGCTTATAAATGGAGCATTTAAGCAAAATTACCCCAATTGAGATGCAGTTACTGTGCCCTTCCAGCAGCCAAGCCTTCAGAGGCGATTGAACAGCATAGAAAGCAAGATCGATTCTTGAATTGCAAATGAATGTGCTGTACAACTGAGAAGGGAGAAGAAAGATAAAGCAAGAAGGAAGCAGAGCAGGCAATTGCCGTCAGAAGCTGCAAGAAACAATTGATGAGAAGGTTGAAGACGATAGCAAAAATTGAGAAACAGACCACCCATCTGATCCTCTGTAGACAGTGCCGTACCAGAGTTTTTGGGGCCCTGAGGCGAAATGTAAAAATGGGACCCCGAAATGTAACCGCTGAAAGTTGAAGCAGATCTGAAAGACTGAATCTAATGAGCCAATCGGCAATCGAGAGGCAGCGAGCCACCAGCGACAGCGAGCGACGGAGCAAGAGGCAGCAAGCCACCGGCCACAACCCACAAGGGCGAGCGACCGAGCAGAGCAGCGAGCGAAAGAGAGGGAGGGAGAAGGGTCGCGAACTTTGCAGACGGGAAGGGGGTGGGCGGCTGGGCTGGGCAATGGACCCTTACAAATGGGGATGTTTTCAATTTATGGGCCCCTAAGTAGTGAAAGTTCCATGGGCCCTGAGGCAGCCGCCTCATGGAAGGTCCAGCCCTCTCTGTAGATTTGGTGGCCTAAGCCTGTCGTACAAGAGATATACAAGCAGGGTGTGACATTGTGAACTCCAATGTTAGGTCGGTAGTTTACCATAGGGCCTGCCAAGAATGGCAACAGGACAGGCAAGCCATCTCCACCCCTGACCCCCACCCCCACCCCCACCCCTGCCCCATACCCTGGTGGGCCTATAAATTGACCCCCAACCCCACCCCTGATGGGGATGGGTCGGGTATCTCAGTTTCTCCAAAAAATAGATCGAAATGTTTTTCTATTAATTTTTGGCAGTAATAAAACAAGAGAAAAATTGAATACATTGTACTCATAATTGTCAAAGACGCAAGGAGCAATAGGGTGCAAATTAATGCTTGTGGCTTAGGCGCGAGGTGAAGCGCAAATTATTCAAAATGCTTATAAAATATTTAGAAAAATACTACTTATATAAATAAGTAGGTTATCAAGAGAATGATTGAAAATGTCAAATCATAAAAATATCATCACCTAATTTACAGATTCACCACCCCTGCCCTTGACTCCCTCCTTTCTCCTCAGCCATGGCCACCTCCAGCAAGCTCTGCCTCGTCACCTTCACCTCGCCCCGTGTCTCCTCACGAAGCGTTTCGCCGACCGTCAATGTATTCTGTCCTCGTCCTGTTGCAGTGCCTCACACAATCACTACTGCATCTTGTTGTAATGCCTCGCACCAACCGTCGTTGCACCATCTCGTTGCCTTGTCGTTACTGCCTCTGGATGAATCCCAATTAGACTTTATGAATAAGCCCGATCAGGCTTAATTCGCGGATTAAGCCCGACTAGGCTTTATGAATCAAACTCGATCGGGCTTAATTCGCGGATTAAGCCCAATTAGGCTTTATGAATAAACACGATCGGGCTTAATTCGCAGATTAAGCCTGATTAGGCTTCATGAATCAAACCTGATCGGGCTTAATTCGCAGATTAAGCCCGATAGGGTTTATTCAGGACGAAGCTTGGGCAATGAATTTCGGACTTCATCATCGAATGAAGTTCGATTCAGTCATTGAGTTTGTACGTATTCTCGGTACATGTAGCACGGTCCAAATACTTATACACTATTCTTTTCAATATGTATAAAGAGGTAGATGCAAACTCATAAAATTATAAATGACAACTGACCAACCCCTATAACAACAACTAATATTATTGTAAAAAAAAAATAGTTTCTTTTGCAATTAGTTTCTTCTAACTGCAAAAGATATTAAAGGAAATAAAAAATTATAGCAAAACACACTGCAAAAAATCTTTACAGGAAAACAAATAATTTCTTCTAATTTCTTTTGCAAATAGAGGAAAGAAAAAAAATTACAGCAGAACACACAGCACAAAAGTTACAGAAGAACAATTAGTTTTTTCTAGATTACAACAGAAATTAGAAGAAAAAAAAATTAAGAGTAGAACACACATCGAAATAAAATTACAGTATAGAACTAGTTTTTTATAAATTGCAAAAAAAATTAGAAGAAAGAAACAAAAATAAAGCAAAACACATACATGAGTAGTTCTAGCGAGTAAACATCACTGCCAAAGGATCCTGCCGAGTGGAAGATTTGGCAAACCTCTGGCTTACACTGCTGGGTTTGCCTCTTACCAACATACAAGAATATACAATCAAATCAAGAAAAAATAATATCTAATATGACATATGGACAAGAAATAAAGTTTTAATGCACTTGTATATACAAGGAATGCGCCTTGGGTGCCTCATGGGCCTTGAGCCTCACACCTTGCATGAGGCATGTGCTAGGCAGCCCTCAAGCATGGCACACAGGGCCTCAGTGGTGATGAGGCACGCGGAGCTGTTTGACAACTATGATTGTATTTAATCGAAAAAAAGAAAAAAAGATTATACATTGTGCTTGCCACAGGAACGATAAGAATTTTTTCTTACTCAATTACTCCCTCTCACTTACGACTCAACGTCAATAATTCAACAAATAAAAGGACTACAAATTCAAAATGACAATTACATTCTCCAGCCAAATTCAAAATAACAATACAGAACATAAGGAACAAGCAAGCATTCATGTTCTACATCCAACATATTTAGACAACAATATTTAGATCCTCCATAAATAATTGCTTACAACAAAAAAGGGAATGATCAAGGATAGTACAACATTGACCCGTCAAAATCAAACCATGAAGTCATAATTACTTTAGAAAATTGCAAAAAGATTAAAACATTGGCACTAAAACCAGAGGCAATTTCACAATGGCAGCGCAACAAAGTTCGTCCCGTATAGACGTTATAGAGGCAATTTCACAAACAATTGCAGTGCCAAAACAAAATGTGTCAAAAACAGAATTCAAAACTAGTCAAATGGTTACCAGAAGTCCGGCAATACTGAACTCAACTCACCACCCTGAACAGATGGCGATGAGCAACAAACTACTAATGAAAAATAAATGGCAAAAGACAGAAGCTCTTTAAGGAATCCAACAAAATGGCAGTAACCCCGTGCGGCACCCGCGCGCCCTTTTGCAACACAACAAGTAAGCCTTAGACAAAACTAGAGTTAGTCCTCTCACAACGCACCACACCCATGCACCCCGGCAGACCGAATTTTTTTTTGTCTGCATCAGAAAGAAGACCGGCACCTCAACCAGCCACGGATCTCAACCTCAACAACCGTATAATCACGCTGAATTTTACCATTAATTTCAACCTCCAATCGAACAAGATAAAAATCATAGAAGCTCGTATAAGAACAGCATACCAGATTATAAATAGAGAGGTGCGTCGAGTCGGCAGTCCAATGCGTCGGCCGGCGCCGGCGGAGGCTGCGATGAGAAGAAAATGGTGAGATTTGAAGATGAAGCTTGAAGAGTGAAACGGCGCCCTAGAAGTTGGTTACGTTTATTTTTAAAATAGAGCCTGCGATTATTTGATACAAATTAGAATATGAATTTAAATAAAAAATTTATTTTACTTTTAACTTATAACTAGTGTTAAACCCGTGTGATGCACAGAATATATAATTAAAATAGATTTATAAATTTAAAAATAAAAAATTAAGCTCGTTATTTTAAATAATCATAACAGAATCAATAAATATATATATTTTTTATTTTAATACTCAATCTTTTATTAAAATTTAAATTTAATTAATTATTCGTTATTTAATATGTTAATAAAGAATGTTCTTAAATCAATATATTGACGTTTAATGTGCTAAAGAATAATTAATATATTAAGTAAATTGTCACATTTTTTTACTTGTCATTTCACAAGATTCTTGACACTTAACATTATCTTTATCGATGACTTCTCAAATCATATCTTTAATAAAAATAAAAAAATTGTCAGTTATAAAGGCATAAATAATTGTACAATCAATTTTATACTTACCGAATAATTCATCAAGTTCAACTATACTCAAAATATTAACAAATGACCTAAAGATAAAATTTTGTATTAAAAAATTTTTCATCCATAACATCTACAACAATAGTATTTGATATTAAGTTTAATTTGTATTTGTGACTTGTAGTCTTATATTTCATATTGTTGTATCAAAATACAAAATTAGACATAAAACATAATTATTCATCACAAATCAATATTTTAAAAGATCAAACCAACTAACACTTGATTGTTGCATGAATCCTTTTATTCTATAAATTTGATGGCAAAATCTATATAAATAATTAATAATAAATTTATTAAAAAAAATGTTCATCTATGAAAATCACCTCAATGGGAATGTTATAAGTTTTTGACCTATTTTCAAAGCATAAAATCTCCAAAAGTTTCACAACTTGAACATTTAACGTCCATATTTTGAAAAGTCTTTATATATATATAAAATAGGATAGTCTTGAAAAAATAAATTTCTCCCCAAAACTTGCATTAATGATTTACAATTAATACTTATTGTATTAATAATTTATATTTTGTAATTTACATTAATAATTTAAATATTTCAATTGCTTTGAAATAATAAGTAGTAATAAAATTTCTCCCCAAAACTTGCATCAATGATTTACATTTAGTACTTATTGTATTAATAATTTACATTTTATAATTTGCATTAATAATTTAAATCTTTCAATTGTTTTGAAATAATATGTACTAATTATTATAAAATTAATAATAAATTTTAAATATACAAGTTTTTCAATGCTAATCATGAGTTTTTCAATTCATTATTATGTAAATATTAAATATTTAATTAATCCGTCAATCAATTAAAAATAAATATTATTTATGAGTAATATGAATAGACACTTAAACTATTAATTAAGTCATAAAAAATTATTTATTTATATAAAATTTTATCTTTATATAATATAATATAAATATTATATATAATATATAGTAGAATGGTATGCAAATATTTATTCCCTCCAAAAATCTGTCAAACTATTTTTTACATCTAGAATTTGTATTAAACTTGCATGAATTTTTCAATGCTATTAATTAATCAAAAATAAATATTTCTTGTTACTTTAAAAAGTCTTTTATTAAATTATATAATATTATATAAAATGAAAAATCTTGACGTAAATTTCTTATTTATACACAAAAGCTATTACATTTGACAACAAATCATTAAATATTTACATTAAATTAAATGTAGTGATTAATTAATTATTAAAGTAAAATAATTTATTATATTATATATTTATTTACAAATTATAATTGTAAATATAAATTAAAACTCCTAAACATAAGGAAGTATGAGTCTTTTAATGCTAATTAAAGATTCTTTTAAAATTTTTAATTTATGCAATGATAACAAAATATTGAAAATATGGATCTTAACTTATTTTTCTTTCACAATGCATTAATTTTCTTCCATGGTATTGAAAATATGATATATTAAATCTGAATTAGTATTGAAAAATTCATGCATTATTCTTGAAAATGTGATATCTTAAATCTTAATTAGCATTAAAAAACTTATACATTAAATTAAAGGTAATGATTAATTAATTATTAAAGTAAAACTATTTATTATATTATATATTTATTTATAAATTTATAATAAATATAAATATAAATAAAAACTCCTAAATGTGAAGTATGGGTTTTCAATGCAAAGTAAAAATTCTCTTAAAACTTTTAATTTTTTATCTTAAAATTTAATTTTTGCAATGATAACAAAACTTAAAAAATATAGATTTGGATTTATTTTTGTTTTATTATGCATTAATTTTCTTCTGTAGTCTTGAAAATGTGATATCTTACATCCTAATTAGTATAAAAAAACCTAGGCATTAGTATTGAAAATATGATATATGGATTTTGATTTATTTCATAGTCTTGAAAATGTGATACCTTAAATATTAATTAATTAGCATTAAAGAACCCAAGGTATCATATTTCTAAAACTATAATATAGTTATTAAATTAAAATTAATAATTAATTAACTACTATATTTGATTTGATGCAAGTTTTTGAAGGAAAAAAATTAACCATTGATTGTTATTTGACAAAATACTTTGGCTGACTATCTTATTTTAATATATTATATAGGATATATAGGACTTAAAGATAACATTTTATACGAATGAATGATTTTATATGATTTAATTAATAGTTTAAATTATCTATTCATATTTCACATAAATAATATTTATTTTTGATTGGTTGATGAGATGATATGATAGAAAATATTTATTTTTTATTAATTAATAGTATTGTAAAACCCTTGCAAATTTAATACAAATTTTAAAGACCAAAAATAGTTTGGTAGATTAATTTTTGGAGGGAACAAATATTTGTAAACTATTATAATTTATTTAATATATTATATAAAAAAAGATAAGATTTTATACAAATGGACGATTTTTTATAATTTAATTAATAATTTAAGTTGTCTATTCATATTTATCATAAATAATATTTATTTTTGATTGATTGAGAGACTAATTGATGAGAATATATGACATAAAATATTTTTTTTGAATAATTAATAGTATTGGAAAACCCATGTAAATTTAATACAAATTTTAGAAACAACTTTTTGGAGGAAAACTGTGTAGGAAGTCTGTTACTTTATATATTAAGATAAGTGTATGAATTTAAAATATTAATTATTAATTATCTAATTAATAATGATAATGAATAATTAATGTAATTGCATAGAAGTTGCTAAACTAATTATCCCAAAATGTGTGACTATTAGGAAATCTGAAGATCACATTGAAAACTAAATGATGTCTCATTTTAATAACAATATAAATTTAAAATATTAATTATTTGATTATTCCAGCTGATCCAGCTAATTAGTAATTATTAATCAATGAATAATTAATATAATGGCATAGAAACTGCATCTAGCTAATTAGTAATTATCCCAAAAAAAATTGTTTATACTTTTTAAATGAAGTGTTATTTTAAATAATAATAGTAGAAAATTTAAATATTAATTTTTTTTTAAAGAAAGAAAAAAATTAAACTAATAAAACGACAAAAGAGCAACAAAAAAATAAAAAATAAAAAAATTGTGAAGCTACAAAAAATCGTGGGAGTTATTGCTGCGTTTATTTTTTTAGTGCTTTAGCTTCATATAGAGCATGATTTTGTTATGTTTTCATTTTAATAATAATAAAAATTTAAAATATTAATTATTTAATTAATAATGAGAACGAATAATTAATTTAATTGCATAAAATCTGTAATTAAATTAATTTTATTTGATTATCTCATAAATGTGTTATTGTTAGGAAGTGTAAAGGTTATATTAAAAACTAAATGATGTCTCATTTTAATAATAACATAAATTTAAAATATTAATTGTCTAATTATTTCAACTGATTAATAATGGTAGTGAGTAATTAATGTAATGGCATAGAAAATGCAGCTCATTAGTGATTATTCCAAAAAAATATGTATACATTTTAAATATTAATTTATTTCTTAAAAAGAAAAAAAATAAAAATTGGTTTTGGGCGGAAAAGTTTTGTGCAACTACTCTTCTACTTTAATATATATTAAGATTTTAAAAACTATATCACAAAATAATATTAAAATTAAAATTAAATATAATCATTAAATTACAATACATATGTGATGAATATAAGTTAATCAAATGAAAATGTTAATCCACAAATTGGGCCCCAGCTAGATATGACCTTGTAATGAAATTAATTAGTAGATGTATCATTAACTTATAATATTATATTATTACTAGTGTGGAGACATATTTTTAAGCTCAAAAATAACTATTATGCAATGGTTCACTTTAATCGTGACAAAATGAGCATAAATTAAATTAGCAGATATTGATAGGTTTGAAATCTTATGGCACACACCCAAAAGACAATGAATTGAGTAATTTAAAAAGTCGATAGAACTTGAAAAACTTTTTGATACAAATTAAGATTTTAGTGATTTAAAACATAAAATATATAAAATAACAAATAAAAATAAAAAAAGATAAAAATGTGAATCAAGTGAGGAATAAACAAATGCTTGAAAAAATAAAGATCAAATAACACAAAAATATACAGTGGTTCGACTTAACAAAACCTAGTCTACTACCTTATGTGCTCATTAAGGATTTTTTAACAAATCCATTAAAATCTCATATTTAACCAAATAAACTCTCTAATCAAATAATAAGAAATTACAAACCTCGTACTTATACAAGAAAACTCTCTGGCACCTAATTAGGTATTTCAACCATTTGCTTCAAATAGTAAGTCTTCTAACACAACAAACTATGAAATATATGATTTTAATAATAAGAGATGAATCTCTTTGCCACAAGATCTCTCAAAATACAAAACAAAACTTGAATTAATTAATACATATTTAGATCAAAGTCTTGAAGAGAGAAGAATAAAGCACAATCAATGTAAATACAAACAAGTATAAATGTAAACTCAAATCAATTCATTATCGTCCATTAGTCTTTACAAGATTATCCTTGACTTATATTTATAAGCATCCCAAGAGTCTTGTCCAAAACTAGTCATTTGTGACTATTGAAATTTGAAAAACTAATCGTTTGAAGTTTTATGTGAAAATAGTTAGTTGACAGAATAAAATAAATAGTTAATATAATCAAGTAACAAAATAAGATATAGTTGACAGACTAATATACTTAATCGACAAAATGAATTTATTAAATTTGTTAGTTGACAAAATGGAAAGCTTTGTCAAAAAATTGAGGCCAATGAAGCATCATATAAATGCACACACATTGTTAGTCGAAAAAATCCATACCTTAGTTGATAGAATGAGACTAATAAAAAACAACAAGCAATATTGCTACTGTTAGTCGATAGAAGCAAGGCTTTCTGTCGACAGATTCAATTTCTTGAACACTGGTAGTTGATAGATGAAAGGCATAGTCGACAAATTCATTGCACACAGTCGACAAATGAAGCACTTAGTCAACTAATTTGAAGGTTTAGTCGACAAATTGAAGAGGTTTTGTCGATAGATAAAGAAAAATTACAATCCATAGCATAAATACATTATAACATATTTATATTTTATCTTTTATTTACTTTAATGCATAAATGTAAATATGAAAGTGCACCCAATTTGAATTCAATAAAAATATATAAAAAATCAAAATTCATAACAATAAGAAAACAGAATTTTGGTTTTAATACAAATTCAGGATTTAACAAATTTATCACTCTCAAAATACATACATTTTATTTATTGAAAAATTTATTAAAAATTATTTTAACAACAATGAATATTAGATACTAAAATATTGGGATATAGTTTTTCAAAATAAAAATATTTTTTTATATGTCTGCTTATAATATGTTAATATTCTAGATTTAGATAAATAACATTTATTGGGCTCAACAGCATGGTCTTTTGCCTTTAAAACATTTTGCTTCATTTATCTAATGATTCAAAACCAAATTGAAAAACTATTTAGGCGATTCTTTTAAATTTTAATACTTGTTTGTGCAAATCTCCATGTATAGAAAATTATATATCATTTGGTTTTCATTTTCACAAAAGTACTTGAAATTGATTTTTGTTTCTAAATCATATATTTTGATTTAGAGTATATAATCATTAGATAATTTTGATCATCAGAACTAAATATAAGAGTAAAACATTAGATATATCACTAATTTATTATGTTATTTTATTAATAAAATTATTAAAATAAAAATATATTTTATTTATAACAATAAGATATCTATAACAATTAAGACTTGACAGACTGATACCCTCTAATATCTAAGTTATAGATAAGTGCAAGTGATTATGAGGCTGTTTAGCTTTTTTTTTTTTTTTTGTCTTTTTTATAAGTTTTTCTATTTATAAGTTGTGTAAAGTTTAAAAATTGAATAACGTTAAATTGATAATGTATTTGAATAAATGTGTTTTAATCAGTTATTTATATAGTTATGTGTTTAGTTTAAAAAAATAGATAAGCTATTAGAATTTAAAAAAAAATAAATATATTGCTAAATAATATAAATAAAATTTATAAAAATATTAATTTTTAATTAAAAAATTTATAAATTGATATTTGATTAATAAAATTGTTACAATTACAAGTTGATAAATTATATACAATTATTAAAAATATATTAATACAATATATATACGTTATATATATATGTACAAAGAAAACAGTCTGATAGAAAAGGAAGCGACGGACGATAGAGGCGTGGGTGGCGAAAGATGATGACGGACACAAAGGAGAAAGCGGTGGAGGTTGGAGGCAACGGTTGATGGGGATTGGTCTAGAGGTGGCGGTTAAATGTGATGAAGGAACTAGATACGGCAATGATCGAAATTGGATGGAAATGGGAACGGCGACAAAGGAGTTGGAAGGAGGCGGTGACGGGGGAGCTACGAGGATAATGGAGATAGGTCGAGGTTGGAAATTATGAAGCTATTTAAGGAAAAATTAGTTATTTGTTTGGTCAACGAAATAAATTACTAGGGGTTTATTTAAAAAGGTTGGGGGAGCTTATTGAATAAGCTGCTAAAATAGTTTATAAGCTCGGTAGTGTTTAACCTCTTAAATGTTTATGAGGTATTTGGCTTACTATTTTTTTCAATAGTTTTTAAGTTATATAAAACTTAAAAGTTTAGTAACATTTAAGCTGATAACGTGTTTAGATAAATATACTTTTAAACTATTAATTAGTAGTTATGTGTTTTGGCTTAAAAGAGCTAATAAACTATCAAAACTTGAAAAAAATACGAAAATATACATGTTGTTGAATGATGTAAATAAAATTTATAAAAATACTAAATTTTAATAAAAATATTAAATACATTAATTCAATATTCATTAAAATATATATATGTTATATATATACAATGAACGGATGAGGCAACGGGGGCAATAGCGACAACGATGGGCTGGAGGCAACGAGATAGGGCTACAGACGATGGCGATAGAGGATGATAGTGATATAGGTAGAAGGAGGATGACAGATGACAACGATGGCGCAAGCAACGAAGATGGGTCTAACTAGAGGTGGTGGTCGAATATGGGACTGGCGGTCGAGGCAACAAATAAGGCATAGGGTTGAAGAAGGATGTTTGGTTGGAAATATATATTTTATTTGAGAATAAATTAGACATTTTTTTGATTAATGCAAAAAACTCATAGGAGTTTATTTGAAAAAGCTAATGGCAGCTTTTCTCATATGCTGTTGGAAGAATTTATAAGTTACATAACGTTTAAGTTCTTAAATGTTGCCAAATGCATAAAAAAATAAGTTACATAGCTTATAAGCTAATTAAATTACTCAAATTGATAAGTCAAACACCCCTTTAATAAATGTGTGACAAAATAAATCATATAGCTTGTAAGCTAAGATTGTGTTCGTTAACCAATATATAGATTGGAAAAAAAATCGGATATGAAAAGTATGTCGGACAAAAGTA
Organism: Diospyros kaki; assembly: GCA_036245055.1. Classification (NCBI taxonomy): domain Eukaryota; kingdom Viridiplantae; phylum Streptophyta; class Magnoliopsida; order Ericales; family Ebenaceae; genus Diospyros; species Diospyros kaki. The sequence continues at coordinate 40,738,341 of BSEG01000016.1, forward strand.
TTTTTCATCGTATTTGTTAAATTTATCTGAAAATGAGTCATGTGACTTTTTATTTTTGACTTTTTAGATAAATTTATCTATCTCTCATTCAATAAGTTATATTGGACTTTACAAATAAATTATTTTGATACAACCTCATTTTACTCATTTTAACAAACACTATATAAATGAGTAACTTATAAGTGGTTAAATTAATAAACCAAACGTAATAATATTGGTATTCCACATGTTAATATTGGACAAAGACAGAATAAAAACAGTATCTTCGATTTTTTAAGTATTTTTGTAGATAAATGATGTTAAACTCTAAGATGCATATATATATTATTTGATGTAAATAAAAACTCCAAATGTAAAGATTAGATTCGAGGTGAGATTAGAGATGGTATTTTTAGTTTTGAATCCAAACTCGAGCTTTATGTATATATTATACATATTATTTTGTAGGTAATCATTTATATTTTAACTCATAAATAAGTTATTGAATTTATAAATAATAAAAATACTTTTCACAACATTAGATGTTACAAGTTGTTTATATTTAATATTATTTTGATTTTAACCATATGTTTGGATAAAGCTTTGGATGGGTTTGAGATTGATGCATACTTGGAGATTGAATAAATAATTTGATGATTGGATTCCCCACAAGAATTTTCAAATGTCGAGAAGATAATATTATAATTGATTTTTTCTCTTCAATCGAGTTTAAGGTTAGGGTTAGAGATGAGTTTGACAGCCTAAGTTTGGACTTAATAACGACACTCTTCACCTTGAGTCCTTGACCCGCCTTGTTACCATGTCCAAGAATCATTTATATTAATATATATTTTTTAGAAATAATATAAAAGTAGGTCTCCAAATTGTAGCCATGTCTCATAAGAAAGAAAAAATTTGTGGACAAGCCTCGAGCGCGTAGATTAACTAACAAATGAAAAATTCGTTGGAGTGTTGCTCTTCGAATTTTTAGGTTCCGTGTTTGAACCTTGATTATGAGATTATTCAGAAGATAAGAAACGATTTTAAAAATGAAAAATATTGATCACCCTCATATTTGTAGTTGTAGTAGGAGTCAAAACTTACCTGTTAAATTCTTTAATTTATTTCTCTTGCTAGAATCGTGGGGTTGAATAGTAGGAATACGAGTGATAATATGTAATTAAAAACAAAAAAAGAAATTGTGGACATGACCTAGATGTAAGTGGTGCCAAGTCTAAGTCAACTTAGGTAAGATTAGTATAATAATTTATTTCACTAATTTTGAAATATAATTATTAGTTTGACACGTACTGTAACAATAATATTATCAAAATGATATAATACTAACAATCTTGTAAAGATAAATCATACTAGTAAATTTAGTATCATTATAATCATACATCACGCCCTTCATTTTCATCTAACAAAAAAGTCAACTTATTTTGACATAATACATGAAAGCTACATACATAAAGTTAATTATAGAAGCTCAATCCAACAGCAGTATTCTTGATCTAACTAATTAATAAATTATTGAGAAAATCGTGTTATTTTCTCTAAATTCAACTTAGATGAATAGTACTCGTATAGGTTAATAGTATATGAACAATTATATAAAAAATTATACAAAGAAAAATCTTAAGAAATACTAGAAGAGTCACAAACTGTCCCATTTAAAACTCAAGACTCTTAAGATAAATTTTTCTTAGATATGCACGTAATAGCATAATATATTACTAACATTACTACAAATATACCCGACAAAAAACTATTAAATATAACAACAAATAGAATATTAGAATATAACGAGTTTTGATCAATTTAGCCTATGTTCTCCGACATTATTAAAATGTTTTTCTAATTTTTAAAGAAAAAGATATAAATGAGTGAAAGACAAGAATATAATTTTGGGATGAATTTTTACAAAGAGGGAATGACATCTTTAATAGTAAAAATAAAGTTTTTTTATTTCTTAAGATGCCTATTATTGTACGGTCATTGGTGTTCATGTTCTTGATTACATTAAAAAGATAAATTATAAGTTGGGTCTTTGACCCTTATATAAAATAATAATTAAATTTATAATTCATTAAATTAATATTAATATATTATTTATCAAACCGCTCAATTTATATCTTAAGACAGAATCCTTCCCGCTCCTTACCCTGGCGTGGGATTGGAGAGAGCCACAAATGAACACAGATCGCAGAAGTTCGCGTCGGTGACAAAATTTACGCACGTTTTATAGTGTGCCATTAGTTGAATTTGGCCCTTAGGCTTACTTAATAATGGCTTAATTTTTTTCATTTATAAGTGACTGCCATAATAAATTTAAGGTGACGTTGAGTAATATGATAGGGGTTAGGTGACAGGTTCGCCCTTTCATTGCTCTCATGATCATAACCCAGGGAGTTAGTACGCTAATTACTCAAGAAATAATATTAATAAATGATAAATTATATGTTCCTTGTCGTATGCAGCATCAATCAGCCTCAAGATGATAGATGTATAAAGAATAAAGAAATTAAGGTTGTCTTCTATTTATTATTTTTAAGTTATTTTTAGTTTTTAATTTTTTAAAATAATAAAAATATGTTTTCTTTACTATTTTTAAAAATATATTTTTGAAAATAAAAAAAATTGTATAAAAACATATTTATTTATGCATTTATTCATATTTTACTATTGTAATGAAAAAAATATTACAAAATTCATTAACTTTAAAATGTATATATTTTTTTAATAATATATTAACATTAAATATTTCTAATTTACTGAATAATCAAATTTTTTGTAAAAAATATTATTAAAAAATTATTTTCAAAATTTCAAAGAAAATGCTTTTTTTAATTTTTTTTTTGAGAAATAGTTTTTTAAAATAACAAAGAGAATGTGTTTTCAATTTTCTAAAAACAGACTATCATAACAGAAAACTAAAAATAAATTCAAAACTCAAAACTGAAAATTAAAAAGTAAAGAGAACGCTGCTTAAGTTGCTCCGACAGATATTAATAAATTATTTGGAGTTTCATATGAAATATCATTATTCAAATAAGTATAAAAATTTATTGAAAGATTTAAGTTTTGTATAAACTACTCTAAATATTTAACCTTAAGTATATGTAGATTGTATTCGTATTCAAATTTATTCGAAAAATGCATAATGGAGGAAGGTCATCAATTTCTAAAAATTAGTTAGGTACAACTCAGACACTCAGATGAACAAAAAAAAAAAAATTAAGGTATATCACAGACTATTCAAGAATTTTTTCTTTTTTAAATTATGTGTTATCATTTGTGACTCCGTTACTCAACTCCATAATTTTAGTAAAAAATATCAATTAGAAGATTTAATAGACAGATTTTGACCCTTCATAGAACTACAAATATAAAGATAACAAATATTTTTTTTATTTACTAAATTATTTTCTAATCAAAATTTAAATACGAGACTTAAAAAATCAAAAGAATAACACCACAATAAATTTTCCTTTCCCAGCTGATGTACGCCCTGGGGCGACTATTCAGGAACTTTCCTCTTTCTTTTTGAGAGCAAGGACCATCATTTCATATGATTCCCGAGCGTGGATCGGAGGGCCCAGAAGCCCGCGCCGCCCTTGTCCCTTTCAACTTCCTGTGCGCACGCAAGCACCCAATTTAAAATTCGGGCTTCAAATATTTTATTTATGCAGAAACAATTTACAAGATTTTTAAAATCAAACAAATATTTGTACTAAATCAAATAAAGCTTGTTAATATTTATTATTGCGTAATTTAAGACTCTAAATAATTTCAGAATTATTTTTTTAAAAAATAAAATTCTATTTTTGGCCGTTACTCCATGAGTGAGACTTATTGTCACGGCCTCTTGACTTTCACTGACGGTGACAATACTAATCTCACCTGCCAGTCACTCCAGCCGCGTCCAAGCGGTGGGAAAAGCAAGGAAAATGATATTTTTATATTATTATACTATTATAATAATTTTAAATTAAACAAACATTAATAATATTTATTTATTTTACAGATTTCATATCTACTTGACCATTCACCATACAAAGAGAAAAGATAAATTTAAAATTTTAAACAAATAAATCTCATAATTTAATATAACTCTTAAGTTAAAATTTTAAATTTATATTTATATTGATCTCTAATTAACTTAATCTATCTTACATCAATAAACTAAATCAATATATATAAATAATAATTTACGAAACCGTCGACGTGGCAGGGGACGAAGTAAAAGCGGTGATAATTGAAGCGTGACAATAAATGGCGTTTGGATTGTGAGCACCGAACAGTAACCCAACAATGAGTTGCTTATTGACTTGAATCACACTCAATTTCCCTCCACCACGCGCGAGACTGTTCCAGTCGAGCATCCGCCAATCATTTCACAGCGTCCGAGCGCCCCCTCTGTACTTTATGCGATAAGTTAACTCGCCGAAATATATATTAAAATGGAATTCAGCCGCAAATAGACACCGAAACTTCATCAAACGGCACAGAAGCGAAGGGGCCGGCGGTGTGGGCGTTCGAGCAGGCGGCGGGCCAGATGCGATGGATTCTGACGTTTCTAGTTCCCGCAGCGCTTCGCAGGTTCTTTCTCCTCTCTGCTCCTGCTTCCGTTTTTAGTCTGTTGTCTTGACTGATTGGTCTTCTCGTTTCAATTTCCTTCTCCTTTCTTGAAGTTGTAATTCATTTTGCTTTGTGCTGTTTGATTTGCTCCGGCGGTGTTGAGTACTTCCTGCTACGTGGCTGTCTGCTTCACTGATTTATGCTTCGTGCTTCGATTTAGGTTTTAGTGCTCGTTTACTCGTCCAGTCTGAAAACTGGTTATCCGCGCAAATCGTTTGAGATGATAATGTTTCGCCCCTTCCTGGATAGTCATTTCAATTTGAAGTGGAACCTATTCATTCTGTTGTGCGGGATCAACTCAACTGAGTTTGAACTAAGAAGATATGTAATTGGGCAAATTGTGTTTGATTGAAGTTCGAATAGCACAATCTGCACAAATAATCTTTAGAACCATTTATCCTGAGGAACTATCAAGTGCTTGACATCTTTGGTGGCCGTTGCATTTCATGAAGCAGATTAGGCTTCTGATGCCTCTATCCTCTTAATCCTGTTGTTTGGCGATCAGCTCAACTCAGTTTCAACTGATTCGTTCTTGGCAATCTTAGAAAGGGGGAAGAGCACATTTTTAGGCTTGCAAGAACCAAAAAGATATGTACTGGAGAAATATCGGTTGATTGGAGTGAATTAGTTTGAATTGCAGAATTTGCATAAATAATCTTCAGAGCCATTTGTGCGGAGTAACTATCAAGCGTTTGGCCTCTTTAGTGGCCAGTATACTTCATGAAGCAGATCAGGCTTCTGATCCCTCTATCTAACTTGGGGTACCTTCTAAAAGTCATTAAACTTTTACTCATTAACTGTTGTACCCATATGGGATCGAAGTATTTTCCATGTTTATGGACTTCAGTCCCATTCTCCTCAATGATTCAATAATTAACTGTCTAGTGTCTACGTTCCTTTGTTAGAGGATCTGCCAAATTCTTTTTGGATCTTACAAAATTTGAAGATATCACTCATTGAGACATTTATAGCCAGGTTTATTTATTTATTTTTATTTTTTTCATAATTCATGAGTTTTATTTGAGTTTTAATAAGGAATTCTATTCAAAATATGACATGCAGAATAAAAGCTCTCACCTTATAAGTTATTAGGCAAATCAGAATTAATCAACATAGTATTAACCATATCTAGTGAAGTATGATAATTTTTCTTTTAATCACACCACTAGGTTGAGGTGCACATGGTGGAGTGAATTGGGGTACATTTCATTAGAATTGTATGCACCTCCTCTTTGTTCTTAGATTTTCAATGGTTAATGTGGGGGCAGGGGGTGGGGGCAGGGGGTGGGGAAGGAAGGGGTACTATACCATGCCTTATTGGCATTTTGAAAAATTTAACAAGTTTTAAACCTCAAGAGACATACTTGTAATTTCTTCCCAAACTAGAGGGGAGGACCCTGTAATTATGTCAAACCTTAGGGGTGGTTAGTAGTGTAATCTACCCTTTTAATATTGCTATTAAGAAATCTTATGGCTTATGAAGTTATCACTGAGAACACATATTCCACAATATTCTTGTTTAAATGCTTACAATTTGTAAATACAATTATTAAGTTGGCCACATACCGTTTTGAAGAATAACATATGCATGAGTTGATGTCATGCAAAATAGCATCTCAACTCTCAAGTGTATGGAGTCATGTTTCAAGGTGAAAAGCTTGTCTTTGTTTGCATGCACATGTGTTGCTTATCTTGTTCAACTAGGGTAATCTGTATCCTAGAAGGGAAGGTTAGAAGCATAGTTACCTAATACGCCCCACCCCCCGAGCACCGCGTTCTAGTACACGCGCACTGGAACACGGTGCATTTGCGTCTTGGAACGCTTGGGGACGCATCCCAATTCTCCGGCAATGAAGACTTGGGTCCCTTCTGCCATCTTCTTCCTCTCTCTCTGCACCGATATTGTCTTCTTTCTTTCTCTCTGCAACAACCCTTCCTTTCTCTCTACAACAGCTCATGGTTTTTGTCAAGAAGGGGAAGCAGCAAAGAGGATCAAACTATTAAGTTTTGAAAAGAGGTTACAGCAAGTTCCCCACCGTTCGAGCTTCTCATCTTCAAATAGAGGTGACTACGGAATATGGATGACGATGGACAACAAATCCTTGAAGCTTCTTCAACGATGGAGTACTTCAAGTTGCAGAAGATGAAGATGAGGTTTCCTTCTTCCACTGTGAGGCTTTAAGTTGTAGTAGCTGGTGGAGAGCAGCTGGTGGCTCTGCTCTACAGAGAGGCACAGCCACCTCTCATGAGTTGTGCTTCACTTTTTGACTTTTTGGCTAAAGTTTTTATTGGGACTCCCCATCTTATAATTCCCATTGTACTTTCTAGAAATACACATGGGAATTGCATATTAAAATAACATCAAATATAAAGTTTATACATGAAATAAAAAAAAATAAAATTTATTCTGTAAAATAATATCAAATATAAAATATTATTTGATGTCTTCATGAATCTTATTGATCTTGTTTGATGTCTTCATTGTTTTCAATCCTAAACTCCTAAGTCCTAACTTCTAATCCCAATTCCTATGTAAGTTCCATCATTTCTCTATTTTAAGAATTTTAATCATTTTTATTAGTTCCTATTTCCTAATTTATATGATCAAAAAATCTAAAATATTTTTTAAAAAATTTATATATTTATTGGTGTTCCACTTTGGCGCACCAAAGCGTACCATGACCCCAAGTGGCGAACCGATGAAACCTACCCCCCACGTACCGCGTCTCGGGAAAAGTGGCGTACCACGTCCCCGTACCGCGTTCCACGTACCGAGCGTTCCACGAATCAGGTAACTATGGTTAGAAGTGGCTCCACTTTGTGCCTTTGCTGTGGTGGTACTGCATTTAATTGAATTAACTTAGGATTACATTTAACTAAAAATAACTTCCAGGTGGTTTCGTTCGAGCCCGGACGAAACTGGCTCATATTGTTCCTTTAGAGGAAAATTAGGAGATAATCGTACCTAATTTTATCCTGCGAACATGAGCTTCGCTTTGAAGCTGCTCTCAAACTTATCAGATTTGGCTCAACACTTACTCGCACATATGCGAGAGTGCCTGATCCAACTTTTGATCAATTGTTTCATCGATGGATCAAATCCTTCCTTGCACGGCTGACATTGCTACATTAACTTGTTGAAGTTGCGCTTCCATTTGCTTCATCCTTGTGCTGTTTGCCATCGTTTTCTGCTTCCAAATCAGCAATCGTAGGCCAAGTCTTGAGCTCTGATACCAATTTGTCAGGACCTCGGGAGTAATTTCTCCTCTTGAGAGGGAAATTAGGGTTAGGAAAGAGAGAAGAAGAGGGAGAACAAAGGGTGAGAGAGAGAGAGAGACGAAACAGGGAGTTCCAAGGGAGAGGGGAAAAGAGTATCAATTGGTTATGAAATTTGTTAGTTTTCTTATTGAATTGGGAGCCCTTATATAGCCCCTTTCCTGCCAATCTTTGGTGGTTACAATCTTAACAGCCTGGTTGTTACACCCTCCAACAGTACTAACAACTTCCTACAACCTTCTAACCGCCAACCCAACATCCTTAACTGCTTCTTGTTAGAATACAACAGCACTTAACTGCCTACTGTTACAATCATAAGAAGTAAAATACAAATTTGCCCTGTGTTCCACATAGGATCCTGACAATAGGCTGTGCTATCCTATACAATTGAAAGGTACAAACTGCTACAGCAAAGTACAACTAAAGAGAATTACAGATAATACATAATTACTACTATATCCTTGAGGGATCCTTGGGGTTGTGACGTATGCCAAACATAGTGAATGAAATCTTATTGAAGTAGGGGTACATGAGTGACACCATCAATACTGACGACAAAGAGATAAAAGATGGCAAGCATTTATGGTATGCAACGTGTTAGCAAAAAAATTGAAGAGAATGTTGAGATGGATGAGTCGTGAAATAAGAAAAGACAAAGTAAGAAGCAAGGGAAGATGTGAGAAAAAAGAGGTGAGGAATTTGAGGACGAGAAGGGAACTACGATTTTTTATGTTAGCTGCCATAGAAGTCAATGATTCTTTCAATAACAAGTTATCACGACCCGAAATCTGATATGTCATGACCGGCACTAATCCTAGGCCCAACGGCCCCACAATGGACTAGTAAGCCTCTTCTCTAGCTTGATTTGAATAAATTAATATTATTGGCAAGATGTAGAACATGAATAAAATACCAATCCTTCTTCTAATATGATAATTCAATATTCCAAATACAGCAGTTGTACACAATGAGAATATCTATCACACTGCTGTCAAAAATACATACTCGATCCCGAATCTCGGGCCCTTGGCACAATTATGCGCCAACAAAATAAAAGACAAAACATCAGACTCTACAATACGTATGTCTCCACAGAGCATCCTATATCATATCAGGGATCAAAAGAGGGTCTGACATCATACCAGAAAATCTGCTGGACCAATACTCAAAAGGAGAATTCCCTGAAAATGTTTTTAATAAAAAGAGGGTGAGTCTTGTGGACTCGCGAGTATAAGGTATGTCATGCCCACTAGGAGAGTATACAATAAAATGCTAAGATGATCATCATGAATGCAATAACATAATAACAATATAAACAACAGTAATATGTACAATAAGTTTAAATAATTTGAGGTTTCAAAGAAAAGCATAGTGTAGGAAAAATAAGTGCTTAAAGACAACCCCCATAAGCTGTTCCCTAACCACCTAAGTCTCCTATACTTTTATATGAGATGCATGCACTGATCTTGAGGACACACTAGTAGAAACTGGCCTAACGCCTATATATACACATGCACACAGGTATATATATCATCACATACATCATCATCACACAATATCATCATAACGGCCCACGTGATAGCAGTGCTAAAACATACTATCCGTGTCTCTCATGGCCTTGGCATGCCAAGCCTCACAGTACCATGATCTTTTCCTGCTGTGAGTCACCAGGGAATCTACTAGATAGTCCTCTAATAATAATGCAAATGATACCCTAATTTATGCACAAATCATAATCATTTATCATTTCATGTGGTGTTCAAAATACACCATTCATGCAATATTCCATATTCTCAAAACAAGAAACCAATTAGGGTATATTTCAGCTTATGTCTCTCCCAGTAGGATGAAAATATTTCATGCAAGTTCGAAGCATTTAAAAGTATTTTCTACGATTTGCATATAAAAATCATATACAAGTTATGCATATAAAATCAGTACAAGTTATAACATTTATGCATGAAACAATATATATGTGTAGAATATAAAGTAAACATAACATATCCTGTCTACTCGCCTGGGAAACAATGACTCAAGTCCGAGTCTGGGGAGAAGATCGAACAAAATCCTGAGAGTCTGATCCTACAATAAATAGAATGGTGTGGTCACATTTAGGTAACAAGAGTAACGATGAAATGAATTTACTGAAAACCCTAACCATTACCTAACACTCTGAATAGATTATTTTGTACCTTTGCCCACGCAATATTCGAATCTGGCGTCATGGAATTCGTCGAGATAAGCCATCGACTACGTCATCATGCCTCGCCTTGCATGCTATGCGTAGGTGTATAGTGGAGCTACACACCCACTTATAGGCTGCAATTTCATAATATATATATATATATATATTTACCCATAAACTAGTTTTCTTTTAATATAGATAATATAGTTTTATTTAAATTCCTTCTTTATCAAAAATACATATATATTTATATTTATAACTAAATTGATAAATTTTCTTAAAAACTTAATAATTAAATAATAATTTAATAAATTATTTAAAAGGAATAATTTCAATATTCTAGCCTCAGAATAGAAGGAATCCATCAGAAATCAGGATTCGAAATAATCCCACGTCATCATCATAGGCTAGCCTAGAACGCACTCGGGGTCAGTCTTACTCGGCCTCGAGTCATCTAATAGGGCTTCTTTCTTAGGACTCCGATCAACAAAATGACTCGCCAATCATATCGCCAATTCCAGGAGGCCTAATGAGAACCCAAATTAGACTAATCTCGATATCCTGAGTAAGATCAACCTAACCAAGTCATCCTAGGTTCACGGACAAGCGACAAGGGAGAACAAGCCGAGTGGGCCAGCCCAAGGGCTGCCACGACTAGGTCAGTCATGCCCAACACATTGGGCCATCCTAAAACCCAATCGGGCCCCGCCATCCTAGGCTAACACCTAACCCGACATGCCCAACCCCAAAAGCCCTCATTTCCTTTTTTACTTATATTTTATTTATTTTTATTTTATTTCCTTTTTATTCTTTTTCTTTTCTTTTCTTTTCTTTTCTTTTCCTTTCTTTTTCTTTTCTTCTTTTCTTTTTCTTTTCTTTCTTCTTTTTCTTTTTTTTTTCCAGCAACCCGCCTGCCACTGCCGATGACCACCGCCGGCCGGCCAAAAATGGCCGATCTATATACCATTGCGAAGCCCTCGCCATGCTTAATAACATACCTTAAAATAGAACCCATTGGACGGTCAGATCTTAGTAGATCTGAGAGTTTATTTTCGGCCAAAAATAGGGACGAATCTGGCCGTTGCCGTTCGCCGGCCGTCGGCCATTTTTCCGACAATCAGAAGGTATCTCGAGGTGCGTAGCACCAAGGAAAGCAACATATCAGAAAATGGGAGAGATCGGACGGTTAGATCGTTGTAGATCTAAAGTCAAACTCTCGGCCAAAATGGGACAAAACACTGCCAACGTCGCCGGCCACCGTGGCCGGCGATTTCCGGCGATCCAAGACCGCCATCCAACACCCTCAAACCAACCGACCATCATATCCAAAAATCATCAAAATCCAACGGTTGGATCTTCGTAGATCTAACCTCAACCGTTCGGCCAAAAAGGCCCCATCGCGTCTCAAGCCTTATCTCACGAAAACCAGAAGAAAAACAGAGAAGATGGAGCTAAAGCACTTACCTCTTGGTAGATCGGGGACGCTTTAACGGTGAAATCGAAGTCAGATTGAAGATCGGACGGCCGGATTTCTCAGAATCGACGAAAAATCGAGAAGGGAAATGAGAGAAATAAGAGAGAGAGAGAGAGATTTTAGGTTCTGTTGGGGGGGGCTGCCGAGCGCCTCCCCCTTTTCTTTTTATATTTTTTTTTCGTTTTTTTTTTTATTATTAATAATTCTTTTAATTAATTTTAATTAATTAATTTTTTTTTTTTTTTTTTTTGGAAATCTTTACATTCTCCCCCCCCTTATAAAAATTCGTCCTCGAATTTCACGGAAACAAATAAGGGTATTTCTCTTTCATGGCATCTTCCATCTCCCAAGTGGCCTCACCCTCACTATAGTTGCTCCACTGGACTTTAACGGAAGCTATTTCTTTAGATCTAAGCTTTCTGACCTGCCTATCTAAGATTTTAACAGGTCGCTCTTCATATTGCAAGCTTGGTTGAATCATAGTGGGTGCTGTCGGAGGCAAAACATGAGAGGGGTCTCCAATAACCCCGCGTAACATCGACACATGAAATACGGGGTGCACTCCAACCATCGACGACGGTAGTGCCAGCTCATAGGCTACCTTCCCAATCCGCCTAAGGACTCGAAAAGGTCCAACATATCGGGGACTGAGTTTACCTCTCCTCCCAAACCTCACTACCCCTTTCATAGGCGATACTTTAAGATATACCAAATCATCAACTGCAAACTCTAAGGGTCGGCGCCTACGATCTGCATATGACTTCTGACGACTCTGAGCTGTCAAAAGCCTATCACGAACTACCTGGACGATCTCCATGCTTTGGCCAACCAGATCTGGGCCAATAAGTCGTCTCTCACCAATCTCAAACCAACCTAAGGGTGACCTACATCGTCGACCATATAGCGCCTCGTAAGGTGCCATTTGAATGCTGGATTGATAGCTATTGTTATATGCAAATTCGACATACGGCAAATTCTTCTCCCAACTACCCTTGAAGTCAAGGGCACATGCTCTAAGCATGTCCTCAAGTATCTGGATAGTCCTCTCCGACTGGCCGTCCGTCTGGGGGTGAAATGCAGTACTCAACGCTAACTGCGTACCCAAAGCCTCATGAAATGAGCCCCAATACCGAGAGGTAAATATGGACCCTCGATCAGAAATAATAGAAATGGGCACTCCATGATACCGTACAATCTCGTGAATAAACTTCTGAGCTAACTGAGAAGCAGTAAATGACGTACGTACAGCAATAAAACGAGCTGTCTTCGTTAGGCGATCTACCACTACCCATACTGAATCATGTCCTGCAGGTGACCTCGGCAATCCTGTAACCATATCCATGGTAATATGCTCCCATTTCCACTCTGGAATTGGGATACTCTCCAACAAACCTCCTGGCCTCTTATGCTCGGCCTTCACTTGCTGACAGACTTGGCAAGTTAAACATGTGCGAGCAACATCTTCCTTAAGGCGCGGCCACCAAAACAACTGTCTTAGGTCCTGGTACATCTTAGTAGTCCCTGGGTGAATGGCAAATCGAGAGTGATGAGCCTCCGCAAGGATCCTACTCCTCAACTCGTCCACCTCGGGAACACAAAGCCGAGCCCTAAATCTCAACACTCCAGAAGAGTCAATAGAAAAATCCAATGCCTTACCTTCCCCGACTTCTTTAATGATCTTGGCTAGACTAGGGTCCTTAGCTTGAGCCACCTTAATCTCCTCCATCAAAGCAGGCCTGAGTTCGATGTGCGCTAAAAATCCCTGAGATTCAGATATCTCTAAACGTGCACCACTCTGCTCTAAACTATGTAACTGCTCTACTAACGGCCTTCTCCAACTAGAAATATGAGCAAGGCTACCCATGGACTTCCTACTCAAGGCATCTGCTACTACGTTAGCTTTTCCTGGGTGATACAAAATGTGGATATCATAGTCCTTAAGGAGTTCCATCCACCTACGTTGTCTCAAATTCAGGTCCCGCTGGTCAAAAATGTACTTGAGGCTCTTATGATCCGTGAACACCTCGCAGGTCTCGCCGTACAAGTAATGCCGCCATATCTTGAGAGCAAATACTACGGCAGCCATCTCGAGGTCATGAGTAGGATAGTTCTGCTCATGTTTCTTCAACTGCCTAGAAGCATACGCAATAACTCTCCCACGCTGCATCAACACACATCCTAATCCAACTCTCGACGCATCACAATACACGGCATAACCCCCACTCCCTGATGGTAGGGTCAACACTGGCGCTGTAGTCAAACGCCGCTTCAACTCATTGAAGCTTTGCTCACATGCATCTGACCACTCAAACTTTACATTCTTTTGGGTGAGACGCGTCATCGGCGCTGCAATCTTAGAAAAATCCTTCACAAAGCGACGGTAGTATCCTGCTAGACCTAGGAAACTACGTATCTCGGTGACTGTAGTGGGTCTAGGCCACTGAGCCACAGCCTCTATCTTCTTTTGGTCCACCAGGATCCCTTGACTAGACACCACATGCCCCAAAAAGCCAACACTGTCCAGCCAAAACTCACACTTTGAGAACTTGGCATATAGCTCGTGCTCACGAAGGGCTTGCAAAACCGTCCTAAGATGGTGCTCATGCTCAACGTCACTCCTCGAGTACACCAATATGTCGTCTATGAACACAATGACGAATCTATCCAAGAAGGGTCGAAATACCCTGTTCATCAAGTCCATGAATGCTGCCGGGGCATTCGTTAACCCAAATGACATAACCAAAAACTCGTAGTGCCCATATCTAGTGCGAAAGGCAGTCTTGGGAATATCCTGATTCCTGATCCTCAATTGGTGGTATCCTGATCTCAAATCAATCTTAGAAAATTGTCTCGCGCCTTGCAACTGATCAAATAGGTCATCAATGCGTGGCAACGGATATTGGTTACGAATGGTAACTTTGTTTAGTTGACGGTAGTCGATGCAAAGTCTCAGACTCCCATCCTTCTTCTTCACAAATAGCACCGGCGCACCCCATGGCGACGTGCTAGGCCTAATAAAACCCTTATCTAAGAGTTCTTGTAATTGGTCCTTCAACTCCTTCAATTCTGCTGGGGCCATTCTATACGGGGGTATCGAAATAGGTCGAGCCTCCGGCACTAAGTCGATACAAAACTCAATCTCTCGATCGGGCGGTAATCCCGGAAGCTCCTCGGGAAAAATGTCCGGAAACTCACACACTACCGGGACTCCACTAACCTCCCCAACTGATCGGTCACACTCTCTCACGACTGCCAAGAACCCCTCACAACCTCTGCCCAACATACGTTGCGCCTTTATAGCCGATATCAACATGCTAGCCCCTCGAGTCCTATCCCCCTGAATATAAAATAAATCCTCACCAGGAAGGTCAAAGTAAACGCGTTTAAGATGACAGTCTAAGCTAGCGTGACACGAAGCTAGCCAATCCATACCTAGAATGGCGTCAAACTCCATAGGACCAAGTAAAATAAGATCTGCTAATGTATCCCTACCCATGAGAGAAATAACGCAAGCCCGAAACTCTCGCTCTACCTGTAGGGCATCACCTACAGGAGTCCCCACTAACATGGGCTCGACCAGAGGGGTGGCACTTACTCCCAGACAGGAAGCGAACTGCCGCGATACAAACGAATGCGTCGCCCCGGGATCAAATAGCACGTGTGCACTGTGACCACAAATATAAACCGTACCTGTCACCACCTGATTGGATGCCTGGGCATCCTGAGTCGTCATATGATAGACCCTCGGCTGACTCTGCGGGCCATGTCCTCCTCGAGACTGGGGGGCGCTGCTCTGAGCTCTAGATGCCGGCTGCTGGGCTGGAGCCTGTCGTCCTGGAGGGCCTCGCCCTGGCTGTGAGCAATCCCTCTGTATGTGACCCGGCTGGCCACACCTAAAGCATGTAATCGGGGCCTTTGCGTACCTGCACACCCCTAAGTGCCTCTTCTTACATGTCGGACATAGAGGCCTCTCTTCCTGTCTCTGCTGCCACTGCCGCTGCTGTTGCTGTCTCTGGGAAGGGGGCGCAGGCAATGAAGGAAATGGTGGCGCTACTGCCAACGGTTGCAAACTCGTCGGGCCCTTCCCCTTCTTCCCAGAAGAGAAAGAAATACCACCGTCGCCCCTAGCCCTCTTCAAGTCTCTAGCCGCCCTCTCCTCTGCTGCACGTGCCTCAAGGGCCAAGGCGCTATCAACTGCCTCCTCATAAGTGCTAAAACGGGTGGCGTGCAAACTCCTGAACCACGGCTCGATCAAACGAGATACAAAGCGAGTGATCCTGTCCTGCTCCGTAGGAACCAAAGCAGGTGCAAACTGTGACAGCTTGGTGAATAATGCATCATAACGCTCGACGCTCATGTCTGGGGTCTGTCTTAGGGCCTCAAACTGCTGGGCCCTCTGGAATCTCATAGTGCTAGAGACGTATTTTGCCAAAAATAGTCTCTTGAACTCGGCCCATCCCAATGGGGCATCACCTCGCCGTCTCCTCAATACATCGTACCAAGCGCTCGCCTCACCATGAAGACAAAAAGAGGTGAGCTCCACCATCCGGTAGCCATGTATGCGAGAACCTCTCTTCAGTTTGTCCAACTGATCCAAAAACTCTTCAGCCTTATCTCTCGCACCTCTAAACTGGGGCGGCTTCAGACCCATGAACCGCTCAAACTCATAGTCTATCCCAACAGTCTCAGGGTCCACTGGAGGCTGTCCCCTAATCCCGCCTGCATTGCCAGTGCCGACAGCAACACCTGCAGCACCACCGCTAACGGCGCCCCTGGAGCCACCGGCCACAGCACCGTCGCCAGTGCCGCCACCGGTGCCACCTCTAGCGCCGTCCTCGGTGCCATCTACCGTATCGCCACCAACCCTAGCATCAGGGCTCACACCCCCTGGCGTCTCCGGCTGTCTCTGAGAATTAACTATATTTGTCAACAGCACCGTGATGTTTGCCAAGGAGTCAATAATCAGCTGGTCCCTATCCCTCGCCGGAGTACTACCATCAAAGTCAACTCCACTGCGACCCGAACCACGGCCCCGGCCTCTACCTCGGCCTCGGCCACGTCGTTCGCCACGACCTCGTCCACGGCCTCTGACCGTGTTACCGCTGGTAGGTGAGGGCTGAGGAGCCTGATCACCCCCTAAAGAATCTGTCTGTCTGGATGCTGTCCGAGAACGAGGAGGCATCGTCCCTGTCATCGAACTGATAGGTCAATAAGAGTAGCAATAGAATCTGAAAGCAAAAGATCAAATGATACTAGACTCTAACACCCTTAGCAGAAGCTAGATCAATAATGTGCCATGGCTCACACCACGATCTAAAACCCAGCTAAGAATGGCTCTGTGGGACTCAAGGAGACAAACCTTAGACAAGGCTAGAGAATTGAATAGAATCAAAAGACACAAGCCTAACTTAAGAGTAACCTAGGCTCTGATACCAATCTATCACGACCCGAAATCTGATATGTCATGACCGGCACTAATCCTAGGCCCAACGGCCCCACAATGGACTAGTAAGCCTCTTCTCTAGCTTGATTTGAATAAATTAATATTATTGGCAAGATGTAGAACATGAATAAAATACCAATCCTTCTTCTAATATGATAATTCAATATTCCAAATACAGCAGTTGTACACAATGAGAATATCTATCACACTGCTGTCAAAAATACATACTCGATCCCGAATCTCGGGCCCTTGGCACAATTATGCGCCAACAAAATAAAAGACAAAACATCAGACTCTACAATACGTATGTCTTCACAGAGCATCCTATATCATATCAGGGATCAAAAGAGGGTCTGACATCATACCAGAAAATCTGCTGGACCAATACTCAAAAGGAGAATTCCCTGAAAATGTTTTTAATAAAAAGAGGGTGAGTCTTGTGGACTCGCGAGTATAAGGTATGTCATGCCCACTAGGAGAGTATACAATAAAATGCTAAGATGATCATCATGAATGCAATAACATAATAACAATATAAACAACAGTAATATGTACAATAAGTTTAAATAATTTGAGGTTTCAAAGAAAAGCATAGTGTAGGAAAAATAAGTGCTTAAAGACAACCCCCATAAGCTGTTCCCTAACCACCTAAGTCTCCTATACTTTTATATGAGATGCATGCACTGATCTTGAGGACACACTAGTAGAAACTGGCCTAACGCCTATATATACACATGCACACAGGTATATATATCATCACATACATCATCATCACACAATATCATCATAACGGCCCACGTGATAGCAGTGCTAAAACATACTATCCGTGTCTCTCATGGCCTTGGCATGCCAAGCCTCACAGTACCATGATCTTTTCCTGCTGTGAGTCACCAGGGAATCTACTAGATAGTCCTCTAATAATAATGCAAATGATACCCTAATTTATGCACAAATCATAATCATTTATCATTTCATGTGGTGTTCAAAATACACCATTCATGCAATATTCCATATTCTCAAAACAAGAAACCAATTAGGGTATATTTCAGCTTATGTCTCTCCCAGTAGGATGAAAATATTTCATGCAAGTTCGAAGCATTTAAAAGTATTTTCTACGATTTGCATATAAAAATCATATACAAGTTATGCATATAAAATCAGTACAAGTTATAACATTTATGCATGAAACAATATATATGTGTAGAATATAAAGTAAACATAACATATCCTGTCTACTCGCCTGGGAAACAATGACTCAAGTCCGAGTCTGGGGAGAAGATCGAACAAAATCCTGAGAGTCTGATCCTACAATAAATAGAATGGTGTGGTCACATTTAGGTAACAAGAGTAACGATGAAATGAATTTACTGAAAACCCTAACCATTACCTAACACTCTGAATAGATTATTTTATACCTTTGCCCACGCAATATTCGAATCTGGCGTCATGGAATTCGTCGAGATAAGCCATCGACTACGTCATCATGCCTCGCCTTGCATGCTATGCGTAGGTGTATAGTGGAGCTACACACCCACTTATAGGCTGCAATTTCATAATATATATATATATATATTTACCCATAAACTAGTTTTCTTTTAATATAGATAATATAGTTTTATTTAAATTCCTTCTTTATCAAAAATACATATATATTTATATTTATAACTAAATTGATAAATTTTCTTAAAAACTTAATAATTAAATAATAATTTAATAAATTATTTAAAAGGAATAATTTCAATATTCTAGCCTCAGAATAGAAGGAATCCATCAGAAATCAGGATTCGAAATAATCCCACGTCATCATCATAGGCTAGCCTAGAACGCACTCGGGGTCAGTCTTACTCGGCCTCGAGTCATCTAATAGGGCTTCTTTCTTAGGACTCCGATCAACAAAATGACTCGCCAATCATATCGCCAATTCCAGGAGGCCTAATGAGAACCCAAATTAGACTAATCTCGATATCCTGAGTAAGATCAACCTAACCAAGTCATCCTAGGTTCACGGACAAGCGACAAGGGAGAACAAGCCGAGTGGGCCAGCCCAAGGGCTGCCACGACTAGGTCAGTCATGCCCAACACATTGGGCCATCCTAAAACCCAATCGGGCCCCGCCATCCTAGGCTAACACCTAACCCGACATGCCCAACCCCAAAAGCCCTCATTTCCTTTTTTACTTATATTTTATTTATTTTTATTTTATTTCCTTTTTATTCTTTTTCTTTTCTTTTCTTTTCTTTTCTTTTCCTTTCTTTTTCTTTTCTTCTTTTCTTTTTCTTTTCTTTCTTCTTTTTCTTTTTTTTTTCCAGCAACCCGCCTGCCACCGCCGATGACCACCGCCGGCCGGCCAAAAATGGCCGATCTATATACCATTGCGAAGCCCTCGCCATGCTTAATAACATACCTTAAAATAGAACCCATTGGACGGTCAGATCTTAGTAGATCTGAGAGTTTATTTTCGGCCAAAAATAGGGACGAATCTGGCCGTTGCCGTTCGCCGGCCGTCGGCCATTTTTCCGACAATCAGAAGGTATCTCGAGGTGCGTAGCACCAAGGAAAGCAACATATCAGAAAATGGGAGAGATCGGACGGTTAGATCGTTGTAGATCTAAAGTCAAACTCTCGGCCAAAATGGGACAAAACACTGCCAACGTCGCCGGCCACCGTGGCCGGCGATTTCCGGCGATCCAAGACCGCCATCCAACACCCTCAAACCAACCGACCATCATATCCAAAAATCATCAAAATCCAACGGTTGGATCTTCGTAGATCTAACCTCAACCGTTCGGCCAAAAAGGCCCCATCGCGTCTCAAGCCTTATCTCACGAAAACCAGAAGAAAAACAGAGAAGATGGAGCTAAAGCACTTACCTCTTGGTAGATCGGGGACGCTTTAACGGTGAAATCGAAGTCGGATTGAAGATCGGACGGCCGGATTTCTCAGAATCGACGAAAAATCGAGAAGGGAAATGAGAGAAATAAGAGAGAGAGAGAGAGATTTTAGGTTCTGTTGGGGGGGGGCTGCCGAGCGCCTCCCCCTTTTCTTTTTATATATTTTTTTCGTTTTTTTTTATTATTAATAATTCTTTTAATTAATTTTAATTAATTAATTTTTTTTTTTTTTTTTGGAAATCTTTACACAAGTAACAGCAATATTCAAGGCAAGGATGGTGCAAAATGGCTAGGGCGACGTAATGAGAAAGTAAAAGATCTGCTCTTTTTTCCTTTTGCAAGCAGGATGATGACGAATTCTTGTGGATGCTCACACTTACTTGTGCACTAGATAACCCTGGGAATGTCAAATCTGTGTTTTGATTCTTGAACACTAACGATGCTCAATTATGTTTCTTGGATTTCACTATTTTATTTTGTGAAATGTCTTTGGTTTGACATCCTATTTAATGTGAAAATTGTTGATTATTGTCTCAAAAATACATCAATTTTAACTAAACTTGAACTGAACTTACTATATATGCCCTTGCAGTTTTCATGGGTAAATCTCTCCAGGAATCTAATGCTTGCATACCAGAGCTTTGGTGTGGTATATGGAGACTTGAGCACCTCACCTCTGTATGTTTTCAGAAGCATCTTTGTAGGGAATTTGCAGAAGCATCAGAATGAGGAAGCAATATTTGGTGCATTTTCATTGATCTTTTGGACTCTTACATTAATTCCTTTGCTCAAATATGTGTTCATCGTACTGAGTGCTGATGATAATGGTGAAGGTATGAGGAGACTCTGTTTCCATTAATTGCTGATGATAAGGCTTCTCTTATCCTATATCTTGAATGATCTAATTTAATCCATGTCAGGTGGGACATTTGCTCTATACTCGCTGCTTTGCAGGCATGCAAAGCTTAGCTTACTTCCCAATCAACAAGCAGCTGATGAGGAGCTGTCTGCTTACAGATATGGCCCCTCAAGACAGGGCTTGTCATCATCTTTACCGCTCAAGAGATTTCTTGAAAAGCATAAAAAACTACGCACAGCTCTACTTATTGTGGTGTTACTAGGGGCTGGTATGGTGATAGGTGATGGCGTGATTACTCCTGCAATTTCAGGTAATCTGTTATGTTACCTATGCTATCAAGTTGAATGAATTGACATTTCTTAACTATGCCACCATCCACATTTCAGCTCTATGGTGAAATTTATGAACTTTACTAAATTGCATTATGAACTTATATTTTGAATGCTGATTTAGTTTGCAAGTGTTTTAGTAAACTTAGATCAATATTTTGATATTTCCTTCTTATTGTTCTTGTTTTCTTATGTTCTGTGTCTCTACTGCTCACCAAATTCACATATTATTGCATGAAAACACTACTTATCACGTGATTCAGTTGGCTGACTAAAGTTTAATACGTTGTACTACAAAAAATATTTTGCACTCATTAGATGGGGGTCGTCTTGGTTCACCTTGTGGCCTACTTCCACTTGAAATCATGTTCAACATCTATGCATTATTTCCTGAATTAATGTTTCCCCATATTAATTCCTTTTGCAAATTTCATTTTCCAAATATAAATAGCAGAAATAGTATTGTAGATACTTTTGTCAATTTGAATAGTCTGTTAAGTAGCATTTTCTGTTCTGCATGTGGTTCTGTTTAGAGGCTCCTGTCTTCAAAAGGTCCTTTCTTTGGTTTTTCATCTGTAGTTTCCTTTTGGGCAACTGTTGAAGTTTGGGAACTTTACTGTTCCTTCGAGAATTTTCTTGTGGAGTGAAGAGATTTCTGAGATTGGGATTTTGTTCTTTATTGCAGTTTTATCATCAGTATCAGGGCTTCAAGTTAATCACCATATCTTGACTAATGGTAGGTTGTTGGTTAAGTTCTAGTTGCTCCATTTATATCTTGACATGGTCTAATTGGGGTTTTCATTTGCTGATTTTATTTTTCTAATTGTGGATCCAACTTCTTGTAGGTCAAGTGCTTCTGCTTTCCTGTGTCATATTGGTTGGCTTATTTGCTTTGCAGCATTATGGAACTCACAGGGTAGCTTTTATATTTGCACCCATTGTCATTATCTGGTTGATATCAATTTTTGCCATTGGCCTGTACAATACCATATATTGGAACCCCAAAATCGTATATGCATTTTCTCCGCATTATATCATCAAATTTTTTCATGAGACTGGTAAAGATGGATGGATTTCACTTGGAGGGGTTCTTCTCTCTGTTACAGGTACGTAGGGTTCATGCACCTCTTGCTTGTTTCAGTTTCCAGATATGGATAATGTTCTTGGTTTGGGGGAATTGGATTTAGTTTAATTTCTTCCTTTTTTTGGGGTCAAGATGGTAATTAAAAAGAATTTATTACTTAACAAACTTGGCAATATCAATATTTTTAATTTAAGCATGCAACCTATTTGCTGAGTCTTGTTGGTTCTCATCAGGTACTGAAGCAATGTTTGCAGATCTTGGCCACTTCACTGCCTTGTCAATACGGGTAAGTCCTTATCTGATCTGTACGCTTCCAATTACTAAGGCCAGATGTTGACAATGAAGAATCGTTACTGGTATAGTGGTGCTCTGATACTGGTTTAGGATCCACAATGATCTCCATTCTTGATCTCAATCCTAATGTTGAGGTAGTTTGTGTAGTCAATGCAATTGTGCGGGGCAGTTAGAAGCTAAGGTTTGGAAGGGCTACCTATTGGTCAAGTATTATCGGTACTTGTACTGGTAGTGCATTACCACAACTGCTGGTTCTCTACCCAGCTATTGTGGTTTGCAGTTCTCTTTTCTCAACACTGGATGCATGCCATCTGCATGGAGGAAGCTTCTTGTGATGCCCCAGACCTTAAACATGGAATGCACGAGCATCGTGTTGCCCGCATTTTTGATTTATGCCTGATTCACCAGCAGAAATTGTGTTGGCATTACATAATGGCATATAGGTTAGGTCTGTAAGTTGATAAGAAGCCGGCGTAAGGGCTGCTAGGGTAGGTAGCCTGCAATAGAGGGGCTGCTGCTGGACTGCCTGAGTACAAGTGCTGCCCTATAGTCCCACAGAAGGGTTCTTTTAGCACTTGGGATGACACAAGTAAGGCTGCAAGTGAACAGAGCTACTTGCAAATGGTTTGAAGCTTGGCTCGATTAGTGCTCATTTATTTGGTTAGATAAACAAGTTGGATCTTGATTTTCAAGAGCTTTAAGGTACTTGGCTTGTTTGGGCTCGTGAACAAGCTTGTTTGTAAGTTCGTTTATAGGCTTGCTTGGAACATGTTTCAGAATAATGTGTGTTTTCTTAGAATTGAGATTTTTTCCCATATTATATATTACTCAAGAGAAATATATACTGAAATACACTAATTTTATATCTTCTACAAATACGAACTAAAATAAAGCTTGTTTAATATAAATGAGCTATGCTTGAGCTTGACAAGCTTCTAAATAAACAAGCTTGAGCCCGAGCTTGAACAAATTCTAAACAAACAAGCTTGAGCTTTTATGGGCTTGGTTCAGCTTGTTTGCAACCCTGCACGTGAGGCCTTAGATTATGCACAATAGGGCTGTCTCTATCTAATGGGTTAAGGAACATACATGTGAGCCACTGGCCCCTAACATATCAGAGCACAAGGTCTTCAGCATAGCAGGGTCATCTGTATGGCATCAGAGCAAGTTAAGGGAGAAAATTATGTTAAAAAAAGAAAAGAAAAGAGTGATATCTTGTAGCATGGTAAACAACTTATGCTACACACTTTACTGTCTCAATCCTATCTTCTTTTCTTGCATTCAACTATTCCTTTTCACATATCAATATTGGAGAAGTTAATACTAGTATGTTTACTGTAGTTCAAATGCTTGGAACATTTGAGCCAGTCATTTTAGTCCATTGCACTCTGTGAGAGTGTCAGACTAAAGTTTGATAGTGGTCATATTGATCAAGCATTGCCAGCAACTGGTTATATCACCACTACTACTGCCTCTCCAACCCAGCTTCTGGGCTTTGCAGAGTTCATGTGTCTCAAACTTGAGGCACATACTACTCACGTACCCCTTCTCTCATGCATTCACTTATTGTCATCTTGCATTAAATTTCCTGGAGAAGCTGATGCTAGGATCTTTATGTATTATCAGTAAAAATATGCACTGGTTTATATCCCTTTTTTTTTATTTATGTTTCTTTCAAATGGTAATCTGATAGTCTGATCACTCTTCTCACCTATGCAGCTTGCTTTTGCTTTTGTGATATACCCCTGTTTAGTTGTACAATACATGGGCCAGGCTGCTTTCTTGTCTAAAAAGATCACTGCCATTCCTAACAGTTTCTATGACTCAATACCTGGTTTGTTCTATTTAACAACTTGGAATTTTGTTAATCTTTTTGTAAATGAATTTATCCTGAATCTTGATTTGGTTTTTGGTTCTCTTGCAGAGGCTGTATATTGGCCTGTCTTTGTTATTGCCACTTTAGCAGCAATTGTTGGAAGTCAGGCTATAATCAGTGCAACCTTCTCCATTGTCAAGCAATGCCATGCCCTTGGTTGCTTTCCCAGGGTCAAGGTTGTGCACACCTCAAGACATATTTATGGCCAAATATATATACCAGAAATAAATTGGATCCTCATGGTCATTACTCTTGCTATAGCTATTGGTTTCCAGGATACAACTTTGATCGGAAATGCTTATGGTAAGTCAAATCAATTTCATAGTAAAAAGAATTGTGCTTATCAGAGGAAAAAAAGATATCTATTGTGAGAATTGCATCCCCCCTCCCCCTCTTCTTTCTCTGATCTATGAGCACTGAACTGAGCTGGCTTGCCTGGCATATATCTTATACTATTTCAGCTCATGCTTAATGGATTGTAAATTCTAAACTTATTTACCAATTTTGTTATGTTCCTGCTTCATGCATTTGTGCTGTTAAGACACCCATGATCTCACAGGAAAAATATCCCTTGCATAAACAAAGCTTGTGCCATATATGGAGACTTACAACAGTGTTCGCTGCCCCAACTTAAAGAAAAAGAAACATAAAAAAGAGTGCAACGGAGAGCAAAATGCTTCATAAAAGAGAGTAGAACCTGAGCCCGGCAGTTACACATTGCACTGTAGCTTTTCCTTTAGCTGTCCCTTAAAAAAAAGAACTGATAATTAATTAATGACAGTAAAAATAAGACGAGAATGCTTTAGATCTCACATAAAGAACATACATCTAGCTTTTGCTTTTGATTTTGGTTTTGATTTTTTCTTAGCTAAAAATATTACAAGTTAAAAATAACAGAGGGTAATGTGCCAAGATATATGTGTGAAATATACACAGAAACATGGTTGCAACAGATCCCACACAATATTTACTTAAAACACACTCGTAAGCACTCCTACCTAAGGGATCTGGTTTACATCTGCCACTCTTATGACAGGCAGGAGAAAGCCTCTCTCTCTCTCTCTCTCAATTTAGTTCCTCCAGCGTATTTTCTCACTTTCTGCAGTTTTATATGTTTTTTGAGGGTTATCCTTATTGTCTATTTATTTCTTTTGGCTCCCAGGCCTTGCTTGCATGACAGTTATGCTTATCACAACATGTCTCATGGCACTTGTTCTAGTCTTCGTCTGGCAGAGAAGCATTCTATTAGCGGCCACATTCCTTCTCTTTTTTGGGTTCATCGAGGGTGTCTACCTGTCATCTGCACTCATGAAGGTTCCGCAGGGAGGTTGGGTCTCTCTTGTTCTCGCTTTCATCTTTATGATCATCATGTTTGTCTGGCAATATGGAACTTGCAAGAAATATAACTTTGATCTTCACAATAAAGTTCCGTTGAGATGGCTACTTGGACTGGGTCCTAGCCTTGGTATTGTCCGTGTACCTGGAATAGGCCTCGTATACTCAGAATTGGCAACAGGAGTGCCTGCAATCTTCTCTCACTTTGTAACCAATCTCCCAGCATTCCATACTGTGCTGGTCTTTGTTTGTGTAAAATCTGTTCCAGTGCCCTATGTGTCACCTGATGAACGGTTCCTTATCGGCCGTATTTGCCCGAGACCCTACAGGATGTACCGGTGCATTGTGAGGTATGGTTATAAAGACATTCAACGGGATGATGGAGACTTTGAGAACCGGCTCATCCAAAGTATAGCAGAGTTCATCCAGATGGAAGCCGTGGAACCAACACTATCGAGCTCCGACAGTGCATCATTTGATGGGAGGATGGCTGTTATAAGCACCAGGCCCACTCAATCAAATTCATGCCTAATGGTTTCTGAGCAAGAAAATTATGGCACCAGCAACACTACCCGAAGCGCTAGGTCCCTAACTCTCCAGAGTTTGCAGTCTTCTTATGATGATGAGAGCGCACAGAGGAGAGGGCGCCAAGTCAGGTTTCATTTGCCACCAAACCCTGGGATGGATCCTGCAGTTAGAGAGGAGCTTTTAGAATTGATCCAGGCAAAGGAAGCAGGGGTTGCCTATATAATGGGGCATTCATATGTGAAGGCAAGAAGATCCTCATCATTTCTGAAGAAGCTTGTTATTGACATTGGATATTCGTTTCTCCGAAAGAACTGCAGAGGCCCTTCTGTGGCACTTAACATTCCCCACATTAGCCTTATTGAAGTTGGCATGACGTATTATGTCTAGTGGTGTAACTGGTCTCCTTCAAATTCTTCTCTCTCCCTCTCTCTCTCTCTTAGCATGGGTGTTGAATCCTGGAAAGACACCAAGTAAATTGTGTAGACGTTTACTCGCCCGTGGGCAAATGCATAGAGAGATTTCGGGTCCGCAAAGGGGGTTTCCATTTTCGTATGCATATTGTACATAATAAGATTTTATAGCATCACCTCCTCTGCGTTGTCTAGGCTTTTGTTTCAAACAACAATGGAAGAATTTGTGGTTTTCTGCTTTTGCGCTACTGAATTTACCATCTGTCTTCTTTATTGGCTATCATGATACAATTTGAAAGTTCATCAGTTTATGTTGCAAGTGTAAAAATTATTTTGTACCCCACATATTGGAATCAATGCTTGATGATGAAGTATTGACCTCAGATGGTGATTGGAGAACCTAGTGGCTTCTAAACTTAGTGAAGCGTTAAAGTTTGATTGGCCTAATAAATGTTAAAAGTTAAAACGTTAAATTTGACTTAAAAATATTATGCTGCGTTTTTTTTACCTTTTAATTTTTAATTTTGATTTTTGAATTCATTTTTAATTTTCTATTTTAGTAATCTGTTTTTAAAAATTTAAAAATGTATTCTTTTTATCATTTTAAAAAGTTATTTCTCAAAATAGAAAATTAGAAAACGTATTTTTTTTTAAAAATTTTAAAAATAAATTTTTAATAATATTTTATTCAATAAATTTGATTATTCGATAAATTAGAAATATTTAATGTTAATATATTATTAAAAAATATATACATTTTAGAATTAATGAATTTTGTAATATTTTTTTTCATTATAATAATAAAATATGAATAAATAAATAAATAAATATGTTTTAAATTTGAAGTTTGTTTTGGATGAAAACACTTAAAATAACTTTTTGTTGTTTTGAGTTTTCTTTACATTTTTTTTTGTTTTAAAAAATATATTTTTAAAAACAGTAAAAAGAATGCGTTTTCATTATTTTAAAAAATTAAAAATTAAAAATAATTTAAAAATAATAAAAAGAACGCAATCTTAATATTTAAATAATTTGAAGAACTTACTATGTTTCTTAAACTTATTCAAACTTACCACAAGCCCATAATTTAAAAGATCCATGCACCGTTTTTTTTTTTCTAATTTATATTATTTTAAAAATTATTTTGTAATTTGGAAGCTAATGGGTACAATAAGTCTGGATTCTTTAATTTAACTCTATATTTATTGTTTGAGACTATATTGAAAGAAATTGTTATTAGTCATATTATCTTTAGGATAAAGCTATTTGTATAGAAAGGGGTGTATAAAAAATTTTATAGAATAAGAAAATGACCAAATTACCCTTTTGATAAATGACCTAAAACACTCTTTCTCTCTCTCTCTCTCTCTCTCGCCTCGCCTCTCTTCTATCTCTCTCTCGCCTCGTCCTAGTCAATTGTCACCGCCCGTTACACCTCAATTCATTTGGGTGGTCGTCAATAGTTGGAGGTTGTAGCGGTGAGGAGGCGAGGCAGCAAGGCGTAGAGGCAAGGCGACGAGAGGAGGTGAGGTTGCAGCTACGAGATGAGGCGAGGTTGCAGCTGCGAGAGGAGGCAAAACGGCGACGAGGTTGTAGGCGAGGGCGGGGTGGGTGGTGTGGGAGAGAAATGGGTGAACAAATCGTGATATATCGCGATATTTTTTATATCAAAATATCGCGATATATCATAATTTATTGCACCTATAAAAGGATTTTGTGAATCCCTTTTGTACAAATAGTGCGGTCCTTATTTTTAATTTGTTGTTGGAGATTATTTTGTCAATTTCGTACAACTTAGTCCCCCTGCTAGGTACATGGCACGGGACCATTTGTAGGGCTGAACATGAGTACTGCATGCCCATTTTCTAAAGAAAGTTGTGTTCCCTTTTGAGAGGCAAGTAGTTGGTCAAAAGAGCCATAAACGGTGAATGAACAATGTACAGAATAAATTGACTTAGTTCATTTGCTTAAAAAACTAAGCCGAAGGCGGAAGCTTAGGGCTTGTTTGGCTGAAGTTTAAATATTGATTTTTAAAATTATTTTAAGAGAGCAATCTCAAAATGCTGAAATTTTTAAAATAATAAAATATTTTCCCCTCCTGCATGCAAAAATTAATTATTGTCGTAGAAAATATAGAAAATGTAAGGGTTGTTCTCTTCGTGTTTTAATTTTGAGTTTTGAATTCATTTTTAATTTTGTGTTTTGAGTATCTGCTTTGAGATTAATTAAAATACATTCTTTTTGTCTGTAACATTTTTCATATTTTGAAAATTTTGAGCATTTTTGTGTTAAAAACAGTCAAAATGACTTTTTATTATTTTGAGTTTTCTTTATAAAATTTTTCTTTATTTTGGAAAATACGTTTTTGAAAATATATAAGTAAACATGTTTTTACTGTTTTGAAAAACTGAAAATTGAAAATGACTTGAAAACAATAAATAGAAGAGGGCCTAATTTTTTAAGTTCTCATACTTTTACTATTTCAAAATTAAATACCAAAAATAAAGAAAACAACAAACATCAATTTTAAATCTCTACTCATCTCTAGAATTTATTACTAATCAAGTTGTAATACTAATTATTGAGTAATGGTTAAGTTTCTATCAATACACTTTATTTTTTGATAAGGTATATTGTTTTTAGTTTTAAAATAATTTTATTAATTAATAAAATATTACAAAATATGATAAATTTATTATCAACTAATAAAATTATTTTAAAATTAAAAATTATTGTTATCGTAATACAATAAGTACATTTGTAGAACAGGAGAGGCAGAGGCAAGTGACCAACTATTTGTTTGGAGGAGAGTTCATCGTTGTCCAAGAGAACTCAACCCTTTACCTGAGGGAGAGATTAATTAGCATGAGTTTCTCAAATAAGTAGATGTTGGGTTTGAATAAGTAGCTTAGGGAGTAAAGCAAGAGAAAGATGTAGTTGCCCAAGAGAAGCTCCACTCTCTGGAAGAGATACTCCACTATCAAGAGATCGACTATGAGACAAAAAATAGTTAGGGGATTCCTTCAACGGGCCTTTTAATGCATAAGTCAAATGTGGTCTTCATGGTGCTATGCATAAGCAAGTGAAAATTATAAAGATGTAGGTAAGACGGACAAACAAGTTAGTTAAGTTGTTTAACAGAAGTATAGAGTGTCTCTCCGAAAGAATAAGTAGGTGACTTGTTGTGAGTGCAAGTGAAACGTAAAGGGTTAGATTAAAGGTCCTCCAAAATGCAAGATTGGGGCTATTTATACCTCTTTGATGCTAGTGAAAGGGATACATGGCACATATGCATGGGAGTGCAGGTTGCTCTCTTGGGCTAAGAATGGATCAGGCCTAGTGAGAAACCCCTATAGAGGATTAGTCCTCCGATATAAAAATGCCTTAGAGGTGGGCTGTCACTGCACAAGACAATAATAGGGCATAGTTGTTTGCGAAAAGGGTTTCTCTTGTTGTTTCCCTTCAAGGGAATGACTCAACTTGGTTTGTGCAGTCCAATCTTGATACAGTGAAGGAGGAGAACTTCTCTTCTTTAGGGAGAGCATATTTTCTTCGAAAAAGCTATCTTGTCCCGAGCTACAATAAAAACAATATATTTTATTTTAAAATAAGATATATTTATTAAAACTTAGTTATTACTCTTAAAATAATAATTAACATTAGCGGTGTCCAAAAATATAAAAATAATAGCAAGAGTCAGCCACAATTTGGCAACTTTTAATTTTCCCAGTTTCTGTTTTGCGAGAAGTAGGTCAACGAATTTAACGGTCACCGCCGCCTTCTTATCCCAAAAAGTCAACTGGTAAGCCACCGGTTCAGTTACCCGCTCCAACCAGCAGCTCCTCTCATCGCATATATGCGTGCATGGCTGCCTTATATATACCTATATATCTGTGTGTATATATATATATATATAGACTGCCATTCATGTACATATGCACAAGCTCAAGCTCTCTCTCTCTCTCTCTCTCTCTGATCTGATTGAAGCTGCTGATTTTGATTAATTATTTAATTAAGATGGGTTTAATGGGAATTGGCTGTACCGGATTTGGCGTGGTTGTGCTGGCAATGAATGTCTTCATCATGGCCGAATATTTAAGCTTGGCCCAAGAAACGTCGTCGTCGTCGTCGTGTATAGACCGGCTTCGTCCTTGCTTCCAGTACCTGAACAACGAGGGAGACCCGCCGGATAGTTGCTGCGACCCCCTGAAATGGGTGATAAAATCCGACCCCGAATGTCTGTGCAGCATGATAAGCATCCGGGGCACCCGTCAAGCGGAGCAGGCTGGCATCAACGTCACCCAGGCCCAGCAGCTTCCCGGCCGATGCGGCCAGCACGTCAACCCCATCTCCAGCTGCCTTACAGGTACACACATATAATCAAATCTCGGCCACCGAGTCCAAAGCTCGATTGGAATTAATATAGGTGTTTGTATGTGTGCAGGTTCTAATAATTCCAATTCCGGGAACTCATTCGAGCGGGGTGCTGCGAGTTCTTCTTCTTCATCATCATTAATGTCGTGTGGAAGGAGCAGAGTGGCCGCCATTTTCATGGCTTTGGCTGTCTCTATCTGCTGGGTGCTCATGATGAACTCTGTATTTGGTTGACCACTAATTACGCCATTAATATTGCTCTTATCGACAAATTAATCAAAAGTTATTGTCGTCGTCGTCTCCAAAATGGAGTTTGTTTGGGAGGTCGTGATGTATTGTTAAAGACTCAATTTCTTTTCACTTTCTTTCTTACTTTGAAATGGACTTTGTTGCCTTCCTTTCTTACTCTCTCTCTTTAGAGTTTGAAAAATATTCAATTTGATTCAAGCTTTTGATTGATTTAGACTTCCTTTCTAAATTTGAAATGGAGTTTGCTAATTTAGAACAAGTTTTTAAATGAGTGTATGTCTAAGTTTGTATAAACAAATTTATAAATAAAGCACAAACATTCGTGTAAAATTTAACTTGTATGAAAATAAAAATGAAAAATGAATATAATAAAAAACAGAAAAGGAAAAAAACGTAAATAAAAAAATATAGAGATATTTTTATAAATATAATTTTTAATATAGAAAATTATAAACATGAACACCATAATATATTTAAATAAATTTAAAAAAAATTAAAAATTTTGAGTTATGTTTCTGAAATTACAGAAATGGTCTAATTTTTTTTTTTTTATCTTTTTGAAAACAAAAATATTTCAGAAATGTCAAAACAACATCCCTGATACTTTTTCGTGCATCAGTGTGGGACACGTTGATGTGTCTAAATAGGTTGAGTATTTTTAAACTTAAATTCAATCTTTTTATTAAATAAATTTAAAAATTTAAACTCAATCTTTAATGATTTTTCAAAAAATACATTTTATGACAATAAACATTCCTTTTCCAAGGAAAAAAAATGCAAGAACATCCTTCACTTGGGTGAGATCCAAATTAGAAGTTCAGATTTAATTTAGAGTTCAATCAAACCCATAAAAATTAGGCTTGAAGTGTTGTGTTTAGACTTAAACTATGCCTGAGGCTCATTTCGTTTCACACCTAAGATTGGCTATGGGCTCAAATCTAACTTTTACATGGCACTTAATCTTGACCGTATGAGGCAATCATGACTCTTTATTGGTCCCTTAATGTGTATATATAAAGGCTTAACTTCTTAAGAGTCAAATACCTCATTAGTTCTATATTGATTGTTTCATGTAGTCTCAAATTAGTGACTAATTTGAGTATTAGAGATTCTATCAGAAGAGGAATTCCTACCCTTCTTTTGCAAGCAAGTCACAGATAAGGTTGGGTTCGAGGATTGCTAGGAATGCCTTTGGACCAAGAAAAGCCAACCCCGAACACAAGGACACAACTATTAAACAGATCAAGTGATGATTGACTTCACGATCTCATCATTTTAATAAATAATTGTAAATATTAAAAAAAAGAATTGCAAACAACAAGGAACCATCGGTTGATTAATTATCGGATGTTGACTTTGGTTAATATATAAAATTTTACATTTTTTTAATCTGCCATTGTAAGTATAGTATGATTAACCAATAAAATCTTTTAATTAACTTATCCCTTATTCAATTAATTGACTAGTTATATTTGATATTGTCACAAGAAACCATCCTTAATCAATGCAATCGCAATTTGGCAGCTAAATTAAATTATTTTTTCTTAAATAAATTATTGTATTTTGTTTTGGGTATTAAATAGAGGTAAACACTTGGTATTGCATTAATTATTATGATGATGTATGTTGTTGCCAGAACATACAAGAAGTGAAATTTGTACTGGGACAACTCAAAATAGAGTAGAACCAAGTAAAAAACAAGATTGGCAATGAGGGTCTGGGAGAGTGAACTGTTAGAAAGTCAAACTTTCATATCTTTCATATAAAGAAAAGATGATCAGTGTATATAAGTTTTCCTATTGTAATGCCTGACTTACAGCTAGACAACCTATAGTGTAGTGTCTAATTCCTAACTTGTAGGAATGATTAGAAATCTCTCTATACAAATACACAATTCAGTGTCAATAATAATCATCCTAGTAAATTCAATCTCTCTTTCATCTTTTCATGGTATCAAAGCAGGACTAAAATCCTGACCCATCGCTGCACTCTAATCTCTCGTGTAGCATCTCTCCTTTTCGTTCATCATGGCCAGCCATGAAGTACCGCCAATGCCTCTTGTCCCTAAAATTGCCGATCCTAACACTTCTATAGATTCTTCAAAGGTGAATGTCTCAAATCCCTATTTCACTCATCATTCAGATCATCCGGGTTTGATTTTGATTTCCAAACCCTTGAATGGGGACAATTATTTTACCTGGAAAAGGGCTATGACTCTGGCCTTAAATTCCAAAAACAAGCTAGGTTTTGTCAATGGCTCAATCAAAGTCCCTTCAGAAGAAGCTGATCCTGAAGGTTATGTGGCTTGGTCTCGGTGTAATGATATGGTCCACTCTTGGATCATCAACACTCTTAGTCCGGAAATTTCAGACAGTGTGATCTATTATTCTACTGCTCATGATGTCTGGGAAGATCTTCGTGAGCGATTCTCTCAAAGCAATGCACCTCGCATCTTTGAGATTCAGCGAGATATTGCCTATCTTCGACAAGAACAACTCTCCGTCTCTGCCTATTACACAAAATTGAAGGGCCTATGGGATGAACTAGCTTCCTATGGCGATGCAGTACATGGGGCACAACAAGATCAACAAAAATTGATGCAATTTCTGATGGGATTGAATGATTCTTATAGTGCTATTTGTGGACAAATCCTTTTGATGAATCCCCTTCCTTCAGTTCGCCAAGCATATTCCTCTGTCTCTCAAGAAGAAAAGCAGCGTCTCCTAGGCTCAATGCACGTTACAAGTGAATCTGGCGGTAGCGCCGTCATGGCGGTTCGAAGTAACAGCAGCAAACCTGCTCCATTGGTAGGTATAGGGAAGTCCGACCGCCCATATGGGTCACAGGATTTCTGATCGCAAGGAAAGTCGCCAGAGAATTTTAGTGGAGGACGCCGATTTGACCAAGACAGGCGTCGTTCATCCTTTGGAAGATGACGCCCTCATTGTTCCCACTGTGGAGAATTGGGCCATTGGGTCCAAACTTGCTATGAGCTACATGGGTATCCAGCGGGTCATCCAAAGGCAAAGTATAATTCAAGTCCAAGACGTTTCAGCAACAATAACAAGTCTGCAGCTAATCATGTGATTGAGGGCTTTTCTAAAGAAGACGGAAACCAAGTTGTTGGGATTTCGGAGACTCAATTGAAGTAGCTCTTATCGCTTCTTGACAACAAAAATGAAGGATCTAACTCTCAAGCAAATGCTGTAACAAAGCCAGGTTTTTCTAAAGTTGTTTCCCGCAATTGGATCATTGATAGCGAGGCAACGGACCATATTTCTTCATCATCTAAATTATTTTTCTGCAAAGATAAAAATTGCTCGTTGCCTCCAGTACTACTTCCTAGCGGAGAAAAAGCTAATATTGTTGCAAAAGGATCATTACCTCTGAATTCTGTCTATTATTTGCATAATGTGCTATGTGTACCTACATTCAAAGTTGATTTGATGTCAGTTAGTCGTCTGACGAGAGGCCTAAATTGTTCAATAATTTTTTTTCTTCCATTGGTGTATTTTGCAGGATCTAGCTACGAGGAGGATGATTGGTTTGGGTAAACAACGTGACAGACTATACTATTTAGTGGCACTAGCGACAAAGAAATCTGTGACCAACTCTTCCTCACCCCCAAACCGACCAACCTGCAATCTCACCACCTCATCTACCGATCTCTGGCATAACCGCTTAGGCCATGTATCACCTCCTTGTTTAAGTTTCATTGCCAAGAAATTTTTAAATTTTTCTGTTCAGTCCAGTAATTTTTGCCCTATATGTCCTTTGGCTAAGTAGAGTCGTTTACCTTTCAGTCATAGTGAAATTTCTTCTATAAAACCGTTTGAGATAATTCATTGTGACATTTGGGGTCGTTATCGACACCCTTCCCTTTCTGGTGCTTATTACTTCCTTACTATTGTGGATGATTATACACGTTTCACATGGATTTTCTTGATGCGACACAAAGATGAAGCATGATCACTTTTAAAACGATTCTTCAGTTATGTTCTCACTCAATTTGAATCTCACATTAAGACTTTTCGAAGTGACAATGGTAGGGAATTTATCTCACTTTGTCCTTTTTTTCAAGATAATGGTGTCATTTTTCAACATTCTTGTGTTTACACGCCTCAACAAAATGGGGTTGTGGAACGCAAGCATCATCACATCTTACAAGTAGCTCGCGCTTTGAAATTTCAAGCTCACATTCCTACCCAATTTTGGGGGGAGTGTGCTCTTACTGCTGCACACATAATCAATCGACTCCCTTCTCCAGTTCTCTCTTTCAAAACTCCTTTTGAACTTCTCTACTCAAAATCGCCTTCTTTTTCTCATCTCTGTGTCTTTGGTTGTTTAGCCTATGCTACTAATGTTCATACTTCTCACAAATTTGATAGTCGTTCCATGCCCTCAATTTTTATCGGCTATCCCATCGGTCAAAAGGCATACAAATTATTCGATTTGTCGACCAAAAAGGTTTTCACTAGCTGCGATGTGAGATTTCACGAAACTATTTTTCCTTATGCATCTGTCAAGCCCAATTCTGTTCTTCCTCATTCAAACACAGATTCTGGCCCAATTCCTCTTGTGGCCCACGACACCACTTATTCTTTTGATTCCAGTCCAAACACTTCTCATCCAAACACATCACCTCCTAATCGTATAGTCGTGTCTCCTTCTTCTCCAAATCCACAACCCGCGCCTGCCTCTTCTCCTCCGCCAGAACCACCATCCACTTCACCCTTTTTGGCACTGGAATCCTCATCAACCCAACTCCCTAATCCGTCTTCATTGTCACCTCTTTTCTCATTTGAACTTGATCCTGAACTTGCTCCGCTTCGTCGCTCCAACCGCTAAACTGGTCCGCCGGTCAAGCTCAAAGATTATGTCTGTTCCAACGTTTGCTTCGGCCCATTAGCCTTCTTAATGCTAGGTTCGACCAAAGGTACATGTTATCCACTGGCCAATTATGTTTCATATAACCGATATCAGCCTGCAGCTCGATCTTTTGTTGCTCAAATCAGTAATGCCACGGAACCCAAGTTTTATTCAGAAACTGCCCGCTCATCCTGAGTGGTAGGAAGCAATGCGTTCCGAATTGCAGGCTGTCCAAGCCAATAGTACTTGGTCTCTCACACCTATCCCGGCTGGCAAGACACCTATTGGCTGTAGATAGGTGTATAAAATTAAGCACTGTTCAGATGGGTCTATTGAGAGGTACAAAGCTCGATTGGTCGTAAAGGGCTTCAGTCAGCCAGAAGGTGTTGATTATCAAGATACCTTTTCCCCCACTGCAAAGATCATCTCAGTTCGCTGCTTGCTCGCGTTGGTCGCACCTCGTGGCTGGTCCCTTCATCAAATGGACGTTAACAATGCCTTTCTTCACGTGACTTAGATGAAGAAATATATATGTCTCCGTCACCAGGGCTTCGGCGACAGGAGGAGGAACACTTGGTGTGTCGCCTTCATAAGTCATTATACGATTTGAAACAAACATCTCGTCAGTGGTTCGCTAAGTTCTCGGAAGCTATTCACTCCGCTGGTTATGTTCAATCTCGAGCTGATTATTCTCTATTCACCAGAAAACAAGGCAAGTCCTTTATTGCTCTCTTGATATATGTTGATGATATTCTGATTACTGGAAATGATCCCGTTGGCATTGCTACAACTAAAAAATTTTTGCATAGTCATTTTCATCTCAAAGATCTTGGTGATTTGAAATACTTTCTTGGTATTGAGGTTCTTGCTTCTAAGAATGGGATTTTTATTTCCCAACATAAATATGCATTAGAAATCATTGAGGATGCAGGGCTGTTGGGCGCAGCCCCTATTGATACTCCTATGGAACGAGGCTTGAAATTATCGGACAAGAGCGACTTGCTCAAAGATCCGGGTTAATATAGAAGATTAGTCGGCAGGTTAATTTACTTGACTGTTTCGAGACCAGATATAACATATGTTGTACATGTCTTGAGTAGATTTATGCACCAACCCCGAAAACTTCATATGGAGGCAGCTCTTCGAGTTGTCCAATATCTAAAGGGTACACCTGGACAAGGCCTATTCTTCTCTTCGAATAATGATTTCAAGTTGAGGGCTTATTGTGACTCGGATTGGGCAGGTTGTCCACTCACTAGGAGATCTACTATGGGTTATTGTGTCTTTCTTAGACCTTCATTGATATCTTGGGGGTCAAAGCGACAGAAAACAGTTTCACTCTCTTCCACTGAGGCGGAATATCGCGCAATGACGGGAGCCTGCTGTGAGTTGACATGGCTCCAATATCTATTGAGGGACTTGGGACTTTCACATCATGAATCTGCCTTGCTATATTGCGACAACAAGACTGCCTTACACATTGCAGCCAATCCAGTTTTTCATGAATGAACTAGGCACATTGAGATGGATTGCCATTACATTAGAGACAAGATCCAAGATGGTTCTATGACTACAAGATATGTAAATTCTGCACATCAGCTAGCAGACGTCTTAACCAAGCCCTTGGGGAAAGAGATCTTTGTTCCTATGGTTCACAAGTTGGGAATGCAAGATATCCACTCTCCAACTTGAGGGGGAGTGTTAGAAAGTCAAGCTTTCATATATTCCATATAAAGAAAAGATGATCTGTGTATATAAGCTTTCCTATTGTAATGCCTGACTTACAGCTAGACAACCTATAATGTAGTGTCTAATTCTTGACTTGTAGGAATGATTAGAAATCTCTCTGTACAAATACACAATTTAGTGTCAATAATAATCATCCTAGTAAATTCAATCGCTCTTTTATCTTTTCATGAACAATTATCAGGGAAGTACTGTAGTTGTTTGAGATAGTGTTTTTTGCAAGGCAACAGCCAGTCAAGATGCATATGAGGGTCTCTCTCATGCAGGCTCTCTAATACTTAAATATTCTCTGATACTTAAGTTAAATGTTTGCATGATGCCTGGAAAGAGGTTGGTTAACTTGGTTAGGTGAAGAATCAGAACACATGATTTAGGTGTGAGAAATGCTATCCGACATGATTGATGACCGTCATCAGTCTATGTGGCATGGATTCCACTTATTAATTTATTAATAAAAAAAAAAAAGCAAACCCGCAATGTCTCTAGCTTTCTCCAACTTTCCCACGCTTATTTCTTACTTCATACCCATTTTTTCTCTCTCCCCTCTCTAATAAAATTTCCTCTCCAACTTCCTTCACGCCAATTTTCATTCCTTTAAACCCATCTTCTCCCTCTTTCTGCTCTCTAACAAGGGTCGCCAGAATCGTTGATTGCAGCCACAAATCATTCCCTGCCTGTTGCCCTCCACCACGATTGACTACACCTGCTGGAAAAAAAAAATTTCGATTGTGCTCATCCAAGGATTTCATCTTGTTCTCTTTGGTTAGTATGAGATTTTGTGACATAATCTTTTTGTGAGTTTATAGGTTAAATTGTACTGTCTACAATATATTTGCCTATACTTTAAACGCACTCTGTTGTGAATTGATTTTTTCTCACATGTACATACAATTTTTTGTTATGCAGTAAAAGAAACAATTATTGTTTTCAATTTCATAGATTATAACGTGATCAAGATGCAAGCACTTGAAGTTGGAATGCATTTTGATTCAATAGATATCCTTTTGAGTTCTATAAAGAATACGAGAAATAAGAAGGCTTTGGAATTGTAAAGAGAGCATTACGATCATTTGGAAATTTAAGATTTATTATTTTATCGTGTTCACAAGCAGGAAATAGAAATCTTGAAAAAAAAAATTACCTCAATCTGAATCCAATGATGAGAACTGGGTGCAAAGCTAAGCTTAATGCCACTGTTTTTGGAGATGGAAAATGTAAGATCAATTCTATTATATTAGAGCATAATCATAGATTGAGTCCACAAAAATCATGATTTTACTCGTGCAATAAGGAAATTAGTATTGGTGCTCGAAGAAAACTTGAATTGAATGATCGAGCTGGGATTGGTGTGGCAAAGAATTATCAGTCTTTTGTAGTGGAAGCTGGGGGTCATGATAATGTGCCATTTTTGGAAAAAGATTGTAGAAACTACATTGATAAGAAAAGAAGATTACGACTTAGTACTGGAGATGCTGAAGCAATCCATAATTATTTCATTCGAATGCAAGCAAAGAATTCAACCTTCTTTTATATGATGGATGTAGATGACAAATCTTGAATCAGGAACTTATTTTGGGTTGATGTAAGGAGTAGGGTAGCTTATGAAGAATTTGGTAACGCAGTTACATTTGATACAACCTACTTGACAAATAAGTATGACATGCCCTTTGCACCTTTTGTGGGTGTAAACCACCATGGGCATTCAATTTTATTTGGATGTGAGTTACTATCAAATGAGGATGCAGCTACATTTATTTGGTTGTTTCGTACTTAGCAAGCTTGTATGTCTGGAAATGCACCAAGTGCCATAATTACATACCAAGATAAAGCAATGAAAAATGCAATTGAGGTTGTGTTTCCTAATTCTCGCCATCGTTGGTGTTTATGGCATATAATGAAAAAGGTGCTAGAGAAGCTAAGGGGCTATAGACTGTACGAAAAAATTAAAAATGGGTTACACAATGTTGTTTATGAATCTTTGGAAAAGGAAGAATTTGAAGAAAAGTGGGAGCAATTCATTAATGAGTTCGATCTTCATGAAAAGAGTGGTTAGGTAGTTTGTACAAAGAGAGACATTGATGGGTTCCTACATTTGTAAAGGACACGTTTTGGGCTGGTATGTCAACCACACAACGTAGTGAAAGTATGAATGCATTCTTTAATGGTTACGTAAACTCAAAGACAACATTGAAGCAATTTGTGGAGCAGTGCAATAATGCTTTAAAAAGCAAGGTTGAAAAGGAAAACCGTTGTGATTTCCATTCTTTTACTTCATGGATTCCTCGTGTAACACATTTTGAAATAGAAAAGCAATTTCAAAGTGTATACACTAATTCAAAGTTTAAAAAATTTCAAAAAGAGTTGATTGGAAAATTATACTGTGAAGTTTCATGTCTTGATAAGAGAAATGGATGTCATGGTCCTAGGGTTTAGCCTAGGACTAAAAAGGAAATTGAGAGGGTCCGATTCATTTAAAGTCAAGAACAGAATGTATAGGGGGAAGATTGAAAAAGAATGAGAGAGAAATTAGAAGAATGGAGGGAGAATGGCAGAACAGAAAATAGAGGAAGAAGAATAAGAGAGAAAGAATGGTAGAGAGAAAGAAATTAGAATTTCAGTTCCATATTTTTTAGTATACCCCAACAAACCAATAGTAGTAGCCTTATATAGACATTACAAACTCAATAACAGCCTAGCACATGCACCCCATGTGCTTCTAAAATATCTCATAACTATTATTATAATACTATTACTATATTACCCTTTACTTACTACTTGGGTCATGACAATTCCCTTCTCCTTGAGAGAGTTTTTGTCCCCAAGAACTTACAACAATTTAGTCATTACTCCTCAACCAATACCAACTTTCTCTAGCTTGTTTGTTCCTTCTTTTATCATTCCCTTTCTAGGCTTCTTCTTCTTTGTTCTTGGATACTCCTCGGCTGAAACAAAAATGATAATCAGCGCAATCAAAACTGCATCTTCCTCCAAGGAGCGGCATGCCATTTCCCGTGGGTTGGTGATAGCTACCAAATTAAGATAGCTTGTACCTATAGATTGAGGATCCATTATGATGCCAAATCCAGTTAATATATCCTCATCTAGTGCCTTCATTGAATTTAGCTACTTCTGGTCGTAGGTAACAACCGAAACTTGCAGTCCTTCAGCCTTCAATTGATGTTGCTCCTCACCCTCAAAATTTTCAGCAACATTGTGGCATATTTTAGGATCAATTCTACACACCTTCACAACATTGGAAGGTATTTCAGCTACAAGTAGGCCATCTTCATAGCAGTTCTCATCATCAATCTGATTTGTAAATTGATTCTCAACATAATTTTTAGCTTCTTCAGAATCATTAGTTACCCTTGACAAGTTTTCTTTAGTTCCAGCCAATAGTTCTTTAGTCTCAACATGATTTATTGCTTGTTTAATAACTGAATTTTCATCCACCTGAGGAGACAAATTCCCAACCTTAAGTTTGGTAGCTTGCAGCTCATTATCAACTGATCCAGGCTTCCCATCCGGTTTAAAATCATTTAGCAGCTCATCATTTTGGTTGGATGGGGCAGAATTTTCATTGCAATGTTCACCACGCTCCTGGTTCTGCCTTTCCTTAATTTCTGATTCATGCTCCAGCTCTTCCATAAAATGATCAATGCTCATTGCTTCTTTGTTCGCTTTTTCTTTCAGCTTCTCCTGCTACTGCTCCATTTTTAGGAATTCCTCTTTATTAAAAATTTCGTGAAAATCATCAAAGTATTATGCTGGAAAGTTGTAATGATACTTCTTAATCAGTATCATTGCAAGCTCTTGTAGCTTCTCGCGGAACATTCGACTGAATTCCTTGCACTCTTCATCAAACCCACTGCCGGTTCCTTTGTCCAATTGGCTGATCCCCTTCTTATGTTCCTTGTTGCTACCAACTGAAAATGCAGTCTTCTTTGACTGCCATTGAGGCTCTATTCCCACTGAAAATAAAGCATTATGCTTCATGTATGCACTGCCTCCCCTAGCTTCATGAGTAGGACACCCCACTGAAAATGCAGTCTTCTTTGGCTGCCATTGATGCCACGTAGACTGATGACGATCGTTAGTCATGTCAGATAGCATTTCTCTTTTAAGTATGCATGTGTCTAGAAGTCAAAAGGTTGGGAAAAGAAAGTCTTGAAAATGTCCGATTGAGAAGTATAGATATCCCTCGAAGTTGGTGAATGGGACATGTGGCATGCATTTATAAGTTACGTGATATTGTCTCGAGTTAAACACAAAAAAAAACTAATGAGAAACCACCTTAAAAGAGTAATCTTCTTGGAGAAGGAGAGCCTTTGTGAGACAAGCTCCATTGTGCGAAAATAATATAGGGTAGTACTAGTAGTTGTTAGGGAGAGAGTCTCCTTGTAATTTTCCGAAAGAATGGCTCGATTGGATGTGCACTGTTTGTCATGTAAATTGTCAATGTACAAGGTGTCCT
Organism: Diospyros kaki; assembly: GCA_036245055.1. Lineage (NCBI taxonomy): Eukaryota > Viridiplantae > Streptophyta > Magnoliopsida > Ericales > Ebenaceae > Diospyros > Diospyros kaki. The sequence goes on from BSEG01000016.1 coordinate 40,780,657, forward strand.
GTCCCTCTCGGAGAATTTTATTGTTTGAGAGAACTTTTTTTGTTAAATTTTTCCGAAAGAATTTTTTTTATTGAGAGAGTTAAATTTATTTAAAAACACTCCCCCGGTAGAAGGATGGGCTACAACAACGTCATTTTAATATTTTTTAATTGTATTAATAACATTAACTCTATTTTCTAATTACTTATTAATAACTTTTTTAAAAATACAATTAGATATATGTAGTTATTAGCCGTTAATTGAAACTTTTTACTTTCAGTTCAGGCGAATTCAAATTATAATAACCGTTCATTGTGTAGACCCCACCCCAAAATTTTGACGCTTGCGATTGGGAATTTGAGAGGGAAATCGCTAATAATAAATAAATAATAATAATAACAACAAGGGGGAAGGCGTGGGGTTGGGTTGCTCCCGACTTTATCAGATCAGCAGTGTTGTGTGCAGAGTGGCGGTGAGAGCAACTGCGTGTTGAAGGAACTTCAAGCGCCTGATCTCTTGCCGGACTCATACTCTGCAATTGAGAGACCTACAAGCTTTTGTGGAACGCAAATTCAGCGCAAGTAGTAGTCATGAGTTTTCAGGATCTCCAGAACAATGGCGCCAGGCCCTTCCCCTCTTCATCTCAGAGTCCTTCGCAAGCCGTGGCCGCCGGCATATTCCAGATCAAAACTGCCGTCGCTGCCTTCCGGAGGCTCGTCGACGCTGTCGGCACCGCTAAGGACACTCCCGATCACCGTCAAAAGCTGTCTGTTTCTCCCTCCCTCTCCCTCTCTCTCTCTCTCTCTCGGTTGCTTTCACTTGCCTCCCTCTCGCTTGCATCTCTAATTTTTCGCAACTTGTATTAGAAATTCTTATGCAAGTGATTTCTGATGAGGCGGTTGCGGTATGCAGGGTCGATACAAGACAACGGATTATGCAGTTGGTGAAGGAAACTTCTGCTAAGCTCAAAATCGTCAGTGATTCCGACCGCTCTGCCAATGTCGATGTAAAAATTTTATGCCTTTCATTCTCTTCTCCGCAATTGCCTTTTACTTTCTGATTACTTTTTTGATTCTTTTAATGTATAACACGAGACACAATGGAGAAAATGGAAACTTTTGTTTCACTTTCCATTTCTTTCTGATTGAAGTGATCTGCAAATTTGGTTCATACCTATGTTGTAATCTATTTTTAATGTAGTGACACTGATTTCTGAATCTTGCTTTCCATGTTAAATATGTGTTTTTCTTTCCTCATAAGCTTTTTCCTGTGTTCCTTTTTTATTTTGTAATTTTCTTTTTTTCTTTTTCTCTTTTTCTCTCAATGATTGATCATGTGGGAACGAGTTGGAGGTTGAATGCTGCTTGTGGCACTGTAATCACAAGCTCCACTACCAGTTCTGGGTTTGATGATTCATGTGGTTTTAGGTTTGAAATGAATGAGTCGTAGAATGGTGGGTCTGTACAATGGCTGGAAATGCTCTTCAATATATTGATAGGGACTGTATGGTAGGATCCCAAGTAAGACTATATTGAAAACCCTTCAGAAAGTGAGGATGGTGGGTAGTTTCGTGTTTTGCCCAGATTTGGACAAAAATGTTTGGTAACAATATGTCAATTTTAGGACTAAGGCAGGCTATATGGGGCAGTGATTTATGTTCATTCAAATTTGATTCGGTGTGTTGGTACACAGTTGAGTTGATCTAAATTGTTTTTCAACTTGAGACTCAGATAACTCTAGTGAGTTTATTCATGTACTAATTTCTGCATGATTGGTAATATCACATGAAACAAATTGGGAAGACTACCAGAACTTTGTGCAAGATTTAGCTTGTTCTACTTGGAAATTCGAAATTTTTAGTAGTTACTATGTGTACTGAAATAAGTAATTGACTTTGTCTGGTTGAATTTTCAGCCAAGCAAGAGAATAGAAGATGCTAAGCTTGCAAGAGATTTTCAAACTACCTTGCAAGAGTTCCAGAAAGTTCAACAGCTAGCTTCTGAGCGTGAGTCTACTTACTCACCCTTTACCGCGACATCCTCCATGAGCCAAACGTATGCAATCACATGTTTTCCTGTAAAATCTTCAACCTTAGTTTCTTGATTTTATAATCATGTAAAAGCTTCCAGTAGTCTTATGTGGTTTGTTTCTCTGCATTTGGAAGCAGAACTATCTCTATTCAATCTCCAGCAGTTAGCACTGACCAGGAGAACCAACCATTCCTTATGGAACATAAAAGGTGGGCGCTTAACATATGGATTGATTCCTGTGGTAATTTTATCATTTTCATTTTTCTTGCTAGTAGAGATATGTCATCTTTTCATCTTTGTGTAGATATTCAATTAAATTACTTTTTTACATTTTATACTAGTGTTGGTATATTAGATTGGTTGTTTGTTGATGAACCTAAGTTTTGTGATTTAGATTTACCTATTGCATTGCGAAAACCTAGCAGGAAATGTACCCATCATTCCATCTCCTAGTTTGTTTCAGACTAATACCTCAACATAAAGCCTTTATCACTGCTTTTGATTTAGTTCCTATTTTCACCTCAGTAAGTGAGGCTTTAGAGACTAAGGAGTGGGTACAAGCTATGAAAGAGGAAATGAATGCACTAAAGAAGAATAACACGTGGGAAGTTGTGACTTTACTTGTGGGAAAGAAACTGGTAGGATGCAAATGGGTCTACACTCTTAAGTATAAGATAGATGGAACCCTTGAAAGATACATGGCAAGTCTAGTTGCTAAAGCGTACACTCAGACTTATAAATTGATTAACAAGAGACTTTTGCACCAATAGCAAAAATGAATATGATATGAGTATTGCTTTCCCTTGTAGCTAATTTTAATTGGTGTTTGTAGCAATTCGATATGAAGAATGCATTTCTCCATGGGGAGCAAGAAGAGGAAGTATATATAGAGCCTCCACCATGTTTTTACAAGAACTTTGGAGCTAATCAAGTGTGTAGACTAAAAAAGGCTTTGTATGATCATAAACAATCTCCAAGAGCCTAGTTTGGTAGATTTACAAAAGTAATACTTGGAATGGGCTACAAGCAAAGTAGGGGAGACCACACACTGTATATTAAGCATTCAAGTAAGGAATGGTTATTACCCTTTTGGTGTATGTTGATGATATAATTATGATCGGGGATGATAAAGTTAAACATGAATCTCTCAAGAAGTGTCTAGTCAGAGAATTTGAGATCAAGATCCTCGGCAAACTCAAATACTTCCTTGGTATAGAGGTGGCCTATTCTAAGAAGGGCATCTTCATATCTCAAAGAAAGTACGTCTTGGATCTTCTCAAAGAAACTGGAAGTCTCAATAGCAAGGCAGGAAGTACTCCTATTGATCCAAACTACAAGATAATTGGGAAAGAGAGAGAGTAGTGTAATTAATTGTCACGTGATCAATAGGTAGGCAAGGATCAGTATGTAAATAAGGAAGAACATAGGGCAATAGAATAATATGTAGTAAGCTAGACGTTACAGCACATGGGCTGATTTCCGCTGTAACCAATTAGTGGCGCCAGGGCAGGGGCAGTATATAACCAGCCTTAGCGTCCAGAGAAGACAACTTTGAAAAGCATAATTGAATTTATTGTTTCCCTCTCAATTCTCTCTCGTCTCTCTTTCTTCTCTCTTCTTCCTCTCACGTTCTTTCTCCTTACTCTCTTTTCTCTTCCTAATACTTGAGTTTCCTACGCAAGTTCGCTGAATTGCGAGGAAGCACACCTTGTCAGATTCTTCATTTGACAATTTGGTATCAGAGCATTATCTTGGGCGTTGAAGATGGAAGACGGAACTTGGATGAAACAGATGGAATCGCAGCTTCATCTGGTGTCGACAACTATGGGAGAGATGCAGAATCGGATGGAGGCCTTGGAGAATTCGGTAGAGCGACGAATCGATGGAGTGATGCAAGTTTGGCGGGAGGAAAGTAGGACGCAAGCAATGAGGTTGGAGGATCAAATGAGGGAGCAAGGTCAAGCCCTACGAGATCAGATGCAACAATTTGTTTTGATGCTCACTCGCCAAACTCAGGTATGACCTTCACTTGAGTTTCCTCCAAGGGATAGATTGGAGCCAATTTTGCATGACCATGGGGGAAATTCCCGATCAGAAGGATCGGCGGAATTAGAGATCGAGCCTCCAGGCAGAGAGGAGAATGTGGGAATTAGAAGGCCAGGCCATGGAATCGGATCACACCAGATCGGTTTCCCTATGCCTAAGATGGAGATACCTCTCTTTGATAGCCAGAACCCACGGTGGTGGGCGAGACGTTGTGGCAGGGTATTTAGCCTGCACAATGTGGCTGACGCTCAGAGGGTGACGCTAGCGGCTGCGTATCTCAATGACGAAGGGGACCCATGGTTTCAAGGGTGGATCGGGGTGAAGGAAGAGTGCTCGTGGGACGAATTTGTGGCCGGACTTTGTGAGAGATTTGGGGAGAAAGGAATGCTGGATGTGGTCGAAGAGTTTAACAAACTAAAACAAGGAGGTTCGGTGCAGGCTTACCAGCAGAGGTTTGAAGAGCTGAAGGCCCTCATGTTACTGTCAAATCCCACATTGACGGAAGGTTACTTTGTATCGAGTTTCATTAGCGGCTTGAACGAAGAAGTTCGCCCCACAGTTAAGATGTTCCAGCCCAAGACGGTCCAACAAGCAGTTGAATGTGCTAAGTTGCAGGAATTAACAGTGGAGGCTCTGGTAAAAAAACAAAAGAATGTGGCTAGAGTTTGGCAGACCACGCCTTTACCGTCCAATAACAAGGGATGGGGAAGGAATGGAGGACATGTGGGAACTGGTAGCAGGGGATTGGCGGCTCTACCCGCACCAATCCAGACGCCTCAAGGACAGTTGGTTGAGCAGGGGAGGTTAGCTGGTTTGTGCTTCAGGTGTGGGGACAAGTACACACCTGGCCATCAATGTAGAAGACAATTACTGTTGTTAGAAGGGGAAGAAGACGGAGGAGTACTGGAAGAGGAGGATAGCAACATTGTGGAAGAGGTTGAGGATGAGGAGAAGGTCGAGATCTCCCTACATGCACTAAGGGGTGTTGTGACTAACAAGATTATCAAAGTGGAAGGCAAAGCAAGAGATAGCCGCTTGATGATCCTAATTGATAGTGGAAGCACGCACAGCTTCCTGGATGAGGGAATAGCAAGGACACTGAAATGTAAACTCTCGGGAACTCAACCTCAGTCGGTGACTGTAGCTAACGGTCAAAAGGTTTTGTGTAAATCAGCTTGTGTAGGATTTTGTTGGCAGATGCAGGGGGAAGATTTTGAAGCTGACCTCCGTTTGCTTAAACTGGGGGGATGTGATATGGTATTAGGTGTAGATTGGATGAGAGAGGTGAGCCCCATTTGTTTCGACTTTAACAAGATGGAGGTCACATTTGAGAAAGGGGGAAAGAGAATGACCCTGACTGGTAGCATTGAAGCTGGAGCATGTAAAATGATTTCGGGAAGAAGGCTGCAAAAGTTATTCAAAAGTAAGTGGACACAAATAGCTCAGTTATTCTCAGTACAGACTATGGACATGGAGGGAGGTACAGATGATGATGAGCACTACGAGCTGAACCTAGTCACAGCGACGGCCACTCCTTGGGAGGTAACTCAATCTGATTCTCTTAATTTACTCTTAGATGAATTTGTGGATTTGTTTGAGGAACCTAAGTCGCTACCACCTCCATGACCAATAGATTATACCATCAACCTCAAACCCAATACTGAAGCCATTAACATCCATTCATATAGATACCCCCCAAAACAGAAAGCAGAAATCGAGCGCATGATCAAAGACATGCTACATTCGTCCGTAATACAGCCTAGTACCAGTCCCTATGCCTCACCTTTGTTGTTAGTGAAGAAGAAAGATGGGAGTTGGCGATTTTGTATTGATTATTGCCAACTCAATTCACAAACCATAAAGAACAAATTTCCGATACCCATCATTGAAGACCTATTAGATGAACTGCAGGGCGCCAACATCTTCTCTAAACTCGACCTAAGGTCGGGGTATCTCCAAATCCGAATGCATCCCAAAGATATCCACAAAACAGCCTTTCGAACCCATCAAGGCCACTATGAATTCTTGGTTATGCCCTTTGGTTTAACCAATGCTCCAGCCACATTTCAATCCCTTATGAATCAAATTTTCGAACCCTACCTCCGCCAATTTATCTTGGTTTTTTTTGATGATATTTTGGTTTACAGCCCTTCCTTTAACAAACACCTAGAGCACTTACGGACTACTCTACAAATCCTCTGATTCAATAAGTTGTATGTTAAGAAATCGAAGTGTGGATTTGCACGCTCCCAAGTGGAGTACCTTGGCCACATTATTTTAGGGGAGGGAGTTAGCACCAACCCACAAAAGGTGGCAGCTATGGCAGCTTGGCCCAGGCCGGTTAACGTGAAAGCCTTACGCGGGTTCTTAGGTCTAATAGGGTACTACCGAAGGTTTGTTAAGGACTATGGCATCATAAGCAAACCGTTGACAGAGTTGCTTAAAAAAGAGGGGTTCCGCTGGAATGAAAGGGCGGAGGAAGCTTTTAGGAGTTTGAAAAATGCCATGAGTTTAGTGCCCACACTCGGGTTGCCCGATTTCAATCAGCCTTTCATATTGGAGACTGATGCGAGTGATGGAGGGGTGGGGGCAGTGTTGGTGCAAGGAGGAAGGCCGTTGGCTTTCATCAGTCAAACACTAGCGCCCAAGCATTTGGGCTTAAGTGTCTATGATAAGGAACTCTTGGCTGTTCTCATCGCGGTTGAAAAATGGCGCCATTACTTGGAGGGAGGCTCGTTCATTATCAAAATGGACCACGAGAGCCTTAAGTTTTTACTACAGCAAAAATTGCATACACACCTTCAGTGGAAGGGCATGTCGAAGTTAATGGGCTTGGATTATAGCATACAGTATCGGAAGGGCAAGGAGAACAGAGCAGCGGATGCTCTGTCTCGTTGTGTGGAAGAAGGAGCATCTGCAGCCATCACCGCGATCACCCCTGATTGGCTACGAGAGGTCGCGTCCAGCTACGACAAAGGGGAATGGGTCAAAGAATTGTTGGAACAGCTAATTCTGACACCAAACAGCAAGTCAGGTTATGTGTTGAAAAATGGGTTATTACGGTACAAAGATAGAATCATCATTGGGGAGGACCAGGCTCTATGTCACAAGATCCTAGAAACTTTGCATGACTCTCCGGTGGGGGGTCATTCGGGAATCCAAAACACCTACAGCAAAGTTAAGCAACTCTTCTTTTGGCCAGGATTACGAAAAGATGTTATGGAGTATGTCAAAAGCTGTGACACTTGCAACCGATGCAAGCATGAGAACATACACCCTCTCGGATTATTGCAGCCACTCCCCATCCCCGCTCAAGCATGGACCCACATTAGCATGGACTTTGTCAAAGGCTTGCCGAAGTCTGAAGGCAAGGATTGTGTGCTGGTCGTGGTGGATCGGATGACAAAATATGCTCACTTCTTGGGATTAGCACACCCCTTCACCGCCCAAGAGGTGGCACGAGTCTTCTTGGATCATGTTGGCAAACTACATGGGCTACCTCAAGTAATTGTCTCAGACAGAGACAAAATCTTCACCAGTCTCCTTTGGAAAGAACTGATGAAGTCTCTCGGTACCCAGCTGCACATGTCATCCTCATACCACCCAGAGACGGATGGCCAAACAGAACGGACCAATCAGTGTCTCGAGACTTACCTCAGATGCGTCAGTTTAATGCACTCTACCGGGTGGCACAAATGGCTTTCACTCGCACAGTGGTGGTATAACACCACCTCACACTCTTCTCTGAAAATGACACCCTTTGAAGCGCTATATGGCTACAAGCCTCCTCTCTTACCTTTGCGGGACCTCCACAGTCAAGTGGCTACCGTAGACGCTTACTTACTTCAACGGCAACAGTTGTTACAGACCTTACGGGAGGAGTTGGCTACTGCCCAAAATTGCATGAAATAATATGCGGACCAGAAGCGTAGTGAACGAGAATTCAGTGTGGGAGACAAGGTGTATCTCAAGCTGCGACATGCCCAGTTGAAGACCTTGGCGCCTAAGGCCATATCGAAGCTAAGTCCCAAATTTTATGGCCCTTTTGAAGTGATTGGCAAAATCGGACAGGTGGAGTACAAACTACAACTACCAGAAGGGTCGCACATACACCCTGTGTTTCACGTGTCACTCCTCAAACCTTCTTCGGGCGGTCAGCCAGCCAGTTCTACATTACCTACCGTGATACAACCTGTGCGCCTTGATGCGGAACTCGTAGCCATCGTCGATCGAAGAGTCATCTATAGACAACAGGCCCCTATCACCGAGGTGCTGGTTCGCTGGTCCAATTTGCACCCAGAAAACAACACATGGGAATATCTTCCCAATCTGTTGCAACAATTTCCTAAGGTCGCTAGTCTCCTATGAATTACTTGAGGGCAAGTAATGTTTCTAGCGGGAGGGATTGTCACGTGATCAGTAGGTAGGCAAGGATCAGTATGTAAATAAGGAAGAACATAGGGCAATAGAATAATATGTAGTAAGCTGGCCGTTACAGCACATGGGCTGATTTCCGTTGTAACCAATTAGTGGCGCCAAGGCAGGGGCAGTATATAACCAGCCTTAGCGTCCAGAGAAGACAACTTTGAAAAGCATAATTGAATTCATTGTTTCCCTCTCAATTCTCTCTCGTCTCTCTTTCTTCTCTCTTCTTCCTCTCACGTTCTTTCTCCTTACTCTCTTTTCTCTTCCTAATACTTGAGTTTCCTACGCAAGTTCGCTGAATTGCGAAGAAGCACACCTTGTCAGATTCTTCATCTGACATTAATAAAGGAAGATATCGGAGACTAGTGGGTAGACTTTTATATCTATCTCATTTCTCATACAAGGTTGGACATAGCTTATGCCATTGGAGTGGCAAGTTAATTCATGCATGATCCTAGAGAAGAATGTATGCATACTGTCTTTAGAATCCTCCACTATCTTAAGGCATCTCCAGGGAAAGGCATCCTATTCAAGAAAGGTACCAAGATGATTATTAAAGCCTATACTGATACTGATTGTGTTGGATTTCTCATGGATAGAAGGTCCACATTAGGTTATTGCACTTTTTTGGGAGGGAACTTGGTTACTTGGAGAAGTAAGAAATTGAGTGTGGCTGCTCGATTTAGTGTGGAGGCTGAATTTAGAGCAATGGCAAATAGGGTATGTGAACTTCTATGGGTCAATATCATTGTTGAAGATCTCAAGTTAATCAGGATGTCTATTATTCTGCAAAACTGTTGCATGCTTATGCACTCTCCACCTGAGGAATAACTATTACTTTGTTACTGGGGTATAAGTGGCTTATGAGCCATGAGTATGTTTATTTTGTTGCTTCCTAAATAAGCAAGTCTATTTTTTCTTTGAAAATGTGTTTTTTCTTCTACTATTCAGCCCATCTAATTTTCTATTGATCTGATTGCACAACCTGGCAAATATTTCAATATCACCATGCTGGTTTCTTGTTTTTCATTTTTAAGAAATTTGGTAGGACCTTTGTGAACAACAAATAACTTTGATGTTGAAAATATGCAGGCAGGAGATATTACTTCTAGGAAATGAAATTGCGTTCAATGAAGCTATAATGGAGGAACGAGAACAAGGTATCAGAGACATACAAGATCAAATTGGGCAGGCAAATGAAATTTTTAAAGACTTAGCTGTTCTAGTTCACGAGCAAGGAATAGTTATTGGTAAGATACTAAAAACCCACAAAAGTACAGTCCCCTGATATCTCATGTCTAATTGTGCACTTTTGTCTTTGTTCTTTTGAATTGTAACAGATGACATTCAATCAAATATTGAAGCTTCCTCTGATGCAACCACACAGGCTAGAGTACAGTTATCCAAAACGTCCAAAAGCGTCAAATCTAAATGCTCTTGGGTGAGTAATATTATTGCTTTTTTTTTTCTGAAAGCAATTCTCTCTATAAAAGAAGCACCTTAAGCGGATGAATTCCACACAAAAGAAGCTACTTAATCTAATCATCTAAAAACTTCATAGAAGGTTGTAAAGAGAATGAAAAATTGAAAAATCCCCTATACCAAAAGAGAAGGGAAATGGGAATGTTTCCCTTGAGAGAAGCAGGAGAATTTCTAGGATTTTCAAAGATCTTTTATTTCTCTCCCTTCCAATATTCCATGTTAAAATACAAAAAGGAATAGAAAACCAAAAATTCTTCACACCCTTGCTAGGACAAGCCTGACGCTAAGAAAATAAGCATCCAAAAATGAAATTGGCATAATCTGGGCAAAAAAAAGAAATTGCCATAGCCCAGTAGACATCATGAGAGAGGAAGGGAGGGGGAGAGCGAGGCGGGGGTACTCCAAATGTCATAAGCAATTGGACAATTACATTTTTGTCTTCAAGGTGGTTTCTGAGGTTTCTCTGATCTGTTTTGGATCTGTTTTGGCTGGTGAGGTTTAAGGAAGCTTGGATGGGGATTGCTTCTCCTTATGATGGTATTATGTGATCTTCCCAGTTTAATCTACAAGATTTTGAAATTGAGTCCATGACTGTTCTATTTGAATGTTATTGTGAGGTTTAAGGAGGCTTGGATTTGGATTGTTTCTCCTTTCTTATGCTAATCTCTGAGATTTTGAAATTGAGTCAATGACTGTTTTCATTGGATGTTACATGTTTTTCATTTGTCCGGAGAGAGTGTTTTCGATCGAAAGCTGTTTGAGATCCAAAGCCCCTCATAGGGTGGTTGTTTTTATTTGGATTGGACTACATCTTTACGGGGAGTATGATTTTGGAGATTTTTGGTGCTTGCCTCAAGTCAGAATTTGAGGTTGTGCTTGGATAGATGCCGCTTTTTTAATTCTTTTTCACGTGGCATGATAAGAGGGTGTTTAGGATATTGAGATTTGGGAATGTATTTGTACAGTGAAGAGAACTATTCTTGTTTCCCTGTTTCTGGAGTTTAAGGACCTTTCTGCAGATTTTTTAATGTAGTATTGTTTATAGGAAAAGAAATGAAAAAAGAAACTATCTTTATCTTTACCAGAACTTGTTCCAACTTTTCAAGTTGTAGTCACCTTGTAGCCATTTTCAATCCTGTGCACAAAACCTGATATTCTTGAATTGTACAGATGTGATCCTTTTCTTAATCCTTCCCATTATCAAGAAGAGGGTAGGCACATGATTTGCAGAAGCCCTAGGTAAATAAAATTGTTCAATATCGGAGATATTCCTAGATTTCGAGATATAAGTAACCGATCAATCTCTGACATGGTAGAGAACTCTTCCTATTGCCTCATGTAAATTGACCTCCTTCCAGAGGAAGTTCCAATTAAATGCCCCAAGCAATGAACTCAGAAAATTCCATCACTGGCCTACTCAACAAAGAACATTTTGCAATTCATTATGAGAACTGCACCTATTGAAAATCACCTCCACTGCACCATGGATGTGCGCAGAAGTTCATTACATCAGCAGCCACTTCAAATCCTCCCTCCCCCTCCCCCCCAAATTGCACCTAGGATGTGACTAGCAGTTTGATATATGCTGACATCCAGAAGCTCAGACCAAGAATAGAGTTCCTCTAAGGAGACACGAGGATAAGGAGAGGCCCAGATCATTACCTTTGGACTTTGGTTGCAGCAACGTGTAGTTATTTCCTCATCGCTGGAGTTGCAGAGTTAGTACAGAGGCTGGTGCAACTGTTATAGAGTTGTTAAGAGTTCATTAATTGGTTGAGAGGTGGTTAATTCGATTGGGCACTAGCTAGCTGAGCTGGAACCACTTCACTTGTAACCCACTATCCTTAGACCCTCAAATCATTTGTCAAAAATCTCTTTTTCTCTAGACTGAAATTCTCTCTCTTCCCTCTTATTTCTCTTTCCGGGCTTTCTCTTTTTCCACTGTAACTTCCAGGATTTGTTTTTCATTTTCTCTTCATCGGTTCATCCTTGAAGAGGATCCACTTCTCCCTCTCTGTTTTCTGGAGCTGAGCACTTGCTCAAATTGTCCAAGTTTTGCATATATCAAAGTTCCCTGCATTAACAGTTCCTCCCATAATGCTTTATTCAACCCATGGCTTGAGTCTCGTTCCTTCCACCATTGATCACTGCGCACTTCCTCCTACATACACTGCTGAGGTCGCTAGCTCTGATACCAATTGTTAAGTCTCGAGTTTGAGACTTGGGCAATTCTGGGAGAACTGAGAAATTTAAGAGAAGGAGAGGGAGGGAGAATTTGAATCGGAGAGAAAAGATAAAAGAGGGAAAGAATTTAGAAAGGGAAAGATCTGAATGTATTCATTGATAGATCCTATCCTCGGTTTACATTGCCTTTTATAGGCTGACATCCTTGGTTGTTATTGTAACCGATTGCCTACAAGTGGCCTAGGCGGAACCGCCTATCACATGCTACTTTCTGTTATTACAACTCCTATCACATTACAGCTATAGCTATGTATCTGTAGGTTTATTACACTTATGCCATTAGGCGTGTGACATCAGAGAGCTTACTTTGGATCTGAATAAAATTCAAACAGGCTTGGGTTGAAATGAACCGAAAGATAGACATTGAAGTAGACATAACCATATAAAGAAATTGATGTCTTGCCCTAAAAAATATTTATGGAGATATATTTGAAAATGCTAATGGTTTTGGGCTACTTTCCCTGAATTTGAGAGCTCTAGTTTTCTTCTTATTCTCTGTCATATATGATGCATTATAGTCCTTGTATATAGTTTTGATCGTTTTGTACTTTTTTCGTAACAGTGTTGGTGGGCGCTGGCCGTTCTCGTAGTGGTGTTGGTGGTTGTTTTCCTCATCTTGATCATATAGAAACCGAGTACGTGTATGCCTCTGTAGAGTGATGCTGGTTAGACTAATATATATATATATACATATGTATGTATGTATCTTTCTTTTTTCCTTTTTGTGCCTGCGGTTTCTGATTTGTGCTGATGAGATGAAATTGTGTTCTGTGGAGAGAGAGAGAGAGAGAGAGAGAGATTGTGTTATTCATTCAGGACTAGCCTTTTGCCATGCTTCTAGTAAGCATGAACAGAGTGTGCATTTGATGAAAGTTGATGTTTTTGTTGTTTGGATTTGATTCGTCACAGAGGGTGGTGTTGGATGCATGTTTGTTTGCAGCGCAGCATTGCTTGAACTACTAATGAATCTTAGAAGTATTTTGGCCATTACAAGGACCATCAATACCACGGCATTTAATCTCACTATTTGGAGTAGGTTGTGTGAGTTTTACATCTCTTATGCACTAGTCGGAGTAGGCTTTGTGAAATTTACATCTCATATACAAAATTATTACATCTTATACCATATTTAATTATATTTTGTTAATAGAATTTCTAAAATCAGTTTGATCTGCAGTTTGGATGGATCAAAATGGCATCCTTTTGATCTGTATCTTCTCCTCCACTGCTTCTCTGCACACTGCTCTGCTCCTCTTCTCTTTCGCTTTTCTTCCCTTTCCTTTTTCCTACTCCCCTTATTTTTCTGTAGGCTTTCTTCTCTCTCACACACTATTCTATACACGTGAGAGGGGTTAATAACGGTATACAGCGGCGCACCAGGTAGGAGGTACAGTGTATAATGTCCACAAGGAGTTACCTCTACATGAGGGTGAAACTTTCACACTACAGCTGTCATGACTCGAACCAGCATCTTTGTCTGTAATCTACTACCTGACTGCCATTCGTGCTACGCTCGTGGGGCGAAGAGAGGAGAAGGCTTTGCCAAAGAGAAGTGGAGGAAAGAGAAGAAAAGAAAAAAAAAGAAGAGGAGAAAAAAGGGTGGATAAATTTATATATTTGTCTTTCTATTTTTATGGTTTTTTTTTTTTGTGATTAGTTAAATTTTTTTATTATTTTAATTATATATTTATATTTTAAAATTAATTTATGTGTTTTATTTATTTATTTATTTTTTATAACAAGTCGACTTTTTTGTTGTCACATGGTAAGGTGAGGTGAGTTAATTTAATATTTTTTTACACGTTAAGATATAGATTAAATTAATTTAAAAATAAAAATACAGGTATAATTAAAATAATGAATAATTTTAGTTATTATATCAAAAAAGTTAAAATATAAAAATTAAATTAATTTAAAAATATAAGAATAGGAATATAATCGAGGTAATAAAAATTTTAAATTATTATATAAAAAATATGAAAATACATATTTTTCATATGAATTTGGCCCGCGGAGGAGGGGGGGGGGGGGGGAAGAGAAGTGAAGTAAAGCAGTATGTAGAGAAGTGGTGGAGGAGAAGGTATGGATCAAACAGCGCTGGCTTGATCCTTCTAATCAAAACAATGATTCATCCCAATTTTAGATAAAACTGTAGTTTAGACTGAGTTTAGGAATTTTGTCTCGTTAATTATGCATAATTTTAAAAATAAATATAAGTTACCCTCAATATTCTTAAAGTTTGATAAAAATACAAACTCGAATGATTTATTAGAAATATCATGAATTGTGCATCACTTTTCTTTCTTATTATAATAAAACATTTGTTAATTTTTTAAAATACTTAGTTTATGTATATTTATATTTAGAAAGAATATGTTTAGTTTATACTTTTATTTACAAAATATGTATATATTTAACCCAATTTATATACAAATACATTTTCAATAGATATATTATATATTTATATATATATATATGTTAGTTTTAAATTTTTAAAAATTAGAAACAAAATAGTCAATCCAAACAATCTGTTAATAGTATAGTGTTTTTATCATTTATAATAAGCTAATAATGTGTATTTTTTTTGTCAAAATTTTGAAAATATTAAGTGTAATGTACTAAAAAATAAATATAAATCTTTTCAATATTTCTACTTGCTAATTGTTAGTTACTAATCAATTTTAATGTTTGGGTTCAGATAATTCTTAAAATTATCGCTTTTACATAATCCTTTGTCGTTCGTGCTCTCAATTTCGACAGAAAAAATAAATGTGAAAATTTTATCTCACTACGTAAAACAAAAAATTGAACTTACGACCTACAACCTATTGATGTGAATTCCACTTTATCATGTCAGGGTTAGGTTTAGATAGTTCTTTCTAGATAAGATAAAAGGAAGATAAGATAAAGGATGAAGCTCAAGCTTTCAGCATCATTCAGGCATCCCATAGGATTTAAGTGACATTACTTGCTCCATTTCCCTCTAAATACAGCACTACACATCTCAATTTAATATCAAAATAAATAAAGGCATATCAGTGAATTTATACCTGTTTTGACAACTGATCTAACTACATATTAACCAGTGAACAAAAACGCGGCCTAGGCGGCCCCTGGCCGCCGCGAATAAGGCCAAGTCGGCCACCTTAGGCGCCAGCCCGGCTAATTGGTACCGGGCGGCGCCTAGGCGGCCAAGGCGGACGCCTAGGCCGCGTGAATCGTCTGGCCAAGGCGGACGCCAAGGCGGCCAAATCGACCACGTGAAGCGCCTGGGCCGCGCGAAGTGCCTGGTATAAATTGATTAGAGTTTTGGACTTTTGGTTGCTTACCCGTTACCCCTTTCCCTCCTCGGTTAATATTTCTCTCTCGCGCGTCGCCGTCGCCTCTCTCGTTCTCGCGCACGCCGCCACTGTCTCCTCTTGTAGTTGCAGCGTCGCCGTCGGCCCGTCACCACCGTCTCGTGCTCGCACACGGCCACGCCAAACTCTGGTTGTCTCTTGCTCTTGCACTTCACCTTCTTCACTCGCCGTCGCCACCACTCGCAGCTTCAGCTTCACCTTCTTCAGTCGCCACCGTCTCCTCTTGACGGTTGTCTCTTGCTCTTGCAAGTTGCAGCAGCTTCAGCCTTCATCTTCTTCAATCTTCAATCGCCACCGTCGCCTCCTTCGGTAAGTAAGTAGTTGCTACTGCTTGCTGTTGCCTCTCGCCATTTTATTTTTTTTTTATTTTTCTGTTATTTAATTTAGTATTTAACTATTTATATTAATATTTGATTATTTGTTATTCAAATATTAATTAATTATTATTATTAATGTATTTAAAAAATTAATATTTGCAACTTACAAGCAAGCAACAAATGCAGCAAGCTGCCTTTGTTGCTGCTTACTGTTGCTACTGCTTGGGCTATTGTTAGTTTTTGGCTTTGTTTGTTTGTTAGCTGGTTAGCCTAATTGTCTATTTTAATTCAATTATTCAATGTCAATTTACTCAGGAAAAAAAAGAAGAAAAAAGGAAGTCATGTCAGATGGAATTGGGAGTACGGAAGCATCGTCTGATGCCGCCTCAGTTCTTAAAAGAAAATCAAATGATGTCGGATGGGAGTATGGAATGTTAATTAATCCAAAGAACATGGATAAAGTTAAATGTAAGTTGTGTGGTAAAATTATGTCTGGAGGAGTTTATAGAGTCAAAGAACACATCAGCCACATTTTCGGAAATGTTTCTGCATGTCCAAAATCTTCTCCGGATGATAAAGCTAAATGCAAGAATGCTATTGCTGAGGCAAAGAGTAAGAAGAAGAATAAGAAGCAGGAGGAAGATATGATGAGATCCTCGATTAATATTTCTAACAAGGGGAAAGGGGTGGATGATGAAGATGAATTGAAAGAGTTAGGGAGTACAAAAGCGCCTCGTACTCTTGGCCCTATGGATAAGTTTGCAAGCTCCATTAGTCCTGAAATTTGTTTGAGTTCGAGAATGACGCAAAAACAACAAAATATTAGTGATGCATTGTTTAAAGAGAGAACACAGACTGTACAAGGATATTGTGCTAGATGGGTGTACGAAGCTGGTATACCTTTCAATGCTATTGATCATGATAGCTTCAAGTTGTTTGTTGAGGCGGTTGGTCAATTTGGGCCGAGGTTCAAACCTCCTAGTCAATACCAGTTGAGGGAACCGTTATTAAAGGAAGAGGTTGACAGAATGAAAGACTTACTGAAGAAGCATGAAGAAGAGTGGGCACAAAATGGGTGCTCTATTATGACAGACGCTTGGACAGACAGAAAAAGAAGAAGCATCATGAACCTATGTGTTAATTCTAGTATGGGTACTGCATTTCTTTCTTCAAAAGAAGCATCAGACGAAGCACATACAAATGAACTCATATTTGAGTATGTGGACAAGTGCATTGAACAAGTTGGGGCACAAAATGTCGTCCAAGTAGTAACCGACAATGCTGCCAACAATATGGGAGCGGCAAAATTATTGAAGCTGAAAAGGCCAAATATCTTTTGGACATCATGTGCTACTCACACCATCAATTTGATGCTTGAAAGTATTGGAAAAATGCCAAGATATAAGAAAGTCATTGATCAGGCAAAAAGTTTGACAATCTTCATTTATGCACACCATAAGACCTTGTCCTTAATGAGGTCATTTACGAAGAAGAGGGATATAGTGAGACCGGAAGTCACTAGATTTGCTTCTTCTTTTCTTACTTTGCAGAGTTTGATGGAGAAAAAGACTCAATTGAGGTCAATGTTTACCAGCTCTGAATGGGAGGAGTGTAAATGGTCAAAGAATGTTAAAGGAAAAGCAGCATATGCTACTGTGATGAGCATTGCTTTCTGGAATGGTGTAACTTTATGCCTTAAGATTTTTGCACCTTTGGTGAAGGTGCTTCGAATTGTTGATGCAGATAGAAAGCCTTCTATGGGTTTTTTATATGGAGAGATTAAGCAAGCAAAGGAAGATATTAAGCAGGCCCTAAATAATCTTGAGAAAAACTATCAGCCTGTTATAGAGATTATTGAAGCAAGGGTGAAAGATAGGCTAGATAGTCCATTGCATTTGGCGGCTTACCTTTTGAATCCCTACTTCCTTTTCAAGAATAAGACTATATATCTTGATAATGAAGTGATGGATGGGTTTTTTAATTGTGTGGAGATGTTTTATCATGGTGATGATCATTTTGAATTGCAAGGTCATGTCATAAATGTTGAGTTGCCGAAGTATACTCGTAAAGAGGGAGCTTTTGGAAAAGTGTGGGCAGCTCAAGGTTGTGCAAAAAATGATGACAATTATAATCCAGGTATAAAATTCCTTTAATCCTTTTCTTAGTTCCTAATAGGCTAATATGTATTAGTGTATAAATTTGTTTACTTTATACTTGTTAACTTATGTAGTTACATGGTGGATGACTTATAGAAATCAAACTCCAAACTTGCAACGAATGGCAACAAGAATGCTCTCGTTAACCAGTAGTTCATCTGGTTGTGAAAGAAATTGGAGCACTTTTGAAGGGGTTAGTGCATATGAAAATATGAACTATATTTCTTTAATATCAATAACTTATCTGTCATTTAAATTGAAATTACTTTTATTTTATTTATGTAGATACATACGAAGAAAAGAAATAGATTGGATGTGCATCGATTGAACAATCTTGTCTATGTCCAATTTAATGCAAAACTGATGAACAAGCAAAAGAGGGAGAAGGAAAGAAATGTTGATGTGTTGTTTGCTAGTGATGCCAGCAATGCACAAGGATGGATTGTTGAAGGAGGAGATGATGAAGAAATTGAACCTGGTACGGGGCTTACTTGGGAAGTGATTGGTGAAGCATCCGGAGCAGACGAGATGCTTCAACCTCGAAGAAGTTCTAGGATGAGAGAGCTTCATGAAGATGATTTTCAATCAGAAGAAGAAGAAGAAGATGAGCAAGAGCTCAATGAATTTGATTTTGAATCTGATGAAGATCATGTATTGGAAGAATATGGAGAGGAAGAATTCCAATTAGATAGTTAGATACTTAGATTCTTCAAATATGGTTTATGTTGCATTATTGTTGCTTTTGTCTTATTGAAGTTTGAACCTAGAACTAATCTACAACAATTGTTTTCTCATACTTAAGTCTATATTTCACGTATCATTCCATTATTGTTGTATTCTTGGTTTATGTTGCATTATTGATGCTTTTCAACTTTGATTTAATTGAAAATAACATCAAATTACATCACAAAGTTAAAAAATAAAAAAAAAATAGCAGTTTTCCTAGGCCCCGCCTAGGCCCCCTAGGCGCTAGGCCCCAGCCTGGCGCCTGACTAGCGCCTAGCACCTTTTAGAACACTGATATTAACCCTTGATTCCACAATATATTTGGACCCTTTGGATAGGCAGGCCAAGGAACAAGCATCTCTGCCCAAAAATCCCAGTGGCAGGTGCCTCAAAGTAGTGGGCTGTCCTACCATCCACTGAACATGTTATAAAATTGGGAGTGTCACTATTCTACATCAATCTATCAACTGTATCATACAACAACAATTCAAATCATCCAGTCAAAGCAACCCTGCTAAAATTGCTTGCTGGATTTGTTATTTTTTGTGCCAAAAACCTTGTCTTGTAATTCTGTCAAGCCTGCTAGGCCAAAAATACAGTGGTCAAGGAGTAGTAGGTAAGATTGGTTGGCCAAAACAAAGTTGGTTGGACGGTAAATACATTGATGTTTGATAACATTTTAAAATCCCAGCTGCTGCAAGGACAAGCATGCTGAAAAAGATAACCCTAAAGTGAAAAAAGGGGGGGTATATGCTCAATTATCAAATATGCATTTCTTGTTTTTCCCTGGGAAAGTATTAATGGATAGGTAAGATTAAGCTAACATAAATTAGAATGAAAAGCGGCAAAACTGAGACTTAAACTAGACACCAGCCTGCTTGGACACGGCTCAGTTCAGAAAACAAATCATTGAACAAAACCCATCCATCATTTGTCCAGGGGGGCAGGGAAGGGGAGAGAGAGAGGTGGATATAACTCAAGGGCAGATCAGGGGGGCTTCATAACAAACATCAAGTTCACCAGCCTTTATGCCTCCCATACAATAAGAGTTACCGGAATTAAAAGAAAAAAAGTAGTAATTTGTCTATTAAGTCAGAAAAAAAGTAGTAATTGTCTATGAAGGAGTAATCCCTGAAACCTTCATTCTGAGAGAGACTCTAACCCGTGTGAGGATATTTTCCGTTATATTATGGAATGACACTAACGGCAACCCATCGGGAGGATTACTATACTTTATAGAGTCAGTCAATAACTCTAAAATATACCACAAGAACAACATTCAAACAAACAAGAAAGGAGATGATGAAGAGCCCTTCCAGCACATAAGCTTAACATTTTGGCTACTTCTCGAGACAATGTTAATGAACAGGATGAAAAAAAATACAAATCACCTTGAAGGTAACAAGGTTACATTCAGATTTTTGCATTTAAATATAGGCCAAATGACCTAGAAGGTTAACTACACAGCAGTGGAGATGTACTCGGACATGATTTGCACTCAAAACTTCCTGTCAATTGTAAATTCAAATGCATTCCTGTAAACCTCTCAAGTGCATCTAATCATATCATTGAAATCTGAATGCAAGCAATTGGTTCTAAAACTAAGCTACAATCTACATGAAACTAGGCCTGAAAACACCTCAATCCAATCACAAACTATGAGCAGTTTAAAAGTAAAATAAAATCCTAATGCATCAATTAGATTGGGCAGTGCTTGTGGAACTTATGAATAAGCTATATCATCAATTGTGGAACTCTTATAACAGAGAAAATTAAGAGACAAGGGCCCATAAAGGTCAAACTGAGACAGGAGATTACTTCTATTTATCAGACTAAGGATAAAAATGTTGTCTGACAGATGATCAAGTTCATCAACCAATAAAAGGACTAATTTGTTCTGTGTACACTAGAGGGCAAAAACCCTCGAAGACTCAAAGGGGCTACAAACAATGCTAAAGTCATTAACAAAAAATGGAGACAACAGCTTCTTCAAATCATTACCACAAAACTTTCTGCATAACAAAGCAATACCACAAAAACCGTCCGAGTAACGATGCAGGAAAGAGGAGGCTGTAAAAGATTCCAAGAGCTATCAAACTGAACAGAGAGGGAAAAGAGAAGCAGAGAGTCAGGCCTGGGTGCCGGTCATAGCCTTCATCTGTATGTGATTGGAGGGGTGGTCGGAAGTCCCCGTCGGCAAGGCCTCGTAAGAGCCGAACCTCCTGACTCCGATGGACCTGGAAACAGCAGCATAGGCGATGAGGACGATGAAGATCACGAACATGACGTGGACCACGAAAACCAGATCGAGAATTGCGACGGCCCGAAGCTTGGAATCCTCCAAATCGCACTTGGTGGAGCCCTCCACTCCTGAGACAACGTCCAGCAGCTTGTGGCAGCCTTCGGGAATGAAGGCGTCGACCTGGAGGGAGAGCCCCGTCTGCAGCGCCCAGAGGCCCTGAAGGAAGACGGAAGCCCCGATGCCGACGTCCGCCACGAACAGCCTCGGATGGCAGGCTAGGACGAGGCAGAGGGCGGCGGAGAGGGCGGAGATGCGGCCGGAGACGGAGTCGCACTTCGCCTGGAGATCTGAGGTCTGGACGGAGGAGGCGGAAGATGAAACGGAGTACTGGAGGAAGAAGACGCCGGCGGCGAGTCCGAAGAAGAGATCCGGCGGGACAGGGAGAAGAGAAGTGGTCGTCTCTGAGACGAGGAGAGCGATGGAGAGTAGGAGGAAGAGGAAGATGACGCCGGCGGCCAGGAGAGAGGTGAAGAGGTGGACAGGCGTCCGGCCCTTCAGAAGCGGATCGGAATCCGCCGAGACTATGGTTTGGTGCACAAAGGCGATGACAAGGCAAACGATTAACAGATACAACTGGAGATGCCTGAGGCGCTGCGACGAGGAGAAGGAGAGTGGATGGTAGGGTTTGGCGAAGTAGTCGCGCGGCGACTTGAGGTGGTCCCTCGTGGCGCAGATCAGGTGGTAGAAGCCGAGCGACATGAGCGCCGACGAAGAGAAAATGTGGTAGATTAGGGCAGCCATTATTATGACAATGTTTGGCAGAAGCAGAAGCAGAAACAGAACCCCCGGCGGCAAGAAGGCCCTTTCGGATCGGAAGAGATTCTAGATTCTAGAGAGAGCGATCGATGGATACGCAGCGGTGGCGGTGGCGGTGGCGGTGGTCTTCTTCAACCTTCTTCAGATGGTTGTGTTGTGAAGGGCAAGTCAATGAGGAGGAGGAAACGCAGCTGCTCTGCTTCCTTCATTCCTCAATCCTCCTTCCTTCCCCGTTGCTACTGAATCAATTTTTGTGTCGTTACCTTATTATTATTATTATTATTATTATTATTAAGTTAATTAAAATTATACTTTTTTATAGAAACGGATAATAGTGATATTTTTATGAATATGACACCGCTATATTATTATAATTTTGTTTAGTCCCAAATGCATAAATCGAATGATCGGACAAGCGATATATTAAATTTATACTAGTAAGTTGTGAGTTTAATTTTATTTTACATAATAAGATAAAATTTCACATTTATAATTTATCTCTTGTATAGAAATTGAGCATACAAGTGGTAAGGGTCGCGTAAGAACGATCATTTCAAGTCTTATTTTGTTTAGATTATGTGATATTGTGCTATATTTCAAAAATAAATTTAATACATAATTTTTATAAATAATAATTATTTAAAATTATCAATAATTCACTACACCTAAAATTATTATGAATTTTATTAATTTACAAAGGTTATTTGTTGTTATACATATTTTTCACACCACGTCTTATAGATTAGACTCAGTTCAATAAGTCAACCCAATCGCTTAAAACCCAGTAGACCCAACCTAGCTTGTCAGGACAAGTTCATACATTGCTAAAATCCGAGTTCAGATCGCGAAACCAAACGAGCTCCTAGCAAGCTCTCAGCAAGACTTCCAGCGAACTCTCAGTGATATACTCAACAAACTTCCAACAATGCTTTTAGTTCATTGGTCTAACCGTTTAGCTCACTAGTCTAATCCTTCAGTTTGAATAGACAATAAAACTGCTGAACAATTGAAGACAGGGACCTACTCACTTTATCTGAGGCAAGCCCGTTTTCTCATAATAAGGATCTCACTCTCAGTTTTATACAAATGATAATGATAACTTATCTCCCATTATATCATCTTTATATTTTTATATTTTGTGTAATTGTAAACACCCCTTATTATAAATAGGGGTCAAAAATATCATTAAGTGGAGAGAACAATAAGAATAATTACATACTGTGACTCTACCAGAATATTTAGAGAACAGTCGTGGAGTAGGCATTGTCCACATAAAAAATTCTTTGTATTCGTTCTATTTTATTTTTCTTCCTTACATTTTAACTTATCTATTCATTGCGGGCTTATAAATCACGATTGGTTGAATTTGAATGTTGACATTTGTCAAATTTATTTATAAGTATACCATTAAAATATGTGTTGCACGATACTTTTAACATCTCAAGGGTGGTTAGTGATATTTTTAAAAATATAAGAATAGTCAATACATTCTAACAAAACTTTAGAGGTATTTGTGGGTGAAATTACCATTTATTTTGTCATTTAAGAAAATATCTAATTTGTCAAGTCAATTATTATATTTAAATTTTTTAAATTATTATAAAAAGGTTCCAATATATGATGTTTCAATTTTTTAATTAAAGTTTATAAGTTATAAGATTTTTAAGTTAATAAAGTATTTAAATAAAATATGTTCAAAGTTATTAGTTACGTAGTTTTATTTTATATTTGGTGAATTTTTTTTATAAATTATAAAAAGTTATAAAAACCATGTTCGTGACCTATAATTTAAATATTTAACAAATCTTGTTTTATAACTCATTATAGAATATATTAACTAATTGTTATAATAAACTTGAGAAAAAAATGTTAATTTTATGTCAATTAATGCATAAATGTCACAAATTACCTTGAGATTTACCTAAATTACACTGTTTACCCTTTTATTTTTTAAAAATGACACAAGCCTCCATTGCCATTAATTGAGTATGAGAATTGACGAATTTACCCCTATATTTAAATTACTTATTCTATCCTCCCTCTTATCTTTTTCCCCTCCACTCCCATCAATTTTTCTTTCCCTGTCATTTAGTGCACAAGCTAAAAGTTCCACGACAACCATATTGTTCCTTCTAGTTGAAATGTCTTTTATTTTTTTTTTCTCTCATCATTTATCTTTGTGTTTTCATTTTCTTTTTTTTTTACCAATTTGAAACTAAACCCTATTGGTAATCAGTAATAAATAAGATTGTCCTTTTCTAAGAGATTGCAACAAAAGAAGGGAAAAGAAAACAACAATAATAGTCTTGTTTTATGATAATAGTGATTCTTTTCAAACGAGTCTTTCTCTTTTTTGTTTGAATCTAACTCTCTCGTTATCACTCATTTCATATTAAAACTGAGGGAACTGGGTTTTTGTTCGATAGATTTTGCGATAGTTTCTTTCTTTCTTGGATTTTGGTCATTTAGGTTCGTATAGGAACTTGGATTTAGGTCCAGATCTAGTAAGTCTTCAAATTTGGTTTCGATTACTAGATCTACAAGCGTCAGAATTCAAAGATGAACTATTAGACTTAGATTTCTAGGTTTAACAATTCATTTCTTCTAGGTTTGACTGTTAGAACACAAATAATAGGGTCCAGAAAGAGCCATGGAGTTTTTTTTATTTTTTATTATTGACGTTGACAGTCGGATGGTTAGAGATAAGGAGAAATCACATATTTCTCTCCATCTATGTCTTTTTCTCAGGTGGGGGGTTTCCTGAAATTTTAAAAAATTTAATGACCATTACTTAACTACAGGGGATTTAATGTTTTCTAGTACATATATATAGTCAACAGATGTCAATGGCTTTTTGAAAATATAAGGGTGGTAAGTCCAATTTAGACAAATCTCAGTTGTGGTTTCTAAAATTTATACTTAATTAATAGATATACGAAACAAATATATATATATATATATTTATATAACTTGATAATAAATTAAAAATTAAAAAAATTGAAAAATCCCTATGGGTTTTACCTATGATTAACAAAATGACCTAAACCCGTTTCACCCCACGATCAATGGCAGTCAAAGGTCATTAATTGAGCTGGTGAGCCGCTCTTAACATTGCCTAAAATCACTAATTAAGAATGGTTATTAAGTTTAAAAGACTAATAAATGAAAAATTAAATTTTTTTCTAGTTGATTACTAGCTAGTGGCATTGTGGTGCCACGGGAGCCTCATTCATAAATTAATGATTAATGTGACACAAATGCATTCAAAGAATTGATTTTCTAACAATATCTTCGAAATACGAAATGATGGCTATGAATTTATTTTTAATTTTTAACCTTTTATTTTGGTTGCACAATTATAATTTGTCCCCCCCCAAAACCCTAGCTAGGTGGTATCTCGATCGATGCGAAATTAGATGGTGACAACACTTTGGTAGGTGTGTGGTCTCCGTCTCTCTCATGAAGAAAAGCAAAAGGGAACAAGGAAAGGGGAAGAAGGCTACCAGTCAAGTTAGCTAGAGATAATTGGAGACGAACCATAGGGCAGATGTTGATGATAAATCTTAAGATTCTGGGCAAACGCATATTACATTTGCAAACTTATTAGCAATTTCTAATCCTGGGTACA
Source organism: Diospyros kaki (assembly GCA_036245055.1). Taxonomy (NCBI): domain Eukaryota; kingdom Viridiplantae; phylum Streptophyta; class Magnoliopsida; order Ericales; family Ebenaceae; genus Diospyros; species Diospyros kaki. Next base: position 40,806,107 of record BSEG01000016.1, read on the forward strand.
TCTCATAATTTACTCAGAAAACCAACAAGTCTAGCTAGATTCATTCACATGAGAGAGAGAGAGAGAGAGAGAGAGAGAGAGTGAGAATTTACGTTTTTCTTGCAGTGCTCAAAACATGAACCAGAAATGAAAATGGAAGAAAGCAAAACTCAAACCCACCCTTTAACGTGAACAGGCTAGCTAGAGAGGTTGTGGCGGAGGAAAGAGCGGTTCATCCTGAAAAGATTGCTGCTTCTGCATCTTTAACTCGCGGCGGATCCTTTCTATGAACAAGTCAGCCTGCTCATCAATCCCCTCCAGCCTTCTCATCCCTTTCTTCTTCCCCACAAGCTCTTCTTTCTCTTTCTCTTTCGCTTCCGCTTCCTCTTCCTCTTCTCTCTCTTTCCGGGAGTCGATCTCCTGGAGTTGCTCAGCAACGGCGACTGCTTCTTCCGGTTTCAGCACCTCTGTGTGCGCTGGATTGGCCACCGTCCACGAGTTACTGACGTTCTGGTCGACGTAGAGTTGGTGGTCGTCAGGCGGCGGCAGCGGCAGCTTGGGCTGGTGGCCGAGCAAGGCGTGGAGCCTTTTGGTTAGGGCGGCCAGCAGTGTCTTTTTGTCCCGGCTGAGCAGGGAGAGGATTATCAGCTCAGTTTTCAGGGCGCTTGTCTTGTTCTTCATCCTCAGTGTCAGCGACGATTTGGCTTTTGTCACTCCTTCCATCGCTTCCCCCATTCTCTCTTCAACAATCTGTATATCTCTCTCCTCTGTAGCTTATATAATTAGATTCTTCTTCATCTTTCTTGTGTTCCTTTATCTACTCGAAGATGCCCAAGAAGGTCCCGGGTAGGTGAGGGAACCCGAAGGAACTAGAGTGACAAATTATTAATTAAAGTAACTCACTATTAATAAAAATTAAATTGTCACTACTGTCACGTTATTTTGATAATACTTTTCTATAAACCTTATGTTTGAAAATAATGTGTGGTTTCTCTCATGATCAAGAAAAGCAAAAGGGAACAGGGAAAAGGGGAAGAAGGCTACCAGTCAAGTTAGCTAGAGATAACTGGAGACGAAACCATAGGGCAGATGTTGATGATAAATCTTAAGATTCTAGGCAAAAGCATTTTACATTTGCAAACTTATTAGCAATTTCTAATCCTGGCTACATCTCATAATTTACTCAGAAAATCAACAAGTCTAGCTAGATTCATTCACATGAGAGAGAGAGAGAGAGAGAGAGAGAGAGAGAGAGAGAGAGAGAGAATTTACGTTTTTCTTGCAGTGCTCAAAACATGAACCAGAAATGAAAATGGAAGAAAGAAAGCAAAACTCAAACCCACCCTTTAACGTGAACAAGCTAGCTAGAGAGGTTGTGGCGGCGGAAAGAGCGGTTCATCCTGAAAAGATTGCTGCTTCTGCATCCTCAACTCGCGGCGGATCCTTTCTATGAACAAGTCAGCCTGCTCATCAATCCCCTCCAGCCTTCTCATCCCTTTCTTCTTCCCCACAAACTCTTCTTCTTCTTTCTCTTTCTCTTTCGCTTCCGCTTCCTCTTCTCTCTCTTTCCGGGAGTCGATCTCCTGGAGTTGCTCAGCAACGGCGACTGCTTCTTCCGGTTTCAGCACCTCTGTGTGCGCTGGATTGGCCACCGTCCACGAGTTACTGACGTTCTGGTCGACGTAGAGTTGGTGGTCGTTAGGCGGCGGCGGCAGCTTGGATTGGTGGCCGAGCAAGGCGTGGAGCCTTTTGGTTAGGGCGGCCAGCAGTGTCTTTTTGTCCCGGCTGAGCAGGAAGAGGATTATGAGCTCAGTTTTCACGGCGCTTGTCTTGTTCTTCAGGCTCAGTGTCAGCGACGATTTGGCTTTGGTCACTCTTTCCATGGCTTCCCCTATTCTCTCTTCAACAATCTGTAAATCTCTCTCCTTTGTACCTTATATAATTGGATTCTTCTTCATCTTTCTTGTGTTCCTTTATCTACTCGAAGATGCCCAAGAAGGTCCCGGGTAGGTGAGTGAATCCGGAGGAACTAGAGTGAGAAATTATTAAAGTAACTCACTATTTATAATAAAAATTGTCACTACTGTCACGTTATTTTGATAATACTTTTCTATAAACTTTATGTTTGAAAATAATGTGACCACTCCTAATTTATTTATTAGAATGTGTTAAACATTTACTATTTTTTAATTTGTTGGCTTATTTTTGAAAGTATAGAACACTCCTTTAGGACTTCTTTTTGGTTTGCTTGCTCTGAGACGAGAGGAATATAAACAAGAAAAGATGTGTCACAGAAAAGCCGGGTACGTAGGGTTGCCTTTTGAGCTTCTGCTCCCCTGTTTATACTCCCACAATTATGTTGTTTGGTACTAGAGTAGTTTCCCAATGCAAAAGAAATGGCATAATTCTTCTTTCTTTTCATAAGTCTTAATTATATTTAAATGGAATGTTGTTAGATAGGAACCTAAAATATCAAATATTCTCTTGTAAGAGTAGGACCCTTGTATGTTAGAATATACTCCAATAGTTAAGTTAGTATTCGATATTGATAAGAAGAGCACTAGAGTAACTATTGAGTGAATTTCAAAGTATTTGTGTGTACCTTTCTAGAAATGTACCATTATATATATAGTTTGATATCATTAAAAGGCGAGAGAGATCCTTGTCGAGATTAAATTTTTATGAATCCCATGCATAATTCCTAGTAATGATCGGCTTGGGATCCTTGCATCAAGTAGAAGAGTATTCCAGAAGTAGGCGATTTCTTTGACAGAATGGGAAGGAGAGTGACACATAATATCTTCTGATGTTAAAATGACACATGTTATTATTTTTATAATTAGCTCACTACAAAGAGAAATATAATTTAAGAACCAACAATCACGCTTAATGGGAGAAGCACAATTGTAGTAGCAATGATCTAAACACAACTTTGGATTATCAATATAATAGTAAAGTTAAGATATTTTGAATTAAAGTTTGTGGGGGTGTTTTTTAAATTTTATTTTAAATAATAATATAGTTAAAGGTTCATATCCAAAGAATGAAGTACTTTATTTTTGTCTTTTGTCTGTGCAAAACTCCATGGTTTATATAGTACACAAACAAATATTTTATACAAAATAAAGGATCCACATCCACTTACATGCAATTACAAAAACGTAACAATCATACCATTTAATTTTTATACAAAAATTTAATATATAACATCAATCAATACATCGTTTTCCTACTTCAATATTTCAACTTTATAATATGAATTAGAAAATATTTTTTTTTGATGTTTTCTAATTTTTTTTTTTTGAAAATGAACACTATGATTGTTAGAACATCTTTAAAGATTAAAAATTAAAAAAAAATATTTTCTAAAACTAAACAAGAAATAAAAATTTCAAAACCTGTGTCTTGTTATCATTTAACCACGGCTTCATTGATTAGAATAAAAGTTACTTGGCAGCACGAAATTGGAAGACAGGTGGTCTTGGCTTTGCTCTTTATGGCAGTTCGCCCACTCCACCAAGGAAGAAAAAGTGGAGGAAAAAGAGAAAAGAAAAGAGAAAGAGACGGCAATTTGGCAATCAAAGTTGTTTGTATTAGATTTCCATGATTTTGTGGGGGCATCCGACAGATGCATGAAAGGCTCTCTCCATCACCAACAAAAGTAGCACTTGACATATGTTAATGGTTTTAATTAATTAGGTTACTTCAAAAATGAATTAGTTTAGTGTTCCCATTTGGCGCTTTCTTAATTCGAATTCTGCAAGTATCCATAATTAGGCTTAGATTAATTAGATTATAATGATCTCTTTTCACTTTACCTTTGCTTTAGACATTTTGTTTAGGTGATTGTGGCATAATCTAATAAGTTGAAATGAAATCTAAGCATATATGTGTGTGTGATAATGGAATTTGAAATCGATTACAACATATTTGTCTCAATGTAAGCACTTGCAAGAAAAAGAAAGACTAGTTCTCTTGGTATAACTTTTGATGTGCATGTCAGTATAATAAATGAGTAATAAATGTGTTAGGAATACTATGAGTCTCGTCATTTATTAATGAGAGTTTTACCCTTTTAGGTGAAAGGAGTTGGGATATCTCGAGTTATCTCTGAGATTTTTTAGCTCGATGACCTTGAGCTGGAGGTGAATTTAATAGAAATAATAGAGACAACATCGGTTTTGGATTCTCCTAATTAAAAGAAGAGTGTTGAGATATTTTGAGTTATCTTCAATACTCTCATGCTTAGTTTTCTCAAGATGGTAAAGAGTTTATCGGACTAGATAAAGATAATGCTAGGTCTAGATTCTTCGAAAATGAGGTGAGCTTCATAGTGGTAATACAGGTTTTTAATTCTTCGAAGATGAGATAAATCGAGATATTTGAAATTATCTCTAATATATACTCTCATGTTTGGTTATCTAGGGTTGATGGAGAGTTTCTTGGACTAGATAGAGACAAAAACTTGGCTCAGATTCGTCTAGATGAGGATTAAGAGTCAAATGTTGGTGTTTATCATCCAAAGTTTAGCTGGATGATGGGTCACGTATCATCTCCTTGACGCTTGTCAACAGGTACATGTGGATGAATGAGATTGATCAATATTCAGGAATAGGTTAATGATTTTTCTTTTTCAGGGTACTGGGCGGCCATGACCCAGCCCTCTCACCCCTCAAATTTTTTAAAAAGCCCTTTTAGTATATACTATGAATAAAAGAAAAATTAGGAATTTTACTATTATTCACATTCAAATTTCTGAAAACCCCTTTTAATAATAATAATAATAATAATAATAATAATAATAATAATAATAATAATAAAGAACATTACAGTTTTTTAGGGCATTCTCTGAGATAAAAGAAGGGAATAATTCTTTGGTGTTGAGAGATGGGCATGAAGTCAGGCTTTGATGGAAATATTGTTGGTAGATTAATTTCTTGATTTTGTTATTAAATCCACTGTATTTGGGGGAGATTAATGAAAGTTGAGTCTTTTTGGATGGTCAAATTCCTAAGGTTTCAGTTTTGCCTTCTCAAGTTTTTGTTTTATTATTTGAATGTATGGAATCTTATTATTAGCCCACAAAAAGAAGAAAAAAAAAAATAAAGAGAAGGAGAGCATAAAAGTTTATGTCGGAGCCATAATTTTTTTTTTTTTGGGGGGGGGGGGGGGGGTTTGGGGTGTTTGAGGGTAGGGTATGTTTGGAATATGTACATATGGAGATCTACTGGGAGGGACCTTGCATAGTTACATTGAATCTAGCTCAAGTCTAAAACTCTAGAGAGTATACAACATGACGACATGACACCTACTAAAAACCAAATGCCTAAGACACAGAGAGACCAAATTAGAAAACTACAAACTAGGACCAGACTTGTGTACTGCTAGGAAGGAACTGAAATTTGAGGTGTACTATTAAGCCAAGCCCGCAAGGGAACATGCACTAAGCTATACATGCTCAGGTTCAATACTCTTTCGAGCAAAACTGTGACAATGCCATATACCTAGCTAGGACAAACTGAACCAACCAAACAACCAAGAAATCAACCAACAAAACATCGAAAGACAAACCACACAGAATGAGAACAAACAAAGCCCGTGGCATCTTTATGCTAGAGCCCTTAGCATCTTCTTGTTGAAACCATAAAACTAGCTGAACCTGGTGATAGATAGCAAATTCAAAGAAGAGTAACATGAGACCTTCAAATGATGGTCATCATTACGAGAAAAAGGCAAGTGGATTTGGACCAAAACAATTAATTATCTGCAAAAATGCAAAAAATCGCAGAAAACAAAACACTGAAGGCGATTAGTGATTGAGCTTTGGCTCGCGTCCCAAATTTATGGCTTCAAATGAATACCATCCATAGGAAGCTTTGGGTTGATAAAGGCTAGCACAAGCTTCATTTCATGTACAAGACTGTATACAGTTTATCTGATTTAAAGACTAGAGTAAGATGACCAGCAGGAAGTAGGCAAAGTATCAAGTAAGATCACTCCTGTATCGTTACATACCCGATTGCACTTTATTGTAAAAATGAGTATGTAGACCCACATAAGGGGAAACAACTGCTTACCATCATTTATAGAATTATTGACCATGCAGTATAAACAAAATACATCTGCAAACTAGGCTAAAGAGAAATAATATATTGTTTGAAATTCCACCAATTACCTGCTTACATCACCTTTGTCCCAAACAACTTGTTACGCTTTGGTCTTTGTTTAACCTTCATCTTCCTACCTCCGCTAGATGATCACTTTCTCATCCCCAAGTTCGCAATTTGGATCGACCTTCTTATTTTTAGTTGTTGCAATGCTTCACCAACGCTTGTTAGAAACCCCAAAAAATTGTTTTTACGTTTGAGAATCCCTACAAGAGTTAATCTTCAAGGCCTTTCCCAATGGCCCAACCACTACATAAGCTTCCTTTGTTGGGATGAGGGTGAGGCTGGTGTTTGATCTGATAAGCCTATAGGAATATTCTTCATGGAGACATTAGACCAATCTGCGTACTCGGGTTGCTCTGCTGGCCAGTTTTCAAAGAGATGGCGCAATGAGCATCGCTCCTGGGATTCAAGGTCACTGAAGTCATTGAAATAATCCTTGAGATTCATGTCAGTGTCATCCTCAGCAAACTTTGAGAGAATAGGTTTGTCAAAGTTTTGACTAGAGGATGGAAACCCTAAACCCATGCTAGTGGCTGGAGATGTGACAAGGTGGGCTGGTGGATCTTTCACTCTAATGTATACGTTAAACGGGAAACAAATCAAAATGAGAAAAGCATTCTGTTAGAAATATGTATGTAGTTAACATTTTAGCAATAATGATGACCACATGAATATCTTGAAGTGGATTGTGAGAGAGTAGACTAATGAAAGGAAGTATAGGGTCCTTACTTGTTAACGCAGATTCCTACACCAAGGCCCTCAGCATCAGATGGGAAGTTGATGGACTGATATTGGGCAGTGGCAATACCAGCACAAGGGGTCGATATAGATGCTGATCCACCAACAAGAGCTGCCTCCTCTGGAGCAGATTCGTAGACCTTAATAGTCTCTCCTTCCACATGCTTTCCTGAGTAGAGGCGATGCTTATATATATGACTTTCACAATATTTTTTGTTTGGAATTGCAGTTTTTGAGCATCGCCATTTATTCTCATATGCCCACTGGCATCTATCAAGCATAGAAGAACTGTCACCCGATGCTCCTAGTTGAAAATGATTGCTTCCCACTTCATTTGAAAACCAAAACAAAATATCATAAATCAACTAATTATTAAACCATGCATGGGGGATTAAAGCTGAAGAGAAACCATAGTCATTCTAAAATGAGGAGAGTCACAAGAAAGAAAAATAATCCAAACCTGCATTGGTAGCATCGGATCTAGGAAAACCAATGAATTGATTTGGGTTGAGGGAAGTACTTAGCGCCATGAGCAAATCGGATGGAATAGGTGAATTTTCATTGATGCACTTATATATCCTTATCTGTTGCTCTAGCTCAACCAACTGAACACGAGTAATTGGACATGGAGTTCCCATCATGTTAGGAGTTCCCATGGCAGCATTTATGCCTCCACAATGATAGCCTGAAAGATGAAATAAGAATGAAAATTGGTAAAGGTTTTTGAGTTATTGAATAAATTAATATTAATATTTTAATTTTTATACAACTAGTATCAATTTTGTAATTCTTTTTTACTAAAATAATATCAAATAATATCTGAGCTTCAGTCAAGAAAAACCCGCTAGTGAAATTAGCGAGTTTGTCTTTGCACAAAGCTTGCGAGTCTCTTGGCTCTAGCTTGGATAACATTCAATACTATCTTAATAAAAACATCAAATTTGAAGCTATTTGGGTTTTAATCGGAAAAAAAATGTTAATTTGACAAAAAAAACACAAGTGAAAGAAAATATTTTTTGAAACTAGTATATGTTGTAAATATTTAGAAATTAGATGCAAAATATAAAATCTAGAAACACAAGTGAGATAGAATACTAGAATGCTTTACTAGGAATATAATGGTACACACATATAGATGGAAAATAAGGGAAAGAAATTAAAAAATATAATAAATATATAAGAAGAAAGAGTGAAAGAAAATATTTTTTTTTCCATTTGTTAGTCCTCTATATGTTTTGCCATGTTATCCACATTATTTCAAATTGATGAATAGGGTCTGAAATAGGAGTCTAAAATGCAGAAACGAACTAATTTATAAAAAAATAAGTATAAATAGGGTTCGAAATGAGAGTGAGAAATATTTCAGAAACAGGAAAACAACTTCTATGAGGAGTTTCCGTGCAACATAGATCAAAACTGAAAGCTTTTTTTTTATGAATATAATATATATTTTTCAATCACATATATATCAAATGCAAACAATTAAAACATCAAATTAAAAATCAATAATACTCAAAGATATTGAGATCTTTAATTAAAAGAGAATAAAATAAAACCCAAAAAAGATAAAAGAAGAAAGTTTACTTCTTGACAAAAGTAATTAAAATCCTTAAAAAAATTATTGTTTTGTTGAGTGGGAAGATGCTTACATTACCTGTATTATTATCAAAGGGGCGTTGTGTGACATACATAGAGTTGATTGGGTTTTGGTGTATTGCAATCGAGGCTTTAGAATCACCAGTTTTGGCTATTTTAAAACTTCTATAGTCTTCTTCTGCTTTGGACCTAGATCTCCCCTCAATCTGAAACGGATATTCACTGTTGCTTTGTACATCGACAGTCTCCAATTGTGAAGTAACCTGAGAAATAAAGGCTGCATCGAATGTACTAGTTGAGCTATCCAAACCCATTGATCCAAAACCTATTATATTAACATATCTACAAAAAGAAAATGACAGAATAGAAAGATAGAAATAAAAGAGGGAAATCAAAGAGGCATAGAAATAAAAGAGGGAAATCAATTTATACAACTCAATTAAAAGAACCTCCCAATTTAGGACTATTTGTTTGAACTTATCAAATATGATTATATAACAAATATGAGGCCCATTAAATTACAAATTTTGCTTGATTTAATTGTCAATTTTATTCATATCCATTTTATCTTGAAATAATATATATACCATAATATATCATATTGTGCATTTTACCCTTGGATTATCTGCTGCCTCTCCTCTTTTTTGCTTTCACTATTTCTCCTTTTTACTTTTTTTGCTAAGACAACTATTTCTCTTTTAAAGTAAATGTATTTATAAATTTTATTTTAGGAAAATATATCTTATGTTATATAATATATAGATTTTTTTAAAATACAGATATAAACTAAAACAAGAAAAATATATATTCATATAAAATAAATATATTGCAATGGGGTCTCTAGAATTACCAGTTTTGGCTACTTTGAAACTTCGATTGTCTTCTATTCTGAATGAAGTTCTCTGGTTAATTTGAAACTGATTCCCACAATTGTTTTGTATATCAGTGGCCTTTGGTTGTGAAGCAGTCTGAGAACTAGAGCCTGCACGGAATGAACTTGTTGAGTTATAATCGTACACATATAAATGGAAAATAAGGGAAAGAGATTTAAAAAATGCAATAAATATATAACAAAAAATAGTGAAATAAAATATATATTTTTTTCATTTGTTAGTCCTATCCGTCGTCTATATGTTTCCATTTTATCCACTTTATTTCAAATTAATGAAATCAAAATTAAAATATTTTTATCTGTATAACATACAATTTTCAATTATCAATCAATCACATATCAAACACAACAAATTGAAAGGTGAAATTACAAATCAGTGAAATTCAAAGAAATTAACATCTATAAAAAAGAACTAAATAAAACCTAAAGAAGATAAAGGAAGAAAGTTTATTTCAAGAAAAAACTAAATAAAACCCTAAAAAACTCTTATTTTGTTGAGTGGAAAGATGTTTCACATTACCTGCGTTACTATCAAAAGGGATTTGTGCATTTGAGTAAGAAGAGTTGACCAAGTTTTGGTGTATTGTAATGGGGGCTCTAGAATCACAAGTTTTGACTACTTTAAAACTCATATTGTCCTCCGCAATGGACTCAAATCTCCCATCAATTTGGAACAGATATCTATTGTTGCTCTGTAGATTAGTAGCCTCTGGTTGTGAAGTGGCTTGAGAAATAGAGGCTGCATCAAATGGATAAATGGAGCTATCTAAACCCATGACCCAAAATCTATTATAGTTAACAAATCTATGAAGATATTGGACGGAAGAGAAAGATGAAAATAAAAGAGAGGAATCGAAGAGGGCATACTTTGAGGGCAACCAGTAGGGGGGATTTATACAAGTCGACTAAAGAGGATGTCCCAATTTAAGACCATTTATTTGAACTTACCAAATATGATTATATAACGTATATAATGGCCATTAAAATTACGAATTTTGCCCGACTTAATTGTCAAAATTTCTTTCTTTAATTGACTTTTGTTTTATTTTGAATAATATATTATAATATTTCATAGATTACATTTGAATATTGAGATTTTAAATGATCTTATTTTAAATTTTGTTATTTAAAATAATCGCAGTTCGAATCCTATCTCTCGAAATGACAGTTATAAAGATGTTATTTCAGATTGTTTTATTTTTTTGGCTCATGTGATTTTATTCAAACATAAATTCTTCTATTTCAAATTTAGTATAAATTTAAACCAAAATTCAATGCTTCCAACAATTATATATAGAAATAATGAATTTAGAATTTCAAATATGATCAAATGACAAATGATAGGGTCTAATGATTCTTTTCAAACGTACCCTTATAAAATGAACAAACCAAAAAGGAACCTGGCTTTGGTTTTTGTTTCAAGTTGATTGATTTGACCACCCTTGTGATTTGGCCTAATTTGGTCTACTGATTCTATTTCTCCTTTTTGCTTTTTTTGCTAAGACACTGTTCTCTTTTAAACTAAATGTATTTATAAATTTTTTTTAGATAAAATATATCTTCTGTTACATAATATATTTGATATTTTTAAAATATATATATCAACTAAAAATATGAAAATGTATTTAGCATATAAAATAAATATACATTCAGATCCAATAAAAAGAAATAAGCAAATAAATTTTATAAAAAATATACTTAAACATATAAGTAAAGATATTTTCAAACATATAGATATAAAGACATATGTAAGTATTAAAAAAGTCGAAGTGTCAAATTGACTGTTGTATCTTAAAAAGGGCCAAATAAACAATTGTAGGTTTAGAAATCAGGCCATGTTAACCATTATGGTTGACTATATATTGGATGACGACGTCAAATTCCCTATGCTTTACTTAATTTAAAAATGGTCAAATAAATTATTGTACTTAATTTTAAATTTGAATCACTTCATAGCCATTATGGTATATGTTGTCTTGATGTCGTTGGACTACATTTTAATTCCATTAAAAGTGTTAAAATTTCCCTAATCAATATGTATTTCAAAATTACACTCAAAATCATGCACACTCCAAATGTTTGTGATCAAGGGTTAATTGCAGTGTGAGGCGATTGCTGTGAGTTGAATGATGGAGATAAGAGTGACTATTTTGATTCTTTAGAAAGAGCAAGGACAAACAGATCGACTAAATCAAAACTTAAATCATGATTCGAAGAATACCATGCAGTTGCAATCGCCTTACAACAATAACCCTAGATTGCATCATGTTTATTTGGAATGTAATTTTTAAATTAGGGTTTAATTGGGGGTATTGTTAACCCTATTAATGGAATTAAATGTTGTCCATGGTCGTCAAGATGACATTTATCACAATGGTTAATATAATTCTTAGATGTGAAAATATAGTAGCTTATTTAGCTATTGTAAAATACGATGGCAGATTTGGCTCTCTCATCAAATGACGTATATCATAATGGTTAATATGGTTTGATTTGAAAGGATAGGAGTTTATTTGACTTTTTTTTTTTGTGGCTAACTAGGCATTTTGCTCTAGAAAAAAGCATTTGTCGACCAAAAAACTTGAGAAAGAAAAAGACGAGAGAAAGTAAGCTGGTGAGAGTTTCAATGGTGAACCACAAATGGGGTTCTATGAATCATGCGTCATAGCATCCTTTCTTTGCTGTGTCAGTTAGGGTCGTGATGGGTTTCTCTTATGGTTAGGGATTGGAGAGGAGAAGAGAGGGTAGAGAGTAAATAGAAAGCATGGGTTCATCTATGGCTACATTGGGGTTCTTTGACAGTTAGGGCTTCGATTTGATTTAGGGTTATGATGAAATTTAGTTGTATGTTTGCAAAGAATGGGGAAATGACAAGAATAGGACTTAGAGAAGGATGTTGGGAAGTTTAGGGGTTTGTTTGTCATTATTTATTCACTAAGGTGTAACACCCTAAATTATTTTTTAGAATATTTAGAGACTCAAGAAAATAAAGTCGAATTCAATTTGGAGAAAATTTAATTGGCCAAATGAGTGGGTCATAATGATTTAAATATATATATGTGTGTGTGTGTGTATATATGTATATAATATAGGAGGTGAGTGGGCTAGCAATTGAATCAGCCCCGCTAGCTAGCCCCTGGTCCTTGCATTTGCGAAAAAGGGACCCTACGGCAATGAGCAGAAGTAAGGTGCTCTCCAGCCAAGGCAGCCCCCTTGCATCATTGGGATGGTTTGGAAGCCATCCCCCAATATAACCCCGTTCACCCCCTTTCCTATTTCTCAATGTTCACATTTATAGGGATATTTCACAAGAAAAAAATGTTTCAAAAAAAAAAAAAATAAAACACAAATTTCTCATATCAATTGGATTCTTTATGGGAAAGATGAGGGATTCTATAAATTGAGATAGAGTCTCTCACTTGAGAAAAAATAAAGAAGGGGGGAAGGAAGAGAGAACTAGAAGAAATTTACAATCAAGGTGATTAAAGAATGGTTGAGAAGGTAAGAAAAGCGAATAAGATATTCTCTAAAGAGATCCCAAGGCGAAGTTCTCTCACCCACAACTCTTATTTCGTGGCTTTTCATATTACATGAGAAATTAATTTTGAAAATGTACTTTGTATTGATTTTTTATTTACATCTATGATCATGTATGTCCATCTTATTTTGCTCTATGTCGTTTGGACCTCAAATGACGTGCTCAAGGACCACCCAAGAGATGCTTCTAGCACCGTTTGAAAAGCTGTTGGAAGAAGGCTAATACAATCACAAATGGCATTGTGGAGTAGAAACTTATATTTTCTTTGTTGTTCAAGCTTAAGATAATATGGTTGGGGACCTTGCAAAAAGCGTTTCTGGCACCAATTGAGAAAGCTCTTGGAAGGAGGCTAATACAGTCATAAGTGGTATCTTGGAATGGAAACTTGCATTTTTTTATGCATACATTTTATATGAATGCTTTATTTTTAGGGGTTCTTTACTAAAAATATTCATCTTCTAACTTGGGTTCTTCTCTTGGAATACTCAAATGTTCTAGGCAAGGCAAGTGTGGTCAAAGGGGAAAGAAATTCTTGAAGCATAGGTTTTGGAAAGTTTTGTTATTTTTTGTGGCATGTAGTGTTTATAGTTGCTGTATAAGTCTTCATATGATGAACTAGAATGTATAGATTTTACTTTGATGATATCAAATAGTTTAAATATGCCAAGCCCGTTGTATAAACTCAGTATTCGTTAAAACTTGTACCTGACATAGTTTGTTGGATTTAAAGACTAGATTAAGATGATAGATGAAAGTAGATAAAGCAACACAAGTAAGATCACAGTATTGGACCATCATATACGCAATTGCACTTTACTGAGATACATAAATATTTAGACCCACATGAGGGAGGAACAACTGCTCATATACTCATTTATAGAAACATTGACCATATAACATAGACAAAAACATCTACAAACTAGGGTTGCGCTTTGTTATTTCATCTTCCTAAGTTCACTCTCTCGTCCCAGAGTTCACAATTTAATTGAGCTTCTTGTTGTTACTTGTTGCATTCCTTCACCAACTCTTATCAGAAAGCCAACACAGTTCTGCTCATGTTTTAGAATTTCAAGAAGAGCTAATCCTCAAGACCTCTCCCAATGACCAAAGTCCTAGCTAGAGAGGCTTCTCTTGTTGGGATGAGGATGAGGCTGAGGCTGACGTTCGATTCGATGAGGATGTAGGAATATTGTTCATCGAGTGTTTAGACCAATCTGCATACTTAGGCTGCTCCATTGGCCAGTTGTCAAAGAGATGGCGTAACGAGTATTGTTTTTGTTAAATCCACTGTACTTGGGGGTGATTAATGAAAGTTTAAGTCTTTTTGGATGGTCAAATTCCTAAGGTTTCAGTTTTGCTTTCTCAAGTTTTTGTTTTATTATTTGAATGAATGAAATCTTATTAGCCCACAAAAAGAAGAAAAAAAACATAAAGAGAAGGTGAATATAAAAGTTTATGTTGGAGCAATAATTTATTTTGTTTTGGTTGGGGGGGGGGGGTGGTTGAGGGTAGGATAGATTTGGTATACGTACATATGGAGATCCACTGGGAGGGACCTTGTATAGTTACATTGAGTCTAGCTCAACTCTAAAACTCTAGAGAGTATACAGCACGACGACATGACACCTTCTAAAAACCAAATGCCTAAGACACGAAGAGACGACCAAATTAGAAAACAACAAACTAGGACACAACTTGTGTGTTGCTAGGAAGGAACTGAAATTTGTGGTGTAACATTAAGCCTTGCCCGCAAGGGACATGCACTAAGCTATGCTCAGGTTCAGTACTGTTTCGAGCAAAACTGAACCAACCAAACAACCAAGAAATCAATCAACAAAAAATCAAAAGACAAACCACACAGAATGAGAACTAACAAAGCCCGTTGCATCTTTATGCTAGAGCCCTTAGCATCTTCTTGTTGTAACCATAAAACTAGCTGAACCTGGTGATAGATAGCAAATTCCAAGAAGAGTAACAGGAGACCTTCAAATGATGGTCATCATTACGAGAAAGAGACAAGTGAGATTTGGACCAAAACAATTAATAAACTGCAAAAATGCAAAAAATCGCAGAAAACAAAACACTGAATACCATCCATAAGAAGCTTTGGGTTGATAAAGGCTAGCGCAAGCTTCATTTCATGTACCAGACTGTATACAGTTTATCTGATTTAAAGACTAGAATAAGATGACAGAAGGAAGTCGGAAAAGTATATATGAAGTAACATCACAGTCCTGTATCGTTACATACCCAATTGCACTTTATTGTAAAAATGAGTATGTAGACCCACATAAGGGGAAACAACTACTTACCATCATTTATAGAATTATTGACCATGCAGTATAAACAAAAGACATCTGCAAACTAGGCTAAAGAGAAATAATATATTGTTTGAAATTCCACCAATTACCTGCTTACATCACCTTTGTCCCAAACAACTTGTTACGCTTTGGTCTTTGTTTAACCTTCATCTTCCTACCTCCGCTAGATGATCACTTTCTCATCCCCAAGTTGGCAATTTGGATCAACCTTCTTATTTTTAGTTGTTGCAATGCTTCACAACCACTTGTTAGAAACCCCAATTTTTTTTTTTTTTTACGTTTGAGAATCCCTACAAGAGTTAATCTTCAAGGCCCTTCCCAATGGCCCAACCACTACATAAGCTTCTTTTGTTGGGATGAGGGTGAGGCTGGTGTTTGATCTGATAAGCCTATAGGAATATTCTTCATGGAGAGATTAGACCAATCTGCGTACTCGGGTTGCTCTGCTGGCCAGTTTTCAAAGAGATGGCGCAATGAGCATCGCTCCTGGGATTCAAGGTCACTGAAGTCATTGAAATAATCCTTGAGATTCATGTCAGTGTCATCCTCAGCAAACTTTGAGAGAATAGGTTTGTCAAAGTTTTGACTAGAGGATGGAAACCCTAAACCCATGCTAGTGGCTGGAGATGTGACAAGGTGGCCTGGTGGATCTTTCACTCTAATGTATACATTAAACGGGAAACAAATCAAAATGAGAAAAAGCATATGTTAGAAATATGTATGTAGTTCACATTTTAGCAATAATGATGACCATATGAATATCTTGAAGTGGATTGTGAGAGAGTAGACTAATGAAAGGAAGTATAGGGTCCTTACTTGTTAACGCAGATTCCTACACCAAGGCCCTCAGCATCAGATGGGAAGTTGATGGACTGATATTGGGCAGTGGCAATACCAGCACAAGGGGTCGATATAGATGCAGATCCACCAACAAGAGCTGCCTCCTCTGGAGCAGATTCGTAGACCTTAATAGTCTCTCCTTCCACATGCTTTCCTGAGTAGAGGCGATGCTTATATATATGACTTTCACAATATTTTTTGTTTGGAATTGCAGTTTTTGAGCATCGCCATTTATTCTCATATGCCCACTGGCATCCATCAAGCTTAGAAGAACTGTCACCCGATGCTCCTAGTTGAAAATGATTGCTTCCCACTTCATTTGAAAACCAAAACAAAATATCATAAATCAACTAATTATTAAACCATGCATGGGGGATTAAAGCTGAAGAGAAACCATAGTCATTCTAAAATGAGGAGAATCACAAGGAAGAAAAATAATCCAAACCTGCATTGGTAGCATCGGATCTAGGAAAACCAATGAATTGATTTGGGTTGAGGGAAGTACTTAGCGCCATCAGCAAATCGGATGGAATAGGTGAATTTTCATTGATGCACTTATATATCCTTATCTGTTGCTCTAGCTCAACCAACTGAGCAAGACTAAATGGACATGGAGTTCCCATCATGTTAGGAGTTCCCATGGCAGCATTTATTTCTCCACAATGATAGCCTGAAAGATGAAATAAGAATGAAAATTGGTAAAGGTTTTTGAGTTATTGAAGAAATTAATATTAATATTTTAATTTTTATACAACTAGTATCAATTTTGTAATTCTTTTTTACTAAAATAATATCAAATAATATCTGAGTTTCAGTCAAGAAAAACCCGCTAGTGAAATTAGCGAGTTTGTCTTTGAACAAAGCTTGCAAGTCTCTAGGCTCTAGCTTGGATAACATTCAATACTATCTTAATAAAAACATGAAATTTGAAGCTATTTGGGTTTTAATCGGAAAAAAAAATGTTAATTTGACAAAAAAAACACAAGTGAAAGAAAATATTTTTTGAAGCTGGTATATGTTGTAAATATTTTGAAATTAGATGCAAAATATAAAATCTAAAAACACAAGTGAGATAGAATACTAGAATGCTTTACTAGGAATATAATGGTACACACATATAGATGGAAAATAAGGGAAAGAAATTAAAAAATATAATAAATATATAAGAAGAAAGAGTGAAGGAAAATATTTTTTTTTTTCCATTTGTTAGTCCTATTAGTCCTCTATATGTTTTGCCATGTTATCCACATTATTTCAAATTGATGAATAGGGTCTGAAATAGGAGTGAAAAACGTAAAAACGGACTAACTTCTAAAAAAATAAGTATAAATAGGGTCCGAAACGAGAGTGAAAAATATTTCAGAAATGGGAAAACAACTCTTATGAGGCATTTTCGTGCAACATAGATGAAAACTAAAAGCTTTTTTTATCAATATAATATACATTTTTCAATCACATATATATCAAATGCAAACAATTAAAACATCAAATTAAAAATCAATAATACTCAAAAGATATTGAGATCTTTAATTAATTAAAAGAGAATAAAATAAAACCCAAAAAAGATAAAAGAATCACCTGTATAAAGAGAATAAAGTTTACTTCTTGACAAAAGTAATTAAAACCCTTAAAAAAATTATTGCTTTGTTGAGTGGGAAGATGCTTACATTACCTGTATTATTATCAAAGGGGCGTTGTGTGACATACATAGAGTTGAGTGGGTTTTGGTGTATTGCAATCGAGGCTTTAGAATCACCAGTTTTGGCTATTTTAAAACTTCTATAGTCTTCTTCTGCTTTGGACCTAGATCTCTCCTCAATCTGAAACGGATATTCATTGTTGCTTTGTACATTGACGGTCTCCAATTGTGAAGCAACCTGAGAAATAAAGGCTGCATCGAATGGACTAGTTGAGCTATCCAAACCCATTGATCCAAAATCTATTATATTAACATATCTACAAAAAGAATAGACATAATAGAAGATAGAGATAAAAGAGAGAAATCAAAGAGGCATAGTTTGAAGGCGAGTAGCAGGGCAATTTATACAACTCAATTAAAAGAACCTCCCAATTTAGGACTATTTGTTTGAACTTATCAAATATGATTATATAACAAATATAAGACCCATTAAATTACAAGTTTTGCTTGATTTAATTTTCAATTTTATTCATTGCCATTTCATCTTGAAATAATATATATACCATAATATACCATATTGTGCACTTTACCCCTGGATTATCTGCTGCCTCTCCTCTTTTTTGCTTTCTCTATTTCTCCTTTTTACTTTTTTTTTTTACGAAGACAATTATTTCTCTTTTAAAGAAAATGTATTTATAAATTTTATTTTAGGAAAATACATCTTTTGTTATATAATATATAGATTTTTTTTAAAATACAGATATAAACTAAAACAAAATATATATATATATATATATATTCATATAAAATAAATATATTGCAATGGGAGCTCTAGAATCACCAGTTTTGGCTACTTTAAAACTTCGATTGTCCTCTGTTCTGAATGAAGATCTCTGGTTAATTTGAAAATGATTCCCACAGTTGCTTTGTATATCAGTGGCCTTTGGTTGTGAAGTAGTCAGAGAACTAGAGCCTGCACGGAATGAACTTGTTGAGTTATAATGGTACACGTATAGATGGAAAATAAGGGAAAGATCGAGATTTAAAAAATGCAATAAATAGTGAAATAAAATATATATTTTTTTATTTGTTAGTCCTATCAGCCCTCTATATGTTTCCATTTTATCCACCTTATTTCAAATTAATGAAATCAAAATTAAAATATTTTTATCTGTATAACATACATTTTTCAATTATCAATCAATCATATCAAACACGACAAATTGAATGGTGAAATTGCAAATCAGTGAAATTCAAAGAAATTAACATCTATAAAATAGAACTAAATAAAACCTAAAGAAGATAAAAGAAGAAAGTTTATTTCAAGACAAAACTAAAGAAAACCCTAAAAAACTCTTATTTTGTTGAGTGGAAAGATGTTTCACATTACCTGCATTACCATCAAAAGGGATTTGTGCATTTGAGTAAGAAGAGTTGACCAAGTTTTGGTGTATTGTAATGGGGGCTCTAGAATCACAAGTTTTGGGTACTTTAAAACTCATATTGTCCTTTGCTCTGGACTCAAATCTCCCATCAATTTGAAACAGATATCTATTGTTGCTCTGTAGATTAGTAGCCTCTTGTTGTGAAGTGGCTTGAGAAATAAAGGCTGCATCGAATGGATAAATGGAGCTATCTAAACCCATGATCCAAAATCTATTATAGTTAACAAATCTGTGAAGATAATGGAAGGAAGAAAAAGATGAAAATAAAAGAGGGGAATCGAAGAGGGCATACTTTGAGAGCAACCAGTAGGGGGGATTTATACAAGTCGACTGAAAGGGTTGTCCCAATTCAAGACCATTTATTTGAACTTACCAAATATGATTATATAACGTATATAATGGC
Source organism: Diospyros kaki (assembly GCA_036245055.1). NCBI lineage: Eukaryota > Viridiplantae > Streptophyta > Magnoliopsida > Ericales > Ebenaceae > Diospyros > Diospyros kaki. The sequence goes on from BSEG01000016.1 coordinate 40,825,668, forward strand.
CATTAAAATTACGAATTTTGCCTGACTTAATTGTCAAAATTTCCTTCTTTAATTGACTTTTGTTTTATCTTGAATAATATATTATAATATTCCATATATTACATTTGAATATTGTGATTTCAAATTATTTTGTTTTAAATTCTATTATTTAAAATAATCGCAGTTCAAATTCTATCTCTCAAAATGACAGTAATAAAGATGTTATTTCATTTTTTTTTATTTTTTTGGCTCGTATGATTTTATTCAAAAGAAAATTCTTCTATTTCAAATTTAGTATGAATTTAGACCAAAATTCAATTGCTTCCAACAATTAAATATGGAAACAATGAATTTAGAATTTCAAATATGATCGAATGACAAATGATAGGGTCTAATGATTCTATTCAAACGTAACCTTATAAAATGAACAAACCAAAAATGAAACTGGCTTTGGTTTTTGTTTCAAGTATATTGCTTTGGCCACCCTGGTGATTTGGCCTAATTTGGTCTAATGATTCTATTTCTCCTTTTTGCTTTTTTTTTGCTAGGACACTGTTCTCTTTTAAACTAAATGTATTTATAAAATTTTTTAGATAAAATATATCTTGTGTTACATAATATTTGATATTTTTAAAATATAAATATCAACTAAAAATATGAAAATATATTTAGCATATAAAATAAATATGCATTCAGATCATGAAAAAGAAATAAGTAAATAAATTTTATAAAAAATATACTTAAACATATAAAGATATTTTCAAACTTATAGATATAAAGACATATGAGAGTAATAAAAAAGTCGAAGTGTCAAATTGACTATTGTATCTTAAAAAGGGACAAATAAACCATTGTAGTTTTAGAAATTAGGCCATGTTAACCATTATGGTTGACACTATTGGATGATAGTATATGTCATCTTGATGTCGTTGCACTACATTTTAATTCCATTAAAAATGTTAAAATATCCCTAATCAATCCCTAATTGAAAATTACACTCAAAATCACATTCCAAATATTTGTTATCTAGGGTTAATTGCATTTTGTGGCAATTGCACTGTGAGTTGAATGAGGGATATGGAAGTGACTATTTTGATTCTTTAGAGGGAACAAGGACAAAAATACTAAATCAAAACCCAAATCAAGATTCGAAGAACACCACACAATTGCAATCGCCTTACAACACAATAACCCTAGACTACATCATGTTTGTTTGGAATGTAATTTTTAAATTAGGGTTTGATTTTTTTTTTTTTTTGGGGGGGAGGGGTATTGCTAACCCGGCTATTAATGGAATTAATGTCGTCCTTGGTGCTAAGATGACATTTATCATAATGGTTAATATAAACCTTAGATGTAGATTTGGCAATTTTAAATAGTAGCTTATTTAGCAATTTTAAAATACGGTGGTAGATTTGTCACCGTTATCAAATGATGTCTATCATAATGGCTAGGAGTTTATTTGACATTTTTTTTTACAATATAATGGCTAACTTTGCATTTTGCTCGAGAAAAAGCATTTATCAACAATCACTGAAGCTAGAGAATTAGAGAGAGAAAAAAAAAGAAAGAGAAAGCAAGCTGGCGGGGAGTTTCAATAGTGAACCACAAATGGGGTTCTATGAATGCGTCATAACATCCTTTGTTGTGTCGGTTAGGGTTGTGATGGGGTTCTCTTATGGTTAGAGATATGAGAGGAGAAAAGAGGGTAGAGACTAAATAGAAAACATGAGTTCATATATGGCTACATTGGGATTCTTTGACAGTTTGGGCTTCGATTTGATTTAGGGTTAGGATGAAAGTTAGTTGTATGTTTGCAAAGAATGGGAAATGACAAGAATAGGACTTAGAGAAGGATGTTGTGAAGTTTAGGGGTTTGTTTGTCATTATTTATTCACTAAGGGTGTAACACCCCTAAATTTTTTTTAGAATATTTAGAGACTTAAAAAAAATAAAGTCAGTTCAATTTGGAGAAAAATTTAATTGGCCCAGTGAGTGGGTCATAATGATTTAAATACATGTATATAATATATATATATATATATATATATATATATAATATAGGAGGTGAGTGGGCTAGCAATTGAATCATTATATATGGGAGGTGAGTGAGCTAGCAATTGAATCAGCCCGCTAGCCCCTGTTCCTTGCATTTGCTAGAAAGGGACCCTACGGCAATGAGCAGCAGCAAGCTCCCCGAGCCAACACAAGGCAGGCCCCTTGCATCGTTGGGGATGGTTTGGAAGCCATCCCCCATTAACCCGGCCCATTGACCCCCTTTCCTATTTCTCCCCATTAACACCATTGACCCCCTCTCCTATTTCTCCATGTTCACATGTATTTATAGAGATATTTCACAAAAAATGAATGTTTTAAAAACAAAAAAATAAAACACAAATTTTTCATATCAATTGAATTCTTTATGGGGAAGATGAGGGATCTGATAAATAGAGATAGAGTCTCTCACTTGAGAAAAAATAAAGAGGAATAGAGAAGGGAGGAAGGAAGAGGGAGAATTAAAACAAACTTACAATTAAGTTGACTAAGGAGAGGTTGGAAAGCTAAGAAAAGTGAACAAGATATTGTCCAAAGTGACCCCAAGGTGAAGTTCTCTTACCTACTAACTCTTATTTCGAGGTTGTTCATATTGCATGAAAAATCAATTTTGAAAATGTACTTTATTTTGACTTTTCATTTACATCTATGATCATGTATGTTCATCTTATTTTGCTCTACGCTGTTTGGACCTTAGGTGACGTGCTTAGGGACCTCCCAAGAGGCACTTCTAGCACCATGTGAAAAAACTCTTGGAAGAAGGCTGATATAGTCACAAGTGGCATTGTCGAGTAGAAACTTACATTTTTTTTGTTGGTTAGTCCTAAGATAATGTGGTTGGGGACCTTGAAAGAGGCATTTCTAGCACAGGTTGAGAAAGCTCTTAGAAGGAGGCTAATATAGTCACAAGTGGTACCGTGGAATATAGAAATTAAGTTATATTTTTTTATGCACGCATATGAATGCTTTATTTTTAGGGGTTCTTCACTTAGAAAATTTATCTTCTAACTTGGGTTCATCTTTTGGAATGCTCAAATGTTCTAGGTATGGCAAGTGTGGTCGAAGGGGAAAGAAATTCTTGAAGCATAGGTTTTGGGAAGTTTTGTTATTTTTTGTGGCATGTAGCGTTTATAGATGTTATATGTGTCTTTATATGATGCACTAGAATATAGGTTTTACTTTGGTGATATCAAATATATTAAATATGTCAAATCCGTTGTATGAACTCAGTATTTATTTAAAGTTTTTTATTTTATTTTGATAGAAATAGGTGCTTTTATATTCACTTATGATTTATAAATTTACTCTAAATATCTGAAGATTTTTGTCTAGGACATCAAAAGGTTTATCTTTTTCTTTTAAATTTGTTATTTTAGGATGATTTAAAATTTAGACTTTTTAATATAAGTTATAACATAAACTGTCTTTGATTTGTTAAAACAAGTGCACTCCCAAAGACCTTGGCGTGATGAACTAAACTGAACATATATAAGAGTTTTGATGGAAAGGCGAGGCCACTGAAAGTAAACCTTCATAAGCATCGTTTAGGAGAATAATGTCTAGTGAATTTGGAATAAATAATGAAATAGAAAATAGTTAAGAAAATGAAGATTTTAAAATAAGATGTAAATAATAAGAGTTACAGATGCAATTATTAAAATTTATACCGTTCAATTATTGCTAAGGATATAAAACTATGGTTAAAGTTATGGTTATCTTAAAAACTGTAACGAACCACCCCATCCCCAGTTTCACATTTGCTAAGTATAGATTTCATCTGGAACACATAAGTGAAGATGCCATTGCAATTTTCTGTTTTCACTAACTTAAATGGTTTGTTATGGTTTAACTATGGTTTGTTATAAAGAGAACCAAGGGGGAAGTTTGGAGAAGGAGAAGTTTCCTTACCTGTTTTCGGTGTTTTTGAATATAGGTTTCTGCTAGGATATATATATATATATATTTACATTTATTTTAAAACATAGTTAGATATGATACGGGAAGGGTTTTCATCTTTAGATATATATTGTTCAATACCTTCTTTGGATCAAAGTTGTTGTTAAATAAAGAAAGATACACCTCTATTAATTTCTACCAAAGAAGATCTGTTGCCCTTGCATCGGCTGAGGAAGAAGAACTCGTGATTGTCTGTGCACACAACATTGATCTGATGCCAATTTATCATGATATCTCTATGTTAAATTAAGCATAAATATTATATCTAAAGGTAAAAGGAAAAAGAAAAACTCTTATGTATTGTTACAAAAATATTTACAAACTATGTATCCCATCGTATATATAAACTCTTATGTATTGTTACAAAAATATTTACAAACTATGTATCCTATCCTATATATCTAGCTTGCTATATTTTCAATAAATAGTATTTTCTCAGAAAGATTAATTATGAGTTTCCTTCACACAAGTTGTTTTTATTTTCGATGCATGTTATTACTTTTTTTCTTTTTTGGGTAATCATCTATACTAGTTATTATTCATTGTTGACACAATCGTATTCGTTAAGCATTTGAATTCCCTCGGAAATGGAAGGTGAAATTTGATAAATTCTGCATATTTAATTACTATTATTTTGAAATTAGATGTGGGACCTAAGTATAAATTGTGTCAAGACTAAAAATAATAAATGTCCTCCACAAAAAAAAAACAAAAAAAAAACAAAAAATAAAAAACTCTAATCTAAATTTGTTATTTTAGAAATTAGATGAAAAGTTTCTATTTTTCCTTTAAATTTGTTATTTTAGAATGATTCAAAATTTAGATTTCTTAATATGAGTTATGACAAATTGGGTTTGATCTCTTAAAATAAGTACACTCACAAAGACCTTAGCTTGATGAATTAAAATCAACACAAGAGTTTTGATGGAAAGGTGAGGCCATTAAAAGTAAACATCCCTGAGCTTCGCTTAGAAGAATAATCTCTAATGAATTTGGAATAAATAAATATATCTAAAGGGAGAGAGAAAGAAGATGAGAGTAGTCATTTTAAAATAAATATATCTAAAGGCAAAAGAAAAAAGAAAAACTCTATGTATTGTGACAAAAATATTTACAAACTATGCATCCGATCCTGTCTAGCTTGCTATTTTCAATAAATTGTTTTTCTCAGAAGAATTAATTTTAAGTTTCCTTCACACAAGTTATTTTTATTTTCAATGCATGTTATTTCTTTTTTTCTTTTTTGGGTAATCATTGATACAAGTTATTTTTCATTGTTGACATAATCGTATTCATTGAGCATTTGAACTTGGAAATGAAAGGTGAAATTTGATAAATTCTGCATATTTAATTACTATTATTTTGAAATTAGATGTGAGATCCAAGTATGAATTGTGTCGAGACTAAATATAATAAATGTCCTTAACAAAAAAAAAAAAAACTCTAATCTAACTAGAATCTCTGTGACATGTCCACATCAAATTTCATCCTGTACCTGGCATAGTTTGCTGGATTTAAAGACTAGATTAAGATGATAGACGAAAATAGATGAAGTAACACAAGTAAGATCACAGTATTGGACCATCATATAAGCCATTGCACTTTACTGAGATACATAAATATTTAGACCCACATGAGGGAGGAACAACTGCTTATATAATCATTTATAGAAGCACTGACCATATTACATAGACAAAAAACATCTACAAACTAGGGTTGCGCTTTGTCATTTCATCTTCCTAAGTTCACCCTCTCATCCCCAAGTTCACAATTTAATTGAGCTTCTTGTTGTTAGTTGTTGCATTCCTTCACCAACTCTTATTAGAAAGCCAACACAGTTCTCCTCATGTTTTAGAATTTCAAGAAGAGCTCATCCTCAAGACCTCTCCCAATGACCCAAGTCCTAGCTAGAGAGGCTTCTCTTGTTGGGATGAGGATGAGGATGAGGCTGAGGCTGACGTTCGATTCAATGAGGATGTAGGAATATTGTTCATCGAGTGTTTAGACCAATCTGCATACTTCGGCTGCTCCATTGGCCAGTTGTCAAAGAGATGGCGCAACGAGTATTGTTCTTGGGATTCAAGGTCACTGAAGTCAAGGAAATAATCTTTGAGATTCATCTCCGAGTCTTCCTCTAATGCAAACTTTGAGAGAATAGGTTCATCAATGTTTTGACTGGAACCATAAAAAGGGTTAGAACTATGTAGGCAATGAACATGGTAGCAATAATGTTAAACATATATATATATATATATATGAATATCTTGAAATGCATAATGAGAGAGTAAACAAATTAATAAAAGAAAGTATAGGTAAATATAAATTCGAGATGGGTATATTTACTTGTTAACATGGCTTCCAACACCAGGGCCCTCAGCATCAGATGGGAAGTTGGCTGACTGGTTTGGTGTAGTAGCCACCCAAGCAGAAGGTGTCGATATAGATGAGGATCCACCAACAAATGTTGCCTCCTCTTGATCAAATTTAGAGACCTCACTACCTTCTCCTGCCACATTCTTTCTCGAATAGCCGCGACGCTTATATATATGCCTCTTGCAATATTTTTCGTTTGGAATTGCAGGTTTTGAGCACCACCATTTTTTCCCATCGTTCTTCTGGCACATATCAAGCTTAGGAGAACTGTCACCCGATGCTCCTAGTGGAACATTACCGCTTACCACTTCATTTGAAAACCAGAACAAAATATCATAATTCAACCATTTTTTTTCTTCTGTAAATAAGAATTATATTAAAAGAAACCAATGCCAATTAAATTGAGAATGGATTTTGAAAAAAAGAATGAAAATTGGTTATGGTTTTTGAATTTTTTATTAAATTAATATTATTACTTTTTACATGACTAATATCGGTTTTGTAATTTTTACTTAAGTGGTATTAGATGGTGCCCAAAGTCGGGCCAAGACAGACTCGCTAGTGCAACTAGCGGTTTTGCTTTGCGTAAGTCTCGTAGTCTCGTGCCCTAGTTTTGATAAAATTTGTTATTATTTTGTTAAAAATATCAAATCCAATGTGCTTATTAAACAAAAAAGTTAATTTAGAAAATATTTTTATTGCAAAAATATAAATGTTTGGTGCAAACATTTATGAAACTAGAACCCACATATCATATGATGCAAAAAATAAAATCCCAAAACACAAGAGAGTCAGAATACCAAAGCTTTACTAAGAATATTTAATAACACATATAGATTAAAAATGAGGGAAACATATTAAAAAACTACAATAAATAAATATGAAGAAATGGTAAAAGAAAGAATATATATTTTTTCATTTGTTAATCTTATCAGGCCTAGATATATATATGTTTCCCATTTTATCCACATTATTTGAAATTGATGAAATCAAAATTAAAGTTTTCTTTTCCTTTTATCAGTATAACGTACATTTTTCAATAACCAATAAATCACTTATTAACCACAACTAAATGAAACATTAAATTACAAATCAATAATACTAAAACAAATTGAGATTTGTAAATGATGCCTAGTTTAAACCCATAAGACATAAAAAGAAGAAAGTTTATTTGTTGACAAAATAATTAAACCCCTAGAAAAAATCTTGTTTTGTTGAGTGGTAAGATGTTTTATGTTACCTTCATTACTGTCAAATGGGAGTTGTGGGCTGGAATCAGGAGAGTTCACCATGTTTTGGTGTACTGCAACGGGGGCTCTAGAATCGCCTGTTTTAGCTACTGTGAAACTTCTATTTGTCTTCTGCTCTGGACCGGGATCTCCCCTTAATCTGAAACTGATATCCACTCCTACTTTTTACGTCAGTGGCCTTTGGTTGTGAAGCGGGTTGAGAACTAGAGCCTGCATCAAACGGATTTGTTGAGCTTCAATCATCTATATGTTTCCCATTTTGTCCACATTATTTCAAATTTATGAAATCAAAATTAAAAGATTTTCTATCAGTATAAGATACATTTTTCAATTATCAATCAATCACATATCAAACACAATCTATTGAAACGTCAAATTACAAATCAGTAATATTCAAAGAAATTGAGATCTTTAAAGGAGAACTAAATAAAATCCAAAGAAGATAAAAGAGGAAGTTTATTTCCAGACAAAACTAAAAAAAAAAAAAACCTAAAAAATCATGTTTTGTTGAGAGGGAAGATGTTTTATGTTACCTGCATTACTATCAAAAGGGATTTGTGCACTAGAATCACTAGTTTCAGCTACTTCGAAATTCCTATTATCCTTTGCTCTGGACCCAAATCTTCTATCAATCTGAAATTGACATCCACTGTTGCTTTGTGCATCAGTGGCCCTTCGCTGTGAAGTGGCTTAGGAAATTCAGACTGCATCGAATGGGTCAATTGAGCTATCTAAATCCATTGACCCAAAATCTATATAGTTAACAAATCTTCGAAGACAATGGAAGGAAGAGAAAGAAATAAAAGGGGGTATCAAATAGGGCATAGTTTGAGGGCATCTAGTAGGGGATTTATACAACTCGAAAATAAGGATTCTTCCAATTTAGGACTTTTTGTTTGAACTTACCAATTATGGTCATATAACGGCTATAATGGCCATTAAAATTACAAATTTTACTTGATTTAATTGTCAAATTTTTCTTCTTTTATTGATTTTCGTTTTATCTTGAAATAATATACTATAATATTCCATCTACATTTGAATAATGAGATTCCAAATGATTTTATTTTAAATTTTATCATTTAAAGTAATTGCATTTTGAATTCCATCTCTCGAAATGACAGTTATAAAAATGTTATTTCAAATTGTTACTCTTTTTTTGGCTCTAATGATTTTATTTAAATTCAAATTCTTCTATTTCAAATCTAGTATGAATTTAGACCAAAATTCAATTGCTTCCAACAATTATATATGGAAATAATGAATTTAGAATTTCAAATATCAAATGACAAATGCTAGGGTCTAATGATTCTATTCAAATGCAACCTTATAAAATTAACAAACCAAAAATGAAACTGGCTTTGCCTTTTGTTTTAAGTAGATTGCTTTGACCACCCTTGTGATTTGGCCTAATTTAGGCAAAACCCATCATGTTTTGAAGAATTGAAAAAACTATCCGACATCATGTTCTTGAAAATGTTGCTTCTTTTTTTTTTTTCTTTCTTGCAAACCCTAGTGTTGTAGATGCACTTCAATCCACCTCCCCAAGCTTCTTTGTCAGCCCTTGTTCCCCTTTTTTTCGTACTCTGATTTCCATGTTTCTTCTTCTTCTCCATTGTTCCATCTTCTTCATGCTCTCCAATCTTACTAGTGTTTTTCTTGTTCTCTAATCTTCCTTCCTTCCTTCTTCTACTTCCACTGTTCTTTTTCTTCTCCATTCATCTTTGACTGTCAATCTTCCATTTTTCTTCTTCTTCTTTGTTTATCTCTGGTCGTCGGTTCTTCATCTTTGGCCACAACTCACCTCTCAAGTATATAACTATATAATATATTAATTTATTATCATTAATTATGTATTTTTGTTTATATAATTTTTTTTCTTTTTAAACATTCGCTTTGCATTCTTTATATATATATATATTAATTTATTATTTATTCATTTATTGTTAGCTTCCAATTCAAAGTTTTAACATTTTAATTTTGGGATTATTGTCATCAATTGTTTAGTTTAAACTTTTAATTCAACTTCAAAGTTCATAATGTGATAATCATATTATTTTATTTCTTTTATTTTAATAAATAAATTATGTGCATTTATTTTGTTCATTAAGGAGAATCGATGCTCCAAATGTACACTTATCAAACAAGAATTTAAAAACAGATTCTACGCCATTGGTTCTTTAAAAAACTAACCCAAGGTGGGACCATGTGAGTTCATCACATTTAGGTGTCTGCAAAATGTGATACACTTGTCTTTATTGTGCCAAGCAATTTAAGAGTGGTGCATATATGGCGTACATAAACTAAAATTACATTTTGTTGGGGTTAGGGGTCAAGTAGTTACATGTAAAAAGGTCCCTTGTGACATTTATGTGAAAATGAAAGAAAACCTTAAGATGATTAGTCATAACAAGAAAATTGCTAGAGAGGCACGTAAACTTTCATTTGATCAAGACCTTGTATAAGAGGGGGAAATATGATTAGAAGAAACTGACCAAAGAGAGGCATTAAGACAAAAAATGGTGGCAAGATAAGAGAAAGAGAAAAAAAAATTGTTGAATTAGAAAATCTCTTTCTCCTTAGGACAACTCCTGGGGCATTAGGTTCAATGAACACTACAAGAAATATTAGTTTTTGCTACAAAAATTTTCGTAACCAAAAGTTCAAGAAACATCACTAAAAGATTTTAGCTACGTTTCTAAAATGTCACCAGAAACGTAGCATAAGCCTCGTCGCAAAAAGTCATTACTAGAATGTCGCCTTACATAATCTTTTCTCTACAATTTTGGAAACGTAGCTCGAACTTTTAGCTATGATTTTTTGGAACATAACAGAAATTTTAGCTACGTTTTCAGAATCATGACGAACTTTTAACTACGTTTTTGAAATATCACAAAACACGGAGCAAAAATCCAATCGCATTACATTAATATTTAGCTACATTTTTTTTTTTCGTTGTCCATAGCTAGAGAAAATTATAGCCAAAATTGGCTAAAACTTTTAATTACGTTTTCAAAATCATCATGAAATGAATATGTTTAGCTATGTTTCAATAAAAAAACGTAGCAAATGTTGCTAATACATTTTTTTGCTATGTTTCCTTTTTTTGTGACGTGAAAGACCTTTTAGTTTTTTTTTTTGAATAATATCTAATTTATTTTAGTAAAAATTTGGCATGAAAGACCTATTTTGCAACAATTTTGTATTTTCGTCATTATATTTAACTTGTATTAATATAAATATGAATTCCATTGAAATTTAAACAAAAAGGCACAAAATAAGAAAAATATAACCACATTAATATTTACAAATGTTCAAATCATTAAAACACACCAATGACCATTTCAACGTCTCAATGTTCAAGTTGTAAACACAAATAACAACGTCAACATAGATGCATAACATCATTTGCCAAAAGTATACCCACTTGATGTACAAATTCCATTCTAACTCTTATGAAGTACTTGCATCTTTATCAACCCTATGCAAAAAAAAAAATTATTTGAAATAAGTGACTTTAAATTTCTTAATGGGCAAACACAATACATAAACTTTAAGAATCTTACCCTTCATCCTTAACGAAGTCATCATACTTGTTTCCAAGCAATTTTTTGAACAATAAATCATGTTTTGTCAATTGTGCACATGTTTTTCACTTAATTTGGCAATTTTAACTTCTAATGTAGTCTTTAAATTGTTATTCTCCTCTTGCAGTCTTCTAATAACTATTTGGTTTGTGGATGTAGATGCACTTGGCTTGGGACCATAGCCTAGTCCATTAACATATATAACCCGATCGAGTGCCAAGGACTTGATCACAACCTCATCCACACTAATTAAGCTCTTTATCTTCTTCTTTTGATTTCTCCATTATTGCTTGCATATTATTCTTATATAATTATAAGCACAAATAATAAATGAATTTAACTAGCACAAATCTCAAAATATAAGAAAATAAGTAAAACTTCTCAACTTACATAATTTTCTTCTACTTCTTGAGAAAACCACCCCTTACCCACCTTGAAATGAGTGATTTTATATAGCATGATCCTATCACACTATTCCCCATTTAATTCCTTTTGACCTTGTTGATTAAAAAAATTTGAAGTTATAATGAAAAGGTAATATAGTTCAATATTAATAAAATTGAGATAACACTAATAAATCTTACATATTCATTTCGAACGATAACGAATGATTTTGAACCTTGGAAATACAGTGTTTTCATATGAGATCTACTTTGTTTTGCCTTTTTACGCATTTCCTAAATTAAGAAAGAAAGAAAGAAAATTAGTTAGTTGAATACTTGTCACCAAATAACACTTGTTTATTCATTAATATAACTTTAAGCATTTAATCTCAAAATATTCAAATCTGTACTTTTGGTCTAAACCAATAATCACACAAACTTTTTCAATTATCATCAATCAATGTTGATAGCTTGTGTTTTCTTGTTTCCTCATCAGAAGGAAAAGATTGGTAGTACTTGTGCAACTTGTAACGTTGACGTCTTGTCCTCATTTTAAATAATAAAGTAACATGTTTTGTAACTTGTGGGTCAACTTTGAGATCGACAACATTGAGTTTTATTTAGATATTGGCGACATTTATCATTTATTTAGGTATTGGCGATGTTTTAAAATGTAGCTAATAAAAACTTTTTATCATATAAAGTTTTGCATCCAATATTTGAAAGATTTAGCTACGTTAACTTAAAAATGTAGCAAAATGTAAACTATTAGCTATGTTTTCATAAACTTAGCTAATAGTATTGTATTTGATAAGGAATAATGTTAATTTAGTAAAACAATAATATTTTGTTTGAAATAATATAAATGTAGTCGTAAAAATTTATGAAATCAGAACCCATACATCGTATGATGCCAAAAATGAAATCTAGAAGCGTAAGGGAGTCAGAATACTCGAATGCTTTATTCAAAATATTTAATAACGGACCTACTGAGCTATTTAAATCTATTAGTTTAGCAGATTTATAAAGAGAATCGAAAAAAGAACAGTGGAGACAAAAAAAAAAGGTGAAATCAAAGAAGCATATATAGTTTGAGGGCAGCCACTAGAGGAATTTACATGACTCAAGGGAACCTCCCAATTTAAGATTGTTTGTTTGAACTTACCAAATTTGTTTATAACATATATATATATATATATGGGGATCATTAAAATACAAATTTTGCTTGATTTAATTGTCAAAATTTTCTTATCTCATTGATAGTGGCTCTACCTTGAAGGAATATCCCATAACAGGTTGTGTTTGATTAAAAATATTTCAAATGATTTTATTTTAAATTAAAATAATCGCATTTTGAATTATATCATTTGAATTACACTTACACAGATGTTATTTAAAATCTTTCTATTTTTTGGGTCTAAATTCAGGTGGATTCAGACCCAAATCGAAATACTTCCAACAATATTATATAAATAAATAATAAATTTCAAAATTCCATTAATAAATGATAGGATCAAATAACTTTATCTAGAAGGTAACCTTATAAAATTAGGACCCTTCTACAGAGCCTGACAGCCTCATTGTGAGACTTATCGAAGGGCGCTAAAATTACAAAAATGCCCTCACTCCTGCAAATTTGCTTCCCCTGCCCCACCTCCTCTCTTCTCCCCTTCTATGGTCGTCTTGAGCAAGCGTCAACAACCGCTGCATCACCGCCTTTGCCTCACTGATCGCCGCTCCAATTAATAATTTTGAATTTATTAATTGGGGTTAAGTAACGGTAAGAGATTTATTGCAACAAATTAAGGAAAATTTGGGCTTTGTTATTGTTGGAGATCTGGCCTGAAGTTGCTGTGCTGATTTACAGTTAAATGTAGCCGCTGGTACTTGGAAACTGAATGGCTTTAGATTACTTGCAGATCAAAGCAATAAGGAGAGTTCACCATGTTTTATGTATTGCATACAATGGAGACTTTAAAATCATTAATTTTGGCTACTTTGTTACTGGATGTCAAAACATATAGCTTAGATATATACATGGCCTGCTTATAAGCTAGATTTTAAAAATCAACATTTTGCTATTTAATTTTTGCAGTACTGGTTCCTCTAATTCCTCTTCCACCTATCCCACTGGCTTCCGTCTTTTACAAGTTTATGCTTCGACAGATTGTACTCTGAATATTCTATCAATATATATAGTAAATAAAACTAACCCTATACACTAAAAACCGATTGAAATGCAATTCTGATCCACCTCAACTTCAAAGATTATTAATTATATATTCATCATATGTGTGTGCATATATACATAGAGAGAGAGAGAGAGAGAGTTGTTATCTATCTGTAATAGAGATAGCTGTACTGAACTCATGACCTAGATTTCGGTTGTTATATAATTAGACAATTGGATGAACAAACGTCTGTGATTAGGTTAGGTTGAGATGCTGAAACATATTCTCCTGAATTGCTGCTAAATACATTTACTTGTTTTCCTGCTTTTGGGGGCCTATTTGATATTACAAAATAGTTTAAATTCAAATTGATGGTGATGATGATGAATGCATAGTGTTCTCCATTTTTGACTCGGTTCTGCCATTTAATAAAATAACTTTATATATGGTGATTAATTAATAAGCTTAAATCATTCTGTAATAATTTATTTTATAGATTTTATTTTGTGATAATGGGCATAGATAGTACTAAATTATGCTTATTTATAAACTTATCCCCAAAATTCCTTCCGAGAAAAGCTTATTGAGGCATATAACCACACGTTTTTCACTAGTCGAAAAACAACACGTCTTGCTAATTAAAACGTAATGTGTGTCTTGCCAAATTTCTCCCAAAATTTGAAAATCTCGCTTAATTATTATAGGCTCGACTTATACAAAGTACAAGATTTTAATAGTAAAAGTATCTCACACCAAGAGACTTATTGTTATTTATTTCGCTCATTTTAATATATTAACTTAATCATCAAAGACTATATACCAAAAACAAAACCTTCCCCATCTATGAGAATCTGGATCAAGGCATACTTGCTGATCTTCCCAAACATCATCAGTTTGAAGATAGATTTTATTCAAATCCCTTAGATTTAGGTCATTTCTTGGAACCCTATATGATTTATAAATTCAACATATGAGATTTTTGTAATTTCTTTTAATAATCCCATTCAAATTTGGAGTTTAAAGTCACTAACATATCTACCTAAATAAAGTCATTTTATTAGGTTCTTAATGCTATATATATCTAAACCACAAGATATTTCCATAGAACTAAACTTGAGCAATAAGAATTTGGGGGGTGAAACTTACCCTGTTATTTCTAACAATATTGGTGATGTGACCTAACAAAATGAATCGATAAAAAATAAACTAAAATCACAATGGCTGATCTAAACCATGTGAGGTCTGGGAATATATATGCCCACCAACTATACAGTATATTATTTTATATATATATATATATATATATATATTGTACAGAACTTTAGTATTGAAACATATGATTCTCAACTATGGTTAAAATGTCCCATAAACAAATAAAAAAAAATATGGTTATAGGTGTCAAATTTTCAACGCACATCCCTAATATTATACGTTGGATGGCAAAGAAATCCACTGAATTTAATTATATAGCTTGCAACTTTAGAAAGACCACTGCCACACTATATGAATTTTTTCCATGAAAAAATTAAAATCAAATATGAATATTGGTTTTCAAAAACAAAATTAATGAATTCTCAAGAGAGAACTTTTAAATTTACAAAAATATTATTAGAACACGAAATTTTATACCATTGGTTATCGCCAACATTAATAGTTAGAAAATTACTAGTGATTATTCACTATAATTGATGAGGGTTTTATGATCGATCACCACTCGATCCATGATACAGTCGTACTCTCTTCATGTTTCTTTATTTTTCAATTTTGAGGTAATTCAAGTAATTCTCGAATCTTATTTGAACTAGTTTTTTTTTTTTTGCAACAACAAAAAAAAAAAGGTAACATATAGTCTCCCGGTAGATCCTCTATATCCAAATCAATCACTATGTTAAAAAATGATGTAATAAATATCAGATTTATAAGATATCGTGCTTTTATATAGATAAATTGAAGAGTTATTAGGAGCCAGAAAAAAGTTAGATAAACAGTCAAATTTAATCTTCTAAATAGACGAACAAGCTAGCTAGAGGTGTGAGCTTGGAGCCATGCCAGCCCTAGTGTTTGTTTGAGTAGACGTGAGCCAATCTTTTAAGTAAGCCCAACCCTTTACACCTCATTTAAATTGGCCTCAAATCTTGATTGTTTCTTCAAAGCCTAAAGACCCATTATTCAATTCATATCCAAATAACATTTTGGAAAAATTTATTAAATGATCAGTTGGGTACTATAAATGGTGAAAGAACTCATCTCGCTATGTGGGCTCTCTCTCTCTTCTGCGAGGTTTTCCCCAAACCTCGCAGAAACAAGAAACGCCCCTTCCCTCTCTTTGCATGATATGTGTATATCATCTTGATCATCTCTATCATGATCTTTATATGTCTAAATTCTTCCTTATAACCATAAAATTAAGTTCAGCTCGCACGATCGAGGGCATGGCTGCCCACGGCGGGGTGAACCCGGCGGCCATGAGCAAGAGACTATGGAACGCGGTGAGGGTTGCGTTGTTTATGCTGAGGAAAGGGTTGGTCTCGAACAGGAAGGCCGTGGCTGACTTGAATCTGATGGTGAAGAAGAGAGCGAAGCTTCTGAAGACGGCTCTCCGGAATCTGTTGTCCCACCACCGGAAACAACCCAGAGGCATGGCGGTGGCCGGCCGCGGGTTACGGGAATATGAGTTCTCTTGCAGCAACAGCTCAAGTCCTGTTTTTTGGGGGGCGTCGTGGAAGAGGAAACGCCACCATCGACTCCTTCAGCTTCCATGCATCAATCGGTCTCTGGTCCAGCAGCAAGAGGAAGAAGGAGAGGAAGAGGAAGAGGAAGAAGAAGACGAGATGGTTAATGGCGATGGAAACGGAGAAGTGGACGACGATGCGGAGGAGTTCATCAGAAGGTTTTATGAGCAGCTGAGGCTGCAAAGTAGGATTCAGTATCTCCAGTATGATCAAGACATGCAATTCCAGCAGGACATCAATTAATCAATGCCTCTTCTTCTTCTTCTTCTTTAATGAATGAATAAATAAAAGAATAATTCTCCATTTATAAATGGAAAATAATTCTTTTTTACATTTGTTGTTACTTGTTAGTGAAATTACTTTTATTTTAAAATGATGGCATTTTACATATTCTGTCTATTATATACTCAACATGATATTTATGAATGTGTCACTTTAAGTTAATTTGTGTTCTTTGATTTCAAATTAATCTAACTTTGATTAGGCTTGCAATGATTGTTGTGTATACAAATAATGGACTTAAAATTTATGATTGATCTTGTTGCTTTCAAATTATACTTGATAGCCATTTCTCTATGGCATATTTTTGGGAACACCTAATGTATATATACATATGGGAATGGGAAACGTAATAATACTCAAAAGTTATTATGCGTATTTTGTATGACACGAAAGTTATTTTGTACAACACAAATAGTATAAATCACTCTTCTAATTGTACATCATCTCTCTCTATTATACATCATCTATCATAATTGTATAATAATACCTTTCATGTTGAGCAATATGTTTTTTTACGTTATATAAACACACCATTCACAATACCACCCTTAAGCACCATAGCATTTCACACGCGCGCGCACATATATATATATATATATAAAAATAGGGCAAATGGTAAAAAAAAACCTAAATTTTTTTGTGAATTTATAAATTTATACAAGCATTTTAATTTTGGCAATTGTATCTCAATTAGCTCAATTAGTTATAATTTTATTCAACAGTTGAAATCAATTTAGGAAGCATGTGTCATTGTTAATGTGGCATGTCACCTGTTATAAAAATATATACATATATGAATAAGACCCATATATACATATATAAAATAAAATTATATATGTAAATGTCACTCATATATATATATATATATATTATGACAGGTAATTTGTCACATCGCAATGACAAATGCCTCTTAACTTGATTTTAAGTGTTATATAAAATTGCATCTAATTGGGTCAATTGAAATGCAATTGACAAAATTAAAAAGTTTGAATAAATTTATAAATATGTAAAAAAAAAAATTGAGTGTTATTTACTATTTGTCCAAATAAATATATATGATTGTGTTGGGAAGGAACAAGAAGAATGAGCTGAAAAAGAGTAGAGGGTGCACATGCATGTTTGTTTGGCTTCGAAGCAATAGTTGTTTGCGAGAGAGAACAACTGTCCGCCTAATGGTTTGGTGGAAATTCCGGGAAGCAATATAAATATTGACCTTCCTTTCATCAATGTCTTGACAAATGTGCAAAATATCATATCAACCAATTAAATTGGGAGATATAACAAAAACACAGTTTAAAATTAAATTTCAGCCACAGCAAAAGAAAATAATAAAATGTCATGCCCTAATTGAAGATATAATCTGGCTGTGGCTCACGACAAACCACAAAAAGCAACTAGAGAATCCATGTGATGACAGCCAAAATATGAAATTCATATTTTTATCACTCTATGTTCACGTTTTCTTTCATATGATTACTCAAATTTTTTATTATTTCGATTGCATTCTTAAAATTAATTTTTGAGTCAATTGGGCCCATATACTTTGATATTTTTTTCGTGTGACAATTTAAACATTTTATTGTTTTGATTATACTTTTAGACTTATATTTTTAAATTAATTTAACTCTTGTATTTTTATGTGTAAAAAAAAAGACGGTGAGATAATAAAATACACATCACATTCTATTCACATAAAAATACATGAGTTAAATTGACTTAAAAATATAAATCAAAAAGTACAAGTATAAAAATACCAAAATAAAAATATAAATTTGACCTAGTGAAAATCCGTAAAGTGGACACGTGCTCTTGGGTGTGTTAAAGGATTTCAAAACAAACATTTTGGTATCCAAACCTCCTTTCTGTGCATAACAAAAAGAATCAAAAAAGAAAAAAAATTGTTGAAACACATAAGGCTCCTCACTGTCATAGGCTAAATTGACAGGTCAAACAAAAAATACAAAATATTTTACCCACATCTCTAATATGGAAGACTTACCTTTACTTTGTAAAAAAAAAAAAAATTATTTCAACACATCAAAACCTCTGTCGCGGCGGGGTTTCCTCCTTGGCATGTCCTCTTCTCATAGAGAGAGAGAGAGAGTGTGTTAATTTGTAAATCTTCTGAAGTTCATCTATTTTGGTACCCACAAAAATAGATTTCACGCCCTGCATCAATGGTACCTGCAATCTTTTAATCACAAACGAATAACTTTATACGTAATTAAGCTAGTGCGACACTTAGTGATTGCTTTCCCAGTTAGTATTTTCATATTTTGCCCATCAAGCAATTTGATAATACCACACTAGCTCTCCATAGGGTCTGACCAGTCATCTCTAGTTCCATCCTTGCCTTTCAAGCTTTGCCAGAGTTGAATCCGCACTCCAGCACGCACAAAACCCTCTTCACTGGGATGGGCTAAATTGACACTAAAACACACAAAACATGGAAATACTTTTAACGTGCACAAAGCACTTCACAAGGGTTGTCTTATATCTAGTTTCCCCTTGTTTTGCAAAGAAGCTATTTCAACAACTCGAACCTATGATCTTAAAAGTCATTAAAATAGCCTTATCGCTGCAAGTAATACTCACCCTCATAAAACAGGTACTACCCCCCTGTGAGCAAGAAAAGGAAAACGACAATGGAAAGGAAAATTACTCAAGGGTAGCTTGATGATATCAGAGATTTGATCCTAACTGGTCAGCAATTTGAGACTGTTTATCATATCAATGCAGTGTAAAACTAAATAAAGTGTCCAATAAAGTGTCCAATAAGGAGAACTATGAAACAGTTGTTCATATTTATATTTAGAATACCATTGCTCGAGTACAAGAGTCAATTCTGATCAAATTCTTCAAAAACTACTAGAATGGCAAAAAATTAATACAATACATACAAAATGAAGGAGAATACATCCTAAACACGTGAGGTAATTAACAACAACAACCACATTGGCCAAACAATTAATTTGAGTCATATATCTGTACCTACTCAATGCTTTGGGCAAGCATCGAAGCCGTCTCCAGGACTTCCACACCATCATCATCCCCCGAGATCTTACTCCAGCTAGAGTTTCTTAAGGAGAAAAACTTGGCCCGTTCAAGACTACTTCCTCTAAAACCTGTAATCTTTGACGAGACCATGGGCATCGCAAGAACTGAAGATGCATGAATCGAGTTCTCTCCTAGACCCAATGATAACAAGCAAGCAGCCTGCACCAAAACCACGTTATAAGCAAGAATGGCAACAAATTCTCCATCCAAACAAGAGAAAACTAGTTTGTCAAAACCTTTGCCTTGACTACCATATCAGCAGCCTTCATCAGCATCACCCTCACAAATGATCTCAAGTCTTTAATTTGGGTATCTTCAGACTGCAAAACAAGCCTGTAACAAGTAGTTGATTGATTAGGCAATTACATTCACATTCGGATCAGCAGAAAAATAGAGAAATTGTCTAAAGGAAGAGGCAAAAAAACTAGGACAAACAAAAACAAATTTTTGAAGTGCACATATACAATTATGTGCAATTTCAGAAACCTCTCACTTTATATTTTATATTTTTGCAAAGTATTTTGCCTATTCTTCTTCCATTCAGTATATTCAAAACATTTCCATGTTCCAGGCAAGGATTCAATTTGGATGAATCCCAAATCACCAAAATTATCCACAAAAGTTGACTCCACAGTGAGCATGAAAATATATTGCACCTGTCTACATCGGTTGTAATGCTGGAAGATGCCTCAGAAGATAAAGCCCTATCCCTGACTTCTTCTCCTGGAAAACTCCCATATTAGTTTCTGTCAACATTATAGCTAAATGGAATCAGGAAAACATTCTATGACCATGACTATACCTCTTGCCTCATCAGGTGCCAGCAAGGAAATGCCTACGAATACAGAAATCAATCCTAGTATGAACATCGTAGTCCTCAGAGCATCAAACACCTGGTAAAGTAACAACAAATAAGTTCCCTAAGTGTGCACAAATTCACCAAAAAAGCAATACTGAATACACATCTTAGGACACTAATGCTGATTCCATTATGCATCTCCATATGGTACCAGAATCAATGGCAGGTTAAACATTGAGTAAACATCAAAGGTTGAAATACTTTTTCTAGTGGCCACATGCTCTCCCAGCACAAAAGTATTATGTAGACAGGTAAGACCATCCATCCAAAATTTTTCAATAAAAGAAACTGTGCCATCTACAAGGGCATACAACTATACCAAATTGGCATGGGAACTAAAAAGATATTCACATCAATTCACGGGAGGCATATGTCACAACCAGGATCAGTTGGGTAATTTATTTTTGCAGCAGATTATTTTATTTTGCAGAAGGAGTTAGTTATTAATTGTATTTTCAGGTTATTATCAGTTATGGAGTGATTTAGGAGGCTATGGAGTGTTTTAGGAGCAGTTATTGATAGTGGGGGAGTGGTAACCATAATAGCTTTATATATTAAGCTATAGCCCTCATTATGAGAATATCAATTATCAGAATTAAAGTTCTTACTTTCTCTCAAGTTTTCACTATTTCTCCCTTATTTTTACCAGTTTTCTCCCTCATTTCTGTCAGTTCTCCCTATTATTCTATCTGTTTCTCCCCCTTCTTCCTATTTCTCCCTCAATTTCAATTCAATCTTCAAAGAAAACATTAGTTAGGACTAAGGTCCTGACAATTGGTATCAAAGCAGTACAGTTCTTGGCTGGATCTAGGTGTTTTTGATCAAGACTTTGAAGCCAAGCAGAACAAGGAGGGTTCTAAAAGCAGTTTTAGAGACAGTTACCAATTATTGGAAGCAGTTACAGTTACTGTTCAGAGTGAAGTTAAAAAAGGAGATGGCAAAAGAGACCTGCACAAAGCACAAGGGGGCAAGGTTGGATGTCATGGAGTTGGGCTTGTGGCAGATTCAAGAGGAAATGGATTGTTGCCAAGAAGAGAATACGGTCACTAGAGATGTTGGGCAGTCATTGGAGAAAACATTCGAGAAAGGTTTTGCTAACACCAACCAAAAGCTGGACTACTTACTGGATTTGATTTCAATTAAGTTTCAGGTCAGTATACTAATGGATCTACAGAACCGATTCTAACAGAAGCTGGAATCCTACCTAAGACCTCCAATTTGCAAGAAGTGGATGAATTACTGACAATAGATCAGGCAATTCAAGATGCCAGGAAAGGAATAGAGGTTGCCAAACAAGTCAATGGGACACCATTGGAGAAGAAATCTGTGGAAGATGAACTTTGGATGTACACCAGCAAACAAGAAGCAAAAGATGCTTTTAAGGCACGGTTGGAGTTTGTAAATGCTGAATCCAATTGGACCTGGAAGCCGAGAATGCAGAAGGAACAATTGAAGCAGATTGAACGGGAGAACCTTGATGTGTTTCAAAAAATGATGGAAGATCGTGAGGCTACCAGAATACTTACTGCTAAAACTAACTGGTGTGATTAGTACATAAAGGTCAAGGATTCTGCACCCTACAATCTAACAAGGATGAATCAGATAGTGAAAGTAGGGATTGGATGAAGAAATATTGGTCAAGTTTTTTAGATTTTTTGTTAATGTCACAACTAGGATCAGTTGGGTAATTTATTTTTATAGAATGAGTAAGTTATTAATGGTATTTTCAGGTTATTATCACTTATGGAGTGATTTAGGAGACTATGGAGTGTTTTAGGAGCAGTTATTGGTAGTGGGGGAGTGGTAACGGCTCTGTAATAGCTTTATATATTAAGCTATAGCCATCATTACAGGAATATCAATGATTAGAATTAAAGTTCTTACTTTCTCTCAAGTTCTCACTATTTCTCCCTTGTTTCTGTCAGCTTTCTTCCTCATTTCTGTCTGTTCTCCCTATTATTTTGTCTGTTTCTCTCCCACTTCTTCCTATTTCTCCCTCAATTTCAATTCAATCTTCTAAGAAAGCATTAATTAGGACTAGGGTCTTGACAGCAAAGTAGGGTGGTGACTAGTTTTTCTCAACCTTAATCCAACCCAAATGGTAAAGCCCTCTCCATATCCGACCCATTTCAATTTCTCTACAAAACTGTCTTAGGTTTTTCATTTAGGGTGAAGTGCCAAATAAGCCAACATACTATTGACCCAAGGCCAAATTGGCCAATTTACTTTAAAAAGGACCAAATAAGCCATTGTACTTTTAAAATCAAGGCCAATTTGACCATTGTACTTTAAAAAGTGCCAAATAAGCCTATGTACTTTCAAACTTGGGGCCACGTTAGCCATTATTGTAGATTTTTTCTTAACACTATCCAACAACGTTTAATTCTATTAACAATGTTAACTCTATTCCCAATCAAAACAACCCCACACAATATCAAACACCCAAATCAAACCACAAATTCAAATTCGAAAAACCCCACACAATTGCAGTTTATGTCTTTTTAAAGTACAATGGCTAATTTGGCCTCGGGTCCTAACATACAGTGGCCTATTTAGCCATTTTTAAAGTACAGTGGCCAATTTGACCTCAAGACCTAAATGCAATTGCTTATTTGGCACTTCGCCCTTCAATTCATGCACTAACACTTTTCCCTTTAATTTATGCACAGGCCAGATCCCTAAGTCTTTTGCTAGGACTAGAGTGTTTTTCTTTTGCTTTATTTTCTTTATTTTGATTAAAAAGGTTAGTGGTCCTCTCTACAGCAATAGTTGACTTCCAGTCTACAACCCATTGCAGTTCCCAGAGATGGGATATAGCAATGGTGGTAGATCAGCCCCAACAAGTATATAACTTCACAGAATGCCCATCGCTAACAAGAATTACCACCAGAAGAGGGTTTGAGCTCATGACCATGTGTGAGGACAACACACCTTGTACCCACCTTTTCCCAACTTAGCTGCCTCTCTACGTGATAGTTGAATTTACTGCCAAGTGCTTCAAGCCTTATTTGCTGCATTCTTCTTACTTTGGATGTGAGACATGATTTAGAACCATGTCCAAGGTAAAGTCAAGTAACAAAACTAGTGGAAGACTGGGTCAGACAAGAACAATACAAATAATAAACCTATTCTACAGTTTACTGCTAAAACTTGAATGGTAGCTATCCACTTTTTTGGTCACAATCAGCTTTATTATTCATCAAAAGCACAGAACAATGACAAGAAGAAGAAAATCTTCCGCCAACAAAGGGCATGCTGCAACAATGAGCATGAAATGTTCTGTGCAAGTACATGAATTGCTTAAAATACAAGTTTTTTTTTTTTTTCTCAGTACAATGGTTTGGCACATCTGATTATCCAAATAAAGGTGACTCGTTCAGAGCACAGTTAATAGAAACTTTACTATGGCAATATTTTAGTTTTGCATATACTATGTAACTTTTCAGATAGGCATTGCATGCACTAGATGGAGACAAAGTTATGAAGGATAAATTTTATTTTAGCAACAGACTTTAAATTTTAGTGATTATGGGAGCTGGTCATTTTACCAGAAACATCCACTAAGACCAAATCAATAAGCTGGCATGTGCAGAGAGAGAGAGAGAGAGAAAGAGAGAACCTGATATTCCTGAAAATACACAAATCCTGTACAAATAGAAAAGAAAGTCCAAGCAATCTGAAACATTGGAACAATAAGTATTGCATCAAAGAGTGATAATCCTTCATTCAACCTTGCCATCTGCAGTTGTAACAAATACAAACATAATCAGAAATTTGAAGGTTCAATGTCTCATCATACTCATGGTATTGTAACAAAGGTGAAAACAATAAGCATGGCTTATGCATGCAGATGTTACCCAAAAGCCAGCTGTACTGAGAAATAACAGAAGCATGGAGTATGTGAACCAGCCATGCAACTGATAGCCACTGGACATGGACAACCTTAGCAGGTTAGAGCTGCAAAACAAAATAATAATAATAATAAATCAATAAATAAAAGAAAGGGTACTCAATGCCACAAAACTAATTACAATCATAAGATCTTTTACGATCCCAAATGGAAATAAAAAGTAAAGCTTCAGCTTACATTGATTTCGCAAACAACACTGAGCATGATCCTACTGCACCAGATACAATAGCATAGGAAAAAGGAAGCAGCATCTGCCAATAGGGCTTCAAGTCATGGCCAGGAAGTGAAAGCAGCACTTCTCCTCTCCTGCATTTTCCAATTGTAGTTATAACTATGACTGACTAGTTGCTTATTTATTAAAATTATCATATGAAGGAGGGTAATTAAGGAGGAGGAGCAGGTAGGGAGCGAGAGAGACAGCTCATACAAGTCACATTCAGTTGCATGCTAATCTAGAAATGGATAAGTAGCCTTTACCTGTACAGAAAGTGATGCAAGGCAACAACCAAGACCAGAATGAGACAGTAAAGAAGGAATGTAATGTTGCTGAACTTTTCTGCCAACTGCTCTGGTGTGTAAACTGTTGAGAGTAGAAGAGACAGTAACTTTTTCACTTCATGACTAGAAGAGGAAAATTTTCCATAAACAAAAAGCCATACTGCAACAATGAGCATACAATGGTCTGTGCAAGTACATGAATTGCTTAAATAGATACCAGAGGGACACACTTCCTAGAAACTGTGTGCCATAACTGGATGCATAGGAGTAAGAGCAACAATTCTGTCCCTAAGATACCACTCATTTGCAAAGCCTTTTGTACGCACATTATCAAGTGGGTGTTTGTCACAACTAAGCTCAACATTATCCAAACATTCTTTTTAAAATGAACAATTATCCTAGTTTTCATTTTGATTAAGTAACTTTATATTGTCAAATATCCATATCCAGCACGACTAGGATCACTAGTGAACCCACACACAGAAGTGGAGCCCCTCTCATCCTTTCATGTTTGTGAAACAAACAAGGGCAATGAGCCACATTTTCAAGAATTAACCTACAGGAGGGGAGGGGGGTGGGTAATGTGGCAGTATATGCATGTGTAAGTAATATAAAAAACCAAGATGCTAATTGTTCATGTTTATTTTCCAAACTTTGTAGACACATTGCATCTACATACATCAATGTAAAAATTTGAGGATCTGCACACAAAAATAAAAGCTTCAAGATTAAAGGCAATACAACACTAATTCCATGCCCAGCTTTCACCGTTTGACACCATGGACTTTCCACACTTCCTCTCATTCATCAACTCCCTCAATCTTCACACTCAATCGTCTATTATCTCTATTTGTTATTTCTACATTATCTGAATCTCACTACCTGTCGACCAATCAACTATTTGATCTTGACTCTGTATTTGCAGTGGTCGTCAATCTTTCAATGCAATATTGATTTATCAGATCTATGGTTTATCAAGCTCCTCTTGGCTGATCTTAATTTAATCTTGTTCAACTCCTTTTCTGAAGACAAATTGGATACCTTTTATAAAATTATAAAGAGAAGTAGATCCAGGAATAAAAGCTCCCACCAAATAACAATATGCACAAATTCATGTATTCAAAGAGTGCCTGATGATACTCAAGGAGATTGTTTACAATTGTCATACAAATTGCCTCAAGCAACTCCCTCCCCCAACCAAGAGCCACCACCAGTGGCGACATGGTTTTAGGGACAGATCTGCAGCAAACCCCAACGATCCAATGATGGTGGTGGGTAGTGGCTAGCGAGAAATTGTTTTAATTTATATACATAGATATTCAAATGTTCATATATATATATATATATATATAGAGAGAGAGAGAGAGAGAGCTTTAGAAAATATATTTTTATATATTTTAGTCTATATATTTTTGGCAGTAGAAAAAGTTTCTCTATAATTAAAAAATATATTTAGGGTAAGAGAGAGGAGAGAGAAAGAGAGTTTGAAACAGGGGCAGAGTCGTCAATTTACCTAATTTGTTAACAGCAGGGGATGTCAACTATAATTTAATCCTTCTTTTTTAACAGTGTGAATTATCTAAGAGAAATTTTCAAGGGTAAATTGACCCTAGACCCCCTGTGCTTTGGGCACAGATTGTATGGTTTATTTTTATCCCTAGAGGTCTCTGCGGTTTACCTTTTTTGCTTGGGCACCCCCTCGATTAATTTTGGCAGAGCCAGCGTTAATTAAAATAATTAAGTTAAATTTAAGCAACCTTTTCCTAATCTCTCTCTGATTACAAAAAATAAAAAATGAAAAAAGACCCAAACACAGAACAAAGGTTATGTTCTTTAGAGAAAGCAATAGTTGCCAACAGCACCACAAGGAAGAAGGACCACCACTAACAACGGCTGTGTGGACGCACAAGAGAGAGAGGGAGGGAGGGAGGGAGAGAGAGAGATAATCGTAGTGATTTTTAATTGGTTCGCTGTTGTGCAGTGAATATGGGAGGGGGAGGGATCTCCAATCTAAAACCCATCACTAGGTTCCGTTGTTGGTTCCAATGATGGGTTCCATGGGCTTGGATCCAAGAGCAAAACCGCTACCCAATACTGCTCTTGGGGGAGATCTGAAACCTCATTGCCACTGTTGTTGGAGGTTGAAGAAGCACAAATATAATTGTAAATTGGAAGAAGCACAAAAACCACAGATACACAGTGTCGATTGGAAGCATCTCCCTCCCTATCCCCCCCCCCCCCCGGGAGCAGTTGCTGACAGCTGCCCTTCTTCTTCTTCCTGACGGTGCCACCAGAAACCACTGCTTTCAACACTTTGGGCCTTTTTTTAACTTTTATCTTTTATTTTTTGTAATTAGAGAGAGATTAGGAGAAACTTGTTAATTTGATTTTAACTAACATCATTTGTACCAAAAACTAACGGAGGGGGTGTTCAAGCAAAAAGGTAAACCAAAAGGACCTCCAAGGACAAAAATAAACAGGGTGCCTCGTGCAAATGACCCAAACGACAGGAGTTCTAGGGGCAGTTTACCCTATTTTCAATGATTTTCATGAAGTTGCATGTGAATATTATGAAAAGTATGAAATGATGTGAACAAATTGTTAAATTGTTAGCCACCATCACATATAAAAGCTTAAGCTAGTAGAGGGTTGACTTTATCATTTATATTATTATTTTTACTCTCAACATGCCCTCTCATGTGTGGCCAATCTTTCACTGCATGTGTAACTATTTAAATATCGGGTTAGTAGTGAGGTTTGAATTTAGGACCTTTGTCTATTTAAATACCATGTTAAATTATTAACCATCATCTCACCTAAAAGTAAGGGGGTGCAAACTTCAGATTTTGGAGAAAAAAAAAAAATGAACTGAACCAAACCAAATCGAAATGCTCAGTTTTTGAAAAGTCTCGAACCAAAAATCCGTATTAACTAAACCAAAACAAGCATTTCTGTTCGCTTTTTTCCAGTTCAGTTTCTAGGTTAACCGAACAGTTTTTTCACATATATTTTACTGCAGAAAATTAGGAGAGTTATCATGGAAGACAAGATCGCCTTCTTCCATTTTGAGTTTAGGGTTTAGGAATGGCAGCCTCTATGCCTTCTACAACCAGGCAGTCACTGTTTATGCATTTGAAGGGATAGGAATTGTTTTGCCACTGGAAGCTGAGCAGGGCCAGCTTAAGGCATGGGCCACTAAGGCCTATGCTGCCCGCGGGGGGTGGGGGGGTTGCCAAAAAACTGCTGGGCCAGAGCCATCCTCCTGGTGTCCCTGGTCGGCTTTGTCAGCACATACTGGAACAAGCAGTCCCTCCTCGCCCTCTACCTCTTTGCCATGGCCCTTCTCATCGTTGTCCTCGTCCTCACCTTTGTCATCACCCACCCTGACAGCACCTTCCCACCCCCGGCTGTGCCTTCTCCAACTACCAACTCGCTGGATTCCCATCCTGGCTGAGGAACCATGTCACCAATTCGGAGAATTGGGGCAAGATCAGAGCGTGCCTTGCGGAATCCGATTTCTGCCCTAAGCTCAATTAGAGATATCTCTCTGCCCCAGAAGCTTCAGGAGGCCACTGACCACCCAAGAGGAGGAGATGCCGACGGAGACGGCGAACGTCAATGGGACGCAATCGCCGGCGGGAGGAAGGAGACGGCGGCAGACAGTCAGGGTTCACGCAAACGCAGGACGGGACAGTGACAGGCGAGAGAGAGAGGGAGGGTTGCTTGCTGCACAGCTGCCTGCTGTCGACTGCCGACCGTTGAATTGCCGCCTAGGACCCCACCAACCCTTGAGTCAGCCTTGAAGCCGGGAAGAAATACAGGCGCACGTTTGGGGAAGTCCTGGGCCTGAGTCTGATGTATGTGGGTTTACTTCGCTTCCGAAGAAGAAACCAAAGACAATCCATGTGAGCAGTTGATGTTTCCCATCAACCACTCCAAATTTGATCGTCCATAATAAAATCAGACTCTAAAAAATTAGATGCAGTCAGGGAACTTGTACTTTGAGCCATTGCAGAAGGCTCTAGTGAGATGCAGAATCATCAAGAAAGATTAAAGATGAACAATACCCAATTCTAGGGACATGCAAAATTTACATCCAGTATATTTTTCAAGTAACTTCAAGATCAACAATAATAAAGAAAGACAAGTTTTCTGGTAGTAAAGAAGGAAGCATAGTTTGAAACAACATGATTGACGCATCGCTCGGTTTCTCAACGCTATTAACCAAAACCAAAGTGAACTCCTCAGGTTTTTGAAAAGGAGAACCAAAAGCAAACCATTTTTGAAAAACCGAAATGTTCACACCTTAAAAGCTTAAGTTGATAGATAGAGAGCTAACTTTATCTTTTTTATTATTACTTTCTCTCAACAAAAAATACCACATAACTGTTTGTAGTATTCTTTTAATGAATCAAACCACAGTTTGCTGCTGCATTAATCAAACAAATTGTTTCTAAATAAATCTTTGATTGACAAGGCACTATGTGAACAGGATTTGAATGTTGATTTGCCATTTATCTTCCAATATGGACTTTGCTAAATAATTTTTGTGATGGTTAGATTTATCAGGTTCAAAAATCCTTCTCGTGGCATTTTTGTAATGCTGCAATAATAGTTCACCAGCTAATTATAGACAAGTCCTTCTGCCAATTTTTAGTGTAAATTACATGACAATGTCTTCCATAACATTCTAATTAAGTTTCAGAAAAAGACTTAAAAGTTTACCTTAAATACTTAAATGCTTCAAGAAATATCTAAGAAGTCAAGTCCTCTGTTATACTTAACTGAAAAGGATAGCTAAGAAATGGATTCTTCGCACAAATTAGTAAGACGAGAAAATTAAAGCACCTTACTATAAGGAGTGACGTACCAGGAGATTGGTGGTTACCAAAAGCAACAAGAAAAATGTTACCAAGGACAATAAAAGCTGTGGCAACAAGTACCCTGTAGAAGAAAGTACATTTTTGCTGCAGAAACTCAGTAAGAGTAATGAGGAAATTACAACTGGACATCATCATTCAAAAACATGAACCAAGTTAAGATTATAAGATGACATACTTGACGGGCACTGTTTTATTCAAAACAAAGTATGCAAATGCAATGTTGGACACAAATTGTATAGACCCAAGGGCTGCAAGAAGTGACTGCAAAATAGAAGATAAAATATAATTAACAAAAGAAAGAGATGATGGAAAATTAGAAGAAATAAAAAGCAGGATTGACAAAGTAAATTATACAATACAGCAACCAAAGCATGTCTTAGTCATCAAAATGAAATGATACTATTTTACAATTCTAACATTTGATAATCTGTTCCATCAAGGAGCCAGAGATTATATTCATACAGACCTGAGCAGCATATCCAAAGGAAATGAAGTTGAGACAATTTCCAAGAGCAAAAAATAGAACACCTGCATGCAAGCAATTGTACATTTGCCTTACGATAAATAGTGTATGACAAGACAAACCCTTGTAAAGAAACAATCACTATGAAAATAATCTTTACCAATTCTCCAAGTCTGGAAGTGTATGATGGGTTTCATTACAATTTTCCCATCATTACTGCCTGGCACAGAATGCCTTTCTCTCTGGCAGGGGCAAAACAAAATCAGTAAGTCACATTCGCAAAGGCTGATGGTAAAAGAATAATAAAACAACAGAATCTTAGTAACTGGGAAAGAACACAGCATAATCAATATGACCTTTAAAATGCACTAACACAGAAAAATTTAGCACTTTTCTGTTGG
Source organism: Diospyros kaki (assembly GCA_036245055.1). Lineage (NCBI taxonomy): Eukaryota > Viridiplantae > Streptophyta > Magnoliopsida > Ericales > Ebenaceae > Diospyros > Diospyros kaki. Next base: position 40,856,507 of record BSEG01000016.1, read on the forward strand.
TTCATTCTATGAGGCCCTATTGCATGCAAGTAGACTGGCCTTTCCCTATAAATATTTGTGGTGGTCAAAGCTCCTTCCAGAGTAGCCTTTTGTGTTTGCACAACCTTGATTGGTTCTATTCTTATGTCTAACAATAGGCTGAAGAGCTTGTTTGGCATTGCTGTGCGCAGCAGCTTTTTATCAACTTCTTTGGAAAACTAGCATTTGGTAAAGTGCTACTTTACTTTTAAAGGAAAGCTGCTCTTCATAAAAGGCAGGTCAAGCTGCTTTTAAGCAAATGCAGGGAAAGCAATGTGACTTTTAGTGGAACCCACAATCATTAAAAGACTATTTACTTTTATAACCATTCAATCTCATCATAATCATGTCACTTTCCATAATAAATTAATACATTTAAATATCTCAACTAATTCTAAATTCATATACGCAAAATAATATTCATAGAAAACTTTTAATTATCTACTTATTACTTTTTTATTTGCAAAATAAAATTCCTTTTCATTTAAAAAGTATGGCTTCATTTATTTATTTATCATATATATAATATTATAAATGTAACACCCGAGATTTTTCATATTCAAGGAAATAGAATATCTCCAAAGAATCGGAGTCAAAGGGCAAAATCGTAATTTTGAAGCTCAGGTAAAAGTGTAGTTTTCAAAAAGTTTGGGGTAAGAGTCCAATCTTTGAAAGGTTCGGGTCAAGGTGCGATAACACAAAGGCCAAAGTATGATAGTCCAAAATTTCGGGTCACGGTATAATTGTTGAAAACCGTAACGGGATCATTAAAGAAACTCCTCTTCGTTTGCCCTCCATTGTGCAATTCCTTGATAACATTTGAGTCATGTTGTTAATGCATGTTTTCTTATCAAGAAAGAGAGTGGAAAAGAAATATATGAGAAGTTTAAGAATACAAATCTTTAACTTAGCAAATAAAAAGAAAAAGAAAAATCTTTATGGGTAAGGTGAAAGAAATTGATCAAAATAACCACAAAAGGCATATGGACAAGTGTAGCAGTCAAAAGTACAAAGGAAATCCAAGACACAGGAGTTACAAGGTAGGACATATTATAAAAAAAAAAAATCAGCTATTTTAAGAGTAAAGTTATAAATGCATGATTCATGTTCCAACACTGACTTGTTGGAATCATAGTTACAAGAAGTTGTTTTAACTAATATGTGTGCGTCAATAGCATGCTTATTTCCTCAATTTGGTCTAAAACCTCATTCCACTTTACAAAATCACAAGTGATTGGTTTTGCATAGAGTGGACTCTCATGCAGATCCACAGAATTGTGAACCACAAAGACCAAAAAATCATCCATTTGCTCAAAAACTCCAGTTGTGGATTCCAATAAGCAGATCCCAAGTCAGATAGAGAGTTGTGTTAGGAAGTCAACAACCAGCATAAAATTCATCAGATCAGAAATTGACAAAACATTGGCAATCTAGAATTCATGTACTGCCCCACATAATCAGATTGAGACTTGATATGTTGTACTACTCAAGATTGGACTTTTGAATAAATTAAACACAACTCTATAAGTGGGGTAGAGAATTAGTTACAAATACTAGTCATTTTTCTCCAATTATGATAATGGATTCTAAAATTGGACTTGCCAAATCTGCAATTATCCCTTGCTCAAATTTCCATGCAAAATAGGAGCAAATAAGCACAGACAAATTTTGGCTATGGATCCATTCCAGTGCCTCTCTCTCACTCTACCTCTCTTTGTTTCAACCAAACATCAAAATATTTAATGCCTAGCCACACTAACATACGAAACTTAGCATTTAATTTGCATTGCACAAACCCTGGTGAAATATCTTTTATTTTAATTTGCAGCATGCAAACCCCAGTGAAATATCCTTTATTCCCCTGCTCTGAATCAAATTTACCAACAATGAGAACAACAGGAAGATAATAAATAGAAACAACTATGCTTCCTCAAGCCCGGATTGGTGTATCACTCAAAGCATTCAAGCTAATCTAGTTGAGAAACAAACAGTTCTTTGGAGATTTGTTAAAAAAAAAAAAAAATCAAAATGAGTCAACAAGAATTGAGCAATGCCACCTATGGATTGAGTGACCCCCTCAACACTTCTAGTGTTGAAAGTTTTTCTCCTATTCTCAGCCACTCTTGAGCCTAAATAAAGGAAGAGGATTGTGTAAGGCAACAGCCAGAGTAAAACTTGAGCAAGCAAATAGATATTTTTAATTCAGTCTATGGCAATTGAGCAAGCAAATAGTTCCCACATGCCTGAAGGTAAGTGGCGGAGAAACACAGAAAATACCTCATCATGACCCAATTTGAGCAGGTTGGTACCAAAATTGATGGCGATGCTGCCAAAAATGTTGATAAAGGCTCCAATTACCCACTCTCCCATGAAGTTATATATGACCTTCCTTTTAACTGTTGTTAAAACATGATGATAGTGTCCTTGGGAAGTCACTGGAATGAGAAATGTTTATAGAAGTATCCGCAACAATGACAAAATTACGAATTGTGTCGAGGAGGATGTTTATATAGATGCATCTGCAACAAAGAAAGACCTATGTCTTGCGTCCTTCACTGCTGCTTAAGGGCCCACTTCAAGTGAACATTCATATCCAATTCCAAAATTATTGTGAATTACCTGCAAAAGTGCTGTATTATGCGTCTAAATTGGTACCAATTTAATGACAGAGAAGAGAAGAAGAAGAAGAAGAAATAAAGTCAAATTCTATCAGCACTACAACCATTTCCGGCAGAAGAGGTAAAAAATGGTAATGGCGAAAACTGCAGCTGAATTGAATGTTTTCAACAAATTGGCATACATGTTCACGCAAACGATTATTGGATGCCAGTGTAAGTTGCTCTTCGTGTACAAATAGGTAAAGCAGTACACAAATTACCAAGCAATCTCGAGAGACGGCATATAGTTCGTTAATTAGCCAAATAAATAGCGGAAATACAACAAACTCAAGAGGAAGAGCAAACAGGCGTTCCATAGGCAGTCAATATCACAAAATAATCAAGACAAAACTAGTGATTTACCCAACCTAGAAAAAATAAATGCAAGAACAACAGAATCAAATGTAGGCTATCCCCCTAAAGCCTGATAATTAAGATGCCATTAAAACAACCAATATTGCCAACATATCAGGTCGAATTCAACCAAACACATCAACCGTCGGAATGATCTAATAATTGAGAAAAACTAACAGAGAAATTGGAAGCGATACCAGAAACAGGTGGAAAAAAGAGATAAATATACCAGAAATGGAGACGACGGAATCTCCTTCGTTCCCCTCAATGATCTTGCGATGATTTGATGAACCAGATGAGTAGCTTCACTTTTGTTTTCTCTCTCTACGATCTCCGAAGACCCTAATTTCCGGACGAGAAATATCGTGTCGCGTAAAGAAGCAAACAAATGGGCCGCCGAAGAAGAAGAAGAGGGGGAACGAGAAGACGGAGAAATTGATTTTCAGAAGTATATACTGTATTTTGGGGGTAATTGCTGTCATATCCTCCAACGATCATTCTATGACATTTAACACCCCAATCGGGCATTTTGGTCGATGCCGCTTCGTAAAGGAATTAGTCACATGGTAGTTACCCGCCTAAAGTGGGGGCACGGGTACGAAAGAAACTTTAACATATCGAGTAATATAAGTTTTATCCTTTAATTTAGTAAACTTCCTAGATAATTTATGTGCATTCTCAATCGAACTCCATTCGCATAATAAAATGGGCTAGCTATAGCTAAAAATTATAATGCACAAAAATTTCTCGAGTGCGTTGTTTCGACGTTTTTATTTCTAAATGCCAATAAATGTTTCTAAGTTGTTTTTACAATTTTATAAAGTTTTTATAGTCATTTTATAATATAAAAAAATATCAAAAATATGTTTTCGATTTGAAAACTCATTTCCATCTATGAATATAGAAGAAATTTTTTTGTCTCTAATTCAAAATTTTTAATTTTATCTATAATTTATTTCAAAAATTTGTTTGAATCTATAATGGAATTTATGTTTACTTCTAGATTGAATAACTATTTTTTTATATTAAAAATTATATTTACAAAAGGCTCCTTTATTTTTTTTTATGTAATCATTTTTGTTTCTTACCTTTTTGAAGAATGACGTTTTCCCTTTTTCATTTTGTATCGTATCTGTTTTTCATTTTCATTTACGTGCAACTTAAGGTGAAAATATATATATATATATATAATAAAGACGAAGAAAAAGAGATTCCAAAATTTTACTAAAGTCAACAATGAAAAGAAATGAAATAATTGATTGTAGTGAAAAAAAATAGGTGAAAAATGGTTGAAGAATGAGAGGGTTCTCAATTAACATATATGTATTGGATAAATTGATCATCCATTTCCTCAACTTTGACCATTTGGCATGGATAAGTGTTGAACTTTAAATTCACTCAACCAATATATAAACTTTCAAAAATTAGCCATAACCCTCCATTATTTACTAATATCGTGGAGTAAATAGTCTTTAAACTCCTAAGTTTTAGCACTTTGATCTAGACATCTTCTGAATTTTATCTTTCATCAAATCAATTCCTGAACTTTTAAAGAAAGGCACAACACCCTATAAACCTTATGTAAGAAAAGAATTTAGTCAAACTAATTTAAGTTAAAATTATTTGTTATATTTATTTAATTAAGATAAATTAAGTTAAATTTAATCAAAAACCAAAAATAAAACAAACTATTATCATCTCAAGATAATGGAAGGGGTTCCAACAAACTTAGAGAAAGAGAAAAAAAACGAAAGAAACGAACTATCAACTACAAATTCCAACAAACCATTGCCATTATTTTTCAGTTTTATTTTTTATTTTGTATTAAATTTGAGTTAGTTTAACTTAATTAAATGGATATTAAGGATAATTTTAAACAAATTTAGTTTAATTAACTTTGTTTCTTACGTAATGAGTGTTTTAGCCATTTTCAAGAAATTTAAATGACTAATTTGACAAAAAATAAAAGTTAAAAGGATGTTTGGCAAAATACTCAAAGTTTATGAGATGTACAGTCAATTTACTTAACATTGTTAATTGCGGAGGGATGTGGTGGATAATTTTGAAACTTTAAGGACTAATCAAATGAAATTTAAAATTCAAATGGTGTATATACAAAAATGGTCAAAATTTAGAAGGTGTACAATCAATTTTCCCTATATGTATAGAGAAAGAATAATGAACAAGAGAAAGATGAGATTGCTAGCTCTTGACAAAGAAGGGTATGTCAGAAAAGATGAAGATGATGCATGCAACCCTTTATTTATTTTTTTTTCTTCTCTTTATACAACCCAATTACCATTACAATAGGTTTCTATGATTTTTTAGGCATAAATCCAAGTTTTGCGATCTTTCGGCCATGGAGTTCACTTTTGTTTTAATCTTTTTAATAGAATAATCAACTGATTGCTCGAAGTTCAAAATAAACTAAGGAAGCAAGTGCAGCCATCAAAGTCTGATATTTGACAGCTTTGTCTCTAGTTCAAGAAAATCTTCTGGCAATAGCTTAATCTTTTAGAAAGTAATAAACAACTCTAGATGAAATCAACTCCAAGGCCAAAAGTGTTCTGACGCATGTCTTCTAGATGAACGTGTAGACCAGGGAAAAGTAGCGAACCTGAAGACAGCCATGGAAGAGCCACCCTACTGGCGACTCTTTGAAATTCTTTTATTCCCCTCAACCCTAAAGTTTTAATTTAGAGATATCAATCTAGTTCAATTTTACATATTCTAAAAAGGATTAATTTGGTGTGAAATTGATCCTCGTTCAAGTACTAATACCACCCCACTTGATGGGACCAATTTCAGAGCAAACATATTTTAAAACGTTCAACATTAACCTAGAATAAGGTCTCTAAATTATAATTCAATGGAGGAAGGGAAAAAAATAATTTTTAAAAAATTATTGCAAATCTTAACGGATGCTCAAGCTCTAATAGATTAGGCTGTTGCAAAAAGATTTCCTTGGAGCAAAAGTAAAATAATCTAATCTTAGTATCTAAGAGCTACATTTGTTTCTTTGGTTTATGCCAAACTTAGAACAATAGGTTGAGAATTTATATCTTTTTCTTAAGCAAACTCCAATGTCAAATGATAACATAACTTTGAGCAATCGATTGCTTAATTCTTGAAAAATCACATAATTCTATAACAATGTCGATGAGGTTCTAATGTGCAAGAGTGAGAGAGAGAGAAAAATGTAGATATGAGAGAGACTTGCATGCACCATTTGTTTTTTTAGTTTTTTGGTAAACTTCATTTCTCCTATAATCAACATGTTTCTCAACCCGATGGTAGGGGAAGGGGTTCTTAATCAACAAATAATATGTATATGATAAATTGATCGTACACTTTTTAAACTTTGACCATTTAGCCCAAACATTTGTTGAAATTTAAATTCACTCAATCAATCTCTAAACTTTTAAAAATTAGCCACGATACCTTATTTTTTACTAATAGCGTTGAGTAAATCGACCATAAATCACCTAAACTTTGGGTCTTTAGTTTGAATACTCCTTGAATTTTTATCTTTCACAAAGTTAGGCTTTGAACTTTTTGAAAAGGCCGTCCCAAGCCTTATGTAAGAAATGAATTTACTCAAATTAATTTAAGTTAAAATTATCACTTATATCTATTTAACTAAGTCAAGTTAAATCAAAATAATATAAAACAAAATGAACTATCATCTTCTTAGGTTGATAAAATGGGTTCCAACAAATTTGGAGAGAAACGGACAAAAAAGGAAGAAGACCAGCCAACAATTACAGATTCTTGCAAATCATGATTGATATTTTTAAATTTTATTTTATATTTTATATTAAATTTGGACTTAATCTAACTTAATTAAATCTATATTAAGGATAATTTTAACTTAATTTAGTTTAATTAATGTTGTTTCTTATGTAGTTGGTGTCCTAACCATTTCAAGAAATTTAACGGACTAGTTTGACAAAAAATAAAAGTTCATAGGGATGTTTCGGCCAAAAACTCAAAGTTTAAGGTTGTATGGTCAATTTACTTAACGATGATATTGATATAGGGGTGTGGTAGCTAATTTAGAAAATTTAAGGATTGATTGGGTGGCTTTTAAAATTCAAAGGATGTCCAAATAAAAATAGTTCAAGTTCAGAGGGTGTATAATTAATTTATCCTATATGTATATAAAGGGAGAGATCAGTGAGAGAAATATTATTATTTTGCTATCGATTTTGGTTTTGATGATAAAAAAATGTTAATTTCTTATCTATGTCCTAATTCAAATTCATTAAATGATTTTAGAATCAAATGAAAATCAATTTTAACTCTTCTTCAAAATGCAAATCATGTCTTTCTTAAAATATCTTAATGGAGATTGAAAAAATAAAATTTTATAATTCAAAATAATCTCCTAAAATGTGTTTCAAAATTGATTTTAAAGTATTAGAGAAAATAGAGCAAAATATTTTAAAAAACAAAGGACAAGCTATTGACCGGTTCTAAAAAATTGTCCACCACTTTGGTTCTTACTGTCAACCTGCTTCAATAACTGTTGATTGGTTATGCAATTATTTTGTGGCTCTTGGTTGTAATCGATCAACAACTACTGTATCAAAATCGATCGACCATTTTTCAAGCTATTAGTGGATTTTTCAATTTTTTAACTAACTTGTTGATCGATTCTTAGAATCTGTCGATCATTTTTCTCGTATACTTCTCCAACGACTAGTTGTGATGGCTCATTTAATGTCCCCAACTACCACTAACAATCATATTTTTAGAAACACTCATCAAGCACTATAAATAGATGGTTGATGGATCATTTAAAGCTCTTAAGATAATTTATTATAAGAGTTTATTGTTCATCTACTCTCAAGTACTCAAAGTGTTCAATTTTCTCTCTTTTAAAGGTTTTGATCTTTCATTATATTAATTGCATTCAAACTTTGTATTTTTGCTAGAGATTTTGTAATTGAGAGATTCATCTCTCATCAAATTATTGTAGGCATACATTAATTGTAAGAAGTTGTAAGTCTACTTGAAATCAAATAGGAGGCTATAGTGAAATATTTAAAATTCTCAGTGATGAACTAATATAGTGGATTAGGTCATTTGATTGAACCACTGTAACTCCTAATGATTTTATTTTTCATTCCATACATGTTGAACATTTCCACCAATCACCATCATTTGCTCTAAATCCTTATTTTTTTAATAAAATTTCAAAATTCAATTAAAATATTAAATAATCTAATTCATCCCCATTTATTGAATTGTGGTGTTATTGCTATACAATTATATAAAAGATAAGGCTGCTAGCTCCTAGAAAAAATAGAGTATGATAGAAAAGATAAAAATAATGCATGCAACCCCCATTTCTTTATACAACCTCATTACCATTATGATAGGTTTTTATGATTTTTTGACATGAATCCAAGTTTTGCTATCTCTCAATTGTGGAGTTCACTTTTTTTTCTTTTATTGCATCAATGGAATAATCAATTGATTGTAAATCTAATATTGGACAACTTTATTTTCAATACAATAAAATCTTTTTGCAATAACCTAATCTTTTGGAGCTTGAGACACCCATCAAAACCTTATAAAACTTAAGAGTAATCATTACTTTATTCTTAGAAAATCACAAAGCCTTATTGCCATGACAATGGGGTTACAAAAAAGGAAAACAAAATAACGGTAAAGGTAGAGAAAAATACTTGTATGCATTATCTTTAACTTCTATAGTAAACTTCATATTTTCTAGTAATAGACATGTCTGTTAACCCAATGGTGGGGTTCTCAATTGATATGCACACATATATAGAAAAATAAAAAGGGATGATCAAAAGAAAAGTGTGATTTTTGGTTGTTAACTAAGGTAAGGTCCGTTAGTCAAAATAATAATGATGTATGTAAGCCTTATTTTTTTTTTCCTTTCTCTTTATATCATTTTTTGTCGTTGCTATAAGGTTTTATAATCTTTTAAAGAATGAAACAACTAATTTGCTTCAATTTTTATGATTTTTGTTATGCAATCTTCTGGTCATAGAGTTCACTTATATATGCGTGTGTACGTGTGTGTATATATATATATATATTTTGTCTTGATAGAATAATCAAACTAATTGCTCAAAATTTAAAGTAAATTAAGAAAGTAGGTGCAATTCTTAGAGTTTGAGATTAAACTCTTTGTTTTCGATCTATGGAAATCTTCTTATAGCAACCTAATCTTTTAGAGCTCAAGGCACGCATCGAGATTTGTCTTATTTTTCTTTGAAATTCTTCTAACCCTCTCCACCTCTCAGACTCCGAGAGTTACATTTGTTTTCTTGGTTTAGTCTAAACTTTGAAGCTATCGATTGATTATACCATCAAGGAAAACTAAAAAAAAGTAAATTCATTGGTTGGGATATGGTAAAATCAAAAAATCATAGAATTTGGAACAATCGATTGTTTCATAATTGAAATATTTTAAAACCTTATCATAATGTGATGAGATTATTGAGACCATATATATTTTTTTTCTATATATATTTGTGTGGATTGAAAATTTACGGAGGCTCTATGTAATTCTTTTTGGGGTTTGTAAGTAAACCCCAACATTGAGGAAATAATTGACAAGTTATGGTAGATAAAATCAAAAATTTTTTTATAGATATGACAAAGAAAAAGAGAGAGACAAAGATAAAATAGTTGTAATGTGTTAATAACACAAGAAATTGGTATTTTTTTCTAAAATATATGCATAATTAGTGTCTTTTTGTCAAAATCAAGGATGCTGTACGGAACTTACCATTTTTTCTAGCGTTTGAAACTGCAACAAGAAGTCAAGCACTAGAAAGGTAGGACTTATCAGAATATTCGAAAGGGGAAAAACTAAATATACTGACAAATTGAGGGTTGAAATGAAATTTTGACAAAAATGGGAAACGCGTCGGCCTGGCCCAATTTTTCTCCGCCGCCTCTACAAATACGGGGTCGACGTCAACCAACTACCGTAATACAAGTCCTAACTGTACCGACATCAGAAATTTCGCACGCAAAGTTGGATAGTTTGATCATCTGCCGATTCTGATCCCCGTCTGAGGATCGCTTCTCTTTTCTCTAGTGTGTACGATAACGCGTCCCGATCAAAATTAACGTAGAAGTTCATCCATTGCAATCGCCAGGTAATTGAACTATTTTTGTTCTTGTGATGCGAATTCAAGATCAAAGGCTTATTTTTCTGTTTCTGTTAGAATTAGTAGGTTTTGATCGGATTGCCTGCATTTTACTGAAATTTTCTGTTTCAGTAGTCGCGCATAAGGAATCTGTTATACTCCCATTAAATTTTTTATTGTTTACCTATTTGAATCGGCGTAGGACCGCATCGATTGCAATTCGCAAGGTAATTAAAGTGATCTTGTTGCAATGGAGATTAAACTTTGCGGTACGGATTCTAGATCCAAGACTTCTTTTTCTTTTTTCTATAGGTTTTTGTAGGTTGATCGGATTGCCTTCACTTCACCGAATTTTTCTGTTTCTGTTGTCTTGCGTAAGTTTTTGACCTATAAAAATTGGCATAGAAGTTCATCCATTGGAATTCGTAAGGAAATTAAAAAGTTCTCGTTTGTGTTTGGAGATTAAATTCTGCAATGTAAATTCAAGCTCCAAGGCTTCTTTTTCGTTTTCTCTTTGGCTTTGTAGGTTTTGGTAGGATTGCCTGCATTTTACTGAACTTCGTTTAAGGTTTAGGGTTTGGTAGGATTGGCTATTTGCAAGATAATTAAAATGTTCTTGTTACTGTGTTTGGAGATTGAAACTATGATGCAAATTCAACATCCGAAACTTGTGTTTCTTTTTCTGTTTGAATAGTTCGTTTTGATTGGAATGCCCACATTTCACGGATTTTTCTGTTTCTGTAGTCGCAGGTAAGCACTATATTGCACTTTTCTATTTTTCTCCTCAGTTTTTAATTATTTACCTATATTATGATCAGCTGGATATATTGTAGCTATGTAAAGGATTGAGCTATTTTGTGATTCTGATTCTTGAAGAAGGCTAATTCCCTTCTGTGATATGTTTGAACCCTGATATTTCTATTATAGGGGTTAACTTGTTACTCAATTTAGTTGTTTGGGTTTCTATAGTCTGCCTCCACCTTTTTTTTTTTTCTCCCAATCCTTACTGACCCCTGGCCTATTTGGAACTTGGCTTTCTGCAGGAAAGTCAAAGAGTTACAAAAAGGAATGGAAAAATGAGGAGAATCTTCTAAAGTTCTAATAATATAATAAAAGCTGGATTCTAGATTTTGTTTCTGGCATGCATAATTTTGTTCCAATTTTGCTACTTGTGTTTTAAATTTCAATTATTCCCTCATGGCTTGGCATTTGAGCAACTTCTTTGCCACTCAAAACATCAATCATTACTGGCTCTTTTGCTTACAGACGCATTACTGCACACTCCTACTGCTGAAGAAAGCCTACTGAGCAGCAAAGTAGACAGTAACGGCTATTGAGCAGTGCTTTCGATTCAAGTTCATAGAGAGAGAGAGCTTTTTCTAGAAAGGGCTAAACAAATATTTCATATATTATCAAGAAAGAGCATATTTAAGAGAGGGAACAGTTAAACATGTAAGTATTTTAATTTCATAGGGGGATTACTTATGCATAAAAAATTATACATGTAAGATCTCTTGATGTTTTGGCAATTCATTTTCCAGTGAAAAAAAAAAATCCTAGTCTTCGGCATAAGATGACATTACCCTTGCCTAATTTCCACTGTTTTGCAAAGGGTGTCGACCAAATTTGATTGGCTGAGATACTGAAATTCCTGGAGTGGACGTTTATACTGAATTTAATCATGCACCAGTCTCATGAACAGTCTGGGTGATACCCGTGTCTCTTAATATTGATTTATTCTTTTGGCATCCTTTCTTCATGGCTGAATTGCCCATGCCCTTACAGGATTGTTTTCACTTTGTTGCAAGGGTAGGGTAGGCTGCTTCTGCTTTAGTTTTTCTCTCATTTATGATTTATCCCGGGACATTGTGATCCAGTCTAGTAAAAAATTGTTGATTTTTTTTAAACTGTCATAAACAATTGTATCTAACCAGGTAATAGATTTGCTCTTGTATGCCTCTTTCTGCATATAATTTGAATTTGTGACTGCATAAACGATATGATGGTTGTCTTTCTATTTATGTTCATGTTTTACTTGTAGAGTCTCTTGGCAAGAAATTAGATATTTGACCAGTACAATGCAGACCCCCTTTATGTTAAAATTGTTTTTGAGTTTCAGTTTCTCTTTTCTCAGGGTGTCATCACGACTTGTCTTCTGTTGTGGTGCTCTCTCATGTTGCACTAACTTGCATCAAATTTAGGAGGATCTCAGTAAAGTTCTTAAGATGGTTTTCACATATTTAACAATGTAAAAAATACTAAAACAATTCCCACAGATTCAACAGTTGTAGATAATGCCGCCCTGGGAAGTTTCTCTCTGTAATTCTATTCATTTACAATCACCATGTTTTTCATGGCTAACTTGTGCATGCTCATAACCTGACATGAACTTCAAAATAGGTGTCACCTTAAGTATAGTGTCGAGGAATCCATGTATGGGAAGCAGTAATTACTCTAGTGAAGCTTATTGTTGCACTTGGTTCTAACTTTTATTTTTTTTCTGTCCATCACTTGAAGAAGCTCAACGTAGGGTGAAGTTACATCATGAGAACTGGAACTGAGAGCATGGGTGAATCTTCTAGCTCAACTTCATTAAGCAGTCAACGGGACGTTGACGATGATAGGATGATTGCTGTTGTACTGTCTGAAGAGTATGCAAAATTAGATGGGGCAGTTGGTCGACGACTTTCCAACCTTGCACCAGTTCCTGTAAGGTTCTTGATTGGCCCTGGTCTCTTCTGATTTAGAATTTCGCTGCTTTCGGATTTAAGTTTTTCGAGATAAATATGTCCTTGGGGATTCAGTTAGAATTCTTTTACTTGCTAATTAAAGAATTTCTCTCTCCCATTGCCACTTGCACATCAGTGATAAGAATGTCCATGGGTTATGTGAATTATCAAAAAACTAAGCCATGACTGCAGTGTTCTCACATTCTGGATTGCATGTATGATGTGTTTTCAAGTCATTGTAGTTTCTTCCACTGCACCATTTAAATTAACATCCTGCTGACTGCTTAATGAAGTAGAACTAGAACATTCACCCATGCTCTCAGTTCCATTTCTCATCATATAACTTCACACAACCTCGAGCTTCTTCAAGTGATGAAGAGAAACGAAAGAAAAGTCAGAATCAAGTGCAATAATAAGCTTCACTCAAGTAATTACCACTTACTGGTTACAGATTTCTTGACACTGTAATGAAGGTGACACCAATTTCAAGTTTATGTCACGTTATGAGCATGCCCAACTTGGCCATGAGAAACATGCTGATCATAAATGAATAGAATTACAAGGAGCAACTTTCTAGGGTAGTATTATCTACAACTGTTGTACGTGTGGAACAGTTTTAGTATCTTTACTTTGTTAAATATGTGAGAACCATGCTATTAACTTTACCGAGATCCTGCTAAATTTGATGTAAGCTAATGCAACATGGGAAAGCACCATCCCACAAGACCAGTCACCATAACACCCTGCCCAAAAACTCAAAAACAAATTTAACATAAAGATTGTCTGCTGTGTACTGATCACCTATCTATTTCTTGCAAGGAGATTCTAGAAGTGACACATGAATAAGATATAGAAAGATAACCATCTTATCCATGATGCAATCACAAACTCAAATTATATGCATAAGGTGACATATGAGAGATGCAAATCTCTTACCTGGTTAGATACAAGTGTTTATGACAGTTTAGAAAATTCAACAATTTGTTATCAGGGATAGAAGTCCAACGAGTTTCTGTTTCCTCCTGAATATAACACGTTATAGAAGTGTCCATCTGTCCTAAAACTTAGATATTCATCAATTTGCAAAGTTAACCTTTAACTAGCAAAGTGATTGACATGAAAGAGAAAAGTAAAATGAATATGAGAAATCTGTTTTTCACTTTACTGAAAGTGACATTTTTCATGCTTTATTAAACTAAAATCCACAGCAGAAGCAATTCTTATTATTTAATGTTTGAAGTTCAAGCCTGCTTTCGGGTATAATGTTTGCACATACTCCTCGAGTTTTTTTTATCAATTTTGTTTTTGGCCAGATGGCGGAAGAAATTTGTTGTATTTTTCTTTTCCAATTTTCAGAGCCTTCACTTATGTCAACTGCATTCTTTTATGGTGCCCGTGCCTTCACATTGCAACTTTGCTCTTGGGTCCTGGGTTTGGACCTAAAGCTATCAGCTTGTTAACCAAGGAATACAATTGGCATTCAAATAATATTTATTTTACAGAATTGTAATTGACCTAATGATTAATGTAAAAGGTTGTGTACTAAAATTGTGGCAAGTGATTCTTGATTTGTTGTGCATTTTGGGTATTTTGTTATCAACTTATTTAACATCAAATAACTGAACGAAGATGCAAATTGAGGCCATCATCCTTTGCTTTTGATTTGCATTTTTTTTTCTTCTTCAGTCACCGTTTGATGGTTTAGTATATTTTCTAATTGAATACTATATAGAACTCCAAGGTTTCAAACTATTTCAGGTTATGCTTTGAAGTCAAGAATGCTGCTACCTTGGAATTTGATGGTATTTGTGAAATAAGCACCATTTGGCATATTGACACCCAAATGTTACTCATGGGTGTTGATTTAAAAGAAAACTTTTGGGATAGTTTGTCCTTGGTAGCAAGCTGTCTAGTCTTTTTATTAATGTGTAGTAATTGTATAAAAACGAATGTGTAGTTCTCTTACAGTTTTACTAGAGGTTTTCAGTTTTGTAATGACCTCTTGTAAATATTTTACTAATGTTGGTATTTCTGAAAATTGTCAGCATATCCCGAGAATAAATTCATTCATCCCCAATGTGAATGATGCTAGTTTGGATCACCAACGGTTGCTGCAGAGGTATGTCTCATATGTTAGTTGCAAAGTTATACTTTTATTGCTAGAGTTTTTTTATGTATTGCATATTCTTTTTTAGTTTCTGAAGATAAGATTTAGATCACATCATATTTTTAACTAGGCTCTAAACTATTAGGGTCTTGAAGCTGTCTTTTCTCTGGAAAAAAAAGTGCACCAAAGAATGTAAACATGTGATATTTTGTTTAATCACTAAGTCACAGTATGATTTTTTTTCCCACTCCTATAAATGAATTCTGGAATCTTAGAACCTTAAAGACTCAAAAGTTACAAAATTTGCATGTTGTCAAGTGTTTCTTAAAAAGGATGGGCTGTAGAATTTGGCGGCTGCTCTTTTACATGAGATTGGGAGATTGCTAACAATAAGGGTTAGAGCTAGCTCTCTACCCCCCCCCCTCTCTCTCTCTCTCTCGGGATAGATTTAGACTTGGAGTTGAAAGAGTCACAATCATGTTTAGTGTCATGGACTAATACTCTCTCACTGCATTTTGCTTTATTTAATATCAATTGCATATGCTGCCTAGAGATTGAATCTTAGTCCACTATATGAATTCTTCTTCCCTGTGTATGTTGACACAAGTATGAAGTTATTCACTTTCTGTACTTTGTACCAACTACCGCACCATCAATTCTTAAGTTTTTCAGTTAAGCTTTTCTTTGTATTTGTCTGAGGGGTACCTTGTCGTGATGGTGGATGTTCTTCCATTGTGTCCTCAAATGACAGAAAACATTTCTTTCCATGAGGGGATAAGTGTACAGCTGACCCTCCCGAGGCCTCTGAATATTTAGTGCCTTATTCAATTGGTTGCGCTTCTAGTTAGCCTTATTTACATAGAACCCTCTTTTCTCTTGGTTGTTGCTCCAAAGTTATATTTTATAGCATTTACCATACTTCATTAATCCACTAAAACAATAACCATTAATAAAGAGCAAATATCATGGTACTTGTTTCATCCATAAATAATTAATGAAAACGATGAGGGCTTAATGCATTGATTTCCTTTATGGCTTGCGTCACTATTGTTGTGGCTCCATAAATCTTTTATCACTTCAACAATATATGTTCCTCTGTGTGTGTGTGTGTGTGTTCTGTGCAAATTGTTCCATGTTAATTCCTAAGGAACCTTAATATAGGTTTCTTCAAGAATGTTCAAACCATATGAAATCTTTATTCTCTTTCTCCTTATTTGACAAACTGCTTATTCATCCTTTAGCCATAAACTGAAATTGGTTTTCTGACATTTTTCTTCCTTTCATCTTGGATTTTGTTAATTTCTTGGCATGGTAGTTTTATAATTAGTATATCCCCCTTGTTTCTATATAAAGTTATTATATGACTTTTCCTCCACACGATTGGTATGGTTCTTAGTTCTTGAATTTCATTCAATAGTCTTTTTGACCAAACCAGACCTACATCTCCCAGGCACTTCTAGACCTTAGAATATTATCTATTCCTAAACCTCTCCTTCTGAATCTTACTCAATAGAAAGTTTGCTTCAGAGGCTTCAATTATAGAAAAGATACTCCCTAATCTGCCAATTATTGCCTTTTTCCTTTTCTTTCTTTCTCTTTCCTCCCTAAAGCTAAGTTCTATATTACACACACACACACACACATATATATATCTTTATATATATCAATAACTTTTCAAAATAAGTCCACTTGGGCATCTAAATTGGACGTGATTCAATAAATCCATCTTATTTACATATCGAGAAAAAGAAAACCAACTCAGCAAGGCAGCTGACTCTAGAGATAGCTTTCATTGCATGAGAAAGAGTTAGAAGTCTCAAGTGATTTCTATAAATGCATTGTCCTTCCCATTCCTTATTTTTCAGGCATTCAACATGCTTCTTTTCTATATTATTACTCTAGAATTATCATTCTTTGTTAAATTGTTACCTATAAATGATGTGAGATCTTGCTAGTCATTCTTTATTAAATTATTACCTATAAATCATGTCAGATCTTGTTAGTCTATGAATATACAGCAAGGGTCAGGTGCATGGGTGTCATAAATAATTTGTTTTCAAGAGTACTTACAGTTTCTTAAGATCACTATTCTTCCTCAAATGTTACCTATGAAGTCAAATTTACCAAATCAGCCCCTTGGGGAAGAGGGGTTTGTGTAGAATATAACCCTCAACTCACTCCCCCTTATGTGTGGGTGTGATAAACATATGCTCATGCAAATGTGCTTGTTTCAGAAAGAGAGATTATTTCTGTTCAATCCATCTATGTTTGTTCTTATCCTTTTGATGCAATTGTTCATGAACCCAAAGCTTCAAATGAGTGTGCCTAACAGGGCTTCAAGAACCACAGTTTCATGCTTTCTTTATTTAAATTATGTAGCTTGTGTTTTTAAGTGAGGTAGCTATGTATCATTGTGTTAATAATCTTAGCTTCCCCCCCCCCCCCCTTAAAATAAGGTAATAGGTGGTTTTCCTTTCTCTCTTTTTCCAGATTAAATGTTTATGGTTTGTACGAAGTGAAGGTCTCTGGGGATGGCAATTGTCAGGTTTGTGCGGTTCTGTAATAATTCGTGTTGTAGACAATTGTCAGGTTTGTGCAGTTATGTAGTAACTATTTTTTAATTAGATGTTTATTCAATTCTCTTTTTCTTTTGGCAGTTTCGTGCTCTCTCAGACCAGATGTATAGGTCGCCCGAGTATCACAAGCATGTTCGCAAAGAGGTCGTGAAACAGGTTGTTATAGAACAATTCTTAACTGGCCAAAAATCTTTTATACTGGTGCATTTTGTGAGGCTAGAATTACAGTGCCCCCTGCAACCTGTTTTGGTTTGTGTTGTACTCCTGAGGGTACAAAAGTTTCTCCCAAACCTAAAGATGGCATTTCATAAAGGGAGATTAAAATCCGTAATGAAATGGAACTTAATTGCAAGCTTCTGGTAAGGATTGAGAAACAGAATAAGACCCTGAGTGGTAGCATCTGGACTACTGCTGTTTGTATGTTAGTTGAGAAGCAGAATAAGAACCTGAGTGATAGGATCCCTTCTTCACAATAACCTTTAGCTGTTGTCCTGTATCATACCTAAAACAACAATCACAAGCCTTAACCCCACTAACTTGGATCAGCTACATGAGTTCTAGACCTCCAACCATCTCTATCCACAGCCGTATCCTTTGTAAGGCCGTTATAGCATGTGTCATCTTAAAGGGTTTTCCACTAAGTTTGCTTTGATCTTCTTCTCCCTCTTTTGCCACAAGCTCTCTCTATTTCATCCACCCACCTTACAATTGCATGACTTGCATCTATTAGTCTTTTTTCTCACATATCCAAACCATCTAAATCGTAGCCAACCCCATATAGAAGTCTAGAATTCATATAGCCAACCCCACATAGTGGATAACGGCTGGGTATGTTGTTGTTGTTTATCCAAACCATCTAAATCGTGACTCCCACATTTTATCTTCAATAGGCATTATTGTAACCTTATTAGTTATGATTTTGTTTCTTATTTTGTCTTTTCTTGTATGGCTGCCTGTCCAACTTTACAATCTTCTATCATGCATACCTGTAATTTATAATGAATCCTGATTGTTCCCATTACCATTGCAAGCTTCAAGAGTATTGCTGGAAACTTGATGCAGCCTTGTAGTAATCATCATTGGCACCCTAGAGACTACTACTGGCTCCACCACTAACTCATGGTTTTCATTAATTAAATTGCCACCAGCACTGCTAATAATTCACTACCAAACCTTCACCAGTTGCATCATTGGACTTATGATTCCAGTAAAACAAACCTTTCATGACCTTTGGCATTTCCTACACTGATTTCTGGTAAAGCAGATTATCAATGAATTCATCACAATGATAATACTTCCATTGCTGCTCTGCTGCTAAATCAAGATGCTTTCCTTCTTTCATAAATTTAAACTAATATACATGGATCAATCAAACTAGTCCCGTGATGTTGGGACATCTAGTATGCTGGTGTCAATTGGTTTGCTGTATGGAGCAGGAACATTTTGTACTATGCCCAACTATTGTTCTTAGAAGTTGTGTATTCACCTGAACTGCAAACCGCACCCCCCCCCCACCCCAAAATAAATAAATAAATAAAACCTTCCTACACCTGCCTAACAGATGGGTTTAGGTGGCTGCATTCAACATAAAATAACCAGGACTATCTTGTTTTACTAACGCTTTATGATATTTTATTTCCAGCTTAAAGATTACCGCTCCCTGTATGAAGGCTATGTTCCAATGAAGTACAAACAGTATTACAAGAAAATGGCGAAGTAGGATTACTTTACTTAAAATCATTACTTCTACCGCTGTATGCTTACTGTACAGGATTCTTCAATAATACTACACTAAATTCCATGTGAAGATCTGACTCTTAGTCCTGTATAATGCAGATCTGGTGAATGGGGTGACCATGTTACCTTACAAGCAGCAGCAGATAAGGTCTGGTATTGTTCTGTTTAAAACTCACCCCCCCCCCCCCCCAAAAAAAAAAAAAAAAAAAAAAAGAACTTGTGAGTAATGACGTCTTTGCAACTCTGTGAGTAATGATTTCAACTGTCATGTGAGGTGGTAATCCGTGAATCTTTACTTGGAAGTAAGTCTAGAATGTGCCTCCAATTGAGCTTACAGGAGTTTTTCACACCGAGTACAAGAATTAAGTGGCTGTGACCTTGAAGCCATAGTATGATGTGTCGATGACTGACTATTTGGTAGTTGAATTACAAACCAAAAATATAGATCACGTGTGAAATAATAATTGCTGGTGTATCTTAATTACTAAAAACTGTGAAACTGTGATGCTGTAGTTTGTGACTAGCCCATCTGGACAGCTACATTGTGGGGTGGGATGGTGAGCATAATGACTTTCACATCTGCATTTTTTTTCTTTAAAAAACTTGCAATATCTAATTATAGTAAAAATAATAAAGGAATTTGTTGATGAGAGTTAAAAGTAAAATTGTGGAAAAATTTGGGGTGATAAGATGCAGATGGAAAGTTGGAACAGTACCACTGTTGGAACTTGGAAGCACAAGAAGTTGAGTATGCCTGGGTGTTCTCCGTGATACCTAGTAATTGCTGTCAAGTAGTTAGGTAATGATTTAAATTCCTAAGCTAATTAAATAATTTACAGAAGTATTGAGTTACAATTCATGCTGTTACCCATCTGAACATAGGAATTACATGATTTCTTTGAGCTAGAAGTATAGGCCCCAAGTATGCCAACTGGAGAAGATAGATTCATGTAGCCAATTTCAAGCAATTAATGTGTTTCATTTTTTTTTTTTTTTGTTGAGTAAAACACTAATGCGTTTCATTTTTAGTTGGTAGAGTTGGAGCGTCTTTCTCTTCCTCAGTTTGTTCCTCTGAGTTGGAGGGACAATTGTGATAGTTGTACAAGAATTAAGCCAGTCACTTCCTGTACATCTGGTGTAATGGTGCCCAACGTTTATTGTTGCACCGTGTCCTTTGCTTCTCTTGGGTAACTAGAACCATGAAACCAGGAGTTGTAGCACCAAAATCAGAACTCCACCCCCTCTCCCAGAGAGAGATGTTTTGTTGTCGTGCTGATTTATGATGTCAATCCTTGTGCTTGTGAGTGCCGTGATTAGAATTTCTTGTGTTAAATGGTGTTTGCAGTTTGCTGCGAAGATATGCCTTTTGACTTCATTCCGAGATACTTGTTTCATTGAAATCAGTCCACAACATCAGGCACCCAAACGAGGTAGGCTCTCTCAAGTTGCTAGAAATAAGTCTAAAACCACACAAAAATTCATTGGTTTTCATCTTGTACTGTTTGGTCATCTAAAAAATTTTATTAAAGTTAAATATTGCGTTGACAATGCAGAGCTGTGGTTGAGTTTTTGGTCGGAAGTGCATTACAATTCACTTTATGACATCAAAGGTTTGTTATGCTTTTTCAAGTTGAAGGAAAGAAAAGAAAAGAAGGGGGTGGAGAATACTGAATGATAAAAATGTGTTTTGTGATGCAGAGGCTCCCGTACAACAGCATAAGCAGAAGAGGAAGCACTGGTTGTTTTAGCTGGAGAATACTTGTTCATGTTGCTACATTGTGTATAGTTTCCACAGATGTACGTACACTTGATATAGTTGTAACATACAAGAAGTAATCTCCATGTGTTGATGTCTGAGACAAAGTGAAGAATATTTGTTTATTCTTATAAACAACACAATTTATTGTATATGGTCGGTCACATATTCTTGTTATAGATTCTATTGATTGTATTTGTATGTCAAATAAGTAAAGGCTGCATTTCACCATTACTAGGAAAAGATATACATAAACAATCAAACCATACAAATAATTAATGCAGCAATAAACGCTTTTTTTTTTTAATTTAATTTTTATCAGCCTTGAAAATCCTGTTATGATTCAGTTCACTACTTTCAGTTTACTGGTTTTTTCTTTCATTATTTCGAAAAAGAAACATAAAATAGCATTTATTTGATTTCGTTTCAAGATTTGGGAAACTTTTGAGAGAAAGGAAAGCAAGAAAATAAGTGTTCGTATTGTTTCTATTTTCTTGCTAGACCCAGACGACTCTTGGCAACCGCATCGATGGTTGCATGGGGAGCAACAACTTATGAGGGCGAAGGGGCTGTTTCAATAATCTTTTGTCGTGGAAAAAACCTTTAAAAAACCCGACATTAATGTAAAATACGATCAAATAGAGTTGATGAACTTATAAAATACTCTTGGATCCTGCCCACGTGCATGGGAACAGATTTCAGAGAGCCACCCATAGTCGCCATTACAAAGAGACACAGACTTTGCTAAGGAAGGAAGCTCCCTCTCTTAATTAATTGTGCGTGTTTAATGAACATTAGAAAGATATGATCACAACCCACCCGGGTCCCTGCCAATATTCATGCTATATGCAGGAAGGATGAAGATGATCATCATGGTTATGGTTACAGTTACAGATCATTAGCAGCGCACCACATGACGATACCGGCTACCATTAAAATTAAGGTTAGTGATGATTACAAACCATTAATTAGAGAACATTTTTCGATGATAAGTTGATGCAACTTTACATAACTCGCATAAGGAGCTCCTAAAAAGAATAAATGAATTTATATTAACACTTCTTGAATGAATTCTACTTCTCTCTAGTAATGAAGGAGCTTCTAAACTCTGCTTGATTAGTCTCTCAACAAATTTTTGCACACTAATCCACATAATATAGACCCAACAATATTATACTTAAAAGTGATAATCTTGTCTTCAATAATAAATTTACAATTACAGGAGAGTTTAGTTTTCGAAAGACTTGTAAAAAAAAGGTTGGTCAAAGAGTGTCAGGTGTCTCTCACATGAGCCCTTCGATATGTATATTAAATCTATTAAAAAAATAATATATATTATATAATATTTTTACTTACCTTAAGAGAAAGGGTCACCCCTATTTATAAAGGCCATAGATGACATATGACAAGTTCTCCTAAACTTTGAAATTATTTGTTCCAACTTTTAGAGGAAAGATCTTGCAAATTATAGTTTGTATTAAGTATCAAAGGAATGCCCAACAAGAGTCTCTCAGAACCTCCTTCGTGGGTCTACCGGAAAGTCTCCAGAGTCCTTTTTTCGACAGACTTCTGAACTCGTGGGCTTTACCTTATTGTGGGCCTATTAGGAATTGACCTCTTGGGCCATGTAATACCAAATACAAAGAAAGAAGGGGGCTCTGGACCCTTGGGTGTTGATATTTAAAATATGCAGTGTAAAAAATAAGAGAATGTCATGAAAACACAAAAAGGGAGAATTGTAATGCACCTCAAACCAAAAACTCAACCACAGCTCTGCATCGTGTACACAATGTTTAATAAAATTCGTCGAGATGAACCAGCAGAACAAGATGAGAACCCATGAATTATTGTTGTCTGTATGCATACATGAGAGAGAGGGATTTAAGAGTTATTTACAACCACTTAGGGTCGTTTGGGTGCTTGACAATTTCAAAGAAATAAGCATCCCTCAATGCAAGTCAAAAGGAATATATCTTCGCCCCAGGGTATAGGTTAAGTGGCAAACAAGTGATACATTGGGGTTTGCACCAATAAGTCACGAGTTCGATACTCGACGTAGGTAAGAGTCAAAGATCCGCCTGCAATTTACTTTTTCTGTCGAAATCAAAAGCACGAGCGATAAAAGATTACTCAAGGGCGGTAATCCCAAGTGAAAAGACATATATCTTCACAGCAAAATTTAATTTATTAGCAATTATCATCCGGAATATGCAATGAATAGATCTATAAGTAATCCACGAACTAAAGTGCCCAAGTTCTATCTTTTGATCAAATAAAAGCAACAATTACATTCAAGATTGAGTATTTTACAGGATAATCAATCTATTTGTGAAGTTCAATGTCTTGACAATCTGATCATCACTGACATAAAAATGCTAAAACTGGGGGAGACAACGATTCTTTCACAGCTTTTCCTTTCAAGAACCCTCCTGAGTAATATTTTCACTACTGGCAAAAATCTTCTCAAGAATGTAGGCAAACAGAAAACAATTCACAGGCCTTTGTCTAGGCCCAATTTAAAATAAATTTTTTTCATGCATTCTTCTGTTGTAAAAAGCTCTTGCAAATGAAAAATCTATTCTTCTGAAAACAGAACAGACAAATGTACCTAGTAATCAACAAACATAATGAACACTACTGCAAGTGTGAAGAAATTAAAAATAAGGCTCTCCAAACCGACTTATTTCTTCTAAAAGGTATTACTAAATTACCTTTTTTTAAAAACAAAAAAAATATATATATTACCCCATTGGGGTGTACAAGTCACAACAGAGAACGGGAACTGCTAGTGCTTAAAGCCCCTTTGTGGTGGAACTATAAGCAACTACAGTTCAGTGCCAACGTATCCCCATCATTTCTATGAGCTAGTTAAATCAACAGCAGGGAGCAATATTAACTTAAAGTAAACCCATAAATTAATAAAAAGAGTTGAATACTGTAGTCAAATGTTTCCATATTCCCAAGTACATAAAAGAAGTTCTAGACAATATGTCAGAAAATATAGGAGTGGGAAGTGTGCATAAATGTTCAATCAGATCGACTTCCTCCCTTTCCAGAAATATGATAAACTATTCATCATTATACAGTCCATGCCAAGTTTGTTTTAGGTCGGTTTTTTGTGGGGTGGGGGGGCGATTCCAATAAACAATGATACAGTGGTGGATTGTTTGGCTTCAAGTCTATAGAACATGGGGGAAAAGATCCCAGAATAGTGGGAAACAACTGCAGCACACCATAAAATACAACATTTAGAAAAAAAAAAAAAAGAATTACACATAATGGACCTACGACCATAAAGGAAGACCACTTTACCATACAAGAACAAAATACAGCACAATAAAAATGTAACTTCTCTTGAGTTACATGTAGGTTAAATTTCACAGGGGGATCACTTATGCATAAAAATTTATACATATAAGATCTCTTGATGTTTTGGCAAATCATTTTGCAGTAAAAAATCCTAGTCTTCAACATAAGATGACGTTACCCCTGCCTAAATTTCAATGTCTTGCAAAGGGTCATGTTGACCAAGTGTGATCAGCTGAGATACTGAAATTCCTGGAGTGGAAGTTTATGCTGAATTTAATCATTCACCAGTCTCATGAAATAGTCTGGGTGATACCCGTGTCTCTTAATATTGATTTCTTCTTTTGGCATCCTTTCTTCATGGCTTAATCGCCCATGCCCTTACAGGATTGTTTTCACTTTGTTACAAGGGTAGGGTAGGCTGCTTCTGCTTTAATTTTTCTCTCATTTATCCCGGGACATTGTGATCCAGTCTAGTAAAAAAATGTTGATTTTTTTTTTTCAACTGTCATAAACTATCTGTTGGGATGTAGCCGACAACCAGCGTAAAACCTAGTCGGATCCAAATATGAATTCTAGATAAACTATCTGTTGGGATGTAACCCACATAGAAGTCTAGAATTCATGTAGCCAACCCCACATAGTGGGATAACGGCTGGATATGTTGTTGTTGTTGTCATAAAACATTTGTATCTAACAAGGTAATAGATTTGCTCTTCTATGTCTCTTTCTGCATATAATTTGGATTTGTGACTGCATAAAGGATATGATGGTTGTCTTTCTATTTATGTTTTTGTTTTACTTATTGAGTCTCTTGGCAAGAAATTAGATACTTGACCAGGACAATGCGGACCTCTTTATGTTAAAATTGTTTTTGAGTTTCAGTTTCTCTTTTCTCAGGGTGTCATCATGACTTGACTTCTGTTATGGTGCTCTCTCATGTTGCATTAACTTGCATCAAATTTAGGAGGATCTCAGTAAAGTTCATAAGATGGTTTTCACATATTTAACAATGTAAACAATACTAAAACAATTCCCACAAAATCAACAGTTGTAGATAATGCCGCCCCCTGGGAAGCTTCTCTCTGTAATTCTATTCATTGATCAGCATGTTTTTCATGGCCAAGTTGGGCATGCTCATAACGTGACATGAACTTGAAATTGGTGTCACCTTCATTACAGTGTCAAGAAATCCGTATACGGTAAGTAGTAATTACTTGAGTGAAGCTTATTATTGCACTTGATTCTGACTCTTCTTTGGTTTCTCTTCATCACTTGAAGAAGCTCGAGGTTGTGTGAAGTTGCATCATGAGAACTGGAACTGAGGGCATGGGTGAATGTTCTAGCTCAACTTCATTAAGCAGTCAACAGGATGTTGATGATGACGGGATGATTTTTGTTGTACTGTCTGAAGAGTATGCAAAATTAAATGCAAAATTTTATTGAAGTTAAATATTGTGTTGAGAATGCAGAGCTGTGTTTGAGTTTTTGGTCGGAGGTGCATTACAATTCACTTTATGACATCCAAGGTTTGTTGTTATGCTTTTACAAGTTGAAGGAAATAAAAGAAAAGAAAAGACAGGGGTGGAGAATACTGAATGATAGAAATGAGTTGTTTTGTGTTGCAGAGTCTCCCATACACCAGCATAAGAAGAAGAGGAAGCACTGGTTGTTTTAGCTGGAGGAAACTTGTTCATGTTGCTACATTGTGTATAGTTTCCACATATGTACGTACACTTGATATAGTTGCAGTAACATACAAGAAGTAATCTCCATGTGTTGATGTCAAGACAAAGTGAAGAATATTTGTTTATTCTTATACAATAACACAGTTTATGGTATATGGTCGCAGTTTTTGGTTTGACATACAAATACAATCAATAGAATCTATAACAAGAATATGTGACCATATACCATAAACTATGTTGAATAAACAAATATTCTTCACTTTGTCTCAGACATCGACACATGGAGATTACTTCTTGTATGTTACTGCAACTATATCAAGTGTATGTACATATGTGGAAACTATACACAATGTAGCAACATGAACAAGTATCCTCCAGCTGAAACAACCAGTGCTTCCTCTTCTGCTTATGCTGGTGTATGGGAGCCTCTGCAACACAAAACAACACATTTCTATCATTCAGTATTCTCCACCCCTCTCTTTTCTTTTCTTTTGTATCCTTCAACTTGCAAAAGCATAACAACAAACCTTGGATGTCATAAAGTGAATTGTAATGCACCTCCAACCAAAAACTCAACCACAGCTCTGCATTCTCAACACAATATTTAACTTCAATAAATTTCGCATCTAATTTTGCATACTCATCAGACAGTACAATAGCAATCACCTTCATCGTCAACATCCTGTTGACTGCTTAACGAAGTTGAGCTAGAACATTCACCCATGCTCTCAGTTCCAGTTCTCATGATTTAACTTCACACAACCTCGAGCTTCTTCAAGTGATGAAGAGGAACCAAAGAGAAGTCAGAGCCAAGTGCAATAATAAGCTTCACTCAAGTAATTACTACTTACCTATATGGATTTCTTGACACTGTAATGAAGGTGACACCAATTTCAAGTTCATGTCACGTTTTGAGCATACCCAACTTGGCCATGAAAAACATGCTGATCATAAATGAATAGAATTATAAAGAGCGACTTTCTAGGGTGGTATTATCTACAACTGTTGTACGTGTGGAACCGTTTTAGTATCATTACTTTGTTAAATATGTGAGAACCATGCTACGAACTTTACTGAGATCCTCCTAAATTTAATGTAAGCTAATGCAACATGGAAAAGCACCATACCACAAGACCAGTCACCATAACACCCTGCCAAAAAACTCAAAAGCAAGTTTAACATAAAGATCGTCGGCAGTGTACTGATCAACTATCTATTTTCTTGCAAGGAGATTCTAGAGGTGACACATGAATGTGATACAAAAAGATAATCATCTTATCCATGATGCAGTCACAAACTCAAATTATATGCATAAGGAGACATATGATAGATGCAAATCTCGTACCTGGTTAGATACAAGTGCTTATGACAGTTTAGAAAATTCAACAATTTGTTATCAGTAATTGAAGCCCAATGGGTTTCTGTTTCCTACACAATATAACACATTATAGAAGCGTCCATCGGTCGTAAAGCTTAGATATTATCAATTTGTAAAGTTAACCTTTAACTACCAAAGTAATTGACATAAAAGGGAAAAGTAAAATGAATATGAGAAATCTGTTTTTCACTTTACTGAAAGTGGCCTTTTCATGCTTTATTAAACTAAAATCCACGGCAGATGCTATTCTTGTTACTGAATGTTTAAATCCAATCCCGGTTTCAGATACAATGTTTGCACATACTCCTCAATTGTTTTTTTCAATTTTGTTTTTGGCCAGGTGGCAGAAGAAATTTGTTGTATTTTTCTTTTCCCATTTTCAAAGCCTTCACTTATGTCAACTAAGATCTTTTATGGTGCCCGTGCCTTCACATAACAACTTTGCTCCTGGGTCCTGGGTTAAAGCTATCAACTCTTTAACCAAGGAATACAGTTGGTATTCAAATACTATTTATTATTACATAATTGTAATTGGCCTGATGATTAATGTAAACAAGTTTATGTTTCCCTAGCTTATATGAAATAAAACATTATTTTTGGATGAGTTATGACTATAATGTAAGAGGTTGTGTACTAAAATTGTGGCAAGTGATTCTATATTTGTTGGGCATGCAAATGGAGGCCATCATCCTTTGCTTTTGATGTGCATATTTTGTCCTCTTTATCCATCATTGGATGTTTTAGTATATTTGCTAATTGAATACTATAAAGAACCCCAAGGCTTCAAACTATTGCAAGTTATGCTTGGAGGTCAAGAATGCTAATATCTTCGAATTTGATGGTATTCGTGAAATAAGCATCATTTGGCATACTGACACCAAACTACTTTGCTTGTGGGGTGTTGATGTAAAACAAGACTTTTGGGATAGTTTATCCTTGATAGCAAGCTATGTGCATGCATAAAAAAGAATTTGTAGTACTCTTATAGTTTTACTAGAGGTTTTCAGTTTTGGAATGACCTCTTGTAAATGTTCTACTAATTTTGGTGTTTCTGAAAATTGTCAGCATATCCCAAGACTAAATTCATTCATCCCCATTGTGAATGATGCTAGTTTGAATCACCAACAGTAGATGCAGAGTTATGTCTCATATGTGTTAGTCGCAAAGTTTTACTTTATTGCTAGAGCTTTTGTATGTAATGCATATTCCTTTTAGTTTCTGAAAATAAGATTTAAATCACATCATATTTTTAACTAAGCTCTAAACTAATAGGGTCTTGAAGCTGTCTTTTCTCTGGCAAAAATGGTGCATCAAAGAATGTAACCCTCTCCTATAAATGAATTCTGAAATCTTAGAACATTAAAGACTCAAAAAAGTTACAAAATTAGCATGTTGTCAAATGTTTCTAAAAAAGGATGGGCTGTAGAATTTGGTGGCTGCTGTTTTACAAGAGATTGGGAGATTGCCAACAATAAAGGTTAGAGGTAACTCTGTGTTGCCCCCACTCTTTTGGGATAGATTTAGACTTGGAGTTGGGAGAGTCACAATATTATTGTGTCATGGACTAATACTCTTTCACTGCATTTTGCCTAATCTAATATCAATTGCAATGCCACCTAGAGATTGATTTATTTACTCCACTATATGAATTCTTTTTTTTTTTTAAATTACGCGCTATCACTCACGCCACTATATGAATTCTTCTTCCTTATGTATGTTGACACAAGTATAAAGTTATTCACTTTCTGTACTTTGTACCGACTACCACACCATTAATACTTATGTTTTTCAGTTAAGCTATATATTCAGTTTTTTTTGTATTTGTCTGAGGGTTACCTTGTAGTGATGGTGGACGTTCTTCCATTGTGTCCTCAAATGACGAAAAAATTTCTTCCCATGAGGGGATAAGTGGACAGCTGACCCTCCCCAGCAGGCCTCTGAATATTCAGTGCCCAATTCAATTGGTTGCGCTTCTAGTTAGTCTTATTTACGTAGAACCCTCTTTGTTCTTGGTGGTTGCTCCAAAGTTATATTTTATAGCATTTACCATACTTCGTTAATCCACTAAAACAATAACCATTAGTAAAGAGTATATATTATGGTATTTGTTTCATCCATAAATAAATAATGAAAATGATGAGGACTTAACGCATTGATTTTCTTTATGGCTTCCATCACTATTGTTGTGGCTCCATAAATCTTTTATCACTTCAACATACATATGTTCCTTTGTGTGTGTGTGCGCGTGTTCTGTGCAAATTCTTCCATGTTAATTTCTAAGGAACCTTAATATAGGTTTCTTCCAAGAATGTTCGAACCATATGAAATCTTTCTTCTCTTTATACCTTCCTATTAGGCTCCTCAATTAACGAATTACTTATTCATTCTGTAGGCATAAACTGAAATTAGTTTTCTAAAATTTTTCTTCCTTTCATCTTGAATTTTGTTAATTACACAGATATATATTTCTCTTGTTTCTATATAAAGTTATTATATGACTTTTCCTCCAATATCTAGTTTGGTTCTTAGTTCTTGAATTTCATTCAATAGTCTTCTTGACCAAACCAGACCTACATCGCCCAAGCACTTCCAAACCTGAATAAAAATATTATCTATTCCTAAGCCACTCCTCTTGAATATTACTCAATAGATAGTTTATTTAAGAGGCTTCAATTATAGAAAAGATATATTTTCTAATCTGCCAATTGTTACGTATAAATGATGTGAGATCTTGTCAGTCATTCTTCGTTAAATTATTACCTCCAAATCATGTCAGATCTTGTTAGTCTATGAATATACAGCAAGGGTTGGGCATGCAGGTGTCATTAATAATTTGTTTTCAAGACTACTTTCAGTTCCTCAAGATCACTATTCTTCGTCAAATGTTACTTGTGAAGTCGAAGTTACCAAATCAGCTCCTTGGGGAAGAGGGGCTTGTGTAGAGAATATAACCCCTCGACTCACTCCCCCTCGGTGTGGGTGTGATAAACACATGCTCATGCAAATGTGCCTGTTTCAGAAAGATATATTATTTCTGTTCAATCCATCTGTGTTTGTTCTTATCTTTTTGATGCAAATGTTCAAGAGCCCAAAGCTTCACAATGACTGTGCCTAACAGTGCTGCAGGAACCCACAGTTTCATGCTTCCTTTACTTGAAGTTATAGCTCCTGTTTTAAGTGCTAGAACCTAGTGAGGTAGCTGTGTATCATTGTGGTTATAATCTTGGCTCTTTTTCTTAAAATAAGGTTTCCTTTTCTCTCTTTTTCCAGATTAAATGTTTATAGTTTGTATGAAGTGAAGGTCTCTGAGGATGGCAATTGACAGGTTTGTGCTGTTTTGTAATAATTGGGGTTATAGACAATCGTCAGGTTTGTGCAGTTATGTAGTGACTATTGTTTAATTAGACGTTAATTCAATTCTCTTTTTCTTTTTGGCAGTTTTGTGCTCTCTCAGGCCAGATGTATAGGTCGCCCGAGTATCACAAGCATGTTTGCAAAGAGGCAAAACAGGTTGTTATAGAACAGTTCCTAAGTGGCCAAAAATCTTTTATACTGGTGCATTTTGTGAGGCTAGAATTAGTGTCCCCTGCAACCTGTTTTGGTTTGTGTTACACTCCTGAGGGTACAAAACTTTCTCCCAAACCTAAAGATGGGTGGTATTTCATAAAGGGAGATTAAAATCCTCAATGAAATGGAACTTAATTGCAATCTTCGGGTAAGGATTGAGAAACAGAATAAAGCCCTGAGAGGTAGCATCTGAACTACTGCGGTTAGTGTGTTAATTGAGTTGCAGAATAAGAACCTGAGTGGTAGGATGCCTTCTTCACAATAACCTTTAGCTGTTGTCCTGTATCATACCTATAACAACAATCACAAGCTTTAATCCCACTATTTTGGATCGGCTACATGAGTTCTAGACCTCCAACCATCTCTACCCACATTCGTATCCTTTGTAAAGCCATTATATCATGTGTCATGTTAAAGGATTTTCCACTAAGTTTGTTTTGATCTTCTTCTCCCACTTTTGCCACAAACTCTATTTCATCCACCCACCTTACAGTTGCATGACTTGCATCTAAAAGATTTTTTTTCTCACATATCCAAACTATCTAAATCACGAATTTGACATCTTATCTTCAATAGGCATCATTCCAATCTTATTAGGAATGATTTTGTTTCTTATTTTGTTTTTATCTTGTACGGCCACCTATCCAACTTTACAATCCTGGAAACATGATGCAGCCTCATAGTAATCATCATTCTCACCCTAGAAACTACTAACCCAGTTGCATCATTGGGCTTATGATGGCCAGTAAAACAAACCTTTCATGACCTTTTGCATTTCCTACACGGATTTCTGGTAAAGCAGATTATCAACAAATTCATCACAATGACAATACTTTCATTGCTGATCTGCTGCAAAATGAAGATGCATTCCATCTTTCATAAATTTAAACCAACATACATGGATCAATCAAACTAGTCCCGTGATGTTGGGACCTCAGTATGCCGGCGTCAATTGGTTTGCTGTATGGAGCAGCAACATTTTGTACAATGCCAAACTATTATTCTTAGAAGTTGTGCGTGTACTGTGCTATTGATAAACAGAGTTGAATGCTGTAGTCAAATGTTTCCATACTCTCAAGTATATAAAAAGAATTTCTAGACAATATGTCAAAGAAAATATTGAACCACAAACCATTCAGCATCAACGAAGTTTTTAGCCAAACCCTTATGCTTAATTATATATTATCTTTAGGAGTTTTTAAGGAATAAGTTTTGGGTGACAGGAAAATACCTTTACTTACAAAGTACTCCAGATTAAACTTACCCAATTCACTAGAAATTTCATCATCTGGTAGTGGACTTCCTAGAACTGCAGAGTCAGCATCGGTATAATAACAGTCTGGTCTCTTAATGAACTTATACATGTTAATACGAGCTGAAGCAGTAGTAGCAGCAGCCAATTGAACTGAAGATATCCTAGGCGGATCCCAGTCTGACTTGTCAACAAATTGTGTATTACCAAGGTAACTGACAATATAGTAATGATCGCTTAACTTGTTCCCAGAGATTAATTTGGTCTTCTTTATCAACTCATCATATCTTTTTTCCTATCACAAATCTCTGACAATCAACCTATATATTACTTGACAGCATGATGAGGGACAGCAAGGAAAATTGCAGAAAGTTGAGAAGAAAGAGGGGATGAAGAAGAAGAAGAATAATAGGAATCTTGAAAAGAGAGAAGTAAATCAAAAAAGAGAAGAAGAGAAGAGCAAGAATAGCCAAGAGAGGAAATTAATACCAATGTATTCAATAATCAAGAACTGAATAAAAAGTTACATCATAAGCCTTTATTTATAGGCAAAAACTAAACCTAACTATAGTATGATTAGAAATCTAAATTCTTATATTATTATTCCAAGTTAAAATCCTATAATAGCAATAATACTCTAAAAATGGACACAAATCAAGATAACAAGAAAACAAAATAAATCCTAAATCTAATCTTTAAAATCAAAATAGAAAAAAATATCAAAACATGATTCTAATACATAAATCAAATATAACTCTATCATCTAAATAATCATATGATAAATCAAATCAGGATAAATCACTATCGCAACAACTCAATTCAAGTCGGCTCAATCATCAATGTGGGTTTCCTCCCTTTCCAAGGATATGATATATTCATCATTATATAGACAGGGAAGAGTTAGTTTTTTATTTTTTTGGGGAGGGGGAATTCTAATAAAATATGGCAGGTGATGGATTGTTTGGCTTTGTCCATAAAACATAGGAAAAAGATCCCAACAATATTGGGGAAACAAGTGTTTGGAATAAACTGCAGCGCACCATAAAATACAAAATTTAGAGAAAAAAGAATAAGAACACATAATAAGTCTACATCCATAAAGACAACTTACCAATTCTTTAACATACATGAACAAGATACAGAACAAGAAAAATGTAACTTCTCTTGTTAATTTAAACCCAAAAAAGCCTTTTTTTTTTTATAACCCACTCATATAAACTGAAAAATATTCTCTGAGCCCCTCCAGAAAATTTCCACACCCAAAATACCTAACACTCAAAATTTTTTTTTCTCTACTTTGTGAACCTCTAAAATGCTACCAGTCGCCACTACTCGAAGGGACTTGACCATCAGTCTATATATTACTCTAACAACCTCATGCGGGACAGCAAGAAAATTGCTGAAAGTTGAGAAAAAAGAGGAGAATAGGAAGAAGAAGAAGAAGAAGAAGGAAGAACCTTGAAAAGAAGCAAATCCAAAAGAGAAGAAGAGAAGAGATTGAATCGGAAAGAGAGGAAATTAATATCAACGTATCAATAATCAAGAACTGAATACATCAGAATATGATTCCAGTCCAAATCCGATAATATCTACAATCCTCTAAACATAGAAACAAATCAAAATAACAAGAAAACAAAATACATCCTACTCTAAATCTAATCGTCGAAATCAAAATAGGAAAACATATCAAAATATGATTTTAAATATAACTCTATCATCTGAATAATATTGATAAATCATAAAAAGAAAAATCAATCCGTTTAAGACTTGTCCAGTAGCCACTACTCTAACCTACTTGACAACCTGGTGCGGGACAACAAGGAAAATTGCAGAAAGTTGAGAAGAAACAGGAGATTAGGAAGAAGAAGAAGAAGAAGAAGAATAAGAATCTTGAAAAGAGAGAAGTAAATGCA
Organism: Diospyros kaki; assembly: GCA_036245055.1. Classification (NCBI taxonomy): domain Eukaryota; kingdom Viridiplantae; phylum Streptophyta; class Magnoliopsida; order Ericales; family Ebenaceae; genus Diospyros; species Diospyros kaki. The sequence continues at coordinate 40,890,681 of BSEG01000016.1, forward strand.
AAAGAGAAGAAGAGAAGAGGAAGAATGGCTCGGAGAAGAAATTAATACCAACGTATCAATAATGAGAACTGAATAAAAGTTACATCATAAGCCTTTATCTATGGGCAAAAACTAAACCTAAATATAGTATGATTACGAATTTAAATTTTAATATTAATCCAATTTAAAAACTAAAACAGCTGTAATACTCTTAACGGAAACAAATCAAGATAACAAGAAAACAAAATAAATCCTAATCTAAATCAAATATTTTAAATCAAAATATGAAAAAATATAAAAATATGATTTTCGGCAAAATATACATTTTAAACCCCTAACTTACATATTTTTTTTTATTTAGACACTCAAACTTTTTGTTATTTCAATTATATCCCTGAACTTGCAATTTCAAATTAATTGCACCCCTAAACTTTTTGTTGTTTTAATTACTCTCCTGAATTCATTATTCTTAGCAAATTTGAAGTCTGCAATTGACTCAAAATTGTATAGTTCAAGGACGTAATTGAAATAACAAAAATTCAGAAGTGTAATTGATGTGAAATTGCATAGTTCAAGGGTGTACTTGAAACAACAAAAAGTTCAAGTGTCTAAAGAAAAAAAACATGCAAATATAGGGACTAAAATATGCATTTGGCCTATAATTTTAATATATAAATCAAACATAACTCTATTATCTAAATAATCATGATAAATCAAATCAAGATAAATCCTCGTCACAACAACTCAAGTCAAGTCGACCCAATCATCAATGAGGACTTCCTCCCTCTTTTCGAAAATATGATAAACCATTCATCATTATATAGACAAGGTAAAATTTGTTTTATATTATTTTTTTGGGAGGGGGTATACCAATAAAATATGACAATAGATGGATTGTTTGGCTTTGTCTATAAAACATAAGAAAAAAGATCCCCAAAATAGTGGGGAAACAACTCTTTGTGATATAAACTGCACCACACCTTATTCATAGGCCAATGGTATGTTTAGGAACCTAAAGTCTAATGTGATTTCAATTCAAATCCTATGATATCTATCATCTAAAACAGAAACAAATCAAAATAACAAGAAAACAAAATAAGTCCTAATCTAAATTAAATCTTTAAAATCAAAATATGATTTGAATATCAAAATATGATTTTTAATCCATAAATCAAATATAACTCCATCATCTAAACAGTAATGATAAGCAAAACAAGATAAATCAATCCCTATCACAATGACTCAGTTCAAGTCAACCCAACAGCAACTTTACTTATTTCAGACCAGCTCTTGTTTTTCGCCATCAAAATTCGAAGGGAATTTAATTATTAGAAAAACATAAAGGGAAAACTTCTATTAAATGCAAAATGGGGCATAGTCCTAACCTCCTTAGATCTCCAAATTCTTCTACAGGATCAAACAGATTGATAGACAGGCTTACAGAATGAGAGCTAAAAGATTAAAATGCCTTCACTCATATTACATTGAAAAAAATATAATATAATGTGAGCGAAGACATTTTAGTCTTTTAGTCCCCATTCTATAAGTTTGTCTGTCAACCTTTCTGGCTCTCAAGAATTTTTCTTAGATCTCCACCTCCCTCCTAGTATGCCCTTATCATACTGTGTTTGTTGGAAAATGATGGGTTCTAGATGGTTTGCAACTAATAGTTGAAATGAAATAAATTGAAGATAAAATGAATACAAGGATTTACGTGGAAAACCCCCAAACAAATTAGGGTAAAAACCACGAGCAAGAATAGAAGAATTCACTATGAGAAATAATAGGAGATACAACTTACTCTCTAAATTACAAGGAGATAACAACAAAATAATCTCTCTTGAAAAATAGGAGAAAACAATATTTTTCTACCTCTCTATTTTTTTTCTCTCTCTCTACAATTGAGAAATGCTTGAAGAGAAGATGGGATATTGTAATCGAGATGGGATTGAGATTTGAGAGGCTTGAGAAATGAATTGGGGAGGCCTATTTATAGGCCTCCTTCACGCATGAAATGCGTTTGGCAGAATGCATTTCAACATTGGTAGGCTGCCTACCTTCCTTTAATTTAATAATCAAATTTGGCCATATTCCACTTCAATTGCAAAGTGCTAGCGGCTGCCACATTTCCAATGCACCTCCAAATGCATTATAAAAATATAGCCAAAATGTTTGACTATTCAACAATCTCCCACTTGAAGATTTGATTGAGCATCAATCAATCTTCACACCATTCTTTCTTCCCTGTCATTCCTTGTTGCTTACGTCTCTGCTAAGCCACTAGAGGATCGACACCAAATGAACTTGTCAGTATTGACTGCCTTTGTCATAAAGTCTGCTAGGTTGTCTTTTGTATGAATCTTCTGCATATCCACTGTTCCTTCTTCCACTTTCTCACGAACGAAGTAAAACTGAACTCGTATGTGCTTTGTCTTTGAATGAAAAGCTGGATTCCTTGCAAGATGCAAGGCACTATGACTGTCATAGAATAGAGAAATCTTCTCTTGCTTGTGCCCGAGTTCCTCCAATATCATCTTCAACCATACTGCTTCTTTACTAGCTTGTGTAGCTGCTACATATTCTGCTTCTGTTGTTGACGTGGCCACAACTGACTGCAGTTTTGAAACCCAGCTTACAGCTCCGCTAGTAAGTGCAAACACATATCCTGTGGTGGATTTGCTTTTGTCAAGATCATCTGCATAATCTGAGTCAACATATCCTCTGACAGTAAATTCTGATCCCCCATAACATAATGCAACATCTGTGGTCCTTTTGATGTATCTTAGGACCCTTTTCACGGCATTCCAATGCTCTTTACCTGGATTCGCCATATACCGACTAACCACTCCCACTGCTTGTGCAATGTCTGGTCTTGTACAGATCATAGCGAACATTAAACTTCCCACTGCTGATGCATACGGTACTCGAGACATTTCTTTTCTCTCTGCTTCATTGCTAGGACACATACTTGAGGATAACTTGAAATTAACAGGAAGTGAGGTAGAAATTGGCTTACAATCTTGCATGTTAAAGTATCGCAAGATCTTCCTTAGGTAGTTCTTTTGAGAAAGCCAAATCTTCCTGTTATTTCTGTCTCGGTGAATTTGCATCCCTAGAATCTTGTTTGCTGGTCCCAAGTCCTTCATTTCAAATTCCCTAGCCAACTGTGCCTTTAATTCTTTAATACGATCTTTGTTGGGGCCTGCCACCAACATGTCGTCCACATACAACAGCAAGATAGTATAATCACTTTCACTAAATCTCTTGAAATATGCACAAGGGTCTGCATTAAGTCTGTTGTATCCAAGACTCATGATGAAGGAATCAAATCTCTTATACCAACATCTCGGCGCCTGTTTGAGACCATATAGAGATTTGTTCAACCTGCAAACCAAGTTTTTTTTCTCTTTTTCTTCAAAACCTTCTGGTTGGAGCATATATATTTCTTCTTCAAGATCTCCATGAAGAAAAGTCGTCTTCACATCTAGCTGCTCCAGATGTAGGTCAAATGTAGCACACATTGCCAGGACTACTCGGACTGTAGTAAGTCGTACCACTGGAGAAAATATTTCATTGAAGTCAATACCTTCTTTCTGAGCATATCCTTTTACCACCAGTCTTGCACGATATCTCTCCACTTGGTCATTGCCATCACGTTTGATCTTGTAAAACCATTTGTTTCCGATGGCTTTTCTTCCATGTGGTAATAGAGCAAGATCCCATGTCTTGTTCTTATGTAGGGCTTCCATCTCTTCTTGCATTGCTGTCATCTATAGGAATACATCTGGGCTCTTAGTAGCCTCACGAAAAGTTGATGGCTCTCCGTCCTCTATTAAAAGACAGTATGCAACGTTGATCTTAGTAACATACTCTGAGTGCCAAGTTGGGGGCCTTCTGTCACGACTTGACCTCCGAACCTCAGAAGCCTCAGGTTGAACTGGTTCTTGTACATCGTGTTCTGGTACTGCTTCAGAAGAATCTGCATCTTCTCTTTCTTGTCTGTTTTCTATTTGAACTGTAGTAGTCTCTGGTTTCTCCTTTGTAGTGCCATCATTTTCTTTTTCTTGCAATTTATCTTCTACAAATATCACATCTCTGTTGATGACAACTTTGTGAGCAGTGGGATCCCACAAGCGATACCCCTTGACTCCATCAGCATATCCCAAGAGAATACACTTTCTGGATTTTGAATCCAGCTTCGTTGTTTCTTGGGCATTGTACATCATGTACACAGGACTTGCAAATGTATGGAGGTGAGAATAGTTAGATGGCTTACCAGTCCACATTTCCATCGGCGTTTTCAGATCAATCGCGGTTGATGGAGATCGATTGATCACATAACAGGCAGTTTTGACTGCTTCTGCCCAAAACGACTTAGCTAGTTTTGCAGTCCTCAACATTGCTCTTGTTCTCTCCAACAAGGTTCTGTTCATCCGCTCTGCCACTCTATTTTGTTGTGGAGTGTATGTTGTACTGAACTGTCTCTTGATGCATTCTTCTTGACAGAAATCATTAAACTCATCACTAGTAAATTCTCCTCCATTGTCAGTCCTCAAACACTTGATCTTTTTTCCAGATTCAAGTTCTACTCGCGCCTTGAAGACTTTGAAAACTGGGAACACATCTGCCTTCCTTCTGATTGGATACACCCAACATCTCCTGGAGTAATCATCAATAAATGATACAAAGTATCTTGCACCTCCTTGGGACAACACCGGTGCTTGCCAGACATCAGAATGAACTAGTTCCAAGATAACTTTACTTCTAACAGTAGAACTGTTGAATTTTGATCTATGCTGCTTACTCATGACATAATGCTCACAAAAGGGTAATGATGCCTTGTTGAGTCCTGGGAGAAGCTTTTGTTTTAAGAGAATCTTCAAACCTCGTTCTGACATGTGGCCAAGTTTACAGTGCCACATCATCGTTGATTCTTCTACAGAGCTTGCTGAAGCAATATTCATTTCTCCTTCTTGCAGTGTCTCTCCTTTAAGCATGTATAGATTTGCGGTTATCTTTTCTGCTTTCATCACCACAAGCGCGCCTTTGACTATCTTCATGATCCCACTCTTAATCCGGGTTTTACACCCAACATTATCCAATTGCCCTAAAGACAATAGATTTTTCTTCAGGCCTTTCACATGTCGTACTTCTTGGATAGTGCGAACCGTACCATCGTGCATCCTTATTTTGATAGTACCAATACCAGCGATCTCCAAGGCATGATCATTACCCATGAACACAGATCCTCCTGAGATGGGTTCATATTTATGAAACCATTCTTTATGAGGAGTCATATGCCATGATGCTCCTGAATCCATTATCCAGACATCAGTGAGTTTCATTCTGCCTTCAACAATCGTTGTTGCCTTGCTGTATAGGATTTCGCCATTATCTGAAGTACTTGCAACATTGCCCTGAGCTTTGGATGACTCGGGACCTTTTCCATTTTTCTAAAGATGCCAACACTCCTTCTTGATGTGCCATTTCTTGCCACAATGGTGACATTTTATATTCTTCTTACTTCTTGACTTTGATCTACCATGATTCTGGCTCCCACTGGGACCACGTTCCATTGACCTCTCTCTCGTTATCGATAATGCCTCCGCTTGTTGTGAACTTGCCAACCTGTCCTCTTTATTTCTACGCCTTTGTTCCTCTTCCAAAACTGCGGCTACTACGTCCTCAAAGATTAGATAGTCAGTAAGAATATTGTTGGTCAGGTTGATGATGAGTTGGTCATACGAATCTGGCATGCTTTGAAGTAGAAGTTTCGCACGCTCATTTACATCTATTTTGTAACCCAACTTTAAGAGTTTAGAAAATAGTGTATTGATGGCGTTGATGTGATCTGTTACTGAAACAAATTCCGACATCCGAAGAGTGTAGAGTCTTCTTTTTAAGAAGATTTTGTTGTGTAGTGACTTGGCCTCGTATAACTTTGTGAGAGTATCCCAGATCTCCTTTGCAGTCTTCTTCTCTTCCACACTTGACAAGACTTCATCGGCTAGACTCAAGTGTAGATTAGCGACAACAATGTCGTTCATTTTCTTCCACTTGCTATCGTCAGTGATCTCCACCGGTCTTTCTCCGATTGCCTCTATGCAATCTTCTTTTGTTAAGATCGCCTTTATCTTCATTTTCCATAACGAGAAATTATTCCCGTTAAACTTCTCTATCTCGAACTTTGTTTCCATTTTGCTCACCTAGATTTCAACTGTTTCACTTGAACTGTGAACAGTACCGTATACGTGAACAATGCGTATACGCGTCCAGTACTTTGAAAATAGTGAATAATAATCTAACTTATTTTCTGATGTGGATGATCTACTTTTCAGTGGCAACCACAGAGCATACGATAAGTAGATATCAACACTCAAGTCAAGCTCTGATACCACTTGTTGGAAAATGATGGGTTCTAGATGGTTTGCAACTAATAGTTGAAATGAAATAAATTGAAGATAAAATGAACACAAGGATTTACGTGAAAAACCTCCAAACAAATTAGGGTAAAAACCACGGGCAAGGATAAAAGAATTCACTATGAGAAATAATAGGAGATACAACTTACTCTCTAAATTACAAGGAGATAACAATAAAATAATCTCTCTTGAAAAATAGGAGAAAATAATATTTTTCTACCTCTCTATTTTTTTTCTCTCTCTACAATTGAGAAATGCTTGAGGAGAAGATGGGATATTGTAATTGAGATGGGATTGAGATTTGTGATGCTTGAGAAATGAATTGGGGAGGCCTATTTATAGGCCTCCTTCACGCATGAAATGCGTTTTGCAGAATGCATTTCAACATTGGTAGGCTGCCTACCTTCCTTTAATTTAATAATCAAATTTGGCCATATTCCACTTCAATTGCAAAGTGCTGGCGGCTGCCACATTTCCAATGCACCTCCAAATGCATTATAAAAATATAGCCAAAATATTTAACTATTCAACAGTGTTTTCAATTCATCCTTTTGTCAATGTCTTTCCTCGACTCTTAAAATAATTCTAATCAAGACAAAATTATCTTTAAATCATTTTACTTTCCATTTTCTTATTAAAAAAAAGTGGGTACAGAAACATTTTTTTCTTTTTCATGTCTCTTATTCTTTTTCCTGTTTGGTTTATGTTTGTTTTCGTTTTCTATTAAATAAAAATTAGAAACTAAGGCTACGTTTTCTTTGTTATTTTCAGACTATTTTTAGTTTTCTAAAATAATAAAAAAGTGTTTACTTTATCATTTTTAAAAATATATTTTTGAAAATAAGAAAAAAAATTGTAGAGGAAAACCAAAACAACCAAAACAATTTTTGAGTCCAAAATATGGAAAATACAATCCACTTTTTATGTTTTGGCTCTAAAAAAGAAAAGGAAAACAAAAAGATAAGAAGAAAAAAAAGAAAAAAATTATTCTTAAATTTTAAAAATAAAATTATATATTTATTTAAAATTTAAAAAATATAGTATATCTATATTATAATTAAAAATATAGAATAACATATAGTATATTATTAAGTATATTACACATTATGTATAATAGTATTTAATATAAATGATTACTCAATGTCAGTAATTTATTAATTAAATTTATTAATTTATTTTAATAGTAAAATTCTATTCAAAATAGTTAATTTTATCATTTAATAATTAAATTTATTGACTAAAATATCATAAAATAATTTTTCTCAAAATTCTAAAAAAAACACATTTTCTAATTTTTTGTTTTAAGAAGCAGATTTTTAAAATGATAAAAAGAACACATTTTTAGTTTTCTAAAAATAGATTATCAAAATAGAAAATTAAAAATAAATTTAAAATTCAAAATTCAAAATTAAAAATGAAAGAGAACGCAACCTAAATATTCGTTTGATAATATTGTTTTTCAAAATTTTAAAATTAACAACTGAAAATGATGCCTGATAAAAAATGTTGTCTTATTGTTATTAGATGATTAAATGTAAATTATTCACATTACCTATACCTTGTTCCCTTACAAAAAAAAGATTGTTTGGCAGATGTTGGATTGATAAAGGTGGTGCCGCTGGTCAATTGCCAAAGGTTGAATTGATGAAGGGGATGACTAGTTGATTGAATGGAACCTAAAATATGAACACATAAACACCATTTTGGTGTTTTCTGTCATTTTTCCCAAAAAATTAAAAACGAAATGTGTTAATTTTTAGGGAAATATAACATCAGCCAAGTGCTGTTTTTTTTTTTTTTTCTTTTTCTTGCCAAAAAACAGAAGATGAAAACAAAAAAATAAAAAGGGAAAAATCAAACAGGCCTTTAGTGTTTCAATACCAAACAAATGGAGAACATAAGAATCAATTTCCAAGTATCAGGGAAGTGCCCAATTAGACTAAAACACTCATGTAGACAAGAGTGACAATAACTGGCTAGGACTTAGCTCAAGGAACAATCATCCTTTATTTATTGAGAAAAAAAGCAAATATAAACAACAGAAACAGAGTGAGAGGGGATGACATTTTCAAACCATGACCCCACTGTTATTGTACCAACAATTTGATACTAACATAAGTAAATATTATAAGACATCACATGTCAAGCTTGGAACATAAAAAGGATTAGAGGGAGTTTTATTTGTAACAAGCTTGGAACATAAAAAAGCAAGCATAAAAATACAAAGACTGGCAAAGCAATTAGAATGGATAATATTCTAATATAAGCATGGAAATGCATGAGAGAAGAAAGCATTTTTGTGATTAACAAAATTATTCAATTTAACCTTTAAATTAGTGGAGGAGTAAGTAAGTACCCATTTACAAGAATAAAGAATCAAGCTAATAAACTACACCGAAATTTTTCGAGATGGTGATTAAGCAACAGTTAAAAACCAAGGTGTCTAAAAGTCAATTTAGTTGCATGTTAGGTAATTCAAAAATGGAAGCTATATAATTGTTGAAGTGCCTAATGCAAAGGTTTAGGGATAAATAAAAGGATCTGCATATGGTGTTTATAGATTTAACAGGAAAAACTTATAACACTCTCTAAAGAATCTTACAAAATGTTTCAGATAAGAAGGGAGTAAATTATTTATATACAGGTTATTATTTACATGTATCATGGAGCAAAACATGTGCTAAAATTGGTATAGGAGATATTAATACTTTTCCCATTACAATTGAATTATATCAAGGATCTACACTAAGTGCTTATCTCATTGCTCTAATAATGGATAAATCAGAGTTACCTAGAGAGGGGATGGCGGATCAGGAACAGGAAACAGGAAACAGGAACACAGAACATTTCCTGCTAAAAATTTGGAACACAATTTGCTTATATGCAATTCAGTCTAAACTGGAATAGAATTTGTTCATTTAGAATGAGGATATAAATCATAAAAGTAAATATAAATAGACCTTAACACCAAATAAAATTGATTAATTGTACCAATAGTAAAGCAATGTTAATAGGCTTAATAATAAACTACTTAAGAAAGATATTCAACAAAGCCAACAATCCTTAATTATGAGAACAAACAATAAGCAAAGTCTTTCCAAGTTAAAATCCCAAATCCCAAATCCTAATAAAATTGATGTAAGAGACCTTCTACTTTTTAGACTTGAGGAATGTTGGTAGAATCCTTGTCCTAGGCATTGAGTTAGAGGTGCCAGCAGATGGAATCCTTGTGTTAGCTCCCTGTCATTTGCAAAATCACTAAAAACATTTCCAAATCTAAACTGTGAAGAAAAGTTCTACCAGTCAAGAATCACTAAAGATGCAGTAGATAGCAACAATTTCTGATACTTAGTAGGAAGAGCACATTCTCCACTTTTTTGAAGCCCAGATATAAATTCCGGCCATAGAACAACCTAGACAATATCTCACCGACTTGCTGTAGAAAACACCTAACTGGGGAGGCACAATGGGCACAGTTGGAGATGAATGCTCAATTACTGCAACTATATCAAAGGGAAGAGTAAATCAACTTCATTGAACAAAACAGCCATTTTTGTCATTCAATATTCTCAACCTGTTTCTTTTTTACTGTTTCTCTTTGCAAATTAGAAAAGCATAACATCAAAAACCGTGAATGTTATGAAGTTGATTGCGATGCCCAAACAACAAACCGAACCACCGCTCTGCATCATCAGTCGCCTGGTCACCAGCCGTCGACGAACCGCGCAACCTCCTCTGCCCGCCGCTGCTGAGCCAAATACAGCACGTAGTTCGCCTTCCGCATATCCCTCTCCTCTCCACCGCCGCTATCTCGTCTATCCTCTAGAAAAAAATCAGCATCTTCAGGGACCTGATCGCCTCCCAGTCCGCGCCGACAGGAAACACCTGTAGAACCTGTACGGCGTCACCATGGCGGGCGAAAGCCAGACCGCGCCGTCGCTATTCGGTAGAAGTGGAAACTTCAAACCACGGCGGCGGCGGCTGTGGCGGCGGTAGCCAAGGAAGCAGCCGGCCCGGCCAGGCCGGCACCTATTTTAAAATATATTAATATATCTAATTTAATCGAATAAATCTAATCTAATCTTTAAATTAAAAAAAATCATAATCAAATAAAACTAACTAAACTAATAAAAGAAAGATAACTAGTATAATCTAATCTAATTTTTAAAACTAAGTAATTCTATTGTAATCAATTAAAATTTTTAATTTAGGTGCCTCTCTAGTTATAATTAGGTTTGAACAAAATTTTAGTTTAATCAAAATAATCGAATTGAATTGATTAATATTATCGATTCAATTCGATTTAATTCAAATTAAGAGTTGGTTTAGTTCAATTTTTAAGTTTGACAATTTTAATTATTTCGATTCAATTTAATTTTTCTATTGAAACAATCAAAATAACTGGGCCGATTGAAATATTTTTTAATTTTTTTGTCAACTCATTTTTTTCATATTTTTTAATTTTGAATTTGTTTAATTTTTATATTTGTTCTTAAAGCTGGTAATAAGCCAAGTTAAGCCTACCTCGAGCTTAGCTCTATTAATTTTGGATTGGTTCATAGCTCGACTCGACTTGGTGATGACTACGAGCTGGCTCGGTTCAGCTTGAAACTGACTATTATCTTACTTTTATGTATATATATATTTAAATAATATATGTGATATATATAATATATATTTAAATAATATATTTATAAAATTAGTAAGTATATATTTATATTATTGAGTACTAAGTAATAAATATTTTTTTATTTAATAAATTTATAAAATTAATATATATATATATAAGTATATCAGGGTAGCTCGTGAGTCAAATGAGTTGAGCTAATGATAGCTTAAGCTCGACTCATTTACTAAATGAACCAAATATTTGAGTTCAAATTTGATTCATTTGTATTACGAGCTAACTTATTGAGCTAATTATTGAGTCGAGTCTTGAGCCAGTTCACGAGTAGCTCGACTTATTGTCAGCCCTGTTTGTTCTACGAGTTCACTTTGATTTTTAACTTAAATTTAATTATTTTAATTTTAACATTCCAATCAATTTAGTAAGTGAACTGATTAAATCCGTGCCTGAACTTATATTTTTTCATTTCTTTTTATCATATTTCAAAATAAAAGCAAAACCTCAAAAAATTTTATAAATATGATCTTGGCGAGTTGGGGTAAGCGTCATGGTGACGTCATACTTATTGGGATAAATTCCATTAGTTGTTAAATTTTAGATTTCGTTATCAATTAAATGCTATATTTTATATTTGTTATTACCATCACTAAATTTTAATTTTTATTATAATATCATTTATTTTTTATCAAATTCTGTTAACAAAAATTATTATAATAAATACTCATTTAAATCGAAGAATTACTTAACACTAAAATTAACATAAGGTTAGTGTTAAAATCACAATTAAGTGATTTTGAAATTTATATTAATAAATATAATATTAATTTTTGTTAACAAAATTTAATAAAAAATCAAAATTTAGTGATTGTAGTTATAAAAATATTCTTCCCTAAAAAAGTGGAAATTACAAAAACTAACCATGTCTCAAAAAAAAAAAAAATTGTTTTTAACCACTTTTCTGAAAAAAATCGTTTTCAGCCAGTCAAACAAACTAATTGCTGAAAACAACCACTTTCTAATTTTGACTCTATCAATTATTTTTGTAAGTCTGTCATTTTTTTATAAGTTTTAACCCATTCAGTTTTGACCATGTCATATTTCCAGTTAAGTATAGTTTTGAAAAAAATGAAAAAAAAAAGTAACTATAGAGTATAATTGTTTGTTTGAGTGGCTATAGAGTGTAATTAGTTTGTTTGAGTGGATGAAAACGATTTTTTTTTTTTTTAGAAAAGTGGTTGAAAATGATTATGTACATTTGTTTTGGACTATTTATGAATTCTTCTACCTTCAAGAAAGTGAGTTCATGTCTACGTATAGGACAAAGCCCAAATAAAGAGGCCCAAAAGACTATTAGAAAAAGAAATTCACTAAAATAAGTCATAGGTGCATAGTTATTGAATGACCAAGATCGAGGGATTTCAATCCGAGTGACCAAGACCGAGATTGAGGACCTTTTCTCGAGTGATTGAGATAGAAATCAAGTGACCTTACCCAGGAGCATCTCTTGATGTCTTCAAGAGATATTTTCTTAAATTTATGAGTCATTCGACAACAACTATTCAGAAAACTCTAGCATGCCACTTAGATCGAGAAAGTCTCTCTCCCAATTGCATAAGAGACATTTTCAGGAGATGACAAACCCCAATAAACTTAATCTCCAGATATTACTCATACGAGATCGTAAAATACATAATCAATCATATTTTCAAAATGCTCACTCACAAATCCGAGAAAGAGCCCAAGATGTCCGTGGGAGATTATGGCTTTGTCTCAACCTATTAATCTCCACTCCTTCTATAAATAGGAGATTCCACCTTTAGTAAATGTATGTTCACAACTCTAGTCATAGTAGAACTCTATTTACCTTTTACGTTCTACACCTTAGACACAAGACTAATTAAGCATCAGAGAGTTTACATAAGAGACTTACCTATGCCCCTACTCGATTTCTTTCTCTACAAATCTCTCAAAGACTATTCAAAAGATATTCTTCCACTACAAACAAATTTATTATTGTTTCTTAATAACAACACAGGCAATAACTAATTTATTATAAAATACAAAGTTTAAAAACTAGCAATGTAATTCATCTTTTTGTTATAACTAATTTGTTTGCTTGTTTCTTTTTTTTTTTATGCTATTTTTGGATAACAATTTATTTGTTTTAAATAACAGTGCTAGATTGTGTGCATTTGTTATCTAATTTTATGTTTTAAGTTGTTAGGGATTAGGTAACTGTTCTTTGTAAAGGATAATTTGGTAAATTACATAGATGAATTGTAATAGTGGCATGACTTAGAGAGTTATCTCTTAGGGAAATTCTATTCACAGCGAAGGATTTACTCTTCGCAATTAATTTTTCATATACCTAAAATAACCTTGAATAAAAGTTCAATATTACTCTTATCTTCATTACTCAACTACTCAATTGACATTTCACTGTATTTTTCAGCAGCGAATCTCCATTCTTTCTAAACTCAACTACTTACATTTCAATCAAATTTATTTTCGATTAAAAAATTTATTTCTCTGAGAAAAATCTTCACTCAACATATTATCTGAGATTCATCTTTTAGAAAAATTAGTATTCAGTATCCTCTGAAATCCATTTCCTCTGAAACTTTCTATTTTCTCTACTTTCATTCTCTGAAATCCATTTTCTCTCTGAAACACAACGAGTTAGTGATCCATCATGGATTACTACACAAAACTGTTTATGAATAATTTGGAAGCATTTGAGGAAGAACAAAACATCTATCCAGAAAATGAATATCACGTCGACGAGGTAAGTAAATTTATTTTGATAAGAATGTAATGTGTTTGTGTGTGTTTATATTTATAATATGTGTATAATATGTGTGAGAATGAAATTTCGAGTCCATTGATATTTTCACAATATTTCCATAATTTTTTAAAAACATTTTTAATAAAAATTTTAAATAAAAACCTTGGCGTTCGGGGAACTACCTTCCCCGAATTCTGGAGTTCGGGGTTCCCCGAATTCTGGAGTTCGGGGAAGGATGCCTTCCCCGAACTCTGGAATTTGGGGAAGTCTTCCTTCCTCGAACTCTGGAGTTCGGGGAAGGCAATATTTCCCGAATTCTGAAATTCGGGAATCCCCAGAACTCTAAAGTTCGGTCCCGCTTGACTTTCCTGAACGGTGAAGTTCGGGGAAGGCTGAATTTTTCGAACTCCAGCATTCGAGAAATTTAGCCTTCCGGAACTTCAGCGTTCGGAAATGTGTATTTTAATTATGTTTTTAATCTTACTTTAATTTTATTAATTTTTTTTATAGGAATGTTGTAACACCCCGCCCCGTCGGAGGGCGTGTCACTATGCTGGGGTCCATTATACATACATAATCCCTTTCCTAAATACGTCAAATACCGTATTTCAAAGGGAAACCCCCCAGCAAATCATACACAATGTGGAAGCAATAATCGAAACCTGATACGGTACATACTTGAATTCACTATATTTAAAACAATATAAGAATCCGTACCATATATTACCATCATATCCTCAAATACATAAATACATTTCTCATCAAATAAAATACTCGATCCACCTGCTGAATCCATCGGCCACGCCATCACGTGCCGTCATATCTCAACCTGCTCCTTGCCCTAACTGCAAGTCTCAACTGGAACGTTGAACGTTCCAGGGGCATAACCCATTAGAAGATGAAACTTCTAGTGAGGGTCCAAAAACATATATATGATGCATGATGCAATAATAGGAATAAACATATACCCATAATGTAACTTCCCAGGCATCCCCAGCCCGGCTAGGAATCCTAGGCAAATCCCGAACCTCTGCGGGATAGGCCTAACGTTATTCCCTCAATGCCCTAGGGGAATTACGGCTACACTCTGAGGGTATCATCCCATCCCCATGCACAAGTTCCAATATGACAATAATATCGTGCAATGTAAATATCACGACTTTTAATGCAATATGACAAATAAATATTGCAATTCATAATAACATGCATATATAACAAACATATCATGAATATAAGTTCTTGTGAGAATACTACTCACCTTTGCTCAAAGACAGACATCTTGAAAAGCGTGCATCGCCTCGATATGCGTGCCCTGCCTCGATTCTCGTGCCAACTCTCAAAAGTTGCACCAACCTCATCATCTCGATCTCCTCAATCATAAAATAATATTTAATTACTAAATATCCTCAAAATTCCATTTATTTCCTATTTCCTTTCATTTTCCTTTATTTTTCCTTCTAAAAATCTCAATAATTATATCAAGACTATTTCCTCAAATCTAACTTCACAACAAATCATTATATGCTATGAACTTTCAAGGAAAAATACTGAACTTACTCGGATATTGTATTTTCACGTAAAACGAGATACTTTGGTGCGGAAATCGAGGCATCAGGAATCCAAAATCTCAAACTTTTTGCACAAACCTCCATAAAATAATTTTCTTGATTTTTCCACGATTTTTTCGAAATTTTTGGAGGCCTGTACGCGCCTGCACGTGCTAGGGCGACTGGCGGCGCGTAAAGACCAACGCGTGCATGCCACGCGCCGGTCGTCTTCTCCGGCCTTCCGGTCACCGGCGATTTGAGATTGCTCCGCCATCTTCAAGCCCTTGTCCAGTCGATCCTCATGGCCAAATTTGAGCTCGAAAGGAGGTCCGGAGCATGGCCAATCGGTCGTTCGAATTCTCGGCCAAGCGCACCGCCACCGTTTTCCGGCGAGCCTCGAAACACCACCAAACCTCGACCAAAATGCACGAAAAGCTCCAGATCACTTCTACTCTTCATGGGCTTCAAAAGCCCCTTAAAATGGAGCATCAATTCGTTCGTTTTGGCCTTCAATTTGAAGCTAAAAAACGCTTAATTTTTGGCCTCCATAGATCTCATATTTATAGGCATCCTCGATGCCTCTAATGCCTTTGTTCGGTTAGCCCACAAGCCTTAGAGCATAACCCTACCCCAGATCGATCTTGAGGCTCCCTTATCCGACCAAAATTTCAAGTTGCAGGGCCATCATCGCGCGACTAGTTTTTGGTCGACTTTTCCCTTCAAATTCCGACCACTCGAGTGGTATTTGCCGGCCATGCCTTTACAAAAGTTGGTCCTCGACAAGCCGTCGTGCCATCCCTACGGTTGGATCGGCCGAAATCGAAGACCAGAGACCCCATGGTCGAATCCCATTGGCCAAACTTTGCTGAAATTGCACTTTGGCCCCTTGACTTTTGGCTATTACATTTTAGCCCATTCCACTTAACCCCTCAACTTTCCTTTATTGCATTTAGGCCCAAAAAGTCCTAAAACATTATTTTGACCCTTGAGGATTCCAAAACGACCTTGTTTCGGCCTCCCACTCGCAATTTCTAAAAACTGCACTTAGGCCCGAATCTTCGTTTTGGCCTCAAACCCATTCGTTTCTTCCTGAAACCTCTGAAGGGTTGTTCCTCATGAAAAACCGAAGCTCCCTCAAGCTTCCTTTGACTTCCGAAAAGTCGTCTATGACAATTCGGTATTGCAGCCTAATTGGCAGCTATCTTTTTAGCTGTACTGAAAACTGTTCCCGATTTCATTTCTTTCGGCACCATAAATCCTATCTCGGGGTGCTCATTAATGCCACATTAATTTCCTTTGGCATCTCGGCTCCAGGGTACTCCCGGCAGTCGATTCAATAATCCATACAGTAATAAATTACCGTTTTACCCTCCATTTATCCTTAAATTCCATTTTTACCCCAAGATAAATTACCCTTGAGTCCTTTAGAATTTTCTCGGGTATTATATTCACCCCTCCTTAAAGAAATTTCGTCCTCGAAATTTTCATCTGACAGTCAGGTAATTAAGACATAACATAGCTTATTACCTGGATACCTCAAATCAAATATCTATTTGATCCTTTGGCAAACACCTCTCGGTTTGCATTCCTTACACGAGCAATGCTTACAAGCATACCGTGTTCATTCTCATCATTTCCTCTTGTGGCTCTTATCAGACGACCACACATCTTTCATCATTCTAGGCACGCATATCCTACCTCAAATCTTTTTGAGAATGCCCTCTCGTATTTCAAAAATCATAACTTCTTGGACTGGTCATAATCATCAATCATAGACAAGAACACTTGTCAACCACCATTGCCTTCGTATCTTGTTCACCAGATCCAACTAAACAACCAGGCTAGCCATAAAAATAGACGATCCCTTCGGCACTACCATCATAGTTGGCAGGCTAACTAGCCTCCAACTTCATCTGACACTCACAGTTATCCACCAGGTCCTGCGTTGGGCACCTCTCTGCCACGCGCCTGGTGCTACGAAGAGTGCAGTCGTAGTCCTTAAGGAACTCCATCACCGTTGCTACCTCTCGTTCAGCTCCTTCTGCGAGAACTCATACTTCAGGCTCCTCATGGTTCATGAGCATATCAATGCCCCATCATTCTGGTAGTGTCTCATAATCTCGAGAGCACATACCTCATTTGCCAGTTCCAAGTCACACATCGGGTAGTCCTTTCTGTGCCTTGGCATGATCCACATGCCATCATTCAGTCTTGTTGCACTAACATGCAACTCTATCCTTTGAGTTATCACAAGCTCTCACTGCACCGACAGTTCATTCTCATGACTCTCTCACGAGTCCTATCATAGACACAACTATTTCAGAGAGTTCCCTCTCGAACCCCTGACAACAGCTTGTCAACCTCAAAAATTTTCCATCATTTCATAGACAGGTAGGGATCCTATCACAACACTCCGATCCATTGGAACTTGGATCCTAGTCAAACCATAACAGTCACGGTGGTACCTAAACTTTGGAATCTGACCGTCTCCTTGGCAGTACGCTAAGCAACTTAGACCCTGAGTCACCTGACTCATACTGCGAGACAGCTACCTAGCTTCCCCGGTATGTTGATCATAAGCTCTTTACTAGCCTTCATACCTTGGTCCTTGGGCTCAGATCCGCTGTTACATGCCACACACCCATGGTGCTATTGTCTTTCTAGAGCCTCCTCGTCCCGTCTCCGAGTGTTGTAGTTGACCCGTCCCCCGTCACTTCTGATACTTTTCAATACCAGTCTAAATCTCCAAATCTTACAGATCCACGATCATATTCAGAGTTACATTTACTTAGGTTTCCAACCTTTCCTCGAACCAACTTCAATTTAAAACTTTTGGCTCATCTCCCGAAATCTATCAGGACATCTTACATTTCAGAAACTTCTGATCCTTATGGTGCTTATGACAATCAATTCTGATTTCACGATCACCAACATAGAGCCTCATGCTCTCATCAATTCTTTCACGATCTGCTTACTACCTAGCAAGCCAATCTCGATCATAACATCAATCATGATGTTCCTTAACATTATCCTCAATGTTCCTCATGCGTCTCTCTATCTGAGGAGTATACCATCATATCATTAATTCTGAGATCCTCTATGTTCCTCACGTGTTTCCCTATCCGAGGAGTACATCATCATATCATTAACTCTATGATCCTCAATGTTCCTTACGTGTCTCCCTAACCAAGGAGTACACCAATATATCATCAATAGACACAACTACCAACGCGACTTCAATGCGAATGGTACATTGGTCAAATCATCAATTCCGAGATCATCATCTCATTATCCTTATCATCGAAACATCGATTTCAGAATACCTTATTTCTTTATCTTAACCTCGATCACATATCAATCATAAATGTCCCAGCCTCTTGCGGCTGTTTCATTATTCATCAAATTTGAGGTAAAAGATATCAATTCTAATTATCACCTCTTTCAAAGCCTGATAATTTACATCCTCAAACAAGCCACACTCGGCTAATCATCCTATAACCTCAAGTTATCATTGGTCATCATCATTTAGAAATAATCCCGATATACCTTCCAAGAACATATCCTATTATTTTCCATTTCTTCTTACGGCTTTCACTGACCGCAAATGCCCGTACCATATCTCGACAGGCTTCTAATTTCCATAACCTGCTGACCTCTCTCAGCGATACATTTCCCAATCTGCCACTAAGGCTACTTAGACTAACTGTCTAGCCATACGAGAGTTCCAATCTTCAAAATCAAAAATCTCGAATCCTCAATCAATTTGGGTATGCAGCTTCTCTTACTGCGACCTAACATCTTGGCACATTTGCCATCACTTGATCATTTCCATCACGTCCAAGATTTGCGCAATCTTCAAGACGACAATCATAACCTTACTACCAGCTAGAGCAGGCAGGTACTTATGTCACCTACGGTACTCTAATCCTTGCTGGATTTCTTCATTTGAAAAACTCTAAAGTTCTATTACGAATCCCTAGATCCTCAATCATTTCTTTCGAGAAATTCCTTAAGATTCTCAAACCGATCAATCCTCGAAAATCCTGAATCATATCACAATATCTGGTTCCTATCATTTTCCAAGAACTCGATTCATTTGCCACTATGGCTCACCATTCATCATGGTGCTTTTAAGCTCTCTTCGTCGGATTGACTACCTACCACTTTACCTGATTTCACAGGTTCGTTTAATATACTGAACCGTAGTCACGACTTCTGTTAACTAGGTTTCCTTATCATTCCTTTACGGTCGATACGACCATCAAGCACATCTTTCCTTTTTAGTCACCGAACTCTACCTTGAGTCGAGACTACCATTTCACTATTCATCGGTCAAACCTTTGGACCGGTCATGCTCCACTACCTGAAATCTCATTTATCGAGAATCCACTGACTCTCGCCTTTCGCTCTTCAGATCCAGTTGACTATTGGCACACGACCATTAAATTAATTCTTCCTAGTCACTACTCTTTCCGTCAGCCAGCACACAGCTGTCATCATCACCCCCATCATATGGTAGGCTTACTCCTACGTCATACGTCGACCCTCACTTGGGTACGTCCCGGGTGAAAACTGCACGGTCTCGTCGTAGTCTTCTAAGAACTATCATTCGTCGTTGCTGCCCTGAGTCTAACTCCTTCTGTAAGAACCTTCATTCTAGGCCTTCATCATGGCCTGGTGATTTCCTCACCTCATAGGTAGCGCCTACATGGCTCACGAGCATGCATCTTTCCTTTCCATTTCACACGTTAGGTAGCATTCCTTTGAGCCACCCAACACGACCATCACATGATCCCATTGCAATCTTTAAATAGGACACACAGTCCATATTTAATCCATTTCTTTTAGATTCCTGAGGCTTCCGGCCTCGATCTATCATAGCTAGTGGTACACCTCGCACACATTGGGACTTAGATCTCCCCTGCAAGACACAAACCCTACTGTGTTGTCCCAGATATTCAGCATCTGATCGTCTCCTCGGCAGTACACTAAGCAACTTAGACCCTGGGTCCCCTGACCCGTACCGCGAGACAGCTAACTAGCATCTCTGGTACGTTGATCATAAGCTCATCACAAGCCTTCTGCCAGGTCCCTAGATCCAGATCTGTCACTGCGAACACCGGCCAGTGGTCCTGTCACCCTGCCAGGTTTTCCTTATCCCGCCTCTGCGAGTCTCATCAGTTGCAGCACTTTTGCCTCATTAATTGACGCACTCACGCGCCATCATTTGGCCATCTTTGGCCTCTCATTTATCCCAATCCGTAGGATCCCATATCTTATTTTCGAGATACTATATGATTCTCGAAAATACTTATCCTATGATCCTAACTCATCAGCTAGGCCCTGTCACATCAGACTTATCATTCCTGATCCGATCACCCTCGATAACTACCTGTTATCCAATCTTTCCTTACAATGATTTTGACTAATGTCCTCAAATCAATATTCTCTAAAATCTCTCGGATCCATAATCATGGTTACCGAGTCATCATATCATCGGATCCTTATTCCCATAACTAGATCATTCTGCTCGAACTAGCTTCTATCAGGCATTCTACTATTCACCAAGAATAGTAGTCGTCTACTGAAATAGTGTCTGTCATGAAGAGTACACCAGGTAAGTTCCCAGGAAAGAGTGGTGGGTCACAAAGGACACACTTAAGTACCAAGTCTTTCCTTAGCCAGAATTAGCCTAGACATGCACTTCCACTACAACGCACTTATCCAGTAACCGTCAATACCCAAATCTTACGGTGGCTTTACTTATCTAGCCACACGCGACCTTTTCCTTAGGTTCGCTCTAATATAATCTATACTAGAGTCACATGAGTTTCAGACATTTCCTATGTCCTCCACATTTCTGCTCTGATACCAACTGTAACACCCCGCCCCGTCAGATGGCGTGTCACTATGCTGGGGCCCATTATACATACATAATCCCTTTCCTAAATACGTCAAATGCCGTATTTCAAAGGGAAACCCCCCAGCAAATCATACACAATGCGGAAGCAATAATCGAAACCTGATACGGTACATACTTGAATTCACTATATTTAAAACAATATAAGAATCCGTACCATATATTACCATCATATCCTCAAATACATAAATACATTTCTCATCAAATAAAATACTCGACCACCTGCTGAATCCATCGGCCACGCCATCACGTGCCGTCATATCTCAACCTGCTCCTTGCCCTAACTGCAAGTCTCAACTTGAACGTTGAACGTTCCAGGGGCATAACCCATTAGAAGATGAAACTTCTAGTGAGGGTCCAAAAACATATATATGATGCATGATGCAATAACAAGAATAAACATATACCCATAATGTAACTTCCCAGGCATCCCCAGCCCGGCTAGGAATCCTAGGCAAATCCCGAACCTCTGCGGGATAGGCCTAACGTTATTCCCTCAATGCCCTAGGGGAATTACGGCTACACTCTGAGGGTATCATCCCATCCCCATGCACAAGTTCTAATATGACAATAATATCGTGCAATGTAAATATCACGACTTTCAATGCAATATGACAAATGAATATTGCAATTCATAATAACATGCATATATAACAAACATATCATGAATATAAGTTCTTGTGAGAATACTACTCACCTTTGCTCAAAGACAGACATCTCGAAAAGCGTGCATCGCCTCGATATGCGTGTCCCGCCTCGATTCTCGTGTCAACTCTCAAAAGTTGCACCAACCTCATCATCTCGATCTCCTCAATCATAAAATAATATTTAATTACTAAATATCCTCAAAATTCCATTTATTTCCTATTTCATTTCATTTTCCTTTATTTTTCTTTCTAAAAATCTCAATAATTATATCAAGACTATTTCCTCAAATCTAACTTCACAACAAATCATTATATGCTATGAACTTTCAAGGAAAAATACTGAACTTACCCGGATATTGCATTTTCACGCAAAACGAGGTATTTTGGTGCAGAAATCGAGGCATCAGGAATCCAAAATCCCAAACTTTTTGTAGAAACCTCCATAAAATAATTTTCTTGATTTTTCCACGATTTTTTCGAAATTTTTGGAGGCCCGCACGCGCCCGCACGCGCCTGCACGTGCTAGGGCGACTGGTGAAGACCAGCGCGTGCATGCCACGCGCCGGTCGTCTTCTCCGGCCTTCCGGTCGCCAGCGATTTAAGATTGCTCCTCCATCTTCAAGCCCTTGTCCAGTCGATCCTCATGGCCAAATTTGAGCTCGAAAGGAGGTCCGGAGCATGGCCAATCGGCCGTTCGAATTCTCGGCCAGGCGCACCGCCACCGTTTTCCGACGAGCCTCGAAACACCACCAAACCTCGACCAAAATGCACGAAAAGCTCCAGATCACTTCTACTCTTCATGGGCTTCAAAAGCCCCTTAAAATGAAGCATCAATTCGTTCGTTTTGGCCTTCAATTTGAAGCTCAAAAACGCTTAATTTTCGGCCTCCATAGATCTCCTATTTATAGGCATCCTCGATGCCTCTAATGCCTTTGTTCGGTTAGCCCACAAGCCTTAGAGCATAACCCTACCCCAGATCGACCTTGAGGCTCCCTTATCCGACCAAAATCGCAAGTTGTAAGGCCATCATCGCGCGACCAGTTTTTGGTCGACTTTTCCCTTCAAATTCCGACCACTTGAGTGGTCTTTGCCGGCCATGACTTTACAAAAGTTGGTTCTCGACAAGCCCTCGTGCCATCCCTACGGTTGGATCGGCCGAAATCGACGACCGGAGACCCCATGGTCGAATCTCATTGGCCAAACTTTGCTGAAATTGCACTTTGGCCCCTTGACTTTTGGCTATTACATTTTAGCCCATTTCACTTAACCTCTCAACTTTTCTTTATTGCATTTAGGCCCAAAAAGTCCTAAAACATCATTTTGACCCTTGAGGATTCCAAAACGACCTTGTTTCGGCCTCCCACTAGTAATTTCTAAAAACTGCACTTAGGCCCGAATCTTCGTTTTGGCCTCAAACCCATTCGTTTCTTCCTGAAACCTCTGAAGGGTTGTTCCTCATGAAAAACCGAAGCTCCCTCAAGCTTCCTTTGACTTCCGAAAAGTCGTCTATGACAATTCGGTATTGCAGCCTAATTGGCAGCTATCTTTTTAGCTATACTGAAAACTGTTCCCAATTTCATTTCTTTCGGCACCATAAATCCTATCTCGGGGTGCTCATTAATGCCACATTAATTTCCTTTGGCATCTCGGCTCCAGGGTACTCCCGGCAGTCGATTCAATAATCCATACAGTAATAAATTACCGTTTTACCCTCCATTTATCCTTAAATTCCATTTTTACCCCAAGATAAATTACCCTTGAGTCCTTTAGAATTTTCTCGGGTATTATAAATGTAATCGTGATATTCAACAATTTGATGTTATCCAACCGTTTACTACAAATCAGGTATGATAGATTTTTAATAATTTATTTAAATAATTATTTTAATTACACATAAAATATCTAAATGTGTGTTTTTTCTTGTTTAGTTATTTGATACTAGAGAAGCATTGATTGGATGGGTTAAGAAAATTGGAAAAGAAAATGAAATTGTGATTGTGATAAAGAGTTTAGAATGTGGAGATCCTAGAAAAAGACCTAGAATTCGTCTTGCTTGTGAACGTAGTGGAAAGTATAGACCGTCTAAAATGAAAAAAGAAACAATTGAAGAATCAAAACGAAAATTTACAGGTTCAAAAAAGTGTGATTGTCCGTTTGAATTACTTACTATGAAATTTGAGCAGTGGGAGTTGAAAGTTGTATGTGGCTTTCACAATCATGCATCATCAACTCAACTAGAGGGTCATTCATATGCAGGGAGACTTACAGAAAAGGAGAAAGTAGTTTTAAAAATAATGTCTGAGAATCTTGTGAAGCCTAGAAATATTTTGATGGCACTAAAAGCAGAGGATGAGGATAATGTGACTACTATCAAAACTATATATAATGCTCGTCAAAGATACAAACTTATTGAGAAAGGTGGTAGATCACAAATGCAACAGTTGATGAAGAAGTTAAGAGAATGTAATTATGTGGAGTGACATAGAAGTGATGGATCAACAGATTGTATTTCAGACTTATTTTGGGCTCATCCGATATCTATATCATTATTAAAAGTATTTCCACATGTCTTAATAATGGACTGTACATACAAAACCAACAGGTATAGATATCCACTCCTCGAAATTGTTGGTGTAACATCTACTGAGTTAACTTTTCCTGTTGCATTTGTATTCATGAATCATGAATACGAGGATAACTACACATGGGCTATGGAGAGATTAAAGAATGTGATGTCACCTAATACGTTTCCAGGAGTAGTTATCACTGATAGGGAATTAGCATTAATGAATGTAATACATAAAGTATTTTCAACTACGACTACTTTATTATGTAGATGGCACATATCAAAAAATGTGCTTGCTAAGTGTAAGAAATTTTTTGATAGAAAGGAGATATGGGAGAAGTTTATGTTAGGTTGGAATCTTCTTGTTTTTGCCTCTACTGAGATTGAGTATGAACGTCTGCTTTCTAACTTAATCGTCGAGTACCATGGATATGAGGATGCAATTGATTACGTGAGAAAGACATGGCTGAATGATTATAAAGAGAAATTTATTGCAGCATGGACAAATAAAATATTACATTTTGAAAATATTACTACTAACATGTATTCTTTAATAAACTTAACTCTTATTCTTATTTTTTTATTATAATATATCTAATTAATCTCTAATTAATTTAATACATTAATATGCTTATGCTTTTATTCAAGGGCTAAGAGTGCACATGCGAAGCTGAAGAGATATTTAGGATCATCTCAAGGTGACTTTGAGTCATCATGGAAAATTATCAACTCTCTTATTGAGTTGCAACATACCGAGATTAAGGGGTCTTTTGAGAAGAGTTTAATGTTGGTACAGCATGATTTCAGACCAGAAATTTTTAGAGAATTGAGAGGTATTATATCAAGAAATGCAATAAATATGGTGTTAAAGCAAATACAGATAGCTTAAAAAATTGGAGCAGATAAGGTTGCATGTGGATGTGTGATAAGAAACACACATGGTTTACCTTGTGCACATGAAATTTCAGAATTAATGATGGAGGGACGACCAATTTCTTTATCATTTGTGCACCCTCATTGGACAAAATTAAATTTGGTACAAACTGCTGATTCATCTGTTCTAACTATTTATCTAGAGTTAGAAAGTCTGTATAATATGTTTCAGTCAGAACCAACAGGAGGTAAACTCATATTGAAACAGAAATTGAGAGAATTAATAAATCCAGCTACCATTTCATTGATACCACCAAGTGTGAAAGTTCGAACAAAAGGTAAGCCATCATCAAAGAATAAAATTCAGATTGATACATCTACTCGACGTGATCCGTTATATTTTGAAATAGTACAATCTATTCATGACACTACATCTCCAACAACACAAAGCTCAGTAAAGACACCAAACAAAGGTAAATTTTACAGTAGTGTCAAACACAGATTGTTAGGCTATGATGCTTCATTCCCAGCAAATATACAATAATTTATACATAATATTGTTAATGTGAAGTCGGATGGACACTGTGGATTTCGTGCTATTGCTGCCTTACTTGGAATGAGTGAGCACAATTGGAGCGATATTCGTATGAATTTAATTGAAAAGTTGCATACTTTTCGTGATGAGTATATACATATATACGGATCTGCTATGCGTGTAGATGAATTAATACACACACTTTTGTGTTTTGAGTGTGTTGCACCTCGCCAACATTGGATGACTTTACCAGACATGGGACAATTGATTGCTTCAAAATATAATGTTGTCTTGGTTCATTTATCTCGAATACAATGTCTTACCTACCTTCCATTGAGATCAATCGCCCCTTCAGTGATACAACATAGGATTATTACTATTGGTTTTGTGAACGATTGTCATTTTGTGCAGGTATTATTATTTAATAATTTATTTATATATTGATATAATTATGTTAATATAAATGTATTATTAATAATTTTATTTTGTCATTTTTCAGGTATTTCTGATATCAGACTCACCAATTCCTCTTGTTGCACGGAACTGACATAAATATCGATATGATATTGCACAGGAATGGAAAATACCATATATAAGTCGAATTCAAGCTTTTATGTCTCTTATTAATGAAAATATTATTACAAAAGATGTTTTTGATTTAAGTGATGAATGATCAGTATGTATGTTTTTTATTTTACTATCATAATTATAAATTGTGTATGTTTTACATTATTTGTTATATGTCACGACATTCCACATTTTAAAATTATATAATTTATTATGTAAATCATATTAAAATTATATAAATCATAATAAAATTTAATAATAAATAATAAAATAAAATATTATTACAAACAATATATAATCCAAAATTATAATTTATAATACAATAACATACAACTCAATTATCCATACTCGCTAGGAAGTCAAATAACACACAACTCAAGTCAAGTAAAGTTAAAATAACACACAACTCAATTATTCATTATCCATACTCGCTAGCAAATGAAATAACACACAACTCAGCTAACAACTAAACTTGAAATAACACATAACTTAATTATCCATAGTCGCTAGTAAGTAAACTTAATACAACTCGAACTTGAAATCTTGAAATCTTAACAGAACTCGAACTTGAACGAGATGGCAAAATTAACTTCAACTTGATTATCCAGGGGGAGATGTACCGGATGTTGATGCTCCAATATTATCAGGATTGAAGCCATATTGAGAGCCTAAAATAGTATTTACCTGAATACACGTCTCCTTCCATGCATCAGCAGAAACATGCTCATTACTTGATATAGTTTTATCAAGAGTACATAATGCTAGTTGATTACGTTGAAAAAAAAATTAATTTTTTATTTAAATAAATTAAATTCAATAATAACTTGAATATAAGTTAAATATAACTTAAAAACTTACCACTTCATAAAGATTGAGCATATCTTCTACACCTCTATCAAATCTCGATCGATGTATTGAATTTTGTACAAATAGATGTGTAATAGATGAATACTAAGGTAAATATTCAGGTGTAAAATGCCATAAAAATAAAGAAGGTCTACCACGTCGATGTGGTGACAATAAATACATATCCCATCGATTCTAAATATCATCAATAAATGTATAAATTACCCTATATGATACCGTACTTGCACCCCGCCTAACTTCAACAGGTGATAATGGGGGTGGAGGAATAGTCTGTACATACCCAAACTGTCGTAAAACTCTCTCAGGATGATATGGTTCTATAATACTTCAACATTTTAGACAACCTGAGAAAAATGTAATATCTAGTAATGGGTGATGTGAACGAACCCTCCAGTACGGCATCCAAATCACCTGTAAATATTATTTATTTTAATATTAATTTTAGAATATATTAAATAACTTACAAATAATAGTATATAAGAAATACCTCGTCCAATGATAAAACATCAATCTGCTCTCTAATAGATTGTAAAGAATCAGTATCACGAACAGATAACCAACGGAAAGCTCGTGGCTGCTCGTCACTATATAACAAGTTACATCTAATTCTAGTAAAGGGAAAATATTCGTACACCCATGCTTGTAAATTTGATATAAATAATTATGTTAAATATATATAAATATATGATATAAAATTATAAAATTAAAATAATTACCTCAAATAAGGTAAAATATCCAGCAATACTCTTCACCTCTCGTCTGGTAGCAATACCGAACTGTCGATATAAATATGCGAGACAAGCAGCTCACCATGCATAATTACCGATCATACTTAAATCCTCTAATAATGTCAAATACGTCACTGAAACTAATGTACCACTTTTGTCTACAAATAATGTACATCTTAATAAAAATAAGATATATGCTCTACTGATATATTCAATCTCTTCATTTGAAACCTTATTTGGTAGATGCATAAATGTTCTTTTTAACCGGTCTAATTTTACAAAAGGTCCTCGATTTTCTCTAATCTGTTGTGCTGCTGCATCTAATGAAACTCCAAGTAACCTACATAATAAATCACTAGCTTCACTAGATGTCAACTGATAAGGCACAGATATAGATCTTCCTGTTACTGGAATTTTCAAAATAGTAGCAACATCATATAATGTTATACTTATCTCCCAAAATGGTAAATGAAATGTATTAGTCTCAGGCTGCCATCTCTCTGTAAATACTAAGACTATAGCATGATTTATATATCGATAAATACACTCTAGCAATGGTGATAAACTAGAACCCATAATAATATCACGAACACGAGGCTGATTATCCAATGGCCATTCAAAAATTTTAAGGCCATGATTTCTACATTTTAATATACCTCTTTCCTGTTAAAAAATTCAAATACCTAATTATTTAAATTATAAAAACTTACAGTAAGTAATTATTTAAATTATAAAGATAAATATTAAAAAAATTAATATAACTTACCTCTCCTGCCCATATTGCAAATGCCACATGATTTTTAAAACTTTTTACAATTGATCTATCTCTAGGGCCCCCAGGTAGTGGTTCAGAAATATCATCAAGTTGTGAGGATGATGGTTGATCAGTTGCTTTTCCTTGATTGGGATTGGGATGCTCCTCAACTGGATCTACCACTGGATCTTCTACTGTCTCTAAAATAGTCGGTTCACTAGAACTCTCAATCCTCATTCTTCTTCTAGTTGATGCAATAGGACGCTCTTGAGAAGAAGAAGACTGATGAGATGAAGAAGCTTCACCTCTTCTACCACGTACCATATCTACAAAATAACACAAAAATAAAAAATAACAGATAAGTACAAAATAATACAAAAAAAAATAACAGATATCATACCTACAAAATAACACAAAAATAAAAAATATTAAATATAACATATAAAAAATTACTAACAATGCTTACAATGAAAATTCATATTATACAAAATAAGGTAAAAATAAAAAATATTAAACATAACATTAGAATGAAAAATTATTTTAATAATGAAAATCATGTTTAACAGCTTTGACAATTTTATTGGTTAACTATAAAAAAAATATAAATATGTTAATTTATATAAAATATGTAAATCTGAAATTAGATTTAAAAAATTAAGTAAAAAATATATATTTGTTTGCATTAAAAATTAAATTATTCAACTTCTAAACCTAAATAAAAAATTCCAATACCTAAACCTAAATAAAAAATTCCAATACCTAAATAAAAAATTAAGTATAAAAAATATTAATTATCACTATTTAATTAAAAAATTATTTTTTTCAAATATAAAAAATAAAATAAAAAATAAACCGCCTTCGAAACCCGAGTTTCGGAGGCGGGCCGCCCGCCCTGAAACCCAGCTTTCGGGGGCGATGGCCGCCCCCAAAAACTGGGTTTCGGGGGCAAGGCAGCCTCCGAAACCCCCCGCCATCGCCCCCGAAAGCTGGGTTTCGGGGGGCAAGGCCGCCTCGAAACCCAGCTTCCATCTTCGTCAGTCGCTCGACAACTATCTCTCTAACCGATCGAATCAATGAAAAAAATGTAACCCAAAAAAATTAATGAAAAAAATGTAAATAAACTTACCTCACAAGCGCACGCAGAGAAGAGACACGGTGTAGAGAAGGCAACGGCTGGAAGTTTCAAAGGTGAGTAAGATTACAGAGAAGTCAAAAATGGTGTAGAGAAGGCGGTGAGGCGCGGCTGAGAGCTGGATGGATGAGTATATATATGAGGGCAAATTCGAAAAATAGTTGACTGCAATGAGTAATACTTGTGACTGCGAAGAGTAATTATTAAATTTATTTTAATTATGACTACGAAAAGTAAAAAATTCGCTGTAAATAAAATTTTCCCATCTCTTATCCATTCTCTAACTCCCAAATTCTTTACCAAAGTTACACTTAAAATAGTAATTTTTAATAATTAAAACATATAAAATCTTAATGTTTAAAAATAAAAAATTATAACTACGTTTTCTTTACTATTTTCAAATTATTTTTAATTTTTAATTTTTTAAAATAATAAAAATACATTCTCTTTACTGCTTTTAAAAATATATTTTGAAAATAAAAAATCTCAAAACAACAGAAATTTATTTTAAATATTTTCATCTAAAACAAACTCTAAACTCAAAACACATTTATTTATTTATATTTTATTATTATAATAAGAAAAAATATTACAAAATTTATTAATTTTAAAAAATATATATATTTTTTAATAATATATTAATATTAAATATTTTTAATTTAGTGAATAATTAAATTTATTGAATAAAATATTATTAAAAAAATATTTTTAAAATTTAAAAGAGAACATATTTTTTAATTTTTTATTTTGAGAAATAATTTTTCAAAGACAAAAGAAAATATTTTCAATTTTCTAAAAATAAACTCTCAAAACAAAAAATTGAAAATAAATTTAAAACTCAAAATTCAAAACTAAAAAGTAAAAGAGAAAGGTAAACCAACCTATTCAAATAGTGTTAACTAACCATCCTTGTGATGTATCAATCAACGAAACTATTGTTAGGCATATAAAAGAGTACTTCTATTCTAAGTCTAGTGTTCATGTGCTTGTGCCAAACTGGTTGAAGGAGTGGCAGGTTTTGAAGGCCTTGGACCTACCTGCCGGCTTCAAAGATCCAATATAGAATAGAAGATTTGAAGTAAAATTCATCAAAGCCAATCGCTACACCCGTTGGAGCTTTGAACTGCTTCTCTAACAACTTTTCCAAGAAGCTGACACCTCAATCCGTCCACGTGTATGGCTCTCATCCTCTTGGGAGGACAAGTTGCAGAGAGCCAACCCTCAGAAGTAAAAAAGAAAGCAACAGCAAAAGCAGCAAAGTAAGGAGTATAATAAGACAAGGGATGCAACGCTAAAATACTCCACCACTCCAATAGACAAATGGCTATAGATATGCATAGACCAGGTATATAAACGAATTTGGGACAAAACAAGGTACCAATTAAAGTGATTTTGATAATAAAAAAAACAAACGAATATTGGCCAACCAAGCCCCCTAGTTGTCTGTCATTACAAAGGCCCCAAATCAAAACCAGTCATCAAAAACAGTCTTGCAAAGTAAAAGTGCCCAACAAAAGGTGGAATAAAGAGAACAGCAAATAGAGTGGATACCAAAAGAACTTAGTAGCAGGTAGATCTGAAATGCTAATGCAAATAAAAGACACCGCGCATGCAATCAGACACGCATTTGCATTTCTTCATGGTCATTCCAAGATTAACATAACCACCAATTAGGAATCCTGCAGTACAAGACTTCCCTTGATCCGTAGACATCTCAGCTTCCAATGTGTTGCAAAATTGACTGAACTACTAATATATGTAATAGTGAATGTGAATGTCAAGTTCCTAAGCAAATATATGAAGCAATATATATATATAGAGAGAGAGAGAGAAAGGAAATATATGATCCACTGCTGCTTGACGCCTTGACCACATCGCAGTTAAATCAATGGCATAAAAAAGTGTGGTATGTAGTAAAGAAGGATATGCAAAAGGTTTCTTCTGAACGTTCCAAGGACGAAATTGCAGCATACTTTTGCTTACGGAGAAAGCTGTCCACAAATGCCTTTTGCTTTGAATAACACCACAGCATCACGCAATTATGTATAAAAATGAAAGGTATTATGCAACCTTCAAAACTCTCCTACCTAGGCCATTATGTTTGTCCTTTTTTAATAAGTCTCTTCATTTATATAAATATAAATATATACAGGCAGACAATCCAGCTTGTAGTTAAAACATCTCTCTCACACTCTCTCTCCCCCATAGTTGAAAACATCTCTCTTACACTCTCTCCCTCTCTCTGTTTTGCTTCTGGCCTCTATTTCAAGCCCTTTCAACTAGAAACTGAGTCAAGGCATGGCAAAGGAAACAGATCTAAAGGTCGATGATAAGGCTGATAAACCCCTTTCTCAACTTTACTATTTCCATTTCTTTTCTATTCTTGTATGCAACTTTTCATATCTAGTAGTCTGAAGCCAAACTATTGCCCTTCTTCCAGAAGATTGAATTGAAAGTTTCAGTCAACTGTTGTGACGGATGCAAGAAGAGAGTTAAGAAAGCACTACGAAGTATTGAAGGTTTGGAGCAAGATGTACTTCTTTCCAGCCCACCTTTCGATCTTCTTAAAGCTCCTCATCTCGCTAATGTTCATATTTTTATGGATCTCAGGGGTTTACAAGACAGAAATTGACCCTTTGCAGCCCAAAGTTATAGTTCTAGGGAATGTGGAGCCACAAACTGTAATAAGGAAGCTAGTAAAAGCTGGAAAACAGGCAGAAATATGGAGCAATGAGAATCAGAAAGCAGGAAAGGAAAAGGATGTAGAAGTTGTGATTACAAGAGAGCAACACAAAGAAGAATCAAAATCAGAGGGTGCCCCAGCAAAATGCTCAAATTCAAGTACCACTGCCATTCGTATGATCAAAGAAAGTATAACTGGAGGCCAGGAAGGTAGTAACAAATCCTCTAATAAGGATACAAACTGCACAGCCAATGCACCTGGCCCCAAAGTCATTACAAGTGAAAAAGTTCTTCCCCCATGCCCAGAAGTAACTTGTTCTGTGCATCCAAGCATGTTGTCTGACAAGGGTAAAGCCAGGACAAATATAGAGGACAGCAACATGGTCGAGTCTAGCACTACTGTTTCACCTTGTTACGCAGCACATTCACATCAAGCACCTCCTTGTTTGCCAACATGTTGCAGCCAAGAACACTACTGCCACTACCACCACTACTGCTACCATGGAGGGCCAGAATCTCAACCATATATCCAGATGCCAGTTGTGACAGTTGGAGAGTATTTCAGTGATGAGAACACCTCTGGATGCAATGTGATGTGAGTCTCCAGTCCTCAATTTTAGGAAAAAGAGAGTGCTTTCTTCTCATTTGAACGTCAGGAAAATTTCAATACTAGGGTTTATGGATGAACCGCCAAAGCTTTTTGTAGTCTCCTACTTAATGAGTTTCTATTCCAGTAGACAGCCACATTCACAAAGATTTTACCTATTTAGCATTTCTCATCATCATGAGTAATCTTGTCTCATCAAGTTCAAATCCTTGGTGAGGCACTAATTTCCTAGTCTACATGATAGATAAAACCAACTAATTTCATCAAAATGGGCCATGAACAGAAGGTAGTATGGGGAGTAATGCCATGAATGGAATTCAACATCCAAACAGGATTGTTTCACTTAGACAGCAATAGATGATTTTTTGATACAAAGAACACGGTTGTGACATCAAGTACTTAAGGGAAGTGCATGGCTCACAAATTGTCCAATAGACTTCAGTGGTGTAAGAAGGCTACTAGTAAGACTCAGATTCTTCCACAACTTTTCCTCTCAAGAACCCTGGGTAATATTTTCGCAAATGTGAAAATATTTTCAAGAATATAGGCGAACAAAAAACAATTCACATGCCATTGTTTAGGCAATTTACAATTTTTTGTAAGCATTCACTAGCAAATAAAAAATGTACTCTTCCTATATCAGAACAGATAAAAGTACCAAGTAATCAACAAATACAATGACCTGTATGGTGAGTATGCAGAAAGCCAAATAAGGTTCACCAACTTATTACTTCTAAAAGATATTATTAAATTACTAATATATTACCCAAACGGGGTGTACAAAACACAACAGAGAATGGAAAGTGTTTGCCCTTAAAGCCCCTTTGTGATGGAATTATATGCAGCTATAATTCAGTCATCAGTGTGAACTTATTTCCATGTTGCAAAACTATAATATGGTGGCCAGCATTTCTATGAGCCAGTTAAATCAACAGTAGAGAGCATCTTAACTTGAAATAAAGCCACAAATTAATAAACAGAGTTGAACACTATAGTTAAATGTTTCCATGCTGTCAAAGTCTGGGTGCTCTCCCACAATTTGATACAAAAATTTATAAAAGAAAATAAAATAGCCATGAAGGCACATAGGGGAGCTGCACAATCTTCAAAAATACAAAAAATATGATCAACCATTCATCATTTTATAGTCAAGGCCAAGGTTGTTTAATAGGATTTTTTCCTTTCCACAGAGAGGGGGGGGGGGGTGCAATAAAATACTAAAAATGATTATAAACATAGGACAATGGATCCCCACAATAGTAGGGAAACAACAACTTGGAAGGACATGAAACACACCACAAATGAAAAATTCAGGGAAAAAAAAAAAAAACAAATACATGATTTTCGTGGTTTGGCTCTTAATTTACCTACGTCGGTGAACAGATACCAATTCTTCAACAAAACCCCAAAAATAAAAGGGAAACAACTATTTGGAAGAACATGAAACACATCACAAATACAAAACTCAGAAAAAAAGGCGCATACAAGGTTTACGAGGTTTGGCTCTTGATTTACCTACAGATAAAAATTCTTCATCACACGAGAACAAAATACAATACAAGAAAATTATAGCTTCTCTTGAGTTAATCCCAACCCCAAAACCCAACAGATTCTTCTACAACCTGCTTGTATAAACTGAAAAATATTCTCTCATCCCTCTGGAGTCCTTACAGAACAAGAAATACTACAAGTGCACAAGGTGTTTCCCAAAGCCCTTGAATGTTTTCACACCCAAAATAAGTGACTCACAAAATTTTTTCCCTCACCCATGTCAACCTCCAAAATGCTATAATTATAGCCCTCTAAAACTCAGCCATCACTCCAAGTGAGTTGGCCATCACTCTTAAGTGACTTGCCCACAACTCAAATCAAGTCAACCAAAGAAGTCCAGCTGTTGCTTTTCACTGTCAAAATTTAGAAAGAATTTAGTAAGTAGAAAAAAGAAAAGAAAAGGAAGATATTGGAAAATTTTGAATTAAATGCAAAACCAGGCAGAGCCCTAACCTCACCAGATCTCACCTCCCTCTCAATATGTCCTTATCTTATTGTGTTTTCAATTCATCCTACTTTCAATGTTTCTCTCTTGCGATTCCTAAAATATCCTAATCAAGACAAAAATATTATAAATCATTTTACTTGGCGTATTCATATAAAAAATTAGGTACAGAAAATCTGTGCAGAATTACTGCCTGTTCAATTTTGCTGTCCTTTTTTACTTATTTGTTTTCAATATTCCTTTTTTATTTGTTTGTTTGGTTTAGATTGATGAAGGGCGTGTGGCTGGGTCTGTTGCTAGAGGTTGAGTTGATTACAGGGATGACTAGTTGATCGAATGGAAACAAAAGTATGTAAACAAAGGCACCATTTTGGTGTTTTCATTTTTTTTTCCCCCAAAAGCTGAGAGTGTTCATTTTCTGTTTTCCAAAAAACAGAAAATTGAAAATGATATCAGAATCAACAGAACCCCATTATTTCAATACCAAATGAATGGAAAACATGAACAATTTTCAAGTATATCGTATGTGCCCAATTAGAAAAACATTTATGCAGACAAGACCACGACTAAGGACTTGTTTACTTGATTGAATATTGATTCCAATCAACATATGCAGTGCAACAAAAGCTTTATTGAGAAGACAGGTAAATACAAACAACAGAAACGAATTGAGGTTATTGCAATTTCAAAACTATGACCACTGTTATTTTAGCTACAATACAATACTAAACATAATTAAACAAGCATTAGTAAAATACAAGCAGAAAAAGTATATAGTTTTCCTCAGAGTGGAAAAATAAACTCAAAAAACACAAACAAGATGAGATGTCTCCGCATATATTATTTGTAGATGACATTATTTTTGTGGATGAAACAAAAGAAAATCAGAATAATTAACTCAGGATATAAAGGGAAAACTTGAAATCCAAATGCTTCAAATTGAGCAGATCAAAAATCGAATAGACATAATATTAAGTATTGTTAAAATAAAAAAGTGTGGATGATATTATGGTGAAACTTGAAAATCAAGTCACTCCAAGGAAATATCAGTTTATATATCTTGAATCCATTGTTAAAAAGGATAAGAGAGATCATTGGGGATGTTACTCACAGAATTAAGACAAGGTTACTTAAAATGGAGAAGTGCATCCAGAATTTTATGCAATACTATAATCCCTTTAGAGCTATTGAACCATAAAACCAATTCTATTGTATAGCACAAAGGCTTATATAGCGTAGCACAAACATATGCAAAATAATAGTGTAACTGAGATGAGGATGTTTTGGTGGACGTGTGGCCTAAATATATATGTATATATATATGATAGAAGTATAAAATTAAAAAAAAAAAAAAGTGACCCATCATAAGGCTAAAGTGACTTTTATTAAGATAAAATGTGATAGACCCAATTAAAATGATTTGATCATACAAGAAGAAGTTCAGTAGATGCCCCTGTCAAAAGAGTAGATAAAATAGAAAAAGTTTGCAACAAAAAGGTAAAGAGGAAAACCAAGAAAAAATTTGTGAGGAACTCTTTAGCATGGTATGAGTTATAATGATTTAATAGAAGACATAGCCATAGATAAAAAAGGTTGGCAGGAAATCCATGTAGTTGACCCCACCTAGTGAGATGTCATGAGCACAGGCGGTACTCAATTCCGAAGAGGGCAGAGTAGTAATATTGCTTTAGGCGGGTGATTGGGTTTGTTTGGTAGCTGGTAGTTAGCGGTTAAGTCATTGGTGTATTTCCGAGTTTGGCGCCTATAAATAAGGCCAGCTCTTTTCTTCTAAGGGATCTGAAATTACGATTTGAAAAGTTACGTTCTCTCATTCTCATTTCTTTCCGAATTCTCTCCCTTCTCTACTTCTATCTGTTCCCTCACGTTTTCTTACCCTAAGCATCTCCAGTTCACGCGCAATTCTAATTGAATTGCTGCTGAACTTCTTGTCAGATCCGGAGATCTGACAATTTGGTATCAGAGCACGCCCTGGGCGTTCGGAAGAGCTATGGCTGAAGGCACTCGGATGAAACATATGGAAGCGCAGCTCCAGCAAGTTACTGCATCTGTTTCGGAGATGCAGAATCGGCTGGATACATTTGAAAGTTCGGTGGAAAGAAGGATCGATGGAGCGGTGAATGTGTGGCGAGAGGAAAGTCGTTCACAGACTGCTCGATTGGAGGAACAAATGAGAGAGCAGAATCAAACTCTCCGGGATCACATGCATCAGTTTATGCTGATGTTTTCTCGCCAAACGCAGGTTCGAATCTCTCCGGACTTTCCTCTGAGAGAGCATTCGGAACCAATCCTAAACGACATAGGAGGCAATGGCTGATCGGAAGGATCCGCTGAATTAGAAACAGAGCCTCCTTTGATGGAGGAAGTTGCGGGAATTAGAAGGTTTGGCATAACTCCAGGCTCGAATCAGAGCGGAACGTTGATGCCGCGCATGGAGATTCCCTTGTTTGACGGCCAGAACCCGCGATGGTGGGCGAGGTGTTGTGAGAGAGTGTTTAAACTCTACCACGTCGCCGAACAACAGAAGGTAGCTACTGCTGCAGCCTACCTTAACGATGTAGGGGATGCGTGGTATCAAGGTTGGATGGGAGTGAAAGACGAATGCTCTTGGGAAGCATTTGTGGAAGGATTGTGTGGCAGATTTGGAGAGAAAGGAATGTTAGACGTAGTGGAAGAATTTAATAAACTGAAACAAGGAGGATCGGTGCAAGTTTATCAACAGAAGTTTGAGGAATTGAAGGCACTTATGTTAATTTCTAATTCAACACTCACCGAGTGTTACTTCGTGTCAAGCTTCATCAGCGGCTTGAACGAAGAAATCAGGCCGATTGTGAAAATGTTCCAACCAAAGTCTGTACAACAGGCGGTGGAGTGTGCTAAGTTGCAGGAACTAGCAGTAGAAGCTCTATCGAAGAAACAGAGAGGAGCTAACAGAGGTTGGCCAGTACCTATACCACTGAACAGCAAGGGATGGAACAAGGAAGGGGGATCGGGGAGCGCTAACGGAAAGGCATTAGCTCCACCCGCCCCGTCATCATCACTTGGAAACAACTTGCAAGAACAGAGAAGATTAGCTGGACTCTGCTTCAAGTGTGGAGATAAATATGCACCGGGCCATCAATGCAAACGTCAATTATTGTTACTTGATGGTACCGAGGATGGGGAAGGATCAGTGGAAGACGCAGAGAGTCAGGAAAACGAAGGAGACGTTGAGAGGATGGAGATATCTCTGCATGCACTAAGGGGAGTGTCCACAAGTAAAATCATAAAGGTAGATGGTAAGGCACAGGAGGATGATTTGCCGATACTCATTGACAGCGGAAGCACGCATAGCTTCTTGGATGAGAGAGTAGCCAAGAGGCTCCATTGTCGACTTACTGGAACTATACCGCTGTCGGTTACGGT
Organism: Diospyros kaki; assembly: GCA_036245055.1. Classification (NCBI taxonomy): domain Eukaryota; kingdom Viridiplantae; phylum Streptophyta; class Magnoliopsida; order Ericales; family Ebenaceae; genus Diospyros; species Diospyros kaki. The sequence continues at coordinate 40,929,338 of BSEG01000016.1, forward strand.
GGCTAACGGGCAAAAGGTGATATGTAAATCGGCCTGCATGGGCTTCTGTTGGCAGATGCAAGGGGAGGACTTCGAAGCTGACTTGAGGCTTCTCCGGTTAGGGGGATGTGATATGGTCTTAGGCGTGGATTGGATGAGAGAAGTAAGTCCTATTTGCTTTGATTTCAAAAAGATGGAAGTCACTTTTGACAAAGGAGGAAAACGTATGACCATCACCAGTGGGACAGAGGCAGGAACTTGTAAACTCATTTTGGGCAAGAGATTGCACAAGCTTTTTAAAAGCAAGTGGACTCAAGTGGCTCAATTGTTCTCGATACAAACACTGGGACAAGAAGAAGAGGAGCTGGATTCAGGGGGAAAAATTAAACTGGAAGTTATACGGCAAGGCGTCATTCCTTGGGAGGTAACTCAACTGGACTTACTTGATGAACTCTTAGATGAATTTAAGGATTTGTTTGAGGAACCAAACGCTCTACCTCCTCCCAGACAATTCGACCATACCATAACCTTAAAGCCAAACGCTGAGCCAGTTAACATTCGTTCATATCGTTATCCTCCGAGACAAAAGGCTGAGATCGAACGAATGATCAAAGAAATGCTTCAACAGTCAGTCATTAGACCGAGTATCAGCCCTTACGCTTCTCCTCTTTTGTTAGTTAAAAAGAAGGACGGCAGTTGGCGGTTTTGCATAGACTACCGCCAACTCAATTCTATCACTATAAAGAATAAGTTCCCTATACCTATCATCGAAGACCTCCTGGACGAGCTACACGGAGCCAAAGTCTTTTCCAAACTCGACCTTCGCTCCGGGTATCACCAAGTCTGAATGAGCTCCCTCGACATTCACAAAACAGCTTTTAGGACTCACCAAGGCCACTACGAATTTCTAGTTATGCCTTTTGGCCTAACTAACGCACCGGCCACCTTCCAAGCTATCATGAACCATATTTTTGAGCCCTATCTCCGCCAGTTCATTCTCGTTTTCTTTGACGATATCCTGATTTACAATTCCAGCTTCTCTAAACACTTAGAGCATCTACGGTTAACCTTACAAATCCTTCGATTCAATAAGTTGTTCATCAAGAAGTCTAAGTGTGCCTTTGCACAGACCCAAGTAGAGTATTTGGGCCATGTGATATCGGAGAAGGGAGTGAGCACTGATCCGCAAAAGATTGCTGCCATGAATGACTGGCCGAGACCGACATCTGTTAGGAGTTTGAGGGGATTTTTGGGTCTCACGGGCTACTATAGGCGATTCGTTCAGAATTACAGCATCATTAGCAAGCCTCTCACGGTGTTGCTCAAGAAAGATGGGTTTCAATGGAATGAAGCAGCTGAAACAGCCTTCGAGCTACTCAAAAGGGCCATGTGTGAGGTTCCTACGTTAGCTCTTCTCGATTTCAATCAGCCGTTTGTTCTGGAAACCGATGCTAGCAACTATGGGGTTGGGGCAATGCTGGCTCAAGGGGGAAGGCCTATAGCTTTCTTCAGCCAGGCATTAGCTCCAAAACACCTGGGCTTGAGTGTGTACGAGAAAGAACTCCTAGCGGTCTTGATAGCCGTAGACAAATGGCGGCATTATTTAGAAGGGAGCAAAACGGTTATCCGTACTGACCACGAGAGCTTGAAATTTCTGTTACAACAGAAATTACACTCTCATCTCCAACGGAAAGGAATGTCTAAACTCATGGGGCTCGATTACACTATTCAATACAGGAAAGGGCACGAAAACAAGGCTGCTGATGCCCTTTCCCGTTGTATGGAGGAGGGAACAATGGCCACGGTGACATCTATTATACCAGAGTGGTATTCGGAAGTCGCAGCCAGTTACGAACACACTAGGTGGACCAAGGATTTAAGGGAACAATTGACGTTAGACCCCATGAGTAAACCGGGATATTCACTACGGAATGGGCTGTTACGCTATAAAGAAAAGTTGGTAATCGGGGATGATGAACCGCTGAGAAAGAGAATCCTAACAGCCCTGCATGACTCGCCGGTAGGAGGTCATTCTGGGGTCCAAAGCACTTATAACCGAATACAGCAATTGTTCTATTGGCCGGGGCTGAAGAAGACCGTGCAGAAGTATATTAAGGAGTGTGACATATGTAGCCGGTGCAAACACGAGAATATTCACCCCCCTGGTTTGCTACAGCCTTTGCCTCAACCGGAGCAAGCTTGGGCTAGTATCAGTATGGATTTCGTAGAAGGTTTGCCCAAATTCGAAGGCAAAGACTGTATCTTGGTGATAGTGGACAAGCTCACCAAATACAGTCACTTCCTTAGCCTCGCGCACCCTTTCACAGCCCAAGAGCTGGCGCGAGTGTTCCTTGATCAGGTTGGAAAATTGCATGGTTTGCCTCGCATCATTGTATCCAATCGCGACAAAGTCTTCACCAGCTTACTTTGGAAGGAACTTATGCACTCGATGGGAACTAAGCTCCATATGTCATCGGCCTACCATCCGGAGACGGATGGACAGACAGAACGTGTGAATCAATGCCTGGAGACCTACCTTCGATGCTTATGCTTGGAGCAATCGGCTGGGTGGCATAAGTGGCTACCCCTGGCGCAATGGTGGTATAACACCAATTACCATTCGTCTCTGAAAATGACTCCATTCGAAGCTCTGTTTGGTTACAAACCACCGCTGCTTCCCCACAGCGGAGGGCCGAATTTGGTAGCTACGGTAGATGGCTACCTCACACAGAGGCAACAAGTGTTGCAAACACTCAAACGCGAGTGGGTCAACGCTCAGAATCGCATGAAGCAGTATGCGGATAAAAAGCGCAGTGACCGAACCTTTTCAGTAGGGGACCGAGTGTATCTAAAGCTACGACCTGCCCAGTTGAAGACTCTATCGCCTACAGCTGTTTCTAAGCTCAGTCCTAAATTCTATGGACCCTATGAAGTGTTAGCTCGGGTGGGTAAAACAGCCTATCGTTTGCAACTCCCAGCAGGGACCTCGATTCATCCGGTCTTCCACGTTTCCCTCCTCAAACTATCTTCCGGCACTAACCCAGTGAGCGCAACTTTACCCCCAGTTGTCTCGCTGTCGCAAAACACTGTTGAACCTATTGCCATCGTGGACAAACGTGTAATCTACCGCCACAATCTTCCCATCACACAGGTGCTTGTTCGTTGGTCCAACTTGCATCCGGAAAACAATACCTGGGAGTCTCTTCCAGCCTTCCTCCAACAGTTTCCACGGGCAATCAATCTTCTCTAGATTCTTCTTGAGGACAAGAAGACTCTGACGAGGAGGGAATTGTCATGAGCACAGGCAGTACTCAATTCCGAAGAGGGCAGAGTAGTAATATTGCTTTAGGCGGGTGATTGGGTTTGTTTGGTAGCTGGTAGTTAGCGGTTAAGTCATTGGTGTATTTCCGAGTTTGGCGCCTATAAATAAGGCCAGCTCTTTTCTTCTAAGGGATCTGAAATTACGATTTGAAAAGTTACGTTCTCTCATTCTCATTTCTTTCCGAATTCTCTCCCTTCTCTACTTCTATCTGTTCCCTCACGTTTTCTTACCCTAAGCATCTCCAGTTCGCGCGCAATTCTAATCGAATTGCTGCTGAACTTCTTGCCAGATCCGGAGATCTGACATGAGACTACAGCTTGGTATGTCGTTGTAACTTTAGAACATTTAAGATACATGCTCCAACTTAAGAGTTAGCATTAAGAGTTTAAGTACTTCAGTGTATAATATAGTGTATAATTGCTCGTTATACAGCTACTCCTTTTAGTTCAAATATAAACTTAGTTGCTTGTCTAGCATTCTCCCATACTTGCAAAGGGAACGTCTCTATGAAAAGGGAATGTTGTCACCATGAGGATGGAGGCAATACTATAATAAAGAATTCAAATTAAGTATAGTTGCATAGAATTCAAGGAGAGACCACATTCACTCTTTTGATAGAGAATGGAAAGAAAAATGATTTTGTGATTATACATAAAAGTGTTCAGAAAAATAAAGCTGATCTCCTACAAGAAGTACCCAGGAAACCTGACCCTTCCTTGGATGCTTGTGTCCACAGACAGCATAGAGATCCTAGCAAAATCACTAAAAACATTTCTGGATTTATATTGTCCCTTCTTGTACGAAGGCACAGCCAAGAATGATTGACATCCACCATATTCTTATCCCAAATGACTATAATCACTAGAGATACAATAGATAGTAACAAAGCGAAAGAAGCCTTTTTTTCCTCCCATTGTGTCCAAGTATTAACAACTAGATAATGTTTTTCAAACAAATTCCTTTCTAATCCAATTCAATTTGCTTTGCAAACTATTTCAACCAGTCCTAAAACTCTATTTCTTGTAGAAAACAAATTGTCTCTCTTATGCCAACTGATGTTATACACGTGAAAAGCTCACACAAACCCTGTGGAAGAAAAATAATTTCTGATACTTAATGGGAAGAGCACATTCTCAACTTTTTTGAACTCAGATAAGGATTCAACCACAGAACAACCTAGACTATATCTCACCAACTTTCTCGAGATAACATCTAACTGGAAAAGCACAATGGGCATAGTTGGACAGAGAAGAATGCACAAGCATCAAAGATGGAACAATTAAAGAGAGGAATGCACAAGCGTTGCCATTATCAAAGCTAAAAAAAGCAATAGCACCAGTAGAGCAATAAACTATTTTTTCCCTATTTAGTCTCTGAAAGGGTTGAGATAAAGGACCATTAGTTGCTTTACCATTTCCAACAGGGAATGAATGCTAAACTAAGACCCTGTCCCCTTCATACCCTCAGAATCTGAAGCTTGGTAGAGAAAGCAATAGCAACCCAATCAGGCTGGGAAGACGACCACTGCAGCTGCTCAATTTCCGCCCCGGCAGTGTAAGCCAGAATCGGATCCAAACCGCCCTCAATATGTTGACCCATGGACGATAAATCCCAAATCAAAGCTTGCGAATCATCCCCAGCCGTGCAAATGTGACACGAACTGTGCGGCGCCCACGCAATTGCGTTCACGCTAGCCTGGTGCCTCTGCAATTCCACCACCGGCAGCGTCGGGAAGCGGATATCCAGCACCACAACCTTGGCGCTATCCATGATGATTGTGGCCATATACCTCGGGTCCTGCTTGTTCCATCCCAACCGCACCAACGGGGTGTCCGGCTCCGAGCTCTCGTATATGATCGTGGAGTGCTCCTTGTCCCGCAAGTCGAAAACCCTAACAGAACCGTCGGCGGAGACGGAGGCGAAGACGCCGACGCCGCCCCAGGCGATGTCATAAACCTCCTTGTCGTGCGCGATGAGCTGCGTATCGACCGTCTCCCGCTCGATGTCCCAGATCGTGCAGGTCGTGTCGATGCTGGAGGTGCCGATGCGCCTGGGCTCGGCCTCGTTCCAATCGAAGGAGGTGAGCGGGCCGCAGAACTCGCTGTTGCGGTTGTTGTTGAGGAGGCTCTTCATCTCGACGCGGTGCGGCTGGTCGCCCTCTTCGCCGACGACGTGCCAGAGGCGGAGGAAGTCGCTGGAGGTGGCGAAGAAGTCGGGCTTCTGGCACTCCTTGTCGGGGATGAAGATGAGCTGGGTCGGAGGGTACGGATGCTCGAAGGAGAGGTCCGGATGGGAGCGGATCTCGCCGTTGGAGTCGTCGAGCTGGACGATCTCGACGCGGTTTGAGCACTGCTCCATGACGCTGGCGATGGCGAGGCGGTACTTCTTGTCTCGTCGGACGCTCCAATTCATGGCGTAGATGTGCCAGGGCGCCTCGTAGGTGTAGATCTCCGACCGCCTCTGCTGCTCGTCCGAGCCGTCCTGGTTGGGATCGCTGCTGGCGCCCATTTCTTGGCCGGGAAATCAGGGACAACGACGCCGATCTCTATCGGAGACGCAGAAGAAGAATCCTGAAAGAGCCGCCTTTTCTTTTCCCTAGTGGAGAGCGGACCAGACCAGAGAAGCCAGAGCCTCCCCCAGGGTTTTAGACTTTTAGTTCAGTTCAGATGGAAACGGATAGACAAACCATTACACGTCAGCATGAGATATTTTAATAAAAGAGTAAATTGCATTCCGCACGTTAAAGTTTCTCCTGGTTTACAGTAAGCACCTCACACTCTGAAAATCACAATAATCTCCCCCGAAAAAAAAAAATTATTTTTTTAAATGCCCCCACTCTTTCTTTACCTCTCAAAAAATATTTTTTAATTACAAGAACTATATTTTAAAAAATATATTTTCTGAATATACATTGTTAAATTTTTTTTGTATTTTTATATAAATAAACAATTATTAATTAAAAATTTGAATTGTAAAAAAAAGTTGATAAGACCAACAAGACCATTAAAATAATCATCAGATCAATTTTTTGAACATGAGTCCATCTTTACATTTAATTACGATATGAAAAAATATAGAGAGTCTGTAAATTATTAGATCGCTTAATAAGAAGACTCATTAAAGACATCTTAAGATTAGATCCTCTATTTTATTTAGGATTTAGTTTTTGATTTAAATAAAAAAATTGTGATTGTTTGTTCTAACTTTTATATAGTTATTAAAGAAAAAGAAGGAAATCGAGCACAGAGTCAAAATATAATGAGATGGTTGAAAGGAGAAACAAAAAGAAAAGAGTAATCACCTAGAAAATATAAAAATAGCACAAAAAAAAAAAGATTGGCCAATCTCTGAAAATAAAATGAGAAAATAAGATAGAAAAAAAGAAAGGCAAGGAAAGAAAGAGTCGAGTAAGACATTTTAGGTAGTTTAAAATTTTTTGACAATGAATGATGTAAAATTTGTAAAGTTAATAAGTGTAGTCGGATTAAACTTTAGAGGTGTAGCTTTAAGTTTATCTTTTATTAAAGTATAACATGGTTATTAAGATGAATTTATTTGTCACAAGAAAAGAAATAAGGTTTATTAAGAAAGAAAATATCAAAAAAAAAAGATAAAAGAGTTGCGACAATATTTTAGCCATTTTTAATTTTACCAATTGTCATCCAATTATCAAGAAAAAAGTTAAAGTGAATTTAGTAAAGTAAATAAATATTCTTGTTATTTTTGAAAGGTTAAAGTGCTTTAAAAAATGACTAAGATAAATTGAAGGGTAAATTGTATTTTAGTCCCCTGAGTTATTTATATGAAATTCTCCTATGATTTTAAAGTAAAAGAATGTCTTTATTATTTTTGAAAAGTTAAAAATGTTTTAAAAAATAAATAAGGTAAATAAAAGGTTAATTTGCAATGCGGTTCTTTTCTCTCGTTGGTTTGAATCATTTATATAAAAATTTATTTGTGATTTAGAAATAGCTTTACAAGTCCTTGTAGTTTATATTCTTTGCTCAAAGACCCTTTTTAATCTAAAAAAATTAAGCCTATCACAATTAGATACAAGATCAGATGAAATAAGTTTGGCTCTCAAGTATAAGTCGAGTGGTCGGATATGTGATATACTGGTATCAATCTGATGAATCATTAATTCAATTTTTATTTTACGCAATAAAGTAAAATCTCACACTTACGATCTATCTTCTTTAATCTAATTGAATGCACGAATACCAAAGACTCCATAAGAGCGATTATTCTAAGATGAAGTGAGTTTGATTAAAAACAAATATTTAATAAATATTCGAATCGAACTAAGTTAAAGTGGTAAAATAACTAAAAATGACATGAATGAACTAAAAAAATTAAATTTAGTTAATAAAGGTTAAAACTAGGAATGCATGAAAAATAGGCATAATTCAAAGCACCTTTAAATCAATTTTGTCATTATTGTAAGGTTGAATTTAGAGATTTTAAACTTACCAGATTCATCTCCCTTTAATGGTTTGGCATTTACCAAACACTTATTTTAGTGTACTGGTAACTCACCTTAACTTAGGGTTATATGAAAATAATAATGGAAAACGAATATGATGTAAATGAAAATAAAAATATAATATTTTTTAAAAAAATAAAAAATATAAGTAAATAAAAAAATATAAGAATTTTTTATAAATATAAATTTTAATATAAAAAATAATTATTTAATCTAAAAATAAATATAAATTCTATATCCATTCAAATAAATTTAAAATAAAATTTGAGTTAGAAATAAAAAAAATTTCGTCTTTAACCTAATTAACATTTTTATGGATAAAAATATGTTTTTAATTTTATAAAATAATATTAAAATATTTTTAAAATTATAAAAATAAATTAAAATTATTTTTTAGATATTTTTTAACTTTTTAAAAATAAAAACGTTTCGAAAATGTCAAAAAGTACCTCCAATGCGTTTATGTGCATCAAATTGAATAAGTTAATTAATTATAATTTAATTTAATTAAAATTAACAAACATAAAACTGAAAAATACTGTCGACCGGGACTCGTCATTTCCGGCGAAACCCATCACCAAAAACAAATTCCGGCGATGGGTTTTGAGTCGAAAATGATAGGTATCGCAACTTGCCAGTCTTCGACTCCTCTTTTTCGCCAGGGTCCTCTCTAGTAACCGCCATGAACCACCGATGTTTCTCTTCCCCCTCCACTGATGCAGAGCCCGTCGTTGTTGCCTGTCACCTCCGATGATCTGTCGCCGGCTCTCTGTCTCTCTGTTTCCCTTCCGCCTTACCGATGCTCTCTATCTTTGTCTCTCGCCTAGATTTGCCGCATTCCTTTCGTCGCTACAAACGACGACTAGTTTAAACCTCGTGAAGGTCCTCAATCCCGACTTCACTTTCATACCCCCTCATGAATGCCATAGTTCATCTAGCCATACTTTGATCTCCCTCATTGATTTCTGTTTCCGCATGGTCGTTTCAATTTCCGTTTGCAGCAGTGAGACAAAGGCGACAGTTCTGGGCGAAAGACGAAGAGGGATTGAGGGATAGGGGTGAGCAGAGAGAGATTCGAGAGGGGTTAGGAGACGGTGATAGACGTGACATCGTTGGATGGCAATGGAACGGGTGTGGCTGCAACAGTGGAGAGGGAAGATAGACATTGTTCGCGGGGGTTGCTGGCGACAACCCTGCTAAAGAAAAGAAGAGCTAAAGAAAAGAAGAGCTGGCTACAATGGTTTATCTTTTTTATAAAAATTTTGGCCAAATTCATATTTCCACTACGGAACTTTTTTTATTATTTTAATTATTATAATGAATCTAATTTTTGAGTTAATTAAATGATTGTACTTTGACCTTTTTTTATATATGATAACTCAAAATTTTTATTATTTTAATTATATCTCTAAATTTACGTTTTTAAATCAATTTAACTCTTGGGATAACTGTCATTGTGTGGTTCCTATCACTCGTACTCTTGATTTTAACAAATGAAGTAAATCACATGTAGAGGTTTTGTTTCATTACGCAGGACAATGAATAGAATCCACGACCTACTGGTGTGAATCCTAACTTATCATGATTCAATTACTTGATTTGTGCCCCGTAAGTATTTGACTAAAAAATACAAGTGAAATTGACTCGAAGATATAAATCAATTTAACTCTTGTACATATGAAAATACAGGTGAAATTGACTCGAACATATAAATTTAAATATATAATTAAAATAATAAAATTTTTTGGATTATCACATGAAAAAAATCAAAATATATGAGTTAAATTAATTTGAACATACATGTTTAAAGGTATAATTAAAATAATAAAAAATTTAAATATATATAAAAAATATAAAAATATAGTGACAAAATTAACTTAAATATTAGAGAATATTCTCAAATGCACCGGCTCAAAGTAACTTTATATTATGATTATAAAAATTTTAAGGTAAATTCCAGCCTTACCACGTATAATAAAAAGATGATATGAACAGTAGGAATATTTAAGAAATGATAAAGATTTTATCTCACTTTATATCTTTAACTGGATTTTTCCTTTATTATTATTTTATAGATGTTGAAAATTTTATTACGATAAGAATACTCTTACATTTTTCTCCCGCACCTTTTCTTTTCCTCATACAGTGAAATAGCCAGAATTTGGTTGCTAGTTGATCCCTCTCTCTCTATCTCTCTCCAATTTTGTGATGGTTTAACCATCGTTGAAACTAAGGGATAGAAAAAGATCGATAAAATATTAGATTCTAACCAGTTCACTACACAAAAGAGGAGAATAAAGGGAGATTAATATATGGGGTATTTTTTTTATCATATTAGTAATTTTAACAATGATAAGAGAAAAGTAAAGTTGTAATCGAGTTAAGTTGAGCTTTGTTAACTTCAGACTCAAGTTTAGCATGACCCCGCAATAGCCGGCAGGGTGGTGGTGAGAGATGGCAAAAAAGGATGAAGGCAAGGGTGGAGTTAGGATTTTTCAATTGAAGGAGTTTCAAAAAATTTTTCCAAACTCTGGTGGTTTGCTATTATCACGTGGGCTTGGTTTTTTTTAAGCCTTTTTAAAAATAAGGCCATAATGTTAGATTATTTAAAAGAAAAGGTTGGCAATAGAGGGGGCGATAGATTTGAGGTTGGGGCTGGGATTGGGGTGGGGGTTGGAAAAAATTCATTATTTTTTTAGATTAAAAAGTCTTTTTTTAAAAAAAATAGACCCCTTGCCCATGGACTAGATACACCCCTGGATAAAGGTGTGCAATAGCGGCATGAGGTGATAGAAAGGGAGGAAGGTGTGAAATGACAGGTGGTGATGACACTGCAATGGTCAGCTTCAAAGAGGGTGGCGGTGAGAGGCAATGGTAGAGAGAAAGAAAGGTGTGCAGTGACAAGTGACGACCTTTTTGTGGCTGCCTTCAAAGAGGGTAGCCTCGAAAGGTGATAGTAGCTGTTGATGGTTCATCTAAGTTGAAAGCTTGCAATGGTGGAGAGTGGTGGCGATTGTGGGTCTTTTCATTTCTTCTCCCTTCAATTTGAAGTTCAATTGGAATTACATATCCCAATTCATATTAGGGTTTCTAGAACACTAGTTTTATGGTGTGTTTTGCAATTTGTAATATGTAAAATATAAAAGTTTTTATTCTGTATATTACTCAAAATGTGTACAAACTTTCATATATTTTAAATAATAAATATATTTTCATGGCACCATTATTTATATATATATTGATGTAAGATTACATAATTTATAATAGTCTTTATTTAAAATTATTAATAATTTTAATCGTTATTATGAATTATTGTTAATTTTTTGTAGAACTATTTTGAACTATTATTGATTTTAGATAAAATTATTATAAATTTTTGTAATGTCATGTCAGTTTATAAAATTTGTTCGTAGATAAAATAGTTGAAATGTACATTTAATACTTTCTATAACGATTAATTTTTTAAAATTTAATGTAACGTTGGTCGAGTAAACTAGATATTACTCAACTAAGATGTTTAGTTACTCGATTAATAATGTTTTCTTAGTCAACTAAATACTCAAGTACAAAGACTTGGCATTTTGCTTATAGATTATTATTCGAGTAAAATTTTTGATTACTCGACTAAGAAATGAATTACTCGATTAATATTTTTTCTTAGTCGATTAATGATACAAGTATAGAGACTTATTATTTTGGTTTAGACTTATTACTTGGTTAAATGTTATATTTACTAGACTAATGTACTACATAGTTCATTAATTTTTTAGTTATTCAAGTAATATTATTCTATCATATATTCGAGTAAAATAAGTATATAATCGATTAATCTCTTAAATGTTTAGATTTTAATTGATTAAAAAAAAATTAGTCGAGTACAACACTTGTTATTAATTAAATATTTTCTTATTCGATTAAAATGATAATTACCCTATTAAACTCATACATTAGTTGATTAATTTTCAAGTCACAACATATTTTATTATCAACAAATTTTAATAGAGAAAGTGTATTAAAGTTTTACATTTAATTTCTCATTGTCAAAACATTCTCAAAATCAAATTAACTCAATAAAATTTAATGATATTATTATAATAATTTAAAATTTGATAATTTTATGTTAAATAATATTTTTATAAATTTATAAATGAATTTATTAATATATTTATAAACGAGTTTATTCACGAGTTCCTTGTGAGTTTGTCATCAAGCTAGCTCACAAGTTACCGAATCGAGCTTTATTGAGGTTAAGATCGGTTCATTTACAAATCAAACTTCAAAATTAAGCTCAAGCTCATATCGGTTACCTTGACAAACAAACTCGAACGACCTTTTATCAAGTCGAACACTAAGTCTTTGCGAATCACTTGGCTCATTTGCGACTCTATGGAAACAAATAACTAAAGTTGTAAAATCATAAGAGATCATTTTCATTTGGCAAATATTCAAAATATATCTATCAAAAATATATTTTGTAATTCTATCTAGCAATATATATAGGTAAATGCTATATTCATAAATAAGTTTGACAAAGATTTTTTATAAATTGATGCGATATACACAAATGTATAATAGTTTTATCTAAATTCATAATAGTTGTATTTAAATTTATAATAATTCTTAAAACTATTATTAATTTTGAGTAAATTATTATAAATTTGTTCATTTCACGTTAGTTTGTAAGAATTATTTATCAAACTTATTTATAGATATAGCATTTCTCATATATATATATATATGTATGCTCATATTACAATTACAATATAAAATTTGTAGGTGAAAAATATATTTGGTGAAATTGATAAGGAATGCCATTGGTCGAACAATCTAACAATAGGGTTTGTAAAATGATTCAAATTCACAGTTATATATATAAAAATATATTATCTAATCTATTAAATATAAACAATATATAAAAATATAAAATATGATCTATTTTATATGTTTTTTATATATAAATATGTAAATATTACATATTCTATTAAATAAGTAAATAAGTCATTTGAGATTATAAAATATTATTAACAAGGTGAATTTCAAAATAATTTTTTTTTATTTAAAAAATAAATTTTATGGAAATATGATTTGAAATGCATTTAGTGAATCCAAGTAGATATGTTAAATAGCTGGCTAGGCTCGGGTCTATCATTTGGCCCTTGTTTAATGAATAAGGCAAGTTTGACTCGTCAGTGGAATAGGTTGAGTTTGGGTAGCTCAACCCATGAACTCGTTGATGGAACCCCATGTAGGCGACAACGAGTGTCAGCATTGAAATATCGTCGCCAACAATGGTTTTCTATCAGTGAAAGTAAAGTCTTTTGCTTTTTTATTTTTTAAAATTTGTTATATATGTATTATATTTTTAGTTTATACATATATTTTTCAAAAATATATATTTAAATGAAAATGTATTTTGTTGCTAAAAAATATTTTTATAATTAAAAATAATATTATGTCAGAGTGGCATAAGAGAGAGAAAATGAGAGATCGTAAAATAGCCATTTAGCTCTAATTATTTTATTTTATTTAATAAACCATGTTTTGAGTTTCGTTCGACTAATTTTGGGGATGGACAACTTTTTCCCTCGATTTGCTCATCAAGTAAACTCGAATACAGTCAAAATCTATACATACATAAAGTAGGGCATTTCGTTCATACCTTCATATACTTTACTGTTGAGCCATGCCTGTGAGGGCTATTTAGCTCTAATTTTTAATGGTAAGAAAGGTCACTATTATTTTGAAAATGGGAGGGGTAGTGTTGGAAAGTAAACTAAATCTTAGAAGTGGTTATTACAATTATATTTGTATATATGGTTGCTACAACAAAATGATTTGAGTAAGTATTTGTATATATGGTTGCTACAACAAAATGATTTGAGTAAGTATTTGTGTCATGAGCTTCGTTCATGCTCGTGTTGTTAGGTGAGACCAACCTTTCTTTTTGAGCCATAAAATATAGAATAATATTATATATTTACATTATAGACAATCATCAGTCTACGTGGCATATCCACCATCGTTGCCAACCCGTTTTTCTTGAGATTTTATGATTTTATTTTTTCTTTTTTCTATTAGATTTTATGTATTATTTTGCTAGTTTTATAACAAAAATTAATTATTAAAATAAATCTAGATTGTCACATGGATACGCCACATAAATTAGAGATTGTTAACAATGTAGATATATATCATCACTCTAAAATATATGACTATTTAAAATAAGACATTTAGAGATAGAAGTGCACTCAGATACAAATTATATATTAAAAAACTCATATGGTTATCTATGTGATATAATTATGATCTCATGTTGAAAGATTTTGGCCCCAAATAGGCCTAATGTGGAACCGAATTCAGATCGAATATAGAATCCATATGGGGCCTAGAATCAACCCATTGGGATGAAGTCTAGGTAAAGCTAAAGAAATGACCAATTAAGAGATGATCCAATTTCAAAACCTTAGCGTTACATGGCTTCAAACTTATAAATGCTTCAAGGTTCACTATCATTAAGCCATCTTTCTTTCTTTCCATTCTCTCCACTCATTCTCACTGTATTCTCCTCCCTTGTCTTGCACGTTAAACCCAAGGATTTGATCGTCAACTCAACCCTCACAACATTTTCCATAGATTCGGGCATTTGGGGGTGCAATTTTCAACATCATCATTAGTATGATTGACTCTTAACAGTACTAAGGAGTCACAATCCAAGACACTTGCATATCCAATGATATCGATTGACTTGATATTTTATGATATTAAAATATATGGGGCATGCATGCATGATCAAATGGTTGAGATCAAAGCAAGCTATCTGCAGTTTGATCAAAATGGTTACGGTCATTTTAAAATGTAAGACTCAAGACCCTAATGTCAATGTCAAGTTAATCAAAATGGTTACGGTCATTTTAATTTGTAAGACGCAAGACCCTAATGTCAATGTCAAGTTAGCTTCGACGGAAGGGAATTTGGAGAGTGTTAAAAACAATTAATTTGTACCCATATATAAACCTAGTCATGATAACAGAAACAAAAAAGTCATCAAAGTGAAACAATAGAGAAGAACTTCAATAACAAAAACTTATCCAAATCGTCATTAAAATAATAATGTAATTATTAGGAAAGTAAAGTCTCATCATATTATGATGGAAGATGTGAGTGTGATCAATAACGCCCACTCACCACAACTTGAGTCTATGACAAGGTTTGAGGTTGAATATGTCAAGTCTTTCTAGCATAAATGTGACTATATATATGTGTATATATGTCATTTAGAAAATGTTAAATTTATATTTATATTTTTTTATTTTTATATTTTTTTGTATGGTCATTTGAATTTTTTATTATTTCTATTACACCTCTCTAACTATATTTTTGAGTTAATTTAATTTATATAATTTGACATTTTTTTATGTTGCAAGTCAAATATTTTGTTATTTTGATTATACATCTGTATCTATATTTTCAAATCAATTTAATTTCTATATTTTGACGTGTAAAAAAATAGGAGAGAGTTAAATTAACTCATTTTATTTTATATTTTTTGTTTTACATATCAAAGTACAAAGTTAAATTGATTCAAAAATAACACCAGAGTTCACTAGAAACTCTATTTATCATTTTTGTCAATTACCAAAATAACAAATTCTCTCCCTCTTTCTCTCTAGCTAGTTGTGGTACTCCAAATATTGATCTTTCTTTGAAGATTCCAAGTCTTTCCAGTCCAGTAGTTCATCGATATTAATTAAATGCATTCATTAGCTTTATACAGTTGGATCTATAAATTAATACCCCACCAGGCACTTGAACTCGTCATCCACCAAGCCGCTACCCTTTTCTTTGATCAAATAGTTAAGAGTAATGTCATATTCCCAAACAATTAGTTCACTTTCCATACATCTTGCGGCCGCCATGGCTCTTCTTGTATTGGCCTGCTCTTCCTGTTCTACTGCTGCTTCTCTGTCCAATGATGAAGCAGCGGCTCTGTTGAGATGGAAAGCCAGCCTTGAAAACCAAAGCCAATCTCTGCTGCCATCATGGGACGTTGGAAGCAACCAGTCTTATTGTAATTGGGCTGGAATTGCTTGCGACAACAATAGCAACATCGCCCACATTGTCCTTAGCAACTTAGGCTTGACAGGTACACTTTTCAGTTTTAGCTTCTCCTCCTTCCCCCATCTTATCCGATTTGAGCTTCATAACAACTCATTCTACGGGTCTATTCCTGCACAGATTGGTAATCTTTCAAGACTCTATTATATTGATTTTTCTTCAAATCATTTTAGTGGAAAAGTTCCATCAGAATTAGGGCGCTTACAAAACCTACAATGTCTCTATCTTTATGAAAACAACCTTTCGGGATCAATTCCTCAAGAACTTGGGATATTGACTTTGGTTTCGGATCTTCAGCTCTCAGAAAACAATCTCATAGGCCCAATTCCAACTTCAATTTGGAATTTAACCAACTTAGTCTGTTTAAGACTTCATGAGAACCATCTTTCAGGTTTAATCCCAACTTCGATTGGGAATTTAACCAACTTAACTCTTCTATACCTTTATAGTAACCAACTTTCCGGACCAATCCCTCATTCGTTAGGAAATTTGAATTCCCTTACCAAACTGGCCTTGTTTACTAATAAACTTAGTGGCCCTATTCCTTCAGGATTAGCAAATCTTACACATTTAGAGAGATTCGTCATAAACGATAACAAGCTCACTGGTCGTCTACCTCAAAATCTATGCCTAGATGGATCACTCACAGGTCTTGGTGCAGCAAACAACAATTTAACAGGCAACATCCCCAGAAGCTTGCGAAACTGCAATAGCTTGTTTCGAGTTAGGCTCGAGAACAACCAACTAGAGGGTAATTTACAGGAGGAGTTTGGTGTACTACCAAGCTTGGATTACATGGATTTGAGTTATAATCGTTTCACAGGCAAGCTTTCTGAAAAATGGGGGCAGTCCAAGAATTTGACTCGACTGATGATCTCCAATAATCAACTCACTGGAAACATACCGCCTGACCTTGCTGCAGCAACTAAGTTACAGTTTCTTGACCTCTCTTCAAACCATCTTGTAGGGGAGATCCCTAAGAATTTGAGGGAATTGGACTTACTATTCCACCTTAATTTGAGTAATAACAAGCTTTCTGGCAACATCCTAGCAGAAATACTAGGTAGCCTATCTAGGCTACAAAACCTCGATCTAGCAGCAAACAACCTTACTGGTTCAATTCCAAGGGAGATAGCAAACTGTGAAAACTTAGAAAACTTGAATTTGGGTAAGAATCGAATCGCGGGTGGTATTCCTTTTGAGATAGAAAAATTACAATTTCTTCAAAGCCTTGATCTTGGACACAACAATTTAATGGGTGAAATACCATCTCAGCTTGGGAAAATGCCAAGGTTGGAGAAATTGAATCTCTCCCACAATATGCTTTCTGGTTCCATCCCTTCCTCTTTTGGTGAGCAGCCAACAAGTTTGACATCTCTTGATATATCTTACAATAATTTGAAAGGTCCTCTACCAAACACCAAGGCTTTTGAAGCATATGAATCATACAGAGATAACAACGGTTTGTGCGGCAATCAGACGGGCTTGATACCCTGCTCATCACTTAAAGAGAGGAACAAGGCAGATAAAGCCAGAACAAAAACCAAACTTGTTCTTCTTGTGGTAGTTCCTCTGGTAGGGACTCTATTTCTCTTACTTGTAGTTGTTGGGATCTTTCAATTTTTGAGCAAAAGAGTAGTATTGAAAGCAGAAAGTGAGATCCAAGTCGTACATAATGAAAATTTATTTGAAATATGGAGCTATGATGGGAAAATAGTGTACAAAAACATCATAGAAGCAACAGAGGACTTTAATGAGAAACACTGCATCGGACGAGGAGGATGTGGCACTGTTTATAAAGCTAAGTTTTCAAGTGGTTTAGTTGTTGCTGTGAAGAAGATCCATTCTTCCCACGATGGAAATTTGGTTGATTTAAAAAGTTTTAGGAGTGAGATTTGTGCACTGACAGAGGTACAACATCGTAACATCATAAAATTTTATGGTTTTTGTTTAGATTCACATCGTTCATTTTTGGTTTATGAGTTCTTAGAAGGAGGTAGCTTGGATAATAAGCTCAGGAACAAGAAAGAAGCATTGAGGTTTGACTGGGACAAACGAATGAATGCTATCAAAGGTGTAGCGAGTGGTTTGTGTTATATGCATCATGAATGTTCACACTCAATCATTCATAGAGACATATCAAGTAAGAATATTTTGTTTGATTCAGAATATGTTGCTCACATATCTGATTTTGGCACTTCTAGACTCTTAAACCTCCACTCCTCCAATTGGACTTCATTTGTTGGGACCTTCGGATATGCGGCTCCAGGTATGACTTTTATTTTATTTTTTTTTCAATCATAATGCATACTACTTAATTATATGTATATTTTGATTAAATTAAATATTATTTATAGTGTAAGTTTGGTATAAATGAGGATTTTCTTATCTACATTAAAGATTGAGTTGAAACGAACTTGAAGTAGGCACTTTTTGTCACCTTTCCTAATCTATTATTTGGATGTTTACTATTTAACAACACCTTTTTATATTTAGCTACCATGTTCTAAGTATCTTTGAACTATAAAAATTGCTAGTTAACGTTTGTTTCTTTTATCTCTTTCTAATATCTTTACCTTTTGTTTTTTAACCTTGTTTTGTAGAACTTGCTTGTACAATGGAAGTGAATGCAAAATTGGATGTTTATAGTTTTGGGATTCTAACATTAGAGATGTTAATGGGAAAACACCCATGTGATCTTATCTCATCTCTTTTCTCTTCGTGTTCCTCGTCCGTCTCATCACTGCCTTCCACTTTTCATGGCATATTATTGAAAGACGTACTGGACAATCGCCTCCCACAACCAGAGGATCAAATGGTAGAAGAAATTGTGGTTCTCACAAAGTTAGCACTTGCTTGCATTAACACTAATCCCCATCTCCGACCATCTATGAGACAAGTTTACGTGGAGCTATCAAAACAGAGGCCATCTTTTGAGAGTTCATTCCACACAATTACTTTAGGTCAACTCTTTGGTATGAATTGTATTTAATTGGCCCCATTTCCCTTTGTAGTTTGACCAAGTCTCTAGATAAATATATTATATCTTATGATTTGTGGTTAATTTTTCTTAGTTCAATAAAATAAAATTGCCCTTTCTCCACACAAAAAAAATTGTATATATATATAAAGCTAGACTTCTTTATTGGTTTTCGCATTTTTTGTGGTTATTTTAGGGACGAATATTAGATTCACTATTTAAACACTAAATTAGTTGCACATGTTTTGTTAATAAAGTTTACAAATCCTTTTTCAAGTTTAGATCTTATTAAATATAAAAGTATTTAAATTTATACAAGTTATATCTCTAACATACTCGGGGTTGTATTTGTTGACCTCAAGAGTAAAATTTGTTCATGTTTTTTATGATAACAAAACCTTTTTAAAGTTTGTTTTGAAAGAATACTTTTCATTTTTGATAGGGACCTTTTGGTAGTCTCCCAAAAAATAAAATAGCTAAATTAAAGTATATGAATAGGTAACTAGTGCGTGCGACTAGTCAAGTGAAATTGATGAGCTTCTTAAGATTGAAATTAATAAGATTACAAGTAGTCAACTAGTAATCATATTTAGTCGACTAGTGTAAAAAAAGAAAATAGTAATACTCACCTAGTTAATTAGGTCTAATTATTGACAAAAGATTTATAGAAAGTCATGCTCGTACAAAATAAACAAGTAGACAACTAGTTGTTCACCGTTAGTCAACTAAAGTTTTGACAATTAAATCTAAGTCTTTTAAGAGAAAATTAATTAGTTAACTAGTGACAATCTACTAGTTAACGGAAATTTAACCTCCAAAATTTATCTTTAAAAAGAAAGAACATAAACTTGCCAAAGTTGAACTTTTATAAACTTTTATATTGTTTTGTTGATTGATCTTTCATCGTATATCAATAGAAGTATTTCAATTCAAAACATTATCCATTTGCAAGATAAATGAGCTAT
Organism: Diospyros kaki; assembly: GCA_036245055.1. NCBI lineage: Eukaryota > Viridiplantae > Streptophyta > Magnoliopsida > Ericales > Ebenaceae > Diospyros > Diospyros kaki. The sequence goes on from BSEG01000016.1 coordinate 40,949,182, forward strand.
AGAGTTCTTACATTTACTTCTTCATATTTAGCGATCAAGGCTCTATAAATTGGATTTTATTTTATATTTACTCACTTGTGAGTGAGAAGATTCTCATTTTTGTGCCAAAGAATTGTTCTTGCCACATGAAGTGCTCTTGATAGGCAAGAGATAGCATAGAGGTTTTTTTACAGATTTATCTTTAATCGAGAGAGGACATAAAGTTGCAAATGTTGAACCTCTATAAAACTTTTATAATATTGTTTTGTTGATTGATCTTTCATTGTATATCAAGGAAAGTATTTCAATTCAAAACATTATCCATTTGCAAGATTGGTTTTTGAAATCGTGAACAAAAGAAAATTTCAAGGACCCTATTCTAAATCACAAAAAAAATATTATTTTGTAAAATAATATTTTGGGCCAGTTAATTAAATTCCTAATTAAATTAAGATAAATTCATTTAATTAAGTTCCTAGTTGGACTAAGATAAATGGGCCGCCTCATATCCATTAAGATTTAAGAAACCTTAGGTGACCTTGCTCCTCTATAAATACCTCTTTAAGGGGTTGCAAAAAAAAAAAAAAAAAAACCAAATGGTTTTGTTGTTGTTTTCAAGAGTTGAAAAATATATTGATTTTCAGTCTCTCCCATTTCTTTTAACATCAATTTGAAATGAGAGTTTTTTTCTGTCCATACACAAGCCACGAAAAACAGAAGAAGCTAACACTCCTGTTCTGCTCTCCTCGCCAAAGGAAGCATGTTGCGTATCACGAGTTAGAGGTCAAATGCTTAGATAGCTCGAATTTGCAAATGACTTAAAAATCTAAAGATTATATTTATTTTATTTATATGTGAATGTTTTGATTTTGACGTTGATCCAATCGACGGGATCGGAGTAAGGTTTAAAATTTTTGGACTACGCTATTTGTCCCGTAGCGATTTTGATTTACTTTCACAATACACGATTGACTTGATATTTTATGATCTTAAAATATATGGGGCATGCATGCATGATCAAATGGTTGAGATCAAAGCAAGCTATCTATCTGCAGTTTGATCAAAATGGTTACGGTCATTTTAATACGTAAGATGCAAGACCCTAATGTTAATGTCAAGTTAGCTTCGCTTTTCCCTCGGCATTGGTTTGCAGGGCCCAGTTGCCACGACTTGACTCCATGGTCTTGGTTGATTAAGTCTTCTTACCACTAACAACAAAGATGGTACATATTGAACAAGGATATATATATATATATATATATATATATAGCAACAGCTATCTAGCAACGGTATCTGGTAACGGTACATATTTCCAGCTTGATGATGAATTCTGAAACAAAGATGGCATCTAGTTATGGAATTTTGACGTTTTAAGTGCCATACGAAGCATAAAAATTTCGTCTCCAAGTAACTATTCGTATCCATAAATAACCACCAATAAGCACAAAGTGTACAGTTGAATGGTGAATTCTCCTCACTGATTGGGGACGGCATGAACTTCCACGGCGGGTTACGATGCACGCACGACTTGTTACTCCAAATATTGATCTTTCTTTGAAGATTCCAAGTCTTTCCAGTCCAGTTGGTGGGCAATATTAAATGCATTCATTAGCTTTATACAGTTTGAATCTAGGGTTAACTGAAAATTGGCCCCATTTGCAGCTCAATTAGACCTATTAAATTAAGACTCTTATGTATCTTCTTTGTCGATTACCAAAATAAAAAACTCTCTAACTCCCTCTCTCGCGCTCTCTAGCTACCACAACTTGGTACTCCAAATATTGATCTTTCTTTGAATATTCCAAGTCTTTCAAATTATATAAGATGCTTTCAAGCTTAAAAAAGATGAAAAAATAGACCCTTGTTCTTTTCAAATGTGGATGTGTGGATGACTACAGGAATTGGCATAATTTAGGGATGGCCACTTAAGAAATAGACAAAAATGTGTTAGTTAATGGAGACCAACAAAAATTATAATTGTTTTTGTTGCTTTGTCTTCATTAGTATTTAATATCAAAAATTAAAAAACCAATTCAATAGAGCAGTTGTATATTGTAAGATTTAAATGTGTTGTTGCCAGCGTGATTGTAACATAATTTCCTTTTTCCAATGCTAGTGGAATTTCCAAAACTAGTGGGGTGGCCAAGTCGAATATTTTGAAAGTTGAGGGGTAATTTGGGAATTTCAAAAACATATAAATAGCATTTTTTTTTTAAATTTTAATGTGGCGAGTTACATTTTCCATGCATGGGTTGAGCATTAATCCTCTGTTTGGTTAATTAAAAATGGAAATAAGATTGAAGTAATTGGTGTAGCTTTCAAAGCTATTGGTATAAAAATATATTATAATAATTTAAAATGGTCAAGTTGTTCATATGACATGGATATATATATATATATAATGGATTGATTAAGCTAATTCAACATTGCTTTCAAAATTACTTAATATAAAATTAACCTAAACCCTACGATCAGTCACATAATTTTAGAATTGAGTATTTTTAAGATTATTATAATAGTTTGGATCTACATCAGTTTTTATTATTTGATTTGGCAAACAAATTAACAAACTGACTCGGACTTTGATGAAAATAAAAGTTTTGTAGTTAAGATATTAAAATTTAAAGTAATAACTAATTTGTTATGGAGTATGAAATTCAAAAATTATATAATTTATACAATAAGTTAAAAATATATATTAATATAATATTTTCTTATGAAATAAAGCTTAAGTAACATGGACACACCGAAAGAGGGGTCATGTTCGTGTCCGTGCTATGTCAAGCACAAACATGGTGGCGAACATGGATTCGTGCATGTCTGACACTCTAAATAGGCATGTCAAACACTTATGGACGCAACATGGGGTTACTTTATAATTTTTTACAAAAAGTTTGGACAATTTTTAAAAATAGCATGTATTTTATGTCATTGTGCGAATTTACTGATGAACTCTTTTGTAACTATTTTAATATTATTTGTATAATTGTATGAAATTTGAATTTATGAATTGAATAATAATAACATAATATGTATGTATATATTGTCATGTTCATGTGTCTTATTTTCTTTAATTTTTGCGTGTCATGTTGTGTTGAGCGTCGGAAGGCCAATTGGGAGACCGGGTCCCTCCTTCCTCTTGCAAGTCAAGCTAGTTCTAGATAAAATTGAGCTTGAGAATAACTAGAAATGCCTCACCATTCAACTAAGCCAATCAATTATACTAATAATAAAAACAATTTGAGAAGCAAGATTTGAGGTTGAATATTTCAAGACTTTCAAGCATAAATGTGGCTATGTATGTGTATATAAGTCATTTAGAAAATGTTAAATTTATATTTTTACTCTTTTATTTTTATATTTTTTTGTGTGGTCATTTAGACTTTTCATTATTTTTATTACATACTTTCGAGTAAATTTAACTCACATACTTTGACATTTTTTTTCATGTAACAACTTGAACATTTCATTATTTTGATTACACCATTTTACCTACATTTCTAAGTCAATTTAATCCCTATACTTTGACGTGTAAAAAAATAAGGGAATGTTAAATTGACTCATCTTACTTTACTTTTTTCTTTTTACACATCAAAGTATAATGGTTAAATTAACTCAAAAATGCAGGTACATGAGTGTAATCGAAACAACGAGAAGGTCCAGTTGCTACACGAAAAAAAGTCAAAGTACATGGAGTTAAATTGACTAAAAAATGTAAGTTTAAAAATATAATTGAAATAACAAAAATTTCAGTTGATTGGGAAAAAAATACGGGTTTTACCTTTAGAAAATTCAACATCTATGCCATGGGCCAACTAGCAGTTGGCAAGGGTACATATTGCCAGCTATTGGTGTCTATTGATCCACAATGACATAATTTAGGATTGCAATTGAGTTGAGCCGAGCTTCATTAAGCTTAGGCTTAGTTGAAACTCAGCTCGATGAGTAAGTGTATGGGCACAAGCTCGAGCTCATCTCATCAGAAAGCTCAGCAAGGGCTTGGAGTTACAAGAAATTGTAGATGACGAATATGTTGGGTTGGTTGCAGGCATTCGATCAGAGAAGGCGCATTGGTTAGAGAGAAAGTAAATGGCTAGCATTCGCCACTAGAGAAGATGAATGATCGTAGGCACGAAGGTCGCACGCACGCACACCAGTCAGTCAAAGAAGAGAAGATGATGGACAACAGACAATGTGTACAGAGTGTGTCGCATCTAGTGAGAAGGAAAAACAGGTTGTTGGTCAATCCCTACCTAGTGTCGAAAGAAGAAGAAGAGAAAAGAATAGGCCAATGATGGATGTTTGTTACTTGCTGAAAAAGAGGAAGAGCAATTGGCAAAGAGATGGGGAGATAAGAGGAATAGGTTGAAAGAATGGGGTTTCTTGGAGAGACCAGCCCACTACTATTTAAATACATATGATATAAATAATGATGATATGTATATGTTATTATGTTAAATAATATATTTATAAAATATATGTCTAATATATACATATATTATCTCATCATAAAATAATATATTTATAAAATTATGAATAAATTTATTAATGTATTTATAAATAGTCCTGTTTCCACAAGCTAATTGCAAACTTTTAATCAGGCTTGCTTTCGAGTCTCTAATTGAGCTAGTTTGCAAGTTTTTGAGCCAAGATTTATTGATATCAAATTTATCTCGTTCACAAATCGAGTTTAAAAGTTAGGTTCAAGATTAACTCGTTTATCATAACAAACAAATTCGAATAAGCTTTTATCGAGCTGAATACTAAGATGCTCATGAGCAGCTCGGCTCATTTATAATCCTAGATGCAGTTAACATTTGGAAAAAGACTTATCACACTCGGTAGCTAAATTAGTTGAGGTCACAAAATCTTTAACTTTTGGAAAAAGACTTGTTCCATCTATCTTGCCCCTTGGTTGCTCTTCTTTCACTTGTCTAAACATTTTAACAGAACATATTTAAACATTTGGTAAATAAATATGTAAATAACGAGACCATCAGTGTATTGGTCTCCTCTACTTCTTCTACTCGTCCTTTTTCTATGGTATGAAACGAGTCTACATATACTACAATAATTTATATCCCATAGATTAATAATGACAAGTTGAATCCATATTTTATTAGAATTGTTAGTCATTGTAATGTCCTATATGTTACAGATATAATATTATAAAAATAACATAAATAACAACTCAAAGAAGAATAGTCATCAAAGTGGAAAATTCATAAAACATTATTACCAATTACCAAATTCTTTCCCTGAAGTGAAGGAGAACATTATTACCAACTACCAAAGACCCTATATAACAAATTGTGAGTCAGTCAAGTCTATAAAGATGGATGTAACATCAAATAGGAAACTAAATTGCTCCTCTTGCCCATTTCAAGCTGGAAATTGGCACCATTCGCAACTCAAAGACGTATTAAATTAAACCTCAATTTATCTTCTTTGTCAATTACCAAAATAACAAATTCTCTCCCTCTCTCTCCAAATATTGATCTTTTTTTGAAGATTCCAAGTCTTTCCAATCCAGTTGGTGGGCAGTTCAAGTGCATGGTTAGAGCAATGTCATATTCCCAAGCAATTAGTTCACTTTCAATGCATCTTGCGGCCAGGGCTCTTCTTGTATTGGCCTCCTCTTCCTGTTCTACTGCTGCTTCTCTGTCCAATGATGAGGCAGCGGCTCTGTTGAGATGGAAAGCCAGCCTTGAAAACCAAAGCCAATCTCTGCTGCCATCATGGGACGTTGGAAGCAACCATTCTTATTGTAATTGGACTGGAATTGCTTGCGACAACACTAGCAGCATCACCCACATTATCCTTAATAGCGTAGGCTTGACAGGTACACTTTTAAGTTTTAGCTTCTCCTCCTTCCCCCATCTTATCCGATTTGAGCTTTATAACAACTCATTCTGTTGTATGTGAAGCTTCAGACGACACCGTTTCTGGTAGGAGATGGAGGGCAATTTTGGCAACCATTGAGCAGCTCAAAATGGCAGCGTTTTGAGCTCTCAATTGGAGGGCCAAAATGGAAACCTCTCCTGCCGTTTCATTAGGCGTGCTGGTCTTTTGTCCTTATCTTCATCTGCCTCTTCATCTCTCCCGATCGTCGATGCTCTGCAATTCCCTTTATACGACTCAATCTCCACCGCTTGAGTCTACTTTAAATCAGCTACAGTTGCCTCGAGATCAAGCAAGAGAGACGGCCTCCGATATCGCTGCAGCAAAGGGTTTGTTCTGATTCATAGTTACTGCTCTTGTTTTTCCCTTTAATGTTCTGTTTATCCTTTTGTGTCGTGTGTAAGCCTCTGACCTTGAGTCTGTGGTTATGGGGCTGAGATAGATCATTGAGGGTTGTTTTTCTTATTGTTTATGTACAGAGAGTATAGAGAGCTGTTCTATTGATTCTTTGTATTTGTATTTCGGTGGCTGTAAAAACGTTATCCCTATAGTGCAGTGATCTCCCTTCGTCGGAGCTCAACGTGGACGTAGCCCGTTTTATGGGTGAACCACGGTAAATCTCCCTGTGTTGATATTATTTACGTTTGATCTGTTTTTATGCTTGTTGTTGGCTTTCTCAAATCTCTGTTAAGTTTTTTGTCTTGTCACTCGATTCAGATTTATAAAGGCTGATCTAGGGTTTAAGCTCCAGCTTATCCCAACAGTGGTATCAGAGCCTTTTAAACTCAATAGTACCCTTAGCTGAGATACGTCTCAGCTAGGGTTTACTATTGTGGTGTTGCTTTGTTCTATTATTTTCTGTCTTTGTTTCCTAGGGTTTACTGTAAGCATCACTTCAGCCTATTTGTTTGCTGAGTGAGTCTAGTCAGTGTCTAGGGTCTTAGGGTATCTTCGTGCAAAGCGAAGATGACATCAACCCGATTTGAAATCGGAACATTTGATGGTAAGAGTGATTTCGATAGTTGGAAGAAAAAAATGAGAGTCCTACTCTCTCATCACAAAGTGCTTATTGCACTTGAATCCAACGAAGAGAAATGGACAGCAGATCAGCTCACAAGAGCTGCTGAGGTAAGGGAAGAAGCATTCAATCTTATTTTCTTACATCTTGGTGATAGTGTAATTCGTAAAGTAGATGGCATGAATACTCCTCTTGAACTGTGGAATAAACTTGATTCATTATACTCTATTTTATCTGCTCCAAATTTAGTTTATTTAAAGGGGATGCTATTTAATTTTAAGATGAATGTTTCTAAATCTATGGATGAGAACATAGATGAGTTTACAAAACTTAGCTTACTTTTAAGAGGAACAGATCAAGCCCTTGGTGATACCAGTGAGGCTATGATCCTTTTAAATTCTTTGCCAGATGAATATAATGTAGTTAAACATGCCTTACAATACACTGGTATTGTACCTACATTAGACCTTGTCATCTTAGGGATTAAGGCAAGAGAATTAGAATTAAATTCATCTAAAAAACCAGCTAACAGTTTGTTTGTTAAGGGTAAACCTGATAAAAGAAATGTTATAAGTCATAGTAATCAAACGATAGGTTCAGGGTTTAAAGGCAAGGGTAAAAAGGGTAAGCAAAAGCCCAAATGGAAATGCTACCATTGTGGGAAGGAGGGTCACATAAAGAAGTATTGTTATGATTTGTTAAAGAAACAAAAACAAGGGGGTGAAACATTAGGAGCTGCAAGCAGCTCCAATAACCTAGCTGAAGTACTCACTGTTTCTAGTTCTACTGTGGCTAATGAGTGGATAATGGACTCTGGTTGTTCATTCCACATGTGTCCAAACATTAATTGGTTTCAAAACTTTAGTAACAAAGAAACAAGAATTGTTTATATGGGCAACAATCAAACTTGTTGTGTTTGAGGCATAGGTGACATATATTTGAAAATGTACAATAACCAGACCAAGATACTAAGAAATGTTAGATATGTGCCTGAATTAAAAAGGAACCTAATATCCCTTGGAACCTTAGACGAATTAGGTTACTCCTATAAAGCTGAAAATGGAAATATTCATGTCTTTAAGGATAATCACCTAATTATTACTGGCACTAAAAGGCATGGTTTATATGTCTTAAATGGTTATTCATTATCCCCTGTTAATGTTTCAACTACATGTGTTGCAAAAGCTGATAAGACAGATATCTGGCACTTGAGACTTGGTTACATGAGTCAGAAAGGTCTGAAGGCCCTTTCAAACCAAGGTTATCTTGGTTTAGTACCTTCAGACCCTCTTAACTTCTGTGAGTCATGCATTCTAAGCAAGCAACACAGGATGAGCTTCCACAAAGGAACTCACCTGGCGAAGGTATGCTTAGAGTATGTGCATGCAGATTTATGGGGTCCCTCTCAAAAGCCCACCCTTGGTGGAAACAGATACTTTCTATCTATTGTGGATGATCCTACCAGAAAGGTTTGGGTTTTTCCTCTTAGAACTAAAGATCAAACTTTAGATAAATTTAAAGTGTGGAAGACCTTGGTAGAAAATCAATCTGATAAGAGAGTTAAAACTCTAAGAACTGATAATGGCTTAGAATTTTGTAACAGAGACTTTGATGAGTTTTGTGACTCTCATGGTATTGTTAGGCACAGAACTGTAAGAAATACACCCCAACAAAATGGGGTGGCTGAGAAAATGAATAGAACTTTACTTGAAAAGGTTAGATGTCTTCTGTTCACTGCTGGCCTACCTAAAACCTTCTGGGGAGAAGCTCTCTCCACTGCTGCTCACTTAATAAACCGTAGCCCTTCCACTGTGTTGAGTCTAAAGTGCCCTGAAGAATTATGGACAGGTAGGAAATTAAATTTTAATTACCTAAAGGTCTTTGGCTGTGAGGCTTATGCCCACCAATCAGTAGGAAAACTGGATCCAAGATCCATTAAGTGTGTTTTTGTGGGATATCAAGATAGAACTAAAGGGTACAGACTGTGGGATAGGAGTTCAGGTGGAGTTAAGATTATAATCAGTAGGGATGTTATATTCAACGAATCTAACTTCCCTTGTAGATCAGAAAACTTAGAAAGATATCCCACACCTCATAACTCAGAAGAATTCCTTATAATTGGTAATACCCAAAATGAGGTGGAGCAACCAGCAGAGGTCCCTAATCTGCCGGCTACTCCTTCTTCAGGTGTATCGAACCCTGAAAATGATACATCCTCTGATCATGAAAGTGATCATGAGGAGCCATCAGTAGATCCTGAAGGTGAGGAAGAGCAATATGTCTCTCCACACCAAAACCTAAGGGACTACCAGTTGGCAAGGGACAGGGGCAAGAGGACTATAAGACCTCCTGCAAGGTACTCTTATCTGGACTTGGTTTACTGTGCCTTAGTGGCAGGTTTGGAGATAAGAGATAGTGAGCCCACATCCTATGAAGAGGCTGTTAGCTCTCATGACAGTTTGAAATGGCAACAAGCCATGGACGAAGAGATGAACTCTTTGATTGCCAACAACACCTGGGAACTGGTCCCAAGACCACAGAAACAGAAGCTGATAAAATGTAAGTGGCTGTTCAAAATTAAAGAAGGTATGACACCCTCTAATCCCTTAAGGTTCAAAGCTAGACTTGTAGCTAAAGGTTTTACTCAAAGAGAAGGAATTGATTATACTGAAATATTTTCTCCTGTTGTTAAATTTAAAACTATTAGAATGATACTTGCAATAGTTGTTCAGTATAATTTAGAATTAGAACAACTAGATGTTAAAACAGCTTTCTTACATGGGGACTTAGAAGAATTGATTTATATGGATCAGCCAGTAGGGTATGTTAACAAAAAACATCCTGATCATGTTTGTTTATTAAAGAAGTCATTGTATGGGTTAAAACAATCACCACGTCAATGGTATAAAAAGTTTGACAATTTTGCAACTGGGATTGGTTTTAACAGAAGTGAATATGATAACTGTTTCTATTTCATGCTATCTGACATTCCTGTGTATTTGCTTTTGTATGCTGATGACATCTTATTAATTAGCAAGTCTAAGTCTAAAATCAGTGAGTAAAAATCTCTTTTAAATCAAAATTTTGATATGAAAGACTTAGGACCTGCTAGAAGAATTTTAGGAATGATCATTGAAAGAGATAGAAACAAGTCTTGTCTAAAAATTCACCAACATGATTATTTATTGAAAGTTGTTCGAAAGTTTGGCATGACTGGCTGTAAATCAGTAAATGTTCCCTTAGCTGGTCACTTTACCTTGTCTAAAAATCAGTGTCCTGCATCTGACTCTGAAATTCTTTCAATGGAAAAAATCCCTTATGCAAATGTCATTGGAACCATAATGTACTCCATGATTAGTACCAGGCCTGACTTAGCTTTTTCAATTTCACTACTTAGTAGATTCATGTCTAACCCTGGTAAAATTCATTGGGAAGCTCTAAAATATGTGTTAAGGTACATAAATGGTTCAGCTAATACTGGATTAATCTATAAAATGAGTAATGATGCATTTGATCTTGTTGGATATGTGGACTCTGACTTTGCTGGTGACAGGGATTCTCGAAAGTCTACAACTTCTTTCTTCTTTACCTTAGGAGGAAACTGCATCAGTTGGAAGTCTCAGTTGCAGCCTTTGGTTGCACTGTCTTCCACTGAGGCAGAGTATGTGGCAGTCACTGATGCCTTCAAAGAAGCTATCTGGCTCCAAGGTTTGTTGAAAGAAATTCATTTATTACAAGGTAAGGTTATTGTATTTTCTGATAGTCAGAGTGCCATACATCTATGTAAGAATCTTGTATATCATGAGAGAACTAAACACATAGATGTAAAGTTTCATTTTGTAAGGGACCAAGTAGCTAAAGAAAATGTTCTTATCAAAAAGGTCCCAACAGAAAACAACCCCGCTGACATGGGGACAAAAATTGTGACTGCAGCTAAGTTCAAACATTGTTTGGACCTACTGCATGTCACAGCTGGTTGAAAAACCAAACATTTTTGAGTGATGATGACTTAGGTTGTAGCTTACTGCACTATTAGTGGATTGTCCCTTAATCATTGAAGCTTCAAGGTGGAGATTGTTGTATGTGAAGCTTCAGACGACACCGTTTCTGGTAGGAGATGGAGGGCAATTTTGGCAACCGTTGAGCAGCTCAAAACGGCAGCGTTTTGAGCTCTCAATTGGAGGGCCAAAACGGCAACCTCTCCTGCCGTTTCATTAGGCGTGCTGGTCTTTTGTCCTTATCTTCATCTGCCTCTTCATCTCTCCCGATCATCGATGCTCTGCAATTCCCTTTATACGACTCAATCTCCACCGCTTGAGTCTACTTTAAATCAGCTACAGTTGCCTCGAGATCAAGCAAGGGAGACGACCTCTGATATCGCTGCAGCAAAGGGTTTGTTCTGATTCATAGTTACTGCTCTTGTTTTTCCCTTTAATGTTCTGTTTATCCTTTTGTGTCGTGTGTAAGCCTCTGACCTTGAGTCTGTGGTTATGGGGCTGAGATAGATCATTGAGGGTTGTTTTTCTTATTGTTTATGTACAGAGAGTATAGAGAGCTGTTCTATTGATTCTTTGTATTTGTATTTCGGTGGCTGTAAAAACGTTATCCCTATAGTGCAGTGATCTCCCTTCGTCGGAGCTCAACGTGGACGTAGCCCGTTTTATGGGTGAACCACGGTAAATCTCCCTGTGTTGATATTATTTACGTTTGATCTGTTTTTATGCTTGTTGTTGGCTTTCTCAAATCTCTGTTAAGTTTTTTGTCCTGTCACTCGATTGAGATTTATAAAGGCTGATCTAGGGTTTAAGCTCCAGCTTATCCCAACAGGTCTATTCCTGCACAGATTGGTAATCTTTCGAGACTCTACTATATTGACTTTTCCTCAAATCATTTTATTGGAAAAGTTCCATCAGAATTAGGGAGCTTACGAAACCTACAATGTCTCTATCTCGGTAAAAACAACCTTTCAGGATCAATTCCTCAAGAACTTGGGATGCTGACTTTTGTTTGGGATCTTCAGCTCTCAGAAAACAATCTCACAAGTCCAATTCCAACTTCAATTTGGAATTTAACAAACTTAGTCTGTTTAAAACTTCATTATAATCGTTTTTCAAGTTCAATCCCAACTTCGATTGGGAATTTAACCAACTTAACAATTCTATACCTTTTCAGCAACCAACTTTCGGGACCAATCCCTCATTCGTTAGGAAATTTGAATTCCCTTACTGAACTGATCTTGTCCTTTAATAAACTTAGTGGCCCTATTCCTTGAGAATTAGCAAATCTTACACATATACAGAGATTCTTCATAAACAATAACAAGCTCACTGGTTGTCTACCTCAAAATCTATGCCTAGATGGATCACTCACAGGTCTTGGTGCATCAAACAACAATTTAACAGGCAATATCCCCAAAAGCTTGCGAAACTGCAATAGCTTGTTTCGAGTAAGGCTTGAGAACAACCAACTAGAGGGTAATTTACAGGAGGAGTTTGGTGTACTACCAAGCTTTGAATACATGGATTTGAGTAATAATCGCTTCAGAGGAAAGCTTTCTGAAAAATGGGGGCAGTCCAAGAATTTGACTAAGCTAGTGATCTCCAATAATCAGCTCAGTGGAAACATACCGCCTGACTTTGCTGCGGTAACTAAGTTACAGTTTCTTGACCTCTCTTCAAACCATCTAGTAGGGGAGATCCCAAAGAATTTGGGGGAATTGGGCTTACTATTCGACCTTAATTTGAGTAATAACAAGCTTTCGGGCAACGTCCCAGCAGAAATATTTGGTAGCCAATGTAGCTTACGAAACCTTGATCTAGCAGCAAACAACCTTACTGGTTCAATTCCAAGGGAGATAGCAAACTGTGAAAACTTAGAAAACTTGAATTTGGGTGAGAATCGAATTGCGGGTGGTATTCCTTTTGAGATAGAAAAATTACAATTTCTTCAGAGCCTTGATCTTGGAGACAACAATTTAATGGGTAAAATACCATCTCAGCTTGGGAAAATGCCAAGGTTGGAGAAATTGAATCTCTCCCACAACATGCTTTCTGGTTCCATCCCTTCCTCTTTTGGCGATCAGCCAACAAGTTTGACATCTATTGATATATATTACAATAACATGAAAGGTCCTCTACCAAACACCAAGGCTTTTGAAGATGTTCCATATGAAGAATACAGGGGTAATGACGGTTTGTGCGGCAATCAGACGGGCTTGATACCCTGCTCATCACCTAAAGTGAGGACAAGAACCAAACTTGTTCTTCTTGTGGTAGTTCCTCTGGTAAGGACTCTATTTCTTTTACTTGAAGTTGTCGAGCTCTTTCAATTTTTGAGCAAAAGAGTAGTATTAAAACAGAAAGTGAGATCCAAGTTGTACATAATAAAAAATTATTTGAAGTATGGAGCTATGATGGGAAAATAGTGTACCAAAACATCATAGAACCAACAGAGGGCTTCATTGGGAAATATTGCATCGGACAAGGAGGATATGGCTCTGTTTATAAAGCTAAGCTTTCAAGTGGTTTAGTTGTTGCTGTGAAGAAGACACATCCTTCCCAAGATGGCAATTTGGTTGATTTAAAAAGCTTTAGGAGTGAGATTTGTGCACTAACTGAGGCACGACATTGTAACATTTTCATTTTTGGTTTATGAGTTCTTAGAAGGAGATAGCTTGAAGAATAAGATCATGAATGAGGAAGAAGCATTGAAGTTTGATTGGGGCAAACGAATGGATGCTATCAAAGGTGTAGCAAGTGGTTTGTGTTATATGCATCATGAATGTTCAAACTCAATCATTCATAGAGACATATCAAGTAAGAATATTTTATTTGATTCAGAAGGTGTTGCTCCCATAGCTGATTTTGGCACTGCTAGACTCTTAAACCTCCACTCCTCTAATCGGACTTCATTTGCTGGGACCTTTGGATATACAGCTCCAGGTATGACTATTATTAATTTTTCCAATCATAATGCATACTACTGAATTATATGTATATTTTGATTCAATTAAATGTTATTTATAGTGTAAGTTGGGTATAATTGAGAATTTTCTTCTCTACATTGAAGATTGAGTTGAAACAAATTTGAGGTAGGCACTTTTTGTCACCTTTCCTAATCTATTATTTGGATGTTTACTATCTAACAACACCTTGTTAAATTTAGCTACCATGTTCTAAGTATATTTGAACTATAAAAATTACTATTTAACATTTGTTCTTCTATCTCTCTCTAATCTTTACCTTTTGTTTTTTAACTTCGTTTTGTAGAACTTGCTTATACAATGGAAGTGAATGCAAAGTTGGATGTTTATAGTTTTGGGATTTTAACATTTGAGGTGTTAATGGGAAAACATCCATGTGATCTTATCTCATCTATTTCCTCTTCGTGCTCTTCATCATTGTCTTCCACTTTCCATGGCATATTATTGAAAGACATACTAGACAATCGCCTCCCACCGCCAGAGAATCAAATGGTAAAGGAAATTATGATTACCACAAAGTTAGCACTTGCTTGCGTTAACACCGATCCCCATCTCCGACCATTTATGAGGCAAGTTTATGTGGAGCTATCAAAACAGAGGTCATTTTTTGAGAGTTCATTCCACACAATTACTTTTGGTCAACTCCTTGATATCAACTGTGTTTAGCTATCAATGTTTCTTTTTAAGGTTTTGATATAATCTTTAGATATATTTGTCATTTCTTATGGTTTTTACTTGAATTTATTTTTCTTATAGTTTAATAGCTTATCTAGAAAAAAGTTAAAGAAACTAGACCTCTTTTTTTCCTTGTGTAATCTTTTTTTGGGGTTAATTATGGGACTAAATATTAGATATTCACTATTTAAACATGAAAATGGTTGGATATGATTATTTATATATTGCTCCAATACCACTTATTAGGCTGTGAAGACTCTCTCTTAGATATCCCACTATCAAAGGATTCTAAGAGAAAATCTCAAAAAGATTGATATACATAAACACTCAAGTAAATAAATTACCCTTTTTTTTTTACAATACAAATGCAAAATAAATATTAAAACCATAAATTTATTTAATACAAATATTAAGGGCTTATTTATTTACAATTCTTAAAGGTTCACTTATAACATAACAGATTGTAACAATCTTGCCTTTACACTCGAAATTCTTTCAAATTTTTTTTCGGTCGGGATTGCTTCGTAAATAAGACTACCCCACCATAATCAAACTCCATTAGGCTCACCCTCAACCTTTGTTTTCCTCTAAAATAATGTTAAAGCAAGTATGAGCCACAAGGCTCAGCAAAATATAATTTAAAAAGAACGTGAAACAATAGAAAACAAAGCATTACAGAATAACTTAACCCATTATATTCACCCATGCCATGCTTTATCCAATCATATAACCTTATGCATATGTACAAATGCACACATACGGTTTTTAGGGCCTACATAAGACATTCCAGCACACAAGGCCCTAAAATACGAATAAAAATATATATCTGTAAACAAATTATTAAATTGTGGCCCAAAATCTTTCATCGCGTCAGGCTTATGCGTACCAAGCTTATGGCATAAGAAACCATTAACTGTGAGCCAAACCTCCCTCGCGTCAAGCTTTCGCTTACTGAGCTTAAGGGTACCTCGCAAACATAGTCTGTTGTGCAAAATAATAGATACGCAAAGTAATTATCATACACACGTATCAACTCGTAAATATATATAAATTCGTGCATGATCACATGTGCCCAAAATATTCCACGCATATGATCTTATATGACCAAATGATATACACACCACCACACCCATGTTTGTACATTAACAACATGCATATAGCCCCAACGATGGTTAACTATAATATTAAATCAACAAATGCATGTGTAACGATCGCAAATAAATTTTCATACCGAATAAATTTTTTCTTTTATTCCTACACAATATTTTGACACCAATCTCTTTTCACAACAGTGGAAGTGCAAATAATCGTTAATACATATCTCAGGGTGGCACTATAATAAAACATATTGATAACCGTAATAAACATGAAACAACACCCCTATCTTCAACACACCCTTAGGATCTTTTCGGTTGGGAGAGCCCGATACATGTCAATATGGGCAAGGATCTGATACCACTAAACTTGATCTTGAACTTTCATTTCCTTAATTTGGAATGATGCAAGCAAATATGAGACACAAGGCCTAGTAAATATAATCGAAATAAAAAGGGGCATGAGACTTATAAGTGACAAGAAATAATAAGGATCATGAATAACATTTTTGCCACTCATACCATAGCTCTTTACCACTTTTCATGATAACATGATGTAAAAATGCAATCATGTTTATATGCAATCTTTTTAAAACTATAATCATTGGACCGAAGTCCAAAACTCTGGGACCAAAGTCCATATCATAAACTTGAGACTGAAGTCCATCTCAAAGTCAAAGCTTTTTCTACAAATATATCCTGCGGACTCGTCTGCTGTGCGCATCAAGTACCATATTCTTTTCAAAAAATCATGTCAAGAGTACACATATGCATAATGGCTCCCAATTCCCCATGCATTATGTCACAAATAAAATTATAACCACACATAATATACATGAGACTCGTACAAGGATCACAAAACATAGAGTAAGATGATAAACTCGTAACTAATCCATTTACAAAATGTTACAATATCTTGCATAAATTGGACCCTAGCCAACAAGCATCATTTTCAAGGAAGCGGAGCGATACAAAGTCCCGTGACAGACATAATCAACAACTTCAAGTAATCATTTACTTAACTTATTTCATCGGCAATAAACCCATCAATAACACATAAATCATAGAATGGTTGTCATGCGAATTTATATTATTAATACGTGGAACCGAGTCACGATAAAGGAAAGTATAAAATATGAGAAACCACGAAGACTTGTGTAGAGACTAAAAAACATAAGAAGAGAGTTAGGAACTTGCTTTCAAACGACCATTTCTTGTTTTTCCCACACTCTCACTAGATATTTTAAACACTAAATATCTTCAAAATTCCTTCATTTCTTTCCTAATCTCCTTGCTGCCGCCCAGCCTTCTTCTTCTCATTTCTTCTCCTACTTCCCCTCAATTTTCCCTTACTATTTATAGTATCCCTGAGCCTACAGATTGCACCTCAAGTTCACTGTTTCATGCCCATTGAATTGCTTTGTAATAATTTTTCATGTGCAATCCCACCAAATGCTTGGGCACAAGTATATATATATATATATATATATATATTATAATACTTCGTATGTTTCCAATGTGCTCTCACGTTTTCACTTATAAACTTTGGTCATATATATATATATATATTATATTATGTAGAAATCTTGGGCACCATTCCATACATATACATATTATATTTGCAGCCCGTTTTGATTTTGCTTCCTCTGCCACACAGTCATAGTATAACATATAATATCCCTACATTCTTGGAGCAATCTACGCACACTGTACACACGCACATAAATATATCTATTATATTATGTATTAATAAGTAAAATTATACATTAAGCCCCCAATTAACTTCATAATTCTATTTTAAACTTTTCACAATTGCAATTATACCTTCAAATATAAATTTTATTTAGATTAAATTATCAAAAACTCAAAATTAATAATCTAAGTTTACTCGATAAGGTTGATTTTGTCTTTGCACTCTCATAGGACCTTTGTTTCATCTCGAAACCATCACATGATTGATCATTATGAAAAATCAAAGTTTCTCTCAGGGTTTCGTTGACTTCCCAGAAGTCTCTTACGATAATTCGACTTTTCAACCTAAATTATAGCTATATTTTAGTTGTATCGAAAAGTGTTTCTATTTCAATTTGTTTCGATATCATAAATCATGCCTCAAAATATTCGTTAATACCATATCATTTTTCTTAAACATCTAAGTTCCAGGACATTCCTTGCAGTCGATTCGATATTAATTATTATAGAAAATTATATAATCTCAATTTATCTAAAAATTGCACATATAACCCAAGATAAATTACACTTGAACCCTTTAAAAAATTTAAAATATTACAACTTGTATGATTAATTGATAAACATGCAAAATGCAATCATATCTACTTTAAATGTGAGGACCCAACATGAGAAATGTATCATTCCTTCAAAAATATGGAGTAAATCAAACGTTATTTAAGCTTTTAGATAGAATTCGTTAAGTATTTCAGGAAAAACAAAAATTTAAAAATAATAATTAACTTTTTAAAATAAAAAAAAAGTTTAGAAATTTACATATGAAAGAACAATGATATAAGAACTTGCATTCAAAAGAAAAGACAAATATAGAACTTGTCTCTGAAAAAAAATAAGAAAAAAAAGAAATTGCCTTAAAACATTTTTTTTATTACTATTTGAATGGAACTTTTAAAATGTTGAAAGTGAATTTAAAATTATGAAAATAAGAAGAGAAAGAGCAAGGACTTATAAAGGCGCAGGGGAGGACGAGTTGCCGGCTACTTCTTTTTTTATTAAATATATTTTTCTTGTCTTTTTTTAAATAATATATAATATATATATAATATAATAAATTTGCCCCCTCCCCCTCAATCAATTTCTTGCCAGCCGCCTTTATTCCGTCTCAACTTCTCTTTCCTTTTCTTTTTTTAATAATAATATATAATAATTTATTATAATATAATATTATATTATATATATAGATATATTTATATATATAGATGGGGCAGCTTCACGTGAAGCTTCTCCTCCCCCAATCTTTCTTTATTTTAATTATTTTCATTTTTTATAATATATATAATATAATATATTATTATAATATATATATAATCATCACATGGGAAGTTGTACCTCCCCTGAGTTGCCATTCTATTATTTCTCATTTTCTTTTTCTTTAATAATTTTTTTATTTTATTAATTTTTTAAATATAATATATTATTACACACATGATATCATATAAAAATTAATCACACTATAAGAATAATTATCATAATTAATATTTCACTAAAATATTATTAACTTTTTAATAATATATATTTTATCAATACTTTCACACTTAATAGTATTTTATTTTTCACTAATTCTTAATAAAAAAATAGTCATTTTATCCAAAAATGACGAAATAGTTGCTTTAACAATCAAAACACTATAAAATGTCAGCAATTTTAATTATGCATCAAAAATATATTATTAGGGTTTAAAGAACCTAAATTTTCAAATTCTTCATTATTTACACTCTAGTCCCTAAATTTTCATAAAATTACAAAATGTGCTCGAAAACTAATTTTTATAGAATTTCACACATAGTCATGGTTGATCATAATCATGCATATTCCACTTTCAAACATTAAATATAATGACTCAAATTTATTGATCAATAAAAATGTATAATACATGTAAAAATATTAACAGAATGACCCAAATCTCGTTAACGGGTCATTAATAGGTAATAAATCAAATATGAAATCAACAATCTACACAAAGATTAATACAAATGATGCAAAACGAAAGTATACAATTGGACCAAATATGCCAATAAATCTATATGAATGAACAAAACAACAAATCTTATTGATGTAAATATTTTACGGTGCTGGTAGATCAACTCTCATTAAAAATATATTTATTGAGTCCGTTGAATGCTTGGTTGCTTTGATCACTTTGAGAGATTTGTATTTGAGAGTTGTTTGATGCTTGAGAGTTAATAACCTTCAATGTGCAATATTCAACCTTGTTCTTTTGTGTTTATGAAGGATTTATACTTCAAAACCTTCATTTGAATGTTCCCTATTACCAAGAGGCACCTTTAATGCTCGACTCTGAACACGTAAACAAACTAACCATTCTAGCAAAGTAGTCAACTATTTTGGCATCTTCAATTTGAATTAGTTCACTTATACTTGAAGTAGTCAACTATCTATTCCCCTATTTTGAGATAGAATATAAATTTGTTTAAGTATTTCATGATAGTCAATAATTAATTGCCTTATTCTAGGATGATGTGTAAACTGTTTCACTATTCTAAAATAGCTTTTTTTTTTTTAAGTAAGAATAATATTAACAATAAAATAATATCAAAGCGAGTACAACTAAGGGCAAGGCATACCCCGGACCACAAAAAAAAAAAAATCAGGGGAAACATAGCATCAATCACTCCCTAGATCAAATCAAAAGAAAATAAAAGAATAAAGAAAATATATATACAAATGTTAGAAGATAGCTGTCGGGAACACTCAAACTGAAAAGAGCAACTATTCTGAGATCATTTACAAAAGCATAACTGAATAAAACACAATCCCATAAAAGCGAGACCATAGAGGAACAAGAGCTCAAAAAGTACAGGCACTAAGCATGAAAATACATGATCACAACAAATAATTACTCCTTATGGGAGAAGGGGCTAAACTTTTATAAGCATTCAGACATGATGAAGGGCATGACTTTGCAAGACGACTTGAAACGAATAGTCGACAAATGGGTCCAAATAACACATTGAATTTGATATGTCAACTAAAAAGCGGATCTCTCCTGATCCCAAAAATTACGTATTCTAAAATAGTTGAGTATTGGTTTTCCTATTTCGAATCGGTGTATAAACTGGTTCACCTATTTTGAGGTAGTCAACAATTGGTCCTTCAAGTATGACTGCCCTTGTATGTCCCTTGTCACCCGTGCCTTTGATTCTGACAGAGGAGGTAAATCGCAAGTGTGAGGTTTTGCTTCACTGCACAGGGAAAATATCGAACTTACGATCCACTGATGCGAACTTGGCATATCGCTTGTTCGACCGCTCGATCTATGCCCCGGAAGCCAACAATTGGTTCTCCTATCCTAAGATAATGCTTAATGTGGTTCAACTATTGATTCTACTATTTTGGGACAAAAATATAAATTTGGTCACATACTTTATAATAGCAAACTATTAGATTTTTCTTTTTTAAATTTGAATCAAAGTAATATTGAAACTTTTTTTTTTCTTTTTGACTATTGTGTGTAAATTTTGCGTTGACTACTTAGGCTGAAATAGCAGTCGAACGAGTCAAATAAACCAATGAACTAACTTGACCCAAGCAAGTCATGAGATTGGTTCATTGGCTTGATTCGTTTAGCTTAATTTAGCCTAAACATATAAAGAAAAAAAAGCCTAAAATCTTACCTAATTGCGAAAGAAATGCATGGAAATATGTAATGATTTTGAATTAATAAAATTTATTATAATTAATTATATATCATGTGCAAATTAAATTTACTATGGCATATTCATTAGAAGGAGTTAAATTTCTAATCACAAATGTAATACCCCATGTTTAGATAAGACTGCCACGTAATTTTAATAAGTTTCGAATACCGAAAAATAGATTTTATAGCAATTTCAAGTACCGAATCAACTGCAAGGAGTACCTCAGAGTGAAATTGTCCAAGGAAAATTATATGGTCTCGACGAGCGTATCGAGATAGGATTTATGGTATCGAAAGAAATCAAATTTGAAACAGTTTTCGGTACTGCTAAAATACAGCTGCTAATTAGGCTGTAAAACCGAATTGTTGTAGGTGACTCCCGAAAAATCAACGGAACCCTAGGGGGGCTTCGATTTTGCGTAACGAGCAACCCTTCAGCGGTTTTAGGACGAAACAATAGCCCGATGAGGACACTGGGACGAAATTGTCATTTTCAGCTAAGGTTTGGATTATTAATTATGGAATTTCAGTATTATAATGCGAATTAATTTGAGGTTCAAGGTCGAAGCTTCAATTAGAGAGATATGCACTAGTGAAATAACGATGAAATTGAGGGTTTAATGTATAATTTTTAAATTAATTTTTCATATATAGTAATGTAGTTATATATATATATATGTAATAAATGTGCTGTGCGTGGTGGCCTGTAATGGTTTCGTAAGGTTTATGTGAAGCATTAATGACCAAAATTTGGGGCTGCAAATTGAGATTATGGCAGCGTGAATCATGGATAGGTGGCATCGGTAGATTTAGAGCAATTAATGTGTAATTAATGAGAAATTTAATGTAGAGTGGCAGCCAAGTTGCAGAAGAAATGGCAATAAAAATTGAGTGTCCCGCACGCCAAAGTTGGCTGGAGTAGTGACCAAGTTTTCCTAACTATAAATAGATGGAAAATGGAGGTAAATGAAGCAAGGTGAGAGGAGCAGAAATCGGCCATAACAGCTTAAAGTTGCTGTGACAGTGGCCGAGAGAGAGAGAGGGAGAGAGAGAGAGAGAGAGAGAGAGAAAGATTGTGAGAAGTGGCCGAAAGAGAGAGAGGAGGAGAGATCGTGAGAGAGCTGGAAGCAACTAGCTCGCGGCAGCCATGGCCGCAAGCTCAAGCGGCCATGGTTGAACGGGCAGCGATCAGGGCAGCAGCAAGGGAGTCGTTTGCGGCAGTATGGCATTGCGAGGAGAGCTCAATGAAGGCTCAGGAAGCAACTGGAGGGAGCGGTCGCGGCCATGGCAGCCATGGCAGCAACCAGTTGCAGCAAGCCTGCAACCAGCCGTAGCCATCAATGGCCGCAAGCGGCGGCGCAGCAGCTGGGGAAGTCAGCGGGGACCAGGCTCGAAGCATGCGAGGGCGGCCGCGATGGCCGGTGCAGTTGGCCGAGGCAATGGCGGCGGATTGCAGGCGTTGGGCGCGGGGAGTTGCAGACAGCCGCGGGTGAAGAAGAAGAAGAAATGGAAGAAGAAGAAGAAGAAGAAAAGAAGGAAGAAGAAGAAGAAAAGAAGAAGAAAAGAAGAAAGAAGAAGAAGAAAGAAGGAAGGAGGAAGGAGTTGCAGGTGGTGCGCGCATAGGAGCCAGAGGAAGGAGACGATGAACAGTGGAAAGGAAAATAAAAGAAGAGAAAAAGAAAAAAAAGAAAAGAAAGAAAAGAAAAAGAAGAAAAAATAGGAAAATGATGGGGAAAAAATCCTAGAAAATTCCAAAAAGATAGGAAACTATATTTCGGTAATATCCCGGAGATTTTGATGAGAAAAACGGCTCGGGCACGCTTTTCGAGAATATCGCACGCAAATCGAGAAAATCGGAGATGCTAAGCCAAGGTGAGTAAAATTCCCTAGAAATTTCAAAAATTTCAAAATATTATTTTATGAATTGTCGTAGTGAAATATTTGAGAAAATATTTCTAGAAATATTTAATTTAGAATTATTGAGGAAAAATAGGAAGAAATAAAGGGAAAATTAAAGAAAATGCCAGAAATTATGGAAAAATAGGATTTAATATTTATTCAAATGCCTATGGTGATTAGGATGCTTTGAGGTCAAAGTTGAGGTGTCTGGTGCGAATTTTGAGGTTGGCACGCAAATCGAGGCAAAGCACAGATTTCGAGATAGCCTGATAAGCTCTAGAAGGTAAGTGATACTTCCTCGAAAATGTTTTCATCATATTGACATGCCCTGATATGTATCTATCACGTAGAATGCATACATGATTATGAAATGCATGATAACACGTTGACATCATTGATCACACGCATATGAGGACGTAGGGAGTACGAACTGGCACCGCTGCCTTACCAAGGGTGCACCCATACACCCCGGCTTCGAAAGAGGTGGACGCTAAAATGGTAGGTAGCATGAGGGGTGCAGTTGACACCTACGAGGAAAGACATTGCATACACTCATGACATAGCATTACGTACACTTACTTAGATGGTTCATCATCTAATCAGGCTTTGCCCCTGGAACATTCAAACGTTCCAGATGGAGACTGTAGCAGGTACGAAGATGAATGAGGCATGACATGGCACTTAGCTAAGTGCATGATGAATGAACGATAAGATGAATGAATGTGATGTAGCCCATGTGTTTAAGTCCTGCTACTACGAAGTCTGAACGCTTTGAAAATTCATGATGTAAGATATGATGATGTGATATGAATAGATAAGGATTATGTACATTTGTTTTACTTTTCGAAGGTTATGTAACAATGTTTGTAATAAGTACTTGTTTAGTTATTCATGTATATATTGCCATGAGCAGGTTCGATTCAGCTTCCGCTCTGTTAATTGTATCTCTAGTGTGTAATTAAACACTAGATAGGCCTTAGGAAATTTCGGGATAATGTAATGATAAAAAAATATATATATATATATAAGACCCAATTTTTCTAAGGCATAACACGCTCCGAAGAAAGCGGGTTGTTACAACAAATAAGGTATTTTATAATACTTAAAATTTTAAGTATGAAAATTCTTTTAATATATTTTACTATTAAGATATAATACAGTGTAATGTAACATATAATTTGTATTATATATATATATATATTACAAGTCATTCAATCGACTAGACTAGTGAATCAAAAGAGTTGAACACATCATAAATAAAGCTTAACTCATTTACTAAACGAGTCATATTTTTTAATTAGTGTTAAATTCATTTAGTTTATGATCTTAATTTATCAAGCCAATCAACAAGTTGAATCACACATCTCAGGCAAGCTAACTCAATTCATTTTTAGCCCTAATAACTGGGCCCTAAAAAACTTGAGAAAATTTGAACCCATATTCTTAATATATAACATAACATAAGTTGTAAACTATCACTTAAGTTATCCTTAATAGTTAGACTTCTTTTCTTTTTTTTTTTCAATTATAATAGACTTGTTAGGGTTTTACTCACCTCAACATGCAGTTGGCTTGGCTTCTCTACTGCCCCTTTTCCAAACGGCCAAGGTAAAAAAGTAATAAGAGACGAGGATTTTCAAATTCAGTTTTGTGCAATAAAAAGAAATTAAAAATTAACATTAGAATGATAGAAGAAAGAAAAAACAAATTATACAAATCCCACTATCCCTATTTGAAGAATTGGAGGAATTGTCGATCACTTCTATGGTATTCAAGAGTTTCACTATATTATATAATAGAAATGATATGTTACATATAAGAAAATATATTATATAACCACTATTGCAAAAACTTTTTATGTATATATAAATAATATATTTTTTATATTATATATCACATTTTTTAATAATATAAGATACCAATGATCTTAACCATTATAAAATTTTTATTTTAGGATATGAGTAGGGTTGACAACTAAACGGTGCGAGTCTATCTTATTTCTAATCTCGAATCTCAATGCTCTTTACTTCACCCTATAATCTGAATCCTATAGTTCGAACGAAAAAGGGTTTTCATCTCATTCCTCACTCCAATGGAGCATGGGCTGGGGGTGTCAAGGTGATTGAACCCATTCCTCCAAAAGATTTGGCGGGGTGAGATGTCCTAAACCCAAATCTATATATAAATATATATATATAATATACAAAATAAATAATATATAAATATAATATACATAAAGAGATAGGGATAGGACAGGGCAAAGATGCTAATGTTAGAACGGGAGGTGCTATGACACATACCAAGAGGGGGGTGAATTGGATATTTTAAAAATCTTGATAGAATTTGAAAACTTTTTGACCCAATTGAGGTTTTAGTGATTTAAAAGATAGAACATATGAAATGACAAATGTAAAGTAAGAAGAATAAATGAGACAAAGGATTTATAGTGGTTCGGTTTAAACCAAACCTAATCCACTACCTTAGCTCCCACTAAGGATTTTAAATCAATTCACTAAAAACTTCCTACTTACACAAGTAGGCTCTCTAGCTACACAAACTAGGAAATACAATCTCCTACTCAAACTAAGTAGGCCCTTTAGCTACACAAGTTAGGAAATACAACCTCATACTTAAACTAAGTAGGCCCTCTAACTACACAAGTTAGAAAATACAAGAAGTATACAATTGGAGAGAATCTAAGAGATGAATCTCTTAGTTACAATGTCTCTCAAAAATGATACAAGGCTTGAAGTAAATAATTACAAGTGAAGATCAAAGCCTTGAAGAGAGAAAATTAAAGCACAGACGATTTTAAATACAAATGAGAATAACAGTAGGCTCAAATCATTTCATTTCCATCTATTAACCTTCTCTTGATCATCCATGACTTGTATTTATAAGCTTCCCAAGAGATTGAAGAGAAATGTAGCCGTTTGTGACCGTTGAAGTTTGAAAAACTAGTCGTTAGAAGCTTTCTGCAGAAGATATAGTCGACAGAAGAAAATGCATAGTTAACTATATTTTCAAGTAAAACAAGACATAGTCGACGGACAAAAAAGCATAGTCGACTATCTTATAACACAAATTTTTCATAGTCGATAGACACATAAACATAGTCGACAGATGCAAAAATATGAAGAGGATTTTGAATTTTATGAACAAAAATAATTGACAGATGAAAAGCCATAGTCGACTATCCTTACATGATAGTCGACATAGTGAAAAATAGTCGACATAAGTCTTAAATAGTTGACAGATCAAATCAGCATAGTCGACTATTCTTTTTATAAAAACTAAAACGATAAATGATAACATGAAAAAGAATATTTTGAATCATAAAATTCTTTTACATTGAAATCTCATAACTTTATTTCATCATCAAAATACAATTGTTTTTCATCATCAAAATTATATCAAATGCAAAACATCAGCTAAAAAGTATCCTGTTCCGACCTCAATCAATAAACCTTTAACCAAAGAGAAACGAGACAAGAGAGATTGAGATTAATTTGAAGTATTTTACCAACACTAGATATATATTAGTGCAACCATGTGCAAAGAACCGAAGTTTGATGAGATGGTTGTGTGGTAGTCGCGGAAACGTACTCGAAGTGCTAATTAGAATATTCTATTTTAGAATCTTTTATATTTTATTATACATTATTATAGTAAAATATAAAAATAATTTTATTTTCTTTGTTTTAAATTTACATAAATAAGAGGGTATTAATGAGATTTAGAAAACTTGACAAGCCTTCACGATTTAGTAATATCAAAAATGATGTTTGCTTAATTATGTAATAGAATAGATACAGGTTTGCTTTCAATAGATTGGTCTAGTTATTGATCACCACTAATTAGAGGGTGGCACTTGTCATCCACGTGTAAAAAACATAAAAGAATTTAAATAAAAATTTATTGAATGATATTTAATAGTTGATATATACATGTTATGAAAGTTGGCCTTGGACTTCACCAAGGTCAATTTTCATGTAAAACGGTGGCACTTTAAACCATTGTTTGGAGAGTAATGAATATATATGAGATTAACTATCTCTAGTTAACCTTCGAACATATAAACATGCATTCAATCACGGAGATCATTACAAAATGATTCCATAGGGCATAACGGCATCTCTACCTATTATAGGACCCTATGTTGTTTGCTACCATGTCTAATTCATATTAAATCTCTCGAAAGTAATACAAATCACAAATATGTTCCGATGGTGATCAAGCATCAAAACAACATCATGAACATAACAAACAATCAACCTGAATGGATAAGAAAATAGCAAATCGAATAACTGTAAATCAAACCATTAGAAGTCGAGATTTCATCATTCACCCTAGTCATAAAAACTTAGCTATGCATGCTCTCAATCAAAAGAAAAGGAAAAGAGTTGGAATCCATAGCAAAGAATTGAGAAAGAAAAGAAAAGAAAAGAAAAGAAAAATACAACCTAAGAGTAGTCATCAATCTTCCATCCGCTTCTCTTCTCTCCCCTAAAAGACTCCCCAAATCTCCCAAGAATAAGTCTTTATATAGTTCTCTTTAGGTTATCAAAGTCCTATACCTTGAAGGAGTCTATTTCTCTTTTATTTGGATTGAAAAGGGCTTAAAACGGCCTTTTCACGAAGCTTTGATCCCTACCGCGGTCCTACCACGGTATGCTTGTTGCTGCAGACCCATGAGCTTCAGAAAGCAATTCCTAAAACGGTGCTACAGTGGTATGCATTCCGCTGTAGGACTGTGAGCTCCAGAAACCAAACCTTATAGCGGTGCTACAGCGGTATGCATTCCGCTGTAAGACCGCTAGCCTTCTTCTTTAGCCTCTTGCTTTATCATCTTCAACTTCTTGCTTTCGATACTCTTTTGCTTTCTTTTAATTTGAAACTCGACCATGCTTCCAAGCTTCATTTCACTCCCATCATGCACCAAAATCACTCTTTTTGCTCCATGTCCACTTTAACACATGCTCCACATCTATATAACCATATATAGAACCAAATCAAGTAGAAATCATGCTCATTGAATGTATAAATGCTAAGTTTATAAACCAAAATAAGTGTATAAAAGACACTTATCAAGTAATCATGAGTTGCCAACACAAATCTTAATAATCGCACAATTATATCATTCTAATGCTTAGAGATAATCATGTATTGACGATTACCAAATTTAGTCGTGCCTTCCCCAAGTCATTTAAGTGAGTAACCGGGCATCTATACATCACCAATATTGAGATTTGTGTTAAAATCTTTTAAATTCATAGAGAGGCTTACCTGATGAAAATTGTCACTTAGTTTTCTCAAAGCAATTTTTCAAAGATATCCTCTGATAATTATACATAATTGTATAGTTTTTTTTCTTTGTTTAGAGAACTTTCTTTATATACTTGTTCAGTCATTTTTTTGGTGATGCTCAAAGTATACCCTAGCATAAAGATATGGATGTTTTTGTGGTTTTTTGTTTAATGAAATTTTATTTACAAAAGAAAATACATAATTAAAAGGGTATTAATGAGATTTAAAAAAATTGACAAGCCTTCACTATTTAGTAATATAGAAATTATGTAATAGAATAGGTATAGGTTTGTTTTTGATAGATTTGGTCTAGCAGTTGACCACTAATTAGAGTCGGAGTCTGTCTAATGTACGAAAATTTTTAATTGATATATATATATATATATATATATATATATTAGAGGGTGTCATGAGTTTCTCATGTGTAAAAATAATAAAGGAATTTAAATAAAAATAATATTTATTGGATGATAAATCACTTTTTAATTTATTTTAGACAATTTTCAACAAAATAAATCTTGATATAGCAGAAAAGTAAGGTTTGTTGTCCTCTCTAAGTATTTTTAAATAAGTAATTAAGTATTTTTATCACAAATGTCGACATTAACATTAAAAGCCTTCTAATACTTAATGAGGGGTGACATGTTAAGATGATCATGATTCTCTCTAAATATTTATTTGTTGGGTAGCCGAGTGCTGGCATCATAAATGTTATCATTCGCGTCAAAATCCTTACAATAAAGAAGTAAAACTCATGAAGATCGAGAGTTCAAAATTCAAGGCGAAGCTATTTGAAGATTCTTTTGACATTTGTATATATTATTTATGTTAGGAATGTAAAGATATTTTGATAATTTAGAGCCATTATTTTTTAGTTTTCATTATGAGGCTTGAGGTCATTCCTAGCATAAACTGTTGCTGTTTTATAATTCTTTTATAAAATACTAACTTTTAGAAAAAAAAAGGATATAAAATTAAAGTTGTTTGAGAAATTTGTTCCTGTTTATAGGCCAATATAGTCAATTGCTTTTAAAAAAATACATAAAAAAATATTTTAAAAAATATTAACATGATTTCATAATATTAAAATATAATATTTGGTTATATAAAAATATAGATATTATTTAATTTTATAAATATACACAAAGGGTTCAGAGACTTCTAAGACTAATTCTAAAATATAGCTGGCTGTCCTTCTAATGTGTTTCTACAATTTACCCATTATATTAAGTTACTATAATGAAAGAAAAAAAAATAAGATTTATCTTATGAAAGAAAGGAAATGAGCCTAACATTAAGGAGAAAGAAAAAAATTTAAAAATAAAATAAGAAAGACAACTCAACCCCAAGAAAAAGAAATGAAGACCAAAATGTTTTCAAAAGCAGTTTCCACATATATATATATATATAGATATATAGTTTAATTTATATATATTTATAATTTTTATGTAAGTTAAAAGTAAATTACACTACTACTCTCTAAATTTTACAATTCATAACAAATTATTCATTATATTTTAATTTTTTTTATCAACACAACCATTAAATTTTGATTTTTATTAATCGGTTCTTTTGAGTAATTAATTTGATAAGTTTTGAATTGATGAGAAACTAAGAGAATATTTGTCAATGATGATCATTAAAATAGTGTGCTAAAAATGTAATATGTTAGTGAAATAATCGAGTAATGTTTGTATATCAATCGAGAAAAACAACTTTCTTAGTCGAATACAAATCTATGTTACTCGAGTACTATAGAGATCTCTCATATTAGGTTAGAAAGTTTGTCCTTATAATTGAGTATAAAGTTATGTGTAATCGATTAATCTTTTGAATTAAATCTTTTATTGGAGTAAAAATCTTTTATACTTGAGTAATGTTCTTTTTAGATAAGCCTTAAAACAATATCAAATAGGGTATGTCATGTTAATCAAGTAAATCTTATTTGTAATCGAGTAAGCAAAAGTTGTTCTAAAGGGTAATTAATTACAAATTATAGTGTATTCGAGTAAAAATTATATATACACTAAGTAGATTTTGTACTCGAGTAGTTAATACAAATTTTTGGCTGAACAAAATTAATCAAGTATGTAAATTTTGTAATCAAACAATCATCTAAGTGTACTTGAGTAAGCACATTTTGTAATCGAGTATATATCTTCCAAAAATATTTTAAGTCTTAGGACCCTTGGTGTAATCGAGTACTTGAAATAATAATAGAGTAAAAGTTTTAATATACTCGAGTAAATAAAGCTTTTCAATCGAGTATGCTTTATAATTTTCTATCTCAAAAATTTAATCGAGTAAAAGTAAGTTGTAATCAAGTAAGTCAAACAAAGAGTTGATTGCAAAATATCTATACTCGAGTAAGGATACAACTTAGTCGATTAAACACACTTTGTACTCGAGTAATGTTTGGCAGAATTTGAAATTTATAGTTGTTACAATGTATTAAATGCAACTAGTCTCTACTTTTCAAAATATTAAATGCTAAAAAAATCTTTTCAGACAAATTGTACATGAAATTTGATGTTCTAACTGATTTTTGATATGTTGTTGAGGCAAAAAATTGTAGTTAAGATATAAAGAACATTTTCTCATTCAAGAGAACCCAACAAAAGCATTAAAGAATAGAATACTATATAAGGAGCTGGATGTCTGAAAAAGAAGGAGAAGTTGTCAATTTCAAAAGAAAAAGAACTTATCGAGAATTCAAAAGCTTTAAAGAGTGACTTATTGATTACATCAGCCAAAAGTGTAAAGAGATTGAGCTTGTCTTTCCATTCCTCTATCTCTTTGTAAAACCAAGAGAAGAATTTGTAATCTTGTATCATCTTATACCTTTTTTTTCATTCTTTATGTAGCGGCCATCTCCTAGATAATCCCGCTAACATAGGAAATTCGAAAGAAGATAGTCACAAAAATGGATACAGAAACAATAACTCAAATTAAACACCAATTTTTTTTTTTACTTGCTCACTGATCATTAGGAGCCAAAATAAAACATTTCCAACTACAATTTAACTTACATAATCCTTTGGGCTTAATGGCCACACAAATCAAAATATAAGGGCAAGTATCAATTACAAAATGAACCTTACTCTACATGCCCTCAAAACAAATCACTCCCATGGACTTTTTTTGGCTAGGATATCTCTATACATAACTAAATCAGGGCTCTAGTCTCACTAAATTCGCCCTCAACAATTGCTTTTCCCTTACCTAGAATGACAGGAATAAATAAGATGAGCCACAAGGCTCAGCAAGTATACAATACAACAATGGAGCAATAGAATTAAGGCATGGATAAAACAAAGTAGAGTACACCCAACTCCCCGGATACAAATAAGAATCACTTATTATTTCCCATCTTTATTATTATTCCTATGCCATCGTCATTATGCATTTTATGCATCTTTTCATTTCTCAAGAATACATAGATTCTCATACATCACGTCGGCTCACAAAGTCTTTCATTCACATGCATGTATACATATATATAGAAAAATCAATTAGCCATTTATTTGGCTTGAGCATTGCCTACCGAGCTTATGATCACCTTAACCCACATCAGGCGCTCCTTTAGGATATCATTTTCTCGCCTCGTGAAACATAGCCGCTACACAAAATAATAGGTGTGCAAATAATAATACCATGTAATGTTCATGAAGGTTTCAAGTAGATATATCATACATACTTCTTTATTAGATGTGTTCTCATCAGATCATCATACGCAGTTAGATATTTCAAGATCATATCCTCACATGAGCCAATGATATTTTCATCCATATGATTTAACATCATTCATTGAGTTTCATTTCCACGTCATTTCTCAATATGAAACAACTTGATTACATAAATTCATTACTAAAGTCTCATGGTTTTCATTTCTTAATACACATGATAAGTTTTCCCTCTTTAAGACACCCACATATCATCAAGAAACATTTTTAGGCTCATTTGAACACTACAAGATATTTGGAGAAGAAATCACAAGCATTTAAGAAGAATCGGACCAAAAAGGAAAGAGTTAGTTTATAAATGGAAGCCAAACTGTCGACTAACTGTAATACCCTAAGTCAATACGAATAAAATTTACTTAATTATACTTTTATAAATAATGCTATAATTAATTAGCTTAATATGATATGCAATTAAGTATGTGTAAGTATGTCAATATGTAAAATATAAATAAATATATAAATATGTAAATGAAAATAATATGATTAATATGATTTATGACAGAAATTATAAATATGAAAATATAAGTATATATAAGTATATATGTATGTATGTCGTGTATATATGGTATATATATGTAAAAAAAAAAAATCCAAAAAATCTGGATTTCTGCAGAGCAGTGCGTGGCCAAGGCATGGCCGCGCCTGCAACCGGATTTTAAGGGTGAAGGGGCCATTAAATGGTCGAAGCGACGTCGGAGTGACCTCGGGGACGCGTGGCCGTCCATGATAGGATGAGTCACGTCGGATTTGGGTTATAAATAGCCCTGTTCGAGTGAAGCAAAGCAACCGAGAATATCAAGGCTTAAATCGGTCGATTGGGAGAGCGTTTGAGAGATTTAGGAGCGGGGTTTTAGTCCTTGCTTCGTGGGTAGCATTTCTGGTAACTTTGGGGGCCAACGGAGCTATGGATAAGGAGGAATCGAGCTCGCCAGAGTTTTGAAGTTTCGCCGGAGCCGAGGAGTATTTCGGCTGATTCAAGGTAAAATTGATCTTGTTTTTATTTAATTTTTGCACCATTGTGTTCGTAACATCAAGATCTAGAGGCTAGGAGAAGAAAAATCAAGTTTCGAGGTCGAATCGTCGGCTAGTGGTGAAGCTTCTCGCCGGAGAAGAAGAACCAGTCAGGCGCGTGAAGCCACGCGCCCGCGAGTGGGAAGAAGGCGTGTGCTGCTCACGCGCCTGACAGAAAAATAAAAAAAAAGAAAAGAAAATAAAATAAAAATAGAAGAAATAAAAATTTTGAAATTCTTTTATTAAATCTGAAATATTGTTTATGATTTATTTAGTGTAGAATTTTCTGAAAATGCTAAATTTATTAATTAATTAAGTAGATTTTTCTATTATGGAAATAAAGAAAAAATAGGATTTTAATTCAAAAAATTTCAAGAAAATCTCAGAATAATAGAAGTATTATTTAAGGAATATTAGTGAAAATAAATTGAATAAAATGAAAGATTAGATAATTATTATGAAATAATTATACAATTAGCTATTAAGAAATAAGGAAAAATAGGAATTTAAGTTGAAAAATTCCATAAAAATTCCAGAATACTAGAAATATTACTTAAGGAATATTAGTAAAAAGAGATTAAATTTTTATGAAGCCTAGATAATTATTATATAATTTCGAAGAGATAAAGCTTAGGAATAAAAGAAGAAAATGGAAGAAATTATGAAAAAATAGTAAATGGTATTCTAAAAATAAATTTATGTTGTAGGAGTCCTTGTGAGTAAGGAGATTAAGGAATAGCCGCTTGGCACATAGTTCGAGACAAATTAGCTGTAAGTATGCTGTTGGGATTTAATACAATTATAGATGTAAATTTTGAAAATGCTTTTATCATATTGGCATGCTATGATATGAAATCATCATGTAGACTGCATCAATGACATGATTATGAAATGCATACATACACAATGATACTGTTGATCACACGCATATGAGGCCGTATGGGGTACGAATTGGCACCGCTGTCCTATCAATGGTGCACCCATACACCCCGGCTTCGAAAGAGGTGGTCGCTAAAATGATAGGCAGCATGAGGGGTGCAGTTGACACCTACGATGAAAGACATTGTATACACTCATGACATTACATTTGGTATTCTTACTTAGATGGTTCATCATCTAACATGGGTTCGCCCCTGGAACATTCAACGTTCTAGTCGAGACTTGCAGAGATGATTCCGAGATTGGTGATTAGTAGTGACATGAGACATCAAGATGCGAGTAAATGTACCACGTTATAATATGATTAGTTTAAGAATTGTGTACATTGTCCTATTGTCAAACGCTTATGTATTAACTTGTATTAAATGCCATGTACAGTTATTAATTTATGCATTGTCATGAGCAGGTTCGATTCAACTTCCGCTTTGTATTTATTTTCTAGCCTAGATATCTCATCTAGCACTAGATACGCTCTTAGGGAATTTCAGAAATAATGGATTTAAAAAAAAAAAATAGACCAAATCTTCTAAGGCATAACATGCCCGAGAAGGCGGGCTGTTACACTAACAAAACCTGAAAAACCCACTTAGTCAATAGAAATAAAAGGTTAGTCGACAGAAAGAATTTATGAATTTTGTTAGTTGACAGAATAAAAGAGTTAGTCGACTAACTAGGGATTTAGTCAACAGATGGAGAAGACTTAGTTGACTAAATAGGGACTTAGTCAACAGATTAAAACACTTAGTCGATAAATAAAAGCCAAATTACCTACTTAGTTAACAGATGTAAAAATTTAGTTGACTAACATAATCTAAAACACCCACTTAGTAGAGAGATTGAGGACTTAGTCGACTAATAGAGACCTGGACTTAAGAATTTCAACGACAACCTATAAAAACCAAATATCCCAAGCAAGATACTCCAAAACCTTGCTTTACTAAAATTCATCATCAATCAAAGTGTCATTCTTTCGAGAAATTTAGGGTGAACTAGACCCTAACGACAACTCTCAAAAAGACCCATTATGGTAAAAACAAAAACTTTTAAAGGAATGAGAAGAAGACCCACCAATCAATATGGATTTAAGATTGGATATTCTAAGAAAGCAGAAGAATCGAAGACAAATGGACTAAGAAGAAAGACTAACTTGACCTTAGAGAGAAAGAAGAACCGAGCTTGCATTAACAAAGAAAAGCACCATGAACTTGCGTTGAAATAAAATAGAAGGAACAAGAACTTGCATTTAAAAGGTGAACTTGCCTCCAAAAAGAAATAAGAAGGAAATAGAACTTGCCTTAATGATGTTTAACCCAAGAGAAGAAGAACAACTAACTACAATGCTCCCACTTAAAGCTTCACTAGAGATTATCAATGGAGGAAGAAGAAGAAGTGAAGGAGATGGTCAATCAAGAGAGAAGGGAAGAGAGAGAGTAAGAAGAAAAAAGAAAAATGAGGAGGTATGAGGGAGGAATAGGCTGTCATCAGCTCTCCAACCACCCCCTTGGCTAATTACCACTTTGCCCTTCTCTTTAAAACACACCCAATGCCCTCATTAAACCCATTTTGGACATTTGCCTCTTTTTTTTTCTTTTCCCATTTTCTTTTTACCCAATAATACACACTAAATTATTTATGTAAAATACCCATTTATAAAATTCCCATTTTACCCTTAGCTCTATCACACTCAACATATAAGGCAACCCCTCTTTGGTAATTATACCATTTCATTTTCATTTAATTAAAACACCTCACCTCATGCACATGGGCTCAAGCCCAAATCAATAGCCAACTTATTTTTTTTAGGCCCAATGAGTTAACTCTTCAACTTGGCCCAACCCATTTCATTTAATTTTTAACTTAAACTTAAATTCTTGCTTGATGACTTTTCAACAATTTATGCCACACTTTCACTTAAATTTCAACTCACATTTTATTTTCCCCCAACTTATCATTTTCACTCATGGTCTCATTTATCACAATATTTCTAGTACTTAATTCTTGATGCAAATTTATCACACATAATAAATCATAATTCAAATAAAACTCTAGACCCTCTAAGGGGTTGTTACACTTTATTCACATTTCCTTTGTGATATTGTAAAGGTTAAGTTTGATCTTAATAGAAGGCATTGGTTGCAGTTGATCTTGTTTAAAAGCCATTGGTTGCAAAGGTTTATAGTTGATTTTGTTTCAAAAGCTACCCAAGTAAATTGTTTTGATTAAATCTTTGGTGAGGAGCCAAGGTAGTGGT
The DNA here is from genome assembly GCA_036245055.1 of Diospyros kaki. Taxonomy (NCBI): domain Eukaryota; kingdom Viridiplantae; phylum Streptophyta; class Magnoliopsida; order Ericales; family Ebenaceae; genus Diospyros; species Diospyros kaki. The sequence continues at coordinate 40,985,388 of BSEG01000016.1, forward strand.
GTCGGCATAGCCGACCCACTATACATTCTGGTGTGTTGCTATCTTTTAGTTTATTTTTATTTTAACTTAAAATTACTTATTTTCTTTAAGGGTAAAAACTTAATTCAAGGGGTGCTAAAACAAAATCGCTAAACCGAGAAAACCGATTGCACCGCATCGTGTGATTTTTTTATGAGAACAGGTTGAGATGGTTTGAGAAATCTATAAACCATGTGATTTGTAGTTTGATAAAAATAATTTCGATTTTTAACTGAACCACCCAACTATTAAGAGTCTAACTTTAATTGGTTATACTTGGTGTTTGGATTGAAGTAATTAGTAATAAGTTGATTATGCTTGGTGTTTGGACTTTAATAGTTATGGCATATTTTGGAAATATGTTTAAATTTACATTTTAATTTTTGATTTTGTTTAAGCTACTAGTATAGTTTCTCTTTTTTTTTTCCTTGTAAAAAAATTAATTTTGAAGTGAAAAACTCAAAATATGTTAAAATGATAAACCAAAAAAGGTTTAGACCCAATTTGTTAATCTACCAAGCCAAATAGAAAGCCCACTCAGACAAACCGTGGAAACCACACTGAATCTCATCTTATTTTGATGTACAGTCTGGTGCGCTTTATGAAGACCAAATTAGCTGCACGATTTGGAGTAATAAAAAATCGCACGTATAGTTTGGTATATTAAAAATGGGTTACACTGGCCAAGTTGCACCGCAAACACCCTTACTTAATTCACCCCCCTCTTAAGCTAACAAAGTTTTATAGATTCCACTTTTTACTTTAATAAAAATTAACATGACATACATTAATATAAACTCTAAAATTACTTAATATAAAGTTAACCTAAACCCTAGTCACATAGTTTTAAAATTTAGTAATTTTAAGATTATAATAATATATGCTACATCAATTTTTAATATTTGATTTGAGAAAAAATTAACATGATGACTAGATTTGAATGAAAATAAAAGTTTTGTAGTTACGATAATAAAATTTAAAGTAATAATTAATTTGTTATGGAGTATTAAATTTAACAAGTAACAATATAATTTATATAATAAGTTAATAATATATATGATTATTACAATTTTTTTATGGAGTATAACTTAAATAGCACAGACACACCAAAAAAAGGGTCGTCTTCGTGCCTGTGTAGTGTCAAACACAGACATGTGGTTGACACAGTTTTGAGTGTGTCCGACACACGATTTTATTAAAAATTCAAAAAAAAAACTATAGACACGCATATCCGACACTCTAAACAGGCACGTCAAACACTTACAGACACAACATAATATTATTTTAATTTTTTTTTAAAAAAATAAGGGTAAATTTTAAAAATAGCATTTATATTATATTATCATGCAGATTTATTGTTGAACTCTTTTATAACTATTTTAATATTATTTGTATAATAATTTGGAATTTAAATTTATGAATTAAATAATAATAACAAAATATGTGTATATATATATATTGTCGTGTTTCCGTAAACTGCTTTCTTTAATTTTTTCCATTTCTCATGGCCATGTCATGTTGTGTATATGCCATCATCTCCATAACTGTGCAACCTTGAATGCAACTCAAAAAAAATAAAATAAAATAAAATAAAATTTGGTCTGAGGTCAGAGTTTTTTGCTTTCATCTTGTTCTTGTCAACTTTTGCCAAGAAAAAAATAAATATTTTGTTAATTTCTGTTTGAAAGTTGGTTTTTTTAATTGCTTTATTTTTATTTTACTTTTTTTTACAACTTTTAAGAATATAGGAACATGTTTAAAATTTTTTGCTTTCTTTTTTAACTTATTCAAAATAAAGAAGTAAGTCAATTTTAAGGAATATTTGATTGCAACTTTGTTACCACTAAAATCTTACAATTGTAAATGTTTTTGATAAGAAGTCTCATGTCCAAGTGAAAAGATAGAAATAACCATCACATGGGTTGGGTTTGAGTCCAAGGGCCTAGATACAACTAAAAAGCCCCAGAATGTGGGAAAAAGAATAGAGCGCGAATCAAAGCCTAACACCAAGCCATATCCCCTGTGGGGTTGATCCACAATTTCAAGATCTAACCGTTCATATGGGGCAATCCTAATTGTACACTAGGCCAACATTTGATCAACCATGAATAATAATCCTTCACCAGCCTCTTCTGTGCCTATATGCAGGCGTAACTTTTTAATTAAGAGTCGGGTACTTCAATTATTATTTATTGATTGCATCATTAGTATATCATTTAGTCTCGGATCTAGTTAGTGATTGTAATATCCCATGTTCGTATAACGTTGCCACATAATTTCGATGAGTTTAGAATACCGAAAAATTGATTTTATAGCAATTCCAGGTACCGAATTAACTGCAGGGAATGCCTCGGAGTGAAATTGTCTAAGGAAAATTATATGGTCTCGACGAGTGTATCGAGATAGGATTTATGGTATCAAAAGAAATTGAATTCGGAATAATTTTTGGTACAGCTAAAATACAGCTGTTAATTAGGCTGTAAGACCAAATTGTTGTAGGAGGCTCCCGAAAAATCAATGGAACCCTAGGGGGCTCCGATTTTGCGTAATGAACAATCCTTCAGTAGTTTCAGGAGGAAACGACAGCCCGATGAGAACATTGGGGCAGAATCGTCTATATTGAGTAAATTTGGAATTATTAATTTTACGTTTTTTGTATTAAAATGTAATTTAATTCAGTGTTTGAGGGTATAATTGAAATTACGAAGTTACCAAGTGATATTATGAGAAAATTAAGATTTAATTATGTAATTTTTTTATATATTAATATGATATATAACATGTATATATATATATAAAAGTAGGTGTATGTATGGTCATTCTCCTCTGCCAAATCATGGATAACAATTAAGGAATCTTCACGCAAGCATACAAGTAAGGTGGAGTTTTAATTGTTGTAGTGTGTATATATATATATATAGATAGATAGATATATATGATGTACGTGCTGTGTGTGCACGTGAGTGATGGCAGCCAGCCATTTGTATCTCCATACTTTATGCCATTTCCTGCAAGTAAGTGTTGGAAGGATTTACATGCAATGGCCGCCTCTGCAAATTTTGGAAGGCTTTGCACGCCAATCTCATATCCTCTGTAATCTCCACGACTTGTAACGTGTTGGCAGCAATTAGAGTATGTTTCACGCAAGGTAGGGATGGGCAAGGGGGTTAGAAATTGGCTATAAATAGAGTGAGAAATGGAGGAAAAGAAGCAAGAATGGAGATGGAAGCAAGGTGGCATCGAGCTTGTCCGAGAGGGGAAACAGAGATTGAGGGAGATCAAGAAGGAGCTGGGAGCTCTCAGCGATGGTCGAAGGCAGCCGTAGAGATAGCCGGAGGCAGCTGTAATGGGTGGACAGCCACCATGGTCGCAAGCCGCGGCCATGGCAGCGCATGCAAAGGTTGGCCATGGCTGCGGGCAGCAGTCTCGGCGGAGCAGACCGCAATGGCGGGCGGCGCAGAGGCAACCGAAGGCTCAAGCGACGGCAGTAGGGGCAGACGGAGGTGGCCTGGGTTGGCTGGTTTCAGCCATGGCAGTGCGCAAGTGCTGGTTCGCGCACGCAGAAGCAGGGAAAAAAAAACGGAAGAAGAAGAAGAAGAAGAAGAAAAAAAAGAAGAAAGAAAAAGAAGAAAGAAATAAAAGAGAAAGGAAGCTGGCTGGTGGTGCGCGCGCAGGGCAAATGAGGGAGATGATGAATAGTAGAAGAAGAAAAGAAAAGAAAAAAAGAAAGAGAAAAGAAAATGGAAGAAAAAAAAAAGAAATGGAGAAAAAATAGGAAATAAATAGAAAAAAAAAATTTAGAAAAATTTTAGAAAATAAGGAATTATATTTCGGTAATATCCCGGATATTTTGGAGAGAAAACGGCCTGGGCACGCATTTCGAGGAGATGACACGCATACCAAGAAAGTCGGAGATGCTAAGTCAAGGTAAGTAAAATTTTCTAAAAATTTCAGAAATTCAAGAATATTATTTTATGAATTGTCGTAGTGAAATAATTGAGAAAATATTTTAGAAATATTTAATCTGAATTTATTGAGGAAAAATAGGAAGAAATAGAAAATGCCAGAAATTATGAAAAAATAGGTTTTATTGCTGATTTAAATAATTATGGCGATTAGGATACTTTGAAGTTGAAGTTGAAGTTGAAGAGACTCGTGCAAATTTTGAGGTTGCCACGCAAATCAAGGCAAGACACGAATATCGAGGTAGCTCGATAAGCTTAAGAAGGTAAGTGGTACTTCCTCGAAAATGTTTTCATCATATTGACATGCCCTGATATGTATCTATCACGTAGAATGCATACATGATTATGAAATGCATGATTACACGTTGATGTCATTGATCACACGCATATGAGGTCGTAGGGAGTACGAACTGGCACCGCTGCCTTACCAAGGGTGCACCCATACACCCCAGCTTCGAAAGAGGTGGCCGCTAAAATGGTGGGTAGCATGAGGGGTGCAGTTGACACCTACGAGGAAAGACATTGCATACACTCATGACATAGCATTATGTACCCTTAATTAGATGGTTCATCATCTAACTTGGGTTCGCCCCTGGAACATTCAACGTTCCAGTCGGGCCTTGTAGCGATGATACCGAGATTGGAAATGTATAGTGACGCGAGACGTCAGGAAACGAGGAAATGTGCCATGTGATGTTGTGATATGAATAGTTAAGGATTATGTACATTTGTTTTATTTTTTGAAGGTTATGTAACAACGTTTGTAATAAATACTTGTCCAGTTATTCATGTATATATTGCCAAGAGCAGGTTCGATTCAGCTTCTGCTTTGTATTTATTTTTTAGTGTAGATATCTTGCACTAGATAAGGTCTTAGGGAATTTCGAGATAATGAAATGAAAGAAAAAATAGACCAAATTTCCTAAGGCATAACACGTCCTGAGAAAGTGGGCTGTTACAGTTAGTATCAGAGCTTAAGATTACTAGAAGCCCTAAGTGATTCAGATATAGTTGATTATACCCTATTTAGAGATTAGGGCATAGTAATTTGGAGACTTTAGAGGATCTGGTAGAACCAGTTAGTAAGAACCCAAAGTGGAGGTTTAAGGGAAAAAGACTAAGGGTTCGTAAAATGAAATCCCTATTTGGAGACGTGGGAATGGACGATTGAAATTTTAGAGGTTATTGATTTGAGGATCTAATCTTACTAAACAATAGAACGACCCGTCGAAATAATCTAGATATTGATGTTAGGATCTGATGATATGGTTCGGGTGTAAGGATGACTCGGTAAACCGTGAGTATGGATCCGAGAGATTTAGAGACTATTGATTTGAGGTTATTAATCGAATCATGGCGTGAAATGATAGGGTAACTGTGGTTATTAAGGATGATCGAATCATGGATGATTAGTCTAATGTGGCAAGACCTAGTTAAAAAGTTAGGATCAAATTATAAGTATTTCGAGTATCATTTAGTATCTCGAAAATAGGATGTGTAGATCAGAGATCCAACGGATCAAGTCAAGCAAGAGGCCGAAGATGGTAAAATAATGGCGTATGAGTTGTGTCAATCGATGAGCTGGCAGCGTATGAGTTGTGTCAATCGATAAGCTGGCAGTGGTATAATCGATGTGACAAGATAAGGAACCTTATCAGTGTGGCGAAACTACTGGTTCGGTGTTCACAATGACAAATCTGGGTCTAGGGACCCACATGCAGATAATTGATAAATGGCTTACGATAAGGTATGGGAAGCCCGTCGATTAAAGCATCCTAGTTAATTGCTTGGGAGACAATTAGATGCTAAAGATCTGGGACAGCCCAGTAGGGTCTGTACCTTGTATAGGTCTAAGTCCCAATGATCTAGGAGCAAGGTGTACCACTAGCTGTGATTAATCGAGGCCGAAGAATCAACCCGAAATGAGATAAATTGAATATAGACTGAGAATTACATCAAGGTTCGCGATCATCTTGGGAGAGGGTGACACGACAAACATTTCGAGAATTAAGGAGTAGGATACCTCGGTATCTAGTATAGCAATGGGATTATGAATGGTCGTATGCTGATAATCAGCTATATCTAAAGAGCGAAATACGAGAGTCAGTAGATTCTCAGTAAACGAGATTTCGGGTAGTAAAGCATAGCCAGTTCAAGGCCTTGACGATGACCTCGGTTCAAAGTAGAGTTTGGGTATCGAAAAATGAAAGAATTATTTGATAGGTATATCAACCCTAAAGGAGTGATAAGGAGACCTAGCCAACATAAATTGTGACTACGATTCAATATGCCGAGTAGGCTTGAGGAATTGAAAGTCTTGAAAATAAGATATGCCTTGCGCATCGGTATGGGGACCTGAATCATTATTTGAGGTTTAAGGTATCCTTAGGTAAAGAGTCCCGAGAAGTTTTTGAGGCTCATATTCTTTATAAGAAATTATTGGAGTCAATTAATGCGATCTGATCCGGGATCTGCAAAGATGAATCGATTTGGGATTTTCGATGAATTTTCCCCTAAGGGATGAGAATCTAAGGACGTGTGATGAGACTTTAAAGTTTTTCAAAAAAAAAAAAAAAAGAAGAGATTGGAAGGTCCTTAGGTAATCTCGCTAAGGAAATAGAGATTGATTTTCTTAAGCCATGAAAGTCATGAGTCAATATGAATCGGGGTACCATGGAAGACGTATGTACCTACCCACTCCAGTTAGCAAGACGGTTACAGATTGAGGTCTGTGAAAATCTTTGGTGTGTTTGAGAGAAACAAGTAATTAGTAATAGATCGAAATCTATTGGAGGTCTAGAATTTTCGATTTTGCGAGAATGGAAATCCTATTGGTTTAAACGATTAATCTAGATAGCCCTGATGAGCAAATCGGGAGATGTGTAACTAGATGATCACTAAAGTGATGTAAGCAAGTTATGAAAATAAGGAGCCTGTCAATATGTGGTACGAGCACGTGTGGCCAATGAAAAGCCGAGGAAGTGAGAAATATCAGAATGTGCTCTCGAAAGATTTATCGGAATTATTTCTTAGTGATGAAATTGCCAATAAATAGCTTGAGGTTATTAGACGCTTAGTTTAATTGAGGACGTAAATTATTGAGCTTTGAAAGATGTGATAATTAAGAGTCGATATCTTTACCTCAAATTTGATGAACAATTACAAGAGGCTGGAGTAATTGTGATTGATGTGCGATTGAGGGATGAGACATTCTAAATATCAGCAATGAAATCATGATTTGATGATTTGACCAAAGTACCAATTGCATTAAAGTCACGTGGTAATTGTGTCTATCAAGGATATATTGGTGTACTCCTTAGATAGGGAGGCGCATGAGAAACATTGAGGATAATATTCGGGAACATTGCAATAGATGTTAAGACTAAGACTTGCTTGTTAGGTCGTGAGCCAATCGAGAAAGAAATGATGAGAGCATGAGGCTCCGTGTCGAGATCAAGGTCGAGGATTGAAAGTTTCGAAAGGTCAGATATCCCAGTAGGTTTCAGGAAACGAACCTAATGTTTTGAGTAGAGGTTGGTTCAAGCAAAAGTCAGTAACTTGAGTAAGTAGCTCCAAAAGGATTGAGCATGATTAAAGTTAGTTGACATAAAACGTTATTACTAGAGGAGTAATTTGAGGATTAAATGATTAATTTGATGATATAAAATGTTATTTGAGGATCACTTCGAAAAGTTCGAGGAGCTATTTAAGTTATGGGTATATGGATAAATAGGTATTAGCTCGGCAACCAGGTAACAAGGGAATAAGTGATGCAAAGAAATTAGTGTTGCTAGACTTGGAAGACAACGTTAAATTTTGATCAAAAGTTTTGGAGACAGATAGAATCTATTAATAAAGATTTCTTGAAAAAACAGTACATGATTAGAAGATGATTGTAGTCAGTTGGCAGAAACTTGAGATTATATCGGGAGATGAATACCTACAAGAATGAGTAAACAATAGAAATCTCGAATGGATTAGCACAAGTAAAGATTAAGCAATGATTAAGTTTATGATGACTCAAGGTAAGGCATAAGTGATTTCGAGGACAAAAATCATTTGAGCACGAGATGATAGGGTAAGACCAGTGACTTGTTATGACAGTCCGAAAGCCTATGAAACAACCTAGTAATGACAAGATATGTGATGTTTGAGGATTCAAGGATACGTGAAATAGTTTGACGACATAAAAGTATTTCCTTGAGAATCGATTTGATAAAAGTTAAGATGTATCGGGATCAGAGACTTTCTGTTAATGTTGGAAAATTGTCAAAGCATGATTGATTGATTCAAAATAAATGGCATTGTAAGAAATCCAAAATTAGAGAAGTGTGATGATTAAGGATATCGACTAGATGACCTAATGAAAAGCAAATTGAGAATTGATGATATGGATATGAGAATCGCGAGCTCGTTACAATAGTTTGTGTACCGACTTAGATAGTAGCTCGAGTGGAGACTCATGGCCCAAGGGCCAAGTTATGCGGTTATGATTTGAAAGGTATGCCTAGTTGACAAGTGTACTTATCTAGGGATTAATAAGTGTAGTAAGTCTAAGAGTTCTAATTTTGAGATTTAGGACATGTGGTAAATTTCGAGGACGAAATTTTTGTAAGGAGGGGAGAATGTAATACCCCATGTTCGTATAACGTTGCCACGTAATTTCGATGAGTTTAGAATACCGAAAAATTGATTTTATAGCAATTTCAGGTACCGAATTAACTGCAGGGAATGCCTCGGAGTGAAATTGTCTAAGGAAAATTATATGGTCTCGACGAGTGTATCGAGATAGGATTTATGGTATCAAAAGAAATCGAATTCGGAATAGTTTTTGGTACAGCTAAAATGCAGCTGCTAATTAGGCTGTAAGACCGAATTGTTGTAGGAGGCTCTCGAAAAATCAATGGAATCCTAGGGGGGCTCCGGTTTTGTGTAATGAACAACCCTTCAGTAGTTTCAGGAGGAAACGACAGCCCGGTGAGAACATTAGGGCAAAATCGTCTATATTGAGTAAATTTGGAATTATTAATTTTACGTTTTCTGTATTAAAATGTAATTTAATTCAGTGTTTGAGGGTATAATTGAAATTACGAAGTTACCAAGTGATATTATAAGAAAATTAAGATTTAATTATGTAATTTTTTTATATATTAATATGATATATAACATATGTATATATATATATATATATATAAAAGTAGGCGTATGTATGGTCAGTCTCCTCTGCCAAATCATGGATAACAATTAAGGAATCTTCACGCAAGCATACAAGTAAGGTGAAGTTTTAATTGTTGTAGTGTATATATATATATATAGATATATATGATGTACGTGCTGTGTGTGCACGTGAGTGATGGCAGCCAGCCATTTGTATCTCCATACTTTATGCCATTTCCTGCAAGTAAGTGTTGGAAGGATTTACACGCAATGGCCGCCTCTGCAAATTTTGGAAGGCTTTGCACGCCAATCCCATATCCTCTGTAATCTCCACGACTTGCAACGTGTTGGCAGTAATTAGAGTATGTTTCACGCAAGGTAGGGATGGGCAAGGGGGTTAGAAATTGGCTATAAATAGAGTGAGAAATGGAGGAAAAGAAGCAAGAATGGAGATGGAAGCAAGGTGGCATCGAGCTTGTCCAAGAAGGGAAACAGAGATTGAGGGAGATCAAGAAGGAGCTGGGAGCTCTCAGCGATGGTCGAAGGCAGCCGTAGAGATAGCCGGAGGCAGCTGTAATGGGTGGACAGCCACCATGGTCGCAAGCCGCGGCCATGGCAGCGCATGCAAAGGTTGGCCATGGCTGCGGGCAGCGGTCTCGGCGGAGCAGACCGCAATGGCGGGCGGTGCGGAGGCAACCGAAGGCTCAAGCGACGGTAGTAGGGGCAGACGGAGGTGGCCTGGGTTGGCTGGTTTCAGCCATGGCAGTGCACAAGTGCTGGTTCGCGCACGCAGAAGCAGGGAAAAAAAAAACGGAAGAAGAAGAAGAAGAAGAAGAAGAAAAAAAAAAGAAGAAAGAAAAAGAAGAAAGAAATAAAAGAGAAAGGAAGCTGGCTGGTGGTGCGCGCGTAGGGCAAATGAGGGAGATGATGAATAGTAGAAGAAGAAAAGAAAAGAAAAAAAGAAAGAGAAAAGAAAATGGAAGAAAAAAAAGAAATGGAGAAAAAATAGGAAATAAATAGAAAAAAAAATTTAGAAAAATTTTAGAAAATAGGGAATTATATTTCGGTAATATCCCGGATATTTTGGAGAGAAAACGGCCTGGACACGCATATCGAGGAGATGGCACGCATACCAAGAAAGTTGGAGATGCTAAGTCAAGGTAAGTAAAATTTTTTAAAAATTTCAAAAATTCAAGAATATTATTTTATGAATTGTCGTAGTGAAATAATTGAGAAAATATTTTAGAAATATTTAATCTGAATTTATTGAGGAAAAATAGGAAGAAATAGAAAATGCCAGAAATTATGGAAAAATAGGTTTTATTGCTGATTTAAATAATTATGGCGATTAGGATACTTTGAAGCTGAAGTTGAAGAGACTCGTGCAAATTTTGAGGTTGCCACGCAAATTGAGGCAAGACACGAATATCGAGGTAGCTCGATAAGCTTAAGAAGGTAAGTGGTACTTCTTCGAAAATGTTTTCATCATATTGACATGCCCTGATATGTATCTATCACGTAGAATGCATACATGATTATGAAATGCATGATTACACGTTGATGTCATTGATCACACGCATATGAGGCCGTAGGGAGTACAAACTGGCACCGCTGCCTTACCAAGGGTGCACCCATACACCCCAGCTTCGAAAGAGGTGACCGCTAAAATGGTGGGTAGCATGAGGGGTGCAGTTGACACCTACGAGAAAAGACATTGCATACACTCATGACATAGCATTATGTACCCTTAATTAGATGGTTCATCATCTAACTTGGGTTCGCCCCTGGAACATTCAACGTTCCAGTCGGGCCTTGCAGCGATGATACCGAGATTGGAAATGTATAGTGACGCGAGACGTCAGGAAACGAGGAAATGTGTCATGTGATGTTGTAATATGAATAGTTAAGGATTATGTACATTTGTTTTATTTTTCAAAGGTTATGTAACAACATTTGTAATAAATACTTGTCCAGTTATTCATGTATATATTGCCAAGAACAGGTTCGATTCAGCTTCTGCCTTGTATTTATTTTCTAGTGTAGATATCTTGCACTAGATAAGGTCTTAGGGAATTTCGAGATAATGAAATGAAAAAAAATAGACCAAATTTTCTAAGGCATAACACGCCCTGAGAAAGTGGGTTGTTACAGTGATTGACTTGAGTGGCGGAGGACTAATCAAGAGGCTAAGCCCCTCCCTCCTCTTGCAAGTCAAGCTAGTCCTAGATAAAATTGGGTTTGAGAACAACTAGCTAGAAATGCCTTAGCATCAAAATAAGCCAATCAACTATATTAACAAGAAAACAAATTTATACCCATATATAAATATCCAAATCATGAAAGTGAAATCATTTTCCTAGTTGATGTTGCTAGGGAGATGGGCAATGTCCTCTAGATTCAAGATTTTTATTTTTTGGTAGAAATTTTGAACATTAGATTAGTATTTTGATAGATAAATCGAACAGAGGAACAATTAAAAGATGAGTTAATGCATATTTGTCACCGAAGAATTGAAGGCCTTTATAGCTCGCACAGGAAATAGTTTGAGAGTGATTTTCATTGGAGACCTTATTTTAGATATGATTGGACATGATTAATATTCGATGTTAGGAGCTCGAGGGATGCCGATCGAGCCATGCTTATTAATGGCTAGGGTATCAGGTCTTGCCATGTGACAGCTCTAATGACTTCTAAGCTCCCTTTAAGTTAGATTATTAGAAAAATTCTGTAACATGTCGATTTGCTATTGGTCCAAGTGTCTTGTTTGGTTTGGTTCACGTGTTACATTTAGATTGGCTAATGGCTAATTTTGATATTTAAGGTGACATTCTATATTAATGTACTATACATTTAGGGTCCGTTTGATTGCAATGGTGGAATTTGGATGGAAATAAAATAAATTACAGGGAATTGAATTATCTAGAATTAAATTCTAAGGAAAATATCAATTGAAGGTGTTTGATTGATTTAATTTTCTAACTAGAAATTGTTATAATTTTTGAACTTTTAGTATTTGATTGTTATAATTTTTTATAAAAATAATTATATATACATATGCAGATAATTAATAAATACAAAAATTAATAATCAATACATAAAATAAATTAAATATACATACACAATATTTAAAAAATAAATTAATACATACAAAAATATACATACACACAGCAAAGAGGATGAAGAGCCGCTGCTACCATCGCCGCTGTTAATGGCCGCCACAGTTGCAGCCGTCGCTGTTCACCCCTCGGTCGCACACCGTCACTCTGTCACTGGCTGTTGTTCGCTCGCCTTTTCTCTCGCTCGCTCCATCACTGGCCGTAGATCGCTCGTTCTCTCTCGCTCGCACTCGCTCTCAGCCATGGCTTCCCACTGAGCTCCAGTCACTGTCCCTCTCTCTATCTCTCGCTCGCACTTGCTCTCAGCCATGGCTTCCCACTGAGCTCCAGTCGCTGCCCCTCCCCCTCACTCGCTCCATCGCTGTAAATCGCTCGCTTTCTCTCTCTCTCGCTCGTCACTCGCACTTGCTCTCTCTCTCGCTCGGACTCAATCTCAGCCATGGTTTCCCTCTGTAGCTTTAGTTGCTACCCCTTCCCCTCTCTTGTTGCAAATCGAAGGTTTCCCTCCTACCTAGAAAATCATTTCTCTCCCCCACCCTAAGAATTCATTTTCCAGCAAAAGTGAGAAAAGAGAGTCACGTGACCCTCAAGTGAGAATTTAATTTACCTAGAAAATTAAGCAATCAAACACTACAAAAGGTAGAATTTAGATAAAAAAATAATCATTTTTTATGAAAAATGTGGCCAATCAAATATACCCTTATATTAATATGGCATAATGCAATGCATTAATGTACGAGACACACACAATAATGGTTTACGCGTGTGCATGAACTTGTTAATGTTAAAAACTAATGGCGATGGCTAACGCACGCAGAATGGTGGGCTCTAATTTCTTTCCCTGAACTGAAAGAAGAACATTATTACCAATTACCAAAGACCCTATATAACAACACGTGAGTCGGTAAGTCTATAGAGATGGATGTAACATCAAATTGACTTCATGGTCTTGGAGAGTGATAGAAAGGTGGTCTCTTTTCCCTGGGTATTGGTTTGCAGGGCCCAGTTGCCACGACTGGACTTCACGGTCTTGGGTGATTAAGTCTTCTTAACACTAATACTTTTTTTTTTTTGTAACATAGTTAAATGTAAATAATATTTTGTTAATTTTAATTTTTTTTATGTTAAAGTTACAATAACATGAATAATTAATAATATTCTATAACTTATCTATTCATTTAGAAAAGAATTTACCTTTTTTTTATAAAATTTAGTATTATAAGTGGTGTTTTTATTTCTATAGTTATAATTTCTTTTAAAATTTTTATTTCTAAAAATAAATCTAAATCATTAATATCAGAGAACATATCATGTTTTAGAAAATTTTTAAGATTTAAACATTTTTTCTTCAAATTCTAATCATCAAGTAATTTTAACTTTCCTGCAGAATCCAAAATTATCTTCGTAAATTTTAAATTGTTCAAATCTATTTGGAAGAGAGAAAATAACATGATGAACTAAATATGTAAAATAATTAATTCTAAAATATTATTTAATAGATAATTTAATCTCCTCATTTTCATTCTCATCAAATTATTTCTTTCTCCTTATTATACGTTTTTTTATGAAACTTTGGTTCTATATTCATTTGTTCTGTAATTTTTTTAGCAGAAATCATAGAAGATTTAAAATTATTTTTTTTATAATTTTTAAAAAAAGAAATAAGATCTTTCAAGTGATCTATTGTAACATTATAAATATTTCCCAATCAAATTAACAACAAACAATATATCATTCCAAAAAATCATGCCTAACAAAAATTTAAAACTTTTAATCTCATATATAAATATTTACTAATCATATTAACATCAAATAACATATATATAAGTTTTGATGTAACAACGTTAACTTTTAGATATACATTTAATAATACAAATAATATTATTTTGCAAACATTAAAAGAAATAGAAACAAAAGAAAAAACGTACGTGTGGAACGCCTTTCATGCAATTATTGCTTAGACTATAAGTGAGAAATTTATTAATTTAATTAAAAGCATTTTGTTAAGGCTCATTTGTCAAAAGGGAATGTAAAACAAATGCGGAAAGCAAGTGTGAAGGCTAAAGCTAAGACAAAAGTGCAGGCCGAAGCTGGGCAGAAATTTTTTAGGGTCCCTTTTTGGGGTCTTAGGTCCTAATTAGCTTGTTCTTTTATGATACATAAAATATTTTTTTATAATATTTTTAATATTTAATTCAAAAAATATTAAAATTTATCACGTAATATAATTATAATTTAAATAATTATTCTAAACCCACTAACGAGCTGTTATATTATTAGTTGTGACACACTTAGCCCACCATCTAGGCCACTCTTTTGGAGTCTGTAATGGACCCAAAGACAACAATCCAACTTCGAGTTGAATTATTAAATTTGATTAAGATTTTCTCTTAGAATTAATGGATAAGATCAATCACAATTTAAATTTGTTTCCTACAATCTACCGATCAATCTAAATCTTAATAAATTTGGAATAAACTCCTTGTGAAACTTAAAGGCTGGTCTTGGAGATGAGCCAAATTTCTTCTAACTAGTCTAAGATTACTCTTCTTAAATAATATGTAACAAGGAAATTTAAAATTAAATGAATAATTATCTCTAAATTAATATAAATATAGAAGGATCTTCAATCTAGAATAAACATTTTCAATTTTAATTTATAATTACATTATTTTCTTTTGCTATTGCTCCACATCTCACATAGATATTAGGGAGCATTTGGTACAAGTGAAATTTTTAGATTTTTAAAAATGTTAAGTTAAAAATATACATTTTTAACCTAACATTCTCATGTTTAGTATAACCTTTTTAAAAAAGAACCCTAAAAAAAGCATCCTCGGGATTTAATTTTAATCAACTTTTCTACAAAAAGATTTTCATGGGAGGTGAGAATATTGGATTTCCAAGAGTATTGCTTTTTCCCGATGGTGAAAAAACCACCGGAAAAAGTAAAAAAACCACCGATAAAAGTTTTACCGGCAGTATTAATTACCGTCGGAAATACCTTCGTCGGAAAAACTTGCCGGCAGTTGAAAATCGCCGGCAAAGGTTTTACTTTTACCAGTGGTTTATAAACCGCCGGGAAAAGTATTTGCGGCAGTTTTCTAACCGCAGGGAAAAGTTAAAACTTTTTCGGCGGTTTTAAAAAACTTTCGGCAAATTAATAACTTTGCCGGCGAATTTCAGAAACTGCCGACAAAGGTCAACCGTGGCCAAAACTCCAAAAAACCGTCGGGAATTTGAGAAACAAGATTTTTAAAAATTATATAACAACAATCAATAATCTGTATAACAATCAATTATAACAAAAAACCACCAATAATCAATAATAACTTGTATAAGAATTAATAACCTGTATAACAAAAAATCACCAACAATTTTAAAATATTCACTTGCTACACACAATAAGTATAACAACTGTATACAATAAATCTATTTAAGTACAACACATTTGATCATTTAGAAAGATCGATCTTGTCTCGTCTCATTACATAATACCATTCAAAAGCACATACAACTCAACCCTAAACTAAAACATGTCCAAGTGACCTCAAATAACCCTTGATGACGCCACCATGCCATTCTTCAACCAAAATTGCATATCATAGTTTTTTGTTTTGCATTGAAAAATAATAGATCTATTTAAGTATGTACATTAACTATGAAATTGCATAAAACATGTTCAAAATTGTATAACAACTGTATACAATTATATACAAAAACACTTACATCAGAGACCTTTCACGGTATAGTCATTTTACTGTTATTAGCATCCCTCAAGACACGCATCCCAGAAAATTGTCGAGGCAATGGATATAAAATGCAATTAAATTCAACCAAGTTTATGACATTCGCATAAACTATGGGACCTTATTTGATCTAATATATTTCCTACATAAAGCAAAACTTTGAGATCTTCAGGCAAAAAAAAATCAGATGAACTCATTTTAAATATAAATAAATAACACAACAATGCACAATTTTACTAATAATACTCACTTTATATATGTAACTAATAATACTCACTTTATATATGTAAAAGTTAGCAAACCAGCCACCTCAATTTTACTACAATACGCAACATGAGCTCTTAATATTCACCTTACTAGTATAAATGAATCATTGTTCAAAAATACTATCATTTAATCGATCTCAACCACCAATAATAAAAAGTGTATGTAGGTATATACACAAAAATATTATTTAGACATAACAAAATATTCAAGTGACCACACAAAAAAAAATGTTAAAATACAAAAAATATATATATAAATTTGGCAAAGTTAGTATCATATCTTACTGGCAAACTAAACCATCATCAGATTTAAATGAAACAAGGCACTAGACCACCACCAGATACCCATGTTCCAGTTTTGTAGCATTCTCTAACATACAACATATCGTCTTCAAAGCCAAACGCATAAATCCATGCATATACTTCAAACTCAGTTCTATGTAAGTACAGTACACATGCACATAAAATACTAGGATTCAGATTTGCCATTGTTATATGCAAAATATTGCCAATTACTGCACAAATGCCAAGAAAATGAAGAGTGGAAAATACTACTGATTATATTTCAATTAACTCGTGTGCAAACTTTAAGCATTTCGGGATGAACTTCCAAGACTTGCATAATTATGACATGAAGAGGTCAACTAGTATTTCTTTGGGCTATGTTTGGATTGAAGGGATGGAATGGGAAGAAAGGAGAAGGAAAAATAATTCTCTTTGTTTGGAAGAAATTTATGAAGAAAAGGGGAAGAGTATAAGAGGGAACACGATCCCCATCCTTCCCCCTCATTCTTATAATTTTTTAATAATCTTGTGTTTATTTTATTGTTTTGCCCTTTTCTCTTCTTCTAAAAGATTATCATTAAAATCACAAGGGTTATAGAGAAATTATTGTTATAACATTTCTCTTCCCTTTCATTTTCTCTTTTAACTCTTAAACAAGGGGAAGGAGATTCCCTTCCCTTTCCTCGTTATAACATCCAAACAACCCTCATTAAACATTCAAACAAAAGAAATGTAACTACCATCTTTCCTTCCCCTTCCCTTTCCTTCTTTTCATAAAACTTCCGTCCCCTCCCCCCTCAAAACTCCCCAACATGGCATTAGGAAACCTGTTGTGTCTGGTAGCTGTTGGGAATCAGAGGATTAGCGACTAGGAGAGGAATTAGGAGATAAACAGTGCAGTTGTGTGTAGTAGAGTTGTTAGTTTTTACAGTTGTGCAATAATAGCTATAATATAGTCAGATAACTGCCGTGTAAATGACAAAACTGCTAAGTAACTGCTGTAAATAACTGCAGACATAACCATATATATAAAGCTATGTCATAGTGTGCCAGGATTATCAGGGAATTATATTGAAATTCTCTTATTTTCTCCCTATCTATTCTATGTTTCCCTCCGTTCTCTCCCTAAATTCTCTCTGTTTTCCTCCACCTTCTCTCTATTCTCTCCCTGTTTCTTTCTCCTATTCTTCCTCTTCAATTCTATTCTGAAAATCCTAGATTCAGGACTAGGGTCTCAAGAGTAGCCTAACAAATATTTTTGTGAAATACATACCATAATCATCAGCAGCCCCCTGAGGCATATTTCAGGGCCAGGCAGACGGGAATAAAGAGTATAATGAGAACATTTGATTGTGGAAAATATCTGACCATGTATCAGGATTTAAAAACTGGAAACGCTATTTGTACATGGAGTTCTTACACTCTTTTGTACGGTCTTATAACATTAGTGACATTTCTTTACAAAATTATCAACTAATTTTTAAAAAAAAATGTTTATAATTTCAAAAATTAGTTGATAATTTTGTGATGTTGTGTCAGTTTATTTATCAGAATGTACAATGAAGAGTAAGAACTCAATATTCAAATAGCATTTCCCTTTAAAAAACCATACCCTCTACACGTCAGATAATGATTAATATGGGAGAGCCCGATACCTTACCTACACAAGCAATAAATACCAGGAGCAGACAATCTATAGAAGAGTCACGCCCTGAATTCACACATCCCTAATGGGAATAGTTTGAGATCCAAGGGTAGGTTAAGAGAACAAATGTAACCTAAAGCAAATTTGGAACAACGGAATCAAACCTTCATCACCCCAACCTAAATCCACCATCAATACCAAATAAGTATAGTGACAACACAAAATTTCCTTTTTTTTAAATAGATGGTCTGTAAAAACAAACTAAAAAGATCACCTCAAAAAAGGCCAGCATAATCAAACTCCACATGCTCCACTAGAATAATCAAACTTCCCAAAGGGTAGAATTTAAATTTGTTTGGAAACGCAACACATGGTTAATAGGATGCAATGGCTCCATGATTCCATAAATAGTCAAATATATGATTTAAGAAAAACATGTGAATAATAATTTCGATTTGTAAACGAACATATGAATAATACACACACATATTTCAATTAAAGGAATAACGCAGTTCATGAATCTTCCAAAAGACTAAAAGCATGTACTCAAATAGATGCACGAAAAAAATCCACCAGTCAATAAAACTAAGAGATAGAACCGACAGATCTAACAAATAGCTACAAAAAAGAAAAAAAAGAACTACAGCATAGATCGGAGCCAAAGAAATTGAACACAAATAAACAAATAATACCTTGGAATGGATGCAATCAACGTTGAGGGATGTTCCGCCCAACGCGCCTCGCTTCTTGATACAGGTGGTCTTGAGGCTGAGCTGAGCCGCCTTGATGGCGGTGACGTAGCCGCTAGGGCCGTCATCGACGACGACCACGTCGTTGTCATCGGATCCTGAGGCAGGGAATCCCCTGGAGAAGGAGGTGAGAGAGAGGGAGTACCTGAAAACGTCGGAAGAGAAGGAATTGCAGAAGAGATGTGAAGCCTTCCGTCTGGCCAAGCTCGCCATCGCCATACTCTGATTTCGAATTCGATTCGTCCAGAACCCAAAAAAACAATCAAAAATCAAAAAACCATAGAAAGCGAAGCGTAATTGACCTTGCTGAGGAGGATCTCGTTGGTGTGAGGTGTAACAGCCCGCCTTCTCGAGCGTGTTATGCCTTAGGAAATTTGGTCTATATTTTTTTTTTCTAAATCCATTATTCTCGAAATTCCCTAAGACCTTATCTAGTGCTAGACGAAATGTTTACACTAGAAATTAAATACAAAGCGGAAGCTGAATTGAACCTGCTCATGACAATACATACATGAATAACTGGACATAGCATTTATTACAAAATTATTACATAAACTACTGAAATACAACAAATGTACATAATGCTTAAACTATTTATATTACAGCTTAACATGGCACATTTCCTCGTTTCCTGACATCTCGCATCATTACACATCTCCAACCTCGGTATCATCTCTGCAAGTCCCGACTGGAACGTTGAATATTCCAGGGGCGAACCCAAGTTAGATGATGAAACATCTAAGTAAGGGTACATAATGCTATGTCATGTGTGTATGCAATGTCTTTCATCGTAGGTGTTAACTGCACCCCTCATGCTGCCTACCATTTTAGTGGCTCCCTCCTTTGAAGCCGGGGTGTATGGGTGCACCCTTGATAAGGCAGCGGTGCCAGTTCGTACTCCTTACGGTCTCATATGCGTGTGATCAATGACATCAACGTGTACTTATGCATATCATAATCATGTCAGGGATGCAATCTACGTGATGGGTACATTTCATAGTATGCCAAGATGATAGAAGCATTTTCGAAAATATAATCATTCTAAGCTTGAAATAGTACACTTACCGTTAAGTCGCTTCGAAAGACGTGACAGTCTCAAAATTCGTGTCGAGCGGGCTACTTCTTGACCTCAAAGATTCCTCGACATTAAACTTATTTTTAAAATATCATTTTACTATTTTCATAATTTCTCTTTATTTCTAAATCTTATTTCTTCAAGACTTGCATAAAAATTATCTAGTATTTCATAAAATCTAATTTATCTTTACTAATATCCCTTATAAAATATTTCTATTATTCTGGAATTTTCATGGAATTTTCCAACTTAAATTCCTATTTTTCCCTTATTTCCTAATAGCTAAATATATAATTATTACATAATAATTATCTAATCTTTCATTTTATTTAATTTATTTTCACTAATATTTCTTAAATAATACGTCTAACATTCTGAAATTTTCTTAGAATTTTTCTGAATTAAAATCTTATTTTTCTTTATTTCCATAATAGAAAAATTTACTTAAATAATTAATAAATTTAGCATTTCCAGAAAATTCTACACCAAATAAATCATAAACAACATTTCAGATTTAATAAAATTTTTTCAAAATTTTATTTCTTTTATTTATATTTTTCTTTTATTTCTTTTTTTTTATTTCTTTCTGGCGGGCGCGTGTGGACCACGCTCCTTCACCTCAACTGCGGGTGAGTGCAGCCACGCGCCTGACCCCCCCTCGCGGTCGTTTTCTCCGGAGGCCCTATCGCCGCCGGCGATGCCGCTGCTTCCTGAAGCTTCGAAAGAAGCCCCTACTCCCCTAAATCCCGACCCCCCGAACCCAATTTCAGCCTCAAAATTAAGAAAAAATAACAAAAATTACCTCAAATCGTCGGTCGAAGCTTCGGTTTCGACGAGATCGCGATTTTTCGGCGATGCTTGGGAGTGGATACTTATTCTTAACCGTTATCTTGTTTAACTGGCGATAGTCGATACACATTCTTAGGCTCCCATCCTTTTTCTTAACAAGGAGTACTGGTGCTCCCCATGGCGACATATTTGGTCTGATGAACCCCTTGTCTAACAACTCTTGAAGTTGGGTTTTTAATTCTCTCAATTCTGCAGGAACCATTTTATACGAGGGTATCGAAACTGGACCTGCTCCTGGCACGATCTCTATCGAAAACTCGATCTCTCGCTAGGGTGGCAATCCAGACAATTCTTCGGGAAACATATCCGCGTATTCTTTAACGAGTCGCACTTCTTCGATTTTTAAGGGCTCATTGCTTTTCTCTTGAACACAAGCCAAGTATCCTTGTGCCCCTTGACGTAACAGTTTCTAAGTTTTTAGGGCTGAGATCAACTTCTGTTCACTTGCCCTCCTTTGCCCTCGAAACATAACGTTCAAGTCTCCACTCTTAAGATAGACTGTTTTAGCTTTACAGTCTAATGTGGCATTGTATTTAGTTAGGAAGTCCATTCCGAAGATCACATCAAAATCTTGAAATTCTAGAAGGATCAAATCCACCAGGAACTCAGCTTCTCCTATTTGAATCTTCCTATTTTTGTATCCTGAAGAGGTTTCTAAGGCTTTCCCCATTGGGGTTGCCACAATCATACGACAATTTAAATTTTTTGATTTTTCTCCTAGCACTTCAGTGAATGCATGTGAAATGAACGAATGACTTGCTCTAGAGTCTATTAAAACATGCATAGGAATACTGGATAGAAACATGGTACATTCAATTACTGCTGGATCTTCTACTGCATCTTGCCGGGTTAGGTGAAACACCCTTCCTTGTTGTGGTCTAGCATTTCCGGATGTCCTCTATGGTTGACTTATTAGCTGTGGCTTAGGACAGTCCTTTGCGAAATGACTTGTTTGCTGGCAGTTGAAGCAAGTGATTCCTCTCTTTGGGCAGTTCTGGTTGAGATGTCCTATTTCTCCACAATTGTAACAACCCTTTGTCCTGAGCCGGCACGGCCTTCCCGGATGCTGCTTCTGGCATTTCGTGCACGGGGTGCTAGGCTTGAACTTCAGTTTCTGGAGTTCCAGCTTCTTGCCTACTCTATGACTGCTCCCTTGCTGACTCTCTCCTTGGATAGCGTCAATCTGGCTCAAGTTAGCCTTGGTGGTATAGGCTTGCAGTACCGCTTCTACATAGGACTGAGTACTTACACTACTCAATGCCCTCTGAAGTTTCAGATTCAACCTTCCCAAAAAATTTTGAGCCTTGATCCTTTCGTCCCCTTCGTAAATAGGCATGTATCGGATCAATCGGTTGAAAGTGTCCTCGTACTGGGAGACAGACATGTCCCTAGTTTGTTTTATCTCCATGAACTCTCTTTCTTTCTTCATTCTTAAATTAAGGGGAAAGTACTTCTCGTTGAAGAGTTCCTTGAATCGTTCCCAAGTAACGTAAGGTGCCCTAGCTCGAGGAGTCATTGTTCTCTTGACTCCTCTCCACCATCTATTTGCCTCACCTTATAGCATGAAGGTGGCACAATTAACTTTCTCTTCTTCCCCGCAGTGAAGGTGGTCTAGCAGCTTCTCTGTTTGCTCGATCCAAAATTCCCCTTCACTGGGGTCGGCACCAAGTTTCCCCTGAAAGACGGGAGGGTTCTGCTGTCGGTATAAGTCGAGCATGTTGGCCACATGAACATCCCAGGAGTGAGTCTCGTGTATGAAACCTACCACACTTCCCAGAATTCGCTCCATCTGATCTAGTCTGCTACTCTCGGTCTCTTGGCTGGAGTCGCCTTCCGGGTGCCCACTTGTGTTTCCTTCGGTGTTGCCAGCTTGTGGGTTGGGCGTCCTAGGCCCAACTGCTAACCTTCTTTGAGTGTTCACCATCTGAAAGGAAAGTAACATTCTGGATTAGACAACAGGATCTTGCCATCCGATTAATTCTATAGATATTATACATTCAGTTGCAAAATGTTATATTTACATGCTACATAGTCACATAGATTACAGACAACACTATACAAGTCACGTAAATAGTTAGAGCGTTTCTGAGATGGGTCTATTTTGGTCCTGATGACCTCCAAATCCAAACGTTCTTTTCATCTTCAGATTCATACGGGGGTGCCTCGGGGTCGTCCATTACTTCCTCAATCTCTTCCTCATCCTCCGAGTCCGTGTCCTCGAAGTCGTCTTCAGCCTAGAATATGGGTATGTCATCCTTTTCTTCTTCTTCTTTCGCATTAACTGGATTTCCCATTTCTCCTAGCTCAACTGGGTTCCCTATATCTTCTTCCTCTCCCTTCTCGAGCGGCTCCTCCATGTCTTCGTCGGACTCATCTGCTGGTACCGGCTCGTACATCTCTACTAGTAGCTCGCGAACCCGTGCGCAGTAAAGACGAAATTCAAGGAACTGTTCGTCTTGCTGTCAGACCTAGTCTATGAAATCCTGTAGGTCGCCTTCTAAGATACTAACCATCATGTTTATCTGAAACTGGGTGAGATCAGGCCAAAGTCGGTAGCTTGGGGGCACGTCGTCAATAATTTCTTCTATTTGGACGAGGTGTTCCATGATACCCTCGTCCGGCTCTGGGATCCGATTCTCCATACGATAGGCCCAATGATCGACCAAGACCTGCTCCGAGAAGTTTCCAGCCATTTGTCATCACAACTTCCTTTAGTACCCTTAACTGTCCTCAAGTTGGTACTTCCCACCTGCTAGGCCTAGTTTAAATTTTTCTTCCTAGGTACCCTTCTAGGTTGGGATCTGATACCAACTGTAACAACTCGCCTTCTCGGGCGTGTTATGCCTTAGGAAATTTGGTCTATATTTTTTTTTTTTCTAAATCTATTATTCTCGAAATTCCCTAAGACCTTATCTAGTGCTAGACGAGATGTTTACCCTAGAAATTAAATACAAAGCGGAAGCTGAATCGAACCTGCTCATGACAATACATACATGAATAACTGGACATAGCATTTATTACAAAATTATTACATAAACTACTGAAATACAACAAATGTACATAATGTTTAAACTATTTATATCACAGCTTAACATGGCACATTTCCTCGTTTCCTGACGTCTCGCGTCACTACACATCTCCAACCTCGATATCATCTCTGCAAGTCCTGACTGGAACGTTGAATGTTCCAGGGGCGAACCCAAGTTAGATGATGAAACATCTAAGTAAAGGTACATAATGCTATGTCATGTGTGTATGTAATGTCTTTCATCGTAGGTGTCAACTGCACCCCTCATGCTGCCTACCATTTTAGCGGCCCCCTCCTTCGAAGTCGGGGTGTATGGGTGCACCCTTGGTAAGGCAGCGGTGCCAATTCGTACTCCCTATGGCCTCATATGCTTGTGATCAATGACATCAACGTGTACTTATGCATATCATAATCATGTCAGGGATGCAATCTATGTGATGGGTACATTTCATGGTGTAACACCCCACTTTCTCGGGCGTGTTGTACACTAGGACAATTTGGGGATAATATATATATATTTTTTCTTTTCCTTTCAACTAAACGCTAAATCACATCGAATATCAACCCAAAATTCCATTCATTCCAAAGATAGTCATCAAAATGTTACATGCAGAAGCTAAGGATCGAACCTAACATTACAATAACCATAACTTAGATAATACATCAAGTCTTTCAAATGTTCACATGTTAAGTAGCAGAACTTAAATACATTAACTTTGCCATTACATTCATACTTCATCGGGCACTTGAAAGGTGCCATCACATGCCTCGCCAGTACCCAGTTCTGCCACAACAACATCTGGAACGTTTGAAAATTCCAGGGGCAAAGCCTAAGTTAGATGATGAATCATCTAAGTGAGTGAATCAAAACATATAATTTTCATGTATGAATGCAAGATGCAACATGTCCTCATTCGTTTTCGACTTGAGTCAACCGTACCCAACTACTGCTCCCTATTTTTACAACCCCTTTCTTGGGCTGATGTGTATGGGTGCACACTTGGTAGAACAGCGACACCAGTTCATAATCTCGAGCCCTTTATGCGATGCATGGTCAATAATATCATTATGGATGTATGCATATCTCATCATAACATGTAATGCAACTACATGACATTTTCAGTCAAAGCATGATGACATGATAAATCAGGTTTTAAGGTAAAACGTTCATCATCGACTTTAAGGAAACTTCTGCCTAACTAGGGTTTTAAAATAGCATTTTCACACGAAATCGAGTCCTTGGGACATAGCTGCTCACGCTAAACCATGTTTGTAAAATAGAATAATCACTTAAAAACTAGGTCTTACGTAGGCACACTCACTCACCTTGGTCAAATTTGACGATCCTTGAAACGCGTACTTTGCCTCAATTTGCGTGCAAATCCTGGAAATTCGAACCAACACTCAAACTCAAGCTTTAATGCACCCTAGACATCACATTAAATCCATAAATACCAAAACCAATTTTTGTCATATTTGTCTCGCATTTTCCTTTGATGTTTCTCAATTTTTCTTCACTAAAATCCCAAAATAAATACCTAAGTCCATTTTTTTTCAAATCTTTTTATACATAAAATTCTAAAATAATTTTCTAAGCAATTTAAAAAAAATTTCAAAAAAATCTAAAGCTGCACGTGCCCACATGCGCTGGCGCGTGGTAGGGCGAGTGAGACTGGCGCATGGGGCCCACGCGCCTGTCGTTTTCTCCGGCCACGACCATGCCAGAAAATTGCGAAACCAATTCCAAATGAAAGCCTATGAAGAATCGATCCTAATGGTACCTGAGATGGCTCAAAAGGAGGTCCGGAAGCTGTCCAAATCGAAGCTTGAAGTCTCGTTCGACTCGTCCGCCTCCTTCTCCGACAACCCCTCGAAACTTCACCAAACGCACACGAAAACCCTCCAATTTCTCTAGAATCGATCCTCACCCTCTTTAGAGCAAAAGCCCCCTATTTTCCAAGCTCGATTCGGCCTTAATCATGCTCGATTTTGAGCTCAAAGTTGGCGAAACCCTCGATTCTTAGATCTCTATTTATAGGCTAAATCGGCCCTCGAAACCTTCATAGCCGTGAAGCCCAATGCCTTAACCTTCGCGAGCATCCCTTGGGTGTCCAAAAAGCATTGAAAAAGCCCATCGATTTGGCGTTTACAGGTTCGTCCATGGCCGACCTCTTCCATGGTCGGTTTCTTCGATTTTCCAGCCATTCTGCGCGCTTTGTCGGCCAAAACTTGATCCCTCACACGTGCCCGACCATCCCTTGAACTTATCGTGGCCAGAGACAGCCTGGTCGAAGGCATGCCAAGGCTGTCGGCCATGGCAGCTATGCAAATTTTGAGAAATTGTGATTTGCCCCCTGCCATTTTTTGAAATCTTGGTTTTTCCCTTTCTCACAAGCCCCTGATATTTTCTTTGCTTTCACTAAGATCCTAAAGTTCCAAGATTGACATTCACGCCCCTCACTTTTCAAAAAAATGACGTTTGGACCTCCCTCGGCCATTTTCAAAAAATTGCATTTAGGCCCGATTGGCTTATCTCTTTGAAATTCTTTCTGTTTCTTCCCGAAAACACTGAAGGGTTGCTTAACTTGGAAAACCGAGGCCCCCTAAGGGTTCCGTTATCATTTCGGAAGCTCCCTCTGACAATTCGATTTTATCAGCTCGGACTGAAGTAGTATTGGAAACTATTTCCGATCTGAATTCTTTCAGCACTAAAAATCGTATTTTGACTTGAGAATCGATAATGTGATCTTTCTTTTGATCTTTCGAGCTTTGGGATACTCCCTCCGATCTATTCGGCTAGATAACAGCGACGGCCTACTTTGCAAGGCCCTAATTTTAATCATTCTGAAACCACAAATTATGAAACATTTCTTTCTTTTATTTACTTCAAAAACGGGGTTTTACACATGGTATGTCAAGATGATAGAAGCATTTTCGAAAATATAATCATTCTAAGCTTGAAACAATACACTTACCGTTAAGTCGCTTCGAAAGACGTGACAGTCTCGAAATTCATGTCGAGCGGCTACTTCTTGCCCTTAAAGATTCCTACACATTAAACTTATTTTTAGAATATCATTTTAGTATTTTCATAATTTCTCTTCATTTCTAAATCTTATTTTTTCAAGACTTGCATAAAAATTATCTAATATTTCATAAAATCTAATTTATCTTTACTGATATCCCTTATAAAATATTTCTATTATTCTGGAATTTTCATGGAATTTTCCAACTTAAATTCCTATTTTTCCCTTTTTTCCTAATAGCTAAATATATAATTATTACATAATAATTATGTAATCTTTCATTTTATTTAATTTCTTTTCACTAATATTTCTTAAATAATACTTCTAACATTCTGAAATTTTCTTAGAATTTTTCTGAATTAAAATATTATTTTTCTTTATTTTCATAATAGAAAAACTACTTAAATAATTAATAAATTTAGCATTTTCAGAAAATTCTACACCAAATAAATCATAAACAACATTTCAGATTTAATAAAATTTTTTCAAAATTTTATTTCTTTTATTTATATTTTTCTTTTATTTCTTTTCTTTTCTTTTCTTTCTGGCGGGCGCGTGTGGACCATGCGCCTTCACCTCAACCGCGGGCGCGTGTGACCACGCGCCCGACCACCCATCGCGGTCCTCTTCTCCGGTGGCCCTATCGCCGCCGGAGATGCCGCTGCTTCCTGAAGCTTCGAAAAAAGCCCATACTCCCCTAAATCCCGACCCCCCGAACCCAATTTCAGCCTCAAAAATTAAGAAAAAATAACAAAAATTACCTCAAATTGTCGGTCGAAGCTTCGGTTCCGGTGAGATTGCGATTTTTCATCGATGCTTGGGTCTTTCTCTTCACTGCTCCGTTGACCACCAAACTTAACAGAAACGTTACCCACAACTTGAAGATCAAAACCCCGCTCCCAAATCTCTCAAATGCTCTCCCAATCGGTCGATCTAAGCTATGAAACTTTCGGTGCTTTGCTTCACTCGAACATGGCTATTTATAGCCCAAATCCGACGTGACTCATCCTATCATGGACGGCCACGCGTCCCCGAGGCCACTCCGGCGTCACTTCGGCCATTTAATGGTCCCTTACCCCTGAAATCCGATCGCAGGCGCGACCATGCCTTGGCCGCGCATTGCTCTGCAAAATCCAGATTTTTTGGATTTTTTTTTATATATATATATACACCATATATACACACGAAATACATACATACATACTTACCTATTCCTATACATTTATACTTTTATACTTATTACATATTTATACTTTCTTAAGCTAATTAATTAATTACACATAATTTAATTTAACTAAATTATTTACATATCATAATTTAATTTAAATAATTTATTCATAATGACTTTAGGGTATTACATGAGGGCCGAAGCTCTCAGAGGTGTCGAGGAATGTGACGCCGGTATCGACGTCACGCTTAAACTTACAGTCGCTATTATGGAACAACAGGCACCAGGTAGAAGCGATCAAGCGAGATGAGAGTGAGGGCGAGGCGAGCAAACGAGGGTGAGCGAGAGCGAGGGAGGCAGCGACTTAGTGGCAAGAGCAAGGGACAGAGACACGACGAGGCGCGAGAGAGGAAGGGTTAGGGTTTGCGCACCGGGGGGGATTTTGGAAGAGAAGGATTTGGGTGGGGGCGGGGGGAGGGGAAGATTTGGGCCGGGGAGGATTTTGGGGGTGTTATATCCCCGGCAGTTTTGAAACCACCGGGGATGGGTCAATATAACCGAACCGCGAGAGGGAAATTTTGGGAGTTTTATATAAATCATATCCCCAGCGGTTTGAAAACCGTCGGGGATGAGTCAATATAACCGCAACATAACCGACGATTTTGAAAAACCGCCAGAGATGGGTCAACATAACCGACGGTTTTAAAAAATCGCCGGATATGTATATGCCATAGCCGGCGATTTTGCAAATCGCCTGAGATTGTGTTGGGATTATGGTGTTTTCCCGACGGTTGTTTAAACCGTCGGGAAAATTCCGTCGATAATACCCATTTATCTTGTAGTGACAAGGGAAAATAACATCCCTGTTATTCATATATATGTTTGTATATACCATGTGCATATATACACACACACATATATACATAATGTGTAAAAAAAATGACGTTTTTGACTTCTTAAAATGGTTGTGGATCCCAATATTTTATATACTAGAAGAAATTTATTATTTTTAAATAAAAAATCAAATAAGGGTAATTTTGAAAAAATAATATGAATTCTCACAAATGTTGCATTTAAATCAAACATAAAAATATAAATTTTTTAAAAAAGAATACCCAACATTCTTGAGAATGTTTAAAGCAAACAAAACATAGAATTGCATAAATATTGAGAATCTGTATTCTCAAAAATTATGAATTTTAAAAATTTAAAAATTTCTCCTGTACCAAATATTCTGTTAGAGTAATTTTTCTAGCAGCATCCAAGACAATCTCATTGTTCTTTCTTTTGTAGCAATCTAGCTAGTCTAGAGATTTTGAAGTTAAGGCATTCGCACAACTTGATGTGTTTTCTCGACAAATACATTATACTTTTTATTCGGTTCTTGCCTTTAGATTTCTTTGAGAATTTCTTATTTTTCTTTTTCGTGGTTGGATTTCTTCTTCTTCATCAACACGCACTTGATCGAATATGATTTTATAAAATAAATAAAAAATGTCATTTGAAATTAAGATATAAGAATTGTAAAAATAAAATTCAGCATAGTATGATAATAATTAAGAAATTTACAGATATATTAAATAACCTTACCATGCAAAAGCAACAGCATCATACAATTAGAAATTATTTATACAATAATAAACATAAATTTATGATGAAAATAAAATAAAACTCAAAATCAAATGCTAAATTAAAATTAAAAAATTACAAAGATTATCCATATTTGTACTAACAAAATAATAAATGACATTCAAAAGTAAAAATCAACTTGAGCCAGCATTCGACATCAAACTCCGATCACAAAATATTTTATATCAAAATTATTGTGTCATAGGCAAAAGTACATTAAAAGAGCAAAAAAACCCATAATAACTCCTTAGACTAAAAGATGTAAATTTCCCTACAAGGAGAGGGGTTCAGTACAATGCGCAAAATAGACAACTCCGATATTAAAAAATCGCTCTAAAAATTCTACGAAAAGGATAAGCAATTATTCATAAAAAATTCTAATTTTAAAAAGATTTCAAAATTTTGGGGTAAATATTGATGTTTTACTTTTGTGTTTAATTTTGATGATGAAAAATAACAATTATTTTTTATCCCTAAATCATGAGTCAAGTTTATGATTTTCAACAAAAATCACTTTCAAATATTTTGTTAAAATGAAAACAAAATGATTTATATTCTTATACATGGAGATTTGCACAAACATGTATTATAATGAAATCTCCTAAAATGATTTTTCAATTATTAGCTGTAAAGTCATTGGTCAAGATAGAGTTAAAATTGTTCTAAGGTAAAAGACCAACTAAAACATATTTTTGAAAATGTTTTCATTTTGAAAAATTATCTCCCGATATTTTGATATCTAATATCTATTATTGTTAAAATGATTTTTAATGATTTTTTCAAAATATAGAAGGTATGTATTTTGGAGGTGGTAAAATTGTTAAATATCGAGTTTGTACTAAAATCAAAATTCTACTTTCTTATTGTTATGGATTTTGATTTTTTAGATATTTTTATTGAATTCAAATGAGAGTACTTTCTTATTTACATTTATGTATTAAAGTAAATGGAAGGTAAAATATAAATAAATAAATTGTAATGTATACATGCTATGGATTGTATCATCAAGCTAAGTATAAGTTTTATCTTGCAAACTGTTGATCGATGCTTATGCATCTATCGACCGGTAGAATGGTGGTCTTTGAAATGACATCCACCTGTCGATCGGCCTACTCCCATCTGTCGACTAGTAGAATGCAAGTTTTGAATCTGTCGACCGTTCTTCTTCATCTATCGATCGGATTTTAAATTTTTACTCATTTGTCGACCGTTTGTGTTGCAGAATCCCCCAACGACTAGTTTTTTCACTAATCCAAAGTGATTTTTCCACTACCAATAGCAAGATTCATGAATGAGTTCTCAAGGAACTATAAATACAAGACAAATGAGCGATTCAAATCAACCAAGAGGATTGATTTCAAGCTTTCAAGTGTTTATTCTTTCAAGCGCTTAATTATTTCATTTGTTCTTCATTTTTCTCTCTAAAAGATTTGATTATCATTTGTATTATTTTGTTCAAACCTTGTATTTATATTGAGAGATCTTGTAACTAAGGGTGTCTACTCTTAGATCCTCTCATTTTGTATTATTCTTGATTTTCCTACCTTGCTGTGCTAGAGGACTTACTTATTGAAGTAAGGGGTTGAAATACCTAACTTGGTGCTAGAGGGCTTGCTTGTCTAAGCAAGAGGTTATAAATTCTTAACTTGTTACTAAAGAGCATATCTGGAGAGATATGAGATTTTTAGTGGATTTGTTGAAAAATCCTTAGTGAAGAGTTAAGATAGTGGATTAAGTTTGGTTTAAGTCGAACCACTATAAATCGTTGTGTCTCTTCTTTGCTTGTGTTTTTCCATTCATTGTTCCAAACATTTCAATATAATCCTCACTTGCACTGAAATCTCATTTTTCATCAAAATGATTTTCAAATTCAATCAATTTTTTTAAAATAATCCAATTCACCCCCCTCTTGGGTATTAGTGCCATTGCTATACAAATCTAACAAATATCATCCATAAGAATTTTAATCCTAACAAGTTTCAAAATATCAAGATAGACATTATCTAAAAGAATCATAATCCTAACGGGTTCTAAAATATCAAGATAGACCTTATATGTAAGAATCCTAATTTTGGGTTGTTTAGAATTACTCTATATCCCTCTATAAATATGCAATAACTCATTGTAGAAAAGATACATCTCTAATACTAGTTTCAATATTGTCTTCATTATTTTTAGTGTCTGATTTAAGTATGTAGAGTATTTGTGTGGGAACCTTCCCACACCTTTTGACGATTTTCTTTCTTCCAGACTCAGGTGGCTAGGCTACGACGTTTCCAATTAAATAAATTTATTGTTATATCTTTATAACAATAAAAACAAAGAAAAGAAAAGGGTTTTATAAGAATGCATCATCCCAAGGTTTTCTAGCATTAAAGCACACACATACATATTGACACAATATAAGTCCAATTATTGCCACGCGACCTACATAAATCTATAGATAATACTGCAACACATAAATTTTTTTATTAAAATAAAATAGAAAAAAATATATAATGAAGACCTATATTAGATTGACCAATACAACCACTGTCCCTTCTTATGCAACAAACAAAATACACAATACGCCCAAACCCCAAATAATTAAGGCAAGTGAAAACAACATAAGCACAATAAGAGACTCTTCACCATCAACGTATCATTTAATGAATCCAATTAGGTATGTAAACAAGGGTCCATCATTTGACACTTGTTTAATGATTTAGGCAAGTTTAACTCGTTAGTGGAATAGGTTGAGTTTGGGCCATCTTATTTACCAAACAAGGGCTCGGCCCAACCCAGGAACATGTTGATGGGGGTTTCAGCACTTGAAACCCATTTAGGTGACAATGAAAAATTCAAAAGACTCACTAAAAAATACAGTTTTAATGGTGTAATTTAAGTTATATATCTTTCTTTCTTTCCTCCACCTGAACGAGGAAGAAAGTTTGGATTTAGGGTTTGGTTTGCGCAGAGAAGATGAAAGCAAGAAGATAGAGCAATTGAGATTTGAGATTACGGTGTTAATAAAATGGGAGACCTTTTCACTTTCATAGTTTCGTACATCTTTTAGTTCTTTCAAAATATAAAGATTACAAGAAAAAAATGATATTTTTTATTAATTAGTTCTCAATTAAAATTTTGTTTTATCTTAAAATTATTATACTTTGTAATTCTTAAATACTCATAATTTTTTTTCTTAAATAATTGCACGTAGAGGCAAATTCTGGATTTTTTAGTGAAATTATAGGTTGCATATATTGAAAATCTTAATTGTTTAATAAAAAGTTAAAGGAATGAGAAAGTTAATAAGATAGAATAATTATCACTTGAATTATTAAATCTTTAAATTTTGAAATTTTCACTTTCATAGCTTCTTATATCTTTCATCTCTTTCAAAATATAAAGATTACAAAAAAAGAAGATATTTTCTAATAATTAGTTCTCTTTCAAAATATCCAATGCTTGATTAGTATGATTGACTCTCAACACTGAGGAGTCACAATCCAAGACACTTGCATATTCCAATGTTTGATCGACTTGATATTTTATGATCTTCATATATTTGGGGCATGCATGATCAAATGGTTGAGATCAAAGCATGCCATCTACAGTTTGATCAAAATGGTTACGGTCATTTTAATATGTAATTAAGACTCAAGACCCTAATGTCAATGTCAAATTAGCTTCTACGGAAGGCAATTTGGAGAGCGATAGAAAGGTCGCTTTTCCCTCGGTATTGGTTTTGCAGGGCCTAGTTGCCACGACTTGACTCCATGGTCTTGGTTGATTGCTTTTATTTTTAAAAGCTTCAAAAATAAAAGCTTAACGAAACAGGCCTTAAGTCTTCTTAACATTAACAGTGGCTAGGCGGCTATCTATCTTTCTATCATCGCAAAATTCCACATTTTACTCATTGGCCAATTACTAACAGCTAGCTAGCTAGCAACGGTACATATTTCCAGCTTGAAGATGAATACTGAAACAAAGATGGTATCTAGATATGGAATTTTGGAGTTTGGAAGTGTCATAAGAAGCATAAAAATTTCGTCTCCAAGTAACTATTCGTATCCATAAATAACAACCAATATGCACAAAAGTATACAGTTGAATGGTGAATTCTCCTCACCGATTGGGGACGGCATGAACTTCCACGGCGGGGTACGATGCACCCACAACTTCGTACACCAAATATTGATCTTTCCTTGAAGATTCCAAGTCTTTCCAATCCAGTTGGTGGACACCGTGGCTGACACGGCTTCGTGCGTGTCCGACATTTTAAACAGGCATCTCAGACATATATGAATACGACATGGAGTTATTTTAAAAGTTTTTACAAAAAGTTGGGGTAATTTTTTAAAATAGCCTTTTAAAAATTAATAAAAAATATTAAAAAAATTTATTCTTATTTTTTGAGATGTAAAAATTACTAATTAAATTTTTGTATTCTAATTTAAAGAATAAATATTTTTAATTGATAATATAGCCAAATTACTTAATTTTTCTTGTGACATAGTTGAATGTAAATAATATTTTATTAATTTTGATTTAAAAAAAAATATGCTAAAACTACAATAGCATAAATGATAAATAATAGTCTATAAACTATCCATACATTTAGAAAAGGATTTACCTTTTTTTTTTTTTATAAAATTTAGTATTGTAAGTGGTGTTTTTATTTCTATAGTTATAATTTCTTTTAAAATTTTTAATTTTAAAAATAAATCTAAACTATCAATATTAGAGAGCATATCATGTTTTAAAATTTTTTCAAGATTGAAACATTTTTTCTTCAAATTATCATCATCAAGTAATTTTAACTTTTCTGCATTATAAATGAATCCAAAATTATCTTCATAAATTTTAAATTGTTCAAATATATTTTGAAGAGAGGAAATAGCATGATTAACTAAATATGTAAAATAATTAATTCTAAATGATTTTTCAATAGATAATTTTTCAATAGATAATTAATTCTAAATGTTTTTCATGAAACTTTGGTTCTATATTCATTTATTATGCAATCTTTTTAGCAAAAATCATAGAAGATTTAAAACTATTTTCTCTATAGTTTTTAAAAAAAGAAATAAAATCTTTCAAGTGATCTATTGTAACACTATAACTATTTACTAACCGTATTAATAACAAATAATATATCATACCAAATAATCATGTCTAATAAAAATTTAAAACTTTCAATCTCATATGTAAATATTTACTAACCATATTAATAACAAATAACATATATATATAAGTTTTGTTGTAACAATGTCAACTCTTAGATATACATTTAATATTAAAAATAATATTATTTTGCAAACATTAAAAGAAATAAAAACAAAAGAAAAAACGTTGGTGTTGAACCCCTTTCATGCAATTATTGCTTAGCTCATTTTGTCAAAAATTGTGGCTCGCATAATTTCCCTTTGTCAAAAGTTCCTTTTACCTTTTCACATTCAACAATTTTCAACATCATCATCAGTATGACGTACTCTCAACAATTTTCAATATCCAATGCTTGATCGACTTGATATTTTATGATCTTAATATATTTGGGTCATGCATGCATGATCAAATTAAATGGTTGATATCAAAGTAAACTATCCATCTGCAGTTTGATCAAAATTGATGGTTACGGTCATTTTAATATGTAATTAAGACGCAAGACCCTAATGTCAATGTCAAGTTAGAAGGGAATTTGGAGAGTGATAGAAAGGTGGTCGCTTTTCCCTGGGTATTGGTTTGCAGGGCCCAGTTGCCACGACTTGACTCCATGATCTTGGTTGATGGCTATTTGGCTTTCTATCATCGCAAAATTCCACATCTTTCTCATTGGCCAATTTCTAACAGCTAGCTAGCTAGCAACAGTACATATTTCCAAATCATAAAATTGATCTTGAGAATAACTAGAAACAATAAAAAAAATTTGCACCCATATATAAACCTAACAGTAGTGATAACAGAAACAAAGAAGTCATCAAAGTGAAACATTCGAGAAGAACTTCAATAACAAAAACTTATCCAAATCATCATTAAAATAATAATTAATTAATTATTAGAAAAGTAAACTCTCATTACATCACGATGGAAGATGTGAGTGTTATCTATAATGTCCACTCACCACAACTTGAGTCTATGGCAAGGTTTGAGGTTGAATATTTCAAGTCTTTCTAATATAAATGTGGCTATGTATGTGTATATATGTTGTTTAGAAAAAGGCTAAATTCATATTTTTATTTTTATATTTTTATTTTTATTTGTGTGATTATTTAAATTTTTTATTATTTCTATTACAACCCCTATAACTTATGTTACACAAAAACACTTTATAGGAGCCGTTTTCCTGTTTCTGAAACGTTTCCGAAACATTTTCTATTCCTGTTTGGAACCCTATTTATACCTATTTTTTTAAAAAAATGTCCGTTTCCACGTTTCTGTTTCCTATCAGAAACGTTTTCCGTTTCCGTGCAACATAGCCTATAACTATATTTTCGAGTTAATTTAATTCATGTACTTTGACATTTTTAAATATTTGGTAAATGAATATGTAAATAAAAGGGCCATCAGTATATTGGTCTCCTCTACTCATTCTTCTACTCGTCCTCTTCTAGAGTATGAAACATTGAGTCTGGATATATTATAATAATTTATATCCCATATGTTAATAATAACAATTTGAAGCCATCTTTTATTGGAATTGTTAGTCATGGTATGGCAGCAAACAATCGTCGTTATCTCTATGCCATGCTATGGCGGCAAGCTTGTTTGTGTCTCCTTTCAATTATCCTTTGATTGATATGTGAAATCATTTTCCTAGTTGATGTTTCTAGGAAGACAGGCCATGTCCTCTAGATTCGAGATTTTGATGCCCTATTTTCTTTCTTGTTTTTAACCTGTTTTGAGTTTTTAATTTTTCAAAACAATGAAAACGTATTTACTTTTATATTTTTAAAAATATATTTTTGAAAACAAAGAATTTTTTTGTAGAGGAAACCTTTGGGTTGTTTTCAGCTAAAATACTCCCAAAAACCCAAAATGCAGAAAATGACCTTCAATCCCCTATTGCCTTTCGCCTGCGACCCTCATGCCATCTTTGTCTCGGCCCTCAGCTCATTGAGTCACATGATTTTGTTGTCGCAGGTCTCTTGCGACCATTGTCTTCATCACTTGCTTCTGCAACAGCCATGCTTGCTGGTGGCCTCTCCACCATCGCCATCACTGCCCATCATTTGTTCGACAGTCTTGGTTGTTGGCGGCCTTGCTTCGTCCTCTGCGGCCAAGCATCGTCATCAATGATGCTACTATCATCATCGTCAATCTCCTGGTGCCAATCGTCTCCTGCTTCTTCCTCCATGGCTTTTGGGCTTTCCCCTCCTCCAACCAAATTTCTAGAAGCTTGTATTATAATATAATATAATGTCTATATATACATGGCTTTCGGACTTTCCCTTCTTATTTTTTTGCTAAGTCAATTTATTTATTTCGTATTTTATTCTTGTAACAAAAAAAATATTACAAGATTCATTAATTTTCAAATGTATATATTTCTTAATAATATATTAGTATTAAATAATTCTAATTTACTAAATAATTAAATTCATTGAATAAAATATCATAAAAAAATTATTCTCAAAATTCCAAATAAAATGCATTTTTTAGTTTTTTATTTTGAGAAACAGTTTTTTAGTATAACAAACCAAATGTGTTTTCAATTTTTTGAAAACAGACTAGTAAAACAAAAAACTAAAAATGAATTCAAAACTTAAAACTAAAAATTGAAATGTAAAGAGAATGTACCCTTATTTTTTGTATAAATTTTGATGATTAGATTAGTGTTTTGATAGATAAATCGAGTAGAGAAATAAGTAAAGGAGAAGTTAATGCATATTTGTCGTTAGAGAATTGAGAGTCCTTATAGCTCCTATAGGTGATGGTCCAAGTGTAATTTTCATTGGAAACCCTATTTTAGATATGATCAAACTAGAGGTGTCAAAAGGGCAGGGCCCAATCAGCCCGCGGGCTTTTTAAACGGGCCGGGCCGGCCCTTTTATTAAAAGGGTCGGGCCCGGCCCGGCCCACTTTGCATTATATAGGGCCCAGCCCGGCCCACGGCCCCCCTATAAGGGGGCTGGGTCGGCCCGTGGGCTAGAGGGCCGGGCCGGGCCCTTAGCCCACAGGGCCTAGCCGGCCGGGCCCGGTGGGCCCGACCCCATTTTTTAAAAAATATTTTTATTTAAAAATATTAGATTTTTATTTAAAAATATAGTATTTTGCTATTTTCTCTTTTTGATGGGAAAGCAAAATACTATCTATTATAATATTTGAATAAATATAATTTGTCATTAATTTGTCCTCTTAATAAAAAAATATTCATTATAAAAATTTATTATTCAATCTAAATTAGCTAGGTTTTCAATAAAGTTTTATAGAAAGAATAAGAATTTGATCATGAATAAGAAGCCATTTATTTCTATATAATTTTTGGCTATAGAAATTAATATTTTTAAGTTAGATATCTATATTTTATCTTAGATTTGTAAGATCATTTAGTTAGTTAAATAAAAATAATTTACTTTTCAAAGTGCATATATTTTGCAATTATAAAAGAATTATGGATTTTTTTTTTTTACTTGATGAATTAGGAGTGTGTTGAACTAAAGGTAAGGACAATAATGTTTTAAATTTGAAAAAAAATAAAGGATGTTGGATTGTTACGGTGTAAATGAAATAATGTTATGCTTTCAATTTGTCCTCTTAATAAGAAAATATTTATTATAAATATGTTTATTTATAATTTAAATATATAAAAAAATTAGGTTGAAAAATTTAAATAGTTATTATTTATATATATTGCGAAATGTCAATTTTTTAGCATCCAATATCAATAATTAATAAAAAATAACATAATTAAAAAAATAAATGAGCAAGGGACACAGCAATTTATAGAGGTTCGAACCATTTGGTAAACAAATGGCCTACTCCTCTCTCTTCAAGCCATCACTTGAAGTTCAATTAAATAATTTTTTTACCTTTTTTACATGAGCTAACAACCATTCCTAATAATCCTAGTCTCTTTTTAGAGATAGGAAATTTTTAAATCCATTGCTGCAGCAAGATCATTATCTTGCAGCTAGCAAAAAACTCCCATCACTCAAATGGTGATTGCCAATATTGATTGGTGAGGGAGTACAATATTTAAATTAAATTTTTACATTTTTTCGATTAAATAAAAGAAAATAGTACAAAATTGCAAAAATAAAATGGTTTCAACTAGTTATCAATATCATCTTCACTTGTTCATCTACTAACTCGATCCCTTGTTGTTCGAACTCCACATCGAGCCAATCTTTAAAGCAAACACACATTTCCAATATTTTTGGTGATAATCTTGATCTTTTTGGATCTAACACCCTGTTACCTGTAGAGAAAGCAGACTCCGATGGTACTGTAGACACCGAAGGAGTTAGTACATCACGAGCCATGGCAGCCAAAACAGGATATGTGTGTTGGTTTAGGCGCCACCAGGCTAAAACATCAAAATTATTTATTTCATCATCAGAAAATTGCATATCTCTATTTAAATAAAAGTCTAATTCATTAAATGCACTACTTGACGTTGTAGTTGTTTTTTTTGATTGTTTACTTCTCAAAAATTTTGAAAATTCAAATTTTAAAGTTCCTTTGGATTTTGTTTGTTTTGATGAGTCTTCAACTTGTTGTCTAGGTTTAAAATGAAATTCGTACAAATTATACATTTCATATACTAATTGTTTAACTTCATATTTCGTATCATCTGTATCAATATTCATAGCATTGCCATAAAAATCTAAAAAACCATCTACAACATTCCATTTTTGTGTGGGATCTAACGTACTAGCTATTAGGTAAAGTGGTGGAATTTGCGTCCAATATTTCTTAAATTTTGCTTCCATTGGGTCAAGAAATGGCATATAACTTTGATGTTCTCTATATTCATTGAAACAATTTACTATACTATATATTTCTCTTAAAAAAAGGTGAGTTGTTGGGTATTTACAACCAGAAAATGTAACAGTAGCATGATAAAATTGTTCTAATATAAAAATAAGTATATCTAACAAATTCCAATCAAATTCAGTTATGTGATGAGATGGGGGCATTTCTTTATTCCAAAACATTGTTAAAAGTTCTCTATATGGTGTTATCATTTGTAATAACAAAAATGTTGAGTTCCATCTAATTTCAATGTCTTTTGGAAATTTTTTATAGGGCAGTTGATAAGCATGAACTAATTGTTTCCATTCTCTAAGTCTAGAAGTATTAGTGCGTATGAATTTTAAACAATTTTTTACTTTTTCTAATGACTCTGAACCTACACGAAGACCATCTTGAACACATAGATTTAAAATGTGACATGTACATCTATTGTGAAACAATTTTCCCCCTAAAATTAAGGGCACAGAAAGTTTTAATCGTTCCACTGCGACATTATTATTACTAGCATTATCAAAAGAAATAACAAATAATTTTTCTAAAATATTATAATCTGATACGGACTGTAAAATTGCTTGAGCTATGTAGTTTCCATTGTGTGCTTCTACAAGTTCTTTAAAAGTAATTATTCTTTTTTGAATAACCCACATGTCATCTATCCAATGGGCTGTCACACATAAATAATGATTATTTGTTAGTCCGTCATACCATATGTCGGACGTAAGTGAGATTTTACTAGTAAGTT
This sequence comes from Diospyros kaki, assembly GCA_036245055.1. NCBI lineage: Eukaryota > Viridiplantae > Streptophyta > Magnoliopsida > Ericales > Ebenaceae > Diospyros > Diospyros kaki. The sequence goes on from BSEG01000016.1 coordinate 41,025,812, forward strand.
GATTAAATACATTTTTTAGATTATCTTTATATATTAAAAATAATCTCATTGCTTCATTTCTAATAGTGTTCCTAGAGAAACCTCTAGACTGTGAATTGTGTACAGTTTTGCAATACCACTTAAAAGCGGGATCTTGTGCAAATAAAAAAGTGCATTCTGATTTAATTATCATTTTAGCTAAACACTCCTTGTCTAATTCTGGATTATAGCGATGAATATTACCTGAAAGATTTAATTGAGTTTGTGTAGTGCCTTTTTCACTACAAGTCATTGCCTCCTCATGCTTTGCCGCGTGCCTTTTTAGATGACCTGTTCCATCACCACACACAAGACGTTTTTTACATACCTTACATTGGGCCTTTTCACCCTCGCCTTCAACTTGAACTATTTCATAATAGTTCCAAACAGCACTTGTTCGTTGTCTTTTACTAACAGCTCCCACATTTGACGGACCTGCATCATCTTCTTCGTTCTCTCTAGGTGTTGGTGGGGGTGGAAAATCAGCAGACCCAGCAAAATTAATGTTGTCATATTCTTCTAGTGAGTCAGGTGGAAGTGTTTCATCCTAATCTGCATAATTTGTGTTATACAAATCATGAATGAAATCCACTGGGGGTTGGGGCTGAGGATGACGAGGTGGACGGATTATGGGGTTAGATGTGCTAGACCATGGTGGATCCATAGATTCAGAAGGAGTCCCACGAGAAAAACGGGTGGATTTTGAGCGACGAAGGAAAGACATTATTGATAAGAATAATATCTAAAGTGTGAATGAATAAAACTTATAAAATAGAAAGGCAAAAATAGTAAGAATTAAGAAGTGGAAACTCAAGAACAATTGAACAACAGAATTGCATATAATTCGAGAGCAAGTGAGAATAACTCATATTTGTTCTCCTATTTATAGACAACCAAGAGACTAACAAATTTTAATTTTAAATTCAAATGTTAGGAAAAATTTGAACTTCCGTGAATTTTAAATTTTCAAATGTTGTGAGTCTTGTGACATAAAAGTTGAGGAATATTTGTCAGGTAGCCTGGCAAATGTGAGTGACAGCCTAACTCAACAACCAAATGCACCATTGGTCATTGGTGGTCATCATGAAGGATACTTTTTCTGAAATTTTTGATGGCGTTTGATGCCTTCCCAGTTCCCACCATTTACTTTCCTATCAATGATACTGCAGGGAATCTCATTGTCTTTTTTGGTATTTTATGCACTTTTTTGGGAAAATACTTGAAAATTTCAAAAATAACTCATATGATTTAAAATTGATATATAATATGTTATTATATTATACACAACAAATATAATATTATATTATAAATCACATATATTTATAATATATATTATATAACAAAAGAAAATAGCATTTATAAAGTTAATAGTCTCAACCTTGCTAGCCTTGTCATTGTTAAGTTATATCTGTTAGCCTTCAAAATTTTAAACGTTGTGAGAGAAAAGTTAGGGAATATTTGTCAGGCATATTCAATTTCAAATAGCAAGACATAATGAGTTGTTAGTGACTTATGAGTTATGACATACTTTGTCTTTTATGTCAAGTTGTGAACTCACGAGCAAAATAGTGAAACATATACAAATTGCAAAATTTGCATGCTTTACTTTATGTCACAACACTTACATGCTTTACTTTATGTCAAGTTGTCAACTCACAAGAAAAGTAACATGTAAATTATAAAATCATTAATTAATTGTCAACTCACAAGAAAAGTAACATACAAATTGCAAAATCATTAATTAATTCATTTAATATGGGTGATACGCCCATCATTAATTATATTTCCTTCTCATTTTGTTAATTGTTATTTATTATTATAGTTGAAACAACCAATCTCTTAAGTGAGATTTTGGTGATGTGAAGTACATAATGATTTGATTATGACAATAATAATTTATTTTAAAAACACTTCACACCCTTATTAAAAAATTATTTGCTTTATTTTATAATAATATATTAAAATATTGAAAAACTGAGTGCTCTTAAAAATTACAAGATGATTAAAATATTAATAACCACCCAAAAACTGTCAAAAAATTATTTATATTTGTATAATTATTTATTTACCTTCATAGTTACACAAAAAATTATTTATTTACCTCCATAGTGACTTATGACATATTTTGTCTTTTATGTCAAATTGTGGACTCACGAGCAAAACAGTGAAACACATGCAAAATTGTAAATTGTAAAATTTACATACTTTACTTTATGTCACAAGACTTACAATCTTACATGCTTTACTTTATGTCAAATTGTCAACTCACAAGAAAAGTAACATGTAAATTGTAAAATCATTAATTAATTATCAATTCACAAGAAAAGTAACATACAAATTACAAAATCATTAATTAATTCATTTAGTGTGGGTGATGCGCCCATCATTAATTATATTTCCTTCTCCTTTTGTTAATTATTATTTATTATTATAGTTGAAACAACCATTCTCTTAAGTGAGATTTTGGTGATGTGAAGTACATAATGATTTGATTATGACAATAATAATTTATTTTAAAAACACTTCACACCCTTATTCAAAAATTATTTTCTTTATTTTATAATAATATATTAAAATATTAAAAAACTGAGTGCTCTTAAAAATTACAAGATGATTAAAATATTAATAACCACCCAAAAACTGTCAAAAAATTATTTATATTTGTATAATTATTTATTTACCTCCATAGTTACACAAAAAATTATTTATTTACCTCCATAGTGACTTATGACATATTTTGTTTTTTATGTCAAGTTATGGACTCACGAGCAAAACAGTGAAACACATGCAAAATTGCAAATTGCAAAATTTACATACTTTACTTTATGTCACAAGACTTACAATCTTACATGCTTTACTTTATGTCAAGTTGTCAACTCACAAGAAAAGTAACATGTAAATTGTAAAATCATTAATTAATTATCAATTCCCAAGAAAAGTAACATACAAATTGCAAAATCATTAATTAATTCATTTAGTGTGGGTGATGCGCCCATCATTAATTATATTTACTTCTCATTTTGTTAATTATTATTTATTATTATAGTTGAAACAACCATTCTCTTAAGTGAGATTTTGGTGATGTGAAGTACATAATGATTTGATTTTGACAATAATAATTTATTTTAAAAACACTTCACAGTTCACACCCTTATTGAAAAATTATTTGCTTTATTTTATAATAATATATTAAAATATTAAAAAACTGAGTGCTCTTAAAAATTGCAAGATGATTAAAATATTAATAACCACCCAAAAATTGTCAAAAACTTATTTATATCTATATAATTATTTATTTACCTCCATAGTTACATAAAATTAATAATAATTTTTGTGATTGACTGGGCCCATAAGGGCCTCATGGGCCCGGCCCATAGTGGCGAAACGGGCTAGGCCCAGTGGGCCACGGGCCTGGCCGGGCTGGGCCCTTAGACGGGCCGGGCCGGGCGGCCCGTGGGCCGCTCGGCCCATTTGACACCTCTAGATCAAACATTGTTAATACATGATGTTAGGGGTTTGAGGCATGCCGATTTAGCAATACTCATTAATGGTTAGGTATCAAATCTTGTCATGCGATGGGCTCGGATGCCTTCTATGTGCCTTTTAAGTTAGCTTATTAGGAAATTGTGCCACATGTGAATTTCTTCTTGGTCCACGTAATACTTTTAGGTTGACTAACAGGTTAATTATTTACTTGACCTTTTATACCAAGAAATTTCATTTCTTGATTAATTATTTTAAAAAATTAAATGAACAAAAGTTATATATATATATTGATGATATCAATTGTGTGCGTATATATATATATATATATAAATGTTACCTAGACACTAAATTTTGATATATGAGGTGGCACTATGCATTAATGCATTATACATTTTTTTTAATATGATACACAATATAGTATATTAATCAACGAGTGTCATTTCAAATATTAAAATTTATCGTGCAAATAACATTTTTAATATATATATACATATATAATTGATCTATTGTTTGCATCGAACAATCTTTGGTAACCCCATGAGATGAAGGGGGGTGGGACAACACGTGCAGGAGGTGTTGCGGGGTGGTAATGGTTTACTAAGGTTGCCTGACAAGCAACATATTAATTTCGTACTCGCGCACGCACACATGGACAATTATATCATGATAACTTTTGTGTCAATCCAATTTATCACGATATTTGGCGGCCAAATTATTGTGATAATTTAGAAGCAAAAATATTTGAATTCCCGCCACTTATTCCTCTCTCTCTTCGAACGACCCAGATTGTTCCCCTCCCTCTCCCTACCGAAAATCTCTCTCTCGCTTGAAAACCTCTGCCGTGACGTCGCGGTGCTGCCGCCGTCGGTACTGACCAGCAACGATCTTCGCTTCCCGTGCGTCCCAACAGACCCAAATCCACCATTACCAGCAAGCTTATGTATGATTGCAAGGACGTGGTTTTCGCTCCTTACGGGGAGTATTGGCGGTAGATCAGAAGGATATGCATGCTCGAGCTTCCCTGCAGCAAGAGGGTCCAGTCATTTCGCGCCGTGAGAGAGGAAGAAACTGCCCTTCTGATTGAGAAGATCATGGGATCTTTCTGCTCTGCCTCTCCCTCGGTGGTGGTGGTGATGATGAGATTAATTTAACCCATAGATTCATATTTATCTCTTATATAAATCACCTGTAGATGTCTATTTATAAATACCCATATAATTCATCATATTCATTGGTTCGAGTCCCATATTTATTCTAACAGGTAAATCTAAGCTTGTAAACCGGGCGGAGGAGATCTCGACAATGGTGGAGAGAGAGAGAGAGAGAACGAGGAACACACTGGGCGGGCTTTGCCAATATTACCAGAGGTAGATTTGTAATTGCCTTGAGGAATATTTCTGTAATTTCAGTTGGGGTTGTCCACCAAATTGTCAAAGTGCTTGTCCGTATATTTCTGGCGATGACTAATGCATGCAGGATGCTTGGCAAATAAAAGTTAAAACAAATTGAGTACCACAACTTGAGTCAGTCAAGTCTATAGAGATGTAAAATCAAAATAAAACTCTCTCCCTCCCTCTCTCTCGCTCTCTAGCTACCACAACTTGGTACTCTAAATACTATTCTTTCTTTGAAGATTCGAAGTCTTTCCAGTCCAGTTGGTGGGCAATATTAAATGCATTCATTAGCTTTATACAGTTTGGATCTATAAATACCCCACCATGCACTTGAACTCGTCATCCACCAAGCCGCCATCACCACCCTTTTCTTAGATCAAATAGTTAAGAGCAATGTCATATTCCCAGGCAATTTGTTCACTTTCCATGCATCTTGCGGCCGCCATGGCTCTTCTTGTATTGGCCTCCTCTTCCTGTTCTACTGCTACTTCGATGTCCAATGATGAAGCAGCGGCTCGGTTGAGATGGAAAGCCAGCCTTCAAAACCAAAGCCAGCCTCTGCTGCCATCATGGGACGTTGGAAGCAACCAGTCTTATTGTAATTGGGCTGGAATTGCTTGCGACAACACTAGCAGCATCGCCCACATTGTCCTCAACAGCTTAGGCTTGACAGGTACACTTTTCAGTTTTAGCTTCTCCTCCTTCCCCCATCTTATCCGATTTGAGCTTCATAACAACTCATTCTACGGGTCTATTCCTGCACAGATTGGTAATCTTTCAAGACTCTATTATATTGATTTTTCTTCAAATCATTTTATTGGAAAAGTTCCATCAGATTTAGGGCGCTTACGAAACCTACAATGTCTCTATCTTCATGAAAACAACCTTTCGGGATCAATTCCTCAAGAACTTGGGATGTTGACTTTGGTTTCGGATCTTCAGCTCTCGGAAAACAATCTCACAGGCCCAATTCCAACTTCAATTTGGAATTTAACCAACTTAGTCCGTTTAAGACTTCATGAGAACCATCTTTCAGGTTCAATCCCAACTTCGATTGGGAATTTAACCAACTTAACTCTTCTATACCTTTACAGTAACCAACTTTCCGGACCAATCCCTCATTCGTTAGGAAATTTGAATTCCCTTACTAAACTGGTCTTGTTAACTAATAAACTTAGTGGCCCTATTCCTTCAGGATTAGCAAATCTTACACATTTAGAGAGATTCGCCATAAACGATAACAAGCTCACTGGTCGTCTACCTCAAAATCTATGCCTAGATGGATCACTCACAGGTCTTGGTGCATCAAACAACAGTTTAACAGGCAACATCCCCAAAAGCTTGAGAAACTGCAATAGCTTGGTTCATGTTAGGCTTGAGAACAACCAACTAGAGGGTAATTTGCAGGAGGAGTTTGGTGTACTACCAAGCTTGGAATACATGGATTTGAGTTATAATCGTTTCACGGGCAAGCTTTCTGAAAAATGGGGGCAGTCCAGGAATTTGACTAGCCTGATGATCTCCAATAATCAACTCACTGGAAACATACCGCCTGACCTTGCGGCAGCAACTAAGTTACACTTTCTTGACCTCTCTTCAAACCATCTAGTGGGGGAGATCCCAAAGAATTTGAGGGAATTGAGCTTACTATTCCACCTTAATTTGAGTAATAACAAGCTTTCAGGCAATATCCCAACAGAAATATTTGGTACACAATCCAGTTTACAAAACCTTGATCTAGCAGCAAACAACCTTACTAGTTCAATTCCAAGGGAGATAGCAAACTGTGAAAACTTACAAAACTTGAATTTGGGTGAGAATCGACTCGCTGGTGGTATTCCTTTTGAGATAGAAAAATTACAATTTCTTCAAAGCCTTGATCTTGGAGACAACAATTTAATGGGTGAAATACCATCTCAGCTTGGGAAAATGCCAAGGTTGGAGAAATTGAATCTCTCTGAGAACATGCTTTCTGGTTCCATCCCTTCCTCTTTTGGCGATCAGCCAACAAGTTTGACATCTATTGATATATCTTACAATAACTTGAAAGGTCCTCTACCGAACACCAAGGTTTTTGAAGCATATGAAGCATACAGAGGTAACGACGGTTTGTGTGGCAATCAGACGGGCTTGATACCCTGCTCATCACTTAAAGAGAGGAACAAGGTGGATAAATCCAGAACAAAAACCAAACTTGTTCTTCTTGTGGTACTTCCTCTGGTAGGGACTCTATTTCTCTTACTTGTAGTTGTTGGAATCTTTCAATTTTTTAGGAAAAGAGTAGTATTGAAAGCAGAAAGTGAGATCCAAGTCGTACAAAATGAAAATTTATTTGAAATATGGAGCTATGATGGGAAAATAGTGTATGAAAACATCATAGAAGCAACAGAGGACTTTAATGAGAAACACTGCATCGGACGAGGAGGATGTGGCACTGTTTATAAAGCTAAGTTTTCAAGTGGTTTAGTTGTTGCTGTGAAGAAGATTCATCCTTCCGAAGATGGAAATTTGGTTGATTTAAAAAGCTTTAGGAGTGAGATTTGTGCACTAACAGAGATACAACATCGTAACATCATAAAGCTTTATGGTTTTTGTTCAGATTCACGTTGTTCATTTTTGGTTTATGAGTTCTTAGAAGGAGGTAGCTTGGAAAATAAGCTCAAGAACGAGGAAGAAGCATTGAGGTTTGACTGGGGCAAACGAATGATTGCTATCAAAGGTGTAGCGAGTGGTTTGTGTTATATGCATCATGAATGTTCACACTCAATCATCCATAGAGACATATCAAGTAAGAATATTTTGTTTGATTCAGAATGTGTTGCTCACATATCTGATTTTGGCACTTCTAGACTCTTAAACGTCCACTCCTCCAATTGTACTTCATTTGCTGGGACCTTCGGATATGCAGCTCCAGGTATGACTTTTTTTTTTCAATCTTAATGCATACTACTTAATTATATGTATATTTTAATTAAATTAAATATTATTTATAGTGTAAGTCTGGTATAAATGAGGATTTTCTTATCTACATTAAAGATTGAAGTTGAAACAAACTTGAGGTAGGCACTTTTTGTCACCTTTCCTAATCTATTATTTGGATGCTTACTATTTAACAACACCTTGTTATATTTAGCTACCATGTTCTAAGTATCTTTGAACTATAAAAATTGCTAGTTAACGTTTGTTCTTTTATCTCTTTCTAATCTTTACCTTTTGTTTTTTAACCTCTTTTTATAGAACTTGCTTATACAATGGAAGTGAATGCAAAATTGGACGTTTATAGTTTTGGGATTCTAGCATTAGAGATGTTAATCGGAAAACACCCATGTGATCTTATCTCATCTCTTTCCTCTTCGTGTTTCTCGTCTGTCTCATCGCCTTCCACTTTCCGTGGCATATTATTGAAAGACGTATTAGACAATCGCCTCCCACCACCAGAGGATCAAATGGTAGAGGAAATTTTGGTTTCCACAAAGTTAGCACTTGCTTGCATTAACACCAATCCCCATCTCCGACCATCTATGAGGCAAGTTTATGTGGAGCTATCAAAACAGAGGCCATCTTTTGAGAGTTCATTCCACACAATTGCTTTGGATCAACTCCTTGATATGAAATGTATTTAATTGGCCCCATTTCCCTTTGCAGTTTGACCAAGTCTCTAGATAAATATATCATATCTTATGATTTGTGGTTAATTTTTCTTAGTTCAATAAAAGAAAATTGCCCTTTCTCCACAAAAAAAAAAAAATTGTATGTATATATATATATATATATATATAAAGCTAGACTTCTTTATTGGTTTTCGCTTTTTGTGTGTGGTTATTTTAGGGACTAATATTAGATGTTCACTATTTAAACACTAAATTAGTTGGGGCATGTTCTGTTAATTAAGTTTACAAATCCTTTTTTAAGTTTAGATCTTATTAAATTTAAAAATATTTAAAAATGCCCAATTAGGTATTGCTCCAAATATACAAATTTAATGTGGTTCGATAATATGCTTGCATCATGGTGCAGAAGAAATAATAGAATAGAAAAGAGAAACTATTGCTCGCAGCACAAGAAAGAAAGGAAGAAGTTGAATGGCCTTGTTTTGGCCAAGCATGGTTTTGAGGAAGCACGCCATGTGCTCGTGTATCTGGCATCAGGATTTTCTTCTCTCTTTCCTTTTATTGTGTTTTGCTTGTTTGTTTTGTGCCGATGTGGGATGTTTGGTGTTTTTGTGCCTGAGGTATGCCCTAGTGTAAGCTATAGGTGCTTTGTGGTGTGTTTAATTTAATTTTTACTTATAAAAATTTTTTTACCCATTTAATTTTCAGAATCTCAATGAGATTCTTGAATATGCCAACTCTAAAATTATACAAGTTATATCTTTGACATACTTGGGGTTGTATTTGTTGACCTTAAGGGTAAAAGCTCTATTCATGTTTTTTATGATAACAAAAATATTTTAAAATTTATTTTGAATGAATATTTTGCATTTTTGATAAGGGCCTTTTGGTAGTCTCCTAAAAAATAAAATTGCTAAATTAAAGTATATAAATAGGTAACTAGTGCGTGAGACTAGTCGACTGAAGTTGATGAGCGTCTTAAGATTGAAATTAATAGGATTACAAGTAGTCAACTAGTAATCATAATTAGTCGATTAGAGTAAAAAATGAAAACAGTAAGTCACCTAGTTAATTAGGACTAATTGACAAAAGATTTATGGAAACTCATGCTGGTACAAAATAAACAAGAAGCCAACTAGTTGTTCACCGTTAGTCAACTAAAGTTTTGACAATTAAATCCAAGTCTTTTCATAGAAAATTTAGTTAACTAGTGACGATCTACTAGTTAACTGAAATGTAACCTCCAAAATTTATCTTTAAAAAGAAAGAACATAAACTTGCCAAAGTTGAACCTTTATAAAACTTTTATATTGTTTTGTTGATTGATCTTTCATCTTATATCAATAGAAGTATTTCAATTCAAAACATTATCCATTTGCAAGATAAATGAGCTATAGAGTTCTTACATTTACTTCTTTATATTTAGCGATCAAGGCTTTATAAATTGGATTTTATTTTATATTTACTCACTTGTGAGTGAGAAGATTCTCATTTTTGTGCCAGAAAATTGTTCTTGCCACATGAAGTGCTGTTGATAGGCAAGGGATAGTATAGAGTTTTTTTAAAGATTTATCTTTAAAAGAGAGAGAACATAAAGTTGCAAAAGTTGAACCTCTATGGTACTTTTATATTGTTTTGTTGATTGATCTTTCATTGTTGATATACAACGAAAGTATTTCAATTCAAAACATTATCTATTTGCAAGGTCACACTAATGCACTTAAAACTTGCACATCTTACTTTGGTCATTTCCAACCTCATCACTTTACTACTTGTGCGCACTTAGGCCATCATCTAGGCCACTCTTGGAGTCTTTAACTATAATACCTCACAAGCGCAGAGAAAGGTAGCATATATCGATAATAAGTAAGGAATGAAACAACACCAGTTGAATACCTTTTGTGCTAAATGTAGACAAATAATTCCTGAGTTAAACATGCTTGAGCTGGAGAAGTTTCAGGATAGGTGACCCTTGGAAAGTTCATGTAGACCCATCAGGGTAAGTTATTTCGATCTTTTCTATCGCTCGATGTGGGATGTTACACTAACAGACCCAAAGACAAAACAATCCAACTTTGAGTTGAATTACTAAATTTGATTAGGATTTTCTCTTATAATTAAGGGATAAAATCAATCACAATTTGAATTTGTTTCCTACAATCCAACGATCACTATGAACTCAATAAATTTAGAATAAACTCCTTCTCGTGAAACTTAAAAGATGGTCTTGGAGACGAGCCAAATTTCTTCTAACTAGTATAAGATTACTCTTCCTAAACAATATGTAAGAAGGAAATTTAATCTTAAATGAATAATTATCTCTAAACTAATATAAATAGAGAAAGATCTTCATTCTAGGATAAGATTCTCAATTCTAATTTGTAATTACTTTATTTTCTTTTACTATTGCTCCACATATGACATAAATATTAGGGGTATTTAGTACAGAAGAAGTTTTTTGAATTCTGAGAATATTAGAGCAACTCCAACGGGAGTTGCCATCCGGGGTGTCATCCCCGTAATTGCTGAAATGGCACCCCGAAATAGAAATTTTTCACTCCAATGGGAGTGGCATATGGAGTTACAAAATGACAACAATCCTCTTGCGATGCCATTTTTACAACCGCTAGAGAGAGAAAAATGGAGGTTGCATTTGTCAACGGTACAAAATCCAACGACTATTTTTACCTAAAATAGGGGAAGTGAGACAGAGCAAGAGAGAACCAGAGGCAACGATCGACCAGCAAAGTAGTGAGCGAAGAAGGGCCAAAGGCGGCGAGGGAAAGGCCTAGGGTGAGGCGGCGAGCGACGGAGCGAGAAGAAGGCAAGGGTGAGTAACAACGAACGACCGAGCGAGAAAAAAATAAAGTGGAGGCTGCAACCTGCAAGGGCGAGGGAGAGGCGGTGACTTGTGAGGGCATAGGGAGAAGCGGCGGTTGGTGAGGGCGAGCCGCAAGGGCGAAAGGGGCGAGTTATGGAGGGGTAGAAGGCAAGAGAGGCGCAGAGGAAGGGATGAGGAAGGTTCTGGAGGCATGTGTTATATATATATATATATATAATTGTTTTTTAGTTAATCAATTATTAATTATATATATAAATATTTTTATTTTAGTTAATTGTTAGAATTTAAATTGATTATTTTAGGCTAGAATTATATATTTTGATTATAATTTAAAATAAATATTTTAGTTAATTGTTAGAATTTATTTTAATTTATTATTTTATGCTCATTCTTTAAATTGATTACATTTTAATTTAAAATTTTAATTATATTTTTTAATAAAAAATATTAAAATGACACTCTTATTTGCAACCTACCATTGGAGTAGATGTAGAATTCAGAAGTGACATAACACTATTTAAGGTTACAAATTGATAATTTAGCACCCCAAAATAGCAACTCCAGTTGGAGATGCTCTTAGGTTGAGAATCTACATTTTCAACCTAATATGATCCCATGTTTGATACAATATTTTTTTAAAAAAATATTGAGAAAATAGTATTTTTGATATTTATTTTTAATCAACATTTCACAAAAAGATTTTCATGGGAGGTGGGAATATTGAATTTCCATAAACCAGGAAAAGTTTTTAACAAATAAAAAGACTAAAACATCCATTATCCTCTTATAATCTCATAGCCCTTTCACGATTATTTTCACTATAGCTTCCTTTAGAGTTGGCAAATGGGTCGGGCTGCCTCCCAGCTCAGGCTGGCCCGGTATTGTAGCAAACAGGTCGGGTCGGGCCAGTGGTTTGTGGCCCATGACACTGGCCCGGCCCAACCCACCAAAAACTTTTCAATAATAAATTTTTGTATTTAATTATGCACTCCGACCTGGCCCACCTTAGCCCGTTTATTAAGGGCCATAGGGTCGTGCTAGGCCCCTATTTCCTATTATCTGGCCTTGCCCACAAAATGGGTGGACCAAACAAAAGGCGGGTCGGCCAGCGAGAGGCAGGTCGGCTTAGCCCAACCCGCCCATTCGCCATCTCTAGCTTCCTCCTTACAAACATATATATTATGTATATAATATATTATACAAACATATAAAATGTGTATATATATACACACATATTCATACAAATAAATATATTATGTATATACACACACATATATATATATAATGTGTAAAAAAAATGACGTTTTTAACTTTCTAAAGAGGCTGTGGGTCTCAATATTTTATATACTATAAGGAATTTATCATTTTTAAATAAAAAAAATCAAATAATGGTAATTTTGCAAAAATAACATGGATTCTCAAGAATGTTGCATTAAACCAAATATAAAAATGTAAGATTTTCAAAAAAGAATACCTAACATTTATGAGAATGTTTAAAGCAAACCAAATATAGAATTACATAAATTTTGGAATCAAATATTCCCAAAAATATTCTCAAGAATAAAAAATTCTCAAAAATTTTAAAACGTCTCTTGTACCAAATGTCTCGTTAGAGTGATTTTTCTAGCAACATCCAAGACAATACAAAAGATGGAGATAAAAGGCTATATAAGGCTGTATATCAGTACAACAATGAAGAAAACCTAAAAAATTATAAATAAACGAAAAAGACAATAAAAATAGCTGTTAGTGAAGTAAGGTCAAAAGCATATGAGAATCTATATAAACGACTTAATACAAAAGATGGAGAAAGAGATATAAATAAATTAGCTAAAACAAAAGAAAGAAAAACATGATATCTAAACCAAGTGAAATGCATAAAAGATGAAAATCAAAATGTATTAGTGAATGAGAGAGCAATTAAAGAGAGATGGAAGGAGTATTTCACAAAATTATTCAATGATGGTGGGGACATAAGAGTTAGGTTGGGACATCTTGGTAACTTCGAAGGGAACGTGAGTTATACATTTTATTGACACATAAGTTCAAAAGAAATAAAACAAGCATTAAAAAGTATGAAAAATCATAAGGCGGTGGAACCGAATAATATACCAATAGAATCATGGAAATGCATGGGAAAAGAGAGCATTTCCTGGCTAAGGAAATTATTTGACACGATCCTTAAATAAAAAAAGATGCCAGATGAGTAGAGGAAGAGTACTTTGGTTCCTATATACAAGAACAAATGAGATGTTCAAAATTGTAAAAATTACAGAGGAATTAAGTTAATGAGCCATACCATGAAACTCTGAGATAGAGTAATAGAGCAGAGGCTCAAAAAAGAAAGAGACTTCTCAAAAAATCAATTTGGTTTCATGTCTAGTAGGTCAACAATGGAACTTATATACCTACTGAGGCGCCTAATGGAAAGGTGTGTAACGCCCCATTTTTTGAGTGAGTTAAAACTTAGGACAATTCTAAGATAATAATTTTTTTTCATATATAAAACTAAGACTAAACCATATAATTACTCTTATCCATCCCAAAATTTTCATTCATTTATCTCCAAGGAAAATCATCATAAATATCAAATACGGAAGCTAGAATTGAACCTAACATCATAACATTAATTATAAATCAGTTCTTACATCAAGGGAACATATATTTCTCAACATAACTTAATACATAACATAAATTCTCAACTAATATTAACCCTAAATAGGGTTCTACATCATCATTCCTCAAAGCGTTCAAAATTCTAAGTAGCAGAACTCAAATATATGAGCTACATAACATACATTCAACTTATCATATGACTCATCATGCACTTTTCTAAGTGTCATTTCATGTCTCATTCATCCTCATTTCTGCTACAATCTCTATCTGAAACATTTGAATATTCCAGGGGCAAAGCTCAAGTTAGATGATGAATCATCTAAGTAAGGAAAACAAAGCTTTTAATGCTCATGTATGTATACAATGCATATAATATCATAACTCTCATGTTTGGATCGATTACACCTTAAGATTACCCGCCATTTTTTCAGTTTCCTTGCCAGACCGAGGTGTATGGGTGCACCCTTGGCAAAGCAACGAAGGCAGTACCTAATCCCAAACCCATGCAACGTATGACTGTGAATCTCATCGTGCTCATATGCATCTATCATCATCAAAAAATGTAAATGCAACATACGTGATGCATAACATACCATGATATGTCAACATGATAACTAAAGCTTTCATGAACTGAGTTTTGTATTGGAAAACGCTTCCAAGTCATTTTCATAAATTAAGTCAAATTGAGTAGTACCACTTACCTTACAAAAAGATAATTTTGCCCTTAGCATAATTTTACCTCAAATTCGCGTTAGACTTCCAATCGTACTCAATTATGAATCTTGACGTACTCTTGGCATCATAATTACTTAAAAAAAAAATTAGATTTCTAATTTTCTTAATTTCTCCTATTTCCTCATATTATTTCCTCAAGATTATGAAATAAATACTTTCTCATAAAATTTTCTCAATTTCTCTTCACAATAATTCCTAAAACAATATTCCTAATCTCTAAAAATTTCTTCATAATTTTCAGAATCCATGTTCTATTTATTTTTCATTTTCTCTTAGATTTTCAAGCATTTATTGCCTAAAAAATCCATAATAAATACCAATCATGCATTTCTCTTCCAATTTCATCATCAACAATTCTAAAATATCATTCTCATATTTCTGAAATTTTTGAAAAATTTTCGAAGATAACTCACATTCCCGCGGAGAGATTTAGTATTCTTCTATACTGCAACGAAGTCTCAGTTTACGTATCCAACGACGTCTTCTACCACAAATTTTTACAAGAACTACTAAACCCAGCTTATAGGATTTTTTAAAAAAATTTTGGTATTTTTCTCTATATTTTGTTTTTCCTATTTTCTTTCTTTCTCTTTTTTCAAATCTCTATCTCACTCTCAAATCTTTTTTCTTACAACCTTCCTATATCTAATTTAAGTGCTCAAACCTTTAAAGTTTCCTCTATTTATAGAAGGTTGAATTAAGCTTAGCATAATTGTAGTGACCCACTATCTTTAATTATTTTGTCATCTTTTCTTAATTATTTTTTTACTAAATCTCACTCATAATCTTTAATTATTTGTCCACACCCTACTTTATCTCCTACATTTCTTAATTATTTCACCCATTATCTTTGATTATTTGTCCACATCCTACTTTGTCTCCCACATTTCTAAATTATTTCATCCATTATCTTTAATTATTTTGTCACACTTTCTAATTAGTTTTCACTAAATCTCACCCATAATCTTTAATTATTTGTCAACACCCTACTTTTTCTCTCATATTTCTTAATTATTTCACCCATTATTTTTGATCATTTGTCCACACCCTACTTTGTCTCCCACATTTCTCAATTATTTCACCCATTATCTTTAATTATTTTGTCACATTTCTGAATTATTTTCTACTAAATCTCACCCATAATCTTTAATTATTTCTCCACACCCTACTTTGTCTCTCACATTTCTCAATTATTTCACTCACTATCTTTAATTATTTTATCACCTTAATTATTTTTCACTAAATCTTCTTTTAAATAGATTATTCTTTCATTTAGTTCATTAATTTTAAGCCAACTTTCTTAGCCTACTTAGTCTAAGCCCATTTACTTAGTCTTTCCTTTTTTTCAACTAAGCCCACTAGCTCTAAGTCCATTTACTTAAACTTTCGTTTTTCAACTTAGTCCATTAACTCTAAGTCCATTAGTTTTCTCAATTATAATCTCTAATGGATGTTAAAAATATTTTAAATATAAAAAATTTAATTATTTTTATTCTCAAAATACTAGGATATTACAAAAGGTATCATGATCATTAGAAGGACTTGCATATGGTGTATATAGATCTAGAAAAGGCCTATGATAAGGTCCCTAGAGAAGTATTATGGAGGGTTTTAGAGAAGAAAAGAGTTTGAATGACTGATATACAAGCCCTTAAGGACATGTATCACGGTGCAGAGACAAGGGTCAGAACATGTAGAGTGGATATTGAATCGTTTAAAATTACAATGGGACTGCATCAAGGTTCTGCACTAAATCTATACTTATTTGCTTTAGTAATAGATGAACTCACTAAACACATTTAGACAGAGATTCCATGGTGTATGCTATTTGCAGATGACATAGTGTTGATGGATGAAACAAAAGAGGGAGTGAACACTAAGCTTGAGTTGTGGAGAAACAATTTAGAATCTAAGCTATTTAATTTAAGTAGAAAGAAAACGAATATATAGAATGTAAATTTAGTAAGAATGCAAGAGTAGAGGATGTTGGAAGACCAAATAATACAAATAAAAGACAATTTTCGATATCTGGGCTAAGTGATTCAAAAATATGGAGAAATTCACGAGGATGTCATGCATAGAATTAAGGCAGGTTGGCTAAAATGGAGAAATGCATCGGGAGTGTTATATGATGGTAAAATCCCATTAAAACTGAAAGAAAAATTTTATAGGACAGCTATAAGACCAATTTTGTTGTATGACTCAGAATGTTGGGCAATCAAATACCATCATGAGCAAGAGACGAGCGTAGTGGAGATGAAGATGCTAAGATGGATGTACGACCATACAAGAAAAAATAAAATTAGAAATAACGTAATCCGTAATAAGGTAGAAGTAATGCCAATCATGGAGAAGATGAGAGAGATTAGACTAAGATGGTTTGGTCATGTGAGAAGAAGACCAATAGATGCTCATGTGAAAAGAGTTGATGAAATAGAACAATTAGTCAAAAAAAGAGGTAAAGACAGATTCAAAAAGACTTTTGGAAAGATAAGTTTGATATGAAGTGTATGGGACTAAATAAAGATATGACAAAAGATAGAAATACATCAAAGTGTAGAATTCATGTAACCTACCTCATATATTGAAATAAAGGCTGGATATGTTGTTGTTGTTGTATCCAAGACAATCTCATTATTCTTTCCTTTGTAGCAATCTAGTCTGGAGATTTTGAAGTTAAGCATTCGAGCAACTTAATGTGGTTTCTGAGCAAATATATTAATGATCTATTTCTTTGCATCATCAGGCACATACCTAGGCACGTACCTGATTAGACTTTTTATTCAGTTCTTGCCTTTAGATTTTTTTGACAATTTCTTCTTTTTCTTCTTTGTAGTTGGATTTCTTCTTCTTTATCAACACGTACTTGATCGAATATGATTTTATAAAATAAATAAAAAATGTTATTTTAAATTAAGATATAAGAATTGTAAAAATAAATTTCAACATAGTATGATAATAATTAATAAATTTACAGATATATTAAATAACCTTATCATGCAAAAGCAACAGCATCATACAATTAGAAACTATTTATACAATAATAAACATAAATTTGTGATGAAAATAAAATAAAACTCAAAATAAAATGCTAAATTAAAATTTAAAAATTACAAAGATTATCCATATCTGTACTAACAAAATGATAAATGATATTTAAAAGTAAAAATCAACTCAAGCCAACATTCGAAGTTGAACTCCGATCACAAAATATTTTATATCAAAATTATTGTGTCATAGACAAAAGTACATTAAAAGATAAAAAAAGCCCATAATAACTCTTTAGACTAAAAGGTGTAAATTTTCTTGAAAAAAGAGGGGTTCAGCACAACGTGCAAACTAGATAACTCTGACATTCGAAAATCCCTCCCAAAATTCTACAAAAATGATAAGCAATTATTCATAAAGAATTCTATTTTTAAAAAGATTTTGAAATTTTGGGATAAATATCATCTATAAGAATCTTAATCCTAACGAATTTCAAAATATCAAGATAGACATTATCTAAAAGAATCATAATCCTAAAGGGTTCTAAAATATCAAGATAGATGTTATATATAAGAATCTTAATCTTGGGTTATTTAGCATTACTCTATACCCCTTTATAAATAAGCAATAACTCATTACTAAAAGGATACATCTATAATACTAGTTTTAATACTGTCTTCATCATTTTTAGTATCTGACTTAAGTATCGGAGTATTTGCGTGGAAACCTCCCAGCACTTTCTGACGGTTTTCTTTCTTGCAGACTCAGGCGCCTAGACTACGACATTTCCAATAAAATAAATTTATTATTATATCTTTACAACAACAAAAACAAAGAAAACAAAAAGGCTTTATAAAAATGCATTATCCCAAGGTTTTCTAGCATTAAAGCACACACATACATATCGACACAATATAAGTCCAATTATTGCCACATGACTTACATAAATTTGTAGATAATATTGAGACACATAAATTTTTTTATTAAAATAAAATAGAAGAAAATATATAATGAAGACCTATATTAGATTGACCAATACAACCACCGTTCCCTCTTATGAAACAAACAAAATACACAATACGCCCAAACCCCAAATAATTAAGGTAAGTGAAAACAACATAAGCACAATAAGAGCCTGTCAGGGCCCGTTCCCGGATTTTTCCCGCTAGCATAGGAAGTCCGAGAGAAGGTTCATTCAAGATGGATACAGATACTCAAATTTTTTAAAAAACATTATTTTTCGAATTTGCTCACTAACAATAGGAACCAGAATAAATTACATAATATTCAACACATTATCATCTTGGGCTTACCGCCCAAACATTTTCAAAATAAAAGGGCACTAAGGCTTTTAAAAAAAAAATACATAAGCCTTCTAATTCTTGCCCTCAACATTCACCCACGAATCTTTGAGGCCAAGACATCTCTTTGTACACATCTAATCTGAACTCGCCCAAAAAATATCTATCTTCCATTACCTGGAATGAGAAAAGAAACGACGTGAGCCACGAGGCTCAGCAAGTATATGGCAAAGGAAGAATCCATAAAATGATAAATGAAGGCATGAATAATTCAGAAACAAAGAAAAACCATTACCCAACATCCAAATACCCATTGGGTTCATGCCTTCTAGACTGGACAACAACATCCTCAAAGAATTATACTTCCTTTTGGTTCATCAACCCATATTTCAAAGTGAGTCATAAGGCTCAACAAGTAAATATATATATAATACCGGAAGCACGAATGGAGGAATGGATACAAAATAAAGTACACCTGACTCCCCAATACAATTTAAACCCATCCTTGAATTCTCCTTAATAAAGCCATTCTATAAGCAACAATATGCCACAACAAATGAAGCAATAGGATTAAGGCATGGAAAAATTCAAAGTGGAATAGATCTGACTTCCCAAGTACGGGTAGCATTTCCTATTTAGTTCCCATCAATAAAATCATTCCCATGCCATTGCCATTATGCATTTTATGCATCGATTCATTTCTCATGAATACATAAATCTTCATACTTCACATTATGTAACGTCCCGAGTTTTTGTAAATCTTGAAAAATAAATAATAGCTGGTTGAAAAATCTTGAAATATTTAATTGTGGTGTTTTGAAGAAATGAAAAATTAAAGAATTAATTATTTTTGGAAGCAATTAAGGAAATATTGAAAATTGGAGCAAAAGGTAACTTAAAAATAAAATGGATGGCATTATGAAGCAAGGGAGTGGCTGGCCTAGTGGTGGAGTGCTTGTGTGCACGTGGGGGGAGTGGGGGGTTAAACCCTCGCGTGAGCAAAAGCCGGCTGGGAATTTTTATTCCCAACCAGGCGCCAAACGGTGTCGTTTCGAGAGCAAAAAGGCGCCCAGCGCGCACGCCATGCGCGAGGCCACGCAGCTGCGCGGCCCTCTTGGCCGTGCCAAGTGGAAGCCATGCGCTGCCTGCTGTTTCCTCTTCCAATTTTGTCCGCCACAGCTCAAAATCACTCCACATTTTGCTGCAATTGCCTTAGGAACTTGGAAGAATATCAATAATTTTGTTCCAATAGCAGACTACCTAATTATAGCATGAAATGATAGAAATTCTCAGTGAAGAGTAGTATAAATAGGGGGTCTAGAGAGCAATTGAAGGACGTCAAATTGAGAAGAACCAGAGCATTGAGGTATGCTCAATTCAAATCTATTATGTTATTAGTTAATTGATGATTTGATTAGTGAGATAGTGTATTTGTTTAAGCTAAAATCTATTCTAATTAGTTAATTTAGTTAGTTAGTTAAATTAATTAGTAATTAGTTAATTTAATTATTGGCTAGTTAAATTAATTAGTAAGGAATAATGTTTAAGTTAGTTAATTAGTTTAGTACATTGTGGATTCAATAGTCAATAAATTTAATTATGGGTTGACCTTGCTTTGAAAATATTTTTAGGAAATTATGCGTGTCAACGGTGCGAGTTATCAAGTGGCACGTAACTCGA
The DNA here is from genome assembly GCA_036245055.1 of Diospyros kaki. Taxonomy (NCBI): domain Eukaryota; kingdom Viridiplantae; phylum Streptophyta; class Magnoliopsida; order Ericales; family Ebenaceae; genus Diospyros; species Diospyros kaki. The sequence goes on from BSEG01000016.1 coordinate 41,046,483, forward strand.
GGTAAGGGTTTAATATGCTCAGTGTGTAAATTTCTTTTGTCATGACTTGCATAAGATATTGAGGAAGTGACTAGGCATGAGACAGTGGATTGTTGATCATGAGAGTCCTAGGATGGGGTCATAGATGGAACCACTAAGGGCCACCTAGAGCCTGAGATAGGTGCGGTGGACAGGCTTGCATGCATGTTACACTTCATTTTTATCTGTGATGCCATGCTTAATAATTTACTGCATTGCATATTACCTTTACTGGGTCCTAGGACTCATCCCTTTCATTCCCACTAATCACACAGATAGTTCGGGGTCCGATAAAGGGAAGGCGATGTACGCCGAAGACCAGCAGAACAAGGAGAATGACAACCCATGATAGGAATATGATCTAGTAACTCGTGTCTGTCATGTAATTATTTTAAAAGTTGTGTTAAACGTTGTTGGTATTTCCTAGTTGGACTTATTACTTTTAATGAGCTTTGTGTGAGTAAATTATGCTACACCTTAATTGCAATTTATCCGCTCATAAGGCGCAGGTCAGATTCAGGACTCGAGTGTCCTTCCGCTGCAAATGAGTTTTAGACCTCGAGTCCTCGATGGCTGGAGGCGGCGAAACCTGGACCCCACCCAGGGCGCCCACGTTATTTTATCCCCCCTGTTGTTAGGGCATAGTCGACCTCCGGAGTGGGACCTACTGACGTTACAGTGACACCCTGTAGTGGGGATGGGGCGTCACACATTGGCTCTCAAGCCCTTTATTCACATTAGCTCTCAAAGCCATTTATTCACATGCATGAATGCATACATATATATACAAAATCAATTTGCCACTCATTAGCTCGAGCATAACCTACCGGGTTTATGGCCACCTCACCTGCATCAGGTGTTGTTTTAGGATATCCTTTTCTCTCCCATATGCGGAATATAGCCGCCGCACCAAAATAATAGCAATAGGGCGCAAATCATAATGCCATGCAATGCTCATGGAATCTCACACAAGTATATCATACATGCTTCATTATAAAAATGTACACATCATGACTGTAACAGCCCACTTCTTCAGGGCGTGTTATACCTTAGGAAAATTGGGTCTTATTTTTTTTTTTAACTACGATGCATCCGAAATTTCCTAAGGCCTATCTAGTGTTTAATTTACACACCAGAGATAAATACAATTTACAAAGCAAAAGCTGAATCGAACCTGCTCACGGTAATGCATATAATAATAATTGGACATGACATTCATTATAAAGTTAATTCATAAGCGTCTGACAATAAATACAATGTACATAATTCTTAAACTATTCATATTACAACATGGCATGGCTCATTTCCTCGTTTCTTAACGTCTCGCGTCATTACACATCTTCAACCTCGATAACATCACTGCAAGTCCCGACTGGAACGTTGAATGTTCCAGGGGCGAACCCAAGTTAGATGATGAACTATCTAAGTAAGGGTACAGAATGCTATGTCATGAGTGTATGCAATGTCTTTCATCGTAGGTGTCAACTGCACTCCTTGAACTATCTACCAATCTTACGGCCCCTTTTTCAGAGCCGGGGTATCTGGGGGTACCCTTGGTAGCGGTGCTAGTTCGTACTCCCTACGGCCTCATATGCGTGTGATCAACAATATCAACGTGTATTTATGCATTTCATAATCATGTATGCAATCTACGTGATAGATACATATCAAGACATGTCAATATGATGAAACATTTTTGAGAAACATAAATCACTTGTAAACCAAGCATTTTTCATAAAACTAACCTTAATTGAGGAGTACCACTTACCTTCTCAAACTTATCGAGCCACCTTGATGTTCGTGCCTTGCCTCGATTTGCGTGCCAACCTCAAAATTTGCATGACTCTCTTCAACTTCAGCCCCAAAGTATCCTTAACTCAGCATCTCCGATTTCCTCGATGTGCGTGCCATATTCTCGAAATGCGTGCCCCGGGCCGTTTTGTCACCAATATCTCCAGCTCGGTGCCGCGGCTGCCATGGCCGCGGCCCACCTTCTTTCAAGCTTTCTCTCTCTCTCTCTCTCTCTCTCTCTCGGATTGCTCGGACCAACTTGATCTCTCCCTCTCTCTCGCATCGCTCGGCCACTGCTCTGCAACTCTCTCCTTACTTCTTGCCATTTGCTTCTATTAATCTCTATTTATAGGCCCATGCCCTGCCTTGGCTGCTACTCCACATTAATTGCACATTAATTGCTCCAAATTTCAGACGCCACCTATCCATATCTTTTACAGAATTCTCGTGGCCATAATCTTCCCATTATGCCAATTCTCGAATGGAAAATCATTGTTGTGGCATTGAATGAGCTTGCAGGGAATGGCCTCATATGTACGCCAATATACATATTGTATATATATATATAACTATATATTAAACTAGAAAAGTTACATATTCTAAATTTAAAATTTATTCCTATTTTACTTATAAAATACCCTAATTACAAATATGCCCTCAAACACTGAATTAAGTTGTATTATAATATTGAAAATCTAAAATTAATAACTTTAAAGTTACTCGATAATGACGATTTTGCCCCAGTGTTCTTACCGAGCTATCGTTTCATCCCGGAACCACTGAAAGGTTGTTCGTTAAGCAAAATCGGAGCCCCCTTAGGGTTTCGTTGATTTTTCAGGAGTCCTCTACGACAATTCGATTTTACAGCCTAATTAGCAGCTGTATTTTAGCTGTACCGAAAATTGTTCTGAATTCGATTTCTTTTGGTACCATAAATCCTATATCAATACACTCGTTGAAACCATATAATTTTTCTTAGATAATTTCACTCCGAGGCATTCCCTGTAGTTGATTTGGTACTTGAAATTGCTATAAAACCAACTTTTTGGTGTTCTAAACTCATTGAAATTACGTGTCAACCTCTTTTACACATGGGGTATTACAATGACCATCATGCACATTTAAACGTTCCAATAACATATTCACCCATGAGCCCATGCATGCACATACGCATATCTTCAATCACCTCCTAGTATTTTGGAGGGTTGAGTGATGCTAGAAAGAGTAATTCACAACAACTTAGGTTAACAATTATGCTTAATTTGGATTAAGGAAAGCCTTGAACCACTCAAATTATCACCAAAATATATGATATTATATATCAAATTAAATCCCTCGAAGTCTAGTTTATGACTCTTCAAACGGATTGCAATTCCGAGTTCTATATCAAAAGTTATGGTTAAAATAGTGCAACATGCACAGTGTTGAAAAAAGTTGATTAGTCGACTTTTAGAAGGCATTAGTCGACTAAAGCTTAGTCGACTTAAGAAAATGCTTAGTTGACTTATACTTAGTCGACTCATAAAGGCCCATTAGTCGACTAGACCGTGGCTGGCACCGAAAACATGCAAAAACAGGCCTCCGATGAGTCGACTAAGCCCCAAAAATAGTCGACTCATCACCCACAAACACACCAAATGACCCCAAAACACCCCTAAACAATCCCAAAACAAACCATAGCTAATCTCCTACCCCAAAGTTTCCATTCCAATAAATAAATATGGGGAAAACAAGCCCCAAGGAGACCAAGAACAAGACTCAATGAAGCCATTAAAAGAAATCCATATGTTTTTTGAAAAAAGTTGGAAACAACCAACCCAACTCAAGCTTCAAAGCACTACTTTAAGACATGAACATATAATGTTGCAACAAGATATAAGAAACAAAGAAGGATGCTTGCACCAAAATAAAAATATGAGTGCAAAACGAACTTGCCTTGAAAGATGCCTAAACCAAAGAAAAGAAAAAGCCTCCTTAGCTACAACCTTAAAGCTCCTAGCAACAAGAGAAATATAGAAGAAGAAGAAGTTTCTACTGAAAGGGAAGAAGAAAGAGGAAGGAAAGAATGGAGAAAGAAGCAAAAGAAGAGAAAGCATGAGGGAAATGGGTTGCACGTCCATCCCAACCACCCTCATTTGCAATTTTACCCTTTTGCCCACCTTGCACACTCACACAAATTCAAAATATCCAATGCCCATTTTTGAAAATTTCTCATTTCATTTTTCATTTCTTTTCCATTTATTTCCTTCAACTTATATAAATGCATGGCCCAGACCCAAATCATAGGCCCAATGGCAACCCAATCCATTTCTTTATTTCTCCTCTTTTCATCAATTATGATAATAACATTTATAATTTTATTCACATAATTTACTTACATAAATTTGCCTCATAAAAAATATTTTCCCCATTTATTCTAATAAGGCAAAATTTTCAATGCTAAAAAATAAAATACCCATAACGTCTAGGCCCATTAACAAGTCGTTATAAAGCCTCTTCACCATCAATGTATCATTTAATGAATCCAAGTAGATATGTTAAATGGCTGGCTAGGCCCAAGTCCATCATTTGACCCTTGTTTAATGATTTAGGCAAGTTTAACCCATTAATGGAATAGGTCGAGCTTGGGCCATCTTATTTACCAAACCAAGGGCTCGGCTCAACCCATGAACATGTTGATGAGGGTTTCAGCACTTGAAACCCATTTAGGTGATAATGAAAAATTCAAATGACTACACGAAAAAATACAATTTTAAGGGTGTAATTTAAGTTATGTATCTTTCTTTCTTTCTCCACCTGAACAAGGAAGAAAGTTCGGGGTTTAGGGTTTGGTTTGTGTAGAGAAGACAAAAGCAAGCAGGCAAAGCAATTGATATTTGAGATTATGGTGTTAATAAAATGGGAGATCTTTTCACTTTCATAGTTTCGTTAATCTTTTAGCTCTTTCAAAATATAAAGATTACAAGAAAAAAAATGATATTTTCTAATAATTAGTTCTCAATTAAAATTTTGTTTTATCTTCAAATTATTATACTTTGTAATTCTTAAATACTCATAAATTTTCTTCTTAAATAATTGCACGTAGAGGCAAATTCTGGATTTTTTAGTGAAATTATAGGTTGCATATATTGAAAATCTTAATTGTTTAATAAAAAGTTAAAGGAATGAGAAAGTTAATAAGATAGAATAATTATCACTTGAATTATTAAATCTTTAAATTTGAAATTTTCACTTTCATAGCTTCTTATATCTTTCATCTCTTTCAAAATATAAAGATTACAAAAAAAAGAAGAAGATATTTTATAATAATTAGTTCTCTTTCAAAATATCCAATGCTTGATTAGTATGATTGACTCTCAACACTGAGGAGTCACAATCCAAGACACTTGCATATTCCAATGTTTGATCGACTTGATATTTTATGATCTTCATATATTTGGGGCATGCATGATCAAATGGTTGAGATCAAAGCATGCCATCTGCAGTTTGATCAAAATGGTTACGGTCATTTTAATACGTAATTAAGACTCAAGACCCTAATGTCAATGTCAAATTAGCTTCTACGGAAGGCAATTTGGAGAGCGATAGAAAGGTCGCTTTTCCTTTGGTATTGGTTTTGCAGGGCCTAGTTGCCACGACTTGACTCCATTGTCTTGGTTGATTGCTTTTATTTTTAAAAGCTTCAAAAATAAAAGCTTAACGAAACAGGCCTTAAGTCTTCTTAACATTAACAGTGGCTAGGCGGCTATCTATCTTTCTATCATCGCCAAATTCCACATCTTTCTCATTGGCCAATTACTAACAGCTAGCTAGCTAGCAACGGTACATATTTCCAGCTTGAAGATGAATACTGAAACAAAGATGGTATCTAGATATGGAATTTTGGAGTTTCAAGTGTCATAAGAAGCATAAAAATTTCGTCTCCAAGTAACTATTCGTATCCATAAATAACAACCAATATGCACAAAAGTATACAGTTGGAATTCTCCTCACCGATTGGGGACGGCATGAACTTCCACGGCGGGGTACGATGCACCCACAACTTGGTACTCCAAATATTGATCTTTCCTTGAAGATTCCAAGTCTTTCCAATCCAGTTGGTGGACACCGTGGCTGACACGGCTTCGCGCGTGTCCGACATTTTAAACCGGCATCTCAGACATATATGAATACGACATGGAGTTATTTTAAAAGTTTTTACAAAAAGTTGGGGTAATTTTTTAAAATAGCCTTTTAAAAATTAATAAAAAAATATTTAAAAAATTTATTCTTATTTTTTGAGATGTAAAATTACTAATTAAATTTTTGTATTCTAATTTTTTTAAAAAATATTTTTTAATTGATAATATAGCCAAATTATTTAATTTTTCTTATGATATAGTTGAACGTAAATAATATTTTATTAATTTTAATTTTAAAAAAATTATGCTAAAACTATAATAACATGAATGATAAATAATATTCTATAAACTATCCATACATTTGGAAAAAAATTTACTTTTTTTTTATAAAATTTGGTATGTAAGTAGTGTTTTTATTTCTATAGTTATAATTTCTTTTAAAATGTTCAATTTTGAAAATAAATCTAAACCATCAATATTAGAGAGCATATCATGTTTTAAAATTTTTTCAAGATTTAAACATTTTTTCTTCAAATTATCATCATCAAGTAATTTTAACTATTCTGCATTATAAATGAATCCAAAATCATCTTCATAAATTTTAAATTGTTCAAATATATTTTGAAGAGAGGAAATAACATGATGAACTAAATATGTAAAATAATTAATTCTAAATGATTTTTCAATAGATAATTTAATCTCCTTATTTTCATTCTCATCAAATTGTTTCTTTCTCTTTATTATATGCTTTTCATGAAACTTTGGTTCTATATTCATTTATTCAGCAATTGTTTTAGCAAAAATCATAAAAGATTTAAAACTATTTTCTCTATAATTTTTAAAAAAAGAAATAAAATCTTTCAAGTGATCTATTGTAACATTATAACTATTTACTAACCGTATTAATAACAAATAATATATCATATCAAATAATCATGCCTAATAAAAATTTAAAATTTTCAATCTCATATGTAAATATTTACTAACCATATTAATAACAAATAACATATATATAAGTTTTGTTGTAACAATGTCAACTCTTAGATATACATTTAATATTAAAAATAATATTATTTTGCAAACATTAAAAGAAATAAAAACAAAAGAAAAAACGTTGGTGTTGAACCCCTTTCATGCAATTATTGCTTAGCTCATTTTGTCAAAAATTGTGGCTCGCATAATTTCCCTTTGTCAAAAGTTACAACTCCTTTTACCTTTTCACATTCAACAATTTTCAACATCATCATCAGTATGACGTACTCTCAACACTAGGGAGTCACTTGCATATCCAATGCTTGATCGACTTGATATTTTATGATCTTAATATATATGAGGCATGCATGCATGATCAAATGGTTGAGATCAAAGCAAGCTATATCTCAAAATGGTTACGGTCATTTTTATTATGTAACACGCAAGACCCTAATGTCAATGTCAAGTTAACTTCAATAGAAGGGAATTTGGAGAGTGATAGAAAGGTCGCTTTTCCCTCGGTATTGGTTTGCAGGGCCCAGTTGCCAGACTTGACTCCATGGTCCGGTCCTGGTTGATGGCTATCTGGCTTTCTATCATCGCAAAATTCCACATCTTTCTCATTGGCCAATTACTAACAGCTAGCTAGCTAGCAACGGTACATATTTCCAGTTTGATGATGAATACTGAAACAAAGATGGTATCTAGACATGGAATTTTGGAGCTTCAAGTGTCATACGAAGCACAAAAATTTCGTCTCCAAGTAACTATTCGTATACAGAAATGCACGCACTTTGTGTCCATAAATAACCACCAATATGCACAAAGTATACAGTTGAATGGTGAATTCTCCTCGCCGATTGGGGACGGCATGAACTTCCACGGCGGGTTACGATGCACCCACAACTTGGTACTCCAAATATTGATCTTTCTTTGAAGATTCCAAGTCTTTCCAGTCCAGTTTGGTGGGCAATATTAAAGGCATTCATTAGCTTTATACAGTTTGGATCTATAAAAACCCCACCATGCACTTGAACTCGTTATCCACCAAGCCTTCACCACCACCCTTTTCTTAGATCAAGTAGTTAAGAGCAATGTCATATTCCCAAGCAATTAGTTCACTTTCCAAGCATCTTGCGGCCGCCATGGCTCTTCTTGTATTGGCCTCCTCTTCCTGTTCTACTGCTGCTTCTTTGTCCAATGATGAAGCAGCGGCCCTGTTGGGATGGAAAACAAGCCTTCAAAACCCAAGCCTGGCATCATGGGACGTTGGAAGCAACCATTCTTACTGTAATTGGACTGGAATTGCTTCCGACAACACTAACAGCATCACCCACATTATCCTTAACAGCGTAGGCTTGACAGGTACACTTTTCAGTTTTAGCTTCTCCTCCTCCCCTCATCTTATCTGATTTGAGCTTCATAATAACTCATTCTAGGGCTCTCTTCCTGCACAGATTGGTAATCTTTCGAGACTGTACTATATTGACTTTTCCTCAAATCATTTTATTGGAAAAGTTCCATCAGAATTAGGGAGCTTACGAAACCTACAACTTCTCTATCTTTATAAAAACAACCTTTCAGAATCAATTCCTCAAGAACTTGGGATGTTGACTTTGGTTTGGGATCTTCAGCTCTCAAAAAACAATCTCACTGGCCCAATTCCAACTTCAATTTGGAATTTAACCAACTTAGTCCTTTTAGACCTTCATGATAACCATCTTTCAAGTTCAATCCCAACTTTGATTGGGAATTTAACCAAGTTAACTAATCTACACCTTTCCCGTAACCAACTTCCGGGACCAATCCCTCATTCGCTAGGAAATTTGAATTCCCTTGTAAGACTGGCCTAGTTCAATAATAAACTTAGCAAATCTTACGCATTTACTTGCTTTCTTCATAAACGAGAACAAGCTAACTGGTCGTCTTCCTCAAAATCTATGATGGATGAATTATTAGGGTTACGTGGTGATCTACTATAGCTAGGTACTTAAAATAACAAGCATTCATGAAAAGATTTTAATTTAGGAGTTGCTTTTGTCAAGCAGGGGCATTTGATTTTGGGGATTGTGCTGTCGTGCTGTGTTGTGTTGTGTTTCTCATGCTTCAAACTGTATCTTCTCTTCTTCCTTCTTTCCCTTTCACTGTACGATGAGAAAGAAAGGGCCACCATGTCATTGACTCCACGACCGACCGTTGCCCCCACCTGCCGGCCGCACCGCTGTCACCTTCACCCGCCGGCCACGAAACCTATCCTTCTTCTCATGACCGTCTCTCTCTCTCACGACTGTCGCCCCCACCCACCAGTCGCACCGCTGGCCACGAAACCCATCCCTCTCACGATCGTCTCTCTCCCTCTCACGACCGTCGCCCCCACCCGCCAGTCGCACCGCCGTCGCTCTCACCCTCCGGCCACGAAACCCATCCCTTCCACACCATGTGAATCAGTCAAGTCTATAGAGATGGATGTAACATCAAATCGGAAACCAAATTGCTCCTCTTCCACACCACGCAGGGCAACAACATCGCCTTGCGCTGCCCATTTAGCCGAATTCAAAATACGACTTTTGCTTTAGGGTTCACTGGAAATTGGCCCCATTTGCAGCTCAAAGACCAATTAAATTAAAACTCTATTTGATCTTTCTTTGAAGATTCCGAGTCTTTCCAGTCCAGTTGGTGGGCAGTTCATCAATATAGAGTTTGGATCTATGAATAATGACACCACCACCCTTTTCTTAGATCAAATAGCTAAGAGCAATGTCATATTCCCAAGCAATTAGTTCACTTTCCATTCATCTTGCGGCCGCCATGGCTCTTCTTGTATTGGCCTCCTCTTCCTATACTTCTGCTGCTTCTCTGTCCAATGACGAAGCAGCGGCTCTGTTGAGATGGAAAGCCAGCCTTGAAAACCAAAGCCAATCTCTGCTGCCAACATGGGACGTTGGAAGCAACCATTCTTATTGTAATTGGACTGGAATTGGTTGCGACAACACTAGCAGCATCACCCACATTATCCTTAACAGCGTAGGCTTGACAGGTACACTTTTCAGTTTTAGCTTCTCCTTCTTCCCTCATCTTATCCGATTCGAGCTTCGTAACAACTCATTCTACGGGTCTATTCCTGCACAGATTGCTAATCTTTCGAAACTCTACTATATTGATTTTTCTTCAAATCATTTTATTGGAAAAGTTCCATCAGAATTAGGGGGCTTGCGAAACCTACAATGTCTTTATCTTCATAAAAACAACCTTTCGGGATCAATTCCTCAAGAACTTGGGATGTTGACTTTGATTTGGGATCTTCGGCTCTCAAAAAACAATCTCACAGGCCCAATTCCAACTTCAATTTGGAATTTAACCAACTTAGACCGTTTAATACTTTCGAAAAACCATCTTTCAAGTTCAATCCCAACTTTGATTGGGAATTTAACCAAGTTAACTAGTCTACGACTTTCCCGAAACAAACTTTCGGGACCAATCCCTCATTCCTTAGGAAATTTGAATTCCCTTACTCAACTCGTCTTGTTCAATAATAAACTTAGTGGCCCTATTCCTTCAGAATTAGCCAATCTTACACATTTGCAGAAATTCTCAATTGGCAATAACAAGCTCACTGGTCGTCTACCTCAAAATCTATGCCTAGGTGGATCACTCATAACACTTGGTGCATCAAACAACAATTTAACAGGCAACATCCCCAAAAGCTTGCGAAACTGCAATAGCTTGTTTCGTGTTAGGCTTGAGAACAACCAACTAGAGGGTAATTTACAGGAGGAGTTTGGTGTACTACCAAGCTTGGATTACATGGATTTGAGTTATAATCGTTTCAGAGGCAAGCTTTCTGAAAAATGGGGGCAGTCCAGGAATTTAACTAAGCTAGTGATCTCCAATAATCAACTCACTGGAAACATACCGCCTGTCCTTGTTACGGCAACTAAGTTACAGTTTCTTGACCTCTCTTCAAACAATCTAGTAGGGGAGATCCCAAAGAATTTGAGGGAATTGGGCTTACTATTCACCCTTAATTTAAGTAATAACAAGCTTTCTGGAAACATCCCAGCAGAAATAGTTGGTATTGGGCTACGAACCCTTGATCTAGCAGCAAACAACCTTACTGGTTCAATTCCAAGGGAGATAGCAAACTGTGAAAACTTACAAAACTTGAATTTGGGTGAGAATCGACTCGCGGGTGGTATTCCTTTTGAGTTAGAAAAATTAAAATTTCTTCAAAGCCTTGATCTTGGAGACAACAATTTAATGGGTGAAATACCATCTCAGCTCGGGAAAATGCCAAGGTTGGAGAAATTGAATCTCTCCCGCAACATGCTTTCTGGTTCCATCCCTTCCTCTTTTGGTGAGCAGCCAACAAGTTTGACATCTATTGATATATCTTACAATAATTTGAAAGGTGCTCTACCAAACACCAAGGCTTTTGAAGCATATGAATCATACAGAGGTAACGACGGTTTGTGCGGCAATCAGACGGGCTTGATACCCTGCTCATCACTTAAAGAGAGGAACAAGGCGGATAAAGCCAGAACAAAAACCAAACTTGTTCTTCTTGTGGTAGTTCCTCTGGTAGGGATTCTATTTCTCTTACTTGTAGTTGTTGGGATCTTTGAATTTTTGAGCAAAAGAGTAGTATTGAAAGCAGAAAGTGAGATCCAAGTCGTACATAATGCAAAATTATTTGAAATATGGAGCTATGATGGGAAAATAGTGTACGAAAACATCATAGAAGCAACAGAGAACTTCAATGAGAAATACTGCATTGGACGAGGAGGAAATGGCACTGTTTATAAAGCTACGTTTTCAAGTGGTTTAGTTGTTGCCGTGAAGAAGACACATCCTTCCCAAGATGGCAATTTGGTTGATTTAAAAAGCTTCAAGAGTGAGATTCATGCACTAACAGAGGCACGACATCGTAACATCATAAAGCTTTATGGTTTTTGTTCAAATTCACGTCATTCATTTTTGGTTTATGAGTTCTTAAAAGGGGGTAGCTTAGAGAATAAGCTTAGGAACAAGGAAGAAGCATTGAGGTTTGACTGGGGCAAACGAATGAATGCTATCAAAGGTGTAGGGAGTGGTTTGTGTTATATGCACCATGAATGTTCGCACTCAATCATCCATAGAGACATATCAAGTAAGAATATTTTGTTTGATTCAGAATGCGTTGCTCACATATCTGATTTTGGCACTGCTAGACTTTTAAATCTCCACTCCTCTAATTGGACTTCATTTGCTGGGACTTTTGGATATGCCGCTCCAGGTATGACTGTTATATTTTTTTAATCATAATGCCTACTACATAATATATATATATATATATTAAATTAAATATTATTTATAGTGTAAGTCTGGTATAAATGAGGATTTTCTTATCTACATTAAAGATTGAGTTAAAACAAACTTGAGTTAGGCACCTTTTTGTCACCTTCCCTAGTCTATTAATTGGATGCTTACTAGTAACAATATCTTGATATCTTTAGCTACCATGTCGTAAATATATTTGAACTATTAATATTTTTATTTACCTTTTGTTTCTTCGCTCTCTCTTCTAATATTTACATCTTGTCTTTTAATCTTGTTTTGTAGAACTTGCTTATACAATGGAAGTGAATACAAAGTTGGATGTTTATAGTTTTGGGATTTTAACATTAGAGGTGTTATTGGGAAAACACCCATGTGATCTTATCTCATCTCTTTCCTCTTCGTGCTCCTCATCTTTCTCATCATTGCCTTCCACTTTCTATGGCATATTATTGAAAGATGTATTAGACAATCGCCTCCCTCCACCAGAGGATCAAGTAGTAGAGGAAATTGTGCTTACCACAAAGTTAGCACTTGCTTGCATTAACACTGATCCACATCTCCGGCCATCTATGAAGCAAGTTTCTATGGAGCTATCAAAATTGAGGCCATTTTCATAGAGTTCATTCCAGACAATTACTTTAGGGCAACTCCTTGATATCAACTGCATTTAGCTATTTTTGTTTCTTTTTAAAGTTTGATATAGTCTCTAGATATATCTATCATATCCTATAGTTTTTACTTGAATGTATTTTTTCTTATAGTTTAATAGCTTATCTAGAAAAAATTTTAAAGAATCTAGACATCTTTTTTCCTTGTAATCTTTTTTTGGGGGAATTATGGGACTAAATATGAGATATTCTCTATTTAAACATGAAAATGGTTGGATATCATTAGTTAAGTTAAAAAATATTTGAAAAGTTCCCATTATATATTGCTCCAATACCACTTATTAGGAAATAAATCAAATATAGAAAAAAAATTGTAACATTCATAAAAGATTAAAATCAGATACACACAGATATAGCATAGTTTGATAATATTAATAAATCACAAAAAAATCGATAAACTCTTACTCAAAATTTCACAATCTCACTAGATTCTTTAATACTCCAAATGTGTAGATTCTAAACACTAGATATGTTATTATATTTTGAGAAAAATAAATCTTTTAGAAATTCTAAACTTCGTTTCATATTGGATATAGGATTTATATCTCTATCATACTTTGGGTCAGATGTTTTAAATTTGAATTCAAGAAATATATATAGTGAGAGAGACAACTTGCATTTCAATAATTAATTTTAATTATTTTTTTTGATCTATATTAAAAGTAAAATACCCTATTTTAGAATATAACGGAAATAAAAATTATTATGTCAATATAGAATGTTTTTGTAATTTTTTTTTTTGAAATTTTTAAAAATAAAATATATTGAAACAATTAGTAGAGGCGCTCTAATTCTTTCTTGTGACGAAGCCAAGTAAGCGAGTTAGTCCAAATTTAAAGAGAGAAAAAAGAATTGAGTTTAAAATATTTTTCAAAAAAAAAACTTACTTTTTTAATAGCAAAAGTAGAGAAAAATATAAAAACACTCATTAAATGGATTTATATACAATGAAATGGAACTATTGAATGAATTTATTTAGGTCTTACAATTTCCTTTCAATACCAAAAGTAAAAAATAAAATTACACCCATTAAACAAATCTTTTACACGCATAAATTTTTACAAATTAAAGTGAATTTATTTAAACCCTACAAATTCTTTTTTAATAAAAAAATGACAAAATAAAATGACACTCGTTAAATTATTTTTTTTATTAATAAAATTTCAAAAAATCTATTATAATTATTTAAATCTTACAATTTTCTTATAAAATAAAATTTTAAAAAATATAAAATACATATCTCCTACGTAGCACAGGTACCCCATTAGTTCGTACATATATATTTGATAAATTTACTCAGTACATATCTAAAAAATACTAACTGATAATTATCATTAATGACAAAAATAAATAAATATATAGAACTAGTTATTCTCTTAATTTTCTCTAAACTTCTATTGGTCCATTCTTATAACAAACTAGACAGTCACCTTCAAAAGGTTGTTGTCTATCCAGCATATATAAGCCCAGCATCTCTTTCTTGACTAGCCTAGCCGATGTGGGATTTGCCAAGATCACTCATCGATTGCTAAGCACCGGGTTCACCCCGTCTTCGAACACATGTGCCCCCGCACATGTTAGCCCCTCTATCTGGTACCAAGAGGTTGGCTCTGATACCAACTATAACACCCTAGGCAACCATATTCTTAAAAATTGATGCCTAGCCAACATATATAAGCCCATCATCCCCCTCCTGGCCAGTTGATGTGGGATTCGCCAAGGTCACTCATCGACTACTAAGCATTGGGTCTGCCCTACTTTAGACACATGTGTCTTTGCACGTGTTGGCCCTATCATTTGCTACTAGGAGGTCGACTTTGATACTAACTGTTGAGCTAACTTGCTCATATTAATTAAGTTTTGATGATTAACAAAAATATTTTTATGATATAAATGTTTTCTCTTACTCATACAAAAAGTAAATTGATTTTGAATTAAAGGAAATTATTTTTAGACATATTTTCTTATTTTAATCATTTATGTCTTAAAAGCTTATATTTGAATTTTCAAATCTTGATTTCTCATACAAAAAGTAAATTTATTTTGAATTAAAGGTGAGATATGTTTTCTTATTGTTTGAGAAAATATAAACATTTTTTGAATTTCAAACTTCATATTAACCTTTTCTTTAGTTGCTAAAATGCTTATAAATACCCCCCCTAAACTCATTTTTTGAGTATCCAAGTACTTTCATTGCATATCGAAAGCACCCGAAAGCTCTCTAACGCTTTCAAGCAAAGCATCCAAGCAATCGAGACTCTTGAAATATTATTGTACATCCACTGAAGACCCACAAGACAGGAGAAGAAAAGTTATTCAAGTCTTCTACGACAAATTCGAACTTTTCCATTTGAGATTATAAATTTATTTATTTATTTAAATATTATTACCTTGTATAATTTGTTCTTTATTGTTTATTTGTGTCAAAGTGTGGACAAATTATTTGTAACGTTTAAATTACTATTGTGAATTGTATAGGTTTCCTCAGGGCTGGACCTGAGATTATAGGGGCCCTAAGCTAAATTTTTTATGGGGCCCTCTACGACTATATTTAAAAATAAAATTAATATAAATAAAAAAATTTATTATATAAAATTCACAATATTTCACTTTAAATTTACTTTTTTTAGCATTTTTAGATGAAAAATTAATAATTAAACTATTATAATTAATTTGTTCCAACATATGTTTTTCAATAGACATAATCGTCAATCCATTAGTGTAGATTCACTAATAATAAAGAGATCACAAATATTAAAATATATACACAAAATTAATTGGTAATTTAAGGGCTAATAAAAAAAAATCAAAAGATATAACTGATAAATCACACAACGGGATGATGAGGACGAAAATGGAATCACAAAAGAGAATGCATAATTATGAAATCAATTGGATTGAGGACCTACACCTGTGCAAATTGATGGCTGATGCAGTGATAATGGATGGATAAAAAATTGAGGAGTGGAACTAAGGAAGACGATGGAGTCGTGACCACTACCAGATGCATGGAAAAGTTGTGATACAATCGTACAAGGGGGAGATTATAATTAATTAAAAATGCATAGAATAGTTGTGAGGGAATGGGTGCTACTACCAGACGAATAAGAATGGAATTGATTATTAATAAAGGAAGGTGAGAAAATGAAATTAATTAAAAATTATATTGATACTCATGGGATTAATTATTGATAAAAGAAAGGTGAGAGATTGAGATTAATTAAAAATTTACAATGGTTTAAAATAGGCATGGGCCCCTAACGTCTCTTTTATTTTTAAATTTATTATTTTTAATTAATTTTATTTTGTTAATTAATTTAAAATCTAAAAATTAAAATAGCATGGGCCTCCTGCTAGCTAAAAATGGGTATGGGCCCTAAGCGGGTGCCTAGGTAGCCTGTGCCTAGGGCTGGCCCCGTGTTTTCTAGAACCATTAAAATCTAGGTGAATATAGTTTTCAAGGTAAGCTATGAAGAAAATCTTGGTGCAGTGGTTGCCTAGAATCCGTTGTAATCTAGGCGTGTATCTAGTTTCCAATGTGAGCTAGTGTGAAAACCTTGGTGAAATTATTTTAGTGGAACCCAAAGGGTGGTTAGATATTGGAAGAGTGGACCAGGTGTGTGTGAAGACACCGAACCACTATAAATTGTCTTGTGCCTCATTGTATTTATTTTTGTTATATCTTGTGGCTTATATTTATTATTAATCTTAAATATAATTTATTATATTTATCAAATATATATTTTTCAATAAAATCATTAATCAAGAACATTTATTAAAATTGAGAAAAATTTTAATTACTCAATTCATCCCCCCTCTTGAGTGGCCATACTCTGAGGGACCAACACCAATTATAACAACATTGGCAACCATCTTCAAAAGGTTGCTACCTAGCGAGCATATATAAGTCCAACATTCCTCTCTTGGCCAGCTGATGTGGGATTTGCCAAGGTCATTCACCGGCTGCTAAGCACCGGACCTGCCCCCTCTTCGAACATATGCGTCCTCGCACATGCTGGCCCTACTATCTGGTACGAAGAGGTTGGCTCTGATACCAACTATAACACCCTAGGCAACCACCTTCTTAAAGGTTGCAACCTAGGTAGCATATATAAGCCCAACATCCTGTAATACCCCACGTTTAGATAAGGTTGCCACGTAATTCTAATAAGTATAGAATACCGAAAAATTGATTTTATAGCAATTTCAAGTACCGAATCGACTGGAGGGAATGCCTCAGAATAAAATTATCTGAGAAAAATTATATGGTACCGACGAGCGTATCGAGATAGGATTTACGGTATCGAAAGAAATCGAATTCGGAACAGTTTCCGGTACAGTAAAAATACAGCTATTGTTTAGGCTGTAAAACCGAATCATCATAGGAGACTCCTAAAAAATTAACGGAACCCTAGGGGGGCTCCGGTTTTGCGTGGTAAGCAACCCTTCAGTGGTTTCGGGATTAAACGATAGCCCGATGAAGACACTGGGGCGAAATTATCATTTTCAGCTAAGATTTGGATTATTAATTATGAAATTTCAGTGTTATAATACAAATTAATTTGAGGTTCAAGGTCGAAGCTTCAATTAGAAATATGCACCAGTGAAATAACGATGAAATTGAGGGTTTAATGTATAATTTTTAAATTAATTTTCTATATATAGTAATGTAATTATATATATATGTAATAAATATGCTGTGCGTGGTGGCCTGTACTGGTTTCGTGAGGTGTATGTGAAGCATTAATGACCAAAAATTTGGGGCTGCAAATTGAGATTATGGCAGCATGAATCATGGATAGGTGGCATCGGTAGATTTAAAGCAATTAATGTGTAATTAATGAGAAATTTAATGCAGAGTGGCAGCTAAGTTGCAGAAGAAATGGCAATAAAAATTGAGTGTCCCGCACGGCAAAGTTGGCTGGAGTAGTGACCAAGTTTTCCTAGCTATAAATAGATGGAAAATGGAGGTAAATGAAGCAAGGTGAGAGGAGCAGAAATCGGCCATAGCAGCTTCAAGCTGCTGTGACAGTGGCCGAGAGAGAGAGGGAGAGAGAGAGGGAGATTGTGAGAAGTGGCCAAAGGAGAGAGAGGAGGAGAGATCGTGAAGAAGCTGGAAGCAACCAACTTGCGGCAGCCATGGCCACAAGCTCCAGCATGCACGAGCAGCCTCGAGGAAGGCCGAACCAAACCGCAACAGCAAGCGACAGCCATGGTCGCAAGCTGTTGCGGCAATGAAGCATCCAGCCACGACCAGCAGCGGCCGTGGCCAGTTTCCAGCAAGTGGAGGCGGCCATCAGGGGTCGCGAGGGGCTCGACGGCATCCAGAGAAGGCCAAGAAACGGCCAGAAGCGGCAAAGCCGCAGCCATGGAAGCCATGGCCGCAAGCTTGCCGACCAGGCGAAGCAGAGAGGCGGCCGCGGGCGTGTGCAGCGAGGCTGGCGGCGGTCCGGCGAGGGCGAGGCGACCGGTGGAGGGCCGGGAGGAGGCTGAGTGGCGGCCAGCTGAGGTCCAAGCGGCGGTGGCCGCGAGTTGCAGGTGGTCGCGCGGTGGCTGGTGCGCGGAAGCCGCGCGCAGGAAGGAGAAGAGGAAGGGAAGAAGAAGAAGAAGAAGAAGAAGAAGAAGAAGAAGAAGAAGAGAAGGAAGAAGAAAAGAGAAGAAGAAGAAGGAAAAGAAGGAAGAAGAAGGAGTTGCAGAGGTTGCAGGGGAGGCGCAAGGAGGAAGAAGAAGGAGGAAGAAGAAGAAGAGAGGAGAGAGAAAAAGAAAAAGAAAAAAGAAAAGAAAGAAAAGAAAAGAAAAGAAAAAATTAGGAAAAAAATAGAGAAAATGTTAGAAAAATTCTAGAAAAATTCTAGAAAATGGGGAATTATGTTTCGGTGATATTCCGGAGATTTTGGTAAGAAAAACGGCTCGGGTACGCTTTTCGGGAATATCGCACGCAAATCGAGGAAATCGGAGATGCTAAGCCCAGGTGAGAAAAATTCTCTAAAAAATTTCAGAAATTCCAAAATATTATTTTATGAATTGTTGTAGTGAAATATTTGAGAAAATATTTCTAGAAATATTTAATTTGGAATTATTGAGGAAAAATAGGTAGAAATAGAGGAAAAAATTATAGAAAATGCCAGAAATTATGGAAAAAATAAGTTTTAATGTTTATACCTATGATGATTAGGGTGCTTGAGGTCAAAGTTGAGGTGTTTGGCGCGAATTTTGAGGTTGGCACTCAAATCGAGGTAAGGCACGGATTACGAGGTAGCCCGATAAGCTCTAAAAGGTAAGTGGTACTTCCTCGAAAATGTTTTCATCATATTGACATGCCCTGATATGTATCTATCACGTAGAATGCATACATGATTATGAAATGCATTATTACACGTTGATGTCATTGATCACACGCATATGAGGCCGTAGGGAGTATGAACTGGCACCGCTGCCTTACCAAGGGTGCACCCATACACCCCGGCTTCGAAAGAGGTAGCCGCTAAAATGGTAGGTAGCATGAGGGGTGTAGTTGACACCTACGAGGAAAGACATTGCATACACTCATGACATAACATTATGTACCCTTACTTAGATGGTTCATCATCTAACTTGGGTTCGTCCCTGGAACATTCAACGTTCCAGTCGGGACTTGCAGTGATGAATTCGAGATTGATGATATGTGGTGACACGAGATGTTAGGAAACGAGGAAATGTGCCATGTTATGTAATGATATGAATAGTTAAGGATTATGTACATTTGTTTTACTTTTCGAAGGTTATGTAACAACGTTTGTAATAAGTACTTGTCTAGTTATTCATGTATATATTGCCATGAGCAGGTTCGATTCAGCTTCCGCTTTGTATTTATTTTCTAGTGTAGATATCTTACACTAGATAAGGCCTTAGGAGATTTTGGGATAATGTAATGAAAAGAAAAAAAAATAAAAATAAGACCCAATTTTCCTAAGGTATAATACGCCCTAAAGAAACGGGCTGTTATACATCCCCCTCCTGGTCAGCCAATGTGTGTGCGTGGTTGGGAAAAAATGCTGGATTTTTTCATTCCAGGCTAAGACAGTGACACTGCTGCGCTCAACCGCCCAATTATTTTTGTATTTAAGCCTCCATTTCCAGTGTGAATTGGGGCAGAACAACAATGTAATAGGAAGGGAAAAAGTTTGGGAAGAAGACACTAACGGGAAGGAAGAAAATTCAAGAAAAACTTTGTGCAATCAAAGTTTAAAATAGTCAAGTAAGTGGGAAAAAATTTATTAGAAATTATATATGGTTGGAATTTAATTTAGAGTGCGATTTTACTAATTTTGGGTAAAATTATATTATCTTGTAGCGTGTATTAATTCAGCGACGTGTGAGCTGAAAAACACTGAAATCCACTATTAAGGCAAGCTCTCTACTTCCTTTGTAGGGTTTCTTTACTTTACTTGTTTCATTCCTTTCTTGAATCTGATTCGGTCTCGAGTATTATTTATATGGATTATAGATTTCTTTAATATAAATTAAATTAAGTTAAATAAGAGATTTTTGGGATTTTATTTGTTAAATGCTTGCAGGGCATTGTATTTGTAATGACTTGAAATTTACTCAGTTTCTCTTTAAACACGCTCTAAAATCAAGAGACAAAATGGAAACAAAACCTACTCAAACCAGCCACATGACACCGCAATTTAGCACAACGAAAACACGATGTGTATTTATACAGATAACACCAGTGTCGTTTTTACACACTAAAGAAAATCAAAATGAAAACCCCAGCACCCCAGATAATATAGACTCCTCAGGACTCTAACGACTGTGACTGCCCTGTACATCAACTACTCGGCCAACTCACACCTCGTCACCCTCGCCCTTGATCTTGGCTTATCTTTCCCTGGAATGATGCAAGCAAATATGAGCCACAAGATCCAACAAGTATAATAGAATAAAAAGATTCGTGAATATCAAGAACGCTGGAGAGTACTGAACCACAAGAAGTATAAGATATCCCCACACACACGCACATGAACAAGAGTGGTCGTGCAATCATTTTCACTCATAACTATGTGATAGTATGCACCCATAACATGCCCCTGATATGCTTTTTTTAATTCATGTTTAAAAACAAATACTGCCATCTCAGGATCATATTTGAAATGGTTGAAGACCTACCACAAGTCCGGCATTCTGCCCACCCAAGATTTGTAGGATATAAAATATCCCGTGGATCTTGTTTTCCATATATGGATAGGGTCAAGCCCACCATGAGTCCGGCATTTTGCCTACTCGAGATTATACATCTCCGTAGATCTAGTATGTCGCGTGCATTATGAAGCATTTAGACATTTTAAAACCCTTTTCTTGCACATGCTCCATGTATCATCACAGCCATGCATATTTATAATGATTCCTAACACACGATTACTTGAAGCAACATACACAAGAGAAAAAAACTCATGCAAGATAACATCAAATCCTTGCATGTCCTCAATAGAGCATCATTCCTAAAGGAAGATAAGGTGATACCAAACTCTATTTAGTCTTTTGAACAAGATTTAACATGACTTTAGATCTTTCTAAATGAAGTAAAAGAGAGAATAGAACTTGCAAAATAGAAAGTTAAGAAGTATGAACTTGCAATTTAGAAAATTAAGAAATATGAACTTGCAACAATAAGGAATAGAGAATGGAACTTGCAAATTAGAAAGTTAAGAAATGGGAACTTATAATTTAGAAAATTAAGAAATATGAACTTGCCTCAGATATTCCTTTTTAAACCGTTAAAAATATCCGGAAGGCTAATGCTATGGCTCCATGCTCCTTTAATAAAATCCAACATAATAAATTATAAGAATTTTTTAAATCTAACATTACATCAAATACCTTTAATTTAATTCTTACTTGGTACACACTATAAATTTTTCTCCGATTTCTTCCCCAATTATCCACGCCTTTAATTCTCCTTTGCTTCTTATTTTCTCTTGCAGCCTTTCACGTTCACAGCCCTTATTCCTCCAAAATCTCTTTCTATTTATACTTTCAAACTCCCTCAATTGCAGTCTCACAATTCTATTTAATTAATTTATATAATTATCACCTACACTAAGCTATTCTAAATTTGAGCCAAGTATCTTTGATTTCTCCTCCCCCAAAGCACCTCATCATAATCCCCACTTCCTTCCTTTACTTGGCTGCAAAGCAAATTACAAAATTGAGGAAAGAGTGGAGCTAGATGCGTGGCTGCTTAATTTGGCACCTTGTAGCTGCTCAAAAATTCCAGCATTTTCTCCAAAAAAAGAAATCAGCCACCTTCCGCGCGCTTGCTAGGCTTGAATGCGCAACCACCTACTCCAGCTGCCTCCTATTTAAGCTATAATTCTGGGCTATCCTATTTTAAAACAAAATCCCCAACTTTTATACCCACCAAGGCTTGATTGCATAACCTCCTTACTTACTTCCTCTTACTCAACCGCTAGGTTACCACCCTCCTTGCTACATCTTGGCACAACATTTAATTTTATACTGATTAAATGCCTACCTTTCCTTTTAAACTAAATAAGTTTCCAAAAAATCTCAATTCACTTTCCCCCACATTCAAAAATATATTGAATTAAATTCCTTAAACCCCTAATATATATAAATCATAATAAATCACCATAGTTATACGAGTCACTAATTACTATTTCTCCCCAAATAAATTCCTTAAATCCACATATCATTGGGAAGTCATGAGTAAATTATCTCAAACATAAAAATTATTCTTCTCCAAATATTGGGGTGTTATAGTATCGCCCATAATCCTTTGGGAATGATGTCGAACAAATTTGGAGATTAGGTTCCTAGAGGTTGGGGTACAGTTATGAGTCCCTTAAGTGTGAGTAGTCGTAACTGGGGGCATGAGTTGTCGAGCAGTAAGGTAAGTGTCGACCATTTTGCAGCAATGGAGCAGACCATAGACCGGCTCGAAGAAGGCTGTCGACCGGTTGTTCTTAGTCACTGGTTGTCAATCAATACCTAGTCATTGTCGATCGACTATACCATCATGTGACATATTACATGGCATTCTAATACACGGGTCTAGGCTTGCATCATTGGTAGTGACATAATCCACTACAAAAAAATCGGCATTTAGCGTGGGTTTTTAGCAACCGTTGGAGTAACTGCCGCTAATTTTTTTTTTTTTTTGCGACAATTTAAAAAATCGTGGCAAAATAAGTGATTTAATGGTGATTTTTATAATATTTAGCAGCGATTTTGAAATCGCCGCAAAAAATTAAAAAAAAAATAAATTTTTATCTTAGCGGCGATTTCAAAACTGCCACGAAAATTAATAAAAAAAATTAAAATTTTAATTTTAGCAGCAGTTTCAAAACAGCTGCAAAAATTAATAAAAATTAATTTTTTAATTGCCAAGCCCACGAGCAAGCATGAACCGGCTGATCTACGAAGCCCCTTGACATATGTGTGCACATATATATATATATATATATATTATATACTAATCTAACAACTAATTTCCAAAATTATATTTTATATTTTTTAATATATATTAAAAACATTTATTAATTGGTTATTTTTTAAAAGAAAAATGGAATAAATTAAAAATAAATTAATTGAGTTAAATTAAATAAATTAATTAATTAAAAATAAAAAGAAGATTTTATATATTTTTTAAAAATTATTAAAATTTTATATATTAAAATTTAGTTAAATTTATTTTTATTTTTTTAAATTAATTTTTTAATGAATATTGCTATTAATTTAAATTCAATTTTAAATTTATTTTTAAGATTTTATATTTGTTTTTATTAATTTAATTTTTAATTATTTTCTTAAGCAAAATTTAATTTTTTTAATGAATTTTGCGGCAATTTATAAAAAGTGCCGCAAATGTTAATTTAATTTTAATTTTAAATTTAATTTAATTTTTGAAACCGCCGCAAAAAAATCATCACAAAAAATCAATTTTTTTGTAGTGAACTATGAGTGATTGGATGTGTATTCCTATGTGGGCGAAACATGACTGATACTTGGCTTATAGGAGCTAATGTATCATGCTGATGCTTACAACACCATTGTATTTATTATTTGTTGCATTCATATTAGATGTTCACTATTTAAACACTAAATTAGTTGGGCATGTTCTATTAATTAAGTTTACAAATCCTTTTTTCAGTTTAGATCTTATTAAATTTAAAATTATATAAAATGCCCGATTAGGTATTGCTCCAATATAAAGATTTAATGTGGTTCGATAATATGCTTGCATCAGGATGCAAAAGACATAATGGATTAGAAAAGAGAAACTCTTTCTTCCAGTGCAAGAAAGAAAGGAAGAAGTTGATGTCCTTCTACAGGCCAAGCATGGTTTTGAGGAAGCACGTCTCTTGCTTGTGGATCCGGCATAAGGATTTCCTTCTCTCTTTCCTTTTATTGTGTTGTGCTAGTTTGTTTTGTCTCGATGTGAGATGTTTGGTGTTCTTGTGCCTAGGCTATGCCCTAGTATAAGCTATAGATGCTTTGCGGTGTGTGTAATTTAATTTTTACTTATAGAAAAAAATACCCGTTTTTAGAGTCTCAATGAGATTCTTGAATATGCCAACTCTAAAATTATACAAGTTATATCTCTAACATACTTTGGGTTGTATTTATTGACCTCGGGTAAAATCTATTCATGTTTTTTATGATAACAAAACATTTTTAAAGTTTGTTTTGAAAGAATATTTTTCATTTTCGATAGGGACCTTTTGGTAGTCTCCCAAAAAATAAAATCGCTAAATTAAAATATATAAATAGGTAACTAGTGCATGCGACTAGTCGACTGAAATTGATGAGCATCTTAATGATATCTTACTCTTGTGATCAAATGATTTTGATAATGACAAATATAATGTCAAATAATGTAAGTTTCATTAAGTTTGGAATTAATGTATTAAATGTACTCTATGTGTTCAAAAATCAATTTCATGAAGTTTCGCAAAAAGAAATGGAGTTGGGCTATTTTGAATCAAAGGGTTCTCTTGTAAAATTGGTTCAATCCTAAAGCAAAACAAGTCGTTAAGATTCCAAGTTTATTATGCAAGATTGGTCGACTAACATAATGCTTTTTATCTTTCAAAGCTTATCTTGGTCGACTAACTATAAGCATTGGTCGACCAACAATGTGCTTTATTTAGTCTTGGTCGACTAACCTTAAGCTTTGGTCAACTAACAGTGTATTTGTTATGTCTTGGTCGACTAACTCTTTAAGTCAGTCGACAGAAGGTCATCCTTAGTCGACTAAGTGTCATGCATGTTTTTGTCTTGATCGATTAAGTGCTCTATTGCTGTTGTGACTTGGTCGATTAACCTATTTTGTTTGTCGACAAAACTTATTATTTTATCTAATTCTGTCAACTAATCATTTTTTTTCTATCGACTAAGCCCTTCGCAAAAATCATAACGGCTAGTTTTTGGCCACATTTAATGCTCGCCCAGTACCCTAATGGCTCGATTTTTGGATTTTTCCGCCATCATCTATAAATAGGTGGTTGAAGGGGTTGAAGGCTGCTAAGAATATTTATTACTATCAACTACTGAGCATACACTTTGGATTCGCACTTTCAACTTGTACTCTCTCTTGTTCATCATTTCAAGGCTTTACATTGTATTGTTTCATTCATTAACAGCCTTGCATTTATTGTAGAAAGGATTTGTGTTAAGAGTTTTTGTCGACTTTCAATTTCAGTCGAGTCTGATTCGTTTTGGGCCGTACTGAATGATCATGGATCATGGTAAGAAGAGAGGCCTTTTTAGGAAGCTAATGAAGAACACTTAACGATTTTCTCGTGGTTCGGCTAGAACGAGGCCTACTCCACGCCCGCACTCTGATTATTCCTTCAGAGTGGCGGTTCTTTTCATTATTCTTCTTGTCCCTTTTGTTACTTCTGCCCCTTATTTATATTCGAGGGGACCTTTACAATTTGGATATCATATAGAAATAAAAAGATGATGTAATGGGGGACAAACCGTCCTTATCATCTGTACAAAAACATAAGTGGGGTCTCCATTTCAAGGAGCATGGGCTGTAGCGGTGGATGGCCCCTACCTCTGACTCCTTAACAGCTTTTACCACTTTATGCGAGCTGATCGTTTTTGGGCCAGCGACCTCGGTGGTCTAGCGATCTGAAGGATGCTCCCTAGAGTTCGCTCGCAGATGGATTCAGACTCGTTTGAAGGCGTATCGGGAGTTCGTCAGGTGTCGCTTTATAAGTTTGGGTTTTGGTAGTGAAACGACCTCCTCCAGTGAGGTCGTTTGGGCCTTCTTGTTTCCAGGCGATCGGGCCGGCCCATCAGAGCGAGTCTAGCCCGTATGGGAAATACGTATAACATAAGCCTCCCAGTTCGCGGTGCGATCCTCGCGCTAGGAACTAACGCGTGCCAGCTGTTCTTCCGCCTCTTCGATGTCTGCCCAATCGTTTTAAATCTCGTCGTTCCGCGCAGCACGCCTTGTCTGTAACGCATTTAATGCGCACTTTCCCCCATTATGGCACATGATTATGCCTGTGGGACCCATAAGCTATCGTGCGGCCGTTGGATGTGGAGTATGCGGTGAGTCGCATTTAGATCTGACGGTTGGGCCGATCGAAGCATTGGTATAAATAGTTAGGGGTATCTACTTTTTCCCTCTTTCACGCCATTTTCGAAATCTTTTCCAGCTTCTGCCTTCTTGTTTTCTTCTTCTCTTCTCGAAGCCTCCTCCGCTGCCGTTTTCCAGTGGTTTGTCGCTCTTCTTCTGGCTCCAGTGTTTGGTAAGTTGGTCATTCCTTCTCTTTCCCCTTTTCTTTTCTGGATGGGGGGCCTTCCCTCGCCGGTTCGACTATCAACGGTTCTGCCGATTGATATTTGTTTCCGTTTATGGGGGAGATGGCTCGACTTGGTTTGACGTTTGCTGGGCCTTCGGGTTCCATGACCTTAGGATTAGCTTTCCTTGGAATACCGGGCTTGTAGCTGCAGCCCCTCCGCTTTAGGCGGCATCCCGTTTGCAAAGCGCTTGACCTGAAAGATTTTAGCGGTTGTTCTTAGGGTTTTTTCTGAACTCTTGAGGTCTGGTCCGCGACTTGCGACCTGACTGCACTTTCTTTTTCTTTGTAGATGTCCGACCAACACTGCGGAAATTTAGGTCAAAAGCACCGCAA
This sequence comes from Diospyros kaki, assembly GCA_036245055.1. Taxonomy (NCBI): domain Eukaryota; kingdom Viridiplantae; phylum Streptophyta; class Magnoliopsida; order Ericales; family Ebenaceae; genus Diospyros; species Diospyros kaki. The sequence goes on from BSEG01000016.1 coordinate 41,073,525, forward strand.
CTATATCGTAGGAGAAAACGACACTTCGAACTCTGAGGATTGTTTCATCATGGAAGGTCAAGATGTCGATGGTGCGAGCTCACGGTCTAGGGAGGTCGTTAATGTAGCTTCTTCCAGCGCCGAGTTTGAGATCGAGGCTCAGGTCGCTGACGAGAGAGTAGGGCGCGAGGTCTTTAAAAGATTCCCGTCTAAGGCTAAGCATCACGAGGTGGCGTCTTGTGTTCGGGAGTTCCGTTTTCCTAGGAACTGCCTTGTATACGTCCCGGCCCCGTGCTCTCACGCGGCTTACCCTCCTTCCAATTTCATAGCCATTAGCCCCCAGCATCTCGGGTCTGGCCTTAGGTTCCCCGTAGCTCCATACCTTCTTGCCATCCTGAACGATATTAAGCTCGCACCCTTCCAGTTGACACCGAATTCATACGCCCAACTGACTTTGCTAACCGTTATGTTCCTTGAGAACGACCTCCTCCCTCCATCACCAAAAATAGTTAGATTTCTTTTTTCTGTGAAGAATCCCAAGGACGAGCTGTATTATTTGGCAGCTCGCCCTTCTCAATACAAAGCCATCCTTCCCCAGGGAAAAGCAAAAGGGAAATCCAACGTCGGCGACTACAAGTCGAGTTGGTTCTTCGTCTCTTACGACTCGCTTTCGTCGCTTGATAATTTTAGTTTCGTGCTTACTCCTGGTAAGGGTACATTAGCTGTCTAGGTCGCTCTGGCTTGTTTTATGTTACTGATACTCAATTTTGCCATGCAGATCTCGGAAGCGGGAAGCCACTCCTGTCAGACGAAGAGGTCGGGATTCTGGATAAGCTCGTTGTTGCGGGCCCGGGCTTAGAGGACTTTGAGATTACTGACGAGCTTTTGAGGAATCTCGAGCTTGCTCCTCCCATCGACGCCGAGGTCATAAAAGGGGACCGTGTCGGGGTCCTACGGGCGAAGGTTCTTCCGTCCGCTTTCCAAATGCTCGAGTCAAGCGGCCAAAGTGAGGACATGGTGAACCTCGCCCTTGTTGAGCGAAAGGGGCCAGGGGCTAGGCCAGGTGCTACTTCAGCGGTCGCTTCGTCTTCCCGAGAAGGGAGGTCGGAGGTGCCCTGACCTCTTCCGAGACCTCAACAACAACAGCCCGCCCCTCAACATCAGCAGCAACAAAGACCTCCCCAGCAGCGGCAAGAACAACGAACTCCAGCAGTCCATAGTCAGGGGTCAGCCGGAGCTCGGGGGAAAGAGGTCGCGAGGGAAGCCTCCAACCCTCCCGCTGCTAGGTCGAAGAGGGGACCGGAGCAGCAGTTGGACGTTGGAAGGGAGAAAAGGGCCAGAGCTCCAGAAGAAGGGGCGAGCCGGGAGCTCGTGCAGGAGCCGATGCCCGGATCGGACTACTTCCATGCCCTCATGGATCAGATGTCCGAGGTTGTGGGCACGTCTGCAAGATCCTTGGACAAGGAGGAGATGAGGGGGGGAAGTGCTCGATAATTACATCGCCCGTCATAGCTTCCTGGTACATTCGAGCTCTTTCTCTTTTAGGTTTTTATTTATTTTCTTCTCCTTCTTTTTTTTCGCCGTTAATACTCTGCCTTTTGTAGACTTCTCTTACCGCCATGAAGGCAAAAAAGTGTCGGGAAGATGTTGAAGGTCGGCTTCAGGCAGCGAAGGCCGCCTACGAAGCCGAAATAATGAAGCTGGAGAGGGAGAAAGAGGCCCAGCGGACCGAGCTCCTGGTTGTACAAAAGGAGCTCGAGAGTTCGAGAGCGCGCCTGAAGGAGGCATCTCGGAAGAATAAAGAACTCGACGAGGAGCTCGGTCGCGCAAAGAGTCAATGGGAGTCCACCAATTTGAAGCTCACTGAGGAGCTTAATAAGGTTAAAGATCGTCTGAAGGATACCTCGGACAAGCTGAGATTGGCTGAGGCGGATCGGAGAGAAGCTGAAGAACGAGCTTCCCGATGTGAGGAGATCGCGAACAAGACCATCGATGATATCAGAGGGGAAGTGGAAGCCCGGATGGACTTGGCACGCCAAGAGGTCAGGTCTGACACTTGCTCGTCATTCCTGTACACTTTGTGGCTGAATCACCCCGAGATGGACTTCTCCTTCTTTGGTGCGGAGGCCGTCGAGGAGGTGAAACAGTACGCTGCTGAGGCTGCTGAGAATGCCGTGGTTGCCACCCCCCTCGATTCATTGATGCCAATTGCCGAGATTGAGTCATCCGGGGCTGCCAACGTTCAGATCGGGGGAGACACCGAGGCTCAACCTTCGGTTTGCCCTACCGAGGACGCTGGTCTTCAGCCGACTCCATCAACCTCAGCTCAGCTCGTCGAGATCGATCCTTCAGGAGCCAATCCCCCTCCGAGCTAGGACTTCTTTTTTTTTTGTAATACCAGTTTAAATGAATGAGCATTTTCTTATACTTTGTGTATGTTGCTTTAGATTTCTTCGTCAGCTCAAATGAATTTAACTTTTTAAAGAAATAATAACTCAGAGCATTCTTCATGATATATCTCGGAACAGAGTTGATACCTTAAAAACAATCTCCTCAGGGGAAGTCTTCAGAATCATAATTTGAGAACAAACATAGGCTCGAACCAGGTCGTCCATGATAGTTGTAATAATCAACGCGAATCCTTATACTTAGACAATTTCCAAAAGAAAATCCTTCTTCAGCACGTTTAGATAAAATGACAGGGATTATGCAAAGGCAGACTCTCTCGCTGTCTTGGTTTAAGTATAGTGGCTGAGAAGCTCGCGATAAACGGTCAGGAAGTGTATCCAATAGGTCGCGAACGATCTTATTTATACAAATTGAGACGGATCTCGGCTAACTCATTTGAACATGAAGATTTTGCTTAAACATGAGGTCGTGTCATGCCCTCGACTGGCATTTTGAAGCACTTGATAATTTTAACAAATTCAGAGTAAATACTTAGGTAGGTTGTAATTCAAGACTTTCTGCCAAGATAAAGGGACCCCCGGTTAAAGAAATCTTGACCCAGCATTGCCAAGCTATATGTTCATGCAGGTCATAGGGTGACCCCAGCTAACATACCATGGCTTGCTATTTCATTCACTTGCTGAGCTAAGATATGTGTCCAGATAGGTCGCGCTATGACCTCAGCTAACATACTGTGGCTTCTGCAATTTTTATTTGGATCGACAGAGAACACCCAGGTAGGTTACAGACCGTAACTTTAAGCTAAGATGGAATGACCTCAGCTAGCGAACCCAACTCGGAGTTACTTGTGGAGGTCGTTGCTCGAAAATTTCCAAACCATGACATTAAGTCAAGATGAATGGTTCCGGCTTCAGACCAAGACCTGAAGGAGGGACCAAGGTGAATGCTCAGTTGAGCCGCAAACCGTAACGTGGTGGTTAGGTTATTTAGGCTCCAGCTCGCAATCCATGGCTTTTCAATTCCTCGTTTCAGGGATATTTAGTCAAATACCAATAAGGATAAAGTGCAATGAAAGTTCATGAATCTTAAATAGAATCACGAAAATTATTTATAATAAAGAAGACGAAGGGTAGGTGGGAACCATTACACTTATTTGAAGTAAGGACGGAGGTGCTCCGCATTCCAAGCTCGTGGGAGAGAGAAGCCGTCCAAGTTTGCCAAATGGTATGCTCCGTTACTTAGATTTTCCTTGATGATAAATGGACCTTCCCAGTTAGGGCCCAGTGTGCCGTCACTAGTCGTCCGTGCCCCTGGGAGTACCAGACGTAATACCGAGTCTCCGACGTTGTAACGCCAGATTCGGACCTTCCGGTTGTAGTATCGTGCTACCCTTTGTTGATAAACGGCGACCCTTATGTGAGTCATATCTCTTGATTCTTCGAGCAGGTCAAGGTTAACTGCCAGAAGCTCGTTATTGCGATCTAAGCTGAAGGTGGCCCTTCGGTGGCTGGTCACTTCATTCTCGGTGGGGACCATAGCTTCCGACCCATATGCCATTGAGAATGGGGTTTCTCCAGTGCTGCTCCGAGCTGTTGTTCGATAGGCCCACAACACCGTTTGCAGTTCGTCCACCCAAGCCCCTTTTCTGGCTTCAAGCTTAGTTTTCAAGGTTTACTTGATTATTTTGTTGACAGCTTCAACCTGCCCATTGGCCTGGGGGTGATCAACTGCAGTAAAACTCTTTTGGATCCCCATCGATTCACAGAATTGGATGAACTGCGCACTAGTGAATTGGGTTCCGTTATCCGTTATTATTTGCCGCGGCACCCCGAACCTGCAGATTATGTTATCCCATGTGAATGCTTGTGCCTTCGCACTGGTGATCTGTGCGAGCTCTTTGGCCTCCGCCCATTTGGTGAAGTAGTCCACTGCTACTATGGCGTGCTTGCACCCTCCGCGAGTTGTTGGGAGTGGCCTGATTAAGTCCATCCCCCAAATAGCGAACGACCATGGGCTACTCATCTGCTGCAGATAAGCTGACGGAGCTCGCGGAATTTTGGCGAACCTTTGGCACTTTTCGCATTTCTTGACTATTTCTAGGGCATCTTGCTTTATGGTGGGCCAATAAAATCCTTGTTGGGGGGTCTTTTGTGCCAGCGAAAGTGCCCCCGTATGATTACCGCAGTGACCTGCATGAATTTCTTCGAGTACAGTCCGATAATCGGTGCCATCAATGCACCTTAGGAGTGGGGCTGAGAACCCCCTTCTGTATAGTCTTTCGTCGTAGATGCAGTACCGAGCTGCTTGAGCTCGTAGACGACGCATTTCCAACTTATCTTCAGGTAGTTTGCTGTCTTGTAGATATTCTAGGATAGGAATCATCCACGAGTTTTGGGAAACGGTGATCGCCATTTTTTCAGCTCGTTGCTCTATACTTGGGATATCTAAAAAATCCATGGGTATGTCTCCCGAGAATTCTGCATCCCGGGCAGTTGCAAGACGAGCTAACGCGTCCGCATGGGAGTTATGGGAGAGGGGATTTGGTTTATTTCATATTTTTCAAGAAGGGCAAGGAGCTCGTGTACCTTTTGCGAATATGCGAGCATTTTTGTATCTCTGGCCTGGTATTCTCCCCGTACTTGGTTGACAACCAGCTGGGAGTCACTGAAAATTTTCAAGGATTCGGCTCGTATTTCTTTTGCCAGGCGGAGTCCAGCTAACAAGGCTTCGTACTCAGACTGGTTATTATTGGCTGAAAAACCGAACCTCAGGGCGTAGAGGATTTTGTGACCCTCGGGACTTATTAGCATAACCCCGGCTCCTGCTCCATGTTCGCTCGATGACCCATCGACGTATAGCTCCCAGGATGGTTCCTTCAAGCTTTCTGTATCCTCGTTAATTGGCCCAGTAAACTCGGCGATGAAGTCTGCCAATGCTTGACCCTTTATCGTCGTCCTTGGTTTGTATTCTATGTGGAACTGAGCGAGCTCGATCAACCATTTCAGTAAGCAACCCGAGGTATCTGGCTTTTGCAAGATTTTCTTCAATGGGTATTTGGTCATTACCTTGATTTTGTGGGCTTGAAAATAAGGTCGCAGCTTTCTTGATGTCACTATTAGACAGTAAGCCAATTTTTCGATTGGTGCGTACCTTGTTTCTGCTTCAATCAAGCTTTTGGAGATGTAATAAATGGGGTGCTGCACCCCTTCTTCTCCCCGGACGAGAGACGCACTGAGAGCCTGTTGGGATACTCCCAAGTATAAGGTCAGCTTCTCTCCGTTCTTTGGTTTGGCGAGCAGTAGGGGTCGTCCCATGTATTCTTTCAGTTGCTGGAATGCGAACTCGCACTCTTCTGTCCATCTGAAGTCCTTCTCCTTTTTTAGCAGCTCGAAGAAAGGGGCGCACTTATCGGTCGCTTTTGAAATGAAGCGACTCAAGGCTGCTACCTTCCCATTGAGGCTTTGTACCTCTTTCTTCCTTACGGGCGACCTCATATAGAGCAAAGCCTTTATTTTGTCCAGGTTGGCTTCGATGCCTCTATTGTTTACCATGAACCCAAGGAATTTTTCGGAGGCTACCCCAAAGGCACACTTGAGTGGGTTGAGCTTCATCTAATAGTTTCTGAGGATTCCAAACATTTCTTCCAGATCGAAAACATGGTCCGTTACTCCACGCCCGCACTCTGATTATTCCTTCAGAGTGGCGGTTCTTTTCTTTATTCTTCTTGTCCCTTTTGTTACTTCTGCCCCTTATTTATATTCGAGGGGACCTTTACAATTTGGATATCATATAGAAATAAAAAGATGATGTAATGGGGGACAAACCGTCCTTATCATCTGTACAAAAACGTAAGTGGGGTCTCCATTTCGAAGAGCATGGGTTGTAGCGGTGGATGGCCCCTACCTCTGACTCCTTAACAGCTTTTATCACTTTATGCGAGCTGATCGTTTTCGGGCCAGCGACCTCGGTGGTCCAGCAATCTGAAGGATGCTCCCTAGAGTTCGCTTGCAGATGGCTTCAGACTCGTTTGAAGGCGTATCGGGAGTTCGCCAGGTGTCGTTTTATAAGTTCGGGTTTTGGTAGTGAAACGACCTCCTCCAATGAGGTCGTTTGGGCTTTCTTGTTTCCAGGCGATCGGGCCGGCCCATCAGAGCGAGTCTAGCCAGTACGGGAAATACGTATAACAGTTTTTAACTCTTAAAGTTATTTTCATTGTATTCGTTTCACTTTACCTAGCATAAGTTAGAGGGCCCATTCGAGTGGGAGGTTTGTAAATTTCATAGTCGCTGACTAGAGGACCTACTCGGTTTGAGTAGGGGGTTGATAGTGGATTTATTTCAAAATCCCTAGTGGGAAGTTAAGGTAGTAGATTAGGCTTGGAAAGCCGAACCACTACAAATTATCGTGTCTTGGTTTTGTGCTCTCTGTTTGTTTTTTTTCTTTTCAGCTTCCTTATATACCCTACTTAATTTGTATAGTTAACATCTCGCCTATAAAGATTTTATATTATATCATTATTCTCACAACGAGATTGTTTTCACACGGTTGATATCTCATCGTGTCATTTTAAGGTCTTGAGATTTAACGAATATGTGGTTTTCATAGACAACATCTCTGTTTATCAAAAGAATTTTTTTTAATAAGTACTATTTTTTTTATATACCAATTCACCCCCTCTTGGTGTATGCCATAACATTTCAGTACTATCACTTAAGATTGAAATTAATGAGATCACAAGTAGTCAACTAGTAATCATAATTAGTCGACTAGAGTAAAAAATGAAAATAGTAATAGTCACCTAGTTAATTAGGACTAACTGAAAAAAGATTTATAGAAACTCATGCTGGTACAAAATAAACAAGAAGATCAAAGTCTTTTCAGAGAAAATTAATTAGTTAACTAGTGACAATCTACTAGTTAACTGAAATGTAACCTCCAAAATTTATCTTTAAAAAGAAAGAACATAAACTTGCCAAAGTTGAACCTTTATAAAACTTTTATATTGTTTTGTTGATTGATCTTTCATCATATATCAATAGAAGTATTTCATTCAAAACATTATCCATTTGCAAGATAAATGACCTACAGAGTTCTTACATTTACTTGTTTATATTTAGTCATCAAGGCTCTATATATAAATTGGATTTTATTTTATATTTACTCACTTGTGAGTGAGCAGATTCTCATTTGTGCCAGAAAATTGTTCTTGGCACATGAAATGCTCTTGATAGGCAAGGGATAGTATAGAGGTTTTTTAAAGATTTATCTTTAAAAGAGAGAGGGCATAAAGTTGCAAAAGTTGAATCTCTATGAAACTTTTACATTGTTTTGTTGATTGATCTTTCATTGTTGATATACAACGAAAGTATTTCAATTCAAAACATTATCCATTTGCAAGATTGGTTTTTGAAATCATGAGCAAAAGAAAATTTCAAGGACCCCTATTCTAAATCATGAAAAAATATATTTTTTGACTAAATAAATTTATTTTGTAAATCGCAAAAATTTGGGGCACAATTTTGTAAAATAATTCTTGTGTACATGGGATGTATCCCTCGCAGGAGCCCTACCACTCGATCTCACGATTTTAGGTAAGGGAGGTAAATCTAATAATTCTTATGTACTTTATCAATATGTCTGGTTTGCATCTAAAACATATTAATTAAATCCTTCTAATTTATATTTTTTTAGTCTTTTAACACCATTAAATAAGTTTTTATTAGATCAAAATTAACTAAAAATAAACATAAATTTAAAAACCCATCGCCACGCCAAATCGATTGGAACTATCAATAATGGTTTGCAGTCACTCTTAAATTCGTTGATGCTTGGAGCCCAACACTTGTGGGTTCCGCGATGACTACAAGAGAGTGAGAGGGAGGGAGTGCAATGAACCCATCAACAATAAAGTTGATTGCAAGGCCACACTAATACGCTTAAAGCTTGCACATTTTGCTTGGGATAAGATCGATTACAATTTGAATTTGTTTCCTACAATCTAGTGATCAGTCTAAATCTCGATAAATTTAGAACAAACTTCCTCTCATAAAACTTAAAACATGGTCTTGAAGATGAGCCAAATTTCTTCTAACTAGTCTAAGATTACTCTTCCTAAATAATATGTAACAAGGAAATTTAATCTTAAATGAATAATTATCTCTAAACTAATATAAATAGAGAAGGATCTTCATTCTAGGATAAACATTCTTAATTTTAATTTATAATTACATTATTTTCTTTTACTGTTGCTCCACATCTGACATAGATATTAGGTGGCGTTTGATACAAGATAAGTTTTTAAATTCCTGAGAATGTTAGATTGAGAATCTACAGTTTCAACTTAACATTCTCATATTTGGTACAATCTTTTTAAAAAAGAATCATGGAGAAATAACATTCCTGAGATTTATTTTTAATCAAATTTTTCATAAAAAGATTTTCATGAGGGGTGAAAATATTGGATTTTCATGAACCAGGAAAAGTTTCTAATAAATAAAAAAACTAAAACACCTTTTATTCTCTTATAGCCCTTTCACGATTATCTTCACCATAGCTTCCTTCTTATAAACATATATATATATATATATATATATTTATACAATCATATATATTATGTGTATATATACACACATATATATACAAATATATGTGTGTGTATATACTGGAGATTGTCTAATGTATAGATATATAACATCACTTTAAAATATATATGATTGTTTAGAATAAGGCATTTAAATAAAAGTGCACTTAGATACAAATTATATATCAAAAAACTCACATGGCTACCTATGATGTATGTGATGCCGTTGTGATCCCATGTTGAATGCATCATCCCAATGTTTTCTAGCATTAAAGAACACACATACATATCTACACAATATAAGTCCAATTATTGTCACATGACCTGCATAAATTTGTACGTAGATAATATTGCAATACATAAATTTTTTATTAAAATAAAAAAGAAACAAAGTACACAATACAACCACCGTCCCCTCCTATGCAACAAACAAAGTACACAATACACCCAAACCCCAAATAATTAAGGCAAGTGAAAACAACATAAAGCATAGAGTCTCCTCAACATAAATGTATCATTTAGTGAATCCAAGTAGGTATGTTAAATGGCTGGCTAGGCTCAAGTGTCAAGACCCATTCTCAGATTTACCCGCTAGCATAGGAAGTCTGAGAGGAGATCCATTTAAAATGGATACAAATACAAAAATCACTCAATTTTTAAAATTTCTGTTTTTGAATTTGCTCACTAACAATAAGATTCAAAATAAATTATACAACATTTATTACATCCTCATTTGAGGCTTACCACCCATACATTTTCAAAATAAAACGACACTAAGAATTTAACTGCAAATGAAACACTCTACTCACACCCTCAAAACTATAGTCATGGATCTTGAGGTTGGGATATCTCTGTGCACATTTAACTGGGACTCGTCTCCAAATAACTATCTTTCCCTTTTCTGGAATGACAAAAAGAAGTAAGGGTGAGCCACAAGACTCAACAAGTATAGGGGGAAGGGAAGCATCAATATAACGATATATAAAGACATGAATAATTCAGAGCCAAAGAAAAATCATTGCTCGACATCTAGACAATAATTGGGTTCATGCCTTCTACACTTGATAACATCTTCAAAAAAAATATTATTTCTTACATTTTATTAAAACATATTTTTCAAGGTGAGCCATAAGGCTCAACAAGTGTATAAAAACAATGAAAAATTGATATGACTAGACTTTCCTTGAACATCATGTATATCATGCCGTATATGGAAACACACGCCAGTCTCATATACATAAATGACATACAAATCCATGCCATATAGTTATATAACACGATACCCAGCCATAATAATAATTGCATAGATGCACACATAGGTTCCTTAGGGCCTACATAAAATGCAGAGACACTGACACCCAAGAACCAGTATATAAACTTGCCAACAACCAAGAGCAAGCTACCAAGGACTCCTGAGGTACACACCAGATTATTTTTATAGTCTCAAAGAACATCCATGGAGTATACACCAGATCATTCCCCACCAGGCCCAAGCAATTTCAATATCCAAAGACTCCCAAGGTACACACCAGATCATTCCTCGAAGTCTCAAAGAACACCTGTGGAGTATACACCAGATCATTCCCCACTAGGTCCAAACAATTTCAGTATCCAAGGACTCACCGTCATGCAATGTAACACATAAGGAATGCAATGGCTCTTACAGCATTAACGTGATGGCAAGACTCCCATAAACCAAGCATCAGTCCATGTTATGCCCACATAAGAATTCACACACACGAATGCTCCAATGCATATGCTCGCCTAACATACAAAAGTCAACACTCACAGGCCAACCATGTCATTGTCAGTGCTCACGCTCCCAACACATACAAAGCATGACCCCCTAATGAATGCAACCCATGACCTAACATCATAATGCGAGGCAATATATAAATACAATGCAATGCAATGCAACCATAAGCACAATTATAACGAGTAATATTCACACACCTTTAATTTCTGCCCATTAAGGTTCTTGGCTATTTCACACAATTCAACATTTAAATAGATTTTACCACATCAATTAAGTGCAAATATTTGATAATATTGATAACCAGGTCAAGGTGGAAGTATTTGATTCCAAAATTTAAGATTGAATGAATTTTAAGGAAGGAGAAAGTTATGAATCAAGCATACAATTCAAAGGAAGACCAAAGGCTCAATAGTTAACCAAATGGTTCAAATCCTATAAAATAAAATAGAAGAAAATATATAATGAAGACCTATATTAGATTGACCAAGACAACCACCGTCCCTTCTTATGCAACAAACAAAATACATAATACGTCCAAACCCCAAATAATTAAGGCAAGTGAAAACAACATAAGCACAATAAGAGCCTCTTCACCATCAACGTATCATTTAGTGAATCCAAGTAGTTATGTTAAATGGCTGGCTAGGCCCAGGTAATTTGACCCTTGTTTAATGATTTAGGCAAGTTTAGCCCATTAATGGAATAGGTCGAGCTTGGGCTATCTTATTTACCAAACCAGGGGCTCAGCCCAACCCATGACCATGTTGATGGGGGGTTTCAGCGCTTGAAACCCATTTAGGTGACAGTGAAAAATTCAAATGACTACCCAAAAAAATATAGTTTTAAGGGTGTAATTTAAGTTATGTATCTTTCTTTCTTTCGTCCACCTAAACGAGGAAGAAAGTTCGGGGTTTAGGGTTTGGTTTGGGTAGAGAAGACACAAGTAAGCAGACAAAGCAATTGAGAATTGAGATTACAGTGTTAATAAAATGGGAGACCTTTTCACTTTCATAGTTTTGTACATCTTTTGGCTCTTTCAAAATATAAAGATTACAAGAAAAAAAATGATATTTTCTAATAATTAGTTCTCAATTAAAATTTTATTTTATCTTAAAATTATTGTACTTTGTAATTCTTAAATACTCATAATTTTTTTTTCTTAAATAATTGCACGTAGAGGCAAATTCTGGATTTGTTAGTGAAATTATAGGTTGCATATATTGAAAATCTAAGTTGGTTAATAAAAACTTAAAAGAATGAGAAAGTTAATAAGATAGAATAATTATCACTTGAATTATTAAATCTTTAAATTTTGAAATTTTCACTTTCATAGCTTCTTATATCTTTCATCTCTTTCAAAATATAAGGATTACAAAAAGAAAAAAAAAAGAAGATATTTTTCTTATATTTAGTTCTCTTCAAAATATCCAAGACACTTGCATATCCAATGCTTGATTAGTATGATTGAATCCTTGGGGCAAGAGGATTGGGAAATAGCTCGCTCGACACGCTTCTCGAGGGAACTTAGTAGCAAGTGTACTTTTACGAATTAGCACGGTTATAAATGATTATGTCTAAACCCCGATATTTGAGAATGCTTACATCATATTGACATGTTCTGGTATGCACCCATCACGTAAACTGCACACATGGCATGCTATGAAATGCATATGTACACGATGACATCATTGATCACATGCATTGAGGTCGTAGGGAGTACGAACTGGCACCCTACTGTTCCAAGGGTGCCCCCAGACACCCCGGCTTTGAAAGAGGTAGCTGTAAGAATGGTAGGTAGTATGAGGGGTGCAGTTGACACCTACGATAAGTAAGACATTATATACAAACATGATATAGCATTATGTACCCTTACTTAAATGGTTTATCATCTAATTTGGATTTTTGTCCCTGGAATATTCAACGTTCCAGTCGAGACTTGCAATGATGGTACGGAAGTCAAAGATATGTAGTGACGCGAGTCGTCAAGAAACTAGCAAGTGTGCCATGTTATGTTGTAATATGAATGTTTCAAGAATTATGTACGTTTTAATTTATTTTTAGAAGCTTATGTATCAACTTTGTAATAAGTGCCCTGTTCAGTTATTTATGTATGTAATGCCATGAGCAGGTTCGATTCAGCTTCTGGTTTATAAGATTGTATTTATCTCTAGTGTATAAAATATTTTGTCAAGCACTAGATATGTCTTAGGGAATTTTGAGAATAATATAATTTAGAAAAAAAAAAAATAAGACCCAAATTTCCTAAGGCATAACACGCACTGAGTAGGTGGGGCATTACATTTTCACTCACCCAAAGTGATTTTTCCACTACCAACGGCAAGATTCATGAATGAGCTCTCAAGACACTATAAATACAAGACAAATGAGTGATTCAAATCAACCAAGATGATTGATTTCAAGCTTTCAAGTCTTCATTCCTTCAAGTGCTTAATTATTTCATTTGTTCTTTATTTTTCTTTCTAAAGGATTTGATTATCTTTTGTATTATTTTGTTCAAGCCTTGTATTTATATTGAGAGATCTTGTAACTAAGAGTGTCTACTCTTAGATCCTCTCATTTTATATTATTCTTGGTTTTCCTACCTTGTTGTGCTAGATGACTTGCTTATTGAACCAAGGGGTTGAAATACTTAGCTTGGTGCTAGAGGGTTTACTTGTCTAAATAAGAGGTTGGAAATTCCTAACTTGTTATTAGAGGGCATATCCGGAGAGATAGGAGGTTTTTAGTGGATTGGTTGAAAAATCCTTAACGAGAAGCTAAGATAGTGGATTAAGCTTGGTTTAAGCCGAACCACTATATATTGTTGTGTCTCTTCTTTGCTTGTACTTATTCCATTCATTGTTCCAAGCATTTCAATATAATCCTCACTTGCACTAAAATCTTATTTTTCATTAAAAGGATTTTCAAATTCAATCAATTTTTTAAAATAATCTAATTCACCCCTCTCTTGGGTATTAGTGTCATTGCTATATAAATCTAACAAATATCATCCATAAGAATTTTAATGCTAACGAGTTTCAAAATATCAAGATAGACATTATATAAAAGAATCATAATTCTAACGGGTTCTAAAATATCAAGATAGACGTTATATGTAAGAATCCTAATTCTGGGTTGTTTAGAATTACTTTATACCCCTTTATAAATAAGCAATAACTCATTGTAGAAAAAGATACACCTCTAATACTAGTTTCAATATTGTCTTCATTATTTTTAATGTCTGATTTGTGTGGGAACCTTCCCACACCTTCTGACGATTTTCTTTCCTCCAGACTCAGGCGACTAGCTAGACTACAACGTTTTCAATTAAATAAATTTATTGTTATATCTTTACAACAACAAAAACAAAGAAAACAAAAGGGTTTTATAAGAATGCATCATCCCAAGGTTTTCTAGCATTAAAGCACACACATACATATCGGCACAATATAAGTCCAATTATTGCCACGCAACCTACATAAATCTGTAGATAATACTGCAACACATAAATTTTTTTATTAAAATAAAATAGAAAAAAATATATAATGAAGACCTATATTAGATTGACCAATACAACCACTGTCCCTTATGCAAGAAACAAAATACACAATACACCCAAACCCCAAATAATTAAGGCAAGTGAAAACAACATAAGCACAAGAAGAGCCTCTTCACCATCAACGTATCATTTAGTGAATCCAAGTAGGTATGTAAACAAGGGTCCATCATTTGACCCTTGTTTAATGATTTAGGCAAGTTTAACTCATTAGTGGAATAGATTGAGTTTGGGCCATCTTATTTACCAAACCAAGGGCTCGTTCCAACCCATGAACATGTTGATGGGGGTTTCAGCACTTGAAACCCATTTAGGTGACAATGAAAAATTCAAAAGACTACACTAAAAAATACAGTTTTAATGGTGTAATTTAAGTTATATATCTTTCTTTCTTTCCTCCACATGAACGAGGAAGAAAGTTCAGATTTAGGGTTTGGTTTGTGCAGAGAAGACGAAAGCAAGAAGACAGAGCAATTGAGATTTGAGATTACGGTGTTAATAAAATGTGAGATCTTTTTACTTTCATAGTTTCGTACATCTTTTAGCTCTTTCAAAATATAAAGATCACAAGAAAAAAAATGATATTTTTTATTAATTAATTCTCAATTAAAATTTTGTTTTATCTTAAAATTATTATACTTCATAATTCTTAAATACTCATAATTCTTTTTCTTAAATAATTGCAAGTAGAGGCAAATTCTGGATTTGTTAGTGAAATTATAGGTTGCATATATT
Source organism: Diospyros kaki (assembly GCA_036245055.1). Classification (NCBI taxonomy): domain Eukaryota; kingdom Viridiplantae; phylum Streptophyta; class Magnoliopsida; order Ericales; family Ebenaceae; genus Diospyros; species Diospyros kaki. Next base: position 41,088,540 of record BSEG01000016.1, read on the forward strand.
GAAATTTTTAGTTGGTTAATAAAAAGCTAAAAGAATGAGAAAGCTAATAAGATAGAATAATTATCACTTGAATTATTAAATCTTTAAATTTTGAAATTTTCACTTTCATAGTTTCTTATATCTTTCATCTCTTTCAAAATATAAAGATTACAAAAACAAAAGATATTTTCTAATAATTAGTTCTCTTTCAAAATATCCAAGACACTTGCATATCCAATGCTTGATCGACTTGATATTTTATGATCTTAATATATTTGGGGCATGCATGCATGATCAAATTAAATGGTTGATATCAAAGTAAGCTATCTATCTACAGTTTGATCAAAATTAATGGTTAAGGTCATTTTAATATGTAATTAAGACGCAAGACCCTAATGTCAATGTCAAGTTAGAAGGGAACTTGGAGAGTGATAGAAAGGTTGCTTTTCCCTCGGTATTGGTTTGCTGGGCCCAGTTGCCACGAGTTGACTCCATGGTTTTGGTTGATGGCTATTTGGCTTTCTATCAGCGCAAAATTCCACATCTTTCTCATTGGCCAATTACTAACAGCTAGCTAGCTAGCAACGGTACATATTTCCAGCTTGATGATGAACACTGAAACAAAGATGGTATCTAGATATGGAATTTTGGAGTTTTAAGTGTCATACGAAGCATAAAAATTTCGTCTCCAAGTAATTATTCGTATACAGAAATGAATGAGCTTTGTGTCCATAAATAACCACCAATATGCACAAAGTATACAGTTGAATGGTGGATTCTCCTCACTGATTGGGGACGGCATGAGCTTCCAACGCCTGGTTACGATGCACCCACAACTTGGTACTCCAAATATTGATCTTTCTTTGAATATTTCAAGGCTTTCTAGTCCAGTTGTTGGATACCTGGTGCTCCAAATATTGATCTTTCTTTGAATATTTCAAGTCTTTCTAGTCCAGTTGTTGGATACTGTAGCCAAAGCCGTGTTTGATGCTCTAAACAGGCATGTCAGACACCAATGAATACGATATAGAGTTATTTTAAAAAAGTTTATAAAACTTTGAGGCAAAATTTTAAAATAGCGTGTATTTTATGTCATTGTAAGAATTTATTGATTAAGTCTTTTATAGTTATTTTAATATTATTTGTATAATCGTGTGGAATTTGAATTTATGAATTGAATAATAATAAAATAATGTGTATATATATTGTTGTGTTTCCATGTCTTATTTTCTTTAATTTTTTTGTGTCATGTTGTATTGAGATTTGAGATTACGATCTTAATAAAATAGGAGACGTTTTCACTTTCATAGTTTCGTACATCTTTTAACTCTTTCAAAATATAAAGATTACAAGAAAAAATGTTATTTTCGAATAATTAGTTCTCAACTAAAATTTTGTTTTATCTTAAAATTATTATGTTGTTATTTTAATCATTTTCAGAATAGAGAGTCAACGCAAGATCAACCTTCAATATTATGTTGTGAGATATCATTTTTAGCATGAAACACGAGGTCGCTGTCACCATTTTTAACAAGCATTCATGAAAAGATTATAACTTAGGAGTTGCTTTTGTCAAGCAGGGGCATTTGATTTTGAGGATTGTGCTGTCGTGTTGTGTTGGGTTTCTCATGCTTCAAACCGTTAGGATTATGATTCAAAATGTATTTTTTTGTATATAACTGATATGTATTATTTGTATGTATTTTGTTATATATATATTTGGGTTTTATTTAACTAATATTTAATTGTATACATGATTATTTTGGTGTTTATATTCTGGGCCATTAGCCATTTGGGCCGAGAGTAGTTTTGTGAGCCAAGCCCATTTGACATTCGGCCCATGCATCTTTGCCCCAGCCCGGTTATTTGCAGCAGCTATTTAAGGACAGCTTCTTGCCCTAACCTCTACAGATCTGCAATTGACTTTCTCTCTTGAAACCCTACGTTCGGCGCTTTCGAAGTAAGTCTTTCTCTTGCTTGTGAATCATTCTCTCGTTCGATTGGCTTCGGTTTGTTGGTAAGATCACGGTAAGGTTGTATTGTTTTAAATCTCTGTTGTTGAATCGTCTGAGGCGTGAGAGATTTGGTATAACTGATAGATCAGATTCTTGACATGATCTTGAGATCGGTAGAACAGATCCTATACTTGTTCTTGTATTTAGTTTCTGATTTCAGTTGATGTATTTGCAATACGTTTTTGTTCTTTTTATGATCTTGTAATTTGGTTGTAACCGAATACTATTAGTAGATTGACTAAAGGTGGATCCTCTACCGTGAGTAAGATTCTTTTGAATCCGAACACGTATATCGTTGTGTTCGTGCGTTCGTTTTTCTATTTCTATTTTTATCGCGCTTGCTCTTAGTTGGTTTGACCGATCGTACAAGTTACAATACATTAACACAAATTATATCTTCTTTTCTTCCTTCTTCCCCTTTCACTGTACGATGAGAAAGAAAGGGCCACCATGTCCATGACTCCATGAGAGAGAGCTATCCTATGGGCGGTGGCCAGGTTGTGTCCTATCCTATGGGGCTATAATTAATTAAGATGCAGGTTAAACCCAAGGATTTGATCATCAGCTCAACCCTCACAACATTCTCCATAGATTCGGGCATTTGGTGGTGCAATTTTCAACATCATCATTAATATGATTGACTCTCAACACTGAGGAGTCACAATCCAAGACACTTTCATACCCAATGCTCGATCGACTTGATATTTTATGATCTTAATATATTTGGGGCATGCATGCATGATTAAAATTAATGGTTACGGTCATTTTAATATGTAATTAAGACGCAAGACCCTAATGTCAATGTCAAGTTAGAAGGGAACTTGGAGAGTGATAGAAAGGTTGCTTTTCCCTCGGTATTGGTTTGCTGGGCCCAGTTGCCACGAGTTGACTCCATGGTTTTGGTTGATGGCTATTTGGCTTTCTATCATCGCAAAATTCCACATTTTTCTCATTGGCCAATTACTAACAGCTAGCTAGCTAGCAACGGTACATATTTCCAGCTTGATGATGAATACTGAAACAAAGATGGTATCTAGATATGGAATTTTGGAGTTTTAAGTGTCATAGGAAGCATAAAAATTTCGTCTCCAAGTAATTATTCATATACAGAATTCAGTGCCGGCCCTACTGTAAGGTCAAGTAAGCGGCTGTTTCAGGCCCCCAAATGTGAAAGGCCTCATTTTTTAATTTTTTAAATTTTTTTATTTTTTAATAATAAATATTTTATTAAAAACTTAAATATAAAATATTAATTTTATATTTCCTTCTCATATTCTTTGTCAATTTTATACAGTTGTCTATCCAATTTTATAGTGTATTCATAATTCCCAATTCATAAATCTAACCGTTAAATTTACTTTTCACTTCTCCCTCACTTCTCCCCTCTCCCCTCTCTTTCTCTCTCTCTCTCAAAATCTCAATTAAATTCATTTTTTCCTATTCTCTCTCTGCAATCTAGGTCACTAGCTCACTGCATGTTTTTCTTCTCACTTTTCAATGTCCTTCCTCGCTCTCTCGTGCTTGCTTCAGTGTTCAGACTTCAGACTCAATTTTCACAAACTCATAGTATGATTTGCAGGTCTAATTTATAACTAATAATTGTAATAATTGAATTAATGTAAGTCTACCAATAATATTTTTTTACCCATAGTATGAATTTGATGTTGAATATAAATTTAGTAAAATTAAACGATGCTTTCAATTTTTTTTTAAAAATTAATAAATAAAAATAAAAAATGACATTAATTATGTAATTGATTGAAATAAAAAATTAACAAATTTTGTAGTAGATTGAACTTTAATTTTTTTTTTAATTTAATGAAATGATGATTTTTTTTTAAAAAATGTGTTATTTATTTTTTATAAAAAAATTAATACTTTAAAAAAAGCCTCAAATTTTTTTTTTGCTCAGAGCCCTCACACTGGTTGGGCCGGCTCTGACAGAAATGAATGAGCTTTGTGTCCATAAATAACCACCAATATGCACAAAGTATACAGTTGAATGGTGGATTCTTCTCACTGATTGGGGACGGCATGAGCTTCCAACGCCTGGTTACGATGCACCCACAACTTGGTACTCCAAATATTGATCTTTCTTTGAATATTTCAAGTCTTTCTAGTCCAGTTGTTGGATATCTGGTACTCCAAATATTGATCTTTCTTTGAATATTTCTAGTCTTTCTAGTCCAGTTGTTGGATACCGTAGCTAAAGTCGTGTCTGACACTCTAAACAAGCATGTCAGACACCAATGAATACAACAGAGTTATTTTTAAAAAAATTACAAAAAATTGAGGCAAAATTTTAAAATAACGTGTATTTTATGTCATTGTAAGAATTTATTGATTAAGTCTTTTATAATTATTTTAATATTATTTATATAATTGTGTGGAATTTGAATTTATGATTTGAATAATAATAAAATAATGTGTGTATATATATTATTGTGTTTCCATGTCTTATTTTCTTTAATTTTTTTGTGTCATGTTGTGTTGAGATTTGATATTATGATCTTAATAAAATAGGAGACATTTTTACTTTCATAGTTTCATACATCTTTTAACTCTTTCAAAATATAAAAATTACAAGAAAAAATGATATTTTCTAATAATTAGTTCTCATATAAAATTTTGTTTTATCTTAAAATTATTATGTTGTTATTTTAATCATTTTCAGAATAGAGAGTCAACGCAAGATCAACCTTCAATATTATGTTGTGAGATATCATTTTTAGCATGAAACAGGAGGTCGCTGTCACCATTTTTAACAAGCATTCATGAAATTAAAGATTATAATTTAGGAGTTGCTTTTGTCAAGCAGGGGCATTTGATTTTGGGGATTGTGCTGTCGTGTTGTGTTGGGTTTCTCATGCTTCAGACTGTATCTTCTTTTCTTCCTTCTTAGTTCTTTCCCTTTCAGTGTACGATGAGAAAGAAAGGGCCACCATGTCCATGACTCCACGAGAGAGAGCTATCCTATGGGCGGTGGCCAGGCTGTGTCCTATCCTATGGGGCTATAATTAATTAAGATGCAGGTTAGACTCAAGGATTTGATCATCAAGTCAACCCTCTCCATAGATTTGGGCATTCGGTAGTGCAATTTTCAACATCATCATTAATATGATTGACTCTCAACATTGAGGAGTCACAATCCAAGACACTTTCATATCCAATGCTTGATCGACTAGATATTTTATGATCTTAATATATTTAGGGCATGCATGCATGATCAAATTAAATGGTTGATATCAAAGTAAGCTATATATCTGCACTTTAATCAAAATTAATGGTTACGGTCATTTTAATATGTAATTAAGACGCAAGACCCTAATGTCAATGTCCCGTTAGAAGGGACTTTGGAGAGTGATAGAAAGGTCACTTTTCCCTCGGTATTGGTTTTGCAGGGCCCAGTTGCCACGAGTTGACTCCATGGTTTTGGTTGATGGCTATTTGGCTTGGATGATGCTATTTGTACAGAAGTTTATTTATAGGTGAGTTTACACGTAAGGTAAAATGTCTATTTTGTCACCTCTCTTATTTTAATGACTATTTTATCCCTTTTTATCCTCTCTTCGTTCTCCTCTCCTCTCTCTCTTCTCCTCCCCCTTCAGCATCGGCTGCTGATGCCCCCCGCTCGCCTGTCGCACCTCGCCTCTCGCCTCTCGCTTGGGTGACCGCCACTTTGCCTTTCGCCTGGCTTAGAGGGGAGGTGGTGGTTGCCCAGGCGAGAGGTGACAGGCAACAAGCGAGGCGACGGTCACCCAGGCGAGAGGCAACAGACGAGGCACGAGAGGCAAGTGACAGTTGTCGGCCGGGCGAGGCAGCACCGAGCGTCGAGCGGAGAGTGCGAGGTAGCGACGGGTGGCGAATGATGGCTGACAAGGCAGAGGCAGCGATTGAAGGGGGAAGGGGAGAAAGAGAGATGAGAAGAGAGAAGAGGCGAGAAATCACAAATTTCTCACGATAAATCCTCAATTTATTGCGAGAAAATCATTCTGTAAACTCACATGTCAAGCTATTTCTGTACAAATAGCATTATCCATTTGGCTTTCTATCATCACAAAATTCCACATCTTTCTCATTGGCCAATTACTAACAGCGAGCTAGTAGCAACGGTGAGTGTGATCTATAACGTTTGCGCACCACAACTTGAGTCTATGGCTAGGTTTGAGATTGAATATTTCAAGTATTTCTAATATAAATGTGGCTATGTATGTGTATATACATCGTTTAGAATAAGGTTAAATTCATATTTTTTTTTATATTTTTATTTTTATTTGTGTGATTATTTAAATTTTTTATTATTTCTATTACACTCCTATAACTATATTTTCGAGTTAATTTAATTAATGTAGTTTGATATTTTTTTCATATGATAACTCGAACATTTTATTGTTTCGATTACACTTCTGTATTTGTATTTTTGAGTCAATTTAATTCTTATACTTTGACGTGTAAAAAAATAGACGAGGGTTAAATTAATTTATCTTATTTTATTTATTTATTTATTTAAATATCAAAGTATAAAAGTTAAATTGACTCAAAAATATAGGTACATGGGTGTAATCGAAATAACAAAAAGCTCAGGTTACTACATAAAAAAAAGAATCAAAATACAAAGAGTTAAATTAATTTAAAAATATAAATTTAAAAATATAATTAAAAAAATTAAAAAAACACGACAAAAATACGAGTTTCGCCTTTAGAAAATTCAACATCTAGGCCATGGGCCAGCTATCAGCTGGCAAGGGTACATATTGCCAGCTACTGGTGCCAATTGATCCACAATGGCATGCATTTAACCTCTGGAAAAAGAGTTGTTACACCCGATAGCTAAATTAGTTTAGGTGACAAAATCTTTAAGTTATTAACTAAATTAGTTGAGGTGCACATTAAATTAGGCTTTGTGTTTAAAAATGGGAATAGCCACCGGTACCATACCATATATTTGCACTTCTCAAAGAGATCCGAGAACAGTTAATAATGTCATCTTCTCTAGCAAAGAGTTGATTTTTCATCATCTTGCCGTCATGGATCTTTCACTGCTCTAAACCTCTAAATATCATAAGGGGACATGTTTAAACATTTGGTAAATAAATATATAAATAACGAGGCCATCGTTGTCTTGGTCTCTTTTACTCATTTTACTTATCCTCTTCTATGATATGAAACAGTGAGTCTGGATATGTATATCCTATAAGCGAATCAATTATATGAATTAGAAAAGCAATTCCTACCCATATAAAACCAAACAGTAATATTCATTAAGATAATAATTTAAGTACTAGAAAAGTAAACTCCCATCACATCACGATATGCAAGATGGGAGTGGGAGTGTGATGGATAACGCCCACCCACCACCACTACTAGAGTCTACGGCAGTGTTGGGAGGTTGAAAATTTCAAGTCTTTCTAGCATAACCTGTGGCTATGTACGTGTATATATATTTGTCGTTTAGAAAATTCAACATCTATGCCATGGGCCAACTAGCAGCTGGCAAGGGTACATATTGCCCAGCTACTGGTGATTGATCAATAACGACATCCATTAACTTTTGGAAAAAGATTTGTTACACCTGGTAGCTAAATAATTAGTTGAGGTGACAAAATCTTTAAGTTACTAGATTTTATACACCGGGCTTTGTTTTTATAAATAGGAATAGCCACCGGCAGTTCTTCTTTTGCTGGTCTAAAGACTCTAAACATCATAACGGAACATATTTAAACCTTTAGTAAATGAATATGTAAATAACGGGATTATCACTGTATTGGTCTTCTCTATTTAGTCTACTTAACCTCTTCTATGGTATGCAACAACGAGTCTAGATATGTTATAATAATTTATATCCCATATGTTAATAATAACAATTTGAACTCATATATTTTCTTAGAATTGTTAGTCATGATAATGTCTTTTATGTTACACGTATAATATTAAAAAATTTAACAGAAATAACAACTCAAACAAGAATAGTCATCAAAGTGGAAAAATTCATAAAAACTACAGCATAAAAAAATTAAAAAACTACTTATCCAAACCATGCCGACCCAAGTCCTCCTTTCATTTAACCTTTGACTGCCTAGTGGATGTTGCCAGAAAGATGGGCCACGTCCTCCAGAATCCAGATTTTTATCTTTTAGTATAAATTTTGACGATTAAATTAGTGTTTAGTAGATAAATCGAGCGGAGAAACAAGTAAAGGAGGAGTTAATGCATATTTGTAGCCAAAAAATTGAGGGTCTATATAGCTCGCATGAGAGATGGTTTGAATGTGATTTTCATTGGAGACCTTATTTTGAATATAACCGAATATGGTTAATGTGTGATGCTAAGGGCTCAAGGCATGTCTCTTAAACCATGCTCATTAATGGCTAGAGTACCAGATCTCGCCATATCATGGATTCGGAAGCCTTCTAATTAAGTGCCCTTTAGGTTAGATTATTAGGGGATAAAAAAAATTGTGCCATGTGTCTATTTCCTATTGGTCCATGTGTCTTGTTTGAGTTGGTCCAGGTGATACATCTAAATTGGCTAATGGACTAATTTGGATATTTGAGGTGACACTCATTTCTTTCCTGAACTGAAGGAAGAAACCAAATTGCTCCTCTACCCCACCACGCAGGGCAACAACATCGCCTTGCACAGCCCATTTAGCCGAATTCAAGATACGACTTTTGCAGCTCAAAGACCTATTAAATTAAAACTCTATTTATCTTCTTTGTTAATTAGCAAAATAACAAATTCTCTCCCTCGCCCTCTAGCTCCCACAACTTGGTACTCCAAATATTGATCTTTCTTTGAAGATTCCATGTCTTTCCAGTCCAGTAGTTCATCGATATTAATTAAATGAATTCATTAGCTTTATACAGTTTGGATCTATAAATACCCCCACCAACCATGCACTTGAACTCGTCATCCACCAAGCCGCCACCACCACCCTTTTCTTAGATCAAATAGTTAAGAGCAATGTCATATTCCCAAGCAATTAGTTCACTTTCCATGCATCTTGCGGCCTCCATGGCTCTTCTTGTATTGGCCTTTTCTTCCTGTTCTACCGCTGCTTCTCTGTCCAATGATGAAGCAGCGGCTCTGTTGAGATGGAAAGCCAGCTTTGAAAACCAAAGCCAATCTCTGCTGCCATCATGGGACGTCGGAAGCAACCAGTCTTATTGTAATTGGGCTGGAATTGCTTGCGACAACACTAGCAGCATCGCCCACATTGTCCTTAACAGCGTAGGCTTGACAGGTACACTTTTCAGTTTTAGCTTCTCCTCCTTCCCCCATCTTATTCGATTTGAGCTTCATGACAACTCATTCTACGGGTCTATTCCTGCACAGATTGGTAATCTTTCGAAACTCAACTATATTGACTTTTCCGTAAATCATTTTATTGGAAAAGTTCCATCAGAATTAGGGAGCTTACAAAACCTACAATGGCTCAATCTTTATGAAAACAACCTTTCGGGATCAATTCCTCAAGAACTTGGGATGTTGACTTTGGTTTGGGATCTTCACCTCTCTAAAAACAATCTCACAGGCCCAATTCCAACTTCAATTTGGAATTTAACCAACTTAGTCAGTTTAAAACTTGGTGGTAACCATCTTTCGGGTTCAATCCCAACTTCGATTGGAAATTTAACCAACTTAACTGTTCTATACCTTTCCAGTAGCCAACTTTCGGGACCAATCCCACAAGAACTTGGCTTATTAAGGTCTTTAAAGGAACTCCATTTGAATTTGAACAATCTTGTGGGTTCAATCCCTCATTCGTTAGGAAATTTGAATTCCCTTACTGGACTCGGCTTGTTTAATAATAAACTTAGTGGCTCTATTCCTTCAGAATTAGCAAATCTTACACATTTACGGAGATTTTCGATATACAATAACAATCTCACTGGTCGTCTACCTCAAAATCTATGCCTAGATGGATCACTCACATTGCTTAGTGCATCAAACAACAGTTTAACAGGCAACATCCCCAAAAGCTTGCGAAACTGCAATAGGTTGGTTCGAGTTAGGCTTAACAACAACCAACTAGACGGTAATTTACAGGAGGAGTTTGGTGTACTACCAAGCTTGGATTACATGGATTTGAGTTATAATCGTCTCAGAGGCAAACTTTCTGAAAAATGGGGGCAGTCCAGGAATTTGACTAAGCTAGTGATCTCCAATAATCAACTCACCGGAAACATACCGCCTGACCTTGCTGCAGCAACTAAGTTACAGTTTCTTGACCTCTCTTCAAACCATCTAGTAGGGGAGATCCCAAAGAATTTGAGGGAATTGGGCTTACTATTCCACCTTAATTTGAGTAACAACAAGCTTTCGGGCAACCTCCCAGCAGAAATATTTGGTAGCCAATCTAGCTTACGAAACCTTGATCTAGCAGCAAACAACCTTACTGGTTCAATTCCAAGGGAGATAACAAACTGTGAAAACTTACAGAACTTGAATTTGGGTGAGAATCAGCTCGCGGGTGGTATTCCTTTTGAGTTAGAAAAATTAAAATTTCTTGAAAGCCTTGATCTTGGAGACAACAATTTAATGGGTAAAATACCATCTCAGCTTGGGAAAATGCCAATGTTGGAGAAATTGAATCTCTCCCACAACATGCTTTCTGGTTCCATCCCTTCCTCTTTTGGCGATCAGCCAACAAGTTTGATATCTATTGATATATCTTACAATAACTTGAAAGGTCCTCTACCAAACACCAAGGCTTTTGAAGCATATGAAGCATACAGAGGTAACGACGGTTTGGGCGGAAATCAGAAGAGTTTGATACCCTGCTCATCACCTAAAGTGAGGAAAAAAACCAAACTCGTTCTTCTTGTGGTAGTTCCTCCGGTTGGGACTCTATTTCTTTCACTTATACTTGTTGGGATCTTTAAATGTTTTAGCAAAAGAGTAGTATTGAAAGCAGAAAGTGAGATCCAAGTTGTACAAAATGAAAATTTATTTGAAATATGGAGCTATGATGGGAAAATAGTGTACGAAAACGTCATAGAAGCAACAGAGGACTTTAATGAGAAATACTACATCGAACGAGGAGGATATGGCACTGTTTATAAAGCTAAGTTTTCAAGTGATTTAGTTGTTGCTGTGAAAAAGACCCATTCTTCCCAAGATGACAATTTGGTTGATTTAAAAAGCTTTAGGAGTGAGATCCATGCACTAACAGAGGCACGACATCGTAACATCATAAAGTTTTATGGTTTTTCTTCAAATTCACGTCATTCATTTTTGGTTTATGAGTTTTTAGAAGGAGGTACCTTGGAAAATAAGCTCAGGAACAAGGAAGAAGCATTGAGGTTTGACTGGGGTAAACGAATGAATGCTATCAAAGGTGTAGCGAGTGGTTTGTGTTATATGCACCATGAATGTTCATACTCAATCATCCATAGAGACATATCAAGTAAGAATATTTTGTTTGATTCAGAATGTGTTGCTCACATATCTGATTTTGGCACTGCTAGACTTTTAAACCTCCACTCCTCCAATTGGACTTCATTTGCTGGGACCTTTGGATATGCAGCTCCAGGTATGACTGTTATATTTTTCTAATCATAATGCCTACTTCATAATTATATATATTTTTTGATTAAATTAAATATTATTTACAGTGTAAGTCTAGTATAAATGAGGATTTTCTTATCTACATTAAAGATTGAGTTAAAACAAACTTGAGGTAGGCACCTTTTGTCACCTTCCCTAGTCTATTAATTGGATGCTTACTAGTTAACAACACCTTGTTATCTTTAGCAACCATGTCATAAATATATTTGAACTATTAATTTTTTCATCTCTACTCTTTGTTTCTTCTCTCTCTCTCTTCTAATATTTACTTCTTGTCTTTTAACTTTGTTTTGTAGAACTTGCTTATACAATGGAAGTGAATGCAAAGTTGGATGTTTATAGTTTTGGGATTTTAACATTAGAGGTGTTAATGGGAAAACACCCATGTGATCTTATCTCATCTCTTTCCTCTTCATGTTTCTCGTCTTTCTCATCATTGCCTTCCACTTTCTATGGCATATTATTGAAAGATGTATTAGACAATCGCCTCTCACCACCAGAGAATCAAGTAGTAGAGGAAATTGTGATTGCCACAAAGTTAGCACTTGCTTGTGTTAACACCGATCCACATCTCCGGCCATCTATGAAGCAAGTTTCTATGGAGCTATCAAAACTTAGGCCATTTTCAGAGAGTTCATTCCACACAATTACTTTAGGTCAACTCCTTGATATCAGCTGTATTTAGCTATTTTTGTTTTTTTTAAGGTTCGATATAGTCTCTATGTAATACCCATGTTCGTATAAAGTTGCCATGTAATTTCGATGAATTTAGAATACCGAAAAAATTGGTTTGATAGTAGTTATAAGTACCGAATCAACTGTAGAGAATGCTTCGGAGTGAAATTGTCTAAAGAAAATTATATGGTCTCGATGAGTATTTCGAGATAAGATTTATGGTATCAAAAGAAATCAAATCGAGAACGGTTTTTGATACAGTTAAAATAAAATTGTCATTTAGGCTGCAAAATCGAATTGTTGTAGGGGACTCCCGAAAAATCAACAGAACCCTAGGAGGCTTCGATTTTACGTAATGAGCAACCCTTCAGTGGTTTTGAGATGAAACGTCAGCCTGATAAGGACGCTAGGGCAAAATCGTCTATATTGAGTTAATCTTTGGTTATTAATTTGGTATTTTCGGTGTTATAATGTAAATTAATTCAATATTTGAGGGTATGATTGTAATTACGGAATTAAGAAGTGAAATAGGGTTAAAAAATAGGATTTAAATATATAATTTTTTAATTTTTATAATTCAATATATAATTATATATATAGATATATAGGTATGCGCATGGCCTCTGTAAATCCCACGCCTTGCAGCCTTAAGACCATGCCCTGCAAGATTGAAGCCATGCCCTGCAAGATTGAAGTCGCACGTCTGCAATTTCATGGCTGTAAGAAAAGTGTTTCTCACGCCAAGAGGGATGGGCAAGGAGTTAGAAATTGCCATAAAAAGGGGAGGTTGTGCGCAAATGGAGGAGAACAACATAAAGTTGCAGAGAAAGAAAGAGAGCAGTTGCAAGCTCAATGGCTGGCCAACGAGCGAAATAGCACCTCGGCGGTCCTGAGGCGGCACGGGAGAGCTCGGAAGGGGCCGGGAAGCGGGTGCGGCCATGGCTGCAGGGGAGCAGCAACCAGTCGAGGGTCGAAGGCTGATGCGAACAGCTACAGGCGGAGCTAGGCAAACAACAGGGGCAACCGGGGAAGCACACAGTAGCGCTGGCAGCAGCAGAGGCCAGCGAGGAGGCTGCCAGCATACGTGGAAACAGCCATGGCAGCCGCAACTATTGCAGCTGGGCAGCTGCGCGCAGAAGGCCGGTTGGTAGCTATTGTGGCTGCAGCTGTGCGCGGTGGAGCGGGGCGCAACCAACGGCGAAGGTGCTAGCCGTGCTGGCGGCTAGCGGCGGCAAGGCTGGTAGGTGGAGGGGCCACGGGTGGTGGTGGTTCGACCATGGAGGAAAGAAGAAGCAGAGGAAGAAGAAGGGGGGAAGAAGAAGAAAAAAAAAGAAAGAAAAGAAAAAGGAAAAAGAAGAAAAGAGAAGAAGAAGTGGAGGCGCAAGGTTGCAGCGGGAGGAAAAAGAAGATGAATAGGAGAGAGAAAAAAAAAAGAAAAATAAAGAAAAGAAATGGAGAAAAATAGAAAAAAATAGAGAAAAAGGTTAGAAAAATCTCGAAAAATAGGATTTGGATATTTACGAATATTTCAGAAATTTTTGGTGAGAAAATACTTTGGGTATGCGTTTCGGGAATATGGCATGCATATTGAGGAAATCAGAGATACTAAGTTAAGGTAAATAAAATTTTTTAGAAAATTTAAAAAATTTAAGAATATTATTTTATGAATTTTTGTAGTGAAATATTTAAGAAAATATTTTAGACATATTTAGTTTGGATTTATTGAGGAAAAATAGGAAGAAATAGAGACAAAATTAAAGGAATTGCTAGAAATTATGAAAAAATAGGTTTTAATGTTTATTTAAATAATTATGATGATTAGGATGTTTTGATGCTTAAGTTGAAGTGATTTGTGCAAATTTTGAGCTTGGCACGCAAATTGAGGCAATGTACGCATTTCGAGGCAAGACACGAATATTGAAGTAAGTGATACTTCCTAATTAAAGTTAGTTTTATGGAAAATGCTTGGTTTGTAAGTGATTTATGTTCCTCAAAAATGCTTTCATCATATTGACATATTCTAATATGTATCCATCACGCAGACTGCATACATGACATGACTATGAAATGCATAAATACACGTTGATATCATTGATCACACGCATTGAGGCCGTAGAGAGTACGAACTGGCACCGCTACTTTACCAAAGGGTGCACCCAAATACCCTAGCTTCAAAAGAGGTGGCCCTAAGAACGGTAAGTAGCATGAGGGGTGCAGTTGACACCTACGATGAAAGACATTACATACACACATGATATTGCATTATATTCCCTTACTTAAATGATTCATCATCTAACTTGGGCTTTACCCCTAGAATATTCAAACGTTCTACATGGAGATTGTAGCAGATACGAGGATAAATGAGACATGAGATGACACTTAGCAAAGTGCATGAGAAATGAAATGTATATTATGTAGCCCATGTATTTAAGTTCTGTTACTTTGAATTCTGAACATTTTGAGGAATGTTGAAGATGTAAGAATTTATTTATGATTAATGTTAAGATATTGGGTGTCGATCATTACTTTCGCATTTTATGTGTATAGTGATTATTTTTCGAGATTAATAGATGGAAATTCTGGAACGGATTGAGATATGATGTGGTTTAGCATTAGTGTCTAAAAGAAAAAAAATTATTGTCCCAGAATTATCCCAATTTATAATGCGCCCGAGAAAGCGGGACATTGCACTCTAGATATATCTATCATATCCTATAGTTTTTACTTGAATGTATTTTTTCTTATAGTTTAATAGCTTATCTAGAAAAAAAATTTAAAGAATCTAGACTTCTTTTTTCCTTGTAATATTTTTTTGGGAGAATTATGGGACTAAATATTAGATATTCACTATTTAAACTTGAAAATGGTTGGATATCATTAGTTAAGTTAAAAAATATTTGAAAAGTTCCCATTATATATTGCTCCAATACCACTTATTAGGAAATAAATCAAATATAAAAAAAAAATTGTAACATTCATAAAAGATTAAAACCAGACACACAGATATAGCATAGTTTGATAATATTAATAAATCACAAAAAAATCGATAAACTCTTACTCGAAATTTCACAATCTCACTAGATTCTTTAATACTCCAAATGTGTAGATTCTAAACACTAGATATGTTATTATATTTTGAGAAAAATAAATCTTATAGAAATTCTAAACTTAGTTTCATATTGGATATAGAATTTATATCTCTTATCATACTTTGGGTCGGATGTTTTAAATTTGAATTCAAGAAATATATATAGTGAGAGAGACGACTTGCATTTCAATAATTAATTTTAATTTTTTTTAAGATCTATATTAAAATTAAAATACCCCATTTTAGAATATAACGGAAATAAAAATTATTATGTCAATATAGAATGTTTTGTAATTTTTATTTTTTTGAAATTTTTAAAAATAAAATATATTGAAACAATTAGTAGAGGCCCTCTAATTCTTTCTTGTGACGAAGCCAAGTAGGCGAGTTAGTCCAAGTGAAAAGAGAGAAAAAAGAATTGAGTTTAAAATATTTTTCAAAAAAAAAACTTACTTTTTTAATAGCAAAAGTAGAGAAAAATATAAAAACACTCATTAAATGGATTTATATACAATGAAATGGAACTATTGAATGAATTTATTTAGGTCTTACAATTTCCTTTCAATACCAAAAGTAAAAAATAAAATTACACCCATTAAATAAATCTTTTACACGCATAAATTTTTACAAATTAAAGTGAATTTATTTAAACCCTACAAATTCTTTTTTAATAAAAAAATGAGAAAATAAAATGACACTCGTTAAATTATTATTTTTTTATTAATAAAATTTCAAAAAATGTATTATAATTATTTAAATCTTACAATTTTCTTATAAAATAAAATTTAAAAAAATATAAAATACGTATCCCCTACGTAGCACAGGTACCCCATTAGTTCGTAGATATATATTTGATAAATTTACTTAGTACATATCTAAAAAATACTAACGGATAATTATCATTAATGACAAAAATAAATAAATATATAGAACTAGTTTTTCTCTTAATTTTCTCTAAACTTCTATTGGTCCATTCTTATAACAAATTAGACAACCACCTTCAAAAGGTTGTTGCCTAGCCAGCATATGTAAGCCCAGCATCTCTCTCCTAACCAGCCTAGCCGATATGGGATTTGCCAAGATCACTCATCGGCTGCTAAGCATCGAGTTCGCCCCGTCTTCGAACACATACACCCCCACATGTGTTAGCCCCATTATCTGGTACTAGTGATGGGAAATGGGCAAGCTGGGCCGGCCCAACCGGCATCCCACTTGGCCCACCCATTTGGTGGGTTGAGCCGAATTTGGCCCACGAAAGAGACGGGCCGGGCCAAGGAAATGGAAACTTGGGCCCAGCACGGCCCTGTGGCCCTTAATAAATGGGCCAAAGTGGGCCGACCCTGCCCATGAGTCATTTATTTTTAATTTTTTTTATATATAATTTTTAAATATTTTTTTTTATTTTTTCCCAAATGTAGCTAATATTTTTTAAAATTTATTTATTAATGTTTACTTATAATTTTGATGTTTGTAAAATTATGATGTTCACAGTAAACATTTTGTTGACAAAAATTACACTAAAATTATGTTTACAAACATAATAAACATTATGTTTACAAACATAATTATGTTACAAACATTACAATAAAATTATGTTTACAAGAAACATAATTTTTAATTATTATGTTTATAATTATTAAATATAAAAATAATTTTTTAAATATTTTTTTATTTTTTGGCTGGCCGGGCTGGACCATTTTAGAGGGCCATTTTGGTGGGCCGGGCCGCGGGCCACATATTGCTGGCCTGGCATGGCCCTCATTTTGCTAGGCGGGTCGGGTCGGCCCGGCTCGTTTGCTATAGTAACGAGCCGGGCTATGAGGCGGGCCGCCAGACTCATTTCCCATCTCTATCTGGTACCAAGAGGTTGGCTCTGATACCAACTATAACACCCTAGGCAACCACATTCTTAAAAGTTGATGCCTAGCCATCATATATAAGCCCATCATCCCTCTCGTGGCCAGCTGGTGTGGGATTCGCCAAGGTCACTCACCGGCTGCGAAGCATTGGGTCTGCCCTACTTCAGACATGTGTCCTCGCACATGTTGGCCCTATCATTTGGTACTAGAAGGTCGGCTTTGATACCAACTATTGAGCCAACTTACTCATATTAATTAAGTTTTAATGATTAACAAAAATATTTTTATGATATAAATGTTCTTTTACTCGTACAAAAAGTAAATTTATTTTGAATTAAAAGAAATTATTGTTAGACATGTTTTCTTGTTTTAATAATTTATGTGTCAAAAATTTATATTTGAATTTTTAAATATTAATTTGTCATGCAAAAAGTAAATTTATTTTGAATTAAAGGTGAGACATGTTTTCTTATTGTTTGAGAAAGTTTAAACATTTTTTTAATTTCAAACTTCATATTAACCTTTTCTTTAGTTGCTAAAATACTTATAAATACCCCCCCCCAAACTCATTTTTTAAGTATCCAAGTACTTTCATTGCATATCCAAAGAACTCAAAAACTCTCAAATGCTTTCAAGTAAAGAATCCAAGCAATCCGAGACTCTCAAAATATTATTGCACATCCACCGAAGAGCCCTAAGGTAGGAGAAAAAAAGTTCTTCAAGTCTTCTACGACAAATCCGAACTTCTCCATTTGAGATTATAAATTTATTTATTTATTTAAATATTATTGTTTTGTATAGTTTGTTCTTAATTGTTTATTTGTATCCAAGTGTGGACAAATTATTTGTAACATTTAAATTACTATTATAAATTGTATAGGTTTTCACAGGGCCGACCCTGAGATTATACGGGCTCTAAACTAAATTTTTTATGGGGCCCTCTACGACTATATTTAAAAATAAAATTAATATAAATAAAAAAATTATTATATAAAATTCACAATATTTCACTTTAAATTTACTTTTTTAGTATTTTTAGATGAAAAATCAATAATTAAGCTATTATAATTAATTTGTTCCAACATATGTTTTTCAATAGACATAATCGTCAATCCATTAGTGTAGATTCACTAATAAGAGAGAGATCACAAATATTGAAATATAAACACAAAATTAATTGGTAATTTAAGGGCTAATAAAAAAATCAAAAGACATAATTGATAAATCACATAACAGGATGATGAGGACGAAAATGGAATCACTAAAAAGAATGCATAATTATGAAATTAATTGGATTGAGGACCTACACCTGTGCAAATTGATGGCAGATGCAGTGATAATGGATGGATAAAAAATTGAGAATAAGTGGAACTGAGAAAGTCAATGGAGTCGCGACCACTGTCATATGCATGGAAATAGTTGTGATACAATCATCTAAGGGGGAGATTGAGATTAATTAAAAATGTATGGAATAGTTGTGAGGGGATGGGTGCTACTACCAGACGCGTAGGAATGGAATTGATTATTAATAAAGGAATGTGAGAAACTGAGATTAATTAAAAATTATATTGATACTCATGGGATTAATTATTAATAAAAGAAAGGTGAGAGATTGAGATTAATTAAAAATTTACAATAGTTTAAAATAGGCATGGCCCCTAACGTCTCTTTTATTTTTAAATTTATTATTTTTAATTAATTTTATTTTATTAATTAATTAAAAATTTGAAATGTAAAATGGGCATGGACCCTCCTGCTGGCTAAAAATGGGCATGGGCCCTAGGCAGCTACCTAGGCAGCCTATGTAATACCTCATATTTGTATGAAGTTGTCATATAATTTAAGAGAGTTTAGAATACCAAAAGATTGATTTGATAGTAGTTATAAGTACCGAATCGACTATAGGAAATGCCTCGGAGCGAAATTATCTAAGAAAAATTATATGGTCTCGATGAGCGTTCCGAGGTAAGATTTATGGTATCAAAAGAAATCGAATCGGGAACGATTTTTGGTACACCTAAAATACAACGGTCATTTAGGTTGTAAAATCAAATTATCATAAGAAACTCCCAGGAAGTCAACGAAAGTTTAAGGGGGCTTCGATTTTTCGTAATGAGCAACCCTTCAGTAGTTTCAGGATGAAACAAGGGCCCGATGAGGACACTGGGGCGAAATTGATTTTATCAAACAATTATAGATTATTAATTTTGGAGATTGGGGTGGCTTGATTGTATTAAATGAAGGCCTTGGAGGGCCTAAATTCAATTATCAAAATTTCAAGTGTAATTAAGATTAATTATTAGGATTAAATATGTATTTTTCTATAATTATAATAGTATAAAATATATATATGTATTATACGCGTGTAAGGCGAGGGATTAATTTGCAGAGAGATTAAGAAGATGACTAAGAGTGGCGGCTAAGTTTTCGTCTAATGAGTGGTGGCCAAGTTTGCTAGAGTAATGCCCAAGCTACCTCTTGCATATATATAGATGAGAGATTGAGAGAGTTGCAAAGGGAAGGAGAAATGGTCGAATTCGGCCATAATAGCAAGCTGCGAGCAGCTAGAGAGTTCGCGCGAGAGAGAGAGAGATCGAGAGAAGAGAGAAGAGGGCTTGAGGAAGGGAGCTGGTGGTCTCGATGGGCTGCAACCAAGGGGACTTGGTGACCAGCGATGGTAGCAGGAAGCTATGGCAGCCGGGCAAAGCGAGCAGCAAGTTGTGGCCATGACAACTGGGTCGAATGCGGCGTAGGGAAAGGTGGGATGCGGTGGTTCATGGTGGTGCAGTGGCAATCGGTGGGAGTCCGAGGAGGCTTCTGGCTTGGGAAAAAACAGCAATGGTAGCCATGGAGCTGCCATTGTAGCAGCTGGGCGGTGCGGCAGCAACGCACATGAGCCATGGGCAACGAGCATGGGCGGTCGAAAGCGCGGGGAGGCAACTGGCGGAGGTGCATGGTGGTGCTGGCATGTGGCGGCGGCTGGCGGGAAGGCAAGGCTAGTGCGCGGGAGCCATGCGCAGGTTGCAGGGGAGGCGTTGGAGAAGATGGAATAGGAGGAAGAAGAAAGAAGAAGAAAAAAAAAGAAATAGGAAAATAAATAGAAAAAATCAAAAAATGCCAAAAAAATAGAAAATTATGTTTCAGTAATATCTCAGAGATTTTGGAGAGAAAAATGGCTCGGGCACGAGTTTCGAGGATGTGACACGCATACCAAGAAAGCTAGAGAGGCTAAGTTAAGGTAAGTAAAATTTTCTAAAAAATTTTAAAAATTCAGGAATATTATTTTATGAATTTTCGTAGTGAAATATTTGAGAAATATTTAGTTTTGATTTATTGAGGAAAATAGGAAGAAATAGAGAGAAAAATAAAGAAAATGCAAGAAATTATGAAAAAATAGGTTTTAATGCTTATTTAAATAATTATGGTGATTAGGATGATTTAAGGCTTAAATTGAAGTGACTGGTGCGAATTTTGAGGTTGGCACGCAAATCGAGGCAATACACGAATTTCGAGACAAATGTGAATATCGAGGTAGCCCGATAAGCTTGAAGAAGTGGAAAAAAGTTTGGGAAGAAGACACTAATGGGAAGGAAGAAAATTCAAGAAAAACTTTGCGCAATCGAAGTTTAAAATAGTCAAGTAAGTGGAAAAAAATTTATTAGAAATTATATATGGTTGGAATTTAATTTAGAGTGTGATTTTACTAATTTTGGGTAATATTATATTATCTTGCAACGTGTATTAATTTAGCCACGTGTGAGCTGAAAAACACTGAAATCCACTATTAAGGCAAGCTCTCTACTTCCTTTGTAGGGTTCCTTTGCTTTACTAGTTTCATTCCCTTCCTGAATCTGATTCGATCCTGAGTATTATTTATATGGATTATAGATTTTTTTAATGTAAATTAAATTAAGTTAAATAAGAGACTTTTGGGATTTTATTTGTTAAATGCTTACGGGGTATTGTATTTGTAACGACCTGAAATTTACTCAGTTTCTCTTTAAACACGCTCTAAAATCAGGAGATAAAATGGAAACAAAACCTACTCAAGCCAACCCCATGACATCATAATTTAGCACAATGAAAACATGATGTGTATTTATATGGATAACACTAGTGCCATTTTTACACACTAAAGAAAATCAAAAGGAAAACCCCAGCACCCCAGAGAATGTAGACTTCTTAGGACTCGAACGACTACAACTGCTCTGTACATCAACTACTCGGCCAGTTCACACCCCGTCACCCTCTCCCTTGATCTTGGCCTCTCTTTTCCCTGGAACGATGCAAGCAAATGTGAGCCACAAGATCCAACAAGTATAATAGAATAAAAAGATTCATGAATATCAAGAACGCTGGAGAGTACTAAACCACAGGAAGTATAAGATATCCCCCCCCACACACACATGAACAAGAGTGGTCGTGCAATCATTTTCACTCGTAACTATGTGATAGTATGCACCCATAACATGCCCATGATATGCTTTTTTTAATTCATGTTTAAAAACAAATACTGCCATCTCAGGATCATATTTGAAATGGTTGAAGCCCTATCACAAGTCCAGCGTTTTGCCCACCCAAGATTTGTAGGATATAAAATATCCCGTGGATCTTGTCTGCTATATATATATATGGATACGGTCAAGCCCACCATGAGTCCGACGTTTTGCCTACTCGAGATTATACATCTCCGCATATCTAGTCCGTTGCGTGCATTATGAAGCCTTTAGACATTTTAAAACCCTTTTCTTGTACATGTTCCATGCATCATCACAACCATGCATATTTGTAATGATTCCTAACACACGATTACTCGAAGCAACATACACAAGAGAAAAAAACTCATGCAAGACAACATCAAATCTTTGCATGTCCTCAATAGAGCATTATTCCCAAAGGAAGATAAGGTAATACCAAACTCTATTTAGGCTTTTGAACAAGATTTAACATGACTTTAAATCTTTCTAAATGAAGTAAAAGAGAGAATATAACTTGCAAAATAGAAAGTTAAGAAGCATGAACTTGCAATTTAGAAAATTAAGAAATATGAACTTGCAACAATAAGGAATAGAGAATGGAACTTGCAAATTAGATAGTTAAGAAATGAGAACTTATAATTTAGAAAATTAAGAAATATGAACTTGCCTCAGATATTTCTTTTTAAACTGCTAAAAATATCCAGAAGTCTAATGCCATGACTCCACGCTCCTTCAATAAAATCCAACATAATAAATTATAAGAATTTTTTAAATCCAACATTACTTCAAATACCTTTAATTTAATTCTTACTTGGTACACACTACAAATTTTTTTCCGATTTCTTCCCCAATTATCCACGCCTTTAATTCTCCTTTGCTTCTTATTTTCTCTTGCGGCCTTTCACTTTCACGTTCACAGCTCTTATTCCTCCAAAATCTCTTTCTATTTACACTCTCAAACTCCCTCAATTGCAGTCTCACAATTCTATTTAATTAATTTATATAATTATCACCTACACTAAGCTATTCTAAATTTGAGCCAAGTATCTTTGATTTCTCCTCCCCCAAAGCACCTCATCATAATCCCCACTTCCTTCCTTTACTTGGCTGCAAAGCAAATTACAAAATTGAGGAAAGAGTGGAGCTAGATGCGTGGCTGCTTAATTTGGCACCTTGTAGCTGCTCGAAAATTCCAGCATTTTCTCCAAAAAAAGAAATCAGCCACCTTCCGCGCACTTGCTAGGCTTGAATGCGCAACCACCTACTCCAGCTGCCTCCTATTTAAGCTATAATTCTGGGCTATCCTATTTTAAAACAAAATCCCCAGCTTTTATACCCACCAAGGCTTGATTGCATAACCTCCTTACTTACTTCCTCTTACTCAACCGCTAGGCTACCACCCTCCATGCTACATCTTGGCACAACATTTAATTTTATACTGATTAAATGCCTACCTTTCCTTTTAAACTAAATAAGTTTCCAAAAAATCTCAATTCACTTTCCCCCACATTCAAAAATATATTGAATTAAATTCCTTAAACCCCTAATATATATAAATCATAATAAATCACCGTAGTTATACGAGTCACTAATTACTATTTCTCCCTAAATAAATTCCTTAAATCCACAAATCATTAGGAAGTCATGAGTAAATTATCTCAAAGATAAAAATTATTCTTCTCCAAATATTGGGGTGTCATAGTATCGCCCCTAATCCTTTGGAAATGATGCCGAACGAATTTAGAGATTAGGTTCCTAGAGGTTGGGGTACAGTTATGAGTCCCTTGAGTGTGAGTAGTCGTAACTGGGGGCATGAGTTGTCGAGCAGTGAGGTAAGTGTCGACCATTTTGCAGCGATGGAGCAGACCATCGACCGGCTCGAAGAAGGCTGTCAACTGGTTGTTCTTAGTCACTGGTTGTCGATCAATACCTAGTCATTGTCGATTGACTCTACCATCATGTGACATATTACATGGCATTCTAGTACACGGGTGTAGGCTTGCACATTGGTAGTGACATAAGCCACTACAAAAAAATCAGCATTTAGCGACGATTTTCAGCAACCGTTAGAGTAACTGCTGCTAATTATTTTTTTTGCGACGGTTTAAAAAACCGTGGCAAAATAAGTGATTTAGTGGCGGTTTTTATAATATTTAGCAGAGATTTTGAAATTGTCGCAAAAAATTTAAGAAAAAATAAATTTTTATTTTAGCGGCGATTTCAAAATCGCCACGAAAATTAAAAAAAAAAAAAATTAATTTTAGCGACGGTTTCAAAACCACCGCAAAAATTAATAAAAAATAATTTTTTTAATTGCCAAGCCCACAAGCAAGCACGAACCGGCTGATCTGTGAAGCCCCCTTGACATGTGTGCATATATATATATATATATTATATACTAATCTAACAACTAATTTTTAGAATTATATTTTATATTTTTTAATATATATTAAAAACATTTATTAATTGGTTATTTTTTAAAAGAATAATGGAATAAATTAAAAATAAATTAATTGAGTTCAATTAAATTAATTAATTAATTAAAAATAAAAAGAAGATTTTATATATTTTTTAAAAATTATTAAAATTTTATATATTAAAATTTTGTTAAATTTATTTTTATTTTTTTAAATTAAATTTTTAATGAATATTGCTATTAATTAAAATTCAATTTTAAATTTATTTTTAAGATTTTATAATTGTTTTTATTAATTTAATTTTTAATTATTTTCTTAAGAAAAATTTAATTTTTTTAATGAATTTTGTGATGATTTATAAAAACTGCCGCAAATGTTAATTTAATTTTAATTTTAAATTTAATTTAATTTTTAAAACCACTGCAAAATAACCGCCACAAAAAATCATTTTTTTTGTAGTGAGCTATGAATGCCTGGATGTGTATTCCTATCTGGGCGAAACATGGATTGATACTTGGCTTATAGGAGCTAATGTATCATGCTAATGCTTACAACGCCATTGTATTTATTATTTGTCGCATTCATATTAGATGTTCACTATTTAAACACTAAATTAGTTGGGCATGTTCTATTAATTAAGTTTACAAATCCTTTTTTTAGTTTAGATCTTATTAAATTTAAAATTATATAAAATGCCCGATTAGGTATTGCTCCAATATAAAGATTTAATGTGGTTCGATAATATGCTTGCATCATGATGCAAAAGACATAATAGATTAGAAAAGAGAAACTCTTTCTTCCAGTGCAAGAAAGAAAGGAAGAAGTTGATGTCCTTGTACAGGCTAAGCATGGTTTTGAGGAAGCACATCTCTTGCTTGTGGATCCGGCATAAGGATTTCCTTCTCTCTTTCCTTTTATTGTGTTGTGCTAGTTTGTTTTGTCCCGATGTGAGATGTTTGGTGTTCTTGTGCCTAGGCTATGACCTAGTATAAGCTATAGATGCTTTGCGGTGTGTGTAATTTAATTTTTACTTATAAAAAAAAAATACCCGTTTTTAGAGTCTCAATGAGATTCTTGAATATGCCAACTCTAAAATTATACAAGTTATATCTCTAACATACTTTGGGTTGTATTTGTTGACCTCGGGTAAAATCTATTCATGTTTTTTATAATAACAAAACATTTTTAAAGTTTGTTTTGAAAGAATATTTTTCATTTTCGATAGGGACCTTTTGGTAGTTTCCCAAAAATTAAAATCGCTAAATTAAAGTATATAAATAGGTAACTAGTGAGTGCGACTAGTCGACTGAAATTGATGACATCTTAATGATATCTTACTCTTGTGATCAAATGGTTTTGATAATAACAAATATAATGTCAAATAATGTAAGTTTCATTAAGTTTGGAATTAATGTATTAAATGTACTCTATGTGTTCAAAAATCAATTTCATGAAGTTTCGCAAAAAGAAATGGAGTTGGGCTATTTTGAATCAAAGGGTTCTCTTGTAAAATTGGTTCAATCCTAAAGCAAAACAAGTTGTTAAGATTCCAAGTTTATTATGCAAGATTGGTCGACTAACATAATGCTTTTTATCTTTCAAAGCTTATCTTGGTCGACTAACTATAAGCATTGGTCTACCAACAATGTGCTTGATTTAGTCTTGGTCAACTAACCTTAAGCTTTGGTCAACTAACAGTGTATTTGTTATGTCCTGGTCGACTAACTCTTTAAGTCAGTCGACAGAAGGTCATCCTTAGTCGACTAAGTGTCATGCATGTTTTTGTCTTGATCGATTAAGTGCTCTATTGCTTTTGTGACTTGGTCGACTAACCAATTTTGTTTGTCGACAAAGCTTATTATTTTATCTAATTCTGTAGACTAATCATTTTTCTTTTGTCGACTAAGCCCTTCGCAAAAATCATAACGGCTAGTTTTTGGCCACATTTAATGCTTGCCTAATACCCTAATGGCTCGATTTTTGGTTTTTTCCACCATCATCTATAAATAGGTTGTTGAAGGGATTGAAGGCTACTTAGAATATTTATTACTATCAACTACCGAGCATACACTTTGCATTCGCGCTTTCAACTTGTACTCTCTCTTGTTCATCATTTCGAGGCTTTACATTCTATTGTTTCATTCATTAACAGCTTTGCATTTATTGTAGAAAGGATTTGTACTAAGAGTTTTTAACTCTTAAAGTTATTTTCATTGTATTCGTTTCAGTTTACCTAGCATAAGTTAGAGGGCCCATTCAAGTGGGAGGTTTGTAAATTTCATAGTCGCTGAGTAGAGAACCTATTCGGTTTGAGTAGGGGGTTGATAGTGGATTTATTTCAAAATCCTTAGTGGAAAGTTAAGGTGGTGGATTAGGCTTGGAAAGCCGAACCACTACAAATTATCGTCTCTTGGTTTTGTGCTCTCTGTTTGTTTTTGTTCTTTTTAGCTTCCTTATATACCCTACTTAATTTGTATAGTTAACATCTCGCCTATAAAGATTTTATATTATATCATTATTCTCACAACGAGATTGTTTTCACATGGTTGATACCTCATCGTACCATTTTAAGGTCTTGAGATTTAACGAATCTGTGATTTTCATAGACAACATCTCTGTTTATCAAAAGAATTTTTTTAATAAGTACTATTTGTTTTATATACCAATTCACCCCCTCTTGGTGTGTGCCATAGCATTTCAGTACTATCACTAAGATTGAAATTAATAAGATTACAAGTAGTCAACTAGTAATCATAATTAGTCGACTAGAGTAAAAAATGAAAATAGTAATAGTCACCTAGTTAATTAGGACTAATTGACAAAATATTTATAGAAACTCATGCTGGTACAAAATAAACAAGAAGATCAAAGTCTTTTAAGAGAAAATTAACTGGTTAACTAGTGACAATCTACTAGTTAACTGAAATGTAACCTCCAAAATTTATCTTTAAAAAGAAAAGGCATAAACTTGCCAAAGTTGAACCTTTATAAAACTTTTATATTGTTTTGTTGATTGATCTTTTGTCATATATCAATAGAAGTATTTCATTCAAAACATTATCCATTTGCAAGATAAATGAGCTATAGAGTTCTTACATTGACATCTTTATATTTAGTCATCAAGGCTCTATATATAAATTGGATTTTATTTTATATTTACTCACTTGTGAGTGAGAAGATTCTCATTTGTGCCAGAGAATTGTTCTTGGCACATGAAGTGCTCTTGATAGGCAAGGGATAGTATAGAGGTTTTTTAAAGATTTATCTTTAAAAGAGAGAGGGCATAAAGTTGAAAAAGTTGAATCTCTATGAAACTTTTACATTGTTTTATTGATTGATCTTTCATTGTTGATATACAACGAACGTATTTCAATTCAAAACATCACCCATTTGCAAGATTGGTTTTTGAAATCATGAGCAAAAGAAAATTTCAAGGACCCCTATTCTAAATCACGAAAAAATAAATTTTTTGACTAAATAAATTCAAAATGTAAATCGCAAAAATTTGGGGCACAATTTTGTAAAATAATTCTTGTGTACATGGGATGTATCCCTTGTAGGAGCCCTGCCACTTGATCTCACGATTTTAGGCAAGGGAGATAAATCTAATAATTCTTATGTACTTGATTAATTTGCCTGGTTTGCATCTAAAACATATTAATTAAATCCTTCTAATTTATATTTTTTTAGTCTTTTAACACCATTAATTAAATTTTTATTAGATCAAAATTAACTAAAAATAAACATAAATTTAAAAACCCATCGCCACGCCAAATCGATTGGAACTATCAATAATGGTTTGCAGTCACTATTAAATTCGTTGATGGTTGGAGCCCAACACTTGTGGGTTCCTCGATGACTACAAGAGAGTGAGAGGGAGGGAGTGCAATGAACCCATCAACAATAAAGTTGATTGCAAGGCCACACTAATACACTTAAAGCTTGCACATCTTGCTCGGGATAAGATCGATCACAATTTGAATTTGTTTCCTACAATCTAGTGATCCGTCTAAATCTCAATAAATTTAGAACAAACTTCCTCTCATAAAACTTAAAAGATGGTCTTGAAGATGAGCCAAATTTCTTCTAACTAGTCTAAGATTACTCTTCCTAAATAATATGCAACAAGGAAATTTAATCTTAAATGAATAATTATCTCTAAACTAATATAAATAGAGAAGGATCTTCATTCTAGGATAAACATTCTTAATTTTAATTTATAATTACATTATTTTCTTTTACTGTTGCTCCACATCTGATATAGATATTAGGCGGTGTTTGATACAAGATAAGTTTTTAAATTCCTGAGAATATTAAATTGAGAATCTACAGTTTCAACTTAACATTCTCATATTTGGTACAATCTTTTTAAAAAAGAATCATGAATAAATAACATTCTCGAGATATATTTTTAATCAAATTTTTCATAAAAATATTTTCATGAGGGGTGGAAATATTGGATTTTCATGAACCAGGAAAAGTTTTTAATAAATAAAAAAACTAAAACACCATTTACTCTCTTATAGCCCTTTCATGATTATCTTCACCATAGCTTCCTTCTTATAAACATATATATATATATATATTCATACAATCATATATATTATATGTCTATATACACACATATATACAAATATGTGTGTGTATATACTGGAGATTGTCTAATGTATAGATATATAACATCACTTTAAAATATATATGATTGTTTAGAATAAGGCATTTAAATAAAAGTGCACTTAGATACAAATTATATATCAAAAAACTCACATGGCTACCTATGATGTATGTGATGCTGTTGTGATCCCATGTTGAATGCATCATCCCAAGTCTGTTTTCTCTAAAATATATATTTCTCCATAAGAATGCATCATCCCAATGTTTTCTAGCATTAAAGAACACACATACATATCTACACAATATAAGTCCAATTATTGTCACATGACCTGCATAAATTTGTACGTAGATAATATTGCGACACGTAAATTTTTTTATTAAAATAAAAAAGAAACAAAGTACACAATACAACCACCGTCCCCTCCTATGCAACAAACAAAGTACACAATACACCCAAACCGCAAATAATTAAGGCAAGTGAAAACAACATAAAGCACAGAGTCTCCTCAACATAAATGTATCATTTAGTGAATCCAAGTAGGTATGTTAAATGGCTGGCTAGGCTCAAGTGTCAAGAGCCATTCTCAGATTTACCCGCTAGCATAGGAAGTCCGAGAGGAGATCCATTTAAAATGGATACAAATACAAAAATCACTCAAAATTTTTAAAATTTCTTTTTTTGAATTTGCTCACTAACAATAGGAGTTAAAATAAATTATACAACATTTATTACATCCTCATTTGAGGCTTACCATCCATACATTTTCAAAATAAAAGGACACTAAGAATTTAAATGCAAATGAAACACTCTACTCATACCCTCAAAACTATAGTCATGGATCTTGAGATTGGGATATCTCTGTACACATCTAACTGGGACTCGTCTCCAAATAACTATCTTTCCCTTTCCTGGAATGACAAAAGAAGTAAAGGTGAGCTACAAGACTCAACAAGTATATAGGGAAGGGAAGTATCAATATAACGATATATAAAGGTATGAATAATTCAGAGCCAAAGAAAAATCACTGCCCGACATCTAGACAACAATTGGGTTCATGCCTTCTACACTTGATAACATCTTCAAAAAAAATATAATTTCTTACATTTTATTAAAACATATTTTTCAAGGTGAGCCATAAGGCTCGGCAAGTGTATAAAAACAACGAAAAATTGATATGACCAGACTTTCCCTGAACATCATGCATATCATGCCGTATATGGAAACACACGCTAGTCTCATATACATAAATGACACACAAATCCATGCCATATAGTTATATAACATGATACCCAGCCATAATAATAATTGCATAGATGCACACATAGGTTCCTTGGGGCCCACATAAAATGCAGAGACACTAACACCCAAGAACCAGTATATAAACCTGCCAACAACCAAGAACAGGCTACCCAGGACTCCTGAGGTACACACCAGATTATTTTTTATAGTCTCAAAGAACACCCATGGAGTATGCACCAGATCATTCCCCACCAGGCCCAAGCAATTTCAATATCCAAAGACTCCCGAGGTATACACCAGATCATTCCTCGAAGTCTCAAAGAACACCTGTGGAGTATACATCAGATCATTCCCCACTGGGCCCAAACAATTTCAGTATCCAAGGACTCACCGCCATGCAATGTAGCACATAAGGAATGCAATGGCTCTTACAGCATTAACGTGATGGCAAGACCCCTATAAACCAATCATTAGTCCATGTTATGCCCACATAAGAATTCACACACACGAATGCTCTAATGCATATGCTCGCCTAACATACAAAAGTCAACACTCACAGGCCAATCGTGTCATTGTCAATGCTCACGCTCCCAACACATACAAAGCATGACCCCCTAATGAATGTAACCCATGACCTAACATCATAATGCGAAGCAATATATAAATACAATGCAATGCAATGCAACCATAAGCACAATTATAACGAGTAATATTCACACACCCTTAATTTCTTCCCATTAAGGTTCTTGGCTATTTCACACAATTCAACATTTAAATAGATTTTACCACATCAATTAAATGCAAATATTTGATAATATTCATAATCGGGTCAAGATGGAAGTATTTGATTCCAGAATTTAAGATTGAACGAATTTTAAGGAAGGAGAAAGCTATGAATCAAGCATACAATTCAAAGGAAGACCAAAGGCTCAATAGTTAACCAAATGGTTCAAATCCTATACCAAATAGAAGCTTATCGAGTTAGGGTCATAAGAAAAAAAAAATCTTGATTTTGATATCAGGACAAAAAGTTATGATACAAAGAGTATATGGTGCACAGTCTGAAATGGAAAGTTGACTTTTGAAATTGAAAAGTTGACTTCTGGAAAGTTGACTATTGGAATTGGAAAGTCGACTTTTGAGATTGGAAAGTCGACTTCTACATCAACTTAGCTGACCCAGTCGAGAGCTTAACATACAAAGTCGACTTTTACACAAAAAAGTCGACTCCTACCCTTACGAAGTCAACTTTGATTATCCCAGAAACAAGAAATACGAGCAACAACACACAAAAACCCCCCATGGATGATTTCCTAATCCCCAAGTTGCCATTCCTTGAAGAAAATATGGGATGAACAAGCCCCACGAGACCAACAACAAGTCCTGACAAGAGATTTAGACAAGCCACAATATTTGAGGGAAAAATGAAGATAATCACACAACCAATGCAAAAATAGTTTTTAACAAACAAGAATGTGAAGAGTAAAGTCATATTTTGACATTCCAACCAAAAGAAGAGGAAACTTGCATAATAAGAAAATAGACTGTAAGAAGAACTTGTCTTGAGTTGGTTGGTGCTCAAAGAAAATAAGAAGAACCAGCTACCACCTCCACTACTTGGGCTTCCAGCAACAACAAAAAGAAGAAATTGAAGAAGAAAAAGAAGAAGAAGAAGAAGAAAAAACTATTAGAAGAAGCAAGAAAAATGGAGAGAAGAGAAAAGATTGAAGAAGAAAAGCAAGGAGAATGAAAAAGACAAGGAATGAGAGGGGAATGACATGCACGTCCATCCCACCTACTCCCATCAGCCCATTCTCCATTCTCTTTCCACATTTTCCCTTTACTCACACACACAACACACAAATATCTCATGCCCATTTTAGACCTTTTGCCACTTTCTTTCTTTTCCCATTTATTTCATTCAACCTACTTAAATACATGGGATCAAGCCCAACTAAATAATCTCTCAATTAGCCTTATCTAAATTTTAGCCCGGCCCATTGGACTTTTCTTTTAACTTACATTTATATTTGCCTTTACACTATTGGCCCAACCCACTTCATTACAAAAGCATAAATATACCATCCCACACATGGACTTAGGCCAAAATTAATAGCCCAATTCAATTGGACTTAATTTTCCCCACACAAAATAATGTTTTCAACCTTTAATAAATAAAAGCAAAAATTTAATGCCTACATCAGAATCCCAATAAACGCCTAGACCCAGTAACGAGTCGTTACATCAAGTCCATCATTTGACCTTTGTTTAATGATTTAGGCAAGTTTAACTCGTTAGTAGAATAGGTCAATCTTTAGCCATCTTATTTACTAAACCAGGGCTCGGCCCAACCCATAAACACGTTGATGGGGTTTTAGTACTTGAAACCCATTTAGGTGACAACGAGTATTGGCATTGAAATCCCATCGCCGACAATATGGTTTTTTATCAGTGAAGGCAGTTGACAAAATGTCTTTTTCTTTTTTATGTTCTATTTTTTAAAATTGTTATATATATGTATTATATTTTTAGTTTATACATATATTTTTAAAAAATATATATAAATTAAAATGTATTTTGTTACTAGAAAATATTTTTATAATTAAAAATAATACTGTGTATAAGAATGGCATAAGAAAGAGAAAATGGGTGAGTATAAGAGTCATTTAGCTCTAGTTTTTAATGGTAGGGGAGGTCACTCCTATTTTGAAGATGTGAGGGGTAGTGTTTGCAAGTAACCCCAACCCTATCTTAGGAGTGGTTATTACAATTTGAGTAGGTATTTGTGTCACGAGCTTGTTGCATGCTCTTGTGTTGTTGGGTGAGACCAACTTTTCTTTCTTTTTTTTTAGGTAATAAAATATATGATTATTTAAAATAAGGCATTTAGATAGAAGTGTACTTAGATACATATCATATATCAAAAAACTTACATGGCCACCTATGATGTATGTGATGCGGTTGTGATCCCATGTTTAAAGATTCTGGCCCAAACTAGGCCCAATATGGAATCGAATTCAAATGGAACATAGAATCCATATGGGGCCTAAAATCAACCCATTAGGATGAAGTCTAGGTAAAGCTAAAGAGATGACCAATTAAGAGATGATCCAATTTCAAAACCTTAGCGGTACATGACTTCAAACTTATAAATACTTCAAGGTTCTATCATTAAGCTATCTTTCTTTCTTTCCATTCTCTCTAGCTCTCATTCTCACTGTATTCTCTTCCCTTGTCTTGCAGGTTAAACCAAAGGATTTGATCATCAACTCAACCCTCACAACAGTCTCCATAGATTTAGGCATTTGGTGGTGCAATTTTCAACATCATCAGTAGTATGATTGATTCTCAACACTGAGGAGTCACAATCCAAGATAGTTGCATATCCAATGCTCGATAGACTTGATATTTTATGATCTTAAAATAGATGGGGCATGATATGTAATTATCTATTAGATTAATTACACTTAATGTAATTAACTATTAATATAATTATCTATTAGGTGGTCCTATTTATCAGAAATATCATTTAAACCATTAAAGAATTATCTCATAGTATTTATTCACTAGATAAAGAGTGATAATTGCTTTTCAAATTAAATTCAAACTAATTTGATGGGATTAGTTTTGAATGAAGATAGATATTAATCAATCTATAAATAGAGGGTTTATCTATTGAAAAAATAACACAGTTATAAAGACAGTGAAAGCAGTTTGAGTCCTCAATCAAATCTAGATCCAAGGGCATACACTATCATTGTGCATTTGGTTGATTGATTGGAAGCATCTAAGTCAATTTCAATACAAGTTTTCATACAAATAATGGTTGGAGGTTAGTCCGTTTATTTTTAATTTTTTTTAATAGTTGGTATCAGAACGTGTTGTACCTTTGCTTATTTGCTAAAAATATCGTTGTATAACAATTTTTTGATTAGGGAAATATTGAATTTTTGCAAAATATATATATATATTTTTTGCATTTTATTGCTTGTATTTCTGACATGGATGAACATCGCCTGCGACCGCATATGTCAAGACCATTCATGTCGTCGACGACCACGAGTGGCAGTGACCCATGGACGGACTCTTGCATCACCGGTCTTGACCGTTTTCTTCGCCATGGCCGTCGGTTCGCATTCTATCCGTATTACATCGTGAATGTGCCATGGCTAGTAATAGGTTATGGGTTCGCTTTCCAGTTGTCGATCGTTGGCCGATGATCGACCTTCCCATCGATAATTAATCTTAAATGAATAATTAATAATTATTAATCTTAAACGAATAATTATCTCTAAAGTAATATAAATAGATAATTAATCTTAAACGAATAATTATCTCTAAACTAATATAAATAGAGAAGGATCTTCATTCTAGGATAAACATTCTCAAGTTTAATTTATAATTACATTATTTTCTTTTACTATTGCTCCACATCTGACATAGATGTTACGGAGCATTTGGTACAGGAAAAGTTTTTAGATTCTTGAGAATCCTGAGAAAATAACATTCTCAAGATTTATTTTTAATCAACTTTTTTATAAAAATATTTTCATGAGGGGTGGGAATATTGAATTTTCATAGACTAGAAAAAATTTGTAACAAATAAAACGACTAAAACACCCTTATCCTCTTATAATCCCATAGTCCTTTTACGATTATCTTCACCATAATTTTCTTCTTACAAACATATATAAAATGTGTGTATACACACACACATTCATACAAATATATATATTATGTATATATACACACACACACACACACATATATACATAATGTGTAAAAAAAAATGACGTTTTTGATTTTCTAAAGAGGTTGTGGGTCTCAATATTTTATATATTATAAGGAATTTTTCATTTTTAAACAAAAAATCAAATAAGGTAATTTTGAAAAAATAACATGGATTCCCAAAAATATTGCATTTAAACCAAACATAAAAATGTAAATTTTCAAAAAAAAAAATCCAACATTTCTGAAAATGTTTAAAACAAACCAAACATAGAATTGCATAAATCTTGAGAATCAACGATTTTCAAGAGTATTCTCAAGAATCATAAACCCCAAGTGCTACAAAATTGGATTAACAACAGACCACAATCAAATCAATCAACCACACACGAACACAGAATTTAACGTGAAAACCCAAATCGGAAACCATGAGTAGAAACAACAAAATATCATTAACCAAATTTTGGTAGTACAAAAGTGATATTAGCACACACACTCTGTGTCTTGATTTCATGTGACCTAGACACCTATGTATAAACCTAAAATCATTTATAGATGAATACAAAATATTATATCCTAATTGAATTTGACAACATCATAATCATAGTCAAATTCAAAGTTATAATCACGGTCAAATTAAGAAATCCAACTATAGATAAACAAGAATTTTGAGTCATAATTATTTCACCAGGAATCTAAGAACTTCTCTAATACCAAATGTCTCGTTAGAGTAATTTTTCTAGTAGCATCCAAGACAATCTCATTATTCTTTCTTTTGTAGCAATCTAGTCTGGAGATTTTGAAGTTAAGGCATTCGAGCAACTTGATGTGTTCTCTCAACAAATATATATATATTTTTATGTAAATAAGAATAAATAAAAGAAAAACACAACAAGGTTAGGGAAAACTCCGAACCGCCAAAGCAAAGCAAAGGCTAAGGTACAACAACCATCACCCTCTGGGCCAAGAAAAATAAAAATAAAAGAAAGAAAAACTGAAAAAAAAACTGAAGATATATACATCAGCGAATAGTACAACAAAATTAACATCTAGAAACAAAAGCTAAAACCAGCCTCTAGAAGCAAACAAGTGATCGCTCAATGGGGAGAAACAGTCTGGTCTCTTGCAAGCCGCTAAACATGATAAAGAGCGTGACTTTGAAGAGATGACTTGAAATGGACAGTCGTCAAACGAGCCCACATTGCAAACTAAATCTGGCGAGCCAATTGAGGAGCGGATCTCTATTGATCTCGAGAGCACTTGTTGTTACGCTCCCTTCAGATGAAATACACTAAAGCATGAAACATCAACCTATTAGCCACTTGTCAAGGGCTCTTACCACTCCATCTCGCAGCTACCCACGGCATACCAGTATTTTATTGACCAAGGCTAGCTAAATTTCTTCGATCTGCGAAAGAAAGACAACACTTCACGAGAATAGGGGTACTCAAAAAATAGGTGTCTATGTCTTTTTGCATCTGCCCTACAAAGAAAATATCTATTAAAAAAAGTCAAAAACAGGTTAATACGGTCAAGAGTAGATAAGCACTCCCGAATTGCTAACCAGAGAATGAACAAATGGACGGGAATACTCACAGACGACCAAACAACTGATACCGTGGAACCTGAGGACGCTGACCTTGAAGGTCCTAGAAGGCGGTCCTAACAAAAAAAAAAAAAAACCCATTTAAGGCTGGAAACCAATATGGCTTATCACAACACTCAAGATGAGAGAGGCTAGGAAAGTGATTCCGAATAAGGTCTAAACACGGAGAGGAAGAAGTCTCCAGTCAGACCTAGGAACCATCCTTAATAAAATTCGAGACCTTAGTCATTATAGAAATGCCTAATTGCCGAGGGAATTGGTGAGAGAAGCGATCAATGAGCACACCTAAAGGGTGTCAATGGTCATGCCAAAGGAACGTGCTCCAATTGTAACACCCAGCTCCATCCAAGGGGCATTATATATGCAGAATAAATAACTTATAGATTTCGAGGATATATATTTTTTTCCACAATTATATTATAATAGTGTTTGTACGTGAATAGTACACTAGGTAAGTTCTCAGAAAAAAGAGGTGGGTCATAAAGGGACGCACTTAAATACCAAGTCTTTCCTTAGACAACTTTCCTAGACATGTACTTCCACTACACAACACTTGAAACCATAACTTCCCCGACAATCCCGATTACCTTCTCAGCACACCAAACTTAAAATCATCAAGCTAAGACAGGTAATATCATCATAAAACAAATGCGGAAGCTAGATCGAAACCTGATATGGTACATAACAGAAATCATCTTATACATAACATCAAAATTGTATCATCATCTAACATGACATCATCAAAACAAAATATATATAATCCAAAATATATGCTACGATCCACCTATAAGTTGCCATCAATCCTCGGCGATTCCTTTCCCTTTGGAACAGCTACTTCCACCTGGAACGTACCACTACAAAAAAAAAAGCACTTTAGCGGCGGTTTTCAAAACTGCCGCATCTACAGCCGTCACGACGTATTTAGTGGCAGTTTTCAGCAACTGCTGGAATAACCGCCACTAAATGTTGTTTTTTGCAGCGGTTTATAAACTGCCGCTAAGTCCGGCATTTAGCGGCACTTTGCAAAAATTTAGCTGCGATTTAGAAACCGTCGCTAAATGTTTACTATTGTTTTATTTTCTGCGGCAGTTTTAAAAACTGCCTCTAAAATTAAAGTTAGCGGCAGTTTCTAAACTGCCGCTAAATTTTTAATAAGTATTTTATTTTTAGCGGCGGTTATATAACCGCCGCTAAAGTCAAATTTCGCAGTAGTTTAACAAAACAGCTGCTGAAATAAAACAATTCTTAAAGAAATTAGCGGCGATTTTCTGTTGATTTTAGTGGCAGTTTTGGAACCGCCGCTGAAAATAAAACAATTGTTAAAAAATAGTGGCGGTTTTCTATTGATTTTAGCGATGGTTTTAAATCGCCACTAAATTTTAGCAGCGGTTTTAATTTCATCTTGTGGCTTTTAGCGGCGATTTTGAAAAACCGCCGCTAAAAGCCTAACAGAATGCCTTCCCAATTGTTTTTTGGTCACCAAAACAAAAACCTGTATACCAAGTAATCCAACTCACAAATAACCTAAAATTTATATCATATATACCAAATTCACAAACATAATTTTTCAATCCATTTAATCAATAAACCAGAAATATCCAATACAACTTAAATATCCAAATATGTAACATATTTTATACAGTTTAATATCAAAAATGAAGTTCCATATCATCACATCAACTTTGTTGGTTTGGATCTTGATGGGTCTGATGAATGTCATGACTTGCATTAGAAGATAGCCTTCTTGCTGGTGATACTGGTCCACTACGCCAACCACAAATCATATTCTAAACTTTATCAATGATAGGTTGGCAAATCCCATAAGATAGCTTGGTGGATAGTAGAGGCACCCCCAGATATCTCATAGGCAAATCACCTCTACGAAAACTAGAGGCATTAAGAATATTCTCTCTCAAGGATTCATCCCTACAAGAGACGAAGCAATAACTCTTTAGAGGATTAGCCTTGAGGCCAGATAAAGAAGCAAATCTCTCCAAGCAGGATTTTAAGATGCTTATTGAAGCAGGGTCACCATGGGAAAACATGAGAAGATATCATCTGCAAACATGAGCAAGACCATCTAAGTTTGTTTGCATTTCCAATGGAACTAAAAATTCTGTGACCTCGAGTAGTGGCCCACAATACCATGCAAGGTTTGCATCACAAGAACAAAGAGATAAGGGGATAGGGGGTCCCCTTGTCTCAATCCCTAACACCCAAGGAAGAAGCCATTTAACTGACCGTTAATCTTAACAGAATAACTAGGTGTCGTAATACACTCGTGGATCTAGCTACATAATTGAAGGGGGTAATTCATTAATTGAAGCACCATCATGAGGAAATCCCATTCCATTAAGTCATAAGCTTTTGCTAGATCCACCTTAAGTGCACATCGGGAGGGCTCATATGGAGATGATATTGGAAAACCAACTATTGGGCCAGCAACACATTATCCCCAATCGAACGGCCTGGCATAAAGGCAGATTAAGAACCATCCACCTAGCCAGAGAGCACCGCTTTGACCCTATTAGCCAAAATCTTGGTGATAACTTTATACAAGAAGTTACAACAAGAAATAGGTTTGAATTGGGACGACATCTCAGGGTGGGGAACCTTACGAATGAGACTGATAATGGTCGAAATATTCATTTTCCCAAGAAGGCAATCAGAGGAGAAGAAGTTACGCACTACCTCCACAACATCTGGACCGACAACCTCCCAGGCCTTTCTAAAGAACTTAACAGTGAACCCATCTGACCCAGGGGCCTTGTCATCATCCATACTAAAAAGGGCATTCTTAATTTCCTCAACTGAAACCTCCACAATGAGCCTTCCCTACTGTTCCCTCTCCAAACGCTTAATAATAAACGGGGCAATATCCTCTGAACCCAGAGGAGCAAGACGAGTGCTTTGACCTATAAGATTTTGGAAATAGGACACCATGATGCTTGCCACCTCTTCCTTGGAGTCCGTAATTGTATCGTCCTCTTTCTGGAGGCTGATGATACAATTGTTGTTTCGTTGAGCTAACATAGATCGGAAGCAAAATTGAGAACATCTATCCCCTTGATCAAAAAAGCCCATAATAACTCCTTGGACTAAAAGGTGTAAATTTCCCTGAAAAGATGGGGGTTCAACACAATGCACAAACTAAATAACTCTAACATTCAAAAATCTGTCCAAAAATTCTACGAAAAGGATAAGCAATTATTCATAAAGAATTCTAATTTTAAAAAGATTTCAAAATTTTGGGGTAAATATCATCCACAAGAATCTTAATCCTAACAAGTTTCAAAATATCAAGATAGATATTATCTAAAAGAATTATAATCCTAACGGGTTCTAAAATATCAAGATAGACATTATATGTAAGAATCTTAATCTTGGGTTGTTTAGAATTACTATATACCCCTCTATAAATAAGCAATAACTTATTACAAAAAAAAAATACATCTCTAATACTAGTTTCATACTACCTTCATCATTTTCAGTATTTGACTTCAATATCGGAGTATTTTCATGGGGACCTCCCCGTACCTTCTGATAGTTTTCTTTCTTACAGACTCAGGCGACTAGACTACAATGTTTTCAGTTAAATAAATTCATTGTTATATCTTTACAACAACAAAAATAAAGAAAACAAAAGGGCTTTATAAGAATGCATCATCCCAAGGTTTTCTAGAATTAAAGCACACACATACATATCGACACAATATAAGTCCAATTATTGCCGCACAACCTACATAAATCTGTAGATAATATTGCAACGCATAAATTTTTTTAGTAAAATAAAATAGAAAAAAATATATAATGAAGACCTATATTAGATTGACCAAGACAACCACCGTCCCCTCTTATGTAACAAACAAAATACACAATACGCCCAAACCCCAAATAATTAAGGCAAGTGAAAACAACATAAGCACAATAAGAGCCTCTTCACCATCAACGTATCATTTAGTGAATCCAAGTAGTTATGTTAAATGGCTGGCTAGGCCCAGGTAATTTGACCATTGTTTAATGATTTAAGCAAGTTTAGCCCATTAATGGAATTGGTCGAGCTTGGGCCATCTTATTTACCAAACCAGGGGCTCAGCCCAACCCATGACCATGTTGATGGGGGGTTTTAGCACTTGAAACCCATTTAGGTGACAATGAAAAATTCAAATGACTACCCGAAAAAATACAGTTTTAAGGGTGTAATTTAAGTTATGTATCTTTCTTTCTTTCTTTCGTCCAGCTAAACGAGGAAGAAAGTTAGGGGTTTAGGGTTTGGTTTGGGTAGAGAAGACACAAGTAAGCAAACAAAGCAATTGAGAATTGAGATTACGGTGTTAATAAAATGGGAGACCTTTTCACTTTCATAGTTTCGTACATCTTTTAGCTCTTTCAAAATATAAAGATTACAAGAAAAAAAATGATATTTTCTAATAATTAGTTCTCAATTAAAATTTTATTTTATCTTAAATTATTGTACTTTGTAATTCTTAAATACTCATAATTTTTTTTTCTTAAATAATTGCACGTAGAGGAAAATTCTGGATTTGTTAGTGAAATTATAGGTTGCATATATTGAAAATCTTAATTGGTTAATAAAAAGTTAAAAGAATGAGAAAGTTAATAAGATAGAATAATTATCACTTGAATTATTAAATCTTTAAATTTTGAAATTTTCACTTTCATAGCTTCTTATATCTTTCATCTCTTTCAAAATATAAAGATTACAAAAAAAAAAAAAAAAAGATATTTTTTTTATATTTAGTTCTCTTTCAAAATATCCAAGACACTTGCATATCCAATGCTTGATTAGTATGATTGACTCTCCACAATCCAAGACACTTGCATATCTAATGCTTGATCGACTTGATATTTTATGATCTTAATATATTTGGGGCATGCATGCATGATCAAATGGTTGAGATCAAAGCATGCCATCTGCAGTTTGATCAAAATGGTTACGGTCATTTTAATATGTAATTAAGACGCAAGACCCTAATGTCAATGTCAAGTTAGCTTCGACGGAAGGGAATTTGGAGAGTGATAGAAAGGTCGCTTTTCCCTCGGTATTGGTTTGCAGGGCCCAGTTGCCACGACTTGACTCCATGGTCTTGGTTGATGGCTATCTGGCTTTCTATAATCGCAAAATTCCACATCTATCTCATTGGCCAATTACTAACAGCTAGCTAGCTAGCAACGGTACATATTTCCAGCTTGATGATGAATCCTGAAACAAAGATGGTATCTAGATATGGAATTTTGGAGTTTTAAGTGTCATACGAAGCACAAAAATTTCGTCTCCAAGTAACTATTCGTATACAGAAATGCATGAGCTTTGTGTCCATAAATAACCACCAATATGCACAAAGTATACAGTTGAATGGTGGATTCTCCTCACTGATTGGGGGCGGCATGAACTTCCAACGCCGGGTTACGATGCACCCACAACTTGGTACTCCAAATATTGATCTTTCTTTGAAGATTCCAAGTCTTTCCAGTCCAGTTGGTGGATACCGTAGCCGACACGGCTTTTTTGCGTGTTTGACACTTTAAACTGCATGTCGGACACCTATAAATACAACACGAAGTTATTTTTAAAAATTTTACAAAAATTTGGGGCAAGTTTTAAAATAGCTCTTTTATAATATTATTGTACATTTTTTTGTATTTTGTCATTGTAAAAATTTGGGGCATGTCGGACACCTATGAATAC
This sequence comes from Diospyros kaki, assembly GCA_036245055.1. Classification (NCBI taxonomy): domain Eukaryota; kingdom Viridiplantae; phylum Streptophyta; class Magnoliopsida; order Ericales; family Ebenaceae; genus Diospyros; species Diospyros kaki. The sequence goes on from BSEG01000016.1 coordinate 41,130,519, forward strand.
AACATGAAGTATTTTGTCATTGTAAAAATTTACTGATTAACTCTTTTATAATTATTTTAATATTATTTGTATAATTGTGTGAAATTTGAATTTATGAATTGAATAATAATAAAATAATGTGTGTGTATATATATATATATATTGTTGTGTTCCCATGTCTTATTTTCTTTAATTTTTGTGTGTCATGTTGTGTTGAGATTTGAGATTACGTTGTTAATAAAATGAGAGACATTTTCACTTTCATAGTTTCGTACATCTTTTAACTCTTTCAAAATATAAAGATTACAAGAAAAAATGATATTTTCTAATAATTAGTTCTCAACTAAAATGTTGCTGTATCTTAAAATCATTATGTTGTTATTTTAATCATTTTCAGGATAGAGAGTCAACGCAAGATCAACCTTTAATATTATGTTGTGAGATATCATTTCTAGCATGAAACACGAGGTCGCTGTCACCATTTTTAACAAGCATTCATGAAATTAAAGATTATAATTTATGAGTTGCTTTTGACAAGCAGCTGGGGCATTTGATTTTGGGGATTGTGCTGTCGTGTTGTGTTGTGTTTCTCATGCTTCAAACTGTATCTTCTTTTCTTCCTTCTTTCTCTTTCACTGTACGATGAGAAAGAAAGGGCCACCATGTCCATGACTCCATGAGAGAGAGCTGGGGCTGGGCGCTCGGTGGCCAGGTTGTGTCCTATGGGGCTATAATTAATTAAGATGCAGGTTAAACCCAGGATTTGATCATCAACTCAACCCTCACAACATTCTCCATAGATTCGGGCATTTGGTGGTGCAATTTTCAACATCATCATTAGTATGATTGACTCAACACTGAGGAGTCACAATCCAAGACACTTACATATCCAAGGCACGGATGATAAATTTGTATTTTGATTTATGAATAAAATATTTTAAAAAAAAATATTTTTTAATAAATTTAATTTATTGATAATTTTTAAAATATTATTCTATAAATTATTTTAAATTAAAAAAAATTTCATGCTCATATACCTATATGTAATTCCAAAATGGTAAAATATGTTCATATATCAATCGAGCATGATAATAAGTTTTTGAGAATTTTTTTTTCAAAAATCGGCTTAGTATAATAAGTCCTTTACATACTCAGCATTATGTTTAATCGAGTATTGAAGTGATTCAATCGATTATTGCAAGGTTTCAACTCAAATATGTGTTATACAAAATCTATTATTCCAAAGTTTCAATCAAGTTTGGGATTTCATATAATCATGTGTAAATCCTTCTTATACTCGAATATGGTTTGAGATTAACCAAGTATTTCTGGAGCACCAAAATCTGAGCATATATTAAACAAAGTAAAGCCTATGCTATAATTGACTAATATACTTGGATTAATTGAGTATTTGTTGGTTGAGAGCTTAACACATTTATTTTTTATTGAAAAATTAATCAAGTATTTTTTTATGTGATTTTTAAGTCAGTCAATTATATGCTTTTTGAAGATATATTTCAATTGACTGTTAAGGATTTGTTAGTCGAGTAAGTTATGCATGCTCTCAGATTTTCTAAATTAATTGAGTATCTTTTTTTTTAATTGAATAAGGTTTTAACTGAATATGGCGAAGTATGTGTGCTTACAAAATTAATCAAGTATAGATTATTTGTACTCAAGTATGCATTGTCATTAGTCTAGTAAATCTAGCCTGGTAATTGAGTAATTAATGTATGCATTCGATGGCTTATGAGTTAATCGAGTAATGTTTGGTCATATGATCGAGTAAGTTGTACATATAATCGATTACCTAATTTATTCAATATATTGGAGCATTTTCATTAGTCGAGTATCTCTTTAAGCCAATCGAGTATCTATCATTTGAATTTGAAAATTATAGCTGTTAGGCGCATTCAATGCTTGATAGTTTCAACTTTTCAGTTCATTAAATGTTAATCAAACAATATAAACTTTCTTGTATAAATTAATAAAAGTTGTTTAAAGTTGTTAGAGATAAAAATTGACAGTTGTGAGACAAAATGGAACATTCATATTCTCTAACAACTTCTAGTTAGGAGAATGAGCTGCTTAAAAGAATGTTACTAGATCATATGTAGAGCTTACTCGATCATATAATCGCTCAAATTAAAAACCAATTATGTGCTCTTGCTGAAGGAGATAAGGATGTTCCCTCCCCTATGGAGTCAGATAGAGAGGTAGCTGAAGAAAATACTCGAGGAAATTCGAGTGAGCAAGAGAGTAGCGAGGAACAAATCTTAGAGCCTGACCGAGCTGGGAGCATTAGTTTTGATGGGCAGCGACCCAAGACCAGAACTCAGGCCAAGAGAGATAGGAAGAAGATGCATGAGCATGAAGAGCATTCGGTAGGGTCTGTGAGCTTAGACCCGACTCCCCAAGAGTGTCAATGATGCAGATTGCTGCATGGAATGTTAGGGGCCTGAATCAAGGTCCTAAGCAATTTGAGGTGCGGTCTTTTATTTCTTCTCAAAAGTTGACGCTTGTTGCTCTTTTAGAGACTAGAGTCCAGGAGAGGCATGCTGTTGATGTTTCTCACAATGTTATGCCCTATTGGAATTGGGAGTTCAATTACAATACCTGTGATGGGGGTCGTATCTGGATAGGTTATGACCCGAATGCCCTTAGTGTGCAGATCTTATTCAAGTCGGACCAGGCTATCCATGCCAAAGTGACGAGTTCTGAGATCCCAATCCTTTTTGTCCTGTCTTGTATTTATGCTAGGTATAAGGAGGTGGACCAAGCTCGGTTATGGAATTCCCTCATAGCTAATGGGGTATCAGCTTCTTCAGACTCTTGGCTCCTTTTGGGGGATTTCAATGTGTGCCACGATTGTTCTGAGATGAGGGGTGGAAACACCTCTTTCTCCCTGGGTATGCGCAGGTTTAACGATTTTCTTTCTTCTGCCTCGCTTCAAGATTTGGCTTATAGTGGCCCTAAGTTAACGTGGACCAATAAGAGGTTTGGCGAAGAGTGTATTCTTAGGAAGCTTGATAGAGCCCTGGTCAATGATGATTGGCTTGCCCATTATCCGGATAACAAATCTCTCTTTTTTCAGTCGGGGATTTCTGACCACAGCCTTATTGTAGTGGCTTTGTCAGGAGATCTTCAGCATAAGGGCAGCCCCTTCAGGTTCCTTAACCATCTTGTTGATCACCCTCTCTTCTTGGATAGAGTGGAAGCTAGTTGGATTAGGTTATTCCTTCGAGTTCCCATGTTTCAGGTTGTTCAAAAGCTCAAAGCAGTCAAGAATGCTATGAAGACTCTTAATAGGTCTAGGGGCCATGTTTCTGACCTGGTCTCATCCCTTAAGAATCATCTTCTTAGTATCCAACAACGGTTGCAGGATAATCCCCATGACCCTGTCCTTTACCATCAGGAGCTTGAGTTGAATAGAGACCTTTTAGTGGCCCTTGCGCAAGAGTCAGATCACTTTCGCATTTGTGCTCGGATTAGGTGGTCAGCTGAGGGAGATAGATGCTCCCGTTTCTTCTTTCAATCCATGCTTGCTAGGCGTAATAATCACCGTATTATGAACCTCCTAAGAGAGGATAACACCCTCACAGAATCCAAAGAGGAGGTTGCAGACGTTTTGGTGTCTTACTTTCATAATCTCTATGGGCAAAGGTCTCAGACTTCTCCCCTTAACCCTTCTGATGTGGCCCCCTTCATTGACAAGCGTTTGGAGCAAAACCAAGGGGCTAGGCTTATTGTTGAGGTTTCAGCCGAGGAGGTTAAGGCTGCCCTCTTCAGAATGGGCGATGATAAAACCCTGGGGCCAGATGGATTCACAGCCAAGTTTTTCAAGAAGTCTTGGGAGATTGTGGGTGCAAATGTGGTAAAGGCCATTCAAAGCTTTTTTGCCTCAGGTCGCCTTTTGGGTCAGGTCAATGCAACCATTATTAGTCTCATTCCCAAGGTGCCTCACCCTGAGACGCCATCCCAATTTAGGCCTATCTCTTGTTGTAATGTCTTATATAAAGTCATTACCAAAATCCTGGCTAACAGGATTAAGCCGGTGCTTTCTGTTTGGTGGATGTATCTCAAGCGGCCTTTGTGCCTAGGCGTTCGATTGGGGATAATGTTCTGCTTGCCCAGGAGCTGGTTTTTCAATACCATCTTCACCAGGGCCCCCCCTGGTTGTGCTATGAAAGTCGATCTGGCTAAAGCTTATGATACTGTTGAGTGAGATTTTCTCTTGATGACCCTTCAGCTGATGAACTTCCCTTCTCAATTTTGTGGCTGGATTCGAGAGTGCATCATGACCCCCCGCTATTCGGTTAAGATCAATGGTCAGTTAAATGGTTTCTTCCCTAGGGGAAGGGGGCTGAGGCAAGGGGATCCCCTATCTCTGTACCTCTTTGTTCTAGTTATGCAAGTCCTTCAAGGTATTATCAAGTACCACTCGAGGGCTTCAGATTTTTAATACCGCTAGAAATATGAGCAGACTAGTCTGGTAATGCTCATGTTTGCAGACGATTTGCTTCTGTTCTCTCATGGTGACCCATCCTCGGTCAGCATCTTGAAGTCATGCTTGGAGCGTTTTTCCTCTTTGTCGGGCCTAGTGGCCAATCCTTCCAAGAGTGATTGTTTCGTCTCTTGCAAAGACCATCCCTTCGTGAAGCTATTTATACTGCCTCTGGGTTTCGAAGAGGGAGGCTGCCTATGTGGTATTTGGGGGTTCCTCTACTCTCCTGTAAGCTCTCCTATGGAGACTGTCAGCCCGTTATTGATAGAGTGAGGAACAAAATTTGTGCTTGGCGCAGCAGGGCTCTCTCTTTTGGGGGTCGTTTGTAGTTAGCGCAGTCAGTCCTTTCCACTATCTATGTGTACTGGGCCTCGGTGTTTATCCTCCCGAAGAAGGTGATTAATGAAATTGAGCAACTTATTCATAACTTCCTCTGGAGTGGTAATGAGGCGAACCCCCATAAAGCAAAAGTTGCTTAGCGTGAAATTTGCTGCCCGAAGAGGCAGGGTGACCTCGGCCTCAAGCCTCTCTATGTGTGGAATCAATCCTTGGTAGCCAAGCTTATGTGGCGCCTTCTGATTGAGGATAGGGAATCCTTATGGGTGTAGTGGGTGCACTTTTATTAAAGTAAAAGGTACTTGTTTTTGGCTTCTTAAGACTCTGTATGCCTGTCCATGGTATTGGAGGAAGTTGCTCTTATTACGGGGAATCTTGAAGCCTTTTTTTGGGCGAAGGATAGGGAATGGTTGTAGTACGTTCTTTTGGTATGATCAGTGGCACCCATTGGGTGTGCTTATTGATCGCTTCCCTCGCCAGTTATCTTGTCAATTAGGCATCCCTATCTTGGCTAAGGTTTCGAATTTTATTGAGAATGGTGCCTGATCTCAGATGGAGACCCTTAGTTCTATATCCCCTGATTTCTGTGGGAGCCACCTTCCTAGGCTGCCTAGCCCTGGCCGTCATCATGAGACTTATTGGCTTCCGGCGGCGAATGGGCTCTTCTCAGTTAGGACTGCCTTCCAAGCGATTCAAACTCAACGCTCCCAAGTTCCTTGGTATCATTTAGTTTGGTCATCTGTTAGTATCCCTTCCCATTTGTTTATCTTTTGGCTTGTAATTCGAGAACGTTTATTTACTCTTGATCGTATTAACCTGTTTTTGTCTTTCCCGAATAGATGTTTTCTTTGCAGGGCGGATGCTGAAAGACATAGCCATCTATTCTTCAAGTGTAGTTACTCGCGAGAGGTACTATCCTTTTTTCGTAGATCGAAGAAATTTAGCTGGCCTTGGCGCAGATGGGACATTGGAGTTCTTTGGGCCACAGCTAGATGGAGCAGCAAGAGTCCTTGGCAGGTGGTGGCTGCACTCTCACCCTGCAATTAAAACACAAAACAAAACACAATAAAAATTTTATATATATATTTTTATATATTGGTGAGAGGTTTATACTCGTCAGTGTACGAGTGCAGTTGTAGTCCAAATTTAAATTTATATTTTCTGGATGAGTCCAGGTCGTCCACTGAGAGATTTATTTATGGCAAAAGAAAAAAAAATGTCACAAACACACACACACATTTGGATGATTTGGAAACAGGAATTTTTTATGGATTTTCAAATAACAGGTGCTAGGAAATAAAGTAAGACAAAAATTAAATAAACACTGAATGTGAGATTATGAAATTGGACGACACTTGAGTTAAGACAATTTCAGCACCAACCCGTTGATTCCCAATTTTTAGCAGAAGAGTTTAGCAATATTAATTTAATTTCAAATATGAGGGTTTGTTATTAAATGCAATTAGAGATGATGATAGTTCTAGTTTAAGCAATCCCCATACATGATATGTGAGATTCTAGTTTAAGCAACTACCATAAATCCAATTACAGTTAATATACAAAACAACTAAATTAATCATCCGGGTTTGGGTATGATAGCGTTTCCAGTTCTAGTAACTCTCATACGTGGCATGAAAGCTCTAAGTTAGGCTTACGCTCCAATCCAAACCTAGTGATTTCTTAATTTAAAATACACACTCATATTGAAATTAAAATTAATATTACTCATTTAAAGCGTAGCTTTCTTTGGGAATCATTGGCGTTGGACACTGTCCTTGCCTTAACCCAAGATTGGGTTTAGCTACTCATCTTTATTTGTAAATTAATTAACAGGAATTTAAATGGCGTAATTTAAATGACAGAATTTAAATGACAGGAATTAAAATAGCATAAACTAACCGGCCATTTAGGCGGTGAATATTTAAAAGACAAGAATTAAAATTGCAGGAATTAAAATAGGATAAACTAACCGACCATTTAGGCGGTGAATATTTAAATGACAAGAATTAAAATTACAGAAATTTAAAGACATAAATTAACCGGCCATTTAGGCGGTGATTAATAAAGTAACAATAAATGACATAAGAATTTAAAAGAAGAAAGAAATGAAGTAAGATCACAAGAGAAAATAATAAAGAAAATGAGAAAAAACAAGAACAATTCTCAAATAGAGAATTCTAAGGAAACAACTAAACTTTTATTCAAGAATAATAATCACTCTTACAAATGCAATCAAGTAACCTATTTATAGGCCACAAGATGCAATACAAACCACATAATTTTCAATTATTCAACTAGACATAATTATATCTAATGGGCACTCACACACTTAAAGTTAAATGGATTTTAGCTATAATACATAATTAAAGTTAAATGGATTTTAGCTAAAATACATACCTAATAAAGCACTCATAAAGTTAAATGGATTTTAGCTATAATACACAACTAATAATTAAATGGATTTTAGCTAAAAGACACACTTAATAAAGCACTCACATAAAAAATAAAAATAGATTTCTATAAATTGATTTTTAATCTTCATTAGGATTAAAAATAATCCTTGGGCCTTCTTCAAATGATATCTTTCATGGGATGCTCAAGTTGGGTCTTAATTCTTCATGGACTTTAATTTTTTCATGGACTTTAATTCTCCATGGGCTTGAATTCTTTTTTCTTCATGGGCTTGAATTCTTTTTGGGCTTGAATTCTTTTTGGGCCTTGATTCTTCATGGGTCTCCAAGCCTACATTCTTCATGCCTACAAATAAGTAATTAAATATTAGTAATAAATTATATATTATATATATATATTTATATGATATACTATATGATATATTATAAACTTATATATTATATAGATAATCCATGCATGCATTTCATTGAGTATATATATGTATTATATTTACATATTTATTATAATATATTATATATTATATATAGATATATATTACACATAATTATTCAATTAAACCAATTTAAAATCAAAATGAGGGTTATAATTATAACAAAAATTTTACAAAATTAACCACTAATCAGGTGGCAAACAAATTAGTGCTTCATGCTATGGTTTATTTCATCTGGAGGGAGCGCAATAATAGGTGTTTTCGTGATTAGGAGAGATCAGCTTCTCAGCTAGCTCATTTGATTCAGTGTGTTGTGTGGGCCCGACTGATAACTATTCACTTCAGGTCATCTCTTCAGACTCATGCTCTTCGTCACGTGTGGAGGCTTCCGAGAGACCAGACCTCTCTTCTCCATTGAGATGCTTTGCTTTGGAGGCAGGATGCTATGTCTATCATGCCTCATCTATGGCACCAGCCCTCCTGTGCTTTTGCCTTTTTCCTACCCCGCTTATCTGGGTTTGTTTGCTTTTCATTCGTTGCACTGTCAAAGATCGTTTTTCGTTGTTTTCCCTTTTCGAGATGGTTCGTCTTCCCTCTCGCCAGACTATCTATACTACATATGTTATGTTTTCTTCATCTTTTTACATTTTTCTCTTTTCCTTTTCTGGCCCAGCGGGTGATTGTTGATGTGTTGTCGCCTCTAGTTTTTTGGTGGTCCAGGGTATGCCCTAGCCTTGGTTTGTAGCCTTTTGGCCTCTTTTTGTTTTATTCATATCTTATTTACACAAAAAAAAAAAAAGAATGTTACTAGAACTACTTGTGCTATCTTACAACTTCTAAGAGCTTCTTGAATACTTCATATTCTTCAATCCTGCTTCTCATGAGCTATTCAATCTAAAATTTTTCTATGAGAAATTATTTGAGAGTGAGTTTTATTCCAAATCTTGTAACTCTTTTAGTCAAGAGAAAAACTTTTGTGCTTACTATTTTATTCATCATTCTCTTGAAATATTTTTTCATAATCTTTTGTGAACTTGTAAAATGGTTGTGCCTTAACCTTTTAAAAGATAGTAGTTCTAGTTTAGCTTATTTGAAAAGTCAAGTTATAAAGGTTATACCTTATCTTGTGAAAAGATTATAGTTATAGCTAAGCCCATTATAAAAAGCCAAGTGTAAAGGTTTGTAATGACGCTGTTGAAACTACAAGGTAATAGAATACACTAGTGGGTGTGGGTGAAAAATCATTGGTTGTAGATCAAGGTAGTGGACTAAGTAGTTGAGGTTGAACCACTCTACATCTCATGTACTACTGTTTTTAAGTTATTTACATCATTACTTCTTTGATTTCTTTCAAGTTTATTTCTTAAAAGGGTGGAAAAACTTAATTCACCCCCTCTTAAGCTAACTATTCTATCAGGCACAATGAAATTAATTAGTGGCAATAATGAGACTTTTTTTTTTTTCTTTTTCACTATTGTGTGTATGTCTTGCATTAACTACTCAATGGAGACAAGATTTGTTGGGCTAATCGTCTTGTTGAGATGAAAGTAAATCTCTTTATGCAGTGATTTCTTGGTAGTTGGATTTAAAATAAATCGAGTTAAAGTTGTGGTTTAGCTTAGCTCAACTCATTTAAAATTAGTTTAGTTCGTGGCTTCGCTCAAATTTGAAATGGATGAAATTTTCTTGCTTGAGTTCGACTCAAACCAAGCTCACAAATTGCTTGACTAGACTGGTTAGGCTCACATAGCATCTGAATGAGTCCAATAAACTAATGAATTGACTTGACCCAAGAAACTCATGAGATTAGTTCATTAGTTTGATTTGTTTAGCTTAATATAGCCTAAATATAAAGAAAAACAAAAAAAAAAAATCTTAACTAATTGAGAAAGAAATGCATGGAAATATTAATGATTTTGAATTAATAAAATATATCATAATTAATTATATATTATGTGCAAATTAAATTTACTTTGGGATATTCATTAGAAAGGAATTAAATTTCTAATCATAAATAAAGTATTTTATAATACTTAAAATTTTAAGTTTGAAAGTTCTTTTAATATATTTTGGCAGAATGCATAAAAATATCCTTGCACTTTACCAAAAACATCCTATAACACCCCGAACTTTCAAAATTTCTCTTTAGACATCTCTACTCCAAAAAAGTAAAACTATTAAATACCTTTTTGCTCATCTAACAAACTACATCAGAACATGCGCTAGTAGGCGCATTTAGCTAGGACACCTCCATCTCTTTCTTCGTTTTTAACTATAAAGTCCCATCATTCTCTTGAAATATTTGGGGTATGCACGCATGATCAAATTAAATGGTTGATATCAAAGTAAGCTATCTATCTGCAGTTTGATCAAAATTGATGGTTACGGTCATTTTAATATGTAATTAAGACGCAAGACCCTAATGTCAATGCCAAGTTAGAAGGGAATTTGGAGAGTGATAGAAAGGTCACCTTTCCCTCGGTATTGGTTTGCAGGGCCCAGTTGCCACGACTTGACTCCATGGTCTTGGTTGATGGCTAGTTGGCTTTCTATCATCGCAAAATTTCACATCTTTCTCATTGGCCAATCACTAACAGCTAGCTAGCAACGGTACATATTTCCAAATCATAAAATTGAGCTTGAGAATAACTAGAAACAATAAAAACAATTTGCAGCCATATATAAACCTAACAGTGATAACAGAAACAAAAAAAGTCATCAAAGTGAAACAATCGAGAAGAACTTCAATAACAAAAATTTATCCAAATCATCATTAAAATAATAATTGATTAATTATTAGAAAAGTAAACTCTCATTACATCACGCTGGAAGATGTGAGTGTGATCTATAATGCACACTCACCACAACTTCAGTATGGCAAGGTTTGAGGTTGAATATTTCAAGTCTTTCTAATATAAATGTGGCTATGTATGTGTATATACGTCGTTTAGAAAAAGGTTAAATTCATATTTTTATTCTTATATTTTAATTTTAATTTGTGTGATTATTTAAATTTTTCATTATTTTTATTGCACCCCTATAACTATATTTTCGAATTAATTTAATTCATATATTTTGATATTTTTTTCATGTGATAACTTGAATATTTTATTGTTTCGATTACACCCCTGTACCTATATTTTCGAGTTAATTTAATTATTATACTTTGACATGTAAAAAAACAGACGAGGGTTAAATTAACTCATTTTATTTATTTGTTTTTTACACATCAAAAGTATAAGAGTTAAATTGATTAAAAAATGTAAGTACATGGGTGCAGTAATTAAAATAACGAGAAGCTCAAGTTGCTACACAAAAAAAGAATCAAAGTACAAAAAATTAAATTAATTCAAAAATATAAATTTAAGAGTATAATTAAAACAACGAAAAATTAAAGAGACCAGACAAAAATATGAGTTTTGCCTTTAGAAAATTCAACATCTAGGCCATGGGCCAACTATCATCTGGCAAGGGTGCATATTGCTAGCTACCGGTGCCAATTGATCCACAATGGCATGCATTTAATTTTTGGAAAAAGATTTGTTACACCCGATAGCTAAATTAGTTGAGGTGACAAAATCTTTAAGTTATTAGCTAAATTAGTTGAGGTGCATATTAAATTAGGCTTTGTGTTTATAAATAGGAATAGCCACCGGTACCATATCATGTATATGCAGTTCTCAAAGAGATCCTCCATGGAAAGAGTTGGTTTTCCATCCGCATCTTGCTGTCATGGTTCTTCTTTCACTGCTCTAAACATCATACCGTGACTTATTTAAACATTTGGTAAATGAATATGTAAATAACGGGCCATCACTATATTGGTCCCTTCTACTCATTCGACTCGTCCTCTTCTATAGTATGAAACAACGAGTCTGGATATATTACAATAATTTATATCCCATATGTTAATAATAACAATTTGAATCCATCTTTTCTTGGATTAATTGTTAGTCATGGTATGGCGGCAAACAATCATCTCTATCTTCATGCCATGCTATGGCGGCAAACTCATTTGTGTCTCCTTTCATTTAACCTTTGATTGATATGTGAAATCATTTTCCTAGTTGATGTTTCTAGGAAGATAAGCCATGTCCTCTAGATTTGAGATTTTTATGTCTTGTTTTTTTTGCTGTTTTTAATCTGTTTTGAATTTTCAGTTTTTCAAAATAGTGAAAATGTGTTTACTTTCATATTTTTTTAAAAATATTTTTGAAAACAAAGAAAAACCTAAAACAACAAAAAATTATTTTGACTGATTTTAGCCAAAACACTCCAAAAAACTCAAAATGCGAAAAACAACCTTTAGTCTACTATCGCCTTTCGCTCTTAACCCTCGCGTCGTCGTTGCCGCAACCCTCAGCTTGTTGGGTCGCACATTGTCGCTAGTCTCCCACGATCATTGTCTTTGCCACTTGCTTCTACCACAGCCATGCTTGCCTGTGGCCTTTTCGCCACTGCCCACCGCCCACCGTCGCTTCGATGGTCTTGGTTGTTGGCGGCCTTGCTTTGTCCTCTGCTACCATCCTCTGCAGTCGAGCATCGTCGTCGATCTTGCTACTATCGTCGTAGACAATCTCTCACAATGATCATCTCCTTCTTCTTCTTCCATGGCTTCCGAGCTTTCCTCTCCTCCAACCATGTTTCTAAAAGCTTGTATTATAATGTAATATAATATGTATATATACATGGCTTTCGAACTTTCCCTTTCTTATTTTTTTGCCAAGTCAATTTATTTATTTCGTATTTTATTTTTATAACGGGAAAAAATGTTACAAGATTCATCAATTTTAAAATATATATATTTCTTAATAATATATTAGCATTAAATAGTTCTAATTTACTAAATAATTAAATTTATTGAATAAAATTACATAAAAAAATTATTCTCAAAATTTAAAACATAATCCGTTTTCTAGTTTTTTGTTTTAAGAAATAGTTTTTAGAAATATAAACTAAATGTGTTTTCAATTTTTTGAAAAACAGACTACCAAAACAGAAAACTAAATATGAATTCAAAACTCAAAACTAAAAATTGAAATGGAAAGAGAATGAGCTCTTATTTTTTGGTATAAATTTTGATGATTAGATTAGTGTTTTGATAGATAAATCGAGCAGAGGAACAAGTTAAAGGAGGAGTTAATGCATATTTGTTGTCAAATAATTAAGAGCCTTTATAGCTCGTATAGGAGATGCTCTCTTAGTGTGATTTTCATTGAAAATCCTATTTTGGATAAAATCGAACATGGTTAATACATGATGTTAGGGGTTCGAGGCATGCTGATTGAGTCATGCTCATTAATGGTTAGGGTATCAGATCTCGTCATGTGATGTGCTCGGATGCCTTTTATGTGCCCTTTAAGTTAGCTTTTTAAAAAATCGTGCCACATGTCAATTTATTCTTGGTCCACATGTATTGTTTGAATTGGTCCACGTAGTACTTCTAGATTGGCTAGCGCGGAAATTATTTACCTAATCTTTTATACCAAGAAATTTCATTTCTTGATTAATTATTCTAGAAAATTAAATGAACAAAAGTTATATATATTGATGATATCCATTGTGTGCGCGTGTGTATATATATACACACACTAAATTTGGTAAATGTTACCTAGACACTAAATTTTAATATTTGAGGTTACACTATACATTAATGTATTATACAATTACTTTAATATGATACATAATACAATACATTAATTAACGAGTGTCATCTCAAATATTAAAATTTAATGTGCAAATAGCATTTTCGATATACATATACACACACACACACATATATATATATATATATAGATACACACTATACATTAGTATTTGTTGTCCAGAGAATTGAGGGCCTTTATAACTTGCATAAGAGATATAGTCTGGGTGTGATTTTTATTGGAAACCTTATTTTAGATATGGTCAGACATGATTAATACATGATGTTAGGCTCGAAGTATGCTACTTGAGCCATAACATTAACAGACATGAGTTTGTTAATGTTAAATATTGCTAGCGATGGCTAATGCATGCAGGATGGTTGGCTCTAATTTCTTTCCCTGAAGTGTAGGAAGAACGTTATTACCAATTACCAAAGACCCTATATAAAAAATTCAGTCAAGTCTGTAGAGATGTAACATCAAAATATAACAAATGCATGCAGGATGATCTTTCTTTGAAGATTCCAAGTCTTTCCAGTCCAGTTAGTGGGCAATATTAAATGCATTCATTAGCGTTATACAGTTTGGATCTATAAATAACCCCCCCATGCACTTGAGAACTTGTCATCCACCAAGCCGCCGCCGCCACCCTTTTCTTAGATCAAAAAGTTAACAGCAATGTCATATTCCCAAGCAATTAGTTCACTTTCCATGCATCTTGCGGCCGCCATGGCTCTTCTTGTATTGGCCTCCTCTTCTTGTTCAACTACTGCTTCTCTGTCCAATGATGAAGCAGAGGCTCTGTTGAGATGGAAAGCCAGCCTTGAAAACCAAAGCCAATCTCTGCTTCCATCATGGGACGCTGGAAGCAACGAGTCTTATTGTCATTGGGATGGAATTGCTTGCGACAACACTAGCAGCGTCGCCTACATTATCCTTAACAACGTAGGCTTGACAGGTACACTTCTCAGTTTTAGCTTCTCCTCCTTCCCCCATCTTGTTCGATTTGAGCTTCATAACAATTCATTCTACGGATCTATTCCTGCACAGATTGGTAATCTTTCTAGACTCTATTATATTGACTTTTCCGAAAATCATTTTACTGGAAAAGTTCCATCAGAATTAGGGAGCTTACGAAACCTACAATGTCTTTATCTTTCTGACAACAAGCTTTCAGGACCAATTCCTCAAGAACTTGGGATGTCAACTTTGGTTTGGGATCTTCAGCTCTCAGGAAACAATCTCACAGGCCCAATTCCAACTTCAATTTTGAATTTAACCAACTTAACTAATCTATACCTTTTCAGTAACCAACTTTCCGGACCAATCCCTCAAGAACTTGGCTTATTAAGGTCTTTAAAGAAGCTCCGTTTGCCATTGAACAATCTTGTGGGTTCAATCCCTCATTCGTTAGGAAATTTGAGTTCCCTTACTAAACTGGTCTTGTTCAATAATAGACTTAGTGGCCCTATTCCTTCAGAATTAGCAAATCTTACACATTTACGGGCATTCTTAATAAACAATAACAAGCTCACTGGTCGTCTACCTCAAAATCTATGCCTAGATGGATCACTCATAACACTTGGTGCATCAAAGAACAATTTAACAGGCAACATCCCCAAAAGCTTGCGAAACTGCAATAGCTTGATTCGAGTTAGGCTTGAGAACAACCGACTAGAGGGTAATTTGCAGGAGGAGTTTGGTGTACTACCAAGCTTGGATTATATGGATTTGAGTTATAATCGTTTCAGAGGCAAGCTTTCTGAAAAATGGGGGCAGTCCAAGAATTTGACTAAGCTAGGGATCTCCAATAATCAACTCACTGGAAACATACCGCCAGACCTTGCCGCAGCAACTAAGTTACACTTTCTTGACCTCTCTTCAAACCATCTAGTAGGGGAGATCCCAAAGAATTTGAGGGAATCAGACTTACTATTCCACCTTAATTTGAGTAATAACGAGCTTTCAGGCAATATCCCAACAGAAATATTTGGTACCCAATCCAGTTTACAATACCTTGATCTAGCAGTAAACAACCTTACTGGTTCAATTCCAAGAGAGATAGCAAACTGTGAAAACTTACAAAACTTGAATTTGAGTGAGAATCGACTCGCAGGTGGTATTCCTTTTGAGATAGAAAAATTACAATTTCTTCAAAGCCTTGATCTTGGGGACAACAATTTAATGGGTGAAATACGATCTCAGCTTGGGAAAATGCCAAGGTTGGAGAAATTGAATCTCTCCCACAACATGCTTTCTGGTTCCATCCCTTCCTCTTTTGGTGATCAGCCAACAAGTTTGATATCTATTGATATATCTTACAATAACTTAAAAGGTCATCTGCCAAACACCAAGGCTTTTGTAGATGTTCCATATGAAGCATACAGAGGTAACAACGGTTTGTGTGGCAATCAGAAGGGTTTGATACCCTGCTCATCACCTGAAGTGAGGACAAAAACCAAACTTGTTCTTCTTGTGGTAGTTCCTCTGGTAGGGACTCTATTTCTTTCACTTATAGTTGTTGGGATCTTTCAATTTTTGAGCAAAAGAGTAGTATTGAAAGCAGAAAGTGAGATCCAAGTTGTACAAAATGAAAATTTATTTGAAATATGGAGCTATGATGGGAAAATAGTGTATGAAAACATCATAGAAGCAACAGAGGACTTCAATGAGAAATATTGCATCGGACGAGGAGGATATGGCACTGTTTATAAAACTAAGTTTTCAAGTGGTTTAGTTGTTGCAGTGAAGAAAACTCATCCTTCCCAAGATGGCAATTTGGTTGATTTAAAAAGCTTTAGGAGTGAGATTCGTGCACTAACAGAGACACGACATCGTAACATCATAAAACTTTATGGTTTTTGTTCAGATTCGCATCGTTCATTTTTGGTTTATGAGTTCTTAGAAGGAGGTAGCTTGGACAATAAGCTCAGGAACGAGGAAGAAGCATTGAGGTTTGACTGGCGCAAACGAATGAATACTATCAAAGGTGTAGCGAGTGGTTTGTGTTATATGCACCATGAATGTTCATGCTCAGTCATCCATAGAGACATATCAAGTAAGAATATTTTGTTTGATTCAGAATGTGTTGCTCACATATCTGATTTTGGCACTGCTAGACTTTTAAACCTCCACTCCTCCAATTATACTTCATTTGCTGGGACCTTTGGATATGTAGCTCCAGGTATGACTATTATATTTTTCTAATCATAATGCCTACTACATAATTATATATATTTTTTGATTAAATTAAATATTATTTATAGTGTAAGTCTGGTATAAATGAAGATTTTCTTATCTACATCAAAGATTGAGTTAAAACAAACTTGAAGTAGGCACCTTTTGTCACCTTCCCTAGTCTATTAATTGGATGCTTACTAGTTAACAACACCTCATTATCTTTAGCTACCATGTCGTAAATATATTTGAACTATTAATATTTTCATTTACTCTTTGTTTCTTCTCTCTCTCTCTCTCTCTCTTCTAATATTTACCTCTTGTCTTTTAACCTTGTTTTGTAGAACTTGCTTATACAATGGAAGTGAATGCAAAGTTGGATGTTTATAGTTTTGGGATTTTAACATTAGAGGTGTTAATGGGAAAACACCCATGCGATCTTATCTCATCTCTTTCCTCTTCATGTTTGTTGTCTTTCTCATCATTGCCTTCCACTTTCTATGGCATATTATTGAAAGATGTATTAGAAAATCGCCTCCCACCACTAGAGAATCAAGTAGTAGAGGAAATTGTGATTACCACAAAGTTAGCACTTGCCTGTGTTAACGCAGATCCACATCTCCGGCCATCTATGAAGCAAGTTTTTGTGGAGCTATCAAAACTGAGGCCATTTTCAAAGAGTTCATTCCACGCAATTACTTTAGGTCAACTCCTTGAAATCAACTGTATTTAGCTATTTTTGTTTCTTTTTAAGGTTTGATATAGTCTCTAGATATATCTATCATATCCTATAGTTTTTACTTGAATGTATTTTTTCTTATAGTTTAATAGCTTATCTAGAATTTTTTTTAAAGAATCTAGACTTCTTTTTTCCTTGTAATATTTTTTTGGGGGAATTATGGGACTAAATATTAGATATTCACTATTTAAACTTGAAAATGGTTGGATATCATTAGTTAAGTTAAAAAATATTTGAAAAGTTCCCATTATATATTGCTCCAATACCACTTATTAGGAAATAAATCAAATATAGAAAAAAAATTGTAGCATTCATAAAAAATTAAAATCAGACACACAGATATAGCATAGTTTGATAATATTAATAAATCACAAAAAAATCGATAAACTCTTACTCGAAATTTCACAATCACTAGATTCTTTAATACTCCAAATGTGTACATTCTAAACACTAGATATGTTATTATATTTTGAGAAAAATAAATGTTATAGAAATTCTAAACTTATTTTCATATTGGATATAAGATTTATATCTCTATCATACTTTGGGTCGGATGTTTTAAATTTAAATTCAAGAAATATATATAGTGAGAGGGTCGGATGTGTTTCAATAATTAATTTTAATTGTTTTTAAGATCTATATTAAATGTAAAATGCCCCATTTGAGAATATAACCAAAATAAAAAATTATTATGTCAATATAGAATGTTTTTGTAATTTTTATTTTTTTTGAAATTTTTAAACATAAAATATATTGAAACAATTAGTATAGGCGCTCTAATTCTTTCTTCTGACGAAGCCAAGTAGGCGAGTTAGTCCAGTGAAAGAGAGAAAAAAGAATTGAGCTTAAAATATTTTTCAAAAAAAACTTTACTTTTTTAATTGCAAAAATAGAGAAAAATATAAAAACACTCATTAAATGGATTTATATACAATGAAATGGAACTATTGAATGAATTTATTTAGGTCTTACAATTTCCTTTCAATACCAAAAGTAAAAAATAAAATTACACCCATTAAATAAATCTTTTACACGCATAAATTTTTACAAATTAAAGTGAATTTATTTAAACCTTACAAATTCTTTTTTAATAACAACAATGAGAAAATGAAACGACACTCGTTAAATTATTATTTTTTTATTAATAAAATTTCAAAAATTCCATTATAATTATTTAAATCTTACAATTTTCTTATAAAATAAAATTTTAAAAAATATAAAAAACATATCCCCTGTGTAGCACAGGTACCCCATTAGTTCGTACATATTTGATAAGTTTACTCAGTACATATCTAAAAAATACTAACCGATAATTATCATTAATGACAAAAATAAATAAATACATAAAACTAGTTATTCTCTTAATTTTATCTAAAGTTCTTTTGGTCGCTTCTTATAACAGACTAGCCAAACACCTTCCAAAGGTTATTGCTTAACTAGAATATATATATAAGCCCAGTATCCCTCTATTGGACAGTTGATGTGGGATTTGCCAAGGTCACTCATCAGCTACTGAGCACCAAATTTGCCCCCGCGCGCACGTGCTGGCCCTACCATCCGATCACCTTCTTAAAAGTTGCTACCTAGCCAACATATATAAGCCCAGTATCCTCTTCTTGGAGGCCAGCTGATGTGGGATTCACGAAGGTCACTCATCGGCTGTTAGGCACTAGGTTTGCCGGTGCCCCCTTTCAAACACGTGTGTCCCTGCACATGTTGGCCCCACCATCCGGTACTAGGAAGTTAACTCTGATACAAACTATCATAACCTAGGCAACCACCTTCAAAAGGTTGCTGCCTAGCCAGCATATATAAGCCCAGCATCTCTTTCCTAACCAACCGGTGTGGGATTTTCCAAGATCGCTCACCGGTTGCAACGTATCGGGTCCGCCCCTCTTTCGGACACATGCGCCCCTACATGTGCTAGCCCTACCATCCGGTGCTAGGGGGTCAACTCTGATACCAACTATAACAGTTTAGGTAACCACCTTCAAAGGTTGCTGCCTAGCCAGCATATATAAGCCCAACATCCCCTTTCTAGCTAGCCAATGTGGGATTCACAAAGGTCACTCACTGGCTACAACGCATTGGGTCAACATCTTAGTATTTCAGAGATAGATTGTAATACCCCGATAGTCCAGAGAAGTTAGTATATATCGAGAATAGTGTAAGAAATGAAATAATACCAACTGGATACCTTTTGGGGTGAATGTAGGTAAAGAACTCCCAAGTTAAGCTTGCTTGACCTGGGATAATCTAAGGATGGGTGACCCCCCTGGGAAGTTCGCATAGGCCCATCAGGGTAAGTTGTTCTGTTCCTTCCTATCGCTCGATGCAGAATGTTACAGGTGGTATCAGAGCTGACCCCTCGAGCCTCTAAGCGCAGTCTTGGGGATAACCTCAGCGAGGACGTTGAGTCCCTCTGGGGGGGTGCGTGTAGGCACCTTAGGCGAATCCCACATCATCCATGTAAAGGGGGGAGATCTGGGAAGAATGTAATATCCCGAGAGCCCATAGAAGTTAGTATATATCGAGAATAGTGTAAGAAATGAAATAACACCAGCTGGATTTCTTTTGGGCTGAATGTAGGCAAGGAACTCCGGGGTTAAGCGTGTTTGACCTGGAGCAGCTCAAAGATGGGTGACCCCCTGGGAATTTCGCATAGGCCCATTAGGGTAAGTTGTTCCGGTACTTCCTATCGCTTGATACAGGGCGTTACAAGTAAATGTAATACCCCGAGAGCTCATAGAAGTTAGTATATATTGAGGATAGTGTAAGAAAGGAAACAACACCAACTGGATACTTTTTGAGCTGAATGTAGGCAAGGAACTCTGGGGTTAAACGTGCTTAAACTGGAGCAGCTCAAGGATGGGTGACCCTTTGAGAAGTTCGCGTAGGCCCATCAAGGTAAGTTGTTCTGGTCCTTCCTATTGCTTGATACGGGATGTTACATGTGGTATCAGAGCCGACCCTTGAGCCTCTGAGCGCGGTGGTGGGGCAAACCTCGACGAGGTCGTTGAGTCCCTGAGAGAGGGGTGCGTGTAGGCACCTTAGGCAAATCCCATATCGGCCATGCAAATGGGGGAGATCTGGGACCAATTGTAAGGTCGCATGACGAGGACATCATGTGCTTAAGGGGGGGAGAATGTAATACCTCGAGAGCCCAGAGAAGTTAGTATATATCGAGGATAGTGTAAGAAAAGAAACAACACTAGATAGATACCTTTTGGGCTGAATGTTGGCAAAGAACTCCCAAATTAAGCGTGCTTGACCTGGGGTAATCTAAGGATGGGTGACCTCCCTGGGAAGTTCGTGTAAGCCCATTAGGGTAAGTTGTTCCGGTCCTTCCTCTCGCTCGATACGGAATGTTACACAAATAATAATTCTTAATTTCTGTAATTGCAGTGATTTATGATTTATTGAAATTTTATGAATTTGAATAATTTGTGAGAGAATTAATTATTCTATTTGAGGTGAGTATTGAATATTTGTGTATTTAAGGGGAAATATTAATTTATTTATTTTAAAAGAAATGGACAAGTAATTGTTGGCAATTTGGGGTATAGGTGGGATTATTAAGGTGGGGTGTGTATGTTAATTCTTGAAAATTGTGGGTGCTAAGTGTAAATTTCTTAAATGAGTTGGAGATCACTTGTGTGCATATATTTATTAAGAAAGCAGCTAGGAAAGATGGAACACGTGTGGTGGCCATGCAGGAGGTCGCAAGTTTGAGTGGTGTGCGTGCGCGGGTTGGGAAAAATGCTAGATTCTTTCATTTCGGGCTGAGGCAGTGGCACCGCTACGCTCAGGCACCCAATTATTTTTGTATTTAATCCTCCATTTCTAGTGTGAATTTGGGCAAAACAACAATGTAACAGCAAGGGAAAAAGACAGCAACGAACAACAACGGGAGGGAAGAAAATTCACGGAAAACTTTGTGCAATCAAAGTTTAAAATAATCAGGTACGTGGAAAAAAAATATATTAAAAATTCTGTACGATTGGAATTTAATTTAGAGTGTGATTTTACTAATTTTGGATAAAATTATATTATCTTGTAGCGTGTATTAATTTACCGATGTGTGAGCTAAAAAACACTAAAATCCACTATTAAGGCAAGCTCTCTACTTCTTTTGTAGGGTTCCTTTGCTTTACAAGTTTCATTCCCTTCCTTAATCCGATTCGGTCCTGTGTATTATTTACATAGATTATAGATTTCTTTAATGTATGTTAAATAAGAGACTTCTGAGATTTTATTTGTTAAATGCTTACTGGGTATTGTATCGCCTCTATTCCTTTGAAAATGATGCCAAACCAATTTGGAGATTAGGTTCCTAGATGTTGAGGCACAGTTAGGGGTCCCTCGGGTGTGAGCGATCGTAATAGGGGGCATCAACTGTGAAGCAGTGAGGCAAGTGCAGTGGCGGAGCCACATATAGTCAAGGGTGGGCAACTGCCCACCCTGGATTTATATTATTTTTATTTTAATTAATTAAAAATTAAGTATTAAAAAATTTAAAAATATATTAATAACTATTTAAAAGTCTGATATATATGTATATAATATATATATATAATATGTTAAAGAAGCTTTTCACATAAGTTTTACTTTGATATTTGTCAAAGGGAAAAAGTAGGGAACATTTTCCCATGAAAATTTTTTATGAGAAAATAAATTGTTAGAGATGCTGAGATGGGATGGGGTGGCTGACTTGCAGTTGCCGTCCTTATCCTGCTCCTTCTTCAGACTTCATCATCTTTATTTGTCTCAACAGACAACAACAACTCTTCTTACTTCTTCTTCGTTTCAGACAGTAACAGCACCAGCACTAGAGGAATGCTCCACTCCATCTGATTTTTTCATCAGTCGCCCACTACTACTTCAAAGGTTAGATAATTATTTATTATAAATAATATATATATATTTGTATAGTGACATAGTTATTAAGCATTGATAAAATATATATATTTGTATACTTATTTGTATAGTTATATATATTCGTGTTAGACCAGAGCAGCCTGTAAGTCAATTTTTTTTTAATATACTGTAAGAAAAAAAAATACTTAAAATTTAAACAAAAATTAAAAAAATGAGCAAGTATGACTACAGCATTGAGTTATCTGGTCTGATTATTGTATTTGTATGCGTTTTACTTAAAACTCGTGTGGTTCTGATTAGTTTCTTTCAGGTGATTCTCTAATTCAGTCGTTTCGCATCATCAGCCACCACCACTACTACCAGGTATGACTATAACTATTTATAATCTATTATGCACATAATTATATGCATATAGAATGTTTAGTCGAACTCCTATTAACTTGTGTTTTTTTGTATTAATTGCTACAATTTGTTAGATTGTTTTTTAATCAATTTACTTGAGTCTTGAGTATAAGAGTTACTTGAGACCTCTTCAAACTTTTATTTGTTTTTATTTGCTTACTCCTATTTGATATAAATGAATTGTTAATTGGAATTGATTTTTGAAACTATGTTAATTTTTTATTTAAATTTAATGTCAACAGTTATGAAAAGATATTTCAAAAGGACAGTTCCATTCAGTGGCGGAGCCACATATAGTCAAGGGTGGGCAACTGCCCACCCTGGATTTTTATTATTTTTATTTTAATTAATTAAAAATTAATTATTTAAAAATTTAAAAATATATTAATAACTATTTAAAAGTCTGATATATATGTATATATAATATATATATATATAATATGTTAAAGAAGCTTCTCACAGAAGCTTTATTTGATATTTGTCAAAGGGAAAAAGTAGAGAACATTTTCCCATGAAAATTTTTTAGTGAGAAAATAAATTGTCAGAGATGCTGAGATGGGATGGGGTGGCTGGCTTGCAGTTGTCGTCCTTATCCTGCTCCTTCAGACTTCATCTTCTTTATTTGTCTCAACAGACAACAACTCTTCTTGCTTCTTCGTTCCAGACAGTAACAGCACCAGCACCAGAGGAATGCTCCACTCCATTTGATTTTTTCATCAGTCGCCCACTACTACTTCAAAGGTTAGATAATAATTTATTATAAATAATATATATATATTTGTATAGTGACATAGTTATTAAGCATTGATAATATATATATATATTTGTATACTTATTTGTATAGTTATATATATTCGTATTAGCGCAGAGCAGCTTGTAAGTCAATTTTTTTTTAATATACAGTAAGAAAAAAAAATACTTAAAAATTTAAACAAAAATTAAAAAAAATGAGCAAGTATGACTACAACATTGAGTTATCTGGTTTGATTATTGTGTTTATATGCATTTTACTTAAAAATCGTGTGGTTCTGATTAGTTTCTTTCAGGTGATTCTCTAATTCAGTCGTTTCGCATCATTAACCACCACCATTGCTACCAGGTATGACTATAACTATTTATAATCTATTATAGACACATAATTATATGCATATAGAATGTTTAGTCGAACTCCTATTAACTTGTGTTTTTTTGTATTAATTGCTACAATTTGTTAGATTGTTTTTTAATCAATTTACTTGAGTCTTGAGTATAAGAGTTACTTGAGACCTCTTCAAACTTTTATTTGTTTTTATTTGCTTACTCTTATTTGATATAAATGAATTGTTAATTGGAATTGATTTTTGAAACTATGTTAATTTTTTATTTGAATTTAATGTCAACAGTTATGGAAAGATATTTCAAAATGACAGTTCTATTTTCTATTGAAGAGCAAGATATTAATAGAAAGAAATTTAATGTTGTTCAGAATCAAAGTGAAACTGATGTTGTCCGACAAGAAATTGATATTTGCGTGGAAAGTAATATTGCCCGGGATCAAAGTGAAATTCATGATGAAGGAGATATTCAGGTTGAAATGGATGTTCAGGATGAAAATATTCAAAATAAAATTGATGTTACTCAACTTCCTACAGATCCTGGACTACGAATTCCGATTATGGAATATGATGTTAAAGTCCGAGATGAAATTCGAAGAGCATACATACAATTGGGTCCTGGACTCATGATGAGCTAGGATTTCACTAACTTCATTGCGAAACTCAATGTTGCTTTTGGCCCGGATATCCATGTAACCTGGCTCTGATACCAAATAATGGGAAATTTGTATTAGAACAGTTGGAGAATAGCAAAGAAGAAGAAGAACATAGACTTAGGAAAGGAAGAAGTGTAGGATTATACTTTTTCTCCCCCTTGTTCCAATAGTTCATAGGCTATTTATAAGCCAAATGAGAACATTAAGTACAAAAATAACAACTAAAATAACTGAATAATAATGCAAAAGGATGTGGCACAAAATGTGGAAGTAGTTACCACTATTTATCCAAAACAAACTACTATAAAGTTCCTTAAGTGGCCCATATGTTTTTTCATTATTATGGTTGTGGGTGGTAAAGGGATTATTTACATTTCTTTGGCCTATATTATGCTCTCATGATTATGTTTCCATAATCATACTTATTGATTGAGTTGTAAAGTGGCAAACATATGTGTATTCTTGATGGAAGAATGTAATATAAATTTATGGTTTTGGTCCCTAAGCTCATCATCCCTTCTCTTCATCATACACCATCACTTAGGGTGTTTGAGAGCTTGGAAAAGCCAATATCAGAATTGAAGAAAACTGCAATGGCTGGAGGTAATTTCCATTTAATTTTTTGCATTGTTCTAAATGTTATTTTGGTGTTTGTAGCATGTTAGATCACATATATATATATATCTAACAGTTGGTATCAGAGCACTGTTTGCCTCTGCCTTGATATTTTCAGTATTTTGAAAATTTTTCCAGCATTCTGAAATTTTTTTCAGCAAGATTAAATGTTGAAATTTTGATTAGATCTACACGGTTGTGACATATTTTGATGATTTAAGTTTAGAAATCTTTGAGAAGTTGATTTGTGAGCATTTTGTAATTTAAATCATCAATTTTTATGGCTGGAATAGTGAGATTTAACTAGGTCTTCAAAACGGGTTGAAATCGGGTTAAAATGACTCGGCTGAAGGTTGAAGATGACACTGTTCAATAGTGTCAATGATGACTGGGCTTGTGTTTCATGGGTTGTTTTAATTAAATGGGTTTGGGCCTGTTTTCATGGGCTGATTTAATTAAATGGTTGGGCCTGTTTTCATGGGCTGATTTAATTAAATGGTTGGGCCTATTTTCGTGGGCTGATTTAATTAAATGAGTTTGGACCTGTTTTCATGGGTTGGTATTTTAATTAATTGGGTTTGGGCCTATTTTTTATGGGCTGTCATTTTAATTAAATAAGTTTAGGCCTATTCTTCATGGACTGTCATTTTAATTAAATAAGTTTGGGCCTATTTTTCATGGGCTGTCATTTTAATTAAATGGGTTTGGGCTTATTTTCATGGGCATGCTTTAATTATTGGCCTGGAGAATTAAGTGTGTTGATGGCCCATTTCTGTTAAAAATAAAAATAAAGAATTTTGTATTATTTGCATAAATTAATTTATTATGTCCATATTAATTTATGCAAAATATTGAATGAATTCATAAATTAATAATATGCGCATAATATTATAATTTAATTATGCAATATTATTTTTTATGCATGAGATAACATATTGTGTTTAGTTAAATAATGAGATTTAGATTATTTGCATAAAATTTAGTTTTATGCATAATATTTAAATGTCTAGTGATCCATATAATTTTAATTAATTAAGGATTAGCCACAGCACCCTTAATTAAATAAAATTATATATTATGTTTATTTGGGATCACATGAAGATTTATAGACATTAATTGTAATTAATTATACTTAATATAATAAATTTTATCCCACAGGAACTTTTATTATATTTATATAATTAATTAGAATAAAATATCAAATTATTTTCATAATATTCCCACAAGAATTATGAGTTAGTATATAATTTGATGATTTTATCATAAAGTTTATTTTGATAGAATTAATGTACTCATAAATCTTGAATTTAGTACATATTTTGATAATTCTATCATAAGAAACACATGAATTTGCTTGAATTAAAAATTTAGCCCACAGGCAATTTTTATATCATTAGATTCATTCATGTATGATTTACATTGGTAAAACATACAATTTATTTAATTAGACCTCAAATTTTTGACATAAGCATTTATGATATTTATGCAGCTTCACAACTTGCTAATTTCTCTGATATTCGTTACGATATTCCTGAATTAACGGGTGATAACTTTAAGATATGTAAAGAGAGAATTCTTCTTCATCTAGGGTGGATGGACATTGATTATGCTATTAGAAAAAATGAGACACCAGCAATCACTGATACCAGCAGTGCAGCGAACATCATGCTTTATGAGCAATGGGAGCGATCTAATCGCCTCAACGTGATGTTCATTAAGACAAAAATGTTGGCTGGTATACGTGGTTCCGTCGATCAGCATGAAAAAGTTCGGGACTTGTTGGAAGCCATTAATGATCAATTCATCACTTCAGATAAGGCATTGGCAAGCACCCTAATTATGAAGTTCTCATCCTTAAGGCTCACCAGTGTAAAAGGTGTGCGTGAGCACATCATGCAGATGAGGGACATTGCGGCTCAACTTAAGAAACTCGAGGTTACAATGTCTGATTCATTTCTGATACACTATATCTTAAACACTCTCCCATCACAATACGAGCCATTCAAAATCTCATACAACACTCATAAGGATAAGCGGTCAATTAATGAATTAATGACCATGTGTGTTCAAGAGAAAGGTAGGCTTGTGATGGAGCATGGTGAAAGCACAATGCTGACTACAACACGAGGAAAAGGAAAATCTCAGGCTAATCAGAAAGGGAAGGGTAAAATGCCATGCCAGACTGATATTAAGAAGGAGTCCAAGTGTTTCTTCTGTAAAAAGAAGGTGTAACAGCCCGCTTTTTCGGGCGTGTTATACCTTAGGAAATTTGGTCTTTTTTTTTTTTTTTTCTAATCATTACATTATCCCGAAATTCCCTAAGGCCTATCTAGTGTTTAATTTACACACTAGAGATAAATACAATTTACAAAGCGGAAGCTGAATCGAACCTGCTCATGGCAATATATACATGATTAACTAGACAAATACTTATTACAAACGTTGTAACATAACTCTCGAATAGTAAAACAAATGTACATAATCCTTAACTATTCATATCGTTACATAACATGGCACATTTCCTTGTTTCCTGACGTCTCGCGTCATCACACATCATCCATCTCAAAATCATCTCTGCAAGTCCCGACTGGAACGTTGAATGTTCCAGGGGCGAACCCAAGTTAGATGATGAACCATCTAAGTAAGGGTACGTAATGCTATGTCATGAGTGTATGCAATGTCTTTCCTCGTAGGTGTCAACTGCACCCTCATGCTACCCACCATTTTAGCGGCCACCTCTTTCGAAGCCGGGGTGTATGGGTGCACCCTTGGTAAGGCAGCGGTGCCAGTTCGTACTCCCTACGGCCTCATATGCGTGTGATCAATGACATCAACGTGTAATCATGCATTTCATAGTCATGTATGCATTCTACGTGATAGATACATATCAGAGCATGTCAATATGATGGAAACATTTCGAGGAAGTACCACTTACCTTTTAGAGCTTATCGGGCTACCTCGTAATCTGTGTCTTGCCTCGATTTGCGTGCCAACCTCAAAATTCGTGCCAAACACCTCAACTTTGACCTCAAAGCATCCTAATCATCATAGATATTTAAATAAACATTAAACCTATTTTTCCATAATTTCTGGCATTTTCTATAATTTTTCCTCTATTTCTCCCTATTTTTTCTCAATAATTCTAAATTAAATATTTCTAGAAATATTTTCTCAAATATTTCACCACGACAATTCATAAAATAATATTTTTGAATTTCTGGAATTTTCTAGAGAATTTTACTCACCTTGGCTTAGCATCTCCGATTTTCTCGATTTGCGTGCGATATTCCCGAAAAGCGTGCCCGAGCCGTTTTTCTCACCAAAATCTTCGGGATATCACCGAAACATGATTTCCTATCTTTCGGGATTTTTTCTAGAATTTTCCCCTTATTTCTTCTATTTTTTCTTCCCTTTTTTTTTTCTTCTTTCTTTTCTTTCTTTTCTTTTTCTTTTCTTTTTTTTTTTCCTCTTCTACTGTTCATCTTCTTCTCCTGCTTCCGCGAACCAGCATCTCCTTCTTCTCTTCTTCTTTTCCTTTTCTTCTTCTTCTTCTTTCTTCCTCTTTTCTTCCTTTTCTTCTTCTTCTTCTCTTCCTTTTCTTCTTCTTCTTCTTCTTCTTCTTCTTCTTCTTCTTTCTCGGTTTCCCCTGTTCACGGCCTCTGCGCGCACGAACCAGCAACCGCCAGCCACGCCTCGGCCAGCTTCACCGGCCCTCTCGGCCGCCCTCGCCGTGAGCCACCGCCTGTGCGACCAGCGTCATCGCGGCCAGCCGCTGCCGCTGCCACTGCCCGCGGCCATGGCCGCACCTGCTTCGCGACCTGCCGCTTTGCGTCGGCCATGGCTGCAATGGTGGTGCAGCCATCTTTGACCGCCCTTGGCCTTGCCTTGCCGGCCTCCTCCGCGACCTCACAATGCTGTTGCTGCTCTGCTCGCACAGCCTCCACATTGCGGCCAGCCTCCAAGCGTCGCGGCAGCCATGGCTGGAGCTTGCGGCCATGGCTGCCCAGCTCTCTCTCTCTCTCTCTCTCTCTCCCTTGCTTTGATGCTTTTGGCCGCCCTCAGGCTCTCTGCCCCTGCTCTTCCTCTCGGCCACCATCGCTGCCAATTTATAGGCAGTGGTTTCACTGTTACAAACTTGCCCCCAACGCATATCATTTAATGCAAAAGTCTCCATATTAAATGCACATTAATTTCATACGCCACCTATCCACCGATCACGTGGCCATAATCTCTCATTGCAGCCCCAAATCGCGGCATTAAAGGCTTTCCAGAAATCTCACGAAACCATTACAGGCCACCACGCACACACAGCACATTTATTACATATATATATATATAATTTCATTACTATATATAAAAAATTAATTTAAAAATTATACATTAAACCCTCAATTTCATCGTTATTTCACTGGTGCATATTTCTAATTGAAGTTTCGACCTTGAACCTCAAATTAATTTACATTATAGTACTGAAATTCCATAATTAATAATCCAAATCTTAGCTGAAAATGATAATTTCGCCCCACGGACCTTTTTGGGCTGTCGTTTCATCCTTAAACCACTGAAGGGTTGCTCATTACGTAAAACCGGAGCCCCCCTAGGGTTCCGTTGATTTTTCGGGAGTCTCCTACAACAATTCGGTTTTTCAATCTAAACGATAGCTGTATTTTAGCTGTACCGAAAATCGTTCCGAATTCGATTTCTTTCGATACCATAAATCCCATCTCGATACGCTCATCGATACCATATAATTTTCCTTGGACAATTTCACTCTTAGGCATTTCCTGTAGTTGATTCGGTACTTAAAATTGCTATAAAATCAACTTTTCGGTGTTTTAAACTTATTAAAATTACGTGGCAACGTTACACGAACATGGGGTATTACATTCTCCCCTCCTTACAAAAATTTCGTCCTCGAAATTTGCCACATGTCCTAAATTTTCAAATTCCATCATTAACACCTGACTAATCAATTAACTAAAGAAGATCGAAACTTGTGAATACCAATGCGCATATCAAAATTGGAACCCTTGATTCGACCATACTCCTTAACCCATCGACAAATTCACTTGTCAACGATGCATTATAATCACATAACTCGATCCTTGGGCCAAGAATCTCTGCTCGAACTCCTATCTAAGTTGGTACTCACATCATGAGCCTGCGGCTCTCACATCTACAACATTTCTTTAATTCTAATTTCCTATGACGTCATTTATTTTGAACCATTCAATCATGCTTCTTTAATTCAGGAGTCCTGATCTTCTATCTTGACTTTTATCAAATTGATTCTCAAGGAAATACTTTTATGTTGTCAACTATTTCACGTATCCTTGAATCCTCAAACATCACATATCTTGTCATTACTAGGTTGTTTCATAGGCTTTCGGACTGTCATAACAAGTCAGTGTTTATCACATGTCCTAGAACTAGCTATGTCTCACCTTAAGTCATCACAAACTTAATCATTGCTTAATCTTTACTTGTGCTAATCTATTCGAGATTTCTGTTGTTTCCCTGCTCTTATAGGTATTCATTTCTCGATATAACCTCAAGTTTCTGACAATTGACCACAATTATGCACAATAGATTCTATCTGTCCCAAAACTTTGACCGAAATTTAACGTTGTCTTCCAAGTCTAGTAATACTAATTTCTTTGCATCACTTATTCCCTTGTTACCTGGTTGCCGAGCTAATACCTATTTATAAATAGCTCCTCGAACTTTTCGAAGTGATCCCCAAATAACATTTTATATCATCAAACTAATCATTTAATCCTCAAATTACTTTTCTAGTAATAACGTTTTATGTCAACTAACTTTAATCATGCTCAATCATTTTAGAGCTACTTACCCAAGTTACTGACTTTTGCTTGAACCAACTTCTACTCAAAACATTGGGTTCGTTTCTTGAAACCTACTGGACGTCTGACTTTCGAAACTTTCAATCCTCGACCTTGACTTCATGATCTTGACACGGAGCCTCATGCTCTCATCGTTTCTTTCTCGATTGGCTCACGACCTAGCAAGCAAGTCTTAGTCTTAACATCTATTGCAATGTTCCCGAATATTATCCTTAATGTTTCTCATGCGCCTCCCTATCTAAGGAATACACAATTACCACGTGACTTTAATGCAATTAGTACTTTGGTCAAATCATCAAATCATGATTCTATTACTGATACTTAGAATGTCTCATCCCTCGATCGCATTCCAACCTCTTGTAACTGTTCATCAAATTTAAAGTAAAGATATTGACTCTTAATTATCACATCTTTCAAAGCTCAATAATTTACGTCCTCAATTGAACTACTTATAACCTCAAGCTATTTATTAGCAGTTTCATCACTAAGAAATAATTCCAATAAATCTTTCGAGAGCACATTCTGACATTTTTCTCACTTTCTTAATTTTCTCACGGCTTTTCATTGACCACAAGTGGTCGTACCACATATTGACAAGCTCCTTTTTTTTCATAACTTGCTTACATCACTTTAGTGATCGTCTAGCTACACATCTCCTGATTTGCCCATTAAGGTTATCTAGACTAACTGTTTAGCCCAACAGGAGTTCCATTCTCCCAAATCGAAAATTCTCAATCTCCAATAGATTTCGATCTATCACAAACATCCTGACACATTTGTTATTACCTGTCTCTTTCAAACACGCCAAAGATTTTTAAAGACATCAATCCGTAATTATATTATCAATTAGAGCAAGCAGGTACTTACGTTACTCATGACACTCTAATCCTTACGGAAATCAATTCATCTTTGAAGATTTCTATTCAGATCACATACCTGGTTCCAATTATTTCCTAAAACCAATCGAACCTCAGACTTCCGAGGACTTTTATCGAATGATTCTTTAAACCTCAATTAACAATTCAGGCATAGCTTATTCACGAGTCTTCTCGAATCCTCTGTTGACTAGGTTTTTTTTTTTTTTTTTATTTTTTTTTTATCATCATTCCTTAGGGTCAATACGACCCACAAGCAACTCTCGTCTTTTAGGTACCTGATCTCTTCATCAAACTGAGATTGCCATCTCACAACTTATGGCCTTGAACTAGCCATGCTCTACTACCCAAAATCTCGTTTATCGAGAATCCACTGACTCTTGCGTTTCGCTCTTTAAATCCAGTTGACTACGACCATCCATGACCCCATTGCCATACTATATATTGTGGCATTCTATTCCTCGAGCTTCGCACCGTTCGTCGTGTCACCTACTCCCAAGATGACCGCGAACCCTGATACAATTCTTTAAGTAGGACACTCAGTCCATATTCAATCCATTTCATTTCGGGTTGATTCTCTGGCCTCGATCAATCACAACTAGTGGCACACCTCGCTCCTAGACCATTGGGACTTAGACCCATACAAGGTACAGACCCTACTGGGCGGTCTCAGATTTTCAGCATCTGATCGTCTCCCAGGCAGTCTGACATGATGCTTCGATTGACGGGCTTCCCGTACCTTATCGCAAGCCATCCCTCAACCATCTGCACGTGGGTCCCTAGACCTAGATCTGTCACTGAGAACACCGAACCAGTAGTGTCATCACGCTGCTAGGGTTCTTATCCCGTCCTTGCGAGTCACATCGGCTACACTACTGCCAGCTTATTGATTCATACGCTATCATTTGACCATCTTTGGTCTCTCGCTTTAACTTAATTCGTCGAATCTCTGATCTACACATCCTATTTTCGAGATACTAAATGATACTCGAAATTTGATCCTTATTTTTTAACTAGGTCTTGCCACATTAGACTAATCATTCATGATTCGATCATCCTTAATAATCACAGTTACCCTATCATGTCACGCCATGATTCGACTAATAACCTCAAATCAATAATCTCTAAATCTCTCGGATCCATACTCACGGTTTACCGAGTCAACCTTACACTCGAATCATATTGTCAAATCCTAACATCAATAGCTAGATTATCTCGAACGGGCGTTTTATTGCTTAGCAAGATTAGATTCTCAAATCAAAAACTTCTAAAACTGCAGTCGACCATTCCCAAATCTCTAAGTAGGGGTCATGATTCAACCATTCTTGCTAACTATCCTTTATCGTATAACCTCATATTAATCCTCAAATTCCTATCGTTTCTCTTATCGAGATAACTTTACCTCAATCAAAATCAAACATCGAAATTTTTAAATTTTATTCTCCGAAAATGTTAACCGAAATATCATAGGTTTCTCAATTCCTATTCAACTTTTCCTAAGTCTCCAAATCAAACTTCTCATAAATCTTCTTGCTCTAAATTAACAATTTCTAAATCATCAGCAATCCCTAAGTCACCAAATTAGACTTCTTATAAATCTCTAGTAACTTAAGCTCTTATACTAACTGTATCAAAGTCACTTAAGATTTCTAATACAACTTAAGCTCTGATACCAAGTGTAACAGCCCGCTTTTTCGGGCGTGTTATACCTTAGGAAATTTGGTCTTTTTTTTTTTTTTTTTTCTAATCATTACATTATCCCGAAATTCCCTAAGGCCTATCTAGTGTTTAATTTACACACTAGAGATAAATACAATTTACAAAGCGGAAGCTGAATCGAACCTGCTCATGGCAATATATACATGATTAACTAGACAAATACTTATTACAAACGTTGTAACATAACTCTCGAATAGTAAAACAAATGTACATAATCCTTAACTATTCATATCGTTACATAACATGGCACATTTCCTTGTTTCCTGACGTCTCGCGTCATCACACATCATCCATCTCAAAATCATCTCTGCAAGTCCCGACTGGAACGTTGAATGTTCCAGGGGCGAACCCAAGTTAGATGATGAACCATCTAAGTAAGGGTACGTAATGCTATGTCATGAGTGTATGCAATGTCTTTCCTCGTAGGTGTCAACTGCACCCTCATGCTACCCACCATTTTAGCGGCCACCTCTTTCGAAGCCGGGGTGTATGGGTGCACCCTTGGTAAGGCAGCGGTGCCAGTTCGTACTCCCTACGGCCTCATATGCGTGTGATCAATGACATCAACGTGTAATCATGCATTTCATAGTCATGTATGCATTCTACGTGATAGATACATATCAGAGCATGTCAATATGATGGAAACATTTCGAGGAAGTACCACTTACCTTTTAGAGCTTATCGGGCTACCTCGTAATCTGTGTCTTGCCTCGATTTGCGTGCCAACCTCAAAATTCGTGCCAAACACCTCAAATTTGACCTCAAAGCATCCTAATCATCATAGATATTTAAATAAACATTAAACCTATTTTTCCATAATTTCTGGCATTTTCTATAATTTTTCCTCTATTTCTCCCTATTTTTTCTCAATAATTCTAAATTAAATATTTCTAGAAATATTTTCTCAAATATTTCACCACGACAATTCATAAAATAATATTTTTGAATTTCTGGAATTTTCTAGAGAATTTTACTCACCTTGGCTTAGCATCTCCGATTTTCTCGATTTGCGTGCGATATTCCCGAAAAGCGTGCCCGAGCCGTTTTTCTCACCAAAATCTTCGGGATATCACCGAAACATGATTTCCTATCTTTCGGGATTTTTTCTAGAATTTTCCCCTTATTTCTTCTATTTTTTCTTCCCTTTTTTTTTTTCTTCTTTCTTTTCTTTCTTTTCTTTTTCTTTTCTTTTTTTTTTTCCTCTTCTACTGTTCATCTTCTTCTCCTGCTTCCGCGAACCAGCATCTCCTTCTTCTCTTCTTCTTTTCCTTTTCTTCTTCTTCTTCTTTCTTCCTCTTTTCTTCCTTTTCTTCTTCTTCTTCTCTTCCTTTTCTTCTTCTTCTTCTTCTTCTTCTTCTTCTTTCTCGGTTTCCCCTGTTCACGGCCTCTGCGCGCACGAACCAGCAACCGCCAGCCACGCCTCGGCCAGCTTCACCGGCCCTCTCGGCCGCCCTCGCCGTGAGCCACCGCCTGTGCGACCAGCGTCATCGCGGCCAGCCGCTGCCGCTGCCACTGCCCGCGGCCATGGCCGCACCTGCTTCGCGACCTGCCGCTTTGCGTCGGCCATGGCTGCAATGGTGGTGCAGCCATCTTTGACCGCCCTTGGCCTTGCCTTGCCGGCCTCCTCCGCGACCTCACAATGCTGTTGCTGCTCTACTCGCACAGCCTCCACATTACGGCCAGCCTCCAAGCGTCGCGGCAGCCATGGCTGGAGCTTGCGGCCATGGCTGCCCAGCTCTCTCTCTCTCTCTCTCTCTCTCCCTTGCTTTGATGCTTTTGGCCGCCCTCAGGCTCTCTGCCCCTGCTCTTCCTCTCGGCCACCATCGCTGCCAATTTATAGGCAGTGGTTTCACTGTTACAAACTTGCCCCCAACGCATATCATTTAATGCAAAAGTCTCCATATTAAATGCACATTAATTTCATACGCCACCTATCCACCGATCACGTGGCCATAATCTCTCATTGCAGCCCCAAATCGCGGCATTAAAGGCTTTCCAGAAATCTCACGAAACCATTACAGGCCACCACGCACACACAGCACATTTATTACATATATATATATATAATTTCATTACTATATATAAAAAATTAATTTAAAAATTATACATTAAACCCTCAATTTCATCGTTATTTCACTGGTGCATATTTCTAATTGAAGTTTCGACCTTGAACCTCAAATTAATTTACATTATAGTACTGAAATTCCATAATTAATAATCCAAATCTTAGCTGAAAATGATAATTTCGCCCCACGGACCTTTTCGGGCTGTCGTTTCATCCTTAAACCACTGAAGGGTTGCTCATTACGTAAAACCGGAGCCCCCCTAGGGTTCCGTTGATTTTTCGGGAGTCTCCTACAACAATTCGGTTTTTCAACCTAAACGATAGCTGTATTTTAGCTGTACCGAAAATCGTTCCGAATTCGATTTCTTTCGATACCATAAATCCCATCTCGATACGCTCATCGATACCATATAATTTTCCTTGGACAATTTCACTCTTAGGCATTTCCTGTAGTTGATTCGGTACTTAAAATTGCTATAAAATCAACTTTTCGGTGTTTTAAACTTATTAAAATTACGTGGCAACGTTACACGAACATGGGGTATTACAGAAGGGACACGTGAAGAGGGATTGCGCTAAATTCAAGAAAAGGCTTGAGGATAAAGGTAATCCAATCTCGTTTGTTTCTTATGAATCTAATATGGTTAATGTTAATATTAACACCTAGTGGATTGACTCTGGCTCTACAATCCATATTGCAAACTCCTTGCAGGGTATGTAAAACCTAAGGAAGCCAGTGGGAAGTGAGCAAAGCAACTTATCCGAAAATAAGATGGGCTCACATGTGGAGACTATAGGGACGTGTGTTTTAACTTTAAGTGGTGGTTTTATTTTAAAACTAGATAGGACCTTTTATGTTCCAAGTTTTTCACAAAACTTGATTTCAGTTTCCAGAGTTGTGCCTTTTGGATATTCTTTAAAATTTTCAAATACATTATTCAGTTTGTTTTGTAACTCTGATTATGTTGGGAATGGTATTTTGTCTGATGGTCTTTATTGTATTAATTTACAAGACAATACCACTTACAATTCAATGCATGTTCATATTGGTACTAAAAGGTGTATTATTAACGAAGACTCATCTATATTATGGCACTGAAGATTAGGACATATCTCCATAGAGAGAATTAAGAGATTAATAAAAGATGGGGTACTTAGTACTCTAGATTTTATTGATTTTCAAACATGTGTGGACTGCATTAAGGGAAAGCAGACTAACAAGTCCAAGAAAGGTGCAAATGGGAGTTCTGACATATTAGAAATCATATATACTGATATATGTAGTCCAGTTATGGACTCACATGGTCAGAAATATTTCATCATCTTTATTAATGATTACTCACGATATATGTATCTCTACTTACTTCATAACAAAAGCGAAGCATTAGATGCATTTAAGATCTTTAAAGTTGAAGTAGAGAAACAATGTAGGAAACAAATAAAAATCGTGAGATCAGATAGGAGTGGAGAATATTATGATAGATACACTAATGATGGACAAGTACCTAGTCCGTTCGCTAAATTTCTTCAAGAGCATGGAATAGTTGCTCAATACACCATGCCTGATTCACCAAACCAAAATGGTGTGGCAGAAAGAAGAAATCGAACATTATTGGACATGGTGCGAAGTATGCTTAGTGGCTCCAATCTTCCTAAATCTTTGTGGACTGAAGCACTAAAGACGGTTGTGTATATATTAAACCAAGTTCCAACCAAGGTTGTT
Organism: Diospyros kaki; assembly: GCA_036245055.1. NCBI lineage: Eukaryota > Viridiplantae > Streptophyta > Magnoliopsida > Ericales > Ebenaceae > Diospyros > Diospyros kaki. The sequence continues at coordinate 41,167,632 of BSEG01000016.1, forward strand.
CCAAAGACACCATTTGAATTATGAAAAGGTTGGAAACCAAGTTTGCAACATATGCGTGTTTGGGGATGCCCGTCTGAAGTGAGAATTTATAATCCACAAGAGAAGAAGTTGGACCTGAGGACCATTAATGGGCTTTTCATTGGATATGCTAAAAGGTCTAAAGGATACAGATTTTATTGTCCATCTCACAGCACTATGATTGTGGAATCAAGAAATGCCAAGTTTCTTGAGAATGACTCGATCAGTGGGAGCGATCATATCAGGAATGATATTCCTGAACATGATCATTCAGAACTTCAACCTTCACCTCAAATGATAGATTGGTTATAGTTCACAACGCCCCTCAAGTTCCAACTGGTGTTGAACAACCAATCAATGAAGTTCCACAAGTTGCTGACAACAGTCCAGTGGATTAAGTAGTTCAGGAATTACCAGTACCTCCTGAACATCCAGTTGAATTACAAGCTTCTCAAGAAGATGTTGATACAACATTAAGGAGATCCACTAGAACTAAAAGGTCAGCAAAACCTAGTGATTATATAGTGTACCTACAAGAATCTGACTACAGCATTGAAACCGGAAATGTCCTGAGTTATTTTTATAGGCCATGAGTTACAAAGAGTCAGAATTATGGTATAATGCCATGAAGGAAGAGATGAGTTCTATGAAGAGTAACGGAGTTTGGGATCTTGTTGAGTTGCCTCATGATGCAAAAGCCATTGGTTGTAAATGGGTCTTTGAGACTAAGAACGACTCATTAGGCAACATTGAGAGATACAAGGCTAGACTCGTTGCTAAGGGATTCACTTAGAAGGAAGGAATTGATTACACAAAGACCTTTTCTTCTGTATCTAAGAAAGATTCTTTGCGCGTTATTTTGGCATTAATAGCTCATTTTGACCTTGAGTTACAGCAAATAGATGTGAAAACGGCTTTCCTCAATGGAGATCTGGAGGATGAGGTTTATATGAAACAACCTGAAGGATTCCCCTCTAGTGATGGTGAGCATTTGGTTTTCAAACTCAAGAAATCCATATAAGGCCTAAAACAAGCGTCCCGTCAATGGTATTTTAAATTTTATGAGGTAATTTCTTCATTTGGATTTGTTGAAAACCCCATGGATCAATGTATATACCAAAAGGTCAATGGGAGTAAGATTTGTTTTCTTATTTTATATGTGGATGATATTTTGCTTGCAACCAATGATAAGGGTTTGCTACATGAGGTAAAACAATTCCTCTCTGAAAATTTTGATATGAAGGATATGGGTGAGGCATCTTATGTCATTGGCATCAAGATCCATAGAGATAGATTTCAAGGCATCTTGGATTTGTCTCAGAAAACCTATATCAATAAAGTTTTAGAGAGATTTCGGATGAAGGATTGCTCACCAAGTGTAGCTCCCATTGTGAAGGGCGATAGGTTCAATTTGAACCAGTGCTCGAAGAACGACTTTGAAAGGGAACAAATGAAGAACATTCCATATGCTTCTGTTGTTGGAAGCTTGATGTATGCTCAGGTTTGTACAAGGCCTGACATTGCATTTGCTGTGGGAATGTTAGAAGGATATCAGAGTAATCCAGGCATGAACCACTGGAGAGCTGCAAAGAAAGTATTGAAGTAGCTCCAAGGGACCAAGGACTAGATGCTTATGTATAGACGGACATATAATTTGGAAGTGATTGGCTACTCAGATTCCGACTTTGCTGGCTACGTTGATTCTCGTAAATCAACATCAGGATATATTTTTATGATGGCCGGTGGAGCTATATCATGGAGGAGTGCCAAGAAGACCTTGACTACCACTTCCACTATGGAAATCGAGTTCGTCTTTTGTTTTGAGGCTACTTCGCACGGTGTATGGATCAAGAGTTTCATATCTGGGCTTAAGATTATGGATTCCATTTCTAAGCCATTAAGAGTTTTCTGTGACAATTCAGCTGCTGTCTTTATGGCTAAGAATAACAAAAGTGGAAGTCGAAGTAAACACATCGACATTAAGTATTTAACCGTAAGGGAATGTGTTAAAGAAAAGAAAGTGGTCATTGAACACTTCAGTACTGAATTGATGATTGCTGATCCTTTGACTAAAGGCATGCCACCATTGAAATTCAAGGGTCATGTTGACAAGATGGGACTTGGTTCCACTATGTAATTGTATACATTTGGTATATGGATGAAACTCTTATTTATTGTGATATTTTCTCATATTCATGTGCACCTTAATTTATTTGAGAAAACGCATCTATATAGGACCAAGAATGAACATAAGGTTTATTTATTAAGTAATGTTACCACATGAAGTATAATTCTTGAGAAACTGAATGCATTGTAATACATGGAAGGTAATACTCATTGTTGGAGGACTTACCGCCATGATTCATGTATTTATTTCTTAAGAAGCGACAATCAATAAGATTACATTAAGGCATCAGATTAAACATTTAGACTAAGTGAGAGAATGTAAAGTTCCTTAAGTGGCCCATATGTTTTTTCATTATTATGGTTGTGCGTTGTAAAGGGATTATTTACATTTCTTTGGCCCATATTATGCTCTCATGATTATGTTTCTATAATCGTACTTATTGATTGAATTGTAAAGTGGCAAACGTATGTATATTCTTGATGGAAGAATGTAATATAAATTTATGGTTTTGGTCCCTAAGCTCATCATCCCTTCTCTTCATCATACACCATCACTTGGGGTGTTTGAGAGCTTGGAAGAGCAAATATCAGAATTGAAGAAAACTCCAATGGCTGGAGGTAACTTCCGTTTAATTTTCAGCATTAATCTAAATGCTATTTTGGTGTTTGTAGCATGTTAGATCATATATATATATATATATATCTAACAACTACAACTAAGCCAACTAAGTCCTATTTCTAAGGCAGCAGTTCTCCCTGAGTATGACCCACTTCCCATGAACATATCACCTTTGTCGTTCGGTCTTCCGTTCTTCTTCCTTGCCGATTAATTAAAGCTGCAATTCCTCTGTTTTTACTTCTCTTCTTGGCAGCAAGCTGGAGGTACCAGCGTTGCTTTTATTCTTTCATTTCCCATTCTTACCTTGTTTTAGTGTAAGCTTCTTTAGTGATTTTCCCTAGTTGCAGTTGGAAGTTCTGTTTTACTCTCTTCTTTTGGCCGTCATTTGCTGGACAGTGAGGTAGCTTTCAGTGGATTAATTTTCCAGCAAACATTAAAAGGAAATTAAAGCAAGTTCTCTCTCTCTCTCTCTCTCTCTCTCTCTCTCCTTATTTCTTCAATATATATGCGGGTTCTTGGACCATTAATCGATATAGGGATAAGTTATTCTATTTCCCCTTCATTATAGATGCAAGTTCACTCTTTTCTTTCTTATTGGCAAGCTCTCTTATTTCTTTCTATTCACTGCTGCAAGTTCATAAATTTTCTTGTCATGGTGGAATGAGCTTTGGGTGCCTCTCTTCCTATTTAATCGGTTGATTTGTTGTTGGCTGGAACTCTTTTTAATTCGGTTAAATCTATCTATATTAAATCAATTGGAGTGCATCTTATTGTTGTCTCAAATTCTTGTTAAATCACACTTGAATTCTTAAATAGGGTCTTGAATCACCCTCAATTTTCAAGGAATGATGCTGAACCTCTTTTGGGGGTTAATATACCATGTGGGTAGAAAAGCTTTGGGTTTCTTTGCATGCAAGCTTTTGGGTGTGAGTTATAGAGGCTGTTGATTGTTTGGGTGCCTTAGTGGTAGGGAACTGTCGACTAGCACTGCCAAAAATTATGATTCAACAATGCATTGTAGCATTAGGCTCAAGTTTGCATTATGGGTGGATCATTTTGTTGGGAAAATCGGGCAATTTTCCCCAAAATCAAAAGCACCAAAATAATACCCGACAAAAACTATTGAATATAAAATAAACAGAATACCAAAAAATTAACGAGGTTCGACCAATATGGCCTACGTCCTCGGACACCACCAAATCTTCACTAATATCAAAGAGAGAAAATACAAAGTGTGTAAAAGAGAAATACACACACAAATGAGGGCTCAAGTGCAATAAAGCCAACTTGAGGGGATACTTGAAGGGATACATTTACAATAGGGGGAAGTGCATTTATAATGCAAAATTGGCCCTCCCTCCCACTGCCCAACCGATGTGGGATATGGGAGAAGCCAAAAATCCAACAAATCTCCACCTTGGCGAATCTCCCAAATCCCATTCAAAAACCTCAACAATCTCTCCAAAGAATCAATCATCAGTAGGTGTCTTCAAATGCGCTATGAAGCGCCAACTTCAAATACTAAGGATATAAATCAAGTCCAAACAATGTTGGAACTTGATTGCTGTTACAACCTTAGTCATCATATCAGCAGGATTTTCAGCAGTTGGGATCTTCTGAATCTGTATCTCTCCTTCTTCCAGAATTTCCCGTACAAAATGATATCTCACGTCGATGTGCTTCGTCCTTACATGATAAACTTGGTTCTTTGCTAAATGAATAGCACTCTGACTGTCACAATGTACCTTGATGTACTTCTGACCAATTCTCAATTCATCAAGCAACCCATAAAGCCAAATAGCCTCCTTCATAGCCTCTGTAACTGCCATGTACTCCGCTTCTATGGTAGACAGAGCAACTGTAGACTGTAAGATAGACTTCCAACTGACCGGTGCCTTTGCTAACGTGAACACATAACTAGTCGTAGATCGTCGTTTATCCATATCACCAGCATAGTCGGAATCATAATAACCAACTATGCAATTATCCATTTTCTCATCCCGCTCAAATACTAAGCCAACATCTACGGTGTTCAGAATATACCGTAGAATCCATTTCACAGCTTGCCAATGTTCCTTTCCAGGATCATGCATATACCTGCTCACAACTCCAACTGCCTGTGAAATATCGGGCCTTGTACACACCATGGCATACATCAAGCTACCAACAACTTTTGCATACGGAACCTTTGACATATACTCCTGTTCCACAGCACTCTTCGGAGATAAAGATGCACTAAGTTTGAAATGAGGAGCTAACGGGATACTCACAGGTTTTGACTTTTCATTCGTGCCAAAACGTTGTAGTACTTTCTTCAGATATGTTCTCTGAGTCAAACAAAGTCTTCCTCTTTTCCTATCTCTGATTATCTCCGTGCCGAGAATCTTCTTAGCTTCACCTAAATCTTTCATTTCAAACTCTTTATTCAACTGAGCCTTTAGTTTTTCAATTTCTCCACTATTCTTTGAAGCTATCAGCATATCATCAACATATAGGAGAAGATCAATAAAAGATCCATCTTGTAGCTTGCGCAAATACACACAGTGATCATATTTGCTTTTGGTGTACCTCTGCCCCAACATAAACTTATCAAATCGCTTGTACCACTGCCTTGGAGATTGCTTCAATCCGTACAATGATTTGTTTAGTTTGCAAACCCAATTTTCTTTATCAGCAACTCTGAATCCTTCTGGCTGAGTCATATAGATTTCCTCTTCCAAGTCACTGTGTAGAAACGCCGTTTTCACATCCATCTGAACTAGTTCCCAATTCAATTGCGCTACCAAGGCCAACAAAATTCTAATGGAAGAATGTTTCACAACTGAAGAAAACACTTCATTATAATCAATACCTTTCGTCTGAGTGTACCTTTAGCCACCAACCTTGCCTTGTAGCAAAAATCATTCTTGTCAGGAAATCCATCTTCCTTTGCATATACCCATTTGCATCCAATTGCCTTCTTTCCCTTTGGTAAGCTGGCCAGCCTCCATGTCTTATTCTTCTTAAGGGACTGCATTTCTTCGTTCATAGCTTTCCTCCACTTTTCATTTTCTGAACTTTGGACAGCTTCATTGTAAGTGGCAGGAACTTTGTCATTTACAATTGGAGATGCATAGGCCACCAAATCGACAAATCGAGCAGGTTTTCGAATCTCTCGTCGCGTCCTTCCTATTGCTATTGATTCTTATTGCTGTGGAGGTTCTTGGGTTGGAACCTCTTCTTCATCTGACAACTCCCCTATCGCAGGAGTGTCTCCACCTGATTTGATACTTACTGCTGGGTCAATTCTTCTTTCAAACTCCACATGTTTTGGAGTATTCTCCACCTGCTGTGGAGCATCATCAAACTACTACAAAACTTCATTTGTTACCTTTTCTAACATGGCCAATTCATCAAAGGTAACATCCCTAGTAAAGATTATCTTCTTCGATTCCGGACACCAAAGTCGATAGCCCTTTATTCCAGAAGTGATCCCCATAAACAAAGCTTTCTTTGCTCTTGGATCCAACTTGGATTCCTTAACATGATAGTATACTGTGGAACCAAATACATGTAAGGAATTATAATCATTAGCAGGTTTACCAGACCATACCTCGAAAGGTATTTTTCCACAGATAGCAGTTGATGGCAAACGGTTAATGAGATGACTTGCATATGTCACAGCCTCAGCCCAAAATTGTCTGCCCAAACCAACATTGGACAACATACACCGAACTTTCTCCAGCAATGTCTGGGTCATGCGTTCTGCCACCCCATTCTGCTGTGGTGTATCTTTAACTGTAAAGTGTCGAACAATACCTTCATCTTGGCAGACCTTATCAAATGGATCATTTCTATACTCACCACCATTATCTGTTCTGAGTCGTTTAATCCTTTTGCCAGTCTGAATTTCCACCATATTTTTCCATTTAAGGAAACATCCCAACACTTAATCCTTTTTCTTCAAAGAATACACCCATACTCTTCGGGAATAATCATCAACAAAGGTTACATAGTAGTGTTTACCTCCCATAGATGTTGTCTTGAATGGTTCCCACACATCTGAGTGAACATAATCCAGAATACCCTTGGTATCATGGATTGCAGTGCCAAACTTCACTCTCGTCTGCTTCCCCTTGATACAGTGCTCACAAAATTCTAATTTGCAGGTCTTGACGCCTTCTAATAATCCTTGCTTGGCTAAAATTCGCAAAGATTTTTCACCTGCATGTCCCAAACACATATGCTACAGTTTGGTTACTTTTGCATCCCTGTCATCATCTGAAGTTACTGCTTCTGTTGTCTCAATAACTGCATTACCTTGATAATAATACAAGTTATTCTTATTTCGTATACCTTTCAATATTACAAGTGCGCCAGAGAACACCTTCATAACTCCATTTTCTACAGTTACCTTCAATCCCTTGGACTCCAGTTCCCATAGAAATAAGATTCTTTGTCAAACTCGGCACATATCTTACATCTGTCAGTATTCTGGTTGATCCATCATGATTCCTCAAATGGATTGTGCCAACTCCAGTTGTTTCACACAGTGTGTCATTTGCCGTGTAAACAACTCCTCCATCAAGTTCTTGAAAGTCAAAGAACCAGTCCCGATTGGGGCACATATGATGGCTGCAACCCGAATCCAAAAGCCAAGCACCAGAATAGCTTGTCGAATATATAAGAACTAATGAAAGGTCTGAATCCTCATCATTAACTTCAGCAACATTTGAGACGGCTTTCTCTTTGTCATATTTGCCCTTAGCTTTTAACTTTGGACCGTCCTTCTTCCAGTGACCTTTCTCCAGACAAAAGGCACACTCATCTTTGTTCGGTCTGGATTTCAAACCGAATCTCCCTCTTTTTTCTTTCTTCTGGCTTTGTGAACAGCCTCTTACAATCAATGCTTCTGCTGCGCCATGCGTTGTTTCCTTTTTATCTTTCCTTCTCAACTCATAGCTATACAAAGCAGCACAAACTTCGCTAAGAGACACCTGAACCTTCCCGTGAAGTAGAGTCGTCTCAAGAAATTCAAACTCCTCGGGAAGGGATCCCAACAGCATCAAAGCTAAATCCTCATCTTTGAACGTTTCATCCAAATTCATCAAATCAGCTACCAAATGATTAAAGGTAGTAATATGATCATTTATCGTGGTACCAGGAGCATAAGTAAAGCGGAATAATCTCTTTTTCATGTAGAGCTTATTTTAACCGATTTTCTTCAAAAATTTCTCCTCCAATGCCTTCCATAGTGTACCGGCAGAATTTTCCTTCGAGAATGCATACTTCTACTCTCTAGATAGGCATGATCGAATTGTACCACACGCCAATCGATTGATGGTCTTCCAATCTTTTTCTTCAACATCTTCTGGTTTCTTTTCTTCAATGGCGATGTCTAGACCTTGCTGGAAAAGAGCGTCTAGAACCTCGCATTGCCACATGTCGAAATGACCCGAGCCGTCAAACACCTTCACGACAATTCTTGAATTCGCCAGATTCCTCGCCCAAGTAGACGAAGAAGAAGCTCCCGATGTGGATTGTTCTACACTCTTTTCGCCTGCCATCTCTACCTTCTCTGCCATCTTCTATATTCAATAGTTATTAAAGCGGAACAATCCAAGAAAATCTTTTTTGATGTGAAAAATCAGACACAGCTGCAACCACAGAGCATACTAAGAAAAACTTGGCTAATAAAAAAGATATTTTCTGATGTGGAAGATCAGACTTGACTGTAACCATAGAGCATACTAAGAACCTTGGGCTCTGATACCAATTGTTGGGAAAATCGGGTAATTTTCCCCAAAATCAAAAGCACAAAAATAATACCCGACAAAAACTATTGAATATAAGATAAACAGAACACCAGAAAATTAACGACGTTCAACCAATATGGCCTACATCCTCAGACACCACCAAATCTTCACTAATATCAAAGAGAGAAAATACAAAGTGTGTAAAAGAGAAATACACACACAAATGAGGGCTCAAGTGCAATAAAGCCAACTTGAAGGGATACATTTACAATGGGGGGGAGTGCATTTATAATGCAAAATTGGCCCTCCCTCCCACTGCCCAACCGATGTGGGATATGGGAGGAGCCAAAAATCCAACACATTTGTTATGTGTGCATGGACATGAACATTATAGGGTGATTAGGAGCATTTGCATTGCATGAACCCAATGTCTTGCAATCGGTGAGTGAGCTTGGCGAATTCCATATTGACTAGCTAAAAAAGAGTGCTAGGCTATTTAAGTTCAGATTAGGCATCAACCTTTACTAAGGTGATGCCCAAGTCGTGATAGAACTAACTTGACCCAAGCAACTCATGAGATTGGTTAATTGGTTTGATACGTTTAGCTTAGTTTAGCCAAAACATAAAGAACAAAGCAAAAAATTTTACCTAATGGGAAAGAAATGTAGGGAAATATGTAATGATTTTGAATTAATAAAATTTATCATAATTAATTATATATCATGTGCAAATTAAATTTAGGCAATTCATTAGAAGTTAAATTTCTAATCACAAATAAGGTATTTTATAGTACTTAAAATTTTAAGTTCGAAAGTTCTTTTAATATATTTTACTTTTAAGATATAATACAATGTAATATAACAATAGTATTAATATGTATATTATAACATATAATTTGTATTATATATATATATATTATAAGTAATTCAATCGACTAGATTAATGAATCAAAAGAGTTGAACACATCATAAATAACGCTCGACTCATTTACTAAACGAGTCATATTTTTTAATTAGTGTTAAATTCATTTAGTTTATGATCTTAACTTATCAAGCCAATTAACAAGTTGAATCACAAATATTCTCTGGCAAGCAACCTCAATTCATTTTTAGCCCTAATAACTGGCCGCTAAAAAACTTGAGAAAATTTGAACCCACATTCTTTTATGTATATATATATATATATATTTAACATAAGTTGTTAATTATCACTTAAGTTATCCTTAATTATGGTTAGACTTCTTTTTTTCTTTTTTCAATTGTAATAGACTTGTTAGGGTTTTACTCACCTCAGCCCCTGGCTTGTCTACCACACCTTTTCTAGACAACCAGCGTAAAAAAGTAAATCTCATCCCCAAGTGAATAAGAGATGAGGATTTTCAAAAACATTTTTGCTCGTAATTTCTTCATTTATTTAATTATTTTGAAGTTGTACTTAATTAGATTTTATAAATAAAAAATAAATATGCAATAAAAATTAACATTAGAATGATAGAAGAAAGAGAAAAAAAACATACAAATCTCAATATTATACAATAGAAATGATATGTTACAGATAAGAAAATATAACTATACTATGCAAAAACTTTTTACGTATATATAAATAATATATTTTTTGTATTATATAATAGATTTTTTATATTGTATATCACTTTTTTTAATAATATATAAGATACCAACCATCTTGGCTAGTATCAAATTTTTGTTTTGGGATATGTGTGGGGTTGTGGACCTTGTGGTCATTACCCTACCTAGATTGCATGGCAGTCGTGGTCTCACCTCGTAGTGGAAATGTACTCGAAGTGCTAATTAGAATTAGGGGCAGATTAAGGGGGGGCGGCGTTGCAACCCTCCCCTAGATCTGCAAGATCTGGCCCATTCGAAGGAGAAATAGTTGAAATACTCATGGATATGGGGTTAGTCTTCCCCATATCTACTCCTAGATCCGCTTCTGATTAGAATCTTCTATTTTAGTGGCCTCAAGTATGCATATTGAATTTGCAGGTATATACACGTGTAAGTAGTAAAATATTAATTTTATTATACATTATAGTACAAAAATAAAAAATAATTTTTTTCTTTGTTTTATTAACTAGATTTAGAAAACTTTACAAGGTTTCACAATTTAGAAAAGTAAAAAATGGTGTTTGCTTATGTAATAAAATAGGCACATATTTGTTTTGGACAGATCAATTTAGTTGTTGACCATTAATTAGAGTCTAAGTCCATCTAATATACAAAAATTTTAGTTGATATATACATTTACTAGGGAATGCCCGTGCCTAAAGGCACGGCGTAAATAATATTAAGACTAAATTTTGAATAAAAATTAAAGTTATTATATAACGTTGTATAATAAAAAATAAAAAAATTAAATTAAAAAATATCAAATGTACAAAAAATTGACACACCAACAAAATAATATCAAATGTATATGTGTAAATATCAAATGTACAAAAAATACACTAAATCAAATGTACATAATGAATAATCAAATAATCAAATACACATATACTAAATGAAATACACTAAATTAATAAATGAAACTAAATTAAATTAACACTAAATTAATTTACACTAAACTAAATTAAATTAACACTAAATGAATTTACACTAAACTAAATTAACACACACACGTGTATATCTATATAATACACTAAATTAATACAAACATTTTAAAATATCAAATGTACACAAAACATAAAATACTATAAAAAATACACAAAATAATAGGATAGAAATAATGAAATGTACATAAATTAACACACATTTGTTTACATAAACTAAACTAAATTAAATTAACACTAAATTAATTTACACTAAACTAACACTAAATTAAATTAAATTAACACTAAATTAAATTAAATTAAACTAAATTAACACACATAATCAAATTAACACACACAAACACACACGTGTAATACACTAAATTGAAACAGAAAATAGTAAACTAAATAAACTAAATAAAACAGTAAATCTATATAATACACTAAATTAATAATTTTAAAACAGTAAATTAACATAAAACATAAATTAACATACATATTTGTTTACATAAACTAAACTAAATTAAATTAACACTAAATTAAAATACACACGTGTAATACACACACACACAATCAAATACACAGTTAACTAAACTAAATAAACAATAAATCTAAACTAAATACAGAAAACAACTAAATAAACTAAATTAAAACATAAATTAAAACAACTAAATTAACACACATAAATAATGAAATTAACACACATATTTGTATACACTAAATTAATTTACACTAAACTAATACTAAATTAAATGAAATTAACACTAAATTAAATTAAATTAACACTAAATAAATTACACTAATTTACATCTATTACATCTAAATTACATTAACACACACACACACACATGTGTGAAAGCAAACTGCAAATAACCATTTCTATCTATATAAATAACACCAAAACATAAATAATCAGTTACATTAACACCAAAACATTACATTAACACACATCTATTACATTAACACCAAACATCTATTACACACATCTATTACTGCAAACATCTATTACACACACATCTATTACATTAACACCAAAACATTTCTATCTATATAATACACTAAAAAATCAAATAACCAAACACTAAGTTTAAATTAACAATTTGAATTAAATATAAACTAAACTAAAAAACCAAATAACCAAACATAAACATTAAACTAAACTAAACTAAATTTAAAATGAAATACATTAACAATTTGAACAGTAACTAAGTAACAATTTGAACAGTAAACTAAACTAAATGAATAATTAAACTAAACATTGAACAATTAAACTAATACACTAAAAAACCAAATAATCAAATACACATAAACATAAACTAAACTAAACTAAATTTAAATTAAATACATTGAACTAAACAAATAAACAGAAATGAATAACAATAAACATATACATTAAACTAAACTAAATGAATAATTAAACTAAACATTGAACAATTAAATAAACTAAATGAATAATTAAACTAAATGAATAACAGTAAACTAAATGAATAATTATAAACATTGAACTAAACAAATAAACAGAAATGAATAACAATAAACATATACATTAAACTAAACTAAATGAATAATTAAACTAAGCATTGAACAATTAAATAAACTAAATGAATAATTAAACTAAATGAATAACAGTAAACTAAATGAATAATTATAAACATTAAACTAAACAAATAAACAGAAATGAATAACAAATAAACATATACATTAAACTAAACTAAATGAATAATTAAACTAAACATTGAACAATTAAATAAATTAAATGAATAATTAAACTAAATGAATAACAGTAAACTAAATGAATAATTATAAACATTGAACTAAACAAATAAACAGAAATGAATAACAATAAACATATACATTAAACTAAACTAAATGAATAATTAAACTAAACATTGAACAATTAAATAAACTAAATGAATAATTAAACTAAATGAATAACAGTAAACTAAATGAATAATTATAAACATTGAACTAAACAAATAAACAGAAATGAATAACAATAAACATAAACATTGAACTAAACTAAATGAATAATTAAACTAAATGAACTAACAATAAACACACGTTTATACACGTTTATACACACACGTTTAGTTATTATAAACAATGAACTAAACAAATGAACTAAACTATATACAAATGAACTAAACTATATATAATCAAATACACACACAGAAATGAACTAAATGCAAAATATCATATTACAAATGAACACATCCTGTAAATGAATAACAATATCAAATTAATGTATATATTATGTTTACAAAATATAGGGGCAGCGACGTTTACAAAATACACACACGTTTACACGTTTACAAATATATATATGTATGTATATATATTATATATATATAGAGAGAGAGAGGACCTAGGAAATGGGCGGCGGCGTGGTGGGGGGCGCGGCGAGGGGCGGCGAGGGGTGGCGACGATGCAGGGGCAGAGAGAGAGAGGGAGAGAGACAGAGAGAAGGGGGGGCGAGGGGCAGCGACGATGGCGGGGACGATGCAGGGGCGGCAATGGCGGGCGAGGTGCAGGGGCTGCGATGGCTGGCGAGGGGCAGCGACGATGGCGGCGATGCAGGGCGACGATGGTGGCGAGAGAGGGAAAGAGACGCGACGATGGCCGCGGGCGAGGGGCGGCGCGGGTGAGAGAGAGAAAGAGAAAGGGAGAGGGGCGGGGATGATGCAATGGTCCGCGGGTGAGAGAGAGAAAGAGAGAGGGAGACAGAGGGGAAGAGAGAGGAAAGAGGGAGGGACGATGGCCACGGGGAAAGAGAGAGGGAGAGAGTGAGGCAGGGGCGGGTGGGAAACAGAGAGGGAGAGAGTGAGGCAGAGAGCGAAACAGACAGAGAGAGACGCGTGATGGGATTTTTTTGGGCGGGCGGCCACGCGGGGGGGGGCGATGGAGACGTTAATCTCAGCCGTTCATTGATCTCAATCGTGAATCTCAGCCACACAAAGACAGTTTGTCTCTACACATTTTCAAAAACAATGCTGTCTTATTATATAAATATATATTAGAAGGCAGTTTTTTGTTTAATGAAAATTTTATTTATAAAAACAATTACATACTTAAAAGGGTATTAATGAGATTTAGAAAACTTGACAAGGCTTCACGATTTAGTAATATAGAAATTATGTTTGCTTTTGGTAAATTTGGTTCAAGAGTTGGCAAATAATTGGAGTCTGAGTCAATCTAATCTATGAAAAGTTTTAATTGATATATGTATATATATATATATAAAAAATTAATTATTTTTCTTTTTTTTAAACTTATTCAAAATAAAGAAGTAAGTCAATTTTAAGAAATATTTGATTGCAACTTTGTTATCACTAAGAGTCTTACAATTGCAAATATTTTCGATGTGAGATCTCATGCTCAAGTGGAAAGATAGAAATATCTTTCACAAGGGTCGGATCCGAGTCCAAGGCCCAGATCTAACTAAAAGCCCCAAAAGGCAAGGAAAAAGAATTGAGCTCGAATGAAAGCCCAACCCCAGGCCATATCCCTTCTAGGTTAGGTCGATCCATAATTTCAAGATCTAATCGCCCTTATGGGGCAATCTTAATTGTACACTAAGCCGACATATGATCAACCACGCGATGGAATAATAATCCTTCACCAACCTCTTTGCACATCTATATATGGGCATAACTTTTCAAGAGTCGAATACTTCAATTAATATTTATTGATTGCATCATTATTGTATGATTTAGTCTTGGATATAGTGACTAATCACTTGAGGGATGAAAGACTAATCAAGAGACCGAGTCCCTCCCTCATCTGGCAAGTCGAGCTAGCCCTAGATAAAAATGGGCTTGAGAACAACTAGCTAGAAACGTCTCAATGTCAAAATAAGTAAATCAACTATATTAATAAGAAAAAAAAATTTGTACCAATATATAATCATCAAAGTGAAACAATCGATAAGAACTTCAATTAAAAAAAAAATCCAAATCATCATTAAATTAATAATTTAATTATTAGAAAAGTAAAATCTCATCACATCACGATGCAACATCTGAGTGTGATCGATAACACCTACTCACCACAACTTTAGTCTATGATAAGGTTAGAGTTTGAATATTTTAAGTCTTTGTAGAAAAAATAGGACTATTGGAAAAGACTAAATTCATATATTTGTTCTCTATATTTTTATGTTTTTTTTTTTTGTTAAGTGAATTTAACCCTTGTATTTTAATATTTTTTTCATATGCTAACTCGAACTTTTCATTGTTTCGATTACACTTTTATTCTTACATTTTCGAATCAAATTAATCTATATATTTTGATATGTAAAAAAAAAAGTTAAATTGACTCATCTCATTTTAATTTTTTTATATATTAAAGTGAATGGGTTAAGTTGATTTAAAAATATAAATACATGGATATAATCGAAATAACAAAAAATTTAATTTGTCATAAAAAAAATATCAAAATACAGAGTAAGCTTTGTGTTTATAAATAGGAATAGTCATCAGTACCATACCACCACGTATATGCACTTCGACTTGTCTTCCACAAAAGCGGGACCCTTTACTCAGAGAGATCTGGGAAAACTTAATAATAATGTCATCCTCCCCTCCCCAGCAAATTAAGAGTTGGTTTTCCATCCATCTTGTCCCCTTGGTTGTTCTTCTTTCACTGGTCTAAACATCACAACGGGACCATCGCTCTATTGGTCTCCTCTACTCATTCTACTTGTCCTCTTCCATGGTATGAAATATTGATCTTTCTTTGAAGATTCCAAGTCTTTCTAGTCCAATTGGTGGATACCGTAGCCAACACGGTTTCGTGCGTGTTTGACACTCTAAACAGACATATCAGACACCAATGAATATGGCATGGAGTTATTTTAAAAAATTTTACAAAAATTTGGGGCAAAATTTTAAAATAGCATGCATTTTATGTCATTGTAAGAATTTACTGATTAACTCTTTTATAATTATTTTAATATTATATGTATAATTGTGTGGAATTTGAATTTATGAATTGAATAATAATAAAACAATGTGTGTATATATTATTGTGTTTTCATGTCTTATTTTCTTTAATTTTTGTGTGTCACGTTGAGTTGAGATTTAAGATTACGGTGTTAATAAAATGGGAGACGTTTTCACTTTCATAGTTTCATACATCTTTTAACTCTTTCAAAATATAGATTACAAGAAAAAATGATATTTTCTAATAATTAGTTGTCAACTAAAATTTTGTTTTATCTTAAAATTATTATGTTGTTATTTTAATATTATGTTGTGAGACATCATTTTTAGCATGAAACACGAGGTCGCTGTCACCATTTTTATCAAGCATTCACGGAAAGATTATAATTTAGGAGTTGCTTTTGTCAAGGGGCATTTGATTTTGGGGATTGTGCTGTCGTGTTGTGTTGTGTTGTGTTTCTCATGCTTCAAACTGTATCTTCTTTTCTTCCTTCTTTCCCTTTCACTGTACGCTGAGAAAGAAAGGGCCACCATGTCCATGACTCCATGAGAGAGAGCTATCCTATGGGCTGTGGCCAGGTTGTGTCCTATCCTATGGGGCTATAATCTATAGAGAATGTTGTGCCCTCACAATATTCTGTATAGATTCGGGCATTTGGTGGTGCAATTTTCAACATCATCATTAATATGATTGACTCTCAACACTGAGGAGTCACAATCCAAGACACTTTCATATCCAATGCTTGATCGACTTGATATTTTATGATCTTAATATATTTGGGGCATGCATGCATGATCAAATTAAATGGTTGATATCAAAGTAAGCTATCTATCTGCAGTTTGATCAAAATTAATGGTTACGGTAATTTTAATATGTAATTAAGACGCAAGACCCTAATGTCAATGCCAAGTTAGAAGGGAACTTGGAGAGTGATAGAAAGGTTGCTTTTCCCTCGGTATTGGTTTGCTGGGCCCAGTTGCCACGACTTGACTCCATGGTCTTGGTTGATGGCTATTTGGCTTTCTATCATCGCAAAATTCCACATCTTTCTCATTGGCCAATTACTAACAACTAGCCAGCTAGCAACGGCACATATTTCCAAATCATAAAATTGAGGTTGAGAATAACTAGAAACAATAAAAAAATTTGCATCCATTTTTAAACCTAACAGTGATAACAGAAACAAAAAAGTCATCAAAGTGAAACAATCGAGAAGAACTTCAATAACAAAAACTTATCCAAATCATCATTAAAATAATCATTAATTAATTATTAAAAAATAAACTCTCATTACATCACGATGGAAGATGGGAGTGTGATCCATAATGCCCACTCACCACAACTTAGTCTATGGCAAGGTTTGAGGTTGAACATTTCAAGTCTTTCTAATATAGACGTGGCTATGTATGTGCATATATGTCATTTAGAAAAAGGCTAAATTCATATTTTTACTCTTGTATTTTTATTTTTATTTGTGTGGTTATTTAAATTTTTGTATTATTTCTATTACACCCCTATAACTATATTTTTGAGTTAATTTAACTAATATACTTTAACATTTTTTTCATGCATGGGACTTTGTGTTTATAAATAGGAATAGCCACTGGCCCCATACCATGGTTCTTCTTTCACTGGTATAAATGTTATAACGAGACATATTTAAACCTTTAGTAAATGAGTATGTAAATAATGGGGCCATCACTGTATTGGTCTCCTCTACTCATTCTACTCGCCCTTTTCTATAGTATAAAACGAGTCTGGATATAGTACAATAATTTATATCCCATATGTTAATAATAACAATTTGAACCCATCTTTTTATTGGAATTGTTAGTCATGGTATGGCGACAAACAATTGTCGTTATCTCCATGCCATGCTGTGGAGGCAAGCTCATTTGTGTCTCCTTTCATTTAACCTTTGATTGATATGTGAAATCATTTTCCTAGTTGATGTTTCTAGGAAGATAGGCCATGTCCTCTAGATTCAAGATTTTTATCAATTTTAAAATGTATATATTTTTTAATAATATATTAGCATTAAATAGTTCTAATTTATTAAATAACTAAATTTATTGAATAAAATATCATAAATAAATTATTTTTAAAATTTCAAACATAATGCATTTTCTAGTTTTTTGTTTTGAGAAACAGTTTTTTCAAAATAACAAACAAAACGCATTTTTAATTTTTTGAAAACAAACAATTGAAAATAGATTACCAAAATAGAAAACTGAAAATTGAAATGCAAAGAGAATGAGCCTTATTTTTTTGCAAAAATTTTTTTATTTTATTTTTATTTTTCTTCTTTTTCTTTTCTTTATCTTTTTTTGGCGGGCGTGTGCAGGCCACGTGCCTTCTTCCTACTCGCGGGCGCATGCAGCCATGCGCCCGACCGGTGCTTCTTCCCCAGCGGCTGCTTCGCCGCCGGCGATGCTGCCGAACCTCCAAGCTTCCAAAGAAGCTTCCCTTCCCTCTAATTCCGACCTCCCGAACCAAATTACAACCTTAGAATTGAGAAAAAAAATAGAAAAAATACCTCGATTTTCGCATTTGAAGTCTCGGCTTCGGCAAAGTCGTGATTTTTCGGCAAGGCTTGATTCTCCTTCTCTGCTGCTCCGTTGGCCACCAAACGCTCTAGAAACCTTGCCCACAATGCAAGGACCAAAACCCCACTCACAAATCTCACAAACGCTGCCCAAACGCCCGATCTATGAAGTAAAAGTTTCGGATAAAAGGCCTCTCTCGAACTCGGCTATTTATAGCCAAAACTCGACGTGTCTTGTCCCATCACGAGCGCCATGCGTCCTGGAAGGCCACTCCGACGACGATTCTTCATTAACTCGCCCCCCTCTCCTTTGTACTCAATTGCAGGCGCCGCCAGAGCATGGTCGCGCGCCTGCTCTGATTTTTTTGGATTTTCTATTTTTTTTAATATACATACATATATATACATATACCTATATACATACATAGACATATATACATATACCTATATTCGTACATATACGAGCAGTATCATTTGCAAGAAAAGCCCAATTTAATACATAATATTTATGGTATTTTAACTATGATTAAATCATACCATTTAAAAATACGAAATACAATTTGATTAAACTATATATATATAAATAAAATTGATTAACTATATATATACATAATACAATTTGATTAAACTATATATATAAAAATAAATTTATTTATAATATGAATATACCTTACCTTATTAAATTTACCGATAAACACTACAATTCTAAATTGTGATTATTATTCATGATGTTTTAGAGTATTACAATAAAGGTTGTCCAAAGTCCAAGATCAGGTCACCGGATGGTATGCTCAGTAACATTCAGATTTATAGGACTAGCAATGTACATATGTACAGATTTTGTAATTATTTGAATATTTGCAGTGGCACATAGAGCTCAAACTTTCAACTATACTGTTCTACTGGTTTTATATATTGTCCCCATGAAGGAAGTAAAGAAAATGCATGAATTTGTGAATGTGTTGAATCTTTTGAACTGATCTATAAAAGTAGAACAACCACAGCAACAACAACAAGATGTCAAACCTTAATTTTACTATGTGGGGTCGGCTTGATATATGAAAGTAAAAAATAAAAAATATATATATTACCCAGTACACACTGATAATTTTACAATGCAGAATAATTTTGTTGGCATGCTGATGTGACAACATGTTTATTTTAGCCTTTTTTTTTTTTTTTTCCTACACTTGTAACACCCTGTAACTTCAGACATCTGTGAATGGGCTAATAAGATGACATCTGATAATTGTAGGTGGATAAAGCAAGGTCTTGTAGTAACAAAGAGGGACTTAGTTGCTTTATGAGATGCCTAGAAGATGGCCTTGGAATTATCTACATGTGATGAATGGTTGAGATTATTCCTTAGGAGAGAGAAAGATTCAACTAACTTGCGTGTGGGCGATCTCTACTTCAATCGCTGGAGAAAGCAGTTCGCAATGAAAAGCGTGAGGTGGCAGCATTCCAATATAATATATATATATATATATATATATATGTGTGTGTGTGTGTGTGTGTGTATAAAGAAACTGAGTGAGTAACAGAGGAATTGGTTTTGGAATTATATAATTAGAATGAGTGGATGGGATTAACTGGTAAAAATTAGAAGTAAACTTCTTCATGTTTGGCAACTTCTTTGGCCCTTTTGGCAATATCGGCCGTAAAAAATTATTGTACATCTAATACTGTAAATCAATTTTTAAATTAAATTAAAACATTTTATCAATTGGATATCGGTTTAAATAAGATATCAACTGATAATATGCTATCGACAAATCAGTTAAGACCGATATGAAAACTGATATCAAAATATCTTTCGCAAGGACTTGTGTTTTAATCTACATCTGATTGAAATATATCATGACTTATTAGATATATCAACCGATATTTGTTCAAATAAGTTAAAGGTATAATCTTCACTCATTCGAGCTTTTGAATAAAAAACCAGAGTCAACTTTATTTACAAGTCTATTACTTTTTCATTCAAATTATTGTAAAATCACTCAAGTTATTAACATTCTTTTTTATGCAGACTTTCAAATATAAGAAA
The DNA here is from genome assembly GCA_036245055.1 of Diospyros kaki. Lineage (NCBI taxonomy): Eukaryota > Viridiplantae > Streptophyta > Magnoliopsida > Ericales > Ebenaceae > Diospyros > Diospyros kaki. The sequence continues at coordinate 41,188,212 of BSEG01000016.1, forward strand.
ATGAATACGTACCGTATTAGAAACAATTGGAAGCAGAAGATTGATGAAAAAGTAGCAACACTCAGATGGAGAGAAAAAAAAAGATGAGCGAGAGAGAGATTGATGGGGGGCAAGTGAAAATGTGTGTAAAAGAAGAAAACATAATCCTACAGTTAATTTAAAACGAGGGTATTTTTGTCCAGTAACAATTTAAAAGTCCTAATTTTGCAAAGATTTTCAAAGTGTCCTATTTTTCCAAATTTTGGTATCGAAAGTCCTATTTTTCCAAATTCCCCAAGAAAAACGTTATTACCAATTACCAAAGACCCTATATAACAAATTGAGTCAGTTAAGTCTACAGAGATGTAACATCAAAATAAAAACTCTCCCTCCCTCTCTGCTGCCACAACTTGGTATTCCAAATACTAATCTTTCTTTGAAGATTCCATGTCTTTCCGATCTAGTTGGTGGGCAATATTAAATGCATTAAATACCTTTATACAGTTTGGATCTATAAATACCCCACCATGCACTTGAACTCGTCGTCCTCCAAGCCACCGCCGCCACCACCACCCTTTTCTTAGATCAAATAGTTAAGAACAATTCATATTCCCAGGCAATTAGTTCACTTTCCATGCATCTTGCGGCCGCCATGGCTCTTTTTGTATTGGCCTCCTCCTCCTATTCTACCTCTGCTTCCCTGTCGAAAGACGAAGCAGCGGCTTTGCTGAGATGGAAAGCCAGCCTTGAAAACCAAAGCCAATCTTTGCTTCCATCATGGGACGTTGGAAGCAACCATTCTTATTGTAATTGGACTGGAATTGGTTGCGACAACACTGGCAGCATCACCCACATTATCCTTAACAGCGTAGGCTTGACAGGTACACTTTTTAGTTTTAGCTTCTCCTCCTTCCCACATCTTATCCGATTTGAGCTTCAGAACAACTCATTCTACGGGTCTATTCCTGCACAGATTGGTAATCTTTCGAGACTCTACTATATTGACTTTTCCTCAAATCATTTTATTGGAAAAGTTCCTTCAGAATTAGGGAGCTTACGAAACCTACAACGTCTCAGTCTTTATGAAAACAACCTTTCAGGATCAATTCCAACTTCAATTTGGAATTTAACCAACTTAGTCCATTTAGACCTCAATGATAACCATCTTTCAAGTTCAATCCCAACTTTGATTGGGAATTTAACCAAGTTAACTAGTCTAAGCCTTTATGGTAACCAACTTTCGGGACCAATCCCTCATTCGCTAGGAAATTTGAATTCCCTTGCTAGCCTGGTCTTGTTCAATAATAAACTTAGCGGCCCTATTCCTTCAGAATTAGCAAATCTTACACATTTACAGGAATTCTTAATAAACAATAACAAGCTCACTGGTCGTCTACCTCAAAATCTATGCCTAGATGGATCACTCACATTTCTTAGTGCATCAAACAACAGTTTAACGGGCAACATCCCCAAAAGCTTGCGAAACTGCAATAGCTTGATTCGAGTCAGGCTCGAGAACAACCAACTAGAGGGTAATTTACAGGAGGAGTTTGGTGTACTACCAAGCTTGGATTACATGGATTTGAGTTATAATCGTTTCAGAGGCAAGCTTTCTGAAAAATGGGGGCAGTCCAAGAATTTGACTAGGCTAACCATCTCCAATAATCAACTCACTGGAAACATACCGCCTGTCCTTGCTGCGGCAACTAAGTTACAGTTTCTTGACCTCTCTTCAAACCATCTAGTAGGGGACATCCCAAAGAATTTGAGGGAATTGGGCATACTATTCCACCTTAATTTGAGTAATAACAAGCTTTCTGGAAGCATCCCAGCAGAAATACTTGGTATTGGGCTATGAACCCTTGATCTAGCAGCAAACAACCTTACTGGTTCAATTCCAAGGGAGATAGCAAACTGCGAAAGCTTACAAAGCATGAATTTGGGTGAAAATCGGCTCGGGGGTGGTATTCCATTTGAGATAGAAAAATTACAATTTCTTCAAAGCCTTGATCTTGGAGACAACAATTTAATGGGTGAAATACCATCTCAGCTTGGGAAAATGCCAAGGTTGGAGAAATTGAATCTCTCCCACAACATGCTTTCTGGTTCCATCCCTTCCTCTTTTGGTGATCAGCCAACAAGTTTGACATCTATTGATATATCTTACAATTACTTAAAAGGTCCTCTGCCAAACACCAAGGCTTTTGAAGATGTTCCATATGAAGCATACAGAGGTAACAACGGTTTGTGTGGCAATCAGAAGGGTTTGATACCCTGCTCATCACCTAAAGTGAGGACAAAAACCAAACTTGTTCTTCTTGTGGTAGTTCCTCTGGTAGGGACTCTATTTCTTTCACTTATAGTTGTTGGAATCATTCAATTTTTGAGCAAAAGAGTAGTATTGAAAGCAAAAAGTGAGATCCAAGTTGTACAAAATGAAAATTTATTTCAAATATGGAGCTATGATGGGAAAATAGTGTACGAAAACATCATAGAAGCAACTGAGGACTTCGATTAGAAATACTGCATTGGACGAGGAGGATATGGTACTGTTTATAAAGCTAAGTTTTCAAGTGGTTTAGTTGTTGCTGTGAAGAAGACCTATCCTTCCCAAGATGGCAATTTGGTTGATTTAAAAAGCTTTAGGAGTGAGATTCATGCACTAACAGAGGCACGACATCGTAACATCATAAAACTTTATGGTTTTTGTTCAGATTCACGTCGTTCATTTCTGGTTTATGAGTTCTTTGAAGGAGGTAGCTTGGAGAATAAGCTCAAGAACGACGAAGAAGCATCGAGGTTTGACTGGGGCAAACAAATGAATGCTATCAAAGGTGTAGCGAGTGGTTTGTGTTATATGCACCATGAATGTTCACACTCAATCATCCATAGAGACATATCAAGTAAGAATATTTAGTTTGATTCAAAATGTGTTGCTCACATATCTGATTTTGGCACTGCTAAACTCTTAAACCTCCACTCCTCCAATTGGACTTCATTTGTTGGGACCTTTGGATATGCGGCTCCAGGTATGATTGTTATTTTTTTCTAATCATAATGCCTACTACATAATTATATATATTTTTTGATTAACTTAAATATTATTTATAATGTAAGTCCGGTATAAATGAGGATTTTCTTATCTACATTAAAGATTGAGTTAAAACAAACTTGAGGTAGGCACCTTTTGTCACCTTCCCTAGTCTATTAATTGGATGCTTACTAGTTAACAACACCTTGTTATCTTTAGCTACCATGTCGTAAATATATTTGAACTATTAATATTTTCATTTACCCTTTGTTTCTTCTCTCTCTCTTCTAATATTTACCTCTTGTCTTTTAACCTTGTTTTGTAGAACTTGCTTATACAATGGAAGTGAATGCAAAGTTGGATGTTTATAGTTTTGGAATTTTAACGTTAGAGGTGTTAATGGGAAAACACCCATGTGATCTTATCTCATCTCTTTCCTCTTCGTGTTCCTCGTCTTTCTCATCATTGCCTTCCACTTTCTATGGCATATTATTGAAAGATGTATTAGACAATCGCCTCCCACCACTAGAAGATCAAGTAGTAAGGGAAATTGTGTTTACTACCAAGTTAGCACTTGCTTGCGTTAACACCAATCCTCATCTTCGACCATCTATGAGACAAGTTTATGTGGAGCTATCAAAACAGATGCAAGCTTCAGAGAGTTTATTCCACACAATTACTTTAGGTCAACTCCTTGATATCAATTGTGTTTAGCTATTTTTGTTTCCTTTTCAAGTTTGATATGGTCTCTAGATATATCTCTTATATCCTATAGTTTTTACTTGAATGTATTTTTTCTTATAGTTTATCTAGAAATTTTTTTAAAGAAAATGTTAGATATTCACTATTTAAACATGAAAATGTTTGGATATCATTAGTTAAGTTTAAAAATATTTGAAAAGTTCCCATTATATATTGCTCCAACACCACTTATTAGGAAATAAATTTTACAACATTCATAAAAGATTAAAATTAGACGCACATATATATATATATAGCATAGTTTAATAATATTAATTAATGAATCACAAAAAAAGCGATAAACTCTTACAAGAAATTTCACAATCTCACTAGATTCTTTATTAATACTCTAAATGTGTACATTCTAAACAATCAAATATATTATTATATTTAGTGAAAAAGAAATGTTACAGAAATTCTCTAAACTTAGTTTCATATTGGATACAGGGTTTGTATCTCTTATCATACTTTTGGTCGAATTTTTTAAATTTGAATTCAAGACATGTATATATAGTAAGAGAAACGACATGTGTTTCATTAATTAATTTTAATTTTTTTCAAGATCTATATTAAAAGTAAAACGCTCAATTTTAGAATATAACAAACAGAAAAAAAAAGAGAAATGACTTCACTAGTCTCAAAATCATAATGTCAATATAGAATGTTTTTTGTAATTTTTTATTTTTTTGAAAATTTTAAAAATAAAATATATTGAAACAATTAGCAGAGGCGCTCTAATTCTTTCTTCTAATGAAGCCGAGTTGGCGGGTTAATTGAAAAGAGAGAAAAAAAAATTGAGCTTAAAATATTTTTTAAAGAGAACTTACTTTCTTAATAGCAAAAGTAGAGAAAAATATAAAAACACTCATTAAATGGAACTATTGAATGAATTTATTTAAGTCTTACAATTTCCTTTCAATACCAAAAGTAAAAAATAAAATTACATCCATTAAATAAATTTTTTACAAATTCTTTTTTAATTAAAGTGAATTTATTTAAACCCTACAAATTCTTTTTTAATAACATAAATGAGAAAATGAGACGACACTTTCTAAATTATTATTTTTTCTATTAATAAAATTTCAAAAATTTGATTATAATTATTTAAATCTTACAATTTTCTTATAAAATAAAATTTAAAAAAATATAAAATACCTATTCCCTGCATAGCCCCATTAGTTCGTACATATTTAATAAGTTTTCTCTAAAGTTCTATTAGTCCTTCCTCGTGTATAGACTCAAAAATGGGGTAATTTTTTTTTTTTACTTAAAAAAAAAACATGCACATGCACACAAACCTGCCTTGCGTTCGACTATCAATAACTCCTCTAAGATTTGCCACAAGCTCACTGTGAAAACTTGTTACAAATATCTAGATTTTTGTCAGGTTTTAAGACGCGAACAATCCACGCAAATTAAGATTTATACAAGTTATGCAAAACTAAAGTATACAATTGGACCAAATATGCCAATAAATCAATATGAATGAACAAAACAACAAATCTTATTGATTTAAATATTTAACGGTGCTGGTAGATCAACGCATTAAAAATATATTTATTGAGTCTCTTGAATGCTTGGTTGCTTTGATTCACTTTGAGAGATTTGTATTTGAGATTTGTTTAATGCTTGAGAGTTAATAACCTTCAATGTGCATTCAACCTTGTTCTTTTGTGTTTTTGAAGTATGTATACCTCAAAACCTTCATTTCAATGTTCCCTATTACCAAAAGGCACCTTTAATGCTTTAAGGAAACTCATTTGAATGTTCCCCATTAAGTCAAAGTAGTCAACTATTTTGGCATCTTTAATTTGAGTTGGTTCGCTTATTCTTGGAGTCATCAATTATTCTATTCCCCTATTTTGAGATAGAATGTAAATTTGTTTAGATATTTCATAATAGTCAATAATTATTTCCCTTATTCTAGGAGATGTGTAAACTGGTTCACTTATTCTAAAATAGTCGACTATTAGTTTTTTTATTCGGAATCCGTGTGTAAAGTGGTTCACCTATTCTAAAGTAGTCATCAATTGGTTCTCTTGTATATCTTAAGACAATGTGTAATCTCGTTCACCTATTATGAAGTAGTCAACTACAGATTCCCCTCTTTTGGGACAAGAATGTAAATTTGGTCACATACTCTATAATAGTAGACTATTAGTTTTTCAATTTTGAGTGAAAGTAATATTTTACTCAACTATGATCTTGTAATCCACTAGCTACTCATTCAACTATTATCATATTGAAAACATTTTCAAACTCACTTGAATGCAAAATTTATGATGAAAACTTTGCTTGAATCGTATTGGTTTTGTCCTATAATTAAAACTTAAGGTTAATTGTCTTAGAACCCCAAGTTTGCTCAACAAGTTCATGGAAAAATTTTGGTCCATACAATTTTAAAAAGCATTTTTAGTTTTTCATTTATATTTAACAATTAAAGATGTCTTAACTTTGTATATATACTTCCAAAGATAAGAACATGTTCCTTGATGGTGTTGAAACACCAAACGGTGTCGTTAGATTTAGCAAATTGGAAGGTAACATGTGGCAACCGCAGGCTGCCATGTAGCACCTGCTGGATGGTAACACGTGGCAACCATCCGCTTATTCTTGGAGGCGCCCGATTGTCCTTTATGCCCAATTGCCTTTCTATTGGAATAATCGATCGTGTTGCATGATTAGATCTCAATTGCTCATCAAAGCTTTATGAGATGCAATTCCAGCCATCCAAAGATTCTTTTAATCTCACTCCTCGGGATATAAACGGTCAGACAAAAAGAAAGAAAGAAAAAGAGGGAAAGAAAGATTGGGAGAAGTCTTCGTCTTCGGGCTAGGGTTTCTGGTGGGTTCTCTTTTGAATGCTCTATAAATGCTCTGTATAGTTCTTTTTTATGTTATTTGGTTCTATAGGATTCGTCTTTAATCTATATTTGTAATTATTGGGGCATTTTTGTTAGAGAACCATTGATGTACAGAGGGTTTTTTGTGAGGTTTCAATGGATGTAATCTTCATTCTTCATTTTAGTGCAGTGAGCTCTTCCTCACCGAAGCTCAACGTGGACGTAGCCCTATTTTGGGGTGAACTGCGGTAAAAATCTTTGCCTCTTTTCGTTTTTGTTTTTTGATTCGTTTCTGTGAATGTATGTTTTTGAATGCTTCCAATCCTGCAATCTTTTCTCTGTGATTAAACATATTTTTATATATTCGAGTCTGGTTGTCTTTTCGCAACAGTGGTATCAAAGCTCGTTTTAAAATTGGCTCTTAGGGTTTTCGAGTTCAATTTGTTTTTCCTTTCAAATCCAGGGTTGTCGTCAATTTGTGTGTGGTCTAGGTTTTTTGAGAGTCCTTGCCAGCGGGTGTTTACTGTGTTGGTCTCAGTCAGTGTCTAGAACCCCTTAGGTTACCTTCGTGCAAGGCGAAGATCGATGGCATATACCCGATTTGAAATCGGAATTTTTGATGGCAAAAAAGATTTCGGAAGCTGGAAAAAGAAGATGAGAGTGTTTCTCTCTCATCATAAAGTGCTGATAGCACTTGAGCCAGATGATCGAAAATGGTCTGCAAATCAACTTGCAAGAACCGATGAGATTAGAAAGGAAGCCTTTAATTTGATCCTCCTCCATTTGGGTGACAGTGTAATCCGGAAGGTATATGGTATGACTAACCCTCTTGATCTCTGGAATGAACTTGATTCATTGTTTTCTGTTATGACTGCACTTAATTTAGATTACTTCAAAGGCATGTTGTTTAACTTTAAAATGAATACATCTCAGTCAATGGATGAGAACATAGACGAATTTACTAGGCTTGCATTATTACTGAGAGGTACTAATTAAGCATTAGGTGACATTAGTGAAGCTATAATTCTGTTAGTCATTACCTGATGACTATGAAGTTAAGCATGCATTGAGATATACTAGTATTGTACCTAGTTTGGATCTTGTAATTTCAGGCATTAAGGCTAAGGAACTGGAGTTAAGTATATCTAAGAAATCAAGAAATAATCTATTTGTAAAGGGTAAAAATGAGAAAAAAAAAACTCTATAGGTAACACTGATCAATCTGGTGGGTCAAGACAAAAGGGTAAAAAGAAAGACAAAAAGGGTAAACAAAAATGGAAAAGAAAGACAAGAAAGATAAACAAAAATGGAAATGTTATCACTATGGGAAAAAGGGGCATATTAAAAAGTATTGTTATGATTTTATCAGAAAACAAAAATAAGGTGGAAATATTAACACAAATACTAATAACTCAAATTGTTTGGCTGAGGTACTCACTGTTTTTGATTTCTCTGTTGATGATGAATGGATTATGGACTCGGGTTGCTCTTTTCATATGTATCCTAACATTGATTGATTTCAAAATTTTAACAACAAAGAAACTGGAACTGTGTACATGGGTAACAACCATTCCTATAGTGTTATAGGCATAGGTAACATATCTCTTAAATTGTATGACAACAAAACTAGAACCCTAACTGATGTAAGATATGTGTTTGGCTTGAAACGAAACTTGATATCTCTTGGCACTTTAGATGAGCTAGGGTTTTCTTATAGAGCAAAAAATGGATCTATGCATGTGTTTAAAAGATGTAACACCCCACTTACCCTGGGGCGTGCTATGCCTTAGGAAATTTGGGTCTTATTTTTTTTTTTAAATCACATTATTCCCGAAATTCCCTAAGACCTATCTAGTGCTTGACGAAAAATTTATACACTAGAGATAAATACAATCTTATAAAGCTGAATCGAACCTGCTCATGACATTATATACATAAATAACTGAATATGGCATTTATTACAAAGTTGATACATAAGTTTCTGAAGATAAATTAAAACGCACATAATTCTTGAACTATTCATATTACAACATAGCATGACACATTTACTCGTTTCTTGACGTCTCGCGTCACTACACATCTTCAACCTCTGTATCATCACTACAAATCCCGACTAGAACGTCGAATGTTCCAGGGGCGAAACCCAAGTTAGATGATGAACCATCTAAGTAAGGGTACATAATACTATATCATGTGTGTATGCAATGTCCTTCATCGTACGTGTCAACTGCACCCCTCGTACTACCTACCATTCCTATGGCCACCTCTTTGGAAGCCAGAGTGTATGGGTGCACCCTTGATAAGGCAGCGGTGCCAGTTCGTACTCCCTATGGTCTCATATGCGTGTGACTAATGGCATAAACGTGTATTTATGCAGTTCATAATCATGTCATGGATGCAATCTACGTGATGGGTATATTTCATAGTATGTCAATATGATGTAAGCATTCTCGAAGATAAACATTTATAATCGTACTAAGCTTGAAACGGTACACTTACAGCTAAGTTGTCTTGAAAGGCGTGTCGACCTCAAAAATCGTGACGGCGGCTATTTCTTACTCTTCTCTTCCTCAAGGACTCCTAAAACATTAAACTTATTTTTTAGAATATCATTTTACTATTTTTCCATAATTTTTTATAATTTCTCTTTATTTCTAAGCCTTATTTCTTCAAAAATTACATAATAATTATCTAGACTTCCATAAAATCTAATTTCTCTTTACTAATATTCCTTATATTTCTAGCATTCTGAAATTTTCTTGGATTTTTCCAAATTAAATTCCTATTTTTTCCTTATTTCCATAATAGTAAAACTATTTAAATAAATGGCTATTTAGCTTTTTCCAAAAATATTTTTCACAAACAAGACATAAACAATATTCCAGATTTAATAAAAATTTTTGCAAAATTTTATTTCTTTTATTTTATTTTCTTTTCTTTTTTTCCTATTTATTTTCTGTCGGGCGCGTGCAAGCCACGCTCCTTCTTCCTACTCGCGGGCACGTGGCTTGCACGCGCATGACTGGTGTGTCTTCCCCAGCGGCCCCTTCACCGCCGCCGACGCAGCCGGGCTCCAAGCTTCAAAGGAAGCTTCCTCTTCCCCTATATCCGACCTCCTTATTCCAAAAATGGCCTTAAATTTTCAAAAAAGCTTAGCTACATACCTCGATTTTGCGTTTTAATCCTCGGCTCTAGCGACTTGCGATTTTCCGGCGAGTGCTTGGACCTCCCTCTTCACTGCTCCGTTGGCCACCAAAATTACCAGAAAGCTTGCCCACACCTCGAGGATCAAAACCCTGCTCTCGAATCCTCTCAACGCTGCCCAAATCGAGTGATCTTTGAAGTAAAATTTTCGGATGCATTGCTTCACTCGAACATGGCTATTTATAGCCCAAATTCGATGTGACTTGCCCTATCATGGACGACCACGCGTCCTAGAGGCCATTCCGGCATCCTTGGGAGCATTTAAAACGTCCTTTACCTCTGAGTTTGCTTGCTTGCAAGTGTGGCCAGAGCATGGCCACGCACCTGCTCCCGATTTTGCTGATTTTTTGCTTTTATATATATATATATATATACAGATATATACTTTTATACCTATACATTTTTTTATATCATATATATATACAGATTTACATAGATATGTACATACATACATACATACATACATACATACAAGATTATATACAACAACCCAAAATCCTATTTTAATACAAGATTATTATATACATAAACACTATTTATATAATTTCATAAAATAAATTTACCTTAAAATTCTAATAATTTCTTTAGGGTCTCAAAACACAAAATTTCGATTCACAATAACTAAGGGTATTACATTCTCCCCTCCTTATAAAAAATTTCGTCATCGAAATTTGATCATTCCTCACTCATAGAACCTTCAAACAGATATGGAAATTTAATCTTCATGTCTTCTTCTCGCTCTCAAGTTATCTCTTCGCTCACCGGGTTTCTTCACAAAACTTGTACTAGGGGAATTGATTTGTTCCTTAGGACCCGATCCCTATGATCGAAAATGCTGACTGGTTTCTCAACGTACGAAAGATTTTCTTGAATCTCGATAGGCTCAGTTGGCATTACTTGGGAGGGATCTAGCTCATGCTTACGAAGTTGCAATACATGAAACACGTTGTGGAGGTTTGATAGGGCCAAAGGTAGAGCAAGTCGATAAGCGATTGGTCCAATTCTTTCCACTATATCATATGGTCCTATATACCTGGGGCTTAGCTTGCCCTTTTTCTTGCTGCTTCGAGTTACCATTCTTAGTGGAGATATCTTTAGGTACACTTTGTCGCCTACTTGGAACTCCAATTTCCTTCTTCTCGTATCTGCGTAAGATTTCTGGCGATTCTGAGCTTCCTTAATTCTCTTTTGAATGATCTTTATCTTTTTTGTTGTTTCCTAAACTATCTCAGGTCCAAGATTTGACATTCACCTACCTCAGTCCAGCATATCAGGGACCTACATTTTCATCCGTACAGGGCTTCATAGGGAGCCATTCCAATGCTGCTGTGGTAGCTGTTATTGTAAGCGAACTCTACTAATGGCAAATGCTCTTCCCAGCTACCTGGAAAGTCAATAGCACAGGCACACAACATATCTTCTAGGGTTTGAATGGTCCTTTGTGATTAACCATCGGTTTGGGGCTGATAGGCTGTACTTAGCCTAAGCTGAGTACCTAAACTCTCTTATAGACTTCCCCAAAACCTAGAAGTGAATCTTGGGTTGCGGTCTGATACAATGCTTACGGCATTCGATGCAATCTGACAATCTCGTTCACATACTGTTGGGCTAATTTGCTGATCGGTTGGCTTACTTTTATGGCCAAGAAATGAGCAGACTTAGACAATCTGTCGACTATCACCCATATAACATCATTTCCTTTAGGGCTTCTTGGCAATCCAGTCACGAAATCCATCGTAATGTTCTCCCATTTCCACTCTGGGATTTCTAATGGTTGCAGACTCCCACCAGGTTTTTGGTGCTCAATCTTAATTCTTTGGCACGTGTCACATTGACTCACGTATCTTTCCACGCTTTTCTTCATTCCTGGCCACCAATACACAGTCTTCAAGTCTTGGTACATCTTGGTGGCGCTAAGGTGTATCGAGTATCTAGATCGATGGGCTTCTCCCAAAATTACTTGCCGTAATTCCCTCACATGAGGTACATATATCCTACCTTGAAACCAAAGGATGTTTTCTCTTACCTCGAATTTCAGTCTCCTTGCTTGACCATGCTCATCAATCCACATTTTAATTCGAGAGTCTTCTGAGTAGGCTTGTCGTATCTGATCCATTAATTCTGGTTGTAATGTGAGGCTAGCTGTGTAGGCAGAATTTCCTTGAGAAACTACTCCTACTGTCATCAAGCTAAAAGCTTTAACTAGCTTCCACTCTGCCACCATCATTCCGGCCACACAAGTGATTTCTTTCCTGCTTAGGGCATCTGCTACAACGTTAGCTTTACCGGGATGGTATTGAATAGTGCAGTCGTAATATTTTAACAGCTCCATCCATCTTCGTTGCCTCATGTTTAATTCTTTCTGTGAGAAGACGTATTGTAGACTCTTGTGATCAGTAAAAATTTTGAACTTCTCGCCATACAAATAATGTCTCCAAATCTTTAAGGAAAACACCACCGCAGCCAACTCCAAATCGTGAGTTAGGTAGTTCCGCTCGTGGTTCTTGAGCTGTCGGGATCCATAGGCGATGACCCTACCGTGCTGCATCAGCACACACCCCAAACCATTTCTCGAGGCATCAGTGTAAACCATAAATCCTCCTGATCCATTTGGCATAGCTAGTACTGGAGCGGTTGTCAGCTTATCCTTAAGTGTCTGGAAACTTTCTTCACACCGTTCACTCCAGTCAAACTTCACCCCCTTCTGAGTTAACTTAGTGAGGGGTGTTGCAATCTTGGAAAACCCTTCCACGAACTTTCTATAGTACCCGGCCAATCCCAAGAAACACTTAACTTCAGTAACCGACCGAGGTTGCTTCCAATTTGTTACAGCTGCTATCTTGGCCGGGTAGACCGATATTCCTTCAGCCGATATAACATGCCCTAAAAATGCCACCTAGTATAACCAAAATTCACATTTTGAGAATTTGGCATACAGCTTATGTTCTTGCAACGTTTGCAATACTACTCTTAAATGTGATTCGTGCTCTTCTTCCGAGGGAGAGTATATCAGTATGTTGTCTATAAACATGATCACAAATTTGTCCAAAAATGGTCTGAAGACCCGATTTATAGTATCCATAAAAGCTGTTGGGGCATTGGTTAGCCTGAACGGCATTACCAAGAATTTGTAGTGCTCGTATCGAGAACGAAAAGCTGTCTCGGGCACATCTTCTGCCTTGATCCTCAATTGATAGTACCCTGATCTCAAGTCAATTTTTGAGAAGACCTTTGCTCCTTGTAACTGGTCAAACAGCTCCTCGATTCTAGGGAGTGGGTACTTATTCTTGACCATTATCTTGTTTAGTTGTTGATAGTCGACACACATTCTCAGACTCCCATCCTTTTTCTTGACAAAGAGTATGGTGTTCCCCATGGTGACATACTTGGTCTGATGAACCCCTTGTCCAACAATTCTTGAAGTTGGGTTTTTAATTCTCTTAATTTTGCAGGGGCCATTTTATACGGGGGTATTGAAACTGAACCTGCCCCTGGCGCGATTTCTATCGAAAACTCGATCTCTCGCTGGGGTGGCAATCTAAGCAATTCTTCGGGAAACACATCCCCGAACTCTCTAACGATTCGCACTTCTTCAATTTTTAACGGCTCCTCGTTTTTCTCTTGGACAAAAGCCAAGTATCCTTGTGCTCCTTGACGTAATAGTTTCTCAGCCTTTAGAGCCAATATCCACTTCCGATCACTTGCCCTCGAAACTTGACGTTCGAGTCTCCGCTCTTGAGATAGGCTGTTTTAGCTTTACAGTCCAATGTAGCGTTGTATTTGGTTAGGAAGTCCATTCCTAAAATCACATCAAAATCTTGAAATTCTAGAAGGATTAGATCCACCAGGAACTCAACTTCTCCTATTTGAATCTTCTTATTTTTGTATCCTGAAGAAGTTTCTAGAGACTTCCCCATTGGGGTTGCCACAATCATACGACAATTCAAGTTTTCTGGTTTTTCTCCTAGTATCTCTGCAAATGCATGCGAAATGAATGAATGAATTGCTCCTGAATCTATCAGAACATGCATGGTAATACCAGATAAGAACATGGTACCTTCAATTATGGCTGGGTCTTCTACTGTATCTTGCCATGTCAGATGAAACACCCTTTCCTGCTGCACTCAATATTTCTGGTCGTCCCCTGAGGTTGACTTTTCAGTCGCGGCTTGGGGTAGTCCTTTGCAAAATGACCCATCTGCTAGCAGTTGAAACAGGTGATTCCTCTCTTTGGGCAGTTCTGGTTGAGGTGTCCCATTTCTCCACAGTTGTAACAACCTTTTGTTCTAAGCCGGCACAGCCTTCCAGGGTGTTGCTTCTAGCATCTGGTGCACGGAGTACTAGGCTTGAACTTTGGCTTCTGGAGTTCCAGTTTCTTGCCTGCTTTATGACCGCTCCCTTGCTGATTCTCTCCTTGGATAGCTTCGATTTGGCTTAGATTGGCCTCAGTGGTAAAGGCTTGCAACACCACTTCCATATAAGATTGAGTACTTATACTGCGCAAGGCCCTCTGAAGCTTTAAATTCAGCCCCCCCAAAAACTTCTGAGCTTTGATTCTTTCGTCCCCTTCGTAAATAGGCATGTACATGATCAATTGACTAAAAGCGTCCTCGTACTGGGCAACAGTCATGTCCCCGGTTTGCTTTAGTTCCATGAATTCTTTCTCCTTCTTCATTCTTAAATTCAGGGGAAAGTACTTCTCATTGAAGAGTTCCTTAAATCTCTCCTAGGTGATGTAGGGTGCCCTAGCTCGAGGGGTTATTGCCCTCTTGACTCCCTTCCACCACCTATCTGCCTCATCTTGCAGCATGAAGGTGGCACAATCGACTTTCTCTTCTTCTCCACAATGCAAGTGGTCTAACAACTTTTCTGTTTGCTCGATCCAGAATTTCCCTTCGCTGGGGTCTGCGCCAAGTTTTCCTTGAAAGGTGGGAGGGTTCTGGTGATGGTAAAGGTCGAGCATGTTGACCGTATGGCCGTCCCGGGAATGAGTCCCTTGTATGAATCCCACCATGCTCTCCAGTATTCGTTCCATTTGATACAGTCAACTACTCTCGGTCTCCTGGCTGGAGTCGCCTTTCGGATGCCCACTTGTGTTTCCTTCTGTATTTCCAACTTGTTGGTTGGGCGTCCTAGGTCCTACTGCTAACCTCCTTTGAGTATTCACCATCTGAAAAGAAAGTAGCATTCTAGATTAGATAACAGGGTCTTGCCATCCGATAAGGTAAATCCTTCATTAATTCTATAGATATTATACATTCGGCTGCAAAATGTCATAGGTACTACATAAGTTACATAGATCTTAGACATCACACTACACGAGTCACGTTGATAGTTAGAATATTTCTAGTTAGATCTACTTTGGTCCCGATGACCTCCAAATCCAAACGTTCTTCTTATCTTCAGATTCGTACGGGGGCGCCTCAAGATCGTCCATCACTTCTTAAATCTCTTCCTCATCCTCAGAGTCCGTGTCCTCGAACTCGAGAAGGTCATCTCTGGCCCAGAATATAGGTATGTTGTCTTCTTCTTCTACTTCAATCAGATCTCCCATCTCTCCTGCTTCTCCTGGCTCGATCGGGTTCTCCATATCTTCTTCCTCTTCCTCCTCGAGCGGGTTCTCCATTTCTTCGTTGGGCTCATCCTCTAGTACCGGCTCATATAGTTCCACTAGTAGCTCACGAATCCGTGCGCAGTAAAGACGGAATTCAGGGAACTGCTCTCCTTGTCGAACCCAATCTGCGAAGTCCTACAAGTTGCTTTCCAAGACACCAACCATCATGTCTATCTGGAGATGGACTAGATTAGGCCATAGTCGATAACTCGAGGGTACATCGTCGAGAATTTCTTCCATTTGGACTAGGTGTTCCATGATACCCTCATTTGGTTCCAGGATCCGGTTCTCTAGGCGATGTTCCCAATGATCAACTAAGACTTGATCAGAGAAGTTTCCTACCATCCTGTCATCACAACTTTCGTTAGTACCCCTAACTGTCCTCGAGTTGGTACTTCTAACCTTCTTAGATCCTCGACATAAGTGCTAAGTTTTTCTTTCTAGGTTCTCTACTTGGTTGAGCTCTGATACTAACTGTAACAGCCCACCTCTTTAAGGGCATGTTATGCCTTAGGAAATTTGAATCTTATTTTTTTTTATTTATATTGCACCCGAAATTTCCTAAGACCTATATAGTGCTAGACGAGATATTTACACTAGAAAATAAATACAAAGCAGAAGCTAAATCAAACTTGCTCATGGCAATACATACATGAATAACCGGACATAGCATTTATTACAAAGATATTACATAAGCTTCTGAAGATAAAAACAAATGTACTTGATTCATAAACTATTCATATTACAACATAACATGGCACATTTCCTCGTTTCTTGACGTCTTGCATCACTACACATCTCCAACCTCGGTATCATCACTGCAAGTCCCGACTGGAACATTGAATATTCTAGGGGCGAACCCAAGTTAGATGATGAAACATCTAAGTAAGGGTACATAATACTATATCATGTGTGTATGCAATGTCTTTACTCGTAGGTGTTAACTGCACCCCTCATGCTACCTATCATTTTAGCAGCCACCTCTTTCGAAGTCGGGGTGTATGGGTGCACCCTTGGTAAGGCAGCAGTGCCAGTTCATATTCTCTATGGCCTCATATACGTGTGACCAATGGCGTCAACGTGTATTTATGCAGTTCATAATCATGTCATGGATTTAATCTACGTGATGGGTACATTTCATAGTATGTCAATATGATGTAAGCATTCTCGAAGATAAACATTTATAATCGTACTAAGCTTGAAACGGTACACTTACAGTTAAGTTGTCTTGAAAGGCGTGTCGACCTCAAAAATTGTGACGATGGCTATTTCTTACTCTTCTCATCCTCAAGGACTCTTAAAACATTAAACTTATTTTTTAGAATATCATTTTACTATTTTTCCATAATTTTTATAATTTCTCTTTATTTCTAAGCCTTATTTCTTCAAAAATTACATAATAATTATCTAGACTTCCATAAAATCAAATTTATCTTTACTAATATTCCTTAAATAATATTTTTAGCATTTTGGAATTTTCTTGGATTTTTTCAAATTAAATTCCTATTTTTTCCTTATTTCCATAATAGCAAAACTATTTAAATAAATGGCTAATTTAGCTTTTTCCAGAAATATTTTTCACAAACAAGACATAAACAATATTCAAGATTTAATAAATTTTTTTGCAAAATTTTATTTCTTTTATTTTTATTTTTTTTATTTCTTTTCTTTTTTTCCTATTTATTTTCTGTCAGGCGCGTGCAAGCCACGCGCCTTCTTCCTACTCGCGGGCGCGTGGCTTGCACGCGCCTGACTGGTGCGTCTTCCTTAGCGGCCCCTTCGCCGCCGCTGATGCTGTCAGGCTCCAAGCTTCAAAGGAAGCTTCCTCTTCCCCTATATCCCACTTCCTGATTCCAAAAATGGCCTTAAATTTGCGAAAAAAACTTAGCTACATACCTCGATTTTGCGTTTTAATCCTCGGCTCCGGCGACTTGCGATTTTCTAGCGAGTGCTTGGATCTCCCTCTTCACTGCTCCGTTGGCCACCAAAATTACCAGAAAGCTTGCCCACACCTCAAGGATCAAAACCCTACTCTCGAATCCTCTCAACGCTGCCCAAATCGAGCGATCTTTGAAGTAAAATTTTCGGATGCATTACGTCACTCGAACATGGCTATTTATAGCCCAAATTCGACATGACTTGCCCTATCATGGACGACCATGCGTCCTAGAGGCCATTCCAGCGTCCTTGGGAGCATTTAAAGCGTCCCTTACCTCTGAGTTTGCTTGCTTGCGCTCTGGCCGCGCACGTGCTCCTGATTTTGTTGATTTTTTGCTTATATATATATACAGATATATACTTTTATACCTATACATTTTTTTATATCATATATACATACGGATTTACATAGATATGTACATACATACATACATACATACATACAAGATTATATATAGCAACCCAAAATCCTATTTTAATACAAGATTATTATATACATAAACACTATTTATATAATTTCATAAAATAAATTTACCTTATAATTCTAATAATTTCTTTAGGGTCTCAAAACACAAAATTTCGATTCATGATAACTAAGGGTATTACAAATATGATGAAAGCATTCTCGAAGATAAACATTTATAACTATACTAAGTTTTAAACGGTACACT
Organism: Diospyros kaki; assembly: GCA_036245055.1. Classification (NCBI taxonomy): domain Eukaryota; kingdom Viridiplantae; phylum Streptophyta; class Magnoliopsida; order Ericales; family Ebenaceae; genus Diospyros; species Diospyros kaki. Next base: position 41,206,233 of record BSEG01000016.1, read on the forward strand.
TACTACTAAGTTACCTCGAGAAGCATGTCGACCTCAAAAGCCATGTTGAGTGGGCTATTTCTCAATCCTCTTGCCTCCAAGGACTCCTAAAACATTAAATTTATTTTAAAAATATTATTTTATTATTTTTTCATTATTTCTACAATTTCTCTTTATTTCTAAGCCTTATTTCTTCAAAATTACATAATAATTACCTAGACTTTCATATAATCCAATTTATCTTTACTAATATTCTTTAATTAATATTTATAGCCTTTTGGAATTTTCTTGGAATTTTTCAAATTAAATTCCTATTTTTTCCTTATTTCCATAATAGCAAAATTACTTAAATAAATAATTAATTTTGCATTTTTCAGAATATTTTTCACAAAATAAGACAGAAAAAAATTCCAGATTTAATGGAAATTTTTGTAAAATTTTATTTCTTTTATTTTTATTTTTCTTTATTTTATTTTCTTTTTCTTTCTATTTTTCTATCGAGCGCTTGCAAACCACGTGCCTTCTTCCTACTCGCGGGCACGTGGCTGCACGCCCCCAACTGGTTCATCAACTCTAGCGCTGCCATGTCGCCGGCGATGCTTCCGGCCATCCAAGCTTCAAACGAAACTTGCTTTCCCCTTAAACTCGACCTCCCGAACCCGAATATAGCCTTAAAATCGAGAAAAAAATAGAAAAAATACCTTGAATCGATGGTTGAAGATTCGGCTCTGGCGAAGCACGATTTTCCGGCGAGTGCTCGATCCTCCCTCTCCGCTGCTCCGTTGGCCACCAAACGCTCCAAAAATGTTGCCCACAAAGCAAGGATCAAAACCCTACTCTCAAATCCTCTCAACACTGCCCCAAATGCCCGATCTAAGCAATGAAATTCTCGGATGAATGAGGTTGCCCGAATGCGGCTATTTATAGTCGAAACTCCGACGTGAAACGTCTCATCGAGGCACCCACGTGCCCTAGAAGGCCACCCCGACGTCCTTTGGAGCATTTAAAGCTCCCCTTACCTCTGGTGGCCGATTGCAGGCGTGGCCAGAGAGTGGCTGCACGCTTGCTCCAAATTTTTAGCGATTTTTTTGATTTTTTTTATATATATACATACATACATACACATATATATTATACAATATAAATAAATAATATACAATTATATACCTATATCAGTAAATAATATACATATACAATTTTATAATATACATATACACTATATAATATACATACACATATATAATACATAATTATATACCTATATCAATAAATTCCAACAATTTCTAGTATTTTTAACCATTTTTACACTATGTATTTTATGCAATGTATTTAACTATGATTAAATCATACAATATAATTTGATTCAACTATATGTATAAATAAATTTATTTACCATGAAAATATATCTTACCTTCTAGGATCTAAATACCAATTTATTTTTATTCATAATGTCTTAAAGGTATTACATTCTCTCATTCTTACAAAAATTTCATCCTCGAAATTGATCGTTCCTTACTCATAGGGTTTTCAAAAAGGTATGGAAAATTGAGCTTCATGTCTTCTTCTCACTCCCAAGTATCTCCTCACTTACTAGGTTTCTCCATAGAACTTACACAAGGGGAATTAACTTGTTCCTCAGGACTTGATCCCTACGATCCAAAATTTTAACCGGTTTCTCAACGTACGAAAGATTTTCTTGAACCTCGACAGCCTCGGTTGGCATTACCTGAGAGGGATCTGGCTCATGCTTACGGAGTTGTGATACATGAAATACATCGTGGAGATTTGATAGAGCTAAGGGTAGAGCAAGTCGATAAGCGATTGGTCCAATTCTTTCCATTATATCATATGGACCTATATACCTGGACTTAGCTGGCCTTTTTTCTTGTTGTTTCGAGTCACCATTCTTAGTGGAGATATCTTTAGGTACACTTTATCACCAACTTGGAACTCTAAATTCCTTCTCCTAGTATCTGTGTAGGACTTCTGACGATCCTGAGCTTCCTTGATTTTTTCTAGAATGATCTTTATCTTTTCTGTTGTTTCCTGAACTATCTCGTGTCCCAAGATTTGACGTTCACCTACCTCAGTCCTACATATCGGGGACCTAAATTTTCGTCTGTATAAGGCTTCATATGGAGCCATTCCAATGCTGTTGTGGTGATTGTTATTGTAAGCGAATTCTACCAAAGGTAAATGCTCTTCCCAACTACCTGGGAAGTCAATAGCATAGGCTCGCAACATATCTTCTAGGGTTTGAATGGTCCTTTCTGATTGACCATTAGTTTGGGGATGGTAGGCTGTACTTAGCCTAAGCTGAGTACCTAAACTCTTTTGCAGACTTCTCCAAAACCTAGAAATGAAACTCGGGTTACGATTTGATACAATACTTATAGGCACTCCATGCAATCTGACAATCTCGTTCAAATACTGTAGGGCTAATTTGCTGATCGGTTGGCTGACTTTCATTGCCAGAAAATGAGCTGACTTAGACAATCTATCAACTATCACCCAAATAGCATCATTTCCTTTGGGACTTCTTGGCAATCCTATCACAAAATCTATTGTAATATGTTCCTATTTCCATTTAGGGATTTCTAATGGCGGCAAACTTCCACCTGGTTTCTGACGCTCAATCTTGATTCTTTGACACGTGTCGCATTGACTAACGTATCTTGCCACGCTTTTCTTCATTCCCGACCACCAATACACAAGTCTTGGTACATCTTGGTAGCACCAGGGTGTATCGAGTATCTGGACCGATGGGCTTCTCCCAAAATTACTTGCCGTAATTCCCTCACACGAGGTACATATATTCTTCCTTGAAACCAAAGGATGTTTTCTCTTAGTACAAATTCTGGTCTTTTTGCTCACCCATGCTCGTCAACCCACATTTTAAATCGGGAGTCTTTTGACTAAGCCTGTCGTATCTGATTCATTAATTCTGGTTACAGCGTGAGACTAGCTGTGTAGGCTGAGTTTCCATGGGAAACTACTCCTACCGTCATCAAACTAAAAGTCTTCACCAGTTTCCACTCAGATACTATAATTCAGGCCACATAAGTGTTTTCTTTTCTGCTTAGAGCATCAGCCACAACATTAGCTTTACCTAGATGGTATTGGATAGTGCAGTCGAAATCTTTTAACAGCTCTATCCATCTCCGTTGCCTCATGTTTAACTCTTTTTGCGAGAACACGTATTGTAGACTCTTATGATTAGTAAAAATTTCAAACTTCTCGCCATATAAATTATGTCTCCAAATCTTTAAAGCAAATACCACCGCTGCCAATTCCAAATCGTGGGTCGGGTAATTCCGTTCGTGATTCTTGAGTTGTCGAGACCCATAGGCAATGACCCTACCGTGCTGCATCAGCACATATCCCAAACCGTTTCTTGAGGCGTTAATGTATACCATAAATCCTCCTGATCCATTTGTCATAGCAAGTACTGGAGTGGTTGTCAACTTATCCTTAAGCGCCTGAAAGCTTTCTTCGCATCGCTCGCACCAATCGAGCTTCACCCTTTTTTGAGTTAACTTGGTGAGGGGCGTTGCAATCCTAGAAAATCCTTCCACGAACTTTTTATAATATCCAGCTAATCCCAAGAAACTCTTAACTTCAGTAACTGACTAAGGTTGCTTCCAATTCTTCACAGCTGCTATCTTGGTCGTGTCGACAGATATTCCTTCGGCCGATAAAACATGCCCTAAAAATGCCACTCGGTATAACCAGAATTCACATTTTGAGAATTTGGCATACAACTTATGTTTTTACAACGTTTGCAATATTACCCTTAGATGTGAGTCGTGCTCTTCTTCCGAGGGAGAGTATATCAATATGTTGTCTATAAACACAATCACAAACTTGTCCAAAAATGGTCTGAAGACTCAATTCATAGTATCCATAAAAGCTACCGGGGCATTAGTTAGTCCGAACGGCATCACCAAAAATTCGTAGTGCCCATATCGAGAATGAAAAGCTATCTTGGGCACATCCTCTACCTTGATCCTCAATTGGTAGTAACCTGATCTCAAGTCGATCTTTGAGAAGACCTAGGCTTCTTGTAATTGGTCAAACAACTCCTTTATTCTGGGGAGTGGGTACTTATTCTTGACAGTTATCTTGTTTAGCTGCCGATAGTCTATACACATCCTCAGACTCCTATCTTTTTTCTTAACAAAGAGTACTAGTGCACCCCATGGCGACATACTTGGTCTGATGAACCCCTTGTCCAACAACTCTTGAAGTTGGGTCTTTAATTCTCGTAATTTTACAAGGGCCATTTTATATAGGGGTATTGAAATCGGACCTGCCCCTAGCACAATTTCTATTGAAAACTCAATTTCTCGCTAGGGTGGCAATCCAAACAATTCTTCGGGAAACAGATCCCCAAATTCTCTAACGATTCGCACTTCTTCGATTTTTAACGATTCCACGCTTTTCCCTTGGACACAAGACAAGTATCCCTGTGCCCCTTAATGTAATAGTTTCTCAGCCTTTAGAGCCGAGATCCATTTCTGTTCACTTACCCTCTTTTGCCCTCGAAACTTGACATTCGAGTCTCCTCTCTTAAGACAGACTGTCTTAGCTTTACAATCCAATGTAACGTTGTATTTAGTTAGGAAGTTCGTGTAATACCCTTGATGAGTTATGATAAATTTTATCAATTAAGGGAATATTGGTATATGGAAAATTCCATAATTGCCCTTGAAATAATGAGAAGGCACATAATAGATAGGATGCCTTAGGAGGGGCAAAACGGTAATTTGGAGTTTCATCTCGTAAAAGGGTAAATTATTTTGGAGAAATTATTTATATTGGAGAATTGATTTTTGGAGAATTTAATTCTTGTTTAAATGCATGGATAATTAGAAATTAAAATGGAAGCCAAGTAGGTTAGATTTGTGACACTTGGCAAAATCTCATGGATTGGGATTTAATTAAATTTGGGAATAAGAAATAATTTTATTAAGTGTAATTGGTGACACTTGGCATGATCTTATGAAACAAGAGTGGGATTTAAAGAAATGCAAAAAGAAAGGAAATTAGTCTCTCAAGCATTAAATGGGAGCCATTATGGAGAGAATTAAAAGAAATTCCATATTAAATGGAAATTAGTCATGCATTTATGTGGGAAAATGGTGGATTTAATTAAATGCCAAAGTAAATTCAATTATGTCTTTCATGAGCAATTTAAATTAAATCAAAAAGAAAAAATAGTAGTCTCCATTAAATGGTTGAAAAGTTATGGATTTAAATTAAATGGAAAATGGAGAAATTAGTCAATCTTGAAATTAGTCATTATTTATTAATTTTGAAAATGGGAGAATTATGGGAATTAGAGATTGATCCAATGGTTGAGGATTTAATCTCCAAAGAAAATCAAAGGTTGAGATTTAAAAAGACTAAGTCTCTTGGATTGTGTTTCTTTAGAGACTAGAGATGAGTTCTCTTAAAAATCAATGGCTAAGATTGAGGATTAGGAGAAGCACAAGGATTGTGCTTTTGTTGGAGAGTTGAGATTGAGTCTCTTGAATTAAAGAAAAATCAATGGCTAAGATGTAATCTTGAATTTTGGCATGGATTGAGTAGAAAAGCTCTATAAATAGGGAGTTGAGAATTTAGTTCAAGGTTTTCCCACTTGTGAAGAGAAAGAAAGCAAGAAGAGCTAAGGTTAGGAGAAGGAAGAAGAAAGGCAAGCAAGAGGTAAGCCTTAGTTTAAACCTCTTCAAATGTGCAGGGAAGTTTTCATTCTCCATTCTTTCTTTAGTCTTAAAGATCTCTAATGCTTTACGGATATTTTCTTAAGGTGATTAAAAGCCAAAGAGAGAGTCTTGGCAAGTGGAAGTATTGAAGCTTCAAGGAAAGAGGTAAGAGATAACCTCAAGTGGTGGGGGTTTTGCTTGCATTTGTACATGTTTTTAATGAGTTGCATGTAATGGTCTTATTGCATGTTTTGTGTTCTAGTGGACCTATGGCCATATGGAGGACTAGTGATGAGAGAGGGATTGGTTGGTGTCTTAACCTAAGTGGTTATGAGGGCATGGAGGACTATCCATTATATGCATTGCATTTGCATTACATGTTTATATTCTCATGTTACATATACATTTGCATAGCACCCTTACTGAGCATTGGCTCATAAGGTCCTTTGACCTCTATGTAGGTGGAGAATCATTTAAGGGAAAATGAGTTTTGCAAGGTTGAAGGTAATGGAGCAAGGGAAGTGCATGTGTAGTTGTATGTATTTTGTGGTTTAGTGGATGAATGTTGTATTTATTTTGTTAAATATGTAATGAATGTTTAATGTGGGTGAAAAGTGGCAAACTTGAATGTTTTGGAAGCCATTTGAAGTGTAAAAGTATTCTGGAAATTTTGGGTTTTAAAAGAAAAAAAATATTTTTTTAATTAAAAAAAGCTAGGTGGCATTGTGCTGGTGCCATGGTGCAGGCTGGGCGCACCTTTGCGCAGCCGGGTGCTGCCGCGCACGGTGTGTGCGGCCAGGCCGTGCGCGCGCGCCGCCGAGCGCTGGGGGGCACAACTGGCTGCTGCCCGCCCCCCTCTACTGTTTGTGATTCTTTTTATTTTTTTATTTTTTTCTGTTTATTTAAATATAATATGCTATTTTGGAAATTTCAGAAATAAATTATGTTTAAATAAATAATTAAATGAGTATTTTTAGCCTCCAAATTAATTATTTAATTAATATAAATTTGAGAAAATTGGGGAAAAATTCCTATATTTTGGAAAATCAAATAATGGAGCATTTTCCTTACATTTAAAAAAAAAATGTGTGAGGATGCCTTGATGTTGTATTTCAAAAAATTAATTTCCTAAGGGTTGGAAAATAATGGTATTTTGAAATAATTAAAGGGAAAAATAAATGGAGATTTGATAAGGAAGATTTTATTAAATTTTTTCGAAGAAGTATTAATTCAAATATTTTCTAAAGGAAATGAAGGTGAGATAAATGGGTAATAGTTGGGGCAAAGAAAAGTTGTTTTCTTATAATTAAGGCCTTATGCCATAATTTATTTGAAGCTAGTGAGTGAGTTTATTTCTTTCGATCATGGGGAGTCATCCTTAGCTCTTCGTTAAAGAGCTTGAGAAGGGGTGACACTTGTGAGGTTTCGGGTTTTATTTTTGCGGGGTCGTTTTGATAATTCCGGCCGGACCCTTGAGTGGAGTGAAGAGAGGGCAAAGCCTAGTTCCCACCTAGGTCATTTCCAGTTGAAACGTAGTCGTCTCTTCATCTTTGCCCTAGCGTGTGAATAGTAAATTGGCTATTCATGAGTAACACCCGTAGGTGGGAGCAGGGCGTTACAGTTTGGTATCAGAGCGTGGTTTTTAGTTTGAGATGGGATTTCGTGATTGTTGGGCATTATAGTTATGTTGATATGATTGTTGTGGTGGTGATGTCTTTAGGTTGATACCTGTGGTGTGGTGTTTTGTGCGTAGGTATGGAGAGAGAAACCCCATTTCATTCAGTGTGGCTAGTGCGAGACTACATCCGGAGGCTGAAGGCCCAGTGGACTTTAGCCATATCGATGATGAGACCCAGTGAGTCCATCCAGCGATACCTTAGCAGGGTGGAGGACGTCATCACGGAGACCCCGGGCACGGTCTTACCTCTCGGATTGTTGGGAGAAGTAAAGGTACATTATGTGAGGGAGTTACTCCATGGCAAATGGAGGTGGTACGCGAGGAGGATTGCGAGGCGTCCAAGAGTATCTCAAAACTTTGCCTTATTCATTGAGATGATTGGGGAGACGGACGTGTGACAGCCTAGAGAAGTCGCCCGTGGACATGCGGGACCAAATGAAGAAAGTGTGGGAAGCAATGAGACCATAGACGATTCGGAAGAAGACCTTGATAGGGAGGTAGATTCTCCCGAAGCCCTTTATGAGGACCCCTCGGAGGAGTCCGAGACCCACATCGGAATCTACTATAGTGACCCGGTAAGTTTAAAGCTTCGAGGCGGGGTGATCCCGGGTAGGCCTCCGAGTAGTTATGTGATTGATGGGCCATGTGGGCCTAGTGGCGAGGGTCGTGATGTGGAGACCATGGGTAGGGCTAAGTCATGCTAGTTGACTGGTGAGCTCTAAGGGTTGGGTTTTGTGGGGCTGGTGGGGGGAAACATGATGTATTTTGTCTTCGTGTGGTTTTGGCTTAGGGTGATTATAGGCTTTTCCTCTCTTTAAAATCATTTTGTAAAGGGGAAAGCTCTTTTGTAAGCCTGGATCTTGTTTGTATAAATAAATACGTTATGTTGGAAACTTCATCTTGTATGGCATTGCTCGAAACTTGTGTTATGTATGTATGTTTGGTTATGGTATAGTAGAAAAATGAATGTCGCTTGTGCCATTGTGCAGATGAGCCGTGAAGAGCGACTTCATAGAAGAAGGGGCCAATCCCAGTCGTCATCTCGAGACATCCTGGAAGGAAGCGATTCAGGGATGCCGAGTGGTGACAGGTCGTTTGAAAGATTTGTTGAAATGATGATGAGTTCAATAAACAAATCAGAAACCTCGACCATTAATTGGCTGAAAATGTTTCTGGATTTGTATCCGCCAAGTTTTAAAAGTGACCCGGAAGTGGACCCAAGCATGGGAGAATATTGGATGGAGCAAACTGAAAAATTGTTGGAACACTTGGAGTGCCCTGAAGAGCACTGGGTAAGATGTGCCACATTTATGTTAGAAGAAGCAGGTATATGGTGGAAGTCTATGTCAGGAGTCTTAAGGACTCAAAATACTGTCCAAGAAAACGGGGGGGTGCGGGTGACACCTATTACTTGGGAGTAGTTTAAGACTGCATTTAATGATAAGTACTTTCCTGAGTACTGGAGAGAGGTGAAGAAGTAAGAGTTCTTGAAGCTGACCCAGTCAGATGATATGTCCGTGGTGCAGTACAAGGCCAAGTTTTCCAAGATGATAAAGTATGTACCCATGTACAACACTGACGATTTTGAAAAGGCTCAAAAGTTTTTCCAAGGACTCAGAAAGGAAGTGAAGCAAGTACTGTACGCGTGGAACATTCACACTTTTGAAGATGCAGTGGAGAAGGCCATTACCGTTGAGCGAAACATGATGGCTCAAAGAGAACTGAAGATCCGCAGTGATTCAAAAAAAGAGGTGGAGAGCAAAGACAAATCAACAAACCCTCTAGTAGCTCAATTCAAGAAGTCGAAAGCAGCCAAATTTAAAAAGGAAAGGTATTGCAAGAAGTGCCAGAAGAGGCATGCTGGCAATAAGTGTGGGACCAAAAGCAAGGGAGCAGGTTGCTTTGTTTGTGGAGAAGCTGGACATCTTGCAAGAGACTGCCCTTCGAGGAAAACGTTGAAGATTGAGGAAGCAACCAAAAAGGAGGTGACGTGCTATGCTTGCAAACAACGGGGACATTATGCATGGAACTGCCCCCAGCGAGGCAAATCTGACCAAGGAAAGAAGCCAGAAGGAAAATCAGGCCCACAACCAGCTCGAGTGTTTCACCTGACAATGGCGGAGGCGGATGCTGACCCGAGTGTGGTGGAAGGTACGCTCTTCATTCACACTACTCCTATGCATGCATTGGTGGACCCTGGTGCCACTCATTCATTCATAGCAAATGAGTCTGCTAGGAGTTTGGGTCTTGAAACCTCAATAATAGGGCATGGAGTTAGGATTCAATCTCCAATTGGGAAGGCTATGGAGACTAATTTAATAGTCCGAGATTGCGATGTGGATATTGAGGACAAGAAATTTAAGATAGATCTGATACTTATGGAGATGCATGATTTCGATGTCATCCTAGGTATGGATTTTCTTTCTCGATATTGTGCTAGTATGGACTATTTGGGAAAAATAGTGGAATTGGGATGTCCAGGGGGAAAAGTGGTGAAGTTTAAAGGACCACGGTTTGGTAGGCAATTAAAATTTGTATCAGCCTTGAATGCGTGCAAATGGTTGGAAAATGGAGCATATGGATTTATAGCTCATGTTATGGTAGTGGATGATAAGCTAGAAATGAAGTCGGAGGAAGTAGAAGTAGTGAGGGAATTCTTGGATGTTTTTCCAAAAGATTTAACAGAGCTACCTCCAGATCGAGAAGTGGAGTTTGCCATTGAACTATTGCCGGGAATAATGCCAATTTCTATACCCACTTATCGTATAGCCCCGGATGAGTTGAAGGAGCTTAAAGTACAACTTCAAGATTTGGTGGATAAAGGATTTATTCGACCAAGTATTTCCCCATGGGGAGCTCCAGTTTTGTTTGTAAAGAAGAAATATGGCAGTTTGCGATTGTGTATCGATTTCTGAGCACTCAAAAAAGTGATAGTGAAAAATAAGTACCCATTGCCCAGAATTAGAGAGTTATTTGATCAATTGAAAGGCGCTAGAATATTTTCAAAAATTGATTTGCACTCGGGGTACTACCAACTAAAAGTTAGAAGTGAGGATATACCCAGGACGGCATTTCGATGTCGATATGGGCATTTCGATGTCGATATGGACATTTCAAATTTTTGGTGATGCTATTCGGGTTAACCAATGCCCCTGCAACTTTTATGGATCTCATGAATAGAGTGTTTAAACCATTTCTAGACCAATTTGTGATCGTCTTTATTGATGATATCTTAGTGTACTCAGCTAGTGAGGAGAAGCACTGTGAGCATTTGAGGTTGGTGCTAGAAAAGTTGCGTAACGAAAGGCTATATGCCAAATTTTCCAAATGTAGCTTCTAGCTAAGGGAAGTGGCGTTTCTTGGCCATGTAATTTCGAGTAACGGTGTATCAGTGGATCCATCCAAGATAGAGGCCGTTAAGAACTGGCACCGACTGAGGTCAGTGTTCGAGGTGAGGAGTTTTCTGGGGTTAGCTGGATATTATTGACAATTCGTTGAAGGATTTTCGAAAATTGCTCTGCCACTGACACGTTTGACTCAAAAGAATGTGAGGTTCATTTGGGATGACAAGTGTGAACAAAGTTTTGAGGAACTTAAGAAGCGGTTGACCACGACGCCGATTCTGACCCTACCTGAAGGTTTTGGAGGATTTGTGGTCTACAGTGATGCTTCAGGATTGGGATTAGGCTGCGTGTTGATGTAGCATGGTAAAGTGATTGCTTATGAGTCACGTCAATTACGACCTCATGAGAAGAACTACCTGGTCCATGATTTGGAATTGGCTGCAGTTATCTACGCCCTGAAGATTTGGCGACATTATCTGTATGGTGAGAAATTTGAGATCTACACCGATCATAAAAGCCTAAAGTATATTTTCTCCCAAAAAGAGCTGAACATGAGACAACGTCAATGGATGGAGTTCTTGAAGGACTACGATTGCACCATCCATTATCATCCGGGGCGGGCGAATGTTGTGGCGGATGCCCTTAGTCGTAGGGATCTTGTAGTCGCGGCCGGGATGATGATGTGGGAATGGCAGCTGATAGAGGTGTTCAGCAGCCTAACGGTGGGTGTAGTGCTTGGGAATGGTACGTCCATGGTGCCTAGTCTGCAAATCCAACCAGGTTGGTGGAAGGAGATATGTCAGGCTACCGGGAAGGATCGGAGGCTTCACCGATGGGTGGATGAGAAGGGTCAGCCAGTGAAGATAGGTTTTGAGTTCAGAGATGGAATCTTAAGGATGAACGGGAGAATTTATATTCCTAATAATGAAGAATTAAGGCAAAGGATTTTAGATGAAGCGCATCGATCAAAATACACTGTTCATCCAGGGGCAACCAAGATGTATAAGGACTTGAGAGAAGTTTATTGGTGGCCTGGAATGAAGCGGAGTGTGGCTCAGTATGTAGCCAAGTGTGACGCATGCCAGCGTATTAAGATCGAGCATCAACGGCCAGTGGGATTGTTGCGACCGTTAGAGATACCAGAATGGAAGTGGGAGCACATTTCTATGGATTTCATCATGGGATTGCCTAGGACAGCAAGGAAGAAAGACTCGATATGGGTTGTGGTCAACAGGCTAACAAAGTCGGCTCATTTTATACCTGTTCGAACTAGTCAAGGTGCGGAAGAACTGTCGTGGATTTATGTTCAGAAAATTATGCGGTTGCACGGGACCCTAGTCAGCATTGTGTCTGATAGAGATTCAAAATTTTTATCGAGATTTTGGACGTGTTTGCAAGAGGAATTGGGAACAAGATTGAATTTCAGTACTGCATATCACCCCCAAACAGACGGCCAGACAGAGAGGGTGAACCAGGTTTTGGAGGACATGTTGCGGGCATGTGTCCTGGAATTTGGACGAAATTGGGATGAGTACTTGCCATTGGTGGAGTTCTCATATAATAACAGCTATCAGAGTAGCATTGGCATGGTGTCGTATGAAGTGTTGTATGGCAGGCGATGCAGATCGCCTTCGTGTTGGCTTGAGGTGGGTGAAAGGCAATTGGCCAAGACTGAATTGGTGCAGCAAGCCTCTGAGAAGATTGATGTGGCGAGAAAGTGTATGAAGATTGCTCAAGATCGCCAAAGATACTATGCAGATCACCGTACGCGAGATTTGGAGTTTTAAGAAAGGGATAGAGTATTTCTTCGGATCTCACCACAAAGACCATTCATGAGGAATCGAAAGCAAGGGAAGCTTAGTCCAAGGTTTATGGGACCGTATAGGATCATTGAGCGAGTAGGTCCTTTGGCCTATCGGTTGGCCTTGTCCAAAGAATTAGCTAGATTTCATGACGTGTTCCATGTGTCTCAATTGCAGAAGTTCATACCGGATCCAAGAATGAAAGTTCCAGAGGAAGAGGTTGAGGTTCGTCAGAACCTAACCTATATTGAGAGGCCAGTGAAAATCTTGGACCGCAAGGAAAAGAGGTTGAGAAGCAAATCAATTCCATTAGTTAAAGTTTAGTGGAACCATCACTCTGATCGGGAAGCAACATGGGAGCTAGAAGAAGATTTAAAGCACCAATTTCTTGAATTATTTGTTGATGTAATGGAAGAGTTGTAACACCCTGTCTCGCCAGGCATGTCACTATAAGGGTATTCCCGGGATTTCTTTTTTTTTTTTCTTCAAGTTCAACACGCGCGGTATATCAAGAACAATCTTCACATGCAGATATAAAACCCCGCGAACCCCAGCCTTGCCCTTTTAACTGTCAAGATCAATAATATTAAACTAAACGAGTCTTAATACAACGCAGCGGATACATTAATACCAAAACACCATAGTTCTTACATTGTATTTCCATAGCAAAATACGTAATACAGATCAAATGATAAAATCGCTATTATACAACTGTTCATTTACAACCTGAAATGTATATTAAAGTCTCCAATCGTTACAATGACTTAACAAACTAAGCACCATTGGCCCTCAACCGGCCACATCCTTGCCCTCGCAGCAGTCCCTGGCTGGAACATCAAACGTTCCAGGGGCATAGCCCAAGTTAGATGATAAACATCTAAGTGATGGCATAAAACAGTTTATACAATGCATGAGAGACACACGATCATGACATACTCAGACAAACGATAACATGCAAGACACGTCTAACTTGAGATATCACCTTGACATACTTAATTCCTCGAATGCTCCACTGTGGCACACGTTCACCTAGTCCAACGTTAATCCCTCGAGTGCACCGTCGTGACACCCGTTCACCTGGTTTAACATTATTCCCTCGAGTGCCCCATTGTGACACCCGTTCACCTGGATTAACATTGTCTCAATCCCAAGTAGACCCCATCTCGCCCCATACGGACCCAACGATGCAATTAAACTTGACCCCAAATGGTATGAAAATTTACATGCCATGCACCAACATTTTAAAATAAAACAACTAATGTAATGAATCGAATATCGACACAATGTTCATAAGTAAAACAATCTATGTCTAGGAGGGTATAACCGCTCACTAGAACCCATCACAAGCACTTAAAAATACCTCCAAGATAAGATAAAGCTAGAATCAAACCACTCACCTCGAATGTATTCGGATCGCCTCGATCCTCGTGCATGGCCTCGATTTGCGTGTCAAACCCCAAATACTTGAACTTGTACTCAACCTCAAGCTAAGATACTTCCTAAACATCATATTTAATTAAAGAAGCATTAAAATCTATTTTTCTCAATTTTTCCATAATTTTCTCCATTTTTTCCCAATTTTCACCTTTGATCATTCCAAAATAATTACTTCCTCAACCATTTTCCAAAATATTTCAACATGATAAATTCTAAAATAAATAAATAAAAATATTGGAATTGGAAAATATCGAAAATGACCCTGTCACGCGCTCTCACGCGCCTAGCGCGTGGGTGCGTGTGGAGGCTGGCGCGTGACTACACGCCCCACCTTCTTCCTCGTTGAACCAGTCTCCGACAGTCACTCCGATGGCCGAAATAAGGGCACCCCCTTGAAGCCCTTTGCAATTCGATCACAACGGCACTATTTTCAGGCCGAAAGGCCATCGGAAAGTGGCCCAAACGGCCAGTTGCAGGTGGCTCGCGACGGTCCGCCTAGGGTTTTCCGACCGTGCTTCGAACGGCCATTAAACGCACACCATTGCTTCCCAAATTCTCCAGAAGCGATGCCCATACCTCAAGTTGAAAAATCCCTCTATCCCTTTCCTTCGATTCTTCCCCAAAATCGATCAATTTTGACGCTAAATTTCTTCAAGTTTCGGCCGCCTTTTATAGCCAAAACCCGGCCATTTTCCAACCAATCGCGGGCTAAGCTTGGTCCCCAATCTTCCTACTGCCAGTTGCAACCTCCCCCAGTCATCCCTCGGCCGTCCCATCGCCAGAAACGGCGGCCATGTGCGTGGAAGGCGGCAGCCGTTTTTTTGCTTGCGCGTTCACACTATGAATTTTTTCCATTTTTTGCACTTTGACCCCTACTTTCTTCTAATGACATTTCAGACCTTTTCCTTGTGCCCCTAAACTATCCAAACATACCACCACGTCCCATAAGTTTAGTACATCTCATTTGGTCCTCGAAACTCCTGAAAAATTACCATTTTGACCTCCCTCGGGTAAAATTTGAAAACTGTACTTAGACCCGACTGATCAAATTGACCTTAAATCCATTTAATTCAACTCGAAATCGCTTAAGGGTTGTTCTATACATGAAATATTAGTCTCTAACATGCTCCGTTGACTTTCTGGACATCTCTTACGTCGATTCGATTTTCTCAGCCCGGTCAACAGCTGTACCAAAAACCGTTCCTGATCCAACTTATTTCATCACTAAAAATCATAGTTTAAATTGCTCGTCAATACTATACCATTTTCCTTGGCTATCTAGGGTCCGGGGTACTCCCTCGAGCCACTTCGGTCTGTTAAGGCTGCAACAGTATGTCCTAAAGCCTTATTCTTTTGATAATTCCACTTGTACCCTTCATCAAATATTATTTATGATCTCAAATCAGTCCTGGGTATTACAAGAGTAGCTTTGATGTATTGATCAATTATATTCTTTGGGACTTCTTGACAATCCTGTCAACTATCACCCAAATAGCATCATTTCCTTTGGGACTTCTTGGCAATCCTGTCACGAAATCCATCGTAATATGTTCTTATTTCCATTCAGGGATTTCTAAGGGCTGCAAACTTCCACCTGGTTTCTGATGCTCAATCTTGATTCTTTGACACGTGTCACATTGACTAACGTATCTTGCCACGCTTTTCTTCATTCCCGGCCACCAATACACAAGTCTTGGTACATCTTGGTAGCACCAGGGTGTATCGAGTATCTGGACCGATGGGCTTCTCCCAAAATTACTTGCCGTAACTCCCTCACATGAGGTACATATATTCTTCCTTGAAACTGAAAGATGTTTTCTATTAGTACAAATTCTGGTCTTTTTACTCCCCCATGCTCGTCAACCCATATTTTAATTCAGGAGTCTTCTGAGTAAGCCTGTCGTATCTGATTCATTAATCCTGGTTGCAGCATGAGACTAGCTGTGTAGGCTGAATTTCCTTGGGAAACTACACCTACCGTCATCAAACTAAAAGTTTCCACTAGTTTCAACTCAGATACTATAATTCAGGCCACATAAGTGTTTTCTTTTCTGCTTAGAGCATCAGCTACAACATTAACTTTACTTAGATGGTATTGGATAGTGCAGTCGTAATCTTTTAATAGCTCCATCCATCTCCGTTGCCTCATGTTTAACTCTTTTTGCGAGAACACGTATTGTAGACTCTTATGATTAGTAAAAATTTTGAACTTCTCGCCATATAAATAATGTCTCTAAATCTTTAAAGCAAACACCACCGCTGCCAATTCCAAATTGTGGGTTGGGTAATTCTGCTCGTGATTCTTGAGTTGTCGAGACCCATAGGCAATGACCCTACTATGCTGCATCAACACATACCCCAAACCGTTTCTTGAGGCGTTAGTGTATACCATAAATCCTCCTGATCCATTTGGCATAGCCAGTACTAGAGCGGTTGTCAACTTATCCTTAAGCGCCTGAAAGCTTTCTTCGCATTGCTCGCTCCAATCGAACTTCACCCTTTTTTGAGTTAACTTGGTGAGGGGCATTGCAATCCTAGAAAATCCTTTCACGAACTTTCTATAATATCCAGCTAATCCCAAGAAACTCTTAACTTCAGTAACCGACTGAGGTTGCTTCCAATTCTTCACAGCTGCTATCTTGGCCGGGTCGACTGATATTCCTTCGACCGATATAACAAGCCCTAAAAATGCCACTTGGTATAACCAGAATTCACATTTTGAGAATTTGGCATACAACTTATGTTTTTGCAATGTTTACAATATTACCCTTAGATGTGACTCGTGCTCTTCTTCCGAGGAAGAGTATGTCAATATGTCGTCTATAAATACGATCACAAACTTGTCCAAAAATGGTCTAAAGACTCGATTCATAGTATCCATAAAAGCTACCGGGGCATTAGTTAGTCCGAACGGCATCACCAAAAATTCGTAGTGCCCATATCGAGAACGAAAAGATGTCTTGGGCACATCCTCTGCCTTGATCCTCAATTGGTAGTAACCTGATCTCAAGTCGATCTTTGAGAAGACCTTGGCTCCTTGTAACTGGTCAAACAACTCCTTTATTCTAGGGAGTGGGCACTTATTCTTAACAGTTATCTTGTTCAGCTGCCGATAATCTATACACATCAGGTACCAGTGCACCCCATGGCGACATACTTGGTCTGATGAACCCCTTGTCCAACAACTCTTGAAGTTGGGTCTTTAATTCTCGTAATTCTGTAGGGGCCATTTTATACAGGGGATTGAAATCGGACCTGCCCCTGGCACAATTTCTATCGAAAACTCAATTTCTCTCTAGGGTGGCAATCCAAACAATTCTTCGGGAAACACATCCCCGAATTCTCTAACGATTCGCACTTCTTCGATTTTTAACGGTTCCTCGCTTTTCCCTTGGACACAAGACAAGTATCCCTGTGCCCCTTGATGTAATAGTTTCTCAGTCTTCAGAGCCGAGATCCACTTCCGTTCACTTACCCTCTTTTGCCCTCGAAACTTGACATTCGAGTCTCCGCTCTTGAGACAGACTGTCTTAGCTTTACAATCCAATGTAACGTTGTATTTAGTTTCGAAGTCCCTGTAATACCCTTGATGAGTTATGATAAATTTTATCAATTAAGGGAATATTGGTATATGGAAAATTCCATAATTACCCTTGAAATAATGAGAAGGCACATAATAGATAGGATGCCTTAGGAGGGGCAAAACGGTAATTTGGAGTTTCATCTCGTAAAAGGGTAAATTATTTTGGAGAAATTATTTATATTGGAGAATTGATTTTTGGAGAATTTAATTCTTGTTTAAATGCATGGATAATTAGAAATTAAAATGGAAGCCAAGTAGGTTAGATTTGTGACACTTGGCAAAATCTCATGGATTGGGATTTAATAAAAGTTGTGAATAAGAAATAATTTTATTAAGTGTAATTGGTGACACTTGGCATGATCTTATGAAACAAGAGTGGGATTTAAAGAAATGCAAAAAGAAAGGAAAATAGTCTCTCAAGCATTAAATGAGAGCCATTATGGAGAGAATTAAAAGAAATTTCATATTAAATGGAAATTAGTCATGCATTTATGTGGGAAAATGGTGGATTTAATTAAATGCCAAAGTAAATTCAATTATGTCTTTCATGAGCAATTTAAATTAAATCAAAAAGAAAAGATAATAGTCTCCATTAAATGGTTGAAAAGTTATGGATTTAAATTAAATGGAAAATGGAGAAATTAGTCAATCTTGAAATTAGTCATTATTTATTAATTTTGAAAATAGGAGAATTATGGGAATTAGAGATTGATCCAATGGTTGAGGATTTAATCTCCAAAGAAAATCGAAGGTTGAGACTTAAAGAGACTATGTCTCTTGGATTGTGTTTCTTTAGAGACTAGAGATGAGTTCTCTTAAAAATCAACGGCTAAGATTGAGGATTAGGAGAAGCACAAGGACTGTGCTTGTGTTGGAGAGTTGAGATTGAGTCTCTTGAATTAAAGAAAAATCAATGGCTAAGATGTAATCTTGAATTTTGGCATGGATTTAGTAGAAAAGCTCTATAAATGGGGAGTTGAGAATTTAGTTCAAGGTTTTCCCACTTGTGAAGATAAAGAAAGCAAGAAGAGCTAAGGTTAGGAGAAGGAAGAAGAAAGGCAAGCAAGGGGTAAGCCTTAGTTTAAACCTCTTCAAATGTGCAGGGAAGTTTTCATTCTCCATTCTTTCTTTAGTCTTAAAGATCTCTAATGCTTTAAGGATATTTTCTTAAGGTGATTAAAAGCCAAAGAGAGAGTCTTGGCAAGTGGAAGTATTGAAGCTTTAAGGAAAGAGGTAAGAGATAACCCCAAGTGGTGGGGGTTTTGCTTGCATTTGTACATGTTTTTAATGAGTTGCATGTAATGGTCTTATTGCATGTTTTGTGTTCTAGTGGACCTATGGCCATATGGAGGACTAGTGATGAGAGAGGGGTTGGTTGGTGTCTTAACCTAAGTGGTTATGAGGGCATGGAGGACTACCCATTATATGCATTGCATTTGCATTACATGTTTATATTCTCATGTTACATATACATTTGCATAGCACCCTTACTGAGCATTGGCTCATAAGGTCCTTTGACCTCTATGTAGGTGGAGAATCATCTAAGGCAAAAGGAGTTTTGCAACGTTGAAGGTAATGGAGCAAGGGAAATGCATGTGTAGTTGTATGTATTTTGTGGTTTAGTGGATGAATGTTGTATTTATTTTGTTAAATATGTAATGAAAGCTTAATGTGGGTGAAAAGTGGCAAACTTGAATGTTTTGGAAGCCATTTGAAGTGTAAAAGCATTCTGGAAATTTTGGGTTTTAAAAGAAAAAAGAATATTTTTTTAATTAAAAAAAGCTAGGTGGCAGTGTGCTGGTGCCAGGGTGTGGGCTGGGCGCGCCTTGGCGCTGCCGCGCACGGCTTGCGCGCGGGCGGGGCTGGCAGCCAGCGCGCGCGGCCAAGCTGTGCGCGCACGCGGTCGCGCACTGGGGGCGCAGCTGGCTTCTGCCCGCCCCCCTCTACTGTTTGTGATTCTTTTTTATTTTTTTATTTTTTTCTATTTATTTAACTATAATATGCTATTTTGGGAATTTTTGAAATAAATTATGTTTAAATAAATAATTAAATGAGTATTTTTAGGCTCCAAATTAATTATTAAATTAATATAAATTTGAGAAAATTGGGAAAAAATTCCTATATTTTGGAAAATCAAATAATGGAGTATTTTCCTTACATTTAAAAAAAAAATGTGTGAGGATGCCTTGATGTTGTATTTCAAAAAATTAATTTCCTAAGGGTTGGAAAATGATGGTATTTTGAAATAATTAAAGGGAAAAATAAATAGATATTTGATAAGGAAGATTTTATTAAATTTTTTCGAAGAAGTATTAATTCAAATATTTTCTAAAGGAAATGAAGGTGAGATAAATGGGTAATAGTTGGGGCAAAGAAAAGCTATTTTCTTATAATTAAGGCCTTATGCCATAATTTATTTGAAGCTAGTGAGTCAGTTTATTTCTTTCGATCCTGGGAAGTCATCCTTAGCTCTTCGTTAAAGAGCTTGAGAAGGGATGACACTTGTGAGGTTTCGAGTTTTATTTTCGCAGGGTCGTTTTGATAATTCCCGGACCCTTGAGTGGAGCGAAGAGAGGGCAAAGCCTAGTTCCCACCTAGGTCGTTTCCCGTTAAAACGTAGCCGTCTCTTCATCTTTGCCCTAGCATGTGAATAGTAAGTTGGCTATTCGTGAGTAACACCCGTAGGTGGGAGCAGGGTGTTGCAGTCTATTCCTAGAATCACATCAAAATCTTGAAATTCCTGAAAGATCAGATGCACCAGGAACTCAACTTCTCCTATCTGAATCTTCCTATTTTTGTATCCTGAAGAGGTTTCTAGAGACTTCCCCATTGGGGTTGCCACAATCATACGATAGTTCAAGTTTTCCGGTTTTTCTCCTAGTACTTCAACACATGCATGTGAAATGAATGAATGAGTTGCGCCTGAATCTATCAAAACATGCATAGGAACACCAGATAATAACATGGTACCTTCAATTACGGCTAGGTCTTCTACCGTATCTTGCCATGTCAGATGAAACACCCTTCCCAGCTGCACTTTAGCATTTCCTGGCATCCCCTGAGGTTGACTCATCTGTCGTGGCTTGGGACAGTCCCTTGTAAAATGACCTGTATGCTGGCAGTTGAAACAAGTGATTCCTCTCTTAGGGTAGTTCTGGTTGAGATGTCCCTCTTCTCCACAGTTGTAGTAACCTTTCGTTCTAAGTCGGCACGGCCTTCCAGGGTGTTGCTTCTGGCATCTTGTACACGGAGTACTAGGGTTGAATTTCGGCCTCTTGAGATCAAACTTCTTGCCTGCTTTATGACCGCTCACTTCCTGACTTTCTTCTTGGATAGCTTTGATCCGGCTTAGGTTAGCCTCAGTGGTAAAGGTTTGCAATACCACTTCTGTATAAGACTGAGTACTTATACTGCTCAAGGCCCTTTGAAGCCTCAGATTCAGCCCCCCCCCAAGAACTTCTGAGCTTTGATCCTTTCATCCCCTTCATAAATAGGCATGTACCTGATCAATCGAATAAAAGCATCCTAGTACTGGGCGATGGTCATGTCCCCGGTTTGCTTTAACTCCATAAACTCTCTCTCCTTCTTCATTCTTAGATTTAGGAGAAAGTACTTCTCATTAAAAAGTTCCTTGAATCGCTCCCAGGTGATGTAGGGTGTTCTAGCTCGAGGGGTCATTGCTCTTTTAACTCCTTTCCACCATCTGTCTGCCTCGTCTTAAAGCATGAAGGTGGCACAGTTGACTTTCTCTTCTTCTCCACAATGTAAGTGGTCTAGCAGCTTTTTTGTTTGTTCGATCCAGAATTCCCCTTTGCTGGGGTCTGCGCCAAGTTTCCCTTGAAAGACGGGAGGATTCTGTCGACAATAGAGGTCGAGCATGTTGACCGTATGGCCGTCCCGGGAGTGAGTCCCTTGCATAAATCCCACCATGATTCCCAGTATTCGTTCCATTTGATCCAGCCGACTGCTCCCAGTCTCCTGGCCAGAGTCGTCTTCCGAGTGCTCACTTGCATTTCCTTCTATATTGCCAGCTTGTTGGTTGGGTGTTCTAGGTCCTACTGTTAACCTCCTTTGAGTGTTCACCATCTGAAAAGAAAATAACATTCTGGATTAGACAATAGGGTCTTACCATTCGATAAGGTTAATCCTTCATTAATTCTATAGATATTATACATTCGACTGCAAAATATCATATGTACACACTACATAAGTCACATAGATCATAGACAACACACTACACAAGTCACATAGATAGTTAGAGCATTTCTGGCTAGATCTACTTTGGTCCGAATGACCTCCATATCCAAACGTTCTCTTCGTCTTCGGACTCGTACGGCGGTCCCTCAAGATCATCCCTAACCTCTGCTTTCTTTTCCTCGTCCTCGGAGTCTGTGTCCTCAAACTCGAGAGGGTTATCTTCAGCCCAGAATATAGGTATATTGTCTTCATCTTCTGCTTCAAGCGGATCTCCCATTTCTTCTTCCTCTCCTGCCTCAATCGGGCCTCCCATTCTTTCTTCCTCTTTCTCCTCGAGCAGGTCTCCCATTTCTTGGTCAGGCTCCTCTGCTAGCACTGGCTCATATAGCTCTACTAGTAGCTCAAGAATCCGTGCACAATAAAGACGAAATTCGGGGAATTACTCGTCTTATCAAACCCAATCTGTGAAGTCTTGCAGATCGCCTTCTAAAACACCGACCCTCATGTCTATCTGGAGCTGGACTAGGTCAGGCCAGAGTCGGTAACTCGGGGGTACGTCGTCGAGGATTTCTTCCATTTGGACTAGATGTTTCATGATACCCTCATTTGGTTCCAGGTTTCGATTCTCCAGACGATGCGCCTAATGATCGACTAAGACCTGCTCTGAGAAGTTTCCCACCATCCTGTCATCACAACTTCCGTTAGTACCCCTAATTGTCCTTAAGTTGGTACTTCCAACCTTCTTAGATAAGTGCTAGGTTTAGTCTAAGTTTTCCTTCCTAGGTACTCTACTTAGTTGAGCTTTGATACCAACTGTAACACCCCACTTACCCTAGGCATGTTATGCCTTAGGAAATTTGGGTTTTATTTTTTTTTTTAAAATCACATTATTCCCGAAATTCCCTAAGACCTATCGAGTGCTTGACGAAAAATTTATACACTAGAGATACATACAATCTTATAAAGTTGAATCGAACCTGCTCATGGCATTACATACATAAATAACTGAATATGGCATTTATTACAAAGTTGATACATAAGTTTCTGAAGATAAATTAAAAAGCATATAATCCTTGAACTATTCATATTACAACATAACATGACACATTTACTCATTTCTTGATGTCTCACATCACTACACATCTTCAACCTTTGTATCATCACTGCAAATCCCGACTGGAACGTCGAATGTTCCAGGGGCGAAACCCAAGTTAGATGATGAACCATCTAAGTAAGGATACATAATGTTATATCATGTGTGTATGCAATGTCCTTCATCGTAGGTGTCAACTGCACCCCTCGTGCTACCTACCGTTCCTACGGCCACCTCTTTCGAAGCCGGGGTGTCTGGGGGGCACCCTTTGGTAAGGTAGAGGTGCCAGTTCGTACTCCCTACGGCCTCAATACGAGTGACCAATGATATCAAAGTATATTTATGCATTTTATAATCATGTCATGTATGCAGTCTACGTGATGGGTACATATCAGAGTATGTCAATATGATGAAAACATTCTTGAAGATAAACATTTATAACTGTACTAAGCTTGAAATGGTACACTTAATACTAAATTGCCTCGAGAAGCGTGTCAGCCTCGAAAACCGTGTCGAGTGGGCTATTTCCCAATCCTCTTGCCTCCAAGGACTCCTAAAACATTAAATTTATTTTTAGAATATTATTTTACTATTTTTTCATAATTTCTACAATTTCTCTTTATTTCTAAGCCTTATTTCTTCAAAATCACATAATAATTACCTAGACTTTCATATAATCCAATTTCTCTTTACTAATATTCTTTAATTAATATTTCTAGCCTTTTGGAATTTTCTTGAAATTTTTCAAATTAAATTCCTATTTTTTCCTTATTTTCATAATAGCAAAATTACTTAAATAATTAATTAATTTAGTATTTTTCAGAATATTTTTCACAAAATAAGACATAAAAAAAATTCCAGACTTAATGGAAATTTTTGCAAAATTTTATTTCTTTTATTTTTATTTTTCTTTATTTTCTTTTCTTTTTTTTTCTTTCTATTTTTTTGTCGGGCGCGTGCAAGCCACGCGCCTTCTTCCTACTTGTGGGCGTGTGGCTGCACGCGTTCGAGTGGTTCATCAACTCCGGCGGCTGCCACGCCGCCGACGATGCTTCTGGCCATCCAAGCTTCAAATGAAGCTTACTTTCCCCTTAAACTCGACCTCCCGAACCCGAATATAGCCTTAAAATTGAGAAAAAAATAGCAAAAATACCTCAAATTGATGGTTGAAGCTTCAGCTCCAGCGAAGCGCGATTTTTCGATGAGTGCTCGATCCTCCTTCTCCGCTGCTCCGTTGGCCACCAAATGCTCCAGAAATGTTGCCCACGAAGCAAGGATCAAAACCTCACTCTCAAATCCTCTCAACACTGCCCCAAATGCCCGATCTAAGTAATGAAATTCTCTGATGAATGAGGCTGCCCGAATGCGACTATTTATAGCCGAAACTCCACCGTAAAACGTCCCATCGAGGCACCCACGTGCCCTAGAAGGCCATCCCGACGTCCTTTGGAGTATTTAAAGCTCCATTTACCTCTAGTGGCTTGTAGGCGTGGCCAGAGCATGGCCGTGCACCTGCTCCAGATTTTCAGTGATTTTTTTTTTTTATATATATACATACATACACATATATATTATATAATATAAATAAATAATATACATTCATATACTTATATCAGTAAATAATATACATATACATTATATAATATACATATACATATATAATACATAATTATATACCTATATCAGTAAATCCCAACAATTTCTAGTATTTTTAACCATTTTTACACTATGTATTTTACGCAATGTATTTAACTATGATTAAATCATACAATATAATTTGATTCAACTATATGTATAAATAAATTTATTTACCATGAAAATATATCTTACCTTCTAGGGTCTAAATACCAATTTATTTTTATTCATAATGTCTTAGGGTATTACAAAGGAGATGAATTAATCCTAATTGGTGCTAAGAAAAATGGATTCTATGTTTTGAATGGTTGTTATTTCCCCCTGTTAACATGTATTATGCATGCATTGCTAAAACTAATAAGACAGAATTATGGCACCTAAGGCTTGGTCATATGAGCCTGAAAGGTCTGCAGACACTGTCAAACCAAGGCTACCTTGGATTAGTGCCTTTTAGGTCCCTCGATTTTTGTGAGCCATGTGTTCTAGGCAAGCAAACACAGGCTAAGTTTCCATAAAAGAACTCACTTGGTGAAGGCATGTCTAGAATATCTTCATGTAGACTTGTGGGGCCTTTCTCAGGTCCTTACTTACGGTGGCAACAAATATTTTCTATCTATAGTAGATGATTTTACTAGGAAGGTCTGGATTTTTCTATTAAAATCTAAAGATCAAACTCTAGAGAAGTTTAAAACTTGGAAGACCATGGTAAAAAATCAAATAGATAGAAAGATCAAAATCTTAAGAACAGATAATGGTTTGAAGTTCTATAATAAAGAATTTGATGAATTTTGTAATACCTAGGGAATACTTAGGCATAGAACTATTAGGTATACACCCCAGCAAAATGGGGTAGCTGAAAGAATGAATCAAACCCTACTTGAAAAAGTTAGGTGCCTTCTATTCATTTCTAATATGCCTAAGTCTTTTTTAGGAGAGGCCTTTTCAACTACTTCCCATTTAGTAAACAGAAGTCCTTTAACTGCCCTGAGGAAATATTAACTGGTAAGAAATTAAATCTAAATTACCTTAGAGTGTTTGGTTGTGAAACTTATGCTCACAAGTCAGAAGGTAAATTAAAACCTAGGTCAACAAAGTATGTGTTTGTTGGTTATCAAGAAGGGACCAAAGGCTATAGACTATGGGAAAGACAATTTGGTAGAGTTAAAATCCTTATCAGTAGAGATGTCATATTTAATGAAGCCATTTTTCCTTGTAAAAGACTAAACACAGAAGAAACCAACACTCTAAGAAAACTAGATGATTATGTCATCTTAGGAGGGTCTCAAGTCGAGGTGGAGCAAACTACAGGAAATATCAACTTGCCAGCTACTCCCACTGCAATAGAACCTGACCTAGAAGGTGTACCCTTGCCTATATCTAATGAGAATCACACCTCTGATCATGATAATGATCAAGAGAAACAAGAAGATGACCCTGAGATTGAGGTGGAGCATCATGACTCACCTCAAGACCTCAGTGACTATCAGCTAGCCCGTGATAAGAGCAAGAGGGTTATTAAACATTCTACAAGGTATGCCTAGTCAGATCTGGTTTACTATGCCTTAGTTGCAAGGATAGAATTAAGGAGTTGTAAGCTTTCCACATATGATGAGGTTGTCAGCTCCAAGGAATGAACCAAGTGACAATAAGCCATGGATGAGGAAATGACCTCTCTTAAAGCTAATGGTACTTGGGAATTGGTCCTTGACCACATAAATAAAAACTAATCTAGTGTAAATGGTTGTACAAACTAAAGGAAGATATGTCCCCTACTGACCCAATTAGATATAAAGCAAGATTAGTGGTTAAGGGGTTCACTCAAAGGGAGGGCATAGACTACACTGAAATTTTCTCTCCTATAGTTAAATTTAAAACAATCCGCATGATACTTGCTATTGTTGTTCAATTTGATCTTGAACTAGAACAATTAGATGTTAAAACAACATTCTTTCATGGAGACTTAGAGGACAAAATTTATATGATTCAACCAACTGGATATATTGATTATGTTAAGCCTGAGCATGTTTGTTTACTGAAAAAAATATTATATGGTTTAAAACAATCCCTAAGACGATGGTATAAAAAAATTGACAATTTTGTTCTAGGGCTTGGGTTTATTAAGAGTCAATATGATAATTATTTTTATTTTATTCTCTCTAATGTCCCTGTTTACCCATTGTTATATGTGGATGATATCCTGTTAATTAGCAAGTCTAAGTCTAAGATCAATGAATTAAAACAAATGTTTAATACAAACTTTGATATGAAAGACCTAGGACCAGCTAAAAAAATTCTAGGAATGACAATAGAGAGGGATAGAGGCAACTTCATCTTAAAAGTTCATCAGAATGACTATTTAATGAAAGCTGTTAAAAAAATTAGCATGCATAATTGCAAGCCAGTAAGTGTTCCATTAGCTGGACATTTTGTCCTAATCAAATCTCAAAGTCCAACATCTAACTCAAAAATTGTTAAAATGGAAATGTTCCATATGCGAATGCAATTGGAACTATTATGTATACCATGATTAATACCAGGCCTGATCTAGCTTATGTTATTTTCTCTCTTAGTATATTCATGTCAAACCCTGAAAAACCTCATTGGGATGCTCTAAAATATTTATTAAGATATATAAATGGTTCTGTAAATAATGGACTAAGTTACAAGAAAAGATATGATACTTTTGATCTTGTTGGGTATGTAGATTTTGACTTCGTAGGTGAAAAGACATTAGGAACTCCACTATTGCTCTGTTTTTCACCTTGGGTGGAAACTGTATCAGCTGAAAATCACAGCTGCGGCCTCTGGTTGTGCTGTCTTCCACTGAGGCTGAGTACATAGCAGTGACTAATGCTTTCAAAGAGGTTGTATGGCTTCAAGGCCTTCTAAAGAAGATTCACTTGCTTCAGAACAAAGTGGTGGTGTTTTCGGACAACCAAAGTGCGATCCATCTGTCCAAGAATCCAGTCTATCATGAACGCACAAAACATGTGGATGTCAGGAATCACTATGTAGG
Source organism: Diospyros kaki (assembly GCA_036245055.1). Taxonomy (NCBI): domain Eukaryota; kingdom Viridiplantae; phylum Streptophyta; class Magnoliopsida; order Ericales; family Ebenaceae; genus Diospyros; species Diospyros kaki. The sequence goes on from BSEG01000016.1 coordinate 41,233,702, forward strand.
AGATTTGGTAGCTAATGGCACTGTAAACATCCTAAAGATGCTTACAGAAAATAACCCAGTAGATATGGGTACAAAGGTGCTGACTGCAACAAAGTTCAAGCATTGCTTGGACCTGTTGCATGTGGGTATTGGCTGATCAAATCAGCCAGAGCTGTGAAGGTGAGAATTATAACATGCTACACTTTGTGAGAATTTGGGTTCACCTATAGTTTGATGCTTCAAGGTGGAGATTGATGGTGTTAAAGCACTAAACGGTGACATTAGACTTAGTAGATTGGAAGGACGTGTGTGGCAACCGCAAGCTTCGATGTGGCACTTGCGAAATGGTAACATGTGGCAACCATCCGCTTGTCCTTAGAGGTGCCCGATCGTCCTATATGCCCGATTGCCTTCCCTGCCCGATTATTTTTCTGTTAGAATAATCGATCATGTTACACAATCAGATCTCAACCGCTCATCCAATCTTTATGAGATGCAATCCCAACCATCTAAAGACGCTTTTAATCTTGCTCCTTGGGATATGAACGATCAAATGAAAAAAAAGAAAGAAAAAGAGGGAAAGAAAGATCAAGAAAAGAGTTTTCGTCTTCGGGCTAGGGTTTCTGGTGGGTTCTCTTTTGAATGTTCTGTAAATGCTATGTATAGTTCTCTTTTATATTCTCTGGTTTTATAGGATCTGTCTCTAGTATGTATTTGTGATTATTGGGGCATTTTTGTTAGAGAACCATTGATGTATAGAGAGTTTTTTGTGAGGTATCAGTGGGTATAATCTCTATTCTTTATTTTAGTGTAGCGAGCTTTTCTCACTAGAGCTCAACGTGGACGTAGCCTTATTTTGGGGTGAACCACGACAAAAATCTTTGCCTCTCTTCGTTTTTATTTCTTGCTTTGTTTCTATGTATGTATGTTTTTGAATGCTTCCAATCCTTGTAATCTTTTGCCTGTGATTGAACATATTTTTGTTTACTCAAGTCTAGTTGTCTTTTCGCAACATTCCCAATGCTATGTTCCTCTTGATGCAACATCTCTTGTTACAAATTGGATAAAAAACTGGCCTTCTATATCATGTGCAAATTAAATTATCATTAGAAAAGAGTTAAATTTCTAATCACAAATAAGATATTTTATAATACTTAAAATTTGAAAGTTCTTTTAATATATTTTATTATTAAAATATAATACAATATAATATAACAGTAGTAACAGTAGTATTAATATATATAACATATAATTTGTATTATATATATATATATATTTCATGTAATTCAATCGACTAGGCTAATGAATAAAAAAGGTTGAACACATCATAAATAAAGCCCGACTCATTTACTAAATGAGTCATATTTTTTTATTAGTATTAAATTCATTTAGTTTATGATCTCAATTTATCAAGCCAAGTAACAAGTTGAATCACAAATCTCTGGCAATTGCAAGCTAACTCTATTCGTTTTTAGCTCATGTATTTTAATATTGTTTTTATGTGACAATTTGAATATTTTATTCTCTCAATTACACCTTTGTACTTGTATTTTTAAATTAATTTAATATTTATACTTTAACGTATAAAAAAATAAAAAAGAGTTAAATTAACTCATCTTATTTTACTTTTTTCTTTTTACACATTAAAGTACAAAGTTTAAATTGACTAAAAAAATACAAATGCAGTGGTGTAATCGAAACAACGAAAACCTTGGATTGCTACACAAAAAAAAAAAAAAAACAGTCAAAGTATAAGGAATTAAATTGATTTAAAAATATAAATTTAGAAAAATAATTAAAATAATAAAAAATTCAATTAATGGGGAAAAATATGAGTTTTGCCTTTAGAAAATTCAACATCTAGGCATGGGCCAACTAGCAGCTGGCAAGGGTACATATTGCCAGCTACTGGTGATTGATCAATAACGACATGCATTAACTTTTGGAAAACGTACGACTTAGTTACACCCGGTAGCTAATTAAATTATTTGAGATAACAAAATCTGTTCAAGTTACTAGATTTTATACACCGGGCTTTGTTTTTATAAATAGGAATAGCCACCGGCACCATTCCATGGTTCTTCTTTCAGTGGTACAAACATCATAACGGGACATATTTAAACCTTTAGTAAATGAGTATGTAAATATCGAGGCCATCAGTGAGGAAGAGCCCAATTCAAAACCAAACAGAACAGTTACCAATTGAACAAAACAGTAGAAAAATCTCCACTATAAGCCCAAAATGCAATCTGCCAACAATCTGTCCTGACTGAAGAGAAAACGTTGCTTGATTCCAGAAAATTCCAACAAACCCAAAGCATAACAACACTCTTTCAGTCCAACATTAGATCAGTTGAATTTAACAAGAAATCACCGCACACACGGACAACAAATTTCAAGCAAACGTCAACTGAAACATAGCAAAGGATGAACCAGCCTTACTAGCAGAACCCGCTGTCGGAACCTGCCCCTCAACAGACGCCAATCGAGAAATCAAACAGAAAATTTCAACCAGCCAGCAAACTCCCAACTCGCAATCAGACCCCAATCAAAGAACCCCCAATTGAAGATATCCAACACATCGCTGTCAAGAATGATTCTTGAATCAAGGTAGAATTTGTTAAAAAAGGTGATTCAAAATGGATTAAAATGATTTTTATCATTTATGTTTTTTCATATGTATTCTGTTTGAATTTCTCTTATATGCAATTGGGTTTTTATTTTACTTACATTTAAATGCAATTATTGTGTATATGTAATTTGCTGTTTATAAATGTGCTAAAATTAATATTGTGGGCCAAGATCCATTCTTAATGTCTGTCGAGATCTGTTATTGAGTCAAGCCCAAGTGTGGCCTATGCATGTTTCTCTTTGGCTCGGCTCGATTTTTCGTTACTATATAAGGGCTCTTTAATGCTCTAATCGACAAATTACTTATTTCTCTTTTTGAAAATCTTGTTTTTGGCACATAAAGAGAGACACATTCTCGTGAATCCCTTCGATCGATCGGGTTGTTAGTAAGATTTACTTGTATTGCATGATCTCTATTGTAAGTATGCCTAAGGCTCGAGGGATTGTAGTAAAGAGACAGTTTGCCTTAATTTGATAATTTGATGATAATTTGTGTGATTGAAAGTCTGAAATTCTCAAAGAATGTCATGTAAAATGGTATTATAATAATCTAAACAATCAGATATATAAATGTATTCTCTATGTCGTTCTGAAATAACCCGAAGTTGTTTGGCTTGATGAATTCCGCAACTCGAATTAACATGATCATCGAGGTCAGCCATATGGTGAACATCAAATAAGCAACGATGTGGCGATTGGCTGGAACCGTTTGTGCCAACCATCATTTTTCATTCGCGATATAAAGACAAGCAAAGAGCAACACAACCGGCATTGCACCACGAGAAATTAAAAAAAAAGAAAAATTGCATTTACTTTTGCAGAATTTCTTAAATGGAGTGTAGTTTGGCTCTTTTTGCTATTTTTTAAAAATTAATTTAGCTTTAAACACCAAATTTTGTTGAGTTTGGAAATCCGCTCTTAGTTGTTTGGTAGCAAAAACATCTTTTGATAATTCATTTTACTTTTTAATACCACTATATGTGAACATAATATGAAATTAGATATGAGTTTTATACAAAGTTATTTTGTATTTTTGTGTAAGCTAAGTCTGTCTTAAGTTGAAGTTCAAGGCATTTCCCTAATTTAACTAAATTACAAGACAACTAAAATAACCTAACTAGTTAATAAGGATGACTAATCAGCTATTTCGGTGACAAATTGGTGGAAAATCTTATAATAATTAAACATAATTAGAGTAAAACTTGTAAATCTTAATAAATTTTATATTTTAATTTAAATATAGATTATACAGTGTCGGGGCAGAAATGTTGAGATGAAAAGAACATTTAAACAATTAATACAATACGAAAATAATTTAAATAATTTGATAATTTGATGATAAAATGGCTATTTATATATTGACTGTACTATTAATCTTTGGAGAAGTAAAATTGTTTATATCAGGAAAAAAAAAGGGCACAATCAAATTAATTAGTGACAATAATGAGACCTTTTTTTTTTTCTTTTTGACTATGGTGTGTAAGTCTTGCGTTAACTACTGAGAGGGAGACAAGAGTGATTCCTTTCTAGAGTGATTCCGGTTGGGATGAAAGTAAATTTCTTTATAGAGTGATTCCTTTCTAGTAGGATCAAAAATAAGTTGAGTCAACTAGAGTCATGGTTTAGCTCAGCTCAACTTGTTTAAAATTAGTTTAGCTTGTGGCTTTGTTTGAATTTGAAATGGACGTAATTTTCTGGCTTGAGTTCGACTGATCAAACCAAGCTCACGAATTGTTCGAGTAGACTCATTAGGCTAAAATAGCAGTCAAACGAGTCAAATAAACCAATGAACTAACTTGACCCAAGCAACTCATGAGATTGGTTCATTCGCTTGACTCGTTTAGCTTAATTTAGCCTAAACATAAAGAAAAAAAAAACAAAAAAAATTTAATTGGGAAAGAAATGCATGGAAATATGTAATGATTTTGAATTAATAAAATTATCATAATTAATTATATATCATGTGCAAATTAAATTTACTATGGCATATTCATTAGAAAACAGTTAATTTCTAATCACAAATAAGGTATTTTATAATACTTAAAATTTTAAGTTTGAAAGTTCTTTTAATATATTTTACTATTAAGATATAATACAATATAATATAACAGTAGTATTAATATATATAACATATAATTTGTATTATATATATATATATTACATTTAATTCAATCGACTAGGCTAATGAATCAAAAAGGTTGAACACACCATAAATAAAGCTCGATTCATTCACTAAATGAATCATATTTTTTAATTAGTGTTAAATTCATTTAGTTCATGTACTTTAATATTTTTTTTATGTGACAACTCAAATATTTCGTTGTTTTGATTACACCCTTATACCTGTATTTTTGAGTTAATTTAATTCTTATATCTTGACATGTAAAAAAATAGGGGATAGTTAAATTAATTTATCTTATTTTATTTTTTTCTTTTTATACATCAAAGTATAAGGATTAAATTAACTAAAAAAATATAAGAAAACAACGAGAACCTCGGGTTGCTACATAAAAAAAAAAAAAAAGTCAAAGTATAGAGAATTAAATTGATTTGGAAATGTAAATTTAGCAGAATAATTAAAATAATAAAAAATTTAATGGGCAAAAATATGAGTTTTGCCTTTAGAAAATTCAACATCTATGCCATGGGCCAACTAGCAGCTGGCAAGGGTACATATTGCCAGCTATCAATAACGACATGCATTAACTTTTGGAAAAAGACTTGACTGTATTCTTTCTTAATTTCTTTCCATTCTCTCGAGCTCTCATTCTCACTGTATTCTCTTCCCTTGTCTTGCAGGTTAAACAAAAAGAATTTGATCATCAACTCAATCCTCACAACATTCTCCATAGATTCGGGCATTTGGAGGTGCAATTTTCAACATCATCGTTAGTATGACTGACTCTCAACAGTACTAGGGAGTCGGAATCCAAGGCACTTGCATATCCAATGCTTGATCGACTTGATATTTTATGATCTTAATATATATGGGGCATGCATGCATGATCAAATAGTTGAGATCAAAGCAAGCTATCTATCTGCAGTTTGATCAAAATGGTTACGGTCATTTTAATATGTAATTAAGACGCAAGATCCTAATGTCAATGTCAAGTTAGCGCTTCGATGGAAGGAAATTTGGAGATTGATGGAAAGGTCGCTTTTCCCTGGGTACTGGTTTGCAGGGTCCAGTTGCCACGACTTGACTCCATGGTCTTGGAGAGTGATAGAAAGGTGGTGGCTTTTCCCTCGGCATTGGTTTGCAGGGCCCAGTTGCCACGACTTGACTCCATGGTCTTGGAGAGTGATAGAAAGGTGGTGGCTTTTCCCTCGGTATTGGTTTGCAGGGCCCAGTTGCCACGGCTTGACTCCATGGTCTGAGTGCAATTTTGTGCACCCCATTTAACGGTGGGTAACTTTACCCACCGTTAAATTAAACAGATAAAGAGGGAGACAGGAAAATGGAATTGCGCGCCGCTCAATATAAGTTAACCCATTTCTTCTCCTCTCCCTCTCTCTCTCTCTCACACACACACACTTATATTTGCTTAAAAGGAAGTGACCTAGGCAAAGAATTTGTTCTTTGCTGTGGCTATATAATATATAAGCCTGTGAATTAATTGTTAAACTCTATTTAATTATTAATATTATATTTAACCATAAAGTAATTTTAAGTAAATATAAGTAATTTTTTTATTATTAAAAGTAATATACATATTTTATTTTTTATACATCTATCTAAAAATTTTGTATAATATAACAACGTTATAAGATATTACTATAATAATAAGTAAAAGAAAGAAAAAGAAACAACACTTTGATTGTAAATGTTAAAAACATAACTTTTATATCTCCATTACAATTTATCCTACAAAAGATTAAAATGAAATCATATCCTGTAATCTAATATTTATATTACAAAAGATTAAAATGAAATCATATCCTGTAATATTATTAGATTACATAATATTTATTATATACTATTACATATAATGTTTAATATTTACCCAACAATATCTTTCAACAAAAAAGGTTTTATCTGAGTTTTATAGTGTCTAAATAATGGTATATAATTTTATGAATTTGTTTAGTTTAAGTATAAAAAGATTTTAAGAAGCAAACAAATCATGATTTATAATATTCTGCTGTTCAAATTACACCGCGTAAAAACTAAATGAAACAAAATCAAAATCAGGATGAGTCTTGTCTCCTCTGGAAGCCCAAATAAACTTGATAAATCCCTCCCTCTCCCGGCCGGAGAGAGAGAGAGGACACTGGAGGTGGAGGGGACGCCGTGACCGCTGTTGGAGAGAACGCCGGAGAGAGTGGAGGGCCGCTGCTGGGCTACTATAGGCAGACGATACGTCGAAGAGAGAGGAGGGCTATTGTAGGTGGACGACAAGCCGGAGAGAGAGAGGACATCGGAGGTGGAGGGGACGTCGCGACCACGGCTAAAAGGGGGAGAGAGAGAGAGAGGGTTGCTGCTGGACGGACACCAAAGGTGGAAGGGGAGAGAGAGAGAGCTGCTGGAATGAGAGTGACAGAGAGAAAGAGGTGCGTGAGAGAGTGAGAGAAAAAGTGTTTGGGCAGACAGGCTACTACATTGGGCCACGTAAAATTAATTAAATATTTTCTCCTCACTGTCTCTAAGAACTCTCCTCACTGCCTTTTAAGTTAACAGTGGATGACAGTGGGTAAAGTTACCCCAAGTTAAATGGGGTGCACAAAATTGCACTCCCATGGTCTTGGAGAGTGATAGAAAGGTGGTGGTTTTTCCCTCGGTATTGGTTTGCAGGGCCCAGTTGCCACGCCTTGACTCCATGGTCTTGGAGAGTGATAGAAAGGTGGTGGCTTTTCCCTCGGTATTGGTTTGCAGGGCCCAGTTGCCACGACTTGACTCCATGGTCTTGGAGAGTGATAGAAAGGTGGTGGCTTTTCCCTCGGTATTGGTTTGCAGGGCCCAGTTGCCACGACTTGACTCCATGGTCTTGGTCGATTAAGTCTTCTTAACACTAACTGTGGTTATCTATCTTTCTGTCATCGCAAAATTCCACATCTTTCTCATTGACCAATTAATAACAGCTAGCTAGCAACGGTACATATTTCCAAATCATAAAATTGAGGTTGAGAATAACTAGAAACACCTCAGCATTGAAGTAAGCCTCAACTATATATTAATAATAAAAATAATTTGTACTCATATAAACCTAACAGAGATATCAGAAACAAAAAAGTCATCAAAGTGAAACAATCGAGAAGAACTTCAATAACAAAAACTTATCCAAATCATCATTAAAATAATAATTAATTAATTATTAGAAATGTAAACTCTCTTCACATCACGATGGAAGATGCGAGTGTGATCTATAATGCCCACTCACCACAACTTGAGCCTATGGCAAGGTTTGAGGTTGAATATTTCTTAGTCTTTCTAGCATAAATGTGGCTATGTATGTGTATATATATCATTTAAAAAAGGTTAAATTGATATTTTTATTTTTGTACTTTTATTTTTGTTCTTATGGTTATTTGAACTTTTTATTATTTCTATTATACTCTTGTAGCTATATTTTTGAGTTAATTGAAATCATATATTTTGATATTTTTTTCATGTGATAATTCGAATATTTAATTTTGTTATTTTGATTACATTCTTGTACTTGTATTTTTGTGTTAATTTAATTCTTATACTTTGATGTGTAAAAAAATAGGTGAGGGTTAAATTAACTCATCTTTTTTTTTTTTTTATACATCAAAGTACAATGGTTAAATTAACTAAAAAATGCTAGTATATGGGTGTAATCGAAATAATGAGAAGCTCAAGTTGCTATACAAAAATATATATATATATATAGAATTAAATTAATTTAAAAATATAAATTTAGGGATATAATTAAAATAATAAAAAATTTAAGTAGGGAGACAAAAATATGAGTTTCGACTTTAAAAAATTCAACATCTAGGCCATGGGCCAACTAACAGCTGGCAAGGGTACGTATTGCCAGCTACTGGTGATTGATCAATAACGACATGCATTAACTTTTGGAAAAAGACTTGTTACACCCGGTAGCTAAATTATTTCAGATGACAAAATCTGTTAAGTTACTAGATTTTATACACCGGGCTTTGTGTTTACAAATAGGAATAGGCACTGGCACCATACCATGATTCTTCTTTCACCGGTATAAACATCATAATGGAACATATTTAAACCTTTAGTAAATGAGTATGTAAATAATGGGTCCATCACTGTATTGGTCTCCTCCACCCATTCACTCATCCTCTTTTATGATATAAAACAAATATATTACAATAATTTATATCCCATATGTTAATAATAACAATTTGAACTCATCTTTTCTTGGAATTGTTGGTCATGGTATGGCGGCAAACAATCGTCGTTATCGCGATGACATGCTATGGCGGCAAGCTCATTTGTGTCTCCTTTCATTTAACCTTTGATTGATATGTGAAATCATTTTCCTAGTTGATGTTTCTAGGAAGATAGGCCATGTCCTCTAGATTCGAGATTTTTATGCCATGATTTCTTCATTATTTTTAATCTATTTTGAGTTTTTAATTTCTTAAAATAGTGAAAATGTATTTACTTTTATATTTTTAAAAAATATTTTTGAAAACAATTTTTTCAAAAAAAAAACCTAAAACAACAAAAAGTTATTTTGGCTATTTTAAGCCAAAACACTCCTAAAATCTCTAAATGCGAAAAACAACCTTCAGTCTGCTATCACTTTTCACAGGCTCGCGACCCTCGCACCATCATTGCCCGACACTTGGCTTGTTGGGTCGCACATTGTCGCTAGTCTCCCGCGATTATCGTCTTCGCCACTTGCTTCCGCCACAGCCATGCTTGTATGTGGCCTCTCCGTCCACTATAAGAAAAATAGATTTTAGTGACGAAATTTTGTGACAGAATTATTTCGTTGCAAATTAAAGACAGAATTTTTGTCACTAATTTTTTAAATATTTTTTAATTTAGCAACGGAATTAGCAATAGAAAATCCGTTACTAAATTTAGAGATAGAAATCCCGTAGCTAAAAAATTAAAAAAATAAATAAATAATTCAAATTTAGCGACGGAATCAACCCCGTCGCTAAAAAATAAAAAAAAATAAATAAAAAAATTAAAATTTAGCGACGGGATTAACCTCATTGCTCAAAAATAAAAATAAATAAATAAAATTAAATTAAAAAATTAAAATTTAGCGAAGGGGTCAACACCGTCACTAAAAAATAAAAAAAATAAAATTAAAAAATTAAAATTTAGTGATGGGGCCAACCCCGTCGCTAAAAAAAAAAAATTAAAATTTAGCAACGGGTCGACCTCATCGCTAAAAAATAAAAAATAAATAAATAAATAATTCAAATTTAGAGTCGGGTCCAAACCTGTCGCTAAAAAATAAAAAAAATAAAAAATTAAAATTTAGCGACGGGGTACACTTCGTGACTAAAAAATAAAAAAAAATAAAATTAAATAAAAAAATTAAAATTTAGCAACGAGTGACCCATCCCTAAAAAATAAAAAAATTAAAATTAAAATTTAGCGCATTAAAAAATTAAATAAAAAATTAAAATTTAACGACGGGGTCAGCTCTGTCACTAAAAATTAAAATTTAGCGACAGGGTCAACTCATTGCTAAAAAATAAAAAAATTTAAATAAAAAATTAAAAATTTTACATTTAAAAATATCATAATAATTTTTACTAGCATTAATATTAGTAAAAATTAAACTAATAATTTTTTAAATATATTACAAATTAAAATCAAAATAAAAATATAATTTTTCACTGCTAATATAATAATTAATAAACTTTTATTTGAATTAATACAAAATAAAAATAAAATTAATACTGATTTTCCTTTACTAACAATAATACTAAAATTAATATCATTAAATAAGTTTGAGAAATTTTGGTGTATAAATATAATTCTAAAATATTTGAATTAGAATACTATAAATATATTTTATATACATCAATAAATAAGAAGGCTTCCGGATTGGCTGGCTCGCACGCGGAACTTGCTAATGAAAGGTTGGGGGTTCGAATCCGGTAGAGACTTGAGATAATAGTTGGGAGTAATATCCCAGCGTTGTCACATGGCAAGTAGAGGCGCAGCCATGTGGCACACATGAGGGGAGGCCGGGGCCTGGTGCACGTTGAATTTTGAATTTTGGGGTTCAATTTAGCGACGAAATTAGGGAAAATAAAAATTAAATTAAATAAAAAAATTAAAATTTAGCGACGAGGTCAATCCCGTCGCTAAAAAATAAAAAAAAACTAAATAAAAAATTTAGCAATGGGATCAACCATGTGGCTAAAAAATAAAAAAAATTAAAATTTAGCGACGGACTCAACCTCGTCCCTAAAAAATAAAAAAATTAAAATTTAGCGACGAGCTCAACCCCATCGCTAATTCCATTATTGATTAGCGATGGGTACAAGCCTCGTCGCTAATTCCGTCGCTAAAAAAATCCCATTGTTAAATTTCAACGACACCCTTTTTAGCAACAGAAAGGTACTAGTCAGTAAATCTATTGCTAAAAAATTTAGCGATAGATTTTGATGTTTTAGCGATGGAATTTTCTGTCGCTAAAACGTTAATTTTTTGTAATGGTCACTGCCCACTGTCTCTTTAACAGTCTTGGTTGTCGGCGGCCTTGCTTTGTCCTCGGCTGCAGTTTTCTACGATCGAGCATCCCCGTTGATCTTACTACTATCATCGTCAACAATCTCCTGCGACGGTCATCTCCTGCTTTTTCCTCCATGGCTTTTAGGCTTTCCTCTCCTCCAACCAAGTTTCTAGAAGCTTGTATTATAATGTAATATAATATGTATATATATATATATATGGCTTTCGGACTTTCACTTTCTTATTTTTTTGCCAAGTCAATTTATTTATTTTGAATTTTATTTTTGTAATAGGAAAAAAATGTTACAAGATTTATCAATTTTAAAATGTATATATTTCTTAAAAATATATTAGCATTAAATAGTTCTAATTTACTAAATAATTAAATTTATTGAATAAAATATCATAAATAAATTATTCTCAAAATTTCAAACAAAACGCATTTTTTAGTTTTTTGTTTTGAGAAATAGTTTTTTCAGAATAACAAACTAAACGCGTTTTCAATTTTTTGAAAATAGACCACAAAAATTGAAAATAAATTCAAAACTCAAAACTAAAAATTGAAACATAAAGAGAATAAGTCCTTATTTTTTGGTATAAATTTTGATGATTAAATTAGTGTTTTTAATAGATAAATCGAGCAAAGGAACAAGTTGAGGAGTTAATGCATATTTATTGTCAAATAATTGAGAACCCTTATAGCTCGTATGGGAGATGGTTTAAATATGATTTTCATTGGAAACCTTATTTTGGATATGATCGGACATGGTTTATATATGATGTTAGGGGTTTGAGACATGCTAGTTGGGCCATGCTCATTAATGGTTAGGGTATTAAATCTCGTCATAAGATGGGTTCGGATGCCTTCTATGTGCCCTTTAAGTTAGCTTATTAGAAAAAATTGTGCCACATGTCAATTTACTCTTGGTCCACGTGTCTTGTTTGAATTGGCGGTCCACGTATTACTTCTACATTGGCTAGCAGGCTAATTATTTACCTAATCTTTTATACCATGAAATTTCATTTCTTGATTAATTATTCTAGAAAATTAAATGAACAAAAGTTATATATATTGATGATATCCATTGTGTGTGTATATATATATATATACACTAAATTTTGGAAATGTTAACTGGACACTAAATTTTAATATTTGAGGTGACAATATACATTAATGTATTATACATTTGCTTTAATATGATACATATATAATACAATACATTAATCAACGAGTGTCATTTCAAATATCAAAATTTAATGTGCAAATAGCATTTTCGATATACATATACATATATATATGTGTAGATACAGTAATGGTTTACGTGTCTACATGAGCTTGTTAATGTTAAATATTGCTGGCGATGACTAATGCATGCAAAATGGTCATGGTTGGCTCTAATTTCTTTCCCTGAAGTGAAGGAAGAACGTTATTACCAATTACCAAAGACCCTATACAACAAATTCAGTCCAGTCTAAAGAGATGTAACATCAAAATATAACAAATGCATTTATACATTTATACAAATTAAATATTTAACATCAAAATATTGGAAATCTTTAACATCATGCACTTGAACATCAAAATATTGGAAATCTTTCTTTGAAGATTCCAAGTCTTTCCAGTCCAGTTGGAAATCTTGGAAATATTGGAAATCTTTTAACATCAAAATATTGGAAATCTTTCTTTGAAGATTCCAAGTCTTTCCAGTCCAGTTGGTGGGCAATATTAAATGCATTTATTAGCTTTATACAGTTTGGATCTATAAATACCACACCATGCACTTGAACTCGTCATCCTCCAAGCCGCCGCCGCCACCGTTCTCTTAGATCAAACAGTTAAAAGAGTAATGTCATATTCCCAAGCAATTAGTTCACTTTCCATGCATCTTGCGGCCGCCATGGCTCTTCTTGTATTGGCCTCCTCTTCCTATTCTACTGCTGCTTCTCTGTCCAATGATGAAGCAGCGGCTCTGTTGAGATGGAAAGCCAGCCTTGAAAACCAAAGCCAATCTCTGCTGCCATCATGGGACGTTGGAAGCAACCAATCTTATTGTAATTGGACTGGAATTGCTTGCGACAACACTACCAGCATCAACCACATTAACCTTAACAGCGTAGGCTTGACAGGTACACTTTTCAGTTTTAGCTTCTCCTCCTTCCCCCATCTTCTCCTATTTCAGCTTCATAACAACTCATTCTACGGGCCTATTCCTGCACAGATTGGTAATCTTTCGAAACTCTATTATATTGACTTTTCCGAAAATAATTTTATTGGAAAAATTCCATCAGAATTAGGGAGCTTACGAAACCTACAAAGTCTCTATCTTTATGAAAACAACCTTTCGGGATCAATTCCTCAAGAACTTGGGATGTTGACTTTGGTTTGGGATCTTCAGCTCTCAATAAACAATCTCACAGGCCTAATTCCAACTTCAATTTGGAATTTAACCAACTTAGTCCGTTTAAAACTTGGTGATAACCATCTTTCAGGTTCAATCCCAACTTCGATTGGAAATTTAACAAACTTAACTAATCTTCACCTTTTCAATAACCATCTTTCGGGACCAATCCCTCATTCGTTAGGAAATTTGAATTCCCTTACTGAACTGACCTTGTTCGATAATAAACTTAGTGGCCCTATTCCTTTAGAATTAGCAAATCTTACACATTTACAGGCATTCTTCATAAACGATAACAAGCTCAGTGGTCGTCTACCTCAAAATCTATGCCTAGATGGATCACTCATAGCTCTTGGTGCATCAAACAACAGTTTAACAGGCAACATCCCCAAAAGCTTGCGAAACTGCAATAGCTTGATTCGAGTTAGGCTTGAGAACAACCGACTAGAGGGCAATTTACAGGAGGAGTTTGGTGTACTACCAAGCTTGGAATACATGGATTTAGGTTATAATCGTTTCAGAGGCAAGCTTTCTGAAAAATGGGGGCAGTCCAGGAATTTGACTAAGCTAGTGATCTCCAATAATCAACTCACTGGAAACATACCGCCTGACTTTGCTGAGGCAACTAAGTTACAGTTTCTTGACCTCTCTTCAAACCATCTAGTAGGGGAGATCCCAAAGAATTTGAGGGAATTGGGCTTACTATTCGACCTTAATTTGAGTAATAACGAGCTTTCAGGCAATATCCCAACAGAAATATTTGGTACCCAATCCAGTTTAGAAAAGCTTGATCTAGCAGCAAACAACCTTACTAGTTCAATTCCAAGGGAGATAGCAAACTGTGAAAAGTTACGAAACTTGAATTTGGGTGAGAATCGACTCACAGGTGGTATTCCTTTTGAGATAGAAAAATTACAATCTCTTCAAAGCCTTGATCTTGGAGACAACAAATTAATGGGTGAAATACCATTTCAGCTTGGGAAAATGCCAAGGTTGGAGAAATTGAATCTCTCCCACAACATGCTTTCTGGTTCCATCCCTTCCTCTTTTGAAGATCAGCCAACAAGTTTGACATCTATTGATATATCTTACAATAACTTGAAAGGTCCTCTACCAAACAACAAGGCTTTCGAAGCATACAGTGGTAACGACGGTTTGTGTGGCAATCAGACGGGCTTGATACCCTGCTCATCACCCAAAGTGAAGAACAATGCTGATAAATCCAGAACAAAAACCAAATTTGTTCTTCTTGTGGTAGTTCCTTTGGTAGGGACTCTATTTCTTTTACTTGTAGTTGTTGGGATCTTTCAATTTTTGAGCAAAAGAGTACTATTGAAAGCAAAAAGTGAGATCCAAGTTGTACAAAATGAAAATTTATTTGAAATATGGAGCTATGATGGGAAAATAGTGTACAAAAACATCATAGAAGCAACAGAGGACTTCAATGAGAAATATTGCATCGGACGAGGAGGATATGGCACTGTTTATAAAGCTAAGTTTTCGAGTGGTTTAGTTGTTGCTGTGAAGAAGACCCATCCTTCCCAAGACGACAATTTGGTTGATTTAAAATGCTTTAGGAGTGAGATTCGTGCACTAACAGAGGTACAACATCGTAACATCATAAAGCTTTATGGTTTTTGTTCAGATTCACATCGTTCATTTTTGGTTTATGAGTTCTTAGAACGAGGTAGCTTGGAGAATAAGCTCAGGAATGAGGAAGAAGCATTGACGTTTGATTGGGGCAAAAGAATGAATGCTATCAAAGGTGTTGCGAGTGGTTTGTGTTATATGCACCATGAATGTTCACACTCAATCATCCACAGAGACATATCAAGTAAGAATATTTTGTTTGATTCAGAATGTGTTGCTCACATATCTGATTTTGGCACTGCTAGACTCTTAAACCTCCACTCCTCCAATTGGACTTCATTTGTTGGGACCTTTGGATATGCCGCTCCAGGTATGATTGTTATTTTTTCCTAATCATAATGTCTGCTACTTAATTATAGACATTTTTTGATTAACTTAAATATTATTTATAGTATAAGTTTGGTATAAATGAAGATTTTCTTATCTATATTAAAGATTGAGTTAAAACAAACTTGAGGTAGGCACTTTTTATCACCTTCTCTAGTCTATTAATTGGATGCTTACTAGTTAACAACACCTTATTATCTTTAGCTACCATGTCATAAATATATTTGAACTATTAATATTTTCATTTGCCCTTTGTTTCTTTTCTCTCTCTCTCTTCTAATATTTACCTCTTGTCTTTTAACCTTGTTTTGTAGAACTTGCTTATACAATGGAAGTGAATGCAAAGTTGGATGTTTATAGTTTTGGGATTTTAACATTAGAGGTGTTAATGGGAAAACACCCATGTGATCTTATCTCATATCTTTCCTCTTCGTGTTCCTCATCTTTCTCATCATTGCCTTCCACTTTCTATGGCATATTATTGAAAGATGTATTAGACAATCGCCTCCCACCACCAGATGATCAAGTAGTCGAGGAAATTGTGATTACCACAAAGTTAGCACTTGCTTGCGTTAACACCGATCCACATCTCCGACCATCTATGAAGCAAGTTTCTATGGAACTATCAAAACTGAGGCCATTTTCAGAGAGTTCATTCCACACAATTACTTTAGGTCAACTCCTTGATATCAACTGTATTTAGTTATCTTTGTTTCTTTTTAAGGTTTGATATAGTCTCTAGATATATCTATCATATCCTATAGTTTTTACTTAAATGTATTTTTTCTTATAGTTTAATAGCTAGAAAAATTTTTAAAGAAGCTAGACTTCTTTTTTCCTTGTAATCTTTTTTTTGGGGGAATTATGAGACTAAATATTAGATATTCACTATTTAAACATGAAAATGGTTGGATATTATTAGTTAAGTTTAAAAATATTTGAAAAGTTCCCATTATATATTGCTCCAATACCACTTATTAGGAAATAAATCAAATATAGAAATAAATTTTGTAACATTTATAAAAGATTAAAATTAGACGCACAGATATAGCGTAATTTAATAATATTAATGAATCACAAAAAAGTGATACTCTTACTTGAAATTTTACAATCTCACTAGATTCTTTAATACTCCAAATGTGTACGTTCTAAACAGTCAAATATATTATTATATTTACAGAAAAAAGAAATGTTATAGAAATTCTAAACTTAGTTTTATATTGGATATAGGATTTATATCTCTATCATACTTTTGGTCAGATTTTTTAAATTTTAATTCAAGATATATATATATATATATAGTAAGAAAGACGACATGTGCTTCAATAATTAATTTTAATTTTTTTTAAGATCTATATTAAAAGTAAAACGCCCCGTTTTAGAATATGACCAAAAGAACAGGAAAAAAAAAAGACTTTGACTCAAAATCATTATGTCAATATAGAATTTTTTTTTTTAAAATTCTTAAAAGAATATATGGTGCAAGTATTTCTTGCTCTACTTCTTATAGACTGAGTTCAACTCGGCAAGCCAACACAATCGCATAAAACCCAATAGACCTCGAACTGAGTTCATCAAAACGAGCTCATACATTACCTGTAATACCCCACTCCCACCTATAGGGGTTACTCATAAATAATCAGCTTACTATTCGCACGCTAGGGCAAAGATGAAGAGACGACTTCGTTTCAATGAGAAACGACCTAGGTGGGAACTAGGCTTTGCCCTCCCTTTGCTCCACTAAAGGATCCGAGAAATATCGAAACGACCTCGCAAAAAAAAAACCCGAAATCTCGCACAGTGTCACCCCTTCTCAAGCTCTTAATGAAGAGCTAAGGATGACTTCCCAGGATTCGACAAAATTAACTAACTCACTTGCTTCATATAAATTATGGCATAAGGCCTTAATTATAAGAAAATAATTTTTCTTTATCTCAACTATTAACCCATTTATCTCACTTCCAAATCCTTTAGAAAATATTTGGATTAATATTTCTTTGAAAAAATTTAATAAAATTTTTCTTATCAAATCTCCATTGATTTTTCTTTTTAATTATTTCAAAATACCTCAAATTTCCAACCCTTAAAAAATAAATTTTTGAAATACAAACATCAAGCATCCTCATCCATTTTTCAAAATTTAAGGAAAATACTCCCTTATTTACTTTCCAAAATATAGGAATTTTTCCACAATTGTCTCAAAATTTATATTAATTTAATAATTAATTTGGAGGCTTAAATACTTATTTATTTATTTATTTAAACATACTTTTATTTATGAAATTCCCAAATTAGCATTTATAATTAAATAAACAAAAGGAAAAAAATAATAAATTATTTTTTTTAAAAAAAAAAACAACAATAGGGGGCAACGGCAGCCCAACTGTGCCCTCACGCCTGCTGCACGTGGCCGCGCCTGCCGCGCGCCCAACTTGTTGCCACTCCCATTTTCTAAAAAATATATATATATATATATATATATTTCCTTTTAAACTCAAATTTTCCAGAATACTTAGATACATCAAATGCCTTCCAAAACATCCAAATTTGCCACTATTCATCCACATTAAACATACATACATAAAAGCTAATTAAATACATCCATACACTAGCACATACATTCTTCTTGCTCCACCTCCTTCAACCTTCCAAAACTCTTTTTCCTTTAGAAGATTCCCCACCTACATAGAGGTTAAAGGACCTTATAAGCCATTGCTCAGTAAGGGTGCTATGCAAAAGTAAATGTAACATGAGCAAAACATGTAATGTAAATGCAATGCATATAATGGGTAATCCTCCATACCCTCATAACCTTCATAGGTTAAGGCACCAACCAACCCCTCCTTCATCACTAGTCTTCCATATGGCCATAGGTACACTAGAACACACATCATGCAAATATGATCATTACATGCAACTGATACAAAACAATTACAAATACAAGCAAACCCCACCACCTAGGGTCATCCCTTACCTCTATTTCCTTGAAACTTCAAGACTTCACTTGCCAAGACTCTCTTTGGCTTTCAACCACCTTAAGAAAAGAATTCTTAAAGCATTAAATGATCTTGAAGACTAGAGAAATGAAGACTTTCTTTCTTTCTAGAAAAGATATAGATCAAAGCTTACCTTCCTCTCCTTTGGAAGCTCACAAGAGAACTCTCCTTTGTTCTCTAACTTCTGCCACCAAGCAAAACTTCCTCTTAGAGATTTTTTCTTCCTTATATATAATGTCTTGACATATCATAAGTTCAAGACTAATTTCTAGCCCTTGATTAATTTTTTGAAGAACAAATCCTAACCCTTGAAACTAGCACAATCCTTGTGCTTTTGATAAACTTAATCCTAGCCTTTGATTTAGAAAGAACTAATCTTTATTCTCTAGAAAAACACAATTCTTGCCATCTAGCCTCTTTAAATATCCACCCTTGATGATAAATTAGATATTTATTAATTTGTAAATTTGGTAATCATGCCACTTTCAAGAATCAATTGTAGCCATTAGATCTTGATCCTTTCCAAGCTAAATCCTCAACCATTGGATTAAAGCTCCAATTCCCATAATTCTCCAATTTTTAAAATTAAGAAATATTGACTAATTTCAAGATTGACTAATATCCAATTTTCTTTAATTACTTTAATGATGACTCTCATTTAATACTTAAGAAGCTATTTCCCTTTTCTTTTTGACTAACTTTTAATCTCACTCTTGCTTCACAAGATCATGCCAAGTGTCCCACTTACACTTAATCCAACTAATTTCTTATTCCCATATTTAATTAAATCCCTTCCATGAGATCTTGCCAAGTGTCACCAATCTACCTTACTTGGCTTCCATTTTAATTCTTCATTTTCCATTCATTTCCCATGCATTTAAACAATAATTAATTTCTCCCAAAATCAATTTTCTAATATAAAATTATTTTCTCCACCAAAAATAATTTACCTTTTATGGGACAAGACTCCAAATTACCATTTTACCCTTCTTAAGGGATCCTATATATTATGTGCTTTCTCTTTGATTCAAAGGCAATTATGAAAATTTTCATATACCATTATTCTCTTAATTGACAATTTTATCATGACTCATCAAGGGTATTACATTTCACCCCTCTTAAAAGAATTTCGTCCTCGAAATTTCACTTTCATTAATAAAATTGGTCAATACATCAAAGCTACTCTTCCACTACATCAACAAATAATTCAGGAAATTAGGGCCTTAAATCTTCTTCTAGCTCCCACGTTGCTTCCCGATCAGAGTGGTAGTTCCACTGAACTTTAACTAGCGGAATTGATTTGCTCCTCAACCTTTTCACCTTGCGATCCAAGATTTTCATTGGCCTCTCAATATAGGTTAGGTTTTGACGAACCTCAACCTCTTCCTCTGGGACTTCCATTCTTGGATCCAGCAAGTACTTCTGCAATTGAGAAACATGGAACACGTCATGAAATCCAGCTAATTCGTTTGGCAAGGCCAATCCATAGGCCAAAGGACCCACTCGTTCAATGATCCTGTACGGTCCCATAAACCTCGGATTAAGCTTCGCTTGCTTTTGATTCCTCATTAATGGTCTTTGTGGTGAAATCCGAAGAAATACTCTATCCCCTTCTTGAAACTCTAAATCCCGAGTGCAGTGATCCGCATAGTACTTTTGGCGATCTTGAGCAATCTTCATACACCTTCTCGCCACATCAATCTTCTCAGAGGCTTGCTACACTAATTCAGTCCTGGCCAACTGCCTTTCGCCCACCTCAAGCCAGCACAAAGGCGATCTGCATCACCTGCCATATAACGCTTCATATGACGCCATGCCAATGCTACTTTGATAGCTGTTATTATATGAGAACTCCACCAACGGCAAGTACTCATCCCAACTTCCTCCAAATTCCAGGACACATGCCCGTAACATGTCTTCCAAAACCTAGTTCACCCGCTCTATCTGACCGTCTGTCTGGGGGTGATATGCAGTACTAAAATTCAATCTCGTTCCCAATTCATCTTGCAAACACGTCCAAAATCTCGACAAAAATTTTGAATCTCTATTAGACACAATGCTGACTGGGGTCCCGTGCAGTCGCACAATTTCCTTGACATAAATCCATAACAGTTCTTCCACACCTTGACCAGTTCGAACAGGTATAAAATGAGCCGATTTTGTTAGCCTGTCGACCACAACCCATATCGAGTCTTTCTTCCTTGTTGTCCTAGGAAATCCCACGATTAAATCCATAGAGATGTGCTCCCACTTCCATTCTGGAATCTCTAACGGTCGCAACAACCCCGCTGGTCGCTGATGCTCTATCTTAATACACTGGCAAGCGTTACACTTGGCTACGTACTGAGCCACACTCCGCTTCATTCCAGGCCACCAATGAACTTCTCTCAAGTCCTTATACATCTTGTTTGCCCCTAGATGAACAGTGTACTTTGATTGATGCACTTCATCTAGAATCCTTTGCCTTAATTCTTTATTATTAGGAATATAAATTCACCCGTTCATCCTCAAGATTCCATCTCTGTACTCAAAACCTATCTTCATTGGCTGACCCTTCTCATCCACCCATTGGCGAAGCCTCCGATCCTCCCCGGTAGCCTGACGTATCTCCTCATACTATCCTGGCTGAATTTGTAGACTAGCCACCATGGACATACCATTCCCAGGCACTACACCCACCGTTAGGCTACTTAACACCTCTATTAGCTGCCATTCCCGCATCATCATCTTGGCCGCGACTCCAAGATCCCTACGACTAAGGGCATTTGACACAACATTCGTTTGCCCTGGATGATAATGGATGGTGCAATCGTAGTCCTTCAAGAACTTCATCCATCGACGTTGTCTCATGTTCAGCTCCTTTTGGGAGAAGATATATTTTAAGCTTTTATGATCGGTATATATCTCAAATTTCTCACCATACAAATAATGTCACCAAATCTTCAAGGCGTGGATAACTGCAACCAATTCCAAATCATAGACCAGGTAGTTCTTCTCATGAGGTCGTAATTGATGCGACCCATAAGCAATCACTTTACCATGCTGCATCAACACGCAGCCTAATCTAGATCCCGAAGCATCACTGTAGACCACGAATCCTCCAGACCCTTCAGGTAGGGTTAAAATCGGCCTTATGGTTAACCTCTTCTTAAGTTCCTCAAAACTTTGCTCACATTTTCCATCCCATAAGAACTTTACATTCTTTTGAGTCAAACGTGTCAATGGCAGAGCAATTTTTGAAAATCCTTCAACGAATTGTCAATAGTATCCTGCTAACCCCAGAAAACTTCTCACCTTGAACACTGACCTCGGTCGGTGCCAGTTTTTAATGGCCTCTATCTTGGATGGATCCACTGATACACTGTTACTCGAAATTACATGGCCAAGAAATGCTACTTCCCTTAGCCAGAAGCTACATTTGGAAAATTTGGCATACAACCTTTTGTTACACAACCTTTCTAGCACCAACCTCAAATGCTCACAGTGCTCCGCCTCACTAGCTGAGTACACCAAGATATCATCGATAAAGACGATCACAAACTGGTCTAGAAATGATTTAAACACTCTATTCATGAGATCCATAAAAGTTGCAGGGGCATTCGTTAACCCAAACGGCATCACCAAAAATTCAAAGTGTCCATATCGACATTGAAATGTCGTCTTGGGTATACACTCACTTTTAACTTTCAGTTGATAGTACCCCAAGTGCAGATCAATTTTTGAAAATATTCTGGTGCCTTTCAATTGATCAAATAACTCTCCAATTATGGGTAATGGGTACTTATTTTTCACTGTCACTTTATTGAACGCTCGAAAATCGATACACAATCGCAAACTGCCATCTTTCTTCTTTACAAACAAAACTGGAGCTCCCCATGGGGAAATACTTGGTCAAATAAATCCTTTATCCACCAAATCTTGAAGTTGTACCTTAAGCTCCCTCAACTCAGTCGGGGCTATGCGATAAGTGGGTATAGAAATTGGTGTTGTTCCCGGCAACAGTTCAATGGCAAACTCCACTTCTCGATCTAGAGGTAGCTTTGATAAGTCTTTTGGAAAAACATCCAAGAACTCCTTCACTACTTCTACATCCTCCAGCTTCTTTTCTGACTTATCGTCGACCACCATAACATGAGCTATAAATCCATATGCTCCTTTTTTCAACCATTTGGATGCCGTCAAGGCTGATACCAATTTCAACGGCCAACCAAACCGTGGTCCCTTAAACTTCACCACATTTCCCCCCGGACATCCTAATTCCACTGTCTTTTCCAAACAGTCCATACTGGCACAATATCGAGAAAGAAAATCCATACCTAGGATGATGTCGAAATCATGCATCTCCATAAGTATCAGATCTATCTCAAATTTCTCGTCCTCAATATCCACCTCACAATCTCGGACTATTAAATTAGTTTCCACAGTCTCCCCAATTGGAGACTGAATCCTAACTCCATACCCTATTGTTGAGGGTTCAAGACCCAAACTCCTAGCAGACTCATTTGCTATGAATGAATGAGTGGCACCAGGGTCCAAGAATGCAGGCACAGGAGTAGTGTGGATAAAAAGTGTACCTTCCACCACGCTCGGGTCGATATCCGCTTCTGCCTTTGTTAGGTAAAACACTCGAGCTAGTTGTGGACCTGATTTTCCTTCTGGCTTCTTTCCTTGGTCAGACTTGCCTTCCTGGGGGCAGTTCCATGCATAATGTCCCCGCTGTTTACAAGCATAGCATGTCACCTCCTTTTTGGGCGCTTCCTCAATCTTCAACGTTTTCCTCGAATGGCAGTCTCTTGCAAAATGTTCAGTTTCTCCACAAACAAAGCAACCTGCTCCCTTGCTTTTGGTCCCACACTTATTGCCAGCATGTCTTTTCTGGCACTTCTTACAATACCTTTCCTTTTTAAATTTGGCTCATTCCGACTTCTTGAATTGGGCTATTTGAGGGTTTGTTAACTTGTCTTTGTTCTCCACTTCTTTTTTCGAATCACTACGGAGCTTCAGTTCTCCTTGAGCCATCATGTTCCGCTCAATGGTAATGGCATTCTCAACTGCATCTTCAAATGTGCGAATGTTCCATGCGTACAGAATTTTCTTAACTTCCTTTCTGAGTCCTTGGAAAAACTTCTAGGCCTTCTCAAAATCGTTAGTGGTGTACACGGGTACATATTTTATCAACTTGGAAAACTTGGCTTCGTACTGTACCACGGACATATCATCTGACTGGGTCAACTTCAAGAACTCTTGCTTTTTCACCTCTCTCCAGTACTCGAGAAAGTATTTATCATTAAATGCAATCTTAAATTGCTCCCAAGTAATAGGCGTCACCCGCACATCCCTATTTTCTTTAACGGTATTTCGAGTCCTTAAGACTCCTGACATAGACTTCCACCAAATAGCTACTTCCTCTTCTAACAAAAATGTTGCACATCTTACCCAGTGCTCTTCAGGGCATTCTAAGTGTTCCAGCAACTTTTCTATTTGTCCCGATTTTCATTTAAGAGAACATAGTCTTAATTTTTCCAACTTCCTACGCTTGTCTCTGTGCATGTGCCCTTTGTAGGATGACTTTATTGTTTGTGGATCTTTGTTGTCCTCAAACAAAACAAAACAAAAAAATGAAAAAGAAAAGAAACATAAACTTATTAAAAGTAATTATCACAAACACTATGAGATTGATGAGAGTTTCAAGACCAATTACCACCCACTTCAAATAATGGTCATGCTCTCAGCTAGTTCTTCTCAATTTTGAAATATTCTTAGGAATCCTCTAAGATGAGCTTGTATGGGCTTGTTATACCTACGAAAAGAGGGCAAGGCTCGATCTCGCAATAGATCATTTGAAACTTAACTCAGTCACTATACTCAAGCTAAATGACACAGTAATGATGCAATTAATGCATAATTAATGAGGTACATAATTAGTGAAAAAATCTTCCTTTATATAAGCTTGTTAAGGATTCGGTAAAAACCTAGATTATGCCATGTAAATAGTCAAATTTGATCCCTTGGATGAGTTTGGTGAGCCGACAATATAATATAAGCGTAGGCTTAAGCTCGGGCCTTTTTTTATCTTTCAATCTTGGATAAACCTATTCTAGATTTAGGCCCAAATTTTTAGGCCTAATCTTCTTAGGCTTTAAATCTAAGTTGTTGGTTTAGATCTCTCCTAATTACCCAATATAACATCTCACTAATGCAGTCATAATTCTCCCCATCGTGCTCATGTAACATCAACACAAAATTTAAATATTTGTATTCCATTAATAAAGAATATGTATTACACCAACAATTCTCGCTCTCATACTCATGTTATATCGACACAAAATTTAGATATTTATATCCCATTAATAAAGAATGAGTACTACACTAACAATTCTCCTCTCCTACTTATGTTATATAGACAAGGTTTAGATATTTGTATCCCATTAATAAAGAATGGGTATCACACCAACAATTCTCCCACTCCTGCTCATATTATATCATATTATATCGACACAAAATTTTGATATTTTGTATGATCTTCAATGCTAAATATTACCCAAAATCTTAAAATTCTATATTGAAATAATATTTTTGATTTATTTATTTCTTGTTCTTACTCTATAGCTTACGCTAGGGTATACCCTGAACAACCACAAATGAAACTAAAAACACAATTGAAAAAACACAAAAATTATTATGAAATTGTGTGTCATGACATTTTGTGAGGGTTGTTTGTCAGTATATCATTTCCCTAAAGAACAAGTATTTTTTGTTATTTTAATTTAACTTTTTCTTTAAGACACAAAATGAAGGGTTTTAAAGAAAAAAAATTAATCATATGGCCTTCTATAGATATTTTTAAACCACAAAAGGGTTACGAGCAATTCACTTGCCCTAATTTTATTTGTATAAAATTGACCATAATTGTAAGTTTATTCATTCATTTGACCACAAAAAAGAAGTCTATATAAATTGATCAAAGTGTGTTAAGTTTATGTATCAAAAGTGACCATTAGCCCAATATCCTAACTCAGATCCATTTCAATTGGTCCTCTTTCACTAATCCACCTTTTTATTCAACCATTTTGCGTGATCGACTTCCCTTATTCCCTATACCTTTTGTTTTTTATTCCTAACATTTTCCCTCACCTAGTCCCCCTCTCTTTTGTCTTTTGATTTGCTCCCAACTTGTTATGTAATACCCCATGTTTAGATAAGATTGCCACGTAATTTTAATGAGTTTAGAACACCAAAAAATTGACTTAATAGCAATTATAAGTACTGAAATCAACTACAGGGAATGCCTTGGAGTGAAATTGTCTAAAGAAAATTATATGGTCTCGACGAGCGTTTCGAGATAGGATTTATGGTATCGAAAGAAATCGAATCGGGAATAGTTTTCAGTACATCTAAAATACAGCTATTAATTAGGCTATAAAATCGAATTGTTGTAGGGGACTCCCGAAAAATCAACGAAATCCTAGGAGGCTCCGGTTTTGCTTAACAAGAAACTCTTCAGTAGTTTTAAGATGAAACGACAACTCGGTAAGGCACTGGGGGGAAATCGTCCTTTTTAACTAAGCTTCAAGTTATTAATTTTGTATTTTCAGTATCGTAATGTCAATTAATTCAGTGTTTGAGGATATTATTGTAATTAGAGAATTATTTTAATGAATTTAAGATAAAATTTAGGGTTAATGCGTAATTTTTATATATATTAAATGTAATAGATAATATATATAGTATATATAGATATAGATGGTTGTGCGCGTGTGCGTGTGAGGCCATCTTCTTGGTCGAGAGTTTGTTATAATTGGGAGAGAATGTCAACGAGAATTGAGGGAATGGAAGCAAAAATTGAGGAGATTTTTCTCATGTGCGTGGTGGGCAAGCATTCAACAGTAATATATATATATATATATGTGTGTGTGTGTGTGTGTGTGTGTAGGTGGAGTGGTGGCCAAGGCAGGGGGTGTATAAATGGGAGGCATTCGGCTGAGAGAAAGGCAGAGGAAGCTTGAGCTTGAGCTCGAGAGGGAGAGAGAGAGAGAGAGAGAGAGAAGGAGATTGCAAGAGGGAGAGGAGCTCGGTGGCAGCAAGCAGCCATAATCGCAAGCTTCAAGCGACCATGGCCACAAGTTCAAGAGAAGCAGGGGCGGCCGACAAGCTTCCAACAACGAACGAAACAGCAACGGCAGTTTGAGGCAGCGGAGGAGGCCGGTAAGGCGAGGCCGAGGGCGGTCGAAGATGGCCCCACAACTACGGCAGCCATGGCCGACGCACAGTGAGCAGCGACTGGTCGCGAGGCCGCGGGTGGCAGCTGGGATGCACGGCGAGGGCGACCGCGATGGCCGGCGAAGCTGGCCGAGGCAGTGGCTGGCGGTGGCTGGGCACGAGCAGGGGCTGCGCGAAGAAGACGGTGAACAGGAAGAAGAAGAAGAGAGGGAAAAGAAAAGAAGAAAACAAAAAGAAAGAAAAGAAAAGGAAAGAAAAAAAATAGGAAAAATTCTTGAAAAAATCCCAAAAAAATAGGATTTGGTGATCTACTAATATTCCGAAGATTTTGGGTGAAAGAATGGTTCGGTAACGAGTTTCGAGGATATGGCACGCATATCGAGAAAACCAGAAAGGCTAAGTCAAGGTAAGTAATAGAGAAAATATTATTTTCATAGTGAAATATTTGAGAAACTATTTTAGAATTATTTAATCTGGATTTATTGAGGAAAAATAGAAAGAAATAGAGAAAAAATTATAGAAAATGCCAGAAATTATGGAAAAATAGGTTTAATGTTTATTTAAATAATTATGGTGATTAGGATACTTTGAGGCTGAAGTTGAAGAGAGTCGTGCAAATTTTGAGGTTAGCACGCAAATCAAGGTAAGGCACGGATATCGAGGTAGCTTGATAAGCTAGAGAAGGTAAGTAGTACTTCCTCGAAAATGTTTTCATCATATTGACATGCCCTGATATGTATCCATCACGTAGAATGCATACATAACTATGAAATGCATGAATACACGTTGATATCATTGATCACACGCATATGAGGCCGTAGGGAGTATGAACTGACACCGCTGTCTTACCAAAGGTGCACCCATACACCCGGCTTCGAAAGAGGTGGTGTCTAAAATGGTAGGTAGCATGAGGGGTGCAGTTGACACCTACGATGAAAGACATTACATACACACATGACATAGCATTGTGTACCCTTACTTAGATGATTCATCATCTAGAATATTCAAACGTTCTAGGTGGAGATTGTAACAGATACAAGGATAAATGAGGCATAAAATGGCACTTAGCAGAGTGCATGAAGAGTGAAATGTATGTTATGTAGCCTATGTATTTAAGTTCTGCTACTTTGAATTTCGAATGTTTTGAGGAATGTTGATGTATATCCTTGTGGTTAATGAAGATGTAAGAATTGATTTATGATCAATGTTAAGATATCAGGTTTCGATCTTTGCTTCCGCATTTGATGTGTATAATGATTCTCTTTCAAGAAAAACGATTGGAAATTCTGGGACGAATTCAAGGTATGATGTGATTTAGAATTAACTTTGAAAAGAAAAAAATTTTTGTCCTGGAATTGTCTCAATTTATAACACGCCCAGGAAAGCGGGGCGTTACATGTTAGCTTTTCCAACTTTCTAGTATGCTTGTCTCAATGCATGTTCCCTTTGTAGGGTGGCTTTGTGTTGTCCTCAAACAAAAAAAAAAAAAAGTGAAAGAAAAAAGAAACATAAATATAATAAAAGTAATTATCACAAACACAATGAGATTGATGAGAGTTTCGAAACCAATTACCACCCACTTCGAATAATGGTCATGCTCTTAGCTAGCTCTTCTCGATTCTGAAGTATTCTTAGGAATCCTCTAGCATGAACTTGTATGGGCTTTTTATACCTGCAAAAAGTGGACAAGGCTCGGTCTCACAATAGATTATTTAACGCTTAAGTCAATCACTATACTTAGTCTAAATGACATAATAATAATGTAATTAATGAGTAATTAACGAGGTACCTAATTCGTGAAAAATTGTGGCTTTGTATAAGCTTGTTAGTGATTTGGTAAAAAGCTAGATTATGTCATGTAAATAGTCAAATTTGATCCCTTGAATAAGCTTGGTGAGCTGACAATATAATATGAGTGTAGGCTTAGTCTTGGGCCTTTTTTTATCTTCCAAGCTTGGATAACTTTGGGTCCAACCTTGAACCTATTCTAGATGGGAAATTTTATCCCGAGCCCACATTAATACTCTCTACAACCCACACCAATTCAATTTTTATTTTTATTTTTTACAGCTACCATCAATCACTCATTGCAGCCCACATATCTCAAATTTGTCATCTTCTTCTATAAACCCATCCCTTATATTTTCTCTTCTCTTGCCATCATAGTACACTTTTCCTTATAATCATCTTTGTAACAGCCCATACTTATACAGGGCGTGTTAAGCCTTAGGAAATTTGGACATTTTTTTTTTTTTTAAAACATTATTTTAAAATTCCCTAAGACCGTGTCTAGTACCAGATAAAATATCTAGACTAGAAATAAACGTAAGCGGAAGCTGAATCGAACCTGCTCATGGAAAGGCATAATTTAATAACTATACATGGCATTAAATACAAATACATAAAGTGTTTGGTTACAAAACAACATTCACAAATCTTAAACTAATCGTATTACAACATGATACGTTTCCTTGCATCTCGATGTCTGTCACTACACATCGCCTATCTCTGAGCCATCTCTGCAAGCCCCGGCTGGAACGTTGAATGTTCCAGGGGCGAACCCATGTTAGATGATGAATCATCTAAGTAAGAATACCAATGCAATGTCATGAGTGTATGCAATGTCTTTCCTCGTAGGTGTCAACTGCACCCCTCATGCTGCCTACCATTTTAGCGGCCACCTCTTTCGAAGCCGGGGTGTATGGGTGCACCCTTGGTAAGGCCAGCGGTGCCAGTTCGTACCCCCTACGGCCTCATATGCATGTGATCAACAGTATTATCGTGCATATATGCATTTCATAGTCATGTAATTGATGCAATCTACGTGATGATTCATATCATAGCATGTCAATATGATAAAAGCATTTACATTTACAAATGTACTAAATTTAGGCGGCATACTTACAGTTACTTAGTCTTGAACTACGTGCTAAGCTGCTATCTTTTAATCCCTGTGCTCGCTAGGACCCCTACAACATAGATTTATTCTTAGAATACCATTTGCTATAATTTCCTCCATTTTTCTTTTATTTCTAAGCTTTATTTCAAAATTACATAATAATTATCTAGGCTTTCTAAAAATTTACTTCCTTTCTACCAGCATTCCTTGAATAATATCCTTAGCATTCTGGAATTTCTTTTGTAATTTCCTAACTTAATTCCTATTTTCCTTTATTTTATAATGGCTAAATATGTAATTATTGCATAATAATTACTTATTCTTTTAACTTATTAAATTTCTCTTCACTAATACTTCTTAAATAACAACTATAACATTCTGAAATATTCTTGAAATTTTCAGAATCAAAATCCTAGTTTTCTTTATTTTTCTAATGAAAAAACTACTTAAATTACATAATAATTACTTCCTATTTCATTTTATTCCATTTCTTTTTAC
Organism: Diospyros kaki; assembly: GCA_036245055.1. NCBI lineage: Eukaryota > Viridiplantae > Streptophyta > Magnoliopsida > Ericales > Ebenaceae > Diospyros > Diospyros kaki. The sequence goes on from BSEG01000016.1 coordinate 41,263,948, forward strand.
TAACATTTCTTAAATAACTCATATAACATTCTGAAAATTTTCTTGAAATTTCGGAATTAAAATCTTATTTTATTTTATTATTTTTTTTTTCTTTATTTCTAAAATAGAACCCACTTAAATTACATAGTAATTACCTAAAATTTCATTTATTCCATTTCTTTTTACTGACATTTCTTGGATACTTCCTTTAATATTCTAAAATTTTCTTTGGAATTTTTAGAATTAAACTCCTATTTTTTATTTATTTCTTTAATGAAAATATCTACTTAAATTACATAATAATTACCTAAAATTTAATTTTACTCCATTTCTTTCCACCCATATTTCTTAAATGACAATTACAGTATTCTGGAATTTTTTTGAAAATTTCAGAATTTAATTTCTATTTTTCATTATTTTCCATAATGGAAAACCTAATTAAATAATTAATTAATTTACCATTTCCAGAAAAATTACACATTAAATAAATCATAAACATTATTTCAACTTTAAAATAAAATTTTCAAAATTTTCTTTTATTTCTTTTATTTTCTTTTCTTTTCTTTTCTTTTTTTTTTTTAATATACATTTAGTATTATAAATATATACATACATTTTAACATTTACGCCACATATTTACATTATAATTTAATTTTTAATCCTAAATCAAATTTATATTTATATTTTTATAAATACACTTTTCATTAACTAGATTAATTACATTTCTAATAAATCATTTAACATAGCTAAATTAATTTTATTATAATACTTAGGGTATTACAATCTTTCACACCTTAAACAAGTTACAACTGTAGCGGCCCTCTCAGATAATCTCGCTAGCATAGGAAATCCGAAAGGAGGTCGTCACATAAATAGATACAGAAACAATAACTTAATTTAAACACTAAATATTTTTTTTTCTCACTTGCTCATTGATCTTCAGGAGCCAAAATAAAGCATTTCCAACGACATTTTAACTTACACAATTCTTTAGGTTGAAAGGCCATACAATCAAAATATAAGGGCAAATATCACTTACAAAATGAATCTCACTCTACATGTCCTCAAAACAAACCACTCCCATGGACCTTTTCGGCTGGGATATCTCTATACACCACTAAACCTGGGCTCTAGCCTCACTGGACTCGCCCTCAGCAATTGCTTTTCCCTTACCTAGAATGACAGGAATAAACAAGGTAAGCCACAAGGCTCAACAAGTATATATTACAATAAATAGGGCAATAGAGTCAAGGCAAGGATAAATCAAAGTGGAATAGACCCGACTTCCCAAGTTCGAGTAACATTTCCCATTAGTTCCCATCATTAAAATCATTCCCATGCCATTATCATTATGCATTTTATGCATCATTTCATTTCTCATGAATACATAGATTTCCATGCATCACATCAGCCCTCAAAGCCTTTCATTCACATGCATGCATACATATACATAAAAAAATCAATTAGCCATTCATTTGGCTTGAGCGTCGCCTACTGGGTTTATGGCCACCTCATCCGCGTTCGGCACTCTTTAGGATATCCTTTCTCACCCCGCGGTACATAGCCGCTGCACAAAATAATAAGTGCACAAATAATAATACCATGCAATGCTCATAACGGTTTTAAGTAAACATATCAAACATGTTTCATTATTACAAATGTTCTCATCATGATCATCATGCGCACTTAGACATTTCAAGATTATATCCTCACATGAGCCAATGATATTTTCATCACATGATTTAGCATCATTCATCGAGATTCATGAATTCACCATTAAATCTCATGATTTTCATTTTCAATTCTCACCATTAATTAACCTCCCCATTTTTTGGATACCTACATATCTGTGAGATGGTTTTGAACCCAACTAAAACATCACAAGATCTTTGGGGAAGAATTACAAATATTAGAAAAGAATCAGACCAAAAAGAAAAAGTTAATGCATTATGTTAGTTGACCAACTAAGGACTTAGTCGACCGATGAAGAAGACTTAATCGACCAAATAAGGACTTGGTCAACCGACTAAAACACTTAGTCGACTAAATAAGGACTTGGTCGACCAACTAAAACACTTAGTCGACTAACAGAAGCCAAAATTTCCTACTTAGTCGACCGATGAAGAAGACTTAGTCGACCGAGTTGGTCGACCGACTGAAACACTTAGTCAACTAAATAGGAACTTGGTCGACCGACTGAAACACTTAGTTGACTAACAAAAGCGAGAAACTTAAAAATAACGACAACTGACAAAACTCGACATCCCGAGCAAGATACACTAAAACCTTGCTTCTCTAAAATTTCTAATCAATCAAGTGTCATTCCTTTGAGAATTTAGGGTGAGTTAGACCCTAACGACAACTCTCGAAAAGACCCATCGATGGTGAAAACACAAAGTTTAAAGAAATGAGAAAATAATCCACCAATCAATATAGGCTCAAGATTAGATCTTCTAAGAAAATAGAAGATTCGAAAACAAAGGAACCAAGAAAGAAACCAATTTGACCAAAGAGAAAAAGAACCAAAGCTTGCATCAACAAAGAAAATCAACATGGACTTGCATTGAAACAACATAGAAGGAACAAAAGCTTGCATTTAAAACGAGAACTTGCCTCCAAAAAGAAATAACCTTAACAATGCTTGGTCCAAAGAGAAGAACAACCAGCTGAATCTTCCACCCTTGAAGCTTCAATGGTGATTGACAATGAAAGAAGAAATAAATAAATAAAGAAAGAAGATGATGATGATGATGGTGATGATGATTGATTAGGAAATGAGGGAAGGAGAGAGAAAAGGAGACAAGAAAAAGAAAGAAGCATGAGGGGGATGGCTGCCATCAGCTTTCCAACCACCCCTCATTGGCCAAATTACCACTTTGCTCCCCTCATTTACACACACACACCACAACTCATTAAACTCATTTTGGTCTTTTCCCTTTTTTTCTTTTCTTTTCCATTTTCCTTTTTACTCCATAATACACACAAATTATCTATAATAAATACTCATTTATGAAATTTCCATTTCACCCTTACTTTTCACATACATAATAAACAAACTTCAAGCCCTCATTAGACTTTTCATAATTCATTTATTTTAATTAATTAAAATACACAAATCTTTATGCACATAGGCCCAATACCCTTTTCATTAGCCCAACATAATGGCCTCATTATTTCTTAGGGCCAAGGGGTTCACAATTTCATCTTAAATAAATCACAACCCAATACATTTGGCTTCAACCCAAGTTTTCTTTAAAAAACTCAATCCCTTAAATTAGGCACATCACAATTTTATAGCACTTAATTATTGAGGCTAATTTATCACACATAATAAATCATAATTCAAGAAAAACTCTAGACCCACTAATGGGTCGTTACAACAACAAACCTTTACAAAGGTAGAAGAATGCAAAATTAATGAGTGTTTTTCTAACTGTAATGGGTGTGGATCATAATTTAAGAAAAACTCTAGACCCACAAATGGGTCATTACAACAACAAACCTTTACAAAGGTAGAAGAATACAAAATTAATAAGTGTTTTTCTAGCTATAATGGGTGTGGCTGGGTTGGACAATTGGAGGTTCTGGCACTACAAAAAAATTGATTTTTTGCGGCGATTTTTTTGCGATAGTTTTTAAAACTGTCGCAAAATACGGTATTTTACAGCAGTATGTTTTTTGCGGTGATTTTCTTAACGTTTAACTATGGTTTTTCGACACTATCACAAAATTCATTAAAAACTTGAACTTAGTGGTGATTTTCAAAAAATCGCTGCTAAATTCAGAAAATAAATAAATAATTTAAAAATTAAATTAAATTTTGCAACGATTTTTGAACAACTGCCACTAAATTCAGAAAATAAATAAATAATTAAAAAGTAAAATTGAATTTTACAACGATTTTTGAAAAATCGTCACTAAATTCAAATAAAATTAAATAATTAAATAAAAATTAAATTAATATTTGTCACGATTTTGAAAAATTGTCGCTAAATTCAAATAAAATTAAATAAAAATTAAATTAATATTTATAACAGTTTTTGAAAAATTATCACAAAATTTAAATAAAATTAAATAATTAAATTCAAAAATAATTAAATAATTAAAAATAAAATTTCATTAAAAAAATTAATTTTAAAAAAAAACATGCAGCAAAATTTTAATAATTTTAAAATGAAATTTTAAAAATATATATAAAATCTTCATTTTATTTTTAAAAAATTAATTTATTCAATTTAATCTAATTAATTTATTTAAAATTTATTCCATTATCCTTTTTAAAAAATAATCCATTAATTTATGTTTTTCCATTTATTTTTAATTTATATTAAAAAAATATAGAATATAATTCTTAAAAATGAGATTGGTTTAGTATATAATTTATATGCGCAAATATTTAATAAGAAGGTTTCACAGATTAGATGGTTTCGTGCGCACACATGCATACAAGAAGTTGTGGGTTCGAATCCAAGAGAGAGGCTGAAAAATTAAATTTTCAGCATGGATACGTGCCGCGTAGGGCGAGGCGTCGCAAAAAATAGCATTTAGCGGTGGTTACTCTAGCAATTACCACTACAACAAATTTTAGATTAAGAGGCATTTAAAAATGTCTTAATAGATAGTTTATTGAGGCATTTTAACTATTAGGGCTCTAATAATAATGCCCTGTGTAACTGTGCCCCAAAAACGTATTGAGGCACTTACAAGTACCTTAAAAACAACTATAAATTTAAGTTTTTTGCGACACTTAAAAATGCCTAAAAAATCACTATAAATTTATTTTTCATATCCCCCACAAGGTCTTCTCTTAATTCTAACTTACTTCTCCCTCAACTCGAACTCTGAACCTTTCATTCTTCTTGCACACGGGTGACCACCTAATCTACACATCATCTTATTAATATATGTGCCTATGTTTATTTTATAGTATATCTAAGTTTCATTATAATTATTCTATTGGGGCACTTAAAATTTGTCTATTAGGGCACTTCATCAGAGTATCTTGTTAAAATTATCTTAATGGGGCATTTCAAAAATTCTGTCCTATGTAAAACACTTATATTTGTCTATTAGGGCATTTCATTGTCATGCCTCATTAGAATTGTTTTATTGGGGCACTTCTTTAAATTGTGCCTTAAAATAATATTTTATAGAGCACTTAATTGTTGTGCCTCATTAAAGCTATTGTATTGGGGCACTTTTTTAGATTGTGCCTTAAATGGTATTTTAGAGCACACTTTCTAAAAAAATGCCTAAAAAAAGATGTCTCAACAAATCATTTTTGTTGTAGTGTACTGAAAACCGCCGCTAAATACTTCGCGACGCCTGATATAGAAAACTACTGCTAAATTTCTTTAACCGCCACAAAAAGAAAAAAAAACGCTACAAAATGCTGATTTTTTTGGAGTGTGGGGTCGACTGTGGGTGGAGCCGACCCACCGTCGAACGACAATAGGTGTCACATGGCCGGGTGTTGGTGGATCTTCTTAGCCTAATCTTCTTAGGCTTTAAATCTAAGTTGTTGGCTTAGATCTCTCCTAATTACCCAATATAACATCTCACTAATGCAGTCATAATTCCTCCCCCCCCCTTATGCCCATGTAACATCGACATAAAATTTAAGTATTTGTATCCCGTTAATAAAGAATAGGTATTATACCAACAATTTTTCCTCTCATGCTCATGTTATACCGACACAAAATTTAGATATTTATATTCCATTAATAAATAATAAATACTGAACTAACAATTCTCTTCTCTAATTATGTTATATGGACACAAAATTTAGATATTTGTATTCCATTAATAAAGAATGGATATTACACCAACAATTCTCTCACTCATGCTCATGTTATATCAACACAAAATTTTGATATTTTGTATGATCTTCAATGCTAAATATTACCCAAAATCTTAAAATTCTATATTGAAATAATATTTTTGATTTATTTATTTCTTGTTCTTTCGGTTCCATAGAATTAGAGATATGCGTGTCAATGCCGCCGCATTGTTCATTGTTCAGAGCGTTTTCTTTCGCAAGTCTGATACATTAAGCATAAGTTGTATATATAATGGTTGCTTCCTTCTCATGCACTCCCGATGCTCTTCCGAGAAGAAACCCATTCCAGGGCTCCACCAACGACTACAGCAAGAGCCACACAAGAAGGTTTGGCTCCCGAGATGCCCTCTTCTTGCTTCACAATTGCTCCGATTTCAACCAGCTCAAGCGAATCCATGCTAGAATCATTCGGAGCGGCCTCTTTCACGACCAACTGATCGTCGTTAAGCTGCTCCGAAGCTGCTCGTCTATCGGAGAGATGGAGTACGCAACTTCGGTGTTCGATCAGCTCCCTCGCCCTCCAACCATGGTGTGGAATCTCATGATTCGGTTCCACGTCGTTAACGGCAGCCCGCGACAAGCGCTGGTACTGTTTAGTCTCATGATCTGCAGAGGCGTGCCGCCTGATAAGTTCACTTTCCCGTTCGCCATGAAAGCCTGCTTGGCCTTAGCGTCGCCTTCGTCGGGGAAGGAGGTTTTTACTCTCGCTGTCAAATGTGGGTTTTCCCGGGATATCTTCTTGCAGAATACACTGATGGATCTCTTCTTCAAATGCGGGGACTCCGAGCATGGCGGCAAGGTGTTCGACAAAATGCGTGTGAGAAACGTAGTATCATGGACCACCATGATTTCTGGGCTGGTTGCCTGCGGCGAACTGGATGCTGCTCGTTTGATGTTTGAGCAAATGCCGAAGAGAAATGTTGTCTCTTGGACCGCAATTATTAATGGCTATGCCAGAAATCAACGGCCCAATGAGGCATTTGAATTGTTCAGGAGGATGCTGCAGGTTGATAATGTCAAGCCCAATGAGTATACACTGGTTAGCCTGTTGATCGCCTGCACTGAACTCGGGAGCCTGAACTTGGGTCGCCGGATTCATGACTTCGCTGTCAAGAATGGGTTTGATTTAGGGGTTTTCCTAGGAACAGCTCTTATTGATATGTACAGCAAATGCGGTAGCTTGGAGGATGCCAAGCGAGTTTTCGACAGCATGGATGTCAAGAGCACGGCTACCTGGAATTCGATGATTACTAGTTTAGGAGTGCACGGGCGTGGAGAGGAAGCTCTAAATCTATTCGAGAAGATGGAGGCAGCGAATGTAGAGCCGGATGTAGTCACGTTTGTGGGAGTGTTGTGTGCTTGTGTACGCACAAAGAATGTCACTGGTGCTCGCAGGTACTTCAGACGTATGACTGAACGTTATGGTATCAGCCCCAATGCGGAGCACTACAGTTGCATGGTTGAACTCTGCAGCCACGCCAAGATTCCAGGTGAAATTGGCAAATTGGTGGATCCGTAGCCTTCTTAGCTAATTGTGTGTTACTAAGCGTTGCCCAGAGCAAGAAATTCATTGCTATTGCTACGCAGAGTTTGCAACTCATGCGGCTAAGGTGGGAAGGAGATTGGCCTGGTTTTCTGATAACAAAACTGATGCTCTGAACCATCACAATGATATATTTACCACGAATACATAGATGCAAACTTCATCTGGTAAAGAAGGTGGCTGCTGTTGACATCAAGCCAGAGATTGAGGCGGTTTCCAAGAATAAGTTGCCAGGCATATACATAAACAATTGTAATTCAGCTGGTAAATTTCCCCAGTTCTAACTTATTATTTATACTGTAGCTAGTAACTTTTTTGAGTCTTGAAAGGCTTTTTAGGAATTTAGCGAGTCTTCATCAATTAAGGTTCCCTAGTATATATTGCATGTTTTAAGGATGAGATAGATGAGTATAGGAAAAAAAAAAAAAAAGGAAAACGCTCTCTTTACCAATTAAAGTGATAGTTTAATGGCAGGACACTTTTTAAATATCCCATTTGAAGTTTGAATTTGTAGGTTCAATTCCTAACTCCGCTAATGCTTATACAAAGGTTGTCTAATGCCACATAATCCACGGGTTAAGTGGACGGATCAATTATGTTGTGAATGAGATCACAAGGTAATGGTTTAATAAAAGATGAAAATTTTATTAATAAACCAACAGCTGAAACTGCCCAAATACAATACCATCCTAGGACCATGAAGCAACAACACAACGACCCTAAACAGAAAGGGGACAAATTCCTGAAGCTAAACCAAAATAAAACTACTGGTAGTAGAACAGAAAGTATGAGACTACCCCTGTTTGGAACCCTTCTGAAAAATCCCAAAAAACCTTGTATAATAATGTAGAAGCACCTTCAGGAATTCTGATTTAGTTAACGTGAATTTGTCTGCACATTCTCTCCCCTTTCCTTTAAATCTTCTTCTGGCAGCATCTTACACAGCAGTTCCAAGACTTATAAAATCTCAAGCATGGACAAATTCCACCAAGGTCTATGGACAAATTCCACCAAGCATAAAAGATTCTAAAGCCTATCAAAAAAATCAAAGAAAACATTTAGCAAAAAAGAAAAATAAAAGAAAAACCAGTAACAAAGAGGTCCTGCACAAAATAGCACATCCACTGGAAAATCTCAAAAGGCAATGCAAATAGGCACAGTGGAAGAGAGACTCTTCTAGATAATTCGACCATCAGGCTGAAAAGAATAACATGTCCAAACTTCCTAAATCATTTTCTAAAACAGCCATCATCAACAAAGCCAAAACCTAATATAACTCTGAGAAACCATCAAGCAGCCAGCAGGAAAAAACAGTTGCAAAAGGACAGATCCCCCTCACAGTACTAGATACTAGAATTTTGGAGCAATGAATCCTTAAGATTTCCATGCTTCCAGCCACCAACCGTTTCAATTCAAGCTAAAATCAAGCTACAAAAACTTCCATTCTCCATGATAGGACTGTTAGTACTTTCTCCCCAGAAAACCGGCCATCACCTCACTACAACCCAATCATTTCATATCAAATTTGGAAATTTCCTTAACACAACTCTGCATCAACCTTTTTTTTTTTGGATAAATGGTAAGATCTTATTAAAGAAAACAACTATCCAACAAGGCCAAACAAGACCAGGTCCTACAACCCCAAACAATATTAAGGACAGCAAAATGATCAGCATCCCAACACAGCAAATACACATAAATTATCCTAAATTTGCAGCAGGGACCAAAACTGAAGCTGGGGGCCCTCAACTAGGATGTGATGGATCCTTGAATGATAGTCATAATTATTTGGCATTGATATCACCTTGCCTCAACCCTTGGGGTTGTCCCAGCTGATCCTTGCCACAATTGCTTGGTGTCTTCTTGATTGCACAACACATTTTCCAGTTAGATTCTTGAGGGGTCATGTCTGTCGCAATGCATGGTGGCCTAAATCTTAAATCTTACAGGGCATGTGTGGTTAATGCGGTGCTTTACTCACATAGCTATGTGGTGGGGTCTGTGCAAGCATTACGCGTCCCTTGTGGCTGTTGCAAGCTCCACCTATCATGTGGTGGAGTTTTGTCTTAACTCATATAGATGAGATGATTTATTAATTGTCGGGAAAATTGAGCTATTTTTTTAAAATTCAACTTCACCGTGAATAATACCGTATAGATAAACAGTGCCTATATAGGTAAATAGCACTTTAACTGTCACAATGTATCTTAATGTACTTTTGACTAACTCTCAATTCATTAAACAACCCATAAAGTCAAATTACTTCCTTCACAGCCTCTATAATTGCCATGTACTTTGTTTCTGTTGTAGACTGAGCAACTATAGACTGTAAGGTAGATTTCCAACTAATTGATGCCTTTGCTAAAGTGAAAACATAACCAATCGTAGATTAATGTTTATCCAGATCACCAGCATAGTCGGAATCACAATAACCAACTATGTATTTACCAATTTTCTCATTTTGCTCAAACACTAAATCAACATCTACGGTGTTTACAATATACCGCATAATTAATTTCACAACTTACCAATGTTTCTTTCCAGGATCATGCATATACCTGCTCACAATTCCAACTACCAATAAAATATTGGGTCTTGTACACACCATAACATACATCAAACTACCAACAGTATTTACATATGGAACTTTTGACATATACTCATGTTTCGCATCACTCTTCGGAAATAAATATCCATTAAGCTTGAAATAGGGAGCAAATGGGGTACTCGCAAGTTTTGATTTTTCACTATGATCAAAATCAATCCTATATCCATCCTTTCGAGAGAGCAATCCACTATGATCTTAATGAAAAACAGTATAAGTAATCCAAAGAAACCTTCTCCTCTCTTTCTATCACACGAACACACACTGCATTCAACCCGTGATTACAAAGAACTTCTCTATTTTCAAGTCTTTCCTCTCACAGTAGTTCTCGTATTCAGAAATAGAAGAAATTGAATGATCATAATGATCATTTCAGTCCACCTATCTATCTTATTTAAAGAGTAGGTGAATATCCCAATGAAGACATAAACATATTTACAATTTAATCCCTCAACTATCACTAATTACAAATTAGGATATAAACTTCTATTTAATTTTTCATGGGTCCTCAAATGCAATGTTTTCACTTATCTTCTTATCCTATCCTCAAGACAACATTTTAACACTTTCAAATATGAGGATTTGGCTTTGATATTGGTGAGATCCCTTTCCGAGGAGTTTGAATTTTTTGAAATAACTTTACTTCACAGTAAAGTTTAGGTGTCTCTTAGTGAATTTTGTGATGCTTTGTATATCTATGAATTGAGAAAGAAAGATAAGAAAGAAACAACGCATAAGTCAACAGAAGCATTGATTGTAAGAGGCCGTTTACAAAGTCAAAAGAAATGAAGGAGAGGGAGATCTAGTTCAAGATTCAAACCGAACAAAGATGAGTGTGTTTTTTGTCGGGTATATTTGTAGTAGTGTTAGTGATATATTGTGATATTAAGTGCATGTTTAGGAAAAATATGTCTTATGAGTCTGAGTTTTAAGTGGGACTATTTGTGATCCTTCCAGTCTTTCCTAAAATTTTTCCTAGTGCAATTTTTGGTACAATTGTTCACACACTATTCACCTATACAAATATTGTTCATTTATACGGTCCTATTCATGGTGAAGTTGAATTTGGAGAAAATAGTCCAATTTTCCTAACAATTGATATTAGAACTCAAGGTTTCTTAGTATGTTTTGTAGTTACAGTTGTGTCTGATCTTCCACGTCAGAAAATATTTTCTTGGATTGTTGATATTTCGCTTTGATAACTATTGAATATAACAATAAATAGAATACCAAAATTTAACGAAATTCGATCAATTTTTCTTACGTTTTCGAATATCACCAAAATACTTCACTAATTTTTAAAAAGAGAAATATAAATAAGAGAGAATAATATAATTTGAGATAATTTACATAAGAGTGGGAGGACCCATTTCAAATCTAAGGTGAAGATTTGTTAACTTTGTAGCTATCCCAAATTTCACATCGGTGTGGGTTTGGGAGAATTTTGTTTTACTATAAAAGGAATAATTTTTCTTTTATATAAATCATTCTAAATATAAGTGAGAGAGAATAATATAATTTAGAATATTTTACATAAGGAAGAGAAAAAAGAGAGAGAAGGAGAGAGAGAACTCTCATTTTATAGTAAAAGAAAACCCTCCCAAACTCACAGCCAACGAGGATGTGGAATTTGGGAAAGCCACAAAGTCAACACCAACCCCCCATCCACATGCAAGACCCAATCATATGTTATTGTGTCTTTATATCACTAAACATGAATACATGTATTGTTAGTTTTTAAAATTCATATAAACAATAACATTATGTCACAACTAAGATGGATCATTTGCTCCTCCACGAGGCAAAATCAACCCATATATTACCAAGTTATTTGGCATTGACTTGCCTCAAGGGTTGAGCTTATCTCCTATTACGTCTCTAAATTCTAATTTAATCATTCTGCTAACAAATTTACCTAATCATTAATCAAATACTGTTGCTAGATACATATTAATTCTTATGACCCACAACCTGAATAATCCTCATATTCAACTCTTAGACTCAGTAAAAATTAGTAGTCCCAAACCCCAGAAGAAAGCAAATTTGTCAACACCAATAAATTAGTCCAAACTGTCACTCTAAGCCTAGACACAATTTACATATTATCATCTCGATATTGTCTAGATTATATTGAACTAAACCCTAAAATAAATTGAATAAAGTTCAATTACTATGATATTTTAATTATAATTTGACATTGCAATGTTCTTCCTATGCTTTTGGGTTTTTTTTTTTATTACAATTGTTACTTGTTAGTTTAATTGCATGTATTAAATAAATCCTCTTAAAAAATGATTTTTGTGGGTTCCACCAGTTTGGTTCGCATGGCCGGTCGGAAAAGATTTGTAAACTGGCCGGCGTATCAAACTCTAAACGGGTCAATTCAAAACCAAACGGCGTCGTTGGAGCCTCGAATTTATTTGTTCGCGTGTAACGGGCACGATCTTTGCGACGCCGACAAAATCATGTCCATTTGGGTCAACGAACCCCGAAAATTATTAAATTACGTTCACTGATGAAATATCTGAGCTTTTATTTATTAGTTTATTAATTGAGGACGTGACGGCACAGCAGTCTTCTTTCAGCTACCATATTGCACATTGATTGCAACAAGTATTCAATGTATCGAAGAAACATCCAAACGATGCCGTTTTGGCATTGAAGAAATATCCAAAAAAAATATTTTTAAGTCATTTTTATATTTTAAAAATATTTCAGTCCCATTTTATAATATTAAAAATATATTTTCTATTTAAAAACGCATTGCATTTTTGTTCCGTGATCACGTTAGGGATCAAAAGAATTCCTTTTCTATTATCCAAGGCAAAATCAAATTATGTTTCAATTCTTTTTTTATTGTTCAAGAAAGAATCAAATTATGTTTCAATCCCCTTTTTTATTGTCCAAGACAGAATCAAATTATCCCCATGGTATAGTTTGTTGGCGGAGGAAGAATTTTCTGGGATGATATTCTTTAGGGTTTTAGATTCTGTATTCGAACTCTGATCAAGGAAGAAAATTTAACAATTAGAGCGATTTTAAAAATTAAAAATCGCTTGTCACTCTCACATTTGTAGCGGGACTAGTAATTGAATTGACCGTTAAATCTTCTAATTTACATTTTCTACTGAAATCATGAAACTGAACAATAGAGGAGCTCATGATGGTTTGTTAATAAAAAAAAAAAAAAGATAAAATCAAATTATGTGTATATTTGAAGGAATAATGGAATTTATATTTATATTTAATTAAAAATTATTTTTATAAGAAATTTTTATATTTTTTATTTATGTATTTTTAGTTTTTATCTTTTAAAAATAAAATTTTTTATTTTCAATTCATAACGTATTTATTTTCTATTCATAGAATAATAATTCTAAATTTAGAATAAATTTATAAAATCAACCTTGATTATTGGACCAATATTTATGATAAAAGAGATAATCTTGGTATAATATAACAATAATAACAATCACATATTATTTATCTTAATATGATTTGTTTAGTTGAGTGTGGAAATAATCGATTCAATTATTGAATCAATTAAAATTTACTAACTGATAAAATCGAAATAATGAGCAAACTGACCAATTAATTTGAAAAACCAAACTAAACAATAATCAAAAAAATTAAACCTAAATCGTATAAATTGAAATGAACTTATTAAACCAAAGAAATGCAAAAAGGATCGAAGAAAACTGAAGTAACCTATAAAAAACATACAAAATCGAAGAAAACGACATCATTTTATAAATATTAAAATAATATCATTTTAAAGTTTAATTTTTTTAATAAAAAAAATAAATTAAAAAATAAAAAATAATTTTTTTAAAACAAATTAACCAAATCGAACTGGTGCAAGAAACAAATTGAATCTAACCAACAAATTCAGTTGGTTCGGTTCAATTAATTTTGATAAATTGAACTTTTATTCTCTTTTAATTAAAATTATTTTTATCACAAGTCAATTTATCCACGTTAATCTCTTCTTTTCTTGATGTAACATGAAAAGATATAATATTATGATAAATAATTTTATTTAGATGGTATCTCATAAAATTTTTAAAAAATGTGAAAAATTCAAAATTCAACCTGATAATTTATATTTAATTACAAGGTTCAATCTTACCAATTCAACTCTTACTTAATGGTCAATTGGAGGATAATATTAATTTCACACACATGCATACCACAACCCACCCTTCAAAACTTCCCATGGGACCACGTGACTAATAGTCAGCTCTCTGACCTCAATAACCACTAAAAATTAAATAGTGAATTCTCAAAAGAAAATAAAATTAAAAACAAAAAGTGAGCCCCAGGTCTAATTTGGTGGTTAAGTGGGTGTAATTCCCATATCAATTATTAGATATCAGACTTATTTGAGATTACGGACCCAAATCGAATTGAATCGACTAAATTGTCTATTCGGTTCAATTTAAGCTAAGAGTTGATTCGATTCTATTTAAATTGAACCGACTAAATTGTTTATTCAGTTCAATTTAAGTTAAGTGTTGATTCGATTCGATTTTTAAGTTTAACAATTTTAAATATTTCGATTCAATTCAATTTTCGTATTGAAAAAAATCAAAATAATCGAATCTACTAAAATTGTCAAATGACGTCATTTTTTTACCAATATTTTGGTTTTGTCTGTTTTTTGGCTTTTCTTTTCGAGCAGATCGATTTTATTTTTTTTATATTTGTCTATTTTTTTTTATTTTTGATTTGCTCAGTTTTTCTTTTTATTCGACCGTTTCAATTCAATTTTTGACACATTCAATTATTTTAATTTCAACATTTCGATCGATTTGATTATAAAACTAACCCAACAGTGACCCCTTACTTTTAGTTAACTTACTTAATATGTATAAAAATAATGCATACCAACTCCTTATTATAAAGAAAATCGTTAATAACTAAAAAAAAACACTTTTTACCATGTCAAATTTTTAATCATTTTAATGCTAAATCCAAAGTTATACCATAATCCATCCTCTATTAAAAGCATTTGTTAAAAATGCTTTTATATCAACCTTGTTGAATGTTTGGTATCCTCTAAATGTCTAATTTGATCAATTATATTTAATCATTAAAATAGTTTAAGAAAATTAATATATAATATTTTAAATTACCTTATTTCGTTATTTAATGGAGAATAAATATGGATAAATAACATTTCGGTTAAACTAAAATAACTGAATCGAATTGACTAAAATTAACGATTTAATTTAGTTTTAAATTTGAGTATTGTAATTATTTTAGTTTAATTTTTATATTTAAAAAAATTAAAATAACTTAATTGACTAAAATATCAAAAACAACATCGATTTTGATCAAATTTTTAGGCTCTGTTCTCTTTGTTTTTTAATTTTCAGTTTTAACTTTTGAATTCATTTTCAGTTTTCTATTTTGGTAGAAACATAAAATTGAAAATACGTTCTCTTTGTCATTTTGAAAAACTATTTCTCAAACAGAAAATTAGAAAACATGTTCTCTTCGAAATTTTGAAAATAATTTTGTAATGATATTTTATTCAATAAATTTGATTATTCAGTAAATTAAAAATATTTAATGTTAATATATTATTAAAAAAACATATGCATTTTAAAGTTAATGAATTTTGTAATATTGTTTTCAATTACAATAATAAAATATAAATAAATAAAATGTGTTTTGAGTTTATAGTTTGTTTTGAATGAAAACACTCAAAAATAACTTTTTGTTGTTTTAAATTTTCTTTATAATTTTTTTTATTTTTAAAAATATATTTTTAAAAATAATAAAAAGAACACATTTTCATTATTTTGGAAAATCGAAAACTAAAAATGACTTCAAAACAACAAAGAGAATACAGCCTTAGTTTTTTTTCCTTATTTTGATTGTTTTCGGTTGGTTTAATTTTTTAATTTGTTTAATTTATTTATCTATTTAATTAATTCGATTTAATTTTTTAAAAAATAATCTATTAATAATTTCATAGGAATAACACAACATCTCAAAAATTAAACTTTAACATAAAAAAAAAATTAAAAGGGCAAAATAAATCATTATAAAATAAATGACAGAACGTTGACTCGCCGAAGCGCCCACCTTGGAAATGCAGGTCCCATGGGGCAAGCCAGCCAGATATTGTTTTCTGAGTGCACGACGGAGCAGAGGGCGTCGACCATAAACGCAAAACAAAGAGTATTCTAATCCGAAATGAATTGACCAGACCGCAGCAGAGGCTGTCCGGGCGGGGCGGGGCCGATCGGTTACGTGCGTCGAACCAGGAATTCGTCTTCCTTAGGCGGCCAGTGAGTTGGTGGGGGTGGGGTGGGGGAGTTTTACGTGTTCAATTCAAATGATTGACAGAGAGAAAATCAAAATTCAATCGGCTTTGTTTTGTTTAATAAAAAAAGGGGTAAAGAGTGGGTCAGGGAAAGGAAAAGAATGCAGTCATCTATAAGTATAGTTTGTTGCAGTCGAGGACGGGGAGGAGTCACAGCTACGCTACCACGAGAATCACGGGTGATAGTGAGGCCGCCTCTCTCTCCTCATCTTCTTCTTCTGCCTCCTCGCGCGTCGTCGTCGTCTTCTTCCGCTGTGATTTGTCTATTGCCGCGGCCGCCGCCACGATCCGCCGGAAGTAGCGGCGCCGCCGGCGGTTGCTGGAATTGGAGAGCGAATTTTGGATCGGGAGCGGGAGTGGGGACGATGTCGACGGATTCTCCAGTGAACGGATCGGGTTTGTCGCTGTCTGGTGCGAAGAAGAATGCGCGGACTTCGGATTACCTGCGGCACGTGGAGTCGATGAACACGATGCCGTCTGGAGCAGGCAAAATTCAGAGGCTGAACGCCGTCATCCTTGGAGAGGCGCTGGCTTCTGAGGAGGATGATCTCGTCTTTCCGAGCGAGGATTTCGCTCGGAAGGCTCACGTTTCCTCTCCTCAAGAGGTTCGCATTTTACCGCTTGTTTTTTTTTTTTGGTTTTCCCTCATTTTTCCATGCGTCGAATCTGGCACTTGCATTGATGTGCTTTTGCTGCCAGCATTGTTTCCTTTTATATTTGTACACTCGCAGTCGCCTTTTCGGGTGGACTGTTTTGTTACTGTCTTTCTAAGTTTACGGCGATGATTTTCTTTGGTTATTTCTCAGTACTTGGAGATGTATAGAAGGTCAATTGAGGACCCTGCTGGTTTTTGGTCCGATATTGCTTCGGAGTTTTACTGGAAGCAGAAGTGGGGACAAGAGGTCTACTCGGAAAATTTTGATGTCAGAAAAGGGAAGATCAGCATCGAGGTAATTGTGGATCTCCATTTGCTCTTCCTTCATCTATCCCCACCCGCCCCTTCAGCAGAACTCATATGTAAATCTGTAAAAAGCTGTTTGGAACTTGTGATGAAAAGGTAAGTTATAGGAAAGGAAATAAGTGGCGGACAACTTTTAGGGACATTGGTAAAGAGAAAATGCCAGGAAAAGCATTTTTATCTTGTTTTGGAGGTATAGAGCAGAGAGTAACGAGGAAGGAGAAAAAACAGATAAAAATTATTCTGGAAAGGGGAAAGAAAGTAATATGAAGCTGAGAAGCAAAATTTCTTAAGTTATTCTTTGTTGGTTTTTCATCTTTTCCCTCCCTAATAGGCATCAAACTTTGGAAGGTTGGGGAGTTACTATTTTTGAATCCCAAGTTCCAAACACGCTGGAAAACTTTACCTCTGCGTGATTTGTTGTGTGCTTTGTTCTTCATTTTCCCATATACTATGGGCTGCAATGACTTGATTAAGTTTGTGCGTTAAAAAATTATAAGTAACAATTATAAGTCCGTGTCTTGCTCTCACTTCCCAACAGATGTGTGCTGATATGGTTGTGTTTCTGAGCAGTGGTTCAAGGGAGGTGTCACCAACATTTGTTACAACTGCTTAGACAGGATTATTGAGTCTGGAAATGGTGACAAAATCGCCATTTACTGGGAAGGAAATGAGCCTGGTGTTGATGGCAGTTTAACTTATAAGCAGCTGTTGGAGAGAGTTTGCCAGGTTAGACTTGACTTCGTTCCTCCTCCTCATTCATTTATTGGAAAATCAAATGCATGATATATTTTTCTCATGTGTCTTTCCAACAGCTTGCGAATTACCTGAAAGATATTGGTGTTAGAAAGGGTGATGCCGTTGTAATTTACTTACCAATGCTTATGGAACTGCCAATTGCAATGCTCGCTTGTGCTCGAATTGGTGCTGTTCATTCGGTATCAAATCGCAACATTCCTTGAGCCACACTTGCATTCTTGTTTTTGTATGTATTTCTCAAGCAGTTGTGTGTAAATGACAAAGATGTTTTAATTGTTCATTCAGGTTGTTTTTGCTGGATTCTCTGCAGAGTCTCTTGCTCAGAGGATTATAGATTGCAAACCAAAGGTTGTGATAACTTGCAATGCAGTTATGAGAGGATCCAAGGCCATCTATCTCAAAGACATAGTTGATGCTGCTCTTGTAGATTCAACCCAAAATGGGATCTCTGTAGGTGAGGAACTTTTAAGTCACCATTTGTGGATTGAGTGCAATTACCTAGCACATTTATATCCTCGACTATGACTTGCTGCTTTGTGACAAAAGAATATGTTTGAAGTTGCAGGTTCAGGCTAAGTAGTCATATCTGTCTGAGTGCTTGTATGTTGAATTTTCTCTCTAAATATATTTTCAGGTTGCTATTTGAACTGCCCAATCTTTCCAATATTGGAAAAAATTGGTTAAATCCAATTCCTTGTTTCATTTTTTATTCTTCTTTGGTATTGATGGTGTTTAAAGTTCCTTTTTGTTGCCCCCCAATTTTGTGAAACACGTGATACTTCACTGGTGAAAGAAATATACTTGTCATGTAGAGATTAATAAAGCACAATGTCCACTAAATATCTGAGGATTTGTCTGTCTGGTTCAGGCTCATTTTCAGTCATAAGTCACATTTAAGCCATAAAATGATTATTTAAAAGCCCAAAGGTTTCATAATATTAGATATGATAGAAAAACATGATGCTATCAGCTGGATATGCAAAGGTTAACATATAGGTAACCTGTTTAGGTTGAAGGAATTATATGGTATATAAGCACCAGTCCCGTCCGATCTATAAGATAGTGGTGTATTGGCATAGAAAAATGCCTTTTATTATAGTAAACTAAAATTTGTCAAATATGATGTGCAACACCTCTTTGAGACCATGGTTGTCAGAATCATGATCGTAAAGTGGTCTCATGATGTCATGAAAACAAATGAAGGCCAAAACTAAGAAACTAGTTGGTGACACAAAACTTATTGTTCTTATTCATTATATTTATGTTAAAACGTAATTGTGGCAATGTATAAGAGCATCCCCTTCCTTCTTGGAACATTCATGTGGGTGTGGGTGTGCGCAATTTAACAAACTGGATTTGGATGGAGAGCTTGGGCAATCATAGAATGTGTGCAGTGGTTGTGATGGCTTATTAGATGGGGATGGGGGCTGGTGTATGTTGATTGGTGGGCTGGAGAATGATGGTGGTTGATCTTTTGGGTGTGGAGGTGCTGGACTCAATTAAGCAGGTTGGGGGCTGATGGAGGAAGTTGGTGGGTGGGGGATGGGTGATGTACCATCAAGTGGACTTGGTTGATGTTGGGTGTTTGAAAGGTGGGAAGGGCTATGGAGATGATACGGCTTGGGTTTTATGGTGGTGGCATTGGGTGCATGAGGGGGCAGGTCCAGGTAGTGGCATGGTAGGGGAATTTTTTTTTTGGCTGTGAAGGTGATGGGGTTTTTGGCTTGCTAATAGATTGGGGTGTTCAGGTAGGGTTGTGCTGTAGGGATAATGGGCCCAGGGACGGGGAATGATTTTTTTTTTTGGGGGGGGGGGTGGGCCACGGATGGGAAAGATTATGAGTGTTTGGTTGTTTGGTAGTTCCATGGGTTGTAGTAGTGTACTGGGTTTTTGTTTTGAGCGAACATAAAATGCTTTTGAATATAAACAAACAAGCATGTTTTTGCATTCAGTTTCCAAATTGTTTGATATAAAAACAATATAAAAGAAATGAAAAAGATTACTATAGGAACTCTTTCATGTTTGGAGTCAGTTATAGATGCACTTACATGTACAAAAAAACATCTGTGAAGAGGAGATTTGTAAATTCAAACCAACTTATTGTAGTGCATGTAATCAATATGTGCTGAAACTGCTTTGCATAAATAACCAGCATGCATAGGAACTCTTTCATGTTTGGAGTCAGTTATAGATGCACTTACATGTACAAAAAAACATCTGTGAAGAGGAGATTTGTAAATTCAAACCAACTTATTGTAGTGCATGTAATCAATATGTGCTGAAACTGCTTTGCATAAATAACCAGCATGCATAACATTTTTGTTGGATATGCAATGTTACAAAACATATCTTTACCTAGAACTTGCAGACCTATCTAATTCTTAACTACAATGCAATTCTTCTATTATCAACTATTTGTCTCCCATTCATATGGAACTTATATTCCTTCCCCTTGTAGGTGCATGCTTGATCTATGAAAATGTATCAGCCTTGAAGAGAGAGGATACCAAGTGTCATGAGGGAAGAGATATCTGGTGGCAGGTTAGTAGAGACTGCCTTTCTCTGCTGTTAGTTCTATTTTGACAATTTTACAAAAAAGTTTAGTAGAGGCTGTGCCTTTCAGAGCTATCTTTCAACTCAGAATTTACTATGGGTTCACTCCCGCTGTCAAAATGAAATGCGGTCAAGTATTTTGCACTGGATCCAGTTAGTAATAAAAGCCTATATGAACTTTCCAATTTGTACATGGGTGGCATCCCCATAGTACTATGGTTTCACTCCCGTTCTGGTTTTTATATATTTTTCTTAGTAAGCTCATTTAAAATTAGATTTTTTTTTAATATGTAGTAATTGGAGTCCCATTGCTTTCTTCCAATCATTTACACCTCTTAATGTTTGTGCCATAATTTTTACATGCTGATGACTATTTTGTAATTGTAAAGAGCATACTTGACTTCAATTTCTTTGGTGTCTCTATTTTCTAGGATGTTGTTCCAAATTATCCAACTACATGTGCTGTTGAGTGGGTTGACGCTGAAGATCCACTTTTTCTGCTATATACTAGTGGAAGCACTGGAAAGCCCAAGGTATTTGAGGCCTCATAATAGCAAAATTCTTCTGTATGTTTCTGTTATTCTGATATTATCTATCCACCAATGAAAGGGTGTTCTGCATACAACTGGTGGATACATGGTATACACTGCAACAACATTCAAGTATGCATTTGACTACAAGCCATCAGACGTATACTGGTACTCAAAAACCTTCAGCATGAATTTTTAATAAATTTTTGTATTGGTGATTAAATTAACAGTGGTTGGATTTGGTGACTGACATTTCTTTTCTTTCTTTTAGGTGCACAGCTGACTGCGGTTGGATTACTGGACACAGCTATGTGACTTATGGGCCTTTGCTTAATGGAGCAACAGCTGTTGTATTTGAAGGGGTAATTAATTTAGAACTTATCAACTAGCATGATTACTTGGATAATTTGCATTTAATGGGGAAAACATATCCTCTTATGTTAGACACAAATAATTAATTAAATAACATTACTTGTGTGTCTCCATAAACATAGAAAGACATTATTGATGATTCGTGTATCCTGAGTGAGGAATTCAATGCATACAAGTGATGAGAAACAAAAATAAAGACTTTGGCTTGAGGATGGCGGTTCAAAATCTGATTGCAACATAGATTCCTGCAACTCTGAGCAAACATGGTTCAATACATGAAGCCTGCAAGTAAAATCAAGCTTGATATGAAGACAAACAGCTAGTGACCAAAAAAATGAAAATAAACATAACTGTAATTTAAAAAAAAATAAAATAAAACCTGAGCTCTATTCACCAAGCAACACTAGACTTGGTCTCCAAGCAACATATCCAAGGGAACTTGGGAACTTCCACTGACTAATAATTGCTCCACAATTAAGTTAGTTCACCTCAGGCAATCCTAATTTGGCAGTTTTTAGACCCTAAATTGGAACACAAGCCCATTAGAAATAATTAATAAACAACATCAACAAGGAAAACATGTTAAGGCTTGATCCCACTATGTTGAGTTGTCTACATGAATTCTAGCTCTCCAATCATTTTTATCTATGGCCTTGTCTTCTATAATTCTCTTATAACTCATATCATATACTTAATATAAACAACTAGATACTTTAAATTTCAAAGATTGTAAAGTAAAGTAAAAGAAAGAATGAATCATCCTATGTGCTAAAGTAAGTATCTTGAACTATTAATGTTCTAAATTAAAATAAAATTTCCCTTTTTTTTAAGCCCAGCTAAAGTAAGTATCTTGAACTAGAAATGTTCTAAATTAAAATAAAATTTCCCTTTTTTTTAAGCCCGGTCAATCATCCTTCATACTAGCAATGACTCCATCTCAAATATGCAAGTACTTTGAACTTTAGTCCTTGTAGAAAGTGAAGAATTACTTATTTTGGTTTATTTGAACCCAAACCAATCACCCTTTAACCATCATTCTGTGTGGATTCCTCTTTTTCTTCTGGTTAAAATATATGTTAAAGAATGAATCAGTTGATTTAATGAAAGCTTGTATAGGTAGAGCTGGGCATGGTCACATAGTTATCAGTAATAAAGTTATAAAGGCCAGTAATTGATCATATATAATTTTGTTGGGCAAAACTATAATGTTCTCAACCAAAATCAGAAACACAAGTGGAAGTACATATTACATAATGACAATCTCTACCATGAAATGTGCTTTAATTCATTAAGCTTGCGTTTGTGAATGTAGTGTAGTCCGCTGTTCACCATTTGCTACTATTATTTGAATGTGCTTGGATATTCAGAAATGCCATTTGATTGCCAGTAATGAGGTTGATCTGATCTGAGATCTTATTTTTCTGGTTAGCACTGATCTGAGACCCTTTGCCAAAATTGTATATGTGTATTTCCTGCAGGCTCCAAATTATCCAGATCCTGGGAGATCTTGGGACATTGTTGACAAATTTGGAGTGACGATATTTTATACTGCCCCAACTCTTATTCGTTCTCTCATGCGCGATGGAAATGAGGCAAGTAATTTTCAACTGTACATGCACTTTCAACCTGACATGCGTAATTGAAAAGAATTCAAATGAAAGCTAGTTAAGAATATTTTAGTGAGAAGATGACTTAAGTGATTTATTTTACCAATGCTCCCTAAGTTGGCTAATAGTCTAAACACGGTCTTACTTAACTTGGTAACGTACCCTAGCAGTAAATAATCACTGAACATACTCTTTTCTGCCTGAGTCTGTTCTCTGTGTTTATTCATCTCATATCCTCTAACTAGACATGATTTAGATAATTCAAATATGTTTCCTGCAGTATGTCACCCGCTACTCACGCAAATCCTTACGAGTGCTTGGCAGTGTAGGCGAGCCCATAAATCCTAGCGCATGGAGGTGATTAGCTCTCTACTTTTTCCATTTTGTTCACATATGTTGAAGTCAAGCATTAAATGTCTTCATTTTCATCCAAACAGGTGGTTTTTCAATGTAGTTGGAAATTCAAGATGCCCCATATCTGACACTTGGTGGCAAACAGAGACTGGTGGCTTTATGGTACATTGTTTTCCCCATTATCCTCAATATGTATGCCGACTCTTGAAACAATTTACCATATTGTGATAAACAGAACTCATCACTCCCTGCAATGAACTTGTGATCATGGAATTGACTGAGTCATCTGATCTAAGTATGAAACTTTCGCAAGTTTATATCCCCACTTTGAACAGAATAGATTTACTGATGAGATTGTCCCTGGTAATAAGAAGGATATTTGACTAACAAATACAGCATTAGGCTAAAAAGAAAAAGGCCTTTCTCTCTCATATGTGCTTCTTATTGCTGTTGTAACTGCAATGCCATTTGACTTGTTGCTTTCAGATTACTCCTTTACCTGGTGCCTGGCCACAGAAGCCTGGTTCTGCTACTTTCCCGTTCTTTGGGGTTCAGGTGCTTTCTTGCCCCTACTGTCCTGACTTAGTATATTTACGTATTGGTGAAATTTCCTCTATTTTTCTTCCTTCTCAAATTTTCCTCATCTTTTTGGTCTTTTCACTCAAGTTCAGCCTATCATAGTGGATGAGAAGGGCAATGAGATTGAAGGTGAGTGCAGTGGATATTTATGTGTGAAAAGTTCATGGCCTGGGGCATTCCGGACGCTTTATGGTGATCATGAAAGATATGAAACTACATACTTCAAGCCATTCCCAGGCTATTATTTCACTGGTGATGGCTGCAGCAGGTAATTCTCTTTTTCTTTAGATGCCTAAAGCAGGCCTTCATTACCAGAAACTTCGTTGCTCACAAGATGGAAATATTAAAAATGTAGGTTTTTAGCAAAATGAATGTGTAAGGAGGAAAGAAGAGGCAGGATAGCAACATCTACAAAATCTTTCTATTCCAGGGATCAATCTAATTAAAAAGTAGAGGAGGGGACAGGGCAACATGGAGGAGAAGAAATCTTTTTAGCCAGTAAACGTTTATGCAAGTAGAATGAGGTAGTCACTCGAAAGTTCTGCATGGAAAACTTAGGAAAAGGTATTACCATCACACAGCCTTTTGTCTTGATCAAGAATCCATTGATTTGGTTACTGGAAGAGAGATGGTTATGTGATGGTGGTTGTGGAAGGAATTCTATCAATTGAGAAAGGTCTCTTCTGGTTTAAAGATTCACTAAGTGAGTTTGAAGATGAAGTAGTTGTGTTTCTAAGTAGTCTGACTAGGGTGAAGAATATTGGAGCCTTTTTGCCTTAAAGTGATTGGCTGGGAATAAGTTTAAACTGTGTAATATTTGTTGGTGAAACTTGGTCATCCCAAGAAAAGATTAGTTTAGATTTCTTGAATCAACCATTCATAAAGATAGATTAATTAATGAGAATGTTATTCAAAGAATTCAGGCATGAGGTTTAAGATGGAAAAGTTCGTTCAAACATTTTGTTTGATAGTAAGATTCCATTAAAGCTAAAATAAAAATAACCAGCTATGTTGTATGGTACAAAATGTTGGCTAGTAAAGCACCAACATCTACAAAATATGAGTATAACAAAGATGAGAATATTATAATAGACGTGTGACCATACAAAAAGATAAAACTAGAAATGGGGTTATTCATAAAATGTCGGAGCGGCTTCTATTAAATTTAAGATGCGTGAACATGATTAAGATGACTTGATTATATGTGAAGAAGACCAATAGAGGCTCACACAAGGGAAGTGGATGGAATGGAACTAGTTATTAGGAAAATGGACAGAGGAGGATTAAGAAAAACTTAGTGGGAGATACTTTGTTATGAGATGAATACAAGAGCCTAACAAAAGGTATGGCTATGGATAGAGGTGATTGGCAAGCTAGAATTCATGCATTCAACCCCACCTAGTAGGATTAAGGCTTGATTTGTTGTTGTTATCTAATAGTTGTTGGGAACAACAGTGTCATATTGGCGGTATTGTTTTCTATTGGAGGGTTATTGCCCGCATGGAGTTGTAGGTGCCAATAATGACTTAAAACATGCTTGGTTTGAAAAATAAGTAACTTTGCTTAGGCTTGGGTAATTACACATAAGATCACTTGTGTGAAGTTTAAAATTGCATTGGATCATATTGCCTTTATGTGGGTGCTTCTTGTTACTTTGGGGTGAGTTCTTTGTGGTTATCAAATCCACAAGGGTTGCTTTGATTTCATGGTTGAGTTAGGTTGGATGGAACTCTTGCTTATACAGGCCACTGTTACTAGGAGGGCAAGCCTTGGTGGCAATAGTAAGGTTACTCCTTTGTAATTGGGAGGTCAGGTGTTTGGGTTACGGAAACAATCTCTTTGCATAACAAGGGTGTGTATAAAAATGACCCTTGTATGGTGAGCAAACATGTTCACTGGGGGCAGCCCCCTTTCTTGAGAGGATATGAGCATGTTGTTCCAACCAGGCACATATAACCAATACTTTTATTTGCTCTTATTTGAGTATACTTCCATATTATAGTTTTGAGATATTGATGATGTATCCGTATATTAGATTGAAGGTGGAAGTAGCAATCTGTTAAACGAATCCTTGCTTTTGGCCATTAAGAAATGGGTCAATACTACTGTAAAAGTTCCCTAACACACACAGAACAATAATGAACACAGCACAATAATGGGGGAACAAATACACACGAGGAGACTTGAACTCAAGGGTTCTTCGAAACCTGACCTCTTATACCATGTTCAAATTACTGCTCATCCTAAAAGTTCCAAAGGGTTAATAATGTATTCTCAAAATTTCTAATGGTACAACAATAACATCCCAACCTTTAATCCCACTATATTCGGTTACATGAATTTTAGCTTCCCATTCATTTCAATGCATAGCCTTATCTTATATAAGGCCAATATATTTAATATCAAATCTAAGAGTGTCCCTCCAAATTTTTCTTGATTTTCCTCTACCAAATTTGCTAAATGTTGGCTTTAAGTTCTTCCTCTTCTTCTTTTCTTTTTCTTTTTTAAATTGAAAACTACAATTTAGAGGTTACTTTCAAATTCATTTCAGGGACAAGGATGGGTATCACTGGCTGACAGGAAGAGTTGATGATGTTATCAATGTCAGGTACTTGTTGAATTTCATCAACTATCACTTTGCCCTTTCAGATAAAGAAATCATGCGAAGCAATACACCCTTTGAATAACATACTTGCAAACTCCAAAGCACTTGTTCTGAAGTAATTTAATCCTTTTCTGTGTGATGTTTAAAATTTTTCCCATTCATGTTTGCAGTGGACATCGTATCGGCACAGCAGAAGTGGAATCTGCCCTCGTTTCACATCCCAAATGTGCTGAAGCCGCTGTTGTTGGTGTTGAGCATGAGGTAGTTTGTGAGCTAAAATGCTTGTCTAATGGAAAATATCATACCAGAATGATTTTCTGGTATGCTATCAAAATTTTGTTTTGACTTGTCCATTTCTTTTTTTATCCTCACAAGGTCAAAGGACAGGGTATTTATGCATTTGTTACTCTGGTTGAGGGTGTTCCTTACAGTGAAAAACTCCGGAAAAGTCTTATTCTAGCCGTCAGAAGCCAGGTACTTGTCGGTTTCTGTGACTGGCAGCAACTGTAGATATACATCAGTGCCCTGAAGTCTATTGCTTGGGCTTAGCATACATATCATCTAGATGAAACAAATTTTGAAATCGTATAATCAAGCCACGAGCTGAGCATAATGGAAACCTGGACTGAGATTTCTTGCGTAAAATATGCACCGAGCTTGTTTATAAAGTTCATATTATGAATTTATGAAGCTATGCTTCTTTGTGTTTCAGATTGGAGCATTTGCGGCTCCTGACAAAATCCATTGGGCACCGGGTCTTCCCAAGACGCGAAGTGGAAAAATAATGAGGAGGATTCTGAGGAAAATCGCGTCGAGGCAGTTGGACGAGCTTGGGGACACAAGCACACTTGCAGACCCTAATGTGGTCGATCAGCTTATTGAACTTGCCGATTCCTGAGAGCTACAGCTTTTGCTTGCCGCCCCAACAAACTTGTTAATACTACAAGGTTACAGCGTTAAAACTCCTACAAATAAATGATCACTAGAGTGATTGCCCCCCCCCCCTTCCAAAGTCCCTGCCATTGTCTCAGATGTTTAAATATATAGAGTTTTAGTTCTGTGTTTGGCTCCTGAATTCACTCTAGTTTTTGACATTAAATCCAGCAGGAATTAGTAGCCATAATGTTTGTGAACCTAGGAAACTCGAATTTTGAACTTGTCTGAGAATCTATTTGCTTGTGTATTGCATCTCAAATAAGCAAATTGATGTTTTTGCTTGCACACCATTTGAAGCATCCAAACAATGGTTTGTGCATCTCATTAACGAGCTTGTGCCTTGTTCACACGAGATGGGCAATGCTGGCAAAGCTAAAAGGCTGAACAAAGTCGGGCCTTCGGTGATAGATCTTGTTGGAGAAAATATTTCCATTTAATTGTGATATTACGGTATTGTGTTGATGTAATATGCGAAGTTAACCATATATATATATATATATATATATTCATGTATGCAGATTATGAATTGTGTGACAAGGAGAAGTTTTTAGTAAATTTAAAATTGAAGGTCTGAGGGTGTTTCCATTCACAAGTGACTGCATTGAAGATTTCTACTTAACACGTTATGATGAACTTGTGATATCATAAAAGTATGATGATATATTATCACAATTATGTTGAATTTTTTTTTTTGTGTGTGCATTTATTTCTTTTATTAGTAGTGTTGTTTAAATACAATGAATTTATTTATCAGGAAATTCATCTACAAGCCATTAGTACCCTACAAGAAAGAAAATTATCAAAGGGCACAGGCTATTCCTTATGCAAAATTTCTAATACTTAAGTCAAATATTAAGAATGCTAAAGAATTTGTAGAATTCTTGAATCAATATTAGAGGTATACATTTTTTAAATGTGAGCTCACCTATTTGAAGGGAAGTTTGAGAGTTTGTGATAAATATTATTGGTATTTTGAGATCGATTAATATTTGAACTTTTATGAATAAATCTTATCCTTGTGAGATTTTCAAAGGAATTTTTGGAGTTGTCTTGTTTGCACTTTTGATTTTGGGAATACCTCACGAGGGACTCATCTCGGAGCCTTAAAAGGTATCCCAAAGTCCCTTTTTGTAGGAGCCCACTAAGACTTTCCCAAGGACCCATTTGTCAAGAAGGTCTTTTAGGATCTTTTGGGCTAAACCTTTTCTTTTGACACTTTTGCTTTATCTTCAGCTTTTATGTCTTGTTCCTTTATGGGATTCATGATTGAATCGATGTGTTTTCATTGGGTGGTTTGCCCCAAGTCTTTTTCCCTTAGGGTCTTTCTCTAGGTTTCTTTCTGGATTTCCTTCTAAGTCTCCTATTGGGTTTATTTTACTAAGCTTTGGTCCACATACATATCAATTGTTTCTCCACTAGTTCTTTTGGATTTTCGAGAGAGGAGAGTGGCTTTTGTTGTCGACTTTCCTTCTTGAGTTAGGACTCACTCCCTATTCTTTTGGGGGAACTTCACTCATCAAAGGATTCTTGTTATGTTTATCTTTAGTGGGTCTTCATTTTTTATAACCCATTAATAGTACTCCTTGTTAAAATCGTTCTCACTCTTTTGTATTTTGATTTTTAAACCATTTTCAAGCTTTTATGCTTTTATTTTTTAGATCGTTCTCACACTTTTGCGCTTTGATTTTTAGACAATTCTCAAGCCTTTGCATTTTGATTTTTGGGATGATATTTCTCGTATCATTCTAATTATATCTTTGTTTTTATTTTTATTCTATGTCAGTCTCACGTTTTTTGCACTTCTGATGCTAGGTTATTCTAGATCATTCTTATGTATTTATCGTTTTTAATTCTAGTTATCCTTGATCATTCACGAGTTTTGCATTTTGATTTTTTATCCAATCTCATGCATTGTGCATTTTTTATGTTAGGTTTTCCTTTATCATTTTTGCAATTTTTCGCATTTCTAATTCTAGTTTTATGATGGATGATGATTCCTAGATTATTCTCATGCTCTTACATTTTTTATGTTAATTCGGTCTCACATATTTTATGTTTTTTATTCTAGATTTTTGGGAATGATGAACTCCATATTTTCTCACGCTTTTGCATTTTTGGTTTTAATCCAGTGTCGTACATTTTGTGTTTTTTATTCTAGGTTTTTGGAGATGATAGACCCTAGATAATTATCACACTTTGGTATTTTTTGTTGTTTTAATTTGATCTCACACATTTTGCGTTTTTGATTCTAGGTTTGTCCATCCATCCTATTATTTTTCTTGTCAAACCCTAGGTCATTCTTGCACGTTTTTCTCTTCCAATGCTAGATTTCCTTGTTCACCAAGATTTTAGTCTTTTTTCATGCATTCATTGTCCTGAAAAACAAAATACATAAAAAGAAAATTGCATCAAGGTAAAAATTATTTATTTAGGCATATATATTGAAACATAACTCATTAGTATTTCAAATTTTTTACCTTCTATTACTTTCCTGTAACATTTGCAAGGTACAAGTGTTTATGACGTTTGCAAAGTACAAGTGCTTATGTGGTTTCATTCGTGGACTTCAGCCTTAGGGTGATTTGGCTTTTACTAAACACTTAAGTGATGAATTGTGTTTCCTAGACCTTGCTCATTAGCATTTTTTTTTCTATATTAGATTATACCCCCTAGCCTTGCAGTAATCCATCTAGGCCTCGATGCCCACAAATCTTCTCAGTTTTCCTTTTCTAATCAAAACCTTTATTTGACCCATCAACTCGTGGCATTTGTCAATGGGGTGTCTATGGGTTTTGTGAAATTGACAAAAGGATTCTTTTTTTTCACCCCAGAGATTTGTCACTCTTCCTAGAGATTTAATAAGGCCTAATCCTTCAATGGCTGCTAAGATAAAGGATAATAGTTTTGTGAGTAGAGTATAGTTTCTAAAATGGAGCCTATGAGATTCATCAATCTTCTTGGATTTTTCTTTCTTCTTGTTTGACCTTTTATCAGAATTTATTTCTTTCTCTTTTTATCATTTCTTTTATTTCCTCTAACTATCATTATTACATTAGCCTACAAAACATATTTGTTGACTCAGACAAATAGGTCTGCCAAAGATGTGGGCATATCTAGAGTAAGGAATTCTTGTAGTGGTATAAACTTTGTCCCTTGGAGTATTATAGCAACTACCACACCCATCTACAAGTTTTAAATCTCTAAGGTTGCATTTTTGAATCATTTGACACACTGTTTGAGAGTTTTCTTGTCACTTTGTTGGATGCTAAGCAAATATGTAGCATCTTTCTTTCTATTATAATCATATAGTAATAGCACTACAATCCAAAAGGAGAGGTGAATTAGGTGTTTGAGAAATTTAAAAACTTTATAGGAGATTTTGAAAACAAAATATAAAAACAATGAAATACAATCAAAATAAATGCAAGAGGAACAGAAGAATTTATAGTGGTTCAGCTAAATCAAGCTTAATCCATTACCTTATCTCCTCATTAAGGATTTTAAAACAATCCACTAAACCTCTTACTTGATCTCAAATAGGTCTTTTAATAACAAACTAGGAAATTACAACCTCCTACCAACACCTGATTAACCCTTTAGCATACACTGCTAGAAATAAAAAATCTCCTACCAAAACCTGGTAGGCCCTCTAGCTCACAAGGTAGGAAATACAAGAATTATGAACAAAGATAAAATATGAAAAATAAATCTCTCAGTTACAATAATCTCTCAAAGATAAATATAAAGGCTTAAACAAATGATAATCAAAACCTTTTGAGAGAAAAATGAAAGCACCAAGTATAATGGAGAAGTAAAAATACAAATGTTAACTCAAATGAATTTATTCTTATTTCTTGGTTTTCTTAAGAGCATCATTAAATGGTATTTATAGGCATCCCAAGAGTTTCAAAAGAAACTAGCCATTTTTTATAATAGTACTGTTCAAAACAGTTGGATTACTGTTCATAACGGTCAGGATCACTGTTCACAACGGCCCGATACTGTTTACTATTTACTATTCACTGTAGCAACGGTAAAATTACTGTAGCAATGGTAAAAAATCTTTTAAAAAAAATTGTGCACATTTTAATCAAATAAAATATAATATTTCAAATACCATAAAAAAAAATTATTACAAGATTTTTGGCATTGAATTGCATGATGAAATTAATTTTTATTTTGGTGCTAAGTAATTTGAAGCACCAAGTTAATACCACTAACAAAATAATTTTATTATCAAAATAAAATTATTTTTCATCATCAAAACTATATCAAAAACAAAACATCACTTCTTTGGGCATTGATAATAAAGGCATTAATAAACTCTCTTCTTAGTTACTTGAAGGATATAGAGTCCATGATTTTAGGAGTAAAGTGAATCTTGCTCTTATGTTGGTTTTATTCTATGGGTACTAGTTTTTTTTGTTCTAGCACTTGTTCAATTATTTTCTTCAT
This sequence comes from Diospyros kaki, assembly GCA_036245055.1. Taxonomy (NCBI): domain Eukaryota; kingdom Viridiplantae; phylum Streptophyta; class Magnoliopsida; order Ericales; family Ebenaceae; genus Diospyros; species Diospyros kaki. The sequence goes on from BSEG01000016.1 coordinate 41,295,956, forward strand.
GTTGATAGCTTCTTCCATGACTAGTAAAAATATATTGATTTTCAATTTTGGGTCAATGCCTTGGTGGGACCACAACTGTGCTTTCTATGATTTCCCAAGGTTTTTCTCCCCATGGCTAAGTTATCTCAACTTTATTTTGCACCAGGGCTTAACCTAGTCCTTGTCACTCTAGGAACCTTTCTCGTGCTTCTCTCTCTCTCTCGATAGGCCTTCGAGGGAGGACCTTGTAGGAGACTCTTCCCCAGGGTTTTTGGCAATAGTTAACCTTTCACATAATTCTAAAGAATGGGCGAAAGTGGAGCCTGAGGTCTGATTGTCTATAGAAAGATTGTCATTTCTCGAAAAGCCATGGCATTTTTTCTTCACAATAGCTTCGAAGTGATTCATAATCGCTCCATGGAACAATCAGAGGTGTTGTCTTGGAGGTTTTGTGAGGTCTTCTTGGGAGAGTCTCTTGGGTACTCAATAGGTCCGAGAAACTATTGACATTCAATTCATTATTTGAGTTTCTAGCTACTTAAGAACTCATGCAAACCATTTTATAGATTTTTCCTATTTTAGCTTTTTTGATCGATTTTTTATAGATGATGTCAATTGTTGTTATTTGAATACAACAATAAATTTATTTGTTGAGAAATTATTTTCAAGTCGTCATAACTCTATAAGAAAGAAAATGATCAGAGGGCATCGGACATTCATTGCGCAAACTCTCCAATGCTTAAATCAAATTTTTGTTTTTTCTAAATGTGGCTCATCTACTTATAGGGGAGTTTGGAATTTATAATAAACATCCTTAGTATTATGAGATTAACTAAGATTTGAACTTGTATAGATAAACTTTATCTCTTGTAAGATTCCCAAAAAAAATTTCAAAGTTGTCTTGTTTGCGCTTTTAGTTTTGAGAATATTCCACGAGAAAGTCTCCGAGAGACCCTTTTCATAAGAGCTAGCCAAGACTTGGCTTGAACATCTTATTTTGTCATTTTTGTTTTATTTTCAACTTTTAGGCTTTATTCTTTCAAGAGATTCGTGATTGAATCAATGTGTATTCATTAAGTTGATCTTTTTGTCTTGAGCATTTTTCTCTAGAGTCTTTCTTTCTCAATTTTTCTTTAGATTTTCCTTTGAATCTCCCATTGAGATTTTTTTTAGTGAATATTGGTCCACATACACATCAACTAATAACTAACACGGTCTTAAAAGTTCAAAAAAATAAAAATTCAGCAGAGACACAAAATGATTCGCAGGAAACAAATCACACATTTTTGCCATTTATTTTAGGATGAACAAACATTTATTCAACCCACATCTCTAATATGTTATTATATTGTAACATCACAAAATATAAACCCAATGATAATGTTATATAATATAATAATATATTATATTCTTATTACAATATACTAATAACATTAATTAAATATTACTATTAAAATTATAACTTAATATATGTATATATATAAATTAGAACGCTTCAATTCATAACTCCCCTCCAATCTCAATTAAAATCAAGAGATTGAGTTCAAAAATAACATTGCACTAATACTTTTCAACTCACATTATAACCTATAAAGTTAGTTATAATACAGTTGGTGACAATATTTAATATTCATAAGATTAGACTCGTCTAGTCTCTAGCGTGCCATTCATTGGGCTTCTCTAATAGCGCCACCAGGCCCTTGGGGGTTCATCGTCATGCCACTGATTAACCGTCCAGCCTAAGCCTATCACCCGGCGGCACAAGTCGAATGTGATTATTTAAAAATTTTTGTTATTTTAATTATATTTATATTTTTATATTTTTAAATTAATTAAATTTTTATATTTTGACGTATAAAAAAATAGATTAATTCATCTTATTTTACTTTTTTTTACATATCAAAATATAAGGATTAAATTGTTTCAAAAATTCAAATATAGAAATATAATCAAAATAATGAAAAATAAAAAAAAATCAAAATATAGAGTTAAATTAATTCAAAAATATAGATTTAGCAATGTAATTAAAATAACAAAAAATTAGAGTTAATATGAGTTTGGTCACAAACTTATTCAAGAGGATGTATTTTAGAGGGTGTTTGGGTTACCTTTTTTAAGATGATTTTTAAGTTTTTTTAATTTAAAAGTTATGTAAAACTTTAAAGTTGGCTAAAATTTAAATTGATAACGTATTTGAATAAATATATTTTAAGCTGTCATTTATATAGTTATGTATTTGATTTTAAAAAGTTGATAAGCAATCGTGTAAAACTTAATAAAAATATTAAAATAGACATATTGCTAAATAATATAAATAAAATTCTTAAAAATATTAATTTTTAATATAAAAATTATAAATTAATATCCAACTCATAAAATTTTTACTATTAGATGTTGATAAATCATATATAATTATTAAAAATACGTTAATACAATGTCTTATGTTTAAATTTAATTTTTATTTATAAAAATATTAAATATATATATATTGAGACATTTTAAACATAAACATAGGCAGGGGATAAAGAAAGTGATGATAGTGGCTATAGCTATGATGGGGATGGATGCGGCGATGGCGATAAGGCAGCAACGACGGACAAAGATGGAGGCGACGAGGATGGAGTTAGAGGTGGCAACCACTATGAAAAAGATGGAAATAGTGATGAGAAGGAGAAAAATAAAAGGTAGAAAGAGCTTTGAGCAGGGCGGATGCAGGCATGAAGTTCAGGCAGCTCACAATTAAAAATATTTTTTTAATATTAAAAATTATTTTTTAATTAATTAAAAATAATTTTTATTATAAAAAATTAAATTTTTTAATGTAAAAAATAATAAATTTTACAAATAATTCAATCAAAAAAAATTTCAGCCCATCTAAAAATTTGTGATGTGTAATTTTATATCTTAAAAAAAAAATTTAGTCTCCACCTACGTAAATTTCTAGATTTACCTCGATTTTGAGAAATATAAAGGGAAAAGAAGATGAAAGAAGGATGAGAAGAGATGGATAGAGTTGGAAATTTGATAGGTATTGAAAAGTAAAATTATAAAATAGTTGATCAATTAAATAAGTTATAGATAATATTTTAAAAAAAAATTAAGGGGGAATTTTCTAGAACGTTGTATAAATTTTTTAATTTTTAACAAATATATAATAATCATATAAAACATATATAGCGTGTAAACTTCACTCACAGTTTATAGAAGCGGTCAAATCGCTCAGCCGTCTTAAATACGAGAATAAGGTGAAAGATGGCTCAAAGGAGTGGGACAGGGAGGCCAACGCGAAGCACGTCCCATGTAATGCGCCTTTTTCTCACTTCTTCTTATTAGGCGGTGCTAACGGGGGCTGACGATGAGTCCTTGCTCCCTTTCAATGGAGTCAGGGCTCGGTTCGGGCAAGGCTACAGCCTACAGCATACAGCCGGCCGACTTTTCTCTCTCTCTCTCTCTCTCTATTTAAGTGATGCGGTCGTCAACTCTCTCATTGGGAGGACCGGATTCAGATCGCTAGGGTTTTCAGCTGTTCGCTCCCTCGCTCGCTCGCTTCAGCCTTCACCACGATCAATCGTTGTATTCGGTAACTGCCTCATCTTTCTTTCGCTTTCCTTTTCGTTCCAGATCTGTGCAGACTGTTCGTGTTCACTGCGTAGTATAGTATGAGGAGGAAGAAAGAGGAGAACGCAAAATATGATGTACAAAATTCTTCATTTTCTTGGTTGCCTCTTGATAATCGATTGGAGCTCGTGCCTTTTTATCTTCTTTCCCGCTTTCCTTTTCATTTCTGTTTTGACGTGTGTTCGTCTGCTGCTGAATTCTTCTGCTGGCCTCTAATGTTCTTGTAATTACTTCGTAACTAGTGGGAGGTTAAACATTATATTGTAGCTTGCGTTGCTGGATCTACTTATGAGAAATGATCAGCCTCAAATTGGATGTTTCATTAGAATGAGAATTTTTAGCATCTCAAGCCACAGAGGCTTTTCCCTAGGACAGTAACTATATGTTGACTGCCCTTTTGATTATTATTAGAACTTAACACCAATGATGTTCTAACAAAAACAAAAAAGTAATGTTAGGCTGCTGTTCCTTATATAACATTACCAATAGTTTTATAGAATTTAAAACAAATTTTTGCATCACATGAAATTGGAAAGTACGTCACATTATTAGAACTAGATTATTGGAGAAACAATGAGATGCAATCTGTTCTGACAGAATAATGACTTCTAACAGTATTTCCAACCTTCTTAACCCCGTATCACCATAGAGAGATAAACTCATGCTTATTTTTGCAAGGTCATTTAAGGGCTCTTGCTTGGCATTGTTTTGTTGTGGTCATTGTGTTAGGTTGTTTGAAAGCTCCATTTTTACATGAAATGGATAAGACTCTAAACCTGAACCTATCTCCATTTTTACCAAGCCTACCTCCAGTTGCCCCTTGAAGTTTGTTGCACAAACAGAGAGCAAACCATACACATACACACACTTTGAATCACTGGAAAAACCTTTAGACCATTCAACAGAGTCGAAATCGGAAAGACTTTACACAACAGACAAACACAAATATAAAATGATGGAAAGCAAAATAACACGAGAGATTTACCGTGGTTCACCTAAAAGGCTACGTCCACGTTGAGTTTCGGTAAAGAAGAGCTCATTGCACTATCGGAGAAAAATAGGGTTTACAATACTTACAGCATACAAGCCTCACAACCACTCGATATACACAAGCTGGTTCTTCTAACAAAAAACGCCTCAAAACCATATACAAGAGGAAGATCAGAGGCTTACTCTATTGAACCAGAGAGAAGACCAAGAAGGAGCCAGAGAGTCTGAAAACAACAAAATGAGATAGAACCCTCGAGCCCCTAAGCGTCTACTCACCCTCTCTCTCAATCTCTGATTAATTACACATCCCGATGCACAGTAAATAAATAGGGGTTGCACGATGCAATTGAAAGGCTTGGATTGCACCAGATAAAAGGCAGCATCGACAGTCCAGATTGCGCACAAGGACAAGACAATTGGCACGATCGAGTGAAAGGACACCCAGGCAGTTACCAAGCTACCCTCCGCTGCCACGTGGCAGTGATTGCTGTTGACCCTCCTGCTCGGGTCCTTAAATGCTAAACGGTGTCGTTGAGTGCTTCACTGCCAACAAAGTTAATAACTGAAGCTGGTGTAATGAAATGCACATCCAAGATAGAGAAGAAGAGACACAAATTGCTTTTCCACCCCCTGCTCCCCATACATTTCCTATTGGGCTTCTATTCTTCTCTTTGCTTTTCTATAACTTGGTTCATGGAATTGTTGTTGTATAGAAAACAGGATGCTAGCGTTTAAAATATATAGTTAAAATTATATATGGAAATATGAAAATGAAGCCCCTTAAGTATTATATCCGCAGTGTTTGGTCCTAGTTCTATAGCTTAGTTATTTTCGTGTGTTAGAAACTATCAATTGCATATTTTTAGGTAATGGTGGACATCTAGATGACATTCTCCTTAAAAATTTTCAAGGTAGATTTGATGCTTGAGAGTTGCATCCTCCATAACGTCAGATCTGTTTCCAGTAAGAGATGCCATATATAAGTTGTGCAGGAGGGTGTTCAAAAAGTGTTATCCAAATGTCAAATGAATGTCACAATTATGGAAACTAGAAAAAAGAAAAAAATCTAAACATGATTAAGGAATGTTTAAGAAGTGTCCTGTCATACACGTTTCTAAATGCTCCAAAGAGCGTGGCTGATGGATTTTAGACGTAGAGATGATTCCTTGCATGTGTTGGTTGTTCTTGTTCCATGTTGGGAGGCTAAGGCCTTGGCCCTTGTTTTAGTGCAACTTCCAGAATAGAATGAAAGATTAACATATTTATATTTCTAGAATATGAAAATTATTATTTAGCAGTTGAAACATTTACTATAGTATCATATATCACTATTTTATGTTATTTACTTTTAACTTCACAATTTTCTACTGTTTAGCTGTTAGGTCCACACCATGGAACAAACCTAACTGTCCAGTTCTGGGGCCTGTTGCAATTTAGCTGCAGGTACTTAGTGTAGATATTGGCAGTCAAGTCTGTGGAACCCAAGTACTTAGTGTAGATACTGGCAGTCACTCTGAGGAAACCAAGTCTTTAGCACTTGATTCTTTTCAAATGTGTTTTTATTCCTCCCTTCTAGGATCTTGACAAACCTGAGACCTCATAGTACTTGTAGTTATCTTAGGGGGTGACATAGTTACCATTTCTAACCTCCTCTGCATGATAATAGCTGTATGGTTTCTTTTATGCCACTTTCTGCAAAAAATTGTGTTGCACCATGGCTATTGTCCTCCTTGAGCTGAGAGCTTGCATCCTAATGAGAATTTCTTTGGCTTCAACAAGTACTTGAGCTGTTAAGATTTCCAATTAGAAAATGCAATAGATTGCCTACTTGTCCAATAGGATTATGAAGTACCTTGATGTTCATAAATTCATGATTGACGTGTAAAATTAAAATATATCTTGCATTGTTTATGATCCTGTTATGTCAGAGCCCCTGTCAGATGAAGAAAATACTTCTGCTAAAGCCACGAGTATTTGCATAAATATGAGTTGTAAATGCACTATGTGGCACACTGCATCTTGTGATGGCATGACTCGTGATTTGCCCACTCATATGTTTATATACATTGTCCTCCTGGGAGGTGTTGTAGTTAAGAAGAACCATATTACCACATTACAATTTACTTGTACATTTGTTGTTTCAATTTTTTATTGAAGAAACATGCACTTGGAATTTAAGCGATGAGCTTTCTGACCTCCACACCTGTATCTGTATATAATATTTTCAGGCTGGTTTATCACTGTATTTTTAGTGTTTGTCTTCCCTTGCAATGGCGGACCATGAATCAGACAAAAATATAGAAATCTGGAAGATTAAGAAATTGATCAAGGCATTGGAATCTGCTAGAGGCAATGGTACCAGCATGATATCTCTCATTATGCCTCCTCGGGATCAGATATCACGAGTGACCAAGATGCTGGGCGATGAATTTGGAACTGCTTCAAATATTAAAAGTAGGGTCAACCGTCAGTCAGTGTTGGCTGCCATTACCTCTGCTCAACAGAGGCTAAAGCTTTATAATAAGGTTCCGCCGAATGGGCTGGTGCTGTATACTGGTACTATTGTTACGGAGGATGGGAAGGAGAAGAAGGTGACAATTGACTTTGAGCCTTTCAAGCCCATAAATGCATCTCTCTACCTTTGCGATAATAAGTTTCATACAGAAGCTCTCAATGAACTACTAGAATCTGATGATAAATTTGGTTTTATTGTCATGGATGGAAACGGCACTCTTTTCGGGACATTAAGTGGGAACACCCGGGAGGTTCTTCATAAATTCACTGTTGATCTACCTAAGAAGCATGGGAGAGGAGGGCAGTCAGCTCTGCGATTTGCTCGTCTCCGGATGGAAAAACGGCACAACTATGTGAGGAAGACTGCAGAGCTTGCCACACAGTTCTTCATCAATCCAGCTACCAGTCAGCCCAATGTTGCGGGGCTCATACTTGCTGGTTCAGCAGACTTCAAGACTGAGCTGAGCCAATCAGATATGTTCGATCCTCGGCTGCAAGCTAAGATACTAAACGTGGTCGATGTTTCCTACGGGGGGGAAAACGGTTTCAATCAGGCTATCGAGCTTTCCGCCGAGATATTGTCTAATGTGAAGTTCATACAGGAGAAACGCTTAATTGGGAAGTACTTTGAGGAGATCAGCCAGGACACGGGCAAATACGTGTTCGGGATTGATGACACACTCAAGGCACTTGAAATGGGTGCTGTGGAGACCCTCATTGTTTGGGAAAACCTGGACGTCAACAGGTACGCGCTCAAAAACACTTCTACCGGCGAGATTGTCATCAAACATCTGAACAAAGAGCAAGAGGCGGATCAGAGTAATTTCCGGGACCCTGCCACCTCGGTGGAGTTGGAAGTTCAGGAGAAACTGGCCCTACTCGAGTGGTTTGCCAACGAGTACAAGCGATTCGGTTGCACGCTCGAATTCGTCACCAACAAGTCACAAGAGGGATCCCAATTTTGTAGGGGGTTTGGTGGAATTGGGGGTATCCTCCGATACCAACTTGACATGAGATCCTTTGATGAGTTCTCAGACGACGGAGAAGTTTATGAGGATTCCGATTAGGCAACTTGCATTTAATTTTGGAGTTTCTGCAAAAGCTGCCGACACTGCTGCTTTGCGTGTGATGTTTGAAAATCCTGTGCTCCCTCTTCGTCTCTCAGTATGGTATGGTAAAAACTGGTAAGACTTTTCGTAAATGTTGAATTCCTTAACTGTGTACTTGTTAAAAATAGTTTGGTTATTCCTAATTAAACGATGAAGAAAGGATTGGGTTGTTTTCCATGTTTTTTTTTTTAGCTTTTTTTTTTTTTTGGTTGATTTTGTTAAAAGCGAGATTGATTCCGTTAACAGTTCCAATCGCTTTTAGTTTAAGCTGTGGATAACACAAATATGCTAAAATAAAGGGCTATTAGTACTAAAAAATTAAAAAAATTTGAGTTGTGACGATTTTGTTCAATTTTTTTAATTTTGATAATTAAGTTTGAATTTATAAAATTAGTAGTAATTTTAGCCAAATTAAAATAACGGATTATCCTGTCAACTCTTGATCACGTGGCATGTCACGTGAATATTTTAGGGGTCCATTGCTGATTGAGTCAAAAAAATAAAAAAATAATACAAAAGTTAAGGATTAACCGGTTAACAAACAACGAAAAAATCGGACAGAAAAAATAAAAGATTAAAAATAAATAAATAAATAACGCCGACAACAGCATCAGCACCAAGGATTAGGAACAAAAGTTTCACATCATCAGTTCAAGAGTCAAAATACCAAAACCTGATTAACAAGCTGGTGAGGCGGAAGCAGAGGATCGGTGAGGGAGCGCGCCCTCGAGCTCGAACTCCGAGGCAACGGTGGCTGCTTATTGGAGCTTGGCGCTGGATACTGCAGCGAAGCCGATCGATCAATCGGTAGCGCCCCACCTGTGAGCTGCTGGAACAGAATCTTGGCCTCGAGGGCTTGCTTGTGAATCACTGATTCCTCCTTCGCGGACCGAACTCGACTCCAGCGCCCCGTCTGTGAGCTATCGGTGCTGCTGGAATAGAATCGCGGCTGCGAGAGCTTGCTCGTGAATCACTGATTCCTCCTTCGCCGATCGAACTCGAGTCCATCGACTGCTCGAACCAACACCGCCGCCACCTGGGGTAACCGCCGACTGGCTCGATATCCGCTTCGTCGGCTCCTCTTCACCACCTTCTGAGACAGGCATAAGCCCATTCTGATCGTTGCATGTAGAGATAGATATGTATCGATAATATTATATATTTGAAGCAGAGAACCTATTCGAGAGAGAGAAAAATTATAAATGCCTAATTAACCCGTTTGGGTTTTAGCTCCTCTATTATATATCCCTAGAACTAATACATCAAATGATAAAAATGCCATTGTTCCGTTCAGCAGCAGAAAATAGAAATAACAACATAAAATTATGACAGCACAAAATTACAATAAAATCTAATATGCCTCCTCAAGATGGACTGTGAATGTCATGAATAGCCATCTTGGCTAACAAAGGAAATAAACGGGATGCTGGTAATGCTTTGGTGAAGACATCAGCCAGTTGGTGCCGTGAGCGAATGGGAAGCAGTTTAACAATGCCTGCAACCAGCTTCTTGCGAATAAAATGACAATCCAATTCGATGTGCTTCGTGCACTCATGAAACACTGGATTGGTAGCAATGTGAATGGCAGCCTGGTTATCACAAAAAAGAAGAGCAGGAGGTGAAGTATGAACATGAAAATTCAATAATAATTGAGTGATCCATACCAGTTCACTTGCAGTGGATGCAAGTGCCCTATATCCAGCCTCTGCAGAAGAGCGGGAAACAATACTTTGTTTCTTAGCTTTCCATGAAATCATAGAATCACCAAGAAAAATACAAAACCCACTAGTAGATCGTCTTGAATCCAAATAGGATCCCCAATCAGCATCAGAAAAAGCTCTAAGATGAAGCGAAGAATTAGCTGAGAAAAACAAACCTTGACCAGGGGCTGTTTTAAGATACCGTAACAAATGATGGGCAGGATCTAAGTGAGGCTGTGAGATAAACTGACTGAACTTATGAACAGTAAAGGTAATATCAGGCCGAGAAATTGTAAGATAAAGCAATCTACCGATAAGCCTTCGATACACTGAAGGATCAAGCAATAAATTACCCTCAAATGAACATAGTCTGGTATTAGGTAACATGGGTAATGAAGTAGGCTGGCAAGCAAGAAAACCTGTATCCTCTAGAAGCTGAAGCGTATAATGACGTTGAGATAGAGAAATACCTTTAGAAGACCGAGCTATTTCCAAGCCAAGAAAATACTTCAATCGACCTAGATCTTTCAGTTTAAATTGATGATGAAGAAATTCCTTTAGAGAAGTAATGGTGGCAGTATTTGGACTGGTGATGATAATATCATCAACATAAACGAGTAAGGCTACAAAAAAACTGCCAGTACCCTTAGTAAACAATGAATAATCAGATCGAGATTGATGAAATCCATGTTTAATAAGAACCCCAGAAAACTTCGAAAACCATTGACGAGAAGCTTGCTTCAAGCCGTAAATAGACTTGTGCAGCTTACATACTAATTTCCCTCCCAAAAGACGAGTTTTAGGCTTATAACTAGGGGGCAAGTCCATATACACTTCTTCAAACAAATCGCCATTCAAGAATGCATTATTCACGTCAAGTTGTACAAGGGACCAATTATGAACAGTAGCAAGAACAAGTAAAATCTTAACTGTTACCAGTTTTGCAACAGGAGAAAATGTATCGAAAAAATCTAAACCCTCATGCTGAGTATATCCTTTTGCCACTAAACGAGCCTTGTATCATTCTATAGAACCATTTGAGTTATATTTAATCTTGTACACCCATTTACATCCAATAGAATGTTTATCAGAAGGAAGAGAAACAACTGACCAGGTTTGATTTTGATGCATAGCATTTAGTTCAGCCTCCATAGCAGCCCTCCAATGAGGAAACTGAACTACTTGGGAATAATGTTGTGGCTCTGGAGTAGAAGAAACTGATAAAATGAAAGAACTATGGGAAGCTGAAAGTCTGTCATAAGAAAGATGATCATTCAAGGGATAAAGAGTCTGAGTTTTGGACAATGGTTTGCTAGTCAGGAGACTGCAATGAAAATCTTGAAGATAAGATGGTGGTTTAATAACTCGGGTTATCTTGCGAACAGGAAAATTAGGAGTCGTAATAGATAAAGAATAAAGAACTGCCAAATCAGGGGAAGATTGAATGGAAGAAGAAGTCTCATGAGGAAATGAAGAAGATGTCATCTCCAAAGATGGCATGGGCAAAACAAGATCAGGAAAATGATCAATCAAGTCAGTAGAGGAAGTAACAGTGTGGAAAGGAAACACATGCTCATAGAACACAACATCCCGAGACACCAATATAGACTTGCTATTAAGATCATACAATTTATATCCTTTCATTCTTGGTGGGTAGCCAATGAAGACACATGCAGTGGCTCTAGGAGAAAACTTATTCCGATGAGAAGGTAGGGTGGAAGCAAAACACAAACATCCAAACACCCTCAAAGAAGTATAGTCAACGGGAGCATGGTATAACATTTGGTAAGGTGTCTGAGAGTGTAAAACAGCAGCTGGTGTTCGATTTATTAAGGCAGCCGCAGTTAGGACACACTTCCCCCAAAATTTTATAGGAACTCGAGACTGAAAAAATAGAGCCCTAGTCACATTCAATAAATGCTGATGTTTACGTTCTACAACAGAATTTTGTTCAGGCCTTTCAACACAAGAGAATTGGTGAAGCACCCCTTTAGATGAAAAAAAATCCGTAAAAGATAATTCAGGTGCATTGTCAGACCTAAAAGTCTTGATAACCGTATTAAATTGAGTTTCCACCATAGCAAAAAATCTAGGTATAATTGCCTTAACATCAGATTTCTGTTTCATGAGAAATACCCAAGTAAACCTTGTACAATCATCTACTAGGGTCAAGAAGTATCTATAACCAGCATGTGTTTGTATGTGATAAGGCCCCATGTGTCACAATGAATAAAATCAAAAGCCTTTTTAGACATGCTATTATTTGAAACAAAAGATAGCCGTCTCTGTTTTGCCAATGGACATATTGAACAAGGAACCTTATCCCTTTTATTATTTTAAAAATTCAACAATTCACTCAACATATCCAATTTTTCAAAAGCTAGATGACCTAGCCTGTTATGCCAAAGGTCTCTACTAACAACATGTGCCACTATTTTATCAGAATTACACAACCTATCATCAGATTGTTTATCAAAGACAAGTGAATCAAAGTCAATCACATACAAACCATTGATGAGTTTAGCCTTGCCAATCATCCTCGAATGACAGAGATCCTGAATAATACATGAATCAGATAAGAATCTGAAATATAAAGAGGATTGTGCCGCCAAAGCACTTATTGATATCAGATTAAATTTGAATTGAGAAATGTAGAGAACATTCTCTAGCAATATGTAAGGAGACAACTTCACATTTCCAATAAAAGAGACAGAAAATCATCGATGATCAAGTAAGGTCACAAATGCATTTTGAATAGGCCTTAATTGATGAAAAGATGAATGATCATAACATATATGACTTGTAGCCCCTGAGTCTATTATCCAAAACCTAGGACAACGTAGGCTGGAAGTAATATTTGTTGAAAGACATATACCTGACGCTTGATCAGGAGTTTTTGAAGCATCCGCATCAATCTTAACATCAGACAGGTGAGTACTCAACATACTTAGCAGATTTTGATACTGTGTGGGAGTCAAAAACTGCATAAAATTGCCCATGTCTTGACTCTTAACTTGATTATTTTCATCACCGTTCACCTGATTAATGGCAGAATTGATTTGATTAGACTTTGACTGATTCATATTGTTCCTTTGCCTAGATTTGTACCCCGGAGGATATCCATGAAGCTTATAACATTTCTCAATTGTGTGCCCACTATAACCACAATGAGTACATACAAGTCTTTCTTTCCGTTGAGACTTACTAAAGTTAGACCTAGTCGCTTCATGTTTTACTGAAAATAAGGCTGAATCATTTCCATTAGTATTCATCACTGCTTTTTTATTTTCTTCTTGAGATATTAAGGCAAAAACCTTATTTATGGGAGGTAAAGGATCCATAAGGAGCAATTGACTTCGAATTTGAGCATATGAGTCATTCAGACCCATTAAAAGGGACATTACATATTCCATATGACAATGATCTGCAAGTGACTTTGTACCCCCACAAGAACACTTTCCACATGTGCACATAGGTCTAAAATTGTTTAACTCATCCCAGACAGCCTTAAGTCTAGTGAAATATGTACTTACAGATAATTGGCCTTGGTTTAAGTTCATCATTTCACGTCTCAATTGAAATATTCTAGGACCATTACTCTGTTGAAATCTATCTTTAAGATCATTCCATATATCAAACGCAGATTCAGAATATATCAAACTTGCATAAATTTCTTTAGAAATAGAGTTTAAGATCCACGAAATGACAATATTATTGCTCCGGATCCAAGCATTAAGTAGAGTGATATCACCTGAAGGTCGCACAATTGTACCATTGATGAAACCTAGCTTGTTCTTTACCGACAATGCAATTGTCATCGAACGGCTCCAGGAAGCATAGTTCTCGCCAGTCAGCGGCTGAGGTACAATGGTAAGACCGGGACTATCCGAATGATGGATAAAGAACGGGCTGGAACCATCGTCGATGGCAGAATGACTCATCGATGAGGAAATTGCATTAGAAGCGATAGATGCCATAAGAAACAAAGGAAGACAACAGATCAGGAAGTGACACAGATCTGTTGAAAAAAAAAAAACACAAGAACGCCAAGTCGTCGGATGAAAACGACGAGAAACACAGATCTGTCCAAGATCGTCAGACGAAATCGACGAAGAAAAACAGATCTTTTGAAAGAAACGCAGATCTGTCCAAGATAATAAACCAATCGAAGAAAATCGACTCAGAAAATCGGAGAAGATAAACGAGAACAGAGGTGATACATATTACCGTAGATGGATCGCCGAAGCCAAGCAAATAACCGTAGAAGAATCTGGAAACAGAGAGCCGACGAACAAGACGAGAGGCGAACCCAAACCCTAGTAGTGCTTTGATACCATATTTGAAGTAGAGAACCTATTCGAGGGAGAGAAAAATTATAAATGCCTCATTAACCCATTTGGGTTTCAGCTCCTCTATTATATATCCCTAGAACTAATACATCAAATGACAAAAATGCCATTGTTCCGTTCAGTAGCAGAAAATAGAAATAACAACATAAAATTATGACAGCACAAAATTACAATAAAATCTAATATTATATATATGTATGTGTGTGTAGAGATAGAGCGCTAGTTTGGCAATGCGGTTTGACCGCTTATAAGCTATTCATTTAGCATATAAGCTATGGAGCTTTTTTTCTTATGTGTTTGGATGTTATTAACAGCTTAGACGTTGTGGAGCTGAAATGCTAACCAACAGCATTTTCGGAAAGCCATCATCCACCCGCTTTTGCAAAAAAACTCTCTGGAGCTTTTTGAGTTGACCAATTCAATGACCATTTTACCCTCCACCAATATCAAAATCGACAACCCCTGTCCCTATAGCTTCCCGACTCTCCTTCACTGCTCTCATCTCCCATTCTCATCTTCTCCTCTATTACTGCCGGATCTTCTCCATAAATGGTCGCCGTTGCCGCCCAGTGCCACCCTGCTAGCAGATCGTCGTTATTGCTAGCGTCGCAAACCTCCATCGCTGCCTTCGCCGCAAGCTGCCTCACTGCCCAGCGTCGCCATCGCCGCAAGCCGCCCCCACCCCACTACCAGATCGCCGCAAGCCTCCATCGCCGCCCTGTTAGCAGATCGTCGCCGATCGTCCATCGCCTTCATCTCCTTCGCGCTGCTGCCATGGCCGAGCTATATATATATATATATACAACAGTTATATATATAATAGTAATATAAACATATATTTATATAACAATAATACATAAAATATATATTATTATTATATAACATATATAATACATATAATTTATAATCTTAATATATTTTTAATAATTATGTATAATTATATGTATTTTTTTTTTTTATCTACTAATGCTTTTGTGTGTATGTATGGGATAATTGAACTTTAATTCAAATATTGTGTCTTATCTAATTTTGAATTTTGTAATTATCAAATTTATTTGATTATCAATTATTGTGTCATGTATAATCTTGTAATTTTGTAATATATATTAAATTTCTAGTTGTTTGAAATAAATATAAATTTAAGTATTAATATTTATTTAAATACCAAATACTTGATATGTACTGATAAAATTTAAAATAAATAATTTTATATAATATCTCAACAAGTATTTTGTATTATTCAGTGTCATATCTATTTTAGTCTTTTTGCAAGTTTTAATAACTTATCAGTTTTTACAAACCAAACACATAACTTTACACTAATAACTTAAAAGCACATTTATCCAAATGCGTTATCAGCTTAAACACTACCCAACTTAAACGTTATAACCAGCTTAAATACTACCCAACTTTAAAGCTTTAAGAAAAAACGCATAGCCAAACTAGCCCAGAATATTACATAATCGGCCCATTATGCATATGTGGGCTTGCTAAAATATCCACGTGGCGTATCACATGATCAAGGGTTGATGGCCGGACAGCCCCTTATTTTAATTTGTTTAAAATTGTTACTAACTTTATAAATTGAGCCTTAATTATCAAAATTAAAAAGATTGGATAAAACCATCACAACTCAAAAAATTTTGGTTTTTGGTACTAATAGCCCTAAAATAAATAATGTTGTAAACTTACATTTTAAAAGAATCTTTAAAACTCAAATTCTTTCAAAAATTCTCGAAATTAGAACTTCGTCCGCCCTTCTTTCTTTTTAATAAACGTTTAGGGCTCTATTTGCTTCACTAAAATAAGGTGGAGGGTGTGCAATAAGGGTTAGAATAAAGTAAAATTATATTTGGTTGTAACTTCATAATTACTTTTTAGAAAAATGTTTGTTCATCATGATGGTTATTTTTATCCAAAATAATTTTTATTTACTTTTATGCCCTCCGTATTTTTTTTAAAGTTGTAAGACATTATTATACAAAAAATAAAAACTATATTTTATTAACAACCAAAAAGATAAAAATAATATTTTATTATTTTTTAAACTAAGAGCATTTTTATCATAGTCAAATTTATATATATATTTTTTGTTCCATCTAAGTTCAAACGTACCACACAAAATAATAATATTTCCTCTGATTCAAATCTAAATCCCTCTGCTTCCGTCTAGGGTGCCTTCCTCTTCCTGCACTCTTTTTCTCAAATAAAACCTGAATGCTAAATAATAATTAATGAATTAAAATTCATGTAATTAATGAAATTTAAGCTTGATTTGTTGTGTATAAAAAAAAAAGACGAACTCTCTTTTTCTCTTCTTGTCAACTTCCTAGAATGGCTAGATCTACATCTGCTAGTGATGATAAAAATATATAAAGATCTTCCAAAGAATAACTCAATGGATTTATGTCTTTGGCAGTTCCTATGTGTCTCTTTCAAGTCCAATGGATTCGCGCTGTGAAAACTACCTTTTTTGCAAAATACACCAGCAAGAGACCATACAAAAATAATCCTCTCCCAACTCTCACTAAAGAAAGCGCACCATAAAATATTAAATCTCAAGAGACTAAATTTGCTTTGTTCAATTATTGTCTGTAAAGCTCTTACACGGGCAAAAATATGAGCCAGAAAATTAAAGACAAAAAAAAAAAAAAACTTACAATTTTAGAGGCTCGACAAAATTGGGGATACTCATACTGTACATTAAAGACCAAATATGCTACTAAGGATTATCAATAATTCTTTTCTTTTCTTTCCTTTCCTTTTCTTTTCTTTTCCTTTCTTCTTTTGAGAGGGGTGGTTGTTAACTGGTCCTCCACCAATTGACCAGACTTGAGAGAAGATGCGATTGATTTACAACTGTTTCAGGTGCCCCCTAAGCAGCGGCGACGAGAGCATAGAGCAGCATATTATATCAATCAAGTCAGGTTTGGGACACTGCGGTGACCATCCGCAAATTCTCGGACTAAACGCTTGAGAACTCTTCCTCCTTTGCCTTGCATATGCCCGTGATTGTCCTTTACTGCATCACAGCTCCTGCTCTCGACATAATCAATGGCTGCACTGCCAAGGGCTTTCATCCAAACTGGTACTAAAGATTCTGCCTCCCCCTGTTTCAGGTACTCCATCGGTAACGTCTGTACCTGCTAATGATTCAGTAATTGAGTGGAACTGAAACTGGAAAAGCCCAAAAGAAGATGAAAAAGTGAACCCAACACAAAGGACACTGTTCATGAGGCATTTATTGCACACACTCTCTTTAAAACCATATTGATTTCTAGAAATAATAATCCTATAAACTGGCATCCAACAGCGTGGAAAACAGGGTTGAACCGAACCCTCAAAGAGTCTATACATATTAAAAGGTAAAGAAGCTAAGATACCTTAACAAACTGGCCTCAAATAGCCTGAAACAAAGTTCCTTGAACGGTAAATGCTTCTTCAAGAAAGTTGTGTCCTGACAACCTATTTCTTTGCAGCCAACCAAGATGCAGTCCTCCCATGAAAGCATGCCATGAGAAAGAAACGGGCATACCACAACCATATAACCAAATTTTGCATGATTCCATGATCACAACCCATAATCTTGATGTCCTACTTATTCATATTCACAACTTAGGGAGGTTCAATAGCCCAACAAATTTATGTGCCATGTTTAAAGCATCAGCATGTTAGGAGTGGTTAATCGATTTCAAACCAGATAGGGAGACAACTAGCTCAATAAGATATGCATCAATTGCGAATCCCTGAATCCTAGATGCAAAGAAAGATTAGAAATCATTTTTTTCTAGAGAGATCATCTAGAAAAGGTAAGTCATTTTGGATGTATTCCGACAGTAACTCATCTAACTTTCTATCTCAAGCCTCTTCACATACCAAATATATCTTAAAAAACAAAAAAAGAACAAAGGGAAATCACATTGCTTTATTAAGCTAAAATACTTATTAACAAAATCTTCCTTAATACAAAGCAGAACAAAAACCTAATGGGTCTACAGGCTTAATGTTCTATTAACTTTTTTTCTTCCCTATTAAGATACTAGAGGACTAGCTTTAGTAGTAACTATAAGGTTGCTCTTTTACAATTGGAAGATCATAGGCTCAAGTTGTGGTAACAACATTTTTACAGAACAAAGGGTAAATCCAATCTCTTCCCAATAAGGCATAGACTAGATGGAATTTAATTGCCAATCTCTGGATTCTCCCTCTGTTCTTTCTTTTTTATCTTCTCTTTACCTCCTCTATTGTCTTTATTAACCCAAGTTCAATAACAAAATATGCAAATTTCCCAACTAATTCTGAATGTCATCTATTTAACGACCAGACCTTTGTGATGTATAATCTGGTCATGCTGCACATGATGACTGATAAAGCACCAATAGAGGTTTCAAGGGTCAGGATTTCCATAACTATTAGTTGGCCCTTCCAAATGCCTATTCAACATCTGGGAGAACACCATATAACAATATTTAAAAAAAAAAAATTATATTGACCATGATTTTTTTAGCAATCTTTTGACCAGCCAACAGTACAAATCTTTCAGTTAACAACTGAAACCAGAAAAACAAAGAGATACTAATCTGTTTGGTGATCTGCCTCCTGAAATTTAGTATCTGAAAACTAAACAAGCCATCATTCTCATTGGTCACGCTGATTACCTTGCAATTCCTTCAGAACCCAACCCCCTAATCTAAGACATTGTTCAGAAGGTTATGTTTCCAATTTTGCATATAAATGTTCACTTACATTGCGCGCGCAAGCATGTGTTGGGGGAAAACACAAACACACACACACATAGAGAGAGAGAGAAAGAGAGACTGACCGCAGAGCGTAGCCACCCATGCAGAGACTCCCAGCAGAGAATACCCTTCCATGTTGTTCTCTCAGCTAGACTGCATATTGCAGCCACTTGTTGCAAAATTGTGGCAGACTTGTGAACCTATAAGCAATAGAGCAACAATAATTTCTTAGGTGCACTTGTACAAGGATAAAAAAACAAGTAAATAAATTATTACTAGTTTTTAAATCACACAGAGACTGCATGTGTTTATTGTGTTCATAGAGAGCTTGTTGTTTAAGATTTATTTGGCTTAGCATAATATTACATCTGTACTGTATTTTCCTTTTTATGGATTGATGCATGTGAGAAAACGTAAATTATAAAGAAGCCCATTTTATTTGACGCTAAAGAAAATAATCAATAAGAATCAAATAGCAGGAAACAGGAGCATGGTAAAATTTATTTTACAGATTGAAAGAAAATTTCATTTGGACTCTACATTCCCTACGAAGGCGAAACACAGAAAAGGACAAGACAAAACCTCTTCAACACAACATAATCCTCATGCTTGAATCACATAAAAGAGTGATGCAATGAAATTAATGTGCTTAGCATCAACTCTCTTTCCTTGGTATTGAGAGTGCAGATGTATCTAGATTAAGCATTTAACTCTAAATCAGAAGTTCAAAACTCCAAATAATTTTGCAGACATTACAGAAATATAGAATTTGTGTTGGAAAGATGACCAATTACAATAACTGATAATGACAAGGAAAACACATTGACTCCCAAGACTTTCTGAGCTTCGTGTTTGATTGACCATATTACATAAACATTCATGTCATAAAAGAAGAAAAGCATATCAACTTCAATTATTCAATTGCATCACTGTCCTAATCTTTAGAGGTTTTACTGATAACACACAAAAAACACACCCACATTTAGCACTTGCATATAAGGTAACATTCCATGCATTAAGTCACAGGAGATTGGCTGTTTTAAGTTGAAACACGTAAAATAAATAGAATATCCATAAATCTACAACCAAAATATGGATGTTTTAAGGATAATGCTGTCCTGGCTAGTTCATTTTCTGTTCTATTCCTGTTTATATTAATGAAAGAAATGGGATTTAAGGATAATTGTACTTACCCTGGACATTGCTGAAACACCAAGTAAAGCATACACCACATTTGATACAAGTCCCTCACCACTATGAGATATGATCTGAATTGTGACGGCCTCATATGATCCTTCAGAGATGCTAGTCATGGATTCCAACAATGATACGAGGCCAACCTCCAAGAAACCTAAAGATCCATTGACAAATGTATGCAAAACAGAAATATCAAAACAAGACAACCCTTAAAAAAAAATGCAATATGATGAACTTCAAGACAAATGCATTAAGGTTGGATAAGCAATATATTTGCACAATGAGGTTAGTTTCATATTATATTTCTAAAAGATCCAGTATGCCAATGTCTATCAAAAGCAAGGAAATGCCTTCGGCCACATATAAAGTTCACATAGACTTGAGTTTCTGAATACAGTCCCTGAACCATTTCAAGCATAAGGCATACAGCAGGAGCATTTTGCACTTCAATATGTCTTACAGTTTTATGCAACTAAAAATCATCTTTCTTGAGACTGACTCATAAACTTCACACTCAATTCTTTTTTCTCAATTTAATCTTTAATAGTTTTAGTCTCTCTCTTAAGGAACCTATAATAAGTTTAAGATTTAAAAAAAAAAAAAAACTATTTCAAATATGAAAACTTAATAGCATATGTTGTGTTTTGAGAAGAGAAAAGTTTTCAGATAATATTTTATTCACAATGAGGTAATTATATATACACAAACACACACACACACCAATCTACAAGATACAACCATAGGACAACATATCTATCTAATATATATGTACAACACTATCCAGCATATATATTAAATATATGTACAACAACAATTATAACACCCCCCCTCAACCAAGCGCATATATATCATATGTGCCTAGTTTGGTACAAATGTAGGCAAGCTGTGGACCCTGTAATGCTTTGGTAAGAAGACCAATCAACTGGTCATTAGAACCAACAAATGAGATACTAATCTCTCTAAAAATCAACTTTTGCCTCACAAAGTGACAATCTATCTCTATGTATTTGGTCCGCTCATGAAAAATTAGACTAGAGGCAATATGAAGAGCTGCCTGATTATCACAAATAAGCTACATTGGCCCTGAATCTCCAAATTTCAGCTCCATAAAAAGTTGTTTGAGCCAAATCAACTCCCAGGTGGCTAAACCCATGGCCCGATATTCCGCTTATGCGCTATATCTAACCACAACATTTTGCTTCTTACTCTTCCTAGACACCAAATTTCCTCCAACCATGATACAGTAACCCAAGATAGAGCACTTATCTATAGGGCAACCAACCTAATCCGCATCAGTATATCCAACTACCTACTTGTGTCCTTTATTCTTAAACAACAATCCTTTACCATGAGCACTTTTAATGTATCTCAAGATACGCACTAAAGCATGCCAGTGACTATCACAAGGGGAGTCCAAGAATGGACTTATCACACTAACAACAAAATAGATGTTTGGCCATGTAATGGTGAGATAATTAAGTTTCCCAACCAGTCTCCTATATCTCCAAGGCTCCTCCAATGGCTCCCCTTGTCCTAGTACAAGCTTAACAATAAGATCCATAAGAGTATCTATAGGGCAGGAATCAAGCATACCAGTCTCTTCCAAAATATCTAAGACATACTTTCTTTGAAATATGCACACACCATGGGCAGATTGAGCTACCTCAATGCCAAGAAAATACTTCAACCTCCCCAAATTCTTGGTCCGAAAAAGAGAAAGCAAATGAGTCTTCAACTACCAAATACCAACCTCATCATTTCTTGTAATAACAATGTCATCTACCTACACCAATAATGACTCCACCACGAAAATGGCAATAGAAACAGAATGATCAGCTTCACTTCTATTTATACCAAAAGATTGGATAAAATAACTGAAGCGACCAAACCAACACCGAGGAGATTGCTTTAGGCCATATAAGAACTTCTTTAAGCGACATACTAGTCGAAACTCCCCTTGAGCAACAAACCCAGGAGGTTACTCCATATACACTTCCTCTTGAAAGTTGCCAAAAAGAAAAACATTTTTAATATCCAACTGATAAAGAGGCCACTGCTAAATAGCGACCATAACAAGAAAAACACAAACAGAAACAATCTTAGCCACGGGAGAGAATGTATCACCATAATCCAGGCAAAAAAATTGAATATAGCCTTAACAACCAACTGAACCTTCAGATGATCAATAGAGCCGTCCAAACCAACCTTAACAGTAAACACCCACCTACAACCAGCAGTAAACTTCCCTAGAGGGAGAGGAACTAGATCCCACGTCTCATTAGCCAGCAAGGTAGACATCTCCTTATCCATGGCATGTCTCCACCTAGGGTGAGAAAGAGTTTCAACATCTGTCTTAGGAATAGAAAAAGAAGAGAGAGCAAATACAAAAATAGAAAAAACATGTGATAAATGGTGATAGCTCACAAAAGTATAAATGAAATATGGATTTCGAGTGGAATGTGTACCACGGTGAACAAGAGCATGGGCAGAGTCGAAGGGAGACAGAATAATGGCATCAATAGAAGGAAGACATGAGTATGAAGGAATACCATTATCGATAATAGGAGGAGCTAGAGCTGGGGGCACTGATGGAGGCTTAGAACGATGCTAATAAGTTTGAAGAGGACCAGGAGGAACAGGAATAGTATTGGAACCAGAGGAGAGAAAGTATCTACCAAGTTCAGGGGAGTAGCACTTGTATCCCTTCTTATGACGAGAGTAGCCTAGAAACATACATTTGAGCGAGGGAGGAGACAATTCATCACAACCAAGGAAAAGATGATGGACAAAACAAGTTGATCCAAAGACACGAGAGGGGATAGGATGGATGGGATCACAAGGAAAAGGTAAAGTATGTAAAATGGCCCCATTCAAAACATTGGATGGCATCTAGTTGATCAGATAACCAAAAGTGAGAAGAACGGCATCCCAAAAAACAACAGGAACATGCATGTGAAGGAGAATCATTCAAGCAACCTCAATGAGATGACAGTTTTTACATTCGGCCACCCTATTTTGTTA
Organism: Diospyros kaki; assembly: GCA_036245055.1. Lineage (NCBI taxonomy): Eukaryota > Viridiplantae > Streptophyta > Magnoliopsida > Ericales > Ebenaceae > Diospyros > Diospyros kaki. Next base: position 41,319,172 of record BSEG01000016.1, read on the forward strand.
TAGAGTATAAGGACAAGAGAACTGATGAACAATAACCCCAAGATGAGAGAAAAGCCTAAAATGCATAAGAACAATATTCCTTGCCATTATCACTGTGAAGAATTCGAATGGTATGGCCAAATTGAATAAAGATTGCAATTTAGTCCGATCTTTCATTAAGTAAAGCCAAGTACAACAAGAATGATCACTAATGAACGTAACAAAATAGGAGAAACCTGTTTAGACTTAACTCTACTAGGACCCCAAATGTTAGAATGTACAAGATCAATAGAAGCATCAACTCATTTATTAAGACAACTAGAATAAGAAGAACAAACATGTTTGCCTAGCTGACAAGACTCGCATTCTAGAACATTCAAAGAAGACAATGAAGGAATCATCTGACGAAGAGTAGATAAACGAGGATGACCAAGTCGAGAATGAATTTGAATAAGAGATTCCCCTATAGTAGCACACGCAGATGCCATAGACGACAGCAGGGCAAGATGGTAAAGTCCCTCAAACTCATGTCCAGTGCCAATCATCTGTCCCGTACCTCGATTTTGCACAAGAACAGAATTAGAATCAAAGATGACATGACAATTCAAAGAATGAGTGAGACGACTAATAGAAATGAGACTATATGGGCAACTAGGAACATGTAAAATAGAATTAAGAGAAATAGACGTAAGTGAATTAGCCCTACCGATACTAGTGGGAAGGGTTTTAGACCCATCAGCCATAGTGATAGGAGGAAGGGAAACAGAGGAATCAAAACGACAAATTAAAGATTTATTACCAGAAATATGCTCTGAAGTAGCAAAAAAAAGAATCCAAGGACTAAGTTGAGCATGAGTAAGACATATATGAGTACTAGTGGGTGACCAAGCAAAAGGAAGAGATCCCTGGGCAATAGAAGCTACAGGGGATGAGGCCTGCGAAGCTGCCTAAAACTGACGATACTCAACCAACTTCTCAGCAAATATCATACATGTAGAAGCTAGTCACTCAGTATAAGAGATATCAGGTACCACGGACTGTGCGTCTACACCCTCAGGAATCGCAACATTGGCCTTGGGGGCGACAATAGTAATTACAATAAGGGCGCTTACTATTGCGACCACGCCCAACACCTCTACCACGACCACCTCTAAGTCCAATCTCAAAGGAAGATCCAGGAGTCTGAGAGGCAAGTATAGATCGCTCTCCAACTGAAACCTCCGAAAATGTTTGTGTACTACTAAGGATTCGAACAAACACCTCTTCTATGGTAGGTATAGTGGGACTACTCAAGATCTAAGTGTGAACACCCTCCATATCAAGCCCAAGGCCTACGAGGATAAGCACCATAAACAACTTGTCTCTTTGCTTCTTTTGCTTAGTGAGATTAGCTATAACAAGGAGCATAGCATTAAAATCTGTCACAATAGACTGGACACGACTCAAGTAAGTAGGCACATCTGAGTCCCCCTTCTAAATATAGAACAAATTACTAAAAATAGTGTATAAACACACAATATCATTAGATGTTAAAGGCGCGGCTAGGTGCAAGGCACCAATTTGACGCCTCGACTGGGCCGAGGCGAGGCGTTTTCCGGGAGGTGCCGGGGCGTGAGGCGCGCCTCGTGAAACTAGCTGTCAAGCAGCCTACTGCCCATCGAAACTAGCTGTCATTCTCAATTTCAACCTGCTCTCATGAGTTTTTTACTTGTTTTATTTGATTAGAATTAGAATTAAACAAACTTGATCACAATCGGGTTCAACTTCGCCTAGGGCTGCTCCATACACCTAGTGGCCCAAGCCCTCCACTACCACCATAGCTCTCCTGAAAAATCCACATTTGGGTCTTGTCCCAAATTATCCGGGTCAGGTCAAATAACGAGCTTCATTCTAGAAATCAAGACATACTTCAACAACTTCTTTATTGATTGTGGACTTGTAATGTTTATGTGTTTGTTTAAAACTTTGCATGATGATTGGTACTTGTTTGAGTTTGAGACTTTGAGTTTGAACTTTGATGATGTTTCTAGTTTAGAATTTGCATGATGAATGAATCAACTTTAATGTTGTTAGTTTAGAATTTGAAGATGATGAATCATGAATGATATGCATGTGTTATTATTGATAATTTGATAGTTGTTTATGATTTTACAAGATTTTGAGTTTTTTTTCTAAAAGGTGCGTCTTGCTTCGCAAAGGCGCGCCTTGCCTCATGCACCTCGCACTTCAAGCTCCAGGAGCCTTTGCACCTCGATGTGCCTATCACCTTTCAAAACTATGCATTAGACCAAATATTGAAACAATTCTTATAAACACAAATTAAGGGGATTAAATCAACATCTATTGACTACCACAACAATGTAACCAACTACACATCTATGTGATCCCATACAGTCTTATCTGCTTCAATGAAGTCAGAAAGCTTAGTAATCAAATGGTCGCTAACACCATGCCTGCGAAACCACATTCAAACGGATACTGACCATGACATATAATTCTTACCGTTCAATTTTTTAGTGGTAATGACTGTAATACCACAAAAAGACGGTATAGGTATAGGAACGATCACAGTCAAAGAGGAACTCATCACTCCAGGATTTGAAGAGGCCATAGTGCAAAACTCAAGCCCAACCAGCAATAGCACAACCCCGATTTGAATCAAAATATTACAAACCAAAGCATTGTGAACCATATCTGAACCTAATGACCTAAAACAGATCTAAAGTTGTTGCAAACTAGACTTGAAACTGCAAAACCCATATCTAAAACCAGATAGCGCTGCAAACCAAATCTGAAACTATAAAGCCCAGAGCTGGTTCAAGTAGCTAATGGTGACGAAGGTGGTCGAGGACGATGAAAGGAGAGTCGAGTTCACACCAGTCAAGGAGAGATACACACACCAGATCTAAGAGTCGAGCCGTCGACTGAGGAGAGTGATGCGCACCAACGTTGGATAACGACGACAACAAACAGAGTGATCGGCGATGGTGGCATCGGCTGGAACTAGGGTTAGGGTTTGTCTAGAGGCTTTGATACCATATTGTGTTTTGAGAGGAGAAAAGTTTCCAGACAATATTTTATTCACAATGAGGTGTATATATAAATACACACATACCAATCTACAAGGTACAACCATAGGATAGCATATCTTTCTAATATATATGTACAACACCATCCAACATATATATATTATATATATATATACAACACCAGTTCTAACAGTATATATAATAAGATAATACTACCACCATCAACTGGACCACCCTAACCAAATAATCGCATCTGTCACTTTCAACACTAAAACTACATCCAACATAAGCATTATTGCAATGCATTATTGCAATTATCTTTTTCCATTACAAGACACCAAATTTATGGACCATTACTATAAGCAATTGCTAATATTACATTTTTACCACCCTTCATTATTTTCTTAACTTCTACCCCAACAAAATAGGCCTTTCAAGACAGCTCCAAGCATGCACAACAATGACACAAGTTGGCAACATTATATGCCTGTGGACCATACCTACCCCTTTATTCCCCTCCTGCTTGGGTTTGTCACTTAGATCCACCAAAACTAAGGCACTTTGAGATAGGGTCATGAAGAGGTTCGAGAACAGACTTGGTGATGAGGGACAAGGTAGGAAATTTATCAAAGATCAAAATCCTATCTTAACGAATATTCTAAAACCCGGAAATATATCTTTCGAAAACTAATTATGAAAGCAATAAACAAAAAATATTATAAAACAAATAGCAAGATAGGAAATGTTTTAGAAGATATTATTAATAACAAAGTAGGAAATATAATCCTTCCTAAATGAATTGGCCAACCCAGACCAGCCATCGTCAGAATCCATCTGTTCCAGCAAATTCATAGCTGGAACCCAGTTATGGGTTCTGGGTTCTGGGTTCCCAGTTGTGGATCCCCCTCAGCTGGCAACTTCTTTTATTTTTGTATTTTATAACTTTATTTTGAATTAAATTTCACTTAATTTAATTTAATTGGATAGTGATTAGGGATAATTTTAAGTTAATTTGGTTTAATTAACGTAGTTTGTAATGGTGGGGGTGTCCTAGCAATTTAGAAAAACTACAGGAACAGTGAAAAACAAACTACAAGGGATGCCCAGCCCAAAAGGTAAAGTCCAGGTGTGTGGTCAATTTACCTTTAATATTATGAGAAAAAACGGATGATATTAGTGTCAGGAGGCGAGGAGGAAGATGAAGGAACTTTTTTATCAAGTGATAAGAAAACTATTACATTTTTAGCTTATGGATTTGGTCTAAATGTAAACTACACGAGGACCAAGATTTTCAGGCAAACAAAAGAATCTGATGGAAGTCTAATTGAATGATGACTGATATTAAAGAGACAACAATTTAGCATTAAATATTAAATATTAGTGTTACAGTTGTACTTACAGGACATATAGGACATTGCTGCCAGTGCAGCTCCTCGGTGCATGGCCGTACAGCATATAGCTGCCTTCTGAAAGGATACTTCAAGAAGAGAACCAGATGCAGCTAGTGCTTCCTGAGACATATCAAAGTGGCAAGTCAAGTGACACAACTAAGAAGTATGGAAAACATTTCCAACTTCTTAAAAAAGTGCACGTGCATGCAAGGAAGGAAGAGAGAACTCGAAAAATAAACCTAAATGAAAGGCCTACAAGACCTTGGGACAGCAACGAACAAAAGCAGAAGAAAAATTAGTGTAAGCCTCCACCAGATCAGGTTCTTGGTCACATATATATGAAGAATTAAGAGCCATTATCGATGCTGCATATGTAAATCTTTCAAAAGTACTGATGAATAGAGGTCCATATTCCTCCTTAGTTCCAAATTCTTCAAGGACAATAGAAGCTGCAAAGAAGGATAACACAGCCAAAAAGAAACTGAAACATAAGTAGAAAATAACTCATTGTCAAGAGAAGCTAACCATGTGATGAGAACAGAATTATACTTGCATATATAAAGAACCCTGTCCTGATTATAAATCATATACATATATAAATATATCAGCTAATTGGAGCTTATTAGCTTCGTATTATTCAATTTGCTTCATATTTGTGGTCTTTTTGTATTAGGCTTCAAGTGTAATCTAATTATGTCATATAAAGAAGATTAGGGTGGCAATTGAGCAGCAGTAAAAGGTTGTTTCATAGGTACTGGGGTCATAGCTTCAAATTACAGAAACCACTTCTCTGCATGCAGGATTAAGACTACATACACCTGACGCTGATAAAACCCTAGGGTGAATCCAAACACCCTCTTCAGATCCCTCAATAGCGGGAGACTTATTCCCTGCCTTGTTTAAATCATAAAGGAGCTAATTTGATAAAAGCTTAAATGACATTTCTTATGAAGCATGAAGATATATACAAAAGCAATGATTTGAAAATTTATATGAAATTGTATGGCCATCAAAGCACTAACTTGATTCAACTAAAATAATGCACCTAATCTGGCCAGGTATTTGTCAGTTGTCAGCAGTGTATGTTATTAAACAATTTTATTTTCCAGGTGTAGAATATAACAGGTGAAAATTCCTGGGTGGCTGTAGAGGGTTGCTGGTTGCCTACAGATGTTGAATCAAGAAATCACGTGTGGCAGGAAATTCAACAATTCATGTCCTATTCGTCTCTACCTTGCTGTGTTTTTGGCGAGTTTAATGAAGTTTTGAGGTGTGAGGATAGGAGTGGTATGGGTTGGGCTAAGGGAAGATTGGCATTCAACATATTTGTTAATTTGTTCGATTGACATCCTGTTGTTGGGACATAAATGCACTTGGGCAAATGCTGTTGGGGCAACTAAGCTAGACAGATTTATGGTCTCTTCTGAATGGCCCTCTACTTTTCCGGGGTTAAAATTTTGGGCTTTCCTGCAGGGTCTTTCAGATCACACACCTCTATTTCTTGATTCAGTTCCAGTTAACTGGGGTCCTCAGACTTTTTGGTTTTTGGATTTCTGGTTCCAGTTATCAGACTTTAAGAATGACTACAGCCTGGTAGGCATATCTAGGAGGGAATATGTCCAGCCCCTTTTGTGTGGTGCAATGTTAAGACATATCAAAATTCTTCTTAACGAATAGCACAAATGGCATGTGCATAATCTGGAGGCAGCAACAGATAGGTGGGAAGCTGAACTGGACTCCTTAGACAGAAATTGAATTGGGTTCTACATCTTTTCCTGTTCAAAATAGGAGGATCTTTCTCTGGGGTGAGCAAGTAAGTTTGTCTAAACTCAAAGAATCTTATTGGAGGCAGCATTCTAGGATTAAATGGATTAAAGAAGGGGACCGTAATACGAGGCTTTTTCATCTCTTTGCTTCATCTAGGAGCAAGAGGAACTACATTGGTGCTTTTCATGATGGGCACTCTTTGTTCTCTGATCTGGAATTAATAAAGCTATCGTGGCTGAGCTCCAAAATCATTTTCGCAAGGGGCCGGGGGATAGGCCTTCGGCTGCAGGTTTGAGTTTTAAGTGCTTACTTCCCTATTCTTCACGATCTCTCCATTTACTCTTGATGAAGTTTTAAGGGCTGTTTGGGAGTGTGATGGCAGAAAAGCTCCAGGACCAGACAGGTTCATTTTCAACTTCTTTAAAAGATTTTGACTTCAGATCTCTTCTGATGTTATGGAGTTTATTGCTCATTTTTATGCTCATGGCAGGCTGCCATTGCATTTTTGGCAGTAGGAGGTGATTGGTATTAGCTTCAGATTCAGGGTGGTTCTACCTTGAGTGTGATTGTCTTTTGGCTACTAATAGCAGCTGAGGGTGGTTTCAGTTTCTTGCACCCTATTCCCTTCAGGATTGGATGGCTGTTGACCTCTGTTTTGTCATTAAGTCTCATTTGGTGGTGTGAGAGGGTTTTGATCTGTTTGAGTTGTTTTTATAGTCCATGTTCTCTCCTAAATTAATTAATAAATCCATATCTTCTGTCAAAAAAGAATTCCAAACAAATTTATCATGAACGTAACCAAAATGGCATTAGTTGAAGCTGTGTACAACATAGTGTCCACGAAAGAAAACGTATAGACAGGAAAATAAAAAGATATTACCATCAGTTCCTATTAAATGGCCTCTACTGCAATGTAAATAGCAAACCTGTTCTAATGTAGCAATCATGACCTTGGAATGACACAAATTTTGATGAGAGAAAATCTAATACTTTTGGCAATAATGTTAGGAAGTGTTGACCTGCAAATAACCAAGTGTAAATTGCATCAAAAATGCTTTGCCAACAAGTTCAAGCTTTTATCAAAAAGCCAAACACATCCAAGAACAAATCCTTAATATTAAAAAGAAATTAGCATTGGCAAGTAGAAGCACCAATACCAGAAGAATGAATTGCTTGTGAAAGAGCCCTGCAAGCTGCATTGGACAAACTTCCACTTTCCATGTGTTCTGACATAAAGAGTTTTTCAAGCATTGGCCAGAAAACTCCCAGCACTGCAAAGATTGGATCATCTGTGGTAGGACCGGTTGGCAGAGGTGTTGCCAGATGACTAAATATAGTTCCAATCCTGAAAGCCGGTGAACAACAAACGAAGTAAGTTCAATTGTAAGTACACCTTATTGCAAGGAAACAATTTTCACTTTAACAAGGATATATTAGACACAAACTTCTGTAAGACACTTTTGCATGCCTGGGCAACAAAATTCAATTCTTCACTTCAATGCAGAAGTGAAAGAAAATGTCCAAGATATACAAACTTCTTGTGCTCTTAAAAAGCAGTCAGCACTGGAAGCTACCATATCTGAACAAGGAAATCCAGGCATTTTGCGCAGACACAGGCTGGGGAACATATCCTAAATCACATGCAAGCAATTCAAAAGTAGAAGGCAAACCTGTACAACCCTCTTGCTGCAGAATTAATTATTTGCGTATAAGTAGCAGGATTCTGTCTCAAAGAATGCTCATGAGCATCATCGATCTAAAGAAAGATGCACAAAGCTTTAGCTGGAATGCAATAAAAAATTAAATGAATAATTTGCAATCATTTGTTAATGGGACTAACTCTTTATTTGGCATTGTTAAAATGCAAATCAACAATGTAACTCCTAGTTTGGACTTTTGCTAATCTAAAGAACCAAAAGTTAGATGAATAACCTGCAGTCAGAAACTACCACATACTTTCTCAGAAAAGAAACTTAGGTTAAATATAGCACAAGGAAAGCTTAAAGAGTTGCAGAAATGCATATATTCATAAGCAGCTAGAAGATCTGTGCTCCAACTTGCTTGTTTATAAAATATTTACAACTGCAGAATTAAGGGTTTGCAAAAAGGAGAAAATGCTTTGAGGTAAAATGTTCCAGAAGAAATTTCATTTAATCTGGTAGCAAAATGGTTTTCAGCTCTAATTATATGCATAAGAAATGCAAGTTGAACATAATCTTGTGGTAGAAAATAAAGGATTAGAAATTTGGGGTGACCAACAGAAACTGAAAGGCTTCTAACCCTTCAGGTGAAGATCAAGCTCATAACTTCATTATGATCCAGGTCAGGTAATATGATCACAACATTGTGAATGGCACAACCAGGTAACACATGTTGGGGCAATAGGGAAGGAAAAAGAATCAGAACAAATTCAGTATAACAAGCTCCATTTTTTAGAACAAATAAAACGAGCAACTCCTTCCTTTCAACAACAAATTCCCATCAGTATATGTTTATAAGCAACTGTTGAATACATAATCTAAGCACTAATACAGAAGCTCCAAATAAAATACAGCAGGAACAAAGTTGAATATTTGTGAATGGCTTAGAATGTTGGGCAGTTAAGCACCAACATGTGCCAAATATGAGCCTAGTTGAAATGATAATGTTACAGTGGATGTTTGGCCATACAAGAAAATCCAAAATAAAAAAAGTCATTATTTGTAATAAAGGTAGAGTGAGACCTCCTGAAGATACAAGGAGAGAGTCATAATTAAGATGGTTTGGACATGTAAGAAGAAGACAAACAGAAGCACATGACATGACAAGATGAAACAGAGGATTTTTTTTTTTTGTTTTACTTGGTGGGGGGGAAGGGGGGAGAGATAGAGAGAGAGAGAGAGATAACTTGGTGGTAAACTCTTGGGTATGACATAGATATAATGGCCTTACAAAGGATATGGCTATGAAGAGAGATGTTTGGATATCCAAGAATTCATGTATTCTACCCCCAACTAGTGGAATAAATGGGTGGTGTGATGTTGCAGAAGACAGTTGAATATTGAAAGGCAAGAACCAAAATCTCTTTACTAACTAGTTGTTGTTGTCAAACAAATTGATTTACATAGAACTCCAAATTGACTATCAATTTCCTCTTTGATCTGTTATTTGTTTCTGACATCCACAAGTATTGAGATCTGCAACCATTAAGCTGAACAACAGAGCAGATCATCAATGTTCAAGCCAATCTGTTTCACATAATTGGGCATAATATTATTGTGTAATCTTAGAAAGCCAACAATAGTAAGGGCAGAACACATACAGGGACAAACCAAAATGAGAAGAAAACAGGAATTGAACACAAAGTGCCATAAAAATACTTATATAGCCATGGACCATATGGCTGAAACAAAGTATATGTATCATCATATTTAATGAATCAAGAGACTAGAAGAGGAGTAGCAAAGCTTACAAGTTTCCCTATAGCTTCATAACTAGGAGAAAGCATTCTAGCCAACAAGCTGTTTCTTATCTCCTTGTTAGGAACAACACCAACAATTAGAGTAATTGCGCTCACAACTTCCTCCTCATCTTCCACAGCTAGGTGCCTCTTTTCCAAACCCTAAAAAGATATTTACTTGTAAGAGAACAAAGATCACCACAGAAAATAAAATAAAATTACAAGAATTAAAATTCCAATGCCACCAATGGTCCAACCACAAAGACAAGTCCAAACACCATTGGGGCGTAAACACAAGTCACGTGATAGGATGAATGACATATAAAGCAAAATAAGGCCCTCAAATATAATGTGAGGAACATGATACAAAGAAACATGGAACTTTGCTAAGTTCCTCTCCTCTTTTGGGTTAGAGGGGGAGAGAAAGCTCGGGAAAATATAGACCTAAATTTAAAATTGAATACACTTCCAATTTCCAACAGAAATGGCAACTAAAATATGAAAAAGGGTATTTTTCTAAGCCCTTTAATTTAAAACTGTTCTCCAACAAATGGGTGCATGAACAACCATGCCAAGAAATGGGATGAAAGAATATTCTAATGTCAACATAGATAAAAATCCAACTCATTTTTTTAAATAAGAGATATAAATAAATTACATGAAGCATGAAAGGAATTAACTGTGAAATATTACTCACCTCCCCTATCCATATTAAAATTTCCAAATTCGACGGTTCATACATCGCTGCAGAAGCATCTTCACAAAATTTACGCAAAGCAGTAGCACAAGCATTGGAAGACAAAGGTTTTGAAATCCCAGCTCCTAGAAATAATCTGAAAGTAGCAAATTAGTTGAGTGACATAAAAAGGCCAGATTGGGGAAAATTTAGACGCGTTAGATGATCTTTTCATTTCAAAAATTGCCATTTCTTTTCCAGAATTTTGGGAACCAGAAATAAAAATGGTGTTTGATTTCCATTTTCCATTCCAAAGAAAATAAAAACAAAATGGAAAGAAATGGAAAAAAAGGAAGCCAAATCCTTTCCGCATTCAGTTTTTCTTTTTCATCCATTTTATTGACAATTGACACCAAAATCAAACATTTTCATTTTCCATTTTTTTCTAACTCAAAAGGAATGAAATGGAAAACCTGAAATGACAACAAAAAAAATTCAAGCAGGCCTTAAGAAGTTGGACTATAGAAAAATTAATGAGATAAAATAGCACCAAAATTGTAGGCATTCTTAACAGTACTGGACTAAAAGTTATGAGAGGGGCATTTGACAATATAAGGTATGGGGATATGCTCAAGAGGCATGTATTTTAGGCAGGCGTACATTATATCACATTAGAGACAGAAGGTTGCCTTACAATAAGGAACTGGTATTAGCTTGAAAAGCAGAAAGCCACTTGGAAAAGGAACCAGCAACATCTGCAACTGATCTATATACCTAGAATGAAATCAAGGTATAAGTAGAAAAAACAGATGTCAGAATAATTGAGATCTTTTAACAGATCCTTCAGGATTTAACTCTACATTTTATTGTGAAGTCAAAATGTGGTTTGTACAAATGAAAACTACACACTAGAAGAAATATGAGGAATCTAAAAGGGGCATGTATGACCTACAATGCACATGAAGCCTTTGATTTCTTCAGAAGCCATACTAGACAGAATTGTCACCAAGTGCATTATCACAGAAAAATCAAAGGTTTGGCCTTCCTGCAGTACTGCTTCAGCAACCTGTCAAATAAGCATACAAATTATTGTGCTAAAAAAGGATCAAGCTGATAACAGCATACATGAACCCTTAGCTGTAATGACAAACATATCATCTTAATGAAGTTCAAGAGTTAAATGTGCATGTAGTATAAGCAATTCAAGCAGAATGTAAATGGCATGTGACACATTTTTTAGCAACCTAAATTATTTAGAGGTTTGTCACGGGTGGTTGTAATATAAAGTTTCAAGCCTAAGGGCTGAAACAGGGAGTAGATATTTTTATTTTTCCCCCCAAAAAAAAATAAAAGAGTGCAACAAGAAGAATAATCACTTCTAAAAATGTGTCACAATGTATCAGACATGGCATTAGATACCAATACTAAGAAGACACTTCTGAACATGTGTCCAACACTCAACTATACATGCTTCATTAATTTTTAACTTTTCAAGCAACAGTCAGTTTAGGATATGAATGCACATAGTTAAGAATATTCATTTTAACATTTAAACTAAATTAGACTCCCTTCACTAGTTTAAAAGAATTAATTCAGAATTTATATCTTTTATTCCTTCCTCTTTCAAGCTTTTCACTTTGATTATTGAGACCATACAATAACAAAAGACCACCATGGAGGTCTGTCATACCCAAGCCCACATGGGTAGTCTACTGGGGAGGTATACAATCCCACATCAGTAGTCTACTAGGGAGGTCTTTGGTATATCACTTGGTCTCAGGATCCCAAAGATCACCTTCAGCTAGCACTTTTGGGTGAGTTACAAAGGGGGGCAAACCATAAAGCCCAAAACCTTTCAGCTTGCTATGGATAAATCTTTCTCAAATAGGCATTTAAATATTTGCCTAAATAATATTATCTTCATAAGTATGTAAGAGCATCTCCAATGGGGAGTGGCATCTGGGGTTCCATTTCCATAACTGCCAAAATGGCACCCCGAATTAAAAATCAACCACTCCAATAGGGGTGGCATATGGGGTTGTAAAATGGCAACAACTCTCTTGGGGTGCCATTTTTGCAACCTCTGGAGAGAGAAAAAGGAAGAGATGCAAACTCCAACCGTCATTTCCAACTGCTCTATTTCAACTTTTATTATAAAATATTGATTATTTGAATTTAAAATTTAATAAAAAAATATTATAATATTAATTGATACCTCCATTTTGGCACCTGCTATTGGAGCAGATTTATTTTTTAGAAGTGTTATAACACTATCCAAAGTTGTAAATAGGTAATTTAGCACTCCAAAATGGCACTCCCCTTTGGAGATGCTCGAACACATACTCATCAATGGGTCTTTAGTGCATCAGATTTTAATTTATTTTTTAAATTTCCATTATGAGTTGTCCATGTTCTATATTGTCACGTCATAACACCATAATGTGCTTCTTGGCAAAGATATGCTTCATGTGAGATTTCACATTCACCCATTTTCATCTCTTTGTGTTTCTTATCGACCAACTTAGGAGATTTCACATTCACCCACTTTCATCTCTTTGCAGAAGAAAAGAAAATAAAATAAAAGACTTCACTTATTTATAATTTTAGACGAAGATGAAGCATAGTGGTGGTTATTGTGTCAGCCTCACACCAAAGGCCACAATTTGACGGAGAGCAACATCAACCATCAATAGTGTATGTTATGATAGTATTTGTTAAAATGAGTAAGATAAAGTTATATCAACATAAAGTTTGAATGTTTTTTGGACCAAAATATGGAATGATCAAAATAAGCCTGAGATGTATTCTAAAATTTTTATCAAATTGTTTATTAAATTTTTTGAAATGCACTGGAGGACATATATGTTGTGTTTCCATATTGTACTTGTTGGTTTCACCATGTCAACTAAGTTATGGAACACAACTATATCAATTATCCTCATTCACCACCATCTCATGAAATTTCTCCATGTGAAGATGGTGTTCAAACTTCATTTCGTCATTACTCCGCCAGGGGATATTATCCACTGCCGGTCCCAAGCCCGGATAAAGGAGGAGGGTTGCGTTAGGTAGCCGACAGCCAGCGTAAAACCTAGTCGGATCCAAATATGAATTCTAGACAAACTATCTGTTGGGATGTAACCCACATAGAAGTCTAGAATTCATGTAGCCAACCCCACATAGTGGGATAACGGCTGGATATATTGTGCACTGGAGGACATATACGTCACTTTTTCTTATTTGTAGGGTCCAAGATATGCTTATCTAGAGTGGGGGAAGAGATAAGTATATCTGAAAAATAAAAGATAAGAAGTCACGTGACTTCTTTTTCAAGAGTCCCCAGATAAGTTTAACAAACACATTGGAAATAACAAAAATCTGGAATGTTTTCCATATCTTATCTTTTTTGGTCTATGTCTTGGTTAACGAACACTACCTATACGTATATATCCTTTTGAAGATGAAATAAGATAAGTGAAATGATGGGTATAGTGGCTATTGTGTCTACCTTGCTCACTAAAGAAGATCACAAATTCAATTAAGGGCAGTAACAACCATCACGCTAGAAGTTGATAAGAGGGTAGCATCAACCATCAATAGTGTATTTTTCAAACATACATATATATCTTATTGGAGATCAAATAAGTTAGTGATAGACAGTTCTGCTTACAAGAATGGGTTTTGTTGTTTAGGGCGTGATTTCAACGTGATTAGTTACCCCCATGAAAGATCAAGATGCAAATACTTTAGTAGGCTATAAGGGACTTCTCTAACTTCATAGGCACATAGGAGCTCATGGGATCTTCCTCAACAATAACATAACAATTTTTGTTGTTTTATGTGTGTGGGTGTGGGGTGGGTGGGGAGAAGGGGTGATTTCAATATGATTGGGCACTGCCCCTAAAAGGATAAGATGTAGAGGATTTAGTAGGCCATGAGGGATATATATGACTGTCATGTACCTAGGGTTTTGATAGAGAATTGGAAGAAATCGAGGGGCAATTAGACAGAAGGGGAGGGAAATGCAGCAAGAAATGGGGAAGGATTACAAACAAAACAACGAGAGGGAGATAAAAGAGAAATTAGAGGGATCGGGAGAGTCACAAAGAAATTGAGAGAGAATTTATGAAAGGGAAATGAGAGAATTCAATTATCATTCCAAAACATGCCTTCCCTGTTAAGCCCTCAGATTATGGGTTGGACAACTGAGGGAATTCCAAGAAAAAAATGAATGTTGGAAGACAGATAGAATGAGGGAGAGAGAAAGAGAGAACGAGAGAGAGAGAGATGAAAGAAAGACTTTTGTATTATTCTTCAATGATACTTCCTCATACTGTTGTAGGTCTCTTATAAAGCCTCCAGCAATCATAACAACATTCTAACAATATAACAGCGAACTAACATAACAGCTAAAACAGTAAGCTAATTCCCTAACCACTTAACCCCCATCTAGTTAGCAACTAATGGCACATACAAGTAGTTATTAACGACCATTTACTGATTCAGCCCTAGGGTCGTGACATTCTCATCCTCTAGTTATGGCTTATATATAGCCTAACAATCTTTCACATGCACCCATGTGCAGTACAACTATAAGCATAACTACCTATGGCTAAGGACAAACATTTATAACAAAAAAGGAAAGAAAATTACAATTACTGCCCTAGCAAACCCTCAAAATAGTTGTACAATATAGTAATGCATGTAAACTAACTACTACTATATTTACTAATCTCCTTAGGAATCCTTGGAGTCGTGACAAGGACTTTAAAGAAAACAGGAATCTCATGGATCTCCCTTTGGTGGGTGTCAATTATAAATGGATAAATCAAGGGAGGATACATCACATATTGATTAATTCTTAATCTCTTGGGATTGGAAGGATATTTCTCAATCTGGTCTCCCTAGGGTAGTGTAAAATAACTTCCCTATTCTATATGACTAAGATGTGCATCAGTTCAAGGCCTATGCTAGTCAGACTTGAGAATATGGACCCAAGGAGAATGGTGTCATAGATCTTACAAGGAATTTCTATACTAGTTATGAGGGATGTTTTGGAAAATATTATTTGAGAATTCTTTCAAATTAATGAAATTAAGAATTTAGATTATTAATGGGAGGGTATCTTTACCTTCTGATGGAAGGCTTTCAAGAATGACTAAAAAAGAGTGGGAGAAAATTCTTAGATATGAAAGGTGTGTGTGAAACAACAATCTAGGCCAATCTATTTTAAGGAGATAGACATAAATACCATTTTTTTTCATAAATGGCAATCGTTGTACGTAAACATATTGGACTTCAGGAACTGGAGATTGTTAAGGAGGAGGAAATTGCTTCTAGGTTCATTGATATTTTCGTTATTTTTGGTCCAAAGAGGAGAGTTAGATTCTTGGAGATCTACCCATCCAAATTCATTTCCTAGAAAAGGCCATTTTCAAACAAAGGTTATAAAGGCTTTGCAGATTCAGCTGGAGATAATGCTGTTGGCCCTGATGATTCTTGTCAAAGATGAGAAATTGATCTTGTCCTCATTCTCAAGCAAGATCAGATCATTTTGATTGGCTTTTCTTTCTAAACGTAGTGTGTATCTTCTAGAAGATAGGTTGCTATAATTTCTTTCTATATTTGGTTGTATCCTAAATTGTATTGGTTTCCAAATCTGAATTTGGAAACTTTCCTATTATGTTTTTAGGAACTTCCTAGTTTGATAGGCAGCCTTGTATATAAATTCAGCTATCCCTTCAAAGGGAAACAAGATTGAATACACTTTTCACGTCATTCTTGACATGGCATCAGAGCCTTAGGACTCCAATCACTGTTCTTTGCAACTCTTGTCGTGGCCTTCATCAATCTTCTTGTCAACTAGAAAAGCCAACCCTGCTTTTCTAGCAACATCTAAGGATGACATTGCGAGTAATAATAGTACAAATATTTCATTTGCCCAAGGAAAGAAAGTTCTAGTTAAATGCACTCACCACATTAAGAGCAAACATTTTACTTTCCACATCCTTCCAAGGAATTTGTACATTTGAAGATATCCAACCACCAAAGAATATCTGGAATGCGGTTTTGAAAGGAAAAGGTGTTAGAAAATGACTATAAAAATTATAAGCATAATGACAGAAATAACAACAAATTGGCATGATGCAAAAAATAACTTCCTTTCAATTAGTTTAACTAGTTTAAGGGCAAGGACAAAGATGGATAACTAATTCCCAGACCAACTGATCATACATCTTTCAATAGATTAAGATCTAGATCCTGGAGCATATTTTGATTTTTTAGTGTTTTTATTTATTTATTTATTTATTTATTTTTGTTTAGTTATGGTTAGTACTCAAGTTATTAGGTTTTGGAAAGTATTTTACATTATTAGCTTTAATAAGTAGACATGGGACTAGCATTAGACTTTTAATAGACGGATGCCTAAGATTAGAACCACTCCTTTGTGACCAACTGCTAGGATTTAATATCGCTGTAACCCTATAAAAAAAACCTTATAAAACATTTGGTAGGGAGGTGTTTTATTCTAATTCAACATTTGAGATTTTATTAAACCCTAAGATTCATATACCCTTACAAATTTACGTTTTTTAACCCAAATTTTGCACTTGTTTTTGTTGCTTCTGTAAGAGCGAAATGATCCTATAGTTGTGTTAGGGTTTTCACTTAGAGCTAGGGTTGGACTCACTAGAATATATGGAAGAGACAAACAAGTCTAGGAAACAGAATTGTCAGAGATGCAACATATAATTGAAGATTTGTCTCAAGCTGTGCATGCTTTACAGCAACAGGAACTTGTGGGAACCCTTATGAAGGTGGTTTTGACTTTGAGACTTGACACTCCGGATATTGGTCTTGAGGGAGAAAATATGGCGATGGAGAAAATGAAAACCCATTTCATTGCATGACATTGGAACTGCAAATTTGAGGCAGATTGAAAGAGCGGTTGGTACATGCAATCAATTTGTCAGGTGGGTGGAATCAAAGTAAAAGTTGTTGATTTCTACGAAAAGATGCATGTCAAGGTCTATTTGGACTGGGAAACAAGCTTAGGGAATTCTGTTGAGCGGAAGAATATGGTCGAAGACAAGTGTTTTTTGTAAAGATAAAATTGAAAGACACTGCCACTCGATGGTGGAAGAGAATTGTAGAGCAGCGTGCTCACCTAGGGAAACCAAAAATTCAGACTTGGAAAGACATGAGGGCTAAGATGTGGGAGCAATTTTTGCTGTTGCTTATGCAATACAGTTATCTGAGAGATCTCATTCCTTGAAGCAAAAGGGGGTGACCATGGAAGAGTACATAACTGAGTATAATCATCTATCACTAAGGTTAAATGAAACTTATGAACAGATGACCTTAAAATATTTGGCTGGTTTGAATCAATCTATAAGAGATGATATGGCAGTTGTATGTTTGTTTATCCTTGAAGATGCTCAACAATATACTTTAACGGATGAAAAGAGGGTATCTCATTATGGTACTAGGCATTCCTTAATGATGCAAGGGACTGTTGTGTCAAGTCCCAAGGTTCCAGCTGTTTTCCAAGGCTTGAAGAGTGCCCAAACAGCTTCAAGAAAGACCAAACAAGAAGCAGTTTTGGAAAGACAACCTGTAGAGTTGTTGGGGATTCAAGGCACAGTGACAAGGGGAAGGAGTTTGGAGTCCCAAAGGGTGCGGCTGCAACCGTACACAATCTGCCCTTCGATATTCGATTGTCATGAGTTGGGTCGTGCCTCTTATTCTTGTTCTCACACCAAGTTAATTTACTAGAAGCTGAAACTGAGGATGAAGAAAGCATTGAAGAACTTCTTTATGATGAATATGTTGAAGAAGAGGACTAAGGAGGAAGAAAATGACTAATTATCTGTCCAAGGCGAAAGTCTTATCTTACAGCTGGTTTATCTACTCCTAAGGTGGTAGAACAAGAAGATTGGAGCAGCCATAGCATATTTTGCACCAAGGTAACTTGTGGAGAAAAGGTTTGTGATGTTATCAATGATAATGGTAGTATTGAGAATGTTGTATTGAATGAAGCATTAGAAAAGTTAAAACTTGCCACAGAAAAAATCCCCAACCTTACAAAATCACATGCATGTAGAAGGATAATGAGATATTTTTCACTATGTGATGTTTGTTTTAGTTTAACATGGGTGACGTCTACAACAAGGATGAGGTAAGGTGTGATATTTTTCCAATGGGTGCTATATTATATTGTGTTGTTCCTTTTTATTCAATCATGAAATGAAACATCGTACCAAGCCATATGAAGGATGAACCTATGGAAGTTACTAAAGGGGACAAGGCTAGTATTTTCTCAACTCAAGCCTAAGTACTTAGAGACCAAAATAAACCAACATCATCCATTCACTTAATATTGAGGAAACCCACGGAGAGAGGAGCTCTTCAGCCATAGAAACCCATGATATAATCATTTTTTAGCTCCCTCACATGTGAAGCAATTCCCAATAACTAATACATCTTCTGACAAAAAGTAGCACCATACACTAGCAGCTTCAAAGAGAATGCATTTCAAAAATCACAAAGGATGCACCCATTTGACCCAACATGAAATGGTCTTCATGACCATACAGAAATCTAGGTCTCCAAAACCTATTTCTTAAGCTCTTTAAATGAGATCACTCTCATGCCTTTATGGAGGGAGATAACTAGTTGTAACTTTTTATGAGGAGGTTGGCCTAGGAAGAGGTGAGTTCTCAGCATTTTTCCTTCTATATAGGAACTTATCAGCAAAATGGAAGTTGTAAGATGAACACCAGGTAATTTAGTTAATTCAGTGTTGGAGAAGCACACAATGTTACTTCACGCTATAGAAAATAGCCACAGAATCAGAGTTTTAACTTTCCCAGAGTTACCTTGCGCTAGTTTTATTTTAAGAATGGCATTTAAGAAATGGCAGTTCAGGCATCTTTCTACAAAATTATATAATGTGATACTTAAATCAAAGAGGATGCCTGATGAATGCAGAAGGAACACTCTAGAACCTATTTCTAAAAATAAAGGAGATATTCAAAGTTATGAAAATTACAAAGGAATCAAGATTATGAGACACAGTATGAAACTTTTGCAGAGGGTGACTGAGCAAAGGTTAAGAAGAGAAAACAATGTGTTTGGGTATCTATTTGATTTTATGCCTGGTAAACAATGTGTTTGGGAAATCTCTAGAGATTAGAAGAAGGATTAGAAGAAAATGATCTAAATATATAAATTTGATAAATTCCTAGAGAAGTCATATAAAGGGTTTTAGAAAGGAAAGTTTGAGTTCGTTATATAAAGATTATTAAAAGCATCCATCATGGAGCTGAAACATGTGTTAGAACTTGGGGGAGATACTGAAACTTTTCCCATTACAACTGAATTACATCTTAAATCTACACTGAGCCCTTATTGCTTCCCTCTAGTGATGGATGAACTCTCTAAGCACATCCAAAAAGGAAGTGCCCTGGTATATGCTATTTCCAGATGACATTGTCATGGTAATTGAGACAAAAGGTGTGAATGCTAAGCTATGGAGAAACACCTTAGATTCCAAAGGTTCAAGTTGAACAGACCAAGAACCAAATACATGAAATATAAGTTTAGAAAAAATATAACTGTGGATAATGTTAGGGTGATACTTGAAAATCAAGTTATTCAACAAACAAAATATAGTTTTGATATCTTGGATCAATTGTCTTTTCAGATGGAAACATTATTGAGATTGTTGCTTACATAATTAAAGAATTATGGTTAAAATGGATGTGTGTTTGGCACTTTATGCAATAGTAAAATCCCATTAAAGCTAAAGAAAAATGTTATTAAGACAACCTATGTCGTTTGTCAAAAAATGTTGGACCGAAAAAGGCCAAAGTGTACAAAATATGAGTATATCAAAGATGTGGATGTTGCAAAGGACTAATAAGATAGTTTAGTCATGTGTGAAAAAGACTACTAGAATTAGAGAATTTTTTAATAAAAGCAATAAGAGGGAGATCAAGAAAAACTTGGTTCCAACTGCCAACTTTTAAGCATACTGTGCATTATAATGGCTTTACAAATGATATGGCCATTGATAGAGATGATTGGCAAGTTAGAATCCCTAAACCTGCCTAGTGGGATTAAGGCTTGATATATTGTTATAATCAACTTACATAAGTAACTAAATTCCAAATTTTGAACCCAATCAAAGTTCAAAAGATAAATATATGATCTAATGATCCTTCAAATTTTGAAATTAGAATACTATTCTTATTCTCAGTAACGAGGAAGAAACTAAAGGGGCAACAAAACAGTAATAAATGTTTGTACCCCAGAAACCCAAAAGGGCAATGGCAAGCATGGTATGGCAAGAAATAATTTGAAAAGTGGCAATGTTTTGAGAATAAGAAAAAACACATTTGCTTATGTTCATTTTTTTTACCCTTTTTTGTTCAATTTTCTAAAAATGCAAATAACTATCAGATATTTTTTTTAGAAACTCAAAAAAACAAACAACAAAAAAAGAGAAAAAAACATTATCAAAAGCACATAAACTTTGAGTTAACCAAGTACCATTTTCCAGCACAAAAAGCACTTACTGATCTAGGGATAAAGACTTTCAGAGACAATCACCTTTTGTATAAATGTAGCAGATTTTAGAAGCTGACATATATCCACCAAAAGTTCCACCAAGTTCATCCTGAAGTGCACAAGGCCATCAGGAAGGTCAAGTTCCCCTGTGTCATCATTAAAGGTAGAGTCATCCACCTGTAAAATATAACCAACCAAAAGATTACAAAATTGCCCCAAAAAAACTGCTTTGTGAAAGAGAAATATCTTTAATTTCACACTGATGTGGGCACTAAAACAATAAAAAAGAATAGAAGAGATCACAGAGTGCTGAAAGGAACATAACCAGAAGATAAATGCTTGTGTCTTCATGCCATGACTTGAAAAAAAAAAATCCCAGACCAGCATTATAGTTTCTCAATGGAATCTCAGTCTATGGTTGTTGCTCTTTGACACAGACTACCATTAATAATTCTCTACTACATCATAGTTAAGAGCATTCACTTACAAATGACCAACCAAAAATCATTAATAACCCAAATTATTATGTTTGCCTCATATGGCAACTCCAAAGGTTGTGCTACAACTATAACAAGGGTGTCCCCTTAGCACAAGGCTCCCCACTATGTGAGGGTCAATAGAGGGTCATATTTGTATACAGCCTTCACAAAGAGGCTATTCCGCAATTCGAACCATGACCTTTCTATCACAAAGGAACATATAGAAGAGTACCACAAAAATCAAATCTATTGCAATGGGAGCTAATGCTTTTTCCTGAAATGAATGGTTTAAAGTTTAAGGTAGAAGTACTTACAAAAAAAGTATAATGAGATTATTTTAAGAATGAAGTGACTAGAAATAAAATGCATTGCCAGGATCGCAGGCATTAGATGCATAATTTCTTGACCTCTTTTCAGTTGCTTTTAATAAGGAACAGTTATGGCTGAGTGTTCCTCATCTTCCCCTAATGGTGCGGTGTGGTCACTGAGTTTTAGACAAAATATTCAGGATTGGAAATTGATTCGTTGTTGTCTTTCTTTAAGTTGCTCCAAGGTTTCCCAATAATTGGGGTAAGAGATGGATGGATGGATGGGTATGAGCCCAACACAAGAGGACCTTCACTATTCATTCTTTCATGGCTCTGCAAGACAAAGGTTTCCCTGGCTTTCCTTGGAAAACATAACAAAATTTGAGTGCTACAACCAGAGTTGCCGGTTTGCAGTCCCTTATAGCCATTTTCCACATTAATAACATGAGAAACCATAGCTCTGGTGTTTTAAATTGGTACTATTGAGTTAGTTGGCCATCCTCTTCATTGCCTGATGGCACAAGATGTTTGGGCTTTTGTATATTCCCCTTTGTGAGTGCAGTTGGTTGTGCTAGCCTCTATGATTACTTCATATACTATTGGAGGAGGCACTGGCCCCTAGCCTATTATAAATCCATGTGGAGAACTTTTGCCATGTGCATCTGGTGGTGCATTTGGAAAAAATGAACTCAAATCCTTTTGAAGGAGTGGAGAGCTCAGTTTTTTGTCTGAAGCCACATTATTTTCACTTTATTTTTATGGTTGAGGATAGACACCCCCTTTTGCTTGTCCATCATTTTGTATTTTTTGGATGATTAACTAGTAGTTGATAATAGTTAAAGGAAGCAAGGGTGTCCAGCTCATTCTTCTGTATAAGGTTAGCTGTATAAGTCAGATAATTGTGACAAATGCAAATAGTTGGCCCTGCTCATAGAGGGATTGAGACCCAGAAAATGAGAGATCTGAACTGATTAAGATGAATGGATGAAGAAAAGCCTCTATAAGATAATGAATACAACTCCATCCAAAACCCTAGCCTCTATTCTTCCCTCTCCACCTAATTTTCAAGTGTTTCAAAATCAAGGTTCTGACCCTCATATTGATGCAGGGTAAAAGATTATTGTCCATAATTCTGCAATCAACTGATCAAGTGTCATAACCCTATGAGTAATAAAGGGGTATCATTGTAATAGGGTAGAATAGTTTGTTTTGGATATTTTAGCAATTAGTTAGGAGCACATGGCTATATGTGAAGGCTGTTAGGAGACAACTATGCCTATATAAGGCTGCTGTAAATGGATGGAATTCTCATGATTGAAATGATAAATGAAATTCTAATTCTCTCTACCATTCTCTCTCAATCTCCCTCCAATTTTCCTCTCTATCTCTCATTTCCCCCTTAATCTTCTTCTCTATTCTGTTCTCCCTTAATTCCCTCCCTCAATTCCTCTTCTAACTTATCACGAACCCTAGGTTTGTGACAAATGATATCAGAGCAGTCATCCTTGGTTGTGTCTTCCGTAAGGTCGTTTAGTTCTCAGCAGCAAGGTAGGTTGTAATCTTAGGAGATATATCAGACGATTCCAACGGCGAATTCAACAGAGCAATCGTTCCTCGACTGTTAATTTTCAACTGCTCTTGGTGTGAATTCTAGATCCACTTGAAGAAGGAAGGGCAAATCAAAACAGAGCAAGCCATTCTCGAAACTTAAACGAGTCAAAGGAGGCAACTCACAGAGGCGTCGCCAAGCCAACACTCCTTGGTGGTAATTCCTGCAAATAGTAACAGTAGCTCCTGCGATCTCAACAGCGAGTTTGGATTGGTGGAGTCTGACAACTCAGTGCGGAACCAATTGAGTAGTGACTCAAGAGATTCCACCCAACTTCTAGAGTTTCCTACAAATAGTAACAGTAGCTCCTGCGATCTCAACAACGGGTTTGGATTGGTGGAGTCCGACGACTCGATGCGAAACCGATTGAGTAGTGACTCAAGAGATTCCACCCAACTTCTAGAGTTTTGACAACTTCACTTGGCCTCGGCGTTGATAGACAAGCGTGACCAGTGATTGCGACCGGATCCAGAGGATGTCGATCCATAGCGACTAGTTGCAATTGAATTCCAGCACTCTTGGGTGTTAGTTGCGTTTAATATCCAAACAAATTTCCGACAATTTTGGGTCGGAATTGAGGGCGAAGCTAGTCAGAAGTGATAGGTGTGAAGTGGACCAAGTCCGAGATGAGGCAGGCAGACCTAGAGGCGATTCCGACCCAAACTAACAATGATTGGGTGAGGCAAGCACGAGCAAGCAAATCTGATCCAAACGATGAGAAGCGATTTTGGGGGAGGCGAGTGCAAATCCAATCAGGTGCATGGCTAATGCTGCCGCTTTGATCGGTTGAGGATTCCGACCCAGATGGTGACTGTAGTGGGTGTTTCCTGAGGTAAATCTGGAGGCTGAACTGATTCAATCAAGTTCTGGAAGTATTTGCACAGCAGAAACGTTGAGATTTGGACTCGAGAGTGGGTGTAGCAGTTGAACTAGCAGTGAGTTCTGATGATTTTGGAATTAGAAACGAGCGCAAATTGGGCTAGGGGCCTTGGACAATGATTGGGTAGTAGCTGATCTTTGGCTGCAATTTTGATTTGAGTTGAAGGCAGGGAAATCAGTTTCCGTAGTTAAGGTCCAGGGTGAGAAGGCTTGAAGGCGACTTGGCTGGACGGTATTTCCAGGGAAGTAGATACAGGCTGATTTCCGAAAATTGATGCCGATGTCTGGGGTTATAGACGACTGTCATAGCATTGAGGTTTGGAGTTCCAGAGGTGGATGTCATCGGCAAACTAACCAAGTAAATTTCGATCCGTTTAAGCTATTACCAGCTGACGTGGTTAATTTCTAAGAGAGAGAGCAACCCTTCGATCAGATGTTTGAATTTAGGAGGCAAAGCAAGGTGGACAGCGCTCCGAATCCTTGGCTTGTGTCCCATTCTACCAATGAAAGTTCTGCTAAGGAAAGCAATGCGCACATGAGGCCATGGGAGACTCAATTGCAGCAGAATAAGGCTACTTTTAAGCTATTGCCAACTGACGTGGTTAATTTTCAAGAGAGAGAGCAACCCTTCGATCAGACGTTTGAATTTAGGAGGCGAAGCAAGGTGGACAGCGCTCCGAATCCTTGGCTTGTGTCCCGTTCTGCCAATGAAAGTTCTGCCAAGGAAAGCAGTGTGCACATGAGGCCATGGGAGACTCAATTGCAACAGAATAAGGCTACATTTTCAATAGGGTGTCCTACTCGTGAAGCTAGGGGAGGCAGTGCATATATGAAGCAGAATGCTTCACTTTCAACTAGAATGGAACCTCAATGGCAGCCAAAGAAGGCTTCATTTCCAGTTGGTAGCAACAGGGAACAGGAGAAGGGGATCAGCCAAGTTGACAAGGAAACAAGAAGTGTAATACAGGAAGAGTGCAAGGAATTAGGTCGAATGTTCCGTGAGAAGCTGCAGGAATTTGCAATGATACTGATTAAGAAGTATCACTACAACTTTCTGGTGGAATATTTTGATGATTATCACGGAAGTTTTAATAAGGAGGAATTTCTTGTAATGGAGCAACCGAAGGAGGAAACAAGATTACGAACGACTGATTCACTGCCTACTCTAGACTTTGGGCAGAAAAAGAAACATTCTAACGGAGGCAGTAGTGACCAGAAGGATGGTTGCAATATTGAGAGTAATTTTGGTGGTGAAAAGCATAATCTCAAGGAAAATTATATTGATCAAGTTGATAGGACATCAGATCAAAAGGAGCCCACGGATTTTTTTGAAGGAGAAGTGCATGTAGAGAAATATCTTGACAAATATAGGGAAAAAGAAGTTGTTGGATTACTTGCATGGAATCAAGAGGAACCAACTGAAAATTCAGTCAATATTAAGGAAGTTGTTGCTAGAATCAAAGCCAATTTATCAATGGTAACTCAGGATTCAGAACATGAAAGTAGATTGGATGAGGAGATCTATATAGATCACACTTTACAAGAGCTGGAAGCAAATAAATCGGGTGCTAATCAGTCTATACGACAAATTGGAGGTAAGAACTACTGCATAGATGGCTTCCATACATCTGATAGTCCGGCAGGGATATTGTTTCATCAGATAATTGGGCTGTAAATCAAGTCAGGAAAGAAGGACAGAATAAAGGCCTTATGGCAGCCACTGAGGAGCTATTGGCTGGGATTGAAATCACAGCAACCCCTAATTCCAATGCTCAAAGACAACATTGGTATGAGCACCCAAGGCAAGTCTACAATTCTTCATCGCTATATTTCCAGGATGTTGATATTTTTGCAACAGAGCTTGGCCATGGGTTGAATGGGAATACATTAAAGACAGCTATGGTTGTAGGTCCGTTATCCATCCTTGTATTGGATAGGGAGACCAATTTTGGTCGGCCAGCTATTACAGAAGGTGGGGGCATCGAGCTTGAACTTGATCAGATTTCTTCAATTGAAGTTTTAGGCCAAAGTATGTCTGGGATGGATCTTGGAAACCTAAGCATGAAGAAGAAGAGACCTAGAAGTAGAAAGAAAGAAAGGAGGATGATCTGCATAGAGAAGGTGGGAATTGGATGAAGAGCAATGGCTACTTGTGACAAGTTCTTGGGGACAAGAACACTCTTAAGGAGGGAGGAATTGTCATGACCCTATGAGTAATAAAGAGGTATTATTGTAATAGGGTAGAATAGTTTATTTTGGATATTTTAGCAACTAGTTAGGAGCACATGGCTACATGTGCAATGCTGTAAGGAGACAAGTATGCCTATATAAGGCTGTTGTAAATGGATGGGATTCTCATGATTGAAATGATAAATGAAATTCTAATTCTCTCTACCATTCTCTCTCAATCTCCCTCCAATTTCCCTCTCTATCTCTCATTTCCCCCTTAATCTTCTTCTCTATTCTGTTCTCCCTTAATTCCCTCCCTCAATTCCTCTTCTAACCTATCACGAACCCTAGGTTTGTGACATCAAGCTAACCTACCAAATTGTGACACTGCAATACAGAGTAAGATGACAGATAACTATGAACTTCCCATCTATAAAAGCATGAAATCATGCAGAAAATAAACCAACAAAAAGAACATGCGTGTACTCAGAAAGGAGATGGACTACTTATTTATACCAAAAATCAAATGGTAGAAAAAAGAAAACCTGAGCACGCAATAGAAGAGCATCAAGTAATGCTGAGAAGATAGAAAAGAATATGTCTTCTGCATTTTTCATATTTTTTCCACTGTCCCCACCAAGACCAAGAATATAACTTGCAAGAGTAGACCTGGAAAAGAAAGAATATGAAGCAAGACTGGAATTACAAACCAAAAAGTTCAAAATACAATTGAAGAAAGCTTGTAAATCATAAATACCACAAGAAACCTGCATGAAAAATCTCAATCTCGCAAATTGGCCATCTTCAATGGCACATTATCCATGGCAATGCAGAGAGGATATATATAGTTGTCTGATGTACAAGAATTTGCTCTAATCATGTGAAAAAGAATGAGTTAAAAATGCACACAAACATGACAGCAGCACACCAAGCCAGCCACTAGGGATGGTTACTTGTAAGCTAAAGTCATCCATGTGGTCAGGAATATGTACACCAATTTATTTACCAGAAGCAACTCAAATATAGTGCATTTAGTAACACTAACAAGCCAACCAAGCAGCAATGAAAGAGCTATCCAAGATAGGGCAAAGAAAGAGTACCAGAACTGCAAAGTCAAGTCTGCTATTTCCCACTCTTCACTTGGATATGCTACACAACTGCCACAATAGCTAAGATATCAGCTTGAGATTATTAGAAACAAATTTATCAATATGGACAGAAAAAAAAAGGGGGGGAGAGGGGGGAATTTGAACTCTTCAAACTTCAACTGCAATAGGAAAAAGACACAAATGCAAGACCATGAGGTAATATATTGTAAGATTTTCATAATGGTCTCTTTAGCATCATTTGCCGTTAATTCATGACTAGCAACAGATGCTCATAATTTATATTCATTGCTTAAGAGTTGATATCTACAACAATCATTACAGATATCCTTGGGCGTAAAAAGGATGGATGCGAAAGTGCATTGGATACAACCTAGGACACATAAAGTGGGGTATACCGAGTGAACATTTCTCACAAAAATATCTAAAAAGCTCTCATACCAAAAAGGCATCCACTTTGCAAGGGTCAGGGGAGGGGACTGTACCCTTGCTTTTTTGCAAAGAGGTTATTTCCACAACTTTGAACCCATGACTGTCTAATTAAAGAGGAGCAACATTGCCATTGGCCCAAGGCAATCCATCTAAGAATCTCTTTGTACCAAAAAAATCAATAAATAAAATAAAATTTAAATCTGACCTCAGAAGTGAATCTGCCAATACAAGCGCTTCAGAACTTGCTTCTACAATCAGAGCTGGTGCCTAGCACAGAATAAGTAAATATGAAAAACAAATGAAGATAAAAGAGCGAAAAAATTCAACTTCTCCTTGGTTATAAAAGGTTGTCATAACTGGTGCAAGATGATTTT
This sequence comes from Diospyros kaki, assembly GCA_036245055.1. Taxonomy (NCBI): domain Eukaryota; kingdom Viridiplantae; phylum Streptophyta; class Magnoliopsida; order Ericales; family Ebenaceae; genus Diospyros; species Diospyros kaki. The sequence goes on from BSEG01000016.1 coordinate 41,347,381, forward strand.
CAAGAACTATCCACAAACCAACATGTAAAACCCTTCAAAATAGCATGACATGCAATTTTTTCTAAGAATTTAAGGGTTCCAGTTGAATTGGGAGAATCTGTATGCACTATTAGAGGTCAGTCTATAAGAGAACGACATATTTGTATCAACATATAACTTTTAATGTGAACCTTTAACTACAGGGATGAATTCAAATAGGCTCTTCTAATGAAAAACTATAATATAATGAAATATGGTCGCCAACATACATAAATCTGAACATCCTACTTCTCTATGTGGGATAGATTCTTATGTAGCTATTGGGATTGCATGGAGATATGGCACTTTTTTCTTTTATAAGTGAGGGTGAAAATATGGTACACAAGATGAATATTTTGACCTAAAACTCTCTTTAAGGTTCAAAGTGACCAACATGTAGAATGAGAAAAATGGATTACTGGGATTTGCAAGGTACATTAACATTTAAATTCAAAGCAGCTTTTTCTACTAAGAGGAAGAATGAAATAAAATCTAATAGCTGAACTAGAATTCTAGATACTTACTGCTTGACCAACTTCTGACATCAAGCATGCAAGACCACTAACCACTTTATCATCCCCATTAGTAAGAGCTGGTAAGAGAAGTGCATCTTTAAGATATCCTATTCTCTGTAGCACAACCTGTGGAAGCCCCTATGGAAGCAAGCAAACTTAATAAGATATGGTTTAGCTAGAAAGTGAAAAGCTACTTACAGTTATGTTAACATTACAATCTAATTTACATTGCAGAACATTCTAATGGTTGCTCAACAACTATTTTTCTTCCAACAAGACTTAAGGAACAGATAAGGCATTTAATTGGACACTATACATGTCACAACTTTGTTTCAGAGCAGTTCCTGCAAAATAAACACTTGAGGCTTTATTTTTCCAACTATTTAGGGCCCATTCAAGAGAATTGTCAATTTTTAGTTTTCATTTTTAATTTTTGTTTTCAGTTTTTTATGTTCTGTTTTCATTTTCTGTTAAAAAAAATGAAAATTGAGCATATTGGTTGATAACTTGATAACACTGTTAGTTTTGAAAATTTTTAAAAATAAAAGCTGAACATTTTTGGTGTAAAAAGATATCAGTTTGAGGGTGAGTAGTAGGTCGAATAAGACAATAGCTAAATGTAGGTCTATCGATGAGAAGTAGAGATGTCAAATGGATCGAGCTGCACAAAACCATCCTAGCCCGACCACTGGAAACAACTGTGGGATTTACAACAGTAATTCTGATAGCAGCTTCCTTAGATGTTAGAACACGACTAGCTTTTAACCATTTTGTAGCCATTATGTGGCTAAACAAATAAATTGATTCAGATATACAACATATATTGATTTTAATTGTGAGTGAAAGTTATTTTAAAGTTCATATATCATAGTTTAAAAATAATAAAATAAAACAAGTTTGCAGTCTAGTGAGGAGCAAATCAATGGTGGTTGTTGAGCATCAATGTGAGTGAAACTGAGTAAAATTGAAAAGTGAAAACAGAAACAGAAAATGAAAACAAGTTTTTTGTGTGTTCAAAAACAACAACAACAACAACATATCCAGCCGTTATCCTGGGGTTGGCTACATGAATTCTAGACTTCTATGTGGGTTACATCCCAACAAATTGTGTGTTCAAAATTTTGAAATTTTTTTAGAACTTATAAAAACAGAGATAGGTAATCAAACAGAATTTTCTGTTTTTGTTTACAAAATTTTGAAAACAAAAACAAAAAACTGAAACGAAAGTGAAATAAAACAGACCCTTAGTGAATCAATCAGGTTCCTTACATTACAAGCAAATCAAGCATGGAATTAATGAAACTGAAAATTTATTACTTGATTAAAAGTGCATGAGTAAGAGGCATAGAAATTTTCAAAAAATAATTGAGACATGATATGATGTAGTAAAAAATTATACATTTTGATATTTAACCACAGAAACTATATTTTTTTACATTACAAATTGTCGCACACTATGATCTTGGCGCAACATCGGCAGTTTATTTACAAATTTGCACTGTCTTCTTAGTCATTTCCTTTATGTTATATTGTATGTTTTATTTACTTTATGCATTTGTATTAGTTTGGATATTACAGCTGTAAGAGGGAGGATATTTTAGGGGCTGGTCCACGTGTAAAGGGGCCTGGAAAAAAAACAAAAGAGTTGGTTATTAGGGGTGGGATCTGCTGTGGCAGCACCCATGCTAGAGGCTTAAATATCCTCTAGACTCAGCTTGTAACAGCATGCAAAAATCAGAAAGAATTCTATCCTTTCTCTCTGTTCTCACCTCTCTGTTTCCTCTTCTCTTCTCTTCCTCCATTTCTCTCTACCTACTTCGTTTTCTTCTAAATTCCCTATTGTCCTCTCTAAATCACACCGAATTAGAAGGCGGATTTCATTGTCACATTTGGGTTGTAACACAAAATAATGTATTTTGATATAATCATAGTAACTACATTTTTTTAGATTACAAAATCACATAATTTTATTATATAAAAATGTTCGGAAATAATTTTCCATATTTGAGGTTAAAACTCTTTACATTAGAACTCTATTTAAGAAGGGATAGAAGCATAGTTGTTAAAGGCGCGCCTACCTTAAGGCGTCAGTTCAACGCCTCGCTTGGGTTGAGGCGAGGCAATTTCAGCGAGGCACTCACCTTGCACGGTGAGACGCCGAGGAGAGAGGTGCGCCTCATGAAACCTAGGTTTTAATTAAAACCTAGGCAGCCCAATTCCTCCCCTCTTCTCAATTCCAGCATGTACACATTATAACATATTTACATTTCTTTAGTTTAAGTAAACGTCCACATTTTCTTTTATTTATATTTCTTTAGTTTTTTTATGATTTTACAAGATTTTGAGTTTTTTTTTTCTAAAAGGTGCGCCTCACTTCGCAAAGGCACACCTCGCCTCATGCGTCTCGTGCCTCAGACTCCAGGACTCTTTGCACCTCGCTGCGCCTCACGCCTTTCAGAACTATGGATAGAAGGGATTAATTCATTTACCTTTGCCTTATTTTGTTTTATCATTTGATTCTAAGTTATTTTAGTTTAAGCTTGTTATATATTTCATGCGTGCCTAGGAATGGACAACCAACCCTACTAGAGCTTCTCCATGAGGAAATGCCTGTTCTCCAAGTGTTTCAAGAACCAATCCTAGTTACTGTTCACAAACTTGTGCAAGCAGTAACTAGGCTTTGGTCTGTGCATGTGAAGATAGCAACTAGATATGGTTCTTGAGTTCAAAAATGGCATCAATCCCCATTCTAGAACAAACCCCCTCTACTTGCATACATACAAAGATTGAATTTCTCTTCTAATGAATTTGGACTAAATGACAATCAAGCGACCAATATGTAGATTGTTGAGGTCATGTTGATGTCCATACCAACCCCCTCTACTTGCATACATACAAAGATTGAATTTCTCTTCTAATGAATTTGGACTAAATGACAATCAAGCGACCAATATGTAGATTGTTGAGGTCATGTTGATGTCCATACCTCATGCCGACTCACAAGCTCAACAAGAACTTCAATGGCCAGATCAAATGACAATGAAACCTAATCACAAGCACTGGATTGCATCAGCAACTGAATCAAGATATTCCAGACAACCAATTATATTGCAAAGATTACCTGCAAAGATTTGAACACAAAATCAAGAAGTGGATGTGCTGACAATGAGCTGGGGGGAATGTCTGAGAAGCAACGAGCTCTAACCTGAATGCATGATGGAACAATACAATGAGAAAAAAAAAAACCTTAGTGTGTCACAATTTAATATTTTCCATGCCTACTTTAGATTGGGAAATTTGTTAAACAGTGTCTGGATGCTTCAAATTAGATCTGTTGGGGCAAAAACAAAAGTACGCAACTCCAAGATACTACTCTTACATGAAAAAAAGTCATTCTTGCCAGTAATAATATCAAATATTATAATTCACTCATTGGATAGGAGCAAACACATTTTTCCAATTGTCTTACCCAACTCAGTAAGCAACGCAATATCTTCCTGTTTCGCTCATGCAGCTGAATGCCACCATCAATCCTTTTCTCAGACTGCTGTAGTAGAAACTCGAGAACCAAAGGAGTTCGTGAAAGAAGCTGCTTTCAACATATGAAATTGTACATTAACAGCTATGAGGGCAAATTCATAAAAACTATAACCACAGGGAAAATTGAAAGAGGACAAAACAATTAAGGTAGTTATAAATATGTTGGACATTAGAATGCCATAAACCTCTCGGCCATACTCGCGTCGGCAAGCTGAATTTATATTACAATCAGTACTTTGATCCTCAATAACCTCTGGCAGGACAGTTAGCATCTCCAGAACAGCAATATTGCCATCTTCCTGGCTTTGCAGATTCTGGAGACTGTAAAAAAGTTGCTCAATAGGTTTAGTGTGCTCGACGGCATGAAGGGTGAGAGAAGAGAGTGCAAGACAGATTTGTGTCAAGAGCTGTAAGGAAAATAAACCAAAGTTCACTCAAACCAAAGCTAATACATAAACAAATGCCATAGACAAAGGATAGATACAAAAAGAAAAGGCAATAGTAAAGCCAGTTTGGAACAGATTATCTCAAAATAGCATATCTTTCAAGTATTAGAGCATAAGCACAGCTGATCAGGATGATGAAGATGGAGCACCTGTGGGGGGCCTGAACTAAATCTTTTAGCAGCCACAAGAAGGGCATTTAGCAGAGCCTCCTTAGCTCCTGACTGCAAATAATATCCTTCATTCTGAATCTGTAAAATAATGCAATAAATAGAGATTAACAAATGCATTCAACACAGAAACAGATATTTGTGTACTTATGGGTGTAACAAGATGCCAAAATGGGGTAAGATGAAAATAACTGGTTCGAAAAATAAGCACTCTGAAACACATTGTCCATCCACACTTGTCCAAAAAGAGAAAACATCAAAGCTGGTCAACAAAGTCTGCAGTGACTATTCTGAAGGGTATCAAATTATTCTGGACACACCAGAAGCAATATAAAGCAAATCCTTACTATGCAATGCATAAAAACTGGCAGATCTTTGCTGACTACAGCATACTGCTTTGCCCTGTGAAGTACTGACTCCAAGCCATCCATGCCATACTACATTATTGATCACAAATTTGCTAATATAGCCTCCACTAAGTGGCAGAATGACCAATGGACTATTGTCCTTCATAAACTCAGGTTTACACTTTGCATTTGGAAATTGTAGAATACTTCCTTTTCCAAGTTTTCCATTCTGTTAGCGTCTTCATGGGAGAACTTACTCCTGATACTCAAAACATGAAGGAGAGGGGGAAAAAAGAATCCCCAGTAAAAATATATCTGACATTTCATCCCATATTTCAAAAAGCATTCGTGCCATATTTCACACGATGTCTCTCAGAATAAAAAACTAGAGTTCGAGTTCCTTACCAAGCAACAAAGAGATGACAAGGTAGAGACACAAGAGGTAACATAGTAGATAAATCTAGGAAGAAAATGGCGATAGGAAGAAAATAAACATTGCAGAAGAGAAAATGATGAGAGGAAAATAGAAAGAAGATAGCACAGGTTGGTAAGAAGAATAAATGATAATCATTACAAGACACATACTGTGAAGTTGAAAGCAAACTTCTCACAAAGAATATACAACACAACAACAACACACAGATGTCATGATCTTGGGTATTATAGGGGCAAAGATGTAATCGAGTTACAATTATAGTTAGGGGGTATCTTTGTAATTTGGTTACAGCACATGGGTGTTGATTATTCTGTTATTTCCCTTTTTGTCTTGTAGCTTAGTTGGTTAGAGAGTTTTGTTTGGTAGCTAAGTGAGGCTATATATATATTGCCTCAGCTGTAGGAATAGGTATGCGGAAATTAAATTGATAATTGAATCTCTATTTCCTTTCTATTCTCTTCCTCTCTCTCTCTCTCTCCCTCGTTCTTACTATTCTCCCTCTCTTTCTCTCTGTTTATGCTCTCGATCCCCTCTCTTCTCAATCTTCTCCCTCTTTCCTTCTAAATCATTCTCCCTAATCTCCCTCACTTCTTTCTGGTTCATGACAAATTGGTATCAGAGCCGTTGTTCTTCGGCTGTGGTGTGTGCAATTTGTTGATAGTCGATACTCGGCGGAAGTGATTGAGCAGAGCCTTACCATCCTCGGCCAGTCGTTAGGATTGCAGTAAGTAGTCCGTCGAAGGTGTTAACGTGGACAGCCAGTGGTTGCGATTGTCCAAGGCGAGCGGAGCCCGTCACTGGTGAAGCGGAGGGCCCAGAGAGTGCGACCAAACCGGAAGTCCAGTCCGACCAGACCGAGAACCTTCCTATAGGCGCGACTGGGTGTTGCGATTTTGATCGAGAATTCCAACCGGAGTTCTGTGGGGGTACTGTCGCTTTGATTGATGTCGGAAATACTAGGCGAGAGCAGTTCCTTGGCCGTCGACTCCTTCTGCTTGAGTTAATCGAGTGGCCTTCTTCGGTTGCTTCACTCCAGTGCTGTTGTGACGCTCCAGACTTGAAGGCGAAACCAACCCAAATCTCTGCGGATTCCGTTTGAGGCGAATTAAGGCTGAGCGACTTCGGGAAGCAGTGGGTGAGGTGGCGTTCATTAACCGTAAGCCACAGAAGCGGAAGAGTGGATCGATTTTCTTGGAGGCAGTCTTGCGGACTTCCGGTTGAGAAATCTGGTGAGTCTTGTTCAAAGGGGAAGGGCGATTATGGAATCACAGTGATCACCACTGTGATCCCAGCGAGTCAGGAAAACGCGGAGGAGATCTGGGGCATGGGTCGCGGCCATTGTAGGTGTTGATAGGCAGCGAGTGCAGCACTTTTCAGACTGGAATTGAGCCTTCAGCGATCAGTACAAAACCGGAAGCAGCAACGTGTGAAGACGAAGCCGCCTTTGACTCTCGATCGTGAAATTCGGTAAGCATGGGTTGCATTAGAGCCGTTCAACGTGTTCGAGTAGCGACAACTGAGTAATAGAGTCGATCGAAGAAGTAGTTTACGAAGTGGATTTGGCTCGAAGCGGAGGATCGGAAATTAGCAGCCCATGGTGTCGGGACTCAACAAACGAAAGGAGTGGGAAGAATTATGAGCATCTGATCCATGGCCGCTACGAGTTATTCTCGGAAATCAATTCCGAAGCGTGTAGGTTGAATATTCCGACCAATGGTCGGTGATTGGGTAGCGGCTACACCGGCGATCTTGAAATCACCTTGAGCGAGAGGAGAAAGCGCAGCAGAGCAGCAGAGTTGATTAATTTAGTAGGCGAAGGCATAGCAGCTATTTTGGAGTCAATTGATTCTCTGGAGGCTGTTTATCCATCGCGTTAGCCAGCCTTAATTGGAAACTCAGTTGCAAATCAGAGGGCGCAGCGGTTTCGGCGGATTTCATGTGGGAAGTGGACTCTTCCAGCTTATCCAGTTCATTTGTTGTTGGTGCTTGAGGCTGTTGATTAAGAATCAGCTGCAAGTGGAGAAGCTGAGCAAGTTCGGAGCTGCTGGGAGTGGATTTTTGAAGGCAAATTTGGATGGGTGACTGGAATTTGGCTGTGACTTGCAGCTCTCCTTTGCGGTAATTACGATCCGACTCCATTAAAATAGATTTTGGCTGTCAATTTTTGGGTCAAGGTGGAAAGGCACAGAGGAGTGGGTGCCCGACTCTTGAGTTGCAATTGAGGTGAGACTAGGAACTGCTACAACATGCAAAACAGAAGCATGTATATAACTCCCATTCCTTGGCCATCGAAGTATGTTGTTGCTGAAAAATCGGCCATGGGTAGCAGTGCATACATGAAGCAAATGAGGTTACAATTGCAGCAGAAAAATGCTGTGCTTTCAGTTGGAATCAGACAACATGATGAGTTTGAACAGAAACCTGAAACTTGGGAAGAGAAGTGGGAGAAGGAGATTAGCCAATGGGGCAAGGGAGCGAGCAATGGGATACATGAAACACACGAGGAATTTGTTTGTAAGTTCCGCGAGAAGTTGCAGGAGTTTGCAATGATACTAAATAAGAAGTATCATTACAACTTCCCTGCTGAATACTTTGATGATTATAGAGGAAGTTTTAATAAGGAGGAGTTCCTTGGACCCAAGTGTTCTAATGAGAAGTCAAGGAGGCAGGAAGCTGATGAATCAGCCATGAAAGAGGAAGGGGATGTTATGAAAATTGCTGATTTCCAGCCATGTGACAGCATTTTCAGCAATAGCAACAATTATGGGGGTCTAGATCAAGGTGTGTGGTCCAAAGAAGGATTAAAGGAACATATTGGTTCCTTTAGAGAAGAAGAAATGATGGAGACAACCAACCAGAAAACAGAAATGGCTAGGGGTAACAAGGAATCGAGGGGCTTGATGATAAATTCAGCTGCAGTGATTGAGAAGTTAGAAGAAGAAATAATACTCCAAGAAGCATCTACTGAAAGGCTGCAAGGAAAATTTGATGGTGTTCCAGATCAGAAGTTTGTGGAAAATGGGATAGCATTGGATCAGACAAATCAGACTAAAGGACCAGCCATCGGTGTGGATGATGTTGCTGAAGCCTTTCCTCAGATTTTCGACTTATCGAAATCTGAGGAACAATCACATTTGGAACAAAATATGGATTTGACTTGGGTTAAAATAGGCAATGAGAAGATGGAAACAGCATTAGCTGGAGGAAAACTGAAGGATAGAGCTGAAGGAGTCGAAAGGTTTGCTGAAGAAAACAAAACTATCACTGCTGTGTTGGTTTTTGCTCCTACTGGAAAAACCAAGTTGCTGTCTGCTGCCGGGTGGGATGAACCAATGGCTGATTGTACTCTTAAAGTGGAGACCAATCTTGATTGGTCAGCTATTGTAGAAGATTGGGAACACAATACTGATATGGCTGGGTTTTGTTTTCTAGACCTTGCCTCAAATTATGTGCTGGCAGACTTTATATACTTGGTGGATAGGTGCCCTCATGACTGGTTATTCTTTCAATATGCAGCTGTGGCGCACCATGGAGAAAGAAAGAAAAATCAGATAGAGAAGGTGGGCATTGGATGAAGAAGCAACGGCTAGGTGATAATAAGTTTCTTGGGGACAAGAAACATTTCAAGGGGGGGAAATTGTCATGATCTTGGGTATTATAGGGGCAAAGATGTAATCGAGTTACAATTATAGTTAGGGGGTATCTTTGTAATTTGGTTACAGCACATGGGTGTTGATTATTCTGTTATTTCCCTTTTTGTCTTGTAGCTTAGTTGGTTAGAGAGTTTTGTTTGGTAGCTAAGTGAGGCTATATATATATTGCCTCAGCTGTAGGAATAGGTATGCGGAAATTAAATTGATAATTGAATCTCTATTTCCTTTCTATTCTCTTCCTCTCTCTCTCTCTCTCCCTCGTTCTTACTATTCTCCCTCTCTTTCTCTCTGTTTATGCTCTCGATCCCCTCTCTTCTCAATCTTCTCCCTCTTTCCTTCTAAATCATTCTCCCTAATCTCCCTCACTTCTTTCTGGTTCATGACAACAGAGCCTTCATCCCCCTATTTGGCTTTCTCACAAAGAAAATAGATCAAAGAAATATCCACTGGCAAAGGAGTATTAAATTAATTAGGGATGTTTCAGTAGCTTCATACATTTCAATGACATTTAGAATAAGCAAAATGTTGTAAAAGCCAATTCTACTGAAATGTTATTCTATCATCATATTGTTGCCCGGATGTTATTGTTAGAACTTCCTTTGTAGAAACCCAGCAAAAAGTCCAGCAGAACTACACAATATTTATCCCTCTTCATGTCTTGTTCTTCTTATAATTTATCTGAAAAACTTAGATAGCTCAGCCCCAACGATGTCCATAACCCATTGGCCAAACCTTTCCTCTCTTATCCTGTTTCCATGACACTTTTTCTTGCTTAATTTGATGATGTTGTTAACTTGCCGTACCTGTTTGTTTATCAGGTCAGTTTTTCCTTTTCTTTTTCCTAGTTTTCTTCATTGATGAGTTTGGTTTCACTTTTTCCTTCCTTTTTTTCTTTTTTCAAACTTGTATCCAAAATTTGCTCACGTTTCTGCTCATTGCAATTTTTATTTGGATTGATTTTTATTTTTATTGATGTTAGCAACTTAACAATGATTTTATATATTGGGGGTATTCATGCGTGTCTGTACTCTCTAGAAAACAAAAAAATCCATGTCCAAATCACAATATGATTCCAGAACTAATCCGCCTTCCTCAATCAAGGAGAAGTATCCGTTTTTGCACAAAATAGAAACCACGTAGCTAACATGAGTCAGATAAAGACTCTGTGCTAAATTTGGCACTAGGATTGGTAGTAGGAAAATAAATTTTATTTGGTGTATATTTGAAAATGCATATACATAAAATAGTACTATTATCTTTTCATTTTTATTTCCAACTAAAAATTCAAGTTCCAATCGGTGAAAAGGAAGGACGGAAGGAAGGAAGTAGCACGAAATTCAAGTTCTTTTCACCCTAGTAAACCTAGGCAAATCGGTGAAAAGGAAGGAAGGAAGGAAGGAAGTAGCACGAAATATCCAGAACCAACCCCGTTATTTCCCCGATGAATTAATCTTACAATAACCCTAATTTGTGCATCTAGAAAATCAGTAAGCGCGAGTTTACAGATATCAAGCTCAATTGACCTAGGTCCCTACGGCCGCTGAATTTGTGCGGTGCAGCTATAGCAGTAGATTGGTGTCGAGTTCCTTCTTCCACAAATCTAGACATTGTCAAAGAGCCGGACAACATCGCCGAAAACGCGGGTAACTAGGGGCGTAGGCTAAGGAGAAAAGACGGAGGAGGTACCTTTCGTTTGAGAATCTGAGCGGCGAAGAACTCGACTTCGAAATCGTTGAGAAAAGGCTGGGGATGGTGGTGGCGGTGATCGGAGGAGGTGAGGATAGAGGTGGCGACCTCCCAAGCGGCGTCGGTCTGCTGGAACTGAACCAGCCATTGGTTGGCAGCGACGCGGTTGCAGGATTGCGAGTCGTGATTGAGGACATGGACGGCCTGCGCCACCTTGATTTGGAGCTCCATTGGTCGCTTTTTCACTGCTTCTTCAATTCCACGAAACCAACGGACGAAAGAAAATCATGGAAAAGCCAGACCACCAGAGAACGACGCCTGTATTCCTCTCAATTGTTTACGCTCTCCGTTGATCCAACGGCTGGTGGATTTGCGAGCCCTCCTGGCCTGGCCTGGCCCTTTTTGGACAACTTCACCTATCGGGAGGGGAGAAATGGGAGAGGCAATGTCCCAATTGCCACTTGACCCCCCAGAATTTTTGTTTTCCGCACAAACACCCCGCGCCCCCACACGTGGATGCCAAACGTGCGGTGGATTCCCCTCAACCTGGGAACTGAAAGTTTTCTCTCTATTTAAATGGTTCGATCTTGTAAAAGAATCTTACAAATAAGATATTTAAAACTCTTTTTGATAAATCGAGTTGAATTAAAAAGAAAATATAATTAATCGATTAAATTTGAACTCCTAAGGAAAATCAATAAAATTAATTAATTTTATTCAAAATTTTTAATTAGTTCGGTGCAATCTATATTTTTTTTTTCTATTCTAATATTGTTGGTTAGATTTTTAATCAAAATATTTACAAAAATCTTAATCATATATTAATATTATTATTCAATCTCTTATATCCAAAAAAAATATGTACAAACCCAATAAATAAAACCCAAAAAAAAGAAACTCGAAAAGTCATCAAAAATTTTCTTAAGAAGACAATCTCCAACCTAATTAACCTTTTAGAAACCCTTTTCAAGTGGTCCCAAATATTATTTCATTGAAGATCTCGTTCGACTTATTTAAAGAAAATCCACTAAAAGCTCAAGTAATCTTTATCGAAAACCTATCCCAATATTAGAGAAATTCCCTTTTAAAAATTTTTATCAAATCACTTAATCCTAACAGCCTTCAATAATAATGAGAGACCTTTTTAAGAGCTTATTCAGGCCTCTCATACATGGTTTTTGAGGAACTGTCCAAGTCACAAAACTATAAAAATGTGTAAAAACTTATCTCCGATGTCTTGACTTGAAAATTCAAAAAAGATCATCTCAAAAAATATAAATACTCTTACACCTATCAATTTCACCCTTTATAAATAAAGAATAATCTATTCATCTAAAATATATTCAGAACTCTACTCAAAGTTTGAATTTACTATTCATACATTTTTACTCAAAGACTAATAAGTATGAGAGAGCTCGTATATGAAATATACTTCACCCTTAATTAGTTCTATTTTATATGTCTCCCAAAAATTAAAAGTTCAAAACAAATACTCTCTTACAATTACAAATTTATTTGTATATCTAACCAATAACACAATCCATAATTAAATTTTTTTTAACTCAAATTGTTACCCCAATTGAGTTTCTTTATTTTTAGACATTATAGTGTAACCCACTGTATATTAAGAGTCCATTTTAAGTGAAATCATAAAAGGTTTCCTGCAAGTAATGATGGATGAGTCGGGAAACAGGGAATTGACAAAATATAAGATAAAAAATAAATGGGTCAATTACTGAACCCCCCTTAAGTCTAATGAACATCATGACCCGCTGGACTCTCCATTTCATAAAGTTGGAAAGAAAGTGAAGAAAATCATTTATATACACAGTATATTCCTCTTACAAACGCAATTTACAAAAGCAATGACCTTTTTAGCTACAAACAAACAAACATTGGCAAAAGAGATTCTTAAAGTAACTGATTAGTTTAAGCTCCTGTGCTTACACCCAGCTATAGGTCAAAAGGTTCTCCATGATTTCTGTGAACCATCATCAATTGGCCATTTGAATGCTTTGCTTTGAAACAAATGCACAGCCTGGAGGATTAGTGATTGATTAGCGGCTGCAAATCAACTTCGACTAACAATCCTATTAATTGCCATTTGTTCACCAATGTCAGTTTACCCTTCCTTTTGGCAAAGAAGCTGATTCCAAAACCCCAACAAACTTAAACGTTGGAGTTTTAAGTGAAATAAATCTTGGCAACAATTCCATTTATCATAGAGCTCTGCCATGATAATCTGGAGGGTCAATATCCAAAAACTGATTAATCCCCTAAAAGAAAGGAAAAGCAGGAGGTACAACAGGGGAAGAAATGCAAACAACAGTTAAAAGTTCCCAGTTCACATTGAGAATGGGAATAGGACTCATGTTAGGTACAATACCTGACTACAACATTACTTTGCATAGGCCAACAAACTTGCATTCAAGTTTACACTATAAAGCCTGAATTTGGCCCCCGTAGCCATAGTACTTCAGAAGCCCCTCGTCTTGCCGCCAGTTCTCTTTTACTTTCACTTCAATCTGTTCAACAATTGAATTCCCTTTTAACTACTGTTTAATAGATAATACTACCAAGCCAGCCACTTCGTTTTTTTTTTGGAAAACACAAACCGCAGCTTAATTATTATTGTACACCATCAAGGCTGCAATATTTTAATTTGCGATAACAGGGTGTAACTAATTATCTAACTAGTTATAGTAAGTAGTACCTCCAGAAAAACTTTCTTCTGCAAAAAATCTTCTATATCAAGCCGAGCAGCAGTTGCTAGTAGTTTAAGTGCTCTCCCTTCCTGCAGTTTTTCAACACAAAGTTAGCACATGGAAGCAGCATGGACGTGTGTACACAAGCATGCACACATGTACATTGTTTAAATGTTTCATCTTATTTCAAAGAATTTGAAACCTCTAAAATTCCATCACTATAGGTACATTATTACAACATTCCTAGTGTCTTCCCAATTAAAAGTGAATTACATTAATGTTAAACAAATCATCAAACACGCAGTCATTATATCAAAGCTCAAAGAGTTTCCAAGGTTCAGCCAGGACTTCACCTCTATTCCAATCTTATAGAATGCACTAGCTTTTCAAAGCAAACCCCCAATGAAATTCAGTTTGTTTCACATGAGGCATCACTTCTGAAGTTGATTGGAGCTCATTGGACAAATGTCTATAATTCCAGACGTCCACTCTCTTGTACCACGTCACCAAGCACAGCTCATTAGACCAACATCTATCATTGCAGATGTCCTCTCTCTAGTATCATGTGGAACAAGCACAACCTATTATGCTGCTCATAAATGCCTCAAGGAAGATTTCAAAAGCATTGAATACTGATGCTTAGCTCAAAGGAATTGTAAGAAAATGTGATGGTGCATTGAGGCCAACACCAATCTGGATGAACAGAACCATGGAAATTCAATGATATAGGTTTATTTCCACATTCAATGCTAATCCAACAGTTGGTTTAAGGGATGATCCCATTATTCTATAGTGTGGGTTTGCGGACTCTGTTACCCCTATCCTACATGACTAGAGGGTGAAACAGTTATGCGGGCCAGCTGATAAAGTTCTTAAAGGTCTATCCACTGTATCTGCACTTGCCAAACCAGTCCAGGCTTGACACCTGCTCCTTAACTGAGGCCTGATTGGCCTTTATTACAAGAGGACTCCAGCCTGGTCCTGATAACTCCCCCCATCCCCATGAGATATATGCTTTTCAGACTTGCCCCACTAATAGGGGATATGTTTCCTATTTTGATTATAGAAATTAGATTTAGATTAGGATTTTTTTGTTATCTTGTTATTTTGATTTGTTTCCATTTTTGTTAGATAATTATAGGATTTGAATTGGAATCATATCAGAATTTAGATACTATAGTTAGGTTTACTTTTGGCCTATAAATAAGGCTTATGATGCACTCTTTTATTCAGTTCTTGATTATTGAATACATCGGTAATGACTCTTTCTCTTTTGGCTATTCTCTCTCTTCTTCTTAATTTCCTATTTCTTCCCTACTTCCTGCAATTCTTCATTGCTGCCCTGCATCTATTTTGGTATCAGAGCAGACTTTGATTCTGAGTTCCATTGGTTTTCTTGAGTTGTTGGAGTTAAGAATTTCTGGCATAAAACAAAAGCAGCTAGAAATCTTCAAACCCCTAGAAACTTTCAGCAAAACCATCAACAACAATAGGCAGCAACTACCAGAAGCAACGACAACAGCAACATCTTCAACCTTCAAAATTGCTGAGCTTCACCCAAAAATAAATTAACATTAATTCAGCAAACGGAAAATTGAGCCAGTGAAGGAAAGAAACAACCTGACATGGGTTGCAGCAAGAGTTTGGGCTTGCAGCAGCTTCTGCTTGCTTTAAATAGCGGCTTAGTTTGGGACCTTCACTCCCAGTAAAGCTTGCAACGAGGCTGGCAGATATCTTCAAAAAGGTTGGTGAGGGCTCCAACAATCTTGGTGAGGCCCATCGACATTGAAGGTCTTTGATGGCTAAGAGGTTGCTGTTGTTGTCGCTTTGATAGTTAAGGTTTTCTGAAAGTTTCTAGGGCTGCAAAGATTTCTAACTGCTTCTGATTACTGTCAGAAACTCTCAACGCCAAAAACTCAAGAAAACTGATGGAACTCAGAATCGAAGTCTACTCTGATACCAAAATTGATGGTGGCCAGCAATAAATAATTGCAGAAAGTAGGGAAGAGAGAGGAGGAGGAGGAGGAGGAGAAGAAGAAGTAAAGCCAAGAGAGAGAACTCAGAGAAGAAGAGAAGAGAATAACCAAATGAGAAATTCAATATTGTTGGAGAATCCGGTTCAGCTAATGATAAATGCGTGAAAGAAGATGAGGAAAGAAGTCAGTTTTGTTCAAATATCAACTGTATTTATCAAGAACTGAATAAAATGTTACATCATGAGCCTTATTTATAGGCCTAAACTAAACCTAATAATAGTATGATTAGGAATCTAAATTCTAATATGATTCCAATCCAAATGATATAATATCTACAATCATCTAATAGAAACAAATCCAAATAACAAAATAAATCCTAATTTAAATCTAAATCTAATCTTAATCAAAATGAGAAACAATATAAAAATTGATTATAATCTCTAAATCAAATATAACTCTGTCATCTAAATAATAATGATAAATCAGAACATGATAAATCAATCCCCATCAGTAATCACCTACCTACCCTCCACCCAAACCCAGAAGACAAAAAGGCAGTTTGATTTCAAGTTCAAACCACAGTAGCCTAACACCACCATTTTGTCTAGTAATCTACATTGCAAACAACCCCACAGCAACAGCAATTAAATTAATGCAATGAGCAAAAGCATCAGCTTACCTTTCCTATAAGGATGATCTTTTGTGAGTTTTTCTCTACAATAATCTCAACTTGAATAAAATCTTTTGCATTTGGTCTAGTCTTGTAGCTTCTTACATTAACCTGTAAGATTGATAAACCAAATTCTTCATCAGATAATGCTGAATATGATATGAGAAGCTCTGAGATGAAGACACATTTGAGTTCTAGGAAACTATCTATGTACCTGGCATGCATAAGGAACTTCATTGCGGTATTGAATAAAGATCTTTTCCCTGACAATTTCAGCAACAAAAAATCTTTCTGGGTGCTCACTAGCAATATCCTGGAATCATATGGCAATTAAATTTAAAAACTCTATTGACATAAATAAATGAATAAATGACAAAAGCAAAGCAGAAGAGGGGCAGAGAACGCAGAACAGATTCACTAAAAGATGAATGGCTTTGATAATTTCAAGTCAGAAAATGAATCTAAATTATTTCAAATAACCAAGCCAGATTTGAAAAAATAAATGATGTCAATACAACAAGGATACAACGACAACAAGAAGCCTTAAATCCCATTACAAAGGGTCAGTAACATGGATTTAACTTGCCAATTATCTCTATCAATAACTACATCTGATATGCCATAGTACAAAAGGAGTACCAAATTAAAATAAAATTAATAAATGGGCCGACCCAACAACAGCACTTGAGGGCCTGCAGCCCAGCCTAGGTGGCCACAAGGACACGGGGTCCAGCCAAGGCGGCCACGAGGGCCCACAGCCCAGCTTGGACGGCCAGGGGGCACTTCCGCTGCCCAACAAAAGCAGTTGCGGGTGGCGGAAGAGGCAGCGAGTGGCACCCCGCAGCCTGTCCAAGGGCCCATGGGTGGAGCCCGTCCAAGGGCCCACGGGTGGTGCCCCTGCGAACCAGCCAAATGTGGGAGACCTCCCGCAGGGACCTCTCGTGGGAGTTGCCCCCCCCGTGTGGCACCATCAGGGGGCCACCCAGGCACCTGCGGTGTGACCACTACAGCCATGGCCATCGTGCCATTATCGCGGCCCTGGGAGCAGCACCGCCGCCAAAACATTTCCCCAAAATATAGGGGGGTCCAACGCAACACACAAAATAGGATAACTTCAATAGCCAAAAATCCCTCTGAATATTTCAAGAAAAGGAAAGACAATTGTTTATAAAGAATTTTAATTCTAAAAATATTACAAGGATAAACATCATCTATAAAAATTCGAATCCTAACAGGGTTCCCAAAGGTCAAGATAGACGTTATCTGTAAGAATTCTAATCCTAGACTATTTCGGATTACTCCATGCTCCTCTATAAATAGGCAGACACTTATTCCAAAAAAATGTATGTCTCTGATACTGATGGAAATTCTGCTTTACAGTTTTCAGCATCTTCAGTGTCTGACTTAAGTATCAGAGCGTTTGTGCGAGTACCCTCCCGCACTCTCTAACTATTTCTTTCTTTGCAAATTCAGGCGGCCAGGCGATGACTTTTGCAATCAAATAAATTCATTGTTATACCTTGCCAACATCATTTTTTGTAAAATCATTATATTTATTCCACCGAATAAAAGTTTCCCACCAAATTTTTTGGCCTTCCCATATTTCTTTTGCTAATGGAAACAACAAGGATTCGAGGAGAAGGAGAGGAGGACGAACTAAGAACTTGATTCAAGGCCATTAGAGAAGAGCAATGGCTCTGATACCATGTAATAAACCCTAGGGCAAGACCGAAAACAGAACATCAGGGAGAAAAATACCTCAAGTAGAATTTTACTTAAAAGATCAAAATAAGATCACACCTACAAAAGAAATAGTGAGCTGCTTATATATGCAGCTTACTTAACAATAGAGAGGCACCGCCTTACAAGACTTACACGACTACAACATCAATAATCAAAAACATAACAACAGCAATTATAAACATAACAGCAACGACAAGAACTATCATAACAAAACACTAGATGCTTCCACAAAGAGAAACATCTCTTTTTTTTTTTTTTATGGAAATTTTTGTTTGTGAGAGAAACTGCCATCCATGAAGTTCCTAAGTTCCTAACAGCATATAGGTTGGTAATATTTGTGCACTCAAGAAACAATGTAGAAGACCTCTGAGCTATTCACCTATAAGCCTCCAGCAAAAAGGCATGTCATGCAAATCCTGCTAAATATGGGGAATTGAAGTATAATATTTCCCCATGGAATTGTAGAAATACACAGAAAATTGATTTTGAAGAAAATGTTCAAAGCATGCCATACTATTGAAGACATTATGAATCACTACAAGCATTGTGAACTGCCAATTCACTACAAGTTAAGAATCACAGACCGTAGAAACTGAAGTTTAACTACTTTATACCTCTACTGACCTTTTTATTCTCACAAAAAATTGATGTGGAATTCCAAGTAACTAACAGAAATCCTATGGTACTCAATATTGTTTCAGAAGTTTTCCCAACGCAATGCCTGTATGGTCTAGAAAAGATGAAGCAAGAGATCTGGCAAAAGATCCTGCCAATTCATAGCTGGAGGCAAGATTTGTTATGCAAATGCATACACAGTGTATAATGGTGATTGTAGTAAGGCAAAAGTGCACACATCTATATATATATATATATATATATATATAAAAGAAGATAGTTAAATGGTTGCATGCCTTTGGATAATATGCAGGCCCAACTGGAAGCTTTGATAGTATCCAATCCTTTACATCATCCACTCCATGACCATATTTGGCACTCACAGGTATGACTTCATCAACATCAGTGAATTTCTCATACCACTGCAAGGAAAATGGCATTGGCTTGAGATACAAGATAATAGAGACAAAGAACAAAAGCATCCACATTATCCTGATGAACACTAGAAAAAAATTTTCACATACAAAATAAGGAGCCTGAGATGAATTGTAGGCGGGTTGAATTAACGAAAGCACCAATAAAGTTACACATCATTCTGACCAGATCAGAATTAACTACACATCAAGCTTTTTTATTCAGAAAGAAATTGGGGAACAAAGGTAAAATAAAATATAACCTTTAGCAAACCACCTGAATTGTAGACTAGTAATAGGTGGTAGCGCCGGTGAGCCCAAAGTCTCAAATTCAAGTCTTGTGAGTCTCTATAGCTCCCCCACTAGGTTCCAAGTGGCATAATCTTACTTATCAAAAAAATAAATAAACCTTTAGGAAAGTATTCCCAGGAGGCCCCAGCCTAACCAGCATTACATGCAGGAATCACAGATACACCAGATGGCTTATCTTCAATAACCAAAAATGGACACGATGTTGTGCCAGACCTAAAATTTATGAATTATGCAAACAACCTCATTAAGAAAAACGATTTATGTTTGTTTTTGTTACTACTAACTGATCATGTCACAATTAACCTTGAAAATGAGTCTGCCTATTCACAGCACATAGTAATAGATATTAAAAGGTCCTAACCTCAAGCTTCTTTGCAATTTCACCGGGTTTGATCAGATCCTTCTTATTTAAGACCAGTAAAGTAGGAAGTTTTTCTTTGAGAACTCCAACATCCTCTTGCAAGATATCATCTATCTAGAAACAAACAAACAATTAAGTAAAAATAAATAAATAAATAAGGAAAAGGAGACAAACTTCCACAATTAATGTGCCCCAATGAAGAACCAAACCTTCTGAGGTGCTTTACATGCATCAACGACTACCAGCACACAGTCTGCATTGATGGCAGCACTTCGGACATTCTTCATCATCATTGAGTCCAACTTGTGCATTTTCTTCTCAATCACACCAGGTGTATCATATAGTATCACCTGGAAGAATATACCCAGGAAAGATGAAAAATCTTAAATAGAAAAATAAGCTTCACCTCTTAAATTGTTCAGTAGATTGAAAGATAAAGAGCTTTGTGCTTATGATCTTTGAGTGTACACCGAAATCTAGCAATGCTAACTTCTTTGAATAAAAACAATGACCAAAGAACAGTTTATGATGCTCTTAACATATTCCAAGTGGATAACAAAGAAATAAACAGATTCTTGAAAACTACAGAATTTGCATTATTCACTCAAAGGTGGCATTGATTATTCAACGAAATGTGACAGATGGTTAAGATCATCTAACACAAAAGATCTTTCGTTAGAAGTTAGAACCATGTTGAGAACCTGAAACTTCTAGTATCCAATTGAATTTCAATCAATCTAATGTCACTACTGTGAGAGCAAACAAATTACATGACAGGAAAAATCAAATCAGCCACAATCACACGTCACCTAGAAAATTTCCAAACCTGATACTCTGGACCAGAACATATACCAAGAATTCGGTGTCTTGTAGTTTGAGGTTTATCAGTAACAATTGACAGTTTTTGCCCTATCATCTGGTTGGAGAGAGTACTCTTTCCCACATTTGGCTTGCCAAGTACAGCAACATATCCTATATTTTACCGCAAAAAGCACAAAAGTTACGAGAGAATGATTCCCAAAAAACAAAAAATTAAAGCAAAAGGCACTGACTACAAGCCAGAAAAGTGCTGTAATATTTCTAAATGATGATACTGCTCTAGATCCCATTTAACTCAGTCATGTCAGCTGAATGTACCTCCAAGATTTAAAAGAGAAAAAAACAACATAAGCAAATTACCTGGTCGGTACCCTTCTTGTAAGAAGAGCAAGAAAGCCCTATAATACTAAACTATGGATGCAATGCAAAATGTTGAGTGGTCAGCCCCAGCTGAAAAACTGGAACTGTCCGGGCATTCTCTGTGCACAAGGCCCCAGCTTTGCATAGGTCAGGGGAAAATCATTTTTGTATACAGCCTTACCATAACTCTATAAAGAGGCTATTTCCACGACTTAAACCCATAACTGTCTACTCACAAAAAAAAAAAAAAAAAACTTCTTGTTGCTATCAATGTCCTAAAATCCAAATTAGGGTATTGAATAAGAGAGTTTTTTTTTTCCCCCCCAATCATGGGGAATCGAGGGGTCCCCAGTACACAACCACCTTCGGCCAGGACCGTCACACCCTCTCAACCCCCCGACCCCGCCTGCACGGGCACACAGGCGAAGCGGGTAAGACTGGGTTGGAACCCGAGCCCTAGCCCCCTAGATAAGAGAGGTTCAAGGGTCAATGGTTGGACTGGGCTTAAACTGCAATCAACAAAACATATCAAGCATTTGTGGGGTCAACTACATGAATTCTAGGTTTTTATTCATTTCTCTCCGTTGTCATATCTTCTGAAAGGCCCACCCATACGTCATGACCCTAGGAGCAATAAAAGGGTAATATGGTAATAGGCTTATAATAGTTGTTAGAAGATATTTTACAAGTTGTTAGAAGCATATGGGTGCTTGTTAGGAATCAATTAACAGCAAGCTAATGCCTATATAAAGGCTACTTGTAAGAGATTGGAGGATATGTTTTGAAATGATAAATGATATTCTGATTTCTCTGTAAGAATTCTAATCTCCCTCTCATTTCTTCTCTAATTCCTCTCCCTCTTTCTGCTGATTTCTTCCCCCTCCTTCATTTCTTTAAATCTGATTTTTTCCCCAATTCCTATTACAACCCTAACTAACCCTAGGGATGTGACACCATAAACTTAATATCAAATCTAAGTGTCTCTCACCAAGTTTTTTTTTTAGTCTTCTACCACCTCTTGTGCTAACTACTTGTTCCATTTCATCAACTCTCTTCACATAAGTCACTATTAGTCTTCTTCTCACATGACCAAATCGTAGTTGAACTGGGATTTATTTTTATTAAGGTAGTGTTTGTTAGAATGAGTAAGATAAAGACACTATCAAAATAACTTATCTGTAAAGTTCTAGATAAGTTATCCAAAGTCGGGGAAGGGATAAATTTATCTTAAAAGTTCTAAATAAGAAGTCATGTGACTTCTTTCCAAAAAATTTAACAAACACAATAGAAAGCACTTTTGTCCAGGATGTTTTCCATATCCCACTTTTTTCAGTCTATATCTTGGTTAACAAACGCTACCTAAATAAATAAATACATGATAATTATAAATGAGATCTAAAAAATAAAAAATTAGAATCCATCACATAATACTATAATAGACAATTGTACTAAATAAAATTCATCAACAATTAAGAAAAAATACCATACAACAATATCAACACAAGTTTAGGGTGAAAATGAAATAAAAGTAAAGATAAAATATTTAAATTACAATTCAAAATTTAAAAAAAAAATGTCCATACATGAACAAAATCCAAATTACAAATCATTGTCAATGTTTTCATTTTGTTCTCCTTCTATTTTATTTTGGATCAGATTCAAACCACCAAAATGATAAGACGGTATCAAAAGTGTTGACATTAACACCTTCAAAATCTCCCAAATTATTGTTATCTTCTCTAGCTTCTAAATTTAAAATAGAAAAGTAAAAAAGAAACAAATGAAACACCCAGTAAATTCATCTGGTTCCTGGTTCAACTGGCCATTTCGGTGATTCATCAGCTGGTTTTTTGCTGTTAAGCAGACCAAGCCATCTACCAATTCCCAGTTTTTTCAAGTGAACAAACTGGTCCAGTCCAGTTCTCTCAACATCAGTTGCTACCAAGCTCACCCTCCTAAAAACCAGAATTGTATATAAAAATTTTATGGTTAAAATTTTGTATGCAGAAGTTCTTAATTGGCACGTCACTTTTCCACATGTGACTTGCAGAAAGAAATCTTAAGCAATATGCACCAATCCCACTTAATGCTACCAGTCAATACACCTTCCACAACTAACAAAGATAGACAGCAAAGAAAAGGTAGTTTTGAAGGAGGAAAATGAGCTTTTTATCTCATTTTTTTCTTCCCTGTAGTGTCATGACCCTAACAAGATGAAAAATTACAAGTACCATTCAGTGGAACAGGAATCACTTTTCTTTTACGAGTGTCATCTACTACTCGTGGATGGATTCCTGTTGCAGCCAAGAACCAGAAGTTAAAATCTGCTGGAGAAGCTTTACAATCATACGTTCATATCAAATCTTTTAATTTTGTATATGCCCATTTCTGACAGAGAGATAGTAAAATATTATCATTCTGTTAATACAATACTAATTGCTGAGTTCTTTCAAAATTTGAAACCCTATCTAAAAAATTTGATACACATAAACTCAAACCAAACTATTTGTGACTCTAAAATTATGATTCATTCCATGCCCATCAATCACTGATTACTTCATTAAGAGAGCAACAAAATTGCTCAGAGAGAAGAAAATAAAAAAACATCATGCAAGAACAAAAAAGAAACTGCAGTACCAATACCAATTTCTTCTTTACTATTGAAAACACGGTATTGGTTTATAATATGGGTTATTTTTTATTTCATTAAAGGCCTCAAAGAACTATTAAATTTTCTTCATAAACCGCATTATCAGTTTACTAAATATTGAATAAGTCACATTAATGGCTTATAGAAAAAGCTTAAAATCCCTCTTGCAGTCTTAATACAATGGAAAGAAAGAGGAAAGTGCAAGGTGCACTTTTCTACTAAAGGGGTGGCTCATGCTACACACGTGTAAAAAATAAAAAAATTTAAATAAAGTTCATTGGGTGGCATTTGGCATTTGATAGTTACAATTCACTTTTAAAATTTTCTAGACAAAGTTTAAACAAAATTTCTCCATGTGAAGATGATGTTCAAACTTCATTTCATCATTACTCCGCCAGGGGATATTATCCACTGCCGTTCCCAAACCCGGATAAAGGAGGAGGGTTGCGTTAGGTAGCCGACAGCCAGCGTAAAATCTAGTCGAATCCAAATATGAATTCTAGACAAACTATCTGTCGGGATGTAACCCACATAGAAGTCTAGAATTCATGTAGCCAACCCCACATAGTAGGATAACGGCTGGATATATTGTTGTTGTTGTAAAGTTTAAACAAAATGAGTCTTGGTATAGTGGTAAAGTTGTTTGAAAAAATAGTTATTATTTAGAGATATGAATTCAAATCTTGTTAACATCGTTATTTTTCTTTTTTAACCAACACATATAGAAGATATTTTAGGAAAACACTTTATTGACAGGGCTTCATAACACTAAAACATGGTGTTTGCCATTTAGTATAGATAGATATTAAAACTACAATGAGATTTAAGGTTCTTAATAAACCATTATACAATGTGATGTGCCCAAGAAAGTGGGGCCAAGCCCAAGTGGAAGAAGCCCAAAGAGGGAGGCCTGGGAGACCTTCTCGATAGAGCAGTCCTCGAGAAACCTCCTGGGAGCCTTTCTCGAGTCCCAAAGATAAAATCTCTAAGGGGCCCTTCAGCTTATAGTCCGTTAAGAATACATCAACTCACCTCTAAGATTTTTGCCTAGAGATTAGGAACAAACAACCCTGGAAGATGCGGATGCTCCTCTACCTAACAATCTTAACCTCTATAAATAAGGAGTTATCCCTCCAATCAAGGTACACAATAACTTCTACACAAGTTACCTAAATATTTTTCTGTTTTTTGGCTAAGACTAACTTAAGCATTGAAAGGTCCACAAAAGAGACACCCCGCGCCCCTAACTGTCTTCTATTTTACAGGTCTCTTAGAAACTAGACACTTAAGACAAATACTCTCCATAGGTGTAAATTTATTGTTGTATTTTTTACAACAATACAATGTATATCAATAAATTTATAATTCTCCTACAATTTTTAATAAAATTGAGAAGAACCCATATAAACTGGCACTGCATTTTCAAAAGTAAAGAAACAGTGTTGCGGTTTCATCCTTCCTTTTTTTTTTTCAAGACTCAATGGCGGTTTTCCATTCTTCTTTTTCTCTGAACAATTTTGTTGATCTTGCAAGTTTCAACTAAGTAACCAGTGATTACCAGGTATGGGTTAAATCAGATTTTTAGAGTAACAAACAGTTTGGTCTAAGCTTTATGTTGCCAAATTTTTTAGAGAGGGTTCCGACAATTGAAAATACTCACTGATTCCCTGTTAATCCTGCATCCTGGCTGCATGCTTACAGTGTAATAGGGAACGAGTTAACTATTAAGGGAATAAATTTGCTAGCATCACTGGGAATGATTGCTTTTTGTCCCAAAATCAAGATGAACAAAATGGATTACGGGCAAAAAGATGAAAAAATAAAATATACTTGGATGGTTAGGATAAAGGACGAAAAAGATTGATTAGGGCAAAAGAAGAGAAGCGAACCGCTACGATGATGAAGATTAGATTCGGAGAGGGAATGGAGGTGCTGCTCCTCCTCCTCCATCTCGTAATCGTCGAGCAAGGCCATGTTCCTGTCCGGCTTCTCACTCAACGACAGCAATGTCGAAAATGATGAGGAGCTCGCTTCGGCATAATCCTCCTCCTCTTCATCACCGTCATCTTCCTCGTATTCCTCTGCTTCGTCTCCGTGACTATAATTGTACAAGAGTCGTTTCTCCTCCACCCCGGACTTCCTGTTCCTGTTCCAATTCCTAGGTCTAGTGCTACTACGGCTAGTACCAGTACCAGTAGTTTTATGAACACTAACACTGATAGAAGCTGCCTTAAGATGAAATCGCGTGTGACCACGGAAGGGAAACCGGCGCCGGAGAAGAGGCTTGTACGCGACGGCGATGAGATGACTAGAGGAAGAGCAAAAACACGAAAAGCATACAGGATAATAGTGGTTATCCTTGTCCCTTCTTGCCCTCAGTTGGAGAATTGCAGCATTATGCCGCCGGAGATGGAGACCCAGCTCCATTCGAGCTTCCTCTTCTATGCTTCGGATTTCAGAAGGCTGGCGTTCGCACTTTATCTCTTCTTTGCACCTTTCTTCTTCCTTTATAAATGAAAATGAAAAATAGGATAACCAAATCAGACATCTTGCTTATTTTTTAAATTATAATCGAATTATTATATGTTTGTAAGTGTTTAAATCCTAATTTAGTGATTTACATAATTTTAATTATAATAATTATTATAAATAAAAAAAAAACTCACGAGAGTTGATACCATTTTAACTGTTTTAAAGCTCTTTGACTCTCAATTATTAAGTTAAAAATTATGAATTTGTCATTTACTTTATAATTAAATAAAAATTTAAATAATAAAAAATTTAGTTCTATTTAAGATTTGAGTGTTTATCAAAACTCAAAATTTAAAAATAAATATATAACATATTAAACACTAAAAATCACACAAATATTTAATTTAATCAATTAATAAATTTTAATCTTACTGACCATTTACACACACTTACTTTTATACTTCATTTAGTGTCTTGATATAATAAATTAAATTATTATTAAAAATTCTTATATTTTAAAGATCCATTACAATTGTTTTCCTTACAAAGATTACATTTATAATAATTTATTTCTATAAGTACTTATTTTGTAACAACCCCTTCTCTAACATTTAACTAATATAAAAAATAACTTGATTTAAAATTTTGTACAAAGATATTTTCGCATAAAAAGAACTTTAAACTATTTAAATAGCAACCCAAAAAGCAATGAATACCCTATTATCTAAAATTCTAAAGACAAAAACGACAATTATTCACTCAAATTCTATACACAAATTACATCTCATCTTATTTTTAATTTTTTAAAATATTATAAAAATACCAATATAATTAATAACTAATAAAATACCAATATTATCCTTTTATCTGAAAATTGCTAGATATGACAATTGCATTTAAGTATGATAATTTGCCTTAGAATACTCATGTGTGACTTTATCCAAATGACGAGGGACCTCTAAGCGATAGACAATTCTCCTTAGGTGGAATAATACTAATAGATATTCATATGAGTAATAAATCACTTGTCCAAAAGGAAAATTGATTAAGGGCATAAGTGAGAATTTTTGCATAATTTCTCTGATACTTAAATTAATATTAAAAAAATATAAAATATTTAAATACAAGAAAAAATATATGAGTACGATAAATATCATACCAAATGAGAAAACACCCCTTATTTATAGTGATAAGAGAAATTATGTCAAGTAATCTTATCTTCTCGATAAGTAACTCAAAGATGGAAAAGTCTTGAGAGTCAAAGAATGCGATCGACACGATTATCGAATAGGGGTAAAATGACAAAATTATCTCCGCCCACTTTACAAATTTACAAAGTGAGGCATTATTCTGTTATCTCACCTCCTCTCCATGGTCGTCACCTCACCGTCGCGTCTTGCTGCCTTATCTCACTTCATCTCTATTGCCTCGCTACCATCATTACCTCACCGATCATCACTTTGCAAATAAATTTGTAAAATAAATGCAAAAAATTTCATCATTTTATCCCATCCAATAAGGGCGTCGTTAGGATTGTTTGGCCGCATGGAACGACTCTTCAAAAATAATTTTAATCGAATTTTGAGGGGGGAAGACGCGCGAAGCGGGGGCAGCATACTAGGTTTTAAATTTTGTAAAAAGAAAATAAAGTTTTACTCATAAACAGAAGTTGCAATAGATTCTAAAAATTAGAAGCAAAAGTAAAACTTCTCAAGAAAAAAAAAAAAAAGAAAAGAAAAGAAAGCAGAGCAGCCACGCAGTACAGAATTAAAGCTGGACGCGACGAGAAGCGTCTGGGACGAGTTAGATAACTTCCGCCTGTTCCGCCGGCGATACATCCTTGACGTCACACAAAACGACGAGAACGATTATGACGGCTCCGTCGAAGACGATCGAGATTGCATGAACGCATAATATATATGACCTATATGGGGTTTCAGTGGCGGTGGCCTCCAGGCAGCTTCTCCTTAATCTTGTCTATAATTCCGTTCTTCTCGTGGTGCTCTCCGCCGCCGCCTCCTGGACTCGCGTCGGCTGTGCCATGCGACTGTTCTTTGTGCCCGCCTGGTAGCTTCTCCTTTATCTTCTCCTTCAGCCCTTTCTTCTCCTTTATATGTCCGTCATCCTCCGACTGCCCAAAATTAATAAACGACAACAGAAATCAAACAACTGGATAACATGTCTAGAGAGGGAGAGAGGGGTAAGAGGGACCGACCGAGCTAGAGCTGCCGGCGCGGTGAAGCATGTCGGAAAGGGTCTGGTGCTGGTGGTGTCCAACGCCAGTATCGACGCCATACCCGGCATCGCTGGCAGTGGCTCCGTAGTCTCCCATGGTACCCTTGTGGTGAGAGGGGTTTCCATACTCGTCCGTCTGGCGAACTGGGTTGCCGTATTCGCCCGGAGGGCGAAGTGGGTTGCGGCGGTTTCCAATCTCGTCGGTGTGGCGAGCTGGTTCTCCATACTGGTTCGCATAGTTTGCCATTTTCTCCAAGTCGGAACTAGGAACCCTAGCTGGAGCTAACACTGTAACTAACAACAGCAAAATAGAAAAGCAGCCTTTACTCGCTAATTCTGAATAGGAAGATGCATATATATATATATATATATATACACACACATTGCTTTAGTTCAGTGTAAAGGGCTCATAGTATGTGGCAGTGTACACGCGGCACACTGTAATTGTGAAACGTGGTTTTGAGAAGGCTGCGTGCCCGTGCCCCCGACCGACATGTAAAAATATTGAAAGAAATTTTTTAAAAAATGCTATTTCAACCCCTGACTATTTTATTGTGTAATATTAACAAAAAAATATAATATATATAATGTGGGAAATATTTTGTGTGGATTATTATTAATTGTTAATGATTTTATTTTATTAAAAATGAGTTAATAATATAGTTAATTATTTTTAAAAGACGTAGATGATACTTTTATTATTAATAATAGTATAACTAATTGTTAATGAAATGTATGCGCATCGATTCATGGAATTAAGTGTGAGTTAAAATGAAGTGGAATATATTATTTAATTAACACAAAATTGAAGGGTTATTAAATAAATATTTTATTTATGACTAGTTGTCGTCTCCATTACTTTCAATAATAATTTTATGTTAAAAAAATTTTATATTCTACATATTGTATATTCATTCCATTGAACAACTATCTATCTAGTAAGTAATGAGAGGAAGATCTTGTTATTTAAGATCAATTCTGATTTGAGATTTGTGTTCATGATCGTCGTTCGCCAAATTAAATCATACAAAATCTTATACAATATTAAATATAGTTATATTATCATCATTCTCTATTTAGGGTTTTATTAATTCACATAATCACACTATTTCAATATTCTACATATAAATCTATTAGTATTTAGTAGTTGGAGCATAGTTAGCGATGAGTGCGATTTTGTTAACCCTGGGGTAAAAATGTCATTTTGGTCTCTCTCTCTCTACCTATCACCCCGTTTCTCTCTCATCTCTCTCCTTTCTTTCGCAACTCACTTGTCAACTACTGTATTGCCTCTTCGTCATCGCCTCCTCACTGTGCAGTGACAGGTCGGCGACAACAAGAAGAAAGAGATAAATGATAAGGCGACGAGGCGACGAGACGGTGGCAAGATGATGACGAGGTGGCAATCGATGAGTCAGCAATGAAATGAGAGAGAAAGAGAGGAGGGAGGCTCAAAATGACATTTTTGCCCTCGGGGTAAAGTCACACAAGGTGAACAAAATAACACTCGTCAGTGATGGCCAACACTTGTCCCTTGTAGAACGTCACCAGATGTGCATGCTTGTAAAGTTTTCGAAAAACGCATAAAGTTAACTAAACAAGTGATAAAGTGGGGGCGCAACAAAGTTGGCAAGGTACGTACGTTGTGAAATGAGAGGAATGATGGTAGATTATGGAGTTGGCGGTGGTAGAAGAGTTGAATATGGGAATCCAGTGCTGCCCGTTGGTTCCATGGCTGATTACTCAAACGTCTCTATTGTTGAAGCTTACGACATTGTTGACACCGACGACAACCTCCATCGCCACCCCGACGACTCAAGTTTTGTCATGATAAGCCATTTTATGTTTACAGGTGCTTATAAATTGTTGTATTTTGCGTGAATATAAGAAGAATAGTGTCCCATGTTGGAAGAATAAGGGAGATTTCAAGTCTTTAAAATAGCCTTCGTCTGTTATTTCAGTTTGGACCCCAAGAGACACTCAGATTTTGCAAATGGACGAGTTCCTACTAGCTCGCACGCTACGCCACCACCATCTAGTCGGTTTGAGAAAATATATATATTTTTATGGCATTAATTATCATAAGTTACAAATTTGTTTTTGGTTAATTTATAATTGTTGAAATTGATTTATAATTGAGTTGAATAATCAATTTTGATTTCATGATTTTAGTTTTCGATTTCACAATTTTAATCTACTTGTGGTTTCTCATTTTGATTATCGAATTGAATGTACATTAGTTAGTTTCGGATTCGTCAACTATATATAGCTAAGTGTTCTTTGTTGTTTTTCACTTAGTCATCGAGCATTATTTTTTCCTTGTGCATTACATTCTTGAGTCGCGGAAAACAAAGTATCTAGCGAGTTTTGCCAAATTCTATTTGTCCATGGTTACAGTTCAATTGGATCGATCGTTGTATCCTGCTAAGATGGTCGTCACATTCTACTCGTAACTAGTGTAAGATGAAATCTATTTTCAGGATAACACTTCTAACATGCCTCAATTGCAAATGTTTTTCTGTTTATGTTCATCCGTTTTCATTTCATGCAGTTTTAGATTGCATCAATTTTTCAGTTACACATTCTGACTGCTTCCAATTCATTGCTTACGGCCACGACCAAGTTTTTGGTTTGATGTTGTTTATCCCAACATTTATTATCTTGTTTAAAATTGCACAGTCAATTTCTGCTATATTGGGTTGGTTCTAATTATATACATATACCTTCTTATTGCAATCGTTTCAAATAATCTGTAGACAAAGGAAGTCCGAATGCAACCATACCCAAATTTACGAATTTGGGTAAATTTGATTTAATGTGATTGAGTGGTTTGGTTTCGCTTGAATTAGCATTAACCCCTAGTTATTATATTGCATATTTTCTTGAATTTTTTTACTTTCATAATTTTATCGACGTTGATATATCGAGTAATTAATCTGGCACCAGCTTGAAGATGATGAGGAAGAGGTGGTCGGAGAAGGAAAAAGCCATCGTCGGATGAGGCAAAGGGAATAAAATTGAAGCCACTTGGTGGCTAAGCAACTCAGCAGTCACAGCCACATTTGGAAGCGCAAGCGACACATGGAAGCATAGCCTAAATACAAGGTATAAAATTAGTTTCCAAATGGTTTTTGTGGTCAAATATTATGCTTCTTGAGGTATTTTTTTTTAATTTCGTAAGAAATTTGAGAGGTTCTTGATTAATGCACAGTATTTGATCGGGATCGTTACATATTCTTTAAAACTTATGATCTGTCATGCATTAACTTGGGTGAGTCAAATAGATAAATCACTGATTGAAATACAATGTCAGATTTCTCGAATATACATAAATTATCAACAATCACAGAGACAAATTCAAACCTATAACCTTATAACAAGTCAAAGTTCTAAACGTGTGCAATGGACTATCTTTGATACTCCAAAGGGTTATCTTAAGAACTTAGATAGTTGGTTTGGAACTTCAAATTTTCTATTGCAATTAAAAAAAATAATAACAAAATAAAGGACCAAATATGCTATAACTCTTATGATTTAAGATAGCCAATCATTTGCTAATAAAGTATATATCATCTACTCATATTAAATGATATTCATTCTCATGCTAAATTCTATATATTTTCTTTAACCATACTCCAAATGCATCTATAAATGAAGATTTATTTTCTTATTTGAGCATGGATCAAAATATGATCATTATTAATCAACTAGAACAAAGACATTTAAGAAGGTTAGGTTCATCTATTTTTCATCTAAATTGATATCGATTGAGTCTAAATTTGCTTAAGATCCCTATTTAAGAAAGCTAAAAACTATAAATAATTTGAGATTTCTTATATTAAATAATCTCATTATTGTATTCTTAATAACTTAATAATAAGATATTTAATAAGAAATCTAAAAACTCATTCATACACAATTGAAGAGTCATGAATGAAAATAGAATATCACCTGTTATATACAAAAATACATTAAAATACTTATTTAAATTCTATCTAAATATAACATTATGACATATTACAAACAAACTGATCGTCACGTATAAAATAATTTCAATTTTTTTGTATTATAACATTCAAATGTAAGAAATTATTTTTAAAGAGAATAATTATTTTTTCACTAAATAAATTAAAAGAAAAAAGGGCCAAAACCCCATGAACCAAGATAGGGAATACGTTTTTCGCGACATAATTTATTAATTATTTATAAATAAGTTATTTATTGTGAATTTGTCATATGTATTTGATTTTGCAAGTGATGTGTATAATTTTATTACAAATTAATTTACGCTTGATTCAGTTGAATTGATTCACAATAGGGAGAACAAAATTTTGATTTACTCAAATTAATAGAATCAAACCGAACTTGTAAATTCGATTTGTTTATATTTTTTTGTATAAGTTTAATTTGATTATTTTTTATTTTTTGGTTTAATTTTTTGATTAGAAGAACCGAATTGACTAAATTTTAAAATGATATTATTTAGATATTTATAAAATAACGTTATTTTTTCAATTTTATGTATTTTTATTGGTTGTTTTGATTTTTTTTGTTACATTCATTTAGTTTAATTGGTTCGATAATTTAATTTTTTTGATTATCAATTATTTTAAAATTTTAAAATTGATCAATCAATTCGATTTTACTTTTCGATTACATGTCCCT
This sequence comes from Diospyros kaki, assembly GCA_036245055.1. Lineage (NCBI taxonomy): Eukaryota > Viridiplantae > Streptophyta > Magnoliopsida > Ericales > Ebenaceae > Diospyros > Diospyros kaki. Next base: position 41,380,185 of record BSEG01000016.1, read on the forward strand.
ATGACACCATGTCCCATAATCAGGTTAATTTTACCCTAAAATTACACATCGATGACGATTGCGTTTAAATTGAATTAATCTAATCTCGACCGAATTTGAGCAATTACCCTAATAATCAGATCCATGGTTGAGAATTTCAAATTACATAGCATGCAGAATAACTGCCGTAATCAGATGGCGGTGACCCGATTAAATTGGAGCAGGATATTAGCAAGGGAGGAAAATTTGATTCCAGAAATGGCGCTTCTCGATACTGCTACTGAGTGATACGCCCGAGTAGCGTTGTTTGGACGCTCTGCGATTGCATTGCAGACGATATGTCGGTGTTGAAGTCGGTGGATTGGCAGTGGGAGAACGCCACCGCCGGCGCCGTCGCCGGGCTTGCTACCGTTTCTTTCTCCCATCCCCTCGATGTCGTCCGCACTAGGTTTCAAGGTGCGCGCGCGCGCGCCTCTGTGATTCAATCATTTGGTGGTGCATTAATTTGGTCTTGGTTAGTTTTTTATGGGATTGACTGATTCGTGATTGGATTAACTTGTATAATGTCAGTTAGCGATGGCCGCACCTCGTCCAGCCTTCCGGCCTACAAGAACACGCCTCACGCTCTCTGGACTATAGCTCGTACCGAGGTTTCTTTTCCCCTTTCCGGTTTCCTTTCTATATCTCTTTATTTATTTTTCCTGATTCAATGTTTCTGCAAGTCCATTCATAATTTTCGACCTTCAGGCCTAGTGCACCTCCTGAAAATTCGATTTCGATCTCTATTTTCATATACAATTCCAATCAAGAGACTAAATGAGAATAAAATTTGACAACTGCGAAGGGATGCATATGTACACGCATATATGCATTAGGGTCTCCCCATGCTGACTATGCTTTTGTCAGCTACTGTGATTTTTTTCGTCTTGTGATTTTTTGCCCCAGTTTGTCCTTTTGGTCTGCTTAGTAACGTGTTGTCTTAGTGCTTTTGTTGTTTGTTTCAGGGTTTCAGAGGGCTTTATGCAGGTTTTTATCCTGCAGTTATTGGATCAACTATTTCATGGGGTCTGTATTTCTTCTTGTAAGTACTTTTTTGGGTTTCGTTCTGGATAAAATGTAAGCAGGAAGCAATTTCATGATAAAATGTGGTGTTGCCAACTATAGTTTGTCTGTTTGCTGTTCTCTGTTTAGTAAATTGATAAAGTTATAGAGAAGCAATTGATTAGTCGCTTGGCTTGCAGTTGTGACTGTTTATATTACATTCTTACCATTTATTTCCCAGAGCTATCTGCATCCAACTTGTAAGTTTGTTCTGTTTGTAGCTACAGCAAAGCCAAACAGAGATATTCAAAAGGTCACCAGGAGCTGACTCCGGGTCTTCATCTTGCTTCAGCTGCAGAAGCAGGAGCTTTGGTTTGTATCTGAACTTGTAATGGACTCAGCAAATACCATGATTTCCATTGTTTTGGATGGCTTCTGCAACATGGTCATTCAAATTACTTTTTCCCTTTTGAGTTCTACTGTTTCCAATATCTATGGGAACCAGAGTAGACCCATGTCATGGTTGTCTTAAATTGTTTCTCATGCAAAACATACTACCAATGAAGAGTAAGGTTTACAAGGTGCTAGCATTTGTTGAAAAATTATGTTTGTCACCAACTTAGGGCCATTGTGTGATTAGTCCTTTCCAAGAGTTGATGCAATTGAACTGCTGGTATAGAAGTGGTTGGTGTTTGGTCTCATTGTTTGGATCTGTGCAGCCACTGTTTCCAGCTGCTTCAGAATACCTTTCTTATTATGTTCGAATCTCTTCGAGTGTCTAGAATAAATGTTCATGGTTTTCAAGAGTTACTTCCTTCAAATTTTAAAGAGCAATGTTATTCAATCACAGGTTTGTCTTTGCACGAATCCCATTTGGCTTGTGAAAACAAGATTGCAGCTTCAGACTCCTCTTCATCAGACCCGACCGTATTCAGGACTCTATGGTTCACACTATATCTTACACTTTTCTGGGATAGCATTTCTACCTTGTGAGAATAAGATATTGGAATAATTTCTATCCTAACATTGTTTTTTTGTGCCAGGACTAATGATCCTTTTATCTTTATGCAAAATTGATATAAACTTATTGTCTATGCTAGATTACTTAGCTTGCTTCATCCATTGGTCAAGTTGCAGCCAGGAAGTGTGCCTTTGTTTGTATCATGCAACCTTTTGTTGTATGAGTAAAAATTTAGTTAGGATATTTTGTTTTTGATATTTGGACTGTAGCACAATCACATTCTTGAGGTTGTTATTTATTAGAATTTTGAAAAATAGCTAGGGTTCATTATTTCTTTTTTGTGGTTTAAATTATAGGAACTACCCTTAGGTAAGTTGACAATAGATGCACTGCCAGCTATTTTTTAAAATTTTAACTAACCTCCCATACTTTGGTATTTTCACTATCAATTTGATCCCTGGGGTAAGAATCTAAGATAAGTACTCTGTTTATTTTTGCTCCTCTTTCCAACCATTACCATTTCCACCCCTCAGCTCATTCATCATCCATTCACCCCTAAATCCACTACCATAAAGCCCTCCCTCCCTTCCCATTCATTGCCTTCCACCACCTGCCAGCACCATTAACTATCCTGTTCATTTGGTTGCAGGACGGCATCCACCATCATCATGAGCCATCACTATTGCTATGACTGACCATGGTCCTCACCACCATCTTCCACTAGCCAAAACACCCCAAACCAAAATCCTAATTTCAACTTCTTTCTTTATCAGGTTCTCTTCACTGTCCATGTTACCATCTCAAAAGAAGAGAGAAATTGCCCAAAGAGTGGTTATAACTGGAGAAGAGAGAGGTGGTCATGATTTTCAGTCTTGTGATTGTGTGTTTGCAATGATATTTTTTATATGCAAAATCAGCAGGTATATTTGCCCCTTTCCAAGTCTCAATTTGTCGAAGCAATCAGACTGTGATAGTAACTTGAGAATCAACCAACTGATTAATACAAATTGTAGAGGCAGTTTAATGACTTCCATATATCCCATAACAACTGTTGATGGTAATATGTTTTTGGTATTCAGGATGTATATTTAACTTGAGAATTTCCCTACTGGTTCACTGGTTTCCTTGTACCTCCATTTCAATCTTCTGTGTGCACAAAGAAGATAGGGAAACTTCTGTTCCAAATAAGGGACAGGTCCACTCACTTCTAAGCACCTGTAATCTCTGTCTTTCTATCGATCCAGAGTTGGTGTAGATATGTAAATAATTGTCATGATCCTAGGGCTTAACCTAGGATCAGTTTGGGAATCGGAAGAATCCGATTCAGCTAAGCCAAGAACAGAGGGAATTAAGGAGGAAATTAGAAGACTGCGGGAGAGATTAGAAGAAGTGTTAGGGAGATTAGAGAATAGAAAAGAGGGAGATGAAGATCAAGAAAGGGGAGAGAATTTGGAAGAGGAGAAAAACAGATTTCAATTCATTAATTTCTTGGATAAGGAAACAAACCATTACAACAACCTTTTATAGGCATATTTGCCTTCTAACAGCCTAGCACATGCTCCCATGTGCTTCTAACCACTTGCTAAAATATCTAAAATATCTTCTAACAACTATTATCAACCTATTACTATATTGCCCTCTATAGATTCTTGGGTCATGACAATAATCTCTATATAATCATGGATAATGACATTATTGAGGAAACATAGTTTGCATATGTTATGAAACATTGTCAGTGTATTTTCTTTAGTGAGGGTGGAGTTGTGACCGTGCCAGTGAGCAACAATGGAAGTGGTGGTTGTTAGCATATCATGTCTGGTAGATGGAGGCATTAGTTTTGTGTGTGTATTTTCTAATTATTGCCTTCTAGACAAACATATAAATTTGAGAACTGTCACACACTTTCAAAAAAATAATGCAAAGTAGTAAATTCATGTTTTTGGTTGATCCTATCTGCTGAGAAACTCTAACTGAGTGGTTAACATGATTGTTTCCTATTAAGAGGTATTGAGGTTGTCTTTGTAGTTTCAGGATGTTCAGGGATGGTCAGTGTAATTTTACTCCTAGCTGAGGCCTTAGGTGACCTCTTCTTTCCTTGAATACTATATGCTTCAAGGATTTTGTTGGTAAAAAGTATTAAAGTTTTGAGTCTTTGACCATCTTGTTGTAAAATCTTCATCCCATAAAAAAGAAAGGAACAGCTTTCAGCATTTTGTTCTGCACAACCTTGTTAGATAATCTTTTGTATTTAAGCAGAAACAACTGTACTTGCATGAGTTTGAGAATGTGTATATGCTTATAACTTTGTTCTTGTTTACTTAAATCTGTACTATCTACCAACTAATTTCAGATGCTGTAAGAACCATACTGAAAGAAGAAGGATGGGCTGCACTATACAAAGGGCTTTTGCCTGGTCTCTTTCTGGTAAGGTGATTCTTTCTTTTAGATATCTCTTTTCTCTTTTTTATAGAATGAGTCTTTTTTTCTCCTTTTCTTTTTGGGGTGTGTGTAATTAATTATTCTTTATCTCATCCTTCTTCTGCAGCTTACAAGGTTGGACTTGTTTAGTTCTGTTGTTAGCAACCATTATATTGTTTTCTAAAATTGGATAAGTATCACTATATAATGGTTCTGATCCAATAATGCCATTTTCGTTGTCTGAATAGAAAACACATTAATGGCAGTATATCAATTGGCCTAGCAGACATGCAAAAAATTTCTAGTTACCTGTAAAATGCTTCATAGGTAGTTATGCCATCTAAAGATTACTCATAAGATTCATTGGATTACTTCATATAGATGCAGTATCCAGCCAACATATCTGCTGTAAATTTATTACTTCTCATTCTTGATGTCCTATTTGTAATTTTCTTGCACTAATGCACAAACTGGAAAGAGTTGAAGTTGTAGTTTGGGTAAAATGGTAACAGTGGCAAGCACTAGTTGTCTAGACCAACCTGCCAACTATAGAGCATATCAGAAGGCCTTTTATATTTTACATCCATTGAACTTACAAGTTTTGTGTTGCTTCAGCAGGTTACTCATGGTGCGATACAGTTTACAGCGTATGAGGAACTTCGGAAAGCTTTAGTTGGCTTTAGATCCAAAGAAACTAAAGATGAATTTAGTGCTGCTGAACTGTTGGTAAGTCTATGCAGTAATGATTATAAATTTTGAAACCATTTCAAAGTACTGAAGTGCGAAGCACCAGGACTTTATATTTCCTTTCATGTGGACTGTAGCTTAGGCAAATATTGGTAGCTTTTGATGATATATTTTGTCCTCTAGATGGAAAGAAAGCTGATTTTTTAAAACTGACTGTAGAAGTACACCACTTATTGTCTTGGGCTCTTGGAGAATAATTTAAAGTTCGTCAGTTGTTAATGATTTGGTTTTGTTTTAAAGGAGAAAGCTGTAGGGTTAAGCAAATTGAGGGTTTAAGGCTATGGCCTATGTGCATGCAAAGCACAAATACCTTGTATCAATTGGCATACAGGGTCCAAAGTATGTTCCAAAACAGTGAATTTAGTGATCCTAGTGATCCAAATTATTTTTTTTCATATACATTCTCTTAAAAGAAAGAATAAAAAAGCCTATGGATGGTGGGGTTTTGGCTTGAAAATGATAAAAAAATTGACAGTCTCGTCACGTATCACGAAAAATGTTCTTGTAGAATTAATTTAAAGAAACAATCTTGTGCTGTTTCATTTGATAAAAAATTGCTAAAATGAAATAACTCTAAAAGAATTTTGACTTTTGATAATAGTTATAGAAGTCTTCCTCCATTGTACAATATCTTCAAACACATTTTTCATGCTCCCATTCTACAAACCTGGAATAATGATTCATGTTACAGCTAACATAAACAACAACAACAACATATCCAACCTTTATCCCATTATGTGGGGTCGGTTACATGAATTCTAGACTTCCATGTATTTTTGTCTTTTGTCATATCTTCATTTAGGCCCATACACTTCATATCAAACTTTAATATCTCTTCCAAAGTTTTCTTGGATCTGTGTCTTACCTCTTTTTTTGTCTAATTGTTCCATTTCATCTACTCTCCTCACATGAGTGTCTCTTGGTCTTCTTCTCACATGACCAAACCATTTGAGTCTAGTATCTCTCATCTTCTCTTCGGTTGGCACTACTCCTACCTTATTACGAATGACCTCTTTTCTAATTTTATCTTTTCTTGTATGGCCGCACATTCATCTTAGCATTCTCATCTCCGCTACGCTCGTCTTTTGCTCATACTGGTATTTGACTGCCCAACATTTTGAGCCATACAACAAAACTGGTCTTGTAGCTGTCCTGTAAAATTTTCCTTTCAGTTTAATGAGATTTTACCATCACATAACACCTTTGGTGCATTTCTCAATTTTAGCCGATCTGCCTTAATTCTATACGTGACATCTGCGTGAATTTCTCCATCTTTTTGAATCATTGATTCCAAATATCAAAAATGGTCTTTTCTTTATATGATTTGGTCTTCCAATTTTATTATAATATCCTCCGCTTTTGCATTTTTACTAAATTTACATTTCATATATTATGTTTTCCTTCTACTTAATTAAAATCCCTTAGATTCTAAATTCTTTCTCCGCAACTCATGCTTAGTGTTCGCTCCCTCTCTTGTTTCATCCACCAACACTATGTCATCTGCAAATAGCGTACACCATGTCATCTATAAATAACATACTATAGGATATAAAGGGGCGGTGTAGGAATTTGAAATCAGACATTCAGGTCTATTTTATTGATACAATGGTTGTGGGTTCTGAGAACAGAGATGGAAACTAACAAGAACAAGAAGAAACATGAAAGGAAAAAGAAAGAATAGATGATAAAGTATACCTCAGAATAGCAATAGGCTTTTTGGTAAAGAATAGATTAATAATTGGCACCGTTAGAAGGATAAATGAATAATTCTTCTTTTTGTTAATTATTTCATATTATTCTGTGAAACATGCTTATGTTGCAATGTGCTAAGTCAAGTAGATTGCCTAGATAATAAAAGATATTTAACCCTCATAATGCTCAATTCAGCCAAAGAAGAATAATTGAGAGCAGGAAAAGGGAGAATGACAAAGGCATTAATAAATTACTGTAACTTTAATATATTACAACTCTGAGGCATCTAATAAAATAACACTTTTAGCTGCCATGGATTATGATTTTTCCAGGTCGGGAAGAGTTAGAATATTGTGTTCTTAACCAAACACTTTAAACTGTGCTCAGTTTCATTAAATTAGTATTACCTCTGTTATTTTAAGCTTTGAGTACCTTGGTAGATGCTCTCAAGTATTGTGGGTGGTGGAGGCATTTTCGTAGATGGTTTTTTGATTTTGTGTTGTCTAATAGGAGTGGAGTAATCCTATAATAAGGTGAGGATGCGGATGTTTTTTGTTTCTAGGTTAGTGAAACACCCATCTCTTTAGAGTGTATTTCTACGTCATAATTTGAGGATTTTTTCTTTTCTCTGAAAACCCTTGTTTTTTTTTTTTTGTTTTTTTTTGAAAACATTTCTTGTAAAGGTCCTTTGCCAACCCTTGCGAATTCCATCTTGCTTTCAAAACCTTCATTTGCTTGACCTTCCATTTCCATTAATTATTTCCCCAAATTCTCTAAAGATTATTCTCCTAAGTGACACTTAAAGAGGTTTATCTCTAGTGGCCTCACCTTTTCACCTAAACTCTTGTGTTCAGTTTAGTTTATCGAGACAGGGTCTTTGTTTGCGTACTCATTTTCATGGATTGAACCTAATTTAATTCATAACTTGTATTAAGAAATCCAAATTTTGATTCGTTCTGAAATACCGAATTTAAAAGAGAAAAGACTTTTCAGGCGTCCCAACCAAAAATCTTTAAAAACCCTCAAAATAAATTTCCAAGTCACTACAACCCAAGATATGATGTAAAAGTTGTCCATTTTCACCAAAATGAAATGCCATGTCTTAAAGACAACTTAGTTCGGGCAATTAATTTAACATGTTTGATACATTTTGATATTGCCAAATATAAAATCTATACATGCTGTTAGTTCATCACATAAAACACGCATAACATTTACAAAACATGGCATGCTAAAAAAAAATAATGAAGCTTCCCGTTTTAAGAACTTCATTTCCTTTAGAATTGCTTGCCTCGCCTAGAATGTTTGAATATTCCAAGGTTAAACTCAAGTTGGAGGATAAACCTTTTGAGGAATCCTCAAAAGTAAACATTTATATAAACTGAGTTCATGAAAGAGAATACAAGTTTATACTTTGCAATGTCACTTGTGAATGTTGGCATGCTTCTAAGAGCTTTGTCAACTAGCACCCTAAGCGCCTCTTGGAAGGTCTCCAACTTCGCCACCTTGGGCCTAAGTGGCATAGAGCAAAATAGCATGGCCATTGATGATCATAGATGCAAATGAAAAGTCAAACAAAGTGCATTTTCAAAATCGATTTCTCATGGAACACAAAAAAATCTCAAAGTAGGAGTTTTGTGAGTGGGAGAACTTCACCTTGGGGTCTCTTTGGAGAAGATCTTGCTTGCTCTTCCTAGCTTTTTCACCTCTCCTTGGCCACCTTGGTGGAAGCTTCTTCTTCTTATGCCCCCCCTCTCTCTCTCTCTCTCTCTCACACACACACACACACACACACACACACTTGGATCTTTCTTCTTCTAGGAATTGGAAGACCAATGCCATGACCTCTATTTATACCAAACACACTTGGGCATCACTTCACCTCTTGGGGTAAGATTTCAAATTTCTTCAAAAATCTCCTGTGAAAAACCTTAATCTCTCATCATTTAAAATAGAGGTCAAAAGTCATTTTTGAGGGGGTGGCTTTGTGTAACGTATATACACAAGAGAAGAAAGAAAAAAGAGAAAGCAAACAAGAAAAAGGGGAACATGGGATCAATTGGAAGCCATCCCCTTTGGTGTAAGGGGGCTGCCTTGGCGAGCAGCTGGCAGCTGTTTGCTGCTGCTGTTGGGGAAGAGAGAGAGAGAGAGAGAGGGGGGGGGGGCGTGGGGTTGCTTTCATGGAAAGGGAGCTCACCCCCCACCTTTAGGCCTTTGTTTACTTTTTATTTTATTTTATATATATATTATGAACATATACATACATGTTTACATACACATATATATTTCTTTTGATTTTTCTTTTATATATGTATGTATTTCTTTTATGCGCACACACATATATATGTCTATATATTCACCCATGCTTTTTAACCCATTCTTTGATCAATTAGATCACTCCCTAATTTTGCAAATATATTTACACATTTACGTATTCAATTTGATTTCACACACACTCACCCAAATCTTATCAACAATCCTGAATTATCTTCAAATTGAATTTGAATTTATTTCCTTAGGTCTCCAAATATTTGAACAATATTTGGGGTGTTACATTTAGTGTCCGCATAGAATTTAGTCTGGTCATTTCCCCGCTTGAACTTGAAATTGTCTCTGCAACTTTCAGTATTAAGAAGAGGGAGACTAGGGCAATATTATTAGATTAATGATTAGGTTTATTGATGCCACTATGTCTGTATAATATGTGGTGTTTGTTATTCTTTACTGCTTTAGAAGAGGAAATTAGATAGAGATGAGGTCTACCTGTCAAGTTGGTGTTTTCTGGAAGTTAGGAACTTTCATGAAAATACATGTGTTTTCATCTCCACTGTTTTTTGAAAACTTTGTCAACAAATCGATAAAGTTTGCTTCTACCATTTTAATTTCTCTAAATTCCACATTATGCTAATCACATTTGTTTCAACTATTGTCCATTGCTGTATCAGTGGCTAATAATGATCTGTCAATTTCACTGTTGCTCTGCATGAGTTTCTGTATGGACTTCATGAAAGAGTGCTTGCCAAATAATATTTGCAATATCTTTAGTATGTTTTGTCAGTTCTTTGTTCAATAAAATGTTTTATTTTCTTATAGTGTTTTTTCAGTTTTTAATCATGCTCAACATTGATTATGAATTGATGTGATTAACACATTCATATCTTGTTCTTCTACCTAGACAGATGACATTAATAAGGTTGGTTCAAGGGAGAAAGATGCAAAGCTGCAAACCCAACTGGTAACAGAAATTTGCTTTCAGAGAATCCCTAAGAAAACAATTATACAATTATTAAGGAACTGAACTGAAGAAAATCTCTAATCCTGCAAATTCATATAATATTCAGGTGTCCTAATGTCATGACCCAAGGACATAGCAGTAATTAGATAATAGATGAATTTCTTTTAGTTGCATTGTAGTTGTAGCGGTTGGTACCTAAAAAGACAACTGCCTTCAGCTGTATAGACTTGAATATTTGGCAGCCCTATTGGTGCCAAACCTTAGCTACCGGATCAGTATACAAGGCTGATCCAATTTAATTCAAGACACACAAGAATATTGTTGAATGGAATCTGATTTCAATCTCTCTCAATTTCCCTCTCTTTCTCCCCGTTCTCCCCAATCTCTCTCACTGTTTCTATTCTTCTCAATTTCCCTCCCTTTTCTTCTGATCTATCTCCCTCCAATTCCTTCCAATTATCTCTTAAACCCTAGGTTGAACCCTAGGTACATGACACCTAAGAGTGCTGATATGGAAATATTTTTACTTAAAGAAAATTCAACCCTCTATGGAAACAAAATCATGATATTAACCTAATCTTAGACTTAAAAAGAAAACCATAACCCCTAAAACTTAGATTTACCACGCTCAGATTGTAGTGAACATGATATAGAGGCCTGATAGTTCATCAGTATGCACAAAAACTGCTTGATCATGAGTGCATTAGCTGCCACAAGTTTTATGTCCGTAGGCTGGACTGTTCTGCCAGTCCAGTAGAACAATCTTATTCTCCAGCTACTGCATCTTTGATTGTACAGATGTTGTAGGCCCCCTTGGTTCAGCAGTGAAATAGACAGGCTTTCTGTATCATCTGGATGGCCCCTTGTAAATACACAACACACATGAATGAACAGAGATTTCTTCTGACTTACATGTTGGCTTGATTCCTTTGCCTTAGGGTTTTCCCTGGTTATGGCTTGTAAAGCCTGGAAGAAAGAGAGAAATTATTGTTCTGTTCTTAGGGTGTTGCTTGCCAAGTTGAGCATTTTGTATTTAGACAGACAAAGGAATTTGGTAGACACAATGCATGAAAATAGGAACATCCAAAAATAAGTTCCATAAAGCTACTATGACATCCTCCAAAACCAAGATTTCGGGGTAGTTCTTTTGATAGTGGCCTTCCATTTCCTTTTCCCATGCTAAAGAAGTGAATCAATTTTGAGTGTATGATGTACTTATGATATCTTGCTTATTCATTCCTAACATTGTTCTTTTTTTCTCTGTCTTGAACTACTTTTTTAACTTTGACTGTATATTGCATCTTACAGACTACTATTGACTATGCTACTCTGGGGGCATCATCTAAATTAACTGCTGTTCTTTTGACTTATCCATTTCAGGTGGGCATTTTTTATTCATATTAGATCATTATGTAAAGGATTCATTATCAGTTGGTTATTCATTGCTTTTTAGTTTTTATGATGTGTGGTTTGATTTTTGCTTTCAGGTTATTCGATCTCGATTACAGGTATGACAAGATTTCTGAAGTTAATTCTTCAGAGATTTATCAATATGTTCATAATATTGTTGAAATTTCTGAAGCTGACATAGAAAGCAAGTTGCTATTGTTGCTAGTGGATTCATAAAGACAACTGAATCCCCTGCAACAACCATCACTGGAGTTAGTTAATGGTGCATGGCTTGTCAGTTTACTTTCCCCCCTTTCTTCCCAGTTGCTAACAGGTTTTTCTATCCCTCATTGCAGCAACGTCCAAGTAAAGATGGAATTCCGATATACATGGACAGCTGGCATGTTGTGAAGGAAACCGCACGGTGAGCATTATCTTCAAACCTGACGGTGCTCGTCCATGATTTACATGAACTATAAACTGGACCATTTTCCAGGCTGGTTTCAAATTCAGCTACTTGAGACTCTAATACCCACAAATCCCTGCTGGATCCCTACAATCTCTTGTTTAAACCTTTGGAACTGCCTAGGCCCTTGGAACCTCGTGGTTTAGTTGCTTTCTTGGAAGGATAAGATTCCTGCACTTGTGATGCACTGAAGTTGAGAACTAGCTGTGTGGAATAAAGTACAAGTAGGGAACACTAATCCACAGCCACATTCTATGCTAGATGCCAACGTTCTGTAGTTTTCATTTCATTAGAACGTTGGCTCCAGGTCATTGTATGCCCTCATAATTGAGTAGGTGGGGCTTGTTTGCTTTATGCTAGAATCCCCGTGTATCAGCAACTACACGCAGATGTTGTGGACGACGACCCAGATGAACATACAGCTTCTTCAATGACCTTTTAACCTCCTCCTCCTCTGTTTTCTTTCATTTCTTGGAAAAACCATAGATGCTGGTAATCGATGGCTAATCAAAGTTAATGATGCTGTCTTTAGACATTTGGTTCTCTATAACCAGACTGACCTTGTGAAGGCCTGTATTTACTTGCTCAATACTAATGATCCAAAATTTTCAATACAATGTATTTGTTTCCATCAGCACTGAATGCTAAACCCGACTCTTCGTTTACTATGTTACCATCAATGTCATCCACTGCTTTTTGATTATGGGCATGGGCTTTGCAGGTTTGAGGGTTTGCGGGGTTTCTATAGGGGCATCACAGCAAATCTGCTGAAAAATGTTCCTGCAGCTTCTGTAACGTTTGTTGTGTACGAGAATGTCTTGAACATGCTAAAATTGGCAAGAAGGAACAGTTGATATCCTCTCTCTTCCATTAAGAGCTCGACAAGGGTAGACTAGTCATTTGACTAATTTTGTAGCATTTATTATCATCAATCTAGATTCTTTATAACTACTAGAAATAAAGCTTAAATAATGGGGTCGAAATTGCTTGGATGGATGATCTAGTGCATTTAGATTTTTTTTTTTTTTGGTTTTTAAGTGCTATAGTTTAGAGTAAGTTTTCATAGCAATAATAAAGTGGTTCTTGTGGTAGACTAAGGTTTATTGATTTGAGTTGTAAGGTAAAGGGTAATTCTAAGGTACCTCAAGGGTATTAGTGCCCTTTACCTCCAAACTGTATTACACCACCTTTATTTTCACACTGTATTTTTTGATGCTATATTGTTTATTTTTGTATTTTACTTTTTATTATTATACCGACTCTATTATTTTACTTTGGTCGAATTGGTTGACGCACGGGATGACTAAAGACATCAAATAACAAAAATATCCTCATTTTGAAGTTGTTGCCTTGTCTCAAATACACCGTGTACACGTTTAAATAAAGTCTTGAGTAAACTTTATCTGTGTTAAAGTCTACTCAGCATAATGCTGTAGATGAAATTCACCCGAACTGAATGGGCGAATTTCAACACAAATGAAGTTCGTCCAGCACAATGCTAGGCATATTTTACTATCCACCCACTGCACAGTGGGTGGATTTTAACAATGTTGAAGTCTGTCTGGCAATTTTTTGGATAAACCTATGTGTCAATCTCTTTCGGGCATTGTTGCACGATTTTTGTTGAAATCCGCTAGCATCACAGATGAAATTTGCCCAGCATTATGTTGGGTAGAGTTCATTACATATGAAGTCCGCTTGTTTAGTTCAGGTAGACTTCATGTAGATGAAATTAGCTCAGACTTTATTTAAACGCGCACGATGTATTTGAGGTGATGCGATAATTTTAAGATGAAGATATTTTTGTTATTTAATATTTGTAGTCATTCCGTGTGTCAATTAATTTGGATAAAGAAGAATAATCTCTTCATTAATGGATACTGTAGCAATGCTTAAAGCAAAAGAAAGTTTAAATATATATATATATAATTTAAAAACTTAATTCAATATAGAAACTTCATAAAAAAAATTAATATAGCAAACGGAAGGGAGAAAATATTATAATTCAATTGTTATTTAAATTATAAATATATATAATATTTAAAATTTGATATATGATATTATATAATTTAACTATACTTTTTCAATTTTTTATCTTTATTCTTAATTTGGGGCAAAAGAAAGATAAAAACGACCACCACCTCCAGTATTTTGCCCCGTTGGGTCGTCCCCCTCTTCTTCCTCTTCTTCTTTCTTTCTGTGGATCTGGAGGGTGGGGACGACGACGACGATGGCCTGCTCTTCTTCTTCTGCTGCTGCCTCTTCTCTATCTTGCATGTCCGCCTCCACGCTACTCAACCAATCCCACCGAGCTCTGGCCATCAAATTGCCACGACGGTGCTCCTTCTCCTTAATGGGCCTCAGGCTCCTCTCTCAGTCCCATGCCCACTACTACTCCACAACAACAACTACCTCTTCGCGTTGCTGCTATCGCCGCCTGTCGCCCCCTCTCCACCGCACCGCCTCTTTGGCACACTTCTCCACCGTTAGCGATACTCCCAACCGCCACCGCCTCCAAATCCCCCAACCCGCCGCTCTCGCTTCTCCCCAGACCCAATCTCAGTAAGTCATCTCCCCTTCCTTTGCATTACTTTACTAAATTTTACTCATGTGAGACATCGGTTACTGCTCATGGGCTAAAATTGGAGTATATGACACTTCGGTTGTGTGCTTCAAACGAACTGCATTGAGAGAGTAAAAGCGCGCCATGTGTTTGATAGTTTGCTCAAGAGAATCATGGGTCAAATCCAACTGCCGCCGAACTCTGTTATGTTTGGTGTAATCGCTTCTGTGGAAAAGAGGGTAGTGGGTTAGGCGGAGTTTATTAGACGCGGCTCAGGGACTTGAAGGCATGTCGGGTCATGGGTGTATGTTCCGGTACCTTGGAGCTTAATCTTCTTTCACTCAATTGTGGACTCCTATACCCTAGAGTATTATTATTCTTTTACACTCCATATGGTTCCTAACTTCCTATCTTAATATTGGAAGAGAATAAAAAATAAATTTCAACAATAGAAGCATAGAAAAATGTTAATGAATTTGGTCATGAAAAGTGGTGAAACAAGGCCCCTGTTTTCCTTTTTTTTCTCTTCAATGTGCCCTCAGGATGTCAGGATGAATGCTATATTTTTAGCTGAATCAATTGCAAAGTCTAATTCATCTTGCACTTGATATGATGGCTTTTTGTATGCTGGAGGCCTAGAACCTGAAAATCTGAGTGTAGCATTTATGTTATATCTGAACTGGTGTGTCTTTTTCGCTCTTCAAATGCATGGCTATGGACTTTATTTTGTTTAATATTTAACGTTATCTTTTGTTCTCTGCTATCTGCCCAAATGGCATTCAAGGGTTTTACTTGCTTTAGTAATTGTGCAAATTTCTTGCTTAACATTTCTTTTAAACCTTTAGCCTTGTCCTCTAGTAGTTAACACAAGGTGTGGGTGAAGAGAATAATCAGCAAGGTATCAATTACGCTCTGGGTGTTAGTAAGATTGAAATTGTGAAAGAGATGCCAAGGAGTGCTTCTTTTTTTTTTTTTTTGTAATCGCAGGTGGACTGCAAAGTATGCAGATTTTATTCCTCTTTTGACTTTATCTCTCATTTGCAGAGGGAAACATTGAAACATCAGAAGATCCTTGATCCAAATAAGTACTCAAATGAATAGTCAAGCATAGAGTGTTAAATGGAACCCCTGTCCTACTTTAAAATCAATATTAGATGTTCTGTGGACCAGGACTTCATAGGTATTCCGTTGTCTAGTTTGGCTAATTATCTAGATTAATGGCAATGAAGAAGTCTCTGCCATACTGAAATCTCAATATGTCAGTGAATAGTGATGTTAGCCCTTTAGCATGTTTTAGCATCTCTAGTGCATCGGGCTCTCCACCTTGCCAGGGTCGTTCTTATATGCAACTTTACTCTTTACTCTGCCAAGAGGCTGTTTTCACTCCTCGAACCTATGACCTTGTCACAACTTTACTCTTATGTTAAGATACTACAACAACAACAACATGCCAAGCCTTTATTCCTCTGTATGGATTGGTTACATGAATTCAAGCTTGTTTGTCATTTCTATTTATGGATTTGTCTTATGTAAGGCCCTTATAACTAAAATCATAGTTAAGTGTCTCCCACTAAGTTTTTTGGTCTTCCTTCACTTTTTTTGATCTCCCACCAAGATTTTCCTTAATATATTTAGAGATATTAGTTTTCTGCTGCAAATTTACTGCCTTATTCTGTAACTATTATGCACTATATCTTAAGTTGCTGACTACTTAATAAAGGTCTATTCTTCTAATGTTTGGAAATGTTTCCTACAAGGTTTATGCCTATGAGTGATGTTAAGAGTTTTTGCACTTTGTGGTGGTTAGACTCAATACATTATGAGTTGTTTTTATTTTCAGCTCTATACCAGCTTCTGAAACCCTTCAGAGGGGCCGCATATATCATGAAACCTATGGGTGTCAAATGAACATCAACGACATGGAGATTGTTTTATCTATTATGAAGCAAGCTGGATACAGTGAAGTTGTGGACATTCCAGAGAGTGCAGAGATAATCTTTATCAATACTTGTGCAATCAGGGACAATGCAGAACAGAAAGTGTGGCAGAGGCTTAATTATTTTTGGTTTCTGAAGAGGCACTGGAAGAGCAATGTTGCAATTGGGAGGTCACAATCCCTGCGTCCTCCGAAGGTGGTTGTGCTAGGGTGCATGGCTGAAAGATTAAAGGATAAGATTTTAGACGCAGACAAGATGGTTGATGTGGTCTGTGGTCCTGATGCTTACCGAGATTTGCCACGGCTTCTAGAAGAGGTAGAATATGGTCAAAAGGGGATCAACACTCTACTTTCACTTGAAGAAACTTATGCTGATATCTGTCCTGTTCGAATCTCTAAAAATTCTATCTCTGCCTTTGTATCCGTGATGAGGGGGTGCAATAACATGTGCTCATTTTGCATTGTTCCTTTCACTAGAGGCAGAGAGCGGTCGCGCTCCATTGAGTCAATTGTGAGAGAAGTGGCAGAACTTTGGAAAGAAGGTGTGAAAGAAGTCACACTTCTTGGCCAGAATGTAAATAGTTATAATGATGCATCGGGTTCTGAGAAAGACGTTGAACCAGGAGCAAATTGGAAGCTCAGTGATGGTTTCTCTAGCACGTGCAAGGTGAAAAAAATGGGCTTACGTTTTTCAGATCTCTTGGATCGACTTGCAACTGAGTTTCCAGAGATGCGGTTTAGATACACATCCCCACACCCTAAAGATTTCCCGGATGAGTTACTGTATGTAATGCTAGAAAGATATAACATCTGCAAAAGTATCCATTTGCCTGCACAAACAGGGAGTAGTACAGTACTTGAAAGAATGCGCCGGGGATATACACGAGAGGCTTACTTAGAGCTTGTACAAAAGATCCGGGGTATTATGCCAGATGTGGGGATAAGCAGTGACTTCATATGTGGTAAGAGGCTATTATACTGCTTTCCATTCCAGTTGACTTGAGCCATGGAAGGAAATTATATTTTTTTTATGGTAATCTTATCACATATGGGTTTCAGTTCATTTAATTCCTACATGCAGACTGGTTTTCATTTTATCATGTGGTGTAGACCTTACTACACCAATTGAACAGATTGGAATTGGATGATTACAAGGATCTCAGAGAGCTCCTATTTCATATAATTTTTCTTCTAAAATTTACAGAGGGTTTGAAAAATCCATTTGAAACCATTTTCATTGTGTTAAGAACCTGAATATTTGAAAGCTCAGAAACTATTCCTTGAAGGAGTTGGTTTTTAGAAATGGTTCTTCAGATTGCCTTGTTCATTTCCTTTTGATTTTCTACTTTTGTTCTTTGAAAGCAGATATAGAGTTAAAAATGATTCGCATATAACCTCATTTGGTAGAAATAGTTTTTTAGAAGTAATTCACATTACATGGTTAAACTTTTAACATAGTGGATGGCCAATTGTTATTTTGAATATGATTCATACATCAACCATTTCTTTATCAGTTAAATAATTAAGGCATTGGACAATTAGATGCATAAATTGGAAAATAAAACTTTTAAGAAGAAAAGACATTAACAGATAGCAAGTTTAACATATTTAGTTGATGAGAAGAGTGCTATGTTTGCATTACCCTTAATACTTGCGATCTCCTTTCTGCAGGTTTTTGTGGTGAAACTGAAGAGGAACACAGAGACACATTAAGCCTTATAAAGTCTGTTGGATATGACATGGCATACATGTTTGCATACAGCATGAGAGAGAAGACTCATGCCCATAGGAACTATGTTGACGATGTTGCCGAGGAAGTCAAGCAGAGGAGGTTGACAGAACTCATCGAGGCTTTTCGCGAGAGTACAGGTCAGTGTTATGATTCCCAAATTGGTAGTGTTCAACTTGTGCTAGTTGAAGGACCCAATAAAAGAGCTCCCGATACAGAGCTCATTGGCAAGACTGACAGAGGTCATAGGGTATCATTTACAAATCTGCCAGTCCCTGACCGGGATTATTATGATGGGAACCGGAATCCAAGGGTTGGAGACTTTGTAGAAGTTCGGATCTCCAAATCGACAAGAGCATCCCTATATGGAGAAGCCCTTGCCATAACTAAGTTAAGCTCATTTTATAACAGTGTGCATGATGAAGCTGTTGCTTGCACAAGCTGAAGCATGGCTGCTTCTAAATGTTCCTTATCCTATGGTGAAGTGTTTGATAACTCTATTAATTCATCAGAATGAGCTTTCTTAACCATACTTGTCTGCCGTACTTTTGGTCATATTGAGTGCGCGACTTGTTACAATTAATCCAATTTAGAAGTACAGAGAATGGTTCTGCCTGCCATCTTTATTGAGATGGTTCTACTCTGTTGGAGACGGGAAACTTGCTGGTTTTTATTCTTGGGTTGTCCTTACAATTGTTAAAATTGTGTCTCCTTTGATAGACGATTGTGAGAAAAGATTTCCTTGATGAAGTATGATCTTAAACTATCTGATACACTCTGCTTCTGTGAAGCATTTCCCATATTTTGTCAACTGATTTATGTGCATATTTCTCTTCATTTTCATTTTCTTAGGCTCTTAGCCTAATGCTTGAACCATGACCAAGGTGTAATAAATTAGCCCTATTTTGATGTACTTGGTTTTGTAATTGATATGATAATAAATATTTAAGATAGGGCGTTTTCTTTTTTTAACTTTTTCCTCTCAAAATATAGGGTATTTTTTTGCACAAGACATCTTGTTTTTTCTAGAGTTAAGACGGTGGAAAGAGAACGACCCTTCTTGTTACTTTAAAGGTTCTTTCTCATGTTAAAAAAAAAGAGTGCTCTTCTTCATAAAGATTCTTAAAGATATTTTATATTTAATTTTTTGCGATAATATAGATAACTTATCATACGTATTTTGAGAGTTAGGGATATTATAAGATTGTAAGTTTGATTTTATCTTTGTACGAGATTGTGCAATTGCTTGTGTCTATTTGAAGGGTCATGTTTCGATTTTTAGCAACTCTATCTGTATACTTAGCTCGCAGATCGTAGGTTTTAGAGAAAGTGAGAGTTAAGGTTGAAAGTTGTTTGTGTACTAGGGACTTGAGGTAAAAAAAAAAGAAAAGAAAATATTTTATATTTATTTTGAAATGAAAAAATTATAATGTTTTTATATCCTTATTTTGTTTTAATCTGAACTTTGAAGAATAGGTTGTTTTATTAAAGTTAATTTTGTAAGAAAAGAACTATGATAGGATAGGTGATGGTAGAAAACAATATTTTTAGAATAAATATATCATACATGATAAGTTGGCTCAATGGCAGTGCGCATATATATATATATATATTAACACAAGAAGCGTGGCTATATGCATAAATAAATAATAATAATATTTAAAACAAAAGTTTATTAAGTGATGTTTAATAGTTGTAATTAAATTTTTACTAGTAATCTCAAAAAATTTTAATTGATTAATACATATTTATAGATTGTCTAATCTAATAGAATTATATAAATATAGATTGACACATATTTTGTAAAATTAATTAATTAATTATTCACCAACTAATCTAATAATCTACACATTAATTTAATTAATTAGATAAATTATGATCTTAATCAATAGAGGGTCAATTCGAATTTATTAGCAATATTTAAAAAAATGAAATACATAATATATCAAGATAAGGACAAACAAAATTAAAAAACTACCATATTTCCATCCATGTAATTTATTAAAAAACTAAAAAACATTATAATCTTAACAAAATATTGCAAAGGGATTTTAAAAGTGAAATTTTAGATAAATTAATTTGTTTACTATTTTTATAATGAAATATTCAATTGGTTTGTTTTTATCAAAATGAATTTGAAATAAAAATAAATAATTATTTGTAAATAAAAATGAACATATTTGGCAAAAATTGTTTTCTCCAAAAATTAAAACGAACATAACATATAATATAAGGAAAAGAAATTAAATAAATACCATATTTATTATTTATAGCGATTTGTATTTATAATTAAAAATGAAGATATATTTAAAAATTCAATACTGAAAAAAAATCAAATTAGTTTATAAAATTGTGGTGTAAATAAAAAAAAATAAAAAATTTAGAACAGAAATTGAAACATGGGAGAGAAGTGTAACTATAAGATAAAAATAAAAAAAATAATATAATTTTAAAAACAAAATCAAAGAAAATTATAACCTAAAATAAATTTATTTTCTCACCTAAAATTTTGATCGATTAAATTCTTGTTTTGCTCAGAGATGTCCAAC
Organism: Diospyros kaki; assembly: GCA_036245055.1. Taxonomy (NCBI): domain Eukaryota; kingdom Viridiplantae; phylum Streptophyta; class Magnoliopsida; order Ericales; family Ebenaceae; genus Diospyros; species Diospyros kaki. The sequence goes on from BSEG01000016.1 coordinate 41,400,890, forward strand.
AACTCTTTAGAGAAAGTACTATTTGGTTAGTTACAATAAAAGTTTAGTTGATTGATATTATAGACATCAATGATGTTATGTTGCCCACTAATAGGTAACATAACATTTGCCTGCCAATGAAAGGGGCGCAAGCCCCATTCACATGGGGCCTGCATGCTCCTCACTGACGAGGAAGTGTTGTGTTGCCCATCAATAGACAACATAACATTCCTGTTATAGACATAGTCAGACTAAAGGTGAGCACTACACCTTTAAAGTTTTGAAATTTTAATTTAGTCGTTTCAAGATAAATGTGGTCGACTAAACCAGTTTAGGATATAATTTTTGAAACCAATTTAATTGACTAAAGTCAATATTTGGTTAATAAATGTCTTCTAGAATAAAACACTGACTATCGTAAGAAATCAATTATTTACTCCATCAAAGTGCTTTCATAGATCAAAAACTGTCAAAATTGAAGATTAATTTTTCATAAGTGTCAATTTTATCACGTGCCTTAAACACTTTTTTATTAGGGATATGCAAACGATCGGTTTAATTAATGAATCGACTGAAATTTATTAACTTATTAAACTGAATTGAGAAACAAAGCTTAACCAAACCGACCAATTAACCTAAAAAATTGAACTAACTGATAATTGAAAAAATCAAACTAAAACCATATAAATCGAACCGAATCAATTAAACCAAAGAAATGTAAAAAAATCAAAGAAAATTAAAGTAATCGATAGACAACATACGAAATTAAAAAAAAGAAGTTGTTTTATAAACATCAAAATAATATTATTTTAAAGTTTGATCGATTCGATTAGTTTGGTTATTCTAATTAAGAAATCAAATCGAAAACTAAAAATTAAACTTTTGAGAAAAATTAATCAAATTGAATTCGCTTGGGTAAACTAAACTTTTGCCCTTCTCTTGACAACACACAAAATTGAAAAAAACAATGTTTGGAAAAATTAAACCGAAGCAAACCCCAAAACTAAACTTATAAACATCAAATAACGTTCGATCGGTCGGTTTGTTTTTATAAACATAAAAACAATATTGTTTTAAAATTCAGTCGATTCGGTTAGTTTGGTTATTCTAATAAAAAAATCGAAAATTAAACTTTTGAAAAAAATTAATCGAACCAAACTGATGCAAAAAAAAAATCGACCCAACAAATTCAATCAGTTCGATTCGATTAGCTAAGATAAACTAAACTTTTACTCTTCCCTATTTTTTATTATCATATTTTATTCATCTTATATAGTTTCAACTGTTTTATTTGATAATTTTAGGTGCATTACTGTGAGTCATATCAATTTTTTTTCTCCTCCGATTTTTTTTTTAATTAAAGTCAATAATTGTTGTTGCCTTCTTTATCTATTTCTAAATAAATTTAACTCCGATATCATCTAAGACCTCTTGAGATTTTATAGCCTATAAACTTGATTTTTATTTTTTATTTCTTGAAATTAATTATAATTACCTTTTGCTCATCGTTGACTCATTCTTGAATAGGATAAGATTAACCCACAATATCTCTATTCTTTTGAAAGTTAAAAGTTTTGCAAATTCAAATCTTTATCTGTTATTGTTTGTCACCACAATTAGAAGTAGAGGGGGAAATGAGGGTGAATGGCTCGAATTTTAATTAAAAGAAAATTTATTCGAGTTCATTTGTTAAAGATAAACGAATTGAGATTAAGCTTAATAAAACTTAAACTTGACATGTGATAAAATGTATCTAAATATTTACTTAGAATTTTTAGATAATTTTTAATTAAATTTCACCCGTTATAAAATTTATCCAAATATTTAATTGGAATGTTTAGATAATTTTTAATTAAATATTCTGATAAAAAATAGGTAACATGATAGCATATAACCAATAATAAGTCGTTATGTAATCACAACAGAATCATCACGAAATATGATTAAAAATTTTACATTATTCTTAAGTGACCACACTCGTCATTATAGTCATCATTATTTATATCACCGTAAACGAGTGAGTTTGAATTTAATTTTAAATTTCAATAAACTCAAACTCGACCATGATAAAATATTTCTAGATATTTAATTGAAATTTTTAGATAATTTTTAATTAAATATTATGATAAAAGATAGATAGATAGCACGATAACATATAACCAATAATAAATAATTATGTGATCACAATAAAATCAATATAAAATCTTATTAAAATTTTACATCATCTTTAAAGAATCATACTCATCATTATAGTCATCGACATCACCACAAAGAAGCCGAATTTAAATTTAACTTTGAATTTCGATAAATTCAAACTCGGTTTCTGATAAAATGTATTTGGATATTTAATTAGAATTTTTTTAATAATTTTTAATTAAATATTCTTATAAAAGATAAGTAGTTAGTATAATAAGATATAACCAGTATTAAGTAGTTACTATGTGATCACGATAGGATCAGCATAAAATCCAATTTGAATTTCACATTATCCTTAAATAACCACACTGTCATTATTGCCATCAAAACCATAGTTCCCGAGAAAGAACACCAAAAATGGCACCAAACTGGCTCCTGTTCACCACTTTGTGCCTGTTTCTCCAAATTTCAGCGCGCTGTAATGCCGGCGTTACGAGCAGCTATGTCAGAAAGCCTCACCCCTCCGAAGACATCCCCGTCGAGAGCTTCCCTCCGCCTTCCGGCTACAATGCACCCGAGCAGGTTCTCTCTCTCTCTCTCTCTCTCTCTATATATATATATATATCGCTCTCGTTTCTCTTTTCCAATGCTCGAAGTCGAAGTCGAAGTCGAAGTCGAGATTTCCAGATGACATCAACGGCGTTTTGGTCGGTTTGATCTGAAATCAAGGTTTCGTTTTGGTCTGAAACTTACACTTGCAGGTTCATATAACGCAAGGAGATCGGGAGGGCCGGAGCATGATCGTCTCGTGGGTGACGCCGCTCGAGAAGCACCCGAACTTGGTGAGCTACTGGGAAGCGGAGGGCCGGCGCCGCCACAAGCACAGGGCTCATTCCATGGTCACTTCTTACAGATACTACAACTACTCTTCCGGCTACATTCACCACGCCACCATTAAACATTTGAAGGCAAAACACGAACGAGATTAATCTATTTCATTTCATAGACTGCGATCGATATATCTTGAAGTTGAAGTAATCGTGTATCTGTTCTTGCAGTATAACACTCGATACATCTACGAGCTCGGATCGCACGACTCTATCCGGCGGTTCTCCTTCACGACGCCACCGGAAGTGGGGCCGGACGCGCCCTATACCTTCGGAATTATGGGTGAGGAAATGCGAGAAATGAATTTCTCTGTGAATTAATCCTTATTAATTAGGTACGGAATGCAGGTGACTTGGGGCAGACGGTGGATTCGAACCAGACACTGGAGCACTATGTATCGAACAAGGGCGGGCAATGCGTTCTATTCGTGGGTGATTTGTCGTACGCAGACAATCACCCTTTCCATAACAATGTGAAGTGGGACACTTGGGGACGGTTCATTGAGAAGAGTGCTGCCTACCAGCCATGGATTTGGACCGCTGGAAATCATGAGCTCGACTTCGCTCCTGAAATCGTAAATTCTGAACCATAAGAGTCTAAATTTCCCTCATTTTTATACATACACAATATCATAAATATATTTTATTGAAAAAAATTTAAACAATCAATCAAATTAACTGAACTTTAAAAGACATGTGCATGCATTACCCATATACATATATTACCCCAAGTTAGCTTTGTTGTGTGGGTAAATTGTATGTACATCTGAATTGTTTGAATCTTTTGTGCAAAACACTATCTATGCTTTGTTTTTAGCAACTTAATATGACAGAAAATTTTGTATCTTGGCAGAATGAAATTGTGCCGTTCAAGCCATATTTGCACAGATATCATGTTCCGTACAAAAAGTCAGGGAGCACTTCTCCGCTTTGGTACTCCATTAAGCGTGCATCCGCACATATCATTGTCCTCTCCTCCTACTCTGCTTATGGTACCAACCCAAACCTTTCACATATATATGTGTGTGTGTGTGTATGATTGTTATTTCATGCTCTGTTATTTCTAATTAGTAATTAGTACCTCTTTAATTCAAAGTATTTGAGGAAACACATCTAAATATGTATTTTTTTTCTTGTGATTAGATACCATTTGAATTTTCTTATTCAGATGTTGGTGTATACATTTCATGAGTTTACTAATATGGTCTGTATGTATATATATATATATATGTTGAACTCATGCTTTGATTCTACTTTTTCATTTCAAATTATGGGTCTTTGCCAAATAGATCAGTTTAAAATTAATAGGGCATGCATTGGTAGGAGAATAAGATGATTTTTTTCGAAAATTGTATTTGTGGTGCTATATATATACAGGTGTGTGTATCTGTGTTATTCCTAATTTCCTATATAGAAAAGGCAAATGTTGATTATATATATATATATATATATGTTTACATGTGGTATATTTTGGTTTGGAAGTAAGAAAATTTATTGATTTCAGGGAAGTACACTCCACAGTACGATTGGCTTGCCCAGGAGCTGCCAAAAGTCAACAGAGCCAAGACTCCATGGCTGATTGTTCTTCTTCATTCTCCATGGTACAACAGCAACAACTACCATTACATGGAAGGAGAAAGCATGAGAGTGATGTTCGAACCCTGGTTTGTCGAACACAAAGTTGACATCGTCTTGGCTGGCCATGTTCATGCCTACGAGCGTTCTGTAAGTCATCCAATTCCAATCCCCCTCCAGATCAAACCCATTCACGTACGGTTTAATCAAAAACGATGGTTGATCGATCTCGTTAGAATTATCACCAGAATGGCGTGACAAATGATATTTTTCATGCAGAAACGATGGTTAATTTTAACGGAATTATTATCAAAATGACGAGTAGGTTGAGTGATTGTTTTTGATGCTCAGGAACGAGTATCAAATGTGAAGTACAACATAACAGATGGATTGAGCACACCAGTTAAGGATCCTTCGGCCCCAATCTACATAACAATAGGCGATGGTGGAAACATTGAAGGCATTGCAGACAGGTTTGAGACACGTCCCCTTCCCCTTCCCCTTTCAACTAGGAGACGAAAATGAAAACATCTAAAAGTTAATTGAACAGTGTAGCCTGATTAAGACACCAATATAAATTTTTTTAAAATGCATTGATGAACTCTTCTTATAAAAATATAAGCCCAGTTTGATTCTGTGTTCTGACTTTGTTTATCCTTATATCTGAATTTGAAAGACAATGAAGCTTTTACAAACACTATATCTCTATATATAATTTTTATTTTTATATGAGTTGAAATGCAATCTTACAAGACTTGACATTGGATGGTTCCCTGTTTTCTTTTCGAATGGGTAAAATATATTTTATATTTTGATAAGTATATTCAACCAACTGTTACTTCTATGTGGGTTAGGTAATTTTAGGTTGAATATTAATAAGCACATAAGTAGTATATCATATTTGCAAATTATAGTTCCAAAAGTAGTGATCTTGGTTGGTATTGTCATGAAAATCGTGTCAATATTCTTATTTCCACCATTCCAAAGTATTATTTTCCTAAAATGTATTTTTAATAAACCCACCCCAAGTTCTTACATAGTGAAATTAAAGTTGGATATGTTGTGGTTTAGCTGACACCTACCTGATTTGTGCAGTTTTACTAAACCACAACCAAGTTATTCTGCCTATCGAGAAGCAAGCTTTGGGCATGCAATTCTGGAGATAAAGAACCGAACACATGCCTACTACACTTGGCATCGAAATCAAGACAATGAAGCTGTTGCTGCCGACTCCATATGGCTCTATAACAGGTTCTGGTATCCCATAGATGAAAGCATCTCCAGCACTTAAAAACTACTTTTTAACATTTTTTGATGCTGTAAGTAGATCTGCACTCTGCAGTTTGCATTAAGATGTCCAACTCTTGCCCATTCTCATCCCTCTTTTTATTTGTTCAAGAACTGAACTTGTGTAGCAAAATAAAAGCAAGCATGATTCATGAGCAAATCAAAACCACTTTATCGCGCTTGTTCATGATTTGATGGACCCGAAAACTGTCTAGAACTAAGGTGTTAATTAGGTCGTTTTAGAATATAATTTTGGGTACAACTATTATATATATTAGTATGGAACTGAGACCTAATTTGATGATGGGCTTGATTCTAATTGGGTTGATTAGGATTTGATTCTTCTTTATGATTGGGTTAGTTTCAGGTAGGGCCGTAGGGGTAGCAAAAAAATAAATTACTGGAGTAATTTCATTGCTTGCTTGATTAGAGTTACTGTTTAATCCCATCAAGATAAATTTTTGACAAGTATTCAAGAAATAAGGTTACCATTAGCATATCTATAGTGTTGGGTCTAAAATTAGGTGGTTCATGTTGTTTGGGTACTCGGTCTAATCTGAAACTGCAGCCTCTTGAGTCTGCAATTTTGAAGGTGACAAATAAAGGAAATTCCCTGGCAGCCATGCTATGAACATGATGGTGGGGAAAACGGAGTTCATTATCTCATCGCATTAACCAGTCAAATACACACGACGTAGAGAAAGAGTGTAGTGGGCACAAGAAGAAATCATTTCATGCCATGACCACTGTTACGTGCCATCACCTAAGGAAATTCAACACATTTATTTTGCTCCTGTGATTCTTTTAAATTCAGTTACTCATGGGCCATGTCTTTTCTGTTGTGGCCATATTTAGAGGCCACGTCTCCCATTTTTCAGCTTCAGTTCTGCATTTTCTTAGGAAGTAGACGCTTGTTTCAGTTATTAAAAAATGCATAAAAAGGGGAAGAGTAATGAGAACCACATCATGGAATTTTCCCACCAAAAACTGTTCTTCAATTGTTGAATTTACTCTCTTCTTGAGAGCTTCTTCACGTCGGGAACCATTCCTCGACGGGGCAGAGGCCGAGCGAGAGCCCGCCAGTACTGGGCACGTAACAACCACGAAAGTCTAGTATGCAGTAGTATTTCCTTAAATTACCAGACGAAGAAGAAGAAGAGGAAGTTTGTATGGGGTGTGGGGGATAGTATCATAGATGTTGGTTTTAATCAGAGTGGGATGATGATGATGCGTGTGAATTTCTTCTTCGCTTGGGCATCACCAAGCGCATCAGGATGAGTAGGAGAAGCCCCAGGTAATTAAAATCGTAGGCCAATCTGATGAAGCGCATCTTGAATTCGTTCCATGGAGGATACCGGGGCTCTAGCTCCAGTATGTAGCTTCTGTGGAGAACCGCCTTTTGGTGGCTGAAGGTATCGAACGAGTATTTGCCATGGTATCTCCCGAAACCACTCTGCCCGACACCCCCAAAAGGTAACGCGTCACATATGAACTGCAAAAATTAAAACACCATAAACCATAAAAAACACAATGAATTCTAATGAAACTGCACAAGGGATCTATCTGATGCGGATAAAAGCCAGAGAAGAGAAGAGTGGGAGGGAATACTTGGATTATAGCATCGTTGAAAGTCACACTTCCTGATGATGTTTCTGTCAAAATTTGCCTCTTGAATGTCCCATTTTTGGTGAATGCATATATGGCAAGAGGCTTCGGCAGAGCATTTATGAATCCAATGCTTTCTTGGATGTCAGACAACTGCATATATTATATATATACATATATGCCAAAAAAAAATAAAAAGAAAACAAATCATATAAGCATGAAGAAATAGGCGGATTAAAAGCAAACAGTGTTTTACTGATTACCGTGATAATAGGAAGTAATGGGCCAAATATTTCTTCCGTCATGATCTCAGCATCAAGAGGTGGATTTAACAAGATCGTTGGCTCGATCATCCTGTCAAATTCATCAGATAGAATTTGTTATTCGTCAGAAATGTCAAATGGGCTGGGCTGGGCTGGGCATGGCCCACCACCTCCCTGACCATGCTGGGCTAAGGGCCAGGCTCACCTGTCCCCGCCCAGTCCTTTCCATTTTGCTGCATATGCAGCAACCAAATATGTTTAACATTTTATGTTAAAATCATCAAAATAATTAGTTTTCTTTTTTAATTTTGACTTAAAAAATTAAAAAAGAACTAGACCAGCCAGTTCATTTGACATCTCTATATAAGTATTGAAGCTTCTAATAAAAATCCAAGCTCCCCATCCACAAATATGGAATTGGAATTGGAATTGGAATTAGAATTAGAGGAGATAAAAGTCACATTACAAGTTCTGCTCATCCAATGAACCTCCATAGACAATGGTAGCTGCAACGGAAGGATCTTCAATAAGGTTGCGTAATCTATCAAAGTGGTGCTTGTTTACAATTCTGGAGAGGTTCTTCAAGGTTTTCAGATTGTCGCCATAAAATCTTTTGATAGCATTCTTCAGCATCTCAATCTGACACAGCGATTTTAAATTAAATATGAAACTATAGGAGAAAAAATTAAATTAGAAATGAAGTTATTCATAAGAAAAAAAGTGACTCCTAATGATAATAAAATGCACAAGGCATGATTTATATGGTTTGACCAAGACCAATAAAAATTCCTGCAAAGAGAGTGGAAGAACGAATTGCATGGTTCGTACCAGAATAGATGCAAACTTGTCTTCGACAAGAACATAATCTACTGCTATACATGCTTGTCCACTGCAAGGCCCCCACTTTCCTCCGGCAATCCTTTTTACAGCCACCTTCAAACCAAAATTCTTTTCAGTATCAAACAAATAACAAACAACAATCTTCAGCTACATGAATTCTAAACCTCCAGCAAGATAATCAAGGAAATAACGTAATCAGTTTATAGATATGTATATCAATCTTCTTTCTAGATCAGCATATTGCAATAGGTCACAGAACCTCGATATCTGAAGGATCAGGGAGGGAGTCCAGAATGAGGGGGCATTTCCCGCCTAACTCCAGGGTAACTGGTGTCAAATGCTTTGCAGCTGCAGACATGACAATCCGTCCTACCCGTGGACTGCCTGAAATAACATCTTTTGAATGAGAAAAACTCCCCGAAATAGCACCACTGACCAACACAAGAACTCATTGTCATTAGTCCTCAATGACTTTAATGGCTATCATGATTAATCTATCTCAGGTCCCTGGATTTTGTGCACTAGGATAGATGGTTTGAAAAGCTCAAAATGCATGCAGACGTTATATCTTAGATAAACGAGTAGTAGCAAAAGGCTAATACCTGTGAAAAATATCTTGTCCCATCTCTGCTGCAGAAGTTGTTCGGAAATGCTTGCTTCACCTTCAATGACTTTAATGGCTTTGCGGTCCAAGAAAAGAGGGATGGTGTTAGCAAGAAAAGCAGAGCATGCTCGGGCATGCTCTGAAGGTTTTACCACAACTGTGTTTCCAGCAGCTATGGCTCCAATCAAAGGATCCAATGCCAGAGCTGCAGATAAAATAAATGGCAACTCATTCTGCAGATACCTAACTATTAACATACCCATCATGCATACATTGAATTAACTGGGTTTTAGCAATAATGGGTATAGACAACCAGTACCGAATCCATCCACTACAGGCTTGTGTTGATTATATGTCTGAAGAGTAGCATGGTAATTTGATAATTCACTAGTCAATTCAAAGAAGCATTAGAAGTCACCACAACAAAATGGAAGTAGGAAATGATGAGTTAGACTCACACAAAGGGAAGTTCCAAGGCACAAAAATAAGTACTAGGCCAAGTGGTTCAGGCAACACTTCTCCTCTTGCTGGCCAGAAAAGTAGGGGAAGCGGACCCTGACAATAGATCGTATACCATCTTAATTCTTTAGCAATAAAGGATAACCTACAATAAATTCTGTTGAGAGTACCAATGGTAGTACCAAAAGATAAAACCATCCCTCTCTTTATAAGCTAAAGTTTTTAGATGAGTTGACGATCTACAGTTCAACATGGTAACTTAGCATGCAAATGCCTTAAACTTTGCAGAAATTCATGTTAACTTTGTACGTAAAATGTGAAAATCAGAGGAAGCAGAGGGTCAAAGGATGTTTTGCTGGAGGAGAGAACGCAAATAGCAAACCTTTTTTGGCGCCATCCATTTGTCAACACAGTTTAGTGCTTGGTTGGCTGCTTTTTTCACAACACCAATCTACAACAAAATGCCAAATTGCATCATTTATGAGAACACCATCAAGTCTGCAATGATTGGAGTGTTTAAGAAGATTAACACAAACATGGTTAAAAGACAACAATCGTTTCATTTTAGAAAATAATTTATCAAAACAAGAAAGAAGGAAAATAGCTGATCAATGTTCCAACCTTAGCAAAAATTATATTATTCATTTTTAAATTTAGCCAAACCATGAGTCAAACAAAGAGCTATCAACGCTGTGCTCCTTTGAGAATGATTCTCCGTTGTCCCATAGAACATATAAAGCTACCCATTATTGGAAATGGTAACCAGGACTAGGTGAGCTTCATAGGAAGCTGAAAATCTTATAATAAATTCTATTGTGAGAATAAAATTTTTACCATTTGCTAAAATTGTGGTCCAGTTTGATTAATTATTTATGCTACTATAAGATTTTCATAGGCAAAAACTAAAATACTTCTCCCTTCAACTCACAGTCACAGATGAGACTTTTTCTTCCTGCGAATAAGCGTGAACGCACTGGGCCACCTTGATAGTCACAGCTCACAAAAAACACTTTTTTTTTCTTTTTGTTTATTTGGCGTTGCTTTGTGTAACTCGCAGACTCACTCAAGAGCATTGTTTTAAAAATCGGATCGGATCAACTGGTCGGACCGATTTAACTAGGAATCAATGGCCTATCCGATCCGTTTAACTTAAAAAGCTAAGGTTGGGTTCTCTTTATTGTTTTCAAATTATTTTTAATTTTTAATTTTTTAAAATAATGAAAACGAGTTCTTTTTAATGTTTTTAAAAATACATTTTTGAAAACAAAAAAAAAAACAATTCTAAAGAAAACTCAAAACAACAAAAAGTTGTTTTGAGTGTTTTCATTCAAAATAAACTCTAAACTCAAAACATTTTTATTTATTTATTTATTCATATTTTTATTATTGTAATGAGAAAAAATATTACAGAATTCATTAATTTTAAAATATATATATATTTTTAATAATATATTAATATTAAATATTTATAATTTACTTAATAATCAAATTTATTGAATAAAATATCATTAAAAATTTATTTTCAAAATTTCAAAGAGAACGCGTTTTCTAATTTTCTGTTTTGAAAAATAGTTTTTTAAAATCACAAAGAGAACGTGTTTTCAATTTTCTAAAAACAGACTACCAAAATAGAAAATTAAAAATAAATTCAAAACTCAAAACTAAAAATTGAAAAGTAAAGAAAACACAACTTAAATGTCCTTCGACCCGGTCAAAATCCGATCAGATTGGTGAATCAGAAACCAGGTTGACTGATTTTTTTTACCCCTCACTCACTTTTAAATTTTTAATTATTAATTAATTTTATAATAACATATATAATAATTATATATAAAATATTAGTTAATAATAACATTTCTCATAATAATATATATAATATTAGTATTTCAAATATATATTAAAATATATATTTAATATATATATTATTTAATTATAAAAAATACATATGACATCATCCAGTCTGACCACTCTTGTCTAACCAATCGAACCAAGTAATCTGTAATTCAATTAATAGGCCAGTTCGTTATCGGTCCAATTTTTAAAACATTGCTCATGAGGTTAGGCAAGAGGTAGCTGAGAATTTTGTTTAAGATTATCAAAGGATTCCAATGATACATGCTAGGCTCTAGTAATTGTTTTTTCAACCTTTAAACCTAACACAGTATGGAACCTTTAAACTCGATCTTCAAACTCACTGCTAGTAGCATGCTATCACTACTCTTCATTTGAGTATTAATATCCTTTGTCCATTCAAAACAATACTTCATAAAGAAACACAGGCCTAACGCAGAGAAATAATTTATAAAAAACATAGATATATATACCAGAAAGGGACAAAACTAGGGCGCCAATTAGCCAAACAACTCATCAGACGAGCAATTTCGAAGAACACAAAAGAATCCAAGCAAAGGACTAATTACCTCATCGCGGTAAATCTCCACCGCGTGCTTCCCGAGATCCTGTCCTAGGGCTCCGACGATTTCGTCTTCCCTTTCGTCGATGAGCTTGAGAACGGCTCGGAGCTGAGCTTTTCTCCAGTCAACTCCCTTGGTTGTCCCGCTGCTGAAGGTTTCTCTCAACTCGGCCAAGCTCCTCCGCAATTCCCCCGCCGCCGCTGCCATACTTACTTTCTCAAATTGAGCGGAGATGGATATAAGGAGAAATGGAATTGCAGCGGATTTGATGATTTTGATCCATCTTTCTCTGTTTAATCCTTCCTCGTCCGGCTGTCACTGACAGTTAGTTAGCAGCATTAAATGGAAATGGCGTCAACGAATTACGTCTCAACCTCCGTCGTCAATGGCGGCAATCAGTGAATAGCGTACGAACCAGTTTCTGGGGCTCCATCTGAAATCAGCCCCTTTTCCTCATAAATACGGCCACCCTGTCATGTTCTTAGCGTAACGGTCACGTCCATAATCGAATCGAAATTGACAAAGCAGACTTAGATAAAGGTAATTAGGAGAATAAGTGTTGTTGGAATAAGAATAATTATTACTTTGAGTAAAGAAATTACTATAAGATTAAGAATAAGTTTTATTTAATTAATTTTTTAAGTAGATTTTAATTAAAAAAAGTTATTATTCGAATACAAATAATAATAATCTATTAAAAAAATTTAATCTACTAATAAATTGAATATAGAGACTAATTCTCTTATTCATTAATTATAACTCGATTAAAAATATTTAGTTATTCGACTAAATATGATATTACTCGATTAAGAATAATTTCTTAATCAATTAATAATTTGAGTATAAAGACTTTGGTTGGTTCGATTATTTTAGTATTTTTTAATAAAAAGATTGAAACAAAATAATCTAAAAATTCAAATTTTTAAAAATCAAATCGAACTGATCTACAAATTGAATCGAATTGAACTGTCAATTTCAATCGGTTCAGTTCTATTATTTCAATTTATGCAAAATTTTACTAACTCTTATTTCTATTCTCTTTTTAAAAGCAAATGCTTTATCTTTCTAAAAAGTCATATCTATTGTATTTTAATTTTTAATTGTTCTTATTAGTTAATAGAATATTTTAAATTGCCGTGAGGTTTGAAATTAACAATAATTTGTAAATAAATAATTGTTTTTATTAGAGTTAAAAGTATACTTATTATATTTTAATGAGTGTTATTGGCATAAACGCGACCTTTAAGAATTTAATTAAAAAATATTTATTTGAACTTTTATTAAACAATTTTAAATTCATAAGAAGCACCAACTCAAATTTTTCACATCTAATATAAACCCAATTTTATTACTACACGGAAACTCAACTTTAAAATTAACTTAATTAATTTTTAAATATTTTAAAATTAATCACACCACCCATTTCATTAATAATAATGTTTTATTCTCGAATTTTAGGTATTTATCCCAACAACTACTAAACTTTAGGCCTTTGATTTAGATATTTTTTGAATTTTTATAATATATTTATTAACACTTTACAAATACAAAAATTCGCACTTTTAATTTTAATATTTTAATAATATCTATATTTTATTTTATTTAACTTGTGGGTAAAAAAATCCAAATCGAATCAAGATAATATTTTAAAATTTTGAGATGCCCTCCCTTAGGCCTCGTGGCTTGATTAATATTTTGAAATATGCTATTATTGAGAGTGAGTTTTGCTCGTTCAACTTCACACTTGCTCGACATGATCCATGTGATTGTGATATGTTTGTAATATTATGTTAAAATATTTGAAAGGAGCAGTGTTTTATTAAATAATTTAATAAATTTATCAGTTAACATTTTGATACATTTAATAAAAATATTTAATGGACCAATGAGATATTGACACATGGCTTAGAGTTGGGCACCCCACCCACTTCTACCACTTTTTGGCAACCACCTTGCGTGTTCATGGCTGGAAGCTCAACTCTTTAATATTCTTATATATATATATATATATATATATATATAATCACTGTGATGAACCATCCTTGAGGGTTTTATTTTTTTATTAGCCACTAATGAGTGCCATTCCCTGATTTTATCCTAGGGGTAAAAAAAATTATTTTGACTCTTCGTCTTTACCTATCTTGTTCCAAAAAAGGTAAAATCACTCACCTTAGGTGTCTCCACAACCGGCTTGATAGTGCGTGGGGAGGAGGTAAATTCATGATAATCCAGTCGGACGCAGTGACTAGACCCATGCCTACCGCATCTTTACCTATCTTATTTTGATAATTACCTCATCCCCATATTACTATCATCTTATCGTTGTTGTCTCGCACAACAACATACATTCATCGTTATCTCATCGTAACATCATTATCGTCTCATCGTTATCTTGCACAACAACAAGACAGAGAGATAGTGATGAATAGAGAGGAAGTCTCAAAACTGACCCTTTTTTAACTCCAAGGTGAACAAAATGGCACCCGGCACTAATGGTGAGTCTATAATGACAAGTTATTTTGGCCTCCACTAGTAATGTGTTTTAAATGAGGGATACTTGTCACGTTTATTAAAATAAGCATGCATTATTGACACAAGTATGTATCATGCATCGTCGGTAGAGGTAGCCCAGCATCCGATGTAAGTGGCCCGGTCGGACCTCTATTTTAGAGTCAGATTACAGCTTCGATTTCCAAGTTTCCAACCATGGCGTCCACGGACGATAAGCTCCACGTCGTCATGTTCCCATGGCTGGCCTTCGGCCACTTCCTTCCTTTCTTAGAGCTCTCCAAGCTCATCGCCCGCAAGGGTCACCGGATCTCCTTCCTCTCCACTCCCAGAAACATAGACCGCCTCCCCAAGCCGCCTGCGGAGCTTTCCCATCTCATCACTTTCGTTAAGCTCCCTCTGCCGCCAGTGGAGAATCTCCCGGAAGATGCAGAGGCCACCACCGACTTGCCCTACGGGAAGATCAAGTACCTGAAGAAGGCCAACGATGAACTCCAGCGACCCGTCGTAGCGTTTCTGCAAGACGCCGCGCCCGACTGGGTCATCTTCGATTTTGTGCCGTTTTGCCTGGGGCCTATCGCCGCGAAACTCGGGATCTCGAGTGCGTTCTTCAGTATATACCTGGCTTCCTCGCTTTGCTTCATGAATCCGATCCCGGGAACTGCCGAAGACGGTCGTACGACGCCGGAGGACTTCACCGTTCCGGCCAAATCGGTCCCCTTCAAATCCACCGTCGCATTTCGTTTGTTCGAGGTAAAGCGCATCTTCGACGACGTCACCGGAGAGGATGACCTTGTTCCAGGTATACCTAAAAGGAGAATCTTACTTACACAATCGTTTAGACAATTGATTTGACAGTTATGCTTCAATTACAAATTTATCCCCTATTTCGATTATAAATTTACCCCTAATTTGCTGCCTAATTTCTCATGTTTCTTCCTCATACTCTCTCTCTCTCTTCCATCGTTCTTCATCTCAGTTGAGCCACTGCCATCAACGTTTCTGGTCACCATTCACCATTGCTGACGCCTCCATCTCCTTCTCCCCCTCTCTCATCTCGTTCTCGTTGCCATCGCCATCAACGCTTCTAATTGTCGTTCCAACCATTGCCTACGCCTCCATCTCCTTTGTCTCTCTCTCTCTCTTTGTGGGTCTTCTCAATCTTGCCGACGACTTCTGTCTGTTTGCCACCGTTTGCTAAAGATGTATATTCTATTTAAATATAAATATAAGCATATTAAATATATATATTACACAAAAAATGTACATATATATATATAAATATACATAAATATGTTTTTTAAATAAAACTATAAACTACAAATATATTATATAAAATTATCTAAATTAAATTAAACTCATTTTGTAACTTTTAAAAATTTTGACTTGTAACATGTAAAACTTTTAAGAGTTGGCTTGCTATTTTTAAAAAAATATTTTGTAATTTTATAATTATCTTATATTCACCACAATATAATTATATTTATTCTCTTTATTATTCATGCAAAATATAAAATTTTATATATTTTGTAATTATCTTATATATAAATAATTATATACTTTTATGTTGTTATTTATTTATATTACTTAAAATAAAAATAAAAAATTATATGTAAAGTTGTATCAAACAATTAGTATATATTTTTATTTTAAATATATATATATTTAACCTGAAATTATATATAAATATACTTTCAATAAATATATTATTATATATTTATGTGTTAGCTTAAATTTTTAAAAATTATAAATAAAATAGTTAATTCACACAATTTGTTAAGTGTTTTTATGATAGGTTAAAAATGTGTACTTCTTTTGTTAAAGTTTTAAAAATATAAAGTGGAATATAATGAATAATAAATATAAAAAATAAATATACATCATTCTATTAGAATGGTTGGAAACAGTGGCGAACAATAGTGAGAACGAGAAGAGAGAGAGAGAGAGAAGGAGATGGAGGCGTCAGTCATGATTGGAATGGTGGCGACCAAAAGTGTTGATGGTGGTCGCTTAACGATGGTGACTACAGCAAAAGAGAACAACACGGATTAAGAGAAAAAAAATGAGTATTAGAAAGAACCATAAGAAAGTGGGTAGCAAATTGTGAAAAATTTGTAATTGAAATAAGGGATACATTTTGCAAGGAAAATTTTATTCATAGTCATGTTTTTACTCTTCACATACATTTTTAATATACTTAAAGTATTCTCTTTTGAAAACCATATTTACCCATACTATTGCAGCCATTTTTTCCTTCAACTACTCGTTAATCATGATTACTCTTTCATGTCGAAAACGATGCTGCAAAGAACAAAAACTAGATAAAGATAAAAATAGAAGAATCACATACACAAATACACACACTTATATATACACGCATATATAAATACATAATAACAACCACATATACAAATTCCTACATACACATATATATGCATACATATATATACACATAGTAGAGTGGCCATACTTGTGCGACAGTGACCATACCCGTCGGCAGACCTTTTTCATGCCCCCCAAAGATTTGGGGGCCATGAAAAGGGTCTCGTCGGGGGCTATGGTCGTCGTCGCACGAGTATGTGTATGTGTATATATATATATATCTGTGTGTGTGTCTAGGTATATATATATATATATATTTGTGTGAGTATATATATGTTTTTAATTTTGTAAACTTATTTTGTGAAGTTTGTATTGTGTATCGAAATTATTAAAGTTTGAAGATGCATTATAGATATAAATGTGTGTAGATGATTATGAGTGTGTAAAACATGATATTCTTGTAAAATATTGACCGTATAAAGTTATTAAACTCCTTACAAAAAGGAGAAGACTAAAACTAAATTTTTAATGACCAAAAACAGGGGGTGCGAATAGAATTTTTCATTTTCTAATTAAAGCAATTTGCTTGTCAAATCAATTGCCTAAAATTGTGCGAATAGCATTCTCCAACCAAAAATGGCATGGACGGAATTTGTCTTTTTTTTTTTTTTTTTTTTGAGAATTTGGGGAAGAATTTACATTTTCATTTCAGTTCCTTATCGCGTCGGAGCCGGCATCAAAGGCTGTGACCTGGTGGTGTTGAGAAGCTGTTACGAGTTCGAATCTTAATGGATAACCTTTCTCGGACAGATTCACTCGAAACCGGTGATTCCCGTCGGCCTGCTTCCTCCACCGGTACCCATGGGCGACGACGAGAAAGACGAAGGATGGCAAACGATCAAACACTGCCTCGACACGCAGCCTCCAAGCTCAGTGGTCTACGTCGCGTTCGGGACCGAGGCAAAGCTGAGTCAACCCGAACTCGCCGAGGTAGCTCTGGGCCTGGAGCTATCGGAGTTGCCATTCTTCTGGGTTCTGAGGCAGGGAGGCGGCGTCTCCGAGTTGCCGGAGGGGTTCGAGGAGAGAACCAAGGGGCGTGGGGTGGTGTGGAAGAGTTGGGCGCCGCAGCTGAAGATATTGAGTCACGACTCGGTGGGTGGGTTGCTGTGCCACTCGGGGTGGAGCTCTGTGGTGGAAGCGGTTCAGTTGGGAAAGCCGCTGGTTCTGTTGACAGGGCTGTCGGACACGGGGCTGGTGGCTAGGGTTTTGGAGGAGAAGAAGATGGCGTACTTGGTGCCCAGAGACGAGCGAGACGGCTGGTTCACCAGAGACTCGGTGGCCGACTCACTCAGGCTGGTGATGGTTGCAGAAGGAGGACAGATTTTCAAGGATAAGGTCCAGGAAATGAAGGGTCTGTTTGGGGACAGGGTTTTACAAGACCAATATGTGGATAACTTGTTGGCCCACTTTAAGGCCCATGCAAGGCGAGCTTCTGGTTCTGGACGACCTAATTAAAATATCAGGAAATCTATTTTGGGTTGTTAATTTCAACTTCTTCAGAGTGAATTTAGTAATTTTATACTTTCGAGTGTTCCCTGTCACAATTGTAAGATAAATATTTTTTTTTTTGTAAACAGAAATAATTTATCTTATAATTGAAAATAATTAAATTTTTACAATAATTGTATTATTTCATTGTACAATAATTCTGCAGATATTGATTGTTTTTTTTTAATAGGATGTTAGAAATTAATTTTTACCTCTAGTAAAACCATTCGACACTACTAATAAAAATCAACATAATTAGATCATAATTAGACTCTCTAAAGTTATAAGATATTTTTTAAAACAAATATCGTCGATCAACTCATCATAAAAATGAGAAGACAAAGAACCCAACTTTTCGTATGAAAAATATTGTCGATCAACTCTTCATATAAATGAGAAGACAAAAAAGAACCCAACTTGAATATGGTGCACAACGACCATTGAATCAGAATGAATTTCAAGAGATCGATCCCCATTGCTCTTGTCATCAATGTAAGTTAATTTGAAGAACTTATGTTGATATGAATTTCAAGAGATCGAGCCCCATTGCTTTTGCCACAAGTATAAGACTTTGGAAATTGAACTATATGTTATTTGTAATAGAGTTTGTATATCATAATGCACACTCATTTTAATCATATCGAACACTTTATTAAATTAAAAAATATAAGAATATTTATGAGTTGAGAATGTGTAATATAGTAAAATTGAGTGTACAATAAAACACATAAGATTTGCTTAGGTATGGATTTTTTTTAATTTTTATTTTATTGAATGATTGAATCTTTAATTAGAAAATAAAAAATAAAGTGTAATTTTTTAATTTTTTGACACTATATTATGAACTAAAAAAATATCGAAAAGATGTTTTAATGCAAAAGATATTACTTTTTTAAACACAACTTTAGAGAATAATTAGTTATAATATTAGAATTGAAAATTAAAAACCATTTTCTAAAACTAAATGGGGCCCATAAATTTTAGTAAAAAAATCATAGCAAGCACCAGCTTAGACAACCCCGAAAAGATTAAATGCTTATAATGTGAACAAAATTTAAACTCATGACTTCTCACTTTTAATATAAAACCAATTATACTACTACACCAAAATTCATATTCCATTGAACTTTAAAATTAACTTAATTAATTTTGTAACTTTTCAAAGTTAGTCACAACACCCATTTCGTTATTAATAATGTTATAATCAGGAGCGAATGTAAGAACAGATCTAGGGGAGGACTGACCCCCTAGATCTATAAGCAATTTCAGCCCTCTTCCCTTAAACGGGCTAAATTTGTCTTACAAATCTATGAGAGAGTTGAAGCTAGCGGGTTGCAGGTCGTGCCTGTCGCCCTAAATTCGTCCCTGGTTATAATCTTAAACTTCAGATATTTACCTCGAAGAATCGCTAAACTTTTATTTAGAATGAGTTTGATTTAGACATTCTTTGAACTTTTTTTTTGCCAAACTTGTCTTTTTTTGAAAAAAATTCACAAGCTAATTTAGTTTTGCTAGTCTAATTTCAGACTTGCGCAACTTGTGATATGTTTGTCACACTACGTTAAAATATTTGAAAGAAGTAGCATTTTTTTAAATAATTTAAAAAATTTATCAATTAACATTCTAATATATTTAATAACAATATTTAATGAACCAATGCGATATTGACACATGGCTTGGAGTTAGTCACCCATTTCTAATCCTTTTTGGCATCAACTTTGCATATTTATAGCTGAGTTTGATTTTGTACACCCCATGTAACTAGGGCAACGTTGTTGTTAGTAGCAAAAGTTTTTACAATTTTTTTTAAAATTTTTTACCGTTCTAAGCTTGTTTACCTGTCCATTGTTTTCCCTCCCTATGCCTCTCTCTCTCCCTTTCTCTCTTTTTCGACTCCCCTTCTCTCAACCCCCCATATCTTTCTTTTACTCAAAAATCAGCAGATCGACTGGGAGAGAGAAACCTACCATTGTTGTCACTGCCCCTGCCAATGCTGCTCGCACTATCATTATCCTGCCCAATGCCGTTCTTCGTACTGTTGTCACTCTTTCTCTCTCCTTCTTTCCATCGCGTCTTCTCCACCTTGCCTGCCCATAAATCAGATTTGACCAAAAATTTAAGATTAGATCTATAGAGATTCGGTCGTTGGATCTTGCTGATTTTTGGTATGTTAGTCGATGGAGATAAGGGTGTTGGGTGGTTGTTTTTGATCACCAAAAATCACTGGCCATAGTGGTTAGTGGTGACTGAAAGTGCATTTTTTTGATCAAAAATTAAAAATTAGACATACGAAAATCTAATTGTAAAATTTGGCGTATTTTTGCGTATGTTAATTCCCTTCACTTGATGTTTCTAATGGTAGGTTTTGATTGTATGAATCTTCATTCGATGACATTTGTTGGATTTTTTTTTTTGGCTTGTGTGTTTGGCTCTTTTATGTTAAAAAACAATATAAAATGGTTAAAAGTTACATTATCAATCTAAGACTTTAGATATGGGGGCAAAATTGGGGTTCCTATAATCAAATCCAGCCTGAAAAATGTATTTTCTTACTATTTTGCGACCAAATACATTCTCATTGCAAAAACCAACTCATTACAACAATATCAATTATATCTTAAAATCATCTCTTATATTTTTGAATCAAAATTCAAACAACATTTCTTAAATAGAAGAAAACATAAGAGATCTTAAGACAAAAGATCTCCTCGACGATCTCCGCGTCAAGGGGATGTGCTAGTTGGTGCTCTCTCAGCAGCGCTTCTGTTAGCTCAAAATCTTCCGAGCCTGCCCCGACAGCAACAAGAAGGTCGTGGAGCTCGATCTCCTAGGCAAAGAAGCTCGGCCTCCCGTTCCCAAAGTCAGCACAACAGAATAAAGATGTCCAAAAAAAAAAAAAAGAAGAAAAGAAAAAATTGTATGAACAAGTACACCCTTACTCGGGACCAGTGTGAAGCTAAAGTTCTTGAGCGGTTGAAGGGAAGGGCAGGAAATAAAGAACCAATGGGACTTATAATCGCCCATATTGGACTTTCTCTTTGCCCTGCCCTAGGGAAGGATAAACTTATAGGTTGAAGGACGAGCTATCAAGTAATACAACCCGTTCAAAAGATTAAGCTCATTCAAAAGATTAAGAAGATATATAGGGGGCAACATGGAACCTAAACCCAGACTCGACGTGCTTGGGGCTAATGGTTATAAAGTCGGTCAAAAGATAGGTTGCGTGGTAGCTCGAAGAAGGTGTAATACCTAAGAAATTCTAAAGGACTCAAGGGCAATTTATCTTGGGGCAAAAATAGAATTTAAGGATAATTTGAGGGTATAACGGTAATTTACTACCGTATGGATTACTGAATCGACTGCCGGGAGTAACCTGGAGTCGAGATGTCAAAGGAAATTGATGTGGCATTAATGAGTACCCCGAGATAGGATTTATGGTGCCGAAAGAAATCGGATCGGGAACAGTTTTCGGTACAGTTAAAAAAGTAGCTGTCAATTAGGCTGTAATATCGAATTGTCATAGATGACTTTTTGGAAGTTAATGGAAGCTTGAGGGGGCTTCGATTTTTCATGAGGAACAACCCTTCAGAGGTTTCAGGGAGAAACGAATGGGTTTAAGGCCAGAACGAAGATTCAGGCCTAAGTACAGTTTTTGAAAATTGCTAGAGGGAGGCCAAAACGAGGTTGTTTCGGAATCCTCAAGGGTCAAAATGATGTTTTAGGACTTGAGGGTCTTAAATGAAATTATGGAAAGTTCAGGGGTTAGTGAAATGGGCTAAAATATAATAGCCGAAAGTAAAGGGGCCAAACTACAAATAATGAAAAGTTGGCCAAAGGAAATCCGACCAGCCACTTTTCCGGTCGGCGACCGCCGAAATGGACCATAGGGTTGTGTGAGGCTTGGTTGGGAGACCAACCTTTGCGAAGGCTGGATCGACAAAGGCCACGGGGGTGGTCGGAAATCGACAAAAAATCGACCAAAGAATTCGACCGATTGGTCGAAGCCTGCAAATGGCTTCCTTGGTCGGAAAGGGTCATTTCCAGGGCCATCTAAGGGAGGTTGAGACTCCTAAGGCATGGTATTAAGTGGCCAAAGGCGTGTGAAGCATCAAAATGGCCTATAAATAGGTGATTCGTGATGGCCGAAAGTTAAGGTTTTTGAAACTTCAAATTAGCTGTGTTTTCGAACAAATTGAGCAATGAGAATAAGGGGCTTTTGAAGCCCATGAGATTTAGAGAATATCTGGAGAGTTAGAGGCATTTTGGTTGAAGTTTCATGGCGATTCGAAGCTCGCCAGAAAAATGAGGCGGGCAGTCTGGCCGAGCGTTCGAGGCCTAGATGGGAGGTCTTCCGGTACTCCTTTGAGGCTCAAACTTGGCCATGAGGATCGATTGGAAGAGAAGAAGAAGATGGCTTGGTTTTTCCAGATCGTCGGTGACCGGAGCGCCAGAGAAGACGACCGGCGCATGCCGGTCACGCGCGGTCTCTCACACGCGCCTACTCGCCCTAGGGGCGTGCGGGCGTGTGGGCCATGGAAAAATTGGAAAAAAATGCTGAAAAATAGAGTAAAATATTTTATGGTGGTTTATGCAAAAAGATTTGAAGTTGGGATTCCCAATGTCTCGGTTTCTGCACCGAAGAGCCTCATTTTGCGTGAAAATGTAATATACGGGTAAGTCCAGTATTTTTTCCTTGAAGTTCATAGCATATGATGAATTATTGTGGAGTTAGATTTGAGAAAATAGTCTCGATATAATTATTGGAGTTTTTAAAAGGAAAAATTAAAGAAAATGGAAGAAAATAGGAAATAAATGAAATATTGAGGATATTTAGTGATTAAATATTATTTTATGATTGAAGAGATCGAGATGATGAGATAGGTGCAACTTTTAAGAGTTGGCACGAGAATCAAGGTCGGGTACGTATATCAAGGTGATGCACGCTTTTCGAGGTGTCTTGATCTTTGGGCAAAAGTGAGTGGTATTCTCACAAGAACTTATATTTATGATATAATTGTTATATGCATGTTATTTATGAATTACAATATTCATTTGTCATATTGCATTGAAAGTCGTGATATTTGTATTGCCCGATATTATTGTCATATTGATATTTGTGCATGGGAAATGGATGTCGCCCCCAGAGTGTAGGCGTAATTCCCCTAGGGCATTGAGGGAATAACGTTAGGCTTATCCTGCAGAGGTTCGAGATTTGCCTAGGATTCCTACCCGAGCTAGTGGGCCTGAGAAGTTACATTAAAGGGTGCAAATGTTGTTCATGTCATTGCATCATGCATTCATATATATGTTTTTGAACCCTCACTAGAAGTTTCATCTTCTAATGGGTTATGCCCTTGGAACATTCAACGTTCCAGTTGAGACTTGCCGTTAGGGCAAGGAGCAGGTTGAGATATGACGGCACGTGAAGGCGTGGTCGATGGATTCAGTAAGAGATTCGAGTATTTTATTTATTCAGAATTGCTTATGTATGTTGAGGTATCATATGATTGCACCTAGGGTGTTAGATGTTATCTCGGAAGATGTGTATCAATGTAATTATGTAATTGAGGATATGATGGTAATATATGGTACGAATTCTTTATGATATAATATAAGTGAATTGTTTATGTACCATATCAGGTTTCGATTATTGCTTCCGCATTGTGAATGATTTGCTGGGGGGTTTCCCTTTGAGATACGACATTTGATGTATGATAAATGTATGAGGAAAGGGATTATGTATGGATACGATGGGCCCCAGCATAATGACACGCCCTTTGATGGGACAGGGTGTTACAGAAGGGACCATCGCTCGAAAGTCCTTTGGGAAGCAGAACTCTCGGGTCTAGGTCTAGGTCCCCAGCTCGCTGAATTTTGTCGTGGATGGGTACCTCCGGAAGACCTCATGTCCTTGGTTTCCCTCAGCGACTTGCTCGCCAATTACTAGAGCAGTTTCTGGGGATGTCTCCTCTACGACCTCCCTAGCTCTTTCTTTTGTTCCTATACATTTCTACCACGACTAAATCTTCAGAGTTCGAGGTGTCATCTTCACCTATAACATAGTTACAACGCTTTTGACCTAATTCCCCTTGAACAGAATTGGACATCTACATTGAAAAAATAAAACAGTCAAGCCGCAGTTCACGGACCAAACCTCGAAGAACAAAAAGCCCTAAAAGTATCCCCTATTTGAAAGGTCACACACTTCTCAACAGGGAGCCGCTTAAGGCACGTCGGGGGATGGGGGGAGGGGTAGAACTACGAGCCCGAAGGCTCGGAGAATGCCTAATGAACCGATTCGAATCGGTACATCAAGAAATTAAAGGAAACTCCGAAGAACGACATTGACAAGATAAAGGAAACCAAATGATTGATGACACTCAACTGACGATGGACTGCCTAACAGAAGAAATAAATGAAAGCCCAGAAGAACATACCTATTGGAGCATTTCTCGCCGGTGTCAGAACTTGAAGGACGCTTGGGTAGTTGTAAGCAAGAAAACTTCAAGAATCTCTAGAAGAGAGGAAAGCAAAAGCAAAAAGTTTTCAAAGTGACGTGAAGAAGAGAATAGAGGGGTTTTTCTCTGCCATTTATAGTATTAGCTCGGATGATCTTAGCTGTCGGATCGAAACGACTAATGGCATGCCCTACGCCCATCAGTTGCACGACGACTAGTGGGCCCTACAATAGTAATCATGCACTATAATAGGGGAACGTGTGCATTCAATGCGCCTTAGACATGGCATGCAGCATGAAACAACGTGATTTAAAGAAATTGGGTAAAAGTCTGACAAGCGAAGTGGCAACTCGTGAAGCCCACTTCCCTCAGCTTATATCAACCCCCAATCCGAAGAACGCACTATGAGATGGGGGGCTAGTGTTATGGGTATTTTTCGAAAAGAGCTAAGCTGGCTGGGCTTTATGAGGAGTTAATTTTTCTAAATCTTAATAAATTTTATCCCTATTTTTTTATCTTATATTAATGTTTAATTTGAATAATTATGCACATTATGTACTATTGTCAGGATGATATGAAGAAATTGACATTAATTTGTCGAGTAATTGAAGATGTTAAAGAGTCAATCGGATGGCTAACGTTACTACTCAAAATCTAGTGCAATTGGGTCAACTATTCAAAGGAGTCCAACCAAAGAAGGCCCAAGCATTTTAATTCCAAAGAAGGTCCAAGCATTTTAATTTCAAGGAAGGTCCAAATCCAACATAAAGAAAACTCAAAACTCAACTTGCAAAAATCTAATTTTTTTATTTTAATATTTATTTTATGAGTGCTTCTTTAGGTGTGTCTTTTAGCTAAAATCTATTTAACTTTAGGTGTGTATTTTAGCTAAAATCCATTTAACTTTAGATGTGTGAGTGCCCATTAGATATAATTATGTCTAGTTGAATAATTGAAATTGTGTGGTTTGTATTGCATCTTGTGAGCTATAAATAGCTCACTTGGTTACATTTGTAAGGGTGATTATTATTCTTGAATCAAAGTTTAGTTGTTTTCTTAGATTTTCTCTTTGAGAATTGCTCTTGTTCTCTCTTCTTTTCTCTATTATCTTCTCTTGTGATCTTACTTTTTTTTTTCTTCTCTCGAATTCTTATGTCATTTATTGTTATTTTATTATCCATAGCCTAAATGGTCGATTAATTTCTGCTATTTTAATTTCTGTCATTTAAATTCTGTTATTTAAATTACATCATTTAAATTCCTATCAATTAACTTTCAAATGAAGATGAATAGCTAAATTTAATCTTGGGTTAAGACAATGACAGTGTCCAATGCCAATGATTCCCAAAGAAAGCTGCGCTTTATATTATATATATTACACATAACTATTCAATTAAATTAATTTAAAATCAAAACGTGGGTTATAATTATAACAAAATTTTACAAAATTAACTATTAATCAGTCGCACGCCGCTAAGATCCAAGTCTAGACTAGGGAACCAAGCGAGCTCCAAGTGAAACATCTAGCTCACTGGCTGACCATTCAGCTTTCATGACAAAAGGATAGTGGGATAACCAGAAGCGGAACCCACTTGCTTTATTCGAGGCAAACCAACCACTTGATAAGGCGGAACCCACTCTCGATTTTATGGAGATGTAGAGGACACTTTGTCCCCCGTGATATCATCCTTCCACTTTCGGATTTTATGCAAATTGTAAACACCTCACACTATAAATATACGTTAAAATCATTGTATAAAATGGAGAGAATAACATACTGTTACTTTGCCAGAAAACTAAAAAATAGTCGTAGACTAGATATCATTCTGGTTAAATCACATAAAAATTTATTTATGTATTTATTCTTCCCTTCCTTTTGTGTTTACATTCTTAGTGCGGGTTCTTGAATTCTGGTCGATCAATTTTGAACGTCAACAATATCTTTATTGAAAATCATTACAGATAAAACTAAAAACTTACCTCCTTGTAGATTGAGGTTGGAATGAGTCCAAGAGATGCCGGAGATGCTGTTGCACGGGCTGGAAAGAGAGAGATGGCCAGAATGAGCCCAAGGGACGCTGGAGGCTCGGTCGGACGGGCATAAGAGAGAGACAAAGATGGCTTTAATGAGAGGAATGGAGGAAGGAGTCGAAGGGGAAAGTGGGAGAATGAGAGAGAGAGAGAAAGCCAGGATGAGAGGAAAAATGTGAGAAAGTGAGAGGTGTGAGAACGAGAGAAAGAGAAAGGAATTTGAATTTGAAAACTTTTGTTATCGTCTTTTTATTAGAAATATTATGGTATCTCTTAGGTGGTGTTGAAAGTGGTATTGATGAGGGCGCAATACTCTTCATTCATTCATTAAACTTAGACATGATATTTTCTCAAATTTCAAGAACACAAGACCCACCAGATCATGTTATTGATACCTCTTAGGTTATACCTTGAATTACACAATCCATCACAAATGACAAAAATATAGCTCGCACCTCACTGCTTTGTCTCATCGTCTCTTATCGTTTTGGATGAGAAGTATTTTAGTCACCCATCTCACTTTCTTAGATAAATAATATTTTAAATATTTTAACTATATTATATAATTTAAGGTATAAGCAATGATATACTAATAGTATTTTTTTAATCGATATACTTTGGGGCAAAAATCAAAAATCACCCCCAAAGTTTTAAGAAACTCCAAGGACACTTGCACTATTGAAAATCTACGTTTTCCACCCTATTGAAAGACTATTGGCGTTAAATGTAACGTTGTGATTGCAAAATTGTCTTTTTGGAAGGAGAAACAAATGGAACACAGTTTTCTTATAATTTTTGAGATTTTTTTAATTTATTTTTGTATTAAATGATTGATATTGTATATTTGATTATTAATTTGTGAGTTTAATTATTGATTTTGTGTATGTGTGTATTTGATTATTGTGCGTATTTAATTATTAATTTTATTTATGCGTATCAGATTATTTTATATATTTAATTATTGATAAGATAAAATATAAATAAGATAAAATATATATAATTATTGTGCGTATTTAATTAGTTTTTGTTTTAGGTTTAAATACTTGTATTTTCTTTCTAAAATATTTACTTTACTACACTTGTTACTAATATATCATTGAATTATTTCTTCGTTACTTGATTTAGTATGTATACTGTCGACGTTCAGAATTGGTCGACTGTGATTCTTTTGGCCCGCCTGGCGCAATGGATCCGAAGAATGTATTCGTGATGTCTGATTTTTGGTCTCCTGAGCCTCGTCTCCGTCCCTGCAAAGTACTCCGAACCTTAAGTTAATAAGCGAGTCTGTGGGGAGTTAAGAGAGAAGAATGTGTAAATTGAAAAAATAATGTCTTACCCTTTCTTACTAGAGCTGGCCCATATATATCGAGGGGTGTTCTTCCTCAAGTGTAGCATGTCTGTCCTAAGAGATGAGACAGAATACCTAGTGCCGGCGAAGGATGTCCATGCTGCAAGAAGGTACCGATGGAACCTTCATTAATATGGATGAGACTAGTCATTAACGGCGAGAAGACTTGTCATTAATGAAGATGGGATTTGAGGCGGACGCGCAGAAATCCAGGCACTGCAATAATGATGTCGTTATGAAAGGACCAAGATGGGACTAACATGGGTTAGCTAGATGGGCCGAGAGTGATGGGCCTGGACCGCATGGCTGGGGGCGGCCCTTGGCCTGTTAACTCGTCAACTCGTCAGGATTTTGGCCTTTTTATCACGCGAACTGGTTGGCTGAGCCGGTAACCAGCGAGATCGCTGGGAGCTCGCCCAGATGACATTGTTCCAGGCCGAGTTTCGGCCATGTGCGAGCTCGCTTTGGGGGTCTCAGCCTGAAGCCTATCAGCTCCTTTGATAGTTGGACCAGCCCAATAAGTTGAGCCCAGCCCTTATAGAGTAGGACGAAAAATACCCGTAACATATACTAAATTTAATTATTTTCTATCAAAATATTTTGATATAATTATAAATTTGTTTACTTGATTTCTTTTTTATTTCTCATTTTTCCATTCTAAATTTTCATGTGCATTGATATTTGGATGTTAAGTATATATTATTCTGAAATTTTATTAATTAATTTTATTTTTTTATTTCACTGATTTTGTTTGTTCTAACTATTTATTATTTTAGTAATTAATTTTCTTTTTTTTATTTTATTAATTTTATTTATTCTAATTATTTATTATTTTAGTCATTCACGTGCGTTACATAGAGTATTTTGGTTAGCCACTAAATTTCAAAATTAATATATGTTAATTTACAAAGTTCTTTGTACTACATTGATTAATTTATATGAGAAAAAATATGAATTTTCAATAGTAAAGGGTGACCTTGCAGTTTCTTAAGGTGTCTTTTTGATTTTTGCCCTATACTTTGTGTTGGTGGACCCCAGTCCACACAAGTATATAGATCATGCAGCATCCGATGTAAATGGCGTCACCACCACTCCTTGCTCTCGGTCGACCCTCCATTTTAGAGTCAGATTACAGCTTCGATTTCCAAGTTTCCAACCATGGCGTCCACGGACGATAAGCTCCACGTCGTCATGTTCCCATGGCTGGCCTTCGGCCACTTCCTTCCTTTCTTAGAGCTCTCCAAGCTCATCGCCCGCAAGGGTCACCGGATCTCCTTTCTCTCCACTCCCAGAAACATAGACCGCCTCCCCAAGCCGCCGGCGGAGCTTTCCCATCTCATCACTTTTGTCAAGCTCCCTCTGCCGCCAGTGGAGAATCTCCCGGAAGATGCAGAGGCCACCACCGACTTGCCCTACGGGAAGATCAAGTACCTGAAGAAGGCCTACGATGAACTCCAGCGACCCGTCGCAGCGTTTCTGCAAGACGCCGCGCCCGACTGGGTCATCTTCGATTTTGCGCCGTTTTGGTTGGGGCCTGTCGCCGCGAAACTCGGGATCTCGAGTGCGTTCTTCAGTCTATACCTGGCTTCCTCGGTTTGCTTCATGAATCCGATCCCGGGAACTGCCGAAGACGGTCGTATGACGCCAGAAGACTTCACCGTTCCGCCCAAATCGGTCCCCTTCAAATCCACCGTCGCATTTCGTTTGTTTGAGGTAAAGCGCATCTTCGACGACGTCACCGGAGAGGATGACCTTGTTCCAGGTATACGTAAAAGGAGAATCTTACTAGCACAATCGTTTAGATAATTGATTTGACAGTGATGCTTCAATTACAAATTTATCCCCTATTTCGATTATAAATTTACCCCTAATTTGCTGCCTAATTTCTCATGTTTCTTCCTCATACTCTCTCTCTCTCTCTCTCTCTCATCCATCGTTTTTCATCGCAGTTGAGCCACTGCCATCAATGTTTCTGCTCACCATTCATCATTACTGACACCTCCATCTCTTTTCTCTCTCTCTCTTTGTGGGTCTTTCATTATTGCCGACAATTTCTCTCTATTCGTTGTCGTTTGCTAAAGATGTATATTCTATCTAAATCTAAATATAAGCATATTAAATATATAAATTACACAAAAAATTACATATATATATAAATATACATAAATATATTTTTTAAATAAATCTATAAACTGCAAATATATTATATAAAATTATCTAAATTAAATTAAACTCATTTTTGTAACTTTTAAAAATTTTGACTTGTAACATGTAAAACTTTTAAGAGTTGGCTTTCTATTTTTTAAAAAATTATTTTGTAATTTTATAATTATCTTATATTCATCGTAATATAATTATATTTATTTATTCTCTTTATTGTTCATGCAAAATATAAAATTTTATATATTTTGTAATTATCTTATATATAAATAATTATATACTTTTATGTTATTATTTATTTATATTACTTAAAATAAAAAATAAAAAATTATACGTAAAGTTGCATCAAACTACTAGTGTATACTTTTACTTAAAAATATATATATTTAACCTGAAATTATATATAAATATACTTTCAATAAATATATTATATATTTATATGTGTTAGTTTAAGTTTTTAAAAATTATAAATAAAATAGTTTATTCACACAATCATTTAAGTATTTTTATGATTTATGATAGGTTAAAGATGTGTATTTTTTGTTAAAAATTTTAAAAATATTAAGTACAATATAATAAATAATAATAATAAATATAAAAAATAAATATACATTATCCAATTAGGACGATTGGGAACAGTGGCGCACGATCATGAAAATAAGAAGAGACAGAGAGAGAGAGATGGATTGGGAATAGTGGCGCACGATAGTGAGATTGAGAAAAGAGAGAAGGAGATGGAGGCATCAGCGGTGGTTGGAACAAGGACCAAAAGTGTTGATGGCGGCCGCTTAACTACGACGGCTACGACGAAGGCGAACTACGTCAGTAAGAGAGAGAAAAAATGAAAATGGGTAGCAAATTGGGGTAAATTTGTAATTGAAATAGAGGATAAATTTTGTAATGAAAGCAAATTGTCAAACCAAAAATGGCATCGACGGAATTTGTCTTTTTTTTTGAGAATGTGTGGAAGAAATTAAATTTTCGTTTCAGTTCGTTATCGCGTCGGAGCCGGCATCAAAGGCTGCGACCTGGTGGTGTTGAGAAGCTGTTACGAGTTCGAATCTGAATGGATAACCTTCCTCGGACAGATTCATTCGAAACCGGTGATTCCTGTCGGCCTGCTTCCTCCACCGGTACCCATGGGCGACGACGGGAAGGACAAGGGATGGCAAACGGTCAAACAGTGGCTCGACACGAAGCCTCCAGGCTCAGTGGTCTACGTCGCGCTAGGGACCGAGGCAAAGCTGAGTCAACCCGAACTCGCCGAGTTAGCTCTGGGCCTGGAGCTATCGGAGTTGCCATTCTTCTGGGTTCTGAATTCGCAGGGAGGTGGCGTCTCCGAGTTGCCGGAGGGGTTCGAGGAGAGAACCAAGGGGCGTGGGGTGGTGTGGAGGAGTTGGGCGCCGCAGCTGAAGATATTGAGTCACGACTCGGTGGGTGGGTTGCTGTGCCACTCGGGATGGAGCTCGGTAGTGGAAGCGGTTCAGTTGGGAAAGCCGCTGGTTCTGTTGACGGGGCTGTCGGACACGGGTCTGGTGGCTAGGGTTTTGGAGGAGAAGAAGATGGCGTACTCGGTGCCCAGAGACGAGCGAGACGGCTGGTTCACCAGAGACTCGGTGGCCGACTCACTCAGGCTGGTGATGGTTGCAGAAGGAGGACAGATTTTCAAGGACAAGGTCCGGGAAATGAAGGGTCTGTTTGGGGACAGGGTTTTACAAGACCAATATGTGGATAACTTGTTGGCCCACTTTAAGGCCCATACAAGGCGAGCTTCTGGTTCTGGACGACCTAATTAAAATATCAGGAAATCTATTTTGGGTTGTTAATTTCAACTTCTTCAGAGTGAATTTAGTAATTTTGTACTTTCGAGTGTTCCCTGTCACAATTGTAAGATGAACATTTTTTATTTATAAGTAGAAATAATTTATCTTATAATTGAAAATAATTAAATTTTTACAATAATTGTATTATTTCATTGTACTTTAATTCTGCAGATATTGATTGTTTTTTCTTAATAGGATGTTAGAAATTAATTTTTACCTCTAGTAAAACCATTCGACACTACTAATAAAAATCAACATAATTAGATCATAATTAGACTCTCTAAAGTTATAAGATATTGAGCACAATCATTATTTTTTAAAAAAAATATCGTCGATCAATTCATCATAAAAACAAGAAGACAAAGAAGAACCCAACTTTTCTTATGAAAAATATTGTCGATCAACTCTTCATATAAATGAGAAGACAAAAAAGAACCCAACTTGAACAACTTGAACATGGTGCATGACGACTATTGAATCAGAATGAATTTCAACAGATTGAGCTCCATTGCTCTTGTCATCGATGTAATTTAATTTGAAGAACTTACGTTGATATGAATTTCAAGAGATCGAGCTCCATTGCTTTTGGCACAAGTATATGATTTCGAAAAATGAACTATATGTTATTTGTAATAGAGTTTGTATATCATAATGCACACTCATTTTAATTATATCGAACACTTTATTAAATTAAAAAATATAAGAATATTTATGAGTTGAGAATGTGTAATATAGTAAAATTGAGTGTACAATAAAACACATAAGATTTGCTTAGGTATGGATTTTTTTAATTTTTATTTTATTGAATGATTGAATCTCTAATTAGAAAATAAAAACAAATCTAATTTTTTAATTTTTTGACACTATATTATGAACTAAAAAAATATCAAAAAGATGTTTTAAAGTTAAAGATATTACTTTTTTTAAACACAACTTTAGAGAATAATTAGTTATTAAATTAGAATTGAAAATTTAAAACTATTTTCTAAAACTAAATGGGGCCCATAAAGTTTAGTTAAAAAATCATAACAAGCACCAGCTTAGACAACCCCGAAAAGATTAAATGCTTATAATGTGAACAAAATTTAAACTCATGACTTCTCACTTTTAATATAAAACCAATTATACTACTACACCAAAATTCATATTCCATTGAACTTTAAAATTAACTTAATTAATTTTTTCCCTTTTCAAAGTTAGTCACAACACCCATTTCGTTATTAATAATGTTATAATCAGGAGCGGATCTAAGAACAGATCTAGGGGAGGACTGACCCCTAGATCTATAAGCAATTTCAGCCTTCTTCCCTTAAACGGACCAAATTTGTCTTACAAATCTAGGAGAGAGCTGAAGCTGGGGGCTGCAACCCGTGTCTGTCACCCTAAATTCGCTCGTAGTTATAATCTTAAATTTCAAATATTTATCCTAAAGAACCGCTAAACTTTTAATTAGAATGTGTTTGATTTAGACATTCTTTGAACTTCTTTTTTTTTGGGCCGAACTTGTCTTTTTTTGAAAAAAATTCACAAGCTAATTTAGTTTTGCTAGTCCAATTTCAGACTTGCTCAACTTGTGATATGTTTGTCACACTACGTTAAAATATTTGAAAGAAGTAGTATTTTTTTAAATAATTTAAAAAATTTATCAATTAACATTCTAATATATTTAATAAAAATATTTAATGGACCAATGAGATAATGACACATGGCTTAGAGTTAGTCACCCATTTCTGATCCTTTTTGGCATCAACTTTGCATATTTATAGCTGGGTTTGATTTTGTACACCCTATGTAACTGGGGCAACGTTGCCGTTAGTAGCAAAAGTTTTTACAATTATTTTTAAAGTTTTTAACCTTTCTAAGCCTGTTTACCTGCCCATTGTTCCTCCCCTTCCCCCTCCTCCTTTCTGGACTCTTCCTCTCTCAACCCCCCCCCCATCACTTTCTTTCACCCAAAAATCAGCAGATCTGTTGGGAGAGAGAAACCTACCATTGTTGTCACTGCCCCCGCCAACGCTGCCCGCACTATCATTATCCCGACAAATGCCGTTCGTACCCTTAGGTCGCTCCAATCCTACCTGTTGTTTGTGGCCCCCATCCGCTGGCCACGGAAACCCTCCATTGTCGTACGTTGCTCCAACAATCGTTGCTTGCACCGTTGTCGCTCTAGCCACGACCGTTCTTACCGTCATCACTCTCTCTCTTTCTTTTCATCGCATCTCCTCCACTTTGCCCACCCAAAAATCAGATTTGACCGAAAATTTAAGGTTAGATCTATAGAAATTCAACCATTAAATTTTACTAATTTTTTGATATGTTTATTGATGGAGATAAAGGTGTCGGGTGGTTGTCTTTAATCACCAAAAATCACTGGCCATAGTAGTCAGTGGTGACTGATAGTACATTTTTTTGATAAAAAATTAAAAATTAGATATACGAGAATCTAACGATAAAATTTGGTCTATTTTTGCGTATATTAATTCCTTTCACTTGATGTTTCTAATGGTAGGTTTTAATTGTGTGAATCTTCATCCAGTGACATTTGTTGAATTTTTTTTTTTGGCTTGAGTGTTTGGCTCTTTTATGTTAAAAAAGTGTAAAATGGTTAAGAGTTATATTATCAATCTAAGACTTTAGATATGGGGGCAAAATTGGGGTTCCTATAATCAAATCCAGCCTGAAAAATGTATTTTCTTACTATTTTGTGACCAGATACATTCTCATTGCAAATACCACCTCACTACAACAGTATCAATTATATCTTAAAATCATCTCTTACATTTTTGTATCAAAATTCAAACAACATTTCTTGAATAGAAGAAGACATAAGAGATCTTAAGACAAAAGATCTCCTCGACGATCTTCACATCAAGGGGAGGTGTTAGTTGGTGCTCCCTCAGCAGCGCGTCTGTTAGCTTAAAATCTTTCGAGCCTGCCTCGGCAACAACAAAAAGGTCAAGGACCTCGATCTCCTCGGCAAACAAGCTCGACCTCCCGCTCCCAAAGTCTGCACAATAGAATAAAGATGTCAAAAAAAGAAAAAAGAAGAAGAAGAAATTGTACGAGCAAGTGCACCCTTACCCAGAACCAATGTGAAGCTAAAGTTCTTGAGCGGTTAAAGGGAATGGCAAGAAATAAAGAACCAATGGGACTTATAATCGTCCATATTGGACTTCTTCTTTGTCCTACACTAGGGAATGATAGACTTATAGGTTGAAGGACGAGCTGTCAAGTAATATAACCTGTTCAAAAGATTAAGCTCGTTCAAAAGATTAAGAAGATAAGGGGCAACATGGAACTTAAACCAAGACTCGAGGTGCTGGGGGCTAATGGTTATAAAGTCGGCTGGAGGATAGGCTGCGTGGTAGCTTAGAGAATGGACCCTTACTCGGAAGTCCTTTGGGAAGCAAAACTCTCAGGTCCAGGTCCCCAACTTGCGAAATTTTGTCCCTCAGCGACTTGCTCGCCAATGATAAGAGCAGTTTCTAGGGATGTCTCCTCTGCGACCTTCCTAATTCGCAAGCTCTTTCTTTTGTTCCTATGCATTTCTACCACAACTCAATCTTCAGAGTTCGAGGTGTCGTCTTCACCTATAACATAGTTGCGACGCTTTTGACCTAATTCCCCTTGAACAAAATTGGACATCTACATTGAAAAATAAAACAGTCAAGCTGCAGTTCATGGACCAAACCTCGAAGAACAAAAAGCCCTAAAAGTATCCCCTATTTGAAAGGTCACACACTTCTCAACAGGGAGCCGCCTAAGGCACGTCGAGGGAGGGGGGAGGGGTAGAACTACGAGCCCCAAGGCTCAGAGAATGCCTAATGAACCGATTCGATTTGATACATCAAGAAATGAAAGGAGACTCCGAAGAATGACATTGATAGGATAAAGGAAACCAGAGGACTGATGACACTCAACCGACGATGGATTGCCTAACAGAAGAAAGAAATGAAAGCCAAGAAGAACATACCTATCGGAGCATTTCTTGTCGGTGTTGGAACTTGAAGGATGTTCAGGCCGGTCGTAGGCAAGAAAACTTCGAGAATCTCTCCAGAGAGGAAAGCGAGAGCAAAAAGTTTTCAAAGTAAGTGAAGAAAAGAATAAAGGGGTTTTTCTCTACCATTTATAGTATTAGCTCGGATGATCTCAATCGTCGGATCGAAACGACTAATGGCATGCCTCGGGCCCATTAGTTGCAGGATGACTAGTTGGCCCCACGACAGTAATCATGCACTATTATAGGGGAACGTCAGCATTAAATGCTCCTTAGACATGGCATGCAGCAAGAAACAACATGATTTGAAGAAATTGGGCAAAAGTCTGACAAGCGGATTGGCAACTCTCGAAGCCCACTTCCCTCAGCTTATATCAACCCCCAGTCCGAAGATCGCACTGCGAGCTGGGGGGTTAGTGTTATGAATATTTTTCGAAAAGAGCTAAGCGGGCTGGGCTCGACTAGTAGACTGGCTTAATCTCTTAAAACCAAACAGGTCCAAGGCTGAGGCCCTCAGAACAAGGTCGCACGCTGCTAAGATCCGAGCTCAGACTAAAGAACCAAGCGAGCTCCCAGTGAAGCATCTAGCTCGCTGGCCGACCATTCAGCTTGCACGACAAAATGATCGTGGGATAACCAGAGGCGGAGTCCATTTGCTTTATTCGAGGCAAACCAACCACTTGATAAGGCGGAACCGACTCTCGATTTTATAGAAGTGAAGAGGACACTTTATCCCTTGTGATATCATTCTTCCACTTTCAGATTTTATGCAAATTGTAAACACCTCACACTATAAATATGGGTTAAAATCATTGTATAGAGGGAGAGAATAACATACTGTTACTTTGCCGGAAAAACTAGGAAATAGTCGTAGACTAGACATCATTCTGACCGAATTACGTAAAAGTTTATTTGTATATTTATTCTTCCCTTCCTTTTGTGTTTACATTCTTAGCGCGGGTTCTCGAATTCCGATCAACCAATTCTGAACGTCGACGATAGCTTTGCTGAAAATCATTATAGATAAAACTAAAAACTTACCTCCTTGTAAATCGAGGTTGGAATGCGTCAAAGAGATCCCGAAGATACTGTTGCACAAGCTGGAGAGAGAGAGATGGCCAAAATGAGCCCAAGGGATGCTGGAGGCTCTGTTGGACGAGCATGAGAGAGAGACAGAGATGGCTTGAACGAGAGGAAGGGAGGAAGGAGTTGAAGGGGAAAGTGGGAGAGTGAGAAATAGAGAAGGCCAGAATGAGAGGAAAAATGTGAGAAAGTGAGAGGTGTGAGAATGAGAGAGAGAAAGGAATTTGAATTTGAAAACTTTTGTTATCACATTTTTATTGATAGTATTGCGATATCTCTTAGGTGGTGTTGAAGATGGTATTGATGAGCCACCAGATCATGTTATTGGTAACTCTTGGGTTACACCTTGAACTACACAATCTATCACAAATGACAAAAATATAACTCACATCTCACTGCTTCGTCTCACTGTCTCTCATCGTTTTGGGTGAGAAGTATTTTAGTCACGCATCTCACCGTCTAAGATAAAAAATATTTTAACTATATTATATAATTTATGGTATAAGTAAAGATATACTAATAGCATTTTTTTAATCAGTATACTTTGTATTGGTGGACCCCAGTCCACACCAGTATATGGATCATGCAGCATGCGATGTAAGTGGCGTCACCACCACTCCTTGCTCCCGGTCGACCCTCCATTTTAGAGCCAGATTACAGCTTCGATTTCCAAGTTTCCAACCATGGCGTCCACGGGCGATAAGCTCCACGTCGTCATGTTCCCATGGCTGGCCTTCGGCCACTTCCTTCCTTTCTTAGAGCTCTCCAAGCTCATCGCCCGCAAGGGTCACCGGATCTCCTTCCTCTCCACTCCCAGAAACATCGACCGCCTCCCCAAGCCGCCGGCGGAGCTTTCCCATCTCATCATTTTCGTCAAGCTCCATCTGCCGCCAGTGGAGAATCTCCCGGAAGATGCAGAGGCCACCACCGACTTGCCCTACGGGAAGATCAAGTACCTGAAGAAGGCCTACGATGAACTCCAGCGACCCGTCGCAGAGTTTCTGCAAGACGCCGCGCCCGACTGGGTCATCTTCGATTTTGCGCCGTTTTGGCTGGGGCCTATCGCCGCGAAACTTGGGATCTCGAGTGCGTTCTTCAGTATATACCTGGCTTCCATGGTTTGCTTCTCGAATCCGGTCCCGGGAACGGTCGAAGACGGTCGTACGACGCCGGAGGACTTCACCGTTCCTCCCAAATCGGTCCCCTTCAAATCCACCGTCGCATTTCGTTTGTTCGAGGTAAAGCGTGTCTTCGACGACGTCACCGGAGAGGATGACCATGTTTCAGGTATACCTAAAATGGCGTCGACGGAATTTTTCTTTTTTTTCTTTTTTTGATTGTGTGGAAGAATTTACATTTTCGTTTTAGCTCGTTATCGCATCGGAGCCGGCATCGAAGGCTGCGACCTGGTGGTGTTGAGAAGCTGTTACGAGTTCGAATCTGAATGGATAACCTTTCTCGGACAGATTCACTCGAAACCGGTGATTCCCGTCGGCCTGTTTCCTCCACCGGTACCCATGGGCGACGACGAGAAAGACAAAGGATGGCAAACAATCAAACACTGGCTCGACACGCAGCCTCCAGGCTCAGTGGTCTACGTCGCGTTCGGGACCGAGGCAAAGCTGAGTCAACCCGAACTCGTCGAGTTAGCTGTGGGCCTGGAGCTATCGGAGTTGCCATTCTTCTGGGTTCTGAATTCGCAGGGAGGCGGCGTCTCCGAGTTGCCGGAGGGGTTCGAGGAGAGAACCAAGGGGCATGGGGTGGTGTGGAAGAGTTGGGCGCCGCAGCTGAAGATACTGAGTCACGACTCGGTGGGTGGGTTCCTGTGCCACTCGGGGTGGAGCTCGGTTGTGGAAGCGGTTCAGTTGGGAAAGCCGCTGGTTCTGTTGACGGGGCTGTCGGACACGGGGCTTGTGGCTAGGGTTTTGGAGGAGAAGAAGATGGCGTACTCGGTGCCGAGAGACGAGCGAGACGGCTGGTTCACCAGAGACTCGGTGGCCGACTCACTCAGGCTGGTGATGGTTGCAGAAGGAGGACAGATTTTCAAGGATAAGGTCCGGGAAATGAAGGGTCTGGTTGGGGACAGGGTTTTACAAGACCAATATGTGGATAACTTGTTGGCCCACTTTAAGGCCCATACAAGGCGAGCTTCTGGTTCTGGATGACCTAATTAAAATATCAGGAAATCTATTTTGGGTTGTTAATTTCAACTTCTTCAGAGTGAATTTAGTAATTTTGTACTTTCGAGTGTTCCCTGTCACAATTGTAAGATAAATATTTTTGTTTTGTAAACAGAAATAATTTATTTTATAATTGAAAATAATTAAATTTTTACAATAATTGTATTATTTCATTGTACAATAATTCTGCAGATATTGATTGTTTTTTTTTAATAGGATGTTAGAAATTAATTTTTACCTCTAGTAAAACCATTCGACACTACTAATAAAAATCAACATAATTAGATCATAATTAGACTCTCTAAAGTTATAAGATACCGAGCACAACCATGATTATTTAAAAAAAATATCATCAATCAATTCATCAAAAAAACAAGAAGACAAAGAAGAACCCAACTTTTCTTATGAAAAATATTGTCGATCAACCCTTCATATAAATGAGAAGACAAAAAAGAACCCAACTTGAACATGGTGCACAACAACCATTAAATCAGAATGAATTTCAAGAGATCGAGCCCCATTGCTCTTGTCATCGATGTAAGTTAATTTGAAGAGATCGAGCCCCATTTCTTTTGCCACAAGTATAAGACTTTGGAAAATGAACTATATGTTATTTGTAATAGAGTTTGTATATCATGATGCACGGTCATTTTAATCGTATCGAACACTTTATTAAATTAAAAAATATAAGAATATTTATGAGTTGAGAATGTGTAATATAGTAAAATTGAGTGTACAATAAAACACATAAGATTTTCTTAGGTATGGATTTTTTTTAATTTTTATTTTATTGAATGATTGAATCTCTAATTAAAAAATAAAAACAAATCTAATTTTTTAATTTTTTGACACTATATTATGAACTAAAAAAATATCGAAAAGATGTTTTAAAGTTAAAGATATTACTTTTTTAAACACAACTTTAGAGAATAATTAGTTATAAAATTAGAATTGGAAATTTAAAACTATTTTCTAAAACTAAATGGGGCCCATAAATTTTAGTTAAAAAATCATAGCAAGCACCAGCTTAGACAACCCCGAAAAGATTAAATGCTTATAATGTGAACAAAATTTAAACTCATGACTTCTCACTTTTAATATAAAACCAATTATACTACTACACCAAAATTCATATTCCATTGAACTTTAAAATTAACTTAATTAATTTTTTCAATTTTCAAAGTTAGTCACAACACCCATTTCGTTATTAATAATGTTATAATCAGGAGCGGATCTAATAACAGATTTAGGGGAGGACTGACCCCTAGATCTATAAGTAATTTTAGTCTTCTTCCCCTAAACAGACCAAATTTATCTTACAAATCTAGGAGAGAGCTGAAAGTAGGGGCTATAACCAGTGCCTGTTGCCCTAAATTCACACGTAATTATAATCTTAAACTTCAGATATTTATCCTGAAGAACCGCTAAACTTTTATTTAGAATGTGTTTGATTTAGACATTCTTTGAACTTTTTTTTTTGCCAAACTTGTCTTGTTTTGAAAAAAATTCACAAGCTAATTTAGTTTTGCTAGTCCAATTTCAGACTTGCCTAACTTGTGATATGTTTGTCACACTACGTTAAAATATTTGAAAGAAGTAGTATTTTTTTAAATAATTTAAAAAATTTATCAATTAATATTTTAATATATTTAATAAAAATATTTAATGAACCAATGAGATATTGACACATGGCTTAGAGTTAGTCACCCATTTCTGATCCTTTTTGGCATCAACTTTGCATATTTATAACTGAGTTTGATTTTGTACACCCCATGTAACTGGGGCAACGTTGTCGTTAGTAGCAAAAGTTTTTACAATTTTTTTTAAATTTTTTTACCTTTCTAAGCCTGTTTACCTGTCCATTGTTTTCCCCCCCAATGCCCCTCTATCTCTCCCTTTCTCTCTTTCTCTCGGGTGCGATTTTGTTCACCCTTTTTAACAGAGGTGATGTTCACCCTCGCACTTTTTGTGAGAGTGAAAAAAGTAACAAAACGGTATAAATATTTGTATGCCATTCTGTTACTTTTTTCACCCTCACAAAAAGTGTAAGGGTGATGTTCGCCCCCATTAAAAGGGGTGAACAAAATTGCACTCCTTTCTAGACTCCCTATTTCTCAACCCCCATCTCTTTCTCTTACCCAAAAATCAGCAGGTCGGCTTGGAGAGAGAAACCTATCGTTGTTGTCACTGCCCCCGCCAACACTGCTCGTACTATCATTATCTAAGCCAATGCCATTCGTACCCTTAGATCGCTCCAATCCCACCTGTTGTTTGTGGCCCCCATCCGCTAGCCACAAAAACCCCCTATCGCCATACGTTGCTCCAGCAATTGTCGCTTGCACCGCCGTCGCTCTAGCCACCACCGTTCGTACCGGTGTCACTCCCTTTCTTTCTTTCCATCGCATCTCCTCCATCATGCCTGCCCATAAATCGGATTTGACAAAAAATTTAAGGTTAGATCTATGGAGATTCGGTCTTGGATCTTGCTGATTTTTTGGTACGTGAGTCGATGGAGATAAGGGTGTCGGGTGGTTGTGTAATATCCCATTTCGGCGTAAGGTTGCCACGTCATTTAAGTAAGGTTTAAATATAAAAAATTAAGCTTGATAGCAAAATAAATCGCCGAATCAACTGGAGGGAGTGCCCCAGAGTGTAATTGGCTAAGAAAAATGGCATGGTCTCGATGAGCGTTCTGAGGCAAGATTTATGGAAGTAAAAGAAATCGGAATTGAGACGGTTTTCGGTACAGCTAAAATGCAGCTTTGGATCAGGCTGAAATACCGAATTATCGCATGGGTCGTCCGGGAATTCAACAGAAGCCTGAGGGGGCTCCGATTTTGCGTAACGATAAACCCTTAGGTGGTTTCAGAATGAATCAAAGGCCCGGTGGAGACCCGGGAGCGAAATCAATTTTATTGAGTAAACTTGAAGTTATTAATTTTAGGTTTAAAGCATCGTAATACAAATTAATTTAAGAGTGAGGGGTGTATTTGCAGTTTAAGATTTCTCAAGTGTAATTAAGTTTAATTAGGAGGATTAAATATGTATATTTTTATTATTAAATTAGTATAATATATATGTATAGAGTGTGTTATGCGCGTGTGAAGCAGGGGAAGCACAAAATGGCTGTCTCTGCGCATGCAGAGCCGGCCCTGGGCCAGGGCTACCAGGGCCACAGCCCAGGGTCAGGGCTACCAGGGCCACAGCCCAGGGCCCACAAGTGAGGAGGCACAATTTTTTTTAAATTTATGTATATATGTGTATAAAAAATTAAAAAAAAATTAATAAAAGAAGTTGTCACTTGTACCCTGTCAAAAAGAAGATTTCATTGCTACTTTTATTTTGTTGGTACATGTGATGATTGTTTTTACTTCGATTAATTGTGGAGGATAAAAGTAGGGGTGTCAATGGTTCAGATTGGTCTGGTTCTATAAGAATTAATAAAAAAAGTTGCCACATGTACCTAGTCAAAAGAAGATTTCATTGCTATTTTTATCTTGTTGGTACATGTGATCATTATTTTTACTTCGATTAATTGTGGAGGAAAAAAGTAGGGGTGTCAATAGTTCGGATTGGTCCGATTCTATAAGAATCTAGTAACTGAACCATTTTTAAAGGTTCCGAAAAAATAAGAACCGTGACTGAACCATTACATATATAAAACCAAGCCATGACCAATCCGTCACACCGAACCGATTTCGGTTATATCCAATTAAAATTTAACTTCTAAATATTTTCGTAAAATATAAAATTATAAACAAATTTGTTAATTAAAATAAACCCATAACTTCATTAATGCTTCAAGTCTTAAAGTAAAAGTAGAACAAAATAATTCATAGACTATCTCATCAAATGAGATTACATCGACCATTTAGTATAGCAATAGCACATAAAAGCTTAGAAATAAAAGAGTTCATGAATCTCGCTAGTTTCCTAAAAAGTGATATTATTTATGCATATGTATATATATACTCAAAAAATTATGATATATATAAGTATAATATCGGTTCTGTTTTGGTTCGAACAATAATTTGAAAAAAAAAACCAATAACTAAACTAAATATATTGGTTCTTAATTTTTTAAAATCAGAATCTAAGCATTGAACCAATCCAAAAGGCATCGTTCGGTCCGATTTGGTCCAGTTAATCGGTTTTTGGATATTTTTTGACAACCTTAGATGAAAGAAAGATTGATCAAATCAAGAAATGCTTATGAAGATTCAGGAGAAAGTATGTAGAATCAAATATGTTGTTTTCATTTTTTAATGCAATATTTACAATGCAAGGTACTATTTTTCCTTCATTTGGAATTTTGTCCTATTAGATTTTTCTCAAATAAGGTTTTAATGAGGCCTCAAATTATTTTTTCTTATCTTTTGCAAATTTTTATAATTTTAATAAATTAATTAATTAATAATTTTAATTTTTTTATTTAATTTAATTTATATAAAGGGCAAATTTAAAAAAAGTTGCCCCGGGCCTCCAAAAACTCAGGACCGGCTCTGTGCGCATGGTGGAGGCAAATTCGGCAGCATGGATTTTGGGTTGAGAGCTTGGGCAGAGGTTGTCGAGAGGGAGAGTGATGCGCAAGATTCCGTTTATGTATATATATATTGAGAGAGAGAGAGAAAGAGAGGAAGGGAAGCCATGGCCGAATCGGCCATGGCAGTGACCTCTCAAGAGCTTGAGGTAGTGAGGCTGAGGGAGAGAGAAAGAGCAAGATCGAGGGTGCGAGAGGGAGAAGCCGAGAACGCGAGAGAGGGGCTGGCCGAAGGCTGGCCGTTTGCGGCCGCGGCTAATAGGAACCAACCATGGCCGCAGCTTGCGGCCATGGCAGCGAGCAGGCCGCGAGGTCGGGCCATGGCGGACGCAGGGGCCGTGTGAACAGCCTGCGATGGCGCGCGAAGCAGCAGCGAGCACGCGACGATGGCAGTTGGCGGCGGTGGCGCGAAGGCTGACCGCGGCGG
Organism: Diospyros kaki; assembly: GCA_036245055.1. Classification (NCBI taxonomy): domain Eukaryota; kingdom Viridiplantae; phylum Streptophyta; class Magnoliopsida; order Ericales; family Ebenaceae; genus Diospyros; species Diospyros kaki. Next base: position 41,445,364 of record BSEG01000016.1, read on the forward strand.
AGCTGGCCGAGTTGGGCAGCAAGCGCGCATGGCAGTGCGCGTTGCAAGAGCCACGGTGGGGTGAAAAGAAAAAAGAACAAGAAGAAGAAGAAGAAGGAGAAGGAGAAGGAGAAGAAGAAGAAGAAAGAAGAAAGAAAAGAAAAAAGAAAGAAAAGAAATGGGCATGGAGGTTTCGGAAGTTGCAGAAGCGGGGGAGGAAGAAGGTAGGAGATGAAGTGAAGAAAGAATAAGAAAAAAAGAGAAAAAGAAAGAAAATAAAAAGAAGAAAAAAGAAAAGAAAATTGGAAAAATGCTGAAAAATCCTAGAAAAATGTTGAAAAATAGGAAATGAAGATATATTAATGTTCCGGAGACTTTGGTAAAAAAAATGGTTCGGGCACGCATTTCGAGGTAGTGCATGAAAATCGAGGCGATGCACAAAAAATCGAGATATCGCATAAAAAAATTGATGTGGCGTGCAAATAGCGAAGTAGGATGTAAGAATCAAGGTCGGGCATGAGAATCGAGGCAAGACTCAGGGATCAAGGTTATGCACGTAAATCGAGACGATGCACAAAAATTGAGAGGTCGTACAAAAATTGAGATTAATGCACAGGAAGCGCATGGGAATCGAGGCGGTATGCGAGAATTGAGGACTTGTGCGACAATCGAGGTCGGTCATGCATTTCGAGGTCAGGGCGCACATGCCGAGGCAGCCCGAAAGGCTAAGTTAAGGTAAGTAAAAAGTCCCTAGAAATTTTAGTAAATTGAGATAATTATTTTAGGAATTGCTATTGAGAAATAATTTGAGGAAAATAATTGAGTAATGCTTAGTTTAGATTATTTAGGGATTATTTATTATTAGAAATTATCTATTATTTATTTATGAATTATTTACTTATGAATTATTTATTGAGAAGAATGTTTAAGGAATTATTGATGAATAATTAGTTTGAATTATTGAGGAATTATTATTTAGAAATTATTTAATAAAGAATTAATTAGTGAGAAAAATAAGAAAAATAGAGGAAAGTTATAAGGAAATTATGAAAAATAGATTATTGATATTATTGAACGAATATGATGGTAAGGGTATGTTGAGGAGTCGAATTGAGTTTGTTAGAAGTCTGGCACGAGAATCGAAATATCATGAGATGCATGAGAGGTAAGTGGGACTTACCAAAATGCTTTTAGATTTTATGAGAAATGCTTCGTATGAAAGGGGTTTAACCTCCAAACTTTATTTTAAGAAAATAATTTATAATGTTGTCATGTCTTGATGTGATTATGCCATGTAGATTGTATTTACATGTATTGATGTTGAAATGTGCATACATTCACAATGATATTATTGATCATGCATCGCATAAAAGGCTTGGGATTATGAACTAGCACCACTGCTCTACCAAGTGTGCATACACATCGGTCCAGGAAAGAGACTGTAAAAATGAGGAGCAGCAGTTGGGTGCGGTTGACTCAAGTCGAAAACTACGAGTACATTTTGCATATTGCATTCATGCACGAAAATGAGTTTTGTACCGCTTACTTAGATGGTTCATCATCTAATTGGGCTTTACCCCTGGAATATTCAAACGTTCCAGATGGAGATTGTAGTATGTATGAAGATGAATGAGGCATGAAATGGCACTTAGCTAAGTGCATGATGAATGAATGATGAGGTGAATGATGTAATGTAACCCATGTGTTTAAGTCCTGCTACTTTGAAATCTGAACGATTTGAAAGTCCATGATGTAAGGTATGAGTTATGATTGATGTATGAAGAATGATGATGTAACCTTATGGTTAATGATGACGATGTATAAACCCTAGTTAGGGTTAATATTAGATGAGAACGTATGTTATGTTTTAAGTCATATTGAGGATTAAGTTCGAGAAACGATGATGTAAAGACTTTATTTATGATTTATGTTAAGGTAAGATATCAGGTTCGATTCTAGCTTCCGCAATTGAGGTATGTATATGATGATTCTCTCTTTCAAGAATAAATTAATGTAGGAAAATTCTCGGACTTTTGAGGAATGATGTGGTTTAGTATATGAGTTCGAAAGAAAAAAAATTTATTGTCCTAGGATTGTCCCAAGAAATAACACGCTCGGAAAAACGGGGCGTTACAGGTTGTCTTTGATCACCAAAAACCACTAGCCATAGTGGTCAGTGGTGACTGAAAGTGCATTTTTTTGATAAAAAAATTAAAAATTAGATATATGAAAATCTAACTGTAAAATTTGACCTATTTTTGCGTATGTTAATTCCCTTCACTTGATGTTTTTAATGGTAGGTTTTGATTGTGTGAATCTTCATCCGATGACATTTGTTGGATTTTTTTTTTTTTTGCTTGTGTGTTTGGCTATTTTATGTTAAAAAATAGTGTAAAATGGTTAAAGAGCTACATTATCAATCTAAGACTTCAGATATGGGGGCAGAATTGGGGTTCCTATAATCAAATCCAGCCTAAAAAATGTATTTTCTTTCTATTTTGCGACCAGATACATTCTCATTGCAAATACCAACTCACTACAACAGTATCAACTATATCTTAAAATCATCTCTTACATTTTTGAATCAAAATTCAAACAACATTTCTTAAATAGAAGAAAACATAAGAGATCTTAAGACAAAAGATCTCCTTGACGATCTCCGCGCCAATGGGAGGTGCTAGTTGGTGCTCCTTTAGCAGCTCTTCTGTTAGCTCAAAATCTTCCGAGCTTGCCCTGACAGCAACAAGAAGGTCGTGGACTTCGATCTCCTTGGCAAAGAAGCTCGGCCTCCCACTCCCAAAGTCTGCATAACAAAATAAAGATGTCAAAAAAAAAAAAAAATAGAAGAAGAAATTGTATGAGCAAGTGCACTTTACCCGAGACTAGTGTGAAGCTAAAGTTCTTGAGCGGTTGAAGGGAAGGGCATGAAATAAAGAACCAATGTGACTTATAATCGCCCACATTGGACTTCCTCTTTGCCCTGCCCTAGGGAAAGATAAACTTATAGGTTGAAGGACGAGCTATCAAGTAATACAACCTGTTCAAAAGATTAAGCTCGTTCAAAAGATTAAGAAGATATATAGGGGGTAACATGGAACCTAAACCCAGACTCGAGGTGCTAGGGGCTAATGATTATAAAGTCGGTCGGAGGATAGGCTGCGTGGTAGCTCGGAGAAGGGACTATCGCTCGGAAGTCCTTTGGGAAGCAGAACTCTAAGGTCTAGGTCCAGGTCCCTAGCTCACGGAATTTTGTCTTGGATGGGTACCTCCGGAAAACCTCCTGTCCTTGGTTTCCCTCAGCGACTTGCTCGCCAATGACTAGACCAGTTTCTGGGGACGTCTCTTCTACGACCTCCTTAGCTCGCGAGCTCTTTCTTTTGTTCCTATGCATTTCTACCACGACTCAATCTTCAGAGTTTGAGGTGTCGTCTTTACCTATCACATAGTTACAACGCTTTTGACCTAATTCCCCTTAAACAGAATTGGACATCTACATTGAAAAAATAAAACAGTCAAGCCGTAGTTCACGGACCAAACCTCGAAGAACAAAAAACCCTAAAAATATCCCCTATTTGAAAGGTCACACACTTCTCAACAGGGGGCCGCTTAAGGCACGCTGGGGGAGGGGTAGAACTACGAGCCCGAGGTTATAAGTAGTTCAATTGAGGACGTAAATTATTGAGCTTTGAAAGATGTGATAATTAAGAGTCGATATCTTTACCTCAAATTTGATGAACAGTTACAAAAGGCTGGAGTGCGATCGAGGGATGAGACATTCTAAGTATCAGTAATGGAATCATGATTTGATGATTTGACCAAAGTACTAATGGTAATTGTGTTTATCAAGGATATATTGGTGTACTCCTTAGATAGGGAGGCGCATGAGAAACATTGAGGATAATATTCAGGAACGTTGCAATGGATGTTAATACTGAGACTTGCTTGCTAGGTCGTGAGCCAATCGAGAAAGAAATGATGAGAGCATGAGGCTCCGTGTCGAGATCATGAAATCAAGGTCGAGGATTGAAAGTCGCGAAAGTCAGATGCCCCAATAAGTTTCGAGAGACGAATCAAATGTTTTGAGTAGAGGTTGGTACAAGCAAAAGTCGATAACTTGAGTAAGTAGCTCCAGAAAGGATCAAGCATGATTAAAATGAGTTGACATAAAACGTTATTACTATTGGAGTAATTTGAGGATTAAATGATTAATCTGATGATATAAAATGTTATTTGATGATCACTTCAAAAGGTGCGAGGAGTTATTTAAATTATTGGGTATATGGATAAATGGATATTAATTTGGCGACCAAGTAACAAAGGAGCAAGCGATGTAAGGATATTAGTATTGCTAAAACAACGTTAGATTTTGGTCAATATTAAAGGATAAGTTACGAAAGGAAGTCTTGGAGACAAATAGAATCTATTAATAAGGATTTCTTGAGAAAATAGTACATGATTAGAAGATGATTGTGGTCAGAAACTTGAGATTATATCGGGAGATGAATACCTACAAGAATGAGGATAATAAGAAACCTCGAATAGGTTGGCTCGAGTAAAGATCAAACAATGATTATATTTGATATGACCTAAGGTAAGGCATAGCTAGTTTCAAGAATAGGTGATGACGTATAACTGTGATGTTTTTAGTTTGATGACATAAAAAAATATTTTTTAAGGATCAGTTTGATAAAAGTCAAGATGTATCGAGATTAGGGACTTTGTGTCAAGGTTGGAAAATTATCAAAGCACGATTGATTGATTCAAAATAAATGACGTCATAGAAAATCAGAATTAAAGAAATGTCGTGGTGACTTAAGAATGTAGATATGAGAGCCGCAGGCTCATGATGATAATGTGAGTACTGACTTAGATAGGAGCTCGAGCGGAGATTCTTGGCCCAAGGACCGAGTTAGGTGATTAATGGCTTGAAAGAGAAATTCGAAAAGAATGTGTAGTGGACAAATGGATTGTCTAGGGATTGATAAGTGCGGTCGGCTCAACAGTTCTAATTTTGAGATTTAGGACATGTGGGAAATTTCGAGGACGAAATTTTTGTAAGGAGGGGAGAATGTAATACGCCATGTTCGTATAACATCGCCACGTAATTTCAATGAGTCTAGAATACCGAAAAATTGATTTTTATAGTAATTTCAGGTACCGAATCAACTGCAGGGATGGCCTCGAAATGAAATTATCTAAGGAAAATTATATGGTCTCGACAAGCGTATCGAAATAGGATTTATGGTATCAAAAGAAATCGAATTTGGAACAGTTTTCGGTACAGCTAAAATACAGCTACTAATTAGGCTGTAAAATCGAATCGATGTAGGAGACTCCCGAAAAATCAACGGAACCCTAGGGGGGCTCCGGTTTTGCGTATCAAGCAACCCTTCAGCGGTTTCAGGACGAAACGATAGCCCGATGAGGACACCGGGGCGAAATTGTCATTTTCAACTAAGATTTGAATCATTAATTATGAAATTTCAGTATTATAATGCAAATTAATTTGAGGTTCAAGGTCGAAGCTTCAATTAGAGGTATGCACTAGTGAAATAACGATGAAATTTGGGGTTTAATGTATAGTTTTTAAATTAATTTTTTATATATATTAATGTAATTATATATATATATGTGTGTAAAACGTGTGTGCGTGGGAAGCTTCTGAGAAGCTTTTAATGGCTGCGATTCTTGGCTGCAAATGAAGAGATCATGCCAGCGAGAATTAAGCAAATGACAGTGCGATCTGAGCAGCTGAATTTAAGGAGGTATGGCAGCAAGATGAAGCAATTAATGGTGCCATAAATGTAGAGATTTTCATATTAAATGCTGTGCGTGGTGGGCAAGCAATTCACAGTGAAGCCACCGCCTATAAATAGGCAGGGGTTCGGCTGAATGAGAAGCATCAAGCAAGGGAGAGAGAGATCAAGCGAGGGAGAGAGAGAGAGAGGGGGGAGAGCTAAAAGGAGGTGCGGCCATGGCAGCCATGGCCGCAACCATGGAAGCTCGAGCGTGAGCAGCAAGCTGAGAAGAAGCAGGGCAGCAAGCAGGGGCAGCCTAATGCGGGTGGAGACGAGCTCGATTGAGGCGGGAGCGATGGCCGGCGAGGCCGAATGCGGCCAAAACTGGCCGCACTGTTGCAGGCGGCCATGGCCGCAAGCTCCGCGGCTGGTCGCGAAGCAGCGGAAGCGGCGGAGGAGGTCGCCGCAGGTAGCTTCAACAGCGATCGACGTGGCCGTGATGGCCGACGGAGGCACCGCGGGCAGCAAGGAAGATGGCGGCAGCAGGCGGTGCGGCGGCTGGTTCGCGCAGGTGCTGGTTGTAGCCGCGGGTGAAGAAGAAAGAGAAGAAGAAGAAGAAGAAGAAGAAGGAAGAAAAAGAAGAAAAGAAGAAGAAAAGAAGAAAGAAGAAGAAATGAAGAAGGAGGGAAGAAGTTGCAGGCGCGGGAAGCAGGGGAGAGGAGGAGGAAGAAGAAGAGAAAGAAGAGAAAGAAGAAAAAGAAAAAAAAAGAAAAAAAAAAGAAAAAAAGAGAAAAGAAAGAAAAGAAAAGAAAAAATTAGGAAAAAAATAGAGAAAATGTTAGAAAAGTTCTAGAAAATAGGGAATTATGTTTCGGTGATACCCCAGAGATTTTGGTGAGAAAAATGGCTCGGGCACGCCTTTCGGAATATCGCACGCAAATCGAAGAAATCGAAGATGCTAAGTCAAGGTAAGTAAAATTCTCTAGAAAATTTCAAAAATTTCAAAATATTATTTTATGAATTATCGTAGTGAAATATTTGAGAAAATATTTCTAGAAATATTTAATTTTGAATTATTGAGGAAAAATAGGAAGAAATAGAGGAAAAATTATAGAAAATGCCAGAAATTATGGAAAAATAGGTTTAATGTTTATTTAAATACCTATGATGATTAGGATGTTTTGAGGTCAAATATGAGGTGTTTGGCGCGAATTTTGAGGTTGGCACGCAAATCGAGGCAAGGCACGAATTTCGAAATAGCCCGATAAGCTCTAAAGGTAAGTGGTACTTCCTTGAAAATATTTTCATCATATTGACATGCTCTGATATGTATCTATCACGTAGAATGCATACATGACTATGAAATGCATGATTACACGTTGATATCGTTGATCACACGCATATGAGGCCGTAGGGAGTACGAACTGGCACCGTTGCCTTACCAAGGGTGCACCTATACACCCCGGCTTCGAAAGATGTGGTCTCTAAAATAGTAGGTAGCATGAGGGGTGCAGTTGACACCTACGAAGAAAGACATTACATACACTCATGACATAGCATTACGTACCCTTACTTAGATGGTTCATCATCTAACTTGGGTTCGCCCCTGGAACATTCAACGTTCCAGTCGGGACTTGCAGAAATGATTTTGAGATTTATGATTTGTGGTGACGCGAGACGTCAGGAAATGAGGAAATGTGCCATGTTATGTTGTGATATGAATAGTTAAGGATTATGTACATTTGTTTTACTTTTCAAAAGTTATGTAACAACGTTTGTAATAAGTACTTGTCTAGTTATTCATGTATATATTGCCATGATCAGGTTCGATTCAGCTTCCGCTTTGTAAATTGTATTTATCTCTAGTGTGTAAATTAAACACTAGATAGGCCTTAGGGAATTTCGGGATAATGTAATGAAAAAAATATATATATAAGACCCAATTTTCCTAAGGTATAACACGCCCGAGAAAGCGGGCTGTTTCAATTTACATTTTGTAATTTGTATCTTTATATATATATAAAAGTAGGATAGTCTTCAAAAAAGAAATTTTCCTCCAAAATTTACATTAATGATTTACAATTAATACTGATTGAATTAATAATTTGCATTTTGTAATTTGCATTAATAATTTAAATCTTTTAATTGTTTTGAAATAATAAGTAGTAATAAAATTTTCCCCCAAAACTTGCATTTAATACTTATTACATTAATAATTTACATTTTATAATTTGCATTAATAATTTAAATCTTTCAATTGTTTCGAAATAATATATACTAATTATTGTGAAATTAATAATAAATTTTACATTAAAATGTAAATTATTAATGTAATAATTTACATCTTTATTACATTAATAAGTACTTGTCTAGTTATTCATGTATATATTGCCATGATCAGGTTCGATTCAGCTTCCGCTTTGTAAATTGTATTTATCTCTAGTGTGTAAATTAAACACTAGATAGGCCTTAGGGAATTTCGAGATAATGTAATGAAAAAAAATATATATAAGACCCAATTTTCCTAAGGTATAACACGCCCGAGAAAGCGGGCTGTTTCAATTTACATTTTGTAATTTGCATCTTTATATATATAAAAGTAGGATAGTGTTCAAAAAAGAAATTTTCCTCCAAAATTTACATTAATGATTTACAATTAATACTGATTGAATTAATAATTTGCATTTTGTAATTTGCATTAATAATTTAAATCTTTTAATTGTTTTGAAATAATAAGTAGTAATAAAATTTTCCCCCAAAACTTGCATTTAATACTTATTACATTAATAATTTACATTTTATAATTTGCATTAATAATTTAAATCTTTCAATTGTTTCGAAATAATATATACTAATTATTGTGAAATTAATAATAAATTTTAAATATACAAATTTTTCAATGCTAATTGTTTTCTATTAAATTTGCATGAATTTTATGAGAAATATTAATAGACAACTTAAACTATTAATTAAGTCATAGAAAAGTATCTATTTATTTAATATATTATTTTTATATCTTTATTCTATGTATATTTATATAATATTAAAATATGATAGTCAAATAAAGTATTTTGCCAAATGTCAATTATTAGGGTTGTCAAGTATTAGGGTTTTTCAATACTAATTAATATTTAAGGTATCACAATTTTAAGACTATGGAAGAAATCAAAATTCATTTTTTTAAAATTTTTGTTATTATTGAAAAAACTTATTCTTACTCATATTTAATTTATATTTATAATTATAATATAATAAATAGAAAATAACGAATGTCTTTAAGTGGAAATATTATAGATTTTATAATATTTATTTATAAATAAATATAATATAATAAAAAAAATTACAAGTATATTGAATTAAAAGTATTCTCCATTAGCATATTGAATAGTGAATAATTAAGTAAATTTAAATTTTTTCAAAGTGATTAAAGATTAAAAAAATTATAATTATCAATTTAGTTAAAATTATTCAAAATAATAAATTTATTTTTTATTTTTCAATTAAACTCTCCCATATATCATGCGGGTTCACCACTAGTTAACTAAAAATTTAATTTAAAAAAATAAAAATAAAAATAAAGTTAACAAAATTTTAATAATTTTAAAAAATATATAATTTTTTATTTTTAATAAATTAATTTAGTTAATTTAATTCAATTAATTTATTTTTTATTTATTCCTTTATTCTTTTAAAAAATGATAAATTAATTAATATTTTTCTTTCTATATTAAAAAATATAAAATATAATTCTAAAAAATAGTGGTATATAATTTATATATGCAATTATATAACAAGGCAAGTTGGTAGATCAGGCAGTTTCAAGCATGCAATGGTATAGAGGAGGTTGTGGGTTCGAAACTGGGGAAGGGGAGGTTGGAAATTAAATTTCCAGCCTCGCCACGTGGCGCGCGGATATGCGGCCACGTGGCTGGGCGGTGGGCAACCGAGTAGGCGCGGGCGGGTGCGGTTTCTAAAACCGCCGCTAAATTTAAAATTTTAATTTTTTTTAATTTTTTATATTTTAAAATTTTAATTTTTTTTTTAATTTTAAAACCGCCGCAAAATTATTGATTTAGCGGCGGTTATTCCAGCGGTTGGTCAAAACCGCCGCTAAATCACTTAGCGGCGGTTTTTAAATGCCAATTTTTTTGTAGTGTGATAAGGCGGAACCCATTCTCGATTTTATAGAGCTGAAAAGGACACTTTGTCCCCCGTGATATCATCATTCCACTTTCGGATTTTATGCAAATTGTAAACACCCCACACTATAAATATATGTTAAAATCATTGTATAAAATGGAGAGAATAACATACTGTTACTTTGCCAGAAAAACTAAAAAATAGTCGTGGACTAGACATCATTTTGGTTAAATCACATAAAAATTTATTTGTGTATTTATTCTTCTCTTCCTTTTGTGTTTACATTCTTAGCGCGGGTTCTTGAATTCCAGTTGATCAATTTTGAACGTCAACGATATCTTTGCTGAAAATCATTACAAATAAAACTAAAAACTTACCTCCTTGTAGATTGAGGTTGGAATGAGTCTAAGGGATGTCTGAGATGTTGTTGCACAGGCTAGAAAGAGAGAGATGGCCAGAATGAGCCCAAGGAACGCTGGAGGCTTAGTCGGACGGGCATGAGAGAGAGACAGAGATGGCTTGAATGAGAGGAAGGGAGGAAGGAGTGGAAGGGGAAAGTGGGAGAATGAGAGAGAGAGAAGGCCAGAATGAGAGGAAGAACGAGAGAAAGAAAGGAATTTGAATTTGAAAACTTTTGTTATCGTCTTTTTATTAGAAATATTGTGGTATTAGGTGGTGTTGAAGGTGGTATTGATGAGGGCGCAATACTCTTCATTCATTCATTAAACTTAGACATTATATTTTCTCAAATTTCAAGAACACAAGACCCACGATATCTCTTGGGTTACACCTTGAATTACACAATCCATCACAATTGACAAAAACATAGCTCGCACCTCACTACTTCGTCTCATCGTCTCTTATCGTTTTCGGTAAGAAATATTTTAGTTACGCATCTCACCGTCTTAGATAAAAAATATTTTAAATATTTTAACTATATTATATAATTTAAGGAATAAGCAATGATATACTAATAGTATTTTTTTAATCGATATACTTTGGGACAAAAATCAAAAATCACCCCCAAAGTTTTAAGAAACTCCAAGGACACCTTTGCATTATTGAAAATCTATGTTTTCCACCCTATTGAAAGACTGTTGGCGTTAAATGTAATAGTGTGATTGCAAAATTGTCTTTTTGGAAGGAGAAACAAATGGCACACAGTTTTCTTATAATTTTGGAGATTTTTTTAATTTATTTTGTATTAAATGATTGATATTGTGTATTTGATTATTAATTTGTGAGTTTAATTATTAATTTTATGTATGTGTGTATTTGATTATTATGCAGATTTAATTATTAATTTTATTTATGCGTATCTGAATATTTTATATATTTAATTATTGATAAGATAAAATATAAATAAGATAAAATATATAGAATTATTGTGCGTATTTAAATATACCTGAATTTTCGGACATCCTCCTCAGATCCCATTCGCATTAATGACAGATTCCATCCGCATTAATGGCAGATCCCGTCCACATTAATGAGGGTCTTATCGACACCTCACCGCGACAGGACATCCTCGTCGGCTACTCCATCCCATCACCTGTACACGTACGGAGAAGGCAAATAAGCTTTTTGCTGATATATATATCAACCAACCCTCTTAAGGGCCAAGGTATGTACTCTTTACGACCAACCCACAAACACCCAAGATACTTGCTTGCTTGCTCGCTTACTTGAGCTACGAAGTACTTTGCAGGGACGGGTTGTCGGCTCAGCCAACCAAATCGAATACCTCATTGCTCATCTCTCGGGTCTACCATACGAGTGCGAGTTAACAAGTCTCCGTCAACCAAATCCGAACGTCGACATTTATAAATTTGTTTACTTGATTTTCTTTTTATTTCTCCTTTTTTCATTCTAAATTTGCATGTGTATTGATATTTAGATGTTAAGTATATATTATTCTAAAATTTTATTAATTAATTTTTTTTATTTCACTGATTTTGTTTGTTCTAACTATTTATTGTTTTAGTAATTAATTTTCTTTTATTTTTTTATTTCATTGATTTTGTTTATTCTAATTATTTATTATTTTAGTCATTCACGGGGTTCTATAAGGGTATTTTGATATATTCCATAGCCACTAGATTCCAAAATTAATATATGTTAATTTAGAAGATTCTTTGTACTACATTGATTAATTTATATGAAAAAAAATATGAATTTTCAATAGTAAAGGGTGACCTTGCAGTTTCTTAAGGTGTCTTTTTGATTTTTGCCCTATACTTTGTGGGATGATGCTATTTGGCCAGCCTCAATGCCACTCTCCACACAAGCATTATCCTACTTTGTGTTGGTGGACCCCAGTCCACACAAGTATATAGATCATGCAGCATCCGATGTAAATGGCGTCACCACCACTCCTTGCTCTCGGTCGACCCTCCATTTTAGAGTCAGATTACAGCTTCGATTTCCAAGTTTCCAACCATGGCGTCCACGGACGATAAGCTCCACGTCGTCATGTTCCCATGGCTGGCCTTCGGCCACTTCCTTCCTTTCTTAGAGCTCTCCAAGCTCATCGCCCGCAAGGGTCACCGGATCTCCTTCCTCTCCACTCCCAGAAACATCGACCGCCTCCCCAAGCCGCCGGCGGAGCTTTCCCATCTCATCATTTTCGTCAAGCTCCCTCTGCCGCCAGTGGAGAATCTCCCGGAAGATGCAGAGGCCACCAGCGACTTGCCCTACGGGAAGATCAAGTACCTGAAGAAGGCCTACGATGAACTCCAGCGACCCGTCGCAGCGTTTCTGCAAGACGCCGCGCCCGACTGGGTCATCTTCGATTTTGCGCCGTTTTGGCTGGGGCCTATCGCCGCGAAACTCGGGATCTCGAGTGCGTTCTTCAGTATATACCTGGCTTCCACGATTTGCTTCTTCAATCCGGTCCCGGGAACGGCCGAAGACGTTCGTACGACGCCGGAGGACTTCACCGTTCCTCCCAAATCGGTCCCCTTCAAATCCACCGTCGCATTTCGTTTGTTCGAGGTAAAGCGCATCTTCGACGACGTCACCGGAGACGATGACCATGTTTCAGGTATACCTAAAATGGCGTCGACGGAATTTGTCTTTTTTTTTTTTGGAGATTGTGTGAAAGAATTTACATTTTCGTTTCAGGTCGTTATCGCCTCCGAACCGGCATCGAAGGCTGCGACCTGGTGGTGTTGAGAAGCTGTTACGAGTTCGAATCTGAATGGATAACCTTTCTCGGACAGCTTTGCTCGAAACCGGTGATTCCCGTAGGCCTGCTTCCTTCACCGGCAATCATGGCCGACGGCGACGATGACAAAGACAAGGGATGGCAAACGGTCAAACAGTGGCTCGACACGAAGCCTCCAGGCTCAGTGGCCTACGTCGCGTTCGGGACCGAGGCAAAGCTGAGTCAACCCGAACTCGCCGAGTTAGCTCTGGGCCTGGAGCTATCGGAGTTGCCGTTCTTCTGGGTTCTGAGGCAGGGAGGCGGCGTCTCCGAGTTGCCGGAGGGGTTCGAGGAGAGAACCAAGGGGCGTGGGGTGGTGTGGAAGAGCTGGGCGCCGCAGCTGAAGATACTGAGTCACGACTCGGTGGGTGGGTTCCTGTGCCACTCGGGTGGAGCTCGGTGGTGGAAGCGGTTCAGTTGGGAAAGCCGCTGGTTCTGTTGACGGGGTTGTCGGACTCGGGGCTGGTGGCTAGGGTTTTGGAGGAGAAGAAGATGGCGTACTCGGTGCCGAGAGACGAGCGAGACGGCTGGTTCACAAGAGACTCGGTGGCCGACTCACTCAGGCTGGTGATGGTTGCAGAAGGAGGACAGATTTTCAAGGATAAGGTCCGTGAAATGAAGGGTCTGTTTGGGGACAGGGTTCTACAAGACCAATATGTGGATAACTTGTTGGCCCACTTTAAGGCCCGTACAAGGCGAGCTTCTGGTTCTGGTCGACCTAATTAAAATATCACGCTATTTATATTCATTTTTTAGTATTGAAAATAGAATAATTAAAAATATTATTTGAATACTTAATTTTTATATTTGAATGTAACATTGATATATAAATATATTATATTATATGTCTTATTAATATAGAATTGTTGTAGTAATATAAGAAAAATGATAGAATATAATTGAGGAAAAATAAAATAAGAAATTGGAATATGATAAGCAAGATATTTTCAAAAGTTATCTTTAGAATAGTAATTTTTTCACGACGTGTAAATAGTTTGATGGAAATTTTAACCCCGAGATACAATGTCTAATTTAAGAAATTAAAATTGTATTTTTTGATTTCTTTCTACCACCAAGAGCTAAAATCCAAAAATTGAGAGTAATAGAGAGTAAATTTAGAGATAGCTGATATCAAAAGTATGCAAAAGTATTGATATATTTCTTGCTCTTTACACCCCAAATGTCTAAACTATTTATAGACAATGAAAGAGTGCTTACCAATAGACACAAAAATTAAAAAATACAGCTTATTGAAAGACTATGTTTAGAGGTGAGCAAAAATTTGGGTAAACCAAACTAATCGAATTGTACCAATCGAATTTGTTGGTTCGGTTCGATTTTTTACTGGTAGCGGTTTTGTTCGATTATTTCCTTCAATATTTTTGATTATTTAGTTTGGTTTGGTTATTAGTTTTGGTTCAGTTTGATTATTTTTTTTTAAGAATTTCGGTTATTCAGTTCGAATTTTTTGGTATTATTAACCAAAAAATTGAATAGAATTGACAAATTAACCCTCTTTGATTAGGTTCGATTCGGTTTCATTTTTTTGGTAAAAATTTCAATTCGGTTACAACGACTCAAAATTCGGTTAGTTCGATTTCGGTTATTTCAGTTAGTTTAGATGATTCGTTTGGTTCAATTTGATTATTTGCCTCAATTCGGTTCAATTCAAATAATGATTTTCAGTCTGTTTAGTTCGATTATAACCAATTACACACCCTTAGCTATATCTTTTGAGAATAGTCTTATCCTTTACAATTGTCACATCTATTCAATTTAAAGACATGTCCTTACAATTAGAAAGTCACATTGGTTCATTTTTAGATCGTTAAAATATAACGTTCGGACTAGGAGTCGACTCCCAAAGAGGCAAGAGTCGACTTGCCTAGTTGAGTGCATTTTATACAGAGTCGATTCAACCAAGAGCCACTCTTTTGGACATTCAACTCCTATCAAATGACAAGCAACTTTCATAACAACCACTTACAAAACTATCAATATTATTATTATTAGATAATATTAATATATATTTATATATAATAATCTCTCACTTATTATCTAATAATAATACTGGTAAAAGAAAAAAAAAATACACAAATCAAAAGTTGTTGAGTATTTGTATGACACATAAATAAAGGTGCCCAAAGTTTGAACCATTGGAATGAATATGAAAATGAATATTTGTGTTATACATTAGTTCTTGATTCTGCAATGGCATTTTAAAATGCCTTGTGTAACATTCTAATATTTTATGGGATTTAATTTAGTATAAAAATTAATCTTTGTAAATAAATATATGAGAAGCCTTGTAGCCCAATGGTTATGAGCATGTGAAAGAAGTATGAGGTTTTGTGTTCGAATCTTAGAGAGTAAAATGTTGGAATTTATTTTGAAAAAAAGAGCTAAGATTAGGATATAAGAAATTTGCACATATATATTAATAGGGAGGCTTGCAGATCAGGTGGATATAGGTGCAAGGGAAAGAGGAATCACGGGTTGGAGGTTGCCATGCACGGGTGCGAGCATGAAGCGCTAGTGTGTCGGCCATAAATCATTGGGCAAGGATATAAAGAGAAGATTAAGTGAGAAATAAAGAAAAGATAAAGATAGATTATTTGGGATTAGAGTTTGGATTGAGTGAAGATGACTAAGTTAAATGGGCAATAATGAGAGAGAAATTATTGGGTAAAATAATTAAACTTGGGTGGGGGATTACTATATTTATATCACCTTGAATCAAATCCCCTATAAATAGATCATTAAGTTTATTGACTTGATCTATAATAAACTTAGAATCATTCATTTTAAAGTTAATATACTTGTTAATTAAAAAAAATGTTTTACCGACATTCTCATTGATATACCTCCTCTCAATTGCAGCCCATAACTCATAAATAGGGAAGCACTTGTGCAAGACGTTGAAAAGTGCATTACTCATTGCAATAAGAATCATTGAACGGCACATAAAGTGATCTTCCATCCATTTGTGTTGTGCTGCTGTGCGTGGCCCTTCATTCCTCCCATCTTGTGAATATGGATATTTTAGAGGACTTTGGCCACAATTAGTTGGTACATGATCTCCATGCTTCAACACTTTAGTTCATGCCATTAAACTTCTTTAGCTTTTCTAACTTTTGAACTTGTGGCTTGCAAGAAGACTTCATAGGAATTTTACTATCCTAAACTTGTTGTACTAATAGAGGACAAATAATAGAATATAATTGAGGAAAGACAAAATAAGAAATTAGAATATGTTAGGCAAGGCGTTGCTAAAAAATTATCTTTTTAAGATAGTAATTTCTCCACTAGGTGCAAATGATTTGATAGAAATTCTAACCTCATGATATAATGCCTAACTCAAGAAATCAAAATTTCACTTTTTGATTTCTTTTACCATTAAAAACTCAAACCCAACAATTGAAAGTAATAGAGAGTAACTATAAAGATGACGGATATCAAAAGTATGCAAGAGTATTAATATATTTCTCACTCTTTGCACCTCAAATGTCCAAACTATTTATTGACAATGAAATGGTGCTTACCAATAGATAAAAATTAAAGAACACAACTCATTGAAAGATTATGTCTTTAGAGAATAGTCTTATCTTTTGAAAATATCACATCTCCTCAATTTAAAGACATGCCTTTAAAATTAGAAAGTCGATTGGTTCATTTATAAACTATTAGAATACTACATTCGGACTAGGAATCGACTCCCAGACAGGCAAGAGTTGACTTTAGCATAACTTTGGTTGACTAAATCAACAACATTTTGTATAGAGTTGATCCAACTGACCACTCTTTTGGACAGTCGACTTCTATCAAATGATAGTTGACTTTCACTCACTTGAAAGTTGATTTTTATAATAACCACTTACAAAACTATCAATATTGTTATTATTAAATAATATTAATATATATTTATTTATAAAAAGAATGTCACCTTAAATGTTAAAGTTGAGTGTCAAGTAACCTTTTCGTGAAATAATCATAAAATAGATAGAATAACATGTATTATAAGTTAAATATGAATGGGAATTTGAGTGTAATTTTTTTTAATAAGAAAAAAATAAAGACGGATAAGTTTCTTTCTTTATTTTTGGTCATTAATTTTGATTTTTTTTATAGTAAATTTAGTAATTTTATACTTTCGGGTGTTCCCTCATCACAATTGAAGATAAACATTTTTATAAGCACAAATAATTTATCTTATAATTGAAGATAAAATAAATTTTTACAATGACTCTATACTTTGGTGTCACATCTCATTTTACAATGACTCCACACATTAATCATTTTTAATATGGCGTCAAAAGTCATTTTCTATTTCTAGTAAAACCATTCGACACTACTAATAAAGATCAAGAGTGTAATTTCAAATTTTAGGAAAGTTACCTCTAATCTATTTGCCTCCAAAGAAGATTGAACCATGAGTGAAAGAGAGTTCTTCAAGAAAGCCCTAGTGTTCTTCAAGAGAGAGTTCTATCCGCTTCGAGAGAAACTTGAGCCATATTCGAACGGGAGTTTCGGATATGAAGGCCTTTAAGAAAAGAATGCCCTGGGCTAAATCATAACAACAAAATTAAACTCTCTAAAGTCATGACATGTTGAGCACAACCACGATTTCTTAAGAAAAATAATCTCGATCAACCCATCATATAAATGAGAAGACAAAGAAGAACCCAACTTGAACAAAGGGCACCACCATCATTGAATCGAAATGAATTTCAAGAGATCGAATCCCATTGCTCTTGCCACAAGTGTAAGGCTTTAAAGATTAAACTACATGTTATTTCTAAATACAGTTCGTATATCATATTGCACACTCAATCTAATTATACCAAACACTTTATTAAATTAAAAATATAAGAATATTATGAGTTGACAATGTATAATATAGCAAAATTAAGAATACAATGAAACAGATAAGATTTGCACAGGTGTAGAAAATATTTTTTAATTTTTTATTTTATGAAATGATTGAATCTCTAATTAGAAAATAAAAAATTATTTTTTTTAATTTTTTGACATTATATTATGAATTAAAAAAATGTCAAGAAAGATATTTTAAAGTAAAAGATATTACTTTCTTAAACACAACTTTAGAGAATAATTAGTTATAAAATTAGAGTTGAAAATTTAAAATTATTTTTTAAAAATAAATGGGACCCACAAATTATATATATAAATAATATTTTATGTATAAATAAATTAAAGATATATTTTTTTGATAAGAAACATTGATTATACTTTATTTTAAATTTTAAAATGATTTTACTAGTTCATAAAATGCTGTAAATCGTGATCCATTTATTATCAATTAATAAGAGTGTTTTAAGTTAAAAATAAAATATAATAAAATGTACGTTATCTAAAAATATTAAAAATACTCTAAAAATAAGATGCATTAAGATCATTTGCATTTATTACATCTTATTTTAAATTTCTTATATAATTATGATAAGAAATTTAAATTTGATTGTGATTAAAATTTTTAATTTAACTATGATTAGTATGTCAAATTATATTGTGATTGAAATTAATCTCAATTAAAAGTGTTATATATATTTATAAATGAGTTTAGGTTTATAAATAAGTGTTCAATACCCTATAATTAACGTAACTATATCTCTATTATTGTATTAATGTTATCGTAATAATATTTTATTTTTTTATCTGTAATTTTTTAATTTAAAATTTTTATGTTAAATTTTATATTTATTTATATAATTAATAATTTATTTTCGATCCAAGTGGAAACAACAACTTAAGGATCAGCATTGAATAGGGTGAGCAGTAGACACGGGCGGGTGCATTTATAGTTGCGCCGAAGTAAATCGTAAATGGGCGGCAATTAATTTAATTAGAGTTGATTTTTATGAATAATAATGTAATAATTATATTTAATTAATTAATTAGAGTTGATTGATTTAAAGCTAACGACGGACAGCCCAAATAAATAAATAAAAACTGGATCCAATTGGATTAAAAATTAATTAATCCCATTTTATTTAAAGAAAAAAAGGCTAAAAAGGTCATTCACGTGAATTAATTAAATAAAAAGACTTGAGATCCATCTCCATCTCCATCTGCTCCTCGTCACCCCTGCCGCCGCCGCCGCCGCCGCATTTCAATGCTCGGAGCCCAAGAACTCGTCGTCCTCCTCCTCGCTTTCGCCTCCGCCGCAGCCGCCGGAGCATGCCATGAAGCAGACAGGGATGCATTGCTCGGATTCAAACGCAGAATCACCGCAGACCCTTCAAAGCTCTTCCATTCCTGGTCCCCTTCCACCGACTGCTGCGCCGGCTGGGACGGCGTCGCCTGCGACGGTTCCGGCCGAGTAGTCAACGTCTCCCGCCCCGGGCTTTCGTCCGGCGACGACTTCATTACCGACACCTACGTCTCCGGCACTCTCTCGCCCTCTCTCGGCCGACTCAGTTCACTTCAGCTCCTCGATCTCAGCAATCTCAAGCGCCTCACCGGCCAGATTCCGCTGGAATTGCGCTGGCTATCTCAGATGACCCACCTCTTTCTCAATTCAAACCACCTCACCGGCCCGATTCCGGCGTCTTTTCAGTACCTTTCCCGGCTGGAGAAGCTTTATCTCAGCAACAACTATCTCGCTGGAACTGTTTCTCCGTCTATTTTTCAATCTCTGCCTTCTCTCTCAGAGCTGGGTCTTTCAGGAAACAGGTTTTCCGGCAGCATACCGCCTTCAATCGGCAAGCTGGTTTCATTGGCCAAGCTTGACCTCCATGGGAACAGCTTCTCCGGCACCGTTCCGGCGACCATCGGCAAGCTCAAGAGCCTCCAATATCTCGATCTCTCTGAAAATCGCATATCTGGAAGCTTGCCAAAGTCCATTTGCGGTGGCCGGACTTCGGATCCCTTCCCTCCTCGGTGGCCGGACTTCGGTCCCTGCAATTTTTCCGGCTATCGGAGAACAAGTTCACTGGCAAAGTTCCTGCTTCCATTGGCCAGCTTCCTCAGATCCAGAGGCTGATCTTTGAGAACAACGAGTTCAGCGGCCAACTGCCTGCAACGATCGGAAACCTCACCACTCTCACCGATATTTTCTTCTCGAACAACAAGTTGTCCGGGAAAATCCCATCGAGTTTGGGAAATCTACAGAATCTTCAGACGCTGGATCTCTCCAGAAACCAACTCTCCGGTCAAATTCCAACCCATTTAGTGAAGTTGCAGCTGCTGCAAACGTTAGATCTCTCCTTCAATCCACTCGGACTCATCGCCATTCCCAGGTGGTTTGCTCAACTGAAACTTTTCCGGCTATTACTCGCCAGAACAGGTAAATTAAGAATTTCAAGATTAGAATACTCTACTGCATTAACTTATTTAAAGGGCTAAATTCATATCTTTCTTCTATATTTTTTTTTTATTTTTTATTATTTTAATAACATTACTAAATTTATATTTTTTTAATCAATTTAATTTATATATTTTAAATATTTTTTTGACAATTCCGAATTCTCTAATATTTGGATTATATCCTTATACTTACATTTTCCAATCAATTTAATCTCTCTACTTTAATATTTAAAAAAAATAAATTAACTTATCTCATTTTATTTTTTTATAAATTAAATTAATTTAAAAATATAAATATATAGATATAATCAAAATAATAAAAATTCAACTTATTACATAAAAAAATATCAAAATATAGAATTAAATTAAATCAAAAATATAAATACAGTGATATAATTAAAATTTTAAATAATCACCTAAAAAAATGTGAAAATTTAAGAGAAAAAGTATGGATTTAACCGACTCCAAATTATTCATATTTTAAAAGAATCATCAAACATGCATGGTAATATTAATTAATGATATTAATTAATTAATTATATTGATTAATAATTAATTAATCGTATCTAAATGTTCTTTTAAAGGGATAAGAGGGCGGCTTCCGAGTTGGTTGTCTTCGTCGTCCATATCAGCGCTCGACTTGTCCAGCAACGGGTTGGCGGGAAAATTGCCACCATGGATAGCCAACATGACCAACCTCTCGTTTCTCAACCTATCCAACAACGCCTTCCACTCGCCGCTTCCCCCTGAATTCATGAACCTATCGCTCTTAATGGATCTCGATCTCCATTCCAACAACCTCACCGGAAACCTAGGCCCAATCCTCGCCAAGGACGTTCGGGAGCCGCTCGGACGATACAACTCCATCGACCTCTCGGACAATCGATTCACCGGTCCCCTCGACGAGAGCGTCGGCGACAGGCCGGCGATGGCTGCCATCGCGTCGCTGGTTCTGTCGAACAATCCGCTGGGAGGGACGATGCCGAAGTCGCTGGGGAAGTTGAGCGGCTTGCAGGTGCTGAAACTCGCCAGAAACGGCCTTTCGGGGAGGATTCCAGCGGAGCTGGGGGATGCGGAGGAATTGACGACGATAGTGCTGGCGAAGAACAGGTTGGAGGGGGAGATTCCGAGAGAGGTGGTGAATGTGAAGGGGCTGAGAGAGTTTGATGTGTCGGAGAATAGATTGAGAGGGAGAATTCCGGCGCATAAAGCGATGATTCCGGCGACTGGTTTCATGGGGAATCCAGGTTTGTGCGGATCTCCACTGCCTCCATGCCGGCACTCTCCATAATCCCATCAGCATCCCCATTTTCATCTGGTTAAAAAATTTTCAACTTTCAATATGGATTTATTCACCGCCTACCAACTGATCAATCTGCTAATCTCTTCATCAAAAAACTCAAAACTCTCTGCCCGCCCTTAATGTAGGCTCTCTCAGTACTTTCCAAATCACTGTGGATTTAAGACCACCCCACCACCCCCCAACCCCCCCCCCCCGCCCAACTGTCCTGACATTGTTATTTAGTATTCTACGCTTAAAATATTAAAAAATAAAGTTTGAGAATTTTAAGAAGTTTAAGTAAATTTTCTTTACATTTAATAATTAAATAATATTAAGAATCATAACTATGACACCGTCTCAAAAAAAAACTAACAAAATTATATATCATTATCTTTTCTATCTAATACTTTATCTAATGAAAATATGACATCACTGTAATAATCATGACTCTTAACATTACTTCTAATAATTATTTATAATTTAACATTTATTTAGTTAAATTATAAACTAACACCTCACTCACTGTTTAGCGTACCATTATTGCAATCAATTGGGTCCAACCAATGTTAAAACAACCCTTAAAAACTGTAAACCATAAACTAAATCATATGATAAACGAACACTCAAATAAATACCCAAGAGACAAATCTAAGTCTCCCTATTTTGGTTGCAAAAAATATCAGTAGCATTTCCAGGGAAGTGGAATTATTTAACAAAGGAAGCCTTCTCGACACCTGCAGAAACACACACACATTCAACAAAAATCCGAGCAAACTTTTATTGTATCCTCAACGGGTTTCAACCAAGTAAGTCATCAGTTGTTCTAATTTGGCAGTAACTTGAAAACCACTACTGTACAAGAACAAGATGATAACTTTTCTGAAAAGCAGCACTGTTCAGAAAAGAATAAAGCTTCCTTGTACAGAACAGCTGCTAACTCTCCTTCCAACCCAGACTCTGCAGATAGATGCCCCTACACCAATAACATAGCTCCTTCACTTGACTTATAATTCGACACCAAAAATGCCAAACCCCCCACCCCTACTTCCAACAATTTTTGATGGACGGATTGTTTCAGGGATCTTAACTCAGAACAAGAGGGGAGACTGTTCAAGGTTTAAGTAATGGATATAACCGGCCAGAGCTAGCTCCTGCTTCTTTGCCTATTTTCTTCATAGTGTCGTCTTTGTGTGGGGTGCACCATTAGCAGTGTTACTTTGGTCGTCGATTTAGGATGTCGTCAAGACGTTCTTTGACGTGATTGCCCACTTTGCGCAGATTCTTTGCCACCCCCATTGCAACAATACTCGCATTTCGAGAGAATCTGCAGTTATGTCCAAAATAAATATTTTAAGCTTAAACCCTAGCAGGTAATTCAGTGTTTGAAACAGTTATGATAATATTGGCTTGCCTGCTCAAGAACTCATCCCCTATGGAATGAGCAGGTTTCTGAGGCCGAGGATGTGGAATCGCATGAGCATCTTCCAAGGGGCAAAAAATAAACCATACATGAGTTTCATTGTTATTAACAAAACATAATCCAAACAATATTCAGGGTGATTGATTTGAATCATTTAATGAAAGCCAGTAACTAGGGTCGCATAAGGGATCGGACCCATAAAAAAATAGATAATCTATAGAAAAGGAGACCAGTTTTTGATAGCTGGTAAATAAATACCACAAGAAAGGACAAAAACAAAGCAACAGTTAAATTCCACCGTCATATCACTGTCTTTCGGACATGCTCAAGTACTAGTTTGAACACTAAGAATCCATTGGGTTAAATTTGAGACTTGAGAATGCAGCCCCACCTTCCATTTGGTGAAGCTACGCTAGCTCTGAATGATGCTGATGCAGTAAGCATCTAGTTCTGAACCATGTGCCCAGGAAAGTTTCCAAAGGAAATCCATACTACATTTTCGAATAACATTGGATACTGCTCTTAAAAGCGCAACGTATGCATCTCAAAATCATTCAAAATAATTCAGAGCCTAAGGACATGGAGACATGATGATATATGCATATTTCTGAATGGTGTTCACTCATTTACTAGCACAAAGCAATGTTTATAAAGTAACAGAAAAAATTAATACACAGGATAGGAGTTCAACCACAGTAGTCAGATATTTTTGTTAGGCTTAGACATAGGTGAAAACAAATTCCATGTCATTAACCAAGTTTTAATTGTTAACCACAAATTCTTCACTTGTTCTAACAATCCAATAACAAAATTCAATATACTTGTCTAACTTGCACTTAACACCGGGCTCAGCTGTACAGGCTCCACTTGACTCAACTAGTTAAGAACATTCATGGCTCAACTGAATGCCTTCAACCTGGGTGTGTCCCTACCATAACATAGTCCATCTAGGTTGGGACAGAACTAAGGACCCTTGGGTTGGCACAGTAATCAAGGAGGACCTGCTAACTGAACTCTGCTTAAACCCGAGTAGGCAGTCCAGCACAGTGGCTAAATGGAGGATTACTCAAATTATGAATAACCTGCAGGGACAAATAGGGGTCCAATACTGTTGCTACTCTCAAAAGAGGAGAAGAGAGACTTTGCATTGACAGGTAGCACTTCACTCCCTGCCCAACAAAGACATGAACTATAGCAGTAGTCATACATTTATGGAGTATTTCTTTAGCACATGTGCTCTCAACTCATGCCTCCAATCAGCCTCCAGAAAATTTGGCCCCAGTGTTAATACTGATGAAAATTCACCTCACATATAGAAGGCCCCTTTCATAGTGCTAGTCGTACCCAACTTCCAGTTGGAAGCACAGAGACTCCTTTCCTCCCTTTCTCTGGAGTTTGACATATAGGGCATATCTGTGGCTGCTCTCAAATAGCCAGGATCTCCATACAACAACATACCAAACCTTATCCCACTATGTGAGATTGGCTACATGAATTCTAACTTCTTGTTCATTACTATCTATGGCATTTTCTTCTGTAAGGCCTATATAATCAATATCAAACATAAGTGTCTTCCACCAAGTGTTTTCCTGTCTTGGCCTTCCTCTTCCTCTCCCATGCGAGATCTCCATATAAAGATAATTTCCATTGAAATAAAGCACTCCATTCTGATCCACAACCTCAACCAAAAAAGGAACCAAACTCTGTAGAGTTCCTAAAGGATATGAGGCATGTTCTTCAAGATTGGATTGCACTCCCAGCTCATGCCTCCAATTAACCTCCTCTTGTTTGGCCACAGTAGTATATTCGTATATGGATGTATTTTAGACAATAGAAAACTCACTTCCCATATACAAAGGCCCCCTTCATATGCATGTAAACTATCGAATATTCTCATCCCCCCCCCCCAAAAAAAAAAAAAAAAAATTCCCAACAAATTCACCTCAGCCTTCACCAATTGCAGGGTTCAACTGTCTTACATGCCTGCCATATGTTCACAAGCCCAGTGATAAAAAGATTGCAAACCACCCATGAACCTTAATCCAGATAGAGCAAATCCCAATCATGGTGTGCATGTGCACTAGATCACAACATGTGCCAAACCTTGATTAAAGGGAAAACATGATTTAGGAAATTAAAAAAGAACTTCAAAAAATTCTACGATGCTGAAATCAGAAATAATTTGCATACCCCATAATTTAGAATATGAACCCCAAAAAATTCTTGTGAAAAAAATTTCCCTACATACCCAAGGCCAACCCAATTAAGTTTAGAATATGAACACCCATTATATATAAACTAATACAGGTCTACATCCCACAAATTCTCTACTTTAGGAGGTTCAAACAGCCAAGCTCATGTTCACAGGAAACCCTCCCCTTACTAAGGCCATTTCTGGTTGATAAAGAAATATTTGGCTAATGGAGCCTTCATTCTCAAACTCAACAGAAGAAGTGCATACTGCATCCATTCTACGAGGCCTTGCTGATTCTAACCTCTTTTCTGGAGGAGTATGGAGTAGGGGTTAGGCTCAGGGATTTCCTTATAGGAATATGTAAGGTTGGGATGAGGATAACATTGGCATAGGGGTCCTTGCCACTGCACCAGTCCTTATCTATACTCCTAACTCACCTTTAACAATCACACCACTGCTGCCCGTGACCATCAACTATGCTAACCACCACTGCCATCCAACATCTCACCCACCACTCCCTACCCAAAAATCTAGAAACCACTCACCACTGTGGCCACATGCTGTCAGCATCATCGCAGTTCTTCAAGTTTTCGTAACAGCAACAGAAGCACATCAACACATACAGCAGTGAAAACCCTAGCTAGATAAATCAGCACAATCATAAGCCTTCTATATCACCCATAGAAGACTTCCTCAGAGCCCTAGTTGAGCAGAAGACTCGCTGAGCACACTGAAGACCAGAACCAGCAGCATCGGAAAACCCTAGCCACCGAAGCCATCACCATCGGGGTCCTTTGCTTACCCTCACCAGAGAGTTTAAACCCTAGGCAACAGTCTCACCAGAAGCATCGCAGCTTCCAATCGTAGGAAGCCATATCCGGTGAAGTTGGAACCAGTCAGAAACCCTAGCTCGACCCTAAGTCAAACCAGTAGCAGTCAGAAACAACCTCACCTGAATCCTCACAGCCTCCAGCAACCCTTAAACAAGGCATTGGCGTGTTATCTGCTGTCAACAGCACCCTAGTCATCACTGCCGTGAGTTCTAGCTGCAATCTGTCAGCTCCCTGAAGCGGACAATGATTTCCGATCCACCGTAAATGATGAACAGCAAGAATTGCACAGAAAGAGAGAGAGAGAGAGAGAGAGAGAGAGAGAGAAAGAGATTTGGAATCAAATATTCTCTGATATCTTCGTACATAACCATAGGAAAGGTTTCAGCTTACATATATAGCTGGAGACCTTATCCATTAGAGGCTGTAACCGCCCCATGCAAGAGAATGTACCTGCTACTAATGCAGCAACTGATTTAGTACCATCCTCCAGCTAACTAATATCAAAAGCTACCCCTAACTATAGCTAAATGCACTGCTACCCCGTTACAATAGGTTTATTACATGACAATACCCCCCTTCATCAAAATTTTCTTGTCCTCAAGAAATACTAAGGAGGTTTGCAGCTCGGGGGAATTGGTTAAGTAGATCTGGGAGGTATTCCCAGGTGTTATTATCTGTGTGTAGGCCCGACCAGTTGACCAACACTTGAGGAATGGGGGCTCCATGCTTGTAGATCACCCTTTTATCCAAAATTGCTCGAGGTTCTTTGGGCTGCTCTCCCTCCTGTATAAAATTAGGCAGTGTAGGGTTGACCTGTTGCTCGGCCACTGATTTCTTTAAGAGTGACACATGAAATACCGGATGGATGTTGGAATTTTCTGGAAGTTGTAGTTTGTAAGCCACACTGCCCACCTTGGCAATTATTAGGAATGGCCCATAGTATTTGGGTTGCAACTTTGAGATAGGTCCTGGGGATAGGGACTTCAGATTTCTTGGATGTAATTTCAAATAAACTCTTTCCCCTTCTTGGAACTGTCGGTCACTTCTCCTCCTATCCGCAAATTGTTTCATTCGATTTCTTGAATTAGCCAGCTCGGTCTTAATTAGCTGTAGGGCCTGCTGCCTTTGTTGGAGATAGGTATCTAGGGCTGCCACTGAGGATGTCTCTCCCACCCCCGGAAGTAGTGGTGGTTTGTAGCCGTAAAGTGCTTCAAAAGGGGACCTTTTGATGGCACTATGGTGGCAAGAATTGTACCACCATTGAGCAGTGGCCAGCCACTTATGCTAGGATTTTGGTTGCAAAAAACATAGGCACCTCAAGTACATTTCTAGGCTTTGGTTTACTCTCGGTCTGCCCATCGGATTTTGGGTGATAGGCTGTTGACATGTTCAATTTTACTCCTAATAGTTGCATTAACTCCTTCCAAAACAAGCTAGTGAAGATCTTATCCCTATCCGATATTATGGCCTTGGGAACTCCATGTACTGTTACTATTTGATCCATGAAGATTTTAGCAATTTCCTTGGCAGTGTATGGATGAGACAGCCCAACAAAGTGGTTGTACTTAGTAAATCTATCAACTATTACCATGATAGAGTCCTTACCTTCTGATCTTGGAAGTCCCTCAATGAAGTCCATGGAGATGCTCTTTCAAGGCCCCCCTGGAATATTCAATGGCTGTAATAGACCCGGATAGGCCACATTCTCTGTTTTGCACCTCTTGCATGTGTCGTAGCCCATTACAAATTCCATAACGTCCTTCTTTAAGCCCGGCCACTGAAAAAGTTGTCTCACCTTGTGATAAGTGTTGACAATACCCGAATGTCCCCCCATGGGTGAGTTATGGAGAGCTGCAATTACTTTGTTTTTGAGTCACATGTCATTTCCTAGAACCATTCTCCCTTGATACCTGATGATACCATTTGCCAATGTATACCCTGTTCGAGCCGTAGGATTGATCACCAATTGCTGCAGCAGTTGTTTAATTGTCTCATCAGTTTCATAACTTGCACTAACTTCTCGACAGCAATCTGGGATCACCACAGTGATAGCTGCCATTTGACCTTCTTCAAAACATCTCGACAAAGCATCAGCCGCCTTGTTTTCCTTCCTTTTTCTATATTAGATAGAATAGTCTAACCCCATGAGTTTCGTCATTCCTTTTTGCTGCAAATGAGTATTTAACCGCTGTTGCAATAGAAATTTCAGACTCTCATGGTCTGTCTTGATCACAAATGTGCCTCCTTCCAAATAGTGGCGCCATTTGTCCACTGCCATTAACACAGCCAGCAATTCTTTTTCATATATACTTAATCCCAAATACTTAGGTGCCAACGCTTGGCTCAAGAAGGCTAGGGGTTTGCCCTCTTGAACTAACACCGCACCTATGCCACTAGCACACGCATCAGTTTCCATCACAAAAGGTTTGCGGAAATCCGGCAATCCCAATGTGGGAACTTTGCTGACAGCTTGCTTAAGCTCAACAAATGCTCCTTCTGTCTCTGAACTCCAATGAAACCCATCTTTCTTCAATAAATCTGTTAGGGGTCGGCTGATAACCCCATAGTTTTTAACAAACCGACGATAGTAACCCGTCAGCCCCAGAAATCCCCTCAGCCCTCTTATATTGGTGGGTCGTGGCCAGCCTATCATGGCTGCCACTTTGCTGGGATCAGTGCTCACTCCAGTTTTAGAGATGATGTGGCCCAAGTATTCCACTTGTTCTTGAGCAAAGGCACATTTGGACTCCTTAATATACAATTGATTGAACCTAAGGACCTCAAAAGTGGCTCTCAAGTGGTAGATATGTTGATCAAAAGAGGGGCTATAGATTAGAATATCATCAAAGAATACTAAAATGAATTTGCGAAGGTAGGGTTCAAAGATTCGGTTCATCAAGGATTGGAAAGTAGCCGGGGCGTTAGTTAAACCAAAAGGCATGACAAGAAATTCATAATGCCCTTGGTGAGTTTTGAAGGCTATTTTGTGAATATCTTCAGGTTTCATTCGAATTTGATGATAGCCCGACCTAAGATCTAACTTGGTAAAAACAATGGCATACTTAAGTTCATCAAGTAAATCTTCTACTATGGGTATGGAAAATTTGTCTTTGATGGTTATGGAGTTTAGTTGTCGATAATCAACACAAAATCTCCAAGTTCCATCCTTCTTTTTGACAAGCAAAATAGGTGAGGCAAAAGGGCTGTTGCTGGGTTGGATGAGAGATTTACTTAACATATCCTTGATCAGTAGCTCAAATTCAGACTTTTGTTTAGGGGAATATCGGTAAGATCTTAGGTTCACTGGTTCGGCTTGATGTTTCAAGTTAATAGCATGATCAAAAACTCTTTTGGGTGGCAGGGAATGGGGTTCAGCGAAGAGGTCCTTATATTCAATTAAAAGTATATTAAGGGAGTCCAATTTTGGGACCTTTCGCTGGCTGAATGTCTTGCTGCTGACCACCACACATATCTCTCCTTCTTGATTAGGGCCTTCCTCAGGGATTTCCACCGTATGGAGGGAGAAAAGTTGAGCCACCTTTGAAATTCGGCCCCTGAACATCCTTCTCAACCGTTTACCCGAGATGATTTTACACACCCCCATTTCTACATTGCCCGACAGGACCTTTTTGCTGCCATCCTTTTCAAAAGTCACCTCCATCTTATTGAAGTCAAAGCTGATTGAACTAACTCCCTTCATCCAATCCACCCCCGTCACTACATCACAACCTCCTAATTTGAGCAGCCTCAGATCTATTGAAAATCTTTCTCCATTCATCTCCCAGCAGAATCCCTTACAAGATGATTGACTCACCACCTTGTTGCCATTGGCAACCGTTACTGATAAGGGATTGGACAGGCTTACTTCACACCCCAGTCTTCTTGCCACAGCTTCATCTAAGAAGCTGTGGGTACTCCCACTATCTATGAGAACCATGATCGGTTGATTGTTCACTCTTCCTTCCACCTTGATAATCTTGCTATTGTTCACCCCCTTCAAAGCATGCAGAGAGATTTCACCTTGGTCCTTTTTTTCATTTTTTGAAAGTTCTTCTCCTTCCTCAATTCCTTCGTCTTCCCCTTCGAACAGCAACAACTGCCTCTTACACTTGTGTCCCACAAAATACCTATCCCCACATTTGTAGCATAAGCCCGCTACCCTCCTTTGTTCCATCAATTTTCCTCCCAGGGACTGTACTGGATTGGGATTAGGTATGGCCAGTATGCCTCTATCGTTGGACCCCCCTTCTCTAGGTGTCACCCTATTCGCCTGCCATCCTCCTGTTATCACCCCCCTCATTTGATTCTTCTGTTTCTTTATCATTGCTTCAACGATCATTTCCTGAAGCCGTGCACCTTCCGTTGCTTGCTTCACAGTCTGGGGCTGTAACATCATTACCATGGGCCGCACCTCCTCTCCTAAACCGCTGATAAAACTCGAAACATAGTATTCCTCAGTTAACTGAGGGTTGTGCACCATCATCATCGATCTCAACTCCTTGAATTTCTATTGATAGGCTTGGACCGTTCCTTCCTGTTTGAACTTATTAAATTCTTCGACTACATCCCTCATGCTTTTATCTCCGAACCTCACACATAGGTCCTCTACAAACACACTCCAAGGACTTCCCTCCTTAACCGCGAGCCATGCTTGATACCAAGCATCTCCCATGTCATTCAAGTAAGCCGCCGCCAAGGTGATCTTCTGTTGTTCCGAAATTTGATATAGGGAGAAGACTCGCTCACATCGACGTGTCCACCACCTCGGGTTCTCCCCTTCGAACACTAGAATCTCGAGCTTCGGCATGGGGTAATTCGGATTGTGCCAATTACCCGATGCTGCCTGCCTCCTTTCTCTTACATTCTCCCCCACCATGTCTGTCTCATCTCAAACTCAAAATCCGACGTTCCTATCGGTCGCGATTCTACCCCCACGCCCGGGAAAATGGGCTCCATCCTTTCCCTCGAAGGAAACTCGGGTGATAGCCTTATGGGTTGCTGATTGGTGAACATGCGCGCAATCAACTGTATTTGCTCCATCAACTGATCCCGTAACAAGTTGTCCTGCTCGCGACTTTCCACCCTCCAGCGTTCCATCGCTTGGTCGATCCGCGAATCCACTCCAGCTCCAATAGAGATCTCGAGCATCCCCATCCGATTTTGCATCTCTGTTATGGTCGTTGTCACTTGCTGAAGCTGCGACTCCATTTGTTTCATCCTCGTTCCGTCGGCCATGATGAAGATTTCTTGTGAGTACCGTTGTCACCCAAGAGCTACTCTGATACCAAGATTGTTAGCTCCCCGAAGCAGACAATGATTTCCGATCCACCATAAATGATGAACAACAAGAATTGCACATAAAGAGAGAGAGAGAGAGAGAATAGATAGAGAGAGAGAGAGAGAGAGATTTGGAATCAAATATTCTTTGATATCTTCGTACATAACTGTATGAAAGATTTCAGCTTACATATATAGCTGGAGACCTTATCCATTAGAGGTTGTAACCGCCCCATGCAAGAGAATGTATCTGTTGCTAATGCAGCAACTGATTTAGTACCATCCTCCAGCTAACTAATATCAAAAGCTACCCCTAACTATAGCTAAATGCACTGCTACCCCCGTTATAATAGGTTTATTACATGACACAATCTTGCCAGAAACCCAATTTGAAGAACAATTACCCATTGACCAAACCCATTTAACAAAAAGCCCCAAAACCTAACGATCCAATTACCTATTGACCCAAATCCTAATAAACCCTAAACCCAACAGCCTACAAGCCTTTATCCAACCCAACCCAAATACCTGTAGACTTCATTCCCTTTTACACCGTCAGCCCAACTCCCACTTTGCTTTGGTAAGGTACCCTTTTAAAATTTGATAATATTTATTTATTGGGTATCTTTGGTAAATTGTTTTAGGTCCATTTAATATTCTTCCATAGCCAAGGATATATATATATATATATATATATATATTCCTTACCCTATTTGTTGCATCTTGAGCATTATTTTTTGTTGTTATTGATATTGTTATTTAATTTAAATTTCTTAGTCCTATTTGTGCATTCTAGTAGGTTTCTTGTCTCCATTTAAGTAGCAATTTGAGTATTCTTAGCATTCACTTAACCTATTCTATCACTCCTTCGCCTTCTCCCATTATTATTTGTTTACTTGCCCATGGCCCCCAACAAACACGGACAATCTTCTTCCACTACACCAATTGATCTTCAATCATTACACAATTTCATAAAATCCCTTGAAACCAGAATGGACAGTCTCGAGACTCTTTCAAATATAGTGGAAACACTTACTGAACAGATGACTCAAGTCCTCAAAATAGTAGGTAAGCAAAAGATAGGAGATGATTTTGTAGTGTCCCCTCATCCTAATAAGTCTATACATGGTGCAATCAATACCTCGAGAAAACACATTGCTTCCAATATGATTCCTTACTCACATGAGACAATGTCTCCTTCCAAACCTAGGGCAACCCCATGATAGAAATACACGTCATGAAGCACCTAGGTATGACTGCAAGCGTCTAAATGTTAAAGAACCTATAGGTGGCAATCCTAGAATCGACACATGTCACGAAAGGAATCTAGAGATTGAATACAGGCAATCACCTCTGCCCCATAGGAATAAATAGTAAGACAACAGAGAAAACAATAAGAATGCAAAAGTGGATGCTTAGGAGTACGAGAGTAGGTTAGGCTCTAATTTGGATGACATGGAAGATTACTTCACTTGGTATGTGAAATAGATCTCGCCACTTCACACACACATGATTTCTTCTCAAGACAAACACAACCTCACTCTCTCAAATCAGAACAGCAAATAAGAAAGACACAAGACTCAACACAGAATCACAAACACTCACATACAAACAAGAGGATTTGTCCTAGTTCGGAACTCCTGAAAGAGATCCTACATCCAGACTGGTATGACCTTGCTTACACTATCTTGAAAACTGAATACAAGATTACATATGTTGTTCGCACACCCTCAGCCCTATTACTAGACCAAGTACTAACCAGAGATTACAAAGAAACCCTTTCCTCTCACATATACACAACACATACTCTTCCCACAAGATAGACCGCAAAAACAAAAGAATAAAGAGACCCCCACGCCCTTCTATTTATAGAACATAGAGGGCGTGAGTTACAAGAATGAAATAACCGCCTGCTACTGTTACAAGACTACCCCTAACTAACTGGCTTCTAGAAGATTTATTCTAACTACTTCTTATCAACATTATTCCACCGAGTCCTAGTTTAATCCTTAGGGAAATATTTCAACATGGTATAACATGACAAATATTGAGAGAGTTCGTTTCCTCAAAATAAAACTAACTGGTTCTTTGTCTAGTTCTGCAAAGAAATATTGGCAAAATGGTCAACATAATTTTTAGAGATAAGGTGAGCCTCCCATCACCCAATGGGCCATCATGAAGCAAAAGTTAAAAGATAAATACCAACCCTCCTTCCGTAAGGATCAGTTACAACAACTACTAAACCTAAAACAATCAAATTTAACTGTAACTAAATACTTGATCCAATTTGAAAGTATTCTCATTCGATGTGATTTAAATAAGGATTCTTTCTTTATAATGTGTCATGACCTCGAGGATCCCCAAGGATAGGGTAGGAAATATAATAGTATTTAACTTACATGCATTACCATATTTTATAATTTTCTTTTGTATTTCTGTTATAGGACCTTGTCCTTAGCTATAGGCAGTTAGGCTATTTGTTGTATTACACATGGGTGCATGTGGAGGTTGTTAGGCTATATATAAGCGACAGCTGAGGATGAGAAATCATGCTTGAATTGATATTGAATCTCTCATTTTTCTCTCTAGAATTCTCTCCCATTCTCTCTCTCTCTCTCGTTCCCTTCTGCAATTCTCCCTCATTTCCCTCTAATTTCTTTCCCCATTTCTGTCCCATTTCCCTCTCCAATCATTCTTAATTCTATTCAATCGGATCTTTCCGATTGCAAATCCAACCCAGTTATGAACCCTAGGTTCATGACACAATGCAAAGGTTTACAAATGAATTAAGGATAGACATCCAGAAAGAGATTATGTTGCACTCCCCTGAGACTCTAGAGAAAACTTATTATACAGCCTTGCAGATAAAAAAATACCTTAAAGCCCCTCTTGTTCGTCGAGTGTCCACACAATTATCTGACGCCCGTTCATTAAGGTCCTTTCCTCCAGCTTCCCCTAGAGATACTAATTTCAGTAAGGCAGTCCCTTATTCAGCCTCTACAAATAGCTTTGCTAGGAATAGAAATTATCCTTCCAATAATTCCCAACCTAGTACTTCTTGTCTTCATAACCCTTCCATTAAATGCCACCATTGTCCTGAACGTGACTTTAACTCTAGAGCCAAAGCAAGAGTTTACTTATTAACTTGAGGATGAAGATGGAATGGTTAACCCACTAGATTTTTTTGGAGGAGAGGAAGAGGTTGTTGACGATCTTGATTTGGTAAAACATGTTGACATTGTGAGGTGTGTATTGATTGAGAGCGTCCATAATGATGAATGGAAATGCACTAGTATTTTTCATACATGCATTAAGAGTGGTGAGGAAACTAGCATACTAGTACTATGAACGCGATTCCTAACTCTGCAATTACTAGACTCAACCTTAAGGTAGAACCACAACCAAAGCCATTTAAAGTTGCATGGGTGAATAACACAACTTTGCTAGTCATCGATAGATGCCTTGTTCCTATTCAATTAGGTGATTACAAAGATGAAATTTTTTGTGATATTTTACCTATGGATGTTGTCCATATCCTTTTAGGTCGCCCTTGGCTTTATGACATGAGTGTAGTTCATTATGGGTGAGAAAATACCTATGTCTTTAACTATAAAGGTAAGAAACTCACATTGATCTCTACTAAACCTTTTAGCCAAAGCACTAGGACCAAGCCTAAACAAGCACCACCAATCCCCAGTAAAAAGCACATTTATCTCATAAGGCATTTGAAGAAAGACTGTCAAAAAAGTGGATGCAGGTTAGCCATCACATTTTGAGTTCCTCTAAGAGTTTGGAGTTTCCATCTAGGATGAAGCCATTGTTAGAAGAATTTCCTGATGTCATGCCCAATGAGCTCCCTAGTGACCTACCACCCATGAGGGATATCCAGCATGCCATTAATATAGTTCCTAGGTTTCAATTACCTAATTTTCCCTATTATAGGATGAAGCCAAGAAAGATGGATCATGGAGAATGCGTGGATGGTAGAGCCATTAATAAAATCACCATCAAGTATAGATTCCCCATTCCAAGATTGGAAGATAAATTGGATACGTCGGCTGGTTCTAGTTGGTTTTCCAAGATAGACTTGCGTGGGTATCATCAAATTCTTATTCAGCCTAGAGATGAGTGGAAAAGTGCCTTTAAGACCCAGGATGGACATTTTGAATGGTTAGTTATGCCGTCTGACCTATCAAATGCTCCAAGTACCTTCATGAGAGTTATGACACAAGTACTTAAACCTTTCGTAGGAAAATTCGTTTCTGTCTACTTTGATGACATCTTGATCTTTAGCATGTCCCAAGATGAGCATCTAAACCACGTCAAACAAGTTTTCTTAACTCTTAGGGTTGCCAAATTGTATGTTAACCTTAAGAAGTGTTCCTTTTTACAACTTCAAGTGCTCTTTTTAGGCTTCATTATCTATGGTTGTAGCTGTTGACCTTGAGAAAGTTTGAGCTATTAAAGAGTGGCCTAAACCTAAGACAATGTTAGAGATTCATAGTTTCCATGGCTTAGCTATTATTTTATAGGAAATTCAGTAAGGGATTTCGTGCTATCATGGCTCCAATTACAGATTGTTTGAAGAAAGGAGAGCTTTTGTGGCCTAGTTCAGCCAAACAAAACCTTTAAGGAAATTAAAGAAAGGTTGTCCACAACACCTATCTTAAGATACCATGATTTTAGTAAAACTTTTGAGGTTGCTTGTGATGCATCTGGCATTGGTATTGGAGGTGTTCTTAGTCAAGAAGGACACCCAATAGCATGCTTTAGTGAGAAACTGAATGAATCTAAATAGAAATATATAACAAAGAGTTCTATATTGTTGTCTAGTCTCTTCGCTATCAGAGGTACTATCTATTGCAATAAGAATTTGTTCTATATTCAAATCATTAGGCATTAAGATACTTGCAGTCTCAAAAGAAGATGAATTCTAGGCATGCTAACTAGGTAGAATTCCTTTGCGAGTACACCTTTGTCCTTAAGCATTATTTTGGGTAGAAAACAAAGAAACTGATGCCCTTAATCGAGTAGTTAATCTTTTGCAGGTGATGAGTACAAAGGTTATTAGTTTTGATAAGGTGAAGAAGACTTACCCTAATTAACCTGATTTTGGCTCTACTTACTTCGAGGTTAGTGAAGGTAATCGTCATCCCCTTCTTGATTTTGTCATTCATGATGGCTATCTTATTAGAGGAACTAAGTTGTGCATTCAACGGACTTCATTTAGAGACTTTCTCTTATGGGAAATGCATGCAAGGGGATTAGCTGGTCATTTTAGAAGAGATAAGACTATTGCATTTGTTGAGAATAGATTTTATTGGTTGCCTATGAAAAAGGATGTCGCTAGGATTGTTTCACAGTGTCACACATGGCAACTGGATAAAACTAGGAAGAACAACACGAGTTTGTATACTCCTCTTCCTATCCCACACACCCCTTGGCAAGATGTATGGATTTCATTTTAGGTTTACCCAAGACTGTTAGAGGACAGGACTCGATTCTAGTACTAGTTGATAGGTTTTCTAAGATGACACATTTTCTTCCATGTAGTAAGACCAAAGATGTTTTCCACATTGCTAAATTGTTCTTTAAGGCAGTTTTTAAGTTGCATGGTTTGCCTTCATCCATTGTACCTTATAAAGATGTCAAAACTTAGTTATTTTTGGAAGACGCTATAGAAACTATTTGGGACAAGTTTGAAATTCACTTCAACCTTTCAACCACAAACTGATGGACAAATTGAAGTTGTGAATTGTAGTTTTGGGAGACTTGCTTAGGTGTCCTGTAGGAGAGAAGCCTGGTAATTGGGATTTGGTTTTGCCAACTGCTAAATTTGCTATGTAACAACTCTATTAATAGGCCCACTAGTAAAAGTCATTACCCCCCTCACACCCTTATTGATCTTATCCCCTTACCCCTAAATGCCCAAATTTGTAAGTTGACTGAAAATTTTGCCCAACACATCCATAACCTACATGTTGAGATTAGAAGGAAAATTGCAATGAATAATGTTGACTACAAACTTGATGTGATATACATCATAGGGCTCAAGAATTTAACAAAGGTGACTATGTCATGGTTTGCATTCGCCCTGAGCACTTCCCTAAACATTCCTTCAAGAAACTACATGCTCGAGTTAATGGCCCCTTTCCTATCATCTGAAAACTTGGACCTAATGTTTATGAACACGACTTACCTAATAATATGAATATTAGTCTTGTTTTCACTATGGAAGATTTAACCCCTTACCAAGGCACATTTGAGCCTCCTCTCTTACCTACTAGTGTTCCTAAAGGTCACCAAATTACTTGTATCCACGCATACCACAACAATAGGATGTGATTGATGTTGTGCTTGACGATGAGATTGTGGCTTCTTCTCGTGGTGGTGGTTATCGTCGTTTTCTTGTCAAAGGGAAAGATCGACCAGATTCATATAACACTTTGATTACTGAAGAGGATTTTCAAGTCTTAGATCTTGAGCTCTTGGAATTATATTTATAGTCCAACACATTGGAGCCAAGTCTTTTCAATCGAGGGAGAATGATGAAGATCATAGACAAATATTTTAGGAAACAATATTTTAGAAAAAATTAATATTGTTTATTAGCTTCTTTATTTTAATTTGTTTGCTAGTTTCTTTTAATTTATTTTATTTCTATAATCCTAATTAGTTAGGATTACCGATTACCTTTATGATTACATCAAGGAATCCTAGTTAGAATAGGTCTTTATCTATTAGTTGCCTATAAATAATCCTTTTGAGGTATTGAAAGATAGACTTTGGTGAATAATGTTGAATATTACTATTGGTTACGAGTAATCGGGATTACTCTTGTTTCTTTGATTTGAGTTCTACATCACCCCCCCCCCCAAACACCCACCCACCACCTTTATAAAACATTTTCTTTCCATTTGACTATAAATTGGATTAAAAAATCCAATTTATGGAGCCCCTGTTTGGTCTTAATTTTTTTTTTGGGGGGAAAAGATTTTCCTTTTGCCCGAGTTGTAGGAGGTTCCAACAATCCACTACATATGAGTCTTCCATCATGATTATCTAATCAAGTTTTTATGTACTCAAGTTACCAAGAAGCAAAAGATTCCTAGATAGCACAGCAGAAAATCTTTATCTTTTATTTTTTTCTAGATTGACAATCTGTATCATTTAAATAAGCATAAGGTATTACTTAAACATAACAGGTTGATAACATAGACATCAGCCGTCAATCATGGAGCAGCCCCATGAGAAAACATCATCAACAGATAAATCATAATTGTAGATTTCAATAAATACCTTCTTTATTATGGACAGGAGAAGGTACAGAGTCAGTAGTATTAACTCTTTTGTCCACCAAAATCTGCAGCGGGGGTTAACTATGTCAGTGAAAGTATATTTGTTCAATTGCATGCAAAATTTTGTGGTTAAACAGAAAAGAGAAGATAAACATACAATTCATACAGACTTCTAACTTATCTGGATTTAAGGCATAAGCATACAATTCATACAATGCCTATTGAGGCAGGAAAACTTGAAACTTGGCTGGAGTTGAAATGTGAACATGTAAGTCATACAACCACTAATGTCACCCTCCTATTTGCATCAAAATGTAAAATCTATATGCTTTATTTACTAAAGCAAGTATAGGCACTAGACTAAGTCAACTTACTAACTTAAGTTACTCAACAAGAAATCTTGCCTGATAAAATCAATAAGCAAAGCACCTATTAACAGTAATATCAGTGAAAAGCAAACTGCCACAATATCACATCATGAAATTTACATAATTCTGTTAACAGGACATCTATTAACAAATTGATAGAACCAATATGCAGATATAGAGGGGGGGAAATGGAAGCTTTGATGATAACCTCAAGGCCGACACAGACTGGCAATTCTGATTTTGTCTCTATTGAAGGATCTTTTCCATCTGAGTACACAGAGTAACCAACACATGCATATTTGAAGTCCGCAAGGCTCCTCCCCTCTCTAGAGGCTTCCATTTCAGATTCACCAACAATATGGTTTGGTACTAGTTTCCCAAAGAAGGAAATTAGAATCAATACATATTTGCAGTATATATTAAAAAATCCAATCAGAAAACACAAAGAAAACTAATAAAAACTGCAGAGTGCAATGCTCAAGCTGTACAACACTTTAGGATCTGTACTACAAGAGAAGCATCCTTCCAAAAAGATGAAAGGTGTGAAAGGATGTGAAGAAGATCATGAAACAGAGAGCTAGCAGCTTTAACAATGGAAGAGTAATAGGTTGAAGAAAGAAGAAGAAGATTACTCTCATCAGAAAGACCTTCATCTTTACACATCTGAAAACTACACATCAGAGAATGGAAGTAAAGGAATTTATACAAGCTGTAAACTAACTTCTAACTAACTTGATAGCTGGCTAACAGACTATAACTAAAACCAACTAACAAAAGCAAACCAGATCATATCCATATTCAGTACTTCAAGAAGCAACAATAATTCAGTCAAATTCATGTAAGAAGCAAACTCTCCCATAAAAGGCAAGGAATCCAGTATTGACAACGAGAATATTAACATTAGAAAAACTTGATATATATTGTTAGACTCCTTTTCTAACAGCTTAAACTTGTAGAACAATTGAAAATGTAACATGGTATAAGAACATTAGTTGAAGGTGGCCTTTTGTTTAAGCCTTGTCATGTGGCTGTGTTCCCACATTACTCATGTTTATCATGCAGTTCTGTTTATGTGTTCGTGCAGTTTAATTAAGTCTATTCAAGTGGCATTTACATCATATTTATGTACAAGTTCTCCTTACTTTTTATTTTGTGACTCCCACAGCATGTTCTAATTCAAAGATATGATCACCATTCCTGGTATTTAAATATCCTTTCATGCTTTACAACATACTTGATTATTTCCTAACCCAGCCCTTCTCAGGTCATGGCAACTGACCATCCTTCCAGAACTAAAATGCCAATAAGCCAAACAGAAAACTAAAATGAAAAATGCTTGTGATTTGTGTGGAAACTGGAAGTTAAACATCTTCTCTTTGACTTGCACAAAAAAAGTCATCAGCTTGAGTATCTGAACAAAGCTATTAGTAAAAATCAACAGTAATTAGTGAAGAAGTGAGGAACATTTGAAATGCCGTCGCTCTAGCTAAAAAGTAAAAACCTAAATGATACCATCAATTGTGACCATGGATCCTGGCCATAGTTGTCAAAGGCAAAAGGTCCACTGAGGTGCAAAGTGTGCTTGGAGCCAAGGCATGTGCCTCATAGACACAAGACTCAACACTTATTAGAAATGTATATAAAATACTTATATACCATTATTTTCAATTTATAGCCACAAAGAGGTTAATGCAAAATATTTTAAAATCATGAAAGACAAATAACCAACACTGCAACAACTAAATGTTATCAAAAATAAATAAAAGAAGTAGTTTCATAATCGCATAAACACATAAAAACAAACTTGTTTAAACAAATGAAATAAAAGAAAAATTTAAACATATAATAATTAAAGAAATTTAAGAAAATAGATAACATTCTGCTGAATAGTAAAAGTGTTAAATAAATTTAAACAAATGAAAGAAAAACTGAAATTAAACAAATTTGTTTAAAAAATAAATTTAACATGCATTCATTAAAAGAAAGCGTGAACCTATTGTCAGCACTGTGAAACAGAAAGCAAAAGAGAAACAGAAGTTTCAGAAATTGAGCAAGACTTAGTGGGTCTCTAACACTATCATCACATAACACTAACAGAAGACATTACAGGGGATTAGAAGGGTGGAAAAAAA
This sequence comes from Diospyros kaki, assembly GCA_036245055.1. Taxonomy (NCBI): domain Eukaryota; kingdom Viridiplantae; phylum Streptophyta; class Magnoliopsida; order Ericales; family Ebenaceae; genus Diospyros; species Diospyros kaki. The sequence goes on from BSEG01000016.1 coordinate 41,486,556, forward strand.
TAATAAAGTGCAGAACATAGTTACCGGGAATGTGGTACATTCCGGTCATGGTACAGAAACAGGTACAGGGTACGTTAGTATGCTAATTTTGTGGTTCAGTGGGGTAGGCTTAATTGGTTTGTTACTTCGGGTGGGGGTCACGGTACATTTTATAGTTGCACTTGGTTCGAAATTAGTTGGGTCGATAATTTGCTATATGCTGTATTGGGTATATCATATGCATCTATTGTAAATTAATCGTGTTTGTTTATTAGAGCTATTCCAGAATGTGCCAAATAAAGAAAATTTCATTTAATCTTCTGCATCCTTCTTCTCTTCCCCATTCAAAGAATGTGCCAAACAAAGAAAATATCTTTCATTAAAAAATATAAAGAAAATATCATTTAATCTAATACAACAGCCTTCTCTTGGAAATATTAACCATGGTTTTAAATTTTGTACAGCTACCTTCTCTTATCTCCTCAAAGAACGTGTCAAATCCTCAACTACCAATATAAAACCTTTCTATTTTCCTCTACCTGGTCAGAAAGATCTGAAATATTTAAGTAAATTCCTACTTATTCTGTTGACGTAAAACTAAAACATGGTAAAAGGGCAATTATTCAACAACCCTCTTGGGTCAGAATTTTTCAAATGCCAAAGAAAACTCCTATTAGTTCTTTTTATCTATTCCTCCACCCCCTCTCACATTTTCCAGCCCATCCTTTGAAGTTAAACCAAAGAGATGGATAGAGATTCTGCATTCTTCCACAAAATAAAGAGCAACACCAGAATCAGTTATTTTTATCTATTCCTCTACCCAATCTCACACTTTCTCCTTTCCCTTGCCCAACCATCCTTTGAATTTAAATGAAGAGAGGGAGAGAGATTCAGAATTCTTCCTCAAAACAGAGACCAACACCAGCAACAAAACAGAGACATACAACAAAATATACAAAACACAATAGAACATTCAAGAAAGTGAGGTAAAGCTTTATTTTCTCTAACTTTCTTTGAATTTATTTTAACTTTAAATTTCTTGTCTTGTTTTAAATTGTTTTACATAACTGAAAAAGAACCACAATCCAGAATGCTTAATCTAGATCGCAGTTCCAGGTTGGGGAGAGAGGGGGAGCGAATCTGGTAACTATGGTCCAGAACAGAACAGCCACAAATGAACACAAGATTGATTGAAAAACAAAAGTATAAGGCAACCAGTACTGAATAGGTTGTCTGGAGGGTTTGCCCACCTGCTTCTAGAGATTGTTGGTGAAAAAAGGTCACTGGAAGAAAGGGCACACAACGTCGTGTGTGAGTGGTTCTCTGGTGTGAAACTCACATGCCAGAGACTCCTGATGCGTGAGAGCTCACTGAATTATATAAATATGTTTACGCATCAACAAGAACCAAATCTAAGATGACAACTCAAAAGCAACAAGGAGACATCTCATTTCTTATCTGTTAGTGTTTTTGTTACTTTGGAGCTGAACATTGTATATGATACTAGATGGGACTTTTTAGTAAGATCCATGCTATCCAATGTCTATTTGTTCACCCATGATGTTTATGATTTAGAGTATGATATAAGGCGCAGGTAGAACGTGCCCCTTGATGGTGCTTCACCTCACTGCTGAAGAGGCGCCCAGAATCCTTTGACAACTATGATCCCACGAACTTTCTATGACCCAATCCCAAGCACAAGCACAAAATTAATGCAATCATTTCAGTTTTCTGCAGCAAATGTACCATTTCTGAGCCAGACTCACCGGATGAAGCTTTTCAAAAAGAACTTTATTGACATAAACACAACATATACAAATCAAGGTTGCAGCCACCTTGACAACGAAACCTAAATCGACAAAAAGGAAAATGGCGACGTTTCCTCGTTCATGCTGAATCCATCATTGCTCATTAACGTCGCAAATAAAGTACAGACATAAAGATTGGACAGCCCAAACCCTTTCGCACAAAAGCGGCGATCTCCGCAAGTAAATGCAGGACTTACAAACGAAAGAAGCAAAGGGAAATCACAACAGTTAACCCGACCGATAATGAAATACACATAACACGAAAAATTAGGAAAATTGATTTGTTTGTGTGTGTGTGTGTGTGTGTGAGAGAGAGAGAGAGAGAGAGAGAGAGAGAGAGACAGAGAGACAGAGAGAGAGAGTTACCACGGGGAAGGGACCGGGTGAGGCCGACGCAGAGAGGACTGCGGGAATCGGATTTGAAGGTGGATGAGTAATAGAGGCAACCCTTGCATGATTTTGCCCTCTTTTCTTGGATTTTCTTGTCGTTAGGGCTCTCTTTTGGTTCTCCTGCCTCCTCCATTTGCTCTCTGATTAGAGAGATATTGTGATAGTTGGAATTTATCCCTGTAATCTGTCCGACGCCGTCGCCGGAATCTCAAGCGGCCGCTTCTCTCGACTGGAAGCACGAAACCCTTCTCTTCTCCAAAACCTCCACAGCTTCTCTCCAATGGAGATGGAGGTGCCCACAACCCCAAGCTTCTTATTCTTTCCCTTCTCTCTCTTTCTCTCTCTTCTCCTTTTTCAAGTTTTTCTCCCTTCTTTTATCGTTTTATTTATTTAAAAAATAAAAAATACTATAACTTAATGTAAGTTTTATGCACATATAAAATGATTTTAAATTTTAATAATGGAAAATTTATTGGTTTAAAAAAATAAAGATAAATTTTCATGCAATATTTTTGGGTTTTATAAAAAAAAACACATTTTTTCCATATTATTCGAAACAATTTAGATATTTTATTTCGTTAACCGTAGAATACTTATTTTCATTGCCGTTACGTTTTTATAACTAACTTTTTTAAATAATTAAAATACTTCCAAATCCCTTTCTTATTTTTTCTTTCTCATCTCGACCTCACCTCATCGAAATCCATTATTTCAACAATGATTGCCTCTCTTTCATCTTTCTCAAATTATTACCATCACAGGGTCTCGAATAAACTAGTCACCTTCTTCTGTTTCTTTAACAACAATCACCCTATTTCTCTATCCCTTTCCTTTTCTCTATTTTTTTCTCAACATTTTGTTAGAGTTCTATCAAATCCCCTTTGAGATGGTTGAGCGAAACCTTCCCTGCCATTTTGTTATAGTTCCCATGGGGTTCTCAAGCTTCTTATCTTGTCTTTTAAGCCATTGGCCCATTACTTTATGTTGTTGATATTCACCACCGCTACTATTACAAAAATGGTATATTTCAACATTCATCTTTTTTTTTCCAACCATGGAGAAGATCACCATCATTAACTAATTTTGTTGCCATTATTAATTTACTTTTGCTTGAACCCATTATAGTTAGAGAAGCAAACTCTTTAACATCATTAATCTACACCATGTGTCTCGTTTAAAATCTCATCATAATTGATAGGATTTTTATATATCCATTGATCGTGCCTATATCTCCACTATGAACATGCATGCACATTAAATGGTGGGAAGAGAAGGAGATGAAGAGAGAAATGTTATTGTTGAAGAAGAAAATGATCTAATTTCGAAATTTCAATGGGTAATGGAAGCGGGTCAATATCAATGGTAGCTTTCAATTCTAAGAATTTTGATCTCACCTAGACAACAATGACAAGTTTGATAAATGAAAATTTCATCCATTTTTTTCTCAATCCTTCCCTTATCCTTATCCTTCTCACCTTATTGTGAGCTTAGCTATTGCTTGATTCTAGTGATAAAACCTAAATAATTATGTTTTAATCGGAACCTAATAACTACTATGGTGCCACCTAGCAATGCCAAAACCTAAGTAATTATGTTTCAATTGAAACCTAGCTAATTGAAACATAATTACTATGGTGCCACTCAACAATGCCCCCAACCACCATCAATTTATCATTTTTATTTTTTTTCTATTTTTCCTAACAATTTTTCTCTTTCTCTAACTCCAGGAAGGGAGAGAGAGAGAGAGAGAATTTATTTAAAAAATTAAAGATAAAATAATCATTTAATAAAGAATTTTTTTTCCATTTTTGGCAAATCTCTCTCCAGAGTTGAGAGCTAAGTAAAATTTCCCTTCTTAATTAATAACAATCACCCTTTTAAACATCTTGTTATTCCCAAGAATATAATTAAGATTCCAAGATTTTAAAGCTATCAATTAAGTCATAACACTCCTCTTATTCTAGCTAGCTATATGATATGAAATGACATGGAGCAATATTTGTTTAGGTTTAGTTACTTTTCACCTTTTTATATATTACACTATGTTTAGTATGGTTAAACAAAGAAAAAGGTAAAAGAAAAGAAATTTAATCATTCATTCGTTTGGTTTGGTTGGTATGGACGGAATAGCCCAATCTTTTCATTAGAAAATAAATGGAAAGCTCATCCATTCCATAGAATGGGTAACACAATTACATTTTTACTCCCAAAAATATTTTTAATTACAAAATACTGCATATATATAAATCTCACATATCATTTTGAAATATTTTATTTCATAATTCCTTTAAAAAGTTTCTCCTTATCACTATCACTTGTCTCCATATGCCACCGTCTACCTTTGTTTTTCATCACTAGTTGTCGTTACTATGAGGTACATATCCTTTTTCTTTTTCAATTGAATCATTAACCTTTTTCCAAATCATTTGGCATCTTCTGCTAGAAACCCCCATGTTCCACCGCAAGCCATTGTGAAGCCTCCCCCTTTATCACCAACAACACTAAAACCCACTCGTATTCCTTTCTTTATCCTGTAAAGGTAACCAAATATTCTCTATTTCGAAACATAACCACTTTATCGACTATTTGCCTCTTCCACCCTCGATAACATTACAACCCAACCTTTCCTCTTCCTCTACCCAAGGTCACTAAAAACGAATGTATCATTTCTCTTTCATCCCCATTAGCTAGATCTACATGAAACCAACATCTCCCAACCCCTTATCTTCTACCACTAGTCAACACATTTGTTTGCCTTCTCTGTTGTTGGCAACACTGCAACCTAAGAAACCTCTCTTCCTTTACCAAAGGTCACCATAAACCAACCATTTTGAGACCTTACATCTCATTCATCTAGATTTGCTAAAACCAAGGCTCCTAACCCCTTGTAGCCAACAACCTTCCATCTTCTCCAACCATCGCACTTGTCTGCCTTCTCTACTACTAGCAACATTGCAATCCAACCTTTCTTCTTCCCCTAACTGTTTGCATCATGGTGTCCTCCTTCACCATTATCCGCCCCTTTTCTATAGCCACCATCTTATCTTTCCATACAACTTATCATCTTCTATTCCTTTATGACCCATTGTCTTCTTTTCCCCTAGCAATATTTGTTTCTGCAACTGTTGTTTCTTGAAAAGTCTTTTTGCTATGAGTTTTCCTAGAATGTCTAATTGTATTGGGTTTTGTATTACATTATTTTCTAATACGTTTGAATTTAATTTGAAACATAAAATATATTTTGCTTGTTTATTCTAGTTTTTGTGGAAAACATATTGTGTTGATAAAAGTTCTTTAGCATGTTGTGTTTTTCCTTAAAAAAGACAAGAAAAAAGTATACTATAATCTAGTTTGTCTTGCAACTTGTGCCATGATGATGATGATAGACATATTTTTACCTATTCATAGGAGTTTTATTTTTAATTCAAATGTGGGTAACATTGTTGGTTGTTGCAACCATCTTTGCTATTAAATACTTTTGAAAATATGTGTTTTTTTTCCCATGTTACAAGAATTTGTTTCTTCACTTTTGAATGAGTGTTCATGTAGATTACTATAAATTTAAAATTAATCCTTCTTTTTATAAGGTTATAACAAGAAACAATATAGAAAAAGAAGAACCGGTTTGTTTACTTCTCTAGCCTTCTAGGTAGGGATTCATAAATTAACATTAGAACACAAATACTTTGTAACGAGGTGTTGCTATGATGTCATCAACAAATAAGTATCAAATTCATTTTTCATTCTAAATAATAATATTAACGCATACTTTTTGATTAAATTTATTATTCTTCTAGTAGACTTTTATGGTTCATCATAATAGAATGACCGTCGCTATTCTCCTTGCTCGGTGGGTTTAAATTGTTTAAACTACATACTCGTGCGTGCATATAGAAATCAAAGATAGAAATTGAAGAGCAATAGGTCTAAGACCACCTATTGTGTTAAGCACAAAACATAATTTATCAAAGTTTGACCTATTAATCCTTATTTGCTCAATACAGTGAATACACAATCTCACTTGAATAAGTTAGACGCCTAAAGTGAGCTCTATTGGCATTAAAGTTCAAAATGTATAAATTATCCCTAAGACAATGCCTATGTAAACTAGTTGTGACATACAATCAATTTACTAGATTGCACTTCAAATGAGTATTTAGAAAGGTTTAACCTCATGTCGTACCATCTAAGAATATCAAACACTCCAAGTAAGTTTGACCACATAGGATTCAGTCTTCTAGCTTTTAATAATCATATCATTTACATAGGTTTCCATTGTGTTGCCCAGTAACTCTTTGAAAACCTTATTTACCATTAGTTGGTATGTGGCCCCAATATTCTTGAGCCAGAAAGGCATGACCCAATAGTAGCATATCCTCTTTTCTATAAAAAATGATGTCTTCTCTTAGCCAGGTGGGTGTGCATCATGATCTTGTGATACCTTAAGAAGGAACCCAAGAAGCTTTAGAGGTCGAATCTTGATGTTTCATCAACCAGCCTGTTGATATGTGGAAGAGGGTATGAATATTTGGAATAAGCTTTGTTGAGGTTGGTGAAATTAATGTATACTCTCCATTTGCAATTGGCTTTCTTAACAATTACCACATTTGCCAACCATTCTGGGTAATATACCTCTCAAATTAAGCCAGCCCCTAGCAATTTGTCAATTTCCTCTTTGATGGCATGTTACTTTTGTAGCGTTATATTGTTTTTGCTTTTATGTGACAAGATTTAGACAAGATGTTCAGATGGTGTGAGATCATATCTAGACTAATCTTGGGCATATATGTTGGTGTCTATGTGAATACTGGCCAGCGGCTGTCGAACCACTCCAGATTAGATATCTATGTATCTCTTCTCTAGTTTGCAGTAAAGTGCACCCTAGGTCGTCTCTCACAAGGAGCCTCACTTTCTTCTACCAACAAGGAGAACCAATATAAACAACAGTTTGTTTAGAGGGGGTTTTGACAGAAAACTAAGTAACAAAACAGAAAAACAAGGATAGATAAAAATCAGTAAATGAAATGCAACCAGCTGTGTATTTGTCCCTTCTGTGAAATCTTCCTCGTCCAACCTATAAATCTTGGCTTGTTAGATGTTTCAATCTCCGGATATCGAACTTAAAGCATCCCCAACAACCGTCCAAGGATTAGAATGATTGGAACAACAAAATGAATACAGAAATCTCTTATAAACAAAATGCAACCATTCACTCTCTATTCAACCCATCCGGAGCTATGCAAGAACAACCATTCAAGCACATTATATTCATTTCCAAGATGTTATACCAACCGGCTACAACACTCTGTTCTCTTAAGCATTTAACAGAAAATGAATCCATGCAAATTCACACAAACCTGCCATGAACTCCATGCATTCGAAAATCTGCTCAAACTAAACCAAATGGAAATGAATAAGATTAAAACAAACAAACCAGGTTTTTGCAGCTCATCCGAGACTCAGATTCCACACGGGTTCAAGATACACAACCAGTTACAATAGCTCTAGCCTTTCATTACAGCAAGGAAGACAAAATGGAGATAAAATGAAGAAAACAGAAAAATGCTAACAACAAGAAAAATGGCCAGAATCTCCTCCATTTTTCTCCTCTCTATCTATCTGGAAATAAGTGCTAAGAGGCCTTAAATACATGGCTAAGAAAGGAAGAGCTAGGAAGGCTAGGGTTGGGCCTAGTCTAACATAAAAGAAAAGAAACAAAAGAGAGATAAGTGAGCCCAAAACAGCAAAATCGAGCAGCCCAAATCTGCTCCTTGAAAGTGAGCCCAAGCTCCTTTAGATGAGTCCCACAATTGCCCAAGGCCGGCCTACCCTCATGAAGTCCGAAATGAGCCACTTCAAGTATTTTCCAGTTGCTTCTCTAGCCCATCCAATATTCCCTAAAGCTAAGCAAGCTTGGATCCATAGAAGTAAGATAGAAAATAGTGTAAGGACGATTTGAAGTATAATAAAATAGAAACAATGAAAGATCAGCAAAATTACTTCAAATGGCGTGATAAGACTGAGGTGAAATGCCAAAATATAGCATAAATATGCATGCTATCAAATACATTAGCATTCGCTTTTAAACATTCCACTATTTCCTTCTTAGGCTCTTTTTGGAGTTGACTTCCCACATAAACCAGCTTCTAGAGATCATCATTTTTTAAACTAAATAGCCTTTAATCTTTCCACAGGTTGAGGCTTATTAACGAGTTTCTTTGCTATAGTCAATGTCTCATCTTTTTCCTTCCCATTGCTAGAGGAGATGTAACATGTCTTTACCCTCTTCTAGTCTCCTTAAACTTACTCCACTCCATTAGTTGTGGGGAACTTCATTAAGAGATACCCTAAAGATATGATTACTCTCATATCATTGAGGATTGAGCGTCCTAGGATAACATTATATGCTAATGAGAAGGTTCGAACCATTATTAAGTTGGTCTGTCGTGTTACACTCTTGGGCACATACCCTACATGACAAAGACTATATCAACCTAGCCATCGACACAACTTCCCCAATAAATTTGTAAAAAAGAGAAGAGCAGGTCTTTAGTCTATTGTGGAATATATTTATTTTCTTGAAGCAATTCCATTGTAGACCTTCCGGGACTGAAGATAATGGACTCTTTGTTCTCTTGGACCTTCATCACCAAATTAACTTCATAGACCTGTCTAGCATAGGCCTTTGGAGAAAAGAAAATGTCATCTGCCAGAGTAATTTCCCCCAAGATGACATGTATGGTTTGGTGTGTAGGCCCATTATCTTGAAGAGGGGTTCTTCTTTCTTCTCTCCTTCTATCCTGTTGATGTCTATCTATCATATCTTATCTTCCGAGCCTTTCATCTTGTCTTTGGTCATTCCCCTCATCTCTTTCCTCGGTGTGCACACATATCTCCTTTATCTCCATTTCATGATGAGGGATTCAATTTGGTTATTCAACTCATGGCATTGATTTGTGGAGTGGCCTTGAGTCCCATGAAATCTACAATACACATCTTTATCTTTACCTAAAGGCTAATCAACTTTCTTTGAGAAATTAATGAGACCCAATCTTTTAATGGCAACATGGCAAATCATGGTTCAATGAGTTGGTTATAGTTAATGAATTATAACCTAGAGGGACCATTTAACTTTTTGGATTTTTCATTCCTCTTATTGGTTCCCTCGTCAAATTCCCTTTTTTATATTTTCTCCAACCATTCTTATCATGACAACATAGAAGATATACTTATTTGTGAGGACAAATAGATCTACTAGGATGTTGGCTAGTCAAGGGCGAGGGACTTTTGCAAAAGAGTCGACCAAGCCCCCTAAAACATGGTAGTGATAACCACTCCAACTTGTGTGTCCTGTATTTTCAATGTTGCATTCTAAAATCAGTCAACATATTATCAAAAAAAAATTCATACTGCTCTACCAAACACTAAGGAGATAAATAACGTCCTCTTCCTATGGTTGTTGATGATGAAGGCCATGATGAACTCTCTCTTTAGTTGATTGAAAGAATAGATTGATCCTTCAACCAAGCCATTAAACTAAGCACCCGTGTGGTTAATTAGAGTTTGAAGGAAGGTATAACATCTGATAATATCCTCCCAACCATGAAGGAGCATAAGGGACTTGTAAGTTAGTAACTGGTCATAGGGATCCCTTTTTCCAAAATACGTGGTTAAATAAGGCATCTTGAACTTTCACAAGAGAGATTTCTCTATAATTTTTGAAAGGGATTTTCCTCTTCTACTGATCTTCTTAAGCTAACACTAGTTGTTTTTGTTCCAGAATTTCCTTTATCATCTTTTTCATATTTTTTGTCTTTCTAGCATTAAGTGTTGAGGGATTATCAACTTTCTGTGCCCTCCTTAGTTGATCTCTAGGATGGACCATTCCTTATCCAACAGTCGTGCTCTCCACCATTTCTAGGTACTTTCTTTTTTAGAGGAATTATCTATTCGCATGTGGCCTTCAGTCAACATCTTCTTTCTCCTAAGGTGGAGTTGACTCAGGGAGAGTCTTTCAAATACCATCTGGTTGAGGAGTGTCCAAAAGAGGCAAGTCTTCTCTTATCCTCATAAGAGTCACCAAGATTAACATAAATTTCTACAAGGTCTATAGCAGGGAGGCATGAGGTATTATGTTCTATAGTAATATTGTCATATCTCGAAGAGCTAATACTCTCTCTATGCTGTCTCCGGAGAGTTTCGTAGTCAACTAGAGGCATAGTGGGAGGATTTAACTCAGAGGCTCTTGGAAAACCAAATGAAAGGGGTCTCTCAATGCCTTTTAGTGTTTCCAAATAAACTGTCCCTAGGAGACCAGCTGGGAGGGTTTCCTAGGGTCTTTGAGGATTTTTGGGAGATTAAAGTTTAGGTATTTCTTGACTTTGCTAGTTTAGGATAAATCTTGTTCAGACCATCATTATTTTGTTTTATCTTTTTTATTAGAATTCTCACAGACAATGCCAATTATTATTGTCAAGATACAATAATAAATTTATAGTTGTGAGAGAGTCTTTAGTTTTTGGGAGATCAATAAAAAAGAAACTAGTTAGAGGGCACAACATGTCTCTCACGCAGGCCCTCCGATGTCTAAGTCAAATTAGTTGAAAATTAGAAAAGAAACAATATGTTTTGCGTAGTATTTTTTGCATATCAGAAGAGGAAATGTCACCTCCTATTTATAGAAGTGGTAGGTAAGAAGTAGCGAGGTCTCTCGTAATCTAAGATTTATTTATTCTAATTTTTAGAGAAATGATTTTGGATGTAACGGTTTGAGTTAAATATAAGGGGAATGTCGTATACTTAAGAGAGTCTCTTGAGACCTCCTTGGTGAGTCTGTCAAGAAAGTCTCCTAAGAGTAGAGCTGTCAATCTATCACCTAACCTGATGATCCAACTCAAACTTGACACAAAATTAGTGAGTTTGGGTTAACAACAAGTCAACTTGAAAAAGCCTTAACATAACCCAATAATAAGGCAAATTTAAATGGATCGACACGAAATCTCATAACTGAAATTGATCCATTATGGCCAATTAATTAAAATATCTATTAATTTTCAAAATACCCTCAACAGCTTTTCTAATTTCCATTCCTTTACTTTCTACTCATATTCATATGTTTTAGTTATTAATATTTTAATTATTGTCCAAATTATGTCATAAATGATGGATATATTGTTCTTAATTTATATCTTGACTATTTTGGATTGTTTAGAAGAACTAGAATGAAACTAATCACTTCATTAGTAATTTATGGGTTACTTTATTTATTTATAGTTTTAATATTTTGATTAATATTTAAATTTAAATAGATATTTAAACAAGTTAATGGGTCACATAATTTGTATATGTTACTCTTAATAGGTGTTGCCTAGAAAAATATCCAAGAAGGGATGAATTGGGTTTTTAGAAAATTAATAATTTTAACTCTTTTTTAAAACTCTTAAAATGTGATCTTAATTAAATGGTGATTGTAATATAAATAAGTACAATAAAATCAAGCAACCAAAGAGAACAAGAGAATTTATAGAAGTTCAGGTTTAAAGAGCTTACTCCTCTCTCTCAAGACTTATGTTGAGACTTTCAAGACTTAATTTGAAATTCCACTAGAGAGAATCAATTCTAACTTTCAATTGGAGCTAAAACCAACACTAGTTTTTAATTGGAGTTAGAACTAACATATAATTCCTTACCTAAGCAAGAATTACTAGCACACAGCTAGCAAATGCAATCTCTTCACAACAAGTGAGTAACAATAACTTACAATTAATAAACAATTTCAAACAAGTTACCAATAATTTGAGAATTCCACCAACTAGCAAACCTGCATCACTTGAACTAGGGGTGGACCCAACCCATGGGCAGGATGGGCTGGAGCCCCCCCAATTTTTTTTTTCCAAGCCCACTCTAATCAACTAGCCCAAATATTTTTTTTTTTAAACTTGCCGACCAACCAGCCCAAACATATTATCAGCCCAAGCCCAAATATATTATCAGCCTAAGCCCAAATACATTATCAACCCAAACCTAAAATAAATCCTTAATCTTTTAACTCTAAATCTGAATATTAAACCTAAGCTATTCCTTCAAATTGGCTCATGCACCAATCTTCTTCTTCAATCTTACCTCAACAATCAGCTTTTTGCTTTCTCATTTTCCAGAATCAAGATTTCTCAGGTAAGCCATCTATTCTGTCTACTTCTTCTATTTATATATTTCAAAATCTATTTTTTTTACTTCTTCAATCTTTATTGTTAACCTATTTTCCCTTCTGCTTTAACAAATTAAACATGATTTTGAAATTTCTCGTGGGCTTGACTTTAATAGCAATCATGGATTAATTTTCCTAACAGACGTTATTTTGTTTAACCCTTTGATTATGGTTAAAGAAGTTAAATCTGATTTTGGAATTTCTTACTGGCTTGATTTTGATGGCAACCTTGAGTTCATTTTCTTAGCAGAGAGGTTTTTTTGCTTAGTCTTTTTGACTCTATCAAGTTTAGGCTAGTTTATCATTCATAAAATTTCATCATTGAAAATTAACTATAGAAGTTAGTTTCTCTTTGAAAGGGTTCAAATTTATGAATTTTCAGCAGGTTTGAATCACTTGGAGTTTGTGTGGTGTGATAAATACCCTATAGACTAAATTGACTAAGAGACTAAAGGTAAGCATCCCTTCGTACTCTAGAGACTAAGAGACTAAAGGTAAGTTAATTTATTTAATTATATTCTTTTTTGTTTTGCCTAATTTAACACCTATGATGGGTTTATGAATTATGACTATAGGGTTTAACTACTGCATTTGGTTTTTTGTTAATTGTTATTTGACTACCGCATTTAGTTAAGAATTGCCTTAAGTGAGATTTGTTAATTGTGATTGAATATTTGAATTGCCCTGCCTGAGATTTGTTAGTAGTGATTGAATATTTGAATTGCCTTGGTTGTGATTTTGTTAATTGTGACATATAAGTATATTAAAATGCACAATCAAAATATCTTCCAATACTTCACTAAGAAAATTGATGATCAATCATTAAGTAACCCAAATGGTCTCCACAATGCTTTTTCTTCAAGTTCTATATCACCATCCAAAACTAAAAAATCCAAGCCTTCAGGTGAATGTACTATTGAGCCACTTGAAAGTAAAACCTCATATTATGAGCATGATTCTGGAAAACGAATCCCAATATCACATTATCCATTAGACAAACAAGATGAAGTTCGAAGAGCATATATCGATATGGAACCGTGTCAACCTATTTATGAGTATCCTCATATAAAATTTGGGACTCAAAATCGTTGATTTCAATCCACTTGGTTCACACCACATCCATGGCTTGAGTTTTTTGTGGAGAAAGAAAATGCATTTTGTTTTCCTTGTTATGTATTTGAAAGTAATACATCACAACCTGAAACATTCATTGTCAAGGGGTTCAAAAATTGGAAAAGAGTTAATTATAAAGATTGTTCGCTAAAAAAAATGAAGGAAATGGTAATTCATTGCATTACATTGCTATGGAAAAATGGGAAAACTTGAGAAATCCAAATCAAAATATATTGAGAGAATGATATACAAACAGACTGAAAAAGAAAAGAAACATAATCGTTTGCCTTTAAAGACCTCCATAGAGAGTATGAAGTGGTTAGCATTACAAGGTTGTGCATTTAGAGGTCATGATGAGTCTCCCGAGTCTACTAACTATGGGAATTATATTGAATTAATCAAATTGCACGAAAGGGTAAACAAAGAAATTGATGATGTTCTAGAAAATGCAGCTAAAAGTGCCAAGTACACATCACCACGTATTTAGAAAGAGATATTAAAAATTATTGTTGATTGTGTGCGACATAAAATTCGTGAAAAAATTGGAGATGCTAAATTTTGCATTCTTGTTAATGAAGTAGTTGATGAATCACATAAAGAATAAATGGCTATTATTTTAAGATATGTTGATGGTGATGGATTTGTTAGAGAACGATTTTTTGAAGTTGTAAGTGTTAAAAATACAAATGCTTTGACTTTGAAAAAATAGATATGTATTGTATTAACCCAATACAATTTGTTGGTTACAAATTTACTAGGGGTATGATGGTGCTAGCAACATGTGGGGGAATGGAATGGATTGCAAGCATTATTTCTTAGAGAATGCCTATCTGCTTATTACATTCATTATTTTGCTCATCGTCTACAGTTAGCTTTAGTTGCAGTAGCTAAGAATGTACATGATGTGTGGCTATTTTTTCAATCATTAAGTTCTATTGTCAACTTTGTTGGTGCTTTTGCTAAACGTTATTCTCAATTAAAGTCAATTCGAGAGGATGAAATTGTAGATTTGATAGCAGCAGGAGAAGTTCCAACTGGTACTGTGGCTAATCAAGTTTGTACTTTGCAACGAGCTGGAGCTACTCGTTGGAATTCACATTTTTCCTCTGTTAAAAGATTGATTGAGATGTTTGGTTCTACTTGTACACTTCTTGCAAATCTTATTAATGACGGGTCGAACAATAATATACGTAGGAAGGCTAAGGGTGCTTTAAAAGTTATGAAAACATTTGAGTTTGTATTTATCTTGTTGTTGATGCATGAAGTGTTGGAAAAATATGATATTTTGTGTCAAGCATTGCAAATTAAAGATCAAGATATTTTGAATGCAATGAATTTTGTCTCAACTACAAAGATTCTTCTTTAAGATATGGGTGATGATCGGTGAGAAAGTTTTATTTGGTATGTGGTGCAATTTTGTAGAAGTAATGATATTTATGTGCCATAATTAACTGATCGTTATATGGATGGTACAAGATGTTCTTGTCAATAGAAAAATAATATTACAGTGGAGAACTATTATCACTTTCAGATATTCAATGTTGTAATAGATTTTCAGTTGATAGAGTTGAATAATAGATTTACCGAGAAAACAATATAATTTCTTAAGTTATGCGAGGTTTTATGTCCTACAAATGGTTTTAAATCATTTTCTATAGATGCTATTTGTGGTTTAGCTAAGGAATTTTATCCTTTGGATTTTAATAATGAAGAGATAAGTGATTTGAGGAGACACTTGGATCACTATTAGTTTGATGTAATTCAACATTCATAGTATCAGAATCATAATTCTCTTCCTCAATTATGTCGAATGTTGGTTTAAACGAATAGGTCATGTCATTATTTCTTGATTGATAGATTGATTCATCTAGTATTGACTCTTCCAGTTTCTATTACAACAACAGAACGGGCGTTTTCAAGGATGAAACTCATCAAATCATCACTTCGCAATAAAACAGAGAATGACTTTCTAGTAAACATTATGACTATCTACATTGAGAAGGAGATTGCTCTTAGTATTGATAAAGAAGTACTCATTAACAAGTTTGATCTTTTGAAGAATCGTCGATTGTGGCTTTAAATAGTTTTATAAGGTATTTGTATTGTACATTTTTTGTTATTTTTTGTTTTCTCTTTTTAAATTAATAAATTATGTTAAATATGCATATAAAATTCGTTAACTCTCTCATTTTTATCTTTTTATTTTTTTCTATTGATAA
Source organism: Diospyros kaki (assembly GCA_036245055.1). Lineage (NCBI taxonomy): Eukaryota > Viridiplantae > Streptophyta > Magnoliopsida > Ericales > Ebenaceae > Diospyros > Diospyros kaki. The sequence continues at coordinate 41,502,272 of BSEG01000016.1, forward strand.
ATCTCACAGTTAGGTAAAAAATTTTTGAAGCCCCCTTAAGTAAAAAATTCTAGGTTCGCCCCTGACTTGAACCTTCTCACCCTTGTTTGAATACTTCTATTAAGTTTGTTCACTGTATCGTATTTCTCTATTTTATATTCTTCTTTATACTCACCTTCTATTTATACATAATATTAGAGAATATAGTTATTACATAGAAAGGACGAAACAATATTTGAATTTCAATGAAACATTTAGATTCTTCATCTTCAGCTAGTATCTGTTGACATCTTAAAAATAGCTAAGAGATTTCAATGCAAAAGTCAATTTGTAAGGGCTTAAGAGACATTTTTCTTTAGCACTAGATTATATAATTAGCAAGAGAGAATTAATCTACGACTTTGAGAAACAAGACGAAATTAGATTTGAAAAATTGTACACTTCACGTGCAATAGAAAAATATGCAAAAAATACGACATTCATGAACGACCGTTAGACTTCAATCGATTGAAGGAACAACTTAGGTCAACCGAAATTGTCTAGTGACTAAAATCATAACTTCGGTCGAAACTTAAGTCGACATAAAACATGAGACCAACATTCTGGACAATTTCGATCAACCAAAGAATAACTTCAGCCGACCTAAATGACATATCTCCAAAAAAAAAGCATACTTCCTCACTTCAATCGACTTCGATAAATTATTAGTCAACCAAAGATGTATATATTCGATGAATATAAAATTTCATTACAAAAATTTAATTTAAATAATTTATACAAATTTTTATTATCATCAAAATTTTATTTATCTACCTCTTATCTACTATTGAGCTTAACAATAAGTATTGAACAAGTTTGACATATTTATTTATTTAGTTAACAAGTCCAAATTCAAATTGAGGGTTCTTGACTCAATAAACAATTATTCGATGAATAATTGTTTTAATATATATTTAATAATTATATAATTGTTTGGAATTAAATAATTTTTCACTTTATTTTTATTGATTATTTTTAGTCAAGAAGACTAAAAATAATTGTTTTTATATATGTTTGATAATTATATAATTATTTGGAATTAAATATGATTTTATAATATAAAAGGACATTTTCGTTTGTGCCATTTCATTTCACCAAAATAAAAACCTACTAAACATAATAATGTAATAAAATAACTACATATACCAAATATGATAATAAAATGAAATAACCATTCCATTTCCATTTCCTTCATCTAATCGTACCAAACCTAGACTTAGTTCTCTCCTCCTGCAGCAGCAGCAGCACGCTTTTGTCATTTACAATAAAAAAATAAAACAATACAATTATACAGACAAGCATATGGTTAAGTTAAATGGCTTATTGGCCAAACAGTTTCCAACAAAACGACACAACTTCTTAATTAGAACCACTCTCTGCACAACATATACTTTACGAGGATTTGATCAAATAGGTGCCCGAGATGGAGTTTCCCTGGAGGCTAAGGTTAAGAACATGAACAGACACACACACTTGGGAATTTACAGAAAGCATTGGTAGTTTTGGTAGATAACAAAAAGAGGGAGGACGCTCAAGCCCAACTGTTCTAGTTCTGTTCGGCTTCTTAGCCCCCCTAGATGATGTTGCCACCAGACGGGGCCGCCAGCTGCAGGTGGACAGCGACCGTTCCATACTAATACAGGAAGGCCATCTTCATGCAGGGAGCAACCTGAAGAACAGCATTTAGCATTTCTAATAGAGAAAATTTCAGTAATATTATAACCTCAGCGCCTATTTTTTCTAAGCAGATCATTGTACAGTGAATTAAGTTTATCTCTGAACAGATCATGGTATTAGTACAGTGAATTAAGTGAGGCTCTACCTCCATTATAATGGATGCAGGTAGTCGCATGAGGCTCCCTTCTTGCAGTATCCATTTTCATAAAATTTACACACTCGCTGCCCTTTAGGCAGCGACCTAGAGTAACTACTTCCGCCGCCGCCACTGCTGCCGAATGACGACTGCCTGCTGCTCCACGATGGCCTCCCCCTGCTAAATCCCGAATTCCCACTCTGAAAAGCCCAGTCCCTCGGGTCCATCGATCTCGTCCCGCTGCCGCCAAATTTAGGATGGCTCTCCCGCCTGGTGAATCCAGCTGAAGTGCTTCGTTTGCTGTTTGAATTCCCCCTACTTGTCGGTTGAGCAGTTTCCGATCTCAAAATTGTATTTCCTTTAGTTGACCTTCCCCAGCTGGAGTTTGGATCTCCACGCATAGCTCCACGGCCAGGGTCGACAGATTTTGCTTCTGCAGCTGCAATGTTCTTGTCACACGGGAATTTACTCATTGTGGGAGGCGCAGGAGGCGGGCAGTTTGAACCCCCCTCCAATTTGTTAACTGAAACATCAATCGGCTCTCTTTGTACCTCCACTTGGGTGCTAGTAGATGATTGCCCACAAGAGTTTTTCACCGGTTCATGGGTATCTGCCCGAGATGGTCCAAGTGGTTCATGTGTAGACTCAGAATACAACTGCATGTTGTCACAGGTCCCTTTTCCTGAACCAAGTTGAAGGCTTAACCCTCCAAGGGAAGCAAAGCAATCGGTTTTAGAGTCCTGAAACAATTCCTCACCACAGTTCATTGCTGAAGTAGGAGAAGGCAGTTCACGCTGAGACTCCATAGCATCAACTTCAGCCAGCAGATCTGAAAGTGATTCCTCAGCCAAAGTGCTGAACTCAATGGGTTCAGTGCCAATTGCCTGCCACATAGCCATAGTAGATGCAGGATGGAACGAGGAAGGAGTAAGTTCATCACATTTTGAAGTTGGTGTAGCCGTGTGATCATTGGCCCCTTCATGTGGTCTTTGTGACGATACAGGCGCAAAACCAGAGTCCCATTCCTCAACTGCAGGTTTGATGCAAGTAGAAGAGTGTTGACCCCGTTCACCAGCCAAGTCTGGAAGCTGTGTCCCACCACTGATAACTAGACTGGAAGCACTGCTCCAGCTAGGGCCAGAATTCTGAACATGACAATTTGAAGAGACAGTCTGTTTGCTTTCAGTTGCCTGAAATCTGCCACCCTCTTCAGCTGTCTTTACTCCGGGAATTTGCATATTTTGGCTACTAGCCCTGTCTTTCTCTTCTACATCATGTGGCTTGGCTCTTGGACTTGGTGGATTTTGGATACTTGTGTCTTGAACAGGAATATTCAGTGGCACTGGCTGCTGGTCTTTAGTAATCTGTTCCTCCCCATCCCCCTTGCTAGTTCTAGGAGTCTGACCAGGCAGATTTGTGATATGAATTCCAAAAATTTGCTCTAACAAATTAGTTGACTTGGATACAGGAGGAAAACCAGAGTTAGAATCCCAATTATTTGAAGAATAATTTACAGACAGATGTCTATCTGCAGATGACTGGCTTGAATGGTCCTGACTATTAGCTTGGCTGTTATGACATTGTCCACCAGTGGTATGAGCTACCACATTTGCATGTGAATTCCAATGTCCATGATTTGGCGAGGAGTTCCATCTCTGTCCCTCGACAACCAATTCTCGATGAAAAGAAGTACCATGTGGCCACTCAGTAAATGCTGATGAAGGCACTGGACATGACACTTGAGGGTGGTCAGAATATGAACTTCTAACCTTGAGAGAATCCCAGCACTGTGAAGAACTTCCAGCCTGTGCGTTATTGTTATTAACAACAGATGTCGTCCAGTCAGAAGAATGGCAGCTTCCCATGTCATTCTTCACAGATTCATCATTATCATTGGAACGAGCTACTGCATCATCACAGTTCAAGGGGGCCCCACTCTGTTTACCATCTACCTCAGTGATATTCATACTGCCACTCCACCTGCCATCATTGTAATACAATCTGCAATGAGAGGAATCTTTAGCTTCCTGAGATGATAAGGAAACTTCCTGAGATGATAAAGAGACGTTGCAATGAGCTGGTGACACTTTATGAGTGCGACCATTCAATACATCAGTCAGAAGTAACGAGTCACCTTCCTTCTCATTTATATTCCATATTCTCATATGAGAGAGAAGAAAGCCAGTCATAGTCCACTGGCGCAGCTGCACCAAACAAAATGGCCCTTGAACTTTTCCATTTTGATCCCTGTAGTGCCATAATTTGTCTGTTTCACTATCATTCACCTGTGGGGTGCTCCCAGTAGAAAGAGAAGCAATAGAAGTTTCTGATCCAACTCCAGAAAGTGATCCAGACCTCAGCCCAGCTTGATTGTTCTGATCTCTAACAACTGAACTGGATGAATCAACCTCGTTTCCTGGTTGCTCCAAAGTGTCTGATCCACATGCACCTTCTCCCTCATTCCAACAGGATCCACTCAATGTTTCAGCAATCCCATTAGGAGTTCCTTTACCCAAGTCCACTGGAGAACACATGTTTCTAATTTGGTCACAGGTAGCTAACTTCTTCTGAGCCATGCCACCAGAGCCATTCAGAATATCACCATTTTGTGGAGAGACTGGTTCCCCCCCATCTCCACTGAATCTATGACACCTTTGTTTTACATATTCATCTGCACATATCACCAGCAAAAGTAACTAATAGGTATCAATTGGAAAACAAAGGAAAAACAAGTGACAGGAAATGAAAAGTTCTACATCCACCAAGCAATGCAAAGACCTTGTTTCTTGTTGATAACTACTACAGCATAATCATATTCACGATTGGGATCCATATTTGGATCCGCATGCACCACAGGAATCTCATGTAGCCTGCGCCGATGTTCCTCAGGTGTCTTCAGAAGCTCTAACTTCTGTACACAATCTCTAAGCGTGAATTTGTCAAGGAAAACTAAGCACAAGATAACAACTCCCTCTTTCCTCGAAAGAGAAATAACCAGCAAAATAAAGAAAGAAAGCACCCAATGTCCTTTATAAAATAACAAATTATAGGGGACGGAATGCTTAATATTATAAACCTCCAGGATCATTTCAAATATTACAATATACATCATCTTATCCTCTGATAGTATGATGACAAAGATTAAAGAAAGGAAGTTAATTTGGGAGCCAACTGGGTATTCCAAGCATTCTTTTCTTTCCCCGCTATTCATAGGATATCATACAAAACAAATATTAATGTAGAAAAGAATGTCAGAAAGTCAAAAGAGCAAAAAAAACTAGGCATAGTTAGCCTAGTGACATAGGGTGCCTCCGATGGGTTCTTAATATAATTTTAGACATGATATATTCATTCCCCATTATTGTGAAAAGGAGAGCTCCATCAGCAGGCCTGAAATACCATCAACAATGAACCAAGATGCATGCTCAATTGCTAGTGAACCTACCCATTTCATTGGATAAGCAATATTGTTTAAGAAATGTAACTACCAGTGTGTAGGACTGTAGTCGTCAGACTATAATTGAAATAAAAGAACCACCGCCACTTCAGTGTGCTATCAACTATTAGTATCCTACCCTATCCTATGTTTCTAAGAAACGTACTGATATCAATACTTCTTCATACTTATCCTCTTAAATGGCTGTTTAAAAGAGAAAAAGTTCAAATAAAATATACTAGAGTTTTAGTAGGAAAAATAATAAAAAAAATAAGTATCACATTCCAAGATATACAATTTTAATATTTAACTTGAAGGAACAAAATAGTGGATTATATCTTTTCATTAAATATCTACCAAAGAAATAGCTGCACTCATTCCCTTTTAAATGCTTGTTCAACATTTAAAAATTTTAAAATTTGAAAAATATCAACATTTAAAAATATATATATCATCATCAAACCAATTCCACTGTCTACTCCTATCATAAACTTAAAAAAAAAAAAAAGATTAACATCAATCTGATATCAATTTATGCAAGTCTACTCCTATCATAAAATATTTTAGAGCATTTGAATCACATTCCAATTGGAGAAAGACTAATAAGCTATTCCGGAAGTCTACTGGTTGCCATGATGACTTGGGAATGCCATAGTTCAGAGTTAGAGAGCACTAAGCAGTCCAAAGGAGAAGAGAAGAAATTTGGGCAGAGCAGCAATCAAAAAATGTGTTTTCTCCATTGGGGTTGGCCAAGAGACCTTATAAGGAGACAATAAGCCAGATGACCAGCACTCCACCCACGCTGGATGCACATTCAAAGTTCACAAGCGGCAATCCTTAGCTGGTTTGGGCACTGTGGAGGAGGCATCCATACTTGAGACTCAAGAGTGGCACCATTACCCTGAACTGTGACAGTATTACAATGTGGGAATTTGAATCTTTTATGTCACTCATATGGGGTGAATCCCATATTAAGTTCATCTCAAACGGTCATGGATGGAGACACTTGCAGAAAACAAAACTCATATATAGTGATTCAAGTGTCAAGTTCCTCTATTGGGCGGGTCACAGGCAGAAACCTTGGATAAAAGAAAGGCAAGTCAATGTGACAGCCCTTAGGTCTGACAAATAAATCACAACACCCTAGGTGATGCAATAAGATAACTGTTCCCTTGGGTTCTATCTTTGATCTATGAGGACTAAAGGTGCCATGACAGCGGAGGTTCTCACTTGATCCACTTCTCCCAGTATATTTCATAATATCATGACATATTCACTTGGTCAATGCAACACCCAAATTATTTTTAGAAAGAGATAAATAGGAGGGAAAATTGAGATGATATGGATTATTAGAATTGTGGAGGGATTAGGATTCAAGGTGTAAATTTGGGGATCAATTCGAAAAAGATGTAGAGGTTAATTGAAGAGAATTTGAGAAGGATTACAATTTTATTAATGAATTGAAAACTGAACAGAATTGAAACAAAGCTGAGGGATGAAAGATTTACTCGAGTAAATACAAGGATTACTCAAGTACTAGGAGAATTTAGTCGAGTAGAAAGGAAAACTTACTTGATTAATTGTAAATGTTTTCTCATCTTGTATTGAACTTCAGATCTGCCCTAGCTTGCACCTTCTTATCACCTCGATCACTAGCCAATGGCCAGAGGACCATTGGCTTAGATATCAATTGTGAAGATCTGACAAAGGGGTTGTTTAGGAAGAATTGGGAATTAGAGGGAATTTGGAGAGAGAAAGGGAGGGAAACAACAAGAAAGAGGGAGAAAGTTTGAGAGAGAGAAAGAGAGATAAGGATTCAGTTCATTTCTCAACATGCCTTCCCTCCTCTAGCTATGCCTTATTTATAGCCTAGCAATACAACTATTCAGAATGTACAATTCGGTAAAGCACATCCACTATAGCAACTACATACAATCAACAAGCATAAGAGAGAAAAAAAAAAACCACAACTACTGCCTTGCCCCTATAAATGTGACATGTACTTTCTTTAAGAAATAAAGATACCCTCTATACTTCTAGCCACCTCCATTCCTAGAAAATATCTCAGTTTTCCTAGGACTTTAACATCAAAATCAATCCTTAACTGCCTCTAGAGATTCTCTATTTCTAGACTATTATCTCCTGTGATGATAATGTCATCTACATTTACAATCAAAATTGTTTTTTTTTCCATCTACTGCATATTTTGTAAATAATGTATGATCAGCTTGCCCTTATTTGTAGCCAAGCTAGTTCAAAGTAATACTAAAACTCTTGAAACATGCTCTCGAGAAGTGTTTAAGTCCGTATAGGGATTTTTTTTTAACTTACATACCTTCCTCTCTTGTCCTCCGTCTCAAACCCATGAGGTATTCTCATATAGATTTCACCCTCTAGTTCACAGTTTAAAAAATGCATTCTTAATATTCAGTTAGTATAGTTTCTAGTCTAGATTAGCAGCAAGTGAAGGTAACACTCATATTGAATTTAAATTGACTATTGGAGCAAAAGTCTCCCCGTAGCCTATTCCAAAAGTCTATGTAAAGCCTTAGGCTACTAGTCTAACCTTGTATCTATCAATTATTCCATTTGACTTATATTTAATTATAAACACCTACTTGCTACCAATTGCCTTCTTGCTATCAGGTAATTCCGCAATACCCCATATGTTATTTTTTACTAGTGCTTGCATTTCATACCTTCCACCTTGAGTCCTATAGAGCACAATATATATCTCTAGGAACCTTGATCTCATCAATACTAGCAGTGAATGCCCTGAATTGTGGAGATAATTTTGAATATATCAAGTGATTAGACATAGGGTATTTAGCACATGATCTTACCTCTTTTCAAAGAGCTAATGGCATGTCCAAATCATCAATTTCAACAGATATCTCTTCCACATTGTCATTCACTAGACTTGACTCCGGATTTGATGATGGACCTTGCCGAGGATTATGAGGCCTTTTAGAATAAACCAATGCTGGTTTTTCAGGAACATATTCTCCCCTTTGATTGGTCACATAGGTTTGGGTAGAAATAGTGATTGTTTCAGTTATTTCAGTTCCAATTTCAGCTTGCAGATGAGAAGTAGGAATTGATGTAGGAAGAGAAATAATAGGGGATCCCAATATTGCTATGTACTACATATACCCCCCTGCAGAGAGAGATTGGGATAAAAGGGTTGATGCTCAAGAAATGAAACATCACATGAAATAGGAAATTTCCAGGTGTAGGGACAATAATACCTGTATCCTTGTTGGGTAAGAGAATAGCCAACAAACACACATTTAAGAGCTTTAGGTTTAAGTTTGGAATGAGAAGGATGATGCTTATGAACAAAAGTAGTACACCCAAAGCCTTCTGGGGGAAGAGAATTAAGGATTGTAGTACTTGGGTAGAAATCAAGTAAGGTACTCAAGAGAGTTCGAAATGCAAGGGCCTTGGAAGGAAGCCGATTAATAAGATAGGAGGTTGTAACTATTGCTTCCCCCCAATATGAATTTGGAACAAAACTAGAAAACATTATAGAACAAGCAATTCCAAGAAAAAGACAATTTTTCCTTTCTACCACCCCATTTTGTTGAGGATTGTAAAGACAATAACTTTGGTGAATTATTCTTTATTCAGCTAGATAATGGTTGAACTCATTTGAGAAATACTCTCAATCATTACCTGAACGAAGAACATGGATTGAGGATTGAAACATATTAAACACCATTTTATGAAATTTTATGAAGACTGAACTAGCTTCAAATTTTTCTTTTGGTAGAAATACCCAAAAAGCTGATAGGATCCCAATAGAATTCCAATACAATCCAATATCAATATTTTCCAATCCCTTTCAGCAGAAAAACAAGAATGAAACAGGGCATTCGAGAGGCCCTAACTCTCCCAATTCTCTACCAAAAGCTAGCTTTCCAATTCTCCATCTTCCTTTCCTACTTATACCCCTCCCCGATCCCTTCTAACAGAATTCCCCATTCACATTGCTGATTATTCCTTCAGTAGTGTGGATTACAACTTTACCCCTCCCTTCCCCATGCGCACATGCTGGCTGTTACACCTCATGTGCGGGTCCCCCTAATTCCAGCTTCAAGCCTTCGGTTGCTTGTTACGCCTATGATAGGTTTGTTGCACCGGCGGCCTATCATTACTCCCCTCTCGGACTTTCACCTTGTCCTCAAGGTGAAAAGCTGGAAATTGTTGTTGAATCATGTTGTAGGGCTCCCAAGTTGCCTCCAACGGTGGTAAGCCCTTCCACTGGATCAGGATATTCAGCCCGCGTAAGTTAGAACCCTTCCCAGGCCGCACTCCCAACACTGCTTTTGGTTCAACCTTCATTTCTAAGTCAGCCTGCAGCTCGAGGGGAATCTGCTCCATTGCGCTAGGCCTGCCCTTAGCTTCCTTCAACTGAGACACATGAAAAACCGGGTGAACCCGGCAGTGGACTGATAGTTTGAGTCTATAAGCCATTGACCCCACTTTCTGCTCAATTTCAAATGGCCCATAGTACCTCGGAGCCAGCTTCTCATTAGGTCTGCCAGCTAGGGACTTCCTTCTATACGGCCTTAATTTCAAGTAGACAAAATCACCAACTGCAAACTGCACATCCCTTCTCCTCCGGTCAGCCCCCTTCTTCATAATTACCTGAGCTCGTACCAGCTGGTTCTTGAGCTCGTCCAATGCTAAATCTCTCTCCAACAACTGCTGTTCCACTGCAGATACCGGGGTTGATCCCTTGTCAAATCGGATCAAGGTTGGCGGCTCCCTCCCATAAACAGCTTGGAAGGGAGTAATACTTGAAGCAGTGTAGTATGAGGTGTTGTACCACAATTCCGCCCAAGGCAGCCACACATACCACCCTAAAGGCCTTGCTGATGCAAAACAGCGCAAATATGTCTCTAGGGTCCGGTTGAGTACTTCCGTTTGCCCATCCGTTTGTGGGTGGTAGGCCGTACTACGTTGAAGCTTAGTGCCTTGAAGTCGAAATAACTTCTCCCAAAAACGGCTCATAAAAACCTTGTCTCGATCCGAAACAATAGTCCTACGCATACCATGCAACCGTACTACCTCTTTTATGAAAATTCCAACTATTGCTCCAGCTGTAAATGGGTGTTTGAGACCAATAAAATGGTCATATTTGCTGAGTCTATCTACAACCACCAATATAGCATTCATATGACTCGATTTCGGTAACCCTTCAATAAAATCCATGGCTATATCCTCCCAAATCTGGCAAGGAACCGGAAGAGGCTGTAGAAGACCCCCTGGAGATAAAGACTCATATTTACTTTGCTGGCAAATGACACACCTTTCCACATATTGGCGTATGTCCCGCTTCATGCCAGCCCAAAAAACACTCGCTGCAATCCGTTTATAAGTCTTTAGGAACCCGGAATGACCCCCTACACTGTCATCATGACCCTCTTGGAGCACCAAGGGAATTAAGGAAGACTTCTTAGGCAGGAACAACCGCCCTTTATAGAGGAGCTGGTCACCTACCAGCTGAAAATCTGAGCTGTAAGCTGGATCCGCCCTTAATTTCTGTATGATACCTTGTAAATAAGCATCCTTCTCCACCTCTTGGACCAGCTGATCGAGTTGCACCACCCTTGGCACCGTTAGAGTGAATAGAGCTGCTGGGTGGCTGATTTTTGAAAGGCTATCTGCAGCCTTGTTCTCCAATCCCGGACGGTAGTGTATCTCAAAATGGAAGCCCATTAGTTTCAGCATCCACCTTTGATAATTTGAGCTCACCATTCGCTGCTCAAACAAGAACTTCAAGCTTTTTTGGTCCATTCTTACTATGAACTTCCTTCCCCAAAGATAATGTCTCCATTTCTGGACTGCAAACACCATGGCCATCAACTCCCTTTCGTAAACCGATTTTTTTCTCTCCGATGGTTTAAGAGCATGGCTGTAATATGCAATCGGTCTATGATTCTGCATCAACATTGCCCCTACTCCATGCCCTGAAGCATCGGACTCAATTATGAAGGGTTGATCGAAGTCCGGTAGTGCAAGAACTGGCAGCGACACCATTGCTGTTTTGAGCTGCTGGAATGCTCGTTCAGCCTCTCCATCCCAACGAAAGTTGTTCTTCTTTAGTTTCTCGGTGAGGGGCCATGCCATCTTACCATAATCCTTCACGAACCTCCTATAGTACCCCGTAAGACCAAGGAATCCCCGCAACTCCTTCAAGGAACTTGGCGCTGGCCAGTCCATCATGGCTTGCACCTTGCAACGATCAACCGACACGCCTTGTTGGGAGATGATATGGCCCAGGTATTCAACCTCCAACTGTCCAAAGGAACACTTCTTTTTGTTGGCAAACAGCTGATTAGCAGCCAGCACTTTCAGCACACAATGTAAGTGCTGCAAATGTTGGTCAAAATTCTGGCTATAGATTAAAATATCATCAAAAAAAACCAACACAAACCGACGCAAATACTCCCTGAAGACATCATTCATCAAGGATTGGAAAGTGGCCAGGGCATTTGTCAATCCGAAGGGCATGACGAGGAACTCATAATGGCCCTCATGTGTTCGAAAGGCGGTCTTTGGTTCGTCTCCAGCCTTGACTCGAATCTGGTGGTAACCAGATTTGAGATCCAATTTCCAAAAAACCTTCGCGCCATGTAGTTCATCCAGCAATTCATCAATGACTGGAATAGGAAACTTGTCGGGGACTGTCACCTTGTTGAGAGCCCGGTAGTCTACACAAAACCGCCATCCCCCATCCTTCTTCTTAACGAGCAACACCGGGCTAGAAAAAGGGCTAACACTCGGTTTGATAATACCAACTGCTAACATCTCTCGTACCATCTTTTCGATCTCATTCTTTTGAAGATACGGGTAGCGGTAAGGCCGTACACTAACCAGGGGGGTGTTGGGTAGGAGATTGATGGCATGATCTCTGTTTCTAGTGGGTGGTAGTCCCACTGGGCTGGAAAAAACTCCTTCAAACTCAGCCAATAATTCCTCCAAACTTCCAGGCAGTCCCACTTGCAGCTCATTGCATTCAGCAGCCACCTCTCCAATTTCCAACAACACTCCCTCCCCACTCTCCTTCAACGCCTTCATCATAGCTTTTAGGGAGACTAATGTCTTACTTAAGCTAGGATCACCTTGCAAAGTCACTGTCATCCCCCCTACTGAAAACCTCATGGTCAGATTCCTCCAATCCCCACTCATCTTACCCACCGAAGCCAGCCATTTCATGCCAAGAATGACATCCGAACTTCCTAACTCAAGGGGAAGGAATTCTTCCACTATCTGTAGGTTATCCAAAGACAATTTGACCCCCTTGCAAACTCCTGCACCTTGTACCGCCATTCCAGTTCCCATTATCACCCCATATCCCGCTGTTTCCGTCCTCGGTAAATTCAAGCGTTGCACCAACTCGGAGGAGATGAAGTTGTGGGTTGCTCCCCATCCACCAGAACTACCACTGGCTGCCCTTCTATGAGCCCCCTTAGCTTCATCGTTTGAGGGGTAGTTAATCCCACCACTGAATTCATAGATAATTCAATCACCTCTCTTCCATATTCCACCCCTTCATCATCTCCCTGCTCCTCTTCTTCTTCTGCCGCAGCCTCGCCTATTTCTTCATCATAGAGCATCAGCACTTGGAGCTCTTTGTTCTTGCACCTATGGCCAATCGAGTACCTCTCATCGCAGCGGAAGCAAAGGCCCTTCTCCCACCTTGCCTTCCACTCAGCCTCACTAAGCTTCTTGAAAGGAAAATTGCCACCATTACCTGCGAAATGAATCCGAAGGCCTGGCTGATTCACGGACCTTTGGGAGGAACCCACACCTTTCGCAGGTACCGGTGACATCCGACTCGCGATCGTGGTTGTTGTGGAATAACCGCTCCTGGTTGGCCCAGCTGCCCGATGGTAATGTTGAAGAGCTGCGTTCTTGTCCTCAATGTTTTGAGCCACCACCATAATTCGATGGAGCCCCCACGGTTGTAATACCCTGATCTCAACTCTTATCTCTGGGTTGAGGCTGTTGAGGAATTGGCCCTCCAAAAACGCCTCCGGCAAATCAGGCACTGCCACAGCCATGGTCTCAAACTTCAAACGATACTCCTTCACCAATCCCTCCTGCCGAAGAGCCAAGAACCGCTCCTCTAACGACCCCTCCTGAGTGGGGTGAAACCGGCTCAGAATTCCTTGCTTCAGGCTCTCCCAACTCCGAATTCCTCTTCGCCTGGTCTCCCATTGAAACCAAGACAGTGCTGCTGCTTCAAAACACAGGGCTGCGGATTCTATCTTCTCTTCATCCGTGAGTTGGTTGACAGCAAAATACCTCTCGGCTCGAAAGATCCACTCATCTGGATTTTCTCCTTCGAAGAAAGGCATCTCCAATCGTCTTCCACGTAAGTCCGCCCGGTACTCGCCCCCACTACCCCCTCCCGGGTTGCAACCCCCCATCACTCCAAGGGTTACTTCGGAATCCAAAGTGAATTCCAAAGGCCCTTCTCGCTCTCTGGACTTGTTCTTCCTTTCCCGCTCCAGCTCATCCCACCTCGTTCGCATGAAAGTGAACTGTTCAAGCAGCATCGCTACATTACGCTCCACCGACTGGACATTCCCTCTAATGTCGTCGACCCCCCTTTTGACACCTTCCACCGTCGACTCCAACTCGCCAACACGCTCTGTCAAGTTCACCATCAGGTTCAGATTGTCTCTGATACCAAATTGATAGGATCTCAATAGAATTCCAATACAATCCAATATCAATATTTTCCAATCCCTTTCAGCAGAAAAACAAGAATGAAACAGGGCATTCGAGAGGCCCTAACTCTCCCAATTCTCTACCAAAAGCTAGCTTTCCAATTCTCCATCTTCCTTTCCTACTTATACCCCTCCCCGATCCCTTCTAACAGAATTCCCCATTCACACTACTGATTATTCCTTCAGTAGTGTGGATTACAACTTTACCCCTCCCTTCCCCATGCGCACATGCTGGCTGTTACACCTGCATGTGCGGGTCCCCCTAATTCTAGCTTCAAGCCTTCGGTTGCTTGTTACGCCTATGATAGGTTTGTTGCACCGGCGGCCTATCAAAAGCCCTTGTATGATCATCTATGAAAGTGACAAACCAACAAGAATTGGTTAGGTTAAGTATTCTTGCAAGTCCCCAGATGTCACTATGAACCAAATAGAATTGTTTGGAAGGTTTATAAGAATGAACAGAATAAGGTTGTCTAGACTGTTTAGGAAGAATTCATTGCTTACAATGAAAAAAAAAAGCCGTTCTTCATTCATAAAGATTAAAGAGATAAGGATACAATGCTTTAAAATAGTTGAAACTAGGATGCCCTAAACATTTATGCCATAATATAATTTCAAAATCTAAAGAGATAAGGATACAATGCTTTAAAATAGTTGAAACTAGGATGCCCTAAACATTTATGCCATAATATAATTTCAAAATCTAAAACAATAGAAAAAAAAAAGATTTATTTTGTAACCTAAATCCAGAGGAACTGCAGGATACGAAACAAAAAGGGGGAAACGACATTTTTTCAAAAAAGTAGAAAACAGAAATGCGAGGTACAGTGTAAATAAGAAAAAATATAGGGATTTTTTGTAAATATAATTTTTAATATAGAAAATTATAAAAATAGTTCAAACATAATTCAATGCATTTTTTTTTTAAACTTTTGGGCTTTTAAGTGCCAATATAACATTCTAGAGGGTCTAAGCTGAAATTAAGCCTTATATAATATAATGTAAAAACATCTATACACACACATGAACAGAGGGAGGGTTGAGACGGATCTATATTAATTAATATGAATTTACATTATTTATATATGGCTTAGACCTGAGCAATGTCAACAGACAGATAAGCTAGCTCCAAGTTCCAACAACTGTAAAGAGGCCTTGTTCATGGATGAATGTAAAGAAAGGAGACAGAAGTAAAGGGTGTGTTTCCTTTCAATGGCTACACATGAAGTAAAGAGTGTGTTTTGGCAAGAGAGCAACAAGAAGAACAACGATGGCAAAAGAGCACCTAGAGCAGCAAGCTTTGACGACCACAAAAAGGAGTTTCGGGATTCGGAAACAAAGCATTGAAAGAAAAAGAAAAAGAAGAAGACTGAAAAGAGAGGGAACAGTGGGGGAACTTCAGGAATCGTGAGGTGAGCTTGGCTGCTTGGGTCATCGAAAACGCATTTCCGACCATTTTATGTAATTTGCGAAACGACCTCGAAACGCTTTGCAAATTACAGAAACGGCTCGAAAAAAGTTTTGGGCCGTCTTTACTGTTTCCGAAATGGGAAATGATTTAGAAACACCAAAATGGCGTCTCTGAGTTGTTTTCGTGCTTTAAAGATTGTAGTAAAGACCATCCTTCTCCTCAACACTACTAATCCTTGAAGATAGATTCTAAAATTCACAGTGAGATGGAAAAAATGGCAACATATAATTCATGTCTCTGGTTAGCTTAGTCATAGATAATAAATTCCATTTCAAGTTGGCATATGCAAAACAAATTTTAAGGCTAAGTTTGCCAAAAAAACTAATCATTGCCCTTTAGCCAGAGATACTATACCATCAGCTATTGAAACTATAATATCCCGATCACATGCGTCATAGGTCGATAGGCATCAACCAAACCTGTCATATGATCCGAGGCACTTGTATCTACAATCTAGGAGTTTGTAGTAAGTTTTTGAAAAAGTAAAGACTATTTTAGAGTACCTTGCTTGGCAAGGGATGCTATTGGTTTAGGAGTTTTTGTAAGATCAGATGTTTTTGATAACTTTGTCTGATTTAGTAACTGTTGCAAAAGTTCCAATTGATCTACAAATCAAATCCAATTGGTGGACTTCTCGGCTTCTAAATTTGCCATATAGGCAAATTGAGTTGACTTCCTTTGGTTTTTAGGTTTCCAATTTGCTGGTTTACCATGGATTTTCCAACAAGTTTCTCTTGTATAATATGGCTTGTTAGAGTGGTCACATCACTATTTGTCTTTTTGGGACTCACCACGTGGTAAGGCGATAGCCTTCATTTTTAAGGTAGAAATAGCTGAATTTTGAGGGCTAACATTATTGTTAGAAAACAAGGATGGATTTAGCATTACCTTCTTTTGACTCTCCTCTCGCCTTACTTCTGCAAAGACTTCTCGAATGGATGGAAAAGGTTTAGCTCCAAGTAGTATACATCAAACTTCATCCAATCCGGTGACACCATGGAGGAAGTGAAATATTCATTCTTTTTCCAACATCATCTTGTATTCTACTCCATCCTCGGGGCATAATAATCTCATAGAACATATCCATTTCCTATCATAACTTCGTCAAAACATTATAATACTCAGTGATTGAGAGATTATCTTGTCTTATTGTCCGGATTGCAAATCAAATCTCAAAATATTAGGTAGCATTCTCTATATCAGAGTAAATCTCCTACGCTGCTTCCCAAATTTCTTTAGCCGTTTTGTAGAAGAGATATGTCCTCTAGATCTTTGGCTCTATCGAGTTGATTAACCAAGCCATGACAATGGAATTCTCAGCATCCTAAATACTATAAGTTGTTGCTTCAATATCAGGCATAGGTGTTGCTCCTATAAGATACACAACTTTTCCTTTGTCCTTGGTGACTAGCAAAACTGATTGAGACCATTTTCTGAAGTTGATTCCATTTAGTTTATGATGAGTAATCTGAAAAGAATGGTTGTCAAGGGATATTGGAGTAGCAGGCATTTGTGTAGCTCTAACGAGAATGGAACCAGTGGTAGATGTTTCACTAGTTTTCATTGTTGATTGATTTCCAACCATTACTTGCAACTTAGAACTCTACAGTTTGACAAGTAAGGAAAAAGAATTTTTAGCCACAGGAATCGATGGCTCTGATACCATGAACAAAATTGAAACAAGCTGAAGGATGAAAGGTTTACTCGAGTATATAGAAGGATTACTCAATTACTTGGAGGATTTAGTCGAGTAGAAAGGAAAACTTAATTAATTGCAAATGTTTTCTCATCTTGTATTGAACTCAAGATGGGTTATATATATATACACGAGATTTCCTAAAAATATCTCCTACAATATAGGAATAAATATAGAAAACAAAATTAAACTAGACTTAGATGATAAAGATGATTAGGAAAATTTTAAACTTATTGAACTAATCCTTCCTGTTTTTTCGAAACAACTTTATCTCTTATCACTTTTGTTTATATATCTCTTATCACTTCTTGTAACCACCCAACAACCTTATCATTTGATTATTCGGCCATGATAGAGATAATCTGGATTTATCTTTTAACTTTTCTAGAAAAAACAAATCAATTCCTTGTTGAAGGAGGATTTCTCATCTGAAATTGGAGACAAACCAATTCTTGGTCGAAAAGGGATTAAGATTGATGTAAATTTTGAGGATAAATTAGAAGAGAATCTATTTATTATTTGATTAGGATTTGATAAGGATTTTGATTAATTGGAGAATTCGAAATAGAATGGAAAATTGAATCCAAATCCAAAGACGAATTGGTTGAACCCTAATAAGCTTATAAATACAAGCTCACAGGAGGATTAAATCATCAAACTTTGAGCCATGAGAATAAATGAGAAGTAAAGTCACTCGATATTTGTGGATTATATTGTGGATTTTCTCTACAAAGGGTTCAAGTGAGTGGTTATTTCTGCACTAGTATGTTTTAAAAATTATTCCCATGCAAGATTGAAAAATTACTTTGGCATGATTTAAATTCTCAATCCTGTTACCTAGCATAAATACATGAATTGTTGATTAGAAAATAAATTGAGAATGTGGAATGGTGAAATTGTTTTGAGAAATATGAAAAGACTTCTGAAATGGTGTTAGTGTATGGTTATACAATGTTCTGAACTTACACATTGGTAAACTCCAGGAACTAGGTGTACTAGCTAGATCTAGGAAGGACTGGATTTACCCTGTGTATTGGTGAATCCAAAACCTAGGGGGTACTAGCTAGATCTGAGAAGAGTACTAGGTTACCTTATACATTGATATACTCCAAAAACATAGGGGTACTGACTAGTTATTGGCTAGATTAAGGAAGAATATGGGTCCCTTCTTGCATTGATGAATACCAGGCTATACTGTCCCATTGTAATTGTTTGATTGATGATTTAATTGGTGTTAAACACTCAGAAATTTGAAAGCTGCACCATGTGGCAAGATTCTTATTGTTGATACATGAAATTGCATTGGGAATAGTTGTGAATATTTGAAATTAAAATCTGTTCTACTATATATGAATGAAATCTTTATTTTGGATATTAACCTTTTATGCAAGGTAAGCTTCACTCAGCTTTAAACTCGCCACTCTCCCTAACATCTTTTAGGTGAACAGGATTAGCAAGATGTAAATTCTAATTGGGGGATTCTCAAGTGGACTCAATTAGGATAGTTTTATTTCTAATTTTTGCCAATTATCTTGAAATGTAAGCATTATCACTAATTTTGTAAAATCCAACCATCTGATCGTGAATCCGACCGTATTTTCCACCGTGAAAGCGACCCCGATCTACAAGGAGGTAAGTCTTTTAGTTTTATCAGCAATTATTTTCAGCACAGATCCATGATATACATGTATATACATGCAGTTTGGGTTTGGTCAGAAGTTTAAGCTTAGATCTATGGAGATTCAACCGTTGGATCTTACTAGTTTTTGGGTATATTGGTCGATGAGGATAAGGGTGTCGGGTAGTTGTCTCCGATCGCCGAAAACCACTATATTAGTTAGTGATTCAAATTTATTTCTTTTGTAAGGTTCTGGAGATTTTCAATGGAAATCAGATGAGTTGATTTTTTAGGCTTCATGAACTTTTAAGTCCTAGCTTAAGATTCATGCTTGCTTGCACAACCCCCAGAGGGGATTGTGACAGTCAAACTTAATGTTGTGGCAACAGTGTACTTCTAAGGCACTTCCGCTTGGAAGGCAAGCTTAGGTAAAAACCTACACTATTGCTGCTACATTCTTCATTGGCATGAGGGTGGGCTTGCCAAGATGATTTTTAAAGGAGGATTATCTATTTGCCTCGTGTAGCTGGCTTGACCAATACAGATCATTGTACATAGAACACATGGCGAGAAAGGGAAAGAAATAGCTGCACTCATTCCCTTTTCATGTACCAAAGCAATTGGCTTTCTTAGGGCCTGCTTGATTGCACTTTTGTTTTCAGTTTTCTGTTTTTATTTTAAAATTTGTAAATAAAAGCAGAAAATTCTATTTGATTACCTATATTTGTTTTCAAGTATTTTCAAAAGTTCACAAAATTTTGAACACATGAAGACTTGTTTTCACTTTCAGTTTTGCTTTTCACTTTTCATTTTCACTCAATGTTTCACTCACATTAATGCTCATCAACCACACTGATTTGCTTCTCACTAAAGATGTCAAATGGGTTGGCTTAGCCCAACCCGGACCAACTCACAACTTGATGGATTGGGCCAATCCAACAAAAAAACATGAACTAATGCCTTACCAAACAATTAGCCCGTTTTTTTTTTTTTAACAGAAAATCAAAATTAAAAACAAAAATGAAAAATGGAAGCTTAAAATTGACAACTCTCTCAAATGGGCCCTTAGTAACTGAGATCCTGTCTATCAGTTGCCTAACAACATCACACCCATCAGAATACCATAGTCTGGTTCTGGTCTATGATGATAAATTTATACAAAGGTAAACCAATCTATCCTTATGCAACCTAGGGCGACATGACGTAGGAAATCATGGTAATACTGTTTTTTTTTTTTTTTTTGGTCCTACAGTGATGCAGCAACATACTTTGAATTATTAATGTTTTTATTTTCTTAGTTTCTTAGATTATGAAGAGTATTTAAGTTATTAGGTTTTAGTTAGTAGCTAAATTATTAACTTCATGTGGCTAGAAAGTGACATTTTAAAATAGATGGATGGCTACAATTAGAAGGATTCTTTTTGTGATCAATGACTGGGATTTATTCTTAGTGTAACCCTAGTATAAGTAGTTTTTTAAGACACTTTGTATGCAGCCATTCTTACTCTAATTCAACTTTTGAGGTTTTCTTAAACTCTAATTTTCATATTATTGTTCAGCTTTTATTGTTCAGCCCAAATTTGCACTTGTTTTGCTGATTCTTCCTTTCACACTATGTCAAAAAGGTATTAGAGGCTAATTAGTCAAAAGATGCTCGGAAAACATGGGATTGCTACAATTTGGATGCAGAAAAGGTAATGAATCAGATGAGGTGTAGGTGAATTCATCATTCCTTGCTAAGTTATCCAGGTAGATTGATGCAAGGCCACATTCTTTGGTTAGCTTATTAGTTTTCTTATTTGTTTAGCTTGTGGCTAGTATTTATGTTATTAATTTTTGGTTAGTGTGTATATTGTTAGTGTTAATAAGTAGTTGTGTGACTAGCATGTGACTCTTCAAAATAAATGGATCGATAAATTTAGGACACTTTGTGATCAGCGACTAGGGATTATTATTTCTATAACCCTAGTATACATAGTCTTTTAAGACGCTTTGTAGGCAGCTATTTTTACAGTAATTCAACACTTCAGGTTTTTTACACCCTAATGTTATATTATTGTTCTAGCTTTGGTTTTACACTAAATGATTTTTCTGTCTTTTTCCCTCTCCCTTGTGTTGTTCTTCAGCTGGAACACTAATTATCACATATCAAACGGAGTTTTTGATCCAAGTAAAGTGATTGTTAGATTTGATCTGATAATAATTCTGTCTAGTTAAAAGGTACTACAACATCATGACATAAGAAATGAAATCACCAACATAAATTCCATAGAAAAAGGATATTCTTTTTTGTGCCCCATTTTGCTTGCTTCATCCAGAAGTTGATTGAGCCGCATCACCTCCATCTCTAGCCACTATTATAATTTTTTTTTTTTTTTTTTTGGGGGGGTGGGGGGGGTTGAGTAGTGTAAGTAGAAGTGAGAAAATAAAAATATAAAAACATTATATAAAGCAACTGCTAATGTTCAGAAATTGAGGAAGTCAATCCACAAATCATGATGGTAGATTAAACTTACAAAGCTGCAGTAAAGAAGTCGATATGAAATAGGGACAACATAGTGTTGTATGCCTGTGCATTGTAGGTGAAAGACAAAATACTTACATCATTAAGCCTCACTTCATGAAGTGCCATTGCTTTCTCCTGCACCTGACCCTACAACCATGTATGCATCTCCTTACTCGAAGCCATTGTATAACTTTAATAAATATGTAGAAAGTAATATGGAGCTGATATAGATGTTCCCGACAAACTTGTAAAAGACTAAAAGTAAAACAAATAAGAGCACTTACTAAAGTCAACTGGTTAAGAAGCCCACATTTTATATTTTGACATAATTGTCTGCATTCATCCTGGGAAAAGAATAACGCACCGAAAACAGGGCACCAAAATATGAGCAAAAAATAAACAATTCATGTAGAAGTAAAGTGTCACTAGGTATTAACAATGCTTCTAATTGATACACTTGAAAAAAGCAATCAAGAACGCTCAAACAATTGTGAAAGACATCATGGCTCTGAAAAAAAAAATGTTCCATTTTAACCCCAACACGCAGGAAAACATTGCTATAGGTGTAAGTAATTAGATAGTACATCAGTAACAAGTAAAATTCATTTTTTTTTTTTTATAAGCACCAACAAGTAAAGATCATGAAAAAATTCGCTGGTTGTAAATGGCATTGCAAGTTTGGGTTGAGGGACAAGCAGTGACCAGTATAGTAGCTGTTGGTCAAAACAATAATTAGATTTCACCCCTATAATAAAATTTACTCATGAAATAATAATAATAGTAAAAGATGATCAGTTTAACCATTATGCATTCCTTTCCAATAAAGAAGTGAAATGACTTGTGGAATTCATGATTTAAAAGTACTAATGTGATACTTTTGATCTTGGATTGCAGTTGATTATTCAGTCAGAAACTAATGGAGAACATATAGCCACATAAATAAAAGTACATATATCTAAGTGGAAATGGTCCTCCAGATTGTAGAAGTACCCACAGAAAATCATAGCAGGCTGCCCCAACAACACAAGCCTTAATCCTATTAGGTGGGGTTGGCTACATAAATTCTAGACCTCCAGCCATCACTATCCATGGCCATATCTCTACAAGGCAACTATGTCTAATGTCATGTCATGGCAGGCTGCCCCAGGAAAAGAAATACATTACAATTTTATGATATTTTGTGATAAAAAAGGGCGAAAGGAATCAAAACTTCTACAATGAGGCCTTTGGATGGATGGGCCCCAAAATGAAGAAAGTACACTAGGAAATATTCTTGGGGAGCCAATGAAGTATACAAGTACAAATGTCATCTAAGACAGTAAGCTTGTTTGTATAAAAAACCAACAAATGCACATATGCTTATGAAACAGTAACACAACTAGAGTTCAACCCATAGAACCGCAATTAGAGTAAATGTAAAGCCATCAGCCATGACTAGTTGACACAGAAGCCCTAGACTGCAATTGGCCTACATCATATAGGAAGTATAAATCTTGTTTCAATTGAAGCAATTATGGTATGCTGCGTGTGCATAACAATCATCATCACAGTTTTCCCAACAGTAAGAGAAGTCACATGCAACACAGAGCATCCTGAAAAACATAATTCTCTTTTTAAGTGTTGTCAAGACAACTATTGTTTAATTATACTTGCAAATTGATAATCTAGGCACCAAGAAGGAATAAATGATCAAAGATATATAATTACATCAGAAAACTCTTGATTGGAAATTGCATCAATTGATATGGTCTCCTTATTGCCCAAATTTAATATTTCCAGCATGAAGTCCACTGTCCTTTCACCAATGGTGTACGGCACTGCCACCTTATGAGTACCTGAAATCAAAATATCAACATTTAAAAAATTTGAGGACATATGGTTTACAGTATGGAAGATGCTAGCTAAAAATGAGTTATGTATGTGTACCTACAACTGGGACAAGCCTATGCTTATCTTGCTTCTGATCATTATCAGAAATTCTTATCCGCACAATCGAGCCAACAACCTTCTCATGGAATTTTCCACTGTCTACAAAAAGGCTTTCCATCAAACTACGTCGCAAATATATCAAGTTAATGTTGTGAACATCAATTGCAGCAAATTCATCTAGATTTGTTTGCACTCCACTTCCTTCAACCTTCCTAAAATTTTTACCCTTCATATCTTTATCGATCACCAAAAAGTTATCATTGTCCCCATTGCCCTCAAGCTGACTCAAAGTTGTCACAGAAGTGTTGCTCTGAGTTACATCTTTCTGGGCATCCTCTCCATTAAGAAAGTGAAATTCAAGAAGCTTTAGCATGTCAAAATGACCCAAGCGTTGTCTACCAAACAGGTTTCTGAGCCTCAAATCACAAATAATTTGGCTTTTCTGATGGGGATCACGAAGATTGTTTTTCACTATATAGTCTAGCAAAAGACCTTGAACATCAAATTTAGACAACATAGATATATCACCACTCTTCATGTGTGCAACAAACTCCAACAGTTCTTTAGATGCCCATTTTGTGGATCCACCAGAAGCATTATCATTGCCATTAATTGACTTGTCCATGGTTAAACAATCCCCCTTGTTAGTGAAGTTTGGCTCTTCTTTTGACATTCTCCCTTTTAAATTGTTTGCCTCAAGGCATGCAGAAAGGCTATGTGACATTGAAACTTTGCCATAATTTCCATCCAAAGATTTTCCTTTGCAAGCCACAACACCAGCTGCTTTCCAGGGATTCTGAGCTCGAGTAAGCTCATCTAAAGTTAAAGATAACTTCTCCTTCAAGCAACTCCAGTACATTTTGAAAAGATACTCCCAGCTACCCTTGTCATCAAAATCTACTTGAGCCTGCCAAGATACACACAGAAAGCAGTAAATTGCCAAAAAGATTCAAGGCTGCAAACAAAAAAAGCAAATGAGTCCAAGGCAGACAACTTGGAGCAAAAAACTGATTTTACATTCATCTGTTCAACTGCAACACTCCCCACACCCCCACCCCCAACTCCACCCATTGTCCATTTACTTTACTAGTTCTTAACAAAATTAACACCTCAACCCACTTTGGAACAGAAAGTGTCCATGCTTTTCTCATATATATGTCATGTACCTAGGAGTATAGGAGGGTCAATGTTGTAATAGGAATATAATAAAAGGGGTAATCTTGTAATAGGGTTATAATAACTGTTAGGATATATTGTTAGCAAGTGGTTAGGATGTTAGAAGTCAATGACGCCTATATAAGGCTGCTGCTAGGAGTTTGTTGGCATACTTGATTTGAATGAATGAAATCTGATTTTCTCTCTTAAGAGTCTCTCCAATCTCCCTCAACTTCTCCCCCTTTCTCTCAATATCTCTCTCTCCTTTTACTGATTTTCGCCCTCCTAAAATTCTGATTTCTTCTCCCAATTCCTATCACAACCCTAATTAACCCTAGGGTTGTGTCAATATAGTCACATTTTCTCTTAGTTCATGATGCCTGATAATGTTAACATCTCTGTTTCATTCTTAAAAGTTACATACTACTAAGCCAGCACTTAATAGCTGCAATCATGATCCGCGCCAGAACATCAACGCAACCTTAGTTGCCCTGACAAAAATACATTATCTAGGCCAGGACAAGCAATTAGACACACCTGATCAAATGAACAATGAAAAATAAAACTAACCAAAAAACTCATGGTTGATGGGTTGCCAACACACCCAGTGGGTCCAAGATTTTTCGACTGTTAAAACGATACAACTTCAATCTGGACTTAATAGGGAGGAACTCCTTTCATCAATGATATTTTTACTACAAGATTCATGCAAGCTCAAATTAAATTTTGATTGTGTTTTTCCATCCCGAACATGAATGAACTAATTAAAGGTTATATGAGGGCATGGGGAATTTAACTTGTTTACTAACAGGCTGGACCAAATGAGTGAAGACATCTGAACCACAGAACAAGTGAACAGTCAGACTATCTAACTTGCTCCAAGGGGCAAAAAGCCAAACTCTGAGGACCAAAAGTGAAAAGACCTAAGATTGTCTCTTCTTGAACCCCTCTATCTTCTTCTGGCCACCAATAGGGAACATGTATAATCAGAGACTGATGTCTTGAAAGAGCATCAAATTCACACCACAAATATGTGGGCAGACCAAAAAAGAAGGTCCTACAAAGAAAGAATCTTGAGAACTAGCCTGGCCAGGCTTAATATGAAGGGGACCCAATCAGGCTAACTCACACTGTAGGGTAATACCTTGTTTCCAAATAAGGGAGTCAGTTAAGTAAAACTTGAATGTGTTTAAACAATTTTATCATCAGTTAACCAATTAAAAGAACTAAAAAGGGAATCAGCAATATCTAGATATATAAGCTGTAAATCTTAAGCCAAAGCTATGACCAGTGTAACCCACAGAGTAGAACATGTCTAGTGGGTGGTATGGGCACAGCATGCAATAATACACGTACTTCAAAATGGATCATACCAGGGATAACTTATCACATGGTTTGACTAAGTTGAGAAATTTCTAAACACATCATCTTAATTTAAAAGAAGATGCCATGAATAAAACACCCATATCAAGCTACCCTTATTCTTTGGCAGATTCATTTCAGAACTGTTACATCCAAAAACTTAAAAGGCTTCAGTGCCTCCCGCCCCAATTTAGCATTGGATATGTTATGCCCCCACCATCAATCTTCTATAGAACCTATTAATCAACTAGTTATGGTATTGTTAGAAAATCATTTTGTATTTCTTATTACTAGGAAGGACAAGAAAAACCTACTGCTTTGGGGATGCAATGGACAAAGATTCAACTAATTGCAATGTTCAGTTTCAATCTGCCCTACAAAAGAAATTTGACAAGCATAAGCATTATTCTGAACTCCTATGATTTTTTAATGTTATCCTGAACCTGCAAGAGGGCAAGCCTTGGTGCAACAGTAAGATTGCTCCTTTGTAACCAGAAGGTCATGTATTCAAGTCATAGAAACGACCTATCAAGAAAATAAGGGGAAGGTTGTGTACAAAAACATCCCTTGCAAAGCAAGTAATGCACAAGATTGTGTCAAGCCCTTAGGTTACGGGTTGACAATGGGGCAGAACTCCAAAAGGAATTCTGGTAAGACCAGAAATTAGGGGAAGAATGATATAGGAAGAGAGAGAGAGAAGAAGATAGAGAGAGAGAGAGAACGAGAGAAAGAATCTGTTATTCAATCCAAACATGGCTTCCCCTTCTACAACAGCCTACTTATTAGGCGTACACCCAATCTGTTGGGCGACTAACTGTCCAGTTACAACCTCCCTGCCCTGTTAGTTCTACAGTTACATCACTCCCTTATTACATTTATACCCCCGAGTCCTAACAGATTGCTCCTTCCTGTTCATTTTTTTTTTTTTTTTTCCTTTTACAATTTCTTAGTCCCTGCTAGGCAGTCAAACTATATCATCTCCTGGATCAGATCGTTAAGCTATATCCAGCCAGACCAGAAGCTCAAATGGCACAAAAACCACATGAACAGAAAGACTTTTGAGTATTTGTTGCTTCATCATGCTAATATAACTGGAGTTTCGGTTTTGGGGGGCGGGGAGGGGGGAGGTGTGTGTTAGTAATGTATGCCCATCAAAATAACTCTTCAATACATTATTATTACAATAGATTCATGGAGGGCAATACAATCATGACAAAGTTGAAAACTCATCTAGAAAAACCATATCAAAAAACCCATTTAACCTACGGAGCTAACAGAGAAACCATGAAAAGAGAAAAAAGGTCTGTGCTGAGATTTTAGTTACTCAAATGACAGAGCTCAAGCTGACATCCTGCAGAAGCAATTCCGTGGAAATATAACTCAAAGAAGGATAAATTAGAAGTACCGTTTCCTTGTTTCCTTGATCAACATTTTCAATCAGCAAAATAGTTTTCATGCATAATGCGCAAAAGCCTTTTCTCTCTCGGACACACAAGTAATCAGCATCTTTAACGCAAGCCTTGCACAAAGAATATGTACAAGTATAGCACATGTAATGAGCAGCCTTCTGGCAGCTACTACAAATGTGCCAACCTGAAATGCAAACACACCAGGAATGTAAATAATTATTCAACCTTATTATTAGCTCGTATTAATATTACAAATCAAAGAAAAACAAAAGTACACAGACTGACAATCACCGTGGAAAAAATAAATATGGTGAAATGCCAAATCACTGAAGCACTAGTAAACATGAGTAACATGTGAGAAAATCATGATTCACCTTTGTTGGGAGGGGCTTGTAGTAAAGGACTGTAAGGAAATTGGATGGAAAGCATTTCCGTACAATCTTCTTGGAATCAACATTTTTTCTCTGCCCCACCCCCACCCCCACCCCCCCCTTAAAAAAGCCAAAAAAAAGGGGTAGAATGTATGGAAAGAAAGCAGGTGAAGATATGTGCTATTATGAATGGGCAAACTATCGCCAATACTTTTATAAGATGCTTTGTGTATACCTCTTAAGATGGCATAATTGACATTTGATGTATAATAATGGAACATGCTACCCAGTTCCCATAGCTCTCCCAAATGAGAAGAAAGTATTTATATTACTATGGGTTCGATTCTTTGGCCTGCACAGTGAAACAAAATCTCTATTTACGATTTACTTTTTTTGTCAAAATTGAAGGCACGAGCAGCGAGGGACCGTGCAAGGAAGATAATCCCAAGGAGAAAAGATTTTGTACCCCGTTTCATTTTTACTTTCCTTATACTCATTCTCGTTCCATTTTATTCCACTACTAACACTCTCCCAAATATAGCCTTAGGGAAGTTTCCCAATCCCCAGCTGGTTCCCCAGATATCAGCTGTCTCCTGGCTCATGATTCACAACCTGGGAACTCGAGAAAGAGATCTCCGGATATCCTTGGCCCCTGAAAACCACTCAGCTGAGGTCATGAAAGGCGTATCATAATTCTCGTACGGGCCTCCAACAAATGCATTCGTTGGAAATTTTCCTATGGGCTTCAATGGAGGCCCAACTCCCTCAGCAAAAGCTGGGCCTCCTGAAGAGCCCGAAAAAAAGAGACTAGTTGTCCTCTTGCAGGTTTTTTCCTTTCCTCTGAGTCTGACAAAAAGACCACTGTTCTGTCCAAAAACTCCACCCACGTTACCTAGCCCCCTAGAGAGGTCTACTTAACCAAACCCTAGCTTCGAGCTGGCCAGCGGCCGTACTTGACACCCATCCTTTCACCAATCTCTGTCCCCCTGCGCGTGAGTCTCAGTCGCCATCTTCCCGATTGCTCCTCTGGCTCCATCTCCGACAAATCTTCACCGAGAATTTCTATCATCAAACCACTGCACCACCAAAGAGGAAGTTCGTACACACTACTCCCCTCTCCTATCTCCTATCCTAACCGACGCCGTAATCTTCATCCCTTGAACCACGAACAGAGACCCTCCACCAACGGAATATGGGGATTCTGCTCGCTTCGAAATGATGCTTCGGCCCGGAAAGCTTAGCCGCTGCTTCCAGAGACGATTTCCTTTTCACGGTGTAATTCCTATCCAATCCAGGGGTAACAAAATCCCAAAATGCTGTGGCCAGGCGTTCTCAACCCCTAGTGCCCATCTCGGAACGAAAATCAACCTCGCCATCACACGAAGAGTCAATACCACTGCAAGAAACTTCTCCATTGTTAGCCAAGCTTCTCCTCAACTTTACCATACTCTCTTCGCATAGAGCCTCTGATGCCCGAAATCCGACACGAATGAGATTTTGATCGAGTTCTTGCAGAGCTGTAGCACCTCTTCCTTGGTCGGCAAAACCCGTCTATGGAGCCGTCTTCCTCTCTAGATGGTCGTGAAAAGGCATCCTCATCCCCCATGATGAAGAAGGATTTCCGAACTATTCTGAGAAATTCCCCGCGTCGCCTCTCACTCTCTCCATCAAAACTCCTTGAAATGTGACGTTTCCTATAGAAGATTATATACGGATGAACAATGGATGTAGAATGATTCTATTAATATTCAACCCACCAAAACTAGGTTTCTACTCCTTCCAGAGATTAAGAATTCTGAAGTCTTAAATACTACAAATTTTTCATCACTTTTTCGGAAAATCACCGCTATCGATTTTATTTTAACTAAGTTGAAGATGAAACATGAATGCAATACACCATTACACCCACTTACCATAAAGTGCACTGAGAATTTAAGAAAATGAAAACCTTTTAACACTTACCCTGTTACACATCTTAAATATACATACGATATTCTTCCCTTCAAAAAAATTAATAATAATGGAGCACAATGCGCAATTATTTTACATTTTTGACATCGTTTTGTCTAATTCTTTCCTCATAACGAAACTTCTAAGGAAATAAAAGGGAAAAAACAAACTTTGCGGAATTGCGTCTGGTCACTATAAGTGAAATTTCTCTGCTTATGGACCAAGCATACTACTTTCCCTTGTGTTACTTCTCTAGAGAATCTTCCTATTTTCGAAAAATTTGTCTTTTTTGTGGCTGTGATTCAACTATGTGTCCTATTTTAAAGTAGGGCGGATAGGATTGTCAGATGTCCGAACAAATCAATAAATTCAATTATATGGAAATATCATTACTGCATGATCAGAACACCGTCAACACACTATGCAATAACAACAATAAATTTTCAAACTTAAATACCAACATCGTAGAATTTTACTTCGATGTGTTGTTAGCAACATACCACAGTTCCATTTAGCCCTCGACCGAAAGAAGGCCTCGTCACGCTTAATACAAGCTGGGTGGTATGCCTTTGGGCAGCCCCTGACAATTGACAGCAAAAATGGTCAGAAACAAATTAATGGCGGAGGGCAGCGAGGCTCACTGTTCGACTATCATTCATAAAGTAGCCTGTAGCTTTCCACGCAGAAACCTAACTAGATTATGATTTCACGCATCAAGGAAAGATGTGCAGAAATGTGGTGGCTAGAACTAGAAAGGAATCTGAAGCAATATGAACGGAAAAAAGCAAATATAAAATATCAGACGCAACTAAAAAAGCCTAAAACACGTGAACCTAGCCAGAGAAACTACGATTCCAAATAATTGAACCGTTCACCCACCGGCGATCGCACAGCACGAGGCTCCCTCCATCGAAGCATATAAAGCAAACATCCTCATCTTCCTCCTCCACCTTCGTCTTCTTCGCCGCCGGTTGCTTCGCCTGACCCTTGGGCGGGCGGCCTCGCTTCCGCTTTCCGACGACGTTGTTCGCCCCCACATCTGCCTCAGCACGACTTCCCTCCCCGCCGGTAACCGACTCCACGGCGACCACGGCCGTAGCTCCGCCGACCGCGGAGTCTTCCCTTCCGTCATCGGCCTGGCACTCGCCGACCGCCGGAGCCGCCACAATTCCGTCGCAGCTCCGGCTCTCAGCCTCCGTACTAGGGCTATATCCCGGAGATTCCTCTCCTTCCATGAAGAAACGAATCGGTAAAACCCTAGATTAGATTCTTCGGAACCGACAACTGCTGATTAGACTCCAGATGCAGATAACAAACCAACTGGCGGACCGGCATGAGCTAGATGGAAGCGAAGATGCGTTTGTGCATATCCAATCTGAAAGCAAACCAATTTGGGCTGACGCCTGACGCCGGGTGGCGATGTTGCTGTTGGTGTGGTGAGCTGTGGTTTTAGCTTTCGGCGACACGACTCTCACGCACACTTAATAATCCCCAACGACATTGCAATTGAAATTCCATTCCATCCCAAGATTTTTTTGCCCATCTTTTATTTGTACTATTTACATTAACTACCATTTAAATTCATTTATTCCTTTTTTATTTTCGCAAAATTTAAAGAGTCAATCTTTAAAATAAAACATACTCACCAAAATTCTCAAAATTACACATATTAAATACGTTATTGCATTTTGGCCCCAGATTAAATTAGTCCCCGTGCTTTCTAATTTGGGCAACATTAGTTCTTAGTTATTATGACTTATCATATTGTTTTAATGCTATAAATGATGTTTTAATTCTATTAATGATACCAAACCTTAATTGAAAAATTAAATTAAAAAATCAAATTCTCAATTGTATTTGTGATCACTATTTAAGACTTTGTGCTACTAGACATTTGCAAGTATATAAGATCTTTCTAATTTGGATTTAGATTTCGATTCAAGCATTTTCGATTATTATTTAAATCTCAATCGCAATTCAAATAGTTCAAACCTTTATAGTAATTTATCTTATCATTTTTAAAATATAATGATCAATTCGCCCCTGTGTTAAAATATAGTATTTTATTTGATATTTTGCTCAAAAATATATATAATTTTATCTCGTATGACTTTAGTAGGGTATTTGCGACAACTCCTAAATATTATGGGCACTTAATATAAGTTTTAAAATGAATAAAATTATGACAAAACAAGACATTTATTTATATAGATATATTAGAGCGATAATCTATGCTATATACGGATAAATAAAAAATTTCAAATAAAGAAATAAAGATTCATTGAAAATTTCATAGTTGTTGTTGTTTAATTTTTATATTTTATGAACCAAATTTTATAGGATATAACTCTCATTATAGTGATAATATTGTTCGTAAATTTAATTTTATTTAAAGATATCATAACTCGTAAGTTTAAATCTTATTAATATATTTTAATTTTTTTTTCAAATAAGATATTAAAAGGTATTTTAAGAATTAAAAAGTTTCATATAACTTCGAAATTTGGTATCGTGTTCACTTACATAATAGATAAAATAGATTTATTTATATATTCAACTTATTATTTATCCAATAAATACTTAGGTATTTATGAAAAAATCACAATAAATAATTTTAGATTTAATATGAAGAGTAAGGGTGAGCATTCAACAGATTCAATTATCAAATTATTTAAATTGAACAGACCGAATATGTGTTAAAAATTAAATTAATAAAATAAATTCTCAATTTAAAATAATAAAAAAATTAAATCAATCAAAAAAATAAAAATATAAAAAGTACAAGAAGATGTGGTTGATGACATTTCAATTTGTTATGTTATTTTGATTTTTTTTTTAATATAGAGATCGAATTAAATTAAAATTATTAAATTTAAAATAACTTAAATTAAACTAAATTGATAATTTTAACTAATTTAATTCAGTTCACGAGGCACACCAAATATTCTTCAATATTTCTCAGTAAGTAGTATCAGAGTCACGTTATTAGATTCCCATTGTACCAAACAAGCGCACACACACCCCGATCATATTTTGAAACGATGATTGACAGACAGCCGAAGGAGTGGGGCCCATTGGGCAGGAAAGAGAGGAAGGTAATGGGAACGTCAAAAGGCGGCCCGGCCCGGCCCGGCCGCAGTCTCGCGTGTGGGGGCGACTTCTGCAATGGATTTTCCAAGACGTTGCAGCCACGTGAATACGATTCAGCGGTGACACGGGCAAGGCCTCGGCCAAAGGCAAAAAGGAACCTCGTCAGCGCCTTCGCCATCTCCCCGTCTCCCAATATTCTACCCGTTCCATCCCCATTGGCCGCACCGACCGTGGCAGTTCGGTGCGTGGTCGCCGTTTAAGAACACCCACCAAGAGTTCGTTCTTTTGCCCCATTGGGGGCCCCCTGCGACTATTCACCGCCTATTCGGGACCCATCTTCTCGCCTTTTTTCTGTCAATTCGATCGCTAAATCTAAAATGCCCTTTTCTAAAGAAAGTGATTGGGTAGCTAACTCGGATATTTAAGAACGGCACGACAAGCCAAATCATGAGTTTATTGAATCAGGGAAATTGTAATTTGTTTAGTCTGGAAAATGACTAGCCAGATGGGATGGGGCTCCTTAGAGAAGAGGAAGCAGCCAATCGCAGCCGTCCACGAAGTCGACGGAAACAAATGGTTTGGCCTCTTGCCATGTGAGTTCCCTCGACCATGACACTCGCTCCCCGTGCTCCGCCCCCGGCCCCCAACACTTGAATTGCCCGTAAAACACAGTCCTGCAGAATCCAGTCAAGAGATACAAGTGAATCCAACGGTCATGTCCCAACAAGACCACCCCGATTAATTAACACGATTGTGTTGTTTTCTTTGAGCAACATATAGGAAAGGCCGATGAGACTCAAGTCAATGGCCCGAGTAAGGGTGGAGGAGCGGTATTTTTATAAATTAGAAAGTGAAAGAGAGAGGAAAGGGAGTTACATTTGCCTGTTCTTGTCGCCCCAATCATACCAGCCCCTGGGAGTGATGATCTTCTCCATGAAAGTATAAGCAAACACCACTCTGGAGAATGTGCCCCATGCCCGGCCAAGGTAGAGCGCGCCCGAGCCGGTGACCCTGCACTTCACGAACGAGAACCCCGTCTCCTCCAGCAGGCTCTCCCGCTTCTGCGCCGTCACCGCCCCCATCCCCTTCGCCTTCGCGTGCAGGTGGCACCGCTCGTACAGCGACAGCCCGTTCCCGAATATGAAATCCACCGACCCCTCGACGTAGCATCGTCGGAAGTAGTGCCGCCCCCGGTGATCGTACAGCGTGTCCTGCCCGCCCACGAACTTGCACCTCACGAACGCCGCCTTGTCCCCTGATATCCGCACCGCCACCGCCTGCTTCCCCAGAGCCCCCGACGGCGGCGACGGCGCCTTGTTCTGAAAACAAAATCAACGGGACCACTCTTACACGTTAATATAGATTCATTCACTGTTTCGAGGATTTATATATATATATATATATGGCGGGTAACGCGGGTTAATTACGTACCTTGAAGGCGATGTTCTTGGCGACGAAATAAGGGGCGTCGATGGCGACGGTTGCAGAAGCATAGGTGCCCAATGGCTTGCCGTCCTTGCCGGTCCGGTCCGCGGTGTCGTCCCACTCGATGACTGTCTTGTCGGCGCCGGCCCCTTCCAGGCTCACATACGCCATTGTTTCAGGTATCTCTACCTTCTCCCTGCAATTTGATGATCTCGTTCCCTTGTCATTTATTTGAAATTTTCAATTAAAGCACTTTGTGATGTGAAAATGGACGGATATCTATATATACCTGTACGTTCCGGCGCCGATTGAGATAACCACGCGGCAGCCATTGACGAGTGGAAGTGAGTTTATGGCTTGCTGCACGGAGACGAAATCTCCGGATCCCGGGTTTTTGCATACTTTAATGGTTAAGCAAGGCTGGAACTGGTTCTTGGCCTTTTCCGGGAAAATGAAGGAATGGTTGAAGGAACCCAGCCGCTTCAGCCATTTCCGGTGAGCTTCCTGGGTGTCAGAAGAACCATTCGAGCTGATGATCAACAATGGAAGCAACAAGAACGGCTTGATCATCAGGATCCTCATCAAGCATGTGCCTTGGGTATCTAAATTGAATTCATGAGATTGTTTCCAAGTAGCTAGCTAGCTTCTGATTATATATGGGATTGAAGAAAGGGGTAAACTTAGAAGATAAAGCTTCTGGAATGACTGGTTTAAAACGACCCAAATCAGAGGAATCTGGCAGATCGTTTGGCCGCATGCATCTTGCGTTATCTTTTCTCTTATCACGACCGTTACAAGACCACCTCTCCCTCTCTCTCTCTCTCTCTCTCTCTCTCTCTCTCTCTCTCTGTTTGTGCAGAAACATTAGATTGCTAGAAGATGTGGAGCCTGTACTTGCTAGCAAGTGGTTCAAGAAAATGTTTGTAAACAGCAAGAGAGTTGACGAAGCTGAGACCGAAACAGAAGCCAAGTGCATGCATGGGAGAACATGATATACATGGCCTGTTTTCATTGTCCTTTCCTTAAGCTTTTACTCTTTCCTACGTTTGGAAATGCTACGGTAAATTAATGTACCCTCGTGCATATATAGGTTACTTCGGATCAGAAAACAAAATGGGGTGGGGTGGGGCCATTGAATGCTTCTTGTTTCCATTTCTGCAATGGTTGCAGGCATGGCGATGCACCCTCATTACTGCAGATAGAACAAAGGGAGTAGCAGACTGCCAGCTCTGAGGAAGAGGCGTGATGGGTGATGACAAATGGTGGCGATGATCAATCATTCTCGTGATGGGCTGCTGCTGCTCACGCATCACCGGAAAGTGATGGGCCTCGGGCCGGTGGTCCAAGTGGCCTTCTTGTAGGGTAGATCAGCCCGGTCGGTCTCCTGCATGCCTTATTGTTTATGGGTTCTAAGAGTCAAGTTCATAAATGATTTCTCAAGTGTAGGTCCAGCTAATAGGTGTAAAGTGGGGCCTTTGACTCTCTGTTGGATTGGATGTGACACCACTAGCCATTGCTCAACACTGCTACTTGGTAGCTGACAAATTCATTCAATTAACCGTCATCCGGTCTAGTCGAGGGTATAGTTCAAATCCATATTTCGTGTCTTGGATGTAACTATACTAACTATTTGACTATTTTTTTATAATTATTTAAATTTATTATTATTTTAATTACGCCTCTAAATTTATATTTTTAAAACAATTTAATATTTATACTCTCATGTGTAAAAAAAATAAAATAATAAATAATATTTTTTATGTCAAAATATATAAATTAAATTAATTCAAAATTATAGATCTAATAATATAATCGAAATAATCAAAAAATTTAGATTTGTCATACGATAAAAAATTAAAATATAGATATTAAATTGAGTTGAAATGATAGATTAAAGACTATAATTAAAATAATAAAAAATAAATAATTACAAAAAAATATATAAAAGTTATAAGTATAGCCCGAGTGAGTTACAAACGTTTGAGGGGATGTAATGTAATACTCGAGAAATTCTAAAGGACTTAAGGGTAATTTATCTTGGGGCAAAAGTGGAATTTAAAGAGAAATTGAGGGTAATAACGGTAATTTATTACCATATAGATGACTGAATCGACTGCCGGGAGTACCCTGGAACCGAGATGCCAAAGGAAAATTATATGGCATTAATGAGCATCCCGAGATAGGATTTATGGTGCCGAAAGAAATCAGAACG
This sequence comes from Diospyros kaki, assembly GCA_036245055.1. Lineage (NCBI taxonomy): Eukaryota > Viridiplantae > Streptophyta > Magnoliopsida > Ericales > Ebenaceae > Diospyros > Diospyros kaki. Next base: position 41,538,477 of record BSEG01000016.1, read on the forward strand.
GGAACAGTTTTCGGTACAGCTAAAAAGGCAGCTGTCGAATAGGCTGCAATACCAAATTGTCATGGACGACTTTTCGGAAGTCAACGGAAGCTTGAAGGGGCTTCGATTTTTCATGAGGAACAACCTTCAGAGGTTTCAGGAAGAAACGAATGAGTTTAGGGCCAAAACGAAGATTCGGGCCTAAGTGCAGTTTTTAAAAATTGCTAGAGGAGGCCGAAATGAGATATTTTTGGAATCTTCAAGGGTCAAAATGATGTTTTAGGTCTTGAGGGTCCTAAATGCAATAAACGAAAGTTGAGGGGTTAAGTGGAATGGGCTAAAATGAAATAGCCAAAACTCAAGGGGCCAAAGTGCAATTAGGCAAAAGTTTGGCCAATCACCATCAAGTCTCCGGTCATCGATTTCGGCCGATCCAACCGTAGGGATGGCACGAGGCTTGGTTGGGGATGATTTTTTGTAAAGGGATGAGGGGACAACGACCACTCGAGTGGTCGGATTTTGAAGAAAACCGACCGAATTTTCGGTCGTTCTTGGTCGCACCTGCAAATGGCTTCCTTGGTCGGCAAGGATCATTTCTAGGGCCATATAAGGGAGGTTGAGACTCCTTAGAGGGTGTATTAGGCGACCAAAGGCAGTGGGTTGCTCGATTTCGCTTATAAATAGGAAGTGGCCGAATGTCTTCAAAATTAATTTGTTAGATTCGTGCGTTTGTGGAAGCTTTGTCAAAAAAATAAGTTTCGCCGAAAAATTGCTTGGAGCAGTCTGAAAATGGCTCGGTTTGAGGGGATTTTTTTTATACCATCTTGTAGAGGGCGAAGATAGGAAGGTGTAGGAACAAACGGGGAGCAAAACGAAGGTCGGATGAAGAAGTTATGGTCAATAAACCAGAGCAGCGTCGGAGCTGGCCGGAATCTGGAGGAAGAAGACGATCGACGCGTGTGGGACATGCGCCAGCTGGGCCCGCGAGTGGGGGCGCATGGAGAAACTTGTGATGGCGAGTGTGGGCGTGTCCGGGCTCAGAAAATTCTGAAATAAATTTCTAAATTCCTCTAAAATCAAGATCTACCTCCTGTAAAACAATTATTAGATTTGGAGTTCTCTAGGTCTAGTTTCTAGCATCAAAGTGCCTCGTTTTGCGTGAAAACGCACCATCTGGGTAAGTCCAGTATTTTTATCTTGAAGTTCATAGGTTATTATGAATTGTTGTGAAGATAGATTTGAGGAAATAGTCTCGATGTATTTATTGAGATTTTTAGAAGGAAAAATGAAGGAAAATGAAAGGAAATAAGAAATAAATGAAATTTTGAGGATATTTAGTAATTAAATATTATTTTATGATTGAGGAGATCGAGATGATGAGATTGGTGCAACTTTTGAGAGTTGGCACGAGAATCGAGGTGGGGCACGCATATCGAGGCGATGCACGCTTTTCGAGATGTCTTTGTCTTTGGGCAAAGGTGAGTGGTATTCTCACAAGAACTTATATTCATGATATGATTGTTATATATGCATGCTATTTATGAATTGCAATATTCATTTGTCATATTGCATTGAAAGTCGTGATATTTGCATTGCACGATATTATTGTCATATTGAAACTTGTGCATGGGGTTGGGATGATACCCTCAAAGTGTAGCTGTAATTCCCCTAGGGCATTGAGGGAATAACATTAGGCCTATCCCGCAGAGGTTCGGGATTTGCCTAGGATTCCTAGCGAGGCTGGGGATGCCTGGGAAGTTACATTATGGGTATATGTTTATTCATGTCATTGTATCATGCATCATATATATGTTTTTGGACCCTCACTAGAAGTTTCATCTTCTAATGGGTTATGCCCCTGGAACATTCAACGTTCCAGTTGAGACTTGCAGTTAGGGCAAGGAGCAGGTTGAGGTATGATGGCACGTGATGGCGTGACCGATGGATTCAGCAGAAAATTCGAGTATTTTATTTATTGAGAATTTCTTATGTATGTTGAGGTATCATATGATTGCACCTAGGGTGTTAGATGTTATCTCGGGAGATATGTATCAATGTATTTATGTAATTGAGGATATAATGGTAATATATGGTACGGATTCTTATATTGTTTTAAATATAGTGAATTCAAGTATGTACCGTATCAGGTTTCGATTATTGCTTCCGCATTGTGAATGATTTGTTGGGGGGTTTCCCTTTGAAATACAGTATTTGTTGTATGAGAAACGTATTTAGGAAAGGGATTACGTATGTATAATGGGCCCCAGCATAGTGACACGCCCATCGATAGGACGGGGTGTTACACGTAATAAAGAATTTAATTATGTAAGGTGTTTGACAAATATTTAAATTAAAGTGGGTCGAAATGAAAAAATGATTAAAAAAATATTAAAAGTGATGAATAATATATTGCTTTTAATAATTTATAAAGGTTAAAAATGAAATTTTACAAAAGATTACACAACGTTTGAGGTGTCAAAATGCAGGCCGATGCAGTTTGACCCACCAGTGGGCTTTGAGAACTAAAATACTCAAAAATTTACAAAACTTCAGTGAGTCTTGATAACGATAAATCTATTTGGATAGAATCTATCTGGATAGAAAGAAATTTAATGTTTGCTTTATATTATTTTATAATATTTTAATTATATTAAATAAAACAGAAATATAAATTTAACTTTATAAAAATTCTAACTCTTCACTCGTTTAAAGCTCTCACCTAAAATTATTACCCAACATATTAAAGCTGCATATTTTCAAAGCAAAAAAAAAATAGTTTTGAAATTGAATAATGACAATCATGACACTTAGGTAGCAGCATACCATTGACTGTAATCAATGTATTTTCTTTGCATTCTCCTTCTATTTTATTTCATTCATGGATTATTTTACTTTGTCCGACTTGATTGACGCATGGGATGACTAAAAACATCAAATGATAGAAATATCATCATCTTGAAATTACTGTCTTGCCTCGAATTAAACAGACGGACTTCATCTATATTGAAGTCCGCCCACACTGGGCGAACTGCATCCCGCCAGCATATGCAGCCCGCTACATCTTAGATGCAGTAGGCAGCACTGTATCTGGCGAACTGCATTTAGATGTAGTCTGCCAGAAATTGGGGGTTGCCTGAATTATTGGGCGGCTTTCATTACTGATATTTTTGTTATTTAATGTCTTTAATGATCTCGTGCGTCAATCAATTTGAGCACAGTAGAATAATCTGTATTTAAAGCCATTATGACTCTTGAGATTCTAAAAATTCTTTAAATCAAGTGAGAGACTAAAATTTAAATTTAACAAGGAAGAGAGAGAATAAAATTTTGAATTGTAACTGAAGAGAATATTGTCGGTAAATAAAATGTTAAATGACATAATTATCCTAACGTCAATAATTGAAATGACAGAAAATGACAATTCTATCTGAATAGATTTTATCCAAATAGCAAGGTCCTTTTGAGAATTTGTTGGTTTCCCAAACTATGTACAATAGATTAATGGGTGTCGTTACGTCAACCCACCAAGTCTGTAAATTTAATGTCGTGTCTTTTTTATTAGTTTAATATTTATAAATATTAAATGCTAAAAATTAATTAATGTATCATAAAAATAAGTCTATTAAAAGATAAAAAATCTAAAAGTTTAAATAATTTTTTGAATTAAAAAAAGTATAATTTCCTCTTAATCAGCAGGGGTTCAGAATAAAATGATAACTTTGACGTTTGAAAATTTCTTCGATGGTTTTACAAAAAAAATAAATATTATTCATAAAATCTTAATTCTAATAGATCTTAAAATATCATGATAAATATTATATATAAGAAAACAAATTCTAATGGATTTAGGAATGTTAGGATAAACATTATTTGAAAAAATCTTAATTCTAGAGAATTTTAATAAAATTCCATTCTGATCTATAAATAGATTATATTTTTTATATTATTTTCAATATAATATTCAAATTTTTAGTATCTGATTTAAATATCAAACTATTTGTGCGGAGACTTTCTTTGTTCCTCTAATTATTCTTTTTTTTTTTAACAGAATTCAAACAGATTGACAACGATATTTTAGTCAAAAAGTTTATTATTTCGTTCGAACAACAACATTAACAATTAAAGTTAAAATGGATTTAAGAACTAAATAAATTCTCTCAACTTTTTCCCACATCATTAATGCAAGATTACATAGATGTCAGAAACTCTGTATCTTAATTTAATTTAAATTAATTTAAGAATGTCTCTTATAATTTGTAGCCACTTAGTTAGTGTTTGTTAAAATGAGGTTATAATATTTTTTGAATTAAGATATAAAATAGTCAAGATAAGTTTTGAAAGCATTTTAAAAATTTTATCAAACTGTTTGTTAAATTTTTTAAAATACACTAAAAAATATATATATCACATTTTTTTATCTGTAAGATCTAATATATGTTTATCTGAAAGGAAAGAGAGATAAACATATCTAAAGAATATCACATAAGTCATGTAATTTTTTCAAAGAGTTACTAAATAAATTTAACAAATATATTAAAAATGATAAAAGTTAAAAATACTTTTTATTTTTTTTTAATTTATATTTTGATTAATGTTATGTGTACTTGAAGTTTCCAACAACGTGGATCTTTGTGTGGAAATTGATTTTAGCTACTTTGGAAGTTGCTCCTGGGATGGGTGCTTTCATGGTCTTTCTCACGTTAGGCTGAGGATAATTAAGTGGGTCACTGTTTGGTCAAATTGGGTTTGACGGCGGCTGAGTCACTTGTGGCTGTGGAGAGACTGTTTCTTTCCGAGGAGTATGGAGCTGTCTTATCTAATGTTTCCTTAATTATATTTTCAATGTTTTAATAAGACATAACACCATTGTTTATATCAAAGTTATTATAAATAAGAACCCAAATCAAATCATCCTACTTGTCATACCCCGCAGTCAGTTGAGAGCAGCAAAAATTCTAGTAGTAGTTATGGGTTAAAAAATTATGGGCCAAGATCATAAAATCAAAACTAAGTGGGAAAATGAGGTCAAAGAAGCCGAGGTAAGGCATCGAGACAAGCAACTCGACCATGATCGAGTGGCCACTCTCCCTTACTTGGTTATGGTGGCTTTGTTCACCTTTTGTTATCTCAAACTTTAGCACACCTCTTTCACATAGAGACTCACCGACCAAGTGATTTGGCACCAGAAGAAGCCTTTCTCAACATGATTGAGAGATCTTTTAGGGGCGACTCACAAGTCAGTCAGACATACAAGGCCCTTTTGCAAATTGCGTAAGTTTCAGAGACTCTTTTCGAGACTTTTTCGATAGTACGAGACTTGGTTAAAGATTCGTTTAAGATTCTTTTGAAATTTTTGTCAAGAAATTCAAGCAACCTACCACCTGTTAGTTATCCTCTCCTCATTCAGGTACACCCACTTTGATATTGAAACTCTCTTATTGTGTTTACTTTCAAAAACTAAATTAAGCATCGAAGAGTCTACGTAGAGATACTCATTCGTGCCCCTAATCATTGTCTTTTTTAATGGATCTCTTAGTCATTTAAAACTCTCATGATTCTTTGGACTCTCAAGATTGTTTGGAACTCTTGGGATCATTCGGATGTCTCGCAATACACTTTGAAATTCTCTAGACACCATAGGGTCACACTCTCCACATTCTTTCATTATAAATTTATTGTTATATTAAAATAACTAACATTAGAATGACTAATCAATTATCTCAAGAGATCACAAAATCCTAGGTTAGTGGAATTGAGATTAAATTGGGAAAAAGTGGAGCCCTAAGCAACCCAACAAGCTAGCTAATTAATAAAATGATCAGAAGCTCTGATATCATATCCAGGGCTCAGGCTCTCCATCCACACGGCGGACTCCGGCGGAGCCCCAAAAGAACTCCGGAGGCTTGAAGGAGCCGGAAGAGACAGGGAGGATTGGGAAGTTATTGCAGTTGCAGATCTCGATCATGTAGCCATCTGGGTCGTGGAAGAACACCTGCTCCACCACCAAGCCGCCGTCCTCCACCACCGCCGTCACGTACCTCACCCCCATTTGTTCCAGCCTCCTCTTCACCAGCTCAACATCTGTGCACTGTAAGAAGAAAAGAACAACCCACAAATTAATCACGCACATTCAACACAAATTTTTATTCATGTCTTACAGAGACGACAAAAAAGACTACTATAACCGCTTGACACCCGATATCAACTGTCGGGTTTATCTCGTATAAATCACTTACTTCAAAGGAAATGTGGTTATCCTTGGGATTGATGGGGCGAGGTGTGGCCATGGCGGCGTAGTACTCGTCATCAATGGACTGGTCATCTTCAAGCAAGTGTATCCCAACTCCATAATTAAACAACCTGCAGCTCCATCATGGAAGATCATATATACATATGTGAAGCTATGAAAATTGTGGTTCAAACCCAAAAAAAAGGGCAAAGATCAGAGAGAGAGAGAGAGAGAGAGAGATGAAAAAACCAAGCGCCATGGAAATTGAAAGAAGATGGGCGTTGGACGAGGCAGAAGCCGAGAACTTCTTCGTAGAATCGCACAGAAGCCCACACAGATCGCACCAGAAGGGAGACATGGTTGAGCGAGAGAAGAGGCAGCGGCTCGCTACTGCAGTAACTCATCATCGTTCCATCTATCACCATTGTTTCGTTAGTTAGTTCACTTTCTTCTTCACTATAACCTTGATTCTCCGCTGACCTTACGCAGCACTTACAGTCTCTTATACGTCTGCCTGCAAATATATATACACACATCTGTTGTCGCATGCTGTGAATCAAGTCTACAGACAGCCGCATGCATGCCGTGGCCGCGCATCGGCAGGCAGCGATCGAGGAGCTTTCCAGGCAAATGCTTCCAGTAAAGAGAGGACAAGAAGTCAATTAATCAACGAACAAAGGGAGAGGATTTTAGAAAGTTCTTGGAAGTTTCCTTCCTCGCCTCGTCGGATTAATTATTGCTCCTTTCGAACTACCTTTTCGGGTCTACAAAATTGGTCGCATTCAAGATGTTATTCACCAACCACAAACAATTTTGACAATAAGGCTTATAATTTCTGTAAGACAATTTTACGCCTTTTGCTTGGACGCTCTTGAATTTTAAATTTAGTTATAACTTGGTTCATGCATGTTGACATCTTTGTCATATCTAATCAATTATTAATATATCAACAAGAATAAAATTATCAAGAAGGAATGTGCAAATAGTACTATTACACTTTCTCTAATTACTAAGAATTGCTCATCAGAGGCGAGAATTTCATCAATTGGATCGAATTATTTAAATTAAATAAATTAAATATATATCAAAAATTAAAATGAACTAACTGAATAGATACTCAAATCAAAAATAAAAACCCTAAAAAAACCAAAATTTTAATGAAAAAATAATATTATTTTTTATATTTTGATCAATTCAGTTATTTTGATTTTTTTTGCAATATGGAGATCGAACCGACATAGAAATCTAAAATTCACATAATAGGATAAAGACTGGATATGTTGTTATTTGTTGTTTATGAAGATCAAACCGAACTGAAATAACCGAAATTGCTAGATTTAAAAATTGAATTAGACTGACCTACAACTTAAATCGAAACAAACCGACAATTTTGACTTACTAGCTTAAATAGAAACAAAGTGACAATTTTGACTTGCTCGATTCAGTTATATCAGTTTCAAAATATTACTTACACCTACACTTATTAGAGTTAATAAATTGATTATGTACACCCTAGACTTTATTTTTCACCAATTTGATTCATTAACTCCCTTGAAATGGCTGAAACACCATTTTTTTAAAAAAATTATGTTAATTAAATTAAGTTAAGTTAAAATTAATTATATCTTATATTTATTTAATTAAGTTAAGTTAAGTCGAGTCAAATTTAATATAAAATAAAAAATAAATTAACTAATTGTCATCTCTAATTAAATAGAGATTAACACTAATTTTAACATAAATTAACTTCATTTTTTTATAAAAATGGGTATCTTTCCCTTCTCAAAAAACTCTATGAATTGATTTAATGAAAAATAACGACGAGGTGATGCATGTACTAAAAACTCAAAGTTTAGGAAGTATATGATTAATTTATTTGATATTATTAAAAAAATAAGTGTTATGGCTAATTTTTTTTAAAAAAAAAATTATTCTACAGTGTCTAAACTATAAATAGGACTTGATAAGGGTGTTCAAAAAAATCGGTATACCGTAGAAATCGGACAAACCAAACCAAACCGAATCAAACCGGTCGATTTTTTTTGTTTTGCGGTCTAAAACGGTTTAGTGATTATACAAATCGCACAGTTTGCGGTTTGTATGGTTGGCGGTTTGGTTTTGCCCAAGAAAACATAAAAAAAATATAAAAAAATATATTATTATAAAATCACCCTAATAACCCCTACAACCCTTATTATTATAAAAAATATATAACAAGTTTATAATAATATATAACTATTATAATTGCTAACAAATTATAATAGTTTATAATAATATATAATTATTCTTTCCAATATTTTTATACTATATTATATATTGTTAATAGTTATTTTGAAACTGCGGTAAACCGCACCAAACCAGACTGCAAATGCAGTCTAGTTTGATCAAAAAATCGCACTAACGGTTTGGTTGTTAAAAATGGTTCAGACCGGCCAAACCACACCATGAACACCCCTAGAACTTGAAGCATACTAAAGAAGGTTACGACATAAAACGCACAACATACAATAGCTAATTAATCTTCTACACAAGAGGTTTCAAAGATCATTTTATTTGAGATTCAAAAATAGAGTATACTAAATTCTGTATCTCTCTATCTTTTAAAAGAAAAAATTATTTAATTGTGTGATATTTCGTTTTCTCTTGAACAATCTTTTTCACATTCCATTGTGACGTTTATAAAGGTTAAGTCTGAACCTATAAAAAATCTTGGTTATGATTGAATGAAATCTTAAAAAGTCATTGTGTAAAGATTAATAGTAGAGACTGCTCAAAAGCTACAACTATAAAATTGGTTTATCGAAATCTTTAGTGAGAAGTCAAGCTAGTAGAGTAGGCTTTAATTAAAGTTAAACCACTCTATATTATGTGTATTGTATTTTTAATTTATTTCTAATTTAAAGTTTTTTTCTAAGGATGAAAAAATTCAATTCACTCCCCTCTTAACCTAACTTTTTCTACCATATGTTTTATAGAATGAATGTATGCCTATTATTATAAAGAGGTATAGAGTAATCTTAAATAATCCAAGATTAGCATTATTACATATAATGTTTATCTTAACTTTTTTTAATTTTATTAGAATTATAATTCTTACAGATAACGTCAACCTTGACTTTTCCTAACCCTGTTAGAAATAAGATTATTTTGGATAACGTCTATCTCTTATAGATGACGTTTATCTTATTAAAAAAAAATTAAATGCCAGAATTATCTAATTTGCGTGTTGCGTGGAGCCCCTTGCTTACGGAAAAATTTACACTTTTTAGCCCAAAAATTATTTTGGGTTTTTGAATTTTTTTAGTCTTCTAATAAACTTTTATCTATGGCACAATAATTACTCTCTACTCTTTCACTCGAGTTTCTAAGAGGAAAGAGTAGATTGTGTTATAGTTTACCCTCATTTCTGATGATAAATTATTATCATATTTTTTGAATTTTTAATTTTAAATTATTCTCACACCTTTTTTATTTTTGGTTCTAGTCTTCTAGATTATTCTCATATTTTTTTGCATTTTATATCATTATCACGTTTTTTATTTTTTGTTAATGCACCATTACGAGTGTCTCCTGCAGGTCAGCCCCACGATTCCTACGAGAAAGGTAAATTAGTATACCCAACAGTCAATTCAACCTCTAACTTTTCTGCAAATATGAGGGCAACAAATAGTCTTTTAACATTCAGCATTGCCCTGACTACTGAGTTTTCTTCCTTGATTAAGACTCAAACACTGAATCTAAAAGTTCAGAGAGTAACTTCCTATCGCATTCTTCCTTTTCCAATTGATTTACGGGTTAGGAATATTCTCACGCTTTTTAAACTATAGTGGATGGCAAAGGCAAGATAAAGGTCAACGATTGTTACACAGCAACAAGAGCATCTGCCCTCAAAACCAGTAAAATGATAAACAGAGAGAACTGCCATGAACTTTTGGATAATATTTATTACAAATTTTTTAGGAACACTATTTATGGATAGATATTATATTATATTATATTTTTATATGATGTTATGTTTAAGATCTAATAAGTGCTTTGGTTGATTTATGCAAAATATTGTTTTGTTTATTTGTTTCATTTTATTTTATTCATGTTAGAATTACAGTTATATTGGCATAAGTTCCTAATATTAAGATAAATGTTATGAATATTAATATAATATAATTGTTTATCAGGTTTAAAGATGATTTTTAAATAATAATAATAATAATAATAATAAATAAATAAATAAATAAAAATTTTAACAATTTCTGATGAATTGAGACTAAAAGTCCTTTGGAAAAAAATCGGGTAATTCACACCAAAAGTTACAAACTTTGGTGTTTTTAGCAATTTGATCACTAAACTTCAATTAATTATAAAGTGATCAAAAAAATTTTAAATATTTTATAATGTGATCACATTTAAGATTTTTCGGCATGCTCTTGCCGACACATTAGCGTTACGTCATCGACACTTAGCAACTCTCTTGAGAACATGTCAAAAAGTCTTAAATGTAATCACATTATAAAATATATGAAAGTTTTGTGATCATTTTATAATCAATTGAAGTTTAATGATCAAATTGTAAAAGATATCAAACTTTTGTGAGTTTTGGTGTGAATTACTCGAAAAAAATCAAAATATCTAAAATGGCATTTTTTTTATTGAGATCGGTTAACAAATTTTCGATTGAAATTAATTTACCCAAAATCCATTTCTAATTATCGATTAAGTTCTGTCTCTAATTATCAAAATAAATTAACTTCTAATTAATTTATTTTTAAAAAAAATAATTTTAAAATAGAAAACATTTCCCCCACAAAATTAATGAAAAAATTGTACTCTCTAATTTTCGGGAAATTTCATCTCCAATTAGAGTAGGTTGTATTCTATCACTATTTAATTTATTAAAAAATAATTTAAATAAATTACGATTGATTTTGGAACAAATTTTGTTTGAAATTAAATTTGCATCTACGACAATCATCTCTAAATTCGTCATTAATCCAATTTTATGAGTTTTGTAATAAAATATTATTTGGTTGCTAATTTTGTCAACAAAATTTATCGGTATAAATTTTTTGACGACTTAGTTTTTATGGGTAATTCAATCGCAAAATCAAAACCCATCACTAATTTATTATTTCATTATGCTGGGAAAAAAATAAATTTGAGAGATCTTTATGTTAGTGTAAGGTAAAATATATAAAATAATTTAAGATTATGTTTAGACGGGATAATTTAACTCTATCAACTACAATTCAAAATTTGAAATTTAAAATTCTAAATCCAATGATTAGGTATCATTTTATGAGAAGAATTTGAGTCAGATTTCAAATGACTCAACAAGAAGTGTCATTTGGACTAAAATATTTCATTATATTAATTATAAAATATTTTAATTTTGTTTTGTCATCAACATTTCACCAAAAAAAAAAAATGAGCTAATCATCCAATTGTTGGCTTAGCAATGTTAGTGCTCAAATGTTAGTGCTCAAAATGAGGATGAAATCACTTTGAATTTGGTTGAGTTAGGCATCATAGCTTTGGAGCTTGCCAATTTAGTCATGCTCGTCATTGGTTACAATCACTTTTCTAGTGAGGAATAAGTTAAACTTCTTATTGGACCGCAACTTTGGGATATCTCGACTATTAAAACTACTAACATAAGAGAGCAAAAGAAGGGAACAGCCTCACGGACACAGTGACTAAGAGTTTCATATAGAATATCGAGATTTGAATTAGTGTTGTACTTTAGAAAATGGATTTATTACTGAAAAATAGTATTTATTTAATTGAAAGATAAGTTTTACATAGATTGCATCGAATGTTCAATTCTTAGTATGTATAGGTTGTATCTGTATTCAAATTTATTTAGATAGTGTATTAAGGGAGAGATTATCCGCCTTTAAAGATTAATCTGTCAAAATTCTGACACTCTAGATGAATCAAATAAAAAAAATTTGAAAACTTTTACTAAAGTTGGAATGAATACAACCCATGTTTATAGTCTGTAGGCCTATAATCGAAATACTTAAAATGCCCTTATTATATTTAATTATAAGGGTATAATTTCAAATTTGATTTAGTCTATCATCATCTCCATCCAACCGAATAACTCTAAATCTTTCAAAATTGATGCCACAATCTTCCATGCAACACATTACCTCGCGTGGTAAATATTTTGAGGGGTCTTCTTAGATCACATCATACGCACCACTTGGTCATGGTCTTCTTAGATCACATCATACGCACCACTTGGTCACCTGCATGTAGCGATGGCAATTGTAACTGAAATTGTGAGGAATTGAACCAAAATTAAATTGGTCAATATGGTTAAAAATCGTTTGATTGAGTAATGGTTTGATTTAGGAAAAAATTGAACACTATTTCAGTGAGTCTGGTTTGATTATAATTTTCACTAAGAGTGTGTTTGATTACACATATTTTTCATGAAAAATATGCAATCATTACACATTTTCTATGGAAAATAATCAAACACTCCTAATTTTTCTATGGAAAAATATGTAAAATACAAGCATTTAAAACTTTTTTTCATGGAATTCATTTTCTAAGAGGGTGAGATGGTTTTTGTTTTCTAACTAATATTACCTAGAATTAAATTCTAGGTAATGTAATCAAACATAACCTAAATTCAAATCCAAATCTGAACAAAAATTAAAATGAATGTGTGGATAATCGAACCAAACAGAATTGAATATACATATATATAATATATATTTATTTATTTAATATATTATATATAGACATGATATATATATTGACTAATTCATTTTTTACAAATATTTTAACTAATATATTACAAATATATAAAATATTTAACATTTATAAAGTAATTAACAAATAACAATAAAACTTAAACTTAAATTATTTTATTTTATTTTTATCAATTAAATAATTATTAATAAAAATAACTAATTAAATATTTTTTAAAAATAAAACCTGGCGGGAGATGCCCCGCCTTCCTTCTTTGCTCACTCTCTACTCCTTCCTTACTGCAATACTAGCCCATCCGTGTCGCCACCTCAACGCCATTGCCGCCTGCTGAATCGGACTCTCACAGTCATCCCTTCTGCAGGTGTGTCCACTATCCCAACCATTACAAATATATTTCATTTATTAATTATTTTTTATTGTTAGAGACTTTAAAATTTTCATATTAATTTACTTTTTTATTTATATTTTTGTTAAATGGAGCTGACTCATTCATTTTAGATGGATATGCATCAATTTACGAAGAAGATATTAATGTTATTAACTTTCGTAGCTAATTTTTTTTAATTTAATTATGTAAATATTAATTTATTGATCTTAACAATTATAAATTTGGAGATGTGATTTTCTATTCAATAAGTTTTAAGTTAATTTATAACTTTATGTAAGAAGAATGTAACTTTATTAAAGTTTGTCTTTGTTTGTTGTAGAGTTATAAATTTTTTTTATGAATGTTATTTGTAAAAGTTTGTCTTTATTTGTTAGTATGGATCAAAATAAAAAAAATCATAGTTAAAACCAAAATCGAATGGTTTGATTATGGTTTTTAATTTTTAAAATCAATGGGTGATGATTTAGTTTTGATTTTAGTAGTTTAAATATGATTTAATTATAATTTTAACAAAAATTGAAATCAAATCGAACAATTGCCAACCCTACCTCATGTGTCTAGCTATTTAGAGCAACTCCAATGTTGGACACCAAATTCAACTTTAATTCGGTGTCCAACTATTACACCAAAATTTTTAACACCAAATTGGTATTGTCTCCAATGTATAACACCAAATTAGTATAAAAGATAATTTTTTAAAAATATTATATAAATAAATATTTAATAAATACTAATGGAAATGTTATTGCTTTTATTATATTATTGAATTTTTATATTAAGAATATTTTCTTTCTATTGAGTAATTATTAAAATAAAAATTTTCATATACATAAACAAAAATAGTTCATTTTATATTAACATTATATTTATAAAATATATTCAATATTTTAAAATATATTCAATATTATACTCATTTTATAGATCTTAATAAAATATTTCTATCAGTATATATTTTTTATAACAATTTAATTGATATTTCTAATTATTAATCAAAATATACAAATATAATAAAAGTGATAAAGAATGTAAAGGAATAAGTTGTTTTGAAGTTATACAAAAAGGGTAAAATTAAAAATAAAATAAAAAATAAATTTAATGTTGACAAATAATATAACATTAAATTTGATATTATACTATTCATTCAATACTAAATTTAGTAATTAAAAAGTATACCGGACACCATTTTAGTGTATTCTTGAAAAAGTTTTTGCACAAAATTGCAAGTGACGCTGGAAGCCAATCATGCCACTAAAGTGTCCTAGTCATACAACCCCTGTCATGTCCCAATCAGCCACAAGATGTCTTGTCATCACCACATGTCATCTGGTAGTGCCTACATGGCAAAGCATTCATGCCTAACGTATCTATATTTGTCCTTAAATTTGTATTAGGAATATAATCAATTAGATTGATTGATTTATTTATTTTTCAATAAATTTGAGTTGGGTTCTATAAAATTAAATTAAACGAATATTAGATGCGTGTTAAAAGATTCAAATTGAAGTAATAAACCTACAAAAGATGATAAAAAAGAAAAAGTACAACAAATTAATTGACAATAATCTAATGGTAGATGGCAAGAGAAATGTTATAGGTACAAATAAATTTGTTAAATATTTTTTATAAATTAACAAGGTACGCATAAATTTATAATAATATTATTTAAAATTAATAATAATTTATAGTAATGAATAAGTTTTTTTTTTTGGTTAATAACAAATAGAATTATTATGAATTTGAATAAAATTATTATAAATTTGATTATACCACATCAATCTATGAGAGTTATTTGTCAAACATGTTCATGGATATTGCTGTCAAGATATAACAATAAATTTATTTACAACATAAAAGTATCTTAGGTGAAGTTTCAAAAAGATCTACAAAGAAATAAACTGATTAGTGATGTGGGTGAGTCTCCTACAAGGACACTCAAATGTTTAAGTTAATCTTGTACATAAAATGTAGAATGCAAAAAGTAAGTAGAATTATAATCTAAGTAGAGTTGTGATCATATCTTTAATAAAAAAAAAATCTTATATTTATAGAACAAGAGGAGATTGATAAATGAAAAAATAGCCACAATATGCGATGGGTATCTTAGGCTCTCTCTCGAATTTATAGGTGAGCATCTCGAATGTATGATTGATTTTGTTATTCATGATCTTGCGTAAGTAGTGTATAGAGATCAAATCTCTTGAGATTTGTAGTCTCTTATAAGGGTTTTTCATGTGGTTGGGAGGGAGATTTTCAAATTTGAGTGCTCTTTTTCATGTGGTTGGGAGGGAGATTTTCAAATTTGAGTGCTCTACAAAAAATTCTCAAATAGTAATAGTTAAGTGATGCATGAATTCTCAATAAAGTCTTTCAAAGATTTCGAGAGAGGCCCTAAGTAGGGTCACTCGGTCATTTCTTGGTCTCAATTGTTTAATCTTAGTCACTCAGCTAATGTCTCTCTGTCATTAACTTCAAGCACTTGTAACATGTTTATTTAGATTTTCTCTCCTAACAAATCTTTGAGCTTTTTCCTTTAGGTTTGGTTCTACTTTCTTAAACATAATAATAGATATAGCATATCTCACATGAGAAATATTAGTGACCCCACGGTTTTTAATTCAAGTTGGCTAAGTTTTGTTATTACTAGTTGAATTTATGAGATAAAAAACAAAACTAATGAAAATTCTACAAAAACCTAATAATGTATTATTAGACAACTCAATCGGTATTTAAATATGACCATATCAAATAACTTTTATTAGATTATTAGTTATAATACCCACTATTTAAAGTGGATATAAAGTTACACAAAATCTATTTACACACACTATGTTGCTTCAAAATCCACTATTATTTGTTAGGTTGGTCAAATTCTATTAAGATTTAACTAAACTTTTAGTATTTTAATATTTATTTAAACCAATAACAATGTGACACGTCAACAGATATTTGGTATGCATATGCGAGCAAAAATGGTTGGCGCGAGTAATCTATTAATAAAACAAGCTGGCCACTCACACTTGCGGTCCAACTCAGCTTAAACGGCGACGTTTTTGTCAGAATGACCGAAGCAGCGTAGGCTCCCCCATCCCTCTCTGGAGAACAGCTGCCAAATTCATCGACTGTTTCTCATTGCCATCTGACTCATCTTCATCTTCATCATCATCTCTGTCATCGATCTTTGTCAGAAGTCCAAGCAAACGGTTCGATTCAGCTCTGCGTTGTGATGTATCCATCTTTAAATCCGGTAAGCGGTGCTGTTCCTTTCTTCTTTTCCTTGTATTCCATGACATTTCGCTTCTCGATCTCTCCGCCCCCCCCCCCCCCGATCTCGCCTTTTCCGGCTCCTTCCGTTCTCGGATCGTGTAAATGTTGAGGTACGCTATGGACCTATGGTTCTTGATTGTGTGCTTTTCATTTGGGTGCTGCCTTTGCTTTTGCTGTAGATGGTGTGCAAATGTGTGTGCATTATGTAGATGTATTTCTTTTGCCGATGATTATGAAGATTTTTCACTTTTTTTTTTCCCTTGGATTCGATTACGTTTCTAGCCCGATCACATCTTGGAACCCGAATGACGAAGTGGCATTAGCGGCTCTGTTAGTCGCGAATTGCGACCGGTTTCGAAATATAGAAATGCTTTTTTGGTGACATTTTTAGTTGAATTGAGTAGATTTCGGCTGCGGGACAGAGGAAACCGAGCATTCGAACTTCAACAACTAGCCTGCTCTTCGTCTACTCTAAACGTACTCTTACTTCCAAACCAAATGTGTTTCTTTAAACATTCGACCGCACAAACACTGACGTTGTAATAACTGTAATGAATGAAGTTAAGCATGTAAGGAATTTAGATTTTAGAGTTACAATGATGCTAACCAACTTCCCAGATGTTGAAGCTTGCGGTGCTAAGACTTATTAGGAACTTGAGTAAAAATAAGGTATTCACAAGAAATAGGAGGCGTGATAAAGCAATAATTGATCAAATAGCTGTATAGGTAAATAAGATTCCAAAGACCCTTAGTTTGGTGAATTTCTACCTCTAAAACCAAACTCGGGAAATATGGCGCTCTGAATTTTCCAAGATCATGCGGAAACGATTTTGGTTCCACTTCATGAAACTATGTGAGAATACTTCATAAACTTTCTGGGCAAATGTTATGGTTGCAATTTTTGGAAAAGACTTTCAGGATGAGCTTTATTTCATCGTTTATGTTTTGCAGAAGTTATATTGCAAGAAAATCAAGTGGTAAATGACATGTTCTTGTGTCTGTGTGTGTGTATTTCAAAATCATCATATAGGGGTCAACAGCTAAAACAGTTAATTCAAGCTCAAATTATTGAAAGAATTGATGCAATGATATACCGTTTCTGTTACAGAAAATTGTTTTGCTGAGTTCTCTTGACAGGGTATGACTTCAGATCTCCTGTGATGTCATTCCCTTACTATTTTTTCTTCACTATCTCTTTCTTTGAATCGTACTTTAGAATTTTCATATTTGATCTTGAAATTCTGAGCACCAAAATTTTACAGATAATATCGACAATTTAATTTTATTTCTAGAGATTCATGGTCAGAATACCCTTTTGAGCTTCAGATCCTATACTAATAGGATAGGTTGGTGGCACTGGAAATGTTAAGGGTGAAGTGCCAAATAAGTCACTGTACTTAAAAAAGTGTCAAATAAGCTATTGTACTTTCAAATTCGATACTACATTAGCCATTATAGTTGATATCTTTTTAATCTCATCCCGCACATTTTAATTTTATTAACAGCACACAGTTTGTACCTTTCCAAAGTATAGTGGCCAATTTGGCCCCAGCTCTTAAAATACAGTGGCTTATGTGACCTGGGGCCAAAATAACAACAACATATTCAGCCTTTATCCCACTATGTTGGGTCGGCTATATGAATTCTAAACTTCTATGTGGGTTACGCCCCAACAGATAGTTTGTCTAGAATTTATATTTGGATCCGACTAGGTTTTACGCTGGCTGTCGGCTACCTAACACAACCCTCCTCTTTTATCCGGGATTGAGACCGGCAATTGATAACATCCCCTGGCGGAGTAATGATAAAATGAAGTTTCAACACCATCTTCATATGGAGAAGTTTCATGAGATGGTGGTGAATGAAGATAATTGATATAGTTGTGTTCCATCACTTAGTTGACCTAGGGCCAAAGTATAATGGCTTATTTGGCACTTCGCTCAAATATTAAAATTATTTTGGTTGTCTTATGAGAAAGAAACTTTATGACAAAGACATTTCTTTGGATTAATGAGGAAACAACTTCTTTTTTTTTTTTTTATAAAGGCACGTGTAGCTTAGTTGAAAAGTCCATTGCTACCAGACATTCTAACTAGAATTAAAACTTGAAGTTCTTCACCTACGAATATTCAATGGGTTGGTTGAGCCATCCTCCAAAGCTTGTGAACCTATATATTTTGATGAAAAGGTGAACTAGTTTAATTTTCAAATGATGTGAATATTTGGATATGTTTTTGTTCATTCTATTTTTCTGGATGGGGTGAATGGAGAAATTTGGACTTGGGATTCTCTAAACTGTTTCAGTATATTGGTTTCAGAAAAAGCCCAAGTAAACCATATTCATATAGGTCTAGTAGCTGTGAATGAGATCATTATTGTTAAGTCGGTTCATTTATTTGGCAACTTCATTAGTTTCCTTTCAAGTAAATTGTTGCCAAGTGGTTTGAAATATTATCAACCATTCACCTTTCTAGAATTTTGGCTGGATTTTGATTTAATTTATTTTGTTAACAAGTAAATCTTGCTTTCAAAAGCTGCCTGATTAGTTCATGTAAGCAAACATTATTAAAACTCGTACAAGCTGAATCACCATATATGGCCATTAATTGTGGCACTTTGGCTTCATTTTTATTATTTAATAACTCGAGAACAAGTGTGTTCCAAAAATTATTGATTATGTGGTGCTCTAAGATGGATTGCAATAGCCATTACAAACATTGCAATGGATAGAAGTAGATTGCAGATTGGACACACGCATCTGGGGTAGATAATGCATTTGACTGTTAGATTTATCTAATTCTCATGTCTAAAGATATGAAAATATTGCTACATTTTATTTACATACATGTGTGACATAAGGTAAAATATGGTTTAAAACTAACTTAGAACTTCTAATACATAAAACAAGGGTCGTCTTTTTACATGTTTTCATAGAAAAATCCTAATTTCACTATATTTATTGAGATAATGTCCAACTAGCCTGTCTATTTTACATGGATATTGGTTCTAAGTGTGGGGCAGTGTTCCGTGTGGGACTTGTTCCTCTTTATTGAACAGAATGGAGAGTTGACTTCTCATTCTGATGTCTTTCCATAGGGTTTTAAGTATCAGACTGTTCAATCCTTTCAGCATGCATGTCAGGAGTAGGTGAGGGATGTTCGATCCTTTCAGCATGTCAATCTTACAATGTCCTAATCTTTGTTGGTCATGCCAAATAGATAACCATGGCCGAAATCTGAGCATGTAATTTCAAAAGTTCTGCAAATCTTGTGTGGCAACTAGCGTTTGGGAATTGTCCACATTGTGGTTTTTGTGGCTATCCACAAAATCATACCCAAATACAGCCAAGGTATGGGAGAGGCAGTAAGCAAATATCCAAATACATGAGACATCACTCTTACCACATTGTGGGGGAAGATGGCACTTTATATCCCTGGTGCTGATCATGGTCATTTAGAAAATGTTGTGATAGAAGAAATATACCAGCAGAATATGGTGCAATATTGCAGTTGATGTGAAGTGTGCTATGTGTATGGTAATGGTCATGTTACTATTTCAAAATTTCCTTTCATTTTTTTATCTTCTCTTGGTTGGGTTACTTGGGTAGCAGGAATGCAAAAGATCCAGAAGAAGAAAAGTTTTTACACATGGAAAACTAGCTAATACCAGATGCAATAAGCCTGTGATCATCTGACGATAGAAAATATAAGCTCATGTGTGGATGAACTCTAAAATGCCATTACATCATCAATGTGAAGCTTGAGAACTTGATGTCAGTTAAATTTTTATATAATAATGATGTGTTAATGGTATTCCTTTAAATTGATTTAGTTGTATGACAATTTGAAAATTGTGGCATCTGTAATCTGTGTGTGTGCACTGTTGTTGATGCTTTGCTCTGTGTGCAAGCTTCGCACCATATACTTATTCCTGGCTGGTGATGAACTTGTATTGAATGTTGGCTTTCTCCCAACTGTATTTGAAAGATGTATTTTTAGTCTGCCCTCTGCTTTCTGATGATATGATTCCGCACCTTCTATTGAATCATTGAAACCTCATTTCTGCCTAGTGCTATAGTATCCTGTATTAACCCATGATGGAAGTTCAAGAAATACGTGTTTTCCACGTCCAAATTTCTTTAATCACGAAGCTATTGATAATTAGTATAGAATGTTGATACGATGTTTCAAGAATCATAACTAGAAGAAAATTGGGCTATATAAGCTATATCATGGCGGTTCACACGGGCATGCTTCATTGAGAAATGCCTTTTGTAAACTGCAGTTGTTCTGACATGTACTTTGTAAATGTGTTCAGGCTATTAAGATGATTTATGTCTTTATTTAACTGACTGTTCTTATCATTGAAGGAACCCAATTCGACAATAAAGACATACATGGCCATTATGGCTGAGAGGAATGCTGCTATCCGAGAAAGGGATATGGCCCTAGATGAAAGGAGAAGGGTCATTTCAGAGCGAGACATGGCAATGTTTCAGCGAGATGCAGCAATGGCAGAGCGTAGCAGTGCTATAGAGGAGAGAGACAAGGCCCTTGCTGTCCTTCAATTCCCAGAGAGTTCCATGAACGAGAATAACACATCTCCTGATTCACCTAGAAACAAAATTATACACGGAGCATACCACCTCTGCAAGCAGGAGCAAACACATTCTGCACCTCAGGCGGCTGACAATGCATATCATCCAAGGGAAAATCCGGCAAGCCATCCCTTCCAAAGTAAACCCGATGCTTGTGAGACTGTGAAGCCCAGGAAGGCGAAACAGACAGAGCAAATCAAAGGAACTTCAGCAAAGAAATTCAAGTCTCCAAGAAAGAGGAGAGGGGGGCCTGAAGATGTTAACCAAGTAACCGTGGCTGCATATAGCAGTGATTGGAAGATTGAGCAGCAGCAGGACGTGGGTGGTGAAGGAGCTGAAGGCGAGCCAGTCATGGTGTGGAAGGAGGATGATTCGGGGTTAAACCAGGCCAACTGCTCCGATGGGTCAGCCACAGCCCTGCCTGTGCCGGTTTGCTCCTGCACAGGGGTACCTCAGCGGTGCTACAAGTGGCGCAATGGCGGGTGGCAGTCAGCTTGCTGCACCACCGCGTTGTCGATGTATCCTTTGCCTCAGGCGTCCAACAAGCGCCATGGTCCGGTGGGAGGCAGGAAGATGAGCGGCAGTGCGTTCGTTAAACTGCTGAATCGACTTGCAGCCGAGGGCCATGACCTGTCCGCCTCGCTGGATCTCAAGAATCATTGGGCTAAGCATGGGACCAACCAATATAGCGCCGTGTAGTAGATTAGAGGTCGTGGCTTGACGTGTCATGTGTGCTAGCTATAATGGATGTCATCTGAAATAGGAAACTTGCCTCTCAACATTCTCTACTCATGAACAATTGAACGAGAAGATCAAGAACTCCTATGGTCTATGCTTGAGAACCACAAGTTTAGGGTTTTGGATTATTGGGTTCGAATTTATTTTCGTATATTTGTCAATAATTTGTATTTATTCAATGAACATATTTGTTCACTCAAGACGAGGGGATGTTGTACTGTAGGTTTTAGAGAATATGGGATGGTTTGAATGTTGTGTATTAATCAGGGATCTTTCAAGTTTTTCACGTTAAATAAAAAAATAGAAGATTTTTATTTTTTGTTTTCTTTAAAAAAAATTTTGAGTTCTTGAATCAAGAGTTTATAATCTTTAATTGTTATATTATAAAGATAAATAAATTATAATTTATTTTTAAAAAATAAAATAAATAAATTTAGAGTTATATTAACTAGTATAATTGATGTCTTTTTAACACCATTTAACAATATTTTTATTTTATTAACATCAACTCAATTTTTATCAAAATAATCACACCGTCTTTGTCTTTTTAAAATACAATAATTAATTTAATCTCAACTTCTAATGTATAATAATTTATTTAACTATTTTAAAGTCCAATAATTAATTTAATTCCAAAATTAAAGTAAATTCGCCCATTTTTGAATTAGCAGTGGGGAAGAATAGTGGAGGAACTGGAAAACAAATTAAGGCGAGGCGCGTGCCGCGCGTACGTTGAGGCGTAAAGTAATCAAGGTATAGGCGCGCCGCCACTGAATTGGAAACCCTCTCGCTCGCTCGCAGTTGTAGTCCAGTTCTCTTCCTCCCGCCGAGGCAGAGGTTCCAGTTTCACACGCAATAACGCATTCAGCTTTCGAATTCCTCTGAGAGAGAGAGAGAGAGAGAGAGAGAGAATGGGAGGAGAAGGGAGAGAAGGGGATTGGGACTGCAGCGGATGCGGGAACCGGAACTACGCGTTCAGATCGTTCTGCAACAGATGCAAGCAGCCACGGCTTCTGGTCGACACCAAAACTCCCGCCGATTCCAAATGGCTGCCCCGGATCGGAGACTGGATTTGCGTCGGTATGTGATCTT
Source organism: Diospyros kaki (assembly GCA_036245055.1). Lineage (NCBI taxonomy): Eukaryota > Viridiplantae > Streptophyta > Magnoliopsida > Ericales > Ebenaceae > Diospyros > Diospyros kaki. Next base: position 41,561,484 of record BSEG01000016.1, read on the forward strand.
TGTTGTTGCTGTTACTTATTGGATTTGATTCTAACGGTTCAGTTCTTCGGTTCTATGAACCCGAAGAGGAAAAGAATCGAAGAATGGGTCCCTCCGAAGGGATCTGGCTACCAACGGCTAAAATCAATAGAATGTTTTTACTGTTTGCATAGACAATCCGTAGGGTATTTCGATTTGTTGCTGCTCTAATTTGAGAAATTTCCTTAGAAGAGATTCAAAATCAGAAATTAGGGCTTCTGATGCCATGTTGATTATTCAATCCGGTTACTCCCACCCTTACGAGACTTCAACTGGTAATTTCTCCTATTCCAAAAAAAAAAAAAAAAAAAACTGCAACTGCAACTTGATTGTTCTTCCTGATAAACTGCCAGTCAAGAATTGCCTGTAGCTGAAATTTGAGTTGCTCGTTAGAATATATGCTTTGTAATGATGTTTTGATACATTGCAGACACCTAAATTCTTCATTAGGCATTAGACTTAGACATGGATAACTGAGTGTATCTTGGATTTGGATGGCTAGATCTAATTGATAGGCAACATATCACTCCAGCTCCTTCATGAAAAAAATGGCAGTCCAAATATATTATAAGATGTAGAAATGTTCCAAACTCAGACAATATCTGTTTGTCAAGTGTCCTACTAAAAAAAATCAGGACTATGGTTTCTTTAATAAAATTATATGCTTGGGGATTGGAATATTTTTATATTGTGACACCAGATTAGTCTCTCAAAGATTATCAGTTGTTGGATTATGTCTTTGCTGTTTTACTTATCAAATTATAAAGGGAAAAAAATTAGACGATAAAAATGACTTCATCTTAATTAATTGATTGATTCTCAGTTGTTAGTCCTGTTTGTATATTCCATTTCTTAATGTAGCTTGATTTGTCAAGTTAAGGTTAGAAACTTGCAATCAATTAGGTTGAGTGAGTTTGTGATTTTTGTATGTCTATGTTGGAATGGGATGGGCTGGTGGGTGTGCGTATTCTTGGCTTCCTTTTCTCTTCCTGGATGCATTGTGGGTTGGGTGTGTGTGGCAATGGCTCAATAGGTTGCACTAACAACAATTATGCATCAAGAGAGAAGTGTAAAAAGTGCGGGCAACCAAGGGAGGTAGCAGCAATGCCAGCAATTGCAATGCCTGGAGCTTCTCTGCAAACTCATCCGCATTATTTTGCCAGGGCCCTGGGAGTACCAGAACAAAATATGAATATTGGATTATTGAGCAATGTAGCACTCCAGCAGTCACTATCTTTGGGCTCTAATTGGTCTTTAGGAGGGGCTGATAAATATGGAGTGCAGCCAGCTGATAAGTATGGAATTCAGCAGGCAAACCTATATGCGAACCAAGCAAACCCATTGCTGATGGTTCCTAAAGGATGGCGAAATGGTGACTGGATCTGCAGTTGTGGTTTTCACAACTATGCTTCTCGTGGTCAGGTATGTCTAGTCGATATGAATATGTATTTGGTAAACACATAAGGCCCATTGAAATTGATAGCACGGTTCTTTAAATTCTAGTTAATGTTGTTTCTCTAATGTTAGTGTATTTTATTTGACTTTTCTGTTTTTATTGGCAGTGCAAAAAATGCAATGCTTCTATGCCACCAGGTACAATCTTTTTTGCCATATAAGATTTTGTTTTGTGTGTATTTTTTTTTATTGTACTGAAGGTTAAGGTTCAAGAGATTTAGCTTTTAAAGTTCTTTGGCAACACTCTTGCTATTTGTAACAAAACTTTACTGCTGTCCTCTTTGGAAGCTACAACGTTCCTTTTTAGATGTTGTAGTAAAGCATTTTCTCGAAATTATTGTTTTTCCCCCCTCCAAATTGATCTTCTTCATGTTTGCAGTCTTACCATAGATTTTTGTCAGAACTTCCGTGTCATGTACCCAAGCTTAACCTAGGGTTTTAGGCGAAAATTTAGAAGGAATCGAGAGAGATAGAACAGAATTGGAGGGGGAAATCGGAAGAAATGAGAGGGAAATGTACACACAACAGAGAAAGAGAGAGAATCAGAGGGAATGAGAGAGATATTAGAGAAGTTGAGAGAAAAACAGATTTCTATCATCATTCAAAACATGCCTAATCCTCTAGGGTTTAGCCTATTTATAGGCTGTTCTAGGCTTTCAGTTAATACAACTGAAAGGTACAAACAGAGAAAGCAGCAGAGTACACCAAATATATATATATATATATTCTACAATTACTACTATATCCTTGGGTCATGACATTCCGCAATCTCCCTTGGCTTGTTGGAAATAAAAATCGCATAGTGGGAGGTTTTTTCTTGGCCTTTCCCAAATGTGTTGCTTGTTCCCCTTAATTTAGGATAATCTCTAGTGCTGGCAAATAGACTTCATGGCAGGTTTTTTGGGCCTTTTGCATGCTAGCTATAGGATATTGGAAAGCAAATTAGTTTAGTGTTTGTCAAGAGATGGATAAGACCCTTTGCAGCGACGGGAGAATAGGTGCTTTCCTTGGAAGGCTCTTTGAAAGCCCTCTCAAGATAACATTTGTCATTTGGGACATTTCACTTGAGTTTATACTCTCTTTTTTTTTCTTTTTTCTGTAGTGTTGAAATCGAGGGGTCCCCGATGCATAGACAACCTTTGGCCCCAAATAATCATAATCTTCCTATAAACCGCCATCCATCCTCTTAGGCAATCGGGTAGGACGGGTAATATCATGGATCGAAACTCAAGCCCTGGCCCCACGGAATAGTTGATACACTGCCTGCACGGATCCAGATTCGAACCCACAACTTTGCGGCACCTAAGCTCCCGAACATGTGCAGAGGACCATTTACGCTACCCTGAGGGTTTAGTTTATACTCATTTTTGATAGTCTAAAGAGGTGGGAAGGTGCGCTGATTGGTATTTTTTGTCTTGGAGAGATTGGCAGTCAATTACCATCTCAGTTTGCTTTGTGTAGTGGTGCAAAGTAAGCGTCAGTTTTTTTTTGGAGGAAAGTGAGTTATGCGAGCTCTTACCCATTACAAAGGACAAGACTCACTTGGTACTTGGATAATCACTCTTTTGTGCCGTGTGTATATTTGCAAGACCACCAAGTCAGTTTTTTTGCAGTTGAGGGAGGATGTAAGATATCCCTTTCTCCAATTCTTTTTGTATGCTTGTATGTGGTACCTTTGTATGTACTCTTATAGGATTTCCTTTGGTATAGGGTTTGCCCCTCATACCATGGTTCAATGGTTTTATGTTATTTTGCTTATCAGAACAAGTGAATAAATAAAGAGGAAGTTAGCTCAAACCATCTGCGAACTTGGTGTTTGTGTCAAATCCAACTTTGCCAAAGTATTTTTACCTTTTTCTTTTGGGATCCTAAGTAAAATAGTTTGCGTCTGTGAGGGCAGGGACCATTTGGAATCTCATTCTTAACTTGCTTTCTACTGTCCCCTCACCAAGCCTAGGCTTTTCCTTTGCTTGTTCCCCGTTTCCATTCTGTTTTTCCTTTGTTATAGTTTAGTTTTCTTTTGTTTGTTGTGGCAGGGGCAGAGAGGTTAGGCTCGTAGGTCTTCAATTCTCATATGTTATGGTATTCAACAATTATTTCCTGTGTCCTTTATCCATTTGTTCCCAGTGTTCCCATTTAATTTAACTTATGATGCATTGGTGGCATCAAGTTTTTGTTGCACAAAAAGCTAGAAACAAAATCTGGTTTTCATTTGCATAACATTGTTGACTGGAAGAAACGATGCAAATTTCTAGAACAATACTTGTGTTCCTTTTTCTTAATGTTTTTGTTGTTGGTTCCTTGTTTCTGTTGTTTGTGTAATTCTGATTATTGAGGCATGTCTCTTCTAGGATGGAAGCATTTGACTCCTTTAGTACCTGGTTGACACATCCTTCGCTGCATACGTTTGTCTTAAGAAATGTATAGCATCTTATGTAGTTGAATCAATTCATTATGGTGTCCATCCACCATTATTTTTGTGATTTTCTTGTACTAGTGGCCAACCTCTATGATTCTATATGATGACCATTTCTTCAGATCTTGTTTTGTTAACCTCGTTTTTTCTTTGTACACTCGAACTAGACTTAGAATTTTGGAGTCTTTATTGGTATATTTCCGAGTGGGTTAAGCCTGTTACTGATTCTACAATTTTCTCATCTGGTTTCAAAGCATTGGGAACAAAGCGATTAGCATCTGATGAAGTTCATGACTGGGATAACAAAAGACTGAATGCAGGACAGGTATGTACTCTCCAAGTATGATGAGGTTTCTGGTCAATTGCAGTTGTGACCGTGGCTTGAAAGATACATTCTCCTTTCTTGTCGCCCTTTTTCTGGGATTGCAGACACTTGGACTGCAGCATGCATACCCAGCATTTGATCAAGCAGCAGTTTCTGGTGGCAACCAAACAACTGGCTTACATGCCCCTCCCTATCCCAGTGGAAGCTCAGCAGGAGCTCCAGGTTTACAAGTCAATTTTACTTTTCCGAATGCAGCAGCAGCACCGCCTACGCTCCTTGGCAAAGGGTAAAACACCATGTATCATGCTCTTTTACATGTCAAATGAAAGAATATATCAGGCTCTTGTATTCTCATCTAGCAACTACTTATTGATTTCCTTTTTGTTTCTTGTTTCCAAACCTTCTTCACTTTTTAGCACTCATGCTAAAAATTTGGTTTTGTTTCTGACATTGTTTTACTTTGACCTGTAATTGCATGACTAAGACCTGCAGTACTTCTCTTTTGACTTGACAGAGCAAAGCAATGGCGTGATGGGGATTGGATGTGCACAAACTGCAACAATCACAATTATGCATCTCGATCCAAATGTAATAGGTTAGTATACACCATTTTTGAAAATCCTTTTTACATCATAGTCGGGCACTTAATTTGATAGTTTCTATTTGGGACCTTCCAACATAATACTTGCATGAATTTGGAGCAAGGTTGTGGCGTAACTAGCTAACCGAGCTGGTGTGTGTGTGTGTTATAGGGCTTTCTGAAGGTTTATACAAATATAATCCTACATTATTTCTTGATGCCACTATTTATATATAGCTTTGCTAAACAAAAAGTTAAAACAATGTCAAGGGACATTGTGTAGAATAAGCTTCACCTCACACATGAGCGTAGGCTTCATGGGACTAGTTTGACACCAACACACAGGGCCATCCAGGCCTCCTGAAGGATTATTAGTGATAGCATCATCAGCCTCTTTGCCCCTAAACACCGATTAGAAGCACTAGTAATTTTATTATTTTTAATTTTGCAGGTGCAACACCCAGAAAGATGCATCTGCTCAGCGGGTCAGCGTCGGGCAGCTGTAAATTCATGAACACCATTGTCTACGGAGTTCTGCCAGTAACGGCGGGAAAATACAGTTACTTGACAAACTTATAATTGAAATGTTACATAGGGGGACAGTGGCAGTGAGTGATCCTGCCATTCCTTGTCCTTCCCAGTGTAGATTGATTGACAACCGACTAATCTGTTTTTGTGAGAGATAGTGGTCGTGAGTTAGCTTCCTTGTTGGAAAGTGGCTTCGGTTGTTTAAGAGGTTGTTCGTTAAATTAGTTTTTGGGTTTTATTTTCATTTTAAGTTTTATTTTCACTCTAAAGTAAAATGAAAACTTAACCGGTACGTTTGCTTCTATTTTGTGTTTTATTTCTATTTTTTGAGCTGTAGGAGTATAAATGGATCAGTACATTCAGTCAATAGTTTGTATTAAACTCGGTTTGAGTTTATTTATGTTCATTTAGTTAGTAAAACGAATTTAAACAAAAAAAATTGGCTCATTTATAAAACAAGTTGAGTTCAAACAAGGGTTTACTCAGTTTATGAATAGACTTGCTTGTGTTTATAAATAAGCTTGTAAAAAAAACAAAAAAACAAGAACGAGAAAATAAGAACAAAAAAAAAGACAAAAAAACAAAGAACAAAAAGAAACAAAAAGACAAAAAGATCTATGTTCTTCAAGAGAGATAGAGAAAGAAAAAGAGAGAATTATAAACCATTCACATGAGAATTAGAATTTCTTTCGTCAACAATTTACCATTTAAGAAGATAAAAACAAAAGCTGAAACGGGCCCAAAATTATTGATTAATGGCAATGGCCTTTCAATAGTCATTTTCCAATAATGGCATGCCTTCCACCTTTATCCCAACCCAATTGTCCCATGTCATGTGCCAATACGCTATATTTTTAGTTTCATTTATGAAATAAAACCTTTGTCAATTTAATTTAAAATTGTGGTGATGCACCCACCGCCACAATCTCAATCATAATACACTACTTAGAAAGTAAAATACATGGTAAAAAGAAAATGCTACTACGAGACGAGACACTCCTTTCTGCGTTTTTTTTTTTTTTGGGTCTTTTTACTCTCTTATTCTCCAGTTCCCCAAAACCGGCAGAGATACACCAAGTTACAGCAAGGACCTCCCTGTTCATCCCATAAGAAAGAACTAAAGTTAAAAACAATAATGACCTCAATGAGACTCAAAAAGGAACATAAATAATCCGTGTATCTTTTACGGTTTCCGTGATCCTCCATGAGAGAATCACCAAATATATTCCGACAATACGGACTTATACATGCAACGAACGGTAGTGATCACAAGGTCTGACCAATAGACAGACAAGGATTAATTGTGTTTTGAGAACAGAGAAAATTCTCATCCTTGATTGAGAAAAATATTCAAACCAAAATTAAAGTTTTGATTAATGGTGGTGAGAAAAGCTTAGTATCTAATATAACAAAAAACATTTGTGGGGAAAAAATTGGAGGAAGAAGAACTCATGCCTTAGTCCAAAGCTGCCATGACAGCATCAGCCACATCTTGTGTGGTGCTGCCTCCCCCAAGGTCTTTCGTACGGTATCTGCCCTCTGAAATAACCCTTTTTACGGCAGTTTCTAGTCGATCGGCAAATGATGGAAACTGGAGATGTCTCAGCATCATGGCCGATGAGAGCAGCAAGGCCACTGGGTTTGCTTTCTTCTGCTCCACTAATTTCATATTTCCAACGTTCCCTGCCGAAGCGCCTTGCTCAAAAACAGCATGATCAGCCCCAACATTCCCTGCACACGACAGATTTTTTAATTAATTACTCTTTTGTAAGTACAACAACTATATTAGGAATACGCAGAAAGGAAGTATATGCCCAAGCAGTCAAGAAATCTCAGCAGTATTCAACTGAAAGTTGAACATATCAAGTCTCATAATTCCACTAGTGAGCCCAGTTACATAATTTCTAGTTTGTAAAGAGTTGCCATCTATGCCATATTCAATCACGAAAAAAGTTATAATCCCAAAAAAAAAAAAAATTCATAATACGGTTTGTGCTCGACCAAAAAGTTGCCGGAATCATGTCAACTTTTCTGTCCAATTACACCACAAACGCTCAACAGGGCCCATCCTCAGTTTCTTTCTTTTCAAATGACAGTCAAACTAACACATCAAGTTTGTTTTCCCACCAGTCATTTGAAATGTCAAAATCAGGCAGTGAGGTACCCACAGACTCAGCAATGGGGTATATGCAACACCGAGAAATTTCAATCCCTCCTTGCAGAAATTGCCAATAATGAGAATGGATTCCAAAACTGTTATCAGAGACAGTGCCAACTTCATGAGCACTTCAGTTTTAGGAACACACTTAACCCTTGTTTGGATGGAGGGGGAGGGGAAGGGAAGGGAACTCTTTCCATTATTTGGTAGGTAGTTTTATAATAGACTGGAAGGTGAGGGAAGGATACATGATGCCCTCCCTTTCCCTTCTGTACCCCACTATTTTCGTTCCACCCCAACTTGTGGTGTAAGGCTGTAAGCAGGGGGAAGGAGAAATATTTTTATAGTTTTTACTATGTTACACTTATCATTTTTGTAAAACTCAACATTATCCTTAATCTAAAAAAACCTTATGATTGTTTTACATTAATTTAACATTGCTGTTGGAGAATAAATGTTAATTACCAGGTATGCACGTAGACATTTATAATGATTTTTATATATCTCATTCACATGTATAATTGTAACTTCATTCTCATTTTTACCGTTCCATCTCCTTCCATTATTCATTCAAATAAAGTTTAAGTTTAAGAGATAAGAGAATGGGCAAAACGGATAATTTGTGGATTATGTTAACAGCAGGGGAGGTCTTTGTCATTTCTGGTAAGTAAGGGGTGACCATGTCTTTTTACCAAACCTCAGGGGTGTCGAGTGTAATTTACCCTTTAATATGCACCAGTTCAACCTTATTTCATTTATCTTAATTTTTATTTTATTTTTTCTCACATGGCCACACATCCATCATAACATCTAATCTCAATTATGCTAATTTTTTACTGGTTCTCAGTGGTTTGCATTTTCTAATTGGTCCTCTATGAACTAAGATAAAGAAAGATGGAGTAGAAACACATCGTTTTGTCCACTTTCTAAACTTCTCAAGAAAAATCCTAAATAGTACAATACCGTCAAAATAAAGACCACTCGATTTTATCCTAGGCTTTAGCCATATCAACTTTTTATGGCCATCAAAGCACTTCAACCATCCTTCCTTTTTAGTTTGTGAAATAATTCTGGTGCTAACACATCGCCTATGTTTCTGCTAGAAAGAATAGCAGCTTGAGTAGGAGCAATAATTTTGGGTATAAGTGGGGTCATTGAATTAGCAATATTTCCTTACATAACCTTGAAAGTCGGATTGCATAAACTAGTAGGTCAAAAACCAGTTACCTTGCAAAGCAATTAGGGATTATGACACAAAGGTAATAAAACTATGGTTTAACTCATTTAACCAAAAAACCATTCTAGTAGAAGTTTCTAGTGCACACCATATAGATCAGCCTTTATCACATTCAAAACATGCCCCCATAAAATGCACACATTCCATTGGGCCAAGAGATTTCAGAGGTGGGATCATAGCAGAAAAGACCAGCCTTATTTCTTCTAGAAGGGATTTGAACCAGACAATTTCTTTTCCTTTTAGTGATGATGGCTTCTATAAGGTCAGACATCCAATGATGGATTTCTGAAGCAGAAGAGGAAAAGAGATTCCAAAAAGAAAACCAACAACAAACACAAGCTTTAATCACTAAGCAGGGACAGGTACATGAATTCTAGCACTCCAGCCATCTCTATCCATGCCCATATCTCCAGTAACGGCATCATGAACTTCAAACAACCAGCCCAACAATGGATACCTTATCCCTCTCCAAGAGGGATCACTACACCCGTCCCCATTGAAAGTCAGATTGCATATACAATTAATCCATCCCCAACAGAGAATCTAATAGAACTCGCACATCATGAAATTAGCACACAAGCAAGCATTACTAATATCCCCCCCCCCAAAAAAAAACAAAAAAACCAACAGGAGAAGATTAGCCATAAAAGAATTCATGCATTGGTAATGTAATTATTTTGTTAACAAAAAAGGTGTCCCCATGCGGCTCCCTACTGTGTGAGGGTTGGGAGAGATTCATTTTTGTATGTAGCCCCCCTCTCCTTTGTTCTATAAAGAGACTATTTCCGCAAGTAGAACATGTAACTCTCAAATCATAAAGGCACAACCTTAATATTGCAACAAAAACATGCCCTCTCTTTTTATTATATTATTGACAAAGTTTGGGGATAATCCAAAATAGCAGCTCCATCTAGAAACCGAAAGATAGAAAGAAAAAGGAAAAAGCAACAAAAGATGCATATATAGAACCCAATGATTTAAATTTGTTGCCTAGTCTAGTATTCATGCTGCCAAAAGTCTAAAGGCAGTGTCATATCAAAGGTTACAAGAAAACCCCGATTTCAGTCTTTAAATTGCTTGCACATTAAGAAGCCTCAAGATTCCAAACTACTTTTTATAATGAACAAAAAATTTAGAATTCTCCAAACCACCCAGTATCAAAAGGCTTGATTCAATCATAGCTCTCAAAAATAAAACTTGTTTTCAAGGAGGAAGAAACTAAAAAAACAAAGAAAGAAAGAAAAAAAAAAGCAATTGTACCCAAAGGAAGATAACCATTGCAACCAAAACAAAATTGAGCCTAACTTCTACCTTCAACCTCATCTTCATTGAATGATATATAGACAGTATTCGACCAATTAACTGGCATCTGGAAATCAGAGAGCACATCTCTTGAAGAAACTGTCACAATTTGATAATATGCAATTTATAAAAAATTTTCCCAACTTAGCTCATAGCCAAAATGGTATGCACTTCCTTGCTTTCATCTAATCCCTTCGCTCATACCGTTAATTAGTCAATACATCCTTTGAGCGGAAAAGATGTTGCAATTTATGGGTCAAATTGCAAGGAAGTATCAGCTTCTGCAATAAGAATTACCGTGTCTCAACCAAATCCCCCAACAGAATGGCTAAAATATCCCTCACCCAAAACTGATATTGCAATAAGCAAGTTTAAAGTAAAGCACTGAGAGCCGCCAAGGAAAAGTTCTAGCATAGAGCAACATGGATTAGAGCAACAACAACAACATATCCAGCCGTTATCCCACTATGTGGGGTTGGCTACATGAATTCTAGACTTCTATGTGGGTTACATCCCAACAGATAGTTTGTCTAGAATTCATATTTGGATCCGACTAGGTTTTACGCTAGTTGTCGGCTACCTAACGCAACCCTCCTCCTTTATCCGGACTTGGGACCGGCAGTGGATAATATCCCCTAGCGAAGCACACAAGTAAATTGATGCTTAGCCATTTAGGTTACTCAAACCTTTCGCAAGGTTAAAATCATCTAACAGGGTGCAACCAATTTCTTAAGGTAAGTATTCAGTCAATGTGCTCACTCAAATCATCTATTAGCGACTAGCAACAAGGTTTCTATATTGAGCATCACGAGCAGTTTAGGACTTGGGAGTCAGATAATATGATATATAAAATGTAAAACAGCACAACCTGAACCTAAAGGAACATATAAGTCTAAGGTCTCATAAACAGGAAATGCATCAATGGATTTCACTGAAGATAAGCATGAAAATATGGTTCAAGCTAAGAGCATCGAATTGGGTAGTTGAGTTAATTAAATTATTTAACTTCCTTGATGGTTGACATAATATTTTAATGAGCATTTCATACATAAGCACAAATAGCAGAAAAGCAATGGGGGAAAACAGCAAAACAAGTGAAGTTCAACATTGATTGATATACCTCCAGGCATGACTCCTGTGCCTCCAGCTATACCTGCAGCAGTATTTGCAACTAGGTTGCCATAAAGATTAGGTGTCACCTGGAAAATAGAAACCAGCCTTTTCTGTCAGCGAAGCGAAGAGAGATATACAAGCATCAGCATTTAAAAGAAAACAATAAAACCAATATCCAAATGCTATTGCCTAAGATATTTCAGGCATGAGCACAAAGTAGATAGAAACACCAGTAACAAGTAACTGGTTTCAAACTTGAATGTACCAAAGACGTGTATATGCCAAGAAAACATGGGTGTAGACAGCAGAAGAAGAAGAATAACCTAACTAAATTACCAGCATAATTTCTAACAAAACACTAATGGTTAAAAAGGTTTAGAATTAAGAGCATCATCCCAAGTAGTTGGGAGCTCACAGCTTAAAATTTGGGGGTTTAAGCAGTAATGAAATATTCATTGTACAAGACAATCAAAAAACAATCCCACCATTGATTATTTTTGGGGGTTTTATTTTCCTTCTTCAGACTTAAGTGATAGTTGGATCCAAATATGAATTCTAGACAAACTATCTGTTGGCATGTAACCCACATAGAAGTCTAGAATTCATGTAGCCAACCCCACATAGTGGGATAACGGCTGGATATGTTGTTGTTGTAGACTTAAGTGATAGTTGCTATATTATTTAGTGTCTGGCGCCAATTTATTAGCAGTTCAAGTGACAGTGGCTGCATTATATGTTATCCAACTCTAATTTGTCAAAAACAAGAACACCCCCACCCCAACCCCCCAAAAAACCGCCACCTCCACATTTTCTCTTTGGTTGGCTTCAAGTTTGCAAAAGTGAACAAACCTCTACACCGGCCAAATGCAAACATCCTTTAATGAAAGAAAAAATGGTAACTGAAAAAGGGAAACAGACCAACATGGTAATTATATTTGACTAACTCACTTACCATGACATCAAACTGCTCAGGCTTCGAAACAAGTTGCATGCAGCAGTTGTCCACAATAATTTCATTGTATTTGATTCCAGGATATTTGGTTGCAACCTCTCTGCATGATTCTAGGAACAGACCATCTGCAAGCTTCATAATGTTTGCTTTATGCACAGCACTGACTTTCTTTCTGTTGTTCAAGTATGCATACTCAAAAGCATATTGTGCAATGCGTTCTGAGCAGAACTTTGTCATCACCTATCAGAGGAGTAATCATTATCAAGCAGAAAATTCTTCTGGTTCATAGAATATGAAAAATAAACTCAATAAAACTCTCCAAGATTTCCAAGAAAAATAATGTGATAAAAGGAAATAAATAGATATCTCATCAGGAAAACAACTATACAAGCTATATATATATAAAAAAAAAAAAGCACAAACTCACACATTTAGCAGTCCAAGCAGGAGAAACCGTTGCACTATGTTCGGACCTAGAATTTATATGAGGGAAAATAAGAAAGAAAAAAAATTCTAATATTCAATGTGAAATCCATGTGAACAAGTAATTTTATTTCTTTTAACATTTTACTTTCTATTTAGAAATCCTAGTTCCAAGCTTAGGCTCCGTGAACATGACTGTACTAAGTACTAACACAAACATGAGCTTGCTAACACACTCATTGAACCGATGATTTTCTCACTCATTCACCTATTGAAAGCCCAAATCCATCATAGCTTAAAACCATAGCATTCAGGGCAAAGTTTTTGGTTGGATAATTCATGACACTACCATTTTGCTATCCTCATCATGCTCATCAATACCTTGAGACTTTCAACGACGCCAGGAACTACCTCGTGTTCCAGGCCGGAGTACTCCCCCTCGGTGTTCTCCCGAATGACAACGATGTCGACGTTTTCATGGCGCGTGGGCAAGCCAGGCAAATTGAAGCAATGCACGAGGGAGGCGTAGAGATCAAGCTCCTTCCGCAGCTGGACGTTGAGCGAGCTCACGCCTCCTCCGACGGGAGTAATCAAACCTCCCTTGATGCACACCTTGTTCTTCTTGATGGAATCGATCACTTCCTGAGGCACTCGCTTCATATCGCCGTGGATCTCGTACCGCTCGAAGTACACAGGCGCGTGCATCGCCTCCATCACCTGCTCGACGACACCGGTCACCAGTGGCCCGATTCCATCGCCAGGAATGAGAGTCACCGCCCTCGGAGCGCCGTCCCCGGGCCGGGGCATGTACGTGACGGATCGCTGCGCTTCGAGCCTCGATCCCCATGCCAGCTGTACTGCATTCGGATTGTTCGGTGATTGAATAAGACGTTTTAGAATCGGCACCGCTCTTCTAACCATTGGTCCGGAGTCTAGGGTTTCGTGAACTTGCGATTTGAAACAAACAAGGGAAACAGTGTAATCGCTCAACAATTCACCGTGTAAGAGCCTTGGAAAGCGGTGGAGGTCGCCGGATAGAGAATGATAGCTCAAGATTTTCTCTCCTTTTCCTCTCTCTCTCTCTCTCTCAGCAGAAGTGTGCAGAAAACCTACTTACCGTGACGATCCAAACTCGCTGTTCCGTATAGCGTGCGATCGCGAAATTCAACACGGAGCTCACGAACTCGAAATCACAAAGTGTTGCGTTGAGATTCTGATGAAACTGAGCAACACAAATCCAATTGGCAAAGATCAAACTCACAGTCGGTGAGGTATTGATCCGGCTAAACCCTAAGCAACACTGAAACTGAAACTCCTCCGATGCGTTCGATCGACTCTGCGGGTGGTATCGTCAACTCGAACAATGAAAAGAGCACAATTGAGAGGGAGAATGTGATTCTGCATAAACCACCATAAGCTGCGGCCAGTGCCGGCCCTACTGTAAGGCCAAGTAGGCGGCAGCCTAAGGCCCCACTTGTGAAAGGTTCCATTTTTAAAATTTTAAAATTTTTATATATATTTTTATTTTTTAATAATAAATATTTTATTAAAAATTTAAATACAAAATACTAATTTTATATTTTCTTTCTATGCTCTTTGTCTGATTTTGTACAATTGTCTGTCCAATTTTATAGTGTATTCACAGTTCCCAATTCTTAAACCCACCAATTAAACTTACTTTTCACTTTTTTCTCCCTCCCCCCTCTTTCTCTCTCTCTTTCAAAATCTCAATTAAATCAATTTTTTCATATTCTCTTTTTCTGTAATCTGGGCTATTGGCTCATTGCATGTTCTTCTTTTTCACTTTTTCAGTTCGATTCTTCTTCTCACTTTTCAATGCCCCATTCTCTCTTTCACGTTTGCTTGCTTACTTTAGAGTTTAGGCTTCAAACTCAATTTTTACAAACTCACAGTACAATTTGCAATCTCATTTCAAGCCTTCAATTTCAATTTTCAGGCTTCGTCGCTTCGATAGACGGCAAACAACAACAACAACATATGTGTTTGATAACTTTGATTTTTTTTAATTTTAACTTTTATTTTTGAGTGTATAACATATGTTATTTTTCAGGTTTTTATATTCTTGTGTAGGTATTTTTTTTACTTTAATTTATTGATTGTTGCGTTGCAATTATTGATTAACAACTAAATTAGTTGTCTTTCTTTTATTTTTATTACTTTTCAACCATGTATCTCCAACCATTTTTATTTAACATAGATGATTTGAGATAGAGTCTAATATAAATTTATAATACATTTTTCATGGGTCTAATGTAAATTTTTAAAAAAAATTATTAAATTATTTTTAATATTTAATTAAATTACTCATCTAATTTATAACTAATAATTGAATTAATGTAGGTCTACCAATAATATTTTTTTACCCATAGTATTAATTTGATGTTGAATACAAATTTAGTAAAATTAAACAATGTTTTCAGTTTTTTTAAAAAAATTAATAAATAAAAATAAAAAATGACATCAATTATATAATTGATTAAAATAAAAAATTAACAAATTTTGTAATGGATTGAACTTTAACTTCTTCTTTTTTTAATTTAATGAAATGATGAATTTTTTTAAAAAAAATGTGTTATTTATTTTTTTATAAAAAAATTAATACTTTTAAAAAAACCTCAAAAAAAAATTTTTCCTAGAGCCTCCAAACTGGTTGGGCCGGCTCTGGCTACGGCGTGTCTAGTACAGCCCAAGAGTCAATTTGCCATGAGATATTGTCTTTATCATTAATTAATCTTAATTAAATATTAAAAAATATTCAAAATACTTAACAAAATATTTAAAGACTTTCTGCTTATTTTTCCTTCCTTAATTTTCTCCTCGATTCCCTCATGTGTCTATCATTGGCATGGGTTCGTAGCAGCAATAATGGATAATCTTTATCCTTTAGAAAATTATTTAAATAATTTTTAATTGTTAAAATTATCTATTTACATGTCTTTTTTAAAAACATCTTGCATGAGAGGCCTTTGAGAGACCTACAAGTCTCCGGGGCTCCATTTTTCTCTTTTGTGTAGAAGTTCTTCTAAAAAATAATATATCTTATTTTCTTTAAAATTCACAATTCATCTACTTCACCTCTTTTAAGTAAATGAACAAATTTACCACAAGATAAAGTCCAGATAGATACTGTCAATTGCATAGTTCTTCTCTAATGCATGTACTTATTGTGCAATTTCTCTTATTTATTTAGTTATACATGTATAATGTCACCTCTCTAATGTACTAGTGTGTGGCATGTAATATAAATGTATAAGTAAAAATAGTAAAAAATTCAAAATAAATATTCATTGGATGGTACTTGATAGTCTTAGCAAAATTTAAATTAAAATAAGTATTGATGTACTGATAATATTATTATTGATACGTCTTGAGTTCAAATCATATCGATAAAGTGAAATTTTGTTCATTTAGTAAAATATGTAAAGTATTTTGAAAATTTACTTTATAGAAATAGTTTCAAACATCCAAATAAAGTGTTTGTTTATATAATAGAATAGATGTGTTAATGTAATAGGTCAATTATACTCAATATTTTTTAAAATTAATTGAAAAAATATAGATACTTAAAAAGTGACTTAAATCTCTTGTGACTTTACAATTTTGGCTACACTTTTCCTCCAATTATTACAATGAGTAGAGGAAGGGGTTTGCCATGTTATCAAATAAATTGTGTTAAGTAACAAAATATGATGGATAATTTTGGGGTTTGCCATGTTATCAAATAAATTGTGTTAAAGTAACAAGATATGAGGGGTAATTCTGTAAAATGAAATAGATGGTATGGAAAAATTGATACCATTCACTTAGAAAGCACGTATAATTTTTTTTTTTTATAGATATTACATGATTCTAATCACTATTTGGGTAAAGCTCGCATTATCTCACTATTTTTAATTTATCTGTGTTTTGTCTGGCTTAAGTATTGGATGATGGTTTGAAGACGCCTCGAGCTATTTTCTTTATTCTATATTTGCAAATTGATTAAAGTATATATTCAATGAAATCATTGAGAAGGGAGATCAAGATTAAACTAGTTATAGCTTATATTTTATCAATTTCATTGGTGCAAATTTTCATATTGTTCACACGATTTTATGTATTTTTGTTATTGTCAAAATACAACAATTAAAATTTGTGATGTGGGGTCTACTCAAACTTGGTGTTGGATGAAGTTGGGTTGCCGTAAGAGAAACTACTTTAAGAGAGTTCGCGCGCTAGGATGCTCGTTGCAAGGATTTCGCCACTAGTTATTTCGCCACAAGCTCTCACACACAAGGTTTTGCGACTAGCTCTCGCCATAAGATTCTGCTTTCGCCACTAAATCTCGCCTCAAGGCTTTGCCTTCTCAACAAGGTTTTGCCTTTGTTGCTAGGTTCGTCACAAGAATTTGGCCCTGTTGATGCTTAGAAAATGGATTAGAAAACTTGCATGAATCTTCTCCCGCGAAAATCTTCCGATGCCAAAGTCAGTCTTGGATCCCAATAACTATTTACGAAACAGTAAATGTGCATTCAAAGTGTCTAAATTTTATCAAAATTGAAAGTTATTATTAATGTCTTGTAGTTGGGTATTTATAGGGTATGATTCTCAATGGTGGCTGGTGTCGACACGTAACGGTTGCTAAATAAAGCCAATTTTAACGAAGGAGAGGGATCGCCACAAATCTGCCGCGAGGCAGCTCATGACAGGGTGTCGCGGGCTGGCCCTTGTGGCTAACTCTTGCTGCGAGGCATCTCGCAGCCAGCCAGTTACTGGCCTGGTACTCGCAACTAGCTTTGCCACGAGGCTGGCTGCGAGCCTTTGTGGCCAGTTTGCCACGAGCCTTGTGGCCAATCTTAATTTTCAAAAAAGATTTTTATTTTTTTCTAATTTCTCATGGCCCAACAATTTTAAAAATTAAATATGACAAAAGATACACTCATATTTTATCTCACTATATATTCTTTTATTCATATGGTGTTTGTGAGTCTCTCTTCCCTTTCTATATCTTTTATTTGATGTAGGTTGGCCATTATTAAATCAAAGAGATAAAAAATCAATAAATTATCGAATTCTGATTAGTTTAATTGACAAA
The DNA here is from genome assembly GCA_036245055.1 of Diospyros kaki. NCBI lineage: Eukaryota > Viridiplantae > Streptophyta > Magnoliopsida > Ericales > Ebenaceae > Diospyros > Diospyros kaki. The sequence continues at coordinate 41,579,086 of BSEG01000016.1, forward strand.
TGAGAAACGTAAACAGATAAAGAGAAAAAAATGCAATTGCAATTGCATTTTCATTTTATTATTAATTTCAACAATAATAAGAGAAAGTATAGTTAAAATTATAAATTCATTAATATTTCTTAAATATCATTTATTATGGATATTTATTATTCTTATTAGTTCAAAGTCACAGAAAATCAACTAGGATTGTCTTCTAGAATTTTAAACTCAGAATCGAATCAATCAAAAAGTCAAACTGAACCAATAAAAATTAGTTAGATTTGAATTTAACCAAGTTAAGTATTAGCTAATATATATATATATGTATATACAATTTTAACTTTATTACAAATTCAGAATAAATTTTTAATTTTTATAATTCAGAACTTTTAAATTTGTTATAATTTATAATAAATTTGGAGTCTTTATAATTTTTTAATCCATCTATATTTTTAGAAACCGTTAACTTTTAACATCAAACAATGACTTAGTGGACGAGATGAATAAAGAAATGTCCAACATAGATGATAACGTAGCTTTTCTTTAAAATTTGTTTTTTTTTTATTTAATTTATTTCTTAATTAAAATTATATCATCATCCACGTCACATTTTTCTCTATTTAACTCTTATGCCAATTTATCACTTAAAAGACGAAAGTTAATCATAACAAACTTCCATGTTAAGAGTGAATTGCAAAAGTTGCCCTCACGGGCATAGCACGAATGGTTTATATGGTAGAAGATTACATTCAAGAATGCATGTTTGAATTATGGCAGTCGCAGTATGGAGTTTCATCCTTTTATGTGGGTGGCTCTTTGTGGGCACTATACCCTGTACCTTTTACCTTGGAGACCACTTTGTACCGTGATTAATCTCTCTCACATATGCGGAACAGTATGTGGGAGATTCTTAAGGTGAGAAATTTCACCTTTTTACACTCAAAGTGAATTGCAAAAGTTAATAATTCGTTATAAAATTGTAATAAATTCAAAAGTTCGATTAATGAATTATAAAAATTAAAGATTTGTTATAAAATTGTAATAAATCTAAAAGTTCAATTAATGAATTAGAAAAACTAAAAGATCGTTTTAAAATTACAACAATGCTAAAAATTCATTATTTTTTTTATGATTTACCCATTAAGAAATTAAAAATACTATTTAGATATTTAGTGATATTATAGATATTATATTAATATGACACAAATTATAACATATTATTGTACAAATATTACAATTAAATATTAAAATAATATTTATATATATAAATATTGTAAAAAAATGAGTCCTAAATTACACGAAAACAAAAATAAAAAATAGAAAATGGATATGATACGGAATGAAAACGAAGAAATGCGTAATTAAAAAAGTATTTTTTTTATAAATATAATTTGTAATATAAAAAATTATATTTTAAGAATTAATATATAATATATAATTTTTATTTATATACACATAAATAAAAGGAATGTAGGGGCTTTTTTGTACATATAAGTTTTAATATAGAAAATTATATATTAAAAATTAATATATAATATATAATTTTTATATTGTATACTATATATTATAATTTTTTATATTATATAATATAAAAAATTTGTTCACTCTCTAATCGTTTTGTAGACTGAATTTTTGATATTTTTTAATATTATGAAATAATCTTAAGATATTTTTAAAATTAGAAAAATAATTTATAAATATATTTTTTAATATTTTTCAATATTTTAGTATAAAAAATATTTTAAAAATATCAAAACCACCTTTGCATGCATCATAGATCACACCTGAAAATAGAAATAGTATTTACGTTTAAAAAAATTGAAAGCGGCAGTGAAGTGGAAGTGGTAGTTCACGTGTGAAGGTGCAGTGGTGGCGCATAGGATCCTCTGCGTCCCGCACGTGCAAACGCTAGGGTTTATTAATGGGGCAAAATTTTGCCCGGCAATCGCTATAAACTCAAAAACAAAGCAACCCCACATTTTCCCTCCCTTTCTCTGCTTCTCCTCTTTCTCTCTCTCTCTGCATATTCCATGTGTTGGCTAGGGTTTTGGACTCCCGCTGCTGCGATTTCTGTTCTTTGGTGATGTTGCTGAGTTGAGGTTTGATTTTTCGTTGCCTGTTTTGTTTTGAACTGTTCTTCTTTTCGCCCTCATTTAGGGTTTCGGATGCTGGTTGTGGGGGGTTTCAGCAGTTTGTGATGCTCTGTTCGGGGATAGATTGAGCGAAGTTGGCGACCGATGGCTCCAGGCATGTAAGTTTCACGCATTATTTGTTTCTAATGCTTGATTGATTTTGAAGGTGTTCTGGATGTATGTAGCTGTTGTTTCAGTAAATTTCTAGTGGTTGATGAAAAGATCGTATTTTGTTGGATTTTCGGTTTGGAATCTTTTAGATTTGTTCGCAGGTGTCTTGATGTTGATTGTGTGTAAGTTATTTGGTTGAAAGCTGAGAGTTACTCGAGGAGCAAAAGGGATTGGATTGAACCACGCTAGGAAATTGGAAGCAAATATAATGGGAAAAGTTTCTCCAAAAGACAGGGAATCGAAGACTCCAAAACAGAAAAGGCGGCTGAGAAACTCGAGCAACAAGTATCTGAGGCCAGGTGCTCTCGCTCAGATTCGGTATAATAAGGCGTCAGCCACCAAATCTTGTACGGATCTCGGCAAGAGAAGGGTGGCTGTGTTGGATGCCCCAAAGACGGGCAGTGATGTGCTTCAAGATACAGGTATTCCTGGGAGCGCATTGATGGCATCGCCAGTGAGGTTTGGATTTACTCCGGCTGTTGGGCCTGCTGATTTTCTTAACAAGAGTAATTTGTTGAGAACACCAAAAACGCCTTGTGCTGAAGACTCTGAATATGAGTCCAGGCTTGAGTCTCTGCCAATGGATTTACTGGTATTCAACTTCCTCATCCCTATTTGGTTCTGGCTTTTAAGCAAACACATTAATTGTATGTATACATTTGCTAGCTATAACTTATTATTCTCTTATGTGGAACATTTTCTTTTTCCAATAAATGATTTGAATAGAAAAACCAAAAACCCAATATGATATCCCCGTCATTTTTTTCTTGTTTTTCTTGTCATATTTGTTTGTGTTAGGTACCTTTATTTTCTTAATATATATCTAGTATAGTACACTCATAGTTTCAACACATATGCTTCTTACCAGAAGTTGATATTTTTTTTTTTCCAATATACCTGTGAATTACTATAGGCTGATGTATTTTGCTGGCAATCTGAATTTGAAATCTTTGATTTGGTTGCATTCACTCAACAGAACCCATCCATTTTTTTTTTTTTTGGTGATTTTTGTAGTCACTAGCTTTCATTTTACTGCCTTAACTAATCAAAGCCTGCATAGATGAACATGCTTTGGGTTCAGGGCTCATGTATTAATTTCATGGACAATGAACCGTTGAGTTTTAGAGTATCTGTTGGAGTTTTTTTTTTCCTCTTTGGAGAACAAATATCAAGATTTAGAGAAAAGTTCATTAGAAACATTGGAATAGTTCACCCAAGATCAATTCAGTTGATTGCTCATGTGAAGTCATCTTATGCGGCAGAGAGTGGATATGGTGGGATCAATTCCGAACTGCTGAGGTTAGAGCTGTTTGTCACAGTGTTGATGGTTTATCCTAGTTGGAGAAGTAAACAGTGATGTTATTTATATTTTGGAAGTACCTGTTCATGGCCTGAGGACAGCAGGCAAATTTATGTAGGTTGTAGTTTCTGATTGTTGTTTGAGGACAGTAGGCAAATAAAATAGGTTGGTTGTATAGTTTGTGACCACCTAAAATATACATGGACATGACAGAATACAAATAAGTAGACATGGCAATTTCCAGGAAGTTTAGGACAATGATGGTGGGAGCGCATTAAATTAATTATATCTCGCACATCAAAGTGGAAACTCACATTTCATGTATGAAATAAGCGTGTGATTTTGAAGAGCTATATTCATAAACGCTGCATGTGTTTCTGTGGTTTTACTAAAACTGAAACTAGATTAACGAGGTATGGATCTTGTGTATAACTACTATCTGTGCGATTAAGCCTTTTCAGTAACTGATTATTATTTCTTATTTTTTATGATTTAAGGTCAAAATACTCTGTCACCTCCACCATGACCAACTCAGAGCAGTTTTTCATGTTTCTTGGAGAATTAGAAAGGCTGTGAGTCCCTCTGTCTCTATCTCTGTATATGCTTGCGTGGAGTAAAGTGCATGCATTATTTATTTGTGCATGAAGATGGACGGTTGTTATTCATGCCATTGTATCAGGTTTTGATTGCTAGGCAGTTCCACTTCAATTACACCACTCCGGATCGCTCTCGGCAAGAGATGTTAAGGACAATGACCCCCCTTCCCACGGAACACTGGCCATTTGTAAGGTGGGTATTTAATGCTACCTTTGGAACTAGGAATGGTGGAAGGAAAGTAAAATAAATATCATTATATTGAAGCAAAAGTGCATGTATGTTAGTCATCCCATTTTCTTGTCCTTTTATTTTCCATAAAAAATCCTGCACGTGTTTTTTGTTTACCATAAGATCCTTGTGTTGCTATGTCATGCTGTTTGCAACTTTGCATGCAGCAAGGGAGATGGAAAGTGCGTTGGTATCCCCAGCCCACATACCCCTAAAGCACCCAGGCATGGTCCCCGACCACCTCCTCGTTTCAAGTGCACAGAGATGCGCCAAATTGCTGCCGTTCTATTCCAAGAGTCATTTCCACCTAGGTGCGTCATGCCTTCTGGGTTACCAAAGCCCCTATGCAAATCATTGGCTTCCAATCGAGTTCTGTTTTATGAAGATGAGTTATGCCAGGCTGTTGCTCAGAATAAACTTCGTTAATTTTTTCAAGCAGTAAATACCATATATCCTATCCTCCCATCTTCCTTCCCCTTCTTGTGTATAGTCTGTTTTCTGTTTTCTAGTAGCAATTGGACACGGGATGCAGTTTTGTAGTTTTGCTTGGGCGGGCTTGTGGTTCATTTGGATTTCAGGTTTGCTTTAGAAATTGAAAGATTGGGAGATTGTTATGAGAACTCATATATCCAAACTGGTTACCTGTATAGTTTACCCATATTAGTATTTAGTGTTCAAGAGATGGTACCTTAAAGTTGGGTTTTAAGTTTTTATTTTCAGCAAAGAGTACTATATGCAAGGATTCCAGTGATCTCTTGTGTTGCCTGTCTGTTACAGTTTTCTTTTTGTGGTTTGGTTTCATGGAAACATTCTGTTCAAGTCATTTTCTATTGCACTTTTAATGATTTTGCATTTCATTTTCAGAACAGTTTCTAGATTCAGGCTTCTACACCTTTTGAAGGAGACTTGCTTTCATTTTCCACAAGGTTTATTTTCTTTTCTTTTTTTTTTTGTTGAGAGAATTATTATTTTTTTGGGGGGGTTCGTATTGGGTAAACTTCAGCTGTATATAATAATATGCATATTATGGATATTAGATAAGTTAACCAAAGGTCAACGGTTCATGTCTCTAAAGAATTGATAGGAATAGCCAACAGCGGAATCAATTGATCAAACTTTGGAGGTATTATTCACAAGGTTTCTCTTCGCTTCTCTGTTAGCATCGTCCTCTACCAAGTGCAACTTCTGCACTGTGACTTGGGCTACACATTAGATGACGACGGTAAACAAAACAAACCCATGCTGCTCTTCTATGCTCAATGCAGATGGTATGTGGAAGGGGCGATTCATAAACATATTTTTCGTACAAATTCTTCAAATGATGTCGCAGAAGTGTAACATAATTAGAATTACCCCATAATGCTTTACGCCTAAAGAACCTTCAGCCAGGGACGGTGGGTATCCACGATGCCCTTAGTTTGCTTGGTGTGATATAATCACATTGCCACAGTTCTGCCTTTTTTGTTCTCACCTACTAATTCTTTTCTTCTCTCTGGAAAAGAGGTAAGAAACTGTCTTAAGCCACTTTGGCAGAGAACTAGGAACAACTGAAACATATCATATTTTTGTACCTTGGCATGCCGGCTGGCCTCGTATTTTGCTAAAAGTTTGTTGGTAGTGTTATTAGTCCCCTCCTTCCTCTTTTTGTCCCTTTTTATTGCTTTCCATTCTCCAACTACGTTCTACACTCCTTTCACAGCCTCCGGACAGTGGTTAGGGCAACGATTTTATTGCTGAAAATATTGGCTAATTCGATATGTTGGCTAGACAAAATGTCCAGATTACCCTCACATTGGTTTCACAATCAAATTGGCCAACATTTTCCACAACAAGACCATTATTCTTGCAGTTATAGTTATGGAAATGAATATAACCATAGAGATGCAGGAAGTAAACGAAAATCACATTTTGCCCCTTTAGGAGGTTCACAAGCCACATGTTGCACGGGTTTCTTCCATCAACAAATTGGGCACAATTTTATAATAAACCCTAATATCCAATCACAAGTGGCAGTCAACTCTTCCAATGTCCTTTTCCATCAAACTTCAATACGTCCGAGTTGTTACTGAAAAACCATCGCGAGCAAAATTCATCTCTGTATGTTATCCAACGGAGGTCATTTTATTGTAACAAAAGGTGGTATGAGAGCTCCATACCATCATTTGGTAGGTGTTTTTTTCCATTGGCCTAAAGGGCCAAACCCTACGAAATCATGGATCCACAAAATAAAGAAACAGAGAAGTTTCCCTTACAAAACACTCGACACACATGGAAAAATTGGTAAGAAATGCAGCAGAGACTCCAAAGGACTTGACTTGGCTTGCAGAAGATTCATTCTGAAGCCTAAATCTTTGGCTAGGGGAGCTGACATAGGCCGCATTCTCCTACGTTATTGAATGCAACATTCATAGATCAGGACATGTCAGGCATGCACCTAAACTAGCATTGTCTTAAGCCACCTTACTATAATGAAGATTTAGATTGAGATTCGGAATAAAGAATATAACTGCATATCTGAAATGCAAACTAGTTCTCACAACAGGGATCTTCCGGTAAATCAAATACAGCCGAGATAACAAAACCGGGTGTGAAGAACGAGGTGGGCATAACATAATGGGCCTATACAAACAGGGAATGCGACAATGTGCAATAAAACTTCCACCTCATAGTTTGAATTGAATCACCAGTACCGTCAATGGAGATTGCATACCACGACCTCTTGTTGCTTCCTGCAAGCCAAAGGCAGGAATCAAGCATAGAAGAAACAGTTATGGTGGGAATCTATGGTGCAGGATCTTGTTTGCAGACCTTAACCGCTCACAATATGGAGCAGGCCTTTTGTGTCTTTCCTTTCTTCTTCTTCTTGTTAGGTGGCTGGAGCACAACTTTGATGGCAGCATCAAAGACAGCTTTGACATTCTGCCATAAGGATATTTCCAGAAGCACCATTCAATAAAGACCAAAACATCCAGAAAGAAACATGAGACTTTGTGATAAGGCAAAGAAACATGATACCTGCTGTGTTTTTGAACTGCATTCAAGATAATCAGGTGCTCCAATCTGCTTCCTTAACTCCTCCCCCTTCAACAAAGAAGTTAGAAATGGTAAATCAGAAAATAAGATACGTATGAAAGAAGTGAAATCAAAGTGGTCAAAAAACTGGGCTAAACTAATTGACCAATAGCTAACAACATGTCAAGAAGCAGCTTTTACCTGAACACTTGTAATTGGCACAGCACCAGGGTGGTCTATAAAGAATTGCTGGTCATCGCGAAGATCTGAGGCCATTATTGCCATAATTGTGAAAAACAATTACAGTTTACATGATTGGATAAAGCCTTTAACTAGAAAAGAATGAAAAGAAGCAACTGAATGTGGCAAGAGTTGGAACTGTGCTCCAAAATGTGTAATACCAGGTGAGTATTACAGCTGAGTCATTGACTTTCCAATTCCAAAGGTGAAAAAAAAGAATCAATAATAGGAGAGAGTGCTAAATACTGAAGCAACCAAACTGACAGCAAAGCCTCATATAATTGAAATAGAACTAATTCCGGGTGAAAAGAATCAGTAGCAAAGTAAGTAAGAAGTCAATATGTTTTCCACATAAAATCTTTTAACCGTCAATTCTCCACTTTAACAGCATAAAGACCTTGAATTATGATCAGAGAGAAAGCCTGGATAAGGTAGATCATAGTTGTCCTATGTGGGCTTTGGAAGGGTGCTATAATGGATAAGATTGGACTAGATTGGTGGGAGTGGTTGACTAGCAGGGACAAGCCTTGTTATGATGTTAGGTTGTGGAAAGGCATTTGGCATGTTGGGGAAGTTTTCTTTGTGTTGATCCATTCTAGGTGGGAGGGGAGAGTAGAAAGAGATTTTGGTCATAGACCTATTCAAGGCAAAAAAAGAGGGGAGAACAAGGATGTTTCTTATTGGATAGATCATCCTGGACTTGTATTGCTTAGAGAGCATTAAGGGGTCTAATCTATAATGAGCGTTTTTATTTTCAATCCTTAGTTTAGGTGTAACCTCCAATCAAGGGCGGATCCAGGCAGGTGGGATGGGCTGGGCTGGGAAAAATTGAAGGTGAGCTGGACTAAATTAAGGCGGGCTACTACTAAAAAATTAATAAATTTACATTACAAAAATAATTTTTTTGTGGGCTGCCCTGGGCTTCAGTTAGTGATGGGAAATGGGCCGGCCCGGCCCGGCCCGTTACTGTAGCAAACGGGCCGGGCGGCCCGCCCAACAAAATACGGGCCGTGCCGGGCCAGCCATATGGGGCCCGCGGCCCGGCCCACTCAAATGGCCCGTGGGCCGGCCCATTAATTGGCCCGTTAAAATGGCCCGGCCCGGCCCACTAAAATGGCCCGTGGGCCGACCCATCAACTGGCCCGACCCGTCAAAACAGCCCAACAAGTTAAAATTAATAAATAATTATAATAATTATAACTTAAAATTTAAATTTAATTGAGATGGAAACATATTTACAGTTAAAAATTTATTTTCTTCATAATCTATCTTCTTCTCATAAGAATATAAATTTATATTAATTATTTTTTATATATATCTATAGTTAAGTTATAAATTTATAAATAAGTAATTAATACTTTAAAATTATTATAACAATATTTTATCTGCAATTTTTTATTTAAATTTTTATATAAATTTTTTTTATTTATTTGTGTGTTTGATAGTCTGTTTATTTTAAATATTAAATTCTTATAATAATATTATTTGTTAATTATAATATACAAATAATATTATTAAATTGGGGGGGGGGGGGCGATTTCAGTGAGTGGGCAGGGAGGGGTCAGTTAGTGGCGGGAGAAATTGGGTGGGGGGAGGGGGGGAGAAATTGTGTAAGCATAATTTTTTTTTGTATCTATCTTCTTCTCATAAGTATATTTTTTATATATATCTATAGTTAAGTTATAAAACAAGTATAAGATAAATTTTAAAAAAAAGTTCATAAATTTTTTTAAATAATAGAGTAAAACAGTAAAACTGTTTGCTTGTAATTATTTATAAATATATTTTAAAAAATATTTGTTATATTTAAAAAAAATAAAAAAATTATATTTTAAAAATAAAAAAAGCCCACGGGCCGGCCCGGCCCAACAGGCTCACGGCCCGGCCCATCAGGCCCATGGCCCGGCCCGTTTTGGCCCATTTATTAAGGGCCACAGGTTGTGCTGGCCCCAATTTTCATTTTTTCGGCCCGCCCAGCTTTCTCGTGGGCCAAATTCGGCCCGGCCCACCAAATGGGTGGGCCAAGCGGGAGGCGGGCCGGGCCGGGCCGGCTCGCCCATTTCCCACCTCTAGCTTCAGTGCTTCAGCCCAGGGCAGCTCACTACTGTATCCGCCCCTGCCTCCAATGTTGGGAGCTAAACTCTGAGCTTTCTACTTAGCTCCAAGACTACGCCTCAGCCAAACAAAAGAGCGGAGAATTGGGTTTAGCACCACCAAGAGAAGGGAGATTATTTATTTGTTCATTCTATAGGGATCCTATTTGAGCAGAGGACTGACTTGTTTTACTCAAAAAACTATTTTGAGTACTTAAGGCCCCTTCCTAGGACTGCCTTCTTTATGTGGACAAAAGCCTTTGGGCCAATCTTATATCTAAATTCTAATAATCTCAAAAAGAGGAGACAAATTGTCGTGGATTGTTGTTTTATGAGCAAGTTAAGCATTGAGCATCTCTAATCCATTGCACGGTGGCTGGTGATTTGGTGATTGTTCTTCTGCTTGTTTGGGATTTAATTAGCGATGCTGAGATCGGTACATGATCCATTATGTGACAGGATGTACGAGTATCAAGATTGTGGTGGTTGTTGGCTTTGGTAGGATGTCTCTCTTTTTTAAGTTTGAGGAGTCATAACCAACCCTAGATGGTGGGGTAAAGGCTTGGAATGCTGTTGCAGTTTGTGGGGTCGAGTACAACAACAGGCTTTCAAAGGCAAGAAGCAGTTGAAAGATTTTTTGAAGCAAACCATTCTCATTTCATCATTTTTTTTGTATGAGAGAGGACAGCCCTGGAGATCAAGTTATTCCACAAAACAAGACCAAAAAAAAAAAAAAAATTGGATAGTTCTTGTTATAAGAGATTCAATTGTTTGGTCATTAAGGAGCACAAAGGAAAAGGATTTTTAAAAGGTCAATTTCCATATTTTAAATCAATTGTTTAAAAACAAGGGGAGATTGTGGACAATGTTAATCTTAGAATCGAGGTTGGATGGTTAAAAGGGAGTCCATCCAACATTTTATGCAATCCTAACAACCCTTTAAAGCTAAATGGAACTTTTTCTTTCTCATATGGCTCAAGATGTTGGGCAATTAAATACATCATGTAAAATATGAGTGTAGTTGATGGGGATATTATGGTCATTGGGTAACAATACAAAAAGAAATAGGACTATATGTAATAAGGTCAGTGGCACCTTTGAAGATAAGACAAGGAGACTTGATTAAGATGGTTTAGACATGTAAGAAGAAGACTAATAGGTGCACCTTTGAGTTGACTGGATCAAATGGAGGAAATTAACAGCAAAAGAGGGAAAGGAAAAGTAATAAAACTTGATGGGAAGCTCTGAAACATGACATAAGATATAATAACCTTACAGAGGATACGTTTATCGTAGAGATGACTAGAGGTCTATAATTCATATAGCCTAGGAATAGCTTGCAATTCTTGATAGTCCTTTTGTTTTGAATTTTCTCTTTTTTTTCTTATGGATATTTTACACCTAATATGTATATTATTGAGCCCACCTTGTGAGATTAAGGTTTGTGATTGTTGCTGTTGTTGTGTGTATTTTTGAGATGGTCCTCAGTCTAGTAGCTTTATAGGTGATTTTTCTGTTTTGTCCTTGTTTCTTTCATGTTTGTACCTTTATGGTGTTGCTTTTCTATACATGGTCACTTATCAGAAAATCAAAACAATTAGTTTAGCGAAGCATTAAATCTCGGCATATATAGAAGAAAGAGTTGGCCAGGTTTCAATCAATAATGTTATACAACTCTTCCATGTTCCCCTTGCGTACCTATGTTTGCTAGGTATGAAAAGGACAAAAAGGCATGGGCTATTGGTTTAATTCCCATATTCAAAGAAGTTCGTCTATTTTTTTTTTATGATATTTAAAGAAGAAAAACTCACATTTGATGGTAAAGAAATATTTCTTGCTTCTAACGTTGGTGCGAGATAGATTTCTACATTTTCCTCCTAATTTTCATTTAATTTCAAGTATATCACAAGTAACAAATATCATCTTAGGTCAAACAATTATATCCTCAATGTTATCAACATGTGCATGTATACATATCCCAGTTTTGAATACCATCTTTTTAGGTTAAGATTAACGACCTAGGATGTCCAATATTTGGATACACACCCACACCTGATACATTAGACCCATGTGGTACAGACAACCGGCACAAGGGTTTTCCCATTTAAGGGTACATTTGTTCAGGGAAATGCATAAACTTCCATGTTGGGGAAGTTTTCCTTCATTTACATAGCAATCAACAAAACCTCGTTTCTCATGACACATTCAAAAATAAAAGGGATTCTTTGCCTTTCCATCTAGCTCCCTAACAATGCAGTTTGGAAGCTAGCAACCAGACATAAGCATAAGTCCCTAAAATAATGTTTTTCATATTTAGCACAAAATGGCCAAGAACACTCTAAACTGATCAAAGAATCATTTGCTTCTTCCATCCAACCAGATTGAGGTGGCCAAAGTGCAACTTAGCAGAAAAGATTTCCTAAGTGATTATAGATGTGCCAATTGTATTTCTGGAATGTATAGTCGTATCAACACCCATTGAAGAGTAATATACTCGAGCTAACATAAGTACTCGGAGAAAAGGAGAAGAAAGACAGAGGCTTTGCAAGCCATGATCATCAGTACAAGGCAAGCGGAGACTAACCAAGTTTTGTTCCAACAAGAACTATAGGGACGTCAGGAGCATAATGCTTCAACTCGGGAATCCACTGAAATGAATGAGGTACAAGCACAGATGTTTTCATCAGAATTTAATAAATTCCAATGTTCCTAAATGATAAAATTTCAGAAAGAGGGAGAGCAGTTTGATATATAAAACCATCAAATCCTCACTTTTTTGGAAACATTTTCATAACTGGCCTTGCTAATGAGAGAGAATGCCAGGATGAAAACATCTGCCCCGCGATAACTCAATGGTCTTAATCTATTGTAATCCTCCTGCCCTGTTCCATAAAATAACAACCTTCAAAGCGATATAACATTCATCTCTATGCACAAAGACACATGCATTATGCTACCAAACCAGTCTATGCGTATACAAAGAAAAGAAACAAGAAACCTAAAAATTGCAAACTTACCAGCAGTATCCCACAATCCAAGGTTCACAGTACTCCCATTGACGACCACATTTGCACTAAAATTGTCAAACACAGTGGGAACATAATCCTGTTCATTAATTAAAAACAAAACAAAAAACATAAATCCATGGACAGTTAATCACGATAATGTCACCCGCTAGATGAATCACAACCCGTTCAGAATAAACCAACTGCACGAAACAACCTCAAATATTGCCCTACTCAATCAATAGAAACTCATGGTATAATAATCAATAACCATGGAAATAGTAATAACAAGAAACCTGGCAAACCATCCCCCACCCTCCCCATCCACCCAAAGAGAGAGAGAGAGGAAAAGGGAAAATAGCTTTCTTTTATTTGTTGCCCTTTATGTCCTTTCGCAAACCATTATCAGGATTCTGAAATAGGGATGTAAATGGCCCCAATTAACCCATTTATATCCTATTTTTGTACTCATTCTAATGTCAAATGGGGTTAATTAGGACCCATTTACATCCCCTCTCCTCAACACACAAATTAACCCACTTATATCCTATTTTTATACTCATTCTAATGTCAAATGGGGTTAATTAGGACCCATTTACATCCCCTCTCCCCAAAACACACTCACACACACATACACACACACAACTCTTTAAAAAGGGGAACGGCATTTCATAATTGATTCCCAAAACTGAGCCACAAGCACACATAAAATCAAATAAATGCAGCAATCGAATTCTCAACATTGCGGGGGAACTAAAAAACCCAAAGCCAGAGAGAGAGAGAGAGAGAGAGAGAGAGAGAGGAGGCTAAACTCACAGTGGGGAAAGTATTGCTGGTGTAAGATATGAGAAGACAGGTTTTGCCGACGGCACCGTCCCCCACCGTCACGCACTTTATGAACCTCGAGGCGCTCATTTCTCCTCTTTGTTCCTTTTCACTTCTCGAAAAAAAAATTAACAGATAAAAAAGAAAAAAAAAAAAAGCTTCAGATCTTCTTCAGAAGACCTGATCAAATCCACAGAGCTCCGTCGTCTCCCGTTTTCCGATTACAAGAAGCATGAACGAGAGAGACTCCACCAAGAATGAACATTAAAAAAAAACCCTAATTAGAGCAAAGGGGACTGGCTCAAACTCAAGACCCAACTTCGAACCCCTAGATAGAGACAGAGACAGAGAAGGATGAAATGAATGAAGTCATTTTGTGGGGGAGACCGAGATCTAGGGGGAGAGAGAGAGAGAGAAAGAAAAGGAGAGAGAGAGGGACAGAGAAATAAGAAGAAGAAGACGAAGACTGTGATTAGAGGGGTTTTCAGGCCGTTGAAGCGCTCGCCGGCCTCTCTTCGCCAACCAAACCCAACAAACTCAACTGTCTGTTACGTTCCCCGCCTCTTCTTCCCTGCGCCTCTGTCGCCCCCAACTGCCCTCTTCCCACGTGGCTTTCCTTTTTAGTATTCTTCTCCCATCTTTTTTCTTTTTTTTTCCTCTAAAAAATTCACTATTTTGTTTATTAGAACCATGACTTTTAACACCCAAATAATATTTTTGTTTAACATAAAAAACTCGAAAGATTTCAAGTAATAAATAGTATTTGGCCCGCATCGTTCCACCTTTTTTAAAATTCATGATTTATCTTGATCTGATATAAATGTACAAATAAATTCGTTGTAAGTCGAAATTCAGAGTCTGGATTCTAAAATAGACACAAACAATTACACATGTCTATCCAGAGACATAATCGAACTCACGATTTTGCGGTATCCCAACACTCAAATAATATTATTTATCTTTTTTATGTTAAGTAATGTTATTCATTATTTTAGTGTGGGATAAGGTCACATTTTGTGTCAAACAACGACTTGTTGGATTTTGTGGATGTTTGTCCAAATTTAATAATTTTTTATTACATGTCGAAAGATTTGAACTTAGAATTAAGAAAAAAAAAATATGATTTGATTTAACGAGTGAGTTTCTATCAACCCTAGATCTACTCGTTGAACCAACGTATCTTTTATTAGCCTATACCTCTAATTCAATTAATATTTTTCGACACTTAAATTTGAGGAAAATTCGGTAACCTTAGGTGTCATTTGGTACTAAATTAGTAAATAATTGTGTTATGGTACTAAAGTTATAATTAAAAGTAATGGTATCATTTAAAAAAATTATTATTAACTTAGAAAAAATATACAATATTTTTTAATTGTATTATATATCTATAATACAACTCACATGTTAAAAGTGATTTATTATTTTAGGTGTCTATTATATTTTGTCACAAGTAAACTCTTCAACTAGCACAAAAATTTCTCGGGTTGTCGTTTTGAAGTTTCAAAAAACATTTTTGTTTTAGAAACGTCAAAAAAATATTTTGGGGCCATTTTTACAAGTTTAAAAACATTTTCGTAATTTTTAATTTTTTTGTCCCTAACTCAAAAAATTTTATGTTTTTAATTTTTTTTCTAAAATTTGTTTAAATTCATTATGGAAGTTATGTTTATTTTAAAATTGAATAACTAATTTTTATAATTTTTTATATTAAAAATTATATTTATAGAAAAAATCCTATATTTTTTCATTTACACATTTCTGTTACCTATTTTTTGAAAACTGTTGTCCCCCTTATTTTTGTTTTATATCATATATGTTTTTTATTTTTATTTTTATTTTCGTATACCTAATATTTAAAAATACTAAAAACAACAGAAAAAACACCTACTAAACCCATTCTAAATAAAAATAGGTTATAAATATAAATATGGGAAAAAAATGAGATGCAAAAATGAAAACAGAGAGAAGTTTATAATTTAAGTGACTATTGATATTTTAATTTTATTAATCACATATTAAAAATAATGTTATAAACAACGAAAAATTATCCTATTTTTCTCCTTTACCGCTATTTAATCTAATTATATATAAAAAATGTTAAAAAATGAGTGAAAAGATAAAGTCATTCGAGTAAAAATTGACATATTATTACTCTCTAACTTGATTAAATTAAAAAATTTACTAACTATTAATTACAAAAATTATAAATAATTTCTTAATATATAGAGATTCAATGTATATATTGGTAGTATTATTCATTAATTTAGAGATTCTTTCCGAATTCCCAACAACAAAGTGTAGTAAGCTTGGAAGGAAGCTTGGGAGCTCTCATAGTTGAATTGAATGTGGCTTCTACAATCTGAATCTTTTCTTGGATGATAACTGCAAGATGAATCCAAATAAAATCTACAGTCCTTCAATCCCAACTCATATGTCTTAAGTTTTGGACACCAAAAAGACAGAAAACTACAAACTCAACGCCATACTTGTAAGGAGAAAGCGCGCTCCGGTGCTTAAGTTAGTTGCAATGGCTGTTGTTGGGCGGATGTTCGTAAAGTGGAGCTTGGTAAAATCTCGCAGGTTTCATCCTGCGGCAATGCAGAGGCATTTTGAACAGAGACCCATGTGTCGTCTTTGCCTCTTGAAGAACCTCCTTCGGCGCTGCTAGAGGGAGCACTGTCACTGCCGACTGTTTCTACCACCTCGGCTGCAGAATCCAATGATACGGTAGATGTTGATGCTTGAGGGACGGTTAAAGAGGGAACGTCGTGCCCGGCCTTGGTCCTTCTCTTCCATCTATGCAGCCCTGTTCTTACATTTCTGGAAACAATGGATTTTTTGAACTTTGAGGCCATCTGCATCAAAATAGATAGTGAGAGGAGGAGAATTACAGCAGCAGGAGCAGGAGGAGGAGAAGGTAAGTTGTTTTAAGCTACCTGTGTGACGATAACATAGAGCGGGAATGTAGTGAAGCTACACCAGAACTGCGAGGCAAGCCTGCAGAAATTAGTAGATGACTACCCGTTAATGATGTACTGCTATGAGTGGACAGTGATATTTCTGACTCACAAGGATTTAGTATCTCATGATCACGTACCCAAATGTCAACCGGATCACAATGAAGCTACGTTTCTCAATGAAACATGACGATCCCCGAGTTTCCCACTGGAAGAAAACTGAAGTTAGTGCAATGTATTGGTTACCAAAATAAACAGTGCTCCTTGGTAAACAATGATACCTTCATCTGTTATATTCATGTTTCCCTACTAACTTAGCCTGTTTGGATGCCGCCTTTCAGCAATAGGCAGCCAAGATTATTACTGGAAGCTATTGGCCACAAGAATATGCACAAATGCATACCCTGATGTAGCTTTTCATGAGCTTCCAGGAGCCTACTCTTTGGTGCCATTTGGTTAATGTTGGTGGTTCACGTTAGGGGAATTATGAAAGGCGTTCTACTTGTAACAGGGAACAGCTAGAGCGTAAACTTTTCCACAAAGGAAAATGATTAAAAAGAAAGGGCGTTTCTAGCACACGAGGCTTTCTACTTTGCATGAATTAAGGGAAGGGTAGTTCTTATATGAAGCCTGACCCATTGCTTTACAAATAGGCTATTTCCATAACTCAAACCCATGAGTATAGGGAAGAGTACTCATAATCCTAGTTCTGTTTTTTATATATTAAAGTTCCATTGATACATCAATAGCCTTCCATAAAAGAATAACAAGTGCTTACCAGTGACCAAACAAACATTGCCATCTCAAATGCGTTCTGCAAATCAAATGTCAAATGCTGAAGTCAGCAAGTCAGATGAAAGATTCTTATTTTCTGCATTTTCAACAAGCAGGCATTTCAAAATAGAAATTTTCACAAGTGGTCGCATAAATATGTTTCTGCTGATTTTACCTGGAAAGACACAAACTGTAATAACCAAAGCAGAAGCCGAGGCCTCCTAAACCAGAAGAGGTCATCCCTCAGGTTGAAGTGTTGAGCTTCGGACACTGGGCATCTATCCATGATTTCAACGGCCAGCTTTACGACTATGAGATGCAGCTTGGTACCAATTGCCAGGATCAACTTTCCCATATACAAAATTTTCAAGAAAAGGTGAGAACGAAAAGTGAAAAGAAAGGCATCATGAACTGGGAGAACAAGACAACAGATGCAAAGAATTGGAAAAGTGAGGACTCACAATGGGTGGAAGAAATGAAAGCCAAAGGTAAAGATTAGTTCCTGAACATGGCATTGCAATCATGGGCAGGAAATCAGCTTCAGTACTTAGAATTTACAAATAAATTAGAGAGTATGAAGCTCAGTACAACTGATGCTAATGGGACCTTAGTTCATTGCATGGGACTGGAATGCTTTGTTCAGGTGTTGTATGCTATTATTGTTCTTAAAAACAATAGACCCATCAATAACAAAATAGGGGAAACAGTAATCACCACTGACCACAAGAGTGTAAATTCGGGGCACAAACTTCCTTGAGAGCCCACATCTAATGAGAAACTTCCACTAATTAATGGTAATGACTCTTATTTCATTGTAAGATCAAGTTTTAATGATGAATTTCTACCTCTAGTATGGCATCAGAAAGGCAAAGTAGCAATACAAAAGGCAAAGTTTTAATGATCAAATTCATTTCTTCTGAATGCTATATTTGGAATTAGGATGTTTCAGAGGAAAGGAAAATGAAGGAGATAAAAAAAAATATCATACATCTTTATGAACCAGGCCAAAAAATGAATTTTCTAATAAATATCTTATTTTCTACGTCAACCAAAAAACCCAAAAAAATCTACATCAATTCTTTATTTTCTTTTCATATATGCATTTCCATTCCTTTTTTTTTATTTTAGCTTCAAAAATCCAAGTTCCAAACATATCATTAAAAAAGAAAATGATTTTGATGGCACTGTGTCAAGGTGGCCATAGAATCCCATTGCCATGAAAGAGCAAGGGCACTGCAATCTGCAATCCATTGGTTGAGTTCAAATATTATTGTAGCTCAACCTAATCTATATGCTTGCCTAAGAACATGCCCTTCGGTCCTATCCACATACAAAAAAAACTAAGATGCGTGGGAAATTACCATGAAATGCTAGGAAAATGCATAAAATGGCAAAAATCCAGAGAGGCACACTGCACAAGAAGCACACAGATTATCATATTCTCTGTAAAGCAACATTCATATTTATAAATTAATGTCAAAACAGTGAATTTGCATATAAGTCAGACAACCAAAAACAAAGAGCAGGAATGTTTCACTAGGAAAATCACTTTACAGCTAAATAATTTCGGGAAACCTCCCAAGAAACAAAAGAAAAATAAAAGAACTGTAAGACATGAAATCTAACTAAAAGTACTAGATGAAGTTAACTTTTGGACTCATAAGAGCACATATGATACCCAATATTTGCTCCATTTCCTTGTACTATTATTGTGAGATTGTGTTGTGACAAACTTCCCTCTGCATCCTCATCAGAGCACAAATCACAGATCACCAAAATTCTGGCTCATAGTTAGGCCTAAATCCATTACAATCACCTGCACCATCATGATATTGCACATTGATTGATTCCAACTCCACTTGAAACACCACAGAACCTCACCCACCAATGTTAGCTAAAGTTAGCTTTAGAACTTATGGATACAAGTAATATACCCAAGGTCTTAACAAAAAATAAATAAATAAATAAACCACCACTAATCATATAAAAGGGAGTTGTTTTATCTATTATCACATCTTTGATTCTTTCAGTTATGCATTTAATAAATCCTTCAAATGGAAAGGGAAATTTCATGCAGATAACTTTCTGCAAGTAAAGCATCATATGTGCAAATGAGATACTAGTAAAAGGAAAAAATGCCAGAGAAGTTAAAGGTGGCATTAAATGCTTCTACACATATAATGAAGAAAAACTAGGTTGTAGGTTATATCAAGAAAGGAAGACTTATGTGATTCTGGGAAAAAAAAAATTAAAGAGTTTCGTTAAGGAGAACAGGAAGGAAGGATTAGAAAAATCTACAAGAAAATGGCAACAATGCACAGAGTTTATTTTGGAAAACTCAAATCAGCAGAAGCTAATAGTGAAAATTACAATTTCAGGAGCATTTCTGCCCTTAGCTTGAGAAACTCAGATCAGAGATTCAGCTAGCAAGAAGCTAGTGATGCAAATTTGCCCCTATAAAAAAAAGCAAGGCAACCTGGACTTTTGGACTTTGCACCAGCACAAAGGATGCAAAAACCAGTGTAATGCAGTTTGAGGCTATGAGAAGTCCTCGAGAAGCATGCAACTAAATTTATCACTTATATTATCATTTTTACTCTCAACGTTATGTAGGGTTCTTTACCAAGGTTTCTTCGCTCGCTCTCTCTCTCATCCACTCACCTCAAAAGTGTGTCTATTGGTCTTCTACTCGCATGTCCAATCCATTTTAATCACGTTTTCAACTGGTACCACTCCTACCATCTTACAGATAATCTCATTTATTATTTTGTCCTTCTTGTATAATTGGTGCATCCACCCTAACATTATCATCACAATTGAATTCATATTTTGCACATGTTGATACTTTACTGCCCAACAATTTGAACTATATAACAAATATGTTTGTATAGTCATCTAATAAAGATTCCCTTTTATCTTTAAGGGATTTTACAATCACATAAGAATTAAGATGTTGGACATTTCAATTCAACCACTTCACTTGATCCTCCTATAAGTAACATCCTTCATAATCTCCCATCCTCCAAGTAAATGTGGTTTCCTTTCTTTTTCTTTTCTTTCCACAACATATCAGAATTCCACATGATACTATAAATTATGAGGAACCTCAAAAGTTGAGGACATAACTGTTCACTTTGGATGCCCGAAAGCTAATGGACACAATATTCCTGAGTAAGTGATATAAATTATGTTTCAGGATTGATTGAACTTGCACCACAAATCTTAGGAGGATACTTTCACTTTATCTAGCAACTGCAAGTATGTCACTTTGTTTTGATTGGAGATGTTCAATACAAGTCAAGCTTGCAATATATGGTCTCATCAAATAAACAAGATATTCAGATGCATTAAGATAAAAACACGAAACGCAACTCCAGTCTCTGAAACTAAGTAAACAGCATACCTGATGCCAACAATATCACGAAACTCTTCCTCCATGCTTCGAAGCATATAATTATGAAAATCATATGTGAATGGTAGTTGATGAGTCTGCAAAAATAAGACCAAAGACAAAAAATACTAAAAAGAACAAATAGACAGAAAGAAATATTCACCTATAAGATCAAAATCATAGCCCACACTATGATCTCATGATTAAATAGCACTCTATGCTGTGAGCTTATGTTGAAGAAACACGTACATGAGATGTGATTCTATGGCTAGTACAGAAATGATAGAGCAGTTTGCATTTGGTAAACCCATTAAAATTTGTCCACAATGAAAGGTAGAGGTAGGAAAGATCCAGTTCAATGTGATGTGGAGCACTTACAGAAATGAAGCCTAGGCGCAAAGCCATGTAGTCAGCTCTATTTATAGAACTCCAGAACTGGCGACTGAAACAGAGCTGTATATTGAAATAGCTTCAGATTGAACTCTAAAATCAATTAGGAAATGGCCAAACCAGTAAAGCAACATTATCACCAAAAAGGAAAACCAGCATATAGTGCATTCAGTGAGAAACCACGCAACACCAAAACTAGTTAGCTAGAAAAATCTTTGGACCTACCAATTGTGTTTATGACAATTTTTTCAATAATTTAAGAATGTGAAGAGTAAACTAGCATGAAACTTAACTCTAGTAAAACAATTTCAATGTTAGCTCAAGATGGATGATATAAAATTTTGAAGTATCAAGCATAAAAAAAAGGTGCAAGTACTACAAAAGCAAATTGTACCAACAATCTTACTAGCGCAAGGTCAATACCCCATGTCATGGACTGTCATCTCATTCAATAAAATTTTATTGTTTTTGAATATAGAAGAATGAGAGTGATCTACTGAACTCTGCATAAATAAAAGATCCCAACTACTGAAGAGATGAAAGGACAAAATGGCCAACATGGAATACCATTCACTCAATAAATAGCCTCTCAATGTAAAAAATGGTTGACCTTGATGGAACCATATAGATTCAAAATCTGAAAGTACAAGCTGATTGTAATATGAAACAAGGTAGCATATTTTGCTGACCAATACAACAACAATCACAAACCTTAAATCCCACTATTTGCTGACCAATCTGGAAAAACAAAAGTTCATGTTGGTAATTAGGCCTTTTATTCTATTTTTCACTTAGCAGAGTGGAAGACTCTTGAAAAAATATCCCCTAGGCTAAACTTCATGATCATAGAAAACCTCCATATTGAAATTCTGTAATTCCCAGAAAACTGGATAATGGTTACGTAACAGCAAATCTGGAACAAATACCTACCTCCTTCCGGGGTTCAATTCAAGAGGCTAAATTTAAATCTAGCCACTGAAATTCAAATGGGACTGCAAAACAGATCTTTAAAAGCTATGATGATTTTATGTAGTTTTCTTGGGTATAACAGTCTAGTGTTTTGTTTACTTCAAACATTTATCTTCTCTGTCTGATCATCTAAACCATTTGTGACCATTGATGTGGCAATAAACTATGCTTATTTTTTCCTTTGTCAATAATATGATAATATTCTGCAACTACAACTTCTCTTGTGTTTCATAATTTGTACAGAGCAAAAGCAACTCGAGGGATGTGAAGGATTTGAGCTGCATTTCTGTCTATTTTTCAGGATATTGAAGTACAAAAAAATCTAGTTCCCAGTGAAACACATAAATTGCAAAATATCAAAGTAGTATTTTAGCATCATCAGATGTACAAGATTCTGAAAGGTGCATTACCAGCCAAACAAGAACTTTATGCTGGCTCCAAGGATGGGAAGTCTGGTGAAAAATGAAAGTAGATAATCGCCTCATTCTTATACTGTCTGAGGCAGCTTGTGGGGAGCCTATATTAGAAGTTTAGCATAGCACCACAGGAGGTTCCTAATTAGAGAATCCATCTAAACAAACTGTTGGACCTGTAAATAATACTTAAGAAGAAAAAATCTTGACATTACCCTCAACAAAACCTTTTGCAACTTGTAATTCCTGCAAGGCCATTGACTTTGCTTGATTTTCCCATGTTTTCCAGCTATAGATCTGAATGAACAATGAGAAAATTCTTAATTATCTCTTAAGAAGTTTGATTCTATATGTAAAACGACAATATATTATGAAGCATAATTACTTACTTTGATCATGGCAAGGGCAACAACAACAAAGCTATAAGATACATGGGTAACACCGAGAAAAAACAAGAATCGGTGAAGCTGCTCAAGACTTTCGTATGAAGCAAATGATTCGTGGCCCTGGACAGATAGTAAAGATTGAAGCTGCTATGAGAAGCTACTAATACATGATAAATGAATTCTTTAGCCCAAGATGCAATTAATTTGTAATTTCATTAAAAATTATCAATAACCTTCCTAGCAATTAAGGAGGAAGAATAATAGGAAAAGAACTGGTTGCCAAAACATTTTGGATACTTCCATAAAAAGAAGTGGTCCTACACTCCTACTATTGCAAAACAGGGAAAATTCATGTGCTTTGTTGTCTGGGTTGTTTGTCAGCTATAATGTTCCTAATTTTACTTGCATTAATAAAATTATATCTTCTTTCAAACTTTGTCTTTACAGCCATTGATTCTCCCCACTAAATTTATTCATCCATGGCAAAGAGCTGCCTGTATTTCTTATGCCTCCTGGGGCAGTTAGGACAAAACATTAGCTTTTAGAGTTTTTAACTACAGAACATTTTAGAGTGTTTAACTGCAGAATATGCATCGTAACACTACAGAAAAACATCTAGAGAAAATATCAACACACTTCAAAGAATTTGAATTTGGAAAAATACAATAAAGCCAGAGCCTATAATGTAATAATTGCCAATAATATTTTCACATAACCTGAACACTGACACCATTATATTTATTTATCAATTTCATGTGTTTACATTATTTTATCTTTTTAATGTTAGTAATTGCCAATAATATATTGATATAAGCTGAACACTGACACTATTATACTTATATATCAATTTTAGAACCAACGATAAGACCAGTGAACCACACTGGCCAACCTAGTGATCCATTACACTAGCTAGTTTGATGATTGCTCCAGTTTTAATAACAATCCTCCAGACAAAATATAATTTAATATCTTGCTCTACAATCTGGGACTATTTACTACAAAACGTACATATTTAAATGTCCTAGCACCATAGTAACAGAGTTAGATTGCTACCCTAGACCTAGAAAAGCTATTAGCCATGGTAATATAATGAAGATGGTAAATTGAACGAGGCAGGGTAGTCATAGTAATTTGAAAATAAGGTCATTTGAAATATACATGCAAGAAAATACCTCCGGACAGAAGTTGCTCTGCATGTTGTTCAGCTGCTTGTGAAAAACTGAATAATTCAAATAATTTGAACTTAAAATTGTAATTTGACTTAGATAAACGGGCTTCCTTATGTCAGTTTGTAAACATGGGAAGAATTGGCCACTCAAGGTTGATGATTTAACACATATCTTGGCCACAAAAATGATCCAATGATCCATCAGCAATGATAACAGTCCAAAAAGCATAAGCTCTGTCCAAAAAGAATCAACCAAAAAATCAAACAAAAAAGGAATGAGGAATCAAAAACAGAAAACTAAATAAACTCATCTCAGAACCCAAATGCCTGACCTTCCTTGATCTTCTCTAAAGCAGCAAGAAGAGCCATCCTCTTAGTCCTACCCAACCCCTATTACACAAAGGAATGCAAAGAGAGATTAAAACAAAACAGTAATGCTATACACAAAAAACAACAAATTGTAGAGAAAATTGATAAAGAACTTCATGGCTCTGTCACATTCCTTTTACTTGGAAGTAAAATAAAATTGTGACAATTTCCTTGTGTTGGGGGGGCAACAGAAATTGACAATAACCCGTATTTCCAGAGAATGCGACAAACAAGGTATTCTTGTCCATTTTTTGTACAAGTTTCCGGAAAAATTGTGTTCTGAGTTATTCTGGTTTGATTTGGGTTTTAAATATAAAAAAATGGGCAAGGATATGTTATTAAAAAGGGCGTACCAATAGGGTTGCAGTCATGCAGACGGGCCATGCAGGTCATAGAGGCTCGGACTCATTTTTTTAGAATTTTGTTGAGCTTGGGCTAGGCTTGAATTCAAAATTAAGGCTTGAGCTCATTTGTTTAGAATTTTGCAGGGCTTGGGCTCATTTATATTAATGAGCTTCAAATGAGCCTTTTCAAAATTGATTTTAAGCTCAATTTCAAGCTCGCAGAATATATAAATTATTGTATTTCAATATATATTTAAATTTTGAATAATTTAAATAATATGACAAAAATAATCCTCAATTGTTTAAACACAAATTATTTTGTTATGAGCCTACAATCAAGCACCTAAACGAGCTTGTTCACAGCCCAACCAAAGTCAATCACCTTAAAATCAAGCTGGGCTCATTTACCTATCGAGCTTAAAAACCTAACTCAGGCTTGTTTATTTAACAAAATATTGAATTTGAATGACCTGAATCGAACTGCTCACGAATGACCCTGTTCATTCACAGCCCTCTTTTAGGACAGCGAGGGATGGTCAGTTCTGTACACAACCTTATCCTTTTTTTACAAAATAGCTCATTTATACAACTCCAACCCTTGACTTCCAGGCAGGAGCAACTCTATGATATTAGCTACCAGGTCTCACCCTCTCAAGATATGAACAAAGATAAACAAAAGGAAAACATAAATCTAAAGAGGAGTCCAAATTACAACCAAGCACGAGATTTCATTTCTGCTGGGATGCAAGCATCGATAGGACGGAAAGAAAGTGAGCAAAGATTTAAGAGTTTTTCCCCTAACCTTTCCAAACTGTTTGAGTGAGGCATGGAAGAAGAATCCAAGAGCAACCATGACCGAGACAACCGTCGCAAAAGCCCATGTGGGGGTTTCAGCCAGCGACCGCCCTCTCTCAAACTCCGCCATTTTCGATCGAACTTTCGGTGTCGATGACAGTAGGGATCATCAACTTTTGTATCATAGGGGAGAAAAATATGCATTTATTGAGAATGCACTGATTGAGATTGATGTCATGGGCTTGGGAATGCAAAACCCAGCAGCACCTCTGCTGGGCAGTTATTGATGATGGCCACTAACCCCAACTAACCAGACTTTAAGACGAAGGATGTAGATGGAGCTGTTACCAAATGGCTTAACATGGTGTCCCATTTGAACTAGCTACCTTCCATCGGCAGTTTTTAGTTTTTAGTTTTTAATTTTTAATTTATTTTTAATTTTATGTTTTAATTATCTAGATTTTTAAAAATATTGTTTTTATAATTTTAAATAATTATTTCTTAAAATAAAAAAAAACTAGAAAATATAATTATTTTGAATTTTTGAATTTTTTTTGTAATATTTTATTCAATAAAATTAATTATTAAATAATAATATTAACTTTTTTAAAAAAATTATTTTTAAAATAAAATAATAACATTAATTATTTAAATAATAATTTATATTAAATATCATTATACATAATATTTGTAATGTATTTAATAATATATTATATGTTATCTTATATTTTTAAATATAATATAAATATATTCTATTTTTAAAATTTTAAATAAATATATAAATTTATTTTTAAAATTTAAAAATAAATTATTCTTTTTTTTATTCATTCTTTTTCTTCTTCTATTCTCTCCAGCACCCTACATATTTTCCATCGCTAACAACCACCGCAAACTAGAGATTCATATACTCAGAACCTACCATTAGAAACACTAAGGTAAGAGGGTTAATATATACAAGAATAAGCCAGATTTAACGGCTAAATTTTCATAAATTTAATTTTTAATTTTTGGGTAAAATTAAAAAATGCACTCTCAATTGCCATTGGTTACTGTGGCGGTGGTTTTTGATGATCAGAGGCAACCATCCGACACTCTTTTCCCCATCGACCAATATACAAAAAAATCAGTAACATTCAACGGTCGAATCTCTATAGATTTAAGCTTAAATTTTCAATCAAACCCACACCTGTGTAAATGCATTGACAGTTGCCACTGTGCACCATGGTTAGTAGTTTCTAGCGATCAGATTCAACCACCCGACACCATTATCCCCATCAACTAATATACCCAAAAAACAGTAAGAGAAAGAAGATAAGAGAGGATAAATGAGAGAAGAGATGAGAGATTAGAGATGAGACAAAATCAGTGGGCAGTCAACAACGGCTCGTGATGGTGATGGTAGTTGTGGGAGTGGTCCACGACCGAGTCTTGAGAAAGAAGGGAAAGGAAGAGAAATGAGATAATAGAAAGAGATGAGAGATATGTGTGTGCGAGTTTAGAGACGAAGTGTTTTTGCATTTTGGTATTTTCGACGTGTTTTGGCTAAAAACACTCGAAACAACAAAATATTATTTTGGGTTTTTTATTTTTCAAAAATATGTTTTTGAAAATAACAAAGTAAATGCGTTTTCAGTATTTTAAAAAATTGAAAACTCAAAACAGATTAAAAACAACAAAACAAACTCAACCTTAGTTTTTAAGAATTTGCTTTGGCTTACCTTTTTCTTTTAATAGCTTATAAGCATTTTTATGTATAATTTGTGGAGAGTTTAAAAGCTAACTAACATTTAACTTGTTAATGTGTTTGCATAAATATATTTTAAAATGTCATCTATATAGTTATTTATTTGATTTAAAAAAACTGATAAGTTATCAGTTAGCAAAAAGATTAAATGGTACATTTTACTGAATCATATAGATAAAATTCATAAAAATACAAAATTTGAATAAAAAAATTATAAATTGAAGTCTAATTGATAAAATTTTTACTATTCTATGTTGATAAATTATACACAATGTTAAAAATATATCTTGAGACATTAAAATATATATATACATAAGTTTATTATATATATGTTATATATATATATACAGAGATGGAGAAGGAGGCGACGACTGATAAGGATGGGAGCTGGAGGCCGTCACGGCTATAGAGGAGGGAGGCAGAGACAAAGAAAAGACAAAAGAATGAAGATGATGGATAAAGGTTGGAAATATGGTAGAATTTTGAGGTTAAATTTATAATTTATTTGGTTAATGAATTAAGCTACTAATAGATTATTTGGAAAAGTTAGGGGTTGTAACTTGTTGAAAACATTACTAAAATAACTTATAAGTTCAACAATACCTAACTTATAACTTGAAAGATAATTTATAAGTGGTCAAACCACTAAGCCATACACCCCTTAAATTTTAACGCACTTAAATGCTATATTTTAAATTTGCTAATTTTAGTGCATTGATGAATTTTTTTTTTGTGTATTTTCTTTATCCATGAATTATCTGTTATTTATGTTTTTGTTATATTTTTATATCTCTTGATATATAACAATAAATAAAAAAAAATATTTTATTTTAAAATTTATCAAACATTATCCCCACAATTAGGGATGAGCATTTGATTGATTTGAAAAATATTAAAATTGTATAAAAAATCAAATTAAACCGACCAAACAAATTAAAAAATCAAACAAAATAAAAAAAAAATTGAACCTATCAAAAAAACTAAAAAAAGCCTTAAAAAAAAAGAACAAACAATCCGAAAAAAAATCAAAAGAGGGAAAGAAAGATAGCACATGTATTGACTTTAATTGTTTGTCATGAATAAACTTTGTTGTCATCGTCGTTTACCGACATTATCGTTTCTTTTGATTTTAATAAAATTGTAATAACACTCTTAATATTTAGTAAATTTATAATATTTTTTTTGATATTTAAGAAATTATAATAATTATTTTTGTCAATTTAATTTATTGATAAAAAATAATATATTTAATTTATATATATATTTTAAAATTGCATAAAGATTAATATAATAAATATATAATAAGTGATATATTTAATCTATTGACAGTGAGTATGTATCTATTTGGTAAAAAGAATATGACTGTAATTTATAAATTTATCTATTGACCTGCATTAATATCTATAAACTTATTTAATTAATTCAAATATTTTAATGAAACTTCGAGGAAATTTCCGACGGGCCATGCTGCTAGTCAGTCCACAGCGCACATTGCACGCAATCTCGTGGACTGGGCCCCCCGCGTTTATACTTTCGTGGTACATTCACTGAACTGGTTGGTGTTCTGGCTTTTGGCCTTTGTTGTTTTCCAAGCAGATCAACAATGGCTTCCATTAGCACCCAATTGCAGGACGGAGCTTTTGTCCCTTCTGGGTCTAGTTCCTGGAAATACGAAGTCTTCTTTAGCTTTGGCTTCGTCGACCATCTCTCTTCGGCTCTGCATCAGATCTTCACGTTCAAGGATGACCGGAAGCTCGAGAGAAGTGAATCGATTTCTCCGGCGCTCTTGAAAGCCATCGAAGAATCGAGGTTTGCCGTGGTTGTTTTCTCCGAGAACTTCGCTTCTTAACAACAACTACCTATTAACAGGTCATACCTTTTTTTAAGTATTAATTAACTCTGTATTTGTATAATTCCTTGTTAAAATAGTTAAATTTTAATTAAAAAATTGTCAAAATAGTTATATTATATTTGATGAATTTAGCTTCTCTCCCACTCCCAGTCCCTTCTGGCCCAGAACTAAATATATATATACATAATTTCTATGGAGAAGCATTCGCCCAACACGAGCGAGTTTCTACCGAAGAGGAGGAGAAGCAGAAGGTGCAGAGATGGAGGAATGCTCTAACGGAAGCGGCCAACAGTTCTGGGTGGCATTCAGAAACATACGGGTAACAACAACTACCTCTCAACAAGTCAAAATATTTTTTTAAGTATTAATTAACTCTGTATTTGTATAATTCATTGTTAAAATATGTCATCGTGTTTAATTCCTTGTTAAAATAGTTAAATTTTAATTCAAAAATTGTCAAAATAGTTATATTGTATTTAATGAATTTAGCTTAATACCATATTAGATTTGGTAATATCTAAGTGAAATTCAATTATAAATGGATCTTTTGCATTTGGCCCCTATTAGATCTAGATGAATCTAAATACCAGGTGGTTGTTATTCAGGCTTCAAGTCCCTAACAGAGGAGTTCCTTCTGATTTAGCATTTTTAATTTGACAGTTCTTTCCTAATTGCTGGTAGTTGGACTTTTCATGGATATTTCTATTCAATATTAATCCATTATAATGTGTTACTTCTGCTGCAATTATCTCATGTTAAAGAAAGAAAACTAAAAATGAAGGTAAAATTGAACCAAAACAATTGGATTATGTCTAGGTACATATTTTCTCAATCAATATGTGTCTAAGTCACCTAGCTATGATGCCTCTTGCGTAAATTTTGTTGAAAATGACTGAGATGAAAGGTAAGTGACAATATCTTTAACTATGATCTTTCTTTGGTTTCTTAAAACTCATCTAATGGGCAGGCGTGAAGCAAAGCTTGGCCAAGACATTGCCATTCAGTTTCTAAATGTTGGGATGTGATACCCAACAAATTCAAGGCGATGATGGTAAGATGGGTAAGTATAAAACTATCATAGGCTTCGGCCCGGGATTGATAGATTTAAAGAAAGGTCCAAACCCACTTATAGGAAGCCCAATAAGAAGATGGCCCAAGTAACTTTATCTTGTTTTTTGAGGAAAGCGGGCTTGGCCCAGTTGCTCAAACAAGAACCAAACCCAGCCCATTTTGGTCTATGCCCATTAGCTGCCCTATCTAAAGCCCATTATCCATGGATCTAGCCTATTTGATGAAGAAGTTGAAGACTTGGTCTTCCAAGCCGTTCAACTACCAGGTTTGTTCTCCCCTTTTTCCTCTCCCTCATCTCATCTCTTCTGGATACCTAGGGAGTCTATCCTCATCTCGGTGAAATGCTATCCGGTTCTTCGATGGTTATCTATATATTGGTGTATATGGGGGGTGGTTTAAAAATGAGCAAAGAGAGAGAGAGAGTGGTAGAGATAGCTGAAAGTGAGAAAAATCAGAGTGGCCGTTGGTATTCTCCTGTGTGGGGAATTTTTTTCTGACCTTGTGTGCTTGTCATTCTCGGGTTGGGGTTTTCTTCCGATTGGGCAGATTTGGGTTCGATCTAAGGCTGGTTTGGGTTTTCCTTGGGACCGATTCTTGGCTTTACCTTAGTGGGACTTGGACCGATCAATCTGAGCCTTGAAAACCCACCTTCATCTCCTCCATTGCCGGTGATTCATCGGAACACAACAGGGAGTGTTGTTTTGATTTTTCGGTTTCCCGTTTTGTTTTTAAACTCACTGTTTTGTGCAATTTTCTTCGATCTAACTTGTGGTTTTGTGGGTTTTGCGAGATATTTTCTCAACACTAAATATACTGGGAGATAATGGTTCAAGCATTCTTGAAGATGTTGTTGGATTGCATCCTCGTGTAGCAGAAGTAATATCATGAATGGGATTGGATTTCAAGGATCGACGTGCAATAGACATATGTGGGATGGGTGGTATAGGAAAGACTACTACTATCTCCCGAGAAATATTGAAATTCTTCCTCCATGCTTTGAAGCATATAATTATGAAAATCATACGTGAATGGTAGTTGATGAGTCTACATAAATAAGGCCAAAGACAAAAAATACTAAAAAGAACAAATAGACAGAAAGAAATATTGACCTATAAAATCAAAATCATAGCCCACAGTATGATCTCACGATCAAATAGCACTCTATGATGTGAGCTTATGTTGAAGAAACACGTACATGAGATGTGATTCTATGGCTAGTACAGAAATGATAGAGCAATTTGCATTTGGTAAACCCATTAAGATTTGTCCACAATGAAAGGTAGAGGTAGGAAAGATCCAGTTCAATGTGACGTGGAGCACTTATAGAAATGAAGCCTAAGCGCGAAGCCATGTAGTAGCTCTATTTATAGAACTCCAGAACTGGTGACTGAAACAAAGCTGTATACTGAAATAGCTAGCTTCAGATTGAACTCTAAAAGCAATCAGGAAATGGCCAAACCACTAAAGCAACATTATCACCAAAAAGGAAAAGCAACATATAGTGCATTCATTTAGAAATGCAACACCAAAACTAGTTACATGGAAAAATCTTTGGACCTACCGATTGTGTTTATGACAATTTTTTCAATAATTTAAGAATGTGAACAGCAAACTAGCATGAAACTAAACTCTAGTGAAACAATTTCAATGTTAGCTCAAGATGGATGATATAAAATTTTGAAGTATATCAAGCATGAAAAAAAAAGGTCCAAGGATTACAAAAGCAAATTGTACCAACAATCTTGATGTGCTAGCAAGGTCAATACTTCATGTCATGGACTGTCGTCTCATTCAGTAAAATTTTATTGTTTTTGAATATAGAAGAATGAGAATGATCTACTAAACTCTGCATAAATAACAGAGCCCAACAACAACAATCACAAACCTTAAATCCTACTATTTTGCTGACCAATATGGAAAAACAAAAATTCAGGTTGGTAATTAGGCCTTTTATTCTATTTTTTACTTGGCAGAGTTGAAGACTCTTGAAAAGATATCCACTAGGCGAAACATTTATCTTCTCTGTCTGATCATCTGAACCATTTGTGACCATTGATGTGGCAATAAACTATGCTTATTTTTTCCTTTGTCAATAATGTGATAATATTCTGCAACTACAACTTCTTTTGTGCTTCAGAATCTGTACTGAGCAAAAGCAACTCGAGGGATGTGAAGGAATTGAGCTGCAGTTCTGTCTATTTTTCTGGATATTCAAGTACAAAAAAATCCAGTTCCCAGTGAAACACATAAATTACAAAATATCAAAGTAGCACTTTAGCATCATCAGAGATACAAGATTCTGAAAGGTGCGGTACTAGCCAAACAAGAACTTTATGCTGGCTCCAAGGATGGGAAGTCTGGTGAAAAATGAAAGTAGATAATCGCCTCATTCTTTTTTTTTTTTTAGATTACGCCCTATTACTAGCGTTCTCAGCCACCCCACCCCTAGAGCTACACTGAGGAGGAGGTAAATCGAGGGTTGTGCTCAAGTAATTAGGGTGGCAGACCTAAACACCACTAATATCACTCCTAAGGTCCTCCTCTAGAAGGAAGCATTTTGTTTCTCCCAGGAATCGAACCCACACTAGGAACCTCCAGACAAGCTTTTCAGCCTACCCTTTTACCACTTGGCTATGCCCCTGGGGGGATAATCGCCTCATTCTTATACTGTCTGAGGCAGCTTGTGGGGAGCCTAGATTAGAACATTAGCATAGCACCACAGGAGGTTCCTAATTAGAGAATCCATCTAAACAAACTGTTAGACCTGTAAATAATACTTAAGAAGAAAAAATCTTGACATTACCCTCAACAAAACCTTTTGCAACTTGTAATTCCTGCAAGGGGACTTTGCTTGATTTTCTCATGTTTTCCAGCTATAGATCTGAATGAACAATGAGAAAATTCTTAATTCTCTCTTAAGAAGTTTGATTCTATATGTAAAACGGCAATATATTATGAAGCAGAATTACTTACTTTGATCATGGCAAGGGCAACATCAACAAAGCTATAAGATACATGGGTAACACCGAGAACAAACAAGAATCAGTGAAGCTGCTCAAGACTTTCGTATGAAGCAAATGATTCATGGCCCTGGATAGATAGTTGAGATTGAAGCTGCTATGTGAAGAAAGTAAAACATGATAAATGAATTCTTTAGCCCAAGATGCAATTATTTTGTAATTTCAATAAAAATTTTCAATAACCTTCCTAGCAAT
Source organism: Diospyros kaki (assembly GCA_036245055.1). Taxonomy (NCBI): domain Eukaryota; kingdom Viridiplantae; phylum Streptophyta; class Magnoliopsida; order Ericales; family Ebenaceae; genus Diospyros; species Diospyros kaki. The sequence continues at coordinate 41,612,509 of BSEG01000016.1, forward strand.
TAAGGAGGAAGAATAATAGGAAAAGAACTGGTTGCCAAAACATTTTGGGTACTTCCATAAAAAGAAGTGGTCCTACACTCCTACTATTGCAAAACAGGGAGAATTCATGCACTTTGTTGTCTGGGTTGTTTGTCAGCTATAATGTTCCTAATTTTATTTGCATTAACTGTTAATATGTGACTACAAAAATTAATTAGGCTGTTGACCGCTAGGTATTAGAAATAGCAGTTCGACCCTTTTAAATGAGTTTAACGTAATTGCACATAGGAATACGAGTTTTCATCATTTTGCATTATATTTCTGTATATATAATCATATCAGATTAGGGTTCACGATATCTATCACATTGTGTGCAAATCTGAAAGCTCTCTCTCGACAAAGAACAAGAATGGATGAACAGTGATCTGGACCCACTGTAAGTGTGAATCACTTGGGGCTTTTGGTAGAGATTTTAAGGTAAGAGTGCTGGGATTGTTTGGGTGTATTGCGAGCATTGTACTCTGTTACGTTTTTGTCCCTTTTGATTCTGATGTTCGAGTGTTTGTGAGGATCTTGTGTGTGTATCTTTTATGTATTTGATCCGATCTTTCTAGTGGACTAACTAGGGGAAACCCCCTTGCCGTGAGTAGGATTCTTTTGAATGCGAACACGTATGTCGCCGTGTTCAGGTGTGTTCTTTCCATTTTTACTTTTCTGTCTTTTTCTATCTTGTATTGTTCTTGTGGTTTGAACGATCTATTGCTGGCTATTTGTTTACTTGCATCTTACAGGGAGGGTTAGTTTATTAACATCTGGTATCAAAGTTGGTTCACGCACTCAAGATCCGAGCCCTATCCTCGAAGTCTCAAGCACTAGATCGAAGAACAGTAAAAGAATATGGGATCGACAAAGATGGAGTTAGAGAAATTTGACGGCCGTGGCGACTTCAATATGTGGTGAAAGAAGATGCGTGCGATCTTGGTCCAACAGCGATGCGCCAAGGCGTTGGGTGGAGAAAAGGACTTACCGGCAACCATGTCTGCCAAGGAGAAGCAAGATATCACGGAAATCGCATACAGCCTGCTTATCCTCAACCTCGCCGTCAACGTTCTCCGGTATGTAAACAACAAAGATACTGCCGCAAAGGTACGGTTAAAGTTGGAATCATTATATATGACTAAAACACTGTCCAATAAGATTTATCTTAAAGAACAGTTGTTTGGATTCAAAATGAATCCTACAAAAACCTTAGAAGAGAACCTAGATGACTTTAAGGTGATCACTATAGGCTTGGCCAATATAGATGAAAAAATTTCAGATGAAAATCAAGCCATTTTACTGTTAAACTCATTACCTGATTCATATAAGGACATCAAAACCGCTATAAAGTATGGTAGGGACTCTCTAGCCTTAGAAGATGCCCTAGTTACCCTAAGATCAAGAGATCTTGAGACTAAGGAAGAGAAAAAATTAACTACTGTAGAAGGCTTACAGGTTACTGGAAAGTCTGGTTAGACGACCCACTTTAGGGGTAGAAACATGTATAGATCTCAATCAAAAACTAGGGGAAATTCTAAGGTAGTAACTTGCTGGCATTGCAAGAAAGAGGGACATCTTAGAAAGAATTGTCCCTCAAGAAAAAAGGGCCATGATGGCCGTATGTATAAGATAGATGCAGCAAATTTATCTGATGGATATGAAAGTGGAGAAGGGTTGATTATTTCAAAAAAGAGTTCTCGAGATGAGTGGATCTTAGATTCAGGCTGCACATTCCATATGACCCCTAGGAAAGAACTGTTAACGAACTTTAAACAAATTAAAGGAGGTACAGTTTTAATGGGGAATGACCAGTCCTGTAACATTGCTGATATAAGGTCTGTTAAATTTAAAATGTGGGATGGAACCCATAGAATTTTAGAAAATGTAAGGCTGGTGCCTGATCTAAGAAGAAATCTAATTTCTTTAGGTATGCTAGACTCAAGCAGTAGCACCTATAAATCTGAAAAGGGAAAATTAAAGGTAGTAAAGGGATCTATGGTAGTCCTGATAGATCTCTTAAAACAAGGATTATATATCCTGCAAGGAGAAGCTGTATCAAGTGATGCAGCACTCTCCTCCTCGGCTAATGATGATACTGAGATTTGGCATAAGAGACTTGGGCACATAGGTTTGAAAGGTCTGCAAGAGCTAAGCAAGTAGGGTATTCTTGATCCCAAAAGAATTAGCAGTTTAGAGTTTTGTGAAACCTGTGTCATGGGTAAATCCCATAGACTGCAATTTTCTACTTCAACCTAGAAGTCCAAGGACATCTTAGAATATGTCCATTCTGATTTATGGGGTTCTCCTCAGGTTCCATACTCTCTATCTAATGCCCAATATTTCCTTTCCTTTGTTGATGATTTTTCTAGAAAGGTTTGGGTTTATTTCCTAAAACATAAAAGTGAAGCTTTTGAAAAATTTAAGGAATGGAAAACCTTAGTTGAATATCAAACAGGAAAGAGAATCAAAGTTCTAAGAACTGATAATTGCTTAGAATTCTGCAGCAATGAGTTCTCAAACTATTGCAAGCAGATTGGGATAGCAAGACATAGGACCTGTAATGAGACTCCTCAGCAAAATGGTGTTGCTGAGAGAATGAATAGGACTATTCTAGATAAAGTGAGGTGCATGTTAAAAGAATCAGGATTGTCCAAAAGATTTTGGGCTGAAGCAGTGGCAACTGCTTGTTGCCTCATAAATAGCTCTCCTGCCTCATCTATCCAATTTAAAACTCCAGAGATTCTATGGACAGGAAACCCACCTAAGATTGATCATCTAAAGCCTTTTGGTTGTATGGGGTGTGTCCACAAAAGAGAAGGAAAATTAGACCCGAGAGCTAAGAAATCTGTATTTCTAGGATACTCCAAAAGGAGTTAAGGGATATAAGCTTTGGCTGCTCGAGGAAAAGAAGGTAATCATTAGTAGAGATGTGATCTTTAATGAATTAGAATTCAATGTTCCTAATCTGTTGGAATCAGCCACACCTAAGCAAACTGATAATTTTCAGTTTGAGGTGGAAACAACTCATCCCAATCCTTCTCAAGGTGTAAATTAGGAAGAAAATTCAAACTTGCAAAATTATCCCAGTAATGTTAATTCTGATTTACCTGAGCCTAATGAGGCTGAGATTGACCCTGTTTTTCGAACTGATGATATTGATACCACCAGTTCTGATCCTAATATACCTTCCATTTCTGATTCTCAAATCCCATTTGATGATCAAAATTTAAGGGATTATGTCCTATCCCGAGATAGGGTTAGGAGAGACATAATACCTCCACTTGGATATGCCTATGCCGATGTTATTGCTTATGCTTTAAACATTGGAGACTCCATTGAATTAGATGAGCCATCTAGCTCTGATGAAGAGTATAGCAGTAAAGACAGCGTGCAATGGATTAAGGCAATAAAGGAGGAGAGGGAATCACTCCATAAAAATAAGACATGGATCCTAGTTAAAAGACCTGTTGATCAAAAAGTGATTGGCTGCAGATGGATTTATAAGAGAGAGGCTGGTATCCCGGGTGTAGAACCTGCTAGATTTAAAGCAAGAGATGTTGCTAAGGGTTATTCCCAAAGAGAGGGTATAGACTACCATGAGGTTTTTTTTCCGGTTGTTAAACATACGTCTATTAGACTTGTTTTGGCCATGGTAGCCCTCTATGACCTTGAGTTAGAACAACTAGATGTCAAAACGGCTTTTTTCCATGGTAATCTTAAAGAGAATTTATATGGAGCAGCCCATGGGGTTTGTGGAAAAAGGCAATGAGCATAAGGTCTGCTTGTTACAAAGGTCATTATATGGCCTTAAACAATCCCCTAGACAATGGTACAAAAGATCTGATGAATTCATGCTTAAGAATAGTTACAATAGATGTAACTTCGACCATTGTGTGTACTTTAAAGATCTTCAAGAAAATTTGTATATATATTTGTTGATCTATGTAGATGATATGCTTATAGCATGTAAATACAAAGATGAAATCAATAAGTTGACTAGAGCCTTACAGTCAGAATTTGAAATGAAGCATCTAGGTGCAGCCAAGAGAATTCTAGGAATTGATATCTATAGAGATAAGAAGAGAGGATCTTTAACCCTGTCTTAATCTGGGTATGTTAAAAAGGTTGTAGGGTTATTTGATATGTCAGATTGTAAGCCTGTTACAACCCCTATTTCCCCCCCTCATTTTAAGCTAAATGCTGTAATGGGAGATTTACCTAAAGATGAGTCAAAATACATGAAGAAGGTTCCCTATTCTAATGCTGTAGGTAGTCTTATGTATGCCATGATAGGAACCAGGCCAGACATTGCATATGGTGTGAGTTTGGTCAGTAGGTTCATGAGTAAACCATCTAAGGAGCATTGGAGTGCTGTCAAATGGATTCTTAGGTATCTCCAAGGATCAGTGAACAAAGGTTTAGTATATAGCTCAAATCCTAGAGAATCAATCTGTATAAAAGGTTATTGTGACTCAGATTTTGCAGCAGATCTTGATAAAAGGAGATCATTAACTGGATATGCTTTTACTCTAGGTGGAAACCTAGCAAGCTGGAAGTCAAACCTCCAGCATATTGTGGCATTGTCCACAATTGAATCAGAGTATATTGCTCTGACTGAAGCCATTAAAGAAGCAATCTGGTTGCAGGGAGAGAATTACTAAAGAATTAGGTATGGCTGGTTTAGTTCCAAAAGTATATTGTGATTCTGAAAGTGCGATTCACTTATCTAAGAATAGCGCGTTCCATGAAAGAACTAAACACAGATGTTCGTTTGCATTTTGTTAGAGATGTCATAGCTAAGGAACAGGTTAAAGTTGAGAAAATCTCAACTGATATTAACCCAGCTGATATGCTGACTAAGCCAATACCAGTGGCTAAATTTGAGCAAGCTTTGTCGCTGCTCAATGTACTTCCAACCTAGCTGGAAGTAGTAATGCAGGGCCCCAGTCAGATCCATAGGTTAGAAAATTTTGAGTCAAGGTGGAATTTTGTTAATATGTGACTACAAAAATTAATTAGGCTGTTGACTGCTAGGTATTAGACATGGAAGTTTGGCCCTTTTAAATGAGTGTAACGTATTTGCACAGGCATAAGAGTTTTCATCATTTTGCATTATATTTCCGTATATATAATCATATCAGATTAGGGTTTACAATATCTATCTCATTGTGTGCAAATCTGAAAGCTCTCTCTCGACTAAGAACAAGAACGGACGAACAACAATCTCGACCCACTGTAAGGGTGAATCACTTGGGGCTTTTGGTAGAGATTGTAAGGTAAGAGTGCTGGGGTTGCTCGGGTGTATTGTGAGCTCTGTACTCTGTTATGTTTTTGTCCCTTTTGATTCTGATGCTCGAGTGTTTGTGAGGATCTTGTGTGTATCTTGTATGTATTTGATCTGATCTTTCTAGTGGACTAGCTAGGGGGGAACCCCCCCCCCCCCTGCCGTGAGTATGGTTCTTTTGAATGCAAACACGTATATCGCCATGTTCAGGTGTGTTCTTTCCATTTTTACTTTTCTGTCTTTTTCTATCTTGTATTGTTCTTGTGGTTCGAACGATCTATTGCTGGCTATTTGTTTACTTGCCTCTTACAGGTAGGGTTAGTTTATTAACATTAACAAAATTATATCTTCTTTCAAACTTTGTCTTTACAGCCATTGATTCTTCCCACTAAATTTATTCATCTATGGCAAAGAGCTGCCTCTATTTCTTATGCCTCCTGGGGCAATTAGGACAAAATATTATCTACTGTAATTATCCATTATTTGTTCTTCTTGTGGAGTATACCTAATTCTGAAATTGCACTGTTATTACAAGGGTGCTTGGTTGCTTGACTTTGGAAGACTATCAACAGGAGTTGGCTTTGGACTTTTTACTTTTGTGGTAATTTTAGCTGGGTGTGCATTTGACTTTCTTGTTTGCTGTCTACAGCAAAGTTTCTTGACACCTACATTACCTTTGCCAAACAGAACCCCATGTACACTGAAGAAATCGCACCAAAAAACTTACGAGGAGCATTTACATCACTTAGTCCGGTAAATCAAAGCTGTGACATATTTGGATTAGAAACTCATTGTTCATGTAAAAAACTTTTAACTCCACAGTTATTATTAGCCGGGGGTGCATTGCGCTAATGTTTTTAATCGGCAATCTCGTGTATTGGTGATACTTGGCTGTTATTGGTAATCTGCTTCATTCTGTAATTTCACAGTTAACCAACATTTTTTCTTTTAAGGGGGTGCAATTTTTTGTTTTTAGCTGATTTTTAACGGGGTGTTTTGGGTTTCATTTCCAGCCATTGTACCATGTGGTTTCCAGCTTATAGGTTCTTTTTTTGTCCCAGAATCTCTTAAAATCTGAAACAAAGATTTCTTATCTATGTGGGGGTTCCAACAAATCTGCTAGTTTGAAATAAAAATCAACATGCAGATAAAAGAAATTGGAAGAGAAAAATAAAATGATTATCAAGTTCTTTCATTAAGTTGGATTTTCTTAGTGTTGTTAATCATTTGATAAAATCATCAGAATAGGTATGTTATCTAATTGAGTATTCTCAGGTTGGAAGTTTATCTTAAAAGCGTTCTTCAAATGGTCAATCACGAACATCTTTTGCATTTACTAGGTCATGTTTGAACCAGAAGCATGCACCAAATTTGCCATAAAAAAAGTATAGACATTCATTTGCGTTTTTGCTACTATTACTTTCTATTTGCCATTTGAGATAATGCAGTAAAATAGAGAATGCAAGAGAAAAGAAAGAAAAATTTCATAATATGCTGAACAGATGGGCAATAAACGCAATTATTCATCTATGGCAAAGAGCTGCCTCTATTTCCTATGCCTCCGGGGGCAATTAGGACAAAATATTATCTTCTCTGTTTGATCATCTGAACCATTTGTGACCATTGATATGGCAATAAACTATGCTTATTTTTTCCTTTGGTCAATAATATAATAATATTCTGCAACTACAACTGCCTTTGTGCTTCATAATTTGTACTGAGCAAAAGCAACTGGAGGGATGTGAAGGATTTGAGCTGCATTTCTGTCTATTTTTCAGGATATTGAAGTACAAAAAAATCGAGTTTGCAGTGAAACACATAATTTACAAAATATTAAAGTAGCATTTTAGCATTAACAGAGATACAAGATTCTGAATGGTGCATTACCAGCCAAGTAAGAACTTTATGCTGGCTCCAAGGATGGGAAGTCTGGTGAAAAATGAGAGTAGATAATCGCCTCATTCTTATATTGTCCGAGATAGCTTGTGGGGAGCCTAGATTAAAACATTAGCATAGCACCACAAGAGGTTCCCAGTTGATGAGTCTGCAATAAGACCAAAGAAAAAAATACTAAAAAGGTTCCTAGTTGATGAGTCTGCAATAAGACCAAAGAAAAAAAATACTAAAAAGAACAAATGGATCGAAAGAAATATTCACTTATTTTGAATTTGAAAAAATGCAAAAGGGTCAATGTAATAATTGTTAATGATATTTTCATATAATCTGAACACATCATTATATTTATATATTAATTTCATGTGTTTACATTATTATATCTTTTTTCATGTTGGTAGTTGTCAATAATATATTGATATAACCTTAACATTGGCACTATTATACTTATATATTAATTTCAAAACCAACGATTAGACCAGTGAGTCACATATGCCAACCCAGTGATTCATTACACCAGCTGGTTTAATGTTTGCTAGAATATATTTACATGTTCTAGCATCATAGTAATAGAGTTAGATGGTTACCCTAGATCTAGAAAAGCTATTAGCCATGATAATATAATGAAAATGGTAAATTGACTGACGCAAGGCAGTTAGACTAATTTGAAAATAAGGTCATTTGAAATATACAAGCAAGAAATTATCAAAAATTATCTCAAGACAAAAGTTGCTCTGCATGTTGTTTTGTTTGTGAAAAATTGAATAATTCAAATAATTAGAACTTATAATTGTAATTTGACTTAGATAAATGGGCTTCTTTATATCAATTTGTAAACATGGGAAGATTTGGCCACTCAAGTTGATGATTTAACACATATCTTGATTAAAAAAATGATTCAATGACCCATCAGCAATGATAACAGTCCAAAAAGCATAAGCTCTATCCAAAGAGAATCAATCAAAAAATCAAATAAAAAAGGAATGAGGAATCAAAAATAAAAAATTAAATAAACTCATCTCAAAACTCAAATGCCTGACTTTCGTTGATCTTCTCTAAAGCAGCAACAGGAGCCATCCTCTTAGTTCACCCAATCACTATTACACAAAGGAATGCAAATAGAGATTAAAACAAACTGTAATGCTATACACAAAAAAACAACAAATTTTAGAGAAATTTGATAAAGAATTTTATGGCTTTATCACATTCCTTTTACTTGGAAGTAAAATAAAATTGTAACAATTTCTTTTTTTTTTGGGGATGGGGGGGGAGCAAAATTGGCAATAGCCTGTATTTTCAAATAAAATGACAAACAAGGTATTCTTGTCTATTTTTTGTACAAGCTTTCACAAAAATTGTATGTTGAGTTATTCTAGTTTGATTTGGTTTTTAAATATAAAAAATAAGTAAAGATATGTTATTAAAAAAGGCGTACCAATAGGGTTGTAGTCTTGCAAACAGAACCATGCAGGCAATAGAGGCTCAGCCTAATTTTTTTTTTAATTTTGTTGAGCTTGGCCTCATGCTTGAATTCAAAATTAAAACTTGAGCTCATTTGTTTAGAATTTTGCAGGACTTAAGAGTCATTTATATTAATGCGCTTCAAATAAGTCTTTTCATGAATTCTAATTCAAAATTGATTTTAAGCTCAATTTCAAGCTCGTAGAATATATAAATTATTTTATTTTAATATATACATAAATTTTAAATAATTTTAATAATATGACAAAAATAATCCTCAATTGTTTAAAAACAAATTATTTTGTTATGCACTTGCAATCAAGCACCTAAAGAAGCTTGTTTGCAACCCAACCAAAGTCAATCAGCTTAAAATCAAGCTTGGCTCATTTACCTATTAAGCTTTAAAATCTAACTCAATCTTGTTTATTTAAAAAAAATATTGAATTTGAATGAGCTGAATTGCTTACGAATGACCCTGTTCATTCACAACCCTCTTTTAGGATAATGAGGGACAGTCAGTTATGTACACAACCTTATCCTGTTTTTACTAAATAGCTCATTTCTACAACTTCAACCCTTGACTTCCTAGTAGGAGCAACTCTATGATATTAGCTAACAAGTCTAACCCTCTCATGACATGAACAAAGATAAACAAAAGAAAAACATAAATCTAAAGAGAGTTCAAATTATAACCAAACATAAATTTCATTTATGTTGGGATGCAAATATCTCTCATGACATGAACAAATATAAGCAAAAGGAAAACATAAATCTAAATAGAGTTCAAATTACAACCAAACACAAGATTTCAGTTATGTTGGGATGCAAATATTGATAGCATGGAAAGGAAGGGAGCGAAGATGAAGGGTTTTTCCCTTAACCTTTCCAAACTATTTGAGCGAGGAATGGAAGAAGAATCCAAGAGCAACCATGATCGAGACATGGAAGGTAGAGTAAGTTCAGTTTTTGAATTTTAACGTGTTTAATTTTGATGTAAATATTCTAAATTTGCTAATTTCATTGTATTAATGAAAAAAAATCTGTGTCTTTTGATTATACATGATTTACCCGCTATTTATGTTTTTATCAAATTTTTATATCTCTCGATACATGATAATAAATAAAAATATCTTTTTTTATTTTTAAATTTATCAAATATTACCCCCACAATTAGGGATGACCATTTGATCGATTTGGAAATGCTAAAGTTGAATAGATTGAAATTTATAAAAAAAAATAGAATCAAACTAACTAAGTAAATTGAAAAATCAAACAAACTAAAAATAAAAAAATTTAACAAATATGAAAAATCCATACCCCATCTCCCATATTTTTAGAATCAGAACTGTCCTTGTGAAGTGCAAAAGTCTCCTCTATCAATCACTTTCAACATATTTATTTAATTGTCGAAACGGAATAAAAAACACCTAAGTTATTGGACAATACTTCGATAAACAAAACATTGTCACATTCTCCGTACAATAGATTGTACCACTTAAAATGAAAGCGTTTTTCAACAAAATAACTAATTAACGTATTTTATCAATGTTGTGTATCTTTATTTATAATCTTCTCTCAAAATCGCACTATGAGCCTATTATCTGATTTAATAGGCGATAATAAGATAATTTTCTAAACATGTGATGATTTTTTGCCCCAACCACACCAAACCAAGACCCTTTTCCATTATCAATTAAGTCTTTCTTACTCAAATCATAGCCGAGACTTCCTTGCATTCACATCTATAGAGCACACTAATTTACCTTCCTCCAAACCAAGCGCGAGGCTAGCTCGAGAGTCCATGCGTACAATCTTGCCCCCCACTAATTTTAAGATTCCCACATAACTCACTTATCGGATCATATGTCCCTTTCATATAATATTTGTTATTATTAATTTTTTAAATTTTGAACAGTGCATTCTAATTTATCGAGGTCAAGTTTAGACAACTGGTGTTGCTTTTTCATGGATATTTTCACCGACAAAAAATTAATTTAAGAGTGATTGGTTTGAAATAGAAAAAGAATTATAAATTAATTATATTTATTGTTACTTTTAAATAAAATTGTTATTTATTATTCTTTATATATGAGCAAAATGTTATTAATTTTTTGGATAAAATTATTTTTAATTATTAAATTTTATGAAAATATTATAATTTTTTAATATAAATAAATTTATTATTAATCATATGTATATCCATTATTTATTTATTTTTTTTGAACATAATATTACTCGCGAAAGTTTTATATTTATTATTATATATATTAACCATTCATTTGCAGCAGGCCAAGTTGGCCTCCCTCAGATACCTAAATCTTAAGGAGAGCACTGACATGTTGCCTGCGTCGAGCAACAATTATGTTGCCCGACGCTGACGTGGCTTTGCCTCGTCCGGGCAACTAGACATGGCCACGGTTCATGAACCGCCGGTTCCGGTTCAAGAAATCTTTGAACCTGAACCGAACCGTCCAAGGGCGGTTTGGGGCGGTTCGGTTCCGGTTCTGGTTCGTGCCGGTTCGATCAACGGTTTGGACCGGTTCGGTCAACGGTTTGAGCCGGTTCGGTCAACGGTTCCGGTTCCGGTTCAAACCGAATTTTTTTAATTTTTTTTAAATATTGTTGTATTCAATTTTGGTCCTTGTTCCGTTGTTCGGTTCGGTTTGGTTTCGATTTTTAATTGTTAAATGTAATTGTAAATATAGATATTCTCAACCATATTTTTAATAAAAAATACTACTAAAAATTGAAAAAATATAAGTAATAATTTCATTAAAAATAATTAAAACAACTAAACAAGTATGTAATACAAGTAATTAATTTTTACAAATGTGAAAAATAAAAAATAAAAAATAGAATTAGACTTAATTTCATAAAACCGCCGGTTCCGGTTCCGCGGAACCTCGAACCGAAACCGGACCGAATTTCGCCGGTTCGGTCCGGTTCCAGTTCCGGTTCGGCCAGTTCCGGGTCTGGTTCTAGCCGGTCCGATTTCGGTTCGAACCATCGATTCGATTCAATTTTGGCCATGTCTACGAGCAACAGCTTCAATTCCTCCACCGACTGCCCGCAATTCACCCCAGCCCTGCCCCACATGCCCTCATCATGACCTCATCCCCCTCCCCCATTCTTCGAATTAAGCCCCCCCAGTACATCACGTCAACCCCCCCTCCCGGCCCCCAACACACACAGATATATGTTATTAAATTTAAATCTCATGAAAGCTTAAAATAAATCACTTCAATCCTCTATTTTCCAATTATATCTCTAAATCACATAACTCCTTCAATTAAATCAAGTAACTGAATTATTTTTAATAAAATATTAAATAAATTATATAAATTAAAATTTAAACTCAACAATAATTACATTAAGAGATAATAATTTTTATTTATCAAATAATCACACAATACTCAAAACACATTACCAATAATATTAATATCAGATATGCCCGCAAAAAGTAATAAAGATATTATGGGTCGAGTTTATAAATAAAAATCAAAATTGCACTAAAAAATAAAACCCGAAAAATTTTCTCCAGGCATCAAACCGAGAGGCTCTCGACTCTTAATTAATAAAGAGGGATCGAGAGCCCCGCTGTTATTTTATTAATCTCGACCCTCCTTCTTGTTTCCCCCCCAATCCGTTTCATTAAGGGGGGCAAGAACCCCCTGTTGATTTAATTAAGAGAGGGATCTCATCCCTCTCTTAGATTGAATTATGGCCTCAAGTAACGATTGATCCTTAGTAATGATTGGCCTTAAATAACGAGTAGGCTTGATAATCAACTAACCCTTAAAATGTTTAAGAGAACAATAGAGTGTTTGTTTCCCAAAATCATCTATTCTCCACCCTTCTAATGAAGATGCAAGTTGCTTATTTATAGAAGAAGGGATGAGAGCCCCTTTTAATTAAATCACCAGGGGCTCTTGCCCCCCTTAATGAAATGGACTGGGGGGCAAAATGAGCTAAGGGCTCGAGAGGCCTCCTTAATAAAATAACAGTGGGGCTCTCTGTCCCTTTTTATTAATTAAGAGCGGGAGACACTTAGCTGAACCGAGAGCCTCTCGATTTGATGTCGAGAAAAAAATTTTTGGCTTTCATTTTTTTGTACAATTTTAACTCTTATTTACGAATTTGACTCATAATATCTTTATTGTTTTTTGCGGGCATATCAGATATTAATATTGTTGGTAATATATTTTGAGTATTGTGTGATTATTTGATAAATAAAAATTATTATCTCTTAATGTAATTATTGTTGAGTTTAAATTTTAATTTATATAATCTATTTAATATTATATTAAAGATAATTCAGTTACTTGATTTAATTGAAGGAGTTATGTGATTTAGAGATTTAATTGAAAAATAGAGGATTGAAGTGATTTATTTTAAGCTTTCATGAGATTTATATTTAATAACATATATCTGTGTGTGTTTGGAGCCGGGAGGGGGGGGGGGGGGTTGACGTGATGTGCTCGGGGGCTTAATTCGAAGAATAGGGGAGGGGGATGAGGTCATGATGAGGGTGGGGTGCATGTGGGGCAGGGGCTGGGGTGAATTGCGGGCGGTGGGAGGAGGAATTGAAGCTGCTGCCCAGACATGGCAAAGCCACGTACCATTTTATGTGTATTATATAACTTAAATAGTATCAATAATATTTTTCAAATCCTCATGTCAGGTCTTTATAATTATGTGATTTTAGATTAGTTATTAAATAAATAATTATTTTAATTAGTTTTTTTTAATTTTAATTTTGCAGTCATCTTTTATTTTTATCAAAATTTATTACAATTGCTTTAAGTCAATAACATTGCAAAATTTAGAAAATTGTTTTTCTTAATAAAATTGCATTTCTACTTTTAATTTTAAAAAAATATATAAATATTAAAAGTATTGTTAGATAATTAGTCAAACGTAAAATTATATTTAAAATAATTTTTTTAAACAAATAAATATTTCATAGCAACATCAGATCAATGTACTATTACTTGCAGAATTTGAAAGTGGGGTTGGTGGGGTGGGGGGTAGGGGTGGAAATTGCTCGAGGGGGTGGATTCCCCGAGACAAAGTACGCGTCTTCACGCATGCCTTGTGAAGACGCGTAGTTGCCCTTCCAAGATAGGCAGGTAGGTTGTTTACTACATTCATATTGCCCTACAAGGTAGGTAGGTACTTAAATTACAAATATTATTAGTTTCTGCTCCAAATCAATGCCTTCAATTGCCGCTCCTGCCTATTTTTAATTTTTTAATATTAGTTTTAATTAATTTATGATATCAAAACTAATATTATAAATTAATCAAAAATATTTTCTTAAAAGCTAATTTCTTGAATTTATCTCCTATACTTTGTTTGATTCCTTAAAAAAAAGGATATTCAAATTATGTAAAATCCATATAAATACATATTTTTAGTAAAAAAAATAATACAAAGTGAAGATAAATATATATATAATTAAGTGTTATAATAAAAAGAATATTGTTGTCTATGACATTTTAGTAATAGAAGAATTTTAAAATATTATTTACAAATTTTTAAATATTATAAATTTAATTTTTATCTCTTATGCCGCTTATGTAATTTTACTATGATAATTGGAGTTAATTATCTCTAATGTGGCTCTAAGTTTGAAGAAGAGAACAAGAAAATGAGGAGAGAGAATGAAAACGAAGAAAAAATTTAGAGAGAGAAAAAATGAAATTCTTTATTTTGAACTCATGTTTAAATTCAAGAGAGAGGAAAAAAGAAAGAAATTAGAGAGATAAAAAAAAAAAATCTTTACTTTTATAGTTGTTACTATCATCATGAACAAACTTTATCATTGTTGTTGTTTGTTGATGTCGTTATTTTTCTATTGATTTTAGTCGTTTTCATTGTTTGTTCACGGTAAATAGATGAGAAAATAGTAAAAAAAATATAAAAGAAAGATAAAGTACGAGAAAAAAAGATAATAAATTTAAATATAAGGATATTTTAATTTTTTTTTTATAAAATTTAGATTATAACACAACATTAATTATATTTTCTTTTTTAGTTAATTAACAACATTAGAGAAATTATAACACAACATTAAACTATAATCACTCTTTCGTATTTTTTCAAAAGAGAAATATATTTTTTAGTATTACTCTAAATATCAGGAACCGATCACTTGTAATTCTCCGTTCTTGTTCATACCGAATAATTGTACATATTTTTATAATATTTATTGAATTAAAAATATGTATCTTTTTTATATTCTAAGTTGATTATGTTTTTAATAAAAAAACAAAGTTTTAATTATGAGAATTTAATTTATTGATAAAAAGTGATATATTTAATTTATAATTTTTTTTAAATTGCATAAAAAATAATATAATAAATATATAATACGTGATATGCTTAATCTATTAACAGTGTGTTGTTATTTGGAATAAAGAATATGATTGTAATTCACAAGTTTATCTATTTACTTTACTTGTATTAATATCTATAAATTTAATGTAATTAATTCAAATATTTTAATGACATTTGGAGGAGATTTCCACAGTAGAAGGGGCCATGATGCTGCTAGTCCACAGCGTACATTGCACGCAAACCGCAAGGGTAGGGCCCACATCCACTACAACGCGGTCGGACCACGCGGACTAAGCCCACCACCACGAGTGCGATTTTGTGCACCTTCTTTAACGAAGGTGCACGTTACCTTCGTCAATTTAGAGGGCAAATTTGTCAATTTGCCAGCTTTCCCGTCTTCACCTTCTTTCAATATTCAGACAAAATAAATGGTTTAATTTTGCGCGGCCCAATGTTTTTGCCCGCCCACCCCTTCCTTCCTCAATTCATGCATTCATTCTCTCTCTCTCTCTCTCTCTGTCACGCCCATTTCACTCTCCCTCTCTCTCACTCTCACCATCTCTCCCACTCTGTCTCTCAAACCCACCACTCTCTCTCTCTCTCAAACCGTCGCCCCACCACTGCTGCGAGCACCGTCGTCGCCCCCCCACCGTCGCGAGCAGCGTTTGCCGTCCGTCGCACCCTTGCCGCGAGCACCGCCTCGCCTGGTCGCGCTCCCACCGCCTCTCAGACCGCCATAGTCCCCCCCTCCCAGCCACTCGCAGCGCCGTCGCCCCTCTCACCTCCTCCCCCACCGCCGTAGCCCCCAGCAGGTCAGCCCCACCCGCTCGCAGCGCCTCGCCCTCACCCGTCTTCGCCCTTCCCTCCGCCGCGAGAAATCGCCCGCACCCACCACACCGTCGCTTGGACGGCCACCCATCACTGCTCGCATCGCATCACGGTTTTCCCCCACCGCCGCCCTCCAGACCCCTTTGCCCGCCGTCACCCCCAACCGCGTGCTCCGCCGTCGCCGTTCGCCCCGAGTTACCCCCAGCGAGTCGCACAACATTTATGTTTTTTCTTTTTATTGCTTTAATTTTTATATTTGCTTTGTTGTTTTTTTTTCTATTTACTTTGTTGTTTTTCTTATGTGGTGACGATGATGATGTTTTGGTTGTGAGCAAGATTATTTTGAGATATAAAAGAACATAATTTATTTTTTATTTAATTATGTGAGAGATTTGAGATAGGGCTTATGAAATCACACTTTTATATGGCGGGAGAATGAAATGTAACTGGTAGCCAATGTGGTCGGAAAAATAATTGAAGATAGAAAGATGAAAGTGTTTAAATATTATTTTATTTGTAATTATTTTAATTTTTATAATTCTAATTAAAATTTTTTATTTGATAGTAAATTTAGTTTTTGAAAAATTAACATTTATAATTTTATATTATAAAATTTATGTGATATAATTAAATTTATGATAGGACAAAGAGAGTGAAAATAATAATCATTATACTCTCATGATCGGGGATTACAATTAGAATTTATCGTTAAAAACACCAAATTAAACGGCTGCTCCATAGAGGAGAGTGATGTTAATTGCTTTCTTTAGGTTAGAGATTTTAATTTAATTATGGAAGCATGAATTTTAAATAAAAAGATGATAACGATTTGAATTGTTTTTGGACAATAAAGTGTAATTGATAGTGCACTTTGTTATATCTTGACTACTTCATCCCATTCATCTGGTGATAATATGTCATTTTATAGTTAGTCTTTTGGCACCGAGACTGGATCAGTTAAGAGGACTCAAATACTGTTTCTATAACATTCAGAGTGTATCATTCACATGGAGCGGAATGAGCCAAATAAAAGAAAAATTAACAAAAAATTCAGTAAGGCAAAACGTTATCCATTTTGCCATCACATATATTTTCTAAAAATTAAATTATTGCTCTGCAAACACAAATCAAATTTCAGGTGGAATGCTTGCTTAACATAAAATGATCCATTCTTCTGATTCATTCTCCATATAATAATATCAATCAAAACCATTACAAAATATGAAATTGATAAAACTCTTACATTACATGAAATATATCTTTTCAAGTACTAAATTTACAACCCAAATAACAAAATTTGATATCTAATATCTAGCTTTTCAATTACTCAATTTACGTACCCAAATAACAAAATTTGATCAAATCTATAACAGAAAATGGAATTGGCAAATCTGTATCGAGGCTTCCCTTGCAATTGACAAATCTGTAACAGAAAATGACAAAAAATTAATCCATTTGATCAAAATAGAGTTACAGAAACAGGTAAACGGCCGGCGGCCAACCCCCACAAATTAATCCGCAGATCTTAAACTTAAACTTTCGACCAAACCCCCCAAAAATAAGCACTGCCAGTCGCCGCCGGCCACCGTGGCTGGCGGTTTCCGGCGATGAAAGGCAACCGCCCGATACCCTTATTCCCATCCACCAACATACCCAAAAACCAGCACAATCCAACGGCCGAATCTCCGTAGATCTAAAGATGAACTTTCGGCCAAACCCAACAAAAAACGCACTGCCAGTCTCCGCCGGCCACCGTGGCCGACGGTTTCCGGCGATCAGAGGCAACCACTCGACACCCTTATCGCCATCGACCAACATACCCAAAAACTAGCACAATCCAACAGCCGAATCTCCGTAGATCTAAACTTTAACTTTCGGCCAAACCCCACAAGAAACGCAAAATAATGGCTGATAAAACTATAAGACTTACCTCATTTAGATCGGGATCAATGGACACGCAATCGAACGAGCGGGAGAGAGCGGGAGAGACGTGAACGACGGTGCGAGCGACGGTCGGTCGTGGGAGAGAGAGAGTGGTGGGTTTGAGAGACAGTGTGGGAGAGATGGTGAGAGAGAGAGAGAGAGACAGTGAAAGTGGGCGTGATAGAAAGAAAGGGAGAGAGAGTGAGAGTGGGCGAGAGAGAGAGAGAGAGAGGAGAGAGAGAGAGTGAATGAATTGAGGAAGAAAGGGGTGGGCGGGCGGGCAAATACATTGGGCCGCGCAAAATTAAACCATTTGTTTTGTCCGAATATTGAAAGAAGGTGAAGATGGGAAAGCTGGCAAATTAACAAATTTGCCCTCTAAATTGATGAAGGTAACGTGCGCCTTCGTTAAAGAAGGTGCACAAAATCGCACTCCACCACCACCCAATTGCAGGACGAAACTTCTCTCCCACTCCCAGTCCCTTCTGGGTCTCTCATTGAGGGTAAAATTAATAAATACTCACTACATTTTAAAGTTGTAATTATTTACTCACTAAACTTTAAATTGTAATCAGTTACTCACTGAACTTTACTCAACGTTAATCATCCATCACTTGTTATAACTCCGTCAACTATTACAAACGAAAAATGCTAACGGAATCTGACATGGCTAACGGAATTTGACGTGACAAAAATTAAGTTAACATACACTCACTGAATTTTAAAAATGTAACTATTTACTCACTAAACTTTATTCAACATCAACCATCCATCACCCCGTTACATCACCGTTTTATCTTGAAACACTCGTTACATCACCGTCTGATCTTGAAATATATTAAAATATTTTTATATGTATTTGAGATCACTTACTTCTCAAACCAAAAGTAAAAATTAAACTAATGATTCAAATTAAAAAACCTACTGAGGCAAACCAAAAGTAAAAAAAATATTTGCTTAGATTTTTTTACCTCTATTACGAACAACGAAATTTATAAAAAAATGTATTTAATAATAAGAGCAAGAAACAAAAACTAATTACAAAAATTGTTTTAGACAATACATATTTATTCTATCATATTTATAGTCTCAAAATAATTTTATTAGTTAATAAACATGATACATTTTTTATTGACTAATAATAATATTTTCGAATTCAAAATAAGATACAATAAATGTACATTTACCCTATAAGTTTAAAGATTGTTGGTTTTTGGTATAGAATAAATATGATTTTTGTAATCAGTTTTGGCTCTTGGGCTCATTATTAAACAAATATTTTTTTTTACGTTTGGTTTGCTTCAATTATTTTTTTAATTTGAATAATTAGTTTAGTTTTTGGCTTTTGGTTTGAGAAGTAAATGATCTCAAAAGCATACAAAAATATTTTAATATGTTTCAAGATCAGACGGTGATATAACGAGGTGATGGATGATTGACGTTGAACAAAGTTCAGTGAGTAAATAGTTACATTTTTAAAGTTCAGTGAGTGTATGTTAACTTAATTTTTGCCACGTCAGATTCCGTTAGCCATGTTAGATTCCATTAGCATTTTTCGTTTGTAATAGTTGACGGAGTTATAACGAGTGATGGATGGTTGACGTTAAGTAAAGTTCAGTGAGTAACTGGTTATAATTTAAAATTCAGTAAGTAAATAATTACAACTTTAAAGTTTAGTGAGTGTTTATTAATTTTGAGAAATGCTGTTTGTACAGAAGCTTTACAGAATGAGGCGAAATGACCAATTTGACCCTCTAATTAATAACCCAATGAACACTGTTGGCCTCTGTCTCTCTTTCACTCTTCTTCTCCCTCTCGCAGACGAGTGTCGGCTCCATCCGCCCCCATCTGCCCGCCCAATGAAACACTCTATAGCTCTCTTTGTCTCTCTTTCACTCTCCCTCTTGCAGATAGTGTCGAACCCAGCCACCGCCATCTCTCTTTCTGTGTCGCGCTCACGACCGTCGGCCCACCCATCGGAGACGACTGGTGACGCAATCAACTCTCTCTCTCTCTTCCTCTCACAGACACCATCGCTCTTCTCTCACAACCGTCAGCCCCACCATCTACTGAAAAATATTACTTGGCCTCTTACCAGTAAGAAGAGAGATAGCAGTGCTCTTCAGCACAATTTCCAGCACCTAAAGACAGTTAGCATCCAGAACAAAAATAACTGTAAATCCAATTGGTACAGAGAGCTAAAGAACTCAACATAACTAAAAATTGTAAATGATTCCCTGGTATATAGCATGGGCCTAAGATCTACCTTCTTATCAAGACAAGCAACATAAAAAATTAGATGGTTCATGAGGTGATGTAAACGGTAATAAGAGCCAGATGAAGAGATCGTCTTCTGGAGCTTTGTCACTTATCAAAGTAGCAGTCATTTTCTTTAATATGATTTTAGCATTGTAGGAAGCTTGATATCAACAATATACCAGAAGACACAAAATAAATCCAAGCTCCAGTCAATCGCTTTTTGTGTTGCCAATGGAGAATGGTGGCTTTGTCAGTGGTCGGTTGATTTGGGAAGAAAGGTTTGGCCAATGTTTCCTCTCTCTTCTCCTTCTTTTCATTTAATTCAATTTATCGTGATAAATTATTTCAATTTATATCTTACATATTGTCAAAATATCACGATATATTGGTTTTGTACAGCTCCCTGTAAAACCACTTGTGTACGAGTAGCGGGACTCATTAATTTTACCCCTCTCCTTGAATGAAATTTCGAGGAAATTTCCATAGTCCACAACGCGGTCGGACCTCACGAACTTCCACCATGTTTTATATATTTTCTTTCGGCCTCTGTTGCTTGGCATAGACGAAGCAGCCAGTTTGTTTTCCATACTCCACAAGACCTCACGGACTTCCACCATGTTTTATATATTTCTTTTTGGCCTCTGTTGCTTCGCAATGGCCTCTGTTGCTTGGCATAGACGAAGAAGCCAGTTTGTTTTCCGAGCAGATCAACAATTAATGGCTTCCACCAGCACCCAATTGCAGCAGGACGGAGCTTCTCTCCCTTCTGGGTCTATTTCCTGGAAATACGACGTCTTCTTGAGCTTTAGAGGCACGGACACCCGCAACGGCTTCGTCGACCATCTCTATTCGGCTCTGCATGAGAAGGTCATTTTCACATTCAAGGATGACCCGATGCTCGAGAGAGGTGAATCGATTTCTCCGGCGCTCCTGAAAGCCATCGAAGAGTCGAGGTTCGCCGTGGTGGTTTTCTCCGAGAACTACGCTTCTTCCAAGTGGTGCTTGGAGGAACTCGTTAAGATCCTCGAGTGCCAGAAGAAGAGGGCACTCACCGTTTTGCCTGTATTTTATAAAGTAGATCCCTCGGATTTACGGAAACAAAGAGGGAGCGTTGGAGAAGCATTCGCCCAACACGAGCGAGATTCTACCGAAGAGGAGGAGAAGCAGAAGGTGCAGAGATGGAGGAATGCTCTAACGGAAGCGGCCAACAGTTCTGGGTGGCATTCAGAAACATACGGGTAACAACAACTACCTCTCAACAAGTCAAAATAATTTTTTAAATATTAATTAACTTTGTATTTGTATAATTCATTGTTAAAATATGTCATCGTGTTTAATTCCTTGTTAAAATAGTTAAATTTTAATTCAAAAATTGTCAAAATAGTTATATTATATTTAATGAATTTAGCTTAATACATACCATATTGGATTTGGTAATATCCAAGTGAAATTCAATTATAAATGGATCTTTTGCATTTGGCCCCTATTAGATCTGAATACCAGGTGGTTGTTATTGAGGCTTCAATGTTTGGCCTCAATTCCCCAACAGAGGAGTCCTTTCCCTTCGGATTTAGCATTTTTTATTTGACAGTTCTTTAGTAATTGCAGGTAGTTGGGCTTTTCCTGGATATTAATATTCAATATTAATTCGTTATAATGTGTTACTTCTGCTGCAATTATCTTGCATTAAAGAAAGAAAACTAAAATAAAAGTAAAATTGAACCAAAAGAATTGGATTATATCTAGGTACATATTTTCTCAATCAACATGTTTCTGGGTCACCTAGCTCCGATGCCTCCGTGTAAATTTTGATGAAAATATAATCATATAGTTTGTGGTTACTGGCATTATATTATGATTGAGAATATCTTAACTATGATCTGTCTTTGAGTTCTTAAACTCATCTAATGGACAGGCCTGAAGCAAAGCTTGTCCGAGACATTGCCATTAATATTCTAAATAGACTGGGAGATAATGGTTCAAGCATTCTTGAAGATGTTGTTGGATTGCTTCCTCGTATAGAAGAAGTGATGTCACTATTAGAAATGGGGTTGGATTTGCTTCCTCGTATAGTAGGGATATGTGGAATGGGAGGTATAGGAAAGACTACTATTGCCAAGGCTGTCTATCACCAAATTCGTTCTCAGTTTGTTGGTAGCTGCTACCTTGAAAAAGTCAGAGAAAATTGTGAGAAACGTGGTTTGGAGTCATTGCAAAAATCTCTTCTTCTTGATATCTGCTCGGTCTCAGACAGTGATATAAAAATAAGAAATATTGATTGGCCTGGGCTAATAAGGAACGCGGTAGGGAATAAGAAGGTTCTTGTAGTCATGGATGATGTAGACCATTCAGATCAGCTGGATGCCCTCGTTGGTAGACTTGATTGGTTTGGTCCAGGAAGCAGAATTATAATAACGACCAGAAACAGTCATTTACTTGCCAGATATGGTCCAAGAAGTCATGTCTATAATGTTGAGGGACTAAATGACGAGGAAGCTTTTAAGCTATTTTGTTGTAAAGCATTCTGGAACAACCAACCAACGCCAGGTTTTGAGGATCTTATAAAAAGTGCAGTTGATTACGCTAAAGGAGTTCCACTGGCTCTTGAAGTTTTGGGCCGTTTTCTAATTAGCAGAGAGGTAAACGAATGGCAGAGTGCAATCCATAGATTAGGGCAAGAGCCTAATCGAGATATTCAGAAAGTGCTCAAATTAAGCTATGATGGATTGGGGGATGAGGAGCAACAAATTTTCCTCGACATTGCCTGCTTCTTTAAACGGTATAGCAACGAGTATTCCAAAGTTGTGAATATGCTGGATGGTTGTGGGTTCCAAGCGGTTATTGGAATAAGTGTTCTTAAAGACAGGGCACTTGTAACGATAAGAGACGGTATCCTTACAAGAGGCAAGACAATAGATATGCATGATCTGATACAAGAAATGGGATGGCATATTGTTAATGAAGAATCCCCAAAAGAGCCCGGTAGAAGAAGCAGGTTGTGGAAGTCCAAAGACATCTACGATACACTCACAAAAAAAACTGTAAGTGCAAGTGCTCTCATGTGTTGAATTTGTCAGTTATCTTCTCATCTAAGAGCCTAGATTTGTCCGGTGAGGGGTATCTTTATTTTTTATATTTTTGTTTTTACTCTCAACAATATCTTCTCATGCATGCTTGGCCAAACTTTATTATGTAATTTGACCAACAAAATCTTTGTCTGTTAAATTTTGAATCATCATGTCATCACAAAACTTAAACTAGTACGTAGAAATATATATTTTGAACTTGTATAATATTATTTTTTGCTTCGATAGAATGGAACATATTTAAATAGATTATTTTGCACAACATTCACTTTGTTTGCTTAAGGATGAAAGTTGCGTTTCCCTTTCGTTAAGATTTGGTTTCTTAATGAAAAAAAGATTTGGAGACCATAGATTCGGTTTCTTATTTTTACCGCTTGTTTGGTAGGGGACAGAAGCAGTGGAGACCATAGTTTTGGATTCTCGTGAAATAAAAGAGATATCCTTGAGTCCTGATGCGTTTTCAAAGATGAGCGAATTGCGATTGCTCAAGCTTAGTAATGTTCATCTTCCTAACGGTCTCGACTACCTTTCCAATGATTTACGCCTTCTTGATTGGCATGGATACCCTTTAAAATACCTGCCATCAAATTTTCAACCGGATAGCCTTGTCACAGTAAAACTGTCGCATAGCTGCTTGGAACTTTGGAATGGAAGAATGGTATGAGTAAAATAAATCATATTGAATTTTTTTTACTATATATGCTTGCATTATTGAAATCTTATTTATCCTAAAAAATTGTGTCTATTGATATCAATGGCAGTGTCTAGACAAGTTGAAATACGTTGACCTCAGTTATTCACCATGCATAACTAAGAATATAGATTTTACAGAGGCAGCAAATCTTACGGAATTGATTCTCAAAGGTTGTACGAACTTGGTTGAGATCTCATCCATTGAAGGCATTAAAAGGCTTACGGTCTTAAATTTGGGGGGCTTGAAAAATCTTAAAGTTCTTCCTGCAGGCCGTTGGCTTAAATCCCTTGAAAAACTTTTTCTTCCTGGTTGCTCAAAACTTGAAAATGTTTCTGAAGTCTTAGCGTCTACGGAATGCTTAATTCATCTTGATTTGAATGGGACTTGTGTAGAGGAACTGCGAGTTGAACATCTCAGCAATCTTCAATTTATTAGTCTAGAGGATTGCAAAGAACTTACAAGTCTTCCAAGTGGCATTTGTGGGTTGAAACTTCTTACAAAGTTGAATGTTTCTGGCTGCTCAAAACTTAGCAAGTTGCCCGAGAACCTAGGAGGATTGGAGAGATTGGAATATATTGGTCTGAGGAATTGCAAAGAACTTACAAGTCTTCCAAGTGGCATTTGTGGGTTGAAACTTCTTACACGGTTTGATGTTTCTGGCTGCTCAAAACTTAGCAAGTTGCCCGAGAACCTAGGAGGATTGGAGAGATTGAAATATATTGGTCTGAAGGATTGCAAAGAACTTACAAGTCTTCCAAGTGGCATTTGTGGGTTGAAACTTCTTATAGACTTGAATGTTTCTGGCTGCTCAAAACTTGGCGAGTTGCCCAAGAACCTAGGAGGATTGGAGAGATTGCGGTATCTTGCAGCTGATTTTACCGCTATTAAGCAACCACCATCCTCGATTACACACCTGAAGGAGCTTAGGGATTTGTCATTTAAGGGATGCAAGGGACCACTGTTCTCATCATTTTTTATTCAGAAAGAACCCATGGGTTTTGAGCTACCTGCTCTATCAGGCTTACGCTCTTTGACGGAGCTACATCTCAGGGACTGCAACTTCTCAGAAGGATTTCTCCCAGATGACCTAGGCTCCTTATCCTCGTTGGACTATTTAGACCTTAGTGGTACCAACATTATTAGTTTGCCGACATGCATCAGAGATCTTTCCAAGCTTTGGTACTATCTTGATTTGAGGAATTGCAAAAAGCTTAAAACATTGCCCTATCTCCCGACAAATATCCGTTTCATTTATGCAAGTGGATGCACATCATTAGAAACATTGCTGGATCCGGCTATATTGCCTAGAAATCTTGATGGTGCCTATTTAATTAATTGTCATACACTATTAAAGAATAGGCCCAGCCTCCTCCTTGAACTTCTCAGAAATATTCTTAAGGTCCATATCTCTCTCTCTCTCATATCTTTATTTGTTGTAACAAAATTTACAAGGTTTTGTTGATTCTCTCTCTCTCTCTCTCATGTCTTTATTTGTTGTAACAGAATAAGGAAGAAAGCCACATTGTTGTTCCTGGAAGAGAGATTCCAAAGTATTTCAGGTATCAAAATAATATGGGGCATTATGTTCGAATCCAGGTGATGCCAGATTGGTATGAAAGGCTCAGGGGTATTTTTGTATGTGCTGTTTTTGAAGCAATGGCTCCTTCAATTGATGACAAACGCTATGCATGTGCGGAATGTTATGTGATGTGGAATGATGTTTTACTCTATTCTACGGAAATCATCTTTGGCGACTTCCAATTTCAGTCTGATCACTTATTTTTGCATTACATTCCATCTAAACCAACCTTTCGAGAATATGATTGGGTGGGTGAAATTAGGAGGAGGAGGGCGGAGGAGGTGAATGATTTGAAAAAGAATGAGATCATCTTTTATTTTAGAAGTAGTCCTGATGAAATAGTTGCCCCAGTGAAATGCGGTGTACATCTGGTATATGAGAATGATGAAGAATGGCCAGATCATCCACATTTAAGTATCCAACAAAGCGACCATGATGAGTGTGGGCCAATTGATGAGTATGGGCCAATTGAATGGATGCAAGGTGTTGTATTGAGAAAGAGAAGTCGCCATGACTATGATTACAAGGAAGACACAAGAGAACAATCGAATCCAAAGAGATGGAGATACGATTGTTCTATTTCTCTCATTGAGGGACCCTTGCGCTGGTGGTAGGCTGGAATTTGAACTACCCGATCATCCATGTTTCGAGACCTTTATGATGCCATTATGGCTCTTGTGAATTTGTGAGTTATATTGCTGAGTGTGTTGTTATGTCATTTGTTAATTTATATTTAATACAATTTGTTTTTAGATACAATACAATAATTATACAATCTTTTTGGCATTCTAAATTATTAATATTAAATTCCATAAAATAAATTAAACAATCACTAAATTCACATTATTTTAATACCAGATTTCATAAAACAAAACAATAACAATTTATCACATTTAACTTCATTTATACAAAAAATAATTTTATTGACTAATAATAAATGATAAATAATTAAATTTATCTTTATTAATTATTAATGTTTATAATCATTGTAAAAGAATAAAAAAATATGATATAAAGTGAACTATAATAGTTGGTTCATGGGGTTCTAAACCAAATTCCCCACACCCGAGCACATGGTCGATAATGGTGTGACAACTCTTTCAATTTTATTAAGAAAAGTTTGGATAATTTTACAAAATAAAAATGAACAAAATTGTTTACATATAATATAATAAAAAATGTCATACAATATCAAATAGTTTGGTGCAACATCAAACTATCATTATCAAATATAAAAGAAATAATTTTTTTATTTAATTATAATATAATTCATATTGTCCTAAAAAAATATTTATTATTTCTTAAAAATATTTGATATATATATATATATATATAAAGAGAGAGAAAGATGATAAACATTAAAGTAGATAGTTGAAATAAAGTGTAACACAGGCAATAGTGCAAGTGTGAGGCAACCAGTGTTGGAATTTGATCTAAACTCAAACTTAGAGTGTTTAATTTATTAAATGTTGAGTCTTGTTAGTTTGAATAAGTCTAAACTATTTTACAGATTTTTAGGAATTTGTTTTCAAGGTGTTTTAGTGGGTTAGAGTTGTGCTTTAACAATAGGACCTAATAAGCTATTGTTTAGGAGTAAGTTGAGTCATAAGTCTTTGTATTTTCCTATAAATTGGCCTCGAACTTACATTGTGAAGTAGATTTACAAATTCAATTAAAGGTTTGGTTTTTTTTTTTTTAGCTATTTGCCCTTTAAATTTTAAGTATTTAAATGTGATATAAATATTCTAAATTTGATAATTTCAATGTAATAATGAAAAAAAATATTCGTGTCTTTTCATTATATATGAATTATTATCCGTTATTTATATTTTTATCATATTTTTATATCTCTCGATATACGACAATAATTTTTAAATTTATCAAATATTACTTCTCCACAATTAGGGGTGAGCATTCAATCATTTTGAAAATATCAAAATCGAATAATTAAAATCGTATAAAAGATAAAATCAAGCCGATCGAACAAACCAACAAATCGAGCAAACTAAAATTAGAAAAACTAAACAAATATAAAAAAATTGAACTCATCGAAAAAACTAAACTATTAGTTTTTCTCCCAAACTAAGTAATACTTAAAATATAAAATAAAATTTAATTTTTAACTTGTAGTTTTTCTCCCAAACTAATTTAACTTAATAAGTTGTCGTTTGTAAATTTTTTAAAAGAAACTAGTTTTTACAAATCTAGAGGACTTAAAAGAATTTTTTATTAAATTATTATTATTCACTTTTTATACAACTAATATTGTTTAAAGTAGTATGATATGGTTTTTGAGTTAATTTGGGTTAAAAGAGAACCATTAATTTAATTAATGAATTAAAAAATCATCAATTTTTAAAAAACAAAACAACCCCCGCCAAATATTTAGCATCTTTTGCTCAAGGTTGGTAGAGAAAAGCCACATATTGAGCTAAGGGTTGGTGATTGAATCTCAATTTTCTGATTATTAGATCAAATTTGAGTTTATCGTGATAAACCTAGATTCATTACGTAGAAAGAGAGAGAGAGAAAGAGAGAGATGATAAACACAAGTAGTCTATGTAGATGGAAAAAGAAAGCGATAAGAAAATAAGAATAATAAGAAGAATAAATTAGAGAGATAAAGAAGAATAAGAATAAAAATAAAATATTTGGAAGAGAGAAGAAGAAAAAGAAAAAAATGTTAGGGAGAGAGAAGAAGAAGAAACTAGAGAGAGAGAGAGTGAAACCTTTGCTCTCGAGTTTAGATTTGGGTTTGAAAAAGATAAAGAAAAAAAGAAACAAAAAGAAACAAAAAAGAAGACTCTTTTGTATTTTTTCAAAATGTAAAAAATATTTTCAAAAACCAATCATGTGTAATTCTTCCTTCTTGTTTCTATAGAGTAATTATATATAAAAAAATATGTATGTATTTTAGATTCTAAGTTTATTATGTATGTATTTTAAATTTAATCTATTGACAAAAAATAATATATTTAATTTATATAATCTTTAAAATTACATAAAAATTAATATAATAAATACAAAATAAGTGATGTATTTGATGTATTGAAAGTGAGTCATTGGTTGGTAAAAAGAATATGATTGCAATTAATATAATAAATAGAAACGCGTTTATCTATAAATTTATTATAATTAATTTAAATAATATTTAGAATGAAATTTGGGGGAGATTTCCACAAGAGATTCCTTGGATATTTCCCCGGCGGGGGGGGGGAGCTTAGCATTTTCGCTGGACGGGACGGCCTCCTCGTCTCTGTCCATCCGTAACAACATTAATGGCTTCCACCATATTTTCTTTGAGATTTTTAAAAAATTATTTTTTTTGTCATTTTAAAAAATTATTTTTTAAAATAAAAAACTAGAAAATGTGTTTGTTTTAAAATTTTATAAAATGCTATTTTATGATATTTTATTTAAAAAAATTGATTATTAAATAATAAAATTAATTTTTTAATATAATATTTTATATTAAATATTATTATACATAATATGTATGTGTAATGTACTTAGTAATATACTACACTCTATATATATTTTTAATTATATTATATATATTATATTTTTAAAATTTTAAATAAATATTTAATTTTATTTTTAAATTTAAGGATAATTTTTTCTTCTTTTCTTTTTTTCCTTTTCTTTTACTATTTTCTCCGGCATCTACTTCTTCTCCATCACCGGCAACTATCGTTGGTCAGAGATTCAGACGAACAAAGCCTACCTCAAATCAAGAAGTTTAATATACACAAAAATGAGATAGATTTAACGGATAGATTTTGATAGATTTGATTTTTAATTTACGGACAAACCTCAAAAACGCAGATAATCGCCACCGACCACCGTGACCAGTGGTTTCATAGCCGTTGGCCATCCTAAATTAATCAAAAACATCTTCTTAAAAGGCAATTTTTTTGAATTTATCTCATTTTTTCTGTTTGATTGTTATGAAAAGATTTTTAAATTGCAACATCAACTTATACACTTTTTCCAGTTTTTGAGTTTTTTATGTAACTATTATTTATGATATTTAAATTAAAAATATTATTAATTACAAAACTCATAAAAAAAAGACTATTCTTGCTTATGACATTTTAATAATAGAAGAATTTTAAAATATTATTTATAAATATTTTTATATTATAAATTTAATTTTTATCTCTAATGTGGCTCATCTCTCTAACTTGGTTTTGAATTTGAAGAACGAAAAAATGAGGAGAGATAAATGAAAGGAAGAAAAAATTAGAGAGAAAATAAAATCTTTTATCTGGAATTGTGATTGGGTTTAAAAAAGAAAAAAAAAGTCAAATAGAGAAATAAAAAAATAAGATGCATTTATTTATATTATTACTACTATAATTATAAACAAATCTTATTATTGTTGTTATTTGTCGCCGTCATTTCTTTTTTAATTTTAGTTATTATCATTATTTATTTATTGTAAATGAATCAAAAAATAATAGAGGAGATATGAAAGTGAGATAAAAAGAAGAAAAAAGAGGATAATAAATTTAAATATTTTAATTTTTTTATAAAATTTAGACAATAATTAATTAATAATATGAAAGAAATGGTAACTTAATGTACTCTTTTGTATTTTTTTAAAAACTTATTTAATTAATTCAAATATTTTAATGAAACCACCTATCTCCTTCTAAGGTAGATAGGTAACTATCACAGTCACATTGCAACATCAGTCTTTTCTTCTTAAATATATATGTTTTTCTTAATTTTTGAGTATTTTTCTTAACTATTATTTTAAATTCAAAATATTATTAGTTTCTGCTCCAAATCAATGCCTTCACTTGTCTCTCCTCCTTTTTTTAATTTTTTAATATTAATTTTAAATTAATTTATGATATCAAAATTAATATTATAAATTAATTAAAAATATCTTCTTAAAAGGCCAATTTTTTGAATTTATCTCCTTTGCATTGTTTGATTCCTAGAAAAAGATATTCAAATTACTAAATATACATTTTTAGTAAAAATATAACACAAAATTAAAATAAAAATTAGATAAAAATATGTATAAAATTAAGTGTTATAATAATAGAATATTGTTGCCTATGACATTTTAGTGGTAGAAGAATTTCAAAATATTATTTACAAATTTTTAAATACTATAAATTTAATTTTTATCTCTAATGCGACTTACTTAAATTTAAAATTATAAGCCGCACCAAACAATCAAGAGGGACGCACACCCTCAACAATGATAAAAAAACTAAACATCCATAAAGCAAAACCAAATTCAAGTCAGGTCTATAATTACAGGCTGCCTTGCACTGAGAACCTAATTAGCCTTGAGAAGTGTATTTAACTTTTTTTCTCTCGCGTATTTTCTGAAATTTGGACTTAACTGAAACATAGTCAAAATCCGAGTCCTCGAAAAAAACAAACTTGGACATCTTCTTCTTTGTCACGATTCCCCATGGATGACTGACGACCCACCATATCCTTCTTAGCAATATGCTCCATATCCATTGGAGCGACTCTCCTTGGATAAATCCATACCCACTTTTAGCACATTTATTTTATTGTTAAAATGGAATAAAAAACACCCAAAAATATTGTACAATACCTTGATAAGCCCGAAATGTTGCTGCATTCTCTGCGCGCAATAGACTGCACTACTTGAATGGGAGGTGTTTTTTAACAAAAATAACTAATTAATGTAATTTTTTTAAAAATTACACTATAAACCCATTATCTAATTTAATTGGTAATAATACTATAATTTTCTAAGCATCTGGTGAAATTTTTTACCCAACCAAACCAGCCCAAAACCCTTTTTCATTATCAATTAATTCTTTCTCACTCAAATATCATGACCAGATTTTTATTTTCCTTTAGAAAAATAACCTCCACTTGCCTTGCATTCATTCACATCTATCTATCATACTAATTTGCCCTTCCTTCAAACTAAGCGCCTGACAGCTCATTCCATACGTACAACTCTGTCTCTCACTAATTTTAAAATTCTCACGCAATTCATATCAAATCACATCTCCTTTAATACAATATTTGTTATTACTATTAATTTTTTTTAAATCTTAAGCAGTGGAGTCTAAGTCATGGAGGTCAAGTTTGGACATCAGGTGTTACTTTTTTAGGGGTCTTTCCACTAATAAGAAATCAATATGAGAATGATTAAATTGAACCGAATTGAAAAAAGAATTAAATTCAAGTAAGAGCCAATTAATAAAATTACATTTCTACTTTTGACTAAAGAAATATAAAAATATTAAAAGTATTGTTAGACAGTTTAGTCAAACGCCACATTATATTTAAAGTAATATTTTAAAAATAAATATTTCATATCAACGTCACATCAACATACTATTACTTATAGAATTTGAAAATAGGGGCGGCGATAGAAATTAGTAGGGGATTCCTGAAGACACTTACGCGTCTTCACTTGCCTTAGCCAAAGCTCATGGCTTTCAGTTGTAATGCAATAATTCTATCCTCTTGAATGACTGACTCTACACCATGGCTCCCGGCTGTAATGCAATAATTCTATTCTCTTGAATGATTGTCTGTCTTTGTGAAGTTTCTGGTGCTACTGTCTTCTTATACGTCAAATAATTTTATACTTTTTAAGGTTGGTTACCACATTCACATTGCTCACGAATGACCCGAATTGCTCATGAATAAATTTGATCATTCACAACCCTCTTTTAGGATAATGAGGGATGGTCAGTTATTGTAACATCTTGCATTGAGCAATAGGAAGGACTGAAACAACTTACCCTGATAGACCTACACGAACTTTCAAGGGGGGTCATCCATTCTTGGATTACCCCAGCTCAAGCACGCTTAACTTGGGAGTTCTTTGCCAACGTACTATTACTTACAGAATTTGAAAATAGGGGCGGCGGTACAAATTGGTAGGGGATTCCCGAAGACACTTACGCGTCTTCACTTGCCTTGGCCAAAGCTCATGGCTTTCAGCTGTAATGCAATAATTCTATCCTCTTGAATGACTGACTCCACACCATGGCTTCCGGCTGTAATGCAATAATTCTATTCTCTTGAATGATTGTCTGTCTTTGTGGAGTTTCTGGTGCTACTGCCTTCTTATACGTCAAATAATTTTATACTTTTTAAGGTTGGTTACCACATTCACATTGCTCACGAATGACCCGAATTGCTCATGAATGAATTTGATCATTCACAACCCTCTTTTAGGATAATGAGGGATGGTCAGTTATTGTAACATCTCGCATTGAGCGATAGGAAGGACTGGAACAACTTATCCTGATGGACCTACAAGAACTTTCCAGGAGGGTCATCCATCCTTGGATTACCCCAGGTCAAGCATGCTTAACTTGGGAGTTCTTTGCCAACGTACTATTACTTACAGAATTTGAAAATAGGGGCGGCGGTAGAAATTGGTAGGGGATTCCCGAAGACACTTACGCGTCTTCACTTGCCTTGCCAAAGCTCATGGCTTTCAGCTGTAATGCAATAATTCTATCCTCTTGAATGACTGACTCCACACCATGAATTCCGGCTGTAATGCAATAATTCTATTCTCTTGAATGATTGTCTGTCTTTGTGGAGTTTCTGGTGCTACTGCCTTCTTATACGTCAAATAATTTTATACTTTTTAAGGTTGGTTACCACATTCACATTGCTCACGAATGACCCGAATTGCTCATGAATGAATTTGATCATTCACAACCCTCTTTTAGGATAATGAGGGATGGTCAGTTATTGTAACATCTTGCATTGAGCGATAGGAAGGACTGAAACAACTTACTCTGATAGACCTACACGAACTTTCAAGGGGGGTCATCCATTCTTGGATTACCCCAGCTCAAGCACGCTTAACTTGGGAGTTCTTTGCCAACGTACTATTACTTACAGAATTTGAAAATAGGGGCGGCGGTACAAATTGGTAGGGGATTCCCGAAGACACTTACGCGTCTTCACTTGCCTTGGCCAAAGCTCATGGCTTTCAGCTGTAATGCAATAATTCTATCCTCTTGAATGACTGACTCCACACCATGGCTTCCGGCTGTAATGAAATAATTCTATTCTCTTGAATGATTGTCTGTCTTTGTGGAGTTTCTGGTGCTACTGCCTTCTTATACGTCAAATAATTTTATACTTTTTAAGGTTGGTTACCACATTCACATTGCTCACGAATGACCCGAATTGCTCATGAATGAATTTGATTATTCACAACCCTCTTTTAGGATAATGAGGGATGGTCAGTTATTGTAACATCTCGCATTGAGCGATAGGAAGGACTGGAACAACTTACCCTGATGGACCTACAAGAACTTTACAGGAGGGTCATCCATCCTTGGATTACCCCAGGTCAAGCATGCTTAACTTGGGAGTTCTTTGCCAACGTACTATTACTTACATAATTTGAAAATAGGGGCGGCGGTAGAAATTGGTAGGGGATTCCCGAAGACACTTACGCGTCTTCACTTTCCTTGGCCAAAGCTCATGGCTTTCAGCTGTAATGCAATAATTCTATCCTCTTGAATGACTGACTCCACACCATGAATTCCGGCTGTAATGCAATAATTCTATTCTCTTGAATGATTGTCTGTCTTTGTGGAGTTTCTGGTGCTACTGCCTTCTTATACGTCAAATAATTTTATACTTTTTAAGGTTAGTTACCACATTCACATTGCTCACGAATGACCCGAATTGCTCATGAATGAATTTGATTATTCACAACCCTCTTTTAGGATAATGAGGGATGGTCAGTTATTGTAACATCTCGCATTGAGCGATAGGAAGGACTAGAACAACTTACCCTGATGGACCTACAAGAACTTTCCAGGAGGGTCATCCATCCTTGGATTACCCAAGGTCAAGCATGCTTAACTTGGGAGTTCTTTGCCAACGTACTATTACTTACAGAATTTGAAAATAGGGGCGACGGTAGAAATTGGTAGGGGATTCCCGATGACACTTACGCGTCTTCACTTGCCTTGGCCAAAGCTCATGGCTTTCAGCTGTAATGCAATAATTCTATCCTCTTGAATGACTGACTCCACACCATGGCTTCCGGCTGTAATGCAATAATTCTATTCTCTTGAATGATTGTCTGTCTTTGTGGAGTTTCTGGTGCTACTGCCTTCTTATACGTCAAATAATTTTATACTTTTTAAGGTTGGTTACCACATTCACATTGCTCACGAATGACCCGAATTGCTCATGAATGAATTCGATTATTCACAACCCTCTTTTAGGATAATGAGGGATGGTCAGTTATTGTAACATCTCGCATTGAGCGATAGGAAGGACTGGAACAACTTACCCTGATGGACCTACAAGAACTTTCCAGGAGGGTCATCCATCCTTGGATTACGCCAGGTCAAGCATGCTTAACTTGGGAGTTCTTTGCCAACGTACTATTACTTACAGAATTTGAAAATAGGGGCGGCGGTAGAAATTGGTAGGGGATTCCCGAAGGCACTTACGCGTCTTCACTTGCCTTGGCCAAAGCTCATGGCTTTCAGCTGTAATGCAATAATTCTATCCTCTTGAATGACTGACTCCACACCATGGCTTCCGGCTGTAATGCAATAATTCTATTCTCTTGAATGATTGTCTGTCTTTGTGGAGTTTCTGGTGCTACTGCCTTTTTTTACGTCAAATAATTTTATACTTTTTAAGGTTGGATACCACATTCACATTGCTCACGAATGACCCGAATTGCTCATGAATGAAGTTGATTATTCACAATCCTCTTTTAGGATAATGAGGGATGGTCAGTTATTGTAAGATCTCGCATTGAGCGATAGGAAGGACTGGAACAACTTACCCTGATGGACCTACAAGAACTTTCCAGGAGGGTCATCCATCCGTGGATTACGCTAGGTCAAGCATGCTTAACTTGGGAGTTCTTTGCCAACGTACTATTACTTACAGAATTTGAAAATAGGGGCGGCGGTAGAAATTGGTAGGGGATTCCCGAAGACACTTACGCGTCTTCACTTGCCTTGGCCAAAGCTCATGGCTTTCAGCTGTAATGCAACAATTCTATCCTCTTGAATGACTGACTCCACACCATCGCTTCCGGCTGTAATGCAATAATTCTATTCTCTTGAATGATTGTCTGTCTTTGTGGAGTTTCTGGTGCTACTGCCTTCTTATACGTCAAATAATTTTATACTTTTTAAGGTTGGTTACCACATTCACATTGCTCACGAATGACCCGAATTGCTCATGAATGAATTTGATTATTCACAACCCTCTTTTAGGATAATGAGGGATGGTCAGTTATTGTAACATCTCGCATTGAGCGATAGGAAGGACTGGAACAACTTACCCTGATGGACCTACAAGAACTTTCCAGGAGGGTCATCCATCCTTGGATTACGCCAGGTCAAGCATGCTTAACTTGGGAGTTCTTTGCCAACGTATTATTACTTACAGAATTTGAAAATAGGGGCGGCGGTAGAAATTGGTAGGGGATTCCCGAAGGCACTTACGCGTCTTCACTTGCCTTGGCCAAAGCTCATGGCTTTCAGCTGTAATGCAATAATTCTATCCTCTTGAATGACTGACTCCACACCATGGCTTCCGACTGTAATGCAATAATTCTATTCTCTTGAATGATTGTCTGTCTTTGTGGAGTTTCTGGTGCTACTGCCTTCTTATACGTCAAATAATTTTATACTTTTTAAGGTTGGATACCACATTCACATTGCTCACGAATGACCCGAATTGCTCATGAATGAAGTTGATTATTCACAATCCTCTTTTAGGATAATGAGGGATGGTCAGTTATTGTAAGATCTCGCATTGAGCGATAGGAAGGACTGGAACAACTTACCCTGATGGACCTACAAGAACTTTCCAGGAGGGTCATCCATCCTTGGATAAACCCAGGTCAAGCAAGCTTAACTTGGGAGTTCTTTGCCAATGTACTATTACTTACAGAATTTGAAAATAGGGGCGGCGGTAGAAATTGGTAGGGGATTCCCGAAGGCACTTACGCGTCTTCACTTGCCTTGGCCAAAGCTCATGGCTTTCAGCTGTAATGCAATAATT
The DNA here is from genome assembly GCA_036245055.1 of Diospyros kaki. Taxonomy (NCBI): domain Eukaryota; kingdom Viridiplantae; phylum Streptophyta; class Magnoliopsida; order Ericales; family Ebenaceae; genus Diospyros; species Diospyros kaki. Next base: position 41,648,901 of record BSEG01000016.1, read on the forward strand.
CTATCCTCTTGAATGACTGACTCCACACCATGGCTTCCGGCTGTAATGCAATAATTCTATTCTCTTGAATGATTGTCTGTCTTTGTGGAGTTTCTGGTGCTACTGCCTTTTTTTACGTCAAATAATTTTATACTTTTTAAGGTTGGATACCACATTCACATTGCTCACGAATGACCCGAATTGCTCATGAATGAAGTTGATTATTCACAATCCTCTTTTAGGATAATGAGGGATGGTCAGTTATTGTAAGATCTCGCATTGAGCGATAGGAAGGACTGGAACAACTTACCCTGATGGACCTACAAGAACTTTCCAGGAGGGTCATCCATCCGTGGATTACGCTAGGTCAAGCATGCTTAACTTGGGAGTTCTTTGCCAACGTACTATTACTTACAGAATTTGAAAATAGGGGCGGCGGTAGAAATTGGTAGGGGATTCCCGAAGACACTTACGCGTCTTCACTTGCCTTGGCCAAAGCTCATGGCTTTCAGCTGTAATGCAATAATTCTATCCTCTTGAATGACTGACTCCACACCATCGCTTCCGGCTGTAATGCAATAATTCTATTCTCTTGAATGATTGTCTGTCTTTGTGGAGTTTCTGGTGCTACTGCCTTCTTATACGTCAAATAATTTTATACTTTTTAAGGTTGGTTTCCACATTCACATTGCTCACGAATGACCCGAATTGCTCATGAATGAATTTGATTATTCACAACCCTCTTTTAGGATAATGAGGGATGGTCAGTTATTGTAACATCTCGCATTGAGCGATAGGAAGGACTGGAACAACTTACCCTGATGGACCTACAAGAACTTTCCAGGAGGGTCATCCATCCTTGGATTACGCCAGGTCAAGCATGCTTAACTTGGGAGTTCTTTGCCAACGTATTATTACTTACAGAATTTGAAAATAGGGGCGGCGGTAGAAATTGGTAGGGGATTCCCGAAGGCACTTACGCGTCTTCACTTGCCTTGGCCAAAGCTCATGGCTTTCAGCTGTAATGCAATAATTCTATCCTCTTGAATGACTGACTCCACACCATGGCTTCCGGCTGTAATGCAATAATTCTATTCTCTTGAATGATTGTCTGTCTTTGTGGAGTTTCTGGTGCTACTGCCTTCTTATACGTCAAATAATTTTATACTTTTTAAGGTTGGATACCACATTCACATTGCTCACGAATGACCCGAATTGCTCATGAATGAAGTTGATTATTCACAATCCTCTTTTAGGATAATGAGGGATGGTCAGTTATTGTAAGATCTCGCATTGAGCGATAGGAAGGACTGGAACAACTTACCCTGATGGACCTACAAGAACTTTCCAGGAGGGTCATCCATCCTTGGATAAACCCAGGTCAAGCAAGCTTAACTTGGGAGTTCTTTGCCAACGTACTATTACTTACAGAATTTGAAAATAGGGGCGGCGGTAGAAATTGGTAGGGGATTCCCGAAGACACTTACGCGTCTTCACTTGCCTTGGCCAAAGCTCATGGCTTTCAGCTGTAATGCAATAATTCTATCCTCTTGAATGACTGACTCCACACCATGAATTCCGGCTGTAATGCAATAATTCTATTCTCTTGAATGATTGTCTGTCTTTGTGGAGTTTCTGGTGCTACTGCCTTCTTATACGTCAAATAATTTTATACTTTTTAAGGTTGGTTACCACATTCACATTGCTCACGAATGACCCGAATTGCTCATTAATGAATTTGATTATTCACAACCCTCTTTTAGGATAATGAGGGATGGTCAGTTATTGTAACATCTCGCATTGAGCGATAGGAAGGACTGGAACAACTTACCCTGATGGACCTACAAGAACTTTCCAGGAGGGTCATCCATCCTTGGATTACGCCAGGTCAAGCATGCTTAACTTGGGAGTTCTTTGCCAACGTACTATTACTTACAGAATTTGAAAATAGGGGCGGCGGTAGAAATTGGTAGGGGATTCCCGTAGACACTTACGCGTCTTCACTTGCCTTGCCAAAGCTCATGGCTTTCAGCTGTAATGCAATAATTCTATCCTCTTGAATGACTGACTCCACACCATGAATTCCGGCTGTAATGCAATAATTCTATTCTCTTGAATGATTGTCTGTCTTTGTGGAGTTTCTGGTGCTACTGCCTTCTTATACGTCAAAAAATTTTATACTTTTTAAGGTTGGTTACCACATTCACATTGCTCACGAATGACCCGAATTGCTCATGAATGAATTTGATCATTCACAACCCTCTTTTAGGATAATGAGGGATGGTCAGTTATTGTAACATCTTGCATTGAGCGATAGGAAGGACTGAAACAACTTACCCTGATAGACCTACACGAACTTTCAAGGGGGGTCATCCATTCTTGGATTACCCCAGCTCAAGCACGCTTAACTTGGGAGTTCTTTGCCAACGTACTATTACTTACAGAATTTGAAAATAGGGGCGGCGGTAGAAATTGGTAGGGGATTCCCGAAGACACTTACGCGTCTTCACTTGCCTTGGCCAAAGCTCATGGCTTTCAGCTGTAATGCAATAATTCTAACCTCTTGAATGACTGACTCCACACCATGGCTTCCGGCTGTAATGCAATAATTCTATTCTCTTGAATGATTGTCTGTCTTTGTGGAGTTTCTGGTGCTACTGCCTTCTTATACGTCAAATAATTTTATACTTTTTAAGGTTGGTTACCACATTCACATTGCTCACGAATGACCCGATTGCTCATGAATGAATTTGATTATTCACAATCCTCTTTTAGGATAATGAGGGATGGTCAGTTATTGTAACATCTCGCATTGAGCGATAGGAAGGACTGGAACAACTTACCCTGATGGACCTACAAGAACTTTCCAGGAGGGTCATCCATCCTTGGATTACCCCAGGTCAAGCATGCTTAACTTGGGAGTTCTTTGCCAACGTACTATTACTTACAGAATTTGAAAATAGGGGCGGCGGTAGAAATTGGTAGGGGATTCCCGAAGACACTTACGCGTCTTCACTTGCCTTGGCCAAAGCTCATGGCTTTCAGCTGTAATGCAATAATTCTATCCTCTTGAATGACTGACTCCACACCATGAATTCCGGCTGTAATGCAATAATTCTATTCTCTTGAATGATTGTCTGTCTTTGTGGAGTTTCTGGTGCTACTGCCTTCTTATACGTCAAATAATTTTATACTTTTTAAGGTTGGTTACCACATTCACATTGCTCACGAATGACCCGAATTGCTCATGAATGAATTTGATTATTCACAACCCTCTTTTAGGATAATGAGGGATGGTCAGTTATTGTAACATCTCGCATTGAGCGATAGGAAGGACTGGAACAACTTACCCTGATGGACCTACAAGAACTTTCCAGGAGGGTCATCCATCCTTGGATTACCCAAGGTCAAGCATGCTTAACTTGGGAGTTCTTTGCCAAGGTACTATTACTTACAGAATTTGAAAATAGGGGCGACGGTAGAAATTGGTAGGGGATTCCCGAAGACACTTACGCGTCCTCACTTGCCTTGGCCAAAGCTCATGGCTTTCAGCTGTAATGCAATAATTCTATCCTCTTGAATGACTGACTCCACACCATGGCTTCCGGCTGTAATGCAATAATTCTATTCTCTTGAATGATTGTCTGTCTTTGTGGAGTTTCTGGTGCTACTGCCTTCTTATACGTCAAATAATTTTATACTTTTTAAGGTTGGTTACCACATTCACATTGCTCACGAATGACCCGAATTGCTCATGAATGAATTTGATTATTCACAACCCTCTTTTAGGATAATGAGGGATGGTCAGTTATTGTAACATCTCGCATTGAGCGATAGGAAGGACTGGAACAACTTACCCTGATGGACCTACAAGAACTTTCCAGGAGGGTCATCCATCCTTGGATTACCCAAGGTCAAGCATGCTTAACTTGGGAGTTCTTTGCCAAGGTACTATTACTTACAGAATTTGAAAATAGGGGCGACGGTAGAAATTGGTAGGGGATTCCCGAAGACACTTACGCGTCCTCACTTGCCTTGGCCAAAGCTCATGGCTTTCAGCTGTAATGCAATAATTCTATCCTCTTGAATGACTGACTCCACACCATGGCTTCCGGCTGTAATGCAATAATTCTATTCTCTTGAATGATTGTCTGTCTTTGTGGAGTTTCTGGTGCTACTGCCTTCTTATACGTCAAATAATTTTATACTTTTTAAGGTTGGTTACCACATTCACATTGCTCACGAATGACCCGAATTGCTCATGAATGAATTTGATTATTCACAACCCTCTTTTAGGATAATGAGGGATGGTCAGTTATTGTAACATCTCGCATTGAGCGATAGGAAGGACTGGAACAACTTACCCTGATGGACCTACAAGAACTTTCCAGGAGGGTCATCCATCCTTGGATTACGCCAGGTCAAGCATGCTTAACTTGGGAGTTCTTTGCCAACGTACTATTACTTACAGAATTTGAAAATAGGGGCGGCGGTAGAAATTGGTAGGGGATTCCCGAAGGCACTTACGCGTCTTCACTTGCCTTGGCCAAAGCTCATGGCTTTCAGCTGTAATGCAATAATTCTATCCTCTTGAATGAATGACTCCACACCATGGCTTCCGGCTGTAATGCAATAATTCTATTCTCTTGAATGATTGTCTGTCTTTGTGGAGTTTCTGGTGCTACTGCCTTCTTTTACGTCAAATAATTTTATACTTTTTAAGGTTGGATACCACATTCACATTGCTCACGAATGACCCGAATTGCTCATGAATGAAGTTGATTATTCACAATCCTCTTTTAGGATAATGAGGGATGGTCAGTTATTGTAAGATCTCGCATTGAGCGATAGGAAGGACTGGAACAACTTACCCTGATGGACCTACAAGAACTTTCCAGGAGGGTCATCCATCCTTGGATTACGCCAGGTCAAGCATGCTTAACTTGGGAGTTCTTTGCCAACGTACTATTACTTATAGAATTTGAAAATAGGGGCGGCGGTAGAAATTGGTAGGGGATTCCCGAAGACACTTACGCGTCTTCACTTGCCTTGGCCAAAGCTCATGGCTTTCAGCTGTAATGCAATAATTCTATCCTCTTGAATGACTGACTCCACACCATGAATTTCGGCTGTAATGCAATAATTCTATTCTCTTGAATGATTGTCTGTCTTTGTGGAGTTTCTGGTGCTACTGCCTTCTTATACGTCAAATAATTTTATACTTTTTAAGGTTGGTTACCACATTCACATTGCTCACGAATGACCCGAATTGCTCATGAATGAATTTGATCATTCACAACCCTCTTTTAGGATAATGAGGGATGGTCAGTTATTGTAACATCTTGCATTGAGCGATAGGAAGGACTGAAACAACTTACTCTGATAGACCTACACGAACTTTCAAGGGGGGTCATCCTTTCTTGGATTACCCCAGCTCAAGCACGCTTAACTTGGGAGTTCTTTGCCAACGTACTATTACTTACAGAATTTGAAAATAGGGGCGGCGGTACAAATTGGTAGGGGATTCCCGAAGACACTTACGCGTCTTCACTTGCCTTGGCCAAAGCTCATGGCTTTCAGCTGTAATGCAATAATTCTATCCTCTTGAATGACTGACTCCACACCATGGCTTCCGGCTGTAATGCAATAATTCTATTCTCTTGAATGATTGTCTGTCTTTGTGGAGTTTCTGGTGCTACTGCCTTCTTATACGTCAAATAATTTTATACTTTTTAAGGTTGGTTACCACATTCACATTGCTCACGAATGACCCGAATTGCTCATGAATGAATTTGATTATTCACAACCCTCTTTTAGGATAATGAGGGATGGTCAGTTATTGTAACATCTCGCATTGAGCGATAGGAAGGACTGGAACAACTTACCCTGATGGACCTACAAGAACTTTCCAGGAGGGTCATCCATCCTTGGATTACCCCAGGTCAAGCATGCTTAACTTGGGAGTTCTTTGCCAACGTACTATTACTTACAGAATTTGAAAATAGGGGCGGCGGTAGAAATTGGTAGGGGATTCCCGAAGACACTTACGCGTCTTCACTTGCCTTGGCCAAAGCTCATGGCTTTCAGCTGTAATGCAATAATTCTATCCTCTTGAATGACTGACTCCACACCATGAATTCCGGCTGTAATGCAATAATTCTATTCTCTTGAATGATTGTCTGTCTTTGTGGAGTTTCTGGTGCTACTGCCTTCTTATACGTCAAATAATTTTATACTTTTTAAGGTTAGTTACCACATTCACATTGCTCACGAATGACCCGAATTGCTCATGAATGAATTTGATTATTCACAACCCTCTTTTAGGATAATGAGGGATGGTCAGTTATTGTAACATCTCGCATTGAGCGATAGGAAGGACTGGAACAACTTACCCTGATGGACCTACAAGAACTTTCCAGGAGGGTCATCCATCCTTGGATTACCCAAGGTCAAGCATGCTTAACTTGGGAGTTCTTTGCCAAGGTACTATTACTTACAGAATTTGAAAATAGGGGCGACGGTAGAAATTGGTAGGGGATTCCCGAAGACACTTACGCGTCTTCACTTGCCTTGGCCAAAGCTCATGGCTTTCAGCTGTAATGCAATAATTCTATCCTCTTGAATGACTGACTCCACACCATGGCTTCCGGCTGTAATGCAATAATTCTATTCTCTTGAATGATTGTCTGTCTTTGTGGAGTTTCTGGTGCTACTGCCTTCTTATACGTCAAATAATTTTATACTTTTTAAGGTTGGTTACCACATTCACATTGCTCACGAATGACCCGAATTGCTCATGAATGAATTTGATTATTCACAACCCTCTTTTAGGATAATGAGGGATGGTCAGTTATTGTAACATCTCGCATTGAGCGATAGGAAGGACTGGAACAACTTACCCTGATGGACCTACAAGAACTTTCCAGGAGGGTCATCCATCCTTGGATTACGCCAGGTCAAGCATGCTTAACTTGGGAGTTCTTTGCCGACGTACTATTACTTACAGAATTTGAAAATAGGGGCGGCGGTAGAAATTGGTAGGGGATTCCCGAAGGCACTTACGCGTCTTCACTTGCCTTGGCCAAAGCTCATGGCTTTCAGCTGTAATGCAATAATTTTATCCTCTTGAATGACTGACTCCACACCATGGCTTCCGGCTGTAATGCAATAATTCTATTCTCTTGAATGATTGTCTGTCTTTGTGGAGTTTCTGGTGCTACTGCCTTCTTTTACGTCAAATAATTTTATACTTTTTAAGGTTGGTTACCACATTCACATTGCTCACGAATGACCCGAATTGCTCATGAATGAATTTGATTATTCACAACCCTCTTTTAGGATAATGAGGGATGGTCAGTTATTGTAACATCTCGCATTGAGCGATAGGAAGGACTGGAACAACTTATCCTGATGGACCTACAAGAACTTTCCAGGAGGGTCATCCATCCTTGGATTACGCCAGGTCAAGCATGCTTAACTTGGGAGTTCTTTGCCAACGTACTATTACTTACAGAATTTGAAAATAGGGGCAGCGGTAGAAATTGGTAGGGGATTCCCGAAGGCACTTACGCGTCTTCACTTGCCTTGGCCAAAGCTCATGGCTTTCAGCTGTAATGCAATAATTCTATCCTCTTGAATGACTGACTCCACACCATGGCTTCCGGCTGTAATGTAATAATTCTATTCTCTTGAATGATTGTCTGTCTTTGTGGAGTTTCTGGTGCTACTGCCTTCTTTTACGTCAAATAATTTTATACTTTTTAAGGTTGGATACCACATTCACATTGCTCACGAATGACCCGAATTGCTCATGAATGAAGTTGATTATTCACAATCCTCTTTTAGGATAATGAGGGATGGTCAGTTATTGTAAGATCTCGCATTGAGCGATAGGAAGGACTGGAACAACTTACCCTGATGGACCTACAAGAACTTTCCAGGAGGGTCATCCATCCTTGGATTACGCCAGGTCAAGCATGCTTAACTTGGGAGTTCTTTGCCAACGTACTATTACTTATAGAATTTGAAAATAGGGGCGGCGGTAGAAATTGGTAGGGGATTCCCGAAGACACTTACGCGTCTTCACTTGCCTTGGCCAAAGCTCATGGCTTTCAGCTGTAATGCAATAATTCTATCCTCTTGAATGACTGACTCCACACCATGGCTTCCGGCTGTAATGCAATAATTCTATTCTCTTGAATGATTGTCTGTCTTTGTGGAGTTTCTGGTGCTATTGCCTTCTTATACGTCAAATAATTTTATACTTTTTAAGGTTGGTTACCACATTCACATTGCTCACGAATGACCCGAATTGCTCATGAATGAATTTGATTATTCACAACCCTCTTTTAGGATAATGAGGGATGGTCAGTTATTGTAACATCTCGCATTGAGCGATAGGAAGGACTGGAACAACTTACCCTGATGGACCTACAAGAACTTTCCAGGAGGGTCATCCATCCTTGGATTACGCCAGGTCAAGCATGCTTAACTTGGGAGTTCTTTGCCAACGTACTATTACTTACAGAATTTGAAAATAGGGGCGGCGGTAGAAATTGGTAGGGGATTCCCGAAGGCACTTACGCGTCTTCACTTGCCTTGGCCAAAGCTCATGGCTTTCAGCTGTAATGCAATAATTCTATCCTCTTGAATGACTGACTCCACACCATGGCTTCCGGCTGTAATGCAATAATTCTATTCTCTTGAATGATTGTCTGTCTTTGTGGAGTTTCTGGTGCTACTGCCTTCTTATACGTCAAATAATTTTATACTTTTTAAGGTTGGTTACCACATTCACATTGCTCACGAATGACCCGAATTGCTCATGAATGAATTTGATTATTCACAACCCTCTTTTAGGATAATGAGGGATGGTCAGTTATTGTAACATCTCGCATTGAGCGATAGGAAGGACTGGAACAACTTACCCTGATGGACCTACAAGAACTTTCCAGGAGGGTCATCCATCCTTGGATTACGCCAGGTCAAGCATGCTTAACTTGGGAGTTCTTTGCCAACGTACTATTACTTACAGAATTTGAAAATAGGGGCGGCGGTAGAAATTGGTAGGGGATTCCCGAAGGCACTTACGCGTCTTCACTTGCCTTGGCCAAAGCTCATGGCTTTCAGCTGTAATGCAATAATTCTATCCTCTTGAATGAATGACTCCACACCATGGCTTCCGGCTGTAATGCAATAATTCTATTCTCTTGAATGATTGTCTGTCTTTGTGGAGTTTCTGGTGCTACTGCCTTCTTTTACGTCAAATAATTTTATACTTTTTAAGGTTGGATACCACATTCACATTGCTCACGAATGACCCGAATTGCTCATGAATGAAGTTGATTATTCACAATCCTCTTTTAGGATAATGAGGGATGGTCAGTTATTGTAAGATCTCGCATTGAGCGATAGGAAGGACTGGAACAACTTACCCTGATGGACCTACAAGAACTTTCCAGGAGGGTCATCCATCCTTGGATTACGCCAGGTCAAGCATGCTTAACTTGGGAGTTCTTTGCCAACGTACTATTACTTATAGAATTTGAAAATAGGGGCGGCGGTAGAAATTGGTAGGGGATTCCCGAAGACACTTACGCGTCTTCACTTGCCTTGGCCAAAGCTCATGGCTTTCAGCTGTAATGCAATAATTCTATCCTCTTGAATGACTGACTCCACACCATGAATTTCGGCTGTAATGCAATAATTCTATTCTCTTGAATGATTGTCTGTCTTTGTGGAGTTTCTGGTGCTACTGCCTTCTTATACGTCAAATAATTTTATACTTTTTAAGGTTGGTTACCACATTCACATTGCTCACGAATGACCCGAATTGCTCATGAATGAATTTGATCATTCACAACCCTCTTTTAGGATAATGAGGGATGGTCAGTTATTGTAACATCTTGCATTGAGCGATAGGAAGGACTGAAACAACTTACTCTGATAGACCTACACGAACTTTCAAGGGGGGTCATCCTTTCTTGGATTACCCCAGCTCAAGCACGCTTAACTTGGGAGTTCTTTGCCAACGTACTATTACTTACAGAATTTGAAAATAGGGGCGGCGGTACAAATTGGTAGGGGATTCCCGAAGACACTTACGCGTCTTCACTTGCCTTGGCCAAAGCTCATGGCTTTCAGCTGTAATGCAATAATTCTATCCTCTTGAATGACTGACTCCACACCATGGCTTCCGGCTGTAATGCAATAATTCTATTCTCTTGAATGATTGTCTGTCTTTGTGGAGTTTCTGGTGCTATTGCCTTCTTATACGTCAAATAATTTTATACTTTTTAAGGTTGGTTACCACATTCACATTGCTCACGAATGACCCGAATTGCTCATGAATGAATTTGATTATTCACAACCCTCTTTTAGGATAATGAGGGATGGTCAGTTATTGTAACATCTCGCATTGAGCGATAGGAAGGACTGGAACAACTTACCCTGATGGACCTACAAGAACTTTCCAGGAGGGTCATCCATCCTTGGATTACGCCAGGTCAAGCATGCTTAACTTGGGAGTTCTTTGCCAACGTACTATTACTTACAGAATTTGAAAATAGGGGCGGCGGTAGAAATTGGTAGGGGATTCCCGAAGGCACTTACGCGTCTTCACTTGCCTTGGCCAAAGCTCATGGCTTTCAGCTGTAATGCAATAATTCTATCCTCTTGAATGACTGACTCCACACCATGGCTTCCGGCTGTAATGCAATAATTCTATTCTCTTGAATGATTGTCTGTCTTTGTGGAGTTTCTGGTGCTACTGCCTTCTTATACGTCAAATAATTTTATACTTTTTAAGGTTGGTTACCACATTCACATTGCTCACGAATGACCCGAATTGCTCATGAATGAATTTGATTATTCACAACCCTCTTTTAGGATAATGAGGGATGGTCAGTTATTGTAACATCTCGCATTGAGCGATAGGAAGGACTGGAACAACTTACCCTGATGGACCTACAAGAACTTTCCAGGAGGGTCATCCATCCTTGGATTACGCCAGGTCAAGCATGCTTAACTTGGGAGTTCTTTGCCAACGTACTATTACTTACAGAATTTGAAAATAGGGGCGGCGGTAGAAATTGGTAGGGGATTCCCGAAGGCACTTACGCGTCTTCACTTGCCTTGGCCAAAGCTCATGGCTTTCAGCTGTAATGCAATAATTCTATCCTCTTGAATGAATGACTCCACACCATGGCTTCCGGCTGTAATGCAATAATTCTATTCTCTTGAATGATTGTCTGTCTTTGTGGAGTTTCTGGTGCTACTGCCTTCTTTTACGTCAAATAATTTTATACTTTTTAAGGTTGGATACCACATTCACATTGCTCACGAATGACCCGAATTGCTCATGAATGAAGTTGATTATTCACAATCCTCTTTTAGGATAATGAGGGATGGTCAGTTATTGTAAGATCTCGCATTGAGCGATAGGAAGGACTGGAACAACTTACCCTGATGGACCTACAAGAACTTTCCAGGAGGGTCATCCATCCTTGGATTACGCCAGGTCAAGCATGCTTAACTTGGGAGTTCTTTGCCAACGTACTATTACTTATAGAATTTGAAAATAGGGGCGGCGGTAGAAATTGGTAGGGGATTCCCGAAGACACTTACGCGTCTTCACTTGCCTTGGCCAAAGCTCATGGCTTTCAGCTGTAATGCAATAATTCTATCCTCTTGAATGACTGACTCCACACCATGAATTTCGGCTGTAATGCAATAATTCTATTCTCTTGAATGATTGTCTGTCTTTGTGGAGTTTCTGGTGCTACTGCCTTCTTATACGTCAAATAATTTTATACTTTTTAAGGTTGGTTACCACATTCACATTGCTCACGAATGACCCGAATTGCTCATGAATGAATTTGATCATTCACAACCCTCTTTTAGGATAATGAGGGATGGTCAGTTATTGTAACATCTTGCATTGAGCGATAGGAAGGACTGAAACAACTTACTCTGATAGACCTACACGAACTTTCAAGGGGGGTCATCCTTTCTTGGATTACCCCAGCTCAAGCACGCTTAACTTGGGAGTTCTTTGCCAACGTACTATTACTTACAGAATTTGAAAATAGGGGCGGCGGTACAAATTGGTAGGGGATTCCCGAAGACACTTACGCGTCTTCACTTGCCTTGGCCAAAGCTCATGGCTTTCAGCTGTAATGCAATAATTCTATCCTCTTGAATGACTGACTCCACACCATGGCTTCCGGCTGTAATGCAATAATTCTATTCTCTTGAATGATTGTCTGTCTTTGTGGAGTTTCTGGTGCTACTGCCTTCTTATACGTCAAATAATTTTATACTTTTTAAGGTTGGTTACCACATTCACATTGCTCACGAATGACCCGAATTGCTCATGAATGAATTTGATTATTCACAACCCTCTTTTAGGATAATGAGGGATGGTCAGTTATTGTAACATCTCGCATTGAGCGATAGGAAGGACTGGAACAACTTACCCTGATGGACCTACAAGAACTTTCCAGGAGGGTCATCCATCCTTGGATTACCCCAGGTCAAGCATGCTTAACTTGGGAGTTCTTTGCCAACGTACTATTACTTACAGAATTTGAAAATAGGGGCGGCGGTAGAAATTGGTAGGGGATTCCCGAAGACACTTACGCGTCTTCACTTGCCTTGGCCAAAGCTCATGGCTTTCAGCTGTAATGCAATAATTCTATCCTCTTGAATGACTGACTCCACACCATGAATTCCGGCTGTAATGCAATAATTCTATTCTCTTGAATGATTGTCTGTCTTTGTGGAGTTTCTGGTGCTACTGCCTTCTTATACGTCAAATAATTTTATACTTTTTAAGGTTAGTTACAACATTCACATTGCTCACGAATGACCCGAATTGCTCATGAATGAATTTGATTATTCACAACCCTCTTTTAGGATAATGAGGGATGGTCAGTTATTGTAACATCTCGCATTGAGCGATAGGAAGGACTGGAACAACTTACCCTGATGGACCTACAAGAACTTTCCAGGAGGGTCATCCATCCTTGGATTACCCAAGGTCAAGCATGCTTAACTTGGGAGTTCTTTGCCAAGGTACTATTACTTACAGAATTTGAAAATAGGGGCGACGGTAGAAATTGGTAGGGGATTCCCGAAGACACTTACGCGTCTTCACTTGCCTTGGCCAAAGCTCATGGCTTTCAGCTGTAATGCAATAATTCTATCCTCTTGAATGACTGACTCCACACCATGGCTTCCGGCTGTAATGCAATAATTCTATTCTCTTGAATGATTGTCTGTCTTTGTGGAGTTTCTGGTGCTACTGCCTTCTTATACGTCAAATAATTTTATACTTTTTAAGGTTGGTTACCACATTCACATTGCTCACGAATGACCCGAATTGCTCATGAATGAATTTGATTATTCACAACCCTCTTTTAGGATAATGAGGGATGGTCAGTTATTGTAACATCTCGCATTGAGCGATAGGAAGGACTGGAACAACTTACCCTGATGGACCTACAAGAACTTTCCAGGAGGGTCATCCATCCTTGGATTACGCCAGGTCAAGCATGCTTAACTTGGGAGTTCTTTGCCGACGTACTATTACTTACAGAATTTGAAAATAGGGGCGGCGGTAGAAATTGGTAGGGGATTCCCGAAGGCACTTACGCGTCTTCACTTGCCTTGGCCAAAGCTCATGGCTTTCAGCTGTAATGCAATAATTTTATCCTCTTGAATGACTGACTCCACACCATGGCTTCCGGCTGTAATGCAATAATTCTATTCTCTTGAATGATTGTCTGTCTTTGTGGAGTTTCTGGTGCTACTGCCTTCTTTTACGTCAAATAATTTTATACTTTTTAAGGTTGGTTACCACATTCACATTGCTCACGAATGACCCGAATTGCTCATGAATGAATTTGATTATTCACAACCCTCTTTTAGGATAATGAGGGATGGTCAGTTATTGTAACATCTCGCATTGAGCGATAGGAAGGACTGGAACAACTTATCCTGATGGACCTACAAGAACTTTCCAGGAGGGTCATCCATCCTTGGATTACGCCAGGTCAAGCATGCTTAACTTGGGAGTTCTTTGCCAACGTACTATTACTTACAGAATTTGAAAATAGGGGCAGCGGTAGAAATTGGTAGGGGATTCCCGAAGGCACTTACGCGTCTTCACTTGCCTTGGCCAAAGCTCATGGCTTTCAGCTGTAATGCAATAATTCTATCCTCTTGAATGACTGACTCCACACCATGGCTTCCGGCTGTAATGTAATAATTCTATTCTCTTGAATGATTGTCTGTCTTTGTGGAGTTTCTGGTGCTACTGCCTTCTTTTACGTCAAATAATTTTATACTTTTTAAGGTTGGATACCACATTCACATTGCTCACGAATGACCCGAATTGCTCATGAATGAAGTTGATTATTCACAATCCTCTTTTAGGATAATGAGGGATGGTCAGTTATTGTAAGATCTCGCATTGAGCGATAGGAAGGACTGGAACAACTTACCCTGATGGACCTACAAGAACTTTCCAGGAGGGTCATCCATCCTTGGATTACGCCAGGTCAAGCATGCTTAACTTGGGAGTTCTTTGCCAACGTACTATTACTTATAGAATTTGAAAATAGGGGCGGCGGTAGAAATTGGTAGGGGATTCCCGAAGACACTTACGCGTCTTCACTTGCCTTGGCCAAAGCTCATGGCTTTCAGCTGTAATGCAATAATTCTATCCTCTTGAATGACTGACTCCACACCATGGCTTCCGGCTGTAATGCAATAATTCTATTCTCTTGAATGATTGTCTGTCTTTGTGGAGTTTCTGGTGCTATTGCCTTCTTATACGTCAAATAATTTTATACTTTTTAAGGTTGGTTACCACATTCACATTGCTCACGAATGACCCGAATTGCTCATGAATGAATTTGATTATTCACAACCCTCTTTTAGGATAATGAGGGATGGTCAGTTATTGTAACATCTCGCATTGAGCGATAGGAAGGACTGGAACAACTTACCCTGATGGACCTACAAGAACTTTCCAGGAGGGTCATCCATCCTTGGATTACGCCAGGTCAAGCATGCTTAACTTGGGAGTTCTTTGCCAACGTACTATTACTTACAGAATTTGAAAATAGGGGCGGCGGTAGAAATTGGTAGGGGATTCCCGAAGGCACTTACGCGTCTTCACTTGCCTTGGCCAAAGCTCATGGCTTTCAGCTGTAATGCAATAATTCTATCCTCTTGAATGACTGACTCCACACCATGGCTTCCGGCTGTAATGCAATAATTCTATTCTCTTGAATGATTGTCTGTCTTTGTGGAGTTTCTGGTGCTACTGCCTTCTTATACGTCAAATAATTTTATACTTTTTAAGGTTGGATACCACATTCACATTGCTCACGAATGACCCGAATTGCTCATGAATGAAGTTGATTATTCACAATCCTCTTTTAGGATAATGAGGGATGGTAAGTTATTGTAAGATCTCGCATTGAGCGATAGGAAGGACTGGAACAACTTACCCTGATGGACCTACAAGAACTTTCCAGGAGGGTCATCCATCCTTGGATAAACCCAGGTCAAGCAAGCTTAACTTGGGAGTTCTTTGCCAACGTACTATTACTTACAGAATTTGAAAATAGGGGCGGCGGTAGAAATTGGTAGGGGATTCCCGAAGACACTTACGCGTCTTCACTTACCTTGGCCAAAGCTCATGGCTTTCAGCTGTAATGCAATAATTCTATCCTCTTGAATGACTGACTCCACACCATGAATTCCGGCTGTAATGCAATAATTCTATTCTCTTGAATGATTGTCTGTCTTTGTGGAGTTTCTGGTGCTACTGCCTTCTTATACGTCAAATAATTTTATACTTTTTAAGGTTGGTTACCACATTCACATTGCTCACGAATGACCCGAATTGCTCATTAATGAATTTGATTATTCACAACCCTCTTTTAGGATAATGAGGGATGGTCAGTTATTGTAACATCTCGCATTGAGCGATAGGAAGGACTGGAACAACTTACCCTGATGGACCTACAAGAACTTTCCAGGAGGGTCATCCATCCTTGGATTATGCCAGGTCAAGCATGCTTAACTTGGGAGTTCTTTGCCAACGTACTATTACTTACAGAATTTGAAAATAGGGGCGGCGGTAGAAATTGGTAGGGGATTCCCGAAGACACTTACGCGTCTTCACTTGCCTTGCCAAAGCTCATGGCTTTCAGCTGTAATGCAATAATTCTATCCTCTTGAATGACTGACTCCACACCATGAATTCCGGCTGTAATGCAATAATTCTATTCTCTTGAATGATTGTCTGTCTTTGTGGAGTTTCTGGTGCTACTGCCTTCTTATACGTCAAATAATTTTATACTTTTTAAGGTTGGTTACCACATTCACATTGCTCACGAATGACCCGAATTGCTCATGAATGAATTTGATCATTCACAACCCTCTTTTAGGATAATGAGGGATGGTCAGTTATTGTAACATCTTGCATTGAGCGATAGGAAGGACTGAAACAACTTACCCTGATAGACCTACACGAACTTTCAAGGGGGGTCATCCATTCTTGGATTACCCCAGCTCAAGCACGCTTAACTTGGGAGTTCTTTGCCAACGTACTATTACTTACAGAATTTGAAAATAGGGGCGGCGGTAGAAATTGGTAGGGGATTCCCGAAGACACTTACGCGTCTTCACTTGCCTTGGCCAAAGCTCATGGCTTTCAGCTGTAATGCAATAATTCTATCCTCTTGAATGACTGACTCCACACCATGGCTTCCGGCTGTAATGCAATAATTCTATTCTCTTGAATGATTGTCTGTCTTTGTGGAGTTTCTGGTGCTACTGCCTTCTTATACGTCAAATAATTTTATACTTTTTAAGGTTGGTTACCACATTCACATTGCTCACGAATGACCCGAATTTCTCATGAATGAATTTGATTATTCACAATCCTCTTTTAGGATAATGAGGGATGGTCAGTTATTGTAACATCTCGCATTGAGCGATAGGAAGGACTGGAACAACTTACCCTGATGGACCTACAAGAACTTTCCAGGAGGGTCATCCATCCTTGGATTACCCCAGGTCAAGCATGCTTAACTTGGGAGTTCTTTGCCAACGTACTATTACTTACAGAATTTGAAAATAGGGGCGGCGGTAGAAATTGGTAGGGGATTCCCGAAGACACTTACGCGTCTTCACTTGCCTTGGCCAAAGCTCATGGCTTTCAGCTGTAATGCAATAATTCTATCCTCTTGAATGACTGACTCCACACCATGAATTCCGGCTGTAATGCAATAATTCTATTCTCTTGAATGATTGTCTGTCTTTGTGGATTTTCTGGTGCTACTGCCTTCTTATACGTCAAATAATTTTATACTTTTTAAGGTTGGTTACCACATTCACATTGCTCACGAATGACCCGAATTGCTCATGAATGAATTTGATTATTCACAACCCTCTTTTAGGATAATGAGGGATGGTCAGTTATTGTAACATCTCGCATTGAGCGATAGGAAGGACTGGAACAACTTACCCTGATGGACCTACAAGAACTTTCCAGGAGGGTCATCCATCCTTGGATTACCCAAGGTCAAGCATGCTTAACTTGGGAGTTCTTTGCCAACGTACTATTACTTACAGAATTTGAAAATAGGGGCGACGGTAGAAATTGGTAGGGGATTCCCGAAGGCACTTACGCGTCTTCACTTGCCTTGGCCAAAGCTCATGGCTTTCAGCTGTAATGCAATAATTCTATCCTCTTGAATGACTGACTCCACACCATGAATTCCGGCTGTAATTCAATAATTCTATTCTCTTGAATGATTGTCTGTCTTTGTGGAGTTTCTGGTGCTACTGCCTTCTTATACGTCAAATAATTTTATACTTTTTAAGGTTGGTTACCACATTCACATTGCTCACGAATGACCCGAATTGCTCATGAATGAATTTGATCATTCACAACCCTCTTTTAGGATAATGAGGGATGGTCAGTTATTGTAACATCTTGCATTGAGCGATAGGAAGGACTGAAACAACTTACCCTGATAGACCTACACGAACTTTCAAGGGGGGTCATCCATTCTTGGATTACCCCAGCTCAAGCACGCTTAACTTGGGAGTTCTTTGCCAACGTACTATTACTTACAGAATTTGAAAATAGGGGCGGCGGTAGAAATTGGTAGGGGATTCCCGAAGACACTTACGCGTCTTCACTTGCCTTGGCCAAAGCTCATGGCTTTCAGCTGTAATGCAATAATTCTAACCTCTTGAATGACTGACTCCACACCATGGCTTCCGGCTGTAATGCAATAATTCTATTCTCTTGAATGATTGTCTGTCTTTGTGGAGTTTCTGGTGCTACTGCCTTCTTATACGTCAAATAATTTTATACTTTTTAAGGTTGGTTACCACATTCACATTGCTCACGAATGACCCGATTGCTCATGAATGAATTTGATTATTCACAATCCTCTTTTAGGATAATGAGGGATGGTCAGTTATTGTAACATCTCGCATTGAGCGATAGGAAGGACTGGAACAACTTACCCTGATGGACCTACAAGAACTTTCCAGGAGGGTCATCCATCCTTGGATTACCCCAGGTCAAGCATGCTTAACTTGGGAGTTCTTTGCCAACGTACTATTACTTACAGAATTTGAAAATAGGGGCGGCGGTAGAAATTGGTAGGGGATTCCCGAAGACACTTACGCGTCTTCACTTGCCTTGGCCAAAGCTCATGGCTTTCAGCTGTAATGCAATAATTCTATCCTCTTGAATGACTGACTCCACACCATGAATTCCGGCTGTAATGCAATAATTCTATTCTCTTGAATGATTGTCTGTCTTTGTGGAGTTTCTGGTGCTACTGCCTTCTTATACGTCAAATAATTTTATACTTTTTAAGGTTGGTTACCACATTCACATTGCTCACGAATGACCCGAATTGCTCATGAATGAATTTGATTATTCACAACCCTCTTTTAGGATAATGAGGGATGGTCAGTTATTGTAACATCTCGCATTGAGCGATAGGAAGGACTGGAACAACTTACCCTGATGGACCTACAAGAACTTTCCAGGAGGGTCATCCATCCTTGGATTACCCAAGGTCAAGCATGCTTAACTTGGGAGTTCTTTGCCAAGGTACTATTACTTACAGAATTTGAAAATAGGGGCGACGGTAGAAATTGGTAGGGGATTCCCGAAGACACTTACGCGTCCTCACTTGCCTTGGCCAAAGCTCATGGCTTTCAGCTGTAATGCAATAATTCTATCCTCTTGAATGACTGACTCCACACCATGGCTTCCGGCTGTAATGCAATAATTCTATTCTCTTGAATGATTGTCTGTCTTTGTGGAGTTTCTGGTGCTACTGCCTTCTTATACGTCAAATAATTTTATACTTTTTAAGGTTGGTTACCACATTCACATTGCTCACGAATGACCCGAATTGCTCATGAATGAATTTGATTATTCACAACCCTCTTTTAGGATAATGAGGGATGGTCAGTTATTGTAACATCTCGCATTGAGCGATAGGAAGGACTGGAACAACTTACCCTGATGGACCTACAAGAACTTTCAGGAGGGTCATCCATCCTTGGATTACCCAAGGTCAAGCATGCTTAACTTGGGAGTTCTTTGCCAAGGTACTATTACTTACAGAATTTGAAAATAGGGGCGACGGTAGAAATTGGTAGGGGATTCCCGAAGACACTTACGCGTCCTCACTTGCCTTGGCCAAAGCTCATGGCTTTCAGCTGTAATGCAATAATTCTATCCTCTTGAATGACTGACTCCACACCATGGCTTCCGGCTGTAATGCAATAATTCTATTCTCTTGAATGATTGTCTGTCTTTGTGGAGTTTCTGGTGCTACTGCCTTCTTATACGTCAAATAATTTTATACTTTTTAAGGTTGGTTACCACATTCACATTGCTCACGAATGACCCGAATTGCTCATGAATGAATTTGATTATTCACAACCCTCTTTTAGGATAATGAGGGATGGTCAGTTATTGTAACATCTCGCATTGAGCGATAGGAAGGACTGGAACAACTTACCCTGATGGACCTACAAGAACTTTCCAGGAGGGTCATCCATCCTTGGATTACGCCAGGTCAAGCATGCTTAACTTGGGAGTTCTTTGCCAACGTACTATTACTTACAGAATTTGAAAATAGGGGCGGCGGTAGAAATTGGTAGGGGATTCCCGAAGGCACTTACGCGTCTTCACTTGCCTTGGCCAAAGCTCATGGCTTTCAGCTGTAATGCAATAATTCTATCCTCTTGAATGACTGACTCCACACCATGGCTTCCGGCTGTAATGCAATAATTCTATTCTCTTGAATGATTGTCTGTCTTTGTGGAGTTTCTGGTGCTACTGCCTTCTTTTACGTCAAATAATTTTATACTTTTTAAGGTTGGATACCACATTCACATTGCTCACGAATGACCCGAATTGCTCATGAATGAAGTTGATTATTCACAATCCTCTTTTAGGATAATGAGGGATGGTCAGTTATTGTAAGATCTCGCATTGAGCGATAGGAAGGACTGGAACAACTTACCCTGATGGACCTACAAGAACTGTCCAGGAGGGTCATCCATCCTTGGATTACGCCAGGTCAAGCATGCTTAACTTGGGAGTTCTTTGCCAACGTACTATTACTTATAGAATTTGAAAATAGGGGCGGCGGTAGAAATTGGTAGGGGATTCCCGAAGACACTTACGCGTCTTCACTTGCCTTGGCCAAAGCTCATGGCTTTCAGCTGTAATGCAATAATTCTATCCTCTTGAATGACTGACTCCACACCATGAATTTCGGCTGTAATGCAATAATTCTATTCTCTTGAATGATTGTCTGTCTTTGTGGAGTTTCTGGTGCTACTGCCTTCTTATACGTCAAATAATTTTATACTTTTTAAGGTTGGTTACCACATTCACATTGCTCACGAATGACCCGAATTGCTCATGAATGAATTTGATCATTCACAACCCTCTTTTAGGATAATGAGGGATGGTCAGTTATTGTAACATCTTGCATTGAGCGATAGGAAGGACTGAAACAACTTACTCTGATAGACCTACACGAACTTTCAAGGGGGGTCATCCATTCTTGGATTACCCCAGCTCAAGCACGCTTAACTTGGGAGTTCTTTGCCAACGTACTATTACTTACAGAATTTGAAAATAGGGGCGGCGGTAGAAATTGGTAGGGGATTCCCGAAGACACTTACGCGTCTTCACTTGCCTTGGCCAAAGCTCATGGCTTTCAGCTGTAATGCAATAATTCTATCCTCTTGAATGACTGACTCCACACCATGGCTTCCGGCTGTAATGCAATAATTCTATTCTCTTGAATGATTGTCTGTCTTTGTGGAGTTTCTGGTGCTACTGCCTTCTTATACGTCAAATAATTTTATACTTTTTAAGGTTGGTTACCACATTCACATTGCTCACGAATGACCCGAATTGCTCATGAATGAATTTGATTATTCACAACCCTCTTTTAGGATAATGAGGGATGGTCAGTTATTGTAACATCTCGCATTGAGCGATAGGAAGGACTGGAACAACTTACCCTGATGGACCTACAAGAACTTTCCAGGAGGGTCATCCATCCTTGGATTACCCCAGGTCAAGCATGCTTAACTTGGGAGTTCTTTGCCAACGTACTATTACTTACAGAATTTGAAAATAGGGGCGGCGGTAGAAATTGGTAGGGGATTCCCGAAGACACTTACGCGTCTTCACTTGCCTTGGCCAAAGCTCATGGCTTTCAGCTGTAATGCAATAATTCTATCCTCTTGAATGACTGACTCCACACCATGAATTCCGGCTGTAATGCAATAATTCTATTCTCTTGAATGATTGTCTGTCTTTGTGGAGTTTCTGGTGCTACTGCCTTCTTATACGTCAAATAATTTTATACTTTTTAAGGTTAGTTACCACATTCACATTGCTCACGAATGACCCGAATTGCTCATGAATGAATTTGATTATTCACAACCCTCTTTTAGGATAATGAGGGATGGTCAGTTATTGTAACATCTCGCATTGAGCGATAGGAAGGACTGGAACAACTTACCCTGATGGACCTACAAGAACTTTCCAGGAGGGTCATCCATCCTTGGATTACCCAAGGTCAAGCATGCTTAACTTGGGAGTTCTTTGCCAACGTACTATTACTTACAGAATTTGAAAATAGGGGCGACGGTAGAAATTGGTAGGGGATTCCCGAAGACACTTACGCGTCTTCACTTGCCTTGGCCAAAGCTCATGGCTTTCAGCTGTAATGCAATAATTCTATCCTCTTGAATGACTGACTCCACACCATGGCTTCCGGCTGTAATGCAATAATTCTATTCTCTTGAATGATTGTCTGTCTTTGTGGAGTTTCTGGTGCTACTGCCTTCTTATACGTCAAATAATTTTATACTTTTTAAGGTTGGTTACCACATTCACATTGCTCACGAATGACCCGAATTGCTCATGAATGAATTTGATTATTCACAACCCTCTTTTAGGATAATGAGGGATGGTCAGTTATTGTAACATCTCGCATTGAGCGATAGGAAGGACTGGAACAACTTACCCTAATGGACCTACAAGAACTTTCCAGGAGGGTCATCCATCCTTGGATTACGCCAGGTCAAGCATGCTTAACTTGGGAGTTCTTTGCCAACGTACTATTACTTACAGAATTTGAAAATAGGGGCGGCGGTAGAAATTGGTAGGGGATTCCCGAAGGCACTTACGCGTCTTCACTTGCCTTGGCCAAAGCTCATGGCTTTCAGCTGTAATGCAATAATTTTATCCTCTTGAATGACTGACTCCACACCATGGCTTCCGGCTGTAATGCAATAATTCTATTCTCTTGAATGATTGTCTGTCTTTGTGGAGTTTCTGGTGCTATTGCCTTCTTTTACGTCAAATAATTTTATACTTTTTAAGGTTGGTTACCACATTCACATTGCTCACGAATGACCCGAATTGCTCATGAATGAATTTGATTATTCACAACCCTCTTTTAGGATAAAGAGGGATGGTCAGTTATTGTAACATCTCGCATTGAGCGATAGGAAGGACTGGAACAACTTATCCTGATGGACCTACAAGAACTTTCCAGGAGGGTCATCCATCCTTGGATTACGCCAGGTCAAGCATGCTTAACTTGGGAGTTCTTTGCCAACGTACTATTACTTACAGAATTTGAAAATAGGGGCAGCGGTAGAAATTGGTAGGGGATTCCCGAAGGCACTTACGCGTCTTCACTTGCCTTGGCCAAAGCTCATGGCTTTCAGCTGTAATGCAATAATTCTATCCTCTTGAATGACTGACTCCACACCATGGCTTCCGGCTGTAATGTAATAATTCTATTCTCTTGAATGATTGTCTGTCTTTGTGGAGTTTCTGGTGCTACTGCCTTCTTTTACGTCAAATAATTTTATACTTTTTAAGGTTGGATACCACATTCACATTGCTCACGAATGACCCGAATTGCTCATGAATGAAGTTGATTATTCACAATCCTCTTTTAGGATAATGAGGGATGGTCAGTTATTGTAAGATCTCGCATTGAGCGATAGGAAGGACTGGAACAACTTACCTTGATGGACCTACAAGAACTTTCCAGGAGGGTCATCCATCCTTGGATTACGCCAGGTCAAGCATGCTTAACTTGGGAGTTCTTTGCCAACGTACTATTACTTATAGAATTTGAAAATAGGGGCGGCGGTAGAAATTGGTAGGGGATTCCCGAAGACACTTACGCGTCTTCACTTGCCTTGGCCAAAGCTCATGGCTTTCAGCTGTAATGCAATAATTCTATCCTCTTGAATGACTGACTCCACACCATGGCTTCCGGCTGTAATGCAATAATTCTATTCTCTTGAATGATTGTCTGTCTTTGTGGAGTTTCTGGTGCTACTGCCTTCTTATACGTCAAATAATTTTATACTTTTTAAGGTTGGTTACCACATTCACATTGCTCACGAATGACCCGAATTGCTCATGAATGAATTTGATTATTCACAACCCTCTTTTAGGATAATGAGGGATGGTCAGTTATTGTAACATCTCGCATTGAGCGATAGGAAGGACTGGAACAACTTACCCTGATGGACCTACAAGAACTTTCCAGGAGGGTCATCCATCCTTGGATTACGCCAGGTCAAGCATGCTTAACTTGGGAGTTCTTTGCCAACGTACTATTACTTATAGAATTTGAAAATAGGGGCGGCGGTAGAAATTGGTAGGGGATTCCCGAAGACACTTACGCGTCTTCACTTGCCTTGCCAAAGCTCATGGCTTTCAGCTGTAATGCAATAATTCTATCCTCTTGAATGACTGACTCCACACCATGAATTCCGGCTGTAATGCAATAATTCTATTCTCTTGAATGATTGTCTGTCTTTGTGGAGTTTCTGGTGCTACTGCCTTCTTATACGTCAAATAATTTTATACTTTTTAAGGTTGGTTACCACATTCACATTGCTCACGAATGACCCGAATTGCTCATGAATGAATTTGATCATTCACAACCCTCTTTTAGGATAATGAGGGATGGTCAGTTATTGTAACATCTTGCATTGAGCGATAGGAAGGACTGAAACAACTTACCCTGATAGACCTACACGAACTTTCAAGGGGGGTCATCCATTCTTGGATTACCCCAGCTCAAGCACGCTTAACTTGGGAGTTCTTTGCCAACGTACTATTACTTACAGAATTTGAAAATAGGGGCGGCGGTAGAAATTGGTAGGGGATTCCCGAAGACACTTACGCGTCTTCACTTGCCTTGGCCAAAGCTCATGGCTTTCAGCTGTAATGCAATAATTCTATCCTCTTGAATGACTGACTCCACACCATGGCTTCCGGCTGTAATGCAATAATTCTATTCTCTTGAATGATTGTCTGTCTTTGTGGAGTTTCTGGTGCTACTGCCTTCTTATACGTCAAATAATTTTATACTTTTTAAGGTTGGTTACCACATTCACATTGCTCACGAATGACCCAAATTTCTCATGAATGAATTTGATTATTCACAATCCTCTTTTAGGATAATGAGGGATGGTCAGTTATTGTAACATCTCGCATTGAGCGATAGGAAGGACTGGAACAACTTACCCTGATGGACCTACAAGAACTTTCCAGGAGGGTCATCCATCCTTGGATTACCCCAGGTCAAGCATGCTTAACTTGGGAGTTCTTTGCCAACGTACTATTACTTACAGAATTTGAAAATAGGGGCGGCGGTAGAAATTGGTAGGGGATTCCCGAAGACACTTACGCGTCTTCACTTGCCTTGGCCAAAGCTCATGGCTTTCAGCTGTAATGCAATAATTCTATCCTCTTGAATGACTGACTCCACACCATGAATTCCGGCTGTAATGCAATAATTCTATTCTCTTGAATGATTGTCTGTCTTTGTGGATTTTCTGGTGCTACTGCCTTCTTATACGTCAAATAATTTTATACTTTTTAAGGTTGGTTACCACATTCACATTGCTCACGAATGACCCGAATTGCTCATGAATGAATTTGATTATTCACAACCCTCTTTTAGGATAATGAGGGATGGTCAGTTATTGTAACATCTCGCATTGAGCGATGGGAAGGACTGGAACAACTTACCCTGATGGACCTACAAGAACTTTCCAGGAGGGTCATCCATCCTTGGATTACCCAAGGTCAAGCATGCTTAACTTGGGAGTTCTTTGCCAACGTACTATTACTTACAGAATTTGAAAATAGGGGCGACGGTAGAAATTGGTAGGGGATTCCCGAAGGCACTTACGCGTCTTCACTTGCCTTGGCCAAAGCTCATGGCTTTCAGCTGTAATGCAATAATTCTATCCTCTTGAATGACTGACTCCACACCATGGCTTCCGGCTGTAATGCAATAATTCTATTCTCTTGAATGATTGTCTGTCTTTGTGGAGTTTCTGGTGCTACTGCCTTCTTTTACGTCAAATAATTTTATACTTTTTAAGGTTGGATACCACATTCACATTGCTCACGAATGACCCGAATTGCTCATGAATGAAGTTGATTATTCACAATCCTCTTTTAGGATAATGAGGGATGGTTAGTTATTGTAAGATCTCGCATTGAGCGATAGGAAGGACTGGAACAACTTACCCTGATGGACCTACAAGAACTTTCCAGGAGGGTCATCCATCCTTGGATTACGCCAGGTCAAGCATGCTTAACTTGGGAGTTCTTTGCCAACGTACTATTACTTATAGAATTTAAAAATAGGGGCGGCGGTAGAAATTGGTAGGGGATTCCCGAAGACACTTACGCGTCTTCACTTGCCTTGGCCAAAGCTCATGGCTTTCAGCTGTAATGCAATAATTCTATCCTCTTGAATGACTGACTCCACACCATGAATTCCGGCTGTAATGCAATAATTCTATTCTCTTGAATGATTGTCTGTCTTTGTGGAGTTTCTGGTGCTACTGCCTTCTTATACGTCAAATAATTTTATACTTTTTAAGGTTGGTTACCACATTCACATTGCTCACGAATGACCCGAATTGCTCATGAATGAATTTGATCATTCACAACCCTCTTTTAGGATAATGAGGGATGGTCAGTTATTGTAACATCTTGCATTGAGCGATAGGAAGGACTGAAACAACTTACCCTGATAGACCTACACGAACTTTCAAGGGGGGTCATCCATTCTTGGATTACCCCAGCTCAAGCACACTTAACTTGGGAGTTCTTTGCCAACGTACTATTACTTACAGAATTTGAAAATAGGGGCGGCGGTAGAAATTGGTAGGGGATTCCCGAAGACACTTACGCGTCTTCACTTGCCTTGGCCAAAGCTCATGGCTTTCAGCTGTAATGCAATAATTCTATCCTCTTGAATGAATGAAATCCACACCATTGCTTCCGGCTGTAATGCAATAATTCTATTCTCTTGAATGATTGTCTGTCTTTGTGGAGTTTCTGGTGCTACTGCCTTCTTATACGTCAAATAATTTTATACTTTTTAAGGTTGGTTACCACATTCACATTGCTCACGAATGACCCGAATTTCTCATGAATGAATTTGATTATTCACAACCCTCTTTTAGGATAACGAGGGATGGTCAGTTATTGTAACATCTCGCATTGAGCGATAGGAAGGACTGGAACAACTTACCCTGATGGACCTACAAGAACTTTCTAGGAGGGTCATCCATCCTTGGATTACCCCAGGTCAGGCATGCTTAACTTGGGAGTTCTTTGCCAACGTACTATTACTTACAGAATTTGAAAATAGGGGCGGCGGTAGAAATTGGTAGGGGATTCCCGAAGGCACTTACGCGTCTTCACTTCCCTTGGCCAAAGCTCATGGCTTTCAGCTGTAATGCAATAATTCTATCCTCTTGAATGACTGACTCCACACCATGGCTTCCGGCTGTAATGCAATAATTCTATTCTCTTGAATGATTGTCTGTCTTTGTGGAGTTTCTGGTGCTACTGCCTTCTTATACGTCAAATAATTTTATACTTTTTAAGGTTGGTTACCACATTCACATTGCTCACGAATGACCCGAATTGCTCATGAATGAAGTTGATTATTCACAATCCTCTTTTAGGATAATGAGGGATGGTCAGTTATTGTAACATCTCGCATTGAGCGATAGGAAGGACTGGAACAACTTACCCTGATGGACCTACAAGAACTTTCCAGGAGGGTCATCCATCCTTGGATTACGCCAGGTTAAGCATGCTTAACTTGGGAGTTCTTTGCCAACGCACTATTACTTATAGAATTTGAAAATAGGGGCGGCGGTAGAAATTGGTAGGGGATTCCCGAAGACACTTACGCGTCTTCACTTGCCTTGGCCAAAGCTCATGGCTTTCAGCTGTAATGCAATAATTCTATCCTCTTGAATGACTGACTCCACACCATGAATTCCGGCTGTAATGCAATAATTCTATTCTCTTGAATGATTGTCTGTCTTTGTGGAGTTTCTGGTGCTACTGCCTTCTTATACGTCAAATAATTTTATACTTTTTAAGGTTGGTTACCACATTCACATTGCTCACGAATGACCCGAATTGCTCATGAATGAATTTGATTATTCACAACCCTCTTTTAGAATAATGAGGGATGGTCAGTTATTGTAACATCTCGCATTGAGCGATAGGAAGGACTGGAACAACTTACCCTGATGGACCTACAAGAACTTTCCAGGAGGGTCATCCATCCTTGGATTACCCAAGGTCAAGCATGCTTAACTTGGGAGTTCTTTGCCAACGTACTATTACTTACAGAATTTGAAAATAGGGGCGACGGTAGAAATTGGTAGGGGATTCCCGAAGACACTTACGCGTCTTCACTTGCCTTGGCCAAAGCTCATGGCTTTCAGCTGTAATGCAATAATTCTATCCTCTTGAATGACTGACTCCACACCATGGCTTCCGGCTGTAATGCAATAATTCTATTCTCTTGAATGATTGTCTGTCTTTGTGGAGTTTCTGGTGCTACTGCCTTCTTATACGTCAAATAATTTTATACTTTTTAAGGTTGGTTAAGACATTCACATTGCTCACGAATGACCCGAATTGCTCATGAATGAATTTGATTATTCACAACCCTTTTTTAGGATAATGAGGGATGGTCAGTTATTGTAACATCTCGCATTGAGCGATAGGAAGGACTGGAACAACTTACCCTGATGGACCTACAAGAACTTTCCAGGAGGGTCATCCATCCTTGGATTACGCCAGGTCAAGCATGCTTAACTTGGGAGTTCTTTGCCAACGTACTATTACTTACAGAATTTGAAAATAGGGGCGGCGGTAGAAATTGGTAGGGGATTCCCGAAGACACTTACGCGTCTTCACTTGCCTTGGCCAAAGCTCATGGCTTTCAGCTGTAATGCAATAATTCTATCCTCTTGAATGACTGACTCCACACCATGGCTTCCGGCTGTAATGCAATAATTCTATTCTCTTGAATGATTGTCTGTCTTTGTGGAGTTTCTGGTGCTACTGCCTTCTTATACGTCAAATAATATTATACTTTTTAAGGTTGGTTACCACATTCACATTGCTCACGAATGACCCGAATTTCTCATGAATGAATTTGATTATTCACAATCCTCTTTTAGGATAATGAGGGATGGTCAGTTATTGTAACATCTCGCATTGAGCGATAGGAAGGACTGGAACAACTTACCCTGATGGATCTACAAGAACTTTCCAGGAGGGTCATCCATCCTTGGATTACCCCAGGTCAAGCATGCTTAACTTGGGAGTTCTTTGCCAACGTACTATTACTTACAGAATTTGAAAATAGGGGCGGCGGTAGAAATTGGTAGGGGATTCCCGAAGACACTTACGCGTCTTCACTTGCCTTGGCCAAAGCTCATGGCTTTCAGCTGTAATGCAATAATTCTATCCTCTTGAATGACTGACTCCACACCATGAATTCCGGCTGTAATGCAATAATTCTATTCTCTTGAATGATTGTCTGTCTTTGTGGATTTTCTGGTGCTACTGCCTTCTTATACGTCAAATAATTTTATACTTTTTAAGGTTGGTTAAGACATTCACATTGCTCACGAATGACCCGAATTGCTCATGAATGAATTTGATTATTCACAACCCTCTTTTAGGATAATGAGGGATGGTCAGTTATTGTAACATCTCGCATTGAGCGATAGGAAGGACTGGAACAACTTACCCTGATGGACCTACAAGAACTTTCCAGGAGGGTCATCCATCCTTGGATTACGCCAGGTCAAGCATGCTTAACTTGGGAGTTCTTTGCCAACGTACTATTACTTACAGAATTTGAAAATAGGGGCGGCGGTAGAAATTGGTAGGGGATTCCCGAAGGCACTTACGCGTCTTCACTTGCCTTGGCCAAAGCTCATGGCTTTCAGCTGTAATGCAATAATTCTATCCTCTTGAATGACTGACTCCACACCATGGCTTCCGGCTGTAATGCAATAATTCTATTCTCTTGAATGATTGTCTGTCTTTGTGGAGTTTCTGGTGCTACTGCCTTCTTTTACGTCAAATAATTTTATACTTTTTAAGGTTGGATACCACATTCACATTGCTCACGAATGACCCGAATTGCTCATGAATGAAGTTGATTATTCACAATCCTCTTTTAGGATAATGAGGGATGGTCAGTTATTGTAAGATCTCGCATTGAGCGATAGGAAGGACTGGAACAACTTACCCTGATGGACCTACAAGAACTTTCCAGGAGGGTCATCCATCCTTGGATTACGCCAGGTCAAGCATGCTTAACTTGGGAGTTCTTTGCCAACGTACTATTACTTATAGAATTTGAAAATAGGGGCGGCGGTAGAAATTGGTAGGGGATTCCCGAAGACACTTACGCGTCTTCACTTGCCTTGGCCAAAGCTCATGGCTTTCAGCTGTAATGCAATAATTCTATCCTCTTGAATGACTGACTCCACACCATGGCTTCCGGCTGTAATGCAATAATTCTATTCTCTTGAATGATTGTCTGTCTTTGTGGAGTTTCTGGTGCTACTGCCTTCTTATACGTCAAATAATTTTATACTTTTTAAGGTTGGTTACCACATTCACATTGCTCACGAATGACCCGAATTGCTCATGAATGAATTTGATTATTCACAACCCTCTTTTAGGATAATGAGGGATGGTCAGTTATTGTAACATCTCGCATTGAGCGATAGGAAGGACTGGAACAACTTACCCTGATGGACCTACAAGAACTTTCCAGGAGGGTCATCCATCCTTGGATTACGCCAGGTCAAGCATGCTTAACTTGGGAGTTCTTTGCCAACGTACTATTACTTACAGAATTTGAAAATAGGGGCGGCGGTAGAAATTGGTAGGGGATTCCCGAAGGCACTTACGCGTCTTCACTTGCCTTGGCCAAAGCTCATGGCTTTCAGCTGTAATGCAATAATTCTATCCTCTTGAATGACTGACTCCACACCATGGCTTCCGGCTGTAATGCAATAATTCTATTCTCTTGAATGATTGTCTGTCTTTGTGGAGTTTCTGGTGCTACTGCCTTCTTATACGTCAAATAATTTTATACTTTTTAAGGTTGGATACCACATTCACATTGCTCACGAATGACCCGAATTGCTCATGAATGAATTTGATTATTCACAACCCTCTTTTAGGATAATGAGGGATGGTCAGTTATTGTAACATCTCGCATTGAGCGATAGGAAGGACTGGAACAACTTACCCTGATGGACCTACAAGAACTTTCCAGGAGGGTCATCCATCCTTGGATTACCCAAGGTCAAGCATGCTTAACTTGGGAGTTCTTTGCCAACGTACTATTACTTACAGAATTTGAAAATAGGGGCGACGGTAGAAATTGGTAGGGGATTCCCGAAGACACTTACGCGTCTTCACTTGCCTTGGCCAAAGCTCACGGCTTTCAGCTGTAATGCAATAATTCTATCCTCTTGAATGACTGACTCCACACCATGGCTTCCGGCTGTAATGCAATAATTCTATTCTCTTGAATGATTGTCTGTCTTTGTGGAGTTTCTGGTGCTACTGCCTTCTTATACGTCAAAGAATTTTATACTTTTTAAGGTTGGTTACCACATTCACATTGCTCACGAATGACCCGAATTGCTCATGAATGAATTTGATTATTCACAAACCTCTTTTAGGATAATGAGGGATGGTCAGTTATTGTAACATCTCGCATTGAGCGATAGGAAGGACTGGAACAACTTACCCTGATGGACCTACAAGAACTTTCCAGGAGGGTCATCCATCCTTGGATTACCCCAGGTCAAGCATGCTTAACTTGGGAGTTCTTTGCCAACGTACTATTACTTACAGAATTTGAAAATAGGGGCGGCGGTAGAAATTGGTAGGGGATTCCCGAAGACACTTACGCGTCTTCACTTGCCTTGGCCAAAGCTAATGGCTTTCAGCTGTAATGCAATAATTCTATCCTCTTGAATGACTGACTCCACACCATGAATTCCAGCTGTAATGCAATAATTCTATTCTCTTGAATGATTGTCTGTCTTTGTGGAGTTTCTGGTGCTACTGCCTTCTTATACGTCAAATAATTTTATACTTTTTAAGGTTGGTTACCACATTCACATTGCTCACGAATGACCCGAATTGCTCATGAATGAATTTGATTATTCACAACCCTCTTTTAGGATAACGAGGGATGGTCAGTTATTGTAACATCTCGCATTGAGCGATAGGAAGGACTGGAACAACTTACCCTGATGGACCTACAAGAACTTTCCAGGAGGGTCATCCATCCTTGGATTACCCCAGGTCAGGCATGCTTAACTTGGGAGTTCTTTGCCAACGTACTATTACTTACAGAATTTGAAAATAGGGGCGGCGGTAGAAATTGGTAGGGGATTCCCGAAGACACTTACGCGTCTTCACTTGCCTTGGCCAAAGCTCATGGCTTTCAGCTGTAATGCAATAATTCTATCCTCTTGAATGACTGACTCCACACCATGGCTTCCGGCTGTAATGCAATAATTCTATTCTCTTGAATGATTGTCTGTCTTTGTGGAGTTTCTGGTGCTACTGCCTTCTTATACGTCAAATAATTTTATACTTTTTAAGGTTGGTTACCACATTCACATTGCTCACGAATGACCCGAATTACTCATGAATGAATTTGATTATTCACAACCCTCATTTAGGATAACGAGGGATGGTCAGTTATTGTAACATCTCGCATTGAGCGATAGGAAGGACTGGAACAACTTACCCTGATGGACCTACAAGAACTTTCCAGGAGGGTCATCCATCCTTGGATTACCCCAGGTCAGGCATGCTTAACTTGGGAGTTCTTTGCCAACGTACTATTACTTACAGAATTTGAAAATAGGGGTGGCGGTAGAAATTGGTAGGGGATTCCCGAAGACACTTACGCGTCTTCACTTGCCTTGGCCAAAGCTCATGGCTTTCGGCTGTAATGCAATAATTCTATCCTCTTGAATGACTGACTCCACACCATGGCTTCCGGATGTAATGCAATAATTCTATTCTCTTGAATGATTGTCTGTCTTTGTGGAGTTTCTGGTGCTACTGCCTTCTTATACGTCAAATAATTTTATACTTTTTAAGGTTGGTTACCACATTCACATTGCTCACGAATGACCCGAATTGCTCATGAATGAATTTGATTATTCACAACCCTCTTTTAGGATAATGAGGGATGGTCAGTTATTGTAACATCTCGCATTGAGCGATAGGAAGGACTGGAACAACTTACCCTGATGGACCTACAAGAACTTTCCAAGAGGGTCATCCATCCTTGGATTACGCCAGGTCAAGCATGCTTAACTTGGGAGTTCTTTGCCAACGTACTATTACTTACAGAATTTGAAAATAGGGGCGGCGGTAGAAATTGGTAGGGGATTCCCGAAGGCACTTACGCGTCTTCACTTCCCTTGGCCAAAGCTCATGGCTTTCAGCTGTAATGCAATAATTCTATCCTCTTGAATGACTGACTCCACACCATGGCTTCCGGCTGTAATGCAATAATTCTATTCTCTTGAATGATTGTCTGTCTTTGTGGAGTTTCTGGTGCTACTGCCTTCTTATACGTCAAATAATTTTATACTTTTTAAGGTTGGATACCACATTCACATTGCTCACGAATGACCCGAATTGCTCATGAATGAAGTTGATTATTCACAATCCTCTTTTAGGATAATGAGGGATGGTCAGTTATTGTAACATCTCGCATTGAGCGATAGGAAGGACTGGAACAACTTACCCTGATGGACCTACAAGAACTTTCCAGGAGGGTCATCCATCCTTGGATTACGCCAGGTTAAGCATGCTTAACTTGGGAGTTCTTTGCCAACGCACTATTACTTATAGAATTTGAAAATAGGGGCGGCGGTAGAAATTGGTAGGGGATTCCCGAAGACACTTACGCGTCTTCACTTGCCTTGGCCAAAGCTCATGGCTTTCAGCTGTAATGCAATAATTCTATCCTCTTGAATGACTGACTCCACACCATGAATTCCGGCTGTAATGCAATAATTCTATTCTCTTGAATGATTGTCTGTCTTTGTGGAGTTTCTGGTGCTACTGCCTTCTTATACGTCAAATAATTTTATACTTTTTAAGGTTGGTTACCACATTCACATTGCTCACGAATGACCCGAATTGCTCATGAATGAATTTGATTATTCACAACCCTCTTTTAGAATAATGAGGGATGGTCAGTTATTGTAACATCTCGCATTGAGCGATAGGAAGGACTGGAACAACTTACCCTGATGGACCTACAAGAACTTTCCAGGAGGGTCATCCATCCTTGGATTACCCAAGGTCAAGCATGCTTAACTTGGGAGTTCTTTGCCAACGTACTATTACTTACAGAATTTGAAAATAGGGGCGACGGTAGAAATTGGTAGGGGATTCCCGAAGACACTTACGCGTCTTCACTTGCCTTGGCCAAAGCTCATGGCTTTCAGCTGTAATGCAATAATTCTATCCTCTTGAATGACTGACTCCACACCATGGCTTCCGGCTGTAATGCAATAATTCTATTCTCTTGAATGATTGTCTGTCTTTGTGGAGTTTCTGGTGCTACTGCCTTCTTATACGTCAAATAATTTTATACTTTTTAAGGTTGGTTAAGACATTCACATTGCTCACGAATGACCCGAATTGCTCATGAATGAATTTGATTATTCACAACCCTTTTTTAGGATAATGAGGGATGGTCAGTTATTGTAACATCTCGCATTGAGCGATAGGAAGGACTGGAACAACTTACCCTGATGGACCTACAAGAACTTTCCAGGAGGGTCATCCATCCTTGGATTACGCCAGGTCAAGCATGCTTAACTTGGGAGTTCTTTGCCAACGTACTATTACTTACAGAATTTGAAAATAGGGGCGGCGGTAGAAATTGGTAGGGGATTCCCGAAGACACTTACGCGTCTTCACTTGCCTTGGCCAAAGCTCATGGCTTTCAGCTGTAATGCAATAATTCTATCCTCTTGAATGACTGACTCCACACCATGGCTTCCGGCTGTAATGCAATAATTCTATTCTCTTGAATGATTGTCTGTCTTTGTGGAGTTTCTGGTGCTACTGCCTTCTTATACGTCAAATAATATTATACTTTTTAAGGTTGGTTACCACATTCACATTGCTCACGAATGACCCGAATTTCTCATGAATGAATTTGATTATTCACAATCCTCTTTTAGGATAATGAGGGATGGTCAGTTATTGTAACATCTCGCATTGAGCGATAGGAAGGACTGGAACAACTTACCCTGATGGATCTACAAGAACTTTCCAGGAGGGTCATCCATCCTTGGATTACCCCAGGTCAAGCATGCTTAACTTGGGAGTTCTTTGCCAACGTACTATTACTTACAGAATTTGAAAATAGGGGCGGCGGTAGAAATTGGTAGGGGATTCCCGAAGACACTTACGCGTCTTCACTTGCCTTGGCCAAAGCTCATGGCTTTCAGCTGTAATGCAATAATTCTATCCTCTTGAATGACTGACTCCACACCATGAATTCCGGCTGTAATGCAATAATTCTATTCTCTTGAATGATTGTCTGTCTTTGTGGATTTTCTGGTGCTACTGCCTTCTTATACGTCAAATAATTTTATACTTTTTAAGGTTGGTTAAGACATTCACATTGCTCACGAATGACCCGAATTGCTCATGAATGAATTTGATTATTCACAACCCTCTTTTAGGATAATGAGGGATGGTCAGTTATTGTAACATCTCGCATTGAGCGATAGGAAGGACTGGAACAACTTACCCTGATGGACCTACAAGAACTTTCCAGGAGGGTCATCCATCCTTGGATTACGCCAGGTCAAGCATGCTTAACTTGGGAGTTCTTTGCCAACGTACTATTACTTACAGAATTTGAAAATAGGGGCGGCGGTAGAAATTGGTAGGGGATTCCCGAAGGCACTTACGCGTCTTCACTTGCCTTGGCCAAAGCTCATGGCTTTCAGCTGTAATGCAATAATTCTATCCTCTTGAATGACTGACTCCACACCATGGCTTCCGGCTGTAATGCAATAATTCTATTCTCTTGAATGATTGTCTGTCTTTGTGGAGTTTCTGGTGCTACTGCCTTCTTTTACGTCAAATAATTTTATACTTTTTAAGGTTGGATACCACATTCACATTGCTCACGAATGACCCGAATTGCTCATGAATGAAGTTGATTATTCACAATCCTCTTTTAGGATAATGAGGGATGGTCAGTTATTGTAAGATCTCGCATTGAGCGATAGGAAGGACTGGAACAACTTACCCTGATGGACCTACAAGAACTTTCCAGGAGGGTCATCCATCCTTGGATTACGCCAGGTCAAGCATGCTTAACTTGGGAGTTCTTTGCCAACGTACTATTACTTATAGAATTTGAAAATAGGGGCGGCGGTAGAAATTGGTAGGGGATTCCCGAAGACACTTACGCGTCTTCACTTGCCTTGGCCAAAGCTCATGGCTTTCAGCTGTAATGCAATAATTCTATCCTCTTGAATGACTGACTCCACACCATGGCTTCCGGCTGTAATGCAATAATTCTATTCTCTTGAATGATTGTCTGTCTTTGTGGAGTTTCTGGTGCTACTGCCTTCTTATACGTCAAATAATTTTATACTTTTTAAGGTTGGTTACCACATTCACATTGCTCACGAATGACCCGAATTGCTCATGAATGAATTTGATTATTCACAACCCTCTTTTAGGATAATGAGGGATGGTCAGTTATTGTAACATCTCGCATTGAGCGATAGGAAGGACTGGAACAACTTACCCTGATGGACCTACAAGAACTTTCCAGGAGGGTCATCCATCCTTGGATTACGCCAGGTCAAGCATGCTTAACTTGGGAGTTCTTTGCCAACGTACTATTACTTACAGAATTTGAAAATAGGGGCGGCGGTAGAAATTGGTAGGGGATTCCCGAAGGCACTTACGCGTCTTCACTTGCCTTGGCCAAAGCTCATGGCTTTCAGCTGTAATGCAATAATTCATTCCTCTTGAATGACTGACTCCACACCATGGCTTCCGGCTGTAATGCAATAATTCTATTCTCTTGAATGATTGTCTGTCTTTGTGGAGTTTCTGGTGCTACTGCCTTCTTATACGTCAAATAATTTTATACTTTTTAAGGTTGGATACCACATTCACATTGCTCACGAATGACCCGAATTGCTCATGAATGAAGTTGATTATTCACAATCCTCTTTTAGGATAATGAGGGATGGTCAGTTATTGTAAGATCTCGCATTGAGCGATAGGAAGGACTGGAACAACTTACCCTGATGGACCTACAAGAACTTTCCAGGAGGGTCATCCATCCTTGGATTACGCCAGGTCAAGCATGCTTAACTTGGGAGTTCTTTGCCAACGTACTATTACTTATAGAATTTGAAAATAGGGGCGGCGGTAGAAATTGGTAGGGGATTCCCGAAGACACTTACGCGTCTTCACTTGCCTTGGCCAAAGCTCATGGCTTTCAGCTGTAATGCAATAATTCTATCCTCTTGAATGACTGACTCCACACCATGAATTCCGGCTGTAATGCAATAATTCTATTCTCTTGAATGATTGTCTGTCTTTGTGGAGTTTCTGGTGCTACTGCCTTCTTATACGTCAAATAATTTTATACTTTTTAAGGTTGGTTACCACATTCACATTGCTCACGAATGACCCGAATTGCTCATGAATGAATTTGATTATTCACAACCCTCTTTTAGGATAATGAGGGATGGTCAGTTATTGTAACAT
This sequence comes from Diospyros kaki, assembly GCA_036245055.1. Taxonomy (NCBI): domain Eukaryota; kingdom Viridiplantae; phylum Streptophyta; class Magnoliopsida; order Ericales; family Ebenaceae; genus Diospyros; species Diospyros kaki. The sequence continues at coordinate 41,686,666 of BSEG01000016.1, forward strand.
CTCGCATTGAGCGATAGGAAGGACTGGAACAACTTACCCTGATGGACCTACAAGAACTTTCCAGGAGGGTCATCCATCCTTGGATTACCCAAGGTCAAGCATGCTTGACTTGGGAGTTCTTTGCCAACGTACTATTACTTACAGAATTTGAAAATAGGGGCGACGGTAGAAATTGGTAGGGGATTCCCGAAGACACTTACGCGTCTTCACTTGCCTTGGCCAAAGCTCATGGCTTTCAGCTGTAATGCAATAATTCTATCCTCTTGAATGACTGACTCCACACCATGGCTTCCGGCTGTAATGCTATAATTCTATTCTCTTGAATGACTGTCTGTCTTTGTGGAGTTTCTGGTGCTACTGCCTTCTTATACGTCAAATAATTTTATACTTTTTAAGGTTGGTTACCACATTCACATTGCTCACGAATGACCCGAATTGCTCATGAATGAATTTGATTATTCACAACCCTTTTTTAGGATAATGAGGGATGGTCAGTTATTGTAACATCTCGCATTGAGCGATAGGAAGGACTGGAATAACTTACCCTGATGGACCTACAAAAACTTTCCAGGAGGGTCATCCATCCTTGGATTACCCCAGGTCAAGCATGCTTAACTTGGGAGTTCTTTGCCAACGTACTATTACTTACAGAATTTGAAAATAGGGGCGGCGGTAGAAATTGGTTGGGGATTCCCGAAGACACTTACGCGTCTTCACTTTCCTTGGCCAAAGCTTATGGCTTTCAGCTGTAATGCAATAATTCTATCCTCTTGAATGACTGACTCCACACCATGAATTCCGGCTGTAATGCAATAATTCTATTCTCTTGAATGATTGTCTGTCTTTGTGGAGTTTCTGGTGCTACTGCCTTCTAATACGTCAAATAATTTTATACTTTTTAAGGTTGGTTACCACATTCACATTGCTCACGAATGACCCGAATTGCTCATGAATGAATTTGATTATTCACAACCCTCTTTTAGGATAATGAGGGATGGTCAGTTATTGTAACATCTCGCATTGAGCGATAGGAAGGACTGAAACAACTTACCCTGATAGACCTACAAGAACTTTCCAGGAGGGTCATCCATCCTTGGATTACCCAAGGTCAAGCATGCTTAACTTGGGAGTTCTTTGCCAACGTACTATTACTTACAGAATTTGAAAATAGGGGCGACGGTAGAAATTGGTAGGGGATTCCCGAAGACACTTACGCGTCTTCGCTTGCCTTGGCCAAAGCTCATGGCTTTCAGCTGTAATGCAATAATTCTATCCTCTTGAATGACTGACTCCACACCATGGCTTCCGGCTGTATTGCAATAATTCTATTCTCTTGAATGATTGTCTGTCTTTGTGGAGTTTCTAGTGCTACTGCCTTCTTATACGTCAAATAATTTTATACTTTTTAAGGTTGGTTACCACATTCACATTGCTCACGAATGACCCGAATTGCTCATGAATGAATTTGATTATTCACAACCCTCTTTTAGGATAATGAGGGATGGTCAGTTATTGTAACATCTCGCATTGAGCGATAGGAAGGACTGGAACAACTTACCCTGATGGACCTACAAGAACTTTCCAGGAGGGTCATCCATCCTTGGATTACCCCAGGTCAAGCATGCTTAACTTGGGAGTTCTTTGCCAACGTACTATTACTTACAGAATTTGAAAATAGGGGCGGCGGTAGAAATTGGTAGGGGATTCCCGAAGACACTTACGCGTCTTCACTTGCCTTGGCCAAAGCTCATGGCTTTCAGCTGTAATGCAATACTTCTATCCTCTTGAATGACTGACTCCACACCATGAATTCCGGCTGTAATGCAATAATTCTATTCTCTTGAATGATTGTCTGTCTTTGTGGAGTTTCTGGTGCTACTGCCTTCTTATACGTCAAATAATTTTATACTTTTTAAGGTTGGTTACCACATTCACATTGCTCACGAATGACCCGAATTGCTCATGAAAGAATTTGATTATTCACAACCCTCTTTTAGGATAATAAGGGATGGTCAGTTATTGTAACATCTCGCATTGAGCGATAGGAAGGACTGGAACAACTTACCCTGATGGACCTACAAGAACTTTCCAGGAGGGTCATCCATCCTTGGATTACCCAAGGTCAAGCATGCTTAACTTGGGAGTTCTTTGCCAACATACTATTACTTACAGAATTTGAAAATAGGGGCGATGGTAGAAATTGGTAGGGGATTCCCGAAGACACTTACGCGTCTTCACTTGCCTTGGCCAAAGCTCATGGCTTTCAGCTGTAATGCAATAATTCTATCCTCTTGAATGACTGACTCCACACCATGGCTTCCGGCTGTAATGCAATAATTCTATTCTCTTGAATGATTGTCTGTCTTTGTGGAGTTTCTGGTGCTACTGCCTTCTTATACGTCAAATAATTTTATACTTTTTAAGGTTGGTTACCACATTCACATTGCTCACGAATGACCCGAATTGCTCATGAATGAATTTGATTATTCACAACCCTCTTTTAGGATAATGAGGGATGGTCAGTTATTGTAACATCTCGCATTGAGCGATAGGAAGGACTGGAACAACTTACCCTGATGGACCTACAAGAACTTTCCAGGAGGGTCATCCATCCTTGGATTACCCAAGGTCAAGCATGCTTAACTTGGGAGTTCTTTGCCAATGTACTATTACTTACAGAATTTGAAAATAGGGGCGACGGTAGAAATTGGTAGGGGATTCCCGAAGACACTTACGCGTCTTCACTTGCCTTGGCCAAAGCTCACGGCTTTCAGCTGTAATGCAATAATTCTATCCTCTTGAATGACTGACTCCACACCATGGCTTCCGGCTGTAATGCAATAATTCTATTCTCTTGAATGATTGTCTGTCTTTGTGGAGTTTCTGGTGCTACTGCCTTCTTATACGTCAAATAATTTTATACTTTTTAAGGTTGGTTACCACATTCACATTGCTCACGAATGACCCGAATTGCTCATGAATGAATTTGATTATTCACAACCCTCTTTTAGGATAATGAGGGATGGTCAGTTATTGTAACATCTCGCATTGAGCGATAGGAAGGACTGGAACAACTTACCCTGATGGACCTACAAGAACTTTCCAGGAGGGTCATCCATCCTTGGATTACCCCAGGTCAAGCATGCTTAACTTGGGAGTTCTTTGCCAACGTACTATTACTTACAGAATTTGAAATTAGGGGCGGCGGTAGAAATTGGTAGGGGATTCCCGAAGACACTTACGCGTCTTCACTTGCCTTGGCCAAAGCTAATGGCTTTCAGCTGTAATGCAATAATTCTATCCTCTTGAATGACTGACTCCACACCATGAATTCCAGCTGTAATGCAATAATTCTATTCTCTTGAATGATTGTCTGTCTTTGTGGAGTTTCTGGTGCTACTGCCTTCTTATACGTCAAATAATTTTATACTTTTTAAGGTTGGTTACCACATTCACATTGCTCACGAATGACCCGAATTGCTCATGAATGAATTTGATTATTCACAACCCTCTTTTAGGATAACGAGGGATGGTCAGTTATTGTAACATCTCGCATTGAGCGATAGGAAGGACTGGAACAACTTACCCTGATGGACCTACAAGAACTTTCCAGGAGGGTCATCCATCCTTGGATTACCCCAGGTCAGGCATGCTTAACTTGGGAGTTCTTTGCCAACGTACTATTACTTACAGAATTTGAAAATAGGGGCGGCGGTAGAAATTGGTAGGGGATTCCCGAAGACACTTACGCGTCTTCACTTGCCTTGGCCAAAGCTCATGGCTTTCAGCTGTAATGCAATAATTCTATCCTCTTGAATGACTGACTCCACACCATGGCTTCCGGCTGTAATGCAATAATTCTATTCTCTTGAATGATTGTCTGTCTTTGTGGAGTTTCTGGTGCTACTGCCTTCTTATACGTCAAATAATTTTATACTTTTTAAGGTTGGTTAAGACATTCACATTGCTCACGAATGACCCGAATTGCTCATGAATGAATTTGATTATTCACAACCCTTTTTTAGGATAATGAGGGATGGTCAGTTATTGTAACATCTCGCATTGAGCGATAGGAAGGACTGGAACAACTTACCCTGATGGACCTACAAGAACTTTCCAGGAGGGTCATCCATCCTTGGATTATGCCAGGTCAAGCATGCTTAACTTGGGAGTTCTTTGCCAACGTACTATTACTTACAGAATTTGAAAATAGGGGCGGCGGTAGAAATTGGTAGGGGATTCCCGAAGACACTTACGCGTCTTCACTTGCCTTGGCCAAAGCTCATGGCTTTCAGCTGTAATGCAATAATTCTATCCTCTTGAATGACTGACTCCACACCATGGCTTCCGGCTGTAATGCAATAATTCTATTCTCTTGAATGATTGTCTGTCTTTGTGGAGTTTCTGGTGCTACTGCCTTCTTATACGTCAAATAATATTATACTTTTTAAGGTTGGTTACCACATTCACATTGCTCACGAATGACCCGAATTGCTCATGAATGAATTTGATTATTCACAACCCTCTTTTAGGATAATGAGGGATGGTCAGTTATTGTAACATCTCGCATTGAGCGATAGGAAGGACTGGAACAACTTACCCTGATGGACCTACAAGAACTTTCCAGGAGGGTCATCCATCCTTGGATTACCCCAGGTCAAGCATGCTTAACTTGGGAGTTCTTTGCCAACGTACTATTACTTACAGAATTTGAAAATAGGGGCGGCGGTAGAAATTGGTAGGGGATTCCCGAAGACACTTACGCGTCTTCACTTGCCTTGGCCAAAGCTCATGGCTTTCAGCTGTAATGCAATAATTCTATCCTCTTGAATGACTGACTCCACACCATGAATTCCGGCTGTAATGCAATAATTCTATTCTCTTGAATGATTGTCTGTCTTTGTGGAGTTTCTGGTGCTACTGCCTTCTTATACGTCAAATAATTTTATACTTTTTAAGGTTGGTTACCACATTCACATTGCTCACGAATGACCCGAATTGCTCATGAATGAATTTGATCATTCACAACCCTCTTTTAGGATAATGAGGGATGGTCAGTTATTGTAACATCTTGCATTGAGCGATAGGAAGGACTGAAACAACTTACCCTGATAGACCTACACGAACTTTCAAGGGGGGTCATCCATTCTTGGATTACCCCAGCTCAAGCACACTTAACTTGGGAGTTCTTTGCCAACGTACTATTACTTACAGAATTTGAAAATAGGGGCGGCGGTACAAATTGGTTGGGGATTCCCGAAGACACTTACGCGTCTTCACTTGCCTTGGCCAAAGCTCATGGCTTTCAGCTGTAATGCAATAATTCTATCCTCTTGAATGACTGACTCCACACCATGGCTTCCGGCTGTAATGCAATAATTCTATTCTCTTGAATGATTGTCTGTCTTTGTGGAGTTTCTGGTGCTACTGCCTTCTTATACGTCAAATAATTTTATACTTTTTAAGGTTGGTTACCACATTCACATTGCTCACGAATGACCCGAATTATTCATGAATGAATTTGATTATTCACAATCCTCTTTTAGGATAATGAGGGATGGTCAGTTATTGTAACATCTCGCATTGAGCGATAGGAAGGACTGGAACAACTTACCCTGATGGATCTACAAGAACTTTCCAGGAGGGTCATCCATCCTTGGATTACCCCAGGTCAAGCATGCTTAACTTGGGAGTTCTTTGCCAACGTACTATTACTTACAGAATTTGAAAATAGGGGCGGCGGTAGAAATTGGTAGGGGATTCCCGAAGACACTTACGCGTCTTCACTTGCCTTGGCCAAAGCTCATGGCTTTCAGCTGTAATGCAATAATTCTATCCTCTTGAATGACTGACTCCACACCATGAATTCCGGCTGTAATGCAATAATTCTATTCTCTTGAATGATTGTCTGTCTTTGTGGATTTTCTGGTGCTACTGCCTTCTTATACGTCAAATAATTTTATACTTTTTAAGGTTGGTTACCACATTCACATTGCTCACGAATGACCCGAATTGCTCATGAATGAATTTGATTATTCACAACCCTCTTTTAGGATAATGAGGGATGGTCAGTTATTGTAACATCTCGCATTGAGCGATAGGAAGGACTGGAATAACTTACCCTGATGGACCTACAAGAACTTTCCAGGAGGGTCATCCATCCTTGGATTACGCCAGGTCAAGCATGCTTAACTTGGGAGTTCTTTGCCAACGTACTATTACTTACAGAATTTGAAAATAGGGGCGGCGGTAGAAATTGGTAGGGGATTCCCGAAGGCACTTACGCGTCTTCACTTGCCTTGGCCAAAGCTCATGGCTTTCAGCTGTAATGCAATAATTCTATCCTCTTGAATGACTGACTCCACACCATGGCTTCCGGCTGTAATGCAATAATTCTATTCTCTTGAATGATTGTCTGTCTTTGTGGAGTTTCTGGTGCTACTGCCTTCTTTTACGTCAAATAATTTTATACTTTTTAAGGTTGGATACCACATTCACATTGCTCACGAATGACCCGAATTGCTCATGAATGAAGTTGATTATTCACTATCCTCTTTTAGGATAATGAGGGATGGTCAGTTATTGTAAGATCTCGCATTGAGCGATAGGAAGGACTGGAACAACTTACCCTGATGGACCTACAAGAACTTTCCAGGAGGGTCATCCATCCTTGGATTACGCCAGGTCAAGCATGCTTAACTTGGGAGTTCTTTGCCAACGTACTATTACTTATAGAATTTGAAAATAGGGGCGGCGGTAGAAATTGGTAGGGGATTCCCGAAGACACTTACGCGTCTTCACTTGCCTTGGCCAAAGCTCATGGCTTTCAGCTGTAATGCAATAATTCTATCCTCTTGAATGACTGACTCCACACCATGGCTTCCGGCTGTAATGCAATAATTCTATTCTCTTGAATGATTGTCTGTCTTTGTGGAGTTTCTGGTGCTACTGCCTTCTTATACGTCAAATAATTTTATACTTTTTAAGGTTGGTTACCACATTCACATTGCTCACGAATGACCCGAATTGCTCATGAATGAATTTGATTATTCACAACCCTCTTTTAGGATAATGAGGGATGGTCAGTTATTGTAACATCTCGCATTGAGCGATAGGAAGGACTGGAACAACTTACCCTGATGGACCTACAAGAACTTTCCAGGAGGGTCATCCATCCTTGGATTACCCAAGGTCAAGCATGCTTAACTTGGGAGTTCTTTGCCAATGTACTATTACTTACAGAATTTGAAAATAGGGGCGGCGGTAGAAATTGGTAGGGGATTCCCGAAGGCACTTACGCGTCTTCACTTGCCTTGGCCAAAGCTCATGGCTTTCAGCTGTAATGCAATAATTCTATCCTCTTGAATGACTGACTCCACACCATGGCTTCCGGCTGTAATGCAATAATTCTATTCTCTTGAATGATTGTCTGTCTTTGTGGAGTTTCTGGTGCTACTGCCTTCTTATACGTCAAATAATTTTATACTTTTTAAGGTTGGATACCACATTCACATTGCTCACGAATGACCCGAATTGCTCATGAATGAAGTTGATTATTCACAATCCTCTTTTAGGATAATGAGGGATGGTCAGTTATTGTAAGATCTCGCATTGAGCGATAGGAAGGACTGGAACAACTTACCCTGATGGACCTACAAGAACTTTCCAGGAGGGTCATCCATCCTTGGATTACGCCAGGTCAAGCATGCTTAACTTGGGAGTTCTTTGCCAACGTACTATTACTTATAGAATTTGAAAATAGGGGCGGCGGTAGAAATTGGTAGGGGATTCCCGAAGACACTTACGCGTCTTCACTTGCCTTGGCCAAAGCTCATGGCTTTCAGCTGTAATGCAATAATTCTATCCTCTTGAATGACTGACTCCACACCATGAATTCCGGCTGTAATGCAATAATTCTATTCTCTTGAATGATTGTCTGTCTTTGTGGAGTTTCTGGTGCTACTGCCTTCTTATACGTCAAATAATTTTATACTTTTTAAGGTTGGTTACCACATTCACATTGCTCACGAATGACCCGAATTGCTCATGAATGAATTTGATTATTCACAACCCTCTTTTAGGATAATGAGGGATGGTCAGTTATTGTAACATCTCGCATTGAGCGATAGGAAGGACTGGAACAACTTACCCTGATGGACCTACAAGAACTTTCCAGGAGGGTCATCCATCCTTGGATTACCCAAGGTCAAGCATGCTTAACTTGGGAGTTCTTTGCCAACGTACTATTACTTACAGAATTTGAAAATAGGGGCGACGGTAGAAATTGGTAGGGGATTCCCGAAGACACTTACGCGTCTTCACTTGCCTTGGCCAAAGCTCATGGCTTTCAGCTGTAATGCAATAATTCTATCCTCTTGAATGACTGACTCCACACCATGGCTTCCGGCTGTAATGCTATAATTCTATTCTCTTGAATGACTGTCTGTCTTTGTGGAGTTTCTGGTGCTACTGCCTTCTTATACGTCAAATAATTTTATACTTTTTAAGGTTGGTTACCACATTCACATTGCTCACGAATGACCCGAATTGCTCATGAATGAATTTGATTATTCACAACCCTTTTTTAGGATAATGAGGGATGGTCAGTTATTGTAACATCTCGCATTGAGCGATAGGAAGGACTGGAATAACTTACCCTGATGGACCTACAAAAACTTTCCAGGAGGGTCATCCATCCTTGGATTACCCCAGGTCAAGCATGCTTAACTTGGGAGTTCTTTGCCAACGTACTATTACTTACAGAATTTGAAAATAGGGGCGGCGGTAGAAATTGGTTGGGGATTCCCGAAGACACTTACGCGTCTTCACTTGCCTTGGCCAAAGCTTATGGCTTTCAGCTGTAATGCAATAATTCTATCCTCTTGAATGACTGACTCCACACCATGAATTCCGGCTGTAATGCAATAATTCTATTCTCTTGAATGATTGTCTGTCTTTGTGGAGTTTCTGGTGCTACTGCCTTCTAATACGTCAAATAATTTTATACTTTTTAAGGCTGGTTACCACATTCACATTGCTCACGAATGACCCGAATTGCTCATGAATGAATTTGATTATTCACAACCCTCTTTTAGGATAATGAGGGATGGTCAGTTATTGTAACATCTCGCATTGAGCGATAGGAAGGACTGAAACAACTTACCCTGATAGACCTACAAGAACTTTCCAGGAGGGTCATCCATCCTTGGATTACCCAAGGTCAAGCATGCTTAACTTGGGAGTTCTTTGCCAACGTACTATTACTTACAGAATTTGAAAATAGGGGCGACGGTAGAAATTGGTAGGGGATTCCCGAAGACACTTACGCGTCTTCGCTTGCCTTGGCCAAAGCTCATGGCTTTCAGCTGTAATGCAATAATTCTATCCTCTTGAATGACTGACTCCACACCATGGCTTCCGGCTGTATTGCAATAATTCTATTCTCTTGAATGATTGTCTGTCTTTGTGGAGTTTCTAGTGCTACTGCCTTCTTATACGTCAAATAATTTTATACTTTTTAAGGTTGGTTACCACATTCACATTGCTCACGAATGACCCGAATTGCTCATGAATGAATTTGATTATTCACAACCCTCTTTTAGGATAATGAGGGATGGTCAGTTATTGTAACATCTCGCATTGAGCGATAGGAAGGACTGGAACAACTTACCCTGATGGACCTACAAGAACTTTCCAGGAGGGTCATCCATCCTTGGATTACCCCAGGTCAAGCATGCTTAACTTGGGAGTTCTTTGCCAACGTACTATTACTTACAGAATTTGAAAATAGGGGCGGCGGTAGAAATTGGTAGGGGATTCCCGAAGACACTTACGCGTCTTCACTTGCCTTGGCCAAAGCTCATGGCTTTCAGCTGTAATGCAATAATTCTATCCTCTTGAATGACTGACTCCACACCATGAATTCCGGCTGTAATGCAATAATTCTATTCTCTTGAATGATTGTCTGTCTTTGTGGAGTTTCTGGTGCTACTGCCTTCTTATACGTCAAATAATTTTATACTTTTTAAGGTTGGTTACCACATTCACATTGCTCACGAATGACCCGAATTGCTCATGAAAGAATTTGATTATTCACAACCCTCTTTTAGGATAATAAGGGATGGTCAGTTATTGTAACATCTCGCATTGAGCGATAGGAAGGACTGGAACAACTTACCCTGATGGACCTACAAGAACTTTCCAGGAGGGTCATCCATCCTTGGATTACCCAAGGTCAAGCATGCTTAACTTGGGAGTTCTTTGCCAACGTACTATTACTTACAGAATTTGAAAATAGGGGCGATGGTAGAAATTGGTAGGGGATTCCCGAAGACACTTACGCGTCTTCACTTGCCTTGGCCAAAGCTCATGGCTTTCAGCTGTAATGCAATAATTCTATCCTCTTGAATGACTGACTCCACACCATGGCTTCCGGCTGTAATGCAATAATTCTATTCTCTTGAATGATTGTCTGTCTTTGTGGAGTTTCTGGTGCTACTGCCTTCTTATACGTCAAATAATTTTATACTTTTTAAGGTTGGTTACCACATTCACATTGCTCACGAATGACCCGAATTGCTCATGAATGAATTTGATTATTCACAACCCTCTTTTAGGATAATAAGGGATGGTCAGTTATTGTAACATCTCGCATTGAGCGATAGGAAAGACTGGAACAACTTACCCTGATGGACCTACAAGAACTTTCCAGGAGGGTCATCCATCCTTGGATTACCCAAGGTCAAGCATGCTTAACTTGGGAGTTCTTTGCCAACGTACTATTACTTACAGAATTTGAAAATAGGGGCGGCGGTAGAAATTGGTAGGGGATTCCCGAAGACACTTACGCGTCTTCACTTGCCTTGGCCAAAGCTCATGGCTTTCAGCTGTAATGCAATAATTCTATCCTCTTGAATGACTGACTCCACACCATGGCTTCCGGCTGTAATGCAATAATTCTATTCTCTTGAATGATTGTCTGTCTTTGTGGAGTTTCTGGTGCTACTGCCTTCTTATACGTCAAATAATTTTATACTTTTTAAGGTTGGTTACCACATTCACATTGCTCACGAATGACCCGAATTGCTCATGAATGAATTTGATTATTCACAACCCTCTTTTAGGATAATGAGGGATGGTCAGTTATTGTAACATCTCGCATTGAGCGATAGGAAGGACTGGAACAACTTACCCTGATGGACCTACAAGAACTTTCCAGGAGGGTCATCCATCCTTGGATTACCCCAGGTCAAGCATGCTTAACTTGGGAGTTCTTTGCCAACGTACTATTACTTACAGAATTTGAAATTAGGGGCGGCGGTAGAAATTGGTAGGGGATTCCCGAAGACACTTACGCGTCTTCACTTGCCTTGGCCAAAGCTAATGGCTTTCAGCTGTAATGCAATAATTCTATCCTCTTGAATGACTGACTCCACACCATGAATTCCAGCTGTAATGCAATAATTCTATTCTCTTGAATGATTGTCTGTCTTTGTGGAGTTTCTGGTGCTACTGCCTTCTTATACGTCAAATAATTTTATACTTTTTAAGGTTGGTTACCACATTCACATTGCTCACGAATGACCCGAATTGCTCATGAATGAATTTGATTATTCACAACCCTCTTTTAGGATAACGAGGGATGGTCAGTTATTGTAACATCTCGCATTGAGCGATAGGAAGGACTGGAACAACTTACCCTGATGGACCTACAAGAACTTTCCAGGAGGGTCATCCATCCTTGGATTACCCCAGGTCAGGCATGCTTAACTTGGGAGTTCTTTGCCAACGTACTATTACTTACAGAATTTGAAAATAGGGGCGGCGGTAGAAATTGGTAGGGGATTCCCGAAGACACTTACGCGTCTTCACTTGCCTTGGCCAAAGCTCATGGCTTTCAGCTGTAATGCAATAATTCTATCCTCTTGAATGACTGACTCCACACCATGGCTTCCGGCTGTAATGCAATAATTCTATTCTCTTGAATGATTGTCTGTCTTTGTGGAGTTTCTGGTGCTACTGCCTTCTTATACGTCAAATAATTTTATACTTTTTAAGGTTGGTTACCACATTCACATTGCTCACGAATGACCCGAATTGCTCATGAATGAATTTGATTATTCACAACCCTCATTTAGGATAACGAGGGATGGTCAGTTATTGTAACATCTCGCATTGAGCGATAGGAAGGACTGGAACAACTTACCCTGATGGACCTACAAGAACTTTCCAGGAGGGTCATCCATCCTTGGATTACCCCAGGTCAGGCATGCTTAACTTGGGAGTTCTTTGCCAACGTACTATTACTTACAGAATTTGAAAATAGGGGCGGCGGTAGAAATTGGTAGGGGATTCCCGAAGACACTTACGCGTCTTCACTTGCCTTGGCCAAAGCTCATGGCTTTCAGCTGTAATGCAATAATTCTATCCTCTTGAATGACTGACTCCACACCATGGCTTCCGGCTGTAATGCAATAATTCTATTCTCTTGAATGATTGTCTGTCTTTGTGGAGTTTCTGGTGCTACTGCCTTCTTATACGTCAAATAATTTTATACTTTTTAAGGTTGGTTACCACATTCACATTGCTCACGAATGACCCGAATTGCTCATGAATGAATTTGATTATTCACAACCCTCTTTTAGGATAATGAGGGATGGTCAGTTATTGTAACATCTCGCATTGAGCGATAGGAAGGACTGGAACAACTTACCCTGATGGACCTACAAGAACTTTCCAGGAGGGTCATCCATCCTTGGATTACGCCAGGTCAAGCATGCTTAACTTGGGAGTTCTTTGCCAACGTACTATTACTTACAGAATTTGAAAATAGGGGCGGCGGTAGAAATTGGTAGGGGATTCCCGAAGGCACTTACGCGTCTTCACTTCCCTTGGCCAAAGCTCATGGCTTTCAGCTGTAATGCAATAATTCTATCCTCTTGAATGACTGACTCCACACCATGGCTTCCGGCTGTAATGCAATAATTCTATTCTCTTGAATGATTGTCTGTCTTTGTGGAGTTTCTGGTGCTACTGCCTTCTTATACGTCAAATAATTTTATACTTTTTAAGGTTGGATACCACATTCACATTGCTCACGAATGACCCGAATTGCTCATGAATGAAGTTGATTATTCACAATCCTCTTTTAGGATAATGAGGGATGGTCAGTTATTGTAACATCTCGCATTGAGCGATAGGAAGGACTGGAACAACTTACCCTGATGGACCTACAAGAACTTTCCAGGAGGGTCATCCATCCTTGGATTACGCCAGGTCAAGCATGCTTAACTTGGTAGTTCTTTGCCAACGTACTATTACTTATAGAATTTGAAAATAGGGGCGGCGGTAGAAATTGGTAGGGGATTCCCGAAGACACTTACGCGTCTTCACTTGCCTTGGCCAAAGCTCATGGCTTTCAGCTGTAATCCAATAATTCTATCCTCTTGAATGACTGACTCCACACCATGAATTCCGGCTGTAATGCAATAATTCTATTCTCTTGAATGATTGTCTGTCTTTGTGGAGTTTCTGGTGCTACTGCCTTCTTATACGTCAAATAATTTTATACTTTTTAAGGTTGGTTACCACATTCACATTGCTCACGAATGACCCGAATTGCTCATGAATGAATTTGATTATTCACAACCCTTTTTTAGAATAATGAGGGATGGTCAGTTATTGTAACATCTCGCATTGAGCGATAGGAAGGACTGGAACAACTTACCCTGATGGACCTACAAGAACTTTCCAGGAGGGTCATCCATCCTTGGATTACCCAAGGTCAAGCATGCTTAACTTGGGAGTTCTTTGCAACCGTACTATTACTTACAGAATTTGAAAATAGGGGCGACGGTAGAAATTGGTAGGGGATTCCCGAAGACACTTACGCGTCTTCACTTGCCTTGGCCAAAGCTCATGGCTTTCAGCTGTAATGCAATAATTCTATCCTCTTGAATGACTGACTCCACACCATGGCTTCCGGCTGTAATGCAATAATTCTATTCTCTTGAATGATTGTCTGTCTTTGTGGAGTTTCTGGTGCTACTGCCTTCTTATACGTCAAATAATTTTATACTTTTTAAGGTTGGTTAAGACATTCACATTGCTCACGAATGACCCGAATTGCTCATGAATGAATTTGATTATTCACAACCCTTTTTTAGGATAATGAGGGATGGTCAGTTATTGTAACATCTCGCATTGAGCGATAGGAAGGACTGGAACAACTTACCCTGATGGACCTACAAGAACTTTCCAGGAGGGTCATCCATCCTTGGATTACGCCAGGTCAAGCATGCTTAACTTGGGAGTTCTTTGCCAACGTACTATTACTTACAGAATTTGAAAATAGGGGCGGCGGTAGAAATTGGTAGGGGATTCCCGAAGACACTTACGCGTCTTCACTTGCCTTGGCCAAAGCTCATGGCTTTCAGCTGTAATGCAATAATTCTATCCTCTTGAATGACTGACTCCACACCATGGCTTCCGGCTGTAATGCAATAATTCTATTCTCTTGAATGATTGTCTGTCTTTGTGGAGTTTCTGGTGCTACTGCCTTCTTATACGTCAAATAATTTTATACTTTTTAAGGTTGGTTACCACATTCACATTGCTCACGAATGACCCGAATTGCTCATGAATGAATTTGATTATTCACAACCCTCTTTTAGGATAATGAGGGATGGTCAGTTATTGTAACATCTCGCATTGAGCGATAGGAAGGACTGGAACAACTTACCCTGATGGACCTACAAGAACTTTCCAGGAGGGTCATCCATCCTTGGATTACCCCAGGTCAAGCATGCTTAACTTGGGAGTTCTTTGCCAACGTACTATTACTTACAGAATTTGAAAATAGGGGCGGCGGTAGAAATTGGTAGGGGATTCCCGAAGACACTTACGCGTCTTCACTTGCCTTGGCCAAAGCTCATGGCTTTCAGCTGTAATGCAATAATTCTATCCTCTTGAATGACTGACTCCACACCATGAATTCCGGCTGTAATGCAATAATTCTATTCTCTTGAATGATTGTCTGTCTTTGTGGAGTTTCTGGTGCTACTGCCTTCTTATACGTCAAATAATTTTATACTTTTTAAGGTTGGTTACCACATTCACATTGCTCACGAATGACCCGAATTGCTCATGAATGAATTTGATTATTCACAACCCTCTTTTAGGATAATAAGGGATGGTCAGTTATTGTAACATCTCGCATTGAGCGATAGGAAGGACTGGAACAACTTACCCTGATGGACCTACAAGAACTTTCCAGGAGGGTCATCCATCCTTGGATTACCCAAGGTCAAGCATGCTTAACTTGGGAGTTCTTTGCCAACGTACTATTACTTACAGAATTTGAAAATAGGGGCGACGGTAGAAATTGGTAGGGGATTCCCGAAGACACTTACGCGTCTTCACTTGCCTTGGCCAAAGCTCATGGCTTTCAGCTGTAATGCAATAATTCTATCCTCTTGAATGACTGACTCCACACCATGGCTTCCAGCTGTAATGCAATAATTCTATTCTCTTGAATGATTGTCTGTCTTTGTTGAGTTTCTAGTGCTACTGCCTTCTTATACGTCAAATAATTTTATACTTTTTAAGGTTGGTTACCACATTCACATTGCTCACGAATGACCCGAATTGCTCATGAATGAATTTGATTATTCACAACCCTCTTTTAGGATAATGAGGGATGGTCAGTTATTGTAACATCTCGCATTGAGCGATAGGAAGGACTGAAACAACTTACCCTGATGGACCTACAAGAACTTTCCAGGAGGGTCATCCATCCTTGGATTACACCAGGTCAAGCATGCTTAACTTGAGAGTTCTTTGCCGACGTACTATTACTTACAGAATTTGAAAATAGGGGCGGCGGTAGAAATTGGTAGGGGATTCCCGAAGACACTTACGCGTCTTCACTTGCCATGGCCAAAGCTCATGGCTTTCAGCTGTAATGCAATAATTCTATCCTCTTGAATGACTGACTCCACACCATGAATTCCGGCTGTAATGCAATAATTCTATTCTCTTGAATGATTGTCTGTCTTTGTGGAGTTTCTGGTGCTACTGCCTTCTTATACGTCAAATAATTTTATACTTTTTAAGGTTGGTTACCACATTCACATTGCTCACGAATGACCCGAATTGCTCATGAATGAATTTGATTATTCACAACCCTCTTTTAGGATAATGAGGGATGGTCAGTTATTGTAACATCTCGCATTGAGCGATAGGAAGGACTGGAACAACTTACCCTGATGGACCTACAAGAACTTTCCAGGAGGGTCATCCATCCTTGGATTACCCAAGGTCAAGCATGCTTAACTTGGGAGTTCTTTGCCAACGTACTATTACTTACAGAATTTGAAAATAGGGGCGACGGTAGAAATTGGTAGGGGATTCCCGAAGACACTTACGCGTCTTCACTTGCCTTGGCCAAAGCTCATGGCTTTCAACTGTAATGCAATAATTCTATCCTCTTGAATGACTGACTCCACACCATGGCTTCCGGCTGTAATGCAATAATTCTATTCTCTTGAATGATTGTCTGTCTTTGTGGAGTTTCTGGTGCTACTGCCTTCTTATACGTCAAATAATTTTATACTTTTTATGGTTGGTTACCACATTCACATTGCTCACGAATGACCCGAATTGCTCATGAATGAATTTGATTATTCACAACCCTTTTTTAGGATAATGACGGATGGTCAGTTATTGTAACATCTCGCATTGAGCGATAGGAAGGACTGGAACAACTTACCCTGATGGACCTACAAGAACTTTCCAGGAGGGTCATCCATCCTTGGATTACCCCAGGTCAAGCATGCTTAACTTGGGAGTTCTTTGCCAACGTACTATTACTTACAGAATTTGAAAATAGGGGCGGCGGTAGAAATTGGTAGGGGATTCCCGAAGACACTTACGCGTCTTCACTTGCCTTGGCCAAAGCTCATGGCTTTCAGCTGTAATGCAATAATTCTATCCTATTGAATGACTGACTCCACACCATGAATTCCGGCTGTAATGCAATAATTCTATTCTCTTGAATGATTGTCTGTCTTTGTGGAGTTTCTGGTGCTACTGCCTTCTTATACGTCAAATAATTTTATACTTTTTAAGGTTGGTTACCACATTCACATTGCTCACGAATGACCCGAATTGCTCATGAATGAATTTGATTATTCACAACCCTCTTTTAGGATAATAAGGGATGGTCAGTTATTGTAACATCTCGCATTGAGCGATAGGAAGGACTGGAACAACTTACCCTGATGGACCTACAAGAACTTTCCAGGAGGGTCATCCATCCTTGGATTACCCAAGGTCAAGCATGCTTAACTTGGGAGTTCTTTGCCAACGTACTATTACTTACAGAATTTGAAAATAGGGGCGATGGTAGAAATTGGTAGGGGATTCCCGAAGACACTTACGCGTCTTCACTTGCCTTGGCCAAAGCTCATGGCTTTCAGCTGTAATGCAATAATTCTATCCTCTTGAATGACTGACTCCACACCATGGCTTCCGGCTGTAATGCAATAATTCTATTCTCTTGAATGATTGTCTGTCTTTGTGGAGTTTCTGGTGCTACTGCCTTCTTATACGTCAAATAATTTTATACTTTTTTAGGGTGGCTACCACATTCACATTGCTCACGAATGACCCGAATTGCTCATGAATGAATTTGATTATTCACAACCCTCTTCTAGGATAATGAGGGATGGTCAGTTATTGTAACATCTCGCATTGAGCGATAGGAAGGACTGGAATAACTTACCCTGATGGACCTACAAGAACTTTCCAGGAGGGTCATCCATCCTTGGATTACCCCAGGTCAAGCATGCTTAACTTGAGAGTTCTTTGCCAACGTACTATTACTTACAGAATTTGAAAATAGGGGCGCGGTAGAAATTTGTTGGGGATTCCCGAAGACACTTACGCGTCTTCACTTGCCTTGGCCAAAGCTTATGGCTTTCAGCTGTAATGTAATAATTCTATCCTCTTGAATGACTGACTCCACACCATGAATTCCGGCTGTAATGCAATAATTCTATTCTCTTGAATGATTGTCTGTCTTTGTGGAGTTTCTGGTGCTACTGCCTTCTTATACGTCAAATAATTTTATACTTTTTAAGGTTGGTTACCACATTCACATTGCTCACGAATGACCCGAATTGCTCATGAATGAATTTGATTATTCACAACCCTCTTTTAGGATAATGAGGGATGGTCAGTTATTGTAACATCTCGCATTGAGCGATAGGAAGGACTGAAACAACTTACCTTGATAGACCTACAAGAACTTTCCAGGAGGGTCATCCATCCTTGGATTACCCAAGGTCAAGCATGCTTAACTTGGGAGTTCTTTACCAACGTACTATTACTTACAGAATTTGAAAATAGGGGCGACGGTAGAAATTGGTAGGGGATTCCCGAAGACACTTACGCGTCTTCACTTGCCTTGGCCAAAGCTCATGGCTTTCAGCTGTAATGCAATAATTCTATCCTCTTGAATGACTGACTCCACACCATGGCTTCCGGCTGTAATGCAATAATTCTATTCTCTTGAATGATTGTCTGTCTTTGTGGAGTTTCTAGTGCTACTGCCTTCTTATACGGCAAATAATTTTATACTTTTTAAGGTTGGTTACCACATTCACATTGCTCACGAATGACCCGAATTGCTCATGAATGAATTTGATTATTCACAACCCTCTTTTAGGATAATGAGGGATGGTCAGTTATTGTAACATCTCGCATTGAGCGATATGAAGGACTGGAACAACTTACCCTGATGGACCTACAAGAACTTTCCAGGAGGGTCATCCATCCTTGGATTACCCCAGGTCAAGCATGCTTAACTTGGGAGTTCTTTGCCAACGTACTATTACTTACAGAATTTGAAAATAGGGGCGGCGGTAGAAATTGGTAGGGGATTCCCGAAGACACTTACGCGTCTTCACTTGCCTTGGCCAAAGCTCATGGCTTTCAGCTGTAATGCAATAATTCTATCCTCTTGAATGACTGACTCCACACCATGAATTCTGGCTGTAATGCAATAATTCTATTCTCTTGAATGATTGTCTGTCTTTGTGGAGTTTCTGGTGCTACTGCCTTCTTATACGTCAAATAATTTTATACTTTTTAAGGTTGGTTACCACATTCACATTGCTCACGAATGACCCGAATTGCTCATGAATGAATTTGATTATTCACAACCCTCTTTTACGATAATGAGGGATGGTCAGTTATTGTAACATCTCGCATTGAGCGATAGGAAGGACTGGAACAACTTACCCTGATGGACCTACAAGAACTTTCCAGGAGGGTCATCCATCCTTGGATTACCCAAGGTCAAGCATGCTTAACTTGGGAGTTCTTTGCCAACGTACTATTACTTACAGAATTTGAAAATAGGGGCGACGGTAGAAATTGGTAGGGGATTCCCGAAGACACTTACGCGTCTTCACTTGCCTTGGCCAAAGCTCATGGCTTTCAACTGTAATGCAATAATTCTATCCTCTTGAATGACTGACTCCACTCCATGGCTTCCGGCTGTAATGCAATAATTCTATTCTCTTGAATGATTGTCTGTCTTTGTGGAGTTTTTGGTGCTACTGCCTTCTTATACGTCAAATAATTTTATACTTTTTATGGTTGGTTACCACATTCACATTGCTCACGAATGACCCGAATTGCTCATGAATGAATTTGATTATTCACAACCCTTTTTTAGGATAATGAGGGATGGTCAGTTATTGTAACATCTCGCATTGAGCGATAGGAAGGACTGGAACAACTTACCCTGATGGACCTACAAGAACTTTCCAGGAGGGTCATCCATCCTTGGATTACCCCAGGTCAAGCATGCTTAACTTGGGAGTTCTTTGCCAACGTACTATTACTTACAGAATTTGAAAATAGGGGCGGCGGTAGAAATTGGTAGGGGATTCCCGAAGACACTTACGCGTCTTCACTTGCCTTGGCCAAAGCTCATGGCTTTCAGCTGTAATGCAATAATTCTATCCTCTTGAATGACTGACTCCACACCATGAATTCCGGCTGTAATGCAATAATTCTATTCTCTTGAATGATTGTCTGTCTTTGTGGAGTTTCTGGTGCTACTGCCTTCTTATACGTCAAATAATTTTATACTTTTTATGGTTGGTTACCACATTCACATTGCTCACGAATGACCCGAATTGCTCATGAATGAATTTGATTATTCACAACCCTTTTTTAGGATAATGAGGGATGGTCAGTTATTGTAACATCTCGCATTGAGCGATAGGAAGGACTGGAACAACTTACCCTGATGGACCTAAAAGAACTTTCCAGGAGGGTCATCCATCCTTGGATTACCCCAGGTCAAGCATGCTTAACTTGGGAGTTCTTTGCCAACGTACTATTACTTACAGAATTTGAAAATAGGGGCGGCGGTAGAAATTGGTAGGGGATTCCCGAAGACACTTACGCGTCTTCACTTGCCTTGGCCAAAGCTCACGGCTTTCAGCTGTAATGCAATAATTCTATCCTCTTGAATGACTGACTCCACACCATGGCTTCCGGCTGTAATGCAATAATTCTATTCTCTTGAATGATTGTCTGTCTTTGTGGAGTTTCTGGTGCTACTGCCTTCTTATACGTCAAATAATTTTATACTTTTTATGGTTGGTTACCACATTCACATTGCTCACGAATGACCCGAATTGCTCATGAATGAATTTGATTATTCACAACCCTTTTTTAGGATAATGAGGGATGGTCAGTTATTGTAACATCTCGCATTGAGCGATAGGAAGGACTGGAATAACTTACCCTGATGGACCTACAAGAACTTTCCAGGAGGGTCATCCATCCTTGGATTACCCCAGGTCAAGCATGCTTAACTTGGGAGTTCTTTGCCAACGTACTATTACTTACAGAATTTGAAAATAGGGGCGCGGTAGAAATTGGTTGGGGATTCCCGAAGACACTTACGCGTCTTCACTTGCCCTGGCCAAAGCTTATGGCTTTCAGCTGTAATGTAATAATTCTATCCTCTTGAATGACTGACTCCACACCATGAATTCCGGCTGTAATGCAATAATTCTATTCTCTTGAATGATTGTCTGTCTTTGTGGAGTTTCTGGTGCTACTGCCTTCTTATACGTCAAATAATTTTATACTTTTTAAGGTTTGTTACCACATTCACATTGCTCACGAATGACCCGAATTGCTCATGAATGAATTTGATTATTCACAACCCTCTTTTAGGATAATGAGGGATGGTCAGTTATTGTAACATCTCGCATTGAGCGATAGGAAGGACTGAAACAACTTACCTTGATAGACCTACAAGAACTTTCCAGGAGGGTCATCCATCCTTGGATTACCCAAGGTCAAGCATGCTTAACTTGGGAGTTCTTTACCAACGTACTATTACTTACAGAATTTGAAAATAGGGGCGACGGTAGAAATTGGTAGGGGATTCCCGAAGACACTTACGCGTCTTCACTTGCCTTGGCCAAAGCTCATGGCTTTCAGCTGTAATGCAATAATTCTATCCTCTTGAATGACTGACTCCACACCATGGCTTCCGGCTGTAATGCAATAATTCTATTCTCTTGAATGATTGTCTGTCTTTGTGGAGTTTCTAGTGCTACTGCCTTCTTATACGGCAAATAATTTTATACTTTTTAAGGTTGGTTACCACATTCACATTGCTCACGAATGACCCGAATTGCTCATGAATGAATTTGATTATTCACAACCCTCTTTTAGGATAATGAGGGATGGTCAGTTATTGTAACATCTCGCATTGAGCGATATGAAGGACTGGAACAACTTACCCTGATGGACCTACAAGAACTTTCCAGGAGGGTCATCCATCCTTGGATTACCCCAGGTCAAGCATCCTTAACTTGGGAGTTCTTTGCCAACGTACTATTACTTACAGAATTTGAAAATAGGGGCGGCGGTAGAAATTGGTAGGGGATTCCCGAAGACACTTACGCGTCTTCACTTGCCTTGGCCAAAGCTCATGGCTTTCAGCTGTAATGCAATAATTCTATCCTCTTGAATGACTGACTCCACACCATGAATTCTGGCTGTAATGCAATAATTCTATTCTCTTGAATGATTGTCTGTCTTTGTGGAGTTTCTGGTGCTACTGCCTTCTTATACGTCAAATAATTTTATACTTTTTAAGGTTGGTTACCACATTCACATTGCTCACGAATGACCCGAATTGCTCATGAATGAATTTGATTATTCACAACCCGCTTTTACGATAATGAGGGATGGTCAGTTATTGTAACATCTCGCATTGAGCGATAGGAAGGACTGGAACAACTTACCCTGATGGACCTACAAGAACTTTCCAGGAGGGTCATCCATCCTTGGATTACCCAAGGTCAAGCATGCTTAACTTGGGAGTTCTTTGCCAACGTACTATTACTTACAGAATTTGAAAATAGGGGCGACGGTAGAAATTGGTAGGGGATTCCCGAAGACACTTACGCGTCTTCACTTGCCTTGGCCAAAGCTCATGGCTTTCAACTGTAATGCAATAATTCTATCCTCTTGAATGACTGACTCCACTCCATGGCTTCCGGCTGTAATGCAATAATTCTATTCTCTTGAATGATTGTCTGTCTTTGTGGAGTTTTTGGTGCTACTGCCTTCTTATACGTCAAATAATTTTATACTTTTTATGGTTGGTTACCACATTCACATTGCTCACGAATGACCCGAATTGCTCATGAATGAATTTGATTATTCACAACCCTTTTTTAGGATAATGAGGGATGGTCAGTTATTGTAACATCTCGCATTGAGCGATAGGAAGGACTGGAACAACTTACCCTGATGGACCTACAAGAACTTTCCAGGAGGGTCATCCATCCTTGGATTACCCCAGGTCAAGCATGCTTAACTTGGGAGTTCTTTGCCAACGTACTATTACTTACAGAATTTGAAAATAGGGGCGGCGGTAGAAATTGGTAGGGGATTCCCGAAGACACTTACGCGTCTTCACTTGCCTTGGCCAAAGCTCATGGCTTTCAGCTGTAATGCAATAATTCTATCCTCTTGAATGACTGACTCCACACCATGAATTCCGGCTGTAATGCAATAATTCTATTCTCTTGAATGATTGTCTGTCTTTGTGGAGTTTCTGGTGCTACTGCCTTCTTATACGTCAAATAATTTTATACTTTTTATGGTTGGTTACCACATTCACATTGCTCACGAATGACCCGAATTGCTCATGAATGAATTTGATTATTCACAACCCTTTTTTAGGATAATGAGGGATGGTCAGTTATTGTAACATCTCGCATTGAGCGATAGGAAGGACTGGAACAACTTACCCTGATGGACCTACAAGAACTTTCCAGGAGGGTCATCCATCCTTGGATTACCCCAGGTCAAGCATGCTTAACTTGGGAGTTCTTTGCCAACGTACTATTACTTACAGAATTTGAAAATAGGGGCGGCGGTAGAAATTGGTAGGGGATTCCCGAAGACACTTACGCGTCTTCACTTGCCTTGGCCAAAGCTCATGGCTTTCAGCTGTAATGCAATAATTCTATCCTCTTGAATGACTGACTCCACACCATGGCTTCCGGCTGTAATGCAATAATTCTATCCTCTTGAATGATTGTCTGTCTTTGTGGAGTTTCTGGTGCTACTGCCTTCTTATACGTCAAATAATTTTATACTTTTTTAGGTTGGTTACCACATTCACATTGCTCACGAATGACCCGAATTGCTCATGAATGAATTTGATTATTCACAACCCTCTTTTAGGATAATGAGGGATGGTCAGTTATTGTAACATCTCGCATTGAGCGATAGGAAGGACTGGAATAACTTACCCTGATGGACCTACAAGAACTTTCCAGGAGGGTCATCCATCCTTGGATTACCCCAGGTCAAGCATGCTTAACTTGGGAGTTCTTTGCCAACGTACTATTACTTACAGAATTTGAAAATAGGGGCGGCGGTAGAAATTGGTAGGGGATTCCCGAAGACACTTACGCGTCTTCACTTGCCTTGGCCAAAGCTCATGGCTTTCAGCTGTAATGCAATAATTCTATCCTCTTGAATGACTGACTCCACACCATGAATTCCGGCTGTAATGCAATAATTCTATTCTCTTGAATGATTGTCTGTCTTTGTGGAGTTTCTGGTGCTACTGCCTTCTTATACGTCAAATAATTTTATACTTTTTAAGGTTGGTTACCACATTCACATTGCTCACGAATGACCCGAATTGCTCATGAATGAATTTGATTATTCACAACCCTCTTTTAGGATAATGAGGGATGGTCAGTTATTGTAACATCTCGCATTGAGCGATAGGAAGGACTGGAAAAACTTACCCTGATGGACCTACAAGAACTTTCCAGGAGGGTCATCCATCCTTGGATTACCCCAGGTCAAGCATGCTTAACTTGGGAGTTCTTTGCCAACGTACTATTACTTACAGAATTTGAAAATAGGGGCGGCGGTAGAAATTGGTAGGGGATTCCCGAAGACACTTACGCGTCTTCACTTGCCATGGCCAAAGCTCATGGCTTTCAGCTGTAATGCAATAATTCTATCCTCTTGAATGACTGACTCCACACCATGGCTTCCGGCTGTAATGAAATAATTCTATTCTCTTGAATGATTGTCTGTCTTTGTGGAGTTTCTGGTGCTACTGCCTTCTTATACGTCAAATAATTTTATACTTTTTTAGGTTGGTTACCACATTCACATTGCTCACGAATGACCCGAATTGCTCATGAATGAATTTGATTATTCACAACCCTCTTTTAGGATAATGAGGGATGGTCAGTTATTGTAACATCTCGCATTGAGCGATAGGAAGGACTGGAATAACTTACCCTGATGGACCTACAAGAACTTTCCAGGAGGGTCATCCATCCTTGGATTACCCCAGGTCAAGCATGCTTAACTTGGGAGTTCTTTGCCAACGTACTATTACTTACAGAATTTGAAAATAGGGGCGGCGGTAGAAATTGGTAGGGGATTCCCGAAGACACTTACGTGTCTTCACTTGCCTTGGCCAAAGCTCATGGCTTTCAGCTGTAATGCAATAATTCTATCCTCTTGAATGACTGACTCCACACCATGAATTCCGGCTGTAATGCAATAATTCTATTCTCTTGAATGATTGTCTGTCTTTGTGGAGTTTCTGGTGCTACTGCCTTCTTATACGTCAAATAATTTTATACTTTTTAAGGTTGGTTACCACATTCACATTGCTCACGAATGACCCGAATTGCTCATGAATGAATTTGATTATTCACAACCCTCTTTTAGGATAATGAGGGATGGTCAGTTATTGTAACATCTCGCATTTAGCGATAGGAAGGACTGGAACAACTTACCCTGATGGACCTACAAGAACTTTCCAGGAGGGTCATCCATCCTTGGATTACCCAAGGTCAAGCATGCTTAACTTGGGAGTTCTTTGCCAACGTACTATTACTTACAGAATTTGAAAATAGGGGCGACGGTAGAAATTGGTAGGGGATTCCCGAAGACACTTACGCGTCTTCACTTGCCTTGGCCAAAGCTCATGGCTTTCAACTGTAATGCAATAATTCTATCCTCTTGAATGACTGACTCCACACCATGGCTTCCGGCTGTAATGCAATAATTCTATTCTCTTGAATGATTGTCTGTCTTTGTGGAGTTTTTGGTGCTACTGCCTTCTTATACGTCAAATAATTTTATACTTTTTATGGTTGGTTACCACATTCACATTGCTCACGAATGACCCGAATTGCTCATGAATGAATTTGATTATTCGCAACCCTTTTTTAGGATAATGAGGGATGGTCAGTTATTGTAACATCTCGCATTGAGCGATAGGAAGGACTGGAACAACTTACCCTGATGGACCTACAAGAACTTTCCAGGAGGGTCATCCATCCTTGGATTACCCCAGGTCAAGCATGCTTAACTTGGGAGTTCTTTGCCAACGTACTATTACTTACAGAATTTGAAAATAGGGGCGGCGGTAGAAATTGGTAGGGGATTCCCGAAGACACTTACGCGTCTTCACTTGCCTTGGCCAAAGCTCATGGCTTTCAGCTGTAATGCAATAATTCTATCCTCTTGAATGACTGACTCCACACCATGAATTCCGGCTGTAATGCAATAATTCTATTCTCTTGAATGATTGTCTGTCTTTGTGGAGTTTCTGGTGCTACTGCCTTCTTATACGTCAAATAATTTTATACTTTTTATGGTTGGTTACCACATTCACATTGCTCACGAATGACCCGAATTGCTCATGAATGAATTTGATTATTCACAACCCTTTTTTAGGATAATGAGGGATGGTCAGTTATTGTAACATCTCGCATTGAGCGATAGGAAGGACTGGAACAACTTACCCTGATGGACCTAAAAGAACTTTCCAGGAGGGTCATCCATCCTTGGATTACCCAAGGTCAAGCATGCTTAACTTGGGAGTTCTTTGCCAACGTACTATTACTTACAGAATTTGAAAATAGGGGCGATGGTAGAAATTGGTAGGGGATTCCCGAAGACACTTACGCGTCTTCACTTGCCTTGGCCAAAGCTCATGGCTTTCAGCTGTAATGCAATAATTCTATCCTCTTGAATGACTGACTCCACACCATGGCTTCCGGCTGTAATGCAATAATTCTATTCTCTTGAATGATTGTCTGTCTTTGTGGAGTTTCTGGTGCTACTGCCTTCTTATACGTCAAATAATTTTATACTTTTTTAGGTTGGTTACCACATTCACATTGCTCACGAATGACCCAAATTGCTCATGAATGAATTTGATTATTCACAACCCTCTTTTAGGATAATGAGGGATGGTCAGTTATTGTAACATCTCGCATTGAGCGATAGGAAGGACTGGAATAACTTACCTTGATGGACCTACAAGAACTTTCCAGGAGGGTCATCCATCCTTGGATTACCCCAGGTCAAGCATGCTTAACTTGAGAGTTCTTTGCCAACGTACTATTACTTACAGAATTTGAAAATAGGGGCGGCGGTAGAAATTGGTTGGGGATTCCCGAAGACACTTACGCGTCTTCACTTGCCTTGGCCAAAGCTTATGGCTTTCAGCTGTAATGCAATAATTCTATCCTCTTGAATGACTGACTCCACACCATGAATTCCGGCTGTAATGCGATAATTCTATTCTCTTGAATGATTGTCTGTCTTTGTGGAGTTTCTGGTGCTACTGCCTTCTTATACGTCAAATAATTTTATACTTTTTAAGGTTGGTTACCACATTCACATTGCTCACGAATGACTCGAATTTCTCATGAATGAATTTGATTATTCACAACCCTCTTTTAGGATAATGAGGGATGGTCAGTTATTGTAACATCTCGCATTGAGCGATAGGAAGGACTGGAACAACTTACCCTGATGGACCTACAAGAACTTTCCAGGAGGGTCATCCATCCTTGGATTACCCCAGGTCAAGCATGCTTAACTTGGGAGTTCTTTGCCAACGTACTATTACTTACAGTATTTGAAAATAGGGGCGGCGGTAGAAATTGGTAGGGGATTCCCGAAGACACTTACGCGTCTTCACTTGCCTTGGCCAATGCTCATGGCTTTCAGCTGTAATGCAATAATTCTATCCTCTTGAATGACTGACTCCACACCATGGCTTCCGGCTGTAATGAAATAATTCTATTCTCTTGAATGATTGTCTGTCTTTGTGGAGTTTCTGGTGCTACTGCCTTCTTATACGTCAAATAATTTTATACTTTTTTAGGTTGGTTACCACATTCACATTGCTCATGAATGACCCGAATTGCTCATGAATGAATTTGATTATTCACAACCCTCTTTTAGGATAATGAGGGATGGTCAGTTATTGTAACATCTCGCATTGAGCGATAGGAAGGACTGGAATAACTTACCCTGATGGACCTACAAGAACTTTCCAGGAGGGTCATCCATCCTTGGATTACCCCAGGTCAAGCATGCTTAACTTGGGAGTTCTTTGCCAACGTACTATTACTTACAGAATTTGAAAATAGGGGCGGCGGTAGAAATTGGTAGGGGATTCCCGAAGACACTTACGCGTCTTCACTTGCCTTGGCCAAAGCTCATGGCTTTCAGCTGTAATGCAATAATTCTATCCTCTTGAATGACTGACTGCACACCATGAATTCCGGCTGTAATGCAATAATTCTATTCTCTTGAATGATTGTCTGTCTTTGTGGAGTTTCTGGTGCTACTGCCTTCTTATACGTCAAATAATTTTATACTTTTTAAGGTTGGTTACCACATTCACATTGCTCACGAATGACCCGAATTGCTCATGAATGAATTTGATTATTCACAACCCTCTTTTAGGATAATGAGGGATGGTCAGTTATTGTAACATCTCGCATTGAGCGATAGGAAGGACTGGAACAACTTACCCTGATGGACCTACAAGAACTTTCCAGGAGGGTCATCCATCCTTGGATTACCCAAGGTCAAGCATGCTTAACTTGGGAGTTCTTTGCCAACGTACTATTACTTACAGAATTTGAAAATAGGGGCGACGGTAGAAATTGGTAGGGGATTCCCGAAGACACTTACGCGTCTTCACTTGCCTTGGCCAAAGCTCATGGCTTTCAACTGTAATGCAATAATTCTATCCTCTTGAATGACTGACTCCACACCATGGCTTCCGGCTGTAATGCAATAATTCTATTCTCTTGAATGATTGTCTGTCTTTGTGGAGTTTTTGGTGCTACTGCCTTCTTATACGTCAAATAATTTTATACTTTTTATGGTTGGTTACCACATTCACATTGCTCACGAATGACCCGAATTGCTCATGAATGAATTTGATTATTCACAACCCTTTTTTAGGATAATGAGGGATGGTCAGTTATTGTAACATCTCGCATTGAGCGATAGGAAGGACTGGAACAACTTACCCTGATGGACCTACAAGAACTTTCCAGGAGGGTCATCCATCCTTGGATTACCCCAGGTCAAGCATGCTTAACTTGGGAGTTCTTTGCCAACGTACTATTACTTACAGAATTTGAAAATAGGGGCGGCGGTAGAAATTGGTAGGGGATTCCCGAAGACACTTACGCGTCTTCACTTGCCTTGGCCAAAGCTCATGGCTTTCAGCTGTAATGCAATAATTCTATCCTCTTGAATGACTGACTCCACACCATGAATTCCGGCTGTAATGCAATAATTCTATTCTCTTGAATGATTGTCTGTCTTTGTGGAGTTTCTGGTGCTACTGCCTTCTTATACGTCAAATAATTTTATACTTTTTATGGTTGGTTACCACATTCACATTGCTCACGAATGACCCGAATTGCTCATGAATGAATTTGATTATTCACAACCCTTTTTTAGGATAATGAGGGATGGTCAGTTATTGTAACATCTCGCATTGAGCGATAGGAAGGACTGGAACAACTTACCCTGATGGACCTAAAAGAACTTTCCAGGAGGGTCATCCATCCTTGGATTACCCAAGGTCAAGCATGCTTAACTTGGGAGTTCTTTGCCAACGTACTATTACTTACAGAATTTGAAAATAGGGGCGATGGTAGAAATTGGTAGGGGATTCCCGAAGACACTTACGCGTCTTCACTTGCCTTGGCCAAAGCTCATGGCTTTCAGCTGTAATGCAATAATTCTATCCTCTTGAATGACTGACTCCACACCATGGCTTCCGGCTGTAATGCAATAATTCTATTCTCTTGAATGATTGTCTGTCTTTGTGGAGTTTCTGGTGCTACTGCCTTCTTATACGTCAAATAATTTTATACTTTTTTAGGTTGGTTACCACATTCACATTGCTCACGAATGACCCGAATTGCTCATGAATGAATTTGATTATTCACAACCCTCTTTTAGGATAATGAGGGATGGTCAGTTATTGTAACATCTCGCATTGAGCGATAGGAAGGACTGGAATAACTTACCTTGATGGACCTACAAGAACTTTCCAGGAGGGTCATCCATCCTTGGATTACCCCAGGTCAAGCATGCTTAACTTGAGAGTTCTTTGCCAACGTACTATTACTTACAGAATTTGAAAATAGGGGCGGCGGTAGAAATTGGTTGGGGATTCCCGAAGACACTTACGCGTCTTCACTTGCCTTGGCCAAAGCTTATGGCTTTCAGCTGTAATGCAATAATTCTATCCTCTTGAATGACTGACTCCACACCATGAATTCCGGCTGTAATGCGATAATTCTATTCTCTTGAATGATTGTCTGTCTTTGTGGAGTTTCTGGTGCTACTTCCTTCTTATACGTCAAATAATTTTATACTTTTTAAGGTTGGTTACCACATTCACATTACTCACGAATGACCCGAATTGCTCATGAATGAATTTGATTATTCACAACCCTCTTTTAGGATAATGAGGGATGGTCAGTTATTGTAACATCTCGCATTGAGCGATAGGAAGGACTGAAACAACTTACCTTGATAGACCTACAAGAACTTTCCAGGAGGGTCATCCATCCTTGGATTACCCAAGGTCAAGCATGCTTAACTTGGGAGTTCTTTGCCAACGTACTATTACTTACAGAATTTGAAAATAGGGGCGACGGTAGAAATTGGTAGGGGATTCCCGAAGACACTTACGCGTCTTCACTTGCCTTGGCCAAAGCTCATGGCTTTCAGCTGTAATGCAATAATTCTATCCTCTTGAATGACTGACTCCACACCATGAATTCCGGCTGTAATGCAATAATTCTATTCTCTTGAATGATTGTCTGTCTTTGTGGAGTTTCTGGTGCTACTGCCTTCTTATACGTCAAATAATTTTATACTTTTTATGGTTGGTTACCACATTCACATTGCTCACGAATGACCCGAATTGCTCATGAATGAATTTGATTATTCACAACCCTTTTTTAGGATAATGAGGGATGGTCAGTTATTGTAACATCTCGCATTGAGCGATAGGAAGGACTGGAACAACTTACCCTGATGGACCTACAAGAACTTTCCAGGAGGGTCATCCATCCTTGGATTACCCCAGGTCAAGCATGCTTAACTTGGGAGTTCTTTGCCAACGTACTATTACTTACAGAATTTGAAAATAGGGGCGACGGTAGAAATTGGTAGGGGATTCCCGAAGACACTTACGCGTCTTCACTTGCCTTGGCTAAAGCTCATGGCTTTCAGCTGTAATGCAATAATTCTATCCTCTTGAATGACTGACTCCACACCATGAATTCCGGCTGTAATGCAATAATTCTATTCTCTTGAATGATTGTCTGTCTTTGTGGAGTTTCTGGTGCTACTGCCTTCTTATACGTCAAATAATTTTATACTTTTTATGGTTGGTTACCACATTCACATTGCTCACGAATGACCCGAATTGCTCATGAATGAATTTGATTATTCACAACCCTTTTTTAGGATAATGAGGGATGGTCAGTTATTGTAACATCTCGCATTGAGCGATAGGAAGGACTGGAACAACTTACCCTGATGGACCTACAAGAACTTTCCAGGAGGGTCATCCATCCTTGGATTACCCCAGGTCAAGCATGCTTAACTTGGGAGTTCTTTGCCAACGTACTATTACTTACAGAATTTGAAAATAGGGGCGGCGGTAGAAATTGGTAGGGGATTCCCGAAGACACTTACGCGTCTTCACTTGCCTTGGCCAAAGCTCATGGCTTTCAGCTGTAATGCAATAATTCTATCCTCTTGAATGACTGACTCCACACCATGGCTTCCGGCTGTAATGCAATAATTCTATTCTCTTGAATGATTGTCTGTCTTTGTGGAGTTTCTGGTGCTACTGCCTTCTTATACGTCAAATAATTTTATACTTTTTTAGGTTGGTTACCACATTCACATTGCTCACGAATGACCCGAATTGCTCATGAATGAATTTGATTATTCACAACCCTCTTTTAGGATAATGAGGGATGGTCAGTTATTGTAACATCTCGCATTGAGCGATAGGAAGGACTGGAATAACTTACCCTGATGGACCTACAAGAACTTTCCAGGAGGGTCATCCATCCTTGGATTACCCCAGGTCAAGCATGCTTAACTTGGGAGTTCTTTGCCAACGTACTATTACTTACAGAATTTGAAAATAGGGGCGGTGGTAGAAATTGGTAGGGGATTCCCGAAGACACTTACGCGTCTTCACTTGCCTTGGCCAAAGCTCATGGCTTTCAGTTGTAATGCAATAATTCTATCCTCTTGAATGACTGACTCCACACCATGAATTCCGGCTGTAATGCAATAATTCTATTCTCTTGAATGATTGTCTGTCTTTGTGGAGTTTCTGGTGCTACTGCCTTCTTATACGTCAAATAATTTTATACTTTTTAAGGTTGGTTACCACATTCACATTGCTCACGAATGACCCGAATTGCTCATGAACGAATTTGATTATTCACAACCCTCTTTTAGGATAATGAGGGATGGTCAGTTATTGTAACATCTCGCATTGAGCGATAGGAAGGACTGGAACAACTTACCCTGATGGACCTACAAGAACTTTCCAGGAGGGTCATCCATCCTTGGATTACCCCAGGTCAAGCATGCTTGATTGGGAGTTCTTTGCCAACGTACTATTACTTACAGAATTTGAAAATAGGGGCGGCGGTAGAAATTGGTAGGGGATTCCCGAAGACACTTACGCGTCTTCACTTGCCTTGGCCAAAGCTCATGGCTTTCAGCTGTAATGCAATAATTCTATCCTCTTGAATGACTGACTCCACACCATGAATTCCGGCTGTAATGCAATAATTCTATTCTCTTGAATGATTGTCTGTCTTTGTGGAGTTTCTGGTGCTACTGCCTTCTTATACGTCAAATAATTTTATACTTTTTATGGTTGGTTACCACATTCACATTGCTCACGAATGACCCGAATTGCTCATGAATGAATTTGATTATTCACAACCCTTTTTTAGGATAATGAGGGATGGTCAGTTATTGTAACATCTCGCATTGAGCGATAGGAAGGACTGGAACAACTTACCCTGATGGACCTACAAGAACTTTCCAGGAGGGTCATCCATCCTTGGATTACCCCAGGTCAAGCATGCTTAACTTGGGAGTTCTTTGCCAACGTACTATTACTTACAGAATTTGAAAATAGGGGCGGCGGTAGAAATTGGTAGGGGATTCCCGAAGACACTTACGCGTCTTCACTTGCCTTGGCCAAAGCTCATGGCTTTCAGCTGTAATGCAATAATTCTATCCTCTTGAATGACTGACTCCACACCATGAATTCCGGCTGTAATGCAATAATTCTATTCTCTTGAATGATTGTCTGTCTTTGTGGAGTTTCTGGTGCTACTGCCTTCTTATACGTCAAATAATTTTATACTTTTTATGGTTGGTTACCACATTCACATTGCTCACGAATGACCCGAATTGCTCATGAATGAATTTGATTATTCACAACCCTTTTTTAGGATAATGAGGGATGGTCAGTTTTTGTAACATCTCGCATTGCGCGATAGGAAGGACTGGAACAACTTACCCTGATGGACCTAAAAGAACTTTCCAGGAGGGTCATCCATCCTTGGATTACCCAAGGTCAAGCATGCTTAACTTGGGAGTTCTTTGCCAACGTACTATTACTTACAGAATTTGAAAAT
The DNA here is from genome assembly GCA_036245055.1 of Diospyros kaki. Lineage (NCBI taxonomy): Eukaryota > Viridiplantae > Streptophyta > Magnoliopsida > Ericales > Ebenaceae > Diospyros > Diospyros kaki. Next base: position 41,720,280 of record BSEG01000016.1, read on the forward strand.
AGGGGCGATGGTAGAAATTGGTAGGGGATTCCCGAAGACACTTACGCGTCTTCACTTGCCTTGGCCAAAGCTCATGGCTTTCAGCTGTAATGCAATAATTCTATCCTCTTGAATGACTGACTCCACACCATGGCTTCCGGCTGTAATGCAATAATTCTATTCTCTTGAATGATTGTCTGTCTTTGTGGAGTTTCTGGTGCTACTGCCTTCTTATACGTCAAATAATTTTATACTTTTTTAGGTTGGTTACCACATTCACATTGCTCACGAATGACCCGAATTGCTCATGAATGAATTTGATTATTCACAACCCTCTTTTAGGATAATGAGGGATGGTCAGTTATTGTAACATCTCGCATTGAGCGATAGGAAGGACTGGAATAACTTACCTTGATGGACCTACAAGAACTTTCCAGGAGGGTCATCCATCCTTGGATTACCCCAGGTCAAGCATGCTTAACTTGAGAGTTCTTTGCCAACGTACTATTACTTACAGAATTTGAAAATAGGGGCGGCGGTAGAAATTGGTTGGGGATTCCCGAAGACACTTACGCGTCTTCACTTGCCTTGGCCAAAGCTTATGGCTTTCAGCTGTAATGCAATAATTCTATCCTCTTGAATGACTGACTCCACACCATGAATTCCGGCTGTAATGCGATAATTCTATTCTCTTGAATGATTGTCTGTCTTTGTGGAGTTTCTGGTGCTACTGCCTTCTTATACGTCAAATAATTTTATACTTTTTAAGGTTGGTTACCACATTCACATTGCTCACGAATGACCCGAATTGCTCATGAATGAATTTGATTATTCACAACCCTCTTTTAGGATAATGAGGGATGGTCAGTTATTGTAACATCTCGCATTGAGCGATAGGAAGGACTGAAACAACTTACCTTGATAGACCTACAAGAACTTTCCAGGAGGGTCATCCATCCTTGGATTACCCCAAGGTCAAGCATGCTTAACTTGGGAGTTCTTTGCCAACGTACTATTACTTACAGAATTTGAAAATAGGGGCGACGGTAGAAATTGGTAGGGGATTCCCGAAGACACTTACGCGTCTTCACTTGCCTTGGCCAAAGCTCATGGCTTTCAGCTGTAATGCAATAATTCTATCCTCTTGAATGACTGACTCCACACCATGAATTCCGGCTGTAATGCAATAATTCTATTCTCTTGAATGATTGTCTGTCTTTGTGGAGTTTCTGGTGCTACTGCCTTCTTATACGTCAAATAATTTTATACTTTTTATGGTTGGTTACCACATTCACATTGCTCACGAATGACCCGAATTGCTCATGAATGAATTTGATTATTCACAACCCTTTTTTAGGATAATGAGGGATGGTCAGTTATTGTAACATCTCGCATTGAGCGATAGGAAGGACTGGAACAACTTACCCTGATGGACCTACAAGAACTTTCCAGGAGGGTCATCCATCCTTGGATTACCCCAGGTCAAGCATGCTTAACTTGGGAGTTCTTTGCCAACGTACTATTACTTACAGAATTTGAAAATAGGGGCGGCGGTAGAAATTGGTAGGGGATTCCCGAAGACACTTACGCGTCTTCACTTGCCTTGGCCAAAGCTCATGGCTTTCAGCTGTAATGCAATAATTCTATCCTCTTGAATGACTGACTCCACACCATGAATTCCGGCTGTAATGCAATAATTCTATTCTCTTGAATGATTGTCTGTCTTTGTGGAGTTTCTGGTGCTACTGCCTTCTTATACGTCAAATAATTTTATACTTTTTATGGTTGGTTACCACATTCACATTGCTCACGAATGACCCGAATTGCTCATGAATGAATTTGATTATTCACAACCCTTTTTTAGGATAATGAGGGATGGTCAGTTATTGTAACATCTCGCATTGAGCGATAGGAAGGACTGGAACAACTTACCCTGATGGACCTACAAGAACTTTCCAGGAGGGTCATCCATCCTTGGATTACGCCAGGTCAAGCATGCTTAACTTGGGAGTTCTTTGCCAACGTACTATTACTTACATAATTTGAAAATAGGGGCGGCGGTAGAAATTGGTAGGGGATTCCCGAAGGCACTTACGCGTCTTTACTTGCCTTGGCCAAAGCTCATGGCTTTCAGCTGTAATGCAATAATTCTATCCTCTTGAATGACTGACTCCACACCATGGCTTCCGGCTGTAATGCAATAATTCTATTCTCTTGAATGATTGTCTGTCTTTGTGGAGTTTCTGGTGCTACTGCCTTCTTATACGTCAAATAATTTTATACTTTTTAAGGTTGGATACCACATTCACATTGCTCACGAATGACCCGAATTGCTCATGAATGAAGTTGATTATTCACAATCCTCTTTTAGGATAATGAGGGATGGTCAGTTATTGTAAGATCTCGCATTGAGCGATAGGAAGGACTGGAATAACTTACCCTGATGGACCTACAAGAACTTTCCAGGAGGGTCATCCATCCTTGGATTACCCCAGGTCAAGCATGCTTAACTTGGGAGTTCTTTGCCAACGTACTATTACTTACAGAATTTGAAAATAGGGGCGGCGGTAGAAATTGGTAGGGGATTCCCGAAGACACTTACGCGTCTTCACTTGCCTTGGCCAAAGCTCATGGCTTTCAGTTGTAATGCAATAAGTCTATCCTCTTGAATGACTGACTCCACACCATGAATTCCGGCTGTAATGCAATAATTCTATTCTCTTGAATGATTGTCTGTCTTTGTGGAGTTTCTGGTGCTACTGCCTTCTTATACGTCAAATAATTTTATACTTTTTAAGGTTGGTTACCACATTCACATTGCTCACGAATGACCCGAATTGCTCATGAACGAATTTGATTATTCACAACCCTCTTTTAGGATAATGAGGGATGGTCAGTTATTGTAACATCTCGCATTGAGCGATAGGAAGGACTGGAACAACTTACCCTGATGGACCTACAAGAACTTTCCAGGAGGGTCATCCATCCTTGGATTACCCCAGGTCAAGCATGCTTGATTGGGAGTTCTTTGCCAACGTACTATTACTTACAGAATTTGAAAATAGGGGCGGCGGTAGAAATTGGTAGGGGATTCCCGAAGACACTTACGCGTCTTCACTTGCCTTGGCCAAAGCTCATGGCTTTCAGCTGTAATGCAATAATTCTATCCTCTTGAATGACTGACTCCACACCATGAATTCCGGCTGTAATGCAATAATTCTATTCTCTTGAATGATTGTCTGTCTTTGTGGAGTTTCTGGTGCTACTGCCTTCTTATACGTCAAATAATTTTATACTTTTTATGGTTGGTTACCACATTCACATTGCTCACGAATGACCCGAATTGCTCATGAATGAATTTGATTATTCACAACCCTTTTTTAGGATAATGAGGGATGGTCAGTTATTGTAACATCTCGCATTGAGCGATAGGAAGGACTGGAACAACTTACCCTGATGGACCTACAAGAACTTTCCAGGAGGGTCATCCATCCTTGGATTACCCCAGGTCAAGCATGCTTAACTTGGGAGTTCTTTGCCAACGTACTATTACTTACAGAATTTGAAAATAGGGGCGGCGGTAGAAATTGGTAGGGGATTCCCGAAGACACTTACGCGTCTTCACTTGCCTTGGCCAAAGCTCATGGCTTTCAGCTGTAATGCAATAATTCTATCCTCTTGAATGACTGACTCCACACCATGAATTCCGGCTGTAATGCAATAATTCTATTCTCTTGAATGATTGTCTGTCTTTGGGGAGTTTCTGGTGCTACTGCCTTCTTATACGTCAAATAATTTTATACTTTTTATGGTTGGTTACCACATTCACATTGCTCACGAATGACCCGAATTGCTCATGAATGAATTTGATTATTCACAACCCTCTTTTAGGATAATGAGGGATGGTCAGTTATTGTAACATCTCGCATTGCGCGATAGGAAGGACTGGAACAACTTACCCTGATGGACCTAAAAGAACTTTCCAGGAGGGTCATCCATCCTTGGATTACCCAAGGTCAAGCATGCTTAACTTGGGAGTTCTTTGCCAACGTACTATTACTTACAGAATTTGAAAATAGGGGCGATGGTAGAAACTGGTAGGGGATTCCCGAAGACACTTACGCGTCTTCACTTGCCTTGGCCAAAGCTCATGGCTTTCAGCTGTAATGCAATAATTCTATCCTCTTGAATGACTGACTCCACACCATGGCTTCCGGCTGTAATGCAATAATTCTATTCTCTTGAATGATTGTCTGTCTTTGTGGAGTTTCTGGTGCTACTGCCTTCTTATACGTCAAATAATTTTATACTTTTTTAGGTTGGTTACCACATTCACATTGCTCACGAATGACCCGAATTGCTCATGAATGAATTTGATTATTCACAACCCTCTTTTAGGATAATGAGGGATGGTCAGTTATTGTAACATCTCGCATTGAGCGATAGGAAGGACTGGAATAACTTACCTTGATGGACCTACAAGAACTTTCCAGGAGGGTCATCCATCCTTGGATTACCCCAGGTCAAGCATGCTTAACTTGAGAGTTCTTTGCCAACGTACTATTACTTACAGAATTTGAAAATAGGGGCGGCGGTAGAAATTGGTTGGGGATTCCCGAAGACACTTACGCGTCTTCACTTGCCTTGGCCAAAGCTTATGGCTTTCAGCTGTAATGCAATAATTCTATCCTCTTGAATGACTGACTCCACACCATGAATTCCGGCTGTAATGCGATAATTCTATTCTCTTGAATGATTGTCTGTCTTTGTGGAATTTCTGGTGCTACTGCCTTCTTATACGTCAAATAATTTTATACTTTTTAAGGTTGGTTACCACATTCACATTGCTCACGAATGACCCGAATTGCTCATGAATGAATTTGATTATTCACAACCCTCTTTTAGGATAATGAGGGATGGTCAGTTATTGTAACATCTCGCATTGAGCGATAGGAAGGACTGAAACAACTTACCTTGATAGACCTACAAGAACTTTCCAGGAGGGTCATCCATCCTTGGATTACCCCAAGGTCACGCATGCTTAACTTGGGAGTTCTTTGCCAACGTACTATTACTTACAGAATTTGAAAATAGGGGCGACGGTAGAAATTGGTAGGGGATTCCCGAAGACACTTACGCGTTTTCACTTGCCTTGGCCAAAGCTCATGGCTTTCAGCTGTAATGCAATAATTCTATCCTCTTGAATGACTGACTCCACACCATGAATTCCGGCTGTAATGCAATAATTCTATTCTCTTGAATGATTGTCTGTCTTTGTGGAGTTTCTGGTGCTACTGCCTTCTTATACGTCAAATAATTTTATACTTTTTATGGTTGGTTACCACATTCACATTGCTCACGAATGACCCGAATTGCTCATGAATGAATTTGATTATTCACAACCCTTTTTTAGGATAATGAGTGATGGTCAGTTATTGTAACATCTCGCATTGAGCGATAGGAAGGACTGGAACAACTTACCCTGATGGACCTAAAAGAACTTTCCAGGAGGGTCATCCATCCTTCGATTACCCAAGGTCAAGCATGCTTAACTTGGGAGTTCTTTGCCAACGTACTATTACTTACAGAATTTGAAAATAGGGGCGATGGTAGAAATTGGTAGGGGATTCCCGAAGACACTTACGCGTCTTCACTTGCCTTGGCCAAAGCTCATGGCTTTCAGCTGTAATGCAATAATTCTATCCTCTTGAATGACTGACTCCACACCATGGCTTCCGGCTGTAATGCAATAATTCTATTCTCTTGAATGATTGTCTGTCTTTGTGGAGTTTCTGGTGCTACTGCCTTCTTATACGTCAAATAATTTTATACTTTTTTAGGTTGGTTACCACATTCACATTGCTCACGAATGACCCGAATTGCTCATGAATGAATTTGATTATTCACAACCCTCTTTTAGGATAATGAGGGATGGTCAGTTATTGTAACATCTCGCATTGAGCGATAGGAAGGACTGGAATAACTTACCTTGATGGACCTACAAGAACTTTCCAGGAGGGTCATCCATCCTTGGATTACCCCAGGTCAAGCATGCTTAACTTGAGAGTTCTTTGCCAACGTACTATTACTTACAGAATTTGAAAATAGGGGCGGCGGTAGAAATTGGTTGGGGATTCCCGAAGACACTTACGCGTCTTCACTTGCCTTGGCCAAAGCTTATGGCTTTCAGCTGTAATGCAATAATTCTATCCTCTTGAATGACTGACTCCACACCATGAATTCTGGCTGTAATGCGATAATTCTATTCTCTTGAATGATTGTCTGTCTTTGTGGAGTTTCTGGTGCTACTGCCTTCTTATACGTCAAATAATTTAATACTTTTTAAGGTTGGTTACCACATTCACATTGCTCACGAATGACCCGAATTGCTCATGAATGAATTTGATTATTCACAACCCTCTTTTAGGATAATGAGGGATGGTCAGTTATTGTAACATCTCGCATTGAGCGATAGGAAGGACTGAAACAACTTACCTTGATAGACCTACAAGAACTTTCCAGGAGGGTCATCCATCCTTGGATTACCCAAGGTCAAGCATGCTTAACTTGGGAGTTCTTTGCCAACGTACTATTACTTACAGAATTTGAAAATAGGGCGACGGTAGAAATTGGTAGGGGATTCCCGAAGACACTTACGCGTCTTCACTTGCCTTGGCCAAAGCTCATGGCTTTCAGCTGTAATGCAATAATTCTATCCTCTTGAATGACTGACTCCACACCATGGCTTCCGGATGTAATGCAATAATTCTATTCTCTAGAATGATTGTCTGTCTTTGTGGAGTTTCTAGTGCTACTGCCTTCTTATACGTCAAATAATTTTATACTTTTTAAGGTTGGTTACCACATTCACATTGCTCACGAATGACCCGAATTGCTCATGAATGAATTTGATTATTCACAACCCTCTTTTAGGATAATGAGGGATGGTCAGTTATTGTAACATCTCGCATTGAGCGATAGGAAGGACTGGAACAACTTACCCTGATGGACCTACAAGAACTTTCCAGGAGGGTCATCCATCCTTGGATTACCCCAGGTCAAGCATGCTTAACTTGGGAGTTCTTTGCCAACGTACTATTACTTACAGAATTTGAAAATAGGGGCGGCGGTAGAAATTGGTAGGGGATTCCCGAAGACACTTACGCGTCTTCACTTGCCTTGGCCAAAGCTCATGGCTTTCAGCTGTAATGCAATAATTCTATCCTCTTGAATGACTGACTCCACACCATGAATTCCGGCTGTAATGCAATAATTCTATTCTCTTGAATGATTGTCTGTCTTTGTGGAGTTTCTGGTGCTACTGCCTTCTTATACGTCAAATAATTTTATACTTTTTAAGGTTGGTTACCACATTCACATTGCTCACGAATGACCCGAATTGCTCATGAACGAATTTGATTATTCACAACCCTCTTTTAGGATAATGAGGGATGGTCAGTTATTGTAACATCTCGCATTGAGCGATAGGAAGGACTGGAACAACTTACCCTGATGGACCTACAAGAACTTTCCAGGAGGGTCATCTATCCTTGGATTACGCCAGGTCAAGCATGCTTAACTTGGGAGTTCTTTGCCAACGTACTATTACTTACATAATTTGAAAATAGGGGCGGCGGTAGAAATTGGTAGGGGATTCCCGAAGGCACTTACGCGTCTTTACTTGCCTTGGCCAAAGCTCATGGCTTTCAGCTGTAATGCAATAATTCTATCCTCTTGAATGACTGACTCCACACCATGGCTTCCGGCTGTAATGCAATAATTCTATTCTCTTGAATGATTGTCTGTCTTTGTGGAGTTTCTGGTGCTACTGCCTTCTTATACGTCAAATAATTTTATACTTTTTAAGGTTGGATACCACATTCACATTGCTCACGAATGACCCGAATTGCTCATGAATGAAGTTGATTATTCACAATCCTCTTTTAGGATAATGAGGGATGGTCAGTTATTGTAAGATCTCGCATTGAGCGATAGGAAGGACTGGAACAACTTACCCTGATGGACCTACAAGAACTTTCCAGGAGGGTCATCCATCCTTGGATTACGCCAGGTCAGGCATGCTTAACTTGGGAGTTCTTTGCCAACGTACTATTACTTATAGAATTTGAAAATATGGGCGGCGGTAGAAATTGGTAGGGGATTCCCGAAGACACTTACGCGTCTTCACTTGCCTTGGCCAAAGCTCATGGCTTTCAGCTGTAATGCAATAATTCTATCCTCTTGAATGACTGACTCCACACCATGAATTCCGGCTGTAATGCAATAATTCTATTCTCTTGAATGATTGTCTGTCTTTGTGGAGTTTCTGGTGCTACTGCCTTCTTATACGTCAAATAATTTTATACTTTTTAAGGTTGGTTACCACATTCACATTGCTCACGAATGACCCGAATTGCTCATGAATGAATTTGATTATTCACAACCCTCTTTTAGGATAATGAGGGATGGTCAGTTATTGTAACATCTCGCATTGAGCGATAGGAAGGACTGAAACAACTTACCTTGATAGACCTACAAGAACTTTCCAGGAGGGTCATCCATCCTTGGATTACCCCAAGGTCAAGCATGCTTAACTTGGGAGTTCTTTGCCAACGTACTATTACTTACAGAATTTGAAAATAGGGGCGACGGTAGAAATTGGTAGGGGATTCCCGAAGACACTTACGCGTCTTCACTTGCCTTGGCCAAAGCTCATGGCTTTCAGCTGTAATGCAATAATTCTATCCTCTTGAATGACTGACTCCACACCATGAATTCCGGCTGTAATGCAATAATTCTATTCTCTTGAATGATTGTCTGTCTTTGTGGAGTTTCTGGTGCTACTGCCTTCTTATACGTCAAATAATTTTATACTTTTTATGGTTGGTTACCACATTCACATTGCTCACGAATGACCCGAATTGCTCATGAATGAATTTGATTATTCACAACCCTTTTTTAGGATAATGAGGGATGGTCAGTTATTGTAACATCTCGCATTGAGCGATAGGAAGGACTGGAACAACTTACCCTGATGGACCTACAAGAACTTTCCAGGAGGGTCATCCATCCTTGGATTACCCCAGGTCAAGCATGCTTAACTTGGGAGTTCTTTGCCAACGTACTATTACTTACAGAATTTGAAAATAGGGGCGGCGGTAGAAATTGGTAGGGGATTCCCGAAGACACTTACGCGTCTTCACTTGCCTTGGCCAAAGCTCATGGCTTTCAGCTGTAATGCAATAATTCTATCCTCTTAAATGACTGACTCCACACCATGAATTCCGGCTGTAATGCAATAATTCTATTCTCTTGAATGATTGTCTGTCTTTGGGGAGTTTCTGGTGCTACTGCCTTCTTATACGTCAAATAATTTTATACTTTTTATGGTTGGTTACCACATTCACATTGCTCACGAATGACCCGAATTGCTCATGAATGAATTTGATTATTCACAACCCTCTTTTAGGATAATGAGGGATGGTCAGTTATTGTAACATCTCGCATTGAGCGATAGGAAGGACTGGAACAACTTACCCTGATGGACCTACAAGAACTTTCCAGGAGGGTCATCCATCCTTGGATTACCCCAGGTCAAGCATGCTTAACTTGGGAGTTCTTTGCCAACGTACTATTACTTACAGAATTTGAAAATAGGGGCGGCGGTAGAAATTGGTAGGGGATTCCCGAAGACACTTACGCGTCTTCACTTGCCTTGGCCAAAGCTCATGGCTTTCAGCTGTAATGCAATAATTCTATCCTCTTGAATGACTGACTCCACACCATGGCTTCCGGCTGTAATGCAATAATTCTATTCTCTTGAATGATTGTCTGTCTTTGTGGAGTTTCTGGTGCTACTGCCTTCTTATACGTCAAATAATTTTATACTTTTTTAGGTTGGTTACCACATTCACATTGCTCACGAATGACCCGAATTGCTCATGAATGAATTTGATTATTCACAACCCTCTTTTAGGATAATGAGGGATGGTCAGTTATTGTAACATCTCGCATTGAGCGATAGGAAGGACTGGAATAACTTACCCTGATGGACCTACAAGAACTTTCCAGGAGGGTCATCCATCCTTGGATTACCCCAGGTCAAGCATGCTTAACTTGGGAGTTCTTTGCCAACGTACTATTACTTACAGAATTTGAAAATAGGGGCGGCGGTAGAAATTGGTAGGGGATTCCCGAAGACACTTACGCGTCTTCACTTGCCTTGGCCAAAGCTCATGGCTTTCAGTTGTAATGCAATAAGTCTATCCTCTTGAATGACTGACTCCACACCATGAATTCCGGCTGTAATGCAATAATTCTATTCTCTTGAATGATTGTCTGTCTTTGTGGAGTTTCTGGTGCTACTGCCTTCTTATACGTCAAATAATTTTATACTTTTTAAGGTTGGTTACCACATTCACATTGCTCACGAATGACCCGAATTGCTCATGAACGAATTTGATTATTCACAACCCTCTTTTAGGATAATGAGGGATGGTCAGTTATTGTAACATCTCGCATTGAGCGATAGGAAGGACTGGAACAACTTACCCTGATGGACCTACAAGAACTTTCCAGGAGGGTCATCCATCCTTGGATTACCCCAGGTCAAGCATGCTTGATTGGGAGTTCTTTGCCAACGTACTATTACTTACAGAATTTGAAAATAGGGGCGGCGGTAGAAATTGGTAGGGGATTCCCGAAGACACTTACGCGTCTTCACTTGCCTTGGCCAAAGCTCATGGCTTTCAGCTGTAATGCAATAATTCTATCCTCTTGAATGACTGACTCCACACCATGAATTCCGGCTTTAATGCAATAATTCTATTCTCTTGAATGATTGTCTGTCTTTGTGGAGTTTCTGGTGCTACTGCCTTCTTATACGTCAAATAATTTTATACTTTTTATGGTTGGTTACCACATTCACATTGCTCACGAATGACCCGAATTGCTCATGAATGAATTTGATTATTCACAACCCTTTTTTAGGATAATGAGGGATGGTCAGTTATTGTAACATCTCGCATTGAGCGATAGGAAGGACTGGAACAACTTACCCTGATGGACCTACAAGAACTTTCCAGGAGGGTCATCCATCCTTGGATTACCCCAGGTCAAGCATGCTTAACTTGGGAGTTCTTTGCCAACGTACTATTACTTACAGAATTTGAAAATAGGGGCGGCGGTAGAAATTGGTAGGGGATTCCCGAAGACACTTACGCGTCTTCACTTGCCTTGGCCAAAGCTCATGGCTTTCAGCTGTAATGCAATAATTCTATCCTCTTGAATGACTGACTCCACACCATGAATTCCGGCTGTAATGCAATAATTCTATTCTCTTGAATGATTGTCTGTCTTTGGGGAGTTTCTGGTGCTACTGCCTTCTTATACGTCAAATAATTTTATACTTTTATGGTTGGTTACCACATTCACATTGCTCACGAATGACCCGAATTGCTCATGAATGAATTTGATTATTCACAACCCTCTTTTAGGATAATGAGGGATGGTCAGTTATTGTAACATCTCGCATTGAGCGATAGGAAGGACTGGAACAACTTACCCTGATGGACCTACAAGAACTTTCCAGGAGGGTCATCCATCCTTGGATTACCCCAGGTCAAGCATGCTTAACTTGGGAGTTCTTTGCCAACGTACTATTACTTACAGAATTTGAAAATAGGGGCGGCGGTAGAAATTGGTAGGGGATTCCCGAAGACACTTACGCGTCTTCACTTGCCTTGGCCAAAGCTCATGGCTTTCAGCTGTAATGCAATAATTCTATCCTCTTGAATGACTGACTCCACACCATGGCTTCCGGCTGTAATGCAATAATTCTATTCTCTTGAATGATTGTCTGTCTTTGTGGAGTTTCTGGTGCTACTGCCTTCTTATACGTCAAATAATTTTATACTTTTTTAGGTTGGTTACCACATTCACATTGCTCACGAATGACCCGAATTGCTCATGAATGAATTTGATTATTCACAACCCTCTTTTAGGATAATGAGGGATGGTCAGTTATTGTAACATCTCGCATTGAGCGATAGGAAGGACTGGAATAACTTACCCTGATGGACCTACAAGAACTTTCCAGGAGGGTCATCCATCCTTGGATTACCCCAGGTCAAGCATGCTTAACTTGGGAGTTCTTTGCCAACGTACTATTACTTACAGAATTTGAAAATAGGGGCGGCGGTAGAAATTGGTAGGGGATTCCCGAAGACACTTACGCGTCTTCACTTGCCTTGGCCAAAGCTCATGGCTTTCAGTTGTAATGCAATAAGTCTATCCTCTTGAATGACTGACTCCACACCATGAATTCCGGCTGTAATGCAATAATTCTATTCTCTTGAATGATTGTCTGTCTTTGTGGAGTTTCTGGTGCTACTGCCTTCTTATACGTCAAATAATTTTATACTTTTTAAGGTTGGTTACCACATTCACATTGCTCACGAATGACCCGAATTGCTCATGAACGAATTTGATTATTCACAACCCTCTTTTAGGATAATGAGGGATGGTCAGTTATTGTAACATCTCGCATTGAGCGATAGGAAGGACTGGAACAACTTACCCTGATGGACCTACAAGAACTTTCCAGGAGGGTCATCCATCCTTGGATTACCCCAGGTCAAGCATGCTTGATTGGGAGTTCTTTGCCAACGTACTATTACTTACAGAATTTGAAAATAGGGGCGGCGGTAGAAATTGGTAGGGGATTCCCGAAGACACTTACGCGTCTTCACTTGCCTTGGCCAAAGCTCATGGCTTTCAGCTGTAATGCAATAATTCTATCCTCTTGAATGACTGACTCCACACCATGAATTCCGGCTGTAATGCAATAATTCTATTCTCTTGAATGATTGTCTGTCTTTGTGGAGTTTCTGGTGCTACTGCCTTCTTATACGTCAAATAATTTTATACTTTTTATGGTTGGTTACCACATTCACATTGCTCACGAATGACCCGAATTGCTCATGAATGAATTTGATTATTCACAACCCTTTTTTAGGATAATGAGGGATGGTCAGTTATTGTAACATCTCGCATTGAGCGATAGGAAGGACTGGAACAACTTACCCTGATGGACCTACAAGAACTTTCCAGGAGGGTCATCCATCCTTGGATTACCCCAGGTCAAGCATGCTTAACTTGGGAGTTCTTTGCCAACGTACTATTACTTACAGAATTTGAAAATAGGGGCGGCGGTAGAAATTGGTAGGGGATTCCCGAAGACACTTACGCGTCTTCACTTGCCTTGGCCAAAGCTCATGGCTTTCAGCTGTAATGCAATAATTCTATCCTCTTGAATGACTGACTCCACACCATGAATTCCGGCTGTAATGCAATAATTCTATTCTCTTGAATGATTGTCTGTCTTTGTGGAGTTTCTGGTGCTACTGCCTTCTTATACGTCAAATAATTTTATACTTTTTATGGTTGGTTACCACATTCACATTGCTCACGAATGACCCGAATTGCTCATGAATGAATTTGATTATTCACAACCCTCTTTTAGGATAATGAGGGATGGTCAGTTTTTGTAACATCTCGCATTGCGCGATAGGAAGGACTGGAACAACTTACCCTGATGGACCTAAAAGAACTTTCCAGGAGGGTCATCCATCCTTGGATTACCCAAGGTCAAGCATGCTTAACTTGGGAGTTCTTTGCCAACGTACTATTACTTACAGAATTTGAAAATAGGGGCGATGGTAGAAACTGGTAGGGGATTCCCGAAGACACTTACGCGTCTTCACTTGCCTTGGCCAAAGCTCATGGCTTTCAGCTGTAATGCAATAATTCTATCCTCTTGAATGACTGACTCCACACCATGGCTTCCGGCTGTAATGCAATAATTCTATTCTCTTGAATGATTGTCTGTCTTTGTGGAGTTTCTGGTGCTACTGCCTTCTTATACGTCAAATAATTTTATACTTTTTTAGGTTGGTTACCACATTCACATTGCTCATGAATGACCCGAATTGCTCATGAATGAATTTGATTATTCACAACCCTCTTTTAGGATAATGAGGGATGGTCAGTTATTGTAACATCTCGCATTGAGCGATAGGAAGGACTGGAATAACTTACCTTGATGGACCTACAAGAACTTTCCAGGAGGGTCATCCATCCTTGGATTACCCCAGGTCAAGCATGCTTAACTTGAGAGTTCTTTGCCAACGTACTATTACTTACAGAATTTGAAAATAGGGGCGGCGGTAGAAATTGGTTGGGGATTCCCGAAGACACTTACGCGTCTTCACTTGCCTTGGCCAAAGCTTATGGCTTTCAGCTGTAATGCAATAATTCTATCCTCTTGAATGACTGACTCCACACCATGAATTCCGGCTGTAATGCGATAATTCTATTCTCTTGAATGATTGTCTGTCTTTGAGGAATTTCTGGTGCTACTGCCTTCTTATACGTCAAATAATTTTATACTTTTTAAGGTTGGTTACCACATTCACATTGCTCACGAATGACCCGAATTGCTCATGAATGAATTTGATTATTCACAACCCTCTTTTAGGATAATGAGGGATGGTCAGTTATTGTAACATCTCGCATTGAGCGATAGGAAGGACTGAAACAACTTACCTTGATAGACCTACAAGAACTTTCCAGGAGGGTCATCCATCCTTGGATTACCCCAAGGTCACGCATGCTTAACTTGGGAGTTCTTTGCCAACGTACTATTACTTACAGAATTTGAAAATAGGGGCGACGGTAGAAATTGGTAGGGGATTCCCGAAGACACTTACGCGTCTTCACTTGCCTTGGCCAAAGCTCATGGCTTTCAGCTGTAATGCAATAATTCTATCCTCTTGAATGACTGACTCCACACCATGAATTCCGGCTGTAATGCAATAATTCTATTCTCTTGAATGATTGTCTGTCTTTGTGGAGTTTCTGGTGCTACTGCCTTCTTATACGTCAAATAATTTTATACTTTTTATGGTTGGTTACCACATTCACATTGCTCACGAATGACCCGAATTGCTCATGAATGAATTTGATTATTCACAACCCTTTTTTAGGATAATGAGTGATGGTCAGTTATTGTAACATCTCGCATTGAGCGATAGGAAGGACTGGAACAACTTACCCTGATGGACCTAAAAGAAATTTCCAGGAGGGTCATCCATCCTTCGATTACCCAAGGTCAAGCATGCTTAACTTGGGAGTTCTTTGCCAACGTACTATTACTTACAGAATTTGAAAATAGGGGCGATGGTAGAAATTGGTAGGGGATTCCCGAAGACACTTACGCGTCTTCACTTGCCTTGGCCAAAGCTCATGGCTTTCAGCTGTAATGCAATAATTCTATCCTCTTGAATGACTGACTCCACACCATGGCTTCCGGCTGTAATGCAATAATTCTATTCTCTTGAATGATTGTCTGTCTTTGTGGAGTTTCTGGTGCTACTGCCTTCTTATACGTCAAATAATTTTATACTTTTTTAGGTTGGTTACCACATTCACATTGCTCACGAATGACCCGAATTGCTCATGAATGAATTTGATTATTCACAACCCTCTTTTAGGATAATGAGGGATGGTCAGTTATTGTAACATCTCGCATTGAGCGATAGGAAGGACTGGAATAACTTACCTTGATGGACCTACAAGAACTTTCCAGGAGGGTCATCCATCCTTGGATTACCCCAGGTCAAGCATGCTTAACTTGAGAGTTCTTTGCCAACGTACTATTACTTACAGAATTTGAAAATAGGGGCGGCGGTAGAAATTGGTTGGGGATTCCCGAAGACACTTACGCGTCTTCACTTGCCTTGGCCAAAGCTTATGGCTTTCAGCTGTAATGCAATAATTCTATCCTCTTGAATGACTGACTCCACACCATGAATTCCGGCTGTAATGCGATAATTCTATTCTCTTGAATGATTGTCTGTCTTTGTGGAGTTTCTGGTGCTACTGCCTTCTTATACGTCAAATAATTTTATACTTTTTAAGGTTGGTTACCACATTCACATTGCTCACGAATGACCCGAATTGCTCATGAATGAATTTGATTATTCACAACCCTCTTTTAGGATAATGAGGGATGGTCAGTTATTGTAACATCTCGCATTGAGCGATAGGAAGGACTGAAACAACTTACCTTGATAGACCTACAAGAACTTTCCAGGAGGGTCATCCATCCTTGGATTACCCAAGGTCAAGCATGCTTAACTTGGGAGTTCTTTGCCAACGTACTATTACTTACAGAATTTGAAAATAGGGGCGACGGTAGAAATTGGTAGGGGATTCCCGAAGACACTTACGCGTCTTCACTTGCCTTGGCCAAAGCTCATGGCTTTCAGCTGTAATGCAATAATTCTATCCTCTTGAATGACTGACTCCACACCATGGCTTCCGGCTGTAATGCAATAATTCTATTCTCTAGAATGATTGTCTGTCTTTGTGGAGTTTCTAGTGCTACTGCCTTCTTATACGTCAAATAATTTTATACTTTTTAAGGTTGGTTACCACATTCACATTGCTCACGAATGACCCGAATTGCTCATGAATGAATTTGATTATTCACAACCCTCTTTTAGGATAATGAGGGATGGTCAGTTATTGTAACATCTCGCATTGAGCGATAGGAAGGACTGGAACAACTTACCCTGATGGACCTACAAGAACTTTCCAGGAGGGTCATCCATCCTTGGATTACCCCAGGTCAAGCATGCTTAACTTGGGAGTTCTTTGCCAACGTACTATTACTTACAGAATTTGAAAATAGGGGCGGCGGTAGAAATTGGTAGGGGATTCCCGAAGACACTTACGCGTCTTCACTTGCCTTGGCCAAAGCTCATGGCTTTCAGCTGTAATGCAATAATTCTATCCTCTTGAATGACTGACTCCACACCATGAATTCCGGCTGTAATGCAATAATTCTATTCTCTTGAATGATTGTCTGTCTTTGTGGAGTTTCTGGTGCTACTGCCTTCTTATACGTCAAATAATTTTATACTTTTTTAGGTTGGTTACCACATTCACATTGCTCACGAATGACCCGAATTGCTCATGAATGAATTTGATTATTCACAACCCTCTTTTAGGATAATGAGGGATGGTCAGTTATTGTAACATCTCGCATTGAGCGATAGGAAGGACTGGAATAACTTACCCTGATGGACCTACAAGAACTTTCCAGGAGGGTCATCCATCCTTGGATTACCCCAGGTCAAGCATGCTTAACTTTAGAGTTCTTTGCCAACGTACTATTACTTACAGAATTTGAAAATAGGGGCGGCGGTAGAAATTGGTTGGGGATTCCCGAAGACACTTACGCGTCTTCACTTGCCTTGGCCAAAGCTTATGGCTTTCAGCTGTAATGCAATAATTCTATCCTCTTGAATGACTGACTCCACACCATGAATTCCGGCTGTAGTGCGATAATTCTATTCTCTTGAATGATTGTCTGTCTTTGTGGAGTTTCTGGTGCTACTGCCTTCTTATACGTCAAATAATTTTATACTTTTTAAGGTTGGTTACCACATTCACATTGCTCACGAATGACCCGAATTGCTCATGAATGAATTTGATTATTCACAACCCTCTTTTAGGATAATGAGGGATGGTCAGTTACTGTAACATCTCGCATTGAGCGATAGGAAGGACTGAAACAACTTACCTTGATAGACCTACAAGAACTTTCCAGGCGAGTCATCCATCCTTGGATTACCCCAGGTCAAGCATGCTTAACTTGGGAGTTCTTTGCCAACGTACTATTACTTACAGAATTTGAAAATAGGGGCGGCGGTAGAAATTGGTAGGGGATTCCCGAAGACACTTACGCGTCTTCACTTGCCTTGGCCAAAGCTCATGGCTTTCAACTGTAATGCAATAATTCTATCCTCTTGAATGACTGACTCCACACCATGAATTCCGGCTGTAATGCAATAATTCTATTCTCTTGAATGATTGTCTGTCTTTGTGGAGTTTCTGGTGCTACTGCCTTCTTATACGTCAAATAATTTTATACTTTTTAAGGTTGGTTACCACATTCACATTGCTCACGAATGACCCGAATTGCTCATGAACGAATTTGATTATTCACAACCCTCTTTTAGGATAATGAGGGATGGTCAGTTATTGTAACATCTCGCATTGAGCGATAGGAAGGACTGGAACAACTTACCCTGATGGACCTACAAGAACTTTCCAGGAGGGTCATCCATCCTTGGATTACCCCAGGTCAAGCATGCTTAACTTGGGAGTTCTTTGCCAACGTACTATTACTTACAGAATTTGAAAATAGGGGCGGCGGTAGAAATTGGTAGGGGATTCCCGAAGACACTTACGCGTCTTCACTTGCCTTGGCCAAAGCTCATGGCTTTCAGCTGTAATGCAATAATTCTATCCTCTTGAATGACTGACTCCACACCATGAATTCCGGCTGTAATGCAATAATTCTATTCTCTTGAATGATTGTCTGTCTTTGGGGAGTTTCTGGTGCTACTGCCTTCTTATACGTCAAATAATTTTATACTTTTTATGGTTGGTTACCACATTCACATTGCTCACGAATGACCCGAATTGCTCATGAATGAATTTGATTATTCACAACCCTCTTTTAGGATAATGAGGGATGGTCAGTTATTGTAACATCTCGCATTGAGCGATAGGAAGGACTGGAACAACTTACCCTGATGGACCTACAAGAACTTTCCAGGAGGGTCATCCATCCTTGGATTACCCCAGGTCAAGCATGCTTGATTGGGAGTTCTTTGCCAACGTACTATTACTTACAGAATTTGAAAATAGGGGCGGCGGTAGAAATTGGTAGGGGATTCCCGAAGACACTTACGCGTCTTCACTTGCCTTGGCCAAAGCTCATGGCTTTCAGCTGTAATGCAATAATTCTATCCTCTTGAATGACTGACTCCACACCATGAATTCTGGCTGTAATGCAATAATTCTATTCTCTTGAATGATTGTCTGTCTTTGTGGAGTTTCTGGTGCTACTGCCTTCTTATACGTCAAATAATTTTATACTTTTTATGGTTGGTTACCACATTCACATTGCTCACGAATGACCCGAATTGCTCATGAATGAATTTGATTATTCACAACCCTTTTTTAGGATAATGAGGGATGGTCAGTTATTGTAACATCTCGCATTGAGCGATAGGAAGGACTGGAACAACTTACCCTGATGGACCTACAAGAACTTTCCAGGAGGGTCATCCATCCTTGGATTACCCCAGGTCAAGCATGCTTAACTTGGGAGTTCTTTGCCAACGTACTATTACTTACAGAATTTGAAAATAGGGGCGGCGGTAGAAATTGGTAGGGGATTCCCGAAGACACTTACGCGTCTTCACTTGCCTTGGCCAAAGCTCATGGCTTTCAGCTGTAATGCAATAATTCTATCCTCTTGAATGACTGACTCCACACCATGAATTCCGGCTGTAATGCAATAATTCTATTCTCTTGAATGATTGTCTGTCTTTGTGGAGTTTCTGGTGCTACTGCCTTCTTATACGTCAAATAATTTTATACTTTTTATGGTTGGTTACCACATTCACATTGCTCACGAATGACCCGAATTGCTCATGAATGAATTTGATTATTCACAACCCTCTTTTAGGATAATGAGGGATGGTCAGTTTTTGTAACATCTCGCATTGCGCGATAGGAAGGACTGGAACAACTTACCCTGATGGACCTAAAAGAACTTTCCAGGAGGGTCATCCATCCTTGGATTACCCAAGGTCAAGCATGCTTAACTTGGGAGTTCTTTGCCAACGTACTATTACTTACAGAATTTGAAAATAGGGGCGATGGTAGAAACTGGTAGGGGATTCCCGAAGACACTTACGCGTCTTCACTTGCCTTGGCCAAAGCTCATGGCTTTCAGCTGTAATGCAATAATTCTATCCTCTTGAATGACTGACTCCACACCATGGCTTCCGGCTGTAATGCAATAATTCTATTCTCTTGAATGATTGTCTGTCTTTGTGGAGTTTCTGGTGCTACTGCCTTCTTATACGTCAAATAATTTTATACTTTTTTAGGTTGGTTACCACATTCACATTGCTCACGAATGACCCGAATTGCTCATGAATGAATTTGATTATTCACAACCCTCTTTTAGGATAATGAGGGATGGTCAGTTATTGTAACATCTCGCATTGAGCGATAGGAAGGACTGGAATAACTTACCTTGATGGACCTACAAGAACTTTCCAGGAGGGTCATCCATCCTTGGATTACCCCAGGTCAAGCATGCTTAACTTGAGAGTTCTTTGCCAACGTACTATTACTTACAGAATTTGAAAATAGGGGCGGCGGTAGAAATTGGTTGGGGATTCCCGAAGACACTTACGCGTCTTCACTTGCCTTGGCCAAAGCTTATGGCTTTCAGCTGTAATGCAATAATTCTATCCTCTTGAATGACTGACTCCACACCATGAATTCCGGCTGTAATGCGATAATTCTATTCTCTTGAATGATTGTCTGTCTTTGTGGAATTTCTGGTGCTACTGCCTTCTTATACGTCAAATAATTTTATACTTTTTAAGGTTGGTTACCACATTCACATTGCTCACGAATGACCCGAATTGCTCATGAATGAATTTGATTATTCACAACCCTCTTTTAGGATAATGAGGGATGGTCAGTTATTGTAACATCTCGCATTGAGCGATAGGAAGGACTGAAACAACTTACCTTGATAGACCTACAAGAACTTTCCAGGAGGGTCATCCATCCTTGGATTACCCCAAGGTCACGCATGCTTAACTTGGGAGTTCTTTGCCAACGTACTATTACTTACAGAATTTGAAAATAGGGGCGACGGTAGAAATTGGTAGGGGATTCCCGAAGACACTTACGCGTCTTCACTTGCCTTGGCCAAAGCTCATGGCTTTCAGCTGTAATGCAATAATTCTATCCTCTTGAATGACTGACTCCACACCATGAATTCCGGCTGTAATGCAATAATTCTATTCTCTTGAATGATTGTCTGTCTTTGTGGAGTTTCTGGTGCTACTGCCTTCTTATACGTCAAATAATTTTATACTTTTTATGGTTGGTTACCACATTCACATTGCTCACGAATGACCCGAATTGCTCATGAATGAATTTGATTATTCACAACCCTTTTTTAGGATAATGAGTGATGGTCAGTTATTGTAACATCTCGCATTGAGCGATAGGAAGGACTGGAACAACTTACCCTGATGGACCTAAAAGAACTTTCCAGGAGGGTCATCCATCCTTCGATTACCCAAGGTCAAGCATGCTTAACTTGGGAGTTCTTTGCCAACGTACTATTACTTACAGAATTTGAAAATAGGGGCGATGGTAGAAATTGGTAGGGGATTCCCGAAGACACTTACGCGTCTTCACTTGCCTTGGCCAAAGCTCATGGCTTTCAGCTGTAATGCAATAATTCTATCCTCTTGAATGACTGACTCCACACCATGGCTTCCGGCTGTAATGCAATAATTCTATTCTCTTGAATGATTGTCTGTCTTTGTGGAGTTTCTGGTGCTACTGCCTTCTTATACGTCAAATAATTTTATACTTTTTTAGGTTGGTTACCACATTCACATTGCTCACGAATGACCCGAATTGCTCATGAATGAATTTGATTATTCACAACCCTCTTTTAGGATAATGAGGGATGGTCAGTTATTGTAACATCTCGCATTGAGCGATAGGAAGGACTGGAATAACTTACCTTGATGGACCTACAAGAACTTTCCAGGAGGGTCATCCATCCTTGGATTACCCCAGGTCAAGCATGCTTAACTTGAGAGTTCTTTGCCAACGTACTATTACTTACAGAATTTGAAAATAGGGGCGGCGGTAGAAATTGGTTGGGGATTCCCGAAGACACTTACGCGTCTTCACTTGCCTTGGCCAAAGCTTATGGCTTTCAGCTGTAATGCAATAATTCTATCCTCTTGAATGACTGACTCCACACCATGAATTCCGGCTGTAATGCGATAATTCTATTCTCTTGAATGATTGTCTGTCTTTGTGGAGTTTCTGGTGCTACTGCCTTCTTATACGTCAAATAATTTTATACTTTTTAAGGTTGGTTACCACATTCACATTGCTCACGAATGACCCGAATTGCTCATGAATGAATTTGATTATTCACAACCCTCTTTTAGGATAATGAGGGATGGTCAGTTATTGTAACATCTCGCATTGAGCGATAGGAAGGACTGAAACAACTTACCTTGATAGACCTACAAGAACTTTCCAGGAGGGTCATCCATCCTTGGATTACCCCAGGTCAAGCATGCTTAACTTGGGAGTTCTTTGCCAACGTACTATTACTTACAGAATTTGAAAATAGGGGCGGCGGTAGAAATTGGTTGGGGATTCCCGAAGACACTTACGCGTCTTCACTTGCCTTGGCCAAAGCTCATGGCTTTCAGCTGTAATGCAATAATTCTATCCTCTTGAATGACTGACTCCACACCATGGCTTCCGGCTGTAATGCAATAATTCTATTCTCTAGAATGATTGTCTGTCTTTGTGGAGTTTCTAGTGCTACTGCCTTCTTATACGTCAAATAATTTTATACTTTTTAAGGTTGGTTACCACATTCACATTGCTCACGAATGACCCGAATTGCTCATGAATGAATTTGATTATTCACAACCCTCTTTTAGGATAATGAGGGATGGTCAGTTATTGTAACATCTCGCATTGAGCGATAGGAAGGACTGAAACAACTTACCTTGATAGACCTACAAGAACTTTCCAGGAGGGTCATCCATCCTTGGATTACGCCAGGTCAAGCATGCTTAACTTGGGAGTTCTTTGCCAACGTACTATTACTTACATAATTTGAAAATAGGGGCGGCGGTAGAAATTGGTAGTGGATTCCCGAAGGCACTTACGCGTCTTTACTTGCCTTGGCCAAAGCTCATGGCTTTCAGCTGTAATGCAATAATTCTATCCTCTTGAATGACTGACTCCACACCATGGCTTCCGGCTGTAATGCAATAATTCTATTCTCTTGAATGATTGTCTGTCTTTGTGGAGTTTCTGGTGCTACTGCCTTCTTATACGTCAAATAATTTTATACTTTTTAAGGTTGGATACCACATTCACATTGCTCACGAATGACCCGAATTGCTCATGAATGAAGTTGATTATTCACAATCCTCTTTTAGGATAATGAGGGATGGTCAGTTATTGTAAGATCTCGCATTGAGCGATAGGAAGGACTGGAACAACTTACCCTGATGGACCTACAAGAACTTTCCAGGAGGGTCATCCATCCTTGGATTACGCCAGGTCAAGCATGCTTAACTTGGGAGTTCTTTGCCAACGTACTATTACTTATAGAATTTGAAAATATGGGCGGCGGTAGAAATTGGTAGGGGATTCCCGAAGACACTTACGCGTCTTCACTTGCCTTGGCCAAAGCTCATGGCTTTCAGCTGTAATGCAATAATTCTATCCTCTTGAATGACTGACTCCACACCATGAATTCCGGCTGTAATGCAATAATTCTATTCTCTTGAATGATTGTCTGTCTTTGTGGAGTTTTTGGTGCTACTGCCTTCTTATACGTCAAATAATTTTATACTTTTTAAGGTTGGTTACCACATTCACATTGCTCACGAATGACCCGAATTGCTCATGAATGAATTTGATTATTCACAACCCTCTTTTAGGATAATGAGGGATGGTCAGTTATTGTAACATCTCGCATTGAGCGATAGGAAGGACTGGAACAACTTACCCTGATGGACCTACAAGAACTTTCCAGGAGGGTCATCCATCCTTGGATTACCCAAGGTCAAGCATGCTTAACTTGGGAGTTTTTTGCCAACGTACTATTACTTACAGAATTTGAAAATAGGGGCGACGGTAGAAATTGGTAGGGGATTCCCGAAGACACTTACGCGTCTTCACTTGCCTTGGCCAAAGCTCATGGCTTTCAGCTGTAATGCAATAATTCTATCCCCTTGAATGACTGACTCCACACCATGGCTTCCGGTTGTAATGCAATAATTCTATTCTCTTGAATGATTGTCTGTCTTTGTGGAGTTTCTGGTGCTACTGCCTTCTTATACGTCAAATAATTTTATACTTTTTTAGGTTGGTTACCACATTCACATTGCTCACGAATGACCCGAATTGCTCATGAATGAATTTGATTATTCACAACCCTTTTTTAGGATAATGAGGGATGGTCAGTTATTGTAACATCTCGCATTGAGCGATAGGAAGGACTGGAACAACTTACCTTGATGGACCTACAAGAACTTTCCAGGAGGGTTATCCATCCTTGGATTACCCCAGGTCAAGCATGCTTAACTTGGGAGTTCTTTGCCAACGTACTATTACTTACAGAATTTGAAAATAGGGGCGGCGGTAGAAATTGGTAGGGGATTCCCGAAGACACTTACGCGTCTTCACTTGCCTTGGCCAAAGCTCATGGCTTTCAGCTGTAATGCAATAATTCTATCCTCTTGAATGACTGACTCCACACCATGAATTCCAGCTGTAATGCAATAATTCTATTCTCTTGAATGATTGTCTGTCTTTGTGGAGTTTCTGGTGCTACTGCCTTCTTATACGTCAAATAATTTTATACTTTTTAAGGTTGGTTACCACATTCACATTGCTCACGAATGACCCGAATTGCTCATGAATGAATTTGATTATTCACAACCCTCTTTTAGGATAATGAGGGATGGTCAGTTATTGTAACATCTCGCATTGAGCGATAGGAAGGACTGGAACAACTTACCCTGATGGACCTACAAGAACTTTCCAGGAGGGTCATCCATCCTTGGATTACCCCAGGTCAGGCATGCTTAACTTGGGAGTTCTTTGCCAATGTACTATTACTTACAGAATTTTAAAATAGGGGCAGCGGTAGAAATTGGTTGGGGATTCCCGAAGACACTTACGCGTCTTCACTTGCCTTGGCCAAAGCTCATGGCTTTCAGCTGTAATGCAATAATTCTATCCTCTTGAATGACTGACTCCACACCATGGCTTCCGGCTGTAATGCAATAATTCTATTCTCTTGAATGATTGTCTGTCTTTGTGGAGTTTCTGGTGCTACTGCCTTCTTATACGTCAAATAATTTTATACTTTTTAAGGTTGGTTACCACATTCACATTGCTCACGAATGACCCGAATTGCTCATGAATGAATTTGATTATTCACAACCCTCTTTTAGGATAATGAGGGATGGTCAGTTATTGTAACATCTCGCATTGAGCGATAGGAAGGACTGGAACAACTTACCCTGATGGACCTACAAGAACTTTCCAGGAGGGTCATCCATCCTTGGATTACGCCAGGTCAAGCATGCTTAACTTGGGAGTTCTTTGCCAACGTACTATTACTTACAGAATTTGAAAATAGGGGTGGCGGTAGAAATTGGTAGGGGATTCCCGAAGGCACTTACGCGTCTTCACTTGCCTTGGCCAAAGCTCATGGCTTTCAGCTGTAATGCAATAATTCTATCCTCTTGAATGACTGACTCCACACCATGGCTTCCGGCTGTAATGCAATAATTCTATTCTCTTGAATGATTGTCTGTCTTTGTGGAGTTTCTGGTGCTACTGCCTTCTTATACGTCAAACAATTTTATACTTTTTTAGGTTGGTTACCACATTCACATTGCTCACGAATGACCCGAATTGCTCATGAATGAATTTGATTATTCACAACCCTCTTTTAGGATAATGAGGGATGGTCAGTTATTGTAACATCTCGCATTGAGCGATAGGAAGGACTGGAAAAACTTACCCTGATGGACCTACAAGAACTTTCCAGGAGGGTCATCCATCCTTGGATTACCCAAGGTCAAGCATGCTTAACTTGGGAGTTCTTTGCCAACGTACTATTACTTACAAAATTTTAAAATAGGGGCGATGGTAGAAATTGGTAGGGGATTCCCGAAGACACTTACGCGTCTTCACTTGCCTTGGCCAAAGCTCATGGCTTTCAGCTGTAATGCAATAATTCTATCCTCTTGAATGACTGACTCCACACCATGGCTTCCGGCTGTAATGCAATAATTCTATTCTCTTGAATGATTGTCTGTCTTTGTGGAGTTTCTGGTGCTACTGCCTTCTTATACGTCAAATAATTTTATACTTTTTAAGGTTGGTTACCACATTCACATTGCTCACGAATGACCCGAATTGCTCATGAATGAATTTGATTATTCACAACCCTCTTTTAGGATAATGAGGGATGGTCAGTTATTGTAACATCTCGCATTGATCGATAGGAAGGACTGGAACAAATTACCCTGATGGACCTACAAGAAAAACTTTCCAGGAGGGTCATCCATCCTTGGACTACCCCAGGTCAAGCATGCTTAACTTGGGAGTTCTTTGCCAACGTACTATTACTTACAGAATTTGAAAATAGGGGCGGCGGTAGAAATTGGTAGGGGATTCCCGAAGACACTTACGCGTCTTCACTTGCCTTGGCCAAAGCTCATGGCTTTCAGCTGTAATGCAATAATTCTATCCTCTTGAATGACTGACTCCACACCATGAATTCCAGCTGTAATGCAATAATTCTATTCTCTTGAATGATTGTCTGTCTTTGTGGAGTTTCTGGTGCTACTGCCTTCTTATACGTCAAATAATTTTATACTTTTTAAGGTTGGTTACCACATTCACATTGCTCACGAATGACCCGAATTGCTCATGAATGAATTTGATTATTCACAACCCTCTTTTAGGATAATGAGGGATGGACAGTTATTGTAACATCTCGCATTGAGCGATAGGAAGGACTGGAACAACTTACCCTGATGGACCTACAAGAACTTTCCAGGAGGGTCATCCATCCTTGGATTACCCCAGGTCAAGCATGCTTAACTTGGGAGTTCTTTGCCAACGTACTATTACTTACAGAATTTGAAAATAGGGGCGGCGGTAGAAATTGGTAGGGGATTCCCGAAGACACTTACGCGTCTTCACTTGCCTTGGCCAAAGCTCATGGCTTTCAGCTGTAATGCAATAATTCTATCCTCTTGAATGACTGACTCCACACCATGAATTCCGGCTGTAATGCAATAATTCTATTCTCTTGAATGATTGTCTGTCTTTGTGGAGTTTCTGGTGCTACTGCCTTCTTATACGTCAAATAATTTTATACTTTTTTAGGTTGGTTACCACATTCACATTGCTCACGAATGACCCGAATTGCTCATGAATGAATTTGATTATTCACAACCCTCTTTTAGGATAATGAGGGATGGTCAGTTATTGTAACATCTCGCATTGAGCGATAGGAAGGACTGGAATAACTTACCCTGATGGACCTACAAGAACTTTCCAGGAGGGTCATCCATCCTTGGATTACCCCAGGTCAAGCATGCTTAACTTTAGAGTTCTTTGCCAACGTACTATTACTTACAGAATTTGAAAATAGGGGCGGCGGTAGAAATTGGTTGGGGATTCCCGAAGACACTTACGCGTCTTCACTTGCCTTGGCCAAAGCTTATGGCTTTCAGCTGTAATGCAATAATTCTATCCTCTTGAATGACTGACTCCACACCATGAATTCCGGCTGTAGTGCGATAATTCTATTCTCTTGAATGATTGTCTGTCTTTGTGGAGTTTCTGGTGCTACTGCCTTCTTATACGTCAAATAATTTTATACTTTTTAAGGTTGGTTACCACATTCACATTGCTCACGAATGACCCGAATTGCTCATGAATGAATTTGATTATTCACAACCCTCTTTTAGGATAATGAGGGATGGTCAGTTACTGTAACATCTCGCATTGAGCGATAGGAAGGACTGAAACAACTTACCTTGATAGACCTACAAGAACTTTCCAGGCGAGTCATCCATCCTTGGATTACCCCAGGTCAAGCATGCTTAACTTGGGAGTTCTTTGCCAACGTACTATTACTTACAGAATTTGAAAATAGGGGCGGCGGTAGAAATTGGTAGGGGATTCCCGAAGACACTTACGCGTCTTCACTTGCCTTGGCCAAAGCTCATGGCTTTCAACTGTAATGCAATAATTCTATCCTCTTGAATGACTGACTCCACACCATGAATTCCGGCTGTAATGCAATAATTCTATTCTCTTGAATGATTGTCTGTCTTTGTGGAGTTTCTGGTGCTACTGCCTTCTTATACGTCAAATAATTTTATACTTTTTAAGGTTGGTTACCACATTCACATTGCTCACGAATGACCCGAATTGCTCATGAACGAATTTGATTATTCACAACCCTCTTTTAGGATAATGAGGGATGGTCAGTTATTGTAACATCTCGCATTGAGCGATAGGAAGGACTGGAACAACTTACCCTGATGGACCTACAAGAACTTTCCAGGAGGGTCATCCATCCTTGGATTACCCCAGGTCAAGCATGCTTAACTTGGGAGTTCTTTGCCAACGTACTATTACTTACAGAATTTGAAAATAGGGGCGGCGGTAGAAATTGGTAGGGGATTCCCGAAGACACTTACGCGTCTTCACTTGCCTTGGCCAAAGCTCATGGCTTTCAGCTGTAATGCAATAATTCTATCCTCTTGAATGACTGACTCCACACCATGAATTCCGGCTGTAATGCAATAATTCTATTCTCTTGAATGATTGTCTGTCTTTGGGGAGTTTCTGGTGCTACTGCCTTCTTATACGTCAAATAATTTTATACTTTTTATGGTTGGTTACCACATTCACATTGCTCACGAATGACCCGAATTGCTCATGAATGAATTTGATTATTCACAACCCTCTTTTAGGATAATGAGGGATGGTCAGTTATTGTAACATCTCGCATTGAGCGATAGGAAGGACTGGAACAACTTACCCTGATGGACCTACAAGAACTTTCCAGGAGGGTCATCCATCCTTGGATTACCCCAGGTCAAGCATGCTTAACTTGGGAGTTCTTTGCCAACGTACTATTACTTACAGAATTTGAAAATAGGGGCGGCGGTAGAAATTGGTAGGGGATTCCCGAAGACACTTACGCGTCTTCACTTGCCTTGGCCAAAGCTCATGGCTTTCAGCTGTAATGCAATAATTCTATCCTCTTGAATGACTGACTCCACACCATGGCTTCCGGCTGTAATGCAATAATTCTATTCTCTTGAATGATTGTCTGTCTTTGTGGAGTTTCTGGTGCTACTGCCTTCTTATACGTCAAATAATTTTATACTTTTTTAGGTTGGTTACCACATTCACATTGCTCACGAATGACCCGAATTGCTCATGAATGAATTTGATTATTCACAACCCTCTTTTAGGATAATGAGGGATGGTCAGTTATTGTAACATCTCGCATTGAGCGATAGGAAGGACTGGAATAACTTACCCTGATGGACCTACAAGAACTTTCCAGGAGGGTCATCCATCCTTGGATTACCCCAGGTCAAGCATGCTTAACTTGGGAGTTCTTTGCCAACGTACTATTACTTACAGAATTTGAAAATAGGGGCGGCGGTAGAAATTGGTAGGGGATTCCCGAAGACACTTACGAGTCTTCACTTGCCTTGGCCAAAGCTCATGGCTTTCAGTTGTAATGCAATAAGTCTATCCTCTTGAATGACTGACTCCACACCATGAATTCCGGCTGTAATGCAATAATTCTATTCTCTTGAATGATTGTCTGTCTTTGTGGAGTTTCTGGTGCTACTGCCTTCTTATACGTCAAATAATTTTATACTTTTTAAGGTTGGTTACCACATTCACATTGCTCACGAATGACCCGAATTGCTCATGAACGAATTTGATTATTCACAACCCTCTTTTAGGATAATGAGGGATGGTCAGTTATTGTAACATCTCGCATTGAGCGATAGGAAGGACTGGAACAACTTACCCTGATGGACCTACAAGAACTTTCCAGGAGGGTCATCCATCCTTGGATTACCCCAGGTCAAGCATGCTTGATTGGGAGTTCTTTGCCAACGTACTATTACTTACAGAATTTGAAAATAGGGGCGGCGGTAGAAATTGGTAGGGGATTCCCGAAGACACTTACGCGTCTTCACTTGCCTTGGCCAAAGCTCATGGCTTTCAGCTGTAATGCAATAATTCTATCCTCTTGAATGACTGACTCCACACCATGAATTCCGGCTGTAATGCAATAATTCTATTCTCTTGAATGATTGTCTGTCTTTGTGGAGTTTCTGGTGCTACTGCCTTCTTATACGTCAAATAATTTTATACTTTTTATGGTTGGTTACCACATTCACATTGCTCACGAATGACCCGAATTGCTCATGAATGAATTTGATTATTCACAACCCTTTTTTAGGATAATGAGGGATGGTCAGTTATTGTAACATCTCGCATTGAGCGATAGGAAGGACTGGAACAACTTACCCTGATGGACCTACAAGAACTTTCCAGGAGGGTCATCCATCCTTGGATTACCCCAGGTCAAGCATGCTTAACTTGGGAGTTCTTTGCCAACGTACTATTACTTACAGAATTTGAAAATAGGGGCGGCGGTAGAAATTGGTAGGGGATTCCCGAAGACACTTACGCGTCTTCACTTGCCTTGGCCAAAGCTCATGGCTTTCAGCTGTAATGCAATAATTCTATCCTCTTGAATGACTGACTCCACACCATGAATTCCGGCTGTAATGCAATAATTCTATTCTCTTGAATGATTGTCTGTCTTTGTGGAGTTTCTGGTGCTACTGCCTTCTTATACGTCAAATAATTTTATACTTTTTATGGTTGGTTACCACATTCACATTGCTCACGAATGACCCGAATTGCTCATGAATGAATTTGATTATTCACAACCCTCTTTTAGGATAATGAGGGATGGTCAGTTTTTGTAACATCTCGCATTGCGCGATAGGAAGGACTGGAACAACTTACCCTGATGGACCTAAAAGAACTTTCCAGGAGGGTCATCCATCCTTGGATTACCCAAGGTCAAGCATGCTTAACTTGGGAGTTCTTTGCCAACGTACTATTACTTACAGAATTTGAAAATAGGGGCGATGGTAGAAACTGGTAGGGGATTCCCGAAGACACTTACGCGTCTTCACTTGCCTTGGCCAAAGCTCATGGCTTTCAGCTGTAATGCAATAATTCTATCCTCTTGAATGACTGACTCCACACCATGGCTTCCGGCTGTAATGCAATAATTCTATTCTCTTGAATGATTGTCTGTCTTTGTGGAGTTTCTGGTGCTACTGCCTTCTTATACGTCAAATAATTTTATACTTTTTTAGGTTGGTTACCACATTCACATTGCTCACGAATGACCCGAATTGCTCATGAATGAATTTGATTATTCACAACCCTCTTTTAGGATAATGAGGGATGGTCAGTTATTGTAACATCTCGCATTGAGCGATAGGAAGGACTGGAATAACTTACCTTGATGGACCTACAAGAACTTTCCAGGAGGGTCATCCATCCTTGGATTACCCCAGGTCAAGCATGCTTAACTTGAGAGTTCTTTGCCAACGTACTATTACTTACAGAATTTGAAAATAGGGGCGGCGGTAGAAATTGGTTGGGGATTCCCGAAGACACTTACGCGTCTTCACTTGCCTTGGCCAAAGCTTATGGCTTTCAGCTGTAATGCAATAATTCTATCCTCTTGAATGACTGACTCCACACCATGAATTCCGGCTGTAATGCGATAATTCTATTCTCTTGAATGATTGTCTGTCTTTGTGGAATTTCTGGTGCTACTGCCTTCTTATACGTCAAATAATTTTATACTTTTTAAGGTTGGTTACCACATTCACATTGCTCACGAATGACCCGAATTGCTCATGAATGAATTTGATTATTCACAACCCTCTTTTAGGATAATGAGGGATGGTCAGTTATTGTAACATCTCGCATTGAGCGATAGGAAGGACTGAAACAACTTACCTTGATAGACCTACAAGAACTTTCCAGGAGGGTCATCCATCCTTGGATTACCCCAAGGTCACGCATGCTTAACTTGGGAGTTCTTTGCCAACGTACTATTACTTACAGAATTTGAAAATAGGGGCGACGGTAGAAATTGGTAGGGGATTCCCGAAGACACTTACGCGTCTTCACTTGCCTTGGCCAAAGCTCATGGCTTTCAGCTGTAATGCAATAATTCTATCCTCTTGAATGACTGACTCCACACCATGAATTCCGGCTGTAATGCAATAATTCTATTCTCTTGAATGATTGTCTGTCTTTGTGGAGTTTCTGGTGCTACTGCCTTCTTATACGTCAAATAATTTTATACTTTTTATGGTTGGTTACCACATTCACATTGCTCACGAATGACCCGAATTGCTCATGAATGAATTTGATTATTCACAACCCTTTTTTAGGATAATGAGTGATGGTCAGTTATTGTAACATCTCGCATTGAGCGATAGGAAGGACTGGAACAACTTACCCTGATGGACCTAAAAGAACTTTCCAGGAGGGTCATCCATCCTTCGATTACCCAAGGTCAAGCATGCTTAACTTGGGAGTTCTTTGCCAACGTACTATTACTTACAGAATTTGAAAATAGGGGCGATGGTAGAAATTGGTAGGGGATTCCCGAAGACACTTACGCGTCTTCACTTGCCTTGGCCAAAGCTCATGGCTTTCAGCTGTAATGCAATAATTCTATCCTCTTGAATGACTGACTCCACACCATGGCTTCCGGCTGTAATGCAATAATTCTATTCTCTTGAATGATTGTCTGTCTTTGTGGAGTTTCTGGTGCTACTGCCTTCTTATACGTCAAATAATTTTATACTTTTTTAGGTTGGTTACCACATTCACATTGCTCACGAATGACCCGAATTGCTCATGAATGAATTTGATTATTCACAACCCTCTTTTAGGATAATGAGGGATGGTCAGTTATTGTAACATCTCGCATTGAGCGATAGGAAGGACTGGAATAACTTACCTTGATGGACCTACAAGAACTTTCCAGGAGGGTCATCCATCCTTGGATTACCCCAGGTCAAGCATGCTTAACTTGAGAGTTCTTTGCCAACGTACTATTACTTACAGAATTTGAAAATAGGGGCGGCGGTAGAAATTGGTTGGGGATTCCCGAAGACACTTACGCGTCTTCACTTGCCTTGGCCAAAGCTTATGGCTTTCAGCTGTAATGCAATAATTCTATCCTCTTGAATGACTGACTCCACACCATGAATTCCGGCTGTAATGCGATAATTCTATTCTCTTGAATGATTGTCTGTCTTTGTGGAGTTTCTGGTGCTACTGCCTTCTTATACGTCAAATAATTTTATACTTTTTAAGGTTGGTTACCACATTCACATTGCTCACGAATGACCCGAATTGCTCATGAATGAAGTTGATTATTCACAACCCTCTTTTAGGATAATGAGGGATGGTCAGTTATTGTAACATCTCGCATTGAGCGATAGGAAGGACTGAAACAACTTACCTTGATAGACCTACAAGAACTTTCCAGGAGGGTCATCCATCCTTGGATTACCCCAGGTCAAGCATGCTTAACTTGGGAGTTCTTTGCCAACGTACTATTACTTACAGAATTTGAAAATAGGGGCGGCGGTAGAAATTGGTTGGGGATTCCCGAAGACACTTACGCGTCTTCACTTGCCTTGGCCAAAGCTCATGGCTTTCAGCTGTAATGCAATAATTCTATCCTCTTGAATGACTGACTCCACACCATGGCTTCCGGCTGTAATGCAATAATTCTATTCTCTAGAATGATTGTCTGTCTTTGTGGAGTTTCTAGTGCTACTGCCTTCTTATACGTCAAATAATTTTATACTTTTTAAGGTTGGTTACCACATTCACATTGCTCACGAATGACCCGAATTGCTCATGAATGAATTTGATTATTCACAACCCTCTTTTAGGATAATGAGGGATGGTCAGTTATTGTAACATCTCGCATTGAGCGATAGGAAGGACTGAAACAACTTACCTTGATAGACCTACAAGAACTTTCCAGGAGGGTCATCCATCCTTGGATTACGCCAGGTCAAGCATGCTTAACTTGGGAGTTCTTTGCCAACGTACTATTACTTACATAATTTGAAAATAGGGGCGGCGGTAGAAATTGGTAGTGGATTCCCGAAGGCACTTACGCGTCTTTACTTGCCTTGGCCAAAGCTCATGGCTTTCAGCTGTAATGCAATAATTCTATCCTCTTGAATGACTGACTCCACACCATGGCTTCCGGCTGTAATGCAATAATTCTATTCTCTTGAATGATTGTCTGTCTTTGTGGAGTTTCTGGTGCTACTGCCTTCTTATACGTCAAATAATTTTATACTTTTTAAGGTTGGATACCACATTCACATTGCTCACGAATAACCCGAATTGCTCATGAATGAAGTTGATTATTCACAATCCTCTTTTAGGATAATGAGGGATGGTCAGTTATTGTAAGATCTCGCATTGAGCGATAGGAAGGACTGGAACAACTTACCCTGATGGACCTACAAGAACTTTCCAGGAGGGTCATCCATCCTTGGATTACGCCAGGTCAAGCATGCTTAACTTGGGAGTTCTTTGCCAACGTACTATTACTTATAGAATTTGAAAATATGGGCGGCGGTAGAAATTGGTAGGGGATTCCCGAAGACACTTACGCGTCTTCACTTGCCTTGGCCAAAGCTCATGGCTTTCAGCTGTAATGCAATAATTCTATCCTCTTGAATGACTGACTCCACACCATGAATTCCGGCTGTAATGCAATAATTCTATTCTCTTGAATGATTGTCTGTCTTTGTGGAGTTTCTGGTGCTACTGCCTTCTTATACGTCAAATAATTTTATACTTTTTAAGGTTGGTTACCACATTCACATTGCTCACGAATGACCCGAATTGCTCATGAATGAATTTGATTATTCACAACCCTCTTTTAGGATAATGAGGGATGGTCAGTTATTGTAACATCTCGCATTGAGCGATAGGAAGGACTGGAACAACTTACCCTGATGGACCTACAAGAACTTTCCAGGAGGGTCATCCATCCTTGGATTACCCAAGGTCAAGCATGCTTAACTTGGGAGTTTTTTGCCAACGTACTATTACTTACAGAATTTGAAAATAGGGGCGACGGTAGAAATTGGTAGGGGATTCCCGAAGACACTTACGCGTCTTCACTTGCCTTGGCCAAAGCTCATGGCTTTCAGCTGTAATGCAATAATTCTATCCTCTTGAATGACTGACTCCACACCATGGCTTCCGGCTGTAATGCAATAATTCTATTCTCTTGAATGATTGTCTGTCTTTGTGGAGTTTCTGGTGCTACTGCCTTCTTATACGTCAAATAATTTTATACTTTTTAAGGTTGGTTACCACATTCACATTGCTCACGAATGACCCGAATTGCTCATGAATGAATTTGATTATTCACAACCCTCTTTTAGGATAATGAGGGATGGTCAGTTATTGTAACATCTCGCATTGAGCGATAGGAAGGACTGGAACAACTTACCCTGATGGACCTACAAGAACTTTCCAGGAGGGTCATCCATCCTTGGATTACGCCAGGTCAAGCATGCTTAACTTGGGAGTTCTTTGCCAACGTACTATTACTTACAGAATTTGAAAATAGGGGTGGCGGTAGAAATTGGTAGGGGATTCCCGAAGGCACTTACGCGTCTTCACTTGCCTTGGCCAAAGCTCATGGCTTTCAGCTGTAATGCAATAATTCTATCCTCTTGAATGACTGACTCCACACCATGGCTTCCGGCTGTAATGCAATAATTCTATTCTCTTGAATGATTGTCTGTCTTTGTGGAGTTTCTGGTGCTACTGCCTTCTTATACGTCAAACAATTTTATACTTTTTTAGGTTGGTTACCACATTCACATTGCTCACGAATGACCCGAATTGCTCATGAATGAATTTGATTATTCACAACCCTCTTTTAGGATAATGAGGGATGGTCAGTTATTGTAACATCTCGCATTGAGCGATAGGAAGGACTGGAAAAACTTACCCTGATGGACCTACAAGAACTTTCCAGGAGGGTCATCCATCCTTGGATTACCCAAGGTCAAGCATGCTTAACTTGGGAGTTCTTTGCCAACGTACTATTACTTACAAAATTTTAAAATAGGGGCGATGGTAGAAATTGGTAGGGGATTCCCGAAGACACTTACGCGTCTTCACTTGCCTTGGCCAAAGCTCATGGCTTTCAGCTGTAATGCAATAATTCTATCCTCTTGAATGACTGACTCCACACCATGGCTTCCGGCTGTAATGCAATAATTCTATTCTCTTGAATGATTGTCTGTCTTTGTGGAGTTTCTGGTGCTACTGCCTTCTTATACGTCAAATAATTTTATACTTTTTAAGGTTGGTTACCACATTCACATTGCTCACGAATGACCCGAATTGCTCATGAATGAATTTGATTATTCACAACCCTCTTTTAGGATAATGAGGGATGGTCAGTTATTGTAACATCTCGCATTGATCGATAGGAAGGACTGGAACAAATTACCCTGATGGACCTACAAGAAAAACTTTCCAGGAGGGTCATCCATCCTTGGACTACCCCAGGTCAAGCATGCTTAACTTGGGAGTTCTTTGCCAACGTACTATTACTTACAGAATTTGAAAATAGGGGCGGCGGTAGAAATTGGTAGGGGATTCCCGAAGACACTTACGCGTCTTCACTTGCCTTGGCCAAAGCTCATGGCTTTCAGCTGTAATGCAATAATTCTATCCTCTTGAATGACTGACTCCACACCATGAATTCCAGCTGTAATACAATAATTCTATTCTCTTGAATGATTGTCTGTCTTTGTGGAGTTTCTGGTGCTACTGCCTTCTTATACGTCAAATAATTTTATACTTTTTAAGGTTGGTTACCACATTCACATTGCTCACGAATGACCCGAATTGCTCATGAATGAATTTGATTATTCACAACCCTCTTTTAGGATAATGAGGGATGGTCAGTTATTGTAACATCTCGCATTGAGCGATAGGAAGGACTGGAACAACTTACCCTGATGGACCTACAAGAACTTTCCAGGAGGGTCATCCATCCTTGGATTACCCCAGGTCAGGCATGCTTAACTTGGGAGTTCTTTGCCAATGTACTATTACTTACAGAATTTTAAAATAGGGGCAGCGGTAGAAATTGGTTGGGGATTCCCGAAGACACTTACGCGTCTTCACTTGCCTTGGCCAAAGCTTATGGCTTTCAGCTGTAATGCAATAATTCTATCCTCTTGAATGACTGACTCCACACCATGAATTCCGGCTGTAATGCGATAATTCTATTCTCTTGAATGATTGTCTGTCTTTGTGGAGTTTCTGGTGCTACTGCCTTCTTATACGTCAAATAATTTTATACTTTTTAAGGTTGGTTACCACATTCACATTGCTCACGAATGACCCGAATTGCTCATGAATGAAGTTGATTATTCACAACCCTCTTTTAGGATAATGAGGGATGGTCAGTTATTGTAACATCTCGCATTGAGCGATAGGAAGGACTGAAACAACTTACCTTGATAGACCTACAAGAACTTTCCAGGAGGGTCATCCATCCTTGGATTACCCCAGGTCAAGCATGCTTAACTTGGGAGTTCTTTGCCAACGTACTATTACTTACAGAATTTGAAAATAGGGGCGGCGGTAGAAATTGGTTGGGGATTCCCGAAGACACTTACGCGTCTTCACTTGCCTTGGCCAAAGCTCATGGCTTTCAGCTGTAATGCAATAATTCTATCCTCTTGAATGACTGACTCCACACCATGGCTTCCGGCTGTAATGCAATAATTCTATTCTCTAGAATGATTGTCTGTCTTTGTGGAGTTTCTAGTGCTACTGCCTTCTTATACGTCAAATAATTTTATACTTTTTAAGGTTGGTTACCACATTCACATTGCTCACGAATGACCCGAATTGCTCATGAATGAATTTGATTATTCACAACCCTCTTTTAGGATAATGAGGGATGGTCAGTTATTGTAACATCTCGCATTGAGCGATAGGAAGGACTGAAACAACTTACCTTGATAGACCTACAAGAACTTTCCAGGAGGGTCATCCATCCTTGGATTACGCCAGGTCAAGCATGCTTAACTTGGGAGTTCTTTGCCAACGTACTATTACTTACATAATTTGAAAATAGGGGCGGCGGTAGAAATTGGTAGTGGATTCCCGAAGGCACTTACGCGTCTTTACTTGCCTTGGCCAAAGCTCATGGCTTTCAGCTGTAATGCAATAATTCTATCCTCTTGAATGACTGACTCCACACCATGGCTTCCGGCTGTAATGCAATAATTCTATTCTCTTGAATGATTGTCTGTCTTTGTGGAGTTTCTGGTGCTACTGCCTTCTTATACGTCAAATAATTTTATACTTTTTAAGGTTGGATACCACATTCACATTGCTCACGAATAACCCGAATTGCTCATGAATGAAGTTGATTATTCACAATCCTCTTTTAGGATAATGAGGGATGGTCAGTTATTGTAAGATCTCGCATTGAGCGATAGGAAGGACTGGAACAACTTACCCTGATGGACCTACAAGAACTTTCCAGGAGGGTCATCCATCCTTGGATTACGCCAGGTCAAGCATGCTTAACTTGGGAGTTCTTTGCCAACGTACTATTACTTATAGAATTTGAAAATATGGGCGGCGGTAGAAATTGGTAGGGGATTCCCGAAGACACTTACGCGTCTTCACTTGCCTTGGCCAAAGCTCATGGCTTTCAGCTGTAATGCAATAATTCTATCCTCTTGAATGACTGACTCCACACCATGAATTCCGGCTGTAATGCAATAATTCTATTCTCTTGAATGATTGTCTGTCTTTGTGGAGTTTCTGGTGCTACTGCCTTCTTATACGTCAAATAATTTTATACTTTTTAAGGTTGGTTACCACATTCACATTGCTCACGAATGACCCGAATTGCTCATGAATGAATTTGATTATTCACAACCCTCTTTTAGGATAATGAGGGATGGTCAGTTATTGTAACATCTCGCATTGAGCGATAGGAAGGACTGGAACAACTTACCCTGATGGACCTACAAGAACTTTCCAGGAGGGTCATCCATCCTTGGATTACCCAAGGTCAAGCATGCTTAACTTGGGAGTTTTTTGCCAACGTACTATTACTTACAGAATTTGAAAATAGGGGCGACGGTAGAAATTGGTAGGGGATTCCCGAAGACACTTACGCGTCTTCACTTGCCTTGGCCAAAGCTCATGGCTTTCAGCTGTAATGCAATAATTCTATCCTCTTGAATGACTGACTCCACACCATGGCTTCCGGCTGTAATGCAATAATTCTATTCTCTTGAATGATTGTCTGTCTTTGTGGAGTTTCTGGTGCTACTGCCTTCTTATACGTCAAATAATTTTATACTTTTTAAGGTTGGTTACCACATTCACATTGCTCACGAATGACCCGAATTGCTCATGAATGAATTTGATTATTCACAACCCTCTTTTAGGATAATGAGGGATGGTCAGTTATTGTAACATCTCGCATTGAGCGATAGGAAGGACTGGAACAACTTACCCTGATGGACCTACAAGAACTTTCCAGGAGGGTCATCCATCCTTGGATTACGCCAGGTCAAGCATGCTTAACTTGGGAGTTCTTTGCCAACGTACTATTACTTACAGAATTTGAAAATAGGGGTGGCGGTAGAAATTGGTAGGGGATTCCCGAAGGCACTTACGCGTCTTCACTTGCCTTGGCCAAAGCTCATGGCTTTCAGCTGTAATGCAATAATTCTATCCTCTTGAATGACTGACTCCACACCATGGCTTCCGGCTGTAATGCAATAATTCTATTCTCTTGAATGATTGTCTGTCTTTGTGGAGTTTCTGGTGCTACTGCCTTCTTATACGTCAAACAATTTTATACTTTTTTAGGTTGGTTACCACATTCACATTGCTCACGAATGACCCGAATTGCTCATGAATGAATTTGATTATTCACAACCCTCTTTTAGGATAATGAGGGATGGTCAGTTATTGTAACATCTCGCATTGAGCGATAGGAAGGACTGGAAAAACTTACCCTGATGGACCTACAAGAACTTTCCAGGAGGGTCATCCATCCTTGGATTACCCAAGGTCAAGCATGCTTAACTTGGGAGTTCTTTGCCAACGTACTATTACTTACAAAATTTTAAAATAGGGGCGATGGTAGAAATTGGTAGGGGATTCCCGAAGACACTTACGCGTCTTCACTTGCCTTGGCCAAAGCTCATGGCTTTCAGCTGTAATGCAATAATTCTATCCTCTTGAATGACTGACTCCACACCATGGCTTCCGGCTGTAATGCAATAATTCTATTCTCTTGAATGATTGTCTGTCTTTGTGGAGTTTCTGGTGCTACTGCCTTCTTATACGTCAAATAATTTTATACTTTTTAAGGTTGGTTACCACATTCACATTGCTCACGAATGACCCGAATTGCTCATGAATGAATTTGATTATTCACAACCCTCTTTTAGGATAATGAGGGATGGTCAGTTATTGTAACATCTCGCATTGATCGATAGGAAGGACTGGAACAAATTACCCTGATGGACCTACAAGAAAAACTTTCCAGGAGGGTCATCCATCCTTGGACTACCCCAGGTCAAGCATGCTTAACTTGGGAGTTC
Source organism: Diospyros kaki (assembly GCA_036245055.1). NCBI lineage: Eukaryota > Viridiplantae > Streptophyta > Magnoliopsida > Ericales > Ebenaceae > Diospyros > Diospyros kaki. The sequence goes on from BSEG01000016.1 coordinate 41,760,812, forward strand.
TTTGCCAACGTACTATTACTTACAGAATTTGAAAATAGGGGCGGCGGTAGAAATTGGTAGGGGATTCCCGAAGACACTTACGCGTCTTCACTTGCCTTGGCCAAAGCTCATGGCTTTCAGCTGTAATGCAATAATTCTATCCTCTTGAATGACTGACTCCACACCATGAATTCCAGCTGTAATACAATAATTCTATTCTCTTGAATGATTGTCTGTCTTTGTGGAGTTTCTGGTGCTACTGCCTTCTTATACGTCAAATAATTTTATACTTTTTAAGGTTGGTTACCACATTCACATTGCTCACGAATGACCCGAATTGCTCATGAATGAATTTGATTATTCACAACCCTCTTTTAGGATAATGAGGGATGGTCAGTTATTGTAACATCTCGCATTGAGCGATAGGAAGGACTGGAACAACTTACCCTGATGGACCTACAAGAACTTTCCAGGAGGGTCATCCATCCTTGGATTACCCCAGGTCAGGCATGCTTAACTTGGGAGTTCTTTGCCAATGTACTATTACTTACAGAATTTTAAAATAGGGGCAGCGGTAGAAATTGGTTGGGGATTCCCGAAGACACTTACGCGTCTTCACTTGCCTTGGCCAAAGCTCATGGCTTTCAGCTGTAATGCAATAATTCTATCCTCTTGAATGACTGACTCCACACCATGGCTTCCGGCTGTAATGCAATAATTCTATTCTCTTGAATGATTGTCTGTCTTTGTGGAGTTTCTGGTGCTACTGCCTTCTTATACGTCAAATAATTTTATACTTTTTAAGGTTGGTTACCACATTCACATTGCTCACGAATGACCCGAATTGCTCATGAATGAATTTGATTATTCACAACCCTCTTTTAGGATAATGAGGGATGGTCAGTTATTGTAACATCTCGCATTGAGCGATAGGAAGGACTGGAACAACTTACCCTGATGGACCTACAAGAACTTTCCAGGAGGGTCATCCATCCTTGGATTACGCCAGGTCAAGCATGCTTAACTTGGGAGTTCTTTGCCAACGTACTATTACTTACAGAATTTGAAAATAGGGGTGGCGGTAGAAATTGGTAGGGGATTCCCGAAGGCACTTACGCGTCCTCACTTGCCTTGGCCAAAGCTCATGGCTTTCAGCTGTAATGCAATAATTCTATCCTCTTGAATGACTGACTCCACACCATGGCTTCCGGCTGTAATGCAATAATTCTATTCTCTTGAATGATTGTCTGTCTTTGTGGAGTTTCTGGTGCTACTGCCTTCTTATACGTCAAATAATTTTATACTTTTTAAGGTTGGTTACCACATTCACATTGCTCACGAATGACCCGAATTGCTCATGAATGAATTTGATTATTCACAACCCTCTTTTAGGATAATGAGGGATGGTCAGTTATTGTAACATCTCGCATTGAGCGATAGGAAGGACTGGAACAACTTACCCTGATGGACCTACAAGAACTTTCCAAGAGGGTCATCCATCCTTGGACTACGCCAGGTCAAGCATGCTTAACTTGGGAGTTCTTTGCCAACGTACTATTACTTACAGAATTTGAAAATAGGGGCGACGGTAGAAATTGGTAGGGGATTCCCAAAGACACTTACGCGTCTTCACTTGCCTTGGCCAAAGCTCATGGCTTTCAGCTGTAATGCAATAATTCTATCCTCTTGAATGACTGACTCCACACCATGGCTTCCGGCTGTAATGCAATAATTCTATTCTCTTGAATGATTGTCTGTCTTTGTGGAGTTTCTGGTGCTACTGCCTTCTTATACGTCAAATAATTTTATACTTTTTAAGGTTGGTTACCACATTCACATTGCTCACGAATGACCCGAATTGCTCATGAATGAATTTGATTATTCATAACCCTCTTTTAGGATAATAAGGGATGGTCAGTTATTGTAACATCTCGCATTGAGCGATAGGAAGGACTGGAACAACTTACCCTGATGGACCTACAAGAACTTTCCAGGAGGGTCATCCATCCTTGGATTACCCAAGGTCAAGCATGCTTAACTTGGGAGTTGTTTGCCAACGTACTATTACTTACAGAATTTGAAAATAGGGGCGATGGTAGAAATTGGTAGGGGATTCCCGAAGACACTTACGCGTCTTCAGTTGCCTTGGCCAAAGCTCATGGCTTTCAGCTGTAATGCAATAATTCTATCCTCTTGAATGACTGACTCCACACCATGGCTTCCGGCTGTAATGCAATAATTCTATTCTCTTGAATGATTGTCTGTCTTTGTGGAGTTTCTGGTGCTACTGCCTTCTTATACGTCAAATAATTTTATACTTTTTTAGGTTGGTTACCACATTCACATTGCTCACGAATGACCCGAATTGCTCATGAATGAATTTGATTATTCACAACCCTCTTTTAGGATAATGAGGGATGGTCAGTTATTGTAACATCTCGCATTGAGCGATAGGAAGGACTGGAACAACTTACCCTGATGGACCTACAAGAACTTTCCAGGAGGGTCATCCATCCTTGGATTACCCAAGGTCAAGCATGCTTAACTTGGGAGTTCTTTGCCAACGTACTATTACTTACAAAATTTGAAAATAGGGGCGATGGTAGAAATTGGTAGGGGATTCCCGAAGACACTTACGCGTCTTCACTTGCCTTGGCCAAAGCTCATGGCTTTCAGCTGTAATGCAATAATTCTATCCTCTTGAATGACTGACTTCACACCATGGCTTCCGGCTATAATGCATTAATTCTATTCTCTTGAAGGATTGTCTGTCTTTGTGGAGTTTCTGGTGCTCTTGCCTTCTTATACGTCAAATAATTTTATACTTTTTAAGGTTGGTTACCACATTCACATTGCTCACGAATGACCCGAATTGCTCATGAATGAATTTGATTATTCACAACCCTCTTTTAGGATAATGAGGGATGGTCAGTTATTGTAACATCTCGCAGTGAGCGATAGGAAGGACTGGAACAAATTACCCTGATGGACCTACAAGAACTTTCCAGGAGGGTCATCCATCCTTGGACTACCCTAGGTCAAGCATGCTTAACTTGGGAGTTCTTTGCCAACGTACTATTACTTACAGAATTTGAAATTAGGGGCGGCGGTAGAAATTGGTAGGGGATTCCCGAAGACACTTACGCGTCTTCACTTGCCTTGGCTAAAGCTCATGGCTTTCAGCTGTAATGCAATAATTCTATCCTCTTGAATGACTGACTGCACACCATGGCTTCCGGCTGTAATGCAATAATTCTATTCTCTTGAATGATTGTCTGTCTTTGTGGAGTTTCTGGTGCTACTGCCTTCTTATACATCAAATAATTTTATACTTTTTAAGGTTGGTTACCACATTCACATTGCTCACGAATGACCCGAATTGCTCATGAATGAATTTGATTATTCACAACCCTCTTTTAGGATAATGAGGGATGGTCAGTTATTGTAACATCTCGCATTGAGCGATAGGAAGGACTGGAACAACTTAACCTGATGGACCTACAAGAACTTTCCAGGAGGGTCATCCATCCTTGGATTACGCCAGGTCAAGCATGCTTAACTTGGGAGTTCTTTGCCAACGTACTATTACTTACAGAACTTGAAAATAGGGGCGGCGGTAGAAATTGGTAGGGGATTCCCGAAGGCACTTACGCGTCTTCACTTGCCTTGGCCAAAGCTCATGGCTTTCAGCTGTAATGCAATAATTTTATCCTCTTGAATGACTGACTCCACACCATGGCTTCCGGCTGTAATGCAATAATTCTATTCTCTTGAATGATTGTCTGTCTTCGTGGAGTTTCTGGTGCTACTGCCTTCTTATACGTCAAATAATTTTATACTTTTTAAGGTTGGATACCACATTCACATTGCTCACGAATGACCCGAATTGCTCATGAATGAAGTTGATTATTCACAATCCTCTTTTAGGATAATGAGTGATGGTCAGTTATTGTAAGATCTCGCATTGAGCGATAGGAAGGACTGGAACAACTTACCCTGATGGACCTACAAGAACTTTCCAGGAGGGTCATCCATCCTTGGATTACGCCAGGTCAAGCATGCTTAACTTGGGAGTTCTTTGCCAACGTACTATTACTTACAAAATTTGAAAATAGGGGCGATGGTAGAAATTGGTAGGGGATTCCCGAAGACACTTACGCGTCTTCACTTGCCTTGGCCAAAGCTCATGGCTTTCAGCTGTAATGCAATAATTCTATCCTCTTGAATGACTGACTCCACACCATGGCTTCCGGCTGTAATGCAATAATTCTATTCTCTTGAATGATTGTCTGTCTTTGTGGAGTTTCTGGTGCTACTGCCTTCTTATACGTCAAATAATTTTATACTTTTTAAGGTTGGTTACCACATTCACATTGCTCACGAATGACCCGAATTGCTCATGAATGAATTTGATTATTCACAACCCTCTTTTAGGATAATGAGGGATGGTCAGTTATTGTACCATCTCGCATTGAGCGATAGGAAGGACTGGAACAACTTACCCTGATGGACCTACAAGAACTTTCTAGGAGGGTCATCCATCTTTGGATTACCCAAGGTCAAACATGCTTAACTTGGGAGTTCTTTGCCAACGTACTATTACTTACAGAATTTGAAAATAGGGGCGACGGTAGAAATTGGTAGGGGATTCCCGAAGACACTTACGCGTCTTCACTTGCCTTGGCCAAAGCTCATGGCTTTCAGCTGTAATGCAATAATTCTATCCTCTTGAATGACTGACTCCACACCATGGCTTCCGGCTGTAATGCAATAATTCTATTCTCTTGAATGATTGTCTGTCTTTGTGGAGTTTCTGGTGCTACTGCCTTCTTATACGTCAAATAATTTTATACTTTTTAAGGTTGGTTACCACATTCACATTGCTCACGAATGACCCGAATTGCTCATGAATGAATTTGATTATTCACAACCCTCTTTTAGGATAATGAGAGATGGTCAGTTATTGTAACATCTCGCATTGAGCGATAGGAAGGACTGGAACAACTTACCCTGATGGACCTACAAGAACTTTCCAGGAGGGTCATCCATCCTTGGATTACCCCAGGTCAAGCATGCTTAACTTGGGAGTTCTTTGCCAACGTACTATTACTTACAGAATTTGAAAATAGGGGCGGCGGTAGAAATTGGTAGGGGTTTCCCGAAGACACTTACGCGTCTTCACTTGCCTTGGCCAAAGCTCATGGCTTTCAGCTGTAATGCAATAATTCTATCCTCTTGAATGACTGACTCCACACCATGAATTCCGGCTGTAATGCAATAATTCTATTCTCTTGAATGATTGTCTGTCTTTGTGGAGTTTCTGGTGCTACTGTCTTCTTATACGTCAAATAATTTTATACTTTTTAAGGTTGGTTACCACATTCACATTGCTCACGAATGACCCGAATTGCTCATGAATGAATTTGATTATTCACAACCCTCTTTTAGGATAATAAGGGATGGTCAGTTATTGTAACATCTCGCATTGAGCGATAGGAAGGACTGGAACAACTTACCCTGATGGACCTACAAGAACTTTCCAGGAGGGTCATCCATCCTTCGATTACCCAAGGTCAAGCATGCTTAACTTGGGAGTTCTTTGCCAACGTACTATTACTTACAGAATTTGAAAATAGGGGCGATGGTAGAAATTGGTAGGGGATTCCCGAAGAGACTTACGCGTCTTCACTTGCCTTGGCCAATGCTCATGGCTTTCAGCTGTAATGCAATAATTCTATCCTCTTGAATGACTGACTCCACACCATGAATTCCGGCTGTAATGCAATAATTCTATTCTCTTGAATGATTGTCTGTCTTTGTGGAGTTTCTGGTGCTACTGTCTTCTTATACGTCAAATAATTTTATACTTTTTAAGGTTGGTTACCACATTCACATTGCTCACGAATGACCCGAATTGCTCATGAATGAATTTGATTATTCACAACCCTCTTTTAGGATAATAAGGGATGGTCAGTTATTGTAACATCTCGCATTGAGCGATAGGAAGGACTGGAACAACTTACCCTGATGGACCTACAAGAACTTTCCAGGAGGGTCATCCATCCTTCGATTACCCAAGGTCAAGCATGCTTAACTTGGGAGTTCTTTGCCAACGTACTATTACTTACAGAATTTGAAAATAGGGGCGATGGTAGAAATTGGTAGGGGATTCCCGAAGAGACTTACGCGTCTTCACTTGCCTTGGCCAAAGCTCATGGCTTTCAGCTGTAATGCAATAATTCTATCCTCTTGAATGACTGACTCCACACCATGGCTTCCGGCTGTAATGCAATAATTCTATTCTCTTGAATGATTGTCTGTCTTTGTGGAGTTTCTGGTGCTACTGCCTTCCTATACGTCAAATAATTTTATACTTTTTTAGGTTGGTTACCACATTCACATTGCTCACGAATGACCCGAATTGCTCATGAATGAATTTGATTATTCACAACCCTCTTTTAGGATAATGAGGGATGGTCAGTTATTGTAACATCTCGCATTGAGCGATAGGAAGGACTGGAACAACTTACCCTGATGGACCTACAAGAACTTTCCAGGAGGGTCATCCATCCTTGGATTACCCAAGGTCAAGCATGCTTAACTTGGGAGTTCTTTGCCAACGTACTATTACTTACAGAATTTGAAAATAAGGGCGATGGTAGAAATTGGTAGGGGATTCCCGAAGACACTTACGCGTCTTCACTTGCCTTGGCCAAAGCTCATGGCTTTCAGCTGTAATGCAATAATTCTATCCTCTTGAATGACTGACTCCACACCATGGCTTCCGGCTGTAATGCAATAATTCTATTCTCTTGAATGATTGTCTGTCTTTGTGGAGTTTCTGGTGCTACTGCCTTCTTATACGTCAAATAATTTTATACTTTTTAAGGTTGGTTACCACATTCACATTGCTCACGAATGACCCGAATTGCTCATGAATGAATTTGATTATTCACAACCCTCTTTTAGGATAATGAGGGATGGTCAGTTATTGTAACATCTCGCATTGAGCGATAGGAAGGACTGGAACAACTTACCCTGATGGACCTACAAGAACTTTCCAGGAGGGTCATCTATCCTTGGATTACGCCAGGTCAAGCATGCTTAACTTGGGAGTTCTTTGCCAACGTACTATTACTTACAGAATTTGAAAATAGGGGCGATGGTAGAAATTGGTAGGGGATTCCCGAAGACACTTACGCGTCTTCACTTGCCTTGGCCAAAGCTCATGGCTTTCAGCTGTAATGCAATAATTCTATCCTCTTGAATGACTGACTCCACACCATGGCTTCCGGCTGTAATGCAATAATTCTATTCTCTTGAATGATTGTCTGTCTTTGTGGAGTTTCTGGTGCTACTGCCTTCTTATACGTCAAATAATTTTATACTTTTTAAGGTTGGTTACCACATTCACATTGCTCACGAATGACCCGAATTGCTCATGAATGAATTTGATTATTCACAACCCTCTTTTAGGATAATGAGGGATGGTCAGTTATTGTAACATCTCGCATTGAGCGATAGGAAGGACTGGAACAACTTACCCTGATGGACCTACAAGAACTTTCCAGGAGGGTCATCCATCCTTGGATTACGCCAGGTCAAGCATGCTTAACTTGGGAGTTCTTTGCCAACGTACTATTACTTATAGAATTTGAAAATAGGGGCGACGGTAGAAATTGGTAGGGGATTCCCGAAGACACTTACGCGTCTTCACTTGCCTTGGCCAAAGCTCATGGCTTTCAGCTGTAATGCAATAATTCTATCCTCTTGAATGACTGACTCCACACCATGAATTCCGGCTGTAATGCAATAATTCTATTCTCTTGAATGATTGTCTGTCTTTGTGGAGTTTCTGGTGCTACTGCCTTCTTATACGTCAAATAATATTATACTTTTTAAGGTTAGTTACCACATTCACATTGCTCACGAATGACCCGAATTGCTCATGAATGAATTTGATTATTCACAACCCTCTTTTAGGATAATGAGGGATGGTCAGTTATTGTAACATCTCGCATTGAGCGATAGGAAGGACTGGAACAACTTACCCTGATGGACCTACAAGAACTTTCCAGGAGGGTCATCCATCCTTGGATTACCCAAGGTCAAGCATGCTTAACTTGGGAGTTCTTTGCCAACGTACTATTACTTACAGAATTTGAAAATAGGGGCGACGGTAGAAATTGGTAGGGGATTCCCGAAGACACTTACGCGTCTTCACTTGCCTTGGCCAAAGCTCATGGCTTTCAGCTGTAATGCAATAATTCTATCCTCTTGAATGACTGACTCCACACCATGGCTTCCGGCTGTAATGCAATAATTCTATTCTCTTGAATGATTGTCTGTCTTTGTGGAGTTTCTGGTGCTACTGCCTTCTTATACGTCAAATAATTTTATACTTTTTAAGGTTGGTTACCACATTCACATTGCTCACGAATGACCCGAATTGCTCATGAATGAATTTGATTATTCACAACCCTCTTTTAGGATAATGAGGGATGGTCAGTTATTGTAACATCTCGCATTGAGCGATAGGAAGGACTGGAACAACTTACCCTGATGGACCTACAAGAACTTTCCAGGAGGGTCATCCATCCTTGGATTACGCCAGGTCAAGCATGCTTAACTTGGGAGTTCTTTGCCAACGTACTATTACTTACAGAATTTGAAAATAGGGGCGGCGGTAGAAATTGGTAGGGGATTCCCGAAGGCACTTACGCGTCTTCACTTGCCTTGGCCAAAGCTCATGGCTTTCAGCTGTAATGCAATAATTCTATCCTCTTGAATGACTGACTCCACACCATGGCTTCCGGCTGTAATGCAATAATTCTATTCTCTTGAATGATTGTCTGTCTTTGTGGAGTTTCTGGTGCTACTGCCTTCTTATACGTCAAATAATTTTATACTTTTTAAGGTTGGTTACCACATTCACATTGCTCACGAATGACCCGAATTGCTCATGAATGAAGTTGATTATTCACAATCCTCTTTTAGGATAATGAGGGATGGTCAGTTATTGTAAGATCTCGCATTGAGCGATAGGAAGGACTGGAACAACTTACCCTGATGGACCTACAAGAACTTTCCAGGAGGGTCATCCATCCTTGGATTACGCCAGGTCAAGCATGCTTAACTTGGGAGTTCTTTGCCAACGTACTATTACTTATAGAATTTGAAAATAGGGGCGGCGGTAGAAATTGGTAGGGGATTCCCGAAGACACTTACGCGTCTTCACTTTCCTTGGCCAAAGCTCATGGCTTTCAGCTGTAATGCAATAATTCTATCCTCTTGAATGACTGACTCCACACCATGAATTCCGTCTGTAATGCAATAATTCTATTCTCTTGAATGATTGTCTGTCTTTGTGGAGTTTCTGGTGCTACTGCCTTCTTATACGTCAAATAATTTTATACTTTTTAAGGTTGGTTACCACATTCACATTGCTCACGAATGACCCGAATTCCTCATGAATGAATTTGATTATTCACAACCCTCTTTTAGGATAATGAGGGATGGTCAGTTATTGTAAGATCTCGCATTGAGCGATAGGAAGGACTGGAACAACTTACCCTGATGGACCTACAAGAACTTTCCAGGAGGGTCATCCATCCTTGGATTACGCCAGGTCAAGCATGCTTAACTTGGGAGTTCTTTGCCAACGTACTATTACTTATAGAATTTGAAAATAGGGGCGGCGGTAGAAATTGGTAGGGGATTCCCGAAGACACTTACGCGTCTTCACTTGCCTTGGCCAAAGCTCATGGCTTTCAGCTGTAATGCAATAATTCTATCCTCTTGAATGACTGACTCCACACCATGAATTCCGTCTGTAATGCAATAATTCTATTCTCTTGAATGATTGTCTGTCTTTGTGGAGTTTCTGGTGCTACTGCCTTCTTATACGTCAAATAATTTTATACTTTTTCAGGTTGGTTACCACATTCACATTGCTCACGAATGACCCGAATTGCTCATGAATGAATTTGATTATTCACAACCCTCTTTTAGGATAATGAGGGATGGTCAGTTATTGTAACATCTCGCATTGAGCGATAGGAAGGACTGGGACAACTTACCCTGATGGACCTGCAAGAACTTTCCAGGAGGGTCATCCATCCTTGGATTACGCCAGGTCAAGCATGCTTAACTTGGGAGTTCTTTGCCAACGTACTATTACTTATAGAATTTGAAAATAGGGGCGGCGGTAGAAATTGGTAAGGGATTCCCGAAAGCACTTACGCGTCTTCACTTGCCTTGGCCAAAGCTCATGGCTTTCAGCTGTAATGCAATAATTCTATCCTCTTGAATGACTGACTCCACACCATGGCTTCCGGCTGTAATGCAATAATTCTATTCTCTTGAATGATTGTCTGTCTTTGTGGAGTTTCTGGTGCTACTGCCTTCTTATACGTCAAATAATTTTATACTTTTTAAGGTTGGTTACCACATTCACATTGCTCACGAATGACCCGAATTACTCATGAATGAATTTGATTATTCACAACCCTCTTTTAGGATAATGAGGGATGGTCAGATATTGTAACATCTCGCATTGAGCGATAGGAAGGACTGGAACAACATACCCTGATGGACCTACAAGAACTTTCCAGGAGGGTCATCCATCCTTGGATCACGCCAGGTCAAGCATGCTTAACTTGGGAGTTCTTTTCCAACGTACTATTTCTTATAGAATTAGAAAATAGGGGCGGCGGTAGAAATTGGTAGGGGATTCCCGAAGACACTTACGCGTCTTCACTTGCCTTGGCCAAAGCTCATTGCTTTCAGCTGTAATGCAATAATTCTATCCTCTTGAATGACTGACTCCACACCATGAATTCCGGCTGTAATGCAATAATTCTATTCTCTTGAATGATTGTCTGTCTTTGTGGAGTTTCTGGTGCTACTGCCTTCTTATACGTCAAATAATTTTATACTTTTTAAGGTTGGTTACCACATTCACATTGCTCACGAATGACCCGAATTGCTCATGAATGAATTTGATTATTCACAACCCTCTTTTAGGATAATGAGGGATGGTCAGTTATTGTAACATCTCGCATTGAGCGATAGGAAGGACTGGAACAACTTACCCTGATGGACCTACAAGAACTTTCCAGGAGGGTCATCCATCCTTGGATTACGCCAGGTCAAGCATGCTTAACTTGGGAGTTCTTTGCCAACGTACTATTACTTACAGAATTTGAAAATAGGGGCGATGGTAGAAATTGGTAGGGGATTCCCGAAGACACTTACGCGTCTTCACTTGCCTTGGCCAAAGCTCATGGCTTTCAGCTGTAATGCAATAATTCTATCCTCTTGAATGACTGACTCCACACCATGGCTTCCGGCTGTAATGCAATAATTCTATTCTCTTGAATGATTGTCTGTCTTTGTGGAGTTTCTGGTGCTACTGCCTTCCTATACGTCAAATAATTTTATACTTTTTTAGGTTGGTTACCACATTCACATTGCTCACGAATGACCCGAATTGCTCATGAATGAATTTGATTATTCACAACCCTCTTTTAGGATAATGAGGGATGGTCAGTTATTGTAACATCTCGCATTGAGCGATAGGAAGGACTTGAACAACTTACCCTGATGGACCTACAAGAACTTTCCAGGAGGGTCATCCATCCTTGGATTACCCAAGGTCAAGCATGCTTAACTTGGGAGTTCTTTGCCAACGTACTATTACTTACAGAATTTGAAAATAGGGGCGATGGTAGAAATTGGTAGGGGATTCCCGAAGACACTTACGCGTCTTCACTTGCCTTGGCCAAAGCTCATGGCTTTCAGCTGTAATGCAATAATTCTATCCTCTTGAATGACTGACTCCACACCATGAATTCCGGCTGTAATGCAATAATTCTATTCTCTTGAATGATTGTCTGTCTTTGTGGAGTTTCTGGTGCTACTGCCTTCTTATACGTCAAATAATTTTATACTTTTTAAGGTTGGTTACCACATTCACATTGCTCACGAATGACCCGAATTGCTCATGAATGAATTTGATTATTCACAACCCTCTTTTAGGATAATAAGGGATGGTCAGTTATTGTAACATCTCGCATTGAGCGATAGGAAGGACTGGAACAACTTACCCTGATGGACCTACAAGAACTTTCCAGGAGGGTCATCCATCCTTGGATTACCCAAGGTCAAGCATGCTTAACTTGGGAGTTCTTTGCCAACGTACTATTACTTACAGAATTTGAAAATAGGGGCGATGGTAGAAATCGGTAGGGGATTCCCGAAGACACTTACGCGTCTTCACTTGCCTTGGCCAAAGCTCATGGCTTTCAGCTGTAATGCAATAATTCTATCCTCTTGAATGACTGACTCCACACCATGGCTTCCGGCTGTAATGCAATAATTCTATTCTCTTGAATGATTGTCTGTCTTTGTGGAGTTTCTGGTGCTACTGCCTTCCTATACGTCAAATAATTTTATACTTTTTTAGGTTGGTTACCACATTCACATTGCTCACGAATGACCCGAATTGCTCTTGAATGAATTTGATTATTCACAACCCTCTTTTAGGATAATGAGGGATGGTCAGTTATTGTAACATCTCGCATTGAGCGATAGGAAGGACTGGAACAACTTACCCTGATGGACCTACAAGAACTTTCCAGGAGGGTCATCCATCCTTGGATTACCCAAGGTCAAGCATGCTTAACTTGGGAGTTCTTTGCCAACGTACTATTACTTACAGAATTTGAAAATAGGGGCGATGGTAGAAATTGGTAGGGGATTCCCGAAGACACTTACGCGTCTTCACTTGCCTTGGCCAAAGCTCATGGCTTTCAGCTGTAATGCAATAATTCTATCCTCTTGAATGACTGACTCCACACCATGGCTTCCGGCTGTAATGCAATAATTCTATTCTCTTGAATGATTGTCTGTCTTTGTGGAGTTTCTGGTGCTACTGCCTTCTTATACGTCAAATAATTTTATACTTTTTAAGGTTGGTTACCACATTCACATTGCTCACGAATGACCCGAATTGCTCATGAATGAATTTGATTATTCACAACCCTCTTTTAGGATAATGAGGGATGGTCAGTTATTGTAACATCTCGCATTGAGCGATAGGAAGGACTGGAACAACTTACCCTGATGGACCTACAAGAACTTTCCAGGAGGGTCATCCATCCTTGGATTACCCCAGGTCAAGCATGCTTAACTTGGGAGTTCTTTGCCAACGTACTATTACTTACAGAATTTGAAAATAGGGGCGGCGGTAGAAATTGGTAGGGGATTCCCGAAGACACTTACGCGTCTTCACTTGCCTTGGCCAAAGCTCATGGCTTTCAGCTGTAATGCAATAATTCTATCATCTTGAATGACTGACTCCACACCAAGGATTCCGGCTGTAATACAATAATTCTATTCTCTTGAATGATTGTCTTTCTTTGTGGAGTTTCTGGTGCTACTGCCTTCTTATACGTCAAATAATTTTATACTTTTTAAGGTTTGTTACCACATTCACATTGCTCACGAATGACCCGAATTGCTCATGAATGAATTTGATTATTCACAATCCTCTTTTAGGATAATGAGGGATGTTCAGTTATTGTAACATCTCGCATTGAGCGATAGGAAGGACTGAAACAACTTACCCTGATGGACCTACAAGAACTTTTCAGGAGGGTCATCCATCCTTGGATTACGCCAGGTCAAGCATGCTTAACTTGGGAGTTCTTCGCCAACGTACTATTACTTATAGAATTTGAAAATAGGGGCGGCGGTAGAAATTGGTAAGGGATTCCCGAAGGCACTTACGCGTCTTCACTTGCCTTGGCCAAAGCTCATGGCTTTCAGCTGTAATGCAATAATTCTATCCTCTTGAATGACTGACTCCACACCATGGCTTCCGGCTGTAATGCAATAATTCTATTCTCTTGAATGATTGTCTGTCTTTGTGGAGTTTCTGGTGCTACTGCCTTCTTATACGTCAAATAATTTTATACTTTTTAAGGTTGGTTACCACATTCACATTGCTCACGAATGACCCGAATTGCTCATGAATGAATTTGATTATTCACAACCCTCTTTTAGGATAATGAGAGATGGTCAGTTATTGTAACATCTCGCATTGAGCTATAGGAAGGACTGGAACAACTTACCCTGATGGACCTACAAGAACTTTCCAGGAGGGTCATCCATCCTTGGATCACGCCAGGTCAAGCATGCTTAACTTGGGAGTTCTTTGCCAACGTACTATTTCTTAGAGAATTAGAAAATAGGGGCGGCGGTAGAAATTGGTAGGGGATTCCCGAAGACACTTACGCGTCTTCACTTGCCTTGGCCAAAGCTCATGGCTTTCAGCTGTAATGCAATAATTCTATCCTCTTGAATGACTGACTCCACACCATGAATTCCGGCTGTAATGCAATAATTCTATTCTCTTGAATGATTGTCTGTCTTTGTGGAGTTTCTGGTGCTACTACCTTCTTATACGTCAAATAATTTTATACTTTTTAAGGTTGGTTACCACATTCACATTGCTCATGAATGACCTGAATTGCTCATGAATGAATTTGATTATTCACAACCCTCTTTTAGGATAATGAGGGATGGTCAGTTATTGTAACATCTCGGATTGAGCGATAGGAAGGACTGGAACAACTTACCCTGATGGACCTATAAGAACTTTCCAGGATGGTCATCCATCCTTGGATTACCCCAGGTCAAGCATGCTTAACTTGGGAGTTCTTTGCCAACGTACTATTACTTACAGAATTTGAAAATAATGGCGGCGTTAGAAATTGGTAGGGGATTCCCGAAGACACTTACGCGTCTTCACTTGCCTTGGCCAAAGCTCATGGCTTTCAGCTGTAATGCAATAATTCTATCATCTTGAATGACTGACTCCACACCAAGGATTCCGGCTGTAATGCAATAATTCTATTCTCTTGAATGATTGTCTTTTTTGTGGAGTTTCTGGTGCTACTGCCTTCTTATACGTCAAATAATTTTATACTTTTTAAGGTTTGTTACCACATTCACATTGCTCACGAATGACCCGAATTGCTCATGAATGAATTTGATTATTCACAGTCCTCTTTTAGGATAATGAGGGATGTTCAGTTATTGTAACATCTCGCATTGAGCGATAGGAAGGACTGAAACAACTTACCCTGATGGACCTACAAGAACTTTCCAGGAGGGTCATCCATCCTTGGATTACGCCAGGTCAAGCATGCTTAACTTGGGAGTTCTTCGCCAACGTACTATTACTTACAGAATTTGAAAATAGGGGCAGCGGTAGAAATTGGTAGGGGATTCCCGAAGACACTTACGCGTCTTCACTTGGCTTGGCCAAAGCTCATGGTTTTCAGCTGTAATGCAATAATTCTATCCTCTTGAATGACTGACTCCACACCATGAATTCCGACTGTAATGCAATAATTCTATTCTCTTGAATGATTGTCTGTCTTTATGGAGTTTCTGGTGCTACTATCTTCTTATACGTCAAATAATTTTATACTTTTTAAGGTTGGTTACCACATTCACATTGCTCACGAATGACCCGAATTGCTCATGAATGAATTTGATTATTCACAACCCTCTTTTAGGATAATGAGGGATGGTCAGTTATTGTAACATCTCGCATTGAGCGATAGGAAGGATTGGAACAAGTTATCCTGATGGACCTACAAGAACTTTCCAGGAGGGTCATCCATCCTTGGATTACCCCAGGTCAAGCATGCTTAACTTGGGAGTTCTTTGCCAACGTACTATTACTTACAGAATTTGAAAATAGGGGCAGCGGTAGAAATTGGTAGGGGATTCCCGAAGACACTTACGCGTCTTCACTTGCCTTGGCCAAAGCTCATGGCTTTCAACTGTAATGCAATAATTCTATCCTCTTGAATGACTGACTCCACACCATGAATTCCGGCTGTAATGCAATAATTCTATTCTCTTGAATGATTGTCTGTCTTTGTGGAGTTTCTGGTGCTACTGCCTTCTTATACGTCAAATAATTTTATACTTTTTAAGGTTGGTTACCACATTCACATTGCTCACGAATGACCCGAATTGCTCATGAATGAATTTGATTATTCACAACCCTCTTTTAGGATAATGAGGGATGGTCAGTTATTGTAACATCTCGCATTGAGCGATAGGAAGGACTGGAACAACTTACCCTGATGGACCTACAAGAACTTTCCAGGAGGGTCATGCATCCTTCGATTACCCAAGGTCAAACATGCTTAACTTGGGAGTTCTTTGCCAACGTACTATTACTTACAGAATTTGAAAATAGGGGCGACGGTAGAAATTGGTAGGGGATTCCCGAAGACACTTACGCGTCTTCACTTGCCTTGGCCAAAGCTCATGGCTTTCAGCTGTAATGTAATAATTCTATCCTCTTGAATGACTAACTCCACACCATGGCTTCCGGCTGTAATGCAATAATTCTATTCTCTTGAATGATTGTCTGTCTTTGTGGAGTTTCTGGTGCTACTGCCTTCTTATACGTCAAATAATTTTATACTTTTTAAGGTTGGTTACCACATTCACATTGCTCACGAATGACCCGAATTGCTCATGAATGAATTTGTTTATTCACAACCCTCTTTTAGGATAATGAGAGATGGTCAGTTATTGTAACATCTCGCATTGAGCGATAGGAAGGACTGGAACAACTTACCCTGATGGACCTACAAGAACTTTCCAGGAGGGTCATCCATCCTTGGATTACCCCAGGTCAAGCATGCTTAACTTGGGAGTTCTTTGCCAACGTACTATTACTTACAGAATTTGAAAATAGGGGCGGCGGTAGAAATTGGTAGGGGTTTCCCGAAGACACTTACGCGTCTTCACTTGCCTTGGCCAAAGCTCATGGCTTTCAGCTGTAATGCAATAATTCTATCCTCTTGAATGACTGACTCCACACCATGAATTCCGGCTGTAATGCAATAATTCTATTCTCTTGAATGATTGTCTGTCTTTGTGGAGTTTCTGGTGCTACTGCCTTCTTATACGTCAAATAATTTTATGCTTTTTAAGGTTGGTTACCACATTCACATTGCTCACGAATGACCCGAATTGCTCATGAATGAATTTGATTATTCACAACCCTCTTTTAGGATAATAAGAGATGGTCAGTTATTGTAACATCTCGCATTGAGCGATAGGAAGGACTGGAACAACTTACCCTGATGGACCTACAAGAACTTTCCAGGAGGGTCATCCATCCTTCGATTACCCAAGGTCAAGCATGCTTAACTTGGGAGTTCTTTGCCAACGTACTATTACTTACAGAATTTGAAAATAGGGGGGCGATGGTAGAAATTGGTAGGGGATTCCCGAAGACACTTACGCGTCTTCACTTGCCTTGGCCAAAGCTCATGGCTTTCAGCTGTAATGCAATAATTCTATCCTCTTGAATGACTGACTCCACACCATGGCTTCCGGCTGTAATGCAATAATTCTATTCTCTTGAATGATTGTCTGTCTTTGTGGAGTTTCTGGTGCTACTGCCTTCCTATACGTCAAATAATTTTATACATTTTTAGGTTGGTTACCACATTCACATTGCTCACGAATGACCCGAATTGCTCATGAATGAATTTGATTATTCACAACCCTCTTTTAGGATAATGAGGGATGGTCAGTTATTGTAACATCTCGCATTGAGCGATAGGAAGGACTGGAACAACTTACCCTGATGGACCTACAAGAACTTTCCAGGAGGGTCATCCATCCTTGGATTACCCAAGGTCAAGCATGCTTAACTTGGGAGTTCTTTGCCAACGTACTATTACTTACAGAATTTTAAAATAGGGGCGATGGTAGAAATTGGTAGGGGATTCCCGAAGACACTTACGCGTCTTCACTTGCCTTGGCCAAAGCTCATGGCTTTCAGCTGTAATGCAATAATTCTATCCTCTTGAATGACTGACTCCACACCATGGCTTCCGGCTGTAATGCAATAATTCTATTCTCTTGAATGATTGTCTGTCTTTGTGGAGTTTCTGGTGCTACTGCCTTCCTATACGTCAAATAATTTTATACTTTTTTAGGTTGGTTACCACATTCACATTGCTCACGAATGACCCGAATTGCTCATGAATGAATTTGATTATTCACAACCCTCTTTTAGGATAATGAGGGATGGTCAGTTATTGTAACATCTCGCATTGAGCGATAGGAAGGACTGGAACAATTTACCCTGATGGACCTACAAGAACTTTCCAGGAGGGTCATCCATCCTTGGATTACCCAAGGTCAAGCATGCTTAACTTGGGAGTTCTTTGCCAACGTACTATTACTTACAGAATTTGAAAATAGGGGCGATGGTAGAAATTGGTAGGGGATTCCCGAAGACACTTACGCGTCTTCACTTGCCTTGGCCAAAGCTCATGGCTTTCAGCTGTAATGCAATAATTCTATCCTCTTGAATGACTGACTCCACACCATGGCTTCCGGCTGTAATGCAATAATTCTATTCTCTTGAATGATTGTCTGTCTTTGTGGAGTTTCTGGTGCTACTGCCTTCTTATACGTCAAATAATTTTATACTTTTTAAGGTTGGTTACCACATTCACATTGCTCACGAATGACCCGAATTGCTCATGAATGAATTTGATTATTCACAACCCTCTTTTAGGATAATGAGGGATGGTCAGTTATTGTAACATCTCGCATTGAGCGATAGGAAGGACTGGAACAACTTACCCTGATGGACCTACAAGAACTTTCCAGGAGGGTCATCCATCCTTGGATTACCCTAGGTCAAGCATGCTTAACTTGGGAGTTCTTTGCCAACGTACTATTACTTACAGAATTTGAAATTAGGGGCGGCGGTAGAAATTTGTAGGGGATTCCCGAAGACACTTACGCGTCTTCACTTGCCTTGGCCAAAGCTCATGGCTTTCAGCTGTAATGCAATAATTCTATCCTCTTGAATGACTGACTCCACACCATGAATTCCAGCTGTAATGCAATAATTCTATTCTCTTGAATGATTGTCTGTCTTTGTGGAGTTTCTGGTGCTACTGCCTTCTTATACGTCAAATAATTTTATACTTTTTAAGGTTGGTTACCACATTCACATTGCTCACGAATGACCCGAATTGCTCATGAATGAATTTGATTATTCACAACCCTCTTTTAGGATAATGAGGGATGGTCAGTTATTGTAACATCTCGCATTGAGCGATAGGAAGGACTGGAACAACTTACCCTGATGGACCTACAAGAACTTTCCAGGAGGGTCATCCATCCTTGGATTACCCCAGGTCAGGCATGCTTAACTTGGGAGTTCTTTGCCAACGTACTATTACTTACAGAATTTGAAAATAGGGGCGGCGGTAGAAATTTGTAGGGGATTCCCGAAGACACTTACGCGTCTTCACTTGCCTTGGCCAAAGCTCATGGCTTTCAGCTGTAATGTAATAATTCTATCCTCTTGAATGACTGACTCCACACCATGGCTTCCGGCTGTAATGCAATAATTCTATTCTCTTGAATGATTGTCTGTCTTTGTGGAGTTTCTGGTGCTACTGCCTTCTTATACGTCAAATAATTTTATACTTTTTAAGGTTGGTTACCACATTCACATTGCTCACGAATGACCCGAATTGCTCATGAATGAATTTGATTATTCACAACCCTCTTTTAGGATAATGAGGGATGGTCAGTTATTGTAACATCTCGCATTGAGCGATAGGAAGGACTGGAACAACTTACCCTGATGGACCTACAAGAACTTTCCAGGAGGGTCATCCATCCTTGGATTACGCCAGGTCAAGCATGCTTAACTTGGGAGTTCTTTGCCAACGTACTATTACTTACAGAATTTGAAAATAGGGGCGGCGGTAGAAATTGGTCGGGGATTCCCGAAGGCACTTACGCGTCTTCACTTGCCTTGGCCAAAGCTCATGGCTTTCAGCTGTAATGCAATAATTCTATCCTCTTGAATGACTGACTCCACACCATGGCTTCCGGCTGTAATGCAATAATTCTATTCTCTTGAATGATTGTCTGTCTTTGTGGAGTTTCTGGTGCTACTGCCTTCTTATACGTCAAATAATTTTATACTTTTTAAGGTTGGTTACCACATTCACATTGCTCACGAATGACCCGAATTGCTCATGAATGAAGTTGATTATTCACAATCCTCTTTTAGGATAATGAGGGATGGTCAGTTATTGTAACATCTCGCATTGAGCGATAGGAAGGACTGGAACAACTTACCCTGATGGACCTACAAGAACTTTCCAGGAGGGTCATCCATCCTTGGATTACGCCAGGTCAAGCATGCTTAACTTGGGAGTTCTTTGCCAACGTACTATTACTTATAGAATTTGAAAATAGGGGCGGCGGTAGAAATTGGTAGGGGATTCCCGAAGACACTTACGCGTCTTCACTTGCCTTGGCCAAAGCTCATGGCTTTCAGCTGTAATGCAATAATTCTATCCTCTTGAATGACTGACTCCACACCATGGCTTCCGGCTGTAATGCAATAATTCTATTCTCTTGAATGATTGTCTGTCTTTGTGGAGTTTCTGGTGCTACTGCCTTCCTATACGTCAAATAATTTTATACTTTTTAAGGTTGGTTACCACATTCACATTGCTCACGAATGACCCGAATTGCTCATGAATGAATTTGATTATTCACAACCCTCTTTTAGGATAATGAGGGATGGTCAGTTATTGTAACATCTCGCATTGAGCGATAGGAAGGACTGGAACAACTTACCCTGATGGACCTACAAGAACTTTCCAGGAGGGTCATCCATCCTTGGATTACCCCAGGTCAGGCATGCTTAACTTGGGAGTTCTTTGCCAACGTACTATTACTTACAGAATTTGAAAATAGGGGCGGCGGTAGAAATTGGTAGGGGATTCCCGAAGGCACTTACGCGTCTTCACTTGCCTTGGCCAAAGCTCATGGCTTTCAGCTGTAATGCAATAATTCTATCCTCTTGAATGACTGACTCCACACCATGGCTTCCGGCTGTAATGCAATAATTCTATTCTCTTGAATGATTGTCTGTCTTTGTGGAGTTTCTGGTGCTACTGCCTTCTTATACGTCAAATAATTTTATACTTTTTAAGGTTGGTTACCACATTCACATTGCTCACGAATGACCCGAATTGCTCATGAATGAAGTTGATTATTCACAATCCTCTTTTAGGATAATGAGGGATGGTCAGTTATTGTAAGATCTCGCATTGAGCGATAGGAAGGACTGGAACAACTTACCCTGATGGACCTACAAGAACTTTCCAGGAGGGTCATCCATCCTTGGATTACGCCAGGTCAAGCATGCTTAACTTGGGAGTTCTTTGCCAACGTACTATTACTTAGAGAATTTGAAAATAGGGGCGGCGGTAGAAATTGGTAGGGGATTCCCGAAGACACTTACGCGTCTTCACTTGCCTTGGCCAAAGCTCATGGCTTTCAGCTGTAATGCAATAATTCTATCCTCTTGAATGACTGACTCCACACCATGGCTTCCGGCTGTAATGCAATAATTCTATTCTCTTGAATGATTGTCTGTCTTTGTGGAGTTTCTGGTGCTACTGCCTTCCTATACGTCAAATAATTTTATACTTTTTAAGGTTGGTTACCACATTCACATTGCTTACGAATGACCCGAATTGCTCATGAATGAATTTGATTATTCACAACCCTCTTTTAGGATAATGAGGGATGGTCAGTTATTGTAACATCTCGCATTGAGCGATAGGAAGGACTGGAACAACTTACCCTGATGGACCTACAAGAACTTTCCAGGAGGGTCATCCATCCTTGGATTACCCCAGGTCAGGCATGCTTAACTTGGGAGTTCTTTGCCAACGTACTATTACTTACAGAATTTGAAAATAGGGGCGGCGGTAGAAATTTGTAGGGGATTCCCGAAGACACTTACGCGTCTTCACTTGCCTTGGCCAAAGCTCATGGCTTTCAGCTGTAATGTAATAATTCTATCCTCTTGAATGACTGACTCCACACCATGGCTTCCGGCTGTAATGCAATAATTCTATTCTCTTGAATGATTGTCTGTCTTTGTGGAGTTTCTGGTGCTACTGCCTTCTTATACGTCAAATAATTTTATACTTTTTAAGGTTGGTTACCACATTCACATTGCTCACGAATGACCCGAATTGCTCATGAATGAATTTGATTATTCACAACCCTCTTTTAGGATAATGAGGGATGGTCAGTTATTGTAACATCTCGCATTGAGCGATAGGAAGGACTGGAACAACTTACCCTGATGGACCTACAAGAACTTTCCAGGAGGGTCATCCATCCTTGGATTACGCCAGGTCAAGCATGCTTAACTTGGGAGTTCTTTGCCAACGTACTATTACTTACAGAATTTGAAAATAGGGGCGGCGGTAGAAATTGGTAGGGGATTCCCGAAGGCACTTACGCGTCTTCACTTGCCTTGGCCAAAGCTCATGGCTTTCAGCTGTAATGCAATAATTCTATCCTCTTGAATGACTGACTCCACACCATGGCTTCCGGCTGTAATGCAATAATTCTATTCTCTTGAATGATTGTCTGTCTTTGTGGAGTTTCTGGTGCTACTGCCTTCTTATACGTCAAATAATTTTATACTTTTTAAGGTTGGTTACCACATTCACATTGCTCACGAATGACCCGAATTGCTCATGAATGAAGTTGATTATTCACAATCCTCTTTTAGGATAATGAGGGATGGTCAGTTATTGTAAGATCTCGCATTGAGCGATAGGAAGGACTGGAACAACTTACCCTGATGGACCTACAAGAACTTTCCAGGAGGGTCATCCATCCTTGGATTACGCCAGGTCAAGCATGCTTAACTTGGGAGTTCTTTGCCAACGTACTATTACTTATAGAATTTGAAAATAGGGGCGGCGGTAGAAATTGGTAGGGGATTCCCGAAGACACTTACGCGTCTTCACTTGCCTTGGCCAAAGCTCATGGCTTTCAGCTGTAATGCAATAATTCTATCCTCTTGAATGACTGACTCCACACCATGGCTTCCGGCTGTAATGCAATAATTCTATTCTCTTGAATGATTGTCTGTCTTTGTGGAGTTTCTGGTGCTACTGCCTTCCTATACGTCAAATAATTTTATACTTTTTAAGGTTGGTTACCACATTCACATTGCTCACGAATGACCCGAATTGCTCATGAATGAATTTGATTATTCACAACCCTCTTTTAGGATAATGAGGGATGGTCAGTTATTGTAACATCTCGCATTGAGCGATAGGAAGGACTGGAACAACTTACCCTGATGGACCTACAAGAACTTTCCAGGAGGGTCATCCATCCTTGGATTACCCCAGGTCAGGCATGCTTAACTTGGGAGTTCTTTGCCAACGTACTATTACTTACAGAATTTGAAAATAGGGGCGGCGGTAGAAATTGGTAGGGGATTCCCGAAGGCACTTACGCGTCTTCACTTGCCTTGGCCAAAGCTCATGGCTTTCAGCTGTAATGCAATAATTCTATCCTCTTGAATGACTGACTCCACACCATGGCTTCCGGCTGTAATGCAATAATTCTATTCTCTTGAATGATTGTCTGTCTTTGTGGAGTTTCTGGTGCTACTGCCTTCTTATACGTCAAATAATTTTATACTTTTTAAGGTTGGTTACCACATTCACATTGCTCACGAATGACCCGAATTGCTCATGAATGAAGTTGATTATTCACAATCCTCTTTTAGGATAATGAGGGATGGTCAGTTATTGTAAGATCTCGCATTGAGCGATAGGAAGGACTGGAACAACTTACCCTGATGGACCTACAAGAACTTTCCAGGAGGGTCATCCATCCTTGGATTACGCCAGGTCAAGCATGCTTAACTTGGGAGTTCTTTGCCAACGTACTATTACTTAGAGAATTTGAAAATAGGGGCGGCGGTAGAAATTGGTAGGGGATTCCCGAAGACACTTACGCGTCTTCACTTGCCTTGGCCAAAGCTCATGGCTTTCAGCTGTAATGCAATAATTCTATCCTCTTGAATGACTGACTCCACACCATGGCTTCCGGCTGTAATGCAATAATTCTATTCTCTTGAATGATTGTCTGTCTTTGTGGAGTTTCTGGTGCTACTGCCTTCCTATACGTCAAATAATTTTATACTTTTTAAGGTTGGTTACCACATTCACATTGCTCACGAATGACCCGAATTGCTCATGAATGAATTTGATTATTCACAACCCTCTTTTAGGATAATGAGGGATGGTCAGTTATTGTAACATCTCGCATTGAGCGATAGGAAGGACTGGAACAACTTACCCTGATGGACCTACAAGAACTTTCCAGGAGGGTCATCCATCCTTGGATTACCCCAGGTCAGGCATGCTTAACTTGGGAGTTCTTTGCCAACGTACTATTACTTACAGAATTTGAAAATAGGGGCGGCGGTAGAAATTTGTAGGGGATTCCCGAAGACACTTACGCGTCTTCACTTGCCTTGGCCAAAGCTCATGGCTTTCAGCTGTAATGTAATAATTCTATCCTCTTGAATGACTGACTCCACACCATGGCTTCCGGCTGTAATGCAATAATTCTATTCTCTTGAATGATTGTCTGTCTTTGTGGAGTTTCTGGTGCTACTGCCTTCTTATACGTCAAATAATTTTATACTTTTTAAGGTTGGTTACCACATTCACATTGCTCACGAATGACCCAAATTGCTCATGAATGAATTTGATTATTCACAACCCTCTTTTAGGATAATGAGGGATGGCCAGTTATTGTAACATCTCGCATTGAGCGATAGGAAGGACTGGAACAACTTACCCTGATGGACCTACAAGAACTTTCCAGGAGGGTCATCCATCCTTGGATTACGCCAGGTCAAGCATGCTTAACTTGGGAGTTCTTTGCCAACGTACTATTACTTACAGAATTTGAAAATAGGGGCGGCGGTAGAAATTGGTAGGGGATTCCCGAAGGCACTTACGCGTCTTCACTTGCCTTGGCCAAAGCTCATGGCTTTCAGCTGTAATGCAATAATTCTATCCTCTTGAATGACTAACTCCACACCATGGCTTCCGGCTGTAATGCAATAATTCTATTCTCTTGAATGATTGTCTGTCTTTGTGGAGTTTCTGGTGCTACTGCCTTCTCATACGTCAAATAATTTTATACTTTTTAAGGTTGGTTACCACATTCACATTACTCACGAATGACCCGAATTGCTCATGAATGAAGTTGATTATTCACAATCCTCTTTTAGGATAATGAGGGATGGTCAGTTATTGTAAGATCTCGCATTGAGCGATAGGAAGGACTAGAACAACTTACCCTGATGGACCTACAAGAACTTTCCAGGAGGGTCATCCATCCTTGGATTACGCCAGGTCAAGCATGCTTAACTTGGGAGTTCTTTGCCAACGTACTATTACTTATAGAATTTGAAAATAGGGGCGGCGGTAGAAATTGGTAGGGGATTCCCGAAGACACTTACGCGTCTTCACTTGCCTTGGCCAAAGCTCATGGCTTTCAGCTGTAATGCAATAATTCTATCCTCTTGAATGACTGACTCCACACCATGAATTCCGTCTGTAATGCAATAATTCTATTCTCTTGAATGATTGTCTGTCTTTGTGGAGTTTCTGGTGCTACTGCCTTCTTATACGTCAAATAATTTTATACTTTTTAAGGTTGGTTACCACATTCACATTGCTCACGAATGACCCGAATTGCTCATGAATGAATTTGATTATTCACAACCCTCTTTTAGGATAATGAGGGATGGTCAGTTATTGTAACATCTCGCATTGAGCGATAGGAAGGACTGGAACAACTTACCCTGATGGACCTACAAGAACTTTCCAGGAGGGTCATCCATCCTTGGATTACGCCAGGTCAAGCATGCTTAACTTGGGAGTTCTTTGCCAACGTACTATTACTTATAGAATTTGAAAATAGGGGCGGCGGTAGAAATTGGTAGGGGATTCCCGAAGACACTTACGCGTCTTCACTTGCCTTGGCCAAAGCTCATGGCTTTCAGCTGTAATGGAATAATTCTATCCTCTTGAATGACTGACTCCACACCATGAATTCCGTCTGTAATGCAATAATTCTATTCTCTTGAATGATTGTCTGTCTTTGTGGAGTTTCTGGTGCTACTGCCTTCTTATAGGTCAAATAATTTTATACTTTTTAAGGTTGGTTACCTCATTCACATTGCTCACGAATGACCCGAATTGCTCATGAATGAATTTGATTATTCACAACCCTCTTTTAGGATAATGAGGGATGGTCAGTTATTGTAACATCTCGCATTGAGCGATAGGAAGGACTGGAACAACTTACCCTGATGGACCTACAAGAACTTTCCAGGAGGGTCATCCATCCTTGGATTACGCCAGGTCAAGCATGCTTAACTTGGGAGTTCTTTGCCAACGTACTATTACTTATAGAATTTGAAAATAGGGGCGGCGGTAGAAATTGGTAGGGGATTCCCGAAGACACTTACGCGTCTTCACTTGCCTTGGCCAAAGCTCATGGCTTTCAGCTGTAATGCAATAATTCTATCCTCTTGAATGACTGACTCCACACCATGAATTCCAGCTGTAATGCAATAATTCTATTCTCTTGAATGATTGTATGTCTTTGTGGAGTTTCTGGTGCTACTGCCTTCTTATACTTCAAATAATTTTATACTTTTTAAGGTTGGTTACCACATTCACATTGCTCACGAATGACCCGAATTGCTCATGAATGAATTTGATTATTCACAACCCTCTTTTAGGATAATGAGGGATGGTCAGTTATTGTAACATCTCGCATTGAGCGATAGGAAGGACTGGAACAACTTACCCTGATGGACCTACAAGAACTTTCCAGGAGGGTCATCCATCCTTGGATTACCCCAGGTCAGGCATGCTTAACTTGGGAGTTCTTTGCCAACGTACTATTACTTACAGAATTTGAAAATAGGGGCGGCGGTAGAAATTTGTAGGGGATTCCTGAAGACACTTACGCGTCTTCACTTGCCTTGGCCAAAGCTCATGGCTTTCAGCTGTAATGCAATAATTCTATCCTCTTGAATGACTGACTCCACACCATGGCTTCCGGCTGTAATGCAATAATTCTATTCTCTTGAATGATTGTCTGTCTTTGTGGAGTTTCTGGTGCTACTGCCTTCTTATACGTCAAATAATTTTATACTTTTTAAGGTTGGTTACCACATTCACATTGCTCATGAATGACCCGAATTGCTCATGAATGAATTTGATTATTCACAACCCTCTTTTAGGATAATGAGGGATGGTCAGTTATTGTAACATCTCGCATTGAGCGATAGGAAGGACTGGAACAACTTACCCTGATGGACTTACAAGAACTTTCCAGGAGGGTCATCCATCCTTGGATTACGCCAGGTCAAGCATGCTTAACTTGGGAGTTCTTTGCCAACGTACTATTACTTACAGAATTTGAAAATAGGGCGGCGGTAGAAATTGGTAGGGGATTCCCGAAGGCACTTACGCGTCTTCACTTGCCTTGGCCAAAGCTCATGGCTTTCAGCTGTAATGCAATAATTCTATCCTCTTGAATGACTGACTCCACACCATGGCTTCCGGCTGTAATGCAATAATTCTATTCTCTTGAATGATTGTCTGTCTTTGTGGAGTTTCTGGTGCTACTGCCTTCCTATACGTCAAATAATTTTATACTTTTTTAGGTTGGTTACCACATTCACATTGCTCACGAATGACCCGAATTGCTCATGAATGAATTTGATTATTCACAACCCTCTTTTAGGATAATGAGGGATGGTCAGTTATTGTAACATCTCGCATTGAGCGATAGGAAGGACTGGAACAACTTACCCTGATGGACCTACAAGAACTTTCCAGGAGGGTCATCCATCCTTGGATTACCCAAGGTCAAGCATGCTTAACTTGGGAGTTCTTTGCCAACGTACTATTACTTAAAAAATTTGAAAATTGGGGCGATGGTAGAAATTGGTAGGGGATTCCCGAAGACACTTACGCGTCTTCACTTGCCTTGGCCAAAGCTCATGGCTTTCAGCTGTAATGCAATAATTCTATCCTCTTGAATGACTGACTCCACACCATGGCTTCCGGCTGTAATGCAATAATTCTATTCTCTTGAATGATTGTCTGTCTTTGTGGAGTTTCTGGTGCTACTGCCTTCTTATACGTCAAATAATTTTATACTTTTTAAGGTTGGTTACCACATTCACATTGCTCACGAATGACCCGAATTGCTCATGAATGAATTTGATTATTCACAACCCTCTTTTAGGATAATGAGGGATGGTCAGTTATTGTAACATCTCGCATTGAGCGATAGGAAGGACTGGAACAACTTACCCTGATGGACCTACAAGAACTTTCCAGGAGGGTCATCCATCCTTGGATTACCCCAGGTCAAGCATGCTTAACTTGGGAGTTCTTTGCCAACGTACTATTACTTACAGAATTTGAAAATAGGGGCGGCGGTAGAAATTTGTAGGGGATTCCCGAAGACACTTACGCGTCTTCACTTGCCTTGGCCAAAGCTCATGGCTTTCAGCTGTAATGCAATAATTCTATCCTCTTGAATGACTGACTCCACACCATGAATTCCAGCTGTAATGCAATAATTCTATTCTCTTGAATGATTGTCTGTCTTTGTGGAGTTTCTGGTGCTACTGCCTTCTTATACGTCAAATAATTTTATACTTTTTAAGGTTGGTTACCACATTCACATTGCTCACGAATGACCCGAATTGCTCATGAATGAAGTTGATTATTCACAATCCTCTTTTAGGATAATGAGGGATGGTCAGTTATTGTAAGATCTCGCATTGAGCGATAGGAAGGACTGGAACAACTTACCCTGATGGACCTACAAGAACTTTCCAGGAGGGTCATCCATCCTTGGATTACGCCAGGTCAAGCATGCTTAACTTGGGAGTTCTTTGCCAACGTACTATTACTTATAGAATTTGAAAATAGGGCGGCGGTAGAAATTGGTAGGGGATTCCCGAAGACACTTACGCGTCTTCACTTGCCTTGGCCAAAGCTCATGGCTTTCAACTGTAATGCAATAATTCTATCCTCTTGAATGACTGACTCCACACCATGAATTCCGTCTGTAATGCAATAATTCTATTCTCTTGAATGATTGTCTGTCTTTGTGGAGTTTCTGGTGCTACTGCCTTCTTATACGTCAAATAATTTTATACTTTTTAAGGTTGGTTACCACATTCACATTGCTCACGAATGACCCGAATTGCTCATGAATGAATTTGATTATTCACAACCCTCTTTTAGGATAATGAGGGATGGTCAGTTATTGTAACATCTCGCATTGAGCGATAGGAAGGACTGGAACAACTTACCCTGATGGACCTACAAGAACTTTCCAGGAGGGTCATCCATCCTTGGATTACGCCAGGTCAAGCATGCTTAACTTGGGAGTTCTTTGCCAACGTACTATTACTTACAGAATTTGAAAATAGGGCGGCGGTAGAAATTGGTAGGGGATTCCCGAAGGCACTTACGCGTCTTCACTTGCCTTGGCCAAAGCTCATGGCTTTCAGCTGTAATGCAATAATTCTATCCTCTTGAATGACTGACTCCACACCATGGCTTCCGGCTGTAATGCAATAATTCTATTCTCTTGAATGATTGTCTGTCTTTGTGGAGTTTCTGGTGCTACTGCCTTCCTATACGTCATATAATTTTATACTTTTTTAGGTTGGTTACCACATTCACATTGCTCACGAATGACCCGAATTGCTCATGAATGAATTTGATTATTCACAACCCTCTTTTAGGATAATGAGGGATGGTCAGTTATTGTAACATCTCGCATTGAGCGATAGGAAGGACTGGAACAACTTACCCTGATGGACCTACAAGAACTTTCCAGGAGGGTCATCCATCCTTGGATTACGCCAGGTCAAGCATGCTTAACTTGGGAGTTCTTTGCCAACGTACTATTACTTATAGAATTTGAAAATAGGGGCGGCGGTAGAAATTGGTAGGGGATTCCCGAAGACACTTACGCGTCTTCACTTGCCTTGGCCAAAGCTCATGGCTTTCAGCTGTAATGCAATAATTCTATCCTCTTGAATGACTGACTCCACACCATGAATTCCAGCTGTAATGCAATAATTCTATTCTCTTGAATGATTGTATGTCTTTGTGCAGTTTCTGGTGCTACTGCCTTCTTATACGTCAAATAATTTTATACTTTTTAAGGTTGGTTACCACATTCACATTGCTCACGAATGACCCGAATTGCTCATGAATGAATTTGATTATTCACAACCCTCTTTTAGGATAATGAGGGATGGTCAGTTATTGTAAGATCTCGCATTGAGCGATAGGAAGGACTGGAACAACTTACCCTGATGGACCTACAAGAACTTTCCAGGAGGGTCATCCATCCTTGGATTACGCCAGGTCAAGCATGCTTAACTTGGGAGTTCTTTGCCAACGTACTATTACTTATAGAATTTGAAAATAGGGTGGCGGTAGAAATTGGTAGGGGATTCCCGAAGACACTTACGCGTCTTCACTTGCCTTGGCCAAAGCTCATGGCTTTCAGCTGTAATGCAATAATTCTATCCTCTTGAATGACTGACTCCACACCATGAATTCCGTCTGTAATGCAATAATTCTATTCTCTTGAATGATTGTCTGTCTTTGTGGAGTTTCTGGTGCTACTGCCTTCTTATACGTCAAATAATTTTATACTTTTTAAGGTTGGTTACCACATTCACATTGCTCACGAATGACCCGAATTGCTCATGAATGAATTTGATTATTCACAACCCTCTTTTAGGATAATGAGGGATGGTCAGTTATTGTAACATCTCGCATTGAGCGATAGGAAGGACTGGAACAACTTACCCTGATGGACCTACAAGAACTTTCCAGGAGGGTCATCCATCCTTGGATTACGCCAGGTCAAGCATGCTTAACTTGGGAGTTCTTTGCCAACGTACTATTACTTACAGAATTTGAAAATAGGGCGGCGGTAGAAATTGGTAGGGGATTCCCGAAGGCATTTACGCGTCTTCACTTGCCTTGGCCAAAGCTCATGGCTTTCAGCTGTAATGCAATAATTCTATCCTCTTGAATGACTGACTCCACACCATGGCTTCCGGCTGTAATGCAATAATTCTATTCTCTTGAATGATTGTCTGTCTTTGTGGAGTTTCTGGTGCTACTGCCTTCCTATACGTCAAATAATTTTATACTTTTTTAGGTTGGTTACCACATTCACATTGCTCACGAATGACCCGAATTGCTCATGAATGAATTTGATTATTCACAACCCTCTTTTAGGATAATGAGGGATGGTCAGTTATTGTAACATCTCGCATTGAGCGATAGGAAGGACTGGAACAACTTACCCTGATGGACCTACAAGAACTTTCCAGGAGGGTCATCCATCCTTGGATTACGCCAGGTCAAGCATGCTTAACTTGGGAGTTCTTTGCCAACGTACTATTACTTATAGAATTTGAAAATAGGGGCGGCGGTAGAAATTGGTAGGGGATTCCCGAAGACACTTACGCGTCTTCACTTGCCTTGGCCAAAGCTCATGGCTTTCAACTGTAATGCAATAATTCTATCCTGTTGAATGACTGACTCCACACCATGAATTCCAGCTGTAATGCAATAATTCTATTCTCTTGAATGATTGTATGTCTTTGTGGAGTTTCTGGTGCTACTGCCTTCTTATACGTCAAATAATTTTATACTTTTTAAGGTTGGTTACCACATTCACATTGTTCACGAATGACCCGAATTGCTCATGAAGGAATTTGATTATTCACAACCCTCTTTTAGGATAATGAGGGATGGTCAGTTATTGTAACATCTCGCATTGAGCGATAGGAAGGACTGGAACAACTTACCCTGATGGACCTACAAGAACTTTCCAGGAGGGTCATCCATCCTTGGATTACCCCAGGTCAGGCATGCTTAACTTGGGAGTTCTTTGCCAACGTACTATTACTTACAGAATTTGAAAATAGGGGCGGCGGTAGAAATTTGTAGGGGATTCCCGAAGACACTTACGCGTCTTCACTTGCCTTGGCCAAAGCTCATGGCTTTCAGCTGTAATGCAATAATTCTATCCTCTTGAATGACTGACTCCACACCATGGCTTCCGGCTGTAATGCAATAATTCTATTCTCTTGAATGATTGTCTGTCTTTGTGGAGTTTCTGGTGCTACTGCCTTCTTATACGTCAAATAATTTTATACTTTTTAAGGTTGGTTACCACATTCACATTGCTCACGAATGACCCGAATTGCTCATGAATGAATTTGATTATTCACAACCCTCTTTTAGGATAATGAGGGATGGTCAGTTATTGTAACATCTCGCATTGAGCGATAGGAAGGACTGGAACAACTTACCCTGATGGACCTACAAGAACTTTCCAGGAGGGTCATCCATCCTTGGATTACGCCAGGTCAAGCATGCTTAACTTGGGAGTTCTTTGCCAACGTACTATTACTTACAGAATTTGAAAATAGGGCGGCGGTAGAAATTGGTAGGGGATTCCCGAAGGCACTTACGCGTCTTCACTTGCCTTGGCCAAAGCTCATGGCTTTCAGCTGTAATGCAATAATTCTATCCTCTTGAATGACTGACTCCACACCATGGCTTCCGGCTGTAATGCAATAATTCTATTCTCTTGAATGATTGTCTGTCTTTGTGGAGTTTCTGGTGCTACTGCCTTCTTATACGTCAAATAATTTTATACTTTTTAAGGTTGGTTACCACATTCACATTGCTCACGAATGACCCGAATTGCTCATGAATGAAGTTGATTATTCACAATCCTCTTTTAGGATAATGAGGGATGGTCAGTTATTGTAACATCTCGCATTGAGCGATAGGAAGGACTGGAACAACTTACCCTGATGGACCTACAAGAACTTTCCAGGAGGGTCATCCATCCTTGGATTACGCCAGGTCAAGCATGCTTAACTTGGGAGTTCTTTGCCAACGTACTATTACTTATAGAATTTGAAAATAGGGGCGGCGGTAGAAATTGGTAGGGGATTCCCGAAGACACTTACGCGTCTTCACTTGCCTTGGCCAAAGCTCATGGCTTTCAGCTGTAATGCAATAATTCTATCCTCTTGAATGACTGACTCCACACCATGAATTCCGTCTGTAATGCAATAATTCTATTCTCTTGAATGATTGTCTGTCTTTGTGGAGTTTCTGGTGCTACTGCCTTCTTATACGTCAAATAATTTTATACTTTTTAAGGTTGGTTACCACATTCACATTGCTCACGAATGACCCGAATTGCTCATGAATGAATTTGATTATTCACAACCCTCTTTTAGGATAATGAGGGATGGTCAGTTATTGTAAGATCTCGCATTGAGCGATACGAAGGACTGGAACAACTTACCCTGATGGACCTACAAGAACTTTCCAGGAGGGTCATCCATCCTTGGATTACGCTAGGTCAAGCATGCTTAACTTGGGAGTTCTTTGCCAACGTACTATTACTTATAGAATTTGAAAATAGGGGCGGCGGTAGAAATTGGTAGGGGATTCCCGAAGACACTTACGCGTCTTCACTTGCCTTGGCCAAAGCTCATGGCTTTCAGCTGTAATGCAATAATTCTATCCTCTTGAATGACTGACTCCACACCATGAATTCCGTCTGTAATGCAATAATTCTATTCTCTTGAATGATTGTCTGTCTTTGTGGAGTTTCTGGTGCTACTGCCTTCTTATAGGTCAAATAATTTTATACTTTTTAAGGTTGGTTACCACATTCACATTGCTCACGAATGACCCGAATTGCTCATGAATGAATTTGATTATTCACAACCCTCTTTTAGGATAATGAGGGATGGTCAGTTATTGTAACATCTCGCATTGAGCGATAGGAAGGACTGGAACAACTTACCCTGATGGACCTACAAGAACTTTCCAGGAGGGTCATCCATCCTTGGATTACGCCAGGTCAAGCATGCTTAACTTGGGAGTTCTTTGCCAAGGTACTATTACTTACAGAATTTGAAAATAGGGCGGCGGTAGAAATTGGTAGGAGATTCCCGAAGGCACTTACGCGTCTTCACTTGCCTTGGCCAAAGCTCATGGCTTTCAGCTGTAATGCAATAATTCTATCCTCTTGAATGACTGACTCCACACCATGGCTTCCGGCTGTAATGCAATAATTCTATTCTCTTGAATGATTGTCTGTCTTTGTGGAGTTTCTGGTGCTACTGCCTTCTTATACGTCAAATAATTTTATACTTTTTAAGGTTGGTTACCACATTCACATTGCTCATGAATGAAGTTGATTATTCACAATCCTCTTTTAGGATAATGAGGGATGGTCAGTTATTGTAACATCTCGCATTGAGCGATAGGAAGGACTGGAACAACTTACCCTGATGGACCTACAAGAACTTTCCAGGAGGGTCATCCATCCTTGGATTACGCCAGGTCAAGCATGCTTAACTTGGGAGTTCTTTGCCAACGTACTATTACTTATAGAATTTGAAAATAGGGGCGGCGGTAGAAATTGGTAGGGGATTCCCGAAGACACTTACGCGTCTTCACTTGCCTTGGCCAAAGCTCATGGCTTTCAGCTGTAATGCAATAATTCTATCCTCTTGAATGACTGACTCCACACCATGAATTCCGTCTGTAATGCAATAATTCTATTCTCTTGAATGATTGTCTGTCTTTGTGGAGTTTCTGGTGCTACTGCCTTCTTATACGTCAAATAATTTTATACTTTTTAAGGTTGGTTACCACATTCACATTGCTCACGAATGACCCGAATTGCTCATGAATGAATTTGATTATTCACAACCCTCTTTTAGGATAATGAGGGATGGTCAGTTATTGTAAGATCTCGCATTGAGCGATACGAAGGACTGGAACAACTTACCCTGATGGACCTACAAGAACTTTCCAGGAGGGTCATCCATCCTTGGATTACGCTAGGTCAAGCATGCTTAACTTGGGAGTTCTTTGCCAACGTACTATTACTTATAGAATTTGAAAATAGGGGCGGCGGTAGAAATTGGTAGGGGATTCCCGAAGACACTTACGCGTCTTCACTTGCCTTGGCCAAAGCTCATGGCTTTCAGCTGTAATGCAATAATTCTATCCTCTTGAATGACTGACTCCACACCATGAATTCCGTCTGTAATGCAATAATTCTATTCTCTTGAATGATTGTCTGTCTTTGTGGAGTTTCTGGTGCTACTGCCTTCTTATAGGTCAAATAATTTTATACTTTTTAAGGTTGGTTACCACATTCACATTGCTCACGAATGACCCGAATTGCTCATGAATGAATTTGATTATTCACAACCCTCTTTTAGGATAATGAGGGATGGTCAGTTATTGTAACATCTCGCATTGAGCGATAGGAAGGACTGGAACAACTTACCCTGATGGACCTACAAGAACTTTCCAGGAGGGTCATCCATCCTTGGATTACGCCAGGTCAAGCATGCTTAACTTGGGAGTTCTTTGCCAACGTACTATTACTTACAGAATTTGAAAATAGGGCGGCGGTAGAAATTGGTAGGGGATTCCCGAAGGCACTTACGCGTCTTCACTTGCCTTGGCCAAAGCTCATGGCTTTCAGCTGTAATGCAATAATTCTATCCTCTTGAATGACTGACTCCACACCATGGCTTCCGGCTGTAATGCAATAATTCTATTCTCTTGAATGATTGTCTGTCTTTGTGGAGTTTCTGGTGCTACTGCCTTCTTATACGTCAAATAATTTTATACTTTTTAAGGTTGGTTACCACATTCACATTGCTCATGAATGACCTGAATTGCTCATGAATGAATTTGATTATTCACAACCCTCTTTTAGGATAATGAGGGATGGTCAGTTATTGTAACATCTCGGATTGAGCGATAGGAAGGACTGGAACAACTTACCCTGATGGACCTATAAGAACTTTCCAGGATGGTCATCCATCCTTGGATTACCCCAGGTCAAGCATGCTTAACTTGGGAGTTCTTTGCCAACGTACTATTACTTACAGAATTTGAAAATAATGGCGGCGGTAGAAATTGGTAGGGGATTCCCGAAGACACTTACGCGTCTTCACTTGCCTTGGCCAAAGCTCATGGCTTTCAGCTGTAATGCAATAATTCTATCCTCTTGAATGACTGACTCCACACCATGAATTCCGTCTGTAATGCAATAATTCTATTCTCTTGAATGATTGTCTGTCTTTGTGGAGTTTCTGGTGCTACTGCCTTCTTATACGTCAAATAATTTTATACTTTTTAAGGTTGGTTACCACATTCACATTGCTCACGAATGACCCGAATTGCTCATGAATGAATTTGATTATTCACAACCCTCTTTTAGGATAATGAGGGATGGTCAGTTATTGTAAGATCTCGCATTGAGCGATACGAAGGACTGGAACAACTTACCCTGATGGACCTACAAGAACTTTCCAGGAGGGTCATCCATCCTTGGATTACGCTAGGTCAAGCATGCTTAACTTGGGAGTTCTTTGCCAACGTACTATTACTTATAGAATTTGAAAATAGGGGCGGCGGTAGAAATTGGTAGGGGATTCCCGAAGACACTTACGCGTCTTCACTTGCCTTGGCCAAAGCTCATGGCTTTCAGCTGTAATGCAATAATTCTATCCTCTTGAATGACTGACTCCACACCATGAATTCCGTCTGTAATGCAATAATTCTATTCTCTTGAATGATTGTCTGTCTTTGTGGAGTTTCTGGTGCTACTGCCTTCTTATAGGTCAAATAATTTTATACTTTTTAAGGTTGGTTACCACATTCACATTGCTCACGAATGACCCGAATTGCTCATGAATGAATTTGATTATTCACAACCCTCTTTTAGGATAATGAGGGATGGTCAGTTATTGTAACATCTCGCATTGAGCGATAGGAAGGACTGGAACAACTTACCCTGATGGACCTACAAGAACTTTCCAGGAGGGTCATCCATCCTTGGATTACGCCAGGTCAAGCATGCTTAACTTGGGAGTTCTTTGCCAACGTACTATTACTTATAGAATTTGAAAATAGGGGCGGCGGTAGAAATTGGTAAGGGATTCCCGAAGGCACTTACGCGTCTTCACTTGCCTTGGCCAAAGCTCATGGCTTTCAGCTGTAATGCAATAATTCTATCCTCTTGAATGACTGACTCCACACCATGGCTTCCGGCTGTAATGCAATAATTCTATTCTCTTGAATGATTGTCTGTCTTTGCGGAGTTTCTGGTGCTACTGCCTTCTTATACGTCAAATAATTTTATACTTTTTAAGGTTGGTTACCACATTCACATTGCTCACGAATGACCCGAATTGCTCATGAATGAATTTGATTATTCACAACCCTCTTTTAGGATAATGAGGGATGGTCAGTTATTGTAACATCTCGCATTGAGCGATAGGAAGGACTGGAACAACTTACCCTGATGGACCTACAAGAACTTTCCAGGAGGGTCATCCATCCTTGGATCACGCCAGGTCAAGCATGCTTAACTTGGGAGTTCTTTGCCAACGTACTATTTCTTATAGAATTAGAAAATAGGGGCGGCGGTAGAAATTGGTAGGGGATTCCAGAAGACACTTACGCGTCTTCACTTGCCTTGGCCAAAGCTCATGGCTTTCAGCTGTAATGCAATAATTCTATCCTCTTGAATGACTGACTCCACACCATGAATTCCGGCTGTAATGCAATAATTCTATTCTCTTGAATGATTGTCTGTCTTTGTGGAGTTTCTGGTGCTACTGCCTTCTTATACGTCAAATAATTTTATACTTTTTAAGGTTGGTTACCACATTCACATTGCTCATGAATGACCTGAATTGCTCATGAATGAATTTGATTATTCACAACCCTCTTTTAGGATAATGAGGGATGGTCAGTTATTGTAACATCTCGGATTGAGCGATAGGAAGGACTGGAACAACTTACCCTGATGGACCTATAAGAACTTTCCAGGATGGTCATCCATACTTGGATTACCCCAGGTCAAGCATGCTTAACTTGGGAGTTCTTTGCCAACGTACTATTACTTACAGAATTTGAAAATAATGGCGGCGGTAGAAATTGGTAGGGGATTCCCGAAGACACTTACGCGTCTTCACTTGCCTTGGCCAAAGCTCATGGCTTTCAGCTGTAATGCAATAATTCTATCCTCTTGAATGACTGACTCCACACCATGAATTCCGTCTGTAATGCAATAATTCTATTCTCTTGAATGATTGTCTGTCTTTGTGGAGTTTCTGGTGCTACTGCCTTCTTATACGTCAAATAATTTTATACTTTTTAAGGTTGGTTACCACATTCACATTGCTCACGAATGACCCGAATTGCTCATGAATGAATTTGATTATTCACAACCCTCTTTTAGGATAATGAGGGATGGTCAGTTATTGTAAGATCTCGCATTGAGCGATACGAAGGACTGGAACAACTTACCCTGATGGACCTACAAGAACTTTCCAGGAGGGTCATCCATCCTTGGATTACGCTAGGTCAAGCATGCTTAACTTGGGAGTTCTTTGCCAACGTACTATTACTTATAGAATTTGAAAATAGGGGCGGCGGTAGAAATTGGTAGGGGATTCCCGAAGACACTTACGCGTCTTCACTTGCCTTGGCCAAAGCTCATGGCTTTCAGCTGTAATGCAATATTTCTATCCTCTTGAATGACTGACTCCACACCATGAATTCCGTCTGTAATGCAATAATTCTATTCTCTTGAATGATTGTCTGTCTTTGTGGAGTTTCTGGTGCTACTGCCTTCTTATAGGTCAAATAATTTTATACTTTTTAAGGTTGGTTACCACATTCACATTGCTCACGAATGACCCGAATTGCTCATGAATGAATTTGATTATTCACAACCCTCTTTTAGGATAATGAGGGATGGTCAGTTATTGTAACATCTCGCATTGAGCGATAGGAAGGACTGGAACAACTTACCCTGATGGACCTACAAGAACTTTCCAGGAGGGTCATCCATCCTTGGATTACGCCAGGTCAAGCATGCTTAACTTGGGAGTTCTTTGCCAACGTACTATTACTTATAGAATTTGAAAATAGGGGCGGCGGTAGAAATTGGTAAGGGATTCCCGAAGGCACTTACGCGTCTTCACTTGCCTTGGCCAAAGCTCATGGCTTTCAGCTGTAATGCAATAATTCTATCCTCTTGAATGACTGACTCCACACCATGGCTTCCGGCTGTAATGCAATAATTCTATTCTCTTGAATGATTGTCTGTCTTTGCGGAGTTTCTGGTGCTACTGCCTTCTTATACGTCAAATAATTTTATACTTTTTAAGGTTGGTTACCACATTCACATTGCTCACGAATGACCCGAATTGCTCATGAATGAATTTGATTATTCACAACCCTCTTTTAGGATAATGAGGGATGGTCAGTTATTGTAACATCTCGCATTGAGCGATAGGAAGGACTGGAACAACTTACCCTGATGGACCTACAAGAACTTTCCAGGAGGGTCATCCATCCTTGGATCACGCCAGGTCAAGCATGCTTAACTTGGGAGTTCTTTGCCAACGTACTATTTCTTATAGAATTAGAAAATAGGGGCGGCGGTAGAAATTGGTAGGGGATTCCCGAAGACACTTACGCGTCTTCACTTGCCTTGGCCAAAGCTCATGGCTTTCAGCTGTAATGCAATAATTCTATCCTCTTGAATGACTGACTCCACACCATGAATTCCGGCTGTAATGCAATAATTCTATTCTCTTGAATGATTGTCTGTCTTTGTGGAGTTTCTGGTGCTACTGCCTTCTTATACGTCAAATAATTTTATACTTTTTAAGGTTGGTTACCACATTCACATTGCTCATGAATGACCTGAATTGCTCATGAAAGAATTTGATTATTCACAACCCTCTTTTAGGATAATGAGGGATGGTCAGTTATTGTAACATCTCGGATTGAGCGATAGGAAGGACTGGAACAACTTACCCTGATGGACCTATAAGAACTTTCCAGGATGGTCATCCATCCTTGGATTACCCCAGGTCAAGCATGCTTAACTTGGGAGTTCTTTGCCAACGTACTATTACTTACAGAATTTGAAAATAATGGCGGCGGTAGAAATTGGTAGGGGATTCCCGAAGACACTTACGCGTCTTCACTTGCCTTGGCCAAAGCTCATGGCTTTCAGCTGTAATGCAATAATTCTATCATCTTGAATGACTGACTCCACACCAAGGATTCCGGCTGTAATGCAATAATTCTATTCTCTTGAATGATTGTCTTTCTTTGTGGAGTTTCTGGTGCTACTGCCTTCTTATACGTTAAATAATTTTATACTTTTTAAGGTTTGTTACCACATTCACATTGCTCACGAATGACCCGAATTGCTCATGAATGAATTTGATTATTCACAATCCTCTTTTAGGATAATGAGGGATGTTCAGTTATTGTAACATCTCGCGTTGAGCGATAGGAAGGACTGAAACAACTTACCCTGATGGACCTACAAGAACTTTCCAGGAGGGTCATCCATCCTTGGATTACGCCAGGTCAAGCATGCTTAACTTGGGAGTTCTTCGCCAACGTACTATTACTTACAGAATTTGAAAATAGGGGCGGCGGTAGAAATTGGTAGGGGATTCCCGAAGACACTGACGCGTCTTCACTTGGCTTGGCCAAAGCTCATGGTTTTCAGCTGTAATGCAATAATTCTATCCTCTTGAATGACTAACTCCACACCATGAATTCCGACTGTAATGCAATAATTCTATTCTCTTGAATGATTGTCTGTCTTTATGGAGTTTCTGGTGCTACTATCTTCTTATACGTCAAATAATTTTATACTTTTTAAGGTTGGTTACCACATTCACATTGCTCACGAATGACCCGAATTGCTCATGAATGAATTTGATTATTCACAACCCTCTTTTAGGATAATGAGGGATGGTCAGTTATTGTAACATCTCGGATTGAGCGATAGGAAGGACTGGAACAACTTACCCTGATGGACCTATAAGAACTTTCCAGGATGGTCATCCATCCTTGGATTACCCCAGGTCAAGCATGCTTAACTTGGGAGTTCTTTGCCAACGTACTATTACTTACAGAATTTGAAAATAATGGCGGCGGTAGAAATTGGTAGGGGATTCCCGAAGACACTTACGCGTCTTCACTTGCCTTGGCCAAAGCTCATGGCTTTCAGCTGTAATGCAATAATTCTATCATCTTGAATGACTGACTCCACACCAAGGATTCCGGCTGTAATGCAATAATTCTATTCTCTTGAATGATTGTCTTTCTTTGTGGAGTTTCTGGTGCTACTGCCTTCTTATACGTTAAATAATTTTATACTTTTTAAGGTTTGTTACCACATTCACATTGCTCACGAATGACCCGAATTGCTCATGAATGAATTTGATTATTCACAATCCTCTTTTAGGATAATGAGGGATGTTCAGTTATTGTAACATCTCGCATTGAGCGATAGGAAGGACTGGAACAACTTACCCTGATGGACCTACAAGAACTTTCCAGGAGGGTCATCCATCCTTGGATTACCCAAGGTCAAGCATGCTTAACTTGGGAGTTCTTTGCCAACGTACTATTACTTACAGAATTTGAAAATAGGGGCGGCGGTAGAAATTGGTAGGGGATTCCCGAAGACACTTACGCGTCTTCACTTGGCTTGGCCAAAGCTCATGGTTTTCACCTGTAATGCAATAATTCTATCCTCTTGAATGACTGACTCCACACCATGAATTCCGACTGTAATGCAATAATTCTATTCTCTTGAATGATTGGTTGTCTTTATGGAGTTTCTGGTGCTACTATCTTCTTATACGTCAAATAATTTTATACTTTTTAAGGTTGGTTACCACATTCACATTGCTCACGAATGACCCGAATTGCTCATGAATGAATTTGATTATTCACAACCCTCTTTTAGGATAATGAGGGATGGTCAGTTATTGTAAGATCTCGCATTGAGCGATAGGAAGGACTGGAACAACTTCCCTGATGGACCTACAAGAACTTTCCAGGAGGGTCATCCATCCTTGGATTACGCCAAGTCAAGCATGCTTAACTTGGGAGTTCTTTGCCAACGTACTATTACTTATAGAATTTGAAAATAGGGGCGGCGGTAGAAATTGGTAGGGGATTCCCGAAGACACTTACGCGTCTTCACTTGCCTTGGCCAAAGCTCATGGCTTTCAGCTGTAATGCAATAATTCTATCCTCTTGAATGACTGACTCCACACCATGAATTCCGTCTGTAATGCAATAATTCTATTCTCTTGAATGATTGTCTGTCTTTGTGGAGTTTCTGGTGCTACTGCCTTCTTATAGGTCAAATAATTTTATACTTTTTAAGGTTGGTTACCACATTCACATTGCTCACGAATGACCCGAATTGCTCATGAATGAATTTGATTATTCACAACCCTCTTTTAGGATAATGAGGGATGGTCAGTTATTGTAACATCTTGCATTGAGCGATAGGAAGGACTGGAACAACTTACCCTGATGGACCTACAAGAACTTTCCAGGAGGGTCATCCATCCTTGGATTACGCCAGGTCAAGCATGCTTAACTTGGGAGTTCTTTGCCAACGTACTATTACTTATAGAATTTGAAAATAGGGGCGGCGGTAGAAATTGGTAAGGGATTCCCGAAGGCACTTACGCGTCTTCACTTGCCTTGGCCAAAGCTCATGGCTTTCAGCTGTAATGCAATAATTCTATCCTCTTGAATGACTGACTCCACACCATGGCTTCCGGCTGTAATGCAATAATTCTATTCTCTTGAATGATTGTCTGTCTTTGCGGAGTTTCTGGTGCTACTGCCTTCTTTTACGTCAAATAATTTTATACTTTTTAAGGTTGGTTACCACATTCACATTGCTCACGAATGACCCGAATTGCTCATGAATGAATTTGATTATTCACAACCCTCTTTTAGGATAATGAGGGATGGTCAGTTATTGTAACATCTCGCATTGAGCGATAGGAAGGACTGGAACAACTTACCCTGATGGACCTACAAGAACTTTCCAGGAGGGTCATCCATCCTTGGATCACGCCAGGTCAAGCATGCTTAACTTGGGAGTTCTTTGCCAACGTACTATTTCTTATAGAATTAGAAAATAGGGGCGGCTGTAGAAATTGGTAGGGGATTCCCGAAGACACTTACGCGTCTTCACTTGCGTTGGCCAAAGCTCATGGCTTTCAGCTGTAATGCAATAATTCTATCCTCTTGAATGACTGACTCCACACCATGAATTCCGGCTGTAATGCAATAATTCTATTCTCTTGAATGATTGTCTGTCTTTGTGGAGTTTCTGGTGCTACTGCCTTCTTATACGTTAAATAATTTTATACTTTTTAAGGTTTGTTACCACATTCACATTGCTCACGAATGACCCGAATTGCTCATGAATGAATTTGATTATTCACAATCCTCTTTTAGGATAATGAGGGATGTTCAGTTATTGTAACATCTCGCATTGAGCGATAGGAAGGACTGAAACAACTTACCCTGATGGACCTACAAGAACTTTCCAGGAGGGTCATCCATCCTTGGATTAC
This sequence comes from Diospyros kaki, assembly GCA_036245055.1. NCBI lineage: Eukaryota > Viridiplantae > Streptophyta > Magnoliopsida > Ericales > Ebenaceae > Diospyros > Diospyros kaki. The sequence goes on from BSEG01000016.1 coordinate 41,804,355, forward strand.
GCCAGGTCAAGCATGCTTAACTTGGGAGTTCTTCGCCAACGTACTATTACTTACAGAATTTGAAAATAGGGGCGGCGGTAGAAATTGGTAGGGGATTCCCGAAGACACTTACGCGTCTTCACTTGGCTTGGCCAAAGCTCATGGTTTTCAGCTGTAATGCAATAATTCTATCCTCTTGAATGACTGACTCCACACCATGAATTCCGACTGTAATGCAATAATTCTATTCTCTTGAATGATTGTCTGTCTTTATGGAGTTTCTGGTGCTACTATCTTCTTATACGTCAAATAATTTTATAATTTTTAAGGTTGGTTACCACATTCACATTGCTCACGAATGACCCGAATTGCTCATGAATGAATTTGATTATTCACAACCCTCTTTTAGGATAATGAGGGATGGTCAGTTATTGTAACATCTCGCATTGAGCGATAGGAAGGATTGGAACAACTTATCCTGATGGACCTACAAGAACTTTCCAGGAGGGTCATCCATCCTTGGATTACCCCAGGTCAAGCATGCTTAACTTGGGAGTTCTTTGCCAACGTACTATTACTTACAGAATTTGAAAATAGGGGCGGCGGTAGAAATTGGTAGGGGATTCCCGAAGACACTTACGCGTCTTCACTTGGCTTGGCCAAAGCTCATGGTTTTCACCTGTAATGCAATAATTCTATCCTCTTGAATGACTGACTCCACACCATGAATTCCGACTGTAATGCAATAATTCTATTCTCTTGAATGATTGTCTGTCTTTATGGAGTTTCTGGTGCTACTATCTTCTTATACGTCAAATAATTTTATACTTTTTAAGGTTGGTTACCACATTCACATTGCTCACGAATGACCCGAATTGCTCATGAATGAATTTGATTATTCACAACCCTCTTTTAGGATAATGAGGGATGGTCAGTTATTGTAAGATCTCGCATTGAGCGATAGGAAGGACTGGAACAACTTACCCTGATGGACCTACAAGAACTTTCCAGGAGGGTCATCCATCCTTGGATTACGCCAAGTCAAGCATGCTTAACTTGGGAGTTCTTTGCCAACGTACTATTACTTATAGAATTTGAAAATAGGGGCGGCGGTAGAAATTGGTAGGGGATTCCCGAAGACACTTACGCGTCTTCACTTGCCTTGGCCAAAGCTCATGGCTTTCAGCTGTAATGCAATAATTCTATCCTCTTGAATGACTGACTCCACACCATGAATTCCGTCTGTAATGCAATAATTCTATTCTCTTGAATGATTGTCTGTCTTTGTGGAGTTTCTGGTGCTACTGCCTTCTTATAGGTCAAATAATTTTATACTTTTTAAGGTTGGTTACCACATTCACATTGCTCACGAATGACCCGAATTGCTCATGAATGAATTTGATTATTCACAACCCTCTTTTAGGATAATGAGGGATGGTCAGTTATTGTAACATCTCGCATTGTGCGATAGGAAGGATTGGAACAACTTATCCTGATGGACCTACAAGAACTTTCCAGGAGGGTCATCCATCCTTGGATTACGCCAGGTCAAGCATGCTTAACTTGGGAGTTCTTTGCCAACGTACTATTACTTACAGAATTTGAAAATAGGGGCGGCGGTAGAAATTGGTAGGGGATTCCCGAAGACACTTACGCGTCTTCACTTGCCTTGGCCAAAGCTCATGGCTTTCAACTGTAATGCAATAATTCTATCCTCTTGAATGACTGACTCCACACCATGAATTCCGGCTGTAATGCAATAATTCTATTTTCTTGAATGATTGTCTGTCTTTGTGGAGTTTCTGGTGCTACTGCCTTCTTATACGTCAAATAATTTTATACTTTTTAAGGTTGGTTACCACATTCACATTGCTCACGAATGACCCGAATTGCTCATGAATGAATTTGATCATTCACAACCCTCTTTTAGGATAATGAGGGATGGTCAGTTATTGTAACATCTCGCATTGAGCGATAGGAAGGACTTGAACAACTTACCCTGATGGACCTACAAAAACTTTTCAGGTGGGTCATCCATCCTTGGATTACGCAAGGTCAAGCATGCTTAACTTGGGAGTTCTTTGCCAACGTACTATTTCTTATAGAATTTGAAAATAGGGGCGGCGGTAGAAATTGGTAGGGGATTCCCGAAGACACTTACGCGTCTTCACTTGCCTTGGCCAAAGCTCATGGTTTTCAGCTGTAATGCTATAATTCTATCCTCTTGAATGACTGACTCCACACCATGAATTCCGACTGTAATGCAATAATTCTATTCTCTTGAATGATTGTCTGTCTTTGTGGAGTTTCTGGTGCTACTATCTTCTTATACGTCAAATAATTTTATACTTTTTAAGGTTGGTTACCACATTCACATTGCTCACGAATGACCCGAATTGCTCATGAATGAATTTGATTATTCACAACCCTCTTTTAGGATAATGAGGGATGGTCAATTATTGTAACATCTCGCACTGAGCGATAGGAAAGATTGGAACAACTTATCCTTATGGACCTACAAGAACTTTCCAGGAGGGTCATCCATCCTTGGATTACCCCAGGTCAAGCATGCTAAATTTGGGAGTTCTTTGCCAACGTACTATTACTTACAGAATTTGAAAATAGGGGCGGCGGTAGAAATTGGTAGGGGATTCCCGAAGACACTTACGCGTCTTCACTTGCCTTGGCCAAAGCTCATGGCTTTCAGCTGGAATGCAATAATTCTATCCTCTTGAATGACTGACTCCACACCATGAATTCCGTCTGTAATGCAATAATTCTATTCTCTTGAATGATTGTCTGTCTTTGTGGAGTTTCTGGTGCTACTGCCTTCTTATACGTCAAATAATTTTATACTTTTTAAGGTTGGTTACCACATTCACATTGCTCACGAATGACCCGAATTGCTCATGAATGAATTTGATTATTCACAACCCTCTTTTAGGATAATGAGGGATGGTCAGTTATTGTAACATCTCGCATTGAGCGATAGGAAGGACTGGAACAACTTACCCTGAAGGACCTACAAGAACTTTCCAGGAGGGTCATCCATCCTTGGATTACGCCAGGTCAAGCATGCTTAACTTGGGAGTTCTTTGCCAACGTACTATTACTTACAGAATTTTAAAATAGGGGCAGCGGTAGAAATTGGTAGGGGATTCCCGAAGACACTTACGCGTCTTCACTTGCCTTGGCCAAAGCTCATGGCTTTCAGCTGTAATGCAATAATTCTATCCTCTTGAATGACTGACTCCACACCATGAATTCCGGCTGTAATGCAATAATTCTATTCTCTTGAATGATTGTCTGTCTTTGTGGAGTTTCTGGTGCAACTGCCTTCTTATACGTCAAATAATTTTATACTTTTTAAGGTTGGTTACCACATTCACATTGCTCACGAATGACCCGAATTGCTCATGAATGAATTTGATCATTCACAACCCTCTTTTAGGATAATGAGGGATGGTCAGTTATTGTAACATCTCGCATTGAGCGATAGGAAGGACTGCAACAACTTATCCTGATGGACCTACAAGAACTTTCCAGGAGGGTCATCCATCCTTGGATTACCCCAGGTCAAGCATGCTTAACTTGGGAGTTCTTTGCCAACGTACTATTACTTACAGAATTTGAAAATAGGGGCGGCGGTAGAAATTGGTAGGGGATTCCCGAAGACACTTACGCGTCTTCACTTGCCTTGGCCAAAGCTCATGGCTTTCAACTGTAATGCAATAATTCTATCCTCTTGAATGACTGACTCCACACCATGAATTCCGGCTGTAATGCAATAATTCTATTCTCTTGAATGATTGTCTGTCTTTGTGGAGTTTCTGGTGCTACTGCCTTCTTATACGTCAAATAATTTTATTCTTTTTAAGGTTGGTTACCACATTCACATTGCTCACGAATGACCCGAATTGCTCATGAATGAATTTGATTATTCACAACCCTCTTTTAGGATAATGAGGGATGGTCAGTTATTGTAACATCTCGCATTGAGCGATAGGAAGGACTGGAACAACTTACCCTGATGGACCTACAAGAACTTTGTAGGAGGGTCATCCATCCTTGGATTACGCCAGGTCAAGCATGCTTAACTTGGGAGTTCTTCGCCAACGTACTATTACTTACAGAATTTTAAAATAGGGGCGGCGGTAGAAATTGGTAGGGGATTCCCGAAGACACTTACGCGTCTTCACTTGCCTTGGCCAAAGCTCATGGCTTTCAGCTGTAATTCAATAATTCTATCCTCTTGAATGACTGACTCCACACCATGAATTCCGGCTGTAATGCAATAATTATATTCTCTTGAATGATTGTCTGTCTTTGTGGAGTTTCTGGTGCTACTGCCTTCTTATACGTAAAATAATTTTATACTTTTTAAGGTTGGTTACCACATTCACATTGCTCACGAATGACCCGAATTGCTCATGAATGAATTTGATTATTCACAACCCTCTTTTAGGATAATGAGGGATGGTCAGTTATTGTAACATCTCGCATTGTGCGATAGGAAGGATTGGAACAACTTATCCTGATGGACCTACAAGAACTTTCCAGGAGGGTCATCCATCCTTGGATTACGCCAGGTCAAGCATGCTTAACTTGGGAGTTCTTTGCCAACGTACTATTACTTACAGAATTTGAAAATAGGGGCGGCGGTAGAAATTGGTAGGGGATTCCCGAAGACACTTACGCGTCTTCACTTGCCTTGGCCAAAGCTCATGGCTTTCAACTGTAATGCAATAATTCTATCCTCTTGAATGACTGACTCCACACCATGAATTCCGGCTGTAATGCAATAATTCTATTTTCTTGAATGATTCTGTCTTTGTGGAGTTTCTGGTGCTACTGCCTTCTTATACGTCAAATAATTTTATACTTTTTAAGGTTGGTTACCACATTCACATTGCTCACGAATGACCCGAATTGCTCATGAATGAATTTGATCATTCACAACCCTCTTTTAGGATAATGAGGGATGGTCAGTTATTGTAACATCTCGCATTGAGCGATAGGAAGGACTTGAACAACTTACCCTGATGGACCTACAAAAACTTTTCAGGTGGGTCATCCATCCTTGGATTACGCAAGGTCAAGCATGCTTAACTTGGGAGTTCTTTGCCAACGTACTATTTCTTATAGAATTTGAAAATAGGGGCGGCGGTAGAAATTGGTAGGGGATTCCCGAAGACACTTACGCGTCTTCACTTGCCTTGGCCAAAGCTCATGGTTTTCAGCTGTAATGCTATAATTCTATCCTCTTGAATGACTGACTCCACACCATGAATTCCGACTGTAATGCAATAATTCTATTCTCTTGAATGATTGTCTGTCTTTGTGGAGTTTCTGGTGCTACTATCTTCTTATACGTCAAATAATTTTATACTTTTTAAGGTTGGTTACCACATTCACATTGCTCACGAATGACCCGAATTGCTCATGAATGAATTTGATTATTCACAACCCTCTTTTAGGATAATGAGGGATGGTCAGTTATTGTAACATCTCGCACTGAGCGATAGGAAAGATTGGAACAACTTATCCTTATGGACCTACAAGAACTTTCCAGGAGGGTCATCCATCCTTGGATTACCCCAGGTCAAGCATGCTAAATTTGGGAGTTCTTTGCCAACGTACTATTACTTACAGAATTTGAAAATAGGGGCGGCGGTAGAAATTGGTAGGGGATTCCCGAAGACACTTACGCGTCTTCACTTGCCTTGGCCAAAGCTCATGGCTTTCAGCTGTAATGCAATAATTCTATCCTCTTGAATGACTGACTCCACACCATGAATTCCGTCTGTAATGCAATAATTCTATTCTCTTGAATGATTGTCTGTCTTTGTGGAGTTTCTGGTGCTACTGCCTTCTTATACGTCAAATAATTTTATACTTTTTAAGGTTGGTTACCACATTCACATTGCTCACGAATGACCCGAATTGCTCATGAATGAATTTGATTATTCACAACCCTCTTTTAGGATAATGAGGGATGGTCAGTTATTGTAACATCTCGCATTGAGCGATAGGAAGGACTGGAACAACTTACCCTGAAGGACCTACAAGAACTTTCCAGGAGGGTCATCCATCCTTGGATTACGCCAGGTCAAGCATGCTTAACTTGGGAGTTCTTTGCCAACGTACTATTACTTACAGAATTTTAAAATAGGGGCAGCGGTAGAAATTGGTAGGGGATTCCCGAAGACACTTACGCGTCTTCACTTGCCTTGGCCAAAGCTCATGGCTTTCAGCTGTAATGCAATAATTCTATCCTCTTGAATGACTGACTCCACACCATGAATTCCGGCTGTAATGCAATAATTCTATTCTCTTGAATGATTGTCTGTCTTTGTGGAGTTTCTGGTGCAACTGCCTTCTTATACGTCAAATAATTTTATACTTTTTAAGGTTGGTTACCACATTCACATTGCTCACGAATGACCCGAATTGCTCATGAATGAATTTGATCATTCACAACCCTCTTTTAGGATAATGAGGGATGGTCAGTTATTGTAACATCTCGCATTGAGCGATAGGAAGGACTGCAACAACTTATCCTGATGGACCTACAAGAACTTTCCAGGAGGGTCATCCATCCTTGGATTACCCCAGGTCAAGCATGCTTAACTTGGGAGTTCTTTGCCAACGTACTATTACTTACAGAATTTGAAAATAGGGGCGGCGGTAGAAATTGGTAGGGGATTCCCGAAGACACTTACGCGTCTTCACTTGCCTTGGCCAAAGCTCATGGCTTTCAACTGTAATGCAATAATTCTATCCTCTTGAATGACTGACTCCACACCATGAATTCCGGCTGTAATGCAATAATTCTATTCTCTTGAATGATTGTCTGTCTTTGTGGAGTTTCTGGTGCTACTGCCTTCTTATACGTCAAATAATTTTATTCTTTTTAAGGTTGGTTACCACATTCACATTGCTCACGAATGACCCGAATTGCTCATGAATGAATTTGATTATTCACAACCCTCTTTTAGGATAATGAGGGATGGTCAGTTATTGTAACATCTCGCATTGAGCGATAGGAAGGACTGGAACAACTTACCCTGATGGACCTACAAGAACTTTGTAGGAGGGTCATCCATCCTTGGATTACGCCAGGTCAAGCATGCTTAACTTGGGAGTTCTTCGCCAACGTACTATTACTTACAGAATTTTAAAATAGGGGCGGCGGTAGAAATTGGTAGGGGATTCCCGAAGACACTTACGCGTCTTCACTTGCCTTGGCCAAAGCTCATGGCTTTCAGCTGTAATTCAATAATTCTATCCTCTTGAATGACTGACTCCACACCATGAATTCCGGCTGTAATGCAATAATTATATTCTCTTGAATGATTGTCTGTCTTTGTGGAGTTTCTGGTGCTACTGCCTTCTTATACGTAAAATAATTTTATACTTTTTAAGGTTGGTTACCACATTCACATTGCTCACGAATGACCCGAATTGCTCATGAATGAATTTGATTATTCACAACCCTCTTTTAGGATAATGAGGGATGGTCAGTTATTGTAACATCTCGCATTGTGCGATAGGAAGGATTGGAACAACTTATCCTGATGGACCTACAAGAACTTTCCAGGAGGGTCATCCATCCTTGGATTACGCCAGGTCAAGCATGCTTAACTTGGGAGTTCTTTGCCAACGTACTATTACTTACAGAATTTGAAAATAGGGGCGGCGGTAGAAATTGGTAGGGGATTCCCGAAGACACTTACGCGTCTTCACTTGCCTTGGCCAAAGCTCATGGCTTTCAACTGTAATGCAATAATTCTATCCTCTTGAATGACTGACTCCACACCATGAATTCCGGCTGTAATGCAATAATTCTATTTTCTTGAATGATTGTCTGTCTTTGTGGAGTTTCTGGTGCTACTGCCTTCTTATACGTCAAATAATTTTATACTTTTTAAGGTTGGTTACCACATTCACATTGCTCACGAATGACCCGAATTGCTCATGAATGAATTTGATCATTCACAACCCTCTTTTAGGATAATGAGGGATGGTCAGTTATTGTAACATCTCGCATTGAGCGATAGGAAGGACTTGAACAACTTACCCTGATGGACCTACAAAAACTTTTCAGGTGGGTCATCCATCCTTGGATTACGCAAGGTCAAGCATGCTTAACTTGGGAGTTCTTTGCCAACGTACTATTTCTTATAGAATTTGAAAATAGGGGCGGCGGTAGAAATTGGTAGGGGATTCCCGAAGACACTTACGCGTCTTCACTTGCCTTGGCCAAAGCTCATGGTTTTCAGCTGTAATGCTATAATTCTATCCTCTTGAATGACTGACTCCACACCATGAATTCCGACTGTAATGCAATAATTCTATTCTCTTGAATGATTGTCTGTCTTTGTGGAGTTTCTGGTGCTACTATCTTCTTATACGTCAAATAATTTTATACTTTTTAAGGTTGGTTACCACATTCACATTGCTCACGAATGACCCGAATTGCTCATGAATGAATTTGATTATTCACAACCCTCTTTTAGGATAATGAGGGATGGTCAGTTATTGTAACATCTCGCACTGAGCGATAGGAAAGATTGGAACAACTTATCCTTATGGACCTACAAGAACTTTCCAGGAGGGTCATCCATCCTTGGATTACCCCAGGTCAAGCATGCTAAATTTGGGAGTTCTTTGCCAACGTACTATTACTTACAGAATTTGAAAATAGGGGCGGCGGTAGAAATTGGTAGGGGATTCCCGAAGACACTTACGCGTCTTCACTTGCCTTGGCCAAAGCTCATGGCTTTCAGCTGTAATGCAATAATTCTATCCTCTTGAATGACTGACTCCACACCATGAATTCCGTCTGTAATGCAATAATTCTATTCTCTTGAATGATTGTCTGTCTTTGTGGAGTTTCTGGTGCTACTGCCTTCTTATACGTCAAATAATTTTATACTTTTTAAGGTTGGTTACCACATTCACATTGCTCACGAATGACCCGAATTGCTCATGAATGAATTTGATTATTCACAACCCTCTTTTAGGATAATGAGGGATGGTCAGTTATTGTAACATCTCGCATTGAGCGATAGGAAGGACTGGAACAACTTACCCTGAAGGACCTACAAGAACTTTCCAGGAGGGTCATCCATCCTTGGATTACGCCAGGTCAAGCATGCTTAACTTGGGAGTTCTTTGCCAACGTACTATTACTTACAGAATTTTAAAATAGGGGCAGCGGTAGAAATTGGTAGGGGATTCCCGAAGACACTTACGCGTCTTCACTTGCCTTGGCCAAAGCTCATGGCTTTCAGCTGTAATGCAATAATTCTATCCTCTTGAATGACTGACTCCACACCATGAATTCCGGCTGTAATGCAATAATTCTATTCTCTTGAATGATTGTCTGTCTTTGTGGAGTTTCTGGTGCAACTGCCTTCTTATACGTCAAATAATTTTATACTTTTTAAGGTTGGTTACCACATTCACATTGCTCACGAATGACCCGAATTGCTCATGAATGAATTTGATCATTCACAACCCTCTTTTAGGATAATGAGGGATGGTCAGTTATTGTAACATCTCGCATTGAGCGATAGGAAGGACTGCAACAACTTATCCTGATGGACCTACAAGAACTTTCCAGGAGGGTCATCCATCCTTGGATTACCCCAGGTCAAGCATGCTTAACTTGGGAGTTCTTTGCCAACGTACTATTACTTACAGAATTTGAAAATAGGGGCGGCGGTAGAAATTGGTAGGGGATTCCCGAAGACACTTACGCGTCTTCACTTGCCTTGGCCAAAGCTCATGGCTTTCAACTGTAATGCAATAATTCTATCCTCTTGAATGACTGACTCCACACCATGAATTCCGGCTGTAATGCAATAATTCTATTCTCTTGAATGATTGTCTGTCTTTGTGGAGTTTCTGGTGCTACTGCCTTCTTATACGTCAAATAATTTTATTCTTTTTAAGGTTGGTTACCACATTCACATTGCTCACGAATGACCCGAATTGCTCATGAATGAATTTGATTATTCACAACCCTCTTTTAGGATAATGAGGGATGGTCAGTTATTGTAACATCTCGCATTGAGCGATAGGAAGGACTGGAACAACTTACCCTGATGGACCTACAAGAACTTTGTAGGAGGGTCATCCATCCTTGGATTACGCCAGGTCAAGCATGCTTAACTTGGGAGTTCTTCGCCAACGTACTATTACTTACAGAATTTTAAAATAGGGGCGGCGGTAGAAATTGGTAGGGGATTCCCGAAGACACTTACGCGTCTTCACTTGCCTTGGCCAAAGCTCATGGCTTTCAGCTGTAATGCAATAATTCTATCCTCTTGAATGACTGACTCCACACCATGAATTCCGGCTGTAATGCAATAATTCTATTCTCTTGAATGATTGTCTGTCTTTGTGGAGTTTCTGGTGCAACTGCCTTCTTATACGTCAAATAATTTTATACTTTTTAAGGTTGGTTACCACATTCACATTGCTCACGAATGACCCGAATTGCTCATGAATGAATTTGATCATTCACAACCCTCTTTTAGGATAATGAGGGATGGTCAGTTATTGTAACATCTCGCATTGAGCGATAGGAAGGACTGCAACAACTTATCCTGATGGACCTACAAGAACTTTCCAGGAGGGTCATCCATCCTTGGATTACCCCAGGTCAAGCATGCTTAACTTGGGAGTTCTTTGCCAACGTACTATTACTTACAGAATTTGAAAATAGGGGCGGCGGTAGAAATTGGTAGGGGATTCCCGAAGACACTTACGCGTCTTCACTTGCCTTGGCCAAAGCTCATGGCTTTCAACTGTAATGCAATAATTCTATCCTCTTGAATGACTGACTCCACACCATGAATTCCGGCTGTAATGCAATAATTCTATTCTCTTGAATGATTGTCTGTCTTTGTGGAGTTTCTGGTGCTACTGCCTTCTTATACGTCAAATAATTTTATTCTTTTTAAGGTTGGTTACCACATTCACATTGCTCACGAATGACCCGAATTGCTCATGAATGAATTTGATTATTCACAACCCTCTTTTAGGATAATGAGGGATGGTCAGTTATTGTAACATCTCGCATTGAGCGATAGGAAGGACTGGAACAACTTACCCTGATGGACCTACAAGAACTTTGTAGGAGGGTCATCCATCCTTGGATTACGCCAGGTCAAGCATGCTTAACTTGGGAGTTCTTCGCCAACGTACTATTACTTACAGAATTTTAAAATAGGGGCGGCGGTAGAAATTGGTAGGGGATTCCCGAAGACACTTACGCGTCTTCACTTGCCTTGGCCAAAGCTCATGGCTTTCAGCTGTAATTCAATAATTCTATCCTCTTGAATGACTGACTCCACACCATGAATTCCGGCTGTAATGCAATAATTATATTCTCTTGAATGATTGTCTGTCTTTGTGGAGTTTCTGGTGCTACTGCCTTCTTATACGTAAAATAATTTTATACTTTTTAAGGTTGGTTACCACATTCACATTGCTCACGAATGACCCGAATTGCTCATGAATGAATTTGATTATTCACAACCCTCTTTTAGGATAATGAGGGATGGTCAGTTATTGTAACATCTCGCATTGTGCGATAGGAAGGATTGGAACAACTTATCCTGATGGACCTACAAGAACTTTCCAGGAGGGTCATCCATCCTTGGATTACGCCAGGTCAAGCATGCTTAACTTGGGAGTTCTTTGCCAACGTACTATTACTTACAGAATTTGAAAATAGGGGCGGCGGTAGAAATTGGTAGGGGATTCCCGAAGACACTTACGCGTCTTCACTTGCCTTGGCCAAAGCTCATGGCTTTCAACTGTAATGCAATAATTCTATCCTCTTGAATGACTGACTCCACACCATGAATTCCGGCTGTAATGCAATAATTCTATTTTCTTGAATGATTGTCTGTCTTTGTGGAGTTTCTGGTGCTACTGCCTTCTTATACGTCAAATAATTTTATACTTTTTAAGGTTGGTTACCACATTCACATTGCTCACGAATGACCCGAATTGCTCATGAATGAATTTGATCATTCACAACCCTCTTTTAGGATAATGAGGGATGGTCAGTTATTGTAACATCTCGCATTGAGCGATAGGAAGGACTTGAACAACTTACCCTGATGGACCTACAAAAACTTTTCAGGTGGGTCATCCATCCTTGGATTACGCAAGGTCAAGCATGCTTAACTTGGGAGTTCTTTGCCAACGTACTATTTCTTATAGAATTTGAAAATAGGGGCGGCGGTAGAAATTGGTAGGGGATTCCCGAAGACACTTACGCGTCTTCACTTGCCTTGGCCAAAGCTCATGGTTTTCAGCTGTAATGCTATAATTCTATCCTCTTGAATGACTGACTCCACACCATGAATTCCGACTGTAATGCAATAATTCTATTCTCTTGAATGATTGTCTGTCTTTGTGGAGTTTCTGGTGCTACTATCTTCTTATACGTCAAATAATTTTATACTTTTTAAGGTTGGTTACCACATTCACATTGCTCACGAATGACCCGAATTGCTCATGAATGAATTTGATTATTCACAACCCTCTTTTAGGATAATGAGGGATGGTCAGTTATTGTAACATCTCGCACTGAGCGATAGGAAAGATTGGAACAACTTATCCTTATGGACCTACAAGAACTTTCCAGGAGGGTCATCCATCCTTGGATTACCCCAGGTCAAGCATGCTAAATTTGGGAGTTCTTTGCCAACGTACTATTACTTACAGAATTTGAAAATAGGGGCGGCGGTAGAAATTGGTAGGGGATTCCCGAAGACACTTACGCGTCTTCACTTGCCTTGGCCAAAGCTCATGGCTTTCAGCTGTAATGCAATAATTCTATCCTCTTGAATGACTGACTCCACACCATGAATTCCGTCTGTAATGCAATAATTCTATTCTCTTGAATGATTGTCTGTCTTTGTGGAGTTTCTGGTGCTACTGCCTTCTTATACGTCAAATAATTTTATACTTTTTAAGGTTGGTTACCACATTCACATTGCTCACGAATGACCCGAATTGCTCATGAATGAATTTGATTATTCACAACCCTCTTTTAGGATAATGAGGGATGGTCAGTTATTGTAACATCTCGCATTGAGCGATAGGAAGGACTGGAACAACTTACCCTGAAGGACCTACAAGAACTTTCCAGGAGGGTCATCCATCCTTGGATTACGCCAGGTCAAGCATGCTTAACTTGGGAGTTCTTTGCCAACGTACTATTACTTACAGAATTTTAAAATAGGGGCAGCGGTAGAAATTGGTAGGGGATTCCCGAAGACACTTACGCGTCTTCACTTGCCTTGGCCAAAGCTCATGGCTTTCAGCTGTAATGCAATAATTCTATCCTCTTGAATGACTGACTCCACACCATGAATTCCGGCTGTAATGCAATAATTCTATTCTCTTGAATGATTGTCTGTCTTTGTGGAGTTTCTGGTGCAACTGCCTTCTTATACGTCAAATAATTTTATACTTTTTAAGGTTGGTTACCACATTCACATTGCTCACGAATGACCCGAATTGCTCATGAATGAATTTGATCATTCACAACCCTCTTTTAGGATAATGAGGGATGGTCAGTTATTGTAACATCTCGCATTGAGCGATAGGAAGGACTGCAACAACTTATCCTGATGGACCTACAAGAACTTTCCAGGAGGGTCATCCATCCTTGGATTACCCCAGGTCAAGCATGCTTAACTTGGGAGTTCTTTGCCAACGTACTATTACTTACAGAATTTGAAAATAGGGGCGGCGGTAGAAATTGGTAGGGGATTCCCGAAGACACTTACGCGTCTTCACTTGCCTTGGCCAAAGCTCATGGCTTTCAACTGTAATGCAATAATTCTATCCTCTTGAATGACTGACTCCACACCATGAATTCCGGCTGTAATGCAATAATTCTATTCTCTTGAATGATTGTCTGTCTTTGTGGAGTTTCTGGTGCTACTGCCTTCTTATACGTCAAATAATTTTATTCTTTTTAAGGTTGGTTACCACATTCACATTGCTCACGAATGACCCGAATTGCTCATGAATGAATTTGATTATTCACAACCCTCTTTTAGGATAATGAGGGATGGTCAGTTATTGTAACATCTCGCATTGAGCGATAGGAAGGACTGGAACAACTTACCCTGATGGACCTACAAGAACTTTGTAGGAGGGTCATCCATCCTTGGATTACGCCAGGTCAAGCATGCTTAACTTGGGAGTTCTTCGCCAACGTACTATTACTTACAGAATTTTAAAATAGGGGCGGCGGTAGAAATTGGTAGGGGATTCCCGAAGACACTTACGCGTCTTCACTTGCCTTGGCCAAAGCTCATGGCTTTCAGCTGTAATTCAATAATTCTATCCTCTTGAATGACTGACTCCACACCATGAATTCCGGCTGTAATGCAATAATTCTATTCTCTTGAATGATTGTCTGTCTTTGGGGAGTTTCAGGTGCTACTGCCTTCTTATACGTCAAATAATTTTATACTTTTTAAGGTTGGTTACCACATTCACATTGCTCACGAATGACCCGAATTGCTCATGAATGAATTTGATTATTCACAACCCTCTTTTAGGATAATGAGGGATGGTCAGTTATTGTAACATCTCGCATTGAGCGATAGGAAGGACTGGAACAACTTACCCTGACGGACCTACAAGAACTTTCCAGGAGGGTCATCCATCCTTGGATTACCCCAGGTCAAGCATGCTTAACTTGGGAGTTCTTTGCCAACGTACTATTACTTACAGAATTTGAAAAAATGGGCGGCGGTAGAAATTGGTATGGGATTCCCGAAGACACTTACGCGTCTTCACTTGCCTTGGCCAAAGCTGATGGCTTTCAGCTGTAATGCAATAATTCTATCCTCTTGAATGACTGACTCCACACCATGGCTTCCGGCTGTAATGCAATAATTCTATTCTCTTGTATGATTGTCTGTCTTTGGGGAGTTTCTGGTGCTACTGCCTTCTTATACGTCAAATAATTTTATACTTTTTAAGGTTGGTTACCTCATTCACATTTCTCACGAATGACCCGAATTGCTCATGAATGAATTTGATTATTCACAATCCTCTTTTAGGATAATGAGGGATGGTCAGTTATTGTAACATCTCGCATTGAGCGATAGGAAGGACTGGAACAACTTACCCTGATGGACCTACAAGAACTTTCCAGGAGGGTCATCCATCCTTGGATTACGCCAGGTCAAGCATGCTTAACTTGGGAGTTCTTTGCCAACGTACTATTACTTACAGAATTTGAAAAAAGGGGCGGCGGTAGAAATTGGTAGGGGATTCTCGAAGACACTTACGCGTCTTCACTTGCCTTGGCCAAAGCACATGGCTTTCATCTGTAATGCAAAAATTCTATCCTCTTGAATGACTGACTCCACACCATGAATTCCGACTGTAATGCAATAATTCTATTCTCTTGAATGATTGTCTGTCTTTGTGGAGTTTCTGGTGCTACTATCTTCTTATACGTCAAATAATTTTACACTTTTTAAGGTTGGTTACCACATTCACATTGCTCACGAATGACCCGAATTGCTCATGAATGAATTTGATTATTCACAACCCTCTTTTAGGATAATGAGGGATGGTCAGTTATTGTAACATCTCGCATTGTGCGATAGGAAGGATTGGAACAACTTATCCTGATGAACCTACAAGAACTTTCCAGGAGGGTCATCCATCCTTGGATTACCCCAGGTCAAGCATGCTTAACTTGGGAGTTCTTTGCCAACGTACTATGACTTACAGAATTTGAAAATAGGGGCGGCGATAGAAATTGGTAGGGGATTCCCGAAGACACTTACGCGTCTTCACTTGCCTTGGCCAAAGCTCATGGCTTTCAACTGTAATGCAATAATTCTATCCTCTTGAATGACTGACTCCACACCATGAATTCCGGCTGTAATGCAATAATTCTATTCTCTTGTATGATTGTCTGTCTTTGGGGAGTTTCTGGTGCTACTGCCTTCTTATACGTCAAATAATTTTATACTTTTTAAGGTTGGTTACCACATTCACATTTCTCACGAATGACCCGAATTGCTCATGAATGAATTTGATTATTCACAACCCTCTTTTAGGATAATGAGGGATGGTCAGTTATTGTAACATCTCGCATTGAGCGATAGGAAGGACTGGAACAACTTACCCTGATGGACTTACAAGAACTTTTCAGGAGGGTCATCCATCCTTGGATTACGCCAGGTCAAGCATGCTTAACTTGGGAGTTCATTGGCAACGTACTATTACTTACAGAATTTGAAAAAAGGGGCGGCGGTAGAAATTGGTAGGGGATTCCCGAAGACACTTACGCGTCTTCACTTGCCTTGGCCAAAGCTCATGGCTTTCAGCTGTAATGCAATAATTCTATCCTCTTGAATGACTGACTCCACACCATGGCTTCCGGCTGTAATGCAATAATTCTATTCTCTTGTATGATTGTCTGTCTTTGGGGAGTTTCTGGTGCTACTGCCTTCTTATACGTCAAATAATTTTATACTTTTTAAGGTTGGTTACCACATTCACATTTCTCACGAATGACCCGAATTGCTCATGAATGAATTTGATTATTCACAATCCTCTTTTAGGATAATGAGGGATGGTCAGTTATTGTAACATCTCGCATTGAGCGATAGGAAGGACTGGAACAACTTACCCTGATGGACCTACAAGAACTTTCCAGGAGGGTCATCCATCCTTGGATTACGCCAGGTCAAGCATGCTTAACTTGGGAGTTCTTTGCCAACGTACTATTACTTACAGAATTTGAAAAAAGGGGCGGCGGTAGAAATTGGTAGGGGATTCTCGAAGACACTTACGCGTCTTCACTTGCCTTGGCCAAAGCACATGGCTTTCATCTGTAATGCAAAAATTCTATCCTCTTGAATGACTGACTCCACACCATGAATTCCGACTGTAATGCAATAATTCTATTCTCTTGAATGATTGTCTGTCTTTGTGGAGTTTCTGGTGCTACTATCTTCTTATACGTCAAATAATTTTACACTTTTTAAGGTTGGTTACCACATTCACATTGCTCACGAATGACCCGAATTGCTCATGAATGAATTTGATTATTCACAACCCTCTTTTAGGATAATGAGGGATGGTCAGTTATTGTAACATCTCGCATTGTGCGATAGGAAGGATTGGAACAACTTATCCTGATGGACCTACAAGAACTTTCCAGGAGGGTCATCCATCCTTGGATTACCCCAGGTCAAGCATGCTTAACTTGGGAGTTCTTTGCCAACGTACTATGACTTACAGAATTTGAAAATAGGGGCGGCGATAGAAATTGGTAGGGGATTCCCGAAGACACTTACGCGTCTTCACTTGCCTTGGCCAAAGCTCATGGCTTTCAACTGTAATGCAATAATTCTATCCTCTTGAATGACTGACTCCACACCATGAATTCCGGCTGTAATGCAATAATTCTATTCTCTTGTATGATTGTCTGTCTTTGGGGAGTTTCTGGTGCTACTGCTTTCTTATACGTCAAATAATTTTATACTTTTTAAGGTTGGTTACCACATTCACATTGCTCACGAATGACCCGAATTGCTCATGAATGAATTTGATTATTCACAACCCTCTTTTAGGATAATGAGGGATGGTCAGTTATTGTAACATCTCGCATTGAGCGATAGGAAGGACTGGAACAACTTACCCTGACGGACCTACAAGAACTTTCCAGGAGGGTCATCCATCCTTGGATTACCCCAGGTCAAGCATGCTTAACTTGGGAGTTCTTTGCCAACGTACTATTACTTACAGAATTTGAAAAAATGGGCGACGGTAGAAATTGGTATGGGATTCCCGAAGACACTTACGCGTCTTCACTTGCCTTGGCCAAAGCTCATGGCTTTCAGCTGTAATGCAATAATTCTATCCTCTTGAATGACTGACTCCACACCATGGCTTCCGGCTGTAATGCAATAATTCTATTCTCTTGTATGATTGTCTGTCTTTGGGGAGTTTCTGGTGCTACTGCCTTCTTATACGTCAAATAATTTTATACTTTTTAAGGTTGGTTACCACATTCACATTTCTCACGAATGACCCGAATTGCTCATGAATGAATTTGATTATTCACAATCCTCTTTTAGGATAATGAGGGATGGTCAGTTATTGTAACATCTCGCATTGAGCGATAGGAAGGACTGGAACAACTTACCCTGATGGACCTACAAGAACTTTCCAGGAGGGTCATCCATCCTTGGATTACGCCAGGTCAAGCATGCTTAACTTGGGAGTTCTTTGCCAACGTACTATTACTTACAGAATTTGAAAAAAGGGGCGGCGGTAGAAATTGGTAGGGGATTCTCGAAGACACTTACGCGTCTTCACTTGCCTTGGCCAAAGCACATGGCTTTCATCTGTAATGCAAAAATTCTATCCTCTTGAATGACTGACTCCACACCATGAATTCCGACTGTAATGCAATAATTCTATTCTCTTGAATGATTGTCTGTCTTTGTGGAGTTTCTGGTGCTACTATCTTCTTATACGTCAAATAATTTTACACTTTTTAAGGTTGGTTACCACATTCACATTGCTCACGAATGACCCGAATTGCTCATGAATGAATTTGATTATTCACAACCCTCTTTTAGGATAATGAGGGATGGTCAGTTATTGTAACATCTCGCATTGTGCGATAGGAAGGATTGGAACAACTTATCCTGATGGACCTACAAGAACTTTCCAGGAGGGTCATCCATCCTTGGATTACCCCAGGTCAAGCATGCTTAACTTGGGAGTTCTTTGCCAACGTACTATGACTTACAGAATTTGAAAATAGGGGCGGCGATAGAAATTGGTAGGGGATTCCCGAAGACACTTACGCGTCTTCACTTGCCTTGGCCAAAGCTCATGGCTTTCAACTGTAATGCAATAATTCTATCCTCTTGAATGACTGACTCCACACCATGAATTCCGGCTGTAATGCAATAATTCTATTCTCTTGTATGATTGTCTGTCTTTGGGGAGTTTCTGGTGCTACTGCCTTCTTATACGTCAAATAATTTTATACTTTTTAAGGTTGGTTACCACATTCACATTTCTCACGAATGACCCGAATTGCTCATGAATGAATTTGATTATTCACAACCCTCTTTTAGGATAATGAGGGATGGTCAGTTATTGTAACATCTCGCATTGAGCGATAGGAAGGACTGGAACAACTTACCCTGATGGACTTACAAGAACTTTTCAGGAGGGTCATCCATCCTTGGATTACGCCAGGTCAAGCATGCTTAACTTGGGAGTTCATTGGCAACGTACTATTACTTACAGAATTTGAAAAAAGGGGCGGCGGTAGAAATTGGTAGGGGATTCCCGAAGACACTTACGCGTCTTCACTTGCCTTGGCCAAAGCTCATGGCTTTCAGCTGTAATGCAATAATTCTATCCTCTTGAATGACTGACTCCACACCATGGCTTCCGGCTGTAATGCAATAATTCTATTCTCTTGTATGATTGTCTGTCTTTGGGGAGTTTCTGGTGCTACTGCCTTCTTATACGTCAAATAATTTTATACTTTTTAAGGTTGGTTACCACATTCACATTTCTCACGAATGACCCGAATTGCTCATGAATGAATTTGATTATTCACAATCCTCTTTTAGGATAATGAGGGATGGTCAGTTATTGTAACATCTCGCATTGAGCGATAGGAAGGACTGGAACAACTTACCCTGATGGACCTACAAGAACTTTCCAGGAGGGTCATCCATCCTTGGATTACGCCAGGTCAAGCATGCTTAACTTGGGAGTTCTTTGCCAACGTACTATTACTTACAGAATTTGAAAAAAGGGGCGGCGGTAGAAATTGGTAGGGGATTCTCAAAGACACTTACGCGTCTTCACTTGCCTTGGCCAAAGCACATGGCTTTCATCTGTAATGCAAAAATTCTATCCTCTTGAATGACTGACTCCACACCATGAATTCCGACTGTAATGCAATAATTCTATTCTCTTGAATGATTGTCTGTCTTTGTGGAGTTTCTGGTGCTACTATCTTCTTATACGTCAAATAATTTTACACTTTTTAAGGTTGGTTACCACATTCACATTGCTCACGAATGACCCGAATTGCTCATGAATGAATTTGATTATTCACAACCCTCTTTTAGGATAATGAGGGATGGTCAGTTATTGTTACATCTCGCATTGTGCGATAGGAAGGATTGGAACAACTTATCCTGATGGACCTACAAGAACTTTCCAGGAGGGTCATCCATCCTTGGATTACCCCAGGTCAAGCATGCTTAACTTGGGAGTTCTTTGCCAACGTACTATGACTTACAGAATTTGAAAATAGGGGCGGCGATAGAAATTGGTAGGGGATTCCCGAAGACACTTACGCGTCTTCACTTGCCTTGGCCAAAGCTCATGGCTTTCAACTGTAATGCAATAATTCTATCCTCTTGAATGACTGACTCCACACCATGAATTCCGGCTGTAATGCAATAATTCTATTCTCTTGTATGATTGTCTGTCTTTGGGGAGTTTCTGGTGCTACTGCTTTCTTATACGTCAAATAATTTTATACTTTTTAAGGTTGGTTACCACATTCACATTTCTCACGAATGACCCGAATTGCTCATGAATGAATTTGATTATTCACAACCCTCTTTTAGGATAATGAGGGATGGTCAGTTATTGTAACATCTCGCATTGAGCGATAGGAAGGACTGGAACAACTTACCCTGATGGACTTACAAGAACTTTTCAGGAGGGTCATCCATCCTTGGATTACGCCAGGTCAAGCATGCTTAACTTGGGAGTTCATTGGCAACGTACTATTACTTACAGAATTTGAAAAAAGGGGCGGCGGTAGAAATTGGTAGGGGATTCCCGAAGACACTTACGCGTCTTCACTTGCCTTGGCCAAAGCTCATGGCTTTCAGCTGTAATGCAATAATTCTATCCTCTTGAATGACTGACTCCACACCATGAATTCCGGCTGTAATGCAATAATTCTATTCTCTTGAATGATTGTCTGTCTTTGTGGAGTTTCTGGTGCTACTGCCTTCTTATACGTCAAATAATTTTATACGTTTTAAGGTTGGTTACCACATTCACATTGCTCACGAATGACCCGAATTGCTCATGAATGAATTTGATTATTCACAACCCTCTTTTAGGATAATGAGGGATGGTCAGTTATTGTAACATCTCGCATTGAGCGATAGGAAGGACTGGAACAACTTACCCTGATGGACCTACAAGAACTTTCCAGGAGGGTCATCCATCTTTTGGATTACCCCAGGTCAAGCATGCTTAACTTGGGAGTTCTTTGCCAACGTACTATTACTTACAGAATTTGAAAAAAGGGGCGGCGGTAGAAATTGGTAGGGGATTCCCGAAGACACTTACGCGTCTTCACTTGCCTTGGCCAAAGCTCATGGCTTTCAGCTGTAATGCAATAATTCTATCCTCTTGAATGACTGACTCCACACCATGGCTTCCGGCTGTAATGCAATAATTCTATTCTCTTGAATGATTGTCTGTCTTTGTGGAGTTTCTGGTGCTACTGCCTTCTTATACGTCAAATAATTTTATACTTTTTATGGTTGGTTACCACATTCACATTGCTCACGAATGACCCGAATTGCTCATGAATGAATTTGATTATTCACAATCCTCTTTTAGGATAATGAGGGATGGTCAGTTATTGTAACATCTCGCATTGAGCGATAGGAAGGATTGGAACAACTTATCCTGATGGACCTACAAGAACTTTCCAGGAGGGTCA
This sequence comes from Diospyros kaki, assembly GCA_036245055.1. Taxonomy (NCBI): domain Eukaryota; kingdom Viridiplantae; phylum Streptophyta; class Magnoliopsida; order Ericales; family Ebenaceae; genus Diospyros; species Diospyros kaki. Next base: position 41,826,139 of record BSEG01000016.1, read on the forward strand.
TCCATCCTTGGATTACCCCTGGTCAAGCATGCTTAACTTGGGAGTTCTTTGCCAACGTCCTATGACTTACAGAATTTGAAAATGGGGGCGGCGGTAGAAATTGGTAGGGGATTCCCGAAGACACTTACGCGTCTTCACTTGCCTTTTCCAAAGCTCATGGCTTTCAACTGTAATGCAATAATTCTATCCTCTTGAATGACTGACTCCACACCATGGCTTCCGGCTGTAATGCAATAATTCTATTCTCTTGAATGATTGTCTGTCTTTGTGGAGTTTCTGGTGCTACTGCCTTCTTATACGTCAAATAATTTTATACTTTTTAAGGTTGGTTACCACATTCACATTGCTCACGAATGACCCGAATTGCTCATGAATGAATTTGATTATTCACAACCCTCTTTTAGGATAATGAGGGATGGTCAGTTATTGTAACATCTCGCATTGAGCGATAGGAAGGACTGGAACAACTTACCCTGATGGACCTACAAGAACTTTCCAGGAGGGTCATCCATCCTTGGATCACGCCAGGTCAAGCATGCTTAACTTGGGAGTTCTTTGCCAACGTACTATTTCTTATAGAATTAGAAAATAGGGGCGGCGGTAGAAATTGGTAGGGGATTCCCGAAGACACTTACGCGTCTTCACTTGCCTTGGCCAAAGCTCATGGCTTTCAGCTGTAATGCAATAATTCTATCCTCTTGAATGACTGACTCCACACCATGAATTCCGGCTGTAATGCAATAATTCTATTCTCTTGAATGATTGTCTGTCTTTGTGGCGTTTCTGGTGCTACTGCCTTCTTATACGTCAAATAATTTTATACTTTTTAAGGTTGGTTACCACATTCACATTGCTCATGAATGACCTGAATTGCTCATGAATGAATTTGATTATTCACAACCCTCTTTTAGGATAATTAGGGATGGTCAGTTATTGTAACATCTCGGATTGAGCGATAGGAAGGACTGGAACAACTTACTCTGATGGACCTATAAGAACTTTCCAGGATGGTCATCCATCCTTGGATTACCCCAGGTCAAGCATGCTTAACTTGGGAGTTCTTTGCCAACGTACTATTACTTACAGAATTTGAAAATAATGGCGGCGGTAAAAATTGGTAGGGGATTCCCGAAGACACTTACGCGTCTTCACTTGCCTTGGCCAAAGCTCATGGCTTTCAGCTGTAATGCAATAATTCTATCATCTTGAATGACTGACTCCACACCAAGGATTCCGGTTGTAATGCAATAATTCTATTCTCTTGAATGATTGTCTTTCTTTGTGGAGTTTCTGGTGCTACTGCCTTCTTATACGTTAAATAATTTTATACTTTTTAAGGTTTGTTACCACATTCACATTGCTCACGAATGACCCGAATTGCTCATGAATGAATTTGATTATTCACAATCCTCTTTTAGGATAATGAGGGATGTTCAGTTATTGTAACATCTCGCATTGAGCGATAGGAAGGACTGAAACAACTTACCCTGATGGACCTACAAGAACTTTCCAGGAGGGTCATCCATCCTTGGATTACGCCAGGTCAAGCATGCTTAACTTGGGAGTTCTTCGCCAACGTACTATTACTTACAGAATTTGAAAATAGGGGCGGCGGTAGAAATTGGTAGGGGATTCCCGAAGACACTTACGCGTCTTCACTTGGCTTGGCCAAAGCTCATGGTTTTCAGCTGTAATGCAATAATTCTATCCTCTTGAATGACTGACTCCACACCATGAATTCCGACTGTAATGCAATAATTCTATTCTCTTGAATGATTGTCTGTCTTTATGGAGTTTCTGGTGCTACTATCTTCTTATACGTCAAATAATTTTATACTTTTTAAGGTTGGTTACCACATTCACATTGCTCACGAATGACCCGAATTGCTCATGAATGAATTTGAATATTCACAACCTTCTTTTAGGATAATGAGGGATGGTCAGTTATTGTAACATCTCGCATTGAGCGATAGGAAGGATTGGAACAACTTATCCTGATGGACCTACAAGAACTTTCCAGGAGTGTCATCCATCCTTGGATTACCCCAGGTCAAGCATGCTTAACTTGGGAGTTCTTTGCCAACGTACTATTACTTACAGAATTTGAAAATAGGGGCAGCGGTAGAAATTGGTAGGGGATTCCCGAAGACACTTACGCGTCTTCACTTGCCTTGGCCAAAGCTCATGGCTTTCAACTGTAATGCAATAATTCTATCCTCTTGAATGACTGACTCCACACCATGAATTCCGGCTGTAATGCAATAATTCTATTCTCTTGAATGATTGTCTGTCTTTGTGGAGTTTCTGGTGCTACTGCCTTCTTATACGTCAAATAATTTTATACTTTTTAAGGTTGGTTACCACATTCACATTGCTCACGAATGACCCGAATTGCTCATGAATGAATTTGATTATTCACAACCCTCTTTTAGGATAATGAGGGATGGTCAGTTATTGTAACATCTCGCATTGAGCGATAGGAAGGACTTGAACAACTTACCCTGATGGACCTACAAAAACTTTCCAGGAGGGTCATCCATCCTTGGATTACGCAAGGTCAAGCATGCTTAACTTGGGAGTTCTTTGCCAACGTACTATTTCTTATAGAATTTGAAAATAGGGGCGGCGGTAGAAATTGGTAGGGGATTCCCGAAGACACTTACGCGTCTTCACTTGCCTTGGCCAAAGCTCATGGTTTTCAGCTGTAATGCTATAATTCTATCCTCTTGAATGACTGACTCCACACCATGAATTCCGACTGTAATGCAATAATTCTATTCTCTTGAATGATTGTCTGTCTTTGTGGAGTTTCTGGTGCAACTATCTTCTTATACGTCAAATAATTTTATACTTTTTAAGGTTGGTTACCACATTCACATTGCTCACGAATGACCCGAATTGCTCATGAATGAATTTGATTATTCACAACCCTCTTTTAGGATAATGAGGGATGGTCAGTTATTGTAACATCTCGCACTGAGCGATAGGAAAGATTGGAACAACTTATCCTTATGGACCTACAAGAACTTTCCAGGAGGGTCATCCATCCTTGGATTACCCCAGGTCAAGCATGCTAAACTTGGGAGTTCTTTGCCAACGTACTATTACTTACAGAATTTGAAAATAGGGGCGGCGGTAGAAATTGGTAGGGGATTCCCGAAGACACTTACGCGTCTTCACTTGCCTTGGCCAAAGCTCATGGCTTTCAACTGTAATGCAATAATTCTATCCTCTTGAATGACTGACTCCACACCATGAATTCCGGCTGTAATGCAATAATTCTATTTTCTTGAATGATTGTCTGTCTTTGTGGAGTTTCTGGTGCTACTGCCTTCTTATACGTTAAATAATTTTATACTTTTTAAGGTTTGTTACCACATTCACATTGCTCACGAATGACCCGAATTGCTCATGAATGAATTTGATTATTCACAATCCTCTTTTAGGATAATGAGGGATGTTCAGTTATTGTAACATCTCGCATTGAGCGATAGGAAGGACTGAAACAACTTACCCTGATGGACTTACAAGAACTTTCCAGGAGGGTCATCCATCCTTGGATTACGCCAGGTCAAGCATGCTTAACTTGGGAGTTCTTCGCCAACGTACTATTACTTACAGAATTTGAAAATAGGGGCGGCGGTAGAAATTGGTAGGGGATTCCCGAAGACACTTACGCGTCTTCACTTGGCTTGGCCAAAGCTCATGGTTTTCAGCTGTAATGCAATAATTCTATCCTCTTGAATGACTGACTCCACACCATGAATTCCGACTGTAATGCAATAATTCTATTCTCTTGAATGATTGTCTGTCTTTCTGGAGTTTCTGGTGCTACTATCTTCTTATACGTCAAATAATTTTATACTTTTTAAGGTTGGTTACCACATTCACATTGCTCACGAATGACCCGAATTGCTCATGAATGAATTTGATTATTCACAACCTTCTTTTAGGATAATGAGGGATGGTCAATTATTGTAACATCTCGCATTGAGCGATAGGAAGGATTGGAACAACTTATCCTGATGGACCTACAAGAACTTTCCAGGAGGGTCATCCATCCTTGGATTACCCCAGGTCAAGCATGCTTAACTTGGGAGTTCTTTGCCAACGTACTATTACTTACAGAATTTGAAAATAGGGGCAGCGGTAGAAATTGGTAGGGGATTCCCGAAGACACTTACGCGTCTTCACTTGCCTTGGCCAAAGCTCATGGCTTTCAACTGTAATGCAATAATTCTATCCTCTTGAATGACTGACTCCACACCATGAATTCCGGCTGTAATGCAATAATTCTATTCTCTTGAATGATTGTCTGTCTTTGTGGAGTTTCTGGTGCTACTGCCTTCTTATACGTCAAATAATTTTATACTTTTTAAGGTTGGTTACCACATTCACATTGCTCACGAATGACCCGAATTGCTCATGAATGAATTTGATTATTCACAACCCTCTTTTAGGATAATGAGGGATGGTCAGTTATTGTAACATCTCGCATTGAGCGATAGGAAGGACTGGAACAACTTACCCTGATGGACCTACAAGAACTTTCCAGGAGGGTCATCCATCCTTGGATTACGCCGGGTCAAGCATGCTTAACTTGGGAGTTCTTTGCCAACATACTATTACTTACAGAATTTGAAAATAGGGGCGGCGGTAGAAATTGGTAGGGGATTCCCGAAGACACTTACGCGTCTTCACTTGCCTTGGCCAAAGCTCATGGCTTTCAACTGTAATGCAATAATTCTATCCTCTTGAATGACTGACTCCACACCATGAATTCCGGCTGTAATGCAATAATTCTATTTTCTTGATTGATTGTCTGTCTTTGTGGAGTTTCTGGTGCTACTGCCTTCTTATACGTCAAATAATTTTATACTTTTTAAGGTTGGTTACCACATTCACATTGCTCACGAATGACCCGAATTGCTCATGAATGAATTTGATCATTCACAACCCTCTTTTAGGATAATGAGGGATGGTCAGTTATTGTAACATCTCGCATTGAGCGATAGGAAGGACTTGAACAACTTACCCTGATGGACCTACAAAAACTTTTCAGGAGGGTCATCCATCCTTGGATTACGCAAGGTCAAGCATGCTTAACTTGGGAGTTCTTTGCCAACGTACTATTTCTTATAGAATTTGAAAATAGGGGCGGCGGTAGAAATTGGTAGGGGATTCCCGAAGACACTTACGCGTCTTCACTTGCCTTGGCCAAAGCTCATGGTTTTCAGCTGTAATGCTATAATTCTATCCTCTTGAATGACTGACTCCACACCATGAATTCCGACTGTAATGCAATAATTCTATTCTCTTGAATGATTGTCTGTCTTTGTGGAGTTTCTGGTGCTACTATCTTCTTATACGTCAAATAATTTTATACTTTTTAAGGTTGGTTACCACATTCACATTGCTCACGAATGACCCGAATTGCTCATGAATGAATTTGATTATTCACAACCCTCTTTTAGGATAATGAGGGATGGTCAGTTATTGTAACATCTCGCACTGAGCGATAGGAAAGATTGGAACAACTTATCCTTATGGACCTACAAGAACTTTCCAGGAGGGTCATCCATCCTTGGATTACCCCAGGTCAAGCATGCTAAACTTGGGAGTTCTTTGCCAACGTACTATTACTTACAGAATTTGAAAATAGGGGCGGCGGTAGAAATTGGTAGGGGATTCTCGAAGACACTTACGCGTCTTCACTTGCCTTGGCCAAAGCTCATGGCTTTCAGCTGTAATGCAATAATTCTATCCTCTTGAATGACTGACTCCACACCATGAATTCCGTCTGTAATGCAATAATTCTATTCTCTTGAATGATTGTCTGTCTTTGTGGAGTTTCTGGTGCTACTGCCTTCTTATACGTCAAATAATTTTATACTTTTTAAGGTTGGTTACCACATTCACATTGCTCACGAATGACCCGAATTGCTCATGAATGAATTTGATTATTCACAACCCTCTTTTAGGATAATGAGGGATGGTCAGTTATTGTAACATCTCGCATTGAGCGATAGGAAGGACTGGAACAACTTACCCTGAAGGACCTACAAGAACTTTCCAGGAGGGTCATCCATCCTTGGATTACGCCAGGTCAAGCATGCTTAACTTGGGAGTTCTTTGCCAACGTACTATTACTTACAGAATTTGAAAATAGGGGCGGCGGTAGAAATTGGTAGGGGATTCCCGAAGACACTTACGCGTCTTCACTTGCCTTGGCCAAAGCTCATGGCTTTCAGCTGTAATGCAATAATTCTATCCTCTTGAATGACTGACTCCACACCATGAATTCCGGCTGTAATGCAATAATTCTATTCTCTTGAATGATTGTCTGTCTTTGTGGAGTTTCTGGTGCAACTGCCTTCTCATACGTCAAATAATTTTATACTTTTTAAGGTTGGTTACCACATTCACATTGCTCACGAATGACCCGAATTGCTCATGAATGAATTTGATTATTCACAACCCTCTTTTAGGATAATGAGGGATGGTCAGTTATTGTAACATCTCGCATTGAGCGATAGGAAGGACTGGAACAACTTACCCTGATGGACCTACAAGAACTTTCCAGGAGGGTCATCCATCCTTGGATTACCCCAGGTCAAGCATGCTTAACTTGGGAGTTCTTTGCCAACGTACTATTACTTACAGAATTTGAAAAAAGGGGCGGCGGTAGAAATTGGTAGGGGATTCCCGAAGACACTTACGCGTCTTCACTTGCCTTGGCCAAAGCTCATGGTTTTCAGCTGTAATGCTATAATTCTATCCTCTTGAATGACTGACTCCACACCATGAATTCCGACTGTAATGCAATAATTCTATTCTCTTGAATGATTGTCTGTCTTTGTGGAGTTTCTGGTGCTACTATCTTCTTATACGTCAAATAATTTTATACTTTTTAAGGTTGGTTACCACATTCACATTGCTCACGAATGACCCGAATTGCTCATGAATGAATTTGATTATTCACAACCCTCTTTTAGGATAATGAGGGATGGTCAGTTATTGTAACATCTCGCACTGAGCGATAGGAAAGATTGGAACAACTTATCCTTATGGACCTACAAGAACTTTCCAGGAGGGTCATCCATCCTTGGATTACCCCAGGTCAAGCATGCTAAACTTGGGAGTTCTTTGCCAACGTACTATTACTTACAGAATTTGAAAATAGGGGCGGCGGTAGAAATTGGTAGGGGATTCCCGAAGACACTTACGCGTCCTCACTTGCGTTGGCCAAAGCTCATGGCTTTCAGCTGTAATGCAATAATTCTATCCTCTTGAATGACTGACTCCACACCATGAATTCCGTCTGTAATGCAATAATTCTATTCTCTTGAATGATTGTCTGTCTTTGTGGAGTTTCTGGTGCTACTGCCTTCTTATACGTCAAATAATTTTATACTTTTTAAGGTTGGTTACCACATTCACATTGCTCACGAATGAGCCGAATTGCTCATGAATGAATTTGATTATTCACAACCCTCTTTTAGGATAATGAGGGATGGTCAGTTATTGTAACATCTCGCATTGAGCGATAGGAAGGACTGGAACAACTTACCCTGAAGGACCTACAAGAACTTTCCAGGAGGGTCATCCATCCTTGGATTACGCCAGGTCAAGCATGCTTAACTTGGGAGTTCTTTGCCAACGTACTATTACTTACAGAATTTTAAAATAGGGGCGGCGGTAGAAATTGGTAGGGGATTCCCGAAGACACTTACGCGTCTTCACTTGCCTTGGCCAAAGCTCATGGCTTTCAGCTGTAATGCAATAATTCTATCCTCTTGAATGACTGACTCCACACCATGAATTCTGGCTGTAATGCAATAATTCTATTCTCTTGAATGATTGTCTGTCTTTGTGGAGTTTCTGGTGCAACTGCCTTCTTATACGTCAAATAATTTTATACTTTTTAAGGTTGGTTACCACATTCACATTGCTCACGAATGACCCGAATTGCTCATGAATGAATTTGATCATTCACAACCCTCTTTTAGGATAATGAGGGATGGTCAGTTATTGTAACATCTCGCATTGAGCGATAGGAAGGACTGCAATAACTTATCCTGATGGACCTACAAGAACTTTCCAGGAGGGTCATCCATCCTTGGATTACCCCAGGTCAAGCATGCTTAACTTGGGAGTTCTTTGCCAACGTACTATTACTTACAGAATTTGAAAATAGGGGCGGCGGTAGAAATTGGTAGGGGATTCCCGAAGACACTTACGCGTCTTCACTTGCCTTGGCCAAAGCTCATGGCTTTCAACTGTAATGCAATAATTCTATCCTCTTGAATGACTGACTCCACACCATGAATTCCGGCTGTAATGCAATAATTCTATTCTCTTGAATGATTGTCTGTCTTTGTGGAGTTTCTGGTGCTACTGCCTTCTTATACGTCAAATAATTTTATTCTTTTTAAGGTTGGTTACCACATTCACATTGCTCACGAATGACCCGAATTGCTCATGAATGAATTTGATTATTCACAACCCTCTTTTAGGATAATGAGGGATGGTCAGTTATTGTAACATCTCGCATTGAGCGATAGGAAGGACTGGAACAACTTACCCTGATGGACCTACAAGAACTTTCTAGGAGGGTCATCCATCCTTGGATTACGCCAGGTCAAGCATGCTTAACTTGGGAGTTCTTTGCCAACGTACTATTACTTACAGAATTTTAAAATAGGGGCGGCGGTAGAAATTGGTAGGGGATTCCCGAAGACACTTACGCGTCTTCACTTGCCTTGGCCAAAGCTCATGGCTTTCAGCTGTAATGCAATAATTCTATCCTCTTGAATGACTGACTCCACACCATGAATTCCGGCTGTAATGCAATAATTCTATTCTCTTGAATGATTGTCTGTCTTTGTGGAGTTTCAGGTGCTACTGCCTTCTTATACGTCAAATAATTTTATACTTTTTAAGGTTGGTTACCACATTCACATTGCTCACGAATGACCCGAATTGCTCATGAATGAATTTGATTATTCACAACCCTCTTTTAGGATAATGAGGGATGGTCAATTATTGTAACATCTCGCATTGAGCGATAGGAAGGACTGGAACAACTTACCCTGATGGACCTACAAGAACTTTCCAGGAGGGTCATCCATCCTTGGATTACCCCAGGTCAAGCATGCTTAACTTGGGAGTTCTTTGCCAACGTACTATTACTTACAGAATTTGAAAAAATGGGCGGCGGTAGAAATTGGTATGGGATTCCCGAAGACACTTACGCGTCTTCACTTGCCTTGGCCAAAGCTCATGGCTTTCAGCTGTAATGCAATAATTCTATCCTCTTGAATGACTGACTCCACACCATGGCTTCCGGCTGTAATGCAATAATTCTATTCTCTTGTATGATTGTCTGTCTTTGGGGAGTTTCTAGTGCTACTGCCTTCTTATACGTCAAATAATTTTATACTTTTTAAGGTTGGTTACCACATTCACATTTCTCACGAATGACCCGAATTGCTCATGAATGAATTTGATTATTCACAATCCTCTTTTAGGATAATGAGGGATGGTCAGTTATTGTAACATCTCGCATTGAGCGATAGGAAGGACTGGAACAACTTACCCTGATGGACCTACAAGAACTTTCCAGGAGGGTCATCCATCCTTGGATTACGCCAGGTCAAGCATGCTTAACTTGGGAGTTCTTTGCCAACGTACTATTACTTACAGAATTTGAAAAAAGGGGCGGCGGTAGAAATTGGTAGGGGATTCTCGAAGACACTTACGCGTCTTCACTTGCCTTGGCCAAAGCACATGGCTTTCATCTGTAATGCAATAATTCTATCCTCTTGAATGACTGACTCCACACCATGAATTCCGACTGTAATGCAATAATTCTATTCTCTTGAATGATTGTCTGTCTTTGTGGAGTTTCTGGTGCTACTATCTTCTTATACGTCAAATAATTTTACACTTTTTAAGGTTGGTTACCACATTCACATTGCTCACGAATGACCCGAATTGCTCATGAATGAATTTGATTATTCACAACCCTCTTTTAGGATAATGAGGGATGGTCAGTTATTGTAACATCTCGCATTGTGCGATAGGAAGGATTGGAACAACTTATCCTGATGGACCTACAAGAACTTTCCAGGAGGGTCATCCATCCTTGGATTAGCCCAGGTCAAGCATGCTTAACTTGGGAGTTCTTTGCCAACGTACTATAACTTACAGAATTTGAAAATAGGGGCGGCGATAGAAATTGGTAGGGGATTCCCGAAGACACTTACGCGTCTTCACTTGCCTTGGCCAAAGCTCATGGCTTTCAACTGTAATGCAATAATTCTATCCTCTTGAATGACTGACTCCACACCATGAATTCCGGCTGTAATGCAATAATTCTATTCTCTTGTATGATTGTCTGTCTTTGGGGAGTTTCTGGTGCTACTGCCTTCTTATACGTCAAATAATTTTATACTTTTTAAGGTTGGTTACCACATTCACATTGCTCACGAATGACCCGAATTGCTCATGAATGAATTTGATTATTCACAACCCTCTTTTAGGATAATGAGGGATGGTCAGTTATTGTAACATCTCGCATTGAGCGATAGGAAGGACTGGAACAACTTACCCTGATGGACCTACAAGAACTTTCCAGGAGGGTCATCCATCCTTGGATTACCCCAGGTCAAGCATGCTTAACTTGGGAGTTCTTTGCCAACGTACTATTACTTACAGAATTTGAAAAAATGGGCGTCGGTAGAAATTGGTATGGGATTCCCGAAGACACTTACGCGTCTTCACTTGCCTTGGCCAAAGCTCATGGCTTTCAGCTGTAATGCAATAATTCTATCCTCTTGAATGACTGACTCCACACCATGGCTTCCGGCTGTAATGCAATAATTCTATTCTCTTGAATGATTGTCTGTCTTTGTGGAGTTTCTGGTGCTACTGCCTTCTTATACGTCAAATAATTTTATACTTTTTAAGGTTGGTTACCACATTCACATTGCTCACGAATGACCCGAATTGCTCATGAATGAATTTGATTATTCACAATCCTCTTTTAGGATAATGAGGGATGGTCAGTTATTGTAACATCTCGCATTGAGCGATAGGAAGGATTGGAACAACTTATCCTGATGGACCTACAAGAACTTTCCAGGAGGGTCATCCATCCTTGGATTACCCCTGGTCAAGCATGCTTAACTTGGGAGTTCTTTGCCAACGTACTATGACTTACAGAATTTGAAAATGGGGGCGGCGGTAGAAATTGGTAGGGGATTCCCGAAGACACTTACGCGTCTTCACTTGCCTTTTCCAAAGCTCATGGCTTTCAACTGTAATGCAATAATTCTATCCTCTTGAATGACTGACTCCACACCATGGCTTCCGGCTGTAATGCAATAATTCTATTCTCTTGAATGATTGTCTGTCTTTGTGGAGTTTCTGGTGCTACTGCCTTCTTATACGTCAAATAATTTTATACTTTTTAAGGTTGGTTACCACATTCACATTGCTCACGAATGACCCGAATTGCTCATGAATGAATTTGATTATTCACAACCCCCTTTTAGGATAATGAGGGATGGTCAGTTATTGTAACATCTCGCATCGAGCGATAGGAAGGACTGAAACAACTTACCCTGATGGACCTACAAGAACTTTCCAGGAGGGTCATCCATCCTTTGATTACCCCAGGTCAAGCATGCTTAACTTGGGAGTTCTTTGCCAACGTACTATTACTTACAGAATTTGAAAAAAGGGGCGGCGGTAGAAATTGGTAGGGGATTCTCGAAGACACTTACGCGTCTTCACTTGCCTTGGCCAAAGCTCATGGCTTTCAGCTGTAATGCAATAATACTATCCTCTTGAATGACTGACTCCACACCATGGCTTCCGGCTGTAATGCAATAATTCTATTCTCTTGAATGATTGTCTGTCTTTGTGGAGTTTCTGGTGCTACTGCCTTCTTATACGTCAAATAATTTTATACTTTTTAAGGTTGGTTACCACATTCACATTTCTCACGAATGACCCGAATTGCTCATGAATGAATTTGATTATTCACAATCCTCTTTTAGGATAATGAGGGATGGTCAGTTATTGTAACATCTCGCATTGAGCGATAGGAAGGACTGAAACAACTTACCCTGATGGACCTACAAGAACTTTCCAGGAGGGTCATCCATCCTTGGATTACCCCAGGTCAAGCATGCTTAACTTGGGAGTTCTTTGCCAACGTACTATTACTTACAGAATTTGAAAACAGGGGCGGCGGTAGAAATTGGTAGGGGATTCCCGAAGACACTTACGCGTCTTCACATGCCTTGGCCAAAGCTCATGGCTTTCAACTGTAATGCAATAATTCTATCCTCTTGAATGACTGACTCCACACCATGAATTTCGGCTGTAATGCAATAATTCTATTCTCTTGAATGATTGTCTGTCGTTGTGGAGTTTCTGGTGCTACTGCCTTCTTATACGTCAAATAATTTTATACTTTTTAAGGTTGGTTACCACATTCACATTGCTCACGAATGACCCGAATTGCTCATGAATGAATTTGATTATTCACAACCCTCTTTTAGGATAATGAGGGATGGTCAGTTATTGTAATATCTCGCATTGAGCGATAGGAAGGACTGGAACAACTTACCCTGATGGACCTACAAGAACTTTCCAGGAGGGTCATCCATCCTTGGATTACGCCAGGTCAAGCATGCTTAACTTGGGAGTTCTTTGCCAACGTACTATTACTTACAGAATTTGAAAATAGGGGCGGCGGTAGAAATTGGTAGGGGATTCCCGAACACACTTACGCGTCTTCACTTGCCTTGGCCAAAGCTCATGGCTTTCAGCTGTAATGCAATAATTCTATCCTCTTGAATGACTGACTCCACACCATGAATTCCGGCTGTAATGCAATAATTCTATTCTCTTGAATGATTGTCTGTCTTTGTGGAGTTTCTGGTGCTACTGCCTTCTTATACGTCAAATAATTTTATACTTTTTAAGGTTGGTTACCACATTCACATTGCTCACGAATGACCCGAATTGCTCATGAATGAATTTGATTATTCACAACCCTCTTTTAGGATAATGAGGGATGGTCAGTTATTGTAACATCTCGCATTGAGCGATAGGAAGGACTGGAACAACTTACCCTGATGGACCTACAAGAACTTTCCAGGATGGTCATCCATCCTTGGATTACCCCAGGTCAAGCATGCTTAACTTGGGAGTTCTTTGCCAACGTACTATTACTTACAGAATTTGAAAATAGGGGCGGCGGTAGAAATTGGTAGGGGATTCCCGAACACACTTACGCGTCTTCACTTGCCTTGGCCAAAGCTCATGGCTTTCAGCTGTAATGCAATAATTCTATCCTCTTGAATGACTGACTCCACACCATGAATTCCGGCTGTAATGCAATAATTCTATTCTCTTGAATGATTGTCTGTCTTTGTGGAGTTTCTGGTGCTACTGCCTTCTTATACGTCAAATAATTTTATACTTTTTAAGGTTGGTTACCACATTCACATTGCTCACGAATTACCCGAATTGCTCATGAATGAATTTGATTATTCACAACCCTCTTTTAGGATAATGAGGGATGGTCAGTTATTGTAATATCTCGCATTGAGCGATAGGAAGGACTGGAACAACTTACCCTGATGGACCTACAAGAACTTTCCAGGAGGGTCATCCATCCTTGGATTACCCCAGGTCAAGCATGCTTAACTTGGGAGTTCTTTGCCAACGTACTATGACTTACAGAATTTGAAAATAGGGGCGGCGGTAGAAATTGGTAGGGGATTCCCGAAGACACTTACGCGTCTTCACTTGCCTTTGCCAAAGCTCATGGCTTTCAGCTGTAATGCAATAATTCTATCCTCTTGAATGACTGACTCCACACCATGGCTTCCGGCTGTAATGCAATAATTCTATTCTCTTGTATGATTGTCTATCTTTGGGGAGTTTCTGGTGCTACAGCCTTCTTATACGTCAAATAATTTTATACTTTTTAAGGTTGGTTACCACATTCACATTTCTCACGAATGACCCGAATTGCTCATGAATGAATTTGATTATTCACAATCCTCTTTTAGGATAATGAGGGATGGTCAGTTATTGTAACATCTCGCATTGAGCGATAGGAAGGACTGGAACAACTTACCCTGATGGACCTACAAGAACTTTCCAGGAGGGTCATCCATCCTTGGATTACCCCAGGTCAAGCATGCTTAACTTGGGAGTTCTTTGCCAACGTACTATTACTTACAGAATTTGAAAAAATGGGCGGCGGTAGAAATTGGTATGGGATTCCCGAAGACACTTACGTGTCTTCACTTGCCTTGGCCAAAGCTCATGGCTTTCAGCTGTAATGCAATAATTCTATCCTCTTGAATGACTGACTCCACACATGGCTTCCGGCTGTAATGCAATAATTCTATTCTCTTGTATGATTGTCTGTCTTCGGAGAGTTTCTGGTGCTACTGCCTTCTTATACGTCAAATAATTTTATACTTTTTAAGGTTGGTTACCACATTCACATTTCTCACGAATGACCCGAATTGCTCATGAATGAATTTGATTATTCACAATCCTCTTTTAGGATAATGAGGGATGGTCAGTTATTGTAACATCTCGCATTGAGCGATAGGAAGGACTGGAACAACTTACCCTGATGGACCTACAAGAACTTTCCAGGAGGGTCATCCATCCTTGGATTACGCCAGGTCAAGCATGCTTAACTTGGGAGTTCTTTGCCAACGTACTATTACTTACAGAATTTGAAAAAATGGGCGGCGGTAGAAATTTGTAGGGGATTCCCGAAGACACTTACGCGTCTTCACTTGCCTTGGCCAAAGCTCATGGCTTTCAGCTGTAATGCAATAATTCTATCCTCTTGAATGACTGACTCCACACCATGAATTCCGGCTGTAATGCAATAATTCTATTCTCTTGAATGATTGTCTGTCTTTGTGGAGTTTCTGGTGCTACTGCCTTCTTATACGTCAAATAATTTTATACTTTTTAAGGTTGGTTACCACATTCACATTGCTCACGAATGACCCGAATTGCTCATGAATGAATTTGATTATTCACAACCCTCTTTTAGGATAATGAGGGATGGTCAGTTATTGTAACATCTCGCATTGAGCGATAGGAAGGACTGGAACAACTTACCCTGATGGACCTACAAGAACTTTCCAGGATGGTCATCCATCCTTGGATTACCCCAGGTCAAGCATGCTTAACTTGGGAGTTCTTTGCCAACGTACTATGACTTACAGAATTTGAAAATAGGGGCGGCGGTAGAAATTGGTAGGGGATTCCCGAAGACACTTACGCGTCTTCACTTGCCTTTGCCAAAGCTCATGGCTTTCAGCTGTAATGCAATAATTCTATCCTCTTGAATGACTGACTCCACACCATGGCTTCCGGCTGTAATGCAATAATTCTATTCTCTTGTATAATTGTCTGTCTTTGGGGAGTTTCTGGTGCTACTGCCTTCTTATACGTCAAATAATTTTATACTTTTTAAGGTTGGTTACCACATTCACATTTCTCACGAATGACCCGAATTGCTCATGAATGAATTTGATTATTCACAATCCTCTTTTAGGATAATGAGGGATGGTCAGTTATTGTAACATCTCGCATTGAGCGATAGGAAGGACTGGAACAACTTACCCTGATGGACCTACAAGAACTTTCCAGGAGGGTCATCCATCCTTGGATTACCCCAGGTCAAGCATGCTTAACTTGGGAGTTCTTTGCCAACGTACTATTACTTACAGAATTTGAAAAAATGGGCGGCGGTAGAAATTGGTATGGGATTCCCGAAGACACTTACGTGTCTTCACTTGCCTTGGCCAAAGCTCATGGCTTTCAGCTGTAATGCAATAATTCTATCCTCTTGAATGACTGACTCCACACATGGCTTCCGGCTGTAATGCAATAATTCTATTCTCTTGTATGATTGTCTGTCTTCGGAGAGTTTCTGGTGCTACTGCCTTCTTATACGTCAAATAATTTTATACTTTTTAAGGTTGGTTACCACATTCACATTTCTCACGAATGACCCGAATTGCTCATGAATGAATTTGATTATTCACAATCCTCTTTTAGGATAATGAGGGATGGTCAGTTATTGTAACATCTCGCATTGAGCGATAGGAAGGACTGGAACAACTTACCCTGATGGACCTACAAGAACTTTCCAGGAGGGTCATCCATCCTTGGATTACGCCAGGTCAAGCATGCTTAACTTGGGAGTTCTTTGCCAACGTACTATTACTTACAGAATTTGAAAAAATGGGCGGCGGTAGAAATTGGTAGGGGATTCCCGAACACACTTACGCGTCTTCACTTGCCTTGGCCAAAGCTCATGGCTTTCAGCTGTAATGCAATAATTCTATCCTCTTGAATGACTCACTCCACACCATGAATTCCGGCTGTAATGCAATAATTCTATTCTCTTGAATGATTGTCTGTCTTTGTGGAGTTTCTGGTGCTACTGCCTTCTTATACGTCAAATAATTTTATACTTTTTAAGGTTGGTTACCACATTCACATTGCTCACGAATGACCCGAATTGCTCATGAATGAATTTGATTATTCACAACCCTCTTTTAGGATAATGAGGGATGGTCAGTTATTGTAATTTCTCGCATTGAGCGATAGGAAGGACTGGAACAACTTACCCTGATGGACCTACAAGAACTTTCCAGGAGGGTCATCCATCCTCGGATTACCCCAGGTCAAGCATGCTTAACTTGGGAGTTCTTTGCCAACGTACTATGACTTACAGAATTTGAAAATAGGGGCGGCGGTAGAAATTGGTAGGGGATTCCCGAAGACACTTACGCGTCTTCACTTGCCTTTGCCAAAGCTCATGGCTTTCAGCTGTAATGCAATAATTCTATCCTCTTGAATGACTGACTCCACACCATGGCTTCCGGCTGTAATGCAATAATTCTATTCTCTTGTATAATTGTCTGTCTTTGGGGAGTTTCTGGTGCTACTGCCTTCTTATACGTCAAATAATTTTATACTTTTTAAGGTTGGTTACCACATTCACATTTCTCACGAATGACCCGAATTGCTCATGAATGAATTTGATTATTCACAATCCTCTTTTAGGATAATGAGGGATGGTCAGTTATTGTAACATCTCGCATTGAGCGATAGGAAGGACTGGAACAACTTACCCTGATGGACCTACAAGAACTTTCCAGGAGGGTCATCCATCCTTGGATTACCCCAGGTCAAGCATGCTTAACTTGGGAGTTCATTGGCAACGTACTATTACTTACAGAATTTGAAAAAAGGGGCGGCGGTAGAAATTGGTAGGGGATTCCCGAACACACTTACGCGTCTTCACTTGCCTTGGCCAAAGCTCATGGCTTTCAGCTGTAATGCAATAATTCTATCCTCTTGAATGACTGACTCCACACCATGAATTCCGGCTGTAATGCAATAATTCTATTCTCTTGAATGATTGTCTGTCTTTGTGGAGTTTCTGGTGCTACTGCCTTCTTATACGTCAAATAATTTTATACTTTTTAAGGTTGGTTACCACATTCACATTGCTCACGAATGACCCGAATTGCTCATGAATGAATTTGATTATTCACAATCCTCTTTTAGGATAATGAGGGATGGTCAGTTATTGTAACATCTCGCATTGAGCGATAGGAAGGACTGGAACAACTTACCCTGATGGACCTACAAGAACTTTCCAGGAGGGTCATCCATCCTTGGATTACGCCAGGTCAAGCATGCTTAACTTGGGAGTTCTTTGCCAACGTACTATTACTTACAGAATTTGAAAAAATGGGCGGCGGTAGAAATTGGTATGGGATTCCCGAAGACACTTACGCGTCTTCACTTTCCTTGGCCAAAGCTCATGGCTTTCAGCTGTAATGCAATAATTCTATCCTCTTGAATGACTGACTCCACACCATGGCTTCCGGCTGTAATGCAATAATTCTATTCTCTTGTATGATTGTCTGTCTTTGGGGAGTTTCTGGTGCTACTGCCTTCTTATACGACAAATAATTTTATACTTTTTAAGGTTGGTTACCACATTCACATTTCTCACGAATGACCCGAATTGCTCATGAATGAATTTGATTATTCACAATCCTCTTTTAGGATAATGAGGGATGGTCAGTTATTGTAACATCTCGCATTGAGCGATAGGAAGGACTGGAACAACTTACCCTGATGGACCTACAAGAACTTTCCAGGAGGGTCATCCATCCTTGGATTACGCCAGGTCAAGCATGCTTAACTTGGGAGTTCTTTGCCAACGTACTATTACTTACAGAATTTGAAAAAAGGGGCGGCGGTAGAAATTGGTAGGGGATTCTCGAAGACACTTACGCGTCTTCACTTGCCTTGGCCAAAGCTCATGGCTTTCATCTGTAATGCAATAATTCTATCCTCTTGAATGACTGACTCCACACCATGAATTCCGACTGTAATGCAATAATTCTATTCTCTTGAATGATTGTCTGTCTTTGTGGAGTTTCTGGCGCTACTATCTTCTTATACGTCAAATAATTTTATACATTTTAAGGTTGGTTACCACATTCACATTGCTCACGAATGACCCGAATTGCTCATGAATGAATTTGATTATTCACAACCCTCTTTTAGGATAATGAGGGATGGTCAGTTATTGTAACATCTCGCATTGTGCGATAGGAAGGATTGGAACAACTTATCCTGATGGACCTACAAGAACTTTCCAGAAGGGTCATCCATCCTTGGATTACCCCAGGTCAAGCATGCTTAACTTGGGAGTTCTTTGCCAACGTACTATGACTTACAGAATTTGAAAATAGGGGCGGCGTTAGAAATTGGTAGGGGATTCCCGAAGACACTTACGCGTCTTCACTTGCCTTGGCCAAAGCTCATGGCTTTCAACTGTAATGCAATAATTCTATCCTCTTGAATGACTGACTCCACACCATGAATTCCGGCTGTAATGCAATAATTCTATTCTCTTGTATGATTGTCTGTCTTTGGGGAGTTTCTGGTGCTACTGCCTTCTTATACGTCAAATAATTTTATACTTTTTAAGGTTGGTTACCACATTCACATTTCTCACGAATGACCCGAATTGCTCATGAATGAATTTGATTATTCACAACCCTCTTTTAGGATAATTAGGGATGGTCAGTTATTGTAACATCTCGCATTGAGCGATAGGAAGGACTGGAACAACTTACCCTGATGGACCTACAAGAACTTTTCAGGAGGGTCATCCATCCTTGGATTACGCCAGGTCAAGCATGCTTAACTTGGGAGTTCATTGCCAACGTACTATTACTTACAGAATTTGAAAAAAGGGGCGGCGGTAGAAATTGGTAGGGGATTCCCGATGACACTTACGCATCTTCACTTGCCTTGGCCAAAGCTCATGGCTTTCAGCTGTAATGCAATAATTCTATCCCCTTGAATGACTGACTCCACACCATGAATTCCGGCTGTAATGCAATAATTCTATTCTCTTGAATGATTGTCTGTCTTTGTGGAGTTTCTGGTGCTACTGCCTTCTTATACGTCAAATAATTTTATACTTTTTAAGGTTGGTTACCACATTCACATTGCTCACGAATGACCCGAATTGCTCATGAATGAATTTGATTATTCACAACCCTCTTTTAGGATAATGAGGGATGGTCAGTTATTGTAACATCTCGCATTGAGCGATAGGAAGGACTGGAACAACTTACCCTGATGGACCTACAAGAACATTCCAGGAGGGTCATCCATCCTTGGATTACCCCAGGTCAAGCATGCTAAACTTGGGAGTTCTTTGCCAACGTACTATTACTTACAGAATTTGAAAAAAGGGGCGGCGGTAGAAATTGGTAGGGGATTCCCGAAGACACTTACGCGTCTTCACTTGCCTTGGCCAAAGCTCATGGCTTTCAGCTGTAATGCAATAATTCTATCCTCTTGAATGACTGACTCCACACCATGGCTTCCGGCTGTAATGCAATAATTCTATTCTCTTGAATGATTGTCTGTCTTTGTGGAGTTTCTGGTGCTACTGCCTTCTTATACGTCAAATAATTTTATACTTTTTAAGGTTGGTTACCACATTCACATTGCTCACGAATGACCCGAATTGCTCATGAATGAATTTGATTATTCACAATCCTCTTTTAGGATAATGAGGGATGGTCAGTTATTGTAACATCTCGCATTGAGCGATAGGAAGGACTGGAACAACTTACCCTGATGGACCTACAAGAACTTTCCAGGAGGGTCATCCATCCTCGGATTACCCCAGGTCAAGCATGCTTAACTTGGGAGTTCTTTGCCAACGTACTATGACTTACAGAATTTGAAAATAGGGGCGGCGGTAGAAATTGGTAGGGGATTCCCGAAGACACTTACGCGTCTTCACTTGCCTTTGCCAAAGCTCATGGCTTTCAGCTGTAATGCAATAATTCTATCCTCTTGAATGACTGACTCCACACCATGGCTTCCGGCTGTAATGCAATAATTCTATTCTCTTGTATAATTGTCTGTCTTTGGGGAGTTTCTGGTGCTACTGCCTTCTTATACGTCAAATAATTTTATACTTTTTAAGGTTGGTTACCACATTCACATTTCTCACGAATGACCCGAATTGCTCATGAATGAATTTGATTATTCACAATCCTCTTTTAGGATAATGAGGGATGGTCAGTTATTGTAACATCTCGCATTGAGCGATAGGAAGGACTGGAACAACTTACCCTGATGGACCTACAAGAACTTTCCAGGAGGGTCATCCATCCTTGGATTACCCCAGGTCAAGCATGCTTAACTTGGGAGTTCATTGGCAACGTACTATTACTTACAGAATTTGAAAAAAGGGGCGGCGGTAGAAATTGGTAGGGGATTCCCGAACACACTTACGCGTCTTCACTTGCCTTGGCCAAAGCTCATGGCTTTCAGCTGTAATGCAATAATTCTATCCTCTTGAATGACTGACTCCACACCATGAATTCCGGCTGTAATGCAATAATTCTATTCTCTTGAATGATTGTCTGTCTTTGTGGAGTTTCTGGTGCTACTGCCTTCTTATACGTCAAATAATTTTATACTTTTTAAGGTTGGTTACCACATTCACATTGCTCACGAATGACCCGAATTGCTCATGAATGAATTTGATTATTCACAATCCTCTTTTAGGATAATGAGGGATGGTCAGTTATTGTAACATCTCGCATTGAGCGATAGGAAGGACTGGAACAACTTACCCTGATGGACCTACAAGAACTTTCCAGGAGGGTCATCCATCCTTGGATTACGCCAGGTCAAGCATGCTTAACTTGGGAGTTCTTTGCCAACGTACTATTACTTACAGAATTTGAAAAAATGGGCGGCGGTAGAAATTGGTATGGGATTCCCGAAGACACTTACGCGTCTTCACTTTCCTTGGCCAAAGCTCATGGCTTTCAGCTGTAATGCAATAATTCTATCCTCTTGAATGACTGACTCCACACCATGGCTTCCGGCTGTAATGCAATAATTCTATTCTCTTGTATGATTGTCTGTCTTTGGGGAGTTTCTGGTGCTACTGCCTTCTTATACGACAAATAATTTTATACTTTTTAAGGTTGGTTACCACATTCACATTTCTCACGAATGACCCGAATTGCTCATGAATGAATTTGATTATTCACAATCCTCTTTTAGGATAATGAGGGATGGTCAGTTATTGTAACATCTCGCATTGAGCGATAGGAAGGACTGGAACAACTTACCCTGATGGACCTACAAGAACTTTCCAGGAGGGTCATCCATCCTTGGATTACGCCAGGTCAAGCATGCTTAACTTGGGAGTTCTTTGCCAACGTACTATTACTTACAGAATTTGAAAAAAGGGGCGGCGGTAGAAATTGGTAGGGGATTCTCGAAGACACTTACGCGTCTTCACTTGCCTTGGCCAAAGCTCATGGCTTTCATCTGTAATGCAATAATTCTATCCTCTTGAATGACTGACTCCACACCATGAATTCCGACTGTAATGCAATAATTCTATTCTCTTGAATGATTGTCTGTCTTTGTGGAGTTTCTGGCGCTACTATCTTCTTATACGTCAAATAATTTTATACATTTTAAGGTTGGTTACCACATTCACATTGCTCACGAATGACCCGAATTGCTCATGAATGAATTTGATTATTCACAACCCTCTTTTAGGATAATGAGGGATGGTCAGTTATTGTAACATCTCGCATTGTGCGATAGGAAGGATTGGAACAACTTATCCTGATGGACCTACAAGAACTTTCCAGAAGGGTCATCCATCCTTGGATTACCCCAGGTCAAGCATGCTTAACTTGGGAGTTCTTTGCCAACGTACTATGACTTACAGAATTTGAAAATAGGGGCGGCGTTAGAAATTGGTAGGGGATTCCCGAAGACACTTACGCGTCTTCACTTGCCTTGGCCAAAGCTCATGGCTTTCAACTGTAATGCAATAATTCTATCCTCTTGAATGACTGACTCCACACCATGAATTCCGGCTGTAATGCAATAATTCTATTCTCTTGTATGATTGTCTGTCTTTGGGGAGTTTCTGGTGCTACTGCCTTCTTATACGTCAAATAATTTTATACTTTTTAAGGTTGGTTACCACATTCACATTTCTCACGAATGACCCGAATTGCTCATGAATGAATTTGATTATTCACAACCCTCTTTTAGGATAATTAGGGATGGTCAGTTATTGTAACATCTCGCATTGAGCGATAGGAAGGACTGGAACAACTTACCCTGATGGACCTACAAGAACTTTTCAGGAGGGTCATCCATCCTTGGATTACGCCAGGTCAAGCATGCTTAACTTGGGAGTTCATTGCCAACGTACTATTACTTACAGAATTTGAAAAAAGGGGCGGCGGTAGAAATTGGTAGGGGATTCCCGATGACACTTACGCATCTTCACTTGCCTTGGCCAAAGCTCATGGCTTTCAGCTGTAATGCAATAATTCTATCCCCTTGAATGACTGACTCCACACCATGAATTCCGGCTGTAATGCAATAATTCTATTCTCTTGAATGATTGTCTGTCTTTGTGGAGTTTCTGGTGCTACTGCCTTCTTATACGTCAAATAATTTTATACTTTTTAAGGTTGGTTACCACATTCACATTGCTCACGAATGACCCGAATTGCTCATGAATGAATTTGATTATTCGCAACCCTCTTTTAGGATAATGAGGGATGGTCAGTTATTGTAACATCTCGCATTGAGCGATAGGAAGGACTGGAACAACTTACCCTGATGGACCTACAAGAACATTCCAGGAGGGTCATCCATCCTTGGATTACCCCAGGTCAAGCATGCTAAACTTGGGAGTTCTTTGCCAACGTACTATTACTTACAGAATTTGAAAAAAGGGGCGGCGGTAGAAATTGGTAGGGGATTCCCGAAGACACTTACGCGTCTTCACTTGCCTTGGCCAAAGCTCATGGCTTTCAGCTGTAATGCAATAATTCTATCCTCTTGAATGACTGACTCCACACCATGGCTTCCGGCTGTAATGCAATAATTCTATTCTCTTGAATGATTGTCTGTCTTTGTGGAGTTTCTGGTGCTACTGCCTTCTTATACGTCAAATAATTTTATACTTTTTAAGGTTGGTTACCACATTCACATTGCTCACGAATGACCCGAATTGCTCATGAATGAATTTGATTATTCACAATCCTCTTTTAGGATAATGAGGGATGGTCAGTTATTGTAACATCTCGCATTGAGCGATAGGAAGGACTGGAACAACTTACCCTGATGGACCTACAAGAACTTTCCAGGAGGGTCATCCATCCTCGGATTACCCCAGGTCAAGCATGCTTAACTTGGGAGTTCTTTGCCAACGTACTATGACTTACAGAATTTGAAAATAGGGGCGGCGGTAGAAATTGGTAGGGGATTCCCGAAGACACTTACGCGTCTTCACTTGCCTTTGCCAAAGCTCATGGCTTTCAGCTGTAATGCAATAATTCTATCCTCTTGAATGACTGACTCCACACCATGGCTTCCGGCTGTAATGCAATAATTCTATTCTCTTGTATAATTATCTATCTTTGGGGAGTTTCTGGTGCTACTGCCTTCTTATACGTCAAATAATTTTATACTTTTTAAGGTTGGTTACCACATTCACATTTCTCACGAATGACCCGAATTGCTCATGAATGAATTTGATTATTCACAATCCTCTTTTAGGATAATGAGGGATGGTCAGTTATTGTAACATCTCGCATTGAGCGATAGGAAGGACTGGAACAACTTACCCTGATGGACCTACAAGAACTTTCCAGGAGGGTCATCCATCCTTGGATTACCCCAGGTCAAGCATGCTTAACTTGGGAGTTCTTTGCCAACGTACTATTACTTACAGAATTTGAAAAAATGGGCGGCGGTAGAAATTGGTAGGGGATTCCCGAACACACTTACGCGTCTTCACTTGCCTTGGCCAAAGCTCATGGCTTTCAGCTGTAATGCAATAATTCTATCCTCTTGAATGACTGACTCCACACCATGAATTCCGGCTGTAATGCAATAATTCTATTCTCTTGAATGATTGTCTGTCTTTGTGGAGTTTCTGGTGCTACTGCCTTCTTATACGTCAAATAATTTTATACTTTTTAAGGTTGGTTACCACATTCACATTGCTCACGAATGACCCGAATTGCTCATGAATGAATTTGATTATTCACAATCCTCTTTTAGGATAATGAGGGATGGTCAGTTATTGTAACATCTCGCATTGAGCGATAGGAAGGACTGGAACAACTTACCCTGATGGACCTACAAGAACTTTCCAGGAGGGTCATCCATCCTTGGATTACGCCAGGTCAAGCATGCTTAACTTGGGAGTTCTTTGCCAACGTACTATTACTTACAGAATTTGAAAAAATGGGCGGCGGTAGAAATTGGTATGGGATTCCCGAAGACACTTACGCGTCTTCACTTGCCTTGGCCAAAGCTCATGGCTTTCAGCTGTAATGCAATAATTCTATCCTCTTGAATGACTGACTCCACACCATGGCTTCCGGCTGTAATGCAATAATTCTATTCTCTTGTATGATTGTCTGTCTTTGGGGAGTTTCTGGTGCTACTGCCTTCTTATACGACAAATAATTTTATACTTTTTAAGGTTGGTTACCACATTCACATTTCTCACGAATGACCCGAATTGCTCATGAATGAATTTGATTATTCACAATCCTCTTTTAGGATAATGAGGGATGGTCAGTTATTGTAACATCTCGCATTGAGCGATAGGAAGGACTGGAACAACTTACCCTGATGGACCTACAAGAACTTTCCAGGAGGGTCATCCATCCTTGGATTACGCCAGGTCAAGCATGCTTAACTTGGGAGTTCTTTGCCAACGTACTATTACTTACAGAATTTGAAAAAAGGGGCGGCGGTAGAAATTGGTAGGGGATTCTCGAAGACACTTACGCGTCTTCACTTGCCTTGGCCAAAGCTCATGGCTTTCATCTGTAATGCAATAATTCTATCCTCTTGAATGACTGACTCCACACCATGAATTCCGACTGTAATGCAATAATTCTATTCTCTTGAATGATTGTCTTTCTTTGTGGAGTTTCTGGTGCTACTATCTTCTTATACGTCAAATAATTTTATACATTTTAAGGTTGGTTACCACATTCACATTGCTCACGAATGACCCGAATTGCTCATGAATGAATTTGATTATTCACAACCCTCTTTTAGGATAATGAGGGATGGTCAGTTATTGTAACATCTCGCATTGTGCGATAGGAAGGATTGGAACAACTTATCCTGATGGACCTACAAGAACTTTCCAGAAGGGTCATCCATCCTTGGATTACCCCAGGTCAAGCATGCTTAACTTGGGAGTTCTTTGCCAACGTACTATGACTTACAGAATTTGAAAATAGGGGCGGCGTTAGAAATTGGTAGGGGATTCCCGAAGACACTTACGCGTCTTCACTTGCCTTGGCCAAAGCTCATGGCTTTCAACTGTAATGCAATAATTCTATCCTCTTGAATGACTGACTCCACACCATGAATTCCGGCTGTAATGCAATAATTCTATTCTCTTGTATGATTGTCTGTCTTTGGGGAGTTTCTGGTGCTACTGCCTTCTTATACGTCAAATAATTTTATACTTTTTAAGGTTGGTTACCACATTCACATTTCTCACGAATGACCCGAATTGCTCATGAATGAATTTGATTATTCACAACCCTCTTTTAGGATAATTAGGGATGGTCAGTTATTGTAACATCTCGCATTGAGCGATAGGAAGGACTGGAACAACTTACCCTTATGGACCTACAAGAACTTTTCAGGAGGGTCATCCATCCTTGGATTACGCCAGGTCAAGCATGCTTAACTTGGGAGTTCATTGCCAACGTACTATTACTTACAGAATTTGAAAAAAGGGGCGGCGGTAGAAATTGGTAGGGGATTCCCGATGACACTTACGCATCTTCACTTGCCTTGGCCAAAGCTCATGGCTTTCAGCTGTAATGCAATAATTCTATCCCCTTGAATGACTGACTCCACACCATGAATTCCGGCTGTAATGCAATAATTCTATTCTCTTGAATGATTGTCTGTCTTTGTGGAGTTTCTGGTGCTACTGCCTTCTTATACGTCAAATAATTTTATACTTTTTAAGGTTGGTTACCACATTCACATTGCTCACGAATGACCCGAATTGCTCATGAATGAATTTGATTATTCACAACCCTCTTTTAGGATAATGAGGGATGGTCAGTTATTGTAACATCTCGCATTGAGCGATAGGAAGGACTGGAACAACTTACCCTGATGGACCTACAAGAACATTCCAGGAGGGTCATCCATCCTTGGATTACCCCAGGTCAAGCATGCTAAACTTGGGAGTTCTTTGCCAACGTACTATTACTTACAGAATTTGAAAAAAGGGGCGGCGGTAGAAATTGGTAGGGGATTCCCGAAGACACTTACGCGTCTTCACTTGCCTTGGCCAAAGCTCATGGCTTTCAGCTGTAATGCAATAATTCTATCCTCTTGAATGACTGACTCCACACCATGGCTTCCGGCTGTAATGCAATAATTCTATTCTCTTGAATGATTGTCTGTCTTTGTGGAGTTTCTGGTGCTACTGCCTTCTTATACGTCAAATAATTTTATACTTTTTAAGGTTGGTTACCACATTCACATTGCTCACGAATGACCCGAATTGCTCATGAATGAATTTGATTATTCACAATCCTCTTTTAGGATAATGAGGGATGGTCAGTTATTGTAACATCTCGCATTGAGCGATAGGAAGGACTGGAACAACTTACCCTGATGGACCTTCAAGAACTTTCCAGGAGGGTCATCTATCCTTGGATTACGCCAGGTCAAGCATGCTTAACTTGGGAGTTCTTCGCCAACGTACTATTACTTACAGAATTTGAAAATAGGGGCGGCGGTAGAAATTGGTAGGGGATTCCCGAAGACACTTACGCGTCTTCACTTGCCTTGGCCAAAGCTCAAGGCTTTCAGCTGTAATGCAATAATTCTATCCTCTTGAATGACTGACTCCACACCATGGCTTCCGGCTGTAATGCAATAATTCTATTCTCTTGAATGATTGTCTGTCTTTGTGGAGTTTCTGGTGCTACTGCCTTCTTATACGTCAAATAATTTTATACTTTTTAAGGTTGGTTACCACATTCACATTGCTCACGAATGACCCGAATTGCTCATGAATGAATTTGATTATTCACAACCCTCTTTTAGGATAATGAGGGATGGTCAGTTATTGTAACATCTCGCATTGAGCGATAGGAAGGACTGAAACAACTTACCCTGATGGACCTACAAGAACTTTCCAGGAGGGTCATCCATCCTTTGATTACCCTAGGTCAAGCATGCTTAACTTGGGAGTTCTTTGCCAACGTACTATTACTTACAGAATTTGAAAAAAGGGGCGGCGGTAGAAATTGGTAGGGGATTCTCGAAGACACTTACGCGTCTTCACTTGCCTTGGCCAAAGCTCATGGCTTTCAGCTGTAATGCAATAATTCTATCCTCTTGAATGACTGACTCCACACCATGGCTTCCGGCTGTAATGCAATAATTCTATTCTCTTGAATGATTGTCTGTCTTTGTGGAGTTTCTGGTGCTACTGCCTTCTTATACGTCAAATAATTTTATACTTTTTATGGTTGGTTACCACATTCACATTGCTCACGAATGACCCGAATTGCTCATGAATGAATTTGATTATTCACAATCCTCTTTTAGGATAATGAGGGATGGTCAGTTATTGTAACATCTCGCATTGAGCGATAGGAAGGACTGAAACAACTTACCCTGATGGACCTACAAGAACTTTCCAGGAGGGTCATCCATCCTTGGATTACCCCAGGTCAAGCATGCTTAACTTGGGAGTTCTTTGCCAACGTACTATTACTTACAGAATTTGAAAATAGGGGCGGCGGTAGAAATTGGTAGGGGATTCCCGAAGACACTTACGCGTCTTCACATGCCTTGGCCAAAGCTCATGGCTTTCAACTGTAATGCAATAATTCTATCCTCTTGAATGACTGACAACACACCATGAATTCCGGCTGTAATGCAATAATTCTATTCTCCTGAATGATTGTCTGTTTTTGTGAAGTTTCTGGTGCTACTGCCTTCTTATACGTCAAATAATTTTATACTTTTTAAGGTTGGTTACCACATTCACATTGCTCACGAATGACCCGAATTGCTCATGAATGAATTTGATTATTCACAACCCTCTTTTAGGATAATGAGGGATGGTCAGTTATTGTAATATCTCGCATTGAGCGATAGGAAGGACTGGAACAACTTACCCTGATGGACCTACAAGAACTTTCCAGGAGGGTCATCCATCCTTCGATTATGCCAGGTCAAGCATGCTTAACTTGGGAGTTCTTTGCCAACGTACTATTACTTACAGAATTTGAAAATAGGGGCGGCGGTAGAAATTGGTAGGGGATTCCCGAACACACTTACGCGTCTTAACTTGCCTTGGCCAAAGCTCATGGCTTTCAGCTGTAATGCAATAATTCTATCCTCTTGAATGACTGACTCCACACCATGAATTCCGGCTGTAATGCAATAATTCTATTCTCTTGAATGATTGTCTGTCTTTGTGGAGTTTCTGGTGCTACTGCCTTCTTATACGTCAAATAATTTTATACTTTTTAAGGTTGGTTACCACATTCACATTGCTCACGAATGACCCGAATTGCTCATGAATGAATTTGATTATTCACAACCCTCTTTTAGGATAATGAGGGATGGTCAGTTATTGTAACATCTCGCATTGAGCGATAGGAAGGACTGGAACAACTTACCCTGATGGACCTACAAGAACTTTCCAGGATGGTCATCCATCCTTGGATTACCCCAGGTCAAGCATGCTTAACTTGGGAGTTCTTTGCCAACGTACTATTACTTACAGAATTTGAAAATAGGGGCGGCGGTAGAAATTGGTAGGGGATTCCCGAACACACTTACGCGTCTTCACTTGCCTTGGCCAAAGCTCATGGCTTTCAGCTGTAATGCAATAATTCTATCCTCTTGAATGACTGACTCCACACCATGAATTCCGGCTGTAATGCAATAATTCTATTCTCTTGAATGATTGTCTGTCTTTGTGGAGTTTCTGGTGCTACTGCCTTCTTATACGTCAAATAATTTTATACTTTTTAAGGTTGGTTACCACATTCACATTGCTCACGAATGACCCGAATTGCTCATGAATGAATTTGATTATTCACAACCCTCTTTTAGGATAATGAGGGATGGTCAGTTATTGTAATATCTCGCATTGAGCGATAGGAAGGACTGGAACAACTTACCCTGATGGACCTACAAGAACTTTCCAGGAGGGTCATCCATCCTTGGATTACCCCAGGTCAAGCATGCTTAACTTGGGAGTTCTTTGCCAACGTACTATTACTTACAGAATTTGAAAATAGGGGCGGCGGTAGAAATTGGTAGGGGATTCCCGAAGACACTTACGCGTCTTCACATGCCTTGGCCAAAGCTCATGGCTTTCAACTGTAATGCAATAATTCTATCCTCTTGAATGACTGACTCCACACCATGAATTTCGGCTGTAATGCAATAATTCTATTCTCTTGAATGATTGTCTGTCGTTGTGGAGTTTCTGGTGCTACTGCCTTCTTATACGTCAAATAATTTTATACTTTTTAAGGTTGGTTACCACATTCACATTGCTCACGAATGACCCGAATTGCTCATGAATGAATTTGATTATTCACAACCCTCTTTTAGGATAATGAGGGATGGTCAGTTATTGTAATATCTCGCATTGAGCGATAGGAAGGACTGGAACAACTTACCCTGATGGACCTACAAGAACTTTCCAGGAGGGTCATCCATCCTTGGATTACCCCAGGTCAAGCATGCTTAACTTGGGAGTTCTTTGCCAACGTACTATTACTTACAGAATTTGAAAATAGGGGCGGCGGTAGAAATTGGTAGGGGATTCCCGAAGACACTTACGCGTCTTCACATGCCTTGGCCAAAGCTCATGGCTTTCAACTGTAATGCAATAATTCTATCCTCTTGAATGACTGACTCCACACCATGAATTTCGGCTGTAATGCAATAATTCTATTCTCTTGAATGATTGTCTGTCGTTGTGGAGTTTCTGGTGCTACTGCCTTCTTATACGTCAAATAATTTTATACTTTTTAAGGTTGGTTACCACATTCACATTGCTCACGAATGACCCGAATTGCTCATGAATGAATTTGATTATTCACAACCCTCTTTTAGGATAATGAGGGATGGTCAGTTATTGTAATATCTCGCATTGAGCGATAGGAAGGACTGGAACAACTTACCCTGATGGACCTACAAGAACTTTCCAGGAGGGTCATCCATCCTTCGATTATGCCAGGTCAAGCATGCTTAACTTGGGAGTTCTTTGCCAACGTACTATTACTTACAGAATTTGAAAATAGGGGCGGCGGTAGAAATTGGTAGGGGATTCCCGAACACACTTACGCGTCTTAACTTGCCTTGGCCAAAGCTCATGGCTTTCAGCTGTAATGCAATAATTCTATCCTCTTGAATGACTGACTCCACACCATGAATTCCGGCTGTAATGCAATAATTCTATTCTCTTGAATGATTGTCTGTCTTTGTGGAGTTTCTGGTGCTACTGCCTTCTTATACGTCAAATAATTTTATACTTTTTAAGGTTGGTTACCACATTCACATTGCTCACGAATGACCCGAATTGCTCATGAATGAATTTGATTATTCACAACCCTCTTTTAGGATAATGAGGGATGGTCAGTTATTGTAACATCTCGCATTGAGCGATAGGAAGGACTGGAACAACTTACCCTGATGGACCTACAAGAACTTTCCAGGATGGTCATCCATCCTTGGATTACCCCAGGTCAAGCATGCTTAACTTGGGAGTTCTTTGCCAACATACTATTACTTACAGAATTTGAAAATAGGGGCGGCGGTAGAAATTGGTAGGGGATTCCCGAACACACTTACGCGTCTTCACTTGCCTTGGCCAAAGCTCATGGCTTTCAACTGTAATGCAATAATTCTATCCTCTTGAATGACTGACTCCACACCATGAATTCCGGCTGTAATGCAATAATTCTATTCTCTTGAATGATTGTCTGTCTTTGTGGAGTTTCTGGTGCTACTGCCTTCTTATACGTCAAATAATTTTATACTTTTTAAGGTTGGTTACCACATTCACATTGCTCACGAATGACCCGAATTGCTCATGAATGAATTTGATTATTCACAACCCTCTTTTAGGATAATGAGGGATGGTCAGTTATTGTAATATCTCGCATTGAGCGATAGGAAGGACTGGAACAACTTACCCTGATGGACCTACAAGAACTTTCCAGGAGGGTCATCCATCCTTGGATTACCCCAGGTCAAGCATGCTTAACTTGGGAGTTCTTTGCCAACGTACTATTACTTACAGAATTTGAAAATAGGGGCGGCGGTAGAAATTGGTAGGGGATTCCCGAAGACACTTACGCGTCTTCACTTGCCTTGGCCAAAGCTCATGGCTTTCAGCTGTAATGCAATAATTCTATCCTCTTGAATGACTGACTCCACACCATGGCTTCCGGCTGTAATGCAATAATTCTATTCTCTTGAATGATTATCTGTCTTTGAGGTG
Source organism: Diospyros kaki (assembly GCA_036245055.1). NCBI lineage: Eukaryota > Viridiplantae > Streptophyta > Magnoliopsida > Ericales > Ebenaceae > Diospyros > Diospyros kaki. The sequence goes on from BSEG01000016.1 coordinate 41,858,351, forward strand.
TTTCTGGTGCTACTGCCTTCTTATACGTCAAATAATTTTATACTTTTTAAGGTTCGTTACCACATTCACATTGCTCACGAATGACCCGAATTGCTCATGAATGAATTTGATTATTCACAATCCTCTTTTAGGATAATGAGGGATGGTCAGTTATTGTAACATCTCGCATTGAGCGATAAGAAGGATTGGAACAACTTATCCTGATGGACCTACAAGAACTTTCCAGGAGGGTCATCCATCCTTGGATTACCCCAGGTCAAGCATGCTTAACTTGGGAGTTCTTTGCCAACGTACTATGACTTACAGAATTTGAAAATAGGGGCGGCGGTAGAAATTGGTAGGGGATTCCCGAAGACACTTACGCGTCTTCACTTGCCTTTGCCAAAGCTCATGGCTTTCAACTGTAATGCAATAATTCTATCCTCTTGAATGACTGACTCCACACCACGAATTCCGGCTGTAATGCAATAATTCTATTCTCTTGTTTGATTGTCTGTCTTTGGGGAGTTTCTGGTGCTACTGCCTTCTTATACGTCAAATAATTTTATACTTTTTAAGGTTGGTTACCACATTCACATTTCTCACGAATGACCCGAATTGCTCATGAATGAATTTGATTATTCACAATCCTCTTTTAGGATAATGAGGGATGGTCAGTTATTGTAACATCTCGCATTGAGCGATAGGAAGGACTGGAACAACTTACCCTGATGGACCTACAAGAACTTTCCAGGAGGGTCATCCATCCTTGGATTACGCCAGGTCAAGCATGCTTAACTTGGGAGTTCTTTGCCAACGTACTATTACTTACAGAATTTGAAAAAAGGGGCGGCGGTAGAAATTGGTAGGGGATTCTCGAAGACACTTACGCGTCTTCACTTGCCTTGGCCAAAGCTCAAGGCTTTCAGCTGTAATGCAATAATTCTATCCTCTTGAATGACTGACTCCACACCATGGCTTCCGGCTGTAATGCAATAATTCTATTCTCTTGAATGATTGTCTGTCTTTGTGGAGTTTCTGGTGCTACTGCCTTCTTATACGTCAAATTATTTTATACTTTTTAAGGTTGGTTACCACATTCACATTGCCCACGAATGACCCGAATTGCTCATGAATGAATTTGATTATTCACAACCCTCTTTTAGGATAATGAGGGATGGTCAGTTATTGTAACATCTCGCATTGAGCGATAGGAAGGACTGAAACAACTTACCCTGATAGACCTACAAGAACTTTCCAGGAGGGTCATCCATCCTTTGATTACCCCAGGTCAAGCATGCTTAACTTGGGAGTTCTTTGCCAACGTACTATTACTTACAGAATTTGAAAAAAGGGGCGGCGGTAGAAATTGGTAGGGGATTCTCGAAAACACTTACGCGTCTTCACTTGCCTTGGCCAAAGCTCATGGCTTTCAGCTGTAATGCAATAATTCTATCCTCTTGAATGACTGACTCCACACCATGGCTTCCGGCTGTAATGCAATAATTCTATTCTCTTGAATGATTGTCTGTCTTTGTGGAGTTTCTGGTGCTACTGCCTTCTTACACGTCAAATAATTTTATACTTTTTAAGGTTGGTTACCACATTCACATTGCTCACGAATGACCCGAATTGCTCATGAATGAATTTGATTATTCACAATCCTCTTTTAGGATAATGAGGGATGGTCAGTTATTGTAACATCTCGCATTGAGCGAGAGGAAGGACTGAAACAACTTACCCTGATGGACCTACAAGAACTTTCCAGGAGGGTCATCCATCCTTGGATTACCCCAGGTCAAGCATGCTTAACTTGGGAGTTCTTTGCCAACGTACTATTACTTACAGAATTTGAAAATAGGGGCGGCGGTAGAAATTGGTAGGGGATTCCGGAAGACACTTACGCGTCTTCACATGCCTTGGCCAAAGCTCATGGCTTTCAACTGTAATGCAATAATTCTATCCTCTTGAATGACTGACTCCACACCATGAATTTCGGCTGTAATGCAATAATTCTATTCTCTTGAATGATTGTCTGTCGTTGTGGAGTTTCTGGTGCTACTGCCTTCTTATACGTCAAATAATTTTATACTTTTTAAGGTTGGTTACCACATTCACATTGCTCACGAATGACCCGAATTGCTCATGAATGAATTTGATTATTCACAACCCTCTTTTAGGATAATGAGGGATGGTCAGTTATTGTAATATCTCGCATTGAGCGATAGGAAGGACTGGAACAACTTACCCTGATGGACCTACAAGAACTTTCCAGGAGGGTCATCCATCCTTGGATTACGCCAGGTCAAGCATGCTTAACTTGGGAGTTCTTTGCCAACGTACTATTACTTACAGAATTTGAAAATAGGGGCGGCGGTAGAAATTGGTAGGGGATTCCCGAACACACTTACGCGTCTTCACTTGCCTTGGCCAAAGCTCATGGCTTTCAGCTGTAATGCAATAATTCTATCCTCTTGAATGACTGACTCCACACCATGAATTCCGGCTGTAATGCAATAATTCTATTCTCTTGAATGATTGTCTGTCTTTGTGGAGTTTCTGGTGCTACTGCCTTCTTATACGTCAAATAATTTTATACTTTTTAAGGTTGGTTGCCACATTCACATTGCTCATGAATGACCCGAATTGCTCATGAATGAATTTGATTATTCACAACCCTCTTTTAGGATAATGAGGGATGGTCAGTTATTGTAACATCTCGCATTGAGCGATAGGAAGGACTGGAACAACTTACCCTGATGGACCTACAAGAACTTTCCAGGATGGTCATCCATCCTTGGATTACCCCAGGTCAAGCATGCTTAACTTGGGAGTTCTTTTCCAACGTACTATTACTTACAGAATTTGAAAATAGGGGCGGCGGTAGAAATTGGTAGGGGATTCCCGAAGACACTTACGCATCTTCACTTGCCTTGGCCAAAGCTCATGGCTTTCAGCTGTAATGCAATAATTCTATCCTCTTGAATGACTGACTCCACACCATGGCTTCCGGCTGTAATGTAATAATTCTATTCTATTGAATGATTGTCTGTCTTTGTGAAGTTTCTGGTGCTACTGCCTTCTTATACGTCAAATAATTATATACTTTTTAAGGTTGGTTACCACATTCACATTGCTCACGAATGACCCGAATTGCTCATGACTGAATTTGATTATTCACAATCCTCTTTTAGGATAATGAGGGATGGTTAGTTAATGTAACATCTCGCATTGAGCGATAGGAAGGACTGGAACAACTTACCCTGATGGACCTACAAGAACTTTCCAGGAGGGTCATCCATCCTTGGATTACGCCAGGTCAAGCATGCTTAACTTGGGAATTCTTTGCCAACGTACTATTACTTACAGAATTTGAAAATAGGGGCGGCGGTAGAAATTGGTAGGGGATTCCCGAACACACTTACGCGTCTTCACTTGCCTTGGCCAAAGCTCATGGCTTTCAGCTGTAATGCAATAATTCTATCCTCTTGAATGACTGACTCCACACCATGAATTCCGGCTGTAATGCAATAATTCTATTCTCTTGAATGATTGTCTGTCTTTGTGGAGTTTCTGGTGCTACTGCCTTCTTATACGTCAAATAATTTTATACTTTTTAAGGTTGGTTGCCACATTCACATTGCTCACGAATGACCCGAATTGCTCATGAATGAATTTGATTATTCACAACCCTCTTTTAGGATAATGAGGGATGGTCAGTTATTGTAACATCTCGCATTGAGCGATAGGAAGGACTGGAACAACTTACCCTGATGGACCTACAAGAACTTTCCAGGATGGTCATCCATCCTTGGATTACCCCAGGTCAAGCATGCTTAACTTGGGAGTTCTTTGCCAACGTACTATTACTTACAAAATTTGAAAATAGGGGCGGCGGTAGAAATTGGTAGGGGATTCCCGAAGACACTTACGCATCTTCACTTGCCTTGGCCAAAGCTCATGGCTTTCAGCTGTAATGCAATAATTCTATCCTCTTGAATGACTGACTCCACACCATGGCTTCCGGCTGTAATGCAATAATTCTATTCTATTGAATGATTGTCTGTCTTTGTGAAGTTTCTGGTGCTACTGCCTTCTTATACGTCAAATAATTATATACTTTTTAAGGTTGGTTACCACATTCACATTGCTCACGAATGACCCGAATTGCTCATGATTGAATTTGATTATTCACAATCCTCTTTTAGGATAATGAGGGATGGTTAGTTAATGTAACATCTCGCATTGAGCGATAGGAAGGACTGGAACAACTTACCCTGATGGACCTACAAGAACTTTCCAGGAGGGTCATCCATCCTTGGATTACCCCAGGTCAAGCATGCTTAACTTGGGAGTTCTTTGCCAACGTACTATTACTTACAGAATTTGAAAATATGGGCGGCGGTAGAAATTGGTAGGGGATTCCCGAAGACACTTACGCGTCTTCACTTGCCTTGGCCAAAGCTCATGGCTTTCAACTGTAATGCAATAATTCTATCCTCTTGAATGACTGACTCCACACCATGAATTTCGACTGTAATGCAATAATTCTATTCTCTTGAATGATTGTCTGTCTTTGTGGAGTTTCTGGTGCTACTGCCTTCTTATACGTCAAATAATTTTATACTTTTTAAGGTTTGTTATCACATTCACATTGCTCACGAATGACCCGAATTGCTCATGAATGAATTTGATTATTCACAACCCTCTTTTAGGATAATGAGGGATGGTCAGTTATTGTAACATCTCGCATTGAGCGATAGGAAGGACTGGAACAACTTACCCTGATGGACCTACAAGAACTTTCCAGGAGGGTCATCCATCCTTGGATTATCCAGGTCAAGCTTGCTTAACTTGGGGGTTCTTTGCCAACGTACTATTACTTACAGAATTTGAAAAAAGGGGCGGCGGTAGAAATTGGTAGGGGATTCCCGAAGACACTTACGCGTCTTCACTTGCCTTGGCCAAAGCTCATGGCTTTCAGCTGTAATGCAATAATTCTATCCTCTTGAATGACTGACTCCACACCATGGATTCCGGCTGTAATGCAATAATTCTATTCTCTTGAATGATTGTCTGTCTTAGTGGAGTTTCTGGTGCTACTGCCTTCTTATACGTCAAATAATTTTATACTTTTTAAGGTTGGTTACCACATTCACTTTGCTCACGAATGACCCGAATCGCTCATGAATGAATTTGATCATTCACAACCCTCTTTTAGGATAATGAGGGATGGTCAGTTATTGTAACATCTCGCATTGAGCGATAGGAAGGACTGAAACAACTTACCCTGATGGACCTACACGAACTTTCAAGGGGGGTCATCCATTCTTGGATTACCCCAGCTCAAGCACGCTTAACTTGGGAGTTCTTTGCCAACGTACTATTACTTACAGAATTTGAAAATAGGGGCGGCGGTTGAAATTGGTAGGGGATTCCCGAAGACACTTACGCGTCTTCACTTGCCTTGGCCAAAGCTCATGGCTTTCAGCTGTAATGCAATAATTCTATCCTCTTGAATGACTGACTCCACACCATGGCTTTCGGCTGTAATGCAATAATTCTATTCTCTTGAATGATTGTCTGTCTTTGTGGAGTTTCTGGTGCTACTGCTTTCTTATACGTCAAATAATTTTGTACTTTTTAAGGTTGGTTACCACATTCACATTGCTCACGAATGACCCGAATTGCTCATGAATGAATTTGATTATTCACAATCCTCTTTTAGTATAATGAGGGATGGTCAGTTATTGTAACATCTCGCATTGAGCGATAGAAAGGACTGGAACAACTTACCCTGATGGACCTACAAGAACTTTGCAGGAGGGTCATCCATCCTTGGATTACCCCAGGTCAAGCATGCTTAACTTGGGAGTTCTTTGCCAACGTACTATTACTTACAGAATTTTAAAATAGGGGCGGCGGTAGAAATTGGTAGGGGATTCCCGAAGACACTTACGCGTCTTCACTTGCCTTGGCCAAAGCTCATGGCTTTCAGCTGTAATGCAATAATTCTATCCTCTTGAATGACTGACAACACACCATGAATTCCGGCTGTAATGCAATAATTCTATTCTCTTGAATGATTGTCTGTTTTTGTGAAGTTTCTGGTGCTACTGCCTTCTTATACGTCAAATAATTTTATACTTTTTAAGGTTGGTTACCACATTCACAGTGCTCACGAATGACCCGAATTACTCATGAATGAATTTGATTATTCACAACTCTCTTTTAGGATAATGAGGGATGGTCAGTTATTGTAACATCTCGCATTGAGCGATAGGAAGGACTGGAACAACTTACCCTGATGGACCTACAAGAACTTTCCAGGATGGTCATCCATCCTTGGATTACCCCAGGTCAAGCATGCTTAACTTGGGAGTTCTTTGCCAAAGTACTATTACTTACAGAATTTGAAAATAATGGCAGCGGTAGAAATTGATAGGGGATTCCCGAAGACACTTACGCGTCTTCACTTGCCTTTGCCAAAGCTCATGGCTTTCAGCTGTAATGCAATAATTCTATCCTCTTGAATGACTGACTCCACACCATGGATTCCGGCTGTAATGCAATAATTCTATTCTCTTGAATGATTGTCTGTCTTTGTGGAGTTTCTGGTGCTACTGCCTTCTTAAACGTTAAATAATTTTATACTTTTTAAGGTTGGTTACCACATTCACATTGCTCACGAATGACCCGAATTGCTCATGAATGAATTTGATTATTCACAACCGTCTTTTAGGATAATGAGGGATGGTCAGTTATTGTAACATCTCGCATTGAGCGATAGGAAGGACTGGAACAACTTACCCTGATGGACCTACAAGAACTTTCCAGGCGAGTCATCCATCCTTGGATTACCCCAGGTCAAGCATGCTTAACTTGGGAGTTCTTTGCCAACGTACTATTACTTACAGAATTTGAAAATAGGGGCGGCGGTAGAAATTGGTAGGGGATTCCCGAAGACACTTACGCGTCTTCACTTGCCTTGGCCAAAGCTCATGGCTTTCAGCTGTAATGCAATAATTCTATCCTCTTGAATGACTGACTCCACACCATGAATTCCGGCTGTAATGCAATAATTCTATTCTCTTGAATGATTGTCTGTCTTTGTGGAGTTTCTGGTGGTACTGCCTTCTTAAACGTCATATAATTTTATACTTTTTAAGGTTGGTTACCACATTCACATTGCTCACGAATGACCCGAATTGCTCATGAATGAATTTGATTATTCACAACCCTCTTTTAGGATAATGAGGGATGGTCAGTTATTGTAACATCTCGCATTGAGCGATAGGAAGGACTGGAACAACTTACCCTGATGGACCTACAAGAACTTTCCAGGCGAGACATCCATCCTTGGATTACCCCAGGTCAAGCATGCTTAACTTGGGAGTTCTTTGCCAACGTACTATTACTTACAGAATTTAAAAATAGGGGCGGCGGTAGAAATTGGTAGGGGATTCCCGAAGACACTTACGCGTCTTCACTTGCCTTGGCCAAAGCTCATGGCTTTCAGCTGTAATGCAATAATTCTATCCTCTTGAATGACTGACTCCACACCATGAATTCCGGCTGTAATGCAATAATTCTATTCTCTTGAATGATTGTCTGTCTTTGTGGAGTTTCTGGTGCTACTGCCTTCTTATACGTCAAATAATTTTATACTTTTTAAGGTTGGTTACCACATTCACATTGCTCACGAATGACCCGAATTGCTCATGAATGAATTTGATTATTCACAATCCTCTTTTAGGATAATGAGGGATGGTCAGTTATTGTAACATCTCGCATTGAGCGATAGGAAGGACTGGAACAACTTACCCTGATGGACCTATAAGAACTTTCCAGGCGAGTCATCCATCCTTGGATTACCCCAGGTCAAGCATGCTTAACTTGGGAGTTCTTTGCCAACGTACTATTACTTACAGAATTTGAAAATAGGGGCGGCGGTAGAAATTGGTGGGGGATTCCCGAAGACACTTACGCGTCTTCACTTGCCTTGGCCAAAGCTCATGGTGATCGGGGCTGTCGAACACCAATAGATTAGATAGTATGATGATGATGATTTGCAATATAGGTGCAACCCTAAGTCGTCTCCCAACGAACCTCAAACGGATCTGTCAAAACAAGGCTAAACGGGGGGAAAGTTTTTGATAAAAAACAGAAAACAAGATGAATAAGAACACAATAAATCAAGATGCAATCAGTTGCAAACCAATCCTTCTATCCCAGTTTTCATCGCCTTCTCAATACACAATTTGTTTAGTTTTAATCCTCGAATCAAAAATCAGAATAAACCTTTAACAACCGCCAAAGATTTGGAAGAAAACCAATAAACAGATTTCAGAAACCTCTTAGTTCAATCTATCAGTTTTGATTCCCCTTATTGCACAAATTCGAGACTGATTGGAATACCATCCAAACAGGTTGTTCTTGATTCCAGTTAAAGCCTCAACCGAGCACAAAAACCTTGGATTCTCAAACAAAGACAATGCATGCATTCATCCAACCGGTATCAACACATACACAGATTTAAGAGAGAACGGAAACAAGAAAACAACAAAGTTAAAACTAAAACAAACATATTTCCATTAAATCCAAGACTCAAACCGGGAACAAGGATGGTGTTGCAACTTGATCACAGAAACTTTAGCCCTCCATCTTGACAAGAACAATGGAGAGAAGAGGAAAATCGGCTACTGTTCACGTCCTTCCAAGAATCCCCCTTTGATGGCCTCTTAAGGTGTTTAAATAGAGCTTTAGGAGGAAACCCTAGATTACCGCCACTTGACGGCCGATTTCGGAAAGGTTACCGTGAGATCTGGGCTTCGGCCTCTTCATAAGAAATTTAGATCAGAAAGAGTATATGAACTTGGGCTTTTGAATCACTTGATTTGGATGTCGGACGCCCAAGATATGGCCTTTTAAAGAATTAGTATCTGTGCAGTTTTCCTAATTTGCCCCCAACTTATTGGCCCCGACTTTGAAGCGCTGTTTGAAGGCCCAAACGAGCTCGGATTTGGACAAACCATACCATTCCAGAAATCTCAAGAAGTCCCCTTCAATATCTCTTAAGACATCATCTTCATTCTGGAATATTATCTTGGCCAAAATACTGAAGGAAGTGCAGGAGGTCAAATCTGCCAAAATTGCTCTTACTTCTCTATCTCCAATTTCCAAGATATCTCATTGCCATCAAGATGTATCATGCCCCATCTCATGCTCCATGTCCCTAAACCTGGAAAAATAAAATAAAATAGTGTGAAGCCCAATTCCTATAAAATAAAATGAAATGAAATCAAGATGAATGAAATAACACAACTAATGTGCAGAAAGGACTAAATATGAGGGCTAAATAGTATGAAAATATGTGCTCTATCAAATTCCCCCACACTTGGACTTTTGCACTCCTGGGCAAAACACTAAACACTAACATTCACTCTTTCAAATAAAAAGGATGCAAAGAATGCAAAATGAGAGGCATGGCAAGTTTTATAGGAATTCAACACTTCAAAGATCATCTTTCTTACACTTCCCGAACAAACAAGTAGCATGGCAATTTCACTTGGCAAGGTGAGTCAAAATAAGCAGACCCTCATAGAATAAGAACATGCTTTCAAGTTCCTCAAATGCTATGCCCAAATCCACCCAATCATAATTCCACTACCAGATATGCTCATCTTCTAAATCTCCACTCTCAGCGCTTTATGCATGCAAATCAAAAGGACTTTTATTCATGGCTCAAACATGGTAAGGTGAAAGGGATAGGTAAGCTTTAGGAAGAAAGAAAACATTCAAGACAATCCCAAGATCAATGAAGAACTATTAAGCAAGCAGAGAATAGAACCCTTTTTTTTTTTTCGCATGGTGGGTGCGTTTTACGCTCCATCCCACCTTGGTGAGTGCGTTTTACGCTCCATCCCACCTTGGTGAGTGCGTTTTACGCTCCATCTCACCTTGGCCTTTGGCCTTTCTATCTATTTTTTTTTTCTTTTGATTCCAAAGGACTTGCTTAATTTCTTTTTTTTTTTAATCAAGGGATGCAATGAATGTTCTTCAACCTAAAGAAGGGAAAAGATCACTCTCTTTTTTTTTTTTTTAGGTATAAAATGAAAGAATGCCTTAATCATCTTTTCACATGCATGAGCACTGATAGCTTCAATAAAGATTCAAAACAAGCTCTGGAATGATACCCATAATTCAGTGGATGCAGGCATAGCATAAGAAAGGACAAGAACATGCACAAATATTCCCACAAAGACTACCTCAATCAACTCACCAAGCCAAACTCATTTCCAATTCACTTGAAAGCCCAAAAAGATAAGATCAACTTTCTAATCATGCTAAATTCTTTCAAACTCAATTTGCTTCATTTTGCATTTTTTTTTTTTTTTTTTTTTTGTTTTGTTTTTTTTTTTTTGGTAAATTCAATTTTCTAAAACTCCTCCCCCCACACTTAAACATTACATTGTCCTCAATGTAAGCATGCAGCAAGAATCAGGTATAGGACAAGTAAATAATAAAGAAAATAAGGAGAGAGGAACAGCCTGATTTTGTTAGTTGTAGGCGGCGTTGAGGAGATGTAGCTCCTCCATAGTATGCTCCTGAAAGCTCTCGTAGAATGGCTTAAGTCGCTGCCCGTTGACTGTGAATCGCCTTGTGGTTGACTCATCCATAAGCTCAACTGCACCATAAGGAAAAACATGAGTAACCACAAAAGGACCAATCCAACGAGAACGCAACTTACCTGGCATTAGTTTTAGACGGGAGTTGTATAGGAGGACTTTCTGGCCAACTTCAAACTCTTTCTTGTTGATGAATTTGTCATGAGCAGCCTTAGTTTTTTCCTTGTAAATTCTGGAGTTCTCGTATGCTTCCAATCTCAATTCCTCAAGCTCTTGCAATTGAAGCTTTCGTTGGGATCCAGCCTCTGTCATATCCATGTTGCATTGCTTTACCGCCCAATAGGCCTTATGCTCGATCTCTACCGGCAGATGACATGCTTTTCCAAAGACCAATCGATATGGGGACATGCCAATAGGAGTCTTGTAGGCCGTGCGGTAGGCCCAAAGTGCATCTTCCAACCTTTTGCTCCAGTCTTTCCTGTTGGGCTGGACTGTCTTCTCTAGAATATGCTTGATCTCTCTGTTTGAAACCTCAGCCTGCCCATTGGTCTGTGGATGGTAGGGCGTCGCCACTTTATGTAAGACTCCATACTTTCGGAGCATGGATTGCATCGTTCTGTTGCAGAAGTGGGATCCTTGATCACTGATGATGGCCTTGGGAATGCCAAACCTGCAGAAAATATTAGATCGAACAAAATCTGCAACCACAGAAGAATCATTAGTCCTGGTGGCTTTAGCTTCCACCCATTTCGAAACATAATCCACAGCCAAAAGAATGTACAAAAAGCCAAAAGAGACAGGAAAAGGACCCATGAAATCAATGCCCCAAACATCAAAGATCTCACAAAATAGTAAGGGTTGCTGAGGCATTTCATTCCTACGTGATATTGATCCTGTGTGCTGGCAACGTGTGCAATTCTTACAAAATGTATGAGCATCTCGAAAAAGGGATGGCCAATATAAACCTGAGTCTAGGACCTTTCTAGCTGTGCGTTGAGGACCAAAGTGACCACCACATGCAAGTGAATGACAGAAATGCAAGACTGAAGCAAACTCAATATCGGGCACACATCTCCTAAGGACTTGGTCACTACACATGCGCCATAGATATGGATCATCCCATACATAGTACTTGGCCTGACTTTTAAATTTACTTAGCTGATCTCTCTTAAGATGGGCAGGGATATCAGATGCAGCTAGAAAATTAACAATGTCAGCATACCAGGGCTCAGTACCATGCAAGTGATAGAGTAACTCATCTGGGAAGTCATCTTTGATAGGCTGACAGTCCATGGTAGTGGCATCTGAAGAGGAAGGAAGCCTGCTCAAATGATCAGCCACAAGATTCTCAGCTCCACTCTTGTCTTTGATCTCAACATTGAACTCTTGAAGTAGGAGCATCCACCGTATCAACCTAGGTTTGGCATCGTGCTTCTTCAAGAGATATTTCAAAGCTGCATGATCAGAAAACACAACAACATTAGAACCCAGGAGATAAGAGCGAAATTTATCTAAAGCAAACACAATGGCAAGAAGCTCCTTTTCAGTAGTGGTGTAGTTTGCTTGGGCGTTGTCCAGAGTGCGCGAGGCATAAGCAATGACATGTGACTTCTTCTCCACTCGTTGTGAAAGGACAGCACCAACGGCATAATTGGAAGCATCACACATGAGCTCGAATGGTAAGTCCCAGTTGGGTGGCTGAATGATGGGTGGGGAAGTCAAGCGCCTCTTAAGCTCCTCAAAGGCCATCTTGCAAGACTCATCAAATTTGAATTCCACATCCTTCTGAAGCAGGTTGGACATTGGAAGGGCAATCTTGCTGAAGTCCTGGATGAATCTCCTGTAGAATCCTGCATGTCCAAGGAAAGAACGTACCTCCCGCACAGACGCGGGGTAAGGCAAAGAAGAAATGATATCGACCTTGGACTTATCAACCTCTATACCCCTCTTGGAAACAACATGACCCAAAACAATCCCCTGCTCAACCATGAAATGACATTTTTCAAAATTTAGGACAAGATTCTTCTCAACACATCTCTCCAGGACTCTACCCAAACTGATTAGACACTCATCAAAGGAGGTCCCATAAACAGAAAAGTCATCCATGAAAACTTCCATGCAATGCTCAAGTAAATCTGAAAATATACTCACCATGCATCGCTGGAATGTACCTGGGGCATTACATAGACCAAATGGCATCCTCCGGTATGCAAAAGTGCCAAAGGGGCAGGTGAAGGTGGTCTTCTCCTGATCCTCCGGTGCTATGCAAATCTGAAAATAACCAGAAAAACCATCAAGAAAGCAGTAATGGGACTTTCCAGCTAACCTCTCTAGCATCTGATCAATGAATGGGAGTGGGAAATGATCCTTTCTAGTAGCTTGGTTGAGCCTTCTATAGTCAATGCAGACTCTCCAACTGTTCTGCACTCGCATGGGCACTAGCTCATTCTTCTCATTGGCTACCACTGTGAATCCTGTCTTCTTTGGAACTACCTGCACTGGACTCACCCACTTGCTATCAGAAATAGGATAAATAATGCCAGCTGAAAGTAGTTTACTTACCTCTTTCTTGACCACATCTAGAATGGTGGGATTGAGTCTCCTTTGGGGCTGTCTCACTGGTCGAGCTTCTTCCTCTAAATGAATCCTGTGCATGCATAAGGAAGGGGATATACCAGGAATGTCTGCAAGTGACCAACCTATGGCTCTCTTATGTTGCTTCAACAGATTCAGCAACTTCTCCTCTTGGTCAGGATGAAGGTTGTTGGCAATGATCACGGGTAGCTTGTCTCCATCCGCCAAGTAGGCGTACTTCAGATTCTCGGGCAGGGGCTTACACTCCAAGGTGGGTGGCTGTTGAATTGAAGGCACCAGTCTGCTTATGTTGTCACCTACCTGCAATACATTCTCAACAACAGAAACTTCCTCTATGGTAGGCACATCAGAATCGCATATAGTATGAGAAGGTGCACTCTCAACAATACTCAGAAACTCATCTATTTCAGAACAAGCACTACACTTACTGAGTCCGTCATGACATTGAAGGCAATGCATATCATCAGGAAAATTATGAATGGTGGGGAATTCAGACTCAAGATCATACAACTCAACACATGATTTCTCCACCATTAAGTCAATAAAGTTAACATGCAAGGCAGAATGATCTTCTAAGGGATACTTCATGGCATCAATGATATTGAATTGAATAGTGTTACCAGCGAACTCCATAGATAAAGTACCCTCATGCACATTAATTATTGTCCTTGCAGTTTTCAAGAAAGGTCTACCTAGAATGAGTGGTGCGTGTCCAGGTGTGTGATCATCCTCCATATTCAAAACATAGAAGTCAGCAGGGAATATGAAATCTTTTACCTTTACTAACACATCCTCTAATACTCCCTCAGGGTATGCTGTGCTCCTATTTGCCAACTGGACCACCACTCCTGTAGATGTCAATGTGCCTGCACCTGCCTGCAAAGAAGAATACACAGATTTAGGCATCACATTAATAGAGGCTCCTAAATCTAACATAGCATTATGAAATTGCAAATTTCCAATAGTGCAAGGAATGGTGAAAGTCCCTGGATCTTTGCATTTCTGAGGCATGGCAGGTTGAATCAATGCTGACACATTTCTTCCCAAATTGATCTTTTCATTTCCTTTCAGTTTCCTTTTGTGGGTGCACAAGTCTTTGAGAAATTTGGCATACTTGGGAATCTGTCTGATGGCCTCCAGGAGTGGTATGTTCACCTCAACTTTTTTGAAAGTCTCCATGATCTCATTATCTAACTCAGCTTCTGCTCTCTTTTTATTTTGAGTGGCTCGGTGAGGAAATGGCAGTGGATGGCTGTAGGAAGTCTCTCCTTTATCTTGATCAATGGTGGTGGGCTGCTTGTCCTTTTGAATGGGAGGAGGCTGATCTTCTTTTTGGCTTTCTTGTTGCTGCCCAAATTCTGGTTGTGGAGAGGGTGGGTTGCTCAACTCCTTACCACTGCGAAGAACGATAGCACTTACATTGCCCCTTGGATTTGAAACTGGCTGTGTAGGCAACTGACCCGAACCTTGACTCCGTAGCTCACTGATGTTGGTTGCAAGCTGTCCAATCTGTGTCTCCAAATTTTGTATGGCAGTGTCGGTCCTTTGCTGAAACTGGAGATTGTTGGCAACGAGCTGCTTCATGATATCTTCCAAGCTTGATTCGGATTTAGGGGCTGGTTGTGGTTGCTGCATTGGTTGACTTGGTCTTTGTGCATTGAATCTGTGCTGCTGAGGTTGCTGCTGATGTGGCTGGAATGGCTGGTTGGAAGGACCTCCATACCTCAAGTTTGGATGATCTCTCCACCCTGGATTATAGGTGGCAGCATATGGATCATATCTGTGTTGCTGCTGATGATGTTGTGGCTGCTGATGATGCTGTGGCTGGAAGGGTCTTCCTGGAAAAATGCCAGCACAAGCTTCTGTATTCTCCTGCAATTGAGGACATTGGTCAGTAACATGGGAAGATAATGAACAAATACCACATACCTGCTGAGATTGGGACTGTCCTTTATCAAGGGCTAGCTGTCTGACCATGGAGGCCAATTCCTCCAGTTTGTTCTCTATCCTCTGTTGGTCATTGATGGAAGCAACACCAATCTCATTAGCCTGTCTCATGGGAATGGCTGACCTGGTACCAAACTGTTGGGCATTCTGTGCCATCTTGGAGATTAGCTCTTGAGCAGCTGCTGGTGTCTTTTCAGAGAGGGCTCCTCCACTAGCTGCATCCACCAAATACCTATCCATTGGAATAAGACCTTCATAGAAGTATTGGATCAGCAGCTGGTCACTGATTTGATGGTGTGGACAACTAGAACACAGTTTCTTGAATCGCTCCCAATACTCATGTAATGTCTCCCCATGATTCTGCCTTATGCCACAAATTTCTTTCCGAATGGCGGCTGTTCGAGATGCTGGAAAGAACTTCTCCAAAAAGATCCTTTTTAGCCCATCCCAACTTGTGATGGCAGCAGGTGGTAGGTAGTATAACCAATCCTTTGCAGCTCCATCCAAAGAAAATGGAAAGGCCCTAAGCTTTATCTGCTCCTCATCAACTCCTTGTGGCCTCATTGTGGAGCAAACAACATGGAATTCTTTGAGGTGCTTGTGCGGATCTTCACCTGCAAGGCCATGAAACTTGGGAAGCAAATGGATTAGCCCAGATTTCAATTCAAATGTTGCATCCAATTGGGGATATTGAATGCATAAAGACTGATAGTGCACATCAGGGGCAGCCAATTCTCTAATGGTTCTACCATCCAAATGACCAAGATTTATATTATTTCCATTATTTCCATTCCCATTACCAGCCATTGTGTTTAAGTCAGGGATAGGTATAGAAACAGAAATAGAAAGAATATCAGATGCAACAGAAGGAATATCAGATGCAATGGCAGAAGAGGTAGGAGGATTATCAGCTATCCGAAGCTCAAACTCTCTAGCCTTCCTTTGCTTCCTAAGGGTCCTTTCTATTTCAAGGTCTAGGTCAATTGGTATGCCCTTAGAGGATCTGGTCATGCACAAAATTTCAACACAAAAACACTGAGGGACCTAAAAACACTAAAAGCCACACAAAATCAACCACTGAGAAACACAAAATGGCCCAAAAAGTGGTCTAAACGTTGGAATTTGGCCAAAAAAGGGTCTCCTCACTGCATATCAGTGACATTGATTCCTCACACCCCCATTTCTTTGGACACCAAAAATCAGCCCAATCGGAGCAAGTGAAAAAAATGTGAACAGTAACTGTTTGCCTCAAAATCGTTTTTTTTTTTTTTTTTAAAACTGGCTCCTATTTTGCCTCAAAAACCACTCTAAATGTAAGAAAACATCAAGGGAAGCATATAGACATGAAATAACATCAAGTAAGGATGAGAAAGGAAGAGGATAGAACCAGTTTCTTGATCTCAATCCTTAAATATTGCTATCTGTCATGGAGGCTGTCAAATCTGCTGAATAGGAGTCTTCTGTTTTGCACTTGCTGATTTTTGTTGCTATCTCTTGCACTTGGATGCAGCTTGCTGGTCTCCTACAAAACAGAGAATAAGAGTTTTCTATCAGAAAATAGAATAAGAGAAGAAGAGAAGAAGAAAAGAAGAGAATAAGAGAAGAAGAGAATAAGAGTTTTCTGTTTTTTTGCTGGTCTTCTTGATCTTCTTGATTTATTTATGGCATAAACTTGGTACGTGGCGTTGTATCTAGCAGTGCCGAGTATGGTTAACTCGCTTTGGACCAGTAGCCCGCAACCAGCTAGTTTCCAACCTATATACCAAGTAGCAACCACAATTTTTTTTTAAATCAGTCTTCTTTGACAGAAACGAAATTGGTTCCCCGGCAACGGCGCCAAAATCTGATCGGGGCTGTCGAACACCAATAGATTAGATAGTATGATGATGATGATTTGCAATATAGGTGCAACCCTAAGTCGTCTCCCAACGAACCTCAAACGGATCTGTCAAAACAAGGCTAAACGGGGGGAAAGTTTTTGATAAAAAACAGAAAACAAGATGAATAAGAACACAATAAATCAAGATGCAATCAGTTGCAAACCAATCCTTCTATCCCAGTTTTCATCGCCTTCTCAATACACAATTTGTTTAGTTTTAATCCTCGAATCAAAAATCAGAATAAACCTTTAACAACCGCCAAAGATTTGGAAGAAAACCAATAAACAGATTTCAGAAACCTCTTAGTTCAATCTATCAGTTTTGATTCCCCTTATTGCACAAATTCGAGACTGATTGGAATACCATCCAAACAGGTTGTTCTTGATTCCAGTTAAAGCCTCAACCGAGCACAAAAACCTTGGATTCTCAAACAAAGACAATGCATGCATTCATCCAACCGGTATCAACACATACACAGATTTAAGAGAGAACGGAAACAAGAAAACAACAAAGTTAAAACTAAAACAAACATATTTCCATTAAATCCAAGACTCAAACCGGGAACAAGGATGGTGTTGCAACTTGATCACAGAAACTTTAGCCCTCCATCTTGACAAGAACAATGGAGAGAAGAGGAAAATCGGCTACTGTTCACGTCCTTCCAAGAATCCCCCTTTGATGGCCTCTTAAGGTGTTTAAATAGAGCTTTAGGAGGAAACCCTAGATTACCGCCACTTGACGGCCGATTTCGGAAAGGTTACCGTGAGATCTGGGCTTCGGCCTCTTCATAATAAATTTAGATCAGAAAGAGTAGATGAACTTGGGCTTTTGAATCACTTGATTTGGATGTCGGACGCCCAAGATATGGCCTTTTAAAGAATTAGTATCTGTGCAGTTTTCCTAATTTGCCCCCAACTTATTGGCCCCGACTTTGAAGCGCTGTTTGAAGGCCCAAACGAGCTCGGATTTGGACAAACCATACCATTCCAGAAATCTCAAGAAGTCCCCTTCAATATCTCTTAAGACATCATCTTCATTCTGGAATATTATCTTGGCCAAAATACTGAAGGAAGTGCAGGAGGTCAAATCTGCCAAAATTGCTCTTACTTCTCTATCTCCAATTTCCAAGATATCTCATTGCCATCAAGATGTATCATGCCCCATCTCATGCTCCATGTCCCTAAACCTGGAAAAATAAAATAAAATAGTGTGAAGCCCAATTCCTATAAAATAAAATGAAATGAAATCAAGATGAATGAAATAACACAACTAATGTGCAGAAAGGACTAAATATGAGGGCTAAATAGTATGAAAATATGTGCTCTATCAAATGGCTTTCAACTGTAATGCAATAATTCTATCCTCTTGAATGACTGACTCCACACCATGAATTCCGGCTGTAATGCAATAATTCTATTCTCTTGAATGATTGTCTGTCTTTCTGGAGTTTCTGGTGCTACTGCCTTCTTATACGTCAAATAATTTTATACTTTTTAAGGTTGGTTACCACATTCACATTGCTCACGAATGACCCGAATTGCTCATGAATGAATTTGATTATTCACAATCCTCTTTTAGGATAATGAGGGATGGTCATTTATTGTAACATCTCGCATTGAGCGATAGGAAGGACTGGAACAACTTACCCTGATGGACCTACAAGAACTTTCCAGGAGGGTCATCTATCCTTGGATTACGCCAGGTCAAGCATGCTTAACTTGGGAGTTCTTCGCCAACGTACTATTACTTACAGAATTTGAAAATAGGGGCGACGGTAGAAATTGGTAGGGGATTCCCGAAGACACTTACGCGTCTTCACTTGCCTTGGCCAAAGCTCATGGCTTTCAGCTGTAATGCAATAATTCTATCCTCTTGAATGACTGACTCCACACCATGAATTCCGGCTGTAATGCAATAATTCTATTCTCTTGAATGATTGTTTGTCTTTGTGGAGTTTCTGGTGCTACTGCCTTCTTATACGTCAAATAATTTTATACTTTTTAAGGTTGGTTACCACATTCACATTGCTCACGAATGACCCGAATTGCTCATGAATGAATTTGATCATTCACAACCCTCTTTTAGGATAATGAGGGATGGTCAGTTATTATAACATCTTGCATTGAGCGATAGGAAGGACTGGAACAACTTACCCTGATGGACCTACAAGAACTTTCCAGGAGGGTCATCCATCCTTCGATTACGCCAGGTCAAGCATGCTTAACTTGGGAGTTCTTTGCCAACGTACTATTACTTACAGAATTTGAAAATAGGGGCGGCGGTAGAAATTGGTAGGGGATTCCCGAAGACACTTACGCGTCTTCACTTGCCTTGGCCAAAGCTCATGGATTTCAGCTGTAATGCAATAATTCTATCCTCTTGAATGACTGACTCCACACCATGAATTCCGGCTGTAATGCAATAATTCTATTCTCTTGAATGATTGTCTGTCTTTGTGGAGTTTCTGGTGCTACTGCCTTCTTATACGTCAAATAATTTTATACTTTTTATGGTTGGTTACCACATTCACATTGCTCACGAATGACCCGAATTGCTCATGAATGGATTTGATTATTCACATACTTCTTTTAGGATAATGAGGGATGGTCAGTTATTGTAACATCTCGCATTGAGTGATAGGAAGGACTGAAACAACTTACCCTGATGGACCTACAAGAACTTTCCAGGAGGGTCATCCATCCTTGGATTACGCCAGGTCAAGCACGCTTAACTTTGGAGTTCTTTGCCAACGTACTATTACTTACAGAATTTGAAAATAGGGGCGGCAGTAGAAATTGGTAGGGGATTCCCGAAGACACTTACGCGTCTTCACTTGCCTTGGCCAAAGCTCATGGCTTTCAGCTGTAATGCAATAATTCTATCCTCTTGAATGACTGACTCCACACCATGAATTCCGGCTGTAATGCAATAATTTTATTCTCTTGAATGATTGTCTGTCGTTGTGGAGTTTCTGGTGCTACTGCCTTCTTATACGTCAAATAATTTTATACTTTTTAAGGTTGGTTACCACATTCACATTGCTCACGAATGACCCGAATTGCTCATGAATGAATTTGATTATTCACAACCCTCTTTTAGGATAATGAGGGATGGTCAGTTATTGTAACATCTCGCATTGAGCGATAGGAAGGACTGGAACAACTTACCCTGATGGACCTACAAGAACTTTCCAGGAGGGTCGTCCATCCTTGGATTACCCCAGGTCAAGCATGCTTAACTTGGGAGTTCTTTGCCAACGTACTATTACTTACAGAATTTTAAAATAGGGGCGGCAGTAGAAATTGGTAGGGGATTCCCGAAGACACTTACGCGTCTTCACTTGCCTTGGCCAAAGCTCATGGCTTTCAACTGTAATGCAATAATTCTATCCTCTTGAATGACTGACTCCACACCATGAATTCCAGCTGTAATGCAATAATTCTATTCTCTTGAATGATTGTTTGTCTTTGTGGAGTTTCTGGTGCTACTGCCTTCTTATACGTCAAATAATTTTATACTTTTTAAGGTTGGTTACCACATTCACATTGCTCACGAATGACCCGAATTGCTCATGAATGAATTTGATCATTCACAACCCTCTTTTAGGATAATGAGGGATGGTCAGTTATTGTAACATCTTGCATTGAGCGATAGGAAGGACTGGAACAACTTACCCTGATGGACCTACAAGAACTTTCCAGGAGGGTCATCCATCCTTCGATTACGCCAGGTCAAGCATGCTTAACTTGGGAGTTCTTTGCCAACGTACTATTACTTACAGAATTTTAAAATAGGGGCGGCGGTAGAAATTGGTAGGGGATTCCCGAAGACACTTACGCGTCTTCACTTGCCTTGGCCAAAGCTCATGGCTTTCAGTTGTAATGCAATAATTCTATCCTCTTGAATGACTGACTCCACACCATGAATTCCGGCTGTAATGCAATAATTCTATTCTCTTGAATGATTGTCTGTCTTTCTGGAGTTTCTGGTGCTACTGCCTTCTTATACGTCAAATAATTTTATACTTTTTAAGGTTGGTTACCACATTCACATTGCTCACGAATGACCCGAATTGCTCATGAATGAATTTGATTATTCACATACTTCTTTTAGGATAATGAGGGATGGTCAGTTATTGTAACATCTCGCATTGAGCGATAGGAAGGACTGAAACAACTTACCCTGATGGACCTACAAGAACTTTCCAGGAGGGTCATCCATCCTTGGATTACGCCAGGTCAAGCACGCTTAACTTGGGAGTTCTTTGCCAACGTACTATTACTTACAGAATTTGAAAATAGGGGCGGCGGTAGAAATTGGTAGGGGATTCCCGAAGACACTTACGCGTCTTCACTTGCCTTGGCCAAAGCTCATGGCTTTCAACTGTAATGCAATAATTCTATCCTCTTGAATGACTGACTCCACACCATGAATTCCGGCTGTAATGCAATAATTCTATTCTCTTGAATGATTGTCTGTCTTTGTGGAGTTTCTGGTGCTACTGCCTTCTTATACGTCAAATAATTTTATACTTTTTCAGGTTGGTTACCACATTCACATTGCTCACGAATGACCCGAATTGCTCATGAATGAATTTGATTATTCACAACCCTCTTTTAGGATAATGAGGGATGGTCAGTTATTGTAACATCTCGCATTAAGCGATAGGAAGGACTGGAACAACTTACCCTGATGGACCTACAAGAACTTTCCAGGAGGGTCATCCATCCTTGGATTACGCCAGGTCAAGCATGCTTAACTTGGGAGTTCTTTGCCAACGTACTATTACTTACAGAATTTGAAAATAGGGGCGGCGGTAGAAATTGGTAGGGGATTCCCGAAGACACTTACGCGTCTTCACTTGCCTTGGCCAAAGCTCATGGCTTTCAGCTGTAATGCAATAATTCTATCCTCTTGAATGACTGACTCCACACCATGAATTCCGGCTGTAATGTAATAATTCTATTCTCTTGAATGATTGTCTGTCTTTGTGGAGTTTCTGGTGCTACTGCCTTCTTATACGTCAAATAATTTTATACTTTTTAAGGTTGGTTACCACATTCACATTGCTCACGAATGACCCGAATTGCTCATGAATGAATTTGATTATTCACAACCCTCTTTTAGGATAATGAGGGATGGTCAGTTATTGTAACATCTCGCATTGAGCGATAGGAAGGACTGGAACAACTTACCCTGATGGACCTACAAGAACTTTCCAGGATGGTCATCCATCCTTGGATTACCCCAGGTCAAGCATGCTTAACTTGGGAGTTCTTTGCCAACGTACTATTACTTACAGAATTTTAAAATAGGGGCGGCGGTAGAAATTGGTAGGGGATTCCCGAAGACACTTACGCGTCTTCACTTGCCTTGGCCAAAGCTCATGGCTTTCAGCTGTAATGCAATAATTCTATCCTCTTGAATGACTGACTCCACACCACGGCTTCCGGCTGTAATGCAATAATTCTATTCTATTGAATGATTGTCTGTCTTTGTGGAGTTTCTGGTGCTACTGCCTTCTTATACGTCAAATAATTTTATACTTTTTAAGGTTGGTTACCACATTCACATTGCTCACGAATGACCCGAATTGCTCATGAATGAATTTGATTATTCACAACCCTCTTTTAGGATAATGAGGGATGGTCAGTTATTGTAACATCTCGCATTGAGCGATAGGAAGGATTGGAACAACTTATCCTGATGGACTTACAAGAACTTTCCAGGAGGGTCATCCATCCTTGGGTTACCCCAGGTCAAGCATGCTTAACTTGGGAGTTCTTTGCCAATGTACTATTACTTACAGAATTTGAAAATATGGGCGGCGGTAGAAATTGGTAGGGGATTCCCGAAGACACTTACGCGTCTTCACTTGCCTTGGCCAAAGCTCATGGCTTTCAACTGTAATGCAATAATTCTATCCTCTTGAATGACTGACTCCACACCATGAATTTCGGTTGTAATGCAATAATTCTATTCTATTGAATGATTGTCTGTCTTTGTGGAGTTTCTGGTGCTACTGCCTTCTTATACGCCAAATAATTTTATACTTTTTAAGGTTGGTTACCACATTCACATTGCTCACGAATGACCCGAATTGCTCATGAATGAATTTGATTATTCACAACCCTCTTTTAGGATAATGAGGGATGGTCAGTTATTGTAACATCTCGCATTGAGCGATAGGAAGGACTGGAACAACTTACCCTGATGGACCTACAAGAACTTTCCAGGATGGTCATCCATCCTTGGATTACCCCAGGTCAAGCATGCTTAACTTGGGAGTTCTTTCCAACGTACTATTACTTACATAATTTGAAAATAGGGGCGGCGGTAGAAATTGGTAGGGGATTCCCGAAGACACTTACGCGTCTTCACTTGCCTTGGCCAAAGCTTATGGCTTTCAGCTGTAATGCAATAATTCTATCCTCTTGAATGACTGACTCCACACCATGGCTTCCGGCTGTAATGCAATAATTCTATTCTATTGAATGATTGTCTGTCTTTGTGGAGTTTCTGGTGCTACTGCCTTCTTATACGCCAAATAATTTTATACTTTTTAAGGTTGGTTACCACATTCACATTGCTCACGAATGACCCGAATTGCTCATGATTGAATTTGATTATTCACAATCCTCTTTTAGGATAATGAGGGATGGTCAATTAATGCAACATCTCGCATTGAGCGATAGGAAGGACTGGAACAACTTACCCTGATGGACCTACAAGAACTTTCCAGGAGGGTCATCCATCCTTGGATTACCCCAGGTCAAGCATGCTTAACTTGGGAGTTCTTTGCCAACGTACTATTACTTACAGAATTTGAAAATATGGGCGGCGGTAGAAATTGGTAGGGGATTCCCGAAGACACTTACGCGTCTTCACTTGCCTTGGCCAAAGCTCATGGCTTTCAACTGTAATGCAATAATTCTATCCTCTTGAATGACTGACTCCACACCATGAATTTCGGTTGTAATGCAATAATTCTATTCTATTGAATGATTGTCTGTCTTTGTGGAGTTTCTGGTGCTACTGCCTTCTTATATGCCAAATAATTTTATACTTTTTAAGGTTGGTTACCACATTCACATTGCTCACGAATGACCCGAATTGCTCATGAATGAATTTGATTATTCACATACTTCTTTTAGGATAATGAGGGATGGTCAGTTATTGTAACATCTCGCATTGAGCGATAGGAAGGACTGAAACAACTTACCCTGATGGACCTACAAGAACTTTCCAGGAGGGTCATCCATCCTTGGATTACGCCAGGTCAAGCACGCTTAACTTGGGAGTTCTTTGCCAACGTACTATTACTTACAGAATTTGAAAATAGGGGCGGCGGTAGAAATTGGTAGGGGATTCCCGAAGACACTTACGCGTCTTCACTTGCCTTGGCCAAAGCTCATGGCTTTCAACTGTAATGCAATAATTCTATCCTCTTGAATGACTGACTCCACACCATGAATTCCGGCTGTAATGCAATAATTCTATTCTCTTGAATGATTGTCTGTCTTTGTGGAGTTTCTGGTGCTACTGCCTTCTTATACGTCAAATAATTTTATACTTTTTCAGGTTGGTTACCACATTCACATTGCTCACGAATGACCCGAATTGCTCATGAATGAATTTGATTATTCACAACCCTCTTTTAGGATAATGAGGGATGCTCAGTTATTGTAACATCTCGCATTAAGCGATAGGAAGGACTGGAACAACTTACCCTGATGGACCTACAAGAACTTTCCAGGCGAGTCATCCATCCTTGGATTACGCCAGGTCAAGCATGCTTAACTTGGGAGTTCTTTGCCAACGTACTATTACTTACAGAATTTGAAAATAGGGGCGGCGGTAGAAATTGGTAGGGGATTCCCGAAGACACTTACGCGTCTTCACTTGCCTTGGCCAAAGCTCATGGCTTTCAGCTGTAATGCAATAATTCTATCCTCTTGAATGACTGACTCCACACCATGAATTCCGGCTGTAATGCAATAATTCTATTCTCTTGAATGATTGTCTGTCTTTGTGGAGTTTCTGGTGCTACTGCCTTCTTATACGTCAAATAATTTTATACTTTTTAAGGTTGGTTACCACATTCACATTGCTCACGAATGACCCGAATTGCTCATGAATGAATTTGATTATTCACAACCCTCTTTTAGGATAATGAGGGATGGTCAGTTATTGTAACATCTCGCATTGAGCGATAGGAAGGACTGGAACAACTTACCCTGATGGACCTACAAGAACGTTCCAGGATGGTCATCCATCCTTGGATTACCCCAGGTCAAGCATGCTTAACTTGGGAGTTCTTTGCCAACGTACTATTACTTACAGAATTTTAAAATAGGGGCGGCGGTAGAAATTGGTAGGGGATTCCCGAAGACACTTACGCGTCTTCACTTGCCTTGGCCAAAGCTCATGGCTTTCAGCTGTAATGCAATAATTCTATCCTCTTGAATGACTGACTCCACACCATGGCTTCCGGCTGTAATGCAATAATTCTATTCTATTGAATGATTGTCTGTCTTTGTGGAGTTTCTGGTGCTACTGCCTTCTTATACGTCAAATAATTTTATACTTTTTAAGGTTGGTTACCACATTCACATTGCTCACGAATGACCCGAATTGCTCATGAATGAATTTGATTATTCACAACCCTCTTTTAGGATAATGAGGGATGGTCAGTTATTGTAACATCTCGCATTGAGCGATAGGAAGGATTGGAACAACTTATCCTGATGGACTTACAAGAACTTTCCAGGAGGGTCATCCATCCTTGGGTTACCCCAGGTCAAGCATGCTTAACTTGGGAGTTCTTTGCCAACGTACTATGACTTACAGAATTTGAAAATAGGGGCGGCGGCAGAAATTGGTAGGGGATTCCCGAAGACACTTACGCGTCTTCACTTGCCTTGGCCAAAGCTCATGGCTTTCAACTGTATTGCAATAATTCTATCCTCTTGAATGACTGACTCCACACCATGAATTCCGGCTGTAATGCAATAATTCTATTCTCTTGAATGATTGTTATTCTTTGTGGAGTTTCTGGTGCTACTGCCTTCTTATACGTCAAATAATTTTATACTTTTTAAGGTTGGTTACCACATTCACATTGCTCACGAATGACCCGAATTGCTCATGAATGAATTTGATTATTCACAACCCTCTTTTAGGATAATGAGGGATGGTCAGTTATTGTAACATCTCGCATTGAGCGATAGGAAGGACTGGAACAACTTACCCTGATGGACCTACAAGAACTTTCCAGGATGGTCATCCATCCTTGGATTACCCCAGGTCAAGCATGCTTAACTTGGGAGTTCTTTCCAACGTACTATGACTTACAGAATTTGAAAATAGGGGCGGCGGCAGAAATTGGTAGGGGATTCCCGAAGACACTTACGCGTCTTCACTTGCCTTGGCCAAAGCTCATGGCTTTCAACTGTATTGCAATAATTCTATCCTCTTGAATGACTGACTCCACACCATGAATTCCGGCTGTAATGCAATAATTCTATTCTCTTGAATGATTGTTATTCTTTGTGGAGTTTCTGGTGCTACTGCCTTCTTATACGTCAAATAATTTTATACTTTTTAAGGTTGGTTACCACATTCACATTGCTCACGAATGACCCGAATTGCTCATGAATGAATTTGATTATTCACAACCCTCTTTTAGGATAATGAGGGATGGTCAGTTATTGTAACATCTCGCATTGAGCGATAGGAAGGACTGGAACAACTTACCCTAATGGACCTACAAGAACTTTCCAGGATGGTCATCCATCCTTGGATTACCCCAGGTCAAGCATGCTTAACTTGGGAGTTCTTTCCAACGTACTATTACTTACAGAATTTGAAAATAGGGGCGGCGGTAGAAATTGGTAGGGGATTCCCGAAGACACTTACGCGTCTTCACTTGCCTTGGCCAAAGCTTATGGCTTTCAGCTGTAATGCAATAATTCTATACTCTTGAATGACTGACTCCACACCATGGCTTCCGGCTGTAATGCAATAATTCTATTCTATTGAATGATTGTCTGTCTTTGTGGAGTTTCTGGTGCTACTGCCTTCTTATACGCCAAATAATTTTATACTTTTTAAGGTTGGTTACCACATTCACATTGCTCACGAATGACCCGAATTGCTCATGATTGAATTTGATTATTCACAATCCTCTTTTAGGATAATGAGGGATGGTCAATTAATGCAACATCTCGCATTGAGCGATAGGAAGGACTGGAACAACTTACCCTGATGGACCTACAAGAACTTTCCAGGAGGGTCATCCATCCTTGGATTACCCCAGGTCAAGCATGCTTAACTTGGGAGTTCTTTGCCAACGTACTATTACTTACAGAATTTGAAAATATGGGCGGCGGTAGAAATTGGTAGGGGATTCCCGAAGACACTTACGCGTCTTCACTTGCCTTGGCCAAAGCTCATGGCTTTCAACTGTAATGCAATAATTCTATCCTCTTGAATGACTGACTCCACACCATGAATTTCGGTTGTAATGCAATAATTCTATTCTATTGAATGATTGTCTGTCTTTGTGGAGTTTCTGGTGCTACTGCCTTCTTATACGTCAAATAATTTTATACTTTTTCAGGTTGGTTACCACATTCACATTGCTCACGAATGACCCGAATTGCTCATGAATGAATTTGATTATTCACAACCCTCTTTTAGGATAATGAGGGATGGTCAGTTATTGTAACATCTCGCATTAAGCGATAGGAAGGACTGGAACAACTTACCCTGATGGACCTACAAGAACTTTCCAGGCGAGTCATCCATCCTTGGATTACGCCAGGTCAAGCATGCTTAACTTGGGAGTTCTTTGCCAACGTACTATTACTTACAGAATTTGAAAATAGGGGCGGCGGTAGAAATTGGTAGGGGATTCCCGAAGACACTTACGCGTCTTCACTTGCCTTGGCCAAAGCTCATGGCTTTCAGCTGTAATGCAATAATTCTATCCTCTTGAATGACTGACTCCACACCATGGCTTTCGGCTGTAATGTAATAATTCTATTCTCTTGAATGATTGTCTATCTTTGTGGAGTTTCTGGTGCTACTGCTTTCTTATACGTCAAATAATTTTGTACTTTTTAAGGTTGGTTACCACATTCACATTGCTCACGAATGACCCGAATTGCTCATGAATGAATTTGATTATTCACAATCCTCTTTTAGTATAATGAGGGATGGTCAGTTATTGTAACATCTTGCATTGAGCGATAGAAAGGACTGGAACAACTTACCCTGATGGACCTACAAGAACTTTGCAGGAGGGTCATCCATCCTTGGATTACCCCAGGTCAAGCATGCTTAACTTGGGAGTTCTTTGCCAACGTACTATTACTTACACAATTTTAAAATAGGGGCGGCGGTAGAAATTGGTAGGGGATTCCCGAAGACACTTACGCGTCTTCACTTGCCTTGGCCAAAGCTCATGGCTTTCAGCTGTAATGCAATAATTCTATCCTCTTGAATGACTGACTCCACACCATGAATTCCGGCTGTAATGCAATAATTCTATTCTCTTGAATGATTGTCTATTTTTGTGAAGTTTCTGGTGCTACTGCCTTCTTATACGTCAAATAATTTTATACTTTTTAAGGTTGGTTCCACATTCACATTGCTCACGAATGACCCGAATTACTCATGAATGAATTTGATTATTCACAACCCTCTTTTAGGATAATGAGGGATGGTCAGTTATTGTAACATCTCGCATTGAGCGATAGGAAGGACTGGAACAACTTACCCTGATGGACCTACAAGAACTTTCTAGGATGGTCATCCATCCTTGGATTACCCCAGGTCAAGCATGCTTAACTTGGGAGTTCTTTGCCAAAGTACTATTACTTACAGAATTTGAAAGTAATGGCGGTGGTAGAAATTGGTAGGGGATTCCCGAAGACACTTACGCGTCTTCACTTGCCTTTGCCAAAGCTCATGGCTTTCAGCTGTAATGCAATAATTCTATCCTCTTGAATGACTGACTCCACACCATGGATTCCGGCTGTAATGCAATAATTCTATTCTCTTGAATGATTGTCTGTCTTTGTGGAGTTTCTGGTGCTACTGCCTTCTTAAACGTCAAATAATTTTATACTTTTTAAGGTTGGTTACCACATTCACATTGCTCACGAATGACCCGAATTGCTCATGAATGAATTTGATTATTCACAACCCTCTTTTAGGATAATGAGGGATGGTCAGTTATTGTAACATCTCGCATTGAGCGATAGGAAGGACTGAAACAACTTACCCTGATGGACCTACAAGAACTTTCCAGGCGAGTCATCCATCCTTGGATTACCCCAGGTCAAGCATGCTTAACTTGGGAGTTCTTTGCCAACGTACTATTACTTACAGAATTTGAAAATAGGGGCGGCGGTAGAAATTGGTAGGGGATTCATGAAGACACTTACGCGTCTTCACTTGCCTTGGCCAAAGCTCATGGCTTTCAACTGTAATGCAATAATTCTATCCTCTTGAATGACTGACTCCACACCATGAATTCCGGCTGTAATGCAATATTTCTATTCTCTTGAATGATTGTCTGTCTTTGTGGAGTTTCTGGTGCTACTGCCTTCTTATACGTCAAATAATTTTATACTTTTTAAGGTTGGTTACCACATTCACATTGCTCACGAACGACCCGAATTGCTCATGAATGAATTTGATTATTCACAACCCTCTTTTAGGATAATGAGGGATGGTCAGTTATTGTAACATCTCGCATTGAGCGATAGGAAGGACTGGAACAACTTACCCTGATGGACCTACAAGAACTTTCCAGGAGGGTCATCTAACCTTGGATTACGCCAGGTCAAGCATGCTTAACTTGGGAGTTCTTTGCCAACGTACTATTACATACAGAATTTGAAAATAGGGGCGGCGGTAGAAATTGGTAGGGGATTCCCGAAGACACTTACGCGTCTTCACTTGCCTTGGCCAAAGCTCATGGCTTTCAGCTGTAATGCAATAATTCTATCCTCTTGAATGACTGACTCCACACCATGAATTCCGGCTGTAATGCAATAATTCTATTCTCTTGAATGATTGTCTGTCTATGTGGAGTTTCTGGTGGTACTGCCTTCTTAAACATCAAATAATTTTATACTTTTTAAGGTTGGTTACCACATTCACATTGCTCACGAATGACCCGAATTGGTCATGAATGAATTTGATTATTCACAACCCTCTTTTAGGATAATAAGGGATGGTCAGTTATTGTAACATCTCGCATTGAGCGATAGGAAGGAATGGAACAACTTACCCTGATGGACCTACAAGAACTTTCCAGGATGGTCATCCATCCTTGGATTACCCCAGGTCAAGCATGCTTAACTTGGGAGTTCTTTGCCAAAGTACTATTACTTACAGAATTTGAAAATAGGTGCGGCGGTAGAAATTGGTAGGGGATTCCCGAAGACACTTACGCGTCTTCACTTGCCTTGGCCAAAGCTCATGGCTTTCAACTGTAATGCAATAATTCTATCCTCTTGAATGACTGACTCCACACCATGAATTCCGGCTGTAATGCAATAATTCTATTCTCTTGAATGATTGTCTGTCTTTGTGGAGTTTCTGGTGCTACTACCTTCTTATACGTCAAATAATTTTATACTTTTTAAGGTTGGTTACCACATTCACATTGCTCACGAATGACCCGAATTGCTCATGAATGAATTTGATTATTCACAATCCTCTTTTAGGATAATGAGGGATGGTCAGTTATTGTAACATCTCGCATTGAGCGATAGGAAGGACTGGAACAACTTACCCTGATGGACCTACAAGAACTTTCCAGGAGGGTCATCTATCCTTGGATTACGCCAGGTCAAGCATGCTTAACTTGGGAGTTCTTTGCCAACGTACTATTACTTACAGAATTTGAAAATAGGGGCGACGGTAGAAATTGGTAGGGGATTCCCGAAGACACTTACGCGTCTTCACTTGCCTTGGCCAAAGCTCATGGCTTTCAGCTGTAATGCAATAATTCTATCCTCTTGAATGACTGACTCCACACCATGAATTCCGGCTGTAATGCAATAATTCTATTCTCTTGAATGATTGTCTGTCTTTGTGGAGTTTCTGGTGCTACTGCCTTCTTATACGTCAAATAATTTTATACTTTTTAAGGTTGGTTACCACATTCACATTGCTCACGAATGACCCGAATTGCTCATGAATGAATTTGATTATTCACAACCCTCTTTTAGGATAATGAGGGATGGTCAGTTATTGTAACATCTCGCATTGAGCGATAGGAAGGACTGGAACAACTTACCCTGATGGACCTACAAGAACTTTCCAGGATGGTCATCCATCCTTGGATTACCCCAGGTCAAGCATGCTTAACTTGGGAGTTCTTTGCCAAAGTACTATTACTTACAGAATTTGAAAATAGGGGCGGCGGTAGAAATTGGTAGGGGATTCCCGAAGACACTTACGCGTCTTCACTTGCCTTGGCCAAAGCTCATGGCTTTCAACTGTAATGCAATAATTCTATCCTCTTGAATGACTGACTCCACACCATGAATTCCGGCTGTAATGCAATAATTCTATTCTCTTGAATGATTGTCTGTCTTTGTGGAGTTTCTGGTGCTACTGCCTTCTTATACGTCAAATAATTTTATACTTTTTAAGGTTGGTTACCACATTCACATTGCTCACGAATGACCCGAATTGCTCATGAATGAATTTGATTATTCACAATCCTCTTTTAGGATAATGAGGGATGGTCAGTTATTGTAACATCTCGCATTGAGCGATAGGAAGGACTGGAACAACTTACCCTTATGGACCTACAAGAACTTTCTAGGAGGGTCATCTATCCTTGGATTACGCCAGGTCAAGCATGCTTAACTTGGGAGTTCTTTGCCAACGTACTATTACTTACAGAATTTGAAAATAGGGGCGACGGTAGAAATTGGTAGGGGATTCCCGAAGACACTTACGCGTCTTCACTTGCCTTGGCCAAAGCTCATGGCTTTTAGCTGTAATGCAATAATTCTATCCTCTTGAATGACTGACTCCACACCATGAATTCCGGCTGTAATGCAATAATTCTATTCTCTTGAATGATTGTCTGTCTTTGTGGAGTTTCTGGTGCTACTGCCTTCTTATACGTCAAATAATTTTATACTTTTTAAGGTTGGTTACCACATTCACATTGCTCACGAATGACCCGAATTGCTCATGAATGAATTTGATTATTCACAACCCTCTTTTAGGATAATGAGGGATGGTCAGTTATTGTAACATCTCGCATTGAGCGATAGGAAGGACTGGAACAACTTACCCTGATGGACCTACAAGAACTTTCCAGGATGGTCATCCATCCTTGGATTACCCCAGGTCAAGCATGCTTAACTTGGGAGTTCTTTGCCAAAGTACTATTACTTACAGAATTTGAAAATAGGGGCGGCGGTAGAAATTGGTAGGGGATTCCCGAAGACACTTATGCGTCTTCACTTGCCTTGGCCAAAGCTCATGGCTTTCAACTGTAATGCAATAATTCTATCCTCTTGAATGACTGACTCCACACCATGAATTCCGGCTGTAATGCAATAATTCTATTCTCTTGAATGATTGTCTGTCTTTGTGGAGTTTCTGGTGCTACTGCCTTCTTATACGTCAAATAATTTTATACTTTTTAAGGTTGGTTACCACATTCACATTGCTCACGAATGACCCGAATTGCTCATGAATGAATTTGATTATTCACAATCCTCTTTTAGGATAATGAGGGATGGTCAGTTATTGTAACATCTCGCATTGAGCGATAGGAAGGACTGGAACAACTTACCCTTATGGACCTACAAGAACTTTCTAGGAGGGTCATCTATCCTTGGATTACGCCAGGTCAAGCATGCTTAACTTGGGAGTTCTTTGCCAACGTACTATTACTTACAGAATTTGAAAATAGGGGCGACGGTAGAAATTGGTAGGGGATTCCCGAAGACACTTACGCGTCTTCACTTGCCTTGGCCAAAGCTCATGGCTTTCAGCTGTAATGCAATAATTCTATCCTCTTGAATGACTGACTCCACACCATGAATTCCGGCTGTAATGCAATAATTCTATTCTCTTGAATGATTGTTTGTCTTTGTGGTGTTTCTGGTGCTACTGCCTTCTTATACGTCAAATAATTTTATACTTTTTAAGGTTGGTTACCACATTCACATTGCTCACGAATGACCCGAATTGCTCATGAATGAATTTGATTATTCACAACCCTCTTTTAGGATAATGAGGGATGGTCAGTTATTGTAACATCTCGCATTGAGCGATAGGAAGGACTGGAACAACTTACCCTGATGGACCTACAAGAACTTTCCAGGATGGTCATCCATCCTTGGATTACCCCAGGTCAAGCATGCTTAACTTGGGAGTTCTTTGCCAACGTACTATTACTTACAAAATTTTAAAATAGGGGCGGCAGTAGAAATTGGTAGGGGATTCCCGAAGACACTTACGCGTCTTCACTTGCCTTGGCTAAAGCTCATGGCTTTCAGCTGTAATGCAATAATTCTATCCTCTTGAATGACTGACTCTACACCATGAATTCCGGCTGTAATGCAATAATTCTATTCTCTTGAATGATTGTCTGTTTTTGTGAAGTTTCTGGTGCTACTGCCTTCTTATACGTCAAATAATTTTATACTTTTTAAGGTTGGTTACCACATTCACATTGCTCACGAATGACCCGAATTACTCATGAATGAATTTGATTATTCACAACCCTCTTTTAGGATAATGAGGGATGGTCAGTTATTGTAACATCTCGCATTGAGCAATAGGAAGGACTGGAACAACTTACCCTGATGGACCTACAAGAACTTTCCAGGATGGTCATCCATCCTTGGATTACCCCAGGTCAAGCATGCTTAACTTGGGAGTTCTTTGCCAAAGTACTATTACTTACAGAATTTGAAAGTAATGGCGGCGGTAGAAATTGGTAGGGGATTCCCGAAGACACTTACGCGTCTTCACTTGCCTTTGCCAAAGCTCATGGCTTTCAGCTGTAATGCAATAATTCTATCCTCTTGAATGACTGACTCCACACCATGGATTCCGGCTGTAATGCAATAATTCTATTCTCTTGAATGATTGTCTGTCTTTGTGGAGTTTCTGGTGCTACTGCCTTCTTAAACGTCAAATAATTTTATACTTTTTAAGGTTGGTTACCACATTCACATTGCTCACGAATGACCCGAATTGCTCATGAATGAATTTGATTATTCATAACCCTCTTTTAGGATAATGAGGGATGGTCAGTTATTGTAACATCTCGCATTGAGCGATAGGAAGGACTGGAACAACTTACCCTGATGGACCTACAAGAACTTTCCAGGCGAGTCATCCATCCTTGGATTACCCCAGGTCAAGCATGCTTAACTTGGGAGTTCTTTGCCAAAGTACTATTACTTACAGAATTTGAAAATAGGGGCGGCGGTAGAAATTGGTAGGGGATTCATGAAGACACTTACGCGTCTTCACTTGCCTTGGCCAAAGCTCATGGCTTTCAACTGTAATGCAATAATTCTATCCTCTTGAATGACTGACTCCACACCATGAATTCCGGCTGTAATGCAATAATTCTATTCTCTTGAATGATTGTCTGTCTTTGTGGAGTTTCTGGTGCTACTGCCTTCTTATACGTCAAATAATTTTATACTTTTTAAGGTTGGTTACCACATTCACATTGCTCACGAATGACCCGAATTGCTCATGAATGAATTTGATTATTCACAACCCTCTTTTAGGATAATGAGGGATGGTCAGTTATTGTAACATCTCGCATTGAGCGATAGGAAGGACTGGAACAACTTACCCTGATGGACCTACAAGAACTTTCCAGGAGGGTCATCTAACCTTGGATTACGCCAGGTCAAGCATGCTTAACTTGGGAGTTCTTTGCCAACGTACTATTACATACAGAATTTGAAAACAGGGGCGGCGGTAGAAATTGGTAGGGGATTCCCGAAGACACTTACGCGTCTTCACTTGCCTTGGCCAAAGCTCATGGCTTTTAGCTGTAATGCAATAATTCTATCCTCTTGAATGACTGACTCCACACCATGAATTCCGGCTGTAATGCAATAATTCTATTCTCTTGAATGATTGTCTGTCTTTGTGGAGTTTCTGGTGGTACTGCCTTCTTAAACGTCAAATAATTTTATACTTTTTAAGGTTGGTTACCACATTCACATTTCTCACGAATGACCCAAATTGCTCATGAATGAATTTGATTATTCACAACCCTCTTTTAGGATAATGAGGGATGGTCAGTTATTGTAACATCTCGCATTGAGCGATAGGAAGGACTGGAACAACTTACCCTGATGGACCTACAAGAACTTTCCAGGATGGTCATCCATCCTTGGATTACCCCAGGTCAAGCATGCTTAACTTGGGAGTTCTTTGCCAAAGTACTATTACTTACAGAATTTGAAAATAGGGGCGGCGGTAGAAATTGGTAGGGGATTCCTGTAATATCCGAGAAATTATTAAGAGAATAAATGATATTTAATGAAGGGTATAACTGGAATTATCAGGCTATATGACACACTAGCGCAGTTTTAGATGATTAAATCAGTCGGAGGGAGTAACCCGGATCTTAGATAGCTAAAGATAATTGTACAGTATCGACAAGTGATTCGAATTGTGATTTTTAGTGATGAAAGAAGAGGGATCGGGAACAGTTTTCAGTACAACTAAAATGTAACTGCAAATTAGGCTTAGAAACCGAATTGTTATAAGAGACTTCCGGGAAGTCAACAGAAGCCTGAGGGGGCTCCGATTTTTCGTAAAGAATAACCCTTCAGTAGTTTCGGGATGAAACAATAAGTCCGGAGAGGACATTTGGGCAAAATCATCATTATCGAGTAAGTCTCAAGTTATTAATTTTGCGTTTTAGATATTATAATGTAAATTAATTTGAGGTTTAAGGATGTAATTGCAATTAAGGAAGTTACCAAGTGGAATTAAGATGGAAATTAGGTAGGGGTTAATGTGTAATTTCTGTATATTAGCAGTATAATATATAGATATATATATATACATAAATATATTCATACGTGCGTGTGTGCTGGAGGCAGCTTCCAAGAAGCTTCATGGCCGAAAATTCTTGGAGTAGTGGCCAAGCTTGGGTGCAAGAGTGGTGCGCAAGGCAATTGAGTCGGTGCTTAACCTATAAATAGATGAGAAATGAAAGAGAGAAGGAAACAAAATAGGAATGGAAATGAAGAATGAAAGCTGGCCGAGAGTTGCAGTGAGGGAGAGAATAGCTGAGAGAGTCGAGCGAGCAAATGGTGGTCAGATGGCCTGTAAGCGGTGCCCGAAAGTAGCCAAAACCGCAGTAGCAATAACGAGCGGCCATAGCCGCGAGCTCCCGAGGTTGCAGGCGGCCATGGCCGACGCAAGCAACAAGCTGGGCGGATTGGGAGCAGCCACGAGGAGGCTGGTGGCGGCTTTGACAGTGACCGGCGAGGGCGATGGCATCGAGGGAAGGCCCAAGAAGCGGCCAGCAATGTCGGTAGTGGCGCCTGAAGATGGCTGTCGCAGCCATGGCAGCCGCTGCCGAGCTGGTTTGCGCGACGAGGGGGGGCGACCGCGGTGGCTGCGGTTGTGCGCGAAGGAGTTGGAGCGACCGGTGATGGCGGAGGCGGCTGGCCGTGGTGGTGGTAGGCGGAGCCAAGGGTGGTGGTCGATGGCGCTGGTGCGCGCATGGCAGGCGCGGGAAATAGAGAACAGAGGAGGAAGATGAATAGTGGAAAAAAAATGAAGGAAAAGAAAAATAAAGAAAAGGAAAAATGGGAAAATAGGAAGAAAAATTGGGAAAAAATTGGAGAAAATTTCCAAAAAAATTCTAGAAAATTATGAGGATAAATTTGAGACTAGAAGAGCATGCCAAGGTCGAGAAATTATTCAGACGTGCATTTCGAGGCTTAGCACGCATTACGAGGTAAAAATCGACTTTTCGAATAAGGTGAGTGGTCTAATCCTATCTTTACCTTATCTTGAAAATGTGTTGGAAGGCGTGTAGTGGGTTCAAGTGGGTGGTGTTACCCTCCCGAACTTAGGTTACACGCAAATGAGGCCAGTTCTAGTGAGCGGTTTTACCCTCCGGAACTTGGGTTGTTCTGCGAAAGCATTTCACTTATGTATTTATGTCATCATTTGCATATTGAACATGTGATATATTGCATCAACTGTTTTTACTTACAAAAGAGTCGGTGCATGGCGTGTGATTTTCATATCATCGGCGTATTGATATTCGTGTCAATGTTGTTTTCCGTGTGGTCGGGATGGGGTCTACTTGGGATTGGGACAATGTTAATCCAGGTGAACGGGTGTCACACTGGGGCACTCGAGGGAATAATGTTAAACCAGGTGAACGGGTGTCACGACGGTGCACTCGAGGGATTAACGTTGGACCAGGTGAACGTGTGCCACAGTGGGGCATTCGAGGGATTAAGTATGTCAAGGTGATATCTCAAGTTAGACGTGTCTTGCATGTTGTCGTTTGTCTGAGTATGCCATGCTCGTGTGTCTCTCATGCATTGTATAAACTGTTTCATACCGTCACTTAGATGTATTATCATCTAACCTGGGCTATGCCCCTGGAACGTTTAATGTTCCAGCCAGGGACTGCTGCGAGGGCAAGGATGTGGCCGGTTAAGGGCCAATGGTGCTTGGTTTGTTAAGTCATTGTAACGTTTGAAGACTTTAGTATGTATTTCAGGTTGTAAATGAACTGTTGTATAATAGCAATGTTATCATTTGGTCTGTATTACGTATTTTGCTATGGAATCACAATGTAAGAACTATGGTGTTTTGATATTAATGTATCCGCTGCGTTGTAATATGTCTCGTTTAGTTTAAGATTATTTATCTTGATAGTTAAACGGGCAAGGCTGGGGTTCTCGGGGTTTGTATCTGCATGTGAAGATTGTTCTTGATGCACCGCGCGTGTTGAACCTGAAGAAAAAAAAAAGAAATCCCGAGAATACCCTTATAGTGACACGCCTGGCGAGACGGGGTGTTACAATTGGTATCAGAGCCCTAG
This sequence comes from Diospyros kaki, assembly GCA_036245055.1. NCBI lineage: Eukaryota > Viridiplantae > Streptophyta > Magnoliopsida > Ericales > Ebenaceae > Diospyros > Diospyros kaki. The sequence continues at coordinate 41,896,483 of BSEG01000016.1, forward strand.
GTTAAAACCCTAGGACGATTTGGCTAGGTTGTTGAACTTAGCATGGTTAGAACTATTGAACGAGAAACTAGAACAGGGTTATGGATTCTAAGAGACGTTCGGAACATAGTCGAAAATGGTATGGAGACTCTGGAAAGGTGCAGTTTTGAGGTTTTCAATTTGAATATACTTTCAACGTCAAGTGGAAATAAACAGGATCTATTCACATCTTTTGGAAATTAGGAAGCCAGTAATGAGGGTCGTCGAAATGAAAGAAATATATTATCTCAAACCTTTGAGGAATAGCTACTTTGTTGATACCAGTACAACTTGAGGTATAATATAAAATCTCTTTCGAAAGAATCTTAGTGAATTGTCTTAATACCCTCCTGGTTGGGACATGTTAAATGATGGTGATGTCATGCCCTGACAAAGATAAGTGAAACAACGGAGATTATTAGAACCTGACAAGGGCGTGGGAAAGAAGAACGACTTGAAGATCTTAAGGTTAAGCTAAATGTCCGAATTGATGACTTAGGAAGAACGGATTCAATTAGGGCTAGCTAGTGAAAATCTCGAATGGAGACTTAGGGAAAAGAAGCTGGTAGATCATAAAAACAAAATCCCTGCTTAGAGATTTGAGGATTTTCAATTAAAGTCTTTGAGGATATTAATTGAAGAACACTAGACCTAGCTAAGTGATAGAACGTTGGATTGGGAGTTAGCATTCAACAAAGTGGTTCGGATGTAAGGATGGTTTAATAAATCGTAATTGAGGATTCGTAAGATCTGGAAACCATAGTTTGGAGATCATTAGTTAAAATCAATCTCACTAAATGTTGGGATAACTGGTGGTTAATAAGAAGAAACAAGTTATGGATGATTAGTTTGATATGACATAACCTAATCGTAAGACAGGTTTTGATCGAATGGTGTAAGGATTCAAGAATGACTTGGTATAGATCGAGAATCTTAGGAAACGACCTGATAAGAAAACCAGGGTGAGTCGATAAAAACTTTTTAGAATTGAGGATTTTAGGAATCCAAAATTGTTGATGGGGATATTGAAATAAAGGAACTGGAGTTAACGATTGAGGAAATAAGGAAATGTTACCTTAAAACAACTCATAGGAACGAGTCGTATGTATGACTTCTTATGTTGTTCAAAGACAAAGTAGGTCAAGGTGTAGATTTGAGTCTTATGGAAGTTTCAGTAACGGAATAGTTGTATCGAGGATGTTAGCTCAGGAATCAGACGAGGAAAACAAGTCGGAACTAATTGAGGATCGAATTCTTGTTTGAGGTGTTTAGAAGTTTTTCTCGGTAATAATTGGCTTGAATAAAATGCTTTAGATTATAGTGGGAATTCTTCTTTTGAGTGAAATCTTGACAATTTAGGATTTTGGAATTTTGAATAGTGACTACTAGTTAAAGAGGGAATGGCCCTAAGTTGGCTATGGTTAGGGTCGTGTTGCGACTGAAAAGTATTAAGATATCAAACAGGACGTTTATATAATGTGGAAATTAGAATTTTTCCTTTGGTTGGAAATTTTGAAAGAGTCTTTGGCATATAGAGAATTTGCAAAATAAAACCTTACTTGATAATCTTGAGATTGTAAGGATCAACGATAGATTAGAGATTCGTGATTTAGGACGAACCTTGGAGATTAGGAAAATTTTAGGATAAGAGAATTACGAGTTTGACTATGATGTTTCTAAGGAAAATTTACGCGAACTATATTCACTTGGAGACAAAAAGATATTCCAACTTATGGAGACAATACTATTTTAAGTTTGAAATGACCCTAGCCAATTTAAGAATATTCAAACTCAAAAGAAGATAATTAGCATAATGAAGATTGTCGAGGACTAAAGGGTAGTCATAAAAGTCCTGACTTAGGTTTTAAGGCACCAAGCAATAAGATAGGCTTGCTAAAGCTTGATTAAGCTCGTAAAGATATCTTGGGACATGATTAGATCTTAACAAATTGAAGTTGATCTTGGTAGATTCAAAGAGAGAAATAGGATTGGTGATTCATAAAGCGAAGTGTCAAGTTGAAAGTCAATCGCAAAATAGGACGCCAGGACATATATAGGAGGGAAGAGCTTTTAGAACTAGATAGACGAAACACATGATTGAAGCACAAAGAGTATAACTTTCTGATACGATGATAGTACTGGGTGGAATTCTAGTAATTTTGGAAGAAATGATTGTAGTACCTGTAAGAGTGGCAGCAAGAACGTGAGGTTCCATGATAAGTTGGAAACGAAAGGAGATTAAATTATGGGAAAGAAATCTAAAGTCTTAGGAATGGTTAGGATAAGGATGCACCACTCAACTAAGTAATATTTTTAGAAAAGAAAAAAAAATTAAGGAAATCCAAGAGATCAGAGATTTGGACTAGTATTATTAAGAACCACTATAGTTCTCGAAAATGGAACGAGGAATTCTAGCGTAGTGATAACACCATTGGTGCTTGGCCTGTAACAACGGATCTGAGCCTAGGGACCAAGGCAGAGGACTGGTGGTTGGCTCGCAGTTTGGGGTGTGATACCCACAAGTCAGAGCAACACAGTGAACTGTGGAGACGGTCAGGTGCAAAGGTTTGGGCGGCAACGTGGATGTTATGTACGGATTAGAGTCCAAGTTCCTATGGGCCAGAGCATTATGGTAGAATCCCTAACCATTATAAAAAGGTTGACAGCTTGAAAGGTGACCTAAGCGGGTTAATTGCTATGTGGATTATGGTGGTCGATAGTCAAAAGAGAATCGAAAGAAGTAAAAGTAATCTCGAGTGATGAAACAATGTTTGGCAAGCTGTTAACGGAGATCTATAAAAGATTCTTCTAAGATAGTTGCATCCATGATGGAAATTCGTGAAGTTAAGGTTACTAAGAAGTGATAAATAAACTCGGGGAATTTAGGAGTTGTGGAGAAATAGTAATATTGCTCCTAGGTCAAGGTAGCTCCTAACTAGGAATGAAGTAATCCTTGATATAAACATGTGCTGAGGAGTTGCTAAGAAAAATGTGTTAAGCAAGAGGTGGGACGATTGTCTTCTAGATATAACCTTGGGGGGAAATTAATTATTGTTGTAGGCTTGGCTCTTGGTTTAGTGTATTTAATATTACACACCCTAGGAATTGTGAGCAATTGGCTCCAAATTAATTGTTTTTAACCTTGCCTTCGGTGACATAAAAAGATTGGAGTAATAGTAAGTATACCTGGGTACCCTTGAGAACATGAGTGGATTTTTCAAAATGAAGTCAAAGTCAACATAAAGAAATGGTAAGATATAAGTTGATGAGTAAACAAAAGTGTTTATCTTTCCAAGAGACGTGTTATGATTTGAGGAAACATATAGTAAGCTGTTATAAAGGAAGAAGTGAGTTTTAGTTGCACTATGAAAATTTTATTTGGGTCGTAAGATAGTAGGCTAAGCTATCTAAGTTATGTTAAGTGTTATTAAAGACCCGGTGAGAATCAAAAGTTGTATAACAAAGTTTTCATTTAATGAAGTAGTGTGGAAAGTAGATCGCCTAAGAGAGACGAGATTAAATTTATTCCAAGAATCGAGGAAAAAAAGGGATTTTGTTTAAGTCAATAGAGAGATTATTTCTCATGTGGAGAAATATGGAAAGCACCGTTTAAATGAAATAGAACATTTAGCGATACTGAGTTGAGGAGCCACAAATGAAGGACGTGTATAAATAAGAAAGGTTGTCGATAAATAAAACGACAAGGGAGTTCTGTGCTGAGATAAACTGATTTGATTGATGGTATTTAAAAGAAAAATAGTAACATATCAGGATGTTAGGCTGTTGTAAGAAAAATTGTTTAGGAGACCTTAGTGGATAATTTGCATGACCAAGAGGCTAAGAAATTAACCCTAAAGATAATATGCGATCGAGATAATTGAGAGAAAGATACGCTGAGTAAGTCCAATGTTATCAATTTCTGTGCCATCATGACAGCCGAGTTAGTTCAATCTTGGTGTGATCATTGGGTTGGGAGATTTAGGAACCAGATAAAATAAACTTTGGGAACACGATTGGGAATGGTACTAGGTTTTATAAATCATGTTGGGAGTTGAGTAGCCGCCGATATGGAGCTACAACGGGATATTCTGGAAGATCAGAAATGAGTCTGGTAAACCCAAACCCTAAGGAGATAAAAGTTATGAATGATTACTAAGAACTAGGAATAGAGTATAGGGCATTACACTTGGGAGTCATTAACACCGGTGGTGATACAATTGTCACGGACCAAATTTCGAGGACGAAATTTATTAAAGGGGGGAGAATGTAATATCCGAGAAATTATTAAGAGAATAAATGATATTTAATGAAGGGTATAACTGGAATTATCAGGCTATATGACACACTAGCGCAGTTTTAGATGATTAAATCAGTCGGAGGGAGTAACCCGGATCTTAGATAGCTAAAGATAATTGTACAGTATCGACAAGTGATTCGAATTGTGATTTTTAGTGATGAAAGAAGAGGGATCGGGAACAGTTTTCAGTACAACTAAAATGTAACTGCAAATTAGGCTTAGAAACCGAATTGTTATAAGAGACTTCCGGGAAGTCAACAGAAGCCTGAGGGGGCTCCGATTTTTCGTAAAGAATAACCCTTCAGTAGTTTCGGGATGAAACAATAAGTCCGGAGAGGACATTTGGGCAAAATCATCATTATCGAGTAAGTCTCAAGTTATTAATTTTGCGTTTTAGATATTATAATGTAAATTAATTTGAGGTTTAAGGATGTAATTGCAATTAAGGAAGTTACCAAGTGGAATTAAGATGGAAATTAGGTAGGGGTTAATGTGTAATTTCTGTATATTAGCAGTATAATATATAGATATATATATATACATAAATATATTCATACGTGCGTGTGTGCTGGAGGCAGCTTCCAAGAAGCTTCATGGCCGAAAATTCTTGGAGTAGTGGCCAAGCTTGGGTGCAAGAGTGGTGCGCAAGGCAATTGAGTCGGTGCTTAACCTATAAATAGATGAGAAATGAAAGAGAGAAGGAAACAAAATAGGAATGGAAATGAAGAATGAAAGCTGGCCGAGAGTTGCAGTGAGGGAGAGAATAGCTGAGAGAGTCGAGCGAGCAAATGGTGGTCAGATGGCCTGTAAGCGGTGCCCGAAAGTAGCCAAAACCGCAGTAGCAATAACGAGCGGCCATAGCCGCGAGCTCCCGAGGTTGCAGGCGGCCATGGCCGACGCAAGCAACAAGCTGGGCGGATTGGGAGCAGCCACGAGGAGGCTGGTGGCGGCTTTGACAGTGACCGGCGAGGGCGATGGCATCGAGGGAAGGCCCAAGAAGCGGCCAGCAATGTCGGTAGTGGCGCCTGAAGATGGCTGTCGCAGCCATGGCAGCCGCTGCCGAGCTGGTTTGCGCGACGAGGGGGGGCGACCGCGGTGGCTGCGGTTGTGCGCGAAGGAGTTGGAGCGACCGGTGATGGCGGAGGCGGCTGGCCGTGGTGGTGGTAGGCGGAGCCAAGGGTGGTGGTCGATGGCGCTGGTGCGCGCATGGCAGGCGCGGGAAATAGAGAACAGAGGAGGAAGATGAATAGTGGAAAAAAAATGAAGGAAAAGAAAAATAAAGAAAAGGAAAAATGGGAAAATAGGAAGAAAAATTGGGAAAAAATTGGAGAAAATTTCCAAAAAAATTCTAGAAAATTATGAGGATAAATTTGAGACTAGAAGAGCATGCCAAGGTCGAGAAATTATTCAGACGTGCATTTCGAGGCTTAGCACGCATTACGAGGTAAAAATCGACTTTTCGAATAAGGTGAGTGGTCTAATCCTATCTTTACCTTATCTTGAAAATGTGTTGGAAGGCGTGTAGTGGGTTCAAGTGGGTGGTGTTACCCTCCCGAACTTAGGTTACACGCAAATGAGGCCAGTTCTAGTGAGCGGTTTTACCCTCCGGAACTTGGGTTGTTCTGCGAAAGCATTTCACTTATGTATTTATGTCATCATTTGCATATTGAACATGTGATATATTGCATCAACTGTTTTTACTTACAAAAGAGTCGGTGCATGGCGTGTGATTTTCATATCATCGGCGTATTGATATTCGTGTCAATGTTGTTTTCCGTGTGGTCGGGATGGGGTCTACTTGGGATTGGGACAATGTTAATCCAGGTGAACGGGTGTCACACTGGGGCACTCGAGGGAATAATGTTAAACCAGGTGAACGGGTGTCACGACGGTGCACTCGAGGGATTAACGTTGGACCAGGTGAACGTGTGCCACAGTGGGGCATTCGAGGGATTAAGTATGTCAAGGTGATATCTCAAGTTAGACGTGTCTTGCATGTTGTCGTTTGTCTGAGTATGCCATGCTCGTGTGTCTCTCATGCATTGTATAAACTGTTTCATACCGTCACTTAGATGTATTATCATCTAACCTGGGCTATGCCCCTGGAACGTTTAATGTTCCAGCCAGGGACTGCTGCGAGGGCAAGGATGTGGCCGGTTAAGGGCCAATGGTGCTTGGTTTGTTAAGTCATTGTAACGTTTGAAGACTTTAGTATGTATTTCAGGTTGTAAATGAACTGTTGTATAATAGCAATGTTATCATTTGGTCTGTATTACGTATTTTGCTATGGAATCACAATGTAAGAACTATGGTGTTTTGATATTAATGTATCCGCTGCGTTGTAATATGTCTCGTTTAGTTTAAGATTATTTATCTTGATAGTTAAACGGGCAAGGCTGGGGTTCTCGGGGTTTGTATCTGCATGTGAAGATTGTTCTTGATGCACCGCGCGTGTTGAACCTGAAGAAAAAAAAAAGAAATCCCGAGAATACCCTTATAGTGACACGCCTGGCGAGACGGGGTGTTACAATTCCCGAAGACACTTACGCGTCTTCACTTGCCTTGGCCAAAGCTCATGGCTTTCAACTGTAATGCAATAATTCTATCCTCTTGAATGACTGACTCCACACCATGAATTCCGGCTGTAATGCAATAATTCTATTCTCTTGAATGATTGTCTGTCTTTGTGGAGTTTCTGGTGCTACTGCCTTCTTATACGTCAAATAATTTTATACTTTTTAAGGTTGGTTACCACATTCACATTGCTCACGAATGACCCGAATTGCTCATGAATGAATTTGATTATTCACAATCCTCTTTTAGGATAATGAGGGATGGTCAGTTATTGTAACATCTCGCATTGAGCGATAGGAAGGACTGGAACAACTTACCCTGATGGACCTACAAGAACTTTCCAGGAGGGTCATCTATCCTTTGATTACGCCAGGTCAAGCATGCTTAACTTGGGAGTTCTTTGCCAACGTACTATTACTTACAGAATTTGAAAATAGGGGCGACGGTAGAAATTGGTAGGGGATTCCCGAAGACACTTACGCGTCTTCACTTGCCTTGGCCAAAGCTCATGGCTTTCAGCTGTAATGCAATAATTCTATCCTCTTGAATGACTGACTCCACACCATGAATTCCGGCTGTAATGCAATAATTCTATTCTCTTGAATGATTGTTTGTCTTTGTGGAGTTTCTGGTGCTACTGCCTTCTTATACGTCAAATAATTTTATACTTTTTAAGGTTGGTTACCACATTCACATTGCTCACGAATGACCCGAATTGCTCATGAATGAATTTGATTATTCACAACCCTCTTTTAGGATAATGAGGGATGGTCAGTTATTGTAACATCTCGCATTGAGCGATAGGAAGGACTGGAACAACTTACCCTGATGGACCTACAAGAACTTTCCAGGAGGGTCATCTAACCTTGGATTACGCCAGGTCAAGCATGCTTAACTTGGGAGTTCTTTGCCAACGTACTATTACATACAGAATTTGAAAATAGGGGCGGCGGTAGAAATTGGTAGGGGATTCCCGAAGACACTTACGCGTCTTCACTTGCCTTGGCCAAAGCTCATGGCTTTCAGCTGTAATGCAATAATTTTATCCTCTTGAATGACTGACTCCACACCATGAATTCCGGCTGTAATGCAATAATTCTATTCTCTTAAATGATTGTCTGTCTTTGTGGAGTTTCTGGTGGTACTGCCTTCTTAAACGTCAAATAAGTTTATACTTTTTAAGGTTGGTTACCACATTCACATTGCTCACGAATGACCCGAATTGCTCATGAATGAATTTGATTATTCACAACCCTCTTTTAGGATAATAAGGGATGGTCAGTTATTGTAACATCTCGCATTGAGCGATAGGAAGGACTGGAACAACTTACCCTGATGGACCTACAAGAACTTTCCAGGCGAGTCATCCATCCTTGGATTACCCCAGGTCAAGCATGCTTAACTTGGGAGTTCTTTGCCAACGTACTATTACTTACAGAATTTGAAAATAGGGGCGGCGGTAGAAATTGGTAGGGGATTCCCGAAGACACTTACGCGTCTTCACTTGCCTTGGCCAAAGCTCATGGCTTTCAACTGTAATGCAATAATTCTATCCTCTTGAATGACTGACTCCACACCATGAATTCCGGCTGTAATGCAATAATTCTATTCTCTTGAATGATTGTCTGTCTTTGTGGAGTTTCTGGTGCTACTACCTTCTTATACGTCAAATAATTTTATACTTTTTATGGTTGGTTACCACATTCACCTTGCTCACGAATTACCCGAATTGCTCATGTATGAATTTGATTATTCACAATCCTCTTTTAGGATAATGAGGGATGGTCAGTTATTGTAACATCTCGCATTGAGCGATAGGAAGGACTGGAACAACTTACCCTGATGGACCTACAAGAACTTTCCAGGATGGTCATCCATCCTTGGATTACCCCAGGTCAAGCATGCTTAACTTGGGAGTTCTTTGCCAACGTACTATTACTTACAGAATTTTAAAATAGGGGCGGCGGTAGAAATTGGTAGGGGATTCCCGAAGACACTTACGCGTCTTCACTTGCCTTGGCTAAAGCTCATGGCTTTCAGCTGTAATGCAATAATTCTATCCTCTTGAATGACTGACTCCACACCATGAATTTCGGCTGTAATGCAATAATTCTATTCTCTTGAATGATTGTCTGTTTTTGTGAAGTTTCTGGTGCTACTGCCTTCTTATACGTCAAATAATTTTATACTTTTTAAGGTTGGTTACCACATTCACATTGCTCACGAATGACCCGAATTACTCATGAATGAATTTGATTATTCACAACCCTCTTTTAGGATAATGAGGGATGGTCAGTTATTGTAACATCTCGCATTGAGCGATAGGAAGGACTGGAACAACTTACCCTTATGGACCTACAAGAACTTTCCAGGATGGTCATCCATCCTTGGATTACCCCAGGTCAAGCATGCTTAACTTGGGAGTTCTTTGCCAAAGTACTATTACTTACAGAATTTGAAAGTAATGGCGGCGGTAGAAATTGGTAGGGGATTCCCGAAGACACTTACGCGTCTTCACTTGCCTTTGCCAAAGCTCATGGCTTTCAGCTGTAATGCAATAATTATATCCTCTTGAATGACTGACTCCACACCATGAATTCCGGCTGTAATGCAATAATTCTATTCTCTTGAATGATTGTCTGTCTTTGTCGAGTTACTGGTGCTACTGCCTTCTTATACGTCAAATAATTTTATACTTTTTAAGGTTGGTTACCACATTCACATTGCTCACGAATTACCCGAATTGCTCATGATTGAATTTGATTATTCACAATCCTCTTTTAGGATAATGAGGGATGGTCAGTTATTGTAACATCTCGCATTGAGCGATAGGAAGGACTGGAACAACTTACCCTGATGGACCTACAAGAACTTTCCAGGAAGGTCATCCATCCTTGGATTACCCCAGGTCAAGCATGCTTAACTTGGGAGTTCTTTGCCAACGTACTATTACTTACAGAATTTTAAAATAGGGGCGGCGGTAGAAATTGGTAGGGGATTCCCGAAGACACTTACGCGTCTTCACTTGCCTTGGCTAAAGCTCATGGCTTTCAGCTGTAATGCAATAATTCTATCCTCTTGAATGACTGACTCCACACCATGAATTCCGGCTGTAATGCAATAATTCTATTCTCTTGAATGATTGTCTGTTTTTGTGAAGTTTCTGGTGCTACTGCCTTCTTATACGTCAAATAATTTTATACTTTTTAAGGTTGGTTACCACATTCACATTGCTCACGAATGACCCGAATTGCTCATGAATGAATTTGATTATTCACAACCCTCTTTTAGGATAATGAGGGATGGTCAGTTATTGTAACATCTCGCATTGAGCGATAGGAAGGACTGGAACAACTTACCCTGATGGACCTACAAGAACTTTCCAGGCGAGTCATCCATCCTTGGATTACCCCAGGTCAAGCATGCTTAACTTGGGAGTTCTTTGCCAACGTACTATTACTTACAGAATTTGAAAATAGGGGCGGCGGTAGAAATTTGTAGGGGATTCCCGAAGACACTTACGCGTCTTCACTTGCCTTGGCTAAAGCTCATGGCTTTCAGCTGTAATGCAATAATTCTATCCTCTTGAATGACTAACTCCACACCATGAATTTCGGCTGTAATGCAATAATTCTATTCTCTTGAATGATTGTCTGTTTTTGTGAAGTTTCTGGTGCTACTGCCTTCTTATACGTCAAATAATTTTATACTTTTTAAGGTTGGTTACCACATTCACATTGCTCACGAATGACCCGAATTACTCATGAATGAATTTGAATATTCACAACCCTCTTTTAGGATAATGAGGGATGGTCAGTTATTGTAACATCTCGCATTGAGCGATAGGAAGTACTGGAACAACTTACCCTTATGGACCTACAAGAACTTTCCAGGATGGTCATCCATCCTTGGATTACCCCAGGTCAAGCATGCTTAACTTGGGAGTTCTTTGCCAAAGTACTATTACTTACAGAATTTGAAAGTAATGGCGGCGGTAGAAATTGGTAGGGGATTCCCGAAGACACTTACGCGTCTTCACTTGCCTTTGCCAAAGCTCATGGCTTTCAGCTGTAATGCAATAATTCTATCCTCTTGAATGACTGACTCCACACCATGAATTCCGGCTGTAATGCAATAATTCTATTCTCTTGAATGATTGTCTGTCTTTGTGGAGTTACTGGTGCTACTGCCTTCTTATACGTCAAATAATTTTATACTTTTTAAGGTTGGTTACCACATTCACATTGCTCACGAATGACCCGAATTGCTCATGAATGAATTTGATTATTCACAATCCTCTTTTAGGATAATGAGGGATGGTCAGTTATTGTAACATCTCGCATTGAGCGATAGGAAGGTAGGAACAACTTACCCTGATGGACCTACAAGAACTTTCCAGGATGGTCATCCATCCTTGGATTACCCCAGGTCAAGCATGCTTAACTTGGGAGTTCTTTGCCAACGTACTATTACTTACAGAATTTTAAAATAGGGGCGGCGGTAGAAATTGGTAGGGGATTCCCGAAGACACTTACGCGTCTTCACTTGCCTTGGCTAAAGCTCATGGCTTTCAGCTGTAATGCAATAATTCTATCCTCTTGAATGACTGACTCCACACCATGAATTCCGGCTGTAATGCAATAATTCTATTCTCTTGAATGATTGTCTGTTTTTGTGAAGTTTCTGGTGCTACTGCCTTCTTATACGTCAAATAATTTTATACTTTTTAAGGTTGGTTACCACATTCACATTGCTCACGAATGACCCGAATTGCTCATGAATGAATTTGATTATTCACAACCCTCTTTTAGGATAATGAGGGATGGTCAGTTATTGTAACATCTCGCATTGAGCGATAGGAAGGACTGGAACAACTTACCCTGATGGACCTACAAGAACTTTCCAGGCGAGTCATCCATCCTTGGATTACCCCAGGTCAAGCATGCTTAACTTGGGAGTTCTTTGCCAACGTACTATTACTTACAGAATTTGAAAATAGGGGCGGCGGTAGAAATTGGTAGGGGATTCCCGAAGACACTTACGCGTCTTCACTTGCCTTGGCCAAAGCTCATGGCTTTCAACTGTAATGCAATAATTCTATCCTCTTGAATGACTGACTCCACACCATGAATTCCGGCTGTAATGCAATAATTCTATTCTCTTGAATGATTGTCTGTCTTTGTGGAGTTTCTGGTGCTACTGCCTTCTTATACGTCAAATAATTTTATACTTTTTATGGTTGGTTACCACATTCACCTTGCTCACGAATTACCCGAATTGCTCATGTATGAATTTGATTATTCACAATCCTCTTTTAGGATAATGAGGGATGGTCAGTTATTGTAACATCTCGCATTGAGCGATAGGAAGGACTGGAACAACTTACCCTGATGGACCTACAAGAACTTTCCAGGATGGTCATCCATCCTTGGATTACCCCAGGTCAAGCATGCTTAACTTGGGAGTTCTTTGCCAACGTACTATTACTTACAGAATTTTAAAATAGGGGCGGCGGTAGAAATTGGTAGGGGATTCCCGAAGACACTTACGCGTCTTCACTTGCCTTGGCTAAAGCTCATGGCTTTCAGCTGTAATGCAATAATTCTATCCTCTTGAATGACTGACTCCACACCATGAATTTCGGCTGTAATGCAATAATTCTATTCTCTTGAATGATTGTCTGTTTTTGTGAAGTTTCTAGTGCTACTGCCTTCTTATACGTCAAATAATTTTATACTTTTTAAGGTTGGTTACCACATTCACATTGCTCACGAATGACCCGAATTACTCATGAATGAATTTGATTATTCACAACCCTCTTTTAGGATAATGAGGGATGGTCAGTTATTGTAACATCTCGCATTGAGCGATAGGAAGGACTGGAACAACTTACCCTTATGGACCTACAAGAACTTTCCAGGATGGTCATCCATCCTTGGATTACCCCAGGTCAAGCATGCTTAACTTGGGAGTTCTTTGCCAAAGTACTATTACTTACAGAATTTGAAAGTAATGGCGGCGGTAGAAATTGGTAGGGGATTCCCGAAGACACTTACGCGTCTTCACTTGCCTTTGCCAAAGCTCATGGCTTTCAGCTGTAATGCAATAATTCTATCCTCTTGAATGACTGACTCCACACCATGAATTCCGGCTGTAATGCAATAATTCTATTCTCTTGAATGATTGTCTGTCTTTGTGGAGTTACTGGTGCTACTGCCTTCTTATACGTCAAATAATTTTATACTTTTTAAGGTTGGTTACCACATTCACATTGCTCACGAATTACCCGAATTGCTCATGAATGAATTTGATTATTCACAATCCTCTTTTAGGATAATGAGGGATGGTCAGTTATTGTAACATCTCGCATTGAGCGATAGGAAGGACTGGAACAACATACCCTGATGGACCTACAAGAACTTTCCAGGATGGTCATCCATCCTTGGATTACCCCAGGTCAAGCATGCTTAACTTGGGAGTTCTTTGCCAACGTACTATTACTTACAGAATTTCAAAATAGGGGCGGCGGTAGAAATTGGTAGGGGATTCCCGAAGACACTTACGCGTCTTCACTTGCCTTGGCTAAAGCTCATGGCTTTCAGCTGTAATGCAATAATTCTATCCTCTTGAATGACTGACTCCACACCATGAATTCCGGCTGTAATGCAATAATTCTATTCTCTTGAATGATTGTCTGTTTTTGTGAAGTTTCTGGTGCTACTGCCTTCTTATACGTCAAATAATTTTATACTTTTTAAGGTTGGTTACCACATTCACATTGCTCACGAATGACCCGAATTGCTCATGAATGAATTTGATTATTCACAACCCTCTTTTAGGATAATGAGGGATGGTCAGTTATTGTAACATCTCGCATTGAGCGATAGGAAGGACTGGAACAACTTACCCTGATGGACCTACAAGAACTTTCCAGGCGAGTCATCCATCCTTGGATTACCCCAGGTCAAGCATGCTTAACTTGGGAGTTCTTTGCCAACGTACTATTACTTACAGAATTTGAAAATAGGGGCGGCGGTAGAAATTTGTAGGGGATTCCCGAAGACACTTACGCGTCTTCACTTGCCTTGGCTAAAGCTCATGGCTTTCAGCTGTAATGCAATAATTCTATCCTCTTGAATGACTAACTCCACACCATGAATTTCGGCTGTAATGCAATAATTCTATTCTCTTGAATGATTGTCTGTTTTTGTGAAGTTTCTGGTGCTACTGCCTTCTTATACGTCAAATAATTTTATACTTTTTAAGGTTGGTTACCACATTCACATTGCTCACGAATGACCCGAATTACTCATGAATGAATTTGAATATTCACAACCCTCTTTTAGGATAATGAGGGATGGTCAGTTATTGTAACATCTCGCATTGAGCGATAGGAAGTACTGGAACAACTTACCCTTATGGACCTACAAGAACTTTCCAGGATGGTCATCCATCCTTGGATTACCCCAGGTCAAGCATGCTTAACTTGGGAGTTCTTTGCCAAAGTACTATTACTTACAGAATTTGAAAGTAATGGCGGCGGTAGAAATTGGTAGGGGATTCCCGAAGACACTTACGCGTCTTCACTTGCCTTTGCCAAAGCTCATGGCTTTCAGCTGTAATGCAATAATTCTATCCTCTTGAATGACTGACTCCACACCATGAATTCCGGCTGTAATGCAATAATTCTATTCTCTTGAATGATTGTCTGTCTTTGTGGAGTTACTGGTGCTACTGCCTTCTTATACGTCAAATAATTTTATACTTTTTAAGGTTGGTTACCACATTCACATTGCTCACGAATGACCCGAATTGCTCATGAATGAATTTGATTATTCACAATCCTCTTTTAGGATAATGAGGGATGGTCAGTTATTGTAACATCTCGCATTGAGCGATAGGAAGGACTGGAACAACTTACCCTGATGGACCTACAAGAACTTTCCAGGATGGTCATCCATCCTTGGATTACCCCAGGTCAAGCATGCTTAACTTGGGAGTTCTTTGCCAACGTACTATTACTTACAGAATTTTAAAATAGGGGCGGCGGTAGAAATTGGTAGGGGATTCCCGAAGACACTTACGCGTCTTCACTTGCCTTGGCTAAAGCTCATGGCTTTCAGCTGTAATGCAATAATTCTATCCTCTTGAATGACTGACTCCACACCATGAATTCCGGCTGTAATGCAATAATTCTATTCTCTTGAATGATTGTCTGTTTTTGTGAAGTTTCTGGTGCTACTGCCTTCTTATACGTCAAATAATTTTATACTTTTTAAGGTTGGTTACCACATTCACATTGCTCACGAATGACCCGAATTGCTCATGAATGAATTTGATTATTCACAACCCTCTTTTAGGATAATGAGGGATGGTCAGTTATTGTAACATCTCGCATTGAGCGATAGGAAGGACTGGAACAACTTACCCTGATGGACCTACAAGAACTTTCCAGGCGAGTCATCCATCCTTGGATTACCCCAGGTCAAGCATGCTTAACTTGGGAGTTCTTTGCCAACGTACTATTACTTACAGAATTTGAAAATAGGGGCGGCGGTAGAAATTGGTAGGGGATTCCCGAAGACACTTACGCGTCTTCACTTGCCTTGGCCAAAGCTCATGGCTTTCAACTGTAATGCAATAATTCTATCCTCTTGAATGACTGACTCCACACCATGAATTCCGGCTGTAATGCAATAATTCTATTCTCTTGAATGATTGTCTGTCTTTGTGGAGTTTCTGGTGCTACTGCCTTCTTATACGTCAAATAATTTTATACTTTTTATGGTTGGTTACCACATTCACCTTGCTCACGAATTACCCGAATTGCTCATGTATGAATTTGATTATTCACAATCCTCTTTTAGGATAATGAGGGATGGTCAGTTATTGTAACATCTCGCATTGAGCGATAGGAAGGACTGGAACAACTTACCCTGATGGACCTACAAGAACTTTCCAGGATGGTCATCCATCCTTGGATTACCCCAGGTCAAGCATGCTTAACTTGGGAGTTCTTTGCCAACGTACTATTACTTACAGAATTTTAAAATAGGGGCGGCGGTAGAAATTGGTAGGGGATTCCCGAAGACACTTACGCGTCTTCACTTGCCTTGGCTAAAGCTCATGGCTTTCAGCTGTAATGCAATAATTCTATCCTCTTGAATGACTGACTCCACACCATGAATTTCGGCTGTAATGCAATAATTCTATTCTCTTGAATGATTGTCTGTTTTTGTGAAGTTTCTAGTGCTACTGCCTTCTTATACGTCAAATAATTTTATACTTTTTAAGGTTGGTTACCACATTCACATTGCTCACGAATGACCCGAATTACTCATGAATGAATTTGATTATTCACAACCCTCTTTTAGGATAATGAGGGATGGTCAGTTATTGTAACATCTCGCATTGAGCGATAGGAAGGACTGGAACAACTTACCCTTATGGACCTACAAGAACTTTCCAGGATGGTCATCCATCCTTGGATTACCCCAGGTCAAGCATGCTTAACTTGGGAGTTCTTTGCCAAAGTACTATTACTTACAGAATTTGAAAGTAATGGCGGCGGTAGAAATTGGTAGGGGATTCCCGAAGACACTTACGCGTCTTCACTTGCCTTTGCCAAAGCTCATGGCTTTCAGCTGTAATGCAATAATTCTATCCTCTTGAATGACTGACTCCACACCATGAATTCCGGCTGTAATGCAATAATTCTATTCTCTTGAATGATTGTCTGTCTTTGTGGAGTTACTGGTGCTACTGCCTTCTTATACGTCAAATAATTTTATACTTTTTAAGGTTGGTTACCACATTCACATTGCTCACGAATTACCCGAATTGCTCATGAATGAATTTGATTATTCACAATCCTCTTTTAGGATAATGAGGGATGGTCAGTTATTGTAACATCTCGCATTGAGCGATAGGAAGGACTGGAACAACATACCCTGATGGACCTACAAGAACTTTCCAGGATGGTCATCCATCCTTGGATTACCCCAGGTCAAGCATGCTTAACTTGGGAGTTCTTTGCCAACGTACTATTACTTACAGAATTTCAAAATAGGGGCGGCGGTAGAAATTGGTAGGGGATTCCCGAAGACACTTACGCGTCTTCACTTGCCTTGGCTAAAGCTCATGGCTTTCAGCTGTAATGCAATAATTCTATCCTCTTGAATGACTGACTCCACACCATGAATTCCGGCTGTAATGCAATAATTCTATTCTCTTGAATGATTGTCTGTTTTTGTGAAGTTTCTGGTGCTACTGCCTTCTTATACGTCAAATAATTTTATACTTTTTAAGGTTGGTTACCACATTCACATTGCTCACGACCGACCCGAATTGCTCATGAATGAATTTGATTATTCACAACCCTCTTTTAGGATAATGAGGGATGGTCAGTTATTGTAACATCTCGCATTGAGCGATAGGAAGTACTGGAACAACTTACCCTTATGGACCTACAAGAACTTTCCAGGATGGTCATCCATCCTTGGATTACCCCAGGTCAAGCATGCTTAACTTGGGAGTTCTTTGCCAAAGTACTATTACTTACAGAATTTGAAAGTAATGGCGGCGGTAGAAATTGGTAGGGGATTCCCGAAGACACTTACGCGTCTTCACTTGCCTTTGCCAAAGCTCATGGCTTTCAGCTGTAATGCAATAATTCTATCCTCTTGAATGACTGACTCCACACCATGAATTCCGGCTGTAATGCAATAATTCTATTCTCTTGAATGATTGTCTGTCTTTGTGGAGTTACTGGTGCTACTGCCTTCTTATACGTCAAATAATTTTATACTTTTTAAGGTTGGTTACCACATTCACATTGCTCACGAATGACCCGAATTGCTCATGAATGAATTTGATTATTCACAATCCTCTTTTAGGATAATGAGGGATGGTCAGTTATTGTAACATCTCGCATTGAGCGATAGGAAGGACTGGAACAACTTACCCTGATGGACCTACAAGAACTTTCCAGGATGGTCATCCATCCCTGGATTACCCCAGGTCAAGCATGCTTAACTTGGGAGTTCTTTGCCAACGTACTATTACTTACAGAATTTTAAAATAGGGGCGGCGGTAGAAATTGGTAGGGGATTCCCGAAGACACTTACGCGTCTTCACTTGCCTTGGCTAAAGCTCATGGCTTTCAGCTGTAATGCAATAATTCTATCCTCTTGAATGACTGACTCCACACCATGAATTTCGGCTGTAATGCAATAATTCTATTCTCTTGAATGATTGTCTGTTTTTGTGAAGTTTCTAGTGCTACTGCCTTCTTATACGTCAAATAATTTTATACTTTTTAAGGTTGGTTACCACATTCACATTGCTCACGAATGACCCGAATTACTCATGAATGAATTTGATTATTCACAACCCTCTTTTAGGATAATGAGGGATGGTCAGTTATTGTAACATCTCGCATTGAGCGATAGGAAGGACTGGAACAACTTACCCTTATGGACCTACAAGAACTTTCCAGGATGGTCATCCATCCTTGGATTACCCCAGGTCAAGCATGCTTAACTTGGGAGTTCTTTGCCAAAGTACTATTACTTACAGAATTTGAAAGTAATGGCGGCGGTAGAAATTGGTAGGGGATTCCCGAAGACACTTACGCGTCTTCACTTGCCTTTGCCAAAGCTCATGGCTTTCAGCTGTAATGCAATAATTCTATCCTCTTGAATGACTGACTCCACACCATGAATTCCGGCTGTAATGCAATAATTCTATTCTCTTGAATGATTGTCTGTCTTTGTGGAGTTACTGGTGCTACTGCCTTCTTATACGTCAAATAATTTTATACTTTTTAAGGTTGGTTACCACATTCACATTGCTCACGAATGACCCGAATTGCTCATGAATGAATTTGATTATTCACAATCCTCTTTTAGGATAATGAGGGATGGTCAGTTATTGTAACATCTCGCATTGAGCGATAGGAAGGACTGGAACAACATACCCTGATGGACCTACAAGAACTTTCCAGGATGGTCATCCATCCTTGGATTACCCCAGGTCAAGCATGCTTAACTTGGGAGTTCTTTGCCAACGTACTATTACTTACAGAATTTCAAAATAGGGGCGGCGGTAGAAATTGGTAGGGGATTCCCGAAGACACTTACGCGTCTTCACTTGCCTTGGCTAAAGCTCATGGCTTTCAGCTGTAATGCAATAATTCTATCCTCTTGAATGACTGACTCCACACCATGAATTCCGGCTGTAATGCAATAATTCTATTCTCTTGAATGATTGTCTGTTTTTGTGAAGTTTCTGGTGCTACTGCCTTCTTATACGTCAAATAATTTTATACTTTTTAAGGTTGGTTACCACATTCACATTGCTCACGAACGACCCGAATTGCTCATGAATGAATTTGATTATTCACAACCCTCTTTTAGGATAATGAGGGATGGTCAGTTATTGTAACATCTCGCATTGAGCGATAGGAAGGACTGGAACAACTTACCCTGATGGACCTACAAGAACTTTCCAGGCGAGTCATCCATCCTTGGATTACCCCAGGTCAAGCATGCTTAACTTGGGAGTTCTTTGCCAACGTACTATTACTTACAGAATTTGAAAATAGGGGCGGCGGTAGAAATTTGTAGGGGATTCCCGAAGACACTTACGCGTCTTCACTTGCCTTGGCTAAAGCTCATGGCTTTCAGCTGTAATGCAATAATTCTATCCTCTTGAATGACTGACTCCACACCATGAATTTCGGCTGTAATGCAATAATTCTATTCTCTTGAATGATTGTCTGTTTTTGTGAAGTTTCTGGTGCTACTGCCTTCTTATACGTCAAATAATTTTATACTTTTTAAGGTTGGTTACCACATTCACATTGCTCACGAATGACCCGAATTACTCATGAATGAATTTGATTATTCACAACCCTCTTTTAGGATAATGAGGGATGGTCAGTTATTGTAACATCTCGCATTGAGCGATATGAAGGACTGGAACAACTTACCCTTATGGACCTACAAGAACTTTCCAGGATGGTCATCCATCCTTGGATTACCCCAGGTCAAGCATGCTTAACTTGGGAGTTCTTTGCCAAAGTACTATTACTTACAGAATTTGAAAGTAATGGCGGCGGTAGAAATTGGTAGGGGATTCCCGAAGACACTTACGCGTCTTCACTTGCCTTTGCCAAAGCTCATGGCTTTCAGCTGTAATGCAATAATTCTATCCTCTTGAATGACTGACTCCACACCATGAATTTCGGCTGTAATGCAATAATTCTATTCTCTTGAATGATTGTCTATTTTTGTGAAGTTTCTAGTGCTACTGCCTTCTTATACGTCAAATAATTTTATACTTTTTAAGGTTGGTTACCACATTCACATTGCTCACGAATGACCCGAATTACTCATGAATGAATTTGATTATTCACAACCCTCTTTTAGGATAATGAGGGATGGTCAGTTATTGTAACATCTCGCATTGAGCGATAGGAAGGACTGGAACAACTTACCCTGATGGACCTACAAGAACTTTCCAGGATGGTCATCCATCCTTGGATTACCCCAGGTCAAGCATGCTTAACTTGGGAGTTCTTTGCCAACGTACTATTACTTACAGAATTTTAAAATAGGGGCGGCGGTAGAAATTGGTAGGGGATTCCCGAAGACACTTACGCGTCTTCACTTGCCTTGGCTAAAGCTCATGGCTTTCAACTGTAATGCAATAATTCTATCCTCTTGAATGACTGACTCCACACCATGAATTTCGGCTGTAATGCAATAATTCTATTCTCTTGAATGATTGTCTGTTTTTGTGAAGTTTCTAGTGCTACTGCCTTCTTATACGTCAAATAATTTTATACTTTTTAAGGTTGGTTACCACATTCACATTGCTCACGAATGACCCGAATTACTCATGAATGAATTTGATTATTCACAACCCTCTTTTAGGATAATGAGGGATGGTCAGTTATTGTAACATCTCGCATTGAGCGATAGGAAGGACTGGAACAACTTACCCTTATGGACCTACAAGAACTTTCCAGGATGGTCATCCATCCTTGGATTACCCCAGGTCAAGCATGCTTAACTTGGGAGTTCTTTGCCAAAGTACTATTACTTACAGAATTTGAAAGTAATGGCGGCGGTAGAAATTGGTAGGGGATTCCCGAAGACACTTACGCGTCTTCACTTGCCTTTGCCAAAGCTCATGGCTTTCAGCTGTAATGCAATAATTCTATCCTCTTGAATGACTGACTCCACACCATGAATTCCGGCTGTAATGCAATAATTCTATTCTCTTGAATGATTGTCTGTCTTTGTGGAGTTACTGGTGCTATTGCCTTCTTATACGTCAAATAATTTTATACTTTTTAAGGTTGGTTACCACATTCACATTGCTCACGAATTACCCGAATTGCTCATGAATGAATTTGATTATTCACAATCCTCTTTTAGGATAATGAGGGATGGTCAGTTATTGTAACATCTCGCATTGAGCGATAGGAAGGACTGGAACAACATACCCTGATGGACCTACAAGAACTTTCCAGGATGGTCATCCATCCTTGGATTACCCCAGGTCAAGCATGCTTAACTTGGGAGTTCTTTGCC
Organism: Diospyros kaki; assembly: GCA_036245055.1. Taxonomy (NCBI): domain Eukaryota; kingdom Viridiplantae; phylum Streptophyta; class Magnoliopsida; order Ericales; family Ebenaceae; genus Diospyros; species Diospyros kaki. The sequence continues at coordinate 41,917,972 of BSEG01000016.1, forward strand.
AACGTACTATTACTTACAGAATTTCAAAATAGGGGCGGCGGTAGAAATTGGTAGGGGATTCCCGAAGACACTTACGCGTCTTCACTTGCCTTGGCTAAAGCTCATGGCTTTCAGCTGTAATGCAATAATTCTATCCTCTTGAATGACTGACTCCACACCATGAATTCCGGCTGTAATGCAATAATTCTATTCTCTTGAATGATTGTCTGTTTTTGTGAAGTTTCTGGTGCTACTGCCTTCTTATACGTCAAATAATTTTATACTTTTTAAGGTTGGTTACCACATTCACATTGCTCACGAACGACCCGAATTGCTCATGAATGAATTTGATTATTCACAACCCTCTTTTAGGATAATGAGGGATGGTCAGTTATTGTAACATCTCGCATTGAGCGATAGGAAGTACTGGAACAACTTACCCTTATGGACCTACAAGAACTTTCCAGGATGGTCATCCATCCTTGGATTACCCCAGGTCAAGCATGCTTAACTTGGGAGTTCTTTGCCAAAGTACTATTACTTACAGAATTTGAAAGTAATGGCGGCGGTAGAAATTGGTAGGGGATTCCCGAAGACACTTACGCGTCTTCACTTGCCTTTGCCAAAGCTCATGGCTTTCAGCTGTAATGCAATAATTCTATCCTCTTGAATGACTGACTCCACACCATGAATTCCGGCTGTAATGCAATAATTCTATTCTCTTGAATGATTGTCTGTCTTTGTGGAGTTACTGGTGCTACTGCCTTCTTATACGTCAAATAATTTTATACTTTTTAAGGTTGGTTACCACATTCACATTGCTCACGAATGACCCGAATTGCTCATGAATGAATTTGATTATTCACAATCCTCTTTTAGGATAATGAGGGATGGTCAGTTATTGTAACATCTCGCATTGAGCGATAGGAAGGACTGGAACAACTTACCCTGATGGACCTACAAGAACTTTCCAGGATGGTCATCCATCCCTGGATTACCCCAGGTCAAGCATGCTTAACTTGGGAGTTCTTTGCCAACGTACTATTACTTACAGAATTTTAAAATAGGGGCGGCGGTAGAAATTGGTAGGGGATTCCCGAAGACACTTACGCGTCTTCACTTGCCTTGGCTAAAGCTCATGGCTTTCAGCTGTAATGCAATAATTCTATCCTCTTGAATGACTGACTCCACACCATGAATTTCGGCTGTAATGCAATAATTCTATTCTCTTGAATGATTGTCTGTTTTTGTGAAGTTTCTAGTGCTACTGCCTTCTTATACGTCAAATAATTTTATACTTTTTAAGGTTGGTTACCACATTCACATTGCTCACGAATGACCCGAATTACTCATGAATGAATTTGATTATTCACAACCCTCTTTTAGGATAATGAGGGATGGTCAGTTATTGTAACATCTCGCATTGAGCGATAGGAAGGACTGGAACAACTTACCCTTATGGACCTACAAGAACTTTCCAGGATGGTCATCCATCCTTGGATTACCCCAGGTCAAGCATGCTTAACTTGGGAGTTCTTTGCCAAAGTACTATTACTTACAGAATTTGAAAGTAATGGCGGCGGTAGAAATTGGTAGGGGATTCCCGAAGACACTTACGCGTCTTCACTTGCCTTTGCCAAAGCTCATGGCTTTCAGCTGTAATGCAATAATTCTATCCTCTTGAATGACTGACTCCACACCATGAATTCCGGCTGTAATGCAATAATTCTATTCTCTTGAATGATTGTCTGTCTTTGTGGAGTTACTGGTGCTACTGCCTTCTTATACGTCAAATAATTTTATACTTTTTAAGGTTGGTTACCACATTCACATTGCTCACGAATTACCCGAATTGCTCATGAATGAATTTGATTATTCACAATCCTCTTTTAGGATAATGAGGGATGGTCAGTTATTGTAACATCTCGCATTGAGCGATAGGAAGGACTGGAACAACTTACCCTGATGGACCTACAAGAACTTTCCAGGATGGTCATCCATCCTTGGATTACCCCAGGTCAAGCATGCTTAACTTGGGAGTTCTTTGCCAACGTACTATTACTTACAGAATTTCAAAATAGGGGCGGCGGTAGAAATTGGTAGGGGATTCCCGAAGACAGTTACGCGTCTTCACTTGCCTTGGCTAAAGCTCATGGCTTTCAGCTGTAATGCAATAATTCTATCCTCTTGAATGACTGACTCCACACCATGAATTCCGGCTGTAATGCAATAATTCTATTCTCTTGAATGATTGTCTGTTTTTGTGAAGTTTCTGGTGCTACTGCCTTCTTATACGTCAAATAATTTTATACTTTTTAAGGTTGGTTACCACATTCACATTGCTCACGAACGACCCGAATTGCTCATGAATGAATTTGATTATTCACAACCCTCTTTTAGGATAATGAGGGATGGTCAGTTATTGTAACATCTCGCATTGAGCGATAGGAAGGACTGGAACAACTTACCCTGATGGACCTACAAGAACTTTCCAGGCGAGTCATCCATCCTTGGATTACCCCAGGTCAAGCATGCTTAACTTGGGAGTTCTTTGCCAACGTACTATTACTTACAGAATTTGAAAATAGGGGCGGCGGTAGAAATTTGTAGGGGATTCCCGAAGACACTTACGCGTCTTCACTTGCCTTGGCTAAAGCTCATGGCTTTCAGCTGTAATGCAATAATTCTATCCTCTTGAATGACTGACTCCACACCATGAATTTCGGCTGTAATGCAATAATTCTATTCTCTTGAATGATTGTCTGTTTTTGTGAAGTTTCTGGTGCTACTGCCTTCTTATACGTCAAATAATTTTATACTTTTTAAGGTTGGTTACCACATTCACATTGCTCACGAATGACCCGAATTACTCATGAATGAATTTGATTATTCACAACCCTCTTTTAGGATAATGAGGGATGGTCAGTTATTGTAACATCTCGCATTGAGCGATATGAAGGACTGGAACAACTTACCCTTATGGACCTACAAGAACTTTCCAGGATGGTCATCCATCCTTGGATTACCCCAGGTCAAGCATGCTTAACTTGGGAGTTCTTTGCCAAAGTACTATTACTTACAGAATTTGAAAGTAATGGCGGCGGTAGAAATTGGTAGGGGACTCCCGAAGACACTTACGCGTCTTCACTTGCCTTTGCAAAAGCTCATGTCTTTCAGCTGTAATGCAATAATTCTATCCTCTTGAATGACTGACTCCACACCATGAATTCCGGCTGTAATGCAATAATTCTATTCTCTTGAATGATTGTCTGTCTTTGTGGAGTTACTGGTGCTACTGCCTTCTTATACGTCAAATAATTTTATACTTTTTAAGGTTGGTTACCACATTCACATTGCTCACGAATGACCCGAATTACTCATGAATGAATTTGATTATTCACAACCCTCTTTTAGGATAATGAGGGATGGTCAGTTATTGTAACATCTCGCATTGAGCGATATGAAGGACTGGAACAACTTACCCTTATGGACCTACAAGAACTTTCCAGGATGGTCATCCATCCTTGGATTACCCCAGGTCAAGCATGCTTAACTTGGGAGTTCTTTGCCAAAGTACTATTACTTACAGAATTTGAAAATAGGGGCGGCGGTAGAAATTGGTAGGGGATTCCCGAAGACACTTACGCGTCTTCACTTGCCTTGGCCAAAGCTCATGGCTTTCAACTGTAATGCAATAATTCTATCCTCTTGAATGACTGACTCCACACCAAGAATTCCGGCTGTAATGCAATAATTCTATTCTCTTGAATGATTGTCTGTCTTTGTGGAGTTTCTTGTGCTACTGCCTTCTTATACGTCAAATAATTTTATACTTTTTAAGGTTGGTTACCTCATTCACATTGCTCACGAATGACCCGAATTGCTCATGAATGAATTTGATTATTCACAATCCTCTTTTAGGATAATGAGGGATGGTCAGTTATTGTAACATCTCGCATTGAGCGATAGGAAGGACTGGAACAACTTACCCTGATGGACCTACAAGAACTTTCCAGGAGGGTCATCTATCCTTGGATTACGCCAGGTCAAGCATGCTTAACTTGGGAGTTCTTTACCAACGTACTATTACTTACAGAATTTGAAAATAGGGGCGACGGTAGAAATTGGTAGGGGATTCCCGAAGACACTTACGCGTCTTCACTTGCCTTGGCCAAAGCTCATGGCTTTCAGCTGTAATGCAATAATTCTATCCTCTTGAATGACTGACTCCACACCATGAATTCCGGCTGTAATGCAATAATTCTATTCTCTTGAATGATTGTCTGTCTTTGTGGAGTTTCTGGTGGTACTGCCTTCTTAAACGTCAAATAATTTTATACTTTTTAAGGTTGGTTACCACATTCACATTGCTCACGAATGACCCGAATTGCTCATTAATGAATTTGATTATTCACAACCCTCTTTTAGGATAATGAGGGATGGTCAGTTATTGTAACATCTCGCATTGAGCGATAGGAAGGACTGGAACAACTTACCCTGATGGACCTACAAGAACTTTCCAGGCGAGTCATCCATCCTTGGATTACCCCAGGTCAAGCATGCTTAACTTGGGAGTTCTTTGCCAACGTACTATTACTTACAGAATTTGAAAATAGGGGCGGCGGTAGAAATTGGTAGGGGATTCCCGAAGACACTTACGCGTCTTCACTTGCCTTGGCCAAAGCTCATGGCTTTCAACTGTAATGCAATAATTCTATCCTCTTGAATGACTGACTCCACACCATGAATTCGGGCTGTAATGCAATAATTCTATTCTCTTGAATGATTGTCTGTCTTTGTGGAGTTACTGGTGCTACTGCCTTCTTATACGTCAAATAATTTTATACTTTTTAAGGTTGGTTACCACATTCACATTGCTCACGAATGACCCGAATTGCTCATGAATGAATTTGATTATTCACAATCCTCTTTTAGGATAATGAGGGATGGTCAGTTATTGTAACATCTCGCATTGAGCGATAGGAAGGACTGGAACAACTTACCCTGATGGACCTACAAGAACTTTCCAGGATGGTCATCCATCCTTGGATTACCCCAGGTCAAGCATGCTTAACTTGGGAGTTCTTTGCCAACGTACTATTACTTACAGAATTTTAAAATAGGGGCGGCGGTAGAAATTGGTAGGGGATTCCCGAAGACACTTACGCGTCTTCACTTGCCTTGGCTAAAGCTCATGGCTTTCAGCTGTAATGCAATAATTCTATCCTCTTGAATGACTGACTCCACACCATGAATTTCGGCTGTAATGCAATAATTCTATTCTCTTGAATGATTGTCTGTTTTTGTGAAGTTTCTGGTGCTACTGCCTTCTTATACGTCAAATAATTTTATACTTTTTAAGGTTGGTTACCACATTCACATTGCTCACGAATGACCCGAATTACTCATGAATGAATTTGATTATTCACAACCCTCTTTTAGGATAATGAGGGATGGTCAGTTATTGTAACATCTCGCATTGAGCGATAGGAAGGACTGGAACAACTTACCCTTATGGACCTACAAGAACTTTCCAGGATGGTCATCCATCCTTGGATTACCCCAGGTCAAGCATGCTTAACTTGGGAGTTCTTTGCCAAAGTACTATTACTTACAGAATTTGAAAGTAATGGCGGCGGTAGAAATTGGTAGGGGATTCCCGAAGACACTTACGCGTCTTCACTTGCCTTGGCCAAAGCTCATGGCTTTCAGCTGTAATGCAATAATTCTATCCTCTTGAATGACTGACTCCACACCATGAATTCCGGCTGTAATGCAATAATTCTATTCTCTTGAATGATTGTCTGTCTTTGTGGAGTTTCTGGTGGTACTGCCTTCTTAAACGTCAAATAATTTTATACTTTTTAAGGTTGGTTACCACATTCACATTGCTCACGAATGACCCGAATTGCTCATTAATGAATTTGATTATTCACAACCCTCTTTTAGGATAATGAGGGATGGTCAGTTATTGTAACATCTCGCATTGAGCGATAGGAAGGACTGGAACAACTTACCCTGATGGACCTACAAGAACTTTCCAGGCGAGTCATCCATCCTTGGATTACCCCAGGTCAAGCATGCTTAACTTGGGAGTTCTTTGCCAACGTACTATTACTTACAGAATTTGAAAATAGGGGCGGCGGTAGAAATTGGTAGGGGATTCCCGAAGACACTTACGCGTCTTCACTTGCCTTGGCCAAAGCTCATGGCTTTCAACTGTAATGCAATAATTCTATCCTCTTGAATGACTGACTCCACACCATGAATTCCGGCTGTAATGCAATAATTCTATTCTCTTGAATGATTGTCTGTCTTTGTGGAGTTACTGGTGCTACTGCCTTCTTATACGTCAAATAATTTTATACTTTTTAAGGTTGGTTACCACATTCACATTGCTCACGAATGACCCGAATTGCTCATGAATGAATTTGATTATTCACAATCCTCTTTTAGGATAATGAGGGATGGTCAGTTATTGTAACATCTCGCATTGAGCGATAGGAAGGACTGGAACAACTTACCCTGATGGACCTACAAGAACTTTCCAGGATGGTCATCCATCCTTGGATTACCCCAGGTCAAGCATGCTTAACTTGGGAGTTCTTTGCCAACGTACTATTACTTACAGAATTTTAAAATAGGGGCGGCGGTAGAAATTGGTAGGGGATTCCCGAAGACACTTACGCGTCTTCACTTGCCTTGGCTAAAGCTCATGGCTTTCAGCTGTAATGCAATAATTCTATCCTCTTGAATGACTGACTCCACACCATGAATTTCGGCTGTAATGCAATAATTCTATTCTCTTGAATGATTGTCTGTTTTTGTGAAGTTTCTGGTGCTACTGCCTTCTTATACGTCAAATAATTTTATACTTTTTAAGGTTGGTTACCACATTCACATTGCTCACGAATGACCCGAATTACTCATGAATGAATTTGATTATTCACAACCCTCTTTTAGGATAATGAGGGATGGTCAGTTATTGTAACATCTCGCATTGAGCGATAGGAAGGACTGGAACAACTTACCCTTATGGACCTACAAGAACTTTCCAGGATGGTCATCCATCCTTGGATTACCCCAGGTCAAGCATGCTTAACTTGGGAGTTCTTTTCCAAAGTACTATTACTTACAGAATTTGAAAGTAATGGCGGCGGTAGAAATTGGTAGGGGATTCCCGAAGACACTTACGCGTCTTCACTTGCCTTTGCCAAAGCTCATTGCTTTCAGCTGTAATGCAATAATTCTATCCTCTTGAATGACTGACTCCACACCATGAATTCCGGCTGTAATGCAATAATTCTATTCTCTTGAATGATTGTCTGTCTTTGTGGAGTTACTGGTGCTACTGCCTTCTTATACGTCAAATAATTTTATACTTTTTAAGGTTGGTTACCACATTCACATTGCTGACGAATTACCCGAATTGCTCATGAATGAATTTGATTATTCACAACCCTCTTTTAGGATAATGAGGGATGGTCAGTTATTGTAACATCTCGCATTGAGCGATAGGAAGGACTGGAACAACTTACCCTGATGGACCTACAAGAACTTTCCAGGAGGGTCATCTAACCTTGGATTACGCCAGGTCAAGCATGCTTAACTTGGGAGTTCTTTGCCAACGTACTATTACATACAGAATTTGAAAATAGGGGCGGCGGTAGAAATTGGTAGGGGATTCCCGAAGACACTTACGCGTCTTCACTTGCCTTGGCCAAAGCTCATGGCTTTCAGCTGTAATGCAATAATTCTATCCTCTTGAATGACTGACTCCACACCATGAATTCCGGCTGTAATGCAATAATTCTATTCTCTTGAATGATTGTTTGTCTTTGTGGAGTTTCTGGTGCTACTGCCTTCTTATACGTCAAATAATTTTATACTTTTTAAGGTTGGTTACCACATTCACATTGCTCACGAATGACCCGAATTGCTCATGAATGAATTTGATTATTCACAACCCTCTTTTAGGATAATGAGGGATGGTCAGTTATTGTAACATCTCGCATTGAGCGATAGGAAGGACTGGAACAACTTACCCTGATGGACCTACAAGAACTTTCCAGGAGGGTCATCTAACCTTGGATTACGCCAGGTCAAGCATGCTTAACTTGGGAGTTCTTTGCCAACGTACTATTACATACAGAATTTGAAAATAGGGGCGGCGGTAGAAATTGGTAGGGGATTCCCGAAGACACTTACGCGTCTTCACTTGCCTTGGCCAAAGCTCATGGCTTTCAGCTGTAATGCAATAATTCTATCCTCTTGAATGACTGACTCCACACCATGAATTCCGGCTGTAATGCAATAATTCTATTCTCTTGAATGATTGTTTGTCTTTGTGGAGTTTCTGGTGCTACTGCCTTCTTATACGTCAAATAATTTTATACTTTTTAAGGTTGGTTACCACATTCACATTGCTCACGAATGACCCGAATTGCTCATGAATGAATTTGATTATTCACAACCCTCTTTTAGGATAATGAGGGATGGTCAGTTATTGTAACATCTCGCATTGAGCGATAGGAAGGACTGGAACAACTTACCCTGATGGACCTACAAGAACTTTCCAGGATGGTCATCCATCCTTGGATTACCCCAGGTCAAGCATGCTTAACTTGGGAGTTCTTTGCCAAAGTACTATTACTTACAGAATTTGAAAATAGGGGCGGCGGTAGAAATTGGTAGGGATTCCCGAAGACACTTACGCGTCTTCACTTGCCTTGGCCAAAGCTCATGGCTTTCAGCTGTAATGCAATAATTCTATCCTCTTGAATGACTGACTCCACACCATGAATTCCGGCTGTAATGCAATAATTCTATTCTCTTAAATGATTGTCGGTCTTTGTGGAGTTTCTGGTGGTACTGCCTTCTTAAACGTCAAATAAGTTTATACTTTTTAAGGTTGGTTACCACATTCACATTGCTCACGAATGACCCGAATTGCTCATGAATGAATTTGATTATTCACAACCCTCTTTTAGGATAATGAGGGATGGTCAGTTATTGTAACATCTCGCATTGAGCGATAGGAAGGACTGGAACAACTTACCCTGATGGACCTACAAGAACTTTCCAGGAGGGTCATCTAACCTTGGATTACGCCAGGTCAAGCATGCTTAACTTGGGAGTTCTTTGCCAACGTACTATTACATACAGAATTTGAAAATAGGGGCGGCGGTAGAAATTGGTAGGGGATTCCCGAAGACACTTACGCGTCTTCACTTGCCTTGGCCAAAGCTCATGGCTTTCAGCTGTAATGCAATAATTCTATCCTCTTGAATGACTGACTCCACACCATGAATTCCGGCTGTAATGCAATAATTCTATTCTCTTGAATGATTGTCTGTCTTTGTGGAGTTTCTGGTGGTACTGCCTTCTTAAACGTCAAATAATTTTATACTTTTTAAGGTTGGTTACCACATTCACATTGCTCACGAATGACCCGAATTGCTCATTAATGAATTTGATTATTCACAACCCTCTTTTAGGATAATGAGGGATGGTCAGTTATTGTAACATCTCGCATTGAGCGATAGGAAGGACTGGAACAACTTACCCTGATGGACCTACAAGAACTTTCCAGGCGAGTCATCCATCCTTGGATTACCCCAGGTCAAGCATGCTTAACTTGGGAGTTCTTTGCCAACGTACTATTACTTACAGAATTTGAAAATAGGGGCGGCGGTAGAAATTGGTAGGGGATTCCCGAAGACACTTACGCGTCTTCACTTGCCTTGGCCAAAGCTCATGGCTTTCAACTGTAATGCAATAATTCTAACCTCTTGAATGACTGACTCCACACCATGAATTCCGGCTGTAATGCAATAATTCTATTCTCTTGAATGATTGTCTGTCTTTGTGGAGTTACTGGTGCTACTGCCTTCTTATACGTCAAATAATTTTATACTTTTTAAGGTTGGTTACCACATTCACATTGCTCACGAATGACCCGAATTGCTCATGAATGAATTTGATTATTCACAATCCTCTTTTAGGATAATGAGGGATGGTCAGTTATTGTAACATCTCGCATTGAGCGATAGGAAGGACTGGAACAACTTACCCTGATGGACCTACAAGAACTTTCCAGGATGGTCATCCATCCTTGGATTACCCCAGGTCAAGCATGCTTAACTTGGGAGTTCTTTGCCAACGTACTATTACTTACAGAATTTTAAAATAGGGGCGGCGGTAGAAATTGGTAGGGGATTCCCGAAGACACTTACGCGTCTTCACTTGCCTTGGCTAAAGCTCATGGCTTTCAGCTGTAATGCAATAATTCTATCCTCTTGAATGACTGACTCCACACCATGAATTTCGGCTGTAATGCAATAATTCTATTCTCTTGAATGATTGTCTGTTTTTGTGAAGTTTCTGGTGCTACTGCCTTCTTATACGTCAAATAATTTTATACTTTTTAAGGTTGGTTACCACATTCACATTGCTCACGAATGACCCGAATTACTCATGAATGAATTTGATTATTCACAACCCTCTTTTAGGATAATGAGGGATGGTCAGTTATTGTAACATCTCGCATTGAGCGATAGGAAGGACTGGAACAACTTACCCTTATGGACCTACAAGAACTTTCCAGGATGGTCATCCATCCTTGGATTACCCCAGGTCAAGCATGCTTAACTTGGGAGTTCTTTGCCAAAGTACTATTACTTACAGAATTTGAAAGTAATGGCGGCGGTAGAAATTGGTAGGGGATTCCCGAAGACACTTACGCGTCTTCACTTGCCTTTGCCAAAGCTCATTGCTTTCAGCTGTAATGCAATAATTCTATCCTCTTGAATGACTGACTCCACACCATGAATTCCGGCTGTAATGCAATAATTCTATTCTCTTGAATGATTGTCTGTCTTTGTGGAGTTACTGGTGCTACTGCCTTCTTATACGTCAAATAATTTTATACTTTTTAAGGTTGGTTACCACATTCACATTGCTGACGAATTACCCGAATTGCTCATGAATGAATTTGATTATTCACAACCCTCTTTTAGGATAATGAGGGATGGTCAGTTATTGTAACATCTCGCATTGAGCGATAGGAAGGACTGGAACAACTTACCCTGATGGACCTACAAGAACTTTCCAGGAGGGTCATCTAACCTTGGATTACGCCAGGTCAAGCATGCTTAACTTGGGAGTTCTTTGCCAACGTACTATTACATACAGAATTTGAAAATAGGGGCGGCGGTAGAAATTGGTAGGGGATTCCCGAAGACACTTACGCGTCTTCACTTGCCTTGGCCAAAGCTCATGGCTTTCAGCTGTAATGCAATAATTCTATCCTCTTGAATGACTGACTCCACACCATGAATTCCGGCTGTAATGCAATAATTCTATTCTCTTGAATGATTGTTTGTCTTTGTGGAGTTTCTGGTGCTACTGCCTTCTTATACGTCAAATAATTTTATACTTTTTAAGGTTGGTTACCACATTCACATTGCTCACGAATGACCCGAATTGCTCATGAATGAATTTGATTATTCACAACCCTCTTTTAGGATAATGAGGGATGGTCAGTTATTGTAACATCTCGCATTGAGCGATAGGAAGGACTGGAACAACTTACCCTGATGGACCTACAAGAACTTTCCAGGAGGGTCATCTAACCTTGGATTACGCCAGGTCAAGCATGCTTAACTTGGGAGTTCTTTGCCAACGTACTATTACATACAGAATTTGAAAATAGGGGCGGCGGTAGAAATTGGTAGGGGATTCCCGAAGACACTTACGCGTCTTCACTTGCCTTGGCCAAAGCTCATGGCTTTCAGCTGTAATGCAATAATTCTATCCTCTTGAATGACTGACTCCACACCATGAATTCCGGCTGTAATGCAATAATTCTATTCTCTTGAATGATTGTTTGTCTTTGTGGAGTTTCTGGTGCTACTGCCTTCTTATACGTCAAATAATTTTATACTTTTTAAGGTTGGTTACCACATTCACATTGCTCACGAATGACCCGAATTGCTCATGAATGAATTTGATTATTCACAACCCTCTTTTAGGATAATGAGGGATGGTCAGTTATTGTAACATCTCGCATTGAGCGATAGGAAGGACTGGAACAACTTACCCTGATGGACCTACAAGAACTTTCCAGGATGGTCATCCATCCTTGGATTACCCCAGGTCAAGCATGCTTAACTTGGGAGTTCTTTGCCAAAGTACTATTACTTACAGAATTTGAAAATAGGGGCGGCGGTAGAAATTGGTAGGGGATTCCCGAAGACACTTACGCGTCTTCACTTGCCTTGGCCAAAGCTCATGGCTTTCAACTTTAATGCAATAATTCTATCCTCTTGAATGACTGACTCCACACCATGAATTCCGGCTGTAATGCAATAATTCTATTCTCTTGAATGATTGTCTGTCTTTGTGGAGTTTCTGGTGCTACTGCCTTCTTATACGTCAAATAATTTTATACTTTTTAAGGTTGGTTACCACATTCACATTGCTCACGAATGACCCGAATTGCTCATGAATGAATTTGATTATTCACAATCCTCTTTTAGGATAATGAGGGATGGTCAGTTATTGTAACATCTCGCATTGAGCGATAGGAAGGACTGGAACAACTTACCCTGATGGACCTACAAGAACTTTCCAGGAGGGTCATCTATCCTTGGATTACGCCAGGTCAAGCATGCTTAACTTGGGAGTTCTTTGCCAACGTACTATTACTTACAGAATTTGAAAATAGGGGCGGCGGTAGAAATTGGTAGGGGATTCCCGAAGACACTTACGCGTCTTCACTTGCCTTGGCCAAAGCTCATGGCTTTCAGCTGTAATGCAATAATTCTATCCTCTTGAATGACTGACTCCACACCATGAATTCCGGCTGTAATGCAATAATTCAATTCTCTTGAATGATTGTTTGTCTTTGTGGAGTTTCTGGTGCTACTGCCTTCTTATACGTCAAATAATTTTATACTTTTTAAGGTTGGTTACCACATTCACATTGCTCACGAATGACCCGAATTGCTCATGAATGAATTTGATTATTCACAACCCTCTTTTAGGATAATGAGGGATGGTCAGTTATTGTAACATCTCGCATTGAGCGATAGGAAGGACTGGAACAACTTACCCTGATGGACCTACAAGAACTTTCCAGGAGGGTCATCTAACCTTGGATTACGCCAGGTCAAGCATGCTTAATTTGGGAGTTCTTTGCCAACGTACTATTACATACAGAATTTGAAAATAGGGGCGGCGGTAGAAATTGGTAGGGGATTCCCGAAGACACTTACGCGTCTTCACTTGCCTTGGCCAAAGCTCATGGCTTTCAGCTGTAATGCAATAATTTTATCCTCTTGAATGACTGACTCCACACCATGAATTCCGGCTGTAATGCAATAATTCTATTCTCTTAAATGATTGTCGGTCTTTGTGGAGTTTCTGGTGGTACTGCCTTCTTAAACGTCAAATAAGTTTATACTTTTTAAGGTTGGTTACCACATTCACATTGCTCACGAATGACCCGAATTGCTCATGAATGAATTTGATTATTCACAACCCTCTTTTAGGATAATGAGGGATGGTCAGTTATTGTAACATCTCGCATTGAGCGATAGGAAGGACTGGAACAACTTACCCTGATGGACCTACAAGAACTTTCCAGGAGGGTCATCTAACCTTGGATTACGCCAGGTCAAGCATGCTTAACTTGGGAGTTCTTTGCCAACGTACTATTACATACAGAATTTGAAAATAGGGGCGGCGGTAGAAATTGGTAGGGGATTCCCGAAGACACTTACGCGTCTTCACTTGCCTTGGCCAAAGCTCATGGCTTTCAGCTGTAATGCAATAATTCTATCCTCTTGAATGACTGACTCCACACCATGAATTCCGGCTGTAATGCAATAATTCTATTCTCTTGAATGATTGTCTGTCTTTGTGGAGTTTCTGGTGGTACTGCCTTCTTAAACGTCAAATAATTTTATACTTTTTAAGGTTGGTTACCACATTCACATTGCTCACGAATGACCCGAATTGCTCATTAATGAATTTGATTATTCACAACCCTCTTTTAGGATAATGAGGGATGGTCAGTTATTGTAACATCTCGCATTGAGCGATAGGAAGGACTGGAACAACTTACCCTGATGGACCTACAAGAACTTTCCAGGCGAGTCATCCATCCTTGGATTACCCCAGGTCAAGCATGCTTAACTTGGGAGTTCTTTGCCAACGTACTATTACTTACAGAATTTGAAAATAGGGGCGGCGGTAGAAATTGGTAGGGGATTCCCGAAGACACTTACGCGTCTTCACTTGCCTTGGCCAAAGCTCATGGCTTTCAACTGTAATGCAATAATTCTATCCTCTTGAATGACTGACTCCACACCATGAATTCGGGCTGTAATGCAATAATTCTATTCTCTTGAATGATTGTCTGTCTTTGTGGAGTTACTGGTGCTACTGCCTTCTTATACGTCAAATAATTTTATACTTTTTAAGGTTGGTTACCACATTCACATTGCTCACGAATGACCCGAATTGCTCATGAATGAATTTGATTATTCACAATCCTCTTTTAGGATAATGAGGGATGGTCAGTTATTGTAACATCTCGCATTGAGCGATAGGAAGGACTGGAACAACTTACCCTGATGGACCTACAAGAACTTTCCAGGATGGTCATCCATCCTTGGATTACCCCAGGTCAAGCATGCTTAACTTGGGAGTTCTTTGCCAACGTACTATTACTTACAGAATTTTAAAATAGGGGCGGCGGTAGAAATTGGTAGGGGATTCCCGAAGACACTTACGCGTCTTCACTTGCCTTGGCTAAAGCTCATGGCTTTCAGCTGTAATGCAATAATTCTATCCTCTTGAATGACTGACTCCACACCATGAATTTCGGCTGTAATGCAATAATTCTATTCTCTTGAATGATTGTCTGTTTTTGTGAAGTTTCTGGTGCTACTGCCTTCTTATACGTCAAATAATTTTATACTTTTTAAGGTTGGTTACCACATTCACATTGCTCACGAATGACCCGAATTACTCATGAATGAATTTGATTATTCACAACCCTCTTTTAGGATAATGAGGGATGGTCAGTTATTGTAACATCTCGCATTGAGCGATAGGAAGGACTGGAACAACTTACCCTTATGGACCTACAAGAACTTTCCAGGATGGTCATCCATCCTTGGATTACCCCAGGTCAAGCATGCTTAACTTGGGAGTTCTTTGCCAAAGTACTATTACTTACAGAATTTGAAAGTAATGGCGGCGGTAGAAATTGGTAGGGGATTCCCGAAGACACTTACGCGTCTTCACTTGCCTTTGCCAAAGCTCATTGCTTTCAGCTGTAATGCAATAATTCTATCCTCTTGAATGACTGACTCCACACCATGAATTCCGGCTGTAATGCAATAATTCTATTCTCTTGAATGATTGTCTGTCTTTGTGGAGTTACTGGTGCTACTGCCTTCTTATACGTCAAATAATTTTATACTTTTTAAGGTTGGTTACCACATTCACATTGCTGACGAATTACCCGAATTGCTCATGAATGAATTTGATTATTCACAACCCTCTTTTAGGATAATGAGGGATGGTCAGTTATTGTAACATCTCGCATTGAGCGATAGGAAGGACTGGAACAACTTACCCTGATGGACCTACAAGAACTTTCCAGGAGGGTCATCTAACCTTGGATTACGCCAGGTCAAGCATGCTTAACTTGGGAGTTCTTTGCCAACGTACTATTACATACAGAATTTGAAAATAGGGGCGGCGGTAGAAATTGGTAGGGGATTCCCGAAGACACTTACGCGTCTTCACTTGCCTTGGCCAAAGCTCATGGCTTTCAGCTGTAATGCAATAATTCTATCCTCTTGAATGACTGACTCCACACCATGAATTCCGGCTGTAATGCAATAATTCTATTCTCTTGAATGATTGTCTGTCTTTGTGGAGTTTCTGGTGCTACTGCCTTCTTAAACGTCAAATAATTTTATACTTTTTAAGGTTGGTTACCACATTCACATTGCTCACGAATGACCCGAATTGCTCATGAATGAATTTGATTATTCACAACCCTCTTTTAGGATAATGAGGGATGGTCAGTTATTGTAACATCTCGCATTGAGCGATAGGAAGGACTGGAACAACTTACCCTGATGGACCTACAAGAACTTTCCAGGCGAGTCATCCATCCTTGGATTACCCCAGGTCAAGCATGCTTAACTTGGGAGTTCTTTGCCAACGTACTATTACTTACAGAATTTGAAAATAGGGGCGGCGGTAGAAATTGGTAGGGGATTCCCGAAGACACTTACGCGTCTTCACTTGCCTTGGCCAAAGCTCATGGCTTTCAACTGTAATGCAATAATTCTATCCTCTTGAATGACTGTCTCCACACCATGAATTCCGGCTGTAATGCAATAATTCTATTCTCTTGAATGATTGTCTGTCTTTGTGGAGTTTCTGGTGCTACAGCCTTCTTATACGTCAAATAATTTTATACTTTTTAAGGTTGGTTACCACATTCACATTGCTCACGAATTACCCGAATTGCTCATGTATGAATTTGATTATTCACAATCCTCTTTTAGGATAATGAGGGATGGTCAGTTATTGTAACATCTCGCATTGAGCGATAGGAAGGACTGGAACAACTTACCCTGATGGACCTACAAGAACTTTCCAGGATGGTCATCCATCCTTGGATTACCCCAGGTCAAGCATGCTTAACTTGGGAGTTCTTTGCCAACGTACTATTACTTACAGAATTTTAAAATAGGGGCGGCGGTAGAAATTGGTAGGGGATTCCCGAAGACACTTACGCGTCTTCACTTGCCTTGGCTAAAGCTCATGGCTTTCAGCTGTAATGCAATAATTCTATCCTCTTGAATGACTGACTCCACACCATGAATTTCGGCTGTAATGCAATAATTCTATTCTCTTGAATGATTGTCTGTTTTTTGTGAAGTTTCTGGTGCTACTGCCTTCTTATACGTCAAATAATTTTATACTTTTTAAGGTTGGTTACCACATTCACATTGCTCACGAATGACCCGAATTACTCATGAATGAATTTGAATATTCACAACCCTCTTTTAGGATAATGAGGGATGGTCAGTTATTGTAACATCTCGCATTGAGCGATAGGAAGGACTGGAACAACTTACCCTTATGGACCTACAAGAACTTTCCAGGATGGTCATCCATCCTTGGATTACCCCAGGTCAAGCATGCTTAACTTGGGAGTTCTTTGCCAAAGTACTATTACTTACAGAATTTGAAAGTAATGGCGGCGGTAGAAATTGGTAGGGGATTCCCGAAGACACTTACGCGTCTTCACTTGCCTTTGCCAAAGCTCATTGCTTTCAGCTGTAATGCAATAATTCTATCCTCTTGAATGACTGACTCCACACCATGAATTCCGGCTGTAATGCAATAATTCTATTCTCTTGAATGATTGTCTGTCTTTGTGGAGTTACTGGTGCTACTGCCTTCTTATACGTCAAATAATTTTATACTTTTTAAGGTTGGTTACCACATTCACATTGCTGACGAATTACCCGAATTGCTCATGAATGAATTTGATTATTCACAACCCTCTTTTAGGATAATGAGGGATGGTCAGTTATTGTAACATCTCGCATTGAGCGATAGGAAGGACTGGAACAACTTACCCTGATGGACCTACAAGAACTTTCCAGGAGGGTCATCTAACCTTGGATTACGCCAGGTCAAGCATGCTTAACTTGGGAGTTCTTTGCCAACGTACTATTACTTACAGAATTTGAAAATAGGGGCGGCGGTAGAAATTGGTAGGGGATTCCCGAAGACACTTACGCGTCTTCACTTGCCTTGGCCAAAGCTCATGGCTTTCAGCTGTAATGCAATAATTCTATCCTCTTGAATGACTGACTCCACACCATGAATTCCGGCTATAATGCAATAATTCTATTCTCTTGAATGATTGTCTGTCTTTGTGGAGTTTCTGGTGCTACTGCCTTCTTAAACGTCAAATAATTTTATACTTTTTAAGGTTGGTTACCACATTCACATTGCTCACGAATGACCCGAATTGCTCATGAATGAATTTGATTATTCACAACCCTCTTTTAGGATAATGAGGGATGGTCAGTTATTGTAACATCTCGCATTGAGCGATAGGAAGGACTGGAACAACTTACCCTGATGGACCTACAAGAACTTTCCAGGCGAGTCATCCATCCTTGGATTACCCCAGGTCAAGCATGCTTAACTTGGGAGTTCTTTGCCAACGTACTATTACTTACAGAATTTTAAAATAGGGGCGGCGGTAGAAATTGGTAGGGGATTCCCGAAGACACTTACGCGTCTTCACTTGCCTTGGCCAAAGCTCATGGCTTTCAACTGTAATGCAATAATTCTATCCTCTTGAATGACTGACTCCACACCATGAATTCCGGCTGTAATGCAATAATTCTATTCTCTTGAATGATTGTCTGTCTTTGTGGAGTTTCTGGTGCTACTGCCTTCTTATACGTCAAATAATTTTATACTTTTTAAGGTTGGTTACCACATTCACATTGCTCACGAATTACCCGAATTGCTCATGTATGAATTTGATTATTCACAATCCTCTTTTAGGATAATGAGGGATGGTCAGTTATTGTAACATCTCGCATTGAGCGATAGGAAGGACTGGAACAACTTACCCTGATGGACCTACAAGAACTTTCCAGGATGGTCATCCATCCTTGGATTACCCCAGGTCAAGCATGCTTAACTTGGGAGTTCTTTGCCAACGTACTATTACTTACAGAATTTGAAAATAGGGGCGGCGGTAGAAATTGGTAGGGGATTCGTGAAGACACTTACGCGTCTTCACTTGCCTTGGCCAAAGCTCATGGCTTTCAACTGTAATGCAATAATTCTATCCTCTTGAATGACTGACTCCACACCATGAATTCCGGCTGTAATGCAATAATTCTATTCTCTTGAATGATTGTCTGTCTTTGTGGAGTTTCTGGTGCTACTGCCTTCTTATACGTCAAATAATTTTATACTTTTTAAGGTTGGTTACCACATTCACATTGCTCACGAATGACCCGAATTGCTCATGAATGAATTTGATTTTTCACAACCCTCTTTTAGGATAATGAGGGATGGTCAGTTATTGTAATATCTCGCATTGAGCGATAGGAAGGACTGGAACAACTTACCCTGATGGACCTACAAGAACTTTCCAGGAGGGTCATCTAACCTTGGATTACGCCAGGTCAAGCATGCTTAACTTGGGAGTTCTTTGCCAACGTACTATTACATACAGAATTTGAAAATAGGGGCGGCGGTAGAAATTGGTAGGGGATTCCCGAAGACACTTACGCGTCTTCACTTGCCTTGGCCAAAGCTCATGGCTTTCAGCTGTAATGCAATAATTCTATCCTCTTGAATGACTGACTCCACACCATGAATTACGGCTGTAATGCAATAATTCTATTCTCTTGAATGATTGTCTGTCTTTGTGGAGTTTCTGGTGGTACTGCCTTCTTAAACGTCAAATAATTTTATACTTTTTAAGGTTGGTTACCACATTCACATTGCTCACGAATGACCCGAATTGCTCATGAATGAATTTGATTATTCACAACCCTCTTTTAGGATAATGAGGGATGGTCAGTTATTGTAACATCTCGCATTGAGCGATAGGAAGGACTGGAACAACTTACCCTGATGGACCTATAAGAACCTTCCAGGAGGGTCATCTAACCTTGGATTACGCCAGGTCAAGCATGCTTAACTTGGGAGTTCTTTGCCAACGTACTATTACATACAGAATTTGAAAATAGGGGCGGCGGTAGAAATTGGTAGGGGATTCCCGAAGACACTTACGCGTCTTCACTTGCCTTGGCCAAAGCTCATGGCTTTCAGCTGTAATGCAATAATTCTATCCTCTTGAATGACTGACTCCACACCATGAATTCCGGCTGTAATGCAATAATTCTATTCTCTTGAATGATTGTCTGTCCTTGTGGAGTTTCTGGTGGTACTGCCTTCTTAAACGTCAAATAATTTTATACTTTTTAAGGTTGGTTACCACATTCACATTGCTCACGAATGACCCGAATTGCTCATGAATGAATTTGATTATTCACAACCTTCTTTTAGGATAATGAGGGATGGTCAGTTATTGTAACATCTCGCATTGAGCGATAGGAAGGACTGGAACAACTTACCCTGATGGACCTACAAGAACTTTCCAGGCGAGTCATCCATCCTTGGATTACCCCAGGTCAAGCATGCTTAACTTGGGAGTTCTTTGCCAACGTACTATTACTTACAGAATTTGAAAATAGGGGCGGCGGTAGAAATTGGTAGGGGATTCCCGAAGACACTTACGCGTCTTCACTTGCCTTGGCCAAAGCTCATGGCTTTCAACTGTAATGCAATAATTCTATCCTCTTGAATGACTGACTCCACACCATGAATTCCGGCTGTAATGCAATAATTCTATTCTCTTGAATGATTGTCTGTCTTTGTGGACTTTCTGGTGCTACTGCCTTCTTATACGTCAAATAATTTTATACTTTTTAAGGTTGGTTACCACATTCACATTGCTCACGAATTACCCGAATTGCTCATGAATGAATTTGATTATTCACAATCCTCTTGAATGACTGACTCCACACCAAGAATTCCGGCTGTAATGCAATAATTCTATTCTCTTGAATGATTGTCTGTCTTTGTGGAGTTTCTTGTGCTACTGCCTTCTTATACGTCAAATAATTTTATACTTTTTAAGGTTGGTTACCACATTCACATTGCTCACGAATGACTCGAATTGCTCATGAATGAATTTGATTATTCACAACCTTCTTTTAGGATAATGAGGGATGGTCAGTTATTGTAACATCTCGCATTGAGCGATAGGAAGGACTGGAACAACTTACCCTGATGGACCTACAAGAACTTTCCAGGCGAGTCATCCATCCTTGGATTACCCCAGGTCAAGCATGCTTAACTTGGGAGTTCTTTGCCAACGTACTATTACTTACAGAATTTGAAAATAGGGGCGGCGGTAGAAATTGGTAGGGGATTCCCGAAGACACTTACGCGTCTTCACTTGCCTTGGCCAAAGCTCATGGCTTTCAACTGTAATGCAATAATTCTATCCTCTTGAATGACTGACTCCACACCATGAATTCCGGCTGTAATGCAATAATTCTATTCTCTTGAATGATTGTCTGTCTTTGTGGAGTTTCTGGTGCTACTGCCTTCTTATACGTCAAATAATTTTATACTTTTTAAGGTTGGTTACCACATTCACATTGCTCACGAATGACCCGAATTGCTCATGAATGAATTTGATTTTTCACAACCCTCTTTTAGGATAATGAGGGATGGTCAGTTATTGTAATATCTCGCATTGAGCGATAGGAAGTACTGGAACAACTTACCCTTATGGACCTACAAGAACTTTCCAGGATGGTCATCCATCCTTGGATTACCCCAGGTCAAGCATGCTTAACTTGGGAGTTCTTTGCCAAAGTACTATTACTTACAGAATTTGAAAGTAATGGCGGCGGTAGAAATTGGTAGGGGATTCCCGAAGACACTTACGCGTCTTCACTTGCCTTTGCCAAAGCTCATGGCTTTCAGCTGTAATGCAATAATTCTATCCTCTTGAATGACTGACTCCACACCATGAATTCCGGCTGTAATGCAATAATTCTATTCTCTTGAATGATTGTCTGTCTTTGTGGAGTTACTGGTGCTACTGCCTTCTTATACGTCAAATAATTTTATACTTTTTAAGGTTGGTTACCACATTCACATTGCTCACGAATGACCCGAATTGCTCATGAATGAATTTGATTATTCACAATCCTCTTTTAGGATAATGAGGGATGGTCAGTTATTGTAACATCTCGCACTGAGCGATAGGAAGGACTGGAACAACTTACCCTGATGGACCTACAAGAACTTTCCAGGATGGTCATCCATCCCTGGATTACCCCAGGTCAAGCATGCTTAACTTGGGAGTTCTTTGCCAACGTACTATTACTTACAGAATTTTAAAATAGGGGCGGCGGTAGAAATTGGTAGGGGATTCCCGAAGACACTTACGCGTCTTCACTTGCCTTGGCTAAAGCTCATGGCTTTCAGCTGTAATGCAATAATTCTATCCTCTTGAATGACTGACTCCACACCATGAATTTCGGCTGTAATGCAATAATTCTATTCTCTTGAATGATTGTCTGTTTTTGTGAAGTTTCTAGTGCTACTGCCTTCTTATACGTCAAATCATTTTATACTTTTTAAGGTTGGTTACCACATTCACATTGCTCACGAATGACCCGAATTACTCATGAATGAATTTGATTATTCACAACCCTCTTTTAGGATAATGAGGGATGGTCAGTTATTGTAACATCTCGCATTGAGCGATAGGAAGGACTGGAACAACTTACCCTTATGGACCTACAAGAACTTTCCAGGATGGTCATCCATCCTTGGATTACCCCAGGTCAAGCATGCTTAACTTGGGAGTTCTTTGCCAAAGTACTATTACTTACAGAATTTGAAAGTAATGGCGGCGGTAGAAATTGGTAGGGGATTCCCGAAGACACTTACGCGTCTTCACTTGCCTTTGCCAAAGCTCATGGCTTTCAGCTGTAATGCAATAATTCTATCCTCTTGAATGACTGACTCCACACCATGAATTCCGGCTGTAATGCAATAATTCTATTCTCTTGAATGATTGTCTGTCTTTGTGGAGTTACTGGTGCTACTGCCTTCTTATACGTCAAATAATTTTATACTTTTTAAGGTTGGTTACCACATTCACATTGCTCACGAATTACCCGAATTGCTCATGAATGAATTTGATTATTCACAATCCTCTTTTAGGATAATGAGGGATGGTCAGTTATTGTAACATCTCGCATTGAGCGATAGGAAGGACTGGAACAACTTACCCTGATGGACCTACAAGAACTTTCCAGGATGGTCATCCATCCTTGGATTACCCCAGGTCAAGCATGCTTAACTTGGGAGTTCTTTGCCAACGTACTATTACTTACAGAATTTCAAAATAGGGGCGGCGGTAGAAATTGGTAGGGGATTCCCGAAGACAGTTACGCGTCTTCACTTGCCTTGGCTAAAGCTCATGGCTTTCAGCTGTAATGCAATAATTCTATCCTCTTGAATGACTGACTCCACACCATGAATTCCGGCTGTAATGCAATAATTCTATTCTCTTGAATGATTGTCTGTTTTTGTGAAGTTTCTGGTGCTACTGCCTTCTTATACGTCAAATAATTTTATACTTTTTAAGGTTGGTTACCACATTCACATTGCTCACGAACGACCCGAATTGCTCATGAATGAATTTGATTATTCACAACCCTCTTTTAGGATAATGAGGGATGGTCAGTTATTGTAACATCTCGCATTGAGCGATAGGAAGGACTGGAACAACTTACCCTGATGGACCTACAAGAACTTTCCAGGCGAGTCATCCATCCTTGGATTACCCCAGGTCAAGCATGCTTAACTTGGGAGTTCTTTGCCAACGTACTATTACTTACAGAATTTGAAAATAGGGGCGGCGGTAGAAATTTGTAGGGGATTCCCGAAGACACTTACGCGTCTTCACTTGCCTTGGCTAAAGCTCATGGCTTTCAGCTGTAATGCAATAATTCTATCCTCTTGAATGACTGACTCCACACCATGAATTTCGGCTGTAATGCAATAATTCTATTCTCTTGAATGATTGTCTGTTTTTGTGAAGTTTCTGGTGCTACTGCCTTCTTATACGTCAAATAATTTTATACTTTTTAAGGTTGGTTACCACATTCACATTGCTCACGAATGACCCGAATTACTCATGAATGAATTTGATTATTCACAACCCTCTTTTAGGATAATGAGGGATGGTCAGTTATTGTAACATCTCGCATTGAGCGATATGAAGGACTGGAACAACTTACCCTTATGGACCTACAAGAACTTTCCAGGATGGTCATCCATCCTTGGATTACCCCAGGTCAAGCATGCTTAACTTGGGAGTTCTTTGCCAAAGTACTATTACTTACAGAATTTGAAAGTAATGGCGGCGGTAGAAATTGGTAGGGGACTCCCGAAGACACTTACGCGTCTTCACTTGCCTTTGCAAAAGCTCATGTCTTTCAGCTGTAATGCAATAATTCTATCCTCTTGAATGACTGACTCCACACCATGAATTCCGGCTGTAATGCAATAATTCTATTCTCTTGAATGATTGTCTGTCTTTGTGGAGTTACTGGTGCTACTGCCTTCTTATACGTCAAATAATTTTATACTTTTTAAGGTTGGTTACCACATTCACATTGCTCACGAATGACCCGAATTGCTCATGAATGAATTTGATTATTCACAACCCTCTTTTAGGATAATGAGGGATGGTCAGTTATTGTAACATCTCGCATTGAGCGATAGGAAGGACTGGAACAACTTACCCTGATGGACCTACAAGAACTTTCCAGGCGAGTCATCCATCCTTGGATTACCCCAGGTCAAGCATGCTTAACTTGGGAGTTCTTTGCCAACGTACTATTACTTACAGAATTTGAAAATAGGGGCGGCGGTAGAAATTGGTAGGGGATTCATGAAGACACTTACGCGTCTTCACTTGCCTTGGCCAAAGCTCATGGCTTTCACCTGTAATGCAATAATTCTATCCTCTTGAATGACTGACTCCACACCATGAATTCCGGCTGTAATGCAATAATTCTATTCTCTTGAATGATTGTCTGTCTTTGTGGAGTTTCTGGTGCTACTGCCTTCTTAAACGTCAAATAATTTTATACTTTTTAAGGTTGGTTACCACATTCACATTGCTCACGAATGACCCGAATTGCTCATGAATGAATTTGATTATTCACAACCCTCTTTTAGGATAATGAGGGATGGTCAGTTATTGTAACATCTCGCATTGAGCGATAGGAAGGACTGGAACAACTTACCCTGATGGACCTACAAGAACTTTCCAGGAGGGTCATCTAACCTTGGATTACGCCAGGTCAAGCATGCTTAACTTGGGAGTTCTTTGCCAACGTACTATTACATACAGAATTTGAAAATAGGGGCGGCGGTAGAAATTGGTAGGGGATTCCCGAAGACACTTACGCGTCTTCACTTGCCTTGGCCAAAGCTCATGGCTTTCAGCTGTAATGCAATAATTCTATCCTCTTGAATGACTGACTCCACACCATGAATTCCGGCTGTAATGCAATAATTCTATTCTCTTGAATGATTGTCTGTCTTTGTGGAGTTTCTGGTGGTATTGCCTTCTTAAACGTCAAATAATTTTATACTTTTTAAGGTTGGTTACCACATTCACATTGCTCACGAATGACCCGAATTGCTCATGAATGAATTTGATTATTCACAACCCTCTTTTAGGATAATGAGGGATGGTCAGTTATTGTAACATCTCGCATTGAGCGATAGGAAGGACTGGAACAACTTACCCTGATGGACCTACAAGAACTTTCCAGGCGAGTCATCCATCCTTGGATTACGCCAGGTCAAGCATGGTTAACTTGGGAGTTCTTTGCCAACGTACTATTACTTACAGAATTTGAAAATAGGGGCGGCGGTAGAAATTGGTCGGGGATTCCCGAAGACACTTACGCGTCTTCACTTGCCTTGGCCAAAGCTCATGGCTTTCAACTTTAATGTAATAATTCTATCCTCTTGAATGACTGACTCCACACCATGAATTCCGGCTGTAATGCAAAAATTCTATTCTCTTGAATGATTGTCTGTCTTTGTGGAGTTTCTGGTGCTACTGCCTTCTTATACGTCAAATAATTTTATACTTTTTAAGGTTGGTTACCACATTCACATTGCTCACGAATGACCCGAATTGCTCATGAATGAATTTGATTATTCACAATCCTCTTTTAGGATAATGAGGGATGGTCAGTTATTGTAACATCTCGCATATAGCGATAGGAAGGACTGGAACAACTTACCCTGATGGACCTACAAGAACTTTCCAGGAGGGTCATCTATCCTTGGATTACGCCAGGTCAAGCATGCTTAACTTGGGAGTTCTTTGCCAACGTACTATTACTTACAGAATTTGAAAATAGGGGCGGCGGTAGAAATTGGTAGGGGATTCCCGAAGGCAGTTACGCGTCTTCACTTGCCTTGGCCAAAGCTCATGGCTTTCAGCTGTAATGCAATAATTCTATCCTCTTGAATGACTGACTCCACACCATGAATTCCGGCTGTAATGCAATAATTCTATTCTCTTGAATGATTGTTTGTCTTTGTGGAGTTTCTGGTGCTACTGCCTTCTTATACGTCAAATAATTTTATACTTTTTAAGGTTGGTTACCACATTCACATTGCTCACGAATGACCCGAATTGCTCATGAATGAATTTGATTATTCACAACCCTCTTTTAGGATAATGAGGGATGGTCAGTTATTGTAACATCTCGCATTGAGCGATAGGAAGGACTGGAACAACTTACCCTGATGGACCTACAAGAACTTTTCAGGCGAGTCATCCATCCTTGGATTACCCCAGGTCAAGCATGCTTAACTTGGGAATTCTTTGCCAACGTACTATTACTTACAGAATTTGAAAATAGGGGCGGCGGTAGAAATTGGTAGGGGATTCATGAAGACACTTACGCGTCTTCACTTGCCTTGGCCAAAGCTCATGGCTTTCACCTGTAATGCAATAATTCTATCCTCTTGAATGACTGACTCCACACCATGAATTCCGGCTGTAATGCAATAATTCTATTCTCTTGAATGATTGTCTGTCTTTGTGGAGTTTCTGGTGCTACTGCCTTCTTAAACGTCAAATAATTTTATACTTTTTAAGGTTGGTTACCACATTCACATTGCTCACGAATGACCCGAATTGCTCATGAATGAATTTGATTATTCACAACCCTCTTTTAGGATAATGAGGGATGGTCAGTTATTGTAACATCTCGCATTGAGCGATAGGAAGGACTGGAACAACTTACCCTGATGGACCTACAAGAACTTTCCAGGAGGGTCATCTAACCTTGGATTACGCCAGGTCAAGCATGCTTAACTTGGGAGTTCTTTGCCAACGTACTATTACATACAGAATTTGAAAATAGGGGCGGCGGTAGAAATTGGTAGGGGATTCCCGAAGACACTTACGCGTCTTCACTTGCCTTGGCCAAAGCTCATGGCTTTCAGCTGTAATGCAATAATTCTATCCTCTTGAATGACTGACTCCACACCATGAATTCCGGCTGTAATGCAATAATTCTATTCTCTTGAATGATTGTCTGTCTTTGTGGAGTTTCTGGTGGTATTGCCTTCTTAAACGTCAAATAATTTTATACTTTTTAAGGTTGGTTACCACATTCACATTGCTCACGAATGACCCGAATTGCTCATGAATGAATTTGATTATTCACAACCCTCTTTTAGGATAATGAGGGATGGTCAGTTATTGTAACATCTCGCATTGAGCGATAGGAAGGACTGGAACAACTTACCCTGATGGACCTACAAGAACTTTCCAGGCGAGTCATCCATCCTTGGATTACGCCAGGTCAAGCATGGTTAACTTGGGAGTTCTTTGCCAACGTACTATTACTTACAGAATTTGAAAATAGGGGCGGCGGTAGAAATTGGTCGGGGATTCCCGAAGACACTTACGCGTCTTCACTTGCCTTGGCCAAAGCTCATGGCTTTCAACTTTAATGCAATAATTCTATCGTCTTGAATGACTGACTCCACACCATGAATTCCGGCTGTAATGCAAAAATTCTATTCTCTTGAATGATTGTCTGTCTTTGTGGAGTTTCTGGTGCTACTGCCTTCTTATACGTCAAATAATTTTATACTTTTTAAGGTTGGTTACCACATTCACATTGCTCACGAATGACCCGAATTGCTCATGAATGAATTTGATTATTCACAATCCTCTTTTAGGATAATGAGGGATGGTCAGTTATTGTAACATCTCGCATATAGCGATAGGAAGGACTGGAACAACTTACCCTGATGGACCTACAAGAACTTTCCAGGAGGGTCATCTATCCTTGGATTACGCCAGGTCAAGCATGCTTAACTTGGGAGTTCTTTGCCAACGTACTATTACTTACAGAATTTGAAAATAGGGGCGGCGGTAGAAATTGGTAGGGGATTCCCGAAGGCACTTACGCGTCTTCACTTGCCTTGGCCAAAGCTCATGGCTTTCACCTGTAATGCAATAATTCTATCCTCTTGAATGACTGACTCCACACCATGAATTCCGGCTGTAATGTAATAATTCTATTCTCTTGAATGATTGTTTGTCTTTGTGGAGTTTCTGGTGCTACTGCCTTCTTATACGTCAAATAATTTTATACTTTTTAAGGTTGGTTACCACATTCACATTGCTCACGAATGACCCGAATTGCTCATGAATGAATTTGATTATTCACAACCCTCTTTTAGGATAATGAGGGATGGTCAGTTATTGTAACATCTCGCATTGAGCGATAGGAAGGATTGGAACAACTTACCCTGATGGACCTACAAGAACTTTCCAGGATGGTCATCCATCCTTGGATTACCCCAGGTCAAGCATGCTTAACTTGGGAGTTCTTTGCCAACGTACTATTACTTACAGAATTTGAAAATAGGGGCGGCGGTAGAAATTGGTAGGGGATTCCCGAAGACACTTACGCGTCTTCACTTGCCTTGGCCAAAGCCTATGGCTTTCAGCTGTAATGCAATAATTCTATCCTCTTGAATGACTGACTCCACACCATGGCTTCCGGCTGTAATGCAATAATTCTATTCTATTGAATGATTGTCTGTCTTTGTGGATTTTCTGGTGCTACTGCCTTCTTATACGTCAAATAATTTTATACTTTTTAAGGTTGGTTACCACATTCACATTGCTCACGAATGACCCGAATTGCTCATGATTGAATTTGATTATTCACAATCCTCTTTTAGGATAATGAGGGATGGTCAGTTAATGTAACATCTCGCATTGAGCGATAGGAAGGACTGGAACAACTTACCCTTATGGACCTACAAGAACTTTCCAGGAGGGTCATCCATCCTTGGATTACCCCAGGTCAAGCATGCTTAACTTGGGAGTTCTTTGCCAACGTACTATTACTTACAGAATTTGAAAATAGGGGCGGCGGTAGAAATTGGTAGGGGATTCCCGAAGACACTTACGCGTCTTCACTTGCCTTGGCCAAAGCTCATGGCTTTCAGCTGTAATGCAATAATTCTATCCTCTTGAATGACTGACTCCACACCATGAATTTCGGCTGTAATGCAATAATTCTATTCTCTTGAATGATTGTCTGTCTTTGTGGAGTTTCTGGTGCTACTGCCTTCTTATACGTCAAATAATTTTATACTTTTTAAGGTTGGTTATCACATTCACATTGCTCACGAATGACCCGAATTGTTCATGAATGAATTTGATCATTCACAACCCTCTTTTAGGATAATGAGGGATGGTCAGTTATTGTAACATCTCGCATTGAGCGATAGGAAGGACTGGAACAACTTACCCTGATGGACCTACAAGAACTTTCCAGGAGGGTCATCCATCCTTGGATTATCCCAGGTCAAGCATGCTTAACTTGGGAGTTCTTTGCCAACGTACTATTACTTACAGAATTTGAAAAAAGGGGCGGCGGTAGAAATTGGTAGGGGATTCCCGAAGACACTTACGCGTCTTCACTTGCCTTGGCCAAAGCCTATGGCTTTCAGCTGTAATGCAATAATTCTATCCTCTTGAATGACTGACTCCACACCATGGCTTCCGGCTGTAATGCAATAATTCTATTCTATTGAATGATTGTCTGTCTTTGTGGACTTTCTGGTGCTACTGCCTTCTTATACGTCAAATAATTTTATACTTTTTAAGGTTGGTTACCACATTCACATTGCTCACGAATGACCCGAATTGCTCATGATTGAATTTGATTATTCACAATCCTCTTTTAGGATAATGAGGGATGGTCAGTTAATGTAACATCTCGCATTGAGCGATAGGAAGGACTGGAACAACTTACCCTTATGGACCTACAAGAACTTTCCAGGAGGGTCATCCATCCTTGGATTACCCCAGGTCAAGCATGCTTAACTTGGGAGTTCTTTGCCAACGTACTATTACTTACAGAATTTGAAAATAGGGGCGGCGGTAGAAATTGGTAGGGGATTCCCGAAGACACTTACGCGTCTTCACTTGCCTTGGCCAAAGCTCATGGCTTTCAGCTGTAATGCAATAATTCTATCCTCTTGAATGACTGACTCCACACCATGAATTTCGGCTGTAATGCAATAATTCTATTCTCTTGAATGATTGTCTGTCTTTGTGGAGTTTCTGGTGCTACTGCCTTCTTATACGTCAAATAATTTTATACTTTTTAAGGTTGGTTACCACATTCACATTGCTCACGAATGACCCGAATTGCTCATGAATGAATTTGATTATTCACAACCCTCTTTTAGGATAATGAGGGATGGTCAGTTATTGTAACATCCCGTATTGAGCGATAGGAAGGACTGAAACAACTTACCCTGATGGACCTACAAGAACTTTCCAGGAGGGTCATCCATCCTTGGATTACGCCAGGTCAAGCACGCTTAACTTGGGAGTTCTTTGCCAACGTACTATTACTTACAGAATTTGAAAATAGGGGCGGCGGTAGAAATTGGCAGGGGATTCCCGAAGACACTTACGCGTCTTCACTTGCCTTGGCCAAAGCTCATGGCTTTCAGCTGTAATGCAATAATTCTATCCTCTTGAATGACTGACTCCACACCATGAATTCCGGCTGTAATGCAATAATTCTATTCTCTTGAATGATTGTCTATCTTTGTTGAGTTTCTGGTGGTACTGCCTTCTTAAACGTCAAATAATTTTATACTTTTTAAGGTTGGTTACCACATTCACATTGCTCACGAATGACCCGAATTGCTCATGAATGAATTTGATTATTCACAACCCTCTTTTAGGATAATGAGGGATGGTCAGTTATTGTAACATCTCGCATTGAGCGATAGGAAGGACTGGAACAACTTACCCTGATGGACCTACAAGAACTTTCCAGGCGAGTCATCCATCCTTGGATTACGCCAGGTCAAGCATGCTTAACTTGGGAGTTCTTTGCCAACGTACTATTACTTACAGAATTTGAAAATAGGGGCGGCGGTAGAAATTGGTAGGGGATTCCCGAAGACACTTACGCGTCTTCACTTGCCTTGGCCAAAGCTCATGGCTTTCAACTGTAATGCAATAATTCTATCCTCTTGAATGACTGACTCCACACCATGAATTCCGGCTGTAATGCAATAATTCTATTCTCTTGAATGATTGTCTGTCTTTGTGGAGTTTCTGGTGCTACTGCCTTCTTATACGTCAAATAATTTTATACTTTTTAAGGTTGGTTACCACATTCACATTGCTCACGAATGACCCGAATTGCTCATGAATGAATTTGATTATTCACAATCCTCTTTTAGGATAATGAGGGATGGTCAGTTATTGTAACATCTCGCATTGAGCGATAGGAAGGACTGGAACAACTTACCCTGATGGACCTACAAGAACTTTCCAGGAGGGTCATCTATCCTTGGATTACGCCAGGTCAAGCATGCTTAACTTGGGAGTTCTTTGCCAACGTACTATTACTTACAGAATTTGAAAATAGGGGCGGCGGTAGAAATTGGTAGGGGATTCCCGAAGACACTTACGCGTCTTCACTTGCCTTGGCCAAAGCTCATGGCTTTCAGCTGTAATGCAATAATTCTATCCTCTTGAATGACTGACTCCACACCATGAATTCCGGCTGTAATGCAATAATTCTATTCTCTTGAATGATTGTTTGTCTTTGTGGAGTTTCTGGTGCTACTGCCTTCTTATACGTCAAATAATTTTATACTTTTTAAGGTTGGTTACCACATTCACATTGCTCACGAATGACCCGAATTGCTCATGAATGAATTTGATTATTCACAACCCTCTTTTGGGATAATGAGGGATGGTCAGTTATTGTAACATCTCGCATTGAGCGATAGGAAGGATTGGAACAACTTACCCTGATGGACCTACAAGAACTTTCCAGGATGGTCATCCATCCTTGGATTACCCCAGGTCAAGCATGCTTAACTTGGGAGTTCTTTGCCAACGTACTATTACTTACAGAATTTGAAAATAGGGGTGGCGGTAGAAATTGGTAGGGGATTCCCGAAGACACTTACGCGTCTTCACTTGCCTTGGCCAAAGCTTATGGCTTTCAGCTGTAATGCAATAATTCTATCCTCTTGAATGACTGACTCCACACCATGGCTTCCGGCTGTAATGCAATAATTCTATTCTATTGAATGATTGTCTGTCTTTGTGGAGTTTCTGGTGCTACTGCCTTCTTATACGTCAAATAATTTTATACTTTTTAAGGTTGGTTACCATATTCACATTGCTCACGAATGACCCGAATTGCTCATGAATGAATTTGATTATTCACAACCCTCTTTTAGGATAATGAGGGATGGTCAGTTATTGTAACATCTCGCATTGAGCGATAGGAAGGACTGGAACAACTTACCCTGATGGACCTACAAGAACTTTTCAGGAGGGTCATCCATCCTTGGATTACCCCAGGTCAAGCATGCTTAACTTGGGAGTTCTTTGCCAACGTACTATTACTTACAGAATTTTAAAATAGGGGCGCCGATAGAAATTGGTAGGGGATTCCCGAAGACACTTACGCGTCTTCACTTGCCTTGGCCAAAGCTCATGGCTTTCAGCTGTAATGCAATAATTCTATCCTCTTGAATGACTGACTCCACACCATGAATTCCGGCTGTAATGCAATAATTCTATTCTCTTGAATGATTGTTTGTCTTTGTGGAGTTTCTGGTGCTACTGCCTTCTTATACGTCAAATAATTTTATACTTTTTAAGGTTGGTTACCACATTCACATTGCTCACGAATGACCCGAATTGCTCATGAATGAATTTGATTATTCACAACCCTCTTTTAGGATAATGAGGGATGGTCAGTTATTGTAACATCTCGCATTGAGCGATAGGAAGGACTGGAATAACTTACCCTGATGGACCTACAAGAACTTTTCAGGAGGGTCATCCATCCTTGGATTACCCCAGGTCAAGCATGCTTAACTTGGGAGTTCTTTGCCAACGTACTATTACTTACAGAATTTGAAAATAGGGGCGGCGGTAGAAATTGGTAGGGGATTCCCGAAGACACTTACGCGTCTTCACTTGCCTTGGCCAAAGCTCATGGCTTTCAGCTGTAATGCAATAATTCTATCCTCTTGAATGACTGACTCCACACCATGAATTCCGGCTGTAATGCAATAATTCTATTCTCTTGAATGATTGTCTGTCTTTGTGGAGTTTCTGGTGCTACTGCCTTCTTATACGTCAAATAATTTTATACTTTTTAAGGTTGGTTACCATATTCACATTGCTCACGAATGACCCGAATTGCTCATGAATGAATTTGATTATTCACAACCCTCTTTTAGGATAATGAGGGATGGTCAGTTATTGTAACATCTCGCATTGAGCGATAGGAAGGACTGGAACAACTTACCCTGATGGACCTACAAGAACTTTCCAGGCGAGTCATCCATCCTTGGATTACGCCAGGTCAAGCATGGTTAACTTGGGAGTTCTTTGCCAACGTACTATTACTTACAGAATTTGAAAATAGGGGCGGCGGTAGAAATTGGTCGGGGATTCCCGAAGACACTTACGCGTCTTCACTTGCCTTGGCCAAAGCTCATGGCTTTCAACTTTAATGCAATAATTCTATCCTCTTGAATGACTGACTCCACACCATGAATTCCGGCTGTAATGCAAAAATTCTATTCTCTTGAATGATTGTCTGTCTTTGTGGAGTTTCTGGTGCTACTGCCTTCTTATACGTCAAATAATTTTATACTTTTTAAGGTTGGTTACCACATTCACATTGCTCACGAATGACCCGAATTGCTCATGAATGAATTTGATTATTCACAACCCTCTTTTAGGATAATGAGGGATGGTCAGTTATTGTAACATCTCGCATTGAGCGATAGGAAGGACTGGAACAACTTACCCTGATGGACCTACAAGAACTTTCCAGGCGAGTCATCCATCCTTGGATTACCCCAGGTCAAGCATGCTTAACTTGGGAATTCTTTGCCAACGTACTATTACTTACAGAATTTGAAAATAGGGGCGGCGGTAGAAATTGGTAGGGGATTCATGAAGACACTTACGCGTCTTCACTTGCCTTGGCCAAAGCTCATGGCTTTCACCTGTAATGCAATAATTCTATCCTCTTGAATGACTGACTCCACACCATGAATTCCGGCTGTAATGCAATAATTCTATTCTCTTGAATGATTGTCTGTCTTTGTGGAGTTTCTGGTGCTACTGCCTTCTTATACGTCAAATAATTTTATACTTTTTAAGGTTGGTTACCACATTCACATTGCTCACGAATGACCCGAATTGCTCATGAATGAATTTGATTATTCACAACCCTCTTTTAGGATAATGAGGGATGGTCAGTTATTGTAACATCTCGCATTGAGCGATAGGAAGGACTGGAACAACTTACCCTGATGGACCTACAAGAACTTTCCAGGAGGGTCATCTAACCTTGGATTACGCCAGGTCAAGCATGCTTAACTTGGGAGTTCTTTGCCAACGTACTATTACATACAGAATTTGAAAATAGGGGCGGCGGTAGAAATTGGTAGGGGATTCCCGAAGACACTTACGCGTCTTCACTTGCCTTGGCCAAAGCTCATGGCTTTCAGCTGTAATGCAATAATTCTATCCTCTTGAATGACTGACTCCACACCATGAATTCCGGCTGTAATGCAATAATTCTATTCTCTTGAATGAGTGTCTGTCTTTGTGGAGTTTCTGGTGGTATTGCCTTCTTAAACGTCAAATAATTTTATACTTTTTAAGGTTGGTTACCACATTCACATTGCTCACGAATGACCCGAATTGCTCATGAATGAATTTGATTATTCACAACCCTCTTTTAGGATAATGAGGGATGGTCAGTTATTGTAACATCTCGTATTGAGCGATAGGAAGGACTGGAACAACTTACCCTGATGGACCTACAAGAACTTTCCAGGCGAGTCATCCATCCTTGGATTACGCCAGGTCAAGCATGGTTAACTTGGGAGTTCTTTGCCAACGTACTATTACTTACAGAATTTGAAAATAGGGTCGGCGGTAGAAATTGGTCGGGGATTCCCGAAGACACTTACGCGTCTTCACTTGCCTTGGCCAAAGCTCATGGCTTTCAACTTTAATGCAATAATTCTATCCTCTTGAATGACTGACTCCACACCATGAATTCCGGCTGTAATGCAAAAATTCTATTCTCTTGAATGATTGTCTGTCTTTGTGGAGTTTCTGGTGCTACTGCCTTCTTATACGTCAAATAATTTTATACTTTTTAAGGTTGGTTACCACATTCACATTGCTCACGAATGACCCGAATTGCTCATGAATGAATTTGATTATTCACAATCCTCTTTTAGGATAATGAGGGATGGTCAGTTATTGTAACATCTCGCATATAGCGATAGGAAGGACTGGAACAACTTACCCTGATGGACCTACAAGAACTTTCCAGGAGGGTCATCTATCCTTGGATTACGCCAGGTCAAGCATGCTTAACTTGGGAGTTCTTTGCCAACGTACTATTACTTACAGAATTTGAAAATAGGGGCGGCGGTAGAAATTGGTAGGGGATTCCCGAAGGCACTTACGCGTCTTCACTTGCCTTGGCCAAAGCTCATGGCTTTCAGCTGTAATGCAATAATTCTATCCTCTTGAATGACTGACTCCACACCATGAATTCCGGCTGTAATGCAATAATTCTATTCTCTTGAATGATTGTTTGTCTTTGTGGAGTTTCTGGTGCTACTGCCTTCTTATACGTCAAATAATTTTATACTTTTTAAGGTTGGTTACCACATTCACATTGCTCACGAATGACCCGAATTGCTCATGAATGAATTTGATTATTCACAACCCTCTTTTAGGATAATGAGGGATGGTCAGTTATTGTAACATCTCGCATTGAGCGATAGGAAGGATTGGAACAACTTACCCTGATGGACCTACAAGAACTTTCCAGGACGGTCATCCATCCTTGGATTACCCCAGGTCAAGCATGCTTAACTTGGGAGTTCTTTGCCAACGTACTATTACTTACAGAATTTGAAAATAGGGGCGGCGGTAGAAATTGGTAGGGGATTCCCGAAGACACTTACGCGTCTTCACTTGCCTTGGCCAAAGCCTATGGCTTTCAGCTGTAATGCAATAATTCTATCCTCTTGAATGACTGACTCCACACCATGGCTTCCGGCTGTAATGCAATAATTCTATTCTATTGAATGATTGTCTGTCTTTGTGGATTTTCTGGTGCTACTGCCTTCTTATACGTCAAATAATTTTATACTTTTTAAGGTTGGTTACCACATTCACATTGCTCACGAATGACCCGAATTGCTCATGATTGAATTTGATTATTCACAATCCTCTTTTAGGATAATGAGGGATGGTCAGTTAATGTAACATCTCGCATTGAGCGATAGGAAGGACTGGAACAACTTACCCTTATGGACCTACAAGAACTTTCCAGGAGGGTCATCCATCCTTGGATTACCCCAGGTCAAGCATGCTTAACTTGGGAGTTCTTTGCCAACGTACTATTACTTACAGAATTTGAAAATAGGGGCGGCGGTAGAAATTGGTAGGGGATTCCCGAAGACACTTACGCGTCTTCACTTGCCTTGGCCAAAGCTCATGGCTTTCAGCTGTAATGCAATAATTCTATCCTCTTGAATGACTGACTCCACACCATGAATTTCGGCTGTAATGCAATAATTCTATTCTCTTGAATGATTGTCTGTCTTTGTGGAGTTTCTGGTGCTACTGCCTTCTTATACGTCAAATAATTTTATACTTTTTAAGGTTGGTTATCACATTCACATTGCTCACGAATGACCCGAATTGTTCATGAATGAATTTGATCATTCACAACCCTCTTTTAGGATAATGAGGGATGGTCAGTTATTGTAACATCTCGCATTGAGCGATAGGAAGGACTGGAACAACTTACCCTGATGGACCTACAAGAACTTTCCAGGAGGGTCATCCATCCTTGGATTATCCCAGGTCAAGCATGCTTAACTTGGGAGTTCTTTGCCAACGTACTATTACTTACAGAATTTGAAAAAAGGGGCGGCGGTAGAAATTGGTAGGGGATTCCCGAAGACACTTACGCGTCTTCACTTGCCTTGGCCAAAGCTCATGGCTTTCAGCTGTAATGCAATAATTCTATCCTCTTGAATGACTGACTCCACACCATGGATTCCGGCTGTAATGCAATAATTCTATTCTCTTGAATGATTGTCTGTCTTTGTGGAGTTTCTGGTGCTACTGCCTTCTTATACGTCAAATAATTTTATACTTTTTAAGGTTGGTTACCACATTCACTTTGCTCACGAATGACCCGAATTGCTCATGAATGAATTTGATCATTCACAACCCTCTTTTAGGATAATGAGGGATGGTCAGTTATTGTAACATCTTGCATTGAGCGATAGGAAGGACTGAAACAACTTACCCTGATGGACCTACACGAACTTTCAAGGGGGGTCATCCATTCTTGGATTACCCCAGCTCAAGCACGCTTAACTTGGGAGTTCTTTTCCAACGTACTATTACTTACAGAATTTGAAAATAGGGGCGGCGATAGAAATTGGCAGGGGATTCCCGAAGACACTTACGCGTCTTCACTTGCCTTGGCCAAAGCTCATGGCTTTCAGCTGTAATGCATTAATTCTATCCTCTTGAATGACTGACTCCACACCATGGCTTCCGGCTGTAATGCAATAATTCTATTCTCTTGAATGATTGTCTGTCTTTGTTGAGTTTCTGGTGCTACTGCCTTCTTATACGTCAAATAATTTTATAGTTTTTAAGGTTGGTTACCACATTCACATTGCTCACGAATGACCCGAATTGCTCATGAATGAATTTGATTATTCACAACCCTCTTTTAGGATAATGAGGGATGGTCAGTTATTGTAACATCCCGTATTGAGCGATAGGAAGGACTGAAACAACTTACCCTGATGGACCTACAAGAACTTTCCAGGAGGGTCATCCATCCTTGGATTACGCCAGGTCAAGCACGCTTAACTTGGGAGTTCTTTGCCAACGTACTATTACTTACAGAATTTGAAAATAGGGGCGGCGGTAGAAATTGGCAGGGGATTCCCGAAGACACTTACGCGTCTTCACTTGCCTTGGCCAAAGCTCATGGCTTTCAGCTGTAATGCAATAATTCTATCCTCTTGAATGACTGACTCCACACCATGAATTCCGGCTGTAATGCAATAATTCTATTCTCTTGAATGATTGTCTATCTTTGTTGAGTTTCTGGTGGTACTGCCTTCTTAAACGTCAAATAATTTTATACTTTTTAAGGTTGGTTACCACATTCACATTGCTCACGAATGACCCGAATTGCTCATGAATGAATTTGATTATTCACAACCCTCTTTTAGGATAATGAGGGATGGTCAGTTATTGTAACATCTCGCATTGAGCGATAGGAAGGACTGGAACAACTTACCCTGATGGACCTACAAGAACTTTCCAGGCGAGTCATCCATCCTTGGATTACGCCAGGTCAAGCATGCTTAACTTGGGAGTTCTTTGCCAACGTACTATTACTTACAGAATTTGAAAATAGGGGCGGCGGTAGAAATTGGTAGGGGATTCCCGAAGACACTTACGCGTCTTCACTTGCCTTGGCCAAAGCTCATGGCTTTCAACTGTAATGCAATAATTCTATCCTCTTGAATGACTGACTCCACACCATGAATTCCGGCTGTAATGCAATAATTCTATTCTCTTGAATGATTGTCTGTCTTTGTGGAGTTTCTGGTGCTACTGCCTTCTTATACGTCAAATAATTTTATACTTTTTAAGGTTGGTTACCACATTCACATTGCTCACGAATGACCCGAATTGCTCATGAATGAATTTGATTATTCACAATCCTCTTTTAGGATAATGAGGGATGGTCAGTTATTGTAACATCTCGCATTGAGCGATAGGAAGGACTGGAACAACTTACCCTGATGGACCTACAAGAACTTTCCAGGAGGGTCATCTATCCTTGGATTACGCCAGGTCAAGCATGCTTAACTTGGGAGTTCTTTGCCAACGTACTATTACTTACAGAATTTGAAAATAGGGGCGGCGGTAGAAATTGGTAGGGGATTCCCGAAGACACTTACGCGTCTTCACTTGCCTTGGCCAAAGCTCATGGCTTTCAGCTGTAATGCAATAATTCTATCCTCTTGAATGACTGACTCCACACCATGAATTCCGGCTGTAATGCAATAATTCTATTCTCTTGAATGATTGTTTGTCTTTGTGGAGTTTCTGGTGCTACTGCCTTCTTATACGTCAAATAATTTTATACTTTTTAAGGTTGGTTACCACATTCACATTGCTCACGAATGACCCGAATTGCTCATGAATGAATTTGATTATTCACAACCCTCTTTTGGGATAATGAGGGATGGTCAGTTATTGTAACATCTCGCATTGAGCGATAGGAAGGATTGGAACAACTTACCCTGATGGACCTACAAGAACTTTCCAGGATGGTCATCCATCCTTGGATTACCCCAGGTCAAGCATGCTTAACTTGGGAGTTCTTTGCCAACGTACTATTACTTACAGAATTTGAAAATAGGGGTGGCGGTAGAAATTGGTAGGGGATTCCCGAAGACACTTACGCGTCTTCACTTGCCTTGGCCAAAGCTTATGGCTTTCAGCTGTAATGCAATAATTCTATCCTCTTGAATGACTGACTCCACACCATGGCTTCCGGCTGTAATGCAATAATTCTATTCTATTGAATGATTGTCTGTCTTTGTGGAGTTTCTGGTGCTACTGCCTTCTTATACGTCAAATAATTTTATACTTTTTAAGGTTGGTTACCATATTCACATTGCTCACGAATGACCCGAATTGCTCATGAATGAATTTGATTATTCACAACCCTCTTTTAGGATAATGAGGGATGGTCAGTTATTGTAACATCTCGCATTGAGCGATAGGAAGGACTGGAACAACTTACCCTGATGGACCTACAAGAACTTTTCAGGAGGGTCATCCATCCTTGGATTACCCCAGGTCAAGCATGCTTAACTTGGGAGTTCTTTGCCAACGTACTATTACTTACAGAATTTGAAAATAGGGGCGGCGATAGAAATTGGTAGGGGATTCCCGAAGACACTTACGCGTCTTCACTTGCCTTGGCCAAAGCTCATGGCTTTCAGCTGTAATGCAATAATTCTATCCTCTTGAATGACTGACTCCACACCATGAATTCCGGCTGTAATGCAATAATTCTATTCTCTTGAATGATTGTTTGTCTTTGTGGAGTTTCTGGTGCTACTGCCTTCTTATACGTCAAATAATTTTATACTTTTTAAGGTTGGTTACCACATTCACATTGCTCACGAATGACCCGAATTGCTCATGAATGAATTTGATTATTCACAACCCTCTTTTAGGATAATGAGGGATGGTCAGTTATTGTAACATCTCGCATTGAGCGATAGGAAGGACTGGAATAACTTACCCTGATGGACCTACAAGAACTTTTCAGGAGGGTCATCCATCCTTGGATTACCCCAGGTCAAGCATGCTTAACTTGGGAGTTCTTTGCCAACGTACTATTACTTACAGAATTTGAAAATAGGGGCGGCGGTAGAAATTGGTAGGGGATTCCCGAAGACACTTACGCGTCTTCACTTGCCTTGGCCAAAGCTCATGGCTTTCAGCTGTAATGCAATAATTCTATCCTCTTGAATGACTGACTCCACACCATGAATTCCGGCTGTAATGCAATAATTCTATTCTCTTGAATGATTGTCTGTCTTTGTGGAGTTTCTGGTGCTACTGCCTTCTTATACGTCAAATAATTTTATACTTTTTAAGGTTGGTTACCATATTCACATTGCTCACGAATGACCCGAATTGCTCATGAATGAATTTGATTATTCACAACCCTCTTTTAGGATAATGAGGGATGGTCAGTTATTGTAACATCTCGCATTGAGCGATAGGAAGGACTGGAACAACTTACCCTGATGGACCTACAAGAACTTTCTAGGAGGGTCATCCATCCTTAGATTATCCCAGGTCAAGCATGCTTAACTTGGGAGTTCTTTGCTAACGTACTATTACTTACAGAATTTGAAAATAGGGGCGGCGGTAGAAATTGGTAGGGGATTCCCGAAGACACTTACGCGTCTTCACTTGCCTTGGTCAAAGCTCATGGCTTTCAGCTGTAATGCAATAATTCTATCCTCTTGAATGACTGACTCCACACCATGGATTCTGGCTGTAATGCAATAATTCTGTTCTCTTGAATGATTGTCTGTCTTTGTGG
The DNA here is from genome assembly GCA_036245055.1 of Diospyros kaki. Classification (NCBI taxonomy): domain Eukaryota; kingdom Viridiplantae; phylum Streptophyta; class Magnoliopsida; order Ericales; family Ebenaceae; genus Diospyros; species Diospyros kaki. The sequence goes on from BSEG01000016.1 coordinate 41,959,464, forward strand.
AGTTTCTGGTGCTACTGCCTTCTTATACGTCAAATAATTTTATACTTTTTAAGGTTGGTTACCACATTCACATTGCTCACGAATGACCCGAATTGCTCATGAATGAATTTGATCATTCACAACCCTCTTTTAGGATAATGAGGGATGGTCAGTTATTGTAACATCTCGCATTGAGCGATAGGAAGGACTGGAACAACTTACCCTGATGGACCTACAAGAACTTTTCAGGAGGGTCATCCATCCTTGGATTACCCCAGGTCAAGCATGCTTAACTTGGGAGTTCTTTGCCAACGTACTATTACTTACAGAATTTTAAAATAGGGGCGGCGATAGAAATTGGTAGGGGATTCCCGAAGACACTTACGCGTCTTCACTTGCCTTGGCCAAAGCTCATGGCTTTCAGCTGTAATGCAATAATTCTATCCTCTTGAATGACTGACTCCACACCATGAATTCCGGCTGTAATGCAATAATTCTATTCTCTTGAATGATTGTCTGTCTTTGTGGAGTTTCTGGTGCTACTGCCTTCTTATACGTCAAATAATTTTATACTTTTTAAGGTTGGTTACCATATTCACATTGCTCACGAATGACCCGAATTGCTCATGAATGAATTTGATTATTCACAACCCTCTTTTAGGATAATGAGGGATGGTCAGTTATTGTAACATCTCGCATTGAGCGATAGGAAGGACTGGAACAACTTACCCTGATGGACCTACAAGAACTTTCCAGGAGGGTCATCCATCCTTAGATTATCCCAGGTCAAGCATGCTTAACTTGGGAGTTCTTTGCCAACGTACTATTACTTACAGAATTTGAAAATAGGGGCGGCGGTAGAAATTGGTAGGGGATTCCCGAAGACACTTACGCGTCTTCACTTGCCTTGGTCAAAGCTCATGGCTTTCAGCTGTAATGCAATAATTCTATCCTCTTGAATGACTGACTCCACACCATGGATTCTGGCTGTAATGCAATAATTCTATTCTCTTGAATGATTGTCTGTCTTTGTGGAGTTTCTGGTGCTACTGCCTTCTTATACGTCAAATAATTTTATACTTTTTAAGGTTGGTTACCACATTCACATTGCTCACGAATGACCCGAATTGCTCATGAATGAATTTGATCATTCACAACCCTCTTTTAGGATAATGAGGGATGGTCAGTTATTGTAACATCTTGTATTGAGCGATAGGAAGGACTGAAACAACTTACCCTGATGGACCTACACGAACTTTCAAGGGGGGTCATCCATTCTTGGATTACCCTAGCTCAAGCACGCTTAACTTGGGAGTTCTTTGCCAACATTCAGCCCAAAAGGTATCTAGCTGGTGTTGTTTACTTTCTTACACTATCCTCGATATATACTAATCTCTTTGGGCTCTTGGGGTATTACACTCTCCCCCTTAAGCGCATGACGTCCTCGTCATGCGATCTTACAACTGGTCCCAGATCTTCTCCCCTTGGGGGCTACCATCCTAGAATCCTGCTAGAAGCCGCTCCTTGTACAGGCCCTCGAGCCCCGACGCTACTCCCTGCCCTCATCGGACCGCTTTCGCCAAGGGTCGGCTCTGATACCACGTTTGTAAGCACCCCCGCCCGGATATCCCCAACCACCAGGACTACCCGAACGGGAGCGACTACGGAAAGGAAAAATAATGAAACACGAGACAAGAACCACCCTAGCATGCATACACGAAAATAAGAACAGCGAAAGCGAAGCTAAACACATGCATGCACTACGAGTACCCTGCTAAGACAGTAGTCACGAGATAAATAAATAAACACAGACTCATGTGCCGACATATACGAGATTCGAGGAAAGACCTGGCACAGTACAAAATGATAGACTAAATCATACTCAAACATCAGAGTTGACAAGGATTGACGGGACTGCCTGTACACCATACCGTCTCTGCCGCTAAAAGCTGACTCCCTTGCCATGGTCCCAGCTGTCACTACCTAGAATGATGGCAAGTAAAGTGAGTCGAGAGACTCAGCAAGCATGGAGAAAAGAAAGGCTGAAGGCTGAATGCAAGCAGAAAACTCTCCCCAAAATAAACCCCCAGGTACACACATGGCATGAGACGCTACAACACAGCAGTATAGCATAATAAAAGCACATACCGGTCCTTGGGGCCCACACAAGACACATGGCACCCAAGTCCCATACCAACCTGTCGCTGCCCTGAAAGGCAACAAGTATCTGCAATAAACCTACGCGCGCTGTCCCGGGCCTGTACTCCCGCCACCTGTATCCCTGCCGGTACTCCCGACAGCCGAGCCAAAGGCTCTCTCAGAACGGTACTCCCGTCCGAGAACTAAATACTATTAGTAGCCATGCAATGCACATAAAATGCAATGGTGTAGTGAGCATCAACATGATACAAGGAGCCCATACATCCAGGCATCGGGCCATGCTTCACCCACATAGGAAACCACACGCGATGCATATGCCCGTGCTAGATGCAACCTGACCAAACTAGAATGTCCGTGACCAAGCATAACCAAATCATGACAATCCCAACATGCAGCCCGTACCCATGTGCACATCAAATAATGTAACAAGAATAAAATAAAAATAGGCATGCTATAATCACATAACGGCAAAGCTAGTTAGCAGTGCCTGACACCGGTCAGCAGTCCGTGACTAGGAGAGACCAGCTAACGACCTAAGATAGACCGTACAACAGTCGCACCGTCACCAAACAGCCAATTCTTGCCTCCACTACACAACCGCTCTAGCCAATAAACAACAAAAAATCCAGTAATAATACTCGAACCGCTAAGAACCTAGGCTCGGGTGAGTACGACATCATTCCCAAAAGAAGTGGAAGTAGTACAAACCCCCGTAGGCACACAACAAATAAAACTCTAAAAGTCTCGTATTTATTTTAAATTAAAACAAATAAACAATAATAAGATTTGTTTACTACAAATCTTATTATTGTGATTATTTACTACAAAATGTACATATTTACTTGTCATAACACCATAGTATCAGAGTTAAAATTACTACCCTAGCCCCAGAAAAGCTATTAGCCATGGTAATATAATGAAGATGGTAAATTGAATGAGACAGGTAGTCAAAGTAATTTTGAAAATAAGGTCATTTGAAATATACTGGCAAGAAACTACCTCAGGATAGAAGTTGCTTTGCATGTTCAGCTGCTCGCAAAAAATTGAATAATTTAGATAATTAGAATTTAGATAAACAGGCTTCTTTATGTCAGTTTGTAAAGATGGGAAGAATTGGCTACTCAAGGTTGATAATTTAACACATATCTTGGTCACAAAAATGATCTAATGACCCATCAGCAATGATAACAGTCCAAAAATTATAAGCTTTGTTCAAAGAGGATCAACCAAAAAATCAAACCAAGAAGGAGTAAGGAATCAAAAACATAAAACTAAATAAACCTATATGAGAACCCAAATGCTTGACCTTTCTTGATCTTCTCTAAAGTAGCAAGAAGAGCCATCCTCTTAGTCCTACCCAACAACTATTACACAAAGGAATGCGAAGAAATTAAAACAAATAGTAATGCAATACACAAAAAAATAACAAATTGTAGATAAATTTGATAAAGAATTTCATGATTGTCACATTCCAAAATTGTGACAATTTTCTTCTTTTTTTTGGGGGGGGGGGTGTACAAGTTTCTCGAAAAATTATATTATGAGTTATTTTGATTTGATTTGATTTTTAAATATAAAAAATAGACAAGAATATGTTATTAAAAATGGCATACCAACCATTCAGGCCATAGAGGCTTAGGCTCATTTGTTTAGAATTTTATTGAGTTTGGTCTCAGGTTTGAATTCAAAATTAAGACTTAGCTCAGTTGTTTAGAATTTTACAGGGTTGGGCTCATTTATATTAATGAGCTTCAAAAGAGTCTTTTCATGAACTCTAATTCAAAACTGATGTTAACCTCAATTTCAAACTCATTTATAAAAAATATGTACCCCGAGTTCATTATGTTTTTAATAAAAAAACAAAGTTTTGATGACATGAGCTTTTAAATTTAAAAAATTCAACAACAACGGTTACATTTAATCTATTGACAAAAAGTGATATATTTAATTTATATAATTTTTAAAATTACATAAAAAGTAATAAAATAAATATAGGATAAGTGATGTATTTGATGTATTGAAAGTGAGTTATTGCTTGGTAAAAAGAATATGATTGCAATTAATATAATAAATATAAACATGTTTATCTATAAATTTATTATAATTAATTCAATTAATATTTAAAATGAAATCAGAAGAGACATCCATCTCAATACAAACCCGAGCACATCCCATTATAGAGCGATCCTCAATTGTAAAATTAGCATGTATGGGACGGCTAAGAGTGCTTGCAATAAATGCAATATCCTCATATCACCCCTCAAGAGAAATATTAAATATTTTAATTTAAATAGACAACGAAAAGTAGAAGGGGCCATGCTGCTGCTAGTCCACAGAGCACATTGCACGCAACCGTATTAAAACCGCAAGGGCAGGGCCCAACGCGTTTATTATACTTTCGTGGTACATTAAATACATTTTGCATTCAGTGAACTGATGTCCTTTCGGCCTCTGTTGCTTCGCATAGCAGATCAACAATGGCTTCCACCAGCACCCAATTGCAGGACGAAGCTACCCTCCCTTTTGGGTCTAGTTCCTAGAAATGCGATGTCTTCCTTTTATTTTCTCTCTTCGCTCATCTTAACTGATTTTAAAAATAAAAAGTAAAAAAATAAGCAATCTGTGGCTGGCAACCATTATTGTTGAAAACTATTTAAAGAGAGAGACAGGATGAGCCCTTTTGAGTGTAAAACTATTTGACAATTGAGTTTTTATGTTTTAATTGGAGATTCAATCACTTAATAAAATAATTAAAAAATATTTTCTATAACTTAATAGCCCTTTCGATTGTAAACCCACTAGTTTATTTAACATCACTTGTGGGCTTACGCATGGTGTATCAATTATTATTGTTAAAATATAAAATATGAAATGAAAATTAGAGTTAATATAAAAAATAATCTAAAAAAAATAAGAAAAATCTGACGAGAGCGCAATGTAGATCTCATTAGAAAAAAGGAACTTTGCAATCCTCAGGAGTTTAATAAACGTTTTTGACAAATCATGCATAATTAAGTAATACTTAAACATAAAATAAAATTTAATTTTCAACTTATAGTTTTTCTTCCAAACTAATTTAACTTAATAAGTTGTAGCTTGTAAATTTTTAAAAGAAAATAGTTTTTACAAATCTAGAGGACTTAAAAGAATTTTTTATTAAATTATTATTATTCACTTTTTAAAGTAGTATGATATGGTTTTTGAGTTAATTTAGGTTAAGAGAGAACCATTAATTTAATTAATAAATTCAAAAATCATCGATTTTTAAAAAACAAAATGAACCCCCCCCCCTCCCCGGCGAGGCGCCAAATATGTAGTTTTGCTCAGGGTTGGTAGAGAAAAGCCATATATTGGGCTAAGGGTTGGTAAATATTGAATCTCAATATTCTGATTGTTAGATCAAATTTGAGTTTATCTTGATGAACCTAGATTCATTATGGATAGAGATAGAGAGATAGATGATGAATACAAATAGTCTATGTAGATAAAAAAAGAAAGCCATAAGAAGAATAAGAATAATAAAAAGAAGAAATTAGAGAGATAAAAGAAGAATAAGAAGAAAATATTAGAAAAAGAGAAGAAAAAGAAAAAAATATTAGAAAGAGTGAAGAAGAAGAAACTAGAGAGAGAGAAACCTTTGATCTCAAAATTAGATTTGGGTTTGAAAAAGATAAAGAAAAAAAGAGGAGAAGGAAACGAAAAAGAAGACTCTTTTGTATTTTTTCAAATGTAAAAAATATATTCAGAAATCAATCGTGTGTAATTCTTTCTTTTTATTTCTGTAGAGTAATTGTATATAAAAAACATGTATCTATTTTAGATTCTAAGTTTATTATGTTTTTAATAAAAAAGCAAAGTTTTGATAATAAAAAGAATGTTTTTGCCACATTTTAGTAGTAGAAGGATTTCAAAATATTATTTAAAAATTATAAATTTAATTTTTATCTCTAATGCCGCCCATTTCTCTAACTTGGTTTTGAATTTGAAGAACAAAATGATAAAATGAGGAGAGAGAAATAAAAGAAAGAAAAAATTAGAGAGAGAATAAAATGTTTTATCTGGAACTATAATTAGGTTTAAAAAAATCAAAGAGAAAAAAAATTAAAGAGAAATAAAAAAATAAGATGTATTTATTTTTATTGTTACTACTATAATTATAAACAAATTTTATTATCGTTGTTATTTATCCTTGTCGTTTCTCTTTTGGTTCTAATCATTATTTTTATTTATTTATTATAAGTAAATAAAAAAAATAATAGAAGAGAGATAAAAAAAAAAAAAAGAAGATAATAAATTTAAATATTTTAATTTTTTATAAAATTTAGACAATAATTAATTAACAATATGAAAGAAATTGTAACTTAACGTACTCTTTTGTATTTTTTTTAAAACTTATTTAATTAATTTAAATATTTTAATGAAACTTCGAGGAGATTTCCAAGGGACCATGCTGCCAGTCGCACGTTGCACGCAACCTCGTGGCTTGGGCCCACCGCGTTTATACTTTCGTGGTACATTCACTGAACTGCTAGTTCACTGCACACATTGCACGCGTCTTCACTCGCAGAATTTGAAAGTGTGTCTATGTGGTGGGGCAGGGGGGATTCCCGAAAACACGCCTACACAGTGAAAATTTGAAAGTGGGGGCGGCGGTGGAAATTGGTGGGGGATTTCCAAGGGACCATGTTGCCAGTCCACAGCACACATTGCACACTCTTCACTTGCAGAATTTGAAAGTGTGTCTCTGTGGTGGGGGCGGGGGGATTCCCGAATACACGCCTACGCGGTGGAAATTTGAAAGAAATTGACTAAAGAAATTTGAAAGTGGGGGCCAAAGTTCATCGGTTACAGTTGTCATGCAATAATTCTCCTCTTATATGACTTGTCTTTGTGGAGTTTCTGGTGCTACTGCCTTCTAATACGTCAAATAATTTTACACTCTTTTAAGGTTAGTTACCACATTCAAATTGCAACACCGATCTTTCCTTCTTAAATTTATATGCTTTTTTCAATTTTTAAGTGTTTTTTTTATTATTATCTATGATATTTAAATTAAAAATATTACTAGTTTCTGCTTCAAATCAATGCATTTAATTGCCGTCCCTCCTTGATTTAATTTTTTAATATTAATTTTAATTAATTTATAATATCAAAATTAATAATATAAATTAATCAAAAATATCTTCTTAAAAGGCCAATTTTTTGAATTTATCTCATTTTTTTTTGTTTGATTGTTATGAAAAGATATTTAGATTATGTAAAATTTAAATAAACACACATTTTTAATAAAAAAATATAAAATTAGTATAAAATTAAGTATTATAATAAAAAGAAGATTATTGCCTATGACATTTTAGTAATAAAATAATTTTAAATATTATTTACAAGTTTTTAAATATTATAAATTCAATTTTTATTTCTAATGCGACTCACATAGTTTTAATTATCTTTAATGTGATTTTGAGTTTGAAGAAGAGAATGAGAAAATGAGGAGAGAGAATAAAAACTCTTTATTTGGAATTCATATTTGAGTTTAAAAGAGAGAAAGAAGAAAAAGATAAAGAAATTAGGGAGAGAAAAAGAAAGAGATTTCTTTATTTTCATTGCCGCTCTACTATCAAATCTCTTTATTTTTTTATTATATTTTTTTGAACACTAGGTACTCTTTTGTATTTTTTTAAAAGTAAAAATATTTTTTACAATTACTTTAAATTTCAAGAACTAATGAGTGTAACTCTCCATTCTTATTTTTATGGAGTAAAAAATATAAATTTATTTTATATTTTGAGTTTATTATATTTTTAAAAATAAATTTTCACTAAATTTAATCTGTTGACAAAAAGTGATATATTTAATTTATATATTTTTTAAAATTATATAAAAATCAATATAATAAATATAAAATACCTGATGTATTTAATCTACTGACAGTGAGTTGTCATTTGGTAAAAAGAATAAAATTATAATTTATAAGTTTATCTATTTATCTGCATTAATTTTTATAAACTTTTTGTAATTAATTCAAATATTTTAATGAAATTTAGAGGAAATTTACACAGTAGAAGGGGCCATGATGCGAGTCCACAACACAGCGCACATTGCACGCAACCGTATTGGAACCGCAAGGGCAGGCCCTCCCCCACCACAACGCGGTCCGACCACGCGGTCTGGGCTCATCGCGTTTACATCTCTGGTGTCCTTTTGTCCTTTTGGCCACTTGCAGAATTTCGGGGGGGGGGGGGGGGGGGGGGGACCACGTTTATACTTTCATGATACATTAAATAGGAAGCCCCTTTGTTTTCCGAGCAGCTGAACGATGGCTTCCACCAGCACTCAATTGCAGGACGAAGCTTTTCTCCCTTCTAGGTCTAGTTTAAGTAAGGGCTAGTTTGGCTATGCGTTTTTTTTCAAAGCTTTAAAGCTGGGTAGTGTTTAAACTGGTTATAGCGTTTAAGTTTGATAGTGTTTAAGCTGGTAATGTGTTTGGATATACATACTTTTAAGCTATTAGTGTAAAGTTATGTGTTTGGTTGGTAAAAACTGATAAGCTATTAAAACTTGCAAAAAGACTAAAATGGACATGACACTGAATAATGTAAATAAAATTCAAAAAATACATTTAAAAAAAATTAAATTGATGTCCAATTACTAAAATACTTACAATTATATGTTAATAAATTATAAAAATATTTAAAAATATATTAAGATTATAAATTATAAATTATATGTATTATATATGTTATATAATATATATATTTTATGTATTATTGTTATATATATATGTTTATATTACTGTTATATATATAACTGTTATATATATATATATATACAGTTCGGCCATGGCAGCAACGCGGAGGAGATGAGGGCGATGGACGGCCGGCGACGCGATGGGCGCTGGCGATAGCGATGGCGACGATCTACTAGCAGGGCGGCGATGGAGACTTGCGGCGATCTGGTAGCAGGGCGGGGGCGGCTTGCGGCGATGGCGGCGCTGGGCAGCGAGGCGGCTTGCGGTGCTGGGCCGCGACGGCAACAGTGCTGGGTGTCTTGAGAAGCTGGGCTGGGCGGCGAAGGCGATGCCGCTGGGCGGCGAAGGCGATGCTGCTGGGCGGCAACGACGACCGTGTATGGAGGAGGAGATCCAGCATGGTGGTAATGGAGAAGGCACTGGGAAGGTGGGAGAAGAGGGATAGGAGGTGTAAATATTGGAAATGTAGGAGGGTAAAATTGTAAATGTGTTGGTCAACTCAAGATGCTCACTGCAACGTTTTTGCGAAAGCTGGTGGCCGATGGCTTTCTACAAACGCTATTAAATAAGCGTTTAAGCTGTTTAGCTTTTAAGCTATTAGGCATACCAAACAGGTAAGTAAATAAGTTTGACAGCTTATACGCTAAATGAATAGCTTATAAGCGGTCAAACCGCATAGCCAAACGAACCCTAAATACGACGTCTTCTTGAGTTTTAGAGGCACAGACACCCGCAAAGGCTTCGTCGACCATCTCTATTCAGCTCTGCATGAGAAGGGCATTTTCACGTTCAAGGATGACCTGAGGCTCGAGATAGGTGAATCGATTTCTCCGACGCTCCTGAAAGCCATCAAAGAGTCGAGGTTTGCGGTGGTGGTTTTCTCCGAGAACTACGCTTCTTCCAAGTGGTGCTTGGAGGAACTCGTTGAGATCCTCGAGTGCCAGAAGGAGAGGGCACTCACCGTTTTGCCCGTATTTTATAAAGTGAATCCCTCGGATTTACGGAAACAAAGAAGGAGCTTTGGAGAAGCGTTCTTCAAACACGAGCGAGATTCCAGCGAAGAGAAGGTGCAGAGATGGAGGAATGCTCTAACGGAAGCGGCCGACCTTTCTGGGTGGGATTCAGAAACACACGGGTAACAACAACTACCTCTCAACAAGTGAAAACATTTTTTTAAATATTAATCAACTCTGTATTTGTATAATTTATTGTTAAAACATGACATCGTGTTTAATTCCTTGTTAAAATAGTTAAATTTTAGTCTAAAAATTCTCAAAATAGTTATATTATATTTAATGAATTTAGCTTAATACCATATTGGATTTGGTAATATCTAAGTGAAATTCAATTATAAATGGATCTTTTGCATTTACCCCTGGTATGAATTTAGCTTAATACCAGGTGGTGGTTATTGGATTTGGTAATAGCATTTTTAATTTGATATTTCTTTCCTAATTGCTAGTAGTTAAACCTTTCATGGATATTAATATTCAATATTAATTCATTATAATGTGTTCCTTCTGCTGCAATTATCTCGCGTTAAAGAAAGAAAACTAAAACTAAAAGTAAAATTGAACCAAAACAATTGGATTATGTCTAGGTACATATTTTCTCAATCAATATATGTTTCTGGGTCACCTAGCTCCGATGCCTCCATGTAAATTTTGATGAAAATATAATCATATATTTTTTGGTTACTAGCATTATATTATAACGATTGAGAATATCTAAACTATGATCTGTCTTTGAGTTCTTAAACTCATCTAATGGGCAGGCCTGAAGCAAAGCTTGTCCGAGACATTGCCATTAATATTCTAAATAGACTGGCAGATAATGACTCAAGCATTCTTGAAGATGTTGTTGGATTGTCTCCTCGTGTAGCAAAAGTGATATCACGAATGGGATTGAATCTGGAGGATCGACGTGCGGTAGGGATATGTGGGATGGGTGGTATAGGAAAGACTACTATTGCCGAGGCTGTCTATCGCAAAATTTGTTCTTGGTTTGATGCCAGTTGCTACCTTGAGAATGTTAGAGAAGCTGCTGAAGGGAAGCATGGCTTGGAGTCATTGAAAAAATCTCTTTTTGGTCAGCTCCACCAGGTATCAGATAGTGATATAAAAATCAGAAATATTGATTTGTCTGGGGCAATAAGGAACGCGGTACATAATAAGAGGGTTCTTGTAGTCCTAGATGATGTAGACCATTCAAATCAGCTAGATGCCCTCATTGGAACACTCGATTGGTTTTGTCCAGGAAGCAGAATTATAATAACGACTAGAAACAGTCATTTACTTGCTAGATATGGTCCAAGAAGTCATGTCTACAATGTTGAGGAACTAAATGAAGAGGAAGCTTTTAAGTTATTTTGTTGTAAAGCATTCTGGAACAACCAGCCAAAGCCAGGTTTTGAACATCTCATAAAAAGTGCAGTTGATTACTCCAAAGGAGTTCCACTGGCTCTTAAAGTTTTGGGCTGTTTTCTAATTGGAAGAGAGGTAAACGAATGGCAGAGTGCAATCCATAGATTGGGACAAGAGCCTGATCCAGATATTCAGAAAGTGCTCAAATTAAGCTATGACGGATTGAGGTGTGTGGACAAGAAAATTTTCCTCGATATTGCCTGCTTCTTTAAACAATATAGCATGCAGTACTACACAGTTTTGACTATACTAAATGCTTGTGGTTTCCACGCGCGTATTGGAATAAAGGTTCTTGAAGACAAGGCACTTATAACGATAAGAGGCAACATGATAGATATGCATGATTTGATACAAGAAATGGGAAAGCATATTGTTAATGAAGAATCCTCCGAAGAGCCTGGTAGAAGAAGCAGGTTGTGGAAGTACGAAGACATCTACCATACACTCACAAAAAAAACTGTAAGTGCAACTGCTCTCATTTGAGAATGTGTTGAATTTGTCAATATCTTCTCATTTAAGAGCCTCGATTTGTCTAGTAAGGGGTTTCTTTATTTTTTATATTTTTGATTTCACTCTCAACAATATCTTCTGATGCATGCTTGGCCAAACTTCATTATGTAATTGTACTAACAAAATCGTTGCCTGTTAAATTATGAATCATCATGTGATCACAAAACTTAAACTAGTATATAAAAATATATATCTTGAACTTGTATAATATTAATTTTTTGCTCCCAATATAATGGAATATATTTAAATAGATTATTTTGCATAGCATTCACTTTGTTTGTTTAAAGATAAAAGCTGTGTTTCTCTTTCATTAAGATTCAATTTCTTATTTTTACCGCTTGTTTGTTAGGGGACAGAAGCAGTGGAGACCATAATTTTGCATTCTTATGGAACAAAAGAGATATCCTTGAGTCCTGATACGTTTTCAAAGATGATTAAATTGCGACTGCTCAAGCTTAGTAATGTTCAGCTTCCTAATGGTCTTGACTACCTCTCCAATTATTTACGTCTTCTTGATTGGTACAAATACCCTTCAAAATGCTTGCCATCAAATTTTCAACCGGACAACCTTGTCACACTAAATATGTCGTATAGCCACCTGGAACAACCTTGGAATGGAAGAATGGTATGAGTAAAAATAAATCCTATTTTTTTTTTTTTTTTACTATATGTGCTTGCATTATTGAAATCCTATTGATCCTAATAAATTTTGTGTATTGATATCTATGGCAGTGCCTAGATGAGTTGAGAGACGTTGACCTCAGTTATTCACCATACATAACCAAGAACCTAGATTTTACACAAGTAGCAAATCTTAAGCGACTGAATCTTGAAGGTTGTACGAACATTGTTGAGATCTCATCCACTGAAGCCATCAAAGGGCTTACGGTCTTAAATTTGAAGGGCTTGAAACATCTTAAGGTTCTTCCTACGGGTTGTTGGCTTAAATCCCTTGAAATACTTACTCTTTCTGGTTGCTCAGAACTTAAAAATGTTTCTGACGTCTTAGCGTCTGCGAAATGCTTAATTGATCTTAAGTTGGATGGGACTTGTGTAATGGAACTGTCAGTTGAACATCTCAGCAATCTTAAACTTATTAGTCTGAAGGATTGCAAAGAACTTACAAGTCTTCGCATTTGTGGGTTGAAACTTCTTGTAACTTTGGATGTTTCTGGCTGTTCAAAAGTTAGCGAGTTGCCTGAGAACATAGGAGGATTGGAGAGTTTGTGCTATCTTGGGGCTAATTGTACTGCCATTAAGCAACTGCCATCCTCGATTATACAGTTAAAGAAGCTTAGGGATTTGTCGTTAAGTCGATGCACGGGACCAATAACATCAACACCCAATGACTTAGGCTCTTTATCCTCGTTGTCTTCTTTAGGCCTTAGTGGTAGCAGCATTATTAGTTTGCCAGCAAGCATCAGAGATCTTTACCAGCTTATCGATCTTGTATTGGTGGATTGCAAAAAGCTTAAAGCGTTGCCTTATCTCCCGACAAATATCGAGTACATTAATGTAGGTGGATGCACATCATTAGAAACATTCCCGGATCGGGCCATATTGCCTAGAAAGCTTGGGTGGGCCAATTTTAGTAATTGTCATACACTAATAAAGAATAGGCCCAGCCTCCCCTTTGAACTAGTCAGAAATTATCTTAAGGTACATCTCTCTCTCTCTCTCTCTCTCTCTCTATAGATCTGATGTCTTTATTCGTTGTAGCCGGTTGTTCCTACTGACTCAGGCTTTTGTATTACTGTTCCTGGAAGAGAGATTCCAAAGTGTTTCAGCAATCAAAATAATATGGGGCATTATGTTCGAATCCAGTTGATGCCAGATTGGTATCAAAGGCTCAGGGATTTTGTTGTATGTGTTGTTCTTGAAGCAAAGACTCCTTCAATTGTTGAAGTAAAGGCTTGTTATGGCAGTGCAGAATGCTATTTGAGATGTTACGTGATGTGGAATGATGATGTGGGCTTTTGCATGACATTAGACATGACATTCGACATGTCCATTTACGAATTCCAGCCCTATTACTTACTTTTGCATTACATTCCAATTAAAGAATACTTTGGAGGTTATTTGGATGAAATTAGGGGGAAGGTGGAGGTGAATGATCTGAAAAAGAATGAGATCATCTTTTATTTTAGAATTGATGAAAGACGGCGGCCTATTGAATGGATTGCCCCAGTAAAATGTGCTGTTCATGCGTTATATGAGAATGATGAAGACTGGCCGGCAGATCCACATTCAAGTATCCAACTAAGCGACTGTGATGATGAGTATGGGTTTACTGAACGGACACAGGGTGTTGTATCGAAAAAGAGAAGTTGTCATGACCATGATGACTACAAGGCAGACGCAAGAGAACAATTGAACCCTAAGAGATTGAGAGAGGATGTTGTCCAAGGGAGGGACTCTCAGTCTGAGTTATTAGAAGAAATTTCAATTGAAAATATAATAAATTCAAAAATGAAAGAAGGATGGGGCGGGGATGGATATCAAATTTATTTCTAGGTAGAAATTTAGTATGGTATTTGGTGGATTGATGGGAGGTTGGAATTCGAACTACCCGTTCAGACCTTTATGTGGTCATTTTGGCTTTTATGAATTTGTGAGTTATATTGATGAGTGTTGTTATATCATTTGTAAGTTTTATTTAATATACTTTATTTTCAAATAAAATATAATAATTATACAATCTTTTTAACATTCTAAATTAATATTGAATTCCATAAATAAATTAAATAATCACTAAATTCATAGTATTTTAATATCAGATTTTATAAAACAAAATAATAACAATTTATAACATTCAACTTAGTTTATAAAATGTAAACTTAAATTAAAATAATTTTATTGATTAATGATAAATAAGAAATAGTTAACATTATTCTTATTAATTATTAATATCTATAATCATTGTAAAAAAAAAAAAGATATATAACGAACTCGATAGTTGATTGAATTCTAGTCACCATGGGGTTCTAAACCATCATGTGAATTCTATTAAGAAAAGTCAGTATAATTTTACAAAATAAAAATGATTTATTTTGTAATACCCTGAGATCTTGGACTCTCGAGTTATTACAGCAATAGTTTCATCATATAATTTATATTTTTATTACACGTATTTGGTAATTGCAATTTATAAAATATAATATATGTATGATTAAAAATTATATTTTCTATTATATATTTTTAATGTATATTTATATTTTTAAAAAATATATATTTGGAGTTTCTTAAATAAAAATAAGTATCTTAGTAGCTCAGGGCTATGTTATATAAAAAAGTACTCATTTATGAATTTAGATCACTTTATTATTTGGGTTCTTTCATTTATGGATTATTGATTTGATATTAAAACTTACATGGGTTGAATTATATATTTGGATTATGCTTTTACTTATGAAATGGTTTGAAACCTATTCAATCTCTTGTGTATTTCACAACATTTTTCTTCTATCATTATTTATAAACTCAAATTGACAATATATTGTATAAAATCACTAATTAGTTTTTCAATAAACCTGAAAAACTACCAAATTTGTCCTACAATTTTTCATCAAGTATAAAAGAATTTTATATATTATTTTATATGGAATATTTGTTAGTGATTGCTTGCATATTTATTTTTTATAAATAATAAATGCATTAAAAGAAAATATTACAAAAGCATTTACATATCAAAATTAGAAGTGTCGTTGCATGGATATATATATTTATTTGACTATAAATGTCGTCATCAAGTCGTCTGAATATACAAAAATAAGAAAACAATTAGAGGACGCGATGAGATCTCCATGCAAACACTTCAATGTTTAAGTCAGACATTGAAAATAATAAAAATTGTATTGAAACTAATATCAGAGACGTATCATTTCCGAAATAAGTGCATATTTTTTATAAAGAAATATAAAGTGATCAAAAGTGTTGCACGATTAGGATTCTTATAGATAACGCTTATCTTGATTAATTATAATATGATTGGAATTAGGATCGCCATAGATGAAATATATTTTTTATAGATGATGTTTATCTTACCCTTTTATAAATGAAATTTCTTGTGAATGATTCTTATCCTAAGATTATGAAATTCTCTTAGAAATATAATTCTTCATGGATGATTGATTATCTTTCTGCAGAAATTTTTGGATGTCATAGTTATTTAGTTTTCAAGTTGCATGGGACCCCCATGAACAAAAAAATTACGTATTTTACTCTACAAAGACATTTTGGGCATTTACTTATGACATAACAATCGCTCTCTACTGCCTTATTTGAGTTTCTCGGATGAAAGAGTAGATTGTATCGTGGATTGCTTTCATTTTTTATTATAGATTATTCACACACTTTTTCTGAACTTCTAATTTTGGATCATTCTCATGTTTTTTGTATTTTTGTTTTTTAAATCGTTCTCACGCCCTCATGCTTCGGATTTTAAATGCTTTTTGCATTTTTGTATTTTTATGGTTCAATATAATGTCTACATCCATATCCATATTTTTTGTTTTCGCGATTTGACATAACGTCTACATCCACAATTAAACAACATTCATATTTTTGTTTTGACGATTCGATGTAACACCTATATCCACATATGTTTGGAGTGAGTCATTCGTCTATTGACATTATTGACCCTTGTGCATTTAAGGATATTTTTGCTGGTATGTATATTGTTATTAATTTTTTCGAAAAGAAGATATATTAGATTTTTTAATTAGAAATTCATGAAAAAAGCTCATCACTAGCAAAAAAATAAAAATAAAAAATAAAAACCAGAGCATAAGAAACAACAAAAACCCCATTCACATTGCAACGTCAATTTTTCGTTCTCAAATTCATACGTCTTTTTGAATGAAATTTTGAGAAGATATTTTAATAAAATTTTATTAAAATATT
The DNA here is from genome assembly GCA_036245055.1 of Diospyros kaki. Taxonomy (NCBI): domain Eukaryota; kingdom Viridiplantae; phylum Streptophyta; class Magnoliopsida; order Ericales; family Ebenaceae; genus Diospyros; species Diospyros kaki. The sequence goes on from BSEG01000016.1 coordinate 41,976,186, forward strand.
CATTTAAGTTTATTAAAATATTTATAAACTTAATTCAAATATTTTAATGAAATTTCGAGGAGATAGGCCATGCTGCTAGTCCACAGCGCACATTGCATGCAAACGTACGGACCACGCGGACTGGGCCCACCACCACCCAATTGCAGGACGAAGCATCTCTCCCAGTCCCTTCTGGGTCTCTTCTTAAATGAAATTTCGAGGAGATTTCCATAGTCCACAACGCGGTCGGACCTCACGAACTTCCACCATGTTCTATGTATTTTCTTTCGGCCTCTGTTGCTTGGCATAGACGAAGAAGCCAGTTTGTTTTCTGAGCAGATCAACAATTAATGGCTTCCACCAGCCGGCAGCACCCAATTTCAGCAGGACGGACCTTCTCTCCCTTCTGGGGCTAGTTCCTGGAAATATGATGTTTTTTTGAGCTTCAGAGGTGCAGACACCCACAACGATTTGGTCGACCATCTCTATTCGGTTTTGCATGAGAAGGTCATTTTCACGTTCAAGGATGACCCGAGGCTCCAGAAAGGTGAATCGATTTATCCGGCACTCCTAAAAGCCATCAAAGAGTCAAGGTTTGCCGTGGTGGTTTTCTCCGAGAACTACGCTTCTTCCAAGTGGTGCTTGGAGGAACTTGTTAAGATCCTCGAGCGTAAGAAGACGGGGGCACTCACCGTTTTGCCCGTGTTTTATAAAGTAGATCCCTTAGATTTACGGAAACAAAGAGGGAGCGTTGGAGAAGTATTCGCCCAACACGAGCGCAATTCTAGCGAGGAGAAGGTGTAGAGATGGAGGAATGCTCTAACGGAAGCGGCCGACATTTCTGGGTGGGATTCAGAAACACAAGGGTAACAACAACTACCTCTCAACAAGTCAAATAATTTATTAAATATTAATTAACTCTGTATTTGTATAATTCATTGTTAAAATATGTCATTGTGTTTAATTCTTTGTGAAAATAGATAAATTTTAATTCAAAAATTGTCAAAATAGTTATATTATATTTAATGAATTTAGCTTAATACCTTATTGGATTTGGTAATATGTAAGTGAAATTCAATTATAAATGGATCTTTTGCATTTGGCCCCTATTAGATCTAAATACCAGGTGGTTGTTATTGAGGGTTCAATGTTTGGCCTCAATTCCCCAACAGAGGAGTCCCTTCCCTTTTGATTTAGCATTTTTAATTTGACAGTTCTTTCGTAATTGCAAGTAGTTGGGCTTTTTATGGATATTAATATTCAATATTAATTCATTATAATGTGTTACTTCTGTTGCAATTATCTCGCGTTAAAGAAAGAAAACTAAAAATAAAAGTAAAATTGAACCAAAAGAATTGTATTATGTCTCAATCAATATTTTGTGGTTACTGGCATTAAATTATGATTGAGAATATCTTAACTATGATCTATCTTTGAGTTCTTAAACTCATCCAATGGGCAGGCCTGAAGCAAAGCTTGTCCGAGACATTGCCATTAATATTCTAAATAGACTGGGAGATAATGGTTCAAGCATTCTTGAAGATGTTGTTGGATTGCTTCCTCGTATAGAAAAAGTGATGTCACTATTAGAAATGGGGTTGGATTTGGATGATCCACGTATAGTAGGGATATATGGAATGGGAGGTATAGGAAAGACTACTATGGCCAAGGTTGTTTATCACCAAATTCATTTTCGGTTTGATGCCAGTTGCTACCTTCCAAATGTCAGAGAAGCTGCTGATGTGAAGTATGGCTTGGAGTCATTGCAAAAATCTCTTCTTGTTGATATCCGCTCGGTCTTAGACAGTGACATAAAAATAAGAAATATTGATTGGGCTGGGTCAATAAGGAACGCGGTAGGGAATAACAGGGTTCTCGTAATCCTGGATGATGTAGACCATTCAGATCAGCTGGATGCCCTCGTTGGTGAACTTCATTGGTTTGGTCGAGGAAGCAGAATTATAATAACGACCAGAAACAGTCATTTACTTCCCAGATATGGTCCAAGAAGTCATGTCTACAATGTTGAGGGACTAAATGACGACGAAGCTTCTAAGCTATTTTGTTGTAAAGCATTATGGAATAACCAGCCAACGCCAGGTTTTGAGCATCTCATAAAAAGTGCAGTTGATTACGCCAAAGGAGTTCCGCTGGCTCTTAGAGTTTTGGGCTGTTTTCTAATTGGCAGAAAGGTAAACGAGTGGCAGAGTGCAATCCGTAGATTGAGACAAGAGCCTCATCCAGGTATTCAGAAAGTGCTCAAATTAAGCTATGACGGATTGGCGCGTTTGGAGAAGAAAATTTTCCTCGACATTGCCTGCTTCTTTAAATGGTATAGCATGGAGTACTCCATAGTTGTGAATATGCTAGATGCTTGTGGTTTCGATGCGAAAATTGGAATAAGTCTTCTTGAAGACAGGGCACTTGTAACGATAAGAGGCAATACGATAGGTATGCATGATCTGATACAAAAAATGGGATGGCATATCGTTAATGAAAAATCCCCAGAGGAGCTCGATAGAAGAAGCAGGTTGTGGAAGTACGAAGACATCTACCACACACTCACAAAAAAAACCATAAGTGCAAGTGCTCTTATTTGAGAATGTGTTGAATTTGTCAATTACCTTCTCATCTAAGGGCCTAGGTTCGTCCAGTGAGGGGTATCTTTATTTTTTATATTTTTGTTTTTACTCTCAACAATATCTTCTCATCCATGCTTGGTCAGATTTCATTATGTAATTGGACCAACAAAATCTTTGCTTGTTAAATTATGAATCATCATGTCATCACAAAACTTAAACTAGTGCATAGAAATATATATCTTGAACTTGTATAATATTATTTTTTGCTTTGATAGAATGAAACATATTTAAATAGATTATTTTGCTAGACATTCACTTTGTTTGTTTAAGAATGAAAAGCTGTGTTTCCCTTTTGTTAAGATTCGGTTTCTTATTTTTATCGCTTGTTTGTTAGGGGACAGAGGCAGTGGAGACCATAGTTTTGTATTATCATGAAATAAAAGAGATATCCTTGAGTCCTAGTGCGTTTTCAAAGATGAGCAAATTGCGACTGCTCAAGCTTCGTAATATTCAGCTTCCTAATGGTCTCGACTACCTCTCCAATGATTTACGCCTTCTTGATTGGCATGGATACCCTTCAAAATACCTACCATCAAATTTTCAACCGGATAGCCTTGTCACAGTAAAATTGTCGCATAGCTGCTTGAAACTTTGGAATGGAAGAATGGTATGAGTAAAATAAATCATATTAATTTTTTTTTACTATATATGCTTGCGTTACTGAAGTCTTATTTATTCTAAAAAACTGTGTCTATTGATATCAATGGCAGTGCCTAGACAAGTTGAAATACGTTGACCTCAATTATTCACCATGCATAACTAATAATATAGATTTTACACAGGGAGCAAATCTTACAGAATTAATTCTTAAAGGTTGTACAAACTTGGTTGAGATCCCATCCATTGAAGCCATTACAAGGCTTGTGGTCTTAAATTTGAAGGGCTTGAAACATCTTAAGGTTCTTCCTACGGGCTGTTGGCTTAAATCCCTTAAAGAACTTTATCTTTCTGGTTGCTCAAAACTCAAAAATGTTTCTGACGTATTAGCGTCTACGGAAAGCTTAATTCGTCTTAAGTTGGATTGGACTTGTGTAAAGGAACTGCCAGTTGAACATCTCAGCAATCTTAAATTTATTAGTCTGAAGGATTGCAAAGAACTTACAAGTCTTCCAAGTGGCATTTGTGGGTTGAAACTTCTTGAATGTTTGGATGTTAGTGGCTGCTCAAAACTTAGCGAGTTGCCCGAGAACCTAGGAGGATTGGAGAGATTGGAAGATATTGGTTTGATGGATTGCAAAGAACTTACAAGTCTTCCAAGTGGCATTTGTGGGTTGAAACTTCTTGAAAGTTTGAATGTTTCTGGCTGTTCAAAACTTAGCGAGTTTCCCGAGAACTTAGGAGGATTGGAGGGATTGGAAGATATTTGTCTGGTGGATTGCAAAGAACTTACAAGTCTTCCAAGTGGCATTTGTGGGTTGAAATTTCTTGAAAGTTTGAATGTTTCTGGCTGCTCAAAACTTAGCAACTTGCCCGAGAACCTAGGAGAATTGGAGGGATTTGAGTCACTTGAAGCTGATTTTACTGCTATTAAGCAACCACCATCCTCGATTACGCACCTGAAAGATCTTAGGTTTTTGTCATTTAAGGGATGCAAGGGACCACTGTTCTCATCATTTTTTATTCAAAAAGAACCCATGGGTTTTGAGCTACCTGCTCTATCAGGCTTACGCTTGATTAAGCTAGATCTCAGTGATTGCAACTTCTCAAAAGGATTTCTCCCAGATGACCTAGGCTCCTTATCCTCATTGAGATATTTAGACCTTAGTGGTAGCAACATTATTAGTTTGCCAACAAGCATCAGAGATCTTGACGAGCTTCGCTTTCTTGATTTGAGGAATTGCAAAAAGCTTAAAACGTTGCCCTATCTCCCGTCAGATATCAGGGTCAGGATTTTTGCAAGTGGATGCACATCATTAGAAACATTGACGGATCCGGCTATATTCCCTAGACAGCTTTATGGCTCTCTCACTAATTGTCATACACTATTAAAGAATAAGCCCAGCTTCCTCCTTGAACTTCTCAGAAATATTCTTAAGGTCCATCTCTCTCTCTCTCTCTCTCTCTCTCTCTCTCTCTCTCTCTCTCTCGTCTTTATTTGTTGTAACATAATTTACAGAGTTTTGTTGATTGTGTCTCTCTTTCTCTCTCATGTCTTTATTTGTTGTAACAGAATTTACAGAGTTTTGTTGATTTTCTCTCTCTCTCTCTCTCTCTCTTTCTCTCGTCTTTATTTGTTGTAACAGAATAAGGAAAAAAGCTATATTGTTGCTCCTGGAAGAGAGATTCCAAAGTATTTCAAGTATCAAAATATGGGACATTATGTTGGAATCCAGGTGATGCCAAATTGGTATGAAAGGCTCAGGGGTATTTTTGTATGTGCAGTTTTTGAAGCAACAGCTCCTTCAATTGATGACGAACGCTATGCGGAATGTTACGTGATGTGGAATGATGTTCTAGTCCATTTCACGAAAATGGACATTGGCAGCGTCCAATTTGAGTCCGATCACTTATTTTTGCATTACATTTCATCTAAACCAACCTTTGGAGAATATGATTGGGTGGGTGAAATTAGGAGGATGACGGAGGTGAATGATTTGAAAAATAATGAGATCATCTTTTATTTTAGAAAAAGTAGTCCTGAAATAGTTGCCATAGGAGGGCAGAGGCTTAAATTGATTGCCCCAGTGAAATGCGGTATAGATATGGTATATGAGACTGATGAAGAATGGCCAGATCATCCGCATTTAAGTATTCAACAAAGCGACCATGATGAGTATTATGGGCCAATTGAATGGATGCAAGGTGTTGGATCGAGAAAGAGAAGTCGCCATGACTATCATTACAAGGAAGACATCACAGAACAACCGAATCCTAAGAGATTGAGAGACGATGTCGTCCAATGGAGGGACTCTCAATCTGAACTATTAGAAACTTCAATTCAAAATTTCCGAAATTCAAAAGTTGAATGGAACCACCAATGTTATATTGGTCTCAATCCGGATCTCAGGCAGTGGCGGCAGGCTGGAAGTTGAACTATCCGGTCATCCATGTTTTGAGACCTTTATGATGCCATTATGGCTTTTGTGAATTTGTGAGTTATATTGATGAGTGTTGTTATGTCATTTGTTAATTTATATTTAATATAATTTATTTTTTCGATAAAATACAATAATTATACAATCTTTTTGACATTTTTAATTAATATTAAATTCCATAAAATAAATTAAACAAGCACTAAATTCATATTATTTTAATACCAGATTTCATAAAACAAAACAATAACAATTTATAACATTTAACTTCATTTATACAATACAAACTTAAATCAAAATAATTTTATTGACTAATAATAAATGATAAATAATTAAATTTATCTTTATTAATTATTAATATTTATAATAATTGTAAAAAAATAAAAAAAATGATATGTAGTGAACTATAATAGTTGGTTGAATTCTAGTCACCATGGGGTTCTAGACTAAATTCTCCACAACTGAGCACATGGTCGATGATGGTGTGATTATGGTGTGACAACTCTTTTAATTCTATTAAGAAAAGCTTATATAATTTTATAAAATAAAAATGAACAAAATTATTTACAAATGAAAAATGTCATACAATATCAAATAGTTTGGTGGAACATCAAACTATCATTATCAAATATAAAAAAATAATTTTTTTATTTAATTATAATATAATTCATGTTGTCCTAAAAAAATATTTATTATTTCTTAAAAATATTTGATATATATATATATAAAGAGAGAGAAATATGATTAACATCAAAGTAGATAGTTGAAGCCAAGTACAATACAGATAATAGTGCAAGTGTGAGGCAACGAGAGCATTCGTGTACCAACCCAAATACAAGTGCGACAACAACAGTAGCAATGCACTTTAGCGGATATTTAATCTCTGGAACGATTTTGAGTTGGATCAAATTAAAATAGTTGGTGTCTCTCAATAGAGCATGGACTACCTGTCTGATTGAAATTTAAATATTTTTACTTTTCATGTGAAAATGATTTTTTATATTTTTTTTACACATTAATGTCAAAATAATCATAATAAAATAAAGAGATTCAAAAATGAACACGTGTCTATAAACCGTGACTGTAGAAGTTTGTACCACAATAGGCATTAAATGATGATGGTTGGAGTCAATCACCATTAGTTTTTTTCAAAAGTAATTGTGTCCAATTATTGTTCTTGACCTTAAGCTTGTCCAAGATATGGTACTTTATTTCTCGATATATTCTTTGACGATCAAGACAGTATTGGTACTAAAAGTAGAGTAAAGTAATTATATGCAAATGATGACCTACTTATCTCTTAAAATCCGTGTATTTATACAGCTAAACTTTAATATAAATATCCTGGAACATGTGTTGGATCTAAAGAGTTTCAAGAAAAGGTATTTTTGTAATTCTCCTATAGCCGCAATAGTCCCCATCATATAATTTATATTTTTAATACACGTATTTGGTAACTGCAATTTAGGAAATATAATATATGTATGATTAAAAATTATATTTTCTATTATGCATTTTTAGTGTATATTTATATTTTTTAAAATATATATTTAGAATTTCTTAGACAAAAATAAATTTCTTAGTAACTTAAAGGCTCTCTTATATAAAAGTGTACTCATTTATGGATTTAGATTACTTCCTTATTTACTTCTATCATTTGAATAGTATGTTCATGAAACTTTATTTGGTATGACTTATGGTGACGTCATTGACCACTTTTGTGAAGCTTTATTTGGCATGACTTATGGTGACGTTTGAACCTAAACGTATACATATTTTTATTAGTCAGTATATAAAAAAATTTAAAATAATTAATTTATTATGTGAGAAACTACAATTTAAAAAACTAAGAAGTCAAAAAGCTCAAGTAAAAAGTTTTATCAAAAGTATGAAAAATAGGCTGAATTTCTCACTAAAAAGATAGTTTATAAAATCTTGTCTCATTAATCAAATTTCATAAGAATATATTTTCATCAGTTTATTTATAGGAATAATACTATTGCATATTTTTTTGTACAAAAAATTATTATAATTACTTGACAATTACAATATATTTTTTTAAATTATAAAACATTTTAATAATTAAGCATCTTCCTTTCTAATGTATTGCACTAATAAGCAATACCATTATATGTTGAATAATAAAATTTGAAATATTATATATGAGATTTGACTTTACTCGAATAGTCTCACTGATTCAATTGAAAATCAGTTAACAAATCGATTAGATGACTAGTAAAAAATCAATCGAAAAAAATCAAGTATTATTCCGTTCACTTAATACCATTAAATTTCACCGTTATTTAAGTGTGGATAAGCTTATGTGGCATTTTTAGTTTACCATTGTTCAAACCAATTGATCAATGATATAAATTTCAAGAAATTAGTTTCACCAATAAATTAAAATTCCTATTAGTAGTATTTCTCCATGTCTCCTAAATAATGCCTAATAATCCAATTTATATTGTCCACGTTATCTACTACTAATTTTCTTTTTCGTCATATTTTTCCTTATTCAACAAACCACCAATTGGTTGTTAGCCTAATTTTCTATTGATTAGCTTTATCCAATCAAAACGAACCAAGAATAAAAGGAAAATGAAATTGATTTATAACGAAGGAAGAAAAAAAAACAATCCATTAATAATTGAAACAAACATCTAAATATATATTTTTTCTTAATTTTGAAATTAAAAAACAAAACCCTTCTTACAAAACAATCATTAAGAAAATATTTTTGTAATTTTTGGAACCTATTTAAATTTTAAAGCACAAGTTGCTAGTTTGATAGGATTATATTATATTAATTAGCAACCATTATAATAATTATTCCTTTTATAAAATTTTGTAATTAATTACATTTATTAAGAACTTATTAAAATTTATATTCCTTACATTAATCAAGAGTTAAAAATAAAAAAGAAAGGGAACGCTAACTATTGTACATTATATCTTCAGATAAAATATATTTATTACACAACATTTTTAATATTTAAATGCTTTTGATAATTGGTAATAAACACTTAAAAGACAAATATATTATCACAAATCAACGAGATTTAGAAACTAAAATAATGTTCAATAGGTTGAAATAGACGTATTTTTCTGTTGACAAGATGTATTTGTTATATTTTATTTTTAATCTAATAACACTTCTATCGATCGAAGATAAATCTATCATGTTTTACAATATCTTAGTGTTAATACCTGTAAAATAATCCACAACCAAATTACGGTAGTACCAAGATCCACATCTGAACAAAATCAAAGAAAAGAAAATACACACAACACAAACAGAAAAATAAACACAACATTTACATGTTCGGATGAAAATGATCTTACTCACGAATCTACAAGAATCAAAGAAAACCACTTACAGTATCGATAATCAGCGAATAACTGAGTACAAGAGCTTCAAAGAAACAAACTATTTACAACACTCACAACACTTTCATTCTTCTCTCACACAACACAGTGATTTCACAATGAAAGAGGCAATATAAGAAGCTAGGGTTTCTCTCTTACCCGATTGCTTCCTCTCTTTTTTGTTCTTTCTATTCATGTGCAAAAGTGTTGATTGAAATGCCGAGGCAGACTTATATACAAAGGGAGGAAATGACGACAACTGCTCGATGGAGGGTTTTCAAGATGATGATCAATGGCTTAAAATAACCGGCCACTTAACATAAAATATATAAACCAAATGCAACATGAAATGCAAATGAAATGAAATCCAAATGTATATAAAATATATCAATCTATTTTGAATCATAAATCAACACTTAGCATCCGAAATATGCGTGTTGTTTTAAACACATATTAATTATTTGATAACATGTATTAATTATATCTTAATTATTGAGATTGGCATGCTCAAAAACTAAAAAAGTAACCGTATTATGTATGTGTAAATGAGAAAATAATTATATCTTATTTTATTTTGACTTAAAGATGATAGAATAAAGTTAATAAATAACTTTTCGAGTGATTACGACTAACATTCCTCAGTTTTTGCCTTATTTAAAGAGTCATTTCATTGAGTTAAAGGGTACACAAGTTAAGGTTAGATTCGCCCTTCATTCTAACTTTTCCTATACTATTACATGGATTGCCCCAAAACGTTATCTATACGTTCCACTTCTACTCAGTCTAACACAACTAATCACTGAATTATACTCAGTCAGTGTGCTACGGCAATTGATGGGCTTTCAACTTACTTATATCTATGCTACTTCCATTAATGTTGTATTGGACTTATGGAGGTGATACTTTTTTAACTCAAAACCAGTTGATTTAATTGGATGGGAACTATATTTTGTAGCATATTTCACCTGCGTGTTTAATGAAAGTTAAGGAGGTGAGCAAAAGTTCCTAAAAGCCCATGGGAAATAACAAAAAAAATCTTCGGAGTCTTATTATTGTTGTTCGTTTGTAGATTCTTTGTGTGTTTTTTTTCTTGTTCTATAGCAATTGAATGAATACAAGAAACATATTATTGTAAAAAGAGCCTTTACGTATCAAACCTTAATGGGTCGATTACATGAATTCTAACTCACTGATAAGAGTGTCTCACTAAGTTCTTCTCGATATTCCTCAACTTTTTTCGCTAAAGACATGTGTCATTCTATCAATTCTCTTTGTAGGAGTCTTTATCAATATTCTTCTCACTTGATAACAACATATCGAGCTTTAATCCTACTAAAACTTGGTTGACTACATAAATTCTAACTTGGTAGTCATTTCTATCTATAATCTTTTCTTCTATTGCATGCATTTATCTTGTGACGTTCACGTTGATGATTGAAGTAGTTGGATTTTGGGGGAAAAGAAAAGAGGACTATATCTCTCTGCTTTTCTCTCTCTCTCACACACACACATTTTATTTGTATGTGAGGTATGTGTTGATAATTGAAGTAGTTGGACTTTTATTTATTATTCAACTTAATTTTTTTAATATATGAGAATGCAATAATGCTTGTCCACTTGTGTGTCAATAGTTACATTAGTTAGTATAAACATTTAAAGGTGAGTTGAACTATAGTAGGTTTCTTTGGCAGTTTTTCACGTTAAGGTTCAACAAAACTTGAGCTTAAGAAAAACTAGTTTATCTTTAAGAACAATTAACCTGGAGTTATTTTAGTTTTCCGAGTGGTATACAACTTTTTACTTCCATAACATTACATGGAAAACAATATTCAATCTAAATATGGCGTCTAGTTTTCCAAATAATTATTTATATTGGGTTTCAACTTATTTCATTATTGATCTTGAAATAATTGAACTTAAAAAATTTCATGTAAAAATATTACAAAGTGTACTATTGAGTTTAGTTTTTTACATAACTTTTCTGATATAGTTTTTTACATAACTTTTCATTATTATTTTTTTAAATATTTTTTGTTTGTTGTTATTTATTTTATATAGAGATAGCTTACAAAACATTTATGATTGGAAGACTAGAATACATGTAACCAACCCCACATAGTGGATTAAAAACTTGATATTTTGTTATAGTTAATAAAACATTTAAAATATTAAGTCTTTGGTGTACAACTGCCTTCTCAGTATCCTATTCTCCCAAATCACTGTATCAGTTGTTTTTGTTCATATTTATAAGTGTTCTCATGTTTTTTAGATGGCTGCTAATAATGCCACCAATCATGGATGTGCTGCCCCTAACGTTATTCAATGGTAATGTAACCAACTCATCTTGTGGGATGGGAATTGTTTAGAAGTTATAAAGAAAATCTAGAAAGGGCTAAAGACCTCTAGTTCTCTCTCATGGCTATGCTTTTCTTCAATTTTGCATTCATTTATCCTCTCTCTTTTTATAATTAAGAGTATTTGATGTTTGATCAATGCTAAATTTTAATGATTACACCCCTAGAAAATGAAATCTCAGTTTTAAATATTTCTGTAGCTTTTATAAACTCAACTATCAAAACATTTAGCAACGTGGATATGCAAGCTATTGAGCAGTTCTTACTGATAGGATGTGGACGGACTTGAATGCTAGGGTCTATTGAGAAGTTTTTTTTTTTTACTTTTGAAAGTTATTACAAAATCAGTTGCACAATGTGTATTGAATCAAATTTTTGAGAAAAAAAATATGATAATTAACATATTGTGTATTTAATGATATGTTAAATACATGTCTAGTATGGTACAGTAATCTTTAAAATTTTATCATGTCTAGTATGGTACAGTAATCTTTAGAATTTTATGCTCATTTGTGTATTTAATGATTTGGTTGTGATTTGTTTTTTATCCGAAATCCCAACACACAAAGGTTCGGGGTTCATTTTCTTTGCAAAATCAAACCTAGTAGGGTTTAATTTTGCAAAAAGTCGAACCTCTGTTCGTTTGATTCCAAGTTGGGTTTTCTTTTGCAAAGAAATTGAAGCCTTGTGCTTGATTTCAAGCTCTCAAAACCAACACGACCATAAAAAACGATGTAACCCACCACAAAAATCAACAAGAATAGAAGCATGTTTGGCTGGGTGGAGCCAGAGAGGGTTGGAGCTTGGCCAGAGATGATGGTAGCAGAATCCATGAGAATGAGAGAGAGAGAGAGAGAGAGAAATAATGGTGGCTGGGGTAGAGAGGGTTTTGGTGAGAGTTGAATCTTTAGTAAATAAAAATTATTAAATAAATTAACAATTTGATTATTTCACTATCTTTGTTGTGTTTTCTATATTGTACTTGTTGGTTTCACCATGTCAACTAAGTTATGGAACACAACTATATCAATTATCTTCATTCACCACCGTCTCATGAAACTTCTCCATGTGAAGATGGTGTTCAAACTTCATTTCATCATTACTCCGCCAGGGGATATTATCCACTGCTGGTCCCAAGCCCGGATAAAGGAGGAGGGTTGCGTTAGATAGCCGACAACCAACGTAAAACCTAGTCGGATCCAAATATGAATTCTAGACAAACTGTCTGTTGGGATGTAACTCACATAGAAGTCTAGAATTCATGTAGTCAACCCCACATAGTGGGATAACGGCTGGATATGTTGTTGTATGTTGTATTATTCCACTACCATTCAAATATATTTACTATGATATATGCTATTTTTATTAATCATTTTCATTATAATTTGAGTTATATTTTTACAGACATTTTGTATAATTGACTTTTGATATATTTGTCATGAGATTATATATATATATATATTTCAAGATTACTGTACCATACTAGACATGATATATATATATATATATATTACATACTCAATATAAGATAAATTGACACCGGAAATCATGTAAAAATATGATCATATTTTTAAGATGATCTACCGGTGATTTATTGGAAATTTATGGAATTTCTTGGTGGAGGATAAGCTGGAAATTGAATAGTTAATTAGAATAAAATTAAATATTGTGGGCAAACCTTGATGGGTGCAAAGCTGGAAATGCATTTTTTAAGTAGGGGGACCCCCAAAATGACAGCTTAAGATTAATGGTTTGCAGCTAGCTTATATATTAAAAAATATATTAAAAATTTTGTATGATTAAAATTTTATTTTAGCAAGTGATTTTACTAATTTTGATAAAAACTATATAATCTTGTAGCGTGTATTAATTTAACAACGTATGAGTAAGAAAATATTGAAATTTCTATTTAAAGACAAATTCTTTATTTCCTTTGTGAGTTTCTTTCGTTTTACAAATTTCATTTCCTCTTTTATTCCAATACGATTCTAAGTATTATTTATATGGATTATAGATTTCTTTAGTATAAATTAAATTAAATAAGAGATTTTTTTAGATTTTATTTATTAAATGCTTACGAGATATTGTATCGCTCCTATTTCTTGGAAATGATGCCAAACTAATTTGAGACTAGGTTTCTAGAGGTTGGGGTACAATTGTGGGTCCTTCAAGTGTGATCAGTAGTGTTAGGTGATAGAAGTTGTCGAGCGATGAGGCAAGTGTTGACCGTTCAATGATGATGGAGCAGACTGACGGCCATCCCGAAAAAAGCTATCGACCGGTTGCTCTTAGTCACGGGCTGTCGATCGGTGCCTGCTCATTCGTTCCCTAGGTACCTGGCAATCCCAACCGAAAAGATCTTTGAATGTGAGTTGTAGTCAGGGGCTCAGATATTGTGATTATTTGTAAGCACTCCTGTCCGGATATCCCAATCACCTGAACTACCCGAACGGTAGCGCTTATGGAAGGAGAAAAGAATTAATCACAAGACATGAACCACCTTGGCATGCATACACAAGAATTAAAACAACGAAAGCGAAAGCTATATACATGCATGCACTACGGGAACACCGCTAGCACAACGGTCACAAGATAAATGAATGAATTCAGACTCCTGTCTCGACATACATAAGATAGAAGGAACAACTTGGCATAGTAAAAATAATAGAGTAAATCCTACTGAACTATTAGAGCTGACCGGTACTAACGGGACTGCCTGTACACTATACCGACTCTGCCGCTAAAAGCTGACTCCCTTGCCATGGCCCACGCTGCCACTACCTAGAATGATGAAAAACAAAATGAGTCAAAAGACTCAGCAAGCATAAGGAAAGAAAGGTTGAAGGCTGTATAGATCCAATAAGCTCTTCCCTAGAACACCAACCCCCAAGCACACACAAGCCGTGAGACGCTATCACACAATAATATAGTATAATGAAAGCACATACCAGTTATTGGGGCCCACATAAGACACACAACAAACAAGTCCCATACCAACCTGCCGCTGCCCTAAGAGGCAACATAAATCTCCAACAAACCTGCGCGCGCTGTCCCGGGTCGGTGTTCCTGTCACCCATGTGTCTGTGTCGGTACTCCCTACACCCGAGCCATAGGCTCCCTCAGAATGACTCTCCCGTCTGAGACTGTTGAACTATCGGTAACCATGCAATGCACATAAAAATACAATGGCGTAGTGAGTATCAACGTAACACACTGGTGCCCATACATCCAGGCATTAGGTTATGCTCCGCCCATATAATAAACCACACGCGATGCATATGCCCATGCTGGATGCAACCTAACCAAGCTAGAATGTCCGTGTCCAAGCATACTCAATAAATGAATATCCCAACATGCAACCCATACCCATGTGCATATCAAATCATGAACAGTAATATAATGAATCCAATCGTGCAGTAAATCACATACTGGCAGAACTAGTCAATCGTATCCGGCACCGGTCAACGGCTAGTGACTAGGAGTGTCCATTTCAGGGCCATACAATAGTCTACCCCAACGTCACCAAACAGCCAACCCCTGCCCCACTACTCGATAACTCTAACTGAACTATAAATAAATCTGAGAAAATCGAAAATAAACCCGCACGTCTAGGAACTTAGTCCCCAAGCTGGATTCGACATCATTCCGAAAGGACTGGGGGCAGTACAAACCCCCGTAGGCACACAACAAATAAAACTCTAGAAGTCTTGGATTTAATTTAAATTAAAACAAATGAATAGTAATTCAATAAATAATGCTAAGCGCCGAATTAGAGTAAGGGAAGGGATAAAATACGAGAAATAATGAAGTCTCTCAGGGGAATTAAAGAACAGGAGGAGAGGGTTAGGAACTTGCCTTTACACGGCTGTTCCTTGCCTTTTTTGCTCTCCTGCTGCGAAGTAAAACATTTACTGGCAATAAATAAAATCATAGATTTAATTAAATAAATCTACCGTGTAATATAATTAATTTAGTAGTCTAAATCCCACGTAAGTGCACCACAATTAAAATCCCAATGAGTCTCATATTTATTTTAAATTAATTCATGTCAATAACATTCTCAATTTATATAATTAATACGCGACACCGAAACGAGTAAGGGAAGACAAAGGGTTCATAAAATGAAAAGAGATCGTAAGGGTGGAGGGAACTTGCCTCTATTTAGCTGTTTACAACGTTTCCATGCTTGAACACCACCAAATTAATACACGTTGTAAAATAAATTAAACTGCCAAAATTAATAAAATTAGGTCTAAAATGAAATTTCAACCATATAAAATGATTAATATTAGCTTCTCTACTTACCTGGCTAATTAAATCGCAATTAAACTGAATTTAATCCAAAATTTTTCTCCAAATTTCTCCATTTTCAGCCTTGCGCGTGAGCTTTTTCTTTTCCTAAATCGCTCTCTGTTTCTGCCTGATTTCTCTCCAATTTTTTGTTGCAAATTGCAGTTTAAAAGGCAAAGGAATTGGCGACCCAGCACACGCCACATGGTAGCCAAGGGCTGTCCACTGCCTTGCCCAAAACGACGTCGTTTTGTTGAAAAATCATCCAAAATCCCTCTAACGCGCGCATTAGCCAAAATTTGATCCCGCGCCTGCTCCCTAAAGCCCTCACGCACGTCCCACTTGCTCTGCCTGCCATCCTTAACATACATGTGCACTCACTTAATTTTAAAATAAACTCACACAGCTTCTAGAAATTACATTTAAACCCACCACTTCCAGAAACTTTCACACACCCCCAATTTAAATTCCCACTTATTTCACTTCCACCCCTGAAAGTTCCAAAAATCACCCAATTTAATTTACTTAAATTTTTCTTTATTTCCATAAATGTTCCCAAATAATTTAATTAAATACCTAAATTTTCTATTTCCTCAAAACATCATAAATTACTATTTTACTTTAAATTAATCAAAAAAATAATTATTTTCCTTAAATAATAAACACTCAATAATCACCAAAATAAAAATTAAATCAATATTTCCTTTAAATCCACAAATATTCAATAATCTCCACAAACACAATAATTAATAATTAGTATTTCTCTTAAACTCAAAAATATTTAACAATTATTAATTGTTCCCGACTAAATTAATAATTATTTATTTAATTCTCCAATTTCAGGATGTTAAATTATTATATTTGATTGATTGGTGCTTTGTTATATAAGGAAACGCCCATAAAATGTGTATTTATAATTAATTTGTTTTCATTATTGTATAATTGTGGGGCAAAATTTCAGCTAAAGTATTTGAGTTATTAGTATTTGTAAATAAAAAGTGAGGGAATTTTGTGTTGTTATACAATGATAGTGTATGACTTTAGCATTGAGATTGATCAGATAGTCAGGCTAAACATATTTTAATCAACTATATTTTGAGTTATCTATTGTCTAACAAAGTCTGTAAATGATTGGTCACAACGAATTGCTATAGCAAATGTCACTACAAAAAATGCAGTGGGGAGCTACAAAAAAATTCCTTTTTTTTTTTTTTTTTGTAAATGGCTTTGTCTCATTGAATGTAGTCCATTGATTTCTTTTTTTTTTTTTGGGAAAAGATAATATTTGGAATAATGAGAAATTGGTAATTGATAAATGAATAGCTTGAAATTGCAAAAGGGATAGAGGGAGAGGAAGAAAGATGGGGAAAGTGAGGAAGTAATATAACTGCTATTTAACATAATATTTTTGGATTCTGCTGTGGCAAATTATCAAGCATGACATGAAAACTATGTACCTTAAATGAGCATAAGTTTATGCTAAATGAAGTTTGGGTCTTTCTTAATCCTTTTTAGCAGCAACTCTTACTTGATACTTATCAGGGCCCGCTCTCAGATTACTCGCTAATATAGGAAATCTGTGAGAAGGTCCATACAAGATGGATACAAATACAAACATCACTTAAACATTTTTTTCAATTTTTTTTTTATTTTCATATTTGCTCACTATCAATACGAGTCAAAGAAAAGCATATACATCATCTTTACATCATAAACTTGGGTTTATAACCTTTATAAAGAAAATCTAGAAGGGGCTAAAGACCTAAGTTCTCTCTCATGGCTATGCTTTTCTTCAATTTTACATTCCTTTATCCCCTCTCTTTTTATAACTAAGAGTATTTGATGTTTGATAAATACTAAAGTTTAATAATTACACCCCTAGAAAATGAAATCTCAGTTTTAAATATTTTTGTAACTTTCATAAACTCAACTATATATCCTGACATCTAGCAATGTGGATATGCAAGCTAGCTATTGAGCAGTTCTTACTGATAGGATGTGGACAGACTTGAATGCTAGGGTCTAGTGAGAAGTTTTTTTTGACTTTTGAAAGTTATTACAAAATCAGTTGCACAATGTGTATTGAATCGAATTTTTTTAAAAAAAATATGATAATTAACATACGTATTTAAGATGATCTACTGTTGACTTATTGGAAATTTATGGAATATCTTGGGTGGAGAATAAGCTGAAAATTGGATAGTTAATTAGAATAAAATTAAATATTGTGCTAAGCATCCAACTAGGGTCTTGGCAGCCAAGTGGTAGTGTATGCACGTGGTGGGGAAGAGGACAAGGGATCGAACCTTGATGGGTGCAAAGTTGGAAATGCCGTTTTTAAGTAGGGGCAGCCCCAAAATGACAGTTTAAGATTAATGGTTGCAGCTTAAAATATACAATATAAACGATGAGACTTTCGGATCGATTGGTTGCTCGCGTGCAAGCGCACATGGGGGAGCAGGCGCATGGCTGGATTTTTTTTTTAAGAAAGCTGGAATTTTCCATCAAAGAGGCGTTCAAAACGGCGCCGTTTTGAAGGCTGGAGGCGGTGCTGCTCTGCTCGCTGCCCCCACCTTTTTTGCTGAATTTAAGCCTCGATTTGGAAGGCAAGGGGGGTATCATTTGAACAGCCACCAGAGAGAAAAATATGAGAAGAAGAAGGCGCGCCCCCCCGGGAAGGGGGGGACCGTGAAAAATATATATTAAAAATTTCCTATGATTAGAATTTTATTTTAGCAAGCGATTTTACTAATTTTGATAAAAACTATATTATCTTGTAGCGTGTATTAATTTAACAATGTATGAGTAAGAAAATATTGAAATTTCTATTTAAAGACAAGTTCTTTATTTTCTTTGTGAATTTCATTCGTTTTACAAATTTCATTTCCTCGTTTAATCCAATTCGATTCTGAGTATTATTTATATGGATTATAGATTTATTTAGTATAAATTAAATTAAATTAAATAAGAGATTTTTTAGATTTATTTATTAAATGCTTACGGGATATTGTATCGCCTCTATTTCCTTGAGAATGATGCCAAACTAATTTGGGACTAAGTTTCTAGAGGTTGGGGTACAATTGTGGGTCCCTCAAGTGTGAGCAGCAGTGTTAGGTGACAGGACTTGTTGAGCGATGAGGCAAGTGTCAACAGTTCAATGACGATGGAGCAGACCGACGGCTATCCCGAAAAAAGTTGTCGACCGGTTGCTCTTAGTCACGGGCTATCAACCGGTGCCTGGTCATTGTCGACCAACTCTACAATTGCAATACCCCAAGAGCCTAGAGAAGAGTAGTATATATTGAGAATAAGTAAAGAAGAAGATAACAACAACTATATATCTTTTTAGTTGAATATAGGCAAAAAACTCCCGGGTTAAGCGTGTTTAAGGTGGGGAAACTTAAGGATGTGTGACCCTTGGGAAGTTCGCGTATCCCCAGTCTTATCATTATTTCTCCTATTATGCTTGTTAAGCCATGTGACTCACATTATTTCTAATATCATTCTAGGTGTGGGAGCTGATGTGTGGATCATTTGGCATGTCATTCCCTAGATACATAGCAATCCCAATTGAAAAGATCTTTGAATGTGAGTCGTAATCGGGGGCTCAGATATTGTGATTATTATATTTGATTGATTGGTGCTTTGTTATATAAGGAAACGCCCATAAAATGTGCATTTATAATTAATTTGTTTCCACTATTGTATAATTGTGGGGCAAAATTTCAGTTAAAGTATTTGAGTTATTAGTATTTGTAAATTAAAAAGTGAGGGAATTTTGTGTTGTTATACAATGATAGTGTATGATTTTAGCATTGAGCTTGATCAGATAGTCAGGCTAAACATATTTTAATCAACTATATTTTTAGAGTTATCTATTGTCCAATGAAGTCTGTAAATGATTGGTCACAACGAATTACTATAGCAAATGTCACTACAAAAAATGTAGTGGGGAGCTACAAAAAATTTCTTTTTTCTTTTTTTTTTTTTTTGTAAATGGCTGTCTCATTCGACTGTAGTCCATTGATTTCTTTTTTTTTTTTGGGAAAAGATAATAGTTGGAATAATGAGAAATTGATAATTGATAAATGAATAGGTTGAAATTGCAAAAGGGATAGAGGGAGAGGAAGAAAGATGGGGAAAGTGAGGAGAGCAGTAGAGGAGTCCGTTAAAAGTATTTGCAAAGTTGCACTCTGTCATTGGACTGAGGAAGCAATATAATTGCTATTTAACATAATATTTTTGGATTTTTCTATGGCAAATTATCAAGCATGACATGAAAACTATATATCTTAAATGAGCATAAGTTTATGCTAAATGAAGTTTGGGTCTTTCTTAATCTTTTTAAGCAACAACTCTTACTTGATATTGATTCTTTTCTGTTACTGCAAACAATTTCTTTATTAACTTACCTCTTTATGTACATGAGATGTGATTTTATGGCAGTATAGAAATGATAGAGCAATTTGCATTTGGTAAACCCATTAAAATTTGTCCACAATGAAAGGTAGAGGTAGGAAGGATCCAGTTCAATGTGATGTGAAGCACTTACAAAAATGAAGCCTAGGCGCAAAGTCATGTAATAAACTTTATTTATAGAACTTCAGAATTGGCAACTGAAACAAAGCTGCATACTAAAATAGATTTAGATTGAACTCTAAAATCAATATGAAAATGGCCAAACCACCAAAGCAACGTTATCATCAAAAAGGAATACCAACATACAGTGCATTCAGTGAAAAATCGTGCAACACCAAAACTAGTTAGATAGAAAAATCTTTGGACCTACGTACCCAAGGTTGGCCTGGGCATAGGCTATCTAGGTTGGCCCCCCCTCACAAACTACTTTTTTTTTTTGTTGATAATTTTAGGGAGGTCCATAAATTATTATTTAAATTATTTAATAATTATCATAATTTAAATTATTTTATTTTTATCAATCAAATAATTATTAATATCATTTACATAAATTATTTTATTTTTTATTTAACAACAAAATGTTTCAACAAAAAAAAAAATCATAAACAATGGCGAGAGATGCCCCGCCTCTTTCCCTTAACCAAATCCCCAAATCTCCAATCTCTAAAGTCCAAACCCCCATTACCTTTATCTCCTTCTCACATACTATCCTCTTCGTCGTCTCCAGCTAGCTGATCATCGCTGCTCGTCAATGTAAGACCCCGTTTTGGCGTAAGGTTGCCACGTCATTTAAGCAAGGTTTGAATACTGAAAAATAGGTTTGATAGCAAAATAAATCGCTGAATCGACTAGGGGGAATGCCCTGGAGTGTAATTGGCCAAGGAAAATGGTATAATCTCGATGAGCGTTCCAAGATAGGATTTATGGAATTAAAAGAAATCCGAATTAAGACGATTTTAATGCTAAATTACAACGGTGATTGAGACTTAAATATCAAATTATCGTAAAGGACTTTCAGGAAGTCAACGGAACCCTAGGGGGCTCTAGTTTTGCGTGAGAAATAACCCTTCAGTGGTTCAGGATGAAACAAAGGCCAGTGAGGACCCGAGGGTGAAATCGTCCTTGTTAAGCAAATTCGAGGTTATTAATTATGGGTTTTAAATATCGTAATGCAATTTTAATTAGTCGTTAGAGGGTATATTCGCAATTAGAGAAATTCCTAAGTGTAATAAGGTAGAAATGCAAGGATTAGATGTGTATATTTCTATAATTATATTAGTGTATATTATATATATGTATAATGTGCACGCATGGAGGGCTTCGAGGCTACTGTCTATGCGCATGCGTGGGGAGCATTCAGAAGCTCCAAAAATTCTGTTTGTTCGCGTGATGGGGCAAGCGTGGAGCATGTTGGAATCGGGATAAGAGAAATGTAGAGAGTTTGTCGAGAGAGAAGAGTGATGCCCAAGCTTCGTTTGCTATTTACAGGTGGAAGCAAAGGGAGATGAAGGAGAGAGTGATGGCCGATTTCGGCCATGGCCGCAAGTTAGCCGAGAGAAGAGAGAAACAGAGAGTGGGAGAAGATAGCTATGCCAAGAGTAGCTTGAGAGATCGAGAGAGAGGGAATGCAGGAGGCGTCGCTGGTGGCTGTTGGAGCCGCAAGCTCCAAGCAGCCATGGCCGCAAGCTCGAGAGGGCAGGGTTGGGCGTGTCTGACAGCAGCTGCGAGCAAGCTGGTCGGCGAGCATGGCAGCTCGGTGGTGCGAGAAGGCGTCTAGATGCGAAGGCGACACGAAGCATGAGAGGCCGATCTGTGGCCGACCATTGACGGAGCAACAGCAAGCTGCGACTGCCACAACCGCAAGCCCAAGCTCCAGTAAGCTTGAGCGAAGCAGGGGCGGCCGCGACGGAGATCGGCGGCGGGTGAGGTGCGGCCAGCGACGGTGGCAGCCAATGGAAGACGGGCAGCAGGCATGAGGTGGAGCTGGTGCGCGCATGGGCGCCGGTTCGTGAAGAAGAAGAAGTTGCAGGTGGTGCGCGCGCAGGAGCCGTGGGAGAAGGTTGAAGATGAAAGAAAAAAAAAAGAAAATAAAGAAATTAAGAAAACAAAATAAAGGAAAAATGTGAGGAAGCTCCCGAAAATTATGAAAAAATGGGAAATGGGGTTTTATTAATATTTCGGTTATTTTGGCAAAAAAAACAAATAGTTCGGGCGCGCATTTCGAGGTCTGACACAAATCGAGGCGATGCACGAAATTGAGACGTCGCACAAAAATCAAGGTAAATGCGCGGGAAGCAAGGTAAAGTTCAAGAATTGAGGTGGTGCGCATCAATCAAGGTCGATCATGCATTTTGAAGTCATGCGCGCATACCGAGACAGCCTGGAAGGCTAAGTTAAGATAAGTAAAAATGCCTAGAAAATTTCAATAAATTAGGACTATTATTTTATGAATGGTTAAAGATAAATATTTGAGAAAATAATTGAGTAATGCTTAGTTTAGATTACTTAGAAATTATTTACTTAGGATTAATTATTTAGAAATTATTTAGTGAGAAAAATGTTTAAGGAATTATTGAGGAAAATAGGAAGAAATAAAGGAAAGTCATGAGGAAATTATGAGGAATAGAATATTGATTTATTGAATAAATGAGATGGCCAAGGTATGTTGATGTTTCGAAGTGAGTGCGTTAGAAACCTGACACGAGAATCGAGACGTTATGAGATGCGTATGAGGTAGAGATGGCAAACGGGCCGGGCCGGCCCGGCTCGCCACCAAGTGGCCCGCAGGCCAAACGGGCCGGGCCAAATTGGCCTACTTAAAAACAGGCCAGCAAATTGTTGGCCCTAGCCCGGCCCGCCACAAGCCAAGCGAGCCCGCCCGAATTTTTTTTTTTTTTTTTTAGCCACAAAGGGCCGAGAGAGGGCCAACGAGGGCCAAGAGAGGGCGAGCGTGGCCGCGCGGGCGATAGAGGGCGAGCGAGGGCCGAGGTCGACGAGCGAGGACGAGGGCGAGAGCGAGGGCCGCGGGCGAGGGCGAGGGCCACGGGCGAGGCGCGGCCGAGGGCGAGGCGAGGGCTAGGGCCGCGGCCGAGGGCGAGGCGAGGGCTAGGGCCGTGGGCGAGGGCGAGGGCTAGGGCCGCAGGCGAGGGCGAGGGCGAGAGCGAGGCGATGGCAAGGGCGAGGGCGAAACGAGGGCAAGAGCGGGCAAGGCGAGGGCGAGAGGCGCGGTCGAGGGCGAGAGAGGAGGCTGAGAGATGGGTGTTTAGGGCTAGGGCGAGAGGCGAGGCTGGGAGGGGGTGTTTGAGCGAGGGCCGCGGGCCAAGCGGGCCAGGCCAAATTGGCCCGGCCTTACACGGGCCAGCATTTTGCTGGCCCGAGCCCGGTGCTGGGCCGGGCCCATTTTGCCATGTCTAGTATGAGGTAAGTGACACTACTCAAATGGATTTAAGTTTATGAAAAATGATTTGTTTGTAAGTAATACTTACCAAACTGGATTTAGATTTATGAAAAATGCTTGATTTGAAAGTGGTTTTCTCAAAACCTTATTGACGTGAGCGATTTTATCATGTTGTCATGTTTAGATGTGATTATGTCATGTAGATTGCATTTACATGTTTTGATGATGAAATGTGCATATATTCACGATGATGTTATTGATCATGCATAGCATATGAGTTACGATGGCACCGCTGCACCCATTGACTTCGACATGGAAAGGAAGCCGTAGCAATAAGGGTAGCATTAAGGTGCAAACGGGAATGCGGACCGGCACCGCTATACCATTGACCTCGGCATGAAAATGAAGCCGTAGCAATGAAGTGGATAGCATAAGGTGCGGTCGATTCACATAAGGAAATGATGAATAATGATATTTTGCATTTTGCATTCATGCATGAAAATGATTTTGTACCACTTACTTAGATGATTCATCATCTAATTTGGGTTTTGCCCCTGGAATATTCAAACGTTCCAGATGGAGATTGTAGCAGAAACGAGGATGAATGAGGCATGAAACGGCACTTTCCAAGTGCACGATGAATTGAAATGAAATGAAATGGCACTTAGCTAAGTGCATGATGAGTTGAATGTGAATGGAATGTACGTTATGTAACCCATGTATTTAAGTTCTGCTACTCTTGAAATTTGAACGCTATATATGATGACGATCATGTATAACCTTTTGGTTAATGATGATGTATAAACCCTAGTTAGGGTTAATGTTAGATGAGAACGTATGTTATGTGTTAATGTTAATTGAGGACGTATGTTATGTATTAATGTTAAGTTGAGAGCTTATGTGATGTTTTAAGTCATTGATGAATAGCCTTGTATTGAGGATTAAGTTCAAGAGATGATGATATAAAGAATTGATTTATGAGTTATGTTAAGGTAAGATGGTAGGTTCGATTCTAGCTTCTGCAATAGATGTGTATGATGATTCTCTTTTAGAGATAAAATAATTAGAAATTCTGGGATGGATGCGATGAATGATGTGATTTAGTATGAGTTTGAAAGAAAAAAAAATTTATCGTCCCAGAATTGTCACCAAAGAAAGCGGGCGTTACAGTCAGTCATTGTTAGTGAAAGGCCATTGTTCTGTTTAGGTATGCACTGCTCTCAAGTCTACTATTCGAGCCTGAAAATTCTGTTTGACTTTTCTTTTTTCTAATTCTAAATTTTACAAGTAAAAAGGGAAAAAATAGGGGACATCAAAAATTATTTTAATGAGGAAACAAATACACTCTAAGTTCTCAAAAATTTTGGTAGTGGTGGCTTGGGGTTGTTTTGTGGGCGATGAGAAAGTCTGGAAAGTGTAATTAATTTCTTCTATTTTTCACAATTGTGTTCTTCTGTTAATTTATTTTGTAAATTTCAATTCAAATATTAAATTTAACCAAGTTCTATTGTTCCTTAATTACATTTAAATTTGATATTGTATTGATTTTCGTATTTGAATTGATTTATTATGTCTACTATAAAATATTTGTTGATTTTTCATCTGAAAATGTTAGAAGAGTAAATTTAAAATGAAATATTCTAAAATTTAAACTATTATTGTGGTAACTTTGAATGTTTTTATATAATAAAATTTTTTATTTGTATTTATTACATGTAATTTTATTTTTAAATGTAGAGAGCCCCATATATAGTTTTGCTTAGTATCCCTAAATCTTAGGGCCAGCCATGGACCTACTAATTGTGTCTGACTATTTTTTCAAACAATATTTTAAGTATGTGAAGAGTAAACTAGCATCAAACTAAACTCTAGTGAAAAAATTTCAATGTTAGCTTAGGATGGAGATATAAAATTTTGAAGTATCAAGCATGAAAAAAAAAAAAGGTCCAAGTATTACAAAAGCAAATTGTACCAACAATCTTGATGTACTAGCGCAAGGTCAATACTCCATGTAATAGACTGTCATCTAATTCAATAAAATTTTATTGTTTTTGAATATAGAAGAATAAGAGTGATCTACCGAACTCTGCATAAATAAAAGAGCCTAACTACTAAAGAGATGAAAGAACAAAATGACCAACATGGAATACCATTCACTCAACAAATAGCCTCTCAATGTAAAAAACGATTGACCTTGATGGAACTATATAAATTCAAAATCTGAAAATACGTGCTAATTGTAATATGAAGGAAGGTAGCATATTTTGCTGACCAATCCAACAACAACCACAAACCTTAAATCCTAATATTAGGCCTTTTATTCTATTTTTCACTTAGCAAAGTTAAAGACTCTTGAAAAGATATCCCCTAGGCTAAACTTCATGATCATAGAACCTCCATATTGAAATTCTGTAATTCCCAGAAAACTAGATAACAGTTACGTAACAGCAAATCTGGAACAAATAACTACCTTCTTCTGGGGTTCAATTCAAGAGGCTAAATTTAAATCTAGCCACTGAAATTCAAATGGGACTGCAAAACAAATCTTTAAAAGCTATGATGATTTTATGCAGTTTTCTTGGGTATAACAATTTAGTGTTTTGTTTACTTCAAATATTTATCTTCCCTGTTTGATCATCCGAACCATTTGTGACCATTGATGTGCTAATAAACTATGCTTATTTTTTCCTTTGTCAATAATATGATAATATTCTGCAACTACAACTTATTTTGTGCTTCATGATTTGTATTGAGCAAAAGCAACTCGAGGGATGTGAAGGATTTGAGCTGCACTTCTGTCTATTTTTCAGGATATTTAAGTACAAAAAAATCCAGTTTCCAGTGAAACACATAAATTACAAAATATCAAAGTAACATTTTAGCATCATCAGAGGTACAAGATTCTGAAAGTTGCATTACTAGCCAAACAAGAACTTTATGCTGGCTCCAAGGATGGGAAGTTTTGTGAAAAATAAAAGTAGATAATCGCCTCATTCTTATACTTTCGGAGGCAGCTTGTGGGGAGCCTAGATTAAAACATTAGCATAGCACGATAGGAGGTTCCTAATTAGAGAATCCATCTAAACAAACTGTTAGACCTGTAAATACTTAAGAAGAAAAAATCTTGACATTACCCTCAACAAAACCTTTTGCAACTTGTAATTCCTACAAGACCATTGACTTTGCTTAATTTTCCCATGTTTTCTAGCTATAGATCTGAACGAACAATGAGAAAATTTTTAATTCTCTCTTGAGAAATTTGATTTTATATGTAAAACGACAATATATTATGAAGCAGAATTACTTACTTTGATTGTGGAAAGGGCAACAACAAAAAAGCTATAAGATACATGAGTAACACCGAAAAAAAACAAGAATCGGTGAAGCTGCTCAAGACTTTCATATGAAGCAAATGATTCGTGGCCCTGGACAAATAGTAAAGATTGAAGCTGCTATGAGAAGCTATTAATACATGATAAATGAATTCTTTAGCCCAAGATGCAATTAATTTGTAATTTCGTTAAAAATTATCAATAACCTTCCTAGTAATTAAGGAGGAAGAATAATATGAAAAGAACTGGCTGCCAAAACAATTTGGGTACTTCCATAAAAAGAAGTGGTCCTACACTCCTACTTTGCAAAACAGCAAAAATTCATGTGCTTTGTTGTCTGTGTTGTTTGTTAGCTATAATGTTCCTAATTTTACTTGCATTAATAAAATTATATCATCTTTCAAATTTTGTCTTTACAGCCATTGATTCTTCCATGGCAAAGAGTTGCCTGTATTTCTTATGCCTCCTGGGCAATTAGGACAAAACATTAGCTTTTAGAGTTTTTAACTACAAAACATTTTAGAGTGTTTTGACTACAGAATATGCATCGTAACACTAAAGAAAATATCAACACACTTCAAAGAATTTGAATTTAGAAAAATACAAAAGAGCCAGAGCCTATAATGTAATAATTGCCAATAATATTTTCATATAACTTGAACACTAACACCATTATATTTATATATCAATTTCATGTGTTTATATTATTTTATCTTTTTAATGTTAGTAATTGCAAATAATATGTTGATATAACCTGAACACTGACACTATTATACTTATATATCAATTTTAGAACCAACAATTAGACCAGTGAATCACACTGGCCAACCTAGTGATCCATTACACTAGCTGGTTCGATGATTACTCCAGTTTTAATAACAATCCTCTCGACAGAATATAATTTAATATCTTGCTCTACAATTTGGGACTATTTATTACAAAATGTACATATTTAAATGTCCTAGCACCATAGTAACATAGTTAGATTGTTACCCTAGACCCAGAAAAGCTATTAGCCATGGTAATGTAATGAAGATAATAAATTGAATGAGGCAGGGTAGTAGTTAGAGTAATTTGAAATAAGGTCATTTGAAATATATAGGCAAGAAACTACCTCAGGACAGTAGTTGCTCTACATGTTGTTCAGCTACTAACAAAAAACTGAATAATTCAGATAATTAGAACTTAAAATTGTAATTTGACTTAGATAAATGGGCTTCCTTATATCAGTTTGTAAATATGGGAAGAATTGACCACTCAAGTTGATGATTTAACACATATCTTGGCCACAAAAATGATCCAATGACCCATCAATAATGATAACAGTCCAAAAAGCATTAGCTTTTCCACAGAGGATTAACCAAAAAATCAAACCAAAAAAAAAATGAGGAATCAAAAACAAAAAACTAAATAAACTCATCTCAGAACCCAAATGTCTGGCCTTCCTTGATCTTCTCTAAAGCATCAAGAAGAGCCATCCTCTTAGTCCTACCCAACCACTATTACACAAAGGAATGCAAAAAGAGATTAAAACAAAACAGTAATTGTAATATCCCGAGAGCCCAGAGAAGTTAATATATATCGAGAATAGTGTAAGAAAGGAAACAACACCAGTTGGATACCTTTTGGGCTGAATGTAGGCAAGGAACTCTGGGGTTAAGCGTGCTTGAGTTGGGAGCAGTTCAAGGATGGGTGACCCCCTGGGAAGTTCGTGTAGTCCCATTAGAGTAAGTTGTTCCTGTCCTTCCTATCGCTCGATGCGGGATGTTACAGGTGGTATCAGAGCCGACCCTTGGTGAAGGCGATCCAATGAGAGCGGGGAGTGGCGTCGGGGCTCGAGGGTCTGTACAAGGAGCGGCTTATGGCAGACTTTTAGGATGGAAGCCCCCAAGGGAAGAAGAACTAGGACCAGTTGTAAGGTCGCATGACGAGGACGTTATGTGCTTAAGGGGGGAAAATGTAATACCCCGAGAGCTTAGAGAAGTTAATATATATCGAGGATAGTGTAAGAAATGAAACAACACCAGCAGGATACCTTTTGAGCTAAATGTAGGTAAGGAACTCCAGGGTTAAGCGTGCTTGAGTTGGGAGCAGTTCAAGGATGGGTGACCCACTGGGAAGTTCGTGTAGGCCCATCAGGGTAAGTTGTTCATGTCCTTCCTATCGCTCGATGCGGGATGTTACACTAAGTATCCTTGCGCTCCTTGACGTAACAATTTCTCAGCCTTTAGAGCTGAGATCCACTTCCGTTCACATGCCCTCCTTTGCCCTCAAAATTTGACATTCGAGTCTCTACTCTTGAGATAGACTGTCTTAGCTTTACAGTCCAATGTAGCGTTGTATTTGGTTAGGAAATTCATTCCTAAAATCACATCAAAATCTTGAAATTCCAGAAGGATTAGATCCACTAGGAACTCAACTTCTCTTATCTAAATCTTCCTATTTTTGTATCCTGAAGAAGTTTCTAAAGACTTCCCCATTGGGGTTGCCATAATCATACGACAATTCAAGTTTTCTGGTTTTTCTTCTAATACTTCAGCAAATACATGTGAAATGAATGAGTGACTTGCGCTTGAGTCTATCAAAACATGCAGGGGAATATCAGATAATAACATGGTATCTTCGATTACTGCTGGGTCTTCTGCCGCATCTTGCAGAGTTAGGTGAAAAACCCTTCCTTGCTGTGCCCTGACATTTCCAGACGTCCCCTGAAGTTGACCTATCAGTCGCGGGTTGGGGCAGTCCTTTGCGAAATGACCCGTCTGCTGACAGTTATAACAAGTGATTCATCTCTTTGGGCAGTTCTAGTTGAGATGTCCCATTTCTCCACAGTTATAGCAACCTTTTATTCCAAGCCGGCATGGCCTTCCAGGGTGTTGCTTCTGGCATCTTGCGCACGAGGTACCAGGCTTGAACTTCGGCTTCTGGAGTTCCAGCTTCTTGCCTTTTTTATGACTGCTCCCTTGTTGACTTTCTCCTTGGATAGCTTTGATCCAGCTTAGGTTAGCCTCAGTGGTAAAGGCTTGCAATACCGCTTCTATATAGGACTGAGTATTTATACTACTCAACACCCTCTGAAGCTTCAGATTCAGCCCTCCCAAAAACTTCTAAGCTTTGATCCTTTCATCCCCTTCATAAATAGGCATGTACCGGATCAATCGGCTAAAAGCATTCTCGTACTGGGCGACAGACATGTCCCTGGTTTGCTTTAGCTCTATGAATTCTCTTTCCTTCTTCATTCTTAAATTCAGGGGAAAGTACTTCTCATTTAAGAGTTCCTTGAATCGCTCCCAAGTGACGTAAGGTGCTCTAGCTCGAGGGGTCATTGTCCTCTTGACTCCTTTCCACTATCTATCTGCCTCATCTTGCAGCATGAAAGTGGCACAGTTAACTTTCTCTTCTTCTCTGTTATATAGGTGGTCTAGCAGCTTTTCCGTTTCCTCGATCCAGAATTCCCCTTCACTAGGGTCTGCACCAAGTTTCCCTTGAAAGATGGGAAGGTTCGGCCATCGGTAAAGGTCGAGCATGTTGGTCGCATGACTGTCCCAGGAGTGAGTCTCTTGTATGAATCCCACCACGTTTCCCAATATTCGTTCCATTTGATCCAATCGACTACTCCTGGTCTCCTAGCTGGAGTCGCCTTCTGAGTGCCCACTTGTGTTTCCTTCTATATTACCAGCTTGTTGGTTGGGCGTCCTAGGTCCTACTGCTAACCTCCTTTGAGTATTCACCATCTGAAAAGAAAGTAGCATTCTGGATTAGATAACAGGATCTTGCCATCCGATAAGGTAAATCCTTCATTAATTCTATAGATATTATACATTCGGCTGCAAAATGTCATAGGTACTACATAAGTCACATAGATCTTAGACATCACACTACACAAGTCACATAGATAGTTAGAATATTTCCAGTTATATCTACTTTGGTCCCGATGACCTCCAAATCCAAACATTCTTCTCATTTTCAGACTCGTATGGTGGTGCCTCCGGATCGTCCATCACTTCCTCAATCTCCTCCTCGTCCTCGGAGTCCGTGTCCTCAAACTCGAGAAGGTCATCTTCGGCCCAGAATATAGGTATGTTGTCTTCTTCTTCTGCTTCAACTGAATCTCCCATCTCTCCTGCTTCTCCTACCTCGATCGGGTTCTCCATTCCTTCTTCCTCTTCCTCCTCGAGCTGGTCCCCTATTTCTTCGTCGAACTCATCAGCTAGCACCGACTCGTACATCTCTACTAGTTGTTTGCGAACTCGTTGGCAATAAAGGCGAAATTCAAGGATTTGCTTACCCTACTGCCGGACCCAGTCTGCAAAATCCTGCAAGTCGCCCTCTAGAACGCTGACCATCATGTTTATCTGAAACTGAACTAGGTCAGGCCAGAGTCGATAACTTGGGGGTACGTCGTCGATAATTTCTTCCATTTGGACTAGGTGTTCCATGATACCCTCGTTTGGCTCTGGGATCCAATTCTCCAGACGATGGGCCCAATGATCAACCAAGACCTGCTCCGAGAAGTTTCCAGCCATCCTATCATCATAACTTCCGTTAGTACCCCTAACTGTCCTCGAGTTGGTACCTCCTACCTGCTAGGCTTAGTCTAAGTTTTCCTTCCTAGGTACCCTACTTGGTTGAGCTCTGATACCAACTATAACAGCCCACCTTCTCAGTGCGTGTTATGCCTTAGAAAATTTGGTCTTATTTATTTATTTTTCTAAGTTACATTACTCCCAAAATTCCCTAAGACCTATCTAGTGTTGACGAAAACAACACAATCATAAAATAAGTGGAAGCTTGAACATAGCACTTATTACAAAGTTATTACATAAGCTTCTGAAAATAAAACAAATGTACTTAATTACAACATAATGTGGCTCATTTCCTCATTTCTTGACGTCTTGCATCACTGCACACCTCCAACCTCGGTATCATCACTGCAAGTCCCGATTGGAACGTTGAATGTTCCAGGGGCGATTCCAAGTTAGATGATAAACCATCTAAATAAGGTACATAAAGCTATATCATGTGTGTATGCAATGTCTTTTATCGTAGGTGTCAACTGCACCCCTCGTGCTACCTACTATTTTTGTGGCAACCCTTTTCGAATCCGGGGTGTATGGGTACACCTTTGGTAAAGCAGCGGTGCCAGTTCGTACCCCCTACGGCCTCATATGCGTGTGATCAACAATATCAACGTGTATTTATGCATTTCATAATCATGTCATGGATGCAGTCTAGGTGTTGGGTACATATCATAGCATGTCAATATGATGTAAGCATTCTCGAAGATATAATTGTGCTAATGCTAGAAACGATACACTTACAGCTAAGTTGTCTCGAAAGGCGTATCGACCTCAAAAATCGTGCCGAGCGGCTATTTCTTAATCTTCTTACCCTCAAGGACTCCTAAAACATTAAACTTATTTTTAGAATATCATTTATCTATTTTTCATAATTTCTTCATTTTTTCTTTTATTTCTAAGTCTTATCTTTTCAAAAATTGCATAAAAATTATCTAAACTTTCAAAAAATCTAATTTCTTTTAACTAATATTCCTTAAATAATATTTCTAACATTCTAGAATTTTCTTGGAATTTTTTGAATTAAATTCCTATTTTTCCTTATTTCCATAATAGAAGAACTATTTAAATAAATGGCTAATTTAACATTTTCCAGAAATATTTTTTACAAAATATGACATAAACAAAATTCTAGATTTAATAAAAAAAATTTCAAAATTTTATTTCTTTTATTTTTATTTTTCTTTATTTCTTTCCTTTTTATTTTATTTTTTCTAGCGGGCGCGTGGGCGGCACGCGCCTTCTTCCTACTCGTGAGCGCATGCAGCCATGCGCCCGCCTGGTTCATCTTCTCTAGCGGCTTCCTCGCCGTCGGCAAATCTCCCGAGCCTCCGAGCTTTGAAATGAGGACCTACCTTCCTAAACTCGACCTCCCGAATACAAATATAGCCTTAAAATCGAGAAAAAACACAAGTACCTCGATTTCTCGATTGAAGGCGCGGCTCCGGTGAGGCGCGATTTTCTGGCGAGAGCTCGGATCTCCTTCCCCACTGCTCCGTTGGCCACCAAATGCTCCAGAAACGTTGCCCACGACTCAAGGACCAAGACCCCGCTCTCCAATCTCTCAAACACTACCTCCAAAGCCCGATCTAAGCTATGAAACTTTCGGATGCATTGCTTCACTTGAACATGGCCATTTATAGCCCAAATTCGACGTGACTTGCCCTATCATGGACGGCCATGTGTCCTAGAGGCCATTCCGGTGGTCACCTCGGCATTAAATGCCCCCCTCTCCCTGATGGCCGATTGCAGGCACGACCATGCTCTGGCCACGCGTCTGCTCTGTACAATCCAAATTTTCTGGATTTTTTGCTCTTTTTTTTTTACATATATATATCATATATACATATGAATTTTCATAGCTATATACATACATACATACATACTAAATTATATATACAGCAATACAAAAAAAAATCCTATTTAAACACTAAATAAAATAATTTTTCATACATACATACATACATACTAAATTATATATACAGCAACACACAAAAATAATTTATACTTATCTTAAAATTCTAATAATTTCTTTAGGGTCTTAAAAACACAAAATTTTGATTTATAAATCATGATAACTAAGGGTATTACAGTAATGCTATACACAAAAAAACAACAAATTGTAGAGAAATAGAGGCTTAGACTCATTTTTTTAGAATTTTTTTGAGCTTGGACTTAGGCTTGAATTCAAAATTAAGGCTTGAGCTCATTTGTTTAGAATTTTGCAAGGCTTGGGCTCATTTATATTAATGATCTTCAAATGAGCCTTTTCATGAACTCTAATTCAAAATTGATTTTAAGCTCAATTTCAAGCTCGTAGAATACATAAATTATTATATTTTAATATATATTTAAGTTTTGAGTAATTTAAATAATATGACAAAAATAATCCTCAATTGTTTAAACACAAATTATTTTGTTATGAGCCTACAATCAAGCACCTAAACGAGCTTGTTCACAGCCCAACCAAAGTCAATTACCTTAAAATCAAGCTGGATTCATTTACCTATCGAGCTTAAAAACCTAACTCAGACTTGTTTATTTAACAAAATATTGAATTTGAATGACCTGAATCGAACTGCTCACGAATGACCTTGTTCATTCACAACCCTCTTTTAGGACAGCGAGGGACGGTCAGTTCTGTACACAACCTTATTTGTTTTTACTACATAGCTCATTTATACAATTCCAACCCTTGACTTCCAAGCAAGAGCAACTCCATGATATTAGCTACTAGGTCTCACCTTCTCAAGATATGAACAAAGATAAACAAAAGAAAAACATAAATCTAAAGAGGGGTCCAAATTACAACCAAGCACAAGATTTCATTTCTGCTAGGATGCAAGCATCGATAGGGCAGAAAGGAAGTGAGCGAAGATTAAGGATTTTTCCCCTAACCTTTCCAAACTATTTGAGCGAGGCATGGAAGAAGAATCCAACAGCAACCATGACCGAGAAAACCGTCGCAAAAGCCCATGTGGGGGTTTCAGGCAGTGACAACCCTCTCTCAAACTTTGCCATTTTCGATTGAACTTTCGATGTTAATGACAGTAGGGATCATCAACTTTTGTAACATAGGGGAGAAGAATATGCATTTATTGAGAATGCATTGATTGAGACTGATGCCGTGGGTTTGGGAATGCAAAACCCAGAAGCACCTCTGTTGGGTAGTTATTGATAATGGCCACTAACCCAACTAATCAGACATTAAGACGAAGGATATAGATGGAGTTGTTACCAAATCACTCAACATGGTGTCCCATTTGAACCAACTACCTTCCATCGGAAATTTTTAGTTTTACCAAATCGTTTTTTTATAATTTTAAATAATTATTCTTTAAAATAAAAAACTAAAAAATGCGATTACTTTAAAATTTTGAAAAAAAAATTGTAATATTTTATTTAATAAATTTAATTATTAAATAATAAAATTAACTGTTTTTAATAAAATTCTACTATTAAAATAAAATAATAAATTTGATTATCTAAGTGATAATTTATATTAAATATTATTATACGTAATATGTATAATACACTTAATAATATATTATATGTTATCTTATATTTTTAATTATAATATAGATATACTATATTTTTAAAATTTTAAAGAAATATATAATTTTATTTTTAGAATTTAAAAATATTTTTTCTTTTTTTCCTTCTTTTTTTTTTTTTAGAGCCAAAATATGGAAAATGAATTGTGTTTTCCATGTTTTGAAGTTAGAGATTGTTTTGACTAAAAACAACCAAGACAATTTATTAATTAAATTTATTATTTTATTTTAATAATAAAATTTTATTAAAAAGAGTTAATTTTATCATTTAATGATCAAATTTATTGAATGAAATATTATAAAATATTTTTTTAAATTTTAAAGTAAATGAGTTTTCTATTTTTTGTTTTAAAAAATAATTTTTTAAAATGACAAAAAGAACACGTTTTCAATTTTCTAAAAATAGACTATCAAAACAAAAAAAATTAAAATAAATTTAAAATTTAAAATTAAAAATTAAAAATAAACGCAAAGAGAACGCAGTCTTAATTTTTAAGAAGTTGTTTTGGCTTACCCTTTTTTTAATAGCTTATAAGCATTTTAACTTATAATTTGTGTAAAGTTTAAAAGCTAACTAATATTTAACTTGATAATGTATTTGGATAAATATATTTTAAAATACTATTTATATAGTTATCTATTTGGTTTGAAAAAATTGATAAGTTATTAGTTAACAAAAAGATTAAAATGTACATGTTATTGAATAATATAAATAAAATTTATAAAAATATTAATTTTTAATTAGAAAAATATAAATTGATGTCTGGTAAAATTTTTACTATTATATGTTGATAAATTATATATGTTGAGACATTAAAATATATATATATATAAATTTATTATATATATGTTATATATAGGAGGAGGTGACGGGCAATGGGGATGGGGTTGGAGGCGGTCGCCGATATGGAAAATAGAGGCGGTGATAAAGAAAATGTAGAGGGATGAAGATGATGGGTAAAGATTGAAAATATGGTAGAATTTTGAGGGTAAATTTTTAATTTATTTGGTTAATGAATTAAGCTAACAGCTTATTTGAAAAAATTGGGAGTTGTAACTTCTTGAAAACATTGCTAAAACAACTTATAAGTTCAACAAAATGTGTAACTAAATAAGTTACATAACTTATAACTTGAAAGATGAATTTATAAGTGGTCAAACCACTAAGCCATACACCCCCTAAATTTTAATGGACTTAAATGTGATATTTTAAATTTCCTAATTTTAGTATATTGATGAAAAAAAGTATTTGTGTATTTTCATTATGCATGAATTACCTGCTATTTATGTTTTGTCATATTTTATTTGTATATGACAATAAATTTTATTTTTATATCTCTTGATATATTTATTGTTATATATGATAATAAATAACAATTAGGGATGAATATTTAATCGATTTGAAAATACTAAAATTGAATATATTAAAATTATATAAAAAATCGAATTAAACCAACCAAACAAACCAAAAAACCAAACAAACTAAAAATAGAAAAAATTGAACAAATCTGAAAAACTGAACCTATCGAAAAAACTAAAAAAAACCTTTGAAAAAAAAACAAACAATCTGAAAAAAATCAAAACGGAGAGAAAGAAAGATAGCAGATGCCTCGACTTTAATTATCACTACGTTATCATAAACAAACCTTGTTGTCATTGTCGTTTGCTGACGTCGACGTTTTTCTCTTGATTTTAATAAAATTGTAATAATTATTATTTGATATTTGAGAAATTATAATAATTATTTTTTTTCAATTTAATTTATTGACAAAAAGTAATAAATTTAATTCATATATTTTTTAAAATTGCATAAAGATTAATATAATAAATATATAATAAGTTGACAGTGAGTATCTATCTGTTGGGTAAAAAGGATATGACTGTAATTTACAAATTTATCTATATAGTGCAAGAAGTACACAAAAGTGTACCAATAACATTTTTCTTTCTCTATTGAACTGCATTATATCTATAAACTTATTTAATTAATTCAAATATTTTAATGAAACTTCGAGGAGATTTGCGAGGGGCCATGCTGCTAGTCAGTCCACAGCGCACATTGCACGCAACCTCGTGGATTGGGCCCACTGCGTTTATGCTTTTGTGGTACATTCACTGAACTGGCTGGCGTTCTCCCTTTTGGCCTCTGTTGTTTTCCGAGCAGATCAACAATGGCTTCCACCAGCACCCAATTGCAGGACGGAGCTTCTGTCCCTTCTGGGCCTAATTCCTGGAAATATGAAGTCTTCTTGAGCTTCACTTAAGAGGTGCAGACACCCGCAATGGCTTTGTCGACCATCTGTCTTCGACTCTGCATCAGATGGTCGTTCTCACGTTCAAGGATGACCGGAAGCTCGAGAGAGGTGAATCGATTTCTCCGGTGCTCCTGAAAGCCATCGAAGAGTCGAGGTTTGCCATGATTGTTTTTTCCGAGAACTATGCTTCTTCCAAGTGGTGCTTGGAGGAACTCGTTAAGATCCTCGAGTGACAGAAGACGAGGGCACTCACCGTTTTTCCGGTGTCCTATATAGTAGATCCCTCGGGTTTACGGAAACAAAGAGGGAGCGTTGGAGAAGCATTCGCCGAACACGAGCGAGATTCCAGCGAAGTGGAAGAGAAGCAGAAGGTGCAGAGATGGAGGAATGCTCTAATGGAAGCGGCCAGCATTCCTGGGTGGGATTCAGAAACACACGGGTAAGAACAACTACCTCTCAACATGTCAAACCTTCAATCCAAAAATTGTCAAAATAGTTAAATTCCTTGTTAAATAGAATCGTAACGTATGTCATCGTGTTTAATTCCTTGTTAAAATAGTTAAATTTTAATCCAAAAATTGTCGCAATAGTTATATTATTTAATGAATTTACCTTAATACCATATTGGATTTGATAATATCTAAGTGAAATTCAATTATAAATGGATCTTTTGCATTTGGCCCCTATTAGATCTAGATGGAATCCACATACCAGGTGGTTATTGAGGCTTCAAGTCCCTAACAGAGGAGTTCCTTCTGATTTAGCATTTTTAATTTGACAGTTCTTTCTTAATTGCTGGTAGTTGGACATTTCATTGATATTTCTATTCAATATTAATCCATTATGAAGTGTTACTTCTTCTGCTGCAATTATCTCAAGTTAAAGAAAGAAAAATAAAAATAAAGGTAAAATTGAACCAAAACAATTGGATTATGTCTAGGTACATATTTTCTTGATCAATATGTTTTTGAGTCATCTAGCTATGACGCCTCTAGTGTAAATTTTGTTGAAAGGGACTGAGATGAAAGGTAAGTGACAATATCTTTAACTATGATCTGTCTTTGGTTTCTGAAAAGTCATCTAATGGGCAAGCGTGAAGTAAAGCTTGTCCAAGACATTGCCATTCATATTCTAAATATACTGGGAGATAATGCTTCAAGCATTCTTGAAGATGATGTTGGATTGCATGCTCATGTAGCAGAAGTGATGTCAAAATTAGAAATGGGATTGGATTTGGATGACCCACGTATAGTAGGGATATATGGAATGGGTGGTGTAGGAAATACTACTATTGCCTAGGATGTCTATCACCAAATTTGTACTCGGTTTCAAGCCAGTTGCTACCTTCTGAATGTCAGAGAAGCTGCTGAGAAGCATTGCTTGGAGTCATTGCAAAAATCTCTTCTTTTTGATATCCTTTCAGTATCAGACAGTGATATAAAAACAAGAAATATTGATGGGCCTAGGACAATAATGAATAGGGTACGGTATGAGAGGGTTCTTGTAGTCCTGGATGACGTAGACCATTCAAATCAGCTGGATGCCCTTGTTGGAACACGTGGTTGGTTTGGTCCAGGAAGCAGAATTATAATAACGACCAGATACAGTCATTTACTTGCCAAATATGAGGAGTGCAATGTCTACAATGTTGAGGGACTAAATGACAAGGAAGCTTTTAAACTATTTTGTTGTAAAGCATTCGGGAACAACCAGCCAATGCCAGGTTTTGAGCATCTCATAAAAAGTGCAGTTGATTACGCCAAAGGAGTTCCACTGGCTCTTAGAGTTTTGGGCTGTTTTCTATGTGGCAGAAAAGTAAACGAATGGTCGAGTGCAATCCATAGATTGAGACAAGAGCCTAATCCAAATATTCAAAAAGTGTTCAAATTAAGCTATGACGAACTGGGGCGTGAGGAGCAAAAAATTTTCCTCGGCATTGCCTGCTTCTTTAAATGGTATGGCAAGGAGTAATGTGCAGTTGTGAATATGTTGGATGCTTGTGGTTTCCACGCGGATATTGGAATACGTGTTCATGAAGACAAGGCACTTGTAACAATAAGGGACAATAAGATAGATATGCATGATCTGATACAAGAATGGGATGGCATATTGTTAATGAAGATTCCCCAAAAGAGCCCCGTAGAAGAAGCAGGTTGTGGAAGTACAAAGACATCTACCATACACTCACAAAAAAAAAAAATCGTAAGTGCAAGTGCTCTCATTTGAGAATGTGTTAAATTTGTTAATTATCTTCTCATCTAGGAGCCTAGGTTTGTCTAGTGAGGGGTATCTTTATTTTTTATATTTTTGTTTACACGCTCAACAATATCTTCTCATGCATGCTTGGCCAAACTTCATTATGGAATTGGACCAACAAAATCTTTGCCTGTTAAATTATGAGTCATCATGTCATCACAAAACTTAAACTAGTACATAGAAATATATATCTTGAACTTGTATAATATTATTTTTTTCTCCCAATAGAATGGAACATATGTAAATAGATTACTTTGCGTACCATTCACTTTGTTTGTTTAAGAATAAAAGCTGTGTTGCCCTTTCATTAAGATTCGGTTTCTTATTTTTACTACTTGTTTGTTAGGGGTCAGAAACAGTGGAGACCATAGATTTGGATTCTCATGAAACAGAAGATATATCCTTGAGTCCTGATATGTTTTCAAAGATGAGCAATTTGCGACTGCTCAAGCTTAGTAATGTTCAGTTTCCTAATGGTCTGGACTACCTCTCCAATGATTTATGCCTTCTTGATTGGCCTGGATACCCTTCAAAATACCCGCCATCAAATTTTTAGCCGGACAACCTTGTCGCACTAAAAATGTGGAGTAGCAACCTGAAACAACCTTGGAATGGAAGAATCGTATGAGGAAAATAAATCCTATTGCTTTTTTTTGTTTTACTATATATGCTTGCATTACTAAATCCTAGTTATCCTAATAAACTTTGTCTATTGATATCTATAGTTTATCCTAATAAACTTTGGCTATTGATATCTATGGCAGTGCCTAGACAAATTGAAATACGTTGACCTCAGTTATTCACCATGCATAACCAAGAACCTAGATTTTACACAAGTAGCAAATCTTCAGGAATTGATTCGAATTGATTCTTAAACGTTGTACGAACTTGGTTGAGATCTCATCCATTGAAGCAATCAAAAGGCTTACGTTCTAAATTTGAGGGGCTTGAAACGTCTTATGGTTCTTCCTACGGGTTGTTGGCTTAAATCCCTTAAAAAACTTGTTCTTTCTGGTTGCTCAAAACTCAAAAATGTTTTTGAAGTCTTAGTGTTGGGGTGTGATACGGTGTGATACCCAACAAGTCCAAGGCAATGATGGTAAGATCGGGTAAGTATAAAACTATCATAGGTTTCGGCCTGGGATTGATAGATTTTAAAGAGAGGTCCAAACCCACTTATAGGAAGCCTAATAAGAAGAAGGCTCAAGTAAGTTTATCTTGTTTTTTGAGGAAAGCGGGCTTGGCCCAGTTGCTCAAAACAAGAACCGAGCCCAACCCATTTTGCTAGCTGCTCTATCTAAAGCCCATTATTCTCCTTATGTTTATCTAGCCTTTTAGCCCATCACTTATCTCCATAAGCCCATTACTCATTTGATCCTGCCTTTTTGAAGTTGCTGGAGACTTGGTCATTGCCATTCAAATCTAGGTTTGTTTCTCCCCTTTTTTCCTCACCCTCATCTCATCTCTTCCGGATACCTAGGGAGCCTCATCTTTGTGAGATGCTTCGATGGTTATCTACATATATTGTGTTTATGAGGGTGGTTTTTTGAACATGTGAGAGAAAAGAGAGAGAGTGAGTGAGTGAGAGAGATGGCTGGAGAGGAGAAATCGAGTGACTGTTGGTGTTCATTTTCGGGTTGGGGTTATTTTCTTCTGATTTGGGCAGATTTGGGTTCGATCTAAAGCTGGTTTTGGGTTTTCCTTGGGACCAATTCTTGGCTTTACCTTAGTGGGTTTTGAACCGATCAATCTGAGCCTTGAAGCCCCACCTTCATCTCCTCCATCGTCGATGATTCATCGGATCACAACTGGGAGTTCTTTTGCTTTGAATTTTTCGGTTTGTTATTTTTATTAACTCACTCTTTTGGTGCATTTTTTCTTTGATCTAACTTGTGAGTTTGTGGATTTTGCGAGGTATTTTCACACTTAGCGTTTACAAAATGCTTAATTGAGCTTTATTTGGATGGGACTTGTGTAAAGGAACTGCCAGTTGAACATCTCAGCAATCTTCAATTTATTAGTTTGCGAGATTACAAAGAACTTACAAGTCTTCCAAGTGACATTTGTGGGTTGAAACTTCTTGCAAGTTTGATTGTTTCTGGCTGCTCAAAACTTAGCAAGTTGCCCGAGAACCTAGGAGGATTGGAGAGATTGCAGGAACTTCGTGCTGATTTTATTGCTATTAAGCAACCACCATCCTCGATTATACACCTGAAGGAGCTTAGGATTTTTTCATTTATGGGATGCTAGGGACCAGTAACATCAACACCATGGAATTCACTACCCTCGTCATTTCTAATTGGGAAAGAACATCAAGATCCCATAGGTTTTGAGCTACCTGCTCTATCCGGCTTATGCTCTTTGTCTTCACTAGATCTCCGTGACTGCAACCTCTCGGAAGGATTTCTCCCAAATGACCTAGGCTCCTTATCGTTGTTGAAATTTGTATTCCTTAGTGGTACCAACATTATTAGTTTGCCAGCAAGCATAAAAGATCTTTATCAGCTTCGCTCTCTTGTATTGACGGATTGCAAGAAGCTTAAAACGTTGCCCTATCTCCCGAGAAATATCTTTTCCATTGATGCAAGTGGATGCACATCATTAGAAACATTGTCGAATCCAGCTATATTGCCTAGAGAGCTTGTGGGGGCATATTTAATTAATTGTCATACACTAGTAAAGAATAGGCCCAGCCTCCCCCTTGAACTTCTCAGAAATTATCTTAAAGGTCCATCTCTCTCTCTCTCTCTCTCTCTCTCTCTCTCTCTCATGTCTTTATTTGTTGTAACAGAGTTTACAGAGTTTTGTTTATCCACCAGAATGCATTATTTTTGTTCCTGGAAGAGAGATTCCAAATGTTTCAGCAATTAAAATAATATGGGGCATTATGTTCGAATCCAGCTGATGCCAGATTAGTGTTAAAGGCTCAAGGGTTTTGTTGTATATGCTGTTTTTGAAGCAAAGGCTCCTTCAATTGATGCCCAAGTCTGTGCAAAATGTTACACGATTTTGAATGATACTGTAGCTTCCAATTTTCAACATAACTATGACTACAAGGCAGACACATACAGGAGAACAGCCGATCTAAGAGACTGAGACGCTGCTGTTCAATGGAGGAACTCTCAATCTGAGCTATTAGATTCAGTAACTAAGTTGGAATTCATCAGCAGTCCAATTTTCAACTGTAGGTTAACATTCATTTTGGGGCTCGTGGACTGAAGGGAGGCTGGAATCCAAAGAACTTACAAGTCTTCCAAGTGGCATTTGTGGGTTGAAACTTCTTGCAAGTTTGATTGTTTCTGGCTGCTCAAAACTTAGCAAATTGCTATTGCTCAAGTTTAGTAATGTTTAGCTTCCTAATGGTCTGGACTACCTCTCCAATGATTTACGCCTTCTTGATTGGCACGGATACCCTTCGAAATACCTGCCTTCAAATTTTCAACCAAACAGCCTTGTCACACTAAAAATGTGGAGTAACAACCTGAAATAACCTTGGAATGGAAGAATGGTATGAGTAAAATAAATCCTATTACTTTTTTTTTTTACATAATATGCTCGCGTTACTAAAATCTTATTTATCTTATTTTCAACCAGACAAGTTGAAGTACTTTGACCTCAGTTATTCACCATGCATAACCAAAAACCTAGATTTTATACAAGTAGCAAATCTTCAGGAATTGATTCTTGAAGGTTGTACAAACTTGGTTGAGATCTCATCCATTGAAGCCATCAAAAGGCTTACGTTCTTAAATTTGAGGGGCTTGAAACATCTTAAAGTTCTTTCTACAGGCTGTTGGCTTAAATCCCTTAAAAAAACTTGGCTCTTTCTAGTTACTCAAAACTCAAAAATGTTTCTGAAGTCTTAGTGTTGGGGTGTGATACCCAACAAGTCCAAGGCGATGATGGTAAGTAAGATTTGGTAAGTATAAAACTATCATAGGCTTCAGCCAGAGATTGATAGATTTTAAAGAGAGGTCTAAACCCACATATAGGAAGGCCGATAAGAAGATGACTCAAGTAAATTTATCTTGTTTTTTGAGGAAAACGGGCTTGGCCCAGTTGCTCAAAACAAAAACCAAGCCCAACCCATTTTGCTGGCTGCCCTATCTAAAGCCCATTATTCTCCTTATGTCTATCTAGCCTATTGCCCATCACTCATCTCCATAAGCCCATTACTCATTTGATCTAGCCTTTTTGAAGTTGCTGGAGACTTGGTTGTTGCCATTCAAATCTAGGTTTGTTTCTCCCCTTTTTTCCTCACCCTCATCTTATCTCTTTTGGATACCTAGGGAGCCTCATCTTTATGAGATGCTTCGATGGTTATCTACATATATTGTGTTTTATGAGGGTGGTTTTCTGAACGGGCCAGAGAAAAGAGAGAGAGAGTGAGTGAGAGAGAGAGATAGTTGGAGAGGAGAAATCGAGTGACTGTTTGTGTTCATTCTCGGGTTGGGGTTATTTTCTTCTAATTTGGGCAGATTCGGGTTCGATCTAAGGCTGGTTTTGGGTTTTCCTTGAGACTGATTATTGGCTTTACCTTAGTGGGTTTTGTACTAATCGATCTGAGCCTTGAAGTCCCACCTTCATCTCCTCCATCGCCGGTATTGGAGTACAACAGGGAGTTCTTATGCTTTGAATTTTTCAGTTTGTTGTTTTTATTAACTCACTGTTTTAGTGCGTTTTTTCTTCGATCTAACTTGTGGGTTTGTGGATTTTGCTAGCGTTTACATTTATTTGGATGTGACTTGTGTAAAGGAACTGCCAGTTGAACATCTCAACAATCTTCAATTTATTAGTCTACGGGATTACAAAGAACTTAGGAGGATTGGAGAGATTGCGGGAGGTTCATGCTGATTTTACTACTATTAAGCAACCGCCATCCTTGATTATACACCTGAAGGAGCTTAGGATTTTGTCATTTATGGGATGCAAGGGACCAGTAACATCAACACCATGGAATTCACTACTCTCGTCATTTCTAATTGGGAAAGAACGTCAAGATCCCATAGGTTTTGAGCTACCTACTCTATCAAGCTTACGCTCTCTGTCTTCACTAGATCTCCGCGACTGCAACCTCTCAGTAGGATTTCTCCCAAATGACCTAGGCTCCTTATCCTCGTTGAAATTTTTATTCGTCAGTGGCACCAACATTATTAGTTTGCCAGCAAGCATAAAAGATCTTTATCAGCTTCGCTCTCTTGTATTGACGGATTGCAAGAAGCTTAAAACGTTGCCCTATCTCCCGACAAATATTGTGCGGATTGATGCAAGTTGATGCACATCATTAG
Source organism: Diospyros kaki (assembly GCA_036245055.1). Lineage (NCBI taxonomy): Eukaryota > Viridiplantae > Streptophyta > Magnoliopsida > Ericales > Ebenaceae > Diospyros > Diospyros kaki. The sequence continues at coordinate 42,020,927 of BSEG01000016.1, forward strand.
AGACATGGCTGGATCCAGCCATATTGCCTAGAGGGCTTCAGGTGGCCAGTTTAATTAATTGTCATACACTAGTAAAGAATAGGCCCAGCCTCCCCCTTGAACTTCTCAGAAATTATCTTAAAGGTACATCTCTCTCTCTCTCTCTCTCTCTCTCTCTCTCTCTCTCATGTCTTTATTTGTTGTAACAGAGTTTACAGAGTTTTGTTTATCCACCAGAATGCATTATTGTTGTTCCTGGAAGAAAGATTCCAAATGTTTCAGCAATTAAAATAATATGGGGCATTATGTTCGAATCCAACTGATGCCAGAGTGGTATCAAAGGCTCTGGGGTTTTGTTGTATGTGTTATTTTTGAAGCAAAGGCTCCTTCAATTGATGCCCAAGTCTGTGTAGAATGTTACACGATGTTGAAGGATGCTGGAGCTGTTCCACGAAAATCTACATTTGTAGCTTCCAATTTTCAACATAACTATGACTACCAGGCAGACGCACACAGGAGAACAGCCGAACTAAGAGACAGAGATGCTGCTGCCCAATGGAGGAACTCTCAATCTGAGCTATTAGATTCAGTAACTAAGTTGGAATTCATCAATGGTCCAATTTTCAACTGTACTTTAGGTTAACATTCATTATGGGGCTCGTGGACGGAAAGGAGGCTGGAATCCAAAGTACTCGATCATCCATGTTTCCAATGCTATACGAGGCTATTCCAGCCCTTGTGAATTTGTGAGTTATCTTGACAAGTGTTGTTATATTGATGAGTGTTATATCATTTGTTGTTTTTGAAGCAAAGGCTCCTTCAATTGATGCCCAAGTCTGTGCAGAATGTTACACGATTTTGAATGATGCTGTAGCTTCCAATTTTCATCATAACTATGACTACAAGGCAGACATACATAGGAGAATAGCCAAACTAAGAGACTGAGAGATGCTGCTGCCCAATGGAGGAACTCTCAATCTGAGCTATTAGATTCAGTAACTAAGTTGGAATTCATCAATGGTCCAATTTTCAACTGTACTTCAGGTTAACATTCATTACGGGGCTCGTGGACTGAAGGGAGGCTGGAATCCAATGCACTCGATCATCCATGTTTCCAATGCTATGCGAGTCTATTCCAGCCTTTGTGAAGTTGAGTTATATTGATGAGTGTTGTTATACCATTTGTTAAGTTATATTTAATACACTTTATTTTTAGATAAAATAGAATAATTATATAATTTTTTCAGCATTCTAAATTAATATTTAATTTCATAGAATAAATTTTAATAAAAAATTAAAATATAAATAAAATATTTATTTAATTATAATATAATTCATATTGTAATAAAAAAATTATTCTTCTTTTTTAAAAATATTTGATATATATATATATAGATGATTGAACATCAAGTAGATATTTGATGCCAAATGCAATACAAACAACAGTGCACTAGGCACCAGCCTAAGTGCGAGTACTGCCGTAGCAGCAACACTGGCCTACGGATATTTCATTTTGGAATGATTTTGAGTTGGATTAGATTAAAATAGTTGGTGTCTCAATAGACCATGGACTCCTCGTCTCGTCAAAATTTAAATATTCTTACTTTCTATATTTTCTTTTCATGTGAAAATGATTTTTTATAAAAAAATTTACACATAAATGCTATAATAATCATGAAATTAAGTAAATATATGTTATAATAACCATAATAAAATAGAGACTCGAGAACATGTGTGTAAAGGTTTCGCCCGGGGGGGTTGTTAAATGACGACGGTTGGAGTCAATTACTATTAGTTTGTCCAAAACCAATTGTATCCAATTATTGTTCTTGAGACTTGCTCGATTTACGAGCACAATATTTGATTTTTTGATGCATTATTTAATGATTAAGTCAGTCTTGATTTTAAAAGTAGAACAAAATAATTACGTGCAAATAATGACCTACTTGTCTCTTAAAATTCGTGTATTTATATAGCTGAATTTTGATATAAATATCCTAAAGCACGTGTTGGCTCTAAAAAGCTTAAAAATAGGGTATTTTTGCAATTTTTTCATAGCCACAATAGTTCTCATCATATAATTTATATTTTTAGTACACGTATTTGGTAATAGCAATCTAGGAAATATAATATATGCATGATTAAAAATTATATTTTCTTTTATGTATTTTTAGTGTATATTTATATTTCTAAAAAAGTATATTTAAATTTTCTTAGACAAAAATGAGTTTCTTAGTAGTTTAAGGGTTATGTTATATAAAAATGTAGTCATTTATGGATTTAGATAACTTTATTATTTGGGTTCTTCCAATTGAATAGTGTGCATTTTTTGGATATTAATACTCACACTATTCAATGTTAAAATTCACATTGGTTTATATAACATCTCGTATCGAGCGATAGAAAGGACCGGAACAACTTACCCTGATGGGTCTACACAAACTTCCCGGGGGGTCACCCATCCCTAGATTACCCCAGGTCAAGCACGCTTAACTTGGGAGTTCCTTGCCTACATTCAGCCCAAAAGGTATCCAGCTGGTGTTGTTTCCTTTCTTACACTATCCTCGATATATTCTAACTTCTCTGGACTCTCGGGGTATTACAGTTTAGATCACTTTATTATTGAGTTTCCATCTGATCGTTTTGTTTGAGATTATTGTTTTAATGTTAAAACTCACATTAGTTGAGTTTTATATTTGGATTATGCTTTACTTATGAATGAAATGGTTTGAAACCTATTCAATCTCTTGTACATTTCATAACATTTTTCTTATACCACTATTTACAAACTCAAATTATCAATATATTGTGTAGAATCACTAATTAGTTTTTCAAGAAACCAAAACTTTGTATAATTATCAAATTTGTCTTTAAAATTTTCTATGAAGTATAAAAGAATTTTATATGAAATATTTGTTCGTGATTGCTTCCATCTTTCTTTCTTATATATAAGAATTACATTAAAAGAAAATATTACAAAAGCATTGAAAGTTAGAATATATCTCGGGCTTCACAATAAAAAGAATCAACCTAAAAGATCTAAGAAATAAATAGTTGTATAGAACTCCTAACAGAAGAAAAAATACACATACATATACATGTGTCAAGAGAGATATTTAATTACATTGTCAAATATCTAATAAGCGAAAAGACATTTGCCCAAACCATAAATGCATAAATTGCAAAAGTCCCCTCAGGAATCGAACCATCGAAAAACGAAGAAAGCAACCTAAAACAGTAGAGATTACTTGCATCTTTTGCATAGAAGGAAGCAAAATTAATTTGGCAATGATAGTATGATTGAATGACCAGATCACTGAAAAGCAATATGGTTGGTTGGAAAAGATTTGGAAATTAATTAATTTTCAAATTCGTAATAATTAAATATATAAAAAGAAAAAACTGTCTTTAAAAAAAATAGGATTATAATTTTATTAATTAATCTATGGATATTTATGATTTCTATGTTTAGGTAATTGAATGCAATATTTTGAATGAAATTTGAATGAGGTTGACTTAGTAAGGGCGCAAAAGGTCAATCGGTTCCCAGCGAACGTGATGTGTCACTGCATTGACTGGCCCCACCTCACATTATATAACACGATACAATGAAAAATATAATATTTAGAGAAATATATCTATGTATTATTTTTTCGCTTAATTTTTGTCACCTCGTTTTCATTTTACTTTTGTAGGTATCTCCACTTGCACATTAAACTATTTTTCAGGACAATTTTATGTGGAAAAGACGAAACAAAGTCTTTTTGTGATTTTAATTTTAATAATTATATCTCAATTAACTCAATTAAATGTTATTTTATCTAATACTTGAAATTAATTTAAAAGATATATGTTATTGCTAACGTGACAAATCACCTATCATTTGAAAATATATACATGAATGGGAGCCATGAAGTACATATATGAGTGTGACCCAAACCCATATATATAATTTTATATTTTATTTTTTTAATATGTGCACTTCTTAGTTCCACTTATATATTTTTTTAAATAATGATAGCGTATGACATCAGTAATTACACACACCTCTCGAATTATTTTTTGATATTGAATAAAATTGCACTCAATTGAGATATTAATATCAAAATTGAAAAGTTTGGATAAATTTACAAATTCAATTAAAGGTTTAGTTTTTTTTCTCTATTTGCCCTTTAAATTTTAACACACTTAAATGTGATATAAATATTCTAAATTTGCTAATTTCAATGTACTAATGAAAAAAAGTATTTGTATCTTTTCATTATACATGAATTATTTTCCGCTATTTAATTTTTATCATATTTTTATATCTCTTGATACATCAAATAAATAAAAATAAATTTTATTTTTATTTTTAAATTTATCAAATATTACCCCTCTACAATTAGGGGTGAACATTCGATCAATTCAAAAATATTAAAATCGAATAAATTGAAATTGTATAAAAAATAGAATCAAACCGATTGAACAAAACAAAAAACTGAACAAATGTGAAAAAATCGAATCGATTGAAAAAACTAAATCCCCTCCAAAAAAACAAACAAATAAACAACTTAAAAAAAATCAAAAAGAAAGAAAAAATAAGCCTTTACTTAATTTAGTTGTCATTACATTGTCATGAACAAATCTCGCCGTCGTCACAGTTTGTCGACTTATCGTTTCTCTCTTGATTCTAGTAAAATTGTAAGAACACTTTTAAGATTTAGTAAAATTATAATAAATCCTTAGACATTTGAAAAATTACAATAATTACCTTTGCTATTAAAAAAACGTAAATGATCATTTTGCCTTTTTCTTATTCTCTCTTCTCACTCATCCTATCTGATTTTAAAAATAAAAAATAAAAACAAACAATTCTGTGGCTGGCAACCACTATTGTTGAAATCTATTCCAAGAGAGAGAAAGGATGAGCCCTTTTGAGTGTAAAACTATTTGAAATGGAGTTTTTTATGTTTTAATTGGAGATTCAGTCACTTAATAAAATAATTAAAAATATTTTCTATAACTTAATAGCCCTTTCGAGTGTAAACCCACTAGTTTATTTAACATCACTTGTGGGCTTACGACATGGCGTATGAATTATTATTGTCAAAATATAGAATATGAAGTGAAAATTAGAGTCAATATAAGAAATAATCTCAAGAAAAATAAGGAAAATGTGATGAGAACACGATGTAAATCTTATTAAAAAAAAGAAACTTTGCAATCCCCAGGAGTTTAATGAACGTTTTGATAAATCATGCATAGTTAAGTAATTCTTAAACATAAAATAAAATTTAATTTTTAACTTATAGTTTTTCTTCCAAACTAATTTAACTTAATAAGTTGTAGTTTGTGATTTTTTTAAAAGAAACTGATTTTTACAAATCTAGAGGACTTAAAGAATTTTTTATTTAATTATTATTATTATTATTCACTTTTTATACAACTAACATTGTTTAAAGTAGTATGATATGATTTTTGAGTTAATTTGAGTCAAGAGGGAACCATTAATTTAATTAACGAATTCAAAAATCATCAATTTTTACAAAACAAAACAACCCCCGCCAAATATATAGGCATCTTTTGCTAAGGGTTGGTAGAGAAAAACCATATATTGGGCTCATGGGCCAAGGGTTGGCGATTGACTCTCAATTTTGTGATTGCTTGACCAGATTTGAGTTCATCATGATGAATCTAGATTCATTACAGAGAGAGAGAGAGAGAGAGAGAAATGATGTACACAAATAGTCCATGTAGAGAGACAAATGATGTACACAAATAGTCCATGTAGATAGAAAAAAAAAGTAATAAGAAGAATAAGAATAATAATAAGATGAAATTAGAGAGATAAAGAAGAATAAGAAGAAAATGTTAGGAAGAGAAAAGAAGAAAAGTAAGAAAATATTAAGGAGAAAGAAAAAAAAGAAACTAGAGAGAGAGAGAGTGAAACCTTTGATCTAGAATTTAGATTTGAGTTTGAAGAAGAGAAAGAGAAAAAAAAGAGAAAGAAATGAAAAAGAAGAAGAAATCGGAGAGGCATAATGAAATCCTTTATCTCGAACGCATGTATGGGTCCAAAAAAAAAAAGAAAGAGAAAGGGAGAGAGAGAAAGAAAAAAAAAAGAGAAAGAAGAGAAGGAGAGAGTGAGAGAGAATAAAAGAGAAAAAGAAGAAAGAAAATGCATTTACTTTCATTGTCGCTACTATTGTCATGAGCAAACCTCGTCGTCATTATTGTTTGTAGTCAATGTCGTTTCTCTCTTGATTCTACTCATTATCATTGTTGTCAAGATACAACAATGAATTTAGTTGTTGAGAAACGTCGTTATTAAGTCGTTTGAGTTTGTAAGGGAAAAAATTATCAAAGGGCTCGGGAAGGTTCCTGCGCAAATACTCCAATGCTTAAATCAGACACTGAGAATAATAAAAGTTGTAGAGCAGTATTTGTTCCAGTATCAGAGACATACCTTTTCTAAAATGAATACCAACCTATTTATAGAAAAGCATGGAATGATCTAAATTGTCTCAAGATTAGGATTCTTGTAGATAACACTTATGTTAATTAATCTTAATTTGATTGAGACTAAAATCGTTACAGATGATATCTATTTTTTATAGATGATGTTTATTTGGCCTTTTTTGGAGATGAATTTTCTTATGAATGATTGTCTATCATTTTCCTATAAGAATTTTTAATTGTCAGAATTATCAAATTTACAAGTTATGTGGGACCCTCTCTTATTCGAAAAATATTTAAGCGGCGCACTGGATTTATCGTGGGCTTTGGTGGGACCTCGTGCTAAGGCCATAACTAAGGCTGCGGTCCAAGGTACGGCAATGGGCCGAGGGACGGCCATGGGCCGGGACATGCCTCCACGGCTGCTGGCTTGGCATGGCCTTAGGCTGTGGGCCGTGGCAAGGCCATGAGCCTTTTACTTGGACACAATGTTTGAGGCATACATTTTTCTCTTTTTTTATTAATAATTAATTTTTTTCTCCTATTTTGTTATGATGTATCAATCATCATTCAGTCAGTGTAGATAGATGGAGAAAACAATAGAGGAGATATAAAAGAGATGGAAATGATAAGAATAAATTTAAATATAGGGATATTTTAGTTTTTTTTATAAAATTTAATGATAGCTAATTAACAACATTGGAGAAATTGTAACACAACATTAAATTCTAGGTATTCTTTTATATTTTTTCAAATGCAAAAAATATTTTTTACAATTATTCTAAATCTTAAAAATTGATCACGTGTAATTCTCCCTTCTTGGTCCTGTAGAGTAATTGTATATAAAATATATACATATCTATTTTATATTCTAAGTTCATTATGTTTTTAATAAAAAAGTAGAGTTTTGATGAGGTGAGTTTTCAAATTTAAAAAACTCAACAACAAGGATTAAATTTAATAATCTACTGACAAAAAGTGATATATTTAATTTATATATTTTTTAAAATTACATAAAAATTAATATATAATTAGAACTTAAAATTGTAATTTAACTTAGATAAATAGGTTTCCTTATATCAGTTTGTAAACATGGAAAGAATTTATCGTTCAAGATTGATGATTTAACACATTTGAAAACAAAAATAATCCAATGATCCATCAGCAATGATACAGTCCAAAAAACATAAGCTCTGTTCAAAAAGAATCAACCAAAAAATCAAACCAAAAAAGAATAAGAAATAAAAAACAAGAAGAAACTAAATAAATTCACCTCAGAACCCAAATGCCTGACCTTCCTTATCTTCTCTAAAGCAACAAGAAGAGCCATCCTCTTAGTCTTACCCAACTACTATTATACAAAGGAATACAAAGAGAGATTAAAACAAACAGTAATGCCATACACAAAAAAAACAACAAATTGTAGAGAAATTTGGAGGAGATTTTCCCAAGAGATTCCTTGCGTGTTTCCAGGTGGTGGTGGGGGGGGGGGGGGGGGGGGGAGGGCTTAGCATTTTCTCTGGACGGGACGGCCTTGTCTCTAGCCGTAACTTGTCCTTCATTCTCACCATAATTTATTTATTTAAATTATTTTATTCTCTCGTGGCTTTTATAATATTTTCCCGTGGGTAAGAGAACATGTTTAATATACTTTTCCTCCTCATTTGCAATAATACCGCCATTGGCAAAGAAACCACAATGGCTTCCACCATGTTTTATTTATATATTTCCTTTTGGCCTCTGTTGCTTGGCATAGACGAAGAAGCCAGCACCCAATTATCATAATATGACTGCATTATTCCCCGCAATTTTTCGTGTATTGATGTTATTATTATTTTTTTTTTTGAATCTGCAACTTATTTAAATCCATTATGGGAAACATAAAAAAATTGTGGAAAAATTAAATCCATTATTGGAAAACTCTTGCATTGCCAACTGTTGTCGTGCATTGATGTTGTATTTTTTTTGAAACTACACCTTATTTAAATCAATTATAGGAAACCAAAATAAATTATGGAAAATTAAATCTATTATCATAGGACGATTGCATTATTGTTCTCTCTTGGAATTCTGATTACTCATCAATTGGAGATGGCTCATTAAATTCTTGATAATAAATGCCTATCTGTATATAGTGAAATAATTAATTTATTAATAAATTCTAATTACAAATAATGAATTTATTTTTTTTGAAAAATGTGTATTTTTTTTTTCAAATTATCAATTTTTAAAATTATTCTTTTTACCAAGAATCATAGAAAAAAGAAACATGATAAAACACACCCGAGCAGTACATTAAATTTTATTGAAATTTTGATTACTCATTACCCATTTTCACTACATTTTTATACATTGAAAACTGACTTCTCATCAGCTGGAGTTGGAGAATTAAATTACCGTAATAAATGCCTATTGATATGTTTCTACTGAATCAAAATTATGGCTTCACCTTAGTTTTCAGATAACACAACAAATAGGGATTTTTTTGTCTATTTTTGAACAAATTATAGAAAAATTATATTTCCAACTATTTTGATTTGATTTAGGTTTTAAATATAAAAAATAAGTGAGGATATGTTATTACAAAGGACATACCAATAGGGTTCGAACGAGCCTTGCAGGCCATAGAGGCTCACGCTCATTTGTTTAGAATTTTGTAAATTAATTTAAATAATGTTTAGAATGAAATTTGGAGGAGATTCCTTGGATGTTTCCAGATGGGGTGGGGGTGAGCTTAGCATTTTCTATGGAGGGGACGGCCTCGTCTCTATATAACTCGTAACTTTGTCCTTCATTCTCACCATAATTTATTTATTTAAATTATTTTATTCTCTCGTGGCTTTTATAATATTTCCCCGTGGGTAAGAGAACATGTTTAATATACTTTTCCTCCTCATTTGCAATAATACCGCCATTGGCAAAGAAACAACAATGGCTTCCACCATGTTTTATTTATATATTTCCTTTTGGCCTATGTTGCTTGGCATAGACGAAGAAGCCAGCACCCAATTGCAGATCAACAACTTGTATTTATTTCCAATGGCCTTTCATTGTTAAAATATATGTAGCTACTTTTAACTAAAGAAATATATATATAAATATTAAAAATATTGTTAGATATATAAAATTGCAGAATTTCAAAGGGCGGTGGGTGGGTGGGAGGTGGAAATTGGCAGGGAATTCCTTAAAGGTGGGTAGGTAGTTTACCACATTTACATTGCAACATCAGTATTTCGTCCTCAAATTTATACCCTTTCACCAATTTTTTAGTATTTTTATTAATTATTATTATTTAAAATATTTAAATTAAAAATATTATTAGTTATGAAACTCATAATAAAAAGAATATTGCTGTTTATTATCTCTTAGTAGTAGAAGAATTCCAAAATATTATTTACAAGTTTTTAAATGTTATAAATTTAATTTTTATCTCTAATGTGGCTTACATAGTTTTACGATCATGATTGGAGTTAATAATCTTTAATGTAGTTTTGGATTTGAAGAAAAGAATTAGAAAATAAGAAGAGAGAAATGAAAAAAAAAAAGAAGAATAAATTGAAGAAAGAGAGACTGAATGAAACTCTTTAATTATCTAAAACCCATGTTTGGATTCAAAAAATGCAGTGGGGAGCTGCTGGTTTGTGTAAATGATGACCTACTTGGTACTAAAGATAAAGTGAAGTAATTATATGTAACTGATGATTTACTTATCTTTTAAAATTATTGTATTTAATTACATGTCTATGCACGTATCTTGACCAAATTTTGTAACTTCCAATTATAAAATAATAAATTTGTGACTTACCCCATTCACATTGCAACATCAATTTTTCGTCCTCATATTCATACGTCTTTTTGATTGAAATTTTGAGAAAATATTTTAATAAAATTTTATTAAAATATTCATTTAAGTTTATTAAAATATTTATAAACTTAATTCAAATATTTTAACAAAATTTCGAGGAGATAGGCCATGCTGCTAGTCTACAGCGCACATTGCACTTAAACGTACGGACCACGCGGATTGGGCCCACCACCACCCAATTGCAAGGCGAAGCATCTCTCCCAATCCCTTCTGGGTCTCTTCTTAAATGAAATTTCGAGGAGATTTCCATACTCCACAACGCGGTCGGACCTCACGAACTTCCACCATGTTCTATATATTTTCTTTCGGCCTCTGCTGCTTGGCATAGACGAAGAAGCCAGTTTGTTTTCTGAGCAGATCAACAATTAATGGCCTCCACCAGCACCCAATTTCAGCAGGACGGACCTTCTCTCCCTTCTGGGTCTAGTTCCTGGAAATACGATGTTTTTTTGAGCTTCAGAGGCGCAGACACCCGCAACGGCTTCGTCGATCATCTCTATTCGGCTCTGCATGAGAAGGTCATTTTCACGTTCAAGGATGACCCGATGCTCGAGAGAGGTGAATCGATTTCTCCGGCACTCCTGAAAGCCATCGAAGAGTCGAGGTTTGCCGTGGTAGTTTTCTCCGAGAACTACGCTTCTTCCAAGTGGTGCTTGGAGGAACTCGTTAAGATCCTCGAGTGCCAGAAGAAGAGGGCACTCACCATTTTGCCAGTATTTTATAAAATAGATCCCTCAGATTTACGGAACCAAAGGGGGAGCGTTGGAGAAGCATTCGCCCAACACGAGCGAGTTTCTACCGAAGAAGAGGAGAAGCAGAAGGTGCAGAGATGGAGGAATGCTCTAACGGAAGTGGCCAACAGTTCTGGGTGGCATTTAGAAACATACGGGTAACAACAATTATACCTCTCAACAAGTGAAAATAATTTTTTAAATATTAATTAACTCTGTATTTGTATAATTCATTGTTAAAATATGTCATCGTGTTTAATTTCTTGTTAAAATAGTTAAATTTTAATTCAAAAATTGTCAAAATAGTTATATTATATTTAATGAATTTAGCTTAATACATACCATATTGGATTTGGTAATATCTAAGTGAAATTCAATTATAAATGGATCTTTTGCATTTGGCCCCTATTAGATCTAGATGGAATCTAAATACCAGGTGGTTGTTATTGAGGCTTCAATGTTTGGCCTCTATTCCCCAACAGAGGAGTCCCTTCCCTTCTGATTTAGCATTTTTAATTTGACAGTTCTTTCGTAATTGTACGTAGTTGGACTTTTCATGGATATTAATATTCAATATTAATTCATTATAACATGTTGCTTCTGCTGCACTTATCTCGCGTTAAATAAAGAAAAACTAAAAATAAAAGTAAAATTGAACCAAAAGAATTGGATTATGTCTAGGTACATACTTTCTCAATCAATATATTTCTGGGTCACCTAGCTCCGATGCCTCCGTTTAAATTTTGATGAAAATATAATCAAATATTTTGTGGTTACTGGCATTATATTATGATTGAGAATATCTTAACTATAATCTGTCTTTGAGTTCTTTAACTCATCTAATGGACAGGCTTGAAGCAGAGCTTGTCCGAAAGATTGCTGTTGATATTCTAAATAGACTGGGATATAATAGTTCAAGCATTCTTGAAGGTTTTGTTGGATTGCGTCCTCGTGTAGAAGAAGTGATGTCACTATTAGAAATGGGATTGGATTTGGATGACCCACGTATAGTAGGGATATGTGGAATGGGAGGCATAGGAAAGACTACTATTGCCAAGGCTATCTATCACCAAATTCGTTCTCAGTTTGTTGGTAGATCCTACCTTGCAAATGTCAGAGAAACTTGTGAGAAACATGGTTTGGAGTCATTACAAAAATCTCTTCTTGATGATATCCGCTCGGTCTCAAACAGTGATATAAAAATAAGAGATAGTGATTGGCTTGGATTTATAAGGAACGCGGTAGGGAATAAGAGGGTTCTTGTAGTCCTGGATGATGTAGACCATTCAGATCAGCTAGATGCCCTCGTTGGTAGACTTGATTGGTTTGGTCGAGGAAGCAGAATTATAATAACGACCAGAAACAGTCATTTACTTGCCAGATATGGTCCAAGAAGTCATGTCTACAATGTTGAGGGACTAAATGGTGAGGAAGCTTTTAAGCTATTTTGTTGTAAAGCATTTTGGAACAACCAACCAACGCTAGGTTTTGAGTATCACATAAAAAGTGCAGTTAATTACGCCAAAGGAGTTCCACTGGCTCTTAAAGTTTTAGGCCGTTTTCTAATTGGCAGAGAGGTAAACGAATGGCAGAGTGCAATCCATAGATTGGGACAAGAGCCTAATCCAGATATTCAGAAAGTGCTCAAATTAAGCTATGACGGATTGGGGCGTGAGGAGAAGAAAATTTTCCTCGACATTGCCTGCTTCTTTAAATTATATAGCATGGAGTACTCCACAGTTGTGAATATGCTGAATGCTTGTGGTTTCCACGCAAATATTGGAATTAGTGTTCTGAAAGACAAGGCACTTGTAACGATAAGAGGCAATACGATAGGTATGCATGATCTGATACAAGAAATGGGAAAACATATTGTTAATGAAGAATCCCCAGATGAGCCCGGTGAAAGAAGTAGGTTGTGGAAGTACGAAGACATCTACCACACTCTCACAAAAAACACCGTAAGTGCAAATGCTTTCATTTGAGAATGTGTTGAGTTTGTCAATTATCTTCTCATCTAAGAGCCTAGGTTTGTCCAGTGAAAGGTATCTTTATTTTTTATATTTTTGTTTTTTCTCTCAACAATATCTTCTCATCCATGCTTGATCAGACTTCATTATGTAATTGGACCAACAAAATCTTTGCCTGTTAAATTATGAATCATCATATCATCACAAAACTTAAACTAGTACATAGAAATATATATCTTAAACTCAGTGTTCTAAAAGGCGCTAGGCGCTAGTCGGGCGCTCGACTGGGGCCTAGCGCCTAGGGCGCCTAGGCGGGGCCTAGGCGGGGCCTAGGCGGAGCCTAGAAAAACTGCTATTTTTCTTTTGTTTTTAAAATTTTGTGATGTAATTTGACGTAAATCAAAGTTAAAAAGCATTGATAATGCAATATAAACCAAAAATACAACAATAATGAAATGACAAGTGAAATATAGCATTAAGCATGAGAAAACAAATTGTTATAGATCAGTTCTAGGTTCAATAAGATAAAAGCGACAATAATGTAACATAAACCATACTTGAAGAATTTAAGTATCTAACTATCTAATTAGACTTCTTCCTCTCCATATTCTTCTAATACATGAATAATTAGACTTCTTCCTGTAAAATAATCAAATAATTCAAATTAAGACAATAAAATAACAAAATAATTTATGTTTTACAATATAATAAAAACAGAAATATAAACAATAATAAAAACATCAATATACTTTCAAATTTTTTAGAAATATTATAGGATATATATAATTAATAATAAAAACTAAATATAAATCTAATAATTACATATAAATAGAAAAGAAAAATGAAATAAAATAAAAAATTAAAAACATAAAAACGAAATCGCACAATAGCAGCAAACACAAAACAGAGAGAGAGAGAGAGAGAGGGGTTACGAGTGGGCTGGAGTCGCTGGACAGAGATGGAGCTTGCCGCGGCGGAGATGGAGCTCGACGGCGAGGACGAGGGCGGAGGCGACGATGCTGAGGCAAGGAGGAAGCGGAGGACGCGACAGAGAAGAGGCCGGTGACGATGAAGCTTGGCGGCGAGGATGGAGCTGGACGCAGCGACGACGGTGAGCTACTGGCGGCCGATGAAGCTTGGCGACGTTGAGGTGAGAAGAGAGTGAAGAGGGCGAGACGCTAACAGCAACAGGTTTCATTTTTGATTTAGCAAAAAAGCCCTAAAAATTGATATTTAAACCGAGAAAAACCCCTAGGCGCTCTGGCCGACTTGGCGCCGCCTGGGCGCCTAGGCGCCCAAGCCGGCCGATTACTCGGGCCGGCGCCTAGGAGGCCCGACTAGGGCAATTTCGGGGCGGCCGCTGGCCGCCTAGCGCCTAGGCGGCGCCTAGGCGGGCGCCTAGCCCGATTTTTAGAACACTGCTTAAACTTGTATCATACTATTTTTTGCTCCCAATAGAATGGAATATATTTAAATAGATTATTTTGCACAGCATTCACTTTGTTTGTTTAAGGATAAAAGTTGCGTTTCCCTTTTGTCAAGATTCGATTTCTTATTTTTTTGCTTGTTTGTTAGGGGACAGAAGCAGTGGAGACCATATTTTTGGAATCTTATAGAATAAATGGGATATCCTTGAGGCCTGATACATTTTCAAAGATGAACAAATTGCGACTGCTCCGGCTTAGTAATGTTCAGCATCTTAATGGTCTTGACTACCTCTCCAATGATTTACGCCTCCTTGGTTGGCGTGGATACCCTTTAAAATATCTGCCGTCAAATTTTCAACCGGACAATCTTATCACACTAGAAATGTCATATAGCAACCTGGAACAACCTTGGAATGAAATAATGGTATGAATAAAATAAATCTTATAGCTTTTTTTTTTTTTTTTTACTATATATGCTTGCATTATTGAAATCCTGTTGATCCTAATAAACTTTGTGTGTTGATATCTATGACAGTGCCTAGATAAGTTGAAATACATTGACCTCAGTTTTTCACCGTACATAACCAAGAAGCTAGATTTTACACAAATAACAAATCTTAAGCAACTGAATCTTGAAGGTTGTACAAACATTGTTGAGATCTCATCCACTGAAGCCATCAAAGGGCTTACGGTCTTAAATTTGAAGGGCTTGAATCATCTTAGAGTTCTTCCTGCGGGCTGTTGGCTTAAATCCCTTGAAGAACTTTATCTTTCTGGTTGCTCAAAACTCAAAAATGTTTCTGACGTCTTAGCGTCTACGGAATGCTTAACTTCGCTTGAGTTAGATGGGACTTGTGTAATGGAACTGTCAGTTGAACATCTCAGCAATCTTATATTTATTAGTCTGAAGGATTGCAAAGAACTTACAAGTCTTCTCATTTGTGGGTTGAAACTTCTTATAACTTTGGATGTTTCTGGCTGCTCAAAACTTAGCGAGTTGCCCGAGAACATAGGAGGATTGGAGAGTTTGTGCTATCTTTGGGCTGATTGTACTGCCATTAAGCAACTGCCATCCTCGATTATACAGTTGAAGAACCTTGGGACTTTGTGGTTAAGGAAATCCACGGGACCAATAACATCAACACCCGATGACCTAGGCTCCTTATCCTCGTTGCATTCTTTAGACCTTAGTGGTAGCAGCATTATTAGTTTGCCAGCAAGCATCAGAGATCTATACCAGCTTACCGATCTTCTATTGGTGGATTGCAAGAAGCTTAAAACGTTGCCTTATCTCCCGACAAATATCATGTACATTAATGCAGGTGGATGCACATCATTAGAAACATTCCCGGATCCGGCCATATTGCCTAGAAAGCTTGGGTGTGCCAATTTTAGTAATTGTCATACACTAATAAAGAATAGGCCCAGCCTCCCCCTTGAACTTGTCAGAAATTCTCTTAAGGTACATCTCTCTCTCTCTCTCTCTCTCTATAGATCTGATGTCTTTATTCGTTGTAGCCGGTTGTTCCTACTGACAGAGGCTTTTGTATTTGTTGTAGCCGGTTGTTCCTACTGACACAGGCTTTTGTATTATTGGTCCTGGAAGAGAGATTCCAAAGTGTTTCACCAATCAAAGTAATATGGGGCATTATGTTCGAATCCAGTTGATGCCAGATTGGTATCAAAGGCTC
Organism: Diospyros kaki; assembly: GCA_036245055.1. NCBI lineage: Eukaryota > Viridiplantae > Streptophyta > Magnoliopsida > Ericales > Ebenaceae > Diospyros > Diospyros kaki. The sequence goes on from BSEG01000016.1 coordinate 42,037,028, forward strand.
AGGGATTTTGTTGTATGTGTTGTTCTTGAAGCAAAGGCTCCTTCAATTGTTGGAGAAAAGGCTTGTTATGGCAGGGCGACATGCGATTTGAGGTGTTACGTGATGTGGAATGATGATGAGGTCTCTCGCATGACATTCGGCATGTCCTTTTACGAATTGCAGACGTATTACTTACGTTTGCATTACATTCATATTAAAGAAGACTTTGGACGCTATTTGAGTAAAATTAGGGGGAAGGTGGAGGTGAATGATCTGAAAAAGAATGAGATCATCTTTTATTTTAGAATTGAAGAATGGTCTCGAGACCCTAAAGTGATTGCCCTAGTAAAATGCGCTGTTCATGCGGTATATGAGAATGATGAAGAATGGCCAGATCCACATTCAACTATCCAAGAAAGCGACTGTGATGTTGAGTACGGGTCAATTGAACGGACGCAAGGTGTTGTATTGAGAAAGAGAAGTTGTCATGACCATGACTACAAGGCAGACGCAAGAGAGCAATCGAACCCTAAGAGATTGAGAGAGGATGTTGTCCAAGGGAGGGACTCTCAGTCTGAGTTATTAGAAGAAATTTCAATTGAAAATATAATAAATTCAAAACCTTGGTGGGGTGGGAAAGGATATAATTTTTATTTCTAGGTAGAAATTCAATATGGTATTTGGTGGATTGATGGGAGGTTGGAAGTCGAACTACCTATTTGTATATATGTTTTCAAACCTTTATGAGGTCATTTTGGCTTTTATGAGTTTGTGAGTTATATTGATTTGAGTGTTGTTATATCATTTTGTAAGTTTTATTTAATACACTTTATTTTCAAATAAAATATAATAATTGTACAATCTTAATTGAACTATTATGAGAATAAAATTGAACTATATGCCAGATCGATTGAGATTAAAATTGATATTAATTTTAAAATACGAAGACTAAATTAAAATAAATATCAAAATAAAATAAAATTACAAAATGATCATAAATTTAGGATAAACCAAGCAATTAACTCTACTAAGTAATACTACTGCTTGTCATTGCTACAATGTGCAACCAAAACTTTCAATATCATTTACTTATCTTTGAAAAAAAGATTCAATTAAATTGGGTTGATTTTAATCAGAATCTTCTTATTTTATTTTTGTTAATGGATTAACAAAAATATGATGGTAATTTATAAGTTTATGTATTTATCTGTATTAATATCTATATAAGTTTAATGTAATTAATTTAAATATTTTAAATGAAATTTCGAGGAGGTTTCCATCGCTGCTAATTCACAGCGCACATTGCACGCAAACGTAATAGAAGCGGAAGGGCAGGGCGGTTGGACCTCGCGGACTGGGCCCACCGTGTTCATACTTTCATGGTACATTCACTGAATTGGTATCGTCCCTTTTTGAAATTTGGAGGAGATAAGCCATGCTGCTCGCTCGTCCACAGCGCACATTGCACGCGGACGTATTGGAACCGCAAGGGTCCACAGCGCACATTCACTGAATTGGTGTTGTCCTTTTGGCCAGTGGCAGAATTTGAAAAGGGCTTTATTTACCTGTATCAATATCCATACACTTATTATAATTAATTTAAATATTTTAAATGAAATTTCGAGAGAATTTCCACAAGAGAAGAGTTCATCGCTGCTAGTCAAGAACGCACATTGTACGCAACCATAATATTTTAAAGGCTTTTGCTAGGCTGCTTGTGACTACAATGTGCAACCAAAATTTTCAATATCGTTTACTTATTTTGGATAATAGATTCAACCAAATTGGGTTGATTTTAATCAAATTGTTCTTGTTTTATTTTTGCTATGATTGATTTGATATTAAGTCTAAAATTATAAACTCTTGATTGAATTGGGCTTAAATTTTAATTAAACTCAAAATAAGCTAATTCACGAACATCTTTAATGATTTTATCATCTTCTTACATACAATCCTTGTTATCTTAAATTTTTTTAAATCTTGAACGATGTATTCTGAGTCATCCAAGTCAAAATTGAGCAACGGGTATTGCTTTTCTCATACATCTTTCCACTGATAGAGAAATCAATTTGGGTATAATTGCATTGAATGGGATTGGATAGATTAAATTCAGGTAAGACCCAACCAATAATTGAAATGAAATAGAAAAGGGTAATAAATTAATTATATTTATTGTTAATTTTAAATAAAATTATTATTAATTATTTTTTATATATGAGCAAACTGTTATTAATTCTTTGGATAAAATTATTTTAAATTATTAAATTTTATGAAAATACTATTATTTGTTTATAATATAAATAAATCTATTATTAATTCTATGTATATCTCTGTGAGATTTTTTTTTTTTGTGTGTAGATATAGCTATACTCGTGAGGGTGGGCCTGGTTTATGTTTGTCCTTCCATTCATTGCAGAAGGCAATGCTTTGCAAATTGACATCTCCCACAAATTGAAGACCCGTCTACACGTCTTCACGGGCATTGGCTAAATTTTGTGGTTTCCTGTTGTAATACAATAATTATATCCCCATCTTTCATCCTCAAATTTATACGTCTTTTTAAATGAAATTTTGAGGAGATATTTTAATGAAATTTTATTAAAATATTCATTAAGTTTATTAAAATATTTATAAACTTAATTTAAATATTTTAATGAAATAATTTAATAAATATATAATACATGATATACATTAAGTCTATTAACGGTGAGTTGTTGTTTGGTATAAAGAATATATTTTTGTAATTTATAAGTTTATCTATTTACCTTGTATTAATAATATCTATAAATTTAATGTAATTAATTCAAATATTTTAATGATTTTTCGAAGAGATTTCTACAGTACAAGGGGCCATGATGCTACTAGTCCATAGCCCAGCGCACATTGCACGCAACGTATTGGAACCGCAAGGGCAGGGACCACCGCCACCACAACGCGGTCGGACCACGCGGACTGGGCCCACCACCACCCAATTACAGGACGAAGCTTCTCTCACTCTCCCAGTCCCTTCTGGGTCTCTTCTTGAATGAAATTTCGAGGAGATTTCCATAGTCCACGACGCGGTCGGACCTCACGAACTCCCACCATGTTTTATATATTTTCTTTCGGCCTCTGTTGCTTGGCATGGACGAAGAAGTCAGTTTGTTTTCCATAGTCCACAAGACCTCACGGACTTCCACCATGTTTTATATATTTCTTTTTGGCCTCTGTTGCTTCGCATTGGCCTCTGTTGCTTGGCATAGACGAAGAAGCCAGTTTGTTTTCACCAGCACCCAATTGCAGCAGGACGGAGCTTCTCTCCCTTCTGGGTCTAGTTCCTGGAAATATGACGTCTTTTTGAGCTTTAGAGGCACAGACACCCGCAACGGCTTCGTCGACCATCTCTATTCGGCTCTGCATCAGAAGGTCATTTTCACGTTCAAGGATGACCAGAGGCTCGAGAAAGGTGACTCAATTTCTCCGGCGCTCCTGAAAGCCATCGAAGAGTCGAGGTTTGCCATGGTTGTTTTCTCCGAGAACTACGCTTCTTCCAAGTGGTGCTTGGAGGAACTCGTTAAGATCCTCGAGTGCCAGAAGAAGAGGGCACTCACTGTTTTGCCAGTATTTTATAAAGTAGATCCCTCGAATTTACGGAAACAAAGAGGGAGCGTTGGAGAAGCATTCGCCCAACACGAGCGAGATTCCAGCAAAGAGAAGGTGCAGAGATGGAGGAATGCTCTAACGGAAGCGGCCAACAGTTCTGGGTGGCATTCAGAAACATATGGGTAACAACAACTACCTCTCAACAAGTCAAAATAATTTTTTAAATATTAATTAACTCTGTATTTGTATAATTCATTATTAAAATATGTCATCGTGTTTAATTCCTTGTTAAAATAGTTAAATTTTAATTGAAAAATTGTCAAAAGAGTTATATTATATTTAATGAATTTAGCTTAATATATACCATATTGGATTTGGTAATATCTAAGTGAAATTCAATTATAAATAGATCTTTTGCTTATGGCCCCTATTAGATCTAAATACTAGGTGGTTGTTATTGAGGCTTCAATGTTTGGCCTCAATTCCCCAACAAAGGAGTCCCTTCCCTTTTGATTTAGCATTTTAATTTGATAGTACTTTCGTAATTGCAGGTAGTTGGGCTTTTCATGGATATTAATATTCAATATTAATTCATTATAATGTGTTACTTTTGTTACAATTATCTCGCGTTAAAGAAAGAAAACTAAAAATAAAAGTAAAATTGAACCAAAAGAATTGGATTATGTCTCAATCAATATGTTTTTGAGTCACCTAGCTCCGATGCCTCCGTGTAAATTTTGATGAAAATATAATCATATATTTTGTGTTTACTGGCATTATATTATGATTGAGAATTTCTTAATATGATATGTCTTTGAGTCCTTAAACTCATCTAATGGACAGGCCTGAAGCAAAGCTTGCCCAAGACATTGCCATTGATATTCTAAATAGATTGGGATATAATGGTTCAAGCGTTCTTAAAGATGTTGTTGGATTGCATCCTCGTATAGCAGAAGTGATGTCACTATTAGAAATGGGGTTGGATTTGGATGATCCACGTATAATAGGGATATGTGGAATGGGTGGTATAGGAAAGACTACTATTGCCAAGGCTGTCTATCACCAAATTCGTTCTCAATTTGTTGGCAGCTGCTACCTTGCAAATGTTAGAGAAACTTGTGAGAAACATGGTTTGGAGTCATTGCAAAAATCTCTTCTTGTTGATATCCGCTCAGTCTCAAACAGTGATATAAAAATAAGAGATATTGATTGGCTTGGGTCAATAAGGAACGCGGTAGGGAATATGAGGGTTCTTGTAGTCCTGGATGATGTAGACCATTCAGATCAGCTGGATGCCCTCATTGGTACACTTGATTCGTTTGGTCCACAAAGCAGAATTATAATAACGACCAGAAACAGTCACTTACTTGCCAGATATGGTCCAAGAAGTCATGTCTACAATGTTGAGGGACTAAATTATAAGGAAGCTTCTAAGCTATTTTGTTGTAAAGCATTTTGGAACAACCAGCCAACGCCAGGTTTTGAGGATCTCATAAAAAGTGCAGTTTATTACGCCGATGGAGTTCCACTGGCTCTTAAAGTTTTAGGTTGTTTTCTAATTGGCAAAGAGGTAAACGAATGGCAGAGTGCAATCCGTAGATTGAGACAACAGCCTCATCCAGATATTCAGAAAGTGCTTAGATTAAGCTATGATGAATTGGTAGATCAGGACAAACAAATTTTCCTCGACATTGCCTGCTTCTTTAAATGGTATAGCATGGAGTACTCCACAGTTGTGAATATGCTGGATGCTTGTGGTTTCCACGCGAAAATTGGAATAAGTCTTCTTAAAGACAGGTCACTTGTAACGATAAGTAAAAATACGATAGATATGCATGATCTGATACTAGAAATGGGATGGCATATTGTTAATGAAGAATCCCCAAAGGAGCCCGGTGGAAGAAGCAGGTTGTGGAAGTACGAAGACATCTACCACACACTCACAAAAAACACCGTAAGTGCAAATGCTTTCATTTGAGAATGTGTTGAATTTGTCAATTATCTTCTCATCTAAGAGCCTAGTTTTGTCCAGTGAGAGGTATCTTTATTTTTTATATTTTTGTTTTTACTCAAACAATATCTTTTCATCCATGCTTGGTCAAACTTCATTATGTAATTGGACCAACAAAATCTTTGCCTGTTAAATTATGAATCATCATGTTATCACGAAACTTAAACTAGTACATAGAAATATATATCTTGAACTTGTATAATATTATTTTTTGCTCTTGATAGAATGGAACATATTTAAATAGTTTATTTTGCACGACATTCACTTTGTTTAAGGATGAAAGCTGCATTTCCCTTTCGTTAAGATTCGGTTTCTTATTTTTACTGCTTGTTTGTTAGGGGACAAAAGCAGTGGAGACCATAGTTTTGAATTCTCGTGAAATAAAAGAGATATCCTTGAGTCCTAATGCGTTTTCAAAGATGAGCAAATTGCGACTGCTCAAGCTTAGTAATGTTCAGCTTCCTAACGGTCTCGACTTCCTCTCCAATGATTTACGCCTTCTTGATTGGCATGGATACCCTTTAAAATACCTGCCATCAAATTTTCAACCGGATAGCCTTGTCACAGTAAAACTGTTGCATAGCTGCTTGGAACTTTGGATTGGAAGAATGGTATGAGTAAAATAAATCATATTAAATTTTTTTTACTATATATGCTTGTATTATTGAAATTTTATTTATCCTAAAAAACTATGTCTATTGATATCAATGACAGTGTCTAGACAAGTTGAAATACGTGGACTTCAGTTATTCACCGTGCATAACTAAGAATATAGATTTTACAGAGGCAGCAAATCTTACGAAATTGATTCTCGAAGGTTGTACGAACTTGGTTGAGATCTCATCCATTGAAGCCATTAAAAGTCTTACGGTCTTAAATTTGCGTGGCTTGAAAAAACTGAAGGTTCTTCCTGCAGGCCGTTGGCTTAAATCCCTTGAAAAACTTGCTCTTTCTGGTTGCTCAAAACTTGAAAATGTTTCTGGAGTCTTATCGTCTACGGAATGCTTAATTAATCTTGATTTGGATGGGACTTCTGTAAAGGAACTGCCAGTTGAACATCTCAGCAATCTTCAATTTATTAAACTGCAGGATTGCAAAGAACTTACAAGTCTTCCAAATGGCATTTGTGGGTTGAAATTTCTTGTAGGTTTGAATGTTTCTGGCTGCTCAAAACTTAGTGAGTTTCCCCAGAACATGAGAGGATTGCAGAGTTTGGAGTATCTTTCGGCTGATTTTACCGGTATTAAGCAACTACCATCCTCGATTACGCACCTGAAGGAGCTTTGGAAGTTGTCATTTAAGGGATGCAAGGGACCACTGTTCTCATCATTTTTTTTCCAGGAAGAACCCATGGGTTTTGAGCTACCTGCTCTATCAGGCTTACGCAATTTGGTTGATCTAGATCTCAGTGATTGCAACTTCTCAAAAGGATTTCTCCCAGATGACCTAGGCTACTTATCCTCGTTGTTTGTTTTGAACCTTAGTGGTACCAACATTATTAGTTTTCCAAAAAGCATCATAAATCTTAATTGCTGTCTTGATTTGAGGAATTGCAAAAAGCTTAAAACGTTGCCCTATTTTCTCTCGCCAAATGTCTTTATTGTTGTAAGTGGATGCACATCATTAGAAACGTTGACGGATCCGGCTATATTCCCTAGAAAGCTTGGCGGCTCTTTCATTAATTGTCATACACTATTAAAGAATAGGCCCAGCCTCCTCCTTGAACTTCTCAGAAATATTCTTAAGGTCCATCCCTCTCTCTCTCTTTCTCTCTCTCTCTCTCATGTCTTTATTTGTTGTAACAAAATTACAGGGTTTTGTTGATTCTCTCTCTTTTTCTCGTCTTTATTTGTTGTAACAGAATAAAGAAGCAGGGGGTATTGTTGTTCCTGGAAGTGAGATTCCAGAGTATTTCAGGTATCAAAATAATATGGGGCATTATGTTTCAATCCAGCTGATGCCAGATTGGTATCAAAGGCTTAGGGGTATTTTTGTATGTGCTGTTTTTGAAGTAACGACTCCTTCAATTGATGCCGAATTCTGTATGGAATGTTACGTGATGTGGAATAATGTTGTAGTCTATTCCCAGGCAATCTACGCTGGCAGCGTCCAATTTCAGTCCGATCACTTATTTTTGCAGTACATTTCATCTGACCCAACCTTTGCAGAACGTGATTGGGTGGGTGAAATTAGGAGGGCAGAGGTGAATGATTTGAAAAAGAATGAGATCATCTTTTATTTTAGAAGTGGTAGTCCTCTTATTGTTGCCCCAGTGAAATGTGCTGTAGATATGGTATATGAAAATGAAGAATGGCCAGATCCACATCTAAGTATCCAACAAAGCCACGTTGAGTATGGGTCAAGTGAATGCATGCAAGGTGGTGTATCGAAAAAAAAAAGTGGCCAAGAGTATGATTGCAAGGAAGACACAAGAGAACAACTGAATCCTAACAGATTGAGAGATATCGTCCAATGGAGGGACTCTGAGCTATTAGAAACTTCAATTCAAAATTTCCTAAATTCAAGAGATGATTGGTGGGGCCACGATATTGTATTTGAGCTCAATTCGGATCCTGGGAACCTGCTTTCGAGTTGAACCTGATTTCGGGTATCAGTAGAATGGAAGGAAGGGCTAGAGCTGGATGGGTCAAGGCGAGATGGATTGAGGTGGGATCGTTCTGAACTATGATTCGATGGTATATGTGGAGTAAACGGAGGAGACATAATATTTTTCTCAATCAACACTTGTCTTAGCATGTTTACGTCTCTTTGAAACTCTTGAAAAATAGATTTATATTGGTTTACACGTTCAAATCTTCAACTAATTATTTGTTGGATTAATGAACTTCTCATTAGTGCATGTTGTCCTAGAGATACTGAGAGATCGCCCTCAACCAAATAAGCGGACATATTGTCGTCTAAAGACCATTCTCTAAGATTTTCTTATCAATCATTTTATTTAGAGGATTATCTCGCCTTTGTATTATTTGTTCTTGCAAAAAAATACAACATATTTTTAATCAATTATTTTTAAATTAAAAATATAGTCTTAATTATGTCAATATAAAACAGTTGAATCATCAAAATTGGCCATGATTTTTCACAAGCAGTGTTCCGGTAATAACAAAAAAAAAAAAAAAAGGTAAATGATATGATGCTACTATGTCTAATAGTTATTCCAAGATTTTCGCTCTTAACATCAGTTTGTTTCTTTTACCAACTACATTCATTTCTAACACCATAAATAAAAATAAAAATCTAACTATACCCACTCAATGCTATTAATGTCACTGACAAAAAAATATGATGGAAAATCTAACAAATACTTTCTACTTGAGTAACGACTAGATCTACACTGAGATATATGTAAATTAAAATAACAAAAATATTTGTAATATTAATTTTTAAATATTTAAAACTTGTGTAATTAACAGGATAAATGTCAAACTATACAAAGAAATAATTGAATCACATTTTCATAATAAATGAAATTCTATGTTATTTAAATTCATTTAGAGTTATAAAAAAAAATTAGTCAATCCTTTCACATATCAACTCACCCGACCTTTCAGAAAACATGGCAAAAAAATTAGAAAATAAATGAAAATGTAAGTTTTAAAATCAATCTGATTTCAAAAAGAAATTTCCCAATGCATTACTCCATTTTTTTTTTGTGACAACTTTCTTTACTCCTATAAAACACTTATTCTTGCTCCAGTACTCTTCACAAGATACCTAACATAAGCTTTTCACATGATAAAAATAAAATAATGCAAACCAATCTTCCCTAATTTGAACTTTTTCTTTCCTTAAACTAGAGTAAAAATAATATACTTACCTATTTAACCTTTAACTCTGGAGATGACCAACTGTAACACCCGAGGACAATTTTGAGGATAAAATGATATTAGGTAAAGGGCAAAGTTGGAAATTCGAGAAAAATGAGACTTTAGGGCACACTAACCCAGTTTCGGACGACCAAATTAGCCAACGGGAGTACCTCGGACCCTAGATTGCCCAAGAAAATGGTATAGTATCGACAAGCAATTCAAATTAAGATTTTTAGTGGTGAAATAAAGGAGATCGAGAACAGTTTTCGGTACAGCAAAATACAACTGCCCATTTAGGTCGTATTACCGAATTGCCGTAAATGAAGTCCAAAAATCCAACGGAGAGTGTCATGGAATAGTATTCGATGTGTAGAACAACCCTTAAGTGGTTTCGGGTTGAATCGAGTGGATTTGAGGTCAAATAAATCAGTCGGGCCAAAGTGTAATTTTCTAAAAAATACCCAAGAGAGGTCTAAACGGCAATTTTTTGAAAGTTTCAAGGGTGAAATGAGAATTATTAACCTTAAGGGTCTTAGTGAAGGTATTAGAAAAGTCAGGGGCTTGAGGAAAAGGACCAAAATGCAAAAGGAAAACTTCAGGGGGCTAAAGTGCAATTTTTAGAAAATTGCACAGAGAGGCAGATCTGGCCGCACGTTTTGGCCAGAAAATCCGGCCATTTGGCCGTCAAGTCTTGTCAAGGGATGGCTGAGGACTGTCCTAGGAGGCGTGGGGAAGAAGCATGGCCGAAAAATCGGCCACGTGGGGTAGTTTTTTGGCTATAAATAGCCCAAGGTTTCGGCCGATTTTGGAAGCACAAATCGAGCTCGATTTTGAATGAATCTTGGAGCTTTGATAGAGGGCTTTTGATCTCTTGAAGTCAAGGATCATTTTGGCACCGATTTGAGGCGTTTTGGAGTAGATTTGAGGGTGTTTCGAAGGTGGCCGGAAAAGCCCTAGGCGGACCGCGACCGAGACCTGCAACTGGAGTTTTAATCGACTTTCCGGCTTCCTTTTGGCCTGAAACCGGTGGGGCTAGGATCGACTTTTCATGGGCTTTCAGGCGGCACCCGATTTGCGGCCATCGGAGCAGTTGCCGGCGACCGGCTTGAGGAAGAAGACGACTGGTGCGTGACTGGCACGCGCCAGTTCAGGCCGAGCAATCCACGCACCGCGCGTGAGGGCGCGTGACACGTCGGGTAATTTTGAATTTTTTTAATTATTTTCAGAAAATTATTTTATTAATTGTGGCGCAAGAAAATTTGGAAAATTGTTGGAGAAAATGGTCATTTTGTAATTTTCAAAGTAAATAAGGCTTATGAAAAATAGAAAAAGGTATTGGAAAATCCTTAGAAAATTTTTGGAGATAGGAATTAATTATTTATGAATTGTTATGAAGAGAAATCAAGGAAAAATATTGAGTGGGTATTTATTAGAATTTTTGAGGAGAAATATAAAGAAAATAGGAAGAAATTATGAAAAATAGATATTGATATAATTTTGAACAACGTGATGACTAAGGTATCGTAGAAGCTCGAGGTTGAGGTATAAGAGTATCGGGCGCGAGAATCAAGGCTAGGCACGCAAATCGAGACTAGACACGCAGATCGAGACAAGCGCGCAAATCGAGGCTGACCGCGCTTGACATTTGGAAATCCGTCTAAAGGTGAGTGGTTCTACCCGAAAAGATTTCAAGTAACATGTAAATGGTTTTCATGCTCGGTTTTGTGATGAATTGTCCAATTGACTGGTTACATGTGCATTAAACGTTGATTTTAAGTATTGATTTAAATGATGCATGTTATGATTTTTCGACCATTGGCCTGTTTTGTGTCATTCATGTGGTATGTGGGTTGTTAACTTGTGACGAGCCCAGAGTGATAGCACTCGGGATGCGTACCTAGGATTAATGCTTGGTGACCCACTTGGGACGGGGCTGAGACCGGACTTCACCCTACGGGACCCAAGTGGCGGGGCTGCGAGTGGACACCACCCCAGGGTCCTTTGAGCAGTAGCATTAATGCCGAGGTGACGTCGATTCCAAGGATAGTGCTGACGTGACATTCTTGGGGCTAGGGTTGTGTTTTGAAACGCTTGGGTGGGAGCGTAAAGCCTGACAAGGACAATGGGGTGATTCCTGGGTCCATGTGTCGAGGTTGTCCCTCTTAAGTAGGATCGGTTTTCCAATGGGTCGATTTGCTCGTGTCCCCTTTAGAGAGATTGCGTTTTCCCCGGTTAGGGTTAAATGCGTTGGGATTCTCTTTGGCTGGTGCATGTTAAGATTTATCGATTTTGTGTACATGATTTTGCATACATTCATGAAAATGTTTTCGAACTCTCACTTAGATGATTCAGCATCTAATTTGGACTATGTCCCTGGAATATTCAAACGTTCCAGGTGAAAGCAGTGGCGTCAAGAGAAAGAATGTCGTCAGGATGTAACAGTTGGTTTTGTCTATGTTTTCAATGTTCAGAGATTATGTAATGTATTTTCATGTGAAACATCGATTCAGTTATTGTAAAAGAAATTGTCAGTGATATGTATATATTTGAGGTTTCGATCTTGCTTCCGCTGATATGATTGATGATGCCTGTCTTAGTCTATTTATTAAATGTTGTTATACTAAGAAGGTACGATCGAGATTGTCGGGAAAACGGTTTTGATGGCGATCGAGGGATTTATGTGGTGTTTGATTTAAATTTTCTCGAAATCTCGAATTAACGCACGCTTGGGAAAAGTGGGACGTTACATTTGGTATCAGAGCAAACTAGCACAAAACCCCGATTGGAGACTCAGGGGTACTAATGGAAATAGGGAATGATTGAGTCAGTAACGGTTAGTCTGATGTCAAGTTAGGCGATAGGAATCATTGAGATGATTTGGTATTTGTCGAGGATTCGAGTATTGGAATTATTATTGTTCAAGTGTTGATGTTTTCTTTTCAGATGGAAAGGACTCGAAGAATCCTGGATCTCAATGAGCAAGATGAAGGAAACAGTAGTAGCAGTCATCGTGGTTGCTCAGTGAGTCGCGCCACAAGCAGTCGCTCTACGAGTTCTGCTACGAGTAATCATCGTAGTCGCTCGACAAATCGTGCCGCGAGCAGTAGACGACAAGAAGAGCAATCAGGTCCTAGTGAGAGTAGACTTGATCGAATAGAACGAATCTTAGAAGGCATGCTGACACATGTAACGAGGAACGAGGCGCCGAGACGCACCCCCCATATGTTGGACCAATATCGCCGGCAAAGACCCCCGGTGTTTAGAGGCAAAGCAGGAGATGACCCCAGTGCAGCTGAGTACTGGATGGAGCAAACTGAGAAGCTGCTCCAACATCTGCAGTGCAGTGACGAAGAGAAGGTTAACTGCGCTACATTTATGCTCGAGGGAGAGGCTGCAAGATGGTGGCAATCAGCCCAACGAGCTCTACAAACGACACCCAGGCAGGCAACACAGAATCTAAGGCCGGGACAAGCTCAGCCAATAACCTGGGAAGCATTTAAAGAAGTTTTCAATGCTAGGTACTTTCCCCAAAGTTGGAAGGAAGAAAGAACTTGGGAATTCATGAATTTAAAGCAGACTGACGAAATGTCAGTAACTCAATATGATGTCAAATTCACTCAACTGATCAGGTACGTGCCTATGTACGAAACAGACGAGAGGCAGAAGGCACAAAAATTTGTGAGTGGATTAAAAGTGGATCTACAACAAGCCCTCAGTTCGTGTATCATTAACACTTACAACGAGGCGCTGGACAGGGCTCTGACCACCGAGATGAACCTACTGCGTGTGGGATTGATAAGGTCTGATGAAAAGAAGAAAGATTTGAAAGGGACGGAGCATAGGACATGAGGGAAAAATTTCAAAGATAGCAAGCTGTGTCCTCGATGCAATAAAGAACACCCAGGAAGAAATTGTTCTCAAGGGCATATCATGTGTTTTTCGTGCGGCGAGAAAGGACACAAGGAAAAAGACTGCCCTAAGAAGAAAGATGCACCTCCAACTGGGAATAGAACGGGGATCACATGCTACTCGTGCAATCAACCTGGTCACTACGCCAATGAATGCCCGAAAAGACAAAAGAATGATCAAACCGGGAAGATAACCATGACGCCAGGACCTCGTACCGGACGAGTCTTTTGCTTAACAAGAGAAAATGAAGAAGTCTACCCTGGCTTGGGAAGAGATGATGAAGAAACCACGACCAAGGGAACGCCGAGTTGATTCAATGTTATCAATTTATGTGCCATCTTGACAGATGAGTTAAAGTTCAATGTTATCAATTTCTGTGTCATCATGGCATTAGCATTAGGGTAGGTTGGAAGTCAATGAAATGTATTTTGAGGACACAGTTGGATATAATAATAAGTGTTTGAATCATTTTGGGATTCGTGTAACTGCCTGTTCAAAGCTACAACGGGATATTCTGGAAAATAAAAACGTAAGCTCGGATCCTAAGGAGATATAAGCTATGAATAATTGCTAAGGATGATGAGTGGTACTTAGGACATTTAAATTGGGAGTCATTAGCAGGTATCATGGATCAAATTTCGAGGACAAAATTTTTTTTTAAGGGGGGGAGGATGTAACACCCGAGGACAATTTTAAGGATAAAATGATATTAGGTAAAGGGCAAAGTTGGAAATTCGAGAAAAATGAGACTTTAGGGCACACTAACCCAGTTTCGGACGACTAAATTAGCCAACGGGAGTACCTCGGACCCTAGATTACCCAAGAAAATGGTATAGTATCGACAAGCAATTCAAATTAAGATTTTTAGTGGTGAAATAAAGGAGATCGGGAACAGTTTTTGGTACAGCAAAATACAGCTGCCCATTTAGGTCGTATTACCGAATTGCCGTAAATGAAGTCCAAAAAGCCAACGGAGAGTGTCATGGAATAGTATTCGATGTGTAGAACAACCCTTAAGTGGTTTCGGGTTGAATCGAGTGGATTTGAGGTCAAATAAATCAGTCGGGTCAAAGTGTAATTTTCTAAAGAATGCCCGAGGGAGGTCTAAACGGCAATTTTTTGAAAATTTCAAGGGTGAAATGAGAATTATTAACCTTAAGGGTCTTAGTGAAGGTATTAGAAAAGTCAGGGGCTTGAGGAAAAGGACCAAAATGCAAAAGGAAAACTTCAGGGGGCTAAAGTGCAATTTTCAGAAAATTGCACAGAGAGGAAGATCTGGCCGCACGTTTTGGCCGGAAAATCCGGCCATTTGGCCGTCAAGTCTTGTCAAGGGATGGCCGAGGACTGTCCTAGGAGGCGTGGGGAAGAAGCATGGCCGGAAAATCGGCCACGTGGGGTAGTTTTTTGGCTATAAATAGCCCAAGGTTTCGGCCGATTTTGGAAGCACAAATCGAGCTCGATTTTGAATGAATCTTGGAGCTTTGATAGAGGGCTTTTGATCTCTTGAAGCCAAGGATCATTTTGGCACCGATTTGAGGCGTTTTGGAGTAGATTTGAGGGTGTTTCGAAGGTGGCCGGAAAAGCCCTAGGCGGACCGCGACCGAGACCTGCAACTGGAGTTTTAATCGACTTTCCAGCTTCCTTTCGGCCTGAAACCGATGGGGCTAGGATCGACTCTTCATGGGCTTTCAGGCGGCACCCGATTTGCGGCCATCAGAGCAGTTGCCGGCGACCGGCTTGAGGAAGAAGACGACTGGCGCGTGACTGGCATGCGCCAGTTCAGGCCGAGCAATCCACACGCCGCGCGTGAGGGCGCGTGACACGTCGGGTAATTTTGAATTTTTTTTAATTATTTTCAGAAAATTATTTTATTAATTATGGCACAAGAAAATTTGGAAAATTGTTGGAGAAAATGGTCATTTTGTAATTTTCAAAGTGAATAAGGCTTATGAAAAATAGAAAAAGGTATTGGAAAATCCTTAGAAAATTTTTGGAGATAGGAATTAATTATTTATGAATTGTTATGAAGAGAAATCAAGGAAAAATATTGAGTGGGTATTTATTAGAATTTTTGAGGAGAAATATAAAGAAAATAGGAAGAAATTATGGAAAAATAGATATTGATATAATTTTGAACAACGTGATGACTAAGGTATCGTAGAAGCTCGAGGTTGAGGTATAAGAGTATCGGGCGCGAGAATCAAGGCTAGGTACGCAAATCGAGGCTAGACACGCAGATCGAGACAAGCGCGCAAATCGAGGCTGACCGTGCTTGACATTTGGAAATCCGTCTAAAGGTGAGTGGTTCTACCCGAAAAGATTTCAAGTAACATGTAAATGGTTTCATGCTCGGTTTTGTGATGAATTGTCCAAATGACTGGTTACATGTGCATTAAACGTTGATTTTAAGTATTGATTTAAATGACGCATGTTATGAATTTAAATGATGCATGTTATGATTTTTCGACCATTGGCCTGTTTTGTGTCGTTCATGTGGTATGTGGGTTGTTAACCTGTGACGAGCCCAGAGTGATAGCACTCGGGATGCATACCTAGGATTAATGCTTGGTGACCCACTTGGGACGGGGCTGAGACCGGACTTCACCCTACAGGACCCAAGTGGTGGGGCTGCGAGTGGACACCACCCCGGTTGTTGGTTCAAGTGGCGGGGCTGCGAGTGGACACCACCCCAGGGTCCTTTGAGCAGTAGCATTAATGCTGAGGTGACGTCGATTCCAAGGATAGTGCTGACGTGACACTCTTGGGGCTAGGGTTGTGTTTTGAAACGCTTGGGTGGGAGTGTAAAGCCTGACAAGGACAATGGGGTGATTCCTGGGTCCATGTGTCGAGGTTGTCCCTCTTAAGCAGGATCGGTTTGCCAATGGGTCGATTTGCTCGTGTCGCCTTTAGAGAGATTGCGTTTTCCCCGGTTAGGGTTAAATGCGTTGGGATTCTCTTAGACTGGTGCATGTTAAGATTTATCGATTTTGTGTACATGATTCTGCATACATTCATGAAAATGTTTTCGAACTCTCACTTAGATGATTCAGCATCTAATTTGGACTATGTCCCTGAAATATTCAAACGTTCCAAGTGAAAGCAGTGGCGTCAAGAGAAAGAATGTCGTCAGGATGTAACAGTTGGTTTTGTCTATGTTTTCAATGTTCAGAGATTATGTAATGTATTTTCATGTGAAACATCGATTCAGTTATTGTAAAAGAAATTGTCAGTGATATGTATATATTTGAGGTTTCGATCTTGCTTCCGCTGATATGATTGATGATGCCTGTCTTAGTCTATTTATTAAATATTGTTATACTAAGAAGGTACGATCGAGATTGTCGGGAAAACGGTTTTGATGGCGATCGAGGGATTTATGTGGTGTTTGATTTAAATTTTCTCGAAATCTCGAATTAACGCACGCTTGGAAAAAGTGGGGCGTTACACCAACCGTGTTCAGAATGCCAATGTCGAAGATGTCAAGTCTCAATATGTCATGTCGGGGCATCCAAGTCAGTTCCACAAACAACGTGATGACACGCTGTACTCCTTGAACCATTTCTGAATTCCCACTTTCGTTTTGCACAAATTAGCGTTCTTTTGTGCTCGTTCATTTAAAAATTAACAATTCATTAATAAAAATATAAGAAAGAGAAATCTTGGAAAACAGTTATAAGCATTACCATGAAAATAAGATTTGTCCAAAGATCACAAAGGTAATCCCAATTCTCTTAACTCACTTCCTCATGGCGCTTACTCACGTTGTCCATAAGTACTCCTGCATACATTTGAACCTTCGGTGCATCCACATCCACATATGCAGCTAAAGATGTTAGACACAAAAATTGATTGAATTCTAACTTTGTTATACTTTAAATTAATCCTGACTCAAATCTTAATTTCTTAGAAACAAAAACTGACTTTGTTATACTTGGCAATTTATTATATGAAACTTAACATTATAAGCAAATAAACTCATAATAGAATCAGCAACACATCTAAATGCAGCAAATCAGATTGTGATAGTTGGCAAACCAGAATGTGCGACAATTGATGGAGATGGGATTGTAACAGGCTCCACTGACGGAGATGTAGTGGGGGCAACAATAGGCAATATATGTCCTCCAACATGTCCTCCTATATAAAAATGAATATACATGTAAGCACTGAAGATAAATGTTAAAAAAATAATGAAATCAGTAATAAATCTAAATACAGCAAACTAGAATGTGATGTAGTGGGGGCAACAATAGATGTCCTCCAACATGTCCTCCTATGTAAAAATGAATATGCATGTAAGCACCAAAGATAACCTCCCTAGGTTCTTTCTCACCATGGTACACCCATCGTGTGTATGAGTCATCAATTCCCTTTTTAATCAAATGAGTTCTAATGACATCTATGCTTTGCAACCTCCTATTAGCACAGTTGAAGCACTGCATAGAGTTAACCCCATAGAATTCAAATTCTGTTTTTATATAAACAGAATTTGAACAGTGAGAAAAGAATTAGGTGAGTGCTTTTATATAAAGGTATATGGATAATTTAGGTTTATCTATAAAATTTCAAATAAATTTATCTTGAGCGGGCGAAATAAATTTATTTAAAAAAGTTAGATAAGAGATCATGTGAGTTTTTTCGAAGAAACTCATATAAGTTTAACAAAACACGTTAAAAATAACAAATATCCAAAATATTCATATATATATATAGATAGATATTTGGATTACTCACCATCACGAGTGCCTCCCGCTAGCCCACTCTGAGGCCATCACAAGAAAGATAAATCAGGATACACATCCGCGCGACCCAAGAATTGAACCCATGCCACTTGATGACCCAGGCATGCAGGGTATGCCCTTGGAACGGCTATGCTTGTGCCCTGGGGGTGAATATTTCATATATTTAACTTTTTCTCCATCTTGATTAACCAACACCACCTAAACAAACTATATAAATGATATTTTGAAAACTTAGGGGTTCAAACACTAAATTAACTATATAAATATCCAAAATTACTTATTTTGATCATGGCAAGGGTAACATCGATAACAAACAAGAATTGGTGAAGCTGCTCAAAACTTTTGTACGAAAGAAATGAAATTATAATATTTTAAAATAACATTTAACTTCATAAAATAAATTAAACAATTACTAAATTCATGTTTTTTTAATATCAGATTTCATAAATTAAAACAATAATAATTGATAACATTCAACTTAATATTAGTCAATAACAAAATAATTCGATTGATTAATGATAAATGAGAAATAATTAACATTATTCTTATTAATTATTAATATCTATAATCATTGTAAAAAAAATTAAAAAATAATATATACAGTGAATTACAATAGTTGGCTGAATCCTTATGACCATGGGATTCAAGTTCACAATCTCCACAGCCAAGGACATCGTCGATGATGGTGTGAGAATCCTTCCAATTTCAATTACTATTTAGTTAGTTCGGACAAAAGGTGTTACTTTTTTAATGGATCTTTTTACCAACAAGAAATTAATTTTAGAGCGATTGAATTGAATGGGATTAATAATTGAAATGAAATAAAAAAGAGTTGTAAATTAATTATATTTATGGTTAATTTTAAACAAAATTATTATTAATTATTTCTTATATATGAGCAAATTGTTATTAATTTTTTGGATAGAATTATTATAAAGTATTAAATTTTATGAGAATACTATAATTTGTTTCTAATATAAATAAATATTATTAATTTTATGTATATCTTTGAGAGATTTTTTTTTTTGTGTGGACATAGAGACTTGTGAAAGTGGGCCTCCTTTGCAAGCTGGCCTCCCCCACGCAAACGAAGACACGCTTATGCGTTTTCACGTGCCTTGGCCAAAGTTCGTGGCAGACTGGGCCCACTGCGTTTACATTCACTGAACTGGTGTTCGCCCTTTAGGCCACTGTGGCTTCGCATAGGCGATGGGTCTTCTTGAATGAAATACGACGTCTCGGGGAATGAAATTTCGAGGAGATTTTGATACCCACCGCATTTATACTTTCGCGGTACAATAAATACGAAGCCCTGTTTGTTTTCGGAGCAGCTCAACAATGGCTTCCACCAGTACCCAATTGTAGAAGGACGGAGCTTCTCTCCCTTCTGGGTTTAGTTGTTGCGAGTACGATGTCTTCTTGAGCTTCAGAGGCACAAACACCCGAAACGACTTCATTGACCATCTCTATTCGGCTCTACATGAGAAGGTCATTTTCACATTCAAGGATGACCAGAGGCTCGAGAGAGGTGAATCTATTTCTCCGGCGCTCCTGAAAGCCATCGAAAAGTCGAGGTTTGCCGTGGTTGTTTTCTTCGAGAACTACGCTTCTTCCAAGTGGTGCTTGGAGGAACTCGTTAAGATCCTCGAGTGCAAGAAGACGAGGGCATTCACCGTTTTGCCAGTATATTATAAAGTAGATCCTTCGAATTTACAGAAACAAAGAGGGAGCGTTGGAGAAGCATTCGCCAAACACGAGCGAGATTCCAACGAAAAGGAGGAGAGGCAGAAGGTGCAGAGATGGAGGAATGCTCTAACGGAAGCGACCAACATTTCTGGGTAGGATTCAGAAACACACGGGTAACAACAACTACCTCTCAACAAGTCAAACCTTTTATTAAATATTAATTAACTCTGTATTTGTATAATTCCTTCTTAAAATATGTCATCATGTTTAATTCCTTGTTAAAATAGTTAAATTTTAATCCAAAAATTGTCAAAGCATCTATATTATTTAATGAATTTAGCTTAATACGTACCATATTGGATTTGGTAATATCTAAGTGAAATTCAAATATAAATGACTCTGTTGCATTTGGCCCCTATTAGATATAAATGGAATCTAAATAGAGGCTTCAAGTCCCTAACAGAGGGGTCCTTTCTGAGTTAGCATTTTTAATTTGACAGTTCTTTCGTAATTGCTGGTAGTTGGACTTTTCATGGATATTAATATTCAATATTAATTCATTATAATGTGTTACTCCTGCCGTAATTATCTCACGTTAAAGAAAGAAAACTAAAAATAAAAGTAAAATTGAACCAAAAGAATTAGATTATGTCTGGGTACATATTTTCTCAATCAATATGACCCCGATGCCTCCAAGTAAATTTTGATGAAAATATAATCATATATTTTGTGGTTACTGCCATTATATTATGATTGAGAATATCTTAACTATGATCTTTCTTTGAGTTCTGAAGCTCATCTAATGGGTAGGGCTGAGGCAAAGCTTGTCCGAGACATTGCCATTGATATTCTAAATAGACTGGGATATAATGGTTCAAGCGATCTTGAAGATGTTGTTGGATTGCTTTCTCGTGTAGCAGAAGTGATGTCAAAATTAGAAATGGGGTTGGATTTGGATGACCCACGTGTAGTAGGGATATGTGGAATGGGAGGTATAGGAAAGACTACTATTGCCAAGGCTGTCTATCACCAAATTCGTACTCGGCTTCAAGCCAGTTGGTACCTTCCGAATGTCAGAGAAGCTGCTAATGGGAAGCATGGCTTGGAGTCATTGCAAAAATCTCTTCTTGTTGATATTCGTTTGGTCTTAGACAGTGATATAAAAATAAGGAATATTGATTGGCTTGGGTCAATAAGGAACACAGTAAGAAATAAGAGGGTTCTTGTAGTCCTGGATGATGTAAACCATTCAGATCAGCTGGATACCCTCATTGGTACACTTGATTGGTTTGGTCCAGGAAGCAGAATTATAATAACGACCAGAAACAGTCATTTACTTGCCAGATATGGTCCAAGAAGTCATGTCTACAATGTTGAGGGACTAAACGACGAGGAAGCTTTTAAGCTATTTTGTTGTAAAGCATTCTGGAACAACCAACCAACGCCAAGTTTTGAGGATCTTATAAAAAGTGCAGTTGATTACGCCAAAGGAGTTCCACTAGCTCTTAGAGTTTTGGGTTGTTTTCTAATTGGCAGAAAGGTAAACGAATGGCAAAATGCAATCCATAGATTGAGACAAGAACCTAATCCAGATATTCAAAAAGTGCTCAAATTAAGATATGACAGACTGGTTCGTGAGGAGCAGGAAATTTTCCTTGACATTGCATGCTTCTTTAAATGGTATAGCATGGAGTACTGCACATTGTGAATTTGCTGGATGCCTGTGGTTTCCACGCAGATATTGGAATACGTGTTCTTGAAGACAAGGCACTTGTAATGATAAAAGACGATATCCTTACAAGAGACAAGAAGATAGACATGCATGATCTAATACAAGAAATGGGATGGCATATTGTTAATAAAGAATCCCTAAAAGAGCCCGATAGAAGAAGTAGGTTGTGGAAATACAAAGACATCTACCATACACTCACAAAAAAAACTGTAAGTGCAAGTGCTCTCATTTGAGAATGTGTAGAATTTGTCAATTATCTTCTTATTGAAGAGCCTAGGTTTGTCCAGTGAGGGGTATCTTTATTTTTACTCTCAACAATATCTTCTCATGCATGCTTGGCCAAAATTCATTATGTAATTGGACCAACAAAATCTTTGTCTATTAAATTATGAATCATCATGTCATCGCAAAACTTAAACCAGTACACATAAATATATATCTTGACCTTGTATAATATTATTTTTTGCTCCCAATAGAATGGTACATAAATAAATAGATTATTTTGCACAACATTCACTTTGTTTGTTTAAGGATAAGAACTGTGTTTCCCTTTCATCAAGATTCAGTTTCTTATTTTTACCACTTGTTTGTTAGGGGACAAAAGTAGTGGAGACTATAGTTTTGTATTCTTATGGAACAAAAGGGATATCCTTGAGTCCTGATACGTTTTCAAATATGAGCAAATTGCGACTACTCAAGCTTAGTTATGTTCAGCTTCCTAATGGTCTCAACTACTTCTCCAATGATTTATGCCTCCTTGATTGGCACGGATACCCTTCAAAATACCTGCCATCAAATTTTCAACTAGACAACCTTGTCACACTAAAAATGTCGAGTAGCTGCCTGAAACAATTTTGGAATGGAAGAATGGTATGAGTAAAATAAATCTTATTGCTTTTTTTTTTTTTTTTACTATATATGCTTGTGTTACTGAAATCCTATTTATCCTAATAAACTTTGTCTATTGATATGTATGGCAGTGCCTAGACAAGTTGAAATACGTTGACCTCAGAACCTAGATTTTACATAGGTAGCAAATCTTAAGGAATTGAGTCTTGAAGGTTGTACAAACTTTGTTGAGATCCCATCCATTCAAGCCATCAAAAGGCTTACGGTCTTAAATTTGAGGGGCTTGAAACATCCTAAGGTTCTTCCTACGGGCTGTTGGCTTAAATCCCTTGAAAATCTTGTTCTTTTGTGTTGCTCAAAACTCAAAAATGTTTTTGAAGTCTTTGCCCATACTGAATGCTTAATTGAGCTAGATTTGGATGGGACCTGTGTAAAGGAACTGCCAGTTGAACATCTCAGCAATCTTAAATTTATTAGTTTGCAGGATTGCAAAGAACTTACAAGTCTTCCAAGTGGCATTTGTGGGTTGAAACTTCTTGAAAGTTTGATTGTTTATGGCTGCTCAAAACTTAGCAAGTTGCCCGAGAACCTAGGAGGATTGGAGAGATTACGGATACTTCGTGCTGATTTTACTGTTATTAAGCAACCACCATCCTCCATTATACACCTACAAGAGCTTATGTTTTTGTCATTTATGGGATGCAACGGACAAGTAACATCAACACCATGGAATTCACTGTTCTCATCATTTCTAATTCGAAATGAACGTCAAGATCCCATATGTTTTGAGCTATCTGTTCTATCAGGCTTTCGCTCTTTGTCATCACTAGATCTCTGTGGCTACAACTTCTCAGAAGGATTTCTCTCAAATAACCTAGGCTTCTTATCCTCATTGCAAATTTTATACCTTAATGGTTCCAACATTATAAGTTTGCCAGCAAGCATCAGAGATCTTTACCAGCTTCACACTCTTGAATTGACGGATTGCAAGAAGCTTAAAACGCTGCCCTATCTCCCGACAAATGTCAATTTCAGTGATGCAAGTGGATGTACATCATTAGAAACATTGCCGGATCCAACTATATTGCCTAGAGAGCTTGCGCAGGTCAGTTTAATTAATTGTCATACACTAGTAAAGAATAGGCCCAACCTCGCCCTTGAGCTTCTCAAAAATTATCTTAAGGGTCCATCTCTCTCTCTCTCTCTCTCTCTCTCTCTCTCTCGCTCTCTCTTTCTCTCCCTCACGTCTTTATTTGTTTTAGTAGGGTTTTAGCCCAAAATGCATTATTGTTGTTCCCGGAAGAGAGATTCCAAAGTGTTTCAGCTATCAAAATAATAGGAGGCATTATGTTCGAATCCAGCTGATGCCAAATTGGTATCAAAGGCTCAGGGGTTTTATTGTATGTGCTGTTTTTGAAGCAACGACTCATTTAATTGATGCCGAAGGCTATGCGGAATGTTACGCGATGTGGAATGAAGTTGTAGTCTATTCCACGAAAATCCACATTTGCAGCTTCCAATTTCAGTCCCATCACTTATTTTTGCATTACATGGCATTTGAAACAGCCTTTAGATATTATTTGGGTGAAATTACGAGGAAGGTGGAGGTGAATGATTTGAAAAAGACAGAGATCATCTTTTATTTTAGAAGTCGTAGTCTTGAAGTGTTTGGCCCAGTAAAATGCGTTGTTCATATGGTACATGAGCATGACGAAGAATGGCCAAATCCATGTGCAAGTATCCAACAAAGGGATTGTGTTCAGTATTGGTTAATTGAATGGATGTATTGGTTAATTGAATGGATGCAAGGTGTTATATTGAGAAAGAGAAGTCGTCCAAATACAAAAGAACAGTCGAATCTTAAGGGACTGAGAGACGCTATCGCTCAATGGAGGGACTCTCAGTTTGAGCTATCAGAAACTTTAATTCAAAACATGCTAAATCCAAAAGCTGAACGGGACGTGGTCCGAGATCTAATTTTACTCTAGGTAGAAATTCAATATGGTGCTCGTGAACTGATGGGAGGCTGAAATTCGAATTAGCCGATCATCTATGTTTCCATACCTTTATGAGGCCATTTTGGCTCATGTGAATTTGTGAGTTATATTGATGAGTGTTGTAATATCATTTGTTAATTTATATTGAATATACTTTATTTTTAGATTAAATACAATAATTATACAATCTTTTTAACATTCTAAATTAATATTTAACTCCATAAAATAAATTAAACAATCACTAAATTAATTCACATGATTTGAATACCAGATTTCATAAAACAAAACAATAACAATTTATACCTTCAACTTCATTTATACAATACAAACTTAAATCAAAATAATTTTATTGACTAATGATAAATGAGAAATAATTAACATTATCCTTACTAATTGTTAATATTTATAATCATTGTAAAAAAATAAAAAAATACGATATATAGTGAACTACAATAGGTGGCTGAATTCTTGTCACCATCGGGTTCTAGTCTAAAATTCCAACAGCGGAGGACGTGGACGATGATAGTGCAGAAGTTTGTGTAATTTTACAAAATAAAAACAAACAAAATTGTCTACATATAATATAATGAAAAATGTATTTCTTATTTCTTAAAAATATTATATATATATATATATATAGATGATTGAACATCAAAATAGATAGTTAAAGCTAAGTGTAATACAACCATCAGTGCAAGTGCGAGGCAGCCAAAGCACCCGTGCACCAGCCCAAGTTCAAGTGCAGCAGCATTGGCCTCTACCAGATATTTAATCTTGGAATGATTTTGGGTTGTATCAAATTAAAGTTGTTGGTGTTTCTCAATAGACCATGTATAGACCACACCCGTCTAATTAAAATTTAAATATTTTTACTTTCTATGTTTTCTTTCATGTGAAAATATTTTTTTATAAGTTTTTTACACAAATGTCATAATAATCATGAAATCAAGTGAACATATGCTATAATAATTATAATAAAATAGAGACTCGAAAAGTGTACATGTGTGTATAAACAGGGATTGTAGAAGTTAGCCCCATATGGGTGTTAAATGATGATGGTTGGGGTCAATCGGCACTAGTTTGTTTAAAATCAATTGTGTCCAATTATTTTCCTTGAGCTTAAGTCTCTCCAAGACTTGCTTGACCTGCAAGCACAATACTTGATTTTTCGATATATTCTTCGACAAACAAGCCACTCTCAATATTAAAGATAGAGCAAAGTAATTACATGCAAATGATAACCTACTTGTCTCTTAAAATTTGTGTATTTATATAGCTAGACTCTGAGATAAATATCCTGAAACATGTGTTGGCTCTAAAGAGCTTCAAGAAGGGGTATTTTTGTAATTTTCCCATAGTTACAATAGTCTCCATCATATAATTTATATTTTTAGTACACATATTTGGTAATTTCAGTTTAGGAAATATAATATAAGTATGTTAAAATTTTTAATTTTTTTTTATGTATTTTTATTGTATATTTATATTTCCAAAAATATATATTTGGAGTTTTTTAGACAAAAATGAGTTTCTTAGTAGCTTAAGGGTTCTATTACATAAAAATGTACTCATTTTTGGATATTAATATCCACACTAATTGAGTCATTTTGTTTGAGATTATTATTTTAATGTTAAAACCCACATTGATTGAGTTATATATTTAGATTATGCTTTGCTTATCAATGAAATGGTTTGAAACCTATTCAATCTCTTGTGCATTTCACAATATATTTTTTCTACCACTATTTACAAACTCAAATTGTCAATATATTGTGTAGAATCACTGATTAGTTGTAGAATCACTGATTAGTTGTTTGAGAAACCAAAACTTTGTACAATTACCAAATTTGTCTTACAAATTTTTTTTTTTTACATGGAATATTTGTTAATGATTGCTTGCATCTTTCTTTTTTATAAGTAAGAATTGCATTAAGAGAAAATATTTCAAAAATGTCTATATATTAAAGTTAGAACATATCTCGAGTTTCACGATAAATAAAATCAACCTAAAAGATCTAAGAAAGAAACAATTGTATAGAACTTCTAAGAGAAGAATATATATATATATATATACTTGTGTCAAGAGAGATATTAATCACATGAGTAATGTTATTCGGCCCATCGTAATGCCCACTGAAGTGCCACCCAAGAGTAATCACGATATTTTAATGCAAAATATCGCGATATTTTGAATTAAGATAGAATAGCAAATTTTCAAATTTCAAATTTCTCTCTCTTTCTATCACACTTCTCTCTCTCTCTCTCTCACATTTTCTCTGCGTGAACTTCCTTCCCTCTCAGTCTAGCCTTCTGTCTCTCTCACTCTCCCATGCTCCCCTTCAAGTAGGCTCGTTCCTCCCTCTCATTCAGGCCATCTCTCTCTCTTTCTTTCTTTCATGTGCGTCCGACCGAGCTTCCGACGTCCCTTGGGCTAGTTCCGGCCATCTCTCTCTTCCCAGCTCCGTGCAACAGCATCTTCGGCGTCCCTTGAGCTCGTTCCAGCCCCGATCTACAAGCAGGTAAGTCTTTAGTTTTATCAGCAAATATATATACGCGTTATTGGGTTTGACCGAATCTTTAAGCTTAGATCTACGGAGTTTTCACCGTTGGATCTTGTTGGTTTTTGGATATGTTGGTTGATGGGGATAGGGGTGTCGGGTGGTTGCCTCTGATCGCCGGAAACCACCGGCTACGGTGGCCGGTGGTGGCTGATAGTGTGTTTTTAAGTTTGATCGAAAACTAAAAATCAGATCTACTAAAATCTAACCGTTAAATCTATTCTATTTTTTGTATGTTAACTTTCTTGACTTGGTGTTTTTAATGATAGGTTCTGATCGGTGGAAACTTCGGCCGGTGGTGGTCGCCGGCAGCATTGGTGGAGGCAGTTGTGACTTCCTTTTTGTATATACACACATATATTTATATATTTTCTTTTTTCTCTTTTGTAATTATTTTAATTTATATTGTAAATGCTGATATTTAATATAATATTTAATTATGAATTTGTATTGATAAAGTTGAAGTGAATATTGAATTTGTATTGAATTCGTTATTTTTGAATACTGTAAAGATAAAAATTAAATTAAATTGGTTGAAATTTAAATGTTAATAAATTAAATTAACTTGTATTTTAAAATAAATTTATATTGATGTGAAAGTTGCTTATATTACGGTGAAAACGATTTTTGTGCAGATGGATGTAATAATTATATAGTAAATTAATATTTAAAATATATCGTATACTTTATTAAAAATAAATAGCCACGCCTCATCCACATTCACATTCGCCCCATCCATATTCACATTCGCCCATCAGGGCGTGGATTCAGTGGACTCATCTTCTTCTTTTTTTTAAGTAATTTCTTAATGTACTTACTTTAAACCAAAGAAAAGATGTTTTTAATTATTTTTTTATTTACCAAAACACAAAAAATATTTGTAAGGAGTAAACGTACTATTAGTCTACCATCAAAGTGGGAATGAATTGGCAGGTTTGTTATTTATTTAAAAAATATTTTTCTTTTTTATGATTTAGTATTATTTTAACTATGTATATGTATATATAATTTATGAAATCTTAATACTAAATAAATTTTTAAAAGAATAAAAATTTTAGTAAAGAGAGATGCATAATTTGGTAAATTAAAGTAGAAACAAACTTAGATGAACAAATTTTTGAACAAACCTTTGATATCCCTCGTGGTGTTTATCCATTTAATTAAAAAAATTAAGAGAATACAACTCAATCTTTATGTATCACATGAAATTATTTAATTATTATTAAAATTTTATTTATTATTAATTTAAAATATATATTATTAAATACCTAAATTTAAATAAAATTAACAACTACTTACCATTCAATTCTTAAATAAACTTAATAATTTTAACTCAAAGATTCACAAAATAAATACAAACTAATTCAATTTATTAACATTTAAATTTTAACTAATTCAATTTAATTTTAACCTTCACAATATTAAAAGATAACAAATTCAATATTAACTTCAACATCTTCAATACAAATTCATAATTAAATATCAACATTTACAATATAAATTAAAATCATTACAAAAGAAAATACATAAATATATGTATGTATATACAGACGGAAGTCACAACCGCCACCACCAACACTGCCGACGACCACCGCCGTCCGAAGCTTCCAACGATCAGAACCTACCATTAGAAACACAAAGTCAAGATAGTTAACATACAAAAAAATGGGACAGATTTAACGGTTAGATTTTAGTAGATCTGACTTTTAATTTTCGGTCAAACTTAAAAAAGCACTGCCAGCCACCACCGGCCACCGTAGCCGGTGTTTTTCGGCGATCCGAGCCAACCACCCGACACCCCTATCGCCATCGACCAACATACCCAAAAACCAACAAGATCCAACGGCGAAAACTCCGTAGATCTAACCTTAAAGATTCGACCAAACCCAATAACGCGTATATACGCACTGCCAGTCGCCACCGGCCACCGTGGCCGATGGTTTCCGGCGATCAGAGGCAACCACCCGACACCCCTATTCCCATCGACTAACATACCCAAAAACCAACAAGATCCAACGGCCAAAACTCCGTAGATCTAAGCTTAAAGATTCGGACAAACCCAAATACGTTTAGAAGACTTACTTTTTTCTAGATCGAGGCCAATATATACGCGCTATGGGAAAGAGAGAGAGAGGGCCAGAGCTGCTGCAATGGGGGAAGCTCGGTCGCACGGGCTGGAGAAAGAGGAGAGAGAGAGAGAAAGGGGGGAAGGGAAAGAAGTATGAACAGAAAAGACGAAGCACGAGAGAGAATGAGAGAGAGGAAGATGAGTTAATAGTTTATATATATTGAGGGTATATCTGTAATTACAGTAGTGGCTAAATTTGTAATTTTCTCCTGAGTGGCACTTCGGTGGGCATTACGATGAGCCGAATAGCATTACTCTAATCACATTGTCAGAGAGCCAATCAGTGAAGGAAAATTCTGGAGGGCCAGAAAGCCCTTACCGACAGCTTTACAGAATGTCTTGATTTGACAAAAATGTCCTTAACAAGTTGGTAATATTTCCCACAAACCAAATAGGGTCAGTCTTCCTCCTCCTCATCCTTTCAATTCCTAACCAGGAGCAGCCGTCTCTATCAATTGCACCCCCTTCCTTTCCATGCGGCCATTCTTGTCCTCGTCAACTGAAGGATTGTTCTCGAGTCACTCCGTCTCTCTCATCTTCGTCGACGAAACCATCAGAACACCAAGAACGACCGTCTCTCTCTCATCTCCGTCGACTGTAGCAGTTTCTGAAACAATGATAAATTTGTGGATGCTTTTTTTTGTTTCTTAAGACTAAATCTGTTTCTATAGAATTTTTATGTAAAAAGCTCTCATTTCTGAAATTCTGATGAATAATAGCAGATGCTTTGGTTTGAAATGAAAGATCAATTACAGAAAGCCATATCATTTTGAAGACATTGGGATTTTCCTTTTCTTTAGCAGTCCCTTCTCTGCTAACATTTTCAGTTTCTGCTCTTTTCGCGCTTTTGCTTTCTCCTCAAATTCATCCTCCATCATTTTCATTGTTGCCACATGTTTGGCCTTGTAAACATGTACATCACACCGAAAAAGAAAGGGCTCTATCTCAAACTTGAATGTTGCTAAAAATGGTTTTAACTACACTAGCTGTACACAGAGACAAGCTGACCCTCTGGGTTCCAGGTGTAGAAGCTGTAGAACACTAATTAATTGGTAGAAAGTATTGGCCGAACAGTAGAGGCGGAGGAGTTGGCGACGGCTTTAACACCTGCGGACAGCGGAGATGGTGGTCGTTGCTGGAGAAGGCGACGCGATGGAGGAGGCGATAGGGATCCGGCGGCTGCTGGACAAGGCGACGCGGCGGTGGAGGCAAGACGAATCCGGCGACTGCTGGACAAGGCGATGCGGCGGTGAAGGCGAGACGAATCCGGCGGTTGCTAGAGATGTGGCAGCGAAGGTGAGGTGAAGAGAGGGGGAAGGAGAGAGAGAAAAAAAAAGAGAGAGAAGGGAATTTTTCTCTAACCAAAATCTCGCGATATTTTGATAATCAAAATATCGCGAGATGTCGCTTCTGTAAGGCCGTCTGGCAAAGCTTTCTGGCTCTGTAGAAGAACTCATCAGTGAAAAGGCATTAGCCCTAACCATAAATATATAAATTGCAAAAGTCCCCTAAAAAATTGAACCATCGAAAAATGAAGAAAGCAGCCTAAAGCGACAGAGATTGCTTGCATCTTTTCCGGAAGCAGAATTAATTTGACAATAATGGTAATGATTGAATGAGCAGGTCATTGAAAAATAATATGGCGGGCTGGAAAAGGTTTTGGAATTAACTAGTTTTCAAATTTGTAATAGTTAAATATATAAAAATAAAAAGCTACTGTTAAAAAAGAATAAAATTGTAATTTTATTAATCTCTAGGTATTTATGATTTCTAATTTTGGCTAAGTTTAGGTAATTGAATGCAATATTTTGAAGGAAATTTCAATGAGGTTGACTTAGTTACTAGGGGAGCAAAAGGTCAATCAGTTCTCAACTCATGTGATGTGTTACTGCACTAATTGGCCCACCTCGCATTATATAACACGGTATAATAAAAAAATATAATATTTAGAAAAGTATATCTATTTATTATTTTTTCACTTAATTTTTCCCACCTCTTTTTCACTTTACTTTTGTAGGTATCTCCATTTGCACATTAAACTATTTTCCAGAGCATTTCTATATGTGGAAAGGATGAAACAAAATCTTAATTTTGGTAGCATAATATGCTCATTTTCTATGATAAATATCATCTTTACCAAGATCTATGCAAGCAAACTGGACAATCACCTCTCAAGTGATATAATGTGCACATTTTCTCTGGGTACTTTCCTAATTGCTGATGTTTGGACATTTTGCTAATTTATTTCATGTTAGATTAGAAAAGGGGATAAAAAAAGAAGAAGAGCAAAACCAAAGACAAAATTGATAAAAACAATTGGATGTAATTGGTATATATAATATATTTGCTCAATTAATATGTTTTCAATGTCACCTGCAACGCTTCTTGTATAATTGTGATGGAAATGTGAGTATATATTTTCTAGTTAATGCCATTATAAAATTTGCCTTTCCTCTTCAAAGCATCCCATGCATATGCGGCTAGAGAGAGAGGACCCAGACCGCCTCTTCATCATGTGGCTATATTCTTACGAGACGTGATTGGGTTCACTGTGTAGTAACAATACCAAACAACAAAGAGTAGTAAGCTTGGAACTCTCATAGTTGAATGTGGCAATTGCAATCTGAATCCTTTCTTGGATGATAACTGCAAGATGAATCCAAATATAATCTAGTCCTTCAATCCCAACTCATCTGTCCAAGTTTTGGACACAAAAAAAACACAAAACTACAAACTCGACGCCATACTCGTAAAGAGAAAGCGCGCACCAATCCGGTGCTTAAGTTAGTCGCCAAGCATTTCATTCGTCGCGATGGCTGTTGTTGGAAGGATATGTACGTGAAGTGGAGCTTGGAGCAACTCGTGGCTTGGTAAAATCTCATAGGTCTCATCCTGCAGCAATGCAGAGGCATTTTGAATAGAGACCAATATGTGTCGTCTTTGCATCTCGAGGAACCTCCTTCGATGCTGCTAGAGGGAACGCTGTCACTGCCGACTGGTTCTATCATATCGGCTACAGAATCCAATAATCTAGTAGAAGTTGATGCCTAATGGATGGTTAAAGAGGGAATGTCGTGCCCGGCCTTGGTCATCCTCTTCCATCTATGGAGCCCTGTTCTTATATTTTTGGAAACATTGGATTTTTTGAACTTGGAGGCCATCTGCATCAAAATAGCTAGTGAGAGCAGAAGAATTATTGCAGCAGGAGCAGGAGAAGGAGACGGAGAATGTAAGTTGTTTTAAGCCACTTGTGTGACAATAACATAGAGCGGGAATATAATGAAGCTACACCAGAACTGCGTGGAAAGCCTACAGAAATTAGTAGATGACAACCCATTAATGTACTGCTACAAGTCGACAGTGATATTTCTGGCTCGCAAGGATTCAGTATCTCATGATCACGTGTACCCAAATGTCAACTGGCTAGAGCATAAACTTTTCCACAAAGGAAAATTATTCAAAAGAAAAGGCACCTCTAGTACACGAGGCTTTCTACTTTCCATGAATTAAGGGAAGGGTAGTTCTTGCATGCAACCTTATCCAATGCTTTACAAATAGGCTATTTCCATAACTCAAACCCATAAGTATAGGGAAGAGTACTCATAATCCTAGTTCTGTTTTTTATATATTAAAGTTCAATTGATACATCAATGGCCTTCCATAAAAGAATATCATGTGCTTACCAGTGACCAAACAAACATTGCCATCTCAAATGTGTTCTGCAAATCGAATGTCAAATGCTGAAGTCAGCAAGTTAGATGAAAGATTCTTATTTTCTACATTTTAACCAGGTAGGCATTTCAAAATATAAATTTTCACGAGTGGTTGCATAAAAATGTCTCTGCTGATTTCACCTGGAAAGACACAAACTGTAATAACCAAAGCAGAAGACGAGGCCTCCTAAACCAGAAGAGGTCATCGCTCAGGTTGAAGTATTGAGCTTCGGACACTAGGCATCTATCCATGATTTCAGCGGCCAACTTTACGACTATGAGATGCAGCTTGGTGCCAATTGCCAGGATCAAATTTCCCATATACAAAATTTTCAAGAAGAGATGAGAACGAAAAGTAAGTGAAAATAAAGGCATCGTGAACTGGGAGAACAAGACAACAAATGCAAAGAATTGGAAGAGTGAGGACTCACAATGGCTGGAAGGAACGAAAGCCAAAGGTAAAGATTAGTTCCTAAGCATGGCATTGCAATCATGGGCAGGAAATCAGCTTCAGGACTTAGAATTTACAAATAAATTAGAGTATGAAGCCTAGTATAACTGATGCTAATGGCACCTTAGTTCATTGCATGGGACTGTACGTAATGTTTTGTTCAGGTGTTGTATGGTATTATTGTATGGTATTATTGTATGGTATTATTGTTCTTAAAAACAATAAACCCATTAATAACAAAATAGGGGAAACAGAAATCACCACTGACCACA
The DNA here is from genome assembly GCA_036245055.1 of Diospyros kaki. Taxonomy (NCBI): domain Eukaryota; kingdom Viridiplantae; phylum Streptophyta; class Magnoliopsida; order Ericales; family Ebenaceae; genus Diospyros; species Diospyros kaki. The sequence continues at coordinate 42,070,467 of BSEG01000016.1, forward strand.
AGAGTGTAATTCTGGGCACGAACTTCCTTGAGAGCCCACATCTAATGAGAAACTTCCACTAATTAATGGTAATGACTCTTATTTCATTGAAAGATCAAGTTTTAATGATGAATTTCTACCTCTAAAAGTACTGGATGAAGTTAACTTTTGGACTCATAAGAGCACATATGATACCCAATATTTGATCCATTTCTATGTACAATTATTGTGAGATTGTGTTGTGGCAAACTTCCCTCTTCATGCTCATCAGAGCACAGATCACAGATCACCAAAATTCTGGCTCATAGTTAGGCCTAAATGCATTACAATCACCTGCACTATCATGATAATGCACATTGATTGATTCCGACTCCACTTGAGACACCACAAAACCTCACCCATCAATGTTAGCTAAAGTTAGCTTTTGAACTTATGGATTCAAGTAATATACCCAACGTCATGACAAAAAATAAATAAATAAATAGACCATCACTAATCATATAAAAGGGAGTTGTTTTTCTTGCTATCACATCTTCGATTCTGTCAGTTATATATTTAATAAATCCTTCAAATGGAAAAGGAAATTTATTCTCCATTGCCATCATCCACTCATCTGCTGCCAAAGCATCAGTTCCTTCACAGAACTCTGAAGGTCTCAGTGCCATGAAATTCTTTACCAACTGGCTCCCAATATTGCAATCCATCCCATGGGGCTCCACCTCTTGTGGCCCTGGGTTTGAAGTCTGACCACTAACGTTCTTATTCAGGCTTGATTCATTCATTGCTCTAGGTGGTACTTGCCCCTGTCTTCCCTGATGTCCCATAAAATTCTCAAAGTGCCTCAATATGGTAGCCATAATACCTCTCACTCACTAATCTCCTGGCATAAGTTTGCCCCGGACTCCGTTGGAGTGGCCGGTGCAAGTGGAGGTATAGGGTTAGGAACATGTGCAGGCTCAAGGGTGGGTCTAGGAACTGGAGTAAGGATTGCCCAGTTGCCTTGAGCAAGGTCAGTGGCCTTCCTCGTTGTCCACTCATTTCTTGCATGCCAAACGACCTTTTAGTGTTCCATCTTAACTTAGGCTTACTAGACCATTAGATACAATTCTGACTCTACCCAAACCTAGGTGTACAGAGACTCCTCTCACTTCCTAACTTATGCTCTGATACCAATATTGTAAGGACCCACTCTCGAATATTCCCTCTAACATAGGATATTCGAAAGGAGATTATCACAGAGATAATATAAAACAAACCATAAATAAATAGACATCTCATTTCATTACTAGTAGCAGAAACTAAATTAAGGTTCAGTTACATTCCCAATATCTCATGAGTTTGGGCTCAAAGGCCATACAAATAAATAAGAGGCTCTATTGTTAACTAACAAAATAAAAATCATTTTATCTCAAGCCTCACCTAAACACCAATCAGGATCTTCAAACTAGGATACGTCTCGATACACCACTATTCCTGCGCCTTAGTCCCACTAGACTCGCCTCCGAAAACGGTCTTCCCTTTACCTGGAATGGCAAGGAAGATCAAGTGAGCCACAAGGTTCAGCAAGTTTGAGAAGTAATGAATAGCGAACAAGAATCAAGAATATGGTGACACCAAAAAGAGTAATCAAGAACTCGATAGCTTTATACAAAATTCAAAATTTATGACTTTATAAATTTCAATTTAAATGCATCATGTCACTATATATTACTATGCAAATGTGCATATAAAATTAAGTGTCAAAATCAAATCTTGTAGGCTCGCAAGCCATCAATTCACATATGTCGAAGTGCATTCATGTAAATAAAAATTCACAAATAATATGGAGCCAACCTGTCGGGTTATGGCCACCTCATCCCGTGCCAGGTGCTCTAGGGTACCCTTTCCTTCCGCACAAAATAATAGGTGTGCTGATTAGTGGTTAATTTTATAAAAAATTTGTTATAATTACAACCTTTTTTTTATCTTAACAATGGCTTAAATTAGATATTAATATATATTTTATGGTTATATGCAAGTTTAAATCGAAAAATGAATGAAATGAAGTTCTAAAGTAAAATTTAAAAATAATAATAATAATAATATATAAAAATATATATAATACATATACATCATTATATGCATGCATGTAATATATATATATATAATATAATCTAATATATATGTGTGCCATGTGTAACACATATATATAATATAATTTATTAATAACATTAAATTATTATTATTATTTTTTTTGTAGGCATGAAGAATTCAAGCCCATGAAGAATTAAGACCCAACTTGAGTAACCCATGAAGGATATCATTTGGAGAAGACCCAAGGATTATTTTTAATCCTAATGAATATTAAAAACCAATTTATAGAAATCTATTTTTATTTTTTTATATGAGTGCTTTATTATGTGTGTTTTTTTTAACTAAAATCCATTTAATTATTAGGCGTGTATTATAACTAAAATCCATTTAATTTTATGAGTGTTTTATTAGGTATGTATTTTAACTAAAATCTATTTAATATTAGGTGTGTATTATAGCTAAAATCCATTTAACTTTAAGTGTGTGAGTGCCCATTAGATATAATTATGTCTAGTTGAATAATTGAAATTGTGTGGTTTGTATTGAATCTTGTGACCTATAAATAGTTCACTTGATTGCATTTGTAAGTGTGATTATTATTCTTGAATCAAAATTTAGTTGTTTCCTTATAATTCTCTCTTTGAGAATTGTTCTTGTTCTCTCTCATTTTCTTTAGTATTTTCTCTTGTGATCTTACTTCCTTTCTTTTTTCTTTTAAATTCTTATGTCATTTATTGTTACTTTATTATTCACCGCCTAAATGGCCAGTTAATTTATGCCTTTAAATTTCTGTAATTTTAATTCTTATCTTTTAATTATCCACTGCCTAAATGGCCGGTTAGTTTTTGCTATTTTAATTCATGTCATTTAAATTCTGTTATTTAAATTATGTCATTTAAATTTCTATCAATTAACTTTCAAATAAAGATGAGTAGCTAAATCTAATCTTGGGTTAAGGTAAGGACAATGTCTAACGCTAATGATTCCCAAAGAAAGTTGCGTTTTAAATGAGTAACATTAATTTAAATTTCAGTATGAGTGTGTATTAATTATTGAAAAATCACTAGGTTTGAATTGGAGCGTAAGCCTAACTTAGAGTTTTCATGCCATGTATGAGAGTCACTAGAATTGGAAACGCTATCATACCCAAACCCAGATGATTAATGTAGTTATTTTGTGTATTAATTACAATTGAATTTATGGTAGTTGCTTAAATTTGAATTTCGCATATCATGTATGGGGATTGCTTAACCTAAAACTATCATCATCTCTAATTGCATTTAATAACAAAGTCTCATATCTGAAATTAAATTAATGTTGCTAATCTTTTATGCTAAAATTTGGGAATCAACGGGTTGGTACTGAAATTGTCTTAACTCAAGTACTCTCCAATTTCATATTCTCATGTTAAGTATTTATTTTAATTACTGTCTTACTTTATTTCCTAGTATCTGTTGTTTTTTTAAAAAAAAACATATAAAAATTTTGTTGCCAATTTGTCTAAATGCGTGTGTGTTTGTGTGTGACATTCTTTTTATTTTGTCATAAATAAATCTCTCAGTGGACGACCTAAACTCATTCAGAAAATATAAATTTAAATTTGGATTACAACTGCGCTCGTACACTGATGAGTATAAACCTCTCATCTAAATAAAGAAAAAATATATAAAATTTTTATTGTGTTTTGTTTTGTGTTTTAATTGCAGGGTGAGAGTGCAGCCATGCGCAAAGATAAATAATACAAAGTATAATAACATGCACATGCTAAACGTATAAGGAACATATCATGCATTCCTTTCCACATATATATAGATATTACGAAATTTCATCGCACAAATTTTTTCCATGCTTATACAAATGATTTCTGCCCATCCCATAATATTGGGTAGCTTTTCACTCACATCAAATATGTACATGCTGAACGTGTACGTAACATATCATGCATTCCTTTCCACATATATGTAAATATTATTGTGGTGCCCCAAAAAATGGGGGACGAAAAAGTCCAAGCATGGCGGGAAAGCCACATTCGGAAGCTGCTGAGGAAGAGCTTCAGAAGCTGCTGAGAAAAGAGCTTCGGAAGATGCTGAGGAAGGAGCTTCGGAAGCTCCCTTCGGAAGAGGTCTTCGGAAGCTGCTGGTGAAAGAGCTTCGGAAGCTACTGAGGAAAGAGCTTCGGAAGAGGCCTTTGGAAGCTGCTGAAGATGAGCTTCGAAAGCTCCATTCAGAAGATGCCTTCGGAAGATGCTGTCGGAAGCTACCTTCGAACGACAATCTCGGAAGCTATCTTTAGAAGACACTCTCGGAAGCTACCTTCGGAAGCGGCTGAGGAAGGTTCCTTCGGAAGGCCCACGTTTGCTCCCTACTCGATCTCTATAAAAGGCCAAGTTCAACCCTCAAAAACGGATCCGGACATTGGTATTTCTCTCTCATTTTTCTTCTGAAATTTAGTCCTCTTTTCCATTCTGTTACTGACTTGAGCGTCGGAGGGCCTTCGTGGGAGGAAAATCTCGCGAGCCTTCTAACCTTTGTTTGCCCCGTACAGACCTTCGGAAGACCCTCTTTTCCTTCGGAAGACCCATCACGTTACGGAAGCACAATTCGGCAGCGGGCTTCGGAAGCCCATCTTTTCCTTCAGAAGACCATCTTTTCCTTCGGAAGACCCATCACGCTACGGAAGCACAATTCGGAAGCAGGCTTCGGAAGCCCATCTTTTCCTTCGGAAGACCCTCTTTTCCTTCGGAAGACCCATCATGCCTTTGGAAGCTCAATGCGGTTGCCATCCTTCGGAAGTTCACCTAAAGCTTCGGAAGCCCACCTGAACCCTTCGAAAGCTGACAACGGAAGCGACCTTCGGAAGACCACATTAAGTCTTTGGAAGGAAGGCTTCGAAAGCGTCCCTTCGGAAGGAACCCTTCAGAAGCCCCCCTTAGTTTTGTAGCCAAATCTTCGATCGAGTCCCAAGGCTGACGGCATCCACGTGCATCCCATTACTAAAAATTCTAATTGTTGTATTTTGGCAACAACAATTTGGCGCCATCTATGGGAAACGCAACAAAAAGCCAATCTTAGCACAAAATGCTGAATGGGACCAAATCAGCTAATTCGACGAACACGCATAACTCCACCTGAAGGAGCGCTCGTACTAGTATAGAAGACACAAGGGGCCCCAATCAGGTGCACCCTACAGTGACAAAATTTTCAAAAGATCACCATGACAATGAAATGCGTTCAGAAAACTTTCCCACTCTCGAAGGCAACCAGACCACTGGATTGGGCGGCATGGAACGTTCAAAGCAGGAGAAAGTACACAGCTGGATTGAGGAGGCATGCAACAGAACGAGGGAAGCAAGTCCAGCATACAACACTTTCTAGTCGGGAACAACATTCATTTGGACAGTCTTCAATTCCAAATAGAGACCTCGTGGAGACTTTAGTACCTCCAGAACCCGCTGGGATAGCCCCACCCACGGTCCTGCTATCAGATTATGAACAATTACAGAAGAATTTTGAGGAACTAAAACAACAAAATGATGAACTCAAGATAAACAATGAGAAGAATATGAGAAGACTACAGGGAATCACTACTTTGCTGCATAAATTAATTCCCCACATGGGAAAAGCCGATACGAGAGGAGAACACCGGAGATCCATAGAAACCCCTCCAAGGACCGCACGATAGAGGGTAAGAGTTATAACTCCATGGCCGAATAACCAAGTCCCAGAGATGACAGACATGGGAAGGGAACATGATAGGAGGATAGGAAAAGCTCCCATGTATAAAGAGACAACGGGAAGCACCTATGCACGAGCTTCTTATCTCCCACCTCCTTATAAAAATGAAGCAGAACAGGAAACCCTCAAGGTGTCTGACATTAAGCGCCTCATAGAAGAGGTGCTAGAGCAGAAACAGGTAATGATGACGCCCAAGAAAATGCCCCCGAAGGGGTTTCCCTTATCTGAAGAACTCCAAAGGCAACCAGTGCAACAAGGGTTCGAGCTACCACAGCTTTCGGTATACTCGGGGAAGGAAGACCCAGAGAAGCACCTACAACATTTCGTCGCAGTGGCCATGCTACATGGGTGGAATGAGGTCACTAAGTGCAGAGTCTTCCCGCTCTCCCTAGTAGGACAAGCTCGACAGTGGTTCACTGAGTTACCAGACGGACATATCCGATCATTTGAACAGCTGAAAAAATTAAGAGTTTTTGGAGGTGTTCACTGCCTATGTCCCGAAGAAGAAGGGTGTTGTGTACTTGATAAGCTTGCAGCAAAGGCCAAATGAATCCCTAAAGCGATATATTGAGCGATTTAGGGCTGCAGCGCAAGAGGTAAAGGACCTCTCTATCAGTTTGGTAGCCTCAGCCTTGCTTAATGGAACCGCCTACGCCCCGTTCCGAAGATTCCTAGCATTTTTCGAGCCAGACTCAATGGCCGAATTGTTTGCCTGAGCCGAACAATTCATCGTTCAAATGGAAATTTTAGAAGCATGGGAAAGGAAAAGAAGAGGAAGGCTGAACGACGTTGGGTCGGACACATCAGTGAAGTTGCCGAGAAAAGAAGAGCCCCCGAAAGATGCAATTCTAGAGCTTTGCTCCCCTCATTAAGCCAAGAGTCGCTATCCTTTCCTCCATTGCACATGGGTAGGAACAGAGACTCTTTCTGCAAAGTTTCACGAGTCCCCAGGGCGCACTACAGAATAGTGTCAGGAGCTATGAAACCAGATCGAACAGCTAATCAAAGATGGAAAACTCAATCGATTCATACTAGATAAACCAAAAAATCATCAAGGCCGGGGGAAAAGGTCCAGGAAAAACAATTAGAGGGGATGTGAAGAGCAAGACCTGGAACACTATGCACTATCAAAGGTATTCCCTGCTCTATCGGTCGGAGCTAGCTATGAAAGATCTGAAGCACAAGACATGGAGATGCGTTCATTGCAAGAGGTACTACTTGACTCCACCGTAAACCAGATATCTTCCTGATTTCTCTATGTAATAATCCCCCTATAAATAAAAGAATATACCTCATGTATTCCGGTGGAGTAGGCAAAGTATAAGCCGAACCATGTAACCTATACCTTGAGCATTTGTATGTACGATGAAATGTAATACAGGTGCAATAGCTCAGCGATGACCTCGATGAGATCAGGGTGACTCGGTCGAAATTAGGTGCATATGACCCCAGGCGGGTCGGGATCATCGGATGCTCCGATGCCTGTGCCCGTAGACTCACCTGGATCCCTCGATCGAGGCCGGTGCTATGCCCTTCAGCTAAACCCGACTCCTCGATCGATCTGGCGCCTAAGTCTCCCGGTAAGCTCGAACACCCGGAAAGAATCCAGAACCGGACTGGCTATTGAACCCTGATGCACCGAGGACAGACTGACTCTCATGAGGGACAAAAGGTGATGAAACCGCTATATGGTAAGTCGAAAAGACGCCCTCACCATGCGAGGTTTATGTTGCCCAGGTGCGATCTGGTTCCTATGACCTAAGACCAACTTGGGATCGTCGGATGCTCCGACGCCTGTGCCCGCAGACTCACCTGGATCCCTCGACTGAGTCCGGTGCTATGCCTTGAGCTAGACCCGACTCTTCGATTGATCTGGCGCCTAGGCCTCCCGACAGGCTCGGACACCCAGAAAGAATCTTGGATTGGATCTTTGGTCAAAGCCAGATCCCTCTGGACAGACCGGACCTCAAAGGGATAAACGAAGAGAGTAAGAGACAAGATACAACCCTCAAAAACTCGACTGCCACGACTCAATTTAACGCCTACGAGGATAGACCAACGCGGGATCATCGAATGCTTCGACGCCTATGCCCGCAGACTCACCTAGATCACTCGACTGAGTCTGGTGCTACGCTCCTAAGCTAGACTCGACTCCTCGATCGATCTGGCGCCTAGGTCTCCCGGTAAAAACTCGAACGCTCGGGATGAATCTCACATTGGATCCTTGACTCAATCCACCCTTCCCATGGTAAACGAAACTGATGGAAAACAACAAGCACCATCGAGGACCACCCAGGACGATAGATCAACTAGGAATCATCGGATGCTCCGACACTTATGCCCGTAGACTCACCTAGATCACTCGACTGAGTCTGGTGCTACGCTCCTAAGCTAGACCCGACTCCTCGATCGATCTGGCGCCTCGGTCTCCCGGCAAAGACTTAGACGCTCAGAATGAATCCCACGTTGGATCTTTAGCCCAATCTAGCTTCCCTATGGCAAACGAAGGCCCCTCCCGAAAACGTTCGCGAAGGCTCGACATTCCCCCAATCTGGACAAAAGCCGAGAGCTCGATGAATGTTGCATGAGTCTCGCAGTCATGTCAAGGGCGCGAGGCCTATCCCGAGTTTCCCAGGGGCCAAAGAGCCTTGAAGAAAAGGTGTAGACAGGAACAGAAAAAACTAAACTATTATGGCTAATAAATCAAAGCCTAAAGAGGTATGAATACAAGTTGCATGACTAACAAGCAAATGATGGAAACATGATAGAATTACGTGGTGATTCAAATAAGACAATTACATGAGGCACGTTGAAACAACTGCCCAAAAACTATATTCATCCAAAGATGACAAAATGAAACGCAATAGCCAAAGAAATGCATAAAAAATTCTAAGAGTGCTTTGAGATGAAACTAGCAAATTGATTGCTCCCTACAGCTAGTTAAAAAATAATGTAAATTATAAAGTCGGCACTAATCTTCGGCTAAGGGACGATCCACGTGACCTTAACCCACACCAGGGAGCAGATTTTGAGAAGCATCAGCGCTAAGGTCCATCTTTAGGCCCTTCTCGATCATATGAGTGGTGCTAGACGTGCGACACTTACTTCGCCCTCCTCGAGCTCAAGAGCGTAAGAGCTCCACGGACATAGCATTGTTAAAAGTTACATCCGAAAAAAAAAAAAAAATTCCCAAGGAAGGAAAATTCTTGGGGAAGCAAGGTCTTTCGGGAAGAGCCATTTCCGATTGTTGGCGCCCTATGCTTAGAAAATATTCTTCATTTTGTATCTAAGAAGAACAAAACAAAGAGTGAGGGACAATTGTGGTGCCCCAAAAAATGGGGGACGAAAAAGTCCAAGCATGGCGGGAAAGCCACCTTCGGAAGCTGCTGAGGAAGAGCTTCAGAAGCTGTTGAGGAAAGAGTTTCGGAAGATGCTGAGGAAGGAGCTTCGGAAGCTGCTGGTGAAAGAGCTTTGGAAGCTACTGAGAAAAGAGCTTCGGAAGAGGCCTTCAGAAGCTGCTGAAGAGGAGCTTCGGAAGCTCCATTCAGAAGATGCCTTCGGAAGATGCTGTCGGAAGCTACCTTCGGACGACAATCTCGGAAGCTACCTTCGGAAGCGGCTGAGGAAAGTTCCTCCGGAAGGTGCCCTTCGGAAGGTCCTTCGGAAGGCCCACGTTTGCTCCCTACTCGATCTCTATAAAAGGCCAAGTTCAACCCTCAAAAACGGATCCAGACATCGGTATTTCTCTCTCATTTTCCTTCTGAAATTTAGTCATCTTTTCCATTCTGTTACTGACTTGAGCGTCGGAGGGCCTTCGCGGGAGGAAAATCCCGCGAGCCTGCTAACCTTTGTTTGCCCCGTACAGACCTTCGGAAGACCCTCTTTTCCTTCGGAAGACCCATCACGCTACGGAAGCACAATTCGGCAGCGGGCTTCGGAAGCCCATCTTTTCCTTCGGAAGACCCTCTTTTCCTTCAGAAGACCCATCACGCTACGAAAGCACAATTCGACAGCAGGCTTCGGAAGCCCATCTTTTCCTTCGGAAGACCCATCATGCCTTTGGAAGCTCAATGCGGTTGCAATCCTTCGGAAGTTCACCTAAAGCTTCAGAAGCCCACCTGAACTCTTCGGAAGCTGACAACGAAATCGACCTTCAGAATACCACATTAAGTCTTCGGAAGGAAGGCTTCAAAAGCGTCCCTTCGGAAGGAACCCTTTAGAAGCCCCCCTTAGTTTTGTAGCCAAATCTTCGATCGAGTCCCAAGGCCGACGGCATCCACGTGCATCCCATTATTAAAAATTCTAATTGTTGTATTTTGGCAACAACAATTACGGAATTTCATCGCACAAATTTTTTTCATGCTTATACAAATAATTTCTACCCATCCCACAGTACTAGATAGCTTTTCACTCACATCAAATATGTACATACTGAACGTGTACGGAACATATCATGCATTCCTTTTCACATATATATAGATATTACGGAATTTCATCGCACAAATTTTTTTTCATGTTTATACAAATGATTTATGCTCATCCCACAATACTGGATAGCTTTTCACTCACATTAAATATGTACATGCTACAGTAATTTATTTAAAAACTTATAAAATCAATTATTAAGATTTACAATTCGTTGGGTGCGTAACAAGTATTTATATATATATATATGTGTATATATTTATACATGTGCTTTTAAGTTATTAAAATTTAAGACATCACCTACCATATAATATACTTTTTATTAGAAACATATATATAAATATATATGAACGTGTGGGTAAGGATAAGTGTAATGCAGGGGCGTTCAAATGGACTTTGAATATATCTAAATGGCTTTGAATGGCTTTGAATATATGTGTGTGTGTGTGTAGGGGGGGGGGTGTTTCCAACTATGTACAGGGGCAGGGGCTGGGCATGCGTACCATGCTTATGTGTATATATATATTTATGGGTGGTTCAATTAATTATGTGTGTATATATATATATATATAGGTGCTTCCAAATATGAACCGGGGCTGGGCCTGCGAACTGGGTGTGTGCGTTATGTATATACATGTGTGTGTACAGATAAACAAGTAAATATTATTAAAGAAAAATAAGAAGAGACTTTTGTATTAGAAATTTTCCTTTACAATGAGAGGGAATTATTCTATTTTTTAATATAATATAAGCTGAGATCATATTTTTCCCTTGGATTTTAATGCACTCACTTTCTCTCTCTATTAGTGCGCATATATATATATATACACAAGTGGGTTTGACACATTTTTAAGGGTTGTTAGCATATAAAAGAGAGAAAGCTTCCACAACCCCTTTGCTAAGCATTTATATACGTGTGTATATATATATATATATAAAGGAATATGGAAGTTGGTCAGCTGGAACAACAATGAGACTGTTATATACATTTACATATATATATATATATAAATATATACGGGTGGGTCAAGTAGGATAAGGGCATGTGAATGAAGTGAATATATATATATATAGGGGCGGAGCTAGAGAATATTTTCAGTGAAGGCGAAATTTAAAGAAATAAATAATAAATAATATAAATATATTAAAAATTAGTATAATTTATTTAATTGTGAAGGGCAGGGCGCAGAAGGGTGGGCGTGCAGTGACTGAGGGTGGGCGCTTGAATGAAAGAGAAAATAAAGATGGGACATGGGAGGGTTTGCAGATTTTGGGCAGCCTCAGTGTGGGCCAAATTAATGGAGGGTGAATTTGTAGATTTTGGGCAGCCTCAGTGTGGGCCAAATTAATGGAGGGCCAAAGCCCAGTGAGGGCCATGGCCTGCACTGGGCCTATGCTGGCTCTGCCTCTGTATATATATATACTTATAAATAGGTCACGTTTGCTCGCTGGTTCAAGCCAACCGAACATAGTGCATACATAAATGAGTCAGTGAATGTAGTTGCATATATATATACTAACTCATGAACACAGAGCCGTGAAATTAAATAAAACTTCACTGTAATTAGGAAGAAAATGCCATTCACAGGAAAATGATGGGGTGAAACGAGTCCCCGTTGTGCCTTCAATAAGATTGTGTGTATGTATAGATTTATATATATATATATAAAAGCTTCCTTATGCGACAGAACAAAGCAGACAAATACACACATATATATATAGACTCACAATCGAGGGGGCTAAGGAAACTTGTCTTAGGAGCTGTCCCAACAGGGAAGAAGCAGCTAGACTCTTCCACTAAGCTCAGGTCACAACATCAAAATGGGTGAAGAAGAAGAAGGAGATAAAAGCCGAAGAAACACACGAAGAAGGAGGTTATGAAGCGGCTGAGGAACGAAAGTGATGGCCAATGAAACATGAGACAGAATCAAGCACCAAATCATCTAAATGGTACAAAATCAGTATACAGGGAGAACAGAGAATCAAAAGGGAGAGGGACCTGCTGCTTTCCATTTTTGTTTTGTTTTTGATTTTTTTTATTCACATAATAAAATTTAATATCCTATTACCTTTCGGCCTAGACTCAAACCAAAATTTACATTGCCCACTTGATGGACCATGAACTCATTAACTAATTTAATTGTGGCCTATTACATTATTTTTAAATTTTTTTAAAATTTAGACCCATATACTTATTTTCTAATTGATGTACCTGGAAAGATGAAGGCAGACAAAGGGGCAGCAAGGAAACAAAAAGGACCCCCTTGGCTAGGCCAAGGGGGCCATGCCGAGTGACCGAGTGGCCAAGGCCACTCGGCATGGTCTAGTGGCCAAAGCCACTCGTAGCAAGCGAGTGGCCTAGGCCACTCGGTCAGACCGAGTGGCCACCACTCGACTTGACCTAGTGGCCAAGGCCACTCGGCCAATTGTGAGAAAGACCCCCACCCGAGTGGGGGTCACCCGGCAACGCCAAGAAACTCTTCGTGATTCAGCCCATGGGCCCCGAGAATTCCGAAACGGGCCTCGAGATTCCCTCCGAAATTATCGCGAGTTCTCTCTCTCCCCCACTATAAATATAAGACCCAATTTTCATCCCCAAGTACGCTATTTTGAGCAATTCAAGTACGATTTGATATTTTCTCTCGAGATCTAATTTAAGCATCGGAGGGTTTGCGCGGGGACCCCCACTCGCGCCCTAACGGTGCTCTCGTTTTGTAGGCCACTCGGTCACCATGTCACTCGGTCATAGGGCCACTCGGTCACCATCAAGGCCACTCGGTCATCAGGCCACTCGGTCACCAGGCCACTCGGTCACCTTCAGGGCCACTCGGTCACCTTCAGGGTCACTCGGTCACCAGGCCACTCGTTCGTCACAAGATCACTCGTTACTCCGAGACCTCTCGTCACCTTGAGGTCTCCCGTCACTCCGTGGCTTCCCGTCGCTCCGAGACCTCTCGTCACCTTGGGGTCTCCCGTCGCTCCGAGGCCTCTCGTCACCTTGAGGCCACCAGATCGCTCCGAGGCCTCTCGTCACCTTGAGGCCACCAGATCATTTTGAGGCCGCCAGATCATCAACCCACAAGATTATCAGCTCATCAGACCATCAGCTCTGTTGGTTTGTCAGACCTGAGACTCCATCAGATCCAATCCCTCGTCTAGATTTTTCATCAGTGAAGGCACGACTCCCGAGATACTTGCGTCTGTCCGCAATAAAAAAATAGATTGTTGTATTTTGGCAACAACAATTGGCGCCGTCTGTGGGAAACGCAAGACAAAAAGTCAACTTAAGAATGGTAAACACCCGTGGACACCGACGAACTCTCTCTCAAGGCGTAGAAACGCGCCCACCACCACGAAACACTCAGCAACAGGGAGCACCTCCTCCCCCACATAATGCTCAACCTGAAGAAGACGATCGCTCCATCCCGCAGGTGGGGAACCAAACAGTCCCATCACCACCACTTATCAGCTCAAGGCTACCTCCTACTGATCAAGCTGGGGCTTCACGACAGCCATCACATACGGTACCGTGGGAAGAATACGAAGCATTGAGACAACAACACGTTGAAGGTATGCAAGCACTTCGAGACATGACTGGAATCCTCCAAGGTATGATGCCTGTAGGGACGTTACCTGATACTCTGAAAAAGTTTATGCCATCCCCCGAACCTCAACCCGAGGCAGGGACCGATTCCTACCAAGAAGCTACTCCTGATTCTCATTCTCGATCTACGCCTAGACGAGAGGGTAGGCTTAGGTCACCACCTCCAAGGAAGAACCCTCATTCCGTACCACGAAGAAATGAAAACCCCAAAATAGAAAACAAGACCAGAAGTCCTCAAAGACGAAGGTATCATGAAACAGTGGGCAGTACCCCAACAAGATATGACAATCAAACAACAGCTACTATGAGAGATGACATGAAACGAGTAGTAGAAGAAGTGCTTGAGCGGAAAAAGTTGATCCCTGCAACAGAAGAGCACCAACGAAGAAAAAGTCCTTTTATGACAGATATATTGGAGAGACCGCTGCCTCGAAAATTCAAAATGCCACAAATCACCCTCTACTCCGGAAAAGATGACCCATATGATCATGTTCAGAACTATGAGTCACTAATGATGTTGCATGGATGGGATGATGACATAATGTGTCGAGCCTTTTCCTTAACACTGTCAGGACATGCTCGAACATGGTTTAACAGCCTTCCAGAATCTTCTATCTCCTCATTTGGACATCTTAGGACAGAGTTCACCAAAGCTTTTGTGATTAACAGTCGAAGGAAAAATGATGCCACCTATTTGCTCAGTATACGACAAGGGAATAAAGAATCCTTACGACAATTTGTGGATAGATTCCGGAATGCCACCCTTGAAATCCCTGACTTGCCGGCCCAAGTAGCAGTGTCTGCTATGCTCCAAGGGACGCGCCTCGCCTCTCTACAAGAGTCACTTTCTTTAGACCCCCCAATGTCCCTAGCCGATTTATTTGTCAGAGCGAACAGGTATATCCTCCACACTGAAATTATGAGGAACGTGGCAGGGAACGAGGACAAAGAAAAGAAGAGAAAGGAGCGAGAAGGGGAAGAGGAGTCTATCCGACGACAAGAAAGAGTTAGACGTCCAGATGCACCTAAACCTCTCTTTAATCATTATACTCGGCTTCTACAGCCCCGATCAACTATATTAGCTGCAGTTGAGGGAGAAGGACTCCTTAAACTACCTCGCAGAGTTGACCGACCTATGGGGAAAAATCAAGGAGAGTATTGCAGATATCACCGAACTCGGGGGCATGCCACTGATCATTGTCGAGAGCTAAAGAACCAGATTGAGATACTTATCCGCGAAGGGCACTTACAAAGGTATGTGAGAAAGGAAGAAGAAGAAGAAGAAGAAAACAGGGAACCCCGACAAAGGGAAGATAGGCATGGAGGGCATGAAAGGCCAAACCCAAGGCAACAAGGTAAAATTCGATCAAGCCCGTTGTCCCGCCTACGGCCCGGCAACGTGGTCAAATACGATCGAGCCCGTTGTTCCGCCTATGGCCCGGCAACGAGGTAAAATTCGATCAAGCCCGTTGTCCCGCCTACGGCCCGGCAACGTGGTTAAACACGATCGAGCCTGTTGTCCCGCCTATGGCCCGGCAACAAGGTAAAATTCGATCAAGCCCGTTGTCCCGCCTACGGCCCGACAACGTGGTCAAATACGATCGAGCCCGTTGTCCCGCCTATGGCCTGGCAACGAGGTAAAATTCGATCAAGCCTGTTGTCCCGCCTACGGCCCGGCAACGTGGTCAAATACGATCGAGCCTGTTGTCCCGCCTATGGCCCAGCAACGAGGTAAAATTCGATCAAGCCCATTGTCCCGCCTACGGCCCGGCAACATGGTCAAACACGATCGAGCCCATTGTCCTGCCTATGGCCCGGCAACGAGGTAAAATTCGATCAAGCTCGTTGTCCCGCCTGCGGCCCGGCAACGTGGTCAAACACGATCGAGCCCGGTGTCCCGCCTACGGTCCGGCAACGTGGTCAAACACGATCGAGCCCGTTGTTCCGCTTACAGCCCGACAACGAGGAGAAATACGCTCAGGATCAACATATTGTGCATAATTCAAAAACGAACAGGAGGTCTTGGCCTCATATCAGAGACGACAGCCAGGGATAACCAACGGTAGCAAAGAAAGAGTAAATCAAACAATAAAAGAACAAGGCACTCCGGATAGGACCAAGAAGAAAATATTTCATTGATAAAGCATAGTTCTATTACAAAAAAAAAAAAAGGGAAGCAGCAGCAACAGCGAAAAACAAACTACAATGGGGACCTACTCACGGGAGCGAGATCTGCGAGACGAACGCCGAGTAGACCCAAAGGACACAACAGGAACCTCAGGAGACGCTGTGAGAAGTTCTCCTTCCTCAGCCTCAGCCGCATGAGGGGAGTCTTCAGCAATTACACCAGAGGCTTCTCCAACGACTCCGGGATCGACCGACGTGCTTCCTCCCCCACTCTTAAAAGGAAACAGATCCCAAGGGCCCGTCAGATTATCCAAATCATCCACCAAATAAGAGTCCAAATAAGAAGGAGGACTCATGGTCTCATTTGGTTCATATTGACGCCAATCCACCTCATGAGACTCTTCAACCTCGGGGGTAAGAAAAAGTTCAGGAAAACTCTCTCCTGGGCGCTGAGATTCCAGATGGGTGCGAGCAAGGTAAAAACCATACTTCAGATAGCCTGAAGCATATTTTCCCTTCCTATCTTGACAATCTTTCGAGAGACGATATTCTTTCACTACTTGAGCACGAATCTCCCGGGCATCCCTACGGCTAATCTTCAGTTCAGACAGGTGTAAGGAGTGTTCTTGCATGAGCGCTTCGTGTTGCGCTGCCCACTCCACATTCTTTTGCTCTTCAGCTCCAAGCCTAGAGCGTAAATCTTCATTCTCCTTATGAAGACTCGAGCTACCAGCGGAAGCCTCAGACAATTGCTCATTCATACGCCCAATCTCTTCCTCTACATTCTTCATCCCAAGCTCCGCTCGACGAGCGCGTCCCTTTAGCACCTGACGCTCATCATTCCATGAAGTTTGGCGTCGCCTCCAATCTGACATCTGGGCCTCCACCTGCTCACGATAGGCCCTATCCCTGGCATTGGAAGCGACCATCCCTTGGACCCCCTACACTAGAAGCTGCTCTACCTCATCTCTGATTTGAGCATAGTTGCCGCCAATAAATCGTCGTTCTTCTCGAGGGAGAATGGTAGAATAAATGAGATGAGCACCAATTCCTGGTTCAGTGACGGAGTCTGTCTCCAACACGCCCGTAGAAACTTCGAAGTCTCGACCCATGAGTTTCCTACCATCTCCAAGGATCATAGTATGCCTCACATCCCCTGAAGGGGGAAGTATAGGAGGTGGCCTCAATGACTTCTCGCCTTCAAGACGACGACGATCTTTTCTATTTGGAATAACAGGATGGCGACATTCTTCCTCCACTCGGGCCATATCACCAGCAAACCGAGAGGAAGAACTTCGCCCCCCTCGAGAACTGGGAGCATGAGAGGGGATATCGACTGCTTCTTCATGAGAAAGAGGAATCGATGGAGCACTTTCCGTTTGGGAAGGAAACTCAGCACTTGAGGGATCACTTCTCGGGCGACGCCGCCTTTCCACCCCTGTTGGAGAAACGCCGGTAGGCCTGCGAGAACGAGGAGGACGGGAGCTTGTAGCTCCCTCAATACTTGGGAAAGGAACCCCGGACGACGTCGCAGCACGCGCCTCCTCTTCACGTTGGAGTCTACGCATCTCCCTCAACCTACTCACTCCAGCCATCTCTACAAAAAATCAAAGCAAAACCTTCAAAATGGGAAAAATAAATATAATAAAGAAGAAAAGAAGGCAACGTCAAAAACATATTCTACCCCCAGGAGTGTTTTCCTCCTGAGGATCGAAAGGAGGATGCGAAGACGACTCAGGCATTTCTATCTCCTCCTCCTCGACCCCTTCCATTTCCTGATTGGACAGCATAGAAGGCTGAGGAGGAGCAGTTGGCGTTACAACCCCCCAGCCCGCGGCTCTGAAGTTCTCCACCGTCAAGAGACTCATTAAATCGATGGGGCCTTGTGCTGACAGCATCTCTACAAGACGACGATATACACCCCGAACTTCCTTACAAGGAGGGAACCCTTGGCTAGCATCCTGATGATTCCAGTGCAGAGGTGCATCCCAAGTAGGCAGAGGTCCTATCACTACGCATCGCTTTTCAAACCGATTAATCTTATTTGGTAGAGCGTCGAACAACTCGAAGCCCCGAATCTTTTGGAGCGTATAAAGGGCACGGTCCTTACTAGCTTTTCGCAACCGATAAAAACAACTGAAAAGCATCAGAGAAGGGGGTACATCCCTCTGCTGGCAAAGCACAAAAAAGCCGACCATCTGGGCCCAACCATTAGGGTGAAGTTGGGCAGGAACAATCTGATAATGCCGTAGCCATGCCATGGCAAAAGGTGGAAGGGGAAAACGGAGCCCCACCTCAAACGACCATCTGAGCCCTCATCTACTTGAGAAGGATCTGGCTCGTCGAGGCGAGGATACCTCACCATGAAACCAGAAGGTGTGGCGTCATAAATCTTCTCGAAAGCATCATATCAAAGCCGAGAGCTTGAAGTATCAGGGATGTGCGCGGGGCTAGGGGGTGATGCCGGTCTTCTCCTCGACATATTCAAGAAATTCGAGACTGTTACCTGGTTACAAGAGAGAAGACGAAAGGTCACAGCGAACAAAACACTTGCACAAAAGACAAAAAACATAAGTATGAGGCAGAAGAAAGAAGCTATCGAAGAAAAATCGGGCGATTAAAGGCATAAAAGGACGACAGAAGGCCGAAGCCACTCGGCCGCAACCGAGTAAGGGGCCACTCAGTCATGACCGAGTGGCCTCGGCCAAAAAAAGGCCACTTGGTCATGACCGAGTGGCCTCGTTCGAAAAACAAGGCCACTCGGTCATGACCGAGTGGCTCCTTGTCGCACACAAGGCCACTCGGTCATGACCGAGTGGCCTATAAATCACCCCATTCCCTCAATGAAAGCGAGACGTGGCCAGAAAACGCGCCGAGACCTGAGAGAATTCGAGTTTGAAAGTCACGTGCTTGTGAATCAAATGAAAACTTGACTCCCTATTTATAGGAGCTCAAAAAGTAAAAAATACTGAAATTTCCAAAAAAGATACAGAAAATGAAGAATAAAAGCGCGTAAATGGCCTACCAAAGAAAGCAAAGAAGACAAAAAATGACGATGCAAAATTCCGAGAAACTTATACTCTTTTACCCGACCTCTCGACTAAAAGAGCAGGGAGCAATTGATGTACCCGGAAAGATGAAGGCAGACAAATGGGCAGCAAGGAAACAAAAAAGACCCCCTTGGCTAGGCCAAGGGGGCCATGCCGAGTGACCGAGTGGCCCGGCCCTCGGCCTGACCGAGTGGCCAAAGCCACTCTTCGCAAGCGAGTGGCCACCACTCGACTTGACCGAGTGGCCAAGGCCACTCGGCCAATTGTGAGAAAGACCCCCACCCGAGTGGGGGTCACCCGACAACGCCAGGAAACTCTTTGTGATTCAGCCCATGGGCCCCGAGAATTCCGAAACGGGCCCCGAGATTCCCTCCGAAATTATCGCGAGTTCTCTCTCTCCTCCACTATAAATATAAGACCCAATTTTCATCCCCAGGTACGCTATTTTGAGCAATTCAAGTACGATTTGATATTTTCTCTCGAGATCTAATTTAAGCATCGGAGGGTTTGCGCGGGGACCCCCACCCGCGCCCTAACGGTGCTCTCGTTTTGTAGGCCACTCGGTCACCAGGTCACTCGGTCATAGGGCCACTCGGTCACCATCAAGGCCACTCGGTCATCAGGCCACTCGGTCACCATCAGGGCCACTCGGTCACCAGGCCACTCGGTCACCTTCAGGGCCACTTGGTCACCAGGCCACTCGTTCATCACAAGATCACTCGTCACTCCGAGACCTCTCGTCACCTTGAGGTCTCCCGTCACTCCGTGGCTTCCCGTCGCTCCGAGGCCTCTCGTCACCTTGGGGTCTCCCGTCGCTCCGAGGCCTCTCGTCACCTTGAGGCCACCAGATCACTCCGAGGCCTCTCGTCATCTTGAGGCCACCCGATCGCTCCGAGACCTCTCGTCACCTTGAGGCCACCAGATCATTTTGAGGCCGCCATATCATCAACCCACAAGATTATCAGCTCATCAGACCATCAGCTCTGTTGGTTTGTCAGACCTGAGACTCCATCAGATCCAATCCCTCGTCTAGATTTTTCATTAGTGAAGGCACGACTCCCGAGATACTTGCGTCTGTCCGCAATAAAAAAATAGATTGTTGTATTTTGGCAACAACACTAATCATATGAATCATAAAATAAAATTATACAGTCTAAAACTATTTCTACGCTCTCAAATAAATTTATCATTAAATAATAAAATACTTAGATCCATATTTAAAATACCATTAAATTAATGTTAATTGTTAAAACATCTAGACCCACTTTAGGGTCGTTACAACACATATAATGAAGAAAAAACTAGGTTGTAGGTTATATCAAAAAAGGAAAACTTATGTGATTCTGGAAAAAAAAATTAAAGGAACTGTCATAAAATGACAGTTTCGTCAAGGAGAACAAGAAGGAAGGATTAGAAAAATCTACAAGAAAATGGCAACAATGCATAGAGTTTATTTTGGAAAACTCAAATCAACAGAAACTAATAGTGGAAAGTACAATTTTAGGAGCATTTTTGCTCTTAGCTTGAGAAACTCGGATCAGAGATTCAACTAGCAAAAAGCCAGTGAGGCAACTTTGCCCCTATAAAAAAAAGCAAGGCAACCTGGACTTTTGGACTTTGCACCAGCAGGAAGGATGCAAAAACCAATGACATGCAGCTAGAGGCTATGATAAGTCCTCGAGAAGCATGCAAAAAAATTTATTGTTTATATTATTATTTTTACTCTCAACATTATGTAGAGTTTTTTATCAAGTTTTCTTTGCTCTCTCTCTCATCCACTCACCTCATAAATGTGTTTATTGGTCTTCTATTCGCATGTTCAATGCATTTTAATCACATTTTCAATTGGTGCCACTCTTACCATATTACAAATAATCTCATTTTTTATTTTGTCCTTATTATATAATTGGTGCATCCACCATAACACTATCATCACAATTGAATTCATATTTTGCACATGTTAATACTTTTCTGCCCAACATTTTGAACTATATAACAATTATGGTTGTATAGTTGTCTAATAAAGATTCCCTTTTATCTTTGAGGGATTTTAAAATCACATAAGAATTAAGATGTTGGGCACTTCACTTTAACCACTTGCCTTGATCCTATAAGTAACATCCTTCATAATCTCCCATCCTCCAAGTAAATGTGTTTTCCTTTCTTTTTCTTTTCTTTCCACAACATAGCATAATTCCACACGATACTATAATTCACTTTGGATGCCTGAAAGCTAATGGACACAATATTCCTGAGAAAGTGATATAAATTATGTTTCAAGATTGATTGAACTTGCTCCACAAATCTTAGGAGGATGCTTGCACTTTATCTAGCAAGTACAAGCATGTCACTTAGTTTAGATTGGAGATGTTCAATACATGTCAAGCTTGCAACATATGGTCTCATTAAATAAACAAGATATTCAGATGCATTAAGATAATAATACAAAACGCAACTCCAGTCTCCAAAACTAAGTAAACAGCATACTTGATGCCAACAATATCACGAAACTCTTTCTCCATGCTTCGAAGCATATAATTATGAAAATCATATGCGAATGGTAGTTGATGAGTATGCAAAAATAAGACCAAAGACAAAACACCAAAAAGACAAATAGAAAGAAAGAAATATTCACCTCTAAGATCAAAATTATAGCCCACACTATGATCTCATGATTAAATAACACTCTATGCTGTGAACTTATGTTGAAGAAACATGTACATGAGATGTGATTCTACGGCTAGTACAGAAATGATAGAGCATTTTGCATTTGGTAAGCCCAATAAATTTGTCCATAATGAAAGGTACAGGTAGGAAAGATCCAATTCAATGTGATGTGGAGCACATATAGAAATGAAGCCTAGGCGCAAAGCCATGTAGTCAACTCTATTTATAGAACTCCAAAACTAGCGACTGAAACAAAGTTGTATACTAAAATAGCTTCAGATTGAACTCTAAAATCAATCAAGAAACGGCCAAACCACTAAAGCAACATTATCATCAAAAAGGAAAGCCAACACATAGTGCATTTAGTGAGAAACCACGCAACACAAATCTTTGGACCTATCGATTGTGTCTATGACAATTTTTTTAATAATTTAAGAATGTGAAGAGTAAACTAGCATGAAACTAAACTCTAGTGAAACAATTTCAATGTTAGCTCAGGGTGGATGATATAAAATTTTAAAGTATCAAGCATGAAAAAATACAGGTCTAAGTATTACAAAAGCAAATTGTACCAACAATCTTGATGTACTAGTGCAAGGTCAATACTCCATGTCATGGACTGTCATCTCATTCAATAAAATTTTATTGTTTTCAAATATAGAAGAATGAGAGTGATCTACTGAACTCTAAATAAATAATAGAGCCCGACTACTGAAGAGATGAAAGGACAAAATGGCCAACATGGAATACCATTCACTCAACAAATAGCATCTCAATGTAAAAAAATAGTTGACCTTGATGGAACCATATAGATTCAAAATCTGAAAGTACATGCTGATTGTAATAAGAAGCAAGGTAGCATATTTTGCTGACCAATGCAACAACAATCACAAACATTAAATCTCACTATTTTGCTAACCAATCTGGAAAAACAAAACTTCAGGCCTTTTATTCTATTTTTTACTCAGCAGAGTTGAAGACTTGAAAAGATATCCCCTAGGCTAAACTTCATGATCATAGAACCTCCATATTGAAATTCCGTAATTCCCAGAAAACTGGATAATGGTTACAAAACAGCAAATCTGGAACAAATACCTACCTCATTCCAGGGTTCAATTCAAGAGGCTAAATTTGAAATTCAAATGGGAGTGCAAAACAGATCTTTAAAAGCTATGATGATTTTATGCAGTTTTCTTGGGTATAATAGTCTAGTGTTTTGTTTACTTCAATCATTTATCTTCTATGTTTGATCATCTGAACCATTTGTGACCATTAATGTGGACTATGCTTTTTTTTTTTCCTTTATCGATAATATGATAATATTCTGCAACTACAACTTCTTTTGTGCTTCACAATTTGTATTGAGCAAAAGCAACTCGAGGGATGTGAAGGATTACAAAATATTTTGAGTTGAAGGAAACACATGAATTACAAAATATCAAAGTAGCATTTTAGCATCATCCGAGATACAAGATTCTGAAAGGTGCATTACCAGCCAAACAAGAACTTTATGCTGGCTCCAAGGATGAGAAGTCTGGTGAAAACTGAAAGTAGATAATCGCCTCCTTCTTATACTGTCGGAGGCAGCTTGTGTGGAGCTTAGATTAGAATATTAGCATAGCACCACATGAGGTTCCTAATTAGAGAATCCATCTAAACAAACTTTTAGAGTTGTAAATAATACTTGAGAAGAAAAAATCTTGACATTACCCTCAACAAAACCTTTTGCAACTTGTAATTCCTGCAAGTCCATTGACTTTGCTTGATTTTCCCATGTTTTCCAACTATAGATCTGAATGAACAATCAGAAAATTCTTAATTCTCTCTTAAGAAGTTTTATTCTATATGTAAAACGATAATATATTGTTAATCAAAATTATTTACTTTGATCATAGCAAGGGCAACAACAACAAAGCTATAAGATACATGGGTAACACCGAGAAATAAAAAGAATCAGTGAAGCTGCTCAAGACTTTCGTATGAAGCAAAAGATTAATGGCCCTGGACAAATAGTAAAGATTGAAGCTGCTATGTGAAACTAGTAATACATAATAAATGAATTCTGTCGATGTTCAATTTCAGTCTACTGTGATTCGTTTTGGGCCGCAATGAATAATTATGAATCACGGTAAGAAGAAGAAAAGAAACAGAGGTTCCAGATACCAATGAAAAACACCTAACAATTTTCATGTGGTTCGACTAGAACGATACCTACTCCACACCCGCACTCTGATTATTCCTTCAGAATGGCAATTTCTGATTATTCTTCGTGTCCCTTTCATGATATCTCTGACCCCTATTTATAATCGAGGGGTTTTTATAATTCGAATAACATATAGAAATAAAAAGATGATATAACGGGAGACAAACAGTCCTTATCATTTGTACAAAATCGTAAGTGGGATCTTCATCTCGAGGAGCATGGGCTGCTGCAGATAAAGTAAATGGACCCTACCTCTGACTTTTCAGCATCTTTACCTTTTGTGCGAGCTGGAGGTATTAGGCTAGCGATCTAATAGTCTGGCGGGCTGGGGGTTCTACTGAGAGTTCGCTTAGTCGATCGGCAAGAGCTCACAAAAGGCTTGACCAGAAGCTCATTTGGGGAGCTCACTTTACAAGCTGCAGGTTTTTGGCAGTGTATGGGCTCTCTTTTGATGAGGTTGCATGGGCCTCTCAGGCTCTGGTCGATTGGGCCGGCCCTTTGGACCGAACTTGGCCCATAAAGAGTGACGTGGGAATTGCCTATAACACAAGCCCCCCAGCTCACAGTGCGACCTTCGCACTGAGGGTTGACGTGTGCCCGCTGTTATCCCGCCCCTTCGATGTCTGCCCAATCAATTTAAATCTCGTCGTTCCATGTAGTACGCCTTGTTTGTGGCACATTTAGTGCGCACGTTCCCCTATTACAACGCATGATTATGTCTGTAGGACCCACAATGAATAGTTGTGCGACCATTGGATGTGGGGCATGCGGTAAGTCGTTTCTCGATCCGACGACTAGGACTAATCAAGTTAGAGGTATAAATAGTTGAGGGTGACTCTCTTTTTCCTTCTTTCACGTTGTTTTGAAGTCTTTTCTTGTTGTTGCCTTCTTCTCTCAAGGCTTCCGTGCTTCCAGACACTAATAAACTCCGTCCGGTGCCTGTTCCGACGTTCCATACAGGCGTTAGGCTCAGTGTTTGGTAAGCTTTACTATGACTCTTCTTCGTTTTATCATTTTTAAACCGTCAATTATCGGTTAATCATTGATGGACTCTTTGGTCTTCTTGATTCAGTGGGTACTACTTCCTTTCTCTAGAGAAGCGACCCGAATCGATTAGTTCGGGATCCATTGAGCCTTCGGGTACAACAACCTTAGGGTTAGTTCCCTGTGGAATACCGGGCTTGCTGTTGCAGCCCCTCTGCCTTAGGCGGCACCCTGTTGCAAAGCGCTCGGCCTAAAAATAGGGGATGTTTTTAGGGCTTTTCTTAGCTTTTTGATGTTTGGTTCGTGATCTGTGGCCTGACTACTTTTTTCCTCTTCCTTGCAGATGTCTGATTTTTTTTGAGAAAACTCAGGCCAAAAGCGCTGCAAACACGTCGTAGAAGAAGACGATACTTCAAATTCTGAGGATTGCCTTGTGATGGAGACGCAAAACTTCGAGGAGACGAGTGCACGATCTAGGGAGATCGTTAGCGTGACTTCTTCCAGTGCCGAGCTGGAAGTCGAGGATCAGGTCGCTGATGAGAGAGTGGGGCGCGAGGTCTTCAAGAGATTTTCCTCTAAAGCTAAGTTCCCAGAGGTGGATTCCTGTACTCTGGAGTTTCGCCTTCCAGCGAGCTGTCAAGTATACGTCCCCGCTTCGACTTCTCACGCGGCCTACCCACTGTCCGGTTATATAGCCATTAGCCCTCAGCACCTCGAGTTCGACTTTAGGTTCCCCATTATTCCCTATCTTCTGGACCTCTTGAACGATGTCAAACTTGCGTATTTCCAGCTGATGCCAAATTCATATGCCCAACTTACCTCGTTAGCCGTCCTACTTTTGTCAAATGACCTCTCTCCTCTATCGCGAAAATTAGTTAGGTTTCTCTTTTCTTTAAAGAATGCCAAGGACGGGCTATACTACTTGGCAGCTCATCTTTCACAATACAAGTCTGTCCTTCCCCAAGGTAGGGAAAAGGGCAAATCCAACGTGGGTGATTATAAATCCAGTTGGTTCTTTGTCACTTGCCCTTCGCTTTCGTCGCTCAGGAATACTAGTTTCGTGCTTGCTCTAGGTAAAGGGACGCGGGCCAGCCTAGGTTGTTTCTTTTTGCCTCACATTTTTAACATTTCTCGTTGCTCTGCAGATTTTGCAGGCAGAAGGCCACACTTGTCAGCCGAAGAGATCGAGGTTCTGGACAAGTTCGTTGCTACAGGTTCGGGTTCGGAAGAATTAGAGATCACCGACGAGCTGCTCAGAAACCTCGGGCTCGCGCCCCCTCTTGACGTTAGGGTTATCAAAGGGAACCACATCGGGGTTCTGGGTGTGAAGGTCCTTCCGTCTGTCTTCCAAGCGTCCGCATCGAGCAGCCAAAACGAGGCTATGGTGAACCTCGCTCTCATCGAGCCGAAGAGGCCTGGAGCTAGGCCGGGTGCCACTTTGGCTATCACTTCATCTTTGCGGAAGGGGAGATCGGAGATGCCGCAATCTCAGCCTTGATCTCAACAACAACGGCAGCAACAAAAACCTCATCAACAGCGGCAAGAGCAAAGAGCTCCTGTTGTTCACAGCTAGGGCTCAACTGGAGCTCGGGGAAAGGAGGTTTCCAGGGAGGCCCCCAACCCCTCCCCCCCGGTTGCTAGGCCAAAGAGAGGACCGAAGCAGCAGTAGTGAGAGGCTGGTAGGGAGAAGAGGGCCAAAGCCTTCGAGGAAGGGGCAAGTCGAGAACCCACACAGGAGCCGATGCCTGGATCGGTCTTCTTCCAAGCCTTTATGGACAAGATGTTAGAAATTGTGGGCACGTTTGCCAAGTCCTTGGATAAGGACGAGGTGAGAGGGGGGGTGCTTAATAACTACATCGCTTGCCATAGCTTTCTGGTACGCTCGAGCTTCTTCTCCTCAAGTCTTCATTTATTTTCTTCTCTTTCTTTTTTTTAATCCTCTGTATATTGCAGACTTCTTTTGCCACCATGAAGGCCAAAAAATGCCGGCAGGATCTTAAAGGGCGGCTCCAGGTAGCGAAGGTCGCCTACGAAGGCGAAATAAGAAAACTCGAGAAGGAGAAAGAGGCCCAGCGGGCCGAGCTCCTTCTTCCCAAAAAGAGGTTGAGAGTTCGGGGGTGCGCCTAAGGGAGGCGATCCAGAAGAATAAAGAACTTGACGAGGAGCTCGGTCATGCGAAGGGTCGGTGGGAGTCTGCCAACTCGAAGCTTACTGACGAGCTGAATAAAGTCAAAGAGCGTCTGAGGGAAGCCCAAGACAAGCTGAAATCGACCGAGGTGGAGCGGAAGCAGGCTGATGAACGAGTCGCCCGGTGTGAGGAGATCGCAAATAGGGCCATTGATGATATCAGAGGGGAAGTGGAGGCTCGGATGGACTTGGCACGCCAAGAGGTCAAGTCTAACACTTGTTTGGCGTTCTTGTACACTCTATGGCTAAACCATCCCGAGATGGATTTCTCCTTCTTTGGTGCAAAGGCCGTTGAAGAGGTGAACCAGTACGCGGCCGACGCTGCTGAGGACGCTGTAGCTGCCACCCCGCTTGATTCATCAGAGGTCGGGATGCTGGTTGCTGAGGTCGAGCTATCTGGGATTGTTGACGTTTAGATCGGTGGTAATGCTGAGGCACAGACTTCGGAGGCTGTCGAGGTTTGTCCTGCCAGGGCTGCCAGTCTTCAGTTGGCCAAGACTCAACCGTCGAAGCAAGTGCACTTCCCAGCTAGGGCTACCGCGACCCGTTTTTTTTTTTTTGTAACACCAACATTTATTCAATGAAACGAAGCTTTTTCTGTACTTGTGTATCTTGCTTTAAATTTCTTTATGAACTCAAATTCTAATGGAGTCCTCTTATAATAATCCTTGAACTAATGCTCATGATGTAACTTTGAAAAGAACTCCAGTGAGCTTCTGTATACCAGGATAAGCTCGAAGGATTTAACTTTTAAAAGAAGTTCTTTAAGAATATAATATGAAAATGAATCGTAAGTCTGGATAGAACCAGGGTAATCTCAGTTCCCAGATTAACAATCTTGAAATAAGTCATCAATGATACTCGTAATGGTCAATTTGTCATGTGGGCTGTGAGAAGCTATATTTAAGAAGATTAAGACAACTCTTAGCCAGTATGTCTTTGATAATGAGAACTTCACCGAGATATACGCCCAGATAGATTTTCTTGCGATCTCATGATCATACTGTGGCTAAGTGACTCGTGATCCAATATTTTAAGGTACGCGTTCAGTAGGTCGCATATAGCCTTATTCAAGCGGATTAAGACGGACCTCAGCTAACACGTTTTAACACGATATATCACATAAGTCGCGATGAACAGTTTTCCAAGTTATACGTCCAGGTAGATCGTCCTGCGACCTCGGCTGACGTACCGTGGTTTACATTCGACTGACTTGTGTTACCAGGCTATATGCCCAGGCGGATCATAGGTTGACCCCAGCTAACATACCATGATTTTTACAAGTTTTTAAACTGAGAGGGAATACCCTAGAAGGTCGCAGACCATGACTTTGAGTTAAGATGAAAGGACCTTGTTTCAAAGACTTTTAGTTATCGGAGGTGGTTGCCCAGTAGAACTCAAGCCATGAATTTTGAGTCAATTTGAATGGTTCTTCGGCTTAAAGATATTCAATCGAATATCAATAAGAATAACTTCGTCAAGAAAGAACACTCAGGTAAGTCGCAATCCATGACTTAAGTCAAGATGAAAAGACCTTAGCTAGTGAATCCTTCAGCTTGGGAGAGGAGGTTCCAGTTTGGATGCTCAGTTAAACCGAAAACCATAGCATAGTGGCTAGGTTAAATGGGTCTCAGCTCGCAAACCAGGTTCTCGCGGTCCCTCATTTTGAAGATATTCAATCGAATACGAGAAAAATTTCATGGATTCCAATTAGATTTACGGAAGTTACTTGCAGTAAAAAGACGAAGCATAGGTAAGGACAGTTACATTCATTGGTAGTAGGGACGAACGTGTTCCGCGTTCCAAGCTCGTGAAAGGGGGGTCCCGTACATGTTTGCTAGATGATATGCTCCGTTATCCAGATTCTCCCTGATGATAAATGGACTTTCCCAGTTGGGGCCTAGGGTGCCATCGCTCGCCGTGCGAGCTCCTAGGAGTATCAGACGTAATACCAGGCTTCCAACGCCGTAATGTCGGATTCGAACCTTCCTGTTGTAGTATCTCCCTTTGTTGATAGATGGCGACCCTTATGCGAGCTACATCCCTCGCTTCTTCGAGTAAGTCGTGGTTTGTTGCCAACAGCTCGTCATTATCCTCGGAGTTGAAGGTGGCCCTCCGATGGCTGGTCTGGTCTTTCTCTGCAAGTACCATAGCTTTGGACCCATATACCATCGAGAATGGGGTTTCTCCCGTGCTGCTCTGGGCTGTCGTTCGATAAGCCCAGAGCACTGTTTGTAGTTCGTCCACCCAAGCCCCCTTTCTGGCATTAAGCTTTGTCTTCAGAATTTGCTTGATTATTTTGTTAACAGTTTCGACCTGCCCATTGGCTTAGGGGTGGTCCACAGCGGTGAAACTTTTCTGGATCCCCATTGACTCGCAAAACTGGATGAATTGCTCACTGGTGAATTGGGTTCCGTTGTCTGTTATTATTCGTTATGGAACTCTGAACCTGCAAATGATATTATCTTACGTAAATTTTTGTACCTTTGAGCTGGTGATTTGTGCTAGTTCTTTGGCTTTTGCCCATTTGGTGAAATAGTCAACTACCACTATGGCGTACTTGCACCCTCCGTGAGCTGTCGAAAGTGGTCCGATCAGATCCATCCCCCAAATGGCAAAAAGCCACGGGCTGCTCATCTGTTGCAAGCAAGCCGGGGGAGCTCGTGGAACCTTGGCGAATTTTTGACATTTTTCGCATTTTTTTACTATCTCTATGGCATCTTACTTTATGGTGGGACAGTAGATCCTTGCCGTAGTGTCTTTTGTGCCAACGAAAGTGCCCCGGCATGGTTACCGCAGTGGCCGGCGTGAATTTCTCTTAGCACGGTCTGGCAATCGGCGCCGTCAATGCACTTTAGGAGTGGGGCTGAGAGCCCCCTCCTATACAGTCTATCATCGTAGATGCAATATCAAGCTGCTCTAGCTCGCAGACGGCGTGCTTCAAATTTATCTTCTGGTAATTTCCCGTCATGTAGATAGTCCAGAATGGGAATCATCCATGAGTTTTGGGAGACCGTGATTGGCGACGTTTCAACTCGTTGTTCTATGCTGGGAGTGGCCAAGAAATCCACAGGTATAGCTCCCAAGAATTCCGCATCTCGGGCGGTCGCGAGACAAGTTAACGCTTCTGCATGAGAGTTCTGGGAGCGGGGAATCTGGTGCATGTCATATTTTTTGAAAGTGGTCAAGAGTTCGCGTACCTTTTGTAACTATGTCATCATCTTTGTATCTTTGGCCTGGAATTCTTCTCGTACTTGATTGACAACCCGCTGGGAATCGCTGAAGATTTCCAAGGTTTCAGCCCATATTTCCTTTGCCAGTCGGAGCCCTGCTAATAGGGTCTCATACTCAGATTCATTGTTGGTGGCTGAAAACCCGAACCTCAAGGCGCAGAGGATTTTGTGACCCTCGGGGCTTATCAACATGACCTCAACTCCCACTCCTTGCTCATTTGATGATCCGTTGATGTATAATTCACAAGATAGTCCTTTCAAGCTTTCCATTTCTTCGTCAATCAGTCCAATGAACTCGGCAATGAAATCTGCCGACACCTTCCCCTTTATCGCTGTTCTCGGCCTATACTTAATATCGAACTAGGCGAGCTCAATAGACCATTTTAGTAGATGACCCGAGGTATTTGGCTTTTGCAGGATTTGTTTTAACGGGTACTTGGTTAGGACTTCGATCTCATGCGCTTGGAAATAAGGTCGTAGCTTCCTTGATGCCATTATTAAACAGTAAGCCAGTTTTTAAACTGGTGCGTACCTTGTTTCCGCGTCGACCAAGCTTTTAGAGATATAATATATGGGGTGCTGCACCTCTTCTTCCCCCCAAATGAGGGCCACACTGAGAGCGTGTTGGGATACTTTCAAGTATAGGACCAATTTTTCCCTCTCCTTCAGTTTGGCGAGCAGTGGGGCCCGTCCCATATATTCTTTCAACTGTTGGAATGCGAACTCGCATTCTTCTGTCCACTTGAAGTCTTGCGCTTTCTTTAGGAGCTCGAAGAATGGGGCACACTTATCGGTTGCTTTAGATACGAAACGGCTCAGGGCCGCGATCTTTCCATTGAGGCTTTGTACCTCTTTTTTCCTCACAGGAGACCTCATATCGAGCAAAGCCCTTATTTTGTCTAGATTGGCTTCAATGCCTCTGTTGTTCACCATAAACCCGAGAAATTTCATAGAGGCTACCCCAAAGGCACATTTGAGTGGATTAAACTTCATCTGGTAGCTCCTGAGGACCGTGAACATTTCTTTCAGATCCGAAACATGGTCTGCTTTTTGTTCAGACTTCACTAGCATGTCGTCCATGTATACTTCCATGGTTTTGCCGATCAGGGGTTCAAACATCATGTTGACCAACCTTTGATAGGTCGCACCAGCATTCTTCAAGCCGAAATGCGTGACCTTATAACAGTAAAGCCCCCTGTCGGTAATGAACGAGGTGTGCTCTTGGTCGACGGGGTTCATGGGGATCTGATTGTAGCCCGAATAGGCGTCCATGAAACTGATGAGCTAGTGACCAGCTGTTGCATCCACAAGCTGATCGATTCTTATGAGAAGGAAGCTGTCCTTAGAGCAGGCCTTGTTCAGGTCGGTGAAGTCGACGCAGGTCCTCCACTTCCCCTTTTTATTTTTTTCCAGTACTGGGTTAGCCACCCAGACCAGGTAGTGGGCCTCTTTAATGAAATTATTCGCCAGAAGCTTGTTTACTTCTTCTTTGAGAGCGTCATAACGCTCAAGAGTCATTGGCTTCCTTTTCTGGCGTACTGGCTTGTAGCTTGAATCTATGCCGAGCCTGTGTGTCATGACTTTCGGGGCGATTCCTACCATATCCTTGTGGTTTCATGCGAATACATCGAGGTTAGTTTTAAGAAAATTGGTAAGTTGGGATTTTATCTCAGGGACTGGATTTTTCCCTAGCTTGAGGCGTCTTTCTTTGTCCACCTCGCTGACAAAAATATCTTCGAGTTCTTCCATTGGACCGGTGGGCCTGTCACAGTCCAACTCGCGGGGATGCAAGTCGTGATTAGCCGGCTGTTGGCTGGTCGATCGCGGGCTACCTTTTGCGATGACATTTACTTTTTTTCCCTTGGCTCCCATTTTTATGGCGTCTTCGTAGCATCGTCTTGCGAGGTACTGTTTGCCTCGTACGCACCCTACTCCATTGGGGGTCGAGAATTTTACTGTTAGTGATCTAGTCGAAGTGACCAGATCCAGGTCGTTTATCACTGGCCTTCTGAGCACGACGTTGTATGCTGAGGTGCAGTCTACAATCAGGAACTCCGCTAAAGCGGCGGCCTGGCAATTCGCCTCCCCGATGGTAATGGGAAGGCTAATTCGACTGACAGATATCACTGCATCACCTGTGGATCCGTAGAGCGGTTCTAAGGATGAGCTCAATTGTTCCAGTCCCAAACCCATCTAATCAAAGCACGTTTTGTACATTACATTTACGGAGTTGCCCGTATCCACCATTATCCTTCGTACTTTGGAATTGCCGATTTGGGCCCGTATAACGAGCGCATCGTTATGCGGCCAATGGACGTTCCTGGCCTCTTCTTCCGAGAAGACTATCTTTTTTCATAATTGGGTTACCCTTAGCTCGCTTCATGGGGACCGACTGCCCGTCCGATCTTGCCAACAAGACATGGTTAGCTTCACGCACGTACTTGTCACGAGATTTGTGGGAAGGCCCCGCGGGGTGAGGTCCACCATGAATCGTGAAAATAGTTCGCACGGCTGGTGAGCGTTCACCATCAGATGGGGGCGATTGTTGTGCCGACGGTTGGCTTGGTTGATTGGTTGGTCGCATCACATAATCTTTCAAGCGACCTCTTTTTATCAGATCCTTAATAGAGTCCCTTAGGGCCCAACATTCGGAGGTGTTGTGGCCCGCCTCGTTGTGATACGCACAGAACTTCTCCTTATTTCTGAATTTGTTGGGAGTTTTAAGCGGTTGGGCTTTTCGAACTCCTCTTTGTTTCTTTCCATGGCGAAGATTCTATCTTGGGAGTCAGATAGGACACAGTAATTGTCGAAGCGCTGCGGCCTCGGAGGTCGCTCATCTCGCTCTGCCTTATGAGCTCGTTTGAACACTTCATTGTTTGAGCGATCCCCTCGAGCTTCCCTTCCGATGTCTCCGTTATTCCTTCTCTTATTCTGGTTGGAGCCCCCCGCTTTTTCTTTCGGTCCAATGGTTTCTTCGACCCAAAGGCGTCTTCCCATCAGACCTCCTTAGAGGATCGTTCGTAAAATTCCCCCAGATCCTTGACTGGGGTCCTGTAGATGCTCTCATAGAGCTTCTCATCTTTTCAAAGGCCGGTAGAGATTGCCGTTAGGATACTTTCGTCGAAGGGATTCTCGATGTTGCTCACCTTGTGCCTGAATTTAGCAATATAATCCCTCAGGAGCTCATTTTCCTTTTGGAATACGGTGGTGAGGTGGCACGGTGGCGCGAGCAGTCTCCTTAGGGCCCTGTATTGATTGACGAATCTTTGTTGACATTCCTCCCAACTGCTGATGCTCCGGGGCGGGAGATTTCTGAACCAAGCTCGGAGAATATCACCCAAGATTGCCGAGAAGGCGCGGCATTTAACCAGCGACCTGGTTGTCTGTAAGTCCATTTGTACGTTATACGCATCCAGGTAATCATAGGGGTTGTTGTCCCCATTGTAATGTGGCATGCTTGGGACTTTGAATCTTCGGAGGAGGGGTTCAAGTTCAACCTCTCTAGTGAAAGGCGTCCTGTCTCCACGGCCATTACTCTAGCTACGGACTCATTGTCTTTCCTCCAGCTGTCGAACTCTCTTGATATAATTCCTCCACAGTTGAGTTTAGGCCCACCGATTGTTGGGCCTGCGACCGCCTACTCCTTTCCCGGTCCGAGGAGCGATGATTTGGGAATGGGTAGTTGTCTCCGATGTCCTTTTCTACAGGCGGAGGTCGTTCTTCCCGCGGTTGACGGACCATTCGAGGCGAAGCTGGTAGGTCATGGGTGGCTCATGCTTGAGCTTAGGCTAGAATTCTGATCGCATCAGCGAGCTGCATCACTGTATTCTCTAATGCCTCCTGGCGTTGCTGTTAGTCCCGGATTGCTCTGGTCCCAGCGATTTGGTTCGTGGGTTGAATAGGAATCCGCGATGGTACGTCAATGGCGTCTCTAGTGGGTGGTGGTAAAGGGATATCAGCTGTCGGAGTAACGGGCCCTCCATTTAGTGGAAAATCCCACGGTCGATCGTGGTGATTTTCTGGAGGGTCGACCGCTGCCTCAGAACTTTGAGTATTCCTTCCTCTTACCATGGCTATTGATTAGAGTGGCCCCTTTCTCTAGCGCCAAAATGTCGACGTTCAATTTCAGTCGATTGTGATTCGTTTTGGGCTACAATGAATAATTATAAATCACGGTAAGAAGAAGAAAAGGAATAGAGATTCCAGATACCAGTGAAGAACACCTAACGATTTTCACGTGGTTTGGCCAGAACGATGCCTACTCCACGCCCGCACTCTGATTATTCCTTCAGAATGGCGGTTTCTGATTATTCTTCGTGTCCCCTTCATGATATCTCTATCCCCCATTTATAATCGAGGGGTCTTTACAATTCGGATAACATATAGAAATAAAAAGATGATATAACAGGGGACAAACAGTCCTTATCATCTGTACAAAACTGTAAGTGGGATCTTCATCTCGAAGAGCATGGGCTATTACAGATAAAGTAAATGGACCCTACCTCTGACTTTTCAGCAGCTTTACCTTTTGTGCGACCTGGAGGTGTTAGGCTAGCGATCTGATGGTCTGGCGGGTTGGGGGTTTTTACTGAGAGTTCGTTTAATCGATCGGCAAGAGCTCGCAAAAAGCTTAATCGGAAGCTCGTTTGGGGAGCTCACTTTATGAGCTGCGGGTTTTTGGCGGTGTATGGGCTCTCTTTTGATGAGGTTGCACGAGCCTCTTAGGCTCTGGTCGATTGGGCCGGCCCTTTAGACCGAACTTGGCCCATAAAGAGTGACGCGGGAATTGCATATAACAAATTCTTTAGTCCAAGATGCAATTAATTTGTAATTTCATTGAAAATTATCAATAACCTTCTTAGCAATTAAGGAGGAAGAATAATAGGAAAAGAACTGGTTGCCAAAACATTTTGGGTACTTCCATAAAAAGAAGTGGTCTTACACTCCTACTATTACAAAACAGGGAAAATTCAGGTGCTTTGTCGTCTGGGTTGTTTGCCAGCTATAATGTTCCTAATTTTATTTGCATTAATAAAATTATATCATCTTTCAAACTTTGTCTTTACAACAATTGATTCTTCCCACTAAATTTATTCATCCATGGCAAAGAGTTGCTTGTATTTCTTATGCCTCCTGGGGTAATTAGGACAAAACATTAGCTTTTAGAGTTTTTAACTACAAAACGTTTTAGATTGTTTAACTGTAGAATATGCATCGTAAACTAAAGAAAACATCAACACACTACAAAGAATTTGAATTTGGAAAAATACAAAAGAGCCAGAGCCTATAATGTAATAATTGCCAATAATATTTTCATATAACCTGAACACTAACACCATTATATTTATATATCAATTTCATGTGTTTACATTATTTTATATTTTTAATGTTAGTAATTGCAAATAATGTATTGATATAACCTGAACACTGACACTATTATACTTATATATCAATTTTAGAACTAGTGATAAGACCAGTGAACCACATTGGCCAACCCAGTGATCCATTACACCAGCTGGTTTGATGATTGCTCTAGTTTTACTAACAATCTTCCAGACATAATATAATCTAATATCTTGCTCTACAATCTATGACTATTTACTACAAAATGTACATATTTTAATGTCCTAGCACCATAGTAATAGAGTTAGATTGCTACCCTAGACCCAGAAAAGCTATTAACCATGGTAATATAATGAAGATGGTAAATTGAATAAGGCAGGGTAGTCAGAATAATTTGAAATAAGGTCATTTGAAATATACAGGCAAAAAACTACCTCAGGACAGAAGTTGCTCTACATGTTGTTTAGCTGTGTGACGCCTCAACCCCACTACTGGGTGCCACCGTAACCTATGGTTACAACCTCGACATGTCTCGAAGGACGGATATGCCTTGCCAACATAAATATTAAAATAATATTAGGTGCCCTGGGTGGGGTCCAGGCTTTTCTGCCTTCGACTATCGAAAAATTCGAATTTAAAATGTATAAGCAGTGGATACCCACTCGACTCTCGAATTCAATTAGGCCTTTAAAATATAAATCCAATTTCAAATCAAATAAATAAATAGCAACATGCCCAATACAATACTCCAATGGTCAATCATAACTAGATCACACTCATTGAGTTACTCATAGTGGCACTACAAAAAAACAGCATTTTAGCGGCGATTTTTTTGTGGCAGTTTCAGAAACCGTCGCAGAGCTAGATAATTTGTAGCAGTTGCGGTTTTAGCGGCGTTTTTTGTAACATTTTGCTGCGGTTTCTTTGAAACCACTGTTGAATTTTAAGGATAATCTAATAATTTAAAAAAAAATAAAAAAATTTTTTACGACGGTTAGTAACCACCGCAATAGTTTTTAATTAAATAATTAAAAACTAAATTTTGCGACGATTTCGTAGAAACCATCGTAAAATTTAAAGAAAAAATTTAAAATTAAATAAAATTTAATTTTAACATGTTGCGGTGGTTATTAACCATCGCAATATTTTTTAATTAAATAATTAAAAACTAAATTTTACGACAGTTTCTCGAAGTCGTCGTAAAATTTAAAGAGAATTTTCAAATTAATTAAAAAATAATTTGCGGCAGTTTCAATGAAACTGCTGTAAAACTTAAAGAACAATTTTAAAATTAATTAAAATTAAATTTTAATTAATATTTTTATAAATTTTTTAAAATTTAAAAAAATTAATAAATTTAAATTAGTAACATTTTTATATTTTTTTAAAATTTAAATTATTTGAAATAAATCAATTTAAAATAGAATTCTCATGTTAGCTTCAATTCTTTTCAAATCACACCTAAATTGGTTCCATGATTTGTATTTGTAAAAGATCAATTTGAACTTCATTTGAAGTTCACTTTTATTTCTATAATTCTATGAATATTTTACTATTCCAAACATTGGAATTCAATTATTTTAAATGAAATGAATTGGATTTTAGAAATTTTTTGTTTCCAAACATACTGATAAGGTTACAAGATTGATCAAAATTACTTTAATATAGTACTGTAGTAACTGATATCGAAAATTCTTTTAAATATAAAATAATTTAGTGTTTAAAAAAAAAGTGAACATAGCCGAGCGTGTGTATATCATTTTATTAGTTTACTTAACATTTATCTGTAGTAGAATTATAGCTAGGTCTAAAAAATATTCTCAAAGTGTGTTTGATTACATTTAGTTTACATGAAAAACAAAAACTACCACCTCTTGGAATCAATTTTTCATAGAAAATAGATTAAAATATGATTTAAATTATTGTACTATAAAATTTAATTCTATAAAAAATATAGTGTGTCAAATAATGATAATGAAATTCACTTTTTGAATGTAATATTTTTCATGAAATTTTTATACTATCAAACACACCTTTAATGTTATTGATTACTTAAAAGATATCAATAAAACGATACATCTCTTTTAATAATTTTGTAATCTTTTTTTTCAGATAATGTCTAATATGAATTAAGTTTTACACATAATTAAATTTAATATTTTTATATTATTTAAAAATATAAATTATTCAACAATATTAATTTTTTATTATTTTTTTATATTAAATTATGTATATTAAGTGTAATTACTTTAAATCTCACAGTTAAATAATTAATTAAGAAATAAAATAAAAATTAAAAAAAATCCCAAATTCCCTCCCCCAATTTCCCATTACCGGCCTGAACGCTAAGGCACCCCAATTTCCCAAATTACCTCCCCCAATTTTCCTTTCTCTCTCTGCGAACCCTTCTCTCTGTCTCTCCTTCTCCCTCGCGTCGCTAGCCCTCGCCCCCTCACTCGCTCTCGCCCTCCCCTCGCTCGAGCTCGCCCTCGGCCGCTCGCTCGCCGTCACTAGCCCTCAGCCCCTGGCTTGCTCTCGCCCTCTCCTCGCTCAAGCTCGCCCTCGGCCGCTCGCCCGCCGTCGCTAGCCCTCGGCCCCTCGCTCGCTCTCGCCCTCCCCTTACTGGAGCTCGCCCTCGGCGGCTCGCCCGCCATCGCTAGCCCTCGGCCCCTCGCTCGCCATCGCTCGTGCTCACCGTCGGCCCCTCGCTCGCAGTCGCTCGCGCTCGCCCTCGGCCCCTTGCTTGCTGTCGCTTACGCTCGCCCTCGGCCCCTCGGTCGCCGTCGCTGACTCGCTCTCGCCTCTCGCAGTTCCTCAGGTTAGTTCGATTTTCTATTCATTTAAAGCATGTTATGGTCTATTAGTCAATCTTGTGTTACTTAGTTAGGTTATTAATGCTTAAATGGCTTCCTTGTGTATGAAATTTTATTTGCTGCTTGGTGAAATTTTCATTTCCTTCGGTTGGTTCATTTTCTTATGTATGAAATTTTCATTTAAAGAATATTAAGGCAAAAGGTGCAAGTGCCTATAAATCATACTAGATTGTTGTTTGAACAATAACACAAGCAATAAAATCGATCAACCCCTCTTCTTGTTGAGCCCCAACTACTTGCTTTGTCTCTGTATAGGAGACCTTTTTTTATGGGAAGTTCTGTAAATACAGAATTGAATGGAATGCTTAATAATTTAGCTTAAGTTATGAGCAGTGTCATGTTGTAGCCTTAAGATTTTGCACAGAGGATGTTAATTTGCATTTTGTCCAGTTTCAAGAAAGGGAAGACATTGAGGCTCAATATCATTTTGTTTATTTTGAACCTTTATGCCATATTTTGTTAAGAAACAGCATGCTCACTGTCGTGTATGAATTTTAATTTTGTAACAAATTTGTCACTGTATTTTAATTTTTATCACTACAATTAATAAATTTTAATTTTTTTAATAACTCAATTATTCTTGTCATTTTTTATCAAATTTTATTAATGAATTCAAAAATTATTAAATGTGCAAAATTAGCCTAAATTTTACAATCTTTAGGTTTATGTTAA
Organism: Diospyros kaki; assembly: GCA_036245055.1. Taxonomy (NCBI): domain Eukaryota; kingdom Viridiplantae; phylum Streptophyta; class Magnoliopsida; order Ericales; family Ebenaceae; genus Diospyros; species Diospyros kaki. Next base: position 42,109,621 of record BSEG01000016.1, read on the forward strand.
TGTATATTATATTAATTTTTGTTAATAGATTTTGTTGAGAAATTAAAATGGGGATCCTTAAGACCAAATTCTCACAATAACACAAGCAACAAAATCATACTAGATTGTTGTTTGAACAATAACACAAGCAATAAAATATCATCTTGGCAGGCTCCTTAAGACCAAATTCTCTTCCATGAATAGCTTGCCTTTCAATTCCCCAAATTAAACTTAATTTCCTTTGGGTGATCTCTGGTGGCTGTCAAGTGATCATACTCCTAATAACATTACTCCTAATCTATTGATAGTTGATAAAGTCAATAAATGCAGTATTTTGGGTTCAAATTTACTTTGAGTATTAATTACCCTCTTCACTAAGTTTAAAGTGATAATCTTAGAGTATGTAACAATTTTTGTAATGTTAAAATAATAGATCCATAATCAATATTTGAGAGGTGCAAAGAGATTTATTTTTATGTACTAAGTGGTTAAATAAATTCTTAGGTAAACTTATGTATCTTTTTACTAATATTAATGAAATTTCTTGACTGACTCAGCAATAATGTGATGAAATTCCATATAATTTTTCATTCAAGAATTGATTGGATCATGTGATTTATTATCTAGTGACTAACTGATATTCTAAAGTTACTGTCTTGGTATTTTTTAAGTGTCCATTAACTACGAGTCTTAACTATTTTTTTTTTTTTTTTGTTAAGTAAAAATAACTCTTGACTAGTTTTCACAAGAAACGGGAAATTGTAGCTTCCTACAAAACCCAAAATTTGAAAAAGAAAAGCAAGGAATGGCCTTGTTTATAAAACTTTAATGTCTTATTTGACCTATTTAAAAGTTTATTTACCAAATTGGCCCTTACACTAAATCATGAATCTTAACAAGCGTATTTCAAGAGACAAAAGTTGAGCGTCTTATAGAGTGACAATAATTAGGGTCTCTATGGGAAAATTGTTGTAGTTTTTAAATGCCTTTTATGTATGAAGTACACATCTTAAAACTAATATGGATGTAATGTTTTCATATTGAGGTGTAGATTAGCGAAGCAAAATACAAGCTACACGCTTTGTTTTAGCTGCATGGATAAGTCTTGGATTACAAAGTCACGAAATACACATGAATTTCAGGAAGGGGTGCAGGATTTTTGGAATTTACCTTTGCCCATCGGTCTGTTGAAGGCAAAATCAAATGTCCTTGTCTTGATTGTGTTTTTAGAAATTGGGAGACTAGAGCAGTGGTGTATGATCATTTGATTTGTAGAGGCTTTCCAACCACATACACTATTTGGTTTTGGCACGGGGAGTTAACTACAGGGGAAACTTCTAATAGCACACCTTTGATACAAAATCTCTTATACAGTCATGATCTAATACACAATATGATCAACGATGCTTTTGGGATGTCTAGGGACCATGTGAATGTAAAAGCCTGTACATCGCATCAACCAGTACATGAAGGTGAAGAAAGGATGCCAAAATTGAATCAAGGACCTAATGAGGAAACTAAGGCATTTTACGATCTAGTTAGGGATGGAAATCAAGCATTGTATGAAGGATGTACGAAGTACTCGAAATTATCATTCCTAGTAAAACTATATCACATCAAGTGCTTGTGCGGATTGAGTAACAAAGCAATGTCTATGATTTTAGAATTGTTAAAAGATGCCTTCGAACATGCAGAGATTCCTGATTCTTTTTATGAGGCAAAGAAATTAATTACCATGCTTGGTCTTAATTATAGTCAAATACATGCATGTCCAAATGACTGTATGTTGTATTGGGAAGAAGATGAAAGTAGGGAGACATGCAAAGTATGTAACACGTCAAGATGGAAACAAAGTAGGAAAGGTAACCTGACGAACATATCTGGTGGGGGCAAGAAAAGAAAAAAGAAACCTGTTAAAGTTTTACGGTACTTTCCACTTAAACCACGTTTGCAAAGGTTATTTATGTCTTCTAAAACTGCTGAACATATGAGGTGGCATTCTGTGGATAGTAACAAAGATGGCTTGATGAGGCACTCGAGAGACTCTGAGACGTGGAAGAGATTCGATGAAACACACCTTGAATTCGCATCAGATCCACGGAATGTTAGGCTTGGGTTAGCCAGTGATGGCTTCAATCATTTCAGAACTTTGAGTACCAACTATAGCATTTGGCCTGTGATTCTTATACCGTACAACTTACCCCCTTGGATATGTATGAAGCAGACTTCCTTCATCCTTTCAATGATCATTCCGGGAAAGCAAATCCCAGGGAATGATATCAATGTTTACTTACAACCCTTGATTAAAGACTTGAAGGATTTGTGGGATGGTGGTGTGGAAACATTTGACGCTTCACTCAATCAAATGTTTAATATGCGCGCTGCATTGATGTGGACAATTAGCGATTTTCTTGGGCTTGGTAATTTATCTGGGTGGAACACACACACTGGTTCAGCTTGTCCAACTTGCAATTTTAACTCTGTTTCCCATCGTCTACCTCATAGTAGAAAGTGGAGTTTTATGGGTCATCATCGATTTTTAGAGCCAAATCACAGATTCAGGTTTAACCGTGTTCACTTTGATGGCAATACAGAGTTTAGGAATCCACCAGTGGCACTATCAGGTTTTGAGATATTCAAACAGTTGGAAAATGTTCATGTTACATTTGGGAAAGGGATGGAGGTTGAAGATAACAAAAAAAGAACTCACCGAAAAAATATTGTAAAAAGTGGTTGTCAACAATGGAGAAAGAAAAGTATATTTTTCCAACTTCCTTATTGGGAATACAACTTGTTGCGCCATAACCTTGATGTTATGCACATTGAGAAGAATGTGTGTGATAATGTCTTGTACACCATTCTCAATGAAAGTGGATCCAACTTCCTTATTGGGAATACAACTTGTTGCGCCATAACCTTGATGTTATGCACATTGAGAAGAATGTGTGTGATAATGTCTTGTACACCATTCTCAATGAAAGTGGAAAAACAAAAGATAATCTCAATGCTCGAAAAGACTTGAAAGAAATGGGCGTAAGAAGTGATCTTTGGCCAAATGAAAATGGACAGTATCGACCTGCTTTATTTACAATGTCAAATGCCCAAAAAGATGTATTCCTTACAACTTTGAAGAATGTTTTAGTGCCTGATGGTTACTCAAGTAACATTGCTAGGTGTATTGATCTAAAGCATCGGAAGATATTTGGTTTGAAAAGTCATGATTCACATATTCTTTTGGAGCAACTGCTACCAATATCAATTAGAAATGTGTTGCCTAACCAAGTGTCTGCCGTTTTAGTTGATTTGTGCTCAATATTTAGGCAAATATGTGGCAAGGTGTTGAATCCTCTAGACTTTGACAAGCTCCAACGTTGAGTCATTCTCACACAATGCCATATGGAAATGCTTATTCCGCTTGGGTTCTTTACAGCCACGGTTCATTTGGTTGTGCATCTAGTGAATGAACTGAAGCTTGGAGGCCCAGTACATTATCGATGGATGTATCCTATAGAAAGGTAAATATTCTATATATCGTAATTGCTATTTTCTATTGGATTTGCATTTATATATGTATAACACTATTTTCTAATTGTATTTTTTACTTTAGATACTTGGGACATTTGAAGTCCTATGTACGTAACAGGGTACAACCAGAAGGTTCCATTGCTGAAGGTTACTTAGCTGAAGAATGTTTGACCTTTTGTTCAAGATACTTGGATGGCATTGAGACAAGATTCAACCAGCTTGGACGTGTTGATGATTAAACGACAAACAATGAATCGTCTCAAGTTTCAATGTTTTTTACTGAAATAGGGAAATTAGTTGGGAGTACTTCATATTTCAACCTTACTCATATTGAGAAACGACAAGCACACATATATGTGTTGATGAATTCAGAACTAGTCGATCGGTTTGTGAAGTGAGTTCGTACATAAAAGATATATAATTTATCAAAATCCCTTATTTTCCTATCTTGTCGCGTTAATGACTTAATTTTATATAAGGAATTTAGAGAGATAACCAAGAGAAGGCTCAAGAATCGAACACGATCAACTATAAAGATTGAAAGAACAGTGCATTGAGAATTCGTTGATTGGTTCTCTAAGCGTATAGGTTTACCATTGATATATTTTATTAAGAACAATATTTCAATCATGAAAAATTGTACTTATCGATTTCCTTTTGTTTCATTTTAGATTATGAATGATGAAAATAAATCCCATTCAGATGATCTTAAGTCCCTTGCACAAGGGCCATTGCAACGTGCCAGATGATTTAGTGCATATAATGTCAATGGATTCAAATTTCGAACTATGGAACGAGAACATAGCTTGAAAACTCAAAACAGTGGAGTTTTTGTGATTTCTAGAATAAGAAGTCATTCTAGAATCAGTGACAACAACCCAGTTAATAGAGATGTTAATTATTATGGAAAATTGGTAGATATAATCGAGCTTAATTACTATGGTCGATTCAGGATTATTCAATTCAAGTGTAAATGGGCCAATACCATAACTAATAGAGGGATCAGACAAGATGCTTTGTAGTTTACTTTAGTGAATTTCTCTCGATTGATACATAATGGTGAGCGTGAAGAAGATGAATCTTATATTGAAGTTTCGCAAGCGCAACAAGTGTACTATGTTGAAGATGTTGTAGAAAATGATTAGAGTGTTGTTGTACATTTAAAACGAAAAGATTTGTATGATATGGGTGAAGACATTGAAGAGACATTCTATGAGAACAAGCCATATCAAGCACAAGACTTAGGGTTATTTTTTCCTAATGATACTGGAATTCTGTCACTCGTAAGAGCACAAATAGATTATGATCCAATGCCTAATGTTGATGATGAGGATGATGAGGATATGTTATTCTATGGATTTAATTAATGCAAATGTAGAATATTATATTACATTTTACTTTGCTTATTATATTGTTGTTAGCCTTTTTTTATTTTGCCTTTCATTTTGTTTTGCTTTATCTATACGTGCATGTTTTTCTCATTTATAAAAAGTTGCAGCCATGATCAAGAAGAAACATCTAAGAGGTACCAATAGAGAAGTGGTAACAACAATATAATAAGCAAACACAACATAAAGGTTTAATTTTTGGTTCCATATGTAGAATATTATATTACATTTGTCTTTTAATTTTCTTTTTTTCGACAAATCTTAATCTCTGGTTCCACTTCCAAACACAGCATAAAGGTTTAGGATACGTTTGATAGGGGTAGAAAATAGGACTTGAATTTATTTTCTATTTAAATTTTTTAAAAAATTATCAAATAATTTTTTTTTCATGAAATTCGAATTCTATCTTAGTTTAAAAAGTAAAGATTTTTCTTGAAATCAATGAATTGAAATTCCTAGAGGGTGGGGTTTTCTGGATAATTCCTTTTTTGTGAGTTAGGGCATGGACAAAAAGTAAATGTTGTTCCTAAAAGTAAATTAGTAACTCTTGTATGTATCTCAGGATTGTCACTATTCTAGCTTTTCACTTCAAGTTTTGTCAATAAATGTGTTTGTTGGAACCTACAGTGAGGTCCATTGATTTGGTATACTTTTAACTTTGAAACATCAACCCAGAAGAATAATGAATCTTCCCGCATAAGTGAGCAAAAATAATGCCTCTGATATAACCATATGGTCCAGATGCTGAATTATCATTGAGGTTAAATACATCAAAGTAGCTTCCACTTGTTTACAGGAAAAATATCTGATTTAAGAAAGATGGGTATTTGGTCTATGTTTCTTTCTGTTCTGTTTGATGTGCAGATGAGTGATTCCACTCTTAGCCTTTCGGTTGCATTCTAAGACTTAATTCATGGTTGTCAAAATTGGGATACTGAGTAGGATCGTGGAGGGATCATCTAGATTGGATCATAGGATTGTATCAAGGATCACAAAAGCCTATCAAAGGAGAAATATAAGTCCTGGAAGTTTATATAATATGTAATACATTTAAAATCAAGGCAGGCCTTGGAAGCAACTACAAGATTGCTCCTTTATTGGGAAGATGTTTTCTGCTTTCTTTCTTTGTAAAAATAGTTTCAATGAGAATGCTGCTTTTGCACAGTCTTCATTCTCACCAAAGCAAATACTCAAACATCATAAATTTGTCTTACTAATCTCGCAAACAATAAGATTATGAATCCTAATCAATTTTAAATTATTAAAAATGTTTATCACAAATTTTCAACGGCCCTTATTCTTAAAAGACAAATCATTGCTATCTAAAAAAAAAACTCTACTAACTCTTTTAAATACGAAAATTTGATTTAAATATCAAAATATTTTTGCATAAAAAATACTTTGCATCTTGACTTCTTTTTTACAAAATTTTTATTATTATAATCAATTGGTGAACTTACCAATTTTTACTAATATATCACCATCACCTCACATGTCTTACTAGAAAGGTTTAGATTAATTAGACAATAAATACATAACCGCTTAGGACACAAACAGAGCTATTTTCATGGTAGTTGGTCAATGTAGACTGGGAAGAAGTAGCACCTTCGTCTGAATGACAATCAGTAATTGACCTCATTGGGATTATGGCTTGATTTGTTGTTTTAGTGGTATCTTGCAAATTTGTACAATTATTAGAATTGAATATTTTAAATAAATAAAACATATATTGATGTTGTCTTTCTCTTTGGTATTTTTTGTTGGTCATTGTAGTAATACAAGAGCAATCTTCAAGTTTAGGAATTTTGCATCCTTAAAATAGAACCTTTTCTATTTGCTAATTTTATGAGGTCTTATGTGATGAAACCTATCAACTTGTCATTCATATCTTTAGATACAAGCTCACTCATTCGATAGCAACAACATGCCACCTAAGAAACTTTGTATAAGCATTGTTACAAGTCAACCTAAAACCTATCTGTCCTTGCAAAAGTAGCATTGAATAACATTTCTGCCCTTACCATCATACAAGTCACATGTACACATTCAAGGTTAGACATGCAAGATTCTAATTAATGCAAATGTAGAAAATTATATTGCATTTTACTTTGCTTCTTATTATGTTTCTCCTTCTCCTTTATTATTATTTTTTGTTTTACTTTGCTTTATCTATACGTGCATGTTTTTCTCATTTATACAAAATTGCAACCATGATTAGGAAGAAACATCTAAGAAAGATAGGCACTACTGATTTAGGTGGAGATGCCTCACTTCCCACACATGCTTCAGCATCATTGTCAGCTCCACCACAACCCCCAGCATCATCCCCAGCTCCACCACAACCTCTAGCATCCTCCCTAGCTCCACCGCAACCTCCATTATCTGCCCATGCCCCATCACAACCTCCGGGATCTAGCCAGACTCTATCAGAATCATCCACCCCACATCTATCTCAGGATTTTCCATCGACAGGCTCGTCTACATCACACTATTACTGGACAGTTAATGTGATAGGTATGCACAAAATATTTAAATTGCGTGTAATTATTATATATTTGCATTAATTATTAAATTAGGTATATGTATTTTGATTGACAGATGAACAGGGAGTAATAAAACAAGAAAAACTACGGGTTAAGAATGTTTGGCTGCTCGCACGTGGAAGGCGTGTCATGTTAGAGTTTAATGACACGCTCCAACCCATAGGAGATGCAGCAGGACTATTTGGAGGGATTTTAGGGGAGCTAGCTTTTGATTTTGTCGTTTTTCCTATCAATTACGAAAGCTGGCATAAAGTTCCCAATGCATATAAAGATGAAATTTACAAAAATAAAGTCATGGTAATTAACTAATATTTGTTGTTTTGATATATTTTTTTGAATATTTTGTTATAATTAACATTGCTATTTTTTGAAGAAAAAATTTAATGTTGACGAAGGACATGTGAAGAATTTCATTTTGAGAAACATTGGAAAAAAATGGAAGGATAATAGATGCAAGTTATACCACGAGTACTATGATCCCACTATTGGTCAAGAGACAAATCTTGCAAAACATCCACCAAGAATCTCACAAGACCAGTGGGCAAGTTTCATTGATTATCGTGCACATGACAAAACTAAGGTAATGTTACTAATCTTGCTTATAAAAGTACTACTCTTTATACAACTAAATAAATATAATTCAACTAATGATGTTCTTGTTGGATATCTAGTAGATGTGTCTACAAAATAGTGTAAATCGATCCAAATTGACAATCCCACACACTGGAGGATCAAAGAGTTTGGCAAGAAAAAAACATGAGATGGTAATATTACAAAAAATTATCCTAAGTATGAATTTTTCATTCTAACATCAACTAACATTTATGTGAAATTGTTCTAAATTATAGGAAATTGAGAGTGGTCAGCCAGTGAGTAGGGGTTTATTATACATCACGACACGTAAGAAGAAAGACAAATCTTTTGTGAATGAAGGAACACGAACTATAAGCGTAAGTTTTGACATAGGCTTAAACTTTACTTTCAAATTTATTTGTTTTTATAGTGTTTGTTTCTAGACATCTTTTGCTTTTGACACCTTTTGCTTTTGTTTCCCAGTTATATCGTAATTCTTAGACCTTTTGCTTGTTTTTATGTCTTTGTTTATTAGAGTCTGAAATTGGTCCCCTCTTTACATTATTAATTTGCAAACATAAAATAACAATGTGATCCTATCATATAATCTAGCAACAACAAAAAAAAGTACTAGCAAATTTTGAAGTCACTGCATTAAATGAGAACAGATGAATGCTGCCTAATTTATCTTTGTGTTGTCCCTTGGTTCATTCAGAGAGATATAAGTTTGAATCTATTTCACCCACATGGATCCCTAAATCAAAAATCTTAGCTAGAGATAAACTATGTTTATCCCAATAGAAAGACATCACCAAGAAGTTGACTGTGCAAGCACAAGTGAAGAAAAATGACCCAGAAGATAAGAACATACCTAGAGCACCTCCATCTTTACCAAGTACCACACCGATGCGAATCAGTGCTAACCTAACATTCTTGTCGACTCTGAGTGCTGTTGCTTCCCATTCTCTACAAACCTGGTAAGAGGTATTTTTGATAGAGTGCAAGACCAGCTGTTTGTCATGTTCTTGAAATAGAATAAAAGTGCAACATTATAATAAATCAATTTTGTTTTTCTACCTCAGCCAAATAATCATCTCCTGATGGACTTCGCTCATCAAATACTTGTGTTTCACTACTGCCTGAGCAATTTACCAAAACCACAAGAAAAAGTCTAGCATGTCATCTTTGTGAAGGCAAAGGTGTATTCTGTTAAAATAAAGATTCAAAGCTACCAGTTGAGGGAAAATATGAAGCCAATGGCAAGAGTACATTACGGTTGAAGGCAAAATAAGCTTTTTAGGGCTTGATTATGGACTTTTGTTCCATTACATTGAACTATTAACTTATATTTTCATTTTTGTTTTTCCCTGTTGTTCCAGACTAATACATGTATGGTGTTCCATGGACACTGACCACCTCATGCATTCTTTAAATGCAAGCCTTTTCAGTTTTTTCATTCGAAAAGATAAATAGAATAAAATAAAGGACAGTTTGCTCAATAGTAACAAAAAGTAGGACCTCACCACTTAGGCCAATGTCTGCTACTCTTCATTTTACAAACCTATAGCAGACAATAATAACACATATTTTTCATATTATTTATACTGCACGGCCTATTAACCTATGCAGAAAAAGTTTTCTTCTCTTACTTATTTGACACGCACAAGTGAAAAGATTTCAAAAACCTTGGGCAGAAAAGTGCCAGTGCCAATATGATATCCTAAACACTTCTCATGCTTCCGCTTCTTGTTTTTCCTTTTAAAAAGATGTGCAAACAAAGCACATGTAATGCAAAGCAAGACTCACAGATTGGACAACTGTTACATTTTGTGCCCAAGAAGTATAGAGAGTGCTCAAAAGGATTTGTGGATCAAGTCATTCCAGGATATTTGTCCAAAAAGATGGGGACATGATTGAGGATGGTTAAAATTGAGAAGTCCATCTGGAGTTTTATGTGGTAGTAAAATCTCTTAAAGGCAAAAGAAAATTTTATTGGATTGCTATAAGCCTATTTCTATTGTATGCTAGAATGTTAGGCAATAAAACATCAATATGTGTAAAATATGAAGAAATAACAGAGATGAGGATGTTAGAAGAAATCTCTAACAGACTGCAAAAATCTCAAAAGTATTGTTATGTCTTGTGTTGAAATGATGTATCTGCAGGTGCGGATTCAATTCTACTATCTGCTCTTCTTTTTATGAGGTCAGGCAAACATGAGTTTTGTTTTCTAGCCGTCAGTCACACACACACACACACACACACACACTCACTCTCTCTTAAATGTCGTGAATTGTGATCTTTGATTTGCTTTCTGATATATCTTTACCTAAAGAGCTGAAGAAACTGGAGCTAAAATATAAATTTAAGGGATTTAATTTGTAAAAGAATGAGCTGATCAAATGATGTGGTCTATATTGATATTCTGATATAGGATTAGGAGCCTGCTTTGCTAAATAACTATATATATATCGACCGTGGAACAGGCCCCACAGATTTGATGATTTGTATCCCTAAACAAATGTAGCTGATCCTGCTTGTAGATTCTTCTAAAGCAACATTTCATCACTTATTGCTTCAACTTAGGCTACAAGTGCTTGATCAAACCTAAAGCAATGTATGGTAAGAACCTTTTTAGAACAAACATTAGAAACTGCAGTGATTAAAATGGTAAATTTAGTGATCCAAGGAAGATGCTAATTTATTGATCTGAAATTTTTGTGGAGATGATCTTATACATAATGTGTTTTTAAATCACTAAGATCCAAACTCTGAAGTATGACTGTGCTGTGCTATGATAATATTGGCCACGTATTCATATTGGTTGGAAATAAATTGGAGAAACAGATAATTGACATATAACCTACAACAAGAGCTATGATACAATTCAAACTTAGGAAACAAGCATATGCTAAGAACTCACGGGTCACGGCCTATTTGTTTTGTAGATAGGTTAGTGATTCAATAAGGTTAAAGGCAGGATAAAATAGTCATGGGCTAAATAATATTATTCTAGATTTGGTAAAGGAGGTATATATAACGTAAAGTTATTACTTATCTTATGGTATGTTAAATTGTAAAGGAGGTATAATCGACTGAATTCAGCGCTTTGACCATATGAGCTGAACCAACAAACTGGTGGACTATGAAAATGTGTGATTGCGACTGCCTGAGCAATTAAACTTCAATAGCTACATGGAATATAAATGTTCATAAACCATAAAAATTTTAATTGTATGAATGCTTGTTGAAGTATTTGTAACAACTTCTATATATGTACTGCTTTTTTTATTGTGTGTGTGTGTACATACGTTGTTTTAAATTTTATTTATGTTCTAATTAATTGAGGTGTTGCTGTTTAATACGCTACTATAGTATAATAACAGTGCTTGGGAGGTGTGTGCATTGGCAAGTGGAGCCAGCCCAAAATGCTAACTAATAGTACCATCATTATGCCAACAAGAAGTAATTAACTTCCCTATATATACTTAAAGTACACACCCTTCTTCAACATCGATCTGTCTGTGTGATCAGCATATACATGCATGCATCTAAATAATTTATGAATTGAGTTCTCAGATTTCAACTGCGTAGCAACATTCTTATATAATTTGCAGCATAAACATATATATTGGATTTGTATAATCATGCATGCATACGTACAATCTCAAGAAAAGATAGATTAAAATATAATCATTAATTGAGTATCAGTCAAAGCATAATCAGACAATAAGCATCATCGAGAGATTAATTACTGCATGTTTTAAAACATTATACTCCAAGTAGTGTGAGATTTGACGGGATGACTGCATCAATGCACTCACAAGTAGTGTGAAATAAAGTCTATAGGAGCTGCAGAGTCTTTTCTAGTGCTGCATTGCATGATTAAACTCTTTTTCATTTGGGATAAATTAAACTGATTGCTCCAGGTACAAACAAGGAAACCATCAATTTGCTGCAAAGAAAGAATTGCACAAGGAATTAAAACATAAAGATACATTAATTAAACTTTATCACATTATTTACATCCATATTTATATTGAAAATTTTTTCTGAGTTGATTTGCCAGTGTTAATCGGAGTTTTTTGTGAGTTGATTTGCTGGTGTTTTATTGTTATTGATATTGTTTTTTAATCCATACATATACAGGACAAAATTTTTGACATTGAGAGTCAAGGCACATCTCCACAGTCAGTTATATGATTTACTTGCTCAAGTGCTAAGAAAAGAACACTCAAGCCGAGTCCGAGATTTGGGATTTGGTCCGAGTCCAAATCAAGTTTTTGGAATCGCTAGTCAATTGAATGGGATATCTTCGCCTTCTAATAACACCAGTCCATCATGTCAAGAACAAGTGAATTTTTTGACAGAAGAATTACGAACTAATAAACAAAAAGTTTAAAGTTTAGAGTCACAGCTACAAAATTTTCAAGGTGTAGCGAGTTTTCTTTTGACAAACGTTGTGGCGAATATACCACCTGAGATTGTTGTGATGCTCAATTCAATGGTATGTTAATTCTGAAATTATTAATTTTGATTTTTTATTTTAAGTGATTGTTTATGTTTATGCCTATAAATACTTTTAAGAGTATGTTTTTATCTTTTGTATGCATCTAATACAATTTTAATTATTTCAGGTACCGGATGCAAATAGTGGACAAGCTTCACCAGCAGGAAGGCAGTCTTTGATATCTAGTCATAACATTCATGATTCACCACAACCTCCATACCAACAAAATTGATGTATTGTTAAAATATTTAAACAACTTGACTTCTAAACTTTTTAAATTTTATTTTGATATGTGAGTCTATTTTGATTGGACTTTGATATGTTACATACATTTAATTTGGAATCTTTATAGTTTGTTGATTAAATAGATAGAGATATTGTGTTTGTGAATTTGGATATTTATGGTTGGCTATTTAGGTACACAGGTAATCAGGTATTTTAAGGTAGACAGGTAATGAGGTATTATTGAATTTAGCGGCGGTTTTAGAACCGTCACTTTTTTTTTATAGTGTTCACTTAGCGGCGGTTTTAAAACTGCCGCTAAGACCATTTAACAATAGCAGCGGTTTCACAACCGTCGCTAAATTTTAAAAACCGTCGTCAGTTGCGGCGATTTGTAAATCGCCGCTAAAAATATCACTTAGTGGCAGTTATACTAACGGTTGTTAAAAATCGTTGCTAAATTGCTAAATGCTGCGTGACGGTTGTATTAGTAGTGGTTTTTAAAATCGCAGCTAAATGCCAAAACAACTATCGCTAAAAACCAAATTTTTTGTAGTGTGAGAATCTTAACTTGGTTTAGACCAAATTTTATTTAATTCATTGTCATCTCCCATAGTCAAATATAAAACATATAAATTACATAAACAACACAAGACACAACCTATTCTCACTACCCGTAATCAGTATTGACCGGCGACCCTTCCACCAATACTGGTTTCCTTTTCTTAAATATTGAGCCATCTGTTAGGTTGGTGAGAATGAAGGGGGTGAGTTCGGAGACTTAGTAAATATAATATGCAATGTAGTAAGTTAATAAGCATGACATCATAGATAAAAATGAAGTGCATCGTGCATACAAGCCCGTCCATCGCACCTATCTCAAGTTCTAGGTGGCCCCTAGTGGTTCCATCCATGATTCCGTCCTAGGACCCTCATGGTTAACAATTCATTGTCCCATGCCTAGGCACTTCCTCAATATCTTTTGTAAGCCATGACAAAATAAATTTACACACGGAGTATATTAAACCCTTACCTTAATTTGTTTGGTGATTAACTCTATATGTTGCACAAGTTGGTAACGTACTTGTAACACCCTTATCACAATTATGCATAAGGCTAAGTAATTTATTAACTAATTCACAAATTAAATTTACTAATTTAACTAATTCCAAATATTATCTACTAATTTAATTTAACTAACTAATTAATTAAATTAATTTCTTCCTTCAAGCATCTCTATTTCCTTTCGCAAATTACTGCCGAGCATACTTCTGTTCTCCTCCTATTTATAGTTCCATTTGCCTATAGATTTCACTTGGAAACCATAGATTTATCCCACTATTTTACAACCAATTAATGCCTCGATTTTGCCTCAGCTACGTGGCTGTAATTTAGCAAAAATTGAAGCTAAATTGGGGGTAAAACGGACGAGTGACGAGGAAGCACTAGCGGGCGCCACGTGGCGCGACTGGGCCGTGCAAGGCCAACAGCTGGCCTCTCCAAAACGACGCCGTTTTGGGGCGCCTTGGCTGACTAAAATCAGCCTTTTTATCCCTCCCAGCACGCATGCCTCCCTCGCGAATCAAACCCACGTCTCTTGCCTAGCCACTCTCGTGCGCGACTGGCCGTGTTGCCACTTGCCTTCAACCAATATATGCCTTTTATTCTATTTAAGCAATCTTCCAGACTTCTTTCTAGAATTACACTAGTGTCCCAGAACTTCCGAAAATCACACACACACCCCCACACCTCGTTTCCTCTTATTACACTTATATCCCAAATATTCCCAAAAATCCACCAATTTAATTTTATCATTATTTTCATAAATATTCTCTAATAATTTAATTAATTATCTTAATTTCTTATTTCCTCAAAATATTATAAATAAATATTTTCTCCAAAATTCTCAAATATTCTAAAATATCCTCAAATACCAAAATTAATTATTTGTTTGCAAATTTCAAAATGTTTCAAGCTGCCTACGAAAAACTAAATAATTTAGATAATTAGAACTTAAAATTGTAATTTGACTTAGATAAACGGGCTTCCTTATGTTAGTTTGTAAACATGGAAAGAATTGGCCGCTCAAGGTTGATGATTTAACACATATCTTGGCCATAAAAATGATCCATTGACCCATCAGTAATGATAACAGTCCAAAAAGCATAAGCTCTGTCCAAAAAGAATCAACCAAAAAATCAAACGAAAAAGGAATGAGGAATCAAAAACAGAAAAATAAATAAACTCATCTCACAACACAAATGTCTGACCTTCCTTGATCTTCTCTAAAGCAGCAAGAAGAGCCATCCTCTTAGTCCTACTCAACCACTATTACACAAAGGAATGCAATGAGAGATTAAAACAAAATAGTAATGCTATTCACAAAAAAAACAACAAATTGTAGAGAAATAGAGGCTCAGACTCATTTTTTTAGAATTTTGTTGAGCTTGGACTTAGGCTTGAATTCAAAATTAAGGCTTGAGCTCATTTGTTTAGAATTTTGCAAGGCTTGGGCTCATTTATATTAATGAGCTTCAAATGAGCCTTTTCATGAACTCTAATTCAAAATTGATTTTAAGCTCAATTTCAAGCTTGTAGAATATATAAATTATTATATTTTAATATATATTTAAATTTTGAATAATTTAAATAATATGAAAAAAATAATCCTCAATTGTTTAAACACAAATTATTTTGTTATGAGCCTACAATCAAGCACCTAAATGAGCTTGTTCACAGCCCAACCAAAGTCAATCACCTTAAAATCAAGTTGGACTCATTTACCTATCGAGCTTAAAAACTTAACTCAAACTTGTTTATTTAACAAAATATTGAATTTGAATGAACTGAATTGAACTGCTCACGAATGGCCCTGTTCATTCATAGCCCTCTTTTAGGATAGCGAGGGATGGTCAGTTCGATCTGTACACAACCTTATCCATTTTTACTACATAGCTCATTTATACAACTCCAACCCTTGACTTCCAGGCAGGAGCAACTCCATGATATTAGCTACCAGGTCTCACCCTCTCAAGATATGAACAAAGATAAAAAAAAAAAACATAAATCTAAAGAGGAGTCCAAATTACAACCAAACATAAGGTTTCATTTATGCTAAGATGCAAGCATCGATAGGACGGAAAGGAAGTGAGCGAAGATTAAGGGTTTTTCCCTTAACCTTTCCAAACTGTTTAAGCGAGGCATGGAAGAAGAATCCAAGAGCAACCATGACCAAGATAACCGTTGCAAAAGTCTATGTGGGGTTTCAGTCAGTGATCGAACTTTCAGTGTCAATGATAGTAGGGATCATCAACTTTTGTAACATAGGGGAGAAGAATATGCATTTGTTGAGAATGCATTGATTGAGATTGATACTGTGGGTTTGGGAATGCAAAACCTAGCAACACCTCTGCTCGACAGTTATTGATGATGGCCACTAACCCAACTAACCAAACATTAAGACGAATGATGTAGATAGAGCTGTTACCAAATCGCTCAACATGGTGTCCCATTTGAACTAGCTACCTTCCACCCGCAGTTTTTAGTTTTAATTTTTAATTTATTTTTAATTTTATGTTTTAAATATCTATTTTAAGATTTTTAAAAATATGTTTTTTATAATTTTAAATAATTATTCTTTAAAATAAAAAACTAGAAAATGCGATTACTTTAAAATTTTGGAAAAAAATAATATTTTATTTAATAAATTTAATTATAAAATTAACTATTTTTAATAAAATTCTACTATTAAAATAAAATAATAAATTTGATTATCTAAGCAATAATTTATATTAAATATTATTATATGTAATATGTATAATACACTTAATAATATACTATATGTTATCTTATATTTTTAATTATAATGTAGATATACTATGTTTTTAAAATTTTAAATAAATATATAATTTTAAATTCAAAATTTAAGAATAAATTTTTCTTCTTTTCTTTTTCTTCTTCTACTCTCTTCGGCGCCGTACATCTTTTTCATCGCTGGCGATCACCGTAGATTGGAAATTCACATGATCAGAGCTTACTATTAGAAATGCTAAGCCAAGGGGGTTAACATAAACAAAAATGAACTAGATTTAACGGTTGGATTTTCATAGATCGAATTTTTAATTTTCGGCCAAAATTGAAAAACGCATTGTCAGTTGCCACCTGCTACTGTGGCTAGTGGTTTCTGCGATTAAAGGCAACCACCCGACACATTCATCCCCATTGACCAATATATCAAAAAACCAGCAACATTCAATGATCGAATCTCCATAGATTTAAATTTAAACTTTTAAGCTCAATAAAACGTGAAACTAAATAAGTTACATAACTTATAACTTGAAAGATGAATTTTTATAAATGGTCAAACCACTAAGCCATACACCTCTTAAATTTTAATGCACTTAAATGTGATATTTTAAATTTGTTAATTTTAGTATATTGATGAAAAAAAGTATTTGTGTATTTTCATTATACATGAATTACTTGCTATTTATGTTTTTGTCATATTTTTATATCTCTCGATATATGACAATAAATAAAAAAATATTTTATTTTTAAATTTATCAAACATTACCTCCACAATTAGGGATGAACATTTGATTAATTTGAAAATACTAAAATTGATTATATTGAAATTGTATGAAAAACAAATGAAAAAACCAAACAAACTAAAAAGAGAAAAAATTGAACAAATCTAAAAAACTGAACCTATCAAAAAAACTAAAAAAACCCCTTTGAAAAAAAAAAACCAAACAGTCTGAAAAAAATCAAAACAAAGAGAAAGAAAGATAGCAGATGTCTGGACTTTAATTGTCACTACATTATCATCTACGTTATCATGAACAAACCTTGTTGTCATCGCTGTTTGCCGATGTCATCGTTTTTTTCTTGATTTTAGTAAAATTGTAAAAACTCTTAAAATTTAGTAAACTCATAATAATTTTTTTGACATTTGAGAAATTATAATAATTCTTTTTTGTCAATTTAATTTATTGACAAAAAATAATATATTTAATTTATATATATTTTAAAATTGCATAAAGATTAATATAATAAATATATAATAAGTGATATATTTAATTTATTTACATTGAGTATGTATCTCATGCGTAAAAAGAATATGACTGTAATTTAAAAATTTATCTATTGACCTGCATTAATATCTATAAATTTATTTAATTAATTCAAGTATTTTAATGAAACTTCGAGGAGATTTCCAAGTGGCATGCTGCTAGTCAGTCCACAGCGAACATTGCACGCAACCTCGTGGACTGAGCCCACCGCGTTTATACTTTCGTGGTACATTCACTGAACTGGTTGGTGTTCTCCCTTTTGGCCCCTGTTGTTTTCCGAGCAGATCAACAATGGCTTCCACCAGCACCCAATTGCAGGACGAAGCTTCTGTCCCTTCTGGGTCTAGTTCCTAGAAATACGAAGTCTTCTTGAGCTTCAGAGGTGCAGACACCCGCAACGGCTTCGTCGACCATCTGTCTTCGACTCTGCATCTGATGGGCATTCTCACGTTCAAGGATGACCGAAACCTCGAGAGAGGTGAATCGATTTCTCCGGCGCTCCTGAAAGCCATCGAAGAGTCGAGGTTTGCCATGATTGTTTTTTCCGAGAACTATGCTTCTTCCAAGTGGTGCTTGGAGGAACTCGTTAAGATCCTCGAGTGCCAGAAGACGAGGGCACTCACCGTTTTTCCGGTGTTCTATATAGTAGATCCCTCGGGTTTACGGAAACAAAGAGGGAGCGTTGGAGAAGCATTCGGCGAACACGAGCGAGATTCCAGCAAAGTAGAGGAGAAGCAGAAGGTGCACAGATGGAGGAATACTCTAATGGAAGCGGCCAACATTCCTGGGTGGGATTCAGAAACACACGGGTAAGAACAACTACCTCTCAACATGTCAAACCGTCAATCCAAAAATTGTCAAAATAGTTAAATTCCTTGTTAAATAGAATCGTAACATATGTCATCGTGTTTAATTCCTTGTTAAAATAGTTAAATTTTAATCCAAAAATTGTCACAATAGTTATATTATTTAATGAATTTAGCTTAATACCATATTGGATTTGATAATATCTAAGTGAAATTCAATTATAAATGGATCTTTTGCATTTGGCCCCTATTAGATCTAGATGGAATCCACATACCAGGTGGTTGTTATTGAGGCTTCAAGTCCCTAACAGAGGAGTTCCTTCTGATTTAGCATTTTTAATTTGACAGTTCTTTCTTAATTGCTAGTAGTTGGACATTTCATTGATATTTCTATTCAATATTAATCCATTATGAAGTGTTACTTCTTCTGCTACAATTATCTCAAGTTAAAGAAAGAAAAATAAAAATAAAGGTAAAATTGAACCAAAACAATTTGATTATGTCTAGGTACATATTTTCTTGATCAATATGTTTTTGAGTCATCTAGCTATGACGCCTCTCGTGTAAATTTTGTTGAAAAGGACTGAGATGAAAGGTAAGTGACAATATCTTTAACTATGATCTGTCTTTGGTTTCTGAAAACTCATCTAATGGGCAAGCGTGAAGCAAAGCTTGTCCAAGACATTGCCATTCATATTCTAAATATACTGGGAGATAATGCTTCAAGCATTCTTGAAGATGATGTTGGATTGCATGCTCATGTAGCAGAAGTGATGTCAAAATTAGAAATGGGATTGGATTTGGATGACCCACGTATAGTAGGTATAATACCCGAGAAATTCTAAAGGACTCAAGGGTAATTTATCTTGGGGCAAAATTGGAATTTAAGGATAAATGGAGGGTAAAACGATAATTTATTACCGTATAGATGACTGAATCGACTGCCGGGAGTACCCTGGAGTCGAAATACCAAAGGAAAATGATATGGTATTAATAAGCACCCCGAGATAGGATTTATGGTGCCGAAAGAAATTGGATCAGGAACGATTTTCGGTACAACTAAAAAGGCAGCTGTCAATTAGGCTGCAATACCGAATTGTCATAGACGACTTTTCGGAAGTCAACAGAAGCTTGAGGGAGCTTCGGTTTTTCATGAGGAACAACCCTTCATAGGTTTCAGGAAGAAACGAATGGGTTTAAGGCCAAAACGAAGATTCAGGCCTAAGTGCAGTTTTTAGAAATTGCTAGAGGGAGGCCGAAACAAGGTTGTTTTGGAATCTTCGAGGGGCGAAATGATGTTTTAGGACTTTTTGGGCCTAAATGCAATAAAGGAAAGTTGAGGGGTTAAGTGAAAATGGGCTAAAATATAATAGCCAAAAGTCAAGGGGCCAAAGTGCAATTAAAGGAAAGTTTGGCCAATGGTAATCGAGCATGGGGTCTCTGGTCGCCGATTTCGGTCGTTCCAGCCATTGGGCAAGCACGAGGGGTGGTCGGGGAGCAATGTTTGTAAAGGTAAGAGGCGTCAACGACCACTCAAGTGGTCGGATTTTGAAGAAAAATCCGACCAGAAAACTGGTCGGACTGTCGCGACCTGCAAGTCGCGATTGTGGTCGGCTCGGATCGATTCAAGGCTCACCCAGGGGTGGGTGAAGCTCTAAGCTTGATGGGCAAGGCGGCCAAGGGCTTTTGGTCGCTCGAAATAGCCTATAAATAGGCGTATGAAATGGCCGAAAATTTAGGGTTTTTGAGCTTCAAATTGGCCGATCAAACGAATGAATTAGGGTTCAATTTTAAGGGGCTTTTGAAGCCCATGATTGATAGATAAATTCTGGAAAGTTGGAGACGTTTTGGTTGAGGTTTGATAGGCGTTCGAGCATCGCCGGAAAACGATAGGCGGTCGGTTGGCCGAGACTTCAAACGCCCGATTGGGCGCCTTCCGGTGCTCATTTCGAGGCCAAAGATGGTCCATGGTGATCGACTGGAAGGAAGGAAGAGGATGGTGGAGTCAGCCCCGATCGCCGGCGACCGGAGCGCCGGAGAAGACGACCGGCGCGTGCCGGTCACGCGCTGGTCCCTCACGCGCGCCCAGTCGCCCTAGAGAGTGATGGCGTGTGGGGGCGCGTGCAGCATCAGAAAAATTGGAAAAAAAATATGGAAAAAAAGAGAAAAATATTTTATGGAGGTTTGTGCAAAAAGATGGGATTTGGGATTCCCGATGTCTTGGTTTCCGCACCAAAGTGCCTCGTTTTGCATGAAAACGCAATATTCGGGTAAGTCCAGTATTTTTTCTTGAAATTTCATAGCATATAATGAATTGTTGTGAATTTAGATTTGAGGAAATAGTCTCGGTATATTTATTGGGATTTTTAGAAGGAAAATGATGGAAAATGAAAGGAAATAGGAAATAAATAGAATTTTGAGGATATTTAGTAATTAAATATTATTTTATGTTTGAGGAGATCGAGATGATGATATTGGTGCAACTTTTGAGAGTTGGCACGAGAATTGAGGTGGGGCACGCATATCGAGGCGATGCACGCTTTTCGATGTGTCTTTGTCTTTGGGCAAAGGTGAGTGGTATTCTCACAAGAACTTATATTCATGATATAATTGTTATATATGCATACTATTTATGAATTGCAATATTCATTTGTCATATTGCATTGAAAGTCGTGATATTTCCATTGCACGATATTATAGTCATATTGAAATTGTGCATGGGGATGGGATGATACCCTCAGAGTGTAGCCGTAATTCCCCTAGGGCGTTAAGGGAATAACGTTAGGCCTATCCCGCAGACGTTCGGGATTTGCCTAGGATTCCTAGCCGGGCTGGGGATGCCTGGGAAGTTACATTATGGGTATATGTTTGTTCATGTTATTGCATCATGCATCATATATATATTTTTGGACCCTCACTAGAAGTTTTATCTTCTAATGGGTTATGCCCCTGGAACATTCAACGTTCCAATTGAGACTTGCAGTTAGGGCAAGGAGCAGGTTGATGTATGACGGCACGTGATGGCGTGGCCGATGGATTCAGCAGGAGATTTCCAGTATTTTATTTATTGAGAAATGTATCTGTTGGATGCTCGAGATTTCTTATGATTTGCACTTAGGGTGTTAGATGTTATCTCGGGAGACGTGGCTCAATGTATTTATGTATTTGAGGATTTGATGGTAATATATGGTACAAATTCTTATGTTGTTTTAAATATAGTGAATTCAAGTATGTACCGTATCAGGTTTCGATTAACGCTTCCGTATGTTTAATGATTTGCTGGGGTTTCCCTTTGAAATACGGTATTTGATGTATAAAGAAAAGAGATTATGTATGTATGCGATGGGCCCCAGCATAGTGGCACGCCCTCGATAGGGACGGGGTGTTACAGTAGGGATATATGGAATGGGTGGTGTAGGAAAGACTACTATTGCCTAGGCTGTCTATCACCAAATTCACACTCGATTTCAAGCCAGTTGCTACCTTCTGAATGTCAGAGAAGCTGCTGAGAAGCATGGCTTGGAGTCATTGCAAAAATCTCTTCTTTTTGATATCCTCTCAGTATCAGACAGTGATATAAAAACAAGAAATATTGATGGGCCTAGGACAATAATGAATAGGGTACGGTATGAGAGGGTTCTTGTAGTCCTGGATGACATAGACCATTCATATCAGCTAGATGCCCTTGTTGGAACACTTGGTTGGTTTGGTCCAGGAAGCAGAATTATAATAACGACTAGAGACAGTCATTTACTTGCCAAATATGAGGAGTGCAATGTCTACAATGTTGAGGGACTAAATGACGAGGAAGCTTTTAAACTATTTTGTTCTAAAGCATTCGGGAACAACCAGCCAATGCCAGGTTTTGACCATCTCATAAAAAGTGCAGTTGATTACGCCAAAGGAGTTCCACTGGCTCTTAGAGTTTTGGGCTGTTTTCTATTTGGCAGAAAAGTAAACGAATGGCTGAGTGCAATCCATAGATTGAGACAAGAGCCTAATCCAGATATTCAAAAAGTGTTCAAATTAAGCTATGACGGACTGGGGCATGAGGAGCAGGAAATTTTCCTCGACATTGCCTGCTTCTATAAATGGTATGGCAAGGAGTAATGCGCAGTTGTGAATATGCTGGATGCTTGTGGTTTCCACGTGGATATTGGAATACGTGTTCATGAAGACAAGGCACTTGCAACAATAAGATAGATATGCATGATCTGATACAAGAATGGGATGGCATATTGTTAATGAAGATTCCCCAAAAGAGCCCCGTAGAAGAAGCAGGTTGTGGAAGTACAAAGACATCTACCATACACTCACAAAAAAAAAAAAACCGTGAGTGCAAGTGCTCTCATTTGAGAATGTGTTAAATTTGTTAATTATCTTCTCATCTAGGAGCCTAGGTTTGTCTAGTGAGGGGTATCTTTATTTTTTATATTTTTGTTTACACTCTCAACAATATCTTCTCATGCATGCTTGGCCAAACTTCATTATGGAATTGGACCAACAAAATCTTTGCCTGTTAAATTATGAGTCATCATGTCATCACAAAACTTAAACTAGTACATAGAAATATATATCTTGAACTTGTATAATATTATTTTTTTCTCCCAATAGAATGGAACATATGTAAATAGATTACTTTGCGTAGCATTCACTTTGTTTGTTTAAGAATAAAAGCTATGTTTCCTTTTCGTTAAGATTTGGTTTCTTATTTTTACTACTTGTTTGTTAGGGGTCAGAAACAGTGCAGACCATAGATTTGGATTCTCATGAAACAGAAGAGATATCCTCAAGTCCTGATATGTAAAGATGAGCAATTTGCGACTGCTCAAGCTTAGTAATGTTCAACTTCCTAATGGTCTAGACTACCTCTCCAATGATTTATGCCTTCTTGATTGGCCTGGATACCCTTCAAAATACCTGCCATCAAATTTTCAGCCGGACAACCTTGTCACACTAAAAATGTGGAGTAGCAGCCTGAAACAACCTTGGAATGGAAGAATGGTATGAGGAAAATAAATCCTATTGCTTTTTTTTTTTTTTACTATATATGCTTGCATTACTAAATCCTATTTATCCTAATAAACTTTGTCTATTGATATCTATAGTTTATCCTAATAAACTTTGGCTATTGATATCTATTGCAGTGCCTAGACAAATTGAAATACGTTGACCTCAGTTATTCACCATGCATAACCAAGAACCTAGATTTTACACAGGTAGCAAATCTTCAGGAATTGATTCGAATTGATTCTTGAATGTTGTACGAACTTGGTTGAGATCTCATCCATTGAAGCAATCAAAAGGCTTACGTTCTAAATTTGAGGGGCTTGAAACGTCTTATGGTTCTTCCTACGGGTTGTTGGCTTAAATCCCTTAAAAAACTTGTTCTTTCTGGTTGCTCAAAACTCAAAAATGTTTCTGAAGTCTTAGTGTTGGGGTGTGATACGGTATGATACCCAACAAGTCCAAGGCAATGATGGTAAGATCGGGTAAGTATAAAACTATCATAGGTTTCGGCCTGAGATTGATAGATTTTAAAGAGAGGTCCAAACCCACTTATAGGAAGCTTGATAAGAAGATGGCTCAAGTAAGTTTATCTTATTTTTTTAGGAAAGCGGGCTTGGCCCAGTTGCTCAAAACAAGAACCAAGCCCAACCCATTTTGCTAGCTGCCCTATCTAAAGCCCATTATTCTCCTTATGTTTATCTAGCCTTTTAACCCATCACTTATCTCCATAAGCCCATTACTCATTTGATCCTGCCTTTTTGAAGTTGCTGGAGACTTGGTCGTTGCCATTCAAATCTAGGTTTGTTTCTCCCCTTTTTTCCTCACCCTCATCTCATCTCTTCCGGATACCTAGGGAGCCTCATCTTTGTGAGATGCTTCGATGGTTATCTACATATATTGTGTTTATGAGGGTGGTTTTTTGAACAGGCGAGAGAAAAGAGAGAGAGAGTGAGTGAGAGAGATGGCTGGAGAGGAGAAATCGAGTGACTGTTGGTGTTCATTTTCGGGTTGGGGTTATTTTCTTTTGATTTGGGCAGATTCGGGTTCAATCTAAAGCTGGTTTTGGGTTTTCCTTGGGACCAATTCTTGGCTTTACCTTAGTGGGTTTTGAACCGATCGATCTGAGCCTTGAAGCCCCTCCTTCATCTCCTCTATCGTCGGTGATTCATCGGATCACAACAGGGAGTTCTTTTGCTTTGAATTTTTCGGTTTGTTGTTTTTATTAACTCACTGTTTTGGTGCGTTTTTTCTTTGATCTAACTTGTGAGTTTGTGGATTTTGCGAGGTATTTTCACACTTAGCGTTTACAAAATGCTTAATTGAGCTTTATTTGGATGGGACTTGTGTAAAGGAACTGCCAGTTGAACATCTCAGCAATCTTCAATTTATTAGTCTGCGGGATTACAAAGAACTTACAAGTCTTCCAAGTGACATTTGTGGGTTGAAACTTCTTGCAAGTTTGATTGTTTCTGGCTGCTCAAAACTTAGCAAGTTGCCTGAGAACCTAGGAGGATTGGAGAGATTGCAGGAACTTCGTGCTAATTTTACTGCTATTAAGCAACCACCATCCTCGATTATACACCTGAAGGAGCTTAGGATTTCGTCATTTATGGGATGCTAGGGACCAGTAACATCAACACCATGGAATTCACTACCC
Source organism: Diospyros kaki (assembly GCA_036245055.1). Lineage (NCBI taxonomy): Eukaryota > Viridiplantae > Streptophyta > Magnoliopsida > Ericales > Ebenaceae > Diospyros > Diospyros kaki. The sequence continues at coordinate 42,134,906 of BSEG01000016.1, forward strand.
TCGTCATTTATAATTGGGAAAGAACGTCAAGATCCCATAGGTTTTGAGCTACCTGCTCTATCTGGCTTACGCGCTTTGTCTTCACTAGATCTTCGTGACTGCAACCTCTCAGAAGGATTTCTCCCAAATGACCTAGGCTCCTTATCCTTGTTGAAATTTGTATTCCTTAGTCGTACCAACATTATTAGTTTGCCAGCAAGCATCAAAGATCTTTATCAACTTCGCTCTCTTGTATTGACGGATTGCAAGAAGCTTAAAACGTTGCCCTATCTCCCGAGAAATATCTTTTCCATTGATGCAAGTGGATGCACATCATTAGAAACATTGTCGGATCCGGCTATATTGCCTAGAGAGCTTGTGGGGGCATATTTAATTAATTGTCATACACTAGTAAAGAATAGGCCCAGCCTCCCCCTTGAACTTCTTAGAAATTATCTTAAAGGTCCCTCTCTCTCTCTCTCTCTCTCATGTCTTTATTTGTTGTAACAGAGTTTACAGAGTTTTGTTTATCCACCAGAATGCATTATTGTTGTTCTTGGAAGAGAGATTCCAAATGTTTCAGCAATTAAAATAATATGGGGCATTATGTTCGAATCCAGTTGATGCCAGATTGGTGTTAAAGGCTCAGGGGTTTTGTTGTATGTGCTGTTTTTAAAGCAAAGGCTCCTTCAATTGATGCCCAAGTCTGTGCAGAATGTTACATGATTTTGAATGATGCTGTAGCTTCCAATTTTCAACATAACTATGACTACAAGGCAGACACAAACAGGAGAACAGCCAATCTAAGAGACTGAGACACTGTTGTTCAATGGAGGAACTCTCAATCTGAGCTATTAGATTCAGTAACTAAGTTGGAATTCATCAGCAGTCCAATTTTCAACTGTAGGTTAACATTCATTTTGGGGCTCATGGACTGAAGGGAGGCTGGAATCCAAAGAACTTACAAGTCTTCCAAGTGGCATTTGTGGGTTGAAACTTCTTGCAAGTTTGATTGTTTCTGGCTGCTCAAAACTTAGCAAGTTGCCCGAGAACCTAGGAGGATTGGAAAGATTGCAGAAACTTCGTGCTGATTTTACTGCTATTAAGCAACCACCATCCTCGATTATACACCTAAGGAGTTTAGGATTTTGTCATTTATGGGATGCAAGGGACCAGTAACATCAACATCAAGGAATTCACTGTTATCATCATTTCGAATTCGGAAAGAACGTCAAGATCCCATGGTTTTTGACCTACCTGCTTTATCAAGCTTCCTCTCTTTGTTTTCACTAGATCGCCGTGACTGCAACCTCTTAGAAGGATTTCTCCCAGATGACCTAGGTTCCTTATCCTCGTTGAAATTTTTATTCCTTAGTGGTGCCAACGTTATTAGTTTGCCAGCAAGCATAAGAGATCTTTACCAGCTTCGCTTTCTTGAATTGACGGATTGCAAGAAGCTTAAAACATTGCCCTATCTCCTGAAAAATATCATTTTCATTGATGCAAGTGGATGCACATCATTAGAAACATTGCCGGATCCATTGCCTAGAGAGCTTATGCGGGGCATTTTAATTAATTGTCATACACTGTAAGTGGAAGTGCTCTTATTTGAGAATGTTTTGAATTTGTCAATTATCTTTGTTGAGGTGTGATACCCAACAAGTCCAAGGCGATGATGTTTTTTGTCGGGTAAGTTATCTATCATAGGCCTCGGCCCAGAATTGGTAGATTTTTATAGAGAGGTCTAATCCCACAAATAGGTGGCCCAACAAGAAGATGGCCCAAACACATTTACCTTGTGTTTGAGGAAGCCCAGCTGCTCAAACCAAGGACCAAGCCCATTGGTCTAGGCCCACAATGCCTTATCTAAAAGCCCACATATATATACCTTAGTTTGACCTAGCTTCTCCATTTCTGTTCTTTGGCCGATTCCAACAAAGGTTTGGTTTTCTTCCCTTATCTTATCTCAACCTATCAAATAACCGGATGGTTATCCTCATCTTTGGAGATCTCTATCTAGTTCTTGGGAGGTTATCTTTATATTGGGGAAAGAGAGAGAGAGAGAGGCGAAAGAGAAAAAAAAAAGAGGGTGAATGCGAGAAGAGAGAGAGTCGAGAGTGAGAAGAGTGTTCTCCTTGGTGGGGTTTCTTCGTCCTTGTGTGGGTGTGCTATTCTCGGTTGTGGGTTTTACGATTGAGGCAATTTTGGGTGTTAATTGAATGCGATTCTTGGGCTGTGCTTGGAACCGATTATGGGTTATCTTTTGTGGGTGTTAGACCGATCAACACTGAGCATGAACAGGGAGTGTGTTGTTCTTTTGTTTCAGTTTGCTGTTCTTGTTTTTTAGCTTCTGTTCTTTAAGTTTATTTACTATTTTTGTGATTTCTTTGCCCTAACGATCAGATCTTGTGGTTGTTTTGTGAGGTATAATCTCTACAATCTTCTCATCTAAGAGCCTAGGTTTGTCCAGTGAGGGCTATCTTTATTTTTTATATTTTTGTTTTTACTCTCAACAATATCTTCTCATCCATGCTTGGCTAAACTTCATTATGTAATTGAACCAACAAAATATTTACCTGTTAAATTATGAATCATTATGTCATCGCAAAACTTAAACTAGTACATAGAAATATATATCTTGAACTTGTATAATATTATTTTTTGCTCCCAATAGAATGGAACATATTTAAATAGATTGTTTTTGCAAAGCATTCACTTTGTTTGTTTAAGGATAAAAGCTGCGTTTCTCTTTCGTTAAGATTCAGTTTCTTATTTTTACCCCTTGTTTGTTAGGGGATAGAAGCAGTGGAGACCATAGTTTTGTATTCTTATGGAACAAAAGGGATATCCTTGAGTCCTGATATGTTTTCAAAGATGAGCAAGTTGCTATTGCTCAAGTTTAGTAATGTTTAGCTTCCTAATGGTATAGACTACCTCTCCAATGATTTATGCCTTCTTGATTGGCATGGATACCCTTCAAAATACCTGCCTTCAAATTTTCAACCGGACAGCACTAAAAATGTGGAGTAACAGCCTGAAATAACCTTGGAATGGAAGAATTGTATGAGTAAAATAAATCCTATTACTTTTTTTTTTACATAATATGCTCGCGTTACTAAAATCTTATTTATCCTAATAAACTTTGTCTATATATGGTAGTGCCTAGACAAGTTGAAATACTTTGACCTCAGTTATTCACCATGCATAACCAAAAACCTAGATTTTATACAAGTAGCAAATCTTCAAGAATTGATTCTTGAAGGTTGTACAAACTTGGTTGAGATCTCATCCATTGAAGCCATCAAAAGGCTTACGTTCTTAAATTTGAGGGGCTTGAAACATCTTAAAGTTCTTCCTACAGGCTGTTGGCTTAAATCCCTTAAAAAAACTTGGCTCTTTCTAGTTGCTCAAAACTCAAAAATGTTTCTGAAGTCTTAGTGTTGGGGTGTGATACCCAACAAGTCCAAGGCGATGATGGTAAGTAAGATCTGGTAAGTATAAAACTATCATAGACTTCAGCCCGGGATTTATAGATTTTAAAGAGAGGTCCAAACCCACTTATAGGAAGGCCAATAAGAAGATGGCTCAAGTAAATTTATCTTGTTTTTTGAGGAAAGCGGGCTTGGCTCAGTTGCTCAAAACAAGAACCAAGCCCAACCCATTTTGCTAGCTGCCCTATCTAAAGCCCATTATTCTCCTTATGTCTATCTAGCCTATTAGCCCTTCACTCATCTCCATAAGCCCATTACTCATTTGATCTAGCCTTTTTGAAGTTGCTGGAGACTTGGTCGTTGCCATTCAAATCTAGGTTTGTTTCTCCCCCTTTTTCCTCACCCTCATCTCCTCTCTTTTGGATACCTAGGGAGCCTCATCTTTGTGAGATATTTTGATGGTTATCTACATATATTCTGTTTTATGAGGGTGGTTTTCTGAACGGGCGAGAGAAAAGAGAGAGAGTGAGTGAGAGAGATAGCTGGAGAGGAGAAATCGAGTGACTGTTGGTGTTCATTCTCGGGTTGGGGTTATTTTCTTCTAATTTGGCCAGATTCGGGTTCGATCTAAGGCTGGTTTTGGGTTTCCCTTGGGACTGATTATTGGCTTTACCTTAGTGGGTTTTGGACTGATCGATCTGAGCCTTGAAGTCCCACCTTCATCTCCTCCATCGCCCGCGATTCATTGGAGTACAACAGGGAGTTCTTATGCTTTGAATTTTTCAGTTTGTTGTTTTTATTAACTCACTGTTTTGGTGCATTTTTTCTTCGATCTAACTTGTGGGTTTGTGGATTTTGCGAGGTATTTTCACACTTAGCGTTTACATTTATTTGGATGTGACTTGTGTAAAGGAACTGCCAGTTGAACATCTCAACAATCTTCAATTTATTAGTCTGCGGGATTACAAAGAACTTAGGAGGATTGGAGAGATTGCGGGAGGTTCGTGCTGATTTTACTACTATTAAGCAACCACCATCCTTGATTATACACCTGAATGAGCTTAGGATTTTGTCATTTATGGGATGCAAGGGACCAGTAACATCAACACCATGGAATTCACTACTCTCGTCATTTCTAATTGGGAAAGAACGTCAAGATCCCATAGGTTTTGAGCTACCTACTCTATCAGGCTTACACTCTCTGTCTTCACTAGATCTCCGTGACTGCAACCTCTTAGTAGGATTTCTCCCAAATGACCTAGGCTCCTTATCCTCGTTGAAATTTTTATTCGTCAGTGGCACCAACATTATTAGTTTGCCAGCAAGCATAAAAGATCTTTATCAGCTTCGCTCTCTTGTATTGACGGATTGCAAGAAGCTTAAAACGTTGCCCTATCTCCCGACAAATATTGTGCGGATTGATGCAAGTTCATGCACATCATTAGAGACATTCCTGGATCCAGCCATATTGCCTAGAGGGCTTCAGGTGGCCAATTTAATTAATTGTCATACACTAGTAAAGAATAGGCCCAGCCTCCCCCTTGAACTTCTCAGAAATTATCTTAAAGGTCTCTCTCTCTCTCTCTCTCTCTCTCTCTCTCTCTCTCTCATGTCTTTATTTGTTGTAACAAAGTTTACAGAGTTTTGTTTATCCACCAGAATGCATTATTGTTGTTCCTGGAAGAGAGATTCCAAATGTTCCAGCAATTAAAATAATATGGGGCATTATGTTCGAATCCAACTGATGCCAGAATGGTATCAAAGGCTCAGGGGTTTTGTTGTATGTGTTGTTTTTGAAGCAAAGGCTCCTTCAATTGATGCCCAAGTCTGTGTAGAATGTTACACGATGTTGAAGGATCCTGGACCTGTTCCATGAAAATCTACATTTGTAGCTTCCAATTTTCAACATAACTATGACTACAAGGCAGACACACACAGGAGAACAGCCGAACTAAGAGACAGAGATGTTGCTGCCCAATGGAGGAACTCTCAATCTGAGCTATTAGACTCAGTAACTAAGTTGGAATTTATCAATGGTCCAATTTTCAACTGTACTTTATGTTAACATTCATTATGGGGCTCGTGGACTGAGGGGAGGCTGGAATCCAAAGTACTCGATCATCCATGTTTCCAATGCTATACGAGGCTATTCCAGCCTTTGTGAATTTGAGTTATATTGATGAGTGTTGGTATACCATTTGTTAAGTTATATTTAATACACTTTATTTTTAGATAAAATAGAGTAATTATATAATTTTTTCAGCATTCTAAGTTAATATTTAATTTCATAAAATAAATTTTAATAAAAAAATAAAATATAAATAAAATCTTTATTTTATTATAATATAATTCATATTGTAATAAAAAAAATATTCTTATTTTTTAAAAATATTTGATATATATATAGATGATTATCAAAGTAGATATTTGATGCCAAATGCAATACAAACAACAGTGCACTAGGCACCAGCCTAAGCGCAAGTACTGCAGTAGCAGCAACACTGGCCGACGGATATTTCATTTTGGAATGATTTTGAGTTGGATTGGATTAAAATAGTTGGTGTCTCAATAGACGATGGACTATCAAAATTTAAATATTCTTACTTTCCATATTTTCTTTTCATGTGAATGATTTTTTATAAAAAAATTTACACAGATGCTATAATAATCATGAAATTAAGTAAATATATGTTATAATAATCATAATAAAATAGAGATTAAAAAAATGAACATGTGTGTAAACGGAGATTGTAGAAGTTGGTTTCGGGGGAGAGGGGTGTTAAATGATGATGGTTGGAGTCAATTACCATTAGTTTGTCCAAAACAAATTGTATCTGATTATTGTCCTTGACCTTAAGCCTCTCAAAGACTTGCTCGATCTATGAACACAATATTTGATTTTTTTGATACATTATTTAATGATTAAATCAGTCTTGATATTAAAGGTAGAGCAAAATAATTACATGCAAATAATGACCTACTTGTCTCTTAAAATTCGTATATTTATATAGTTGAATTTTGATATAAATATCCTAAAACACGTGTTGGCTCTAAAGAGTTTGAAAATGGGGTACTTTTGTAATTTTTTCATAGCCACAATAGTTCTCATCATATAATTTATACTTTTAGTACACGTATTTGGTAATAGCAATCTAAGAAATGTAATATATGCATGATTAAAAATTATATTTTCTTTTATGTATTTTTAGCATATATTTATATTTCTAAAAATATATATTTAAATTTTCTTAGACAAAAATGATAGTTTAGGGGTTATGTTATATAAAAATGTAGTCATTTATGGATTTAGATAACTTTATTATTTGAGTTCTTCCATTTGAATAGTATGCATTTTTTGGATATTAATACTCACACTATTCAATGTTAAAACCCACATTGGTTTACATCACTTTATTATTGAGTTTCCATTTGATCGTTTTTGTTTGAGATTATTGTTTTAATGTTAAAACTCACATTAGTTGAGTTATATATTTGGATTATGCTTTACTTATGAATGAAAAGGTTTGAAACATATTCAATCTCTTGTACATTTCATAACATTTTTCTTCTACCATTATTTACAAACTCAAATTATCATTATATTGTGTAGAATCATTTATTAGTTTTTCAAGAAACCTACAAGAAAAATTATTTTTAGTGACGGAAAAATTTGTCCCTAAAAATAGAAATTCTATCATTAAATTTTTTAGTGACAGATAAGCAATTCATCACTAAAGTGGGCATCACTAAATTTTATTGATGGATTTTTCAATCCCGTCACAAATCTGTGACAGGAAGATATTCTGTCACAAATCCTTTTAAAAAAAAATTTAAAAATTAATATTTAATAAATAACAAGAAATGTTTTAAAATTTTAAATTTTATATATAATAAATAAAAATTTTAAATTAATTATAGAAATAATTAAAAATTAACATTAAAAAGAAAATATTAAAAATTTGAAATTCAAAACTTTTACTTTTTTAAATAAAAATAAAAAATAAAAATATTTATTAATATAATTACATAACAAAATAGTATACATTTATATTATGACTATTAAATAACAATCAATAAATTTTATATTTTAATTTCTAAATGTCACAAATAATATAAACAATTAAACTAAAACTAAACTACTCAAAATAACTAACTTTAAACAATTAAACTAAACTAAACTAACAACACAAAATAACTAAACAACATAGAATAATTAAAATTAAACTAACATAAAATAACTATTAAGTGAATAATAAAACTAACATTAAATTAAATTACCTCCAAAAGATTGAAAAACAATAGTAATGGCACAGAGGCGGCAACGGCTAGTGGCAGCAGCAGACGAAGAAAACAGCATGGAAGAAGATAGGGGAGAAGAAAGAAATTGTAGAGGGAGATGGGGGAGAAGAGAGAAATTGCATAGGGAGATAGGGAATAAGAAAACAACGCGGGGAGAATAGAGGGAGGGCAAAATTTTAAAGTCGTTTAGTAACGAGGCTGACAACGCCATCACTAAACAGCGAATTTAGTGACGGGGCTATCAGCTCCATCACTAAATCTTAAATTTTATATGAAACTAATCTTAAATTTTTTAGTGACGGGTGTTTATCACTAAATGCATCACTAATTTGTGACGGGTATGTTCTTGTGACAAAATCTGTCACTAAATTTATATTTTCTTGTAGAATTTGTACAACTATCAAATTTGTCTTTAAAATTTTCTATCAAGTATAAAAGAATTTTATATGTTATTTTATATGAAATATTTGTTAGTGATTGCTTGCATTTTTTTTATATATAAGAATTGCATTAAAAGAAAATATTATAAAAGCGTTAAAAGTTAGAATATATCTCGAGCTTCACAATAAAAAGAATCAACTTAAAAGATCTAATAAAGAAACAGCTATATAGAACTTCTAACAAAAGAAAAAATACACACACACAATATACATGTGTCAAGAGAGATATTTAATCACATTTTCAAAGATCCAGTAAGCAAAAAGACATTTGCCCAAACCATAAATGCATAAATTGCAAGCAAAAGTCCCCTTAGGAATCGAACCATCGAAAAAGAAGAAAGCAACCTGAAGCAGCACAGATTGCTTGCATCTTTTGTATAGAAGGAAGCAAAATCAATTTGGTAATGATAGAATGATTGAATGACCAGGTAACTGAAAAGCAATATGCTTGGTTGGAAAAGATTTGAAAATTAATTAATTTTCAAATTCATAATAGTTAAATATATAAAAAGAAAAAACTATTGTTAAAAAAAAATAAGATTATAATTTTATTAATCTCTGGATATTTATGATTTCTAAATTTAGGTAATTGAATGCAATATTTTGAATGAAATTTGAATAAGGTTGACTTAGTAAGGGTGCAAAAGGTCAATCGGTTCCCAGCGCACATGATGTGTCACTGCATTGACTGGCCCCACCTCATATTATATAATACGGTACAATGAAAAATATAATATTTAGAGAAATATATCTATGTATTATTTTTTTGCTTAATTTTTTCCACCTCGTTTTCACTTTACTTTTGTAGGTATCTCCGCTTGCACATTAAACTAATTTTCTAGGGAAATTTTATGTGGAAAAGATGGAACAAAGTCTTTTCGTGATTTTAACTTTAAAACCTATATCTCAATTAATTCAATTGAGTGTTATTTTATCTAATACTTAAAATTAATTTAGAAGGTATATGTCATTGCTGACGTGATAAATCACCTATCATTTAAAAATATATACATGAGTGGGAGCCATATGTACATATATGAGTGTGACCTAGACCCATATATATAATTTTATATTTTATTTTTTTAATATGTGTACATATGAGTCCCATTTATATATTTTTTTAAATAATGATGACGTATTACATCAATAATGACACACACCTCCCAAATTATTTTTTGATATTGGATAAAATTGCGAGAAACTAATATCAAAATTGAAAAGTTTGTATAAATTTACAAATTCAATTAAAGGTTTAGTTTTTTTTTTTTTCTCTATTTGCCCTTTAAATTTTAACACACTTAAATGTGATATAAATATTCTAAATTTGCTAATTTCAATGTACTAATGAAAAAAAAGTATTTGTGTATTTTCATTATACATGAATTATTATCCACTATTTATATTTTTATCATATTTTTATATCTCTCAATATATCACAATAAATAAAAATAAATTTTATTTTTATTTTTAAATTTATCAAATATTACCCCTCTACAATTAGGGATGAACATTCGATCAATTCAAAAATGTTAAAATCGAATAAATTGAAATTGTATAAAAAATAGAATCAAACCGACTGAACAAACCAAAAATATGAGCAAACTAAAATTAGAAAAAACTGAACAAATGTGAAAAAATCGAATCGATTGAAAAAACTAAATCCCCTCCAAAAAAACAAACAAACAAACAAGTTAAAAAAAAATCAAAAGAAAGAGAAAAGAAGCCTTTACTTTAGTTGTCATTACATTGTCATGAACAAATCTCGTCATCGTCACAATTTGTCGACTTATCGTTTCTCTCTTGATTCTAATAAAATTGTAAGAACACTCTTAAGATTTAGTAAAATTATAATAAATCTTTTGACATTTGAAAAATTACAATAATTACCTTTGCTATTAAAAAAATATAAATGATCATTTCACCTTTATTTTATTCTCTCTTCTCACTCATTCTATCTGATTTAAAAAAAAAAAAAAAACAATTCTGTGGCTGGCAACCACTATTGTTGAAATCTATTCCAAGAGAGAGATAGGATGAGCCCTTTTGAGTGTAAAACTATTTGAAATGGAGTTTTTTATGTTTTAATTGGAGATTCAGTCACTTAATAAAATAATTAAAAATATTTTCTAATGAGCCCTTTCAAGTGTAAACCCACTAGTTTATTTAACATCACTTGTGGGCTTACGGCATGGCGTATCAATTATTATTGTCAAAATATAGAATATGAAGTGAAAATTAGAATCGATATAAGAAATAATCTCAAGAAAAATAAGGAAAATGCGACGAGAACGCGATATAAATCTTATTAGAAAAAGGAAACTTTGCAATCCCTAGGAGTTTAATGAACGTTTTTGACAAATCAAGCATAGTTAAGTAATTCTTAAACATAAAATAAAATTTAATTTTTAACTTATAGTTTTTCTTCCAAACTAATTTAACTTAATAAGTTGTAGTTTGTGATTTTTTTAAAAGAAACTGGTTTTTACAAATCTAGAGGACTTAAAGAATTTTTTATTAAATTATTATTATTATTATTATTATTATTATTATTATTATTATTATTATTATTATTATTATTATTATTATTCACTTTTTATACAACTAATATTGTTTAAAGTAGTATGATATGATTTTTGAGTTAATTTGGGTCAAGGGGGAACCATTAATTTAATTAACGAATTCAAAAATCATCAATTTTTACAAAACAAAACAACCCCCTGCCAAATATGTAGCATCTTTTGCTAAGGGTTGGTAGAGAAAAGCCATATATTGGGCTCATGGGCTAAGGGTTGGCGATTGAATCTCAATTTTGTGATTGCTGGACCAGATTTGAGTTCATTGTGATGAATCTAGATTCATTACATAGAGAGAGAGAGAGAGAGATAAATGATGAACACAAATAGTCCATGTAGATAGAAAAATAAAGCAATAAGAAGAATAAGAATAATAATAAGATGAAATTAGAGAGATAAAGAAGAATAAGAAGAAAATGTTAGGAAGAGAAAAGAAGAAAAGTAAGAAAATATTAAGGAGAAAGAAGAAGAAGAAACTAGAGAGAGAGTGTGTGAAACCTTTGATCTAGAATTTAGATTTGGGTTTGAAGAAGAGAAAGAGAAAAAAAAAGATAAAGAAATGAAAAAGAAGAAGAATTCAGAGAGGCATAATGAAATCCTTTATCTCGAATGCATGTATGGGTCCAAAAAAAAAAAGAAAGAGAAAGGGAGAGAGAGAGAAAAAAAAAAGAGAAAAAGAAAAAGAGGAGAAGAGAGAGAGAATACAAGAGAAAAAGAAGAAAGAAAATGCATTTACTTTCATTGTCGCTACTATTGTTATGAGCAAACCTCGTCGTCATTGTTGTTTGTAGTCATTTTCGTTTCTCTCTTGATTCTATTCATTATCATTGTTGTTGCTAAGATACAACAATGAATTTAGTTGTTGAGAAACGTCGTCATTAAGCCGCTTGAGTTTGTAAGGGAAAAAATCGTCAAAGGGCTCGGGAAGGTTCCCGCGCAAATACTCCAATATTTAATCAGACACTGAGAGTAAAAAAAGTTGTAAAGCAGTATTTGTTCCAGTATCAGAGATATACCTTTTCTAAAATAAATACCAACCTATTTATAGAAAATCATGGAGTGATCCAAATTATCTCAAGATTAGGATTTTTGTAGATAACACTTATGTTGATTAATCTTAATTTGATTGAGACTGAAATCGTTACAGATGACATCTATTTTTTATAGATGATGTTTATTTGGCCCTTTTTAGAGACGAATTTTCTTATGAATGATTGTCTATCATTTTCCTATAAGAATTTTCAATGGTTAGAATTATCAAATTTACAAGTTATGTGGGACCCTCACTTATTCGAAAAATATTTAAGCGGCGCACTGGATTTCTCGTGGGCTTTGGTGGGACCTCGTGCTAAGGCCATAACTAAGGCTGCGGTCCAAGGTACGGCAATGGGCCGAGGGACGGCCATGGGCCGGGACATGCCTCCACGGCTGCTGGCTTGGCATGGCCTTAGGCTGTGGGCCGTGGCAAGGCCATGAACCTTTTACTTGGACACAATGTTTGAGGCATACATTTTTCTCTTTTTTTATTAATAATTAATTTTTTTCTCCTATTTTGTTATGATGTATCAATCATCATTCATTCACTGTAGATAGATAGAGAAAACAATAGAGGAGATATAAAAGAGATGGAAATGATAAGAATAAATTTAAATACAGGGATATTTTAGTTTTTTTTATAAAATTTAATGATAGCTAATTAACAACATTGGAGAAATTGTAACACAACATTAAACTCTAATTATTCTTTTATATTTTTTCAAATGCAAAAAATATTTTTTACAATTATTCTAATCTTAAAAATTGATCATGTGTAATTCTCCCTTCTTGGTCCTGTAGAGTAATTGTATATAAAAATATATATATCTATTTTATATTCTAAGTTCATTTTGTTTTTAATAAAAAAGTAAAGTTTTGATGAGGTGAGTTTTCAAATTTAAAAAACTCAACAACAAGGATTAAATTTAATAATCTACTGACAAAAAGTGATATATTTAATTTATATATTTTTTAAAATTGCATAAAAATTAATATATAATTAGAACTTAAAATTGTAATTTAACTTAGATAAATAGGTTTCCTTATATCAGTTTGTAAACATGGAAAGAATTTGCCTATTAGATTAAAAAACAAGAAGAAATTAAATAAATTCACCTCTAAACCCAAATGCCTGACCTTCCTTATCTTCTCTAAAGCAACAAAAAGAGCCATCCTCTTAGTCCTACCCAACTACTATTACACAAAGGAATACAAAGAGAGATTAAACAAACAGTAATGCCATACACAAAAAAAACAACAAATTGTAGAGAAATTTGGAGGAGATTTTCCCAGGAGATTCCTTGCATGTTTCCAGGGAGAGGGGGGGGGGGGGGGGCTTAGCATTTTCTCTGGACGGGACGGCCTTGTCTCTACTCTCTAGCCGTAACTTGTCCTTCATTCTCACCATAATTTATTTATTTAAATTATTTTATTCTCTCGTGGCTTTTATAATATTTCCTCGTGAGTAAGAGAACATGTTTAATATACTTTTCCTCCTCATTTGCAATAATACCGCCATTGGCAAAGAAACAACAATGGCTTCCACCATGTTTTATTTATATATTTCCTTTTGGCCTCTGTTGCTTGGCATAGACAAAGAAGAAGCGCAGTTTGTTTTTCGATCCGAGCAGATCAACAATTAATGGCTTAATTCCACCATCAGCACCCAATTGCAGATCAACAAGTCGTATTTATTTCCAATGGCCTTTCATTGTTAATTATAATTAATTCAATATTGAATGAAATTTGGAGGAGATTTCCACAAGAGATGCCTTGGATGTTTCCAGGTGGGGGGTGGGGTGGGGGTGAGCTTAGCATTTTCTCTGGACGGGACGGCCTCGTCTCTATATAATCCGTAACAACATTAGCGGGAGATTCCCTTTAAAGCTAGGTAGGTAGGTAAGTGACTTACCACATTCACACTGTAACATCAGTCTTTCCTCCTCAAATTTATAGGCTTTTCTTAGTTTTTGAGTATTTTTATTGATTATTATTTATAATATTTAAATTAAAAATATTATTAATTACAGAACTCATGATAAAAAGAATATTATTGTCTATTACATTTTAGTAGTAGAAGAATTCCTTGACCGAACTAATCTATTGAGCCATGGGCCTACAACTTGGCATCAAGCCTACCCCCATCTCAGCCCAAGAAGTTCAAATAATCTTTTCATCTAAATTGAGATTCTTACACCAGTAACAAATCCTATCAACTCCGAACAACTTGCATATTGATCCTCATCAACCTGTAATCTTCATTGAATTCGAGATTCTTGAAGATGATCTTTATCACTACTGTGTATCTCAGCCCTCTAATAACTCAAATACATAGGCTGAGATTTGTCCCATAATTATACACCAATGGAAGTAAATTAATTACAAATACACATTTTAGAGGCATTTTCTTACATAGCAAGCATCATTTAATCAATTACAACAATTACAAATATCTAAGCCCCTGATCACAAATCACACCCTAAAGATTGATCTTTTCAGTCAAGATTTCCATGTACACATAGCCATTTAAGACCAACACGCCAAATGATCCAATCATGACATCAACTCCCACACATAGAATGATGTTAAAAATAAAGTGAGCCATAAAATTCAACATGCATAACGGAACAATAAAAATAAGACTGAGGGCAAATCTCACACACCGGATACACCTCACCAACTGTCATGCTGTAACAGCCTGCTTTCTCGGGGCGTGTTATACCTTAGAAAAATTGGGTCTTATTTTTTTTTTTATCATTACATTATCCCCGAAATTCCCTAAGGCCTATCTAGTGTTTAATTTACACACCAGAGATAAATACACTTTACAAAGCGGAAGCTGAATCGAACCTGCTTACGGTAATGCATATAATAATAACTCGACATGACATTAATTTATAAGCGTCTGACAATAAACACAATGTACATAATTCTCAAACTATTCATATTTCAACATGGCATGACTCATTTCCTTGTTTCTTGACGTCTCGCGTCATTACACATCTTTAACCTCGATAACATCACTGCAAGTTCCGACTGGAACGTTGAATGTTCTAGGGGCGAACCCAAATTAGATGATGAACCATCTAAGTAAGGGTACATAATGCTATGTCATGTGTGTATGCAATGTTTTTCCTCGTAGGTGTCAACTGCACCCCTCATGCTACCTATCATTTTAGCGGCCACCTCTTTCGAAGCCGGGGTGTATGGGTGCACCCTTGGTAAGACAGCGGTGCCAGTTCGTACTCCCTACGGCCTCATATGCGTGTGATCAATGACATCAACGTGTATTTATGCATTTCATAGTCATGTCATGGATGCATTCTACGTGTTGGATACATATCAAGGCATGTCAATATGAGAAAAACATTTTCGAGGAAGTAACACTTACCTTTAGACAAATTCCAAGCGCGGTTAGCCTCGATTTGCGCGCCTATCTCGATCTGCGTGCCTAGCCTCGATTTACGTGTCTGGCCTTGATTCTTGCGCCCGATACTCTTATACGTCAACCTCGAGCTTCTATGATACCTTAGTCATCACGTTGTTCAAAATTATATCAATATCTATTTTTTCAATTTTTCATAATTTCTTTCTATTTTCTTTATTTTTCTCCTTAAAAATTCTAATAAATACCTACTCAAAATTTTTCCTTGATTTCTCTTCATAATAATTCATAAATAATTAATTCCTATCTCCCAAAATTTTCTAAGGATTTTCCAATACCTTTTCCTATTTTTCATAAGCCTTATTTACTTTGAAAATTATAAAATGACTATTTTCTCCAACATTTTTTCAAATTTTATTGCACCATAATTCATAAAATAATTTTCTTAAAATAATTAAAAAAAATTGAAAATACCTGATGTCTCACGCGCCCTCACGCGAGGGCGCGTGGCTAGGCAAAATCTGTAGGCGCGTGGCAGTCACGTGCCACCTTCTTCAACCTCTAGCCGGCCGCCGGCGGGTGCTCTGATGGCTGCAAATCGGGTGCTGTTCGAAAGCCCTCTTCAAGTCGATCTCAACCCCACCGGTTTTAGGCCGAAAGGAAGCCGGAAAGGCGTTTAAAACTTGAGTTGCAGGTCTCGGTCGCGGTCCGCCTAGGGCTTTTCCGGCCACATTCGAAACACCCTCAAATCTACTCCAAAACGCCTCAAATCGGTCCCAAAATGATCCTTGACTCTAAGAGATCAAAATCCGTCTATCAAAGCTCCAAGATTCATTCAAAATCGAGCTTGATTTGTGCTTCCAAAATCGACCGAAACCCTTCGGTATTTATAGCCCAAAAACCACCCCACGTGGCCGATTTTCCGGTCATTTCTTTCCCCTCACGCCACCAGGACACCCTAAGCCACTCCCTTGACAAGACTTGACGGCCAAATGGCCATATTTTCCGGCCAAAACGTGCGGCCATATCTGCCATGCGCGGCCAATTCTGAAAATTACAGTTAGGCCCCTACGAAATTTTTGTTTGCATTTTGGTCCTTTTTCTCAAGCCCCTGATCTTTTTAACACTATCACTAAGACCCTCAAGATTAGTACTTCTCATTTCTCCCTTGAAACTTTTGAAAAATTGCCGTTTGGACCTCCCTCAGGCATTTTTAGATAATTATACTTTGGCCCGACTGATTTATTTGACCTCAAATCCACTCGATTCAACCCGAAACCACTTAAGGCTTGTTCTACACATCGAACACTATTCCATGACACTCTCTGTTGACTTTTTGGACGTCGTTTACAGCAATTCGGTAATATGACCTTATTGACGGCTATATTTTTGTTGTACCGAAAACTGTTCCCGATCTTCTTTCTTTTATCACCAAAAATCATAATTTTAATTGCTCGTTGATTCTATACAATTTTCTTGGGCAATCTAGGGTCCGAGGTACTTCCTCTGACTAATTCGGTCGTTCAAAACTGTGTTAGTGTGCCCTATAGTCTTATTTTTCTCAAATTTCCAATTTTGCCCTTTATCAAATATCATTTTATCCTCAAAATTATTCTCGGGTGTTACACATGCAATAAATGATAATGTCACACCATACCATGCATCAAGATATTCAGTGCACAACAAAGATATAAATACCAATGCACATATTGGTCTTTGGAATCCATATAAGAGATACACAACCTAGCACCCAAGTCCTAGTATGCATAGTTGTTGCAACTGCAAACTAGCTAGCATAAGACGCATAAACTCGAGGCCCACATAATAAAATCCACATGAGGCCGAGACTCTCATAACACAATTTTGGTTACTCATTACCCATTTTTGCTACATTTTTATATATTGAAAATTGACTTTTCATCCGTTGGAGTTGGAGAATTAAATTACTTTAATAAATGCCTATTGGTATATCTCTAGTGAATCAAAATTCTAGCTCCGTCCTAATTTTCAGATAACACAATAAATAGGGTATTCTTGCCTATTTTTGTACAAGTTATGAAAAATTGTATTTTTGAGTTATTCTGATTTGATTTAGATTTTAAATATAAAAAATAAGTAAGGATATGTTATTACAAAAGACATACCAATAGGGTTCAAACGAGCCATGCAGGCATAGAGCGTGAGCTTAAATTAATTTGTTTAGAGTTTTGCAAATTAATTTAAATATTTTGAATGAAATTTGGAGGAGATTTTCACAGGAGATTCCTTCGATGTTTCCAGGTGAGGGTGAGCTTAGCATTTTCTCTGGACAGGACGGCCACGTCTCCATATAATCCGTAACTTGTCCTTCATTCTCACCATAATTTATTTATTTAAATTATTTTATTCTCTCGTGGCTTTTATAATATTTCCTCGTGAGTAACAGGACGACCACGTCTCCATATAATCCGTAACTTGTCCTTTATTCTCACCATAATTTATTTATTTAAATTATTTTATTCTCTCGTGGCTTTTATAATATTTCCTCATGAGTAAGAGAACCTGTTTTAAGATTACTCAATGTTAACGACCTTTGATTATTTAATGTTCTCAGCCTATGCTTTGTCTAAAACCCTTTTGAGGCGCTAGATTCTAAGGTGGGCTTTGAATCGTATGAATTTAATTTTTTAATTATCATATCTAATTTATTAGTTCAATAATTTTTTTTATTTTATTTATCAATAAATCATATCCTTTGAAAATATCATAGAAATATGTGTTTTCCTATGCTATCTTGCCTATAGATTTTCGTGTATTGATGTTGTTATTTTTTTTAAATTAAAACTTATTTAAATCTATTATGGGGAAACTAAAAAAAGCCATGAAAAATTAAATTTTTTATCATAAGACGGCTGCATTATTCCCCACAATTTTTCGTGTATTGATGTTATTTTTTTTAATCTGCAGTTTATTTAAATCCATTATGGAGAAACTAAAAAAAACCATGGGAAATTAAATCAATTATCATAATACGGCTGCATTATTCTCCACAACTTATTTAATCTGCAACTTATTTAAATCCATTATGGGAAACATAAAAAAATTGTGGAAAATTAAATCCATTATTGGAAAACTCTTGCATTATTGCCAACTGTTGTCGTGCATTGATGTTGTATTTTTTTTGAAACTACACCTTATTTAAATCAATTATAGGAAACCAAAAAAATTTATGAAAAATTAAATCTATTATCATAGTACGATTGCATTATTGTTCTCTCTTGCAATTCTGATTACTCATCAATTGGAGATGGCTCATTAAATTCTTGATAATAAATGTCTATCTGTATATAGTGAAATAATTAATTTATTAATAAATTCTAATTACAAATAATGAATTTATTTTGTTTTGGAAAATGTGTATTTTTTTTCAAATTATTAATTTTTAAAATTATTCTTTTTACTGAGAATCATAGAAAAAAGAAACATGATAAAACACACCCGAGCGGTACATTAATTTTTATTGAAATTCTGATTACTCATTACCCATTTTCACTACATTTTTATACATTGAAAACTGACTTCTCATCAGTTGGAGTTGGAGAATTAAATTACTGTAATAAATGCCTATTGATATGTCTCCACTAAATCAAAATTCTGACTTCACCCTAGTTTTCAGATAACACAACAAATAGGGATTTTTTAGTCTATTTTTGAACAAATTACAAAAAAATTATATTTCGAACTATTTTGATTTGATTTAGGTTTTAAATATAAAAAATAAGTAAGGATATGCTATTACAAAGGACATACCAATAGGGTTCAAACGAGCCATGCAGGCCATAGAGGCTCATGCTCATTTGTTTAGAATTTTGTAAATTAATTTAAATAATGTTTAGAATGAAATTTGGAGGAGATTTCCACAGGAGATTCCTTGGATGTTTCCAGATGGGGTGGGGGTGAGCTTAGCATTTTCTATGGAGGGGACGACCTCGTCTCTATATAACTCGTAACTTTGTCCTTCATTCTCACCATAATTTATTTATTTAAATTTTTTTATTCTCTCGTGGCTTTTATAATATTTCCCCGTGGGTAAGAGAACATGTTTAATATACTTTTCCTCCTCATTTGCAATAATACCGCCATTGGCAAAGAAACAACAATGGCTTCCACCATGTTTTATTTATATATTTCCTTTCGGCCTATGTTGCTTGGCATAGACGAAGAAGCCAGCACCCAATTGCAGATCAACAACTCGTATTTATTTCCAATGGCCTTTCATTGTTAAAATATATGTAGCTAATTTTAACTAAAGAAATATATATATAAATATTAAAAATATTGTTAGACATATAAAATTGCAGAATTTCAAAGGGCGGTGGGTGGGAGGTGGAAATTGGCAGGGAATTCCTTAAAGGTGGGTAGGTAGTTTACCACATTTACATTGCAACGTCAGTATTTCGTCCTCAAATTTATACCCTTTCACCAATTTTTTAGTATTTTTATTAATTATTATTATTTATAATATTTAAATTAAAAATATTATTAGTTATGAAACTCATAATAAAAAGAATATTGCTGTTTATTATCTCTTAGTAGTAGAAGAATTCCAAAATATTATTTACAAGTTTTTAAATGTTATAAATTTAATTTTTATCTCTAATGTGGCTTACATAGTTTTACGATCATGATTGGAGTTAATAATCTTTAATGTAGTTTTGGATTTGAAGAAAAGAATTAGAAAATAAGAAGAGAGAAATGAAAAAAAAAAAGAAGAATAAATTGAAGAAAGAGAGACTGAATGAAACTCTTTAATTATCTAAAACCCATGTTTGGATTCAAAAAATGCAGTGGGGAGCTGCTGGTTTGTGTAAATGATGACCTACTTGGTACTAAAGATAAAGTGAAGTAATTATATGTAACTGATGATTTACTTATCTTTTAAAATTATTGTATTTAATTACATGTCTATGCACGTATCTTGACCAAATTTTGTAACTTCCAATTATAAAATAATAAATTTGTGACTTACCCCATTCACATTGCAACATCAATTTTTCGTCCTCATATTCATACGTCTTTTTGATTGAAATTTTGAGAAAATATTTTAATAAAATTTTATTAAAATATTCATTTAAGTTTATTAAAATATTTATAAACTTAATTCAAATATTTTAACAAAATTTCGAGGAGATAGGCCATGCTGCTAGTCTACAGCGCACATTGCACTTAAACGTACGGACCACGCGGATTGGGCCCACCACCACCCAATTGCAAGGCGAAGCATCTCTCCCAATCCCTTCTGGGTCTCTTCTTAAATGAAATTTCGAGGAGATTTCCATACTCCACAACGCGGTCGGACCTCACGAACTTCCACCATGTTCTATATATTTTCTTTCGGCCTCTGCTGCTTGGCATAGACGAAGAAGCCAGTTTGTTTTCTGAGCAGATCAACAATTAATGGCCTCCACCAGCACCCAATTTCAGCAGGACGGACCTTCTCTCCCTTCTGGGTCTAGTTCCTGGAAATACGATGTTTTTTTGAGCTTCAGAGGCGCAGACACCCGCAACGGCTTCGTCGATCATCTCTATTCGGCTCTGCATGAGAAGGTCATTTTCACGTTCAAGGATGACCCGATGCTCGAGAGAGGTGAATCGATTTCTCCGGCACTCCTGAAAGCCATCGAAGAGTCGAGGTTTGCCGTGGTAGTTTTCTCCGAGAACTACGCTTCTTCCAAGTGGTGCTTGGAGGAACTCGTTAAGATCCTCGAGTGCCAGAAGAAGAGGGCACTCACCATTTTGCCAGTATTTTATAAAATAGATCCCTCAGATTTACGGAACCAAAGGGGGAGCGTTGGAGAAGCATTCGCCCAACACGAGCGAGTTTCTACCGAAGAAGAGGAGAAGCAGAAGGTGCAGAGATGGAGGAATGCTCTAACGGAAGTGGCCAACAGTTCTGGGTGGCATTTAGAAACATACGGGTAACAACAATTATACCTCTCAACAAGTGAAAATAATTTTTTAAATATTAATTAACTCTGTATTTGTATAATTCATTGTTAAAATATGTCATCGTGTTTAATTTCTTGTTAAAATAGTTAAATTTTAATTCAAAAATTGTCAAAATAGTTATATTATATTTAATGAATTTAGCTTAATACATACCATATTGGATTTGGTAATATCTAAGTGAAATTCAATTATAAATGGATCTTTTGCATTTGGCCCCTATTAGATCTAGATGGAATCTAAATACCAGGTGGTTGTTATTGAGGCTTCAATGTTTGGCCTCTATTCCCCAACAGAGGAGTCCCTTCCCTTCTGATTTAGCATTTTTAATTTGACAGTTCTTTCGTAATTGTACGTAGTTGGACTTTTCATGGATATTAATATTCAATATTAATTCATTATAACATGTTGCTTCTGCTGCACTTATCTCGCGTTAAATAAAGAAAAACTAAAAATAAAAGTAAAATTGAACCAAAAGAATTGGATTATGTCTAGGTACATATTTTCTCAATCAATATATTTCTGGGTCACCTAGCTCCGATGCCTCCGTTTAAATTTTGATGAAAATATAATCAAATATTTTGTGGTTACTGGCATTATATTATGATTGAGAATATCTTAACTATAATCTGTCTTTGAGTTCTTTAACTCATCTAATGGACAGGCTTGAAGCAGAGCTTGTCCGAAAGATTGCTGTTGATATTCTAAATAGACTGGGATATAATAGTTCAAGCATTCTTGAAGGTTTTGTTGGATTGCGTCCTCGTGTAGAAGAAGTGATGTCACTATTAGAAATGGGATTGGATTTGGATGACCCACGTATAGTAGGGATATGTGGAATGGGAGGCATAGGAAAGACTACTATTGCCAAGGCTATCTATCACCAAATTCGTTCTCAGTTTGTTGGTAGATCCTACCTTGCAAATGTCAGAGAAACTTGTGAGAAACATGGTTTGGAGTCATTACAAAAATCTCTTCTTGATGATATCCGCTCGGTCTCAAACAGTGATATAAAAATAAGAGATAGTGATTGGCTTGGATTTATAAGGAACGCGGTAGGGAATAAGAGGGTTCTTGTAGTCCTGGATGATGTAGACCATTCAGATCAGCTAGATGCCCTCGTTGGTAGACTTGATTGGTTTGGTCGAGGAAGCAGAATTATAATAACGACCAGAAACAGTCATTTACTTGCCAGATATGGTCCAAGAAGTCATGTCTACAATGTTGAGGGACTAAATGGTGAGGAAGCTTTTAAGCTATTTTGTTGTAAAGCATTTTGGAACAACCAACCAACGCTAGGTTTTGAGTATCTCATAAAAAGTGCAGTTAATTACGCCAAAGGAGTTCCACTGGCTCTTAAAGTTTTAGGCCGTTTTCTAATTGGCAGAGAGGTAAACGAATGGCAGAGTGCAATCCATAGATTGGGACAAGAGCCTAATCCAGATATTCAGAAAGTGCTCAAATTAAGCTATGACGGATTGGGGCGTGAGGAGAAGAAAATTTTCCTCGACATTGCCTGCTTCTTTAAATTATATAGCATGGAGTACTCCACAGTTGTGAATATGCTGAATGCTTGTGGTTTCCACGCAAATATTGGAATTAGTGTTCTGAAAGACAAGGCACTTGTAACGATAAGAGGCAATACGATAGGTATGCATGATCTGATACAAGAAATGGGAAAGCATATTGTTAATGAAGAATCCCCAGATGAGCCCGGTGAAAGAAGCAGGTTGTGGAAGTACGAAGACATCTACCACACTCTCACAAAAAACACCGTAAGTGCAAATGCTTTCATTTGAGAATGTGTTGAGTTTGTCAATTATCTTCTCATCTAAGAGCCTAGGTTTGTCCAGTGAAAGGTATCTTTATTTTTTATATTTTTGTTTTTTCTCTCAACAATATCTTCTCATCCATGCTTGATCAGACTTCATTATGTAATTGGACCAACAAAATCTTTGCCTGTTAAATTATGAATCATCATGTCATCACAAAACTTAAACTAGTACATAGAAATATATATCTTGAACTTGTATAATATTATTTTTTGCTCTTGATAGAATGGAACATATTTAAATAGATTATTTTGCACAACATTCACTTTGTTTGTTTTAAGGATAAAAGATGTGTTTCTCTTTTGTCAAGATTCGATTTCTTATTTTTACTGGTTGGTTGTTAGGGGACAGAAGCAGTGGAGACTATATTATTTTATTCTTATAAAATATCCTTGAGTCCTGATACGTTTTCAAAGATGAACAATTTGCGACTGCTCCAGCTTTGTAATGTTCAACTCCCTAATGGTCTCGACTACCTCTCCAATGATTTACGCCTTCTTGTTTGGCATAGATACCCTTTAAAATGCTTGCCATCAAATTTTCAACCGGACAGCCTTGTCACACTAAAAATGCCGCATAGTCGCCTGGAACAACCTTGGAATGGAAGAATGGTATGAGTAAAAATAAATCCTATTGTTTTTTTTTTTTACTACATGTGCTTGTGTTATTGAAATCCTATTTATCCTAATAAACTTTCTATTGATATCTATGGCAGTGCCTAAACAAGTTGAAATTCGTTGACCTCAGTTATTCACCATACATAACCAAAAACCTAGATTTTATGCAAGTAAGAAATCTTAAGGAATTGAGGCTTAAAGGTTGTACGAACATTGTTGAGATCTCATCAATTGAAGCCATCAAAGGGCTTATGGTCTTAAATTTGGAGGGCTTGAAACATCTTAAGGTTCTTCCTACGGGCTGTTGGCTTAAATCCCTTAAAGAACTTATACTTTCTGGTTGCTCAAAACTCAAAAATGTTTCTGACCTCTTAGCGTCTACGGAATGCTTAATTCGTCTTAGGTTGGATGGGACTTGTGTAATGGAACTGCCAGTTGAACATCTCAGCAATCTTAAATTTATTAGTCTGAAGGATTGCAAAAAGCTTACAAGTCTTCCAAGTGGCATTTGTGGGTTGAAACTTCTTGAAACGTTGATTGTTACTGGCTGCTCAAAACTTAGCGAGTTGCCTGAGAACATAGGAAGATTGGAGAGATTGCAGGATCTTTGTGTTAGTTCTACTGGTATTAAGCAACTACCATCCTCGATTATACACTTGAAGGAGCTAGGGGAATTGTTTTTATGTCGATGCAAAGGACCAACAACATCAACACTCGATGACCTAGGCTCCTTATCCTCGTTGGAAACTTTAGACCTTAGTGGTAGCAGCATTATTAGTTTGCCAGCAAGCATCAGAGATCTTTACAAGCTTGATTATCTTGGTGTAGCGGATTGCAAGAAGCTTAAAACGTTGCCTTATCTCCCGACAAATATCAATTACATTGATGCAAGTGGATGCACATCATTAGAAACATTCCCGGATCCGGCCATATTGCCTAGAGAGCTTAGGACGGCCAATTTTACTAATTGTCATACACTAATAAGGAATAGGCCTAGCCTCCCACTTGAACTTCTCAGAAATTATCTTCAGGTCCATCTCTTTCTCTCTCTCTCTCTCTCTCTCTCTCTCTCTCTCTTTCTCTCTCTCTCTTTCTCTCTCTCTCTCTCATGTCTTTATTTGTTGTAGCAGGGTGTTCCTACTAATGAAAGCTTAGGTATTACTGTTTCTGGAAGAGAGATTCCAAAGTGTTTCAGCAATCAAAATAATATGGGGCATTATGTTCGAATCCAGTTGATGCCAGATCGGTATCAAAGGCTCAGTGGTTTTGTTATATGTGCTGTTTTTGAAGCAAAGGCTCCTTCAATTGATGCCGATGCGGAATGCAAAGTGAGATGTTACGTGATGTGGAATGATGATGTCGTCTCTAGCATGAAATTCGATATTAACTTTTCCCAATCCCAGCCCTATTACTTACTTTTGCATTACATTCCAATTAAAGAAGACTTTGGACGTTATTTGGATGAAATTAGGGGGAAGGTGGAGGTGAATGATCTGAAAAAGAATGAGATCATCTTTTATTTTAGAAATATTGAAGAAGGGCCTAAAGTGATTGTCCCAGTAAAATGCGCT
This sequence comes from Diospyros kaki, assembly GCA_036245055.1. NCBI lineage: Eukaryota > Viridiplantae > Streptophyta > Magnoliopsida > Ericales > Ebenaceae > Diospyros > Diospyros kaki. Next base: position 42,160,053 of record BSEG01000016.1, read on the forward strand.
GTTCATGCGGTATATGAGAATGATGAAGAATGGCCGGCAAATCTACATTCAAGTATCCAACTAAGCGACTGTGATGATGAGTATGGGTCAATTGAACGGACGCAAGGTGTTGGATTGAGAAAGAGAAGTTGTCATGACCATGATGACTACAAGGCAGGCGCAAGAGAACAATCGAACCCTAAGAGATTGAGAAAGGATGTTGTCCAAGGGAGGGATTCTCAGCCTGAGTTATTAGAAATTTCAATTGAAAATATAATAAATTCAAAATCCGAATGGGGCGGGATCAGATATTATGTTTATTTCTAGGTAGAAATTCAGTATGGTATTTGGTGGATTGATGGGAGGTTAGAATTCGAACTACCCGTTCATTTATATATATGTTTTCAGACCTTTATGAGGTCATTTTGGCTTTTATGAATTTGTGAGTTATATTGATGAGTGTTGTTATATCATTTGTAAGTTTTATTTAATACACTTTATTTTCAAATAAAATATAATAATTATGCAATCTTTTTAACATTTTAAATTAATATTTAACTCCATAAATAAATTAAACAATCACTAAATTCACATTATTTTAATATCAGATTTTATAAAACAAAATAATAACAATTTCTAACATTCAACTTAGTTTATGAAATATAAACTTAAATCAAAATAATTTTATTGACTAATTGATGATAAATGAGAAATATTTAACATTATTCTTATTAATTATTAATATCTATAATTATTGTAAAAAAAAAAAAAGATATATAACGAACTAGATAGTTGATTGAATTCTAGTGCCCATGGGTTCTAGACCATCATGTGAATTCTAGTCACGGTGTGACAACTCTTTCAATTATATTAAGAAAAGTTAGTATAATTTTACAAAATAAAATTAGTTTATTTTGTAATACCTTGAGATCTTGGGCTATCAGAGTATTACAACAATAGTCCTATCATATAATTTATATTTTTAATACACGTATTCGGTAATTGCAGTTTATGAATATAATATATGTATGATTAAAAATTATATTTTCTATTATGTATTTTTAATGTATATTTATATTTTTAAAAATATATATTTGGAGTTTCTTAAACAAAAATAAGTTTCTTAGTAGCTTAAGGCTATGTGATATAAAAATGTACTCATTTATGAATTTAGATCACTTTATTATTTAGATTTTTTCATTTATGGATTATTGTTTTGATATTAAAACTCACGTGGATTGAATTATATATTTGGATTATGCTTTACTTATGAATGAAATGGTTTGAAACCTATTCAATCTCTTGTGTATTTCACAACATTTTTCTTCTATCATTATTTATAAACTCAAATTGACAATATATTGTATAAAATCACTAATTAGTTTTTCGATAAACCTGAAAAACTACCAAATTTGTCCTACAATTTTTCATCAAGTATAAAAGAATTTTATATATTATTTTATATGGAATATTTGTTAGTGATTGCTTGCATATTTATTTTTTATAAATAATAAATACATTAAAAGAATTTTATATATTATTTTATATGGAATATTTGTTAGTGATTGCTTGCATATTTATTTTTTATAAATAATAAATACATTAAAAGAAAATATTACAAAAGCGTTTACATATCAAAATTAGAAGTGTCGTTGCATGGATATATATATTTATTTGACTATAAATGTCGTCATCAAGTCGTCTGAATCTACAAAAATAAGAAAATAATTAGAGGGCGCGATGAGATCTCCATGCAAACACTTCAATGTTTAAGTCAGACATTGAAAATAATAAAAACTGTATTGAAACTTGTCGACGTTCAATTTCGATCGAGTGTATCTTTTTATTTTTGGGCCGCAATGAGTCACAATAAGGAGAGGAGGAAGAAGAGGAATTTCTCGATCTTAATGAAAGACACTCAACGGATTTTTTACGTGGTTTGGCCAGAACGATGCCTACTCCACGCCTGCACTCTGATTATTCCTTCAGAGTGACAATTTTTTCTGATTATTCTCCTCCTTTTATGTTACTTCTGCCCCCTATTTATAATCGATGGGGCTTTTACAATTTGGATATCATATAGAAATAAAAAGATGATATAATGGGGGACAAACAGTCCTTATCATCTGTACAGAGTCGTAAGTGGGGTCTTTATTTCGAGGAGCATGGGCTGTTACGGTGGATGGTCCCCGTCTCTGACTTCTTAGCAGCTTTTACCGCTTTATGCGAGCTGATCGTTTTTTAGGCCAGCGATCTCGGTGGTTCAGCGATCTGAGGGGTACTCCATGGAGTTCGCTCGTAGGTGGCTTCAAGCTCGTTAGAGGCGTATCAGGAGTTCACCAGGTATCGCTTTACGAGTTCCGAGTTTTTTGGTAGTGATTGGTCCTCCACTTGTGAGGTCGTTCGGGCTTTCTTGGTTTTGGGTGACCGGGCCGGCCCAATCAGATTGAGTCTAGCCCATACGAGAAATACGTGTAACAAAACTATTATCAGAGACGTATCATTTCATAAATAAGTGCATATTTTTTATAAAGAAATACAAAGTGATCAAAAGTATCGCACGTTTAGGATTCTTATAGATAACGCTTATCTTGATTAATTATAATATGATTGGAATTAGGATCGCCATAGATGACATATATCTTTTATAGATGATGTTTATCTTATCCTTTTGCAAATGAAATTTCTTGTGAATGATTGTTTATCCTAATATTATGAAATTCTTTTAAAAATAGAATTCTTCATGGATTATTGATTATCTTTCTGCAAAAATTTTTGGATGTCATAGTTATTTAGTTTTCACGTTGCATGGGACCCCCATGTACAAAAGATTTACATATTTTACTCTACAAAGACATTTTGGGCATTTACTTATGACATAACAATCGCTCTCTACTGTCTTATTTGAGTTTCTCGGATGAAAGAGTAAATTGTATCGTGGATTGCCTTCATTTTTTATGATAGATTATTCACACACTTTTTCTGAGTTTCTAATTTTGGATCATTCTCACGTTTTTTGTATTTTTGTATTTTAAATCGTTCTCACGCCCTCGTGCTTCGGATTTTAAACGCTTTTTGTATTTTTGTATTTTTATGGTTCAATATAATGCCTACATTCGTATCCATATTTTTGTTTTCGCGATTTGGCATAACATCTAGATCCGCAATTAAACAACATTCATATTTTTGTTTTGGCGATTCGGTGTAACACTTATGTCCACATATGTTTGAAGCGAGTCATTCGTCTGTTGACATTATTGACCTCTGAGCATTTAAGGATATTTTTGCTGGTATGTATATTCTTATTAATTTTTTTGAAAAGAAGATATATTAGATTTTTTAATTAGAAATTCATGAAAAAAGCTCATCACTAGCAAAAAAATAAAAATAAAAAATAAAAACCGGAGCATAAGAATCAACAAAAAAAAAAAAAAAAGGAAAGGGCCAATATCAAACCTGTAAACAAAAAAAAAAAATTATCAATTTAATTATTTTAATTTTTATATTTTGAACCGAAGCAAAACAATTGAAATTGTTAAATTTAATAACCTAACCAAATTAATTCTTAGTTGAAACCAAACCGAATCAATAATTTCTGTAATAACTCGAGAGCCTAAGGTCAGATCCAAGAAGTGATTATAGAGAAGCTATTATATATGTATCAAGAATAGTAAAAAAGAAAATAATACTAGTTAGATATTGTTTGAGCTAAATATGGATAAATAATTTTTGAATTAAGCATGCTTAAACTAAGATAGCTCAGGGATGGGTGACTCTTGGGAAGTTCATGTAACATCATTAGGATAAGTTAATCCAGTCCTTCCTATCGTTCGATACAAAATGCTACATTTTCAATCTATTTAATTTAATTATTTTGATTAAATCAAATTTTATACTCTTACCCTCAGTTATTTTATGGGCTAGATGTATGGAAAGCATGCCTCGCAATCATTTTAACATAATGTTATAATTATATTAAATAATTTTTTAAATCTATTATCCTCCCTCTCATGTTCACTGAACTCATTGACCGCTATTGTGAAGCTTTATTTTTATGACTTATCGTGAAGTTTGAACCTAAAGGTATAAATATTTTTATTAGTCAGTATATAAATTTTTTTAAAAATAATTAGTTTATTAATGTGAGAAACTACAATTTTTTTTAAAAAAAGTCAGAAGTCAAAAAGCTCAAATAAAAAGTTTTATCAAAAGTATGAAAAATAGGCTGAATTTCTCACTAAAAAGATAGTTTATAAAATCTTGTCTTATTAATCAAATTTCATAAGAATATATTTTCATCAGTTTATTTATAGGAATAATACTATTGCATATTTTTTTAAATTATAAAATATTTTAATAATTAAGCATCTTCCTTTCTAATATATTGCACTAATAAACAATACCATTATATGTTGAATAATAAAATTTAAATGATTATATATGAGATTTGACTTTGCTCGATTAGCCTCATTAATTAAATTGAAAATCAATTAACAAATCAATTTGATGAATAGTAAAAAATCAAGTATTAATCCGTTAAGTTAATATCGTTAAATTCCATCGTTATTTAAGTGACATGAAAGTCTATGTGATATTTTTAGAATGACATGACTCATATTATCCCACCATCACTCTTTTTTCTTTGTTTTTTCTTTATTGGGTATCAAAACATCATTGCAATAATGCAGCAGGTTTTACCCTAAATCCCACTGTCACCATTATCTGTTCTTTTTTGTTTCCCATATTGTCCTCATCTTTTGAGTATCAACGGTCACTTTTCAAAACACAATAATTATAGGCAAAAAGTTGTCACTAATGAGGTTCTAAAATTGTCGACGCTAGTGAAGTTCAAACCAATTGATTCACCTCTTGTATAAATTCTACCAATTTGGTTTTATCAATAAATTAATGTCTGTATCAACTACTAGTAATATTTCTCTATTTATCTTCTTAATAGTGCCTAATAATCCAATTTATAGTGTCAATGTTATCCACTACTAATTTTCTTTTTTGTCATATTTTTCCTTATTCGACCAACCACTAATTGGCTTGTTAGCCCAACTTTCTATCTATAAGCTTCACCCAACTTAACGAACCAATAAAAAAAAAATGAAGTTGATATATAACAAGAGAAGAAGAAAAAAAATCCATTAATAACTAAAACAAACATCTACATATATATATATATATATATAATTTTGAGATTAAAAAACAAAACCCTTCTTACAAAACAATCATTAAGAAAATATTTTCGTAATTTTTGGAACCTATTTAAATTTTAAAGCACAAGTTGTTAGTTTAATATGATTATATTATATTAATTAGTAATCATTATAATAATTATTCCTTTTATAAAAGTTAGTAATTAATTACATTTATAAAAGTTAGGAAAGGAGTTGACGGCGAATGGAAGGGAAGGGGCAGATCCAAGTCCTGGCAGGCGGTGTCGCGGGGTGGTGCAGCTGTCAGTGGAGGTGGACGGCCAGAATTAGTGGATGGAGGATCGATTTGTTCTGGGGAGCGTGGACGTTGTCGGATTGTTCTGTCGGGTCGTTCGGACCATGGCAGTGTTGAGTCTTCGATTCCATCGTCTCCTCCACGCGGGTGCGGTGGCCGGTCTGCTGGGAATTCCCAACAGTATTCGGATGGGGCTATCAATGCTGTGGCAGGAGTGTCGGTCATGAAGCGGCGGCTCAGGTATGATCGATTGATGGAATAGATGATCAAAGATGCGGGGATGGGCTATCTTGCTGATCATCCGCGGATGTATCGTTCCCCTGATGAGCGACGTTTAATGTTCTTAACGATGCAGAGATTCATATCAGTCTGGTATGGCCAAGGTGATTGTTTACCAGCTCAGGTCGATGGATTGCATAAGAAGACGGAGACTGGGTTTCTGCTTGATGATGACTCGGGTGGGTCATCTGGGGATGAAGACATGGAGTTAGCTAATCATATGATGGTTCTACTGGGGGATCGGTGGCGGTCCAAGAAGACTCGAATGGTAGAGTTGGCTTTTCTGATGATCGGGGTTTAGCCTCTAAAGATTATTGGGTCATCCTCAGAGGAGCATGAAGTCTTGGAGAAGGCTAGGGAGTCGGCCAAGCAATCAGCTAACCCGTTATTTGAAGCCTCTACTATGCAAGAGAGAGAGAGGATGGACGGTGATGGTCAGAATATGCAAAGAAAAGGAGTGTTGGTGGATAATGCTACATGGCCAGTTTGGCCGACAACTTACTTGACAATTTGATATAAAATTACACATATAGCCCTCAAGACAATTACAAGTATACCCATGTTAACGTTGGGCAAATACGGACGCGCCTTCATCTTCATCTTCTGACCCATTCTCCTGTGTACCCAAAAATCTCTTGCTGGGTTCTCTGTGAACGGGGAAATTACGAACGCACATTCATCTTCATCTTGCTGGAGTCCAGTTGCCGCCGGCATCTGCAAGGTGCACTCTCTCTCTCTCCTCTCTCTCCCACGCCTTCATCTTCATCGTCATTCTCTCTGTGTGTGCCCGAAAACCAAGCTGAAACGCCGCTCCACCGTTGCCGCCAGCATCTACAAGGTACGCACTCTCTCTTTCTCTCTCTCGGACAGCCCCATTTTCGAGTAGATCTCATTCACTGTGATATTGTTTTTGCCAGATTTGGTCGTTGTTAGTTCGCTCCTCTATCGATTAGTAGTCGAGAAGATCGACCCGCCGCCAGTCCTTCCCTCTCCCCTCGCCGCCGATCCTTCCCACTGTAAGTAGGAGTAACCCCCCCCCCCCCCTCTCTCTCTCTCTCTCTCAGTTCATTCGGTTGTTAGTATTCATTCCTATAGTATAGTCAGCTCTCTCACACACAATATAATTTCTTTCATGAAATTCAATTTTTTTTATTTAACAGTTGTTAAAATTAAAAATTAGTGATGTTAGCTAACATGAGTGATGTTAAATAAAAATTAGAATAGCCAACAACTAGCAAATGAAGCATTTACCGTAATGCTAACAGATTACCCTGAGTGAAATTATTTTTATTTTAACGTATTTTTGTTGTGATATTTACTGTTTACATTTGCTGTGATTAGTTCATTGTTTCAAATTGTTAGAGGAAGAGAATTGGCAGGGTTGATTGAGTTTTGTTAAATGGTTGGATTATGTATGTTTAAGCTTCATAGTGGTATGAAATACGTTGTGAGTGATAGATTTTTGTTCAGCTGCTGCTTGGGCGTTTGGGTCCTTTGATTTCTGGAACATGCATCAACAGTTCCTGAGCACACAGAAAAAAAACCATTCACAGAAGTTGCTTTTGTATGCAACTTTATCATTGTGTTGGTTAGAAGTTGTCCCGTGTGTTGCATTACAGGTGGGTGGCTGTGGATAAGAATCAATCAATCAGGGAACTGAATTTAGTTCCTTGGGGCAGTCCAAATATGGGCTTCAATGGTGGGTAGATAATACACATAGGTTTTATTGATTTGCATGTAAATTAACTATGCTTCACTACCTGAGCCATGTGAAGATCACATATTTGCATGTCTCTATGATAGATTTTCTTTTCTTTCCTTTTTGCCATTTGACAATGAATTAGGTTAGCATAACATCATTTTGTGTGTGTTATATCTATTTGCATGCTATGGATTCATTCTCAACGTCATACCTCAACCTGCAGTTTCTTTATGTTGTGAATGGCTACAACCTACTGATAATATTAGCAGCCTATTAAGAAAGAGGCAAAGCTGGTTCTGGAGCCGCAATTTAATTGGTTTTAGTAACATTTCATAACTATAGCATCTCTACCTTTCTTTGAGTGATTTGATACATTCATTCTTTACAGTGGTTCTAATTTTCTGGTTTTTTGTTCAGAATGGATTCTCAAATCAAGCATGCCCTTGTGGTGAAAGTTATGGGTCGCACAGGATCAAGGGGTCAGGTGACCCAGGTGAGAGTCAAAGAGAAAAGCAAAAAGGTTGCGCTGATATCTTGTTTGCTATGAAAGTTGTACTAAAGCAAGAAGGTTGTACTGATTTTGTTAGAATGTGACTTGAGTAGTTATTTGAGTTTGATTTGTGAGTTCTGTATTTGTTCTAACATCCTTTGAATTAATATTTCATGAATTTTTTTGAGAATTATGACGAAATGTAAGTAATGAAATTCTTTACTTACATTACATGATTAGGTTAGAATTTTTTGAGGATTAGGATGTGATCTCGAACGTGGCTTTATTATGCATTTCTGGAGTTTGACAATGAAAATAATATCTCAGTCAATATGATATGGTTGTATTGATAATTGATTCTCATGATCAATATCAAACGATAAAAAGGCCTTGGAGATGAGAATTTTTAAGGTTGTGTTTGGATAAGGTTATTTGACCCTATCATTTGCCATTTTGGAATTAGAAACTCCAACTTATTTTGATACATTATTTAGGAAGTATTTGGGTTTAGATATAAATCCACCCTTGATTTTGGATACATTATTTAGGAAGTATTTCAAATTACAAATTTCAAATGACATAATTTGCAATCTCTACCCAAATGCAACCTATTTGAAAACTGAAGTCTGCGGATTCTGAAGTAATTCATTGGATGGCTACAAAGATGACTCTGTGCTGGCTTTCGTTCTCTTTTGTCCTTTTAACTCTTCAATGGCACTATTTTTTCATGGTGTTCCTTTTTGTTACAAGCATAGCTGATTATTGGGCTATAGTAATTGAGAAAACGGGCTGTATGATTTTTTCTGGTTTCCAAAACTTTACTTCATACTTTAATAAAACAAATATGCAAAACAGTTGGCGCATATGATTAATAAATTCCCATGCATACATTAACATTTAACAAACAACAAATGTACTTTCATGTCTAATAATTTATTTTACACTGATTACAGTAAAGTCAAATACCTAAATATACTACCTTCATTCTTTATCAACTATAAAATCAACAAGAAACAACTCAATCCTAACACTATTATACTTCTAACAAACTTATTTTCTTTGATCATGTACTCTTGGAGTTTAATTTTTAATTGAAAATTTTCCCCTATTAGACACGTGGTCTTTCTGAAGCTTTAGTATTTTCGCTTTTCTCCAATAAAATTTCATATAATGCTTTCTCGTGACCTGTTCATTCATCATCGATCCATTGAAACCATTTACAATCATCATCCTACCACAAAACCATCCAACAATCAATTCTGTTCACATTAACAAAATAATTTGATTTATAAATTAACAATTTACCTTCCAAAATCAACACCTCAAAATTTTTTTCTAGGATTAGTTTTAATCCATGATGTATAGCACCAACCAGGTACACCATGCTCACACACAATTCCATGATAAGAGTTAGAAGAGTTCATTGAAACATCACTCATTTTTTCATTTCCAAATTGGAAGTCATCTTAACTAAACAGTACAATTTGCAAATTATGATTTAATTAAATAGTACACACTAAAATTTGCAAAATTGTAAACAGTATTAAGGTTCCAAGATTTTGTGCAAGACCCAAGTTTTCAATGGACTCCTAAGAATGTGCCAAAATGAACAAAACAAAAGTTCGGATTTCAGCTAGCTTTAAGCTAAATCGGATAAAGCTTGGATTTCTAGAAGAACAAAACAAAAGCTCATGCGTATATGCAAAATCTCAAGCTTGGATTTCTAGCAAAATAAATGGGAATAAGGCTTCAGAAATCTGTATTTCAGCTAGCTTTTCTGAAGACCATCTAAGTGATATGTAATGTAAGGAAGAAGGGAAAACAGAGCTTGCTTTTCCGCAAGCTTCCCCATGTTTGATGAGAAGCAGGTAAAGGTAAAGGATAATTAGCCCACAGAAACACACATTTTACAGTTTCCAAATTAATTAATACAATTTATGAACTTCCTCAATAATGTGAGCTGATAAGAGTTTTCACAGTTTCAAAGCATGACATAGAAAAGACTACTTTTCAATATCGATTATCTTCAAAATAACAAAATAAAGAGACTTGCAGGTAGAACATATACCTCTGGCTCAATCGCATCCTTTGTGGTGTCAAATATTATGGATCGAGCTAATGCAACTCTTTTTTTCATTCCACCAGACAACTCATAAGGTAGTCTATCCTCAACTCCCTGCACAAAGCATTAGTCAAGTTTCAAGGCATTGTAAATAACAATAAATGATAGGTCACTGCACAAATATGCTATTTTTTCTTTATGCCTTTTTTTTTTCTTCTCCTTTGTTTGAATTGTTTATGCGCTCCCCTCCTTTCTCTTTGAGGGAGATTTGAAGTGAGGCTCGCAGTTTTTAGTATTTGGAGGAGACAAAGGTGCTTGACCTTAATAAGGGCAATACGTTGGCCCACATGCACTCAGTTATACAATCTTCTTTAACGATTATGAACTGGATTGCAATTATCAGCACAAATCATTTAGCAGCAATTAGACTATCCTATTAATTAAATTTTAATAGATAAACAATTGAACACTAGCTACATCAAAAATATTTTATCTACATTTTCTATAAGTTATGCTACAAAGTGAAGTTCAGGGATGATAATTATGTACTTTTTTCTAAATCAAGTCATCGTTGAGAGCTATGGTACCGTGAATTTAGATGCCATTAACTAGGCATAGGTAAGATATTGGACAAAGATGTAAAGTCACAAATCTTGCAGTTATCTCAATAGAAACTGTACCCTCAATCCAACAGCAGCCAAAGTGTCAAGTCACTCGGGAATCAATTTGATTTTCAGACATGCTAGAGTTCTCATACCTGGGGCAAAGAAGATTTGGGATAAAGGGTTTGGTAACAATCATTTTGCAGGGAGAATATTAAACAAAAATTCTAGAGGTTAAGGAAGAATACTATTAAGTTTGAATGACTCAAAATTTTATAAAAGAACAGACTCTTACAAGTTGAAACCAACATTCTCACGAACAGTTAAAGAATCAAAAAGTGCTGCACCCTGGAACACCTGTAGCTCAAAAGAGAACAAAAATAAAAATTACAATAGTGAAAAATATGAGTTTGCAATCAATATGGTAAGCCAATAAAATTAAAACGTGCAAGTCAATGACAACTTACCAAGCCAATTCGAAGGGCGGGTGGAGAAGATGTCTGCGGCAACAAAGGGCGCCGGTCTGAGTAGGTGAACAAGCACAGGAAGCGAAGATCGTTGCTGGTGAAAACCGACGGCAGAAGCAGCGCTCCGTCACGCCAGAGGTTTTCAAGCGGTGGAAAGACAGAGAGAGAGAGAGAGAGAGAGAGAAAGATCCAGTGGAGAGTGAGAGGGCCAGCAATGGAGAGAGAGTTTCAGGGTGATGAGAAAGAAAGGGGAACGATCTGGATCTGAAGAGAGATAGAGAGAGAGGGTAGTAAGTGGGTGGGCGGGGATTCAAATTATTTCATCTCCAAATTATCACGAGATTTGGCTTCAAAATCTCGTGATAAATTGGGATTGTCAACCACATTGTCGGCCAAATTGGCCGTCTAGCATTATCTTCGAGGGAGCCCTCAAGACGATGGAGTGATGAGATGGATAAAGTCCCTGAAGGTAGTATGGGTCTCAGTGGGGATGCTGGAGGTGGCAGTGGTAGAGAGTTCCATCGAGGCTTGATCATAGAGGATCAGCGATGCCAGATGCAGGCCATGGGGGTTGTTGCTGGGACTCGAAGTGCAGAAGCTAGAAGGGAAAATCCGGCTGGCTACGTTCGGACGATCTTTTGATGTTTCCGGCAAGTATGATCAGTGGTGGGCTCAGCATCAGTCAAGCGGGAAAGGGCATTTCGCTTTGGAGGATTTCCCGAAGTTGGTCGCCCGTGATCTGACAAGGGATCGTGGGGTGGATTCTCCCATAATTCGTGGGATTTCAGAGGACTCGAGGGGACATGATATGACCTCCGGTGGGTCCCATGGCAAGCTGGATAGACTGAAAACTGTTGGGCATGAAGGGCACGTGGAGACTGGCCTTATTAGTGGGGAATATGGATCAGCTGAATGATGGTATCAAAGCTGGGTACCGAAAAGCCCAATTTAATTCTAGGTAGCCGATTAATGGATTGGGTCGTTCGGGTAGTAAGGCTATGTTTCTCATGCTCAAGGGTTGAGGCCTAATGGTAATGGGAATATGTCTTGGGCTGGTCTGGTTGGTTCTAATGACAATCGAATGCCTAGGAAATTGCCATATTATCCACTGCTTAATTCGTCCTTTGATGGGCCTGTTGTTTGTTTTTCAGAGGATGTTATTAATGAAGGCGCGAGGTATTGAAGAAACATGTTAATTGGTTATTTTGTCAAAAAATGTCTCTCATTTCATGTGGTACAATCTATTGCACAGAGAATGTGGCAGCGCTTTGGCCTTTAATAACTCAGGGTGTTTTTTATTTCATTTTGATAATGAAATAGATATGTTGAAAGTTTTTGATGGTGGGCCTTGGCATTTCATGAGGTGCCCATTAATTTTAAAAATCTGGGAAGTGGGCATGGATTTATATGAGGAAGCCTACTCATTGTTACCTATATGGATCAAAATATTTAATATTTCTTTTGAGGGGTGGAATGTAAAGGGTATTGTCACTGTTGTAAGTGCCCTGAGGCGTCCCATTCATGTGGATTTCGCGACAGAAGACCGCTCCAGAATGGGTTTTGCAAGGGTATGCGTGGAGATGGATGTTTTTTCTGATTTTTCCAAATTTGTTACTCTAGATCATGGCCTTGATGAAGGCTTGGGGGAGCCCAATTTCTTGACGATGCTAGTAGAGTATCAGTGGGTTCCCTTAATGAAACGCTCTACTTTTCTCCAAGCGTGCGTTAACTCAAGATTTTGGGAATTTTATTTTATTTTTTTTCAAAATCAAACACAACATAAATCTCTCAATATACATACTCTCATTATAATCATTTTTCGACAATCCCAACCGTACATTCTCAGTATATTAAAATTTAATAATAAATAAACTAAGACAAGCATTATCAATCACATCAGCAGAAGCAAGATCGAAACCTCAATGATATATATATAGCCGACAATTCTCTTACAATAACCAGATCGATGCTTCACATGAAAATATATTACATAATCTCTGAACATCGTAATCATAGACAAAAACCTATGAAGATATAACAGCTACATCCTGATGACATTATTTCCCTTGACGCCATTGTTTTCACCTGGAACGTTTGAATATTTCAGGGACATAGTCTAAATTAGATGCTGAATCATCTAAGTGAGAGTTCAAAAACATTTTCATGAATATATGCAAAATCATATAAAAATCGACAAATCCCGACATGTACCAGCCTAAGAGAATCCCACGAAACACTTAGCCCTAACCAGGGAAAATGCAATCTCTCTAAAGGCGACACGACCACATCAACTCATTGGCAAACCGATCCAGCTTAAGAGGGACAATCTCGACATATGAATCCGGGAATCACCCCATTGTCATTGCTAGGCTTTACACTCCTACTCAAAAGCATTCCAAAACACAACACAACCTTAACCCCAAGAGTGTCACCTCAGCACTATCCTCAGAATCGACGTCACCTCGGCATTAATGCTATTGCTCAAAGAAACCTGGGGTGGTGTTCACTCGCAGCCCCGTCATTTGAGCCAACAACTGGGGTGGTGTCCACTCTCAGCCCCGCCACTTGGGTTCTACAAGGTGAAGTCCGTCTCAACCCCGTCCCAAATGGGTCACCTAGCATTAATCCTTGGTACGCATCCCGAGTGCTATCACTCTGGGCTACGCCACAGGTTAACAACCCACATCCCACATGGACGACACAAAACAAGTCAATGTCGAAAATCATAACATGCATAACTTAAAATCAACATTTCGATGTATGCAATTTACTGTACGAATTTAATGCACGTGTAAATAACCATTTGGACCAACTATCACAATAAACCAAGCCATAGGGATGAACACTCACAGTAAACCATTCACATGCTACTATAAGTCTTTTCGGGTAGAACCACTCACCTTAGACTAAATTCAAGATTCCTCGAAATGTGTGCCTGATTAACCTCGATTCTTGTTTCAAGCGCTCTCTAGTTCAACCTCAAGCTTTAATGATACCCTAGACATCATATGCATTCAAAGGAAAATAAATAACTATTTTCTCATAATTTTTCTCTAATTTCATTCTATTTTTCTCTCGATAATTCCAAATAAATACCTATTCAAGTTTTTTTCTAAATTTTTCTCCATAATAATTCATAAAACAATATTTATAAGCCTCTGGAATTTTCTTGAAATTTTTCATATTTTTCTCCTATTTTCTCAAATTTCCATAATTACTTTTCCTTGAGAAAATTTATTTCTCATTCATTTACTTCGAATATACTTCAAGAAAAATCACCAAAACTCATAAAATAAATTCCTTATCCTTCTGGAATTTTTTCATAATTTTATAAATATCCCTCATATTTATTTTCCATTTAAATTTCATTTAAAAAATCAAAAATAATTATTTTCTCAAAAAAATTCCAAGATAAAAATTCACCAAAATAAACTATTCCTTTTCCTTGAATTTCTGGATATTTTTTCATAATTTTAATTCCTTTAATTCTATTGTTTATCGAATTTTCTATATTTTCAATATTTAAAAAAAACACAAAAATACCTCTGGTCATCTTCTCAGACGATGACGACCGGCAACCTGCTCCGATGGCTGATCTGATGACACCATCTTGAATCCCTCCTCAAGTCGATCACAATGGCACATTCACATGGCCGAAAAACTCACCGGAAATAGCCCAATTTGACGATTTACAGTCCGGTTCCGGCGAACATTTGCATTTTCCGGCGAGCCAAATTGACCTTCGATTCGAACTCCGATTGACATGAAACTTTCCAGATCAGTTACCCATAACCTTGCGACCAAAAGCCCCTTATTGTATTTCTCGATCGATCACTCTACAACCCGATTTCATCTTCACTCGATATATATATATACGGCCGAATGCAAAAACACCCTTATACCGCTCCAAAAATTCTCGAAATCTCCAGAATTACTCCTCACAACCTGGGGAACAAAAGTCCCTTATCCCCGACCTCTGATTCGCTCCCAAAAATGAGAAATCTGAAGTAAAATTGTTGATGCAAACCCTCACCAAAACTCGGCTATTTATAGCCAAATTCGTCTGATTTTCAACCAATCAGAAGCCCTTGCTTTGCTCTTACGCGACCTTGGCCATGCCCTGTCGAATAGCAGCTCCAAATCCCCAGATTTTCAGGCCAAAATCTCGGCCAAATCTGCCATGTGCGCGAAGCTTTTCCGAAAAATACAGTTTGGCCCTCTTGAAATTTTCTTTTACATTTTGGCCCTTATCCTCAAGCCCCTGATCTTTCTAGCACCATTACTAAGACCCTCAAGATTAGAACTTCTCATTTATCCCTTGAAATTTCCAAAAAATTACCGTTTTGACCTCCCTCGGGCATTTTTAGAAAATTACACTTAGGCCCGATTGATTTATTTGACCTCAAATCCATTCGATTCCACCTGAAACCACTTAAGGGTTGTTCTATACTTCGAATACTAGTCTTTGATACTCTCCATTGACTTTTTGGATATCATTTATAACAATTCGATAATACGACCTAATTGGCAGCTGTATTTTCGCTGTACCGAAAAATGTTCTCGATCTCATTTCTTTTATCACTAAAAATCATAATTTAAGTCACTTGTCGTTACTGTACCATTTCCTTGGCTATCTAGGGTCCGGGGTACTCCCTTTGACTAATTCGGTCGTCCAAAGCTGTGTTATTGTGCCCTATAGTCTTATTTTTCCCAAAATTCCATTTATGCCCTTTATCAAATATCATTTTTATCCTTAAATTATTCCCGGGCATTACACTTAAGGTATAGTCAGTGTAAGGTGTTTGGTCATTCTTTGGATCGATGCCTTAGGAATCTCGATAAGACAAGTCAGGGTCTAGCTAAGGGTCAAATGATGAATAGAGAAAATGATACTGAGAAGATACGAGGGAAGGCTAAGGCTAGTGGGGCTTTAATCAAGATTACAGAGCAGGTAAACGCAGCTTGCTCCGGTACTTCGAGAGGTGCTAGTGATCTAGTGCTGACGCATGTTTGTCCTATTCTAGAGGAAGATATGGATTTCCCGTCTCCTAGGGAATTGAATTGTAACACCCTACTTTTTCCCAAGCGTGCGTTAACTCGAGATTTCAGGAATTTTTTTTTTTTTTTAAATCAAACACCACATAAATCTCTTGATAGGCATACTCTCATCATAATCGTTTTCTGACAACCCTGATCGTACCTTCTCAGTATATCAAATTTAAAACAATTAATAGACTAAGACAGCCATTATCAATCACATCAACGGAAGCAAGATTGAAACCTCAATGATATATAACTGATAATTCCTTTTACAATAACCAAATCGATGTTTCACATGAAAATATCAAAATATTTACATAATCTCTTGAACATCGTAATCATAGACAAAAACCTACGAAATCTAAACGTAACAGCTACATCTCGATGATATTATTTCCCTTGGCGCCACTACTATCACCTGGAACGTTTGAATATTCCAGGGACATAGTCCAAATTAGATGCTGAATCATCTAAGTGAAAGTTCAAAAACATTTTCATGAATGTATGCAAAAATCATGTTCCAAAATCGATAAATCCCACATGCACCAGCCTAAGAGAATCCCACACAGCATTTAGCCCTAATTAGGGAAAATGCAATCTCTCTAAAGGCGACATGACCACATCGACCCATTGGCAAACCGATCATGCTTAAGAGGGACAACCTCGACATATGAACTTGGGAATCACCCCATTGTCATTGTTAGGCTTTACGCTCCCACTCAAAAGCATTCCAAAATTCAACACAACCCTAGCCCCAAGAGTGTCACATCAGCACTATCCTTGGAATCGACGTCACCTCGGCATTAATGCTATTGCTCAAAGGAACCTGGGGTGGTGTCCACTCGCAGCCCCGCCACTTGAGCCAACAACCGGGGTGGTGTCCACTCTCAGCCCCGCCACTTGGGTCCCGTAGGATGAAGTCCGTCTCAGCCCCGTCCAAAGTGGGTTACCTAGCATTAATCCTAGGTACGCATCCCGAGTGCTGTCACTCTAGGCTACGTCACAGGTTAACAACCCACATCCACATGGATGACACAAAACAAGCCAATGGTCGAAAATCATAACATGCATAGCTTAAAAACAAAATTTAATGCACGTGAAAATTACCGTTTGGACAATAAATCAAGCCAAAGGGATAAACACTCACAGTAAAACCATTCACATGTTACTTGAAGTCTTTCAGGGAGAACCACTCACAAGGCAAAACAAAGTTTGGGGGCGAACACTCACCTTGTAACTCAACTTTCTTGAAGAGTGCGAGTCCCCTCAATTTGCGTGCACGCCTCGATTTACGTGTCTGACCTCGATTCTTGCGCCCGACGCTCTTATATTTCAACCTTGACCTTCAACGATACCCTAGTAATCACGTTCGTTCAAAATCATATCAATATCTATTTTTTCAATTTTTTCATAATTTCTTCCTATTTTCTTTATATTTCTCCTCAAAAATTCTAATAAATGCCTACTCAAGATTTTTCCTCGATTTCTCTTCACAAAAATTCCTAAATAAATATTTCCTAACTTCTGGAATTTTCTAAAAATTTTTCAATATCTCCTCCTATTTTTCATAAGCCTTATTTACCTTGAAAATTTCAAAATGACCATTTTCTCCAACATTTTTCAAAATTTTCTTCCACCATAATTTTTATTTTATTTTTCTTAAAATAAATAAAAAAAATTCAAAATTACCTGAGGCCTCACGCGCCGGTTGCAGGAGGCAGACAACCTCAAACCCTTGGCCAAACTCGAAACCCCCTCAAACGCTCACCAAAATGCTTCAAAACACTCCCAAAATTATTCTTGATGCCTAGAGACCAAAATCCCTCTATCAAAGCTCCAAAAATCATTCAAAAATGAGCTCGAGTTGGTGCTTCATTCTCAGCCGAATACCTGCGGTATTTATAGCAAAAAACAACCCCCACGTGGCCGATTTCCGGCCAAGCCTTCTTCCTCACGCCTCCTAGGCCACCCTAGGCCATTCCCTGATGGTCCTAGGCTATCCGAATGGCCGGATTTTGGGACCAAAATCTCGGCCAGATCTGCCATGTACGTCCAACTTTCTGAAAATTACAGTTTGGCCTCCTGAAATTTTTTCTTTGCATTTTGGCCCCTAACCTCAAGCCCCTGACTTTTCTAATACCCTCACTAAGACCCTCAAGATTAGTACTTCTCATTTCTCCCTTGAAATTTTTGAAAAATTGCCGTTTAGACCTTCCTCGGGCAATTTTAGGAAATTACACTTAGGCCCAACTGATTTATTTGTCCTCAAATCCACTCGATTTAACCTGAAACCACTTAAGGGTTGTTCTATACATCGAATACTAGTTCTTGGCACTCTTCGTTGACTTTTTGGTCGTCGTTTACACCAATTCGGTAATACGACCTAATTGGCAGCTGTATTTTTGCTGTATCGAAAACTGTTCCCGATATCATTTATTTTATTACTAAAAATCATAATTTTAATTGTTCGTCGATACTATATCATTTTTCTTGACTATCTAGGGTCTGAGGTACTCCCTTTGACTAATTCGGTCGTCCAAAACTGTGTTAGTGTGCCATATAGTCTTATTTTTCTCAAAATTCCAATTATGCCCTTTATCTAATATCATTTTATCCTCAAATTATTCTCGGGTGTTACATGAATTGTCCTATGGATATAGGTCTTGTGGTTGAGACGAATTTGTTGAGTGAGGAGTCCATGAAGAAGAGTGTGGTGTTCAATCTTCTCAATCGAATGACTAAAGTTCTGATTATGTTCCGGTCAAGTCCAAGACTCAGAAGAAGCGAGAGAGTAAGAAGAAAAATGTGCGTGCTAAGGCAAACCATGTTATTAGTGTTGGTCGGCCTATGATTACAAATCTGACTTGAGTCAATTTTAGTTCTTTGTGCGTTTAGATCTTTTATCCTTATTGATTGTGGCTTCTCTCATTTATTGAGGGTGTATTTTCCTTTTGGTTGTTTGGTGCAGGGTATGCCCTACCTGTGGTTGTAGATTTTGTCTTCCTTTTTATATAATTCTTACTTATAGAAAAAAAATAAAAAAAAATGAAATGCTAACTATCATATACTATATTTTCAAACAAAAAATATTTATTATACATTATTTTTAATATTTAAATACTTTTGATAATTGGTAATAAACACTTAAAAAATAAATATATTATCACAAATCAATGAGATTTAGACGCTAAAATAATGTTCAATAAGATGCAGTAGGCGTCATTTCTTTTTAGACAAAAGTATTTGTTATATTTTATTTTTAAATTCAACAACACTTTTAACGATCAATGATAAATTCATCGTGTTTTACAACATCTTAGCATTTGAAAAATGTGTGTTGTTTTAAATAAATATTATTTGAAAATGTGTATTAAGCATATTTAATTATTGGGGTTAGTAAGCTCAAAAATTAAAAAAGTAACCATATTATGTATGTGTAAATAAGAAAATAATTATATCTTATTTTATTATGACTTAAAGATTATAGATTAAAGTTACTAAATAACTTTTCAAGTAATTGTGATTTTCTTAAGGTAACGTTTGTTAAAATGAGCAAGATAAAGAGTATCAAGATAAGGTTGAAATGTTTTTCAAGAAATGATCAATATAAGATTGGAAAATATTTTAAGATTTCTATTAAATTTTTTGAAATTTATTGAAAATTATATATTTTTTTCTTTATATATGTTTGTTAAATGCATATGATAAGCATCGAGATAAAATTTGTTTTATCAAAATATCTCTATTACTAAATTTATTCAAAACTGTATGTTAATATCAACAACAAATTTATGATTAAAATTAATTTTTATTATTACTGTGAATTGTCAAAAAAATAAAAAAAATATTTTATTTTCTAAATTCATGTTCAAAAATATATTTTAAAAAAAGTTAAAAGTACAAATAATTATTGGTGCAATTCCACTTAGATAATAAAAAATAGCCAAAACATAAAATAATAAAATATAAAATTAAAAAATGGACCAGCGAAAGGAAGATTGAAGAAGAAGAAGATCGCAAGAATTGATGAAGTTAAGTAGATTAAAAGAAGATCAAAGAAATACCAGTGGACAGACGAACAAGAAGCCAAGAGGGAAGATCGACGATCGTTGGATAGTGAAACGAAGGGCAAATGGAGACCAACGACGGATTGACGGTTTGATGGCAATGAAGAAGATGAAAGGCTAGGGAGATCGATGGTCGAACGGACAATGAGAGGAATATGATGAACAATGAGAAAAGAATTGGGTAAGTGCTTTTATATACAGGTATATGGATAATTTAGGTTTATTTGTAAATTTTCAAATAAATTTATCTTGAGATGGTCAAATAAATTTATTTGAAAAAAGTTAGATAAGAGATCACGTGAAATATTTTCTGGATAAACTCAGATAAGTTTAACAAAACACGTTAAAAATGACAAATATCCAAAATATTAATATATATATATATATATATATTTTGGATTACACACCATCACGAAGGCCCAACTCGCCCCCAAGTCATCACGAGGGAGATAAATCAAGATATACACTCGCACAGCCTAAGAATTGAACCAATGCCATCTAACGACACAGGCATGCAAGGTACGCCCTTGGAACTGCTAGATTTGTGCCCTAGGGGCGAATATTTCATATATTTAACTTTTTTTCCATCTTGATTAACCACCACCACCTAAACAAACTATATAAATAATATTTTGAAAACTGAGGGCTTCAAACACTAAATTAACTATATAAATATCCAAAATTATTTATTTTGATCATGGCAAGGGTAACATCGATAACAAACAAGAATCGGTGAAGCTGCTCAAAACTTTCGTATGAAAGAAATGAAATTATAATATTTTAAAATAATAGTTAACTCCATAAAATAAATTAAACAATCACTAAATTCACATTTATTTTAATATCAGATTTCATAAAATAAAACAAAAACAATTTATAAAATTCAACTTAATATTATTCTTATTAATTAATTATTAATATCAATAACATTCAACTTAATATTGTCAATAACAAAATAATTCGATTGACTAATTATAAATGAGAAATAATTAACATTATTCTTATTAATTATTAATATCTATAATCATTGTAAGAAAAATTAGAAAATGATATATACAGTGAATTACAATAGTTGGTTAAATCCTTATGACTATGGGATTCGAGTTCATAATCTCCACGGCCAAGGATATGGTCGATGATGGTGTGAGAATCCTTACAATTTCAATTATTATTAGTTTGGACAAAAGGTGTTGTGTTTTTCATGGATCTTTCCACCGACAAGAAATTAATTTGGGACTCATTGAATTGAATGGGATTAATAATTAAAATGAAATAGAAAAGAGTTATAAATTAATTATATTTATGATTAATTTTAAATAAAATTATTATTAATAATTTCTTATATATGAGCAAACTGTTATTAATTTTTTGTTATAAAGTATTAAATTTTATGAAAATACTATAATTTGTTTCTAATATAAATAAATTTATTATTAATTGTATGTTTATCTTTGAGAGATTTTTTTTTTGTGGACATAGAGACTTGTGAAAGTGGGCCTCCTTTGCAAGCTGGCCTCCCCCACGCAAACGAAGACACGCCTATGCGTCTTCACGTGCCTTGGCCAAAGTTCGTGGCAGACTGGGCCCACCGCGTTTACATTCACGAAACTGGTGTTCGCCCTTTAGGCCTCTGTGGCTTCGCATAGGCGATAGGTCTTCTTGAATGAAATACGACGTCTTGGGGAATGAAATTTCGAGGAGATTTCCATACCCACCGCATTTATACTTTCGTGGTACGGTAAATACGAAGCCCTGTTTGTTTTCGGAGCAGCTGAACAATGGCTTCCACCAGCAAACAATTGCAGCAGGACGGAGCTTCTCTCCCTTCTGGGTCTAGTTGTTGGAAATACGACGTCTTCTTGAGCTTCAGAGGCACAGACACCCGAAACGGCTTCGTTGACCATCTCTATTCGGCTCTACATGAGAAGGTCATTTTCACATTCAAGGATGACCAGAGGCTCGAGAGAGGGGAATCTATTTCTCCGGCGCTCTTGAAAGCCATCGAAGAGTCGAGGTTTGCCGTGGTTGTTTTCTCTGAGAACTACGCTTCTTCCAAGTGGTGCTTGGAGGAACTCGTTAAGATCCTCGAGTGCAAGAAGACGAGGGCATTCACCGTTTTGCCAGTGTACTATAAAGTAGATCCTTCGGATTTACGGAAACAAAGAGGGAGCGTTGGAGAAGCATTTGCCAAACACGAGCGAGATTCCAGCGAAGAGGAGGAGAGGCGGAAGGTGCAGAGATGGAGGAATGCTCTAACGGAAGCAACCAACATTTCTGGGTGGGATTCAGAAACACACGGGTAACAACCAACATTTCTGGGTGGGATTCAAAATAGTTATATTATATTTAATGAAATTAGCTTAATACATACCATATTGGATTTGGTAATATCTAAGTGAAATTCAATTATAAATGGCTCTTTTGCATTTGGCCCCTATTAGATCTAGATGGAATCTAAATACCAGTTGGTTGTTATTGAGGCTTCAAGTCCCTAACAGAGGGGTCCCTTCTGATTTAGCATTTTTATTTTGACAATTCTTTCCAAATTGCTGGTAGTTGGACTTGTCATGGATATTAATATTCAATGTTAATTCATTATATTGTGTTACTTCTACTGCAATTATCTCACGTTAAAGAAAGAAAACTAAAAGTAAAAGTAAAATTGAACCAAAAGAATTGGATTATGTCTAGGTACATATTTTCTCAATCAATATGTTTTTGGGTCACCTAGCTCCGATGCCTCCGTGTAAATTTTGATGAAAATATAATCATATATTTTGTGGTTAGTGGCATTATATTTTGATTGAGAGTATCTCAACTATGATCTGTCTTTGAGTTCTTAAACTCATCTAATGGGCAGGCCTGAAGCAAAGCTTGTCCGAGACATTGCCATTGATATTCTAAATAGACTGGGATATAATAGTTCAAGCGTTCTTGAAGATGTTGTTGGATTGCATCCCCGAATAGCAGAAGTGATGTCACTATTAAAAATGAGGTTGGATTTGGATGATCATCCACTTATGGTAGGGATATGTGGAATGGGTGGTATAGGAAAGACTACTATTGCTAAGGCTGTCTATCACCAAATTCGTTCTCAGTTTGTTGGTAGCTGCTACCTTGCAAATGTCAGAGAAACTTATGAGAAACATGGTTTAGAGTCATTGCAAAAATCTATTCTTGTTGATATCTGCTCGGTCTCAGACAGTGATATAAAAATAAGAGATATTGATTGGCCTGGATCTATAAGGAACACGGTAGGGAATAAGAGGGTTCTTGTAGTCCTGGATGATTTAGACCATTCAGATCAGTTGGATGCCCTCGTTGGTACACTTGATTGGTTTGGTCCAAGAAGCAGAATTATAATAACGACCAGAAATAGTCGTTTACTTGCCAGATATGGTCCAAGAAGTCATGTCTACAATGTTGAGGGACTAAAAGACGAGGAAGCTTTTAAGCTATTTTGTTGTAATGCATTCTGGAACAACCAGCCAACACCAGGTTTTGAGCATCTCATAGAAAGTGCAGTTAATTACGCTAAAGGAGTTCCACTGGCTCTTAAAGTTTTAGGCCGTTTTCTAATTGGCAGAGAGGTAAACGAATGGCAGAGTGCAATCCGTAGATTGAGACAAGTGCCTAATCCAGATATTCAGAAAGTGCTCAAATTAAGTTATGACGGATTGGGGCGTGAGGAGAAGAAAATTTTCCTCGACATTGCCTGCTTCTTTAAACAGTATAGCATGGAGTACTCCACAGTTGTGAATATGCTGGATGCTTGTGGTTTCCACGCGAATATTGGAATAAGTCTTCTTAAAGACAGGGCACTTGTAACGATAAGAGGCAATATGATAGATATGCATGATCTGATACAAGAAATGGGATGGCATATTGTTAAAGAAGAATCCCCAGATGAGCCTGGTGGAAGAAGCAGGTTGTGGAAGTATGAAGACATCTACCACACACTCACAAAAAAAATCGTAAGTGCAAGTACTCTCATTTGAGAATGTGTTGAATTTGTCAATTATGTTCTCATCTAAGAGCCTAGGTTTGTCTAGTGAGGGGTATCTTTATTTTTTATATTTTTGTTTTTACTCTCAACAATATCTTCTCATCCATACTTGGTCAGACTTCATTATGTAATTGGACCAACAAAATCTTTGCCTGTTAAATTGTGAATCATCATGTCATCACAAAACTTAAACTAGTACATAGAAATATATATTTTGAACTTGTATAATATTATTTTTTGCTCGAATAGAGTGGAACATATTTAAATAGATTATTTTTCCCAACATTCACTTTGTTTGTTTAAGGATGAAAGCTGCGTTTCCCTTTCGTTAAGATTCAGTTTCTTATTTTTATCGCTTGTTTGTTAGGGGACAGAAGCAGTGCAGACCATAGTTTTGGATTCTCATGAAATAAAAGAGATATCCTTGAGTCCTGATGTGTTTTCAAAGATGAGCAAATTGATGTGTTTTCAAAGATGAGCAAATTGCGACTGCTCAAGCTTAGTAATGTTCAGCTTCCTAATGGTCTCGACTACCTCTCCAATGATTTATGCCTTCTTGATTGGCATGGATACCCTTCAAAATACTTGCCATCAAATTTTCAACCGGATAGCCTTGTCACAGTAAAACTGTTGCATGGCTGCTTGAAACGTTGGAATGGAAAAATGGTATGAGTAAAATAAATCATATTGCTGTTTTTTTTTTATTATATATGCTTGCATTATTGAAATCTTATTTATCCTAAAAAACTATATCAATTGATATCAATGGCAGTGCCTAGACAAGTTAAAATACGTTGACCTCAATTATTCACCATGCATAACTAATAATATAGATTTTACACAGGGAGCAAATCTTACGGAATTGATTCTTGAAGGTTGTACGAACTTGGTTGAGATCCCATCCATGGAAGCCATTAAAAGGCTTACGGTCTTAAATTTGAGGGGCTTGAAAAATCTTAAGGTTCTTCCCGTGGGCTGTTGGCTTAAATCCCTTGAAAAACTTTTTCTTCCTGGTTGCTCAAAACTCGAAAATGTTTCTGAAGTTTTAGCGTCTACGGAATGCTTAATTCAGCTTGATTTGAATGGGACTTGTGTAAAGGAACTACCAGTTGAACATCTCAGCAATCTTGAATCTATTAGTCTGGAGGATTGCAAAGAACTTGCATGTCTTCCAAGTGGCATTTGTGGGTTGAAACTTCTTGAAAGTTTGATTGTTTCTGGTTGCTCAAAACTTAGCAAGTTACCCGAGAACCTAGGACGATTGGAGAGATTGAAGGAATTTCGTGCAGACTTTACTGCTATTAAGCAACCACCATCCTCGATTATACACCTGAATAAGCTTTGGTTTTTGTCATTTAGAGGATGCAAGGGACCGGTAACATCAACACCATGGAATTCACTGTTCTCGTCATTTCTAATTCGAAAAGAATGTCAAGATCCCATGGGTATTGAGCTACCTGCTCTATCAGGCTTAGACTCTTTGTTTTCACTAGATCTCCGTGACTGCAACTTCTCAGAAGGATTTCTCCCAAATGACCTTGGCTCCTTATCTTGGTTGGTAGATTTACACCTTAGTGGTAGCAACATTATTAGTTTGCCAGCAAGCATCAGAGATCTTTACCAGATTAGCTATCTTAATTTGACGAATTGCAAGAAGCTTAAAACGTTGCCCTATCTCCCGATAAATATCGTTTTCATTGATGTAAGTGGATGCACATCATTAGAAACATTGCCGGATCTGACTATATTTACTAGAAGGCTTGTGCGGGCTCGTTTAATTAATTGTCATACACCAGTAAAGAATAGGCCCAGCCTCCCCCTTGAACTTCTCAGAAATTATCCTAAGGTCCATCTCTCTCTCTCTCTCTCTAACTCATGTCTTTATATGTTGTAGATGCGTTTTGTTGACTCATGTCTTTATTTGTTGTAGATGCGTTTTGTTGATTGGATGCAATGTGCTATTGTTGTTCCTGGAAGAGAGATTCCAGAGGGCTTTAGCTATCAAAATAATATGGGGCATTATGTTCGAATCCAGCTGATGCCGGATTGGTATGAAAGGCTCAGAGAATAATATGGGTTTTGTTGTATGTGCTGTTTTTGAAGCAACGGCTCCTTCAATTGATGCCGAATTCTATGCGAAATGTTCCGTCATGTGGAATGATGTTGTAGTCTGTTCCACGACAATCCGCATTGGCACCGGCCAATTTCAGTCCTATCACTTATTTTTGCATTACATGGAATTTGAAAAAGCCTTTGAATGTTATTTGGGTGAAATTAGGAGGAAGGTGGAGGTGAATGATTTGGAAAAGACTCAGATCATCTTTTATTTTAGAAGTAAGAATTCTGAAATGGTTGGCCCAGTAAATTGCCATGTTCATATGGTACATGAGAATGATGAAGAATGGCCAGATCCGCATTCAAGTATCCAACAAAGTGACTGTGATGAGTATGGGACTATGACTACAAGGTAGACACAAGAAAACAATCGAACCCTAAGAGATTGAGAGACGCTAAGTGAAGTTGAATGGGACAGGGCCCGATGTAAAATTCAATATGGTGTTCGTGGATTGAGGGTGGGCTAGAATTTGAACTACCCGATCATTTATGTTTTCAGACTTTTATGAGGTCATTTTGGCTCTTATGAATTTGTGAGTTTTATAAATGAGTGTTGTTATATCATTTGTAAGTTATATTTAATAAACTTTCTTTTCAGATAAAATACAATTATTATACAATCTTTTTAACATTTTAAATTAATATTTAACTCAATAAAATAAATTGAACAATCACTAAATTCACATTATTTTAATATCAGATTTTATAAAACAAAATAATAATAATTTATCAAATTCAACTTCATTTATACAATACAAATTTAAATCAAAATAATTTTATTGACTAATGATAAATGAAAAATAATTAACATTATTCCTATTAATTATTAATATTTATAATCATTGTAAAAAAAAATAAAAATGATATAAAAAATGAACTACAATAGTTGGTTGAACTCTAGTCACCATGGGGTTCTAGACCAAAATCCCTACAGCTGAGGACATGGTCGATAATGGTGTGATAACTCTTTTAATTCTATTAAGAAAAGTTTGTATAATTTTATAAAATAAAAATGAACAAAATTGTTTACATATAATATAATGAAAAATCTCATAGAATATCAAATAGTTTGGTGGAACATAAAACTATCATTATCAAATATAAAAGAAATAATTTTTTTATTTAATTATAATATAATTCATATTGTCATAAAAAAATATTTATTATTTCATAATTTTTTTTTGATATATATATATATATATACATATATAGAGAGTGAGAGAGGTGGGGGTGATTTAACATCAAACTAGATATTTGAAGCCAAGTACAATATAGACAACAGTGCAAGTGTGAGGCGACTGGAGCATATTGACAAAAAGTGATATATTTAATTTATATAATTTTTAAAAATATATAAAAATTAATATAATAAATATATAATAAGTGATGTATTGACAGTGAGTTATTGGTTGGTAAAAAGAATATGATTGCAATTAATAAAATAAATATAAACGCGTTTATCTATAAATTTATTATAATAATTAATTCAAATAATATTTAGAATGAAATTTGGAGGTGATTTGCACAGGAGATTCTTTGGATGTTTCCAGGTGGGAGCTTAGCATTTTCTCTGGACGGGACGACCTCGTCGTCTCTATCCACCGTAACAACATTAATGGCTTCCACCATATTTCCTTTCGGCCTCTGTTGCTTCGCATAGACGAAGAAGAAGCGCAATTTG
Organism: Diospyros kaki; assembly: GCA_036245055.1. Taxonomy (NCBI): domain Eukaryota; kingdom Viridiplantae; phylum Streptophyta; class Magnoliopsida; order Ericales; family Ebenaceae; genus Diospyros; species Diospyros kaki. The sequence continues at coordinate 42,188,000 of BSEG01000016.1, forward strand.
TTCATCCACTCAAATCTTTAGGGTCCAATTAATTCTTTCTTTCTCAAATATTATGGCCCACATTTCCTTTATTTTCTTCAATAATCTCCACATGCCTTGAATTCATTCGCATCTAGCAAGCACACTAATTTGCCTTTCCTTCAATCAAATCAAGCGCCCGACAACTCTACTTACAATTCTGCCCTCCATTAATTTTAAGACTCCCACGTAACTCTCGAGGTCAAGTTTGGACAAAAGGGGTTGCTTTTTTCATGGATTTTTTTTTTTTTTTTATTATTCACTTGGGGTATCCGGACTTACGCCCAACTAATCCCTAAGGGACGATGACCTTCCCCCTGATGCACGCCCAAGTAAATCTGGATGCGGACCCAGCCTATACACACTCAAAGTGAACTTTCGGGAAACGGCTACCCTCCTTATAGACCCCCTTTACGTCATGCGGACGGGACTCCCAGAAGGAGGACAGGGCGCACCAAGACCCTCTCTCCATAAGGGCAACAAGCCAACAAATAAATGCCACATACTGCCGCTGAGATTCGAACCTCCGATGCTCCTGTTAACCTTACAAGTGCTTTACCGCTAGACCATGCCCGTGGGGGCTTTTTTCATGGATCTTTCCACCAACAAGAAATCAATTTGAGATAAGAGCCATGTACTAATAATAATTGAAATGAAATAGAAAAAGAGATATAAATTAATTATATTTATTATTAATTTTAAATAAAATTATTATTAATTATTTTTTATATATGAGCAAACTGTTATTAAGATTTTGGATAAAATTATTTTAAATTATTAAATTTTATGAAAATACTATAATTTTTTTCTAATATAAATAAATCTAGAATTAATTGTATGTATATCCATAAGAGATTTTTTTTTTTTTTGTAGACAGCATTATTCGTGAAAGTGTACCTCATTTATATTTATTATTATAAGGTATTAAATAAATAATTATTTTGATTATTTTTTTAATTTTAATTTTACAGTCATCTTTTATTTTTATCAAAATTTATTACAATTGCTTTAAGCCAATAACATTGCAAAATTTAGAAAATTGTTTTTCTTAATAAAATTGCATTTTTACTTTAGACTAAAGAAATATATAAATATTAAAAGTATTATTAGATAATTTAACCAAACACAAAATTATATTTAAAATAATTTTTTAAAAAATAAATATTTCATCGCAGCATCACATCAGAAACGTATTCCTTTTTTTTAATTTTCTTATATTAATTTTTATTTAATTTATAATATCAAAATTAATATTATAAATTAATCAAAAATATATTCTTAAAAACCAATTTCTTAAATTTATCTCCTGCTTGATTCCTACAAAAAGGTATTCAAATTATGTAAAATCTATATAAATACACACTTTTACTAACAAAAATAACACAAATTTAAGATAAAAATTAAATAAAAATATGTATAAAATTAAGTTTTATAATAAAAAGAATATTGTTCTCTATGACATTTTAGAAGTAGAAGAATTTCAAAATATTATTTATAAATTTTTAAATATTATAAATTTAAATTTTATGTCTAATGCGGCTCATTTCTCTAACTTGATTTTGAATTTGAAGAACAGATTGATAAAATGAGGAGAGATAAATGAAAAGAAGAAAAAATTAGAGAGAGAATAAAATGTTTTATCTGGAACTATGATTGGGTTTAAAAAAATCAAAGTGAAAAAAAAAATTAAAGAGAGAATTAAAAAAATAAGATGCATTTGTTTTTATTGTTACTACTATAATTATAAATAAATTTTATTATCGTTGTTATTTATCCTTATCGTTTCTCTTTTGGTTCTAATTATTATTATTATTTATTTATTATAATAGAATAGAGATAAAAAGAAAAAAAAGGATAATAAATTTAAATTTTATAAAATTTAGACAATAATTAATTAACAATATGAAAGAAATTGTAACTTAATGTACTCTTTTGTATTTTTTTAAAACTTATTTAATTAATTTAAATATTTTAATGAAACTTCGAGGAGATTTCCAAGGGACCATGCTGCCAGTCGCACGTTGCACGCAACCTCGTGGGTTGGGCCCACCGCGTTTATACTTTCGTGAGTGTGATTTTGTTCACCCTTTTAACGAATATCACCCTCACAACAATTATGAGGGTGAGAAAAAGTAACAGAACGACAATTAATAAATTATTATTTCGTTACTTTTTTTCATCCTTACAAAAACTGTGAGAGTGATGTTCACCCCGTTAAAGGGGATGAACAAAATCGCACTCTACTTTCGTGGTACATTCACTGAACTGCTGTTCTTCTTTTCTAAATTTCGAGGAGATAAGCCATGCTGCACGCGTCTTCACTTTGCAGAATTTTAAAGTGTGTCTGTGTGGGGAGGGATTCCCGAAGACACGCCTACGCGGTGTAAATTTGGCCAAAGAAATTTGAAAGTGGGGGCGGCGGTGGAAATTGGTGGGGGATTTCCAAGGGACCATGCTGCTAGTCCACTGCACACATTGCACGCGTCTTCACTTGCAGAATTTGACAGTGTGTCTGGGTGGTGGGGTAGGGGAGATTCCCGGGTGCAATTTTGTGCACCCCATTTAACGGTGGGTAACTTTACCCACCGTTAAATTAAACAGACAGAGGGGAGGGGAGGGGGGAGGGAGAGTGAGGTAAATGGAATTGCACGCGACCCGCGGCCCAATGTAAGTTGATCCATTTCTTCTCCTCTCACTCTTCCAGAGTCTCCCTCCATTCTTTCCGACGACCCCCCTCCGGCAACGGTGTCTCTCCACCTTCGGCGTGTCGTCCGCCTCCCGCCATCTTTGGAGAACGGCCCTTCACCTCCCTTCAGACTCTGCTTCACAAGTACCAAACAAATATATATCTTCTTAATAGTTCCCATCCACTATCTCATCTTCATCTTCTTTCTTCTTCCAAAGCTCCCTTCTTCTGCCATGGCCTCTGCCTTGTTCTTCACACCCACCATCTAGGGTCTCAGACCCCTCAACAAGCCCACCGACTCTTGTATCTTTCAAAGTAATAAAAAATTTTCTTAAAAAATACCTATATTTCCTTAACTCTATTAGGCAAAGAATTTATTCTTTGGCATGGGTATATAATATACAAGCATGTGGTTTAATTGTTTAACTCTATTTAATTATTAATATCATATTTGGCCGTGAAGTAATTTTATGCAAATATAAATATTTTTTAAGTAATTTTTTATTATTAAAAGTAATATACGTGTTCTATTTTTTATTCATCTGTTTAAATTTTTTTATTATATAACAATGTTATAAGATATCATTCGATCGGAGCAATTCCAGCTTCTTGCATTGCATGCCTTTCTTTCTTTCGGCCTTCCTTGACCCGATCGATCTCCTCCTCCTCCTCCTCCTCCTCTTCTGTTTCCTTTGTCTCTGTCAGACCATAGACTTAGGTCAAGCAAGCTCGTTGGGCTCCAAAACCTTGGTTTTGTTTTCTAATACCCGCGTCGGCATCGCATTTACTCCTTCCACAGCGCTCTCTCTCTTTCACTCTACCTTTAATTGAAGTGTCGTTAGTGTCCAAGGGTAGTGCCTCCCTTCCGATCCCTTGGATGGAATCCAAGAAACATTTTGAGTCCTTCTTTCTTTCCTATATGATTTAAATGTTTTAAAATTAAATAAAAAATTAAAATTTAAAAAATTTAAGGAAAGTGGCTAAAAATGATTTTATTCAGAGAAATTACTAAAAATGATTTTTTTTTGTTTGAGACATGGTTAACTTTTGCAATTTCCACTAAATTTAAATATACTATATGTATATTTATTATTCTGTTTGTTTTTCTATTATTGAACATTAACTTAATAGTCGAAATTTATCCTAAAAAAATTAAAACTCCTGAACTTATAGAAGATGAATTGGTGTTATAGGTCCTGATCTTTTGGAAAATGTCATAAATTGAATGAAAGAATTGGTTGCTTCAAACTACACTTTTTATTTTTATTTTTACAAAGACTAATTTATCCTTTATTAAAGAGATAATCTGTTTTAACAAAAAAAAAAAAAAAAAAAGATAACGGGAATTTTGAAAAGGATGGTTGCTTCAATTTTCATTGACTATAAATATTTTTTTCTCTTTTATTTTTGTACAATTAATTTGTTACTTTGTAAAGAAAATGCATCTTTTAAAAATTTCATTACGTGTACGATATTTATTATTTAATGGTCGAAGTGCTACTTTAACCTTTGTTAAAAAATATTATTATTAATAATAATCTATCAGTTTTTGGGTTAAGCATCACTGGTCTTTAATGTAGCAATAATATTATTATGTAATTATATATGGGAAACTTATATAATTTCACAAAAATTATATCAGTTAGATAATTATGTATATATAATGTAAATTTAACTTGGAAGGAGTCTAGTATAATTTTGAAAATTAAAATCAGTCAATTTAATTTTAAAATATTTAGAATAATCTCAATATTTATGAATACCAAATTTCATAAATATTGAACTTAGTTTACTCTATAAATTATTTTGATAACTCTATATATCATTAGATATGTCTTCATATATAAAATTAAATTTGTACAAGCTTATTTATTTATCTTACAAGTTCCCTTATACCGTATTATTTCAGTTGAAGAGGAGAGAGTTCTAATATTCTCCAATAGAGAAAAATGGACTTAATTTATATAAACAAAAATTTCATTCCTGATAACACGACAAACAAACCTCTAGCCAGTGATTTGATCTTAGAATGATTTTGAGTTAGATCAGATTAAAATAGCTAGTGTCTCTAAATAGACCACAGACTACTCAGTCTCATTGAAATTTAAATATTCTTATTTTTTATGTTTTATTTTCATGTGAAAATAATATTTTATAATTTTTTTACTCATAAATGCCATAATAATCATGAAATCAAGTAAAGATATGCCATAATAATCATAATAAAATAAAGAGACTTGGAAAGTGAACACGTGTGTGTAGATAGTGGACGCTAAATAATGATGGTTGGAGTCAATCACCATTAGTTTGTTCAAAATCGAGTGTGTCTAATTATTGTCTTTGGCCTTAAGCTTGTATAAGACTTGCTCAACTTGCAAGCACAATACTTGATTTTTCGATATATTCTTCCATGATTAAGTTATTCTTGGTACTAAAGGTAGAGTAAAGTAATTATATGTAAATAATGACCTACTTATCTCTTAAAAATCTTATATTTATATAATTAGACTCTAATATAAATATCATAAAACACGTGTTGGCTCACACACCAGGTTAATTATTAGACAAATTAACATGTCACTTCAGTCGTCACATAAGTTGGATTACATGTTAGGTCGATTAAGGATAAAATTATAGGAGGACTAAATTGAAGCAAATCTCAAAATGAGATAAAATTATAAAATGACTCTAAATTTAAAATAAACCAATATCTTAACTTTATTAATTAATACTATTTTTGCTAGGCTTGTCGTTGCTACAATGTGCAACCAAAACTTTCAATATCATTTACTTATCTTTGGACAAAAGATTTGATTAAATTGGATTTACTTTAATCAGACTCTTCCTATTTTATTTTTGTTAATAGATTAAGTATATATTTAATTTATTAGCAGTGAGTTGTTGTTTGGTATAAAGAATATGATTGTAATTTATAAGTTTATCTGTATTAATATCTATAAGTTTAATATAATTAATTTAAATATTTTAAATAAAATTTCGAGGAGATTTCCATCGCTGCTAGTTCAGAGCGCACATTGCACTTAAACGTATTGGAACCACCGCATTTATACTTTGGTGGTACATTCACTGAATTGGTGTTGTTTCTTTTTGAAATTTGGAGGAGATAAGCCATGCAGCAGTCCACAATGCTCATTGCACGCGAACGTATTGGAACCGCAACGGCCCACCGCCACCACACTGAACTGGTGGCCTTTTCTTTGGCCACTAGCAGAATTTGAAAAGACTTTTAAGGGCTTTTGCTAGTCAACAGCGGACATTACACGCAACCGTGATATTTTAAAGACTTTTGCTATGCTGCTTGTGATTATAATGTGCAACCAAAACTTTCAATTCAATATCATGGTACTTATTTTTGGACAAAGATTCAATCAAATTGGGTTGATTTTAATCAGGATGTTCTTATTTTTTTTTTGCTATGATTGAATTGATATTAAGTCTAAAATTATAAACTCTTGATTGAATTGGGCTTAAATTTTAATTAAACTAAAAATAAGCTAATTCACATACATCTTTAATGATTTCGTCATCTTCTTGCATACAATCTTGTTATCAATAATTTTTTTAAATCTTGAATTGTGCATTCTAAGTCATCTGAGTTAGGTTCGAGCAACAGGTGTTGCTTTTTTCATATATCTTTCCGCTAAAGAGAAATTAATTTAGGTGTGATTGCATTGAATGGGATTGGATAGATTAAATTCAAGTAAGACCAAACTAATAATTGAAATGAAATAGAAAAAGGGTAACAAATGAATTATATTTATTGTTAATTTTAAATAAAATTATTATTAATTATTTTTTATATATGAGCAAACTATTATTAATTTTTTGGATAAAATTATGTTAAATTATTAAATTTTATGAAAATAGTATTATTTGTTTCTAATATAAATAAATCTATTATTAATTCTATGTATATCTTTGGGGGATTTTTTTTTTTCTGTGTAGATATAGCATTACTCGTGAGGATGGACCCGATTTATATTTGTCCTTCCATTCATTGCAGAAGACAATGCTTTGTAAGTTGGCATCTCCCACAAATTGAAGACCCGCCGAGGCGTCTTCACGGGTCTTGACCAAATTTTGTGGTTTCTTGTTGTAATGCAATAATTCTATCTCCTTCACGGGTCTTTCGTCCTCAAATTTATACGTCTTCTTAAATGAAATTTTGAGGAGATATTTTAATGAAATTTTATTAAAATATTCATTAAGTTTATTAAAATATTTATAAACTTAATTCAAATATTTTAATGAAATAATATAATAAATATATAATACGTGATATACATTAAGTCTATTAACGGTGAGTTGTTGTTTGGTATAAAGAATATATTTTTGTAATTTATAGGTTTATCTATTTACCTTACCTGTATTCATAATATCTATAAATTTAATATAATTGCAGGACGAAGCCTCTCTCCCAATTCTTTTTGGGTCCCTTCTTGAATGGAATTTCGAGGAGATTTCCGTAGTCCACAAGACCTGACGAACTTCCACCATGTTTTATATATTTCGTTCCTTTTGGCCTGATGTGTTTTCAAAGATGAGCAAATTATATATTAAATTATAATTTAATATATAATTTAAATTATATATTAAATTAACGACTATGCTAATATATATTAAATTATATACCTAAATCTTAACGACCTGGCATACCTAAATCTTAAGGACTATGCTACTGGTGTATAAAAAATTATATATTAAATTATAATATATATAGAATAATAAAAATATTTTTCACACCTCACCATATCAAGTGAGCGATAGTTTAATCACGTGTCTTATCGTCTCATGTCACTATTTTAGATAAGAGATATTTTTATCATTTTATATGTATTATATAACCTAAATAATACCAATAACATTTTTCAAATCCTAATATTTTGTGACAGTTATGTGATTTTAGGTTAATTATTAAATAAATAATTATTTTGATTAGTTTTTTTTTAATTTTGCAATCATCTTTTATTTTTATCAAAATTTATTACAATTGCTTTAAGTCAATAACATTGCAAAATTTAGAAAATTGTTTTTCTTAATAAAATTGCATTTCTACATTTAATTTTAAAAAATATATAAATATTAAAAATATTGCTAGATAATTTAGTCAAACGTAAAATTATATTTAAAATAAATTTTTTTAAAAATAAATATTTCATAGCAACATCAGATCAGTGTACTATTAGTTGCAGAATTTGAAAGTGGGATTGGTGCGGTGGAGGGTGGATTCCCCAAGACAAAGTACGCGTCTTCACGCGCCTTGTGAAAACGCATACTTGCCCTTCCAAGATAGGTAGGGAGGTTGTTTACTACATTCATATGGCTACAAGGTGGGTAGCTACTTAAATTAAAAATATTATTAGTTTCTGCTTCAAATCAATGCCTTCAATTGCCGTTCCCGTCTCTTTTTAATTTTTTAATATTAATTTTAATTAATTTATGATATCAAAATTAATATTATAAATTAATCAAAAATACTTTCTTAAAAGGCTTCAAATTTGACGAAGAGAACGAGAAAATGAGAAAAGGGAATAAGAAAGAAGAAAAAATTTAAAGAGAGAAAGAATTAAATTTTTTATTTTGAACTCATGTTTAGGTTTAAGAGAGAGGGGAAAAAGTTAGAGAGAGATAAAAAAAAGATATATTTACTTTTATCATCATGAACAAATTTTGTCATTGTTGTTGGTAGTTGATGTCGTCATTTTTTTATTAATTTTAGTTGTTTTCATTGTTTGTTCACTGTAAATAGATGAGAAAATAATAAAAAAATATAAAAGAAAGATAAAGTACGAGAAAAAAGGATAATAAATTTAAATTTAAGGATATTTTAATTTTTTTTATAAAATTTAGACTATAATTAATTAACAACATGGGAGAAATTATAACACAACATTAAACTATAATCACTCTTTTGTATTCTTTTAAAAACGAAAAATATTTTTTACTATTACTCTAACTATCAGGAACAGATTGCTTGTAATTCTTCATTCTTGTTCATACATAATAATTGTAAATATTTTTATAATATTTATTGAATTAAAAATATGTATCTTTTTTATATTCTAAGTTGATTATGTTTTTAATAAAAACACAAAGTTTTAATTATGAGAATTTAATTTATTGATAAAAAGTGATATATTTAATTTATATATTTTTTAAATTACATAAAAAATAATATAATAAATATATAACACGTGATATGCTTAATCTATTAATAGTGTGTTGTTATTTGGTATAAAGAATATGATTGTAATTTACAAGTTTATCTATTTACCTTACATGTATTAATATTTATAAATTTAATGTAATTAATTCAAATATTTTAATGACATTTCAATGAGATTTCTACAATAGAAGGGGCCATGATGCTGCAGCGCGCATTGCACGCAACCGTATTGGAACCGCAAGGGCAGGGCCCACCGCCACCACAACACAGTCAGACCACGCGGGCTGGGCCCACCACCACCCAATTGCAGGACGAAGCTTCTCTCCCACTCCCAGTCCCCTCTGGGTCTCTTCTTGAATGAAATTTCGAGGAGATTTCCATAATCCACAACGCGGTCGGACCTCACGAACTTCCACCATGTTTTATATATTTTCTTTCGGCCTCTGTTGCTTGGCACAGACGAAGAAGCCAGTTTGTTTTCCATAGTCCACAAGACCTCACGGACTTCCACCATGTTTTATATGTTTCTTTTTGGCCTCTGTTGCTTCGCATTGGCCTCTGTTGCTTGTTATAGACGAAGAAGCCAGTTTGTTGTCCGAGCAGATCAACAATTAATGGCTTCCACCAGCACCCAATTGCAGCAGGACGGAGCTTCTCTCCCTTCTGGGTCTATTTCCTGGAAATACGACGTCTTCTTGAGCTTTAGAGGCACAGATACCCGCAACGCCTTCGTCGACCATCTCTATTCGGCTCTGCATGAGAAGGCCATTTCCACGTTCAAGGATGACCCGATGCTCGAGAGAGGTGAATCGATTTCTCCGGCGCTCCTGAAAGCCATCGAAGAGTCGAGGTTTGCCGTGGTGGTTTTGTCCGAGAACTACGCTTCTTCCAAGTGGTGCTTGAAGGAACTCGTTAAGATCCTCGCGTGCAAGGAGGAGAGGGCACTCACCGTTTTGACGGTGTTCTATAAAGTTGAACCCTCGGATTTACGGAAACAAAGAGGGAGCGTTGGAAAAGCATTCGCCCGACACAAGCGAGATTCCAGCGAAGAGGAGGTGCAGAAATGGAGGAATGCTCTAACGGAAGTGGCCAGTATTAGTGGGTGGGTTTCAGAAGAACACAGGTAATAACTGCCTCTCAACAAGTCAAAACCTTTAATCCAAAAATTGTCAAAATAGTTAAATTCCTTGTTAAAATAGTTAAATTTTAATCCAAAAATTGTCAAAATAGTTAAATTCCTTGTTAAAATAGTTAAATTTTAATCCAAAAATTGTCAAAATAGTTATATTTTTTAATGAATTTAGCTTAGTACCATATTGGATTTGTTATCGAGGCTTCAAGTTCCTAAACACAGGGTCCCTTCCGATTTAGCATTTTTAAGTTGACAGTTCTTTCCTAATTGCTGGTAGTTGAACCTTTCATGGATATTAATATTCAATATTAATTCATTATAATGTGTTACTTCTGCTGCAATTATCTGCCGTTAAAGAAAGAAAACTAAAAATAAAAGTAAAATTAAACCAAAAGAATTGGATTATGTCTAGGTACATTTTTTCAAAATCAACATGTTTCTGGGTCACCTAGCTCAGATGCCTCCGTGTAAATTTTGATGGAAATATAATCATATAATTTGTGGTTACTGCCATTATATTATGATTGAGAACATCTTAACAATGATCTGTCTTTGAGTTCTTAAACTCATCTAATGGGCAGGCCTGAAGCAAAGCTTGTCCGAGACATTGCCATTGATATTCTAAATAGACTGGGACATAATGGTTCAAGCGATCTTGAAGATGTTGGATTGCCTCCTCGTGTAGCAAAAGTGACGTCACTATTAGAAATGGAGTTGGATTTGGATGATCCACGTATAGTAGGGATATGTGGAATGGGAGGTATAGGAAAGACTACTATTGCCAAGGCTGTCTATCACCAAATTCGTACTCAGTTTGTTGGTAGTTGCTACATTCCGAATGTCAGAGAAGCTGTTGAGAGGCATGGCTTGGAGTCATTGCAAAAATTTCTTCTTGTTGATATCCGCTCGGTCTTAGGCAGTGAGATAAAAATAAAAAATATTGATTTGGCTGGGTCAATAAGGAACGCTGTTGGGAATAAAAGGGTTCTTGTAGTCCTGGATGATGTAAACAATTCAAAACAGCTGGATGCCCTTGTTGGAACACTTGATTGGTTTGGTCGAGGAAGCAGAATTATAATAACGACCAGAAACAGTCATTTACTTGCCAGATATGGTCCAAGAGGTCATGTCTACAATGTTGAGGGACTAAATGACGAGGAAGCTTTTAAGCTATTTTGTTGTAAAGCATTCCCGAACAACCAGCCAACGCCAGGTTTTGAGGATCTCATAAAAAGTGCAGTTGATTACGCCAAAGGAGTTCCATTGGCTCTTGAAGTTTTGGGTTGTTTTCTAACTGGCAAAGAGGTAAACGTATGGCAGAGTGCAATCCGTAGATTGAGACAAGAGCCTAATCCAGATATTCAGAAAGTGCTCAAATTAAGCTATGACGGATTGGGGCGTGAGGATAAGAAAATTTTCCTCGACATTGCCTGCTTCTTTAAACAGTATAGCATGGAGTACTCCACAGTTGTGAACATGCTGGATGCTTGTGGTTTCCAAGCGGATATTGGAATAAGTCTTCTTGAAGATAAGGCACTTGTAACGATAAGAGGCTATATGATAGATATGCATGATCTGATACAAGAAATGGGATGGCATATCGTTAAAGAAGAATCCCCAGATGAGCCCGGTGGAAGAAGCAGGTTGTGGAAGTACGAAGACATCTACCACACACTCACAAAAAAAACCGTAAGTGCAAGTGCTCTCATTTGAGAATGTATTGAATTTGTCAATTATCTTCTTATCTAAGAGCCTAGGTTTGTCCAGTGAGGGGTATCTTTATTTTTTATTTTTTTGTTTTTACTCTCAACAATATCTTCTCATCCGTTCTTGGTCAGACTTCATTATGTAATTGGACCAACAAAATCTTTGCCTGTTAAATTATGAATCATCATGTCATCACAAAACTTAAACTAGTACATAGAAATATATATCTTGAACTTGTATAATATTATTTTTTGCTCCGATAAAAATGGAACATATTTAAATAGATTATTTTGCACGACATTCACTTTGTTTGTTTAAGGATGAAAGCTGCGTTTCCCTTTCCTTAAGATTCGGTTTCTTATTTTTACCGCTTGTTTGTTAGGGGACAGAAGCAGTGGAGACCATAGTTTTAGATTCTCGTGAAATAAAAGAGATATCCTTGAGTCCTGATGCGTTTTCAAATATGAGCAAATTGCGACTGCTCAAGCTTAGTAATGTTCAGCTTCTTAATGGTCTCGACTACCTCTCCAATGATTTACGCCTTCTTGATTGGCATGGATATCCTTTGAAAGACCTGCCATCAAATTTTCAACGGGATTGCCTTGTCACAGTAAACCTGTCGCATAGCTGCTTGGAACTTTGGAATGGAAGAATGGTATGAGTAAAATAAATCATATTGCTTTTTTTTTTTTTTTTACTATATATGCTTGCAGAATTGAAATCTTATTTATCCTAAAAAACTGTGTCTATTGATATCAATGACAGTGCCTAGACAAATTGAAATACGTTGACCTCAATTATTCACCATGCATAATTAAGAATATAGATTTTACACAGGGAACAAATCTTAAGGAATTGATTCTTGAAGGTTGTACAAACTTGGTTGAGATCTCATCCATTGAAACCCTTAAAGGGCTTATGGTCTTAAATTTGAGCGGCTGGAAAAATCTTAAGGTTCTTCCAAGTGGCATTTGTGGGTTGAAACTTCTTACAAGGTTGGATGTTTCTGGCTGCTCAAAACTTAGCAAGTTGCCCAAGAACTTAGGAGAATTGAAGGGATTGAAAGATATTGGTCTGAGGGATTGCAAAGAACTTACAAGTCTTCCAAGTGGCATTTGTGGGTTGAAATTTCTTACAGCGTTGGATGTTTCTGGCTGCTCAAAACTTAGCAAGTTGCCCGAGAACCTAGGAGGATTAGAGAGATTGAACTATCTTTGGGCTGATTATACCGCTATTAAGCAACTACCATCCTCGATTACGCACCTGAAGGAGCTTAAACTGTTCACATTTAAGGGATGCAAGGGACCACTGTTCTCATCATTTTTTATTCAGAAAGAACCCATGGGTTTTGAGCTACCTGCTCTATCAGGCTTTCGCTCTTTGTGGATGCTAGATCTCAGTGATTGCAACTTCTCAGAAGGATTTCTCCCAGATGACCTAGGCTCCTTATCCTCGTTGTATTCTTTAGACCTTAGTGGTACCAACATTATTAATTTGCCAACAAGCATCAGAGATCTTTACGTGCTTCAAGATCTTGATTTGAGGAATTGCAAAAAGCTTAAAACGTTGCCCTATTATCTCCCGACAGAAGTCGAGATTTTTGCAAGTGGATGCACATCATTAGAAACATTGCCGTATCCGGCTATATTCCCCGCTATTCTGAAGCTTCATGGCTCTCTCACTAATTGTCATACACTAATAAAGAATAGGCCCAGCCTCTTCCTTGAACTTCTCAGAAATATTCTTAAGAAGATGGTCCATCTCTCTCTCTCTCTCTCTCTCTCTCTCTCTCTCTCTAATGTCTTTATTTGTTGTAACAGAATTTACAGAGTTTTGTTGATTTTCTCTCTCATGTCTTTATTTGTTGTAACAGAATTTACAGAGTTTTGTTAATTCTCTCTCTCTCTCTCTCTCTAATGAAATTACAGAGTTATGTTGATCTGGAAGAAAGCTATATTGTTGTTCCTGGAAGAGAGATTTCAAAGTATTTCAGGTATCAAAATAATAAGGGGCATTATGTTGGAATCGAGCTGATGCCAGATTGGTATGAAAGGCTCAGGGGTATTTTTGTATGTGCTGTTTTTGAAGCAACGGCTCCTTCAATTGATGTCGAACGCTATGCGGAATGTTACATAATGTGGAATGATGATGTCGTCTATTCCACGGGAATCTACATTGGCAGCGTCCAATTTGAGTCCGATCACTTATTTTTGCATTACATTCCATCTAAACCAACCTTTCGAGGAGATGATTGGGTGGGTGAAATTAGGAGGAGGGCGGAGGAGGTGAATGATTTGAAAAAGAATGAGATCATCTTTTATTTTAGAAGTAGTCCTGAAATAGTTGACATGGTTGCCCCAGTGAAATGCGCTGTAGATATGGTATATGAAAAATCATCGCCAGATCATCCAAATCCTAAGAGATTCAGAGACGTCCAATGGAGGGAGACTGAGCTATTAGAAACTTCAATTCAAAATTTCCTAAATTCAAAACCCGATTGGTGGCGCCACAATTGTTGTATTGATATCAATTGGCCCGACGAATGATAGGCTGGAATTTGAATTTATGATGCCATTATGGCTCTTGTGAATTTGTGAGTTATATAGATGAGTGTTGTTATGACATTTGTTAATTTATATTTAATACTATTTGTTTTTAGATAAAATACAATAATTATACAATCTTTTTGACATTTTAAATTATTAATATTAAACTCCATAAAATAAATTAAACAATCAAACTATCATTATCAAATATAAAATAAATAAATTTTTTATTTAATTATAATATAATTCATATTGTCCTAAAAAAATATTTATTATTTCTTAAAAATATTTGATATATATATATATATATAAATAGAGAAAGATGATGAATATCAAAGTAGATAGTTGAATAGTTGAAGTCAAGTGCAATACAGATAATAGTGCAAATGTGAGGCAACGAGAGAGCATTCGTGTACCAGTCCAAATGCAAGTGGGCCTATTGCTTTTTGAACCGTTCTCACGCCCTCATGCTTTGGATTTTAAACGTTTTTTGCGTTTTTGTTTTTCAATTTGGGCCTATTGCATTTTTGTGTTTTTGCAGTTCGACGTAACGCCTACGTCTGTATCTATATTTTTGTTTTTGTAGTTTGGCATAATGTTTACATCCGCAATTAAATATCCATATTTTTATTTTCGTGGCTCGGTGTTACACCTATATATGTTCGCATATGTTTGGGGTGAGTCATTTGTCTGTTGATATTATTGACCCTTGAACATTTAATGTATAAATATTTTTGTTAGTATGTATATTGTTATTAATTTATTTCAAAAAGAAGATATATTAGATGTTTTAATTAGAAAGTCATGAAAAAAGCTCATCACTTGTCAAAAAAAAAAAAAAAAACAATAAAAACCAGGGCATAAGAATCAACACAAAAAAAATAAAATAAAAATGGAGAGGGCCAATATCAAACCTGCAAACAAAAAATATTAAAAATTTTTGATCAATTTAATTATTTTAATTTTTATATTTCAAATCAAACCAAAACAATTAAAATTGTTAAATTTGATTACCTAACCAAATTAATTTTTAGTTGAAATTGAACTAAACCAATGAATTCAATCTATTCGATTCAATTATTTCATTTAGATCAAACTTTTATACACCCTTATCCATAGTCTAAACTTTTATACACCCTTATCCATAGTCATTTTATGGTCTAGAAGTACAGAAAAATATGCCTTGCAATCATTTTAACATAATGTTATAATTATATTAAATAATTTTTTAAATCTATTATCCTCCCTCTCATGTTCACTGAAGTCATTGACTACTTTTGTGAAGCTTTATTTGGTATGACTTATGGTGAAGTTTGAACCTAAAAATATAAATATTTTTATTAGTCAGTATAAAAGAAAATTTTAAAATAATTAGTTTATTAATGTGAGAAACTACAATTTTAAAAAAAAGTCAGAAGTCAAAAAGCTCAAATAAAAAGTTTTATCAAAAGTATGAAAAATAGGCTGAATTTCTCACTAAAAAGATAGTTTATAAAATCTTGTCTCATTAATCAAATTTCATAAGAATATATTTTCATCAGTTTATTTATAGGAATAATACTATTTCATATTTTTTTGTACAAAAAATAATTATAATTACTTGACAATTACAATATATTTTTTTAAATTATACAAAATTTTAATAATTAAGCATCTTCCTTTCTAATATATTGCACTAATAAGCAATACCATTATATGTTGAATAATAAAATTTAAATTATTACATATGAGATTTGACTTTGCTCGATTAGTCTCGCTGATTGAATTGAAAATCAGTTAATTAATTAATTTGATGTATAGTGAAAAATTAATCGAAAAAGATCAAGTATTAATCCAATTAGTTAACACCGTTAAATCCCACCATTATTTAAGTGACGTGAAAGCTCATGCGGCATTTTTAGAATGACATGACTGCCATGTTATCCTGCCATCCCTCTTTTTTCTTTGTCTTTCTTTTATTGGGTATCGAAATATCATTGTAATAAATACAACAGGTTTTATGCTAAATTGCACAGCATCATAACCACTCTCTTTTCTTTTTTTTCTCATATTTTCCTCATCTTTTGAGCATTGACACGGTACTTTCCAAAACATGATTGGTTAAAAGCAAAAAGTTCCCAAACCTTCGCCACTAATGGAGTTCTAAAATTGTTGACACTAGTGGGGTTCAAATCAATTGATTCACCTCTCGTATAAATTCCACAAAATTGGTTTCACCAATAAATTAAAACTCGTGTTAGCTACTTGTAGTTTTTCTCCATTTGTCTCCTCAATAGTGCCTAATAATCAAATTTTGTTATCGACATTATCTACTATTATTTTTTTTTTATCATATTTTTTCTTATACGACCAACCACCAATTGGCTTCTTAGCCTAATTTTTTATTGATTAGCTTTACTCAATCAAAACGAACCAAGAAAAAAAGGAAAACGAAATTGATAACTGAAACAAACATCTAAATATATATTTTTGCTTAATTTTGAAATTAAAAAACAAAACCCTTCTTACAAAACAATCATTAAGAATTTTTTTTTGTAATTTTTGGAACCTATTTAAATTTTAAAGCACAAGTTGCTAGTTTAATAGGATTATATTATATTAATTAGCAACCATTATAATAATTATTCCTTTTATAAAATTTTGTAATTAATTACATTTATTAAGAACTTATTAAAATTTATATTCCATACATTAACCAAGAGTTAAAAATAAAAAAGAAAGGGAACGCTAACTATTGTACATTATATCTTCAGATAAAATATATTTATTACACAACATTTTTAATATTTAAATGCTTTTGATAATTGGTAATAAACACTTTAAAAACAAATATATTATCACAAATCAACGAGATTTAGAAACTAAAATAATGTTCAATAAGTTGAAATAGACGTATTTTTCTGTTGACAAGATGTATTTGTTATATTTTATTTTTAATCTAATAACACTTCTATCGATCAAAGATAAATCTATCATGTTTTACAATATCTTAGTGTTAATACCTGTAAAATAATCCACAACCAAATTACGGTAGTACCAAGATCCACATCCGAACAAAATCAAAGAAAAGAAAATACACACAACGCAAACAGAAAAATAAACACAACATTTACATGTTCGGATGAAAATGATCCTACTCACGAATCTATAAGAATCAAAGAAAACCACTTACAGTATCGATAATCAGCGAATAACTGAGTACAAGAGCTTCAAAGAAACAAACTATTTACAACACTCACAACACTTTCATTCCTCTCTCGCACAACATAGTGATTTCACAATGAAAGAGGCGATATAAGAAGCTAGGGTTTCTCTCTTACCCGATTGCTTCCTTTCTTTTCTGTTCTTTCTATTCATGTGCAAAAGTGTTTGATTGAAATGCCGAGGCAGACTTATATACAAAGGGAGGAAATGACGACAACTGATCGATGGAGGGTTTTCAAGATGATGATCAATGGCTTAAAATAACCGGCCACTTAACATAAAATATATAAACCAAATGCAACATGAAATGCAAATGAAATGAAATCCAAATGTATATAAAATATATCAATCTATTTTGAATGATAAATCAACACTTAGCATCCGAAATATGCGTGTTGTTTTAAACACATATTAATTATTTGATAACATGTATTAATTATATCTTAATTATTGAGATTGGCATGCTCAAAAACTAAAAAAGTAACCGTATTATGTATGTGTAAATGAGAAAATAATTATATCTTATTTTATTTTGACTTAAAGATGATAGAATAAAGTTAATAAATAACTTTTCGAGTGATTACGACTAACATTCCTCAGTTTTTGCCTTATTTAAAGAGTCATTTCATTGAGCTAATTAAAGGGTGCACAAGTTAAGGTTAGATTCGCCCTTCGTTCTAACTTTTCCTATACTATTACATGGATGGCACCAAAACGTCATCTATACGTTCGACTTCTACTTAGTCTAACACAACTAATCTGTGAATTATTTTCAGTCAATGCGCTACGGCAATTGATGGGCTTTCAGCACACTTGTGTATGCTATTTCCATTAATGTTCTATTGAACTTATGGAGGTGATACCTTTTTAACTCAAAACCAGTTGATTTAATTGGATGGGAACTATATTTTGTAGCATATTTCACCTGCGAGTTAAATGAAAGTTAAGGAGGTGAGCATAAGTTCCTAAAAGCTCATGGGAAATAATAAAAAAAAAAAAAAAAATCTTTGGAGTCTTATTATTGTCGTTTGTTTGTAGATTCCTTGTGTGTTTTTTTCATGCTCTGTAGCAATTGAATGAATATGAGAAACATATTATTCTAAAAAGAACCTTTACGTATCAAGTCTTAATGGGTTGATTATATGAATTTTAGCTCACTAATAAGAGTGTCATTAAGTTTTTCTCGGCATTCCTCAACCTTTTTGGCTAAAGACATGTGCCATTCCATCAATTCTCTTTGTGGGAGCCTTTATCAGTACTCTTCTCACATGACAACAACATGTCAATCTTTAATCCCACTATTGCTTGGTTGACTACATAAATTCTAGCTCGACCCCACAATTTGAGCAGATGATGTAAATTAGGGAACTACAGCAACTAAGGTTCGAATATCAGCACACTACAAATATGAGGATAGAAAATCTTTTTTCATATTCGTCCTGACCATTAGACTATGCCGCTAAGGGCCTGTATAAGTTGTTTTTGTTCATATTTATATGTGTACTCGTGGTCTTTAGATGGCTGCTAATAATGCCACCAATCATGAATTAATGTGCTGGATTCATGACAGTGCATAATCTAATGCTGGCCTTTATACCCTAACGTTATTCAATGGTTAATGTAACCAACTCATCTTGTGGGATGGGAATTGTTTGGAAGTTATAAAGAAAATCTAGAAGGGGCGAAAGACCTCTAGTTCTCTCTCATGGCTATGCTTTTCTTGATCAATTTTGCATTCCTTTATCCTCTCTCTTTTTATAATTAAGAGTATTTGATGTTTGATCAATGCCAAAGTTTAATGAATTACATCCCTAAAAAATGAAATCTCAATTTTAAATATTTCTGTAACTTTCATAAACTTAACTATATCTTAACATCTAGCATGATGAATATGAAAGCTATTGAACAATTCTTACTCATAGAATGTGGACAGACATGAATGCTAGGGTCTATTGAGCAGTTCTTTTTGACTTTCAAAAGTTATTATAAAATTTGTTGCATAATGTGTAACGAATTGAATTTTTGAGAAAAAAAAAATGATAACTAATATACGTATTTAAGATGATCTGCTGATGACTTATTGAAAAATTATGGAATATCTTGGCTGTAGGATAAGCTGGAAATTGGATAGTTAATTAGAATAAAATTAAATATTTTGCTAAAATACACCAAGGGTGGTGGCAGCCAAGCGGTTGTGCGTGCAAGTGGTAGGAAAGAGGACAACTAATCGAACCTTGATGGGTGCACAAAAATGACAGCTTAAGATTAATGGTTGCAGCTCATATATATAATATAAATGATGAGGCTTGCCGATCAGCTGGTTGCTCCGCCCGCAAGCGCACATAGGGGAGCAGGTGCATGGCTAGATTTTTGGAAGAAAGCTGGAATTTTCCAGCAAAGAGGCCCCAAAACGGCGCCGTTTTGAAGGCTGGAGGCGGTGCTGCTGGCTGCCCCACCTTTTTGCTGAATTTAAGCCTCGATTTGGAAGGCAATTGGGCAGGAGAAGAAGAAGGCGCGCCCCGGAGAGGGGGGAGATCTCGATGGAAAAATTCAGTTTAATTGGAGTTTAAAGATACCGGGTAAGTGGAAAAAATATATTAAAAATTTCTTATGGTTAGAATTTAATTTTAGTAAGTGATTTTACTAATTTTGGTAAAAATTATATTGTTTTGTAGCGTGTATTAATTTAACGACTTATGAGTAGGAAAATACTGAAATCCACTATTTAAAGGCAAGTTCTTTATTTCCTTTGTAAGTTTCCTTCATTTTACGAATTTCATTTATTCCCTTAATCCAATTCGATTACGAGTATTATTTATTTGAATTATAGATTTCTTTAGTATAAATTAAATTAAATTAAATAAGAGATTTTCATAAATTTTATTTGTTAAATGCTTATAGGGTATTGTACTGCCCCTATTTCCTTGAGAATAATGTTGAACTAATTTGAGATTAGGTTCCTAAAGGTTGGGGTACAGTTGTGAGTCCCTCAAGTGTGAGCAGTCGTGTCAAGAGATAGGAGTTGTCGAGCGATGAGCCAAGTGTCAACTGTTTAGCGACAATGGAGCAGACCGACGACCATCTCGAAAAAGGTTGTCGACTGGTTGCTCTTAGTCACGGGCTGTCGACCGGTGCCTAATCATTGTCGACCGAGTCTGCCATTATGTAACATATTGCATGGCATCGTAGTACATGGAATTGGGTTGCACCATTGGGGAAAACATAAGTTATGTATGCTTGGTCACGTACATTTTAGAATGTCTATGTGCACAAGCATTGCATTAGATATGTATTCCTAGGTAAGCGAAGCATGGCTTGATGCTTGACTTATGAGAGCCAATGTATCACGTTAATATTTACTACGCCATTGCATTTATTATTTGTTGGATTACATGGTTCCGTTATGATGTGGTATGGAGTTGACCCTCAATAGCTATGGGTGGAGTTGGGCTCCAGATAATTATGACTCGGGAACTCCGGCATATGGGATTATGTTGTGAGGGTCTCAAGCTCATGCGGATTATATTGTGAGGGCCTTAGGTTCACGTGGATCATATTGTGAAGGCCTCAGGTCCTTGTGGAATATGTTGTGAGGGCCTCGAGTTAGTGTGGATTATGCCAGCCAGTTTGTGGATGCGACAGATTTTTATACTGAGACTTGGGTGACAAGTTGTGCATTTTTTATGTAGATCCGAAGGACCAATACGTGCATTGGTATATTTCTATTGAGAATTGGATACTTTGATGCATGGCTTGATGTGACATTATCATTTGCAGCATTACATTTTGTGGGGCATATTCTGGGTAAGGGATTTATCCCCAGTCTTATCATTATTTCTCCTAATATGCTTGTTGAGTCTTGTGACTCACCTTATTTCTAACATCATTTCAGGTGTGGGAGTTGATGTCGATGGTGGATCATTTGGCATGTCGTTCTCTAGGTGTAGGGCAATCCTGACCGAAAAGATCTTTGGGTGTGAAATGTGGTTAGGGGCTCAAATATTGTGGTTGTTATATTTAATTGATTGGTGGTTTTTTATGTAAAAAAATGCCCCTAAAATGTGCATTTATAATTAATTTATTTCCATTATTGTATAATTGTGGGGCAAAATTTCAGCTAAAATAATTGAGTTATTAGTATTTGTAAATAAAATGTGAGGGGCAAAATTTCAGCTAAAGTAATTGAGTTATTAGCATTTGTAAATAAAATGTGAGGGAATTTTGGGTTGTTATACAATGATAGTGTATGACTTTAGCATTGAGATTGATCAGATAGTCAGGCTAAACATATTTTAATCAACTATATTTTTACAGTTATCTATTGTCCAACGAAGTCTGTAAATGATTGGTCACAACGAATTGTTATAGCAAATGTCACTACAAAAAATGCAGTGGGGAGGGGGAGCTACTGATTTGTTAGGAGTTATAAGAAAAAAATGAAATTCATTAAGGCACTCAAGTCCTAGTTGCCCCACAATATTTGGTTTGTGTTTTTCTTTTTGTCTTTTCTTGTTTTAATTTGGCTGTTTGTTTTTTTCCTTTTCTTATGTTTATTTTATTTTTATTTTTTTGTAAATGGCTTTGTCTCATTCGACTGTAATCAATTGATTTCTTTTTTTTTTTGGAAAAGATAATATTTGGAATAATGTGAAATTGGTAACTGATAAATGAATAGTTTGAAGTTGCAAAAGGGATAGAGGGAGAGGAAGAAAGATGGGGAAAGTGAGAAGAGCAGTAGAGGAGTCCATTAAAAGTATTTGCAAAGTTGCACTGCGTCATTAGACTGAGGAAGCAATATAACTGCTATTTAATATAATATTTTTGGATTCTGCTGTGGCAAATTATCAAGCGTGACTTGAAAACTATGTACCTAAAATGAGCACAAGTTTATGCTAAATGAAGTTTGGGTCTTTCTTAATCGTTTTAAGCAGCAACTCTTACCTGATATTGATTCTTTTCTATTACTGCATACAGTTTCTTTCTTAACTTACCACTTTTTGTACATGAGATGTGATTCTATGGCTAGTACAGAAATGATAGAGCAGTTTGCATTTGGTAAACCCATTAAAATTTGTCCACAATGAAAGGTAGAGGTAGGAAAGATCCAGTTCAATGTGATGTGGAGCACTTATAGAAATCAAGCCTAAGCGCAAACCCATGTAGTCAGCTCTGTTTATAGAACTTCAGAACTAGCGACTGAAACAAAGTTGTATACTGAAATAGCTTCAGATTGAACTCTAAAATCAATTTGAAAATGGCCAAATCACTAAAGCAACATTATCACCAAAAAGGAAAACCAACATATATATAGTGCATTCAGTGAAAAACCGTGCAACACCAAAACTAGTTAGCTAGAAAAATCTTTGGACCTACCCAAGGTTGGCCGTGGGCATACGCTGTCTAGGTAGTTTGCCTTGGACCCCCCTCACCAACTATTTTTAATTTTTTTTTTTTTTGGATAATTTTAGGGAGGTTCATAAATTATTATTTAAATTATTTATTAATTATCATAATTTAAATTATTTTATCAGTTATTATAATCTTAAATTATTTTATTTTTATCAATCAAATAATTATTAATATTATCTTCATAAATTATTTTATTTTTTATTTAACAACAAAATGTTTCAAAAAAAAAAAATCATAAATAGTGGCGAAAGATGCTCCGCCTCTTTCCCTTGACCAAATCCCCAAATCTCTAATCTCCAAAATCCAAACCCCCGTTGTTTTTATCTCCCTCTTACATACGATTCTCTTCGTCGTCTCTAGCTAGCCTGTAACGACTCGTGAGTGGGTCTAGAGTTTTTCTTGAATTATGATTTTCTATGTGTGATAAATTAGCCTCAAGAATTAGATGCTATAAATATTGGGAAGTGCTTAATTTAAGGGATTGGGCTTTTAAAGAAAACTTAGGTTGAAACCATTTGTTTTGGGTTGTGTTTTATTTAAGAATGAGGTTGAGAAGCCCTTGGGCCTAAGAATATATATTGGGGCCATTGTGTTGGGCTAATGAAATGGGCATTGGGCCCATAAGCATAAAGTTTTGTGTATTTTAATTAATCAAAATGAATGAATTATGAAAAGTCTAATGGGGGCTTGATGTTGTTCATTGTTTGTGTAAAGAAGAGAGGCAAAGTGGTAATTTGGCCAAGGGAGTGGTTGGAAAGCTGATGGGCGGTCATCCCTCCCCCATGCTTCTTTCTTTTCCATGTCTCTTCTCTCTTTCCTTCTCTCCTCTCCCGATCGGCCATTTTCTTCTTCTTCTTCTTCTTCTTCTTCTTCTTCTTCCATTTTCAATCTCCATTAAAGCTTCAAAGGTGGAAGTTGCAGCTGGTTGTTCTTTTCTTTGGACCGAGCAGCATTAAGGTAAGTTCTTCTTGCATTTCTCTTTAGTAATGCAAGTTTCTACTCTATTTCTTTTACATGGCAAGTTCTCTTTCCTCCTTGTTTCGTTTTGGAGGCAAGTTCTCGTTCTAAAGGAAATTTCTTGTTCCTTCTATGTTGTTTCATTGCAAGTTCATGTTGATTCTCCTTGTTAATGCAAGCTTGAGTTCTTTTTTCTCTTGGGTTAAGTTGGTTTCCTTCTTGGTTTCCTTGGTCTTCGAATCTTCTATTTTCTTAGAAGATCTAATCATGAACCTATATTGATTGGTGAATTTTTTTCTCATTTCTTCAAACCTTGGTGTTTTATCATTGATGGGTCTTTTTGAGAGTTGTCATTAGGATCTAGCTCACCCTAAAGTCTCAAAGGAATGACACTTGATTGATTAGGAATGTTAGAGAAGCAAGGTTTGGTGTATCTTGCTTGGGATGTTGAGTTTTGTGGGTTATCGTTGTTATTTTTAAGTTTCAGACCTCTGTTAGTCAACCAAGTATTCCTATCGGTCGACCAAGTATATGTTTTGTTCTCTGTTAGTCGATCAAGTATTTCAATCGGTCGACCAAGTGTTTTAGTTGGTCAACCAAGTGGGTAATTTAGCTTTTGTTAGTCGACCAAGTGTTTCAGCCGGTCGACTAAGTGTTTTAGTCGATTGACCAAGTGGGCTGTTAGTCAACCAAGTGTTTCAGTCGGTTGACCAAATGGGTAATTTGGCTTCTGTTAGTCGACTAAGTGTTTTTACTTGGTCAACCAAGTCCCTATTTAGTCGACTAAATCTTCTTCATCGATTGACTAAGTCCCTAGTCGGTTGACTAACTCTTTCATTCGGTCAACCAACAGAATACATCGATTCTTTCTTTTTGGTCCGATTCTTTTCTAATGCTTGTAATTCTTCCCCAAAGCTATTGTGATGTTTTAATTGGCTTCAAAAATCATCTCGTGGATATGTAAGTGTTCCAAAAATGGGGAAGTTAATTAATGGTGGGAATTAAAAATGAAAATCATGAGTTTTTAATGGTGAATTCATGTAATCAACTTGTTTGACCTTGAGAAATAGTCTGAAAATGAATCCCAACAAATAATGCTAAATCACGTGGTGAAAATATCATTAGCTCATGTGAGGATATAATCTTGAAATGTCTAAGTGTGCATGATGATCATGATAAGAACATTTCTAATAATGAAGCATGTCGATATGTTTACTTGAAAACCTTCATGAGCACTCAACGAATAATGCCAAATCATGTGATGAAAATATCATTGGTTCATGTGAGGATATAATCTTGAAATGTCTAAGTGCGCATGATGATTATGAGGAGAACATTGCTAATAATGTAGCATGTTTGATATGTTTACTTGAAACCTACATGAGCATTATATGATATTATTATTTGTGCACTTATAATTTTGCGTGGCGACTATGTACTGCGGGGTGAGAAAAGGATATTCTAAAGAGCGCCTGATGCGGGTTAGGTGGCCATAAACCTGGTAGGCGATGCTCAAGCCAAATGAATGGCTAAATGATTTTTATATGTATATGTATGCATGCATGTGAATGAAAGACCTTGAGGGCTGATGTGCTGTATAGAAATTATATATTCATGATGCATGAAATGCATAATGACAATGGCATAGGAATGATCATAATGATTGAGAAATGAAATGATGCATGAAATGCATAATGACAATGGCATAGGAATGATCATAATGATTGAGAAATGGAATGATGCATGAAATGCATAATGACAATGGCATGGGATTGATCATAATGATTGAGAAATGAAATGACACATGAAATGCATAATGACAATGGCATGGGAATGATAATAGTGGTGGGATCTAATGGGAAATGCTACTCGTACTTGGGAAGTCGGGTCTATTCCACTTTGGTTTATCCATGCCTTGACTCTATTGCTTTATTTGTTGTAATATATAATTGCTGAGCCTTGTAGCTCACCTTGTTTATTCATGTCATTCCAAGTAAGAAAAAGTTATTGCTTAGGGCAAGTCCAATGAGGCTAGAGCCCGGGTTTAGTTGTGTACAGGGATGTCCCAGGGTCAAGATCCATGGGTGTAATGTTGAGGGCAGGAGATAGAGGGTTCGATTTGTTGTTAGAACCTTAGTACCCCTTTTATTTGAAAAATGTATGGGCGTTAAACCCAAGATGATAATGTAAAGGGTGTGTAATATTTTTTTTGAGCTCCTATTGATAGTGAGCAAATGTGGAGATGTTTATTTTGGCTCTTGATGATCAGTGAGCAAGTAAAAAAAAAAATTGGTGGTAAATCTGAGTTATTATTTCTCTGCCCATTTTGTGACGATCTCCTTTCGGATTTCCTATGCTAGCGGGATTATCTGGGAGAGGGCCGCTACACAGCCGATCGTCACTGCTCGCTAGTCACTGTTAGCAAAATGCCACTGTTCTATTTAGGTATGTACTACTCTCCATTCTACTATTCGAGCTTGAAAATTCTGTTTGCCTTTTCTTTCTTCTAATTCTAAATTTTACAACTAAAAAAGGGGAAATGGGGGACATACAAAATTATTTTAATGAGGAAACAAGTACACACTAAGTTCTCAAAAATTTTGGTAGTGGTGGCTTGGGGTTGTTTTGTGGGCGATGAGAAATTCTGGAAAGTGTAATTAATTTCTTCTATTTTTCACGATTGTGTTCTTCTGTTAATTTGTTTTGCAGATTTCAATTCAAATATCAAATTTAACCAAGTTCTATTGTTCCTTAATTACATTTAAATTTTTTTATTGATTTTCATATTTGAATTGATTTATTATGTCTATTATAAAATATTTGTTGATTTTTCATCTAAAAATACTAGAAAAGTAAATTTAAAATAAAATATTATAAATTTTAAACTATTATTGTGGTAACTTTAAATGTTTTTATATAATAAAATGTTTTTATTCATATTCATTACATATAATTTTATTTTTAAATGTAAAGAGCCCCATATATAGTTTCACTTAGTACCCTTAAAATCTTAGGACTAGGCCTGACCTACTGATTGTGTCTAACAGTTTTTTCAAACAATATTTTCGGTATGTGAAGAGTAAACTAGTATGAAACTAAACTCTAGTGAAACAATTTCAATGTTAGCTTAGGATGGATGATATAAAATTTTGAAGTATCAAGCATGAAAAAAAAAAGGGCCCAAGTATTACAAAAGCAAATTGTACCAGTCAATACTCCGTGTCATAGACTGTCATCTAATTCAATAAAATTTTATTGTTTTCGAATAGAAGAATGAGAGTGATCT
This sequence comes from Diospyros kaki, assembly GCA_036245055.1. Taxonomy (NCBI): domain Eukaryota; kingdom Viridiplantae; phylum Streptophyta; class Magnoliopsida; order Ericales; family Ebenaceae; genus Diospyros; species Diospyros kaki. The sequence continues at coordinate 42,215,132 of BSEG01000016.1, forward strand.
ACCGAACTTTGCATAAATAACAGAGTCCAACTACTGAAGAGATGAAAGGACAAAATGGCCAACATGAAATACCATTCACTCAACAAATAGCATCTCAATGTAAAAAACAGTTCAACCTGATGGAACCATATAGATTCAAAATCTGAAAGTACATGTTGATTGTAATATGAAGCAAGGTAGCATATTTTGTTGACCAATACAACAACAATCACAAACCTTAAATCTCATTATTTTGCTAACCAATCTGGGAAAACAAAAATTCAAGTTGGTAATTAAGCATTTTATTCTATTTTTTACTTAGCAGAGTTGAAGACTCTTGAAAAGATATCCCCTAGGCTAAACTTCATGATCATAGAATCTCCATATTGAAATTCTGTAATTCCCATAAAACTGGATAATGGTTACGTAACAACAAATCTAGAACAAATACCTACCTCTTTCTGGGGTTCAATTCAAGAGGCTAAATTTGAATCTAGCCACTGAAATTCAAATGGGATTTTATGACCATTGATGATTTTATGCTGTTTTCTTGGGTATAACAATCTAGTATTTTGTTTACTTCAAACATTTATCTTCTCTGTCTGATCATCTAAATCATTTGTGACTATTAATGTGGCAATAAACTATTTTTATTTTTTCCTTTGTCAATAATATGATAGTATTCTGCAACTACCACTTCTTTTGTGCTTCATAATTTGTATTGAGCAAAAGCAACTCAAGAGATGTGAAGGATTTGAGCTGCACTTCTGTATATTTTTCAGGGTGGAAAGTCTGGGGAAAAATGAAAGTAGATAATCTCCTCATTCTTATACTGTCGGAGGCAGCGTGTGGGGAGCCTAGATTAAACACTAACATAGCACCACAGGATAGAGAATCCATTTAAACAAATTGTTAGAATTGTAAATAATACTTAAGAAGAAAAAATCTTGACATTACACTCAACAAAACATTTTGCAACTTGTAATTCCTGCAAGGCCATTAACTTTGCATGATTTTCCCATGTTTTCCAGCTATAGATCTGAATTAGTGAAACTGCTTAAGAATTTCGTATGAAGCAAATGATTCATGGCCCTGGACAGATGGTAAAGATTGAAGCTGCTATGTGAAGCTAGTAATACATGACAAATGAATTCTTTAGCCCGATGCAATTAATTTGTAATTTCATTAAAAATTATCAATAACCTTCCTGGCAATTAAGGAGGAAGAATAATAGGAAAAGAACTGGTTGCCAAAACATTTTGAGTACTTCCATAGAAAGAAGTGGTCCTACACTCCTACTATTGCAATACAGGAAAAATTCATGCGCTTTGTTGTCTGGGTTGTTCATCGACTATAATGTTCCTAGTTTTATTTGCATTAATAAAATTATATCTTCTTTCAAACTTTGTCTTTATAGCCATTGATTTTTCCCACTAAATTTATTCATCTATGGCAAAGAGTTGCCTCTATTTCTTATGCCTCCTGGGAAATTTAGAACAAAACATTAGTTTTTAGAGTTTTTAACTATAGAACATTTTAAAGTGTTTAACTGCAGAATATGCATAATAACACTAGAGCAAAATATCAGCACACTTCTAGGAATTTGAATTTGAAAAAATACAAAAGAACCAGAGCCTATAATATAATAATTGTTAATAATATTTTCATATAACCTGAATACTGGCACCATTATATTTATATATTAATTTCATGTGTTTACATTATTTTATTTTTTTAATGTTAGTAATTGCTAATAATATATTGATATAATTTGAACACTAACACTATTATACTTATATATCAATTTCAGAATCAACGATTCGACCAGTGAACTATAGTGGCCAACCCAGTAATCCATTACACCAGCTTGTTCGATGATTGTTCCAATTTTAATAACAATTCTCCAAACACTATATAATCTAATATCTTGCTCTACAATTTGTGATTATTTACTACAAAATATACATATTTACATGTCATAACACCATAATATCATAGTTAAATTGCTATCCTAGCCCCAGAAAAGCTATTAGCCATGGTAATATAATGAAGAAGCTAAATTGAATGAGACAGGTAATCAGAGTAATTTTGAAAATAAGGTCATTTGAAATATACTTGCAAGAAACTACCTCGTGATAGAAGTTGCTCTGCATGTTCAGTTGCTCGTGAAAAACTGAATAATTCAGATAATTAGAACTTAGATAAACAGGCTTCCTTATGTCAGTTTGTAAAGATGAGAAGAATTGGTTGCTCAAGGTTGATGATTTAACACATATCTTGGTCACAAAAATGATCCAATGACTTATCAACAATGATAACAGGCCAAAAATTATAAGCTTTGTTCAAAGAGAATCAACCAAAAACTCAAACCAAAAAGGAATAAGGAATCAAAAACATAAAACTAAATAAACTTATCTTAGAATCCAAATGCCTGACCTTCCTTGATCTTCTCTAAAGTAGCAAGAAGAGCCATCCTCTTAGTCCTACCTAACCACTATTACACAAAGGAATGCAAAGAGATTAAAACAAATAGTAATGCAATACACACAAAAAAAACAAATTATAGATAAATTTGATAAAGAATTTCACGACTCTGTCACATTCCTTTTATTTGGAAGTAAAAGAAAATTGTGACAGAAACCCATTTTTCAGATTACATGACAAATAAGGTATTCTTGTCCATTTTTGTACAAGTTTCTCGAAAAATTATATTATGAGTTATTTTGATTTAATTTGATTTTTAAATATAAAAAATAGACAAGAATATGTTATTAAAAATGGCGTACCAACCATTCAGGCCATAGAGGCTTAGGCTCATTTGTTTAGAATTTTATTGAGTTTGGTCTCAGGTTTGAATTCAAAATTAAGACTTAGCTCAGTTGTTTAGAATTTTACAGGGCTGGGCTCATTTATATTAATGAGCTTCAAAAGAGTCTTTTCATGAACTCTTATTCAAAACTGATGTTAACCTCAATTTCAAACTCATTTATAAAAAATATGTATTTTTTAATACATATTTTTAATAAAAAAAAATATGTACCCCGAGTTCATTATATTTTTAATAAAAAAACAAAGTTTTGATGACATGAGCTTTTAAATTTAAAAAGTTCAACACCTTAAATTTAATCTATTGACAAAAAGTGATATTTTAAATTTATATAATTTTTAAAATTACATAAAAATTAATATAATAAATATTCGATAAGTGATGTATTTGATGTATTGAAAGTGAGTTATTGCTTAGTAAAAAGAATATGATTGCAATTAATATAATAAATATAAACATGTTTATCTATAAATTTATTATAATTAATTCAATTAATATTTAGAATGAAATCAGAAGAGACGTCCATCTCAATACAAACCCGAGCAAATCCCATTATAGAGTGGTCCTCAATTATAAAATTAGCATGGGACGACCAAGAGCGCTCGCAATAAATGTAATATTCTGCCCGCATGGGCAGCCCAGTTGGTCAAGAAGGGGGCACAAAGTGCCTCCGTGGTGAATCTTGGAACAATGACCAGGGATCGAGTCCCGCAAGCGGCAGAGTGGGGGTAACTCTCTCCAAAGTGAGGGGGGCTCCTTGTGCGCGGTGGGCACGGGTCTAGCCACTGCGTCCGGCTGGGTTACCATGAATTTACCTCCTCCCCGCGTACTGTCGGACCGGTTGTGGGAAGCACTCGGGGTGAGTGATTTCACCCTCTGGAACAACAATAAATGTAATATTCTCATATCACCTCTCAAGAGGAATATTAAATATTTTAATTTAAATAGACAACGAAAAGTATGCCTTTTTGGATAAATTCGTACCCACCTTTCATATTTTTAGAATCAGTGGTCTTCGTACCCTTACGAAGTGCCAAGGCCCCATCAATCATTTTTAATATATTTATTTTATTATCAAAACAAAATAAAAAACATCTAAACTTATTAGATAATACCTCGATAAGCCTGAACATTGTCCCATGCTCTACACAATAGATTGTACCACTTAAAATGGGAGGCATTTTTTAACAAAATAACTAATTAACTTATTTTGTTGATAATTTCTTCTGAAAATACTCTATGAGCCCATTATCTAAGTTAATAGACGATAATACAATAATTCTCTAAGCATCTGATGACTTTTTGATGCAACCACACAAGTCTAAGACCTTTTTTTATTATCAATTAATTGTTTCTTACTCAAATATCATAATTCTGATTTCCTTTATTTTCAATAACCTTCACATGCCTTGCATTCATTCAAATCTATCTAGCACACTAATTTGCCATCCTTCAAACCGAGCGCTTGACAGCCCATGCGTACAATCTTGTCCCTCACTAATTTCAAAATTTTCACGTAACTCACTCACTGGATCACACGTTCCTTCTGTACAATATTTGTTATTGCTAATTATTTTAAATCTCGAGCAGTGCATTCTGAGTCATCAAAGTCAAGTTCGGACAATAGGTGTTGCTCTTTTCATAGATCTTTCCATCGACAAGAAATCAATTTGACAACGATTGGATTGAATTGAACGAGATCGGATGGATTAAATTCAAGTAAGAGTCGGTTAATAATTAAAATAAAATAAAAAAGGGTTATAAATTGATTATATTTATTTTTAATTTTAAATAAAATTATTATTAATTATTTTTATATAAGAGCTTAATTTTTTGGATAAAATTATTTTAAATTATTAAATTTTATAAAAATACTATAATTTGTTTTCTAATATAAATAAATCTGTTATTAATTATATATATATATATCTTTGAGAGATTTTTTTTTTTGGACATAGCATTACTTGTAAAAGTGAGCCTCCTTTATGTTTGTCCTCCCATTCATTGCAGGAGGCAATGCTTTGCAAGTTGGCCTCCCCCACATGCTGAAGACGCGTCTATGCGTTTTCATGTGCCTTTGGCCAAATTTCATGGCTTTCAGATTGTAATGTCAATATATATATTTAATTTATTGATATTGAGTTATTGTTTGATAAAAAGAATATGATTGTAATTTATAAGTTGATCTATTTTCTTGTATTAATATTTATAAATTTAATGTAATTAATTCAAATATTAACAGGAAGGCCATCGCTGCTAATGTTTGACTAAAGAAATATATAAATATTAAAAGTATTGTTAGATAATTTAGTCAAACGCAAATTAAATTTAAAGTAATTTTTAAAAAAATAAATATTTCAGAACAACATCACATCAGTGTACTATTACTTGCAGAATTTGAAAGGTAATTGCCACCGACACGTCTATGAGTCTTCACGTGCCTCGGCCGAAGTAGCTAAGTAATAATTCTATGCCCTTTTAACGTAGGTAAGTAGCTTACCCATGCACGTTACACCGTCAGTCTCTAATTTAAATATTTTAATGAAATTTCAAGGAGATTTCCGTAGTAGAAGGGGCCATGCGGCAGCTAGTCCACAGAGCACATTGCACGCAACCGTCTTAAAACCGTAAGGGCAGGGCCCACCACCACCACAACGTGGTCGGACCTCGCAGACTGGGCCCAACGCGTTTATTATACTTTCGCATAGCAGTGAACTGGTGTCCTTTTGGCCTCTGTTGCTTCGCATAGCAGATCAACAATGGCTTCCACCACCACCAGCACCCAATTGCAGGAGGAAGCTTCCTTTTATTTTCTAGGTTCCTGGAAATACGATATCTTCCTTTTATTTTGTCTCTCTCGCTCATCTTAACTGATTTTAAAAAAAAATAAAAAAAATAAGCAATCTGTGGCTGGCAACCATTATTGTTGAAAACTATTTAAAGAGAGAGACAGGATGAGCCCTTTTGAGTGTAAAACTATTTGACAATTGAGTTTTTATGTTTTAATTGGAGATTCAAACACTTAATAAAATAATTAAAAAAATATTCTCTATAACTTAATAGCCCTTTTGATTGTAAACCCACTAGTTTATTTAACATCACTTGTGGGCTTATATTGTTAAAATATAAAATATGAAATGAAAATTAGAGTTAATATAAAAAATAATCTCAAAAAAATAAAAAAAACCTGACGAGAGCACGATGTAGATCTTATTAGAAAAAAGGAACTTTGCAATCTTCACGAGTTTAGTGAACGTTTTTGACAAATCATCCATAATTAAGTAATACTTAAACATAAAATAAAATTTAATTTTCAAGTTATAGTTTTTCTTCCAAACTAATTTAACTTAATAAGTTGTAGCTTGTAAACTTTTAAAAGAAAATAGTTTTTACAAATCTAGAGGACTTAAAAGAATTTTTTATTAAATTATTATTATTCACTTTTTATACCACTAATATTGTTTAAAGTAGTATGATATGGTTTTTGAGTTAATTTAGGTTAAGAGAGAACCATTAATTTAATTAATAAATTCAAAAATCATCGATTTTTAAAAAACAAAACGACCACCCCCCTCCCCCGGCTAAATATGTAGTTTTGCCCCCAGGGCGTAGCACGGTTGGTTGTGGGACGGTAGAATGGTCCCAATGTGCCAGGTTCGAGTCTGGCCAGCCGCAGTGTGGGATCTCTGCTCTTCAAGGGTCCTTGTGGGCAGCTAGCACTGTACCTCCCGTTGATCATGGCCGCCGTGTACCTGATTTACCTCCTCTCCCGTAGCGTGGGGCAGCTAGGGAGGGACCCTGGGTGAGGGATTCACCTTTTGGTCCCAATATGTAGTTTTGCTCAGGGTTGGTAGAGAAAAGCCATATATTGGGCTAAGGGTTCGTAAATATTGAATCTCAATATTCTGATTGCTAGATCAAATTTAAGTTTATCTTGATGAATCTAGATTCAATATGGAGAGAGATAGAGAGATAGATGATGAATACAAATAGTCTATATAGATAAAAAAAGGAAAGCCATAAGAAAAATAAGAATAATAAGAAGAAGAAATTAGAGAGATAAAGAAGAATAAGAAGAAAATATTAGAAAAAGAAAGGAAAAAGAAAAAAATATTAGGGAGAGAGAAGAAGAAGAAACTAGAGAGAGAGAAACCTTTGATCTCAAAATTAGATTTGGGTTTGAAAAAGATAAAGAAAAAAAAAAGAGAAAGAAACGAAAAAGAAGACTCTTTTGTATTTTTTCAAATGCAAAAAATATATTCAGAAATCGATTGTGTGTAATTCTTCCTTTTTGTTTCTGTAGAGTAATTGTATATAAAAAAATATGTATCTATTTTAGATTCTAAGTTTATTATGTTTTTAATAAAAAAACAAAGTTTTGATGATGACATGAGCTTTTAAATTTAAAAAATTCAACAACAAGGGTTAAATTGAATCTATTGACAAAAAGTGATATATTTAATTTATATAATTTTTAAAATTACTTAAAAATTAATATAATAAATATATAATAAGTGATGTATTGACAGTGAGTTATTGGTTGCTAAAAAGAATATGATTGCAATTAATAAAATAAATATAAACGCGTTTATCTATAAATTTATTATAATTAATTCAAATAATATTTAGAATGAAATTTGGAGATTTGCACAGGAGATTCCTTGGATGTTTCCAGGTGTGAGCTTGGTATTTTCTTTGGACGGGACGGCCTCGTCGTCTCTATCCTCCGTAACAACATTAATGGCTTCCACCATATTTCCTTTCGGCCTCTGTTGCTTCGCATAGACGAAGAAGAAGCGCAGTTTGCTGATCCACTCAAATCTTTAGGACCCAAGTAATTCTTTATTTCTCAAATATCATAGCCCACATTTCTTTTATTTTCTTCAATAACCTCGACGTGTCTTGCATTCATTCACGTTTAACAAGTACACTAAGAGTGTGTTTGATTGTACATATTTTTCATGGAAAATGTGTAATGATTACACATTTTCTATGGAAAACAATCAAACACTTTTAATTTTTCTATGAAAAAATATGTAAGGTACAAGTATTTAAAACTTTTTTCCATGGAATTCATTTTTCAATGGGTGAGATGGTTTTTGTTTTCTAACTAATATTACCTAGAATTAAATTCTAGGTAATTCAATCAAACACACCTTAAGGGTGCGTTTGATAGAGTTAGAAAATGAGGACGGAATTCCAATTCCATGGAATTCCAATTTTCACCCCAACCCCTAGAAATTTCAATTCCTTGATTTTAAGGAAAATATTTACTTTTTGAACTAAAATGAAATTCGAATTCCATAGAATTAAAAAGCTGTTTGATAGAATTTTCTGAAATTTAGATGAAAAATGAATTCCACCCTCATTTTCCATGTATATCAAACGCACCCTAATTTGCCTTTCTTTCCATCAATCAAATCAAGCGCCCGACAACTCAGGTGTACTATCCTGTCCCTCATTAATTTTAAGATCATTAATTTCAAGACTTCCACACAACCCACGAGATCAAGTGTGGACAAAAGGAGTTACTTTTTTCATGGATCTTTCCACCAACAAGAAATCAATTTGAGAGTGATTGAATGGATTAAATTTAAGTAAGAGATATTTATTATTTATTTTAAATAAAATTATTATTAATTATTTTTTATATATGAGCAAATTGTTATTAAATTTTTGGATAAAATTATTTTAAATTATTAAATTTTATGAAAATACTATAATTTTTTTCTAATATAAATAAATCTAGAATTAATTGTATGTATATCCATGAGAATTTTTTCTTTTTTTTTTTTTTTGTAGACAGCATTATTCGTGAAAGTGTACCTCATTTATATTTATTATTATAAGGTATTAAATAAATAATTATTTTGATTATTTTTTTAATTTTAATTTTACAGTCATCTTTTATTTTTATCAAAATTTATTACAATTGCTTTAAGCCAATAACATTGCAAAATTTAGAAAATTGTTTTTCTTAATAAAATTGCATTTTTACTTTAGACTAAAGAAATATATAAATATTAAAAGTATTATTAGATAATTTAACCAAACGCAAAATTATATTTAAAATAATTTTTTAAAAAATAAATATTTCATTGCAGCATCACATCAGAAACGTATTCCTTTTTTTTTAATTTTCTTATATTAATTTTTAATTAATTTATAATATCAAAATTAATATTATAAATTAATCAAAAATATATTCTTAAAAACCAATTTCTTAAATTTATCTCCTGCTTGATTCCTACAAAAAAGTATTCAAATTATGTAAAATCTATATAAATACACACTTTTACTAACAAAAATAACACAAATTTAAGATAAAAATTAAATAAAAATATGTATAAAATTAAGTTTTATAATAAAAAGAATGTTGTTGCCTATGACATTTTAGAAGTAGAAGAATTTTAAAATATTATTTATAAATTTTTAAATATTATAAATTTAATTTTTATGTCTAATGCGGCTCATTTCTCTAACTTGGTTTTGAATTTGAAGAACAGAATGATAAAATGAGGAGAGATAAATGAAAGGAAGAAAAAATTAGAGAGAGAATAAAATGTTTTATCTGGAACTATGATTGGGTTTAAAAAAATTAAAGAGAAAAAAAAATTAAAGAGAGAAATAAAAAATAAGATTCATTTATTTTTATTGTTACTATTATAATTATAAACAAATTTTATTATCGTTGTTATTTATCCTTATCGTTTCACTTTTGGTTCTAATCATTATCATTATTTATTTATTATAAATAAATAAAGAAAATAATAGAAGAGAGATAAAAAAAAAGAGGGTAATAAATTTAAATTTTATAAATTTTAGACCATAATTAATTAACAATATGAAAGAAATTGTAACTTAATGTACTCTTTTGTATTTTTTTAAAACTTAATTAATTAATTTAAATATTTTAGTAAAACTTCGAGGAGATTTCCAAGGGACCATGCTGCCAGTCGCACGTTGCACGCAACCTCGTGGGTTGGGCCCACCGCGTTTATACTTTCGTGGGCCCACCGCGTTTATATTTTCTAAATAGTAGAGCGTCTCCGGCATATTTTTGGCGTCTCCTTGTCTCCTCTGGTATGTTTTGTGTGTTCTCTCTCTAGCTTCTATTTCAGTGTTAACATATATTAATGTATTTTATTGAGTTATTACAAATAAAAAAGATTATAAAATGATTTCAAGACTCATTAATATACACATAAATAATATATAAATTCAAAATTTTGTTCTAAAATTGTTAATTGGAAAGGTTTCATAATGAAAAAGAGTTAAGATTTTAATTTTAAATCACCATTAAGTGAGCTTCGTTATATTTTAAGTTATTAAAGTTGAGAATATAAAGAATATTAGAAAGTAAAAATAATGTCAAACTTTCACTAAATATATATTTAATTATAATGAAAATTTTATTAACATAAAATAATAATAATAATAAAATAAGATTTTGCTTTTCATATTTTTTCATGTCTTCCAGCTAGTTGTAGTTTTTTCTATAAGAGAGAGAGGAGCAAGGAAGAGAAGGGGATCAAAATCGGAATGGGTTCAAATTATTAAAAAATAAATTAAATAAATATATAATATATAATATATAATATAATATATAATAATTGATACTTTCGAAAATAATTTTGATTAAAATAAGGGAATTACAAATTTAAATGATAAGTGAATTATGTGAGTTTTCGAGGAGATAAGCCATGCTGCACGCGTCTTCACTTTGCAGAATTTGAAATTGTGTCTCGGGGGGGGGGGGGGGGGGGGGGGTGGATTCTCGAAGACACGCCTACGCGGTGTAAATTTGACCATAGAAATTTGAAAGTGGGGGCGGCGGTGGAAATTGGTGGGGGATTTCCAAGGACCATGCTGCTAGTCGAGTGCAATTTTGTGCACCCCATTTAACGGTGGGTAACTTTACGGTTACCCACCGTTAAATTAAACAGACAGAGGGAAGCGGGGGAGTGAGGTAAATGGAATTGCACGCGGCCCGCGGCCCAATGTAAGTTGACCCATTTCTTCTCCTCTCACTCTTCCAGAGTCTCCCTCTATTCTTTCCGGCGACCCCTCCTCCAGCAGCGGTGTCTCTCCACCTTCGGCGTGTCGTCCGCCTCCCGCCATCGTTGGAGAACAGCCCTTTACCTCCCTTCAGACTCTGCTTCACAAGTACCAAACAAATATATATCTTCTTAATAGTTCTCATCCACTATCTCATCTTCATCTTCTTTCTTCTTCCAAAGCTCCCTTCTTCTGCCATGGCCTCTGCCTTATTCTTCACACCCACCATCCAGGGTCTCAGACCCCTCAACAAGCCCACCGACTCTTGTATCTTCCAAAGTAATAAAAATTTTTCTTAAAAAATACCTATATTTCCTTAACTCTATTAGGCAAAGAATTTATTCTTTGGCATGGGTATATATAATATACAGGCCTGTGGTTTAATTGTTTAACTCTATTTAATTATTAATATCATATTTGGCCGTGAAGTAATTTTATGCAAATATAAATATTTTTTAAGTAATTTTTTATTATTAAAAGTAATATACGTGTTCTATTTTTTATTCATCTGTTTAAATTTTTTTATTATATAACAATGTTATAAGATATCACTATAATACGTGAAAAAAAGAGAGAGAATATACTTTGACTGTAATAAATGTTGAAAATATAACTTTTATCTCTCCATTACAATTTATCTTACAAAAGATTAAAATAATATTATATCCTGTAATAATATTAAATTATATAATATTTATCATATAATATTAAATATAATGTTTAATATTTACCCAACAATATTTTTCAGCAAAAAAGGTTTTACTTGAGTTTTATGGTGTCCAAATGATGATATACAGTTTTATGAAATTGTTTAGTTTTAAGTACTAAAAAGATTTTAAGATGTAATCAAATCATAATTTATGATACGCTGCTGTTGAAATAACACCACGTAAAACTGTATACAATTATTTGGACACTGTTCAAATTACACCGCGTAAAACTGTATGCCACTATTTCACGCAGGAAAGAAAGAGGACGCCGGAGGACTGCGGTCGCTGCTGGAGGGGACGCCTGAGGGAGTAGAGGGCCGTTGTTGTACACCGGAGAGAGAGGAGGGTCGCTGTAGGCGGATGACATGTCGTAGAGAGAGAGAGGATATCGGAGGTGGAGGGGACGCCGCGACCGCTGTTGGAGGGGACGTTGCGGCCGCTGCTGGAGGGGACGGAGAGAGTGGAGAGTTGCTGCTGGACGGACGCCGAAAGTGGAAGGCCGTTGCTGGAGAGAGAGAGCTGCTGCCTGCTGGAAAAAGAGTGAGTGAGAGAGAGAGCGAGGTGCGTGAGAGAGTGAGAGAAGAAGTGTTTGGGCGGGCGGGCGGGCGGGCTGCTACATTGGTTTGCGTAAAATTAATTAAATATTTTTTTTTCAATTTTCCAATAACTCTGTTCACTGTTTTCAAGCTAATGGTGGATGACCGTGGGTAAACTTACCTCAGTTAAATGGAGTGCACAAAATCGCAATCGGGATTCCCGAAGACACGCCTACGTGGTGGAAATTTGACTAAAGAAATTTGAAAGTGGGGGCCAAAGTTCATGGCTTACAGTTGTAATGCAATAATTCTGTCCTCTTCAATGACTTGTCTTTGTGGAGTTTATGGTGCTGCTACTGCCTTCTAATACGTCAAATAATTTTAAGGTTGGTTACCACATTCACATTGCAAGATCAATCTTTCTTCCTTAAATTTATATGTTTTTCTCAATTTTTAAGTATTTTTTTATTATTATCTATGATATTTAAATTAAAAATATTACTAATTTCTGCTCCAAATCAATACCTTTAATTGCCGTCCCTCCTTGATTTAATTTTTTAATTAATTTATAATATCAAAATTAATAATATAAATTAATCAAAAACATCTTCTTAAAAGGCCAATTTTTTGAATTTATCTCATTTTTTTTGTTTGATTGTTATGAAAAGATATTTAAATTATGTAAAATCTAAATAAATACACATTTTTAATAAAAAATAATATACAATTAAGATAAATATTATTATAAAATTAAGTATTATAATAAAAAGAGAAAAAGGAAGAAAAAGATAAAGAAATTAAAGAGAGAGAAAAAGAAAGAGATTTATTTACTTTCATTGTTGCTCTACTATCAAATCTCTTCATTTTTTTATTATATTTTTTTAAACACTAGGTACTCTTTTGTATTTTTTAAAAAATAAAAATATTTTTTACAATTATTTTAAATTTCAAGAACTGACTGAGTGTAATTCTCCGAGTAAATCGCACCAAATATCATAAAATTTTGGTGTCTTTTTTAGTTTGATCACTAAACTTTAATTCCTTGTAAAGTGATCACAAAACTTTAAAATGTTTTGCAATATGGTCACTAAAGTGATTTTTTTATGGTTCTTAGCCAAAATTGTTGACGTGGTGATGATGTGGCGCTGACCTGACGTTAGCAATTTTGACCAGAAATTGTTCAAAAATTACTTTAGTGACCATATTGTAAAATATTTTAAAGTTTTGTGATCACTTTGTAAGGAATTGAAGTTTAGTGATCAAATTGGAAAAAAAACCAAAATTTTGTGACCTTTAGTTTGATTTACCCGTAATTCTCCATTCTTATTTGGGTAAATTATATGAAACCCCTTGCACTTAGAGTCATGTGCAACTTACCTCCCTGTGCTTTTGATTGTATCAAAAAAACCCCTACACTTTCAAAATGTTGCAATCAGTCATAATTTGTTGTTTTTTTACATAATTTTATACAATAATCTAAATATAAAATACATAATTCTGCATATAGAATTTCAATATATCAAAAAAATACAAAAATTTGCATTAATCAACCAAAAAATTACATAAAATTAGCCCTTCCTTGACCCGATCTCCTCCTCCTCCTCCTCTGCTTCCTTTGTCTCTGTCAGACCATAGACTTAGGTAAAGCAAGCTCGTTGGGCTCCAGAACCTTGGTTTTGTTTTCTAATACCCGCGTCGGCATCGCATTTACTCCTTCCACAGCGCTCTCTCTCTTTCACTCTAGCTTTAATTGAAGTGTCGTTAGTGTCCAAGGGTAGTGCCTCCCTTCCGATCCCTTGGATGGAATCCAAGAAACATTTTGAGTCCTTCTTCCTTTCCTATATGATTTAAATGTTTTAAAATTAAATAAAAATTTAAAATTTAAAAAATTTAAGGAAAGTGGCTAAAAATGATTTTATTCAGAGAAATGACTAAAAATGATTTTTTTTGTTTGAGACATGGTTAATTTTTGTAATTTCCACTAAATTTAAATATACTATATGTATATTTATTATTCTGTTCGTTTTTCTATTATTAAACATTAACTTAATAGTCGAAATTTATCCTAAAAAAGTTAAAACTCCTGAACTTATAGAAGATGAATTGGTGTTATAGGTCCTGATCTTTTGGAAAATGTCATAAATTGAATGGAAGAATTGGTTGCTTCAAGCTACACTTTTTATTTTTATTTTTACAAAGACTAATTATCCTTTATTAAAGAGATAATATGTTTTAACAAAAAAAAAGATAACGGGAATTTTGTAAAGGAGGGTTGCTTCAATTTTCATTGACTATAAAAAAAAATTTCTCTTTTATTTTTGTACAATTAATTTGTTACTTTGTAAAGAAAATGCATCTTTTAAAAATTTTATTACGTGTATGATATTTATTATTTAATGGTCGAGATAAGTGACAAGTGCTACTTTAACCTTTGATAAAAAATATTAATATTATTAATAATCTATCAGTTTTTGGGTTAAGCATCACTGGTCTTTAATGTAGCAATAATATTATTATGTAATTATATATGGGAAACTTATATAATTTCACAAAATTATATTAGTTAGATAATTATATATATATATGTAAATTTAACTTGGAAGGAGTCTAGTATAATTTTGAAAATTAAAATTAGTCAATTTAATTTTAAAATATTTAGAATAATCTCAATATTTATGAATACCAAATTTCATAAGTATTGAATTTAGTTTACTCTATAAATTATTTTGATAACTCTATATATCGTTAGATATGTCTTCATATATATAATTAAATTTGTACAATCTTATTTATTTATCTTACAAGTGCTCTTATACCGTATCATTTCAGTTGAAGATGAGCATTCTAATATTCTGCAATAGAGAAAAATAGACTTAATTTATATAAACAAAAATTCCATTCCTGATAACACGACAAACAAGCCTTTAGTGGAGAGTTGATCTTAGAACGATTTTGAGTTTAATTAGATTAAAATAGTTAGTGTCTCTAAATAGACCACAGACTACTCGTCTCATTGAAATTTAAATATTCTTATTTTCTACATTTTATTTTCATGTGAAAATAATTTTTTATAATTTTTTTACTCATAAATGCCATAATAATTATGAAATCAAGTAAAGATATACCATAATAATCATAATAAAATAGAAAGACTTGGAAAGTGAACACATGTGTATAGATAGTGGGCGCTAAATGATGATGGTTGGAGTCAATCACCATTAGTTTGTTCAAAATCGAGTGTGTCCAATTATTGTCTTTAACCTTAAGCTTGTATAAGACTTGCTCGACTTGAAAGCACAATACTTGATTTTTCGATATATTCTTCTATGATTAAGTTATTCTTGGTACTAAAGGTAGAGTAAAGTAATTACATGTAAATGATGATCTACTTATCTCTTAATATTCTTATATTTATATAATTGGACTCTAATATAAATATCCTAGAATACGTGTTGGCTCACACACCAGGTTAATTATTAGACAAATTAGCATGTCACCTCAATCGTCACATAAATTTGGTTACACATTAGGTCGATTGAGGATAAAATTGTAGGAGGACTAAATTGAAGCAAATCTCAAAATGAGATAAAATTATAAAATGACTCTAAATTTAAAATAAACCAATCTATTAACTTTATTAATTAATACTATTTTTGCTAGGCTTGTCGTTGCTACAATGTGCAACCAAAACTTTCAATATCATTTACTTATTTTTGGAAAAAAGATTTAATTAAATTGAATTTACTTTAATCAGACTCTTCCTATTTTATTTTTGTTAATAGATTAAGTATATATTTAATTTATTAACAGTGAGTTGTTGTTTGGTATAAAGAATATGATTGCAATTTATAAGTTTATCTGTATTAATATCTATATAAGTTTAATATAATTAATTTAAATATTTTAAATAAAATTTCGAGGAGATTTCCATCGCTGCTAGTTCACAGCGCACATTGCACTTAAACGTATTGGAACCACCGCGTTTATACTTTGGTGGTACATTCACTGAATTGGTGTTGTTCCTTTTTGAAATTTGGAGGAGGTAAGCCACGCTGCTAGTCCACAACGCTCATTGCACGCGAACGTATTGGAACCGCAAGGGCCCACCACCACCACACCACACTGAACTGGTGTCCTTTTCTTTGGCCACTGGCAGAATTTGAAAATACTTTTAAGGACTTTTACTAGTCAATAGTGGACATTGCACGCAACCGTAATATTTTAAAGACTTTTGCTATGCTGCTTGTGATTATAATGTGCAACCAAAACTTTCAATTCAATATTATGTACTTATTTTTGGACAAAGATTCAATCAAATTGGGTTGATTTTAATCAGTATGTTCTTATTTTATTTTTGCTATGATTGAATTGATATTAAATCTAAAATTATAAACTCTTGATTTAATTGGGCTTAAATTTTAATTAAAGTAAAAATAAGCTAATTCACGAACATTTTTAATGATTTCGTCATCTTCTTGCATACAATCCTTGTTATCAATAATTTTTTTAAATCTTGAATGGTGCATTCTAAGTCATCTGAGTTAGGTTCGAGCAACAGGTGTTGCTTTTTTCATATATCTTTCTGCTAAAGAGAAATTAATTTAGGTGTGATTGCATTGAATGGGATTGGATAGATTAAATTCAAGTAAGACCTAACTAATAATTGAAATGAAATAGAAAAAGGGTAACAAATTAATTATATTTATTGTTAATTTTAAATAAAATTATTATTAATTATTTTTTATATATGAGCAAACTATTATTAATTTTTTGGATAAAATTATTTTAAATTATTAAATTTTATGAAAATACTATTATTTGTTTCTAATATAAATAAATCTATTATTAATTCTATGTATATCTTTGAGGGATTTTTTTTTTTTTTTTTGTGTAGATATAGCATTACTCGTGAGGATGGGCCCGATTTATATTTGTCCTTCCATTCATTGCAAAAGGTAATGCTTTGTAAGTTGGCATCTCCCACAAATCGAAGACCCGCCTAGGCGTCTTCACGGGTCTTCGCCAAATTTTGTGGCTTTTTGTTGTAATGCAATAATTATATCCTCTTCACGGGTTTTTCGTCCTCAAATTTATACGTCTTCTTAAATGAAATTTTGAGGAGATATTTTAATGAAATTTTATTAAAATATTCATTAAGTTTATTAAAATATTTATAAACTTAATTTAAATATTTTAATGAAATAATATAATAAATATATAATACGTGATATACATTAAGTCTATTAATGGTGAGTTGTTGTTTGGTGTAAAGAATATATTTTTGTAATTTATAAGTTTATCTATTAACCTTACCTGTATTCATAATATCTATAAATTTAATATAATTGCAGGACGAAGCCTCGCTCCCAATCCTCTCTGGGTCTCTTCTTAAATGAAATTTCGAAGAGATTTCCATAGTCCGCAAGACCTCACGGACTTCCACCGTGTTTTATATATTTCGTTCCTTTTGGCCTGATGCGTTTTCAAAGATGAGCAAATTATATATTAAATTATCATTTAAATTATATATTAAATTAACGACTATGCTAATATATATTAAATTATATATCTAAATCTTAACGACCTGGCATACCTAAATCTTAAGGACTATGCTATTGGTGTATAAAAAATTATATATTAAATTATAATATATATAAAATAATAAAAATATTTTTCGCACCTCACCATATTAAGTGAACGATAGTTTAATCACGTGTCTTATCGTCTTGTGTTACTATTTTAGATAAGAGGTATTTTTATCATTTTATATGTATTATGTAAGCTAAATAATACCAATAACATTTTTCAAATCTTAATATTTTGTGACAGTTATGTGATTTTAGGTTAATTATTAAATAAATAATTATTTTGATTATTTTTTTTTTAATTTTACAATCATCTTTTATTTTTATCAAAATTTATTACAATTGCTTTAAGTCAATAACATTGCAAAATTTAGAAAATTGTTTTTCTTAATAAAATTGCATTTCTACTTTTAATTTTAAAAAATATATAAATATTAAAAATATTGCTAGATAATTTAGTCAAACGTAAAATTATATTTAAAGTAATTTTTTTTAAAAATAAATATTTCATAGCAACATCAGATTAGTGTACTATTACTTGCAGAATTTGAAAAGTGGGATTGGTGCGGGGGAGGGTGGATTCCCCAAGACAAAGTACGCGTCTTCACACGCCTTGTGAAGATGCATACTTGCCCTTCCAAGATAGGTAAGGAGGTTGTTTACTACATTCATATTTCCGTACAAGGTGGGTAAGTACTTAAATTAAAAATATTATTAGTTTCTACTCCAAATCAATGCCTTCAATTGCCGCTTCCGCCTCTTTTTAATATTAATTTTAATTAATTTATGATATCAAAATTAATATTATAAATTAATCAAAAATACTTTCTTAAAAGGCTTCAGGTTTGACGAAGAGAACGAGAAAATGAGAAAAGAGAATAAGAAAGAAGAAAAAATTTAAAGAGAGGAAGAATTAAATTCTTTATTTTGAACTCATGTTTAGGTTCAAGAGAGCGGGAAAAAAAGAAAAAAATTAGAGAAAGATAAAAAAAAAAGATGTATTTACTTTTATAGTCGCTATTATCATCATGAACAAATTTTGCCATTGTTGTTGTTAGTTGATGTCGTCATTTTTTTATTAATTTTAGTCGTTTTCATCGTTTGTTCACTGTAAATAGATGAGGAAATAATAAAAAAATATTAAAAAAAGATAAAGTATGAGAAAAAAGAATAATAAATTTAAATATAAGGATATTTTAATTTTTTTATAAAATTTAGATTATAGTTAATTAACATGGGAGAAATTATAACACAACATTAAACTATAATCACTCTTTTGTATTCTTTTAAAAATGAAAAATATTTTTTACTATTACTCTAAATATCAAGAATAGATCGCTTGTAATTCTCCGTTCTTGTTCATACATAATAATTGTACATATTTTTATAATATTTATTGAATTAAAAATATGTATCTTTTTTATATTCTAAGTTGATTATGTTTTTAATAAAAAAACAAAGTTTTAATTATGAGAATTTAATTTATTGATAAAAAGTGATATATTTAATTTATAATTTTTTTTAAATTGCATAAAAAATAATATAATAAATATATAATACGTGATATGCTTAATCTATTAACAGTGTGTTGTTATTTGGAATAAAGAATATGATTGTAATTCACAAGTTTATCTATTTACTTTACTTGTATTAATATCTATAAATTTAATGTAATTAATTCAAATATTTTAATGACATTTGGAGGAGATTTCCACAGTAGAAGGGGCCATGATGCTGGCAGTCCACAGCGTACATTGCACGCAAACCGCAAGGGTAGGGCCCACATCCACTACAACGCGGTCGGTCGGACCACGCGGACTAAGCCCACCACCACCCAATTGCAGGACGAAGCTTCTCTCTGGTACCAACCAAGGACGAAGCTTCTCTCCCACTCCCAGTCCCTTCTGGGTCTCTCCTCGAATGAAATTTCGAGGAAATTTCCATAGTCCACAACGCGGTCGGACCTCACGAACTTCCACCATGTTTTATATATTTTCTTTCGGCCTCTGTTGCTTGGCATAGACGAAGCAGCCAGTTTGTTTTCCATACTCCACAAGACCTCACGGACTTCCACCATGTTTTATATATTTCTTTTTGGCCTCTGTTGCTTCGCAATGGCCTCTGTTGCTTGGCATAGACGAAGAAGCCAGTTTGTTTTCCGAGCAGATCAACAATTAATGGCTTCCACCAGCACCCAATTGCAGCAGGACGGAGCTTCTCTCCCTTCTGGGTCTATTTCCTGGAAATACGACGTCTTCTTGAGCTTTAGAGGCACGGACACCCGCAACGGCTTCGTCGACCATCTCTATTCGGCTCTGCATGAGAAGGTCATTTTCACATTCAAGGATGACCCGATGCTCGAGAGAGGTGAATCGATTTCTCCGGCGCTCCTGAAAGCCATCGAAGAGTCGAGGTTCGCCGTGGTGGTTTTCTCCGAGAACTACGCTTCTTCCAAGTGGTGCTTGGAGGAACTCGTTAAGATCCTCGAGTGCCAGAAGAAGAGGGCACTCACCGTTTTGCCTGTATTTTATAAAGTAGATCCCTCGGATTTACGGAAACAAAGAGGGAGCGTTGGAGAAGCATTCGCCCAACACGAGCGAGATTCTACCGAAGAGGAGGAGAAGCAGAAGGTGCAGAGATGGAGGAATGCTCTAACGGAAGCGGCCAACAGTTCTGGGTGGCATTCAGAAACATACGGGTAACAACAACTACCTCTCAACAAGTCAAAATAATTTTTTAAATATTAACTAACTTTGTATTTGTATAATTCATTGTTAAAATATGTCATCGTGTTTAATTCCTTGTTAAAATAGTTAAATTTTAATTCAAAAATTGTCAAAATAGTTATATTATATTTAATGAATTTAGCTTAATACATACCATATTGGATTTGGTAATATCCAAGTGAAATTCAATTATAAATGGATCTTTTGCATTTGGCCCCTATTAGATCTGAATACCAGGTGGTTGTTATTGAGGCTTCAATGTTTGGCCTCAATTCCCCAACAGAGGAGTCCTTTCCCTTCCGATTTAGCATTTTTTATTTGACAGTTCTTTAGTAATTGCAGGTAGTTGGGCTTTTCCTGGATATTAATATTCAATATTAATTCGTTATAATGTGTTACTTCTGCTGCAATTATCTTGCATTAAAGAAAGAAAACTAAAATAAAAGTAAAATTGAACCAAAAGAATTGGATTATATCTAGGTACATATTTTCTCAATCAACATGTTTCTGGGTCACCTAGCTCCGATGCCTCCGTGTAAATTTTGATGAAAATATAATCATATAGTTTGTGGTTACTGGCATTATATTATGATTGAGAATATCTTAACTATGATCTGTCTTTGAGTTCTTAAACTCATCTAATGGACAGGCCTGAAGCAAAGCTTGTCCGAGACATTGCCATTGATATTCTAAATAGACTGGGACATAATGGTTCGAGCGTTCTTGAAGGTTATGTTGGATTGCTTCCTCGTATAGAAGAAGTGATGTCAAAATTAGAAATGGGATTGGATTTGGATGGCCCACGTATAGTAGGGATATGTGGAATGGGAGGTATAGGAAAGACTACTATTGCCAAGGCTGTCTATCACCGAATTCGTACTCAGTTTGTTGGTAGCTGCTACCTTCCGAATGTCAGAGAAGCTGTTGAGAGGCATGGCTTGGAGTCATTGCAAAGATCTCTTCTTGTTGATATCCGCTCGGTCTTAGACAGTGATATAAAAATAAGAAATATTGATTGGGCTGGGTCAATAAGGAACGCGATTGGGAATAAGAGGGTTCTTGTAATCCTGGATGATGTAGACCATTCAGATCAGTTGGATGCCCTCGTTGGTAGACTTGATTGGTTTGGTCCAGGAAGCAGAATTATAATAACGACTAGAGACAAGCATTTACTCGACAGATATGGTCCAAGAAGTCATGTCTACAATGTTGAGGGACTAAATTATTTGGAAGCTTCTAAGCTATTTTGTTGTAAAGCATTCTGGAACAACCAGCCAATGCTAGGTTTTGAGGATCTCATAAGAAGTGTAGTTGTTTACGCCAGAGGAGTTCCACTGGCTCTTAGAGTTTTGCGTGGTTTTCTAATTGGCAGAAGCATAATTGAGTGGCAAAGTGCAGTTGATAAATTAAGGCAATGGCCCAATGCAGAAATTCAGGGAGTGCTCAAATTAAGCTATGACGGACTGGACCATGAAGAGAGGAAATTTTTTCTTGACATTGCGTGCTTCTTTAAATGGATGAGCAAAGATTATGTAATACAAATACTACATGCTTGTGGTTTCCACGCAGATATTGGAATAAGGGTTCTTGAAGACAAGGCACTTGTAACGATAAGAAACAACATAATAGAGATGCATGATCTGATACAAAAAATGGGAAAGCATATTGTTAATGAAGAATCCCCAGAAGAGCCCGGTAGAAGAAGCAGGCTGTGGAAGTACGAGGACATCTACCATACACTCACAAAAAAAACCGTAAGTGCAAGTGCTCTCATTTGAGTATGTGTTGAATTTGTCAATTATCTTCTCATTTAACAGCATAGGTTTGTCGAGTGAGGGGTATTTTTATTTTTTATATTTTTGTTTTTACTCTCAACAATATCTTCTCATGCATGCTTGGCCAAACTTTATTATGTAATTGGACCACAAAATCTTTGCCTGTTAAATTATGAATCATCATGTAATCACAAAACTTAAACTAGTATGTAGAAATATATATCTTGAACTTGTATAATATTATTTTTCTCTCCCAATAGAATGGAACATATTTAAATAGATTATTTTCCACAGCATTCACTTTGTTTGTTTAAGGATAAAAGCTGTGTTTCTGTTTTGTCAAGATTCGATTTCTTATTTTTACCGTTTGTTTGTTAGGGGACAGAAGCAGTGGAGGCCATAATTTTGCGTTCTTATGGAACAGAAGAGATATCCTTATCCTTGAGTCCTGATACGTTTTCAAAGATGATCAAATTGCGATTGCTCCAGCTTAGTAATGTTCAGCTTCCTAATGGTCTCGACTACCTCTCCAATGATTTACGCCTTCTTGATTGGCGCAGATACCCTTTAAAATGCCTGCCATCAAATTTTCAACCAGACCGCCTTGTCACACTAAAAATGTCGCATAGCCGTCTGGAACAACCTTGGAATAGAAGAATGGTATAAGTAAAAATAAATCCTATTGCTTTTTTTTTTTTTTTTTACTATATGTGCTTGCGTTATTGAAATCCTATTGATCCTAATAAACTTTGTGTATTGATATCTGTGGCAGTGTCTAGATAAGTTGAAATATGTTGACCTCAGTTATTCACCATGCATTAAGAATATAGATTTTACAGTGGCATCAAATCTTACTGAATTGATTCTCAAAGGTTGTACGAACTTGGTTGAGATCTCATCCATTGAAGCCATTAAAAGGCTTACGGTCTTAAATTTGGGGGGCTTGAAAAATCTTAAGGTTCTTCCTGTGGGCCATTGGCTTAAATCTCTTGAAGAACTTGATGTTTCTGGTTGCTCAAAACTCAAAAATGTTTCTGACATCTTAGCGTCTACGGAATGCTTAATTCGTCTTGAGTTGGATGGGACTTGTGTAATGGAACTACCAGTTGGACATCTCAGCAATCTTAAATCGATTAGTCTGACGGATTGCAAAGAACTTTCAGGTCTTCCAAGTGGCATTTGTGGGTTGAAACTTCTTAAAAGGTTGAGTGTTTCTGGCTGCTCAAAACTTAGCGAGTTGCCCGAGAACATAGGAGGATTGGAGAGATTGAAATATTTTGATCTGATGGATTGCAAAGAACTTACAAGTCTTCCAAGTGGCATTTGTGGGTTGAAACTTCTTAGAGAGTTGTATGCTTCTGGCTGCTCAAAACTTAGCATGTTGCCCGAGAACATAGGAGGATTGGAGAGATTGGAAGATTTTGATCTGAAGGATTGCAAAGAACTTACAAGTCTTCCAAGTGGCATTTGTGGGTTGAAACTTCTTAGAAAGTTGAGTGTTTCTGGCTGCTCAAAACTTAGCATGTTGCCCGAGAACATAGGAGGATTGGAGAGATTGGAAGATTTTGATCTGAAGGATTGCAAAGAACTTACAAGTCTTCCAAGTGGCATTTGTGGGTTGAAACTTCTTAGAAAGTTGAGTGTTTCTGGCTGCTCAAAACTTAGCAAGTTGCCCGAGAACCTAGGAGAATTAGAGAGATTGCGGTCACTTAAAGCTGATTTTACCGCTATTAAGCAACCACCATCCTCGATTACGCACCTGAAGAATCTTGGGCGTTTGTCATTTAAGGGATCCAAGGGACCACTGTTCTCATCATTTTCTATTCAGAAAAAACCCATGGGCTTCTCATCATTTTTTATTCGGAAAAAACCCATGGGCTTTGAGCTACCTGCTCTATCAGGCTTACGCTGTTTGCGTGAGCTAGATCTCAGTGACTCCAACTTCTCAAAAGGGTTTCTCCCAGATGACCTAGGCTCCTTATCCTTGTTGGAATATTTAAACCTTAGTGGTACCAACATTATTAGTTTGCCAACAAGCGTCAGATATCTTTACGGGCTTCGCCGTCTTGATTTGAGTAATTGCAAAAAGCTTAAAACGTTGCCCTATCTCCCGACAACTATTTTGATAATTATTGTAAGTGGATGCGCATCATTAGAAACATTGACGGATCCGGCTATATTCCCTAGACAGCTTGTGGGCTCTTTTACTAATTGTCATACACTATTAAAGAATAAGCCCAGCCGCCTCGTTGAATTTCTCAGAAATATTCTTAAGAAGGTCCATCTCTCTCTCTCTCTCTCTCTCATGTCTTTATTTGTTGTAACAGAATTTACAAAGTTTTGTTGATTTTCTCTCGCGTGTCTTTATTTGTTATAACAGAATAAGCGAGGAGGCTATATTGTCTATATTGTTGTTCCTGGAAGAGAGATTCCAAAGTATTTCAGGTATCAAAATAATATGGGGCATTATGTTCGATTCCAGCTGATGCCAGATTGGTATCAAAGGCTCAAAGGTATTTTTGTATGTGCTGTTTTTGAAGCAACGACTCCTTCAATTGATGACGAACACTCTGCATATGCGGAATATTACGTGATGTGGAATGATGTTGTAGTCTATTGCACGATAATCAAAATTGGCAGCGTCCAATTTCAGTCCGATCACTTATTTTTGCATAACATTTCATCTAAACCAACCTTTACAGGATATGATTGGGTGGGTGAAATTAGGAGGAGGGCGGAGGAGGTGAATGATTTGAAAAAGAATGAGATCAGCTTTTATTTTAAAAGTAGTCCTGAAATTAGGAGGGGTGGTAAACTGATTGTCCCAGTGAAATGCGGTGTACATCTGGTATATGAGAATGATGAAGAATGGCCAGATCATCCACATTTAACTATCCAACAAAGCGACTCTGATGAGTATTATGGGTCAATTGAATGGATGCAAGGTGTTGTATCGAGAAAGAGAAGTCGCCATGACTATGATTACAAGGAAGACACAGGAGTACAACCGAATCCTAAGAGATTCAGAGATGCTGTTGGCCAATGGAGGGACTCTCAATCTGAGCTATTAGAAATTTTAATTCAATATTTCCTAAATTTTCAAGCTAAAGTCGCAAGTTATATTGATGTCAATCCGAAACTCAGGCTTTGAGACCTTTATGATGCCATTATGGCTCTTGTGGTGAATTTGTGAGTTATATTGATGAGTGTTGTTATGTCATTTGTTAATTTATATTTAATACAATTTGTTTTTACATAAAATACAATAATTATACAATCTTTTTGATTAATATTAAACTCCATAAAATAAATTAAACAATCACTAAATTCACATTATTTTAATACCAGATTTCATAAAACAAAACAATAACAATTTATCACATTTAACTTCATTTATACAATACAAACTTAAATCAAAATAATTTTATTATTGACTAATAATAAATGATAAATAATTAAATTTATTTTTATTAATTATTAATATGTATAATCATTATAAAGAAAATAAAAAAAATAATATATGGTGAACTGTAATAGTTGGTAGAATTCTAGTCACGATGGGGTTCTAGACCAATAGCCGAGCACATGGTCGATGATGGTGTGACAACTCTTTCAATTTTATCAAGAAAAGTTCGTATAATTTTACAAAATAAAAATGAACAAAATTGTTTACATATAATATAATGAAAAATGTCATACAATATCAAATAGTTTGGTGAAACATCAAACTATCATTATCAAACATAAAATAAATATTTTTTATTTAATTATAATATAATTCATATTGTCCTAAAAAAATATTTATTATTTCTTAAAAATATTTGATATATATATATATATATATAAAGAGAGAAATATGATTAACATCAAAGTAGGTAGTTGAAGCCAAGTGTAATACAGATAATAGTGCAAGTGTGAGGCAACGAGAGCATTTGTGTACCAATCCAAATACAAGTGCAACAACAACAGTAGCAATGCAGTCTAGCGGATATTTAATCTCTGGAACGATTTTGAGTTGGATCAAATTAAAATAGTTGGTGTCTCTCAATAGACCATGAACTACCCGTCTGATTGAAATTTAAATATTTTTATTTTTCATGTGAAAATGATTTTTTATATTTTTTTTACACATTAATGCCAAAATAATCATAATAAAATAAAGAGATTAAAAAATGAACATGTGTCTGTAAACCGTGACTGTAGAAGTTTGTACCACATTAGGCATTAAATGATGATGGTTGGAGTCAATCACCATTAGTTTTTTTCAAAAGTAATTGTGTCCAATTATTGTTCTTGACCTTAAGTTTGTCCAAGATATGGTACTTTATTTCTCGATATATTTTTTGACGATCAAGACAGTATTGGTACTAAAAGTAGAGTAAAGTAATTATATACAAATGATGACCTACTTATCTTTTAAAATTTGTGTATTTATACAGCTAAACTCTAATATAAATATCCTGGAACATGTGTTGGATCTAAAGAGTTTCAAGAAAAGGTATTTTTGTAATTCTCCTATAGCCGCAATAGTCCCCATCATATAATTTATATTTTTAATACACGTATTTGGTAACTGCAATTTAGAAAATATAATATATGTATGATTAAAAATTATATTTTCTATTATGCATTTTAGTGATTAAAAGTATCCAACAAATTTTATTATTTGGGTTATTTCATTTGAATAGTGTGTGTGTGTTTTTTTTTTTTATATTAATACCCACATTGATTGGGTTGTTTTGTTTGAGATTATTGTTTTGATGTTGAAAGCCGCATTGGTTGAGTTATATCTTTGGATTATGCTTTACTCATGAATGAAATGGTTTGAAACTTATTCAATCTCTTATGCATTTCACAACATTTTTCTTCTTCTACTATTTACAAACTCAAATTGTCAATATATTGTGTAGAATCACTTATTAGTTTTTCAATAAACTAAAACTTTGAACAAACTACCAAATTTGTTAGTGATTGCTTGCATATTTATTTTTTATAATAATAATTATATTAAAAGAAAATATTACAAAAGCGTCTACATATCAAAGTTAGAACATATCTTGAGTTTCACAACAAAAAGTGTAACATCTTGAAAATTTAGATAATTAGCAAATTTTAATTTCGACATTTAAAGTGATTATTGAGCATTCGAGGAATTAAGAAAATATTTAATTCTTGGGTTTTAGGGTGATTATTGAATTATGTGAAGATTATATTAAATTTGGTATGTTGTTGAAAGTAAAATAATTATTTGAGATTATTATTTGAAAACTTCAGAGAAAATTAATTATTTATAGTATTTGAAGTTATGGAAGTAATAAAGTGAATTAAATTAGTAGATTTTGGGACATAAGCTTGGTGGGGAGAAAAATCAGCTTAACAATTAATTTGGTAATTGATTGGTCGTCGGTCAAGTGGTCGCGTGCGAAGGTTTCCTGGCAGTGGCGCGCGTTCGAGTCTTCGGAAGGGGGAGGGGGGAAAGAAACTAAGCTTGGTTTTGCTCCCAACAAGGCGCCAAACGGCGCCGTTTCGAGGCCGCATGGCGCCCCTGCGGGCGGCCAGGAGGTGGCCGCCGCTGGGCTCCCCCTTTGCTTTTGTCCGCCACACTCTCCTAATTCTCCAATTTTAATGCAAAATTCTTGAAAATTAGAGGGAATAAATTTAATGATGATGCTCTTTAATAAGGAGCAGGGAATAAATGGAAAGACTTTACTGAGAATTTAATGATGAATGGTGCAGAGAATTTAATGATAAATGGTATAGAGAATAGCTCAGTAGAATTGCATTGAATTGAATTAAGGGTATCAAATTGGAAGTATAAATAGGAAGGAGAGGTGAGCAATTGTAAGAGGAAGGAAGCAATGCTCATGAGCTTGAGGAAGGAGGAGTTTTGCGATAAGGTATGATTAATATTAGTTTATTATTAATTAAGTTTTTAAGTTTATTCAATTAGCAAATTGATTTGACAAATAGGGTTGAGAATTAGTGAAGATAGTGTATTAGCTAAACTAACAATTTAACTTAGTAAAATAGTCTAATGGAAATTCATTGGGAGACTTTAGTAGAATTGCTGCTATAAATCTATTAAATTAGTTTGAAAATTTTGAGAGTATTGACGTTACGCTATTGAGTTATCAGCAACTTGAGGGAGAAAATCTACTTAAACTAGTTATTTAATAAGTAAATTATTAGAAATACGATATATTCTATTATAGATTTTATGCGGTTAAGTCTAGTTATTTTAAAGTCATGATCTCACTATTTTTTAGCAAAAGTTTGGCAAGGACTAGAATCGGTCATTTGAAGGCAAGTTCTCTTCCTAGTATTTGCAAGTTCTTATTTCTATCTTGCAAGCTCAATTCTCCCTCTTCTCAAGTTCAGTTTTTAATTTGCAAGTTCTTCTTCCTCTTTATTCTATTTAAGAGGCAAGATTTCAGTTATCTTATTAATATGCAAGTCCCAAGTTCTTATTCCTATTTCGGTAAGTTCAAGTCCTTGTTATGCAATTTCCTTACCTATTTTACAAGTTCAGTTTCTTTTTTCTCAAGATATGTTTTAAATTACAAGTTCTATTTTCCAACTCTTTTCATTGCAAGGTCCTACCTCTTAATTTTTTAAATTCCATTATATTTTCTTATTATTTTCCCTTTGTCAGTAAATTATTCTATGATTTACATTTATACCTATTGAATCTCAAATAGGGTTTGTATCACCCTATATTTCCTTGGGAATGATGTTTTATTGTGGACATGCAAGAGTTTGATGTTGTCTCGCATAAATGTTGTCCCATTGTGCATATTGTTTCGTTAATTGCATGCCAATTCTATATGAGAAGTTATTACAAATATGCATGTTATGAGGATGCATGAAGTATGTGCATGAAAATGGTTTTTAAATAAATGTGTAAAGACCTCATGATACGCGTAGTGGACAAGTCCACAGGATATATCCGCAGAGAAAATGTTGAGCTCAATGTTGGACTTCGGTCCCAAGTTTATGTTATGGACTTCGGTCCCAAGTTTACGTTATAGACTTAGGTCCCATGTGTATGGTTCTAAAAAGTATTGCATAAGAGCATGGATGCATGTATCATCATTTTATCATGTGAAAGTACTCTAAATAGTATTCATGTCTCTTTTGCCTCTCGATACTCATGACTCTTATGCTCGCTTTTTTTCAGTTGTACTTGCTGGGCCTTGTGGCTCATATTTGCTTGCATCATTCCAAGTAAAGGTAAGGCTAAAGTAGAGGGCGAGCCAAATGGATCTAGAGCCTTGGGATAGTAGTGTGTACAAAGCCGTCTCAACCTAAAGGTCCTTGGGGGGCGTTTTTTTGTTATGTAATAATAAGTTACGCTTGTTATGTTCTAGGTTGTACCCCTAAAGGGATATGATGGGTTTGTGGACCCTAGCATGGTGTGTAATATTAAGTTATGTTTGTGAACCCTAATGTCTAAGCCTATGAGTAAAAATGTATGAGTGTGGCTTCTGTTATTAATAATCAAAAAGTATGTGTAATGCTTTTAATTGGTTTTGGCATACATGTCATCTTGTTGTGGGACCTTGGCTAGGGGCTCCTACAAAAAGTGTCGTTACACGGATACAATAATATATTTATTTGACTATAAATGTCGTCGTCAAGTTGTCTAAATCTACAAAATTAAGAAAATAATAGAGGGCATGATGAGGTCTCCACGCAAGCACTTCAATGTTTAAGTTATACATTGAAGATAATAAAAACTGTATTGAAAATAGTATCAGAGACGTAACATTTCAGAAATAAGTGTTTGCTTATTTATAGAGAACTACAGAGTGATTCAAAGCGTTCCACGATTAAGATTCTTATAGATAACATTTATTTTGATTAATCATAGTCTAATTGGAATTAGGATTGCCATAGATGACATATATCTTTTATAGATTATGTTTATCTTGCCCTTTTGCAAATTGAATTTCTTGTGAATGATTGTTTATCCTAATATTATGATTTTTTTTTTAAAATTAGAATTTTTCATGGATAATTAATTATCTTTTTGGAGAAATTTTTGGATATCGAAGTTATGTAGTTTACACGTTGCATGGGACCCCTCGTGTACAAGAAATTTATGCCTTTTAACCCAAAAAGATATTTTGGGCTTTTGGACTTTTGCTTATGACATAACAATTGCTCTCCACTGTTTTATTCGAGTTTCTTGAATGAAAGAGTAGACTGTATCGTGAATTGCCTTCATTTTTTATTATAGATCATTTTCACACTTTTCTGAGCTTCTGATTTTGGATCATTCTCACGCTTTTTGTATTTTTGCCTTTTGAACTGTTCTCACGCCCTCGTGCTTCGGATTTTAAATGTTTTTTGCATTTTTGCTTTTCGGTTTGTGCTTATTGCATTTTTGTGTTTTTGCAGTTCGACGTAACGCCTACGTCTAAATCCATATTTTTGTTTTCACAGTTTGACATAATGTCTACATCTGCAATTAAATATCCATATTTTTGTTTTCGCGGCTCGGTATTACGCCTATGTCCGCATATGTTCGGGATGAGTCATTCGTCTGTTAATATTATTGATCCCTGAACATTTAACGTATAAATATTTTTGTTAGTATGTATATTGTTATTAATTTATTTTGAAAAAAGATATATTAGATTTTTTAATTAGAAAGTCATGAAAAAGCTCATCACTTGTTAAAAAAAAAAACAATAAAAACCAGGGCATAAGAATCAACACACACAAAAAAAATAAAAAAATGGAAAGGGCCAATATCAAACCTGCAAACAAAAAAATTAAAAAATATTGATCAATTTAATTATTTTAATTTTTATATTTCAAATCAAACCAAAACAATTGAAATTGTTAAATTTGATAACCTAACCAAATTAATTCTTAGTTAAAATTGAACCGAACCAATGATTTCAATCTATTCAATTCGACTATCTCGTTTAAATCAAAGTTTTGTAGACCCTTATCCATAGTCATTTTATGGTCTAGATGTACAGAAAAATATGCCTTGCAATCAGTTTAACATAATGTTATAATTATATTAAATAATTTTTTAAGTCTATTATCCTCTCCCTCTCATGTTCATGAAGTCATTGACCACTTTTGTGAAGCTTTATTTGGTATGACTTGTGTTGAAGTTTGAACCTAAATGTATACATATTTTTAATAGTCAGTATATAAAAAAATTTAAAATAATTAATTTATTATGTGAGAAACTACAATTTAAAAAACTTAGAAGTCAAAAAGCTCAAATAAAAAGTTTTATCAAAAGTATGAAAAATAGGCTGAATTTCTCACTAAAAAGATAGTTTATAAAATCTTGTCTCATTAATCAAATTTCATAAGAATATATTTTCATCAGTTTATTTATAGGAATAATACTATTGCATATTTTTTTGTACAAAAAATTATTATAATTACTTGACAATTACAATATATTTTTTTAAATTATAAAACATTTTAATAATTAAGCATCTTCCTTTCTAATATATTGCACTAATAAGCAATACCATTATATGTTGAAAAATAAAATTTAAATTATTATACATGAGATTTGACTTTGCTCGAATAGTCTCACTGATTCAATTGAAAATCAGTTAACAAATCGATTAGATGAGTAGTAAAAAATCAATCGAAAAAAAGTCAAGTATTATTCTATTCACTTAATACCATTAAATTCCACTGTTATTTAAGTGTGGTGAAAGCTTATGTGGCACTTTTAGAATGACATGACTGTCATGTTATCCCACCATCCCTCTTTTTTCTTTGTCTTTCCTTTGTTGGGCATCGAAACATCATTGCAATAAATACAGCAAGTTATAGGCTAAATCCCATGGCATTGTCACCACTCTCTTTTCTTTTTTTGTTTCCCATATTTTCCTCATTTTTTTGGTGGACATTGGCTCGCCACTTTCCAAAACACGATAGATTATAGGCAAAAAGTTCTGAAATTATCGCCACTAATAGAGTTCTAAAATTGTTGAGACTAGTGGGGTTCAAGCCAATTGATCCACCATATAAATTTCACTAAAATACATATGATTGACTTGTAGGCTAAAAACTTGATATTTTATTATAACTAATAAAATATTTAAAATATTAAGTGTTTGGTGTACAACTACCTTCTCAGTATCCTATTCTCCTAAATTACTGTATCAGTTGATTTTAGACAGATGTTAATAATGCCACTAATCATGAATGTGCTGGATTCATGACAGTGCATAATCTAATGCTGGCCTTTATACCCTAACGCTATTCAATGGTAATGTTAATAATGCCATCAATCACTATATCAGTTGTTTTTGTTAGAAATTTATGGAATTTCTTGGGTGGAGGATAAGCTGGAAATTGGGTTAGTTAATTAGAATAAAATAAAATATTGAGGTAGCATCCAACTAGGGTGTTGGCAGCCAAGTGGTTGTGAATGCACGTGGCAGGGAGGAGGACAAGGGATCGAACCTTGGTAGGGGTAGCGCCAAAATGACAGCTTAGGATTAATGGTTGCGGCCAGCTTAATATATATAATATAAACGATGAGACATGGGATCAGTTGGTTGCTCATGCGCAAGCGCACCTGGGGGAGCAGGTGGCTGGAATTTTTTTGAAGAAAGTTGGAATTTTCCAGCAACGAGGCGCCCAAAACGGCGCCGTTTTGAAGGCTGGAGGTGATGCTGCTCGCTGCCCCCACCATTTTGCTGAATTTAAGCCTCAATTTGGAAGGCAATGGGGCATCATTTGTGTAATACCCCATGTTTAGATAAGGTTGTCACATAATTTTAATGAGTTTAGAATACTGAAAAATTGATTTTATAGCAATTTCAGGTACCGAATCAACTGCAGGGAATGCCTCAGAGTAAAATTGTCTAAGAAAAATTATATGGTCTCGACGAGCGTATCAAGATAGGATTTATGGTATCGAAAGAAATCGAATTCGGAACAGTTTTTGATACAGCTAAAATGCAACTACTATTTAGGCTGTAAAACCGAATTGTCGTAAGGGACTCCTGAAAAATCAACGAAACCCTAGGGGGGCTTCAGTTTTGCATAGCGAGCAACCCTTCAGTGGTTTTGGGATTAAATGGTAGCCCGGTGAGGACACTGGGGCAAAATCGTCATTTCAGTTAAGATTTGGATTATTAATTGTGGATTTTTAATATTATAATACAAATTAATTTGAGATTTAAGGCCGTAGCTGCAATTAGAGATATGCACTAGTGTAATAAGGATGAAATTTAGGGTTTAATGTATAATTTTATTATGCAATTTTTTATAAATATTAATGTAATCATATATATATATATGTTATATAAGTGTGCGTGTGCTGTGTGTGCGTCACCCACGCCCTGCAATAACCAGCCATGCCCTGCAACCTTCACTCCATATCCTGCAATCTGATGGCTGACAGAAGGATTGATTCACACGCAAAGAAGTATGGCCTCAGTGAGGTGAGCGAGCCTGTCGAGCGCCTATAAATAGAGAGAAAAATTGAGAAGCAGGGCAAGCGATGGCCGAAGTTGGAGAGAGCAAGCGCGGGCGAGCATGGCAGAGGTGATCGGGCAGCTCGCGGAAGAGCTTCCAGCAAGATGCAACGGCGGCCTTCGAGCTCGGAGGAAGCCATGAGGCGGTCGAGAGAAGTTGGTGCGGCCATGGCAGCCATGGCCGCAACCAGCTGCAGCAAGGCCGCATCCAGCAGCAGCCAACGGCAGCCGCGGGCAGCTCCAGCGGCTTGCTGATGATGGCACGACGATTGGCGGAGGCTGTGGAAGCTCAAGAAGCTGCCAGAAGCAGCTGAGACGCGGCCATGGCAGCCATGGCCGCGAGCTCCAGCAAGCGGGTGCATCGTAGGGGGGGCTGGTCTCGGTGGAGGAGGGCATGCAGGCGGCGGCTACGGGGTCCGGTGAGGCCGAGGCGGCCGGAGGAAGGCCGAGAGGCGGCCAGCGGAGGGCCAAACGGCAGCGGCCGCGAGCTGGTTGCAGGTGGTCGAAGAAATGAGAAGGAAGAAGAAGAAGAGAAGGAAGAAGAAAAAGAAGAAAGAGGAAAGGAGAAGGAAGAAGAAGAAGAAGTTGCAGGCGCAGGAGGCGGAAAAAGGAGGAAGAAGAAGAAGAAGGGAGGAGAAAAGAAAAAGAAAAATAAAAGAAAAGAAAAGAAGAAAGAAAAATTAGGAAAAATAGAGAAATTTTAAAAAAAAAATTATAAAAAATAGGGAATTATGTTTCGGTGATATCCTGGAGATTTTGGTGAGAAAAACAGTCCGGCACAAGGATAGGGCATGCATACCGAGGAAATTCGAGATGCTAAGTTAAGGTGAGTAAAATTTTTTAGAAAATTTTATAAATTCAAGAATATTATTTTATGAATTATGGTAGCGAAATATTTGAGAAAATATTTTAGAAATATTTAATCTTGGTTTATTGAGGAAAAATAGGAAGAAATAGAGAGAAAATTATAGAAAATGCTAGAAATTATGAAAAAAATAAGTTTTAATGTCTATTTAAATAATTATGGTGATTAGGATACTTTGAGGCTGAATTTGAAGCGACTCACGCAAATTTTGAGGTTGGCACGCAAATTGAGGTAAGACACGGATATCGAGGTAACCCGATAAACTCTAAAAGGTAAGTGGTACTTCCTCGAAAACGTTTTCATCATATTGACATGCCTGGATATGTATCTATCACGTAGACTGCATACATGACTATGAAATGCATAAATACACATTGATATTATCGATCACACGCATATGAGGCCGTAGGGAGTATGAACTAGCACCGCTGCCTTACCAAGGGTGCACCCATACACTCCGGCTTCGAAAGATGTGGCGGCTAAAATGGTAGGTAGCATGAGGGGTGCAGTTGACACCTACGATGAAAGACATTGCATACACTCATAACATAACATTATGTACCTTTATTTAGATGGTTCATCATCTAACTTAGGTTCGCCCCTGGAACATTCAACGTTCCAGTCGAGACTTGCAGAGATGATTCCGAGATTGGTGATATGTAGTGACGCGAGACATCAAGAAGCGAGTAAATGTACCATGATATGTTGAAATATTAATTATGTGCGTTTTAATTTATTTTCAGCACGTTTTGAGAAATATTAAAGATGTAAGAATTTATTTATAATTCATATTAAGATATCAGGTTTCGATTCTTGCTTCCGAATTTGATGTGTATAATGATTATCTTTAGAGAAAAAAAAAATAATTGGAAGTTCTGGGACCGATTCGAGGTATGATGTGGTTTAGTTTTAGTATTTAAAAGAAAAAAATTTATTGTCCCGGAAATTGTCCCAATTTATAACGCGCTTGATAAAGTGGGGCGTTACAATTTGAACAGCAACCAGAGAGAAAAATACGAGAACAAGAAGGCGTGTGCCCCCGGGGAGGGGGGGAATCCATGAAAAAATTCGGTTTAATTAGAGTTTGAAGATACCGGATATGTGAAAAAAATATATTAGAAATTTTCTATGATTAGAATTTTATTTTAGTAAGCAATTTTACTAATTTTGATAAAAATTATATTGTTTTGCAACGCGTATTAATTTAGTGACGTGTGAGTAGGAAAATACTAAAATCTGCTATTTAAAAGTAAGTTCTTTATTTCCTTTGTGAGTTTCCTTTGTTTTACGAATTTCATTTCCTCTCTTAATCCCGATTCTGAGTACTATTTATATGGATTATAGATTTTCTTAGTGTAAATTAAATTAAATTAAATAAAAGATTTTCTTAGATTTTATTTGTTAAATGCCTACGGGGTATTGAATCGCCCCTATTTCCTTGTGAATGATGCCAAACTAATTTGGAACTAGGTTCCTAGAGGTTGGGGTACAGTTATGGGTCCCTCAAATGTGAGCAGTAGTGTCAGGTGATAAGAGTTATCGAGCGATGAGGCAAGTGTCGACAGTTCAATGACGATGGAGTAGACTGACGACCATCCTGAAAAAAACTGTCAACCGGTTGCTCTTAGGCACGGGCTATCGACTGATGTCTGGTCATGGTCGACCGGCTCTACAATTGTAATACCCCAATAGCCTAGAGAAGGATAATATATATTGAGAATAAATAAGAAATGAAATAACACTAGTTAAATACCTTTTTAGCTGAATGTAGGCAAATAACTCTCAGGTTAAGCGTGTTTGAGTTGGGAAAGTTTAAGGATGGGTGACCCCTGGGAAGTTCGGGTATTTTCAGTCTTATTATTGTTTCTCTTATTATGTTTGTTGAGCCTTGTGACTCACATTGTTTCTAACATCATTTCAGGTGTGGAAAGTGAAAGTGATGTCAATTGTGGATCTTTTGGCATGTCGTTTTCTAAGTACAGGGCAATCTTGATCGAAAAAATCTTTGAATGTGAGTTGTAGTCAAGGGCTCAGATATTGTGGTTGTTATATTTAATTGGTTGGTGCTTTGTTATGTAGGGAAACACCCATAAAATGTGCATTTATAATTAATTTGTTTTCGCTATTGTATAATTGTGGGGCAAAATTTTAGCCCAAATATTTGAGTTATTAGTATTTGTAAATAAAAAGTGAGGGAATTTGGGGTTCTTATACAATGATAGTGTATGACTTTAGCATTGAGATTGCTCAGATAGTCAGGCTAAACATATTTTAATCAACTACATTTTTAGAGTTATCTATTGTCCAATGAAGTCTGTAAATGATTGGTCACAACAAATTGCTATAGCAAATGTCACTACAAAAAATGCAGTGGAGGAGCTGCTGATTTGTTAGGAGTTATAAGAAAAAAATGAAATTCATTAAGGCACTGAAGTTCTAGTTGCACCACAATATTTGGTTTGTGTTTTTCTTTTTGTCTTTTCTTGTTTTAATTTGGCTGTTTGTTTTTTTTCCTTTTCTTATGTTTATTTTATTTTTATTTTTTTGTAAATGGCTATGTCTCATTCGACTGTAATCCATTGATTTCTTTGTTTTTTTTTTTGGAAAAGATAATATTTGGAATAATGTTAAATTGGTAATAGATAAATGAATAGCTTGAAATTGCAAAAGGGAGAGGGAGAGGGAGAGGAAGAGGAAGAGGAAGAAAGATGGGGAAAGTGAGAAGAGCAGTAGAGGAGTCCCTCAAAAGTATTTGCAAAGTTGCACTCTGTTATTGGACTGAGGAAGCAATATAACTGCTATTTAACATAATATTTTTGGATTCTGCTGTGGCAAATTATCAAGCATGACTTGAAAACTATGTACCTAAAATGAGCACAAGTTTATGCTTAGATGAAGTTTGGGTCTTTTTGGAATTTTTCTCCTTAATTACTTTTAATTTGCATATAAAATTAATCTTATTATTCTTCTTAATATCTTCTCTGGCAATATAAACGTGATTTTTACCCTTGTTTGGTTTAAAATTCTGTCCAATTAGAATTAAAAATCATTATTATTGAGATAAAAAAAATTAGCATTTGCTAAACTGAACTCTGGAAGAAGAAAATTTACTTAAAAAGGGGATGGTAAGGGGGGACCTTCCACACATTTTATTTGCACACATTTTATTTGCATCTGCTTCTCTCTCTGTCACACACATTTTATTTGCATGTATTTCTCTTATGAGGTATGTGTTGATAACTTGAAGTAGTTGGATTTTTATTTATTATTCAACTTATTAATTTTTTTTAATATATGAGAATGCAATAATGGTTGCCCGCTTTTGTGTCATTAGTTACATTAGTTAGTGCAAACATTTAAAGGTGAGTTGAACTATAGTAGGTTTCTTTGGCAGTTTTGCACATTAAGGTTCAACAAAACTTCAACTTAAGAAAAACTGGTTTATCTTTAAGAACAATTAACCTGAAGTTATTTTAGTTTTCTGAGTGATATACAACTTTGTACTTCAATAACATTATATGGAAAACAATATTTCATCTAAATATGGCGTCTAGTTTTCCAAATAATTATTTATATTGGGTGTCAACTTATTTCATTATTGATCTTGAAATAATCAAACTTAAAAATTTTCATGTGAAAATATTACGAAGCGTACTATTGAGTTTAGTTTTCTACATAACTTTTCTGATATGGTTATAGATGAAATGAATTTTTGTATGTTGAATCCTGTTTAATCTCTAAATTGTATTGAATTATTATTATTTTTTAATATTTTTGGTAGGTTGCTATTTATTTTATATAAAGATAGCTTACCAAACATTTATAATTGGAAGATTAGAATACATGTAACCAACTCCATGGTGAGATAAAGACTTAATATTTTGTCATAGCTAATAAAATATTTAAAATATTAAGTTTTTGGTGTATGACTGCCTTCTTAGTATTCTATTCTCCCAAATCACTGTATCAGTTGGTTTTCAGATGGCTGCTACTAATGCCACCAATCATGAATGTGTTGAATTCATAACAATGCATAATCTAATGCTGGCCTTTATACCCTAAAGTTATTCAATGGTAATGTAACCAACTTATCTCGTGGGATGGGAATTGTTTGGACGTTATAAAGAAAATGCTTTTCTTCAATTTTGCATTCCTTTATCCTCTCTCTTTTATAATTAAGAGTATTTGATGTTTGATCAATGTCAAAGTTTAATGATTACACCCCTAGAAAATGAAATCTCAATTTTAAATATTTTTGTAACTTTTATAAACTTAACTATCCCTGACATCTAGTAATGTGAATATGCAAGCTATTGAGCAATTCTTACCAATAGGATATGGACAGACATGGATGCTAGGGTCTATTGAGAAGTTCTTTTTGACTTTCGGAAGTTATTACAAAATCAGTTGCACAATGTGTAGCAAATCGAATTTTTTAGAAAAAAATATGATAATTAATATATGTATCTAAGTTGATCTACTGATGACTTATTGAAAATTTATGAAATTTCTTGGGTGTAGGATAAGCTGGAAATTGGATTTAGTTAATTAGAATAAAAATAAATATTGTGCTAGCATGCAACAAAGGTGGCGGTTGTGCATGCAAGTGGTAGGGAAGAGGACAAGGGATTGAACCTTGATGGGAGCAACGTTGGAAATGGCCCTTTTTAAGTGGGGTAGCCCCAAAATGACAGCTTAAGATTAATGGTTGCAGCTTATATATATATATATATATATAATATAAATGATGAGACTTGCACATCAGCTGGTTGCTCGCGCACATGGGGGAGCAGGCTCATGGCTGGATTTCTGGAAGAAAGCTGGAATTTTCCAGCAAAGAGGCGCCCAAAACGGCACGACGCCATTTTGAAGGCTGGAGATGGTGCTGCTGGCTGCCCCACCTTTTTGCTGAATTTAAGCCTCGATTTGGAAGGCAATCGGGCATCATTTGAACAACAACCAGAGAGAAAAATAGGAGGAGAAGAAGGCGCGCGGGGAGGGAGGTTCTTCTTCTCTTAACATCATTCCAAGTGTGGGAGCTAATGTCAATGGTGGATCATTGGGCATAATGTGGCACCAACTTAAATTACTAGAATACCCCTACGCGCTGATAGTCTCACCTGCCGCATAGATCACCTGAGAGACCGACACGTGGCCAGTCAACACTCCAAAACGGAGTCTGAGAAATCTGGGTCGAACCGCAAGACCTGTTCCAACTTGACCGGGATTCTCGGGAGTCGTGCCCACTTATCTCCGGTATCCCAAAACGGGTTCGCCTATAAAAGACAAGGAATCTCGCCAGGTATACCTAAGCTCTACAGCTCTCTCATTTACTACTACCTACATTTATTCTATTGATTTGAGCGTCAGAGTCCACCTCGGGGGATCCAAGCCCCGGCCCTCCATTGTCTTGCAGGTTCTACACCCGAGGTCCAACATCTCTAAGTCCGAGGTTCCATTCCCGAGGTCTAGTCGCAGAGGTGGCACGTGGTGGTCGGTCCCAAAAACCATCATCATTTGGCGCCCACCATGGGGCCGACGTCCAGACTCGCTAGCCTCTCCATTCCCTACCTCGCGCTTCGGACTTCAACTCCTCACTTCTGACCCCGGTCTTTCCACGAGTGTCAAACGACTTTCGCTCCTTGTCGTAACTGACTACATGGCTCCCCGAAGAGACGTGACTCGCAGCCAATCTAGAAGCCCCGCAACAAGGAGAGAATCCACCACCTCCAGCCAATCCAATGCCGGAGGATCGACTTACCAGGTTGGAAAACCAGGTCCAACAGCTAACTGAGTTGTTGACTGGTTATCTACACCAGACCGAGCAGCATCGTTCTCATGTGCCCTCTCATCGGGCGGAGCATCAGTCTTCTCCTCCTGCTCGGGAGCCTCGTCAATCCCGCCAGACGGGCCAGGAAGTCCACTCCTCTGAGGCGGCAAGATCCACTTCTGCTCCCTCACGAGAAAGAGGGACTTCGCAGGAGAGACGATTGCGTTTCCTAGAGAAACAAGTCCAGGAACTCAAGAAGGGAAAAGAAAAGCTGCTCCACCTCGGCTCTAACCAACCCTTGAGTAGGGGCATCATGGCAGAGGTTCCACCAGAAAGGTTTCGTATCCCCTCCATCAAGCTCTATGATGGAAGCACAGATCCCTATGACCACGTCGAGCTTTTCTCTTCTCACATGCTGGTACAATCGGGGTCGAACGCGATGTGGTGCTGGGCATTTTCGGCTACTTTGGGAGGACATGCCCGGACCTGGTACTCCTGCCTTCCCCATCGTTCCATCAATCGCTGGGAAGAGCTGAAGACTTGTTTCTTAGCCCACTACGCTCCCTTGAAGCGCCACCGAAAGTCTTCCATGGCTCTGGTAAACATAAAGCAAAACCAGGGTGAATCCTTAAGGGATTTTGTGGCGAGGTTCAACGAGGAGGCATTGAGTATCGACGAGTTCAACCAGCGGATTGCAATGGTGGCTCTTCAAAATGGCTTGAGAGCTGGACCATTTACTCAGTCCTTGGCCAAGACTCCACCTCGTACTTTCACAGAGGCCTTAGCCCGGGCTAATAAGTACATCAACGCTGAAGAGGTGATGAAGGTGAAGCGGGCGAAACAACCTGACAGGAAGGAAAGAGAAAAGGAGAAGAAAAAGCCAGTGGCAGAGCAGAAGACGGACTATCGCTCCTCCCGAGCTCCCGATCACCCGGGTTTTGGGGGTGCACGTGGAAGCCCGGTGAATTACACTCCCCTCAACGCAAGTCGAGCAGAGATTCTCCTGGCATTGGAGGATAAGAATTATTTACGACGTCCTCCCTCGTTGAAGTCTCCACCCAACACTCGAAGCAAAAAGAAGTATTGTCGTTTTCACCGCGACCACGGCCATGATACTGAGGACTGCATCGAACTGAAAGAAGAAATACAAGAGCTTATCAACCAAGGATACCTCCGAGATTTTGTGGGTCGAGGAGGTACGAGCTCGGGAAGGGTAGAATCCAAGCTGGAACATCAATGGAGGTCTCTTACTCGAGATTCCTTTCGAGAGCGAAGCGGAACACCGCCCCGGAGAGAAGGAAAGCAGCCCGCCGAGGAGGGGGGGACAGAAGTTTATCTTGTACACACTGGCAGCAGGGACAGTTCCAGGGTCCCACTCAACTGCTCCCAAGAGCACGGTAAAGGAGGGGGTGGTCATCATTTTCTCTGAGGAGGATCTTCCGAGTCATCCCAACTATTCGGACCCTCTGGTGATCACTGCTCAAGTGGGAGAA
The DNA here is from genome assembly GCA_036245055.1 of Diospyros kaki. NCBI lineage: Eukaryota > Viridiplantae > Streptophyta > Magnoliopsida > Ericales > Ebenaceae > Diospyros > Diospyros kaki. The sequence goes on from BSEG01000016.1 coordinate 42,256,927, forward strand.
TGGTGTAATACCCGAGAAATTCTAAAGGACTCAAGGGTAATTTATCTTGGGGCAAAAATGGAATTTAAGGATAAATTGAGGGTAAAACGGTAATTTATTACCGTATGGATTACTGAATCGACTGCCGGGAGTACCCTGGAGCCGAGATGCCAAAGGAAAATGATGTGGCATTAATGAGCACCCCGAGATAGGATTTATGGTGCCGAAAGAAATGAAATCGGGAACAGTTTTCGGTACAGCTAAAAAGGCAGCTGTCAATTAGGCTGCAATACCGAATTGTCATAGACGACTTTTCGGAAGTCAACGGAAGCTTGAGGGGGCTTCGGTTTTTCATAAGGAACAACCCTTCAGAGGTTTCAGGAAGAAACGAATGGGTTTAAGGCCAAAACAAAGATTCGGGCCTAAGTGCAGTTTTTGGAAATTGCTAGTGGGAGGTCGAAACAAGGTTGTTTTGGAATCTTCGAGGGTCAAAATGATGTTTTAGGTTGTGAGGGGCCTAAATGCAATAAAGGAAAGTTGAGGGGTTAAGTGAAATGGGTTAAAATGAAATAGCTAAAAGTCAAGGGGCCAAAGTGCAATTAAGCAAAAGTTTGGCCAATCACCATCAAGTCTCCGGTCATCGATTTCGGCCGATCCAACCGTAGGGATGGCACGAGGCTTGGTCGGGGATGATTTTTTGTGAAGGGATGAGGGGACAACGACCACTCGAGTGGTCGGATTTTGAAGAAAACCGACCGGATTTTCGGTCGTTCTTGGTCGCACCTGCAAATGGCTTCCTTGGTCGGCAAGGGTCGTTTTTAGGGCCATCTAAGGGAGGTTGAGGCTGCTTAGAAGGTGTATTAAGTGACCAAAGGCAGTGGGTTGCTCGGATTTGCCTATAAATAGAGATGGCCGAAAAGAGGAAGAAAATTAATTTCTTCAATCCGTGAATTCTTGAACGAATTGAGAGCAGCGGATAAGGGGCTTTTCTTGCCCATGTCTCAAGCTTCATTTCTGCCAAATTTGAGCCATTTTGGTTGAGAGTTGAGGGAGATCCGAAGCTTCGTCGGAAAAACGAGCTTCGCCGGAAAATCGCTTGGAGCAGTCTGAAAATGGCTCGGTTTGAGGGATTTTTTGGTACCATCTTGTAGAGGGCGAAGAGAGGAAGGTGTAGGAACAAACGGGGAGAAAAACGGAGGTCGGATGAAGAAGTTATGGCCAATAAACCAGAGCAGCGTCGGAGTCGGCCGGAATCTGGAGGACAGAAGACGATCGGCGCGTGTGGGACACGCGCCAGCTGGGCCCCGCGAGTGGGGGCGCGTGGGTCAAATTCTGAGGGCGAGTGCAGGCGCGTCCGGGCTCAGAAAATTCTGAAATAAATTTCTAAATTCATCTAAAATCGAGATTTAGCTCCTGTAAAAAAATCAGTGGATTTGGAGTTCTCTAGGTCTCGTTTCTAGCATCAAAGTGCCTCGTTTTGCGTGAAAACGCACCATCCGGGTAAGTCCAGTATTTTTCCTTGAAAGTTCATAGCATATAATGAATTTTTGTCTAGTTAGATTTGAGGAAATAGTCTTGATATAATTATTGGGATTTTTAGAAAGAAAAATGAAGGAAAATGAAAGGAAATAGGAAATAAATGGAATTTTGAGGATATTTAGTGATCAAATATTATTTTATGTTTGAGGAGATCGAGATGATGAGATTGGTGCAACTTTTGAGAGTTGGCACGAAAATCGAGGCGGGACACGCATATCGAGGCGATGCACGCTTTTCGAGGTGTCTTGATCTTTGGGCAAATGTGAGTGGTATTCTCACAAGAACTTATATTCATGATATAATTGTTATATATGCATGCTATTTATGAATTGCAATATTCATTTGTCATATTGCATTGAAAGTCGTGATATTTACATTGCACGATATTATTGTCATATTGAAACTTGTGCATGGGGTTGGGATGATACCCTCAGAGTGTAGCCGTAATTCCCCTAGGGCATTGAGGGAATAACGTTAGGCCTATCCCGCAGAGGTTCGGGATTTGCCTAGGATTCCTAGCCGGGCTGGGGATGTCTGGGAAGTTACATTATGGGTATATGTTTATTCATGTCATTGCATCATGCATCATATATATGTTTTTGGACCCTCACTAGAAGTTTCATCTTCTAATGGGTTATGCCCCTGGAACATTCAACGTTCCAGTTGAGACTTGCAGTTAGGGCAAGGAGAAGGTTGAGATATGACGGCACGTGATGGCGTAGCCGATGGATTCAGCAAGAGATTTCAGTATTTTATTTATTGAGAAATGTATCTGATGTATGCTCGAGGTTTCATATGATTTGCACCTAGGGTGTTAGATGTTATCTTGGGAGATATGTATCAATGTATTTATGTATTTGAGGATATGATGGTAATATATGGTACGGATTCTTATATTATTTTAAATATAGTGAATTCAAGTATGTACCGTATCAGGTTTCGATTATTGCTTCCGCATTGTTAATGATTTGCTGGGGGGTTTCCCTTTGACATACGGCATTTGATGTATAAGGAAAGGGATTATGTATGTATACGATGGGCCCCAGCATAGTGGCACGCCCTTCGATAGGGACGGGGTGTTACAAATGGGAGATAAGGCGAATCCTCGTGGATCCAGGTAGCTCTTCTGAGATTCTTTATAAGAGGGCATTCTTAGGGATGGGGTTCACACTCGATCAGTTGAGGCTAGTCCGTGTCCCTTTGGTGGGTTTTGATGGAATGGTGATCCATTCTGAAGGTTTGATCCGGTTGCCCCTGACGGTCGGTAATGGTCCTCATAAATCCTGGGTGACGTTGGATTTTTTGGTGGCAGATGTGCCCTCGGCGTATAATATGATCCTTGGTAGGTCTGGGCTTAGTGCTCTGAGGGCATTACCGAGTACATATCACATGGTGTTAAAATTCCCTACTTCGGGAGGGATTGGCAAGGTAAGAGGTGACCAGCGGCAGGCTAGGGAATGCTATGTGGCTTTCTTGAGTGCTACTATTACCAGGGGGTCAGAGTTACACTCCGGACCGAATCAGGATGCGATCCCTCAAGCTGGTCAGGGCCAGATGGAGACGGAACAGGTGAGAGCCCCAAGTATTGGAGCAGGTCAGAGGTCGGTAAAGGAGGAGGGACAGAATTCCACTGCCCCTCCCACTGTGGTTACTAGTTTCATCTTGGAAGGTCCAGAGGAGCCCAAGACTTCAGAGCCGGTGGATGAGCTCAAGGAAGTCCCACTGGGGGAAGAGCTCGATCGGACAGTGCGAATCAGTGCCAAGTTACAAGAGCCCTTGAGGTCCGAGGTCCTTTCACTCCTACGCCGATATCAAGATGTGTTTGCATGGTCTACCCTGGATATGCCAGGGATAGACCCAGCGATCATGACGCATCGCTTGGGACTCTACCCGGATTGTGTGCCGGTAAGACAAAGGAAGAGAAAGTTTGCCCCAGAGTGGGCTAAAGCTATAGAGGCTGAGGTGGAAAAGCTTATGGAGGCTAATCATATTCGGGAAGTCAACTACCTAGAGTGGTTAGCCAACGTGATTCTTGTCTCCAAGGGATCAGGAAAATGGAGGCTTTGTATTGATTTTAAAGATCTTAACAAGGCTTGCCCGAAAGACAGTTACCCTCTGCCTAGGATTGATGCGTTGATTGACGGAACAGCGGGGTGTCAGCTAATGAGTTTCCTGGATGCATTCCAGGGGTACCACCAAATCCCGTTACACCCTGAAGATCAGGAAAAGACCGCCTTCATCACGGATAAGGCTACCTATTGTTACCGAGTTATGCCTTTTGGGCTGAAGAACGCTGGAGCTACATATCAGAGGTTGGTCAACAAACTTTTCAAGGCTCAGCTTGGTCGAAACATGGAGGCTTACGTGGATGACATGTTAGTCAAGAGTCTGTTGGCTGAACAGCATCCAGACGACTTGGAGGAGTGCCTCCGAACCTTACTAAGTGTGCCTTCGGGGTTATAGCTGGTAAATTCTTGGGGTTCATGGTGCATTACCGGGGAATTGAGGCTAACCCCTCGAAGATAAAGGCCATACTCGAGATGCCTCCTCCTCGAAGTATCAAGGAGGTGCAGAGGCTAACCGGGAGGATAACAGCATTAGGGAGGTTCTTGTCAAGATCTGCGGAAAGACAATTGCCATTCTTTAAGGCTTTGACTCGAGTCCAGAATTTTGCCTGGACGGAGGAATGCCAGGAGGCGTTTGAGCAGCTGAAACAGTGTCTAGTCTCCCCCCCAGTCTTGGTTAAACCACAGCCGGGAGAGTCACTATATATTTATCTGGCTGCCTCGGATGAGGCTGTTAGTTCGGTTTTGGTACGGGAGGAAGACAAAATTCAAAAATCGATCTATTATGTGAGCAAAAGGTTGGCCAAAGCCGAGATTCGTTACACTCCAACGGAAAAGTTGGCTTATGCCCTAGTCATCTGCGCTCGAAAGTTGAGGCCCTACTTTGAGGCACACCACATTATCATCCTATCAAGTCAGCCATTGAGGCATGTTCTGGGAAAACCGGACTTGTCGGGGAGGATGCTCAAATGGGTAGTGGAACTGAGTGCTTTCGACATCGACTATCGACCTCGGCCGACCATCAAGGCGCAGGCTCTGGCCGACTTCATCGTAGAGGGCACCCTACCAGAGGAAGTAGACGAAGGGATTTCCCAGACTTGGACTCTCTCTGTGGATGGTAGTTCCAGCGTCGGAGGCAATGGTGTTGGATTACCACTCTAGGGCCCCGATGGCCAGGCTTGGCCGTATGCCCTCCACTTCGAGTTCAATGCCTCTAACAATGAGGCTGAGTACGAGGCGCTCATTGCCGGGCTCAGACTAGCAGAACAGATGGGAGTCAGGGATCTGGAGGTATATTCTGACTCAAATTTAATTGTGCAGCAGGTCACAGGGGAGTTCGAGGCCCGAGAGGACACCATGGCTCAATACTTGGCAATAGCCAAGGATCTTATGGCGCGATTTCGGACGGTGGAAATCAATCATGTCCCACGTGCACAGAATGCAGTGGCGGATGTTCTCTCGAGGATAGTTGCCTCTTCCTTCCCCAGGAATTCCCGAGCTGTCTACATGGAGTCATTGCCCCAGAGGAGCATAGAGACAGAGGCAAAGCAGCTTTGCGTGGAAGGGGTTGAGAGTTGGATGGATCCCATCGTAGCACATCTGACCAAGGGATGGCTACCAGAGGAGGAACAAGAAAGTTGAAAACTCAAGCGCTAGGTGGCCAAGTTTCTACTAGTTGGATCAGACCTTTATAGGAAATCCTTCACTCAGCCGCTACTGAAATGCGTGGGGCCGGTCGAGGCCGACTACATCCTAAGGGAAATCCACGAGGGGATTTGCGGCAGTCACATCGGAGCTCGGTCTCTTTCCCAGAAGGCACTTTGGCAGGGGTACTACTGGCCGACAATGATGAGCGACGCCGGGCATTTGGTCCAGACCTGTGAGAGATGCTAGAAAACTTCCAACCTGGTTCATACCCCGGTAGCTGAACTCACCCACTTGGCTTCGCCTTGTCCGTTTGCTAGGTGAGGAGTCGATATCCTCGGACCTTTTCCACCAGCGGCTAGACAGAACAAGTACTCTATAGCAGCCATCGACTACTTCACTAAGTGGGTGGAGGCCGAGCCTGTGGCGACTATTACTGGCCGGAGGGTAAAACAATTCCTTTGGAAATCCATCGTCTGTCGGTTTGGTGTTCCAAGGGTGCTAATAACTGACAATGGCACCCAATTCGAGGACCGATCAGTGCAAGAATGGTGCCGCGAGTTGGGGATTAAGCAGCATTTTACCTCGATCGCCCATCCTCAAGCTAATGGGCAGGTAGAGCTGACAAACAGAACCATTCTGCAGGGACTCCAAGCTCGGGTTGAGAAGGCGGACGGTCAATGGGTAGACGAGCTCCCCAGTATACTATGGTCTTATCGAACCACGCCGCGAACGGCTACAGGAGAATGCCCTTTCACACTGTGTTATGGCTCAGAGGCACTCATCCCTGTCGAGATTGGGGTGAGGAGCTACCGAGTGGAGCATTTCGATCCTGAGGTTAACGAGCAAGGGCTAAGATGCAACTTGGATTTGATGGATGAGCTCCGAGACCTAGCACGAATTCGACAAGCCGCATATAACCGGCGCATTGCTAGGTACTACAATCGACGAGTCCACGCTAGGAGCTTCATGCCAGGAGATCTTGTACTACGACGGTTCGACGTGAGTCAACCTCGGGACATGAATAAACTAACTCCGAATTGGGAAGGACCGTACCGGGTGGTGGAATCCCTAAGTCTGGGGGCATATCGACTAGAAGACATGGAAGGCAAGCCCCTGAAGCATACTTGGAATGTGCAGAACTTAAGGAAGTTTTATCAATGAGCAAGGGAATTCCCCGAATCTCTTTGTACTCTTTTTCTTTACGACTAATGGCAAGGCTTCACATTCTCTTCATCTAATAGTAATTGTACAAAGGATTGTACTTCGTCGCAGAAAAATCCAAGGGTCACGAGCCCTAGGCCGTCCTCAAAAATGGACTAAGGGCCATGGAAAAACTCTAGTTAACACCCTCCTACGCGTGGGAGTAGCTAAAATCCAAGGGTCACGAGCCCTAGGTCGTCCTCAAAAATGGACTAAGGGCCACGAAAAAACTCTAGCTAACACCCTCCTTCGCGTGGGAGTAGCTAAAATCCAAGGGTCACGAGCCCTAGGCCGTCCTCAAAAATGGACTAAGGGCCATGGAAAAACTCTAGCTAACACCCTCCTTCGCGTGGGAGTAGCTAAAATCCAAGGGTCACGAGCCCTAGGCCGTCCTCAAAAATGGACTAAGGGCTACGGAAAAACTCTAGCTAACACCCTCCTTCGCGTGGGAGTGGCTAAAATTCAAGGGTCACGAGCCCTGAGCCGTCCTCAAAAATGGACTAAGGGCCACGGAAAAACTCTAGCTAACACCCTCCTTCACGTGGGAGTAGCTAAAATCCAAGGGTTACGAGCCCTAGGCCGTCCTCAAAAATGGACTAAGGGCCACGAAAAAACTCTAGCTAACACCCTCCTTCGCGTGGGAGTAGCTAAAATCCAAGGGTCACGAGCCCTAGGCTGTCCTCAAAAATGGACTAAGGGCCACGTAAAAACTCTAGCTAACACCCTCCTTCGCGTGGGAGTAGCTAAAATCCAAGGGTCACGAGCCCTAGGCCGCCTCAAAAATGGACTAAGGGCCACGGAAAAACTCTAGCTAACACCTTCCTTCGCCTGGGAGTGGCTAAAATCCAAGGGTCACGAGTCCTAGGCCGTCCTCAAAAATGGACTAAGGGCCACGGAAAAACTCTAGCTAACACCCTCCCTCGTGTGGGAGTGGCTAAAATCCAAGGGTCACGAGCCCTAGGCTGTCCCCAACAACGGACTGATGGCCACGAAAAAAATTCATCCAAGGGTCGTGAACCCTAGGCTATCCCCAACAGTGGACTGAGGTTTAACTAAGTCCTAGCCCATATGTTCGCAAGCAAAAGATGAACAATCAAAATGAAACGACATCGTATAGAAGCGAAACGGTCCAATACATGATAACAAAGGAAATACAAAAGGCCCTAGCTAGAAAAAGAAGAAAAGCTCAAGCATCAGGAGGCGTATCATCATCGTCGGCCATCTCCGAGTCCTCCATCCCGGCCACAATCTCCGCAACAGACCGAACATTGGACATGTCCAAATCCGGATGGGCTCGTAACACCTCGGTCGCATGAGCTTGGAATCCCTTGGTCCAAGTGTCCTGCAGGTTCTTCTGGAGGAACTCCTCTACCTCAGGAAGCTTGATAGGCTCAGCATACTTGCGCTCATACTGGCAAATAACGGAGTTCGCCCGGGACAGCTTGGAGCTCGTCCGAGATAACTCCGTCTCTAGCTCCTGAATACGTAGGTCTGAAGCCTGCCGCTGGGAGGACAAATCATCCAAGTTCTTCCTGTGGCTCTCCAATAACTCGTCCCTCTCCTGCAGCTGGGTGTCTAGCTCCAAGGTCTTCTTGGAAGCTTGAGAGAAACGTCCGAAAAAGTCCGAAACAAGTGTGACCACCTATAATGGGCAAGACAAGTAAGGACTACATAGATGAGACTGGAGGATGTTGATAAAGTATAGGTGACTACCTGGGCCAAATACTGGCACAATGTGGCCTCTATGGCCTCCGAGGACTGCTCGGCCAGCACCTGACGATCGGCGGGAGTGGCAAAGTGGTGAATCATACGTCTGGCCACCTGAGTGTTCCGGCTGAGATCGCTGGCCTTCACTCCCCAATCAGGAACATGGTCTGGATTACGGGGGGGAGACTCCGGGGCTGGCATGAGCTCTCTCGGAGGATGGGGAGTCCTCTTCCTCCTAACACGACTAGGCTCTCCTTCCTCAGCTGGAGGGGCATTCAAGGCAGCCTTTCTCCTCGTAAGAGCTGGGGCGCCCTCGTCCTCTGCGGGTCTCCTTTTGTTCATCCCCCAGATAAAAGTTGTGCTCACCATCTCAGCTGCAAATGCAAAAAATAAGATATTAAAGGCAAGAAAAGCAAGTTAGAAAAGTATGAAAATAGTGGGAGAATGACTACCCAAAGTGACATCAGGCTCGGAGCAAGTGTGAGTGGATAAACCCCCCAGGTACAAGGTGCGGTCACATATCAGGACCCGAGCGCTGATAGGGTTTAGCTCCCTCAAGATCTGAATATTATGAAGCTCGTCTTGCGTGATCTTGCGACTACGGACCTTTGAGGGCTAGAAAGCCCACTCAACTGGCACCCCGAAGCTGACCCCCCGGTCTTTCAAGCCAGCAAAGAAAAATCTGCTCTTCCATCGTTTTACCGATGTAGGGTTATCGACTATGAACTGACGCTGGTTAAGGGGGGAAAAGGCGAATCGGGGTTCAGTTTTACTAATGGAAATTACCTTGAACATCCTAAAGAAAAGTTGAGCAGTGGGCTCAATGTCCCGAGCTCGACAGCAAAGAACGAAGGAAGATAGGCACCTCCAACCATTGAGAGTCAGCTGAGAGGGGCATAACCTCACAATAGCGAACACCTCAACTACAGGAGTCGCGAGAGAAAATCTAAGGCCGGCAGCCAAGGCCTGCTCATAAACGGTGATACAACCATAGGGGGCCTGGTGAGCTTTCAGACCTCGGGGTTCACTATACCAATACTCATCATGAATGAGGTGGTATTTCCGGAGGAGGGGAAACAACTCTCTCTTAGTTATGGTAGAATGGTCCGTGGTTAGATCCTCAGGTAAGCTTCCTAAGTTGAGATCACTACTCACATGAGACTCTTAAGTTGGATGGAGTGAAATTCTTTCAGGCCTCCTAAGTTTCCCAGGCCTACGAAGGGGGCCATGGGAGGGGCTGGATAACTCGATGTGTGATTCCTCACTACTAGAGCTGGTACTAGAGTTTTCGGAATCAGAGGAAGAAGAAGAAGAAGACATGCTAAAAAACGAGCAGAAGTAGATAAAGAGAAGGTCACTGACCAGGAGAGTAAAGGCCGAGGTCAGGAAAGAACAACCACGACTGGGCTAGAGCCTCGGAAAGCTCGGTAGGCACGATTTAGCTTGAGAAAATCTCGAGTCACGCCTGCGAAAAAGAAGAGCCAAGGAAACGGGTTAGTCAAGTTGAACATTGTTTTAAAGATTATTTTGTTATCATTAACAAAGGAAAAGCCCAAGGGTCAGCCATGGCTAACCCAAGGTGATATAAATATATATATATATATATATTTATATATGTATAATAATAAAAAAAAATGATGAAGAAAGGGGGCAAAAGTCTCAAGGGTCGACCATGGCCGACCCAAGGACGCCCTTATATATATATATTTATATATATTATATATTAGATTTAAAAAAAAGAAAAAAAGAAAGTTGTAGAAAGAGGAAAGAAAGGTCGGCCATGGCCGAGTTGGAGTTCGACCTCGCCTGGGCGAGGCCGAACGCGGCCGACCTCTGCCGCGGCCGAGGTCGTGCCAGGCCAGGCCAGTCGACCTCGGCCAGGCAGGCGCCTGGCCGAGGAAGAAGAAAGATTTTTCAAAAAAAAACAAAAAAAACAAAAAAATCAAAAAAATCAAAGAGGAAGCAGAAGGCACAGAAGAAATAAATAAATAACAAAGAAGAAAAAATAAAAGCAAAGGAGGATGAGAAAGACTAACCTCAAGGAGATGAATGCTTGTCTTGAAATAATAATTGTGGGGTGGGGCCTTAGGGCTTATATAGAGGGAACCCAAGGGGGGAAAAAATTCAAAATGACAATGTTTCCCTCCAAAACGAATCATTCCCTCCAACCAAAATCCATCCCTATAATTTTAGGGCAGTAAACGAGGTTTTTTAAACATTAATCTCAACTTTAAACACTCTCGTGCGTCTTGAGAAAAATCAGCAGTCAAGTAACCTACTCCTTGACCCAGCATGATTTTCAGCTCGGCTCAAGGAGTGGGGGGCAAGTGATGTGGCACCAACTTAAATTACTAGAATACCCTTACGCACTGATAGTCTCACCTGCCGCGTGGATCACCTGAGAGACCGACACGTGGCCAGTCAACACTCCAAAACGGAGTCCGAGAAATCCGGGTCGAACCGCAAGACCCGTTCCAACTTGACCGGGATTCTCGGGAGTCGTGCCCACTTATCTCCGGTATCCCAAAACGGGTTCGCCTATAAAAGACAAGGAATCTCGCCAGGTATACCTAAGCTCTACAGCTCTCTCATTTACTACTACCTACATTTACTCTATTGATTTGAGCGTCAGAGTCCACCTCGGGGGATCCAAGCCCCGGCCCTCCATTGTCTTGCAGGTTCTACACCCGAGGTCCAACATCCCTAAGTCCGAGGTTCCATCCCCGAGGTCTAGTCGCAGAGGTGGCACGTGGTGGTCGGTCCCAAAAACCATCATCAGGGCATGTCATTCCCTAGGTATAGGGCAATTTCGGCCAAATTTTTTTTTGAATATGAGTTGTAGTAAGAGAGTCAAATAATGTGGTTGTTATATTTGATTGATTCGTGCTTTGTTATATGAGGAAATGTGCATTTATAATTAATTTATAAGTGGTTGTTATATTTGTTATGATTGATTGATTATAAAATATGCATTTATAATTAATTTATTTTCGCTATTTTATAATTATAGGACAAAATTTTAGTCCAAGTATTTGAGTTATTAGTATTATCCAACGAAGTCTGTAAATGATTGGTCACAACGAATTGCTATAGCAAATGTCACTACAAAAAATGCAGTGGGGAGTTGCTAATTTGTTAGGAGTTATAAGAGAAAAATGAAATTCATCAAGGCACTGAAGTCCTAGTTGCACCACATTATTTGGTTTGTGTTTTTCTTTTTGTCTTTTCTTGTTTTAATTTGGCTGTTTGTTTTTTTTTTTTTCTTATGTTTTTTTTTTGTAAATGGCCTTGTCTCATTCGACTGTCGTCCATTGATTTCTTTTTTTGAAAAAGATAATATTTTGAATAATGAGAAATTGATAATTGATAAATGAATAGCTTGAAATTGCAAAAGGGATAGAGGGAGAGGAAGAAAGATGAGGAAAGTGAGAAAAGCAGTAGAGGAGTCCGTTAAAAGTATTTGCAAAGTTGCACTATGTCATTGAACTGAGGAAGCAATATAACTGCTATTTAACATAATATTTTTGGATTCAAGCATGACATGAAAACTATGTACCTAAAATGAGCACAAGTTTATGCTAAATGAAGTTTGGGTCTTTCTTAATCTTTTTAAGCAGCAACTCTTACTTGATACTGATTCTTTTCTATTACTGCAGACAGTTTCTTTTTTAACTTACCTCTTTATGTACATCAGATGTGATTCTATGGCTAGTACATAAGTGATAGAGCAGTTTGCACTTGGTAAACCCCTTAAAATTTGTCCACAATGAAAGGTAGAGGTAGAAAAGATCCAGTTCAATGTGATGTGGAGCACTTGCCAAAATGAAGCCCAGGTGCAAAGTCATGTAATCAGCTCTATTTATAGAACTTTAGAATTAGCAACTAAAACAAAGTTGTGTACTCAAATAGCTTCAAATGGAACTTTAAAATTAATTAGGAAATGGCCAAACCATTAAAGCAACATTATCACCAAAAAGAAAAACCAACATATTGTAGCGGCCCTCTCCCGGATAATCCTGCTAGCATAGGAAAATCCGAAAGGAGGTCGTCACATAAATGGATACAAAAACAATAACTCAAATTAAACATCAATTATATATATATATATATATTTTAGTTGCTCACTGATCATCAGGAGCCAAAAGAAAGCATTTCCAATGGCGATTTAACTTACACAATTCTTTAGGCTCGAGGCCATATAATCAAAATATAGGAGCAAATATCATTTACAAAAAAAATCTCACTCTACATGCCCTCAAAACAATTCACTCTCATGACCTTTTCGGCTGGGATATCTCTGTACACAACTAGACCCGAGCTCTAGCCTAACTGGACTCGCCCTCATCAATTGTTTTACCCTTACCTGGAATGACAGGAATAAACAAGGTGAGCCACAAGACTCAGCAAGTATGTATTACAACAAATTAAACAATAGAGTCAAGGCATGGATAAACCAAAGTGGAATAGACCCGACTTCCCAAGTATGAGTAGCATTTCCCATTAGATCCCATCATTATTATCATTTCCATGCCTTTGTCATTATGTATTTCGTGCATCATTTCATTTCTCATTAATATATATAATTTTCCATGCGGCATATCGGCCCTCTAGGACTTTCATTCACATGTATGCATACATATACCTAGAAAAATCATTTAGCCATTCACTTGGCTTGAGCATTGCCTATCGGGTTTATGGCCACCTTACCCGAGTCAGCGCTCTTTAGGATATCCTTTTCTCACCTCGCGGTACATAGCTGCCGCGCAAAATAATAAGTGCACAAAAAATAATACCATGCAATACTCATGTAGGTTTCAAGTAAACATATCAAACATGCTTCATTATTAGAAATGTTCTCATCATGATCATCATGCGCACTTAGACATTTCAAGATTATATCCTCACATGAGCCAATGGTATTTTCATCACATAATTTAGCATCATTCATTGAAATTCATTTCCATACCATTTCTCAAGGTCAAACAAGTTGATTGCATGAATTCACCATTAAAAACTCATGATTTTCATTTTTAATTCTTACCATTAATTAACTTCCCCATTTTTGGGACACCTACATACCCGCGAGATGATTTTTGAAGCTAACTAAAACATCACAAGAGCTTTGGAGAAGAATTACAAACTTTAGAAAAGAGTTGGACCAAAGAGAAATAATTAATACATTCTGTTGGTTGATCGAATAAAAGAGCTAGTCAACCGATTGTGGACTTAGTCAACCGATGAAGAAGATTTAGTCGACTAAATAGGGACTTGGTCGACTGAGTAAAAACACTTAGTCGACTAACAGAAGCCAAATTACCCACTTGGTCGACCGACTGAAACACTTGGTCGACTAATAGAAGCTAAATTACCCACTTGGTCGACCAACTAAAACACTTGGTTGACTAACAGAAGCTAAATTACCCACTTGGTCGACCGACTGAAACACTTGGTCGACTAATAGAAGCTAAATTACTCACTTGATTGACCAACTAAATGTTGAGTTACATAGATCTTATCATATGCGTAGCGGAAATTAAATTTAGTTTGCAAGTATCCCGTTTTTCAGAAATTATGGTTTAATAAAATGAAGGCATAAACGAAAAATATCTCTTGGATAAAATCTTATTTCACCGTTAGATTTCCCGCCGTATAATCCTCCAAGTGTAGGATGCTGAGTCGGTCCACCCGAAATCACTTCTATTCAAGAATATCAAAGAGAAAGATAAGTAGAAAAAAATTTTCACAAAAATTTCTAACTTACCTCTTGGATTCAAGAACAATTCTTCCAAAACTCTCTCAACTCTCAAAATGATCCAAGTGCATCGTATGAGAGAAATTAAGAGCTTGGAGCTATTTATAGTTCCAATTAAAAAAAAAATCATTCTCCATTAAATGGGTTGGGCTCCTCAAGCCCATTCCATTTAATGCAATTGGGTCAAACCCAATCCAATGGGATTTATTTGAATCCAATAGTGCCATTGGGCCAAACCTAATGTACTAGCAAAAGGCCTAACCCAATCAATAATCAAATAATTGTATTCACAATATAATTATTTAATTATTTAATTATTCTTATTTATCCAATAAATAAATGCAGTATTATTAGTAATTATAAAATTACTAATTTATTTATTTTCTCTTTGAAAGTGATTTCTTTTGCGTGGGACTTTCTGGGTTCACAAATAAATTGACAACGAGAATAATCAACAATTAATTCTCGTAAATCATGAGTGACATCTAGCAATATATCATGATTACCCAATTTATTGTGAAACGGGTATTGTGAACCTTTTACTACGTTACCATACAATACGGTCCTTCTATCATCCTATATCCCGACAAGATATGAGATCATGGTCAGTAGGTCGAATCTCTTAATCTTGTCATATGACCAAATCCAAAATCAATCTTAACAAATTATGACACAACCCGTATGGAACAAATTCCATCGTCATATTACCTCGGCTAAGGATGTATCGTCAAGTGATTACTGGATCGCATAAGATATCTTCCTCATAAATCTTGAGGTGATAGATTCCATGTCTAATGCACACATACCTCATGTATCACTGAATCAGGCACATAGATACGTATGATTATCCTTGATTAGAACAACCACATAATATTGCTGATATCCTAATCCACCAATACACAGATATCCATGTCATCTCAGGTCTAAGAACTAGTTGTAAAATCACAGCTAACATTAAATCATTGACCCGTGAGAAATAACCCATGTGATTTAATGTTAACAGTCCTATTCAGTGAACTCGTTCTTGTAACGAGCACCCACTTATCTTCCTTCTATAGCTCATACAGAATGGCACGAGACTCACCAACCTTATCTTTCAGTATCTCATACTGAAATAAGGAGGAAGACAATGTGCTGGTCTTTATGAGTTGCTATCATCCATGATAGGAATTCTATTGCCAGGAACATGTTTATAGTATAACCAATTGTGGATTATCCGTAACTCGTATTCTTAACACTTAAGAATGGTATCCACTTCTTATTATACTAATGGATATATGTTTTATAATTTAAACCATATTGCAATTTAAATAAAAACATAAACTTGGCATTTAAATAATATTTAAAGAATTACAAGATCGAGTCCCTTTGTGTCACTAGAATTGGTTTTTAGGGCTCATATCTAACAATCTCCCACTAGCACTAAGACCATTCAGTGTAGTATCTCATACCCCACCTATCTAGATGAAAATCTAGTTGCTTCTGGTTCATAGCCTTAGTCAATGGATCTGCTACATTCACTGATGTGTCTATTCTCTATACATTAACATCTCCTCTACAAATGATCTCTCTAATGAGATGGAAGCGTCTTTCAATATGTTTGGACTTTTGGTGAGACCTCGGTTCCTTAGCTTGCGCTATGGCTCCATTGTTGTCGCAAAACAAGGGCACAACAGACTTTATGGAAGGAACCACTCCAAGTTCCGTCACAAACTTTTTGACCCAAACAGCTTCCTTTGCAGCATCCGATGCTGCAATATACTCGGTTTCAGTAGTAGAATCAGCAGTCATATCTTGTTTGGAACTCTTCCAACTGAATACTCCTCCATTACAGGTAAACACATATCCAAAGATAGACTTTCTATCATCAACATCTGATTGAAAATCAGAATCTGTGTAACCTTCCACTTTCAATTCTCCTTCACCATAAGTAAGGATCAAATCCTTAGTTCTTTTCAAGTACTTAAGGATATTCTTAACGGCAATCCAGTGTTGCTCACCTGGATTAGACTGATATCTGCTTGTAACACTTACAGCATGAGCAATATCAGGCCTAGTACATAGCATTGCATACATTAGGCTTCCTATTACTGAAGCATAAGGAATCCTAGACATGCGTTCTCTCTCTACTTGTGTCTTGGGGCACATATCACGAGAGAAGTGGATTCCATGTCTAAAGGGCAACAGTCCTCTTTTGGAATCCTCCATGTTGAACCTCTTCAACCCTCTTTCTATGTACTTATTTTGGGAGAGTCCTATCATTCTCTTGGTTCTATCTCTATAGATCCATATACCGAGAATATAGGCTGCTTCTCCCAAATCTTTCATGAAGAACTTACTTGACAACCAAACATTTATTGTTGACAACAATCCTACATCATTCCCAATGAGTAAGATATCATCTACATATAAGACCAAAAATGCTATTGCACTCCCACTAGCCTTTTTATAAACACAGGGTTCATCAACGTTTTGAATGAAACCAAACGATTTGACTTCATCATCAAAACGGATGTTCCAACTTCTGGATGCTTGCTTAAGGACATAAATGGATCTCTTAAGCTTACATACCTTCCTTGCGTTAACTTTAGGTGTGAAGCCTTCAGGTTGTTCCATATAGATATCCTGATCTATATAACCATTTAAGAAGGCTGTCTTCACATCCATTTGCCAAATCTCATAGTCATAATGAGCAGCAATGGCTAGTAAAATTCTGATGGATTTAAGCATGACAACTGGAGAAAAGGTTTCTTCATAGTCAATGCCTTGTCTTTGACGATAACCTTTTACCATAAGTCTTGCTTTATAGGTCTCTACCTCTCCATCTGAACCTATCTTTTTCTTGAAGACCCATTTACATCCAATAGGTACTATACCTTCTGGTGGATCTACAAGAGTCCAGACTTGGTTCTCATACATGGAATCCATTTCAGATTTCATGGCTTCTAGCCATCTTTTCGAGTCGATATCTGATATCGCCTCTTGGTAATTGATGGATCATCTGAGTGATCATTGTCTCCTACAAGGAACAACTCTTGTTCATTTAGAAAACCATATCTCTTAGGTTGATGGGGTATCCTCTTACTTCTTCTAATGGGAGGTGCAACACTCGACCCTGTCTCCTCAATTGGTACTTGGAAATCTCGTGGAATAGTTTCAGACTCGGTGAACCCTTCACCAAGTTCTATTTTCCTTTCATTACCTCTTTCTTAAAAAAACTCTTTTTTAAGAAAAATGGAATTTCTGCTAACAACTACTTGTTGCAGTTTAGGAATATAGAACTCATATCCTAAGGAGTCCTTAGGATAACCTACGAAACTACCCTTCAAAGACCGTGTCTCAAGTTTTTCTGATTTAAACTTCTTTACAAAAGCTGTACATCCCCAAATCTTAACATGTTTAAGACTGGATTTCCTATCAAACCATATCTCATGTGGTGTTATAGGAACTGACTTGGAAGGAACTCTATTTAGAATATATATAGCTGTAAGAAGGGCGTGTCCCCAGAGAAACAAAGGTAAGTCTGTACAACTTAACATACTTCGGACCATATCTAATAAAGTCCGATTCCTCCTCTCTGAAACTCCATTCAGTTGAGGCGTTCCTAGTGGGGTCCGTTGTGAAATAATACCTGAGACTTTAAGAAAATCTTCAAACTCGTTACTAAGATACTCGCCTCCACGATCTGATCGTAAGGCCTTTATCTTTTTACCAGTTTGATTTTCTACTTTAGCTTTAAAATCTTTGAACATTTCAAAAGATTCAGATTTATGTCTCATGAGATAAACATATCCATATCTGAACATATCATCTGTAAAAGTTATGAAGTATTGATAACCTCCTTGGGCTATTACATTAATAGGCCCACATACATCCGAATGTATAAGTCCTAATAATTCTATGGCCCTTATACTTTGCCCAGTAAAAGCCAATTTGGTCATCTTACCAAAGATACAAGATTCACAAGTTGGATATGGTTCAGAACCTAATGGCCCTAGAAGCCCGTTTTTCTCCAACTTAGTGATTCTGTCATCCCCTGTATGACCCAATCTGTAATGCCACAGAATTTTAGAATTTGGGTTATCACGTGATCTCTTATTATTATTTGATACATGCAGATGCTCACTATTATCAACAGCCACATTCAAAATGTAAAGACCATTGACAAAATTACCAGTAGCAATCAATTTATTTCTAAAATAAATTTCACAAACATTATTCTTAAAAGAAAATTCATAATTTTCTTTCACCAATACAGGAATAGAAATAATGTTCTTAAAAGCTCCAGGTACACATAAACAATTGTTTAAAACTAAAATATGTTCATGTGATAAAATTAAAGATACAGTGCCGAAAGTTGTGGCTGCAACTCTTGCCCCATTTGCTACCTTTAACACAATCTCATCATTTGCAAGCTTTCTACTTTGTTCCAGATCTTGTATAGAGGCACAAACATGAGTTGTCGCTCCAGAATCTAGAATCCATAAAGTAGAAGAATAAGCAATGGAAAAATATTCATGAACTATCATCATACCTACTGCTTCCTTCTTCAAGGAACTGAGGTAATCTTTGCAGTTCCTCTTCCAATGCCCATCTTTGCCACAATGAAAATATTTTCCTTTAACAATTGTTTTTCCCTTCTTCTTATTAATCACTTTAGTTGCTTGGGTGGCCTTCTTTTTCCCTTTCCCCTTCTTAGTCTTACTAGAAGAGGACACAACCATCACAGTGCATGTGTTCATGCTGCCCTGGGTTGTTATTAACATGTTCATAAGCTCTGCAGGAGAGCACTCAATCTTGTTCATATAGAAGTTTGAAACAAAACCCCCAAATGAATATGGCAAAGACTGAAGGATTGCATCAATTTGAAGATAATTATGCATTGGAACATTCAATTCCTTCAACTTATCCATCCAAGAGATCATTTTGAGAACATGGTCTCCAATTGATCCTCCAGGAGACATCTTTGCTCAAAAGATTGCTTTAGATATCTCATATCTAGCACTTCGACTTTACTTACCATACAACTCTTGTAAGCTAGTAATAATCGAATATGAATCTGGCATGTTATAAAATTGTCGCTTTAGCTCAGTACTCATAGAAAGTAGGATATAACTCTTAACGACAAGATCATCATCGTGCCATTTTAGGAGAATGTCCTCTTTCTCTTGAGTAATGTGCTCAGCAGTAGGCCCAGGGATAGGCTCCTCCATAACATAGGTGATTCTTTCTAAGTTTGTAATCAATTTCAAATTTAGAAGCCAGTCGTTGAAATTTGGTCCAGTTAGCCGGTTTGCGTCAATAAATTTAGAAAGTGAATTTAGTGAAGCCATTTGATGTATCTGCAGAAAATAAGTAGATTATTAGATATCTTGTTTTCTTAACTATCTGATTTTGGTCTTTAAATCAAACAGTACCTCCTACTAAGTTTTTCAAATTCCTTACTTCCATTTAAAGGAAAAAGCAAATTCACATTGGTATGAATTTCTAGTGGGTATTTGGATTCTTATTAAATTTATTACTCCTCACATAATAGATTCTTGGAATAATAAATTCAATAAGTGGACAACGCTTGTCCAATACATCTTATGTACGGCCCAAATATTTTATTTTGGCTCCCAATTCAATGTACCTCACATAATAGTTTCTTAGCAATTGAACATAGTTAAATCATACCATCACGCTGACAAGTCTGCACAGTTGAATATCAATTGCCTCACATAATAGTTTCTTGGGTCACAATATTTGTGCATCCCCATCTCATCAAATGTTTTAAATAGAAATTAAAGTATTTTAATCAATGTGCAACCCTTATGTATCCATAGCCGATCAACACATGAATTAAAATGCCCCAATTTCTACCGTGATGGAGAGCCCCGATTAGATTGTCTTAACTCTTAAGGTCTAACCGGTTACAATTTAATTTTACAAATATGGGAGATTTTTTAATTAATTGGTCTCACTTTTCACATGCAACGTTTTAACATACATCAACTATGTAAATAAACATTGCATAAAATTAGTCGATATGGTCATGGACTCAATCATGCATTCTAAGCGCAATTCCAGCCATTGGAATTGTGCGGTGCATTCGTGGGTGTATAAATAAGGAAAGCCTATAACTATTACAAGCATAACCCTTTCACATAGGGTCTTCATTTCCTTAATTATTTTGCCATCAACGACTTCACTCCAAACCGTGCCTCGATTGATGTGAATCCATTGTTTTTACAATTTACTAGAAACTACTTTTACAATAAAATTAAAAGTAATAAATAATTATTTTACAACCGTCATGAAAAAGACGGCTACCTCCGGCACGCAGGCCGTTAAATAAAATAATCCATACATCCACATCACACATACATCATCCATGTGGTGTCCTAAGTCCATGACTAATACCAATATGAAACAAGGCATCCACAACATGCTATTAACAATTAAAAGCATATTATAAGCAATCATATGATTATTGGACAATTGTATAACTAATTATACATTGGTATTTTTTTAAATAATAAAATAAATAAATAAATAAAATAATAATAACAATTATTATTATTTATTTTATTTATTATTATTATTTTAAATAAAATAAATAATAATAACAATTATTATTATTTATTTTATTTTATTATATATATTTTTAATTTTTAATTTTGTTTTTAAAAATAAAATAAAAAATAAAAAACGGCCGTGGCCGACAAGGGGGGGCCAGCCCCCCATTACGCACGTAGTGCGCGCGCACAATGCGCGCACTGCGCACGCAGTGCTCGGGCGGGGCCCGCGCACTTGCCCGCGCATGCGCGTTTGTCAGGGCGCGCATGGCACGGCCAGCACGCACCCAGCATGCTGGCTACCCCCCCGGGACACACCCGGCACTGTTTGGCTGCTTCGAAACAATTTCGATGCTTCCAAATCTGATTCCAGCACTATCCAACAGTGCCAAATCAGTTCTAGAACGCTGCCAGCTTCGGATCTCATCCAAAATTGTTTTATTTTTCAAAATATCAATTCTATGTCCAATAATCACATGAATAAAACCATAAAACTGAAAAACGATGGCTCTGATACCACTGTTGAGTTACATAGATCTTATCATATGTGCAGAGGAAATTAAATTTAGTTTGCAGGTATCTCGTTTTTCAAAAATTATGGTTTAATAAAATGAAGGCATAAACGAAAAATACCTCTTGGATAAAATCTTATTTCATCGTTAGATTTCCCGCCGTATAATCCTCCAATTGTAGGATGCCGAGTCGGTCCACCCGAAATCACTTCTATTCAAGAATATCAAAGAGAAAGATAAGTAGAAGAAATTTTTCACAAAAATTTCTAATTTACCTCTTGGATTCAAGAACAATTCTTCCAAAACTCTCTCAACTCTCAAAATGATCCAAGTGCATCGTATGAGAGAAATTAAGAGCTTGGAGCTATTATAGTTCCAATTAAAAAAAAAACCATTCTCCATTAAATGGGTTGGGCTCCTCAAGCCCATTCCATTTAATGCAATTGGGTCAAACCCAATCCAATGGGATTTATTTGAATCCAATAGTACCATTGGGACAAGCCTAATGTACTAGCAAAAGGCCTAACCTAATCAATAATTAAATAATTGTATTCACAATATAATTATTTAATTATTCTTATTTATCCAATAAATAAATGCACTATTATTAGTAATTATAAAATTACTAATTTATTTATTTTCTCTTTGAAAGTAATTTCTTTTGGGTGAGACTTTCTGGGTTCACAAATAAATTGACAACGAGAATAATCAACAATTAATTCTCGTAAATCATGAGTGACATCTAGCAATATATCATGATTACCCAATTTATTGTGAAACGGGTATTGTGAACCTTTTACTACGTTACCATACAATACGGTCCTTCTATCATCCTATATCCCGACAAGATATGAGATCATGGTCAGTAGGTCGAATCTCTTAATCTTGTCATATGACCAAATCCAAAATCAATCTTGACAAATTATGACACAACCCGTATGGAACAAATTCCATTGTCATATTACCTCGGCCAATGATTTATCGTCAAGTGATTACTGGATCGCATAGGATATCTTCCTCATAAATCTTGAGATGATAAATTCCATGTCTGATGCACACATACCTCATGTATCACTGCATCAGGCACATAGATACGTATGATTATCCTTGATTAGAACAACCACATAATATTGCTGATATCCTAATCTACCAATACACAGATATCCATGTCATCTCAAGTCTAAGGACTAGTTGTAAAATCGCAGCTAACATTAAATCATTGACCCGTGAGAAATAACCCATGTGATTTAATGTTAACAGTCCTATTCAGTGAACTCGTTCTTGTAACGAGCACCCACTTATCTTCCTTCTATAGCTCATACAGAATGGCACGAGACTCACCAACCTTATCTTTCAGTATCTCATACTGAAATAAGGAGGAAGACAATGTGCTGGTCTTTACGAGTTGCTATCATCCATGATAGGAATTCTATTGCCAGGAACATGTTTATAGTATAACCAATTGTGGATTATCCGTAACTCGTATTCTTAACACTTAAGAATGGTATCCACTTCTTATTATACTAATGGATATATGTTTTATAATTTAAACCATATTGCAATTTAAATAAAAACATAAACTTGGCATTTAAATAATATTTAAAGAATTACAAGATCGAGTCCCTTTGTGTCACTAGAATTGGTTTTTAGGGCTCATATCTAACAATCTCCCACTAGCACTAAGACCATTCAGTGTAGTATCTCATACCCCACCTATCTAGATGAAAATCTAGTTGCTTCTGGTTCATAGCCTTAGTCAATGGATCTGCTACATTCACTGATGTGTCTATTCTCTATACATTAACATCTCCTCTACAAATGATCTCTCTAATGAGATGGAAGCGTCTTTCAATATGTTTGGACTTTTGGTGAGACCTCGGTTCCTTAGCTTGCGCTATGGCTCCATTGTTGTCGCAAAACAAGGGCACAACAGACTTTATGGAAGGAACCACTCCAAGTTCTGTCACAAACTTTTTGACCCAAGCAGCTTCCTTTGCAGCATCCGATGCTGCAATATACTCGGCTTCAGTAGTAGAATCGGCAGTCGTATCCTATTTGGAACTCTTTCAACTGAATACTCCTCCATTACAGGTAAATACATATCCAGAGATAGACTTTCTATCATCAACATCTGATTGAAAATCAGAATCTGTATAACCTTCCACTTTCAGTTTTCCTTCACCATAAGTAAGGATCAAATCCTTGGTTGACTAACAGAAACTAAATTACCCACTTGGTCAACCGACTAAAACACTTGGTCGACTGACTGAAACACTTGGTCGACTAACAGAAGCTAAATTACGCACATGGTCGACCGACTAAAACACTTGGTCGACTAATAGAGAACAAAACACATACTTGGTCGATCGATAGAAATACTTGGTCGACCAACAGGCAACCCTCTCTCTCTCTCTCTCTCTCTCGTCGGCTGCTGTCCTGAGTCTGTGTGAACCCTGACCGGTGACTGCACGTCCGCCGTCATCTCCTTCCTCCCGCCGGCGACCTAGACCCGTTGACATCCGCCGTCTCCTCCATTCTCCATCGGCCGGTTGGCATTTCCTCCCCTTGGTCCTAGGTGTATGCTGACGGCCTCATGAAGCAGTGAAGCTTCTAATTTATCGGGCACGATGGCTCTGGCGGCGGCGTAATATAGTCACCATTTGCACGCTCGCCAAATCTCACTTTTTGCAAAACATGTATGCATACTTATGCTTGCTTTCCCTTCCACACCAATCATCTTTTCGGAATTTTTCTCCTTAATTACTTTTAATTTGCATATAAAATTAATCTTATTATGCTTCTTAATATCTTCTCTGGCAATATAAACGTGATTTTTACCCTTGTTTGGTTTAAAATTCTGTCCAATTAGAATTAAAAATCATTATTATTGAGATAAAAAAAAAAATTAGCATTTGCTAAACTGAACTCTGGAAGAAGAAAATTTACTTAAAAGGGGATAGGATGGGGGGACCTTCCACACATTTTATTTGCATCTGCTTCTCTCTCTCTCTCTCTCACACACACACACATACATATTTTATTTGCATGTATTTCTCTCGTGAGGTATGTGTTTGATAACTGAAGTAGTTGGATTTTAATTATTATTCAACTTAATTCTTTTAATATATGAGAACGCAATGATGCTTGCCCACTTGTGTGTCATTAGTTACATTAATTAGTGCAAACATTGAAAGGTGAGTTGAACTATTAAAAATGGCGTACCAACCATTCAGGCCATAGAGGCTTAGGCTCATTTGTTTAGAATTTTATTGAGTTTGGTCTCAGGTTTGAATTCAAAATTAAGACTTAGCTTGTTTAGAATTTTACAAGGCTGGGCTCATTTATATTAATGAGCTTCAAAAGAGTCTTTTCATGAACTTTAATTCGAAACTGATGTTAACCTCAATTTCAAACTCATTTATAAAAAAATATGTACCCCCGAGTTCATTATGTTTTTAATAAAAAAAACAAAGTTTTGATGACATGAGCTTTTAAATTTAAAAAATTTAACTACAACGGTTACATTTACTGAGATGTTATATCAAAATTAAGAGTGACACTTTTAAGTTATTTGAGTAAAAATGACAAGATATTGTTAGTTTTTTTAATTAAATATTTAAATATTTAATTTGAAAAATATGTTTGTTTAATTTTTAATTAAATTATGGTAACTTTCTTTTTTAAATCAGAATTATTATTAAATTTTTATTTTTATTAGCTACGTTCTGAGGTATCCCATCAAAAGTGGCCAACAAGAAGAGGTTTGTGTGACCAATACCCAAGAATTTAATAAGTAAGCGGTTAGACTTGGAGGTGTTTTGCTTTTAGTTTACATGTGAATTGAGTTAAGGTTTGAATACTCTAATTATTATGTATTTTTTGGTAAATCAAAGATATCAATTGTTAATCTATTGACAAAAAGTGATATATATAATTTTTAAAATTACATAAAAATTAATATAATAAATATATGATAAGTGATGTATTTGATGTATTGAAAGTGAGTTATTGCTTGGTAAAAATAATATTATTGCAATTAATATAATAAATATAAACATGTTTATCTAAAAATTTATTATAATTAATTCAATTAATATTTAGAATGAAATCAGAAGAGACATCCATCTCAAATCCCATTATAGAGCGGTCCTCAATTGTAAAATTAGCATGTATGGGACGGCCAAGAGTGCTCGCGATAAATGCAATATCCTCATATCACCCCTCAAGAGGAATATTAAATATTTTAATTTAAATTGACAACAAAAAGTAGGCCTTTTTAGATAAATTCATACCCACCTTTCATATTTTTTTAGAATCAGTGGTCTTCGTACCCTTACGAATTGCCAAGGCCCCATCAATCATTTTTAATATATTTATTTTATTATCGAAACGAAATAAAAAATATCTAAACTTATTAGATAATACCTCGATAAGCTTGAACGTTGTTACATTCTCTACACAATAGATTGTACCACTTAAAATGGGAGGTATTTTTTAACAAATAACCAATTAACTTATTTTGTCAATATTTTATATCTTCGTTGATAATTTCTTCTAAAAATACTCTATGAGCCCATTATCTAAGTTAATAGGCGATAATACAATAATTTTCTAAGCATCTGATAACTTTTTGATGCAACCACACTAGCTCAAAACCCTTTTTCATTATCAATTAATTGTTTCTTACTCAAATATCATAGCCCAGATTTTCTTTATTTTCAATAAGCTCCACATGTCTTACATTCATTCAAATCTATCTAAGACACTAATTTGCCATCCTTCAAACCAAGCGCCTAACAGTCCATGCATACAATCTTGCCACTTACTAATTTCAAGATTCCCACGCAACTCACTCATTGGATCACACATTCTTTCTATACAATATTTGTTATTATTAATTCTTTTAAATCTTAAACAGTGCACTTTGAGTCATCAAAGTCAAGTTCAGACAATAGGTGTTGCTTTTTTCATGGATCTTTCCATTGACAAGAAATCAATTTGACAATGATTAGATTGAATTGAACGAGATCGGATGGATTAAATTCAGGTAAGAGTCAATTAATAATTAAAATAAAATTAAAAAAAGAGTTATAAATTAATTATATATTTTTTTAATTTTAAATAAAATTATTATTAATTATTTTTATATATGAGCTTAATTTTTTGGATAAAATTATTTTAAATTATTAAATTTTATAAAAATACTATAATTTTTTTCTAATATAAATAAATCTGTTATTAATTATATATATATCTTTGAGAGATTTTTTTTTGTTGACATAGCATTACTTGTAAAAGTGAGCATCCTTTATGTTTGTCCTCCCATTCATTGCAGGAGGCAATGCTTTGCAAGCTGGCCTCCCCCACATGCCGCCTATGCGTCTTCACGTGCCTTTAGCCAAATTTCATGGCTTTCAGATTGTAATGTCAATAGATATATTTAATCTATTGATATTGAGTTATTCTTTGATAAAAAGAATATGATTGTAATTTATAAGTTTTATCTATTTTCTTGTATTAACATTTATAAATTTAATGTAATTAATTCAAATATTAACAGGAAGGCCATCGCTGCTAATGTTTGACTAAAGAAATATATAAATATTAAAAGTATTGTTAGAAAAAATAAATATTTCAGAACAACATCACATCAGTGTACTATTACTTGCAGAATTTGAAAGGTCATTGCCACCAACACGTCTATGAGTCTTCACGTGCCTTGGCCGAAGTAGCTAAGTAACAATTCTACGCCCTTTTAACGTAGGTAAGTAGCTTACCCATTCACGTTACACCGTGAGTCTCTAATTTAAATATTTTAATGAAATTTCAAGAAGATTTCCGTAGTAGGAGGGGCCATGCTGCAGCTAGTCCACAGAGCACATTGCACGCAACCGTCTTAAAACCGTAAGGGCAGGGCCCACCACCACCACAACGTGGTCGGACCTCGCAGACTGGGCCCAACGCGTTTATTATACTTTCGCATAGCAGTGAACTGGTGTCCTTTCGGCCTCTGTTGCTTCGCATAGCAGATCAACAATGGCTTCCACCAGCACCCAATTGCAGGAGGAAGCTTCCTTTTATTTTCTAGGTTCCTGGAAATACGATGTCTTCCTTTTATTTTGTCTCTCTCGCTCATCTTAACTGATTTTAAAAATAAAAAATAAAAAAAAAAGCAATCTGTGGCTGGCAACCATTATTGTTGAAAACTATTTAAAGAGAGAGACAGGATGAGCCCTTTTGAGTGTAAACCTATTTGACACTTGAGTTTTTATGTTTTAATTGGAGATTCAAACACATAGTCCACAACGCGGTCGGACCTCACGAACTTCCACCATGTTTTATATATTTTCTTTCGGCCTCTGTTGCTTGCGATAGACGAAGCAGCCAGTTTGTTTTCCATAGTCCACAAGACCTCACGGACTTCCACCATGTTTTATATATTTCTTTCTGGCCTCTGTTGCTTCGCATTGGCCTCTGTTGCCTGGCATAGACGAAGAAGCCAGTTTGTTTTCCGAGCAGATCAACAATTAATGGCGTCCACCAGCACCCAATTGCAGCAGGACGGAGCTTCTCTCCCTTCTGGGTCTAGTTCCTGGAAATATGACGTCTTTTTGAGCTTTAGAGGCACAGACACCCGCAACGGCTTCGTCGATCATCTCTATTCGGCTCTGCATCAGAAGGTCATTTTCACGTTCAAGGATGACCAGAGGCTCGAGAAAGGTGACTCGATTTCTCTGGCGCTCGTGAAAGCCATCGAAGAGTCGAGGTTTGCCGTGGTTGTTTTCTCCGAGAAATACGCTTCTTCCAAGTGGTGCTTGGAGGAACTCGTTAAGATCCTCGAGTGCCAGAAGAAGAGGGCACTCACCGTTTTACCAGTATTTTATAAAGTAGATCCCTCGGATTTACGGAATCAAAGAGGGAGCGTTGGAAAAGCATTCACCCAACACAAGCGAGATTCCAGCGAAGAGAAGGTGCAGAGATGGAGGAATGCTCTAACGGAAGCAGCCAACAGTTCTGGGTGGCATTCAGAAACATACGGGTAACAACAACTACCTCTCAACAAGTCAAAATAATTTTTTAAATATTAATTAACTCTGTATTTGTATAATTCATTATTAAAATATGTCATCGTGTTTAATTCCTTGTTAAAATAGTTAAATTTTAATTGAAAAATTGTCAAAATAGTTATATTATATTTAATGAACTTAGCTTAATACATGCCATATTAGATTTGGTAATATCTAAGTGAAATTCAATTATAAATAGATCTTTTGCATATGGCCCCTATTAGATCTAAATATCAGGTGGTTGTTATTGAGGCTTCAATGTTTGGCCTCAGTTCCCCAACAGGGGAAATTCTATTCACAACGAGCGTTTTACTCTTCGTAATTTTTTCTCGTAAAAATTTTTCATTATTTTTTAAAAATCTTATTTTATTCTTCTCTCACCCTACCATATCATCTTCCTTTTTTACTCTGTATAGTCATTCTATCTTTCTCTCTCATTATATCAATTTTTTTCTCTTACACGCATCTCTCTATCTCTCTCCTAATGAGCACACACATAAATATGTATATATATATATATAAACACACACATCGAAATAATTTATTATAATAAAATAAAATTAAATAAATAAATTATTTTTAAATATCTGTATTTTAAATAATTATAAATTAACTAATTATAAATTTTTTAACTAATTTTAAATTTTTGATACTTAAAAAAATTTAAAATTAGTTAATTTATCTTATTAAATTACTTGAAGATACATATACTTAAAATTAGTTATTCAATCAACTAATTTAATAAAATATATATCTTTAAAAATTACTTGAATTTATTTAAAGATATGTATCTTTTTAAAAATAATTTATTAAATAAATTCAACTAATTTATTTTTAAAAAGAATTAACTAATTTAATTTATTTAAAGATAGATGTATTTTTTTAAAAGAATTAACTAATTTATTTATTAAATAAATTCAACTATCTTTTTTAAAAGAATTTATTTATTTATATTTTATTATAATAAAAAATTAATTAAAATAAAAAAATTATGAGATCCCCGAAAATCAGTTTTTGGGGAATGCTGGGTTCCCCGAAAGCAGGGTTCCCCGAAAGCTGGATTTCGGGGAACGCTGTGTTCCCCGAAATCCAGTGTTCGGGGAATGCTGGGTTCCCCGAAATCCAGCATTCGGGGAACGCTGGCTTCCCCGAACGCTGGCTTTCGGGGAACCCAGTATTCCCCGAAAGTCAACATTCCCGGAAAGCTGGCTTTCAGGTTGGTTCCCCGAAAGCTTCGGGGATCCCATAATTTTTTTATTTTAATTAATTTTTTATTATAATAAAATAAAATAAAAAAATATAAATAAATAAATTCTTTTTAAAAAAGATAGTTGAATTTATTTAATAAATAAATTAGTTAATTCTTTTAAAAAAAATATCCATCTTTAAATAAATTAAATTAGTTAATTTTTTTAAAAAATAAATTATTTGAATTTATTTAATAAATTATTTTTAAAAAGTTACATATAATAAAAAAAACTTATTATAATAAAAAATTAATTATTTTTTAAAAAACTTATTTATTTTATAAATTAATAAACTTATTTTATAATAAAAACTTATTTTATTTTATTATTTAAAAAAAAAAAAAAAAAACTTCTTCCCCAAAAGCCAACTTTCGGGGAACCCACTGTTTTCCCGAAAGTTGGCTTTTGGGGAAGAAGTTTTTTTTTTTTTTTAATTAATTTTTTTATTATAATAAAATAAATAAATAATTAATTAATTTTTAAAAAGATACATATATCTTATTAGTTGAATTTATTTAATAAATAAATTAGTTAATTCTTTTAAAAAATATATCCATCTTTAAATAAATTAAATTAGTTAATTTTTTTAAAAAATAAATTATTTGAATTTATTTAATAAATTATTTTTAAAAAGTTACATATAATAAAAAAAACTTATTATAATAAAAAATTAATTATTTTTTAAAAAACTTATTTATTTTATAAATTAATAAACTTATTTTATAATAAAAACTTATTTTATTTTATTATTTAAAAAAAAATAAAAAACTTCTTCCCCAAAAGCCAACTTTCGGGGAACCCACTGTTTTCCCGAAAGTTGGCTTTTGGGGAAGAAGTTTTTTTTTTTTTTTTAATTAATTTTTTTATTATAATAAAATAAATAAATAATTAATTAATTTTTAAAAAGATACATATATCTTATTAGTTGAATTTATTTAATAAATAAATTAGTTAATTCTTTTAAAAATATACATCTATCTTGAAATAAATTAAATTAGTTAATTCTTTTTAAAAATAAATTAGTTGAATTTATTTAATAAATTATTTTTAAAAAGATTCATATATCTTTAAATAAATTCAAGTAATTTTTAAAGATATATATCTTATTAAATTAGTTGATTGAATAACTAATTTTAAGTATATGTATCTTCAAGTAATTTAATAAGATAAATTAATTAAGTAATTTAAAATTAGTTAAAAAATTTATAATTAGTTAATTTATAATTATTTAAAATACAGATATTTAAAAATAATTTATTTATTTAATTTTATTTTATTATAATAAATTATTTCTGTGTGTGTGTTTGTATATATATATATATACATATTTGTGTGTGTGCTCATTAGGAGAGAGAGATAGAGAGATGTGTGTGAGAAAGAAAGAAATTAGTATAATGAGAGAGAGAGAGATAGAGTGACTATACAGAGTAAAAAGGGAAGATGATATTGTGGGGTGACAGAAGGGTAAAATAGAATTTTTGAAAAATGATGAAAATTTTTTGTGAGAAAAGGCTGCGAAGAGTAAAACGCTCGCTGTGAATAGAATTCCCCCCCCCCCCCCCCCAACAGAGGAGTCCCTTCCCTTCTGATTTAGCATTTTAAATTTGACAGTACTTTCGTAATTGCAGGTAGTTGGGCTTTTCATGGATATTAATATTCAATATTAATTCATTATAATGTGTTACTTCTGTTGCAATTATCTCGCGTTAAAGAAAGAAAACTAAAAATAAAAGTAAAATTGAACCAAAAGAATTGGGTTATGTCTCAATCAATATGTTTTTGGGTCACCAAGCTCCGATGTCTCCGTGTAAATTTTGATGAAAATATAATCATATATTTTGTGTTTACTGGCATTATATTATGATTGAGAATTTCTTAACTATGATCTGTCTTTAAGTTCTTAAACTCATCTAATGGGCAGGCTTGAAGCAAAGCTTGTTCGAGACATTGCCATTGATATTCTAAATAGACTGGGACATAATCGTTCGAGCGTTCTTGAAGGTTATGTTGGATTGCTTCCTCGTATAGAAGTGGTGATGTCAAAATTAGAAATGGGATTGGATTTGGATGACCCACGTATAGTAGGGATATGTGGAATGGGAGGCATAGGAAAGACTGCTATTGCCAAGGCTGTCTATCACCAAATTCGTTCTCAGTTTGTTGGTAGCTGCTACCTTGCAAATGTCAGAGAAACTTGTGAGAAACATGGTTTGGAGTCATTGCAAAAATCTCTTCTTGTTGATATTCGCTCAGTCTCAAACAGTGATATAAAAATAAGAGATATTGATTGGCCTGGGTCAATAAGGAACGCGGTAGGGAATATGAGGGTTCTTGTAGTCCTGGATGATGTAGACCATTCAGATCAGCTGGATGCCCTCGTTGGTAGACTTGATTGGTTTGGTCCAGGAAGCAGAATTATAATAACGACCAGAAACAGTCGTTTACTTGCCGGATATGGTCCAAGAAGTAGTCATGTCTACAATGTTGAGGGACTAAATGACGAGGAAGCTTCTAAGCTATTTTGTTGTAAAGCATTCTGGAACAACCAGCCAACGCCAGGTTTTGAGCATCTCACAAGAAGTGCAGTTAATTACGCCAAAGGAGTTCCGTTGGCTCTTAAAGTTTTAGGCCGTTTTCTAAATGGCAGAGGGGTAAACGAATGGCAGAGTGCAATCCGTAGATTGGGACAACAGCCTGATCCGGATATTCAGAAAGTGCTCAAATTAAGCTATGACGGATTGGGGTGTTTGGAGAAGAAAATTTTGCTCGACATTGCCTGCTTCTTTAAATGGTATAGCATGGAGTACTCCATAGTTGTGAATATGCTGGATGCTTGTGGTTTTCACGCGAAAATTGGAATAAGTGTGCTTAAAGACAGGGCACTTGTAGCAATAACAAACAATATGATAGGTATGCATGATCTGATACAAGAAATGGGATGGCATATCGTTAATGAAGAATCCCTAGAGGAGCCCGGTCGAAGAAGTAGGTTGTGGAAATACGAAGACATCTACCACACACTCACAAATAAAACCGTAAGTGCAAGTGCTCTCATTTAAGAATGTGTTGAATTTGTCAATTATCTTCTTATGTAAGAGCATAAGTTTGTCCTGTGAGAGGTATCTTTATTTTTTATATTTTTGTTTTTACCCTCAACAATATCTTCTCATCCATGCTTGTTCAGACTTCATTATGTAATTGGACCAACAAAATCTTTGCCTGTTAAATTATGAATCATCATGTCATTACAAAACTTAAACTAATACATAGAAATATATATCTTGAACTTGTATAATATTATTTTTTGCTCTAATAGAATGGAACATATTTAAATAGATTATTTTGCATAACATTCACTTTGTTTGTTTAAGGATGAAAACTATGTTTCCCTTTCGTTAAGATTCAATTTCTTATTTTTACCGCTTGTTTGTTAGGGGACAGATGCAGTGGAGACCATAGTTTTGGATTCTCGTGAAATAAGAAAGATCTCCTTGAGTCCTGATGCATTTTCAAAGATGAGAAAATTGCGACTGCTTAAGCTTAGTAATGTTCAGCTTCCTAATGGTCTCGACTATCTCTCCAATGATTTACGCCTTCTTGATTGGCATGGATACCCTTCAAAATACCTGCCATCAAATTTTCGATCGGATAGCCTTGTCACAGTAAAACTGTCGCATAGCTGCTTGAAATGTTGGAATGGAGGAATGGTATGAGTAAAATAAATCATATTGTTTTTTTTTTTGTTCTTATATATGTTTGTTACTAAAATCTTACTTATCCTAAAAATTGTGTCTATTGATATCAATGGCAGTGCCTAGATAAATTGAAATATGTTGACCTCAGTTATTCATCATACATAACTAAGAATATAGATTTTACACAGGGAGCAAATCTTAAGGAATTGATTCTTGAAGGCTGTACGAACTTGGTTGAGATCTCATCCATTGAAGCCAATAAAAGGCTTACGGTCTTAAATTTGAGTGGCTTAAAAAATCTTAAGGTTCTTCCAAGTGGCATTTGTGGGTTGAAACTTCTTGAACGTTTGGATGCTTCCAGCTGCTCAAAACTTAGCAAGTTGCCCGAGAACCTAGGAGGATTGGAGAGATTGGAAGATTTTGATCTGAAGGATTGCAAAGAACTTACAAGTCTTCCAAGTGGCATTTGTGGGTTGAAACTTCTTCGACGGTTGAGTGTTTCTGGCTGCTCAAAACTTAGCAAGTTGCCCGAGAACCTAGGAGGATTGGAGAGATTGGAAGATTTTGATCTGAAGGATTGCAAAGAACTTACAAGTCTTCCAAGTGGCATTTGTGGGTTGAAACTTCTTCGACGGTTGAGTGTTTCTGGCTGCTCAAAACTTAGCAAGTTGCCCGAGAACCTAGGAGGATTGGAGAGATTGGAAGATTTTGATCTGAAGGATTGCAAAGAACTTACAAGTCTTCCAAGTGGCATTTGTGGGTTGAAACTTCTTCGAGGGTTGAGTGTTTCTGGTTGCTCAAAACTTAGCAAGTTGCCCGAGAACCTAGGAGGA
Source organism: Diospyros kaki (assembly GCA_036245055.1). Lineage (NCBI taxonomy): Eukaryota > Viridiplantae > Streptophyta > Magnoliopsida > Ericales > Ebenaceae > Diospyros > Diospyros kaki. The sequence continues at coordinate 42,290,728 of BSEG01000016.1, forward strand.
TTGGAGAGATTGGAAGATTTTGATCTGAAGGATTGCAAAGAACTTACAAGTCTTCCAAGTGGCATTTGTGGGTTGAAACTTCTTAGAACGTTGAGTGTTTCTGGCTGCTCAAAACTTAGCAAGTTGCCCGAGAACCTAGGAGGATTGGAGAGATTGGAAGATTTTGATCTGAAGGATTGCAAAGAACTTACAAGTCTTGCAAGTGGCATTTGTGGGTTGAAACTTCTTAGAAAGTTGAGTGTTTCTGGCTGCTCAAAACTTAGCAAGTTGCCCGAGAACCTAGGAGGATTGGAGAGATTGGAAGATTTTGATCTGGAGGATTGCAAAGAACTTACAAGTCTTCCAAGTGGCATTTGTGGGTTGAAACTTCTTGAAAGTTTGAATGTTTCTGGCTGCTCAAAACTTAGCAAGTTGCCCGAGAACCTAGGAGGATTGGAGAGATTGAAATATATTTTTCTGAGGGATTGCAAAGAACTTACAAGTCTTCCAAGTGGCATTTGTGGGTTGAAACTTCTTACAGAGTTGAATGTTTCTGGCTGCTCAAAACTTAGCAAGTTGCCCGAGAACCTAGGAGGATTGGAGAGATTGTGGAAACTTGAAGCTGATTTTACCGCTATTAAGCAACCACCATCCTCGATTACGCACCTGAAGGAGCTTATGGTGTTGTCATTTAAGGGATGCAAGGGACCACTGTTCTCATCATTTTTTATTCAGAAAGAACCCATGGGTTTTGAGCTACCTGCTCTATCAGGCTTACGGTCTTTGTGGACACTAGATCTCAGTGACTGCAACTTCTCAGAAGGATTTCTCCCAGATGACCTAGGCTCCTTATCCTCCTTGTATTCTTTAAACCTTAGTGGTACCAACATTATTAATTTGCCAACAAGCATCAGAGATGTTTACGAGCTTCAACATCTTGATTTGAGGAATTGCAAAAAGCTTAAAACGTTGCCCAATTATCTCCCGACAGAAGTCATGATTTATGCAAGTGGATGCACATCATTGGAAACATTGCCGGATCCGGCTATATTCCCTATTCTGAAGTTTTATGGCTCTCTCACTAATTGTCATACACTAATAAAGAATAGGCCCAGCCTCTTCCTTGAACTTCTCAAAAATATTCTTAAGAAGAAGGTCCATCTCTCTCTCTCTCTCTCTCCCTCTCTCTCTCTAATGTCTTTATTTGTTGTAACAGAATTTACAGAGTTTTGTTGATTATCTCTCTCTCTCTCTCTGTAATGAAATTACAGAGTTATGTTGATGTGGAAGAAAGCTATAATGTTGTTCCTGGAAGAGAGATTCCAGAAGGCTTCATGTATCAAAATAATATGGGGCATTATGTTGGAATCCAGGTGATGCCAGATTGGTATGAAAGGGTCAGGGGTATTTTTGTATGTGCTGTTTTTGAAGCAACGGCTCCTTCAATTGATGCCGAACGTCGTGCGGAATGTTATGTGATGTGGAATGATGTTGTAGTCTATTCCACGGAAATTGACATTGGCAGCGTCCAATTTCAGTCCGATCACTTATTTTTGCATTACATTGCATCTGACCCAACCTGTGGAGGACATGATTGGGTGGGTGAAATTAGGAGGAGGAGGGCGGAGGTGAATGATTTGAAAAAGAATGAGATCATCTTTTATTTTAGAAAAAGTCGTCCTGATGAAATAGTTGACAAATGGGGGCGTAGGAGGTATAAATTGATTGCCCCAATAAAATGCGCTGTAGATATGGTATATGAGAATGTTGAAGAATGGCCATATCATCCACATTTAACTATCCAACAAAGCGACTATGATGAGTATTATGGGCCAATTGATGAGTATAGGCCAATTGAATGGATGCAAGGTGTTGCATTGACAAAAAGAAGTCGCCATGATTATGATTGCAAGGAAGACACAAGAGAACAACCAAATCCTAAGAGATTCAGAGACGTCCAGTGGAGGGAGACTGAGCCATTAGAAACTTCAATTCAAAATTTCCTAAATTCAAAACCTGATTGGTGGCGCCACAATTGTTGTATTGATATCAACTAGCCCTTCGGGCGGTGATAGGCTGGAATTTGAATTTATGATGCCATTATGGCTCTTGTGAATTTGTGAGTTATATTGATGAGTGTTGTTATGTCATTTGTTAATTTATATTTAATACTATTTGTTTTTAGATAAAATACAATAATTATACAATCTTTTTGACATTTTAAATTATTAATATTAAACTCCATAAAATAAATTAAACAATCACTAAATTCACATTATTTTAATACCAGATTTCATAAAACAAGACAATAACAATTTATCACATTTAACTTCATTTATACAATACAAACTTAAATCAAAATAATTTTATTGACTAATATTGTATAAAAAATTTCATACAATATCAAATAGTTTGGTGGAACATCAAACTATCATTATCAAATATAAAAGAAATAATTTTTTTATTTAATTATAATATAATTCATATTGTCCTAAAAAATATTTATTATTTCTTAAAAATATTTGATATATATATAGTTGAATAGTTGAACATCAAAGTAGATAGTTGAATAGTTGAAGTCAAGTGCAATAGTGCAGATGTGAGGCAACGAGAGCATTTGTGTACCAGCCCAAATGCAAGTGCAGCAACAACAGGAGCAATGCCTTTTAGTGGATATTTGATCTTGGAACGATTTTGAGTTGGATCAAATTAAAATAGTTGGTGTTTCTCAATAGATCATGGACCACCCGTCTGATTTAAATTTAAATATTTTTACTTTTCATGTGAAAATAATTTTTTATAATTTTTTTACACAGATGTCAAAATAATCATAATAAAATAGAGAGACTCAAAAAATGAACACGCGTCTGTAAGTAAAGACTGTAAAAGTTAGCACCACAGTGGATGCTAAATGATGATGGTTGGAGTCAATCATCACTAGTGTTTTTCAAAAGCAATTGTGTCAAATTATTGTTCTTGACCTTAAGCTTGTCCAAGATTTGCTTAACCTGCAAACACAATACTTTATTTCTCGATATATTTTTTGACGATCAAGATAGTCTTGGTACTAAAGGTAGAGTAAAGTTATTACATGCAAATGATGACCTACTTGTCTCTTAAAATTCGTGTATTTATATAGTTAGATTCTAATATAAATATCTTGAAACATGTGTTGGGGTATTTTTGTAACTCTCCCATAGTTGCAATAGTCCCCATCAGATAATTTATATTTTTAGTACACGTAATTGCAGTTTAAGAAATATAATATATGTATGATTAAAAATTATATTTTCTATTATGTATTTTTAGTGTATATTTGTATTTTTAAAAATATATATTTGGAGTTTCTTAGTAGCTTAGGGGCTCTGCCATATAAAAATGTACTCATTTATGGATTTAGATCACTTTATTATTTGAGTTCTTTCATTTGATTAGTATATTTTTCTGAATATTAATACCCACACTGATTGGGTCATTCTATTTGAGATTATTGTTTTGATGTTAAAACCTACATTAGTTGAGTTATATCTTTGAATTGTGCCTTATGAATGAAATGGTTTGAAACCTATTCAATCTCTTGTGCATTTCATAATACTTTTCTTCTATCTTTATTTACAAGCTCAAATTGACAATATATTGTATAAAATCATTGATTAGTTTTTCAATAAATCAAAACTTGAACAACTACCAAATTTGTCTTACAATTTTTCATCAAGTATAAAAGAATTTTATATATTATTTTATATAGAATATTTGTTAGTGATTGCTTGCATCTTTCTTTTCTTTTTTTTTATAAATAAGAATTACATTAAAAGAAAATATTGTAAAAGTGTCTTTATATTCAAGTTAGAACTTATATCGAGCTTCACAATAAAAGGAGGCAACGTAAAAGCTCTAAGAAAGAAACAACTATTTAGAACTCCTAATAGAAGAAAAAATATATATATATATATACATATGTCAAGGAGAGATATTTAATCACACTATTGGAGAGCCAATTAGCGAAAAGACATCTGCCCTAACCATAAATGCATAAATTACAAAAGTCCCCTTAGAAATCGAACCGCCGAAAAATGAAAAAAACAACTCGAAGCAGTAGAGATTACTTGCATCTTTTCCATAGAAGAAAGCATAATCAATTTGGCAATGATGGTATGATTGAATGAGCAGGTCACTGAAAATCAATATGGTTGGTTGGAAAAGGTTGGGGAATTAACTACTTTTCAAATTTGTAATAGTTAAATATATAAAAAGAAAAAGTTGTCATTAAAAAAGAATAGGATTGTAATTTTATTAATTTTTGGGTATTTATGATTTCTAATTTTTGCTAAGTTTAGGTAATTGAATGCAATATTTTGAATGAAATTGACTTAGTTGCAAAAGGTCAATTGGTTCCTCGTATGATGTGTCACCACACTGACTGATCTCCCTCGCATTATATAATATGATACAATGAAAAATATAATATTTAAAAAAATATATCTATGTATTGTTTTTTCGTTCAATTTTTCCCACCTCATTTTCACTTTACTTTTCTAGGTATCTCCACTTGCACATTAAACTATTTTCCCCGAGCAATTCTATGTAGAAAGGAAGAAATAAGTCTTAATTTGGGTAATATAATATGCACATTTTCTCTGAGAAATATCATATTTACCAAGATCCATGCAAGCAAACTGGACATTCACCTCTCAAATGATATAATGTGGACATTTTCTTTGGGCATTTCTTTCCTAATCGCCGATGTTTGGACATTTTGCTAATTTATTTTGATGTTAGCTTGGAAAATACAAAATTGATCAAAATAATTGGATATAATATATTTGCTCAATTAATATGTTTTCAATGTCACCTGCAACGCTTCTTGTGTAGTTGTGAGGGAAATGTGATCATATATTTTCTAGTTAATGCCATTATAAAATTTGCTTTTCCTCCTCAAAGCATTCCATGCATAAGCGGCTAGAGAGGACCTGTTCGTCATGTGGCTATATTCTTACGAGACGTGGTTGGGTTCACCATGTAGTAACAATACCAAACAACAAAGTGTGTGGCTATATTCTTACGAGACATGGTTGGGTTCACCTATTCTTACATTTCTGGAAACAATGGATTTTTTTTTTAACTTTGAGGCCATCTGCATCAAAATAGCTAGTGAGAGGAGGAGAATTACAGCAACAGGAGCAGGAGGAGAAGGTAAGTTGTTTTAAGCCACCTGTGTGACGATAACAGAGCGAGAATGTAATGAAGCTACACCAGAACTGCACGAAAAGCCTGTAGAAATTAGCACATGACAACCCGTTAATGTACTGCTACCAGTGGACAGTGATATTTCTGACTCGCAAGGATTCAGTATCTCATGATCACGTACCCGAATGTCAATCGGATCACAATGAAGCTATGTTTCACCATGAAACATGACGATCCCCGAGTTTCCCACTAGAAGAAAACTGAAGTTAGTGCCATGTATTGGTTACCAAAATACATAGTGCTTCTTGGTAAAAAATGATACCTTCATCTGTTATATCCATTTTTCCCTACTAACTTAGCCTGTTCGGATGCTGCCTTGCAGCCAAGATTATTACTGGAAGCTATTGGCCACAAGAATATGCATAAATGCATACTCTTCTGTAGCTTTTCATGAGCTTCCAGGAGCCTACTCTTTGGTGACATTGGTCAATGTTGGTGGTTCAGTTATTGTTTCTAAGGACTTATCCGGTGCTTAACAAATGTTGGGGGAATTATGAAAGGTTGTTTACTTGTAACAGGGAACAGCTAGAGCGTAAACTTTTCCACAAAGGAAAATGATTAAAAAGAAAGGGCACCTCTAGTACACGAGGCTTTCTACTTTCCATGAATAAAGGGAAGGGCAGTTCTTGTATGCAGCCTTACCCAATGCTTCACAAATAGGCTATTTCCATAACTCAAACCCGTGAGTATAGGGAAGAATACTCATAATCCTAGTTCTGTTTTTTATATATTGAAAAGTTCTATTGATACATCAATGGCCTTCCATAAAAGAATAGCATGTGCTTACCAGTGACCAAACAAACTTTGCCATCTTAAATGCGTTCTGCAAATCAAATGTCAAATGCTGAAGTCAGCAAGTTAGATGAAAGATTCATATTTTCTGCATTTTGACCAAGCAGGCATTTCAAAATATAAATTTTCACAAGGGTTTGCATAAATATGTCTCTGCTGATTTCACCTGGAAAGACACAAACTGTAATAACCAAAGCAGAAGCCGAGGCCTTCTAAACCAGAAGAGGTCATCCCTCAGGTCGAAGTGTTGAGCTTTGGACACTGGGCATCTATCCATGATTTCAACGGCCAGCTTTACGACTTTGAGATGCAGCTTGGTACCAATTGCCAGGATCAACTTTCCCATATACAAAATTTTCAAGAAAAGATGAGAACGAAAAGTAAGTGAAAAGAAAGGCATCATGAACTGGGAGAACAAGACAACAGATGTAAAGAATTGGAAGAGTGAGGACTCACAATGGCTGGAAGAAACGAAAGCCAAAGGTAAAGATTAGTTCCTGAGCATGGCATTGTAATCATGGGCAGGAAATCAGCTTCAATACTTAGAATTTACAAATAAATTAGAGAGTATGAAGCGCAAAACAACTGATGCTAATGGCACCTTAGTTCATTGCATGGGACTATAATGCTTTGTTCAGGTGTTGCATGGTATTATTGTTCTTAAAAACAATAAACCCATGAATAACAAAATAGGGGAAACAGAAATCACCACTGACCACAAGAGTGTAAATTCAGGGCACGAACTTCCTTGAGAACCCACATCTAATGAGAAACTTCCACTAATTAATGGTAATGACTCTTTTTTCATTGAAAGATCAAGTTTTAATGATGAATTTCTACCTCTAAAAGTACTGGATGAAGTTAACTTTTGGACTCATAAGAGCACATATGATACCCAATATTTGCTCCATTTCCATGTACAATTATTGTGAGATTGTGTTGTGATAAACTTCCCTCTGCATCCTCATAAGAGCACAAATCACAGATCACCAAAATTCTGGCTCACGGTTAGGCCTAAATGCATTACAATCACTTGCACCATCATGACAATGCACATTGATTGATTCCGACTCCACTTGAAACACCACAGAACCTCACCCATCAATGTTAGCTGAAGTTAGCTTTTGAACTTATGGATACAAGTAATATACCCAACGTCATGACAAAAAATAAATAAATAAACCACCACTAAAATGTCATGATATTGTTTTAACCCATACAAGGACTTCTTTAACAAACAAACATGATCAGGATGTTTTTTGTTAACATAGCCTACTGGCTGATCCATATAAATTAATTCTTCTAAGTCTTCATGTAAGAAAGCAGTTTTAACATCCAGCTGTTCTAATTCTAAATTATACTGAACAACTATTGCAAGCATCATTCGAATAGTTTTAAATTTAACAACAGGGGAAAATATTTCAGTATAATCAATACCTTCCCACTGGGTAAACCCTTTAGCTACTAATCTAGCTTTAAACCTTAAGGTTCAGAGGGTAACATACCTTCTTTAACTTTGAACAGCCACTTACATTTTATCAGCTTCTGCTTCTGAGGTCTTGGGACCAGCTCCCAAGTGTTGTTTGTCATCAAAGAGTTCATCTCTTCGTCCATAGCTTGCTGCCATTTTAAACAGTCATGGGAGCTGACAGCCTTCTCATAGGAGGTAGGCTCACTACTCCTCATCTCCAAACCTGCCACTAAGGCACAGTAAACTAAATCTGAGTAAGAATATCTTACATGAGGCCTTAAAGTCCTCCTGCTTCTGTCCCTTACCAGCTGGTAGTCCCTTAGGATCTGGTGTGGAGAGTCATATTGCTCTTCCTCACCTTCAGGAGCTACAGATGGCTCCTCATGATCACTTTCATGATCAGAGGGTAAGTCAACTTCAGGGTTTGAAACATCTGAGGAGGAAGTAGCCGGCAGATCAGGAACATCTGCCGGTTGCTCCACCTCATTTTGGGTATTACCAATTATAGGGAAGTCATCTGGGGTGCCAAGTGTGGGATAGTCTTCCAAATTTTCTGATTTACAAGCGAAGATAGATTCATTAAATATAACATCTCTACTAATTATTATCTTGACTCCACCTGAACTCCTATCCCATAATCTATATCCTTTTGTTCCATCTTGGTACCCCAAAAAAACACATTTTATGGATCTAGGATCCAATTTTCCCATTGATTGGTGGGCATATGCCTCACAACCAAAAACCTTAAGATAACTGAAATTTAATTTTTTGCCTATCCATTTTTTTTCTGGACACTTTAAGTTCAAAACAGTGGAAGGGCTACGATTTATCAAGTGGGCAGTAGTGGAGAGAGCCTCTCCCCAAAAGGTTTTAGGTAGGCCAGCTATAAAGAGGAAGCATCTAACCTTTTCTAACAAGGTCCTGTTCATTCTCTCAGCCACCCTATTTTGTTGGGGTGTATTCCTCACGGTTTTATGCCTAACAATGCCATGAGAGTCACAAAACTCATCAAAGTCTCTATTACAGAATTTTAAGCCATTGTCAATTCTTAGGGTTTTAATCCTTTTGTCTGATTGGTTCTCTACTAAGCTTTTCAAGTTTTAAATTTGTTTAAAGTCTGATCCTTAGTTCTAAGAGGAAAAACCCAAACCTTCCTTGTATAGTCATCCACAATGGATAGAAAGTATCTGTTCCCACCAAGAGTAGGCTTTTGAGAGGGACCCCACAAATCAGCATGCACATACTCTAAGCATACCTTCGCCAGGTGAGTTCCTGTATGGAAACTCATCCCGTGTTGCTTGCTTAGGATGCATGACTCACAAAAATTCAAAGGATCTGTAGGCACTAAACCAAGGTAACCTTGGTTTGATAGAGTCTTCAGACCTTTCTGGCTCATGTGACCAAGTCTCAAGTGCCAGAGATCTGTCTTATCAGCTTTAGCCATGCATGCAATTGAAAAATTAACAGAGGGTAATGAATAACCATTTAAAACATATAGACCATGTTTTTTAGTACTAGTGAGAATTAGGTGTTTATTCTTAAAGACATGCATATTCCCTTTTTCTGCTTTATAAGAATAACCTAATTCATCTAAGGTTCCAAGAGATATGAGATTTCTTTTTAACCCAGGCACATATCTAACATTTGTAAAAATCTTAATCTTGTTATCATGCACTTTCAAAGATATATCACCCATGCCTTGAACACAACAAGTTTGATTGTTACCCATATAAACAGTTCCTGTTTCTTTGTTACTAAAATTTTGAAACCACTCAATGTTTGGACACATGTGAAATGAACAACCCGAGTCCATTATCCATTCATTAACAACAGTTGAGCTAGAAACAGTAAGAACTTCAGCTAGGTTATTGGAGCTGCTTGCAGCTACCGATGCATCCCCCCTTTGTTTTTGTTTCTTTAACAAGTCATAACAATATTTCTTTATGTGACTCTCTTTCCTAGAATGGTAGCATTTTCATTTAGGCTTTTGCTTACCCTTTTTACCCCTACCCTTAAAACTTGAACCTACAATTTGGTTACTGTTTCCTATGTTATTTCTCTTATCAGATTTACCTTTAACAAACAGATTGTTAGCTGGTTTTTTAGATGCATTTAATTCTAATTCTCTTGCCTTAATTCCTGAGAAAACAAGGTCTAAACTAGGCACAATACCAGTATACTGTAAAGCATGTTTAACCACATTGTATTCATTAGGCAGTGAATTTAAAAGGATCATAGCCTCACTGGTATCACCAAGGGCTTGATCAGTTCCTCTTAACAATAAACTAAGTTTGGTAAACTCATATATGTTTTCATCCATAGATTTAGAAACATTCATCTTAAAGTTAAATAGCATACCCTTTAAATAAACTAAATTCGGAGTAGATAAACAGAGTATAATGAATCTAGTTTATTCCATAGTTCAAGAGGGGTATTCATGCCATCTACTTTACGTATAACACTATCACCGAGATGCAAAAAAATAAGATTGAATGCTTCTTCCCTTACCTCATCAGCTCTTGAGAGCTGTTCTGCTGTCAATTTCTCTTCGTTGGATTCAAGTGCAATAAGCACTTTATGATGAGAGAGCAGGACACTCGTCTTTTTCTTCCAACTATCGAAATCGCTTTTACCATCGAATGTACCGATTTCAAATCGGGTTGATGTCATCTTCGCTTTGCACGAAGGTACCCTAGGAAACCCTAGACACTGACCAAACTCACTCAGCAAAAATAATAGATTGACGAGAGACTTACAGTAAACCCTAGGAATCCAAGAAGGACGACACCACACCAGTAAACCCTAACCAAGACAAACCTCAGTCGAAGGTACTGGGAGTATAAAAGGCTCTGATACCACTGTTGGGAGGAGCCGAAAGCTCAACCCTAATCAACCCCTTTTAAACTCAAATAGAAGCGACCAATTTCATACACAAAAGAATGGACAAAAAACATAAACAAGCATAAAACAAATTAACGATATCAACACAAGAGATTTACCGTGGTTCACCCGTTAAAGAGGGCTACATCAACGTTGAGCTCTGACAAAGGGAGGTCACTGCACAATAGGGATAAAAAATTTACAGCCAACGATTACAAAACCAAAAAACAACTCTCTGATCTCACTGTACAGAAAATAATCCCTCAGAAATTTAACTCCGCCCCATAACCACAATCTAAGGTTAGAGGCTTACAACTTAGAGAATAGAACAAAAACAGAACATCGAAACAGAGAGAATGAGGATAAGAGAATGATCAGAACAAACCCTAGATGCAGGGGATAATCGGAGGCCGTCTCTTGCATGATCCCGAGGAGACTGTAGCTAATATAAAGGAGACTCAAGTGGTGGAGATTGAGTCGTATAAAGGAAAGTGCAGAGCATCAACGATCGGGAGTGAGGCAGGCTAAAAGACAAGGATCAACACACCAAATGAAACGGTAAGGAGGTTGCCGTTTTGGCCCTCCACCCAGGGCCCAAAACGCTGCCATTTTAGGCAGCCATAGGGGTTGCCAAAATGACCCTCCAGCCCCTGCCAGAAACGGTGCCGTATTTGAAGCTTCACTTACAACAAAATCATAGCCCACACTATGATCTCATGATTAAATGGCACTCTATGCTGTGAACTTATGTTGAAGAAACATGTACATGAGATGTGATTCTACAGCTAGTATAGAAATGATAGAGCAGTTTGCATTTGGTAAGCCCATTAAATTTGTCCACAATGAAAGGTAGAGGTAGGAAAGATCTAGTTCAATGTGATGTGGAGCATTTACAGAAATGAAGCCTAGGCACAAAGCCATGTAATCAGCAATCTTGATGTACTAGTGCAAGGTCAATACAGGTCCAAGTATTACAAAAGCAAATTGTACCAACAATCTTGATATACTAGTGCAAGGTCAATACTCCATGTCATGGACTGTCATCTCATTCAATAAAATTTTATTGTTTTCGAATATAGAAGTGTCAAGTCTCGAGTCTGAGGCTTGGGCAATTCTGGAAGAACCGAGAGTTTTAAGAGAAATAGAAGGAGAGAGAATTTGAATTAGAGGGAAAGAGAAAAGAGGGAAAGAATTCAGAGAGGGAAAGATCCGAATGTATTCATTGATAGATCCCATCCTTGTATGCACTACCTTTTATAGGCTAACCCCCTTGGTTGTTATTGTAACCGATTGCCTACAAGTGGCCTAGGCGGAACCGCCAATCACATGCCACTATTTGTGATTACAATTATAGCTATGCATCTATAGGTTTATTTTACTTATGCCATTAGGCTTGTGACAAGAAGAATGAGAGTGATCTACTGAACTCTGCATAAATAACAGAGCCCAACTACTGAAGAGATGAAAGGACAAAATGGCCAACATGGAATACCATTCACTCAACAAATAGCCTCTCAATGTAAAAAACGGTTGACCTTAATGGAACCATATAGATTCAAAATCTAAAAGTACATGCTGATTGTAATATGAAACAAGGTAGCATATTTTGCTGACCAATACAACAACAATCACAAACCTTAAATCCCACTATTTTGCTGACCAATCTGGAAAAACAAAAATTCAGGCCTTTTATTCTATTTTTTATTCAACAAAGTTGAAGACTCTTGGAAAGATATCCCCTATGCTAAACTTCATGATTATAGAACTTCCATATTGAAATTCTGCAACTCCCAAAAAACTGGATAATGGTTACAAAACCTACCTCCTTGCCGGGTTCAATTCAAGAGGCTAAATTTGAATCTAGACAGTGAAATTCAAATGGAGTGCAAAACAAATCTTTAAAAGCTATGATGATTTTATGCAGTTTTCTTGGGTATAACAATCTAGTGTTTTGTTTACTTCAAACATTCATCTTCTCTGTCTGATCATCTGAACCATTTGTGACCATTAATGTGGACTGTGCTTTATTTTTCCTTTGTCAATAATATGATAATATTCTGCAACTACAACTGCCTTTGTGCTTCATAATTTGTACTGAGCAAAAGCAACTCGAGGGATGTGAAGGATGCTGCATTTCTATCTATTTTTCAGGATATTGAAGTACAAAAAAAAATCCAGTTCCCAATGAAACACATGAATTACAAAATATTAAAGTAGCATTTTAGCATCATCAGAGATACAAGATTCTGAAAGGTGCATTACCAACCAAACAAGAACTTTATGCTGGCTCCAAGGATGAGAAGTCTGGTGAAAAATGAAAGTAGAGAATCACCTCATTCTTATATTATCAAAGGCAGCTTGTGGGGAGCGTAGATTAGAACATTAGCATAGTACCACAGGAGGTTCCTAATTAGAGAATCCATCTAAACAAACTGTTAGAACTGTAAATAATACTTAAGAAGAAAAAATCTTGACATTACCCTCAATAAAACCTTTTGCAACTTGTAATTCCTGCAAGGCCATTGACTTTGCTTGATTTTCCCATGTTTTCTAGCTATAAATTTGAATGAACAATGAGAAAATTCTTAATTCTCTCTTAAGAAGTTTGATTCTATATGTAAAACGACAATATATTATGAAGCAAAATTACTTAGTTTGATCATGTCAAGGGCAACAACAACAAAGCTATAAGATACATGGGTAACACCGAGAAAAAACAAGAATCAATGAAGCTGCTCAAGACTTTCGTATGAAGCAAAAGATTCATGGCCCTGGACAGATAGTAAAGATTGAAGCTGCTATGTGAAGCTAGTAATACATGATAAATGAATTCTTTAGCCCAAGATGCAATTAATTTGTAATTTCATTAAAAATTATCAATAACCTTCCTAGCAGTCATGGCCTTGGACAGATAGTAAAGATTGAAGTTGCTATGTGAAGCTAGTAATACATGATAAATGAATTCTTTAGCCTAAGATGCAATTAATTTGTAATTTCATTAAAAATTATCAATAACCTTCCTAGCAATTAAGGAGGACAAATATTAGGAAAACAACCAGTTGCCAAAACATTTTGGGTACTTCCATAAAAAGAAGTGGTCCTACACTTCTACTATTGCAATACAGGGAAAATTCATGCACTTTGTTGCCTGGGTTGTTTGTCGGCTATAATGTTCCTAATTTTATTTGCATTAATAAAATTATATATTCTTTCAAACTTTGTCTTTACAGCCATTGATTATTCCCACTAAATTTATGGTAAAGAGATGCCTCTATTTCTTATGCCTCATGGGGTAGTTAGGACAAAACATTAGCTTTTAGAGTTTTTAACTACAAAACATTTTAGAGTGTTTAACTATAGAATATGCATCGTAACACTAGAGAAAAACATCTAGAGAAAACATCAGCACATTTCTAAGAATTTGAATTTGGAAAAATACAAAAGAGCCAGAGCCTATAATGTAATAATTGCCAATAATATTTTCATATAACTTGAACACTGACACCATTATATTTATATATCAATTTCATGCGTTTACATTATTTTATTTTTTTAATATTAGTAATTGCCAATAATATATTGATATAACCTGAACACTGACACCATTATATTTATATATCAATTTCATGTGTTTACATTATTTTATTTTTTTAATATTAGTAATTGCCAATAATATATTGATATAACCTGAATACTAACACTATTATACTTACATATAAATTTAAGTGATCCATTACACCAGCAGGTTCGATGACTGCTCTAGTTTTAATAACAATCCGCCTGACACTATATAATCTAATATCTTGCTCTGCAATAAGGGATTATTTACTAGAAAATGTACATATTTACATGTCCTGGCACCATAGTAACGGAGTTAGATTGCTACCCTAGACCTATAAAAGCTATTAGCCATGGTAATATAATAAAGATGGTAAATTGAATGGGGTGGGGTAGTCAGAGTAATTTGAAAATAAGGTCATTTGAAATATACAGGCAAGAAACTACCTCAAGACAAAAGTTGCTCTACATGTTGTTCAGCTGCTTGTGAAAAACTGAATAATTCAGATAATTAGAACTTCGAATTGTAAGTTGACTTTGATAAACGGGGTTCCTCATGTCAGTTTGTAAACATGGGAAGAATTGGCCGCTCAAGGTTGATGATTTAACACATATCTTGGCCACAAAAGTGATCCAATGACCCATCAACAATGATAACAATCCAAAAAGCACAAGCTCTGTCCAAAGAGGATCAACCAAAAAATCAAACCAAAAAGGAATGAGGAATCAAAAACAGAAAACTAAATAAACTCATCTCAAAACCCAAATGCCTATTACGCAAAGGAATGCAAAGAGAGATTAAAACAAATAGTAATGCAATACACAAAAAAACAACAAATTGTAGAGAAATTTGATAAGGAATTTCATGGCTCTGTCACATTCCTTTTACTTTGAAGTAAAATAAAATCGTGACAATTTCCTTTTTTTTTTGGGGGGGGTGGGGGGGGGAAGCAAAAATTGACAATAACCCATATTTCCAAATAACACGACAAACAAGGTATTCTTGTCCATTTTTGTACAAGTTTCCAGAAAAATTGTATTCTAAGTTATTCTGGTTTGATTTGATTTTTAAATATAAAAAATGGGCAAGGATATGTTATTCGAAAAGGCATGCCAATAGGGTTGCAGCCTTGTAGATGAGCCATGCAAGCCATAAAGGCTCAGGCTCATTTTTTTTTAGAATTTTGTTGAGCTTGGGCTCAAGCTTGAATTCAAAATTAAGGCTTGAGCTCATTTGTTTAGAATTTTTTGGGCTCATTTATATTAATGAGCTTCAAATGAGCCTTTTCATGAACTCTAATTCAAAACTGATTTTAAGCTCAATTTCAAGCTCATTTACGTAGAATATATAAATTATTGTATTTCAATATATATTTAAATTTTGAATAATTTAAATAATATGACAAAAATAATCCTCAATTGTTCAAACACAAATTATTTTGTTATGAGCCTACAATCAAGCACCTAAACGAGCTTGTTCACTGCCCAACCAAAGTCAACCACCTTAAAATCAAGCTCGGCTCATTTACCTATCGGGCTTGTTTATTTAACAACATATTGAATTTGAATGACCTGAGTCGAACTGTTCACGGATGACCCTATTCATTCACAACCCTCTTTTAGGATAGCAAGGGACGGTCACTTATGTACACAACCTTATCCTTAATAGTTCATTTTTACAACTCCAACCCTTGACTTCCAGGCAGGAGCAACTCTATGATATTAGTTACCAAATCTCACCCTCTCATGATATGAACAAAGATAAACAAAAGGAAAATATAAATCTAAAGAGGAGTCCAAATTACAACCAAGCACAAGATTTCATTTCTGTTGGGATCCAAGAATCAACAGCACGGAAAGGAAGTGAGCGAAGATGAAAGGTTTTTTCCCTAACCTTTCCAAACTGTTTGAGCGAGGCATGGAAGAAAAATCCAAGAGCAACCATGATCGAGACAACCGTTGCAAAAGCCCATGTGGGGGTTTCAGCCAGCGACCGCCCTCTCTCAAATTCCCCCATTTCTGATCGAAGTTTTGGAGTTGATGATGGTAGGGATCATTAACTTTTGCAGCATAGAGTAGAAGAATATGCATTGATTGATTGATGTTGTGGGCTTGGGAATGCAAAACCCAACAGCACCTCTGCTGTTATTAAATCACTCAGCATGGTATCCCATTTGATCCAGCTGCCTTCCACTAGTTAGGGTAAGTTTAGTTTTTAAACTTCAACGTACTTAAATGGGGTAAAATTAATAAATAGTCACTGAACTTTCAAGTTGTAATTATTTGCTCACTCAACTTTAAATTGTAACCATTTACTCACTCAACTTTATTTATCGTTAGCCATTCATCACTCGTTATAACTCCGTCAAATATTATAAACGGAAAATACTAACGGAATCTGACGTGGCTAATAGAATCTGACGTGGCAAAAATAAATTTAACAAACACTCACTGAACTTTAAAAATGTAACAAATTACTCACTGAATTTTGCTCAACGTTAACCATCTATCACCTCGTTACATCACCGTTTGATCTTGAAAAACACCCGTTACATCACCGTTTGATCTTGAAACATATTAAAAACTTTTTATATGCATTTAAGATCACTTACTTTTCAAACCAAAAGTCAAAAACTAAACTAATAATTTAAATTAAAAAATTATTGATGTAAATCAAAAGTAAAAAAAAAAATCTATTTAAATTTTTTTACCTCCATTACGAACAACAAAATTCACAAAAAAAAGTATTCAATAATGAGACCAAGAGTCAAAAACTAATTACAAAAATCATATTTCTTCTATACAAAAAAATGCATATGATATCAGTTTTTGGCTCTTGGTCTCATTACTGAATACTTTTTTTTTTGTGAATTTCGTTATTCGTAATAGAGGTAAAAAAATTTAAATAATTTTTTTTTTTACTTTTGATTTGCGTCAATAATTTTTTTAATTTAAATTATTAGTTTAGTTTTTGACTTTTGGTTTGAAAAGTAAGTGATCTTAAATGCATATAAAAAGTTTTTAATATGTTTCAAGATCAAACGGTGATATAATGGGTGTTTTTCAAGATCAAACAGTGATGTAACGAGGTGATAGATGGTTAACGTTGAGCAAAATTCAGTGAGTAATTAGTTACATTTTTAAAGTTCAGTGAGTGTTTGTTAAATTTACTTTTGCCACGTCAGATTCCGTTAGCCACGTCAGATTCCGTTAGTATTTTCCGTTTATAATATTTAACGGAGTTATAACGAGTGATGGATGGTTAACGATGAGTAAAGTTGAGTGAGTAAATGGTTATAATTTAAAGTTGAGTGAGCAAATAATTACAACTTTAAAGTTCAGTGGCTATTTATTAATTTTACCCACTTAAATGTGATATAAATATTCTAAATTTGCAAATTTCAGTGTATTAATGAAAAAAAAATATTTGTGTATTTTCATTATACATGGATTACCCACTATTTATGTTTTTATCATATTTTTATATCTATAAATAAATTTTATTTTTATTTTAAAATTTATCAAATATTACTCCCACGATTAGCGACTATGATACACGGAAACTTATCAAAAGCGTCATTTATATGTTTTCAAAACGTTTGTTTTTGAAATGCCAATAAACATTTTTATTTATTTTATAATTTTAAAAAAATTTCATGATCATTTTGTAATATAAGAAAAATATTAAAGACGTATTTTCAATTTAAAAACTCATTTTTATCAACAAATATAGATAAAATTTTTTTTGTCTATAACTCAAAAATTTTAAATTTTTATATAATTTATTTTTAATATTTATTTGAATGCATTGTGAGATTTATATTTATTTTTAGACAGAATAACTATTTTTACACTAAAAATTATATTTAAAAAATCTTATATTTTTTTATTTTTCGTTTTTCCCTACATTTTTGTTTCTTATATTTTTGAAAAATGACGTTTCCCCATTTTCATTCCATATTGTAACGACTCGTTAATAAGTCTAGGAGTTTATTAATATTTTATTTATGGGAATGAAAAATTTTGCCCTATTAGAATAAATGTGGGAAATATTTTTATGTGTCAAAATGTATATATTTAAATTAATGGACTTGGTTGCCCATTTGGGCCTAAGCCCATGTATTAGTGGGTTATATTTTAATTAAATATGAAGGATTTTGATTGGACCTAAGCCACATGTTTTGTAATGTGTTTAAATTAAATGAAAGTGGGCTTGGACTAAGTGTTTGAGGCCAATGAAAGTGGTAGGTTTAGATAAATCTCTTGGGCCTAAGATGAATTGAGCTTTTGATTGGGCTTGGGCCATTAGTAAAGTGGGCCTTGGCATTATATTTATATGCATGATTTTGTGTGTGCAAAATTTGTGAATATAGAAAAAGAAAAAAGAAATAAGAAAATGTAAAATGACCATAAGGGGCATGAGGATATTTTGTGTTGTGTGTGTGAGTGGAGGGCAGAATGGTAATTTCTAGGGGGTGGTTGGCAGCCCACTCCTCCATTTTTTTCTCCCAATGCTCCCTTGTCTCTCCCTCAATTTTCTTCTTCTTCTCCCAACAGTGGCTCCTCCTCATTCTTTTTCATTTTCTTCTTTTTCAATTTTCTTATTCTTGTTGATGGGGACTTCGAGGATGTAGTGGGAGGAGGCTTCTTCTTCTTCATCTCTTCGGTTTAAGCATCATCAAGGCAAATTCTACTTGCACTTAAATTTTATTGTGTAAGTTTCTTTTTTCTCTCATTTCTTCATTTGATGCAAAATGTTAAAATGTTGTCTTCCCTATGGAGTTGGAATCATATTCAATAAAATGGCATCTCACCTTCAATAGTAAGTATTGTATATTTATCCTCTTAATTTGTGAGTTTTCCATTTGAGATGGTTTCGGGTCTCTTTGAGAGTCTCCATGGGTTATATTTCATCCCATGTTTCATTCATGGAATGGCATTTGTGGGTTATGAAGCTAAAATGAGAGTTTTTGGGTGTTTGGTGTTCATTTTTGGCATTTTTTCTTCATTCTCGACCAAGTCGACTTGTCTAGGAGGTCAAGTCAACTCGGGTCAAGTCAACTCGATTTTGGGCGAGTCGACTCGGATTTGTCTCAAGTTGACTCGGTTGCGACTTGACTACTTTTTCCATAACTTTTGATGTAGAAGTTGGAATTGCAATCTGTTTGAAGTTTCATAAAGTAGACTTTGAGAGTTTCGATTTGATATATAATATCATATATTTTGGTAATGATTTGATTTGATTAAGGCTTTTCTTAATCCAAATCAAGTAAGAGTGTTAAAGTAAATTATTTTTAAATGCTTCCTTTGATACCCCTCAATCCTCTAAAATGATAGGATGTGGTTGAAGACACATATACGTATATACATGGGATTTATCAGATAAAAAAATAATTGACTTGCATAAGGAAGTATAATAATAATCAATTGGGAGATTATTAAGAAATGTCATTGGTTTGTATGTCCATGGAGTCTCATGGGTGATGCATTGATAACACTATATGAATATTGCCCTTAAATAAGGGAGTTGCCATAAATGGATGTGAATGAAGTCATATGCATGATCATGATGTGATGTGGCCTAGAATCCTAGTGGCTGATTTTAGGCATGTTGTTGTGAAGATGTTGGAAAGTGTATGCATATGTATGTATGTATATATATTGCCTTTGTGCACCTATTATTTTGCACAGAAGAAAGTAAGTGGATATCCCCAAGTCATGCCATAGCAAGAAAGACGGTTCGTCCGCATTGAAAGAAATGTGAAAAAATGCTGCTCATCCAAAAGGAAGAAAGAAATGGGGATATCCTACCAAGGTGGCTCGTCCGCATTTGTTTTTGTATGTGCATCATGTATTTTTTTATACTATAAGTTATGTTGATAAAGTGTGTTGCACCATGTCATCAAGTGTGTGAATGTTACTCATTGTAATTGTGCTTGCAGTTGTGTTGCATTACACTGTGTTCTATATTGCAAGGCGATGTATCCGCAAATGGCGGTGTGCCCGCTTAAGGCGATGTGTCCGCATTATTTTTGCATGTGCATTATATATTTTTGCACTTTAAGTTATGTGAAAAAAAGGCATTATGCCATGGTCTAAGTGGGTGAATGTTATTGTCCATGATGGTAAAGTGTGTGAATTTGATGATGTGGTGGCTGATCACCCTTCTCTACCTCTACCAGAGCACTTGCAATGGAGATGGGGACTTGCTCCCCCAGTTTATCTCCGACGATCAAGTCAGAACCCCGGACTAAGAATCTCAGAATTATTCCTCATGCTCAAGAAATAGAAAAAATGGAATCCCTTACCTCTCTTTGCCCCTTTTCTTTTATCCTCGCGCTAAGATAAGGATCCTGGATAGAGATCTTCGGGATCTCTATCCCGCTCTTCTCGGAATCTTGCTAATAAGGATTCCATAATCGCAACCGCCTTCAAAGAGATTGGGATAGCCCCTATCTCCATGATCTTCGATGGGATGGTTGATCCTCGAGAGCTCGAAAACTTTCTTGCCCATCACCCCTGGACCCAAGCGAGATAACGTAGGTGAGGTACCTCTGTAGCAGACACGTGGCACAGTTGTCAATGGTTGCATGCTCAGGGCATTAGAGTAATTATGGATCCGTGGGTATTCTCCTCATCACTTGCCCCCTACTCCTTAAGCGCTTCGGCTCGAATGGCTCTAGGAGTGTCGAAGTCTCTGAAGCTCAGCTCCCCATTATCCCGAGGATCTATGTCTCCAGGGCCCGAAGGGTTGAAGTGTCCCTTTTTTTTTTTTTTTTCTGTGCGTGTCTGGAGGGCACAGGTATTGATTTGCTCTGATGATCATATCTCTTCCCAAGGCCCTGTCCAAACCTTTTCGTCTCCCGAGCCACACCAATTTGGGTGGTTAATGCTCATCATTATTTACCCTTTGGCTTTCCACCCCTATGGTTTAAATAGGGGTTTCTCACTCTTTCACTCTTTCTTCCGACTCTCCTCAGCTTTTTATCTATTGTTGCGCTATCGAGTGTTCTTTTTCTCTCCGTATTTTCTTCATTCTCCGTCCCTAACCTCTCTGTAATGGCGATTATCGGCTCCTGATGCTTTAACTCGGCAGGCGTGGAGCTCGTCGAGTGGGAAAAACACCCTGCTGCCTCCATTCCTTGCCAATGGATTAGTGAAACGAAGTGTCAACAATTTCGGGAGAAGTACGCGATCCCAAATGAGTGGGAGGTGGAGTTCAACACCCATCTCCGAGCGTGCCATCCCGTCGCCGGTCGACTCTGTATCTACAAGTGTGCCTTTGATCGGGGTTTTCGGCTACCTCCTCGAGGAAGGGTCATGTCGCTTCTCCAACATCTTATTGTTGTCCCTGCCCAACTATCTCCCTTCGGGTGGAGATATCTAATGGGCTTCATCGTCATCAACCATACTGCCAAAGTGGAACCCACGGAGAGCTCTTCGATTACTTTTTCACCACTAACCACAACCCCGGTGGTTGGATTTCGATCTCACCTCGAGCTGTGAAAGAAGGTTGCCTTCTTAGGGCTAAGGAACGCCTTGACCCGGACATCTCCGCTACCTCGCTTATGTTCTCTGGGGAGTCTAAGGATTCGGATGACTGGAAGGAGCGCTATGTCTTCGTCTATCCTAAGGCGTCCAACTCTGCCCAAGAAGTTTGGTCGATGTGCAACAGGTGGACTTTAGATACCAAACACAAACTCCCGAACATTGAAACTATCAAAGAACCAACTACCCGGATCATGGGCCCTAGCCGAGACTGGAAAGAGAATTGGCTCCTCAACCCAATGCTCAGCCAAGTGGGCTTGGATGGTGATAACTGTGAGTGCTAACTTTCACCATCTTTCCTCTTTGTTCTTCCATCCCTTTCGTTTTCTTCATCGATATTGATTTTCTTTATTTTTCTTCGTGCAGTTGAAAATCTTTGGGAAATAACTTACTCTCCTATTACCAAGGGGATGGTTTTGGACTTTCCTGAGAGCAAGGGTCCTTCCGGCCGCTCCGGAGGTAAGAAAACATCTAAGAAGGCTTCTAAACCTTCTCAAGGCCAAGGGCTCTCTACACTACCTAAGCAGGCTCCGAAGAATTCTAAGGGTAAGAAGTCCTCAGCCTCTTCGCGGTCAAGAAAAACGGTGAAGGGAGACCCCCAAAACTTCCAGGAAACTCCGAAGAATACTAAGGCGAGCCTGAAGGGCTCTTCCACGAGGTCCCTGACCCCAAAAAGTAAAGACCTGCCAGCCACAATAACTTCTGCTCCTATGCCAAACCCCTCCAAAGGCGATACGGAGACCATCGCCTAAGCCCTTGAAGTGGCTTGCATGGAGGCACAGAGAAACCTACCTCCAACAGGTACGAAATCCATTATAACGCCTCCCAGTATTCCCGTTCCTTCCATCTTTAAATGAATATTAACGTCTCTGGCCCCAGAAGAGCGTCCAGGAATGGTCGGGGAGGCCTCTTTGGAGGAGGCTTCTGCAATGTCCGCAAGGGAAATATTGGCATGTCGAACAAAGCGCCGAAGGGTAGATGCCAATCTTTCCGTCCCTACAATCCCTGCAGCTCCGACCCCCAAAGCATCCGAGGCCCTCGCCTAGACCTTGGCCCTTTCCAACATCCCATCGACTGCAGTCGAGCCCAATTACTACGCCAAAATTCTAAAGTTAGGATCATATTAACTTAGCTCTTTGAGCTCTTTTATGCCGATAGGCCCTGATCCTCACGTTTCTCCTTGTTCCTCAGAATCTTATGAACCTCTAAGATTCAATTTCTCGGCGAGAGTCCGATCTTTATGCACGGATTTCTTCCCTAGAGTCCGAGGTTGAGAACCTTCGAGAGCTTGAATCCCTTTCTTCAAAACTAGCAAATCTTAAGCATAGCGTGCACATTCTTACCAAATCGGTCGAACTGGTGCAAGAAGAGGCAAAACTCGCCAACGAGGCCGAAGCTCTAGCTCGTGAGGATCTGGAATTGGCTCAGAGAAACATGCTAGAAGCTCACCAAGCTAATTCCAGGCTTAGAGAGGAACTAGACGCTGCGAAGGGTGCGAACGACCTGCTTCGAGAAAAAATCAAAAAACTCACCTCAGAGCTAAAAGAAGCCAAGAAGGGGTAAGTCGAGACGCTGGAGTCCTACTCTCGGTGCAAGGAAGATCTTCGCACCACTCACGCCTAGCTTCAATCAACCCTTAAGGATGCCCGCGTGGCTTTTCAAAATGGTCGTGAGGATTTCCGAGGCTCTGAAGCTTACGCCGCGGAATTGGAATGTGTCCTTCAGGGCAGGTTCGAGCATATGAAGAAACTTACCAATGAGCGCTTCCCGAACCTGGACGTGGACTCCATCCCCTTCGACATTATAGCCGCATTATCCTCCTTAGAGTAGATATCTTTGTTCTCAAACTTGTTGCTATGTAAACTCGTTTGCTATAATAAAATTTTAGCTTTCCTTTTCATGACTTTTGGAAATTTTCTTTAAATGTTACCTTGCAACTTTAATTTCCCTTACTTAACATTGAGGACCATAAACCCCTTAGTTTATTTGCTCGCTTGCTCTTACCAAGGGTTGGGCCCCCCGAGGATCAAATCTGATCCCTCTGTTTTTGGCTGAGACTATAAACCCCTTAGGGATCAAGTCTAATCCTTCTGTTCTTTGCGAATCATATCTGATCCTTTTTCCTTTTGTCGAGGGTTCGAGTCCCCCGCAGATCATATCTGATCTTTTTACTTTTATCGAGGGATCAGACCCCCCACGGATCATATCTGATCCTTTTATTTTTGTCGAGGGTTCGAACCCCCCGAGAATCATATCTGATCTTTTTACTTTTGTCTAGGGTTCGGACCCCCAGCGAATCATATCTGAACCTTTTATTTTTGTCGAGGTTCGAACCCCTCCACAGATCATATCTAATCCTTTTATTTTTGTTGAGGGTTCGGCCCCCCCGCGAATCATATATGATCATGTCACTCTTAGTCCAGGGCTCGGGGCCCCCTCAAAGTTAAACTTATTTTTAATCGGGGGTGCTCCCCTAAGTCTTTAGAGACGAAAAGCCTTCACTGATAGGAAAGAAATAGAATATGTTTATTTCGAAATAACATATGGAGATCATAATAAAGAAAACATTACTGATAGAATTTTTTAAAATTTTTCACATTCCAAGCATTTTTGACTGGTGTACCCTCGGGGGTCTGGAGTTTGTAAGCCCCCGGGCTGAGAACTTTCGCTACCTTGAATGGACCTTCCCAATTCGGTGTCAGCTTATTCGCTTCTCGGGTGTAATACCCAGGAAAATCCTTAAAGGTATAAATGACATTTTATGAAGGGTATAAATGGAATTATCGAAAGAATGAGGCTTTAGGGATCACTATCGCAGTCTTAAGCGATCGAATCAGCCGAAGAGAGTACCCCGAACCCTAGATAGCCAAGAAGAATGGTATAGTATCGACAAGTAATACGAGTTATGATTTTAGGCATCAAAAGAAGATGGATCGGGAACGGTTCCCGGTACAGCTAAAAAGACAATTGTGATTTAGGCTGAAATACCGAATTATTGTACGGGGCATCCGGGAAGTCAATGGAACCCTGAGGAAGTTCACATTTGGCATATAGAGTAATCTTTCAGTAGTTTTTGGAAGAAACAAAAGGGTTTGTAGCCAAACGAAGATTCGGGCCTAAGTGCAGTTTTTCGAAATTGACAAAGAGAGATCGAAACGATATTTTTTCGGAATTTTAAAGAGAATGTTTTAGGATATTTCAAAGAGTTATAAAGGTCTTTAAAGAGAAGTTCAGTTTTTGAGCCATGGGCAAAATCGTAATTTTTGAGGTTGGGGCAAAAGTGTAATTTACCTAAAAATTAGGGGCATTAGCGTAATTAGTCCATTTTTTTAGGGACTAAAATGCAATTAAAAATTAGTCCGGGGACCATGTTGAAAAGGGTTAAAATGCAATTACCCAAAAGTCTGGGTCAAAGTGTAATTATTGAAACCTTTTTACTATGGGCATTTGGAAAATTCAGGAAAAGCCTCATAAATGACTTTAGTGATAAAGATGAAGTTTCATGATGATATTAGAGATAAGATGAAGGCTCATGATGATTTCAAGGATAAGATTTGATTGGATAAGATAAGATTTAGATAAGATTTTATTGGATAAGATAAGATTTGGATAAGATTTAGTTGGATAAGATTTGGTTGGATATGATTTGAATAAGATTTGATTTGGATAACAATGATTATATAAAATCTTAGAAGATTTAGAATGATTGTAGAATATCTTAGAAGATATGGTAATGATTATATAAAATCTTAAAAGATTTAGAATGATTGCAGAATATCTTAGAAGATTTGGTAATGATTATATAATATATTTGAAGATTCACAATGATTGCAAAAGATATTAGAAGATTTTGGAATGATTGCAAAAGATATTAGAAGATTTGAAATGATTATAGATAATCTTAGAGGATTTACAATGATTGCAGAAGATCTTTAGAAGATTTGGAATGATTGTAAAAGATTTTGAAATATTTGAAATGATTGCAGAATATATGTTTCTTGGTGGCTAAGTTTCCAAAACCTATAAATAGGGGTTCATAACTAAAGGTTTCTCATTCGAAATTGTGAGAAGTTCGTGCCAGATAAGAGAGCTTCGGGTTTAGTAGATAGAGGGCTTTTTAAGCATATGCGAAGCATCACACGCGCAGAGCACTTGGGCAGCGCGTGAGGAGTCAATTGGGTCGTTGGAAGAAGGATTACACAATTTTCGAGGTGTGGCACATTTTTCTAGGTGAAATCCAAACTTTTCCGATTTGAGGTGAGTGGTTTGATTCTAGTTTTTCCTTGTCTTGGAAGTGTTTTAAAGTGCTTGTAGTGGGTTCAGGTGGGCGGTGTTACCCTCCCGAACTTAGGTTAGACGCAAATGAGGCCAGTTCTAGTGAGCGATTTTACCCTCTGGAACTTGGGTTGTTCTGCGAAAGCGTTTCACTTATGTATTTATGTCATCATTTGCATATTGAACATGTGATATATTGCATCAACTGTTTTTACTTGCAAAAGAGTCGGTGCATGGCGTGTGATTTTCATATCATCGGGGTATTGATATTCGTGTCAATGTTGTTTTCTGTGTGGGACGGGATGGGGTCTACTTGAGATTGGGACAATGTTAAACCAGGTGAACGGGTGTCACACTGGGGCACTCGAGGGAACAATGTTAAACCAGGTGAACGGGTGTCACGACGGTGCACTCGAGGGATTAACGTTAGACCAGGTGAACGTGTGCCACAGTGGGACATTCGAGGGATTAAGTATGTCAGGGTGATGTCTCAAGTTTGACGTGTCTTGCATATTTTCGTTTGTCTGAGTATGCCATGCTCGTGTGTCTTTCATGCATTGTATAAACTATTTCATACTGTCACTTAGATGTTTTATCATCTAACCTGGGCTATGCCCCTGGAACGTTTGATGTTCCAGCCAGGGACTGCTGCGGGGCAAGGATGTGGCCGGTTGAGGGCCAATGGTGCTTAGTTTGTTAGTCATTGTAACGTTTGGAGGCTTTAGTATGTATCTCAGGTTGTAAATGAACAGTTGTATATTAGCGATGGTATCATTTGATCCGTATTACGTATTTCGCTAAGGAAATACAATGTAAGAACTACGGTTTTTGATATTAATGTATCCGCTGCGTTGTATTATGTCTCGTTTAGTTTAAGATTATTAATCTTGATAGTTAAACAGGCAAGGTTGGGGTTCTCGGGGTTTGTATCTGCATATGAAGATTATTCTTGACACACCGCGCGTGTTGAGCTTGGAGGAAGAAAAAAAAAAAGAAATCCCGAGAATACCCTTATAGTGACACGCCTGGCGAGACGGGGTGTTACAATTGGTATCAGAGCCCTAGGTTAAAACCCTAGGACGATTTGGCTAGGTTGTTGAACTTAGCATGGTTAGAGCTGTTGAACGAGAACTTAGAACAGGGTTATGGATTCTAAGAGACGTTCGGAACATAGTCAAAAATGGTATGGAGACTCTAGAAAGGTGAAATTTGAGGTTTTCAATGTGAATATACTATCAGCGTCAAGTGGAGATGAACAAGTTCTATTCACATCTTCTGGAAATTAGGAAGCCAGTAATGAGGGTCGTCGAAATGAAAGAGATATATGATCCAAAACCTTTGAGGAATAAATACTTTGGTGATTCTGGTACAACTTGAAGTATAGTATAAATCTCTTTGAGAAGAATTTTCGTAAATCGTCTCAGTACCCCCCGATTGGGACATGTTAAATGATGGTGATGTCATGCCCTGACAAAGATAAGTGAAACGACGGAGATTATTAGGAGAACCTGTCAAGGGCGTGGGAAAGAAAAACGACTTGAAGATCTTAAGGTTAAGTTAGATATCCGAATTGAGGACTTAAGAAGAACGGATTCAGTTAGGGCTAACTAGTGAAAATCCCGAACAGAGACTTAGAGGAAGGGAGTCGATAGGTCATAAAGACAAAATCCCTGCTTGGAGATTTGGGGGTTTGTCGGTTGAAGTCTTTGAAATTATTAATTGGAGAATACTAGATTTATCTAAGTGATGGAACGTTGGATTGGGAGATAGCATCCAACAATATGGGTCGAATGTAAGGTTGGTTCGATAAACCATAACTGAGGATTCGTAAGATTTGGAAATCGTAGATTGGAGATCATTAGTTAAAATCAATCTCACTAAATGTTGGGATAACTGGTGGTTATTAAGAAGAAACAAGTTGTGGACGATTAGTTTGATATGACACAACCTAATTGTAAGTCAGGTTTTGATCGAATGGTATAAGAATTCAAGGGAAAGAATGATTTGGTATAGATCGAGAATCCTAGGAACGACCCGATAAGAAACCCAGGATGATTCGATAAAAGCTTTTGAAAATAGAATTTGAGGATTTTAGGAATCCGAAATTGTTGATGGGGATATTGAGATAGAGAAACCGGAATTGATGACAGTATAAATAAGGAAATAATACCTTAAGGAAACAACTCATAGGGACTAGTCGTATGGTTTCATATGTTATTCAAGGACAAAGAGAGTTAAGGCATAGATTTAAGTCTTATGGAAGTTTTGGGAGATGATAGAAAAAAGGAACTATATCGAGGATATTAGTTTAGGATCAGACAAGGAAAATGAATCGGAACTAATTGAGGATCGAATTCTTGTTTGAGGTGTTTAGAAGTTTTTCTCAGTAGTAATTGGCTTGAATAAAATGCTATAGGTTATAGTGGGAATTTTCCTTTTGAGTGAAATTTTGATGATTTAGGATTTTGGAATTTCAAATAGTGACTACGAGACAAAGAGGGATCGACTGTAAATCAGCTATAGTTAGGGTCAAGGTGCGACCGAAAAATTACTTGGATATCAAACGCAAGATCCGCATGTTTTGAAGATTAGAACTTTTCCGTTAAATTGGAAATTTGAGAGAATCTTTTGGCTTATAGAGGATTTGCAAAATCAAACCTTACTTGATGATTTTGAGATTGTAAATAATATAAGGAACAACGATAGATTAGAGATTTGTGATTTAAGACGAACCTTGGAAATTAGAAAAATTTTAGGATAAGGGAATTATGAGTATGACTTTGATGTTGCTAAAAGAAAATTTACGCGTACTGTATATACTTGGAGATAAAATGGTATTTCAACCTGTGGAGACAATTATATTTTAAGCTTGAAATGACCCAGCCGATTTAAGAAGATTCAAACTCAAAAGAAGATAGTTAGCATAACGATGATTGTCAAGGACCGAGGGGTAGTCATTAAAGTCTTGGCTTGAGTTTTAAGGCACCAAGCAATGAGATAGGCTTGCTAAAGCTTGATTAAGCTCGTAAAGATATCCTGGGACTTGATTAGGTCTTAACAAAATTAAAGTTGATCCTAATAGATTCAAAGAAATAGGAATGATTGACATAATGACCTATAGAGTGAGTGTTAGTTGAAAGTCAACCGTGGAATAAACATATAAGGAGAATGGAACTTCTAAGACAATCTTGTGATAGATTAAGCATACGGTAATGACGAGAATATGGTTGAACGATCTAGTATAAGTTTAGAATATGATAAACTGGAAATACAATTGATGTTGGAATGTTTGACAAATTATGAACGCCTGCAAGAGCAGCAATAGGAGCATGAGGTTCCGTCACGTGCGTGATAAATTTGGAAAGTAAAAGAGATTAAATTGTGAGAAAGAAATCCAAAGTTTTAGGAATGGTTAGGATAAGGGTGCACGATATGACTGAGTATTACTTTGAAAAAAAGAAAATTAAGGAATCCAAGAGATCAGGGATTTGAACTAGTATTAATAAGAACCACTATAGCTCTCAGAGACGGAGTAAGGAGTTCTAACGTAGCGATAACACCATCGGTGTTTGGTCTGTAACAATGGATCTGAGCCTAGGGACCAAGGCAGAGGACTGGTGGTTGGCTCGTGGTTTGGGTGTGATACCTACGAGTCGGAGCAACACAGTGAACTGTGGAGACGGTCAGGTAATAAAGTTTGGGCAACATTGAGGATGTTCCGTATGGTTTAGAGTTCAGATTCCAAGGGACCAGAGTATTGTGACAGGATCCCTAATCATTATGGAAAAAGGTTGACGACTTGAAAGATGACCTAAGTGGGATAGTTGCCATGTGGATTATAATAGTCGATAGTCAAAAGAGAATCGGAAGAAGGAAATGTAATCTCAAGCGACGAAATAGTGTTTGGCGAGCTGTTCACAGAAATTTGTGAAGGATTCTTCTAGGATAATTACGTTCATGACTGAAATTCGTGAAGTTAAGGTTACTAAGAGGTGATGAATACACTCAGAAAATCAAGGAGATGTGGTGAAATAATAATATTGCTCCTAGGTCGAGGTAGCTCCTAACCAGGAATGGAGTAATCCTTGGTATAAACATGTGCCGTGAAGTTGCTTAGGAAAAATGTGTTAAGCAAGAGGTGGGACGATTGTTTTCTAGATATAGCTTTGGGAGGAATTTAATTATTGTTATCGACTTGGCTCTTAGTTTATTTAATATTACACACCTTAGGAATTGTTAGCAATTGGCTGCGATTTAGTTGTTTCAAACCTTGCCTTTGGTGATATAAAAAGGTTGGAGCAATGGTAAGTATACCTAGGTACCTTTGAGAACATGAGTTGACGAATAGAAAGAGACAAAAACAACATAGGGATATGGTAAGTTATATGTTGATAGGTAATTGAAAGTGTTTTTCTTCTCAAGAGACATGTTGTGATTAGAGGAAGACATGAGTTTCTAGTTTCACTACGAAAATTTTATTTGGGTTGTAAGACAGTAGGCTAAGCTATTAAAGTTATGCTAGGTGTTGCTAAAGACCCGATGAGAACCAAAAGTTGTCCAGTAAGGTTTTCATTTAAGGAAGTTGTGTGAAAACTAGGTTGCCTAAAAGGGACAAGATTAAATCTATTCCTAGAATCGGGGATAATAGGGATCTTGTTTGATTCAATAGAGAGATCGTTTCTCAGGTGAGAAGTATGTGGAAAGCATCGATTAGGTGTGACAGAGCATTTGACAGTCCTAGGGTGAGGTGCCATGAATAACGTATGGGTCTAAGTGCTCGAGTTAATAGTATAACGGTAGAATGTTGTTTTGTGAATAATGAATTGAAATGACAGGAGAGTTCTGTGTTGAGACAAACTGATCTAAATGATAGATAGTGTTTGGAAGAGAAATAGTAACATGTTAGGATGTTGGGTTGTCGTAAGAGAAATTGTGTTCTTGATAGACCTAAATTGATGATTTGCGTGACCTGCCATAAAAGGCTAAGAAATTATCTCTAAAGTTAATGTGCAATCGAGATAATTGAGAGAAAGATACGTCGAGTTAGTGCAATGTTATCAATTTTTGTGCAATCGTGGCAGCCAACTTAGCTCAATTTTTGTGTGATCATGTGCATTAGCATAAGAGTGGGTTGGGAGATTTAGGAGCCAGATAAAATGTATTTTGAGGACACGATTGAGAATGATAAATTATTTTGGGAGTCGTGTAGCCGCCGGTATGGAGCTACAACGGGATATTCTGGGAAAATAAGTAAGATGTTTGGTAAGCATGGATCATGTTAGAATGTAAGTTATGAATGATTGCTAAGGATTAGGAGTGGTATCTATGACATTTCAATTGGGAGTCATAAGCAATAGTGGTGATACAATTATCACAGACAAAATTTCGAGGACGAAATTTCTTAAGGGGGGGAGAATGTAATACCCAGGAAAATCCTTAAGGGTATAAATGACATTTTATGAAGGGTATAAATGGAATTATCGAAAGAATAAGGCTTTAGGGATCACTATCGCAGTCTTAAGCGATCGAATCAGCCGAAGAGAGTACCCCGAACCCTAGATAGCCAAGAAGAATGGTATAGTATCGACAAGTAATACGAGTTATGATTTTAGGCATCAAAAGAAGATGGATCGGGAACGGTTCCCGGTACAGCTAAAAAGGCAATTGTGATTTAGGCTGAAATACCGAATTATTGTACGGGGCATCCGGGAAGTCAATGGAACCCTGAGGAAGTTCATATTTGGCATATAGAGTAATCTTTCAGTAATTTTTGGAAGAAACAAAAGGGTTTGTAGCCAAACGAAGATTCGGGCCTAAGTGCAGTTTTTCAAAATTGACAAAGAGAGATCGAAACGATATTTTTTCAGAATTTTAAAGAGAATGTTTTAGGATATTTCAAAGAGTTATAAAAGTCTTTAAAGAGAAGTTCAGTTTTTGAGCCAGGGGCAAAATCGTAATTTTTGAGGTTGGGGTAAAAGTGTAATTTACCTAAAAATTAGGGGCATTAGCGTAATTAGTCCATTTTTTAGGGACTAAAATGCAATTAAAAATTAGTCCGGGGACCATGTTGAAAAGGGTTAAAATGCAATTACCCAAAAGTCTGGGTCAAAGTGTAATTATTGAAACCTTTTTACTATGGGCATTTGGAAAATTCAGGAAAAGCCTCATAAATGACTTTAGTGATAAAGATGAAGTTTCATGATGATATTAGAGATAAGATGAAGGCTCATGATGATTTCAAGGATAAGATTTGATTGGATAAGATAAGATTTAGATAAGATTTTATTGGATAAGATAAGATTTGGATAAGATTTAGTTGGATAAGATTTGGTTGGATATGATTTGAATAAGATTTGATTTGGATAACAATGATTATATAAAATCTTAGAAGATTTAGAATGATTGTAGAATATCTTAGAAGATATGGTAATGATTATATAAAATCTTAAAAGATTTAGAATGATTGCAGAATATCTTAGAAGATTTGGTAATGATTATATAATATATTTGAAGATTCACAATGATTGCAAAAGATATTAGAAGATTTTGGAATGATTGCAAAAGATATTAGAAGATTTGAAATGATTATAGATAATCTTAGAGGATTTACAATGATTGCAGAAGATCTTTAGAAGATTTGGAATGATTGTAAAAGATTTTGAAATATTTGAAATGATTGCAGAATATATGTTTCTTGGTGGCTAAGTTTCCAAAACCTATAAATAGGGGTTCATAACTAAAGGTTTCTCATTCGAAATTGTGAGAAGTTCGTGCCAGATAAGAGAGCTTCGGGTTTAGTAGATAGAGGGCTTTTTAAGCATATGCGAAGCATCACACGCGCAGAGCACTTGGGCAGCGCGTGAGGAGTCAATTGGGTCGTTGGAAGAAGGATTACACAATTTTCGAGATGTGGCACATTTTTCTAGGTGAAATCCAAACTTTTTCGATTTGAGGTGAGTGGTTTGATTCTAGTTTTTCCTTGTCTTGGAAGTGTTTTAAAGTGCTTGTAGTGGGTTCAGGTGGGCGGTGTTACCCTCCCGAACTTAGGTTAGACGCAAATGAGGCCAGTTCTAGTGAGCGATTTTACCCTCTGGAACTTGGGTTGTTCTGCGAAAGCGTTTCACTTATGTATTTATGTCATCATTTGCATATTGAACATGTGATATATTGCATCAACTGTTTTTACTTGCAAAAGAGTCGGTGCATGGCGTGTGATTTTCATATCATCGGGGTATTGATATTCGTGTCAATGTTGTTTTCTGTGTGGGACGGGATGGGGTCTACTTGAGATTGGGACAATGTTAAACCAGGTGAACGAGTGTCACACTGGGGCACTCGAGGGAACAATGTTAAACCAGGTGAACGGGTGTCACGACGGTGCACTCGAGGGATTAACGTTAGACCAGGTGAACGTGTGCCACAGTGGGACATTCGAGGGATTAAGTATGTCAGGGTGATGTCTCAAGTTTGACGTGTCTTGCATATTTTCGTTTGTCTGAGTATGCCATGCTCGTGTGTCTTTCATGCATTGTATAAACTATTTCATACCGTCACTTAGATGTTTTATCATCTAACCTGGGCTATGCCCCTGGAACGTTTGATGTTCCAGCCAGGGACTGTTGTGGGGCAAGGATGTGGCCGGTTGAGGGCCAATGGTGCTTAGTTTGTTAGTCATTGTAACGTTTGGAGGCTTTAGTATGTATCTCAGGTTGTAAATGAACAGTTGTATATTAGCGATGGTATCATTTGATCCGTATTACGTATTTCGCTAAGGAAATACAATGTAAGAACTACGGTTTTTGATATTAATGTATCCGCTGCGTTGTATTATGTCTCGTTTAGTTTAAGATTATTGATCTTGATAGTTAAACAGGCAAGGTTGGGGTTCTCGGGGTTTGTATCTGCATATGAAGATTGTTCTTGACACACCGCGTGTGTTGAGCTTGGAGGAAGAAAAAAAAAAGAAATCCCGAGAATACCCTTATAGTGACACGCCTGGCGAGACGGGGTGTTACATCGGGCCCCCCGAACATCTGCTCGTCGCAATACCTAATCTCCAAGAAGAAAATTTTGTGCCCTTACTCTTCGATTATAGTATCTTTCTATACGTTGATTGTAGGCAGCTTGCTTAATCTTTACTTGATCACAGAGTTCATCTAGGAGATCTAAGTTATCCCTTAGATTCTGCTCATTGGATTCTAGGTTAAAGAGCTCCACCCTTAGCGTAGGTACTCCTATTTCAACGGGGATTAATGCTTCTGAACCGTAATATAAGCTGAAAGGGGTTTCTCCCGTGGATACCTTCACCGTGGTCCGATAAGACCATAGGATTTTTGGCAGTTCTTCCACCCAATTGCCGTCTGCCTTGTCCACTCGTGCCTTTAAACCATGCAACAAAGTTCTGTTGGTGAGTTCAATTTGTCCGTTAGCCTGTGGATAGGCCACCGAAGTGAATTGTTGCCTTATTTCCAACTCCTAGCACCATTCTTGGATAGATCGGTCAGTAAACTAGGTGTCATTATCAGATATTAGTACCCGAGGAATCCCAAAGCGACATACCACATTCTTCCATAGAAATTGTTTCACCCACCAAGCGGTAATGGAAGCCACTGCTTCAACTTCGACCCACTTTGTGAAATAATCAATGGCAGCCACGATATACTTAACCTGCCTCGCAGCTGGGGGAAAAGGTCCCAAGATATCAATACCCCATTGAGCAAAGGGGCAGGGTGTAGCCAAATGAGCCAGGGTGACCACCGGCACATGAACCAAGTTGGAGGTTCATTGGCACCTGTTGCAGGTCCTGACCAGTTACTCTGAGTCCCTTACCATCGTCGACCAATAATACCCCTGCCGAAGAGCCTTTTGGCTGAGGGTTCGAGCTACGACATAACTTCCGCATATGCCTTCATGAATTTCCCTCAATATGTAGTCTGCTTCACGGGGCCTGATGCACTTGAGCAATGGCTGCGAGAATGATCTCCGATAAAGCTCCCCATTAACCAATACGAAGCTTTAGGCCTTCCTTCTAACTTCTCGAGCTTCCGAATCATCCTAGGGGAGCTTCTCCTCTCTTAAGTATAACAACAGAGGATCCATCCAGCTAGGCTCGTCATCTACACATAGTTGATCCTTGACTTCTTCAATACTCTTATGTGGCAGAGACTCGATCCGAATTTCCAGAGAGCTCGTTGGAAAAGAGGAAGAGGCAATTCAAAACAATAGATCCGCCTCGGTATTCATGGCCCGAGGGACATACTCCACCTTTACATATTGGAACCGTGCGATTAAGTCTCTGGCCAAGGCCAGATACCTGGCTATGTGGGTCTCCCGAGCCTTATATTCCTCATTTACTTGCTGCACCACCAAGTTAGAGTCCGAACTCACCTCGACTTGACGAGCTCCCAACTGTTCGGCTAATCTCAAACCTGCCAACAGGGCCTCATATTCCGCCTCATTGTTAGATGCTTGGAACTCAAAATGCAAAGCATAAGGTCATGCCTGCCCATCGGGACTTTTAATCATCAAGCCTGCTCCACCGCCTCCCGAGGTTGAGCTCCCATCTACGGCCAATATCTAGGGCTTGTGATCCTCCTTCGAAGCTTCTAAAGACCCTATCCTTTCTGCAATGAAATCTGCCAACACCTGAGCCTTGATAGCCAGCTGGGGCTTATACTCAATATCAAAAGCTGTAAGCTCCATTGCCCATTTTAACATCATTCCTGAGAGCTCAGGCTTGTTAAGAACCTGCCTCAAAAGTTGGTTAG
Organism: Diospyros kaki; assembly: GCA_036245055.1. NCBI lineage: Eukaryota > Viridiplantae > Streptophyta > Magnoliopsida > Ericales > Ebenaceae > Diospyros > Diospyros kaki. Next base: position 42,326,245 of record BSEG01000016.1, read on the forward strand.
TAAGCACAACAATTGTATGAGCTTGAAAATAGGGTTGAAGCTTTCTTGCTGATACTATCAAGGAAAAAGCTAACTTCTCCATGGGAGGGTACCGAATCTCTGCCCCTGTCAACTGCTTACTAGCATAGTAAATGGGCCTCCGCCTTTTATCTTCTTCACAAACAAGCACCAAACTCACGGCCTCCTCCGCTATCGCCAAATAGATGTACAACGGTTCTCCTGGATGCAGCTTCGTGAGAATCGGAGGTGTGGCCAGGTGCTCCTTCAATTTGTCAAAAGCTTCTTGACATTCGACATCCCATACGAAATTCTTCGCTTTTGACAAGACCTTATAGAAGGGAAGGCCCTTTTCTGCCAGGCCAGAGAGGAATCTCCCCAAGGCTGTCATTCTCTCCGTAAGGTTTTGTACTTCCTTGACATTCCTTGGGGCCGACATGTCCATAATGGCTTTAACCTTTTCTCAGTTTACTTCAATCCCTCGGTGGTGCACTATGTAACCTAAGAACTTCCCTATAGAGACGCCAAAAGCACATTTGAGAGGATTAAGTTTTACATGAAACTTATGAAGGGTTTTGAAGCACTCCTCCAAATCTACTAGATGATGCTCGGCAGCAAAACTTTTCACCAACATATCATCTACATAGGCTTCCATATTCCGCCCCATCTAGTGTTAAAAAATCTTATTCACCAAGCGCTGGTAAGTGGCTCCTGCATTCTTCAAACCGAAGGGCATCACTATGTAACAGTAGGTTGCCTTATTGGTGATGAATGTCGTCTTTTCTTGATCCTCCGAGTGCAATGGAATCTGGTGATACCCCTGAAAGACATCCAGAAAACTCATAAGTAAACATCCGGCAGTTCCATCAATTAAGGCATCAATTCGCGGGAGAGGATAGCTATCATTCGGGCAGGCTTTGTTAAGATCGGTAAAATCAATGCACAGTCTCCACTTGCTCTCTCCTTTAGACTCTAACACGACATTCACCAACCATTCTAGAAAATCGACTTCCCGGATATATTGTGCCTTCTCTAACTTTGCAACTTCAGCTTCGATTACCCGAACTCTGTCAGGGGCAAAGCTCTGCTTCTTTTGCTTAACAAGCCGAAAGTTCGATCGTATTCCTAACTTGTGCATCATAACTTCCAGATCCACTCCAGGCATATCCTGAGTATTCCATGCGAAAATGTCCGCATACTGCCGAATGAGTGCCAATATCCGACTTCTCAATGGTTCTTTTAAGTTCGCACTCATCTTTATGCAACGGTCTGGGCAATCTTCCTTCAGAGGTATCTCCTCTAATATGTCCACCGGCTCCGCCATTTTTGAATCCTCTTACCCTTCCAACAAGAAGCTGACCTCCTTCGGGGGACACTGTAACGACCCGCTCCCACTTACAGGCGCCACCGGTAAATAATCGACCAGATTACTCACCTGACAAACCATCACTGAAGGGTTGGACTATGTTTCAACAAGAAACGCCCTAGGTGGGAACTAAGCTTCGTCTTTCTCTTCGCTCCACTCAGGAATCAGTCCCAAATTAAACAAGAAAACTCAGCGGACCGAGACCCGAAACCCGAGTGAGCTTCACCTCTCTTTGAAGGACCGTCTACGAGGATCAAAGCATGCAACGGAAGCGATTTTAAAATAAAATCTATCCTCGTAATGATTAGAATCTAGAAAGCTTACTTTTCCTGCGGATTACCGGTCGGAATGGAGCGACAGAAGGAGGAGGCGCGACGGCTTCTTCCCGTGGTGGAGATGACGGCTGTCCTGCGATTCGTCGGCTCCTTCGCATCAGATCTCTTGATCTTCCAAGGTATGTCTCTAAAACTCGTGGCCTCTCTTGGTGACGAAGAGAAAAACGACTTGGGTGAAAAACAAACAAAAGAGAGAATATATATAGGGAGAACCCTAGGGTTAAAACCCTAGTGGGCCAAACCCTAGTGGGCCAAGTCCAATTAATTAATTTTCTAATTGGGTTAGCCCAATTAATTAATTAAAACCAATGAACTTATTATTTTATTCTAGCCCAATGGACCATTCTGAATAAAATATTTCTCTCTCATGTAATCCACCCAATAGGCCAAATGTATTAAAAATACATGAGTTATATCGAGCTACCCCGGGGACCAAAAGACAAATTATTCATGGCTATTAAAATGACCAAAATATCCCTGCTACCTAGTAGCTATATTTTGTCATTCTAAGTGTTCCAACTATCACCATATGGTAACACTGACCCCACGAATAATTTTGCATGTGCGATGTCTTTGACCTACTAGTGTAATGACGATAATACCCTTCTGTGTAACACCCATCATTTAGAAAGGAATAATGTACTAACACCTCTCTAAATGACTTCTACCATCCTTAGATCACTAGTCCAATAATCCGTGACTAGTCGAATGTACTTGCTTATCACTGGGAGCTACCCAGAAGCACACACTCTTAAGTCACGTTCCCAGGGCCCTGGATTATTTGATTATTCTTGGACAATCACAAGGGGGTGAATCACAGAAACTATCTTGTATCAGTCTGTCTTAGTTAATTAGAAACCACACTCCCAACTCACAAGGTTGCTGATCTTTGATAGACCTCACCTACAGTGAATCTAAGAATATAGTTCTAGGCTCACTAGACCACCAACTAATACTCAAGTATTAGAGTACTCGTCCACGTAGTAGCAGTGATAGACCAGCTCCATGATAATCAGTACTTTGTCATTAGCTTCTATCACAGGTCCACTCTACGCATTCCAAATGCGCTTGTACAATAAGAGTAAACGGACTGTTTACTGGCTAAGGCAAGCCATCCTCCATTAGGATCTATTGCACAATGATCTTATCATGATAGAATGCCCAGTTCTATCAAAAGATCAAGAGTAATATTTTTCTTGCTTATTAAGTACCCATGATTCATGCCTAACTGTGAAGAACGACCCATCACATGAATCACTTACTTAATAGCATGGACACTTTTCCAACAATTAAATGCAAATGATATATGTGCAATAAACTGACTAAAAGAAACATCATTACCATAAATTAAATAAAACGTGTCTTTAGGGCATACATTTCCAACACTCTTCAGCTCGCCTCAAAGCAAGCCAGAGGTGACCCAGGCACAAAGCTAGCATAACAAACACTTCGCTGAGTATTGGGGATTTATAAGAACTTACCTCGCTGATCTTTACTTAGTTCGAAACTCATCTTGGCCAACTAAGCCATATACAACGAACAATCTCACAATGATGATTACAACAATTAAATACATTTAACGCTCAACAACACATACATTTACTCCCAAGGGTATACATACATAACACCACATGGCTACGAACAATAGATAGTAAAATACAAAACTCAGGCAACACAGCTAGTTGCCACAACAGCCTCCCAGCACCATCCCGGCTCGCATCTGGACTTGCATCATCTACACATGAGGTAAAATCTCATGAGTCATAAAGACTCAGTAAGGGTGCAATGCATGTAAATATGAATATAATCATGTTTATGTATGCCAAATGCATGCAAATGAGGCTAGGCTCACTTATCCTCACAACCCACTAAGGTTTGAGGCATCAACCTATCAGCCTCTACCACACTAGTCCTCCATATGGCCATAGGTCTACTAGGTCTTGCATCACACAAGATATAACCACTACATGCCAATGTAACATAAAAATATTATCAAACATATTTACCAACTTGCAAGGCCACCTCCACATGGGTCCATCCCTTACCTGGCTCGAAGCCTCATCTCTGCCTCGACGAGAATGCTAGCCCGCACTCCGAGCTCTTCTAGGATCACTGCCTCCCCGGTCGAACCTAAATGCAAAACACACACAAACCCAACTCCATTAACATTCGGCATTAAACCAATGCCTTCGCTTTTGCTTACATCGCAAAATCACCCATTAACACTATCTTCAAACAACACCAACCAGGGCATACACCAACCGTCAATAATTTTCAAACGACCCCACCCGAGGGTTCAATCCAACCAATACTACACAATTCATTATCTCACATAATGAAAATAACTAGAAAATAATTAAATTAATTTACCTCAACAATTTGGAGGAGAAACCAATCAGACGCCCACACCGGTGTTGGCTCCCGAGCTGCCACTTGCGCCCAAAACCCCATTTTCGAGCTTCTGACACGCTCCTCAATCCCCAAAATAATTTCTAGAATTTTCTGGAATTTCTTTCTATTTTTTCCCATTTTCCAGATTTTCCTATTTTTTTATTTATTTTATTTTATTTTATTTTTCTTTTTCCTTTATTTTTTTTTCCTCATTTCTTCTCCAGCTTCCCGCGCGTTGCTCCTCTTCTTCTTCTTCATCGCAGCTGCGCACAGCGCGGCTGCCACTGCCGTTGCTGGCCCCTCCGGCTGCCACCCGCGGCCTTTGATGCCTCCGCCAGCCACCCTCAGCCGCGAGATGCCTCAGGCGCGAGCCACCGCGGCCCTCTGTGCGCTGTTGCAGCTTCGATGCTATTGTTGGTGCGTCGGCCATGGCTACTGCTTTAAGCGGCCACCGCTGCCAGCCACCGAGGTCGCTTCAGGCCGCCTTTAACCAGCGCCAGCCCAAGGTCCAGTGGGGCCCTAGGTAATAATAATTTTTTTTTGGGAGAGGCTGGGGTGTTGCATTTTTTGGAGGCCCCCAATTTTTTTTTTTTTTTTGGGGGGGGCAATTTTTTTTGGAAGGGGTGGAGAGGGCTGGTTAATTGTCTCAACTGGTTAAGGGGGGGTTTGGGGGCCCCAATTTTTGGGGGCCCTAGGCATAGGCCTCAGTGGCCTATTCCTTGGGCCGGCCACCGCTACTCGCCTCCGCCGCACGCTTGCTACCTCACTTGCTCGCTTCAGGCCGCGGCTGCTTCAGCTGCATCGGCCATGGCTGCCGACGCCTCGGGCTTTCTCTCTCTCTCTCTCTCGAGCCCTCATCTCACCCTCACGAAAACTCACTCTCCTCTGCTTCCCAAGCTTTCTCTCTCGACTCTGTTCTCTCATTTCAAAATATCAGAGGGAGACTTAGGAAGCTTCTTGAAGCTTCCTCACGCCACAGCCATATATACATATATACATATATATTAAATTACATATTAACCCCTATTTTCTCATAATCTCACTAAGAATCTCTTTAATTCCACTTAGGAATTTCAATAATGTCATTTGGGCCCTCCAAGATCTAAATAAATTACCCTCAAGCCACTTAGATTCTTGAATTTCTCAAAAATTAATTACCGGCACTTACTCGGGAATATCAATTTCATCCCTACGCCTGCGTAGGACCTCTATTCAACCCAAAAATGCTTCAGGGTTGCCTTACTCGTAAAACTGGACCACCCCTAGGGTCCCTTCAGCTTCCCGGAGGTCCCCAACGACCATTTAGTATTGGCACCCTTTCGGGTTTATACGAAATTTAATCCGAAAATTATTCCCGATCGATCTGCTTCTAGCATCATAAACCTCGCCTCGAGACGCTCATCAATCTCTTGCCCTCTTTTCTAGACATCCAAGTCCCGGGGCACTCCCTACTATCAATTTGACAATTTTATTAATTAATTACTCGAAATTGACTCGTGGGCTTCCCGGACCACCCAAGATCCTAACAAAATAATCAAAAATTATTTATTTTCAATACCATGTAATAATGGGTATTAGAGACACTCCTTCTTTTCTTGAGGGTCCCTTCAAGGTGCTTCTTCTTCTCGTAACGCCACTTCTTTTGCCCCCACATGCTTTGCCATACCTATGGAAGCCATATAACATTCGCGGGCTGAGCGTATATCTCCTCGTACCTCGCCTATCCCATTGATCGTAGGAAACTTCATCATCATATGATACGTGCTTGGTGTAGCTCGAAAGGCGTTGAGACCCAATCTTTCGAGGATCATATTATAGGTTGCGGGCACATCTGCTACCAGGATGTCCAGCATGACTTGGGAGGTTCGCGAGCCTTTCCCCACAACTAACGGAAGTTGGATGATCCCATCTAAATATAGAGCCGCCCCGTCAAATCCCACCAAATGGACCCTTGTTGGCTTTAGCTGTCCTATTTGGTACCCCATGCTGAGGAAGGCTTAACGATACAAGATTTTCGAAGAACTTCCTGGATCCACAAGGATTCGTTGGAGCTCCCATTTTCCAAGCTTGGTCGTTATTACCAGCAGATCATTTCGATTCGGGTAGCCGGGAAGGTCATTGTCCGAAAAATAGATCGACTCCACACACCTCGACCTTTTTAGCCCCCCGGCTCAACTGTTGGCGTCCTCTTCTCCCTTCGCCACTGGAACTTCCCCTGCAGCAAGCGTATGAAATACGGGAGGTAGAGGATGATCACATTCCTCCTACCGCGGTCTCTCCCTCAGAGGCGAATGCTGAGTATGATCTCGATCATCTGCCCGGTCCCTCTTAAGGGGACTCCGCGTCCTCGACCGTCGATCTTTTCTTCTTCAGGAATCACCTTCCTTAGCCACATAACTCCTCAGGAAACCTCGGTTGATTAGCTCTTGGATCTCCTATTTTAACTAGTGACATTCTTCCGTATCATGGCTATGATCCCGATGGAAACGACAATATTTATTCCGATTCCTTTTATCAGACGATGCTTTCATCGGCCGCGACTTCTCCAGATAGTCCTTGCCTTCGATAATGGCAAGGATCTCCCCTCTTGGGGCATTCAGAGGGGTAAACCCACTCGAGTCCCACCGAGAATGATGTTTTTCCCTCCGGTCTTCGTTCTTCTTTTCTTTAGGGTGTTTCTTTTTCTCCTTCTTTTCTGCATACTCTGCCATCTTCGCTTGCATGACCTCTTCAGCATTTATGTACTTTGTAGCACAACCTAAGATGTCCGTTAATGTGATCGGGGGCGTTTTGGCTAGCGACTGGGCAAAAGAACCAGGTCTTAAGGCATTCTAGAATGCTACCATAGCTACACTATGGTCGAAGTTCTCAATGCTCAAAGCTTCCATATTAAAGCGCGAAATGAAGTCTTTCAAAGGTTCTCCCTAGTTCTGCTTTAGACTAACGAGAGTCATAGTAAACCTTCGATGCCTCCGAAGCGGTGCGAAGTGTGCCAAAAAACTACCCCAAAGCTGCGCAAAATTTTCTATGGAGTGATAGGCTGGGTTTGAATACCAAGCACATGCGTGCCCTTCCAAGGTTACCAAGAAAACCCTACACCACATTGCATCTGAAGCATCATGCACCATCATATGAGAGGTAAAAAGGTCCAAATGATCCATAGGGTCGGTGGTCCCCGCATAAGGCTTAATAGCCAGAATGCGAATATGCTTTGGGGGTATGGCAGCCATGATCTCCAAACTGGGGGGCTGATTCACCATTGTCCCCTGAGTCTCACCTAACTTTGGCCTCAAGGCCGCAATCTCTTCCTCCAACTGACGCAATCTCATGTCCTATCGCTGGTGCACATACGACATGTCAGAAGATTCGGCCGCCTCACCGCGCCCGTCATCTTGTTCGGGCCCCCGAGGATCCATCTCTCGCAGATAGGACTCTTCTCTCCTTGGGGTTCCTTGCCTCTCATCTGCCCGAGAGTACTGAGCTTGCTGGTGCTGGCGATCCAAGAAGCCAGTGAGGAACTCCGTCAATCGCTGGACCTGATTCTCCAAAAGTGATATATGATCCGGCGGGGGAGGGGGACCTTCTAGACTACAGTCTCTCCCCAGCGGAATCCTTAGAGGGTTTTACTGGCTCGGTTTTGGGGCGGGGTTAGCCCCAGTAACTCGAGACTGTTGCCTCCTTGTTGCCATTGAAACCAAAAGGACTTGCTAAAATCGTCACTGCAAGTTATGCTAGGAAGACAAAAGAAAATGTCTGGGCCCCACGGTGGTCGCCAATTGATGATGCGATGGCTGATCGCCCTCCTCTGCCTCTACCAGAGCACCTGCAATAGAGACAGGGACTTGCTCTCCCGATTTATCTCCGACGATCAAGTCAAAATCCCAGACTAAGAATCTCAGAATTATTCCTCATGCTCAAGAAATCGAAAAAATGGAATCCCTTACCTCTCATTGCCCCTTTTCTTTTATCCTCGTGCTAAGATAAGGATCTTGGATAGAAATCTTCGGGATCTCTATCCCGCTCTTCTCGGAATCTTACTAATAAGGATTCCATAATCACAACCGCCTTCAAAGAGATTAGGATAACCTCTATCTCCATGATCTTCGGCGGGATGGTTGATCCCCGAGAGCTCGAAAACTTCCTTGCCCATCATCAGGCCAATTGTCGTGGAAATATATATCTGCCATTTGTCCCCTCTGGACTCAAGCGAGATAACATAGGCGAGGTACCTCTGTAGCAGACACGAGGCGTTGTTGTCAATGGTTGCATGCTCAGGGCAGGGCATTAGAGTAATTACGGATCTGTCGGTATTCCCCTCATCAGAATTGTTGTAAGAAAAGAAAACATGATATATATATATATATATACACACATTGAATCATGGTTAATGAGAAGGCATGATTTGTGTGTCATCTATGTTTTTGAGATTGGCAAGTGTCCATATGTGACATGATAGGCATGATGTTGAGGGAAAGTCTGATCATATCCAGTTTTCATTGTTTTTAGACACTTGCCGAGTCTTATGGCTCACTTAAAAAAAAAAATGAGTTTTGAGGAAATGTAATGAATTATAATTTCTTGGAAGATGATATTGTCAAGCGTAAAAGGCATGGATTCAAGTGAGGTAGTTGTCGAGATTGTTATTTTTCTTGGCTCTGAATTGTTCATGCCTTCATATATTATCCTATTGATATCTCTCTTTGCTATATATACTTGCTGAGCCTTGTGACTCACCTTTACTTCCGTGTCATTCCAGGTAAATAGAAGATAAATATTTGGGGCGAGTTCTAGTTAGATGTGTACAGAGATATCTCATCCTCAAAGATCCATGGTGTAGTTTTAAGGGTATGAGTTAAGGGCCTCATGATGTATCTAAAGTTAGTGCCCTTATATATTTTAAAATGTATGGGTTGTAAACCCGAACTTATATGTAAGGGATGATGTGTAGTATTTTCTTTATGGCTCATATTGTTAATGAGCAAATATAGAAATGAAAAGAAATTTATTTGTGAATTTTGAGTGGTATTTGTATCTATATCTGTATCCATTTTGAGCGGACTTTCTCTCAGACTTCCTATGCTGACAGGTAATCCGAGAGCTGGCCTTGACACGTATCGTATTTGTTTTCCTTTTTTGTTTCAGTGTAACCTAGAGTATATGTGAGCATTCGATTGATTTGAAAATTTTAACATCGAATGATTTGAAATTGTATAAAAAATAGAATCAAATTGATTGAACAAACCAAAAAACCGAACAAATTATATATCGAAAAAACTAAACAAGCACGAAAAAAATTAAACAGGTTGAAAAAACTAAAAAAAAAATAACAAAAAACTTGAAAATGTAAAAAAAAATGAAAAAACAAAAAAAAAATTGAATAAACCTAAAAAACCCCCAAAAACCTAAAACAATCGAACAAATAAAAAAACCCAAAAAATAAAAAAAATTAAAACTTTTGATCATTTCAATTATTTTCAATTTTTGTATTTCAAAGTTCGAATAGAACAAAAAACAATTGAAATTGTCAATTTTGATAATCTAACTGAATCGATTATTAACTAAAACCAAACTGAGCTAGTCATTTCAATCTATTCAATTAGGTTATTTATATTAAATCAAACTTTTGTATACCCTTACCCACTATCATTTTATGGTCTAAATGTATAGAAAAACATATCGCGCAAATAGTGTCCAATAAACAACATATTCATTGAAGGTCAACTGCTCGATTAATATTATCGATAGTTTATGTTGAACAAATACAACATGCAAGCTTCGAGATTCAATGGATTATCTACTAATTCCTATGTCACTTATCAATTTATGAAGTTGCATGGTTTTGGGGTGAATAAGCACTTATTAGCCTTCCAATAAACATATAAAAGTGATATTAGAAGATCGAGAAAATAGTTGGAAATTGTTAAATTTTTTGCAAAATTCCTTGCTTCAGCTCAATGACTTCTTATTTCTTGTTCTTCTTATCTTCTTTCTCTCAATTACTCAAGGAGTTGAGCTAAGTTTGAAACCAAAGAGAGCAACAAGCCAACATATTCATTGTGGTTCCAAGTTAGCATAAAATAAAGCAATAAGGAGTTTTGAAAATTTGCTTCGTATGGACCAACTAAACCCTTCATGCCCGAGGAGAAAATAAATTAGCTTGTGAAGGTTCTTCTTCATTATTTAAATATTTAAAGAGGTATTTTACTAAATTGTTCACTTTTACATTCAATAAATACTGCACATTGATTAAATATCCAAATTTCGTATGATTTTGTGTTTAATTCCACTTCATCCATGAGATGTAAAAGTTTTAAAAACACACACAGCCATATTAGATCCCAAACAAAGTTAATTTTAAAAATATAAAGTGATGAGTGTAATTTAAACAAATCTCAATAATCGTATGAGAATTTCACAAAAATATATATGCAGATACTTATAAAATCCTGTCTTATTAATCAAAATTCATAAGAATATATTTTCATCAATTTATTTATATGAATAATACTATTGCCTTTTTTTTGTACAATAAAAAAATAGAATGACTTGACCATTACAATATATTTTTTAAAATTATAAAACACTTTAAATCCCACCGTTAATTTTTGTATGTTGTTTTCAAATCTAAAATTAATTTTTAATTTTATCAATTGGGGTATTCAATTTTTAGTTCAATTTCAATTATAGGCTAAGTTTGATACAGTCAAATCCCACCTTTATCTAAATGATGTGGAAGCTAATATGGTATTTTTAGAATGACATGACTACCATGTTATCCCACCATTCCACTTTTTTCTTTCTTTCATTTATTGGGCGTCAAAACATTATTGCGATAAATGTAATAGGTTTAACCCTAAATCCCACAGCATTGTCACCACTATTGTAATGACCCTAAATTGGGTCTAGGTATTTTTAATATTTAATTTTAGCTCAATGACATTTTAGATGTGGGTCTAAATATTTTAATATTTAATGAGAAATTTTTTTGAGGGCGTAGAAATAGTTTTAGATTGAACAATTTTATTTTATAGTTCATGTGATCGAAAGATAAGTGTGTGGGTCTAATTTTTTAAAATTTAGAAATAATGTAATGGGTCGCAATTAATTAGTTAACGAGATCACGGGTTTGACCCAGGTTGAAAATTAAGCCTAACGGGCTTGATATATGTATGGAGTACATGTGGCTTGGGCTTAAGCCTATGATGATAAATAATTTGAAAATAATGAAATTGGTGGTGTAATAAAATAAAATATAAATAAAATAAAATAAATTAAGTTAGTCTTTGTCAATAAAACCCCTAGATATTTTTGTCTATTATATGAAAAGAAGGGCATGTTGGTAAAATTTTGGAGTTAGCGTGCAATCTGCACTGCCTTTTTGTGTGCAGAGATCTCCTAATTTCAGTACATATCATCCCCTCTTTTTCCTTCACTGTTCCATTGCTTTCCTCACCTCCTCAACGTCTTCTTATACTTCACTTTCTTCTATTCAACCAGTGGTTGCGTTGCCTTTCATTGCGCTGGTGGAGCTTCTGTTACCTGTATCTTCATCAAGCAAGTTTCTTACTCAGCCTTTATTACATTCTGCACATTTTGTAGCATTCTACAATTTACTAGCATGTTATAAGCCCTCTAATGTAAATTGCATATTCACACAAATTTGTTGAGTTATAGTGGGGACTCACATCATCCCTATTTATTTCAAGTGAATGGCTCATTGGTAGGTAAAGATGCAAATCTTCGTTCATTGTAACCGTAGCAGCTAAATTATATAGAGATGTATATATAGACATATTTATATACGCACCACCTCTGTCAGAAGAGCAAACCCATTTGTATATATATGTTGTTGTAGCCGTATCAGCCGTTGGATGCCATGTTCCAAGCAACCCATCTACATTTACATATATATATATATATATACATACATACATACATAGTTCGACCATGGATGCCCTGTTCTTAGCAGACCCATTTACATTTTCATACATATATACTTTCATGTGTGGCAGTGTAGCTGCTCACAAGAAGTTTTCTTTCCCCCTCTCTCTCTCTCTCTTGCTATTGTTCGAATTCCTCATGCCTTATGCGAGTTATATATATATATATATATATATATATAGCACCCTGTTTCGAATGCCCAGGTTCTTCTCGGCTGACCCACTTATATATCTGTACACACACACACACACATACATATATATATATATATATACGCACACACCCAATTCACATGCCCAGCCCTTGTGCATATTTGAAAGCTCATATATATATATATATATATATATATGTATATAAATGCTTAGCAGGGAGGTTGGCCGAATAGAAGCTTTCTCTCTCTCTTATCTGCTAGCAGCCCTCGTATATATATATATATACACACGCCCCTGTTCGATTGCCCTATTTTAGTCAATCTCTTGCAAATATCCAAATAAAATATATATATATATATATGAAGGATTCTTAAAGGTTTTGTTTTGGCAATTTCACAACTTCCGTATGCTCTTGGGCAGCGACTTACTTTTATTAAGTAATGAGAAATATGTTGTTGTGAGCTTGCATTTATGGGATGTTTCACTCCTATTAGCACCCACACATCCAAGTAATTTGAAGCCCACCCAAATAAAATAATGTAAATATATACATCTATATGTATATATATGTACGCACCTATTGTAATTTGAAGTCCCACCCAAATAATATATATATATATAAAATAATTCCTTCTCATAATCATTTTTGTAAAGGAAAATTTTTGACACAGAAGTCTTTTTTTTTGTTTTTCTTTAATTATATTTATTTATATATATATTAAAATATATTCTATCTGATTTTGATGTCTTAAATCGAATAATTCAAATTATATGAATAGAAATATACATATATAAATGCTTGATATGCATACAAATAAATTGTAAAGAATTCATTAATAAATTTATTAAACTAATTCTTGAGTAAATTATTATATTTCGTGAGATAGGCATAAAATATATATAATTATGGCATCAACTTGTGAGATGAAATTCATGATGTTTACATATACGTGGAAGTGAATGCGTGACACGTTTCACACACATTCAGTATGATCATATTATGTGGCACAGTATTATTTATCTTTGTGCACCTAATATTTTGTGCGGATGGAAAGGGTAAGCTAGAGCACATGGCACGAGACGAGATGATCATAGCCTGACAGGTTGGCTCCATATTGAATGTGAGTTTTTATTCTCTTGATACACTTTGACATATATTGTTTGATGGCTTGCGAGCCTACGAGATTTGATTATGATACTTAATTTTATATGCATATTTGCATAGTAATATATGGTGATATATATGATGCATTTAAATTGAAATTGATAAAGTCTTAAATTACGAATCTTGTATAAAACTGTGAAGTTCTTGATTACTTTTTTTGATGTCACTATATTTTTTATTCATGTTTGTTATTCATTGCTTCTCAAACTTGTTGAGCCTTGTGGCTCACTTGATCTTCCTTGTCATTCCAGGTAAAGGGAAGGCCGCCATCGGGGGCGAGTCCAGTAGAACTAAGGCCTAGGGATAGTGGTGTACGGAGACACGTTCTAACTTGAAGATCTTGTTTAACATTTTGGTAAGGCTTGAGATGAAATGATTGTTATTTTGTTAGTTAATATTAGATCCTTTTAATTATTTTGTATGGCTTTGGAGCCCCAAACTCATGAGATTTTGGAAATATAACTGAACCTTAATTTAATTTCTGTTTTTAGTAGTAAATTGAGTTGTTTGTTTTATTATGGTTTGTTCTATATCATCTATGTGATGATCTCCTTTCGAATATCCTATACTAACGGGAATATTTGAGAGTGGGCTCTTACAACTATATTTTCTTTTTTGTGTCCCATATTTTTTCTCGTTTTTCGGGTAACGACGCGTAGGATCGACTCAAAGGGTTGGGGGGCTCTAGGCCATTATTAATTTAAGAGCTCCCACCCCTTAATAAAAAAAATATATTAATTTTATTTTAATAATAAAATTAAAATAATTATTTATTAGGCACAAGGGGTTGGGGGCTCTAGACACATGCTTCACTAGCCTACCCCTTGAGCTAGTCCTATTGATGTGCTACTTTCGAAAATATGATAGGTTATAGGTAAAAAGTTCTAAACCTTCTCCACCAATAGGGTTCTAAAATTGTTAACGGTAGTAGGGTTCAAATCAACTGATCCACCTCTTGTACAAATTTCACCAATAAATTAAAGCCCATGTCAACTACTAATAGTATTTTTCCACTTGTCTCCTCAATAGTGCATAATAATCAAATTTATATTGTCAACGTTATCTACTATTAATTTTCTTTTTCGTCATATTTTTTCTTATTCGACCAACCACCAATTGGGTTGTTAGCCTAACTTTTTATCGATTAATTTTACCCAATTAAAATGAACCAAGAAAAAAAGGAAAACGAAGTCAATATATAATAAGAGAGGGAAAAAAAAATAATCCATCAATAACCAAAAACAAACATCTAAATATTTATTTTTTCTTAATTTTGAAATTAAAAAGCAAAACCCTACTTACAAAACAATCATTAAGAAAAACATTTTCGTCATTTTTGGAACCTATTTAAATTTTAAAGCACAAGTTATTAATTTAATAGGATTGTATTATATTAATTAGCAATCATTATAATAATTATTCTTTTATAAAAGTTAGTAATTAATTACATTTATTAAGAACTTATTAAAACCTATATTCCATACATTAATCAAGGGTTAAAAATAAAAAAAGAAAGGAACGCTAACTATCATGTACTGTAATTTTAGACAAAATATATTTATTACATATTATTTTTAATATTTAAATACTTTTAATAATTTGTAATAAACACTTAAAAAATAACTATATTATCACAAATCAACTAGATTTAGACACTAAAATAATGTTCAATAAAATGCAATAAACGTCATTTCTTTTTAGATAATAAGTATTTATTATATTTTAGTTTTAATTTAATAACACTTTCATCTATCAATGATAAATCTATAGTGTTTTACAACATCTTATATAACGCCCGTCTCCTGGAGCCCCTACCGCGCATAGAAGATTCGTGAGATGGTCATTATTTGAGTGATACCGAACAATAACACAAACTAAAATCTCACACCCAACTTTTTTAGAAACCATAACTCCTTATCACGAGGTATTTAATAGTCATTCTTACAAAATCATTTACAACATAAGCCCGCCTAGCTTCAATAGAGTACACTCAACCCAAAAGTATAAAGCATTACTCTAACACAAGCACAACAACACCTAGGACCTAGTCTCGGGAGGACCCTGCACTTGTTATTCTGACTCGATGATTTGGACCCAATTCTGTGCGTACACATCTATGATTTCATGATACTCTTACCTGGAATGATGTAAAACAAACGTGAGTCGTGAGACTCAACAAACTCTAGAAAGAAAGGCTGTAGGGTACAGACAAAACTCTTCCCATAACACCCTATGCAATTTATGTCAATGCAACATCATGTCATAACATGCCCAATACCTGTCTTATTTCTAAATACATAAACATATAATGAACTTCACATAAACGGTCATTAAGGCCCACATAAAACATACACTGGTGTCCAAGTCCAACATACAAACCTGTTGCAACCTAACATAAGCTACCATTTCATCATTCAATAGGACCTGTTTTTTCCTGACCATGGTCAGTTTTTCCTGACATTCAACGTTTGGCTTTTCCTATCTTCCCTTGGGCTTCCCCCAAGCTAATTTCTAAAGTTTTACCGTGGTCTTACCGTGGGTCACGCTGCCGTGGGTCTCATTCCCAAGCTCTTACTGTGGACCATGCCGCCACTCATACTCATCACTTAAAACTGCACACTTTCACCATGCAGTGCAACAAATAGGAAATGCAACGGCTTTTGTAGCATAAACGTGATGATAAGGCCCCCATAAATCAAACATCAGGCCATGCTACGCTCACATAAGAATTCACACATGCAAAATGCCTCTAAATGCACCGGCTCACCTAAAGAACCCAGGTTAGCTCTTAGACCAACCAAGTCATGCAGATGCTCACATTTCTCATCACACACAAAACATGCCCCCAAGTGAATGCAACCAAGTCCCTATGCAGCACACGCATCATGGTATGCACAAGCCAAGGTGGGAATCTGGCAGTACTAGCTCTTCTGGCCCGTCTGGCGCATATCGTAACAGCTGATGACTGGCGCCCATACATCCAGCCATCAACTGCCACGACCTACGGTCGACAGTCAGTGGCTTTGTACCCCATATCCTTAGACACACTTACAAATAACACTGAACTTAGTCACTTTAAGTTTATCATTTCACAAACTACAAACTTTCTCCATGTAAACATAAACTCCATTATGTCATTCTTATGCTTATCTCTTCTCATATATAGGAAACCATCTCCATATTCATAATAAATTATAAATATAACCCCATTAAACCATAATCAACTCCTCTAAAAATCTAGCCCAACAGGTACGGCATTATTCCCAAGGGAAGCAGAGCAATACGAAGCTTCGTGACGGTTTAAATGAAAAACACCAAGACATCATTGCTTAGCTCATTCTATTAACAATAAACCCATTAATAAAATAAAAGTCATAAAGTAGTTACCACGTAAATTATTATTATTAGTGTGTGGAACCGAATCACGTTGAGGAAGGGTTTAAAATATCAAAAATAACGAAGACTCTCGTAGGGAATGAAGAACATGAGGAGAGGGTTAGGAGATTGTCTGAAATCGACTGATTCCTACATCTTTTGTGTTCCCGTTGTGAAGTAAAACGTATTGCTGCGTTTAATAGAACCATGGCTTAAATTAATTAAATCTAACCGTATAAAATTTATAATTTAATTATATAACGCTTGTACTAATTTTTACCCACATACCTAATCATTTTCTACGTCAAAATAATCTCAAACCCCTAAATTTTTTCTTATATTTTTATTTCTTTTTTTTTTTTTCCTTCCTCCTTCTCTTCTTCTTCTTCTTCTTCCTCTTCCCCGCGTCTTCTTCCTTGCGCGCCCAGCCGCCGCCACCTTACGCCTCTCTCCCTCTTTCTATCTCTCCATCCCTCTCCATTTCCCTTCCTTTCTCTCTTGGCTCACTGGTCTCTCGCAACTCTCATTCTCCCTCATATGCTCTGCTCAAGCTTTCAAAGAAACAAAATTTATAATTAATTGGCTACTGTTACACACTTGGCCAGCAAGTTCCTTGAGAGCGCGCGCGCGCACACATATATATATATATAGATTTATATTAGTTCATTAATTTAAATTAAGTTTATTTAATTTACACATTTGTTATTATTATTATTATTATAACTATTATTATTATTATCATTATCATCTAATTTATTGACATTATTTTTTTTACCATTATTATGATTATATTATTATTGGTATTATTTTTACTATATTTTATTTTATTATTTTCATAAATACTTCCAATTAATTTAATTAATCACCTTAATTTCCTATTTCTTCAAAATATCATAAGTAAGTATTTTCTCAAAAATCTCCAAATATTCTAAAAGATCCTCAAACACCCAAATTAATTATTTTTACTTGTCTCCAAATTTTTGGGATGCTACATCTTAACTTCTGAAAAATGTGTGTTGTTTCAAACACATGTAATTCGAAAACGGTGTACTAGTTATATCTTAATTATCAGGGTTAGTATGCTCAAAAACTAAAAAAGTAAATGTATTATATATGTGTAAATAAGAAAATAATTATATCTTATTTTATTGTGATTTAAAGGTTATACATTAAAGTTACTAAATAACTTTTTAGGTGATTGTGATTTTCTTAAGATAACGTTTATTAAAATGAGTAAGATAAGAGACTATTAAGATAAAGTTGGAATATTTTCCGAACTAAGATATGAAATGATCAAGATAAGACTGAAAAATATTTCAAAATTTTTATCATATTGTTTGCTAATTTTTTTGGAATCTATTGAGAATTGTACTTTATTTTTATATATGTTTGTTAGATGCATATCATAAGCATCAAGATAAAGGTTTTGTTTTTAACAAAATATCCCTATTACTAAATTTATTCAAAACTGTATGTTAACATCAACAATAAATTTATGATTAAAATAGTATTTTCTGATTAATGTGAATTGTTAAAAAAATAAAATAAAAATAATATTTTATTTATAAATTAATGTTCAAAAATAAATAAAAAAAGAGTTGAAAAGTAAAAATAATTATTATTAGAATTACAATAATTTTACCTAAATAATTAAAAATGGTCAAAACATATTTTTATAATAGATAATAAAATATAAAATTAAATAAAATGATTTAAAAATTGATGAAATGAATTATATTAGTTAATAAAATATATATATAGAAAGAGAAATTTAAATTTTAAAAAACAATGAAATGAATAATGTCATTTAAATTTTTAAAAATTGTCAAAACATATAACAATTTAAAAATGTATTAAATAATATTAATTATAAGACTTACATAAATAAGTTTTTTTAATAAATTTAAATCTTTAAAATGCATTAAATGACATTAATTATCTTACAAGGGGCATATAAGTAATTGAGTCTTATCTTGAAAGAGTCAGATAAATTTATTCGATAGAAAAAATCGGATAAATTTATCTTCAAAGGGAGAGATAAGAGGTCACGTAAGGACTTTTCTTGAAATAGTCAGATAAGCTTAACAAATACGTTAGAAAGATCAAACATCCGAAATACTTCCTATATTTGATATTTTCTCCCTCTTTGGAACCAAAGGTGAAATCTCTCACCTTGGGGGCCCCTCCCAGACTGCCCCACGCCACGGGAAAGGAGGTAAATCAGGTACACGACAGCCATAGTCGATGGGAGGCCCAGTGTTGACTGCCCACAAGGATCCCACCCCTGAGGAGCAGAAATCCCACACTGCGACTGGCCAGACTCGAACTTGGCTCCTTGGGACCAACTCTACCATCCCACAACCAACCGTGCTACGTCCTGGGGGTGACATTTTCTCCCTCTTATGTTGATTAACAAACACCTTCTTTACAAACACCTCTCAAATAAATTATATAAATGATATTTTGAAAACTTAGGGGTTTGAACACTAAATTGGATGCGTTCGCTCATGTCATAAGAAAGAAAATGAATAGATATTGAGGAGGGCGTTATTGTATTTTTCGAAAGGTGAGGGGTCAACAGAAAAAAAAAGAAAGCTGAAGGATCTTCAATTTGGGAACGTATGTGAGGAATATTTGTCTATTTATTGCGCAACGATGGCGAGTCACTCCTTCGAGTCTCCATGGGAGAGACACCCGGCAGCAGTGTATAGTGAGGGCAAGTGAGCGTGATCGTGCGAGCAAGCTTTCGTCGTCACGGTTGCGTTTAATCTCTAGAATCCTCGTTGATTTCTCAACAACCCTAGCCGGGAGTCGTGTTTAGCAGCGACCTAGTTTCCGTTCTTGCTGCTTCAATCAAATAGGTGTGTGAATTTGATTGTCGGTTCATAAAACCCTAGCAAGAAGCGAATCGCGGTTCGGAGTTGTCCATCATTGTCGGCCAAGCGTCGAGGCCGACGCAACAACCATGAGTCCAATTCAGTATTTCGAGCAGCACTGTCGCCGTCTTATCGAACCCGACCTCCGTAAGGGACTCATAGCTCTCTATCTGTTTTTTTTTTTTTTTTAATCTTTGCAGATATGTGTTTTTGAGGGATGAACTGGTGATGGTTGCGTGTTTTTAATTTTTTGTCAATTGGATGCAGCAATCCAAGGGAGGCTTCAAATGGTAATGGAGGTCCGCGACAGTCTGGATATTACTCACACAGGGGAGTACTTGAATTTCCTGAAATGTTACTTCCGGGCGTTCTCTGCGATCTTGTATCAGATAACGAAGCCACAATTCGTTGACAGCCCGGAGCACAAGCTCCGGAACATTGTTGTGGAGATACTCAATCACCTGCCCCACAGCGAGGTGCTTCGGCCCTTTGTTCAGGAGCTCCTCTCCTCAAGGTCGCAATGCACGTGCTCACCACTGATAATGAGGAAAATGGCTTAATTTGCATCCGTATAATATTCGACCTCCTTAGGAACTTCAGGCCCACCTTGGAAAACGAAGTTCAGCCCTTCCTTGATTTCGTCTGTAAAATCTACCAGAACTTTAGATTGACCGTCAGCCATTTCTTCGAGAATGGAGGTGCGGCCGCAGCAGCAGCTGCAGCTTCCGCATCGTCATCTGGGTCGTTGGTGTCTGCATCTACGCCTTTATCATCCACATTTGGTTCAATGGGCGGAGAAGATTCTAAGCTGATGGACGTCTCAGGGCAAGTTGTTCCTCCTACTGGATATGCTGGGGCTGGGCAACTTAATCCTAGTACACGGTCCTTCAAGATTGTGACAGAGACTCCATTAGTGGTCATGTTTCTGTTTCAGTTGTATAGCAGGCTTGTTCAGACTAACATTCCTCAGTTGCTGCCTTTGATGGTTACGGCTATATCTGTTCCGGGTCCGGAAAAGGTTCCGCCTCATTTAAAAAGTCATTTCATTGAGCTAAAGGGTGCACAAGTTAAGGTTAGATTCGCCCTTCGTTCTAACTTTTCCTATACTATTACATGGATGGCACCAAAACGTTATCTATACGTTCGACTTCTACTTAGTCTAACACAACTAATCTGTGAATTATTCTCAGTTAGTGTGCTACGGCAACTGATGGGCTTTCAGCTTACTTATGTATGCTACTTCCATTAATGTTGTATTGAACTTATGGAGGTGATACCGTTTTAACTGACAACCAGTTGATTTAATTTGATGGGAACTATATTTTGTAGCATATTTCACCTGCGTGTTAAATGAAAGTTAAGGAGGTGAGCATAAGTTCCTAAAAGCCCATGGGAAATAACAAAAAAAACTTTGGAGTCTTATTATTTTCGTTTGTTTGTAGATTCCTTGTGTGTTTTTTTCCTGCTCTGTAGCAATTGAATGAATATGAGAAACATATTATTGTAAAAAAGAACCTTTATGTATCAAGCCTTAATGGGTCGATTACATGAATTATAGCTCACTGATAAGAGTGTCTCACTAAGTTTTTCTCAGTATTCCTCAACCTTTTTGGCTAAAGACATGTGCCATTCCATCAATTATCTTTGTAGGAGCCTTTATCAATATTCTTCTCACATAACCACATATCAAGCTTTAATCCCACTAATGCTTGGTTGACTACATGAATTCTAACTTGGTAGTCATTTCTATCTATAGCCTTTTCTTCTTTAAGGCTCTTATAACTCGTATAATATCTAAGAGTTGTTCAACCAAGTTTTGTTTGGTCTTCCTCTACCTCTTTTGCAAAAGAAGCAAGGAAGGAAATAATTGGTGCAACAATTAAAATTTTTTGAGTTAGTTCTTAATTTTTCTAACACAAGGGAAAAGGGGAGAGAGCTAAATCTTTGTTCCTCTCCCTCTCTCTCTTTCATCCACACACGCGTGGTTGCACACGCATAATGTGTGCATAATTTATTTTGCATGTATTTATCTTGTGACGTACATGTTGATGATTGAAGTAGTTGGATTTTGGGGGAAAAGGAAAGAGAACTATATCTCTCTGCTTCTCTCTCTCTCTCTCACATACGCACATTTTATTTGCATGTATTTCTCTTGTGAGGTATGTGTTGATAACTGAAATAGTTGTATTTTTATTTATTATTCAACTTAATTTTTTTAATATATGAGAATGCAATAATGCTTGACCACTTGTGTGTCATTAGTTAGTGCAAACATTTAAAGGTGAGTTGAACTATAGTAGGTTTCTTTGGCAGTTTTGCACCTTAAGGTTCAACAAAACTTGAGCTTAAGAAAAACTAGTTTATCTTTAAGAACAATCAACCTGAAGTTATTTTAGTTTTCCGAGTGGTATACAACTTTTTACTTCCATAACATTATATGGAAAACAATAATTAATCTAAATATGGAATCTAGTTTTCCAAATAATTATTTATATTGGGTGTCAACTTATTTCATTATTGATCTTGAAATAATCAAACTTAAAAATTTTCATGTAAAAATATTACAAGTGTACTATTGAGTTTAGTTTTTTACATAACTTTTCTGAAATGGTTATAGATTAAATGAATTTTTGTATGTTGAATCATGTTTAATCTCTAAATTGTATTGAATTATTGTTTTTGTCAATATTTTTTGTAGGTTGCTATTTATTTTATATAGAGATAGCTTACAAAACATTTATGATTGGAAGACTATAATACATGCAACCAACTCCACATAGTGGGAATAAAGACTTGATATTTTGTTATAGCTAATAAAACATTTAACATATTAAGTCTTTGGTGTATGACTGCCTTCTCAATATCCTATTCTCCCAAATCACTGTATCAGTTGTTTTTGTTCATATTTATATGTATACTCATGGTTTTTAGATGGCTACTAATAATGCCACCAATCATGAATGTGCTATATTCATGACAGTGCATAACCTAATGCTGGCCTTCATACCCTAACGTTATTCAATGGTAATGTAACCAACTCATCTTGTGGGATGGGAATTGTTTGGAAGTTATAAAGAAAATCTAGAAGGGGCTAAAGACCTCTAGTTCTCTCTCATGGCTATGCTTTTCTTCAATTTTGCATTCCTTTATCCTCTCTCTTTTTATAATTAAGAGTATTTGATGTTTGATCAATGCCAAAGTTTAATGATTACACCCCTAGAAAATGAAATCTCAGTTTTAAATATTTCTGTTGCTTTCATAAACTTAACTATCCTGACATCTAGCAATGTGGATATGCAAGCTATTGAGCAGTTCTTACTGATAGGATGTGGACAGACATGGATGCTAGGGTCTATTGAGCAGTTCTTTCTTTCGGAAGTTATTACAAAATCAGTTGCACAATGATAGTGTATGACTTTAGCATTGACATTGATCAGATAGTCAGGGTAAACATATTTTAATCAACTATATTTTTATAGTTATCTATTGTCCAAGGAATACTGTAAATGATTTGGCACAAGGAATTGCTATAGCAAATGTCACTACAAAAAATGTAGTGGGGAGCTGCTGATTTGTTAAGAGTTATAAGAAAAAAATGAAATTCATTAAGGCACTGAAGTCCTAGTTGCACCACATTTAGTTTGTGTTTTTCTTTTTGTCTTTTCTTGTTTTGGCTGTTTGTTTTTTTCCTTTTCTAATTTTTTTTTAAATGGCTTTGTCTCATTCGACTGTGGTCCGTTGATTTCTGTTTTTGAGGCAAAGATAATATTTGGAATAATGAGAAATTGGTAATTGATAAATGAATAGCTTGAAATTGCAAAAGGGATAGAGGGAGAGGAAGAAAGATGGTGAAAGTGAGAAGAGAAGTAGAGGAGTCTGTTAAAAGTATTTGCAATCGTTGGACTGAGGAAGCAATATGACTGCTATTTAACATAATATTTCTGGATTCTGCTGTGGCAAATTATCAAGCATGACATGAAAACTATGTACCTAAAATGAGCACAAGTTTATGCTAAATGAAGTTTGGGTCTTTCTTAATCTTTTTAAGCAGCAACTCTTACTGATACTGATTCTTTTCTGTTACTGCAGACCGTTTCTTTCTTAACTTACCTCTTGAAGAGTTTTTCTGATTATATCAAGCAACATGAAGAGAGTATTTGTAAAAGCATTGTCAACCTCCTTGTTACTTGTTCTGACTCTGTTTCCATCCGGAAGGTGGTAATTTGATAATTTTCCTTCGTTCTTGTCCCTTCCCCTTCATGCTGCTTACTTTTGTCTCTAAATTTATACATGTTGGGTTCAGGAATTGTTGGTAGCCTTGAAACATGTTCTTGGGACAGATTTTAAGAGAGGCTTATTCCCTTTGATTGACACACTCTTGGAAGACAGGTAACATCCACAATCAATTGAAGTAATAATATTATCTGCACTTTGCACTTTTCTTGTTTGTTCCTTACATTTTATATTATTCTCTTACCCATTTATTTATAATGTAGAGTTTGTAAGACATTACAATCATGCCAGCAACTTCCCTTCTTCTCACCGTGTATTGGTTAACAAAATTGGAATTTGTGTTTGTTTCATTCTCTTTGTACTTTTTTACTACTTTTCATTGTTTGAAAAGAAAAGTTATATGAATCCCTTTGCATCCGTTTTTGCTATTTTCTACTTTCTGTTGTTGAAGTGCTATTTTGGCTACGATGAGAGATATTTTTGGGTAAATTGCCCCTAGACTCCCCTGTGGTTTTGGTCATTTTCATGGAGACATCTTGTGGTTTAAAAATGTCTCTAAAAGTCCTTGTGGTTTTCCTTTTTTGCAGATTCCCCCTCCATTAGTTTGCCCTCAAACAATGTTTGTTAAACCTAAGTTTGGTTAGATTTAACCAAGCTTGTGTTAAGAATAAGAGAGTGGGAGGAGGAGGAAGAAGAAGAAGAAGAGGAAGAAGAATGAGATGGAAGGCAGACTTGTAATGGAGATGCAAGTCTTCCCCAAACCCAGTTGAGGGCTTTCTGCCCCAAACTGATGAAACACAAAGAGTGAGAGGGAATTATCGAAATGGAAGCATGACTAATTTCTTTTTTAATACCATTGCATATTTTGGAAACTATGCTACTAATGATTTTTTTAAAACTCTTATTCTAATCCTTATATGCATAATATGAAAATTATTTATATATATGTACTGTGTAAACACTTCTCTACTTCAGTGCCATATATATACATACACACACATATATATATATATATATCATATATGTACATAATCATACTAATTTTCTTGACTCAGCAGTTTGTTAACAAAACGTCGGCAGCAAGTAGCATTCCTATGTATATATATTTCTTACTTTCAATTGTTCCAATTGCAACAAATGCAGCAACTGACCCTTCACCATGCAAGATCATCAGTATCCATTATGAACCAGTGAGATTTCCATTAATGTAGATCTTCCCACATGCAAGAGAGTAGAATCTCAGCTCTTGCTACACATCAAAGGCCTCTAACTGCTTGTGTCTCCTTGTTTCAGCAACATCATGGCAGTTCCTTTGTGCATTTCCCCTGTTTTTATGCAGCGGCGTATATGCACACGCGTGCAACACAGCAACTCTCTCCCTCTCTCTTTTCCAACCCTGCTATGTGGTTTCCTCCTCTTTTCTCTTTGGTTCTTTCCTTACCACACAGCTGAATATATATACACACATGTAGGAAACCAAACCAAAACAGGGAGTTATTCTTGGATGCCACGCAGAGATTTTCTGCCCCCTCACTCCATTTCCCTTTTCCATATAGTGGAGATACCAGCACAGCTTAGGGACATACACAGAATCAGTTCGTGTATGAAAGAATTGCTTCATACCTGAGGCTGCGTGTACATTTATTGTCTGACAACCCTTTCATCAGCTACCAAACGTTTCTCTCTCTGATTAGGCTGCGTCAATTCTAGAAGAAACTAGTTAAGAGCCCCATTTTCTCCTCAACTGTTTGCCATGCATGAACCTCTGGAACAATCGGATTGTTGGGATTTTTTTTTTTTTTTCCAATTATGAGTATTAAATGCATGTGTGTGTCCAAGTGTAGTATATCTTAGGATATGGGATATATATACAAAACTGTGTATCGGTACATGGACATATTGCGAATATTAGAACATGATCCGCAGCATATGACATTAAGATAAATATGTTATTGCTTAGGAATATACTTGAATTTAAATGAAATATAGATGAAGAGTGGGATTTTTATTTGCTATTTATGTGAAGGGGATGTTCCTTTCTTTACTATCAAATGCGAGTTTCTTCTTCTGCGAACATAATTTAAAAATGAGAGATTTAATTGTGTACTCTATGTACATGCTTGGCACATGCATCCCATATTTTTACCTACCCTTGTCAGGAGGGAGTAAAAGAGTTAATGTAACAATGCTCTATGTGCATTTTGTCTTCGATAACGGCCTTGAATATTTTTATGTACTTTAAATATTGAGAAAAAAGGTGAAGGAAAAGACTAAAATAACAAAATTATAGAGGGGAGACCATGCCTTTTATGCTAATAATTCACTCTTTTGTTTTGAAATATGAAATCAATTCTCCAATGTCCAAATATGTAGCCTATGAAATGGGTTATTGATCATCAAAATATGTGGGCTTTCTGTGGTTCGCTCTCTTCAGAATGCAGACTGTGCGATTCTTTCCTTATTGTATCACATGGGCGTATGGTTAAGAAACTCTCCAGTTTGTTGGCATTAACTTGTTTGTCTCTTTCCTTCAAATCATGCTTGTAGACCTCTGGACTATGTTCCATGCAAATCTGATAGCATATTTTGAGCAAATAAGAGTACTGGTGCTGGGTCCTATTCTGGATATTTCCTGTCTTCTTTTTCAGGGTTTTTCTGGGAACTGGCCGAGCATGTTTTGAGACATTGAGGCCATTGGCTTATAGTCTTCTGGCAGAGATTGTTTATCATGTTAGAGGAGAACTCTCCTTGTCACAGGTATTGTTGATCTTATTCTGATGTAAAAATATGCCATGTAAATTTCTCTTTACTTGTGATTGTTTTGTAGAAGTTAATTGGAGAAGGCATTCAACTTCCATTGTTACCTCTTTTTTGTGCTCAACACTTTCTTTTAAGATAATGGTAACATGGGGAAAGCCACGACATTGTACAGCTCCATAGCCAGGGTAATGGTTGTGTCTGTTTGAGATGATGATGTTTCAATCATCCATGAAAGATATTTTAATGGCATTAACTGTTTCAGGTAGTTATTATATAAGGATTTGAGTAGTCAATTGTAGAGTTAACACTAGAGATACTGAAATATCTCCACTGGTAAAAGACTCTGGAGCAGTACTTCCTAAATCATAAGTCAACTTCTTGCAGTCCTGGCCTGAAAAGCGCACCGATTGCTTGGTATCCTGTGTGTACAGTGCCCAAAATAGCTGAAAAAAGTAACCAAATATAAATGAGAGGAAGGTGAGTTAGGTTTGGCTGTCCGTGAAACTTATAGCCAGTGGGTCTCATGTGCTGGCAGACTTGCTGTATGTGAGGTTTTGTGGGAGAGAAGTAGGGGGTGTGGCTTAATTGGCTGCACATAAACCTCCAAGGGGTTTCTTTAGTCCAGACAGCAAATGTACATGATCACAATGGCATGATTCCAAAATGCGCCTCTTCCATACAATATTTATTATTATTATTATTATTTTTAAATCTTAAACAGTGTATTTTGAGTCTTTGGAGTCAAGTTTGACAATAAGTGTTGCTTTTTTCAAGAATCTTTCCACCACAAGAAATCAATTTGAGAGTGATTGAATTGAATGGGATTGGATGGATTAAATTCAGGTAAGATCCACCATTTAATAATTAAAATGAAATAAAAAAAGAGTTATAAATTAATTATATTTATTGTTAATTTTAAATAAAATTATTATTAATTATTTTTTATATATGAGCAAACAGTTATTAATGTTTTGGATAAAATTATTTTAAATTATTAAATTTTATGAAAATACTATAATTTTTTTTCTAATATAAATAAATTTATTATTAATTGTATGTATATCTATGTGAGATTTTTTTTTTTTAGACATAACATTACTCGTGAAAGTGTACCTCATTTATATTTATTATTATAAAGTATTAACCATTCATTGGAGCAGGCAATGCTTTGTAAGCTGGCCTCCCTCACATACTTAAATCTTAATGTCATGTGTAGTAACGGTTATGTGATTTTAGGTTAATTATTAAATAAAAAATTATTTTAATTATTTTTTTTAATTTTAATTTTACAATCATCTTTTATTTTTATCAAAATTTATTACAATTGTTTTACGTCGATAACATTGCAAAATTTAAAAAATTATTTTTCTTAATAAAATTGCATGGGCGATGTAATATCTGCAAATTTTAAAGATAATAATAATATAATTGTAAAAAAAATAATAAATAAAATTAATTGAATTATTAAGCGAATGGCGGTGCGTGTGTGCTAAGCATCAAAATTCTGGAATTTTCTCACACTGAGAGTTGTGGCCGTGTAGCAGATGAGAGAAAAAGAGAGTGAGAGTTGGAGATGGAGATATCGGGTGAGGGAGAGAGCTAAACCGCGAGAGAGAGAGAGAGAGAGAGGGCCAATCGGCCATGGCAGCCGCTGCCATGGCCGACGAGAGGCAGCTGCGGCTTGAAGAAGCCGCAGCCATGGCTGATGCTGGAGCAGGGCGAGGTTGCAGCGACGACCATGGGCGACGCGGGAGGAGGTGGCGCTTGCGACTGGAGGCAGCGGCGACAGCTGGAGGAGTTCGGCCGTAGCTGGTGGCCGTGAACCGGTGCGCGCGCGATGGAAAGGAAGAAGAAGAAGCAGCGGCCGCGGGAAGAAGAAGAAAGGAAGAAGAAGGAGAAGAAGAAAAGAAGAAGAAGAAAGGAAGAGGAGGAAAAGAAAGAAGAAAAGAGGAAGAAAAAGGAAAGGAAAGAAGAAGAAGAAGGGAGTTGCAGGCGCGGGAAGAAGAAGAAGAAGAAGAAGAAGAAGAAGAAAAAAAGGAGAAGAAAAAAAAAAGAAGAAAGGGAAGAAAAGAAAAATAAGAAAAATAAAAGAATTTTGGGATTATTTCGGTATGGGAAATGATCAGGTACGTGTGTAAAAATTAATAGAAGCCTGATATGTTTAAATCATAAATTTTACGCGATTAATTTGAGTCCCGGTTGTGTTATTTGCTAGGAAATGATTTAATTTGCATCGGGAGCTCGAGTGAGGTCAGAATCAACTGATTTCAGGCAAGTTCTTAATCCATTCCTCGTATTCATTAATTCCCGTGAGAAACCCTGTGATTTCTCATATTTTATACCCTCCCTTCGTCTGTTTCGGCCCGTTTATTAATTATGGAATTTTGAGTCGTTTGATTTAAATTTAATTTATTAAGCTGGCTTCGAAGATTTTATTAGCGTAATTTAATTTAAAATAAATATGAGACTCGTTGAGATTTTAGTTGTGGTGTGCTTACGTGGGATTTTAGACGGCTAAATTAATTATATTACACGGTAGATTTATTTAATTAAAGTCGTGATTTTATTTATTGCCAGCGAACGTTTTACTTCGCAGCGGAAGTGCAAGAAAAGCAAGAAACGACCGTGTAAAGGCAAGCTCCCAACCCTCTCTTCCTAATCTTTAATTCCCGTAAAATACCTCGTGATTTCCTATATTTTATCACCTCCCTTACTCTAATTTGGTACCTAACCTTATTTGTTAAATTATTATTCATTTGTTTTAATTTAAATTAAATCCGAGGCTTCTATAATTTTATTTGTTGAGTGCCTACGGGGGTTTGTACCGCCCTCATTTCTTTCGGAATGATGCTGAACCCAGTTTGGGGAACTAGGTTCCTAGTCGTGCGGGTTTTATTTATGATTTTTCTCGGATTTACTTATGATTTGGTTAGAGCTATTGAGCAGTGGGGCAGGGGTCGACTGTTTTGTGACGTTGGGGTAGACTATTGTACGGCCCTGAAGTGGACCGTCAGGCGGACACTCCTAGTCACTGACCGTTGATCGGTGCCGAGCACTGCTGACTAGCTCTGCCGGTATGTGATTTACCGCATGAGTAGATGCATTTTATTACTGTTCATGATTTGATATGCACATGGGTACGGGATGCATGTTGGGATATTCATTTATTGAGTATGCTTGGACACGGACATTCTAGTTTGGCTAGGTTGCATCTGGCACTGGCATATGCATGGCGTGTGGTTTACTATGTGGGTGGAGCATGGCCTGATGCCTGGATGTATGGGCGCCTTGTATCACGTTGATGCTCATTACGCCATTGCATTTTTATTTGCATTGCATGGCTACTTGTAGTTATTAGTTCTCGGACGGGAGTACCGTTCCGAGGGAGCCTATGGCTCGGTTGTCGGGAGTACCGACGGGGACGGGCGACGGGAGTACCGGCCCGGGATCGCGCGCGCAGGTTTGTGGACATATTTGTTGCCTTTCAGGGCAGCGGCAGGTTGGTATGGGACTTGGGTGCCATGTGTCTTGTGTGGGCCCCAAGGACCGGTATGTGCTTTTATTACACTCTTCTATTGTGTTGTAGCGTCTCATGACTTGTGTGTATCTGGGGGTTTATTTTGGAGAAAGTTTTCTAGCTACGTTCAGCCTTCGGCCTTTCTTTTCCTTATGCTTGCTGAGTCTCTCGACTCGCTTTGCTTTCCATCATTCCAGGTAGTGCCAGCGTGGGTCCGAGCAAGGGAGTCAGCGTCTAGCAGCGAAGTCGGTATGGTGTACAGGCAGTCCCGTCAATTTCTGTCAACTCTGATGGTTGTCTAGGGTCTATTCTTTTATTTCTGACTGTGCCAGGTCATACCTCGTGTCTCGTGTGTGTCGGCATAGGAGTTTGTATTCTTTTATTCATCTTGTGGCCGCTGTGCTAGCGGGGCACCGGTAGTGCATGCATGTGTTTTGCTTCGCTTCCGTTGCTCTTATCTTTGTGTATGCATGCTAGGGTGGTGCTGGTCTCGTGTTTCATTATTTTTCTCTTCCATAGGCGCTCCCGTTCGGGTAGTCCGGGCGGGGGTGCTTACAATGTTGGTATCAGAGCGTAGTTTGAGTCAGTTATAGGGGACGAGGTCCTGTACACCAAAGTTGTCGGGTAGAGTTAAGGCGGTCTACGTGAATTGAGTGGGGTCAGGCTACGTTAAGTTGAGTTTTCTGACTCGTGTGAGAGACTGTGTCCCAATTTATATTCGTGCAGGGGTGGTGAATGCACGATAGGAAGGGACCGTGAGGTGGTATAAATGGGATTTATTTAGGACTCGTGCCTACCCCTAGGTGTTCCAAGAGACGATCCACGAGATCTTTTGGAAATTTTCGGAGAGACAAGTCCTGTTCGCCCGTGATGAACGACGTGTAAAGGCGACTGACTGAAGCAATGATGGACGATGTGGGCCTTCGTTCTCATTATGATGCTTTTGCCAGGACAGTGAGGCAACAAGCTGCCATTTGGGAACCTTGTCATAGATCGGTACAGGACGTGCCTAGGATTGGAACCCTACCTGACACCCAGTCAGTCTAAGCCACCGTGAGGGTACTGTCACTGCCACCACAGGGACTTGTTGGACCCAGCCCCAGCATCGTTAGCAATGAAGACTTAGCTTACCTGGCAGAGGAAGCTACCTCGGTTGCTAAGGGTGATGAGATGTATTTAGTAAACTTTTGAGTCTTGGGATCCTTAGGTTTGACCTGCGATGGATATTTGGTTACAAATCGTCTTCGCTAAGACCGTGTGGATCGGACACTTGATTTGTTGTGGATTTGTTAGGTCCCTAATCATTGTCTATTGGTGATGTGGATTAGAGATAACACGTACCTCATCTAAGGGAAGTGAATTAAGGCAACCTTTAAAGCTGCATTTAGGAGGCACGTTGTTTATGATAAGGGTGTATATGGCTGATTTCCTTCCCCAGTAGTGAGTGAGCGAGGGATACTCTGGATTTTCTTGGAGATTTACCAGAGAAGTTGTCTTAGTGAGGGATTGACCTTGTAATTGAGCCGGGCAGTCTTGAGGCATAAATGTCTTCCCTCCCGAGCAAATGATTTGTCGGGCTAATGCCAAAGTGTTTTCTCACGATTGCTTGTCGTACTCGTACGACCGCTTTGAGTTCGTGGCCATGCCATTTAGGCTGACTGACGCCTTTACAGTATTTATGGTTTGGTCAAGATCGGCAATAGAGATAGAGATCTGGAGTTCCTTCGGTCTCGCCAGGCATTACTGACGCCCTATTAAGGCTTGCGTCAATCTCATGAGAGATGAGGTCGCGGTAACATAAGAGTCGGAGGTCCATGATTGAATTTTGCTATGAGTGGTACGGAAAGATCCCACGTGGTGGGAATGTGTTATAGGGGTCTAATAGTAAATGACCGATCTGTAGGTACCGAGATGTGTGCCTAGTGTAAATGTATTTACGATAAGCCTAGGGTTGATCTTATCCCAAGAGAGATCTGTGATGGGAATTCACTGGAGGACTATTATGGAATTGAGGACTTGTAGTTTACAACGGTTATGCTGCTTGGAGATTTGACCTTACTACCTGTCTAGGGTATAGATGTTTAGTTCTCACATGTGGAGCGGAGTGCAGGTGACGCCGCGATTGGCGTGTCGAAAGACTAAGGCTGTGAGATTCTGTGATAAATAGGGTAAAGTAAAGGTAGTAGCAGACGTTTTGGGCCGTCGTGGAGCATCCGTGATAAAGTGAACTAGAAATAAGGAAACCCCTCTGAGATTGTGGTTGCAAGAGATACCCGAGTGTATGGCCAGGACCGAAGTCGGTTGTATGTCTAAGTAACGGTTGGGTTCTACTGTAAGGATAGTGATTGTTGTGAGTATGCTCAGTACTAATTACAGACCACATGCCCTAGGGTCGGTTGTTGACCGAGTGAGGAGATGAGACCCCTCTGGATGTTGGTCAAGTGGTACATCGACGGAAGCATGAGATGGCCTGTTATGTCAGCCAGAAGAATGCTTGTCCCACGACAATTCCTTATCGCTTTTGAGAAGACCTATGAGATGCCTTGGGGAGTAGAAAGTTACTGACTCGGTGAGGTGCTATCAGTCAAATAGACTACGGAGTTAATAACACTAGTTTTAGAGCTCGTGTTCTAGCTAGCCTATTGAGTCTTTAAGAAGGTCAGGGTTAATAATTAATGATCAGGATTAGGTACGACCCAATTAGCTATTTGGAGTTAAGATTAGCAATAAGACCAGGCTAAGGTTCGGTGGTC
Organism: Diospyros kaki; assembly: GCA_036245055.1. Lineage (NCBI taxonomy): Eukaryota > Viridiplantae > Streptophyta > Magnoliopsida > Ericales > Ebenaceae > Diospyros > Diospyros kaki. The sequence goes on from BSEG01000016.1 coordinate 42,359,106, forward strand.
ACCGAATAAGTCTCAATTGGGTGTGTCGATTCCTTTAAGGAGGGGAGATCATCTGGTGACATCTTAGATCTCGAGGTGTATTGAGTGAAGAACGTGTATCTTTTGATAGTTCTGATTAAATGGCTATCCATGTTTATTGACGGGACCTCGAGCATAAGCGGCAAATTGTGGAAGGAAGTACTGCCGAGCAAATGCTGTGTATCTGGTTAAGAATCAGTTGGAAAAGTCAGACTAAGGGATATTGCTGTTGAATTCTTGATTGAGCATGTCGTATCGTTCCCATGTTCTTATGGATCGTAAGTACGTGGCAGGTCCCAGTCACGTTACCGAGTATTAGCTTCTCGATGTGTAAGAGGATGGCTCTACTCTTGTTGCTACTATTTGTAGTTGAAGTTAGCTGCAGTTGCATCGAGGTTTGTGTTGCAAACCAGTTAATCATTGAGATTTAATATCTCTGAATTTTGAGTTTGCTTTTAGGTTGATATATGAGATAGCCTTGAGGAACGGTTGGATTATGAGGTTGTTCTAGGCGAACCATGTTGGTGTGTGTAATATGATTGATGACGTTCCTTAAGCTAGTTAAGGTATTAGCAATCGTATCATGGTCCAAGTGAGGTGATAGGTTGGGGGAGATGTGTTAGCGTGTTAAGTCCCGTAGGGTACGTAGTAGACTTGGACTTGTGGGAACTAGAAAATGATGATATGGAAGGGCTCAGAAGTTGTGTTAGGTAATATCATGAGAGTTGCGAGTTCATCTTGAGGATGTGGGCTGAACGCGAATTTCGAGGACAAAATTCTATTAAGGAGGGGAGAATTGTAATATCCGCAAATTTTGAAGATAATAATAATATAATTGTAAAAAAAATAATAAATAAAATTAAGTTAATTAAATTAATTGAATTATTAAGCGAATGGCGGTGCGTGTGTGCTAAGCATCAAAATTCTGGAATTTTCTCTCACACTGAGAGTTGTGGCCGTGTAGCAGATGAGAGAAAAAGAGAGTGAGAGTTGGAGATGGAGATATCGGGTGAGGGAGAGAGCTAAACCGCGAGAGAGAGAGAGAGAGAGAGAGAGAGAGGGCCAATCGGCCATGGCAGCCGCTGCCATGGCCGACGAGAGGCAGCTGCGGCTTGAAGAAGCCGCAGCCATGGCTGATGCTGGAGCAGGGCGAGGTTGCAGCGACGACCATGGGCGACGCGGGAGGAGGTGGCGCATGCGACTGGAGGCAGCGGCGACAGCTGGAGGAGTTCGGTCGTAGCTGGTGGCCGTGAACCGGTGCGCGCGCGATGGAAAGGAAGAAGAAGAAGCAGCGGCCGCGGGAAGAAGAAGAAAGGAAGAAGAAGGAGAAGAAGAAAAGAAGAAGAAGAAAGGAAGAGGAAGAAAAGAAAGAAGAAAAGAGGAAGAAAAAGGAAAGGAAAGAAGAAGAAGAAGGGAGTTGCAGGCGCGGGAAGAAGAAGAAGAAGAAGAAGAAGAAGAAGAAGAAGAAAAAAAGGAGAAGAAAAAAAAAAGAAGAAAGGGAAGAAAAGAAAAATAAGAAAAATAAAAGAATTTTGGGATTATTTCGGTATGGGAAATGATCAGGTACGTGTGTAAAAATTAATAGAAGCCTGATATGTTTAAATCATAAATTTTACGCGATTAATTTGAGTCCCGGTTGTGTTATTTGCTAGGAAATGATTTAATTTGCATCGGGAGCTCGAGTGAGGTCAGAATCAGCTGATTTCAGGCAAGTTCTTAATCCATTCCTCGTATTCATTAATTCCCGTGAGAAACCCTGTGATTTCTCATATTTTATACCCTCCCTTCGTCTGTTTCGGCCCGTTTATTAATTATGGAATTTTGAGTCGTTTGATTTAAATTTAATTTATTAAGCTGGCTTCGAAGATTTTATTAGCGTAATTTAATTTAAAATAAATATGAGACTCGTTGAGATTTTAGTTGTGGTGTGCTTACGTGGGATTTTAGACGGCTAAATTAATTATATTACACGGTAGATTTATTTAATTAAAGTCGTGATTTTATTTATTGCCAGCGAACGTTTTACTTCGCAGCGGAAGTGCAAGAAAAGCAAGAAACGACCGTGTAAAGGCAAGCTCCCAACCCTCTCTTCCTAATCTTTAATTCCCGTAAAATACCTCGTGATTTCTTATATTTTATCACCTCCCTTACTCTAATTTGGTACCTAACCTTATTTGTTAAATTATTATTCATTTGTTTTAATTTAAATTAAATCCGAGGCTTCTATAATTTTATTTGTTGAGTGCCTACGGGGGTTTGTACCGCCCTCATTTCTTTCGGAATGATGCTGAACCCAGTTTGGGGAACTAGGTTCCTAGTCGTGCGGGTTTTATTTATGATTTTTCTCGGATTTACTTATGATTTGGTTAGAGCTATTGAGCAGTGGGGCAGGGGTCGACTGTTTTGTGACGTTGGGGTAGACTATTGTACGGCCCTGAAGTGGACCGTCAGGCGGACACTCCTAGTCACTGACCGTTGATCGGTGCCGAGCACTGCTGACTAGCTCTGCCGGTATGTGATTTACCGCATGAGTAGATGCATTTTATTACTGTTCATGATTTGATATGCACATGGGTACGGGATGCATGTTGGGATATTCATTTATTGAGTATGCTTGGACACGGACATTCTAGTTTGGCTAGGTTGCATCTGGCACTGGCATATGCATGGCGTGTGGTTTACTATGTGGGTGGAGCATGGCCTGATGCCTGGATGTATGGGCGCCTTGTATCACGTTGATGCTCATTACGCCATTGCATTTTTATCTGCATTGCATGGCTACTTGTAGTTATTAGTTCTCGGACGGGAGTACCGTTCCGAGGGAGCCTATGGCTCGGTTGTCGGGAGTACCGACGGGGACGGGCGACGGGAGTACCGGCCCGGGATCGCGCGCGCAGGTTTGTGGACATATTTGTTGCCTTTCAGGGCAGCGGCAGGTTGGTATGGGACTTGGGTGCCATGTGTCTTGTGTGGGCCCCAAGGACCGGTATGTGCTTTTATTACACTCTTCTATTGTGTTGTAGCGTCTCATGACTTGTGTGTATCTGGGGGTTTATTTTGGAGAAAGTTTTCTAGCTACGTTCAGCCTTCGGCCTTTCTTTTCCTTATGCTTGCTGAGTCTCTCGACTCGCTTTGCTTTCCATCATTCCAGGTAGTGCCAGCGTGGGTCCGAGCAAGGGAGTCAGCGTCTAGCAGCGAAGTCGGTATGGTGTACAGGCAGTCCCGTCAATTTCTGTCAACTCTGATGGTTGTCTAGGGTCTATTCTTTTATTTCTGACTGTGCCAGGTCATACCTCGTGTCTCGTGTGTGTCGGCATAGGAGTTTGTATTCTTTTATTCATCTTGTGGCCGCTGTGCTAGCGGGGCACCGGTAGTGCATGCATGTGTTTTGCTTCGCTTCCGTTGCTCTTATCTTTGTGTATGCATGCTAGGGTGGTGCTGGTCTCGTGTTTCATTATTTTTCTCTTCCATAGGCGCTCCCGTTCGGGTAGTCCGGGCGGGGGTGCTTACAGGCGAGGCTCCCATTAATTCTTCCTTACTCAAATCATAACTTAGATTTTCTTTTATTTTCTTTAATAACCTCCACGTGCCTTGCATTCACATTTGCCTTCCTCCAAACCAAGCATGGGGCCCACCTAACAGCTTATGCATAGAATCTTGTCCTCCATTAATTTCAAGATTCTCATGTAACCCATCTAGAGTTGGAAAATATACAGGCCGGGCTGGGCCAGCCTACCTCTCATTTGGCCCGCGAGAGAGGTGAGCCGAGCCGAGCAATGAAAAATGAGAGCCCAACATAGTTTTATGGCCCTTAATAAATGAGCTAAGGCGGGCTGAGTCGAACAATGGAAAATGAGAGTCCAACACAATTTTATGGTCCTTAATAAATGAGCTAAGGCAGGTTGAGCCATAAGCCACAAAGCACTAAGTCAGTATGATCTATTTACTACAATATTGAATTGAGTTGAGAGGTGGGCTAGCATATGGGCTACCCGGCACATTTGCCAACTCTACACTTATCAGATCACACGTCCTTTTTATATAATATTTGTTATTATTAATTTTTTTAAATCTTAAGGAGTGTATTCTAAGTTATCAAAGTCAAAGTTCAAACAACAAGTGTTTCTTTTTTCATGGATCTTTTTAGAGATGAGAAATCAATTTGAAAGTGATTGGATTGAATGGGATTGGATGGATTAAATTCAAGTAAATGTTAGTTAATAATTAAAATGAAATAAAAAAAGTTACAAATTAATTATATTTATTATTAATTTTAAATAAAATTATTATTAATTATTTTTTATATATGAGTAAATTGTTATTAATTTTTTGGATAAAATTATTTTAAATTATTATTAATTATATATATATCCACTAGAGATTTTTTTGTGGACATAATATTGCTCGTGAAAGTGGGCTTCGCAAGCTGACCTCTTTCAGAATCTTAAATTTTAATGTCACGTTTTCATAATAGTTATGTGATTTTAGGTTAATTATTAAATAAATAATCATCTTTTATTTTTATCAAAATTTATTACAATTACTTTAAGTCAATAACATTGCAAAATTTAGAAAATTGTTTTTTCTTAATAAAATTGAATTTCTACTTTTGACTAAAGAAATATATAAATATTAAAAGTATTGTTAGATAATTTAGTCAAATGCAAAATTATATTTAAAGTATTTTTTTTAAAAAATAAATATTTCATAGCAACATCACATCAGTCTTCAAATGCCTTAGCCAAAGTTAGTGGCTTCCAGTTGTAATGCAATAATTCACGTTACAACATTAATCTTTCATCCTCAAATTTATGTTTTTCTCAATTTTTGAATATTTTTTATTATTATTTATGATATTTAAATTAAAAATATTAATAGTTTCTGCTTCAAATCAATGCCTTCAATTGGTGCTCTCTCTTTTTTTAAATTTTTTAATATTAATTTTAATTAATTTATAATATGAAAAATAATATTATAAATTAATCAAAAATATTTTCTTGAAAGACCAGCGCAAGGCCTTTCCCATTATCAATTAATTCTTTCTTACTCAAATATCATGGTCCAGATTTTCTTTATATTTTCTTCCATAATCTCCACATGCCTTGCATTCATTCACATCTAGCAAGCACACTAATTTGCCTTCCTTCAATCAAACCAAGCTGGCTTTTGGGGAAGTTTTTTTTTTATTATTTTAATTAATTTTTTTATTATAATAAAATAAAATAAAAAATATAAATAAATAAATTCTTTTTAAAAAGATACATATATCTTATTAGTTGAATTTATTTAATAAATAAATTAGTTAATTCTTTTAAAAAGATACATCTATCTTTAAATAAATTAAATTAGTTAATTCTTTTTAAAAATAAATTAGTTGAATTTATTTAATAAATTATTTTTAAAAAGATACATATATCTTTAAATAAATTCAACTAATTTTTAAAGATATATATCTTATTAAATTAGTTGATTGAATAACTAATTTTAAGTATATGTATCTTTAAGTAATTTAATAAGATAAATTAACTAATTTTAAATTTTTTTGAGTATCAAAAATTTAACTCATGACAATTTAAAATTTGTTAAAAAATTTATAATTAGTTAATTTATAATTATTTAAAATATAGATATTCAAAAATAATTTATGTATTTATATTTTTTTAATTTTATTTTATTATAATAAATTATCTCTGTGTGTGTTTGTATATATATATATATATACATATTTGTGTGTGTACTCATTGAGAGAGAGAGATGGGTGAGAGAGAAAGAAATGGGTATAACGAGAGAGATAGAGTGACTCTGCAGAGTAAAAAGAGAAGGAAGATGATAGAATCGAACATTCATGTGCTTGTGGGAAAATTCATAAATTATAATTGCTTATAATTACAATAGTATTAATAACCATGTAACAATTGATTATTAATCCTAAAATTTTGCAAACACCCCTAGCCTAAGCAAGAGTCGAGGCATTGAATGGAGGCCAACTACGAACTCCATAAGCACTTGTCTAGGGATGACAATTGCTACTAAAATCGTGGGAAATTGAACTAAAATTGAATCAGTCAACGCAATTAAAAATCGTTTGATTGGATAATTGTTTGGTTTGAGGAAAAATTGAATACTGTTTCAATGGGAACGCAATTAAAAATCGTTTGACTGGATAATTGTTTGGTTTGAGGAAAAATCAAATACTATTTCAATGGGTATGGTTTGATTATAGTTTTTACTAAATTCAAATCAAAACCCTAATCGAAACAGAATCGAATGTGTAAGTAACTGAACCAAACTGAATCGAATATCCATATATATATAATATATATTTATTTATTTAATATATTATATATACACATAATATATATATTGACTAATGTATTTTTTTAAAAGTATTTTAACTAATGTATTAAAAATATATAAAATATTTAACATTTATAAAGTAATTAACAAATAAAAATAAAACCTAATCTTAAATTATTTTATTTTTATCAATCAAATAATTACTAATAAAAATAACTAATTAAATATTTAAAATATAAATAAAACCTGATGAGAGATTATGGATCAAACTAAAAAAATTATGATTAAAACTGAAATCGAACCGAAATCAAATGGTTTGGTTATAATTTTCAATTTTTAAAATCAATAGGTAATGGTTTGATTTTGATTTTAATAGTTTAACTTTAATTTTGTTATAATTTTGAGAAAAGCTAAAACCAAACCCAACCCCTCAGTACAATGACTCTCCTCTCCTCTCATTGATTGCTTTCTCTATATAAGAACGTGCATACACTTGACAATCTCTCAAACTTATGTTAATTTTTCTTGTGGGAACATTCACTCCTACTATTGTAATAGAGCGAAAATTCATGTGTTTTGTTATTTCTAATTTTATTTGCATTAATAAAATTATATCTTCTTCAAACTTTGTCTTTACAGCCATTGATTCTTCCCACTAAATTTATTCATCTACGGCAAAGAGTTGCCTCTATTTCTTATGCCTATTGGGGAAGTTAGACAAAACGTTAAGTTTTAGAGTTTTTAACTAAAGAATATTTTAGAGTGTAATTGCAAAATATGGATTGTAACACTAGAGCAAAACATCAACACACTTCTAAGAATTTGAATTTGTAAAAATGCAAAAGAACCAGAGCCTAAAATGTAATAATTGCCAAAAATATTTTGATATAACCTGAGCACTAATACCATTATATTTATATATTAATTTCATGTGTGTTTACATTATTTTATTTTTTAATATTAGTAATTGTCAATAATATATTTATATAACCTTAACATTGACACTATTATAATTATATATAATTTCAAAACCAATAATTCAACCAGTGAACACAGTGGCCAACCTAGTATCTAAACCAATAACCTTAACAGTTGGTTCAATGACTGCTCCAGTTTTAATAACAATTCTCCAAATACTATATAATCTAATATCTTGCTCAATAATTTGGGATTATTTACTACAAAATGTACATATTTACATGTCCTAGCACCATGGTAGCACAGTTAGATTGCTACCCTAGACAAAAGGGATTAGCCATGGTAATATAATGAATATGGTAAATTAAATAAGGCAGGGTAGTTAGAGTAATTTGAAAATAAGGTCATTTGAAATATATAGGCAATAAATATCTCAGGACAAAAGTTGTTATGCATGTTGTTTAGTTGCTCACAAAAAATTGAGTAATTTAGATAATTAGAACTTAAAATTGTAATTTGATTTAGATAAATAGGCTTCCTTATGTTAGTTTGTAAACATGGGAAGAATTAGCCGCTCAAGATTGATGATTTAACACATATCTTGGCCACAAAAATGATCCAATGACCCATCAGCAATGATAATAGTCCAAAAAACATAAAGTCTGTTCGAAGAGAATCAACTAAAAAGGAATAAAGAATCAAAAATAGAAAACTAAATAAACTCATCTCATAATCTAAATGTCTGACCTTTCTTGATTTTCTTTAAAGTAGCAAGAAGAGCCATATTCTTAGTCCTACCCAACCACTATTACACAAAGGATTGCAAAGAGAGATTAAAACAAACAATAATTGACAATAAAATTGTAGAGAAATTTGATAAAGAATTTTATGGCTATGTCACATTCATTTTATTTGGAATTAAAATAAAATTGTGACAATTTCCTTTTGGGAGGAAGGGAGGGGGGCAGGAATTAACAATAACCCATAATTCCTAATAACACGACAAACAAGGTAGAGTACCCGTTTATCTTAATTATATAAATTAGTTTATCACGTGTTATGATTTAATTTATTACAAAAGAGACTCATTTTCTACCAAAAAGATAACACAGTAATTAATTTACTTATCAATCAATTTTAAAGTATTCGATGGCTAATTTAAGTGAGATGCTTGAATTAGTGGGGAATTGAGATGTGACACAATTTTTAATATAAATTAATTTAAAGATTATTTAGAAAATATTTAGACTCTTTATATGATAAAATTTGACACCTTAGTTATGGACGTACATGGCACTATTGATTGACATGGCTTGAGCCCCTGGCATCATGTTATGGCTATGCCCAGTACTTTCATGTTCTAAATGATATTTTCAGCAAAAATTATATATACTTATACGATATGTATATTTATTATTCTGTTCGTTTTTCTATTATTGAACATTAACTAATTAATAGTCGAAATCTATCCTAAAAAAATTAAAACTCGTGAACTTATAGAAGATGGACTGGTGTTATATATAGGTCCTGATCTTTTGGAAAATGTCATAAATTGAATGAAAGAATTGGTTGCTTCAAGCTAAACTTTTTATTTTTATTTTTACAAAGACTAATTTATCCTTTATTAAAGAGATCAATAATTTGTTTTAACAAAAAAAAAAAAAAGATAACGGGAATTTTGAAAAGGAGGGTTGCTTCAATTTTCATTGACTATGTGTACGGTATTTATTATTTAATGGTCACCTCAATCGTCACATAAATTAGGTTACACGTTAGGTCGATTGAGGACTAAATTAAAGTAAATCTCAAAATGAGATAAAATTATAAAATGACTCTAAATTTAAAATAAACCCATCTATTAACTCTATTAATTAATACTACTTTTACTAGGCTTGTGGTTGCTACAATGTGCAACCAAAACTTTCAATATCATTTACTTATCTTTGGACAAAAGATTTAATTAAATTGGTTGACTTTAATCAGACTTTCTTACTTTATTTTGGTTAATAGATTAAGTATATAATAAGTGATACTTAATTTATTAATAGTGAGTTGTTGTTTGGTATAAAGAATATGGTTGTAATTTATAAGTTTATCTATTTATCCGTATTAATATTTATAAATTTAATGTAACTAATTCAAATGTTTAAATTTCAAGGAGATTTCCATCGCTGGTAGGTCACAGCACACATTGCACGCAAACGTATTGGAATCGGAACGACAGGAGTGCGATTTTGTGCACCTATAGGTGCACTTCGTTAATTTGAAGGTTGTATTTGTAAATTTAGCCACCTTCCCGTCTATGCTATTTTCTAATTTTTGGACAAAAGAAAAATTAAATTTTTAACACCCGAATGCATTTGTCCCCCAAACATTCTCTCTCTCCCCCACCCGCCCAATGCAATTTGTCCCCTACCTTCTTCCTCACCTCACTCATTCTCTCCCTCTCTCTCTCTCACTCCCTCACCCGCCCATCCATCTTCTGATTCTTCTCACGACCCCCCCACCAGCCAGTCGGACCTCCAGTTTACCGTCGGCCAGCCACTGCACCCGCCAGTGCCGGCCACGAAACCCATCCATCTTCTCTCTCCCTCTCACGACTGTTGCCCCCACCTACCTGTCGCATCGTCGCCGCCCTCGCCACGAAACCCGCCGCCGCTGCGAGTCGCACCGCCCAAAAACCCACATCCCTCTGAGGTCTTGAGAAAGAAATGGAGGCGACGGTCGCCAACGTACCTTCCCCATTCGTGGAGAGAGAAAGCAAGGGTTAGGGCACCAAAAGCCCCCATATTCAGTCACCGTTCTTGCAACTGGAGTCGTCAATATTCAGTCGCCGTTTCTCGTGCCGCCAACTTCACGCCACAGCCTCGCTCTCTCTCTCTCTCTGTCTCCCCGAAGAAGAAAAGCATTGCCGTTCCTCGTGTCGCTTTGTTCTCATCGAACTATCTATCTATCTATCTGTCTTTCTAATCTGCTGAGGTTGTTCTTGAAGACAATGTTATTTCATGTTTTTGAGTGCCTCTGCTTGTATAGTAGCTTCAATTTGTCAACTGTATTTTCATTTTTGTGTTAATTGTGGAGTTGCTCATCAATAGGGATGCTTTTATGTTGGATTAGCATTTGTTGCTTTCTGGGTTAGTTCAGGGTGGTTCACTTCTAGCTATAATTTACATGGCTTGCTGGGTTTTCATAGACTATAATTTACATACATCGCATTAACAAATTTACATGGCTAGCTATAATTTACATTAACAATATTTAAAATATTTTTTCCTAGAACAATTGCTTAAAAAGCTTTCTATTTTAACTTGGCAAAAATTAAAAAAGCTGTTCTATTTCAGTTCAATCAATTTTTTATCCACTCACAATTCACCAAAGAAATTACAGAAGATGCAAGCAGTCATCAACAGCAAGCTTGCTTGACAATTAACTTCTAGCATGCATCGCATTAACAAATTAAGAAATTGCAACAACAGTGAGACCAAGTAACATTTAAATGGAATATATATAATTAACAAATAAATAGAATAGTTTCTTGAAAGTCCATTTGCATTTTACAAATTCGATTTCACTGCTTCACGAGCATTCTTCACTTCGATTTCAGTAAATTTCATTATTGTATGCTGAAAATTATTTTTTATTTAAAGAATGCATAGGCATTATTTTTCAGTAAATTTTACTGCATGCTGAAATTTTTTTCCTATTTAAAGAATGCATAGGGCCCCCCTAATTTCTCCTAGTCTTGCTCTACTTAATTTGTTAAAAAACATTTAAACCTTTATTTAAATTTGATACCCAACTTCACCAAATGAACGACTGAAGAGTGTATCTCAACTAATTAAAACTGAATTCAATAACTCAATAAAATGTGTCCCAAAAATCACCAAATCTCTATCATCTCCCATACACAGCCAAGCATAGCACAGTGAACAAGTTGATAGAATATACACGAAAGTCTCGTGGGTTTCATTCCCATCTAAACAAGCTCTAGAAGATAACAGAACAAAAAACATAATAGATCATCTGGAAACATCTAAACCAAATGCAACGACAGAAGTACTTTACAAATATTCTGATTCATTTAATACAACGACAAGCACTAATTTTTCTAAACTTCACAGTATCTTGGCCGGCGGGTGAGGGCGGCGGCGGTGCGACTGGCGGGTGGCCGCGACGATCGTGAGAATATGGATGGGTTTCGTGGCCGACGGGTGAGGAAACAGCGGTGCGGCTGGCGGGTAGGGGTGACGGTCGGTAGTGGGAGAGAGCGAGAAAGAAGTGGACGGTGGGTGCAGGCGGAGGTCCGATTGACAGTCGTGAGAGGGAGAGAGAAGATGGATGGGTTTCGTGGCCGGTACTGGCGGGTGCAGTGGCTGGCCGACGGTAAACTGGAGGTCCGACTGGCTGGTGGGGGGGTCGTGAGAAGAATCAGAAGATGGATGGGCGGGTGAGGGAGTGAGAGAGAGAGAGAGAGGGAAAGAATGAGTGAGGAAGAAGGTAGGGGACAAATTGCATTAATTGGGCGGGTGGGGGAGAGAGAATGTTTGGGGGACAAATGCATTGGGGTGTTAAAAATTTAATTTTTCTTTTGTCCAAAAATTAGAAAATAGCAGAGACGGGAAGGTGGCTAAATTTACAAATACAACCTTCAAATTAACGAAGGTAACGTGCACCTACGTTAGAGTAGGTGCACAAAATCGCACTCGTTCACAGCGCACATTGTTCGAACCACAAGAGCAGTGCGGTTGGACCCACCGCGTTTATACTTTCGTGATACATTCACTGAATTGGTGTTGTCCCTTTTTGAAATTTGGAGGAGATAAGCCATGCTGCTCCCTTAATCCACAGCGCACATTGCACGCCAACGTATTGGAACCGCAAGGGCCCACCGCCACCACACTGAACTAAATTGGTGTCCTTTTGGCCACTGGCAGCATTTGAAAAGACTTTTAAAGACTTTTGCTACTCAACAGCGGACATTGCACGCAACCGTAATATTTTAAAGACTTTTGCTATGCTGCTTGTGATTATAATGTGAAACCAAAATTGGGTTGATTTTATTTTGCTACAATTAAATTGATATTAAGTCTAAAATTATAAACTCTTGATGAAATTGGCTTAAATTTTAATTAAACTTAAAATAAGTTAATTCACGAACATCTTTAATAATTTCGTCATGTTTACATATAATTCATGTTATCATTAATTTTTTTAAATCTTGAACGGTGTATTTTGAGTCATCCGACTCAAGTTTGAGCAACGAGTATTGTCTTTTCATACATCTTTTCACTAAAGAAAAATCAATTTGGGTGTGATTAAATTCAATGGGATTGGATAAATTAAAATCAAGTAAAAACCAGCTAATAATTGAAATGAAATAGGAAAAGGGTAACAAATTAATTATATTTATTGTTAATTTTAAATAAAATTATTATTAATTATTTTTTATATATGAGCAAACTGTTATTACTTTTTTTGGATAAAATTATTTTAAATTATTAAATTTTATGAAAATACTATAATTTTTTAATATAAATAAATCTATTATTAATTATATATATATCTTTGAGAGTTTTTTTTTTTTGGTTAACATAGCATTAGTGGGCTTTGTTTATGTTTGTTCTCCCACATACCAAAGACATGCCTATGCGTCTTCACGTCTCTTGACCAAATTTTGTGACTTTCAATTATAAAATAATAAATTTGTGACTTACCCCATTCACATTGCAATATCAATTTTTCGTCCTCATATTCATACGTCTTTTTGATTGAAAATTTTATTAAAATATTCATTTAAGTTTATTAAAATATTTATAAACTTAATTCAAATATTTTAACCAAATTTCGAAAAGATAGGCCATGCTGCTAGTCTACAGCGCACATTGCACGCAAACGGATGGACCATGCGGACTGGGCCCACCACCACCCAATTGCAAGGCGAAGCATCTCTCCCAATCCCTTCTGGGTCTCTTCTTAAATGAAATTTCGAGGAAATTTCCATACTCCACAACGCGGTCGGACCTCACGAACTTCCACCATGTTCTACATTTTCTTTCGGCCTCTGTTGCTTGGCATAGACGGAGAAGCCAGTTTGTTTTCTGAGCAGATCAACAATTAATGGCTTCCACCAGCACCCAATTTCAGCAGGACGGACCTTCTCTCCCTTCTGGGTCTAGTTCCTGGAAATACGATGTTTTTCTGAGCTTCAGAGGCGCAGACACCCGCAATGACTTCGTCGACCATCTCTATTTGGCTCTGCATGAGAAGGTCATTTTCACGTTCAAGGATGACCCGAGGCTCCAGAGAGGTGAATCGATTTCTCCGACGCTCCTGAAAGCCATCGAAGAGTCGAGGTTTGTCGTGGTGGTTTTCTCCGAGAACTACGCTTCTTCCAAGTGGTGCTTGGAGGAACTCGTTAAGATCCTCGAGTGCCAGAAGAAGAGGGCACTCATCATTTTGCTAGTATTTTATAAAATAGATCCCTCAGATTTACGGAACCAAAGGAGGAGCGTTGGAGAAGCATTCGCCCAACACAAGCGAGTTTCTACCGAAGAAGAGGAGAAGCAAAAGGTGCAGAGATGGAGGAATGCTCTAACGGAAGTGGCCAACAGTTCTGGGTGGCATTTAGAAACATACGGGTAACAACAATTATACCTCTCAACAAGTGAAAATAATTTTTTAAATATTAATTAACTCTGTATTTATATAATTCATTGTTAATATATGTCATCGTGTTTAATTCCTTGTTAAAATAGTTAAATTTTAATCCAAAAATTGTCAAAATAGTTATATTATATTTAATGAATTTAGCTTAATACATACCACATTGGATTTGGTAATATCCAAGTGAAATTCAATTATAAATGGATCTTTTGCTTTTGGCCCCTATTAGATCTAAATACTAGGTGGATGTTTTGAGGCTTCAAGGTTTGGCTTCAATTCCCTAACAGAGGAGTCCCTTCTGATTTAGCATTTTTAATTTGACAGTTCGTTTCTTATTGCTGGTAGTTGAACTTTTCATGGATATTAATATTCAATATTAATTCATTATAATGTGTTACTTCTGCTACAATTATCTCGCGTTAAAGAAAGAAAACTAAAAATAAAAGTAAAATTGAACTAAGAGAATTGGATTATGCCTATGTAGATATTTTCTCAATCAATATGTTTCTGGGTCACCTAGCTCCGATGCCTTCGTGTAAAATTTGATGAAAATATAATCATATATTTTGTGGTTACTGGCATTAAATTATGATTGAGATTATCTTAACTATGATCTGTCTTTGAGTTCTTAAAATCATCTAAAAGGCAGGCCTGAAGCAAAGCTTGTCCGAGACATTGCCATTAATATTCTAAATAGACTGGGATATAATGGTTCAAGCGTTCTTGAAGGTTTTGTTGGATTGCGTCCTCGTGTAGAAGAAGTGATGTCACTATTAGAAATGGGGTTGAATTTGGATGATCCACGTATAGTAGGGATATGTGGAATGAGAGGTATAGGAAAGACTACCATTGCCAAGGCTGTCTATCACCAAATTCGTACTCAGTTTGTTGGTAGCTGCTACCTTTAGAATGTTAGAGAAGCTGTTGAGATGAATGGCTTGGAATCATTCCAAAAATCTCTTCTTGTTGATATTCGCTCGGTCTCAGACAGTGATATAAAAATAAGAAATATTGATTGGGCTGGGTCCATAAGGAACGCGGTAGGGAATAAAAGGGTTCTTGTAATCCTGGATGATGTAGACCATTCAGATCAGCTGGATGCCCTCGTTGGTGAACTTCATTGGTTTGGTCCAAGAAGTAGAATTATAATAACGACTAGAGACAAGCATTTACTTGACAGATATGGTCCAAGAAGTCATGTCTACAATGTTGAGGGACTAAATGGCGAGGAAGCTTTTAAGCTATTTTGTTGTAAAGCATTTTGGAGCAACCAGCCAATGCCAGGTTTTGAGGATCTCATAAAAAGTGCAGTTGTTTACGCCAAAGGAGTTCCACTGGCTCTTAGAGTTTTGGGTGGTTTTCTAATTGGCAAAAACATAATTGAGTGGGAAAGTGCAATTAATAAATTAAGGCAATGGCCCAATGCAGAAATTCAGGGAGTGCTCAAATTAAGCTATGACGGATTGGACCATGAAGAGAGGGAAATTTTTCTTGACATTGCGTGCTTCTTTAAAAGGATGAGCAAAGATTATGTAATAGAAATATTGCATGCTTGTGGTTTTCACGCCAATATTGGAATAAGGGTTCTTAAAGACAAGGCACTTGTACTAATAAGAGACAACATGATAGATATGCATGATCTGATACAGGAAATGGGAAAGCATATTGTTAATGAAGAATCCCCAAAAGAGCCCGGTGGAAAAAGCAGGTTGTGGAAGTTGAAAGACATCTACCATACACTCACAAAAAGAACCGTAAGTGCAAGTGCTCTCATTTGAGTATGTGTTGAATTTGTCAATTATCTTCTCATTTAAGAGCCTAGGTTTGTCTAGTGAGGGGTATCTTTATTTTTTATATTTTTGTTTTTACTCTCAACAATATCTTCTCTTGCATGCCTGGCCAAACTTTATTATGTAATTGGACCAACAAAATCTTTGCCGATTAAATTATGAATCATTGTGTAATCACAAAACTTAAACTAGTATGTAGAAATATATAACTTGAACTTGTATAATATTATTTTTTTCTCTCAATAGAATAGAACATATTTAAATAGATTATTTGCTACAACATTTACTTTGTTTGTTTAAGGATAAAAGCTGTGTTTGTGTTTTGTCAAGATTCGATTTCTTATTTTTACCCCTTGTTTGTTAGGGGACAAAAAAAATGGAGGCCATAATTTTGCCTTCTTATGGAACAAAAAAGATGTCCTTGAGTCCTGATACGTTTTCAAAGATGATCAAATTGCGATTGCTCAACCTTAGTAATGTTCAACTTCCTAATGGTCTCGACTACCTCTCCAATGATTTACGCCTCCTTGGTTGGCACGGATACCCTTTAAAATATCTGCCATCAAATTTTCAACCGGACAACCTTATCACACTAGAAATGTCATATAGCAACCTGGAACAACCTTGGAATGAAATAATGGTATGAGTAAAATAAATCTTATTGTTTTTTTTTTTTTTACTATATATGCTTGCATTATTGAAATCCTATTGATCCTAATAAACTTTGTGTATTGATATCTATGACAGTGCCTAGACAAGTTGAAATACATTAACCTCAGTTTTTCACCGTACATAACCAAGAAGCTAGATTTTACACAAATAACAAATCTTAAGCAACTGAATCTTGAAGGTTGTACGAACATTGTTGAGATCTCATCCACTGAAGCCATCAAAGGGCTTACGGTCTTAAATTTGAAGGGCTTGAATCATCTTAGGGTTCTTCCTACGGGCTGTTGGCTTAAATCCCTTGAAAGACTTTATCTTTCTGGTTGCTCAAAACTCAAAAATGTTTCTGACGTCTTAGCGTCTACGGAATGCTTAACTTCGCTTGAGTTGGATGGGACTTGTGTAATGGAACTGTCAGTTGAACATCTCAGCAATCTTATATTTATTAGTCTGAAGGATTGCAAAGAACTTACAAGTCTTCGCATTTGTGGGTTGAAACTTCTTAGAACTTTGAATGTTTCTGGCTGCTCAAAACTTAGCGAGTTGCCTGAGAACATAGGAGGATTGGAGAGTTTGTGGTATCTTTGGGCTAATTGTACTGCCATTAAGCAACTGCCATCCTCGATGATACAGTTGAAGATGCTTAAGTTGTTGAGTTTAGGGCAATGCACGGGACCAATAACATCAACACCCGATGACCTAGGCTCCTTGTCCCGGTTGTATTTTTTAAGCCTTAGTGGTAGCAGCATTATTAGTTTGCCAGCAAGCATCAGAGATCTTTATTGGCTTACCCATCTTCTATTAATGGATTGCAAGAAGCTTAAAACGTTGCCTTATCTCCCGACAAATATCAAGCACATTAATGCAGGTGGATGCACATCATTAGAAACATTCCCGGATCCGACCATATTGGCTAGAAAGCTTGGGAGTGCCAATTTTACTAATTGTCATACACTAATAAAGAATAGGCCCAGCCTCCTCTTTGAACTTTTCAGAAATTCTCTTAAGGTACATCTCTCTCTCTCTCTCTCTCTCTAGGTCTAATGTCTTTATTTGTTGTAGCAGAGTCATCCTATTTACCAATACTTTTGTATTGCTATTTCTGGAAGAGAGATTCCAAAGTGTTTCAGTAATCAAAATAATATGGGGCATTATGTTGGAATCCAGTTGATGCCAAATCGGTATCAAAGGCTCAGTGGTTTTGTTATATGTGCTGTTTTTGAAGCAAAGGCTCCTTCAATTTATGCCGGTGCGAAATGCGATGTGAATTGTTACGTGATGTGGAATGATGATGTGGTCTCTCACCTGACATTCTGTATCTCCATTTCCCAATTCCAGCCTTATTACTTATTTTTGCATTACATTGAAATTGGAAAAGCCTTTGGAGGTTATTTGGATGAAATTAGGGGGAAGGTGGAGGTGAATGATCTGAAAAAGAATGAGATCATCTTTTATTTTAGAATTGATGAAAAACGGTCTAAAGATCCTAAAGTGATTGCCCCAGTAAAATGCGCTGTTCATGCAGTATATGAGGATGATGAAGAATGGCCGGTAGATCTACATTCATGTATCCAACTAAGCGACTGTGATGATGAGTATGGGTCAATTGAACGGACGCAAGGTGTTGTATTGAGAAAGAGAAGTTATCATGACCATGATGACTACAAGGCAGACGCAAGAGAACAATCGAACCCTAAGAGACTGAGAGAGGATGTTGTCCAAGGGAGGGATTCTCAGCCTGAGTTATTAGAAATTTCAATTGAAAATATAATAAATTCAAAATCTAGATGGGGTGGGTTCGTATATTATGTTTATTTTTAGGTAGAAATTCAGTATGGTATTTGGTGGATTGATGGGAGGTTGAAATTCAAATTACCTGTTCATCATCTATATATATATATATATGTTTTCAGACCTTTATGAGGTCATTTTGGCTTTTATGAATTTGTGATTTTTATTGATTTGAGTGTTGTTATATCATTTGTAAGTTTTATTTAATACACTTTATTTTCAAATAAAATATAATAATTGTACAATCTTTTTAACATTCTAAATTAATATTTAACTCCATAAATAAATTAAACAATCACTAAATTTACATTATTTTAATATCAGATTTTATAAAACAAAATAATAACAATTTATAACATTCAACTTAGTTTATAAAATATAAACTTAAATCAAAATAATTTTATTGACTAATGATAAATGAGAAATAGTTAACATTATTCTTATTAATTATTAATATTTATAATCATTGTAAAAAAGAAAAGAAAAGATATATAACTAACTAGATAGTTGATTGAATTCTCGTCACTATGGGGTTCTAGACCATCATGTGAATTCTAGTCACATGATGGTGTGACAACTCTTTCAATTCTGTTAAGAAAAGTTAGTATAATTTTACAAAATAAAGTTGGTTTATTTTGTAATACCCTAAGACCTTGGGTTCTCGTGTATTATAACAATAGTCCCATCATATAATTTATATTTTTAATACACGTATTTGGTAATTGCAGTTTATGAAATATAATATATGTATGATTAAAAATTATATTTTCTATTATGTATTTTTAGTGTATATTTATATTTTTAAAAATATATATTTGGAGTTTCTTAAACAAAAATAAGTTTCTTAGTAGCTTAGGGCTATGTTATATAAAAATGTACTCATTTATAAATTTAGATCACTTTATTATTTGGGTTCTTTCATTTATGGATTATTATTTTGATATTAAAACTCACATGAGTTAAATTATATATTTGGATTATGCTTTACTTATGAATGAAATGGTTTGAAACCTATTCAATCTTTTGTGTGTTTCACAACATTTTTCTTCTATCATTATTTATAAACTCAAATTGACAATATATTGTATAAAATCACTAATTAGTTTTTCGATAAACCTGAAAAACTACCAAATTTGTCCTACAATTTTTCATCAAGTATAAAAGAATTTTATATATTATTTTATATGGAATATTTGTTAGTGATTTCTTGCATATTTATTTTTTATAAATAATAATTATATTAAAAGAAAATATTACAAAAACGTCTACATATCAAAATTAGAACATATATCGAGTTTCATAATAAAAATTGTCATTGCATGGATATATATATATTTATTTGACTGTAAATGTCTTCGTCAAGTCATCTAAATCTACAAAAATAAAAAAACAATCAGAGAACGCGATGAGATCTGCACGCAAACACTTCAAAGTTTAAGTCAGACATTGAAGATAATAAAAACTGTATTGAAATTAATAACAGAGACATACCATTTCAAAAATAAGTGCATATTTTTTTATAAAAAAATACAAAGTGATCCAAGTGTCGCACGATTAGGATTTTTATAGATAACGCTTATCTTGATTAATCATAATATAATTGGAATTAGGATCGCCATAAATGACAAATATCTTTTATAGATGATATTTATCTTATCCTTTTGCAAATGAAATTTCTTGTGAATGATTGTTTATCCTAATATTATGAAATTCTTATAGAATTAGAATTTTTCATGGATGATTGATTATCTTTCTGTAGAAATTTTTGGATATCATAATTATCTAGTTTACACGTTGCATGGGACTCCCATGTACAAAAAAATTACGCATTTTACTCTAAAAAGATATTTTGGGATTTTATTTATGACATAACAATTGCTCTCCACTGTCTTATTTGAGATTTTCAAATAAAAAAATAGATTGTGTTGTGGATTGCCTTCATTTTTTATGATAGATTATTCACACTTTTTCTAAGCTTCTAATTTTGGATCATTTTCACGTTTTTTGTATTTTTGCTTTTTAAACCGTTCTCACGCCCTTGTGCTTCGGATTTTAAACATTTTTTGCGTTTTTGTATTTTTACGGTTCAATATAATGTCTACATCCGTATACATATTTTTGTTTTCACGATTTGACATAACGTCCACATCCGCAATTAAACAACATTCATATCTTTGTTTTGGTGACTCGGTGTAACGCCTATGTCCACATATGTTTGAACCGAGTCATTCGTCTGTTGACATTATTGACCCCTTAGCATTTAATGTATAAATATTTTTGCTGATATGTATAATGTTATTAATTTTTTCAAAAATAAGATATATTAGATTTTTTTAATTAGAAATTCATGAAAATAGCTCATCACTAACAAAAAAATAAAAATAAAAAATAAAAACCAGAGCATAAGAATCAACACAAAAAAAAAATGGAAAGGGCCAATATCAAACCTGCAAACAAAGAAATAATTATTTTTTTTATCAATTTAATTATTTTAATTTTTATATTTTGAATCGAAGCAAAACAATTGAAATTGTTAAATTTAATAACCTAACCAAATCAATTCTTAATTGAAATCAAACTGAATCAATAATTTTTGTAATAACTCAAGAGACCAAGATCAGGTCTAAGAAGGGATTCTAGAAAAACTATTATATATGTATCGAGAATAGTAAAGAAGTAAATAACACCAATTGGATATTATTTGAAACAAATATAGATAAAGAACTTTCGGATTAAGCGTGTTTGAACTAAGATAGCTCAAGAATGAGTGACCCTTAGGAAGTTCATATAACATCATTAAGATAACTTGATTCGATCCTTCCTATCGTTCAATACAAAATGCAACATTTTCAATCTATTTAATTTAATTATTTTGATTAAATCAAATTTTATATTCTTACCCTGTTATTTTATGGGCTAGATGTATGGAAAGCATGCCTCGCAATCATTTTAACATGATGTTATAATTATATTAAATAATTTTTTAAATCTATTATCCTCCCTCTCATGTTCACTGAACTCATTGACCACTTGTGAAGCTTTATTTGGTATGACTTATCGTGAAGTTTGAACCTAAAGGTATAAATATTTTTATTAGTCAGTATATATATTTTTTTAAATAATTAGTGTATTAATGTGAGAAACTACATTTTTTTTAAAAAAACTCAAAAGTCAAAAAGTTCAAATAAAAAGTTTTATCAAAAGTATGAAAAATAGGCTGAATTTCTCACTAAAAAGATAGTTTATAAAATCTTGTCTTATTAATCAAATTTCATAAGAATATATTTTCATCAGTTTATTTATAGGAATAATACTAGTGCATATTTTTTAAAATTATAAAATATTTTAATAATTAAGCATCTTCCTTTCTAATATATTGCACTAATAAACAATACTATTATATGTTGAATAATAAAATTTAAATGATTACATATGAGATTTGACTTTGCTCGATTAGTCTCACTAATTAAATTAAAAATCAATTTGATGAGTAGTAAAAAATCAAGTATTTATCCGTTAAGTTAATATCGTTAAATTCCACCGTTATTTAAGTGGCATAAAAGTCTATGTGATTTAAGTCGCATAAAAGTCTATGTGACATTTTTAGAATGATATGACTCTCATGTTATCCCACCATCACTCTTTTTTCTTTGTTTTTTCTTTATTGGGTATCAAAACATCATTGCAATAATGCAGCAGATTTTACCCTAAATCCCACGGTCACCACTATCTTTTATTTTTTGTTTCCCATATTTTTCTCATCTTTTGCATATCTATGCCTCACTTTTCAAAACACAATAAGTTATAGGAAAAAAGTTATCACTAATGGGGTTCTTAAATTGTCGACACTAGTGAAATTCAAACCAATTGATTCACCTCTCATATAAATTATACCAAATTGGTTTTATCAATAAATTAATGTCCGTATCAACTACGAGTAATATTTTGTCATTTATCTCTTTAATAGTGCCTAATAATCCAATTTATATTGTCAATGTTATCCACTACTAATTTTCTTTTTTGTCATATTTTTCCTTATTCTACCAATGGCTAATTGGCTTGTTAGCCCAACTTTCTACCTATTAGCTTTACCCAACTTAACGAACCAAGAAAAAAAAAATGAAGTTGATATATAACAAGAGAAGAAGAAAAAAAATTCATTAATAACTAAAACAAACATCTACATATATATATATATATATATTTAATTTTGAGATTAAAAAACAAAACCCTTCTTACAAAACAACCATTAAGGAAATATTTTCGTAATTTTCTTAACCTATTTAAATTTTAAAGCACAAGTTGTTAGTTTAATAGGATTATATTATATTAATTAGTAATCATTATAATAATTATTCCTTTTATAAAAGTTAGTAATTAATTGCATTTATAAAAGTTGGGCAAGGAGTTGACGGCGAATGGAAGGGAAGGGGCAGATCCAAGTCCTGGCAGGCGGTGTTGCGGGGCGGTGCAGCGCCTGTGAGTGGAGGTAGACGGCCAGAATTAGTGGATGGAGGATCGGTTTGTTCTGGGGAGCGTGGACGTTGTCGGATTGTTCTGTCGGGTCGTTCGGACCATGGCAGTGTTGAGTCTTCGATTCCATCGTCTCCTCCACGCGGGTGCGGTGGCCGGTCTGCTGGGAATTCCCAACAGTATTCGGATGGGGCTATCAATGCTGTGGCAGGAGAGTCGGTCATGAAGCGGCGGCTCAGGTATGATCGATTGATGGAACAGATGATCAAAGATGCGGGGATGGGCTATCTTGCTGATCATCCGCGGATGTATCGTTCCCCTGATGAGCGACGTTTAATGTTCTTAACGATGCAGAGATTCAGATCAGTCTGGTATGGCCAAGGTGATTGTTTACCAGCTCAGGTCGATGGATTGCATAAGAAGACAGAGACTGGGTTTCTGTTTGATGATGACTCGGGTGGGTCATCTGGGGATGAAGACATGGAGTTGGCTAATCATATGATGGTTCTACTGGGGGATCGGTGGCGGTCCAAGAAGACTCGAATGGTAGAGTTGGCTTTTCTGATGATCGGGGTTTAGCCTCTAAGATTATTGGGTCATCCTCGGAGGAGCATGAAGTCTTGGAGAAGGCTAAGGGAGTCGGCCAAGCAATCAGCTAGCCCGTTATTTGAAGCCTCTACTATGCAGGAGAGAGAGAGGATGCATGGTGATGGTCAGAAAATGCAAAGAAAAGGGGTGTTGGTGGATAATGCTACAAAAGGGATATCCTTGAGTCCTGATATGTTTTCAAATAGGAGCAAATTGCGACTCCTCAAGTTTAGTAATGTTCAGCTTCCTAATGGTCTCAACTACCTCCAAAATTTATGCCTTCTTGATTGGCACGGATACCCTTCAAAATACCTGCCATCAAATTTTTAACTAGACAGCTTTGTCACACTAAAAATATCGAGTAGATACCTGAAACAACCTTGGAATGGAAGAATGGTAGTAAAATAAATCTTATTACTTTTTTTTTTTTTACTATATATGCTTGTGTTACTGAAATCCTATTTATCCTAATAAACTTTGTCTATTGATATGTATGGCAGTGCCTAGACAAGATGAAATACGTTGACCTCAGTTATTCACCATGCATAACCTAGAACCTAGATTTTACACAGGTAGCAAATCTTAAGGAATTAAGTCTTGAAGGTTGTACAAACTTTGTTGAGATCCCATCCATTAAAGCCATCGAAAGGCTTACGGTCTTAAATTTGAGGGTCTTGAAACATCTTAAGGTTCTTCTTACGGGCTGTTGGCTTAAATCCCTTGAAAAACTTGTTCTTTTCGGTTGCTCAAAACTCAAAAATGTTTCTGAAGTCTTAGCGCATACTGAATGCTTAGTTGAGCTAGATTTGGGTGGGACTTGTGTAAAGGAACTGCCAGTTGAACATCTCAGCAATCTTAAATTTATTAGTTTGCAGGATTGCAAAGAACTTACAAGTCTTTCAAGTGGCATTTGTGGGTTGAAACTTCTTAAAAGTTTGATTGTTTATGGCTGCTCAAAACTTAGCAAGTTACCCGAGAACCTAGGAGGATTGGAGAGATTGCAGATACTTCGTGCTGATTTTAATGCTATTAAGCAACCACCATCCTCCATTATACACCTACAAGAGCTTATGTTTTTGTCATTTAGGGGATGCAACGGACCAGTAACATCAACACCATGGAATTCACTGTTCTCATCATTTCTAATTCGAAATGAACGTCAAGATCCCATGTGTTTTGAGCTACCTGCTCTATCAGGCTTTCGCTCTTTGTCATCGCTAGATCTCCGTGACTGCAACTTCTCAGAAGGATTTCTCTCAAATGACCTAGGCTTCTTATCCTCATTGCAAATTTTATACCTTAATGGTTCCAACATTATAAGTTTGCCAGCAAGCATCAGAGAACTTTACCAGCTTCACACTCTTGAATTGACGGATTGCAAGAAGCTTAAAACGCTGCCCTATCTCCCGACAAATATCAATTTCATTGATGCAAGTGGATGCACATAACTAGAAACATTGCCGGATCCAGCTATATTGCCTAGAGAGCTTGCGCAGGCCAGTTTAATTAATTATCATACACTAGTAAAGAATAGGCCCAGCCTCGCCCTTGAGCTTCTCAGAAATTATCTTAAGGTCCATCTCTCTCTTTCTCTCTCTCTCTCGCTCTCTCTTTCTCTCCATCACTTCTTTATTTGTTGTAGCAGGGTTTTAGCCCAAAATGCATTATTGTTGTTCCTGGAAGAGAGATTCCATAATGTTTCAGCTATCAAAATAATAGGAGGCATTATGTTCGAATCCAGCTGATGCCAAATTGGTATCAAAGGCTCAGGGGTTTTATTGTATGTGTTGTTTTTGAAGCAACGACTCATTTAATTGATGCCGAAGGCTATGCAGAATGTTACGCGATGTGGAATGAAGTTGTAGTCTATTCCACGAAAATCCACATTCGCAGTTTCCAATTTCAGTCCCATCACTTATTTTTGCATTACATGGCATTTGAAACAGCCTTTAGATATTATTTGGGTGAAATTACGAGGAAGGTGGAGGTGAATGATTTGAAAAAGACGAGATCTCTTATTTTAGAAGTCGTAGTCTTCAAGTGTTTGCCCCAGTAAAATGTGCTGTTCATATGGTACATGAGCATGACGAATAATGGCCAAATCCATGTGCAAGTATCCAACAAAGGGATTGTGGTAAGTATCGATTAATTGAATGGATGTATTGGTTAATTGAATGGATGCAAGGTGTTATATTGAGAAAGAGAAGTCGTCCAAATACAAAAGAACAGTCGAATCTTAAGGGACTGAGAGATGCTATCGCCCAATGGAGGGACTCTCAGTTTGAGCTATCAGAAACTTTAATTCAAAACATGCTAAATCCAAAAGCTGAACGGGACGTGGTCCGAGATCTAATTTTACTCTAGTTAGAAATTCAATATGGTGCTCGTGAACTGATGGGAGGCTGAAATTCGAACTGGCCCATCAACTATGTTTCCATACCTTTATGAGGCCATTTTGGCTCATGTGAATTTGTGAGTTATATTGATGAGTGTTGTTATGTCATTTGTTAATTTATATTGAATATACTTATTTTTAGATAAAACACAATAATTATACAATCTTTTTAACATTCTAAATTAATATTAAACTCCATAAAATAAATTAATTCACATTATTTTAATACTGGATTTCATAAAACAAAACAATAACAATTTATCACATTCAACTTCATTTATACAATACAAACTTAAATCAAAATAATTTTATTGACTAATGATAAATGGGAAATAATTAACATTATCCTTATTAATTGTAAATATTTATAATCATTGTAAAAAAATAAAAAATGTGATATATAGTGAACTACAATAGGTGGCTGAATTCTTGTCACCATCGGGTTCTAGTCTAAAATTCCAACAGCGGAGGACGTGGTCGATGATAGTGCAGAAGTTTGTGTAATTTTACAAAATAAAAACAAACAAAATTGTCTACATATAATATAATGAAAAATGTATTTCTTATTTCTTAAAATTATTAAATATATATATATGATTGAATACATATATATATATATATATATATGTTAAAGCCAAGTAAAAATATTTAATATATATATATAGTTAAAGCCAAGTGTAATACAAACATCAGTGCAACTGGGAGGCAGCCAGAGCCCCCGTGCACCAGCCCAAGTGCAAGTGCAGCAGCATTGGCCTCTTACCAGATATTTAATCTTGGAATGATTTTGGGTTGTATCAAATTAAAGTTGTTGGTGTTTCTCATGTATAGACCACACCCGTCTAATTAAAATTTAAATATTTTTACTTTCTATGTTTTCTTTCATGTGAAAATATTTTTTTATAAGTTTTTTACACAAATGTCATAATAATCATGAAATCAAGTGAACATATGCTATAATAATTATAATAAAATAGAGAGACTTGGAAAGTGTACATGTGTGTGTAAACAAGGATTGTAGAAGTTAGCCCCATGTGGGTGTTAAATGATGATGGTTGGGGTCAATCGCCACTAGTTTGTTCAAAATCAATTGTGTCCAATTATTTTCCTTGAGCTTAAGTCTCTCCAAGACTTACTTGATCTGCAAGCACAATACTTAATTTTTTGATATATTCTTCGACAAACAAGCCACTCTCAATACTAAAGATAGAGCAAAATAATTACATGCAAATGATAACCTACTTGTCTCTTAAAATTTGTGTATTTATATAGCTGGACTATGAGATAAATATCCTGAAACACGTGTTTGTTCTAAAGAGTTTCAAGAAGGGGTATTTTTGTAATTTTCTCATAATTACAATAGTCTCCATCATATAATTTATATTTTTAGTACACATATTTGTTAATTTCAGTTTAGGAAATATAATATATGTATGTTAAAAAAATTATTTTTTTATGTATTTTTAGTGTATATTTATATTTAAAAAAATATATATTTGGAGTTTTTTAGACAAAAAATAGTTTCTTAGTAGCTTAGAGGTTCTATTACATAAAAATGTACTCATTTTTGGATACTAATACCCACACTAATTGAGTCATTTTGTTTGAGATTATTGTTTTAATGTTAAAACCCACATTGGTTGAGTTATATATTTAGATTATGCTTTGCTTATGAATGAAATGGTTTGAAACCTATTCAATCTCTTGTGCATTTCACAATATTTTTCCTACCACTATTTACAAACTCAAATTGTCAATATATTGTGTAAAATCACTGATTAGTTGTTTGAGAAACCAAAACTTTGTACAATTATCAAATTTGTCTTAAAGTTTTTCTTTTTTATATGGAATATTTATTAATGATTGCTTGCATCTTTCTTTTTTATAAGTAAGAATTGCATTAAGAGAAAATATTTTAAAAAGGTCTATATACTAAAGTTAGAACATATCTCCAGTTTCCCAATAAACAAAATCAACCTAAAAGATCTAACAAAGAAACAATTGTATAGAACTTTTAAGAGAAGAATATATATATATATATATATACATGTGTCAAGAGAGATATTTAATCACACTCTCGGAGAGCCAATTAGGGAAAAGTCATTGGCTCTAACCATAAATGCATAAATTGCAAAAGTGCCCTAAAAAATTGAACTACCAAAAAATGAAGAAAGTAGCCTAAAGCGACAGAGATTGCTTGCCTCTTTTCCATAGAAGGAAGCCGAATTAATTTGAAAATAATGGTAATGATTGAATGAGCAGGTCACTGAAAAATAATATGGCTGGTTGGAAAAGGTTTTGGAATTAACTAGTTTTCAAATTTGTAATAGTTAAATATATAAAAAGAAAAAGCTATTGTTAAAAAAGAATAAAATTGTAATTTTATTAATCTCTAGGTATTTATGATTTCTAATTTTGGCTAAGTTTAGGTAATTGAATGCAATATTTTGAAGAAAATTTCAATGAGGTTGACTTAGTTACTAGGGGAGCAAAAGGTCAATCAGTTCTCAACTCATGTGATGTGTTACTGCACTAATTGGCCCACCTCGCATTATACAACACGGTATAATAAAAAATATAATATTTAGAAAAATATATCTATGTATTATTTTTTCACTCAATTTTTCCCGCCTCCTTTTCACTTTACTTTTGTAGGTATCTCCATTTGGACATTAAACTATTTTCCAGACCAATTCTATATGTGGAAAGGATGAAACAAAATCTTAATTTGGGTAGCATAATATGCTCATTTTCTATGATAAATATCATCTTTACAAAGATCTATGCAAGCAAACTGGACAATCACCTCTCAAGTGATATAATGTGCACATTTTCTCTAGGTACTTCTTTCCTAATTGCTGATGTTTGGACATTTTGCTAATTTATTTCATGTTAGATTAGAAAAGGGGATAAAAAAAGAAGAAGAGCAAAACCAAAGACAAAATTGATAAAAACAATTGGTAATAGGAATATATATAATATATTTGCTCAATTAATATGTTTTCAATGTCACCTGCAATGCTTCTTGTGTAATTGTGATGGAAATGTGAGTATATATTTTCTAGTTAATGCCATTATAAAATTTTCTTTTCCTCCTCAAAGCATCCCATGCACATGCGGCTAGAGAGAGAGGACTCAGACCGCCTCTTCATCATGTGGCTATATTCTTATGAGACGTGATTGGGTTCACCGTGTAGTAACAATACCAAACAACAAAGAGTAGTAAGCTTGGAACTCTCATAGTTGAATGTGGCAACTGCAATCTGAATCCTTTCTTGGATGATAACTGCAAGATGAATCTAAATATAATCTAGTCCTTAAATCCCAACTCATCTGTCCAAGTTTTGGACAAAAAAAAAAACACAAAACTACAAACTCCACGCCATACTCGTAAAGAGAAAGCGCGCTCCAATCTGGTGCTTAAGTTAGCTGCCAAGCATTTCATTCGTCGCGATGGCTGTTGTTGGGAGGATATGTACGTGAAGTGGAGCTTGGAACAACTCGTGGCTTGGTAAAATCTCATAGGTCTCATCCTGCGGCAATGGAGAGGCATTTTAAATAGAGACCAATATGTGTCGTCTTTGCATCTTGAGGAACCTTGTAACACCCCATTTTTCTCTTACAAGGCGTGTCACTATACTGGAGTCCAAAATATACATAAATTATTTTTTCTTTCTTTCTCGGTACATAACTTAACCTTAAGTACCGAATTCCAAACAAAACCCCTAACAAATCATTAAAAATGCAGAAACAATAATCGAAACCTGATATAGTACATACCTGAATTCAACTTATATTATATCATAAAGAATTCATACCATATATTACATCATATCTTTAACAGCCTTAATACATGAAGAATCCATAATATTCTAACAAGGCTAATCATCAATAAAGCATCAGCTCGCTGAATCCATCGATCACGCCATCACGTGCCGTCATATCTCAACCTGCTCCTTGCCTAAGCTGCAAGTCTAAATTGGAACGTTGAATGTTCCAGGAGCATAACCCATTAAAAGATGAAACTTCTAGTGAGGGTCCAAAACATATATATGAATGTATGATGTAATAACATGAAGAACATTTCTGCCCTTTAATGTAACTTCTAAGGCCTACTAATCTGGCTAAGAATCCTAGGAAAATCCCAACCTCTGCAGAATAAGTCTAATGTTATTCCCTCAATGCCTTATGAGAATTACGGCTACACTCTGAGGACGACATCCCATTCTCATGCACAAATATCAATATGACAATAATATCGTGCCATATAAATATCACGACTTTCAATGCAATATGACAAAATGAACATTGCATTCATAAATAACATGCATATAAACAATCATATCATAAATATAAGTTCTTGTGAGAATGCCACTCACCTTTGCCCAAAGATCAAGACACCTCGAAAAGCGTGCACTGCCTTGATTTTTGTGTCAACTCTCAAAAGTTGCACCAACCACATCATCTTGATTACCTCAAACATAAAAATGACAATTTATCATTAAATATCTCAATATTTCATTTATTTTCTTTTTTCCTTCATTTTTCCTTCTAAAAATCCCAATAAATACATCGGGACTATTTTCTCAAATCTATCTCCACAACAATTCATAATATGCTATGAACTTCAAAGAAAAAATACTGAACTTACCCGGATATTGCGTTTTCATGTAAAACGAAGCTCTTTGGTGTGAAAATCGAGACATCGAGAATTTCAAATCCCAATCTTTTTGCACGAACCTCCACAAAATATTTTTTTAGATTTTTCCAAGATTTTTGCCCATTTTTCCCAAGCTTCATGCGCCTGCACGCGCCTCAACATGCTAGGGTGAGTGGTCGCGCGTGCCGGCCACTCGCCGGTCATCTTCCCCGACTCCAGCACACCGTCAATCTGAGATAGCCATGCCATCTTGAAGCCCTCTCCAAGTCGATCCTCATGGCCAAGTTTGAGCCTCAAAGGGGCACCGAAAGACCTCCCATCGGGGCCTCGAACGTTCGGCCAAGGCGCCAGCCTTCTTCTTTCCGGCGAAGTTTGAATTGTCTTCAAACCTTCACCAAAATGGCTCAAACTCTCCAGAATGATTCTACCTCTCATGGGCTTCAAAATCCCCTTATTTTGGACGGCCAATTCGTTCAATACATGGCCAATTTGAAGCTCAAACTCTTCAAATTTTTGGCCTCATTCAACGCCTATTTATAGGCAAAATCGATGCTTCAAATGCCCGAGATCGGCTAGTCCATTGCCTTAGGAGTCTCCACCTCCCCTAGATTGACCAAAAGGCACCGATATTCGCCTACAAAAGCAACTTGCAGGTTTCTCATTTTTGGCCAGCTTTCTTGGCCAATTTTCACGAAATTTCGACCACTCCGGTGGCCATTGTTGGCTCATCATCACCTCTTGGCCCTCCTTGACCATTGCCCATGCAACACAGAAGCTTTCGGCGCCCCTCGTGGCCTAGTC
Source organism: Diospyros kaki (assembly GCA_036245055.1). Lineage (NCBI taxonomy): Eukaryota > Viridiplantae > Streptophyta > Magnoliopsida > Ericales > Ebenaceae > Diospyros > Diospyros kaki. The sequence continues at coordinate 42,390,166 of BSEG01000016.1, forward strand.
GATTTCCCATTACCAAGATTTTTCATTTTTTGCACTTTGGCCTTCAACTTTTGGGTTATCTCACTTTGGCCCTTTTCACTTAACCCTTGAATTTTCCATGATTTCATTTAAGACCCTCAAGTCCTAAAACATTCCTTTGACCCCTGAAGCTCCCGAAAAAATATCGTTTCGGCCTCCTTCTAGCAATTTTAGAAAATTGCACTTAGGCCCGAATCCCCGTTTTGGCTCTAAACCTTTTCGTTTCTTCCTAAAACCACTGAAGAGTTGTTCCTTTATGAAAAACCGAAGCCCTCTCAAGCTTTCGTTGACTTTCAGGAAATCATCTATAACAATTTGGTATTGCAGCCTGATTGGCAGTTGTATTTTAGTTGTACCAAAAATTATTCCCGATCCGATTTCTTTCTGCATCATAAATCCTATCTTGGGGTGTTTGTTAATACCACATCATTTTTCTTTGGCATCTTGGCTCCAGGGCACTCCCTGCAGTTGATTCAGTCATTCATACAGTAATAAATTACCCTTATATCCTCAATTTATCTGAAATTTCACTTTTACCCCAAGATAAATTACCCTTGAGTCCTTTAAAATTTTTCGAGTATTACAAACCTCCTTCGATACTACTAGAGGGAACGTTGTCACTGTCAACTGATTCTATCATATCGGCTACAAAATCCAATAATCTGGTAAAAGTTGATGCCTGAGGGATGGTTAAAGAGGGAATGTAGTGCCCGACCTTGGTCATCCTCTTCCATCTATGGAGCCCTGTTCTTATATTTTTGGAAGCAATGGATTTTTTGAACTTGGAGGCCATCTGCATCAAAATAGCTAGTGAGAGCAGAAGAATTACAGCAGTAGGAGTAAGAGAAGGAGAATGTAAGTTGTTTTAAGCCACCTGTGTGACGATAACATAGAGCGGGAATGTAATGAAGCTACACCAGAACTACGCGAAAAGCCTGCAAAAATTAGTAGATGACAACCAATTAATGTACTGCTACAAGTGGACAGTGATATTTCTGACTCACAAGGATTAGTATCTTATGATCACGTACCCAAATGTCAACCGGCTAGAGCATAAACATTTCCACAAAGGAAAATTATTCAAAAGAAAGGGCACCTCTAGTACACGAGGCTTTCTACTTTCCATGAATTAAGGGAATGGTAGTTCTTGCATGTAACCTTATCCAATGCTTTACAAATAGGCTATTTCCATAACTCAAACCCATAAGTATAGGGAAGAGTACTCATAATCCTAGTTCTGTTTTTTATATATTAAAGTTCTATTGATACATCAATGGCCTTCCATAAAAGAATATCATGTGCTTACCAGTGACCAAACAAACATTGCCATCTCAAATGTGTTCTACAAATCGAATGTCAAATGCTGAAGTCAGCAAGTCAGATGAAAGATTCTTATTTTCTACATTTTAACCAGGCAGGCATTTCAAAATATAAAATTTCATGAGTGGTTGCATAAAAATGTCTCTGCTGATTTCACCTGGAAAGACACAAACTGTAATAACCAAAGCAGAAGCCGAGGCCTCCTAAACTAGAAGAGGTCATCCCTTAGGTTGAAGTATTGAGCTTCGGACATTAGGCATCTATCCATGATTTCAGCGGCCAACTTTACAACTATGAGATGCAGCTTGGTACCAATTTCCAGGATCAACTTTCCCATATACAAAATTTTCAAGAAGAGATGAGAACGGAAAGTAAGTGAAAAAAAAAGGCATCGTGAATTGGGAGAACAAGACAACAGATGCAAAGAATTGGAAGAGTGAGGACTCACAATGGCTGGAAGGAACGAAAGCCAAAGGTAAAGATTAGTTCCTAAGCATGGCATTGCAATCATGGGCAGGAAATCAGCTTCAGGACTTAGAATTTACAAATAAATTAGAGTATAAAGCCCAGTACAACTGATGCTAATGGCACCTTAGTTCATTGCATGAGACTGTACGTAATGTTTTGTTCAGGTGTTGTTATGGTATTATTGTTCTTAAAAACAATAAACCCATCAATAACAAAATAGGGGAAACAGAAATCACCATTGACCACAAGAGTGTAATTCCGGGCACGAACTTCCTTGAGAGCCCACATCTAATGAGAAACTTCCACTAATTAATGGTAATGACTCTTATTTCATTGAAAGATCAAGTTTTAATGATGAATTTCTACCTCTAAAAGTACTGGATGAAGTTAACTTTTGGACTCATAAGAGCACATATGATACCCAATATTTGATCCATTTCCATGTACAATTATTGTGAGATTGTGTTGTGGCAAACTTCCCTCTGCATGCTTATCAGAGCACAGATCACAAATCACTAAAATTCTGGCTCATAGTTAGGCCTTAATGCATTACAATCACCTGCACTATCATGATAATGCACATTGATTGATTCCGACTCCACTTGAAACACCACAGAACCTCACCCATCAATGTTAGCTAAAGTTAGCTTTTGAACTTATGGATTCAAGTAGTATACCTAACGTCATGACAAAAAATAAATGAATAAATAAACCATCACTAATCATATAAAAGGGAGTTGTTTTGTCTTATATCACATCTTCGATTCTATAATATCTCAGTATTTTGAGAATAATAATTAATTTTATATTTAAAATATTTTGACATCAATTAGAAATTATAATTGAGAAAACTAATGGGCTTAGAGTTAGTGGGCTAATTTGAAAAAAAAAATAAGTAAATGGGTTTAGAATTAGTGGGCTAAATTGAAAAAAGAAAAAGATTAAGTAAATGGGCTTATGGTTAGTGGGCTAAGTTGAGAAAATAAAGGTTAAGTAAATGGGTTTAGAGTTAGTAGATTAAGAAAGTGGGCTTAAATTTATGGACTAAATGAAAGAATAGTCCATTCAAAATAAGATTTAGTTAAAAATAATTAAAGTAAAAAAATAATCAAAGATAATGGATGAATTAATGGAGAATGTGGGAGACAAAATATGGTGTGAATAAATAATCAAAGTTAATGGGTGAATTAATGGAGAATGTGGGAGACAAAATATGGTGTGAATAAATAATCAAAGATAATTGATGAATTAATGGAGAAATGTGGGAGACAAAATATGGTGTGAACAAATAATCAAAGATAAATAATGAATTAATGGAGAAATGTGGGAGAAAAAGTAGAGTGTGACCAAAAAATCAAAGATAATGGGTGAATTAATGGAGAAATGTGGAAGATAAAGTAGTGTATGGACAAATAATTAAAGATTATGAATGAGATTTAGTGGAAAATTAAATAAAAAATGATAAAATAATAAAAGATAGTGGATCACTACAATTAAAATAAATTTAATTCAACCTCTATAAATAGAGAAAACTTGAAAGGTTTGAGAACTTGAATTAGAAAGAGAAAGGTTGTAAGAAAAAATGATTTGAGAGTAAGAGAGAGATTTGAGAAAGAGAAAGAAAAATATGGAGAAAAATACCAAAAATTTCTAGAAAAATCCTATAGGTTGGGTTTAGTAGTTCGTGTAAAGATTTGTGGCAAAAGGCATTATTGGATACGCAAAACGAGGCTTCATCACAATATAGAAGAATACCGAATCACTCCACGAGAAGGTAAGTTATCTTCAAAATTTTCTTTAAAATTTTGAAAATGTTAAAATGATATTTTAGAATTTTTGATAGTGAAATTGGAAGAGAAATACATGATTAGTATTTATTATGGATTTTTGAGGTAATAGATGCTTGAAAATCAAAGAGAAAATGAGAAATAAATAGAACATGGATTTTAAAAATTATGAGAAAATTTCTAGGGATTGGGAATATTGTTTTAAGAATTATTGTGAAGATAAATTGAGAAAATTTTATGAGAAAGTATTTAATTCATAATCTTGAGGAAATAATAAGAGAAAATTGGAGAAATTAGAAAAAATTAGAAATATGATTTTCTTAAGTAATTATGATATCAGGATACGTCAAGATTCATAATTAAGTACAATTGAAAGTTTGACGCGGATTTCGAAGCAAAATTACGCTAGGGGCAAAATTGTCTTTTATAAGGTAAGTGATACTATTCAACTGAATTTAATTTATGAAAATGATTTGTAAGTGGTACCATTCAACTGAATTTAGTTTATGAAAATGGCTTGTAAGTGGTTCCACCAAAATCTAATTTTATGTAAATATTTTCATCATGTTGTCATGTTTTGATGTGAACATGTCATGTGAATTGCATTTACATGTATTGATGACAAAGTATGCATATGAGCATGATGAGATTCACGGTCATACGCTGCATGGGTTTGGGATTAGGTACTAGCACTGTTACTTTGCCAAGGGTGCACCCATACACCTCGATTTGGCAGGGAGATTGGAAAAATGGCGAGTAATCTTAAGGTCTCAGTGCCATGAAATTCCTTACCAACTGGCTCCCAGTATTGCCATCCACTCCATGGGGCTCCACCTTTTGTGGCGTTGGGTTTGAAGTCTGACCACTAACGTTCTCATTCAGGCCTGGTTCATTCATCGCTCTAGCTGGTACTTGCCCCTGTTGGTACTTGCCCTTGTCTTCCTTGATGCGCCATAAAATTCTCAAAGTGCCTCAACATGGTAGCCATAGTGCCCCTCAACTCACTAATCTCCTGGCGTAAGTTTGTGTCACGACCCGAAATCTGACATGTCATGACCGGCACTAATCCTAGGCCCAACGGCCCCACAATGGACTAGTAAGCCTCTTCTCTAGCTTGATTTGAATAAATTAATATTATTGGCAAGATGTAGAACATGAATAAAATACCAATCCTTCTTCTAATATGATAATTCAATATTCCAAATACAGCAGTTGTACACAATGAGAATATCTATCACACTGCTGTCAAAAATACATACTCGATCCCGAATCTCGGGCCCTTGGCACAATTATGCGCCAACAAAATAAAAGACAAAACATCAGACTCTACAATACGTATGTCTCCACAGAGCATCCTATATCATATCAGGGATCAAAAGAGGGTCTGACATCATACCAGAAAATCTGCTGGACCAATACTCAAAAGGAGAATTCCCTGAAAATGTTTTTAATAAAAAGAGGGTGAGTCTTGTGGACTCGCGAGTATAAGGTATGTCATGCCCACTAGGAGAGTATTCAATAAAATGCTAAGATGATAATCATGCATGCAATAAAATAATAACAATATAAACAGTAGTAACATGTACCATAAGTTTAAATAGTTTGAGGTTTCAAAGAAAAGCATAGTGTAGGAAAAATAGGTGCCTAAAGACAACCCCCATAAGTTGTTCCCTAACCACCTAAATCTCCTATACCTTTATATGAGATGTATGCACTGATTTGAGGACACACTAGTAGAAACTAGCCTAACGCCTATATACACATGCACACAGGAATATATATCATCACATACATCATCAACACACAATATCATCATAAAGGCCCACGTGATAGTAGTGTTAAAACATACTATCCGTGTCTCTCATGGCCTTGGCATGCCAAGCCTCACAGTACCATGATCTTTTCCTGCTGTGAGTCACCAGGGAATCTACTAGATAGTCCTCTAATGATAATGCCAATGATACCCTAATTTATGCACAAGTCATAATCATTTATTCTTTCATGTGGTATTTAAAATACACCATTCATGCAACATTTCATATTCTCAAATCAAGAAATCAATTAGGGTATATTTCAGCTTATGTCTCTCCCAGTAGGATGAAAATATTTCATGCAAGTTCGAAGCATTTAAGAGTAGTTTTTTTTTTTTACGATTTGTATATAAAAATCATATACAAGTTATGCATTTAAAATCAGTACAAGTTATAACATTTATGCATGAAACAATATATATATGTGCAGAATATAAAGTAAACATAACATATCCTGTCTACTCGCCTGGGAAACGATGACTCAAGTCCGAGTCTGGGGAGAAGATCGAACAAAGTCCTGAGAGTCTGATCCTACAATAAATGGAATGGAGTTGTCACATTTAGGTAACAAGAGTAACGACGAAATGAATTTACTAAAAACCCTAACCATTACCTAACACTCTGAATAGATTATTTATACCTTTGCCCGCGCAATATTCAAATCTGGCGTCATGGAATTCGTCGAGATAAGCCATCGACTACGTCATCATGCCTCGCCTTGCATGCTACGCGTAGGTGTATAATGGAGCTACACACCCACTTATAGGCTGCAATTTCGTAATATATATATATATATATTTACCCATAAACTAATTTTCTTTTAATATAGATAATATATTTTTATTTAAATTCCTTCTTTATCAAAAGTACATATATACTTATATTTATAATTAAATTGATAAATTTTCTTAAAAACTTAATAATTAATTAATAATTTAAAAAAAATTATTTAAAAGGAATAAATTGGAATTGCAATATTCTAGCCTCAGAATAAAAGGAATCCATCAGAAATCAGGATTCGAAATAATCCCACGTCATCATCATAGGCTAGCCTAGAACGCACTCGGGGTCAGTCTTACTCGGCCTCGAGTCATCTAATAGGGCTTCGTCCTTAGGACTCCGATCAACAAAATGACTCGCCAATCATATCGCCAATTCTAGGAGCCTAATGAGAACCCAAATTAGACTAATCTCGATATCCTAAGTAAGATCAACCTAACCAAGTCATCCTAGGTCCACGGACAAGCGACAAGGGAGAACAAGCCGAGTGGGCCAGCCCAAGGGCTGCCACGACTAGGTCAGTCATGCCCAACACATTGGGCCATCCTAAAACCCAATCGGGCCCCGCCATCCTAGGCTAACACCTAACCCGACATGCCCAACCCCAAAAGCCCTCATTTCCTTTTTTACTTATATTTTATTTATTTTTATTTTATTTCCTTTTTATTCTTTTTCTTTTCTTTTCTTTTCTTTTTTTCTTTTCTTCTTTTCTTTTTCTTTTCTTTCTTCTTTTTCTTTTCTTTTCCTTTTTCCTTTCTTTTTCTTCTTTCCCAGCAACTCGCCTGCCACCGCCGACGACCACCGCCGGCCGGCCAAAAATGGCCGATCTATATACCATTGCGAAGCCCTCGCCATGCTTAATAACATACCTTAAAATAGAACCCATTGGACGGTCAGATCTTAGTAGATCTGAGAGTTTATTTTCGGCCAAAAATAGGGACGAATCTGGCCGTTGCCGTTCGTCGGCCGTCGGCCATTTTTCCGACAATCAGAAGGTATCTCGAGGTGCGTAGCACCAAGGAAAGCAACATATCAGAAAATGGGAGAGATCGGACGGTTAGATCGTTGTAGATCTAAAGTCAAACTCTCGGCCAAAATGGGACAAAACACTGCCAACGTCGCCGGCCACCGTGGCCGGCGATTTCCGGCGATCCAAGACCGCCATCCAACACCCTCAAACCAACCGACCATCATATCCAAAAATCATCAAAATCCAACGGTTGGATCTTCGTAGATCTAACCTCAACCGTTCGGCCAAAAAGGCCCCATCGCGTCTCAAGCCTTATCTCACGAAAACCAGAAGAAAAACAGAGATGATGGAGCTAAAGCACTTACCTCTTGGTAGATCGGGGACGCTTTAACGGTGAAATCGAAGTCGGATTGAAGATCGGACGGCCGGATTTCTCAGAATCGACGAAAAATCGAGAAGGGAAATGAGAGAAATAAGAGAGAGAGAGAGAGAGAGATTTTAGGTTCTGTTGGGGGGGCTGCCGAGCGCCTCCCCCTTTTCTTTTTATATTTTTTTCGTTTTTTTTTTTTTATTATTAATAATTCTTTTAATTAATTTTAATTAATTAATTTTTTTTTTTTTTTTTTGGAAATCTTTACATTCTCCCCCCCTTATAAAAATTCGTCCTCGAATTTCACGGAAACAAATAAGGGTATTTCTCTTTCGTGGCATCTTCCATCTCCCAAGTGGCCTCACCCTCACTATGGTTGCTCCACTGGACTTTAACGGAAGCTATTTCTTTAGATCTAAGCTTTCTGACCTGCCTATCTAAGATTTTAACAGGTCGCTCTTCATATTGCAAGCTTGGTTGAATCATAGTGGGTGCTGTCGGAGGCAAAACATGAGAGGGGTCTCCAATAACCCCGCGTAACATCGACACATGAAATACGGGGTGCACTCCAACCATCGACGACGGTAGTGCCAGCTCATAGGCTACCTTCCCAATCCGCCTAAGGACTCGAAAAGGTCCAACATATCGGGGACTGAGTTTACCTCTCCTCCCAAACCTCACTACCCCTTTCATAGGCGATACTTTAAGATATACCAAATCCTCAACTGCAAACTCTAAGGGTCGGCGCCTACGATCTGCATATGACTTCTGACGACTCTGAGCTGTCAAAAGCCTATCACGAACTACCTGGACGATCTCCATGCTTTGGCCAACCAGATCTGGGCCAATAAGTCGTCTCTCACCAACCTCAAACCAACCTAAGGGTGACCTACATCGTCGACCATATAGCGCCTCGTAAGGTGCCATTTGAATGCTGGATTGATAGCTATTGTTATATGCAAATTCGACATACGGCAAATTCTTCTCCCAACTACCCTTGAAGTCAATGGCACATGCTCTAAACATGTCCTCAAGTATCTGGATAGTCCTCTCCGACTGGCCGTCCGTCTGGGGGTGAAATGCAGTACTCAACGCTAACTGCGTACCCAAAGCCTCATGAAATGAGCCCCAATACCGAGAGGTAAATATGGACCCTCGATCAGAAATAATAGAAATGGGCACTCCATGATACCGTACAATCTCGTGAATAAACTTCTAAGCTAACTGAGAAGCAGTAAATGACGTACGTACAGCAATAAAACGAGCTGTCTTCGTTAGGCGATCTACCACTACCCATACTGAATCATGTCCTGCAGGTGACCTCGGCAATCCTGTAACCATATCCATGGTAATATGCTCCCATTTCCACTCTAGAATTGGGATACTCTCCAACAAACCTCCTGGCCTCTTATGCTCGGCCTTCACTTGCTGACAGACTTGGCAAGTTAAACATGTGCGAGCAACATCATCCTTAAGGCGCGGCCACCAAAACAACTGTCTTAGGTCCTGGTACATCTTAGTAGTCCCTGGGTGAATGGCAAATCGAGAGTGATGAGCCTCCACAAGGATCCTACTCCTCAACTCGTCCACCTCGGGAACACAAAGCCGAGCCCTAAATCTCAACACTCCAGAAGAGTCAATAGAAAAATCCAATGCCTTACCTTCCCCGACTTCTTTAATGATCTTGGCTAGACTAGGGTCCTTAGCTTGAGCCACCTTAATCTCCTCCATCAAAGCAGACCTGAGTTCGATGTGCGCTAAAAATCCCTGAGATTCAGATATCTCTAAACGTGCACCACTCTGCTCTAAACTATGTAACTGCTCTATTAACGGCCTTCTCCAACTAGAAATATGAGCAAGGCTACCCATGGACTTCCTACTCAAGGCATCTGCTACTACGTTAGCTTTTCCTGGGTGATACAAAATGTGGATATCATAGTCCTTAAGGAGTTCCATCCACCTACGTTGTCTCAAATTCAGGTCCCGCTGGTCAAAAATGTACTTGAGGCTCTTATGATCCGTGAACACCTCGCAGGTCTCGCCGTACAAGTAATGCCGCCATATCTTGAGAGCAAATACTACGGCAGCCATCTCGAGGTCATGAGTAGGATAGTTCTGCTCATGTTTCTTCAACTGCCTAGAAGCATACGCAATAACTCTCCCACGCTGCATCAACACACATCCTAATCCAACCCTCGACGCATCACAATACACGGCATAACCCCCACTCCCTGATGGTAGGGTCAACACTGGCGCTGTAGTCAAACGCCGCTTCAACTCATTGAAGCTTTGCTCACATGCATCTGACCACTCAAACTTTACATTCTTTTGGGTGAGACGCGTCATCGGCGCTGCAATCTTAGAAAAATCCTTCACAAAGCGACGGTAGTATCCTGCTAGACCTAGGAAACTACGTATCTCGGTGACTGTAGTGGGTCTAGGCCACTGAGCCACAGCCTCTATCTTCTTTTGGTCCACCAGGATCCCTTGACTAGACACCACATGCCCCAAAAAGCCAACACTGTCCAGCCAAAACTCATACTTTGAGAACTTGGCATATAGCTCGTGCTCACAAAGGGCTTGCAAAACCGTCCTAAGATGGTGCTCATGCTCAACGTCACTCCTCGAGTACACCAATATGTCGTCTATGAACACAATGACGAATCTATCCAAGAAGGGTCGAAATACCCTGTTCATCAAGTCCATGAATGCTGCCGGGGCATTCGTTAACCCAAATGACATAACCAAAAACTCGTAGTGCCCATATCTAGTGCGAAAGGCAGTCTTGGGAATATCCTGATTCCTGATCCTCAATTGGTGGTATCCTGATCTCAAATCAATCTTAGAAAATCGTCTCGCGCCTTGCAACTGATCAAATAGGTCATCAATGCGTGGCAACGGATATTGGTTACGAATGGTAACTTTGTTTAGTTGACGGTAGTCGATGCAAAGTCTCAGACTCCCATCCTTCTTCTTCACAAATAGCACCGGCGCACCCCATGGCGACGTGCTAGGCCTAATAAAACCCTTATCTAAGAGTTCTTGTAATTGATCCTTCAACTCCTTCAATTCTGCTGGGGCCATTCTATACGGGGGTATCGAAATAGGTCGAGCCTCCGGCACTAAGTCGATACAAAACTCAATCTCTCGATCGGGCGGTAATCCCGGAAGCTCCTCGGGAAAAATGTCCGGAAACTCACACACTACCGGGACTCCACTAACCTCCCCAACTGATCGGTCACACTCTCTCACGACTGCCAAGAACCCCTCGTAACCTCTACCCAACATACGTTGCGCCTTTATAGCCGATATCAACATGCTAGCCCCTCGAGTCCTATCCCCCTGAATATAAAATAAATCCTCACCAGGAAGGTCAAAGTAAACGCGTTTAAGATGACAGTCTAAGCTAGCGTGACATGAAGCTAGCCAATCCATACCTAGAATGGCGTCAAACTCCATAGGACCAAGTAAAATAAGATCTGCTAATGTATCCCTACCCATGAGAGAAATAACGCAAGCCCGAAACTCTCGCTCTACCTGTAGGGCATCACCTACAGGAGTCCCCACTAACATGGGCTCGACCAGAGGGGTGGCACTTACTCCCAAACAGGAAGCGAACTGTCGCGATACAAACGAATGCGTCGCCCCGGGATCAAATAGCACGTGTGCACTGTGACCACAAATATAAACCGTACCTGTTACCACCTGATTGGATGCCTGGGCATCCTGAGTCGTCATATGATAGACCCTCGGCTGACTCTGTGGGCCATGTCCTCCTCGAGACTGGGGGGCGCTGCTCTGAGCTCTAGATGCCGGCTGCTGGGCTGGAGCCTGTCGTCCTGGAGGGCCTCGCCCTGGCTGTGAGCAATCCCTCTGTATGTGACCCGGCTGGCCACACCTAAAGCATGTAATCGGGGCCTTTGCGTACCTGCACACCCCTAAGTGCCTCTTCTTACATGTCGGACATAGAGGCCTCTCTTCCTGTCTCTGCTGCCACTGCCGCTGCTGCTGCTGTCTCTGGGAAGGGGGCGCAGGCAATGAAGGAAATGGTGGCGCTACTGCCAACGGTTGCAAACTCGTCGGGCCCTTCCCCTTCTTCCCAGAAGAGAAAGAAATACCACCGTCGCCCCTAGCCCTCTTCAAGTCTCTAGCCGCCCTCTCCTCTGCTGCACGTGCCTCAAGGGCCAAGGCGCTATCAACTGCCTCCTCATAAGTGCTAAAACGGGTGGCGTGCAAACTCCTGAACCACGGCTCGATCAAACGAGATACAAAGCGAGTGATCCTGTCCTGCTCCGTAGGAACCAAAGCAGGTGCAAACTGTGACAGCTCGGTGAATAATGCATCATAACGCTCGACGCTCATGTCTGGGGTCTGTCTTAGGGCCTCAAACTGCTGGGCCCTCTGGAATCTCATAGTGCTAGAGACGTATTTTGCCAAAAATAGTCTCTTGAACTCGGCCCATCCCAATGGGGCATCACCTCGCCGTCTCCTCAATACATCGTACCAAGCGCTCGCCTCACCATGAAGACAAAAAGAGGTGAGCTCCACCATCCGGTAGCCATGTATGCGAGAACCTCTCTTCAGTTTGTCCAACTGATCCAAAAACTCTTCAGCCTTATCTCTCGCACCTCTAAACTGGGGCGGCTTCAGACCCATGAACCGCTCAAACTCATAGTCTATCCCAACAGTCTCAGGGTCCACTGGAGGCTGTCCCCTAATCCCGCCTGCATCGCCAGTGCCGACAGCAACACCTGCAGCACCACCGCTAACGGCGCCCCTGACGCCACCAGCCACAGCACCGTCGCCAGTGCCGCCACCGGTGCCACCTCTAGTGCCGTCCTCGGTGCCATCTACCGTATCGCCACCAACCCTAGCATCAGGGCTCACACCCCCTGGCGTCTCCGGCTGTCTCTGAGAATTAACTATATTTGTCAACAGCACCGTGATGTTTGCCAAGGAGTCAATAATCAGCTGGTCCCTATCCCTCGCCGGAGTACTACCATCAAAGTCAACTCCACTGCGACCCGAACCACGGCCCCGGCCTCTACCTCGGCCTCGGCCACGTCGTTCGCCACGACCTCGTCCACGGCCTCTGACCGTGTTACCGCTGGTAGGTGAGGGCTGAGGAGCCTGATCACCCCCTAAAGAATCTGTCTGTCTGGATGCTGTCCGAGAACGAGGAGGCATCGTCCCTGTCATCGAACTGATAGGTCAATAAGAGTAGCAATAGAATCTGAAAGCAAAAGATCAAATGATACTAGACTCTAACACCCTTAGCAGAAGCTAGATCAATAATGTGCCATGGCTCACACCACGATCTAAAACCCAGCTAAGAATGGCTCTGTGGGACTCAAGGAAACAAGACCTTAGACAAGGCTAGAGAATTGAATAGAATCAAAAGACACAAGCCTAACTCAAGAGTAACCTGGCTCTGATACCAATCTGTCACGACCCAAAATCTGATATGTCATGACCGGCACTAATCCTAGGCCCAACGGCCCCACAATGGACTAGTAAGCCTCTTCTCTAGCTTGATTTGAATAAATTAATATTATTGGCAAGATGTAGAACATGAATAAAATACCAATCCTTCTTCTAATATGATAATTCAATATTCCAAATACAGCAGTTGTACACAATGAGAATATCTATCACACTGCTGTCAAAAATACATACTCGATCCCGAATCTCGGGCCCTTGGCACAATTATGCGCCAACAAAATAAAAGACAAAACATCAGACTCTACAATACGTATGTCTCCACAGAGCATCCTATATCATATCAGGGATCAAAAGAGGGTCTGACATCATACCAGAAAATCTGCTGGACCAATACTCAAAAGGAGAATTCCCTGAAAATGTTTTTAATAAAAAGAGGGTGAGTCTTGTGGACTCGCGAGTATAAGGTATGTCATGCCCACTAGGAGAGTATTCAATAAAATGCTAAGATGATAATCATGCATGCAATAAAATAATAACAATATAAACAGTAGTAACATGTACCATAAGTTTAAATAGTTTGAGGTTTCAAAGAAAAGCATAGTGTAGGAAAAATAGGTGCCTAAAGACAACCCCCATAAGTTGTTCCCTAACCACCTAAATCTCCTATACCTTTATATGAGATGTATGCACTGATTTGAGGACACACTAGTAGAAACTAGCCTAACGCCTATATACACATGCACACAGGAATATATATCATCACATACATCATCAACACACAATATCATCATAAAGGCCCACGTGATAGTAGTGTTAAAACATACTATCCGTGTCTCTCATGGCCTTGGCATGCCAAGCCTCACAGTACCATGATCTTTTCCTGCTGTGAGTCACCAGGGAATCTACTAGATAGTCCTCTAATGATAATGCCAATGATACCCTAATTTATGCACAAGTCATAATCATTTATTCTTTCATGTGGTATTTAAAATACACCATTCATGCAACATTTCATATTCTCAAATCAAGAAATCAATTAGGGTATATTTCAGCTTATGTCTCTCCCAGTAGGATGAAAATATTTCATGCAAGTTCGAAGCATTTAAGAGTAGTTTTTTTTTTTTACGATTTGTATATAAAAATCATATACAAGTTATGCATTTAAAATCAGTACAAGTTATAACATTTATGCATGAAACAATATATATATGTGCAGAATATAAAGTAAACATAACATATCCTGTCTACTCGCCTGGGAAACGATGACTCAAGTCCGAGTCTGGGGAGAAGATCGAACAAAGTCCTGAGAGTCTGATCCTACAATAAATGGAATGGAGTTGTCACATTTAGGTAACAAGAGTAACGACGAAATGAATTTACTAAAAACCCTAACCATTACCTAACACTCTGAATAGATTATTTATACCTTTGCCCGCGCAATATTCAAATCTGGCGTCATGGAATTCGTCGAGATAAGCCATCGACTACGTCATCATGCCTCGCCTTGCATGCTACGCGTAGGTGTATAATGGAGCTACACACCCACTTATAGGCTGCAATTTCGTAATATATATATATATATTTACCCATAAACTAATTTTCTTTTAATATAGATAATATATTTTTATTTAAATTCCTTCTTTATCAAAAGTACATATATACTTATATTTATAATTAAATTGATAAATTTTCTTAAAAACTTAATAATTAATTAATAATTTAAAAAAAATTATTTAAAAGGAATAAATTGGAATTGCAATATTCTAGCCTCAGAATAAAAGGAATCCATCAGAAATCAGGATTCGAAATAATCCCACGTCATCATCATAGGCTAGCCTAGAACGCACTCGGGGTCAGTCTTACTCGGCCTCGAGTCATCTAATAGGGCTTCGTCCTTAGGACTCCGATCAACAAAATGACTCGCCAATCATATCGCCAATTCTAGGAGCCTAATGAGAACCCAAATTAGACTAATCTCGATATCCTAAGTAAGATCAACCTAACCAAGTCATCCTAGGTCCACGGACAAGCGACAAGGGAGAACAAGCCGAGTGGGCCAGCCCAAGGGCTGCCACGACTAGGTCAGTCATGCCCAACACATTGGGCCATCCTAAAACCCAATCGGGCCCCGCCATCCTAGGCTAACACCTAACCCGACATGCCCAACCCCAAAAGCCCTCATTTCCTTTTTTACTTATATTTTATTTATTTTTATTTTATTTCCTTTTTATTCTTTTTCTTTTCTTTTCTTTTCTTTTTTTCTTTTCTTCTTTTCTTTTTCTTTTCTTTCTTCTTTTTCTTTTCTTTTCCTTTTTCCTTTCTTTTTCTTCTTTCCCAGCAACTCGCCTGCCACCGCCGACGACCACCGCCGGCCGGCCAAAAATGGCCGATCTATATACCATTGCGAAGCCCTCGCCATGCTTAATAACATACCTTAAAATAGAACCCATTGGACGGTCAGATCTTAGTAGATCTGAGAGTTTATTTTCGGCCAAAAATAGGGACGAATCTGGCCGTTGCCGTTCGTCGGCCGTCGGCCATTTTTCCGACAATCAGAAGGTATCTCGAGGTGCGTAGCACCAAGGAAAGCAACATATCAGAAAATGGGAGAGATCGGACGGTTAGATCGTTATAGATCTAAAGTCAAACTCTCGGCCAAAATGGGACAAAACACTGCCAACGTCGCCGGCCACCGTGGCCGGCGATTTCCGGCGATCTAAGACCGCCATCCAACACCCTCAAACCAACCGACCATCATATCCAAAAATCATCAAAATCCAACGGTTGGATCTTCGTAGATCTAACCTCAACCGTTCGGCCAAAAAGGCCCCATCGCGTCTCAAGCCTTATCTCACGAAAACCAGAAGAAAAACAGAGATGATGGAGCTAAAGCACTTACCTCTTGGTAGATCGGGGACGCTTTAACGGTGAAATCGAAGTCGGATTGAAGATCGGACGGCCGGATTTCTCAGAATCGACGAAAAATCGAGAAGGGAAATGAGAGAAATAAGAGAGAGAGAGAGAGAGATTTTAGGTTCTGTTGGGGGGGGGGCTGCCGAGCGCCTCCCCCTTTTCTTTTTATATTTTTTTCGTTTTTTTTTTTATTATTAATAATTCTTTTAATTAATTTTAATTAATTAATTTTTTTTTTTTTTTTTTTTTTGGAAATCTTTACAGTTTGCCACGGACTCCACTGGAGTGGCTGGTGCAGGTGGAGATATAGGGGTATGAACAGGTGCAGGCTCAAGGGTGGGTCTAGGAACTGGAGTAGGGATCGCCCAGTTGCCTCGAGCATGGGTCGGTGGCCTTTCTTGTCGTTCATTCATTTCTTGCATGCCAAATAACCTTTTAGTGTTCCATCTTAACTTAGGCTTACTAGACCATTAGATACAATTCTAACTCTACCCAAACCTAGGTGTACAGAGACTCCTCCCACTTCCTAACTTATGCTCTGATACCAAAATTGTAAGGAACCACTCTCGAATATTCCCGCTAGCATAAGATATTCGAAAGGAGGTCATCACAGAGATGATATAGAATAAACCATAAATTAATAGACATCTCATTTCATTACTAGCAGCGGAAACTAAATTAAGGTTCAGTTACATTCTCAATATCTCATGAGTTTGGGCACGAAGGCCATACAAATAAATAAGAGGTTCTATTGTTAACTAAAAAAATAAAAATCATTTTATCTCAAGCCTCACCTAAACACCAATCACGATCTTCAAGTTAGGACGCGTCTCCGTATACCACTATCCCTGAGCCTTAGTCCCACTGGATTTGCCCCCGAAAACAGTCTTCCCTTTACTTGGAATGGCAAAGAAGATCAAATGAGCCACAAGGCTCAGCAAGTTCGAGAATCATTGAATAGCGAACAGGAATCAAGAATATGGTGACACCAAAAAGAATAATTAAGAACTCGACAACTTTATACAAGATTCAAAATTTATGACTTTATAAATTTTAATTTAAATGCATCATGTCACTATATATTATTATGCAAATGTGCATATAAAATTAAGTGTCAAAATCAAATCTTGTAGGCTCGCAAGCCATCAATTCACATATGCCGAAGTGCATTCATGTAAATAAAAATTCACAAATAATATGGAGCCAACCTGTAGGGCTATAGCCACCTCGTCCCGCACCAGGTGCTCTAGGGTACCATTTCCTTTCGTGCAAAATAATAGGTGCGTAAAGATAAATAATACAAAATATCATAACATGCACATACTGAACGTGTACGAAACATATCATGCATTCCTTTCCACATATATAGATATTACGGAATTTCATCGCACAAATTTTTTCCATGCTTATACAAATGATTTCTGCCCATCTCACAATACTGAATAGCTTTTCACTCATATCAAATATGTACATGCTAAACGTGTACGTAACATATCATGCATTCATTTCCACATATATATAGATATTACGGAATTTCATCACACAAATTTTTTCCATGCTTCTACAAATAATTTTTGCTCATCCCACAATACTGGATAGCTTTTCACTCACATCAAATATGTACATGCTAAACATGTACGGAACATATCATGCATTCTTTTCCACACATATATAGATATTACAGAATTTCATCGCACAAATTTTTTCCATGCTTATACAAATGATTTATGCCCATCCCACAATACTGGGTAGCTTTTCACTCACATCAAATATGTACATGCTACAGTAATTTATTCAAGAACTTATTAAATCAATTACTAAAATTTATAATTCGTTGGGTGCGTAACAAGTATTTATATATATATATATGTGTATATATTTATACATGTACTTTAAGTTATTAAAATTTAGGACATCACCTACTATATAATATATTTTTTATTATAAATATATATATAAATATATATAAACATGTGGGTAAGGATAAGGTGTAACGCAGGGGCGTTCAAATGGACTTTTGAATATATATATATATATATATATGTGTGTGTGTGTGTGTGTGTGTGGGTTTCCAACTATGTACAGGGGCAGGGGCTGGGCATGCGTACTATGCTTATGTGTATATATATATATATATATATATATAGGTGCTTTCAAATATGAACAGGGGCTGGGCCTGCGAACTGGGTGTGTGCGTATGTATATATATATATGTGTGTGAAGATATACAAGTAAATATTATTAAAGAAAAATAAGAAGAGACTTTTGTATCAGAAATTTTCCTTTACAATGAGAGGGAATTATTCTATTTTTGAACATAATATAAGCTGAGATCATATTTTTCCCTCGGGTTTTAATGCACTCACTTTCTCTCTCTACTAGTGCGCATATATATATATATATATACAAGTGGGTTTGACACATTTTTAAGGGTTGTTAGCATATAGAAGAGAGAAAGCTTCCACAACCCCTTTGCTAAGCATTTATATACGTATATATATATAAGTGTATATGGAAGTGGGTTAGCTGGAACAACAATGAGACTGTTATATACATTTACATATATATATATGGGTGGGTCATGTAGAACAGGGGCATGCGAATGAAGTGAATATATATATATATATATATATACTTATAAATGGGTCACGTTTGCTCACTAGTTCAAGGCAACCGAACATAGTGCATACATAAATGGGTTAGTGAGTGTAGCTACATATATATATATATATATATATATACTAATTCATGAACAGAGAGCCGCGAAATTAAATAAAACTTCACTGTAATTAGGAAGAAAGTGCCATTCACAGGAAAATGATGGGGTGAAGCGAGTCCCCGTTGTGCATTCAATAAGACTGTCTGTATGTATAGATTTATATATATATAATATATATATATATATAAAGCTTCCTTATACGATAGAACAGAGCAGACAAATACACACACACACACACACATATATATATATATATAGACTCACAATCGAGGGGCCTAAGGAAACTTGCCTTAGGAGCTGTCCCAACAGGGAAGAAACAGCTAGACTCTTCCACTAAGCTCAGGTCGCAACAGAAAAATGGGTGGAGAAGAAGAAGGAGATAAAAGCCGAAGAAACACACGGAGAAGAAGGAGGTTATGAAGCGGCTGAGAAACAAAAGTGATGGCCAATGGAACAGGAGACAGAATAAAGCACCAAATCATTCAAATGGAACAAAATCAGTATACAGGGAGAACAGAGAATCAAAAGGGAGAGAGAATTGCAGGCGCCTGCTGCTTTCCATTTTTATTTTGTTTTTGATTTTTTTTATTCACATAAAAAAATTTAATATCCTATTACCTTTGGGCCTAGGCCCAAACCAGAATTTACATTGCCCCACTTGATAGAGCCATGAACTCATTAACTAATTTAATT
This sequence comes from Diospyros kaki, assembly GCA_036245055.1. Lineage (NCBI taxonomy): Eukaryota > Viridiplantae > Streptophyta > Magnoliopsida > Ericales > Ebenaceae > Diospyros > Diospyros kaki. The sequence continues at coordinate 42,409,457 of BSEG01000016.1, forward strand.
GTGGGCTATTACATTATTTTTAAATTTCTTAAAAATTTAGACCCATATACTTATTTTCTAATCACATGAACCATAAAATAAAATTGTACAATCTAAAACTATCTCTACGCCCTCAAAGAAATTTACTATTAAATATTAAAATACTTAAACCCATATTTAAAATATCATTAAACTAATGGTAAGTGTTAAAACATCTAGACCCACTTTAGGGATGTTACAACACATATAATGAAGAAAAAACTAGGTTGTAGGTTATATCAAAAAAGGAAGACTTATGTGATTCTGGAAAAAAAAAAATTAAAGGAACTGTCATAAAATGACAGTTTCGTCAAGGAGAACAAGAAGAAAGGATTAGAAAAATCTACAAGAAAATGGCAACAATGCATAGAGTTTATTTTGGAAAACTCAAATCAACAGAAGCTAATAGTGGAAAGTACAATTTCAGGAGCATTTCTGCCCTTAGCTTGAGAAACTCAGATCAGAGATTCAGCTAGCAAGAAGCCAGTGAGACAACTTTGCCCCTATAAAAAAAAGTAAGGCAACCTGAACTTTTGGACTTTGCATCAGCACGAAGGATGCAAAAACCAATGACATGCAGCTAGAGGCTATGATAAGTCCTCGAGAAGCATGCAACAAAATTTATTGTTTATATAATTATTTTTACTCCCAACATTATGTAAAGTTTTTTATCAAGTTTTCTTTGCTCCTCTCTCTCTCATCCACTCACCTCATAAATGTGTTTATTGGTCTTCTATTCGCATGTCCAATGCATTTAATCACGTTTTCAATTGGTGCCACTCTTACCATATTATAAATAATCTCATTTTTTATTTTGTCCTTATTATATAATTGGTGCATCCACCATAACACTATCATCACAATTGAATTCATATTTTACACATATTAATACTTTTCTGCCCAATATTTTGAACTATATAACAATTATGGTTGTATAGTTGTCTAATAAAGATTCCCTTTTATCTTTGAGGGATTTTAAAATCACATAAGAATTAAGATGTTGGGCACTTCACTTTAACCACTTGCCTTGATCCTATAAGTAACATCCTTTATAATCTCCCATCCTCCAAGTAAATGTGTTTTCCTTTCTATTTCTTTTCTTTCCACAACATAGCATAATTCCACACGATACTATAATTTATGAGGAACCTCAAAAGTTAAGGACAAAACTATTCACTTTGGATGCCTGAAAGCTAATGGACACAATATTCTTGAGAAAGTGATATAAATTATGTTTCAAGATTGATTGAACTTGCTCCACAAATCTTAGGAGGATGCTTGCACTTTATCTAGCAACTGCAAGCATGTCACTTAGTTTAGATTGGAGATGTTCAATACATGTCAAGCTTGCAACATATGGTCTCATTAAATAAACAAGATATTCAGATGCATTAAGATAATAATACAAAACGCAACTCTAGTCTCCAAAACTAAGTAAACAACATACCTGATGCCAACAATATCACGAAACTCTTTCTCCATGCTTTGAAGCATATAATTATGAAAATCATATGTGAATGGTAGTTGACGAGTCTGCAAAAATAAGACCAAAGACAAAATACCAAAAAGACAAATAGAAAGAAAGAAATATTCACCTATAAGATCAAAATCATAGCCCACACTATGATCTCATGATTAAAAAACACTCTATGCTGTGAACTTATGTTGAAGAAACATGTACATGAGATGTGATTCTACGGCTAGTACAGAAATGATAGAGTATTTTGCATTTGGTAAGCCCAATAAATTTGTCCACAGTGAAAGGTACAGGTAGGAAAGATCCAATTCAATGTGATGTGGAGCACATATAGAAATGAAGCCTAGGCGCAAAGCCATGTAGTCAACTCTGTTTATAGAACTCCAAAACTAGCGACTGAAACAAAGTTGTATACTAAAATAGCTTCAGATTGAACTCTAAAATCAATCAGGAAATGGCCAAACCACTAAAGCAACGTTATCATCAAAAGGAAAACCAACGCATAGTGCATTTAGTGAGAAACCACGCCACACAAATCTTTGGACCTACCGATTGTGTCTATGACAATTTTTTTTAATAATTTAAGAATGTGAAGAGTAAACTAGCATGAAACTAAACTCTAGTGAAACAATTTCAATGTTAGCTCAGGGCGGATGATATAAAATCTTAAAGTATCAAGCATGAAAAAATACAGGTCTAAGTATTACAAAAGCAAATTGTACCAACAATCTTGATGTACTAGTGCAACGTCAATACTCCATGTCATGGACTGTCATCTCATTCGATAAAATTTTATTGTTTTCAAATATAGAAGAATGAGAGTGATCTACTGAACTCTGCATAAATAACAGAGCCCAACTACTGAAGAGATGAAAGGACAAAATGGCCAACATGGAATACCATTCACTCAACAAATAGCCTCTCAATGTAAAAAACAATTGACCTTGATGGAACCATATAGATTCAAAATCTGAAAGTACATGCTGATTGTAATATGAAGCAAGGTAGCATATTTTGCTGACCAATACAACAACAATCACAAACCTTAAATCTCACTATTTTGCTGACCAATCTGGAAAAACAAAACTTCAGGCCTTTTATTCTATTTTTTACTTAGTAGAGTTGAAGACTTGGAAAAGATATCCCCTAGGCTAAACTTCATGATCATAGAACCTCCATATTGAAATTCTATAATTCCCAGAAAATTGGATAATGGTTACAAAACAGCAAATCTGGAACAAATACCTACATCATTCTGGGGTTCAATTCAAGAGGCTAAATTTGAAATTCAAATGGGAGTGCAAAACAAATCTTTAAAAGCTATGATGATTTTATGCAGTTTTCTTGGGTATAATAGTCTAGTATTTTGTTTACTTCAATCATTTATCTTCTATGTCTGATCATCTGAACCATTTGTGACCATTAATGTAGACTATGCTTATTTTTTCCTTTGTCGATAATATGATAATATTCTGCAACTACAACTTCTTTTGTGCTTCACAATTTGTACTGAGCAAAAGCAACTCGAGGGATGTGAAGGATTTGAGTTGCACTTCTGTCTATTTTTCAGGATATTGAAGTGCAAAAAATCCAGTTTCCAGTGAAACACATGAATTACAAAATATCAAAGTAGCATTTTAGCATCATCAGAGATACAAGATTCTGAAAGGTGCATTACCAGCCAAACAAGAACTTTATGCTGGCTCTAAGGATGGGAAGTTTGGTGAAAAATGAAAGTAGATAATCGGCCTCCTTCTTATACTGTCGGAGGCAGCTTATGGGGATCCTAGATTATAACATTAGAATAGCACCACAAGAGGTTCCTAATTAGAGAATCCATCTAAACAAACTGTTAGAACTGTAAATAATACTTCAGAAGAAAAAATCTTGACATTACCCTCAACAAAACCTTTTGCAACTTGTAATTCCTGCAAGGCCATTGACTTTGCTTGATTTTCCCATGCTTTCCAGTTATAGATCTGAATGAACAATGAGAAAATTCTTAATTCTCTCTTAAGAAGTTTTATTCTATATGAAAAATGACAATATATTGTTAATCAAAATTATTTACTTTGATCATAGCAAGGGCAACAACAACAAAGCTATAAGATACATGGGTAACACCGAGAAAAAACAAGAATCGGTGAAGCTGCTCAAGACTTTCGTATGAAGTAAAAGATTCATGGCCCTGGACAAATAGTAAAGATTGAAGCTGCTATGTGAAACTAGTAATACATGATAAATGAATTCTTTAGCCCAAGATGCAATTAATTTGTAATTTCATTAAAAACTATCAATAACCTTCTTAGAAATTAAGGAGGAAGAATAATAGGAAAAGAATTGGTTGCCAAAACATTTTGGGTGCTTCCATGAAAAGAAGTGGTCCTACACTCCTACTATTGCAAAATAGGGAAAATTCATGTGCTTTGTCGTCTGGGTTGTTTATCAGCTATAATGTTCCTAATTTTACTTGCATTAATAAAATTATATCATCTTTCAAACTTTGTCTTTACAGCCATTGATTATTCCCACTAAATTTATTCATCCATGGCAAAGAGTTGCCTATATTTCTTTTGCCTCCTGGAACAATTAGGACAAAACATTAGCTTTTAGAGTTTTTAACTACAAAACATTTTAGAGTGTTTAATTGCAAAATATGCATCGTAACACTAAAGAAAACATCAACACACTTCAAAGAATTTGAATTTGGAAAAATACAAAAGAGCCAAAGCCTATCATGTAATAATTGCCAATAATATTTTCATATAACCTGAACACTAACACCATTATATTTATATATCAATTTCATGTGTTTACATTATTTTATCTTTTTAATGTTAGTAATTACAAATAATGTATTGATATAACCTGACACTGACACTATTATACTTATATCTCAATTTTAGAACCAACGATTAGATCAGTTAACCACATTGGCCAACCCAGTGATCCATTACACCACCTGGTTCGATGATTGCTCCAGTTTTAATAACAATCCTCCAGACATAATATAATCTAATATCTTGCTCTACAATTTAGCACTATTTACGACAAAATGTACATATTTAAATGTCCTAGCACTATAGTAACAGAGTTAGATTGCTACCCTAGACCCAGAAAAGCTATTAACCATGGTAATATAATGAAGATGGTAAATTGAATAAGGCAGGGTAGTCAAAATAATTTGAAATAAGGTCATTTGAAATAAACAGGCAAAAAACTACCTCAAGACAGAAGTTGCTCTACATGTTGTTCAATTGTGTGACGCATCGGCCCTACTATTGGGTGCCACTGTAACCTATGGTTACAACCTCGACATGTCTCGAAGGACGGCTATCCTCTACCAACATAAATATTAAAATAATATTGGGCGCCCTGGGTGGGGTTCAGGCTTTGCCACATTCGATTATCGAAAAATTCGAGTTTAAAATGTATAAGCAGCGGATACCCACTCGACTCTCAAATTCAATTAGGTCCTTAAAATATAAATCCAATTTCAAATCAAACAAATAAATACCAACATGGCCAATACAATACTCCAATGGTCAAGCATAACTAGATCACACTCACTGAGTTACTCATAGTGAGAACCTTAACTTGGTTTAGACCAAATTTTATTTAATTCATTGTCATCTCCCATAGTCAAATATAAAACATATAAATTACATAAACAACACAAGACACGACCTATATTCTCATTGCTCGCAATCACTATTGACCAGCGACCCTTCCACCAGTACCGCTTTCATTTTCTTAAATCTCGAGTTATCTGTTAGGTTAGTGGGAATGAAGGGGGTGAGTCCGGAGACTCAGTAAATGTAATATGCAATGTAGAAAGTTAATAAGCATGACATCATAGATAAAAATGAAGTGCATCGTGCATGCAAGCTCGTCCATCACACTTATCCCAGGCTCTAGGTGGCCTCTAGTGGTTTCATCCATGATCCTGTCCTAGGACTCTCATGGTCAACAATCCACTGCCCCATGCCTAGGCACTTCCTCAATATCTTATGCAACCCATGACAAAAGAAATTTACACACGGAGTATATTAAACCCTTACCTTAATTTGTTTGGTGATTAACTCTATATGTTGCACAAACTGGTAACGTACCCACAACAGCCTTATCACAATTATGCATAAGACTAAGTAATTTATTGACTAATTCGATAATTAAATTTACTAATTTAACTAATTCCAAATATTATCTACTAATTTAATTTAACTAACTAATTAATTAATTAAAACAAATTAATTACTTTAATTAACTTAATAAATTAACTAATTAATTAAAATAAACTAATTAATCTAAACATTTACCTCACTGTCGATTTCTCCCTTCAAACGTCTCTATTTCCTTTCACAAATTGCTGCCAAGCATACTCCTATTCTCTTCCTATTTATAGTTCCATTTGCCCCTAGATTTCACTTGGAAACCATGGATTTATCCCACTGTTTTACAGCCAATTAATGCCTCGGTTTTGCCTCAACTACGTGGCATAATTTAGCAAAAATTGAAGCTAAATTGAGGGTAAAACGGACGAGTGGTGAGGAAGCACCAGTGCCCGCCACGTGGTGCGGTTGGGCTGTGCAAGGCCAGCAGCTGGCCTCCCCAAAACGAGGCCGTTTTGGGGCGCCTTGGTTGACTAAAATCAGTTTTTTTATCCCTCCTAACATGCATGCCTCCCCTGTAAATCGAATCTGTGTCTCTTGCGTGGCCACTCTCACGCCGGACCGCCCGCGCTGGCACTTGCCTTCAACCAATATATGCCTTTCATTCTATTTAAGCAATCTTCCAGACTTCTTTCTGGAATTACACTAGGGCCCAGAACTTTCGAAAATCACACACACCCCTACACCTCGTTTCCTCTTATTACACTTATACCCCAAATATTCTAAAAAATCCACCAATTTAATTTTATCATTATTTCCATAAATATTCTTAAATAATTTAATTAATTATCTTAATTTTTCATTTCCTCAAAATATCATAAATAAATATTTTCTCTAAAATCTCCAAATATTCTAAAATATCCTCAAATACCAAAATTAATTACTTGTCTGCAAATTTCGAAATGTTTCAAGTTACTCGCGAAAAACTGAATAATTTAGATAATTTGAACTTAAAATTGTAATTTGACTTAGATAAACGGGCTTCCTTATGTCAGTTTGTAAACATGGAAAAATTTGGCTGCTCAAGGTTGATGATTTAACACATATTTAGGCCACAAAAAAAATGATCCATTGACCCATCAGTAATGATAACAGTCCAAAAAAGCATAAGTTCTGTCCAAAAAGGATCAACCAAAAAATCAAACGAAAAAGGAATGAGGAATCAAAAACAGAAAACTAAATAAACTCATTTCAAAACACAAATGCCTGACCTTCCTTGATCTTTTCTAAAGCAGCAAGAAGAGCCATCCTCTTAGTCCTATCCAACCACTATTACACAAAGGAATGCAAAGAGAGATTAAAACAAAATAGTAATGCTATACACAAAAAAACAACAAATTGTAGAGAAATAGAGGCTCAGACTCATTTTTTTAGAATTTTGTTGAGCTTGGACTTAGGCTTGAATTCAAAATTAAGGCTTGAGCTCATTTGTTTAGAATTTTGCAAGGCTTGGGCTCATTTATATTAATGAGCTTCAAATGAGCCTTTTCATGAACTCTAATTCAAAATTGATTTTAACCTCAATTTCAAGCTCGTAGAATATATAAATTATTATACTTTAATATATATTTAAATTTTGAATAATTTAAATAATATGAAAAAAATAATCCTCAATTGTTTAAACACAAATTATTTTGTTATGAGCCTACAATCAAGCACCTAAATGAGCTTGTTTACAGCCCAACCAAAGTCAATCACCTTAAAATCAAGTTGGACTCATTTACCTATTGAGCTTAAAAACCTAACTCAAACTTGTTTATTTAACAAAATATTGAATTTGAATGACTTGAATTGATCTCCTCATGAATGACCCTGTTCATTCACAGCCCTCTTTTAAGACACCGAGGGACGGTCAATTTTGTACACAACCTTATTCGTTTTTACTACATAGCTCATTTATACAACTCCAACCCTTGATTTTCAGGCAGGAGCAACTCCATGATATTTAGCTACCAGCACTACAACAAAAACAAACATTAACGACTAAAAATTAGTGGCGATATTAATTTTGGTTATTAATGTAGTACTATTAACAACTAAATATAAATCTTGTTGTTATAAGATAACTTTTAATGACAGGTAAAATAAGTCGTCGTTAATATATTATTTTTCCGTCATTAATGACTAAAATTTTTACTTCGAACCATAAAATAATAATAAAAATTATTAAAATTTAAGTAACACTTATATAAGCAATTCTTAATATAATTATATTTTTCTATAAATGCACAAATATAATTATCAAACTATGATAATTGGGCATTAGTTATTTATTAATAATATAATATATTTAAAAAATATGAACATATTAAAAAGAATATAATTTATCAAACTAATTTATTATAATTATTAGATTTATTTATAATATAATTATATTTTTAAATAAATATTAATTTTATGTAATAATTTAAATTATTTTATCAATTATTATAATCTTAAATTATTTTATTTTTATCAATTAAATAATTATTAATATTAATTTCATAAATTATTTTATTTTTTATTAATTAACAAATAAATGTTTAAAAAAATAAAAAATAAATAAAACTAAAGGCGTCCTCGCCTCTTTCCCCTCAATTCCTAAATCCCTCCCAAATCCTGTAATTTCCAAATCCCTCCCAAATCCCCTAATTCCCAAACCTCCTTGCTGAATCCCGACCATCTCTCATCCAACACCTCAACGCCATCACCACCTCCAACTCCATCACCGCCTCCTCGCCGCTGTCTCTCATCCATCGCCTCCAGCTCTATCACTGCCTCGGTATGTTACTTCGTTTATGTTCTGCATATATATACATATATATACAACAAACTTTGTTCGCGACCATCCACCTCCTAGAACATTGCCCCATCTCTCCGCGTCGTCTCCACTATAGCTAAAGGGCGTTTGTAGGTTGTGTCATTTAATTGAAGTTCAGTATGTTTTCCAACAAATAAATGAATAAACAAAGTAGAAAGTGCAGTAGGGGGGAGTACGGGGTCACTGGGATGTGTGTGTGTGTGTTATGTGTGTGTGTGTTCTGTGTATAAATATGTGTGTGTGTGTCTATGTATATAAATATGGAGGCCAACTGCAATGGGAGAGGGGAGAGAGAGAGAGGGGGGGGGAGGGGCGGTGATGGCCTTCTGCAATGTTCATGTCTTTTGTCTTCATTCAATCTTTGTTTGATGTTCTTTTCCAGTTTTGTACTAATGGAGAATAGAATATAACTGGGACATATATATATATATATAGTTATCCTAATTAAATCTATACACCAAAGTTGCTTTCTTCTCTTCGTTGATCATGTTAAACTAGAGATTTAATTAATTGTATCCTAATGTAACCGTCAAAAGTGATATCAACGTTTAAACTTAGGGGACTAATTAATATATATTTAAAACCTTGGCATGCAAATATATTAAATTATGTTGTAGTTTCATAGTGTTTAATTGAATCTCACTTTTTCAACAACCCACATCTTCATTAATAAACATTACCATAAAATGTACGTAATTTTTGAATCTCACGTGGAGATAAGTCTGAATTAATAGTTAATTATATATGTATGGCAATTAGTTTATGGAGCTGCCAAGCTTTTGATATTTCTCTCATCCATATCCATAAGGTAGCTACAACCAATTAAAAGGGCATTACAAAGAACTGATACTGAAATACAAAAAGGGAAAGCCTGATTAAGGTAAGAAGTTGCCGATGGTTAAATGCTGCACATCACATGTTGGTGTATGTTATTTATCTTGCATGTGTTGCTTGCTTATGCAAATGTTATGACCAAAGTATGTTTCCACCTACAGTCACGTGAGACCAAATTTTGCAGGAGGTTGTATTCCCTAGCAGGGCTTTGACTAAGGTAGTCATTTTGGGCCATGGTCTAGCCACCATATTTGTAAAATGGCTTGTTAATCTGTCTTGCATTCATTGACATGTGAGCATGTTGCTTGCTTGTGTAGCACATGCTTATATTTCTTACTGGGCATCACAGATCATATGGTATTTTTACCACACCACTGTCCAGGAGTGGAACAGAGGCAACACTGACTGAACTAGAGACTTGGTCTTTTTGTTGAACATGTGGCCTACTATGCTTGTCTTCATGAATAAGAACATGTATATAGAGGTTTTGCAAAGAACACTGTTGTAAGTTTGAATGAGAAGGATTTTATTATTATTATTATTATTATTATTATTATTATTATTATTTTTATTTTTATTTTTATTTTTTTGGGGGAAATCGTACAAGCTTAACATTACATCCCCTATTGTAGTTATTGTGGGATATCTCCTTTGAAGTTTTGTATATGTTGGTATGTTAATTGTGGACAAGAGTCATCCACTCGATGTATATAATAAGAAAATTTTCTAGCGCACTTTTGAGGACATATGGATTCTTATCTATTGTCTGGATAAAGGAGGATTGCGTTAGGTAACCAACAAGAAGCTTAAAACTTGTAGAAATTCATGTAGTCGACCTCACATAATGGGATGAAGGCTTGGTATGTTATATGCTGGGGGCACTTGATGGTTCCCCTGTAGTTTCTTGTAGAAGGGCTGCAGGAGTGGTTGGGGTTTAACAGAACCCACTTTGTATGATATTATCATTTAATGCCATTAATTTATACATGGTATGATATTTGCCTTACCTTATGGATGTTCCATCATAAAGACAATTATTAAGTGCATGTTGCCTTCCCCGTTCCGCTTTAGACACAGTATAATTGTCCTTATTGTAACAATCATCCATTGAAATAATTGGTGAGCTAGAATTTATGTAACTGACCCCACATAGTGTGATTAAGGCTTGTTATGTTGTTGTAATATTCATCCATTATAATGACAATTATTAACTATTTGCTTCTTCCTTATTAGGCAAGCATTGCTAATTGCTTCTTCCCTATTAGATTTGGCTCTTCCTTATTAGGCAAGCATTGCTAATTGCTTCTTCCCTATTAGATTTGGCTCTTGTTTGAGGAGCATGGGGAGATAGTTGAGGTTGTTCTGCTCAAAGATAAGAGAACTGGACAACAACAAGGTATGTGGAAATTTTCTCCTACAAGCTGCTTGTTTCCAGATAAATGGCATACAGGGATACCTCAGTATTGTTAATCCATCTCCAGATATAGGATATCCTTACTGTTTGTCTAGGTCATCCTCTAAAGGGTTGGACTTATCAAGGGTAATTTAGGTGTAGAGTTGATATACTTTGTATAAGTTTGTTTGCCAAGTTGTGTGCTCGATTGACATCTGGCTAAACTTTAAGCCTCAATAACTTGTTCACTATCCTAGTTGTTTATTTCTTATTATTTGTTTGGTCATGGGGATTTTCTCATATTTGATTGGGGCAATTGTGGAATGCAAGCCTTTCCCCGTATAGTTGAAGGTTGAAGCTCAGAATAAGTGGATTTAATTAAGTCTGCTTTGAAGTTAATATTGTTCATAGGGGAGAAGGAATACCTTATTAATGTGGGTTTGGTTAGTAACATAGTTATGGTTCATAACTGCTAACTTACGCACTTACATGACAGATCATCTTTGTGGGTAATTTCTTCCCTTCCTCCATTTTACCATTTGCATACTTGTACATATTTTCATCCCTGCAACATGTCCATTATCTGCTACCACGAATGACTGCTACTGACATATTGGCATGTATTCTTATTCCTATACGTGACACCTACTTTTGCAGAATGCTCTTTTGTAAAATATGCAACACTAGAGGAAGCTGATCGAGATGTTAGAGCATTACACAATCAATATACTTTTCCTGGAGTGAGTTCCCTCATTGGAGGGCTAAGAACTTTGCTTTTGTTTTATCTCATTTATGTGGTCTTCCATTTTTTTTCTCTCCAGGGAGTGATGCCGATTAAAGTTCAATATGCTAATGGGGAACGTGAACGCCTTGGTAAGTCTCCAATCAAAAGATATTTTTCTTTTTCACTTTTTTCCTTTGCTAGTACTTGTACCAATTAATGTAATAATATACTAGCTAGTATGACTGCAATAAAATTCCTCAGCAAATGCAGTGCCATACATGAAGTGAGTTTCTTTGGAGCTTTGATAGGATGAATTGATTTTATATAGAACTAGCATGATGTTGGCAACTCAGTAGCCCTCTCATGTGAGCCATAGACATTCTTACTCCTAATTGAGAAACAACATCAATATGTGATAAGGGTTAAATAGTTTTACTTTTTGTAAAATTTAACCAATTTCACAAAATCTCCCTAATTTGTAAGAATTTTCAAGAAAGCTAAATATATAAATAACCGTCCAAATTGATCAAAACCAATGACACAAAAGACACAAAATTTTTACTCCTTAGGTAAGTCAAGATATGGGAATAGAGGCTCTTATACCTATCAGCACAAAGTTAGGAGATCTTAATATTGTTTTTTGAAGAATTGTGAATGTAATAGAGCAATTCTCACTTGCGTATTCCTAAAACTGAAGCTGGAAAAAGCCGCATGTAATACCATTAACACTTATTTATATAAAACAATAACTATATTGTGTATCTGATATTTATATGTAATGTCAGCTTGTGGTTGTAGAATGCATATTTAGCATGTCACATGGACATACGTGTTGAATACATTTACAACATCTATTTTGGAATGTTCATGCTTAATGGCTGTTGGATGTTTCCTCTACTTTCTTACAAAGGCTATTATATAGATGCTAGGGAAGCTAACATATGAGCAAATTTTGAGTCTTCATAGAGATAGAATGTATCAATCATGATTCATACATATATATATATCTATATAAAACCCAAAAAGCCTTTAAAACTTTAATATAGGATCTAATTTAGTGATTTCTAATGCTGTAAAAAAAAGAGAATTTTGAAATATCAGATCTGAATCCTTCCAATATGGATTCATGGATTGCTGGAAGGAGATTTTATGTTTGAAAGTTGATGCATGAAGAGAAAGTAACTTTTTGATTTGTGAGATTAGCCATGAATGCAAAAAATGATATATTTGCCATCTTTCAAATATTTTATGTTGGGTCATATGACAAATGATCTTATAGAAGATATGATCATGGATAAAGATAATTTACAAATTAGAATTCATATAGGTGGCCCCATTCCATAGAACTAAGGTTAGGTGGTTTTGTTAATCTACATCTTAATCTACCCTATATTTAAAGGTTTCTATGTTTTGGTACATTTTAGTGATTGTATGTTATGTAGTTTGCGATGGAGACGTTTTGGGCTTTGTTAATTCTATTTTTAACATTTTATAAAGAAAATATGAATACTTCTTTGACTCTAATTTCATGTTTTATTTTTATTTTATTTTTTGTAAGTCAACGAGACAACAAAACTCTAAAGTAAGCAACTGCTTTCTTGGAATACATGAACAGTTTTATGACTATATACAATGTTTTGTTGTATATTTTTGAATAGTATATATGATTGTTAAAATATTACTTTTAATTGAATATCTTTTTTGGTATACATTTTTGAATAGTATATATAATTGACAAAGTGTTATTCTTAATTGAATATATTTTTTGGTGTAATTTGTTGGCAATTAACACATATATATACTACTTTTGGTGTATAAATGTTAATGAAAAATGATTATTTTGGTGTTATTTGAATGACATGTTTAATTTTATGAGTTTTATTCTTATTTGATATGGATAATGAGATATATAGGTTTGGTGGTTTATATCAAAATATGATGGTTTTGTCATTGATGACTAGTAATTGTTTTCACATTATTTAAAAAAATAAAAAAATAAAAAAAAATATTTTTTAATGATAAGAATTATACCGTCACTAATTGTTCACATTATTAATGAGAGGAAATATTGTCGTTATTGATTTGTATTTTGATAATTAAAAAGTTATTTTTAACAACAGGAATCATACGGTCGCTAATTGTTTAGACTATTAACGACAGGAAATATTATCGTTATTAGGTTATAATTTGATAGTTAATAATTATTTTTAACGATGGGAATCATACGGCCGCTAATACAATTAACGACGGGTTTATCATTCCCGTCGTTAAAGACTTTTATCCTTAGAGGCAATAACAATGATCGACGATAGGAAAATTTTGGTAGTCACAATTTTTTAACGTTCGGAAATTAACTTTCAACGATTGATTTTTTCGTCGTTAAAACCCGTTTTTCTTGTAGTGTAGGTCTCACCCTCTCAAGATATGAATAAAGGTAAACAAAAAAAAAAACATAATTCTAAAGAGGAGTCCAAATTACAACCAAGCACAAGATTTCATTTCTTTTGGGATGCAAGCATCGATAGGACGGAAAGGAAGTGAGCGAAGATTAATGGTTTTTCCCCTAACCTTTTCAAACTGTTTGAACGAGGCATGGAAGAAGAATCCAAGAGCAACCATGATCGAGATAACTGTGGCAAAAGCCTATGTTGGGGTTTCAGCTAGCGATCAAACTTTCAGTGTTAATGATAGTAGGGATCATCAACTTTTGTAACATAGGGGAAAAGAATATGCATTTATTGAGAATGCATTGATTGAGATTGATGTCGTGGGTTTGGGAATGCAAAACCTAGCAGCACCTTTGCTCGACAGTTATTGATGATGGCCACTAACCCAACTAACCAGACATTAAGACGAAGGATGTAGATGGAGCTGTTACCAAATCGCTCAACATGGTGTCCCATTTGAACCAGCTACCTTCCACTCGCAGTTTTTAGTTTTAATTTTTAATTTATTTTCAATTTTATGTTTTAAATATCTATTTTAAGATTTTTAAAAATACGTTTTTTATAATTTTAAATAATTATTCTTTAAAATAAAAAACTAGAAAATGCGATTACTTTAAAATTTTGAAAAAAAAATTATAATATTTTATTTAATAAATTAAATTATTAAATTATAAAATTAACTATTTTTAATAAAATTCTACTATTAAAATAAAATAATAAATTTGATTATCTAAGCGATAATTTATATTAAATATTATTATACGTAATATGTATAATACACTTAATAATATACTATATGTTATCTTATGTTTTTAATTATAATATAGATATACTATAGTTTTAAAATTTTAAATAAATATATAATTTTAAATTCAAACTTTAAGAATAAATTTTTCCTTTTTTTTCCTTTTCTTTTTCTTCTTCTACTATCTTCGGCACCCTACATCTTTTTCATCGCTGGTGATCACCGCCGATTGGAGATTCACATGATTAGAGTTTACTATTAGAAATGTTAAGCCAAGGGGGTTAACATACACAAAAATGAGCTAGATTTAACGGCTGGATTTTCATAGATCGAATTTTTAATTTTCGATCAAAATTGAAAAACGCATTGTCAGTCGCCACCGATTACTGTGGCTGGTGGTTTTCGCGATTAAAGGCAACCACCCGACACCTTCATCCCCATCGATCAATATACCAAAAAATCAGCAACATTCAATGGCTGAATTTCCATAGATTTAAACTTAAACTTTTAATCAAACCCACACCCTTGTAAACACACTAGCAGTTGCTACTGGCCACCATGGCCGGTGATTTCCGACAATTAGATCTAACCACCCGACACCCTTATTCCTATCAACCAACATACCCAAAAATTAGTAAAAGAATGAAGAGAAGAGATGAGAGATGAGACAAAATCAGTGGGAAGTCAACGGCGGCTTGCGATGATGACAACAGTTGTGGGCGTGGTCCACGACCGAGCCTTGAGAAGGAAATGAAGAGAGGAGAAATGAGAGAGAGAGAGAGAGAGAGATCTGTGTGCGAGATTGGGGAGGGAGTGTTGTTTGCATTTTGGTGTTTTTGACATGTTTTGGTTGAAAACACTAGAAACAACGAAAAGGTTTTTTAGGGTTTTTTTATAATTTTTTTCTTGTTTTCGAAAATACATTTTTTAAAATAGTAAAGTAAACATGTTTTCAATATTTTGAAAAACTGAAAACTCAAAACGAGCTAAAAACAACGAAAATAATGTAGGCTACGATCTCTTTGTTGTTTTCAGGTTATTTTAGTTTTCAATTTTTTTAAAATAATGAAAATACATTTATTTTGTCATTTTCAAAAACAATAAAAAATTTTGTAAAGGAAACTCAAAATAACAAAATGATGTTTTGGTTGTTTTCAGTCAAAAAAATCTCTAAGGGTGTGTTTGATTGCATTACCTAGAATTTAATTCTAGGTAATATTGCCTAGAAAACAAAATTCATCCCACCCCCTTGGAAAATGAATTCCATGAAAAAAAGCTTTAAATGCTTGTACCTTATACATTTTTCCATAAAAAAGTTAAGAGTGTTTGATTATTTTCCATAGAAAATGTGTAATGATTATATATTTTCTATAGAAAATGTGTGCAATCAAACACACTCTAAGTTCAAAATATGGAAAACACAATCCATTTTTCATATTTTGACTCTAAAAAAGAAAAAAAGAAGGAAATAAAGAAAAAAATTATTTTTAAATTCTAAAAATAAATTTATATATTTATTTAAAATTTTAAAAATATAGTATATCTATGTTATAATTAAAAATTAAAAATATAGGATAACATATAGTATATTATTAGATATATTACACATATTATGTATAATAATATTTAATATAAATTATGACTCGATGTCAGTAATTTATTAATTAAATTTATTATTTTATTTTAATAATAAAATTTTATTAAAAAGAGTTAATTTTATCATTTAATGATTAAATTTATTGAATAAAATATCATAAAATATATATTTTTTAAATTTTAAAGTAAATGCATTTTTTAATTTTTTTTATTTTAAAAAATAGTTTTTTAAAATGATAAAAAAACACGTTTTTAGTTTTTTAAAAATAGACTATCAAAACAAAAAAAATAAAATAAATTTAAAATTAAAAATTAAAAATTAAAACGTAAAGAGAATGTAGTCTTAATTTTTAAAAAATTATTTTGGCTTACCTTTTTTTTAATAGTTTATAAGCATTTTTACTTGTAATTTGTGTAAAGTTTAAAACCTAACTAATATTAACTTGATAATGTGTTTGAATAAATATATTTTAAAATATTATTTATATAGTTATTTATTTGGTTTGAAAAAATTGATAAGTTATCAATTAACAAAAAGATTAAAATGTACATGTTACTGAATAATATAAATAAAATTTATAAAAATATTAATTTTAATTGAAAAAATATAAATTGATGTCTAACTGGTAAAATTTTTATTATTATATATTGATAAATTATATACAATGTTAAATATATATGTTGAAACATTAAAATATATATATAAATTTATTATATATATGTTATATATATATAGAGATGGAGGAGGCGACGGCCGATGGGGATGGGGTTGGAGGTAGTCGTCGCCATGGAATAGGGAGGTGGCGACTAAGAAAAGGTAGAGGGATGAAGATGATGGGTAAAGATTAGAAATATGGTAGAATTTTGAGGACAAATTTTTAATTTATTTGGTTAATGAATTAAGCTACTAATAGCTTATTTGAAAAAATTGAGAGTTGTAACTTCTTGAATACCTTGCTAAAACAACTTATAAGCTTAGTAAAACGTGTAATTAAATAAGTTACATAACTTATAACTTATAACTTGAAAGATGAATTTATAAGTGGTCAAACCACTAAGCCATACACCAGCTAAATTTTAATACACTTAAATGTGATATTTTAAATTTGTTAATTTTAGTATATTGATGAAAAAAAGTATTTGTATATTTTCATTATACATGAATTACCTGTTATTTATGTTTTTGTCATATTTTTATATCTCTTGATATATGACAATAAAAAAAAATTATTTTATTTTTAAATTTATCAAACATTATCCCACAATTAGGGATGAACATTTGATCGATTTGAAAATACTAAAATTGATTATATTGAAATTGTATACAAAATTGAATCAAACAGACCAAAAAAACCAAACAAACTAAAAAGAGAAGAATTGGACAAATTTGAAAAACTGAACCTATCAAAAAAACTAAAAAAAGCCCTTTGAAAAAAAAAATAATTTGAAAAAAATCAAAATAGAGAGAAAGAAAGATAGCAGATGCCTTGACTTTAATTGTCATTACATTATCATGAACAAACCTTGTTGTCATCGTCGTTTGCCAATGTCATAGTTTTTATCTTGATTTTAGTAAAATTGTAAGAACACTCTTCAGTTTTAGTAAACTCTGACATTTGAGAAATTACAATAATTATTTTTTTGTCAATTTAATTTATTGATAAAAAATAATATATTTAATTTATATATTTTTTAAAATTGCATAAAGATTAATATAATAAATATATATAATAAGTGATATATTTAATCTATTTACATTGAGTATGTATCTCTTGGGTAAAAAGAAGATGACTGTAATTTAAAAATTTATCTATTGACCTGCATTAATGTCTATAAACTTATTTAATTAATTCAAATATTTTAATGAAACTTCAATGAGATTTCCGACGGGCCATGCTGCTAGTCAGTCCACAGCGCACATTGCACGCAACCTCGTGGACTGGGCCCATCGCATTTGTACTTTTGTGGTACATTCACTGAACTGGTTAGTGTTCTCCTTTTGGCCTGTGTTATTTTCCGAGTAGATCAACAATGGCTTCCACCAGCACCCAATTGCAGGACGGAGCTTCTGTCCCTTCTGGGTCTAGTTCCTAGAAATATGAAGTCTTCTTGAGCTTCAGAGGTGTAGACACCCGCAACGACTTCGTCGACCATCTGTCTTCGACTCTACATCAGATGGGCATTCTCACGTTCAAGGATGACCGGAACCTCGAGAGAGGTGAATCGATTTCTCCGGCGCTCCTGAAAGCCATTGAAGAGTCGAGGTTTGCCATGATTGTTTTTTTCGAGAACTACGCTTCTTCCAAGTGGTGCTTGGAGGAACTCGTTAAGATCCTCGACTGCCAGAAGACGAGGGCACTCACCCTTTTTTCAGTGTTCTATAAAGTAGATCCCTCGGATTTACGGAAACAAAGAGGGAGCGTTGGAGAAGCATTCGCCGAACACGAGCGAGATTCCAGCGAAGTGGAGGAGAAGCAAAAGGTGCAGAGATGGAGGAATGCTCTAATGGAAGCGGCCAACATTTCTGGGTGGGATTCAGAAACACACGGGTAAGAACAACTACCTCTTAACATGTCAAACCTTCAATCCAAAAATTGTCAAAATAGTTAAATTCCTTGTTAAATAGAATCGTAACATATGTCATCATGTTTAATTCCTTGTTAAAATAGTTAAATTTTAATCCAAAAATTGTCACAATAGTTATATTATTTAATGAATTTAGCTTAATACCATATTGGATTTGATAATATCTAAGTGAAATTCAATTATAAATGGATCTTTTGCATTTGGCCCCTATTAGATCTAGATGGAATCCACATACCAGGTGGTTGTTATTGAGGCTTCAAGTCCCTAACAGAGGAGTTCCTTCTGATTTAGCATTTTTAATTTGACAGTTCTTTCTTAATTGCTGGTTGTTGGACATTTCATTGATATTTCTATTCAATATTAATCCATTATGATGTGTTACTTCTTCTGCTGCAATTATCTAAAGTTAAAGAAAGAAAAATAAAAATAAAGGTAAAATTGAACCAAAACAATTGGATTATGTCTAGGTACACATTTTCTTGATCAATATGTTTTTGAGTCATCTAGCTATGATGCCTCTCCTGTAAATTTTGTTGGAAAGGACTGAAATGAAGGGTAAGTGACAATATCTTTAACTATGATCTGTCTTTGGTTTCTGAAAACTCATCTAATGGGCAAGCGTGAAGCAAAGCTTGTCCAAGACATTGCCATTCATATTCTAAATATACTGGGAGATAATGCTTCAAGCATTCTTGAAGAGGATGTTGGATTGCATCCTCGTGTAGCAGAAGTGATGTCAAAATTAGAAATGGGATTGGATTTGGATGACCCACGTATAGTAGGGATATATGGAATGGGTGGTGTAGGAAAGACTGCTATTGCCTAGGCTGTCTATCACCAAATTTGTACTCAGTTTCAAGCCAGTTGCTACCTTCTGAATGTCAGAGAAGCTGCTGAGAAGCATGGCTTGGAGTCATTGCAAAAATCTCTCATTTTTGATATCTTCTCAGTCTCAGACAGTGATATAAAAACAAGAAATATTGATGGGCCTAGGACAATAATGAATAGGGTACAGTATGAGAGGGTTCTTGTAGTCCTGGATGACGTAGACCATTCAAATCAGCTGGATGCCCTTGTTGGAACACTTGGCTGGTTTGGTCCAGGAAGCAGAATTATAATAACAACCAGAGACAGTCATTTACTTGCCAAATATGAGGAGTGCAATGTCTACAATGTTGAGGGACTAAATGACGAGGAAGCTTTTAAACTATTTTGTTGTAAAGCATTCAGGAACAACCAGCTAATGCCAGGTTTTGAGCATCTCATAAAAAGTGCAGTTGATTACGCCAAAGGAGTTCCACTGGCTCTTAGAGTTTTGGGCTGTTTTCTATTTGGCAGAAAAGTAAACGAATGGAAGAGTACAATCCATAGATTGAGACAAGAGCCTAATCGAGATATTCAAAAAGTGTTCAAATTAAGCTATGACGGACTGGGGCGTGAGGAGTAGGAAATTTTCCTTGACATTGCCTGCTTCTTTAAATGGTATGGCAAGGAGTAATGTGCAGTTGTGAATATGCTGGATGCTTGTGGTTTCCACGCGGATATTGGAATACGTGTTCATGAAGACAAGGCACTTGTAACAATAAGGGACAATAAGATAGATATGCATGATCTGATACAAGAATGGGATGGCATATTGTTAATGAAGATTCCCCAAAAGAGCCCCGTAGAAGAAGCAGGTTGTGGAAGTACAAAGACATCTACCATACACTCACAAAAAAAACCGTAAGTGCAAGTGCTCTCATTTGTGAATGTGTTAAATTTGTTAATTATCTTCTCATCTAGGAGCCTAGGTTTGTCTAGTGAGGGGCATCTTTATTTTTTATATTTTTGTTCACTCTCAACAATATCTTCTCATGCATGCTTGGCCAAACTTCATTATGTAATTGGACCAACAAAATCTTTTCCTGTTATGAGTCATCATGTCATCACAAAACTTAAACTAGTACAAAGAAATATATATCTTGAACTTGTATAATATTATTTTTTTCTCCCAATAGAATGGAACATATGTAAATAGATTACTTGCGCAGCATTCACTTTGTTTGTTTAAGAATAAAAGCTGTGTTTCCCTTTCGTTAAGATTCGGTTTCTTATTTTTACTACTTGTTTGTTAGGGGACAGAAACAGTGGAGACCATAGATTTGGATTCTCATGAAACAGAAGAGATATCCTTGAGTCCTGATGTGTTTTCAAAGATGAGCAATTTGTGACTGCCCAAGCTTAGTAATGTTCAGCTTCCTAATGGTCTGGACTACCTCTCCAATGATTTATGCCTTCTTGATTGGCCCGGATACCCTTCAAAATACCCACAATCAAATTTTCAGCCGGACAACCTTATCACACTAAAAATGTGGAGTAGCAGCCTGAAACAACCTTGGAATGGAAGAATGGTATGAGGAAAATAAATCCTATTGCTTTTTTTTTACTATATATGCTTGCGTTACTAAAATGCTATTTATCCTAATAAACTTTGTCTATTGATATCTATAGTTTATCCTAATAAACTTTGGCTATTGATATCTATGGCAGTGCCTAGACAAATTGAAATACGTTGACCTCAGTCATTCACCATGCATAACCAAGAACCTAGATTTTACACAGGTAGCAAATCTTCAGGAATTGATTCGAATTGATTCTTGAACTTTGTACGAACTTGGTTGAGATCTCATCCATTGAAGCAATCAAAAGGCTTACGTTCTAAATTTGAGGGGCCTTGAAATGTCTTAAGGTTCTTCCTATGGGTTGTTGGCTTAAATCCCTTAAAAAACTTGTTCTTTTTGGTTGCTCAAAACTCAAAAATGTTTCTGAAGTCTTAGTGTTGGGGTGTGATACGGTGTGATACCCAACAAGTCCAAGGCAATGATGGTAAGATTGGGTAAGTATAAAACTATCATAGGTTTTGGCCTGGGATTGATAGATTTTAAAGAGAGGTCCAAACCCACTTATAGGAAGTCTGATAAGAAGATGGCTCAAGTAAGTTTATCTTGTTTTTTGAGGAAAGCGGGCTTGGCCCAGTTGTTCAAAACAAGAACCAAGCCCAACCCATTTTGCTAGCTGCCCTATCTAAAGCCCATTATTCTCCTTATGTTTATCTAGCCTATTAGCCCATCACTCATCTCCATAAGCCTATTACTCATTTGATCCAGCCTTTTTGAAGTTGCTGGAGACTTGGTCATTGCCATTCAAATCTAGATTTGTTTCTCCCCTTTTTTCCTCACCCTCATCTCATCTCTTTTAGATACCTAGGGAGCCTCAGCTTTGTGAGATGCTTCGATGGTTATTTACATATATTGTGTTTATGAGGGTGGTTTTTTGAACAAGCAAGAGAAGAGAGAGAGTGAGTGAGTGAGAGAGATAGCTGGAGAGGAGAAATCGAGTGACTGTTGGTGTTCATTTTCAGGTTAGGGTTATTTTCTTTCAATTTGGGCAGATTCGGGTTCGATCTAAGGCTGGTTTTGGGTTTTCCTTGGGACCAATTCTTAGCTTTACCTTAGTGGGTTTTGGACCGATCAATCTGAGCCTTGAGTCCCCACCTTCATCTCCTCCATTGTCGGTGATTCATCAGATCACAACAGGGAGTTCTTTTGCTTTGAATTTTTCGGTTTGTTGTTTTTATTAACTCACTGTTTTGTTGTGTTTTTTCTTTGATCTAACTTGTGAGTTTGTTGATTTTGCGAGGTATTTTCACACTTAGCGTTTACAAAATGCTTAATTGAGCTTTATTTGGATGGGACTTGTGTAAAGGAACTGCCAGTTAAACATCTCAGCAATCTTCAATTTATTAGTATGCGGGATTACAAAGAACTTACAAGTCTTCCAAGTGACATTTGTGGGTTGAAACTTCTTGCAAGTTTGATTGTTTTTGGCTGCTCAAAACTTAGCAAGTTGCCCGAGAACCTAGGAGGATTAGAGAGATTGCAAGAACTTCGTGCTGATTTTACTGCTATTAAGCAACCACCATCCTCGATTATACACCTGAATGAGCTTAGGATTTTGTCATTTATGGGATGTAAGGGACCAGTAACATCAACACCATGGAATTCACTACTCTCGTCATTTCTAATTGGGAAAGAACGTCAAGATCCCATAGGTTTTGAGCTACCTGCTTTATCAGGCTTACGCTCTTTGTCTTCACTAGATCTCCGTGACTGCAACCTCTCAGAAGGATTTCTCCCAAATGACCTAGGCTCCTTATCCTCGTTCAAATTTGTATTCCTTAGTGGTACCAACATTATTAGTTCGCCAGCAAGCATCAAAGATCTTTATCAGCTTCGCTCTCTTGTATTGACGGATTGCAAGAAGCTTAAAACATTGCCCTATCTCCTGAGAAATATCTTTTGCATTGATGCAAGCGGATGCACATCATTAGAAACATTGTCGGATCCGGCTATATTGCCTAGAGAGCTTGTGGGGGCATATTTAATTAATTGTCATACACTAGTAAAGAATAGGCCCAGCCTCCCACTTGAACTTCTCAGAAATTATCTTAAAGGTCCATCTGTCTCTCTCTTTCTCTCTCTCTCTCATGTCTTTATTTGTTGTAACAGAGTTTACAGAATTTTGTTTATCCACCAGAATGCATTATTGTTGTTCCTGGAAGAGAGATTTCAAATGTTTCAGAAATTAAAATAATATGGGGCATTATGTTCGAATCCAACTGATGCCAGATTGGTATCAAAGGCTCAAGGGTTTTGTTGTATGTGCTATTTGAAGCAAAGGCTCCTTCAATTGATGCCCAAGTCTGCAAAATGTTACACGATTTTGAATGATGCTGTAGCTTCCAATTTTCAACATAACTACGACTACAAGGCAGACACATACAGGAGAACAGCTGAACTAAGAAACTGAGACGCTGTTGTTCAATGGAGGAACTCTCAATCTGAGCTATTAGATTCAGTAACTAAGTTGGAATTCATCAACGGTCCAATTTTCAGTTGTAGGTTAACATTCATTATGGGGCTCGTGGACTGAAGGGAGGCTGGAATCCAAAGAACTTACAAGTCTTCCAAGTGGCATTTGTGGGTTGAAACTTCTTGCAAGTTTGATTGTTTCTGGCTGCTTAAAACTTAGCAAGTTGCCCGAGATCCTAAGAAGATTGGAGAGATTGCGGGAACTTCGTGCTGATTTTACTGCTATTAAGCAACCACCATCCTCAATTATACACCTAAGGAGTTTAGGATTTTGTCATTTATGGGATGCAAGGGACCAGTAACATCAACACCAACGAATTCACTGTTATCATCATTTCGAATTAGGAAAGACCGTCAAGATCCCATGGTTTTTGACCTACCTGCTCTATCAAGCTTCCTCTCTTTCTTTTCAGTAGATCTCTGTGACTGCAACCTCTCAGAAGGATTTCTACCAGATGACCTAGGTTCCTTATCCTCGTTCAAATTTTTATTCCTTAGTGGTACCAACATTATTAGTTTGCAAGCAAGCATAAGAGATCTTTACCAGCTTCGCTTTCTTGAATTGACGGATTGCAAGAAGCTTAAAACATTGCCCTATCTCCTAAAAAATATCATTTTCATTGATGCAAGTGGATGCACATCATTAGAAACATTGCCGGATCCATTGCCTAGAGAGCTTGTGCAGGCCATTTTAATTAATTGTCACACACTGTAAGTGCAAGTGCTCTCATTTGAGAATGTGTTGAATTTGTCAATTACCTTTGTTGAGGTGTGATACCCAACAAGTTCAAGGCAATGATGTTTTTTGTTGGGTAAGTTATCTATCATAGGCCTCACCCCAAAATTGATAGATTTTTATAGAGAGGTCTAATCCCACAAATAGGTGGCCCAACAAGAAGATGGCCCAAGCACATTTACCTTGTGTTTGAGGAAAGCTGGGCTTGGCCCAGTTGCTCAAACCAAGGACCAAGCCCATTGGTCTAGGCCCACAATGCCTTATCTAAAAGCCCAGATATATATACCTTAGTTTGATCTAACTTTCCATTTTTGTTCTTTAGCCGATTCCAACAAAGGTTTGGTTTTCTTCCCTTATCTTATCTCAACCTATCGGATAACCGGATGGTTATCCTCATCTTTGGAGATCTCTATCTGGTTCTTGGGAGGTTATCTTTATATTGGGGAAAGAGAGAGAGGTGAAAGAGAAAAAAAAAGAGAGAGGGTGAATGCGAGAAGAGAGAGAGCTAAGAGTGAGAAGAGTGTTCTCCTTGGTGGGATTTCTTCGTCCTTGTGTGGGTGTGCTATTCTCGGTTGTGGGTTTTACGATTGAGGCAATTTTGGGTGTCGATTGAATGCGGTTCTTGGGTTGTGCTTGGAACTGATTCTGGTTTAACTTTTGTGGGTGTCAAATCGATCAACACTAAGCCTCGCAAATCCACCTTTTTCTTCTCCATTGACGAGCATCAACAGGGAGTGTGCTATTCTTTTGTTTCAGTTTGCTGTTCTTGTTTTTTAGCTTCTGTTCTTTAACTTTTATTTACTGTTTTTGTCATTTCTTTGCCCTAACGATTAGATCTTGTGGTTGTTTTGTGAGGTATAATCTCTACAATCTTCTCATCTAAGAGCCTAGGTTTGTCCAGTGAGGGCTATCTTTATTTTTTATATTTTTGTTTTTACTCTCAACAATATCTTCTCATGCATGCTTGGCCAAACTTCATTATGTAATTGGACCAACAAAATCTTTGCCTGTTAAATTATGAATCATTATGTCATCGCAAAACTTAAACTAGTACATAGAAATATATATCTTAAACTTGTATAATATTATTTTTTGCTCCCAATAGAATGGAACATATTTAAATAGATTATTTTTGCAAAGCATTCACTTTGTTTGTTCAAGGATAAAAGCTGCGTTTCTCTTTCGTTAAGATTCGATTTCTTATTTTTGCCGCTTGTTTGTTAGGGGATAGAAGCAGTGAAGACCATAGTTTTGTATTCTTATGGAACAAAAGGGATATCCTTGAGTCCTGATACGTTTTCAAAGATGAGCAAATTACTATTGCTCAAGTTTAGTAATGTTCAGCTTCCTAATGGTCTGGACTACCTCTCCAATGATTTACGCCTTCTTGATTGGCACGGATACCCTTCAAAATACCTGCCTTCAAATTTTCAACTGGACAGCCTTGTCACACTAAAAATGTGGAGTAACAGCCTGAAATAACCTTGGAATGGAAGAATGGTATGAGTAAAATAAATCCTATTACTTTTTTTTACAGTATATGCTCGCACTACTAAAATCTTATATATCCTAATAAACTTTGTCTATATATGGCAGTGCCTAGACAAGTTGAAATACTTTGGCCTCAGTTATTCACCATGTATAAACAAGAACCTAGATTTTATACAAGTAGCAAATCTTCAGGAATTGATTCGTGAAGGTTGTACAAACCTGGTTGAGATCTCATCCATTGAAGCCATCAAAAGGCTTACGTTCTTAAATTTGAGGGGCTTGAAACATCTTAAAGTTCTTCCTACAGGCTGTTGGCATAAATCCCTTAAAAAACTTGGTTCTTTCTAGTTGCTCAAAACTCAAAAATGTTTCTGAAGTCTTAGTGTTGGGGTGTGATACCCAACAAGTCCAAGGCGATGATGGTAAGATCGGGTAAGTATAAAACTATCATAGGCTTTAGCCCAGGATTGATAGATTTTAAAGAGAGGTCCAAACCCACTTATAGGAAGCCTGATAAGAAGATGGCTCAAGTAAATTTATCTTGTTTTTTGAGGAAAGTGGGCTTGGCCCAGTTGCTCAAAACAAGAACCAAGCCCAACCCATTTTACTAGCTGCCCTATTTAAAGCCCATTATTCTCCTTATGTTTTTCTAGCCTATTAGCCCATCACTCATCTCCATAAGCCCATTACTCATTTGATCTAGCCTTTTTGAAGTTGCTGGAGACTTGGTCATTGCCATTCAAATCTAGGTTTGTTTCTCCCCCTTTTTCCTCACCCTCATCTCATCTCTTTTGGATACCTAGGGAGCCTCATCTTTGTGAGATGCTTCGACGGTTATCTACATATATTGTGTTTTATGAGGGTGGTTTTCTGAACGGGCGAGAGAAAAGAGAGAGAGTGAGTGAGAGAGATAGCTGGAGAGGAGAAATCGAGTGACTGTTGGTGTTCATTCTCGGGTTGGGGTTATTTTCTTCTGATTTGGGCAGATTCGAGTTCGATCTAAGGCTGGTTTTGGGTTTTCCTTGGGACTGATTATTGGCTTTACCTTAGTGGGTTTTGGACCGATGGATCTGAGCCTTGAAGTCCCACCTTCATCTCCTCCATTGCCGGCGATTCATTGGAGTACAACAGGGAGTTCTTATGCTTTGAATTTTTCAGTTTGTTGTTTTCATTAACTCACTGTTTTGGTGCGTTTTTTCTTTGATCTAACTTGTGGGTTTGTGGATTTTGCGAGGTATTTTCACAATTAGCGTTTACATTTATTTGGATGTGACTTGTGTAAAGGAACTGCCAGTTGAACATCTCAGCAATCTTCAATTTATTAGTCTGCGGGATTACAAAGAACTTACAAGTCTTCCAAGTGGCATTTGTGGGTTGAAACTTCTTGCAAGTTTGATTGTTTCTGGCTGCTCAAAACTTAGCAAGTTGCCCGAGAACCTAGGAGGATTGGAGAGATTGCGGGAGGTTCGTGCTGATTTTACTACTATTAAGCAACCACCATCCTCGATTATACACCCAAAGGAGCTTAGGATTTTGTCATTTATGGGATGTAAGGGACCAGTAACATCAACACCATGGAATTCACTACTCTCGTCATTTCTAATTGGGAAAGAACGTCAAGATCCCATAGGTTTTGAGCTACCTGCTCTATCAGGCTTACGCTCTGTGTCTTCGCTAGATCTCCGCGACTGCAACCTCTCAGTAGGATTTCTCCCAAATGACCTAGGCTCCTTATCCTCGTTGAAATTTTTATTCATCAGTGGCACCAACATTATTAGTTTGCCAGCAAGCATAAAAGATCTTTATCAGCTTCGCTCTCTTGTGTTGACGGATTGCAAGAAGCTTAAAACGTTGCTCTATCTCCCTACAAGTATTGTGCGGATTGATGCAAGTTGATGCACATCATTAGAAATATTGCTGGATCCGGCCATATTGCCTAGAGGGCTTCAGGTGGCCAGTTTAATTAATTGTCATACACTAGTAAAGAATAGGCCCAGCCTCCCCCTTGAACTTCTCAGAAATTATCTTAAAGGTACATCTCTCTCTCTCTCTCTCATGTCTTTATTTGTTCTAACAGAGTTTACAGAGTTTTGTTTATCCACTAGAATGCATTATTGTTGTTCCTGGAAGAGAGATTCCAAATGTTTCAGCAATTAAAATAATATGGGGCATTATGTTCGAACCAACTGATGCCAGAGTGGTATCAAAGGCTCTGGGGTTTTGTTGTATGTGCTGTTTTTGAAGCAAAGGCTTCTTCAATTGATGCCCAAGTCTGTGTAGAATGTTACACGATGTTGAAGGATGCTGGAGTTGTTCCACGAAAATCTACATTTGTAGCTTCCAATTTTCAACATAACTATGACTACTAGGTAGACGCACACAGGAGAACAGCCGAACTAAGAGACAGAGATGCTGCTGCCCAATGGAGGAACTCTCAATCTAAGCTATTAGATTCAGTAACTAAGTTGGAATTCATCAATGGTCCAATTTTCAACTGTACTTTAGGTTAACATTCATTATGGGGCTCGTGGACTGAAGGAAGGCTGGAATCCAAAGTACTCGATCATCCATGTTTCCAATGCTATACGAGTCTATTCCAGCCTTTGTGAATTTGAGTTATATCGATGAGCGTTGTCATACCATTTGTTAAGTTATATTTAATACACTTTATTTTTAGATAAAATAGAATAATTATATAATTTTTAGCATTCTAAATTAATATTTAATTTCATAGAATAAATTTTAATAAAAAATCAAAATATAAATAAAATCTTTATTTAATTATAATATAATTCATATTGTAATAAAAAAATTATTCTTCTTCTTTAAAAATATTTGATATATATATAGATACTTGATGCCAAATGCAATACAAACAGCAGTGCACTAGGCACCAGCCTAAGTGCAAGTACTGCAGTAGCAGCAACACTGGCCTACGGATATTTCATTTTGGAATGATTTTGAGTTGGATTAGATTAAAATAGTTGGTGTCTCAATAGATCATCGAATACTCGTCTTATCAAAATTTAAATATTTTTATTTTCTATATTTTCTTTTCATGTGAAAATAATTTTTTATAAAAAAAAATTACACATAAATGCTATAATAATCATGAAATTAAGTAAATATATGTTATAATAACCATAATAAAATAGAGACTTGAGAACATGTGTGTAAAGGTTTTGAGGGAGGGGTGTTAAATGACGATGATTGGAGTCAATTACTATTAGTTTGTCCAAAACCAATTGTATCCAATTATTGTCCTTGACCTTAAGTCTCTCAAAGACTTGCTCGATTTACGAGCACAATATTTGATTTTTTGATATATTATTTAATGATTAAGTCAGTCTTGATGTAACACCCGAGAAAATTTTTGAGGATAAAATGAAATTTGATAAAGGGCAAAATTGAAATTTTGAGAAAAATGAGACTTTAGGGCACACTATCACGGCTTTGGACGACCAAATTAGCCAACGGGAGTACCTCGGACCCTAGATTGCCCCAGAAAATGGTATAGTATCGATAAGCAATTAAAATTAAGATTTTTAGTGATGAAATAAAGAGGATTGGGAACAATTTTCGGTACAGCAAAATACAGCTGCCCATTTAGGTCGTATTACCAAATTGCTGTAAACGACGTCCAAAATGTCAACGGAGAGTGTCAGGGAATAGTGTTCGATGTGTAGAACAACCCTTAAGTGGTTTCGGGTTGAATCGAGTGGATTTGAGGTCAAATAAATCAGTCGGGCCAAAGTGTAATTTTCTAAAAATGCCCGAGGGAGGTCTAAACGGCAATTTTTCGAAAGTTTCAAGGGTGAAATGAGAAATAATAACCTTGAGGGTCTTGGTGATAGTGTTAAAAACATCAGGGGCTTGAGAAAAGGGGCCAAAATGCAAAAGAGAAAATTCAGGGGCCTAACTACAATTTTCGGAAAAGCTGGTCGCGCATGGACAGATTTGGCCGCGATTGTGGCCGGAAAATCCGGCCACCTGGACGGCCTAGGGTCATCAGGGCATGGTCTAGGGCGTCCTTGGTGGCGTGAGGGGAAAGCATTGGCCGAAGATCGGCCACGTGGGGTGGGTTTTTGGCTATAAATAGCCGAGGGGTTCGGCCAAGAAGAAGGCACAAATCGAGCTTGTTCTCGAACGATTTTCGGAGATTGGATAGAGAGCTTTTGGTCTCCATGAGGTAAGGATCATTTTGGTACCGGTTAGAAGCATTTTGGTGGAGGTTTGATAGGGTTTCGAAGAAGGCCGGATGTGCCCTAGGCGGACCGTCGCCGCCGACCTGTAAGTCGACTTTTAATCGAATTTTCGGTGGCCTTTCGGCCTGAAACCAGCGGCATCGCGATCGACTTGAAGAGGGCTTCCAGGGGGCACCCGAATTTCGACCATCGGAGCTCCCGCCGGCGACCGGTTGAAGGTTGAAGATGACTGGCGCGTGACTGGCACGCGCCAGTTCAAACGAAGCCACCCACGCGCCGCGCGTGAGGGCGCGTGAGACATTAGGTAATTTCAAATTTTTTTTATTATTTTTGAAAAATTATTTTATGTATTATGATGCAATAAAATTTGGAAAACTGTTTGAGGAAATGGTCATTTTGTAATTTTCAAAGTGAATAAGGCTTAGGAAAAATAGGAAAAGGAATTAGAAAATCCTTATAAATTTTTGGGAGATAGGAATTAAATGTTTATGAATTGTTATGAAGAGAAATCAAGAAAAAATTTTGAATAGGTATTTATTAGAATTTTTTGAGGAGAAAAATAAAGAAAATAGGAGGAAATTATGGAAAATTGAGAAAATAGATATTGATACGATTTTGAACAAATATGATGACTAGAGGCTCGAGGTTGAAGTACAAGAGCGTCAGGCGCGAGAATCGAGGCTAAGCACGCAGATCGAGGCAGGCGCGCAAATCGAGGCAGACCGCGCTTGACGATTGGAAATCCGTCTAAAGGTGAGTGTTCGCTTCCAAACTTGGTTTTGACTCATGAGGGGTTCTGCCCAAAAGATTTCAAGTGACACGTAAATGGTTTTCATGCTCGGTTTGTGACGAATGATTGTTTACATGTGCATTAAAAGTTGATTTAAGAATTGATGATGCATGTTATGAGTTTAAGTGATGCATGTTATGATTTTTCGACCATTGGCTGGTTTTGTGTCGTTCATGTGGTATGTGGGTTGTTGACCTGTGACGTGGCCTAGAGTGGCAGCACTCGGGGATGCGTACATAGGATTAATGTTTGGTGATCACTTGGGACGGGGCTGAGACGGACTTCACCCTACGGGACCCAAGTGGCGGGGCTGCGAGTGGACACCACCCCGGTTGATGGCTCAAGTGGCGGGGCTGCGAGTGGACACCACCCCAGGATCCTTTGAGCGGTAGCATTAATGCCTAGGTGACGTCGATTCCAAGGATAGTGCTGTTGTGACACTCTTGGGGCTAGGGTTATGTTTTGGAATGCCTGAGTGGGAGCGTAAAGCCTGACAATGACCGTGGGGTGATTCCTGGGTTCATGTGTCAAGGTTGTCCTTCTTAAGCAGGACCGGTTTGCCAATGGGTCGATTTGGTCGTGTCGCCTTAGAGAGATTGCGTTTTCCCCGGTTAGGGTTAAATGCGTTGGGATTCTCTTAGGCTGGTGCATGTTGAAATTTATCGATTTTGTGTACATGACTCTGCATACATTCATGAAAACGTTTTTGAACTCTCACTTAGATGATTCAGCATCTAATCTGGACTATGTCCCTGGAATATTCAAACGTTCCAGGTAAAAGCTGTGACGTCAAAGAAAGAATGCCATCAGGATGTAGCAGTTACGTTTGGTTTTCGTAGGTCCTGTTTGTGATTACAATGTTCAGAGATCATGTAATATATTTTCATGTGAAACATCGATTCAGTTGTTGTAAAAGAATTTGTCAATTACATGTATATATTTGAGGTTACGATCTTGCTTCCGCTGATGTGATTGATGATACCTGTCTTAGTTTATTTATTGAATGTTGTTATACTAAGAAGGTATAATCGAGATTGTCGGGAAATAATGGCTATCGAGGAATTTATGTGATGTTTGATTTAATTTTTCTCGAAATCTCGAATTAACGCACGCTTGGGAAAAGTGGGGCGTTACAGTTGGTATCAGAGCGAACTAGAAAAAAAAAAAAAAATCCCCGATTGGAGACTCAGGGGTACTAATGGAAATAGGGAATGATTGAGTCAGTAACGGTTAGTCTGATGTCAAGTTAGGCGATAGGAATCATTGAGATGATTTGGTATTTATCGAGGATTCAAGTATTATTTAACTGTTGATGTTTTCTTTTCAGATGGAAAGGACTCGAAGAATCCTGGATCTCAATGAGCAAAATGAAGAGAACGGTAGTAGCAGTCATCGTGGTCGCTCAGTGAGTCGCGCCACAAGCAGTCGCCATAGTCGCTCTACGAGCTCTGCTACAAGTAATCACCGTAGTCGCTCAACGAATCGTGCCACGAGCAGTAGACGACAAGAAGAGCAATCAGGTCCTAGTGAGAGTAGACTTGATCGAATAGAGCGAATCTTGGAAGGCGTACTGACACATGTAACGAGGAACGAGGCGCCGAGACGCACCGCCCATATGTTGGACCAATACCGCCGGCAAAGACCCCCGGTGTTTAGAGGCAAAGCCGGAGATGACCCTAGTGCAGCTGAGTACTGGATGGAGCAAACTGAGAAACTGTTCCAACATCTGCACTGCAGTGACGAAGAAAAGGTTAACTGCGCCACATTTATGCTCGAGGGAGAGGCTGCACAATGGTGGCAATCAGCCCAACGAGCTCTACAAACGACACCCGGGCAGGCAGCACGGAATCTAAGGCCAGGATAAGCTCAGACGATAACTTGGGAAACATTTAAGGAAGTTTTCAATGCCCGGTACTTTCCCCAAAGCTAGAAAGAAGAGAGAACTTGGGAATTCATGAACTTAAAACAGACTGACGAAATGTCAGTAACTCAGTACGATGTCAAGTTCACTCAACTGATCAGGTACGTGCCTATGTATGAGACAGACGAGAGACAGAAGGCACAAAAATTTGTGAGTGGATTGAAAGTAGATCTACAACAAGCCCTCAGTTCGTGTATCATCAACACTTACAACAAGGCGCTGGACAGGGCTCTAACCACTGAGATGAACCTACTGCGGGTAGGATTAATAAGATCAGATGAAAAGAAGAAGGATCTGAAAGGCACGGAGCATAAAGGGAAAAATTTTAAAGATAGCAAGTTGTGTCCCCGATGCAATAAAGAACACCCAGGAAGAAATTGTCCTCAAGGGCATATCACATGTTTTTCGTGCGGCGAAAAAGGACACAAGGAAAGAGATTGCCCTAAGAAGAAAGATGCACCTCCAACTGGGAATAGAACGGGGATCACGTGCTACTCGTGCAACCAACCTGGTCACTACGCCAATGGATGCCCGAAAAGACAGAAGGTAGAACAACCCGGGAAGATAACCATGACGCCAGGACCTCGTACCGGACGAGTCTTTTGCTTAACGAGACAAGATGAAGAGGTCTACCCTGGCTTGGCAAGAGAGGACGAAGAAAACCATCCGACAATGACCAGAGATATGCCGAGTTGATTCAATGTTATCAATTTCTGTGCCATCTTGACAGATGAGTTAAAGTTCAATGTTATCAATTTCTGTGTCATCATGGTATTAGTATTAGGATCGATTATGAGTCAATGAAATGTATTTCGAGGACACAATTGGATATAATAATAAGTGTTATGAATCATTTTGGGATTTGTGTAACTGCCTGTTCAAAGCTACAACGAGATATTTTGAGAAATAAAAACATGTTTGGTAAACTCGGATCATAAGTGAATATGAGGATAATGAGTGGTACCTAGGACATTCAATTGGAAGTCATTAGCAAATATCACGGACCAAATTTCGAGGACGAAATTTTTCTAAGGGGGGGAGGATGTAACACCCGAGAAAATTTTTGAGGATAAAATGAAATTTGATAAAGGGCAAAATTGGAATTTTGAGAAAAATGAGACTTTAGGGCACACTATCACGGCTTTGGACGACCAAATTAGCCAACGGGAGTACCTCGGACCCTAGATTGCCCCAGAAAATGGTATAGTATCGATAAGCAATTAAAATTAAGATTTTTAGTGATGAAATAAAGAGGATCGGGAACAGTTTTCGGTACAGCAAAATACAGCTGCCCATTTAGGTCGTATTACCAAATTGCTGTAAACGACGTCCAAAATGTCAACGGAGAGTGTCAGGGAATAGTGTTCGATGTGTAGAACAACCCTTAAGTGGTTTCGGGTTGAATCGAGTGGATTTGAGGTCAAATAAATCAGTCGGGCCAAAGTGTAATTTTCTAAAAATGCCCGAGGGAGGTCTAAACGGCAATTTTTCGAAAGTTTCAAGGGTGAAATGAGAAATAATAACCTTGAGGGTCTTGGTGATAGTGTTAAAAACATCAGGGGCTTGAGAAAAGGGGCCAAAATGCAAAAGAGAAAATTCAGGGGCCTAACTGCAATTTTCGGAAAAGCTGGCCGCGCATGGACAGATTTGGCCGCGATTGTGGCCGGAAAATCCGGCCACCTGGACGGCCTAGGGTCGTCAGGGCATGGTCTAGGGCGTCCTTGGTGGCGTGAGGGGAAAGCATTGGCCGAAGATCGGCCACGTGGGGTGGGTTTTTGGCTATAAATAGCCGAGGGGTTCGGCCAAGAAGAAGGCACAAATCGAGCTCGTTCTCGAACGATTTTCGGAGATTGGATAGAGGGCTTTTGGTCTCCATGAGGTAAGGATCATTTTGGCACCGATTAGAAGCATTTTGGTGGAGGTTTGATAGGGTTTCGAAGAAGGCCGGATGTGCCCTAGGCGGACCGTCGCCGCCGACCTGTAAGTCGACTTTTAATCGACTTTTCGGTGGCCTTTCGGCCTGAAACCAGCGGCATCGCGATCGACTTGAAGGGGGCTTCCAGGGGGCACCCGAATTTCGACCATCGGAGCTCCCGCCGGCGACCGGCTGAAGGTTGAAGATGACTGGCGCGTGACTGGCACGCGCCAGTTCAAACGAAGCCACCCACGCGCCGCGCGTGAGGGCGCGTGAGACATCAGGTAATTTTGAAATTTTTTTATTATTTTTGAAAAATTATTTTATGTATTATGATGCAATAAAATTTAGAAAAATGTTTGAGGAAATGGTTATTTTGTAATTTTCAAAGTGAATAAGGCTTAGGAAAAATAGGAAAAGGAATTAGAAAATCCTTAGAAATTTTTGGGAGATAGGAATTAAATGTTTATGAATTGTTATGAAGAGAAATCAAGGAAAAATTTTGAATAGGTATTTATTAGAATTTTTTGAGGAGAAAAATAAAGAAAATAGGAGGAAATTATGGAAAATTGAGAAAATAAATATTGATACGATTTTGAACAAATATGATGACTAGAGGCTCGAGGTTGAAGTACAAGAGCCTCAGGCGCGAGAATCGAGGCTAAGCACGCAGATCGAGGTAGGCGCGCAAATCGAGGCAGACCGCGCTTGACGATTGGAAATCCGTCTAAAGGTGAGTGTTCGCTTCCAAACTTGGTTTTGACTCATGAGGGGTTCTGCCCAAAAGATGTCAAGTGACACGTAAATGGTTTTCATGCTCGGTTTGTGACGAATAATTGTTTGCATGTGCATTAAAAGTTGATTTAAGAATTGATGATGCATGGTATGAGTTTAAGTGATGCATGTTATGATTTTTCGACCATTGGCTGGTTTTGTGTCGTTCATGTGGTATGTGGGTTGTTGACCTGTGACGTGGCCTAGAGTGGCAGCACTCGGGGATGCGTACCTAGGATTAATGTTTGGTGATCACTTGGGACGGGGCTGAGACGGACTTCACCCTACGGGACCCAAGTGGCGGGGCTGCGAGTGGACACCACCCCGGTTGATGGCTCAAGTGGCGGGGCTGCGAGTGGACACCACCCCAGGATCCTTTGAGCGGTAGCATTAATGCCTAGGTGACGTCGATTCCAAGGATAGTGCTGTTGTGACACTCTTGGGGCTAGGGTTATGTTTTGGAATGCCTGAGTGGGAGCGTAAAGCCTGACAATGACCGTGGGGTGATTCCTGGGTTCATGTGTCAAGGTTGTCCCTCTTAAGCAGGACCGGTTTGCCAATGGGTCGATTTGGTCGTGTCGCCTTAGAGAGATTGCGTTTTTCCCGGTTAGGGTTAAATGCGTTGGGATTCTCTTAGGCTGGTGCATGTTGAGATTTATCGATTTTGTGTACATGACTCTGCATACATTCATGAAAACATTTTTGAACTCTCACTTAGATGATTCAACATCTAATCTGGACTATGTCCCTGGAATATTCAAACGTTCCAGGTGAAAGCTGTGACGTCAAAGGAAGAATGCCATCAGGATGTAGCAGTTACGTTTGGTTTTCGTAGGTCCTGTTTGTGATTACAATGTTCAGAGATCATGTAATATATTTTCATGTGAAACATCGATTCAGTTGTTGTAAAAGAATTTGTCAATTACATGTATATATTTGAGGTTACGATCTTGCTTCCGCTGATGTGATTGATGATACCTGTCTTAGTTTATTTATTGAATGTTGTTATACTAAGAAGGTACGATCGAGATTGTCGGGAAATAATGGCTATCGAGGAATTTATGTGATGTTTGATTTAATTTTTCTCGAAATCTCGAATTAACGCACGTTTGGGAAAAGTGGGGCGTTACACTTGATATTAAAGGTAGAACAAAATAATTACGTACAAATAATGACCTACTTGTCTCTTAAAATTCGTGTATTTATATAGTTGAATTTTGATATAAATATCCTAAAACACGTGTTGGCTCTAAAGAGTTTGAAAATAGGGTACTTTTGTAATTTTTTCATAGCCACAATAGTTCTCATCATATAATTTATACTTTTAGTACGCGTATTTGGTAATAGCAATCTAAGAAATGTAATATATGCATGATTAAAAATTATATTTTTTTTTATGTATTTTTAGCATATATTTATATTTCTAAAAATATATATTTAAATTTTCTTAGACAAAAATGATAGTTTAGGGGTTATGTTATATAAAAATGTAGTCATTTATGGATTTAGATAACTTTATTATTTGGGTTCTTCCATTTGAATAGTGTGCATTTTTTGGATATTAATACTCACACTATTCAATGTTAAAACCCACATTGGTTTACATCACTTTATTATTGAGTTTCCATTTGATCGTTTTTGTTTGAGATTATTGTTTTAATGTTAAAACTCACATTAGTTGAGTTATATATTTGGATTATGCTTTACTTATGAATGAAAAGATTTGAAACCTATTCAATCTCTTGTACATTTCATAACATTTTTCTTCTACCATTATTTACAAACTCAAATTATCATTATATTGTGTAGAATCACTTATTAGTTTTCCAAGAAACCTACAAGAAAAATTATTTTTAGTGACGGAAAAATTTATCCCTAAAAACAGAAATTCTATCATTAAATTTTTTAGTGACAGATAAGCAATTCATCACTAAAGTGGGCATCACTAAATTTTATTGATGGATTTTTCAATCTCGTCACAAATCTGTGACGGGAAGGTATTCCGTCACAGATCCTTTTAAAAAATTTTAAAAAAATTAATATTTAATAAATAACAAGAAACGTTTTAAAATTTTAAATTTTATATATAATAAATAAAAATTTTAAATTAATTATAGAAATAATTAAAAATTAACATTAAAAAGAAAATATTAAAAATTTGAAATTCAAAACTTTTACTTTTTTTAAATAAAAATAAAAAATATTTATTAATATAATTACATAACAAAATAGGATACATTTATATTATGACTACTAAATAACAATCAATAAATTTTATATTTTAATTTCTAAATGTCACAAATAATATAAACAATTAAACTAAAACTAAACTATGCAAAATAACCAACTTTAAACAATTAAACTAAACTAAACTAACAACACAAAATAACTAAACAACATAGAATAATTAAAATTAAACTAACATAAAATAACTATTAAGTGAATAATAAAACTAACATTAAATTAAATTACCTCCAAAAGATTGAAAAAACAATAGTAATGGCACAGAGGCAGCAACGGCTAGTGGCAGTAGCAGACGAAGAAAACAACATAGAAGGAGACAGGGGAGAAGAAAGAAATCGTAGAGGGAGATAGGGGAGAAGAGAGAAATTGCATAGAGAGATAGGGAATAAGAAAACAACGCGGGGAGAATAGAGGGAGGGCAGAATTTTAAAGTCGTTTAGTAACGAGGCTGACAGCCCCATCACTAAACAGCGAATTTAGTGACGGGGCTATCAGCTCCATCACTAAATCTTAAATTTTATATGAAACTAATCTTAAATTTTTTAGTGACGGGTGTTTATCACTAAATGCATTACTAATTTGTGACGGGTATGTTCTTGTGACAAAATCTGTCACTAAATTTATATTTTCTTGTAGAATTTGTACAACTATAAAATTTATCTTTAAAATTTTCTATCAAGTATAAAAGAATTTTATATGTTATTTTATATGAAATATTTGTTAGTGATTGTTTGCATTTTTTTTATATATAAGAATTGCATTAAAAGAAAATATTATAAAAGCGTTAAAAGTTAGAATATATCTCGAGCTTCACAATAAAAAGAATCAACTTAAAAGATCTAAGAAAGAAACAGCTATATAGAACTCCTAACAAAAGAAAAAATACACACACACAATATACATGTGTCAAGAGAGATATTTAATCACATTTTCAAAGATCCAATAAGCGAAAAGACATTTGCCCAAACCATAAATGCATAAATTGCAAGCAAAAGTCTCCTTAGGAATCGAACCATCTAAAAAGAAGAAAGCAACCTGAAGCAGCACAGATTGCTTGCATCTTTTGTATAGAAGGAAGCAAAATCAATTTGGTAATGATAGAATGATTGAATGACCAGGTAACTGAAAAGCAATATGCTTGGTTGGAAAAGATTTGGAAATTAATTAATTTTTAAATTCATAATAGTTAAATATATAAAAAGAAAAAACTGTTGTTAAAAAAAATAAAATTATAATTTTATTAATCTCTAGATATTTATGATTTCTAAATTTAGGTAATTGAATGCAATATTTTGAATGAAATTTGAATAAGGTTGACTTAGTAAGGGTGCAAAAGGTCAATCGGTTCCCAGCGCACGTGATGTGTCACTGCATTGACTGGCCCCACCTCACATTATATAACACGATACAATGAAAAATATAATATTTAGAGAAATATATCTATGTATTATTTTTTCGCTTAATTTTTTCCACCTCGTTTTCACTTTACTTTTGTAGGTATCTCCGCTTGCACATTAAACTAATTTTCTAGGGAAATTTTATGTGGAAAAGATGGAACAAAGTCTTTTCGTGATTTTAACTTTAAAACCTATATCTCAATTAATTCAATTGAGTGTTATTTTATCTAATACTTAAAATTAATTTAGAAGGTATATGTCATTAGTGACATCATAAATCACTTATCATTTAAAAATATATACATGAGTGAGAGCCATATATACATATATGAGTGTCACCTAGACCCATATATATAATTTTATATTTTATTTTTTTAATATGTGTACATATGAGTCTCATTTATATATTTTTTTAAATAATGATGGCGTGTCACATCAATAATGACACACACCTCCCGAATTATTTTTTGATATTGGATAAAATTGCGAGAAACTAATATCAAAATTGAAAAGTTTGGATAAATTTACAAATTCAATTAAAGGTTTAGTTTTTTTTTTTTTTCTCTATTTGCCCTTTAAATTTTAACACACTTAAATGTGATATAAATATTCTAAATTTGCTAATTTCAATGTACTAATGAAAAAAAGTATTTGTGTCCTTTCATTATACATGAATTATTATCCGCTATTTATATTTTTATCATATTTTTATATCTCTCAATATATCACAATAAATAAAAATAAATTTTATTTTTATTTTTAAATTTATCAAATATTACCCCTCTACAATTAGGGATGAACATTCGATCAATTCAAAAATGTTAAAATCGAATAAATTGAAATTGTATAAAAAATCGAATCAAACTGACTGAACAAACCAAAAAATTGAGCAAACTAAAATTAAAAAAAACTGAACAAATGTGAAAAAATCAAATCGATTGAAAAAACTAAATCCCCTCCAAAAAAACAAACAAACAAACAAGTTAAAAAAAAAAAAAATCAAAAGAAAGAGAAAAGAAGCCTTTACTTTAGTTGTCATTACATTGTCATGAACAAATCTCGTCATCGTCGCAGTTTGTCGACTTATCGTTTCTCTCTTGATTCTAGTAAAATTGTAAGAACACTCTTAAGATTTAGTAAAATTATAATAAATCCTTTGACATTTGAAAAATTACAATAATTACCTTTGCTATTAAAAAAATATAAATGATCATTTCACCTTTTTTTATTCTCTCTTCTCATTCATCCTATCTGATTTTTAAAATAAAAAATAAAAAAAAAAACAATTCTGTGGCTGGCAACCACTATTGTTGAAATCTATTCCAAGAGAGAGATAGGATGAGCCCTTTTGAGTGTAAAACTATTTGAAATGGAGTTTTTTATGTTTTAATTGGAGATTCAGTCACTTAATAAAATAATTAAAAATATTTTCTAATAAGCCCTTTCGAGTGTAAACCCACTAGTTTATTTAACATCACTTGTGGGCTTACGGCATGGCGTATCAATTATTATTGTCAAAATATAGAATATGAAGTGAAAATTAGAATCAATATAAGAAATAATCTCAAAAAAAATAAGGAAAATGCGACGAGAACGCGATATAGATCTTATTAGAAAAAGGAAACTTTGCAATCCCGAGAGTTTAATGAACGTTTTTGACAAATCAAGCATAGTTAAGTAATTCTTAAACATAAAATAAAATTTAATTTTTAACTTATAGCTTTTCTTCCAAACTAATTTAACTTAATAAGTTGTAGTTTGTGATTTTTTTAAAAGAAATTGGTTTTTACAAATCTAGAGGACTTAAAGAATTTATTATTATTATTATTATTATTATTATTATTATTATTATTATTATTATTATTCACTTTTTATACAACTAATATTGTTTAAAGTAGTATGATATGATTTTTGAGTTAATTTGGGTCAAGGGGGAACCATTAATTTAATTAACGAATTCAAAAATCATCAATTTTTACAAAACAAAACAACCCCTGCCAAATATGTAGCATCTTTTGCTAAGGGTTGGTAGAGAAAAGCCATATATTGGGCTCATGGGCTAAGGGTTGGCGATTGAATCTCAATTTTGTGATTGGTGGACCAGATTTGAGTTCCTTGTGATGAATATAGATTCATTACATAGAGAGAGAGAGAGAGAGAGAGAGATAAATGATGAACACAAATAGTCCATGTAGATAGAAAAATAAAGCAATAAGAAGAATAAGAATAATAATAAGATGAAATTAGAGAGATAAAGAAGAATAAGAAGAAAATGTTAGGAAGAGAAAAGAAGAAAAGTAAAAAAATATTAAGGAGAAAGAAGAAGAAGAAACTAGAGAGAGAGAGAGAGTGAAACCTTTGATCTAGAATTTAGATTTGGGTTTGAAGAAGAGAAAGAGAAAAAAAAGAGAAAGAAATGAAAAAGAAGAAGAAATCAGAGAGGCATAATGAAATCCTTTATCTCGAATGCATGTATGGGTCCCAAAAAAAAAAAAAGAAAGAGAGAGAGAGAGAAAGAAAGAGAAAGAGAAAAAGATGAGGAGAGAGAGAGAATAAAAGAGAAAAAGAAGAAAAAAAATGCATTTACTTTCATTGTCGCTACTATTGTTATGAGCAAACCTCGTCGTCATTGTTGTTTGTAGTTATTGTTGTTTCTCTCTTCATTCTATTCATTATCATTGTTGTTGCTAAGATACAACAATGAATTTAGTTGTTGAGAAACATCATCATTAAGCCGCTTGAGTTTGTAAGGGAAAAAATCGTCAAAGGGCTCAGGAAGGGTCCCGCGTAAATACTCCAATACTTAAATCAGACACTAAGAGTAATAAAAGTTGTAAAGCAGTATTTGTTCTAGTATCAGAGACATACCTTTTCTAAAATGAATACCAACCTATTTATAGAAAAGCATGGAGTGATCCAAATTGTAATACCCCATGTGTAGAGAAGGTTGACACGTAATTTCAATGAGTTTAGAACACCGAAAAGTTGGTTTTATAGCAATTTCAAGTATCAAATCAACTGTAGGGATTGCCTCGGAGTGAAATTATCTAAAAAAAATTATGTGGTCTCGACGAGCGTATCGAAATAGGATTTATGGTATCAAAAGAAATCGAATCGGAAACAGTTTTCGGTATTGCTAAAATACAGCTGCTAATTAGGCTGTAAAACCGAATCATTGTAGGAGGCTCCCGAAAAATCAACGAAACCCTAAGGGGGCTCCGATTTTACGTAATAAGTAACCCTTCAGTGGTTTTAGAATGAAACGATGGTCCGATGAGAACATTGGCGCAAAATTGGTATTATCGAGTAACTTTAAGATTATTAATTTTGCGTTTTCTGTATCGAAATGTAAATTAATTCGATGTTTGAGGGTATAATTATAATTAAAGAATTTCTCAAGTGAAATAAAGATAAAATTTGAGATTAAATGTGTAAATGCCTTTATAATATAGTATAATATATAGTTATATATATATATAATATGTGTCTATATTCATGGGCGAAGCAGTGGCTGCAAATTGAGTGAAGCAAGCAGTGAGCTAAATTGATTATAGAATATGTTATTGTGTGTATATACATGGCGTGAAGCAGTGACCCAAATTGAAATGGAAAATGCAATTAGAGAGCAAGTTGCAGTAAATCTAGGAGCAAAGATATTAAGCTTGTTGGCCAAGCTTGATGTGTGCGTAGTGGGCAAGTATGTAACAGTGCTATATATATATACACACGGATGGAGTGAGGGCCAAGGTAATTGCGCCTATAAATTAAGGTGCATTTTGGCCAATTGAGAGCAAGCAAGTGGGAGATTGAGAGAGAGAGAGAGCTTGAGAGCATTTGAAGCAAGGAAGAGAAGGCCGAATTCGGCCATGGCAGTGAGCTTCAACAGCTATGGCAGCCGCGAGCAGCGGCTGGGCAGCGCGCGAGTGAGCAAAAACGGCCTGAGGCGGAAGCAGCCAGAAGCATGGCGGACGACGGAAGCATTGGCCACAGCGACAGTGACGGAAGTGGGTGGCGAGCAGCGGCCGTGCGCAGCCCCTGTTCGCGAGTTGCAGGTAGCGCATTGGTGGG
Organism: Diospyros kaki; assembly: GCA_036245055.1. Taxonomy (NCBI): domain Eukaryota; kingdom Viridiplantae; phylum Streptophyta; class Magnoliopsida; order Ericales; family Ebenaceae; genus Diospyros; species Diospyros kaki. The sequence continues at coordinate 42,452,703 of BSEG01000016.1, forward strand.
AGGAAGAAAAGGAAGAAGAAGAAGAAGAAGAAGAAGAAGAAGAAGAAGAGAAGGAAGAAGAAAAAGAGAAGAAAAAGAAAAAAGAAGGAAGAAGAAGAAGAAGAAGTTGCAGGTTTTGCGCAAGAAGCAGGGGAGAGGAGGAGGAAGAAGAAGAGAGGAAGGAGAAAGAAAAAAAAGAAAAAAAAAAAAGAAAAAAAATAGGAAAATGATAGGAAAAAAATCTTAGAAAATTTTAAAAGATAGGAAACTATATTTCGGTGATATCTTGGAGATTTTGGTGAAAAAAACGGTCCGGGTACGCATTTCAGGAATATGACACGCATATCGAGGAAACCTGAGATGCTGAGTTAAGGTAAGTAAAATCTCCTAGAAAATTTCAGAAATTCAAGAATATTATTTTATAAATTTTCGTAGTTAAATATTTGAGAAAATATTTTAGAAATATTTAATCTGGATTTATTGAGAAAAAATAGGAAGAAATAGAGAGAAAATTATAGAATATGCCAGAAATTATGGAAAAAATAGGTTTTAATGAATATTTAAATAATTATGGTGATTAGGATACTTTGAGGCTGAAGTTGAAGAGAGTCGTGAAAATTTTGAGGTTGGCACGCAAATCGAGGCAAGACACAGACATCGAGGTGGCCCGATAAGTTTGAAAAGGTAAGAGGTACTTCCTCGAAAATGTTTTCATCATATTGATATGTCTTGATATGTATCCATCACGTAGAATGCATCCATAACATGACTATGAAATGCATAAATACATGTTGATGTCATTGATCACACGCATATGAGGCCGTAGGGAGTACGAACTGGCACCGCTGCCTTACCAAGGGTGCACCCATACACCCCGGCTTCGAAAGAGGTGGCAGCTAAAATGGTAGGTAGCATAAGGGGTGCAGTTGACACCTACGATAAAAGACGTTGCATACACTCATGACATAACATTATGTACCCTTACTTAGATGGTTCATCATCTAACTTGGGTTTACCCCTGGAACATTCAACATTCCAGTTGGGACTTGCAGAGATGATTCCGAGATTGGTGATGTGTAATGACGCGAGACGTCAAGAAGCGAGTAATTGTACCATGTTATGTTGTAATATGAGTAGTTTAAGAATTATGTACATTGTATTTATCGTCAGACGCTTATGAATTAATGAATGTCATGTCCAGTTATTATTATATGCATTACCATACGCAGGTTCGATTCAGCTTCCACTTTGTAAATTGTATTTATCTCTGGTGTGTAAATTAAACCCTAGATAGGCCTTAGGAAATTTCGGATGCATCGTAGTCTAAAAAATAATAATAATAATAATAATAATAATAATAATAATAATAATAATAATAATAAGACCCAATTTTCCTAAGGTATAACATGCCACAGAAAGTGGGCTGTTACAGTTGGTATCAGAGCTTAAGATTATTGAAAGCCCTAAGTGACTTAGATATAGTTGATTAGACCCTATTTGGAGATTAGGAAATAGTAATTTGGAGACTTTAGAGGCTCTGGTAGAACCAGTTAATGGGAACCTGAGGCTTAGGGGAAAGAGACTAAGGGTTCGTAAAACGAAATCCCTATTTGGAGATGTGGGAATGGACGATTGAAGTCTTAGAGGTTATTGATTTGAGGATCTAATCTTGCTAAGCAATAGAACGACCGGTCGAAATAATCTAGATATTGATCTTAGGATCTGATGATATGATTCAGGTGTAAGGTTGACTCGGTAACCATGATTATGGATCTGAAAGATTTGGAGACTGTCAATTTGAGGTCGTCAGTTGAAATCTCTATAATGAGATAGGATAACTATGGTTATCAAGGATGATTGGATCATGAATGATTAGTCTGATGTGACATGACATAGTTAAAGAGTTAGGATCAAACAATAAAGAATTTTTCAAGGATCATTTAGTGTCTCGAAAATGAGATATAAAGATCAAGGATCTAATGGATTGGGTCAAGCAAGAGGCCGGAGGTGGTCAAATGATGGCATATAAGTTGTGTCAATCGATGAGCTAGCAGTAGTGCGACCGTTGTGACAAGCAGAGACGAGATAAGGAATTCTAGCAGTGTGACGGCACTACTGGTTCGGTGTTCGCAGTAACAGATTTTGATCTAGGGACCCGCATGCAGATAGTTGATGGATGGCGTGCGATAAGATACGAGAAGCCCGTTAATCGAAGCATCATATCAGATTGCTTGGGAAACGATCAGATGCTAAAGATTTGGGACAGCCAGTAGGAATCTGTACCTTGTATGGGTTTAAGTCCCAATGGTATAGGGTGTGAGGTGTGCCACTAGCTAAGGTTAAAAGAGGTCGGAAGCCTAGGGAATCAACCCAAAATGAAATTGGACTAAGTGTCCTATTTAAAGAAGTATATTAGGATTCGCAGTCATCCTGAAAATAGGGTGACACGACGAATAGTACGAGACTTGAGGAGTAGAGTACCTCGGTACCTAGTATGACAATGGGGTCACGAATGGTCGTACGTCGATAGTTAGCTGGATCTAAATAGCAAAATGCGAGAGTCAGTTGACTCTCAGTAAACGAGATTTCAGGTAGTAGAGCATGGCCAGTACAAGACCTCGACAATAAGTTGTGAGACGGCAATCTCAGTTTGAGGAAGAGATCAGGTACTTAAAAGGCAAGAGTTTCTTGTAGATCGTATTGACCCTAAGGAAGGATGATGAGAAACCTAATCAACCGAGGTTGTGACTACGGTTCAATATGCCAAGTGGGCTTGAGGATTCGAAAGTCTGTAAGAGAAGACTCATGAACAAGTTATGCTTTGTGCATCGGTATACGGACTTGAATCGTTATTTGAGGTTTAAAGTATCATTCGGTAGAGAGTCCTTGAAAGTTTGAGGTTCGGTTGTTTTTTTGAAAATAATTGGAACCAGGTAACATGATAGAGATCTTCAAAAATGAATCGATTCGGGATTCTCGAGGAATTTCCCTAAGGATTGGAGTATCATGGGTGACGCAAGTACCTGCCTACTCTGATTTGACAATACAAGTATAGATTGTCGTCTAGAAAGTTGTGAGAATTTTTGGCATGTTTGAAAGAGACAGGTAATGACAGATGTGTCAGGATGTTAGTAATAGATCGAAATCTATTGGAGATCGGGAATTTTTCGATTTTGGAGAATTGAACTCCTGTTGGGCTAAACGGTTAGTCTAGATAACCTTAATAGGCAAATTAGGAGATGTGTAGCTAGACGATCACTAAAGTGATGTAAGCAAGTTATGAAAATAAGGAGCTTGTCAATATGTGGTGCGGCCACTTGTGGTCAATGAAAAGCCGTGAGAAAATTAAGGAAGTGAGAGAAATATCAAAATGTGTTCTCGGAAGATTTATCGAGATTATTTCTTAGTAATGAAACTGGCAATAAATAGCTTGAGCTTATTAGATGCTTAGTAGCTTGATTGAGGACGTAAATTGTTGAGTTTTGAAAAGATGTGATAATTAAGAGTCGATATCTTTACCTCAAATTTGATGAATTATAAACAGCTGCAAAAGGCTGGGGTAGTTACGATTGATGTGCGATCGAGAGATCAGACATTTCGAAAATCAGCAATGGAATCATGATTTAATGATTTGACCAAAATACCATCTGCATAAAAGTCACGTGATAATTGCGTCTATTGAGGATATTAGTGTACTCCGTGAATAGAGAGACACATGAGGAACATTGAGTATTATGTTGAGATTGGCTTTCTAGGTCGTGAGCGAATCAAGAAAGAAATGATGAGAGCATGAGGCTCTGTGTCAGGAACGTGAGATCAAAGTTGGTTGTCATAAGCACCATGAAATTATGAAGTTCCAAAAAGCAAGATGTCCTGATAGATCAAAAGTTTTGGAAAAAGTTAGTTTGAGCAAAGATTAGTAACCTGAGTAGGTAGCTTTGAAAAGAATCAAGCATATTTGGAGCCAATTGATAAGAAATGTTATCACTCGGGGATTGATTTAAAAAAAAATAATAATAATAAAGGATCAAATGGTTGATTTAATGATATAAAAAGTCATTTGAGGATCATTTTGAAGAGTGCGAGGACTTATTTGAACTGCTAAATTTGGGAGACAACATAAGATTTCAATTAATATCAAAAGTGAAGTTACGGAAGGAAGCTTTGGAGATAGATAGAATCTGTTAATAAAGATTTCTGGAGAAAATAGTTACATAACATGATTAAAAGATAATTGTGGTCTATTGGTAGAAACATGAGGTTATATCCGGTGATAAATACCTACGAGAATGAGGAAACAATAATAATAAGAAACCTCGAATAGGTTGGCTAGAGTAAAGATCAAGCAATGATTATGTTTGATATGACCTAAGGTAAGGCATAGCTAGTTTCAAGAATAGGAGATGACGTATAACTGTGATGTTTTTGGATCCAAGGGTTCGTGAAATAGTTTGATGACATAAAAATATTTTTTAAGGATCAGTTTGATAAAAGTCAAGATGTATCGAGATTATGGACTTTTGTCCTAAGGTTGGAAGATTATCAAAACATTATTGATTAGTTCAAGATAGATGACATCGTAGGAAATCGGAATTAGAGAAGTGTCGTGATTCAAAATATCGATTGAAAAGCAAATTGAAAATTGATAATATGGATGTAAGAGTTGTAGGCTCATTATGATGATGTGAGTACCGACTTAGATAGGAGCTTGAGCGGAGATTCTTGGCCCAAGGACCGAGTTATGCGATTATAATTTGAAAGGTATGCATCGTTGATAAGTGAACTTGTCAATGGGTTGAGGAGCATGGTCAAATCAAGGGTTCGAATTTTGATATGCGCATTGGTGTTCACAAGTTTCGATCTTCTTTAGTTATTTGATCAGTTAGGTGTTAATTTCAATGATGAAATTTTGAGATTTTGGGCATGTGGCAAATTTCGAGGACGAAATTTTTGTAAGGAGGGGAGAATGTAATATCCCATGTGTAGAGAAGGTTGACACGTAATTTCAATGAGTTTAGAACACCGAAAAGTTGGTTTTATAGCAATTTCAAGTACCAAATCAACTGTAGGGAATGCCTCGGAGTGAAATTATCTAAAGAAAATTATATGGTCTCGACGAGCGTATCGAAATAGGATTTATGGTGTCAAAAGAAATCGAATCGGGAACAGTTTTCGGTACTGCTAAAATACAGCTGCTAATTAGGCTGTAAAACCGAATCATTGTAGGAGGCTCCAGAAAAATCAACGGAACCCTAAGGGGGCTCCGATTTTACGTAATGAGCAACCCTTCAGTGGTTTTAGAATGAAACGACGGTCCGATGAGAACATTGGAGCAAAATCGGTATTATCGAGTAACTTTAAGATTATTAATTTTGCGTTTTCTGTATCGAAATGCAAATTAATTCGATGTTTGAGGGTATAATTATAATTAAAGAATTTCTTAAGTGAAATAAAGATAAAATTTGAGATTAAATGTGTAAATGTCTTTATAATATAGTATAATATATAGTTATATATATAATATGTGTCTATATTCATGGGCGAAGCAGTGGCTGCAAATTGAGTGAAGCAAGCAGTGAGCTAAATTGATTATAGAATATGTTATTGTGTGTATATGCATGGCATGAAGCAGTGACCCAAATTGAAATGGAAAATGCAATTAGAGAGCAAGTTGCAGTAAATCTAGGAGCAAAGATTTTAAGCTTGCTGGCAAAGCTTGATGTGTGCGTAGTGGGCAAGTATGTAACAGTGCTATATATATATATATACACACGGATGGAGTGAGGGCCAAGGTAATTGCGCCTATAAATTAAGGTGCATTTTAGCCAATTGAGAGCAAGCAAGTGGGAGATTGAGAGAGAGAGAGAGAGCTTGAGAGCATTTGAAGCAAGGAAGAGAAGGCCGAATTCGGCCATGGCAGTGAGCTTCAACAGCCATGGTAGCCGCGAGCAGCGGCTGGGCAGCGCGCGAGTGAGCAGAAACGGCCTGAGGCGGAAGCAGCCAGAAGCATGGCGGACGGCGGAAGCATTGGCTGCAATGACAGTGACGGAAGTGGGTGGCGAGCGGCGGCCTTGCGCAGCCCCTGTTCGCGAGTTGCAAGCAGCGCATTGGTGGGAGGAAGAAAATGAGGAAGAAGAAGAAGAAGAAGAAAAATAACAAGAAGAAGAAGAAGAATAAGAAGAGAAGGAAGAAGAAAAAGAGAAGAAAAAGAAGAAAGAAGGAAGAAGAAGTTGCAGGTTTCGCGCGGGAAGCAAGGGAGAGGAGGAGGAAGAAGAAGAAAGGAAGGAGAAAGAAAAAAAAGAAAAAAAAAAGAAAGAAAAAGAAGAACAAAATAGGAAAATGATAGGGAAAAAATCCTAGAAAATTTCAAAAGATAGGAAACTATATTTCGGTGATATCTTGGAGATTTTGGTGAAAAAAATGGCCCGGACACGCATTTTGGGAATATGACACGCATATCGAGGAAATCGGAGATGCTGAGTTAAGGTATGTAAAATCTCTTAGAAAATTTCAGAAATTCAAGAATATTATTTTATAAATTTTCGTAGTGAAATATTTAAGGAAATATTTTGGAAATATTTAATCTAGATTTATTGAGAAAAAATATGAAGAAATAGTGAGAAAATTATAGAATATGCCAGAAATTATGAGGAAAATAGGTTTTAATGATTATTTAAATAATTATAGTGATTAGGATACTTTAAGGCTGAAGTTGAAGAGAGTCGTGCAAATTTTGAGGTTGGCACGCAAATAGAGGCAAGACACGGACATCGAGGTGGCCCGATAAGTTTGAAAAGGTAAGAGGTACTTTCTCGAAAATGTTTTCATCATATTGACATGTCTTGATATGTATCCATCACGTAAAATCATGGTTGTTAAAATCCCGATTTTATGCGTACGATTTTACGATTTTACGATTCGAAGACCCCTAAACGATTCAAATCCCATGTAAAATCCCATTTGGGATAAAATCCTATAAAATCTCGATTTTATATATACGATTTTACGATTTTACGCTTTAGAAATCCCCAAACGATTTTACGATTCAAAGACCTTCATTGATTTAAGTTGCAATTTAGAGGATGCTTCCAACGTCTCAATGTCACATAGCATCTGACATTGGAACTTATGCAATGAATTGTTACATTTTGCCTCTAAATTCGGACTTGATTTAACATTGATTGCATAAGTTCCAGTGTCACATAGCATCTAACATTAATTACATAAGTTCCAATTTATTTGATTTAAATTATAATTTTTACTTAATTTAACATTGATTGCATAAGTAAATCAAGACAAACAAGTAATTAATTAATGGACCACCAAACCCTAAATCGGGATTTTACTTGATTTAATCAATGTTAAATCAAGAAAAAAATGCAACATAAATCTAATGGAAGACGTTGAAAGATTCTTCTAAAGAATTTTAAGTTATATTTTTCCATTAAATTACCTATATTTTGCCTCTAAATTGCCTATACCAACCTGCTAGTTTTTGAGCTATATTTTGGAAGTATCATCTTTTGAACTATAATAAGGAATAATCAAGTTATTAAAAGATATTAATTCATTTTCTACAAAATTATGTTATTATAAACATATATTTACAAAAATTGAAGGGTATTTTTAATTATCTCTAAAAATTTTTACGATTTTACGATTCGATTTTACGATCCGATTTTATGGACACTTTTTCGATCCCACTTAAAATCCCGATTTTAACAACTTTGCGTAGAATGCATCCATGACATGACTATGAAATGCATAAATATACGTTGATGTCATTGATCACACGCATATGAGGCCGTAGGGAGTACGAACTGGCACCGCTGCCTTATCAAGGGTGCACCCATACACCCCGCCTTCGAAAGAGGTTGCCGCTAAAATGGTAGGTAGCATGAGGGGTGCAGTTGACACTTACGATGAAAGACATTGCATTCACTCATGACATAGCATTATGTACCCTTACTTAGATGGTTCATCATCTAACTTGGGTTCACCTCTGGAACATTCAACATTCCAGTTGGGACTTGCAGAGATGATTCCGAGATTGGTGATGTGTAGTGACGCGAGACGTCAAGAAGCGAGTAATTGTATCATGTTATGTTGTAATATGAGTAGTTTAAGAATTATGTACATTGTATTTATCGTCAGACGCTTATGAATTAATGAATGTCATGTCCAGTTATTATTATATGCATTACCATACGCAGGTTCGATTCAGCTTCCACTTTGTAAATTGTATTTATCTCTGGTGTGTAAATTAAACCCTAGATAGGCCTTAGGAAATTTCGGATGCATCGTAGTTTAAAAAAATAATAATAATAATAATAAGACCCAATTTTCCTAAGGTATAACATGCCACAGAAAGTGGGTTGTTACACAAATTGTCTCAAGATTAGGATTCTTGTAGATAATATTTATGTTGATTAATCTTAATTTGATTGAGACTAAAATCGTTACAAATGACATCTATTTTTTATAGATGGTGTTTATTTGGCCCTTTTTGAAGACGAATTTTCTTATGAATAATTGTCTATCATTTTCTTATAAGAATTTTCAATGGTTAGAATTATCAAATTTACAAGTTATGTGGGACCCTCACTTATTCGAAAAATATTTAAGCGGCGCACTGGATTTCTCGTGGGCTTTGGTGGGACCTCGTGCTAAGGCCATAACTAAGGCTGCGGTCCAAGGTACGGCAATGGGCCGAGGGACGGCCATGGGCCGGGACATGCCTCCACGGCTGCTGGCTTGGCATGGCCTTAGGCTGTGGGCCGTGGCCAGGCCATGAGCCTTTTACTTGGACACAATGTTTGAGGCATACATTTTTCTCTTTTTTTATTAATAATTATTTTTTTTCTCCTATTTTGTTATGATGTATCAATCATCATTCATTCACTGTAGATAGATAGAGAAAACAATAGAGGAGATATAAAAGAGATGGAAATGATAAGAATAAATTTAAATACAGGGATATTTTAGTTTTTTTTATAAAATTTAATGATAGCTAATTAACAACATTGGAGAAATTGTAACAAAACATTAAACTCTTGGTATTCTTTTATATTTTTTCAAATGCAAAAAATATTTTTTACAATTATTCTAAATCTTAAAAATTGATCACGTGTAATTCTCCCTTCTTGGTCCTGTAGAGTAATTGTATATAAAAAAAATATATATATATATATCTACTTTATATTCTAAGTTCATTATGTTTTTAATAAAAAAGTAGAGTTTTGATGAGGTGAGTTTTCAAATTTAAAAAACTCAACAACAAGGATTAAATTTAATAATCTATTGACAAAAAGTGATATATTTAATTTATATATTTTTTAAAATTGCATAAAAATTAATATATAATTAGAACTTAAAATTGTAATTTAACTTAGATAAATAGGTTTCCTTATATCAGTTTGTAAACATGGAAACAATTTGTCGTTCAAGATTGATTATTTAACATATTTTAAAAACAAAAATAATCCAATGATCCATCAGCAATGATACAGTCCAAAAAACATAAGCTCTGTCCAAAGAGGATCAACCAAAAAATCAAATCCAAAAAGAATAAAGAATAAAAAACAAGAAGAAATTAAATAAATTCACCTCAGAACCCAAATGCCTAACCTTCTTTATCTTCTCTCTAAAGCAACAAGAAGAGCCATCCTCTTAGTCCTACCCAACTACTATTATACAAAGGAATACAAAGAGAGATTAAAACAAACAGTAATGCCATACACAAAAAAACAACAAATTGTAGAGAAATTTGGAGGAGATTTTCCCAAGAGATTCCTTGCGTGTTTCCAGGTGGGGGGGGGGGGGGGGGGGCTTAACATTTTCTCTGGACGGGACGGCCTTGTCTCTAGCCGTAACTTGTCCTTCATTCTCACCATAATTTATTTATTTAAATTATTTTATTCTCTCGTGGCTTTTATAATATTTCCTCATGGGTAAGAGAACATGTTTAATATATTTTTCCTCCTCATTTGCAATAATACCGCCATTGGCAAAGAAACCACAATGGCTTCCACCATGTTTTATTTATATATTTCCTTTTGGCCTCTGTTGCTTGGCATAGACAAAGAAGAAGCGCAGTTTGTTTTTCGATCCGAGCAGATCAACAATTAATGGCTTAATTCCACCATCAGCACCCAATTGCAGATCAACAAGTCGTATTTATTTCCAATGGCCTTTCAATGTTAATTATAATTAATTCAATATTGAATGAAATTTGGAGGAGATTTCCACAAGAGATGCCTTGGATGTTTCCAGGTGGGGGGTGGGGTGGGGGTGAGCTTAGCATTTTCTCTGGACGGGACGGCCTCGTCTCTATATAATCCGTAACAACATTAGCGGGAGATTCCCTTTAAAGCTAGGTAGGTAGGTAAGTGACTTACCACATTCACACTGTAACATCAGTCTTTCCTCCTCAAATTTATAGGCTTTTCTTAGTTTTTGAGTATTTTTATTGATTATTATTTATAATATTTAAATTAAAAATATTATTAATTACAGAACTCATGATAAAAAGAATATTATTGTCTATTACATTTTAGTAGTAGAAGAATTCCTTGACCGAACTAATCTATTGAGCCATGGGCCTACAACTTGGCATCAAGCCTTCCCCCATCTCAGCCCAAGAAGTTCAAATAATCTTTTCATCTAAATTGAGATTCTTACACCAGTAACAAATCCTATCAACTCCGAACAACTTGCATATTGATCTTCATCAGCCTGTAATCTTCATTGAATTCGAGATTCTTGAAGATGATCTTTATCACTACTGTGTATCTCAGCCCTCTAATAACTCAAATACATAGGCTGAGATTTGTCCCATAATTATACACCAATGGAAGTAAATTAATTACAAATACACATTTTAGAGGCATTTTCTTACATAGCAAGCATCATTTAATCAATTACAACAATTACAAATATCTAAGCCCCTGATCACAAATCACACCCTAAAGATTGATCTTTTCAGTCGAGATTTCCATGTACACATAGCCATTTAAGACCAACACGCCAAATGATCCAATCATGACATCAACTCCCACACATAGAATGATATTAAAAATAAAGTGAGCCATAAAATTCAACATGCATAACGGAACAATAAAAATAAGACTGGGGGCAAATCTCACACACCGGATACACCTCACCAACTGTCATGCTGTAACAGCCTGCTTTCTCGGGGCGTGTTATACCTTAGAAAAATTGGGTCTTATTTTTTTTTTTATCATTACATTATCCCCGAAATTCCCTAGGGCCTATCTAGTGTTTAATTTACACACCAGAGATAAATACACTTTACAAAGCGGAAGCTGAATCGAACCTGCTTACGGTAATGCATATAATAATAACTCGACATGACATTAATTTATAAGCGTCTGACAATAAACACAATGTACATAATTCTTAAACTATTCATATTTCAACATGGCATGACTCATTTCCTTATTTCTTGACGTCTCGCGTCATTACACATCTTTAACCTCGATAACATCACTGCAAGTTCCGACTGGAACGTTGAATGTTCCAGGGGCGAACCCAAGTTAGATGATGAACCATCTAAATAAGGGTACATAATGCTATGTCATGTGTGTATGCAATGTTTTTCCTCGTAGGTGTCAACTGCACCCCTCATGCTACCTATCATTTTAGCGGCCACCTCTTTCGAAGCCGGGGTGTATGGGTGCACCCTTGGTAAGACAGCGGTGCCAGTTCGTACTCCCTACGGCCTCATATGCGTGTGATCAATGACATCAACGTGTATTTATGCATTTCATAGTCATGTCATGGATGCATTCTACGTGTTGGATACATATCAAGGCATGTCAATATGAGAAAAACATTTTCGAGGAAGTAACACTTACCTTTAGACAAATTCCAAGCGCGGTTAGCCTCGATTTGCGCGCCTATCTCAATCTGCGTGCCTAGCCTTGATTTACGTGTCTGGCCTTGATTCTTGCGCCCGATACTCTTATACGTCAACCTCGAGCTTCTATGATACCTTAGTCATCACGTTGTTCAAAATTATATCAATATCTATTTTTTCAATTTTTCATAATTTCTTTCTATTTTCTTTATTTTTCTCCTTAAAAATTCTAATAAATACCTACTCAAAATTTTTCCTTGATTTCTCTTCATAATAATTCATAAATAATTAATTCCTATCTCCCAAACTTTTCTAAGGATTTTCCAATACCTTTTCCTATTTTTCATAAGCCTTATTTACTTTGAAAATTATAAAATGACTATTTTCTCCAACATTTTTTCAAATTTTATTGCACCATAATTCATAAAATAATTTTCTTAAAATAATTAAAAAAAATTGAAAATACCTGATGTCTCACGCGCCCTCACGCGAGGGCGCGTGGCTAGGCAAAATCTGTAGGCGCGTGGCAGTCACGTGCCACCTTCTTCAACCTCTAACCGGCCGCCGGCGGGTGCTCCGATGGCTGCAAATCGGGTGCTGTTCGAAAGCCCTCTTCAAGTCGATCTCAACCCCACCGGTTTTAGGCCGAAAGGAAGCCGGAAAGGCGTTTAAAACTTGAGTTGCAGGTCTCGGTCGTGGTCCGCCTAAGGCTTTTCCGGCCACATTCGAAACACCCTCAAATCTACTCCAAAACGCCTCAAATCGGTCCCAAAATGATCCTTGACTCTAAGAGATCAAAAGCCGTCTATCAAAGCTCCAAGATTCATTCAAAATCGAGCTTGATTTGTGCTTCCAAAATCGACCGAAACCCTTCGGTATTTATAGCCCAAAAACCACCCCACGTGGCCGATTTTCCGGTCATTTCTTTCCCTTCACGCCACCAGGACACCCTAAGCCACTCCCTTGACAAGACTTGACGGCCAAATGGCCATATTTTCTGGCCAAAACGTGCGGCCATATCTGCCATGCACGGCCAATTCTGAAAATTACAGTTAGGCCCCTACGAAATTTTTGTTTGCATTTTGGTCCTTTTCCTCAAACCCCTGATCTTTTTAACACTATCACTAAGACCCTCAAGATTAGTACTTCTCATTTCTCCCTTGAAACTTTTGAAAAATTGCCGTTTGGACCTCCCTCAGGCATTTTTAGATAATTATACTTTGGCCCGACTGATTTATTTGACCTCAAATCCACTCGATTCAACCCGAAACCACTTAAGGCTTGTTCTACACATCGAACACTATTCCATGACACTCTCTGTTGACTTTTTGGACGTCGTTTACAGCAATTCGGTAATATGACCTTATTGACGGCTATATTTTTGTTGTACCGAAAACTGTTCCCGATCTTCTTTCTTTTATCACCAAAAATCATAATTTTAATTGCTCGTTGATTCTATACAATTTTCTTGGGCAATCTAGGGTCCGAGGTACTTCCTCTGACTAATTCGGTCGTTCAAAGCTGTGTTAGTGTGCCCTATAGTCTTATTTTTCTCAAATTTCCAATTTTGCCCTTTATCAAATATCATTTTATCCTCAAAATTATTCTCGGGTGTTACACATGCAATAAATGATAATGTCACACCATACCATGCATCAAGATATTCAGTGCACAACAAAGATATAAATACCAATGCACATATTGGTCTTTGGAATCCATATAAGAGATACACAACCTAGCACCCAAGTCCTAGTATGCATAGTTGTTGCAACTGCAAACTAGCTAGCATAAGACGCATAAACTCGAGGCCCACATAATAAAATCCACATGAGGCCGAGACTCTCATAACACAATTTTGGTTACTCATTACCCATTTTTGCTACATTTTTATATATTGAAAATTGACTTTTCATCCGTTGGAGTTGGGGAATTAAATTACTTTAATAAATGCCTATTGGTATATCTCTAGTGAATCAAAATTCTAGCTCCGTCCTAATTTTCAGATAACACAATAAATAGGGTATTCTTGCCTATTTTTGTACAAGTTATGAAAAATTGTATTTTTGAGTTATTCTGATTTGATTTAGATTTTAAATATAAAAAATAAGTAAGGATATGTTATTACAAAAGACATACCAATAGGGTTCAAACGAGCCATGCAGGCATAGAGCGTGAGCTTAAATTAATTTGTTTAGAGTTTTGCAAATTAATTTAAATATTTTGAATGAAATTTGGAGGAGATTTTCACAGGAGATTCCTTCGATGTTTCCAGGTGAGGGTGAGCTTAGCATTTTCTCTGGACAGGACGGCCACGTCTCCATATAATCCGTAACTTGTCCTTCATTCTCACCATAATTTATTTATTTAAATTATTTTATTCTCTCGTGGCTTTTATAATATTTCCTCGTGAGTAACAGGACGACCACGTCTCCATATAATCCGTAACTTGTCCTTTATTCTCACCATAATTTATTTATTTAAATTATTTTATTCTCTCGTGGCTTTTAAAATATTTCCTCATGAGTAAGAGAACCTGTTTTAAGATTACTCAATGTTAACGACCTTTGATTATTTAATGTTCTCAGCCTATGCTTTGTCTAAAACCCTTTTGAGGCGCTAGATTCTAAGGTGGGCTTTGAATCGTATGAATTTAATTTTTTAATTATCATATCTAATTTATTAGTTCAATAATTTTTTTTATTTTATTTATCAATAAATCATATCCTTTGAAAATATCATAGAAATATGTGTTTTCCTATGCTATCTTGCCTATAGATTTTCGTGTATTGATGTTGTTATTTTTTTTAAATTAAAACTTATTTAAATCTATTATGGGGAAACTAAAAAAGCCATGAAAAATTAAATTTTTTATCATAAGACGGCTGCATTATTCCCCACAATTTTTCGTGTATTGATGTTATTTTTTTTAATCTGCAGTTTATTTAAATCCATTATGGAGAAACTAAAAAAAACCATGGGAAATTAAATCAATTATCATAATACGGCTGCATTATTCTCCACATGGGGTGGAGGAGATTCCTTGGATGTTTCCAGATGGGGTGGGGGTGAGCTTAGCATTTTCTATGGAGGGGACGACCTCGTCTCTATATAACTCGTAACTTTGTCCTTCATTCTCACCATAATTTATTTATTTAAATTATTTTATTCTCTCGTGGCTTTTATAATATTTCCCCGTGGGTAAGAGAACATGTTTAATATACTTTTCCTCCTCATTTGCAATAATACCGCCATTGGCAAAGAAACAACAATGGCTTCCACCATGTTTTATTTATATATTTCCTTTTGGCCTATGTTGCTTGGCATAGACGAAGAAGCCAGCACCCAATTGCAGATCAACAACTCGTATTTATTTCCAATGGCCTTTCATTGTTAAAATATATGTAGCTACTTTTAACTAAAGAAATATATATATATAAATATTAAAAATATTGTTAGATATATAAAATTGCAGAATTTCAAAGGGCGGTGGGTGGGAGGTGGAAATTGGCAGGGGATTCCTTAAAGGTGGGTAGGTAGTTTACCACATTTACATTGCAACGTCAGTATTTCGTCTTCAAATTTATACCCTTTCACCAATTTTTTAGTATTTTTATTAATTATTATTATTTATAATATTTAAATTAAAAATATTATTAGTTATGAAACTCATAATAAAAAGAATATTGCTGTTTATGATATCTTAGTAGTAGAAGAATTCCAAAATATTATTTACAAGTCTTCAAATGTTATAAATTTAATTTTTATCTCTAATGTGGCTTACATAGTTTTACGACCATGATTGGAGTTAATAATCTCTAATGTGGTTTTGGATTTGAAGAAAAGAATTAGAAAATAAGAAGAGAGAAATGAAAAAAAATAAAGAAGAACATCAAGTAGATATTTGATGCCAAATGCAATACAAACAACAGTGCACTAGGCACCAGCCTAAGTGCAAGTACTGCCGTAGCAGCAACACTGGCCTACGAATATTTCATTTTGGAATGATTTTGAGTTGGATTAGATTAAAATAGTTGGTGTCTCAATAGACCATGGACGACTCCTCTCGTCAAAATTTAAATATTCTTACTTTCTATATTTTCTTTTCATGTGAAAATGATTTTTTATAAAAAAAATTTACACATAAATGCTATAATAATCATGAAATTAAGTAAATATATGTTATAATAACCATAATAAAATAGAGACTCGAGAACATGTCTGTAAAGGTTTCCGCGGGGGGGGGGGGGGTTGTTAAATGATGAAGGTTGGAGTCAATTACTATTAGTTTGTCCAAAACCAATTGTATCCAATTATTATTCTTGACCTTAAGCCTCTCAAAGACTTGTTGGATTTTCGAGCACAATATTTGATTTTTTGATGCATTATTTAATGATTAAGTCAATCTTGGTATTAAAGGTAAACCAAAATAATTACGTGCAGATAATAATCTACTTGTCTCTTAAAATTCATTTATTTATATAGCTGAATTTTGATATAAATATCCTAAAACACGTGTTGGCTCTAAAAAGCTTAAAAATAGGGTATTTTTACAATTTTTTCATAGTCACAATAGTTCTCATCATATAATTTATATTTTTAGTACACGTATTTGGTAATAGCAATCTAGGAAAAATAATATATGCATGATTAAAAATTATATTTTCTTTTATGTATTTTTAGTGTATATTTATATTTCTAAAAATATATATTTAAATTTTCTTAGACAAAAATGAGTTTCTTAGTAGTTTAGGGGTTATGTTATATAAAAATGTAGTCATTTATGGATTTAGATAACTTTATTATTTGGGTTCTTCCATTTGAATAGTGTGCATTTTTTGGATATTAATACTCACACTATTCAATGTTAAAATCCACATTGGTTTAGATCACTTTATTATTGAGTTTCCATCTGATCTTTTTGTTTGAGATTATTGTTTTAATGTTAAAACCCATATTAGTTGAGTTATATATTTGGATTATGCTTTACTTATGAATGAAATGGTTTGAAACCTATTCAATCTCTTGTGCATTTCAAAAAAAATCTCTTGTGCATTTCATAACATTTTTCTTCTACCACTATTTACAAACTCAAATTATCAATATATTGTGTAGAATCACTAATTAGTTTTTCAAGAAACCAAAACTTTGTATAACTATCAAATTTGTCTTTAAAATTTTCTATGAAGTATAAAAGAATTTTCTATGAAATATTTGTCGGTGATTGCTTCCATCTTTCTTTCTTATGTATAAGAATTGCATTAAAAGAAAATATTACAAAAGCATTGAAAGTTAGAATATATCTCAAGCTTCACAATAAAAAGAATCAACCTGAAAGATCTAAGAAAAAATAGTTGTATAGAACTCTTAATAAAAGAAAAAATACACACACACATATACATATGTCAAGAGAGATATTTAATTACATTGTCAAGTATCTAATAAGCGAAAAGACATTGACTCAAACCATAAATGCATAAATTGCAAAAGTCCCCTGAGGAATCGAACCATCGAAAAACGAAGAAAGCAACTTAAAACAATAGAGATTACTTGCACATTTTGCATAGAAGGGAGCAAAATTAATTTGGCAATGATAGTATGATTGAATGACCAGATCACTGAAAAGCAATATGGTTGGTTGGAAAAGATTTGGAAATTAATTAATTTTCAAATTCGTAATAGTTAAATATATGTAAAAAGAAAAAATTGTCGTTAAAAAAAATAGGATTATAATTTTATTAATTAATCTATGGATATTTATGATTTCTAAGTTTAGGTAATTGAATGCAATATTTTGAATGAAATTTGAATGAGGTTGACTTAGTAAGGGTGCAAAAGGTCAATCAGTTCCCAGCACACGTGATGTGTCACTGCATTGACTGGCCCCACCTCACATTATATAATACGGTACAATGAAAAATATAATATTTAGAGAAATATATCTATGTATTGTTTTTTCGCTTAATTTTTTCCATTTTGTTTTCACTTTACTTTGTAGGTATCCCCGCTTGCACATTAAACTAAGGGTGTGTTTAATTGCATTACCTAAAATTTAATTCTAGATAATATTGGTTAGAAAACAAAAACTATCTCACCCCCTTGAAAATGAATTCTATGAAAATAATCTTTAAATGCTTGTATCTTACATATTTTTTCCTAGAAAAATTTAAAGTATTTGATTATTTTCCATAGAAAATATGTAATGATTACACATTTTCTATGAAAAATATGTGCAATCAAACACACCATAATTTTCTAGGAAAATTTTATGTGGAAAAGACAGAACAAAGTCATTTCGTGATTTTAACTTTAAAACCTATATCTCAATTAATTCAATTGAGTGTTATTTTATCTAATACTTAAAATTAATTTAGAAGGTATATGTTATTGCTGACGTGATAAATCACCTATCATTTAAAAATATATACATGAGTAGGAGCCATATTGTAATACCCCATGTGTAGAGAAGGTTGACACGTAATTTCAATGAGTTTAGAACACCGAAAAGTTGGTTTTATAGCAATTTCAAGTACCAAATCAACTGTAGGGAATGCCTCGGAGTGAAATTATCTAAAGAAAATTATATGGTCTCGACGAGCGTATCGAAATAGGATTTATGGTATCGAAAGAAATCAAATTCAGAACAATTTTCGGTACAGCTAAAATACAGCTATCATTTAGGCTGTAAAACTGAATCGTTGTAGGAGGCTCCCGAAAAATCAACGGAACCCTAAGGGGGCTCCGGTTTTGCGTAACAAGCAACCCTTCAGTGGTTTCGGGATGAAACGACAGCTTGGTAAGGCACTGGGGCGAAATTATCCTTTTTAACTAGGCTTCAAGTTATTAATTTTATATTTTCGGTATCGTAATGTCAATTAATTCAGTGTTTGAGGATATTATTGTAATTAGATAATTATTTTAATGAATTTAAGATAAAAATTTGGGGTTAATGCATAATTTTTATATATTAAATGTAATATACAATATATAATATATATATACGTATGTATTCGTGGCTGTGTGCGTGTGTGCATGTTTGTGAGAAAGCTTCTGGGAAGCTTCATGGCCGATGAGTGGTGCCCAAGATTAGTAGAGTAATGCCCAAGCTATGTGATGCCTATAAATAGATGAAGAAGTGGAGCAATTGAGGCAAGAAAGGGAGAAGAAAATGAGAAGGCAGCCTCCAATTGAAGCCATTGTCGAGAGTTGCAGCAAGATGGAAAGCGAAGGCAGCGACCAAGCGGCTAGGTGATCGGGGGAGAAGCTCGAGAGGCTCATTGGAGGCTGGAGCGTCGGCTGGAATGGCCGAAAGGCGGCCAAAGTAGGCAGCACAGCAACGGCGGCCATGGCCGCAAGCTGCTGCAACAAGGCAGCAGCAGCCGCGGCCTATGGCGGCCGCGTGAGGCTGCCAGAAGCGAGGCAGCGAGCGCGGTTATGGTCGGGGGGGCTGGCGGGCGCTGGCGGAGGGCGAAGGCCGGCTGGTTGGCGGCGGAGCTGTGCACGCATGAAGCTGGGCGCGCGAAGAAGTTGCATGCGCGGTGCAGAGAAAGAAGAAGAAGAAAAAGAAGAAGAAGAAGAGAAGGAAGAAGAAAAAGAAGAAAGAAGAAAAAAAAAGGAAGAAGAAGAAGAAGTTGCAGGCGTAGGAGGCGGGAAGAGGAGGAAGAAGAAGAAGAAGGGAAGGAAAAAAAAGAAAAAAGAAAAGAAAAAAAAAAGAAAAAAGAAAAAATAGGAAAATGATTAGGAAAAATCCTAGAAAATCCCAAAAGATAGGAAACTATATTCCGGTGATATCCTGGAGATTTTGGTGAAAAAAAAAATAGCCCGGGCTTGCTTTTCGAGAATATTGCACGCAAATCGAGGAAATCGGATATGCTAAGTCAAGGTGAGTAAAATTCTCTAGAAAATTTCAGAAATTCCAAAATATTATTTTATGAATTTTCGTAGTGAAATATTTGAGAAAATATTTCTAAAAATATTTAATTTGGAATTATTGAGGAAAAATAGGAAGAAATAGAAAGAAAATTAAAGAAAATGTCAAAATAGGTTTTAATGTTTATTTAAATACCTATGGTGATTAGGGTGCTTTGAGGTCAAAGTTGAGGTGTTTGGCGCGAATTTTGGGGTTGGCATGCAAATCGAGGCAAGACACGGATTTCAAGGTAGCCCGATAAGCTTGAGAAGGTAAGTGGTACTTCCTCGAAAATGTTTTCATCATATTGACATGCTCTGATATGTATCTATCACGTAGAATACATACATAATTATGAAATGCATGATTACACGTTGATATCATTGATCACACGCATATAAGGCCATAAGGAGTACGAACTGACACCGCTGTCTTACCAAGGGTGCACCCATACACCTCGGCTTCGAAAGATGTGGCCGTTAAAATGGTAGGTAGTATGAGGGGTGCAGTTGACACCTACGAGGAAAGACATTGTATATACTCATGACATAGCATTACGTACCTTTACTTAGATGGTTCATCATCTAACTTGGGTTCGCCCCTGGAACATTCAACATTCCAGTCGGGACTTGCAGAGATGATTTCGAGATTGATGATGTGTGGTGACGCGAGACGTCAAGAAGCGAGTAATTGTACCATGTTATGTTGTAATATGAGTAGTTTAAGAATCATGTACATGCATTTATTTTCAGAAGCTTATGTAATAACTTAGTAATAAACATTATGTTCGGTTATTTATGTAATGCCATGAGCAGGTTCGGTTCAACTTCCGCTTTATATTTATTTTCTAGTGTAGATATCTCGCACTAGATAAGGTAATCTCTGGTGTGTAAATTAAACACTAGATAGGCCTTAGGGAATTTCGGGATAATGTAATGATAATGAAAAAAAAAAAAATAAGACCCAATTTTCCTAAGGTATAACACGCCCCGAGAAAGCGGGCTGTTACACATATGTACATATATGAGTATGACTCATATATATAATTTTATTTTTTATTTTTTTAATATGTGTACATGTGAATCCCACTTATATATTTTTTTTAAATAATGATAGCGTGTCACATCAGTAATGACACACACCTCCTGAATTATTTTTTGATATCGGATAAAATTGCATTCAATTGAGATACTAATATCAAAATTGAACAGTTTTGATAAATTTACATATTCAATTAAAGGTTTACCTTTTTTTTTCTATTTTCCCTTTAAATTTTAACACACTTAAATGTGATATAAATATTCTAAATTTGCTAATTTCAATGTACTAATGAAAAAAAAGTATTCGTGTCTTTTCATTATACATGGATTATTATCTGCTATTTATATTTTTATCATATTTTTATATCTCTCAATATATCACAATAAATAAAAATAAATTTTATTTTTATTTTTAAATTTATCAAATATTACCCCTCTACAGTTAGGGGTGAACATTTAATCAATTTAAAAATGTTAAAATCGAATAAATTGAAATTGTATAAAAAAAAAAGAATCAAACCGACTAAACAAACCAAAAAATTGAGCAAAATAAAATTAGAAAAAATTGAACAAATGTTAAAAAATCGAATCAATTCAAAAAACTAAATCCCCTCAAAAAAAAAAAAACAAGCTAAAGAAAAAAATCAAAAGAAAGAGAAAAGAAGTCTTTATTTTAGTTGTCATTACAATGTCATGAACAAACTTCGTCGTCGTCACAGTTTGTCGACTTATCGTTTCTCTCTTGATTCTAATAAAATTGCAAGAACACTCGTATGATTTAGTAAAATTATAATAAATTCTTTGACATTTGATAAATTACAATAATTACCTTTGCTATTAAAAGAATATAAATGTTCATTTTACCTTTCTTTTATTCTCTCTCTCATTCATCTTATCTGATTTTAAAAATTAAAAATAAAAAAAACAAACAATTCTGTGGCTGGCAACCACTATTGTTGAAATCTATTATTGAGTATAAAACTATTTGAAATGGAGTTTTTTATGTTTTAATTGGAGATTCAGTCACTTAATAAAATAATTAAAAATATTTTCTATAACTTAATAGCCCTTTCAAGTGTAAACCCACTAGTTTATTTAACATCACTTGTGGGCTTACGGCATGGCGTATCATTTATTATTGTCAAAATATAGAATATGAAGTGAAAATTAGGGTCAATATAAGAAAAATTCTCAAGAAAAAGAAGGAAAATGTGACGAGAACACAATGTAGAACTTATTAGAAAAAGGAAACTTTGCAATCCCCAAGAGTTTAATGAACTTTTTGACAAATCATGCATAGTTAAGTAATTCTTAAACATAAAATAAAATTTAATTTTTAACTTATAGTTTTTCTTCCAAACTAATTTAACTTAATAAGTTGTAGTTTGTGATTTTTTTAAAAGAAACTGGTTTTTACAAATCTAGAGGACTTAAAGAATTTTTTATTAAATTATTATTATTATTATTATTATTATTATTATTATTATTATTATTATTATTATTATTATTCACTTTTATACAACTAATATTGTTTAAAATAGTATAATATGATTTTTGAGTTAATTTGGGTCAAGGGGGAACCATTAATTTAATTAACGAATTCAAAAACCATCATTTTTTACAAAATAAAACAAACCCCCGCCAAATATGTTGCATCTTTTGCTAAGGGTTGGTAGAGAAAAGCCATATATTGGGCTCATGGGATAAGGGTTGGCGATTGAATCTCAATTTTGTGATTGCTGGACCAGATTTGAGTTCATCATGATGAATCTAGATTCGTTACATAGAGAGAGATAAATGATGAACACAAATAGTCTATGTAGATAGAAAAATAAAGCAATAAGAAGAATAAGAATAATAATAAGATGAAATTAGAGAGATAAAAGAAGAATAAGAAGAAAATGTTAGGAAGAGAAAAGAAGAAAAATAAGAAAATATTAAAGAGAAAGAAGAAGAAGAAACTAGAGGGAGAGAGAGAGAGACAGAGTGAAACCTTTGATCTAGAATTTAGATTTGGGTTTGAAGAAGAGAAAGGGAAAAAAAAGAGAGAGAAATGAAAATGAAGAAGAAATCAGAGAGGCATAATGAAATCCTTTATCTCGAACGCATGTATGGGTCCAAAAAAAAAAAAGAGAAAGGGAGAGAGAGAAAAAAAAAGAGAAAAAGAAGAAGGGGAGGAGAGAGAGAGAGAATAAAAGAGAAAAAGAAGAAAGAAAATACATTTACTTTCATTGTTGCTACTATTGTCATGAGCAAACCTCGTCGTCATTGTTGTTTGTAGTCTTTGTTGTTTTTCTCTTGATTCTAGTCATCATCATTGTTGTTGTCAAGATACAACAATGAATTTAGTTGTTGGGAAACGTCGTTATTAAGCCTCTTGAGTTTGTAAGGGAAAAAATCGTCGAAGGGCTCGGGAGGGTTCTCGCGCAAACACTGCAATGCTTAAATCAGACACTGAGAGTAATAAAAGTTGTAGAACAATATTTATTCCAGTATCAGAGACATACCTTTTCTAGAATGAATGTCAATCTATTTATAGAGAAGTATGGAGTGATCTAAATTGTCTTAAGATTAGGATTCTTGTAGATAACTTCTACAAGAATCCTAATCTTGTAGAAGTTATCCTAACTTGATTGAGACTAGAATCGTTACAGATGACATCTATTTTTTATAGATGATATTTATCTTGCTCTTTTTAGAGATAAATTTTCTTATGAATGATTATCTATCATTTTTCTGAAAAAAAATTTAACTGTCAGAATTATCATGTCTACACGTTATATGAGACCCTCTTATTCGAAAAATATTTAAGCGGCGTACTGGATTTCTAGTGGGCTTTGGTGGGACCTCGTGCTAAGGCCATAACTGAGGCTGCGGTCCAAGGTACAGCAACGGGCTGAGGCACGGCCATGGGCCGGGACGTGCCTCCACGGCTGCTGGCTTGGCATGGCCTTAGGCTGTGGGCCGTGGCAAGGCCATGAGCCTTTTACTTGGACACAATGTTTGAGGCATACATTTTTCTCTTTTTTTATTAATAATTAATTTTTTCCTCTTATTTTGTTATGATGTATCAATCATCATTCATTCACTGTAGATAGATGGAGAAAACAATAGAGGAGATATAAAAGAGATGGAAATGATAAGAATAAATTTAAATACAGGGATATTTTAGTTTTTTTTATAAAATTTAATGATAGCTAATTAACAACATTAGAGAAATTGTAACACAACATTAAACTCTAATTATTCTTTTATATTTTTTCAAATGCAAAAAATATTTTTTACAATTATTCTAATCTTAAAAATTGATCACGTGTAATTCTCCCTTCTTGGTCCTGTAGAGTAATTGTATATAAAAATATATATATATATATATCTATTTTATATTCTAAGTTCATTTTGTTTTTAATAAAAAAGTAAAGTTTTGATGAGGTGAGTTTTCAAATTTAAAAAACTCAACAACAAGGATTAAATTTAATAATCTACTGACAAAAAGTGATATATTTAATTTATATATTTTTTAAAATTGCATAAAAATTAATATATAATTAAAACTTAAAATTGTAATTTAACTTAGATAAATAGGTTTCCTTATATCAGTTTGTAAACATGGAAAGAATTTGTCGTTCAAGATTTGATGATTTAACACATTTTGAAAAATCAAATGATCCATCAGCAATGATACAGTCTAAAAAACATAAGCTCTGTCCAAAGAGGATCAACTAAAAAATCAAATCCAAAAAGAATAAGGAATAAAAAACAAGAAGAAATTAAAAAAATTCACCTTAGAACCCAAATGCCTGACCTTCTCTCTAAAGCAACAAGAAGAGCCATCCTCTTAGTCCTACCCAACTACTATTATACAAAGGAATACAAAGAGAGATTAAAACAAACAGTAATGCCATACACAAAAAAACAACAAATTGTAGAGAAATTTGGAGGAGATTTTCCCAAGAGATTCCTTGCGTGTTTCCAGGTGGTGGGGGGTGGGGGGGGGGGCTTAGCATTTTCTCTGGACGGGACGGCCTTGTCTCTAGCCGTAACTTGTCCTTCATTCTCACCATAATTTATTTATTTAAATTATTTTATTCTCTCGTGGCTTTTATAATATTTCCTCATGGGTAAGAGAACATGTTTAATATATTTTTCCTCCTCATTTGCAATAATACCGCCATTGGCAAAGAAACAACAATGGCTTCCACCATGTTTTATTTATATATTTCCTTTTGGCCTCTGTTGCTTGGCATAGACGAAGAAGCCAGCACCCAATTATCATAATATGACTGCATTATTCCCCGCAATTTTTCGTGTATTGATGTTATTATTATTTTTTTTTTGAATCTGCAACTTATTTAAATCCATTATGGGAAACATAAAAAAATTGTGGAAAAATTAAATCCATTATTGGAAAACTCTTGCATTATTGCCAACTGTTGTCGTGCATTGATGTTGTATTTTTTTTGAAACTACACCTTATTTAAATCAATTATAGGAAACCAAAAAAAATTATGGAAAATTAAATCTATTATCATAGGACGATTGCATTATTGTTCTCTCTTGGAATTCTGATTACTCATCAATTGGAGATGGCTCATTAAATTCTTGATAATAAATGCCTATCTGTATATAGTGAAATAATTAATTTATTAATAAATTCGGATTACAAATAACGAATTTATTTTGTTTTGGAAAATGTGTATTTTTTTTTTCAAATTATCAATTTTTAAAATTATTCCTTTTACCAAAAATCATAGAAAAAAAAAACATGATAAAACACACCCGAGCGGTACATTAATTTTTATTGAAATTCTGATTATTCATTACCCATTTTCACTACATTTTTATACATTGAAAACTGACTTCTCATCAGCTAGAGTTGGAGAATTAAATTACTGTAATGAATGTCTATTGGTTTGTCTCCACTTAATCAAAATTCTAGCTTCTCTCTAGTTTTCAGATAACACAACAAATAGGGATTTTTTTTGTCTATTTTTAAACAAATTACAGAAAAATTATATTTCGAACTATTTTGATTTGATTTAGGTTTTAAATATAAAAAATAAGTAAGGATGTGTTATTACAAAGGACATACCAATAGGGTTCAAACGAGCCATGCAGGCCATAGGCCATAGAGGCTCACGCTGATTTGTTTAGAATTTTGTAAATTAGTTTAAATAATATTTAGAATGAAATTTGGAGGAGATTTTCCCGGGAGATTCCTTGCGTGTTTCCAGGTGGTGGGGGGGGGGGGGGGGGCTTAGCATTTTCTCTGGACGGGACGGCCTTGTCTCTAGCCGTAACTTGTCCTTCATTCTCACCATAATTTATTTATTTAAATTATTTTATTCTCTCGTGGCTTTTATAATATTTGCTCGTGGGTAAGAGAACATGTTTAATATATTTTTCCTCCTCATTTGCAATAATACCGCCATTGGCAAAGAAACAACAATGGCTTCCACCATGTTTTATTTATATATTTCCTTTTGGCCTATGTTGCTTGGCATAGACGAAGAAGCCAGCACCCAATTGCAGATCAACAACTCGTATTTATTTCCAATGGCCTTTCATTGTTAAAATATATGGCTACTTTTAACTAAAGAATAATATATAAATATTAAAAGTATTGTTAGATATATAAAATTGCAGAATTTCAAAGGGTGGGGGGTGGAAATTGGCGGGGGATTTCCTTTAAAGGTGGGTAGGCAGCTTATCACATTCACAATGTAACATTAGCTGGTGTTATGTTTGTGTTTTAATTTTAAATTTTAAATTCATTTAAATTTTATATTTTGAGTGTGTTTTGAGATTTTTAAAAATGTATTTTTTTATTATTTTAAAAATTTATTTTTTAAAACAAAAAACTAAAAAACGTGTTTTTTTAAATTTTATAAAATATTATTTTATAATAATTTATTTAAAAAATTTAATTATTAAATAATAAAATTAATTCTTTTATTATAACATTTTATATTAAACATTATTATACATAATATGTGTAATACACTTATTAATATACTACACTCAATATATATTTTTAATTATAATATATATACTATATTTTTAAAATTTTAAATAAATATATAATTTTATTCTCTCTTCTTGTTCATACGGAGTAATAGTATATATTTTTTAAATATTTGTTGAATTAAAAAATATGTATCTATTTATATTCTAAGTTCATTATGTTTTTAATTAAAAAAGCAAAGTTTTGATGTGAATTTAATTGATTGACAAAGAGTAATATATTTAATATGTAATTTTTTTAAAATTATAACACGCATCATATCATTGGTCGACCGAAATTCAGTAAGCATAGCAGATTCATTAGATACAAATCCTGTTGTCTCAGTCTTTCTAAGTGGATGATGGACCCGTAGAAAACTTGTTTTAGAATTATTAATTGAACTACTTAAATCTTTAAGACCCAATTAATTATTTCTTACTCAAATATCATGACCCAAATTTCTTTTATTTTCTTCAATAACCTCCACATGCCTTGCATTCATTCACATATAGCAAGCACACTAATTTGTCTTTCCTTCAATCAAATCAAGCACTTGACAACCATGCGTACAATCTTCCCCCTATTAATTTCAAGACTCCCATGTAATCTAGAGATGTCAAAAGGGCCGGGCCGGGCCCTTTTGCCATGGATAGGGCCTGGCCCGGCCCACGGCCCCCCTAGAGGGCCGGGCCGGGCCCTTAGTCCACAGGGCCTAGCGGATTGGGCCCGGTGGGCCCGACCCTTTTTTTATTTTTTTAAATAATTTTTTAAAAAATAATACATATAATATATACATATATATAAATATCAAAATAATACATATATAAAAATTAATTTTTTTTCTTTTTAAAATATTTTTCATCTTAATTCTTAAGTTTTAAATATTATTTCATCATTTTATATTTCAAAATTTTATATGCCTTATAAATTTTCTTGTGAATTGATATGAAAAATAATGTACATATAAAAAGGAGAATGTTTATTTATAATTTAAATATATAAAAAATTTAACTTAAAAATTTTAAATAAATTGATGGTTATTATTTATATATATTGCGAAATTAAATGTTTTAGTATCAAATATCAATAATTATTAAAGAATAACAAAATTAAAAAAAAATGAGAAAGGGCCAACGGGCCACGGGCTGGGCCCAATGGGCCACGGGCTGGGCCGTGGGCCCAATTTCTTTGGCCCAGCCCGGCTCGGCCCCTTTTGAACAGTGACGGGCAGGGCCAGGTGGCCCGCGGGCCACCCGGCCCTTTTGACACCTCTAATGTAACCCACGAGGTCAAGTTCGGACAAAAGTGGTTGTTTTTTTCATGGATCTTTCCACCAACAAGAAATCAAATTGAGAGTGATTGAATGGATTAAATTTAGGTAAGAGCCGGCTAGCTAATAATAATTGAAATGAAATAGAAAAAGAGTTATAAATTAATTATATTTATTGTTAATTTTAAATAAAATTATACTAATACTATATGTATATTTATTATTTTGTTTGCTTTTCTATTATTGAACATTAACTAATTAATATTCGAAATCTATCCTAAAAAAATTAAAACTCGTGAACTTATAGAAGATGAACTGGTGTTATATATAGGTCCTGATCTTTTGGAAAATGTCATAAATTGAATGAAAGAGTTGGTTGCTTCAAGCTTGAAGCTACACTTTTTATTTTTATTTTTACAAAGACTAATTCATCCTTTATTAAAGAGATAATCTGTTTTAACAAAAAAAAAGAAGATAATGGGAATTTTGAAAAGGAGGGTTGCTTCAATTTTCATTGACTATACATTTTTTTTCTCTTTTATTTTTG
Organism: Diospyros kaki; assembly: GCA_036245055.1. Classification (NCBI taxonomy): domain Eukaryota; kingdom Viridiplantae; phylum Streptophyta; class Magnoliopsida; order Ericales; family Ebenaceae; genus Diospyros; species Diospyros kaki. The sequence goes on from BSEG01000016.1 coordinate 42,481,327, forward strand.
TACAACTAATTTGTTACTTTGTAAAGAAAATGCATCTTTTAAGAATTTCATTACGTGTACGATGTTTATTATTTAATGGTCGAGATAAGTGACAAGTGCTACTTTAACCTTTGTTAAAAAATATTATTATTAATAATAATCTATCAGTTTTTGGGTTAAGCATCACTGGTCTTTATTGTAGCAATAATATTATTAGTAATTATATATGGGAAACTTATATAATTTCACAAAATTATATCAGTTAGATAATTATATATATATAATGTAAATTTAACTTGGAAGGAGTCTAGTATAATTTTGAAAATTAAAATTAGTCAATTTAATTTTAAAATATTTAGAATAATCTCAATATTTATGAATATCAAATTTCATAAATATTGAACTTAGTTTACTCTATAGATTATTTTGATAACTCTATATATCATTAGATTTGTCTTCATATATAAAATTAAATTTGTACAACCTTATTTATTTATCTTACAAGTGCCCTTATACCATTTTATTTCAAAGGGGAGAGTTCTAATATTCTGCAACAGAGAAAAATGGACTTAACTTATATAAACAAAAATTTCATTCCTAATAACACAACAAACAAGCCTCTAGCGGAGATTTGATCTTAGAACGATTTTGAATTAGATAAGATTAAAATATCTTGTGTCTCTAAATAGATCACAGACTACCCGTCTCATCGAAATTTTAATATTCTTACTTTCTACATTTTATTTTCATGTGAAAATAATTTTTTATAATTTGTTTACACATAAATGCCATAATAATCATGAAATCAAGTAAAAATATGTCATAATAATCATAATAAAATAGAGAGACTTGAAAAGTGAACACGTGTGTAGACAGTGGACGCTAAATGATAATGGTTAGAGTCAATCACCACTAGTTTGTTCAAAACCAAGTGTATCTAATTATTGTCTTTGACCTTAAGTTTGTATAAAACTTGCTCGACTTGCAAGCACAATATTTGATTTTTCGATATATTCTTCCATGATTAAGTTATTCTTGATACTAAATGTAGAGTAAAGTAATTACATGTAAATGATGACTTACTTGTCTCTTAAAATTCTTGTATTTATATAGCTGAACTCTAATATAAATATCCTAGAACACATGTTGGCTCTAAAGAGATTCAATAAGGGGTATTTTTGTAATTTTTCATAGCCGCAATAGTCCCATCATATAATTTATATTCTTACTATTTCACCCCTTGTACTTACAAATCTTTTTTTATCTTTTCGTTATATAACTAAAATTTAAGTATATAAGACAAAATGGTAATTTGCAGGCTTGGCCATACACTAGTTTAATTATTAGACAAATCAGTGTGTTACCTTAGTCGCCATATAAACTAAATTATATGCCAGATTGATTGAGAATAAAATTGATATCAATTTTAAAGTATGAAGACTAAATTGAAATAAATATCAAAATAAAATAAAATTATAAAATGATCCTAAATTTAGGATAAACCAAGCAATTAACTCTACTAATTAATACTACTGCTTGTCGTTGCTACAATGTGCAACCAAAACTTTCAATATCATTTACTTATCTTTGAACAAAAGATTCAATTAAATTGGGTTGACTTTAATCAGAATCGTCTTATTTTATTTTTGTTAATGGATTAACAAAAATATGATTGTAATTTTATAAGTTTGTGTATTTATCTGTATTAATATCTATAAGTTTAATGTAATTAATTTAAATATTTTATATGAAATTTTGAGAAGATTTTCATCGTTGCTAGTTCACGGCGCACATTGCACGCAAACGTATTAGAAGCGGAAGGGCAGGGCGGTTGGACCTCGCGGACTGAGCCCACCGTGTTCATACTTTCGTGGTACATTCACTGATAAGCCACGCTGCTAGTGCACAACGCACATTGCACGCGGATGCATTGGAACCACAAGGGCCCACCGCACCACACTGAACTGGTGTCCTTTTGGCCATTGACAGAATTTGAAAAGGGCTCTATTTACCTGTATCAATATCTATACATTTATTATAATTAATTTAAATATTTTAAATGAAATTTCAAGAGAATTTCCATAAGAGAAGAGTTCATCGCTGCTAGTCAAGAACGCACATTGTACGCAACCATAATATTTTAAAGACTTTTGCTAGGCTGCTCGTGACTACAATGTGCAACCAAAATTTTCAATATCGTTTACTTATTTTTGGATAACAGATTCAATCAAATTGGGTTGATTTTAATCAGATTGTTCTTGTTTTATTTTTGCTATGATTGAATTGATATTAAGTCTAAAATTATAAACTCTTGATTGAATTGGGCTTAAATTTTAATTAAACTCAAAATAAGGTAATTCACGAACATTTTTAATGATTTCATCATCTTCTTACATACAATCCTTGTTATCTTTAATTTTTTTAAATCTTGAACGATGTATTCTGAGTCATCCAAGTCAGGTTTGAGCAACGGGTGTTGCTTTTCTCATACACCTTTCCACTCAAGAGAAATCAATTTAGGTGTGATTGCATTGAATGGGATTGGATAGATTAAATTCAGGTAAGACCCAACTAATAATTGAAATGAAATAGAAAAAAGGGTACAAATTAATTATATTTATTGTTAATTTTAAATAAAATTATAATTAATTATTTTTTATATACGAGCAAACTGTTATTAATTCTTTGGATAAAATTATTTTAAATTATTAAATTTTATGAAAATACTATTATTTGTTTATAATATAAATAATAGTATATATAACAGGACGAAGCTTCTCTCCCTCTCCCAGTCCCTTCTGGGTCTCTTCTTGAATGAAATTTCGAGGAGATTTCCATAGTCCACAACGCGGTCGGACCTCACGAACTTCCACCATGTTTTATATATTTTCTTTCGACCTCTGTTGCTTGCGATAGACGAAGCAGCCAGTTTGTTTTCCATAGTCCACAAGACCTCACGGACTTCCACCATGTTTTATATATTTCCTTTTGGCCTCTGTTGCTTCGCAATGGCCTCTGTTGCTTGGCATAGACGAAGAAGCCAGTTTGTTTTCCGAGCAGATCAACAATTAATGGAATCCACCAGCACCCAATTGCAGCAGGACGGAGCTTCTCTCCCTTCTGGGTCTAGTTCCTGGAAATATGACGTCTTTTTGAGCTTTAGAGGCACAGACACCCGCAACAGCTTCGTCGATCATCTCTATTCGGTTCTGCATCAGAAGGTCATTTTCACGTTCAAGGATGACCAGAGGCTCGAGAAAGGTGACTCGATTTCTCTGGCGCTCCTGAAAGCCATCGAAGAGTCGAGGTTTGCCGTGGTTGTTTTCTCCGAGAACTACGTTTCTTCCAAGTGGTGCTTGGAGGAACTCGTTAAGATCCTGGAGTGCCAGAAGAAGAGGGCACTCACCGTTTTACCAGTATTTTATAAAGTAGATCCCTCGGATTTACGGAAACAAAGAGGGAGCGTTGGAAAAGCATTCGCCCAACACAAGCGAGATTCCAGCGAAGAGAAGGTGCAGAGATGGAGGAATGCTCTAACGGAAGCAGCCAACAGTTCTGGGTGGCATTCAGAAACATACGGGTAACAACTACCTCTCAACAAGTCAAAATAATTTTTTAAATATTAATTAACTCTGTATTTGTATAATTCATTATTAAAATATGTCATCGTGTTTAATTCCTTGTTAAAATAGTTAAATTTTAATTGAAAAATTGTCAAAAGAGTTATATTATATTTAATGAATTTAGCTTAATACATACCATATTGGATTTGGTAATATCTAAGTGGAATTCAATTATAAATAGATCTTTTGCATATGGCCCCTATTAGATCTAAATACCAGGTGGTTGTTATTGAGGCTTCAATGTTTGGCCTCAGTTCCCCAACAGAGGAGTCCCTTTCCTTCTGATTTAACATTTTTAATTTGACAGTACTTTCGTAATTGCAGGTAGTTGGGCTTTTCATGGATATTAATATTCAATATTAATTCATTATAATGTGTTACTTCTGTTGCAATTATCTCGCGTTAAAGAAAGAAAACTAAAAATAAAAGTAAAATTGAACCAAAAGAATTGGATTATGTCTCAATCAATATGTTTTTGGGTCACCTAGCTCCGATGCCTCCGTGTAAATTTTGATGAAAATATAATCATATATTTTGTGTTTACTGGCATTATATTATGATTGAGAATTTCTTAATATGATCTGTCTTTGAGTCCTTAAACTCATCTAATGGGCAGGCCTGAAGCAAAGCTTGTCCAAGACATTGCCATTGATATTCTAAATAGATTGGGACATAATGGTTCAAGCGTTCTTAAAGATGATGTTGGATTGCATCCTCGTATAGCAAAAGTGATGTCACTATTAAAAATGGGGTTGGATTTGGATGATCCACGTATAATAGGGATATGTGGAATGGGTGGTATAGGAAAGACTACTATTGCCAAGGCTGTCTATCATCAAATTCGTTCTCAATTTGTTGGTAGCTGCTACCTTGCAAATGTCAGAGAAACTTGTGAGAAACATGGTTTGGAGTCATTGCAAAAATCTCTTCTTGTTGATATTCGCTCAATCTCAAACAGTGATATAAAAATAAAAGATATTGATTGGCCTGGGTCAATAAGGAACGCGGTAGGGAATATGAGGGTTCTTGTAGTCCTGGATGATGTAGACCATTCAGATCAGCTGGATGCCCTCGTTGGTAGACTTGATTCGTTTGGTCCAGGAAGCAGAATTATAATAACGACCAGAGACGAGCATTTACTTGCCAGATATGGTCCAAGAAGTCATGTCTACAATGTTGAGGGACTACATTATGAGGAAGCTTCTAAGCTATTTTGTTGTAAAGCATTCTGGAAGAACCAGCCAACGCCAGGTTTTGAGGATCTCATAAAAAGTGCAGTTGATTACGCCAATGGAGTTCCACTGGCTCTTAAAGTTTTGGGCTGTTTTCTAATTGGCAGAGAGGTAAACGAATGGCAGAGTGCAATCCGTAGATTGAGACAAGAGCCTAATCCAGATATTCAGAAAGTGCTCAAATTAAGCTATGACGGATTGGGGCGTGAGGAGAAGAAAATTTTTCTCGACATTGCCTGCTTCTTTAAATGGTATAGCATGGAGTACTCCACAGTTGTGAATATGCTAGATGCTTGTGGTTTCCACACGGATATTGGAATAAGTGTTCTTAAAGACAGGGCACTTGTAACGATAAAAGGCAATACGATAGGTATGCATGATTTGATACAAGAAATGGGATGGCATATTGTTAATGAAGAATTCCCAGAGGAACCCGGTGAAAGAAGCAGGTTGTGGAAGTACAAAGACATCTACCACACACTCACAAAAAACACCGTAAGTGCAAGTGCTTTCATTTGAGAATGTGTTGAATTTGTCAATTATCTTCTCATCTAAGAGCCTGGGTTTGTCCAGTGAGAGGTATCTTTATTTTTTATATTTTTGTTTTTACTCTCAACAATATCTTCTCATCCATGCTTGGCAGACTTCATTATGTAATTGGACCAACAAAAATCTTTGCCTATTAAATTATGAATCATCATGTCATCAAGAAACTTAAACTAGTACATAGAAATATATATCTTGAACTTGTATAATATTATATTTTGCTCTTGATAGAATTGAACATATTTAAATAGTTTATTTTGCACGACATTCACTTTGTTTGTTTAAGGATGAAAGCTGTGTTTCCCTTTAGTTAAGATTCGGTTTCTTATTTTTACTGCTTGTTTGTTAGGGGACAAAAGCAGTAGAGACCATAGTTTTGGATTCTCATGGAACAAAAGAGATATTCTTGAGTCCTGATGCGTTTTCAAAGATGAGCAAATTGCGACTGCTCAAGCTTCGTAATGTTCAGCTTCCTAATGGCCTCGACTACCTCTCCAATGATTTACGCCTTCTTGATTGGCATGGATACCCTTTAAAATACCTGCCATCAAATTTTCAACCGGATTGCCTTGTCACAGTAAACCTGTCGCATAGCTGCTTGAAACTTTGGAATGGAAGAATGGTATGAGTAAATTAAATTATGTTGCTTTTTTTTTTTTTTTACTATATATGCTTGCGTTATTGAAATCTTATTTATTCTAAAAAATTGTGTCTATTGATATCAATGGCAATGCCTAGACAAATTGAAATACGTTGACCTCAGTTATTCACCATGCATAACTAAGAATATAGATTTTACACAGGGAGGAGCAAATCTTAAGAAATTGATTCTTGAAGGCTGTACGAACTTGGTTGAGATCTCATCCATTGAAGCCAATAAAAGTCTTACATTCTTAAATTTGGAGGGCTTGAAAAATCTTGAGGTTCTTCCAAGCGGCATTTGTGGGTTGAAACTTCTTACATGGTTGAATGTTTCTGGCTGCTCAAAACTTAGCAAATTGCCCGAGAACCTAGGAGAATTGGAGAGATTGAAATATATTTGTCTGAAGAATTGCAAAGAGCTTAAAACGTTGCCCTATTTCCCGGCAAATATCAGGGTCAGGATTGTTGCAAGTGGATGCACATCATTAGAAACATTGACGGATCCGGCTATATTCCCTAGACAGCTTGATGGCTCTCTCACTAATTGTCATACACTATTAAAGAAAAGGCCCAGCCTCCTCCTTGAACTTCTCAGAAATATTCTTAAGGAGGTCCATCTCTCTCTCTCTCTCTCATGTCTTTATTTGTTGTAACCAAATTTGTAGAGTTTTGTTGATTTTCTCTCTCATGTTTTTATTTGTTGTAACAGAATTTAAATAGTTCTCTCTCTCTCTTTCTCAAATGTCTTTATTTGTTGTAACAGGATTTACAGAGTTTTGTTGATTTTCTCTCTCAAATGTCTTATCTATATAGAAGCTTTATTGTTGTTCCTGGAGGAGAGATTCCAGAGGGCTTCAGGTATCAAAATAATATGGGGCATTATGTTGGAATCCAACTAAGGCCAGATTGGTATGAAAGGCTCAGGGGTATTTTTGTATGTGCTGTTTTTGAAGCAACGGCTCCTTCAATTGATGACAATCACTATGCATATGCGGATTGTTACGTGATGTGGAATGATGATGTACTCCATTCCACGAAAATCAACATTACCAGCGTCCAATTTCAGTCCGATCACTTATTTTTGCATTACATTCCATCTAAAACATGGTTTGGATATGATTGGGTGGGTGAAATTAGGAGGAGGAGGGCGGAAGTGAATGATTTGAAAAAGAATGAGATCATCATTTATTTTAGAAGAAGTCATAGTCCTGATGAAATTAGGATTGGGGGGCGTAAACTAATTGTCCCAGTGAAATGCGGTGTACATATGGTATATGAGAATGATGAAGAATGGCCAGATCATCCACATTTAACTATCCAACTAAGCGACTATGATGAGTATGGGCCAATTGAATGGATGCAAGGTGTTCCATTGAGAAAGAGAAGTCGCCATGACTATGATTGCAAGGAAGACACAACAGAACAACCAAATCCTAAGAGATTCAGAGACGTCCAATGGAGGGAGACTGAGCTATTAGAAACTTCAATTCAAAATTTCCTATGTTCAAAAGTTGAGTGGGAACCCCGCCAATGTTATATTTGTCTCGAGTAGGCTGGAATTTGAACTATCTGATCATCCATGTTTTGAGACCTTTATGATGACATTATGGCTCTTGCGAATTTGTGAGTTATATTGACGAGTGTTGTTATGTCATTTGTTAATTTATATTTAATACTATTTGTTTTTAGATAAAATACAATAATTATTCAATCTTTTTAGCATTCTAAATTATTAATATTAAACTCCATAAAGTAAATTAAACAATCACTAAATTCACATTATTTTAATACCAGATTTCATAAAACAAAACAATAACAATTTATCACGTTTAACTTCATTTATACAATACAAACTTAAATCAAAATAATTTTATTGATTAATAATAAATATTAAATAATTAAATTTATCTTTATTAATTATTTAATATTTATAATCATTGTAAAAAATAAAAAAATAATAATATATAGTGAACCATAATAGTTGGTTGAATTCTAGTCACCATGGGATTCTAGACCAACAGCCGAACAGCCAAGCACACGGTCCATGATGATGGTGTGACAATTCTTTTAATTCTATTAAGAAAAGTTTGTATAATTTTACAAAATAAAAATGAATAAAATTGTTTACATATAATATAATAAATAATGTCCTACAATATCAAATAGTTTGGTGGAACATCAAACTATCATTATCAAATATAAAAGAAATATTTTTTTATTTAATTATAATATAATTCATATTGTCCTAAAAAAATATTTATTATTTCTTAAAAATATTTGATATATATAAAGAGTGAGAAAGATGATGAACATCAAAGTAGATAGTTGAAGTCAAATGCAATACAAACAATAGTGCAAGCGTGAGGCAACAAAAGCATTCGTGTACCAACCCAAATGCAAGTGCAGCAATAACAATAGCAATGCCCTCTAGCAGATATTTGATCTTGGAACGATTTTGAGTTGAATCAAATTAAAATAGTCGGTGTCTTTCAATAGACCATGGACCACCCGTCTGATTGAAATTTAAATATTTTTACTTTTCATGTGAAAATGATTTTTTATAGTTTTTTTACACATAAATGTCAAAATAATCATAATAAAATAGAGAAAATAAAAAAATGAACACATGTCCATAAACGAAGACTATAAAAGTTAGCACCACAGTGGATACTAAATGATGATGTTTGGAGTCAATCACTACTAGTTTTTTCGAAAGCAATTGTGTCCAATTATTGTTCTTGACCTTAAGCTTGTCCAAGATTTGCTTAATCTACAAGCAGAATACTTTATTTCTCAATATATTCTTTTGACGATAAAGACAATCTTGGTACTAAAGGTAGAGTAAAGTAATTACATGCAAATGATGACCTACTTGTCTCGTAAAATTCGTGTATTTATATAGCTAGACTCTAATATAAAAATCCTGGAACATGTGTTGGCTCTAAAGAGTTTCAAGAAGGGGTATTTTTGTAATTCTCCCATAGCCGCAATAGTCCCCATCATATAATTTATATTTTTAGTACACGTAATTGTAGTTTAAGAAATATAATATATGTATGATTAAAAATTATATTTTCTATTATGTATTTTTAGTGTATATTTATATTTTTAAAAATATATATTTGGAGTTTCTTAGTAGCTTAGGAGCTCTGTTATATAAAAATGTACTCATTTATGGATTTAGATCACTTTTTATTTGGGTTCTTTCATTTGAATAGTATGTTTTTTTTAATATTAATACCCACACTGATTAAGTCATTCTATTTGAGATTATTGTTTTGATGTTAAAACCCACATTAGTTGAGTTATATCTTTGAAATGTGCTTTACTTGTGAATGAATTGGTTTGAAACCTATTCAATCTCTTGTGCATTTCATAATATTTTTATTCTATCATTATTTAAAAGCTCAAATTGACAATATATTGTATAAAATCATTGATTAGTTTTTCAATAAATCAAAACTTGAACAACTACTAAATTTGTCTTACAATTTTTCATCAAGTATAAAAGAATTTTATATATTATTTTATATAGAATATTTGTTAGTGATTGCTTGCATCTTTCTTTTTTTTTTTTATAAATAAGAATTACATTAAAAGAATATATTGTAAAAGTGTCTTTATATTCAAGTTAGAACTTATATCGAGCTTCACAATAAAATGAGGCAACATAAAAGATCTAAAAAAGAAACAACTATTTAGAACTCCTAATAGAAGAAAATATATATATATATATATATACATATGTCAAAGAGAGATATTTAATCACACTATTAGAGAGCCAATCAGCGAAAAGACATCTGCCCTAAACATAAATGCATAAATTACAAAAGTCCCCTCAAAAATCGAACCGCCGAAAAATGAAAAAAACAACTCGAAGCAGTAGAGATTACTTGCATCCTTTCCATAGAAGAAAGCATAATCAATTTGGCAATAATGATATGATTGAATGAGCAGGTCACTGAAAATCAATATGGTTGGTTGGAAAAGGTTGGGGAATTAATTACTTTTCAAATTTGTAATAGTTAAATATATATAAAAAAAAGTTGTCACTAAAAAAGAATAGGATTGTAATTTTATTAATCTTTGGGTATTTATGATTTCTAATTTTTGCTAAGTTTACGTAATTGAATGCAATATTTTGAATGAAATTGACTTAGTTGCAAAGGGTCAATTGGTTTCCCGTATGATGTGTCACCACACTTACTGATCTCCCTCGTATTATATAATATAGTACAATGAAAAATATAATATTTAAAAAAATATATTTATGTATTGTTTTTTCGTTCAATTTTTCCCACCTCATTTTCACTTTACAATTCTAGGTATCTCCACTTGCACATTAAACTATTTTTCCAGAGCAATTCTACGTAGAAAAGAAAAAATAAATCTTAATTTGGGTAATATAATATGCACATTTTCTTTGAGAAATATCATATTTACCAAGATCCATGCAAGCAAAATGGACATTCACCTCTCAAATGATATAATGTGGACATTTTCTCTGGGCATTTCTTTCCTTATCGCCAATGTTTGGACATTTTGCTAATTTATTTTGATGTTAGCTTGGAAAATACAAAATTGATCAAAATAATTGGATATAATATATTTGCTCAATTAATATGTTTTCAATGTCACCTGCAACGCTTCTTGTGTAGTTGTGAGGGAAATGTGATCATATATTTTCTAGTTAATGCCATTATAAAATTTGCTTTTCCTCCTCAAAGCATCCCATGCATATGCGGCTAGAGAGGACCTGTTCGTCATGTGGCTATATTCTTACGAGACGTGGTTGGGTTCACCATGTAATGACAATACCAAACAACAAAGTGTGTGGCTATATTCTTACGAGACGTGGTTGGCTTCACCTATTCTTACATTTCTGGAAACAATGGATTTTTTTTTTTTTTTTTAACTTTGAGGCCATCTGCATCAAAATAGCTAGTGAGATGAGGAGAATTACAGCAACAGGAGCAGGAGTAGAAGGTAAGTTGTTTTAAGCCACCTGTGTGACGATAACATAGAGCGAGAATGTAATGAAGCTACACCAGAACTGCACGAAAAGCCTGCAGAAATTAGCACATGACAACCCGTTAATGTACTGCTACTAGTGGACAGTGATATTTCTGACTCGCAAGGATTCAGTATCTCATGATCACGTACCCAAATGTCAATCGGATCACAATGAAGCTATGTTTCACCATGAAACATGACGATCCCCGAGTTTCCCACTGGAAGAAAACTGAAGTTAGTGCCATGTATTGGTTACCAAAATACACAGTGCTTCTTGGTAAAAAATGATACCTTCATCTGTTATATCCATTTTTCCCTACTAACTTAGCCTGTTCGGATGCTGCCTTGCAGCCAAGATTATTACTGGAAGCTATTGGCCACAAGAATATGCATAAATGCATACTCTTCTGTAGCTTTTCATGAGCTTCCAGGAGCCTACTCTTTGGTGACATTGGTTAATGTTGGTGGTTCAGTTATTGTTTCTAAGGACTTATCCGGTGCTTAACAAACGTTGGGGGAATTATGAAAGGTTGTTTACTTGTAACAGGGAATAGCTAGAGCGTAAACTTTTCCATAAAGGAAAATGATTAAAAAGAAAGGGCACCTCTAGTACACGAGGCTTTCTACTTTCCATGAATGAAGGGAAGGGTAGTTCTTGTATGCAGCCTTACCCAATGCTTCACAAATAGGCTATTTCCATAACTCAAACCCGTGAGTATAGGGAAGAGTACTCATAATCCTAGTTCTATTTTTTATATATTGAAAAGTTCTATTGATACATCAATGGCCTTCTATAAAAGAATAACATGTGCTTACCAGTGACCAAACAAACTTTGCCATCTTAAATGCGTTCTGCAAATCAAATGTCAAATGCTGAAGTCAGCAAGTTAGATGAAAGATTCATATTTTCTGCATTTTGACCAAGCAGGCATTTCAAAATATAAATTTTCACAAGGGGTTGCATAAATATGTCTCTGCTGATTTCACCTGGAAAGACACAAACTGTAATAACCAAAGCAGAAGCCGAGGCCTCCTAAACCAGAAGAGGTCATCCCTCAGGTCGAAGTGTTGAGCTTCGGACACTGGGCATCCATTCATGGTTTCAACGGCCAGCTTTACGACTTTGAGATGTAGCTTGGTACCAATTGCCAGGATCAACTTTCCCATATACAAAATTTTCAAGAAAAGATGAGAACGAAAAGTAAGTGAAAAGAAAGGCATCGTGAACTGGGAGAACAAGACAACAAATGCAAAGAATTGGAAGAGTGAGGACTCACAATGGCTGGAAGAAACGAAAGCCAAAGGTAAAGATTAGTTCCTGAGCATGGCATTGTAATCATGGGCAGGAAATCAGCTTCAGTACTTAGAATTTACAAATAAATTAGAGAATATGAAGCCCAGAACAACTAATGTTAATGGCACCTTAGTTCATTGCATGGGACTGTAATGCTTTGTTCGGGTGTTGTATGGTATTATTGTTCTTAAAAACAATAAACCCATGAATAACAAAATAGGGGAAACAGAAATCACCACTGACCACAAGAGTGTAAATTCAGGGCACGAACTTCCTTGAGAACCCACATCTAATGAGAAACTTTCACTAATCAATGGTAATGACTCTTATTTCATTAAAAGATCAAGTTTTAATGATGAATTTCTACCTTTAAAAGTACTGGATGAAGTTAACTTTTGGACTCATAAGAGCACACATGATACCCAATATTTGCTCCATTTCCATGTACAATTATTGTGAGATTATGTTGTGACAAACTTCCCTCTGCATCCTCATAAGAGCACAGATCATAGATCACCAAAATTTTGGCTCATGGTTAGGCCTAAATGCATTACAATCACTTGCACCATCATGATAATGCACATTGATTGATTCTGACTCCACTTGAAACACCCCAGAACTCACCCATCAATGTTAGCTAAAGTTAGCTTTTGAACTTATGGATACAAGTAATATACCCAACGTCATGACAAAAAATAAATAAATAAACCACCACTAATCATATAAAAGAGTTGTTTTGTCTAATATCACATCTTTGATTTTGTCAGTTATGTATTTAATAAATCCTTCAAATGGAAAAGGAAATTTCAAGTAGATAACTTTCTGCAATTAAAGCATCGTATGTACAATTGACATACTAGTAAAAGGAAAAAATGCCAGAGAAGTTAATGGTGGCATTAAATGCTTCTACACATATAATGAAGAAAAAACTAAGTTGTAGGCTATATCAAGAAAGGAAGACTTACATGATTCTGGAAAAAAAAAATTAAAGGAACTGTCATAAAATGACAGTTTTGTCAAGTAGAACAGGAAGGAAGGATTAGAAAAATCTACAAGAAAATGGCAACAATGCATGGAGTTTATTTTGGAAAACTCAAATCAGTAGAAGCTAATAGTGGAAATTACAATTTCAGGAGCATTTATGCCTTTAGCTTGAGAAACTCAGATCAGAGCTTCAGCTAGCAAGAAGCTAGAAAGGCAACTTTGCCCCCATAAAAAAAAAGCAAGGCAACTTGGACTTTTGGACTTTGCACCAGCATGAAGGATGCAAAAACCAGTGACATGCAGTTTGAGGCTATGAGAAGTCCTCGAGAAGCATGCAACAAAATGTATCGTTTATATTATCATTTTTACTCTCAACATTATGTAGGGTTCTTTACCAAGTTTTATTTTCTCCTCTCTCTCTCATCCACTCACCTCAGAAGTGTGTCTATTGGTCTTCTACTCCCATGTCCAATGCATTTTAATCACGTTTTCAATCGGAGTCACTTCTACCATATTACAAATAATCTCATTTCTTATTTTGTCCTCCTTGTATAATTGGTGCATCCATCGTAACATTATCATCACAATTGAATTTATATTTTGCACATGTTGATACTTTACTGCCCAATATTTTGAACTATATAACAAATATAGTTGTATAGTCATCTAATAAAGGTTCCCTTTTATCTTTAAGGGATTTTAAAATCACATAAGAATTAAGATGTTGGACACTTCACTTCAACCACTTGCATTGATCCTATAAGTAACATCCTTCATAATCTCCCATCCTCCAAGTAAATGTGTTTTTCTTTCTTTTTCTTTTCTTTCCACAATATAGCATAATTCCACATGATACTATAAATTATGAGGAACCTCAAAAGTTAAGGACAAAACTGTTCACTTTGGATGCCTGAAAGCTAATGGACACAATATTCCCAAGTAAGTGATATAAATTATGTTTCAAGATTGATTGAACTTTCTCCACAAATCTTAGGAGGATGTTTGCACTTTATCTAGCAACTGCAAGCATGTCACTTAGTTTCTACATGTCAAGCTTCCAACATATGGTCTCATCAAATAAACAAGATATTCAGATGCATTAAGATAATAATACAAAATGCAACTCCAGTCTCCAAAACTAAGTAAACAGCATACCCGATGCCAACAATATCACGAAACTCTTCCTCCATGCTTCAAAGCATATAATTATGAAAATCATATGTGAATGGTAGTTGTTGAGTGTGCAAAAATAAGACCAAAGACAAAATACTAAAAAGAACAAATAGAAAGAAAGAAATATTCACCTATAAGATCAAAATCATAGCCCACACTATGATCTCATGATTAAATGGCACTCTATGCTGTGAACTTATGTTGAAGAAACATGTACATGAGATGTGATTCTACAGCTAGTACAGAAATGACAGAGCAGTTTGCATTTGGTAAGCCCATTAAATTTGTCCACAATGAAAGGTAGAGGTAGGAAAGATCTAGTTCAATGTGATGTGGAGCACTTACAGAAATGAAGCCTAGGCACAAAGCCATGTAGTCACCAATCTTGATGTACTAGTGCAAGGTCAATACAGGTCCAAGTATTACAAAAGCAAATTGTACCAACAATCTTGATGTACTAGTGCAAGGTCAATACTCCATGTCATGGAATGTCATCTCATTCAATAAAATTTTATTGTTTTCAAATATAGAAGTGTCAAGTCTCAAGTCTGAGGCTTGGGCAATTCTGGAAGAACCGAGAGTTTTAAGAGAAAGAGGAGGAAGGAGAATTTGAATTAGAGGGAAAGAGGAGAGGGAAAGAATTCAGAGAGGGAAAGATCCGAATGTATTCATTGATAGATCCCATCCTTGTATGCACTATCTTTTATAGGCTAACCCCCTTGGTTGTTATTGTAACCAATTGCCTACAAGTGGCCTAGGCGGAACCGCCAATCACATGCCACTATTTGTTATTACAACTATAGCTATGCATCTATAGGTTTATTTTACTTATGCCATTAGGCTTGTGACAAGAAGAATGAAAGTGATCTACTGAACTCTGCATAAATAACAGAGCCCAACTACTGAAGAGATGAAAGGACAAAATGGCCAACATGGAATACCATTCACTCAACAAATAGCCTCTCAATGTAAAAAACGATTGATCTTGATGGAACCATATAGATTCAAAATCTAAAAGTACATGTTGATTGTAATATGAAGCAAGATAGCATATTTTGCTGACCAATACAACAACAATCACAAACCTTAAATCCCACTATTTTGCTGACCAATCTGGAAAAACAAAAATTCAGGCCTTTTATTCTATTTTTTATTCAGCAGAGTTGAAGACTCTTGAAAAGATATCCCCTATGCTAAACTTCATGATCATAGAACCTCTATATTGAAATTCTGTAACTCCCAGAAAACTGGATAATGGTTACAAAACAGCATATCTGGAACAAATACCTACCTCCTTCCCGGGTTCAATTCAAGAGGCTAAATTTGAATCTAGCCAGTGAAATTCAAATGGGAGTGCAAAACAGATCTTTAAAAGCTATGATGATTTTATGCAGTTTTCTTGGGTATAACAGTCTAGTGTTTTGTTTACTTCAAACATTCATCTTCTCTGTCTGATCATCTCAACCATTTGTGACCATTAATGTGGACTATGCTTGATTTTTCCTTTGTCAATAATATGATAATATTCTGTAACTACAACTACCTTTGTGCTTCATAATTTGTACTGAGCAAAAGCAACTCGAGGGATGTGAAGGATTTGAGCTGCATTTCTATCTATTTTTCAGGATATTGAAGTACAAAAAAAATCCAGTTCCCAGTGAAACACATGAATTACAAAATATTAAAGTAGCATTTTAGCATCATCAGAGATACAAGATTCTGAAAGGTGCATTACCAGCCAAACAAGAACTTTATGTTGGCTCCAAGGATGAGAAGTCTAGTGAAAAATGAAAGTAGATAATCAACTCATTCTTATACTATCAAAGGCAGCTTGTGGGAAGCCTAGATTAAAACATTAGCATAGCATCACAGGAGGTTCCTAATTAGAGAATCCATCTAAACAAACTGTTAGAACTGTAAATAATACTTAAGAAGAAAAAATCTTGACATTACCCTCAACAAAACCTTTTGCAACTTGTAATTCCTGCAAGGCCATTGACTTTGCTTGATTTTTCCATGTTTTCCAGCTATAGATCTGAATGACCAATGAGAAAATTCTTAATTCTCTCTTAAGAAGTTTGATTCTATATGTAAAACGACAATATATTGTGAAGCAAAATTACTTAGTTTGATCATGGCAAGGGCAACAACAACAAAGCTATAAGATACATGGGTAACTCGAGAAAAAACAAGAATCGGTGAAGCTGCTCAAGACTTTCGTATGAAACAAAAGATTCATGGCCCTGGACAGATAGTAAAGATTGAAGCTGCTATGTGAAGCTAGTAATACATGATAAATGAATTCTTTAGCCCAAGATGCAATTAATTTGTAATTTCATTAAAAATTATCAATAACCTTCCTAGCAATCATAGCCTTGGACAGATAGTAAAGATTGAAGTTGCTATGTGAAGCTAGTAATACATGATAAATGAATTCTTTAGCCCAAGATGCAATTAATTTCTAATTTCATTAAAAATTATCAATAACCTTCCTAGCAATTAAGGAGGACGAATATTAGGAAAACAACTAGTTGCCAAAACATTTTGGGTACTTTCATAAAAAGAAGTGGTCCTACACTCCTACTATTGCAATACAGGGAAAATTCATGCACTTTGTTGCCTGGATTGTTTGTCGGCTATAATGCTCCTAATTTTATTTGCATTAATAAAATTATATATTCTTTCAAACTTTGTCTTTACAGCCATTGATTATTCTCACTAAATTTATGGCAAAGAGATGCCTCTATTTCTTATGCCTCCTGGGTAGTTAGGACAAAATATTAGCTTTTAGAGTTTTAACTACAAAACATTTTAGAGTGTTTAACTATAGAATATGCATCGTAACACTAGAGAAAAACATCTAGAGAAAACATCAGCACATTTCTAAGAATTTGAATTTGGAAAAATACAAAAGAGCCAGAGCCTATAATGTAATAGTTGCCAATAATATTTTCATATAACTTGAACACTGACACCATTATATTTATATATCAATTTCATGTGTTTACATTATTTTATTTTTTTAATATTAGTAATTGCCAATAATATATTGATATAACCTGAACACTGACACCATTATATTTATATATCAATTTCATGTGTTTACATTATTTTATTTTTTTAATATTAGTAATTGCCAATAATATATTAATATAACCTGAACACTAACACTATTATACTTACATATAAATTTCAGCGATCCATTACACCAGCTGGTTCGATGACTGCTCTAGTTTTAATAACAATCCTCCTTACACTATATAATCTAATATCTTGCTCTACAATAAGGGATTATTTACTAGAAAATGTACATATTTACATGTCCTGGCACCATAGTAACGGAGTTAGATTGCTACCCTAGACCTAGAAAAGCTATTAGCCATGGTAATATAATAAAGATGGTAAATTGAATGGGGTGGGGTAGTCAGAGTAATTTGAAAATAAGGTCATTCGAAATATACAGGCAAGAAACTACCTCAATACAGAAGTTGCTCTGCATGTTGTTCAGCTGCTCGTGAAAAACTGAATAATTCAGATAATTAGAACTTAGAATTGTAAGTTGACTTTGATAAACGGGGTTCCTCATGTCAGTTTGTAAACATGGGAAGAATTGGCCGCTCAAGGTTGATGATTTAACACATATCTTGGCCACAAAAGTGATCCAATGACCCATCAACAATGATAACAATCCAAAAAGCACAAGCTCTGTCCAAAGAGGATCAACCAAAAAATCAAACCAAAAAGGAATGAGGAATCAAAAACATAAAACTAAATAAACTCATCTCAAAGCCCAAATGTCTGACCTTCCTTGATCTTCTCTAAACCAGCAAGAAGAGCTATCCTCTTAGTCTTGCCCGACCACTATTACGCAAAGGAATGCAAAGAGAGATTAAAACAAATAGTAATGCTATACACAGAAAAACAACAACAACATACAACATATCCAGCCGTTATCCCACTATGTGGGGTTGGCTACATGAATTCTAGACTTCTATGTGGGTTACATCCCAACAGATAGTTTGTCTAGAATTCATATTTGGATCCGACTAGATTTTACGCTGGCTGTCGGCTACCTAACGCAACCCTCCTCCTTTATCCGGGCTTGGGACCGGCAGTGGATAATATCCCCTGGCGGAGTAATGATGAAATGAAGTTTGAACACCATCTTCACATGGAGAAATTTCATGAGATGGTGGTGAATGAAGATAATTGATATAGTTGTGTTCCATAACTTAGTTGACATGGTGAAACCAACAAGTACAATATGGAAACACAACAAATTGTAGAGAAATTTGATAAGGAATTTCAAGGCTCTGTCACATTCCTTTTACTTGGAAGTAAAATAAAATCGTGACAATTTCCTTTTTTTTTTTTGGGGGGGGGGGGAGGGGGAAGCAAAAATTGACAATAACTCGTATTTCCAAATAACACGACAAACAAGGTATTCTTGCCCATTTTTGTACAAGTTTCCAGAAAAATTGTATTCTAAGTTATTCTAGTTTGATTTGGTTTTTAAATATAAAAAATGGGCAAGGATATGTTATTCGAAAAGGCGTACCAATAGGGTTGCAGCCTTGTAGACGAGCCATGCAAGCCATAAAGGCTCAGGCTCATTTTTTTTAGAATTTTGTTGAGCTTGGGCTCAAGCTTGAATTCAAAATTAAGGCTTGAGCTCATTTGTTTCGAATTTTGTGGGCTCATTTATATTAGTGAGCTTCAAATGAGCCTTTTCATGAACTCTAATTCAAAACTGATTTTAAGCTCAATTTCAAGCTCGTTTATGTAGAATATATAAATTATTGTATTTCAATATATATTTAAATTTTGAATAATTTAAATAATATGACAAAAATAATCCTCAATTGCTCAAACACAAATTATTTTGTTATGAGCCTACAATCAAGCACCTAAACGAGCTTGTTCACTGCCTAACCAAAGTCAACCACCTTAAAATCAAGCTCGGCTCATTTACCTATCAGGCTTGTTTATTTAACAACATATTGAATTTGAATGACTTGAATCGAACTATTCACGGATGACCCTGTTCATTCACAACCCTCTTTTAGGATAGCAAGGGACAGTCACTTATGTACACAACCTTATCCTTAATAGTTCATTTCTACAACTCCAACCCTTGACTTCCAGGCAGGAGCAACTCTATGATATTAGTTACCAAATCTCAACCTTTCATGATATGAGCAAAGATAAACAAAAAGAAAACATAAATCTAAAGAGGAGTCCAAATTACAACTAAGCACAAGATTTCATTTCTGTTGGGATCCAAGAATCGACAGCACGGAAAGGAAGTGAGCGAAGATGAAAGGTTTTTTCCCTAACCTTTCCAAACTGTTTGAGCAAGACATGGAAGAAAAATCCAAGAGCAACCATGATCGAGACAACCGTTGCAAAAGCCCATGTGGGGGTTTCAGCCAGCAACCGCCCTCTCTCAAATTCCCCCATTTCCAATCAAAGTTTTGGAGTCGATGATGGTAGGGATCATCAACTTTTGCAGCATAGAGTAGAAGAATACGCATTGATTGATTGATGTTGTGGGCTTGGGACTGCAAAACCCAACAGCACATCTGCATATCTATAAGAATAAATTTTATTTTTATTTTAAAATTTATCAAATATTACTCCCACGATTAGCAACTATGATGCACAAAAACTTATCAAGGGCTTCATTTATATGTTTTCAAAACGTTTTTCTTTTTGAAATGCCAATAAACATTTTTATTCATTTTATAATTTTAAAAATTTTTTATGATCATTTTGTAATATAAGAAAAATATGAAAGACGCGTTTTCAATTTAAAAACTCATTTCTATCAACAAATATAGATAAAAAAATTTGTTTGTAACTCAAAATTTTTAAATTTTTATATAATTTGTTTTTAATATTTATTTGAATGCATTGTGGAATTTATATTTATTTTTAGATTGAATAACTATTTTTATATTAAAAATTATATTTAAAAAAATCTTATATTTTTTTATTTTGTATTTTCCCCTACATTTTTGTTTCTTATATTTTTGAAAAATGATGTTTCCCCATTTTCATTCCATATTGTAACGACTCGTTAATAAGTCTAGGAGTTTATTAATATTTTATTTATAGGAATGAAAAATTTTTCCCTATTAGAATAAATGTGGAAAATATTTTTATGTGTCAAAATGTATATATTTAAATTAATGGATTGAGTTGCCTATTTGGGCCTAAGCCCATGTATTAGTGGGTTATATTTTAATTAAATATGAAGGATTTTGATTGGACCTAAGCCACATATTTTTTAATGTGTTTAAATTAAATGAAAGTGGGTTTGGGCTAAGTGTTTGAGGCCAATGAAAGTGGTGGGTTTAGAGAAATCTCATGGGCCTAAGATGAATTGAGCTTTTGATTGGGCTTAGGCCATTAGTAAAGTGGGCCTTGGCATTATATATATATGCATGATTTTGTGTGTGCAAAATTTGTGAATATAGAAAAAGATATATAAAAGAAATAAGAAAATGCAAAATGACCATAAGGGGCATGAGGATATTTTGTGTTGTGTGTGTGAGTGGAGGGCAGAATGGTAATTTCAAATGGGTGGTTGGCAATCCACTCCTCCCTTTTTTTCTCCCCATGCTCCCTTGTCTCTCCCTCAATTTTCTTCTTCTTCTCCCAACGGTGGCTCCTCCTCATTCTTCTTCATTTTCTTCTTCTTCAATTTTCTTATTCTTGTTGATGGGGACTTCAAGGATGCAGTGGGAGGAGGCTTCTTCTTGTTCATCTCTTCGGTTTAAGCATCATCAAGGTAAATTCTACTTGCACTTAAATTTTATTCTGTGTAAGTTTCTTTTTTCTCTCATTTCTTTATTCGATGCAAAATGTTAAAATGTTATCTTTCCCATGGAGTTGGAATCATATTCTGTAAAATGGCTTCTCACCTTCACTAGTAAGTATTGTATATTTATCCTCTTAATTTGTGAGTTTTCCATTTGAGATGGTTTCGGGTCTCTTTGAGAGTCTCCATGGGTTATATTTCATCCCATGTTTCATTCATGGAATGACATTTGTGGGTTAGGAAGCTAAAATGAGAGTTTTTGGGTGTTTGGTGTTCATTTTTGGCATTTTTTTTTCATTCTCGGCCAAGTCGACTCGTCTAGGAGGTCAAGTCGACTTGGGTCGAGTCAACTCAATTTTGGGCGAGTCGACTCGGATTTGTCTCAAGTTGACTCGGCTGCGACTTGACTAAACTGTGCATGTTTCACTATTTTTTGCCATAACTTTTGATGTAGAAGTTGGAATTGCAATCTGTTTGAAGTTTCATAAATTAGACTTTGAGAGTTTCAATTTGATATATAATATCATATATTTTGGCTATGATTTGATTTGATTAAGGCTTTTCTTAATCCAAATCAAGTAAGAGTGTTAAAGTAAATTATTTTTAAATGCTTCCTTTGATACCCCTCAATCCTATAAAATGATACGATGTGGTTGAAGACATCTATACGTATATACATGGGATTTATCAGATAAAAATATAATTGACTTGCATAAGGAAGTACAATAATAATCAATTGGAAGATTATTAAGAAATGTCATTGGTTTGTATGTCCATGGAGTCTCATGGGTGATGCATTGATAACATTATATGAATAATTGCCATTAAATAAGGGAGTTGCCATAAATGGATGTGAATGAAATCATATGCATGATCATGATATGATGTGGCCTAGAATCCTAATGGGTGATTTTAGGCATGTTGTTGTGAAGATGCTGGAAAGTGTATGCATATGTATGTATGTATGTATGTATAATGCCTTTGTGCACCTATTATTTTGCGCAGAAGAAAGTAAGTGGATATCCCTAAGTCATGCCATAGCAAGAAAGACAGTTCATCCGCAATGAAAGAAATGTGAAAAAATGCGGCTCATCCACAAGGAAGAAAAAAATGGGGATATCCTACCAAGGCGGCTCATCCGCATTTGTTTTTTTATGTGCATCATGTATTTTCTTATACTATAAGTGTAACACCCCACCTCGCTGGGCGTGTCACTATAAAGGTATTTTCAGAAATCTTTTTTTTTTTTAAATAACATCATCACGCGCGGTACTTCATAAACAACCTTCACATGCACATATAAGATCCTAAAAACCCTAGTCTTGCTCGTTTAACTTAACAAAATCAATAATCTTAACAACTAAACGAGATATATCGTAACGCAGCGGATATATTAACATAAAACACCGTGATTCTTACATAATACACCGTGTTTCCATAACAAAATACATAATACAGATAACCAAATGATAACAACGTTATCGTAC
The DNA here is from genome assembly GCA_036245055.1 of Diospyros kaki. Lineage (NCBI taxonomy): Eukaryota > Viridiplantae > Streptophyta > Magnoliopsida > Ericales > Ebenaceae > Diospyros > Diospyros kaki. The sequence goes on from BSEG01000016.1 coordinate 42,504,123, forward strand.
AGCTATTCATACACAAGCTGAAATACATGCTAAAACCCCAAAAGGTTACAACAACTATCAATCTAATTACCATCAACCTTCAACCGGCCATGTCCTTGTCCTTGCAGCAATCCCTAGCTGGAACATTGAACGTTCCAGGGGCATAACCCAGGTTAGATGACAAAACATCTAAGTAACAGCATGAAACAGTTTACAAAATGCATGAAAGACATACGAGCATGGCATACACAGACAAAACAACACATGCAAACACGTCTATCTTGAGAAATCTCCCTGACATACTCAACCTTCCGTGGAAAAACACTTTCCACACATCGTTGGGGTTGACTTTGCCGCAACATACTTAATCTCTCGAGTGCCCTACCGTGTCACTCGTTCACCAAGATTAACCTTGTCCCATTCTCAAGAAGACCCTATCCCGTCCCATACGGACCCAATAATACCACGAAAATCAATACTCCGATGATATGAAAATCACACGCCATGCACCGACTCTTTTGCAAATAAAAACAGTTGATGCAATATACCTCATAATCAATATGCAAATAATGCCATATATATATATATGAATAAAACGCATAAGCATAGTATCCCGAATTTTGGTCTCGAGTGCCCTACCGTGTCACTCGTTCACCTAAACTCACTACACTCACACCAAGACATATCCAAAACAAAGGTAAAACTAGAGTCAAACCACTCACCTTATTCGAAAAGTCAATTTTTACCTCGTAATGCGTGTTAAGCCTTGAAATGTGCATCTGAATAATTTCCTGGCTTTAACATGCTCCACTAACCTCAAATTAATCCTCAGAATTTTCTGAGATTTTTCGGAAGCTTCTTCCTAATTTTTCCCAATTTTTCTTCATTTTCCTCTATTTCTTCTATTTTCCTTTTTTTTCTTTTTCTTTTTCATCTTCTTCCTCCAGCCTTCTTCTTTCGCGCGACCTGCGCTCGAACCAGCTTGCCCGCCACCACCCGCGCACTAGCCACTGACTGCACTCTCACCCTGCAATTAAAACACAAAACAAAACACAATAAAAATTTTATATATTTTTTTTATATATTGGTGAGAGGTTTATACTCGTCAGTGTACGAGTGCAGTTGTAGTCCAAATTTAAATTTATATTTTCTGGATGAGTCCAGGTCGTCCACTGAGAGATTTATTTATGGCAAAATAAAAAGAATGTCACACACAAACACACGTATTTGGATGAATTGGAAACAAGATTTTATTATAGATTTTTAAATAACAGATGTTAGGAAATAAAGTAAGACAAAAGTAAAAATAAACACTGAATGTAAAAATCTAGAATTAAATAAGTCTTGAGTTAAGGCAATTTCAGCACCAACCCATTGATTCCCAATTTTTTAGTAGAAAAGATTAGTAACATTAATTTAATTTCAAATATGAGGGTTTGTTATTAAATGCAATTAGAGATGATGATAGTTCTAATTTAAGCAATCCCCATACATGATATGTGAGATTCTAATTTAAACAACTACCATAAATTCAATTACAATTAATACACAAAATAACTAAATTAATCATCCGGATTTGGGTATGATAGCATTTCCAATTCTAGTAACTTTCATACATGGCATGAAAGCTCTAAGTTAGGCTTATGCTTCAATCCAAACCTAGTGATTTCTTTATTTAAAAGTACACACTCATAGTGAAATTTAAATTAATGTTATTCTTTTAAAGCGTAGCTTTCTTTGGGAATCATTGGCGTTGGACACTGTCCTTGCCTTAACCCAAGATTGGGTTTAGCTACTCATATTTATTAATTAACAAGAATTTAAATGGCGTAATTTAAATGACAGAATTTAAATAACAGGAATTAAATGACAGGAATTAAAATAGCAGAAACTAATCGGCCATTTAGGCGGTGAATATTTAAAAGACAAGAATTAAAATTACAGAAATTTAAAGGCATAAACTAACCGGCCATTTAGGCGGTGATTAATAAAGTAACAATAAATGACATAAGAATTTAAAAGAAGAAAGAAATGAAGTAAGATCACAAGAGAAAATAATAAAGAAAAGGAGAAAGAACAAGAACAATTCTCAAAGAGAGAATTCTAAGGAAACAACTAAACTTTTATTCAAGAATAATAATCACACTTACAAATGCAATCAAGTGACCTATTTATAGGCCACAAGATGCAATACAAACCACACAATTTCAATTATTCAACTAGACATAATTATATCTAATGGGCACTCACACACTTAAAGTTAAATGGATTTTAGCTATAATACATAATTAAAGTTAAATAGATTTTAGCTAAAATACATAACTAATAAAGCACTCATAAAGTTAAATGGATTTTAGCTATAATACACAACTAATAATTAAATGGATTTTAGCTAAAAGACACACTTAATAAAGCACTCACATAAAAAAATAAAAATAGATTTCTATAAATTGATTTTTAATCTTCATTAGGATTAAAAATAATCCTTGGGCCTTCTTCAAATGATATCTTTTATGGGATGCTCAAGTTGGGTCTTAATTCTTCATGGGCTTTAATTCTTTTCATGGACTTAATTCTCCATGGGCTTGAGGGCTTGAATTCTTCATTCTTCATGGGCTTGAATTCTTCATGGACTTGAATTCTTTTTGGGCTTGAATTCTTTTTGGGCTTCCAAGTCCACCTTCTTCATACCTATAAATAAGCAATTTATTAATAAATCATCTATTATATTATATATATATTGATATGATATATTATATGGGATATTATATGCTTATATATTATATAGATAATCCATGCATGCATTTCATTGGGAATATATATGTATTATATTTACATGTTTATTATAATATATTATATATTATATATATAGATATATATTACACATAATTATTCAATTAAACCAATTTAAAATCAAAATAGGGGTTATAATTATAACAAAAATTTTACAAAATTAACCACTAATCAGCCACCTGCCTTGCTGCCTGCCGTCGGCCTCATCGGCCTTCCTTAGTCCCGCCGGTCGCCGCCCCACCTTCCAATAGCCATCCTCGCAGGTGCTCCGGTCGCCATGGATGCTGCCCAACCACAGCAAGCTTGCGGTTATGGCCTCAACTTATTGTGCGACCAACACCGGCCGCCTCCAACCCTTGCCGCGACCACCGTCGACCACTCTCGACTCTGCACAACCATTGGTCGGCCTTCCCCTCGATGCTGGTCGTCTTCCGTCCAAGAAGCCATGGTCGCGGCTTGCGGCCATGGATGCTTGTTCGCCTGCTGCAAATAGCTTTGGTCACCATCTCGGCTTCTCTTGCGGCTGCCTCTAGCCACCGGCATTGCTCCTAGCACTCATCCTCGATCCCTCAAGCTCTCGGCCATTGCTGCAACTTCTCAGCTTCTTCATTCCATTCCATTTCCATTTTTCCTTCATTTCTCTTCTATTTATAGGCCAAGCACCGACTCAATTGCCTTGGCCACCACTCCTTGCTCCCACTTGTGTCAAGACTTGGCCACTACTCTAAGGAATTTCAACCATGAAACTTCCCAAAAGCTTCGCATAATCCAGCCACCACGCACCCACGTATATGCGTATTATAAATATATATATATATTACACTATTAATATAAAGAAATTACACATTAACCCCCTAATTTCCATCTTAATTTCACTTAGGTAAATCTCTAATTACAATTGCATCTTTAAACCTCAAATTAATTTGTATTATAATACTGAAAACACAAATTTAATAACTTCAAAATTACTCGATAATGATGATTTCACCCCAGAGTCCTCATCGGGCTATTGTTTCATCTCGAAACCACTGAAGGGTTATTCCTTACGAAAAATTGGAGCCCCCTCAGGCTTCTGTTGACTTCCCGGAGGTCTCCTATATCAATTTGATTTCTAAGCCTAATTTGCAGCTACATTTTAGTTATACCAAAAACTATTCTTGATCCTACTTCTTTCATCACTAAAAATCATAATTCAAATCACTTGTCAATATTATACAATTTTCCTTGGCTATCTAGGGTCCGGGATATTCCCTCTGATTGATTCAGTTGCTTAAGACTGTGATAGTGTACCCTAAAACCTCATTTTTTTGATAATTCCAGTTATACCCTTCATCAAATACCATTTATACCCTTAATAATTTTCCGGGTATTACAATAAGTTATGTTGATAAAGTGTGTTGCACCATGTCATCAAGTGTGTGAATGTTACTCATTGTAATTGTGCTTGTAGTTGTGTTGCATTGCACTGTATTCTATATTACAAAGCGGTGTATCCGCAAATGGCGGTGTGCCCGCTTAAGGTGATGTGTTCGCATTATTTTTGCATGTGCATTATATATTTTTGCACTTTAAGTTATGTGAAAAAAAGGCATTATGCCATGGTCTAAGTGGGTGAATGTTATCGTCCATGATGGTAAAGTGTGTGAATTTGATGATGCAGTGGCTGATCACCCTCTTCTGCCTCTACTAGAGCACCTGCAATGGAGATGGGGACTTGCTCCCCCGGTTTATCTCCGACGATCAAGTCAAAACCCTGGACTAAGAATCTCAGAATTATTTCTCATGCTCAAGAAATCGAAAAAATGGAATCCCTTACCTCTCTTTGCCCCTTTTCTTTTATCATCACGCTAAGATAAGGATCCTGGATAGAGATCTTCAGGATCTCTATCCCACTCTTCTTGGAATCTTGCTAATAAGGATTCCATAATCGCAATCGCCTTCAAAGAGATTGGGATAGCCCCTATCTCCATAATCTTCGGAGCTCTTCGATCACTTTTTCACCACTAACCGCGACCCTAGTGGTTGGATTTTGATCTCACCTTGAGTTGTGAAAGAAGGTTGCCTTCTTAGGGCTATGGAGCGCCCTGACCCGGACATCTCCGCTACCTCACTTATGTTCTCTGGGGGGTCTAAAGACTCAAATGACTGGAAGGAGCTGTAACGTCCCATTTTCTCCGAGCGTGTTATAACTTAAGACAATTATGGGATAATATTTTTTTTAAAAAAAAAACTACGACTAATCATATCATTGCTCTTATCCATCCCAAATTTTCATACATTTATCTCAAAAGAGAATCAACATAAACATTGAATGCGAAAGCTAGAATCGAACCTCAACATACCTCAAACGCTAATAATATTACATGATTGTCTCAACATAATTAATAATATAAGATTATCATAACAAAAGTCTTCCAAACATAACTTGTAACATGATATAAGTTTTTTAAAATGGTTTTAAACAAAACATAAGTATCTCAACATGACTTCAAACATAACATAACTGGTACATATTAGAATCCTCATAAAGAAACTAAATATAGAAAATAATTTCATATTGCTTTGCATCTTTATATTTCGCCCACTTCTATGTCTTCGCTGCAAACCTCATCTGGAACGTTTGAATGTTCCAGGGGCAAGGCCCACATTAGATGATGAATCATCTAAGTAAGAGTACATCATAATGCATATATATGAATGCAATGCACATAACATCATAACTCTCATGTTTGGGTCGATTGCACCTTAAAGATTACCCGTCATTTTTTCAATCTCCCTGTCAGACCGGGGTGTATGGGTGCACCCTTGGCAAAGCAACGATGCCAGTACCTAATCTCAAACCCATGCAATGTATGACCGTGAATCTCATCATGCTCATATGCATACTTTGTCATCAATACATGTAAATGCAATCCACATGACATGTTCACATCAAAACATAACAACATGATGAAAATATTTACATAAAATCAGGTTTTGGTAGAACCACTTACAAGTCATTTTCATAAACTAAATTCAGTTGAATAGTACCACTTACCTTGTAAAAGATAATTTTGCCCCTAGCGTAATTTTGCTTCAAAATTCGCGTCAAACTTTCAATTGTACTTAATTATGAATTTTGACGTATCCTGACATCATAATTTCTTAAAAAAATCATATTTCTAATTTTTCTAATTTTTCTAATTTCTCCAATTTTCTCCTATTATTTCCTCAAAATTATGAATTAAATACTTTCTCATAAAATTTTCTCAATTTATCTTCACAATAATTCCTAAAACAATATTTTCAAGCCCTAAAAATTTTCTCATAATTTTTAAAATCCATGTTCTATTTATTTCTCATTTTCTCTTTGATTTTCAAGCATCTATTACCTCAAAAATCCATAATAAATATTAATCATGTATTTCTCTTCTAATTTCACTATAAAAAATTCTAAAATATCATTATAACATTTTCAAAATTTTTTAAAGAAAAGTTTGAAGATAACTTACCTTCTTGTGGACTGATTCGGTATTCTTCTATATTGTGATGAAGCCTCGATTTGCGTATCCAACGCCTCTTGCCACAAATTTGCACGAACTACTACACCCAACCTATAGGATTTGGTATTTTTCTCTATATTCTTTCTTTCTCTTTCTCAAATCTCTCTCTTATTCTCAAATCCTTCTTTCTTACAACTTCCTCTTTCTAATTCAAGTCTTCCAACCTTTCAAGTTTTCTCTATTTATAGGAGTTGAATTAAGTTTAGTATAATTGTAGAAATCCATTATCTTTTATTATTTTATCATTTTTTTATTTAATTTTTTACTAAATCTCACTCATAATTTTTAATTATTTGTCCATACACTACTTTATCTTCCACATTTCTCCATTAATTCATCCATTATCTTTGATTATTTGGCCACACTCTACTTTGTCTCCCATATTTCTCCATTAATTCATCCTTTATCTTTGATTATTTGTTCATACCATATTTTATCTCCCACATTTCTCCATTAATTCACCCATTATCTTGGATTATTTATTCACACCATATTTTGTCTCCCACATTCTCCATTAATTCACCCATTATCTTTGATTATTTATTCATACCATATTTTGTCTCTCACATTCTCCATTAATTCACCCATTATCTTTGATTATTTTTTTTTTACTTTAATTATTTTTCAACTAAATCCTATTTTGAATGGACCATTCTTTCATTTAGTCCATAAATTTAAGCTCACTTTCTTAACTTTAAGCTCATTTACTTAACCTTTCATTTCTCAACTTAATCCACTAACTCTAAACCCATTAGTTTTCTCATTTATAATTTCTAATTGATGTAAAAAAAATATTTTAAATATAAAATTAATTATTATTATTCACAAAATACTAGGATATTACAGGAGCGCTACGTCTTCATCCACCCTAAGGCGTCCAATTTTGCCCAAGAAGTTTGGTCGGTGTGCAACGGGTGGGCTTTAGATACCAAACACAAACTCCTTGAACGTTGAAACTATCAAAGAACCAACTACCCGGATCATGGGCCCTAGCCGGGACTGGAAAAAGAATTAGTTCCTCAACCCAATGCTCAGCCAAGTGGGCTTGGATAGTGATAACTATGAAAGCTAACTTTCACCATCTTTCCTCTTTGTTCTTCCATCCCCTTCGTTTTCTTCATCAATATTGATTTTCTTTATTTTTCTTCGTGTAGTTGAAAATCTTTGAGAGATAACTTACTCTCCTATTACCAAGGGGATGGTCTTGGACTTCCCTGAGAGCAAGGGTCCCTCCGGCCCCTTCGAAAGTAAGAAAACATCTGAGAATGCTTCCAAACCTTCTCAAGGCCACAACTTCCAGGAAAAACGGTGAAGGGAGACCCCCAAAACTTCTAGGAGGCTCCGAAGAACAGCACTAAGGCGAGCCTAAAGGGCTCTTCCACGAGGTCCCCGACCCCAAAAAGTAAAGACCTGTTAACCACAACAACTTCTGCTCCTATGCCAAACCCCTCCAACGGCGATACGGAGACCATCGCCCAGGCCCTTGAAGTGGCTCGCATGGAGGCACAAAGATACCTACCTCCAGCAGGTACGGAATCCATTATAACGACTCCCAATATTCCCGTTCCTTCCGTCTTTAAACGAATATTAACCTCTCTGGCCCTAGAGGAACGTCCAGGAATGGTCGGGAAGGCCTCTTTGGATGAGGCTTTTGCAATGTCCGCAAAGGAAATAATGGCACGCCGAACAAAGCATCGAAGGGTAGATGCCAATCTTTCCATCCCTACAATCCCTGTAGCTCCGACCCCCAAAGCATCCGAGGCCCCCGCCCAGACCTTAGCCCTTTCCAACATCCCACCGACCGCGAGCGAGCCCAATTACTACGCCAAAATTCTAAAGGTAGGATCATATTGACTTATCTCTTTGAGCTCTTTTATGCCAATAGGCCCCGATCCTCACGTTGCTCCTTGTTCCTCAGAATCTTACGAACCTCCAAGATTCAGTTTCTCGGCGAGAGTCTGATCTTTACGCACGAATTGCTTCCCTAGAGTTCGAGGTCGAGAACCTTCGAGAGCTTGAATCCCTTTCTTCAAAACTAGCAAATCTTGAGCATAGCATGCACATTCTTACCAAGTCGATCGAACTGGCGCAAGAAGAGGCAAAACTCGCTAACGAGGCCGAAGCTCAAGCTTGTGAGGATCTGGAATTGGCTCAGAGAAACATGCTAGAAGCTCACCAAACTAATTCCAGGCTCGGAGAGGAACTAGACGCTGCGAAGGGTGGGAACGACCTGCTCCGAGAAAAAATCAAAAAACTCATCTCAGAGCTAAAAGAAGCCAAGAAGGGGCAGGTCGAGGCGCTAGAGTCCTACTCTCAGTGCAAGGAAGATCTTCACACAGCTCACGCCTAGCTTTAATCATCCCTTAAGGATGCCCGCGTGGCTTTTCAAAATGGTCGCGAGGATTTTCGAGGCTTTGAAACTTACACTGCGAAATTGGAAAGTGTCATTCAGGGCGGGTTCGAGCATATGAAGAAACTTACCAAGGAGCGCTTCTCTAACTTTGACATGGACTCTATCCCCCTCGATGTTACCGCCACCTTATCCTCCTTAGAGTAGATATCTTGGTTCTCAAACTTGTTGCTATGTAAACTCGTTTGCTATAATAAAATTTTAGCCTTCTTTTTCTTGACTTTTGGAAATTTTCTTTAAATGTTACCTTGCAACTTTAATTTCCCTTACTTAATATTAAGGACCATAAACCCCTTAGTTTATTTAGTCGCTTACTCTTGCCAAGGGTTGGGCCCTCCGAGGATCACATCTGATCCCTCTGTTTTTGGCCAAGGACTGTAAACCCCTTAGGGATCAGGTCTGATCCTTCTGTTCTTTGCAGATCATATCTGATCCTTTTTTCCTTTTGTCGAGAGTTCGGCCCCCCCGCAAATCATATCTGATCTTTTCACTTTTGTCGAGGGTTCAAACCCCCCCGCGGATCATATCTGATCCTTTTATTTTTGTCGAGGGTTCGAACCCCCCGCGAATCATATCTGATCTTTTTACTTTTATCGAGGGTTTGGACCCCCCCGCGGATCATATCTGAACCTTTTATTTTTGTCGAGGGTTCAGACCCCCCTCATCCCGCGGATCATATCTAATCCTTTTATTTTTGTCGAGGGTTCGAGCCGCCCTGCAAATCATATATGATCCTGTCGCTCTTAGTCCAGGGCTCGGGGGCCCCTCAAAGTTAGACTTATTTTTAATCGGGGGTGCTCCATTAACTCTTTAGAGACGAAAAGCCTTCACTAATAGGAGAGAAATAGAATATGTTTATTTTGAAATAACATATGGAGATCATAATAAATAAAACATTACAGATAGAATTTCCTTAAATTTTGCACATCCAAGCATTTTTTACTGGTGTACCCTCGGGGGTCTGGAGTTTGTAAGCTCCCAGGCTGAGAACTTCCGCTACCTTAAATGGACCTTCCCAATTCGGTGTCAGCTTATTCGCTTCTCGAGCCCCCCGAATATCTGCTCATCGCAATACCCAATCTCTAGGAAGAAAATTTCGTGCCCTTACTCTTCGATTGTAGTATCTTTCTATACGTTGATTGTAGGCAGCTTGCCTAATCTTTACCTGATCACGGAGTTCATCCAGGAGATCTAAGTTATCCCTTAGATTTTGCTCATTGAATTCTGGGTTAAAAAGCTCCACCCTTAGCATAGGTACTCCTATTTCAACGGGGATTAATGCTTTCGAACCGTAACATAAGCTGAAAGGGGTTTCTCCTGTGGATACCTTCACCATGGTTCGGTAAGACCATAGGATTTTTGGCAGTTCTTCCACCCAGTTGCCGTCTTCCTTGTCCACTCGTGCTTTTAAACCATGCAACAAAGTTCTGTTGGCGAGTTCAATTTGTCTGTTAGCCTGTGGATGGGCCACTGAAGTGAATTATTGCCTTATTCTCAACTCCTGGCACCATTCTTGGATAGATCGATCAGTAAAGTGGGTGTTGTTATCAGATATTAGTACTCGAGGAATCCCAAAGTGATAGACCACATTCTTCCACAAAAATTGTTTCACCCGCCAAGCAGTAATGGAAGTCACTGCTTCAACTTCGACCCACTTTGTGAAACAAATCAATGACAGCCACGATATACTTAACTTGCCTCGCAGCTGGGGGAAAAGGTCCCAGGATATCAATACCCCATTGAGCAAAGGGGCAGGGTGCAGCCAGATGAGCCAGGGTGACCACCGGCACATGAACCAAGTTGGAGGTTCATTTTTCGCACCTGTCATAGGTCTTGACCAGCTGCTCTGAGTCCTATTACCATCGTCGGCCAATAGTACCCCTGCCGAAGAGCCTTTTAGCTGAGGGTTCAAGATCCGACATGACTTCCGCATATGCCTTCATGAATTTCCCTCTAGATGTAGTCTGCTTCACGGGGCCTGATGCACTTGAGCAGCGGCTGCAAGAATGATCTCCGATAAAGCTCCCCATTAACCAATACGAAGCTTCGGGCCTTCCTTCTAACTTCTAGAGCTTCTGAATCATCCTAATGGAGCTTCTCCTCTCTTAAGTATAACAACAAAGGATCCATCCATCTAGGCTCGTCATCTACACATAGTTGATCCTTGACTTCTTCAATACTCTTCTGTGGTAGAGACTCAATCCGAATTTCTAAAGAACTCGTTGGAAAAGAGAAAGAGGCAATTCGAGACAATAGATCTGCCTCGGTATTCATGGCCCAAGAGACATACTCTACCTTTACATATTGGAACCGTGTGATTAAGTCTCTGGCCAAGGCTAGATACCTGGCTATGTGGGTCTCCCAAGCCTCATATTCCGCATTTACTTGCTACACCACCAAGTTAGAGTCCGAACTCACCTCGACTCGACGAGCTCCCAACTGTTCGGCTAATCTCAAACCTGCCAACAGGGCCTCATATTCTGCCTCATTGTTAGATGCTTGAAACTCAAAATGCAAAGCATAAGGCCATGCTTGCCTATCGGGAATTTTAATCATCAAGCCCACTCCACCGCCTCCCCAGGTTGAGCTCCCATCTACGGCCAATATCTAGGGCTTGTGATCCTCCTCCGAAGCTTCTGAGGACCCTATCCCTTCTGCAATGAAATCTGCCAACACCTGAGCCTTGATAGCCAGCCGGGGCTTATACTCAATATCAAAAGCTATAAGCTCCATTGCCCATTTCAACATTCTTCTTGAGAGCTCAGGCTTGCTAAGAACCTATCTCAAAGGTTGGTTAGTAAGCACAACAATTGTATGAGTTTGAAAATAGGGCCGAAGCTTTCTTGCTGATACTATCAAGGCAAAAGCTAACTTCTCCGTAGGAAGGTACCAAACCTCTGCCCCTATCAACCGTTTACTAGCATAATAAATGGGCCTCTGCCTCTTATCTTCTTCACGAACCAGCACCAAACTCACAACCTCTTCCGCTATCGCTAAATAGATGTACAACGATTCTCCTGGCTGTGGCTTCGTGAGAATCGGAGGTGTGGTCAGGAATGTAATACCCCGTCCCATCGAAAGGCATGCCACTATGCTGGGGCCCATTGTAACGCCCCGCTTTTCTGAGCGTTAAATAACTTAGGAATTTCGGGAATATATATTTTTTTTTTTTTATAAACCATCTCCCGACAATCCCGTTTTACCTTCTCAACTCACTAAATAAGAATCAATAAGTTAAGACAGGTAATCATCATAAATGCGGAAGCTTAAAATCGAAACCTGATATGGTACATAATCAATTTTACCTTATAACCGTATAAGAATTCGTACCATACATTAACATCATATCCTCAATATTGAAATACATAAATACATGGAGATTCCATAATGTTCTAACAAGACTAATCATCAATAAAGCATCAGCCAAAACATATCCGAGTCAGCTTACTGAATCCATCAGCTACGCCATCACGTGCCGTCTCATCTCAACCTGATCCTTGCCTAAGCTGCAAGTCTAAACTGGAACGTTGAATGTTCCAGGGGCATAACCCATTAGAAGATGAATCTTCTAGTAAGGGTTTAAAAACATGATACATGAATACATGATGCAATAACATAAACAATCATGTGCCCTAGTGTAACTTCCCTAGCCTACCAGCCTGGCACGGAACCCTAGGCAGAATCCCGAACCTCTGCAGGATAATCCTAACGTTGTTCCATCATTGCCCTTGGGAATTACGGCTACACTCTTAGGGCGACATCCCCATCCCATGCATGAGTATCAATATGCCAATAATATCGTACTATGCAAGAATAACTTCTTTCCATGCAATATGAAATGATCATAACTTCAATAAATATCATGCATAATGAAGCAAACGTTTCATATATAGGTTCTCGGGATAAAACCACTTACCTTTAAACGTAAACTCCAATTTTCTCGAAAAACGCGTATAACCTCGTTTTGCGTGCCAACCTTGAAAATAACATTAACCATCAAGATCCATGGCCAAATCACTTCCTGGCCAATCATTTCCAAGTAAAATCAATAATCTAATTTTTTCATACTTTTTCCTTATTTTCTCTATTTTTTCTCTATTTTTCATAGTCATAATTTCTTCCAAAATTCAAAATAAATACCTAATCAGGTAATTTATTTAATTTTTCTTCATGAAAATTCCTAAAATAATATTTCTAATCTCTATGAGTTTTCTGAGAATTTTCCAAAATCTCTTCTTATTTTTCTCTAATTAAGTTTCCTTTCAAAAATTCAAAATAATTATTTCATCATAACATTTCTCAAATAAAATTTTATAAAACTGAACTATTCCTTTTTCTTGTATTTCTGGATATTTTTCCAGAATTTTCTCTCTTTTATTTCTATTTTTACTCTATTTTTCTTTATTTCATCATTTAAATAATATTAAAAATTATCTCCGGTCATCTTCTCCGGTGCCGGCACACCAAAAAATTAAACTGACTATACCAAAAGATAGCTTACCTTGAGTTGATCATTTTGTCCAAATTTGAGCTTGAAAGAACACTTGGAAGACCTCCCTCCGAGCAAAATTCAGTTCGGTTCCGGCGAGATCCGATTTTTCCGGCGAAACTCCGATCACCCCTCAAATGAACTCCAAAATTTCTCAAACTTTCCAGAAATGATCCTCAGCTCATGGACAACAAAAGCCCTATGGTTTGGTGCCTCAATTTGTTCAAAAGTGAGGTCGATTTGAAACTCAAATCTTGCAAAACTCTAAGCCACCATATCCTCTATTTATAGGCGATTTTGGCCCCATAAATGACGGATCTCGCTTCAATCAAGGCCTCTGATGTCCCCTATTGCCCTTAACAAGTCCAAAATCCACCGAAAGAGCTCCATTTTCGCGATCTAAATGGCCAAACTTTCGGCCACTTTTTCTTCAATTTCTGGCAATTCCATTGCTTGTTGTCGGTCAAGCCCTTTACAAAAGATGCTCCTTGAGCAACCCTCGTGCCATCCCTGTGGCCAATTTCGGTGATTTGATGGGTTGGTCGGCCATGGTTGCTTGGAGATTTTCTTAAAATTGCACTTTGGCCCCTCAAACTTTGGTTTTCTCACTTTGGCCCATTTCACCAAGTTCCTTGACTTTTGATAATTTCTCTCAAGACCCTAAAGTCTTAAAACATCAATTTGACCCCTGAGGATTCTGAAAAAATATCGTTTCGGCCTCTCTTGAGTAATTTCAAAAAACTGCATTTAGGCCCGAATCTCCGTTTTGTCCCAAAACCTCTTCGTTTCTTCCTGAAACCACTGAAGGGTTGTTCCTTATGAAAAATTGAAGCCCCCTCAAGTTTCTGTTGACTTCTCGGAAGTCATCTATGACGATTCGATATTGCAGCCTAATTAGTAGCTGTATTTTAGCTGTACCGAAAACTGTTCCCGATCCAATTTATTTCGATGCTATAAATCATATCTTGGGGTGCTCGTTAATGCTACATCATTTTCCTTTGTCATTTCGGCTCCAGGGTACTCCCGGCAGTCGATTTAGTCAATTTTTCGGACTATTCAGATACCAATTTTCTCTGAAACCCCATTTCTCTAATAAATTACTTATTTTTAATTAACCCAAATTTCTCGGATATTACATTTACCCCTCCTTAAAAGAAATTTCGTCCTCGAAATTTTCATCAGACCGTTAAGGTAACTAAGACATCACATAGCTCATTACCTAAATATCTCAGATCAAACATCTATTTGATTCTTGACAAGACACCTCGGTTTGCATTCCTTACACGTCTAATGCTTATAAGCATACCATGTCATTCACATAATTTCCTGTTGTGGCTCCTTTCAGACGACCACACACCTTCCAATCATTTTAGGCACGCACATTTTATCCCGAAACTTTTGAGATTGCATTCTCGTATTTCAAAAATCATAAACCTTGGCTAACCACAATCATTAATTATAGACAATAACACTTATTAATCACACATGCTTTTCGTATCTCGTTTACCAAATCCAGCTAAACAACCAGGCTAGCCATAAAGATAGAAGATCCCTTCGGCACTACCATCATAGTTGGCAGGCCAACAAGCCTCCAACTTCATCTGCCACTCACGACTATCCACCAGGTCCTGCGTCGGCACCTGACGGCCACGCCCTGGGTGATACGAAGTAGTGCAGTCGTAGTCCTTAAGGAACTCCATCCACTGTCGCTACCTTTCATTTAGCTCTTTTTGTGAGAACCCGTACCTCAGGCTCCTCGTGGTTTGTGAGCACATCAATTGTCCTATCATTTTGGTAGTGTTTCCATAACCTTAAGAGTACATGTCCTAGCTGTCAGCTCTAAGTCATACATCGGGTAGTTCTCTTGGTGCCTTGGTGTAATCCACACGTAATCATTAGGTCATGTTGCATTAATACGCAACCCAATCCTTTGAGCTATCACAAATTCTCACTGCACCCGGCAGATTTTTTTTTATTAGACCTTTCTCATGAGTCCTATTGTAGACATAATTATTCCAGAGTGTTCCATCACTGTCTTTTCGACAACAGCTTGCCGAAATTTCTTATTTCAAAACATCTTAGCATTCTATTTCGAAACATGATTCCCAAAATTTCCATTTTGAATCCCACGTTGTTCCATGATTCTAAACATAGGGTCGGGATTATAAATACCCAAAAAGCCTCGAATTCAACTTCCGTGCATCCGGATCATTTTTTTCTTTTTACTAGAATCTCCGGAATAATAAAACACGTTTTTCCCATAAAGAAATTTATTTTTCTTCTCTTTTTTTTTAATTCATTTTCATTTCATTTCTTTTCTTTCCTTTTTTCATTTTTTTTCCCTTCATTTCTTCATTTCTTCTTTCTTCTTCTTCTCCTTCTTCTTCTTCTTCTTCTTCTTCTGTCGATCTTGCGTACGAACAGCCACCGATCGCCGTCGCCTTCCAGCATCGCCACCACTTCCGACACCGGCCGTTGCCCCCTCTGCAATCGCCTCCGGCGCCTTCTCCGTCATCGGTCGCAAGCCTCGGCGTGGCTTCCCCGCGCCCCAGCCATCGATCGCAGCTCCTCCCAACCGTCATCGCCGGCCCAATCGGCCAAATCCAGTACGCCGCCGCTGCTGCCAGCCCTCTCACGCAGCCACCAGCCATCGCCCGGCCTCCTTCGGCCGCCTCGACGCCATCGCCGTCCTTGCTCCTGTCGTTGCTGCCAGATCCGGGTCAATCCGACCCGACTTGGCCCGGCCCGACCCGACCCGTCTCGATCCAGCCCGGCCCGACCCGACCTGTCTCAATCTACTTCAGGTTTGACTCATCCCTGATTCGACCTATTAGATCTTACCCATATCTGATTTGACCCATTTAGATCTGAATCATATCTAATATATCCATCCAATTAGATCTGACCCATATCTAATTTGCTTAGATTCAGCTAGATCCAGATCTATCATGCCACCTTTCGACCCTTTCCTATGTGGTGCGTGCAGAATTTTAAGGAGACGGTGCACCCCACTGTGCATCTTTGCTCCTTATTTCTGTCATGTGGAAGGAACCATTAATTTTGTTGCCATCCACCACATTTTTGGTGCCAGAAATACTTTCAACCTCTTGTCCCAGCTTCCGGTAAGTGACCGACTTGGAGCTGTTATAACACTCTTATTTGAAGCTCAAGCCCGGATTCAAGACCCTGTCTATAGTTGTGTATCCCACATTCTTACACTTCAGCAGCAGGTTAGTGATTTGCAAGCTTATCAAGCTTATTTGCAAGATTCACTATTCGCATATTATGCCTCACATCCCCAACCTACTTCTCAACCTGATCAATACCCAAGTTGGAATTCCAATCTTCCTATCATCCCCGAGGACGTCCCTCCTCCCAGTTTCTCAGATGCTACTCTTCCACCTTACCCTGGTGAAGCCAGCAGTAGCCAGATGCCACCCCCATATGACATCGATGAGTTGGGACCTGTCGTGTTTGGCAACCGTCGTCGTTACTGAGCATTAGCATCATCATCAGTTTCATGGTTTCTTTTTCCTTTAAGTAATTGTACGGCTTGATTTCCTGTAATCGTTTGAACTATGGAATGAATATTATGCTTTGGTACTTTAACGTTTCATTCTTTTGTCTTAGCCTCGATTGCATTTTGATCATAAAATACCTCAGTCTCTTGCAACTGTTTAATAATTCATCAATTCGAGCTAAAAATATCGGCTCTTAATTATCACTTGATAATTCACGTCCTTAATCAAGTTACACATAGCTAAGCATCCAAGCTATCATTGGCAATTTCATCATTAAGAAATAGTCCAATTAATTCTTCCAAGAATATACTCTGATATTTTCCATTTTTCATACGGCTTTTCACTAACCACAAGTGTCTACACCTCATATCAATAGGCTCCTTATTTTCATAATTCGCTGGCATCATTTTATTGTCCAACTATATATCTCTGAATTTGCCTACCAGGGCTACCTAGACTAACTGTCTAGCCACATGAGAGTTTCAAAATCTCGAATTTCTTAATCTGCAGCTTCCCCTACTGCGACCTGTTATTTTGGCACATTCGTCATAACTTGATTCTCTCAATCACATCAAAAATTTACACTATCTTCAAGACGACAATCCATAATCATACTGCCAACTAGAGTAGGTAGGTACTTACATCTCCCATGGTACTCCGATCCTCACTGGGTTTCTTCCTAAAAACTCTAAAGTTCCATTACGAATCCCTAGATCCTCAATTAAAAATTCCTCAAGAATCTCAACCCGATTTATCCTTGAAAATCCTGAATCATATCGCAATATCCGCTTCTAGTTATCTCTCATGGATTCAATTTCCTTGCAATCATGGCTCTCAATCTACTATTCATCATGGTGCTTTCAAGTTCATCTTGTCGGGTTGACCATCGACAATTTTACCTGATTTCACAGATCCATTTAGCACACTGAATCGTAGTTATAACCTCTGTTGACTAGGTCTTTTCATCATTCTTTTAGGGTCGATACGACCTATCAATCAACTATTTCCTTTTTGATACCCAAACTCTACTTTAAACCGAGATTGCCTTCTCACAACTCGCCATTATGGTTTTTGGACTATCCATGCTCCACTACCTGAAATCTTATCAAGAATCCACCGATTCTCGCATTTCGTTCTTCATATCCAGCTGACTATCGGCACACGACCATTAAATTAGTTCTTCCTAGGCACTACACTTACTGTCAGCCAGCATACAAGCTGTCATCATCACCCCTATCATATAGTAGGCTTACTCCTACATCATACGTCAACCCTCAAATGGGTACGCCCTGGGTGAAAATTGCACGGTCTCATCGTAATCCTTCAAGAACTATCATTCATTGTCGCTGCCACGAGTCTAACTTCTTTTGTAAAAACATTCATTCTAGGCCCTCATCACAATCGATGATTTTCTCACCTCATAAGTAACACTTAAACAACTCACGAGCATTCATCTATCATATCCATATGTCGAGTATATTTTCCTTACAACCTAAGTTTTTTCTTTGAGGCAATTACAAGACAACCATCTCATGATCTCACTTGGCATTTGCTGAACTAGACACTGAGGTTAAATTTCCCCTCTAGCCTCATTATCCTCGTCTCATTACCAATTCAAGAAATGATCATAACCTAGATACAATTTAAATAGGACACATAGTCCGCATTCAAGACATTACATGCTTTTTATTCCTTAGATCGTGTCTCCTTAGTACAATCCATCTTACCTTAGGTCGATTCCCTAGGCTCTCAGCCTTGATCGACAAACTAGTGGTACGCCTTGTATCCTAATTCATTGAAATTTGAACTCCACACAAGGTACAGACCCTACTGGTTTGTCCCAGATCTTCAGCATCTGATCGTCACCCAGACAGTCTGTTATAATGCTTTGGTCGACGGGTCTCCCGTACCTTACCATAAGCCATCTATCAACCCTCTGCTCGCAGGTCCCTAGATCCAGATCTATCACTGCGAACACCGAACCAGTAGTGTCGTTACGCTGTTAGGGTTTCTTTATCTCGTCTCTCCGAGTCTCATCGGTTGCACCATTGTCTCCTCATCAATGGACGCAACTCACACGCCATTACTTGGCCATTTTCAGCCTCTTGTTTGATCCAATCCGTTGGATCCCCTTATCTTATTTCCGAGATACTAAATGACCCTCGAAAATCCTTATCCTTTGATCCTTAACTCGACAGCTAAGCCATGACACATTGAACTAATCATCACTAATCCGATCATCTTTCAATAACCGTAGTTATCCTATCTTTCATTGTAAGGATTTCGACAACTGACCTCAAATCATCAGTCCCTAAATCTCTCGGATCCATAATCACGGTTATTGAGTCAACCTTACACTCGAATCATTTCATCGAATCCTTATTCCAATAACTAGATCATTTTTTCAGTACTAGCTTCTATTAGGTATTCTACTATTCACCGAGAATAGTAGTCGTCTACTGAAATAGTGTCTGTCGTGAAGAGTACACCAGGTAAGTTCCCAGGAAAGAGAGGTGGGTCACAATGGACACACTTAAGCAAATCTTTCCTTAGCCAGAACTTGCCTAGACATGCACTTCCACTACAACACACTTATCCAGTAACCGTCAACACCCAAATCCTACGGTGGCTTTGCTTATCTAGCCACATGCGACCTTTTTCTTATATTCGCTCATACTAGAGTCACTCAAGGCTCAGACATTTCCTATGTCTTTAGCAATTATGCTCTGATACCAACTGTAACGCCCCGCTTTTCTGAGCGTTAAATAACTTAGGAATTTCGGGAATATTTTTTTTTTATAAACCATCTCCCGACAATCCCGTTTTACCTTCTCAACTTACTAAATAAGAATCAATAAGTTAAGACAGGTAATCATCATAAATGCAGAAGCTTAAAATCGAAACCTGATATGGTACATAATCAATTTTACCTTATAACCGTATAAGAATTCGTACCATACATTAACATCATATCCTCAATATTGAAATACATAAATACATGGAGATTCCATAATGTTCTAACAAGACTAATTATCAATAAAGCATCAGCCAAAACATATCCGAGTCAGCTTACTGAATCCATCAGCTACGCCATCACGTGCCGTCTTATCTCAACCTGATCCTTGCCTAAGCTGCAAGTCTAAACTGGAACGTTGAATGTTCCAGGGGCATAACCCATTAGAAGATGAATCTTCTAGTAAGGGTTTAAAACATGATACATGAATACATGATGCAATAACATAAACAATCATGTGCCCTAGTGTAACTTCCCTAGCCTACCAGCCTGGCACGGAACCCTAGGCAGAATCCCGAACCTCTGCAGGATAATCCTAACGTTGTTCCATCATTGCCCTTGGGAATTACGGCTACACTCTTAGGGCGACATCCCCATCCCATGCATGAGTATCAATATGCCAATAATATCGTACTATGCAAGAATAACTTCTTTCCATGCAATATGAAATGATCATAACTTCAATAAATATCATGCATAATGAAGCAAACGTTTCATATATAGGTTCTCGGGATAAAACCACTTACATTTAGACGTAAACTCAAATTTTCTCGAAAAACGCGTATAACCTCGTTTTGCGTGCCAACCTTGAAAATAACATTAACCATCAAGATCCATGGCCAAATCACTTCCTGGCCAATCATTTCCAAGTAAAATCAATAATCTAATTTTTTCATACTTTTTCCTTATTTTCTCTATTTTTTCTCTATTTTTCATAGTCATAATTTCTTCCAAAATTCAAAATAAATACCTAATCAGGTAATTTATTTAATTTTTCTTCATGAAAATTCCTAAAATAATATTTATAATCTCTATGAGTTTTCTGAGAATTTTCCAAAATCTCTTCTTATTTTTCTCTAATTAAGTTTCCTTTCAAAAATTCAAAATAATTATTTCATCATAACATTTCTCAAATAAAATTTTATAAAACTGAACTATTCCTTTTTCTTGTATTTCTGGATATTTTTCCAGAATTTTCTCTCTTTTATTTCTATTTTTACTCTATTTTTCTTTATTTCATCATTTAAATAATATTAAAAATTATCTCCGGTCATCTTCTCCGGCGCCGGCACACCAAAAAATTAAACTGACTATACCAGAAGATAGCTTACCTTGAGTTGATCATTCTGTCCAAATTTGAGTTTGAAAGAACACTTGGAAGACCTCCCTCCGAGCAAAATTCAGTTCGGTTCCGGCGAGATCCGATTTTTCCGGCGAAGCTCCGATCACCCCTCAAATGAACTCAAAAATTTCTCAAACTTTCCAGAAATGATCCTCAGCTCATGGACAACAAAAGCCCTATGGTTTGGTGCCTCAATTTGTTCAAAAGTGAGGTCGATTTGAAACTCAAATCTTGCAAAACTCTAAGCCACCATATCCTCTATTTATAGGCGATTTTGGCCCCATAAATGACGGATCTCGCTTCAATCAAGGCCTCTGATGTCCCCTATTGCCCTTAACAAGTCCAAAATCCACCGAAAGAGCTCCATTTTCGCGATCTAAATGGCCAAACTTTCGGCCACTTTTTCTTCAATTTCTGGCAATTCCATTGCTTGTTGTCGGTCAAGCCCTTTACAAAAGATGCTCCTTGAGCAACCCTCGTGCCATCCCTGTGGCCAATTTCGGTGATTTGATGGGTTGGTCGGCCATGGTTGCTTGGAGATTTTCTTAAAATTCCACTTTGGCCCCTCAAACTTTGGTTTTCTCACTTTGGCCCATTTCACCAAGTTCCTTGACTTTTGATAATTTCTCTCAAGACCCTAAAGTCTTAAAACATCAATTTGACCCCTGAGGATTCTGAAAAAATATCGTTTCGGCCTCTCTTGAGTAATTTCAAAAAACTGCATTTAGGCCCGAATCTCCGTTTTGTCCCAAAACCTCTTCGTTTCTTCCTGAAACCACTGAAGGGTTGTTCCTTATGAAAAATTGAAGCCCCCTCAAGTTTCTGTTGACTTCTCAGAAGTCATCTATGACGATTCGATATTGCAGCCTAATTAGTAGCTGTATTTTAGCTGTACCGAAAACTGTTCCCGATCCAATTTATTTCGATGCTATAAATCATATCTTGGGGTGCTCGTTAATGCTACATCATTTTCCTTTGTCATTTCGGCTCCAGGGTACTCCCGGCAGTCGATTTAGTCAATTTTTTGGACTATTCAGATACCAATTTTCTCTGAAACCCCATTTCTCTAATAAATTACTTATTTTTAATTAACCCAAATTTCTCGGATATTACACCCATCGTATCCATATTTAATCCCTTTCTTAAATACGTTTCTCATATATCAAATGTCATATTTCAAAGGGAACCCCCCCAGCATATCATTCACAATACGGAAGCGATAATCGAAACCTGATACGGTACATAAACAATTCACTTATATAAATATCATAAAGAATTCGTACCATATATTACATCATATCTTCAAATATAAAATACATGGAAACATGTCTTCCGAGATAACATCTAACACCCTAGGTGCAATCATATGATACCTCAACATACATAAGCAATTCTGAATAAATAAAATACTCGAATCTCCTACTGAATCCATCAGCCACGCTATCACGTGCCGTCATATCTCAACCTGCTCCTTATCCTAACTGCAAGTCTCAACTGGAACGTTGAATATTCTAAGGGCATAACCCATTAGAAGATAAAACTTCTAGTGAGGGTCTAAAAACATATATATGATGCATGATGCAATAACATGAACAACATTTGCCCTTAGTGTAACTTCTCTGGCTCGCAAGCCCGGCTAGGAATCCTAGGCAAATCTCGAACCTCTGCAAGATAAGCCAAACGTTATTCCCTCAACGCCCTTGGAGAATTACGGCTACACTCTGGGGGCGACATCCCTTTCCCCATGCACAAATATCAATATGACAATAATATCGTGCAATTTAAATATCACGACTTTCAATGCAATAAATAACATGCATAAATAACAATCATATCATGAATATAAGTTCTTGTGAGAATACCACTCACCTTTGTCCAAAGATCAAGACACCTCAAAAAGCGTGCATCACCTCGATATGCGTGTCCCACCTCGATTTTCGTGCCAACTCTCAAAAGTTGCACCAACTTCATCATCTCGATCTCCTCAATCACAAAATAATATTTAATCACTAAGTATCCTAAATATTCCATTTATTTCCTATTTCGTTTCATTTTCCTTCATTTTTCCTTCTAAAAATCCCAATAATTATATCAAGACTATTTTCTCAAATCTAACTTCATAACAATTCATTATATGCTATGAACTTTCAAAGAAAAATACTGAACTTACCCCGATGCTTCGATATCACGCAAAACGAGGCTCTTTGACGCTCAAATCGAGACACCAGAACCTCCAAATCCAAAACTAATTGCACACACTTCAAGATATCAATTTTTCAGGAATTTAGGAATTTTTTGCAAATTTTTCCAAGCCTTCACGCGCCTTCATAGTGCCTGCCACGCACCTGCGCGTGCGAAGCAGCGCGTGCACTGCACGCGCGTCGTCTTCTCTAGCGAGAAGTTCACCGGCCGACCGCCGGATCTCGTCCCCGACTCCAGCACTTGATAGCCCTCTCTTAGTCGATCCCAACGCCACCTCTTGATGCCCGAAAGGAGGCCGAAAAGGCCTTTAATCGGCTATCGAAAGTCTCGGCCACAATCACCGCCTCCCATCTCCGGCCAAGCTCGAACACCCCTCAAACGCGCACGAAAATTCCTTAAACTCTCCAGAAAACTTCTTCAAGTCATGGGCTTCAAAAGCCCTATGATTGTAGCCTCTAATTCGTTCGTTTGAAGCTTCAATTTGAAGCTCAAACTTTCGAAACCCTCGGCCAAAACCTCTCGCAAAAATAGGCTATTTATAGCCACAATCGACCCTCCAAACGGGCATGGGTGCCTTACCCGAAGCCTCGAGCTTCTCCTACGCCTCTTGGGTGACCCAAATTCGTCGACAACCGGCCTCGAATGGCCGATTGCAGGTCGTGGCTTTGCCGCGACATACCGACCAAAATGTGGTCGGTTTCCAGCCACCTCGAGCTCGCCAACGATCAGGCTTTGGTCCTTGAGCTTGCCCGACCATCCCCCTTGGACTCCCCGAGGTCAGAACGGCCTGGTCGGAGGTGTGTGTGAAGCTGTCGGCCATGGCAGCTTCTCATTTTCGCGAAATTACATTTCAGCCCTTGACATTTTCCAAATTACACTTTGGCCCATTTTCAACTTTATTTTATTACCATTAGGACCCTCATGTCCTAAAATAATTCTTTCCTTCTTGGAAGATTCTGCAAAATTTCCGTTTCGACCTCCCTTCGGCCGATTCGGTAAATTTCAAGAAATTGCACTTTAGGCCCTAAAACTTTTGGACTATCTCATTTCGGCCCTTTCGACTTAGCCTCTTAACTTTCCATTATTGAAATTGAGACTCTCATGTCCTAAAGCATCATTCTAACCTCCAAAGATTTCAAAACAACCTTGTTTCGGCCTTCATCTAGCAATTTTCAAAAACTGCACTTAGGCCCGAATCTTCGTTTTGGCCTCAAACCCATTCGTTTCTTCCTAAAATCTCTGAAGGGTTATTCCTTTGGAAAATCGAAGCCTCATCAAGCTTTTTTTAACTTCCAAAAAGTCGTCTATGACAATTCGGTATTGCAGCCTAATTGATAGCTGCCTTTTTAGCTGTACCAAAAACTATTCCCGATCTCATTTCTTTCGGCACCATAAATCCTATCTCGGGGTGCTCATTAATGTCACATCATTTTTCTTTGGCATCTCGACTCCAGGGTATTCCCTGCAGTCGATTCAATAATCCATACGGTAATAAATTACTGTTATACCCTCAATTTATCCTTAAATTCTATTTTTGTCCCAAGATAAATTACACTTGAGTCCTTTAGAATTTCTCGAGTATTACAAGGTGCTCCTTCAGTTTGTCAAAAGCTTCTTGACATTCGGCATCCCATACAAAATTCTTTGCTTTTGACAGGACCTTATAGAAGGGAAAGCCCTTTTTTGCCAAGCCAGAGCGGAATCTCCCCAAGGTTGTCATTCTCCCCGTAAGGCTTTGTACTTCCTTGACATTCCTTGGGGCCGGCATGTCCATAATGGATTTAACCTTTTCTCGGTTTACTTCAATCCCTCGATCGTGCACTATATAACCCAAGAACTTCCCTGCAGAGATGCCAAAAGCACATTTGAAAGGATTAAGTTTTACATGAAACTTACGAAGGGTTTTGAAGCACTCCTCCTAATCTTCTTGATAATGCTCGACAGCAAGACTTTTTACCAGCATATCATCTACATAGGCTTCCATATTCCGCCCCAGCTGGTGTTGAAAAAGCTTATTCACCAAGCACTGGTAAATGGTTCCTACATTCTTCAAATCAAAGGGCATCACTATGTAACAATAGGTTGCCTTATTGGTGATGAATGTCGTCTTTTCTTGATCCTCTGGGTGCAATGGAATCTGGTGATACCTCGAAAGGCATCTAGGAAACTCATAAGTAAACATCCGACAGTTCCATCAATTAAGGCATTAATTTGCGGGAGATGATAGCTATTCTTCGGACAGGCTTTGTTAAGATCGGTAAAATCAATGTACAATCTCCACTTGCTCTCTCCTTTAGACACTAACATGACATTTTCAAACCATTCTAGATAATCGACTTCCAGGATATATTGTGTCTTCTCTAACTTTGCAACTTCAGCTTCAATTGCCCGAACTCTGTCAGGGGCGAACCTCCGCTTCTTTTGCTTAACAGGCCAAAAGTACGGTCGTATTCCTAACTTGTGCGTTATAACTTCTGGATCCATTCTAGGCATGTCCTGAGTAGTCCATGCAAAAATGTCTGCATACTACCGAAGGAGTGCTAATATTCGACTTCTCAACAGTTCTTTTAAGTCCGCACTCATCTTTATGCAATGGTCTGGGCAATCTTCCTTCAGAGGTATCTCCTCCAATCTGCCCACCGGCTCTGCCATTTTTGAATCCTCTAACCCTTCCAACAAGAAGCTGACCTCCTTCGAGGGACACTCCTTTTTCTTTTCTTGAGGGTCCCTTCGAGGTGTTTCTTCTTCTCGTAACGCCGCTTCTTTTGTCCCCACATGTTTTGCCATACCTATGGAGGCTATATAACATTCGCGAGCTGAGCATATATCTCCTCATACCTCGCATATCCCATTGATCGTAGGAAGCTTCATAATCATATGATACATGCTTGGTATAGCCCAAAGGGCGTTGAGACCCGATCTTCCGAGGATCATATTATAGGCTGCGGGCACATCTGCTACTAGGATGTCCAACATGACTTGGGAGGTTCGCGAGCCTTTTCCCACAACTAACGGAAGTTGGGTGATCCCATCTGAATATAGAGCCTCCCTGTCAAATCCCACCAAAAAGACCCTTGCTGGCTTTAGCTGTCCCATTTGGTACCCCATGCAGAGGAAAGCTTGACGATATAAGATTTTTGAAGAACTTCCCGGATCCACAAGGATTCGTCGGAGCTCCCATTTTCCAAGCTTTGCTGTTATTACCAGCAGATCATTTCGATTCGGATAGTCGGGAAGGTCACTGTCCGAAAAAGAGATCGGCTCCACACACCTCGACCTTTTTAGCCCCCCGACTCGACTATTGGCATCATCTTTTCCCTTCGCCACTGGAACTTCCCCTGCGGCAAGCGTATGAAATACGGGAGGCTGAGGATGATCACATTCCTCCTGTCGCAGTCTCTCCCTCCGAGGCGAATGCTGAGTATGATCTCAATCATCTGCCCGGTTCCTCCTAGGGGGACTCCGCGTCCTCGACCGTTGATCTTTCCTTCTTCGGGAATCACCTTCCTTAGCCACATAACTCCTCAGGAAACCTCGGTTAATTAGGTCTTGGATCTCCTATTTTAACTGATGACATTCTTCTGTATCATAGCTATGATCCCGATAGAAACGACAATATTTATTCCGGTTCTTTTTATCATACGGTGCTTTCATCCGCCGAGGCTTCTTCAGATAGTCTTTGCCTTCGATAGTGGCAAGGATCTCCCCTCTCGGGGCATTCAGAGGGGTAAACCCACTCAAGTCCCACCGAGGACGATGTTTTTCCCTTCGGTCCTCGTTCTTCCTTTCTTCGAGGTGTTTCTTTTTCTCCTTCTTTTCTGCATACTCTGCCCTCTTCGCTTGCATGACCTCTTCAACATTTATGTACTTCGTAGCATAGTTTAAGATGTTCGTGAATGTGATCGGGGGCATTTTGGCTAGCGACTGGGCAAAATGACCGGGCCTTAAGGCATTCTGGAATGCTACCATAGCTACACTGTGGTCGAAGTTCTCAATGCTCAAAGCTTCCATTTTGAAGTGCGAAACGAAGTCTTTCAAAGGTTCTCCCTGGTTCTCCTTCAAACTAACGAGAGCCATAATAGACCTTCAATGCCTCCGGAGCGGTGCAAAGTGTGCCAAAAAACTACCCCGAAGCTTCGCAAAATTTGCTATGGAGTGATGGGCAAGGTTTGAATACCAAGCACGGGCGTGCCCTTCCAAGGTTGCCAAGAAAACCCTACACCACATTGTATCTGAAGCATCCTGCACCATCATATGAGAGGTAAAAAGGTCCAGATGATCCATTGGGTCAGTGGTCCCCGCATAGGGCTTAATGGCTGGAATGCGAAGACGCTCTGGCGGTATGGCAGCCATGATCTCTAGACTGAGGGGCTGATTCACCATTGTCCCCTAAGTCTCACCTGACTTTGGCCTCAAGGCCGCAATATCTTCCTCCAACTGACGCAATCTCATGTCCTACCGATGGTGCACATACGACATGTCAGAAGATTCGGCTGCCTCACCGTGCCCATCATCTTGTCCGGGCCCCCGAGGATCCGCCTCTCGCAGATAGGACTCTTCTCTCCTTGGGGGTCCTTGCCTCTCCTCTACCAGAGAGTACTGAGCTTGCTGGTGCTGGCGATCCAAGAAGCCAATAAGGAACTTCGTCAATCACTGGACCTGATTCTCCAAAAGTGATATCCGATACAGTGGGGGAGGGGGATCTTTTGGACTACGGTCTCTCCCTGGCGGACTCCTCGGAGGGTTGTGCTGGCTCAGTTTTGGGGCGGGGTTAGCCCCAACAGCTCGAGACTGTTGCCTCTTTGTTGCCATTGAAACCAAAAGGATTTGCTAAAATCGTTATTGCAAGTTATGCTACAGAGACAGAAGAAAATGCTTGGGCCCCACGGTGGTCGCCAATTGATGATGCGGTGGCCGATCATCCTTCTCTACCTTTACTAGAGCACCTGCAATGGAGACGGGGACTTGCTCCCCCAGTTTATCTTCGACAATCAAGTCAGAACCCCGAACTAAGAATCTCATAATTATTCCTCATGCTTAAGAAATCAAAAAAATTGAATCCCTTACCTCTCCTTGCCCCTTTTCTTTTATCCTCGCTCTGAGATAAGGATCCTAGATAGAGATCTTCGGGATCTCTATCCCGCTTTTCTCGGAATCTTGCTAATAAGGATTCCATAATCGCAACCGCCTTCAAAGAGATTAGGATAACCCCTATCTCCATGATCTTCGGCGGGATGGTTGATCCCCGAGAGCTCGAAAACTTCATTGCCCATCATCAGGCCAACTGTCGTGAAAATATATATCTACCATGTGTCCCCCCTAGACTCAAGCGAGATAACATAAACGAGGTACCTCTGTAGCAGACACGTGGCACTACTGTCAATGGTTGCATGCTCAGGGCATTAGAGTAATTATGGATCCGTCGGTGTTCCCCTCATCATAATTGTTGTAAGAAAAGAAAACACGATATATATATACACACACATTGAATCATGGTTAATGAAAAGGCATGATTTGTGTGTCATCTATGTTTTTGAGATTGGCAAGTGTCCATATGTGACATGATAGGCATGATGTTGAGGGAAAGTCTGATCATATCCAATTTCCATTGTTTTTAGGCACTTGTCGAGTTTTATGGCTCACTTAAAAAAAAAATGTGTTTTGAGGAAATGTAATGAATTATAATTTCTTGGAAGATGATGTTGTCAAGCATAAAAGGCATGGATTCAAGTGAGGTAGTTGTCGAGATTGTCATTTTTCTTGGCTCTGAATTGTTCATGCCTTCATATATTATCCTATTGATATCTCTCTTTACTATACATACTTGCTGAGCCTTATGACACAACTTTACTTCCATGTCATTCCAGGTAAGTAGAAGATAGATATTTGGGGCGAGTTCTAGTTAGATGTGTACAGAGATATCCCACCCTCAAAAATCTATGGTGTAGTTTAAGGGTATGAGTAAAGGGCCTCATGATGTATCTAAAGTTAGTACCCTTATATATTTTAAAATGTATGGGTTGTGAACCCGAACTTATATGTAAGGGATGATGTGTAGCATTTTCTTTATGGCTCATATTGTTAGTGAGCAAATATAGAAATGAAAAGAAATTTCTTTGTGAATTTTGAGGGGTATTTGTATCTATATTTGTATCCATTTTGAACAGACTTTCTCTCAAACTTCCTATGCGCCAGGTAATCCGAGAGCTGGCCTTGACATGTATTGTATCTGTTTTCCTTTTTTGTTTCAGTGTAACCTAGAGTAGATGTGAGCATTCGATCGATTTGAAAATTTTAGCATCGAATGATTTGAAATTGTATAAAAATCGAATCAAATTGATTGAACAAACCAAAAAATCGAACAAATTATATATCGAAAAAACTAAACAAGCATGAAAAAAATTAAATAGGTTGAAAAAACTAAAAAAAATAACAAAAAACTTGAAAATGTAAAAAAAATGAAAAAACAAAAAAAAAACAAATTGAATAAACCTAAAAAAACCCCCAAAAACTTAAAACAATCGAACAAATAAAAAAACCCAAAAAATAAAAAAAAAATAAAACTTTTGATTATTTCAATTATTTTCAATTTTTGTATTTCAAAGTTCGAATCGAACAAAAAACAATTGAAATTGTCAATTTTGATAATCTAACTGAATCGATTATTAACTAAAACCAAACTGAGCTAGTCATTTCAATCTATTCGATTAGGTTATTTATATTAAATCAAACTTTTGTATACCCTTACCCACTATCATTTTATGGTCTAAATGTATAGAAAAATATGTCGCGCAAATAGTGTCCAATAAATAACATATTCATTAAAGGTCAATTGCTCGATTAATATTATCGATAGTTTATGTTGAACAAATACAACGTGCAAGTTTTGAGATTCAGTGGATTATCTACTAATTCCTATGTCACTTGTCAATTTATGAAGTTGCATGGTTTTGGGGTGAATAAGCACTTATTAGCCTTCCAATAAACATATAAAAGTGATATTAGAAGATCAAGAAAATAGTTGGAAATTGTTAAATTTTTTGCAGAATTCCTTCCTTCAGCCCAATGACTTCTTATTTCTTGTTCTTCTTATCTTCTTTCTCTCAATTTACTCAAGGAGTTGAGCTAAGTTTGAAACCAAAGAGAGCAACAAGCCAACATATTCATTGTGGTTCCAAGTTAGCATAAAATAAAGCAATAAGGAGTTTTGAAAATTTGCTTCGTATGGACCAACTAAACCCTTCATGCCCGAGGAGGAAAGAAATTTGCTTGTGAAGGTTCTTCTTCAATATTTAAATATTTAAAGAGGTATTTTATTGAATTGTTCACTTTTACATTTAATGAATATTGCACATTGATTAAATACCAAACTTCATATAGTTTTGTGTTTAATTCCACTGCATACATGAGATGCAAAAGTCTTTAAAAACCCACACAGCCATATGAAATCCCAAACAGAGTTAATTTTAAAAATATAGAGTGATGAATGTAATTTAAACAAATCTCAATAATCATATGAGAAATTCACAAAAATATATATGCAGCAACTTATAAAATTTTGTCTTATTAATCAAAATTCATAAGAATATATTTTCATCAATTTATTTATATGAATAACACTATTGCTTATTTTGTTGTACAATAAAAAATTAGAATGACTTGACCAATACAATATATTTTTTAAAATTATAAAACACTTTAAATCCCACCATTAATTTTTGTATGTTGTTTTCAAATCTAAAATTAATTTTTAATTTTATCAATTGAGGTATTCAATTTTTAGTTCAATTTCAATTATAAGCTACGTTTGATACACTTAAATCCCACTGTTATCTAAATGATGTGGAAGCTGATGTGGCCATTTTAGAATGACATGACTGTCATGTTACCCCACCATTCCTCTTTTTTCTTTGTCTTTCATTTATTGGGCGTCAAAACATCATTGCAAAAAAAGCAACAGGCTTTACCCTAAATCCTACGGCATTATCACCACTATATTTTCTTTTTTGTTTCTCATATTTTTTTCTTGTCTTTTGGGTATCGACGCACAGGACTGGTTCAAAGGGTTGGGGCCCTAAGTCATTATTAATTTAGGGCCCCCAAACTCTTAAAAAAAATAAAAAAAATTATTAATTTTATTTTAATAATAAAATTAAAATAATTATTTATTAAGTTTAAGGGGTTGAGTGCCCTAGGCACATGTCTCACTATCCTACCCCTTGAGTCAACTTTATCGACATGCCATTTTCAAAAACACGATAGGTACCTTCTTTACCAATAGGGTTCTAAAATTGTCAACACTAGTGGGGTTCAAACCAACTAATCCACCTCTTGTATAAATTCCACCAAATTAATTTCACCAATAAATCAAAGTTCGTGTGAGTTACTAGTAGTATTTCTCCACTTGTCTCCTTAATAGTACATAATAATCAAATTTATACTGTCAACATTATCTACTATTAATTTTCTTTTTCATCTTATTTTTTCTTATTCGACCAACCACCAATTGGGTTGTTAGCCTAACTTTTTATTGATTAGTTTTACCCAATTAAAATGAACCAAGAAAAAAAGGAAAACGAATTTGATATATAATAAGAGAAGAAAAAAAAAAAACAATCCATCAATAATCGAAATGAACATCTCAATATTTATTTTTTTTCTTAATTTTGAAATTAAAAAGCAAAACCCTTCTTACAAAACAATCATTAAGAAAAATATTTTTGTCATTTTTGGAACCTATTTAAATTTTAAAGCACAAGTTATTAGTTTAATAGGATTGAATTATATTAATTAGCAATCATTATAATAATTATTCTTTTTATAAAAGTTAGTAATTAATTACATTAATTAAGAACTTATTAAAATCTATATTCCATACATTAATCAAGGGTTAAAAATAAAAAAGAAAGGAATGCTAAATATATTTATTACGTATTATTTTAATATTTAAATACTTTTAATGATAATTGGTAATAAACACTTAAAAAATAACTATATTATCACAAATCAACGAGTTTTAAACACTAAAATAATGTTCAATAAAGTGCAATAAACTTCATTTCCTTTTAGATAATAAGTATTTATTATATTTTGGTTTTGATTTAATAACACTTTTATCTATCAATGATAAATCCATCGTATTTTACAACATCTTAGCGACTGAAAAATGTGTGTTGTTTCCAACACATATTATTTGAAAATGTGTACTAATTATATCTTAATTATCGGGGGTTAGTATGCTCAAAAACTCAAAAAGTAACTGTATTGTGTATGTGTAAATAAGAAAATAATTATATCTTATTTTATTGTGATTTAAATATTATAGATTAAAGTTACGAAATAACTTTAATTTTCAGGTGATTGTGATTTTCTTAAGATAATGTTTATTAAAATGAGCAAGATTGGAGAGTATTAAGATAAAGTTTGAATGCTTTCTGGACAAAAATATGAAATGATCAAAATAAGACTGAAAAATATTTTAAGGTTTATATCAGATTGTTTGCTACATTTTTTAGAATCTATTAAGAAATGTACTTTATCTTTATATATGTTTGTTAAATGCATATCATAAGTACTGAAATAAGGGTTTTTTTTTTTTACCAAAATATCCCTATTACTAAATTTATTCAAAATTGTATATTAACATCAACAATAAATTTATGATTAAAATAGTATTTTTCGGATTAATGTGAATTGTCAAAAAAATAAAATAAAAATAATTTTTTATTTTCTAAATCCGTGTTCAAAAATAAATTTAAAAAGAGTTAAAAAGTATAAATAATTATTGGTGTAATTCCACTTAGAAAATTAAAAATGGCCAAAACATAAAATAATAAAATATAAAATAAAAGAATAGACCAACGAAAGGAAGATCGAAGAAGAAGAATAATGAAGGAAGATCGCAGGAAGATTGATGAAGCTAAGTGGATCGAAGGAAGATCGAAGAAATACGAGTGGACGGATGAACAGAAAGCCAATGAAGAAGACCAACAATCATCGAACGGTGAAACGAAGGGCAAAAAGAGACCAACGATGGCTAGACAATTTGATGGCAAGGAATAAGATGAAAGGTGAGGAAGAATGGTGGCCAGATGGACAATGGGAGGAAGAAGATGAACAATAATAGTTAAGAAATATGATGAACAATAAGAAAATAATTGGGTGAGTACTTTTATACAAAGGTATAGGGATATTTTAGGATTATTTGTAAAATATTAAATAAATTTATTTTGAGAGGGTCAGATAAATTTATCTAAAAAAAAGTTTGATAAGAGATCATGTAAGAGTTTTTTTTTTTGAGAAAATTAGATAAATTTAATAAACACGTTAAAAATGACAAATATTCAAAATGTTAAAAATTACAAACATTGGGCATCAAAACGTCATTGTAAGAAATGCAAAAGGTTTTATCCTAAATCTCACAACGTCATCACCACTATCTTTTCTTTTTTGTTTCTCATATTTTCCCTCGTCTTTTGCGTATTGACACGCCACTTTCAAAAATACAATAGGTTATAGGCAAAAAGTTCATAAACCTTCTCTACTAATGGGGTTCTAAAATTATCGACACTAGTGGGGTTCAAACCAACGATCCACCTCATGTAAATTCCACCAAATTGGTTTCACCAATAAATTAAAGCCTATGTCATCTATTAATAGTATTTCTTCATTTATTTCCTAAATAGTGCATAATAATCAAATTTAAATTGTCGATGTTATCTACTATTAATTTTCTTTTTCGTCATATTTTTCCTTATTCGACCAACCACCAATTGATTTGTTAGCCTAACTTTTTATCGATTAATTTTACCCAATCAAAATGAACCAAGAAAACAAGGAAAACAAAATTGATATATAATAAGGGAAAAAAGAAATCCATCAATAACCAAACAAACATCTAAATATATATATTTTCTTAATTTTGAAATTAAAAAAAAAACCCTTCTTACAAAACAATCATTAAGAAAATATTTTTTTCATTTTTGGATCCTATTTAAATTTTAATAGGATTATATTATATTAATTAGCAATCATTATAATAATTATTCTTTTTATAAAAGTTAGTAATTAATTACATTTATTGAGGACTTATTAAAATCTATATTCTATATTCCATACATTAATCAAGGGTTAAAAATAAAAAAAAATAAAAAAGAAAGGAACGATGCACATTATATTTTTAGATAAAATATATTTATTACACATTTTTTAATTTTTAAATACTTTTCATAATTGGTAATAAACATTTAAGAAACAAATATATCATCACAAATCAATGATATTTAGATACTAAAATAATGTTCAATAAAGTGCAGTAGACATCATTTTTTTTTAGACAAGAAATATTTATTATATTTTTTTAATTTAATAACATTTTTATCGATAAATGATAAATCCATTGCGTTCTACAACATCTTAGAGTCCAAAAAATATGTGTTGTTTTAAACACATATTATTTGAAAATGTGTATTAATTATATCTTAATTATTGGGGTTAGCATGCTAAAAAACTAAAAAAATAATTGTATTATATATGTGTAAATAAAAATAATAATTATATCTTATTTTATTGTGACTTCAAGATTATAGATCAAAGTTATTAAATAACTTCTCGGGTGATTGTGATTTTCTTATGGTAGCGTTTGTTAAAATAAGCAAGATAAAAAGTATCAAGATAAGATTGTAATGCTTTCTATATCAAGATATGAAATGATCAAGATAAAACTGAAAAACATTCAAAGATTACAATCAAATTTTTAATTAAAATTTTTGAAATCTATTAAGAATTGTACGTTTTCTTTTTATATATTTGTTAAATGCATATAACAAGCACTAAGATAAGGGTTTTTTTTTTTATCAAAATATCCCTATTACTAAATTTATTCAAAACTGTATGTTAACATCAACTATAAATTTATGATTAAAATAGTGTTTTATGATTAATGTGAATTGTCAAAAAAATAAAAATAATATTTATTTTTTAAATCCATTTTCAAAAATAGATTTAAAAAGAGTTAAAAAATATAGATAATTATTGGTGTAATTCCACTTAGAAAATAAAAAATGATAAAAATATAAATTGAAAAAAGGACCAATGAAAGGAAGATGGAAGAAAAAGAAAAAAAAAGAAAAAGAAAAAGATCAAAAGAAAATTAATGAAGTTAAGGAGATCAAAGGAAGATCAAAGAAATACTAGTGGATGGATGAATAGGAGGTCAAGAGGGAAGACCGATGATCGTTGGATGTTGAAACAAAGGACAAAATGAGACCAATGATGGTTGGACGGTTCAATGGCAATAAAGAAGATAAAAGACTAAGAAGATCAGTGGGCGGACGGACATTGGGAGAAGATGAACAATAACAGTCAAGGAAGATGATAGACAATGAAAAGAATTGGGCAAGTGTTTTTATACAAAGATATATGAATAATTTAAGCTTATCTATAAAATACCAGATAAAATTATCTTGAGGGGCTGTATAAATCTATCTGAAAAAAATTATATAAGAGATCACGTGAGAGTTTTTATGGAGAATATCAGATAAGTTTAACAAATACTCTAAAAATGACAAATATCTATAATGTTTTTTATATTTAACATTTTTCTCATATCTAGATTAACAAACACTACCTAAATAAATTATATAAATGATATTTTGAAAACTTAGGGGTTAGAACACTAAAAGTGGATGGGGTTGCTCATGTAATAAGAAAGAAAAAGAATAGATATTGAGGAAGGCGTTTTGTATTTTTCGAAAGATAAAGGGTCGAACAGAAAAAAAAGAAAGCTGAAGAATCTTCAGTTTGGGCACCTATGTGAGGAATACTTGTCTATTTATTGCGCAACGATGGTGAGTCACTCCTTCGAGTCTCCATGGGAGAGACACCCGGCAGCAGTGTATAGTGGGCATGTTTGTTGCAGCTTAAAAGTTATAACTTTTAGCTTCTAGCTTCAAAAAAGTTGGGATGTAGTGTTTGTTTTAACTTATAGAATTCTAACTTATAGCTTTTACTAGCTTTTAGAAGGGGTAGAAACTGACTTTTTCAAAGTTGGGGTACCCCAGCTTTTACAACTTCTGCTTAAATGATTATATTTCTGTGACAATTTTACCCTTATTTTTAACAAAGAATTACTCTCTTGTCTACACAATCATGGGTTTTTCTTCTCCACCGCCATCTCCATTTTCAAATCTCTTCCTCTCTCTCGCCATCTTCCTCTCTCTCTATACTCTAATTAATTTTTTTATAATACTTGAAACTTATATATATATATATATATATATATACACTAATTAATTTTTAAATTATCATTCTATAACTATTAAGGGTATTATGGACAATTACACAAAAATAAGTTATTTTACAACTTATGGTATCAAACACCACAACTAATTAACTATAACTTCTAAGAAGTTGTAACAAACAGGTTCACAACTTATTTTAAATTTTAGAAGCTATAATCTAAGAAGTTAGAACCTATAATTTCTTTAATTAAACTGCAACAAACGGGCCAAGGGCAAGTGAGCGTGATCGTGCGAGCAAGCTTTCGTCGTCACGGTTGCGTTTATTCTCTAGAATCCTCGTTGATTTCTCAACAACCCTAGCCGGGAGTCGTGTTTAGCAGCGACCTAGTTTCCGTTCTTGCTGCTTCAATCAAATAGGAGTGTGAATTTGATTGTCGGTTCATAAAACCCTAGCAAGAAGCGAATCGTGGTTCGGAGTTGTCCATCATTGTCAGCCAAGCGTCGAGGCCGACGCAACAACCATGAGTCCAATTCAGTATTTCGAGCAGCACTCTCGCCGTCTTATCGAACCCGACCTCCGTAAGGGACTGATAGCTCTCTATCTGTTTTTTTTTTTTTTTAATCTTCGCTGATATGTGTTTTTGAGGGATGAACTGGTGATGGTTGCGTGTTTTTAATTTTTTGTCA
Organism: Diospyros kaki; assembly: GCA_036245055.1. Taxonomy (NCBI): domain Eukaryota; kingdom Viridiplantae; phylum Streptophyta; class Magnoliopsida; order Ericales; family Ebenaceae; genus Diospyros; species Diospyros kaki. Next base: position 42,541,123 of record BSEG01000016.1, read on the forward strand.
ATTGGATGCAGCAATCCAAGGGAGGCTTCAAATGGTAATGGAGGTCCGCGACAGTCTGGAGATTACTCACACAGGGGAGTACTTGAATTTCCTGAAATGTTACTTCCGGGCGTTCTCTGCGATCTTGTATCAGATAACGAAGCCACAATTCGTTGACAACCCGGAGCACAAGCTCCGGAACATTGTTGTGGAGAAACTCAATCACCTGCCCCACAGCGAGGTGCTTCGGCCCTTTGTTCAGGAGCTCCTCTCCTCAAGGTCGCAATGCACGTGCTCACCACTGATAATGAGGAAAATGGCTTAATTTGCATCCGTATAAGATTCGACCTCCTTAGGAACTTCAGGCCCACCTTGGAAAACGAAGTTCAGCCCTTCCTTGATTTCGTCTGTAAAATCTACCAGAACTTTAGATTGACCGTCAGCCATTTCTTCGAGAATGGAGGTGCGGCCGCAGCAGCAGCTGCAGCTTCCGCATCGTCATCTGGGTCGTTGGTGTCTGCATCTACGCCTTTATCATCCACATTTGGTTCAATGGGCGGAGAAGATTCTAAGCTGATGGACGTCTCAGAGCAAGTTGTTCCTCCTACTGGATATGCTGGGGCTGGGCAGCTTAATCCTAGTACACGGTCCTTCAAGATTGTGACAGAGACTCCATTAGTGGTCATGTTTCTGTTTCAGTTGTATAGCAGGCTTGTTCAGACTAACATTCCTCAGTTGCTGCCTTTGATGGTTACGGCTATATCTGTTCCGGGTCCGGAAAAGGTTCCGCCTCATTTAAAAAGTCATTTCATTGAGCTAAAGGGTGCACAAGTTAAGGTTAGATTCGCCCTTCGTTCTAACTTTTCCTATACTATTACATGGATGGCACCAAAACGTTATCTATACGTTCGACTTCTACTTAGCCTAACACAACTAATCTGTGAATTATTCTCAGTCAGTGTGCTACGGCAATTGATGGGTTTTCAGCTTACTTATGCATGCTACTTCCATTAATGTTGTATTGACCTTATGGAGGTGATACCGTTTTAACTGAAAACCAGTTGATTTAATTTGATGGGAACTATATTTTGTAGCATATTTCACCTGCGTGTTAAATGAAAGTTAAGGAGGTGAGCATAAGTTCCTAAAAGCCCATGGGAAATAACAAAAAAAATCTTTGGACTCTTATTTTTGTTGTTTATTTGTAGATTCTTTGTGTGTTTTTTTCCTGCTCTGTAGCAATTGAATGAATATGAGAAACATATTATTGTAAAAAAGAACCTTTATGTATCAAGCCTTAATAGATCGATTCCATGAATTCTAGCTCACTAATAAGAGTGTCTTGCTAAGTTTTTCTCGGTACTCCTCAACCGTTTTGGCTAAAGACATGTGCCATTCCATCAATTATCTTTGTAGGAGCCTTTATCAGTATTCTTCTCACATAACAACATATCAAGCTTTAATCCCACTAATGCTTGGTTGACTACATGAATTCTAGCTTGGTAGTCATTTCTATCTATAGCCTTTTCTTCTTTAAGGCTCTTATAACTTGTATAATATCTAAGAGTCATTCAACCAAGTTTTGTTTGGTCTTCCTCTACCTCTTTTGCAAAAGAAGCAAGGAAGGAAATAATTGGTGCAACAATTAAAATTTTTTTAGTTAGTTCTTAATTTTTCTAACACAAGGGAAAAGGGGAGAGAGCTAAATCTTTGTTCCTCTCCCTCTCTCTCTCTCATCCACACACGCGTGCTTGCACACGCATAATGTGTGCATGATTTATTTTGCATGCATTTATCTTGTGACGTACATGTTGATGATTGAAGTAGTTGAATTTTGGGGAAAAAGGAAAGAGAACTATATCTCTCTGCTTCTCTCTCTCTCACACACACATTTTATTTGCATGTATTTCTCTTGTGAGGTATGTGTTGATAACTGAAATAGTTGGATTTTTATTTATTATTCAACTTAATTTTTTTAATATATGAGAATGCAATAATGCTTGCCCACTTGTGTGTCATTAGTTACATTAGTTAGTGCAAACATTTAAAGGTGAGTTGAACTATAGTAGGTTTCTTTGGCAGTTTTGCACGTTAAGGTTCAACAAAACTTGAGCTTAAGAAAAACTAGTTTATCTTTAAGAACAATCAACCTGAAGTTATTTTAGTTTTCTGAGTGGTATATAACTTTTTACTTCCACAACATTATATGGAAAACAATATTTAATCTAAATATGGCGTCTAGTTTTCCAAATAATTATTTATATTGGGTGTCAACTTATTTCATTATTGATCTTGAAATAATCAAAATTAAAAATTTTCCTGTAAAAATATTACAACGTGTACTATTGAGTTTAGTTTTTTACATAACTTTTCTGATATGGTTATAGATGAAATGAATTTTTGTATGTTGAATCATGTTTAATCTCTAAATTGTATTGAATTATTATTTTTTTCAATATTTTTTGTAGGTTGCTATTTATTTTATATAGAGATAGCTTACAAAACATTTATGATTGGAAGACTAGAATACATGTAACCAACTCCACATAGTGGGATAAAGACTTGATATTTTGTTATAGCTAATAAAACATTTAAAATATTAAGTCTTTGGTGTATGACTGCCTTCTCAGTATCCTATTCTCCCAAATCACTGTATCAGTTGTTTTTGGTCATATTTATATGTATACTCATGGTTTTTATATGGCTGCTAATAATGCCACCAATCATGAATGTGCTGTATTCATGACAGTGCATAATCTAATGCTGGCCTTTATACCCTAATGTTATTCAATGGTAGTGTAACCAACTCATCTTGTGGGATGGGAATTGTTTGGAAGTTATAAAGAAAATCTAGAAGGGGCTAAAGACCTCTAGTTCTCTCTCATGGCTATGCTTTTCTTCAATTTTGCATTCCTTTATCCTCTCTTTTTATAATTAAGAGTATTTGATGTTTGATCAATGCTAAAGTTTAATGATTACACCCTAGAAAATGAAATCTCAGTTTTAAATATTTCTGTTGCTTTCATAAACTTAACTATCCTGACATCTAGCAATGTGGATATGCAAGCTATTGAGCAGTTCTTACTGATAGGATGTGGACAGACATCTAGCAATGTCTATTGAGCAGTTCTTTTTGACTTTCGGAAGTTATTACAAAATCAGTTGCACAATGATAGTGTATGACTTTAGCATTGACATTGATCAGATAGTCAGGGTAAACATATTTTAATCAACTATATTTTTATAGTTGTCTATTGTCCAAGGAATACTGTAAATGATTTGGCACAAGGAATTACTATAGCAAATGTCACTACAAAAAATGCAGTGGGGAGCTGCTGATTTGTTAGAGTTATAAGAAAAAAATGAAATTCATTAAGGCACTGAAGTCCTAGTTGCACCACATTTGGTTTGTGTTTTTCTTTTTGTCTTTTCTTGTTTTGGCTGTTTGTTTTTTTCCTTTTCTATTTTTTTTTTTAAATGGCTTTGTCTCATTCGACTGTAGTCCGTTGATTTCTGTTTTTGAGGAAAAGATAATATTTGGAATAATGAGAAATTGGTAATTGATAAATGAATAGCTTGAAATTGCGAAAGGGATAGAGGGAGAGGAAGAAAGATGGTGAAAGTGAGAAGAGAAGTAGAGGAGTCTGTTAAAAGTATTTGCAATCGTTGGACTGAGGAAGCAATATGACTGCTATTTAACATAATATTTTTGGATTCTGCTGTGGCAAATTATCAAGCATGACATGAAAACTATGTACCTAAAATGAGCACAAGTTTATGCTAAATGAAGTTTGGGTCTTTAATCTTTTTAAGCAGCAACTCTTACCTGATACTGATTCTTTCTGTTACTGCAGACTGTTTCTTTCTTAACTTACCTCTTGAAGAGTTTTTCTGGTTATATCAAGCAACATGAAGAGAGTATTTGTAAAAGCATTGTCAACCTCCTTGTTACTTGTTCTGACTCTGTTTCCATCCGGAAGGTGATAATTTGATCATTTTCCTTTGTTCTTGTCCCTTCCCCTTCATGCTGCTTACTTTTGTCTCTAAATTTATACATGTTTGGTTCAGGAAGCATGTTCTTGGGACAGATTTTAAGAGAGGCTTATTCCCTTTGATTGACACACTCTTGGAAGACAACATCCACAATCAATTGAAGTAACAATATTATCTGCACTTTGCACTTTTCTTGTTTGTTCCTTACATTTTATATTATGCTCATACCCATTTATTTATAATGTAGAGTTTGTAAGACAATACAATCATGCCAGCAACTTCCCTTCTTCTCACTGTGTATTGGTTAACAAAATTGGAATTTGTGTTTGTTTCATTCTCTTTGTACTTTTTTACTACTTTTCATTGTTTGAAAAGAAAAGTTATATGAATCCCTTTGCATCCGTTTTTGCTATTTTCTACTTTCTGTTGTTGAAGTGCTATTTTGGCTACGATGAGAGATATTTTTGGGTAAATTGCCCCTAGACTCCCCTGTGGTTTTGGTCATTTACATGAAGACATCTTGTGGTTTAAAAATGTCTGTAAAAGTCCTTGTGGTTTGCTTTTTTTGCAGATTCCCCCTCCATTAGTTTGCCCTCAAACAGTGTTAGTTAAACCTAAGTTTGGTTAGATTTAACCAAGCTCGTGTTAAGAATAAGAGAGTGGGAGGAGGAGGAAGAAGAAGAAGAATGAGATGGAAGGCAGACTTGTAATGGAGATGCAAGTCTGCCCCAAACCCAGTTGAGGGCTTTCTGCCCCAAACTGATGAAACACAAAGAGTGAAGAGGGAATTATCGACAATGGAAGCATGAGTAATTTCTTTTTTAATACCATTGCATATTTTGGAAATTATGCTGCTAATGATTTTTTAAAACTCTTATTCTAATCCTTATGTGCATAATATGAAAATTATTTATATATATGTACTGTAACACTTCTCTACTTCCGTGCCATATATATACATACACATATATATATATATCATATATATATATATCATATATGTACATAATCATACTAATTTTCTTGACTCAGCAGTTTGTTAACAAAACATAGGCAGCAAGTAGCATTCCTATGTATATATATTTCTTACTTTCAATTGTTCCAATTGCAACAAATGCAGCAACTGACCCGTCACCATGCAAGATCATCAGTATCCGTTATGAACCAGTGAGATTTCCATTAATGTAGATCTTCCTACATGCAAGAGAGTAGAATCTCAGCTTGTGCTCCACATCAAAGGCCTCTAACTGCTTGTGTCTCCTTGTTTCAGCAACATCATGGCAGTTCCTTTGTGCATTTCCCCTGTTTTTATGCAGCTGTGTATATGCATGCACGCAAAACAGCAATTCTCTCCCTCTCTTTTCCACCCCTGCTCTGTGGTTTCCTCCTCTTTTCTCTTTGGTTCTTTCCTTACCACACAGCTGAATATATATACACACATGTAGGAAACCAAACCAAAACAGGGAGTTATTCTTGGATGCCACGCAGAAATTTTCTGCCCCCTCACTCCATTTCCCTTTTCCATATAGTGGAGATACCAGCACAGCTTAGGGACATACACAGAATCAGTTCGTGCATGAAAGAATTGCTTCATACCTGAGGCTGCGTGTACATTTATTGTCTTGACAACCCTTTCATCAGCTACCTAACGTCTCTCTCTCTCATTAGGCTGCGTCAATTCTATAGGAAATTAGTTAAGTGCCCCATTTTCTCCTTAACTGTTTGCCATGCATCAACCTCTGGAACAATCAGATTGTTAGGATTTTTTTTTTTTTTTCAATTACGAGTATCACATGCATGTGTGTGTCCAAGTGTAGTATATCTTAGGATATAGGATATATATACAAAACTGTGTATGGGTACATGGACATATTGCGAATATTAGAACATGATCCGTAGCATATGACATTAAGATAAATATGTTATTACTTAGGAATATACTTGAATTTAAATGAAATATAGATGAAGAGTGGGATTTTTATTTGCTATTTATGTGAAAGGGATGTTCCTTTCTTTACTATCAAATGCAAGTTCCTTCTTCTGCAAACATAATTTAAAAACGGGAGATTTAATTATGTACTCTATTATGTACATGCTTGGCACATGCATCCCATATTTTTACCTACCCTTGTTAGGAGGGAGTAGAAGAGTTAATGTAACAATGCTCTATGTGCATTTGGTCTTCGATAATGGCCTTGAATATTTTTATGTACTTTAAATATTGAGAAAAAAGGGGAAGCAAAAGACTAAAATAACAAAATTATAGAGGGGAGACCATGCCTTTTATTCTAATAATTCACTCTTTTGTTTTGAAATATGAAATCAATTCTCCAATGTCCAAATATGTAGCCTATGAAATGGGTTATTGATCATCAATTCTCCCCGTCTTCTTCTTTTTCAGGGTTCTTGTGGGAACTGGCCGAGCATGTTTTGAGACATTGAGGCCATTGGCTGATAGTCTACTGGCAGAGATTGTTTATCATGTTAGAGGAGAACTCTCCTTGTCACAGGTATTGTTGATCTTATTCTGATGTAAAAATATGCCATGTAAATTTCTCTTTACTTGTGATTGTTTTGTAGAAGTTAATTGCAGAAGGCATTCAACTTCCATTGTTACCTCTTTTTTGTGCTCAACGCTTTCTTTTAAGATAATGGTAACATGGGGAAAGTCACGACATTGTACAGCTCCATAGCCAGAGCAATGCTTGTGTCTGTTTGAGATGATGATGTTTCAATCATCCATGAAAGATATTTTAATGGCATTAACTGTTTCAGGTAGTTATTATATAAGGATTTGAGTAGTCAATTGTAGAGTTAGCACTAGAGATACTGAAATATCTCCACTGTTAAAAGACTCTGGAGCAGTACTTCCTAAATCATAAGTCAACTTCTTGCAGTCCTGGCCTGAAAGCCAACCGATTGCTTGGTATCCTGTCTGTACAGTGCCCAAAATAGCTGAAAAAAGTAACCAAATATAAATGAGAGGAAGGTGAGTTAGGGTTGGCTGTCCGTGAAACTTATAGCCAGTGGGTCTCATGTGCTGGCAGACTTGCTGTATGTGAGGTTTTGTGGGAGTGAAGCAGGGGTGTGGCTTAATTGGCTGCACATAAACCTCCAAGGGGTTTCTTTAGTCCAGACAGCTGCTCCTTGTACTCTCTTGTCTGATCGCAGCAAATGTACATGATCACAATGGCATGATTCCAAAATGCGCCCCTTTCATACGATATTTGTTATTATTATTAATTTTTTTAAATCTTAAACAGTGTATTTTGAGTCATCGGAGTCAAGTTCCACAATAGGTGTTGCTTTTTTAATGGATCTTTCCACTGACAAGAAATCCATTTGAGAGTGATTGGATTGAATGAGATTGGCTGATTAAATTCAGGTAAGAGCTACCATTTAATAATTAAAATGAAATAGAAAAAGAGTTATAAATTAATTATATTTATTGTTAATTTTAAATAAAATTATTATTAATTATTTTTTATATATGAGCAAACAGTTATTAATGTTTTGGATAAAAGTATTTTAAATTATTAAATTTTATGAAAATATTATAATTTTTTTCTGATATAAATAAATTTATTATTAATTGTATGTATATACATGCAAGATTTTTTTTTTTTGGACATAGCATTACTCTTGAAAGTGTACCTCATTTATATTTATTATTGTGAAGTATTAACCATTCATTGGAGCAGGCAATGCTTTGCAAGCTGGCCTCCCTCACATAAAAGATGAGTATAAATCTTAATGCTTGTAACAGTTATGTGATTTTAGGTTAATTATTAAATAAATATTTTTTTAATTTTAATTTTACAGTCATCTTTTATTTTTATCAAAATTTATTACAATTGCTTTAAGTCAATAACATTGCAAAATTTAGAAAATTGTTTTTCTTAATAAAATTGCATGGGTGGGTCCCAATTAATTCTTTCTTACTCATATCATAACTTGGATTTCCTTTATTTTCTTCAATAACCTCCTAGTGCTTTGCATTCACATCTATCTAACACACTAATTTGCCTTCCTCCAAACCAAGTGTGGGCCCACCTGACAGCCTATGCATACAATCTTGTCTTCTACTAATTTCAAGATTTTCACACAACCCACTCAGAGTTGGAAAATATGCAGGCTAGGCTGGGTCAGGTTGCCTCTCATTTAGCTTGCGAGGGAGGCAAGCCGGGCTAAGCAATGGAAAATGGGAGCCCAACCTAGTTTTAGGCCCTTAATAGATGAGCTAAGGTTGGCCGAGCCACAAGCCACAAAGTACTAAGTCGATATGATCTATTTACTACAATACTGAATGGGGTTGAGAGACGAGCCAGCATATGGGCTACCCGACACATTTGCCAACTCTACACTCACTAGATCACACGTCCTTTTCATGTAATATTTGTTATTATTAATTTTTTTTAAATCTTAAGCAGTGTATTCTAAGTTATTGAAGTTAAAGTTTGGACAACAAGTGTTTCTTTTTTCATGGATCTTTTCACATACGATAAATCAATTTGAAAGTAGTTGGATTAAATGAGATTGGATGGATTAAATTCAAGTAAGTGTCAGTTAATAATTAAAATGAAATAAAAAAAGTTATAAATTATTATATTTATTATTAATTTTAAATAAAATTATTATTAATTCTTTTTTATATATGAGCAAATTTTTATTAATTTTTTGGATAAAATTATTTTAAATTATTATTAATTATATATATATATATATATCTCTGCAAGAGAATTTTTTATGGACATAATATTGCTCGTGAAAGTGGGCTTTGCAAGCTGGCCTCTCTTACAATCTTAAATCTTAATGTCATGTTTTCATAATAGTTATGTGATTTTAGGTTAATTATTAAATAAATAATCATCTTTTATTTTTATCAAAATTTATTACAATTATTTTAAGTCAATAACATTGCAAAATTTAGAAAATTGTTTTTTCTTAATAAAATTGCATTTCTACTTTTGACTAAAGAAATATATAAATATTAAAAGTATTGTTAGATAATTTAGTCAAATGCAAAATTTTATTTAAAGTATTTTTTGAAAAAATAAATATTTCATAGCAACATCACATCAGTCTTCAAGTGCCTTAGCCAAAGTTAGTGGCTTCCAGTTGTAATGCAATAATTAACGTTACAACATTAATCTTTCATCCTCAAATTTATATGTTTTTCTCAATTTTTGAATATTTTTTATTATTATTTATGATATTTAAATTAAAAATATTAATAGTTTTTGCTTCAAATCAATGCCTTCAATTGCTGCTCCGTCCCTTTTTTTAAATTTTTTAATATTAATTTTAATTAATTTATAATATTAAAATTAATATTATAAATAATTAAAAATATTTTCTTAAATGACCAACGCAAGGCCCTTTCTCATTATCAATTAATTCTTTCTTACTCAAATATCATGGCCCAAATTTTCTTTATATTTTCTTCAATAACATCTAGCAAGCACACTGATTTGCCTTCTGACAGTCCAAGCTATGCGTATAATCCTGCCCCACTAATTTTAAGATTCTTATGCAATCTATCAGATCAAGTTCGAATAAAAGGTATTACTATTTTTACGAATCTTTTCACCAACAAGAAATTAATTTAATAGTGATTCGATTGAATGGATTAAATTAAGAATCACTTAATAATTAAAATGAAATAGAAAAAGAGTTACAATTTAATTATATTTATTATTAATTTTAAATAAAATTATTATTAATTATTTTTATATATGAGTAAACTGTTATTAATTTTTTGGATAAAATTATTTTAAATTATTAAATTTTATAAAAATACTATAATTTTTTTCTAATATAAATAAATCTATTATTAATTGTATGCATATCCATGAGAGATTTTTTTTTTTTTTTTTTTTTTTGTGGACACAGCATTATTCATGAAAGTGTACCTCAATTTATATTTATTATTATAAGGTATTAACCATTCATTGGAGCAGGCAATGCTTTGCAAGCTGGCCTCCCTCGTATACCTAAATCTCAATGCAATGTCTTCGTAACAATTATGTGATTTTAGGTTAATTATTAAATAAATAAATTTTTAATATTATTTTTTAATTTTTATTTTACAGTCATCTTTTATTTTTATCAAAATTTATTACAATTGCTTTAAGTTAATAACATTGCAAAATTTAGAAAATTGTTTTTCTTAATAAAATTGCATTTTTACTTTAGGAATCAAATTAATCATTCCTAGTTCTGGCTTCCAGTTGTAATAAAATTATTGTGTTACGGTCATCCTCATGTGTCTTGCCCAAAGTTCATGGCTTCCGGTTGTAATACAATAATTTACCCCTTTCAAAGCTTATCACATTCACATTGCAATATCAGTGTTTTCTCCTCAAATTTATAGGTTTTTTTTTTTAATTTTTGAGTATTTTCATTAACTATTATCTATGATATTTAAATTAAAAATATTACTAATTTCTGCTCCACATCAATGCCTTCAATTGCCTTTCCCTCCTTTTTTTTTAATATTAATTTATAATATCAAAATTAATATTATAAATTAATCAAAAATATATTCTTTAAAACCAATTTCTTAAATTTATCTCCTCTGCTTTGCTTGATTCCTACAAAAAGATATCTAAATTATATAAAATCTATATAAATACACATTTTTACTAACAAAAATAACAAAAAATTAAGATAAAAATTAAATAAAAATATGTATAAAATTAATTTTTATAACAAAAAGAATATTGTTGACATTTTAGTAGTAGAAGAATTTCAAAATATTATTTACAAATTTTTAAATATTATAAATTTAATTTTTATCTCTAATGCGGCTCATTTCTCTAACTTGGGTTTGAATTTGAAGAACAGAATGATAAAATAAGGAGAGATAAATGAAAGGAAGAAAAAATTAGAGAGAGAATAAAATGTTTTATCTGGAACTATGATTGGGTTTAAAAAAATCAAAGAGAAAAAAAAAATTAAAGAGAGAAATAAAAAAATAAGATTTATTTATTTTTATTGTTACTACTATAATTATAATCAAATTTTATTATCGTTGTTATTTATCTTTATCGTTTCTCTTTTGGTTCTAATTATTATTATTATTATTATTTATTATAAATAAATAAAGAAAATAATATAAGAGAGATAAAAAGAAAAAAAGAGGGTAATAAATTTAAATTTTATAAAATTTAGACAATAATTAACTAACAATATGAAAGAAATTGTAATATACTCTTTTGTATTTTTTTAAAAACTTATTTAATTAATTTAAATATTTTAATGAAACTTCGAGGAGATTTCCAAGGGACCATGCTGCCAGTCGCACGTTGCACGCCTAGACTTTCGTGGTACATTCACTAAAGTGCTGTTCTTCCTTTTCCAAATTTCGAGGAGATAAGCCATGCTGCACGCGTCTTCACCTTGCAGAATTTGAAAGTGTGTGTGTGGTGGGGGTAGGGGTGGGGGTTGGGGGGAGGGATTCCCGAAGACACGCCTACTCGGTGAAAATTTGAATAAAGAGATTTGAAAGTGGGGGCCAAAGTTCATGACTTACAGTTGTAATGCAATAATTCTGTCCTCTTGAATGATTTGTCTTTGTGGAGTTTATGGTGCTGCTACTGCCTTCTAATACGTTAAATAATTTTAAGGTTGGTTACCACATTCACATTGCAAGATCAATCTTTCCTCCTTAAATTTATATGCTCTTCTCAGTTTTTAAGTATTTTTTTATTATTTTCTATGATATTTAAATTAAAAAATTTACTAGTTTCTGCTCCAAATCAATGCCTTTAATTGCCGTTCCTCCTTGATTTAATTTTTTAATATTAATTTTTAATATCAAAATTAATAATATAAATTAATCAAAAATATCTTCTTAAAAGGTCAATTTTTTGAATTTATCTCATTTTTTTGTTTGATTGTTATGAAAAGATATTTAAATTATGTAAAATCTAAATAAACACTTTTTTAATAAAAAAATATAAAATTAAGATAAAAATTAGTATAAAATTAAGTATAAAATAAAAAGAAGATTGTTGCCTATGACATTTTAGTAGTAGAAGAATTTTAAATATTATTTACAAGTTTTTAAATATTATAAATTCAATGTTTATTTCTAATGCAGTTTACATAGTTTTAAGACGATGATTGAAATTAATTATCTTTAATGTCATTTTGAATTTAAAGAAGAGAACAAGAAAATGAGGAGAGTGAATAAAAACTCTTTATTTGGAATTCATATTTGAGTTTAAAAGAGAAAGAAAAAAAAATAAAAGAAATTAGAGAGAGAAAAAGAAAGAGATTTCTTTACTTTTATTGTGGCTCTGCTATCAAATCTTCTCATTTTTTTATTGTATTTTTTTAAACACTAGGTACTCTTTTGTATTGTTTTAAAAGTAAAAATAGTTTTTACAGTTACTTTAAATTTTAAGAACTGACAAGTGTAATTCTCCATTCTTATTCTTATGGAGTAAAAAATATAAATTTATTTTATATTTTGAGTTCATTGTTTTTTTAATAAAAAAGCAAAGTTTTGATAACATGAGTTTTAAAATTTAAAAAATTTAAGGAAAGTGGCTAAAAATGATTGTACTAAGAGAAATGACTAAAAATGATTTTTTTGTTTGAGACATGGTTAACTTTTGCAATTTTCACTAAATTTAAATTGTTGACAAAAAGTGATATATTTAATTTATATATTTTTAAAAATTATATAAAAATTAATATAATAAATATATAATACCTGATATATTTAATCTACTGACAGTGAGTTGTTATTTGGCAAAAAGAATATAATTATAATGTATAAGTTTATCTATTTATCTGCATTAATATTTATAATCTTATTCTAATTAATTCAAATATTTTAATGAAATTTGGGCCACCACAACGCGGTCAGATCACGCGGACTGGGCTCAACGCGTCTACATTCACTGAACTGGTGTCCTTTTCTCCCTTTTGGCCCCTTGTAGAATTTGTCAGATTCTAGAAACGAAATTTCGAAGAGATTTCCATACCGCGTTTATACTTTTGCGATGCATTAAAGTATTCGATGGCAAATTTAAGTGAGATGCTTGAATTACTGGGGAATTGAGATGTGGCACAATTTTTAATATAAATTAATTTAAAGATTATTTAGAGAATACTTAGACTCATTATATGATACAGGTCCTGATTTTTTGGAAAATGTCATAAATTGAATGAAAGAATTGGTTGCTTTAGTTATATATAAAAAATTATATCAGTTAGATAATTATATATAATGTAAATTTAACTCGGAAGGAGTCTTGTATAATTTTGAAAATTAAAATTAGTCGATTTAGTTTAAAAATATTTAGAATAATCTCAATATTTATACCAAATTTCATAAATATTGAACTTTAGTTTACCCTATAAATTATTTTGATAACTCTATATATCGTTAGATATGTCTTCATATATAAAATTAAATTTGTACAATCTTATTTATTTATCTTATAAGTGCCCTTATATTGTACCATTTCAGTTGAAGATGAGAGAATTCTAATATTTTGCAACAGAGAAAATTTGACTTAATTTATATAAACAAAAATTTCATTCTTGATAACACGACAAACAAGCCTCTAGTGGAAATTTGATCTTAGAACAATATTAAGTTGAATCATATTAAAATAGCTAGTGTCTCTAAATAGACCACAGACTACCAGTCTCATCAAAATTTAAATATTCTTACTTTCTACATTTTATTTTCATGTGAAAATATTTTTTTATAATTTTTTTTACACATAAATGCCATAATAATCATGAAATCAAGTAAAAATATGCCTAATAATCATAATAAAATAGAGAGACTTAGAAAATGAACACGTGTATGTAGACACTTGGCACTAAATGATGATGGTTGGAGTCAATCATCACTAATTTGTTGAAAACCGAGTGTGTCCAATTATGTATTTGACCTTAAATTTGTATAAGACTTGCAACCAAAATACTTGATTTTTCGATAAATTTTTCCTTGATTAAGTTATTCTAAGTACTAAAGGTAAAGTAAAGTAATTATATGTAAATGATGACCTACTTGTCTCTTAAAATTCTTATATTTATATAGTCAGACTCTGATATAAATATCTTAGAATATGTGTTGGTTTACACACCAGGTTAATTATTAGATAAATCAGTATGTCACCTCAGTTGCCACGTAAATTGGATTACACGTTAGATCGATTGAGGATAAAATTGAAATACGAAGACTAAATTGAAGTAAATCTCAAAATTAGATAAAATTATAAAATGACTCTAAATTTAAAATAAATCAATCTATTAATTCTATTAATTAATACTACTTTTGTTAGGCTTGTCGTTGCTACAATGTGCAATCAAAACTTTCAATATCATTTACTTATCTTTGAACAAAAGATTTAATTAAATTGGGTTTACTTTAATCAGACTCTTCTTGTTTTATTTTTGTTAATAGATTAAGTATATAATGGGTGATATACCGAAGACATGCCTACGCGTCTTGGCCAAATTAAGTGGCTTCCAATTATAAAACAATAATTCTATTCTATCCACTTATAAGATAGATAGCTTATAAGATAGATAGGTAACATCAATTTTTCATCCTCAAATTTATACATCTTTTTGAATGAAATTTTGAGAAGATATTTTAATGAAATTTTATTAAAATATTCATTTAAGTTTATTAAAATATTTATAAACTTAATTCAAATATTTTAACGAAATTTCGAGGAGATAGGCCATGCTGCTAGTCCACAGCGCACGTTACACGCAACCGTATTGGAACGGACCACGCGGACTGGGCCCACCACCACCACCCAATTGCAGGACGAAGCTTCTCTCCCAGTCCCTTCTGGGGTCTCTTCTTAAATGAAATTTCGAGGAGATTTCCATGATCCACAAGGCCGTCAGACCTCACAGACTTCCACCATGTTTTATATAATATTTCCTTTTGGCCTCTGTTGCTTCGCATAAACGAAGAAGCCAGTTTGTTTTCCGAGCAGATCAACAATGGCTTCCACCAGCACCCAATTGCAGCAGGACGGAGCTTCTCTCCCTTCTGGGTCTAGTTCCTGGAAATACGACGTCTTTTTGAGCTTCAGAGGCACAGACACGCGCAAAGGCTTCGTCGACCATCTCTATTCGGCTCTGCATGAGAAGGTCATTTTCACGTTCAAGGATGACCCGATGCTCGAGAGAGGTGAATCGATTTATCCGGCGCTCCTGAAAGCCATCGAAGAGTCGAGGTTTGCCGTGGTGGTTTTCTCCGAGAACTACGCTTCTTCCAAGTGGTGCTTGGAGGAACTCGTTAAGATCCTCGAGTGCCAGAAGGAGAGGGCACTCACCATTTTGCCAGTATTTTATAAAATAGATCCCTCAGATTTACGGAACCAAAGGGGGAGCGTTGGAGAAGCATTCGCCCAACACGAGCGAGTTTCTACCGAAGAAGAGGAGAAGCAGAAGGTGCAGAGATGGAGGAATGCTCTAACGGAAGTGGCCAACAGTTCTGGGTGGGATTCAGAAACACAAGGGTAATAACAACTACCTATCAACAAATCATACCTTTTTTAAAATATTAATTAACCCTGTATTTGTATATTTCATTGTTAAAATATGTCATCGTGTTTAATTCCTTGTTAAAATAGTTAAATTTTAATTGAAAAATTGTCAAAATAGTTATATTATATTTAATGAATTTAGCTTAATACATGCCATATTGGGTTTGGTAATATCTAAGTGGAATTCAATTATAAATGGATTTTCTCAATCAACATGTTTCTGGGCCACCTAGCTCAGATGCCTCCATGTAAATTTTGATGAAAATATAATCATATGTTTTGTGTTTACTGGTATTATATTATGATTTGAGAATTTCTTAACTATGATCTGTCTTTGAGTTCTTGAACTCATCTAATGGGCAGGCCTGAAGCAAAGCTTGTCCGAGACATTGCCATTGATATTCTAAATAGACTGGGACATAATCGTTCGAGCATTCTTGAAGGTTATGTTGGATTGCTTCCTCGTATAGAAGAAGTGATGTCAAAATTAGAAATGGGATTGGATTTGGATGACCCGCGTATAGTAGGGATATGTGGAATGGGAGGCATAGGAAAGACTACTATTGCCAAGGCTGTCTATCACCAAATTCGTTCTCAGTTTGTTGGTAGCTGCTACCTTGCAAATGTCAGAGAAACTTGTGAGAAACATGGTTTGCAGTCATTGCAAAAATCTCTTCTTGTTAATATCCGCTCGGTCTCTGACAATGATATAAAAATAAGAGATATTGATTGGCCTGGATTTATAAGGAACGTGGTAGGGAATATGAGGGTTCTTGTTGTCCTGGATGATGTAGACCATTCAGATCAGCTGGATGCCCTCGTTGATACACTTGATTGGTTTGGTCCAGGAAGCAGAATTATAATAACGACCAGAAACAGTCATTTACTTGCCAGATATGGTCCAAGAAGTCATGTCTACAATGTTGAGGGACTAAATGGTGAGGAAGCTTTTAAGCTATTTTGTTGTAAAGCATTTTGGAACAACCAACCAACGCTAGGTTTTGAGTATCTCATAAAAAGTGCAGTTAATTACGCCAAAGGAGTTCCACTGGCTCTTAAAATTTTAGGCCGTTTTCTAATTGGCAGAGAGGTAAACGAATGGCAGAGTGCAATCCATAGATTGGGACAAGAGCCTAATCCAGATATTCAGAAAGTGCTCAAATTAAGCTATGATGGATTGGGGCGTGAGGAGAAGAAAATTTTCCTCGACATTGCCTGCTTCTTTAAATTATATAGCATGGAGTACTCCACAGTTGTGAATATGCTGAATGCTTGTGGTTTCCACGCAAATATTGGAATTAGTGTTCTTAAAGACAAGGCATTTGTAACGATAAGAGGCAATACGATAGGTATGCATGATCTGATACAAGAAATGGGAAAGCATATTGTTAATGAAGAATCCCCAGATGAGCCCGGTGAAAGAAGTAGGTTGTGGAAGTACGAAGACATCTACCACACTCTCACAAAAAACACCGTAAGTGCAAATGCTTTCATTTGAGAATGTGTTGAGTTTGTCAATTATCTTCTCATCTAAGAGCCTAGGTTTGTCCAGTGAAAGGTATCTTTATTTTTTATATTTTTGTTTTTTCTCTCAACATCATCTTCTCATCCATGCTTGATCAGACTTCATTATGTAATTGGACCAACAAAATCTTTGCCTGTTAAATTATGAATCATCATGTCATCACAAAACTTAAACTAGTACATAGAAATATATATCTTGAACTTGTATAATATTATTTTTTGCTCTTGATAGAATGAAACATATTTAAATAGATTATTTTGCACAACATTCACTTTGTTTAAGGATGAAAGCTGCGTTTCCCTTTCGTTAAGATTCGGTTTCTTATTTCTACCCCTTGTTTGTTAGGGGACAGAAGCAGTGGAGACCATAGTTTTGGATTCTTATGGAACAAAAGAGATATCATTGAGTCCTGATGTGTTTTCAAAGATGAGCAAATTGCGACTGCTCAAGCTTAGTAATGTTCAGCTTCCTAATGGTCTCGACTACCTCTCCAATGATTTACGCCTTCTTGATTGGCATGGATACCCTTTAAAATACCTGCCATCAAATTTTCAACCGGATTGCCTTGTCACAGTAAACCTGTCGCATAGCTTCTTGAAACTTTGGAATGGAAGAATGGTATGAGTAAATTAAATCATATTGTTTTTTTTTTTTTTACTTTATATGCCTGCGTTATTGAAATCTTATTTATCCTAAAAAAAACTGTGTCTATTGATATCAATGGCAGTACCTAGACAAATTGAAATACGTTGACCTCAGTTATTCACCATGCATAACTAAGAATATAGATTTTACACAGGGAGTAAATCTTAAGGAATTGACTCTTGAAGGTTGTACGAACTTGGTTGAGATCTCATCCATTGAAGCCATTAAAAGGCTTATGGTCTTAAATTTGAGCGGCTGGAAAAATCTTAAGGTTCTTCCAAGTGGCATTTGTGGGTTGAAACTTCTTACAAAGTTGGATATTTCTGGCTGCTCAAAACTTAGCAAGTTGCCCGAGAACCTAGGAGGATTGGAGAGATTGGAATATATTTGTCTGAGGGATTGCAAAAAACTTACAAGTCTTCCAAGTGGCATTTGCGGGTTGAAACTTCTTATGAAGTTGAATGTTTCTGGCTGCTCAAAACTTAGCAAGTTGCCCGAGAACCTAGGAGGATTGGAGAGATTGGAAGATATTGGTCTGGAGGATTGCAAAGAACTTACAAGTCTTCCAAGTGGCATTTGTGAGTTGAAACTTCTTACAGAGTTGAATGTTTCTGGCTGCTCAAAACTTAGCAAGTTGCCCGAGAACCTAGGAGGATTGGAGAGATTGGGTTCACTTAAAGCTGATTTTACTGCTATTAAGCAACCACCATCCTCGATTACGCACCTGAAGGAGCTTGAGTTTTTGTCATTTAAGGGATGCAAGGGACCATCGTTCTCATCATTTTTTATTCAGAAAGAACCCATGGGTTTTGAGCTACCTGTTCTATCAGGCTTACGCTCTTTGACTGAGCTAGATCTCAGTGACTGCAACTTCTCAGAAGGATTTCTCCCAGATGACCTAGGCTCCTTATCCTCGTTGGGATATTTGGACCTTAGTGATACCAACATTATTAGTTTGCCAACAAGCATCAGAGATCTTTCCGTGCTTAGCTGTCTTGATTTGAGGAATTGCAAAAAGCTTAAAACGTTGCCCTATCTCCCGACAAATATTGACAGAATTGTTGTAAGTGGATGCACATCATTAGAAACATTGACGGATCCGGCTATATTCCCTAGACAGCTTGATGGCTCTTTAACTAATTGTCATACACTATTAAAGAATAGGCCCAGCCTCCTCGTTGAACTTCTCAGAAATATTCGTAAGAAGGTCCATCTCTCTCTCTCTCTCTCTCTCTCTCTCTCTCATGTCTTTATTTGTTGTAACAGAATTTATAGTTTTGTTGATTTTCTCTCTCTCTCATCTTTATTTGTTGTAACAGAATGAGGAAGATAGCTATATTGTTGTTCCTGGAAGAGAGATTCCAAAGTATTTCAGGTATCAAAATAATACGGGGCATTATGTTCGAATCCAGCTAAGGCCAGATTGGTATGAAAGGCTCAGGGGTATTTTTGTATGTGCTGTTTTTGAAGCAACGGCTCCTTCAATTGATGTCGAACGCTATGCGGAATGTTACATGATGTGGAATGATGTTGTAGTCTATTCCACGGGAATCGACATTGGCACCGTCCAATTTCAGTCCGATCACTTATTTTTTCGTTACATTTCATCTGAGCCAACCTTTATAGGATATGATTGGGTGGGTGAAATTAGGAGGAGGAGGGCGGAGGTGAATGATTTGAAAAAGAATGAGATCATCTTTTATTTTAGAAGAAGTCATAGTCCTGATGAAATAGTTGACAAACGGGGGCGGTGGTATAAATTGATTGCCCCAATGAAATGCGCTGTACATATGGTATATGAGAATAATGAAGAATGGCCAGATCATCCACATTTAAGTATCCAACAAAGCGACTATGATGAGTATGAGACAATTGAATGGATGCAAGGTATGGTATCGAAAAAGAGAAGTCGCCGTGACTATGATTGCAAGGAAGACACGAGAGAACAACCGAATCCTAAGAGATTGAGAGACGCTGTCCTCCGATGGTGGAAGACTCGCTCTAAGCTATTAAATTTTTCAGAATATGATTGGGGCGTCCACCACTGTTGTATTTTTCTCAATGAGGGGCCCAAGGAATTTTGGGAGTATGGGCTCTAGCAGATATTTAATCTTGGAACGATTTTGAGTTGGATTAAATTAAAATAGTAAGTGTCTCTCAATAGACCATGGACTAGTCGTCTGATTGAAATTTAAATATTTTTACTTTTCATGTAAAAATAATTTTTTATAATTTTTTTACACATAAATGTCGAAATAATTATAATAAAACATAGAGACTCAAAAAATAAACACCTGTCTGTAAGTGAAGACTATAAAAATTAACATCATAGTGGGCACTAATTGATGATGGTTGGAGTCCATCACCACTAATTTTTTCAAAAATAATTGTGTTCAATTATTGTTTTTGACCTTAAGCTTGTCTAAAATTTGCTTAACCTACAAGCTCAATATTTTATTTCTCGATGTATTCTTTGACGATCAAGACAATCTTGGTATTAAAGGTAGAGTAAAGTAATTAGATGCAAATGATGACCTACTTGTCTCCTAAAATTCGTGTATTTATATAGCTAGACTTTAATATAAAAATCTTGGAACATGTGTTGGCTCTAAAGAGTTTTAAAAAGGGGTATTTTTGTAATTCTTCCATAGCTGCAATAGTCCTCATCATATAATTTATATTTTTAGTACACGTAATTGCAATTTAAGAAATATAATATATGTATGATTAAAAATTATATTTTCTATTATGTATTTTTAGTGTATATTTGTATTTTTAAAATATATATTTAGAGTTTCTTAGACTAAAATAAGTTTCTTAGTAGTTTAGGGGTTCTGTTATATGAAAATGTACTCCTTTATGGATTTATACCACTTTATTATTTGGATTCTTTTATTTGAATAGTATGTTTATTTTGGATATTAATACACACTGATTGGGCCGTTTTATTTGAGATTATTGTTTTGATGTTAAAACCCACATTAGTTGAGTTATATCTTTGACTTGTGCTTTACTTAAGAATGAAATGGTTCGAAACCTATTCAATCTCTTGTACATTTCATAATATTTTTCTTCTATCATTATTTACAAGCTCAAATTGACAATATATTGTATAAAATCATTGATTAGTTTTTCAATAAATCAAAACTTGAACAACTACCAAATTTGTCTTACAATTTTTCATCAAGTATAAAAGAATTTTATATATTATTTTATATAGAATATTTGTTAGTGATTGCTTGCATCTTTCTTTTTTTTTTTTTTTATAAATAAGAATTACATTAAAAGAAAATATTGTAAAAGTGTCTTTATATTCAAGTTAGAACTTATATCGAGCTTCACAATAAAAGGAGGCAATGTAAAAGATCTAAGAAAGAAACAACTATTTAGAACTCCTAATAGAAGAAAATATATATATATATATACATATGTCAAAGAGAGATATTTAATCAAGCTATTGGAGAGTCAATCAGCGAAAAGACATCTGCCCTAACCATAAATGCATAAATTACAAAAGTCCCCTCAAAATCAAACCGCCCAAAAATGAAAAAAATAACTCGAAGTAGTAGAGATTACTTGCATCTTTTCCATAGAAGAAAGCATAATCAATTTGACAATACTGATATGATTGAATGAGCAGGTCATTGAAAATCAATATGGTTGGTTGGAAAAGGTTGGGGAATTAATTACTTTTCAAATTTGTAATAGTTAAATATATAAAAAGAAAAAATTGTCATTAAAAAAGAATAAGATTGTAATTTTATTAATCTTTGGGTATTTATGATTTCTAATTTTTGCTAAGTTTAGGTAATTGAATGCAATATTTTGAATGAAATTGACTTAGTTGCAAAAGGTCAATTGATTCCCGGTATGATGTCTCACCACACTGACTGATCTCCCTCGCATTATATAATATAGTACAATGAAAAATATAATATTTTAAAAAATATATCTATGTATTGTTTTTTCGTTCAATTTTTCCCACCTCATTTTTACTTTACTTTTCTAGGTATCTCCACTTGCACATTAAACTATTTTCCCAGAGCAATTCTATGTAGAAAGGAAGAAATAAGTCTTAATTTGGGTAATATAATATGCACATTTTCTCTGAGAAATATCATATTTACCAAGATCCATGCAAGCAAACCGGACATTCACCTCTCAAATGATATAATGTGGACATTTTCTCTGGGCATTTCTTTCCTAATCGCCGATGTTTGGACATTTTGCTAATTTATTTTGATGTTAGCTTGGAAAAGACAAAATTGATCAAAATAATTGGATATAATATATTTGCTCAATTAATATGTTTTCAATGTCACCTGCAACGCTTCTTGTGTAGTTGTGAGGGAAATGTGATCATATATTTTCTAGTTAATGCCATTATAAAATTTGCTTTTCCTCCTCAAAGCATCCCACGCATATGCGGCTAGAGAGGACCTGTTCGTCATGTGGCTATATTCTTACGAGACGTGGTTGGGTTCACCATGTAGTAACAATACCAAACAACAAAGTGTGTGGCTATATTCATACGAGACGTGGTTGGGTTCACCTATTCTTACATTTCTGGAAACAATGGATTTTTTTTTTAACTTTGAGGCCATCTGCATCAAAATAGCTAGTGAGAGGAGGAGAATTACAGCAACAGGAGCAGGAGGAGAAGGTAAGTTGTTTTAAGCCACCTGTGTGACGATAACATAGAGCGAGAATGTAATGAAGCTACACTAGAACTGCACGAAAAGCCTGCAGAAATTAGCACATGACAACCCGTTAATGTACTGCTACCAGTGGACAGTGATATTTCTGACTCGCAAGGATTCAGTATCTCATGATCACGTACCCAAATGTCAATCGGATCACAATGAAGCTATGTTTCACCATGAAACATGACGATCCCCGAGTTTCCCACTGGAAGAAAACTGAAGTTAGTGCCATGTATTGGTTACCAAAATACACAGTGCTTCTTGGTAAAAAATGATACCTTCATCTGTTATATCCATTTTTCCCTACTAACTTAGCCTGTTCGGATGCTGCCTTGCAGCCAAGATTATTACTGGAAGCTATAGGACACAAGAATATGCATAAATGCATACTCTTCTGTAGCTTTTCATGAGCTTCCAGGAGCCTACTCTTCGGTGACATTGGTCAATGTTGGTGGTTCAGTTATTGTTTCTAAGGACTTATCCGGTGCTTAACAAACGTTGGGGGAATTATGACAAGTTGTTTACTTGTAACAGGGAACAGCTAGAGCGTAAACTTTTCCACAAAGGAAAATGATTAAAAAGAAAGGGCACCTCTAGTACACGAGGCTTTCTACTTTCCATGAATGAAGGGAAGGGCAGTTCTTGTATGCAGCCTTACCCAATGCTTCACAAATAGGCTATTTCCATAACTCAAACCCGTGAGTATAGGGAAGAGTACTCATAATCCTAGTTCTGTTTTTTATATATTGAAAAGTTCTATTGATACATCAATGGCCTTCCATAAAAGAATAGCATGTGCTTACCAGTGACCAAACAAACTTTGCCATCTTAAATGCGTTCCGCAAATCAAATGTCAAATGCTGAAGTCAGCAAGTTAGATGAAAGATTCATATTTTCTGCATTTTGACCAAGCAGGCATTTTAAAATATAAATTTTCACAAGGGGTTGCATAAATATGTCTCTGCTGATTTCACCTAGAAAGACACAAACTGTAATAACCAAAGCAGAAGCCGAGGCCTCCTAAACCAAAAGAGGTCATCCCTCAGGTCGAAGTGTTGAGCTTTGGACACTGGGCATCCATCCATGATTTCAACGGCCAGCTTTACGACTTTGAGATGCAGCTTGGTACCAATTGCCAGGATCAACTTTCCCATATACAAAATTTTCAAGAAAAGATGAGAACGAAAAGTAAGTGAAAAGAAAGGCATCGTGAACTGGGAGAACAAGACAACAGATGCAAAGAATTGGAAGAGTGAGGACTCACAATGGCTGGAAGAAACGAAAGCCAAAGGTAAAGATTAGTTCCTAAGCATGGCATTGTAATCATGGGCAGGAAATCAGCTTCAGTACTTAGAATTTACAAATAAATTTGAGAGTATGAAGCCCAGAACAACTGATGCTAATGGCACCTTAGTTCATTGCATGGGACTGTAATGCTTTGTTCGGGTGTTGTATGGTATTATTGTTCTTAAAAACAATAAACCCATGAATAACAAAATAGGGGAAACAGAAATCACCACTGACCACAAGAGTGTAAATTCAGGGCACGAACTTCCTTGAGAACCCATATCTAATGAGAAACTTCCACTAATTAATGGTAATGACTCTTTTTTCATTGAAAGATCAAGTTTTAATGATGAATTTCTACCTCTAAAAGTACTGGATGAAGTTAACTTTTGGACTCATAAGAGCACACATGATACCCAATATTTACTCCATTTCCATGTACAATTATTGTGAGATTGTGTTGTGACAAACTTCCCTCTGCATCCTCATAAGAGCACAGATCACAGATCACCAAAATTCTGGCTCATGGTTAGGCCTAAATGCATTACAATCACTTGCACCATCATGATTAAATGGCACTCTATGCTGTGAACTTATGTTGAAGAAACATGTACATGAGATGTGATTCTATAGCTAGTACAGAAATGATAGAGCAATTTGCATTTGGTAAGCCCATTAAATTTGTCCACAATGAAAGGTAGAGGTAGGAAAGATCTAGTTCAATGTGATGTGGAGCACTTACAGAAATGAAGCCTAGGCACGAAGCCATGTAGTCACCAATCTTGATGTACTAGTGCAAGGTCAATACAGGTCCAAGTATTACAAAAGCAAATTGTACCAACAATCTTGATGTACTAGTGCAAGGTCAATACTCCATGTCATGGAATGTCATCTCATTCAATAAAATTTTATTGTTTTCAAATATAGAAGTGTCAAGTCTCAAGTCTGAGGCTTGGGCAATTCTGGAAGAACCGAGAGTTTTAAGAGAAAGAGAAGGAGGGAGAATTTGAATTAGAGGGAAAGAGAAGAGAGGGAAAGAATTTAGAGAGGGAAAGATCCGAATGCATTCATTGATAGATCCCATCCTTGTATGCACTATCTTTTATAGGCTAACCCCCTTGGTTGTTATTGTAACCAATTGCCTACAAGTGGCCTAGGCGGAACCGCCAATCACATGCCACTATTTGTTATTACAACTATAGCTATGCATCTATAGGTTTATTTTACTTATGCCATTAGGCTTGTGACAAGAAGAATGAAAGTGATCTACTGAACTCTGCATAAATAACAGAGCCCAACTACTGAAGAGATGAAAGGACAAAATGGCCAACATGGAATACCATTCACTCAACAAATAGCCTCTCAATGTAAAAAACGATTGACCTTGATGGAACCATATAGATTCAAAATCTAAAAGTACATGCTGATTGTAATATGAAGCAAGATAGCATATTTTGTTGACCAATACAACAACAATCACAAACCTTAAATCCCACTATTTTGCTGACCAATCTGGAAAAACAAAAATTCAGGCCTTTTATTCTATTTTTTATTCAGCAGAGTTGAAGACTCTTGAAAAGATATCCCCTATGCTAAACTTCATGATCATAGAACCTCCATATTGAAATTCTGTAACTCCCAGAAAACTGGATAATGGTTACAAAACAACATATTTGGAACAAATACCTACCTCCTTCCCGGGTTCAATTCAAGAGGCTAAATTTGAATCTAGCCAGTGAAATTCAAATGAGAGTGCAAAACAGATCTTTAAAAGCTATGATGATTTTATGCAGTTTTCTTGGGTATAACAGTCTAGTGTTTTGTTTACTTCAAACATTCATCTTCTCTGTCTGATCATCTCAACCATTTGTGACCATTAATGTGGACTATTATTTTTCCTTTGTCAATAATATGATGATATTCTGCAACTACAACTACCTTTGTGCTTTATAATTTGTACTGAGCAAAAGCAACTCGAGGGATGTGAAGGATTTGAGCTGCATTTCTATCTATTTTTCAGGATATTGAAGTACAAAAAAAATCCAGTTCCCAGTGAAACACATGAATTACAAAATATTAAAGTAGCATTTTAGCATCATCAGAGATACAAGATTCTGAAAGGTGCATTACCAGCCAAACAAGAACTTTATGCTGGCTCCAAGGATGAGAAGTCTGGTGAAAAATGAAAGTAGATAATCACCTCATTCTTATACTATCAAAGGCAGCTTGTGGGGAGCCTAGATTAGAACATTAGCATAGCACCACAGGAGGTTCCTAATTAGAGAATCCATCTAAACAAACTGTTAGAACTGTAAATAATACTTAAGAAGAAAAAATCTTGACATTACCCTCAACAAAACCTTTTGCAACTTGTAATTCCTGCAAGGCCATTGACTTCGCTTGATTTTTCCATGTTTTCCAGCTATAGATCTGAATGACCAATGAGAAAATTCTTAATTCTCTCTTAAGAAGTTTGATTCTATATGTAAAACGACAATATATTGTGAAGCAAAATTACTTAGTTTGATCATGGCAAGGGCAACAGCAACAAAGCTATAAGATACATGGGTAACCCGAGAAAAAAAAAGAATCGGTGAAGCTGCTCAAGACTTTCGTATGAAGCAAAAGATTCATGGCCTTGGACAGATAGTAAAGATTGAAGCTGCTATGTGAAGCTAGTAATACATGATAAATGAATTCTTTAGCCCAAGATGCAATTAATTTGTAATTTCATTAAAAATTATCAATAACCTTCCTAGCAATCATGGCCTTGGACAGATAGTAAAGATTGAAGTTGCTATGTGAAGCTAGTAATACATGATAAATGAATTCTTTAGCCCAAGATGCAATTAATTTCTAATTTCATTAAAAATTGTCAATAACCTTCCTAGCAATTAAGGAGGACGAATATTAGGAAAACAACTAGTTGCCAAAACATTTTGGGTACTTCCATAAAAAGAAGTGGTCCTACACTCCTACTATTGCAATACAGGGAAAATTCATGCACTTTGTTGCCTGGGTTGTTTGTCGGCTATAATGCTCCTAGTTTTATTTGCATTAATAAAATTATATATTCTTTCAAACTTTGTCTTTACAGCCATTGATTATTCCCACTAAATTTATGGCAAAGAGATGCCTCTATTTCTTATGCCTCCTGGGTAGTTAGGACAAAATATTAGCTTTTAGAGTTTTAACTACAAAACATTTTAGAGTGTTTAACTATAGAATATGCATCGTAACACTAGAGAAAACATCAGCACATTTCTAAGAATTTGAATTTGGAAAAATACAAAAGAGCCAGAGCCTATAATGTAATAATTGCCAATAATATTTTCATATAACTTGAACACTGACATCATTATATTTATATATCAATTTCATGTGTTTACATTATTTTATTTTTTTTAATATTAGTAATTGCCAATAATATATTGATATAACCTGAACACTGACACCATTATATTTATATATCAATTTCATGTGCTTACATTATTTTATTTTTTTAATATTAGTAATTGCCAATAATATATTGATATAACCTAAACACTAACACTATTATACTTACATATAAATTTCAGCGATCCATTACACCAGTTGTGTAACGACCCTCTTTTCCCCAAGCGTGCGTTAATTTAAATCAAACACCACATAAACCTCTCGATGGGCATACTTTCATCAAACTCGTTTCCCGACAATCCCGATCGTACCTTCTCAGTATAACAAAATTTAATAATTAGACTAAGACAGGCATTATCAATCACATCAGTTGAAGCAAGATCGAAACCTCAGATATATATACAACTGATAATTCTATCTACATTAACCAAATCGATGTTTCACATGAAAATATCAAAATGTTACATAATTTCTTAACATCGTAATCATAAACAAAATCCTACGACGACTAACACTTCAGCTACATCTCGATGACATTCTTTCCCTTGGCGTCACTGCTTTCACCTGGAACGTTTTAATATTCCAGGGACATAGTCCAAATTAGATGCTGAAT
The DNA here is from genome assembly GCA_036245055.1 of Diospyros kaki. Classification (NCBI taxonomy): domain Eukaryota; kingdom Viridiplantae; phylum Streptophyta; class Magnoliopsida; order Ericales; family Ebenaceae; genus Diospyros; species Diospyros kaki. The sequence goes on from BSEG01000016.1 coordinate 42,568,798, forward strand.
CATCTAAGTGAGAGTTCAAAACATTTTCATGAATGTATGCAAAATCATGTACCCAAAATCGATAAATCCCAACATGCACCAGCCTAAGAGAATCCCACTCAGCATTTAGCCCTAATTGGGGAAAATGCAATCTCTCTAAAGGCGACACGACCACATCGACCCATTGGCAACCCGATCCTGCTTAAGAGGGACAGCCTCAACATATGAACCCGGGAATCACCCCATTGTCATCGTCAGGCTTTACGCTCCTACTCAAAAGCATTCCAAAACCCACGCAACCCTAGCCCCAAGAGTGTCACATCAGCACTATCCTCGGAATTGACGTCACCTCGGCATTAATGCTATTGCTCAAAGGAACCTGGGGTGGTGTCCACTCGCAGCCCCGCCACTTGAGCCAACAACCGGGGTGGTGTCCACTCTCAGCCCCGCCACTTGGGTCCCGTAGGGTGAAGTCCATCTCAGCCCCGTCCCAAGTGAGTCACCTAGCATTAATCCTAGGTACGCATCCCGAGTGCTGTCACTCTAGATCATGTCACAGGTTAACAACCCACATTCCACATGGACGACACAAAACAAGCCAATGGTCGAAAATCATAACATGCATCACTTAAATTATAACATGCATCACTTAAATCATAACATGCATCACTTAAAAATCAACACTTGAAATCAACGTTTAATGTACGTGTAAACAATCATTTGGACAATTCATCACAAAAACCCAAGCCATAGGGATGAAAACCATTCACATGTTACTTGAAATCTTTTCGGATAGAACTACTCACAAGTCAAAACAAGGTTTGGGGGCGAACACTCACCTTGTAACTCAACTTTCTTGAAGAGCGCGAGTCGCCTCGATTTGCGTGCCTACCTCGGTTTGCGTGTTTGGCCTCGATTCTCTCGCCCGACGCTCTTATACTTTAACCTCGCGCTTCTACGATACCCTAGTCATCACGTTTGTTCAAAATCATATCAATATCTATTTTTTCCAATTTTTTTCATAATTTCTTCCTATTTTCTTTATATTTCTCCTCAAAAATTCTAAGAAATGCCTACTCAAGATTTTTCCTTGATTTCTCTTCATAACAATTCATAAATAATTAATTCCTAACTCCCAAAATTTTCTAAGGATTTTCTAATACCTCTTCCTATTTTTTATAACCCTTATTTATTTTGAAAATTACAAAATGACCATTTTCTCCAACATTTTTCCAAATTTTCTTGCACAATAATTCATAATTTAATTTTTTTACAATAATAAAAAAAATTTCAAAATTACCTGAGGTCTCACGCGCGGGCGCGTGGCTGATTGGTTTGAACTAGCGCGTGGCAGTCACGCGCCACCGTCTTCTACCTCTAGCCGGCCGCCGGCGGTTGCTCCGATCGCCTCGAAACCGGTACCCCCCGGAAGCCCTTGAGAAGTCGATCCTATCCCCACCAAAATTAGGCCGAAAGGCCACTGGAAAGTGGCCCAAATGGCCGGTTGCAGGCTGCGGGAGGCGGACCGCCTCAAACCCTCGGCCAAACTCGAAACCCCCTCAAACGCTCACCAAAATGCTTCAAACCACTCCCAAAATAATCCTTGATGCCTAGAGACCAAAAGCCCTCTATCAAAGCTCCAAAAATCATTCAAAAACGAGCTCGATTTGGTGCTTCATTCTCGGCCGAAACCCTTGGCTATTTATAGCCAAAATCCGTCCCCACGTGGCCGATTTCCGGCCAAAGCTTCTTCCTTACGCTTCCTAGGCCACCCTAGGCCATTCCCTGACGGTCCTAGGCTGTCCAAATGGCCAGATTTTCCGGCCAAAATCTTGGCCAGATCTGCCATGCACGTCCAACTTTCTGAAAATTGCAATTTGGCCCCCTAAAATTTTTTCTTTGCATTTTGGCCCCTAACCTCAAGCCCCTGACTTTTCTAATACCCTCACTAAGACCCTTAAGATTAGTACTTCTCATTTCTCCCTTGAAACTTTTGAAAAATTGCCGTTTAGACCTCCCTCGGGCAATTTTAGGAAATTACACTTAGGCCCGACTGATTTATTTGGCCTTTAATCTACTCGTTTCAACCTGAAACCACTTAAGGGTTGTTCTATACATCGAATACTATTCCTTGACACTCTCCGTTGACTTTTTGGACGTCGTTTACAGCAATTTGGTAATACGACCTAATTGGCAGCTGTATTTTTGCTGTACCGAAAACTGTTCCCAATCTTCTTTCTTTTATCACTAAAAATCATAATTTTAATTGCTCGTCAATACTATACCATTTTCCTTGACTATCTGGGGTCCGAGGTACTCCCTCTGACTAATTCGGTCGTCCAAAGCTGTGCTAGTGTGCCCTGTAGTCTTATTTTTCTCAAAATTCCAATTATGCCCTTTATCAAATATCATTTTATCCTCAAAATTATTCTCGGGTGTTACAAGCTGGTTCGATGACTGCTCTAGTTTTAATAACAATCCTCCTAACACTATATAATCTAATATCTTGCTCTACAATAAGGGATTATTTACTAGAAAATGTACATATTTGCATGTCTTGGCACCATAGTAACGAAGTTAGATTGCTACCCTAGACCTAGAAAAGCTATTAGCCATGGTAATATAATAAAGATGGTAAATTGAATGGGGTGGGGTAGTCAGAGTAATTTGAAAATAAGGTTATTTGAAATATACAGGCAAGAAACTACCTCAAGACAGAAGTTGTTCTGCATGTTGTTTAGCTGCTCATGAAAAATTGAATAATTCAGATAATTAGAACTTAGAATTGTAAGTTGACTTTGATATACGGGGTTCCTCATGTCAGTTTGTAAACATGGGAAGAATTGGCCGCTCAAGGTTGATGATTTAACACAGATCTTGGCCACAAAAGTGATCCAATGACCCATCAACAATGATAACAATCCAAAAGCACAAGCTCTGTCCAAAGAGGATCAACCAAAAAATCAAACCAAAAAGGAATGAGGAATCAAAAACAGAAAACTAAATAAACTCATCTCAAAACCCAAATGCCTGACCTTCCTTGATCTTCTCTAAACCAGCAAGAAGAGCCATCCTCTTAGTCTTGCCCGACCACTATTACGCAAAGGAATGCAAAGAGAGATTAAAACAAATAGTAATGCGATACACAGAAAAACAACAAATTGTAGAGAAATTTGATAAGGAATTTCATGGCTCTGTCACATTCCTTTTACTTGGAAGTAAAATAAAATCGTGACAATTTCCTTTTTTTGGGGGGGGGGGAGGGGGAAGCAAAAATTGTCAATAACCCGTATTTCCAAATAACACGACAAACAAGGTATTCTTGTCCATTTTTGTACAAGTTTCCAGAAAAATTGTATTCTAAGTTATTCTGGCTTGATTTGGTTTTTAAATATAAAAAATGGGCAAGGATATGTTATTCAAAAAGGCATACCAATAGGGTTGCAGCCTTGTAGACGAGCCATGCAAGCCATAAAGGCTCAGGCTCATTTTTTTTAGAATTTTGTTGAGCTTGGGCTCAAGCTTGAATTCAAAATTAAGGCTTGAGCTCATTTGTTTCGAATTTTGTGGGCTCATTTATATTAGTGAGCTTCAAATGAGCCTTTTCATGAACTCTAATTCAAAATTGATTTTAAGCTCAATTTCAAGCTCGTTTACGTAGAATATATAAATTATTGTATTTCAATATATATTTAAATTTTGAATAATTTAAATAATATGACAAAAATAATCCTCAATTGTTCAAACACAAATTATTTTGTTATGAGCCTACAATCAAGCACCTAAACGAGCTTGTTCACTGCCTAACCAAAGTCAACCACCTTAAAATCAAGCTCGGCTCATTTACCTATCGGGCTTGTTTATTTAACAACATATTGAATTTGAATGACCTGAATCGAACTGTTCACGGATGACCCTGTTCATTCACAACCCTCTTTTAGGATAGCAAGGGACGATCACTTATGTAGACAACCTTATCCTTAATAGTTCATTTCTACAACTCTAACCCTTGACTTCCAGGCAGGAGCAACTCTATGATATTAGTTACCAAATCTCACCCTTTCATGATATGAACAAAGATAAACAAAAGGAAAACATAAATCTAAAGAGGAGTCCAAATTACAACTAAGCACAAGATTTCATTTCTGTTGGGATCCAAGAATCGACAGCACGGAAAGGAAGTGAGCGAAGATGAAAGGTTTTTTCCCTAACCTTTCCAAACTGTTTGAGCAAGACATGGAAGAAAAATCCAAGAGCAACCATGATCAAGACAACCGTTGCAAAAGCCCATGTGGGGGTTTCAGCCAGCGACCGCCCTCTCTCAAATTCCCCCATTTCCAATCAAAGTTTTGGAGTCGATGATGGTAGGGATCATCAACTTTCGCAGCATAGAGTAGAAGAATACGCATTGATTGATTGATGTTGTGCGCTTGGGAATGCAAAACCCAACAGGACCTCTGCTGTTATCAAATCACACAGCATAGTGTCCCATTTGAACCAGCTGCCCTCCACTGGTTAAGGTAAGTTTAGTTTTTAAACTTTAACGTACTTAAATGTGATATAAATATGCTAAATTTGCAAATTTCAGTGTATTAATGAAAAAAAAATATTTGTGCATTTTCGTTATACATGGATTACCCACTATTTATGTTTTTATCATATTTTTATATCTATAAATAAATTTTATTTTTATTTTAAAATTTATCAAATATTACTCCCACGATTAGCAACTATGATGCACGAAAACTTATCAAGGGCTTCATTTATATGTTTTCAAAACGTTTTTCTTTTTGAAATGCCAATAAACATTTTTATTCATTTTATAATTTAAAAAAATTTTCATGATCATTTTGTAATATAAGAAAAATATTAAAGACGCGTTTTCAATTTAAAAACTCATTTCTATCAACAAATATAGATAAAAAAAAATTGTTTGTAACTCAAAATTTTTAAATTTTTATATAATTTGTTTTTAATATTTATTTGAATGCATTGTGGGATTTATATTTATTTTTAGATTGAATAACTATTTTTATATTAAAAATTATATTTAAAAAAATCTTATATTTTTTTATTTTGCGTTTTCCCCTACATTTTTTTATCTTATATTTTTGAAAAATGAAGTTTCCCCGTTTTCATTCCATATTGTAACGACTCGTTAATAAGTCCAGGAGTTTATTAATATTTTATTTATGGGAATGGAAAATTTTGTCCTATTAGAATAAATGTGGGAAATATTTTTATGTGTCAAAATGTATATATTTAAATTAATGGATTGGGTTGCCCATTTGGACTCAAGCCCATGTATTAGTGGGTTATATTTTAATTAAATATGAAGGATTTTGATTGGATCTAAGCCACATGTTTTTCAATGTGTTTAAATTAAATGAAAGTGGGCTTGGGCTAAGTGTTTGAGACCAATGAAAGTGGTGGGTTTAGAGAAATCTCATGGGCCTAAGATGAATTGAGCTTTTGATTGGGCTTGGGCCATTAGTAAAGTAGGCCTTGGCATTATATATATATATATATATATATGCATGATTTTGTGTGTGCAAAATTTGTGAATATAGAAAAAGATAAAAGAAATAAGAAAATACAAAATGACCATAAGGGGCATGAGGATATTTTGTGTTGTGTGTGTGAGTGGAGGGCAGAATGGTAATTTCAAATGGGTGGTTGGCAGTCCACTCCTCCCTTTTTTTCTCCCCATGCTCCTTTGTCTCTCCCTCAATTTTCTTCTTCTTCTCCCAATGGTGGCTCCTCCTCATTCTTCTTCATTTTCTTCTTCTTCAATTTTCTTATTCTTGTTGATGGGGACTTCAAGGATGCAGTGGGAGGAGGCTTCTTCTTCTTCATCTCTTCGGTTTAAGCATCATCAAGGCAAATTCTACTTGCACTTAAATTTTATTCTGTGTAAGTTTCTTTTTTCTCTCATTTCTTCATTCGATGCAAAATGTTAAAATGTTGTCTTCCCCATGGAGTTGCAATCATATTCTGTAAAATGGCTTCTCACCTTCACTAGTAAGTATTGTATATTTATCCTCTTAATTTGTGAGTTTTCCATTTGAGATGGTTTCAGGTCTCTTTGAGAGTCTCCATGGGTTATATTTCATCCCATGTTTCATTCATGGAATGGCATTTGTGGGTTAAGAAGCTAGAATGAGAGTTTTTGGGTGTTTGGTGTTCATTTTTGGCATTTTTTCTTCATTCTCGGCCAAGTCAACTCGTCTAAGAGGTCAAGTCGACTTGGGTCGAGTCAACTCGATTTTGGGTGAGTCGACTCCGATTTGTCTCAAGTTGACTCGGCTGCGACTTGACTACACTGTGCATGTTTCGCTATTTTTGCCATAACTTTTGATGTAGAAGTTGGAATTGCAATCTGTTTGAAGTTTTATAAAGTAGACTTTGAGAGCTTCGATTTGATATATAAGATCATATATTTTGGTTATGATTTGATTTGATTAAGGCTTTTCTTAATCCAAATCAAGTAAGAGTATTAAAGTAAATTATTTTTAAATGCTTCCTTTGATACCCCTCAATCCTCTAAAATGATAGGATGTGGTTGAAGACATCTATACGTATATACATGGGATTTATCAGATAAAAATATAATTGACTTGCATAAGGAAGTACAATAATAATCAATTGAGAGATTATTAAGAAATGTCATTGGTTTGTATGTCCATGGAGTCTCATGGGTGATGCATTGATAACACTATATGAATAATTGCCCTTAAATAAAGGAGTTTCCATAAATGGATGTGAATGAAATCATATGCATGATCATGATGTGATGTGGCCTAGAATCCTAATGGGTGATTTTAGGCATGTTGTTGTGAAGATGCTGGAAAGTGTATGCATATGTATGTATGTATATATATTGCCTTTGTGCACCTATTATTTTGCGCAGAAGAAAGTAAGTGGATATCCCCAAGTCATGCCATAATAAGAAAGGCAGTTCGTCCGCAATGAAAGAAATGTGAAAAAATGCGGCTCATCCACAAGGAAGAAAGAAATGGGGATATCCTACTAGGGCGGCTCATCCGTATTTGTTTTTGTATGTGCATCATGTATTTTCTTATACTATAAGTGTAACACCCCGCCTCGCCGGGCCTGTCACTATAAGGGTATTTTCGGGAATCTCTCTCTCTTTTTTTAAATAACATCATCACGCGCGGTACTTCATAAACAACCTTCACATGCACATATAAGATCCCGAAAACCCTAGTCTTACCCGTTTAACTTAACAAGATCAATAATCTTAACAACTAAACGAGATATATCGTAACGCAGCGGATATATTAACATAAAACATCGCGATTCTTACATAGTGTTTCCATAACAAAATACGTAATACAAATAACCAAATGATAACAACGTTATCGTACAGTTATTCATACACAAGTTGAAATACATGCTAAAACCCCAAAAGGTTACAACAACTATCAATCTAAGCACCATTGACCTTCAACCGGCCATGTCCTTGTCCTTGCAGCAGTCTCTGGCTGGAACATTGAACGTTCTAGGGGCATAACCCAGGTTAGATGACAAAACATCTAAGTGACAGCATGAAACAGTTTACAAAATGCATGAAAGACATACGAGCATGGCATACACAGACAAAACGACATATGCAAACACGTCTATCTTGAGAAATCTCCCTGACATACTCAACCTCCCGTAAAAAAACACCTTTCACACACTGTTGGGGTTGACCTTTCCGTGATATACTTAATCTCTCGAGTGCCCTACCGTGTCACTCGTTCACCAAGATTAACCTTGTCCCATTCTCAAGAAGACCTCATCTCGTCCCATACGGACCCAATAACGACACGAAAATCAATACTCCGATTATATGAAAATCACACGCCATGCACCGACTCTTTTGTAAATAAAAACAGTTGATGCAATATACCTCATGATCAATATGCAAATAATGCCATATATATATATATGAATAAAACACATAAGCATAGTATCCCGAATTCTGGTCTCGAGTGCCCTACCGTGTCACTCGTTCACCTAAACTCACTACACTCGCACCAAGACATCCAAAACAAAGGTAAAACTAGAGTCAAACTACTCACCTTATTCGAAAAATCGATTTTTGCCTCGTAATGCGTGCTAAGCCTTGAAATGCATGTCTGAATAATTTTCTGGCTTTAACATGCTCCACTAATCTTAAATTAATCGTCAGAATTTTCTGGAATTTTTCGGAAGCTTCTTCCTAATTTTTCCCAATTTTTCTTCATTTTCCTCTATTTCTTCTATTTTCCTTTTTTTCTTTTTCTTTTTTTTTTCTTTTTCATCTTCTTCCTCCAGCCTTCTTCTTCCGCGCGACCTGCGCCCGAACCAGCTTGCTCGCCGCCACCCGCGAGCTAGCCACCTGCCTCGCTGCCTGCCGTCAGCTTCATCGGCCTTCCCTGGTCCCGCCGAACGCTGCCCTACCTTCCAGTAGCCATCCTCGCAGCTGCTCCGGTCGCCATGGATGTTGCCCAACCACAGCAAGCTTGCGGCTATGGCCGCAACTTGCTGTGCGACCAACACCGGCCGCCTCCAACCCTTGTCGTGACCACCGTCGACCACTCCCGACTCCGCGCAACCATTGGCCGGCCTTCCCCTCGATGCTGGTTGTCTTCCGTCCAAGCTGCCATGGTCGCGACTTATGGCCATGGATGCTTGTTCGCCTGTTGCAAATAGCTTTAGTCACCATCTCGGCTTCTCTTGCGGCTGCCTCCGGCCACCGGTATCACTCCTAACACTCACCCTCGATCCCTCAAGCTCTCGGCCATTGCTGCAACTTCTCGGCTTCTTCATTCCATTCCATTTCCATTTTTCCTTCATTTCTCTTCTATTTATAGGCCAAGCACGGACTCAATTGCCTTGGCCACCACTCCTTGCTCCCACTTGCATCAAGACTTGGCCACTACTCTAAGGAATTTCGACCATGAAGCTTCCCAGAAGCTTCGCATAAACCAGCCACCACGCACACACGTATATGCGTATTATAAATATATATATATATATATATTACACCATTAATATAAAGAAATTACACATTAACCCTCTAATTTCCATCTTAATTTCACTTGGGTAAATCTCTAATTGCAATTGCATCTTTAAACCTCAAATTAATTTGCATTATAATACCGAAAACACAAATTGAATAACTTCAAAGTTACTCGATAATGATGATTTTGCCCCAGAGTCCTCATCGGGCTATTGTTTCATCCCGAAACTATTGAAGGGTTATTCTTTACGAAAAATCGGAGCCCCCTCAGGCTTCTGTTGACTTCCCGGAGGTCTCCTATATCAATTCGATTTCTAAGCCTAATTTGCAGCTACATTTTAGCTATACCAAAAACTATTCCCGATCCTACTTCTTTCATCACTAAAAATCATAATTCGAATCACTTGTCGATATTATACAATTTTCCTTGGCTATCTAGGGTCCAGGGTATTCCCTCTGATTGATTCAGTCGCTTAAGACTGCGATAGTGTACCCTAAAGCCTAATTCTTTTGATAATTCCAGTTATACCCTTCATCAAATACCATTTATACCCTTAATAATTTTCTGAGTATTACAATAAGTTATGTTGATAAAGTGTGTTGCACCATGTCATCAAGTGTGTGAATGTTACTCATTGTAATTGTGCTTGTAGTTGTGTTGCATTACACTGTATTCTATATTGCAAGGCAGTGTATCCGCAAATGGCGGTGTGTCCGCGTTATTTTTGCATGTGCATTATATATTTTTGCACTTTAAGTTATGTGAAAAAAAGGCATTATGCCATGGTCTAAGTGGGTGAATGTTATCGTCCATGATGGTAAAGTGTGTGAATTTGATGATGCGGTGGCTGATCACCCTCTTCTGCCTCTGCCAGAGCACCTGCAATGGAGATGGGGACTTGCTCCCCCGATTTATCTTCGACGATCAAGTCAGAACCCCGGACTAAGAATCTCAGAATTATTTCTCATGCTCAAGAAATCGAAAAAATGGAATCCCTTACCTCTCTTTGCCCTTTTTCTTTTATCATCACGCTAAGATAAGGATCCTGGATAGAGATCTTCGGGATCTCTATCCCACTCTTCTCGAAATCTTGCTAATAAGGATTCCATAATCGCAATCGCCTTCAAAGAGATTGGGATAGCCCCTATCTCCATGATCTTCGGAGCTCTTCGATCACTTTTTCACCACTAATCGCAACCCCGGTGGTTGGATTTCGATCTCACCTCGAGTTGTGAAAGAAGGTTGCCTTCTTAGGGCTAAGGAGCGCCCTGACCCGGACATCTCCGCTACCTCACTTATGTTCTCTGGGGGGTCTAAAGACTCAGATGACTGGAAGGAGTGCTATGTCTTCATCCGCCCTAAGGTGTCCAATTCTGCCCAAGAAGTTTGGTCGATATGCAACGGGTGGACTTTAGATACCAAACACAAACTCCCTGAACGTTGAAACTATCAAAGAACCAACTACCCAAATCATGGGCCCTAGCCGGGATTAGAAAGATAATTGGCTCCTAAACCCAATGCTCAGCCAAGTGGGCTTGGATGGTGATAACTGTGAGTGCTAACTTTCACCATCTTTCCTCTTTGTTCTTCCATCCCCTTCGTTTTCTTCATCGATATTGATTTTCTTTATTTTTCTTCGTGCAGTTGAAAATCTTTGGGAGATAACTTACTCTCTTATTACCAAGGGGATGGTCTTGGACTTCCCTGAGAGCAAGGGTCCCTCCGGCCCCTTCGGAGGTAAGAAAACATCTGAGAAGGCTTCCAAACCTTCTCAAAGCCAAAACTTCCAGGAAAAATGGTGAAGGGAGACCCCCAAAACTTCCAGGAGGCTCCGAAGAACAGCACTAAGGCGATCCTGAAGGGCTCTTCCATGAGATCCCTGACCCCAAAAAGTAAAGACCTGTCAACCACAACAACTTTTGCTCCTATGCCAAACCCCTCCAAAGGCGATACAGAGACCATCGCCCAGGCCCTTGAAGTGGATCGCATGGAGGCACAGAGAAACCTACCTCCAACAGGTATGAAATCCATTATAACGGCTCCCAGTATTCCCGTTCCTTCCGTCTTTAAACGAATATTAATGTCTCTGGCCCTAGAAAAGCGTCCAGGAATGGTCGGGGAGGCCTCTTTGGAGGAGGCTTCTGCAATGTCCACAAGGGAAATATTGGCACGCCGAACAAAGCATCGAAGGGTAGATGCCAATCTTTCCATCCCTACAATCCCTGCAGCTTCAACCCCCAAAGCATCCGAGGCCCTCGCCTAGACCTTGGCCTTTTCCAACATCCCACCGACCGTGGGCTAGCCTAATTACTACGCCAAAATTCTAAAGGTAGGATCATATTGACTTATCTCTTTGAGCTCTTTTATGCCAATAGGCCCCGATCCTCACGTTGCTCCTTGTTCCTCAGAATCTTACGAACCTCCAAGATTCAGTTTCTCGGTGAGAGTCCAATCTTTACGCACAGATTGCTTCCCTAGAGTCCGAGGTCGAGAACCTTCGAGAGCTTGAATACCTTTCTTCAAAACTAGCAAATCTTGAGCATAACGTGCACATTCTTACCAAGTCGGTCGAACTGGCGCAAGAAGAGGCAAAACTCACCAACGAGGCCGAAGTTCAAGCTCGTGAGGATCTGGAATTGGCTCAGAGAAACATGCTAGATGCTCACCAAGCTAATTCCAGGCTCGGAGAGGAACTAGACACTGCGAAGGGTGGGAACGACCTACTCCGAGAAAAAATAAAAAAACTCACCTCAGAGCTAAAAGAAGCCAAGAAGGGGTAGGTCGAGGCGCTAGAGTCCTACTCTCAGTGCAAGGAAGATCTTCGCACAGCTCACGCCTAGCTTCAATCAGCCCTTAAGGATGCCCACGTGGCTTTTCAAAATGGTCGCGAGGATTTCCGAGGCTCTGAAGCTTACGCTGCGAAATTGAAAGGTGTCCTTCGGGGCGGGTTCGAGCATATGAAGAAACTTACCAAGGAGCGCTTCTCGAACCTGGACGTGGACTCCATCCTCTTCGACGTTACCGCCACCTTATCCTCCTTAGAGTAGATATCTTTGTTCTCAAACTTGTTGCTATGTAAACTCGTTTGCTATAATAAAATTTTAGCCTTCTTTTTCCTGACTTTTGGAAATTTTCTTTAAATGTTACCTTGCAACTTTAATTTCCCTTACTTAACACTAAGGACCATAAACCCCTTAGTTTATTTGCTTGCTTGGTCTTGCCAAGGGTTGGGCCCCCTGAGGATCACATCTGATCCCTCTGTTTTTGGCCAAGGACTGTAAACCCCTTAGGGATCAGGTCTGATCCTTCCGTTCTTTGCAGATCATATCCGATCCTTTTTTCCTTTTATCAAGGGTTCGGGCCCCCCGCAGATCATATCTGATCTTTTTACTTTATCGAGGGTTTGGACCCCCCCGCGGATCATATCTGAACCTTTTATTTTTGTCGAGGGTTTGGACCCTCCCCCGATGGATCATATCTAATCCTTTTATTTTTGTTGAGGGTTCGGGCCCCCCCACAAATCATATATGATCCTATCGCTCTTAGTCCAGGGCTCGGGGGGCCCTCAAAGTTAGACTTATTTTTAATTGGGGGTGCTCCCCTAAGTCTTTAGAGACGAAAAGCCTTCACTGATAGGAGAGAAATAGAATATGTTTATTTTGAAATAACATATGGAGATCATAATAAAGAAAACATTACTGATAGAATTTCCTTAAATTTTGCACATTCCAAGCATTTTTGACTGGTGTACCCTTGGGGGTCTGGAGTTTGTAAGCCCCCGGGCTGAGAACTTCCGTTACCTTAAATGGACCTTCCCAATTCGGTGTCAGCTTATTTGCTTCTCGAGCCCCCCAAACATCTGCTCGTCGCAATACCCAATCTCTAGGAAGAAAATTTCGTGCCCTTACTCTTCGATTGTAGTATCTTTCTATACGTTGATTGTAGGCAGCTTGCCTAATCTTTACTTGATCACGGAGTTCATCCAGGAGATCTAAGTTATCCCTTAGATTCTGCTCATTGAATTCTGGGTTAAAAAGCTCCACCCTTAGCGTAGGTACTCCTATTTCAACGGGGATTAATGCTTTCGAACCGTAACATAAGCTGAAAGGGGTTTCTCCCGTGGATACCTTCACCGTGGTTCGGTAAGACCATAGGATTTTTGGCAGTTCTTCCACCCAGTTGTCGTCTGCCTTGTCCACTCGTGCTTTTAAACCATGCAACAAAGTTCTGTTAAAGAGTTCAATTTGTCTGTTAGCCTGTGGATGGGCCACTGAAGTGAACTGTTGCCTTATTCCCAACTCTTGGCACCATTCTTGGATAGATCGGTCAGTAAAATGGGTGTCATTATCAGATATTAGTATCCGAGGAATCCCAAAGCGATAGACCACATTCTTCCATAGAAATTGTTTCACTCGCCAAACGGTAATGGAAGCCACTGCTTCAACTTCGACCTACTTTGTGAAATAATCAATGACAACCACGATATACTTAACCTGCCTCGCAGCTGGGGGAAAAGGTCCCAGGATATCAATACCCCATTGAGCAGAGGGGTAGGGTGTAGCCAGATGAGCCAGGGTGACCACCGGCACATGAACCAAGTTGGAGGTTCATTGGCACCTGTCGCAGGTCTTAACCAGCTGCTCTGAGTCCCTTACCATCGTCGACCAATAGTACCCCTACCGAAGAGCCTTTTGGCTGAGGGTTCGAGATCCGACATGACTTCTGCATATGCCTTCATGAATTTCCCTCTAGATGTAGTCTGCTTCACGGGGCCTGATGCACTTGAGTAGCGGCTGCGAGAATGATCTCCGATAAAGCTCCCCATTAACCAATACAAAGCTTCGGGCCTTCCTTCTAACTTCTCGAGCTTCCGAATCATCCTAAGGGAGCTTCTCCTCTCTTAAGTATAACAACAGAGGATCCATCCAGCTAGGCTCGTCATCTACACATAGTTGATCCTTGACTTCTTCAATACTCTTCTGTGGTAGAGACTCAATCTGAATTTCTAGAGAGCTCGTTGGAAAAGAGGAAGAGGCAATTCGAGATAATAGATCTGCCTCGGTATTCATGGCCCGAGGGACATACTCTACCTTTACATATTGGAACCGTGTGATTAAGTCTCTGGCCAAGGCTAGATACCTAGCTATGTGGGTCTCTCGAGCCTCATATTCCCCATTTACTTGCTACACCACCAAGTTGGAGTCCGAACTAACCTCGACTCGACGAGCTCCCAACTGTTCGGCTAATCTCAAACCTGCCAACAGGGCCTCATATTCCGCCTCATTGTTAGATGCTTGATACTCAAAATGCAAAGCATAAGGCCATGCCTGCCCATCGGGACTTTTAATCATCAAGCCTGCTCCACCACCTCCCAAGGTTGAGCTCCCATCTACGGCCAATATCTAGGGCTTGTGATCCTCCTTCGAAGCTTTTGAGGACCCTATCCCTTCTGCAATGAAATCTGCCAACACCTGAGCCTTGATAGCCAACCGGGGCTTATACTCAATATCAAAAGCTGTAAGCTCCATTGCCCATTTCAACATTCTTCTTGAGAGCTCAGGCTTGCTAATAACCTATCTCAAAGGTTGGTTAGTAAGCACAACAATTGTATGAGCTTGAAAATAGGGCCGAAGCTTTCTTGTTGATACTATCAAGGCAAAAGCTAACTTCTCCGTAGGAGGGAACCGAACCTCTGCCCCTGTCAACCGTTTACTAGCGTAATAAACGGGCCTCTGCCTCTTATCTTCTTCACGAACCAGCACCAAACTCACGGCCTCTTCCGCTATTGCTAAATAGATGTACAACGGTTATCCTGGCTGTGGCTTCGTGAGAATCGGAGGTGTGGTCAGGTGCTCCTTCAGTTTGTCAAAATCTTCTTGACATTCGGCATCCCATACGAAATTCTTCGCTTTTTACAGGACCTTATAGAAGGGAAGGCCCTTTTCTGCCAAGGCAGAGAGGAATCTCCCCCAGGCTGTCATTCTCCCCGTAAGGCTTTGTACTTCCTTAACATTCCTTGGGGTCGGCATGTCCATAATGGCTTTAACCTTTTCTCGGTTTACTTCAATCTCTCAGTCGTGCACTATATAACCCAAGAACTTCCCTGCAGAGGCGCCAAAAGCACATTTGAGAGGATTAAGTTTTACATGAAACTTACAAAGGGTTTTAAAGCACTCCTCCAAATCTTCTGGATAATGCTCGGCAGCAAGACTTTTCACTAGCATATCATCTACATAGGCTTCCATATTCCGCCCCAGCTGGTGTTGAAAAAGCTTATTCACCAAGCACTGGTAAGTGGCTCCTACATTCTTCAAATCGAAGGGCATCACTGTGTAACAGTAGGTTGCCTTATTAGTGATGAATGTCGTCTTTTCTTGATCCTCCGGGTGCAATGGAATCTGGTGATACCTTGAAAGGCATCTAGGAAACTCATAAGTAAACATCTGACAGTTCCATCAATTAAGGCATCAATTTGCGGGAGAGGATAGCTATTCTTTGGGCAGGCTTTGTTAAGATCGGTAAAATCAATGCACAGTCTCCACTTGCTCGCTCCTTTAGACACTAACACGACATTCGCAAACCATTCTAGATAATCGACTTCCCAGATATATTGTGCCTTCTCTAACTTTGCAACTTCAGCTTCAATTGCCCGAACTCTGTCAGGGGCGAAGCTCCGATTCTTTTGCTTAACAGGCCAAAAATTCGGCTGTATTCCTAACTTGTGCGTCATAACTTCCGGATCCACTCTAAGCATGTCCTGAGTAGTCCATGCGAAAATGTCCGCATACTGCCGAAGGAGTGCCAATATTCGACTTCTCAACAATTCTTTTAAGTCCGCACTCATCTTTATGCAACAGTCTGGGCAATCTTCCTTCAAAGGTATCTCCTCCAATCTGCCCACCGGCTCCGCCATTTTTGAATCCTCTGACCCTTCCAACAAGAAGCTGACCTCTTTTCAGGGACACTCCTTCTTCTTTTCTCGAGGGTCCCTTCGAGGTGCTTCTTCTTCTCATAACGCCGCTTCTTTTGCCCCCACATGCTTTGCCATACCTATAGAGGCCATATAACATTCGCGAGATGAGCGTATATCTCCTCGTACCTCGCATATCCCATTGATCGTAGGAAACTTCATCATCATATGATACGTGCTTGGTATAGCCCAAAGGGCGTTGAGACCTGATCTTCCGAGGATCATATTATAGGCTGCGGGCACATCTGCTACCAGGATGTCCAGCATGACTTGGGAGGTTTGCGAGCCTTTCCCCACAACTAACAGAGGTTGGATGATCCCATCTAAATATAGAGCCTCCCCGTCAAATCCCACCAAAGAGACCCTTACTGGCTTTAGCTGTCCCATTTGGTACCCCATGCAGAGGAAGGCTTTACGATATAAGATTTTCGAAGAACATCCCGGATCCACAAGGATTTTTCAGAGCTCCCATTTTCCAAGCTTGGCTGTTATTACCAGTAGATCATTTCGATTCGGATAGCCGAGAAGGTCACTATCTAAAAAAGAGATCGACTCCACACACCTCGACCTTTTTAGCCCCCCGGCTCGACTATTGGCATCCTCTTCTCCCTTCGCCACTAAAACTTCCCCTACGAAAAGCGTATGAAATACGGGAGGCTGAGGATGATCACATTCCTCCTGCCACAGTCTCTCCCTCCGAGGCGAATGCTGAGTATGATCTCAATCATCTGCTCGGTTCCTCCTAGGGGGACTCCGCGTCCTCGACCGTTGATCTTTCCTTCTTCGGGAATCACCTTCCTTAGCCACATAACTCCTCAGGAAACCTCGGTCGATTAGGTCTTAGATCTCCTATTTTAACTGGTGACATTCTTCCGTATCATGGCCATGATCCCGATAGAAACGACAATATTTATTCCGGTTCTTTTTATCAGACGGTGCTTTCATCGGTCGAGGCTTCTTCAGATAGTCCTTGCCTTCGATAGTGGCAAGGATCTCCCCTCTCGGGGCATTCAGAGGGGTAAACCCACTCAAGTCCCACCGAGGACGATGCTTTTCCCTTCAGTCCTCGTTCTTCCTTTCTTCGAGGTGTTTCTTTTTCTCCTTCTTTTCTGCATGCTCTGCCCTCTTCGCTTGCATGACCTCTTCAACATTTATGTACTTCGTAGCATAGCCTAAGATGTTTGTGAATGTGATTGGGGGCGTTTTGGCTAGCGACTGGGCAAAAGGATCGGGCTTTAAGGCATTCTGGAATGCTACCATAGCTATACTGTGGTCGAAGTTCTCAATGCTCAAAACTTCCATTTTGAAGCGCGAAACGAAGTCTTTCAAAGGTTCTCCCTGGTTCTGCTTCAGACTAACAAGAGTCATAGTAGACCTTCAATGCCTCCGGAGCGGTGCGAAGTGTGCCAAAAAACTACCCAAAAGCTTCACAAAATTTGCTATGGAATGATGGGCCAGGTTTGAATACCAAGCACGCGCGTGCCCTTCCAAGGTTGCCAAGAAAACCCTACACCACATTGCATCCGAAGCATCCTGCACCATCATATGAGAGGTAAAAAGGTCCAGATGATCCATTGGGTCGGTGGTCCCCGCATAGGGCTTAATGGCCAGAATGTGAAGACGCTCTAGCGGTATGGCAGCCATGATCTCCAGACTGAGGGGCTGATTCACCATTGTCCCCCAAGTCTCACCTAACTTTGGCCTCAAGGCCGCAATCTCTTCCTCCAACTGACGCAATCTCATGTCCTGCCGCTGGTGCACATACGACATGTCAGAAGATTCGGCCGCCTCGCCGTACCCATCATCTTATCCGGGCCCTCGAGGATCCGCCTCTCGCAGATAGGACTCTTTTCTCCTTGGGGGTCCTTGCCTCTCCTCTACCCGAGAGTACTGAGCTTGCTGGTGTTGGCGATCTAAGAAGCCAGTGAAGAACTCCGTCAATCGCTGGACCTCATTCTCCAAAAGTGATATCCGATACGACGGGGGAAGGGGATCTTCTAGACGACGGTCTCTCCCTGGCGAACTCCTTGGAGGGTTGTGCTGGCTCGGTTCTGGGGCGGGGTTAGCCCCAGCAGCTCGAGACTGTTGCCTCCTTGTTGCCATTGAAACCAAAAGGATTTGCTAAAATCGTCACTGCAAGTTATGCTACGGAGACAAAAGAAAATGCCTGGGCCTCACGGTGGTCGCCAATTGATGATGCGGTGGTCGATCATCCTCCTCTACCTCTACCAGAGCACCTGCAATGGAGACAGGGACTTGCTCCCCCGATTTATCTTTGACGATCAAGTCAAAACCCCGGACTAAGAATCTCATAATTATTCCTCATGCTCAAGAAATCGAAAAAATTGAATCCCTTACCTCTCCTTGCCCCTTTTCTTTTATCCTCGCGCTGAGATAAGGATCCTAGATAGAGATCTTCGGGATCTCTATCCCGCTCTTCTCGGAATCTTGCTAATAAGGATTCCATAATTGCAACAGCCTTCAAAGAGATTAGGATAACCCCTATCTCCATGATCTTTGACGGGATGGTTGATCCCCGAGAGCTCGAAAACTTCCTTGCCCATCATCAGGCCAACTGTCGTGGAAATATATATTTGCCATGTGTCCCCCCTGGACTCAAGCAAGATAACATAGGCGAGGTACCTCTGTAGCAGACACGTGGCGCTGCTGTCAATGGTTGCATGCTCAGGGCATTAGAGTAATTATAGATCCGTCGGTATTCCCCTCATCAGAATTGTTGTAAGAAAAGAAAACACGATATATATATATATACACACACATTGAATCATAGTTAATGAGAAGGCATGATTTGTGTGTCATCTATGTTTTTGAGATTAGCAAGTGTCCATATGTGACATGATAGGCATGATGTTGAGGGAAAGTCTGATCATATCCAGTTTTCATTGTTTTTAGACACTTGCCGAGTCTTATGGCTCACTTAAAAAAAAAATGTGTTTTGAGGAAATGTAATGAATTATAATTTCTTGGAAGGTGATGTTGTCAAGCGTAAAAGGCATGGATTCAAGTGAGGTAGTTATCGGGATTGTCATTTTTCTTGGCTCTGAATTGTTCATGCCTTCATATATTATCCTATTGATATCTCTCTTTGCTATATATACTTGTTGAGCCTTGTTACTCACCTTTACTTCCATATAATTCCAGGTAAGTAGAAGATAGATATTTGGGACAAGTTCTAGTTAGATGTGTACATAGATATCCCACCCTCAAAGATCCATGGTGTTGTTTTAAGGGTATGAGTAAAGGGCCTCATGATGTATCTAAAGTTAGTGCCCTTATATATTTTAAAATGTATGGGTTGTAAACCCAAACTTATATGTAAGGGATGATGTGTAGCATTTTCTTTATGGCTCATATTGTTAGTGAGAAAATATAGAAATGAAAAGAAATTTCTTTGTGAATTTTGAGTGGTATTTGTATCTATATCTGTATCCATTTTGAACGGACTTTCTCTCAGACTTCCTATACTGGCAGGTAATCCGAGAGCTGGCCTTAACATGTATCGTATCTATTTTCCTTTTTTGTTTCAATGTAACCTAGAGTAGATGTGAGCATTCGATCGATTTGAAAATTTTAACATCAAATGATTTGAAATTGTATAAAAAATCGAATCAAATTGATTGAACAAACCAAAAAATCGAACAAATTATATATCGAAAAAACTAAACAAGCATGAAAAAAATTAAATAGTTGAAAAAACTAAAAAAAAATAACAAAAAACTTGAAAATGTAAAAAAAAAATGAAAAAAAAAAAACAAATTGAATAAACCTAAAAAAACCCCAAAAACTTAAAACAATCGAACAAATAAAAAAAATCCAAAAAATTAAAAAATTAAAACTTTTGATTATTTCAATTAATTTCAATTTTTGTATTTCAAAGTTCGAATCGAACAAAAAACAATTGAAATTGTCAATTTTGATAATCTAACTGAATCGATTATTAACTAAAACCAAACTGAGCTAGTCATTTCAATCTATTCGATTAGGTTATTTATATTAAATCAAACTTTTGTATACCCTAACCCACTATCATTTTATGGTCTAAATGTATAGAAAAACATGTCACGCAAATAGTGTCCAATAAATAACATATTCATTGAAGGTCAATTGCTCGATTAATATTATCGATAGTTTATGTTGAACAAATACAACGTGCAAGTTTCGAGATTCAGTGGATTATCTACTAATTCCTATGTCACTTATCAATTTATGAAGTAGCATGGTTTTGGGGTGAATAAGCACTTATTAGCCTTCCAATAAACATATAAAAGTGATATTAGAAGATCGAGAAAATAGTTGGAAATTGTTAAATTTTTTGCAGAATTCCTTGCTTCAGCTCAATGACTTCTTATTTCTTGTTCTTCTTATCTTCTTTCTATCTTCTTTCTCTCAATTTACTCAAGGAGTTGAGCTAAGTTTGAAACCAAAGAGAGCAACAAGCCAACATATTCATTGTGGTTCCAAGTTAGCATAAAATAAAGCAATAAGGAGTTTTGAAATTTTGCTTCGTATGGACCAACTAAACCCTTCATGCCCGAGGAGGAAAGAAATTAGCTTGTGAAGGTTCTTCTTCAATATTTAAATATTTAAAGAGGTATTTTATTGAATTGTTCACTTTTACATTTAATGAATATTGCACATTGATTAAATACCAAACTTCATATAGTTTTGTGTTTAATTCCACTTCATACATGAGATGCAAAAGTCTTTAAAAGCCCACACAACCATATGAAATCCCAAACAGAGTTAATTTTAAAAATATAGAGTGATGAATGTAATTTAAACAAATCTCAATAATCGTATGAGAAATTCACAAAAATATATATGCAGCAACTTATAAAATTTTGTCTTATTAATCAAAATTCATAAGAATATATTTTCATCAATTTATTTATATGAATAATACTATTGCTTATTTTGTTGTACAATAAAAAATTAGAATGACTTGACCAATACAATATATTTTTTAAAATTATAAAACACTTTAAATCCCACCATTATTTTTTGTATGTTGTTTTCAAATCTAAAATTAATTTTTAATTTTATCAATTGAGGTATTCAATTTTTAGTTCAATTTCAATTATAAGCTACGTTTGATATAGTTAAATCCCACCATTATCTAAATGATGTGGAAGCTGATGTGGCAGTTTTAGAATGACATGACTGTCATGTTACCCCACCATTCCTCTTTTTTCTTTGTCTTTCATTTATTGGGCGTCAAAACAACATTGCGAAAAAAGCAACAGGTTTTACCCTAAATCCTACGGCATTATCACCACTATATTTTCTTTTTTGTTTCTCATATTTTTTTCTTGTTTTTTGGGTATTGACGCACAGGACTGGTTCAAAGGGTTGGGCCCCTAAGTCATTATTAATTTAGGACCCTCAATCTCTTAAAAAAAATAAAAAACTTATTAATTTTATTTTAATAATAAAATTAAAATAATTATTTATTAAGCTTAAGGGGTTGAGTGTCCTAGGCACATGCCTCACTAGCCTACCTCTTGAGTCGACTTTGTCGACGTGTCATTTTCGAAAACACGATAGGTACCTTCTCCACCAATAGGGTTCTAAAATTGTCGACGTTAGTGGGGTTCAAACCAACTAATCCACCTTTTGTATAAATTCCACCAAATTAATTTCACCAATAAATTAAAGTTCGTGTGAGCTACTAGTAGTATTTCTCTACTTGTCTCCTTAATAGTAGTATTTCTCTACTTATCTCCTTAATAGTACATAATAATCAAATTTATACTGTCAACATTATCTACTATTAATTTTTTTTTCATCATATTTTTTCTTATTCGACCAACCACCAATTGGGTTGTTAGCCTAACTTTTTATCGATTAATTTTATCCAATTAAAATGAACCAAGAAAAAAAGGAAAACGAAATTGATATATAATAAGAGAAGAAAAAAAAAATCCATCAATAACCGAAACGAACATCTCAATATTTATTTTTTTCCTAATTTTGAAATTAAAAAGCAAAACCCTTCTTACAAAACAATCATTAAGAAAAATATTTTTGTCATTTTTGGAACCTATTTAAATTTTAAAGCACAAGTTATTAGTTTAATAAGATTGAATTATATTAATTAGCAATCATTATAATAATTATTCTTTTTATAAAAGTTAGTAATTAATTACATTAATTAAGAACTTATTAAAATCTATATTCCATACATTAATCAAGGGTTAAAAATAAAAAAGAAAGGAACGCTAAATATATTTATTACGTATTATTTTTAATATTTAAATACTTTTAATAATAATTGGTAATAAACACTTAAAAAATAACTATATTATCACAAATCAACGAGATTTAAACACTAAAATAATGTTCAATAAAGTGCAATAAACGTCATTTCTTTTTAGATAATAAGTATTATTATATTTTAGTTTTCATTTAATAAAACTTTTATCTATCAATGATAAATCCGTCGTATTTTACAACATCTTAGCGACTGAAAAATGTGTGTTGTTTCCAACACATATTATTTGAAAATGTGTACTAATTATATCTTAATTATCGGGGGTTAGTATGCTCAAAAACTAAAAAAGTAACTGTATTGTGTATGTGTAAATAAGAAAATAATTATATCTTATTTTGTTGTGATTTAAAGATTATAGATTAAAGTTACAAAATAACTTCAATTTTCAGGTGATTGTGATTTTCTTAAGATAACGTTTGTTAAAATGAGCAAGATTTGAGAGTATTAAGATAAAGTTTGAATGCTTTCCGGACCAATATATGAAATGATCAAAATAAGACTGAAAAATATTTTAAGGTTTATATCAGATTGTTTGCTACATTTTTTAGAATCTATTGAGAATTGTACTTTATCTTTATATATGTTTGTTAAATGCATATCATAAGCCCAAAATAAGGGTTTTTTTTTTTTTACCAAAATATCCCTATTACTAAATTTATTCAAAATTGTATATTAACATCAACAACAAATTTATGATTAAAATAGTATTTTTCGGATTAATGTGAATTGTCAAAAAAATAAAATAAAAATAATTTTTTATTTTCTAAACCCGTGTTCAAAAATAAATTTAAAAAGAGTTAAAAAGTATAAATAATTATTGGTGTCATTCCACTTAGAAAATTAAAAATGGCCAAAACATAAAATAATAAAATATAAAATAAAAGAATAGACCAACGAAAGGAAGATCGAAGAAGAAGAAGAATGAAGGAAGATCGCAGGAAGATTGATGAAGCTAAGTGGATCGAAGGAAGATCGAAGAAATACAAGTGGACAGATGAACAGGAAGCCAAGGAGGAAGACCAGCAATCATCGAACGGTGAAACGAAGGGCAAAGGGAAACCAACGGTGGCTAGACAGTTTGATGGCAAGGAAAAAGATGAAAGGTAAGGAAGAATGGTGGCCACGGACAATGGGAGGAAGAAGATGAACAATAATAGTTAAGAAAGATGATGAACACTAAGAAAATAATTGGATGAGTACTTTTATACAAAGGTATAGGGATATTTTAGGATTATTTGTAAAATATTAAATAAATTTATTTTTAGAGGCCAGATAAATTTATCTAAAAAAAAGTTTGATAAGAGATCATGTAAGAGTTTTTTTTTAGAAAATCAGATAAATTTAATAAACACGTTAAAAATGACAAATATTCAAAATGTTAAAAATTACAAACATTGGGCATCAAAACTTCATTGTAAGAAATGCAAAAGGTTTTATCCTAAATCTCACAACGTCATCACCACTATCTTTTCTTTTTTCTTTCTCATATTTTCCCTCGTCTTTTGGGTATTGACACGCCACTTTCAAAAACACAATAGGTTATAGGCAAAAAGTTCCTAAACCTTCTCTACTAATGGGGTTCTAAAATTATCGACACTAGTGGAGTTCAAACCAACGATCCACCTCATGTAAATTCCACCAAATTAGTTTCACCAATAAATTAAAGCCTACGTCATCTATTAATAGTATTTCTTCATTTATTTCTTAAATAGTGCATAATAATCAAATTTAAATTGTCGATGTTATCTACTATTAATTTTCTTTGTCGTCATATTTTTCCTTATTCAACCAACCACCAATTGATTTGTTAGCCTAACTTTTTATCGATTAATTTTACCCAATCAAAATGAACCAAGAAAACAAGGAAAACAAAATTGATATATAATAAGAGAAAAAAGAAATCCATCAATAACCAAACAAACATCTAAATATATATATTTTCTTAATTTTGAAATTAAAAAACAAAACCCTTCTTACAAAACAATCATTAAGAAAATATTTTTTTCATTTTTGGAACCTATTTAAATTTTAATAGGATTATATTATATTAATTAGCAATCATTATAATAATTATTCTTTTTATAAAAGTTAGTAATTAATTACATTTTTTTAGGACTTATTAAAATCTATATTCCATACATTAATCAAGGGTTAAAAATAAAAAAAATAAAAAAGAAAGGGAACGATGCACATTATATTTTTAGATAAAATATATTTATTACACATTTTTTAATTTTTAAATACTTTTCATAATTGGTAATAAACATTTAAGAAACAAATATATCATCACAAATCAACGATATTTAGATACTAAAATAATGTTCAATAAAGTGTAGTAGACATCATTTTTTTTAGACAAAAAATATTTATTATATTTTTTTAATTTAATAACATTTTTATCGATAAATGATAAATCCATTGCGTTCTACAACATCTTAGAGTCCAAAAAATGTGTGTTGTTTTAAACACATATTATTTGAAAATGTGTATTAATTATATCTTAATTATTGGGGTTAACATGCTAAAAAAACTAAAAAAATAATTGTATTATATATGTGTAAATAAAAAAAATAATTATATCTTATTTTATTATGACTTAAAGATTATAGATTAAAGTTATTAAATAACTTCTCGGGTGATTGTGATTTTCTTAAGGTAGCGTTTGTTAAAATAAGCAAGATAAGAAAGTATCAAGATAAGGTTGTAATGCTTTCTAGATCAAGATATAAAATGATCAAGATAAAATTGAAAAACATTCAAAGATTACAATCAAATTTTTAATTAAAATTTTTGAAATCTATTGAGAATTGTACGTTTTCTTTATATATATTTGTTAAATATATATAACAAGCACTAAGATAAGGGTTTTTTTTTTTTTATCAAAATATCCCTATTACTAAATTTATTCAAAACTGTATGTTAACATCAACAACAAATTTATGATTAAAATTGTATTTTATGATTAATGTTAATTGTCAAAAAAATAAAAATAATATTTATTTTTTAAATTCATGTTTAAAAATAGATTTAAAAAGAGTTAAAAAGTATAGATAATTATTGGTATAATTCCACTTAGAAAATAAAAAAATGATAAAAATATAAAAAAAAAAAAAAAAGACCAATGAAAGGAAGGGGAAATTTGCAAAAATAGGACTGCCGGTAAAGAACTTTGCAAAAATAGGACCTTTAATTTTTTTTTACAAAACTAGGACTTTTGAGAGTTAAATGGACTAAAATACCCCTGATTTAAATTGGCCTATGTTCTTTTCGTCTTCTTCCTCTCGCGTGTACATCCCCAATCGCCCCGTCGATCAGAACATCTCTCTTGCTCGTCTTCTTCATCATTTCTCTCCCTGGTCCTATGTTCTAAGCATCTAGGGTTACTACTTCTTTATCGGTCTTCTATATATATATATATCTATCATTTTTTTTTCTTTTACTACTCTCTGTAATCTGAATATATATGTATATATTGTTCATGTTCAACAATTAGATTCAAGAGATGTGGGTCTCTTTCCTTCTCTCTGATTGAGGTCGTGACTGATATTTCACTACGACTATTTTTGTTTCTTGTCGTGGTCATGACAGATATCTTTAATGGATAAGTGTTAAAGATATATGTTAAGGATATCCGTAACAGATATTTGTTAAAGTTAAAGATATCTGTTAAAGATATCAGTTTAAAGATATCGGTTCTGTTAAAGATATCGGTTTAAAGATATCGGTTCTGTTAAAGATATCGGTTTAAAGATATCTTTAACAGATATCGGTTTAAAGATATCTTTTTAATAGATATCAGTTTAAAGATATCGGTTTAAACCGACATCTTAACAGATATCGGTTTAAAGATATCTCTTTAACAGATATCGATTTAAAGATATCGGTACCGATATCTTTAACAGAACCGATATCTTTAAACCGATATCTTTAACAGATATCTTTAACTTTAACAAATATCTGTTACGGATATCCTTAATATATATCTTTAACACTTATCCATTAAAGATATCTGTCATGACCACGACAAGAAACAAAAATAGTCGTAGTGAAATATCAGTCACGACCGCAATCAGAGAGAAGGAAAGAGACCCACATCTCTTGAATCTAATTGTTGAACATGAACAATATATACATATATATTCAGATTACAGAGAGTGGTAAAAGAAAAAAAAATGATAGATATATATATATATATATATAGAAGACCGACAAAGAAGTAGTAACCCTAGATGCTTAGAACATAAGACCAGGGAGAGAAATGATGAAGAAGACGAGTAAGAAAGATGTTCTAATCGACGGGGCGATTGGGGATGTACACGCTAGAGGAAGAAGACGAAGAGAATATAGGCTAATTTAAATCAGGGGTATTTTAGTCTATTTAACTCTCAAAAGTCCTAATTTTGTAAAAAAAAATTAAGAGTACTATTTTTGCAAAGTTCTTTACGGGCAGTCCTATTTTTGCAAATTTCCCGAAAGGAAGATGGAAGAAAAAGAAAAAGAAAAAGAAGAAGAAGAAGAAGAAGAAGAAGAAGAAGATCAAAAGAAGATCGATGAAGTTAAAGAGATCGAAGGAAGATCAAAGAAATACCAGTGGATGGATGAATAGGAAGTCGAGGGGGAAGACCGACGATCGCTGGATGTTGAAACGAAGGACAAAAGGAGATCAATGATGGCTGGACGGTTCAATGGCAATAAAGAAGATGAAAGACTAGGAAGATCAGTGGGCGGACAGACATTGGGAGAAGATGAACAATAACAGTCAAGGAAGATAATGGACAATGAAAAGAATTGGGCAAGTGTTTTTATACAAAGGTATATGAATAATTTAAACTTATCTATAAAATATCAGGTAAAATTATCTCGAGGCCGACGCAACAACCATGTGTCCAATTCAGTATTTCGAGCAGCACTCTCGCCGTCTTATCGAACCCGACCTCCGTAAGGGACTCATAGCTCTCTATCTGTTTTTTTTTTTTTTTTTTAATCTTTGCAGATATGTGTTTTTGAGGGATGAGCTGGTGATGGTTGCGTGTTTTTAATTTTTTGTCAATTGGATGCAGCAATCCAAGGGAGGCTTCAAATGGTAATGGAGGTCCGCGACAGTCTGGAGATTACTCACACAGGGGAGTACTTGAATTTCCTGAAATGTTACTTCCGGGCGTTCTCTGCGATCTTGTATCAGATAACGAAGCCACAATTCGTTGACAACCCGGAGCACAAGCTCCGGAACATTGTTGTGGAGATACTCAATCACCTGCCCCACAGCGAGGTGCTTCGGCCCTTTGTTCAGGAGCTCCTCTCCTCAAGGTCGCAATGCACGTGCTCACCACTGATAATGAGGAAAATGGCTTAATTTGCATCCGTATAAGATTCGACCTCCTTAGGAACTTCAGGCCCACCTTGGAAAACGAAGTTCAGCCCTTCCTTGATTTCGTCTGTAAAATCTACCAGAACTTTAGATTGACCGTCAGCCATTTCTTCGAGAATGGAGGTGCGGCCGCAGCTGCAGCTGCAGCTGCAGCTTCCGCATCGTCATCTGGGTCGTTGGTGTCTGCATCTACGCCTTTATCATCCACATTTGGTTCAATGGGCGGAGAAGATTCTAAGCTGATGGACGTCTCAGAGCAAGTTGTTCCTCCTACTGGATATGCTGGGGCTGGGCAACTTAATCCTAGTACACGGTTCTTCAAGATTGTGACAGAGACTGCATTAGTGGTCATGTTTCTGTTTCAGTTGTATAGCAGGCTTGTTCAGACTAACATTCCTCAGTTGCTGCCTTTGATGGTTACGGCTATATCTGTTCCGGGTCCGGAAAAGGTTCCGCCTCATTTAAAAAGTCATTTCATTGAGCTAAAGGGTGCACAAGTTAAGGTTAGATTCGCCCTTCGTTCTAACTTTTCCCATACTATTACATGGATGGCACCAAAACGTTATCTATACGTTCGACTTCTACTTAGTCTAACACAACTAATCTGTGAATTATTCTCAGTTAGTGCGCTTCGGCAACTGATGGGCTTTCAGCTTACTTATGTATGCTACTTCCATTAATGTTGTATTGAACTTATGGAGGTGATTCCGTTTTAACTGAAAACCAGTTGATTTAATTTGATGGGAACTATATTTTGTAGCATATTTCACCTGCGTGTTAAATGAAAGTTAAGGAGGTGAGCATAAGTTCCTAAAAGCCCATGGGAAATAACAAAAAAAATCTTTGGAGTCTCATTTTTGTCGTTTATTTGTAGATTCTTTGTGTGTTTTTTTCCTGCTCTGTAGCAATTGAATGAATACGAGAAACATATTATTGTAAAAAAGAACCTTTATGTATCAAGCCTTAATGGATCGATTACATGAATTCTAGCTCATT
Organism: Diospyros kaki; assembly: GCA_036245055.1. Taxonomy (NCBI): domain Eukaryota; kingdom Viridiplantae; phylum Streptophyta; class Magnoliopsida; order Ericales; family Ebenaceae; genus Diospyros; species Diospyros kaki. Next base: position 42,597,414 of record BSEG01000016.1, read on the forward strand.
GATAAGAGTGTCTCGCTAAATTTTTCTCGGTATTCCTCAACCGTTTTGGCTAAAGACATGTGTCATTCCATCAATTATCTTTGTAGGAGCCTTTATCAGTATTCTTCTCACATAACAACATATCAAGCTTTAATCCCACTAATGCTTGGTTGACTACATGAATTCTAGCTTGGTAGTCATTTCTATCTATAGCCTTTTCTTCCTTAAGGCTCTTATAACTTGTATATTATCTAAGAGTCGTTCAACCAAGTTTTGTTTGGTCTTCCTCTACCTCTTTTGCAAAAGAAGCAAGGAAGGAAATAATTGGTGCAACAATTAAATTTTTTTTAGTTAGTTCTTAATTTTTCTAACACAAGGGAAAAGGGGAGAGAGCTAAATCTTTGTTCCTCTCCCTCTCTCTCTCTCATCCACACACGCGTGCTTGCACATGCATAATGTGCGCACAATTTATTTTGCATGCATTTATCTTGTGACATATATGTTGATGATTGAAGTAGTTGAATTTTGGGGAAAAAGGAAAGAGAACTATATCTCTCTGCTTCTCTCTCTCACACACACACATTTTATTTGCATGTATTTCTTTTGTGAGGTATGTGTTGATAACTGAAATAGTTGGATTTTTATTTATTATTCAACTTAATTTTTTTTAATATATGAGAATGCAATAATGCTTGCCCACTTGTGTGTCATTAGTTAGTGCAAACATTTAAAGGTGAGTTGAACTATAGTAGGTTTCTTTGGCAGTTTTGCACATTAAGGTTCAACAAAACTTGAGCTTAAGAAAAACTTGTTTATCTTTAAGAACAATCAACCTGAAGTTATTTTAGTTTTCTGAGTGGTATACAACTTCTTACTTCCATAACATTATATGGAAAACAATATTTGATCTAAATATGGCGTCTAGTTTTCCAAATAATTATTTATATTGGGTGTCAACTTATTTCATTATTGATCTTGAAATAATCAAAATTAAAAATTTTCCTGTAAAAATATTACAAAGTGTACTATTGAGTTTAGTTTTTTACATAACCTTTCTGATATGGTTATAGATGAAATGAATTTTTGTATGTTGAATCGTGTTTAATCTCTAAATTGTATCGAATTATTATTTTTTTCAATATTTTTTGTAGGTTGCTATTTATTTTATATAGAGATAGCTTACAAAACATTTATGATTGGAAGACTAGAATACATGTAACCAACTCCACATAGTGGGATAAAGACTTGATATTTTGTTATAGCTAATAAAACATTTAAAATATTAAGTCTTTGGTGTATGACTGCCTTCTCAGTATCCTATTCTCCCAAATCACTGTATCAGTTGTTTTTGTTCATATTTATATCTATACTCATGGTTTTTATATGGCTGCTAATAATGCCACCAATCATGAATGTGCTGTATTCATGACAGTGCATAATCTAATGCTGGCCTTTATACCCTAATGTTATTCAATGGTAGTGTAACCAACTCATCTTGTGGGATGGGAATTGTTTGGAAGTTATAAAGAAAATCTAGAAGGGGCTAAAGACCTCTAGTTCTCTCTCATGGCTATGCTTTTCTTCAATTTTGCATTCCTTTATCCTCTCTTTTTATAATTAAGAGTATTTGATGTTTGATCAATGCCAAAGTTTAATGATTACACCCTAGAAAATGAAATCTCAGTTTTAAATATTTCTGTTGCTTTCATAAACTTAACTATCCTGACATCTAGCAATGTGGATATGCAAGCTATTGAGCAGTTCTTACTGATAGGATGTGGACAGACATGGATGCTAGGGTCTATTGAGCAGTTCTTTTTGACTTTCGGAAGTTATTACAAAATCAGTTGCACAATGATAGTGTATGACTTTAGCATTGACATTGATCAGATAGTCAGGGTAAACATATTTTAATCAACTATATTTTTATAGTTGTCTATTGTCCAAGGAATACTGTAAATGATTTGGCACAAGGAATTACTATAGCAAATGTCACTACAAAAAATGCAGTGGGGAGCTGCTGATTTGTTAAGAGTTATAAGAAAAAAATGAAATTCATTAAGGCACTGAAGTCCTAGTTGCACCACATTTGGTTTGTGTTTTTCTTTTTGTCTTTTCTTGTTTTGGCTGTTTGTTTTTTTCCTTTTCTAATTTTTTTTTTTAAATGGCCTTGTCTCATTCGACTGTAATCCGTTGATTTCTGTTTTTGAGGAAAAGATAATATTTGGAATAATGAGAAATTGGTAATTGATAAAATAATAGCTTGAAATTGCGAAAGGGATAGAGGGAGAGGAAGAAAGATGGTGAAAGTGAGAAGAGAAGTAGAGGAATCTGTTAAAAGTATTTGCAATCGTTGGACTGAGGAAGCAATATGACTGCTATTTAACATAATATTTTTGGATTCTGCTGTGGAAATTATCAAGCATGACATGAAAACTATGTACCTAAAATGAGCACAAGTTTATGCTAAATGAAGTTTGGGTCTTTAATCTTTTTAAGCAGCAACTCTTACCTGATACTGATTCTTTTCTGTTACTGCAGACCGTTTCTTTCTTAACTTACCACTTGAAGAGTTTTTCTGGTTATATCAAGCAACATGAAGAGAGTATTTGTAAAAGCATTGTCAACCTCCTTGTTACTTGTTCTGACTCTGTTTCCATCCGGAAGGTGATAATTTGATCATTTTCCTTTGTTCTTGTCCCTTCCCCTTCATGCTGCTTACTTTTGTCTCTAAATTTATACATGTTTGGTTCAGGAAGCATGTTCTTGGGACAGATTTTAAGAGAGGCTTATTCCCTTTGATTGACACACTCTTGGAAGACAACATCCACAATCAATTGAAGTAACAATATTATCTGCACTTTGCACTTTTCTTGTTTGTTCCTTACATTTTATATTATGCTCATACCCATTTATTTATAATGTAGAGTTTGTAAGACAATACAATCATGCCAGCAACTTCCCTTCTTCTCACTGTGTATTGGTTAACAAAATTGGAATTTGTGTTTGTTTCATTCTCTTTGTACTTTTTTACTACTTTTCATTGTTTGAAAAGAAAAGTTATATGAATCCCTTTGCATCCGTTTTTGCTATTTTCTACTTTCTGTTGTTGAAGTGCTATTTTGGCTACGATGAGAGATATTTTTAGGTAAATTGCCCCTAGACTCCCCTGTGGTTTTGGTCATTTACATTGAGACATCTTGTGGTTTAAAAATGTCTGTAAAAGTCCTTGTGGTTTGCTTTTTTTGCAGATTCCCCCTCCATTAGCTTGCCCTCAAACAGTGTTAGTTAAACCTAAGTTTGGTTAGATTTAACCAAGCTCGTGTTAAGAATAAGAGAGTGGGAGGAGGAGGAGGAAGAAGAAGAAGAAGAATGAGATGGAAGGCAGACTTGTAATGGAGATGCAAGTCTGCCCCAAACCCAGTTGAGGGCTTTCTGCCCCAAACTGATGAAACACAAAGAGTGAAGAGGGAATTATCGACAATGGAAGCATGAGTAATTTCTTTTTTAATACCATTGCATATTTTGGAAACTTTGCTGCTAATGATTTTTTTAAAACTCTTATTCTATTCCTTATATGCATAATATGAAAATTATTTATATATATGTACTGTATAAACTCTTCTCTACTTCCGTGCCATATATATACATACACATATATATATATATCATATATGTACATAATCATACTAATTTTCTTGACTCAGCAGTTTGTTAACAAAACATAGGCAGCAAGTAGCATTCCTATGTATATATATTTCTTACTTTCAATTGTTCCAATTGCAACAAGTGCAGCAACTGACCCTTCACCATGCAAGATCATCAGTATCCATTATGAACCAGTGAGATTTCCATTAATGTAGATCTTCCTACATGCAAGAGAGTAGAATCTCAGCTTGTGCTACACATCAAAGGCCTCTAACTGCTTGTGTCTCCTTGTTTCAGCAACATCATGGCAGTTCCTTTGTGCATTTCCCCTGTTTTTATGCAGCGGTGTATATGCATGCACGCAACACAGCAACTCTCTCCCTCTCTCTTTTCCACCCCTGCTATGTGGTTTCCTCCTCTTTTCTCTTTGGTTCTTTCCTTACCACACAGCTGAATATATATGCACATGTAGGAAACCAAACCAAAACAGGGAGTTATTCTTGGATGCCACGCAGAAATTTTCTGCCCCCCTCACTCCATTTCCCTTTTCCATATAGTGGAGATACCAGCACAGCTTAGGGACATACACAGAATCAGTTCGTGTATGAAAGAATTGCTTCATGCCTGAGGCTGCGTGTACATTTATTGTCTTGACAACCCTTTCATCAGCTACCAAACGTCTCTCTCTCTCATTAGGCTGCGTCAATTCTATAGGAAATTAGTTAAGAGCCCCATTTTCTCCTCAACTGTTTGCCATGCATCAGCCTCTGGAACAATTGGATTGTTAGGATTTTTTTTTTTTTTTTTTCCAATTATGAGTATCAAATGCATGTGTGTGTCCAAGTGTAGTATATCTTAGGATATAGGATATATATACAAAACTGTGTATGGGTACATGGGCATATTGCGAATATTAGAACATGATCCGTAGCATATGACATTAAGATAAATATGTTATTGCTTAGGAATATACTTGAATTTAAATGAAATATAGATGAAGAGTGGGATTTTTATTTGCTATTTATGTGAAAGGGGATGTTCCTTTTTTTACTATCAAATGCGAGTTTCTTCTTCTGCAAACATAATTTAAAAATGAGAGATTTAATTGTGTACGCTATGTACATGCTTGGCACATATATCCCATATTTTTACCTACCCTTGTCAGGAGGGAGTAAAAGAGTTAATGTAACAATGCTCTATGTGCATTTGGTCTTCGATAATGGCCTTGAATATTTTTATGTACTTTAAATATTGAGAAAAAAGGGGAAGGAAAAGACTAAAATAACAAAATTATAGAGGGGAGACCATGCCTTTTATTTTAATAATTCACTCTTTTGTTTTGAAATATGAAATCAATTCTCCATTGTCCAAATATGTAGCCTATGAAATGGGTTATTGATCATCAATTCTCCCTGTCTTCTTCTTTTTCAGGGTTCTTGTGGGAACTGGCCGAGCATGTTTTGAGACATTGAGGCCATTGGCTTATAGTCTACTGGCAGAGATTGTTTATCATGTTAGAGGAGAACTCTCCTTGTCACAGGTATTGTTGATCTTATTCTGATGTAAAAATATGCCATGTAAATTTCTCTTTACTTGTGATTGTTTTGTAGAAGTTAATTGCAGAAGGCATTCAACTTCCATTGTTACCTCTTTTTTGTGCTCAACACTTTCTTTTAAGATAATGGCAACATGGGGAAAGTCACGACATTGTACAGCTCCATAGCCAGAGCAATGCTTGTGTCTGTTTGAGATGATGATGTTTCAATCATCCATGAAAGATATTTTAATGGCATTAACTGTTTCAGGTAGTTATTATATAAGGATTTGAGTAGTCAATTGTAGAGTTAACACTAGAGATACTGAAATATCTCCACTGTTAAAAGACTCTGGAGCAGTACTTCCTAAATCATAAGTCAACTTCTTGCAGTCCTGGCCTGAAAGCGCACCGATTGCTTGGTATCCTGTCTGTACAGTGCCCAAAATGGCTGGAAAAAGTAACCAAATATAAAGGAAGGTGAGCTAGGGTTGGCTGTCCGTGAAACTTATAGCCAGTGGGTCTCATGTGCTGGCAGACTTGCTGTATGTGAGGTTTTGTGGGAGAGAAGCAGGGTGTGGCTTAATTGGCTGCACATAAACCTCCAAGGGGTTTCTTTAGTCCAGACAGCTGCTCCTTGTACTCTCTGTTTGTTCGCAGCAAATGTACATGATCACAATGGCATGATTCCAAAATGCGCCCTTTCCGTACAATATTTGTTATTATTATTAATTTTTTTAAATCTTAAACAGTACATTTTGAGTCTTCGGAGTCAAGTTTGACAATAGGTGTTGCTTTTTTGCTAATCTTTCACCTGACAATAAATCAATTTGAGAGTGATTGGATTGAATGGGATTCGATGGATTAAATTCAGGTAAGAGCCATCATTTAATAATTAAAATGAAATAGAAACAGAGTTATAAATTAATTATATTTATTGTTAATTTTAAATAAAATTATTAATAATTATTTTTTATATATGAGCAAACAGTTATTAATGTTTTGGATAAAATTATTTTAAATTATTAAATTTTATGAAAATATTATAATTTTTTTCTGATATAAATAAATTTATTATTAATTGTATGTATATCCATGCAAGATTTTTTTTTTTTTTGACATAGCATTACTCGTGAAAGTGTACCTCATTTATATTTATTATTATAAAGTATTAACCATTCATTGGAGCAGGCAATGCTTTGCAAACTGGCTTCCCTCACATAAAAGATGACTGTAAATCTTAATGCCATGTTTTGTAACAGTTATATGATTTTAGGTTAATTATTAAATAAATATTTTTCAATTATGTTTTTAATTTTAATTTTACAATCATCTTTTATTTTTATCAAAATTTATTACAATTACTTTAAGTTAATAACATTGCGAAATTTAGAAAATTATTTTTCTTAATAAAATTGCATGGGTGGGGCCTAATTAATTTTTTCTTACTCAAATCACAACCTAGGTTTCCTTTATTTTCTTCAATAACCTCCTAATGCCTTGCATTCACATCAATCTGACACACTAATTTGCCTTCCTCTAAACTAGACATGGCAAAATAGGCCCGGCCCAGCACCGGGCTAGGGCCAGCGTTTTGCTGGCCCGTTTAAGGCCGGGCCAATTTGGCCCGGCCCACTTGGCCCGGCGGGCCAAATGGTTGCGGGCTGGGCTGGCCCGGTTGGCCCGCGGCCCTCGCTCAAAAACACACACCCCCCCAGCCTCGCCTCTCGCCCTAGCCCTAAACACCCCCCCTCAGCCTCCTCTCTCGCTCTCGCCCTCGCTCTCGCCCGCCCTCGCCCTCGCCCTCCCGCCCTCGCCCTCGTCTCGCCCTAGCCCTCTCGCCCTCGCCCTCGTCTCGCCCTCGCCCTCTCGCCCTCTCCCTCGCCTCGCCCTTGCCCTCGCCTCGCCCTCGCCCGCGGCCCTCGCCCTCACCTGCGGCCCTCGGTCTCGCCCTCGCCCTCGCTCTCGCCCGCGGCCCTCGCTCTCGCTCTCGCCCTCGCCCTCGCCCGCGGCCCTCGCCTCGCCCTCGCCCGCGGCCCTCGCTCTCGCCCTTGCCCTCGCCCTCGCCCTCGCTCGCCGCCCTCGGCCCTCGCTCGCCCTCTGTCACTCGCGCGGCCGCGCCGCCCTCGGCCCTCGCTCGCCCTCTGTCGCCCGCGCGGTCGCGCCCCTCTCGCCGCCCTCGCCCTCTCTCGCTCACTACCAAGCTAAAGGTAAGTTAATTATTTATTTTGGGTTAAAGCCTAAGTTAATTATTCATTATTCATTTTGTGTTAATTATTTAAAATGAATTGTTTTAATTATTTACAGTGTGGATTTTTCTATTAGAAACTTAGAATGGATGGTGGTGATGATCAAATTTCGAGAGGAATCCCTAGTAATATTAATGAGGAATCCATATCACAATCACAATAAAAAAAGCCTAAGATTTTAACCTCTGATGTGTGGAACTATTTTGTGAAAATTGGTGTTGGTAGTGATGGCAAACCAAGGTGTAAATGCAAGGGGTGTGGTAAAGAATATTCATGTCCATCTAAATCAGGAACCTCTCATTTAAGTCGTCATATTCCTAAATGTATGATGATTTCTAAGTATAATGATGCGGGAGATATGCTTATTGATCATGAAGGGAAGTTGAAGAGAAAAAAATTTGACCCTAAAGTAAATCGTGAACTTATTGCTCTGATGATTATTTCACATGGTGCTCCCTTTAATATGGTTGAGTGGAAGGGGTTTAGAAATTACCAAAAGTTTCTGAATGAATATTGTAAGTTCATTTGTAGAAATACTGCTAAAGTGGATGTCTTGAAAACATATGAAATAGAGAAAGAGAAGTTAAAACAACAATTGGCCCAAATTCCTGGTAGAGTTTGTTTGACTTCTGATGTTTGGACTGCATGCACTAATCATGGATTTATTTCTCTTACTGTTCATTATGTTGATGGCAATTGGAAGTTGAATAGTAAGATATTGTCATTTGCTCATATGAAGCCACCACATAGTGGACATGAATTATCATTGAAGGTGTTGGAATTTTTAAAGGATTGGGGATTGGAGAAAAAAAAAAATTCCCTCACTTTGGACAATGCCACTTCAAATGACAACATGCAAAATATATTGAAAGAACATTTAAATTTGTCGAATACTTTGTTGCTTAATGGAGAGTTCTTTCACATTAGATGTTGTGCTCATATACTGAACCTTATTGTTCAAGATGGTTTGAAGGTAGCTAGTGAGGCATTGCATAAAATAAGACAAAGTGTTCATTATGTGAGGGGTTCAGAAGCTAGGATGAGACAATTTTATCAATGTATTGAGCAAGTTGATGGAATTGATACAGGAATTGGGTTGAGACCGGATGTTGTCACTAGATGGAACTCCACCTACATAATGCTTGAGAGTGCACTCAAGTATTGTCGTGCATTTCATAGTTTAAGCTTATGTGATAAAAATTATAGGTGGTGCCCATCAAGTGATGAGTGGACAAGAGGGGAGATAATTTGTGAATTCTTAAAACCATTTTATACTATCACTAATTTGATTTCTGAATCCTCTTACCCTACATCTAGTTTGTATTTTGGGGAAATTTGGAGGATAGAGTGTCTCTTGACATCCAACTTGGAAAATGATGATGAGTTGATTGCAAGTATGAGTGCAAGAATGAAAGAAAAATTTGATAAGTATTGGAGTGATTATAGAGTGGTTCTTGCATTTGGGGCGATTCTTGATCCAACCAAGAAGTTTAACTTTTTGAGGTACACTTATTCAAAGCTCAATCCTTATAACTATGAAGAGAAGTTGGAAAGGGTGAAGACGGCTTTGTATAGGCTTTATGGTGAATATGTTAACAATGGTTTATCAAGTTCAACTTCAATGCCTTGCTCAAATGTTAGTGGATCACAAATTTTCATTGGAGGTGAACAAGCAAAGAAGTCAAAAAACATATATGATGTAAGTCTATATTTTTTTAAAAAACTTGTTCATATATAATTGATATAAATATTTGGTTGACTATTTTTTTGATTATTTGATAGGATTTTGAAGCATTTGATTGTCAAGTTTCTAACGATGCTGGAAAATCCCAACTTGATCTTTATTTGGAAGAGCCAAGAATTTCAATATCGGGAGCATTTGATGTCTTGGCATATTGGAGAGAGCGAGCTAATAGAGGGAAAATTATTGCAAAGATGGCTTGTGATATATTGAGTATTCCGATAACAACCGTAGCATCGGAGTCCGCTTTTAGCATTGGATCTCGTATTTTGAACAAGTATAGAAGTCGTTTGCATGATGAAACAGTTCAAGCTCTCTTGTGCACACGGAGTTGGTTGCATGGTTTTGGAGGTAATCTTTTTTAAACTTTCTAATATCTAAGATTTAACATAACATTAAACATTTCTCTTATATGATAAATAATTAACATATATAATTTTTTATTATAGATGATGATGAGGAGGAGGAGTCAAGCATTGATGATATAAGACTTTCTAAACAAGACTCAAATGTTGTTGTTGATGAAGATGATGAAGATTAGAGGCATAATTTTTAATTGTTTTTTTTCTTCTTATTTGTAATTTGACCTCCAGAAATGACTCTTTGATCAGGTTGTTTTTCTTCATCTGGAATTTATATGCTCATGTAGTAGTAATTTTAATTGCTTCTCTAGTTAGATAGTTGAATGTTTTTGAGAATGGCAGGTGTAAGGGAATTGGCCTGCAACTAAAGAAGAAAGTAGGTAAACGGAAGTGGCAAAAAATGGTATCAAAAAAAAAAAAAAAAAATTCCGGGCGAGCACGCTTGGCCCGTGGCGGGCCGGGCTAGGGCCAGCAATCTGCTGGCCCTTTTTTAAACGGGCCAATTTGGCCCGGCCCGTTTGGCCCGCGGGCCACTTGGTGGCAGGCCGGCCCGGCCCGTTTGCCATCTCTACTCTAAACCAAGCATGGGCTCGCCTGACAGCCTATGCATATAATCTTGTCTTCCATTAATTTCAAGATTTTCACACAACCCACCCAAAGTTGGAAATATATGCGGGCTAGGTTGGGCCAGACTGTCTCTCATTTGGCCCACGAGGGAGGCGAGTCGGGCTGAGCAATGGAAAATGGGAGCCCAACACAGTTTTATGGCCCTTAATAGATGAGCTAAGGTTGGCCAAGCCACAAGCCACAAAGTACTAAGTCGGTATGATCTATTTACTACAATACTGAATTGGGTTGAGAGGCAGGCCAGCATACGAGCTACCCGGCACATTTGTCAACCCTACACTCACCAGATCATACGTCTTTTTCATATAATATTTGTTATTATTAATTTTTTTTAAATCTTAAGTAGTGTATTTTAAGTTATCGAAGTCAAAGTTCGGACGACAAGTGTTTCTTTTTTCATGGATCTTTTCACAGATGATAAATCAATTTGAAAGTGGTTTGATTAAATGGGATTGGATGGATTAAATTCAAGTAAGTGTCAGTTAATAATTAAAATGAAATAAAAAAAGTTATAAATTATTATATTTATTATTAATTTTAAATAAAATTATTATTAATTCTTTTTTATATATGAGCAAACTATTATTAATTTTTTGGATAACATTATTTTAAATTATTATTAATTATATATATATATATTCGCGAGAGATTTTTTGTGGACATAATATTGCTCGTGAAAGTGGGCTTTGCAAGCTGACCTCTCTCACAATCTTAAATCTTAATGTCACGTTTTCATAATAGTTATGGGATTTTAGGTTAATTATTAAATAAATAATTATTTTTATTTTTATCAAAATTTATTACAATTACTTTAAGTCAATAACATTGCAAAATTTAGAAAATTGTTTTTTCTTAATAACATTGCATTTCTACTTTTGACTAAAGAAATATATAAATATTAAAAATATTGTTAGATAATTTAGTCAAATGCAAAATTATATTTAAAGTATTTTTTTAAAAAATAAATATTTCATAGCAACATCACATCATTCTTCAAGTGCCTTAGCCAAAGTTAGTGGCTTCCAGTTGTAATGCAATAATTCATGTTACAACATTAATCTTTCATCGTCAAATTTATATGTTTTTCTTAATTTTTGAATATTTTTTATTATTATTTATGATATTTAAATTAAAAATATTAATAGTTTCTGCTTCAAATCAATGCCTTCAATTGCTACTCCCTCCTTTTTTTAAATATTAATTTTAATTAATTTATAATATTAAAATTAATATTATAAATTAATCAAAAATATTTTCTTAAAAGACCCGCGCAAGGCCCTTTCCCATTATCAATTAATTCTTTCTTACTCAAATATCATGGCCTAGATTTTCTTTATATTTTCTTCGATAACCTCCACGTGCCTTGCATTCGTTCATATCTGGCAAGCACACTAATTTGTCTTCCTTCAATCAAACCAAGCGTTTGACAACCCATGCCATGCGTTAGAGATGGCAAAATGGGCTCGGCCTGGCATTGGGCTCGGGCTAGCATTTTGCTGGCCTATTTAAGACCAGGTCGATTTGGCCCGGCCCGCTTGGCCTGGCGGGCCAAATGGTAGCGAGCCGGGCTGGCCCGCTTCGCCCGCCAATCGACCACACAACCCCTCCTCAGCCTCACCTCTCGCCCTTACCCTCACCCTCACCCTCTGTCTCGCCCTCGCTCTCTGTCGCCCTCGCCCTCACCCTCGTCTCTCCCGCGCCCCTAGCTCTCGTCCTCGCTCGCCCTCGCCCTCGCCCCTCAGTCATCCTCGCTCGCCCTCTGTCGCCCACGCCCTCGCTCTCAGTCTCGCCACCTCTCTGGGCGGGCCCGTTTGGCCCGCTTGGCCCGTGTAGGGCCGGGCTAGAGCCAGCAATTTGCTAGCCCATTTTTAAGTGGGCCGATTTGGCCCGGCTCGCGGGCCACTTGGTGGCGGGCCGGGCCAGGCCGGCCCGGCCCGTTTGCCATCTCTACCATGCATACAATCCTACCCCCACTAATTTCAAGATTCTCATGCAATCTACGAGATTAAGTTTGGATAAAAGGTATTGCTTTATTTATGAATTTTTTTACCGATAAAAAATTAATTTGAGAGTGATTCGATTGAATGGGGTTAGATGGATTAAATTAAGAATCACTTAATAATTAAAATGAAATAGAAAAAGAGTTACAATTTAATTTTATTTATTATTAATTTTAAATAAAATTATTATTAATTATTTTTTATATATGAGCAAACTGTTATTAATTTTTTGGATAAAATTATTTTAAATTATTAAATTTTATGAAAATACTATAATTTTTTTAATATAAATAAATCTATTATTAATTATATGTATATCCATGAGAGATTTTTTATCTTTTTTTTTTTTTGTGGACATAGCATTACTCATGAAAGTATACCTCATTTATATTTATTATTATAAGGTATTAACCATTCATTGGAGCAGGCAACGGTTTGCAAGCTGGCCTCCCTCACATACCCAAATTTTAATGTCACGTCTTCGTAACATTTATGTGATTTTAGGTTAATTATTAAATAAATAATTATTTTGATTAATTTTTTTTAATTTTAATTTTACAATCATCTTTTATTTTTATCAAAATTTATTACAATTGCTTTAAGTCAATAACATTGCAAAATTTAGAAAATTGTTTTTCTTAATAAAATTGCATTTCTACTTTTGACTAAAGAAATATATAAATATTAAAAGTATTGTTAGATAATTTAGCCAAACGCAAAATTATATTTAAAGTAATTTTTTTAAAAATAAATATTTCATCGTAGCATCACATCAGAAGCGTATTATTACTTGCAGAATTTGAAAGGGGTGGAAATTGGCGCCCGGGGGAGGGGGGGTGGATTCCTACATTTACACATTCTCATGTGTCATGGCCAAAGTTCATGGCTTTCACTTGTAATGCAATAATTTTATCCCTTTCAAAGCTTGCCACATTCACATTGCAATATCAATCTTTTCTCCTCAAATTTATACTTTTTTTTTTCCAATTTTTGAGTATTTTCCCTGACTATTATCTATGATATTTAAATTAAAAATATTACTAGTTTCTGCTCCAAATCAATACCTTCAATTGCGGCTCCCTACTTTTTTTAATTTTTTAATATTAATTTTTAATTAATTTATGATATCAAAATTATTATTATAAATTAATCAAAAATATATTATCTAAAAGGCCTATTTCTTAAATTTATCTCCTTTGCTTTGCTTGATTCCTATAAAAAGATAATTCAAATTATCTAAATCTATATAAACACACATTTTTAGTAAAAAAAATAACACAAACTTACGATAAAAATTATATAAAATTAAGTTTTATAATAAAAAGAATATTATTGCCTATGACATTTTAGTAGTAGAAGAATTTCAAAATATTATTTACAAATTTTTAAATGTTATAAATTTAATTTTTATCTCTAATGCGGCTCACTTAGTTTGTTTTACAACGATGATTGGAGTTAATTATCTCAAAGAAGTGGTCCTACACTCCTACTATTGCAATACAGGGAAAATTCATGTGCTTTGTTGTTCTTAATTTTATTTGCATTAATAAAATTATATCTTCTTCAAACTTTGTCTTTATAACCATTGATTATTCCCACTAAATTTATTCATCTATGACAAAGAGCTGTCTCTATTTCTTATACCTATTGGGGAAAGTTAGACAAAAGGTTAGGTTTTAAAGTTTTTAACTAAAAAATATTTTATAGTGTTTAACTGCAAAATATGCATTGTAACACTAGAGCAAAACATCAACACACTTCTAAGAATTTGAATTTGTTAAAAAACAAAAGAACCAAAGCCTATAATGTAATAATTGCCAAAAATATTTTCATATAATCTGAACACTGATACCATTATATTTATATATCAATTTCATGTGCGTTTACATTCTTTTATTTTTTTAATGTTAGTAATTATCAATAATATATTTATATAACCTGAGCACTGACACTATTATAATTATATATAATTTCAAAACCAATGATTCGACTAGTGAACCACAATAGCCAACCTAGTGATCTATTACACCAGCTGGTTCAATGACTACTTTAGTTTTAATAACAATCTTCCAGATACTATATAATCTAATTTCTTGCTCTACAATTTGGGATTATTTACTACAAAATGTACATATTTACATGTCCTAGCACCATGGTAGCAGAGTTAGATTGTTACCCTAAACAAAAGTGATTAGCCATGGTAATATAATGAACATGGTAAATTGAATAGGGCAGGGTAGTTAGAGTAATTTGAAAATAAGCTCATTTGAAATATACAAGTAATAAACTATCTCAGGACAAAAGTTGCTCTACATGTTGTTCAGTTGCTCGTGAAAAATTGAATAATTCAGATAATTATAGGCAAAAAGTTCCTAAACCTTCTCTATTAATGGGGTTCTAAAATTATCAACACTAGTGGAGTTCAAACCAACGATCCACATCATGTAAATTCCACCAAATTGGTTTCACCAATAAATTAAAGCCTATGTCATCTATTAAATTGTATTTCTAATAGTATTTCTAATTGTATTAAAGCCTATGTCATCTATTAATAGTATTTCTTCATTTATTTCCTAAATAGTGCATAATAATCAAATTTAAATTGTCGATGTTATCTACTATTAATTTTCTTTTTCGTCATATTTTTCCTTATTCGACCAACCACCAATTGATTTGTTAGCCTAACTTTTTATCGATTAATTTACCCAATCAAAATGAACCAAGAAAACAAGGAAAACAAAATTGATATATAATAAGAGAAAAAAGAAATCCATCAATAACCAAACAAACATCTAAATATATATATTTTCTTAATTTTGAAATTAAAAAACAAAACCCTTCTTACAAAACAATCATTAAGAAAATATTTTTTTCATTTTTGGAACCTATTTAAATTTTAATAGGATTATATTATATTAATTAGCAATCATTATAATAATTATTCTTTTTATAAAAGTTAGTAATTAATTACATTTATTGAGGACTTATTAAAATCTATATTCCATACATTAATCAAGGGTTAAAAATAAAAAAAATAAAAAATAAAGGAACGATGCACATTATATTTTTAGATAAAATATATTTATTACACATTTTTTAATTTTTAAAAACTTTTCATAATTGGTAATAAACATTTAAGAAACAAATATATCATCACAAATCAACAATATTTAGATAGTAAAATAATGTTCAATAAAGTGTAGTAGACATCATTTTTTTTAAGACAAAAAATATTTATTATATTTTTTTAATTTAATAACATTTTTATCGATAAATGATAAATCCATTGCGTTCTACAACATCTTAGAGTCCAAAAAATGTGTGTTGTTTTAAACACATATTATTTGAAAATGTGTATTAATTATATCTTAATTATTGGGGTTAACATGCTAAAAAAACTAAAAAAATAATTGTATTATATATGTGTAAATAAAAAAAATAATTATATCTTATTTTATTGTGCCTTAAAGATTATAGATTAAAGTTATTAAATAACTTCTCCGGTGATTGTGATTTTCTTAAGATAGCGTTTGTTAAAATAAGCAAGATAAGGAAGTATCAAGATAAGGTTGTAATGCTTTCTAGATCAAGATATGAAATGATCAAGATAAGATTGAAAAACATTCAAAGATTACAATTAAATTTTTAATTAAAATTTTTGAAATCTATTGAGAATTGTACGTTTTCTTTATATATGTTTGTTAAATGCATGTAACAAGCACTAAGATAAGGGTTTTTTTTTTTTTTATCAAAATATCTCTATTACTAAATTTATTCAAAACTGTATGTTAACATCAACAACAAATTTATGATTAAAATTGTGTTTTATGATTAATGTGAATTGTCAGAAAAATAAAAATAATATTTATTTTCTAAATCCATGTTTAAAAATAGATTTAAAAAGAGTTAAAAAGTATAGATAATTATTGGTGTAATTCCACTTAGAAAATAAAAAATGATGAAAATATAAAATAAAAAAAAAAGACCAATGAAAGGAAGATGGAAGAAAAAGAAAAAAAAGAAGAAGATCAAAAGAAGATCGATGAAGTTAAAGATATCGAAGAAAGATCAAAGAAATACCAGTGGATGGATGAATAGGAAGTCAAGGGGGAAGGCCGACGATCGCTGGATGTTGAAACCAAGGACAAAAGGAGATCAATGATGGCTGGACGGTTCAGTGGCAATAAAGAAGATGAAAGACTAGGAAGATCAGTGGGCGGACAGACGTTGGGAGAATATGAACAATAACAGTCAAGGAAGATGATGAACAATGAAAAGAATTAGACAAGTGTTTTTATACAAAGGTATATGAATAATTTAAACTTATCTATAAAATATCAGATAAAATTATCTAGAAGGGCTATATAAATTTATCTAAAAAAAATTATATAAGAGATGATGTGAGAGTTTTTATGGAGAATGGAGTTTTTATGGAGAATGTCAGATAATTTTAACAAATACTTTGAAAATGATAAATATTTATAATATTTTTTATATTTAACATTTTTCTTATATCTAGATTAACAAACACCACCTAAATAAATTATATAAATGATAGTTTGAAAACTTAGGGGTTGAACACTAAAAGTGGATGGGGTGCTCATGTCATAAGAAAGAAAAAGAACAGATATTGAGGAGGGCGTTTTGTATTTTTCGAAAGATGAAGGGTCGAACAGAAAAAAAAGAAAGCTGAAGGATCTTCAATTTGGGCACCTATGTTAGGAATATTTGTCTATTTATTGCGCAACGATGGCGAGTCACTCCTTCGAGTCTCCATGGGAGAGACAGCCGGCAGCAGTGTATAGTGACGGCAAGTGAGCGTGATCGTGCGAGCAAGCTTTCGTCGTCACGGTTGCGTTTAATCTCTAGAATCCTCGTTGATTTCTCAACAACCCTAGCCGGGAGTCGTGTTTAGCAGCGACCTAGTTTCCGTTCTTGCTGCTTCAATCAAATAGGAGTGTGAATTTGATTGTCGGTTCATAAAACCCTAGCAAGAAGCGAATCGCGGTTCGGAGTTGTCCATCATTGTCAGCCAAGCGTCGAGGCCGACGCAACAACCATGAGTCCAATTCAGTATTTCGAGCAGCACTCTCGCCGTCTTATCGAACCCGACCTCCGTAAGGGACTCGTAGCTCTCTATCTGTTTTTTTTTTTTAATCTTTGCAGATATGTGTTTTTGAGGGATGAACTGGTGATGGTTGCGTGTTTTTAATTTTTTGTCAATTGGATGCAGCAATCCAAGGGAGGCTTCAAATGGTAATGGAGGTCCGCGACACTCTGGAGATTACTCACACAGGGAAGTACTTGAATTTCCTGAAATGTTACTTCCGGGCGTTCTCTGCGATCTTGTATCAGATAACGAAGCCACAATTCGTTGACAACCCGGAGCACAAGCTCCGGAACATTGTTGTGGAGGTACTCAATCACCTGCCCCACAGCGAGGTGCTTCGGCCCTTTGTTCAGGAGCTCCTCTCCTCAAGGTCGCAATGCACGTGCTCACCACTGATAATGAGGAAAATGGCTTAATTTGCATCCGTATAAGATTCGACCTCCTTAGGAACTTCAGGCCCACCTTGGAAAACGAAGTTCAGCCCTTCCTTGATTTCGTCTGTAAAATCTACCAGAACTTTAGATTGACCGTCAGCCATTTCTTCGAGAATGGAGGTGCGGCCGCAGCAGCAGCTGCAGCTTCGGCATCGTCATCTGGGTCGTTGGTGTCTGCATCTACGCCTTTATCATTCACATTTGGTTCAATGGGCGAAGAAGATTCTAAGCTGATGGACGTCTCAGAGCAAGTTGTTCCTCCTACTGGATATGCTGGGGCTGGGCAACTTAATCCTAGTACACGGTTCTTCAAGATTGTGACAGAGACTCCATTAGTGGTCATGTTTCTGTTTCAGTTGTATGGCAGGCTTGTTCAGACTAACATTCCTCAGTTGCTGCCTTTGATGGTCACGGCTATATCTGTTCCGGGTCCGGAAAAGGTTCCGCCTCATTTGAAAAGTCATTTCATTGAGCTAAAGGGTGCACAAGTTAAGGTTAGATTCGCCATTCGTTCTAACTTTTCCTATACTATTACATGGATGGCACCAAAACGTTATCTATACGTTTGACCTCTACTTAGTCTAACACGACTAATCTGTGAATTATTCTCAGTTAGTGCGCTACGGCAACTGATGGGTTTTCAGCTTACTTATGTATGCTACTTCCATTAATGTTGTATTGAACTTATGGAGGTGATACCGTTTTAACTGAAAACCAGTTGATTTAATTTGATGGGAACTATATTTTGTAGCATATTTCACCTGCGTGTTAAATGAAAGTTAAGGAGGTGAGCATAAGTTCCTAAAAGCCCATGGGAAATAACAAAAAAAATCTTTGGAGTCTTATTTTTGTCGTTTATTTGTAGATTCTTTGTGTGTTTTTTTCCTGCTCTGTAGCAATTGAATGAATATGAGAAACATATTATTGTAAAAAAGAACCTTTATGTATCAAGCCTTAATGGATCGATTACATGAATTCTAGCTCACTGATAAGAGTGTCTCGCTAAATTTTTCTCGGTATTCCTCAACCGTTTTGGCTAAAGACATGTGCCATTCCATCAATTATCTTTGTAGGAGCCTTTATCAGTATTCTTCTCACATAACAACATATCAAGCTTTAATCCCACTAATGCTTGGTTGACTACATGAATTCTAGCTTGGTAGTCATTTCTATCTATAGCCTTTTCTTCTTTAAGGCTCTTATAACTTGTATAATATCTAAGAGTCGTTCAACCAAGTTTTGTTTGGTCTTCCTCTACCTCTTTTGCAAAAGAAGCAAGGAAGGAAATAATTGGTGCAACAATTAAATTTTTTTTAGTTAGTTCTTAATTTTTCTAACACAAGGGAAAAGGGGAGAGAGCTAAATCTTTGTTCCTCTCCCTCTCTCTCTCTCATCCACACACGCGTGCTTGCACACGCATAATGTGTGCACGATTTATTTTGCATGCATTTATCTTGTGACGTACATGTTGATGATTGAAGTAGTTGAATTTTGGGAAAAAAGGAAAGAGAACTATATCTCTCTGCTTCTCTCTCTCTCACACACATACATTTTATTTGCATGTATTTCTCTTGTGAGGTATGTGTTGATAACTGAAATAGTTGGATTTTTATTTATTATTCAACTTAATTTTTTTAATATATGAGAATGCAATAATGCTTGCCCACTTGTGTGTCATTAGTTAGTGCAAACATTTAAAGGTGAGTTGACCTATAGTAGGTTTCTTTGGCAGTTTTGCACATTTCAACAAAACTTGAGCTTAAGAAAAACTAGTTTATCTTTAAGAACAATCAACCTGAAGTTATTTTAGTTTTCTGAATGGTATACAACTTTTTACTTCCATAACATTATATGGAAAACAATATTTAATCTAAATATGGCGTCTAGTTTTCCAAATAATTATTTATATTGGGTGTCAACTTATTTCATTATTGATCTTGAAATAATCAAAATTAAAAATTTTCCTGTAAAAATATTACAAAGTGTACTACTGAATTTAGTTTTTTACATAAGTTTTCTGATATGGTTATAGATGAAATGAATTTTTGTATGTTGAATCGTGTTTAATCTCTAAATTGTATTGAATTATTATTTTTTTCAATATTTTTTGTAGGTTGCTATTTATTTTATATAGAGATAGCTTACAAAACATTTATGATTGGAAGACTAGAATACATGTAACCAACTCCACATAGTGGGATAAAGACTTGATATTTTGTTATAGCTAATAAAACATTTAAAATATTAAGTCTTGGTGTATGACTGCCTTCTCAGTATCCTATTCTCCCAAATCACTGTATCAGTTGGTTTTTTCATATTTATATGTATACTCATGGTTTTTATATGGCTGCTAATAATGCCACCAATCATGAATGTGCTGTTTCATGACAGTGCATAATCTAATGCTGGCCTTTATACCCTAATGTTATTCAATGGTAGTGTAACCAACTCATCTTGTGGGATGGGAATTGTTTGGAAGTTATAAAGAAAATCTAGAAGGGGCTAAAGACCTCTAGTTCTCTCTCATGGCTATGTTTTTCTTCAATTTTGCATTCCTTTATCCTCTCTTTTTATAATTAAGAGTATTTGATGTTTGATCAATGCCAAAGTTTAATGATTACACCCTAGAAAATGAAATCTCAGTTTTAAATATTTCTGTTGCTTTCATAAACTTAACTATCCTGACATCTAGCAATGTGGATATGCAAGCTCTTGAGCAGTTCTTACTGATAGGATGTGGACAGACATGGATGCTAGGGTCTATTGAGCAGTTCTTTTTGACTTTCGGAAGTTATTACAAAATCAGTTGCACAATGATAGTGTATGACTTTAGCATTGACATTGATCAGATAGTCAGGGTAAACATATTTTAATCAAATATATTTTTGTAGTTGTCTATTGTCCAAGAATACTGTAAATGATTTGGCACAAGGAATTACTATAGCAAATGTCACTACAAAAAATGCAGTGGGGAGCTGCTGATTTGTTAGGAGTTATAAGAAAAAAATGAAATTCATTAAGGCACTGAAGTCCTAGTTGCACCACATTTGGTTTGTGTATTTCTTTTTGTCTTTTCTTGTTTTGGCTGTTTGTTTTTTTTCCTTTTCTAATTTTTTTTTTTAAATGGCTTTGTCTCATTTGACTGTAGTCCGTTGATTTCTGTTTTTGAGGAAAAGATAATATTTGGAATAATGAGAAATTGGTAATTGATAAATGAATAGCTTGAAATTGCGAAAGGGATAGAGGGAGAGGAAGAAAGATGGTGAAAGTGAGAAGAGAAGTAGAGGAGTCTGTTAAAAGTATTTGCAATCGTTGGACTGAGGAAGCAATATGACTGCTATTTAACATAATATTTTTGGATTCTGCTGTGGAAATTATCAAGCATGACATGAAAACTATGTACCTAAAATGAGCACAAGTTTATGCTAAATGAAGTTTGGGTCTTTAATCTTTTTAAGCAGCAACTCTTACCTGATACTAATTCTTTTCTGTTACTGCAGACCGTTTCTTTCTTAACTTACCTCTTGAAGAGTTTTTCTGGTTATATCAAGCAACATGAAGAGTTTTTCTGGTTATATCAAGCAACATGAAGAGAGTATTTGTAAAAGCATTGTCAACCTCCTTGTTACTTGTTCTGACTCTGTTTCCACCTGGAAGGTGATAATTTGATCATTTTCCTTTGTTCTTGTCCCTTCCCCTTCATGCTGCTTACTTTTGTCTCTAAATTTATACATGTTTGGTTCAGGAAGCATGTTCTTGGGACAGATTTTAAGAGAGGCTTATTCCCTTTGATTGACACACTCTTGGAAGACAACATCCACAATCAATTGAAGTAACAATATTATCTGCACTTTGCACCTTTCTTGTTTGTTCCTTACATTTTATATTATGCTCATACCCATTTATTTATAATGTACAGTTTGTAAGACAATACAATCATGCCAGCAACTTCCCTTCTTCTCACTGTGTATTGGTTAACAAAATTGGAATTTGTGTTTGTTTCATTCTCTTTGTACTTTTTTACTACTTTTCATTGTTTGAAAAGAAAAGTTATATGAATCCCTTTGCATCCGTTTTTGCTATTTTCTACTTTCTGTTGTTGAAGTGCTATTTTGGCTACGATGAGAGATATTTTTGGGTAAATTGCCCCTAGACTCCCCTGTGGTTTTGGTCATTTACATGGAGACATCTTGTGGTTTAAAAATGTCTGTAAAAGTCCTTGTGGTTTGCTTTTTCTGCAGATTCCCCTCCATTAGTTTGCCCTCAAACAGTGTTAGTTAAACCTAAGTTCTGTTAGATTTAACCAAGCTCGTGTTAAGAATAAGAGAGTGGGAGGGGGAGGAAGAAGAATGAGATGGAAGGCAGACTTGTAATGGAGATGCAAGTCTGCCCCAAACCCAGTTGAGGGCTTTCTGCCCCAAACTGATGAAACACAAAGAGTGAAGAGGGAATTATCGACAATGGAAGCGTGAGTAATTTCTTTTTTAATACCATTGCATATTTTGGAAACTATGCTGCTAATGATTTTTTTAAAACTCTTATTCTAATCCTTATATGCATAATATGAAAATTATTTATATATATGTACTGTGTAAACACTTCTCTACTTCCGTGCCATATATATACATACACACACACATATATATATATATCATATATGTACATAATCATACTAATTTTCTTGACTCAGCAGTTTGTTAACAAAACATAGGCAGCAAGTAGCATTCCTATGTATATATATTTCTTACTTTCAATTGTTCCAATTGCAACAAATGCAGCAACTGACCCTTCACCATGCAAGATCATCAGTATCCATGATGAACCAGTGAGATTTCCATTAATGTAGATCTTCCTACATGCAGGAGAGTAGAATCTCAGCTTGTGCTACACATCAAAGGCCTCTAACTGCTTGTGTCTCCTTGTTTCAGCAACATCATGGCAGTTCCTTTGTGCATTTCCCCTGTTTTTATGCAGCGGTGTATATGCATGCACGCAACACAGCAACTCTCTCCCTCTCTCTTTTCCACCCCTGCTATGTGGTTTCCTCCTCTTTTCTCTTTGGTTCTTTCCTTACCACACAGCTGAATATATATACACACATGTAGGAAACCAAACCAAAACAGGGAGTTATTCTTGGATGCCACGCAGAAATTTTCTGCCCCCCTCACTCCATTTCCCTTTGCCATATAGTGGAGATACCAGCACAGCTTAGGGACATACACAGAATCAGTTCGTGTATGAAAGAATTGCTTCATGCCTGAGGCTGCGTGTACATTTATTGTCTTGACAACCCTTTCATCAGCTACCAAACGTCTCTCTCTCTCATTAGGCTGCGTCAATTCTATAGGAAATTAGTTAAGAGCCCCATTTTCTCCTCAACTGTTTGCCATGCATCAGCCTCTGGAACAATTGGATTGTTAGGATTTTTTTTTTTTCCAATTATGTGTATCAAATGCATGTGTGTGTCCAAGTGTAGTATATCTTAGGATATAGGATATATATACAAAACTGTGTATGGGTACATGGGCATATTGCGAATATTAGAACATGATCCGTAGCATATGACATTAAGATAAATATGTTATTGCTTAGGAATATACTTGAATTTAAATGAAATATAGATGAAGAGTGTGATTTTTATTTGCTATTTATGTGAAAGGGGATGTTCCTTTTTTTACTATCAAATGCGAGTTTCTTCTTCTGCAAACATAATTTAAAAATGAGAGATTTAATTGTGTACGCTATGTACATGCTTGGCACATATATCCCATATTTTTACCTACCCTTGTCAGGAGGGAGTAAAAGAGTTAATGTAACAATGCTCTATGTGCATTTGGTCTTCGATAATGGCCTTGAATATTTTTATGTACTTTAAATATTGAGAAAAAAGGGGAAGGAAAAGACTAAAATAACAAAATTATAGAGGGGAGACCATGCCTTTTATTTTAATAATTCACTCTTTTGTTTTGAAATATGAAATCAATTCTCCATTGTCCAAATATGTAGCCTATGAAATGGGTTATTGATCATCAATTCTCCCTGTCTTCTTCTTTTTCAGGGTTCTTGTGGGAACTGGCCGAGCATGTTTTGAGACATTGAGGCCATTGGCTTATAGTCTACTGGCAGAGATTGTTTATCATGTTAGAGGAGAACTCTCCTTGTCACAGGTATTGTTGATCTTATTCTGATGTAAAAATATGCCATGTAAATTTCTCTTTACTTGTGATTGTTTTGTAGAAGTTAATTGCAGAAGGCATTCAACTTCCATTGTTACCTCTTTTTTGTGCTCAACACTTTCTTTTAAGATAATGGCAACATGGGGAAAGTCACGACATTGTACAGCTCCATAGCCAGAGCAATGCTTGTGTCTGTTTGAGATGATGATGTTTCAATCATCCATGAAAGATATTTTAATGGCATTAACTGTTTCAGGTAGTTATTATATAAGGATTTGAGTAGTCAATTGTAGAGTTAACACTAGAGATACTGAAATATCTCCACTGTTAAAAGACTCTGGAGCAGTACTTCCTAAATCATAAGTCAACTTCTTGCAGTCCTGGCCTGAAAGCGCACCGATTGCTTGGTATCCTGTCTGTACAGTGCCC
Organism: Diospyros kaki; assembly: GCA_036245055.1. Lineage (NCBI taxonomy): Eukaryota > Viridiplantae > Streptophyta > Magnoliopsida > Ericales > Ebenaceae > Diospyros > Diospyros kaki. The sequence continues at coordinate 42,621,703 of BSEG01000016.1, forward strand.
AAAATGGCTGGAAAAAGTAACCAAATATAAAGGAAGGTGAGCTAGGGTTGGCTGTCCGTGAAACTTATAGCCAGTGGGTCTCATGTGCTGGCAGACTTGCTGTATGTGAGGTTTTGTGGGAGAGAAGCAGGGTGTGGCTTAATTGGCTGCACATAAACCTCCAAGGGGTTTCTTTAGTCCAGACAGCTGCTCCTTGTACTCTCTGTTTGTTCGCAGCAAATGTACATGATCACAATGGCATGATTCCAAAATGCGCCCTTTCCGTACAATATTTGTTATTATTATTAATTTTTTTAAATCTTAAACAGTACATTTTGAGTCTTCGGAGTCAAGTTTGACAATAGGTGTTGCTTTTTTGCTAATCTTTCACCTGACAATAAATCAATTTGAGAGTGATTGGATTGAATGGGATTCGATGGATTAAATTCAGGTAAGAGCCATCATTTAATAATTAAAATGAAATAGAAACAGAGTTATAAATTAATTATATTTATTGTTAATTTTAAATAAAATTATTATTAATTATTTTTTATATATGAGCAAACAGTTATTAATGTTTTGGATAAAATTATTTTAAATTATTAAATTTTATGAAAATATTATAATTTTTTTCTGATATAAATAAATTTATTATTAATTGTATGTATATCCATGCAAGATTTTTTTTTTTTTTGACATAGCATTACTCGTGAAAGTGTACCTCATTTATATTTATTATTATAAAGTATTAACCATTCATTGGAGCAGGCAATGCTTTGCATACTGGCTTCCCTCACATAAAAGATGACTGTTAATCTTAATGCCATGTTTTGTAACAGTTATATGATTTTAGGTTAATTATTAAATAAATATTTTTTAATTATTTTTTTAATTTTAATTTTACAATCATCTTTTATTTTTATCAAAATTTATTACAATTGCTTTAAGTTAATAACATTGTGAAATTTAGAAAATTATTTTTCTTAATAAAATTGCATGGGTGGGGCCTAATTAATTTTTTCTTACTCAAATCACAACCTAGGTTTCCTTTATTTTCTTCAATAACCTCCTAATGCCTTGCATTCACATCAATCTGACACACTAATTTGCCTTCCTCTAAACCAAGCGTGGGCTCGCCTGACAGCTATGCATATAATCATGTCTTCCATTAATTTCAAGATTTTTACACAACCCACCCAAAGTTGAAAAATATGCAGGCTAGGCTGGGCCAGACTGTCTCTCATTTGACCCACGAGGGAGGCGAGCCGGGTTGAGCAATAGAAAATGGGGCCCAACACAGTTTTATGGCCCTTAATAGATGAGCTAAGGTTGGCCAAGCCACAAGCCACAAAGTACTAAGTCGGTATGATCTATTTACTACAATACTGAATTGGGTTGAGAGGCAGGCCAGCATACGAGCTACCCGGCACATTTGCCAACCCTACACTCACCAGATCATACGTCCTTTTCATATAATATTTGTTATTATTAATTTTTTTTAAATCTTAAGTAGTGTATTCTAAGTTATCGAAGTCAAAGTTCGGACGACAAGTGTTTCTTTTTTCATGGATCTTTTCACAGATGATAAATCAATTTGAAAGTGGTTTGATTAAATGGGATTGGATGGATTAAATTCAAGTAAGTGTCAGTTAATAATTAAAATGAAATAAAAAAAGTTATAAATTATTATATTTATTATTAATTTTAAATAAAATTATTATTAATTCTTTTTTATATATGAGCAAACTATTATTAATTTTTTGGATAACATTATTTTAAATTATTATTAATTATATATATATATATATTCGCGAGAGATTTTTTGTGGACATAATATTGCTCGTGAAAGTGGGCTTTGCAAGCTGACCTCTCTCACAATCTTAAATCTTAATGTCACGTTTTCATAATAGTTATGGGATTTTAGGTTAATTATTAAATAAATAATCATTTTTATTTTTATCAAAATTTATTACAATTACTTTAAGTCAATAACATTGCAAAATTTAGAAAATTGTTTTTTCTTAATAACATTGCATTTCTACTTTTGACTAAAGAAATATATAAATATTAAAAATATTGTTAGATAATTTAGTCAAATGCAAAATTATATTTAAAGTATTTTTTTAAAAAATAAATATTTCATAGCAACATCACATCATTCTTCAAGTGCCTTAGCCAAAGTTAGTGGCTTCCAGTTGTAATGCAATAATTCACGTTACAACATTAATCTTTCATAGTCAAATTTATATGTTTTTCTTAATTTTTGAATATTTTTTATTATTATTTATGATATTTAAATTAAAAATATTAATAGTTTCTGCTTCAAATCAATGCCTTCAATTGCTACTCCCTCTTTTTTTAAATATTAATTTTAATTAATTTATAATATTAAAATTAATATTATAAATTAATCAAAAATATTTTCTTAAAAGACCCGCGCAAGGCCCTTTCCCATTACCAATTAATTCTTTCTTACTCAAATATCATGGCCTAGATTTTCTTTATATTTTCTTCGATAACCTCCACGTGCCTTGCATTCGTTCATATCTGGCAAGCACACTAATTTGTCTTCCTTCAATCAAACCAAGCGTCTGACAACCCATGCCATGCGTTAGAGATGGCAAAATGAGCTCGGCCTGACATTGGGCTAGGACTAGCATTTTGATGGCCTATTTAAGACCGGATCAATTTGGCCCGGCCCGCTTGGCCCGGCGGGCCAAATGGGTAGCGGGCCGGGCTGGCCCGCTTCGCCCGCCAATCGACCACACAACCCCCCCTCAGCCTCACCTCTCGCCCTCGCCCTCTGTCGCTGTAACGCCCCACTTTTCTCAAGCGTGCGTTAATTCGAGATTTCGGGGAAATTTAAATCAAACACCACATAAATTCCTCGATAGCCATACTTTCATCATTTCCCGACAATCTCGATCGTACCTTCTTAGTATAACAACATTCAATAAATAGACTAAGACAGGCATCGTCAATCATATCAGCGGAAGCAAGATCGTAACCTCAAATATATACATATAATTGACAAATCTTTTACAATAACTGAATCGATGTTTCACATGAAAATATATTACATGATCTCTGAACATTGTAATCATAGACAGGACCTACGAAAACCAAACGTAACTGCTATATTCTGATGGCATTCTTCCTTTGACGTCACAGCTTTCACCTGGAACGTTTGAATATTCCAGGGACATAGTCCAAATTAGATGCTGAATCATCTAAGTGAGAGTTCAAAAACGTTTTCATGAATGTATGCTGAAATCATGTACACAAAATCGATAAATCTCAACATGCACCAGCCTAAGAGAATCCCACACAGCATTTAACCCTAACCGGGGAAAATGCAATCTCTCTAAAGGCGACACGACCAAATCGACCCATTGGCAAACCGATCCTGCTTAAGAGGGACAACCTCGACACATGAACCCAGGAATCACCCCACTGTCATTGTCAGGCTTTACGCTCCCACTCAAAAGCATTCCAAAACACAACCCTAGCCCCAAGAGTGTCATGTCAGCACTATCCCCGGAATCGACGTCACCTCGGCATTAATGCTACTGCTCAAAGGATCCTGGGGTGGTGTCCACTCGCAGCCCCGCCACTTGAGCCATCAACCGGGGTGGTGTCCACTCGCAGCCCCGCCACTTGGGTCCCGTAGGGTGAAGTCCGTCTCAGCCCCGTCCCAAGTGGTTACCAAGCATTAATCCAGGTACGCATCCCGAGTGCTGCCACTCTGGGCCACGTCACAGGTCAACAACCCACATACCACATGAACGACACAAAACAAGCCAATGGTCGAAAAATCATAACATGCATCACATAAATCGTAACATGCATCACTTAAAATCAACATTTAAAATCAACGTTTAATGCACGTGTAAACAATCATTTAGACAACTCATCACAAAACCTAAGCCATGGGGATGAAAACCATTCTCATGCTGTTTGAAATCTTTTCGGGAAGAACCACTCACCTTGGAATTCAACTTCCTTGAAGAGCGCGAGTTGCCTCGATTTGTGTGCCTGCCTCGATCTGCGTGACTCGCCTCGATTCACGCGCCGATGCTCTTATACCTCAACCTCGAGCTTCTACGATACCCTAGTCATCACGTTGTTCAAAATTATATCAATATCAATTTTCATAATTTCTTCCTATTTTCTCTATATTTCTCCTCAAAAATTCTAATAAATACCTACTCAAGATTTTTCCTTGATTTCTCTTCACAGTAATTCATAAATAATTAATTCCTATCTCCCAAAATTTTATAAGGATTTTCTAATTCCTTTTCCTATTTTTCATAAGCCTTATTCCCTTTGAAAATTACAAAATGACTATTTCCTCCAACATTTTTCCAAATTTTATTGCACCATAATTCATAAAATAATTTTCTAAAAATAATAAAAAAAAATTCAAAATTACCTGACGTCTCACGCGCCCTCACGCGCGGCGCGTGGATGGCTTGGCTTGAACTGGCGCGTGCCAGTCACGCGCCAGTCGTCTTCAACCTCTAGCCGCCGCCGGCGACTGCTCCGATGGCCGCAATTCGGGTGCCGCCTGAAAGCCCATGAAGAGTCGATCGCGATGCCACCGATCTCCGGCCGAAAGGACGACGGAAAAGCCTCCAAAAGGCCGTTTACAGGCGGCGGTAGGCGGACCGCCTCAAGCCCTCGGCCAAGCTCGATCTACCCCCAAAACTTCTCCAAAATGCCTCAAACCGATCCCAAAATGATCCTTACCTCTTGGAGACCAAAAGCCCTCTATCTAATCTCTAAAACTCATTCGAAAACGAGCTCGATTTGTGCTTCTAAGATCGGCCGAACCCCTCGGTATTTATAGCCCAAAAACGACCCCACGTGGCCGATTTTCCGGCCATTTCTTTCCCCTCACGCCACCAGGACACCCTAGGCTACTCCCTTGACAAGACTTGACGGCCAAATGGCCGGATTTTCCGGCCAAAGCTTGCGGCCAGATCTGCCCAAATCTGCCATGTCTGTGCAATTTTCTGAAAATTGCACTTTAGCCCCCTGAAATTTTCCTTTTGCATTTTGGCCCTTTTTCTCAAGCCCCTGATCTTTCTAACACTATCTCCAAGACCCTCAAGATTAGTACTCCTCATTTCTCCCCTGAAACTTTCAAAAAATTGCCGTTTAGACCTCCCTCGGGCATTTTTAGATAATTACACTTTGGCCCGACTAATTTATTTGACCTCAAATCCACTCGATTCAACCTGAAACCACTTAAGGGTTGTTCTACATATCGAACACTATCCCATGACACTCTCTGTTGACTTTTCGGATGTCGTTTACAGCAATTCGGTAATACGACCTAATTGGCAGCTGTATTTTCGCTGTACCGAAAACTGTTCCCGATCTTCTTTCTTTCATCACTAAAAATTATAATTTTAATTGCTCGTCGATACTGTACCATTTTCTTGGGAGATCTAGGGTCCGGGGTACTCCCTCTGGCTAATTCGGTCGTCTAAAGCTGGTGTTAGTGTGCCCTATAGTCTTATTTTTCTCAAATTTCCAATTTTGCCCTTTACCAAATATCATTTTATCCTCAAAATTGTCCTCGGGTGTTACATCCTCCCCCCCTTAAAGAAATTTCGTCCTCGAAATTTGGTTCGTGATATTTGCTAATGACTTCCAATTGAAACGTTCTAGGTACCACTCATTATCCTTAGCGATTTTTCCTAACTTATACATCCATGTGGTCCGAACTTACCAGACACGTCTTTTATTTTCCAGAATATCCCGTTGTAGCTTTGAACAGGTAGTTACACGATTCCCAAAATGATTTCTAACACTTATTATTATTTCCAATTGTGTCCTCAAAATACATTTCATTGACTCCTAACCGATTCTAATGCTGATGCTTATGCCATGATGACACAGAAATTGATAACATTGAATTAACTTGGCATACCTTTGGTCATTGTCGGATGGGTTTCTTCATCATCTCTTGCTAAGCCAGGGTAGACCTCTTCATTTTCTCTCGTTAGGCAAAAGACTCGTCCGGTACGAGGTCCTGGCGTCATGTTTATCTTCCCGGGTTGATCCATCTTCTGTCTTTTCGGGCATTCATTGGCGTAGTGACCGGGTTGATTGCACGAGTAGCATGTGATCCCCGTCCGATTCCCAGTTGGAGGTACTTCTTTCTTCTTAGGGCAGTCCTTTTCCTTGTGTCCTTTTTCGCCGCATGAAAAACACGTGATGTGCCCTTGAGAACAATTTCTTCCTGGGTGTTCTTTATTGCATCGGGGACACGGCTTGCTATCTTTGAAATTTTTTCCTCCTGACTTATGCTCTGTGCCTTTCGAATCTCTTTTCTTTTCATCGGATCTTATCAGTCCTACACGCAATAGGTTCATCTCGGTGGTCAGAGCTCTGTCCAGCGCCTTGTTGTAAGTGTTGATCGTACACGAGCTGAGGGCTTGTTGTAGATCCACTTTTAATCCACTCACAAATTTCTGCGCCTTCTGCCTTTCGTCAGTTTCGTACATAGGCACGTATCTGATCAGTTGGGTGAACTTGACATCGTATTGGGTTACTGACATTTCGTCAGTTTGCTTTAAGTTCATGAATTCCCAAGTTCTTTCTTCTTTCCAGCTTTGGGGGAAGTACTTAGCATTGAAAACTTCTTTGAATGCTTCCCAAGTTATTGGCTGAGCTTGTCCCGGTCTTAGATTCTGTGCTGTCTGCCCGGGCGTCCTTTGTAGGGCTCGTTGAGCTGATTGCCACCATCTTGCAGCCTCTGCCTCGAGCATGAATGTAGCGCAGTTAACCTTCTCTTCGTCACTGCACTGCAGATGTTGGAGCAGCTTCTCAGTTTGCTCTATCCAGTACTTAGCTGCACTAGGGTCATCTCCCGCTTTTCCTCTGAACACCGGGGGTCTTTGCCGGCGATACTGATCCAGCATATGGGGGGTGCGTCTTGGCGCCTCGTTCCTCGTTACATGGGTTAGCACGCCCTCTAAGATCCGCTCTATTCGATCAAGTCTATTCTCGTTAGGACCTGATTGCTCTTCTTGTCGTCTACTACTCGCGGCACGATTCGTCGAGCGACTACGATGATTACTCGTAGCGGAATTCGCAGAGCGACTATGGCGACTGCTTGTGGCGCGACTCACTGAGCGACCACGATGACTGCTGCTACCATTTTACTCATTTCTCTCATTGAGATCCAAGATTCTTCGAGCCCTCTCCATCTGAAAAAGGCAAACATCAATACTTAAACCTTAATAATTACCAAACCATTCTAATACTCGAACCTTAATGATTCCTAACTTGATCAAACTAATCATCACTGACTCCGTTATTCTTAATTTCCACTAGTACCCCTGAGTCTCCAATCGGGGTTTTTGCTAGTTCGCTCTGATACCAAATGTAACGCCCCACTTTTCCCAAGCGTGCGTTAATTCGAGATTTCGGGGAAATTTAAATCAAACACCACATAAATTCCTCGATAGCCATACTTTCATCATTTCCCGACAATCTCGATCGTACCTTCTTAGTATAACAACATTCAATAAATAGACTAAGACAGGCATCGTCAATCATATCAGCGGAAGCAAGATCGTAACCTCAAATATATACATATAATTGACAAATCTTTTACAATAACTGAATCGATGTTTCACATGAAAATATATTACATGATCTCTGAACATTGTAATCATAGACAGGACCTACGAAAACCAAACGTAACTGCTATATTCTGATGGCATTCTTCCTTTGACGTCACAGCTTTCACCTGGAACGTTTGAATATTCCAGGGACATAGTCCAAATTAGATGCTGAATCATCTAAGTGAGAGTTCAAAAACGTTTTCATGAATGTATGCTGAAATCATGTACACAAAATCGATAAATCTCAACATGCACCAGCCTAAGAGAATCCCACACAGCATTTAACCCTAACCGGGGAAAATGCAATCTCTCTAAAGGCGACACGACCAAATCGACCCATTGGCAAACCGATCCTGCTTAAGAGGGACAACCTCGACACATGAACCCAGGAATCACCCCACTGTCATTGTCAGGCTTTACGCTCCCACTCAAAAGCATTCCAAAACACAACCCTAGCCCCAAGAGTGTCATGTCAGCACTATCCCCGGAATCGACGTCACCTCGGCATTAATGCTACTGCTCAAAGGATCCTGGGGTGGTGTCCACTCGCAGCCCCGCCACTTGAGCCATCAACTGGGGTGGTGTCCACTCGCAGCCCCGCCACTTGGGTCCCGTAGGGTGAAGTCCGTCTCAGCCCCGTCCCAAGTGGTTACCAAGCATTAATCCAGGTACGCATCCCGAGTGCTGCCACTCTGGGCCACGTCACAGGTCAACAACCCACATACCACATGAACGACACAAAACAAGCCAATGGTCGAAAAATCATAACATGCATCACATAAATCGTAACATGCATCACTTAAAATCAACATTTAAAATCAACGTTTAATGCACGTGTAAACAATCATTTAGACAACTCATCACAAAACCTAAGCCATGGGGATGAAAACCATTCTCATGCTGTTTGAAATCTTTTCGGGAAGAACCACTCACCTTGGAATTCAACTTCCTTGAAGAGCGCGAGTTGCCTCGATTTGTGTGCCTGCCTCGATCTGCGTGACTCGCCTCGATTCACGCGCCGATGCTCTTATACCTCAACCTCGAGCTTCTACGATACCCTAGTCATCACGTTGTTCAAAATTATATCAATATCAATTTTCATAATTTCTTCCTATTTTCTCTATATTTCTCCTCAAAAATTCTAATAAATACCTACTCAAGATTTTTCCTTGATTTCTCTTCACAGTAATTCATAAATAATTAATTCCTATCTCCCAAAATTTTATAAGGATTTTCTAATTCCTTTTCCTATTTTTCATAAGCCTTATTCCCTTTGAAAATTACAAAATGACTATTTCCTCCAACATTTTTCCAAATTTTATTGCACCATAATTCATAAAATAATTTTCTAAAAATAATAAAAAAAATTCAAAATTACCTGACGTCTCACGCGCCCTCACGCGCGGCGCGTGGATGGCTTGGCTTGAACTGGCGCGTGCCAGTCACGCGCCAGTCGTCTTCAACCTCTAGCCGCCGCCGGCGACTGCTCCGATGGCCGCAATTCGGGTGCCGCCTGAAAGCCCATGAAGAGTCGATCGCGATGCCACCGATCTCCGGCCGAAAGGACGACGGAAAAGCCTCCAAAAGGCCGTTTACAGGCGGCGGTAGGCGGACCGCCTCAAGCCCTCGGCCAAGCTCGATCTACCCCCAAAACTTCTCCAAAATGCCTCAAACCGATCCCAAAATGATCCTTACCTCTTGGAGACCAAAAGCCCTCTATCTAATCTCTAAAACTCATTCGAAAACGAGCTCGATTTGTGCTTCTAAGATCGGCCGAACCCCTCAGTATTTATAGCCCAAAAACGACCCCACGTGGCCGATTTTCCGGCCATTTCTTTCCCCTCACGCCACCAGGACACCCTAGGCTACTCCCTTGACAAGACTTGACGGCCAAATGGCCGGATTTTCCGGCCAAAGCTTGCGGCCAGATCTGCCCAAATCTGCCATGTCTGTGCAATTTTCTGAAAATTGCACTTTAGCCCCCTGAAATTTTCCTTTTGCATTTTGGCCCTTTTTCTCAAGCCCCTGATCTTTCTAACACTATCTCCAAGACCCTCAAGATTAGTACTCCTCATTTCTCCCCTGAAACTTTCAAAAAATTGCCGTTTAGACCTCCCTCGGGCATTTTTAGATAATTACACTTTGGCCCGACTAATTTATTTGACCTCAAATCCACTCGATTCAACCTGAAACCACTTAAGGGTTGTTCTACACATCGAACACTATCCCATGACACTCTCTGTTGACTTTTCGGATGTCGTTTACAGCAATTCGGTAATACGACCTAATTGGCAGCTGTATTTTCGCTGTACCGAAAACTGTTCCCGATCTTCTTTCTTTCATCACTAAAAATTATAATTTTAATTGCTCGTCGATACTGTACCATTTTCTTGGGAGATCTAGGGTCCGGGGTACTCCCTCTGGCTAATTCGGTCGTCTAAAGCTGGTGTTAGTGTGCCCTATAGTCTTATTTTTCTCAAATTTCCAATTTTGCCCTTTACCAAATATCATTTTATCCTCAAAATTGTCCTCGGGTGTTACAGTCGCCCTCACCCTCGTTTCGCCCTCGCCCTCACCTCGCCTGCGCTCCTCGCTCTCGCCCTCACTCGCCCTCGCCCCTCAGTCACCCTCGCTCGCCCTCTGTCGCCCACGCCCTCGCTCTCAGTCTCGCCACCTCTCTGGGCGGGCCCGTTTGGCCCGTGTAGGGCCGGGTTAGGGCCAGCAATTTGCTAGCCCGTTTTTAAGTGGGCCGATTTGGCCCGGCCCGCGAGCCACTTGGTGACGGGTTGGGCCAGGCCGGCCCGGCCCGGCCCGTTTGCCATCTCTACCATGCGTGCAATCCTACCCCCACTAATTTCAAGATTCTCAGGCAATCTACGAGATTAAGTTTGGATAAAAGGTATTGCTTTATTTATGGATTTTTTTACCGATAAGAAATTAATTTGAGAGTGATTCGATTGAATGGGGTTCGATGGATTAAATTAAGAATCACTTAATAATTAAAATGAAATAGAAAAAGAGTTACAATTTAATTTTATTTATTATTAATTTTAAATAAAATTATTATTAATTATTTTTTATATATGAGCAAACTGTTATTAATTTTTTGGATAAAATTATTTTAAATTATTAAATTTTATGAAAATACTATAATTTTTTTAATATAAATAAATCTATTATTAATTATATGTATATCCATGAGAGATTTTTTATCTTTTTTTTTTTTGTGGACATAGCATTACTCATGAAAGTATACCTCATTTATATTTATTATTATAAGGTATTAACCATTCATTGGAGCAGGCAACGGTTTGCAAGCTGGCCTCCCTCACATACCCAAATTTTAATGTCACGTCTTCGTAACATTTATGTGATTTTAGGTTAATTATTAAATAAATAATTATTTTGATTAATTTTTTTTAATTTTAATTTTACAATCATCTTTTATTTTTATCAAAATTTATTACAATTGCTTTAAGTCAATAACATTGCAAAATTTAGAAAATTGTTTTTCTTAATAAAATTGCATTTCTACTTTTGACTAAAGAAATATATAAATATTAAAAGTATTGTTAGATAATTTAGCCAAACGCAAAATTATATTTAAAGTAATTTTTTTAAAAATAAATATTTCATCGTAGCATCACATCAGAAGCGTATTATTACTTGCAGAGTTTGAAAGGGGTGGAAATTGGCGCCCGGGGGAGGGGGGGTGGATTCCTACATTTACACATTCTCATGTGTCATGGCCAAAGTTCATGGCTTTCACTTGTAATGCAATAATTTTATCCCTTTCAAAGCTTACCACATTCACATTGCAATATCAATCTTTTCTCCTCAAATTTATACTTTTTTTTTCCAATTTTTGAGTATTTTCCCTGACTATTATCTATGATATTTAAATTAAAAATATTACTAGTTTCGGCTCCAAATCAATACCTTCAATTGCAGCTCCCTACTTTTTTTAATTTTTTAATATTAATTTTTAATTAATTTATGATATCAAAATTATTATTATAAATTAATCAAAAATATATTCTTAAAAGGCCTATTTCTTAAATTTATCTCCTTTGCTTTGCTTGATTCCTATAAAAAGATAATTCAAATTATCTAAAATCTATATAAACACATTTTTAGTAAAAAAAATAACACAAACTTAAGATAAAAATTATATAAAATTAAGTTTTATAATAAAAAAAATATTATTGCCTATGACATTTTAGTAGTAGAAGAATTTCAAAATATTATTTACAAATTTTTAAATGTTATAAATTCAATTTTTATCTCTAATGCGGCTCACTTAGTTTGTTTTACAACGATGATTGGAGTTAATTATCTCAAAGAAGTGGTCCTACACTCCTACTATTGCAATACAGGGAAAATTCATGTGCTTTGTTGTTCTTAATTTTATTTGCATTAATAAAATTATATCTTCTTCAAACTTTGTCTTTATAACCATTGATTATTCCCACTAAATTTATTCATCTATGACAAAGAGCTGTCTCTATTTCTTATACCTATTGGGGAAAGTTAGACAAAAGGTTAGGTTTTAAAGTTTTTAACTAAAAAATATTTTATAGTGTTTAACTGCAAAATATGCATTGTAACACTAGAGCAAAACATCAACACACTTCTAAGAATTTGAATTTGTTAAAAAACAAAAGAACCAAAGCCTATAATGTAATAATTGCCAAAAATATTTTCATATAATCTGAACACTAATACCATTATATTTTTATATCAATTTCATGTGCGTTTACATTCTTTTATTTTTTTGATGTTAGTAATTATCAATAATATATTTATATAATCTGAACACTGACACTATTATAATTATATATAATTTCAAAACCAATGATTCGACCAGTGAACCACAATAGCCAACCTAGTGATCTATTACACCAGCTGGTTCAATGACTACTCTAGTTTTAATAACAATCTTCCAGATACTATATAATCTAATTTCTTGCTCTACAATTTGGGATTATTTACTACAAAATGTACATATTTACATGTCCTAGCACCATGGTAGCAGAGTTAGATTGTTACCCTAAACAAAAGTGATTAGCCATGGTAATATAATGAATATGGTAAATTGAATAGGGCAGGGTAGTTAGAGTAATTTGAAAATAAGCTCATTTGAAATATACAAGTAATAAACTATCTCAGGACAAAAGTTGCTCTACATGTTGTTCAGTTGCTCGTGAAAAATTGAATAATTCAGATAATTAACTAGAACTTAAAATTGTAATTTGACTTAGATAAACAGGCTTCCTTATGTTAGTTTGTAAACATGGAAAGAATTAGCCGCTCAAAATTGATGATTTAACACATATCTTGGCCACAAAAATGATCCAATGACCCATAAGCAATAATAATAGTCCAAAAAGCACAAGTTTTATTCGAAAAGGATCAACCAAAAAGGAATAAGGAATCAAAAATAGAAAACTAAATAAACTCATCTCATAATCCAAATGTCTGACCTTCCTTGATCTTCTCTAAAGTAGCAAGAAAAGCCATCTTCTTAGTCCTACCCAACCACTATTACACAAAGGATTGCAAAGAGAGATTAAAACAAACAGTAATTGACAATAAAATTTTAGAGAAATTTGATAAAGAGTTTCATGGTTCTGTCACATTCCTTTTATTTTAAAATAAAATAAAATTGTGACAATTTCCTTTTGGAAGGGAGGGGGGGGGGGGGAGGAATTGACAATAACCCATAATTCCTAATAACACAACAAACAAGGTAAAGTACCCATCTACCTTGTTTATATAAATTAGTTTATCATATGTTAGGATACAGTTTATCACGAAAGAGAATTATTTTCTACCAAAAAGATAATGCAGTAATTAGTTTACTTATCAATCAATTTTAAAGTAGTCGATGGCTAATTTAAGTGAGATGCTTGAATTAGTGGGGAATTGAGATGTGACACAATTTTTAATATAAATTAATTTAAAGATTATTTAGAAAATATTTAGACTCTTTATATGATAAAATTTGACACCTTAGTTATGGACGTACATGGCACTATTGACATGGCTTGAGCCCTTGGCATCATGTTATGACTATGCCCAATACTTTCATGTTCTAAATGATATTTTCAGAAAAAATTATATATACTTATACTATATGTATATTTACTATTCTGTTCGTTTTTCTATTATTGAACATTAACTTAATAGTCGAAATCTATCCTAAAAAAATTAAAACTCCTGAACTTATAGAAGATGAACTGGTGTTGATAATATTCTAGAAACTCTTTAAAAAATAACATACTATATGGATTATGGTTGTGATAATGTTGATTATGATTTGGACAAAGACTCGTCCATTAGTGATTACAGCCTCTTGAGATCTGGTTTTTGTTTAATATCTTCGGCTAGACGGCCTGCTTTAACCTTTGTTAAAAAAATATTATTATTATTAATAATAATCTATCAGTTTTTGGGTTAATAAGCATCACTGGTCTTTAATGTAGCAATAATATTATTATGTAATTATATATGGGAAACTTATATAATTTCACAAAATTATATCAGTTAGATAATTATATATATATAATGTAAATTTAACTTGGAAGGAGTCTAGTATAATTTTAAAAATTAAAATTAGTCAATTTAATTTTAAAATATTTAGAATAATCTCAATATTTATGAATACCAAATTTCATAAATATTGAACTTAATTTACTCTATAAATTATTTTGATAACTCTATATATCGTTAGATATGTCTTCATATATAAAATTAAATTTGTACAACCTTATTTATTTATCTTACAAGTGCCCTTATACCATATCAGTTGAAGATGAGAGAATTCTAATATTCTGCAATAGTAAAAAATTGACTTAATTTATATAAACAAAAATTCCATTCCTGATAACACGACAAACAAGGCTTTAGCGGAGATTTGATCTTAGAACGATTTTGAGTTGGATCAGATTAAAATAGCTAGTGTCTCTAAATAGACCACAGACTACCCGTCTCATTGAAATTTAAATATTCTTATTTTCTACATTTTATTTTCATGTGAAAAATGATTTTTTATAATTTTTTTACACATAAATGCCATAATAATTGTGAAATCAAGTAAAGATATACCATAATAATCATAATAAAATAGAGAGACTCGAAAAGTGAACACATATGTGTAGACAGTGGACACTAAATGATAATGGTTGAAGTCAATCACCACTAGTTTATTCAAAACCAAGTGTGTCCAATTATTGTCTTTAACCTTAAGCTATTATAAAACTTGCTCGACTTGCAAGCACAATACTTGATTTTTAGATATATTCTTCTATGATTAAGTTATTCTTGATACTAAAGGTAGAGTAAAGTAATTACATGTAAATGATAACCTATTTGTCTCTAAAAATTCTTGTATTTATATAATTAGACTCTGATATAAATATCCTAGAACACGTGTTGGCTCCAAAGAGCTTCAAGGAGAAATATTTTTGTAATTTTCCATAGCTGCAATAGTCCCCATCATATAATTTATATTCTTACTATCTCACCCCTTGCACTTACAAATCTTTTTTTATCTTCTAGTTGTATAACTAAAAATTAAGTATGCTATTTATGCATATAAGACAAAATGATAATTTGTAAGCTGGGCCATACACCAGTTTAATTATTAGACAAATCAACGTGTTATCTCAGTCTCCATATAAACTGGACTACATGTCAGTTCGATTGAGAATAAAATTAATATTAATTTTATAGTATGAAGATTAAATTAAAATAAAATAAAATTACAAAATAATCCTAAATTTAGGATAAACCAAGCTATTAACTCTATTAATTAATACTACTGCTTGTCGTTGCTACAATGTGCAACCAAAACTTTCAATATCATTTACTTATCTTTGAAAAAAAGATTCAATTAAATTGGGTTGATTTTAATCAGAATCTTCTTATTTTATTTTTGTTAATGGATTAACAAAAATATGATTGTAATTTATAAGTTTATGTATTTATCTGTATTAATATCTATATAAGTTTAATGTAATTAATTTAAATATTTTAAATGAAATTTCGAGATTTCCATCGCTGCTAATTCACAGCGCACATTGCACGCAAACGTAATAGAAGCGGAAGGGCAGGGCGGTTGGACCTCGCGGACTGGGCCCACCGTGTTCATACTTTCATGGTACATTCACTGAATTGGTATCGTCCCTTTTTGAAATTTGGAGGAGATAAGCCATGCTGCTCGCTCGTCCACAGCGCACATTGCACGCGGACGTATTGGAACCGCAAGGGTCCACAGCGCACATTCACTGAATTGGTGTTGTCCTTTTGGCCAGTGGCAGAATTTGAAAAGGGCTTTATTTACCTGTATCAATATCCATACACTTATTATAATTAATTTAAATATTTTAAATGAAATTTCGAGAGAATTTCCACAAGAGAAGAGTTCATCGCTGCTAGTCAAGAACGCACATTGTACGCAACCATAATATTTTAAAGGCTTTTGCTAGGCTGCTTGTGACTACAATGTGCAACCAAAATTTTCAATATCGTTTACTTATTTTGGATAATAGATTCAACCAAATTGGGTTGATTTTAATCAAATTGTTCTTGTTTTATTTTTGCTATGATTGATTTGATATTAAGTCTAAAATTATAAACTCTTGATTGAATTGGGCTTAAATTTTAATTAAACTCAAAATAAGCTAATTCACGAACATCTTTAATGATTTTATCATCTTCTTACATACAATCCTTGTTATCTTAAATTTTTTTAAATCTTGAACGATGTATTCTGAGTCATCCAAGTCAAAATTGAGCAACGGGTATTGCTTTTCTCATACATCTTTCCACCGATGAGAAATCAATTTGGGTATAATTGCATTGAATGGGATTGGATAGATTAAATTCAGGTAAGACCCAACCAATAATTGAAATGAAATAGAAAAGGGTAATAAATTAATTATATTTATTGTTAATTTTAAATAAAATTATTATTAATTATTTTTTATATATGAGCAAACTGTTATTAATTCTTTGGATAAAATTATTTTAAATTATTAAATTTTATGAAAATACTATTATTTGTTTATAATATAAATAAATCTATTATTAATTCTATGTATATCTCTGTGAGATTTTTTTTTTTTGTGTGTAGATATAGCTATACTCGTGAGGGTGGGCCTGGTTTATGTTTGTCCTTCCATTCATTGCAGAAGGCAATGCTTTGCAAATTGACATCTCCCACAAATTGAAGACCCGTCTACACGTCTTCACGGGCATTGGCTAAATTTTGTGGTTTCCTGTTGTAATACAATAATTATATCCCCGTCTTTCATCCTCAAATTTATACGTCTTTTTAAATGAAATTTTGAGGAGATATTTTAATGAAATTTTATTAAAATATTCATTAAGTTTATTAAAATATTTATAAACTTAATTTAAATATTTTAATGAAATAATATAATAAATATATAATACATGATATACATTAAGTCTATTAACGGTGAGTTGTTGTTTGGTATAAAGAATATATTTTTGTAATTTATAAGTTTATCTATTTACCTTGTATTAATAATATCTATAAATTTAATGTAATTAATTCAAATATTTTAATGATTTTTCGAAGAGATTTCTACAGTACAAGGGGCCATGATGCTACTAGTCCATAGCCCAGCGCACATTGCACGCAACGTATTGGAACCGCAAGGGCAGGGACCACCGCCACCACAACGCGGTCGGACCACGCGGACTGGGCCCACCACCACCCAATTACAGGACGAAGCTTCTCTCACTCTCCCAGTCCCTTCTGGGTCTCTTCTTGAATGAAATTTCGAGGAGATTTCCATAGTCCACGACGCGGTCGGACCTCACGAACTCCCACCATGTTTTATATATTTTCTTTCGGCCTCTGTTGCTTGGCATGGACGAAGAAGCCAGTTTGTTTTCCATAGTCCACAAGACCTCACGGACTTCCACCATGTTTTATATATTTCTTTTTGGCCTCTGTTGCTTCGCATTGGCCTCTGTTGCTTGGCATAGACGAAGAAGCCAGTTTGTTTTCACCAGCACCCAATTGCAGCAGGACGGAGCTTCTCTCCCTTCTGGGTCTAGTTCCTGGAAATATGACGTCTTTTTGAGCTTTAGAGGCACAGACACCCGCAACGGCTTCGTCGACCATCTCTATTCGGCTCTGCATCAGAAGGTCATTTTCACGTTCAAGGATGACCAGAGGCTCGAGAAAGGTGACTCAATTTCTCCGGCGCTCCTGAAAGCCATCGAAGAGTCGAGGTTTGCCGTGGTTGTTTTCTCCGAGAACTACGCTTCTTCCAAGTGGTGCTTGGAGGAACTCGTTAAGATCCTCGAGTGCCAGAACAAGAGGGCACTCACTGTTTTGCCAGTATTTTATAAAGTAGATCCCTCGAATTTACGGAAACAAAGAGGGAGCGTTGGAGAAGCATTCGCCCAACACGAGCGAGATTCCAGCGAAGAGAAGGTGCAGAGATGGAGGAATGCTCTAACGGAAGCGGCCAACAGTTCTGGGTGGCATTCAGAAACATATGGGTAACAACAACTACCTCTCAACAAGTCAAAATAATTTTTTAAATATTAATTAACTCTGTATTTGTATAATTCATTATTAAAATATGTCATCGTGTTTAATTCCTTGTTAAAATAGTTAAATTTTAATTGAAAAATTGTCAAAAGAGTTATATTATATTTAATGAATTTAGCTTAATATATACCATATTGGATTTGGTAATATCTAAGTGAAATTCAATTATAAATAGATCTTTTGCTTATGGCCCCTATTAGATCTAAATACCAGGTGGTTGTTATTGAGGCTTCAATGTTTGGCCTCAATTCCCCAACAAAGGAGTCCCTTCCCTTTTGATTTAGCATTTTAATTTGATAGTACTTTCGTAATTGCAGGTAGTTGGGCTTTTCATGGATATTAATATTCAATATTAATTCATTATAATGTGTTACTTTTGTTACAATTATCTCGCGTTAAAGAAAGAAAACTAAAAATAAAAGTAAAATTGAACCAAAAGAATTGGATTATGTCTCAATCAATATGTTTTTGAGTCACCTAGCTCCGATGCCTCCGTGTAAATTTTGATGAAAATATAATCATATATTTTGTGTTTACTGGCATTATATTATGATTGAGAATTTCTTAATATGATATGTCTTTGAGTCCTTAAACTCATCTAATGGACAGGCCTGAAGCAAAGCTTGTCCAAGACATTGCCATTGATATTCTAAATAGATTGGGATATAATGGTTCAAGCGTTCTTAAAGATGTTGTTGGATTGCATCCTCGTATAGCAGAAGTGATGTCACTATTAGAAATGGGGTTGGATTTGGATGATCCACGTATAATAGGGATATGTGGAATGGGTGGTATAGGAAAGACTACTATTGCCAAGGCTGTCTATCACCAAATTCGTTCTCAATTTGTTGGCAGCTGCTACCTTGCAAATGTTAGAGAAACTTGTGAGAAACATGGTTTGGAGTCATTGCAAAAATCTCTTCTTGTTGATATCCGCTCAGTCTCAAACAGTGATATAAAAATAAGAGATATTGATTGGCCTGGGTCAATAAGGAACGCGGTAGGGAATATGAGGGTTCTTGTAGTCCTGGATGATGTAGACCATTCAGATCAGCTGGATGCCCTCATTGGTACACTTGATTCGTTTGGTCCACAAAGCAGAATTATAATAACGACCAGAAACAGTCACTTACTTGCCAGATATGGTCCAAGAAGTCATGTCTACAATGTTGAGGGACTAAATTATGAGGAAGCTTCTAAGCTATTTTGTTGTAAAGCATTTTGGAATAACCAGCCAACGCCAGGTTTTGAGGATCTCATAAAAAGTGCAGTTTATTACGCCGATGGAGTTCCACTGGCTCTTAAAGTTTTAGGTTGTTTTCTAATTGGCAAAGAGGTAAACGAATGGCAGAGTGCAATCCGTAGATTGAGACAACAGCCTCATCCAGATATTCAGAAAGTGCTTAGATTAAGCTATGATGAATTGGTAGATCAGGACAAACAAATTTTCCTCGACATTGCCTGCTTCTTTAAATGGTATAGCATGGAGTACTCCACAGTTGTGAATATGCTGGATGCTTGTGGTTTCCACGCGAAAATTGGAATAAGTCTTCTTAAAGACAGGTCACTTGTAACGATAAGTAAAAATACGATAGATATGCATGATCTGATACTAGAAATGGGATGGCATATTGTTAATGAAGAATCCCCAAAGGAGCCCGGTGGAAGAAGCAGGTTGTGGAAGTACGAAGACATCTACCACACACTCACAAAAAACACCGTAAGTGCAAATGCTTTTATTTGAGAATGTGTTGAATTTGTCAATTATCTTCTCATCTAAGAGCCTAGTTTTGTCCAGTGAGAGGTATCTTTATTTTTTATATTTTTGTTTTTACTCAAACAATATCTTTTCATCCATGCTTGGTCAAACTTCATTATGTAATTGGACCAACAAAATCTTTGCCTGTTAAATTATGAATCATCATGTTATCACGAAACTTAAACTAGTACATAGAAATATATATCTTGAACTTGTATAATATTAT
The DNA here is from genome assembly GCA_036245055.1 of Diospyros kaki. Lineage (NCBI taxonomy): Eukaryota > Viridiplantae > Streptophyta > Magnoliopsida > Ericales > Ebenaceae > Diospyros > Diospyros kaki. Next base: position 42,641,901 of record BSEG01000016.1, read on the forward strand.
TTTTTGCTCTTGATAGAATGGAACATATTTAAATAGTTTATTTTGCACGACATTCACTTTGTTTAAGGATGAAAGCTGCATTTCCCTTTCGTTAAGATTCGGTTTCTTATTTTTACTGCTTGTTTGTTAGGGGACAAAAGCAGTGGAGACCATAGTTTTGAATTCTCGTGAAATAAAAGAGATATCCTTGAGTCCTAATGCGTTTTCAAAGATGAGCAAATTGCGACTGCTCAAGCTTAGTAATGTTCAGCTTCCTAACGGTCTCGACTTCCTCTCCAATGATTTACGCCTTCTTGATTGGCATGGATACCCTTTAAAATACCTGCCATCAAATTTTCAACTGGATAGCCTTGTCACAGTAAAACTGTTGCATAGCTGCTTGGAACTTTGGATTGGAAGAATGGTATGAGTAAAATAAATCATATTAAATTTTTTTTACTATATATGCTTGTATTATTGAAATTTTATTTATCCTAAAAAACTATGTCTATTGATATCAATGACAGTGTCTAGACAAGTTGAAATACGTAGACTTCAGTTATTCACCATGCATAACTAAGAATATAGATTTTACAGAGGCAGCAAATCTTACGAAATTGATTCTCGAAGGTTGTACGAACTTGGTTGAGATCTCATCCATTGAAGCCATTAAAAGTCTTACGGTCTTAAATTTGCGTGGCTTGAAAAAACTGAAGGTTCTTCCTGCGGGCCGTTGGCTTAAATCCCTTGAAAAACTTGCTCTTTCTGGTTGCTCAAAACTTGAAAATGTTTCTGGAGTCTTATCGTCTACGGAATGCTTAATTAATCTTGATTTGGATGGGACTTCTGTAAAGGAACTGCCAGTTGAACATCTCAGCAATCTTCAATTTATTAAACTGCAGGATTGCAAAGAACTTACAAGTCTTCCAAATGGCATTTGTGGGTTGAAATTTCTTGTAGGTTTGAATGTTTCTGGCTGCTCAAAACTTAGTGAGTTTCCCCAGAACATGAGAGGATTGCAGAGTTTGGAGTATCTTTCGGCTGATTTTACCGGTATTAAGCAACTACCATCCTCGATTACGCACCTGAAGGAGCTTTGGAAGTTGTCATTTAAGGGATGCAAGGGACCACTGTTCTCATCATTTTTTTTCCAGGAAGAACCCATGGGTTTTGAGCTACCTGCTCTATCAGGCTTACGCAATTTGGTTGATCTAGATCTCAGTGATTGCAACTTCTCAAAAGGATTTCTCCCAGATGACCTAGGCTACTTATCCTCGTTGTTTGTTTTGAACCTTAGTGGTACCAACATTATTAGTTTTCCAAAAAGCATCATAAATCTTAATTGCTGTCTTGATTTGAGGAATTGCAAAAAGCTTAAAACGTTGCCCTATTTTCTCTCGCCAAATGTCTTTATTGTTGTAAGTGGATGCACATCATTAGAAACGTTGACGGATCCGGCTATATTCCCTAGAAAGCTTGGCGGCTCTTTCATTAATTGTCATACACTATTAAAGAATAGGCCCAGCCTCCTCATTGAACTTCTCAGAAATATTCTTAAGGTCCATCCCTCTCTCTCTCTTTCTCTCTCTCTCTCTCATGTCTTTATTTGTTGTAACAGAATTACAGGGTTTTGTTGATTCTCTCTCTTTTTCTCGTCTTTATTTGTTGTAACAGAATAAAGAAGTAGGGGGTATTGTTGTTCCTGGAAGTGAGATTCCAGAGTATTTCAGGTATCAAAATAATATGGGGCATTATGTTTCAATCCAACTGATGCCAGATTGGTATCAAAGGCTTAGGGGTATTTTTGTATGTGCTGTTTTTGAAGTAACGACTCCTTCAATTGATGCCGAATTCTGTATGGAATGTTACGTGATGTGGAATAATGTTGTAGTCTATTCCCAGGCAATCTACGCTGGCAGCGTCCAATTTCAGTCTGATCACTTATTTTTGCAGTACATTTCATCTGACCCAACCTTTGCAGAACGTGATTGGGTGGGTGAAATTAGGAGGGTAGAGGTGAATGATTTGAAAAAGAATGAGATCATCTTTTATTTTAGAAGTGGTAGTCCTCTTATTGTTGCCCCAGTGAAATGTGCTGTAGATATGGTATATGAAAATGAAGAATGGCCAGATCCACATCTAAGTATCCAACAAAGCCACGTTGAGTATGGGTCAATTGAATGCATGCAAGGTGGTGTATCGAAAAAAAAAAGTGGCCAAGAGTATGATTGCAAGGAAGACACAAGAGAACAACTGAATCCTAACAGATTGAGAGATATCGTCCAATGGAGGGACTCTGAGCTATTAGAAACTTCAATTCAAAATTTCCTAAATTCAAGAGATGATTGGTGGGGCCACGATATTGTATTTGAGCTCAATTCGGATCCTGGGAACCTGCTTTCGAGTTGAACCTGATTTCGGGTATCAGTAGAATGGAAGGAAGGGCTAGAGCTGGATGGGTCAAGGCGAGATGGATTGAGGTGGGATCGTTCTGAACTATGATTCGATGGTATATGTGGAGTAAATGGAGGAGACATAATATTTTTCTCAATCAACACTTGTCTTAGCATGTTTACGTCTCTTTGAAACTCTTGAAAAATAGATTTATACTGGTTTACACGTTCAAATCTTCAACTAATTATTTGTTGGATTAATGAACTTCTCATTAGTGCATGTTGTCCTAGAGATACTGAGAGATCGCCCTCAACCAAATAAGCGGACATATTGTCGTCTAAAGACCATTCTCTAAGATTTTCTTATCAATCATTTTATTTAGAGGATTATCTCGCCTTTGTATTATTTGTTCTTGCAAAAAAATACAACATATTTTTAATTAATTATTTTTAAATTAAAAATATAGTCTTAATTATGTCAATATAAAACAGTTGAATCATCAAAATTGGCCATGATTTTTCACAAGCAGTGTTCCGGTAATAACAAAAAAAAAAAAAGGTAAATGATATGATGCTACTATGTCTAATAGTTATTCCAAGATTTTCGCTCTTAACATCAGTTTGTTTCTTTTACCAACTACATTCATTTCTAACACCATAAATAAAAATAAAAATCTAACTATACCCACTCAATGCTATTAATGTCACTGACAAAAAAATATGATGAAAAATCTAACAAATACTTTCTACTTGAGTAACGACTAGATCTACACTGAGATATATGTAAATTAAAATAACAAAAATATTTGTAATATTAATTTTTAAATATTTAAAACTTGTGTAATTAACAGGATAAATGTCAAACTATACAAAGAAATAATTGAATCACATTTTCATAATAAATGAAATTCTATGTTATTTAAATTCATTTAGAGTTATAAAAAAAAATTAGTCAATCCTTTCACATATCAACTCACCCCACCTTTCATAAAACATGGCAAAAAAATTAGAAAATAAATGAAAATGTAAGTTTTAAAATCAATCTGATTTCAAAAAGAAATTTCCCAATGCATTACTCCATTTTTTTTTTGTGACAACTTTCTTTACTCCTATAAAACACTTATTCTTGCTCCAGTACACTTCACAAGATACCTAACATAAACTTTTCACATGATAAAAATAAAATAATGCAAACCAATCTTCCCTAATTTGAACTTTTTCTTTCCTTAAACTAGAGTAAAAATAATATACTTACATATTTAACCTTTAACTCTGGAGATGACCAACTGTAACACCCGAGGACAATTTTGAGGATAAAATGATATTAGGTAAAGGGCAAAGTTGGAAATTCGAGAAAAATGAGACTTTAGGGCACACTAACCCAGTTTCGGACGACCAAATTAGCCAACGGGAGTACCTCGGACCCTAGATTGCCCAAGAAAATGGTATAGTATCGACAAACAATTCAAATTAAGATTTTTAGTGGTGAAATAAAGGAGATCGAGAACAGTTTTCGGTACAGCAAAATACAGCTGTCCATTTAGGTCGTATTACCGAATTGCCGTAAATGAAGTCCAAAAAGCCAACGGAGAGTGTCATGGAATAGTATTCGATGTGTAGAACAACCCTTAAGTGGTTTCGGGTTGAATCGAGTGGATTTAAGGTCAAATAAATCAGTCGGGCCAAAGTGTAATTTTCTAAAAAATGCCCGAGAGAGGTCTAAACGGCAATTTTTTGAAAGTTTCAAGGGTGAAATGAGAATTATTAACCTTAAGGGTCTTAGTGAAGGTATTAGAAAAGTCAGGGGCTTGAGGAAAAGGACCAAAATGCAAAAGGAAAACTTCAGGGGGCTAAAGTGTAATTTTCAGAAAATTGCACAGAGAGGCAGATCTGGCCGCACGTTTTGGCCAGAAAATCCGGCCATTTGGCCGTCAAGTATTGTCAAGGGATGGCTGAGGACTGTCCTAGGAGGCGTGGGGAAGAAGCATGGCCGGAAAATCGACCACGTGGGGTAGTTTTTTTGCTATAAATAGCCCAAGGTTTCGGCCGATTTTGGAAGCACAAATCGAGCTCGATTTTGAATGAATCTTGGAGCTTTGATAGAGGGCTTTTGATCTCTTGAAGTCAAGGATCATTTTGGCACCGATTTGAGGCGTTTTGGAGTAGATTTGAGGGTGTTTCGAAGGTGGCCGGAAAAGCCCTAGGCGGACCGCGACCGAGACCTACAACTGGAGTTTTAATCGACTTTCCGGCTTCCTTTCGGCCTGAAACCGGTGGGGCTAGGATCGACTCTTCATGGGCTTTCAGGCGGCACCCGATTTGCGGCCATCGGAGCAGTTGCCGGCGACCGGCTTGAGGAAGAAGACAACTGGCGCGTGACTGGCAGGCGCCAGTTCAGGCCGAGCAATCCACGCACCGCGCGTGAGGGCGCGTGACACGTCGGGTAATTTTGAATTTTTTTTAATTATTTTCAGAAAATTATTTTATTAATTGTGGCGCAAGAAAATTTGAAAAATTGTTGGAGAAAATGGTCATTTTGTAATTTTCAAAGTAAATAAGGCTTATGAAAAATAGAAAAAGGTATTGAAAAATCCTTAGAAAATTTTTGGAGATAGGAATTAATTATTTATGAATTGTTATGAAGAGAAATCAAGGAAAAATATTGAGTGGGTATTTATTAGAATTTTTGAGGAGAAATATAAAGAAAATAGGAAGAAATTATGAAAAAATAGATATTGATATAATTTTGAACAACGTGATGACTAAGGTATCGTAGAAGCTCGAGGTTGAGGTATAAGAGTATCGGGCGCGAGAATCAAGGCTAGGCACGCAAATCGAGGCTAGACACGCAGATCGAGACAAGCGCGCAAATCGAGGCTGACCGCGCTTGACATTTGGAAATCCGTCTAAAGGTGAGTGGTTCTACCCGAAAAGATTTCAAGTAACATGTAAATGGTTTTCATGCTCGATTTTGTGATGAATTGTCCAAATGACTGGTTACATGTGCATTAAACGTTGATTTTAAGTATTGATTTAAATGACGCATGTTATGAATTTAAATGATGCATGTTATGATTTTTCGACCATTGGCCTGTTTTGTGTCGTTCATGTGGTATGTGGGTTGTTAACTTGTGACGAGCCCAGAGTGATAGCACTCGGGATGCGTACCTAGGATTAATGCTTGGTGACCCACTTGGGACGGGGCTGAGACCGGACTTCACCCTACGGGACCCAAGTAGCGGGGCTGCGAGTGGACACCACCCCGGTTGTTGGCTCAAGTGGCGGGGCTGCGAGTGGACACCACCCCAGGGTCATTTGAGCAGTAGCATTAATGCCGAGGTGACGTCGATTCCAAGGATAGTGCTGACGTGACATTCTTGGGGCTAGGGTTGTGTTTTGAAACGCTTGGGTGGGAGCGTAAAGCCTGACAAGGACAATGGGGTGATTCCTGGGTCCATGTGTCGAGGTTGTCCCTCTTAAGCAGGATAGGTTTGCCAATGGGTCGATTTGCTCGTGTCCCCTTTAGAGAGATTGCGTTTTCCCCGGTTAGGGTTAAATGCGTTGGGATTCTCTTTGGCTGGTGCATGTTAAGATTTATCGATTTTGTGTACATGATTCTGCATACATTCATGAAAATGTTTTCGAACTCTCACTTAGATGATTCAGCATCTAATTTGGACTATGTCCCTGGAATATTCAAACGTTCCAGGTGAAAGCAGTGGCGTCAAGAGAAAGAATGTCGTCAGGATGTAGCAATTGGTTTTGTCTATGTTTTCAATGTTCAGAGATTATATAATGTATTTTCATGTGAAACATCGATTCAGTTATTGTAAAAGAAATTGTCAGTGATATGTATATATTTGAGGTTTCGATCTTGCTTCCGCTGATATGATTGATGATGCCTGTCTTAGTCTATTTATTAAATGTTGTTATACTAAGAAGGTACGATCGAGATTGTCGGGAAAACGGTTTTGATGGCGATCGAGGGATTTATGTGGTGTTTGATTTAAATTTTCTCGAAATCTCGAATTAACGCACGCTTGGGAAAAGTGGGACGTTACATTTGGTATCAGAGCAAACTAGCACAAAACCCCGATTGGAGACTCAGGGGTACTAATGGAAATAGGGAATGATTGAGTCAGTAACGGTTAGTCTGATGTCAAGTTAGGCGATAGGAATCATTGAGATGATTTGGTATTTGTCGAGGATTCGAGTATTGGAATTATTATTGTTCAAGTGTTGATGTTTTCTTTTCAGATGGAAAGGACTCGAAGAATCCTGGATCTCAATGAGCAAGATGAAGGAAACAGTAGTAGCAGTCATCGTGGTCGCTCAGTGAGTCGCGCCACAAGCAGTCGCTCTACGAGTTCTGCTACGAGTAATCATCGTAGTCGCTCGACAAATCGTGCCGCGAGCAGTAGACGACAAGAAGAGCAATCAGGTCCTAGTGAGAGTAGACTTGATCGAATAGAACGAATCTTAGAAGGCGTGCTGACACATGTAACGAGGAACGAGGCGCCGAGACGCACCCCCCATATGTTGGACCAATATCGCCGGCAAAGACCCCCGGTGTTTAGAGGCAAAGCAGGAGATGACCCCAGTGCAGCTGAGTACTGGATGGAGCAAACTGAGAAGCTGCTCCAACATCTGCAGTGCAGTGACGAAGAGAAGGTTAACTGCGCTACATTTATGCTCGAGGGAGAGGCTACAAGATGGTGGCAATCAGCCCAACGAGCTCTACAAACGACACCCAGGCAGGCAACACAGAATCTAAGGCCGGGACAAGCTCAGCCAATAACCTGGGAAGCATTTAAAGAAGTTTTCAATGCTAGGTACTTTTCTCAAAGTTGGAAGGAAGAAAGAACTTGGGAATTCATGAATTTAAAGCAGACTGACGAAATGTCAGTAACTCAATATGATGTCAAATTCACTCAACTGATCAGGTACGTGCCTATGTACGAAACAGACGAGAGGCAGAAGGCACAAAAATTTGTGAGTGGATTAAAAGTGGATCTACAACAAGCCCTCAGTTCGTGTATCATTAACACTTACAACGAGGCGCTGGACAGGGCTCTGACCACCGAGATGAACCTACTGCGTGTGGGATTGATAAGGTCTGATGAAAAGAAGAAAGATTTGAAAGGGACGGAGCATAGGACAGGAGGGAAAAATTTCAAAGATAGCAAGCTGTGTCCTCGATGCAATAAAGAACACCCAGGAAGAAATTGTTCTCAAGGGCATATCACGTGTTTTTCGTGCGGCGAGAAAGGACACAAGGAAAAAGACTGCCCTAAGAAGAAAGATGCACCTCCAACTGGGAATAGAACGGGGATCACGTGCTACTCGTGCAATCAACCTGGTCACTACGCCAATGAATGCCCGAAAAGACAAAAGAATGATCAAACCGGGAAGATAACCATGACACCAGGACCTCGTACCGGACGAGTCTTTTGCTTAACAAGAGAAAATGAAGAAGTCTACCCTGGCTTGGGAAGAGATGATGAAGAAACCACGACCAAGGGAACGCCGAGTTGATTCAATGTTATCAATTTCTGTGCCATCTTGACAGATGAGTTAAAGTTCAATGTTATCAATTTCTGTGTCATCATGGCATTAGCATTAGGGTAGGTTGGAAGTCAATGAAATGTATTTTGAGGACACAGTTGGATATAATAATAAGTGTTTGAATCATTTTGGGATTCGTGTAACTGCCTGTTCAAAGCTACAACGGGATATTCTGGAAAATAAAAACGTAAGCTCGGATCCTAAGGAGATATAAGCTATGAATAATTGCTAAGGATGATGAGTGGTACTTAGGACATTTAAATTGGGAGTCATTAGCAGGTATCATGGATCAAATTTCGAGGACAAAATTTTTTTTTAAGGGGGGGAGTATGTAACACCCGAGGACAATTTTAAGGATAAAATGATATTAGGTAAAGGGCAAAGTTGGAAATTCGAGAAAAATGAGACTTTAGGGCACACTAACCCAGTTTCGGACGACCAAATTAGCCAACGGGAGTACCTCGGACCCTAGATTGCCCAAGAAAATGGTATAGTATCGACAAGCAATTCAAATTAAGATTTTTAGTGGTGAAATAAAGGAGATCGGGAACAGTTTTCGGTACAGCAAAATACAGCTGCCCATTTAGGTCGTATTACCGAATTGCCGTAAATGAAGTCCAAAAAGCCAACGGAGAGTTTCATGGAATAGTATTCGATGTGTAGAACAACCCTTAAGTGGTTTCGGGTTGAATCGAGTGGATTTGAGGTCAAATAAATCAGTCGGGTCAAAGTGTAATTTTCTAAAAAATGCCCGAGGGAGGTCTAAACGGCAATTTTTTGAAAATTTCAAGGGTGAAATGAGAATTATTAACCTTAAGGGTCTTAGTGAAGGTATTAGAAAAGTCAGGGGCTTGAGGAAAAGAACCAAAATGCAAAAGGAAAACTTCAGGGGGCTAAAGTGCAATTTTCAGAAAATTGCACAGAGAGGAAGATCTGGCTGCACGTTTTGGCCGGAAAATCCGGCCATTTGGCCGTCAAGTCTTGTCAAGGGATGGCCGAGGACTGTCCTAGGAGGCGTGGGGAAGAAGCATGGCCGGAAAATCGGCCACGTGGGGTAGTTTTTTGGCTATAAATAGCCCAAGGTTTCGGCCGATTTTGGAAGCACAAATCGAGCTCGATTTTGAATGAATCTTGGAGCTTTGATAGAGGGCTTTTGATCTCTTGAAGCCAAGGATCATTTTGGCACCGATTTGAGGCGTTTTGGAGTAGATTTGAGGGTGTTTCGAAGGTGGCCGGAAAAGCCCTAGGCGGACCGCGACCGAGACCTGCAATTGGAGTTTTAATCGACTTTTCGGCTTCCTTTCGGCCTGAAACCGGTGGGGCTAGGATCGACTCTTCCTGGGCTTTCAGGCGGCACCCGATTTGCGGCCATCGGAGCAGTTGCCGGCGACCGGCTTGAGGAAGAAGATGACTGGCACGCGCCAGTTCAGGCCGAGCAATCCACACGCCGCGCGTGAGGGCGCGTGACACGTCGGGTAATTTTGAATTTTTTTTAATTATTTTCAGAAAATTATTTTATTAATTATGGCGCAAGAAAATTTGGAAAATTGTTGGAGAAAATGGTCATTTTGTAATTTTCAAAGTGAATAAGGCTTATGAAAAATAGAAAAAGGTATTGGAAAATCCTTAGAAAATTTTTGGAGATAGGAATTAATTATTTATGAATTGTTATGAAGAGAAATCAAGGAAAAATATTGAGTGGGTATTTATTAGAATTTTTGAGGAGAAATATAAAGAAAATAGGAAGAAATTATGGAAAAATAGATATTGATATAATTTTGAACAACGTGATGACTAAGGTATCGTAGAAGCTCGAGGTTGAGGTATAAGAGTATCGGGCGCGAGAATCAAGGCTAGCAAATCGAGGCTGACCGCGCTTGACATTTGGAAATCCGTCTAAAGGTGAGTGGTTCTACCCGAAAAGATTTCAAGTAACATGTAAATGGTTTCATGCTCGGTTTTGTGATGAATTGTCCAAATGACTGGTTACATGTGCATTAAACGTTGATTTTAAGTATTGATTTAAATGACGCATGTTATGAATTTAAATGATGCATGTTATGAATTTAAATGATGCATGTTATGATTTTTCGACCATTGGCCTGTTTTGTGTCGTTCATGTGGTATGTGGGTTGTTAACCTGTGACGAGCCCAGAGTGATAGCACTCGGGATGCATACCTAGGATTAATGCTTGGTGATCCACTTGGGACGGGACTGAGACCAGACTTCACCCTACGGGACCCAAGTGGCGGGGCTGCGAGTGGACACCACCCCGGTTGTTGGCTCAAGTGGCGGGGCTGCGAGTGGACACCACCCCGGTTGTTGGCTCAAGTGGCGGGGCTGCGAGTGGACACCACCCCAAGGTCCTTTGAGCAGTAGCATTAATGCCGAGGTGACGTCGATTCCAAGGATAGTGTTGACGTGACACTCTTGGGGCTAGGGTTGTGTTTTGAAACGCTTGGGTGGGAGCGTAAAGCCTGACAAGGACAATGGGGTGATTCCTGGGTCCATGTGTCGAGGTTGTCCCTCTTAAGCAGGATCGGTTTGCCAATGGGTCGATTTGCTCGTGTCCCCTTTAGAGAGATTGCGTTTTCCCCGGTTAGGGTTAAATGCGTTGGGATTCTCTTAGACTGGTGCATGTTAAGATTTATCGATTTTGTGTACATGATTTTGCATACATTCATGAAAATGTTTTCGAACTCTCACTTAGATGATTCAGCATCTAATTTGGACTATGTCCCTGGAATATTCAAACGTTCCAAGTGAAAGCAGTGGCGTCAAGAGAAAGAATGTCGTCAGGATGTAACAGTTGGTTTTGTCTATGTTTTCAATGTTTAGAGATTATGTAATGTATTTTCATGTGAAACATCGATTCAGTTATTGTAAAAGAAATTGTCAGTGATATGTATATATTTGAGGTTTCGATCTTGCTTCCGCTGATATGATTGATGATGCCTATCTTAGTCTATTTATTAAATGTTGTTATACTAAGAAGATACGATCGAGATTGTCGGGAAAACGGTTTTGATGGCGATCGAGGGATTTATATGGTGTTTGATTTAAATTTTCTCGAAATCTCGAATTAACGCACGCTTGAGAAAAGTGGGGCGTTACACCAACCGTGTTCAGAATGCCAATGTCGAAGATGTCAAGTCTCAATATGTCATGTCGGGGCATCCAAGTCAGTTCCACAAACAACGTGATGACACGCTGTACTCCTTGAACCATTTCTGAATTCCCACTTTCGTTTTGCACAAATTAGCGTTCTTTTGTGCTCGTTCCTTTAAAAATTAACAATTCATTAATAAAAATATAAGAAAGAGAAATCTTGGAAAACAGTTATAAGCATTACCATGAAAATAAGATTTGTCCAAAGATCACAAAGGTAATTCCAATTCTCTTAACTCACTTCCTCATGGCGCTTACTCACGTTGTCCATAAGTACTCCTGCATACATTTGAACCTTCGGTGCATCCACATCCACATATGCAGCTAAAGATGTTAGACACAAAAATTGATTGAATTCTAACTTTATTATACTTTAAATTAATCCTGACTCAAATCTTAATTTCTTAGAAACAAAAACTGACTTTGTTATACTTGGCAATTTATTATATGAAACTTAACATTATAAGCAAATAAACTCATAATAGAATCAGCAACACATCTAAATGCAGCAAATCAGATTGTGATAGTTGGCAAACCAGAATGTGCGACAATTGATGGAGATGGGATTGTAACAGGCTCTACTGACGGAGATGTAGTGGGGGCAACAATAGGCAATATATGTCCTCCAACATGTCTTCCTATATAAAAATGAATATACATGTAAGCACTGAAGATAAATGTTAAAAAAATAATGAAATCAGTAATAAATCTAAATACAGCAAACTAGAATGTGATGTAGTGGGGGCAGCAATAGATGTCCTCCAACATGTCCTCCTATGTAAAAATGAATATGCATGTAAGCACCAAAGATAACCTCCCTAGGTTCTTTCTCACCATGGTACACCCATCGTGTGTATGAGTCATCAATTCCCTTTTTAATCAAATGAGTTCTAATGACATCTATGCTTTGCAACCTCCTATTAGCACAGTTGAAGCACTGCATAGAGTTAACCCCATAGAATTCAAATTCTGTTTTTATATAAACAGAATTTGAACAGTGAGAAAAGAATTGGGTGAGTGCTTTTATATAAAGGTATATGGATAATTTAGGTTTATCTATAAAATTTCAAATAAATTTATCTTGAGCGGGCGAAATAAATTTATTTAAAAAAGTTAGATAAGAGATCATGTGAGTTTTTTCGAAGAAACTCATATAAGTTTAACAAAACACGTTAAAAATAACAAATATCCAAAATATTCATATATATATATATATATAGATAGATATTTGGATTACTCACCATCACGAGTGCCTCCCGCTAGCCCACTCTGAGGCCATCACAAGAAAGATAAATCAGGATACACATCCGCGCGACCCAAGAATTGAACCCATGCCACTTGATGACCCAGGCATGCAGGGTATGCCCTTGGAACGGCTATGCTTGTGCCCTGGGGGTGAATATTTCATATATTTAACTTTTTCTCCATCTTGATTAACCAACACCACCTAAACAAACTATATAAATGATATTTTGAAAACTTAGGGGTTCAAACACTAAATTAACTATATAAATATCCAAAATTACTTATTTTGATCATGGCAAGGGTAACATCGATAACAAACAAGAATTGGTGAAGCTGCTCAAAACTTTTGTACGAAAGAAATGAAATTATAATAATTTAAAATAACATTTAACTTCATAAAATAAATTAAACAATTACTAAATTCACGTTTTTTTTAATATCAGATTTCATAAATTAAAACAATAATAATTGATAACATTCAACTTAATATTAGTCAATAACAAAATAATTCGATTGATTAATGATAAATGAGAAATAATTAACATTATTCTTATTAATTATTAATATCTATAATCATTGTAAAAAAAATTAAAAAATAATATATACAGTGAATTACAATAGTTGGCTGAATCCTTATGACCATGGGATTCAAGTTCACAATCTCCACAGCCAAGGACATCGTCGATGATGGTGTGAGAATCCTTCCAATTTCAATTACTATTTAGTTAGTTCGGACAAAAGGTGTTACTTTTTTAATGGATCTTTTTACCAACAAGAAATTAATTTTAGAGCGATTGAATTGAATGGGATTAATAATTGAAATGAAATAAAAAAGAGTTGTAAATTAATTATATTTATGGTTAATTTTAAACAAAATTATTATTAATTATTTCTTATATATGAGCAAATTGTTATTAATTTTTTGGATAGAATTATTATAAAGTATTAAATTTTATGAGAATACTATAATTTGTTTCTAATATAAATAAATATTATTAATTTTATGTATATCTTTGAGAGATTTTTTTTTTTTGTGTGGACATAGAGACTTGTGAAAGTGGGCCTCCTTTGCAAGCTGGCCTCCCCCACGCAAACGAAGACACGCTTATGCGTTTTCACGTGCCTCGGCCAAAGTTCGTGGCAGACTGGGCCCACTGCGTTTACATTCACTGAACTGGTGTTCGCCCTTTAGGCCACTGTGGCTTCGCATAGGCGATGGGTCTTCTTGAATGAAATACGACGTCTCGGGGAATGAAATTTCGAGGAGATTTTGATACCCACCGCATTTATACTTTCGCGGTACAGTAAATACGAAGCCCTGTTTGTTTTCGGAGCAGCTCAACAATGGCTTCCACCAGTACCCAATTGCAGAAGGACGGAGCTTCTCTCCCTTCTGGGTTTAGTTGTTGCGAGTACGATGTCTTCTTGAGCTTCAGAGGCACAAACACCCGAAACGACTTCATTGACCATCTCTATTCGGCTCTACATGAGAAGGTCATTTTCACATTCAAGGATGACCAGAGGCTCGAGAGAGGTGAATCTATTTCTCCGGCGCTCCTGAAAGCCATCGAAAAGTCGAGGTTTGCCGTGGTTGTTTTCTTCGAGAACTATGCTTCTTCCAAGTGGTGCTTGGAGGAACTCGTTAAGATCCTCGAGTGCAAGAAGACGAGGGCATTCACCGTTTTGCCAGTATATTATAAAGTAGATCCTTCGAATTTACAGAAACAAAGAGGGAGCGTTGGAGAAGCATTCGCCAAACACGAGCGAGATTCCAACGAAAAGGAGGAGAGGCAGAAGGTGCAGAGATGGAGGAATGCTCTAACGGAAGCGACCAACATTTCTGGGTAGGATTCAGAAACACACGGGTAACAACAACTACCTCTCAACAAGTCAAACCTTTTATTAAATATTAATTAACTCTGTATTTGTATAATTCCTTCTTAAAATATGTCATCATGTTTAATTCCTTGTTAAAATAGTTAAATTTTAATCCAAAAATTGTCAAAGCATCTATATTATTTAATGAATTTAGCTTAATACGTACCATATTGGATTTGGTAATATCTAAGTGAAATTCAATTATAAATGACTCTGTTGCATTTGGCCCCTATTAGATATAAATGGAATCTAAATAGAGGCTTCAAGTCCCTAATAGAGGGGTCCTTTCTGAGTTAGCATTTTTAATTTGACAGTTCTTTCGTAATTGCTGGTAGTTGGACTTTTCATGGATATTAATATTCAATATTAATTCATTATAATGTGTTACTCCTGCCGTAATTATCTCACGTTAAAGAAAGAAAACTAAAAATAAAAGTAAAATTGAACCAAAAGAATTAGATTATGTCTGGGTACATATTTTCTCAATCAATATGACCCCGATGCCTCCAAGTAAATTTTGATGAAAATATAATCATATATTTTGTGGTTACTGGCATTATATTATGATTGAGAATATCTTAACTATGATCTTTCTTTGAGTTCTGAAGCTCATCTAATGGGTAGGGCTGAGGCAAAGCTTGTCCGAGACATTGCCATTGATATTCTAAATAGACTGGGATATAATGGTTCAAGCGATCTTGAAGATGTTGTTGGATTGCTTTCTCGTGTAGCAGAAGTGATGTCAAAATTAGAAATGGGGTTGGATTTGGATGACCCACGTGTAGTAGGGATATGTGGAATGGGAGGTATAGGAAAGACTACTATTGCCAAGGTTGTCTATCACCAAATTCGTACTCGGCTTCAAGCCAGTTGGTACCTTCCGAATGTCAGAGAAGCTGCTAATGGGAAGCATGGCTTGGAGTCATTGCAAAAATCTCTTCTTGTTGATATTCGTTTGGTCTCAGACAGTGATATAAAAATAAGGAATATTGATTGGCTTGGGTCAATAAGGAACGCAGTAAGGAATAAGAGGGTTCTTGTAGTCCTGGATGATGTAAACCATTCAGATCAGCTGGATACCCTCATTGGTACACTTGATTGGTTTGGTCCAGGAAGCAGAATTATAATAACGACCAGAAACAGTCATTTACTTGCCATATATGGTCCAAGAAGTCATGTCTACAATGTTGAGGGACTAAACGACGAGGAAGCTTTTAAGCTATTTTGTTGTAAAGCATTCTGGAACAACCAACCAACGCCAAGTTTTGAGGATCTTATAAAAAGTGCAGTTGATTACGCCAAAGGAGTTCCACTAGCTCTTAGAGTTTTGGGTTGTTTTCTAATTGGCAGAAAGGTAAACGAATGGCAAAATGCAATCCATAGATTGAGACAAGAACCTAATCCAGATATTCAAAAAGTGCTCAAATTAAGATATGACAGACTGGTTCGTGAGGAGCAGGAAATTTTCCTTGACATTGCATGCTTCTTTAAATGGTATAGCATGGAGTACTGCACAGTTGTGAATTTGCTGGATGCCTGTGGTTTCCACGCAGATATTGGAATACGTGTTCTTGAAGACAAGGCACTTGTAATGATAAAAGACGATATCCTTACAAGAGACAAGAAGATAGACATGCATGATCTAATACAAGAAATGGGATGGCATATTGTTAATAAAGAATCCCTAAAAGAGCCCGATAGAAGAAGTAGGTTGTGGAAATACAAAGACATCTACCATACACTCACAAAAAAAACTGTAAGTGCAAGTGCTCTCATTTGAGAATGTGTAGAATTTGTGAATTATCTTCTTATTGAAGAGCCTAGGTTTGTCCAGTGAGGGGTATCTTTATTTTTACTCTCAACAATATCTTCTCATGCATGCTTGGCCAAAATTCATTATGTAATTGGACCAACAAAATCTTTGCCTATTAAATTATGAATCATCATGTCATCGCAAAACTTAAACCAGTACACATAAATATATATCTTGACCTTGTATAATATTATTTTTTGCTCCCAATAGAATGGTACATAAATAAATAGATTATTTTGCACAACATTCACTTTGTTTGTTTAAGGATAAGAACTGTGTTTCCCTTTCATCAAGATTCGGTTTCTTATTTTTACCACTTGTTTGTTAGGGGACAAAAGTAGTGGAGACTATAGTTTTGTATTCTTATGGAACAAAAGGGATATCCTTGAGTCCTGATACGTTTTCAAATATGAGCAAATTGTGACTACTCAAGCTTAGTTATGTTCAGCTTCCTAATGGTCTCAACTACTTCTCCAATGATTTATGCCTCCTTGATTGGCACGGATACCCTTCAAAATACCTGCCATCAAATTTTCAACTAGACAACCTTGTCACACTAAAAATGTCGAGTAGCTGCCTGAAACAATTTTGGAATGGAAGAATGGTATGAGTAAAATAAATCTTATTGCTTTTTTTTTTTTTTTTTTACTATATATGCTTGTGTTACTGAAATCCTATTTATCCTAATAAACTTTGTCTATTTATATGTATGGCAGTGCCTAGACAAGTTGAAATACGTTGACCTCAGAACCTAGATTTTACATAGGTAGCAAATCTTAAGGAATTGAGTCTTGAAGGTTGTACAAACTTTGTTGAGATCCCATCCATTCAAGCCATCAAAAGGCTTACGGTCTTAAATTTGAGGGGCTTGAAACATCCTAAGGTTCTTCCTATGGGCTGTTGGCTTAAATCCCTTGAAAATCTTGTTCTTTTGTGTTGCTCAAAACTCAAAAATGTTTTTGAAGTCTTTGCCCATACTGAATGCTTAATTGAGCTAGATTTGGGTGGGACCTGTGTAAAGGAACTGCCAGTTGAACATCTCAGCAATCTTAAATTTATTAGTTTGCAGGATTGCAAAGAACTTACAAGTCTTCCAAGTGGCATTTGTGGGTTGAAACTTCTTGAAAGTTTGATTGTTTATGGCTGCTCAAAACTTAGCAAGTTGCCCGAGAACCTAGGAGGATTGGAGAGATTGTGGATACTTCGTGCTGATTTTACTGTTATTAAGCAACCACCATCCTCCATTATACACCTACAAGAGCTTATGTTTTTGTCATTTATGGGATGCAACGGACAAGTAACATCAACACCATGGAATTCACTGTTCTCATCATTTCTAATTCGAAATGAACGTCAAGATCCCATATGTTTTGAGCTATCTGTTCTATCAGGCTTTCGCTCTTTGTCATCACTAGATCTCTGTGGCTACAACTTCTCAGAAGGATTTCTCTCAAATAACCAAGGCTTCTTATCCTCATTGCAAATTTTATACCTTAATGGTTCCAACATTATAAGTTTGCCAGCAAGCATCAGAGATCTTTACCAGCTTCACACTCTTGAATTGACGGATTGCAAGAAGCTTAAAACGCTGCCCTATCTCCCGACAAATGTCAATTTCAATGATGCAAGTGGATGTACATCATTAGAAACATTGCCGGATCCAACTATATTGCCTAGAGAGCTTGCGCAAGCCAGTTTAATTAATTGTCATACACTAGTAAAGAATAGGCCCAACCTCGCCCTTGAGCTTCTCAAAAATTATCTTAAGGGTCCATCTCTCTCTCTCTCTCTCTCGCTCTCTCTTTCTCTCCCTCACGTCTTTATTTGTTTTAGTAGGGTTTTAGCCCAAAATGCATTATTGTTGTTCCCGGAAGAGAGATTCCAAAGTGTTTCAGCTATCAAAATAATAGGAGGCATTATGTTCGAATCCAGCTGATGCCAAATTGGTATCAAAGGCTCAGGGGTTTTATTGTATGTGCTGTTTTTGAAGCAACGACTCATTTAATTGATGCTGAAGGCTATGCAGAATGTTACGCGATGTGGAATGAAGTTGTAGTCTATTCCACGAAAATCCACATTCGCAGCTTCCAATTTCAGTCCCATCACTTATGTTTGCATTACATGGCATTTGAAACAGCCTTTAGATATTATTTGGGTGAAATTACGAGAAAGGTGGAGGTGAATGATTTGAAAAAGACAGAGATCATCTTTTATTTTAGAAGTCGTAGTCTTGAAGTGTTTGCCCCAGTAAAATGCGCTGTTCATATGGTACATGAGCATGACAAAGAATGGTCAAATCCATGTGCCAAGTATCCAACAAAGGGATTGTGATAAGTATCGGTCAATTGAATGGATGTATTGATTAATTGAATGGATGCAAGGTGTTATATTGAGAAAGAGAAGTCGTCCAAATACAAAAGAACAGTCGAATCTTAAGGGACTGAGAGACGCTATCGCCCAATGGGGGGACTCTTAGTTTGAGCTATCAGAAACTTTAATTCAAAACATGCTAAATCCAAAAGCTGAACGGGACGTGGTCCGAGATCTAATTTTACTCTAGGTAGAAATTCAATATGGTGCTCGTGAACTGATGGGAGGCTGAAATTCGAACTGGCCGATCATCTATGTTTCCATACCTTTATGAGGCCATTTTGGCTCATGTGAATTTGTGAGTTATATTGATGAGTGTTGATATGTCATTTGTTAATTTATATTGAATATACTTTATTTTTCGATAAAACGCAATAATTATACAATCTTTTTTAACATTCTAAATTAATATTTAACTCCATAAAATAAATTAATTCACATTATTTTAATACCGGATTTCATAAAACAAAACAATAACAATTTATCACATTCAACTTCATTTATACAATACTAACTTAAATCAAAATAATTTTATTGACTAATGATAAATGAGAAATAATTAACATTATCCTTACTAATTGTTAATATTTATAATCATTGTAAAAAAATAAAAAATATGATATATAGTGAACTACAATAGGTGGCTGAATTCTTGTCACCATCGGGTTCTAGTCTAAAATTCCAACAGCGGAGCACGTGGTCGATGATAGTGCAGAAGTTTGTGTAATTTTACAAAATAAAAACAAACAAAATTGTCTACATATAATATAATGAAAAATGTATTTCTTATTTCTTAAAAATATTTTATATATATATATATATATAGATGATTGAACATCAAAATAGATAGTTAAAGCTAAGTGTAATACCAACATCAGTGCAAGTGCAAGGCAGCCAGAGCACCCGTGCACCAGCCCAAGTGCAAGTGAAGCAGCATTGGCCTCTAGCGGAGATTTAATCTTGGAATGATTTTGAATTGTATCAAATTAAAGTTGGTGGTGTTTCTCAATAGACCATGTATAGACCATCTGTCTAATTGAAATTTAAATACTTTTACTTTTTATATTTTCTTTTCATGTGAAAATATTTTTTTATAAGTTTTTTACACAAATGTCATAATAATCATGAAATCAAGTGAACATATGCTATAATAATCATAATAAAATAGAGAGAGTCGAAAAATGTACACGTGTGTGTAAACAGAGATTGTAGAAGTTAGCCCCATAGGAGTGCTAAATGATGATGGTTGGGGTCAATCGCCACTAATTTGTTCAAAATCAATTGTATCCAATTATTTTCCTTGAGCTTAAGCCTCTCCAAGACTTGCTTGACTTGCAAGCACACTACTTAATTTTTTGATATATTTTTCGACAATCAAGCCGCTCTCAATACTAAAGATAAAGTAATTACATGTAAATGATAAACTACTTGTCTCTTAAAATTTTTATATTTATATAGCTGGACTCTGAGATAAATATCATGAAACACATGTTGGCTCTAAAGAGCTTCAAGAAAGGGTATTTTTGTAATTTTTTCATAGTTACAACAGTCTCCATCATATAATTTATATTTTTAGTACACATATTTGTTAATTTCAGTTTAGAAAATATAATATATGTATGTTAAAAAATTTTATTTTTTTATGTATTTTTAGTGTATATTTATATTTCTAAAAATATATATTTGGAGTTTTTTTAGACAAAAATGAGTTTCTTAGTAGCTTAAGGGTTCTATTACATAAAAATGTATTCATTTTTGGATATTAATACTCACACTAGTTGAGTCATTTTGTTTGAGATTATTGTTTTAATGTTAAAACTCATATTGGTTGACTTATATATTTAGATTACGCTTTGCTTATGAATGAAAAGGTTTGAAACCTATTCAATCTCTTGTGCATTTCACAATCTCTTAATGATTGCTTGCATCTTTCTTTTTTATAAGTAAGAATTGCATTAAGAGAAAATATTTCAAAAAGGTCTATATACTAAAGTTAGAACTGTTAGATTTGAATAGCAATGGCACCAACACCAAGAGGGGGGTGAATTGGGTTGTTTTAAAAATTTGATTGAACTTGAAAATCCTTTTAATGAAAAATGTGATTTTAGTGAAAGTGAGGATTAATGAAATGCTTGAAACAATAAATGAAACAAATAACACAAGCATATAAGAGACACAATGATATATAGTGGTTCGGCTTAAATCAAGCCTACTCCATTACCTTAGCTCCTCACTAAGGATTTTTCAATCTATCTACTAAAAATCTCCTATCTCTCCGGATAGGCCCTCTAGCAACAAGCTAGGAAATACAACCCCTTGCTTCAACAAGCAAGTCCTCTAGCACAACAAGCTAGGTATTTAACCCCTTGCTTCAATAAGCAAGTCCTCTAGCACAACAAGCTAGGAATCAAAATCCTCCTACAAGCAATGTAGTCTCTCTAGCAAAATAAGCTAGGAAAATTACAAAGAGATATAGGATAGGAGAGGATCTGAGAAACAATATTCTCAGTTATAAACTCTCTCAAATATAAATACAAGGCTTGATAATGAATTTAACCAAATGAATACAAAGCCTTGAAAAGAGAATGAATTTACCAATGAAGCACAACAATGATCTTGGCACTTGAGAGCTTGTAATGTAATCTTTTAGTTAGCTTGAATCATCTATTTGACTTGTATTTATAGTCTCTTGAAAGCCCATGGACGAATCTTGCCGTTGGTAGTAGGAAAGCCACTTTGGGTGAGTAAAAAAACTAGCCGTTGGGGGTTTCTACGACACAAACGGTCGACAGATGCAAGGCATCGGTCGACAGATTAGCAAAAATTCAAAATTCGGTCGACAGATTAGCAAGAATTCAAAATCCGGTCGACAGATCAAAAGGAACGGTTGACAGATGCTTGTGCGAGCATTCTGCCGGTCGACAGATGCAAAGGCATCGGTCGACAGATGGTCTAAAAATGAAGAATCGATCGACAGATGGTGAGACATCTGTTGACAGATGAAGCCATCCTTCAGGACATACAACAGCACAACTTACTTACATTTTAATTTATTTATATTTTACCTCCATTTACTTTAATACATAAATGTAAATAAGAAAGTACCCCCTGTTTGGATTCAATAAAAATATCTAAAAAATCAAAATCCATAAGAATAAAAAAGTAGAATTTAGGTTTTAGTACAAACTTAGGATTTTGCGATTTTACCACCTCCAAGATATACACTTTCCATTTCTTGAAAAATTCGTTAAAAATCGTTTTAGCACTAATGAATGATAGATATCAAATTACCAGGAGTTTTTTTTCTAAAAAGAAAACTCTTTCTTATACTTCTCCTTATAAGGTGTTAATCTCCAAGACTTAGCCAAAAACAGGGTTTTCAGTTTCAGACAGTGATACATGAACTAAAAGATTTTTCATACGATTAAAATTCAACTCAAAACCTTTCATGCATGCTTCAAAATGTGAAAGCTTAACTTGAAATATGAGATTACTATAAATGATTTTCATACTTAAGATTGGATTTTCATCAAACACATTTATGTTCAAGTTAGTCTTTTGTCTTAGAACAATTTTAGCTCTATGTTGACCAACGACTTCAAAACTTATTTTAAAAATCTTTTTAGGAGATGCTTTTAAATCTTTATACTTGTTTGAGCAAATCTCCATTTATAGAAAACTATAGATTATTTGGTTTTCATTTTCACAAAGGTATTTGAAATTGATTTTGGTTGAAAACCATAAACTTGACTCATGACTTGGGGATAGAACAAAGTATTGTTTTTCATCATCAAAACTAAACACAAGGGTAGAACATCAAGAACATATCTCGAGTTTCCCAATAAACAAAATCAACCTAAAAGATCTAACAAAGAAACAATTGTATAGAACTTTTAAGAAAAGAATATATATATATATATATATACATGTGTCAAGAGAGATATTTAATCACACTCTCGGAGAGCCAATTAGAGAAAAGTCATTGGCTCTAACCATAAATGCATAAATTGCAAAAGTCCCCTAAAAAATTGAACCACCAAAAAATGAAGAAAGTAGCCTAAAGCGACAGAGATTGCTTGCCTCTTTTCCATAGAAGGAAGCCGAATTAATTTGACAATAATGGTAATGATTGAATGAGCAGGCCACTAAAAAATAATATGGCTGGTTGGAAAAGGTTTTGGAATTAACTAGTTTTCAAATTTGTAATAGTTAAATATATAAAAAGAAAAAGTTATTGTTAAAAAAGAATAAAATTGTAATTTTATTAATCTCTAGGTATTTTTGATTTCTAATTTTGGCTAAGTTTAGGTAATTGAATGCAATATTTTGAAGGAAATTTCAATGAGGTTGACTTAGTTAGGAGCAAAAGGTCAATCAGTTCTCAACTCATGTGATGTGTTACTGCACTGATTGGGCCACCTCGCATTATATAACACGGTATAATAAAAAAATATAATATTTAGAAAAATATATTTATTTATTATTTTTTCACTCAATTTTTCCCACCTCTTTTTCACTTTACTTTTGTAGGTATCTCCATTTGCACATTAAACTATTTTCCAGAGCAATTCTATATGTGGAAAGGATGAAACAAAATCTTAATTTGGATAGCATAATATGCTCATTTTCTATGATAAATATCATCTTTACTAAGATCCATGCAAGCAAACTGGACAATCACCTCTCAAGTGATATAATGTGCACATTTTCTCTAGGTACTTCTTTCCTAATTGCTGATGTTTAGACATTTTGCTAATTTATTTCATGTTAGATTAGAAAAGGGGATAAAAAAAGAAGAAGAGCAAAACCAAAGACAAAATTGATAAAAACAATTGGATGTAATAGGTATATATATAATATATTTGCTCAATTAATATGTTTTCAATGTCACCTGCAATGCTTCTTGTGTAATTGTGATGGAAATGTGAGTATGTATTTTCTAGTTAATGCCATTATAAAATTTTCTTTTCCTCCTCAAAGCATCCCATGCACATGTGGCTAGAGAGAGAGGACCCAGACCGCCTCTTCATCATGTGGCTATATTCTTATGAGACGTGACTGGGTTCACCGTGTAGTAGCAATACCAAACAACAAAGAGTAGTAAGCTTGGAACTCTCATAGTTGAATGTGGCAACTGCAATCTGAATCCTTTCTTGGATGATAACTGCAAGATGAATCTAAATATAATCTAGTCCTTAAATCCCAACTCATCTGTCCAAGTTTTGGACAAAAAAAAAAACACAAAACTACAAACTCCACGCCATACTCGTAAAGAGAAAGCGCGCTCCAATCTGGTGCTTAAGTTAGCTGCCAAGCATTTCATTCGTCGCGATGGCTGTTGTTGGGAGGATATGTACGTGAAGTGGAGCTTGGAACAACTCGTGGCTTGGTAAAATCTCATAGGTCTCATCCTGCGGCAATGGAGAGGCATTTTAAATAGAGACCAATATGTGTCGTCTTTGCATCTTGAGGAACCTTGTAACACCCCATTTTTCTCTTACAAGGCGTGTCACTATACTAGAGTCCAAAATATACATAAATTATTTTTTCTTTCTTTCTCGGTACATAACTTAACCTTAAGTACCGAATTCCAAACAAAACCCCTAACAAATCATTAAAAATGCGGAAACAATAATCGAAACCTGATATAGTACATACCTGAATTCAACTTATATTATATCATAAAGAATTCATACCATATATTACATCATATCTTTAACAGCCTTAATACATGAAGAATCCATAATATTCTAACAAGGCTAATCATCAATAAAGCATCAGCTCGCTGAATCCATCGATCACGCCATCACGTGCCGTCATATCTCAACCTGCTCCTTGCCTAAGCTGCAAGTCTAAATTGGAACGTTGAATGTTCCAGGAGCATAACCCATTAAAAGATGAAACTTCTAGTGAGGGTCCAAAACATATATATGAATGTATGATGTAATAACATGAAGAACATTTTTGCCCTTTAATGTAACTTCTAAGGCCTACTAATCTGGCTAAGAATCCTAGGCAAATCCCAACCTCTGCAGAATAAGTCTAATGTTATTCCCTCAATGCCTTATGAGAATTACGGTTACACTCTGAGGACGACATCCCATTCTCATGCACAAATATCAATATGACAATAATATCGTGCCATATAAATATCACGACTTTCAATGCAATATGACAAAATGAACATTGCATTCATAAATAACATGCATATAAACAATCATATCATAAATATAAGTTCTTGTGAGAATGCCACTCACCTTTGCCCAAAGATCAAGACACCTCGAAAAGCGTGCACTGCCTTGATTTTTGTGTCAACTCTCAAAAGTTGCACCAACCACATCATCTTGATTACCTCAAACATAAAAATGACAATTTATCATTAAATATCTCAATATTTCATTTATTTTCTTTTTTCCTTCATTTTTCCTTCTAAAAATCTCAATAAATACATCGGGACTATTTTCTCAAATCTATCTTCACAACAATTCATAATATGCTATGAACTTCAAAGAAAAAATACTGAACTTACCCGGATATTACGTTTTCATGTAAAACGAAGCTCTTTGGTGTGAAAATCGAGACATCGAGAATTTCAAATCCCAATCTTTTTGCACGAACCTCCACAAAATATTTTTTTAGATTTTTCCAAAATTTTAGCCCATTTTTCCCAAGCTTCATGCGCCTGCACGCGCCTCAACATGCTAGGGTGAGTGGTCGCGCGTGCCGGCCACTCGCCGGTCATCTTCCCCGGCTCCAGCACACCGTCAATCTGAGATAGCCATGCCATCTTGAAGCCCTCTCCAAGTCGATCCTCATGGCCAAGTTTGAGCCTCAAAGGGGCACCGAAAGACCTCCCATCGGGGCCTCGAACGTTCGGCCAAGGCGCCAGCCTCCTTCTTTCCGGCGAAGTTCGAATTGTCTTCAAACCTTCACCAAAATGGCTCAAACTCTCCAGAATGATTCTACCTCTCATGGGCTTCAAAATCCCCTTATTTTGGACGGCCAATTCGTTCAATACATGGCCAATTTGAAGCTCAAACTCTTCAAATTTTTGGCCTCCTTCAACGCCTATTTATAGGTAAAATCGATGCTTCAAATGCCCGAGATCGGCTAGTCCATTGCCTTAAGAGTCTCCACCTCCCCTAGATTGACCAAAAGGCACCGATATTCGCCTACAAAAGCAACTTGCAGGTTTCTCATTTTTGGCCAGCTTTCTTGGCCAATTTTCACGAAATTTCGACCACTCCGGTGGCCATTGTTGGCTCATCATCACCTCTTGGCCCTCCTTGACCATTGCCCATGCAACACAAAAGCTTTCGACGCCCCTCGTGGCCTAGTCGATTTCCCATTACCAAGATTTTCCATTTTTTGCACTTTGGCCTTCAACTTTTGGGTTATCTCACTTTGGCCCTTTTCACTTAACCCCTGAATTTTCCATGATTTCATTTAAGACCCTCAAGTCCTAAAACATTCCTTTGACCCCTGAAGCTCCCGAAAAAATATCGTTTCGGCCTCCTTCTAGCAATTTTAGAAAATTGCACTTAGGCTCGAATCCCCGTTTTGGCTCTAAACCTTTTCGTTTCTTCCTAAAACCACTGAAGAGTTGTTCCTTTATGAAAAACCGAAGCCCTCTCAAGCTTTCGTTGACTTTCAGGAAATCATCTATAACAATTTGGTATTGCAGCCTGATTGGCAGTTGTATTTTAGTTGTACCAAAAATTATTCCCGATCCGATTTCTTTCTGCACCATAAATCCTATCTTGGGGTGTTTGTTAATACCACATCATTTTTCTTTGGCATCTTGGCTCCAGGGCACTCCCTGCAGTTGATTCAGTCATTCATACAGTAATAAATTACCCTTATATCCTCAATTTATCTGAAATTTCACTTTTACCCCAAGATAAATTACCCTTGAGTCCTTTAAAATTTTTCGAGTATTACAAACCTCCTTCGATACTACTAGAGGGAACGTTGTCACTGTCAACTGATTCTATCATATCGGCTACAAAATCCAATAATCTGGTAAAAGTTGATGCCTGAGGGATGGTTAAAGAGGGAATGTAGTGCCCGACCTTGGTCATCCTCTTCCATCTATGGAGCCCTGTTCTTATATTTTTGGAAGCAATGGATTTTTTGAACTTGGAGGCCATCTGCATCAAAATAGCTAGTGAGAGCAGAAGAATTACAGCAGTAGGAGTAAGAGAAGGAGAATGTAAGTTGTTTTAAGCCACCTGTGTGACGATAACATAGAGCGGGAATGTAATGAAGCTACACCAGAACTACGCGAAAAGCCTGCAAAAATTAGTAGATGACAACCAATTAATGTACTGCTACAAGTGGACAGTGATATTTCTGACTCACAAGGATTAGTATCTTATGATCACGTACCCAAATGTCAACCGGCTAGAGCATAAACATTTCCACAAAGGAAAATTATTCAAAAGAAAGGGCACCTCTAGTACACGAGGCTTTCTACTTTCCATGAATTAAGGGAATGGTAGTTCTTGCATGTAACCTTATCCAATGCTTTACAAATAGGCTATTTCCATAACTCAAACCCATAAGTATAGGGAAGAGTACTCATAATCCTAGTTCTGTTTTTTATATATTAAAGTTCTATTGATACATCAATGGCCTTCCATAAAAGAATATCATGTGCTTACCAGTGACCAAACAAACATTGCCATCTCAAATGTGTTCTACAAATCGAATGTCAAATGCTGAAGTCAGCAAGTCAGATGAAAGATTCTTATTTTCTACATTTTAACCAGGCAGGCATTTCAAAATATAAAATTTCATGAGTGGTTGCATAAAAATGTCTCTGCTGATTTCACCTGGAAAGACACAAACTGTAATAACCAAAGCAGAAGCCGAGGCCTCCTAAACTAGAAGAGGTCATCCCTTAGGTTGAAGTATTGAGCTTCGGACATTAGGCATCTATCCATGATTTCAGCGGCCAACTTTACAACTATGAGATGCAGCTTGGTACCAATTTCCAGGATCAACTTTCCCATATACAAAATTTTCAAGAAGAGATGAGAACGGAAAGTAAGTGAAAAAAAAAGGCATCGTGAATTGGGAGAACAAGACAACAGATGCAAAGAATTGGAAGAGTGAGGACTCACAATGGCTGGAAGGAACGAAAGCCAAAGGTAAAGATTAGTTCCTAAGCATGGCATTGCAATCATGGGCAGGAAATCAGCTTCAGGACTTAGAATTTACAAATAAATTAGAGTATAAAGCCCAGTACAACTGATGCTAATGGCACCTTAGTTCATTGCATGAGACTGTACGTAATGTTTTGTTCAGGTGTTGTTATGGTATTATTGTTCTAAAAAACAATAAACCCATGAATAACAAAATAGGGGAAACAGAAATCACCATTGACCACAAGAGTGTAATTCCGGGCACGAACTTCCTTGAGAGCCCACATCTAATGAGAAACTTCCACTAATTAATGGTAATGACTCTTATTTCATTGAAAGATCAAGTTTTAATGATGAATTTCTACCTCTAAAAGTACTGGATGAAGTTAACTTTTGGACTCATAAGAGCACATATGATACCCAATATTTGATCCATTTCCATGTACAATTATTGTGAGATTGTGTTGTGGCAAACTTCCCTCTGCATGCTTATCAGAGCACAGATCACAAATCACTAAAATTCTGGCTCATAGTTAGGCCTTAATGCATTACAATCACCTGCACTATCATGATAATGCACATTGATTGATTCCGACTCCACTTGAAACACCACAGAACCTCACCCATCAATGTTAGCTAAAGTTAGCTTTTGAACTTATGGATTCAAGTAGTATACCTAACGTCATGACAAAAAATAAATGAATAAATAAACCATCACTAATCATATAAAAGGGAGTTGTTTTGTCTTATATCACATCTTCGATTCTATAATATCTCAGTATTTTGAGAATAATAATTAATTTTATATTTAAAATATTTTGACATCAATTAGAAATTATAATTGAGAAAACTAATGGGCTTAGAGTTAGTGGGCTAATTTGAAAAAAAAAAATAAGTAAATGGGTTTAGAATTAGTGGGCTAAATTGAAAAAAGAAAAAGATTAAGTAAATGGGCTTATGGTTAGTGGGCTAAGTTGAGAAAATAAAGGTTAAGTAAATGGGTTTAGAGTTAGTAGATTAAGAAAGTGGGCTTAAATTTATGGACTAGATGAAAGAATAGTCCATTCAAAATAAGATTTAGTTAAAAATAATTAAAGTAAAAAAATAATCAAAGATAATGGATGAATTAATGGAGAATGTGGGAGACAAAATATGGTGTGAATAAATAATCAAAGTTAATGGGTGAATTAATGGAGAATGTGGGAGACAAAATATGGTGTGAATAAATAATCAAAGATAATTGATGAATTAATGGAGAAATGTGGGAGACAAAATATGGTGTGAACAAATAATCAAAGATAAATAATGAATTAATGGAGAAATGTGGGAGAAAAAGTAGAGTGTGGCCAAAAAATCAAAGATAATGGGTGAATTAATGGAGAAATGTGGAAGATAAAGTAGTGTATGGACAAATAATTAAAGATTATGAATGAGATTTAGTGGAAAATTAAATAAAAAATGATAAAATAATAAAAGATAGTGGATCACTACAATTAAAATAAATTTAATTCAACCTCTATAAATAGAGAAAACTTGAAAGGTTTGAGAACTTGAATTAGAAAGAGAAAGGTTGTAAGAAAAAATGATTTGAGAGTAAGAGAGAGATTTGAGAAAGAGAAAGAAAAATATGGAGAAAAATACCAAAAATTTCTAGAAAAATCCTATAGGTTGGGTTTAGTAGTTCGTGTAAAGATTTGTGGCAAAAGGCATTATTGGATACACAAAACGAGGCTTCATCACAATATAGAAGAATACCGAATCACTCCACGAGAAGGTAAGTTATCTTCAAAATTTTCTTTAAAATTTTGAAAATGTTAAAATGATATTTTAGAATTTTTGATAGTGAAATTGGAAGAGAAATACATGATTAGTATTTATTATGGATTTTTGAGGTAATAGATGCTTGAAAATCAAAGAGAAAATGAGAAATAAATAGAACATGGATTTTAAAAATTATGAGAAAATTTCTAGGGATTGGGAATATTGTTTTAAGAATTATTGTGAAGAGGAAAATTTTATGAGAAAGTATTTAATTCATAATCTTGAGGAAATAATAAGAGAAAATTGGAGAAATTAGAAAAAATTAGAAATATGATTTTCTTAAGTAATTATGATGTCAGGATACGTCAAGATTCATAATTAAGTACAATTGAAAGTTTGACGCGGATTTCGAAGCAAAATTACGCTAGGGGCAAAATTGTCTTTTATAAGGTAAGTGGTACTATTCAACTGAATTTAATTTATGAAAATGATTTGTAAGTGGTACCATTCAACTGAATTTAGTTTATGAAAATGGCTTGTAAGTGGTTCCACCAAAATCTAATTTTATGTAAATATTTTCATCATGTTGTCATGTTTTGATGTGAACATGTCATGTGAATTGCATTTACATGTATTGATGACAAAGTATGCATATGAGCATGATGAGATTCACGGTCATACGCTGCATGGGTTTGGGATTAGGTACTAGCACTGTTACTTTGCCAAGGGTGCACCCATACACCTCGATTTGGCAGGGAGATTGGAAAAATGGCGAGTAATCTTAAGGTGCAGTCGACCCAAACATGAGAGTTATGATGTTATGTGCATTGCATTCATACATATGCATTATGATGTACTCTTACTTAGATGATTCATCATCTAATATGGGCCTTGCCCTTGGAACATTCAAACGTTCCAGATGAGATTTGCAGCGAAGACATAGAAGTGGACGAAATATAAAGATGCAAGACATTATGAAGTTATTTTCTGCATTTAGTTTCCGTATGAGGATTCTAATATGTACCAGTTATGTTATGTTCGAAGTCATGTTGAGAAACTTATGTTTTGTTTAAAGTCATATTGAAAAACTTATATCATGTTACAAGTTATGTTTGAAAGACTTTTGTTAAGATAATCTTGTATTATTAATTATGTTGAGATAATCATGTAATATTATTAGCGTTTGAGGTATGTTGAGGTTCGATTCTAGCTTTCGCATTCAATGTTTATATTGGTTCTCTTTTGAGATAAATGTATGAAAATTTGGGATGGATAAGAGCAATGTTATGGTTAGTCGTAGTTTTTTTATAAAAAAAAATATTATCCCACAATTGTCCTAAGTTATAACACGCTCGGAGAAAATGGGGTGTTACAGATTCTGTCAGTTATGTATTTAATAAATCCTTCAAATGGAAAAGGAAATTTATTCTTCATTGCCATCATCCACTCCTCTGCTGCCAAAGCATTAGTCCCTCCATGGAACTCTGAAGGTCTCAGTGCCATGAAATTCCTTACCAACTGGCTCCCAGTATTGCCATCCACTCCATGGGGCTCCACCTTTTGTGGCGTTGGGTTTGAAGTCTGACCACTAACGTTCTCATTCAGGCCTGGTTCATTCATCGCTCTAGCTGGTACTTGCCCCTGTTGGTACTTGCCCTTGTCTTCCTTGATGCGCCATAAAATTCTCAAAGTGCCTCAACATGGTAGCCATAGTGCCCCTCAACTCACTAATCTCCTGGCGTAAGTTTGCCACGGACTCCACTGGAGTGGCTGGTGCAGGTGGAGATATAGGGGTATGAACAGGTGCAGGCTCAAGGGTGGGTCTAGGAACTGGAGTAGGGATCGCCCAGTTGCCTCGAGCATGGGTCGGTGGCCTTTCTTGTCGTTCATTCATTTCTTGCATGCCAAATAACCTTTTAGTGTTCCATCTTAACTTAGGCTTACTAGACCATTAGATACAATTCTAACTCTACCCAAACCTAGGTGTACAGAGACTCCTCTCACTTCCTAACTTATGCTCTGATACCAAAATTGTAAGGAACCACTCTCGAATATTCCCGCTAGCATAAGATATTCGAAAGGAGGTCATCACAGAGATGATATAGAATAAACCATAAATTAATAGACATTTCATTTCATTACTAGCAGCGGAAACTAAATTAAAGTTCAGTTACATTCTCAATATCTCATGAGTTTGGGCACGAAGGCCATACAAATAAATAAGAGGTTCTATTGTTAACTAAAAAAATAAAAATCATTTTATCTCAAGCCTCACCTAAACACCAATCACGATCTTCAAGTTAGGACGCGTCTCCGTATACCACTATCCCTGAGCCTTAGTCCCACTGGATTTGCCCCCGAAAACAGTCTTCCCTTTACTTGGAATGGCAAAGAAGATCAAATGAACCACAAGGCTCAGCAAGTTCGAGAATCAATGAATAGCGAACAGGAATCAAGAATATGGTGACACCAAAAAGAATAATTAAGAACTCGACAACTTTATACAAGATTCAAAATTTATGACTTTATAAATTTTAATTTAAATGCATCATGTCACTATATATTACTATGCAAATGTGCATATAAAATTAAGTGTCAAAATCAAATCTTGTAGGCTCGCAAGCCATCAATTCACATATGCCGAAGTGCATTCATGTAAATAAAAATTCACAAATAATATGGAGCCAACCTGTAGGGCTATAGCCACCTCGTCCCGCACCAGGTGCTCTAGGGTACCATTTCCTTTCGTGCAAAATAATAGGTGCGTAAAGATAAATAATACAAAATATCATAACATGCACATGCTGAACGTGTACGAAACATATCATGCATTCCTTTCCACATATATAGATATTACGGAATTTCATCGCACAAATTTTTTCCATGCTTATACAAATGATTTCTGCCCATCTCACAATACTGAATAGCTTTTCACTCATATCAAATATGTACATGCTAAACGTGTACGTAACATATCATGCATTCATTTCCACATATATATAGATATTACGGAATTTCATCACACAAATTTTTTCCATGCTTCTACAAATAATTTTTGCCCATCCCACAATACTGGATAGCTTTTCACTCACATCAAATATGTACATGCTAAACATGTACGGAACATATCATGCATTCTTTTCCACACATATATAGATATTACAGAATTTCATCGCACAAATTTTTTCCATGCTTATACAAATGATTTATGCCCATCCCACAATACTGGGTAGCTTTTCACTCACATCAAATATGTACATGCTACAGTAATTTATTCAAGAACTTATTAAATCAATTACTAAAATTTACAATTCGTTGGGTGCGTAACAAGTATTTATATATATATGTGTATATATTTATACATGTACTTTAAGTTATTAAAATTTAGGACATCACCTACTATATAATATATTTTTTATTATAAATATATATAAACATGTGGGTAAGGATAAGGTGTAACGCAGGGGCGTTCAAATGGACTTTGAATATATATATATATATATGTGTGTGTGTGTGTGTGTGTGTGGGTTTCCAACTATGTACAGGGGCAGGGGCTGGGCATGCGTACTATGCTTATGTGTATATATATATATATATAGGTGCTTTCAAATATGAACAGGGGCTGGGCCTGCGAACTGGGTGTGTGCGTATGTATATATATATATGTGTGTGAAGATATACAAGTAAATATTATTAAAGAAAAATAAGAAGAGACTTTTGTATCAGAAATTTTCCTTTACAATGAGAGGGAATTATTCTATTTTTGAACATAATATAAGCTGAGATCATATTTTTCCCTCGGGTTTTAATGCACTCACTTTCTCTCTCTACTAGTGCGCATATATATATATATATATATACAAGTGGGTTTGACACATTTTTAAGGGTTGTTAGCATATAGAAGAGAGAAAGCTTCCACAACCCCTTTGCTAAGCATTTATATACGTATATATATATAAGTGTATATGGAAGTGGGTTAGCTGGAACAACAATGAGACTGTTATATACATTTACATATATATATATGGGTGGGTCATGTAGAACAGGGGCATGCGAATGAAGTGAATATATATATATATATATATATACTTATAAATGGGTCACGTTTGCTCACTAGTTCAAGGCAACCGAACATAGTGCATACATAAATGGGTTAGTGAGTGTAGCTACATATATATATATATATATACTAATTCATGAACAGAGAGCCGCGAAATTAAATAAAACTTCACTGTAATTAGGAAGAAAGTGCCATTCACAGGAAAATGATGGGGTGAAGCGAGTCCCCGTTGTGCATTCAATAAGACTGTCTGTATGTATAGATTTATATATATATAATATATATATATATATAAAGCTTCCTTATACGATAGAACAGAGCAGACAAATACACACACACACACATATATATATATATATAGACTCACAATCGAGGGGCCTAAGGAAACTTGCCTTAGGAGCTGTCCCAACAGGGAAGAAACAGCTAGACTCTTCCACTAAGCTCAGGTCGCAACAGCAAAATGGGTGGAGAAGAAGAAGGAGATAAAAGCCGAAGAAACACACGGAGAAGAAGGAGGTTATGAAGCGGCTGAGAAACAAAAGTGATGGCCAATGGAACAGGAGACAGAATAAAGCACCAAATCATTCAAATGGAACAAAATCAGTATACAGGGAGAACAGAGAATCAAAAGGGAGAGAGAATTGCAGGCGCCTGCTGCTTTCCATTTTTATTTTGTTTTTGATTTTTTTTATTCACATAAAAAAATTTAATATCCTATTACCTTTGGGCCTAGGCCCAAACCAGAATTTACATTGCCCCACTTGATAGAGCCATGAACTCATTAACTAATTTAATTGTGGGCTATTACATTATTTTTAAATTTCTTAAAAATTTAGACCCATATACTTATTTTCTAATCACATGAACCATAAAATAAAATTGTACAATCTAAAACTATCTCTACGCCCTCAAAGAAATTTACTATTAAATATTAAAATACTTAAACCCATATTTAAAATATCATTAAACTAATGGTAAGTGTTAAAACATCTAGACCCACTTTAGGGATGTTACAACACATATAATGAAGAAAAAACTAGGTTGTAGGTTATATCAAAAAAGGAAGACTTATGTGATTCTGGAAAAAAAAAAATTAAAGGAACTGTCATAAAATGACAGTTTCGTCAAGGAGAACAAGAAGAAAGGATTAGAAAAATCTACAAGAAAATGGCAACAATGCATAGAGTTTATTTTGGAAAACTCAAATCAACAGAAGCTAATAGTGGAAAGTACAATTTCAGGAGCATTTCTGCCCTTAGCTTGAGAAACTCAGATCAGAGATTCAGCTAGCAAGAAGCCAGTGAGACAACTTTGCCCCTATAAAAAAAAGTAAGGCAACCTGAACTTTTGGACTTTGCATCAGCACGAAGGATGCAAAAACCAATGACATGCAGCTAGAGGCTATGATAAGTCCTCGAGAAGCATGCAACAAAATTTATTGTTTATATAATTATTTTTACTCCCAACATTATGTAAAGTTTTTTATCAAGTTTTCTTTGCTCCTCTCTCTCTCATCCACTCACCTCATAAATGTGTTTATTGGTCTTCTATTCGCATGTCCAATGCATTTAATCACGTTTTCAATTGGTGCCACTCTTACCATATTATAAATAATCTCATTTTTTATTTTGTCCTTATTATATAATTGGTGCATCCACCATAACACTATCATCACAATTGAATTCATATTTTACACATATTAATACTTTTCTGCCCAATATTTTGAACTATATAACAATTATGGTTGTATAGTTGTCTAATAAAGATTCCCTTTTATCTTTGAGGGATTTTAAAATCACATAAGAATTAAGATGTTGGGCACTTCACTTTAACCACTTGCCTTGATCCTATAAGTAACATCCTTTATAATCTCCCATCCTCCAAGTAAATGTGTTTTCCTTTCTATTTCTTTTCTTTCCACAACATAGCATAATTCCACACGATACTATAATTTATGAGGAACCTCAAAAGTTAAGGACAAAACTATTCACTTTGGATGCCTGAAAGCTAATGGACACAATATTCTTGAGAAAGTGATATAAATTATGTTTCAAGATTGATTGAACTTGCTCCACAAATCTTAGGAGGATGCTTGCACTTTATCTAGCAACTGCAAGCATGTCACTTAGTTTAGATTGGAGATGTTCAATACATGTCAAGCTTGCAACATATGGTCTCATTAAATAAACAAGATATTCAGATGCATTAAGATAATAATACAAAACGCAACTCTAGTCTCCAAAACTAAGTAAACAACATACCTGATGCCAACAATATCACGAAACTCTTTCTCCATGCTTTGAAGCATATAATTATGAAAATCATATGTGAATGGTAGTTGACGAGTCTGCAAAAATAAGACCAAAGACAAAATACCAAAAAGACAAATAGAAAGAAAGAAATATTCACCTATAAGATCAAAATCATAGCCCACACTATGATCTCATGATTAAAAAACACTCTATGCTGTGAACTTATGTTGAAGAAACATGTACATGAGATGTGATTCTACGGCTAGTACAGAAATGATAGAGTATTTTGCATTTGGTAAGCCCAATAAATTTGTCCACAGTGAAAGGTACAGGTAGGAAAGATCCAATTCAATGTGATGTGGAGCACATATAGAAATGAAGCCTAGGCGCAAAGCCATGTAGTCAACTCTGTTTATAGAACTCCAAAACTAGCGACTGAAACAAAGTTGTATACTAAAATAGCTTCAGATTGAACTCTAAAATCAATCAGGAAATGGCCAAACCACTAAAGCAACGTTATCATCAAAAGGAAAACCAACGCATAGTGCATTTAGTGAGAAACCACGCCACACAAATCTTTGGACCTACCGATTGTGTCTATGACAATTTTTTTTAATAATTTAAGAATGTGAAGAGTAAACTAGCATGAAACTAAACTCTAGTGAAACAATTTCAATGTTAGCTCAGGGCGGATGATATAAAATCTTAAAGTATCAAGCATGAAAAAATACAGGTCTAAGTATTACAAAAAACAAATTGTACCAACAATCTTGATGTACTAGTGCAACGTCAATACTCCATGTCATGGACTGTCATCTCATTCGATAAAATTTTATTGTTTTCAAATATAGAAGAATGAGAGTGATCTACTGAACTCTGCATAAATAACAGAGCCCAACTACTGAAGAGATGAAAGGACAAAATGGCCAACATGGAATACCATTCACTCAACAAATAGCCTCTCAATGTAAAAAACAATTGACCTTGATGGAACCATATAGATTCAAAATCTGAAAGTACATGCTGATTGTAATATGAAGCAAGGTAGCATATTTTGCTGACCAATACAACAACAATCACAAACCTTAAATCTCACTATTTTGCTGACCAATCTGGAAAAACAAAACTTCAGGCCTTTTATTCTATTTTTTACTTAGTAGAGTTGAAGACTTGGAAAAGATATCCCCTAGGCTAAACTTCATGATCATAGAACCTCCATATTGAAATTCTATAATTCCCAGAAAATTGGATAATGGTTACAAAACAGCAAATCTGGAACAAATACCTACATCATTCTGGGGTTCAATTCAAGAGGCTAAATTTGAAATTCAAATGGGAGTGCAAAACAAATCTTTAAAAGCTATGATGATTTTATGCAGTTTTCTTGGGTATAATAGTCTAGTATTTTGTTTACTTCAATCATTTATCTTCTATGTCTGATCATCTGAACCATTTGTGACCATTAATGTAGACTATGCTTATTTTTTCCTTTGTCGATAATATGATAATATTCTGCAACTACAACTTCTTTTGTGCTTCACAATTTGTACTGAGAAAAAGCAACTCGAGGGATGTGAAGGATTTGAGTTGCACTTCTGTCTATTTTTCAGGATATTGAAGTGCAAAAAATCCAGTTTCCAGTGAAACACATGAATTACAAAATATCAAAGTAGCATTTTAGCATCATCAGAGATACAAGATTCTGAAAGGTGCATTACCAGCCAAACAAGAACTTTATGCTGGCTCTAAGGATGGGAAGTTTGGTGAAAAATGAAAGTAGATAATCGGCCTCCTTCTTATACTGTCGGAGGCAGCTTATGGGGATCCTAGATTATAACATTAGAATAGCACCACAAGAGGTTCCTAATTAGAGAATCCATCTAAACAAACTGTTAGAACTGTAAATAATACTTCAGAAGAAAAAATCTTGACATTACCCTCAACAAAACCTTTTGCAACTTGTAATTCCTGCAAGGCCATTGACTTTGCTTGATTTTCCCATGCTTTCCAGTTATAGATCTGAATGAACAATGAGAAAATTCTTAATTCTCTCTTAAGAAGTTTTATTCTATATGAAAAATGACAATATATTGTTAATCAAAATTATTTACTTTGATCATAGCAAGGGCAACAACAACAAAGCTATAAGATACATGGGTAACACCGAGAAAAAACAAGAATCGGTGAAGCTGCTCAAGACTTTCGTATGAAGTAAAAGATTCATGGCCCTGGACAAATAGTAAAGATTGAAGCTGCTATGT
Organism: Diospyros kaki; assembly: GCA_036245055.1. Classification (NCBI taxonomy): domain Eukaryota; kingdom Viridiplantae; phylum Streptophyta; class Magnoliopsida; order Ericales; family Ebenaceae; genus Diospyros; species Diospyros kaki. The sequence goes on from BSEG01000016.1 coordinate 42,679,793, forward strand.
GAAACTAGTAATACATGATAAATGAATTCTTTAGCCCAAGATGCAATTAATTTGTAATTTCATTAAAAACTATCAATAACCTTCTTAGAAATTAAGGAGGAAGAATAATAGGAAAAGAATTGGTTGCCAAAACATTTTGGGTGCTTCCATGAAAAGAAGTGGTCCTACACTCCTACTATTGCAAAATAGGGAAAATTCATGTGCTTTGTCGTCTGGGTTGTTTATCAGCTATAATGTTCCTAATTTTACTTGCATTAATAAAATTATATCATCTTTCAAACTTTGTCTTTACAGCCATTGATTCTTCCCACTAAATTTATTCATCCATGGCAAAGAGTTGCCTATATTTCTTTTGCCTCCTGGAACAATTAGGACAAAACATTAGCTTTTAGAGTTTTTAACTACAAAACATTTTAGAGTGTTTAATTGCAAAATATGCATCGTAACACTAAAGAAAACATCAACACACTTCAAAGAATTTGAATTTGGAAAAATACAAAAGAGCCAAAGCCTATCATGTAATAATTGCCAATAATATTTTCATATAACCTGAACACTAACACCATTATATTTATATATCAATTTCATGTGTTTACATTATTTTATCTTTTTAATGTTAGTAATTACAAATAATGTATTGATATAACCTGACACTGACACTATTATACTTATATATCAATTTTAGAACCAACGATTAGATCAGTTAACCACATTGGCCAACCCAGTGATCCATTACACCACCTGGTTCGATGATTGCTCCAGTTTTAATAACAATCCTCCAGACATAATATAATCTAATATCTTGCTCTACAATTTAGCACTATTTACGACAAAATGTACATATTTAAATGTCCTAGCACCATAGTAACAGAGTTAGATTGCTACCCTAGACCCAGAAAAGCTATTAACCATGGTAATATAATGAAGATGGTAAATTGAATAAGGCAGGGTAGTCAAAATAATTTGAAATAAGGTCATTTGAAATAAACAGGCAAAAAACTACCTCAAGACAGAAGTTGCTCTACATGTTGTTCAGTTGTGTGACGCATCGGCCCTACTATTGGGTGCCACTGTAACCTATGGTTACAACCTCGACATGTCTCGAAGGACGGCTATGCTCTACCAACATAAATATTAAAATAATATTGGGCGCCCTGGATGGAGTTCAGGCTTTGCCACATTCGATTATCGAAAAATTCGAGTTTAAAATGTATAAGCAGCGGATACCCACTCGACTCTCAAATTCAATTAGGTCCTTAAAATATAAATCCAATTTCAAATCAAACAAATAAATACCAACATGGCCAATACAATACTCCAATGGTCAAGCATAACTAGATCACACTCACTGAGTTACTCATAGTGAGAACCTTAACTTGGTTTAGACCAAATTTTATTTAATTCATTGTCATCTCCCATAGTCAAATATAAAACATATAAATTACATAAACAACACAAGACACGACCTATATTCTCATTGCTCGCAATCACTATTGACCAGCGACCCTTCCACCAGTACCGCTTTCATTTTCTTAAATCTCGAGTTATCTGTTAGGTTAGTGGGAATGAAGGGGGTGAGTCCGGAGACTCAGTAAATGTAATATGCAATGTAGAAAGTTAATAAGCATGACATCATAGATAAAAATGAAGTGCATCGTGCATGCAAGCTCGTCCATCACACTTATCCCAGGCTCTAGGTGGCCTCTAGTGGTTTCATCCATGATCCTGTCCTAGGACTCTCATGGTCAACAATCCACTGCCCCATGCCTAGGCACTTCCTCAATATCTTATGCAAGCCATGACAAAAGAAATTTACACACGGAGTATATTAAACCCTTACCTTAATTTGTTTGGTGATTAACTCTGTATGTTGCACAAACTGGTAACGTACCCACAACACCCTTATCACAATTATGCATAAGACTAAGTAATTTATTGACTAATTCGATAATTAAATTTACTAATTTAACTAATTCCAAATATTATCTACTAATTTAATTTAACTAACTAATTAATTAATTAAAACAAATTAATTACTTTAATTAACTTAATAAATTAACTAATTAATTAAAATAAACTAATTAATCTAAACATTTACCTCACTGTCGATTTCTCCCTTCAAACGTCTCTATTTCCTTTCACAAATTGCTGCCGAGCATACTCCTATTCTCTTCCTATTTATAGTTCCATTTGCCCCTAGATTTCACTTGGAAACCATGGATTTATCCCACTGTTTTACAGCCAATTAATGCCTCGGTTTTGCCTCAACTACGTGGCATAATTTAGCAAAAATTGAAGCTAATTGAGGGTAAAACGGACAAGTGGTGAGGAAGCACCAGTGCCCGCCACGTGGTGCGGTTGGGCTGTGCAAGGCCAGCAGCTGGCCTCCCCAAAACGAGGCCGTTTTGGGGCGCCTTGGTTGACTAAAATCAGTTTTTTTATCCCTCCTAACATGCATGCCTCCCCTATAAATCGAATCTGTGTCCCTTGCGTGGCCACTCTCACGCCGGACCGCCCGCGCTGGCACTTGCCTTCAACCAATATATGCCTTTCATTCTATTTAAGCAATCTTCCAGACTTCTTTCTGGAATTACACTAGGGCCCAGAACTTTCAAAAATCACACACACTCCTATACCTCGTTTCCTCTTATTACACTTATACCCCAAATATTCTAAAAAATCCACCAATTTAATTTTATCATTATTTCCATAAATATTCTTAAATAATTTAATTAATTATCTTAATTTTTCATTTCCTCAAAATATCATAAATAAATATTTTCTCTAAAATCTCCAAATATTCTAAAATATCCTCAAATACCAAAATTAATTACTTGTCTGCAAATTTCGAAATGTTTCAAGTTACTCGCGAAAAACTGAATAATTTAGATAATTTGAACTTAAAATTGTAATTTGACTTAGATAAACGGGCTTCCTTATGTCAGTTTGTAAACATGGAAAAATTTGGCTGCTCAAGGTTGATGATTTAACACATATTTAGGCCACAAAAAAAATGATCCATTGACCCATCAGTAATGATAACAGTCCAAAAAAGCATAAGTTCTGTCCAAAAAGGATCAACCAAAAAATCAAACGAAAAAGGAATGAGGAATCAAAAACAGAAAACTAAATAAACTCATTTCAAAACACAAATGCCTGACCTTCCTTGATCTTTTCTAAAGCAGCAAGAAGAGCCATCCTCTTAGTCCTATCCAACCACTATTACACAAAGGAATGCAAAGAGAGATTAAAACAAAATAGTAATGCTATACACAAAAAAACAACAAATTGTAGAGAAATAGAGGCTCAGACTCATTTTTTTAGAATTTTGTTGAGCTTGGACTTAGGCTTGAATTCAAAATTAAGGTTTGAGCTCATTTGTTTAGAATTTTGCAAGGCTTGGGCTCATTTATATTAATGAGCTTCAAATGAGCCTTTTCATGAACTCTAATTCAAAATTGATTTTAAGCTCAATTTCAAGCTCGTAGAATATATAAATTATTATACTTTAATATATATTTAAATTTTGAATAATTTAAATAATATGAAAAAAATAATCCTCAATTGTTTAAACACAAATTATTTTGTTATGAGCCTACAATCAAGCACCTAAATGAGCTTGTTTACAGCCCAACCAAAGTCAATCACCTTAAAATCAAGTTGGACTCATTTACCTATTGAGCTTAAAAACCTAACTCAAACTTGTTTATTTAACAAAATATTGAATTTGAATGACTTGAATTGATCTCCTCATGAATGACCCTGTTCATTCACAGCCCTCTTTTAAGACACCGAGGGACGGTCAATTTTGTACACAACCTTATTCGTTTTTACTACATAGCTCATTTATACAACTCCAACCCTTGATTTTCAGGCAGGAGCAACTCCATGATATTTAGCTACCAGCACTACAACAAAAACAAACATTAACGACTAAAAATTAGTGACGATATTAATTTTGGTTATTAATGTAGTACTATTAACAACTAAATATAAATCTTGTTGTTATAAGATAACTTTTAATGACAGGTAAAATAAGTCGTCGTTAATATATTATTTTTCCGTCATTAATGACTAAAATTTTTACTTCGAACCATAAAATAATAATAAAAATTATTAAAATTTAAGTAACACTTATATAAGCAATTCTTAATATAATTATATTTTTCTATAAATGCCAAAAAATAATTATCAAACTATGATAATTGGGCATTAGTTATTTATTAATAATATAATATATTTAAAAAATATGAACATATTAAAAAGAATATAATTTATCAAACTAATTTATTATAATTATTAGATTTATTTATAATATAATTATATTTTTAAATAAATATTAATTTTATGTAATAATTTAAATTATTTTATCAATTATTATAATCTTAAATTATTTTATTCTTATCAATTAAATAATTATTAATATTAATTTCATAAATTATTTTATTTTTTATTAATTAACAAATAAATGTTTAAAAAAATAAAAAATAAATAAAACTAAAGGCGTCCTCGCCTCTTTCCCCTCAATTCCTAAATCCCTCCCAAATCCTGTAATTTCCAAATCCCTCCCAAATCCCCTAATTCCCAAACCTCCTTGCTGAATCCCGACCATCTCTCATCCAACACCTCAACGCCATCACCACCTCCAACTCCATCATCGCCTCCTCGCCGCTGTCTCTCATCCATCGCCTCCAGCTCTATCACTGCCTCGGTATGTTACTTCGTTTATGTTCTGCATATATATACATATATATACAACAAACTTTGTTCGCGGCCATCCACCTCCTAGAACATTGCCCCATCTCTCCGCGTCGTCTCCACTATAGCTAAAGGGCGTTTGTAGGTTGTGTCATTTAATTGAAGTTCAGTATGTTTTCCAACAAATAAATGAATAAACAAAGTAGAAAGTGCAGTAGGGGGGAGTACGGGGTCACTGGGATGTGTGTGTGTGTTATGTGTGTGTGTGTTCTGTGTATAAATATGTGTGTGTGTGTCTATGTATATAAATATGGCGGCCAACTGCAATGGGAGAGGGGAGAGAGAGAGAGAGGGGGGGGGGAGGGGCGGTGATGGCCTTCTGCAATGTTCATGTCTTTTGTCTTCATTCAATCTTTGTTTGATGTTCTTTTCCAGTTTTGTACTAATGGAGAATAAAATATAACTGGGACATATATATATATAGTTATCCTAATTAAATCTATACACCAAAGTTGCTTTCTTCTCTTCGTTGATCATGTTAAACTAGAGATTTAATTAATTGTATCCTAATGTAACCGTCAAAAGTGATATCAACGTTTAAACTTAGGGGACTAATTAATATATATTTAAAACCTTGGCATGCAAATATATTAAATTATGTTGTAGTTTCATAGTGTTTAATTGAATCTCACTTTTTCAACAACCCACATCTTCATTAATAAACATTACCATAAAATGTACGTAATTTTTGAATCTCACGTGGAGATAAGTTTGAATTAATAGTTAATTATATATGTATGGCAATTAGTTTATGGAGCTGCCAAGCTTTTGATATTTCTCTCATCCATATCCATAAGGTAGCTACAACCAATTAAAAGGGCATTACAAAGAACTGATACTGAAATACAAAAAGGGAAAGCCTGATTAAGGTAAGAAGTTGCCGATGGTTAAATGCTGCACATCACATGTTGGTGTATGTTATTTATCTTGCATGTGTTGCTTGCTTATGCAAATGTTATGACCAAAGTATGTTTCCACCTACAGTCACGTGAGACCAAATTTTGCAGGAGGTTGTATTCCCTAGCAGGGCTTTGACTAAGGTAGTCATTTTGGGCCATGGTCTAGCCACCATATTTGTAAAATGGCTTGTTAATCTGTCTTGCATTCATTGACATGTGAGCATGTTGCTTGCTTGTGTAGCACATGCTTATATTTCTTATTGGGCATCACAGATCATATGGTATTTTTACCACACCACTGTCCAGGAGTGGAACAGAGGCAACACTGACTGAACTAGAGACTTGGTCTTTTTGTTGAACATGTGGCCTACTATGCTTGTCTTCATGAATAAGAACATGTATATAGAGGTTTTGCAAAGAACACTGTTGTAAGTTTGAATGAGAAGGATTTTATTATTATTATTATTATTATTATTATTATTATTATTATTATTTTTATTTTTATTTTTTGGGGGGAAATCGTACAAGCTTAACATTACATCCCCTATTGTAGTTATTGTGGGATATCTCCTTTGAAGTTTTGTATATGTTGGTATGTTAATTGTGGACAAGAGTCATCCACTCGATGTATATAATAAGAAAATTTTCTAGCGCACTTTTGAGGACATATGGATTCTTATCTATTGTCTGGATAAAGGAGGATTGCGTTAGGTAACCAACAAGAAGCTTAAAACTTGTAGAAATTCATGTAGTCGACCTTACATAATGGGATGAAGGCTTGGTATGTTATATGCTGGGGGCACTTGATGGTTCCCCTGTAGTTTCTTGTAGAAGGGCTGCAGGAGTGGTTGGGGTTTAACAGAACCCACTTTGTATGATATTATCATTTAATGCCCTTAATTTATACATGGTATGATATTTGCCTTACCTTATGGATGTTCCATCATAAAGACAATTATTAAGTGCATGTTGCCTTCCCCGTTCCGCTTTAGACACAGTATAATTGTCCTTATTGTAACAATCATCCATTGAAATAATTGGTGAGCTATAATTTATGTAACTGACCCCACATAGTGTGATTAAGGCTTGTTATGTTGTTGTAATATTCATCCATTATAATGACAATTATTAACTATTTGCTTCTTCCTTATTAGGCAAGCATTGCTAATTGCTTCTTCCCTATTAGATTTGGCTCTTCCTTATTAGGCAAGCATTGCTAATTGCTTCTTCCCTATTAGATTTGGCTCTTGTTTGAGGAGCATGGGGAGATAGTTGAGGTTGTTCTGCTCAAAGATAAGAGAACTGGACAACAACAAGGTATGTGGAAATTTTCTCCTACAAGCTGCTTGTTTCCAGATAAATGGCATACAGGGATACCTCAGTATTGTTAATCCATCTCCAGATATAGGATATCCTTACTGTTTGTCTAGGTCATCCTCTAAAGGGTTGGACTTATCAAGGGTAATTTAGGTGTAGAGTTGATATACTTTGTATAAGTTTGTTTGCCAAGTTGTGTGCTCGATTGACATCTGGCTAAACTTTAAGCCTCAATAACTTGTTCACTATCCTAGTTGTTTATTTCTTATTATTTGTTTGGTCATGGGGATTTTCTCATATTTGATTGGGGCAATTGTGGAATGCAAGCCTTTCCCCGTATAGTTGAAGGTTGAAGCTCAGAATAAGTGGATTTAATTAAGTCTGCTTTGAAGTTAATATTGTTCATAGGGGAGAAGGAATACCTTATTAATGTGGGTTTGGTTAGTAACATAGTTATGGTTCATAACTGCTAACTTACGCACTTACATGACAGATCATCTTTGTGGGTAATTTCTTCCCTTCCTCCATTTTACCATTTGCATACTTGTACATATTTTCATCCCTGCAACATGTCCATTATCTGCTACCACGAATGACTGCTACTGACATATTGGCATGTATTCTTATTCCTATACGTGACACCTACTTTTGCAGAATGCTCTTTTGTAAAATATGCAACACTAGAGGAAGCTGATCGAGATGTTAGAGCATTACACAATCAATATACTTTTCCTGGAGTGAGTTCCCTCATTGGAGGGCTAAGAACTTTGCTTTTGTTTTATCTCATTTATGTGGTCTTCCATTTTTTTTCTCTCCAGGGAGTGATGCCGATTAAAGTTCAATATGCTAATGGGGAACGTGAACGCCTTGGTAAGTCTCCAATCAAAAGATATTTTTCTTTTTCACTTTTTTCCTTTGCTAGTACTTGTACCAATTAATGTAATAATATACTAGCTAGTATGACTGCAATAAAATTCCTCAGCAAATGCAGTGCCATACATGAAGTGGGTTTCTTTGGAGCTTTGATAGGATGAATTGATTTTATATAGAACTAGCATGATGTTGGCAACTCAGTAGCCCTCTCATGTGAGCCATAGACATTCTTACTCCTAATTGAGAAACAACATCAATATGTGATAAGGGTTAAATAGTTTTACTTTTTGTAAAATTTAACCAATTTCACAAAATCTCCCTAATTTGTAAGAATTTTCAAGAAAGCTAAATATATAAATAACCGTCCAAATTGATCAAAACCAATGACACAAAAGACACAAAATTTTTACTCCTTAGGTAAGTCAAGATATGGGAATAGAGGCTCTTATACCTATCAGCACAAAGTTAGGAGATCTTAATATTGTTTTTTGAAGAATTGTGAATGTAATAGAGCAATTCTCACTTGCGTATTCCTAAAACTGAAGCTGGAAAAAGCCGCATGTAATACCATTAACACTTATTTATATAAAACAATAACTATATTGTGTATCTGATATTTATATGTAATGTCAGCTTGTGGTTGTAGAATGCATATTTAGCATGTCACATGGACATACGTGTTGAATACATTTACAACATCTATTTTGGAATGTTCATGCTTAATGGCTGTTAGATGTTTCCTCTACTTTCTTACAAAGGCTATTATATAGATGCTAGGGAAGCTAACATATGAGCAGATTTTGAGTCTTCATAGAGATAGAATGTATCAATCATGATTCATACATATATATATATATATCTATATAAAACCCAAAAAACCTTTAAAACTTTAATATAGGATCTAATTTAGTGATTTCTAATGCTGTAAAAAAAAGAGAATTTTGAAATATCATATCTGAATCCTTCCAATATGGATTCATGGATTGCTGGAAGGAGATTTTATGTTTGAAAGTTGATGCATGAAGAGAAAGTAACTTTTTGATTTGTGAGATTAGCCATGAATGCAAAAAATGATATACTTGCCATCTTTCAAATATTTTATGTTGGGTCATATGACAAATGATCTTATAGAAGATATGATCATGGATAAAGATAATTTACAAATTAGAATTCATATAGGTGGCCCCATTCCATAGAACTAAGGTTAGGTGGTTTTGTTAATCTACATCTTAATCTACCCTATATTTAAAGGTTTCTATGTTTTGGTACATTTTAGTGATTGTATGTTATGTAGTTTGCGATGGAGACGTTTTGGGCTTTGTTAATTCTATTTTTAACATTTTATAAAGAAAATATGAATACTTCTTTGACTCTAATTTCATATTTTATTTTTATTTTATTTTTTGTAAGTCAACGAGACAACAAAACTCTAAAGTAAGCAACTGCTTTCTTGGAATACATGAACAGTTTTATGACTATATACAATGTTTTGTTGTATATTTTTGAATAGTATATATGATTGTTAAAATATTACTTTTAATTGAATATCTTTTTTGGTATACATTTTTGAATAGTATATATAATTGACAAAGTGTTATTCTTAATTGAATATATTTTTTGGTGTAATTTGTTGGCAATTAACACATATATATACTACTTTTGGTGTATAAATGTTAATGAAAAATGATTATTTTGGTGTTATTTGAATGACATGTTTAATTTTATGAGTTTTATTCTTATTTGATATGGATAATGAGATATATAGGTTTGGTGGTTTATATCAAAATATGATGGTTTTGTCATTGATGACTAGTAATTGTTTTCACATTATTTAAAAAAATAAAAAAATAAAAAAAATATTTTTTAATGATAAGAATTATACCGTCACTAATTGTTCACATTATTAATGAGAGGAAATATTGTCGTTATTGATTTGTATTTTGATAATTAAAAAGTTATTTTTAACAACAGGAATCATACAGTCGCTAATTGTTTAGACTATTAACGACAGGAAATATTGTCGTTATTAGGTTATAATTTGATAGTTAATAATTATTTTTAACGATGGGAATCATACGGCCGCTAATACAATTAACGACGGGTTTATCATTCCCGTCGTTAAAGACTTTTATCCTTAGAGGCAATAACAATGATCGACGATAGGAAAATTTTGGTAGTCACAATTTTTTAACGTTCGGAAATTAACTTTCAACGATTGATTTTTTCGTCGTTAAAACCCGTTTTTCTTGTAGTGTAGGTCTCACCCTCTCAAGATATGAATAAAGGTAAACAAAAAAAAAAACATAATTCTAAAGAGGAGTCCAAATTACAACCAAGCACAAGATTTCATTTCTTTTGGGATGCAAGCATCGATAGGACGGAAAGGAAGTGAGCGAAGATTAATGGTTTTTCCCCTAACCTTTTCAAACTGTTTGAACGAGGCATGGAAGAAGAATCCAAGAGCAACCATGATCGAGATAACTGTGGCAAAAGCCTATGTTGGGGTTTCAGCTAGCGATCAAACTTTCAGTGTTAATGATAGTAGGGATCATCAACTTTTGTAACATAGGGGAAAAGAATATGCATTTATTGAGAATGCATTGATTGAGATTGATGTCGTGGGTTTGGGAATGCAAAACCTAGCAGCACCTTTGCTCGACAGTTATTGATGATGGCCACTAACCCAACTAACCAGACATTAAGACAAACGATGTAGATGGAGCTGTTACCAAATCGCTCAACATGGTGTCCCATTTGAACCAGCTACCTTCCACTCGCAGTTTTTAGTTTTAATTTTTAATTTATTTTCAATTTTATGTTTTAAATATCTATTTTAAGATTTTTAAAAATACGTTTTTTATAATTTTAAATAATTATTCTTTAAAATAAAAAACTAGAAAATGCGATTACTTTAAAATTTTGAAAAAAAATTATAATATTTTATTTAATAAATTAAATTATTAAATTATAAAATTAACTATTTTTAATAAAATTCTACTATTAAAATAAAATAATAAATTTGATTATCTAAGCGATAATTTATATTAAATATTATTATACGTAATATGTATAATACACTTAATAATATACTATATGTTATCTTATGTTTTTAATTATAATATAGATATACTATAGTTTTAAAATTTTAAATAAATATATAATTTTAAATTCAAACTTTAAGAATAAATTTTTCCTTTTTTTTCCTTTTCTTTTTCTTCTTCTACTATCTTCGGCACCCTACATCTTTTTCATCGCTGGTGATCACCGCCGATTGGAGATTCACATGATTAGAGTTTACTATTAGAAATGTTAAGCCAAGGGGGTTAACATACACAAAAATGAGCTAGATTTAACGGCTGGATTTTCATAGATCGAATTTTTAATTTTCGATCAAAATTGAAAAACGCATTGTCAGTCGCCACCGATTACTGTGGCTGGTGGTTTTCGCGATTAAAGGCAACCACCCGACACCTTCATCCCCATCGATCAATATACCAAAAAATCAGCAACATTCAATGGCTGAATTTCCATAGATTTAAACTTAAACTTTTAATCAAACCCACACCCTTGTAAACACACTAGCAGTTGCTACTGGCCACCATGGCCGGTGATTTCCGACAATTAGATCTAACCACCCGACACCCTTATTCCTATCAACCAACATACCCAAAAATTAGTAAAAGAATGAAGAGAAGAGATGAGAGATGAGACAAAATCAGTGGGAAGTCAACGGCGGCTTGCGACGATGACAACAGTTGTGGGCGTGGTCCACGACCGAGCCTTGAGAAGGAAATGAAGAGAGGAGAAATGAGAGAGAGAGAGAGAGAGAGAGAGAGAGAGAGAGAGATCTGTGTGCGAGATTGGGGAGGGAGTGTTGTTTGCATTTTGGTGTTTTTGACATGTTTTGGTTGAAAACACTAGAAACAACGAAAAGGTTTTTTAGGGTTTTTTTATAATTTTTTTCTTGTTTTCGAAAATACATTTTTTAAAATAGTAAAGTAAACATGTTTTCAATATTTTGAAAAACTGAAAACTCAAAACGAGCTAAAAACAACGAAAATAATGTAGGCTACGATCTCTTTGTTGTTTTCAGGTTATTTTAGTTTTCAATTTTTTTAAAATAATGAAAATACATTTATTTTGTCATTTTCAAAAACAATAAAAAATTTTGTAAAGGAAACTCAAAATAACAAAATGATGTTTTGGTTGTTTTCAGTCAAAACAATCTCTAAGGGTGTGTTTGATTGCATTACCTAGAATTTAATTCTAGGTAATATTGCCTAGAAAACAAAATTCATCCCACCCCCTTGGAAAATGAATTCCATGAAAAAAAGTTTTAAATGCTTGTACCTTATACATTTTTTCATAAAAAAGTTAAGAGTGTTTGATTATTTTCCATAGAAAATGTGTAATGATTATATATTTTCTATAGAAAATGTGTGCAATCAAACACACTCTAAGTTCAAAATATGGAAAACACAATCCATTTTTCATATTTTGACTCTAAAAAAGAAAAAAAGAAGGAAATAAAGAAAAAAATTATTTTTAAATTCTAAAAATAAATTTATACATTTATTTAAAATTTTAAAAATATAGTATATCTATGTTATAATTAAAAATTAAAAATATAGGATAACATATAGTATATTATTAGATATATTACACATATTATGTATAATAATATTTAATATAAATTATGACTCGATGTCAGTAATTTATTAATTAAATTTATTATTTTATTTTAATAATAAAATTTTATTAAAAAGAGTTAATTTTATCATTTAATGATTAAATTTATTGAATAAAATATCATAAAATATATATTTTTTAAATTTTAAAGTAAATGCATTTTTTAATTTTTTATTTTAAAAATAGTTTTTTAAAATGATAAAAAAACACGTTTTTAGTTTTTTAAAAATAGACTATCAAAACAAAAAAAATAAAAATAAATTTAAAATTAAAAATTAAAAACGTAAAGAGAATGTAGTCTTAATTTTTAAAAAATTATTTTGGCTTACCTTTTTTTTAATAGTTTATAAGCATTTTTACTTGTAATTTGTGTAAAGTTTAAAACCTAACTAATATTAACTTGATAATGTGTTTGAATAAATATATTTTAAAATATTATTTATATAGTTATTTATTTGGTTTGAAAAAATTGATAAGTTATCAATTAACAAAAAGATTAAAATGTACATGTTACTGAATAATATAAATAAAATTTATAAAAATATTAATTTTAATTGAAAAAATATAAATTGATGTCTAACTGGTAAAATTTTTATTATTATATATTGATAAATTATATACAATGTTAAATATATATGTTGAAACATTAAAGTATATATATAAATTTATTATATATATGTTATATATATATAGAGATGGAGGAGGCGACGGCCGATGGGGATGGGGTTGGAGGCAGTCGTCGCCATGGAATAGGGAGGTGGCGACTAAGAAAAGGTAGAGGGATGAAGATGATGGGTAAAGATTAGAAATATGGTAGAATTTTGAGGACAAATTTTTAATTTATTTGGTTAATGAATTAAGCTACTAATAGCTTATTTGAAAAAATTGAGAGTTGTAACTTCTTGAATACCTTGCTAAAACAACTTATAAGCTTAGTAAAACGTGTAATTAAATAAGTTACATAACTTATAACTTATAACTTGAAAGATGAATTTATAAGTGGTCAAACCACTAAGCCATACACCAGCTAAATTTTAATACACTTAAATGTGATATTTTAAATTTGTTAATTTTAGTATATTGATGAAAAAAAGTATTTGTATATTTTCATTATACATGAATTACCTGTTATTTATGTTTTTGTCATATTTTTATATCTCTTGATATATGACAATAAAAAAAAATTATTTTATTTTTAAATTTATCAAACATTATCCCACAATTAGGGATGAACATTTGATCGATTTGAAAATACTAAAATTGATTATATTGAAATTGTATACAAAATTGAATCAAACAGACCAAAAAAACCAAACAAACTAAAAAGAGAAGAATTGGACAAATTTGAAAAACTGAACCTATCAAAAAAACTAAAAAAAGCCCTTTGAAAAAAAAAATAATTTGAAAAAAATCAAAATAGAGAGAAAGAAAGATAGCAGATGCCTTGACTTTAATTGTCATTACATTATCATGAACAAACCTTGTTGTCATCGTCGTTTGCCAATGTCATAGTTTTTATCTTGATTTTAGTAAAATTGTAAGAACACTCTTCAGTTTTAGTAAACTCTGACATTTGAGAAATTACAATAATTATTTTTTTGTCAATTTAATTTATTGATAAAAAATAATATATTTAATTTATATATTTTTTAAAATTGCATAAAGATTAATATAATAAATATATATAATAAGTGATATATTTAATCTATTTACATTGAGTATGTATCTCTTGGGTAAAAAGAAGATGACTGTAATTTAAAAATTTATCTATTGACCTGCATTAATGTCTATAAACTTATTTAATTAATTCAAATATTTTAATGAAACTTCAATGAGATTTCCGACGGGCCATGCTGCTAGTCAGTCCACAGCGCACATTGCACGCAACCTCGTGGACTGGGCCCATCGCATTTGTACTTTTGTGGTACATTCACTGAACTGGTTAGTGTTCTCCTTTTGGCCTGTGTTATTTTCCGAGTAGATCAACAATGGCTTCCACCAGCACCCAATTGCAGGACGGAGCTTCTGTCCCTTCTGGGTCTAGTTCCTAGAAATATGAAGTCTTCTTGAGCTTCAGAGGTGTAGACACCCGCAACGACTTCGTCGACCATCTGTCTTCGACTCTACATCAGATGGGCATTCTCACGTTCAAGGATGACCGGAACCTCGAGAGAGGTGAATCGATTTCTCCGGCGCTCCTGAAAGCCATTGAAGAGTCGAGGTTTGCCATGATTGTTTTTTTCGAGAACTACGCTTCTTCCAAGTGGTGCTTGGAGGAACTCGTTAAGATCCTCGACTGCCAGAAGACGAGGGCACTCACCCTTTTTTCAGTGTTCTATAAAGTAGATCCCTCGGATTTACGGAAACAAAGAGGGAGCGTTGGAGAAGCATTCGCCGAACACGAGCGAGATTCCAGCGAAGTGGAGGAGAAGCAAAAGGTGCAGAGATGGAGGAATGCTCTAATGGAAGCGGCCAACATTTCTGGGTGGGATTCAGAAACACACGGGTAAGAACAACTACCTCTTAACATGTCAAACCTTCAATCCAAAAATTGTCAAAATAGTTAAATTCCTTGTTAAATAGAATCGTAACATATGTCATCATGTTTAATTCCTTGTTAAAATAGTTAAATTTTAATCCAAAAATTGTCACAATAGTTATATTATTTAATGAATTTAGCTTAATACCATATTGGATTTGATAATATCTAAGTGAAATTCAATTATAAATGGATCTTTTGCATTTGGCCCCTATTAGATCTAGATGGAATCCACATACCAGGTGGTTGTTATTGAGGCTTCAAGTCCCTAACAGAGGAGTTCCTTCTGATTTAGCATTTTTAATTTGACAGTTCTTTCTTAATTGCTGGTTGTTGGACATTTCATTGATATTTCTATTCAATATTAATCCATTATGATGTGTTACTTCTTCTGCTGCAATTATCTAAAGTTAAAGAAAGAAAAATAAAAATAAAGGTAAAATTGAACCAAAACAATTGGATTATGTCTAGGTACACATTTTCTTGATCAATATGTTTTTGAGTCATCTAGCTATGATGCCTCTCCTGTAAATTTTGTTGGAAAGGACTGAAATGAAGGGTAAGTGACAATATCTTTAACTATGATCTGTCTTTGGTTTCTGAAAACTCATCTAATGGGCAAGAGTGAAGCAAAGCTTGTCCAAGACATTGCCATTCATATTCTAAATATACTGGGAGATAATGCTTCAAGCATTCTTGAAGAGGATGTTGGATTGCATCCTCGTGTAGCAGAAGTGATGTCAAAATTAGAAATGGGATTGGATTTGGATGACCCACGTATAGTAGGGATATATGGAATGGGTGGTGTAGGAAAGACTGCTATTGCCTAGGCTGTCTATCACCAAATTTGTACTCAGTTTCAAGCTAGTTGCTACCTTCTGAATGTCAGAGAAGCTGCTGAGAAGCATGGCTTGGAGTCATTGCAAAAATCTCTCATTTTTGATATCTTCTCAGTCTCAGACAGTGATATAAAAACAAGAAATATTGATGGGCCTAGGACAATAATGAATAGGGTACAGTATGAGAGGGTTCTTGTAGTCCTGGATGACGTAGACCATTCAAATCAGCTGGATGCCCTTGTTGGAACACTTGGCTGGTTTGGTCCAGGAAGCAGAATTATAATAACAACCAGAGACAGTCATTTACTTGCCAAATATGAGGAGTGCAATGTCTACAATGTTGAGGGACTAAATGACGAGGAAGCTTTTAAACTATTTTGTTGTAAAGCATTCAGGAACAACCAGCCAATGCCAGGTTTTGAGCATCTCATAAAAAGTGCAGTTGATTACGCCAAAGGAGTTCCACTGGCTCTTAGAGTTTTGGGCTGTTTTCTATTTGGCAGAAAAGTAAACGAATGGAAGAGTACAATCCATAGATTGAGACAAGAGCCTAATCGAGATATTCAAAAAGTGTTCAAATTAAGCTATGACGGACTGGGGCGTGAGGAGTAGGAAATTTTCCTTGACATTGCCTGCTTCTTTAAATGGTATGGCAAGGAGTAATGTGCAGTTGTGAATATGCTGGATGCTTGTGGTTTCCACGCGGATATTGGAATACGTGTTCATGAAGACAAGGCACTTGTAACAATAAGGGACAATAAGATAGATATGCATGATCTGATACAAGAATGGGATGGCATATTGTTAATGAAGATTCCCCAAAAGAGCCCCGTAGAAGAAGCAGGTTGTGGAAGTACAAAGACATCTACCATACACTCACAAAAAAAACCGTAAGTGCAAGTGCTCTCATTTGTGAATGTGTTAAATTTGTTAATTATCTTCTCATCTAGGAGCCTAGGTTTGTCTAGTGAGGGGCATCTTTATTTTTTATATTTTTGTTCACTCTCAACAATATCTTCTCATGCATGCTTGGCCAAACTTCATTATGTAATTGGACCAACAAAATCTTTTCCTGTTATGAGTCATCATGTCATCACAAAACTTAAACTAGTACATAGAAATATATATCTTGAACTTGTATAATATTATTTTTTTCTCCCAATAGAATGGAACATATGTAAATAGATTACTTGCGCAGCATTCACTTTGTTTGTTTAAGAATAAAAGCTGTGTTTCCCTTTCGTTAAGATTCGGTTTCTTATTTTTACTACTTGTTTGTTAGGGGACAGAAACAGTGGAGACCATAGATTTGGATTCTCATGAAACAGAAGAGATATCCTTGAGTCCTGATGTGTTTTCAAAGATGAGCAATTTGTGACTGCCCAAGCTTAGTAATGTTCAGCTTCCTAATGGTCTGGACTACCTCTCCAATGATTTATGCCTTCTTGATTGGCCCGGATACCCTTCAAAATACCCACAATCAAATTTTCAGCCGGACAACCTTATCACACTAAAAATGTGGAGTAGCAGCCTGAAACAACCTTGGAATGGAAGAATGGTATGAGGAAAATAAATCCTATTGCTTTTTTTTTACTATATATGCTTGCGTTACTAAAATGCTATTTATCCTAATAAACTTTGTCTATTGATATCTATAGTTTATCCTAATAAACTTTGGCTATTGATATCTATGGCAGTGCCTAGACAAATTGAAATACGTTGACCTCAGTCATTCACCATGCATAACCAAGAACCTAGATTTTACACAGGTAGCAAATCTTCAGGAATTGATTCGAATTGATTCTTGAACTTTGTACGAACTTGGTTGAGATCTCATCCATTGAAGCAATCAAAAGGCTTACGTTCTAAATTTGAGGGGCCTTGAAATGTCTTAAGGTTCTTCCTATGGGTTGTTGGCTTAAATCCCTTAAAAAACTTGTTCTTTTTGGTTGCTCAAAACTCAAAAATGTTTCTGAAGTCTTAGTGTTGGGGTGTGATACGGTGTGATACCCAACAAGTCCAAGGCAATGATGGTAAGATTGGGTAAGTATAAAACTATCATAGGTTTTGGCCTGGGATTGATATATTTTAAAGAGAGGTCCAAACCCACTTATAGGAAGTCTGATAAGAAGATGGCTCAAGTAAGTTTATCTTGTTTTTTGAGGAAAGCGGGCTTGGCCCAGTTGTTCAAAACAAGAACCAAGCCCAACCCATTTTGCTAGCTGCCCTATCTAAAGCCCATTATTCTCCTTATGTTTATCTAGCCTATTAGCCCATCACTCATCTCCATAAGCCTATTACTCATTTGATCCAGCCTTTTTGAAGTTGCAGGAGACTTGGTCATTGCCATTCAAATCTAGATTTGTTTCTCCCCTTTTTTCCTCACCCTCATCTCATCTCTTTTAGATACCTAGGGAGCCTCAGCTTTGTGAGATGCTTCGATGGTTATTTACATATATTGTGTTTATGAGGGTGGTTTTTTGAACAAGCAAGAGAAGAGAGAGAGTGAGTGAGTGAGAGAGATAGCTGGAGAGGAGAAATCGAGTGACTGTTGGTGTTCATTTTCAGGTTAGGGTTATTTTCTTTCGATTTGGGCAGATTCGGGTTCGATCTAAGGCTGGTTTTGGGTTTTCCTTGGGACCAATTCTTAGCTTTACCTTAGTGGGTTTTGGACCGATCAATCTGAGCCTTGAGTCCCCACCTTCATCTCCTCCATTGTCGGTGATTCATCAGATCACAACAGGGAGTTCTTTTGCTTTGAATTTTTCGGTTTGTTGTTTTTATTAACTCACTGTTTTGTTGTGTTTTTTCTTTGATCTAACTTGTGAGTTTGTTGATTTTGCGAGGTATTTTCACACTTAGCGTTTACAAAATGCTTAATTGAGCTTTATTTGGATGGGACTTGTGTAAAGGAACTGCCAGTTAAACATCTCAGCAATCTTCAATTTATTAGTATGCGGGATTACAAAGAACTTACAAGTCTTCCAAGTGACATTTGTGGGTTGAAACTTCTTGCAAGTTTGATTGTTTTTGGCTGCTCAAAACTTAGCAAGTTGCCCGAGAACCTAGGAGGATTAGAGAGATTGCAAGAACTTCGTGCTGATTTTACTACTATTAAGCAACCACCATCCTCGATTATACACCTGAATGAGCTTAGGATTTTGTCATTTATGGGATGCTAGGGACCAGTAACATCAACACCATGGAATTCACTACTCTCGTCATTTCTAATTGGGAAAGAACGTCAAGACCCCATAGGTTTTGAGTTACCTGCTTTATCAGGCTTACGCTCTTTGTCTTCACTAGATCTCCGTGACTGCAACCTCTCAGAAGGATTTCTCCCAAATGACCTAGGCTCCTTATCCTCGTTCAAATTTGTATTCCTTAGTGGTACCAACATTATTAGTTCGCCAGCAAGCATCAAAGATCTTTATCAGCTTCGCTCTCTTGTATTGACGGATTGCAAGAAGCTTAAAACATTGCCCTATCTCCTGAGAAATATCTTTTGCATTGATGCAAGCGGATGCACATCATTAGAAACATTGTCGGATCCGGCTATATTGCCTAGAGAGCTTGTGGGGGCATATTTAATTAATTGTCATACACTAGTAAAGAATAGGCCCAGCCTCCCACTTGAACTTCTCAGAAATTATCTTAAAGGTCCATCTGTCTCTCTCTTTCTCTCTCTCTCTCATGTCTTTATTTGTTGTAACAGAGTTTACAGAATTTTGTTTATCCACCAGAATGCATTATTGTTGTTCCTGGAAGAGAGATTTCAAATGTTTCAGAAATTAAAATAATATGGGGCATTATGTTCGAATCCAACTGATGCCAGATTGGTATCAAAGGCTCAAGGGTTTTGTTGTATGTGCTATTTGAAGCAAAGGCTCCTTCAATTGATGCCCAAGTCTGCAAAATGTTACACGATTTTGAATGATGCTGTAGCTTCCAATTTTCAACATAACTACGACTACAAGGCAGACACATACAGGAGAACAGCTGAACTAAGAAACTGAGACGCTGTTGTTCAATGGAGGAACTCTCAATCTGAGCTATTAGATTCAGTAACTAAGTTGGAATTCATCAACGGTCCAATTTTCAGTTGTAGGTTAACATTCATTATGGGGCTCGTGGACTGAAGGGAGGCTGGAATCCAAAGAACTTACAAGTCTTCCAAGTGGCATTTGTGGGTTGAAACTTCTTGCAAGTTTGATTGTTTCTGGCTGCTTAAAACTTAGCAAGTTGCCCGAGATCCTAAGAAGATTGGAGAGATTGCGGGAACTTCGTGCTGATTTTACTGCTATTAAGCAACCACCATCCTCAATTATACACCTAAGGAGTTTAGGATTTTGTCATTTATGGGATGCAAGGGACCAGTAACATCAACACCAACGAATTCACTGTTATCATCATTTCGAATTAGGAAAGACCGTCAAGATCCCATGGTTTTTGACCTACCTGCTCTATCAAGCTTCCTCTCTTTCTTTTCAGTAGATCTCTGTGACTGCAACCTCTCAGAAGGATTTCTACCAGATGACCTAGGTTCCTTATCCTCGTTCAAATTTTTATTCCTTAGTGGTACCAACATTATTAGTTTGCCAGCAAGCATAAGAGATCTTTACCAGCTTCGCTTTCTTGAATTGACGGATTGCAAGAAGCTTAAAACATTGCCCTATCTCCTGAAAAATATCATTTTCATTGATGCAAGTGGATGCACATCATTAGAAACATTGCCGGATCCATTGCCTAGAGAGCTTGTGCAGGCCATTTTAATTAATTGTCACACACTGTAAGTGCAAGTGCTCTCATTTGAGAATGTGTTGAATTTGTCAATTACCTTTGTTGAGGTGTGATACCCAACAAGTTCAAGGCAATGATGTTTTTTGTTGGGTAAGTTATCTATCATAGGCCTCACCCCAAAATTGATAGATTTTTATAGAGAGGTCTAATCCCACAAATAGGTGGCCCAACAAGAAGATGGCCCAAGCACATTTACCTTGTGTTTGAGGAAAGCTGGGCTTGGCCCAGTTGCTCAAACCAAGGACCAAGCCCATTGGTCTAGGCCCACAATGCCTTATCTAAAAGCCCAGATATATATACCTTAGTTTGACCTAACTTTCCATTTTTGTTCTTTAGCCGATTCCAACAAAGGTTTGGTTTTCTTCCCTTATCTTATCTCAACCTATCGGATAACCGGATGGTTATCCTCATCTTTGGAGATCTCTATCTGGTTCTTGGGAGGTTATCTTTATATTGGGGAAAGAGAGAGAGGTGAAAGAGAAAAAAAAGAGAGAGGGTGAATGCGAGAAGAGAGAGAGCTAAGAGTGAGAAGAGTGTTCTCCTTGGTGGGATTTCTTCGTCCTTGTGTGGGTGTGCTATTCTCGGTTGTGGGTTTTACGATTGAGGCAATTTTGGGTGTCGATTGAATGCGGTTCTTGGGTTGTGCTTGGAACTGATTCTGGTTTAACTTTTGTGGGTGTCAAATCGATCAACACTAAGCCTCGCAAATCCACCTTTTTCTTCTCCATTGACGAGCATCAACAGGGAGTGTGCTATTCTTTTGTTTCAGTTTGCTGTTCTTGTTTTTTAGCTTCTGTTCTTTAACTTTTATTTACTGTTTTTGTCATTTCTTTGCCCTAACGATTAGATCTTGTGGTTGTTTTGTGAGGTATAATCTCTACAATCTTCTCATCTAAGAGCCTAGGTTTGTCCAGTGAGGGCTATCTTTATTTTTTATATTTTTGTTTTTACTCTCAACAATATCTTCTCATGCATGCTTGGCCAAACTTCATTATGTAATTGGACCAACAAAATCTTTGCCTGTTAAATTATGAATCATTATGTCATCGCAAAACTTAAACTAGTACATAGAAATATATATCTTAAACTTATATAATATTATTTTTTGCTCCCAATAGAATGGAACATATTTAAATAGATTATTTTTGCAAAGCATTCACTTTGTTTGTTCAAGGATAAAAGCTGCGTTTCTCTTTCGTTAAGATTCGATTTCTTATTTTTGCCGCTTGTTTGTTAGGGGATAGAAGCAGTGAAGACCATAGTTTTGTATTCTTATGGAACAAAAGGGATATCCTTGAGTCCTGATACGTTTTCAAAGATGAGCAAATTACTATTGCTCAAGTTTAGTAATGTTCAGCTTCCTAATGGTCTGGACTACCTCTCCAATGATTTACGCCTTCTTGATTGGCACGGATACCCTTCAAAATACCTGCCTTCAAATTTTCAACTGGACAGCCTTGTCACACTAAAAATGTGGAGTAACAGCCTGAAATAACCTTGGAATGGAAGAATGGTATGAGTAAAATAAATCCTATTACTTTTTTTTACAGTATATGCTCGCGCTACTAAAATCTTATATATCCTAATAAACTTTGTCTATATATGGCAGTGCCTAGACAAGTTGAAATACTTTGGCCTCAGTTATTCACCATGTATAAACAAGAACCTAGATTTTATACAAGTAGCAAATCTTCAGGAATTGATTCTTGAAGGTTGTACAAACCTGGTTGAGATCTCATCCATTGAAGCCATCAAAAGGCTTACGTTCTTAAATTTGAGGGGCTTGAAACATCTTAAAGTTCTTCCTACAGGCTGTTGGCATAAATCCCTTAAAAAACTTGGTTCTTTCTAGTTGCTCAAAACTCAAAAATGTTTCTGAAGTCTTAGTGTTGGGGTGTGATACCCAACAAGTCCAAGGCGATGATGGTAAGATCGGGTAAGTATAAAACTATCATAGGCTTTAGCCCAGGATTGATAGATTTTAAAGAGAGGTCCAAACCCACTTATAGGAAGCCTGATAAGAAGATGGCTCAAGTAAATTTATCTTGTTTTTTGAGGAAAGTGGGCTTGGCCCAGTTGCTCAAAACAAGAACCAAGCCCAACCCATTTTACTAGCTGCCCTATTTAAAGCCCATTATTCTCCTTATGTTTTTCTAGCCTATTAGCCCATCACTCATCTCCATAAGCCCATTACTCATTTGATCTAGCCTTTTTGAAGTTGCTGGAGACTTGGTCATTGCCATTCAAATCTAGGTTTGTTTCTCCCCCTTTTTCCTCACCCTCATCTCATCTCTTTTGGATACCTAGGGAGCCTCATCTTTGTGAGATGCTTCGACGGTTATCTACATATATTGTGTTTTATGAGGGTGGTTTTCTGAACGGGCGAGAGAAAAGAGAGAGAGTGAGTGAGAGAGATAGCTGGAGAGGAGAAATCGAGTGACTGTTGGTGTTCATTCTCGGGTTGGGGTTATTTTCTTCTGATTTGGGCAGATTCGAGTTCGATCTAAGGCTGGTTTTGGGTTTTCCTTGGGACTGATTATTGGCTTTACCTTAGTGGGTTTTGGACCGATGGATCTGAGCCTTGAAGTCCCACCTTCATCTCCTCCATTGCCGGCGATTCATTGGAGTACAACAGGGAGTTCTTATGCTTTGAATTTTTCAGTTTGTTGTTTTCATTAACTCACTGTTTTGGTGCGTTTTTTCTTTGATCTAACTTGTGGGTTTGTGGATTTTGCGAGGTATTTTCACAATTAGCGTTTACATTTATTTGGATGTGACTTGTGTAAAGGAACTGCCAGTTGAACATCTCAGCAATCTTCAATTTATTAGTCTGCGGGATTACAAAGAACTTACAAGTCTTCCAAGTGGCATTTGTGGGTTGAAACTTCTTGCAAGTTTGATTGTTTCTGGCTGCTCAAAACTTAGCAAGTTGCCCGAGAACCTAGGAGGATTGGAGAGATTGCGGGAGGTTCGTGCTGATTTTACTACTATTAAGCAACCACCATCCTCGATTATACACCCAAAGGAGCTTAGGATTTTGTCATTTATGGGATGTAAGGGACCAGTAACATCAACACCATGGAATTCACTACTCTCGTCATTTCTAATTGGGAAAGAACGTCAAGATCCCATAGGTTTTGAGCTACCTGCTCTATCAGGCTTACGCTCTGTGTCTTCGCTAGATCTCCGCGACTGCAACCTCTCAGTAGGATTTCTCCCAAATGACCTAGGCTCCTTATCCTCGTTGAAATTTTTATTCATCAGTGGCACCAACATTATTAGTTTGCCAGCAAGCATAAAAGATCTTTATCAGCTTCGCTCTCTTGTGTTGACGGATTGCAAGAAGCTTAAAACGTTGCTCTATCTCCCTACAAGTATTGTGCGGATTGATGCAAGTTGATGCACATCATTAGAAATATTGCTGGATCCGGCCATATTGCCTAGAGGGCTTCAGGTGGCCAATTTAATTAATTGTCATACACTAGTAAAGAATAGGCCCAGCCTCCCCCTTGAACTTCTCAGAAATTATCTTAAAGGTACATCTCTCTCTCTCTCTCTCATGTCTTTATTTGTTGTAACAGAGTTTACAGAGTTTTGTTTATCCACTAGAATGCATTATTGTTGTTCCTGGAAGAGAGATTCCAAATGTTTCAGCAATTAAAATAATATGGGGCATTATGTTCGAACCAACTGATGCCAGAGTGGTATCAAAGGCTCTGGGGTTTTGTTGTATGTGCTGTTTTTGAAGCAAAGGCTTCTTCAATTGATGCCCAAGTCTGTGTAGAATGTTACACGATGTTGAAGGATGCTGGAGTTGTTCCACGAAAATCTACATTTGTAGCTTCCAATTTTCAACATAACTATGACTACTAGGCAGACGCACACAGGAGAACAGCCGAACTAAGAGACAGAGATGCTGCTGCCCAATGGAGGAACTCTCAATCTAAGCTATTAGATTCAGTAACTAAGTTGGAATTCATCAATGGTCCAATTTTCAACTGTACTTTAGGTTAACATTCATTATGGGGCTCGTGGACTGAAGGAAGGCTGGAATCCAAAGTACTCGATCATCCATGTTTCCAATGCTATACGAGTCTATTCCAGCCTTTGTGAATTTGAGTTATATCGATGAGCGTTGTCATACCATTTGTTAAGTTATATTTAATACACTTTATTTTTAGATAAAATAGAATAATTATATAATTTTTAGCATTCTAAATTAATATTTAATTTCATAGAATAAATTTTAATAAAAAATCAAAATATAAATAAAATCTTTATTTAATTATAATATAATTCATATTGTAATAAAAAAATTATTCTTCTTCTTTAAAAATATTTGATATATATATAGATATTTGATGCCAAATGCAATACAAACAGCAGTGCACTAGGCACCAGCCTAAGTGCAAGTACTGCAGTAGCAGCAACACTGGCCTACGGATATTTCATTTTGGAATGATTTTGAGTTGGATTAGATTAAAATAGTTGGTGTCTCAATAGATCATCGAATACTCGTCTTATCAAAATTTAAATATTTTTATTTTCTATATTTTCTTTTCATGTGAAAATAATTTTTTATAAAAAAAAATTACACATAAATGCTATAATAATCATGAAATTAAGTAAATATATGTTATAATAACCATAATAAAATAGAGACTTGAGAACATGTGTGTAAAGGTTTTGAGGGAGGGGTGTTAAATGACGATGATTGGAGTCAATTACTATTAGTTTGTCCAAAACCAATTGTATCCAATTATTGTCCTTGACCTTAAGTCTCTCAAAGACTTGCTCGATTTACGAGCACAATATTTGATTTTTTGATACATTATTTAATGATTAAGTCAGTCTTGATGTAACACCCGAGAAAATTTTTGAGGATAAAATGAAATTTGATAAAGGGCAAAATTGGAATTTTGAGAAAAATGAGACTTTAGGGCACACTATCACGGCTTTGGACGACCAAATTAGCCAACAGGAGTACCTCGGACCCTAGATTGCCCCAGAAAATGGTATAGTATCGATAAGCAATTAAAATTAAGATTTTTAGTGATGAAATAAAGAGGATTGGGAACAATTTTCGGTACAGCAAAATACAGCTGCCCATTTAGGTCGTATTACCAAATTGCTGTAAACGACGTCCAAAATGTCAACGGAGAGTGTCAGGGAATAGTGTTCGATGTGTAGAACAACCCTTAAGTGGTTTCGGGTTGAATCGAGTGGATTTGAGGTCAAATAAATCAGTCGGGCCAAAGTGTAATTTTCTAAAAATGCCCGAGGGAGGTCTAAACGGAAATTTTTTGAAAGTTTCAAGGGTGAAATGAGAAATAATAACCTTGAGGGTCTTGGTGATAGTGTTAAAAACATTAGGGGCTTGAGAAAAGGGGCCAAAATGCAAAAGAGAAAATTCAGGGGCCTAACTACAATTTTCGGAAAAGCTGGTCGCGCATGGACAGATTTGGCCGCGATTGTGGCCGGAAAATCCGGCCACCTGGACGGCCTAGGGTCGTCAGGGCATGGTCTAGGGCGTCCTTGGTGGCGTGAGGGGAAAGCATTGGCCGAAGATCGGGCACGTGGGGTGGGTTTTTGGTTATAAATAGCCGAGGGGTTCGGCCAAGAAGAAGGCACAAATCGAGCTCGTTCTCGAACGATTTTCGGAGATTGGATAGAGAGCTTTTGGTCTCCATGAGGTAAGGATCATTTTGGTACCGGTTAGAAGCATTTTGGTGGAGGTTTGATAGGGTTTCGAAGAAGGCCGGATGTGCCCTAGGCGGACCGTCGCCGCCGACCTGTAAGTCGACTTTTAATCGACTTTTCGGTGGCCTTACGGCCTGAAACCAGCGGCATCGCGATCGACTTGAAGAGGGCTTCCAGGGGGCACCCGAATTTCGACCATCGGAGCTCCCGCCGGCGACCGGCTGAAGGTTGAAGATGACTGACGCGTGACTGGCACGCGCCAGTTCAAACGAAGCCACCCACGCGCCGCGCGTGAGGGCGCGTGAGACATTAGGTAATTTCGAAATTTTTTTATTATTTTTGAAAAATTATTTTATGTATTATGATGCAATAAAATTTGGAAAACTGTTTGAGGAAATGGTCATTTTGTAATTTTCAAAGTGAATAAGGCTTAGGAAAAATAGGAAAAGGAATTAGAAAATCCTTATAAATTTTTGGGAGATAGGAATTAAATGTTTATGAATTGTTATGAAGAGAAATCAAGAAAAAATTTTGAATAGGTATTTATTAGAATTTTTTGAGGAGAAAAATAAAGAAAATAGGAGGAAATTATGGAAAATTGAGAAAATAGATATTGATACGATTTTGAACAAATATGATGACTAGAGGCTCGAGGTTGAAGTACAAGAGCGTCAGGCGCGAGAATCGAGGCTAAGCACGCAGATCGAGGCAGGCGCGCAAATCGAGGCAGACCGCGCTTGACGATTGGAAATCCATCTAAAGGTGAGTGTTCGCTTCCAAACTTGGTTTTGACTCATGAGGGGTTCTGCCCAAAAGATTTCAAGTGACACGTAAATGGTTTTCATGCTCGGTTTGTGACGAATGATTGTTTCCATGTGCATTAAAAGTTGATTTAAGAATTGATGATGCATGGTATGAGTTTAAGTGATGCATGTTATGATTTTTCGACCATTGGCTGGTTTTGTGTCGTTCATGTGGTATGTGGGTTGTTGACCTGTGACGTGGCCTAGAGTGGCAGCACTCGGGGATGCGTACCTAGGATTAATGTTTGGTGATCACTTGGGACGGGGCTGAGACGGACTTCACCCTACGGGACCCAAGTGGCGGGGCTGCGAGTGGACACCACCCCGGTTGATGGCTCAAGTGGCGGGGCTGCGAGTGGACACCACCCCAGGATCCTTTGAGCGGTAGCATTAATGCCTAGGTGACGTCGATTCCAAGGATAGTGCTGTTGTGACACTCTTGGGGCTAGGGTTATGTTTTGGAATGCCTGAGTGGGAGCGTAAAGCCTGACAATGACCGTGGGGTGATTCCTGGGTTCATGTGTCGAGGTTGTCCCTCTTAAGCAGGACCGGTTTTCCAATGGGTCGATTTGGTCGTGTCGCCTTAGAGAGATTGCGTTTTCCCCGGTTAGGGTTAAATGCGTTGGGATTCTCTTAGGCTGGTGCATGTTGAAATTTATCGATTTTGTGTACATGACTCTGCATACATTCATGAAAACGTTTTTGAACTCTCACTTAGATGATTCAGCATCTAATCTGGACTATGTCCCTGGAATATTCAAACGTTCCAGGTAAAAGCTGTGACGTCAAAGAAAGAATGCCATCAGGATGTAGCAGTTACGTTTGGTTTTCGTAGGTCCTGTTTGTGATTACAATGTTCAGAGATCATGTAATATATTTTCATGTGAAACATCGATTCAGTTGTTGTAAAAGAATTTGTCAATTACATGTATATATTTGAGGTTACGATCTTGCTTCCGCTGATGTGATTGATGATACCTGTCTTAGTTTATTTATTGAATGTTGTTATACTAAGAAGGTATAATCGAGATTGTCGGGAAATAATGGCTATCGAGGAATTTATGTGATGTTTGATTTAATTTTTCTCGAAATCTCGAATTAACGCACGCTTGGGAAAAGTGGGGCGTTACAGTTGGTATCAGAGCGAACTAGAAAAAAAAAAAATCCCCGATTGGAGACTCAGGGGTACTAATGGAAATAGGGAATGATTGAGTCAGTAACGGTTAGTCTGATGTCAAGTTAGGCGATAGGAATCATTGAGATGATTTGGTATTTATCGAGGATTCAAGTATTATTTAAGTGTTGATGTTTTCTTTTCAGATGGAAATGACTCGAAGAATCCTGGATCTCAATGAGCAAAATGAAGAGAACGGTAGTAGCAGTCATCGTGGTCGCTCAGTGAGTCGCGCCACAAGCAGTCGCCATAGTCGCTCTACGAGCTCTGCTACAAGTAATCACCGTAGTCGCTCAACGAATCGTGCCACGAGCAGTAGACGACAAGAAGAGCAATCAGGTCCTAGTGAGAGTAGACTTGATCGAATAGAGCGAATCTTGGAAGGCGTACTGACACATGTAACGAGGAACGAGGCGCTGAGATGCACCGCCCATATGTTGGACCAATACCGCCGGCAAAGACCCCCGGTGTTTAGAGGCAAAGCCGGAGATGACCCTAGTGCAGCTGAGTACTGGATGGAGCAAACTGAGAAACTGTTCCAACATCTGCACTGCAGTGACGAAGAAAAGGTTAACTGCGCCACATTTATGCTCGAGGGAGAGGCTGCACAATGGTGGCAATCAGCCCAACGAGCTCTACAAACGACACCCGGGCAGGCAGCACGGAATCTAAGGCCAGGACAAGCTCAGACGATAACTTGGGAAACATTTAAGGAAGTTTTCAATGCCCGGTACTTTCCCCAAAGCTGGAAAGAAGAGAGAACTTGGGAATTCATGAACTTAAAACAGACTGACGAAATGTCAGTAACTCAGTACGATGTCAAGTTCACTCAACTGATCAGGTACGTGCCTATGTATGAGACAGACGAGAGACAGAAGGCACAAAAATTTGTGAGTGGATTGAAAGTAGATCTACAACAAGCCCTTAGTTCGTGTATCATCAACACTTACAACGAGGCGCTGGACAGGGCTCTAACCACTGAGATGAACTTACTGCGGGTAGGATTAATAAGATCAGATGAAAAGAAGAAGGATCTGAAAGGCACGGAGCATAAAGGGAAAAATTTTAAAGATAGCAAGCTGTGTCCCCGATGCAATAAAGAACACCCAGGAAGAAATTGTCCTCAAGGGCATATCACATGTTTTTCGTGCGGCGAAAAAGGACACAAGGAAAGAGATTGCCCTAAGAAGAAAGATGCACCTCCAACTGGGAATAGAACGGGGATCACGTGCTACTCGTGCAACCAACCTGGTCACTACGCCAATGGATGCCCGAAAAGACAGAAGGTAGAACAACCCGGGAAGATAACCATGACGCCAGAACCTCGTACCGGACGAGTCTTTTGCTTAACGAGACAAGATGAAGAGGTCTACCCTGGCTTGGCAAGAGAGGACGAAGAAAACCATCCGACAATGACCAGAGATATGCCGAGTTGATTCAATGTTATCAATTTCTGTGCCATCTTGACAGATGAGTTAAAGTTCAATGTTATCAATTTCTGTGTCATCATGGTATTAGTATTAGGATCGATTATGAGTCAATGAAATGTATTTCGAGGACACAATTGGATATAATAATAAGTGTTATGAATCATTTTGGGATTTGTGTAACTGCCTGTTCAAAGCTACAACGAGATATTTTGAGAAATAAAAACATGTTTGGTAAACTCGGATCATAAGTGAATATGAGGATAATAAGTGGTACCTAGGACATTCAATTGGAAGTCATTAGCAAATATCACGGACCAAATTTCGAGGACGAAATTTTTCTAAGGGGGGGAGGATGTAACACCCGAGAAAATTTTTGAGGATAAAATGAAATTTGATAAAGGGCAAAATTGGAATTTTGAGAAAAATGAGACTTTAGGGCACACTATCACGGCTTTGGACGACCAAATTAGCCAACGGGAGTACCTCGGACCCTAGATTGCCCCAGAAAATGGTATAGTATCGATAAGCAATTAAAATTAAGATTTTTAGTGATGAAATAAAGAGGATCGGGAACAGTTTTCGGTACAGCAAAATACAGCTGCCCATTTAGGTCGTATTACCAAATTGCTGTAAACGACGTCCAAAATGTCAACGGAGAGTGTCAGGGAATAGTGTTCGATGTGTAGAACAACCCTTAAGTGGTTTCGGGTTGAATCGAGTGGATTTGAGGTCAAATAAATCAGTCGGGCCAAAGTGTAATTTTCTAAAAATGCCCGAGGGAGGTCTAAACGGCAATTTTTCGAAAGTTTCAAGGGTGAAATGAGAAATAATAACCTTG
This sequence comes from Diospyros kaki, assembly GCA_036245055.1. NCBI lineage: Eukaryota > Viridiplantae > Streptophyta > Magnoliopsida > Ericales > Ebenaceae > Diospyros > Diospyros kaki. The sequence goes on from BSEG01000016.1 coordinate 42,710,452, forward strand.
AGGGTCTTGGTGATAGTGTTAAAAACATCAGGGGCTTGAGAAAAGGGGCCAAAATGCAAAAGAGAAAATTCAGGGGCCTAACTGCAATTTTTGGAAAAGCTGGCCGCGCATGGACAGATTTGGCCGCGATTGTGGCCGGAAAATTCGGCCACCTGGACGGCCTAGGGTCGTCAGGGCATGGTCTAGGGCGTCCTTGGTGGCGTGAGGGGAAAGCATTGGCCGAAGATCGGCCACGTGGGGTGGGTTTTTAGCTATAAATAGCCGAGGGGTTCGGCCAAGAAGAAGGCACAAATCGAGCTCGTTCTCGAACGATTTTCGGAGATTGGATAGAGGGCTTTTGGTCTCCATGAGGTAAGGATCATTTTGGCACCGATTAGAAGCATTTTGGTGGAGGTTTGATAGGGTTTCGAAGAAGGCCGGATGTGCCCTAGGTGGACCGTCGCCGCCGACCTGTAAGTCGACTTTTAATCGACTTTTCGGTGGCCTTTCGGCCTGAAACCAGCGGCATCGCGATCGACTTGAAGGGGGCTTCCAGGGGGCACCCGAATTTCGACCATCGGAGCTCCCGCCGGCGACCGGCTGAAGGTTGAAAATGACTGGCGCGTGACTGGCACGCGCCAGTTCAAACGAAGCCACCCACGCGCCGCGCGTGAGGGCGCGTGAGACATCAGGTAATTTTGAAATTTTTTTATTATTTTTGAAAAATTATTTTATGTATTATGATGCAATAAAATTTAGAAAAATGTTTGAGGAAATGGTTATTTTGTAATTTTCAAAGTGAATAAGGCTTAGGAAAAATAGGAAAAGGAATTAGAAAATCCTTAGAAATTTTTGGGAGATAGGAATTAAATGTTTATGAATTGTTATGAAGAGAAATCAAGGAAAAATTTTGAATAGGTATTTACTAGAATTTTTTGAGGAGAAAAATAAAGAAAATAGGAGGAAATTATGGAAAATTGAGAAAATAGATATTGATACGATTTTGAACAAATATGATGACTAGAGGCTCGAGGTTGAAGTACAAGAGCGTCAGGCGCGAGAATCGAGGCTAAGCACGCAGATCGAGGCAGGCGCGCAAATCGAGGCAGACCGCGCTTGACGATTGGAAATCCGTCTAAAGGTGAGTGTTCGCTTCCAAACTTGGTTTTGACTCATGAGGGGTTCTGCCCAAAAGATTTCAAGTGACACGTAAATGGTTTTCATGCTCGGTTTGTGACGAATAATTGTTTGCATGTGCATTAAAAGTTGATTTAAGAATTGATGATGCATGGTATGAGTTTAAGTGATGCATGTTATGATTTTTCGACCATTGGCTGGTTTTGTGTCGTTCATGTGGTATGTGGGTTGTTGACCTGTGACGTGGCCTAGAGTGGCAGCACTCGGGGATGCGTACCTAGGATTAATGTTTGGTGATCACTTGGGACGGGGCTGAGACGGACTTCACCCTACGGGACCCAAGTGGCGGGGCTGCGAGTGGACACCACCCCGGTTGATGGCTCAAGTGGCGGGGCTGCGAGTGGACACCACCCCAGGATCCTTTGAGCGGTAGCATTAATGCCTAGGTGACGTCGATTCCAAGGATAGTGCTGTTGTGACACTCTTGGGGCTAGGGTTATGTTTTGGAATGCCTGAGTGGGAGCGTAAAGCCTGACAATGACCGTGGGGTGATTCCTGGGTTCATGTGTCGAGGTTGTCCCTCTTAAGCAGGACCAGTTTGCCAATGGGTCGATTTGGTCGTGTCGCCTTAGAGAGATTGCGTTTTTCCCGGTTAGGGTTAAATGCGTTGGGATTCTCTTAGGCTGGTGCATGTTGAGATTTATCGATTTTGTGTACATGACTCTGCATACATTCATGAAAACGTTTTTGAACTCTCACTTAGATGATTCAACATCTAATCTGGACTATGTCCCTGGAATATTCAAACGTTCCAGATGAAAGCTGTGACGTCAAAGGAAGAATGCCATCAGGATGTAGCAGTTACGTTTGGTTTTCGTAGGTCCTGTTTGTGATTACAATGTTCAGAGATCATGTAATATATTTTCATGTGAAACATCGATTCAGTTGTTGTAAAAGAATTTGTCAATTACATGTATATATTTGAGGTTACGATCTTGCTTCCGCTGATGTGATTGATGATACCTGTCTTAGTTTATTTATTGAATGTTGTTATACTAAGAAGGTACGATCGAGATTGTCGGGAAATAATGGCTATCGAGGAATTTATGTGATGTTTGATTTAATTTTTCTCGAAATCTCGAATTAACGCACGCTTGGGAAAAGTGGGGCGTTACACTTGATATTAAAGGTAGAACAAAATAATTACGTACAAATAATGACCTACTTGTCTCTTAAAATTCGTGTATTTATATAGTTGAATTTTGATATAAATATCCTAAAACACGTGTTGGCTCTAAAGAGTTTGAAAATAGGGTACTTTTGTAATTTTTTCATAGCCACAATAGTTCTCATCATATAATTTATACTTTTAGTACGCGTATTTGGTAATAGCAATCTAAGAAATGTAATATATGCATGATTAAAAATTATATTTTTTTTATGTATTTTTAGCATATATTTATATTTCTAAAAATATATATTTAAATTTTCTTAGACAAAAATGATAGTTTAGGGGTTATGTTATATAAAAATGTAGTCATTTATGGATTTAGATAACTTTATTATTTGGGTTCTTCCATTTGAATAGTGTGCATTTTTTGGATATTAATACTCACACTATTCAATGTTAAAACCCACATTGGTTTACATCACTTTATTATTGAGTTTCCATTTGATCGTTTTTGTTTGAGATTATTGTTTTAATGTTAAAACTCACATTAGTTGAGTTATATATTTGGATTATGCTTTACTTATGAATGAAAAGATTTGAAACCTATTCAATCTCTTGTACATTTCATAACATTTTTCTTCTACCATTATTTACAAACTCAAATTATCATTATATTGTGTAGAATCACTTATTAGTTTTCCAAGAAACCTACAAGAAAAATTATTTTTAGTGACGGAAAAATTTATCCCTAAAAACAGAAATTCTATCATTAAATTTTTTAGTGACAGATAAGCAATTCATCACTAAAGTGGGCATCACTAAATTTTATTGATGGATTTTTCAATCTCGTCACAAATCTGTGACGGGAAGGTATTCCGTCACAGATCCTTTTAAAAAATTTTAAAAAAATTAATATTTAATAAATAACAAGAAACGTTTTAAAATTTTAAATTTTATATATAATAAATAAAAATTTTAAATTAATTATAGAAATAATTAAAAATTAACATTAAAAAGAAAATATTAAAAATTTGAAATTCAAAACTTTTACTTTTTTTAAATAAAAATAAAAAATATTTATTAATATAATTACATAACAAAATAGGATACATTTATATTATGACTACTAAATAACAATCAATAAATTTTATATTTTAATTTCTAAATGTCACAAATAATATAAACAATTAAACTAAAACTAAACTATGCAAAATAACCAACTTTAAACAATTAAACTAAACTAAACTAACAACACAAAATAACTAAACAACATAGAATAATTAAAATTAAACTAACATAAAATAACTATTAAGTGAATAATAAAACTAACATTAAATTAAATTACCTCCAAAAGATTGAAAAAACAATAGTAATGGCACAGAGGCAGCAACGGCTAGTGGCAGTAGCAGATGAAGAAAACAACATAGAAGGGGACAGGGGAGAAGAAAGAAATCATAGAGGGAGATAGGGGAGAAGAGAGAAATTGCATAGAGAGATAGGGAATAAGAAAACAACGCGGGGAGAATAGAGGGAGGGCAGAATTTTAAAGTCGTTTAGTAACGAGGCTGACAGCCCCATCACTAAACAGCGAATTTAGTGACGGGGCTATCAGCTCCATCACTAAATCTTAAATTTTATATGAAACTAATCTTAAATTTTTTAGTGACGGGTGTTTATCGCTAAATGCATTACTAATTTGTGACGGGTATGTTCTTGTGACAAAATCTGTCACTAAATTTATATTTTCTTGTAGAATTTGTACAACTATAAAATTTGTCTTTAAAATTTTCTATCAAGTATAAAAGAATTTTATATGTTATTTTATATGAAATATTTGTTAGTGATTGTTTGCATTTTTTTTATATATAAGAATTGCATTAAAAGAAAATATTATAAAAGCGTTAAAAGTTAGAATATATCTCGAGCTTCACAATAAAAAGAATCAACTTAAAAGATCTAAGAAAGAAACAGCTATATAGAACTCCTAACAAAAGAAAAAATACACACACACAATATACATGTGTCAAGAGAGATATTTAATCACATTTTCAAAGATCCAATAAGCGAAAAGACATTTGCCCAAACCATAAATGCATAAATTGCAAGCAAAAGTCTCCTTAGGAATCGAACCATCTAAAAAGAAGAAAGCAACCTGAAGCAGCACAGATTGCTTGCATCTTTTGTATAGAAGGAAGCAAAATCAATTTGGTAATGATAGAATGATTGAATGACCAGGTAACTGAAAAGCAATATGCTTGGTTGGAAAAGATTTGGAAATTAATTAATTTTTAAATTCATAATAGTTAAATATATAAAAAGAAAAAACTGTTGTTAAAAAAAAATAAAATTATAATTTTATTAATCTCTAGATATTTATGATTTCTAAATTTAGGTAATTGAATGCAATATTTTGAATGAAATTTGAATAAGGTTGACTTAGTAAGGGTGCAAAAGGTCAATCGGTTCCCAGCGCACGTGATGTGTCACTGCATTGACTGGCCCCACCTCACATTATATAACACGATACAATGAAAAATATAATATTTAGAGAAATATATCTATGTATTATTTTTTCGCTTAATTTTTTCCACCTCGTTTTCACTTTACTTTTGTAGGTATCTCCGCTTGCACATTAAACTAATTTTCTAGGGAAATTTTATGTGGAAAAGATGGAACAAAGTCTTTTCGTGATTTTAACTTTAAAACCTATATCTCAATTAATTCAATTGAGTGTTATTTTATCTAATACTTAAAATTAATTTAGAAGGTATATGTCATTAGTGACATCATAAATCACTTATCATTTAAAAATATATACATGAGTGAGAGCCAAATATACATATATGAGTGTCACCTAGACCCATATATATAATTTTATATTTTATTTTTTTAATATGTGTACATATGAGTCTCATTTATATATTTTTTTAAATAATGATGGCGTGTCACATCAATAATGACACACACCTCTCGAATTATTTTTTGATATTGGATAAAATTGCGAGAAACTAATATCAAAATTGAAAAGTTTGGATAAATTTACAAATTCAATTAAAGGTTTAGTTTTTTTTTTTTTTTCTCTATTTGCCCTTTAAATTTTAACACACTTAAATGTGATATAAATATTCTAAATTTGCTAATTTCAATGTACTAATGAAAAAAAGTATTTGTGTCCTTTCATTATACATGAATTATTATCCGCTATTTATATTTTTATCATATTTTTATATCTCTCAATATATCACAATAAATAAAAATAAATTTTATTTTTATTTTTAAATTTATCAAATATTACCCCTCTACAATTAGGGATGAACATTTGATCAATTCAAAAATGTTAAAATCGAATAAATTGAAATTGTATAAAAAATCGAATCAAACTGACTGAACAAACCAAAAAATTGAGCAAACTAAAATTAGAAAAAACTGAACAAATGTGAAAAAATCAAATCGATTGAAAAAACTAAATCCCCTCCAAAAAAACAAACAAACAAACAAGTTAAAAAAAAAAAATCAAAAGAAAGAGAAAAGAAGCCTTTACTTTAGTTGTCATTACATTGTCATGAACAAATCTCGTCATCGTCGCAGTTTGTCGACTTATCGTTTCTCTCTTGATTCTAGTAAAATTGTAAGAACACTCTTAAGATTTAGTAAAATTATAATAAATCCTTTGACATTTGAAAAATTACAATAATTACCTTTGCTATTAAAAAAATATAAATGATCATTTCACCTTTTTTTATTCTCTCTTCTCATTCATCCTATCTGATTTTAAAAATAAAAAATAAAAAAAAAACAATTCTGTGGCTGGCAACCACTATTGTTGAAATCTATTCCAAGAGAGAGATAGGATGAGCCCTTTTGAGTGTAAAACTATTTGAAATGGAGTTTTTTATGTTTTAATTGGAGATTCAATCACTTAATAAAATAATTAAAAATATTTTCTAATAAGCCCTTTCGAGTGTAAACCCACTAGTTTATTTAACATCACTTGTGGGCTTACGGCATGGCGTATCAATTATTATTGTCAAAATATAGAATATGAAGTGAAAATTAGAATCAATATAAGAAATAATCTCAAAAAAAATAAGGAAAATGCGACGAGAACGCGATATAGATCTTATTAGAAAAAGGAAACTTTGCAATCCCGAGAGTTTAATGAACGTTTTTGACAAATCAAGCATAGTTAAGTAATTCTTAAACATAAAATAAAATTTAATTTTTAACTTATAGCTTTTCTTCCAAACTAATTTAACTTAATAAGTTGTAGTTTGTGATTTTTTTAAAAGAAATTGGTTTTTACAAATCTAGAGGACTTAAAGAATTTATTATTATTATTATTATTATTATTATTATTATTATTATTATTATTATTATTATTCACTTTTTATACAACTAATATTGTTTAAAGTAGTATGATATGATTTTTGAGTTAATTTGGGTCAAGGGGGAACCATTAATTTAATTAACGAATTCAAAAATCATCAATTTTTACAAAACAAAACAACCCCTGCCAAATATGTAGCATCTTTTGCTAAGGGTTGGTAGAGAAAAGCCATATATTGGGCTCATGGGCTAAGGGTTGGCGATTGAATCTCAATTTTGTGATTGGTGGACCAGATTTGAGTTCCTTGTGATGAATATAGATTCATTACATAGAGAGAGAGAGAGAGATAAATGATGAACACAAATAGTCCATGTAGATAGAAAAATAAAGCAATAAGAAGAATAAGAATAATAATAAGATGAAATTAGAGAGATAAAGAAGAATAAGAAGAAAATGTTAGGAAGAGAAAAGAAGAAAAGTAAAAAAATATTAAGGAGAAAGAAGAAGAAGAAACTAGAGAGAGAGAGAGAGAGTGAAACCTTTGATCTAGAATTTAGATTTGGGTTTGAAGAAGAGAAAGAGAAAAAAAAGAGAAAGAAATGAAAAAGAAGAAGAAATCAGAGAGGCATAATGAAATCCTTTATCTCGAATGCATGTATGGGTCCAAAAAAAAAAAAAAGAAAGAGAGAGAGAGAGAAAGAGAAAGAGAAAAAGATGAGGAGAGAGAGAGAATAAAAGAGAAAAAGAAGAAAAAAAATGCATTTACTTTCATTGTCGCTACTATTGTTATGAGCAAACCTCGTCGTCATTGTTGTTTGTAGTTATTGTTGTTTCTCTCTTCATTCTATTCATTATCATTGTTGTTGTTAAGATACAACAATGAATTTAGTTGTTGAGAAACATCATCATTAAGCCGCTTGAGTTTGTAAGGGAAAAAATCGTCAAAGGGCTCGGGAAGGGTCCCGCGTAAATACTCCAATACTTAAATCAGACACTAAGAGTAATAAAAGTTGTAAAGCAGTATTTGTTCTAGTATCAGAGACATACCTTTTCTAAAATGAATACCAACCTATTTATAGAAAAGCATGGAGTGATCCAAATTGTAATACCCCATGTGTAGAGAAGGTTGACACGTAATTTCAATGAGTTTAGAACACCGAAAAGTTGGTTTTATAGCAATTTCAAGTATCAAATCAACTGTAGGGATTGCCTCGGAGTGAAATTATCTAAAGAAAATTATATGGTCTCGACGAGCGTATCGAAATAGGATTTATGGTATCAAAAGAAATCGAATCGGAAACAGTTTTCGGTATTGCTAAAATACAGCTGCTAATTAGGCTGTAAAACCGAATCATTGTAGGAGGCTCCCGAAAAATCAACGAAACCCTAAGGGGGCTCCGATTTTACGTAATAAGTAACCCTTCAGTGGTTTTAGAATGAAACGATGGTCCGATGAGAACATTGGCGCAAAATTGGTATTATCGAGTAACTTTAAGATTATTAATTTTGCGTTTTCTGTATCGAAATGTAAATTAATTCGATGTTTGAGGGTATAATTATAATTAAAGAATTTCTCAAGTGAAATAAAGATAAAATTTGAGATTAAATGTGTAAATGCCTTTATAATATAGTATAATATATAGTTATATATATATATAATATGTGTCTATATTCATGGGCGAAGCAGTGGCTGCAAATTGAGTGAAGCAAGCAGTGAGCTAAATTGATTATAGAATATGTTATTGTGTGTATATACATGGCGTGAAGCAGTGACCCAAATTGAAATGGAAAATGCAATTAGAGAGCAAGTTGCAGTAAATCTAGGAGCAAAGATATTAAGCTTGCTGGCCAAGCTTGATGTGTGCGTAGTGGGCAAGTATGTAACAGTGCTATATATATATACACACGGATGGAGTGAGGGCCAAGGTAATTGCGCCTATAAATTAAGGTGCATTTTGGCCAATTGAGAGCAAGCAAGTGGGAGATTGAGAGAGAGAGAGAGCTTGAGAGCATTTGAAGCAAGGAAGAGAAGGCCGAATTCGGCCATGGCAGTGAGCTTCAACAGCTATGGCAGTCGCGAGCAGCGGCTGGGCAGCGCGCGAGTGAGCAAAAACGGCCTGAGGCGGAAGCAGCCAGAAGCATGGCGGACGACGGAAGCATTGGCCACAGCGACAGTGACGGAAGTGGGTGGCGAGCAGCGGCCGTGCGCAGCCCCTGTTCGCGAGTTGCAGGTAGCGCATTGGTGGGAGGAAGAAAAGGAAGAAGAAGAAGAAGAAGAAGAAGAAGAAGAGGAAGAAGAAGAAGAAGAGAAGGAAGAAGAAAAAGAGAAGAAAAAGAAAAAAGAAGGAAGAAGAAGAAGAAGAAGTTGCAGGTTTTGCGCAAGAAGCAGGGGAGAGGAGGAGGAAGAAGAAGAGAGGAAGGAGAAAGAAAAAAAAGAAAAAAAAAAGAAAAAAAATAGGAAAATGATAGGAAAAAAATCTTAGAAAATTTTAAAAGATAGGAAACTATATTTCGGTGATATCTTGGAGATTTTGGTGAAAAAAACAGCCCGGGTACGCATTTCAGGAATATGACACGCATATCGAGGAAACCTGAGATGCTGAGTTAAGGTAAGTAAAATCTCCTAGAAAATTTCAGAAATTCAAGAATATTATTTTATAAATTTTCGTAGTTAAATATTTGAGAAAATATTTTAGAAATATTTAATCTGGATTTATTGAGAAAAAATAGGAAGAAATAGAGAGAAAATTATAGAATATGCCAGAAATTATGGAAAAAATAGGTTTTAATGAATATTTAAATAATTATGGTGATTAGGATACTTTGAGGCTGAAGTTGAAGAGAGTCGTGAAAATTTTGAGGTTGGCACGCAAATCGAGGCAAGACACAGACATCGAGGTGGCCCGATAAGTTTGAAAAGGTAAGAGGTACTTCCTCGAAAATGTTTTCATCATATTGACATGTCTTGATATGTATCCATCACGTAGAATGCATCCATAACATGACTATGAAATGCATAAATACACGTTGATGTCATTGATCACACGCATATGAGGCCGTAGGGAGTACGAACTGGCACCGCTGCCTTACCAAGGGTGCACCCATACACCCCGGCTTCGAAAGAGGTGGCAGCTAAAATGGTAGGTAGCATAAGGGGTGCAGTTGACACCTACGATAAAAGACGTTGCATACACTCATGACATAACATTATGTACCCTTACTTAGATGGTTCATCATCTAACTTGGGTTTACCCCTGGAACATTCAACATTCCAGTTGGGACTTGCAGAGATGATTCCGAGATTGGTGATGTGTAATGACGCGAGACGTCAAGAAGCGAGTAATTGTACCATGTTATGTTGTAATATGAGTAGTTTAAGAATTATGTACATTGTATTTATCGTCAGACGCTTATGAATTAATGAATGTCATGTCCAGTTATTATTATATGCATTACCATACGCAGGTTCGATTCAGCTTCCACTTTGTAAATTGTATTTATCTCTGGTGTGTAAATTAAACCCTAGATAGGCCTTAGGAAATTTCGGATGCATCGTAGTCTAAAAAATAATAATAATAATAATAATAATAATAATAATAATAATAATAATAAGACCCAATTTTCCTAAGGTATAACATGCCACAGAAAGTGGGCTGTTACAGTTGGTATCAGAGCTTAAGATTATTGAAAGCCCTAAGTGACTTAGATATAGTTGATTAGACCCTATTTGGAGATTAGGAAATAGTAATTTGGAGACTTTAGAGGCTCTGGTAGAACCAGTTAATGGGAACCTGAGGCTTAGGGGAAAGAGACTAAGGGTTCGTAAAACGAAATCCCTATTTGGAGATGTGGGAATGGACGATTGAAGTCTTAGAGGTTATTGATTTGAGGATCTAATCTTGCTAAGCAATAGAACGACCGGTCGAAATAATCTAGATATTGATCTTAGGATCTGATGATATGATTCAGGTGTAAGGTTGACTCGGTAACCATGATTATGGATCTGAAAGATTTGGAGACTGTCAATTTGAGGTCGTCAGTTGAAATCTCTATAATGAGATAGGATAACTATGGTTATCAAGGATGATTGGATCATGAATGATTAGTCTGATGTGACATGACATAGTTAAAGAGTTAGGATCAAACAATAAAGAATTTTTCAAGGATCATTTAGTGTCTCGAAAATGAGATATAAAGATCAAGGATCCAATGGATTGGGTCAAGCAAGAGGCCGGAGGTGGTCAAATGATGGCGTATAAGTTGTGTCAATCGATGAGCTAGCAGTAGTGCGACCGTTGTGACAAGCAGAGACGAGATAAGGAATTCTAGCAGTGTGACGGCACTACTGGTTCGGTGTTCGCAGTAACAGATTTTGATCTAGGGACCCGCATGCAGATAGTTGATGGATGGTGTGCGATAAGATACGAGAAGCCCGTTAATCGAAGCATCATATCAGATTGCTTGGGAAACGATCAGATGCTAAAGATTTGGGACAGCCAATAGGAATCTGTATCTTGTATGGGTTTAAGTCCCAATGGTATAGGGTGTGAGGTGTGCCACTAGCTAAGGTTAAAAGAGGTCGGAAGCCTAGGGAATCAACCCAAAATGAAATTGGACTAAGTGTCCTATTTAAAGAAGTATATTAGGATTCGCAGTCATCCTGAAAATAGGGTGACACGACGAATAGTACGAGACTTGAGGAGTAGAGTACCTCGATACCTAGTATGACAATGGGGTCACGAATGGTCGTACGTCGATAGTTAGCTGGATCTAAATAGCAAAATGCGAGAGTCAGTTGACTCTCAGTAAACGAGATTTCAGGTAGTAGAGCATGGCCAGTACAAGACCTCGACAATAAGTTGTGAGACGGCAATCTCAGTTTGAGGAAGAGATCAGGTACTTAAAAGGCAAGAGTTTCTTGTAGATCGTATTGACCCTAAGGAAGGATGATGAGAAACCTAATCAACTGAGGTTGTGACTACGGTTCAATATGCCAAGTGGGCTTGAGGATTCGAAAGTCTGTAAGAGAAGACTCATGAACAAGTTATGCTTTGTGCATCGGTATACGGACTTGAATCGTTATTTGAGGTTTAAAGTATCATTCGGTAGAGAGTCCTTGAAAGTTTGAGGTTCGGTTGTTTTTTTGAAAATAATTGGAACCAGGTAACATGATAGAGATCTTCAAAAATGAATCGATTCGGGATTCTCGAGGAATTTCCCTAAGGATTGGAGTATCATGGGTGACGCAAGTACCTGCCTACTCTGATTTGACAATACAAGTATAGATTGTCGTCTAGAAAGTTGTGAGAATTTTTGGCATGTTTGAAAGAGACAGGTAATGACAGATGTGTCAGGATGTTAGTAATAGATCGAAATCTATTGGAGATCGGGAATTTTTCGATTTTGGAGAATTGAACTCCTGTTGGGCTAAACGGTTAGTCTAGATAACCTTAATAGGCAAATTAGGAGATGTGTAGCTAGACGATCACTAAAGTGATGTAAGCAAGTTATGAAAATAAGGAGCTTGTCAATATGTGATGCGGCCACTTGTGGTCAATGAAAAGCCGTGAGAAAATTAAGGAAGTGAGAGAAATATCAAAATGTGTTCTCGGAAGATTTATCGAGATTATTTCTTAGTAATGAAACTGGCAATAAATAGCTTGAGCTTATTAGATGCTTAGTAGCTTGATTGAGGACGTAAATTGTTGAGTTTTGAAAAGATGTGATAATTAAGAGTCGATATCTTTACCTCAAATTTGATGAATTATAAACAGCTGCAAAAGGCTGGGGTAGTTACGATTGATGTGCGATCGAGAGATCAGACATTTCGAAAATCAGCAATGGAATCATGATTTAATGATTTGACCAAAATACCATCTGCATAAAAGTCACGTGATAATTGCGTCTATTGAGGATATTAGTGTACTCCGTGAATAGAGAGACACATGAGGAACATTGAGTATTATGTTGAGATTGGCTTGCTAGGTCGTGAGCGAATCAAGAAAGAAATGATGAGAGCATGAGGCTCTGTGTCAGGAACGTGAGATCAAAGTTGGTTGTCATAAGCACCATGAAATTATGAAGTTCCAAAAAGCAAGATGTCCTGATAGATCAAAAGTTTTGGAAAAAGTTAGTTTGAGCAAAGATTAGTAACCTGAGTAGGTAGCTTTGAAAAGAATCAAGCATATTTGGAGCCAATTGATAAGAAATGTTATCACTCGGGGATTGATTTAAAAAAAAATAATAATAATAAAGGATCAAATGGTTGATTTAATGATATAAAAAGTCATTTGAGGATCATTTTGAAGAGTGCGAGGACTTATTTGAACTGCTAAATTTGGGAGACAACATAAGATTTCAATTAATATCAAAAGTGAAGTTACGGAAGGAAGCTTTGGAGATAGATAGAATCTGTTAATAAAGATTTCTGGAGAAAATAGTTACATAACATGATTAAAAGATAATTGTGGTCTATTGGTAGAAACATGAGGTTATATCCGGTGATAAATACCTACGAGAATGAGGAAACAATAATAATAAGAAACCTCGAATAGGTTGGCTAGAGTAAAGATCAAGCAATGATTATGTTTGATATGACCTAAGGTAAGGCATAGCTAGTTTCAAGAATAGGTGATGACGTATAACTGTGATGTTTTTGGATCCAAGGGTTCGTGAAATAGTTTGATGACATAAAAATATTTTTTAAGGATCAGTTTGATAAAAGTCAAGATGTATCGAGATTAGGGACTTTTGTCCTAAGGTTGGAAGATTATCAAAACATTATTGATTAGTTCAAGATAGATGACATCGTAGGAAATCGGAATTAGAGAAGTGTCGTGATTCAAAATATCGATTGAAAAGCAAATTGAAAATTTATAATATGGATGTAAGAGTTGTAGGCTCATTATGATGATGTGAGTACCGACTTAGATAGGAGCTTGAGCGGAGATTCTTGGCCCAAGGACCGAGTTATGCGATTATAATTTGAAAGGTATGCATCGTTGATAAGTGAACTTGTCAATGGGTTGAGGAGCATGGTCAAATCAAGGGTTCGAATTTTGATATGCGCATTGGTGTTCACAAGTTTCGATCTTCTTTAGTTATTTGATCAGTCAGGTGTTAATTTCAATGATGAAATTTTGAGATTTTGGGCATGTGGCAAATTTCGAGGACGAAATTTTTGTAAGGAGGGGAGAATGTAATATCCCATGTGTAGAGAAGGTTGACACGTAATTTCAATGAGTTTAGAACACCAAAAAGTTGGTTTTATAGCAATTTCAAGTATCAAATCAACTGTAGGGATTGCCTCGGAGTGAAATTATCTAAAGAAAATTATATGGTCTCGACGAGCGTATCGAAATAGGATTTATGGTGTCAAAAGAAATCGAATCGGGAACAGTTTTCGGTACTGCTAAAATACAGCTGCTAATTAGGCTGTAAAACCGAATCATTGTAGGAGGCTCCAGAAAAATCAACGGAACCCTAAGGGGGCTCCGATTTTACGTAATGAGCAACCCTTCAGTGGTTTTAGAATGAAACGATGGTCCGGTGAGAACATTGGCGCAAAATCGGTATTATCGAGTAACTTTAAGATTATTAATTTTGCGTTTTCTGTATCGAAATGCAAATTAATTCGATGTTTGAGGGTATAATTATAATTAAAGAATTTCTTAAGTGAAATAAAGATAAAATTTGAGATTAAATGTGCAAATGTCTTTATAATATAGTATAATATATAGTTATATATATAATATGTGTCTATATTCATGGGCGAAGCAGTGGCTGCAAATTGAGTGAAGCAAGCAGTGAGCTAAATTGATTATAGAATATGTTATTGTGTGTATATACATGGCGTGAAGCAGTGACCCAAATTGAAATGGAAAATGCAATTAGAGAGCAAGTTGCAGTAAATCTAGGAGCAAAGATTTTAAGCTTGCTGGCAAAGCTTGATGTGTGCGTAGTGGGCAAGTATGTAACAGTGCTATATATATATATATACACACGGATGGAGTGAGGGCCAAGGTAATTGCGCCTATAAATTAAGGTGCATTTTAGCCAATTGAGAGCAAGCAAGTGGGAGATTGAGAGAGAGAGAGAGAGCTTGAGAGCATTTGAAGCAAGGAAGAGAAGGCCGAATTCGGCCATGGCAGTGAGCTTCAACAGCCATGGCAGCCGCGAGCAGCGGCTGGGCAGCGCGCAAGTGAGCAGAAACGGCCTGAGGCGGAAGCAGCCAGAAGCATGGCGGACGGCGGAAGCATTGGCTGCAGTGACAGTGACGGAAGTGGGTGGCGAGCGGCGGCCTTGCGCAGCCCCTGTTCGCGAGTTGCAAGCAGCGCATTGGTGGGAGGAAGAAAATGAGGAAGAAGAAGAAGAAGAAGAAGAAGAAAAATAACAAGAAGAAGAAGAAGAATAAGAAGAGAAGGAAGAAGAAAAAGAGAAGAAAAAGAAGAAAGAAGGAAGAAGAAGAAGAAGTTGCAGGTTTCGCGCGGGAAGCAAGGGAGAGGAGGAGGAAGAAGAAGAAAGGAAGGAGAAAGAAAAAAAAGAAAAAAAAAAGAAAGAAAAAGAAGAACAAAATAGGAAAATGATAGGGAAAAAATCCTAGAAAATTCCAAAAGATAGGAAACTATATTTCGGTGATATCTTGGAGATTTTGGTGAAAAAAATGGCCCGGACACGCATTTTGGGAATATGACACGCATATCGAGGAAACCGGAGATGCTGAGTTAAGGTATGTAAAATCTCTTAGAAAATTTCAGAAATTCAAGAATATTATTTTATAAATTTTCGTAGTGAAATATTTAAGGAAATATTTTGGAAATATTTAATCTAGATTTATTGAGAAAAAATATGAAGAAATAGTGAGAAAATTATAGAATATGCCAGAAATTATGAGGAAAATAGGTTTTAATGATTATTTAAATAATTATAGTGATTAGGATACTTTAAGGCTGAAGTTGAAGAGAGTCGTGCAAATTTTGAGGTTGGCACGCAAATAGAGGCAAGACACGGACATCGAGGTGGCCCGATAAGTTTGAAAAGGTAAGAGGTACTTTCTCGAAAATGTTTTCATCATATTGACATGTCTTGATATGTATCCATCACGTAGAATCATGGTTGTTAAAATCCCCATTTTATGCGTACGATTTTACGATTTTACGATTCGAAGACCCCTAAACGATTCAAATCCCATGTAAAATCCCATTTGGGATAAAATCCTATAAAATCTCGATTTTATATATACGATTTTACGATTTTACGCTTCAGAAATCCCCAAACGATTTTACGATTCAAAGACCTTCATTGATTTAAGTTGCAATTTAGAGGATGCTTCCAACGTCTCAATGTCACATAGCATCTGACATTGGAACTTATGCAATGAATTGTTACATTTTGCCTCTAAATTCGGACTTGATTTAACATTGATTGCATAAGTTCCAGTGTCACATAGCATCTAACATTAATTACATAAGTTCCAATTTATTTGATTTAAATTATAATTTTTACTTAATTTAACATTGATTGCATAAGTAAATCAAGACAAACAAGTAATTAATTAATGGACCACCAAACCCTAAATCGGGATTTTACTTGATTTAATCAATGTTAAATCAAGAAAAAAATGCAACATAAATCTAATGGAAGACGTTGAAAGATTCTTCTAAAGAATTTTAAGTTATATTTTTCCATTAAATTACCTATATTTTGCCTCTAAATTGCCTATACCAACCTGCTAGTTTTTGAGCTATATTTTAGAAGTATCATCTTTTGAACTATAATAAGGAATAATCAAGTTATTAAAAGATATTAATTCATTTTCTACAAAATTATGTTATTATAAACATATATTTACAAAAATTGAAGGGTATTTTTAATTATCTCTAAAATTTTTTACGATTTTACGATTCGATTTTACGATCCGATTTTATGGACACTTTTTTGATCCCACTTAAAATCCCGATTTTAACAACTTTGCGTAGAATGCATCCATGACATGACTATGAAATGCATAAATATACGTTGATGTCATTGATCACACGCATATGAGGCCGTAGGGAGTACGAACTGGCACCGCTGCCTTATCAAGGGTGCACCCATACACCCCGGCTTCGAAAGAGGTTGCCGCTAAAATGGTAGGTAGCATGAGGGGTGCAGTTGACACTTACGATGAAAGACATTGCATTCACTCATGACATAGCATTATGTACCCTTACTTAGATGGTTCATCATCTAACTTGGGTTCACCTCTGGAACATTCAACATTCCAGTCGGGACTTGCAGAGATGATTCCGAGATTGGTGATGTGTAGTGACGCGAGACGTCAAGAAGCGAGTAATTGTATCATGTTATGTTGTAATATGAGTAGTTTAAGAATTATGTACATTGTATTTATCGTCAGACGCTTATGAATTAATGAATGTCATGTCCAGTTATTATTATATGCATTACCATACGCAGGTTCGATTCAGCTTCCACTTTGTAAATTGTATTTATCTCTGGTGTGTAAATTAAACCCTAGATAGGCCTTAGGAAATTTCGGATGCATCGTAGTTTAAAATAATAATAATAATAATAATAATAATAATAAGACCCAATTTTCCTAAGGTATAACATGCCACAGAAAGTGGGTTGTTACACAAATTGTCTCAAGATTAGGATTCTTGTAGATAATATTTATGTTGATTAATCTTAATTTGATTGAGACTAAAATCGTTACAAATGACATCTATTTTTTATAGATGGTGTTTATTTGGCCCTTTTTGAAGACGAATTTTCTTATGAATAATTGTCTATCATTTTCTTATAAGAATTTTCAATGGTTAGAATTATCAAATTTACAAGTTATGTGGGACCCTCACTTATTCGAAAAATATTTAAGCGGCGCACTGGATTTCTCGTGGGCTTTAGTGGGACCTCGTGCTAAGGCCATAACTAAGGCTGCGGTCCAAGGTACGGCAATGGGCCGAGGGACGGCCATGGGCCGGGACATGCCTCCACGGCTGCTGGCTTGGCATGGCCTTAGGCTGTGGGCCGTGGCCAGGCCATGAGCCTTTTACTTGGACACAATGTTTGAGGCATACATTTTTCTCTTTTTTTATTAATAATTATTTTTTTTCTCCTATTTTGTTATGATGTATCAATCATCATTCATTCACTGTAGATAGATAGAGAAAATAATAGAGGAGATATAAAAGAGATGGAAATGATAAGAATAAATTTAAATACAGGGATATTTTAGTTTTTTTTATAAAATTTAATGATAGCTAATTAACAACATTGGAGAAATTGTAACAAAACATTAAACTCTTGGTATTCTTTTATATTTTTTCAAATGCAAAAAATATTTTTTACAATTATTCTAAATCTTAAAAATTGATCACGTGTAATTCTCCCTTCTTGGTCCTGTAGAGTAATTGTATATAAAAAAAATATATATATATATATATCTACTTTATATTCTAAGTTCATTATGTTTTTAATAAAAAAGTAGAGTTTTGATGAGGTGAGTTTTCAAATTTAAAAAACTCAACAACAAGGATTAAATTTAATAATCTATTGACAAAAAGTGATATATTTAATTTATATATTTTTTAAAATTGCATAAAAATTAATATATAATTAGAACTTAAAATTGTAATTTAACTTAGATAAATAGGTTTCCTTATATCAGTTTGTAAACATGGAAACAATTTGTCGTTCAAGATTGATTATTTAACATATTTTAAAAACAAAAATAATCCAATGATCCATCAGCAATGATACAGTCCAAAAAACATAAGCTCTGTCCAAAGAGGATCAACCAAAAAATCAAATCCAAAAAGAATAAAGAATAAAAAACAAGAAGAAATTAAATAAATTCACCTCAGAACCCAAATGCCTAACCTTCTTTATCTTCTCTCTAAAGCAACAAGAAGAGCCATCCTCTTAGTCCTACCCAACTACTATTATACAAAGGAATACAAAGAGAGATTAAAACAAACAGTAATGCCATACACAAAAAAACAACAAATTGTAGAGAAATTTGGAGGAGATTTTCCCAAGAGATTCCTTGCGTGTTTCCAGGTGGGGGGGGGGGGGGGGCTTAACATTTTCTCTGGACGGGACGGCCTTGTCTCTAGCCGTAACTTGTCCTTCATTCTCACCATAATTTATTTATTTAAATTATTTTATTCTCTCGTGGCTTTTATAATATTTCCTCATGGGTAAGAGAACATGTTTAATATATTTTTCCTCCTCATTTGCAATAATACCGCCATTGGCAAAGAAACCACAATGGCTTCCACCATGTTTTATTTATATATTTCCTTTTGGCCTCTGTTGCTTGGCATAGACAAAGAAGAAGCGCAGTTTGTTTTTCGATCCGAGCAGATCAACAATTAATGGCTTAATTCCACCATCAGCACCCAATTGCAGATCAACAAGTCGTATTTATTTCCAATGGCCTTTCAATGTTAATTATAATTAATTCAATATTGAATGAAATTTGGAGGAGATTTCCACAAGAGATGCCTTGGATGTTTCCAGGTGGGGGGTGGGGTGGGGGTGAGCTTAGCATTTTCTCTGGACGGGACGGCCTCGTCTCTATATAATCCGTAACAACATTAGCGGGAGATTCCCTTTAAAGCTAGGTAGGTAGGTAAGTGACTTACCACATTCACACTGTAACATCAGTCTTTCCTCCTCAAATTTATAGGCTTTTCTTAGTTTTTGAGTATTTTTATTGATTATTATTTATAATATTTAAATTAAAAATATTATTAATTACAGAACTCATGATAAAAAGAATATTATTGTCTATTACATTTTAGTAGTAGAAGAATTCCTTGACCGAACTAATCTATTGAGCCATGGGCCTACAACTTGGCATCAAGCCTTCCCCCATCTCAGCCCAAGAAGTTTAAATAATCTTTTCATCTAAATTGAGATTCTTACACCAGTAACAAATCCTATCAACTCCGAACAACTTGCATATTGATCTTCATCAGCCTGTAATCTTCATTGAATTCGAGATTCTTGAAGATGATCTTTATCACTACTGTGTATCTCAGCCCTCTAATAACTCAAATACATAGGCTGAGATTTGTCCCATAATTATACACCAATGGAAGTAAATTAATTACAAATACACATTTTAGAGGCATTTTCTTACATAGCAAGCATCATTTAATCAATTACAACAATTACAAATATCTAAGCCCCTGATCACAAATCACACCCTAAAGATTGATCTTTTCAGTCGAGATTTCCATGTACACATAGCCATTTAAGACCAACACGCCAAATGATCCAATCATGACATCAACTCCCACACATAGAATGATATTAAAAATAAAGTGAGCCATAAAATTCAACATGCATAACGGAACAATAAAAATAAGACTGGGGGCAAATCTCACACACCGGATACACCTCACCAACTGTCATGCTGTAACAGCCTGCTTTCTCGGGGCGTGTTATACCTTAGAAAAATTGGGTCTTATTTTTTTTTTTATCATTACATTATCCCCGAAATTCCCTAAGGCCTATCTAGTGTTTAATTTACACACCAGAGATAAATACACTTTACAAAGCGGAAGCTGAATCGAACCTGCTTACGGTAATGCATATAATAATAACTCGACATGACATTAATTTATAAGCGTCTGACAATAAACACAATGTACATAATTCTTAAACTATTCATATTTCAACATGGCATGACTCATTTCCTTATTTCTTGACGTCTCGCGTCATTACACATCTTTAACCTCGATAACATCACTGCAAGTTCCGACTGGAACGTTGAATGTTCCAGGGGCGAACCCAAGTTAGATGATGAACCATCTAAGTAAGGGTACATAATGCTATGTCATGTGTGTATGCAATGTTTTTTCTCGTAGGTGTCAACTGCACCCCTCATGCTACCTATCATTTTAGCGGCCACCTCTTTCGAAGCCGGGGTGTATGGGTGCACCCTTGGTAAGACAGCGGTGCCAATTCGTACTCCCTACGGCCTCATATGCGTGTGATCAATGACATCAACGTGTAATTATGCATTTCATAGTCATGTCATGGATGCATTCTACGTGTTGGATACATATCAAGGCATGTCAATATGAGAAAAATATTTTCGAGGAAGTAACACTTACCTTTAGACAAATTCCAAGCGCGGTTAGCCTCGATTTGCGCGCCTATCTCAATCTGCGTGCCTAGCCTCGATTTACGTGTCTGGCCTTGATTCTTGCGCCCGATACTCTTATACGTCAACCTCGAGCTTCTATGATACCTTAGTCATCACGTTGTTCAAAATTATATCAATATCTATTTTTTCAATTTTTCATAATTTCTTTCTATTTTCTTTATTTTTCTCCTTAAAAATTCTAATAAATACCTACTCAAAATTTTTCCTTGATTTCTCTTCATAATAATTCATAAATAATTAATTCCTATCTCCCAAAATTTTCTAAGGATTTTCCAATACCTTTTCCTATTTTTCATAAGCCTTATTTACTTTGAAAATTATAAAATGACTATTTTCTCCAACATTTTTTCAAATTTTATTGCACCATAATTCATAAAATAATTTTCTTAAAATAATTAAAAAAAAATTGAAAATACCTGATGTCTCACGCGCCCTCACGCGAGGGCGCGTGGCTAGGCAAAATCTGTAGGCGCGTGGCAGTCACGTGCCACCTTCTTCAACCTCTAGCCGGCCGCCGGCGGGTGCTCCGATGGCTGCAAATCGGGTGCTGTTCGAAAGCCCTCTTCAAGTCGATCTCAACCCCACCGGTTTTAGGCCGAAAGGAAGCCGGAAAGGCGTTTAAAACTTGAGTTGCAGGTCTCGGTCGTGGTCCGCCTAGGGCTTTTTCGGCCACATTCGAAACACCCTCAAATCTACTCCAAAACGCCTCAAATCGGTCCCAAAATGATCCTTGACTCTAAGAGATCAAAAGCCGTCTATCAAAGCTCCAAGATTCATTCAAAATCGAGCTTGATTTGTGCTTCCAAAATCGACCGAAACCCTTCGGTATTTATAGCCCAAAAACCACCCCACGTGGCCGATTTTCCGGTCATTTCTTTCCCTTCACGCCACCAGGACACCCTAAGCCACTCCCTTGACAAGACTTGACGGCCAAATGGCCATATTTTCCGGCCAAAACGTGCGGCCATATCTGCCATGCGCGGCCAATTCTGAAAATTACAGTTAGGCCCCTACGAAATTTTTGTTTGCATTTTGGTCCTTTTCCTCAAACCCCTGATCTTTTTAACACTATCACTAAGACCCTCAAGATTAGTACTTCTCATTTCTCCCTTGAAACTTTTGAAAAATTGCCGTTTGGACCTCCCTCAGGCATTTTTAGATAATTATACTTTGGCCCGACTGATTTATTTGACCTCAAATCCACTCGATTCAACCCGAAACCACTTAAGGCTTGTTCTACACATCGAACACTATTCCATGACACTCTCTGTTGACTTTTTGGACGTCGTTTACAGCAATTCGGTAATATGACCTTATTGACGGCTATATTTTTGTTGTACCGAAAACTGTTCCCGATCTTCTTTCTTTTATCACCAAAAATCATAATTTTAATTGCTCGTTGATTCTATACAATTTTCTTGGGCAATCTAGGGTCCGAGGTACTTCCTCTGACTAATTCGGTCGTTCAAAGCTGTGTTAGTGTGCCCTATAGTCTTATTTTTCTCAAATTTCCAATTTTGCCCTTTATCAAATATCATTTTATCCTCAAAATTATTCTCGGGTGTTACACATGCAATAAATGATAATGTCACACCATACCATGCATCAAGATATTCAGTGCACAACAAAGATATAAATACCAATGCACATATTGGTCTTTGGAATCCATATAAGAGATACACAACCTAGCACCCAAGTCCTAGTATGCATAGTTGTTGCAACTGCAAACTAGCTAGCATAAGACACATAAACTCGAGGCCCACATAATAAAATCCACATGAGGCCGAGACTCTCATAACACAATTTTGGTTACTCATTACCCATTTTTGCTACATTTTTATATATTGAAAATTGACTTTTCATCCGTTGGAGTTGGGGAATTAAATTACTTTAATAAATGCCTATTGGTATATCTCTAGTGAATCAAAATTCTAGCTCCGTCCTAATTTTCAGATAACACAATAAATAGGGTATTCTTGCCTATTTTTGTACAAGTTATGAAAAATTGTATTTTTGAGTTATTCTGATTTGATTTAGATTTTAAATATAAAAAATAAGTAAGGATATGTTATTACAAAAGACATACCAATAGGGTTCAAACGAGCCATGCAGGCATAGAGCGTGAGCTTAAATTAATTTGTTTAGAGTTTTGCAAATTAATTTAAATATTTTGAATGAAATTTGGAGGAGATTTTCACAGGAGATTCCTTCGATGTTTCCAGGTGAGGGTGAGCTTAGCATTTTCTCTGGACAGGACGGCCACGTCTCCATATAATCCGTAACTTGTCCTTCATTCTCACCATAATTTATTTATTTAAATTATTTTATTCTCTCGTGGCTTTTATAATATTTCCTCGTGAGTAACAGGACGACCACGTCTCCATATAATCCGTAACTTGTCCTTTATTCTCACCATAATTTATTTATTTAAATTATTTTATTCTCTCGTGGCTTTTATAATATTTCCTCATGAGTAAGAGAACCTGTTTTAAGATTACTCAATGTTAACGACCTTTGATTATTTAATGTTCTCAGCCTATGCTTTGTCTAAAACCCTTTTGAGGCGCTAGATTCTAAGGTGGGCTTTGAATCGTATGAATTTAATTTTTTAATTATCATATCTAATTTATTAGTTCAATAATTTTTTTTATTTTATTTATCAATAAATCATATCCTTTGAAAATATCATAGAAATATGTGTTTTCCTATGCTATCTTGCCTATAGATTTTCGTGTATTGATGTTGTTATTTTTTTTAAATTAAAACTTATTTAAATCTATTATGGGGAAACTAAAAAAGCCATGAAAAATTAAATTTTTTATCATAAGACGGCTGCATTATTCCCCACAATTTTTCGTGTATTGATGTTATTTTTTTTAATCTGCAGTTTATTTAAATCCATTATGGAGAAACTAAAAAAAACCATGGGAAATTAAATCAATTATCATAATACGGCTGCATTATTCTCCACATGGGGTGGAGGAGATTCCTTGGATGTTTCCAGATGGGGTGGGGGTGAGCTTAGCATTTTCTATGGAGGGGACGACCTCGTCTCTATATAACTCGTAACTTTGTCCTTCATTCTCACCATAATTTATTTATTTAAATTATTTTATTCTCTCGTGGCTTTTATAATATTTCCCCGTGGGTAAGAGAACATGTTTAATATACTTTTCCTCCTCATTTGCAATAATACCGCCACTGGCAAAGAAACAACAATGGCTTCCACCATGTTTTATTTATATATTTCCTTTCGGCCTATGTTGCTTGGCATAGACGAAGAAGCCAGCACCCAATTGCAGATCAACAACTCGTATTTATTTCCAATGGCCTTTCATTGTTAAAATATATGTAGCTACTTTTAACTAAAGAAATATATATATAAATATTAAAAATATTGTTAGATATATAAAATTGCAGAATTTCAAAGGGCGGTGGGTGGGAGGTGGAAATTGGCAGGGAATTCCTTAAAGGTGGGTAGGTAGTTTACCACATTTACATTGCAACGTCAGTATTTCGTCTTCAAATTTATACCCTTTCACCAATTTTTTAGTATTTTTATTAATTATTATTATTTATAATATTTAAATTAAAAAATATTATTAGTTATGAAACTCATAATAAAAAGAATATTGCTGTTTATTATCTCTTAGTAGTAGAAGAATTCCAAAATATTATTTACAGGTTTTTAAATGTTATAAATTTAATTTTTATCTCTAATGTGGCTTACATAGTTTTAGGACCATGATTGGAGTTAATAATCTTTAATGTGGTTTTGGATTTGAAGAAAAGAATTAGAAAATAAGAAGAGAGAAATGAAAAAAAAGAAGAATAAATTGAAGAAGGGGAGACTAATGAAACTCTTTAATTATCTAGAACCCATGTTTGGATTCAAAAAAATGCAGTGGGGAGCTGCTGGTTTGTGTAAATGATGACCTACTTGGTATTAAAGGTAAAGTAAAGTAATTATATGTAACTGATGATTTATTTATCTTTTAAAATTATTGTATTTAATTACATGTCTATGCACGTGTCTTGACCAAATTTTGTAATTTCCAATTATAAAATAATAAATTTGTGACTTACCCCATTCACATTGCCACATCAATTTTTCATCCTCATATTCATACGTCTTTTTGATTGAAATTTTGAGAAAATATTTTAATAAAATTTTATTAAAATATTCATTTAAGTTTATTAAAATATTTATAAACTTAATTCAAATATTTTAATCAAATTTCGAGGAGATAGGCCATGCTGCTAGTCTACAGCGCACATTGCACGCAAACGTACGGACCACACGGACTGGGACCACCACCACCCAATTGCAAGGCGAAGCATCTCTCCCAATCCCTTCTGGGTCTCTTCTTAAATGAAATTTCGACGAGATTTCCATACTCCACAACGCGGTCGCCGGTCAGACCTCACGAACTTCCACCATGTTCTATATATTTTCTTTCGGCCTCTGTTGCTTGGCATAGACGGAGAAGCCAGTTTGTTTTCTGAGAAGATCAACAATTAATGGCTTCCACCAGCACCCAATTTCAGCAGGACGGACCTTCTCTCCCTTCTGGGTCTAGTTCCTGGAAATACGATGCTTTTCTGAGCTTCAGAGGCGCAGACACCCGCAACGGCTTCGTCGACCATCTCTATTCGGCTCTGCATGAGAAGGTCATTTTCACGTTCAAGGATGACCCGATGCTCGAGAGAGGTGAATCGATTTCTCCGACGCTCCTGAAAGCCATCGAAGAGTCGAGGTTTGCCGTGGTGGTTTTCTCCGAGAACTACGCTTCTTCCAAGTGGTGCTTGGAGGAACTCGTTAAGATCCTCGAGTGCCAGAAGAAGAGGGCACTCACCATTTTGCCAGTATTTTATAAAATAGATCCCTCAGATTTACGGAACCAAAGGGGGAGCGTTGGAGAAGCATTCGCCCAACACGAGCGAGTTTCTACCGAAGAAGAGGAGAAGCAGAAGGTGCAGAGATGGAGGAATGCTCTAACGGAAGTGGCCAACAGTTCTGGGTGGCATTTAGAAACATACGGGTAACAACAATTATACCTCTCAACAAGTGAAAATAATTTTTTAAATATTAATTAACTCTGTATTTGTATAATTCATTGTTAAAATATGTCATCGTGTTTAATTCCTTGTTAAAATAGTTAAATTTTGATTCAAAAATTGTTAAAATAGTTATATTATATTTAATGAATTTAGCTTAATACATACCATATTGGATTTGGTAATATCTAAGTGAAATTCAATTATAAATGGATCTTTTGCATTTGGCCCCTATTAGATCTAAATACCAGGTGGTGGTTATTGAGGCTTCAATGTTTGGCCTCAATTCCCCAACAGAGGAGTCCCTTCACTTCTGATTTAGCATTTTTAATTTGACAGTACTTTCGTCATTGCACTTAGTTGGGCTTTTCATGGATATTTATATTCAATATTAATTCATTATAATGTGTTACTTCTGTTGCAATTATCTCGCGTTAAAGAAAGAAAACTAAAAATAAAAGTAAAATTGAACCAAAAGAATTATATTATGTCTCAATCAATATGTTTTTGGGTCACCAAAATAAAAGTAAAATTGAAAATATAATCATATATTTTGTGGTTACTGACATTATATTATGATTGAGAATTTCTTAACTATGGTCTGTCTTTGAGTTCTTAAACTCATCTAATGGGCAGGCCTGAAGCAAAGCTTATCCGAGACATTGCCATTTATATTCTAAATAGACTGGGATATAATGGTTCAAGTGATCTTGAAGATTATGTTGGATTGCTTCCTCGTATAGAGAAGGTGATGTCACTATTAGAAATGGGGTTGGATTTGGATGATCCACGTATAGTAGGGATATGTGGAATGGGAGGTATAGGAAAGACTACCATTGCCAAGGCTGTCTATCACCAAATTCGTTCTCAGTTTGTTGGTAGCTGCTACCTTGAAAAAGTCAGAGAAAATTGTGAGAAACATGGTTTAGAGTCATTGCAAAAATCTCTTCTTGTTGATATCCGCTCGGTCTCAGACAGTGATATAAAAATAAGAAATATTGATTGGCCTGGGCTAATAAAGAACACGGTAGGGAATGAGAGGGTTCTTGTAGTCCTGGATGATGTAGACCATTCAGATCAGCTGGATGCCCTCGTTGGTACACTTGATTGGTTTAGTGCAGGAAGCAGAATTATAATAACGACCAGAAATAGTCATTTACTTGCTAGATATGGTCCAAGAAGTCATGTCTACAATGTTGAGGGACTAAATGACGACGAAGCTTCTGAGCTATTTTGTTGTAAAGCATTCTGGAATAACCATCCAACGCCAGGTTTTGAGCATCTCATAAAAAGTGCAGTTGATTACGCCAAAGGAGTTCCGCTGGCTCTTAGAGTTTTGGGTTGTTTTCTAATTGGCAGAAGCATAATTGAGTGGCAAAGTGCAGTTGATAAATTAAGGCAATGGCCCAATGCAGAAATTCATGGAGTGCTCAAGTTAAGCTATGACAGACTGGACCATGAAGAGAGGGAAATTTTTCTTGACATTGCGTGCTTCTTTAAATGGATGAGCAAGGATTATGTAATAGAAATACTGCATGCTTGTGGTTTCCATGCCAATATTGGAATAAGGGTTCTTGAAGACAAGGGACTTGTAACAATAAGAGGCAACATGATAGATATGCATGATCTGATACAAGAAATGGGAAAGCATATTGTTAATGAAGAATTCCCAAAAGAACCCGGTAGAAGAAGCAGGTTGTGGAAGTACGAAGACATCTACCATACACTCACAAAAAAAATCGTAAGTGCAAGTGCTCTCATTTGAGTATGTGTTGAATTTGTCAATTATCTTCTCATTTAAGAGCCTAAGTTTGTCCAGCGAGGGGTATCTTTATTTTTTATATTTTTGCTTTTACTCTCAACAATATCTTCTCATGTATGCTTGGCCAAACTTTATTATGTAATTTGACCAACAAAATCTTTGTCTGTCAAATTATGAATCATCATATCATCACAAAACTTAAACTAGTACGTAGAAATATATATTTTGAACTTGCATAATATTATTTTTTGCTTCTATAGAATGGGACATATTTAAATAGATTATTTTGCATAACATTCACTTTGTTTGCTTAAGGATGAAAGTTGCGTTTCCCTTTCGTTAAGATTTGGTTTCTTAATGAAAAAAAGATTCGAAGACCATAGATTCGGTTTCTTATTTTTACCGCTTGTTTGTTAGGGGACAAAAGCAGTGGAGGCCATAGTTTTGGATTCTCGTGAAATAAAAGAGATATCCTTGAGTCCTAATGCGTTTTCAAAGATGAGCAAATTGCGACTGCTCAAGCTTAGTAATGTTCAGCTTCCTAACGGTCTCAACTACCTCTCCAATGATTTACGCCTTCTTGATTGGCATGGATACCCTTTAAAATACCTGCCATCAAATTTTCAACCGGATAGCCTTGTCACAGTAAAACTGTCGCATAGTTGCTTGGAACATTGGAATGGAAGAATGGTATGAGTAAAATAAATCATATTGAATTTTTTTTTACTATATATGCTTGCATTATTGAAATCTTATTTATCCTAAAAAATTGTGTCTATTGATATCAATGGCAGTGTGTAGACAAGTTGAAATACCTTGACC
Organism: Diospyros kaki; assembly: GCA_036245055.1. Classification (NCBI taxonomy): domain Eukaryota; kingdom Viridiplantae; phylum Streptophyta; class Magnoliopsida; order Ericales; family Ebenaceae; genus Diospyros; species Diospyros kaki. The sequence goes on from BSEG01000016.1 coordinate 42,738,887, forward strand.
TCAGTTATTCACCATGCATAACTAAGAATATAGATTTTACAAAGGCATCAAATCTTACGGAATTGAATCTCGAAGGTTGTACTAACTTGGTTGAGATCTCATCCATTGAAGCCATTAAAAGGCTTACGGTCTTAAATTTGGGGGGCTTGAAAAATCTTAAGGTTCTTCCAAGTGGCATTTGTGGGTTGAAACTTCTTATATGTTTGAAGGTTTCTGGCTGCTCAAAACTTAGCAAATTGCCCGAGAACCTAGGAGAATTGGAGAGATTGTGGAGACTTGACGCTGATTTTACCGCTATTAAGCAACCACCATCCTCGATTGCGCACATGAAGGAGCTTAGCATTTTGTCATTTAAGGGATGCAAGGGACCACTGTTGTCATCATTTTTTATTCAGAAAGAACCCATGGGTTTTGAGCTACCTGCTCTATCAGGCTTGCGCTTTTTGACTAAGCTACATCTCAGTGACTGCAACTTCTCAGAAGGATTTCTCCCAGATGACCTAGGCTCATTATCCTCGTTGGAATCTTTATACCTTAGTGGTACCAACATTATTAGTTTGCCAACAAGCATCAGAGATCTTTACGAGCTTCGTCGTCTTGATTTGAGGAATTGCAAAAAGCTTAAAACGTTGCCCTATCTCCCGACACATATCTGCTTGTTTTTTGTAAGTGGATGCACATCATTAGAAACATCGACGGATCCGGCTATATTCCCTATTCATATGCTTATGGGCTCTTTCACTAATTGTGATACACTATTAAAGAATAGGCCCAGCCGCCTCCTTGAACTTCTTAGAAATATTCTTAAGGTGCATCTCTCTCTCTCTCTCTCATGTCTTTATTTGTTGTAACAGAATTTACAGTGTTTTGTTGATGTTCTCTCGCTCTCTCTCATGTCTTTATTTGTTGTAACAGAATGAGGAAGAATGCCATGTTGTTCCTGGAAGAGAGATTCCAAAGTATTTCAAGTATCAAAATAATATGGGGCATTATGTTCGAATCCAGCTGATGCCAGATTGGTATCAAAGGCTCAAAGGTATTTTTGTATGTGCTGTTTTTGAAGCAACGACTCCTTCAATTGATGCCAAACGCTATGTGGAATGTTACGTGATGTGGAATGATGTTGTTGTCTATTCCACGGGAATCTACATTGGTAGCGTCCAATTTCAGTCCGATCACTTATTTTTGCATTACATTTCATCTGAACCACGAACCTTTGGAGGATATGATTGGGTGGGTGAAATTAGGAGGAGGGCAGAGGTGAATGATTTGAAAAAGAATGAGATCATCTTTTATTTTAGAACTAGTCCTGAAATATTTGACGTAGGATGGCGGAGGTATAAATTGATTGCCCCAGTGAAATGCGCTGTAGATATGGTATATGAGAATGATGAAGAATGGCCCGATCAACATTTAAGTATCCAACAAAGCAACTTTGATGAGTGTCGGTCAATTGAATGGATGCAAGGTGTTGTATTGAGTGTATTGAGGAAGAGAAGTGGCCATGACTATGATTACAAGGAAGACACAAGAGAACAACTGAATCCTAAGAGATTGAGAGACGCTGACGTCCAATTGAGGGACTCTTTAGAAACTTCATTTCAAAATGTGCCAGATTCAATATTTGCTAACTTGAATAGTTACTTTGATCTCGATCCGTAGTAGGCTGGAATTTGAACTACCTGATCATCCATGTTTTGAGACCTTTATGATGTCATTATGGCTTTTGTGAATTTGTGAGTTATATTGATGAGTGTTGTTATGTCATTTGTTAATTTATATTTAATACAATTTATTTTTAGATAAAATATAATAATTATACAATCTTTTTGACATTCTAAATTAATATTAAACTCCATAAAATAAATTAAACAATCACTAAATTCACATTATTTTATTATCAGATTTCATAAAACAAAACAATAACAATTTATCACATTTAACTTCATTTATACAATACAAACTTAAATCAAAATAATTTTATTGACTAATAATAAATGATAAATAATTAAATTTATCTCTATTAATTATTAATATTTATAATCATTGTAAAAAAATAAAAAAAAATGATATATGGTGAACTATAATAGTTGGTTGAATTCTAGTCACCATCGAGTTCTAGACCAAATTCCCCACAACTGAGCACGTGGTCGATGATGGTGTGATGATGGTGTGACAACTCTTTCAATTCTATTAAAAAAAGTTTATATAATTTTATAAAATAAAACTGAGCAAATTATTTACATATAATATAATGAAAAATGTCATATGATATCAAACTATTTGGTGGAACATAAAACTATCATTATCAAAGATAAAAGAAATAATTTTTTTATTTAATTATAATATAATTCATATTGTCCTAAAAAAATATTTATTATTTTTTAAAAATATTTGATATATATATATATAAAGAGAGAGAAAGATGATGAAATATCAAAGTAGATAGTTGAAACTAAGTACAATATAGACAATAGTGCAAGTGTGAGGCAACGAGAGCATTCATGTGCTAGCCCAAATGCAAGTGCAGCAACAACAGTAGCAATGCCTTTTAACAGATATTTGATTTTGGAACGATTTTGAGTTGGATCAAATTAAAATAGTTGGTGTCTCTCAATAGATCAATGGACCACCCGTTTGATTGAAATTTAAATATTTTTACTTTTGATGTGAAAATAATTTTTTATAATATTTTCACACATAAATGCCAAAATAATCATAATAAAATAGAGACTCAAAAAATGAACATGTGTCTGTAAACAAAGACTGTAGAAGTTAACACCACAGTGGGCGCTAAATGATAATGGTTGGAGTCAATCACCACTACTTTTTTCAAAAGCAATTGTGTCCAATATTGTTTTTGATCTTAAGCTTGCCAAGATTTGCTTAACCTGCAAGCACAATACTTTATTTCTCGATATATTCTTTGACGATCAAGACAGTCTTAGTACTAAAGGTAGAGTAAAATAATTACATGCAATGAGGACCTACTTGTCTCTTAAAATTCATGTATTTAATTATATAGCTAGACTCTAATATAAATATCTTGGAACATGTGTTGGCTCTAAAGAGCTTCAAGAAGGGGTATTTTTATAATTCTCTCATAGCCGCAATAGTCCCCATCATATAATTTATATTTTTAGTACACGTATTTGGTAATTGCAGTTTAGGAAATATAAGATATGTATGATTAAAAATTATATTTTCTATTATGTATTTTTAGTGTATATTTATATTTTAAAAAATATATATTTGAAATTTCTTAGACAAAAATAAGTTTCTTAGTAACTTAAGGACTCTGTTATATAAAAATGTACTTATTTATGGATTTAGATCACTTTATTATTTGGATTCTTTCATTTGAATAGTATTTTTTTTTTTTATATTAATACCCACTTGATTGAGTTGTTTTTGTTTGAGATTATTGTTTTGATGTTAAAACCCACATTGGGAGAGTTATATCTTTGGATTATGCTTTACTTATGAATGCAATGGTTTGAAACCTATTCAATCTGTTATGCATTTCACAACATTTTTCTTCTTCTACTATTTAGAAACTCAAATTGTTAATATATTGTGTAGAATCACTTATTAGTTTTTCGATAAACCAAAACTTTGAACAACTACCAAATTTGTTAGTGATTGCTTGCATATTTATTTTTTATAAATAATAATTGCATTAAAAGAAAATATTACAAAAGCGTCTACATATCAAAGTTAGAACATATCTCGAGTTTCACAATAAAAAGTGTCGTTGCATGGATACAATAATATATTTATTTGACTGTAAACATTGTTGTCAAGTTGTTTGAATCTACAAAAAATAAGAAAATAATCAGAGGACATGATGAGGTCTCCACGCAAGCACTTCAAAGTTTAAGTTATACATTGAAGATAATAAAAATTGTATTGAAAATAATATCAGAAACGTACCATTTCAGAAATAAGTGTCTGCTTATTTATAGAGAAATACATGTTGCGGAATATCTCTTCAAAACAGAATAGGTTAGTGCGATATGTTGAATCAAATATAGATCAGAACATGAATGTAAAGTAAAACACAATACAAACTCTGATTTCAAACGTTCAAGGCTCGGATCTGAGAGACCAGTTACCCCTCTTGGTAACACCAACGAATAGGAACCACAAGCCACTATCGAAGCCCTCAAACCAAAACCCAGAAAAGCCCCAACCCTTCTCGGCCAAAACCAGCAAAGTAAACCCTCTCTCGCTCAACCGAAGACAACCACTCACACAGCAGTAAATCGGTGGTAAGAACAGCAAGATCAAAGGCACAAAGCAAGGAGATCGACTTACCCCAAGAGAGAAACCCAGATCTGGATTTATAGGCGTTTCCCACGACATCCAAGAGACTGCCTTTCGCACAAAAGGAAAGGCGGCTGAAACCATCAAAGGAAACTAAACTCACAGAAGGCAAGATGGTCTTCATCGCTATCGAAAGGAACAAGAGTTGAAGCGATGAAGCAATCGGCCAAAGTAGGAAACATGAGGGAGAGAGAGAGAGGAAACTAGAGCTCGGCCGAAACAGAAGAAGGGCAAACAGATGCGCCAACAGAAGAGCCTAAGGCTCTTATATATGTGGGCTTTAAAGGGAGATGGGCTGGCTTAAGTGGGCTTCGGTCACCATTTGAGCAAATAGGCTGAGGCCCATTTCTCCTCTAAAATGGAGAGTGGGTTTGTGGCCCGTCTTCTAAAATGGGCAGCCAAAAGAGGACGGTAAATTGGTCTTGGGTCCTTCAATCCCGGGCCGAAGCCTATGAGGATCCGTCCGAAAATAATCGTCATTGCCTTGGGTCTTATTAGGGAACAAAAAACAACAAATCTCCACCTTGTTTCCTAATAAGACCAGCAAAAAATAAACAACAAAATAACATACAACATAAAGCATAATCAGTAGGTAAAAGAAATACCTTACCATTTTCACGTAATCTTACCAATGCTTAGAAGTTCTAGGCACCTTTTGAATTTTTCAGCAGTAAGTACCTTTGTTCCCATATCAGAGGGGTTGAAATCTGAATGCACTTTTTCAAGTCTAATAATATCTTGAGATATAATATCACGAATAAAATGCAATCTTATATCAATGTGTTTAGTGCATTCGTGAAAAACAGGGTTTTTACACAAGTGTATAGCTGACTGACTATCAGAAAAACAGTAACATTTTCTGTTAGAACACACAGCTCATTAAGCAAACCTTTAAGCCACAATGCTTCTTTAATTGCTTCTGTAGCAGCTATATATTCAGATTCAATAGTGGATAAAGCAACAATGTGTTGGAGTTGAGACTTCCAACTAATCCATGAATTACATAAAGAAAAAACATAGGATGATGTTGATTTTCTATTGTCTCTATCACCTGCATAATCTGAATCTGTAAACCCCATTAAACTCATTTTATCTGAATGATGTTTATACACTAAACCTACATTAGAAGTACCCCTCAAATACCTGAGCAACCATTTCAAAGCTTCCCAATGGACAGGTCCTGGGTTTGTCATAAATCTACTTAATGTGCTAACTGCATGGGCTAAGTCTGGTCTAGTACACACCATGAGGTACATAACCGATCCTATTGCATTTGAATAAGGGACTTTACTCATGTACTCCTCTTCTTCTTTGTTAGCTGGAGATTTTTCTTTTGACAGTATGAAATGGGCTCCTAAAGGTAAAGCAACTGATTTGCTTTCATGCATGCTGAATCTTTTTAAAATTTTTAACACATATGAAGTTTGATGCAAGAATAACATGGAATTTGACCTATCTCTTATAATTTCCATACCTAGGATTCTTTTAGCTATACCTAGGTCTTTCATGTCAAATTCTCCACCTAAAGCAGATTTTATGTTATTTATTCTTTTAACATCAGGGCCAATAAGAAGCATGTCATCAACATAAAGTAAAAGAAATACACATTCATCTTTATTTTTATGCTGAAAATAAAGGCAATGATCAAAATCACTTCTTTTAAAACCAATTGATTTAACAAATGAGTCAAAATGTTTATACCATTGCCTAGGAGATTGCTTTAAACCATATAAAGATTTTTTCAAGAAACACACAAAATCTGGTTTTGCCTTATCTTCAAAACCTTTGGGTTGAGACATATAGATTTTTTTATCTAAGTCACCATGCAAAAAAGCAGTTTTAACATCAAGTTGTTCAAGTTCCCAGTCAAAATAAGTAACAAAAGCAAGCATGACTCGAATGGTGGTATACTTAACAACTGGTGAAAAAATCTCATTATAATTTATCCCTTCCTTTTGTGTGAAACCTTTGGCTACTAACCTAGCCTTAAATCTTATGGGTTCTTTTTCACTTGTACCTTCTTTAACCTTAAATATCCACTTGCATCCCACAATTGACTTATCTTTTGGTCTAGGTACTAGTTCCCATGTATGGTTTTTATTTAAAGAACTCATCTCCTCTCCCATTGGTTCTTTCCAGTTTTTAGAATATTCACTTCTAATTGCCTCTTCATATGTTTTTGGCTCCTTATCGGCTAGATCTTGATAACTAGCAAAAGCTAAATCAAAATCAGATTCTAGCCTTTGAGGAATCCTATGAGATCTCCTCTCCCTATCTCGGGCTAATTGGTAATTAGATAGAGGTGGCTGTTCTATAGGGGGCTGCTCTTCTACTATCTCATTTTCCTCATTTTCTTCAGCCTGGTTTTGTATCTCCACCTCACTTGAGGTGGTGGTAATGTTGGTGCTAATATTCCTAGACTCTTCTAGGGAATCCTCACTCTCATTATCTTGTTGATTTGTACTATTTGATTGTAAACAAGGCATTTCAGCTTCATTAAATGTGACATTTCTACTTACAATTATTTTTACTCCCTTTTGACTTCTATCCCAAAGTCTATAACCTTTTACCCCTTCAGGATATCCTAAGAAAACACATTTTCTTGATCTAGGTTCTAATTTGCCTTCATTCTGATGAGAATAGGCAGCACAGCCAAAGGTTCTAAGGGTTGAGTAATCTGCACATTTTCCATACCATTTCTCATAAGGAGTGTCACCATTTAATGTGGCTGATGGGGTTAAGTTAACCAAGTAACAAGCAGTCATCATTGTTTCACCCCAAAAAGATTTAGGTATATTAGAACTAATCATCATACACCTAACCTTATCTAAGAGAGTTCTATTCATCCTTTCAGCCACCCCATTTTGTTGTGGGGTGTAAGGAACAGTTCTATGCCTTGTTATACCGCATTCTTTACACAAATCATCAAAGTCCTTGTTACAAAACTCTAGGCCATTATCAGTTCTTAGATACTTTATTGTCTTGCCTGTTTGATTTTCTATTTGAGTTTTCCAAATTTTGAAACTTTTAAAGGTTTCTGTTTTGTCTTTTAAGAGAAAGACCCACACTCTCCTAGAAAAATCATCTATTATAGACAAAAAATATCTATTCCCACCAAAAGTGGGATTTGTTGCTGGTCCCCATAAATCTGAATGGATATACTCTAGAACCCTTGAGGCTCTATGCACATTTGAAGAAAAGGATAATCTATGATGTTTGTCTAACACACAATGGTCACAAAAGGGGATATCGGACACACAATCCTTACCAAACACTCTCTTATTATTTAGGAACTTAAGTCCTTTAATACTAACATGAGCTAACCTGTTGTGCCATTTTTGAGTGACATCAGAATTGATTGAATCAAGATGAGAGCCTGAGCTACTCATTACCTCAGCAGTTAAGGCATATATCCCATTTCTTCTAACTCCCTTACACACCATCATTGCCCCTTTAAACATTTTAATCATTTCATTTTCTATTTTTCCTGTAAAACCATTCTTTTCTAATTCTCCTACTGAAATTAAATTTCTAGCCATTTCAGGGATGAATCTAACATCTCTCAATTTTAGGACATATCCTGATTCTAACTTAAGAGTGATGTCTCCAATCCCTACAACCTTATAGGCTATATTGCTACAAACTATGGCATGGCCACCCACGGATTCACGCATATTTTCAAACCAATGTCTTTGGGATGTGACATAGAATGATGCACCTGAGTCAAGAATCCATTCTTGCCCATGTGCCCCAAGAGTAGCATTAATTTCAGCAATGTTAGAATCTATAAGCATGTAAACTTCACTAGGGTCAAAAGAGGTTATTGAATTTGCTTCTTCTTTATCCTTTAATTTTTCTTTTTGCTTATTTTTCTCAACATAACAATCTTTAATATAATGACCAGTTTTACCACAACCAAAACACTTACCCTTCCCCTTTCTTTTGGTCTTAGACTTAGACCTACTTCTACCTTTCTTTTTACCACCTCCCTCATGTCCCCTAGTTTGAGACCTACCTCTCATAAAGTGGACCTCTCCATGTCTTTTCTCACTTTTTAACTCCATATCTTTGCTCCTAAGAGAATCTATGACTATTTCAGGTGTCAAGGTATCTCTACCATACTTAATGGCATTTTTAAATTCCTTATATGCATCTGGAATTGCATTTAAAAGTATTATAGCTTTGTATTCTTCAGTTACCTTTTCACCACAATTAGTTATATCTTGCACCAGCTTATTAAAGATATCCAAATTGTCATCAAGATCCCTAGAGGAGTCTATCTTAAAACTGAAAAAACTTTCAAGCAAGAAAAGTTTGTTGGGTGTGGATTTTTTTACAAATAGTTTTTCCAATTTTTCCCATAACTCTTTTGTAGAATCAAGTTTTCCTACCTTTCTTAAAACAGAATCAGAAAGATGTAATATGATAGAAGTATAGGCTAATTCATCAGCCTCAGTTTTCTGTTCAGCAGTATAGGATTCAGGGTATTTGCCATCTAGGGCTTTAGAAACCTTTTGTTGTACCAAAATTCTCCTTATTTTTTGTTGCCAAATCGAGAAATCCCCTTTTCCATTGAAAACCCCCAATTCAAAATGATGTGCAGACATGTTCACACAAAAAGAATATGCTTAACACACACAAGCAGAATACTTTTAGGGTTTTAAAGTTCAACCTAACAGATAGGAACAACTTAAGGCAGATTTCACATGCAGCACAATAGCAAGACTTAACCGTACCCAAAAAACAGTTTATGCTAGTGCAAAAAATCACAGATAACCCTAAGTCTAGCAACAAGCAATGGTTACCACCACAGGGCAACCCTCAAACCTAATGGCCACCCCCACACGATGACCTGCTAATTGCTAGAAAAAAGGAATGCAGAAAAGTTACCAGCACAGATCTCACAACTGAGATCTGTAGAAGATGCAGGCACAGATCTGGAGCAGAAGAGGGGCAACCCCGGCCTCCACGCGCTACCTCACGCGCTGCCGCCTACACGCTCACGCGCCGCTGGTCGGCAGGCGAGTGAGCAGCCACGCGCTGCTCGGAGTGAATCCCCGCGACTGACTGAGTCCGGATCTGGGGTCCTTGCAACCCACCTTACAACCTGCAAGGGTCAATCGAACAAACCGAGATCAAATCTGAAATGGAACAAACTTACCGAGATCGGATCTGAAAATAATAGGGCTTTTCAGATCTGATTCGAACAAGGCACTATCCAGGAGCCACACACAAGGCTCTGATACCATTTGTTGCGGAATATCTCTTCAAAACAGAATAGGTTAGTGCGATATGTTGAATCAAATATAGATCAGAACATGAATGTAAAGTAAAACACAATACAAACTCTGATTTCAAACGTTCAAGGCTCGGATCTGAGAGACCAGTTACCCCTTTTGGTAACACCAACGAATAGGAACCACAGGCCACTATCGAAGCCCTCAAACCAAAACCCAGAAAAGCCCCAACCCTTCTCGGCCAAAACCAGCAAAGTAAACCCTCTCTCGCTCAACCGAAGACAACCACTCACACAGCAGTAAATCGGTGGTAAGAACAGCAAGATCAAAGGCACAAAGCAAGGAGATCGACTTACCCCAAGAGAGAAACCCAGATCTGGATTTATAGGCGTTTCCCACGACATCCAAGAGACTGCATTTCGCACAAAAGGAAAGGCGGCTGAAACCATCAAAGGAAACTAAACTCACAGAAGGCAAGATGGTCTTCATCGCTATCGAAAGAAACAAGAGTTGAAGCGATGAAGCAATCGGCCAAAGTAGGAAACATGAGGGAGAGAGAGAGAGGAAACTAGGGCTCGGCCGAAACAGAAGAAGGGCAAACAGATGCGCCAACAGAAGAGCCTAAGGCTCTTATATATGTGGGCTTTAAAGGGAGATGGGCTGGCTTAAGGGGCTTCGGTCACCATTTGAGCAAATGGGCTGAGGCCCATTTCTCCTCTAAAATGGAGAGTGGGTTTGTGGCCCGTCTTCTAAAATGGGCTACCAAAAGAGGACGGTAAATTGGTCTTGGGTCCTTCAATCCCGGGCCGAAGCCTATGAGGATCCGTCCGAAAATAATCGTCAATTTAATTATTTTAATTTTTATATTTCGAATCAAACCAAAACAATTGAAATTGTTAAATTTGATAACCTAACCAAATTAATTCTTAGTTAAAATTGAACCGTACCAATGATTTCAATCTATTCAATTTGATTATTTTGTTTAAATCAAACTTTTGTAGATGTACAGAAAAATATGCCTTGCAATCATTTTAACATAATGTTATAATTATATTAAATACTTTTTTAAATCTATTATCCTCTCCCTCTCATGTTCATGAAGTCATTGACCACTTTTGTGAAGCTTTATTTGGTATGACTTGTGTTGAAGTTTGAACCTAAATGTATACATATTTTTAATAGTCAGTATATAAAAAACTTTAAAATAATTAATTTATTATGTGAGAAACTACAATTTAAGAAACTTAGAAGTCAAAAAGCTCAAATAAAAAGTTTTATCAAAAGTATGAAAAATAGGCTGAATTTCTCACTAAAAAGATAGTTTATAAAATCTTGTCTCATTAATCAAATTTCATAAGAATATATTTTCATCAGTTTATTTATAGGAATAATACTATTGCATATTTTTTTGTACAAAAAATAATTGTAATTACTTGACAATTACAATATATTTTTTTAAATTATAAAACATTTTAATAATTAAGCATCTTCCTTTCTAATATATTGCACTAATAAGCAATACCATTATATGTTGAATAATAAAATTTAAATTATTTTATATGAGATTTGACTTTGCTCGAATAGTCTCACTGATTGAATTGAAAATCAGTTAACAAATCGATTGGATGAGTAGTAAAAAATCAGTCGAAAAAAATTAAGTATTATTCCGTTGACTTAATACTATTAAATTCCACCGTTATTTAAGTGTGGTGAAAGCTTATGTGGCATTTTTAAAATGACATGACTGTGATGTTATCCTACCATACCTCTTTTTTCTTTATCTTTCCTTTATTGGGCATCAAAACATCATAACAATAAATGCAGCAAGTTGGCATCGGGACATAGATCAACTGGTAAAGGAAGAATTATTGGGGTGTTGCTCTTTAGATCCCTAGGTTCCGTGTTCGATCCCTGACCAGGAGATAGTTTAACAGGTAAAGAGCAATCCTGAAAATAAAAAATACTTGCCGCTGTTACGTTTGCGGTTGTGCTAGGAGTCGAAATCTGGTTTCTGGGTTTCCTGATTTATCTCTCTCGCTGAAATCGTGGGGCCAAATAGTGAGAGCGCTTGTGATGATGCTTTAACCAAATAAATGCAACAAGGAATACGATAAATCCCATGGCATTGTCACCACTGTAATACCCCATGTTCGTATGAGGTTGCCACGTAATTTTGATGAGTTTAGAACATCAAAAAATTGGCTTAATAGTAGTTATAAGTACTGAATCAACTGCAGGGAATGCCTCGGAGTGAAATTTTCTAAGAAAAATGATATGGTTTCGAAGAACGTTCCGAGATAGGATTTATGGTATCAAAAGAAATCAAATCAGGAACAGTTTTCGATACAGCTAAAATGCAGTTGCCATTTAGGCTGCAAAATCGAATTATCGTAGGGGGCACCCGAAAAGTCAACGAAACCCTAGGGGGGGCTCCGATTTTGCGTAAAGAATAACTCTTCAATAGTTTCGAAATGAAACAATAGCTCGATAAGGATACTAGGGTAAAATCGTCATTATTGAGTAATTTCAAAGTTATTAATTTTACGTTTTCGATATTGTAATACAAATTAATTTGAGATTTAAAGGTATAGTGGCAATAAGGGAATTATCCAAGTAATATTATGATAAAATTAGGGATTAATGTGCTATTCCCGTTTGTGGGATTTAAAATGTGTAATTTTTTATAGAAATATGTTATAAATATTTACATGGCGTGAAGCTAGAGATGGCAAAATGGGCCCCGCCCGACGGGCTGGGCCCGGCCCGACACCGGGCTAGGGCCAGCATTTTGCTGGCCCGGAGGGCCGGGCTGGTCCGCTTGGCCCGCCAATCTGCCAAACCCCCCCAGCCTCACCTCTCGCCCTCACCCTCTGTCTCGCCCTCGCTCTCACCTCGCCCTCTGTTGCCCTCGCCCTCACCTTCTTCTCGCCCTCGCTCTCACCTCACCGTCGCCCTCTGTCTCGCTGTCGCCCTCACCCTCGCCCCTCGCTCGCCGTCGCCGTCGCCGTCGCCCTCACCCTCGCCCCTCGCTCGCCGTCGCCGTCGCCCTCACCCTCGCCCTCGCTCGCCGTCGCCCTCACCCTCGCCCCTCGCTCTCGCCCTCGCTCGCCTTCACCATCGCCCTCTTCCTCGCCCGCGCCCCTCGCTCTCGCCGTCGCCCTCACCCTCGCTCTCGCCCTCGCTCGCCCTCACCCTCACCCTCGCCCTCTTCCTCGCCCGCACCCCTCGCTCTCGCCCTCTGTCTCGCCGTCGCCCTCACCCTCGCCCCTCGCTCACCCTCTGTCTCGCCGTCGCCCTCGCTCGCCCTCTGTCTCGCCGCCGCCCTCGCTCGCCCTCTGTCTCGCCGTCGCCCTAGCTCGCCGCCCTCGCCCTCGCCGTCGGCCTCGCTCGCCGCCTTCGCTTGGGCGGGCCAAATTGGTCCGTTTGGCCCGCTTGGCCCGTGTAGGGCCGGGCTAGGGCCAGCAATTTGCTGGCCCGTTTTTAAGCAGGCCAATTTGGCCCGGCCCGGCCCGTTTGCCATCTCTACGTGAAGCAGTGAGCCAAATTGATTATAGAAATATGTTATAAATATTTATGTGTGTATATACATGGCGTGAAGCGGTGAGCCAAATTGAAGTTGAAAATGCAATTGGAGAGTGAGTTGCAGAATTTGAGCAGTAAATCTGGGAGCAAAGAATTTAATCTTGCTGGCCAAGCTTGATGTGTGTGTAGTGGGCAAGTATGCAACAGTGAAATATATATATATATATATATATAAATGTAATCGAATGGAGTAGCGGTCAAGATAGGGAGGTCTATAAATTGGAATGCATTTGGCCAATTGAGAGCAGCAAGTAAGGGAGAAAGAGAGAGAGAGAGAGAGAGAGAGAGAACCGGAAGGAGGCGCGGCCATGGCAACCGCGAAGCTACTGTCGCAGCAGCCATGGCCGTAGCCATGGAAGCACTGCGACAAGCAGGCGGAGGGCGACCAGTGTGCGGGAGTTGCCAGCGAGGTGGCGCGGTCGGTGCAGCGTTCGGTGGAGATACCAACGGTCGGCAAGTGTAGCTGGCGCGCGGGTGGCCGCGGGCGGTGCTGATACGGCCGCTAGAAGAAAGAGCAGAGGAGAGGAAGAAATGAAGAAAAAAGGAAGAAGGAGGAAGGAGAAGAATAAAAGAAAGAAAAGAAAAGAAAAGGAAAGGAAGAAAAGAAGAAAGGAAAAGAAAAAAAGAGAGGAAGAATGGCTGGGCGCGGGAGTTGCAGGGGAGGAAGAAGAAGAGAGGAAGAAGGAGGGAAGAAAAAGAAAAAAAATAGAAAAAAATTCTGAAAAATCTCAGGAAATAGAAAATTATATTTCGGTAATATCATGGAGATTTTGGCAAGAAAAACGACCCAAACACATGTTTCAAGGATATGACATGCATACCGAAGAAGTCAGAGATGTTAAGTTAAGGTAAGTAAAATTTCTTAGAAAATTTCAGAAATTCAGGAATATTATTTTATGAATTTTCGTAGTGAAATATTTTTGAAATATTTAGTTTGGATTTATTGAGAAAAATAGGAAGAAATAGAGAGAAAATAAAGAAAATACAAGAAATTATGAAAAAATAGATTTTAATGCTTATTTAAATAAATATGGTGATTATGATACTTTGAGGCTAAAGTTGAAGAGACTTGTACAAATTTTGAGGTTGACACGTAAATTGAGGTGATGCACGAATTTCGAGACAAACACGACTATCGAGGTAGCTCGATAAGTTTGAGAAGGTAAGTGGTACTTCCCAACTGAATTTAGTTTTATGGAAAATGCTTGGTTTGTAAGTGATTTATGTTCCTCGAAAATATTTTCATCATGTTGACATGCTCGGATATGTCTCCATCACGTAGATTGCATACATGACATGCTATGAAATGGATATGTACACGTTGATATCATTGATCACGCGCATTGTGGCCGTAGGGAGTACGAAATGGCACCACTGCTTTACCAAGAGTGCACCCATACACTCCGGTTTCGAAAGAGGTGGCTGCAAAAATGGTAGGTAGCATGAGGGATGCAGTTGACACTTACGATGAGTAAGACATTGCATTCATGCACGAAATATGTTTTCTGTACCCTTACTTAGATGATTCATCATCTAACTTGGGCTTTGCCCTAGAATATTCAAACGTTCCAGATAGAGATTGTAGCAGATACGAGGATAAATAAGACATGAAATGACACTTAGTAGAGTGTATGAGGAATGAAATGTATGTTATGTAGCCCATGTATTTAAGTTCTGCTATTTTAAATTCTGAACATTTTGAGAAATGTTGAAGATGTAAGAATTTATTTATGATCAATGTTAAGATATCAGGTTTTGATCATTGCTTCCACATTTGATTTGTATAATGATTCTCTTTCGAGAATAATGGATGAGAATTCTGGGACGGATTAAAGGAATGATGTGGTTTAGCATTAATGTTTGAAAGAAAAAAAATTATTGTCCTAGAATTGTCCCAAATTATAACGCGCCCGTTACAACCACTCTCTTTTTCTTTTTTGTTTCCCATATTTTTTTCATTTTTTTGGTGGGCATTGACGCACCACTTTCCAAAACATGATAGGTTATAGGCAAAAAGTTCTGAAACCATCATCACTAATGGAGTTCTAAAATTGTTGACACTAGTAGGGTTCAAACCAATTGATTAATCGTATAAATTTCACGAAATTAGTTTCACCAATAAATTAAAACTCGTGTTAGCTACTAGTAGTATTTCTCCATTTGTCTTCTCAATAGTGTCTAATAATCCAATTTATATTGTCGATGTTATCTATTAATTTTCTTTTTCGTCATATTTTTTCTTATTCGACGAACCACCAATTAGTTGTTAGCCTAATTTTCTATTGATTAGCTTTATCCAATCAAAACGAACCAAGAATAAAAGGAAAACGAAATTGATTTATAACAAAAGAAAAAAAAAACAATCCATTAATAACTGAAGCAAACATCTAAATATATTTTTTTCTTAATTTTGAGATTAAAAAACAAAACCCTTCTTACAAAACAATCATTAAAAAATTATTTTCGTAATATTTGGAACCTATTTTAATTTTAAAGCACAAGTTCTTAGTTTAATAGGATTATATTATATTAATTAGCAATCATTATAATAATTATTTCTTTTATAAAAGTTAGTAATTAATTACATTTATTAAGAACTTATTAAAATTTATATTCCATACATTAATCAAGGGTTAAAAATAAAAAACAAAGGGAACGCTAACTATCGTACACTATATTTTCAAACAAAATATATTTATTACACATCATTTTTAATATTTAAATGCTTTTGATAATTGATAATAAACACTTAAAAAAACAAATATATTATCACAAATTAAGGAGATTTAGACACTAAAATAATGTTCAATAAGGTGAAATAGACATCATTTACTCTGAGATAAGATGTATTTGTTATATTTTATTTTTAATCTAATAACACTTCTATCAATTGAAGATAGATCCATCGTGTTTTACAATATCTTAGTGTTAATACCTGTGAAATAATCCACACAACCAAACTACGGCAGTACCAAGATCCACATCCGAACAAAATCAAAGAAAAGAAAATACACACAACGCAAACAGAAAAATGAACGCAATGTTAACGTATTTGGATCAAAACGATCCTACTCATGGCAGGGTTTCACCCTAATCAATCCATTAAGATAATAACAACGGATTTACCACTGATTACAATCGATTACAAAGATTACACAACAATCTATAAGAATCAAAGAAAACCACTTATAGTATCAATAATTAGCGAATAATCGAGTCCAAGAGTTTCAAAGAAACAAGCTATTCACAGCACTCGCAACACTCGCATTCCTTTCTCGAGTAATACAATGATTTTACAAAGAAAAAGGCAATACAAGAAGCTAGGGTTTCTCTCTTACATTGCTTCCTCTCTCTTCTGTTCTTTTTGTTCATGTGCAAAAATGTCGATTGAAATGCCGAGGCAAGCTTATATACAAGGGGGGAAATGATGGCAACCGCTCGATGGAGAGTTTTCAAGATGATGATCAATGGCTTAAAATAACTGGCCACTTAACATAACATATATAAACCAAATGCAACATGAAATGCAAATGAAATGAAATCCAAATGTATATAAAATATATCAATCTATTTTGAATCATAAATCAACACTTAGCATCTGAAAAATACAAGTTGTTTTAAACACATATTTTTTGAAAATGTGTATTAATTATATCTTAATTATTGGGATTAGCATGCTCAAAAACTAAAAAAGTAATCGTATTATGTATGTGTAAATGAGAAAATAATTATATCTTATTTTATTTTGACTTAAAGATGATAGAATAAAATTAATAAATAACTTTTCTGGTGATTACAGCTAACATTCCTCAATTGCTGCCTTATTTATAGAGTCATTTCATTGAGCTAGAGGGTGCTCAAGTTAAGGTTAGATTCGTCCTTCGTTCTAACTTTTCCTGTACTATCACATGGATTGCCCCAAAATGTTATCTATATGTTCGACTTCTACTTAGTCTAACACAACTAATCTGTGAACTATTCTCAGTCAGTGTGCTCCGGCAATTGATGGGCTTTCAACTTACTCGTGTATGCTACTTCCATTAATGTTGTATTGAACTGATGGAGGTGATACCTTTTTAACTCAAAACCAGTTGATTTAATTGGATGGGAACTATATTTTGTAGCATATTTTATCTGCATGTTAAATGAAAGTTAAGGAGGTGAGCATAAGTTCCTAAAAGCCCATGGGAAATAACAAAAAAAATCTTTGGAGTCTTATTATTGTCATTTGTTTGTAGATTCCTTGTGTGTTTTTTTCCTGCTCTGTAGCAAATGAATGGATATGAGAAACATATTATTGTAAAGAAGAACCTTCACGTAACAAGCCTTTATGGGTCGGTTACATGAATTCTAGCTCATTAATAAGAGTGTCTCACTAAGTTCTTCTGGGTATTTCTCAACCTTTCTGGCTAAAGACATGTGTCATTCCTTCAATTCTCTTTGTAGGAGCCTTTATCAGTATTCTTCTCACTTGACAACAACATATCAAGCTTTAATCCTACTAAAGCTTGGTTGACTACATGAATTCTAACTTGGTAGTCATTTCTATCTATAGCCATTTCTTCTTTTGCATGCATTTATCTTGTGACGTGCACATTGATGATTGAAGTAGTTGGATTTTGGGTGAAAAGGAAAGAGAACTATATCTCTCTGCTTCTTTCTCACACACACATATTTATTTGCATGTATTTCTTTTATGAGGTATGTGTTGATAATTGAAGTAGTTGGATTTTTATTTATTATTCAACTTAATTTTTTTAATATATGAGAATGCAATAATGCTTGTCCACTTGTGTGTCATTAGGTACATTAGTTACTGCAAACATTTAAAGGTGAGTTGAACTATAGTAGGTTTCTTTGACAGTTTTGCAAGTTAAGGTTCAACAAAACTTGAGTTTAAGAAAAACTAGTTTATCTTTAATTAATCTGAAGTTATTTTAGTTTTCGGAGTGGTATATAACTTTTTACTTCCATAACATTATATGGAAAACAATATTTAATCTAAATATGGCATCTAGTCTTCCAAATAATTATTTATATTTGGGTGTCAACTTATTTCATTATTGATCTTGAAATAATCAAACTTAAAAATTTTCATGTAAAAATATTACAAAGTGTACTATTGAGTTTAGTTTTTGGATCGCGTTATTTGTACAGAAAAGAGTTTACAGAACTCTTTACAGTGTGATATATTGCGATATTTTGACATCAAAATATCACGATATATTATGATTTTTGTTCACCCCCTCTCTCTCTCTCTCTGTCGCCGCCCACCTCGCCCTCGCCTGCTCTCGTTGTTGCCTCGCCTCTTCTCGTCGCTGCCACCTCACCACCTTGCCTCACCATTGTATCCTCCAGCAACCGACGACCACCCAAACCAACCGAGGATGCAGCGGGTCGTGGCAGTCAACAAGTAGCGAGGGCGAGACAGGAGAGAGAGAGAGAGAGAGAGTTTTGGGTCTTTTAAATTTGGGTCATTTATCAGAGGGGTAATTTGGTCATTTCATCATTCTGTAAAGCATTTTGTACACTGTCTTTTGTATAAATAACATTATCCTTAGTTTTTTACATAACTTTTCTGATATGGTTATAGATGAAATGAATTTTTGTATGTTGAATCGTGTTTAATCTCTAAATTGTATTGAATTATTATTTTTTCAATATTTTTTGTGGATTGCTATTTATTTTATATAGAGATAGCTTACAAAACATTTATGATTGGAAGACTAGAATATATGTAGCCAATTACTCCACATAGTGGGATAAAGACTTAAGGGTGTGTTTGATAGCATGAAAAATATATGAAAAATGTCACATCCAAGGAATTAAATTCCATCTTTGGTGTTTGACACATTATATTTTCTATAGAATTGAATTCTATGGTACAACCATTAAAGCATGTTTTTACTTATTTTCTATAAAAAATTCCATCTAGGGGGGAGATGATTTTTGTTTTTCATGTAAGTTGAAAAATATTTTTCTTTCCAACTAAATGCTATCAAACACACCTTAATATTTTGTTACCGCTAATAAAACATTTAAAATATTAAGTCTTTGGTGTAGAACTGCCTACTCAGTATCCTATTCTCCCAAATCATTGTATCAGTTATTTTTATTCATATTTATATGTGTACTCGTGGTTTTTAGATGGCTACTAATAATGCCACCAATCATGAATGTGCTGGATCCATGACACTGCATAATCTAATGCTGGCCTTTATACCCTAGCGTTATTCAATGGTAATGTAACCAAATCATCTTGTGGGATGGGAATTGTTTGGAAGTTATAAAGAAAATCTAGAAGGGGCTAAAGACCTCTAGTTCTCTCTCATGGCCATGCTTTTCTTGATCAATTTTGCTTTCCTTTATCCTCTCTCTTTTTATAATTAAGAGTATTTGATGTTTGATCAATGCCAAAGTTTAATGAATTACATCCCTAAAAAATGAAATTTCAATTTTAAATATTTCTGTAACTTTCATAAACTTAACTATATCTTAACATCTAGTATGATGAATATGAAAGCTATTGAACAATTCTTACTCATAGGATGTGGACAGACATGAATGCTAGGGTCTATTGAGCAGTTCTTTTTGACTTTCAAAAGTTATTATAAAATTTGTTGCAAAATGTGTAACGAATTGAATTTTTGAGAAAAAAATATGATAATTAATATACGTATTTAAGATGATCTTATTGAAAATTTATGGAATTTCTTGGGTGTGGGATGAGCTGAAATTGGATAGTTAATTAGAATAAAATTAAATATTGTGCTAGAATACACCAAGGGTGGTGGCAGCCAAACGGTTGTGCGTGCAAATAGTAGGGAAGAGGACAACTGATCGAACCTTGATGGGTGCGCAACGTTGGAAATGCCGTTTTTAAGTAGGGCAGCCCCAAAAATGACAGCTTAAGATTAATGGTTGCAGCTCATATATATAATATAAATGATGAGGCTTGCCGCAAGCACACATGGGGGAGCAGGTGCATGGCTGGATTTTTGGAAGAAAGCTGGAATTTTCCAGCAAAGAGGCGCCCAAAACGGCGCCGTTTTGAAGGCTGGAGGCGGTGCTGCTGGCTGCCCCTCCTTTTTGCTGAATTTAAGCCTCGATTTGGAAGGCAATCGGGCAGGAGAAGAAGGCGCGCCCCAGAGAGGGGGGAGATCTCCATGGAAAAATTCGATTTAATTGGAGTTTAAAGATATCGGGTAAGTGGAAAAAATATATTAAAAATTTCTTATGGTTAGAATTTAATTTTAGTAAGCGATTTTACTAATTTTGGTAAAAATTATATTATTTTGTAGCGTGTATTAATTTAACGACTTGTGAGTAGGAAAACACTGAAATCCACTATTTAAAGGCAAGTTCTTTATTTCCTTTGTGAGTTTCCTTCATTTTACGAATTTCATTTCTTCCCTTAATCTAATTCGATTCCAAGTATTATTTATTTGAATTATAGATTTCTTTAGTATAAATTAAATTAAATTAAATAAGAGATTTTCATAAATTTTATTTCTTAAATGCTTACAGGATATTGCACCACCCATATTTCCTTGAGGATAATGTTGAACTAATTTGAGATTAGGTTCCTAAAGGTTGGGGTACAGTTGTGGGTGCCTCAAGTGTGAGCAGTCGTGTCAGGGGATAGGAGTTGTCGAGCGATGAGGCAAGTGTCGACCATTCAGCGACAATGGAGCAGACCGACGACCATTCCAAAAAAGGCTGTTGACTGGTTGTTCTTAGTCACAGGCTGTCGACCAGTGCCTAATCATTGTCGACCGGGTCTGCCATTATGTAACATATTGCATGGCATCAGAGCCGGTTCTGGGCCAGGGCTACTAGGGCTACCGCCCAGAGCCCATAATTGAGGGGGGCACAAAATGATAAAAAAAATTAATAAAATATATTTTTTATTTATTTTTTATCCCATATTCTCTCTACCTCCCCCCCTCTCTCTACTCACCCTTACGCTAATTTAGAAAGTTGTCCCATACTTTACATTTTTGTCTCCAACCATCTCTTCCACTTTCATAAAATTAATTTTTTTATTATTTTCCCACTATTCTCTCTCTTCTCCCACCCCTCCACAAAATTAATTTTTTATTCCTCCACTATTCTCTCTCCTCTCCCACCCCTCCACAAAATTAATTTTTTTATTCCTCCACTATTCTCTCTCCTTCCCCCATCTCCTTCACGCAAAACCCACCATTAGCAATAACATTTACTTGAAGTGTTCTAGTTTGAGCTTCTGGTTTGAGCTCCATTTTTATTTGAACTCCATTTTGTTTATCGTATTTTGGTTTGATATTGATCCATGAATGTACTCCTTGCTTGTATTCACATCTTCAACATGGGCCCCGTTTGTTGCAGCTTAATTAAAGAAATTATAGCTTCTAACTTCTTAGATTATAGCTTTTAAAACTTAGAATAAGTTGTGAACCTGTTTGCTACAATTTCTTAGAAGTTGTAGTTAATTAGTTGTGGTGTTTGATACCATAAACTGTAAAATAACTTATTTTTGTATAATTGTCCATAATACCCTTAGTAGTTATAGAATGATAATTTAAAAATTAATTAGTGTGTATATATATAAGTTTCAAGTATTATAAAAAAATTAATTAGAATATAGAGAGAGAGGAAGATGGTGAGAGAGAGGAAGAGATTTGAAAATGGAGATGGCAGTGGAGAAGAAAAACTCATGATTGTGTAGACAAGAGAGTAATTCTTTGTTAAAAATAAGGGTAAAATTGTCACAAAAATATAATCATTTAAGCAGAAGTTGTAAAAGCTGGGGTACCCCAGCTTTGAAAAAGTCAGCTTCTACCCCTTCTAAAAGCTAGTAAAAGCTATAAGTTAGAATTCTATAAGATAAAACAAACACTACATCCTAACTTTTTTGAAACTAGAAGCTAAAAGTTACAACTTTTAAGCTGCAACAAATAGGCTCATGTTTAAGTTGATTGCAATTAAATATTTGTAGGTTCAATCCCATGAAAGAGAAAGATGAAACCATCAATTGCTTGCACTAATTTGGAGACTGGAATTTCATTTTTGTTGATGGACCATAACTCTAATGGATGGCAGGTATCTCATCTAAAATCCAGTTGTTCTTTTTGATTCAGTCTTCTAGTTCTCTTGATAAAGTTTGGATGAAATGATGAAGTTTTCATCTCTGAAAATATAACTTTTTTTTAATTTTTATTTTTATTTTTTTATCAACTACGTTTAATCCATTTATTCAAGTGTCTTTACATTATTGAGAATTCTTAAAACTATTATGTATTACCCTAGAACTTAGTCAAGTTAGTCTAATTTTTTAACTTAGATCAGTTCTCAAACTTAACCATTAAACCATAGAACCAATCCAAAAGACATGGTTTGGTCCAATTTGGTCAAGTTTGCTGATTTTTGAAAATTTTTTGAGAATTCTAGATGAAAGGAAGATTGATCAAATCAAGAAATACTTACAGAAATTCGGGAAGAAGTATGTAGACTCAAAAATATTATTTTTATTTTTTAATGTAATATTTACAATGCAAGGTACTATTTTTCCTTCATTTGGGGTTTTGTCCCATTAATTTTTTTTCAAATAAGATTTTAATGAGGCTCAAAATTATTTTTTTTATCTTTTATAAATTCTTATAATTTTAATAAAATTAATTAATTAATAATTTTTATTTTTTTATTTAATTTGTATAATGGGGCACATTAAAAAAAAATTGCCCTGGGCCTCCAAAAACCCAGGACCGGCTCTGCATGGCATCATAGTACATGGAATTGGGTTGCACCATTGGGGAAAACATAAGTTATGTATGCTTGGTCACGTACATCTTAGAATGTCTATGTGCACAAGCATTGTATTAGATGTGTATTCCTATGTGAGCAAAGCATGGCTTGATGCTTGGCTTATGAGAGCCAATGTATCACGTTAATATTTACTACGCCATTGCATTTATTATTTGTTGCAATTCATGGTTCCGTTATGATGTGGTATGGAGTTGGCCCTCAATAGCTATGGGTGGAGCTGGGCTCTAGATAGTTATGACTCAAGAACTCCGACATATGAGATTATGTTGTGAAGGCCTCGAGCTTATGTGGATTATATTGTGAGGGCCTCGGGTTCACGTGGATCATATTGTGAGGGCCTCAGGCCCTTGTGGATTACGTTGTGAAGGCCTCGAGTTAGTGTGGATTATGCTAGCTAGTTCGTGGATGCGACAGATTTTTATACTGGGACTTGGGTGACAGGTTGTGCATTTTTTATGTGGGCCAAAGGACCAATACGTGAATTGGTATATTTCTGTTGAGAATTGGATATTTTGATGCATGGTTTGATGTGACATTATCATTTGCAGCATTACATTTTGTGGGGCATATTCTGGGCGAGGGATTTATCCCCAGTCTTATCATTATTTCTCTTAATATGCTTGCTAAGTCTTGTGACTCACCTTATTTCTAACATCATTCAGGTGTGGGAGTTGATGTCGATGGTGGATCATTTGGCATGTCGTTCCCTAGGTGTAGGGCAATTCCAACCGAAAAAATCTTTGGGTGTGAGATGTGGTTAGGGGCTCAAATATTGTGGTTGTTATATTTAATTGATAGGTGCTTTTTTATGTAAAAAAATGCCCCTAAAATGTGCATTTATAATTAATTTATTTTCACTATTGTATAATTGTGGGGCAAAATTTCAGCTAAAGTAATTGAGTTATTAGTATTTGTAAATAAAATGTGAGTGGCGAAATTTCAGCTAAAGTAATTGAGTTGTTAGCATTTGTAAATAAAAAGTGAGGGAATTTTGGGTTGTTATACAATGATAGTGTATGACTTTAGCATTGAGATTGATCAGATAGTCAGGCTAAACATATTTTAATCAACTATATTTTTAGAGTTATCTATTGTCCAAGGAAATACTGTAAATGATTTGGCACAACGAATTGCTATAGCAAATGTCACTACAAAAAATGTAGTGGGGAGCTGCTGATTTGTTAGGAGTTATAAGAAAAAAATAAAATTCATTAAGGCACTGAAGTCCTAGTTGCACCACAATATTTGGTTTGTGCTTTTCTTTTTGTCTTTTCTTGTTTTGGTTGTTTGTTTGTTTTTTTTTTTTTCTTTTCTTATGTTTTTTTTTGTAAATGTCTTTATCTCATTCGACTGTAGTCCATTGATTTCTTTTTTTTGGGGGGGAAAGATAATATTTGGAATAATGAGAAATTGGTAATTGATAAATGAATAGCTTGAAATTGCAAAAGGGATAGAAGGGGAGGAAGAAAGATGGGGAAAGTGAGAAGAGCAATAGAGGAGTCCGTTAAAAGTATTTGTAAAGTTGCACTCTGTCAATGAACTGAGGAAGCAATATAACTGCTATTTAACATAATATTTTTTGATTTTGTTGTGGCAAATTATCAAGCATGTGAGTTGAAAACTATGTACCTAAAATGAGCACAAGTTTATGCTAAATGAAGTTTGTGTCTTTCTTAATCTTTTTAAGCAGCAACTCTTACCTGATACTGATTTTTTCTGTTACTGTAGACAATTTCTTTCTTAACTTACCTCTTTATGGCAGTTTGCATTTGGTAAACCCATTAAAATTTGTCCACAATGAAAGATCCAGTTCAAGGTGATGTGGAGCACTTACCAAAATGAAGCCCAGGTGCAAAGTCATGTAGTCAGCTCTATTTATAGAACTTTAGAACTAGCGACTAAAACAAAGCTGTGTACTCAAATAGCTTCAAATGGAACTTTAAAATCAATTAGGAAATGGCCAAACTATTAAAGCAACATTATCACCAAAAAGGAAAACCAACATATAGTGCATTCAATGAGAAATCGCGCAACACCAAAACTAGTTAGCTAGAAAAATCTTTGGACCCACTGATTGTATCTATGACAATTTTTTCAATAATTTAAGAATGTGAAGAGTAAACTAGCATGAAACTAAACTCTAGTGAAACAATTTCAATGTTAGCTCGAGGTCGATGATATAAAATTTTGAAGTATCAAGCATGAAAAAAAGAAAAAAATGCCAGGTACTACAAAAGCAAATTGTACCAACAATCTTGATGTACTCGTGCAAGGTCTATACTCCATGTCATGGACTGTCATCTAATTCAATAAAATTTTATTATTTTCGAATATAGAAGAATGAAAGTGATCTACTGAACTTTGCATAAATAATAGAGCCCAACTATTAAAGAGATGAAAGGACAAAATGCCCAACATGGAATATCATTCACTTAACAAATAGCCTCTCAATGAAAAAATGGTTGACCTTGATGGAATCATATAGATTCA
Source organism: Diospyros kaki (assembly GCA_036245055.1). Classification (NCBI taxonomy): domain Eukaryota; kingdom Viridiplantae; phylum Streptophyta; class Magnoliopsida; order Ericales; family Ebenaceae; genus Diospyros; species Diospyros kaki. The sequence continues at coordinate 42,764,326 of BSEG01000016.1, forward strand.
AAATCTGAAATTAGATGTTGATTGTAATATGAAGCAAGGTAGCATATTTTGTTGACCAATACAACAACAATCACAGACCTTAAATCCCACTATTTTGCTGACCAATCTGGGAAAACAAAAATTCAGGTTGGTAATTAGGCATTTTATTCTATTTTTTACTTAGCAGAGTTGAAGACTCTTGAAAAGATATCCCCTAGGCTAAACTTCATGATCATAGAACCTCCATATTGAAATTCTGTAATTCCCATAAAACTGGATAATGGTTACGTAACAGCAAATCTGGAACAAATACCTACCTCTTTCTGGGGTTCAATTCAAGAGGCTAAATTTGAATCTAGCCACTGAAATTCAAATGGGATTTTATGACCATTGATGATTTTATGCAGTTTTCTTGGGTATAACAATCTAGTGTTTTGTTTACTTCAAACATTTATCTTCTCTGTCTGCTTATCTAAACCATTCGTGACCATTGATGTGGCAATAAACTATTTTTATTTTTTCCTTTGTCAATATTAATATGATAATATTCTGCAACTACAACTTCTTTTGCGCTTCATAATTTGTGAAGGATTTGAGCTGCACTTCTGTATATTTTTCAGGGTGGAAAGTCTGGTGAAAAATGAAAGTAGATAATCTCCTCATTCTTATACTGTTAGAGGCAGCTTGTGGGGAGCCTAGATTAAACATTAGCATAGCACCACAGGATAGAGAATCCATTTAAACAAATTGTTAGAACTGTAAATAATACTTAAGAAGAAAAAATCTTAACACTACACTCAACAAAACATTTTGCAACTTGTAATTCCTGCCAGGCCATTGACTTTGCATGATGTTCCCATGTTTTCCAGCTATAGATCTGAATCAGTGAAGCTGCTCAAGAATTTCGTATGAAGCAAATGATTCATGGCCCTAGACAAATGGTAAAGGTTGAAGCTGCTATGTGAAGCTAGTAATACATGATAAATGAATTCTTTAGCCCGATGTAATTAATTTGTAATTTTATTAAAAAATATCAATAACCTTCCTAGCAATTAAGGAGGAAGAATAATAGGAAAAGAACTAGTCACCAAAACATTTTGAGTACTTCCATAGAAAGAAGTGGTCCTACACTCCTACTATTGCAATATAGGAAAAATTCATGCGCTTTGTTGTCTGGGTTGTTTGTTTGCTATAATGTTCCTAATTTTATTTGCATTAATAAAATTATATCTTCTTTCAAACTTTGTCTTTACAGCTATTGATTCTTCCCACTAAATTTATTCATCTATGGCAAAGAGCTGCCTCTATTTCTTATGCCTCCTGGGAAAGTTAGGAAAAAACATTAGCTTTTAGAGTTTTTAACTATAGAACATTTTAAAGTGTTTAATTGCGGAATATGCATAATAACACTAGAGCAAACCATCAGCACATTTTTAAGAATTTGAATTTGAAAAAATACAAAAGAACCAGAGCCTATAATATAATAATTGCTAATAATATTTTCATATAACTTGAATACTGACACCATTATATTTATATATTAATTTCATGTGTTTACATTATTTTATTTTTTTAATGTTAGTAATTGCTAATAATATATTGATATAATCTGAATACTAACACTATTGTACTTATATATCAATTTCAGAACCAACGATTCGACCAGAGAACTATAGTGGCCAACCTAGCAATCCATTACACCAGCTGGTTGAACTATAGTGGCCAACCTAGCAATCCATTACACCAGCTAGTTCGATGATTGCTCCAATTTTAATAACAATTCTCCAGACACTATATAATCTAATATCTTGCTCTATAATTTGTGATTATTTACTACAAAATGTATATATTTACATGTCATAACACCATAATATCAGAGTTAAATTGCTACCCTAGCCCCAGAAAAGCTATTAGCCATGGTAATATAATGAAGATGGTAAATTGAATGAGACAGGTAGTCAGAGTAATTTTGAAAATAAGGTCATTTGAAATATACTGACAAGAAACTACCTAAGGATAGAAGTTGCTCTACATGTTTAGTTGCTCGCGAAAAACTGAATAATTCAGATAATTAGAACTTAGATAAACAGGCTTCCTTATATCAGTTTGTAAAGATGAGAAGAATTGGCTGCTCAATGTTGACGATTTAACACATATCTTGGTCACAAAAATGATCCAATGACCTATCTACAATGATAACAATCCAAAAATTATAGGCTTTGTTCAAAGAGGATCAACCAAAAAATCAAACAAAGAAAGAATAAGGAATCAAAAACATAAAACTGAATAAACTTATCTCAGAACCCAAATGCCTGACCTTCCTTGATCTTCTCTAAAGTAGCAAGAAGAGCCATCCTCTTAGTCTTACCCAACCACTATTATACAAAGGAATGCAAAGAGAGATTAAAAAAAATAGTAATGCAATACACAAAAAAATAACAAATTGTAGATAAATTTGATAAAGAATTTAATGACTCTGTCACATTCCTTTTATTTGAAAGTAAAAGAAAATTGTGACAATTTTTTTTTCTTTTCTTTTTTTTTTTTTTGGGGGGGGGGGGACCGTTTTTCAGATTACATGACAAATAAGGTATTCTTCTTCATTTTTGTACAAGTTTCTCGAAAAATTATTTTATGAGTTATTTTGATTTGATTTGATTTTTAAATATAAAAAATAGACAAGAATATGTTATTAAAAATGGCATACCAACCATTCAAGCCATAGAGGCTTAGGCTCATTTGTTTAGAATTTTATTGAGTTTGGTCTCAGGTTTGTATTCAAAATTAAGACTTAGCTCAGTTGTTTAGAATTTCACAGGGCTGGGCTCATTTATATTAATGAGCTTCAAAAGAGTTTTTTCATGAACTCTAATTCAAAACTAATGTTAACCTCAATTTCAAACTCATTTATAAAAAATATCTACCCCGAGTTCATTATGTTTTTAATAAAAAAACAAAATTTTAATGACATGAGCTTTTAAATTTAAAAAATTCAACAACAACGGTTACATTTAATCTATTGACAAAAAGTGATATATTTAATTTATATAATTTTTAAAATTACATAAAAATTAATATAATAAATATACGATAAGTGATGTATTTGATGTATTGAAAGTGAGTTATTGCTTGGTAGAAAGAATATGATTGCAATTAATATAATGAATGTAAACATGTTTATCTATAAATTTATTATAATTAATTCAATTTATATTTAGAATGAAATCAGAAGAGACATCCCATCTCAAATCCCATTATAGAGCGGTCCTCAATTGTAAAATTAGCATGTATGGGACGGCCAAGAGTGCTCGCAATAAATGCAATATCCTCGTATCACCCCTCAAGAGGAATATTAAATATTTTAATTTAAATAGACAACGAAAAGTAAGACTTTTTAGATAAATTCATACCCACCTTTCATATTTTTAGAATCAATGGTCTTCGTACCCTTACGAAGTGCCAAGGCCCCATCAATCATTTTTAATACATTTATTTTATTATTAAAATAAAATAAAATAAATCTAAACTTATTAGATAATACCTCGATAAAACTGAACGTTGTCACATTCTCTACACAATAGATTGTACCACTTAAAATGGGAGGCATTTTTTAACAAAATAACCAATTAACCTATTTTGTCGATGCTTTATACTTTTGTTGATAATCTCCTCTAAAAATACTCTATGACCCCATTATCTAAGTTAATAGACGATAATACGATAATTTTCTAAGCATTTGATGACTTTTTGATGCAACCATACCAGCTCAAGACCATTTTACATTATCAATTAATTGTTTATTACTCAAATATCATGGTCCAGATTTCCTTTATTTTCAATAACCTCCACATGCCTTGCATTTATTCAAATCTATCTAGCTCACTAATTTGTCATCCTTCAAACCAAGCGCCTGACAGCCCATGCATACAATTCTGCTCCTCACTAATTTCAAAATTTTCACGCAACTCACTCACTAGATCACACGTTCCTTTTGTACAATATTTGTTATTGTTAATTTTTTTAAATCTTGAGTAGTGCATTTTGAGTCACCCGAAGTCAAGTTCGAACAATAGGTGTTGCTTTTTCCATAGATCTTTCCATCGACAAGAAATCAATTTGATAATGATTGGATTGAATTGAACGAGATCGGATAGATTAAATTTAGGTAAGAGTCAGTTAATAATTAAAATAAAATAAAAAAAGGTTATAAATTGATTATATTTATTTTTAATTTTAAATAAAATTATTATTAATTATTTTTATATATGAGCTTAATTTTTTGGATAAAATTATTTTAAATTATTAAATTTTATAAAAATACTATAATTTGTTTTCTAATATAAATAAATCTATTATTAATTATATATATATCTTTGAGAGATTTTTTTTTTTGTGGACATAACATTAATTAAATAAATCTATATATATATGTTTGTCCTCCCCCACATGCCGAAGACGCGTCTATGCGTCTTCACGTGCCTTTGGCCAAATTTCTTGGCTTTCAGATTGTAATGTCAATATATATATATATTTATTCTATTGATATTGAGTTATTGTTTGATAAAAAGAATATGATTGTAATTTATAAGTTTATCTATTTTCTTGTATTAATATTTATAAATTTAATATAATTAATTCAAATATTAACAAGAGGAAGGCCATCGCTGCTAATGTTTGACTAAAGAAATCTATAAATATTAAAAGTATTGTTAGATAATTTAGTGAAACGCAAATTAAATTTAAAGTATTTTTTTAAAAAATAAATATTTCAAAACAACATCACATCAGTGTACTATTACTTGCAGAATTTGAAAGGTAATTGCCACTGACACGTCTATGAGTCTTCACGTGCCTTGGCCAAAGTTCACGTGCCTTACAGGTTGGAATGCAATGATTCTATTCCCTTTTAACGCAGGTAAGTCTCTATTGTTGCTTACTGTAATTAATTTAAATATTTTAATGAAATTTCAAGGAGATTTCCGTAGTAGAAGGGCCATGCTGCTGCTAGTCCACAGATCACATTGCACGCAACCGTATTAAAACCGCAAGGACAGGGCCCACCACCACCACAACGCGGTCTGACCTCGCAGCCACAAATTTCAACGATGTCTTCCTTTTATTTTCTCTCTCTCTCGCTCATCTTAACTGATTTTAAAAATAAAAAATAAAAAAAATAAGCAATCTGTGGCTGGCAACCATTATTTTTGAAAACTATTTAAAGAGAGAGACAGGATGAGCCCTTTTGAGTGTAAAACTATTTGACAATTGAGTTTTTATGTTTTAATTGGAGATTCAATCACTTAATAATATAATTAAAAAAATATTTTCTATAACTTAATAGCGCTTTTGATTGTAAGCCCACTAGTTTATTTAACATCACTTGTGGGCTTACGCATGGTGTATCAATTATTATTGTTAAAATATAAAATATGAAGTGAAAATTAGAGTTAATATAAAAAATAATCTCAAAAAAATAAGGAAAACTTGACGAGAACGCGATATAGATCTCGTTAGAAAAAATGAACTTTGCAATCCTCGGGAGTTTAATGAACGTTTTTGTAACACCCGAGAAAATTTTTTAGGATAAAATGAAATTTGGTAAAGGGCAAAATTGGAATTTTGAGAAAAATGAGACTTTAGGGCACACTAACCTAGTTTTGGACGACTGAATTAGCCAACGGGAGTACCTCGGACCCTAGATTGTCCAAGAAAATAGTATAGAGTCGACAAGAAATTAAAATTATGATTTTTAGTGATGAAAGGAAGTAGATCGGGAACAGTTTTCGGTACAGCAAAATACAGCTGCCCGTTTAGGTCGTATTACCGAATTGCTGTAAACAACGTCCAAAATGTCAACGGAGAGTGTCAGGGAATAGTATTCGATGTGTAGAACAACCCTTAAGTGGTTTCGGGTTGAATCAAGTGGATTTGAGGTCAAATAAATCAGTCGGGCCAAAGTGTAATTTTTTAAAAATGCCCGAGGGAGGTCTAAACGGCAATTTTTCGGAAAGGGGGTTTTCTTACTTCTAATTCACTTTACCAAAGATGTTCCACGACGGCTCAAAACGTCAACTACCACATTTACTTTACCCTATTTATCACATAATCTCAAAACTTAGTCGTTCGACACGCCAATCGCGGCGTCACCTGCACTCCGCTCCACCTGTGAGAACTAAACACCTATACCCTATCTAGGTAGTGATGTCAAATCTCCAAACAGCATAACCGCTGTAAACTCCAAATCCTCAATACCGTAATAGTCCCTCAGTTACTTCCCATCACAGATCTCTCTTGGGATAAGATCAACCCCAAATTGACCCCAAACTTATCATGTATACATCTACACCAGGCACATATCTCGGTACCTATGGATCTACCAATAACCATTGGACTCCTATAGCACGTTCCCACATGGTGAGACCTTTCCGTACCATTATTGGTAAAATCTAATCACGGACCTCCAACTACATTCTACCACGACCTCATCTCTCATAAAATTGACACAAGCCTTAATAGGGCGTTGACAACGCCTGGCGAGACCAAGGAAAGCTCCAAACATCTATCTCTGTCGCCAGTCCTGACCAAACCATAAATACTGCAAAGGCGACAATCAGCCCAAATGGCATGGCCACGAACTCAAGGCGGTCGTACGAGTACGACAAGCAATCATTAGAAAACACCTCGAAGTTAGCCTGACAAATCGTCTGCTTGGGAGGGAAGACATCTATGCCTCAAGGCTGCCCGGCTCAATTACAAGGTCAATCCCTCACTAAGACAACTTCTCTGGTAAATCTCTAAGAAAATCCAGAGTATCCCTCGCTCACTCACTACCAGGGAAGGAAATCAACCATATACACCCTTATCATAAACAACGTGCGCCCTAAATGCAGCTTTAAAAGTTCCCTTAATCACTTTCCTCAAACGAGGTACGTGTTATCTCTAATCCACACTGCCAACAGAAAATGGTTAGGAACCCAACAAATCTACCATAAGTTAGATGTCCGTCATCACCTCAAATCAGGTGTCAAGTCCACTCGGTCTTAGCGTAAACAATTCGCAACCAAATGTCCATCGCAGGTCAAACCTGTGACTTTCCAGGTCAAACTATTCATCACATCAGGTCACTAGGTTACTCTTTGCTAATAGCAATGACTACTTGATTTCTAGGGATCCCAAGACTCATAAATTTACTAAATACATCTCATTACATACTACCTTTAAACATTGTACCTGGTATTTCCTCAATAATTCATATCCTTACAAACCTCATAACTTACAATCCTAGATTTGCATTACAGCCCCCTAATAAACATCACCCCTAACAACCGAGACAACTTCATCTGCCGGGTAAGCTAAGTCCTCATTGCTAACTACGCTGGGGCTAGGTCCAACTGATCCCTCTAGTGGCTGCGACGGTGACGGTTCATTCCCAGTAGCTTGGACTAACTAGGCGTTCGATAGTGCTCCAATCCTGGGCACGTCCTGTACCGACCCTACCAAAGACCCTCAAATAGCAACTTATTGCCTCACAACCCTGGCAAAAACATCATAATGGGAACGAAGTCTCACATCAATCATCATTACTTCAGTCAATCACCTCCACACGTCATCCATGTGCTCACCGGCGAACATGACTTATCTCTCCGACAATCCCCAAAAGATCTTGCAAATCGTCTCTTGAGACAACTCGTCAAGCCGATATATATAACTCACTAATTACTCCTCTTCGTCTTGCCTGCCTCCCAATCCAGAAGCAAACTTCAGTTCCCACCGACACCATAAGCAATCCAATGCTGGGAGATCATCCAGATTGAGTAGGGGTACACCGGGATCTGGTCCTCTGGGTCCCATTCCAACGTGCACTTATCAGTTATCACCCCTGCACAAATTTAAATTGGGACAGTCTCTCACACGATCCAACAAAACACGACTTGACGCAGCCTGACCCTATTTGATTCACCTAGGTCGCTCTAACTCTACCCGACAACCTTGGTGTACAGGAACTCGTCCCTCAAAATTGACTCAAACTACGCTCTGATACCAACATTGTAAGCACCCCCGCCCGAATATCCCAACCGCTCGGACTACCCGAACGGGAGCACTTACGGAAGGAAAAAAATAATGAAACACGAGACAAGAACCACCCTGGCATGCATACTCAAAAATGAGAGCAACGGAAGCGAAGCAAAACACATGCATGCACTACGGGTACCCCGCTAGCACAGCGGTCACAAGGTAAATAAAATAATACAAACTCCTGCGCCGACATACAAAAGACTCGAGGAATGACCTGGCACAGTAAAAATAATAGAGTAAATCCTACTCTACCATTAGAGTTGACAGGGATAGACGGGACTGCCTGTACACCATACTGACTCTGCCGATAGAAGCTACTCCCTTGCTCGGACCCACGCTGGCACTACCTGGAATGATGGAAAGCAAAGTGAGTCGAGAGACTCAGCAAGCATAAAGAAAAGGAAGGCTGAAGGCTGAAGATAACCAGAAAACTCTCCCCAAAATCACCCCCAGGAACACACAAGCCATGAGACGCTACAACACAATAGTAGAGCGTAATAAAAGCACACACCGATCCTTGGGGCCCACACAAGACTCACGGCACCCAAGTCCCATACCAACCTGCCGCTGCCCCGAAAGGCAACAAATATCTCCACAAACCTGCACGCGCGATCCCGGGCCGGTACTCCCGTCGCCCGTCCCCGTCGGTACTCCCGACAACCGAGCCATAGGCTCCCTCGGAACGGTACTCCCGTCCGAGAACTAATAACTACCAGTAGCCATGCAATGCATATAAAAATGCAATGGCGTAATGAGCATCAACGTGATACAAGGCGCCCATACATCCAGGTATCAGGCCATGCTCCGCCCACATAGTAAACCACACGCCATGCATATGCCACGCTGGATGCAACCTAACCAATCTAGAATGTCCGTGCCCAAGCATACTCAATAAATGAATATCCCAACATGCATCCCGTACCCATGTGCATATCAAATCATGAACAGTAATACAATGTATCTAATCGTGCAGTAAATCACATACCGGCAGAGCTAGTCAGCAGTGCCCGGCACCGGTCAACGCCCAGTGACTAGGAGTGTCCGACTGACGGTCCACTTCAGGGCCGTACAATAGTCTACCCCAACATCACCAAACAGTCGACCCCTGCCCCACTGCTCAATAGCTCTAACCAAATCATAAGTAAATCCGAGAAAAACCGTAAATAAAACCCGCACGACTAGGAACCTAGTTCCCCAGATTGGGTTCAGCATCATCCCGAAAGGAATGAGGGCGGTACAAACCCCCGTAGGCACTCAACAAATGAAATTATCGAAGCCTCGGATTTAATTTAAATTAAAACAAATGAATAATAACTTAACAAATAAGATTAGGTACCGAATTAGAGTAAGGGAGGTGATAAAATACAGGAAATCACAGGGTATTTTACGGGAATTAAAGATTAGGAAAAGAGGGTTGGGAGCTTGCCTTTACACGGTCATTTCTTGTATTTCTTGCACTCCCGCCGCGAAGTAAAACGTTCGCTGGCAATAATAAAATCGCAGCTTTAATTAAATAAATCTACCGTGTAATATTAATAATTTAATCGTCTAAAATCCTTCGTAAGCGCACCACGGTAAAATCCCAATAAGTCTCATCTATTTTAAATTAAATCACGCTAATAAAATCCTCGAAGACAGTTTAGTAAATTAAATTTAAATTAAACAACTCAAAACTCCATAATTAATAAACGGGTCGAAACAGACGAAGGGAGGGTATAAAATACGAGAAATCATAGGGTTTCTCACGGGAATTAATGAATACGAGGAATGGATTAGGAACTTGCCTGAAATCAGCTGATTCCGACCTCTCTCGAGCTCCCGATACAAATTAAATCATTTCCTAACAAATAACACAACCGGGACTCAAATTAATTAATTTTAATCGTGTAAAATTTATAATTTAAATATAACTTGCTTCTACAAATTTTTACCCACGTACCTGATCATTTCCCATGCCGAGAAAATTCCAAAATTCTATTATTTTTCCGTATTTTCCTCTTTTCCTTTTCTTTTCTTATTTTCTTTCCTCTCTTCCTCCTGTTCATCGTCTTCTTCCTGCCTCACTGCGTGCGCCATGCTTCCTTTCCTTCCTTCTCTTCTTCTTCTTCTTCCTTTCTTCTTCTTCCCCGCGTCGCCTCCCCTGCTTCAGCCACGGCCATGGCCGCCGCACCTGCACACGCACGCGGCTGCCGCTGCCGCTGCAACCGGCTGGCCTCACATGCCGCCACCGCGCCGCCCCGACCGCCGCGAGCCTCCTGCTCCGCCTTCGCCGCTGCTGCAAGTTGCTCGGCTGCCATGGCCGAGCTCTTGGCCAGCCCGCATGGCAGCCACCCCCCTTCTCGAGCTCTCTCTCTCTCTCTCTCTATCGATCACTCCCTTCCTCCCAATCTCTCGGCTCATCCCGATCTCCCTCTCCCTCACCCAATCTCCATCTCTCACTCTCTGCTCACTCTCTGCTCTCCTCTGCTCGTTTTGAAAAAAAACATGGCCACTGGCCATTCCTAAACGTCCACGCACATGCACACAACCACACAAAAGTGATATCATATTAATTAATTAACTAATTTAATTAATTTAATTTAATTTAATTAATTAGGGATATTACAGTCCTGGTGGCGTGAGGGGAAAGCATTGGCCGGAGATCGGCTACGTGGGGGCGTTTTTGGGCTATAAATAGCCGAGGGTTCGGCCGAACTTAGAAGCACCAAATCGAGCCCATTTTCGAATGATTTTTGGAGGTTTGATAGAGGGCTTTTGGTCTCCAGGAGGTGAGGATCATTTTGGGAGTGGTTTGGAGCGTTTTGGTGGAGATTTGAGGGGGTTTCGAGCTCGGTCGAGGGGTTGGAGGCGGACCGCCTACCGCCACCTGTAAGTCGATTTTTAATCGACTTTTTGGATTCCTTTCGGCCTGAAATCGGTGGGGTTGTGATCAATTAGGCAAGGGCTTTCGAACGGCACCCGAAGTTTGGCCATCGGAGCAGTCGCCGGCGACCAGCTCGCCGGAGAAGACAAGGCGCGTGCAGTACACGCGCTGTCCTCACTCGCAGAAACGCGCCTTGGCGCGTGGCGGCGAGTGCCACGTAGGTAAATCCTGATTTTTTTTCTAAAATTTCTTGAAAATTTATTTTATGAATTATGGTGCAAGAAAATTTGAAAAATTGTTGGAAAAAAATTGTCATTTTGTAATTTTCAAAGTGAATAAGGCTTAGGAAAAATAGGAAAAGGTATTAGAAAATCCATAAAAAATTTTGGGAGATAGGAATTAATTATTTATGAATTTTTATGAAGAGAAATCAAGGAAAAATGTTGAGTAGGCATTTATTAGAATTTTTGAGGAAAAATATATAGAAAATAGGAAGAAAATATGAAAAATTGGAAAAATAGATATTAAAGTGATTTTGAATAAATGTGATGACTAAGGTATCGGTGAGACTCGAGGTTGAAGTACAAGAGCGTCAGGTGCGAGAATCAAGGCCAGACACGCAAACCGAGGCTAGGCACGCATATCGAGGCAGGCGCGCAAGACAGTTGAAAATCCCTCTAAAGGTGAGTGTTCGCCCACAAACTTGTTTAGCCATTGATTCCTCATGATAAAATGACCAAATGATTGTTTACACGTGCATTAAACGTTGATTTTGAGTATTGATTTAAATGACGCATGTTATGAGTTAAGTGAAGCATGTTATGATTTTTCGACCATTGGCTTGTTTTGCGTCGTTCATGTGATATGTGGGTTGTTGACCTGTGACGTGGCCCAGAGTGGCAGCACTCGGGAATGCGTACCTAGGATTAATGTTTGGTGATCACTTGGGACGGGGTTGAGACGGACTTCACCCTACGGGACCCAAGTGGCGGGGCTGCGAGTGGACACCACCCCGGTTGATGGCTCAAGTGGCGGGGCTGCGAGTGGACACCACCCCAGGATCCTTTGAGCGGTAGCATTAATGCCTAGGTGACGTCGATTCCAAGGACAGTGCTGTTGTGACACTCTTGGGGCTAGGGTTATGTTTTGGATCGCTTTTGAGTGGGAGCGTAAAGCCTGACAATGACGAGGGGGTGATTCCTGGGTTCATGTGTCGAGGTTGTCCCCCTTAAGCAGGATCGGGTTGCCAATTGGTCGATTTGGTTGTGTCGCCTTTAGAGAGATTGCGTTTTCCCCGGTTAGGGTTAAATGCTGTGTGGGATTCTCTTTAGGCTGGTGCATGTTGAGATTTATCGATTTTATGAACATGATTCTGCATACATTCATGAAAATGTTTTTGAACTCTCACTTAGATGATTCAGCATCTAATTTGGACTATGTCCCTGGAATATTCAAACGTTCCAGGTGAAAGCAGTGACGTTAAGGGAAGAGTGCCATCAGGATGTAGCAGGTACAGTTGTTTTTCGGAGGTTCTGTTTAGGATTTCAATGTTCGGAGATTATGTAATTTATTTTCATGTGAAACATCGATTCAGTTGTTGTAAAAGAATTTGTCAATTGTATGTATATATTTGAGGTTACGATCTTGCTTCCGCTGATATGATTGATGATATCTGTCTTAGTTTATTTATTGAATGTTGTTATACTAAGAAGGTACGATCGAGATTGTCGGGAAAACAGTTTTGATGGCTATCGAGGGATTTATGTGGTGTTGATTTAAATTTTCTCGAAATCTCGAATTAACGCATGCTTGGGAAAAGTGAGGCGTTACACTTGGTATCAGAGCGAACTAGCATAAAACCCCGATTGGAGACTCAGGGGTACTAATGGAAATAGGGAATGATTGAGTCAGTAACGGCTAGTCTGATGTCAAGTTAGGCGATAGGAATCATTGAGATGATTTGGTATTTATCGAGGATTCGAGTATTAGAATCATTATTGTTTAAGTGTTGATGCTTTCTTTTCAGATGGAAAGGACTCGAAGAATATTGGATCTCAATGAGCAAGATGAGGGGAACAGTAGTAGCAATCATCGTGGTCGCTCAGTGAGTCGTGCCACAAGCAGTCGCCATAGTCGCTCCACGAGTTCTGCTACGAGCAATCGCCGTAGTCGCTCAACAAATCGTGCCGCGAGCAGTAGACGACAAGAAGAGCAATCAGGTCCTAGTGAGAGTAGACTTGATCGAATAGAGCGGATCTTGGAAGGCGTGCTGACACATGTAACGAGGAACGAGTCTCTAAGACGCACCCCCCATATGCTAGATCAATACCGCCGGCAAAGACCCCCGGTGTTTAGAGGCAAAGCAGGAGATGACCCCAGTGCAGCTAAGTACTGGATGGAGCAAACTGAGAAACTGCTCCAACACCTGCAGTGTAGTGACAAAGAGAAGGTTAACTGCGCCACATTCATGCTTGAGGGAGAGGCTGCACGATGGTGGCAATCAGCCCAACGAGCCCTACAAACGACACCCAGGCAGGCAGCACCGGATCTAAGGCCGAGACAAGATCAGAAGATAACCTGGGAGGCATTTAAGGAAGTTTTCAATGCCCGGTACTTTCCCCAAAGCTGGAAAGAAGAAAGAACTTGGGAATTCATGAACTTAAAGCAGACTGACGAAATGTCAGTAACCCAATACGATGTCAAGTTCACTCAACTGGTCAGATACGTGCCTATGTACGAAACAGACGAGAGGCAGAAGGCACAAAAATTTGTGAGTGGGCTAAAAGTGGATTTACAACAATCTCTCAGTTCGTGTATCATCAACACTTACAACGAGGCATTGGACAGGGCTTTGACCACTGAGATGAACCTACTGCGTGTAGGATTGATAAGATCTGATGAGAAGAAGAAAGAATTGAAAGACACGGAGCATAAAGGGAAAAATTTCAAAGATAGCAAGCCGTGTCCCCGATGTAATAAAGAACACCCAGGAAGAAATTGTTCTCAAGGGCATATCACATGTTTTTCGTGCGGTGAAAAAAGACACAAGGAAAAAGACTGCCCTAAGAAGAAAGATGCGCCTCCAACTGGGAATAGAACGGGGATCACGTGTTACTCGTGCAATCAACCTGGGCACTATGCCAATGAATGCCCGAAAAGACAAAGGGTAGAACAAACTGGGAAGATAACCATGACGCCAGGACCTCGTACCGGACGAGTCTTTTGCTTAACAAGAGAAAATGAAGAGGTCTACCCTGGCTTGGCAAGAGAGGACGAAGAAAACCATCCGACAATGACCAGAGATATGCCGAGTTGATTCAATGTTATTGATTTCTGTGCCATCTTGACAGATGAGTTAAAGTCCAATGTTATCAATTTCTGTGTCATCATGGTATTAGCATTAGATTCGGTTGGAAGTCAATGTATTTTGAGGACACGGTTGAATATAATAATAAGTGTTATGAATCATTTTGGATTTGTGTAACTGCCTGTACGAAGCTGCCAACGGGATATTCTCGGATCCTAAGGAAATATAAGTAAATTGCTAAGGATAATGAAAGATACTTAGGACATTTCAATTGGAAGTCATTAGCAAATATCACGGACCAAATTTCGAGGACGAAATTTTTCTAAGGGGGGGAGGATGTAACACCCGAGAAAATTTTTTAGGATAAAATGAAATTTGGTAAAGGGAAAAATTGGAATTTTGAGAAAAATGAGACTTTAGGGCACACTAACCTGGTTTTGGACAACCGAATTAGCCAACGGGAGTACCTCGGACCCTAGATTGCCCAAGAAAATGGTATAGAGTCGACAAGAAATTAAAATTATGATTTTTAGTGATGAAAGGAAGTAGATCGGGAACAGTTTTCGGTACAGCAAAATACAGCTGCCCGTTTAGGTCGTATTACCGAATTGCTGTAAACAACGTCCAAAATGTCAATGGAGAGTGTCAGGGAATAGTATTCGATGTGTAGAACAACCCTTAAGTGGTTTCGGGTTGAATCGAGTGGATTTGAGGTCAAATAAATCAGTCGGGCCAAAGTGTAATTTTCTAAAAATGCCCGAGGGAGGTCTAAACGGCAATTTTTTGGAAGTTTCAAGGGTGAAATGAGAATTATTAACCTTAAGGGTCTTAGTGGAAGTGTTAGAAAGATCAGGGGCTTGAGGAAAAGGACCAAAATGCAAACAAAAATTTCAGAGGGGCTAAAGTGCAAATTTCAGAAAGTTGGATCGCGCATGGCAGTTTGGCCGCACGATTTGGCCGAAAAATCCGGCCATTTGGCCTTCAAGTCTTGTCAAGGGATGGCCAAGGTGTGTCCTGGTGGCGTGAGGGGAAAGCATTGGCCGGAGATCGGCCACGTGGGGGCGTTTTTGGGCTATAAATAGCCGAGGGTTCGGCCGAACTTAGAAGCACCAAATCAAGCCCATTTTCGAATGATTTTTGGAGGTTTGATAGAGGGCTTTTGGTCTCCAGGAGGTGAGGATCATTTTGGGAGTGGTTTGGAGCGTTTTGGTGGAGATTTGAGGGGGTTTCGAGCTCGGTCGAGGGGTTGGAGGCGGACCGCCTACCGCCACCTGTAAGTCGATTTTTAATCGATTTTTGGTGCAGTACACGCGCTGTCCTCACTCGCAGAAACGCGCCTTGGCGCGTGGGGGCACGTGCCACGTAGGTAAATCCTGATTTTTTTTCTAAAATTCTTGAAAATTTATTTTATGAATTATGGTGCAAGAAAATTTGGAAAATTGTTGGAAAAAAATTGTCATTTTGTAATTTTCAAAGTGAATAAGGCTTAGGAAAAATAGGAAAAGGTATTAGAAAATCCATAGAAAATTTTGGGAGATAGGAATTAATTATTTATGAATTTTTATGAAGAGAAATCAAGGAAAAATGTTGAGTAGGCATTTATTAGAATTTTTGAGGAAAAATATATAGAAAATAGGAAGAAAATATGAAAAATTGGAAAAATAGATATTGAAGTGATTTTGAATAAATGTGATGACTAAGGTATCGGTGAGACTCGAGGTTGAAGTACAAGAGCATCAGGTGCGAGAATCAAGGCCAGACACGCAAACCGAGGCTAGGCACGCATATCGAGGCAGACGCGCAAGACAGTTGAAAATCCGTCTAAAGGTGAGTGTTCGCCCACAAACTTGTTTAGCCATTGATTCCTCATGATAAAATGACCAAATGATTGTTTACACGTGCATTAAACGTTGATTTTGAGTATTGATTTAAATGACGCATGTTATGAGTTAAGTGAAGCATGTTATGATTTTTCGACCATTGGCTTGTTTTGCGTCGTTCATGTGATATGTGGGTTGTTGACCTGTGACGTGGCCCAGAGTGGCAGCACTCGGGAATGCGTACCTAGGATTAATGTTTGGTGATCACTTGGGACGGGGTTGAGACGGACTTCACCCTACGGGACCCAAGTGGCGGGGCTGCGAGTGGACACCACCCCAGGATCCTTTGAGCGGTAGCATTAATGCCTAGGTGACGTCGATTCCAAGGACAGTGCTGTTGTGACACTCTTGGGGCTAGGGTTATGTTTTGGATCGCTTTTGAGTGGGAGCGTAAAGCCTGACAATGACGAGGGGGTGATTCCTGGGTTCATGTGTCGAGGTTGTCCCCCTTAAGCAGGATCGGGTTGCCAATTGGTCGATTTGGTTGTGTCGCCTTTAGAGAGATTGCGTTTTCCCCGGTTAGGGTTAAATGCTGTGTGAGATTCTCTTTAGGCTGGTGCATGTTGAGATTTATCGATTTTATGAACATGATTCTGTATACATTCATGAAAATATTTTTGAACTCTCACTTAGATGATTCAGCATCTAATTTGGACTATGTCCCTGGAATATTCAAACGTTCTAGGTGAAAGCAGTGACGTTAAGGGAAGAGTGCCATCAGGATGTAGCAGGTACAGTTGTTTTTCGGAGGTTCTGTTTAGGATTTCAATGTTCGGAGATTATGTAATTTATTTTCATGTGAAACATCGATTCAGTTGTTGTAAAAGAATTTGTCAATTGTATGTATATATTTGAGGTTACGATCTTGCTTCCGCTGATATGATTGATGATACCTGTCTTAGTTTATTTATTGAATGTTGTTATACTAAGAAGGTACGATCGAGATTGTCGGGAAAACGGACGTGGTGTTTGATTTGAATTTTCTCGAAATCTCGAATTAACGCATGCTTGGGAAAAGTGGGGCGTTACAGTTTTTGACAAATTATTCATAATTAAGTAATACTTAAACATAAAATAAAATTTAATTTTTAACTTATAGTTTTTCTTCCAAACTAATTTAACTTAATAAGTTGTAGTTTGTAAATTTTTTAAAAGAAACTAGTTTTTACAAATCTAGATGACTTAAAGAATTTTTTATTAAATTATTATTATTCACTTTTTATGCAACTAATATTGTTTAAAGTAGTATGATATGGTTTTTGAGACCATCTCTAATCCAAAACTTCAAAATGGTACAACTTTTATACTAAAATAGTGTAACTTTCACACTATCTTATTAAGTCATCTCCAACCCATTACACCAAAATTTTTACAAATGAATAGTATTATTTCTATTTCCTTATTTTCTTAATTCATAACAATTAATTTATTTCAAAAAATTATTTAATTATTTACAGAATTATAGAATAAATATGTAAAAAAAATTTATCCGTATTTACATAAAATCTTGTTAAATAGTTATAATCTTTTTTGCTTAATTTTAATTTATTATATTTTTAAAAATAATAATCAAATTAAATAAATAAATTAAGACCAAAATCAATAATTATACATACTAAAATAAAATTAAGAGAGGATATAAAATTAAATTAAATACACAAATTGAAATGAGAGGAGTAATTTGGCCATTAACTTTCCACGACATTTTTGCCATGGGTGAACAGTGGGATGCCAAATATGGCGTCCCACTTTTATCATACCAAATTGGTGTGAGGTTTTGCCGTTCCATTGGAGACAACAAAACGACAAAATTGAGTGAAATTTGCTATTTTGCCGTCTCCATTGGAGATGGCCTGAGTTAATTTGGATTAAGAGAGAATCATTAATTTAATTAATAAATTCAAAAATCATCAATTTTTAAAAAACGAAACAACCCCCCCGGACACGTGCGCCAAATATGTAGTATCTTTGAGTGCAAAAGGTAAAATCTCTTACCTTAAGGGTTCCCCACACACTGTCCCATGCACGTGGCAGGGGTTAATTATAGTACACGACAGCGCACCAGGTAGGAGATATAGTGCATGGTGCCCACAAGAAGCCACCCTCACAAGAGGGTGAAAATCTCATATTGCGGCTGTCATGACTCGAATTTGCATCATTAAGTGCAATCTACTACCTGAGAACTAATCGTGCTACGCTAGTAGAGGCAAATATGTAGCATCTTTTGCTCAGGGTTAGTAGAGAAAAGCCATATATTGGGCTAAGGATTGGTGAATATTGAATCTCAATATTATGATTGCTAGATCAAATTTGAGTTTATCTTGATGAACCTAGATTCATTATATAGAGAGAAAGAGAGATAGATGATCAACACAAATAGTCTATGTAGATAAAAAAAGAAAGCAATAAGAAGAATAAATAAGAGAGATGGAGAAGAATAAGAAGAAAATATTAGAAAAAGAGAAGAAAAAGAAAAAAATATTAGGGAGAGAGAAGAAGAAGAAGAAGAAACTAGAGAGAGAGAAATCTTTGATCTCAAAATTAGATTTGAGTTTGAAAAAGATAAAGAAAAAAAAGAAGAGAAAGAAACGAAAAAGAAGAGTCTTTTATATTTTATTGAGTTTGGTCTCAGGTTTGAATTCAAAATTAATACTTAACTCAGTTGTTTAGAATTTTACAGGGCTGGGCTCATTTATATTAATGAGCTTCAAAAGAGTCTTTTCATGGACTCTAATTCAAAACTGATGTTAACCTCAATTTCAATTTCATTTATAAAAAATATGTATTTTTTAATACATGTTTTTAATAAAAAATACTATAATTTTTTCTAATATAAATAAATCTGTTATTAATTATATATATATATCTTTGAGAGATTTATTTTTGTGGACATAGCAATGATAGCATTACTTGTAAAAGTGAGCCTCCTGTATGTTTGTCCTCCCATTCATTACAGGAGGCAATACCTTGCAAGCTGGCCTCCCCCACATGCCGAAGACACGCTTATGCATCTTCACGTGCCTTTGGCCAAACTTTATGGCTTTCAGATTGTAATGTCAATAGATATATTTAATCTATTGATATTGAGTTATTGTTTGATAAAAAGAATATGATTGTAATTTATAAGTTTATCTATTTTTTTGTATTAATATTTATAAATTTAATGTAATTAATTTAAATATTAACAGGAAGGCCATCGCTGCTAATGTTTGACTAAAAAAATATATAAATATTAAAAGTATTGTTAGATAATTTAGTTAAACGCAAATTAAATTTAAAGTCATTTAAAAAAAATAAATATTTCAGAACAACATCACATCAGTGTACTATTACTTGCAGAATTTGAAAAGTAATTGCCACTGACACGTCTATAAGTCTTCACGTGCCTTGGCCAAAGTTCACGGGCCATACAGGTTGGAATGCAATAAATCTATCCCCTTTTAACGTAGGTAAGTAGCTTACCCATTCACGTTACACCATCAGTCTCTATTGTTGCTTAATTAGTTTTTCTTCCAAACTAATTTAACTTAATAAGTTGTAGCTTGTAAATTTTTAAAAGAAAATAGTTTTTACAAATCTAGAGGACTTAAAAGAATTTTTTATTAAATTATTATTATTCACTTTTTATACAACTAATATTGTTTAAAGTAGTATGATATGGTTTTTTAGTTAATTTGGGTTAAAAGAGAACCATTAATATAATAAATGAATTTAAAAATCATCCATTTTAAAAAACAAAACAACCCCTCGCCAAATATGTAGCATCTTTTTCTCGAGTTGGTAGAGAAAAGCCATATATTGGGCTAAGGGTTGGTGAATATTTAATTTCTATATTCTAATTGCTAGATCAAATTTGAGTTTATCTTGATAAACTTAGATTCATTATATAGAGAAATAGATGATGAACACAAATAGTCTATGTAGATAAAATAAGAAAGCGATAAGAATAATAAGAAGAAGAAATTAGAGAGATAAATAAAAATAAGAAGAAAATATTAGAAAAAGAGAAGAAAAAGAAAAAAATATTAGAGAGAGAGAAGAAGAAGAAGAAACTAGAGAGAGAGAAACCTTTGATGTCAAAATTAGATTTGGGTTTGAAAAAGATAAAGAAAAAAAGAAGAGAAAGAAATGAAAAAGAAGACTCTTTTGTATTTTTTAAAAATAAAAAATATATTTAAAAATCGATCGTGTGTAATTTTTTTTTTGTTTCTGTAGAGTAATTGTATATAAAAAATATATATCTATTTTAGATTCTAAGTTTATTATATTTTTAATAAAAAAGCAAAGTTTCGATGATTACATCAGCTTTTAAATTTAAAAAATTCAACAACAAGGGTTAAATTGAATCTATTGACAAAAAGTGATATATTTAATTTATATAATTTTTAAAATTACATAAAAATTAATATAATAAACATATAATAAGTGATGTATCGACAGTGAGTTATTGGTCGGTAAAAAGAATACGATTGCAATTAATAAAATAAATATAAACGCGTTTATTTATAAATTTATTATAATTAATTCAAATAATATTTAGAATGAAATTTGGAGGAGATTAGCACAGGAGATTCCTTGGATGTTTCCAGGTGGGAGCTTAGCATTTTTTCTGGACGGGACGGCCTCGTCGTCTCTATCCTATTAATGGCTTCCACCATATTTCCTTTTGCCCTCTGTTGCTTCGCATAGACGAAGAAGAAGCGCAGTTTGTTGATCCACTCAAATTTTTAGGGCCCAATTAATTCTTTTTTTCTCAAATATCATGTTTCAGATTTTTTTTATTTTCTTCAATAATCTTCACGTGCCTTGCATTCATTCACATCTAGCAAGCACACTAATTTGCCTTTCTTTCCTTCAATCAAATCAAGCGCCTGACAACCCATGCGTAAAATTATGCCCTCCACTAATTTCAAGACTTTCATACAACGAGGACAAGTTCGGACAAAAGAGGTTGCTTTTTTTATAAATCTTTTCACCAGCAAGAAATCAATTTGAGAGTGATTGGCTGGATTAAATTTAGGTAAGAGCCACCTAACTAATAATAATTGAAATGAAATAGAAAAAGAGTTATAAATTAATTATATTTATTGTTAATTTTAAATAAAATTATTATTAATTATTTTTTATATATGAGAAAACTGTTATTAATTTTTTAGATAAAATTATTTTAAATTATTAAATTTTATGAAAATACTATAATTTTTTTCTAATATACATAAATCTAGAATTAATTGTATGTATATCCATGAGAGATTTTTTTTTTGGTAGGCATAGCATTATTAGTGTAGCTCATTTATATTTATTATTATAAGGTATTAAATAAATAATTATTTTGATTATTTTTTTAATTTTAATTTTACAGTCATCTTTTATTTTTATCAAAATTTATTACAATTGCTTTAAGTCAATAACATTGCAAAATTTAGAAAATTATTTTTCTTAATAAAATTACATTTTTACTTTAGACTAAAGAAATATATATATTAAAAGTATTGTTAGATAATTTAACCAAATGCAAAATTATATTTAAAATAATTTCTTTTAAAAATAAATATTTCATCGCAACATTACATCAAAAACATACTTTTACTTGTAGAATTTGAAAGGGGGTGGAAATTGGGGTGGGTAGGGGGTAGGATTCCTAAAGAACATTTACACGTCCTCATGTGTCTCGGCCAAAGTTCATGACTTTCAGTTGTAATGCAATAATTTTATTTCTTTCAATATTTATCACATTTACATTGTAATATCAGTCTTTTCTCCTCAAATTTATTTATTTTTTTTTTCAATTTTTAAGTAATTTCCCTTACTATTATCTATGATATTTAAATTAAAAATATTATTAGTTTCTGCGTCACATCAATGCCTTCAATTGCCGCTCCCTCCTGTTTTTTTAATTTTTTATATTAATTTTTAATTAATTTATAATATCAAAATTAATATTATAAATTAATCAAAACTATATTCTTAAAAACCAATTTCTTAAATTTATTTCCTCTGCTTTGCTTGATTCCTAAAAAAAGGTATTCAAATTATGTAAAATCTATATAAATACACATTTTTACTAACAAAAATAACACAAATTTAAGATAAAAATTAGATAAAATATGTATAAAATTAAGTTTTATAATAAAAAGAATATTTTTGCCTATGACATTTTAGTAGTAGAAGAATTTCAAAATATTATTTAAAAATTATAAATTTAATTTTTATCTCCCATTTCTCTAACTTGGTTTTAAATTTGAAGAACAGAATGATAAAATGAGGAGAGAGAAATGAAAGAAAGAAAAAATTAGAGAGAGAACAAAATGTTTTATCTGGAACTATAATTGGGTTTAAAAAAATCAAAGAGAAAAAAAATTAAAGAGAGAAATAAAAAAATAAGATATATTTATTTTTATTGTTACTACTATAATTATAAACAAATTTTATTATCGTTGTTATTTATCCTTGTCGTTTCTCTTTTAGTTCTAATCATTATTATTATTTATTTATTATAAGTAAATAAAGAAAATAATAGAAGAGAGATAAAAAGAAAAAAAGAAGATAATAAATTTAAATATTTTAATTTTTTATAAAATTTAGACAATAATTAATTAACAATATGAAAGAAATTGTAACTTAATGTACTATTTTGTATTTTTTTTAAAACTTATTTAATTAATTTAAATATTTTAATGAAACTTCGAGGAGATTTCCAAGGGACCATGCTGTCAGTCGCACGTTGCACGCAACCTCGTGGCTTGGGTCCACCGCGTTTATACTTTCGTGGTACATTCACTGAACTGCTAGTCCACTGCACACATTGCACGCGTCTTCACTCGCAGAATTTGAAAGTGTGTCTGTGTGGTGGGGCAGGGGGGATTCCCGAAAACACGCCTACACAGTGGAAATTTGAAAGTGGGGGCGGCGGTGGAAATTGGTGGGGGATTTCCAAGGGACCATGCTGCCAGTCCACAGCACACATTGCACACTCTTCACTTGCAGAATTTGAAAGTGTGTCTATGTGGTGGGGGCAGGGGGATTCCCGAATACACGTGTACGCGATGGAAATTTGCCTAAAGAAATTTGACTAAAGAAATTTGAAAGTGGGGGCCAAAGTTCATCGGTTACAGTTGTAATGCAATAATTCTCCCCTTATTAGAGATGGCAAAATGGGCCCGGCCCGTCGGGACTCGACCTGGCATCGGGCTCGGACTAGCATTTTGCTGGCCCATTTCAGGTCGGGCCAAATGGTGGCGGGCCGGGCTGGCCCGCTTGGCCCGCGGCCCTCGCTCAAAACCCCTCCCCCCTCGCCTCTCGCCCAGTTGTCCTAGCCCTAAACACCCCCCCTCGCCCTCGCCCTCGCCCTAGCCCGCCCTCGCCTCGCCCTCGCCCGCGGCCCTAGCCCTCGCTCTCGCCCTTGCCCGCCCTCGCCCGCCCTTGTTCGACCCTGTCTCAGCCCGCGCTCACTGCCAACTGCCAAGCCTCTCTTGCTCACTGCCAAAATGGTATAAAAATAAAAACAAAAAAAAAAAAAACAGAGCGGGCCCGTTTGGTCCGTGGCGGGCCGGGCTAGGGCCAACAATGTGCTGGCCCGTTTTCAAGCGGGCCAATTTGGCCCGGCCCGTTTGGCCCGCGGGCCACTTGGTAGCGGGCCGGGCCAGGTCGGCCCATTTGCCATCTCTACTCTTATATGACTTGTCTTTGTTGAGTTTTTGGTGCTACTGCTTTCTAATACGTCAAATAATTTTACACTCTTTTAAGGTTAGTTACCACATTCAAATTGCAACATCAATCTTTCCTTCTTAAATTTATATGTTTTTTTCAATTTTTAAGTGTTTTTTTATTATTATCTATGATATTTAAATTAAAAATATTACTAGTTTCTGCTTCAAATCAATGCCTTTAATTGCTGTCCCTCCTTGATTTAATTTTTTAATATTAATTTTAATTAATTTATAATATCAAAATTAATAATATAAATTAATCAAAAATATCTTCTTAAAAGGCCAATTTTTTGAATTTATCTCATTTTTTTGTTTGATTGTTATGAAAAGATATTTAGGTTATGTAAAATTTAAATAAACACACATTTTTAATAAAAAAAATATAAAATTAAGTTAAAAATTAGTATAAAATTAAGTATTATAATAAAAAGAAGATTATTGCCTATGACATTTTAGTAATAAAAGAATTTTAAATATTATTTACAAGTTTTTAAATATTATAAATTCAATTTTTATTTCTAATGCGACTTACATAGTTTTAATTATCTGTAATGTGATTTTGAGTTTGAAGAAGAGAGTGAGAAAATAAGGAGAGAGAATAAAAACTCTTTATTTGAAATTCATGTTTGAGTTAAAAAAGAGAAAAAGAAGAAAAAGATAAAGAAATTAGAGAGAGAAAAAAAAGAGATTTCTTTACTTTCACTGTTGCTCTACTATCAAATCTCTTCATTTTTTTATTATATTTTTTTAAATACTAGGTACTCTTTTGTATTCTTTAAAAAATAAAAATATTTTTTATAATTATTTTAAATTTCAAGAACTGACGAGTGTAATTCTTCATTCTTATTTTTATGGAATAAAAAATATAAATCTATTTTATATTTTGAGTTCATTATATTTTTAAAAATAAATTTTCACTAAATTTAATCTGTTGACAAAAAGTGATATATTTAATTTATATATTTTAAAATTATATAAAAATTAATATAATAAATATATAATGCCTGATATATTTAATTTACTGACAGTGAGTTGTCATTTGGTAAAAAGAATAAAATTATAATTTATAAGTTTATCTATTTATCTGCATTAATTTTTATAAACTTATTGTAATTAATTCAAATATTTTAATAAAATTTCGAGGAAATTTACACAGTAGAAGGGGCCATGCTGCGACTGCGAGTCCACAACACAGCGCACATTGCACGCAACCGTATTGGAACCGCAAGGGCAGGGCCCACCCCACCACAACGCGGTCCGACCACGCGGTCTGGGCTCATCGCGTTTACATCTCTGGTGTCCTTTTGTCCTTTTGGCCACTTGCAGAATTTTGGGGGGGGGGGGGGGGAGGGACCATACTTTCATGATACATTAAATAGGAAGCCCCTTTGTTTTCCGAGGGGCTGAACAATGGCTTCCACCAGCAGTCAATTATAGGGCGAAGTTTTTCTCCCTTCTAGGTCTAGTTTAAGTAAATACGACGTCTTCTTGAGTTTTAGAGGCACAGACACCCGCAAAGGCTTCGTCGACCATCTCTATTCAGCTCTGCATGAGAAGGGCATTTTCACGTTCAAGGATGACCTGAGACTCGAGATAGGTGAATCGATTTCTCCGACGCTCCTGAAAGCCATCAAAGAGTCGAGGTTTGCGGTGGTAGTTTTCTCCGAGAACTACGCTTCTTCCAAGTGGTGCTTGGAGGAACTCGTTTTGCCCGTATTTTATAAAGTGAATCCCTCGGATTTACGGAAACAAAGAAGGAGCTTTGGAGAAGCGTTCTTCAAACACGAGCGAGATTCCAGCGAAGAGAAGGTGCAGAAATGGAGGAATGCTCTAACGGAAGCGGCCGACCTTTCTGGGTGGGATTCAGAAACACACGGGTAACAACAACTACCTCTCAACAAGTGAAAACATTTTTTTAAATATTAATCAACTCTGTATTTGTATAATTTATTGTTAAAACATGACATCGTGTTTAATTCCTTGTTAAAATAGTTAAATTTTAGTCTAAAAATTCTCAAAATAGTTATATTATATTTAATGAATTTAGCTTAATACCATATTGGATTTGGTAATATCTAAGTGAAATTCAATTATAAATGGATCTTTTGCATTTACCCCTGGTATGAATTTAGCTTAATACCAGGTGGTGGTTATTGGATTTGGTAATAGCATTTTTAATTTGATATTTCTTTCCTAATTGCTAGTAGTTAAACCTTTCATGGATATTAATATTCAATATTAATTCATTATAATGTGTTCCTTCTGCTGCAATTATCTCGCGTTAAAGAAAGAAAACTAAAACTAAAAGTAAAATTGAACCAAAACAATTGGATTATGTCTAGGTACATATTTTCTCAATCAATATATGTTTCTGGGTCACCTAGCTCCGATGCCTCCATGTAAATTTTGATGAAAATATAATCATATATTTTTTGGTTACTAGCATTATATTATAATGATTGAGAATATCTAAATATTGAGTCGACGACGGGGTGGGCCGAGAGGAGAGGGGACTACGACGACGACGTTTGGGCTGGGCCGAGATGGGTTCCAACGAACTGCGGAGGTGGGAGGCAACTGTAGAGATGGCAATTGTAACCGAAACTGTGGGGAACCGAACCGAAACCGAATCGGTCAACGCGGTTAAAAACCGTTTGACTGGGTAATGGTTTGGTTCGGGGAAAAATCGAACACTGTTTCAATGGGTATGGTTTGGTTATGGTTTTCACTAAAACCAAACCAAAACCCGAACCGAAACCGAACCGAATAGTGGGTAACCGAACCAAACCGAACCGAATGTATTATATATATAAAATAAAATAGGTATAATATATATAATATATATTATATAAAATTAAACCCAGCCCACCCACCCGCGCCCACCCCAGCCCACCCGAGCCCAACCCACCCGCGCGCAACCCACCCCAGCCCACCCGATCTGGCCTTCTTTCTCCCCCTTCTCTTCTCCCTTTCTCTCCTCGATCCAGCTCTCGCTCTATCTCGTCCGCGCGCCCTAGCTCTCCCAATCGGACTTGGCGACCACGCCTAAGAGCTTGGACTTGCTGGTTCCGGACTCGGTAACCAGAACGCAGGGCGACGAACCAAATTCATCGAGTGAATTGACGGAATCCGAAGACGATTTGAAAACGAGATCGGAGTGGAAGAGGAGGCGGTGAGACTTAGCAGCGCGGATAGAATCTCTTCTCCATTTCTCTTCTCCCTTTCTCTTCTCGATCCAGCTCTCGCTCTATCTCGTCCGCGCGCCCTAGCTCTCCGCATTTCTCTTGCTCTCGCTTGTCCGCACGCCATAGCTCTCTGCATCTCTCTTGCTCTCGCTCGCGATCGCTTGATCTCTCTTGCTAGGGCTCGACTCGGCCCTTCTTGCTCTCGGCTCTCGCTCACCCTCGCTCGATCTCTTTTGCTAGGGCTCGGTTCGGCCCCTCTTGCTCTCGGTCGCCCTCGATCTCGGTTCTAGCTCTCTACCATTCTCGCTCGACCCCTCTCGCCCTCGCTTGCCTTCCGATCTCGCTCGACCCCTCTCGCCCTCGCTTGCCTTCCGACCTCTCGCTCGACCCCTCTTGTTTGTTAGGGGACAGAAGCAGTGGAGACCATAATTTTGCATTCTTATGGAACAAAAGAGATATTCTTGAGTCCTGATACGTTTTCAAAGATGATTAAATTGCGACTGCTCATGCTTAGTAATGTTCAGCTTCCTAATGGTCTTGACTACCTCTCCAATTATTTACGTCTTCTTGATTGGCACAAATACCCTTCAAAATGCCTGCCATCAAATTTTCAACCGGACAACTTTGTCACACTAAATATGTCGCATAGCCACCTGGAACAACCTTGGAATGGAAGAATGGTATGAATAAAAATAAATCCTATTGTTTTTTTTTTTTTACTATATGTGCTTGCATTATTGAAATCTTATTGATCCTAATAAATTTTGTGTATTGATATCTATGGCAGTGCCTAGATGAGTTGAGAGACGTTGACCTCAGTTATTCACCATACATAACCAAGAACCTAGATTTTGCACAAGTAGCAAATCTTAAGCGACTGAATCTTGAAGGTTGTACGAACATTGTTGAGATGTCATCCACTGAAGCCATCAAAGGGCTTACGGTCTTAAATTTGAAGGGCTTGAAACATCTTAAGGTTCTTCCTACGGGTTGTTGGCTTAAATCCCTTGAAATACTTACTCTTTCTGGTTGCTCAGAACTTAAAAATGTTTCTGACGTCTTAGCGTCTACGGAATGCTTAACTAATCTTGAGTTGGATGGGACTTGTGTAATGGAACTGCCAGTTGAACATCTCAGCAATCTTAAGAGTTATTAGACTGAAGGATTGCAAAGAACTTACAAGTCTTCGCATTTGTGGGTTGAAACTTCTTATAACTTTGGATGTTTCTGGCTGCTCAAAACTTAGCGAGTTGCCCGAGAACATAGGAGGATTGGAGAGATTGAGGAATCTTTGGGCTGAATGTACTGCCATTAAGCAACTGCCATCCTCGATTATACAGTTGAAGAAGCTTGGGGATTTGTGTTTAAGTCGATGCACGGGACCAATAACATCAACACCCGATGACCTAGGCTCCTTATCCTCGTTGAGCTATTTAGACCTTTGTGGTAGCAGCATTATTAGTTTGCCAGCAAGCATCAGAGATGGTGTTCAAACTTCATTCACCACCATCTCATGAAATTCCTCCATGTGAAGATGGTGTTCAAACTTCATTCCATCATTACTCCGCCAGGGGATATTATCCACTGCCGGTCCCAAGCCCGGATAAAGGAGGAGGGTTGCGTTAGGTAGCCGACAGCCAGCGTAAAACCTAGTCGGATCCAAATATGAATTCTAGACAAACTATTTGTTGGGATGTAACCCACATAGAAGTCTAGAATTCATATAGCCAACCCCACATAGTGGGATAACGGCTGGATATGTTGTTGTTGTTGTTGTTGATGCAGGTGGATGCACATCATTAGAAACATTCCCGGATCCAGCCATATTGCCTAGAAAGCTTGGGGAGGCCAATTTTACTAGTTGTCATTCACTAATAAAGAATAGGCCCAGCCTCCCCCTTGAACTTGTCAGAAATTCTCTTAAGGTACATCTCTCTCTCTCTTTCTCTCTCTCTAGATCTGATGTCTTTATTTGTTGTAGCAAGGTGATCCTATTCACAGACACTTTTGTATTGCTATTTCTGGAAGAGAGATTCCAAAGTGTTTCAGCAATCAAAATAATATGGGGCATTATGTTCGAATCCAGTTGATGCTAGATCGGTATCAAAGGCTCAGTGGTTTTGTTATATGTGCTATTTTTGAAGCAAAGGCTCCTTCAATTCATGCCGATGCAGAATGCAATATGAGATGTTACGTGATGTGGAATGATGATGAGGTCTCTCGCATGACATTCCATATTTACATTTCCCAATTCCAGCCCTATTACTTATTTTTGCATTACATATCAATTAAAACAGCCTTTGGAGGTTATTTGGATGAAATTAGGAGGAAGGTGGAGGTGAATGATCTTAAAAAGAATGAGATCATCTTTTATTTTAGAATTGATGAAGAATGGTCTAAAGACCCTAAAGTGATTGCCCCAGTAAAATGTGCTGTTCATGCGTTATATGAGAATGATGAAGAATGGCCGGCAGATCTACATTCAAGTATCCAACTAAGCGACTGTGATGATGAGTACGGGTCAATTGAACGGACGCAAAGTGTTGTATTGAGAAAGATAAGTTGTCATGACCATGATGACTACAAGGCAGACGTAAGAGAACAATCGAACCCTAAGAGATTGAGAGAGGATGTTGTCCAAGGGAGGGACTCTCAGTCTGAGTTATTAGAAGAAATTTCAATTGAAAATATAATAAATTCAAAAATGAAAGAAGGATGGGGCGGGGAAGGATATCAAATTTATTTCTAGGTAGAAATTCAGTATGGTATTTGGTGGATTGATGGGAGGTTGGAAGTCGAACTACCTGTTATATATGTTTTCAAACCTTTATGAGGTCATTTTGGCTTTTATGAATTTGTGAGTTATATTGATTTGAGGGTTGTTATATCATTTGTAAGTTTTATTTAATACACTTTATTTTCAAATAAAATATAATAATTGTACAATCTTTTTAACATTCTAAATTAATATTTAACTCCATAAATAAATTAAACAATCACTAAATTCACATTATTTTAATATCAGATTTTATAAAACAAAATAATAACAATTTATAACATTCAACTTAGTTTATAAAATATAAACTTAAATCAAAATAATTTTATTGACTAATGATAAATGAGAAATAGTTAACATTATTTTTATTAATTATTAATATTTATAATCATTGTAAAAAAATAAAAAGATATATAACTAACTAGATAGTTGATTGAATTCTCGTCACTATGGGGTTCTAGACCATCATGTGAATTCTAGTCACGTGATGGTGTGACAACTCTTTCAATTCTGTTAAGAAAAGTTAGTAAAATTTTACAAAATAAAGTTGGTTTATTTTGTAATACCCTAAGACCTTGGGCTCTCGTGTATTATAACAATAGTCCCATCATATAATTTATATTTTTAATACACGTAGTTGGTAATTGCAGTTTATGAAATATAATATATGTATGATTAAAAATTATATTTTTTATTATGTATTTTTAGTGTATATTTATATTTTTAAAAATATATATTTGGAGTTTCTTAAACAAAAATAAGTTTCTTAGTAGCTTAGGGCTATGTTATATAAAAATGTACTCATTTATAAATTTAGATCACTTTATTATTTGGGTTCTTTCATTTATGGATTATTATTTTGATATTAAAACTCACATGGGTTGAATTATATATTTGGATTATGCTTTACTTATGAATGAAATGGTTTGAAACCTATTCAATCTCTTGTGTGTTTCACAACATTTTTCTTCTATCATTATTTATAAACTCAAATTGACAATATATTGTATAAAATCACTAATTAGTTTTTCGATAAACCTGAAAAACTACCAAATTTGTCCTACAATTTTTCATCAAGTATAAAAGAATTTTATATATTATTTTATATGGAATATTTGTTAGTGATTGCTTACATATTTATTTTTTATAAATAATAATTGCATTAAAAGAAAATATTACAAAAGCATCTACATATCAAAATTAGAACATATATCGAGTTTCACAATAAAAAGTGTCGTTGAATGGATATATATATTTATTTGATTGTAAATGTTATTGTCAAGTCGTCTGAATCTACAAAAATAAGAAAACAATTAGAGGGCGCGATGAGATCTCCACGCAAACACTTCAATGTTTAAGTCAGACATTGAAGATAATAAAAACTGTATTGAAACTAATATCAGAGACGTACTATTTCAAAAATAAGTGCATATTTTTTTATAAAGAAATACAAAGTGATCCAAAGTGTCGCACGATAAAGATTCTTATAGATAACGTTTATCTTGATTAATCATAATATGATTGGAATTAGGATCGTCATAAATGACATATATCTTTTATAGATGATGTTTATCTTACTCTTTTGCAAATAAAATTTTTTGTGAATGATTGTTTATCCTAATATTATGAAATTCTTATAGAATTAGAATTCTTCATGGATGATTGATTATCTTTTTATAGAAATTTTTGGATGTCATAGTTGTCTAGTTTACATGTTGCATGGGACCTATGTATAAAAAAATTACGCATTTTACTCTAAAAAGACATTTTGGACATTTACTTATGACATAACAATTTGCTCTCCAGTGTCTTATTTGAGTTTCTCGGATGAAAGAGTAGATTGTGTCGTGGATTGCCTTCATTTTTTATGATAGATTATTCACACACTTTTTCTGAGTTTCTGATTTTGGATCATCTTCACGTTTTTTGTATTTTTATTTTTAAACCGTTCTCAAGCCCTCCTGTTTCGAATTTTAAACGTTTTTTGCTTTTTTGTATTTTTACGGTTCAATATAATGTCTACATCCGTATCCATATTTTTGTTTTCACGGCTTGGCACAATGTCTACATCCGCA
Organism: Diospyros kaki; assembly: GCA_036245055.1. Classification (NCBI taxonomy): domain Eukaryota; kingdom Viridiplantae; phylum Streptophyta; class Magnoliopsida; order Ericales; family Ebenaceae; genus Diospyros; species Diospyros kaki. The sequence continues at coordinate 42,796,176 of BSEG01000016.1, forward strand.
ATTAAACAACATTCATATCTTTGTTTTGGTGACTTGGTGTAACGCCTATGTCAACAAATGTTTGAAACGAGTCATTCATCTCTTGACATTATTGACCCTTATCATTTAATGTATAAATTTTTTTGCTGGTATGTATATTGTTATTAATTTTTTCAAAAAGAAGATATATTAGATTTTTTAATTAGAAATTCATGAAAAAGCTCATCAATAGCAAAAAAATAAAAATAAAAATAAAAACCAGAGCATAAGAATCAACACAAAAAAAAAGAAAGGAAAGGGCCAATATGAAACCTGCAAATAAAAAATAATTTTTTTTTATCAATTTAATTATTTTAATTTTTATATTTTGAATCGAAGCAAAACAATTGAAATTGTTAAATTTAATAATCTAACCAAATCAATTCTTAGTTGAAACCAAACTAAATCAATAATTTCTGTAATAACTCAAGAGGCCAAAGTCAGGTCCAAAAAGGAACTCTAGAGAAGCTATTATATATGTATCGAGAATAGCAAAAAAGAAAATAATACTATTAAGATATTGTTTGAACTAAATATAGATAAAAAACTTTCAGATTAAGCGTGCTTAAACTAAGATAACTCAGGGATGAGTGACCTTTGAGAAGTTCATATAACATCATTAGAATAAGTTGATTCGATCATTCCTATCATTCGATGTAAAATGCTATATTTTTAATCTATTTAATTTAATTATTTTGATTAAATCAAATTTTATACTCTTACCCTCATTTATTTTATGGGCTAGATGTATGAAAAGCATGCCTCGCAATCATTTTAACATAATGTTATAATTATATTAAATAATTTTTTAAATCTATTATCCTCCCTCTCATGTTCACTGAACTCATTGACCACTTTTGTGAAGCTTTATTTGCTGTGACTTATCGTGAAGTTTGAACCTAAAGGTATAAATATTTTTATTAGTCAGTATATAAATTTTTTAAAAATAATTAGTTTATTAATGTGAGAAACTACAATTTTTTTTAAAAAAACTCAGAAGTCAAAAAGCTCAAATAAATTTTTTTATCAAAAGTATGAAAATTAGGCTGAATTTCTCACTAAAAAGATAGTTTATAAAATCTTGTCTTATTAATCAAATTTCATAAGAATATATTTTCATCAGTTTATTTATAGGAATAATACTATTGCATATTTTTTTAAATTATAAAATATTTTAATAATTAAGCATCTTCCTTTCTAATATATTGCACTAATAAACAATACCATTATATGTTGAATAATAAAATTTAAATGATTATATATGAGATTTGACTTTTCTCGATTAGCCTCACTAATTAAATTGAAAATCAATTAACAAATCAATTTGATGAATAGTAAAAAATCAAGTATTAATCCGTTAAGTTAATATCGTTAAATTCTGTAATATCCTCAAATTTTGAAAATAATAATAATATAAAATTATAATTATAATAAATGAAATTAAATTACTTAAATCAATTAAATTAATTAAAACATGTGGCTGTGGGCGTATGTTGGAGGCTACGCCTTGCACAGTAGTCATTTCTGTCAAATGAAGCAGAAAGTGAGAGAATGAGGGGTGATGAGAGAGCCGAGAGTTTGGGGAGAAGGAAAGAGAGCTCGGAAGAGAAGAGAGAGAGATCGAGATTGAGAGAGAATGAGAGACCGAGAGAGGGAGAGAGAGAGGCGAGGTGCAAGGCGGCCATGGGAGCTGGCCGAGAGCTCGGCCATGGCAGCAAGCGGCAGCAGCGGAAGCGACGCGAACAGCGGCAGCGGCAGCAGGCGCGGTGGCGCACGGTGGCTGGCTAAGGGCAGCGAGGGCGGCGCTGGCCGAGGTAGCGGCTGGAGCAGCCATCGGCCATGGCAGCGCCGCGGGCAGGCGCAGGGGAGGCAGTGCGGGGAAGAAGAAAGGAAGAAGAAGAAGAAGAAGAAGAAGAGGAAAAGAAAGAAGAAAAGAAGAAGAAAAAGGAAAGGAAGGGAGAAGAAGAAGCTGCGTGCGCAGGAGCAGTGGGCGTGGAGAAGAAGAAGAAGAAGAAGAAGAAGAAGAAAAGAAATGGAAGAAAAGAAAAATAAAGAAAAATAATAGGATTTTTGAGATTTTTCGGCATGGGAAGTGATCAGGTACGTGGGTAAAAATTAGTAGGAGCCTGATACATTTAAATTATAAATTTTACGCGATTAATTTGAGTCTCGGTTGTGTTATTTGCTAGGAAATGATTTAATTTGCCTCGGGAGCTCGAGAGAGGTCGAAATCAGCTGGTTTCAGGCAAGTTCCTAATCCTCATCTCGTATTCATTAATTCATGTGAGAAACCCTGTGATTTCTCGTATTTTATACCCTCTCTTCATCTATTTCGGCCCGTTAATTAATTTTGAAATTTTGAGTTGTTTAATTTAAATTTAATCTATTAAGCTTGCTTCGAAGATTTTATTAGCGTGATTTAATTTAAAATAAATGAGACTCGTTGAGATTTTACTGTAGTGCGCTTACGAGGAATTTTAGACAGTTAAATTATTTATATTACACAGTAGATCTATTTAATTAAAGCCGCGATTTTATTTATTGTCAGCGAACGTTTTACTTCGCAGCGGGTGTGCAAGAAAAGTAAGGAACGGTCGTGTAAAGGCAAGCTCCCAACCCTCTTTTCCTGATCTTTAATTCCCGTGAAAGACCCCGTGATTTCCTGTATTTCATCACCTCCCTCACTTTAATTCGGCACCTACTCTTGTTTGTTGAATTATTATTCATTTGTTTTAATTTAAATTAAATCCGAGGTTTCTATAATTTCGTTTGTTGAGTGCCTACGGGGGTTTGTACCGCCCCCATTCCTTTCGGAATGATGCTGAACCCAGTCTAGGGAACTAGGTTCCTAGTTGCGCGGGTTTCATTTACGGTTTTTCTCATATTTATTTATGATTTGGTTAGAGCTATTGAGCAGTGGGGCAGGGGTCGATTGTTTGGTGATGTTGTGGTAGCCTATTGTACGGCCCTGAAGTGGACCGTCAGGCGGATACTTCTAGTCACTGATCGTTGACCGGTGTCGGGCACTGCTGACTAGCTCTACCGATATGTGATTTACTGCATGAGTAGATGCATTGTATTACTGTTCATGATTTGATATGTACATGGGTACGGGATGCATGTTGGGATATTCATTTATTGAGTATGCTTGGACACAGACATTCTAGCTTGGTTAGGTTGCATCCAGCGCGGCATATGCATGGCGTGTGATTTACTATATGGGCGGAGCATGACCTGATGCCTGGATGTATGGGCGCCTTGTATCACGTTGATGCTCACTACGCCATTGCATTTTTATGTGCATTGCATGGCTACTGGTAGTTCTTAGTTCTCGGACGGGAGTACCGTTCCGAGGGAGCCTATGGCTCGGTTGTCGGGAGTACCGACGGGGACGGGCGACGAGAGTACCGGCCCGGGATCGCGCGCGCAGGTTTGTGGACATATTTGTTGCCTTTCAGGGCAGCGGCAGGTTGGTATGGGACTTGGGTGCCGTGTATCTTGTGTGGGTCCAAAGGACCGGTATGTGTTTTATTATGCTATTCTGCTGTGTTGTAGCGTCTCATGACTTGTGTGTACCTGGGAGTTTATTTTGGGGAGAGTTTTTCTGGTTATGCTCAGCCTTCGGCCTTTCTTTCCTTGATGCTTGCTGAGTCTCTCGACTCACTTTGCTTTCCATCATTCCAGGTAGTATCAGCGTGGGTCCGAGCAAAGGAGTCAACGTTTAGCAGCAAGGTCGGTATGGTGTACAGGCAGTCCCATCAATCTCTGTTAACTCTGATGGTAGAGTAGGGTTTACTCTATTATTTTTACTGTGCCAGGTCACTTTTTATGTCTCGTGTATGTTGGCACAGGAGTCTATTTTCATTTATTGATCTTGTGACTGCTGTGCTAGCGGGGCACCGGTAGTGCATGCATGTGTTTTACTTCGCTTCCGTTGCTCTTATTTTTGTGTATGCATACCAGGGTGGTTTTTGTCTCGTGTTTCATTATTTTTCCCCTCCCGTAAGTGCTCCCGTTCTGGTAGACCGGGTGGTTGGGATATCCGGACGGGGGTGCTTACAATGTTGGTATCAGAGCATAGTTTGAGTTAGTTTTGTGGGACAAATTCCTGTACACCAAGGCTGCCGGGTAAAGTTAGGGACGTCTAGGTGTGAATCGAATAGGGTCAGTCTGTGTCAAGTTAAGTTTTGTTGATTCGTGTGAGCGACGGTGTCGCAAATCTATGTTCGTGCAAAGGTGACAAGTGCACGTTAGGATGGGACTGTGAGGCGGCATGAATGAGATTTATTTAGGACTTGTGCCTGCCCCTATGTGTTTCAATAAGAGGTTAGTTTAGCAGTAATTTATTTGCCTCATATTTGATGTTATATGTAGCTTTTGAGTACTCTTAATGGGACCCGGAAGCCTAGATTCTAGTGTACCCCTACCCAATCCAGATGACCTCCCAGCATTAGATTATTTATGGTGTTGGTGGGAGCATGAGTCCGTTTCTTGATGGGGAGGCGGGTAAGACGAAGAGGAGTACCTAGTGAGTTTTTATGTATTGGCTTAATGAGTTATCTCAAGAGACGATTCACAAGATCTTTTGGGGATTGTCAGAGAGACAAGTTCTGATTGCCCGTGAGCACGTGAATGACGTGTAGAGGCTGCTGACCGACATAATGATGAATGATGTGAGCTTTCGTTCCCATTATGATGCTTTTGCCGGAGTTGTGAGGTAACAAGCTGCCATTTGGGAGACCTATCAAGGACCGATATAGGACATGCCCAAGGTTGGAGTACTACCTGACACCCAGTCAATCCAAGCTACTGTGAGGGAATCGTCATAGCTACCAGAAGGACATGTTAGACCTAGCCCCAGCGTAGTTAGCAATGAGAACTTAACTTACCTGGCAGATGAAACTATCTCGGTTGCTAGGGGTTATCTTTATTAGGGGGCTGTAATGCAAATCTAGGATTGTAAATTATGAGATTTGTAAGGATATGAATTATTGAGGAAATACCAGGTACAATGTTTGAAGGTATTATGTAACGAGATGTATTTAGTAGACTTATGAGTCTCGGGATCCTTAGGAATCAAGTAGTTATTGCTATTAGCAAGAGTATCCTAGTGACCTGATGTGATGAATAGTATGACCTGGGAAAGTCACAGGTTTGACCCGCGATGGATATTTGGTTGCAGATCGTCTTCGCTAAGACCGTGTGGATCGGACACCTGATTTGCGATGGATTTGTTGGGTCCCTAACTATTATCTATTGGTAATGTAGATTAGGGATAGCACATACCTCACTTAAGGGAGTGATTAAGGAAATTTTTAAGGCTTCAATTAAGGCATGCGTTGTTTATGATGAGGGTGTGTATAGTTGGATTCTTTCCCCGGTTGTGAGTGGGCGAGGGATACTCTTGACTTTCTTGAGGATTTACCAGGAAGGTTACCTCAGTGAGGGATTGACTCTGCCATTGAGCTGGGCAGCCTTGAGGCATAAAAGTCTTTTCTCCCGAGCAGATGATTTATCGAGCTAACTTCGAGGTGTTTTCTAATGATTGCTTGCTGTACTAATACGGCCGCTACAAGTTCATGGTCATGACATTTGGGGCTGATCGTCGCCTTCGCAGTATTTATGGTTTGGTCAGGACCGGCGACAGAGATGAGGTCATGGTAGAAGGTGAGCTGGAGGTCCATGATTGGATTTTACCAAGAGCGGTACGGAAAGGTCCCACCATGTGGGAATGTGTTATAGGGGTCTGATAGTAAACGGCCAATCCGTAGGTACCGAGGTATGTGCCTGGTGTAAATGTATATATGATAAGTTTGGGGTTAAGCTTATCCCAATAGAGATTTGTGATGGGAATTTATTGAAGGACTATTATGGCATTATGGACTTGGAGTTTACAGCGGTTATGTTGCTTGGAGATTTAACCTTACTACCTGCCTAGGGTATAGTTCTCACAGGTGGAGCGGAGTTCAGGCGACGTCGCGGTTGGCGTGGTAAAGGACTAAGGCTGTGAGATTCTGTAATAAATAAGGTAAAACAAATATGGTAATAGATGTTTTGGACCGCCGTAGAGCATCCGTGATAAAGTGAACTTGAAATAAGGAAACCCTTATAAAAATTGTTGTTGTAGGAGATACTTGGGAGTATATGGTCAAAACCGAAGTTGGATGTATGTTTAAGTAACTGTTGGGTTTTGCTGTAAGGACAGTGGTTGCTATGAGTACGCACGGTACTAATCAGGGACCACATACCCTAGGGTCGATTATTGACCGAGTGAGAAAATGAGACTCTTCTGGGTGCTGGTCGAGTGGTACATCGGCAGAAACATGAGATGGCTTGTTATGCCAGCCAGAAGAATGTTTAACCTACGTCTTTGAGATACTTTTCGCTTTTGAGGAGACTTATGAGATGCCCTGGGGATTAGACAGTTATTGACACGGTGAGGTACTATCAATCAAGTAGGCTACGGAGTTAATAACACCAGTTCTAGAGCTCGTGTTCTAGCTAGCCTATTGAGTTTTTGAGGAGGTTAGCGTTAGCATTTAGCGATCAAGAGAAGGTGTAGCCAGTTAGCTATTTGGAGTTAAGATTAGTAGCAGGTCAAGACTGTGGTCACTGAATAAGTCATTATAGGTACGTCGATTCCTTTAAGGAGGGGAGATCTGGCGACATTTAAGATCTCCAGGTGTATTGAGTGGAAAATGTGTATCCTTTGATAGTTCTGATTAAATGGCTATCCATGTTTATTGACGGGACCCAAAGCATTAGCGACAAATTGTGGCAGAAAGTACTACCGAGAAAATGCTGTGTATCTGGTTAAGAATCAGTTGAAAAAGTCAGACTAAAGGATATTACTGTTGAATTCTTGATTGAATCTGTCGTATCGTTTCCATGTCCCTATGCCTCGTAGATACGTGGCGGGTCCCAGTCACGTTACCGAGTACTAACTTCTTGTCATGCTAGAAGAGGGTTCCACTCCTGTCATTATCAGTGGTATTTGACGCTAGCTGCATTTTCATTGAGCTTGTGCGGTGGATCAGTTATCATTGGGATTGAGTATCGCTGAATTTTGAGGTTGTCCTTAGGTTGGTATATGGCCTAGATAATTTTGGGGGACGGGTTGATTAAGATATTGTAATAGGAGAGCTTTGTGGTTGTAGGTAATATAATTGATGATGTTTCTTAAGCTGATTAAGGTATTAGCAATCGTATCATGGTCCAAGTCAGGTGATAGATTAGGGGAGATGTGCTAGTGTGTTAAGTCAAGTAGGATACACAGTAGACTCAGACTTGTGGAGATACTGGAAAATGATGATATGAAATGTCTCAGAGGTGCTGTTGAGTAATATCATGAGCATTGCGAGCATATCTTGAGGAGATAGATTGAACGCGAATTTCGAGGACGAAATTCTATTAAGGAGGGGAGAATTGTAATATCCTCAAATTTTGAAAATAATAATAATACAAAATTATAATTATAATAAATGAAATTAAATTACTTAAATCAATTAAATTGGTTAAAACATGTGGCTGTGGGCGTATGCTTGGAGGCTACGCCTTGCACAGTAGCCATTTCTGTCAAATGAAGCAGAGAGTGAGAGAATGAGAGGTGATGAGAGAGTCGAGAGTTTGGGGAGAAGGAAAGAGAGCTCGGAAGAGAAGAGAGAGAGATCGAGATTGAGAGAGAATGAGAGACCGAGAGAGGGAGAGAGAGAGGCGAGGTGCAAGGCGGCCATGGGAGCTGGCCGAGAGCTCGGCCATGGCAGCAAGCGGCAGCAGCGGAAGCGACGCGAACAGCGGCAGCGGCAGCAGGCGCGATGGCGCACGGTGGCTAGCTAAGGGCAGTGAGGGCGGCGCTGGCCGAGGTAGCGGCTGGAGCAGCCATCGGCCATGGTAGCGCCGCGGGCAGGCGCAGGGGAGACAGTGCGGGGAAGAAGAAAGGAAGAAGAAGGAGAAGAAAGAAGGGAAAAGAAGAAGAAAAAGAAGAAGAAGAAGAGGAAAAGAAAGAAGAAAAGAAGAAGAAAAAGGAAAGGAAGGGAGAAGAAGAAGCTGCGTGCGCAGGAGCAGTGGGCGTGGAGAAGAAGAAGAAGAAGAAGAAGAAGAAGAAGAAAAGAAATGGAAGAAAAGAAAAATAAAGAAAAATAATAGGATTTTTGAGATTTTTCGGCATGGGAAGTGACCAGGTACGTGGGTAAAAATTAGTAGGAGCGTGATACATTTAAATTATAAATTTTATGCGATTAATTTGAGTCCCGGTTGTGTTATTTGCTAGGAAATGATTTAATTTGCCTTGGGAGCTCGAGAGAGGTCGGAATCAGCTGGTTTCAGGCAAGTTCCTAATCCTCATCTCGTATTCATTAATTCCCGTGAGAAACCCTGTGATTTCTCGTATTTTATACCATCCCTTCATCTGTTTCGGCCCGTTAATTAATTTTAAAATTTTGAGTTGTTTAATTTAAATTTAATCTATTAAGCTGGCTTCGAGGATTTTATTAGCGTGATTTAATTTAAAATAAATGAGACTCGTTGAGATTTTACTGTGGTGCGCTTATGAGGAATTTTAGACAGTTAAATTATTTATATTACACAGTAGATCTATTTAATTAAAGCCGCGATTTTATTTATTGTCAGCGAACGTTTTACTTCGCAGCGGGTGTGCAAGAAAAGTAAGGAACGGTCGTGTAAAGGCAAGCTCCCAACCCTCTTCCTGATCTTTAATTCCGTGAAAGACCCCGTGATTTCCTGTATTTCATCACCTCCCTCACTTTAATTCGGCACCTACTCTTGTTTGTTGAATTATTATTCATTTGTTTTAATTTAAATTAAATCCGAGGTTTCTATAATTTCGTTTGTTGAGTGCCTACGGGGGTTTGTACCGCCCCCATTCCTTTCGGAATGATGCTGAACCCAGTCTAGGGAACTAGGTTCCTAGTTGCGCGGGTTTCATTTACGGTTTTTCTCATATTTATTTATGATTTGGTTAGAGCTATTGAGCAGTGGGACAGGGGTCGACTGTTTGGTGATGTTGTGGTAGCCTATTGTACGGCCCTGAAGTGGACCGTCAGGCGGATACTTCTAGTCACTGACCGTTGATCGGTGTCGGGCACTGCTGACTAGCTCTACCAGTATGTGATTTACTGCATGAGTAGATGCATTGTATTACTGTTCATGATTTGATATGTACATGGGTACGGGATGCATGTTGGGATATTCATTTATTGAGTATGCTTGGATACGGACATTCTAGCTTGGTTAGGTTGCATCCAGCGCGTCATATGCATGGCGTGTGATTTACTATGTGGGCGGAGCATGACTTGATGCCTGGATGTATGGGCGCCTTGTATCACGTTGATGCTCACTACACCATTGCATTTTTATGTGCATTGCATGGCTACTGGTAGTTCTTAGTTCTCGGACGGGAGTACCGTTCCGAGGGAGCCTGTGGCTCGGTTGTCGGGAGTACCGGCCCGGGATCGCGCGCGCAGGTTTGTGGACATATTTGTTGCCTTTCAGGGCAGCGACAGGTTGGTATGGGACTTGGGTGCCGTGTGTCTTGTGTGGGCCCCAAGGACCGGTATGTGTTTTATTATGCTATTCTGCTGTGTTGTAGCGTCTCATGACTTGTGTGTACCTGAGAGTTTATTTTGGGGAGAGTTTTTCTGGTTATGCTCAGCCTTCGGCCTTTCTTTCCTTGATGCTTGCTGAGTCTCTCGACTCACTTTGCTTTCCATCATTCCAGGTAGTACCAGCGTGGGTTCGAGCAAAGGAGTCAACGTTTAGCAGCAAAGTCGGTATGGTGTACAGGCAGTCCCATCAATCTCTGTTAACTCTGATGGTAGAGTAGGGTTTACTCTATTATTTGTACTGTGCCAGGTCACTTCTTATGTCTCGTGTATGTTGGCACAGGAGTCTATTTTCATTTATTGATCTTGTGACCGCTGTGCTAGCGGGGCACCGGTAGTGCATGCATGTGTTTTACTTCGCTTCCGTTGCTCTTATTTTTTTGTATGCATGCCAGGGTGGTTCTTGTCTCGTGTTTTATTATTTTTCCCCTCCCGTAAGTGCTCCCGTTCGAGTAGACCGGATGGTTGGGATATCCAGACGGGAGTGCTTACAAATTCCATCGTTATTTAAGTGACATAAAAGTCTATGTGATATTTTTAGAATGACATGACTCTCATATTATCCCACCATCACTTTTTTTTCTTTGTTTTTTCTTTATTGGGTATCAAAACATCATTGCAATAATGCAGCAGGTTTTACCCTAAATCCCACGGTCACCATTATCTTTTCTTTTTTGTTTCCCATATTGTCCTCATCTTTTGAGTATCAACGCGTCACTTTTCAAAACACAATAATTATAGGCAAAAAGTTGTCACTAATGAGGTTCTAAAATTGTCGACGCTGGTGAAGTTCAAACCAATTGATCCACCTCTTGTATAAATTCTACCAATTTAGTTTTATCAATAAATTAATGTCTGTATCAACTACTAGTAATATTTCTCTATTTATCTTCTTAATAGTGCCTAATAATCCAATTTATAGTGTCAATGTTATCCACTACTAATTTTCTTTTTTGTCATATTTTTCCTTATTCGACCAATAGCTAATTGGCTTGTTAGCCCAACTTTCTACCTATTAGCTTTACCCAACTTAACGAACCAAGAAAAAAAAAAATGAAGTTGATATATAACAAGAGAAGAAGAAAAAAAATCCATTAATAACTAAAACAAACATCTACATATATATATATATATATTTTTAATTTTGAGATTAAAAAACAAAACCCTTCTTACAAAACAATCATTAAGAAAATATTTTCGTAATTTTTGGAACCTATTTAAATTTTAAAGCACAAGTTGTTAGTTTAATAGGATTATATTATATTAATTAGTAATCATTATAATAATTATTCCTTTTATAAAAGTTAGTAATTACTTACATTTATAAAAGTTAGGGAAGGAGTTGACGGCGAATGGAAGGGAAGGGGCAGATCCAAGTCTAGAGGTGTCAAAAGGGCCGGGCCGAGCTTTGGCCCGGCCCGTTACTGTTCATGGGGGGCCGGGCCGAGCTCGGCCCCCATGGGAGGGCCGGGCTGGGCCTAAGAAATTAGGCCCACGGCCCGGCCCGGCCCGTTTAAGGGCCCAGCTCGGCCCGGCCCGTGGCCCTTATGGGCCGGGCCCATGAGGCCCTTATGGGCCAGTAAGGCCCTTATTCATTTTTTTTTTAAATTTTGTTATTCTTTAGTAATTATTGATATTGGATATTAAAACATTTAATTTCGCAATATATATAAATAATAACCATCAATTTATTTAAAATTTTTAAGTTAATTTTTTTATATATTTAAATTATAAATAAATATTCTTCTTTTTATATGTACATTATTTTTCATATTAATTCACAAAAAAATTTATAAGGTATATAGAATTTTGAAATATAAAATGATGAAATAATATTTAAGAATTAAGATAGAAAATATTTTAAAAAGAAAAAAACTAATTTTTATGTATGTATTATTTTGATATTTATATATGTATATATTATATGTATTATTTTTAAAAAATTATTTTTAAAAAAAGAAAAAAAGGGCTGGGCCCACCGGGCCCGGCCCGCTAGGCCCTATGGGCTAAGGGCCCGGCCTGGCCCTCCAGCCCACGGGCTGGCCCGGCCCAGCACGGCCCGGCCCCTTTGTAGGGGGGCCGTGGGCCGGGCCGGGCCCTATCAATGGCAAAAGGGCCCGGGCCCGGCCCGACCCTTTTAGTAAAAGGGCCAGCCTGGCCCGTTTAAAAAGCCCGTGGGCCGACTCGGGTCAGGCCGGGCTGGGTCGGGCCGGCCCTTTTGACACCTCTATCCAAGTCCTGACAGGCGGTGTTGCCGGGCGGTGCAGCTGTGAGTGGAGGTAGACGGCCAGAATTAGTGGATGGAGGATCGGTTTGTTCTGGGGAGCGTGGACGTTGTCGGATTGTTCTGTCGGGTCGGTGGAACCATGGCAGTGTTGAGTCTTCGATTCCATTGTCTCCTCCAAGCAGGTGCGGTGGCCGGTCTGCTGGGAATTCCCAATAGTATTCGGATGGGGCTATCAATGCTGTGGCAGGAGAGTCGGTCATGAAGCGGCGGCTCAGGTATGATCGATTGATGGAACAGATGATCAAAGATGCGGGGATGAGCTATCTTGCTGATCATCCGCGGATGTATCGTTCCCCTGATGAGCGACGTTTAATGTTCTTAACGATGCAGAGATTCAAATCAGTCTGGTATGGCCAAGGTGATTGTTTACCAGCTCAGGTCAATGGATTGCATAAGAAGACGGAGACTGGGTTTCTGCTTGATGATGACTTGGGTGGGTCATATGGGGATGGAGACATGGAGTTGGCTAATCATATGATGGTTCTACTGGGGGATCGGTGGCGGTCCAAGAAGACTCGAATGGTAGAGTTGGCTTTTCTGATGATCGGGGTTTAGCCTCTAAGATTATTGGGTCATCCTTGGAGGAGCATGAAGTCTTGGAGAAGGCTAGGGAGTCGGCCAAGCAATCAGCTAACCCGTTATTTGAAGCCTTTACTATGCAAGAGAGAGAGCGGATGCATGGTAATGGTCAGAATATGCAAAGAAAAGGGGTGTTGGTGGATAATGATGATCTGTTAGCATGCTCTTCGGTGCAGCCCTCAAGACGATGGAGTGATGAGATGGATAAAGTCTCTGAAGGTAGTATGTGTAACACCCCGTCCCATCGAAGGGTGTGTCACTATGTTGGGGCCCATCATATACATACATAATCTATTTCCTTATACATTTCTCATACATCAAATGCCGTATTTTAAAGGGAAACCCCCCAGCAAATCATTCACAATACGGAAGCGATAATCGAAACCTGATATGGTACATAAACAGTTCACTTATATATATATCATAAAGAATTCGTACCATATATTACATCATATCCTCAAATATAAAATACATGAAAACATGTCTCCCGAGATAACATCTAACACCCTAGGTGCAATCACATGATACCTCAACATACATAAGTAATTCTGAATAAATAAAATACTCGAATCTCCTGCTGAATCCATCGGCCACGCCATCACGTGCCGTCGTATCTCAACCTGCTCTTTGCCCTAACTGCAAGTCTCAACTGGAACGTTGAATGTTCCATGGGCATAACCCATTAGAAGATGAAACTTCTAGTGAGGGTCCAAAAACATATATATGAATGCATGATGCAATGACATGAACAAATATATACCCATAATGTAACTTCCCAGGCCTACCAGCCTGGCTAGGAATCCTAGGCAAATCCCGAACCTCTGCAGGATAAGCCTCACGGCATCCCCTCAATGCCCTATGAGAATTACGGCTACACTCTGAGGGTATCATCCCAGCCCCATGCACAGATATCAATATGACAATATTATCGTGCAATGCAAATATCACGACTTTTAATGCAATATGACAAATGAATATTGCTTTCAAAAATAGCATGCATATAAACAATCATATCATAAATATAAGTTCTTGTGAGATAACCACTCACCTTTACCCAAAGATCAAGACACCTCGAAAAGCGTACATCACCTCGATTCTCGTGCCAACTCTCAAAAGTTGCATCAATCTCATCATCTCGATCTCCTCAATCATAAAATAATATTTAATCACTAAATATCCTCAATATTCCATTTATTTCCTATTTCCTTTCATTTTTCTTCATTTTTCCTTCTAAAAATCCCAATAATTATATCAAGACTATTGCCTCAAATCTAACTTCACAACAATTCATTATATGCTATGAACTTTCAAGGAAAAATACTGAACTTACCCGGATATTGCGTTTTCACGTAAAACGAGGCTCTTTGGTGAGTTTTCACGCAAAACGAGGCTCTTTGGTGCGGAAACCGAGACATCAGGAATCTCAAATCCCAATCTTTTTGCACAAACCTCCATAAAATATTTTTCCTGATTTTTCCATGATTTTTTCCGATTTTTCCCATGGCTCACGCGCCCCCACGTGCCAGCAAGCGCCTAGGGCGAGTGGCGCGTGTGAAGGACCAACGCGTGACCGGCACGCGTCGGTCGTCTTCTCCGGCACTCCGGTCGCCGGCGTTTCTGGTTTATACGCCATCTTCTTCTCCTCTCTTAGTCGATCAAGATGGCATGGATTTCAAGCCCAAAGGAACATCGGAGTACCCTCAACCGGGCGCTCGAACTCTCGGGCCAAGGCGTCCGCCACCGAACTCTGGCGAGCCTCGAACCGCCTTCAAACGACCATGAAAACACCTCTAATTCTCCAAAAAGCTTCCTTAGACCATGGGCTTCAAAATCCCCATGTTTTAAATGCTCAATTCATTCGAAAACCCACTCGATTTGAAACTTCAAAAATGCCCCAATTCGGCCAAACCCTAAAATGATACCCGACTATTTATAGCCACAATTGGACCTCGAAACGCTCGGGGATGGCTTACCCAGTGCCTTAAACGCCTCAAGCATCCCTTGGGCGACCCAAAAAGCTCGACAAGGAACCTCAAAAACCTCATTTATAGGTCGGCCATGGCCGACCAAACTGTGGTCGGTTTTTCGATTTTTCGGCCTTTCTTGAGCTCGTCGACGACCAGGCTTTGGTCCTTGGGCTCTCTCGACCATTTCCTCGAGATCCCCATGCTTGAAAGCCCCTTGCCGACGACGGTTCGAGGCTGTCGGCCATGGCAGATTCCAGCTTTGCGAAATTACAGTTTCGCCTCTACCATTTTCCCAAATTACACTTTGGCCCCTTTTCATCAACCCCTAAACTTTCTGACATTGCCACTAGGACCCTCAAGTCCTAAAATCATTCTTTCCTTCTTGGAAGATTCTGCAAAATTGCCGTTTCGACTTCCTTCCGGTCGATTCGATAAATTTCAAGACACTGCACTTTAGGCCCTAAAACTTTTGGACTATCTCATTTCGGCCCCTTCGACTTAGCCTCTTAACTTTCCATTATTGCAATTAAGACTCTCATGTCCTAAAGCATCATTTTGACCCCCGAAGATTTCAAAACAACCTTGTTTCGGCCTTCATCTAGCAATTTCCAAAAACTGTACTTAGGCCCGAATCTTCGTGTTGGCCTCAAACCCATTCGTTTCTTCCTGAAACCTCTGAAGGGTTGTTTCTTATGAAAAAATGAAGCCTCCTCAAGCTTCCGTTAACTTCCGAAAAGTCGTCTATGATAATTCAGTATTGCAGCCTAATTGGCAGCTGCCTTTTTTGCTGTACCAAAAATTGTTCTCAATCTTATTTCTTTCGGCACCATAAATCCTATCTCAGGGTGTTCATTAATGTCTCATCATTTTCCTTTGGCATCTCGGTTCTAGGGCACTCCTGGTAGTCGATTTAGTCATCCATACGGTAATAAATTACCCTTATACCCTCAATTTATCCTTAAATTTTATTTTTGCCCCAAGATAAATTACCCTTGAGTTCTTTAGAATTTCTCGGGTATTACAGTATGGGTCTCAGTGGCGATGCTGGAGGTGGCAGTGGCAGAGGGTTCCATCGAGGCTCGATCATAGAGGATCAACGATGCCAGATGCAGGCCATGGGGGTTGTTGCTGGGACTCAAAGTGCAAAAGCTAGAAGGGAAAATATGGCTACGTTCGGACGATCTTTTGATGTTTCCGACGAGTGTGATCGGCGGTGGGTTCAACATCAGTCAAGCGGGAAAGGGCATTTCGCTTTGGAGGATTTCCCGAAGTTTGTCGCGCGTGATCTGACAAGGGATCGTGGGGCGGATTCTCCCATAATTCATGGGATTTTAGAGGACTCGAGGGGACATGATATGACCTCCGGTGGGTCCCATGGCAAGCTTGATAGACTGAAAACTGCTGGGCATGAAGGGCACGTGGAGACTGGCCTTATTAGTGGGGAATATGGATCAGCTAAATGATGGTATCAAAGCTGGGTACCAAAAAGCCCAATTTAATTATAGGTAGCCAATTAATGGATTGGGTCGTTCGGGTAGTAAGGCTCAGCCTATTTTGGAGAATGTTTCACATGCTCAAGGGTTGAGGCCTAATGGTAATGAGAATATGTCTTGGGTTGGTCTGGTTGGTTCTAATGACAATCGAATGCCTAGGAAATTGCCATATTATCCACTGCTTAATTTGTCCTCTGATGGGCCTGTTGTTCGTTTTTCAGAGGATGTTATTAAGAAAGGTGCGAGGTATTGGAGAAACATGTTAATTGATTATTTTGTCGAAAAATGTCTCTCATTTCATGTGATACAGTCTATTGCATAGAGGATGTGGCAGCGCTTTGGCCCTATTGAGGTATTGTCTAATAATTCAGGGCGTTTTTTATTTCATTTTGATAATGAGATAGATATGTTGAAAGTTTTTGATGGTGGGCCTTGGCATTTCATGAGGTGCCCATTAATTTTAAAAATGTGGGAAGTGGGCATGGATTTATCTGAGGAAGCCTACTCATCGTTACCTATATGGATTAAAATATTTAATATTTCTTTCAAGGGGTGGAATGTAAAGGGTATTGCCACTGTTGGCAAGGGTATGCATGGAGATGGATATTTTTTCTGATTTTTCCAAATTTGTTACTCTAGATCATGGCCTTGATGAAGGCTTGGGGGAGCCCAATTTCTTGAGGATGCCAGTAGAGTATCAATGGGTTCCCTTGAGGTCTAGTCAATGTAGGGTGTTTGGTCATTCTTTGGATTGATGCCCTAGGAATCTCGATAAGGCAAGTTAGGGTCCAACTAAGGGTCAAGTGATGAATGGAGAAGAAGATACTGAGAAGATATGAGGGAAGGCTAAGTCTAGTGGGGCTTTAATCAAGATTACTAAGCAAGTAAATGCAGCTTGCTCCGGTACTTTAAGAGGTGCTAGTGATCTAGTGGTGACACATGTTTGTCCTATTCTACAGGAAGATATGGATTTCCCGTCTCCTAGAGAATTGAATTGTCCTATGGATATAAGTCTTGTGGCTGAGACAAATATGTTGAGTGAGAAGTCATCTATGCGAGTCCATGAAGAAGAGTGTGGTGTTCAATCTTCTCAGTCGAATGACTCAAGTTCTGATTATGTTTCGGTCAAGTCCAAGGCTCAGAAAAAGAAGCGAGAGAGTAAGAAGAAAAATGTGCATACTAAGACAAACCATGTTATTAGTGTTAGTCGGCCTATGATTACAGATCCGACTTGAGTCAATTTTAGTTCTTTGTGTGTTTAGATCTTTTATCCTTGTTGATTGTGGCTCTTCTCATTTATTGAGAGTGTATTTTCCTTTTGGTTGTTTGATGCAGGGTATGCGATTGTAGATTGTCTTCATTTTTATATAATTCTTACTTAAAAAAAAAAAGAAATGCTAACTATCATATACTATATTTTCAAACAAAAAATATTTATTGTACATTATTTTTAATATTTAAATACTTTTGATAATTGGTAATAAACACTTAAAAAATAAATATATTATCACAAATCAATGAGATTTAGACGCTAAAATAATGTTCAATAAGGTGCAATAGACGCCATTTCTTTTTAGACAAAAATATTTATTATATTTTATTTTTAAATTCAATAACACTTTTAACGATCAATGATAAATCCATCGTTAAATTTGACACGCCTACGCAGTGTAAATTTGACTAAAGAAATTTGAAACTGGGGGCGGCGGTGGAAATTGGTGGGGGATTTCCAAGGGGCCATGCTGCTACTCGACTGCACACATTGCACGCGTCTTCACTAGCAGAATTTTACAGTGTGTCTGGGTGGTGGGGTAGGGGGGATTCCCGAAGACATGCCTACGCGGTGGAAATTTGACTAAGAGCATCTCCAAGGGGAGAGCTATTTTGGAGTGCTAAATTGCCTATTTACAACTTTGAATAGTGTTATAGCACTCATAAAACATAAATCTACTCCAATGGTAAGTGCCAAAATAGAGGTATCATTAATATTTAAAATTTAAATAATCAATATTTTATAACAAAAGTTAAAATAGACCAATTAGAAGTGGCGGTTGGAGTTTGCATCCCTTCCTTTTTCTCTCTCCAGAGATTGCAAAAATGGCACCCCAAAGGGGTTGTTGCCATTTTACAACCGCATATGGCACCCCCATTGGAGTGGTTAATTTTGAATATGGGGTGCCATTTTGGCGGTTATGAAAATGGCACCCCATATGCCACTCCCCATTGGAGATGCTCTAAAGAAATTTGAAATTTGACTAAAGAAATTCCCAAAGTTCATGACTTACAGTTGTAATGCAATAATTCTGTCCTCTTGAATGACTTGTCTTTGTGGAGTTTATGGTGCTGCTACTGTCTTCTATACGTCAAATAATTTTACACTCTTTTACATTGCATTCACATTGCAAGATCAATCTTTCCTCCTTAAATTTATATACTTTTCTCAATTTTTAAGTATTTTTTTTATTATTTTCTATGATATTTAAATTAAAAATATTACTAGTTTCTGCTCCAAATCAATGCCTTTAATTGCCGTCTCTCCTTGATTTAATTTTTTAATATTATTTTTTAATTAATTTATAATATCAAAATTAATAATATAAATTAATCAAAAATATCTTCTTAAAAGTCCAATTTTTGAATTTATCTCATTTTTTTTGTTTGATTGTTATGAAAAGATATTTAAATTATGTAAAATTTAAATAAACACACATTTTTAATAAAAAATAATATAAAATTAAGATAAAAATTAATATAAAATTAAGTATTATAATAAAAAGAAGATTGTTGTCTATGACATTTAGTAGTAGAAGAATTTTAAATATTATTTACAAGTTTTTAAATATTATAAATTCAATTTTTATTTCTAATGCAACTTGCATAGTTTTAAGACCATGATTGAAGTTAATTGATTTTGAGTTTAAAGAAGAGAATGAGAAAATGAAGAGAAAAAGATGAAGAAATTAAAGAGAGAAAAAAAAAAAAAGAGATTTCTTTACTTTCATTGTTGCTCTACTATCAAATTTTTTCATTTTTTTATTATATTTTTTTAAACACTAGGTAATCTTTTGTATTTTTTAAAAAAATAAAAATATGTTTTATAATTATTTTAAACTTCAAGAATTGACGAGTGTAATTCTCCATTTTTATTCTTATGGAGTAAAAAATATAAATTTATTTTATATTTTGAGTTCATTATATTTTTAATAAAAAAGCAAAGTTTTGATATCATCAGTTTTTAAATTTAAAAAATTTAAGGAAAGTGGCTAAAAATGATTGTATTCAGAGAAATGACTAAAAATGATTTTTTTGGTTTGAGACATGGTTAACTTTTGCAATTTCCACTAAATTTAAATTGTTGACAAAAAGTGATATATTTAATTTATATATTTTTAAAAATTATATAAAAATTAATATAATAAATATATAATACCTGATATATTTAATCTACTGACAGTGAATTGTTATTTGGTAAAAAGAATATAATTATAATTTATAAGTTTATCTATTTATCTGCATTAATATTTATAAACTTATTCTAATTAATTCAAATATTTTAATGAAATTTGAAGAAGATTTACACTGTAGAAGGGGCCATGCTGCTAGTCCACACCACAGCGCACATTGCACGCAACCGTATTGGAATTGCAAGGGCAGGACCCACCGCCACCACAACGCGGTCAGATCACATGGACTGGGCTCAACGCGTCTACATTCACTAAACTGCTGTCCTTTTCTCCCTTTTGGCCTCTTGCAGAAATTTCGAAAAGATTTCCATACCGCGTTTATACTTTCGAGATACATTAAAGTATTCGATGGCTAATTTAAGTGAGATGCTTGAATTAGTGGGGAATTGAGCTGTGGCACAATTTTTAATATAAATTAATTTAAAGATTATTAAGAAAATACTTAGACTCTTTATATGATAAAATTTGACACCTTAGTTATGGACGTACATGGCACTATTGATTGACATGGCTTGAGCCCCTGCCATCATGTTATGACTATGCCCAGTACTTTCATGTTCTAAATGAAATTTTCAGCAAAAATTATGTATATTTATTATTCTGTTCGTTTCTCTATTATCGAACATTAACTTAATAGTCGAAATCTATCCTAAAAGAATTAAAACTCGTGAACTTGTAGAAGATGAATTGGTGTTGATAATATTCTAGAAACTCTTTAAAAAATAACATACTATATGGATTATGATTTGGACAAAGACTTGTCCATTAGTGATTACAGCCTCTTGAGATCTGATTTTTGGTAATATCTTTGGCTAGACAGCCTCCTTTAACCTTTGTTAAAAAATATTATTATTATTAATAATAATCTATCAGTTTTTGGGTTAAGTGTCACTAGTCTTTAATGTAGCAATAATATTATTATGTAATTATATATGGGAAATTTATATAATTTCGCAAAATTATATCAGTTAGATAATTATATATATAATGTAAATTTAACTTGGAAGGAGTCTAGTATAATTCTGAAAATTAAAATTAGTCAATTTAATTTTAAAATACTTAGAATAATCTCAATATTTATGAATACCAAATTTCATAAATATTGAACTAAGTTTACTCTATAAATTATTTTGATAACTCTATATATCGTTAAATATGTCTCCATATATAAAATTAAATTTGTACAACCTTATTTATTTATCTTACAAGTGCCCTTATACCGTATCATTTTAGTTGAAGAGGAGATAATTCTAATATTCTGCAATAGAAAAAAATAGACTTAATTTATATAAACAAAAATTTCATTCTTGATAACACGACAAACAAGCCTTTAGTGGAGATTTGATCTTAGAACGAGTTTGAGTTGGATCATATTAAAATAGCTAGTGTCTCTAAATAGACCACAAACTATCCGTCTTATTAAAATTTAAATATTCTTACTTTCTACATTTTATTTTCATGTGAAAATAATTTTTTTACACATAAATGTCATAATAATCATGAAATCAAGTAAAGATATGCCATAATAATCATAATAAAATAGAGAGACTCAAAAAATAAACACGTGTGTGTAGACAATGGGCGCTAAATGATGATGGTTGGAGTCAATCACCACTAATTTGTTCAAAACGGAGTGTGTCCAATTATTGTCTTTGACCTTAAGTTTGTATAAGACTTGCTCGACTTGCAAGTACAATATTTGATTTTTTGATATATTCTTCCATGATTAAGTTATTCTTGGTACTAAAGGTAGAGTAAAGTAATTATATGTAAATGATGACCTACTTATTTCTTAAAATTCTTATATTTATATAACTGGACTCTAATATAAATATCCTAGAACACGTGTTGGCTCACACACCAAATTAATTATTAGACAAATCGGCATGTCATCTCAATCGTCACATAAATTGGGTTGCACGTTAGTTTGATTGAGGATAAAATTGAAATACAAGAACTGAATTAATTGAAGTAAATTTCAAAATGAGATAAAATTATAAAAAAATTAATTAAATTGGATTTATTTTAATCAGACTCTTCTTGTTTTATTTTTGTTAATAAATTAAGTATATAATACGTGATATACTTAATTTATTATGTATACTTAATTTATTAACAGTGACTTGTTGTTTGATATAAAGAATATGATTGTAATTTATAAGTTTATCTATTTATCTGTGTTAATACTTATAAGTTTAATATAATTAATTTAAATATTTTAAATAAAATTTCGAGGAGATTTCCATCGCTGCTAGTTGGCAGCGCACATTGCACGCAAACGTATTGGAACCAGAAGGGCAGCGCGGTTGGACCTCGCGGATTGGGCCCACCGATTTTATACTTTGGTGGTACATTCACTGAATTGGTGTTGTCCCTTATTGAAATTTGGAGGAGATAAGCCATGCTGCTAGTCCACAACGCTCATTGCACGCGAACGTATTGGAACCGCAAGGGCCCACCGCTACCACACTAAACTGGTGTCCTTTAATTTGGCCACTGGCAGAATTTGAAAAGACTTTTCTTTTGCTAGTCCACAGCGGACATTGCACGCGACTGTAATATTTTAAAGACTTTTGCTATGCTGCTTGTGATTATAACGTGCCACCAAAACTTAATTCAAATATTTTAACGAAATTTCGAGGAGATAGGCCATGCTGCTAGTCCATAGCGCACAATGCACGCAACTGTATTGGAACGGACCACGCGGACTGGGCCCACCACCACCCCCCAATTGCAGGATGAAGCTTCTCTCCCAGTCCCTACTGGGTCTCTTCTTAAATGAAATTTCGAGGAGATTTCCATGGTCCACAAGGCCGTCAGACCTCACAGACTTCCACCATGTTTTATATAATATTTCCTTTTGGCCTTGTTGCTTCGCATAGACGAAGAAGCCAGTTTGTTTTCTGAGCAGATCAACAATGGCTTCCACCAGCACCCAATTGCGACAGGACGGAACTTCTCTCCTTTCTGGATCTAGTTCCTGGAAATACGATGTCTTCTTAAGCTTCAGAGGCACAGACACCCGCAAAGGTTTCGTCGACCATCTCTATTCGGCTCTGCATGAGAAGGTCATTTTCACGTTCAAGGATGACCCGAGGCTTGAGAGAGGTGAATCGATTTATCCGGCACTCCTGAAGGCCATCAAAGAGTCGAGGTTTGCCGTGGTAATTTTCTCCGAGAACTATGCTTCTTCCAAGTGGTGCTTGGAGGAACTCGTTGAGATCCTCGAGTGCCAGAAGGAGAGGGCACTCACTGTTTTACCGGTATTTTATAAAGTAGATCCCTCGGATTTACGGAAACAAAGAGGGAGCGTTGGAGAAGCATTCGCCCAACACGAGCGAGATTTCAGCGAAGAGGAGGAGAAGGTGCAGAGATGGAGGAATGCTCTAACGGAAGCGGCCAACATTTCTGGGTGGGATTCAGAAACACAAGGGTAATAACAACTACCTCTCAACAAGTCAAACCTTTTTTAAAATACTAATTAACTCTATATTTGTATAATTCATTGTTAAAATATGTCATCGTGTTTAATTCCTTGTTAAAATAGTTAAATTTTAATTCAAAAATTGTCAAAATAGTTATATTATATTTAATGAATTTAGCTTAATACATACCATATTGGATTTGGTAATATCTAAGTGAAATTCAATTATAAATGGCTATTTTGCATTTGCCCCCTATTAGATCTAGATGGAATCTAAATACCAGGTGGTTGTTATTGAGGCTTCAATATTTGACCTCAATTCCCCAACAGAGGAGTTCCTTCCCTTTTGATTTAGCATTTTTAATTTGACAGTACTTTCGTAATTGCAAGTAGTTGGGCTTTTCATGGATATTAATATTCAATATTAATTCATTATAATGTGTTACTTCTGTTGCAATTATCTCACGTTAAAGAAAGAAAATTAAAAATAAAAGTAAAATTGAACCAAAAGAATTGGATTATGTTTTTGGGTCACCTAGCTCTAATGCCTCCGTGTAAATTTTGATAAAAATATAATCATATATTTTGCGGTTACTGGCATTAACTATGATCTGTCTTTGAGTTCTTAAACTCATCTAATGGGCAGGCCTGAAGCAAAGCTTGTCCGAGACATTGCCATTGATATTCTAAATAGACTAGGACATAATGGTTCGAGCGTTCTTGAAGGTTATGTTGGATTGCTTCCTCGTATAGAAGAAGTGATGTCAAAATTAGAAATGGGATTGGATTTGGATGGCCCACGTATAGTAGGGATATGTGGAATGGGAGGCATAGGAAAGACTATCATTGCCAAGGCTGTCTATCACCAAATTCGTACTCAGTTTGTTGGTAGCTGCTACCTTCCGAATGTCAGAGAAGAAGCTGGGAGGCATGGCTTGGAGTCATTGCAAAAATCTCTTCTTGTTGATATCCTCTCAGTCTTAGACAGTGATATAAAAATAAGAAATATTGATTGGGCTGGGTCCATAAGGAACGCGATAGGGAATAAAAGGGTTCTTGTAATCCTGGATGATGTAGACCATTCAGATCAGCTGGATGCCCTCGTTGGTGAACTTCATTGGTTTGGACTAGGAAGTAGAATTATAATAACGACTAGAGACGAGCATTTACTTAACATATACGGTCCAAGAAGTCATGTCTACAATGTTCAAGGGACTAAATGGTGAGGAAGCTTTTAAGCTTTTTTGTTGTAAAGCATTCTGGAACAACAAGCCAATGCCAGGTTTTGAGGATCTCATAAAAAGTGCAATTGATTACGCCAAAGGAGTTCCACTGGCTCTTAAAGTTTTGGGTCGTTTTCTAATTGGCAAAAAGGTAAACGAGTGGCAGAGTGCAATCCGTCGATTGAGACAAGAGCCTAATCCAGATATTCAGAAAGTGCTCAAATTAAGCTATGACGGATTGGGAGGTGAGGCTAAGAAAATTTTCCTCGACATTGCCTGCTTCTTTAAACAGTATAGCATGAAGAAATCCACAGTTGTGAATATGCTGGATGCTTGTGGTTTCGGAGCGGATATTGGAATAAGTCTTCTTGAAGATAGGGCACTTGTAACGATAAGAGGCTATATGATAGATATGCATGATCTGATACAAGAAATGGGATGGCATATCGTTAAAGAAGAATCCCCAGATGAGCCCGGTGGAAGAAGCAGGTTGTGGAAGTACGAAGACATCTATCACACTCTCACAAAAAAAACCGTAAGTGCAAGTGCTCTCATTTGAGAATGTATTGAATTTGTCAATTATCTTCTTATCTAGGAGCCTAGGTTTGTCCAGTGAGGGGTATCTTTATTTTTTATTTTTTTGTTTTTACTCTCAACAATATCTTCTCATCCGTTCTTGGTCAGACTTCATTATGTAATTGGACCAACAAAATCTTTGCCTGTTAAATTATGAATCATCATGTCATCACAAAACTTAAAACTAGTACATAAAAATATATATCTTGAACTTGTATAATATTATTTTTTGCTCCGATAAAAATGGATTATATTTAAATAGATTATTTTGCACGACATTCACTTTGTTTGTTTAAGGATGAAAGCTGCGTTTCCTTTTCGTTAAGATTCAGTTTCTTATTTTTACCGCTTTCTTATTTTTACCGTTTGTTTGTTAGGGGACAAAAGCAGTGGAGACCATAGTTTTAGATTCTCGTGAAATAAAAGAGATATCATTGAGTCCTGATGCGTTTTCAAATATGAGCAAATTGCGACTGCTCAAGCTTAGTAATGTTCAGCTTCCTAATGGTCTCGACTATCTCTCCAATGATTTACACCTTCTTGATTGGTATGGATACCCTTTGAAATACTTGCCATCAAATTTTCAACCGGATTGCCTTGTCACAGTAAACTTGTCGCATAGCTGCTTGAAACATTGGAATGGAAGAATGGTATGAGTAAAATAAATCATATTGCTTTTTTTTTTTTTTACTATATATGTCTGCGTTATTGAAATCTTATTTATTCTAAAAAATTGTGTATATTGATATCAATGACAGTGCCTAGACAAATTGAAATACGTTAACCTCAATTATTCACCATGCATAACTAAGAATATAGATTTTACACAGGGAGTAAATCTTAAGGAATTGAATCTTGAAGGTTGTACGAACTTGGTTAAGATTTCATCCATTGAAGCCATTAAAAGGCTTATGGTCTTAAATTTGAGCGGCTGGAAAAATCTTAAAGTTCTTCCAAGTGGCATTTGTGGGTTGGAATTTCTTACAAAGTTGAATGTTTCTAGCTGCTCAAAACTTAGCAAGTTGCCCGAGAACCTAGGAGAATTGAAGAGATTGAAATATATTTTTCTGAGGGATTGCAAAGAACTTACAAGTCTTCCAAGTGGCATTTGTGGGTTGAAACTTCTAACAGGGTTGGATGTTTCTGGCTGCTCAAAACTTAGCAAGTTGCCCGAGAACATAGGAGGATTAGAGAGATTGAGCTATCTTTGGGCTGATTATACCGCTATTAAGCAACCACCATCCTCGATTACGCACCTGAAGAAGCTTATACTTTTTACATTTGATGGATGCAAGGGACCACTGTTCTCATCATTTTTTATTCAGAAAGAACCCATGGGTTTTGAGCTACCTGCTCTATCAGGCTTACGCTCTTTGTGGATGCTAAGTCTCAGTGACTGCAACTTCTCAGAAGGATTTCTCCCAGATGACCTAGGCTCCTTATCCTGGTTGGAATATTTAGACCTTAGTGGTACCAACATTATTAATTTGCCAACAAGCATCGGAGATCTTTACGAGCTTCAACATCTTGATTTGAGGAATTGCAAAAAGCTTAAAACGTTGCCCTATTATCTCCCGACAGAAGTCATGATTTTTGCAAGTGGATGCACATCATTAGAAACATTGCCGGATCCGGCTATTCTGAAGCTTCATGGCTCTCTCACTAATTGTCATACACTAATAAAGAATAGGCCCAGCCTCTTCCTTGAACTTCTCAGAAATATTCTTAAGAAGAAGGTCCATCTCTCTCTCTCTCTCTCTCTCTCTCTAATGTCTTTATTTGTTGTAACAGAATTTACAAGAGTTTTGTTGATTTTCTCTCTCATGTCTTTATTTGTTGTAACAGAATTTACAGAGTTTTGTTAATTCTCTCTCTCTCTAATGAAATTACAGAGTTATGTTGATCTGGAAGAAAGCTATATTGTTGTTCCTGGAAGAGAGATTTCAATGTATTTCAGGTATCAAAATAATAAGGGGCATTATGTTGGAATCGAGCTGATGCCAGATTGGTATGAAAGGCTCAGGGGTATTTTTGTATGTGCTGTTTTTGAAGAAACAGCTCCTTCAATTGATGATGAACGCTATGCAGAATGTTACATAATGTGGAATGATGATGTTGTCTATTCCACGCAAATCTACATTGGCAGCGTCCAATTTGAGTCCGATCACTTATTTTTGCATTACATTCCATCTAAAAAATGGAATGGAGATGATTGGGTGGGTGAAATTAGGAGGAGGGCGGAGGTGAATGATTTGAAAAAGAATGAGATCATCTTTTATTTTAGAAGTCGTCCTGAAATAGTTGACATGGTTGCCCCAGTGAAATGCGCTGTAGATATGGTATATGAGAACGATGAAGAATCGCCAGATCATCCAAATCCTAAGAGATTCAGAGACGTCCAATGTAGGGAGGAGACTGAGCTATTAGAAACTTCAATTCAAAATTACCTAAATTCAAAAAGTGAATTGTGGCACCACGATTGTTATATTGATATCAATTGGCCCTCCGAGCGGTGATAGGCTGGAATTTGAATTTATGATGCCATTATAGCTCTTGTGAATTTGTGAGTTATATTGATGAGTGTTGTTATGTCATTTGTTAATTTATATTTAATACTATTTGTTTTTAGATAAAATACAATAATTATACAATCTTTTAGACATTTTAAATTATTAATATTAAACTCTAAAATAAATTAAACAATCACTAAATTCACATTATTTTAATACCAGATTTCATAAAACAAAACAATAACAATTTATCACATTTAACTTCATTTATATAATACAAACTTAAATTAAAATAATTTTATTGACTAATATTGTATAAAAAATGTCATACAATATCAAATAGTTTGGTGGAACATCAAACTATCATTATCAAATATAAAAGAAATAATTTTTTTATTTAATTATAATATAATTTATATTGTCTTAAAAAAATATTTATTATTTCTTAAAATATTTGATATGTATATATAGAGAGATAGAAAGATAATGAACATCAAAATAGATAGTCGAATAGTTGAAGTCCAAGTGCAATACAGACACTAGTGCAAATGCGAGGCAACGAGAGCATTCGTGTACCAGCCCAAATGCAAGTGCAGCAACAACAGGAGCAATGCCTTTTAGTGGATATTTGATCTTGGAACGATTTTGAGTTGGATCAAATTAAAATAGTTGGTGTTTCTCAATAGATCATGGACCACCTGTCTGATTTAAATTTAAATATTTTTACTTTTCATATGAAAATGATTTTTTATAATTTTTTTACACAGATGCCAAAATAATCATAATAAAATAGAGAGACTCAAAAAATGAACACGCGTCTGTGAGTAAAGACTGTAAAAGTTAGCACCACAGTGGACGCTAAATGATGATGGTTGGAGTCAATCGTCACTAGTTTTTTTCAAAAGCAATTGTGTCAAATTATTGTTCTTGACCTTAAGCTTGTCCAAGATTTGCTTAACCTGCAAACACAATACTTTATTTCTCGATATATTTTTTGACGATCAAGATAGTCTTGGTACTAAAGGTAGAGTAAAGTTATTACATGCAAATGATAACCTACTTGTCTCTTAAAATTCGTGTATTTATATAATTAGATTCTAATATAAATATTCTGAAACATGTGTTGGGGTATTTTTGTAATTCTCCCATAGTTGCAATAGTCCCCATCAGATAATTTATATTTTTAGTACACGTAATTGCAGTTTAAGAAATATAATATATGTATGATTAAAAATTATATTTTCTATTATGTATTTTTAGTGTATATTTGTATTTTTAAAAATATATATTTGGAGTTTCTTAGTAGCTTAGGGGCTCTGTCATATAAAAATGTACTCATTTATGGATTTAGATCACTTTATTATTTGGATTCTTTCATTTGAATAGTATGTTTTTTTGGATATTAATACACACACTGATTGAGTCGTTCTATTTGAGATTATTGTTTTGATGTTAAAACCCACATTAGTTGAGTTATATCTTTGACTTGTGCTTTACTTATGAATGAAATGGTTTGAAACCTATTCAATCTCTTGTGCATTTCATAATACTTTTCTTCTATCATTATTTACAAGCTCAAATTGACAATATACTGTATAAAATCATTGATTAGTTTTTCAATAAATCAAAACTTGAACAACTACCAAATTTGTCTTACAATTTTTCATCAAGTATAAAAGAATTTTATATATTATTTTATATAGAATATTTGTTAGTGATTGCTTGCATCTTTCTTTTCTTTTTTTATAAATAAGAATTATATTAAAAGAAAATATTGTAAAAGTGTCTTTATATTCAAGTTAGAACTTATATCGAGCTTCACAATAAAAGGAGGCAACGTAAAAAATCTAAGAAAGAAACAACTATTTAGAACTCCTAATAGAAGAAAATATATATCTATATATATACATATGTCAAAGAGAGATATTTAATCACACTATTGGAGAGCCAATCAGCGAAAAGACATCTACCCTAACCATAAATGCATAAATTACAAAAGTCCCCTCAGAAATCGGACTGCCGAAAAATGAAAAAAACAACTCGAACCAGTAGAGATTACTTGCATCTTTTCTATAGAAGAAAGCATAATCAATTTGGCAATAATGATATGATTGAATAAGCAGGTCACTGAAAATCAATATGGTTGGTTGGAAAAGTTTGGGGAATTAACTACTTTTCAAATTTGTAATAGTTAAATATATAAAAAGAAAAAGTTGTCATTAAAAAAGAATAGGATTGTAATTTTATTAATCTTTGGGTATTTATGATTTCTAATTTTTGCTAAGTTTAGGTAATTGAATGCAATATTTTGAATGAAATTCACTTAGTTGCAAAAGGTCAATTGGTTCCCCGTATGATGTGTCCCCACACTGACTGATCTCCCTCGCATTATATAATATGGTACAATAAAAAATATAATATTTAAAAAAATATATCTATGTATTGTTTCTTCGTTCAATTTTTCTCACCTCATTTTCACTTTACTTTTCTAGGTATCTCCACTTGCATATTAAACTATTTTCCCAGAGCAATTCTATGTAGAAAGGAAGAAATAAGTCTTAATTTGGGTAATATAATATGAACATTTTCTCTGAGAAATATCATATTTACCAAGATCCATGCAATCAAACTGGACATTCACCTCTCAAGTGATATAATGTGGACATTTTCTCTGGGCATTTCTTTCCTAATCGTCGATGTTTGGACATTTTGCTAATTTATTTTGATGTTAGCTTGGAAAATACAAAATTGATCAAAATAATTGGATATAATATATTTGCTCAATTAATATGTTTTCAATGTCACCTGCAACGCTTCTTGTGTAATTGTAATGGAAATGTGATCATATATTTTCTAGTTAATGCCATTATAAAATTTGCTTTTCCTCCTCAAAACATCCCATGCATATGCGGCTAGAGAAGACCCAATTCGCCTCTTCGTCATGTGGCTATATTCTTACGAGACGTGGTTGGGTTCACCATGTAGTAACAATACCAAACAACAAAGTGTGTGGCTATATTCTTACGAGACGTGGTTGGGTTCACCTGTTCTTACATTTATGGAAACAATGGATTTTTTTAACTTTGAGGCCATCTGCATCAAAATAGCTAGTGAGAGGAGGAGAATTACAGCAACAGGAGCAGGAGAAGAAGGTAAGTTGTTTTAAGCCACCTATGTGACGATAACATAGAGCGGGAATGTAATGAAGCTACACCAGAATTGCACGGAAAGCCTGCAGAAATTAGTGCATGACAACCCGTTAATGTACTGCTACCAGTAGACAGTGATATTTCTGACTCGCAAGGATTCAGTATCTCATGATCACGTACCCAAATGTCAATCGGATCACAATGAAGCTATGTTTCACCATGAAACATGACGATCCCCGAGTTTCCCACTGGAAGAAAACTAAAGTTAGTGCCATGTATTGGTTATCAAAATACACAGTGCTTCTTGGTAAAAAATGATACCTTCATCTGTTATATCCATGTTTCCCTACTAACTTAGCCTGTTCGGATGCTGCCTTGCAGCCAAGATTATTACTGGAAGCTATTGGCCACAAGAATATGCATAAATGCATACTCTTCTATAGCTTTTCATGAGCTTCCAGGAGCCTACTTTTTGGTGACATTGGTCAATGTTGGTGGTTCAGTTATTGTTTCTAAGGACTTATCCGGTGCTTAACAAACGTTGGGGGAATTATGAAAGGTTGTTTACTTGTAACAGGGAATAGCTAGAGCGTAAACTTTTCCACAAAGGAAAATGATTAAAAAGAAAGGGCACCTCTAGTACACGAGGCTTTCTACTTTCCATGAATGAAGGGAAGGGCAGTTCTTGTATGCAGCCTTACCCAATGCTTTACAAATAGGCTATTTCCATAACTCAAACCCGTGAGTATAGGGAAGAGTACTCATAATCCTAGTTCTGTTTTTTATATATTGAAGTTCTATTCATACATCAATGGCCTTCCATAAAAGAATAACATGTGCTTACCAGTGACCAAACAAACTTTGCCATCTTAAATGCGTTCTGCAAATCAAATGTCAAATGCTGAAGTCAACAAGTCAGATGAAAGATTCTTATTTTCTGCATTTTAACCAAGCAGGCATTTCAAAATATAAATTTTCACAAGGGGTTGCATAAATATGTCTCTGCTGATTTCACCTGGAAAGACACAAACTGTAATAACCAAAGAAGAAGCCGAGGCCTCCTAAACCAGAAGAGGTCATCCCTCAAGTCGAAGTGTTGAGCTTTGGACACTGGGCATCTATCCATGATTTCAACGGCCAGCTTTACGACTTTGAGATGCAGCTTGGTACCAATTGCCAGGATCAACTTTCCCATATACAAAATTTTCAAGAAAAGATGAGAACAAAAAGTAAGTGAAAAGAAAGGCATCGTGAACTGGGAGAACAAGACAACAGATGCAAAGAATTGGAAGAGTGAGGACCCACAATGGCTGGAAGAAACGAAAGCCAAAGGTAAAGATTAGTTCCTGAGCATGGCATTGTAATCATGGGCAGGAAATCAGCTTCAGTACTTTCAATTTACTAATAAATTAGAGAGTATGAAGCCCAGAACAACTGATGCTAATGGCACTTTAGCTCATTGCATGGGGCTGTAATGCTTTGTTCAGGTGTTGTATGGTATTATTGTTCTTAAAAACAATAAACCCATGAATAACAAAATAGGGGAAACAGAAATCACCACTGACCACAAGAGTGTAAATTCAGGGCACGAACTTCCTTGAGAACCCACATCTAATGAGAAACTTCCACTAATTAATGGTAATGACTCTTATTTCATTGAAAGATCAAGTTTTAATGATGAATTTCTACCTCTAAAAGTACTGGATGAAGTTAACTTTTGGACTCATAAGAGCACATATGATACCCAATATTTGCTCCATTTCCATGTACAATTATTGTGAGATTGTGTTGTGACAAACTTCCCTCTGCATCCTCATAAGAGCACAGATCACAGATCACCAAAATTCTGGCTCATGGTTAGGCCTAAATGCATTACAATCACTTGCACCATCATGATAATGCACATTGATTGATTCCGACTCCACTTGAAACGCCACAGAACCTCACCCATCAATGTTAGCTAAAGTTAGCTTTTGAACTTATGGATACAAGTAATATACCCAACGTCATGACAAAAAATAAATAAATAAATAAACCACCACTAATCATATAAAAGGGAGTTGTTTTGTCTAATATCACATCTTCGATTCTGTCAATTATGTATTTAGTAAATCCTTCAAATGGAAAAGGAAATTTCAAGTAGATAACTTTCTGCAAGTAAAGCATCGTATGTACAATTGACATACTAGTAAAAGGAAAAAATGCCAGAGAAGTTAATGGTGGCATTAAATGCTTCTACACATATAATGAAGAAAAAACTAGGTTGTAGGCTATATCAAGAAAGGAAGACTAACATGATTCTGGAAAAAGAAAATTAAAGGAACTGTCATAAAATGACAGTTTCGTCAAGGAGAACAGGAAGGAAGGATTAGAAAAATCTACAAGAAAATGGCAACAATGCATGGAGTTTATTTTGGAAAACTCAAATCAGCAGAAGCTAATAGTGGAAATTACAATTTCAGGAGCATTTCTGCCTTTAGCTTGAGAAACTCAGATCAGAGCTTCAGCTAGCCAAGAAGCCAGTAAGGCAACTTTTCCCCTATAAAAAAAAAAAAAAAGCAAGGCAACCTGGACTTTTGGACTTTGCACCAGCATGAAGGATGCAAAAACCAGTGACATGCAGTTTGAGGCTATGAGAAGTCCTCGAGAAGCATGCAACAAAATTTATCGTTTATATTATCATTTTTACTCTCAACATTATGTAGGGTTCTTTACCAAGTTTTTTTTACTCCTCTCTCTCTCATCCACTCACCTCAGAAGTGTGTCTATTGGTCTTCTACTCCCATGTCCAATGCATTTTAATCACGTTTTCAATTGGAGTCACTTCTACCATATTACAAATAATCTCATTTCTTATTTTGTCCTTCTTGTATAATTGGTGCATCCACCGTAACATTATCATCACAATTGAATTTATATTTTACACATGTTGATACTTTACTGTCCAATATTTTGAACTATATAACAAATATGGTTGTATAGTCATCTAATAAAGGTTCCCTTTTATTTTTAAGGGATTTTAAATCACATAAGAATTAAGATGTTGGACACTTCACTTCAACCATTTGCATTGATCCTATAAGTAACATCCTTCATAATCTCCCATCCTCCAAGTAAATGTGTTTTCCTTTCTTTTTCTTTTCTTTCCACAATATAGCATAATTCCACATGATACTATAAATTATGAGGAACCTCAAAAGTTAAGGACAAAACTGTTCACTTTGGATGCTTGAAAGCTAATGGATACAATATTCCCGAGTAAGTGATATAAATTATGTTTCAAGATTGATTGAACTTTCTCCACAAATCTTAGGAGGATGCTTGCACTTTATCTAGCTAGCAACTGCAAGCATGTCACTTAGTTTCAATTGGAGATGTTTAATACATGTCAAGCTTGCAACATATGGTCTCATCAAATAAACAAGATATTCAGATGCATTAAGATTATAATACAAAATGCAACTCCAGTCTCCAAAACTAAGTAAACAGCATACCCGATGCCAACAATATCACGAAACTCTTCCTCCATGCTTCGAAGCATATAATTATGAAAATCATATGTGAATGGTAGTTGTTGAGTGTGCAAAAATAAGACCAAAGACAAAATACTAAAAAGAACAAATAGAAAGAAAGAAATATTCACCTATAAGATCAAAATCATAGCCCATACTATGATCTCATTATTAAATGGCACGCTATGTTGTGAACTTATGTTGAAGAAACATGTACATGAGATGTGATTCTACAGCTAGTACAGAAATGATGGAGCAGTTTGCATTTGGTAAGCCCATTAAATTTGTCCACAATGAAAGGTAGAGGTAGGAAAGATCTAGTTCAATGTGATGTGGAGCACTTACAGAAATGAAGCCTAGGCACAAAGCCATGTAGTCAGCAATCTTGATGTACTAGTGCAAGGTCAATACAGGTCCAAGTATTACAAAAGCAAATTGTACCAACAATCTTGATGTACTAGTGCAAGGTCAATACTCCATGTCATGTACTGTCATCTCATTCAATAAAATTTTATTGTTTTCGAATATAGAAGTGTCAAGTCTCGAGTCTGAGGCTTGGGCAATTCTGGAAGAACCGAGAGTTTTAAGAGAAAGAGAAGGAGGGAGAATTTGAATTAGACGGAAAGAGAAGAGAGGGAAAGAATTTAGAGAGGGAAAGATCCGAATGTATTCATTAATAGATCTCATCCTTGTATGCACTACCTTTTGTAGGCTAACCCCCTTGGTTGTTATTGTAACCGATTGCCTACGAGTGGCCTAGGCGAAACCGCCAATCACATGCCACTATCTATTATTACAACTATAGCTATGCATCTATAGGTTTATTTCACTTATGCCATTAGGCTTGTGACAAGAAGAATGAAAGTGATCTACTGAACTCTGCATAAATAACAGAGCCCAACTACTGAAGAGATGAAAGGATAAAATGGCCAACATGGAATACCATTCACTCAAAAAATAGCCTCTCAATGTAAAAAACGGTAATGGAACCATATAGATTCAAAATCTAAAAGTATATGCTGATTGTAATATGAAGCAAGGTAGCATATTTTGCTGACCAATACAACAACAATCACAAACCTTAAATCCCACTATTTTGTTGACCAATCTGGAAAAACAAAAATTCAGGCCTTTTATTCTATTTTTTATTCAGCAGAGTTGAAGACTCTTGAAAAGATATCCCCTATGCTAAACTTCATGATCATAGAACCTCCATATTGAAATTCTGTAACTCCCAGAAAACTGGATAATGATTACAAAACAGCATATCTGGAACAAATAGCTACCTCATTCCCGGGTTCAATTCAAGAGGCTAAATTTGAATCTAGCCAGTGAAATTCAAATGGGAGTGCAAAACAGATCTTTAAAAGCTATGATGATTTTATGCAGTTTTCTTGGGTATAACAGTCTAGTGTTTTGTTTACTTCAAACATTCATCTTCTTTGTCTGATCATCTGAACCATTTGTGACCATTAATGTGGACTATGCTTTATTTTTCCTTTGTCAATAATATGATAATATTCTGCAACTACAACTGCCTTTGTGCTTCATAATTTGTACTGAGCAAAAGCAACTCGAGGGATGTGAAGGATTTAAGCTGCCTTTCTATCTATTTTTCAGGATATTGAAGTACAAAAAAATCCAGTTCCCAGTGAAACACATGAATTACAAAATATTAAAGTAGAATTTTAGCATCATCACAGATACAAGATTCTGAAAGGTGCATTACCAACCAAACAAGAACTTTATGCTGGCTCCAAGGATGAGAAGTCTGGTGAAAAACGAAAGTAGATAATCACCTCATTCTTATACTATCAAAGGCAGCTTGTGGGGAGCCTAGATTAGAACATCAGCAGCTTGTGGGCCTTGGCATTATATATATATATGCATGATTTTATGTGTGCAAAATTTGTGAATATAGAAAAAGATAAAAGAAATAAGAAAATGCAAAATGACCATAAGGGGCATGAGGATATTTTGTGTTGTGTGTGTGAGTGAAGGGGAGAATGGTAATTTCTAGGGGGTGGTTGGCAGCCCACTCCTCCCTTTTTTTTCTCCCCATGCTCCCTTGTCTCTCCCTCAATTTTCTTCTTCTTCTCCCAACGATAGCTCCTCCTCATTCTTCTTCATTTTCTTCTTCTTCAATTTTCCTATTCTTGTTGATGGGGACTTCAAGGATGCAGTGGGAGGAGACTTCTTCTTCTTCATCTCTTCGGTTTAAGCATCGTCAAGGCAAATTCTACTTGCACTTAAATTTTATTCTGTGTAAGTTTCTTTTTTCTCTCGTTTCTTCATTCGATGCAAAATGTTGTTTTCCCCATGGAGTTGGAATCATATTCGGTAAAATGGCTTCTCACCTTCAATAGTAAGTATTGTATATTTATCCTCTTAATTTGTGAGTTTTCCATTTGAGATGGTTTCAGGTCTCTTTGAGTGTCACGACCCAAACTCCACTACCATGATCGACACTACCCCTTAAGAAGCCGAAGGCTCCACTAAGGGATAGCAAGCCTGCAAAACACATATCCCTTTAACACATAAACATTTATTTTATTCCTAGAATGCTACCAAAATAGGTATACAGAAATTAGGGTGCCTAGGCCTAATAATAAGCACGTACTTACAAAAATATTCACAAGTTGACAATCTGCAACAATGAGAACTTGGCTGATGTGTATATGCTATACCAGAACGTGGCTATGTTATACAATCAAAATCTATGCTGACCTACAAAATCTGAAATATTAAGGGGGGTAAGCCTGACACTGGCTTAATGAGGGGTAACATGCATTATAATGGGGGGAAATATAAAATCTGTGCAATGAATACAAATCATCATGCCATGACAGTTCAAATAATATATAATATCGAATGGGAGATGATGAATAAATATGCACATTGGGAGTAAACCAATTAGAACCAAAATTCACACATATCATTTCCTTGGTGCGGACTATCTCAACGACACCAAGATCCACTTCGGCGGACTATCTCACGCCGGATATAAACATGGATGGCGGACTATCTCACGCCTATCCAGGATGGACTATCTCACACCCTAACACATACGTGGTGCACCAACGGCTAACTCTTACTGTGGTCAGCAATACAGGGTTCTAACTGTTACTCCATTCATCACAGATTTTATATCATCATTTAAAATTTTCATTGCCACATGAATATATCACATATAGGTCACAATCCACATTAACAGAAAAACATTCACTCACAGGTATCAATATGTGCAAAACAATGATATAGATTCTAATTTCCCCTGTTTGCAAATCACAAATGAAGTCATGAACAGTATACATAGAGTACTAGAACAATGAAGGGTATGAATGCAACAAATACCACCATAATGCAAATCACCCACTCACAGTGTTATAGTAGATGCGGGATTCCCTCAACCGCCTCTCGGTTGGGGCGCGTCAAAATTACCTAACAAAAGCATCAAATCACATGAGCATTAAATAAATATAAACCTCAATTCACCCAATATGTGGACCAACCAATTGGCTACCACAACGGTCCCAAAACCCCAAAAATAAAAACAGCCTAACCAACCACACTGCCGTCGCCGCCGGCTGCCACCAGCGACCACTGCCGTCCCAAGATTTCAACGATCAAACTCACCATATGAAACACCTAGCTAATGGGGTTAATGCATATAAAAATAGGCTAAATCTAACAGTTAGATTTTTGTAGATCTAGGTTTTTAATTTCTGGCCAAATTTAAAAATAGGTTGTTTAACGTCGCCAGCCACATTTTCCGGCGATCCGATACCACCACTCGACTCTCTTACCCTCATAGACCCACATATCCAAAAACCATCAAAATCTAATGGCTAGATCTTCGCAGATCTAATTTTAAATTTTTGGCCAGATTACAACGCCCACTGCCAGTTGCCGCCGGCCATCGCAGCCGACATTTTCTGGCGATTCGAGGCAGCCATTTAATACCTCTAACCCCTTTGACTAACATACCCAAAAACCAACAAGATCCAACGGCTGGATCCTTCTAGATCTAGGTTCAAAGTTTCGGCCAACACACCCACATGCGAATACCCCTCCCTCTCTCACAAATCTGAACTAAAAATAAGCTAACGAAAATAAAAGGCTTACCTCGTTGTAGATCAGGGTTGATTTTGCGGTGATATTGCGGTTGGATTCAAGATCCAACGGCTAGATTTTGCAAACCGATTGAAAGAGAAAATGAGAGAGAGGGAGAGAGAGAGAGCGCTGAAACGAGAAGAAGAAGGAGAAAAGGAAGGAGCTGGAAACCCTAGGCCTTTTATATGGCCATTTGGGTTGGGTCTTCAAATTTGGGCCTTTTCAAATAAGGCCCAGAAGTTGGGCCTCACATTGAGAGTCTCCATGGGTTATATTTCATCCCATGTTTCATTCATGGAATGGCATTTGTGGGTTAGGAAGCTAGAATAAGAGTTTTTGGGTGTTTGGTGTTCATTTTTGGCATTTTTTCTTCATTCTCGGCCAAGTCGACTCGTTTAGGAGGTCAAGTCGACTTGGGTCGAGTCAACTCAATTTTGGGCGAGTCGACTCGGATTTGTCTCAAGTTGACTTGGCTGCGACTTGACTACACTACACATGTTTCGCTATTTTTGCCATAACTTTTGATGTAGAAGTTGGAATTGCAATATGTTTGAAGTTTCATAAAGTAGACTTTGAGAGTTTCGATTTGATATATAATATCACATATTTTGGTTATGATTTGATTTGATTAAGGCTTTTCTTAATCCAAATCAAGTAAGAGTGTTAAAGTAAATTATTTTTAAATGCTTCCTTTGATACCCCTCAATCCTCTAAAATGATAGGATGTGGTTGAAGACACCTATACGTATATACATGGGATTTATCAGATAAAAATATAATTGACTTGCATAAGGAAGTACAATAATAATCAATTGGGAGATTATTAAGAAATGTCATTGGTTTGTATGTCCATGGAGTCTCATGGGTGATGCATTGATAACACTATATGAATAATTGCCCTTAAATAAGAGAGTTGCCATAAATGGATGTGAATGAAATCATATGCATGATCATGATGTGGTGTGGCCTAGAATCCTAGTGGGTGATTTTAGGCATGTTGTTGTGAAGATGCTGGAAAGTGTATGCATATGTATGTATGTATATATATTGCCTTTGTGCACCTATTATTTTGCACAGAAGAAAGTAAGTGGATATCCCCAAGTCATGCTATAGCTAGAAAGGCGGTTCCTCCGCAATTAAAGAAATGTGAAAAAATACGGCTCATCCACAAGGAAGAAAGAAATGGGGATATCATACTAAGGCGGCTTGTCCGCATTTGTTTTTGTATGTGCATCATGGATTTTTTTATACTATAAGTTATGTTGATAAAGTGTGTTGCACCATGTCATCAAGTGTGTGAATGTTACTCATTGTAATTGTGCTTGCAGTTGTGTTGCATTGCACTGTGTTCTATATTGCAAGGCGGTGTATCCGCAAATGGCGGTGTGCCCGCTTAAGGCGATGTGTCCGCATTATTTTTGCATGTGCATTATATATTTTTTCACTTTAAGTTATGTGAAAAAAAGGCATTATGCCATGGTCTAAGTGGGTGAATGTTATCGTCCATGATGGTAAAGTGTGTGAATTTGATGATGCGGTGGTTAATCACCTCCTTTGCCTCTACCAGAGCACCTGCAATGGAGATGGGGACTTGCTCCCTCAGTTTATCTTCGACGATCAAGTCAAAACCCCGGACTAAGAATCTCAGAATTATTCCTCATGCTCAAGAAATCGAAAAAATGGAATCCCTTACCTCTCTTTGCCCCTTTTCTTTTATCCTCGCGCTAAGATAAGGATCCTGGATAGAGATCTTCGGGATCTCTATCCCGCTCTTCTCGAAATCTTGCGAATAAGGATTCCATAATCTCAATCGCCTTCATAGAGATTGGGATAGCCCTTATCTCCACGATCTTCGGTGGGATGGTTGATCCCCGAGAGCTCGAAAACTTCCTTGCCCATCATTAGGCCAATTGTCGTGGAAATATATATCTACCATGTGTCCCCCCTGGACTTAAGCGAGATAATGTAGGCGAGGTACCTCTGTAGCAGACACGTGGCGCTGCTGTCAATGGTTGCATGCTCAGGGCATTAGAGTAATTATGGATCTGTGGGTATTCCCCTTATCACTTGCCCCCTACTCCTTGAGCGCTTCGGCTCGAATGGCTTTAGGAGTGTCGAAGTCTCCGAAGCTCAACTCCCCATCATCCCGAGGATCTATGTCTCCAGGGCTCGAAGGGTTGAGGTGTCCCTTTTTTTTTTTTTTGCGCGTGTCTGGAGGGCACAGGTATTGATTTGCTCTGATGATCATATCTCTTCCCAAGGCGTTGTCCAAACCTTTTCGTCTCCTGAGCCATGCCAATTTTGGGTGGTTAATGCTCATCATTACTTACCCTTTGGCTTTCCACCCCTATGGTTTAAATAGGGGTTTCTCACTCTTTCACTCTTTCTTCCGACTCTCCTCAAGTTTTTTTCTATTGTTACGCTATCGAGTGTTCCTTTTCTCTCCGTATTTTCTTCATTCTCCTTCCCCAACCTCTCTGTAATGGTGATTACCGGTTCCGGTTGCTTTAACTCGGCAGGCGTGGAACTCGTTGAGTGGGAAAAATACCCTGCTGCCTCCATTCCTTGCCAATGGATGAGTAAAATGGAGTGTCAACAATTTCGAGAGAAGTACACGATCCCAGATGAGTGGGAGGTGGAGTTCAACACCCATCTCCGAGCGTGCCATCTCGTCGCCGGTCGACTCTGTATCTACAAGTGTGCCTTTGATCAGGGTTTTCGACTACCTCCTCAAAAGAGGGTCATGTCGCTTCTCCAATATCTTACTGTTGTCCCTGCCCAACTATCTCCCTTCGAGTGGAGATATCTAATGGGCTTCATCGTTATCTACCATACTGCCAAGGTGGAACCCACATGAGAGCTCTTCGATTACTTTTTCACCATTAACCGCTACCCCGGTGGTTGGATTTCAATCTCACCTCGAGTTGTGAAAGAAGGTTGCCTTCTTAGGGCTAAGGAGCGCCCTGATCCGGACATCTCCACTACCTCGCTTATGTTCTCTGGGGGGTCTAAGGATTCGAATGACTGGAAGGAGCGCTACGTCTTCGTCCGCCCTAAGGCGTCCAACTCTGCCCAAGAAGTTTGGTCGGTGTGCAACAGGTGGACTTTAGATACCAAACACAAACTCCCGAACGTTGAAACTATCAAAGAACCAACTACCCGGATCATGGGCCCTAGCCGGGACTGGAAAGAGAATTGGCTCCTCAACCCAATGCTTAGCCAAGTGGGCTTGGATGGTGATAACTGTGTGTGCTAACTCTCACCCTCTTTCCTCTTTGTTCTTCCATCCCCTTCGTTTTCTTCATCGATATTGATTTTCTTTATTTTTCTTCGTGCAGTTGAAAATCTTTGGGAGATAACTTACTCTCCTATTACCAAGGGGATGGTCTTGGACTTCCTTGAGAGCAAGGGTTCCTTCGGTCCCTCCGAAGGTAAGAAAACATCTGAGAAGGCTTCCAAACCTTCTCAAGGCTAAGGGCTCTCTGCACTGCCTGAGCAGGCTCCAAAGAATACTAAGGGTAAGAAGTCCTCAGCCTCTTCGCGGTCAAGAAAAACGGTGAAGGGAGACCCCCAAAACTTCCAGGAGGCTCCGAAGAACAACACTAAGGCGAGCCTGAAGGGCTCTTCCACAAGGTCCCTGACCCTAAAAAGTAAAGACCTGCTAGCCACAACAACTTATGCTCCTATGCCAAACCCCTCCAAAGGCGATACGGAGACCATCGCCCAGGCCCTTGAAGTGGCTCGCATGGAGGCACAGAGAAACCTACCTCCAGCAGGTACGGAATCCATTATAACGCCTCCCAGTATTCTCGTTCCTTCCGTCTTTAAACGAATATTAACGTCTCTGCCCCATAGAAGTGTCCATGAATGGTCGGGGAGGCCTCTTTGGAGGAGGCTTCCGCAATGTCCGCAAGGGAAATATTGGCACGCCGAAGGGTAGATGCCAATCTTTTCGTCCCTACAATCCCTGCAGCTCTGACCCCCAAAGCATCCGAGGCCCCCGCCCAGACCTTGGCCCTTTCCAACATCCCACCGACCGCGGGCAAGCCCAATTACTATGCCGAAATTCTAAAGGTAGGATCATATTAACTTATCTCTTTGAGCTCTTTTATGCCGATAGGCCCTGATCCTCACGTTGCTCCTTGTTTCTCAGAATCTTACGAACCTCCAAGATTCAGTTTCTCAGCGAGAGTCCGATCTTTATGCATGGATTGCTTCCCTAGATTTCGAGGTCGAGAACCTTCGAGAGCTTGAATCCCTTTCTTCAAAACTAGCAAATCTTGAGCATAGCGTGCACATTCTTACCAAGTCGGTCGAACTGGTGTAAAAAGAGGAAAAACTCACCAACAAGGCCGAAGCTCAAGCTCATGATGATCTGGAATTGGCTTAGAGAAATATGCTAGAAGCTCACCAAGCTAATTCCAGGCTCGAAGAGGAACTAGATGCTGCGAAGGGTGCGAACGACCTGCTCTGAGAAAAAATCAAAAAACTCACCTCAGAGCTAAAAAAAGCCAAGAAGGGGTAGGTCGAGGCGTTGGAGTCCTACTCTCGGTGCAAGGAAGATCTTCGCACTTCTCACGCCTAGCTTCAATCAGCCCTTAAGGATGCCCGCGTGGCTTTTCAAAATGGTCGCGAGGATTTCTGAGGCTCTGAAGCTTATGCCATGGAATTGGAAGGTGTCCTTCGGGGCGGGTTCAAGCATATGAAGAAACTTAACAAGGAGCGCTTCTCGAACCTGGACGTGGACTCCATCCCCTTCGACATTACCGCCACCTTATCCTCCTTAGAGTAGATATCTTTGTTCTCAAACTTGTTGCTATATAAACTCGTTTGCTATAATAAAATTTTAGCCTTCTTTTTCCTGACTTTTGGAAATTTTCTTTAAATGTTACCTTGCAACTTTAATTTCCCGTACTTAACATTGAGGACCATAAACCCCTTAGTTTATTTGCTCACTTGCTCTTGCCAAGGGTTGGGCCCCCCGAGGATCACATCTGATCTCTCTGTTTTAGGCCGAGGACTGTAAACCCCTTAGGGATCAGGTCTGATCCTTCCGTTCTTTGCAGATCATATCCGATCCTTTTTCCTTTTGTCGAGGGTTCGGGCCCTCTGCAGATCATATCTGATCTTTTTACTTTTGTCGAGGGTTCGAACCCCCCCCCCCCCCCCCGCGGATCATATCTGATCCTTTTATTTTTGTCGAGGGTTCGAACCCCCCGAAATCATATCTGATCTTTTTACTTTTGTCGAGGGTTCGGACCCCCCATGGCGGATCATATCTGAACCTTTTATTTTTGTTGAGGGTTTGGACTCCCCCGTGGATCATATCTAATCCTTTTATTTTTGTCGAGGGTTCGAGCCCCCCCGCGAATCATATATGATCCTGTCATTCTTAGACTAGGGCTCAGGGCCCCCCTTAAAGTTAGACTTATTTTTAATCGGGGGTGCTCTCCTAAGTCTTTAGAGACGAAAAGCCTTCACTGATAGGAGAGAAATA
The DNA here is from genome assembly GCA_036245055.1 of Diospyros kaki. Taxonomy (NCBI): domain Eukaryota; kingdom Viridiplantae; phylum Streptophyta; class Magnoliopsida; order Ericales; family Ebenaceae; genus Diospyros; species Diospyros kaki. The sequence goes on from BSEG01000016.1 coordinate 42,839,608, forward strand.
GAATATGTTTATTTCGAAATAACATATGGAGATCATAATAAAGAAAACATTACTGGTAGAATTTCCTTAAATTTTGCACATTCCAAGCATTTTTGATTGGTGTACCCTCGGGGGTCTGGAGTTCGTAAGCCCCCGGGCTGAGAACTTCCGTTACCTTGAATAGACCTTCCCAATTCGGTGTCAGCTTATTTGCTTCTCGGGCCCCCCGAACATCTACTCGTCGCAATACCCAATCTCTAGGAAGAAAATTTTATGCCCTTACTCTTCGATTGTAGTATCTTTCTATACATTGATTGTAGGCAGCTTGCCTAATCTTTACTTGATCACGGAGTTCATCCAGGAGATCTAAGTTATCCCCTAGATTCTGCTCATTGGATTATGGGTTAAAGAGCTCCACCCTAGCGTAGGTACTCCTATTTCAACGAGGATTAATGCTTCCGAACTGTAACATAAGCTGAAAGGGGTTTCTCCCGTGGATACCTTCATCGTGGTCCAGTAAGACCATAGGATTTTTGGCAGTTCTTTCACTCAGTTGTCGTCTGCCTTGTCCACTCGTGCTTTTAAACCATGCAACAAAGTTTTGTTGGCGAGTTCAATTTGTCTGTTAGCCTGTGGATGGGCCACCGAAGTGAACTGTTGCCTTATTCCCAACTTCTGGCACCATTCTTGGATAGATCGGTCAGTAAACTGGGTGCCGTTATCAGATATTAGTACTCGAGGAATCCCAAAGCGACAGACCACATTCTTCCACAGAAATTGTTTCACCCGCCAAGCAGTAATGGAAGCCACTGCTTCAACTTCGACCCATTTTGTGAAATAATCAATGGCAGCCACGATATACTTAACCTACCTCGCAGCTGGGGGAAAAGGTCCCAAGATATCAATACCCCATTGAGCAAAGAGGCAGGGTGTAGCCAGATGAGCCAGGGTGACCACCGGCACATGAACCAAGTTGGAGGTTCGTTGGCACCTATCGCAGGTCTTAACCAGCTGCTCTGAGTCCCTTACCATCATTGGCCAATAGTACCCCTGCCGAAGAGCCTTTTGGCTAAGGGTTCGAGCTCTGACATAACTTCTGCATATGCCTTCATGAATTTCCCTCAAGATGTAGTCTACTTCATGGGGCCTGATGCACTTGAGCAGCTGTAATACCCCATGTTCGTATAACGATGCCACGTAATTTCGATGAGTTTAGAATACCGAAAAATTAATTTTATAGCAATTTCAGGTACCGAATCAACTGCAGGGATGGCCTCGGAGTGAAATTATCTAAGGAAAATTATATAGTCTCGACGAGCGTATTGAGTTGGGATTTATGGTATTGAAAGAAATCGGATCAGTAATAGTTTTCGGTACAGCTAAAATATAGCTGTTAATTAGGCTGTAAAACCGAATCATTGTAAGAGACTCCCGAAAAATCAACGGAACCCTAGGGGGCTCCGGTTTTGCATGAGAATCAACCCTTCAATGGTTTTGGGATGAGCCGACAGCCCAGAGAGGGTACAAGGGCAGAGTCGTCTTTATTAAGTAAACTTGGGTTATTAATTTTGCGTTTTTAGTATTGAAATGCAATTTAATTCAACGTTCGAGGGTATAATTGAAATTACAGAATTGCCCAGGTGATATTATTATAAAATTGAGGATTTAATATGTATTTTTTTAATTAATATAAAATATATAAATATATATATATAAACGTGGCTGTGTGCACGTGGTGGCTGAGCCAACTTGGTGGCCAAGTTACAGAGAAATGGCAGCAAAGATAAGAAAGAGATCGTGCTTTAATGGCCGAGATTTTTGGGCTGCAAATGGCAGCAGGATTTGAGGAAAAAAGTTGCAACGGGATTTAAGGAGATGTGTAGCAAAATTTAAGGGATAATGTACAATATAGATATATATACACGCAATGGCTGCCTATAAATTGGCAGCCATCTTGGCCAATTGAGAAGCAGCGAGGGAGGGAGATCAGATTGGGAGTTGGGGCCGAGAGCATCAAAGTAAATGGGGGAGAGAGAGAGAGAGAGTTGGAAGGAAGATGGGCCGCAGCAATGAGCTGGGCGACGCGTGCTCCAGCTACTGTGCAGCAAAAAGGGGTGATCGGACAGCTCGCGAAGGAGCTTCCAGCAAGACACAGCGGCGACCTTCGAGCTCGGAGAAGCGGTTGGGAGAAGCTGGCACGGCCATGGCAGCCATGGCCGCAACCAACTGCAACAGGGCCGCGACCAATGGCGACCACGAGCTGCTCCAACGGTGGCAGGACGATGCTGGGTGGTGCGTGTGTGCGTGCCGGGGAGGCCGAGGCAGCCAACGGAGGGCCGGGTGGAGGCCGGCAAAGGGCAAGGTGGCGGCGGCCGCAGACGCTGGGCGCGGGAAGTTGCAGGCCGCACGCAAGAAGAAAGAAGAAGGAGAAGAAGAAGAAGAAGAAGAAGAAGAAGGGAAGAAAGAAGAAAAGAGAAGAAAAAGAAGAAAGAAGGAAAAGAAGGAAGAAGAAGAAAAAGTTGTAGGCTGGTTCGCACGCGGGAATGAGGAAGAAACAGAGGAAGAGGAAGAATGAGGGAGAAAGAATAAAAGAAAAAGAAAAAAAGAAAAGAAAAGAAAGAAAAGAAAATAGGAAAAATGATGGAAAAAATTCTAGAAAAATTCTAAAATATAGGAAACTATATTTCGGTGATATTCTGGAGATTTTGGTGAGAAAAACGTCTCGGGTACGCTTTTCGAGAATATGTCACGCATACCGAAGAAACCGGGGATGCTAAGTCAAGGTGAGTAAAGTTCTTTAGAAAATTTCATAAATTCCAAAATATTATTTTATGAATTGTCGTAGTGAAATATTTGAGAAAATATTTCTAGAAATATTTAATTTGGAATTATTGAGGAAAAATAGGAAGAAATAGAGAGAAAATTATAGAAAATGTCAGAAATTTTGAAAAAAATAGGTTTTAATGTTTATTTAAATAATTATGGTGATTAGGATGCTTTAAGGTTGAATTTGAAGAGACTCGTGCAATTTTGAGGTTGGCACGCAAATCAAGGTGAGACGCAGATATTGAGGTAGCTCGATAAGCTTGAGAAGGTAAGTGGTACTCCCTCGAAAATGTTTTCATCATATTGATATGCCCTGAAATGTATTTATCACGTAGAATGCATACATGATTATGAAATGCATGAATACACGTTGATATCATTGATCACACGCATATGAGGCCGTAGGGAGTACGAACTGGCACCGCTGCCTTACCAAGGGTGCACCCATACACCCCGGCTTCGAAAGAGGTAGCCGCTAAAATGTTAGGTAGCATGAGGGGTGCAGTTGACACCTACGATGAAAGACATTGCATACACACATGACATAGCATTGTGTACCCTTACTTAGATGATTCATCATCTAACTTGGGCTTTGCCCCTGAAATATTCAAACGTTCCAGGTGGAGATTATAGCAGATACAAGGATAAATGAGGCATGAAATGGCACTTAGCAGAGTGCATGAAGAATGAAATGTATGTTATGTAGCCCATGTATTTAAGTTCTGCTACTTTAAATGTTTTGAGAAAAGTTGATGTATATCCTTGTGGTTAATGAAGATATAAGAATTGATTTATGATCAATGTTAAGATATCAGGTTTCGATCTTTGCTTCTGCATTTGATGTGTATAGTGATTCTCTTTCGAGATTAATAGATGGGAATTCTGGGACGATTTTGAGGAATGATGTGGTTTAGCTTTAGTGTATAAAAGAAAAAAATTTATTGTCCCGGAATTGTCCCAAGTTTATAACGCGCCCGAGAAAGCGGGGCGTTACAGCAGTGGCTGCGAGAATGATCTTCGATAAAGCTCTCCATTAACCAATACAAAGCTTCGGGCCTTCCTTCTAACTTCTCGAGCTTTCGAATCATCCTAAGGGAGCTTCTCCTCTCTTAAGTATAACAATAGAAGATCCATCCAACTAGGCTCGTCATCTACACATAGCTAATCCTTGACTTCTTCAATACTCTTCTATGGCAAAGACTCAATCCAAATTTCTAGAGAGCTCGTTGGAAAAGAGGAAGAGGCAATTCGAGACAATAGATCCGCCTCTGTATTCATGGCTCGAGGGACATACTCTACCTTTACATATTGGAACCGTGCGATTAAGTCTCTGGCCAAGGCTAGATACCTAGCTATGTGGGTCTCCCGAGCCTCATATTCCCCATTTACTTGCTGCACCACTAAGTTAGAGTCCGAACTCACCTCGACTCGACGAGCTCCCAACTGTTCAGCTAATCTCAAACCTGCCAACAGGGCCTCATATTCTGCCTCATTGTTAGATGCTTGGAACTTAAAATGCAAAGCATAAGGCCGTGCCTACCCATCGGGACTTTTAATCATCAAGCTTGCTCTACCGCCTCCCGAGGTTGAGCTCCTATCTACAGCCAATATCTAGGGCTTGTGATCCTCCTTCGAAGCTTCTAAGGACCCTATCCCTTCTGCAATGAAGTCTGCCAACACCTAAGCCTTGATAGCCGGCCGGGGCTTATACTCAATATCAAAAGTTGTAAGCTCCATTGCCCATTTCAACATCCTTCCTGAGAGCTCAGGTTTGCTAAGAACTTGCCTCAAAGGTTGGTTAGTAAGCACAACAATTGTATGAGCTTGAAAATAGGGCCGAAGCTTTCTTGCTGATACTATCAAGGCAAAAGCTAACTTCTCCATGGGAGGGTACCGAACCTCCGCCCCTGTCAACCACTTACTAGTGTAGTAAACGGGCCTCTGTCTCTTATCTTCTTCACAAACCAACGCCAAACTCACGGCCTCCTCCGCTATCGCCAAATAGATATACAACGGTTTTCCTAGCTGCAGCTTCGTGAGAATCGGAGGTGTGGCCAGGTGCTCCTTCAGTTTGTCAAAAGCTTCTTGACATTCGGCATTCCATACGAAATTCTTCGCTTTTGACAAGACCTTATAGAAGGGAAGGCCCTTTTCTGCCAAGCCAAAGAGGAATCTCCCCAAGGCTGTCATTCTCCCTGTAAGGCTTTGTACTTCCTTGACATTGCTTGGGGCCGGCATGTCCGTAGTGGCTTTAACCTTTTCTCGGTTTACTTCAATCCCTCGATGGTGCACTATGTAACCCAAGAACTTCCCTATAGAGATGCTAAAAGCACATTTGAGAGGATTAAGTTTTACATGAAACTTACGAAGGGTTTTGAAGCACTTTTCCAAATCTTCTGGATGATGCTCGGCAGCAAGACTTTTCACCAGCATATCATCTACATAGGCTTCCATATTCCGCCCCAGCTAATGTTGAAAAAGCTTATTCACCAAGCGCTGGTAAGTGGCTCCTGCATTCTTCAAACCGAAGGGCATCACTATGTAACAGTAGGTTGCCTTATTGGTGATGAATGTCGTCTTTTCTTGATCCTCCGGTGCAATGGAATCTGGTGATACCCCTGAAAGGCATCTAGGAAACTCATAAGTAAACATCCGGCAGTTCCATCAACTAAGGCATCAATTCACGGGAAAGGATAGCTATCCTTCAAGCAGGCTTTGTTAAGATCGGTAAAATCAATGCACAGTCTCCACTTGCTCTCTCCTTTAGACACTAACACGACATTCGCCAACCATTCTAGATAATCGACTTCCCAGATATATTGTGCCTTCTCTAACTTTGCAACTTCAGCTTCAATTGCCCAAACTCTGTCAGGGGCGAAGCTCCGCTTCTTTTGCTTAACAGGTTGAAAGTTCGGTCGTATTCCTAACTTGTGCGTCATAACTTCTGGATCCACTCCAGGTGTCACCGTAACCCAAGGTTACATCAGTAGGTCCCACTCCGTAGGCTGGCTATGCCCTAACAACATGGGGATAAAATGACGTGGGTGCCCTAGGTGGGGTCCAGGCTTTGCCGCCTTCGGCCATCGAGAACTCTAGGTCTAGAACTCATTTGCAGCGGAAGGACACTCGAATCTCGAATCTGACCTGTGCCTTATGAGCAGATAAATTGCAATTAGGGTATAACATAATTTGCTCACACAAAGTACCTATTAAAAGTAATAAGTCCAATTGGGAAATACAAGCAGCGTTCAACACAACCACAAAATAATTACATGACAGACACAAGTTACTAGGTTGCATTCCCATCATGGGTTGCCATTCTCATCATTCTTCGGCATACACCGCCTTCCCTTTACCGAACCTCGAACTATCTGTGTGGTTAGTGGGAATGAAAGGGGTGAGTCCTAAGACTCAGTAAAGGTAATATACAATGCAGTAAATTATTCAGCATGACATCATAAATAAATATGAAGTGCAACATGCATGCAAACCTGTCCACCGCACCTATCTTAGGCTCTAGGTGGCCCCTAGTGGTTCCATCTATGACCCCGTCCTAGGACTCCCACGGTCAACAATCTACTACCCCATGTCTAGTCACTTCTACAATATCTTATCAAGTCATGACAAAAGAAATTTACACTCAGAGCATATTAAACCCTTACCTCGAGATACGTGCCGCCTGATAACTCGTATAGTTGACGCACTCAATTTCCTTAAACAAATATTTTCAAAGCAAGGTCAACCCATAATTAAACTTATTAACTATTGAATCCACAAAGTTATTAACTAATTAACTAACTTAAACATTATTCCTAATTAAATTAACTAATTACTAATTAACTTAACTAACCAATTAAATTAACTAATTAGAATAGACTTTAGCTTAATCAAATACACCACCTTACTAATCAATTCATCAATTGACTAACAATAGAATAACTTTAAAATTGAGCATACCTTACTGCTCTGCTTCTCCTCAAATTGACGTTCACTTCCCTTGCCTTCAATTGCCCTCCAGACTCTCTATTTATACCATTCTTCACTGAGAATTTTCATCATTTCATGACATAATTGGGTAATCCACTATTTGGACAATATTATTGATATTCTTCCCAAGTTCCTAAGGCAATTGCATCAAAATATGGGGTGATTTTGGGCTGTGGCGGACAAAATTAGAAGGCAAAGCAGCAGCCAGAGTGGGCTACCACTTGGCGCGGCTAGGAAGGCCGCGCTGCAGCGTGGCCGCGCGCATGGCGCGCACGCGGCCTCCCGCATGACGTGCTCGCTGGGCGCCTCTTGGCACCCGAAACAACGCCATTTGGCACCTGGCTGGGAATAAAAATTCCCAGCCTTCCTTTTACGCAAGCAGGGGTTCGATCCCCCGCCCCCCTCGAGCACAGCAACCACTAGACCAGCTGCTCCCTTGCTTCATAATACCATCCATTTTATTTTTAAGATGACTTTTGCTCCAATTTTCAATATTTCCATAATTACTTCCAAATGAAATAATTAATTCCTTAATTTTTAATTTCCTCAAAACACCATAAATAAATATTTTCTCCAAAATTTTTAAATACTCCTCAATCAACTATTATTTATTTTTCAAGATTTACAAAAAACTCGGGACGTTACACAAGGTACCTCTGTAACAGACACGTGGTGCTGGTGTTAATGGTTGCATGCTCAGGGCATTAGAGTAATTATGGATCCGTCAGTATTCCTCTCATTAGAATTGTTGTAAGAAAAGAAAACACGATATATATATAGACACATTGAATCATGGTTAATGAGAAGGCATGATTTGTGTGTCATCTATGTTTTTGAGATTGGCAAGTGTCCATATGTGACATGATAGGCATGATGTTGAGGGAAAGTCTGATCATATCCAGTTTTCATTGCTTTTAGACACTTGTCGAGTCTTATGGCTCACTTAAAAAAAAAATGTGTTTTGAGGAAATGTAATGAATTATAATTTCTTGGAAGATGATGTTGTCAAGCGTAAAAGGCATGGATTCAAGTGAGGTAGTTATCGGGATTGTCATTTTTCTTGGCTCTGAATTGTTCATGCCTTTATATATTATCCTATTGATATCTGTCTTTACTATATATACTTGCTGACCCTTGTGACTCACCTTTACTTCCATGTCATTCCAAGTAAGTAGAAGAAAAATATTTGGGACGAGTTCTAGTTAGATGTGTACAGAGATATCCCACCCTCAAAGATCCATGGTGTAGTTTTAAGGGTATGAGTAAAGGGCCTCATGATGTATCTAAAGTTAGTGCCCCTATATATTTTAAAATGTATGGATTGTAAACCCAAACTTATATGTAAGGGATGATGTGTAGTATTTTCTTTATGGCTCATATTGTTAGTGAGCAAATATAGAAATGAAAAGAAATTTCTTTGTGAATTTTGAGTGGTATTTGTATCTATATCTGTATCCATTTTGAACGGACTTTCTCTCAGACTTCCTATGCTGGTACGTAATCCGAGAGCTGGCCTTGACACGTATCGTATCTGTTTTCCTTTTTTGTTTCAGTGTAACCTAGAATAGATGTGAGCATTTGATCGATTTGAAAATTTTAACATTGAATGATTTGAAATTGTATAAAAAAATCGAACCAAATTGATTGAACAAACCAAAAAACTGAACAAATTATATATCGAAAAAACTAAACAAGCATGAAAAAAATTAAACAGGTTGAAAAAACTAAAAAAAAAATAACAAAAAACTTGAAAATGTAAAAAAAAAAAAAGAAAAAACAAAAAAAAAAACAAATTGAATAAACCTAAAAAAACCCCAAAAACTTAAAACAATCGAACAAATAAAAAAAAACCCAAAAAATTAAAAAATTAAAACTTTTGATCATTTCAATTATTTTCAATTTTTGTATTTCAAAGTTCGAATCGGACAAAAAAACAATTGAAATTGTCAATTTTGATAATCTAACTGAATCGATTATTAACTAAAACCAAATTGAGCTAGTTATTTCAATCTATTCGATTAGGTTATTTATATTAAATCAAACTTTTGTATACCCTTACCCACTATCATGTTTTGTATAGAAAAACATGTCGCGCAAATAGCGTCCAATGAACAACATATTCATTGAAGGTCAACTGCTCGATTAATATTATCGATAGTTTATGTTGAGCAAATACAACGTGCAAGCTTCGAGATTCAGTGGATTATCTACTAATTCTTATGTCACTTGTCAATTTATGAAGTAGCATGGTTTTGGGGTGAATAAGCACTTATTAGCCTTCCAATAAACATATAAAAGTGATATTAGAAGATCGAGAAAATAGTTGGAAATTGTTAAATTTTTTGCAGAATTCCTTGCTTGAGCTCAATGACTTCTTATTTCTTGTTCTTCTTATCCTTTTTCTCTCAATTTACTCAAGGAGTTGAGCTAAGTTTGAAACCAAAGAGAGCAACAAGCCAACATATTCATTGTGGTTCCAAGTTAGCATAAAATAAAGCAATAAGGAGTTTTGAAAATTTGTTTGGTATGGACCAACTAAACCCTTCATGCCCGAGAAGGAAAGAAATTAGCTTGTGAAGGTTCTTCTTCAATATTTAAAAATATTTAAAGAGGTATTTTATTGAATTGTTCACTTTTACATTTAATGAATATTGCACATTGATTAAATACCAAACTTCATATAGTTTTGTGTTTAATTCCACTGCATACATGAGATGCAAAAGCCTTTAAAAGCCCACACAATCATATGAAATCCCAAACAGAGTTATTTTTAAAAATATAGAGTGATGAATGAAATTTAAACAAATCTCAATAATCGTATGAGAAATTCACAAAAATATATATACAGCAACTTATAAAATTTTGTCTTATTAAGCAAAATTCATAAGAATATATTTTCATCAATTTATTTATATGAATAATACTATTGCTTATTTTGTTGTACAATAAAAAATTAGAATGACTTGACCAATACAATATATTTTTTAAAATTATAAAACACTTTAAATCCCACCATTAATTTTTGTATGTTGTTTTCAAATCTAAAATTAATTTTTAATTTTATCAATTGAGGTATTCAATTTTTAGTTCAATTTCAATTATAAACTACGTGTGATATAGTTAAATCCCACCATTATTTAAATGATGTGAAAGCTGATGTGGCAGTTTTAGAATGACATGATTGTCATGTTACCCCACCATTCCTCTTTTTTCTTTGTCTTTCATTTATGGGCCGTCAAAACATCATTGTGAAAAAAGCAACAGTATTTCCCCAAACCCTACAACATCATCACTACTATATTTTCTTTTTTGTTTCTCATATTTTTTCTCATCTTTTGGGTATCGACGGACAGGACTAGTTCAAAGGGTTGGGCCCTAGGCCATTATTAATTTAGGACCCCAACCTCTTTAAAAAATAAAAAATTTATTAATTTATTTTAATAATAAGATTAAAATAATTATTTATTAAACTCAAGATGTTGAGAGCCCTAAGCACATATCTCACTAACCTATCCCTTGAGTCAGCTTTGTCGACGTGCCACTTTCGAAAACACGATAGGTGCCTTCTCCACCAATAGGGTTCTAAAATTGTCGACGCTAGTGGGGTTCAAACCAACTGACTCCACCTCTTGTATAAATTCCACCAAATTAATTTCACTAATAAATTAAAGCCCATGTTAGCTACTAGTAGTATTTCTCCACTTGTCTCCTTAATAGCACATAATAATTAAATTTATATTGTCAACATTATCTACTATTAATTTTCTTTTTCGTCATATTTTTTCTTATTCGACCAACCACCAATTGGGTTGTTAGCCTAACTTTTTATCGATTAGTTTTACCCAATTAAAATGAACTAAGAAAAAAAGGAAAACGAAATTGATATATAATAAGAGAAGAAAATAAAATCCATCAATATCCGAAACAAACATCTCAATATTTATTTTTTTCCTAATTTTGAAATTAAAAAGCAAAACCCTTCTTACAAAACAATCATTAAGAAAAATATTTTTGTCATTTTTTGAACCTATTTAAATTTTACAGCACAAGTTATCAGTTTAATAGGATTGAATTATATTAATTAGCAATCATTAAAATAATTATTCTTTTTATAAAAGTTAGTAATTAATTACATTAATTTAGAACTTATTAAAATCTATATTCCATACATTAATCAAGGGTTAAAAATAAAAAAGAAATGAACGCTAAATATATTTATTACATATTATTTTTAATATTTAAATTCTTTTAATAATAATTGGTAATAAACACTTAAAAAATAACTATATTATCACAAATCAACGAGATTTAAACACTAAAATAATGTTCAATAAAGTGCAATAAACGTCATTTCTTTTTAGATAATAAGTATTATTATATTTTAGTTTTGATTTAATAACACTTTTATCTATCAATGATAAATCCGTCGTCTTTTATAACATCTTAGTGACAGAAAAATGTGTGTTGTTTTCAACACATTATTTGAAAATGTGTACTAATTATATCTTAATTATCGGGGGTTAGTATGCTCAAAAACTAAAAAAGTAACTGTATTGTGTATGTGTAAATAAGAAAATAATTATATCTTATTTTATTGTGATTTAAAGATTATAGATTAAAGTTACAAAATAACTTTAATTTTTAGGTGATTGTGATTTTCTTAAGATAACGTTTATTAAAATGAGTAAGATTGGAGAGTATTAAGATAAAGTTTGAATGCTTTCTGGACCAATATATGAAATGATCAAAATAAGACTGAAAAATATTTTAAGGTTTATATCAGATTGTTTGCTACATTTTTTAGAATCTATTGAGAATTGTACTTTATCTTTATATATGTTTGTTAAATGCATATCATAAGCACCGAAATAAGGGTTTTTTTTTTTTTTACCAAAATATCCCTATTACTAAATTTATTCAAAATTATATATTAACATCAACAACAAATTTATGATTAAAATAGTATTTTTCGGATTAATGTGAATTGTCAAAAAAATAAAATAAAAATAATTTTTTATTTTCTAAACCCGTGTTCAAAAATAAATTTAAAAAAGAGTTAAAAAGTATAAATAATTATTGGTGTCATTCCACTTAGAAAATTAAAAATGGCCAAAACATAAAATAATAAAATATAAAATAAAAGAATAGACCAACGAAAGGAAGATCGAAGAAGAAGAAGAATGAAGGAAGATCGCAAGAAGATTGATGAAGCTAAGTGGATCGAAGGAAGATCGAAGAAATACAAGTGGACGCATGAACAGGAAGCCAAGAAAGAAGACCAGCAATCATCGAACAGTGAAACGAAGGGCAAAGGGAGACAAATGGTGGCTAGACAGTTTGATGGCAAGGAAAAAGATGAAAGGTGAGGAAGAATGGTGGCCAGACGGACAATGGGAGGAAGAAAATGAATAATAATAGTTAAGAAAGATGATGAACATTAAGAAAATAATAGGATGAGTACTTTTATACAAAGGTATAGGGATATTTTAGGATTATTTGTAAAATATTAAATAAATTTATTTTGAGAGGCCAGATAAATTTATCTAAAAAAAAGTTTGATAAGAGATCATGTAAGAGTTTTTTTTGAGAAAATCAGATAAATTTAATAAACACGTTAAAAATTACAAACATTGGGCATCAAAACTTCATTGTAAGAAATGCAAAAGGTTTTATCTTAAATCTCACATCGTCATCACCACTATCTTTTCTTTTTTCTTTCTCATATTTTCCCTCGTCTTTTGGGTATTGACACGCCACTTTCAAAAACACAATAGGTTATAGGCAAAAAGTTCCTAAACCTTCTCTACTAATGGGGTTCTAAAATTATCGACACTAGTGGAGTTCAAACCAACGATCCACCTCATGTAAATTCCACCAAATTGGTTTCACCAATAAATTAAAGCCTATGTCATCTATTAATAGTATTTCTTCATTTATTTCCTAAATAGTGCATAATAATCAAATTTAAATTGTCGATGTTATCTACTATTAATTTTCTTTGTCGTCATATTTTTCCTTATTCGACCAACCACCAATTGATTTGTTAGCCTAACTTTTTATCGATTAATTTTACCCAATCAAAATGAACCAAGAAAACAAGGAAAACAAAATTGATATATAATAAGAGAAAAAAGAAATCCATCAATAACCAAACAAACAGCTAAATATATATATTTTCTTAATTTTGAAATTAAAAAACAAAACCCTTCTTACAAAGCAATCATTAAGAAAATATTTTTTTCATTTTTGGAACCTATTTAAATTTTAATAGGATTATATTATATTAATTAGCAATCATTATAATAATTATTCTTTTTATAAAAGTTAGTAATTAATTGCATTTATTGAGGACTTATTAAAATCTATATTCCATACATTAATCAAGGGTTAAAAATAAAAAAAATAAAAAAGAAAGGGAACAATGCACATTATATTTTTAGATAAAATATATTTATTGCATATTTTTTAATTTTTAAATACTTTTCATAATTGGTAATAAACATTTAAGAAACAAATATATCATCACAAATCAACGATATTTAGATACTAAAATAATGTAAAGTGTAGTAGACATCATTTTTTTTTAGACAAAAAATATTTATTATATTTTTTATCAATAAATGATAAATCCATTGCGTTCTACAACATCTTAGAGTCCAAAAAATGTGTGTTGTTTTAAACACATATTATTTGAAAATGTGTATTAATTATATCTTAATTATTGGGGTTAACATGCTAAAAAAACTAAAAAAATAATTGTATTATATATGTGTAAATAAAAAAAATAATTATATCTTATTTTATTGTGACTTAAAGATTATAGATTAAAGTTATTAAATAACTTCTCGGGTGATTGTGATTTTCTTAAGGTAGCGTTTGTTAAAATAAGCAAGATAAGGAAGTATCAAGATAAGGTTGTAATGCTTTCTAGATCAAGATATAAAATGATCAAGATAAAATTGAAAAACATTCAAAGATTACAATCAAATTTTTAATTAAAATTTTTGAAATATATTGAGAATTGTACGTTTTCTTTATATATGTTTGTTAAATATATATAACAAGTATTAAGATAAGGATTTTTTTTTTATCAAAATATCTCTATTACTAAATTTATTCAAAACTGTATGTTAATATCAACAACAAATTTATTATTAAAATTGTATTTTTTGATTAATGTTAATTGTCAAAAAAATAAAAAATAATATTTATTTTTTAAATCCATGTTTAAAAATAGATTTAAAAAGAGTTAAAAAGTATAGATAATTATTGGTGTAATTCCACTTAGAAAATAAAAAAATATAAAATAAATAAAAGACCAATGAAAGAAAGATGGAAGAAAAAGAAAAAGAAAAAAAAAAAGAAGATCGATGAAGTTAAAGAGATCGAAGGAAGATCAAAGAAATACCAGTGGATGGATGAATAGGAAGTCGAGGGGAAGACCGACGATCGCTGGATGTTGAAACGAAGGACAAAAGGAGACCAATGTCAATAAAGAAGATGAAAGACTAGGAAGATCAGTGGGCGGACAGACATTGGGAGAAGATGAACAATAACAGTCAAGGAAGATAATAGACAATGAAAAGAATTGGGCAAGTGTTTTTATACAAAGATATATGAATAATTTAAACTTATCTATAAAATATCAGGTAAAATTATCTCGAGGCCGACGCAACAACCATGTGTCCAATTCAGTATTTCGAGCAGCACTCTCGCCGTCTTATCGAACCCGACCTCCGTAAGGGACTCATAGCTCTCTATCTGTTTTTTTTTTTAATCTTTGCAGATATGTGTTTTTGAGGGATGAGCTGGTGATGGTTGCGTGTTTTTAATTTTTTGTCAATTGGATGCAGCAATCCAAGGGAGGCTTCAAATGGTAATGGAGGTCCGCGACAGTCTGGAGATTACTCACACAGGGGAGTACTTGAATTTCCTGAAATGTTACTTCCGGGCGTTCTCTGCGATCTTGTATCAGATAACGAAGCCACAATTCGTTGACAACCCGGAGCACAAGCTCCGGAACATTGTTGTGGAGATACTCAATCGCCTGCCCCACAGCGAGGTGCTTCGGCCCTTTGTTCAGGAGCTCCTCAAGGTCGCAATGCACGTGCTCACCACTGATAATGAGGAAAATGGCTTGATTTGCATCCGTATAATATTCGACCTCCTTAGGAACTTCAGGCCCACCTTGGAAAACGAAGTTCAGCCCTTCCTTGATTTCGTCTGTAAAATCTACCAGAACTTTAGATTGACCGTCAGCCATTTCTTCGAGAATGGAGGTGCGGCCGCAGCCGCAGCCGCAGCTTCCGCATCGTCATCTGGGTCGTTGGTGTCTGCATCTACGCCTTTATCATCCACATTTGGTTCAATGGGCGGAGAAGATTCTAAGCTGATGGACGTCTCAGAGCAAGTTGTTCCTCCTACTGGATATGCTGGGGCTGGGCAGCTTAATCCTAGTACACGGTCCTTCAAGATTGTGACAGAGACTCCATTAGTGGTCATGTTTCTGTTTCAGTTGTATAGCAGGCTTGTTCAGACTAACATTCCTCAGTTGCTGCCTTTGATGGTTACGGCTATATCTGTTCCGGGTCCGGAAAAGGTTCCGCCTCATTTAAAAAGTCATTTCATTGAGCTAAAGGGTGCACAAGTTAAGGTTAGATTCGCCCTTCGTTCTAACTTTTCCCATACTATTACATGGATGGCACCAAAACGTTATCTATACGTTCGACTTCTACTTAGTCTAACACAACTAATCTGTGAATTATTCTCAGTTAGTGCGCTTCGGCAACTGATGGTCTTTCAGCTTACTTATGTATGCTACTTCCACTAATGTTGTATTGAACTTATGGAGGTGACTCCGTTTTAACTGAAAACCAGTTGATTTAATTTGATGGGAACTATATTTTGTAGCATATTTCACCTGCGTGTTAAATGAAAGTTAAGGAGGTGAGCATAAGTTCCTAAAAGCCCATGGGAAATAACAAAAAAAATCTTTGGAGTCTCATTTTTGTCGTTTATTTGTAGATTCTTTGTGTGTTTTTTTCCTGCTCTGTAGCAATTGAATGAATACGAGAAACATATTATTGTAAAAAAGAACTTTTATGTATCAAGCCTTAATGGATCGATTACATGAATTCTAGCTCATTGATAAGAGTGTCTCACTAAATTTTTCTCAGTATTCCTCAACCGTTTTGGCTAAAGACATGTGTCATTCCATCAATTATCTTTGTAGGAGCCTTTATCAGTATTCTTCTCACATAACAACATATCAAGCTTTAATCCCACTAATGCTTGGTTGACTACATAAATTCTAGCTTGGTAGTCATTTCTATCTATAGCCTTTTCTTCCTTAAGGCTCTTATAACTTGTATAATATCTAAGAGCCGTTCAACCAAGTTTTGTTTGGTCTTCCTCTACCTCTTTTGCAAAAGAAGCAAGGAAGGAAATAATTGGTGCAACAATTAAATTTTTTTCAGTTAGTTCTTAATTTTTCTAACACAAGGGAAAAGAGGAGAGAGCTAAATCTTTGTTCCTCTCCCTCTCCCTCTCTCATCCACACACGCGTGCTTGCACATGCATAATGTGCGCACAATTCATTTTGCATGCATTTATCTTGTGACGTATATGTTGATGATTGAAGTAGTTGAATTTTGGGGAAAAAGGAAAGAGAACTATATCTCTCTGCTTCTCTCTCTCTCACACACACATTTTATTTGCATGTATTTCTTTTGTGAGGTATGTGTTGATAACTGAAATAGTTGGATTTTTATTTATTATTCAACTTAATTTTTTTTAATATATGAGAATGCAATAATGCTTGCCCACTTGTGTGTCATTAGTTAGTGCAAACATTTAAAGGTGAGTTGAACTGTAGTAGGTTTCTTTGGCAGTTTTGCACATTAAGGTTCAACAAAACTTGAGCTTAAGAAAAACTTGTTTATCTTTAAGAGCAATCAACCTGAAGTTATTTTAGTTTTCTGAGTGGTATACAACTTCTTACTTCCATAACATTATATGGAAAACAATATTTGATCTAAATATGGCGTCTAGTTTTCCAAATAATTATTTATATTGGGTGTCAACTTATTTCATTATTGATCTTGAAATAATCAAAATTAAAAATTTTCCTGTAAAAATATTACAAAGTGTACTATTGAGTTTAGTTTTTTACATAATTTTTCTGATATGGTTATAGATGAAATGAATTTTTGTATGTTGAATCGTGTTTAATCTCTAAATTGTATCGAATTATTATTTTTTTCAATATTTTTTGTAGGTTGCTATTTATTTTATATAGAGATAGCTTACAAAACATTTATGATTGGAAGACTAGAATACATGTAACCAACTCCACATAGTGGGATAAAGACTTGATATTTTGTTATAGCTAATAAAACATTTAAAATATTAAGTCTTTGGTGTATGACTGCCTTCTCAGTATCCTATTCTCCCAAATCACTGTATCAGTTGTTTTTGTTCATATTTATATCTATACTCATGGTTTTTATATGGCTGCTAATAATGCCACCAATCATGAATGTGCTGTATTCATGACAGTGCATAATCTAATGCTGGCCTTTATACCCTAATGTTATTCAATGGTAGTGTAACCAACTCATCAATTGTGGGATGGGAATTGTTTGGAAGTTATAAAGAAAATCTAGAAGGGGCTAAAGACCTCTAGTTCTCTCTCATGGCTATGCTTTTCTTCAATTTTGCATTCCTTTATCCTCTCTTTTTATAATTAAGAGTATTTGATGTTTGATCAATGCCAAAGTTTAATGATTACACCCTAGAAAATGAAATCTCAGTTTTAAATATTTCTGTTGCTTTCATAAACTTAACTATCCTGACATCTAGCAATGTGGATATGCAAGCTATTGAGCAGTTCTTACTGATAGGATGTGGACAGACATGGATGCTAGGGTCTATTGAGCAGTTCTTTTTGACTTTCGGAAGTTATTACAAAATCAGTTGCACAATGATAGTGTATGACTTTAGCATTGACATTGATCAGATAATCAGGGTAAACATATTTTAATCAACTATATTTTTTTAGTTGTCTATTGTCCAAGGAATACTGTAAATGATTTGGCACAAGGAATTACTATAGCAAATGTCACTACAAAAAATGCAGTGGGGAGCTGCTGATTTGTTAAGAGTTATAAGAAAAAAATGAAATTCATTAAGGCACTGAAGTCCTAGTTGCACCACATTTGGTTTGTGTTTTTCTTTTTGTCTTTTCTTGTTTTGGCTGTTTGTTTTTTTCCTTTTCTATTTTTTTTTTTTAAATGGCTTTGTCTCATTCGACTGTAATCCGTTGATTTCTGTTTTTGAGGAAAAGATAATATTTGGAATAATGAGAAATTGGTAATTGATAAAATAATAGCTTGAAATTGCGAAAGGGATAGAGGGAGAGGAAGAAAGATGGTGAAAGTGAGAAGAGAAGTAGAGGAGTCTGTTAAAAGTATTTGCAATCGTTGGACTGAGGAAGCAATATGACTGCTATTTAACATAATATTTTTGGATTCTGCTGTGGAAATTATCAAGCATGACATGAAAACTATGTACCTAAAATGAGCACAAGTTTATGCTAAATGAAGTTTGGGTCTTTAATCTTTTTAAGCAGCAACTCTTACCTGATACTGATTCTTTTCTGTTACTGCAGACCGTTTCTTTCTTAACTTACCACTTGAAGAGTTTTTCTGGTTATATCAAGCAACATGAAGAGAGTATTTGTAAAAGCATTATCAACCTCCTTGTTACTTGTTCTGACTCTGTTTCCATCTGGAAGGTGATAATTTGATCATTTTCCTTTGTTCTTGTCCCTTCCCCTTCATGCTGCTTACTTTTGTCTCTAAATTTATACATGTTTGGTTCAGGAAGCATGTTCTTGGGACAGATTTTAAGAGAGGCTTATTCCCTTTGATTGACACACTCTTGGAAGACAACATCCACAATCAATTGAAGTAACAATATTATCTGCACTTTGCACTTTTCTTGTTTGTTCCTTATATTTTATATTATGCTCATACCCATTTATTTATAATGTAGAGTTTGTAAGACAATACAATCATGCCAGCAACTTCCCTTCTTCTCACTGTGTATTGGTTAACAAAATTGGAATTTGTGTTTGTTTCATTCTCTTTGTACTTTTTTACTACTTTTCATTGTTTGAAAAGAAAAGTTATATGATTCCCTTTGCATCCGTTTTTGCTATTTTCTACTTTCTGTTGTTGAAGTGCTATTTTGGCTACGATGAGAGATATTTTTAGGTAAATTGCCCCTAGACTCCCCTGTGGTTTTGGTCATTTACATTGAGACATCTTGTGGTTTAAAAATGTCTGTAAAAGTCCTTGTGGTTTGCTTTTTTTGCAGATTCCCCCTCCATTAGTTTGCCCTCAAACAGTGTTAGTTAAACCTAAGTTTGGTTAGATTTAACCAAGCTCGTGTTAAGAATAAGAGAGTGGGAGGAGGAGGAGGAAGAAGAAGAAGAAGAATGAGATGGAAGGCAGACTTGTAATGGAGATGCAAGTCTGCCCCAAACCCAGTTGAGGGCTTTCTGCCCCAAACTGATGAAACACAAAGAGTGAAGAGGGAATTATCGACAATGGAAGCATGAGTAATTTCTTTTTTAATACCATTGCATATTTTGGAAACTTTGCTGCTAATGATTTTTTTAAAACTCTTATTCTATTCCTTATATGCATAATATGAAAATTATTTATATATATGTACTGTATAAACTCTTCTCTACTTCCGTGCCATATATATACATACACACACATATATATATATCATATATGTACATAATCATACTAATTTTCTTGACTCAGCAGTTTGTTAACAAAACATAGGCAGCAAGTAGCATTCCTATGTATATATATTTCTTACTTTCAATTGTTCCAATTGCAACAAGTGCAGCAACTGACCCTTCACCATGCAAGATCATCAGTATCCATTATGAACCAGTGAGATTTCCATTAATGTAGATCTTCCTACATGCAAGAGAGTAGAATCTCAGCTTGTGCTACACATCAAAGGCCTCTAACTGCTTGTGTCTCCTTGTTTCAGCAACATCATGGCAGTTCCTTTGTGCATTTCCCCTGTTTTTACGCAGCGGTGTATATGCATGCACGCAACACAGCAACTCTCTCCCTCTCTCTTTTCCACCCCTGCTATGTGGTTTCCTCCTCTTTTCTCTTTGGTTCTTTCCTTACCACACAGCTGAATATATATACACATGTAGGAAACCAAACCAAAACAGGGAGTTATTCTTGGATGCCACGCAGAAATTTTCTGCCCCCCTCACTCCATTTCCCTTTTCCATATAGTGGAGATACCAGCACAGCTTAGGGACATACACAGAATCAGTTCGTGTATGAAAGAATTGCTTCATACCTGAGGCTGCGTGTACATTTATTGTCTTGACAACCCTTTCATCAGCTACCAAACGTCTCTCTCTCTCTCATTAGGCTGCGTCAATTCTATAGGAAATTAGTTAAGAGCCGCATTTTCTCCTCTTAACTGTTTGCCATGCATCAACCTCTGGAACAATCGGATTGTTAGGATTTTTTTTTCCAATTATGAGTATCAAATGCATGTGTGTGTCCAAGTGTAGTATATCTTAGGATATAGGATATATATACAAAACTGTGTATGGGTACATGGGCATATTGCGAATATTAGAACATGATCCGTAGCATATGACATTAAGATAAATATGTTATTGCTTAGGAATATACTTGAATTTAAATGAAATATAGATGAAGAGTGGGATTTTTATTTGCTATTTATGTGAAAGGGGATGTTCCTTTCTTTGCTATCAAATGCGAGTTTCTTCTTCTGCAAACATAATTTAAAAATGAGAGATTTAATTGTGTACTCTATGTACATGCTTGGCACATGCATCCCATATTTTTACCTACCCTTGTCAGGAGGGAGTAAAAGAGTTAATGTAACAATGCTCTATGTGCATTTGGTCTTCGATAATGGCCTTGAATATTTTTATGTACTTTAAATATTGAGAAAAAAGGGGAAGGAAAAGACTAAAATAACAAAATTATAGAGGGGAGACCATGCCTTTTATTCTAATAATTCACTCTTTTGTTTTGAAATATGAAGTCAATTCTCCAATGTCCAAATATGTAGCCTATGAAATGGGTTATTGATCATCAATTCTCCCTGTCTTCTTCTTTTTCAGGGTTCTTGTGGGAACTGGCCGAGCATGTTTTGAGACATTGAGGCCATTGGCTTATAGTCTACTGGCAGAGATTGTTTATCATGTTAGAGGAGAACTCTCCTTGTCACAGGTATTGTTGATCTTATTCTGATGTAAAAATATGCCATGTAAATTTCTCTTTACTTGTGATTGTTTTGTAGGAGTTAATTGCAGAAGGCATTCAACTTCCATTGTTACCTCTTTTTTGTGCTCAACACTTTCTTTTAAGATAATGGTAACATGGGGAAAGTCACGACATTGTACAGCTCCATAGCCAGAGCAATGCTTGTGTCTGTTTGAGATGATGATGTTTCAATCATCCATGAAAGATATTTTAATGGCATTAACTGTTTCAGGTAGTTATTATATAAGGATTTGAGTAGTCAATTGTAGAGTTAACACTAGTGTTGTGACCAACTTATAACAATGAATTTATAATGTGAGAAATACAGAATTAACTTTAGTGTCCATGAATAATCAGAGAAATGATCTGAAAATTTCGTGATGATAATTCATTATCTGTGAATAGTACATCAAGAAGGTGTTGTTGAAAGAAACATGTATATGCTGGTTACCACCAAAGAAACGACTAACTTCGGGTTAAAATCGACAGTCTCCAGGTTAAAACCATCTGCCTCTTCGCTGAAGTTGAGTAGTAAAAGAAACGACTACCTCCGAGTTAAACCGACTGCCTCCAGGTTAAACCGACTGCCTCTTTGCTGAAGTTGAGTAGTAAAAGAAACGACTACCTCCGGATTAAACCGACTGCCTCCAGGTTAAACTGACTGCCTCTTTGCTGAAGTTGAGTAGTAAAAGAAACGACTGTCTCCGGGTTAAACCGACTGTCTCTTTACTAAAGTTGAGTAGTAAAAGAAACGACTGTCTCCGGGTTAAACCGACTGCCTCCAGGTTAAACCGACTGTCTCCGAGGAACCGATTCGACCTACAAAACGAGCAAACATGAGAGGTGCGGGAGACCCGCACAAACTCTCCGATACTTAAATTAGTCCCTTCTTTAGAGAGAGAAATGAGTTTTTGTATTCAGAATGAACTTACTCATTGAGCGTTGAAGCCTTGTATTTATAGGAGAGTTTGGAGGGGACAAAGTGGTCTCTATCCCGGGTTTTTGGGGAGACACGTGGCAGTCATCGGGGCCTTGCAAGTTGAACAGGCGTTAGCAATGCGAATAGGCCCGGCTCGTATGAACCGAGTGGCACTCGGTTCTTCTTGAGAACCGAGAGGCACTCGATTCTTATGAGGAACCGAGTGGTACTCGGTTCTTCCCAAGAACCAAGTGACACTCGGTTCTAAAGAACCGAGGCTATTATGATGGCGACAACTAGTTTTTGCTCGGGACGACAACTGTTGAATACTCCTTGAAGCTCGAAAGAGATGGCCGGGGTTCGATTCAAAAGAAATAAGTAGCACTCGGTTCTTAACAACTAATTAATACTCGATTAATAGGAACTCACCAGCACTATGCAAACCGAGTGGTACTCGATTTTTAGGGAGAACCGAGTGGTTCTCGATGGTGGCCACTAAGTGGCCACCTTTTGAACCAAGAGAGGGGAGCTGAGAGGCCCTTAATAAAAATCGAGACCCACTCGGTTCAAAGGGAACCGAGTGGGTCTCGATTCCTCCAAGGAACCGATTGGGGGCATTTGCCCCCATTAATAAAATGAGAGGGGGGAGCTTCTCGGCTCCCCCAATCAAAACCGAGACACCACTCGGGTCTCGGTTTTGGCCACCTTTGGGTGGCCAAATTTCAATTGAGTGGGCCATTTGCCCTCCAATTGATACTTCTTTGAATTATTAAATTATTCCGTACGCTCCAGATTGCTTTTAATTCTTTGCATGCTATTAGATTTATATATATATATATATATATGGCTTAGGGTGCACTTCCATTTGTTAAATGATATTCATGCTACTTCAATTGTCTTCACGTGAATGACTTCAACTTCAATTGCCAAGACTCCACTAATTGTTTAATTAATTTAATATTTCAATTGTCAAGCCTCTTCTCATCTTGATTTTCTGTTTGGCCGTGGCTTTTGGTGGGTGACTTGAAATTAATAGGTGTATATTCCAATCAAGTTTTTTGTAGGGCATATCAATTGCTCCCTACTCTTTTGTTCGAAAGTTTTGAGCATAAGAGTATATCGCCCTACAATCTTTCTTCAAATTTTTGAGATCATTTTACCTAATCATTTTCATGTTGCAGACCTTCATAGACATCGATAACTATAAGATGATGAAATAGATGTCTCAACAAAACACTTATGATGCCAGGGTTTCTTCCTTTGTAATATAAATCCATATGTTCAATACTTGCTCGCCTTTGCACACCGGCTTGACTCTTCTTTGCTCTCCCGGCTCTCGAAAGGGTGAGAGTTTTTCTCTCTAAAACCATGGTAATGCCTGTTGTAGGTATGAGAGTAACGCATATGTCTCTATGGTCAGAGAGAAATCCATATTTTATTGACGTAGTTCGGTGTATCTGTATGTCCGCGACTATAAAGAATAATCATATTTTATTCACGCAGTTTGGCATACACCTAAGTCTGCGTTATATTTTGCTTTCGCGGTTCGGCATAAACCTACGTCCACGTTATATTTTGTTTTCGCGGTTCGACGTGACCCTACATCCGCGGTCGGAAGGAAAAATTATATTTTATTTTGCACGGTTCGGCGTAAACCTACGTTCGCCTTATATTTTTGTTTTCGCGGTTCAGCATGAACCTACGTCCGCGGTATATTTTGTTTTTGCGGTTCGGCGTAAACCTACGTCCGCATTATATTTTGTTTTTGCGGTTCAGCATAAACCTACGTCCACGATATATTTTGTTTTCGCGGTTCGGTGTAACCCTACGTCCGCGTTATATTTTGTTTTCGCGGTTCAGCATGAATCTACGTCCGCGGTATATTTTGTTTTTGCGGTTCGGTGTAACCCTACGTTCGCGTTATATTTTGTTTTCGCGGTTCAGTATGAACCTACGTCAACGGTATGGGACCCGATCTTGTTGATGGAATGATTATTCAAACCGCGTTGTCGGGTCGTTAGACGGGACAACGAGTCAATTGTTCAAACGGGATAATTGTACAAACCACATTGTCGGGCCGTTAGGCGGGACAATGAGCCAATTGTGTAGATGGGGAGATTATGTGAATCACATTGTCGGGCCGTTAGGCGGTAGAGGTGTCAAATAGGTCGGGATGGGCCGGGCTTTGGCCCGACCCGTCACTGTTCATGGGGGGCCGGGCCCAAGAATTTGGGCCCACGGCCCGGCCCGGCCCGTGGCCCACTGGGCCGGGCCCATAAGGCCCTTATGGGCCCACGCCTATAAATTATTTTTATTTTTATGTTGTATAGAAGTAAATTATTTTTATTTAACTAACTAAATGATCTTACAAATCTAAGATAAAATACATATATCTAACTTAAAAATATTAATTTCTATAGCCAAAAATTATATAGAAATAAATGGCTTCTTAGTTCTTATTCATGATCAAATTCTTATTCTTTCTATAAAACTTTATTGAAAGTTTAACTAATTTAGATTGAATAATAAATTTTTATAATGAATATTTTTTTATTAAGAGGACAAATTGATGACAAATTATATTTATTCAAATATTATAATAGATAGTATTTTGCTTTCTCATCAAAAAGAGAAAATAGTAAAATACTATATTTTTAAATAAAAATATTTTTAAAAAAATGGGGTCGGGCCCACCGGGCCCGGCCCGCTAGGCCCTGTGGGCTAAGGCTCGGCCCGGCCCTCTAGCCCACGGGCCGGGCCCTATCTAAGCCAAAGTGGGCCGAGCCCGGCCCGGCCCGTTTAAAAAGCCCGCGGGCCGATTGGGGCCGGTCCGGGCCGGGCCGGGCCGGCCCTTTTGACACCTCTATTAGGCGGGACAATGGGTCAATCTTGTAGACAGAGCGATTATGCGAACCACATTGTCGGGCCTTTAAGCAGGACAATAGGTCAATCTTGTAAACGGATTGATTGTGCGAACCACAATGTCGAGCCGTTAGGCGAGACAATGGGCCAATCATGTCGTCGGGCTGTAAGCGGGACAACGAGACATTTTATGGGAAAAGGACTTTCGATCGATCTTTTCCTTTCATCTCGAGCAACAACGTAGACAAATAATAGTGAGCACAATAGTAATAATAATTCATCCACGCGAGAAAATAATATTAGTGTGGTTCAACCAAATGCGCATGTGCTCACAGTCTATCGTTGGGCTCATAAATGCAGATAATTTATATTAAAAGAAACAATGCAACTCAGAATTAGTCTTACGCAGTCTGTTTTGCAATGAGTGGAGTTCATTCATTCTTCTCCCCAAATGTGAGTCTTTCGCTGATCTCCACGAGTTTGTCCCACGCCCTAAGGTGTTAAGAACTTCATCAGTGGATGGAAGGAGGAGACGATAGCCTTCATGTCATTGAATATAGGGTGGCCCAAGATCACGTCATATGCAGCCGAAATGGCTCTAATCACCATAAAATTGGCTTATTGTCGGGATGTGGATTTTATCTATAGTCCCTCCCTTTCTTTTGTCGTCTTCGATCATGGGTCTCGTGCCCCTTATGCCTTTCTTCCTTTCTTTGTGACTCCCGGTTGTCTCTCTCTTCTTTTTGTACATATCTTTTCAAATGTCCTTCCCGAATAAGCATTTCAATTTGATTTTTTAGTTCCTTGCATTGATCAGTGGAGTGTCCATGAGTCCTATGATATCTGCAGTATTCATCATGATCCCTTCCCATAGGATGATCAGTTCTCTTTGGGGGTTTGATAAGCCCCAATCTTTCCACTGCCGATAATATAGCAGACTGTGGCTGAGTGAGGTGGGTGTAATGATTGGATTGGGGTCTAGGTGGATCTGACCTCCGTGCCCTTTCATGTCTCTTGTTTAAGTCCTCTTCACTTTCTCGACCTTTTCTCTTTCGTTCTCCATTTTCATCTCCTCCCACTGTTTTCATCAGTTCAGTGTGGAGTACGTACCTGTTTGCTCTAACAAATAGATCTGCCAAAGACTTTGGGAGGTCTAATGACAATGACTCTTGGAAAGATACTTGTCGTGCCCCTTGCATCATAGCAAAGATTGCCATTTCAAGTGGTAGGTCTCGGATCTCGATAGTGGCATTCCGAAATCTATCTATATATTGTCAAAGGGTTTCTCTGGCTCCCTGTCGAATGCTGAGAAGATGTGTTGCGTCCCTCTTTCTCCGACTACTAATTGCAAAGGCTTTAATGAATTCTGTTCTTAACTGCGCAAATGATGAAATGAAACAATCAGGTAATCCCTTGAACCAGGTCCGGGCATGCCCTGCTAAAGTTAGCGAAAATGCTCGACACATGATTTCGTCTTCCCATTCATGAAGTACCATCAGCGATTCATAATTTTCTACATGATCTTCGGGGTCATCTTTGCCAGTGTAAGGGATAATTTGTGGCATCTTAAATTTTTTGGGCAGTGGCTTCCCCAATATGTTTCGGGTGAATGGGGATTTCCTTTTGGGCTGC
This sequence comes from Diospyros kaki, assembly GCA_036245055.1. Lineage (NCBI taxonomy): Eukaryota > Viridiplantae > Streptophyta > Magnoliopsida > Ericales > Ebenaceae > Diospyros > Diospyros kaki. The sequence continues at coordinate 42,866,158 of BSEG01000016.1, forward strand.
TCCTCAGTAGCCGGAATCAATTTTTTCTATTCTAGTACTTCTTCTATCGCTCTTTTCATGTCGTCTCTCATATTCTTTGCAGTGTTGTTTTTATCAACCCTTCTATTTTTTGGCGACGAATTCCTAATGGGACTTTGTTTTCCTCTTGTGGTCATGCTTGTCACGGCTTCTGGTTGTCTTTTGCCTTTCGAGTTTTTCCTGTCACCTCTCTCTCTTTGATAGGTTGACTTACGTCCCAATGTTCGTCGAGCAGAGGTGTTGGGGTCCCTCGATGGAGTTTTTAAGTAATTTTCTTGATGGGGTGAGGATCGAGAGTGTGTGTTGAACGTAGCTTCTTCATAGGAATCAATCTCTTTATCTCTTGGTTGAGTTTCCCTCTGTGGCACTGTTTCGGGTATAAACCTTCTCAGTGTCGTTGGAAGTATGGCATCGAGAACCATACTTTGAAGTATCCTTGTCATGTCTCGTAGGGCTTGCATTCCTTCAATATGTTGTTGTCGCAACGCCTCATAGTCCGCCAAGGGGACAATAGGAATAACTTAATGTGACGGTCCAGGTTGATAGTGAGCTTCATGCTGATTCACCAGGTGTCGAGAACCTGGTGGGGGAGACTGGGCTCCCACTTGTTCTTGGGGGGTCAAAGGGAGTTGTCTGAAGGCTCCCTTGTCGTTGAAATTTTGGTGGAAGCTGATACGCTCCCATTTGATTTAGTGAGTCTCGTGTAGGAGGGCGAATTTCAACGCCTTGAGATATATTCCGTTGATTGCCTCTAGTGCTTGCCATTGATGGCGTGTTTTGTTTTGACTTTTCGTTACGTTTCCCACAGACGGCGCCAATTGTTGTGACCAACTTACAACAATGAATTTATAATGTGAGAAATACAGAATTAACTTTGGTGTCCATGAATAATCAGAGAAATGATCTGAAAATTCCGTGATGATAATTCATTATTTGTGAATAGTACATCAAGAAGGTGTTGTTGAAAGAAACGTGTATATGCTGATTAACACCAAAGAAACGACTAGTTTCGGGTTAAAATCGACAGTCTCCAGGTTAAAACCATCTGTCTCTTCGCTGAAGTTGAGTAGTAAAAGAAACGACTGCCTCCGGGTTAAACCGACTGCCTCCAGGTTAAACCGACTGTCTCTTTGCTGAAGTTGAGTAGTAAAAGAAACGACTACCTCCGGGTTAAACCAACTGCCTTCAGGTTAAACCGACTGCCTCCGGGTTAAACCGACTGCCTCTTTGCTGAAGTTGAGTAGTAAAAGAAACGATTGCCTCCGGGTTAAACCGACTACCTCCGGGTTAAACCGACTGCCTCCGGGTTAAACCGAGTGTCTCTTTACTGAAGTTGAGTAGTAAAAGAAACGACTGTCTCCGGGTTAAATCGACTGTCTCCAGGTTAAACCGACTGTCTCTGAGGAACCGATTCGACCTACAAAACAAGCAAGCATGAGAGGTGCGGGAGACCCGCACAAAATCTCCGATGCTTAAATTAGTCCCTTCTTTAGAGAGAGAAATGAGCTTTTGTATTCAGAATGAACTTACTTCATTGAGCGTTGAAGCCTTGTATTTATAGGAGAGTTTGGAGGGGACAAAGTGGTCTCTATCCCGGGTTTTCGGGGAGACACGTGGCAGTCATCGGGGCCTTGCAAGTTGAACAGGCGTTAGCAATGCGAATAGGCCCGGCTCGTATGAACCGAGTGGCACTCGGTTCTTCTTGAGAACCGAGAGGCACTCGATTCTTATGAGGAACCGAGTGGTACTCGGTTCTTCCCAAGAACCGAGTGACACTCGGTTCTAAAGAACCGAGGCTATTATGATGGCGGCAACTACTTTTTGCTCGGGACAACAACTGTTGAATACTCTTTGAAGCTCGAAAGAGATGGCCGGGGTTCGATTCAAAAGAAACGAGTAGCACTCGGTTCTTAACAACTAATTAATACTCGATTAACAGGAACTCACCAGCACTATGCAAATCGAGTGGTACTCGATTTTTAGGGAGAACGGAGTGGCACTCGATTCTTCATAAAGAACCGAGTGGTTCTTGATGGTGGCCACTAAGCGGCCACCTTTTGAACTAAGAGAGGGGGGGCGAGAGGCCCCTTAATAAAAATCGAGACCCACTCGGTTCAAAGGGAACCGAGTGGGTCTCGGTTCCTCCAAGGAACCGATTGGGGGCATTTGCCCCCATTAATAAAATGAGAGGGGGGAGCTTCTCGGCTCCCCCAATCAAAACCGAGACACCACTCGGGTCTCGGTTTTGGCCACCTTTGGGTGGCCAAATTTCAATTGAGTGGGCCATTTGCCCTCCAATTGATACTTCTTTGAATTATTAAATTATTCGGTATGCTCCAGATTGCTTCTAATTCTTTGCATGCTATTAGATTTATATATATATGGCTTAGGGTGCACTTCCATTTGTTAAATGATATTCATGCTACTTCAATTGTCTTCACGTGAATGACTTCAACTTCAATTGCCAAGACTCCACTAATTGTTTAATTAATTTAATATTTCAATTGTCAAGCCTCTTCTCATTTTGATTTTCTGTTTGGCTGTGGCTTTGTGTGGGTGACTTGAAATTAATAGGTGTATATTCCAATCAAGTTTTTTATAGGGCATATCAACTAGAGATACTGAAATATCTCCACTGTTAAAAGACTCTGGAGCAGTACTTCCTAAATCATAAGTCAACTTCTTGCAGTCCTGGCCTGAAAGCGCACCGATTGCTTGGTATCCTGTCTGTACAGTGCCCAAAATGGCTGGAAAAAGTAACCAAATATAAAGGAAGGTGAGCTAGGGTTGGCTGTCCGTGAAACTTATAGCCAGTGGGTCTCATGTGCTGGCAGACTTGCTGTATGTGAGGTTTTGTGGGAGAGAAGCAGGGTGTGGCTTAATTGGCTGCACATAAACCTCCAAGGGGTTTCTTTAGTCCAGACAGCAAATGTACATGATCACAATGGCATGATTCCAAAATGCGCCCCTTCCGTACAATATTTGTTATTATTATTAATTTTTTTAAATCTTAAACAGTACATTTTGAGTCTTCGGAGTCAAGTTTGACAATAGGTGTTGCTTTTTTGCTAATCTTTCACCTGACAATAAATCAATTTGAGAGTGATTGGATTGAATGGGATTTTCGATGGATTAAATTCAGGTAAGAGCCATCATTTAATAATTAAAATGAAATAGAAACAGAGTTATAAATTAATTATATTTATTGTTAATTTTAAATAAAATTATTATTAATTATTTTTTATATATGAGCAAACAGTTATTAATGTTTTGGATAAAATTATTTTAAATTATTAAATTTTATGAAAATATTATAATTTTTTTCTGATATAAATAAATTTATTATTAATTGTATGTATATCCATGCAAGATTTTTTTTTTTTTTTTGACATAGCATTACTCGTGAAAGTGTACCTCATTTATATTTATTATTATAAAGTATTAACCATTCATTGGAGCAGGCAATGCTTTGCATACTGGCTTCCCTCACATAAAAGATGACTGTTAATCTTAATGCCATGTTTTGTAACAGTTATATGATTTTAGGTTAATTATTAAATAAATATTTTTTAATTATTTTTTTAATTTTAATTTTACAATCATCTTTTATTTTTATCAAAATTTATTACAATTGCTTTAAGTTAATAACATTGTGAAATTTAGAAAATTATTTTTCTTAATAAAATTGCATGGGTGGGGCCTAATTAATTTTTTCTTACTCAAATCACAACCTAGATTTCCTTTATTGTCTTCAATAACCTCCTCGTGCCTTGCATTCACATCAATCTGACACACTAATTTGCCTTCCTCTAAACCAAGCGTGGGCTCGCCTGACAGCTATGCATATAATCATGTCTTCCATTAATTTCAAGATTTTCACACAACCCACCCAAAGTTGAAAAATATGCGGGTTAGGCTGGGCCAGACTGTCTCTCATTTGACCCACGAAGGAGGCGAGCTGGGTTGAGCAATGGAAAATGGGGGCCCAACACAGTTTTATGGCCCTTAATAGATGAGCTAAGGTTGGCCAAGCCACAAGCCACAAAGTACTAAGTCGGTATGATCTATTTACTACAATACTGAATTGGGTTGAGAGGCAGGCCAGCATACGAGCTACCCGGCACATTTGCCAACCCTACACTCACCAGATCATACGTCATTTTCATATAATATTTGTTATTATTAATTTTTTTTAAATCTTAAGTAGTGTATTCTAAGTTATCGAAGTCAAAGTTCGGACGACAAGTGTTTCTTTTTTCATGGATCTTTTCACAGATGATAAATCAATTTGAAAGTGGTTTGATTAAATGGGATTGGATGGATTAAATTCAAGTAAGTGTCAGTTAATAATTAAAATGAAATAAAAAAAGTTATAAATTATTATATTTATTATTAATTTTAAATAAAATTATTATTAATTCTTTTTTATATATGAGCAAACTATTATTAATTTTTTGGATAACATTATTTTAAATTATTATTAATTATATATATATATATATTCACGAGAGATTTTTTGTGGACATAATATTGCTCGTGAAAGTGGGCTTTGCAAGCTGACCTCTCTCACAATCTTAAATCTTAATGTCACGTTTTCATAATAGTTATGGGATTTTAGGTTAATTATTAAATAAATAATCATTTTTATTTTTATCAAAATTTATTACAATTACTTTAAGTCAATAACATTGCAAAATTTAGAAAATTGTTTTTTCTTAATAACATTGCATTTCTACTTTTGACTAAAGAAATATATAAATATTAAAAATATTGTTAGATAATTTAGTCAAATGCAAAATTATATTTAAAGTATTTTTTTAAAAAATAAATATTTCATAGCAACATCACATCATTCTTCAAGTGCCTTAGCCAAAGTTAGTGGCTTCCAGTTGTAATGCAATAATTCACGTTACAACATTAATCTTTCATAGTCAAATTTATATGTTTTTCTTAATTTTTGAATATTTTTTATAATTATTTATGATATTTAAATTAAAAATATTAATAGTTTCTGCTTCAAATCAATGCCTTCAATTGTTACTCCCTCTTTTTTTAAATATTAATTTTAATTAATTTATAATATTAAAATTAATATTATAAATTAATCAAAAATATTTTCTTAAAAGACCCGCGCAAGGCCCTTTCCCATTACCAATTAATTCTTTCTTACTCAAATATCATGGCCTAGATTTTCTTTATATTTTCTTCGATAACCTTCACGTGCCTTGCATTCGTTCATATCTGGCAAGCACACTAATTTGTCTTCCTTCAATCAAACCAAGCGTCTGACAACCCATGCCATGCGTTAGAGATGGCAAAATGAGCTCGGCCTGACATTGGGCTAGGACTAGCATTTTGATGGCCTATTTAAGACCGGGTCAATTTGGCCCGGCCCGCTTGGCCCGCCAATCGACCACACAACCCCCCCTCAGCCTCACCTCTCGCCCTCGCCCTCACCCTCACCCTCTGTCTCGCTCTCGCCCTCTGTCGCCCTCACCCTCGTTTCGCCCTCGCCCTCACCTCGCCCGCGCCCCTCGCTCTCGCCCTCGCCCCTCAGTCACCCTCGCTCGCCCTCTGTCGCCCACGCCCTCGCTCTCAGTCTCGCCACCTCTCTGGGCGGGCCCGTTTGGCCCGTGTAGGGCCGGGTTAGGGCCAGCAATTTGCTAGCCCGTTTTTAAGTGGGCCGATTTGGCTCGGCCCGCGAGCCACTTGGTGACGGGCCGGGCCAGGCCGGCCTGGCCCGTTTGCCATCTCTACCATGCGTGCAATCCTACCCCCACTAATTTCAAGATTCTCATGCAATCTACGAGATTAAGTTTGGATAAAAGGTATTGCTTTATTTATGGATTTTTTTACCGATAAGAAATTAATTTGAGAGTGATTCGATTGAATGGGGTTAGATGGATTAAATTAAGAATCACTTAATAATTAAAATGAAATAGAAAAAGAGTTACAATTTAATTTTATTTATTATTAATTTTAAATAAAATTATTATTAATTATTTTTTATATATGAGCAAACTGTTATTAATTTTTTGGATAAAATTATTTTAAATTATTAAGTTTTATGAAAATACTATAATTTTTTTAATATAAATAAATCTATTATTAATTATATGTATATCCATGAGAGATTTTTTATCTTTTTTTTTTTTTGTGGACATAGCATTACTCATGAAAGTATACCTCATTTATATTTATTATTATAAGGTATTAACCATTCATTGGAGCAGGCAACGGTTTGCAAGCTGGCCTCCCTCACATACCCAAATTTTAATGTCACGTCTTCGTAACATTTATGTGATTTTAGGTTAATTATTAAATAAATAATTATTTTGATTAATTTTTTTTAATTTTAATTTTACAATCATCTTTTATTTTTATCAAAATTTATTACAATTGCTTTAAGTCAATAACATTGCAAAATTTAGAAAATTGTTTTTCTTAATAAAATTGCATTTCTACTTTTGACTAAAGAAATATATAAATATTAAAAGTATTATTAGATAATTTAGCCAAACGCAAAATTATATTTAAAGTAATTTTTTTAAAAATAAATATTTCATCGTAGCATCACATCAGAAGCGTATTATTACTTGCAGAATTTGAAAGGGGTGGAAATTGGCGCCGGGGGGAGGGGGGGTGGATTCCTACATTTACACATTCTCATGTGTCATGGCCAAAGTTCATGGCTTTCACTTGTAATGCAATAATTTTATCCCTTTCAAAGCTTACCACATTCACATTGCCATATCAATCTTTTCTCCTCAAATTTATACTTTTTTTTCCAATTTTTGAGTATTTTCCCTGACTATTATCTATGATATTTAAATTAAAAATATTACTAGTTTCTGCTCCAAATCAATACCTTCAATTGCCGCTCCTTACTTTTTTTAATTTTTTAATATTAATTTTTAATTAATTTATAATATCAAAATTATTATTATAAATTAATCAAAAATATATTCTTAAAAGGCCTATTTCTTAAATTTATCTCCTTTGCTTTGCTTGATTCCTATAAAAAGATAATTCAAATTATCTAAAATCTATATAAACACACATTTTTAGTAAAAAAAATAACACAAACTTACGATAAAAATTATATAAAATTAAGTTTTATAATAAAAAGAATATTATTGCCTATGACATTTTAGTAGTAGAAGAATTTCAAAATATTATTTACAAATTTTTAAATGTTATAAATTCAATTTTTATCTCTAATGCGGCTCACTTAGTTTGTTTTACAACGATGATTGGAGTTAATTATCTCAAAGAAGTGGTCCTACACTCTTACTATTGCAATACAGGGAAAATTGATGTGCTTTGTTGTTCTTAATTTTATTTGCATTAATAAAATTATATCTTCTTCAAACTTTGTCTTTATAACCATTGATTATTCCCACTAAATTTATTCATCTATGACAAAGAGCTGTCTCTATTTCTTATACCTATTGGGGAAAGTTAGACAAAAGGTTAGGTTTTAAAGTTTTTAACTAAAAAATATTTTATAGTGTTTAACTGCAAAATATGCATTGTAACACTAGAGCAAAATATCAACACACTTCTAAGAATTTGAATTTGTTAAAAAACAAAAGAACCAAAGCCTATAATGTAATAATTGCCAAAAATATTTTCATATAAATGACCCATAAGCAATAATAATAGTAATAATAAATTAGCCACAAAAATGATCCAATGACCCATAAGCAATAATAATAGTCCAAAAAGCACAAGTTTTATTCGAAAAGGATCAACCAAAAAGGAATAAGGAATCAAAAATAGAAAACTAAATAAACTCATCTCATAATCCAAATGTCTGACCTTCCTTGATCTTCTCTAAAGTAGCAAGAAAAGCCATCTTCTTAGTCCTACCCAACCACTATTACACAAAGGATTGCAAAGAGAGATTAAAACAAACAGTAATTGACAATAAAATTTTAGAGAAATTTGATAAAGAGTTTCATGGTTCTGTCACATTCCTTTTATTTTAAAATAAAATAAAATTGTGACAATTTCCTTTTGGAAGGGAAGGGGGGGGGGGGGGGAGGAATTGACAATAACCCATAATTCCTAATAACACAACAAACAAGATAAAGTACCCATCTACCTTGTTTATATAAATCAGTTTATCATATGTTAGGATACAGTTTATCACGAAAGAGAATTATTTTCTACCAAAAAGATAATGCAGTAATTAGTTTACTTATCAATCAATTTTAAAGTAGTCGATGGCTAATTTAAGTGAGATGCTTGAATTAGTGGGGAATTGAGATGTGACACAATTTTTAATATAAATTAATTTAAAGATTATTTAGAAAATATTTAGACTCTTTATATGATAAAATTTGACACCTTAGTTATGGACGTACATGGCACTATTGACATGGCTTGAGTCCTTGGCATCATGTTATGACTATGCCCAATACTTTTCATGTTTTAAATGATATTTTCAGAAAAAATTATATATACTTATACTATATGTATATTTATTATTCTGTTCGTTTCTCTATTATTGAACATTAACTTAATAGTCGAAATCTATCCTAAAAAAATTAAAACTCCTGAACTTATAGAAGATGAACTGGTGTTGATAATATTCTAGAAACTCTTTAAAAAATAACATACTATATGGATTATGGTTGTGATAATGTTGATTATGATTTGGACAAAGACTCGTCCATTAGTGATTACAGCCTCTTGAGATCTGGTTTTTGGTAATATCTTCGGCTAGACGGCCTGCTTTAACCTTTGTTAAAAAATATTATTATTATTAATAATAATCTATCAGTTTTTGGGTTAATAAGCATCACTGGGAAACTTATTATTATTATAGCAATAATATTATTATTATATATGGGAAACTTATATAATTTCACAAAATTATATCAGTTAGATAATTATATATATATATAATGTAAATTTAACTTGGAAGGAGTCTAGTATAATTTTAAAAATTAAAATTAGTCAATTTAATTTTAAAATATTTAGAATAATCTCAATATTTATGAATACCAAATTTCATAAATATTGAACTTAGTTTACTCTATAAATTATTTTGATAACTCTATATATCGTTAGATATGTCTTCATATATAAAATTAAATTTGTACAACCTTATTTATTTATCTTACAAGTGCCCTTATACCATATCAGTTGAAGATGAGAGAATTCTAATATTCTGCAATAGTAAAAAATTGACTTAATTTATATAAACAAAAATTCGATTCCTGATAACACGACAAACAAGGCTTTAGCGGAGATTTGATCTTAGAACGATTTTGAGTTGGATCAGATTAAAATAGCTAGTGTCTCTAAATAGACCACAGACTACCCGTCTCATTGAAATTTAAATATTCTTATTTTCTACATTTTATTTTCACGTGAAAAATGATTTTTTATAATTTTTTTACACATAAATGCCATAATAATTGTGAAATCAAGTAAAGATATACCATAATAATCATAATAAAATAGAGAGACTCGGAAAGTGAACACATATGCGTAGACAGTGGGCACTAAATGATAATGGTTGAAGTCAATCACCACTAGTTTATTCAAAATCAAGTGTGTCCAATTATTGTCTTTGACCTTAAGCTTGTATAAAACTTGCTCGACTTGCAATCACAATACTTGATTTTTAGATATATTCTTCTATGATTAAGTTATTCTTGGTACTAAAAGTAGAGTAAAGTAATTACATGTAAATGATAACCTACTTGTCTCTTAAAATTCTTGTATTTATATAATTAGACTCTGATATAAATATCCTAGAACACGTGTTGGCTCCAAAGAGCTTCAAGGAGAAATATTTTTGTAATTTTCCATAGCCGCAATAGTCCCCATCATATAATTTATATTCTTACTATCTCACCCCTTGCACTTACAAATCTTTTTTTATCTTTTAGTTGTAGAACTAAAAATTAAGTATGCTACTTATGCATATAAGACAAAATGATAATTTGTAGGCTGGGCCATACACCAGTTTAATTATTAGACAAATCAACGTGTTATCTCAGTCTCCATATAAACTGGACTACATGTCAGATCGATTGAGAATAAAATTAATATTAATTTTATAGTATGAAGATTAAATTAAAATAAAATAAAATTACAAAATGATCCTAAATTTAGGATAAACCAAGCTATTAACTCTATTAATTAATACTACTGCTTGTCGTTGCTACAATGTGCAACCAAAACTTTCAATATCATTTACTTATCTTTGAAAAAAAGATTAAATTAAATTGGGTTGATTTTAATCAGAATCTTCTTATTTTATTTTTGTTAATGGATTAACAAAAATATGATTGTAATTTATAAGTTTATGTATTTATCTGTATTAATATCTATATAAGCTTAATGTAATTAATTTAAATATTTTAAATGAAATTTCGAGGAGATTTCCATCGCTGCTAATTCACAGCGCACATTGCACGCAAACGTAATAGAAGCGGAAGGGCAGGGCGGTTGGACCTCGCGGACTGGGCCCACCGTGTTCATGCTTTCATGGTACATTCACTGAATTGGTATTGTCCCTTTTTGAAATTTGGAGGAGATAAAGCCATGCTGCTAGTCCACAACGCACATTACACGCGGACGTGTTGGAACCGCAAGGGCCCACCGCCATCACACTGAACTGGTGTCCTTTTGGCCACTGGCAGAATTTGAAAAGGGCTCTATTTACCTGTATCAATATCTGTACAATTAATTTAAATATTTTAAATGAAATTTCGAGAGAATTTCCATAAGAGAAGAGTTCATTGCTGCTAGTCAAGAACGCACATTGTACGCAACCATAATATTTTAAAGACTTTTGCAACCAAAATTTTCAATATCGTTTACTTATTTTTGGATAATAGATTCAATCAAATTGGGTTGATTTTAATCAGATTGTTCTTGTTTTATTTTTGCTATGATTGAATTGATATTAAGTCTAAAATTATAAACTCTTGATTGAATTGGATTTAAATTTTAATTAAACTCAATATAAGCTCATTCACGAACATCTTTACTGATTTCGTCATCTTCTTACATACAATCTTTGTTATCTTTAATTTTTTTAAATCTTGAACGGTGTATTCTGACTCATCCAAGTCAGGTTCGAGCAACGAGTGTTGCTTTTCTCATGAGAAATCAATTTGGGTGTGATTGCATTGAATGGGATTGGATAGATTAAATTCAGGTAAGACCCAACTAATAATTAAAATGAAATAGAAAAAGGGTACAAATTAATTATATTTATTGTTAATTTTAAATAAAATTATTATTAATTAATTTTTATATATGAGCAAACTGTTATTAATTTTTTGGATAAAATTATTTTAAATTATTAAATTTTATGAAAATACTATAATTTGTTTTTAATATAAATAAATCTATTATTAATTCTATGAATATCATTGAGAGGTTTTTTTTTTTTTTTTTTTTTGTAGATATAGCATTACCTGGGAGGGTGGGCCTGGTTTATCTTTGTCCTTCCATTCATTGCAGAAGGCAATGCTTTGCAAGTTACCATGTCCCACAAACCGAAGACTCGCCTACGCGTCTTCATAGGCCTTAGACCAAATTTTGTGATTTTCTGTTGTAATGCAATAATTCTATCCCCTTCACGGGTTTTTCTTCCTCAAATTTATACGTCTTCTTGAATGAAATTTTGAGGAGATATTTTAATGAAATTTTATTAAAATATTTATTAAATTTATTAAAATATTTATAAACTTAATTCAAATATTTTAATGAAATAATATAATAAATATATAATACGTGATATACATTAAGTCTATTAACGGTGTTTGGTATAAAGAATATATTTTTGTAATTTATAAGTTTATCTATTTACCTTACCTGTATTAATAATATCTATAAATTTAATCTAATTAATTCAAATATTTTAATTACATTTTGAGGAGATTTCCACTTTAGAAGGGGCCATGATGCTGCAGCGCGCATTGCACGCAACCGTAATGGAACCGCAAGGGCAGGGCCCACCGCCACCACAACGCAGTCAGACCACGCGGACTGGGCCCACCACCACCCAATTGCAGGACGAAGCTTCTCTCCCACTCCCAGTCCCTTCTGGGTCTCTTCTTGGATGAAATTTCGAGGAGATTTCCATAGTCCACAACGCGGTCGGACCTCACGAACTTCCACCATGTTCTATATATTTTCTTTCGGCCTCTGTTGCTTGGCATAGACGAAGAAGCCAGTTTGTTTTCCATAGTCCACAAGACCTCACGGACTTCCACCATGTTTTATATATTTCCTTTTGGCCTCTGTTGCTTGGCATTGGCCTCTGTTGCTTGGCATAGACGAAGAAGCCAGTTTGTTTTCCGAGCAGATCAACAATTAATGGCTCCCACCAGCACCCAATTGCAGCAGGACGGAGCTTCTCTCCCTTCTGGGTCTAGTTCCTGGAAATATGACGTCTTTTTGAGCTTTAGAGGCAGAGACACCCGCAACGGCTTCGTCGACCATCTCTATTCGGCTCTGCATCAGAAGGTCATTTTCACGTTCAAGGATGACCAGAGGCTCGAGAAAGGTGACTCGATTTCTCCGGCGCTCCTGAAAGCCATCGAAGAGTCGAAGATTGCCGTGGTTGTTTTCTCCGAGAACTACGCTTCTTCCAAGTGGTGCTTGGAGGAACTCGTTAAGATCCTCGAGTGCCAGAAGAAGAGGGCACTCACTGTTTTGCCAGTATTTTATAAAATAGATCCCTCAAATTTACGGAAACAAAGAGGGAGCGTTGGAGAAGCATTCGCCCAACACGAGCGAGATTCCAACGAAGAGAAGGTGCAGAGATGGAGGAATGCTCTAACGGAAGCGGCCAACAGTTCTGGGTGGCATTCAGAAACATACGGGTAACAACAACTACCTCTCAACAAGTCAAAATAATTTTTTAAATATTAATTAACTTTGTATTTGTATAATTCATTATTAAAATATGTCATCGTGTTTAATTCCTTGTTAAAATAGTTAAATTTTAATTGAAAAATTGTCAAAAGAGTTATATTATATTTAATGAATTTAGCTTAATACATACCATATTGGATTTGGTAATATCTAAGTGAAATTCAATTATAAATAGATCTTTTGCATATGGCCCCTATTAGATCTAAATACCAGGTGGTTGTTATTGAGGCTTCAATGTTTGGCCTTAGTTCCCCAACAGAGGAGTCCCTTCCCTTCTGATTTAGCATTTTTAATTTGACTTTACTTTCGTAATTGCAGGTAGTTGGGCTTTTCATGGATATTAATATTCAATATTAATTCATTATAATGTGTTACTTCTGTTGCAATTATCTCGCGTTAAAGAAAGAAAACTAAAAATAAAAGTAAGATTGAACCAAAAGAATTGGATTATGTCTCAATCAATATGTTTTTGGGTCACCTAGCTCCGATGCCTCCATGTAAATTTTGATGAAAATATAATCATATATTTTGTGTTTACTGGCGTTATATTATGATTGAGAATTTCTTAATATGATCTGTCTTTGAGTCCTTAAACTCATCTAATGGGCAGGCCTGAAGCAAAGCTTGTCCAAGACATTGCCATTGATATTCTAAATAGATTGGGATATAATGGTTCAAGCGTTCTTAAAGATGATGTTGGATTGCATCCTCGTATAGCAAAAGTGATGTCACTATTAGAAATGGGGTTGGATTTGGATGATCCACGTATAATAGGGATATGTGGAATGGGTGGTATAGGAAAGACTACTATTGCCAAGGCTGTCTATCACCAAATTCGTTCTCAATTTGTTGGTAGCTGCTACCTTGCAAATGTTAGAGAAACTTGTGAGAAACATGGTTTGGAGTCATTGCAAAAATCTCTTCTTGTTGATATCCGCTCAGTCTCAAACAGTGATATAAAAATAAGAGATATTGATTGGCCTGGGTCAATAAGGAACGCGGTAGGGAATATGAGGGTTCTTGTAGTCCTGGATGATGTAGACCATTCAGATCAGCTGGATGCCCTCGTTGGTAGACTTGATTCGTTTGGTCCAGGAAGCAGAATTATAATAACGACCAGAGACGAGCATTTACTTGCCAGGTATGGTCCAAGAAGTCATGTCTACAATGTTGAGGGACTAAATTATGAGGAAGCTTCTAAGCTATTTTGTTGTAAAGCATTTTGGAACAACCAGCCAACGCCAGGTTTTGAGGATCTCATAAAAAGTGCAGTTTATTACGCCGTTGGAGTTCCATTGGCTCTTAAAGTTTTGGGTTGTTTTCTAATTGGCAGAGAGGTAAACGAATGGAAGAGTGCAATCCGTAGATTGAGACAAGAGCCTAATCCAGATATTCAGAAAGTGCTCAAATTAAGCTATGACGGATTGGGGCGTGAGGAGAAGAAAATTTTCCTCGACATTGCCTGCTTCTTTAAGTGGTATAGCATGGAGTACTCCACAGTTGTGAATATGCTAGATGCTTGTGGTTTCCACACGGATATTGGAATAAGTGTTCTTAAAGACAAGGCACTTGTAACGATAAGAGGCAATATGATAGATATGCATGATTTGATACAAGAAATGGGATGGCATATTGTTAATGAAGAATCCCCAGAGGAGCCCGGTGGAAGAAGCAGGTTGTGGAAGTACGAAGACATCTACCACACACTCACAAAAAAAACCGTAAGTGCAAGTGCTCTCATTTAAGAATGTGTTGAATTTGTCAATTATCTTCTCATCTAAGAGCCTAGGTTTGTCCAGTGAGGGGTATCTTTATTTTTTATTTTTTTGTTTTTACTCTCAACAATATCTTCTCATCTGTGCTTGGTCAGACTTCATTATGTAATTGGACCAACAAAATCTTTGCCTGTTAAATTATGAATCATCGTGTCATCACAAAACTGAAACTAGTACATAGAAATATATATCTTGAACTTGTATAATATTATTTTTTGCTCTTGATAGAATGGAACATATTTAAATAGATTATTTTGCACAACATTCACTTTGTTTATTTAAGGATGAAAGCTGCGTTTCCCTTTCGTTAAGATTCGGTTTCTTATTTTTACCGTTTGTTTGTTAGGGGACAGAAGCAGTGGAGACCATAGTTTTAGATTCTCGTGAAATAAAAGAGATATCTTTGAGTCCTGATGCGTTTTCAAATATGAGCAAATTACGACTGCTCAAGCTTAGTAATGTTCAGCTTCTTAATGGTCTCGACTACCTCTCCAATGATTTACGCCTTCTTGATTGGCATGGATACCCTTTGAAAGACCTGCCATCAAATTTTCAACGGGATTGCCTTGTCACAGTAAACCTGTCGCATAGCTGCTTGGAACTTTGGAATGGAAGAATGGTATGAGTAAAATAAATCATATTGGAACTTTGGAACTTTGGAATGGTATGATCCTACTCATGGCAGGGTTTCACCCTAATCAATCCATTAAGATAATAACAACGGATTTACCACTGATTACAATCGATT
The DNA here is from genome assembly GCA_036245055.1 of Diospyros kaki. NCBI lineage: Eukaryota > Viridiplantae > Streptophyta > Magnoliopsida > Ericales > Ebenaceae > Diospyros > Diospyros kaki. The sequence continues at coordinate 42,881,608 of BSEG01000016.1, forward strand.
ACAAAGATTACACAGCAATCTATAAGAATCAAAGAAAACCACTTATAGTATCAATAATTAGCGAATAATCGAGTCCAAGAGTTTCAAAGAAACAAGCTATTCACAGCACTCGCAACACTCGCATTCCTTTCTCGAGTAATACAATGATTTCACAATGAAAAAGGCAATTCAAGAAGCTAGGGTTTCTCTCTTACATTGCTTCCTCTCTCTTCTGTTCTTTTTGTTCATGTGCAAAAATGTCGATTGAAATGCCGAGGCAAGCTTATATACAAGGGGGGAAATGATGGCAACCGCTCGATGGAGAGTTTTCAAGATGATGATCAATGGCTTAAAATAACATAACATATATAAACCAAATGCAACATGAAATGCAAATGAAATGAAATCCAAATGTATATAAAATATATCAATCTATTTTGAATCATAAATCAACACTTAGCATCTGAAAAATACAAGTTGTTTTAAACACATATTTTTTGAAAATGTGTATTAATTATATCTTAATTATTGGGATTAGCATGCTCAAAAACTAAAAATGTAACCGTATTATGTATGTGTAAAGGAGAAAATAATTATATCTTATTTTATTTTGACTTAAAGATGATAGAATAAAGTTAATAAATAACTTTTCGGGTGATTACAGCTAACATTCCTCAATTGCTGCCTTATTTAGAGAGTCATTTCATTGAGCTAGAGGGTGCTCAAGTTAAGGTTAGATTCGTCCTTCGTTCTAACTTTTCCTGTACTATCACATGGATTGCCCCAAAATGTTATCTATATGTTCGACTTCTACTTAGTCTAACACAACTAATCTGTGAACTATTCTCAGTCAGTGTGCTCCGGCAATTGATGGGCTTTCAACTTACTCGTGTATGCTACTTCCATTAATGTTGTATTGAACTGATGGAGGTGATACCTTTTTAACTCAAAACCAGTTGATTTAATTGGATGGGAACTATATTTTGTAGCATATTTTATCTGCATGTTAAATGAAAGTTAAGGAGGTGAGCATAAGTTCCTAAAAGCCCATGGGAAATAACAAAAAAAATCTTTGGAGTCTTATTATTGTCGTTTGTTTGTAGATTCCTTGTGTGTTTTTTTCCTGCTCTGTAGCAAATGAATGAATATGAGAAACATATTATTGTAAAGAAGAACCTTCACATAACAAGCCTTTATGGGTCGGTTACATGAATTCTAGCTCATTAATAAGAGTGTCTCACTAAGTTCTTCGGGATATTCCTCAACCTTTCTGGCTAAAGACATGTGCCATTCCATCAATTCTCTTTGTAGGAGCCTTTATCAGTATTCTTCTCACTTGACAACAACATATTAAGCTTTAATCCTACTAAAGCTTGGTTGACTACATGAATTCTAACTTGGTAGTCATTTCTATCTATAGCCATTTATTCTTTTGCATGCATTTATCTTGTGACGTGCACATTGATGATTGAAGTAGTTGGATTTTGGGGGAAAAAGAAAGAGAACTATATCTCTCTGCTTCTCTCTCACACACACATATTTATTTGCATGTATTTCTTTTATGAGGTATGTGTTGATAATTGAAGTAGTTGGATTTTTATTTATTATTCAACTTAATTTTTTTAATATATGAGAATGCAATAATGCTTGTCCACTTGTGTGTCATTAGGTACATTAGTTACTGCAAACATTTAAAGGTGAGTTGAACTATAGTAGGTTTCTTTGACAGTTTTGCAAGTTAAGGTTCAACAAAACTTGAGTTTAAGAAAAACTAGTTTATCTTTAATTAACCTGAAGTTATTTTAGTTTTCAGAGTGGTATATAACTTTTTACTTCCATAACATTATATGGAAACAATATTTAATCTAAATATGGCATCTAGTCTTCCAAATAATTATTTATATTTGGGTGTCAACTTATTTCATTATTGATCTTGAAATAATCAAACTTAAAAATTTTCATGTAAAAATATTACAAAGTGTACTATTGAGAGTAGTTTTTGGATCGCATTATTTGTACAGAAAAGGGTTTACAGAACTCTTTACAGTGTGATATATTGCGATATTTTGACATTAAAATATCGCGATATATTGTGATTTTTGTTCACCCCCTTCTCTCTCTCTCTCTCTCTGTCCCCGCCCACCTCGCCCTCGCCTGCTCTCGTTGTTGCCTCGCCTCTTCTCGTCGCTGCCACCTCACCGTTGTATTCTCCAGCAACCGGCGACCACCCAAACCAACCGAGGATGCAGCGGGTCGTGGCAGTCAACAAGTAGCGAGAGAGAGAGAGAGAGAGAGAGAGTTTTGGGTCTTTTAAATTTGGGTCATTTATCAGAGGGGTAATTTGGTCATTTCATCATTCTGTAAAGCATTTTGTACACTGTCTTTTGTACAAATAACATTATCCTTAGTTTTTTAGATAACTTTTCTGATATGGTTATAGATGAAATGAATTTTTGTATGTTGAATCGTGTTTAATCTCTAAATTGTATTGAATTATTATTTTTTCAATATTTTTTGTAGATTGCTATTTATTTTATATAGAGATAGCTTACAAAACATTTATGATTGGAAGACTAGAATATATGTAGCCAATTACTCCACATAGTGGGATAAAGACTTAAGGGTGTGTTTGATAGCATGAAAAATATATGAAAAATGTCACATCCAAGGAATTAAATTCCATCTTTGGTGTTTGACACTTTATATTTTCTATAGAATTGAATTTCATGGTACAACCATTAAAACATGTTTTTACCTATTTTCTATAAAAAATTCCATCTAGGGGGAGATGATTTTTGTTTTTCATGCAAGTTGAAAAATATTTTTCTTTCCAACTAAATGCTATCAAACACACCTTAATATTTTGTTACAGCTAATAAAACATTTAAAATATTAAGTCTTTGGTGTAGAACTGCCTACTCAGTATCCTATTCTCCCAAATCACTGTATCAGTTATTTTATTCATATTTATATGTGTACTCGTGGTTTTTAGATGGCTACTAATAATGCCACCAATCATGAATGTGCTGGATCCATGACACTGCGTAATCTAATGCTGGCCTTTATACCCTAGCGTTATTCAATGGTAATGTAACCAAATCATCTTGTGGGATGGGAATTGTTTGGAAGTTATAAAGAAAGTCTAGAAGGGGCTAAAGACCTCTAGTTCTCTCTCATGGCCATGCTTTTCTTGATCAATTTTGCATTCCTTTATCCTCTCTCTTTTTATAATTAAGAGTATTTGATGTTTGATCAATGCCAAAGTTTAATGAATTACATCCCTAAAAAATGAAATTTCAATTTTAAATATTTCTGTAACTTTCATAAACTTAACTATATCTTAACATCTAGCATGATGAATATGAAAGCTATTGAACAATTCTTACTCATAGGATGTGGACAGACATGAATGCTAGGGTCTATTGAGCAGTTCTTTTTGACTTTCAAAAGTTATTATAAAATTTGTTGCAAAATGTGTAACGAATTGAATTTTTGAGAAAAAAATATGATAATTAATATAAGTATTTAAGATGATCTACTGATGACTTATTGAAAATTTATGGAATTTCTTGGGTGCAGGATAAGCTAAAATTGGATTAGTTAATTAGAATAAAATTAAATATTGTGCCAGAATACACCAAGGGTGGTGGCAGCCAAACGGTTGTGCGTGCAAGTGGTAGGGACGAGGACATCTGATCGAACCTTGATGGGGGTGCGCAACGTTGGAAATGCCGTTTTTAAGTAGGGCAGCCCCAAAAATGACAGCTTAAGATTAATGGTTGCAGCTCATATATATAATATAAATGATGAGGCTTGCCGCAAGCACACATGGGGGAGCAGGTGCATGGCTGGATTTTTGGAAGAAAGCTGGAATTTTCCAGCAAAGAGGCGCCCAAAACGGCGCCGTTTTGAAGGCTGGAGGCGGTTCTGCTGGCTGCCCCTCCTTTTTGCTGAATTTAAGCCTCGATTTGGAAGGCAATCGGGCATGAGAAGAAGGCGCGCCCCGAAGAGGGGGGAGATCTCAATGGAAAAAATCGATTTAATTGGAGTTTAGAGATATCGGGTAAGTGGAAAAATATATTAAAAATTCCTTATGGTTAGAATTTAATTTTAGTAAGCGATTTTACTAATTTTGGTAAAAATTATATTGTTTTATAGCGTGTATTAATTTAACGACTTGTGAGTAGGAAAACACTGAAATCCACTATTTAAAGGTAAGTTCTTTATTTCCTTTGTGAGTTTCCTTCATTTTACGAATTTCATTTCTTCCCTTAGTCCAATTCGGTTCCGAATATTATTTATTTGAATTATAGATTTCTTTAGTATAAATTAAATTAAATTAAATAAGAGATTTTCATAAATTTTATTTGTTAAATGCTTACAGGGTATTGTACCGTCTCTATTTCCTTGAGAATAATGTTGAACTAATTTGAGATTAGGTTCCTAAAGGTTGGGATACAGTTGTGGGTCCCTCAAGTGTGAGTAGTCGTGTCAGGGTACAGGAGTTGTCAAGCGATGAGGCAAGTGTCGACCGTTCAGCGATAATAGAGCAGACCAACGACCATCCCGAAAAAGGCTGTTGACTGGTTGCTTTTAGTCACGAGCTGCCTACCGGTGCCTAATCATTGTCGACTGAGTCTGCCATTATGTAACATATTGCATGGCATTGTAGTACATGGAATTGGGTTGCACCATTAGGGAAAACATAAGTTATGTATGTTTGGTCACGTACATCTTAGAATGTCTATGTGCACAAGCATTGCATTAGATGTGTATTTCTATGTGAGCGAAGTATGGCTTGTTGCTTGGCTTATGAGAGCCAATGTATCACGTTAATATTTACTACGCCATTACATTTATTATTTGTTGCATTGTATGGTTCCGTTATGATGTGATATGGAGTTGACTCTCAATAGCTATGGGTGGAGCTGGGCTCCAGATAGTTATGACTCTGGAACTCCAACATATGGGATTATGTTTTGAGAGCCTCAAGCTCAGGTGGATTATATTGTGAGGGCCTCAGGTCCACGTGGATCATATTGTGAGGGCGTCAAGCCCTTGTGGATTACGTTGTGAGGGCCTCGAGTTAGTGTGGATTATGCCAGCCAGTTTATGGATGCGACATATTTGTATATTGAGACTTGGGTGACAGGTTGTGCATTTTTTATGTGGGTCCCAAGGACCAATACATGCATTGGTATATTTTTGTTGAGAACTGGATATTTTGATGCATGGCTTGATGTGACATTATCATTTGTAGCATTACATTTTGTGGGGTATATTCTGGGTGAGTGATTTATCCCTAGTCTTATCATTATTTCTCCTAATATGTTTGCTGAGTCTTGTGACTCATCTTATTTCTAACAGCATTTTAAGTGTGAGAGTTGATGTCGATGGTGGATCATTTGGCATGTCATTCCTTAGGTGTAGGGCAATCCTGACCAAAAAGGTCTTTGGGTGTGAGATATGGTTAGGGGCTCAAATATTGTGGTTGTTATATTTAATTGATTGGTACTTTTTTATGTAAAAAAATGCTCCTAAAATGTGCATTTATAATTAATTTATTTTCATTATTGTATAATTGTAGGGCAAAATTTCAGCTCAAGTAATTGAGTTATTAGTATTTGTAAATAAAATAATTATGGGACAAAATTTTAGTCCAAGTATTTGAGTTATTAGCATTTGTAAATAAAAAGTGAGGGAATTTTGGGTTGTTATACAATGATAGTGTATGACTTTAGCGGTGAGATTGATCAGATAGTGAGGGTAAACATATTTTAATCAACTATATTTTTAGAGTTATCTATTCTCCAACGAAGTCTGTAAATGATTGGTCACAACGAATTGCTATAGCAAATGTCACTACAAAAAATGCAGTGAGGAGCTGCTGATTTGTTAGGAGTTATAAGAAAAAAATGAAATTCATTAAGGCACTGAAGTCCTAGTTGCACCACATTATTTGGTTTGTGTTTTTCTTTTTGTCTTTTCTTGTTTTAATTTGGCTGTTTGTTTTTTTTCTTTTCTTTTTTTTTTTTTTTAAATGGCTTTGTCTCATTCGACTGTCGTCCATTGATTTGATTTCTTAACAACCCTAGCCGGGAGTCGAGTTTAGCAGAGACCTAGTTTCCGTTCTTGCTGCTTCAATCAAATAGGAGTGTGAATTTGATTGTCGGTTCAAAAAACCCTAGCAAGAAGCGAATCTCGGTTCGGAGCTGTCCATCATTGTCGGCCAAGCGTCGAGGCCGACGCCACAACCATGATTCCAATTCAGAATTTCGAGCAGCACTCTCGCCATCTTATCGAACCCGACCTCCGTAAGGGACTCATAGCTTTCTATCTGTTTTTTTTTTTTTTTAAACGTTGCTGTTAGTCTGTGTTTTTGAGGGATGAACTGGTGATGGTTGCGTGTTTTTAATTTTTTGTCAATTGGATGCAGCAATCCAAGGGAGGCTTCAAATGGTAATGGAGGTCCGCGACAGTCTGGAGATTACTCACACAGGGGAGTACTTGAATTTCCTGAAATGTTACTTCCGGGCGTTCTCTGCGATCTTGTATCAGATATTACTTGCCCCATATGGTCCAAGTAGTCATGTCTACAATGTTGAGGGACTAAATGACAAGGAAGCTTTTAAGCTATTTTGTTGTAAAGCATTCCCGAACAACCAGCCAACGCCAGGTTTTGAGGATCTCATAAAAAGTGTAGTTGATTATGCCAAAGGAGTTCCATTGGCTCTTGAAGTTTTGGGTTGTTTTCTAACTGGCAAAAAGGTAAACGTATGGCAGAGTGCAATTGATAGATTGAGAAAACAGCCTAATCGAGATATTCAGAATGTGCTCAGATTAAGCTATGACGAACTGGGCTATGACAAGCAACAAATTTTCCTCGACATTGCCTGCTTCTTTAAAATGTATAGCAAGGATTACTCCACAGTTGTGAATATGTTGGATGCTTGTGGTTTCCAGGCTTATGCTGGAATAAGTGCTCTTGAAGACAAGGCACTTGTAACGATAAGCAACGGTATCCTTACAAGAAACAAGACAATAGATATGCATGATTTGATACAAGAAATGGGATGGCATATTGTTAATGAAGAATCCCCAAAAGAGCCCGGTGGAAGAAGCAGGTTGTGGAAGTCCAAAGACATCTGCCATACACTCACAAAAAAAATCGTAAGTGCAAGTGCTCTTATTTGAGAATGTGTTGAATTTGTCAATTATCTTCTCATCTAAGAGCCTAGGTTTGTCCGGGTATCTTTATTTTTTATATTTTTGTTTTTACTCTCAACAATATCTTCTCATCCATGCTTGGCTAGACTTTATTATGTAATTGGACTGACAAAATCTTTGCCTGATAAATTATGAATCATCATGTCATCACAAAACTTAAACTAGTACATAGAAATATATATATCTTGAATTTGTATAATATTATTTTTTGCTCCGATAGAATGGAACATATTTAAATTGATTATTTTGCACTACATTCACTTTGTTTGTTTAAGGATGAAAGTTGCATTTCCTTTTCGTTAAGATTCGGTTTCTTATTTTTACCGCTTGTTTGTTAGGGGACAGAAGCAGTGGAGACCATAGTTTTGGATTCTTATGGAACAAAAGAGATATTCTTGAGTCCTGATGCGTTTTCAAAGATGAGCAAATTGCGACTACTCAAGCTTAGTAATGTTCATCTTCCTAATGGTCTCGACTACCTCTCCAATGATTTACGCCTTCTTGATTGGCATGGATACCCTTTAAAATACCTGCCATCAAATTTTCAATCGGATAGCCTTGTCACAGTAAACCTGTCGCATAGCTGCTTGAAACTTTGGAATGGAAGAATGGTATGAGTAAAATAAATCATATTACTGTTTTTTTTTTACTATATATGCTTGCAGTATTGAAATCTTATTTATTCTAAAAAATTGTGTCTATTAATATCAATGGTAGTGCCTAGACAAGTTAAAATACGTTGACCTCAGTTATTCACCATGCATAACTAAGAATATAGATTTTACACAGGGAGCAAATCTTAAGGAATTGATTTTTGAAGATTGTATGAACTTGGTTGAGATCTCATCCATTGAAGCCATTAAAAGGCTTACGGTCTTAAATTTGAGGGGCTCTAAAAATCTTAAGGTTCTTCCAAGTGGCATTTGTGAGTTGAAACTTCTTGAAAGTTTAAATGTTTCTGGCTGCTCAAAATTTAGCAAGTTGCCCGAGAACCTAGGAGAATTGAAGAGATTGAATTATATTGGTCTGAAGGATTACAAAGAACTTACAAGTCTTCCAAGTGGCATTTGTGGGTTGAAACTTCTTAGAAAGTTGAGTGTTTCTGGCTGCTCAAAACTTAGCAAGTTGCCCGAGAACCTAGGAGGATTGGAAGATATTGGTCTGGAGGATTGCAAAGAACTTACAAGTCTTCCAAGTGGCATTTGTGGGTTGAAACTTCTTAGAAAGTTGAGTGTTTCTGGCTGCTCAAAACTTAGCAAGTTGCCCGAGAACCTAGGAGGATTGGAGAGATTGGAAGATATTGGTCTGAAGGATTGCAAAGAACTTACTAGTCTTCCAAGTGGCATTTGTGGGTTAAAACTTCTTACACGGTTGGTTGTTTCTGGCTGTTCAAAACTTCGCGAGTTGCCCGAGAACCTAGGAGAATTGGAGGGATTGAGATATATTGATCTGAAGGATTGCAAAGAACTTACAAGTCTTCCAAGTGGCATTTGTGGGTTGAAACTTCTTATGAAGTTGATTGTTTCTGGCTGCTCAAAACTTAGCAAGTTGCCCGAGAACCTAGGAGGATTGGAGAGATTGGAAGATATTGGTCTGGAGGATTGCAAAGAACTTACAAGTCTTCCAAGTGGCATTTGTGGGTTGAAACTTCTTAAACGGTTTGATGTTTCTGGCTGCTCAAAACTTAGCAAATTGCCCGAGAACCTAGGAGAATTGGAGAGATTGATATTCCTTGTAGCTGATTTTACCGCTATTAAGCAACCACCATCCTCGATTACGCACCTGAAGAGGCTTAAAAACTTGTCATTTAATGGATGCAAGGGACCACTGTTATCATTTTTTATTCAAAAAGAACCCGGTTTTGAGTTACCTGCTCTATCAGGCTTACGCTCTTTTGCTAAGCTAGATCTCCGTGATTGCTACTTCTCAGAAGGATTTCTCCCAGATGACCTAGGCTCCTTATCCGCGTTGATATATTTAGACCTAAGTGGGAGCAACATTATTAGTTTGCCAACAAGCATCAGAGATCTTTACAAGCTTCGCCGTCTTGATTTGAGGAATTGCAAAAAGCTTGAATCGTTGCCCTATCTCTCGACAAATATCAGGGTCAGGATTGTTGCATGTGGATGCACATCATTAAAAATATTGACGAATCCGGCTATATTCCTTAGACAGCTTGATGACTCTTCTTTCACTAATTGTGATACACTATTAAAGAATAGGGCCAGCCTCCTCCTTGAATTTCTCAGAAATATTCTTAAGAAGGTCCATCTCTCTCTCTCTCTCTCATGTCTTTATTTGTTGTAACAGAATTTACAGAGTTTTGTTGATGTTCTCTCACTCTCTCTCATGTCTTTATTTGTTGTAACAGAATAAGGAAGAAAGCCATAAGGAAGAAAGCTATATTGTTGTTCCTGGAAGAGAGAGTCCAGAGGGCTTCAGGTATCAAAATAATATGGGGCATCATTATGTTCGAATCCAGCTGATGTCAGATTGGTATCAAAGGCTCAGGGGTTTTGTTGTATGTGCTGTTTTTGAAGAAACGACTCCTTCAATTGATGACGAACGCTATGCGGAATGTTACGTGATGTGGAATGATGTTGTAGTCTATTCCACGGAAATCGACATGGACAGCGTCCAATTTGAGTCCGATCACTTATTTTTGCATTACATTTCATCTGACCCAACCTCAACCTCAGGAGGACATGATTGGGTGGGTGAAATTAGGAGGAGGGCGGAGGTGAATGATTTGAAAAAGAATGAGATCATCTTTTATTTTAGAACTAGTCCTGAAATAGTTGACATAGATGGGTGGAGGTGTAAATTGATTGCCCCAGTGAAATGCACTGTACATATGGTATATGAGAATGATGAAGAACAATTGAATGGGTCAATTGAATGGATGCATTCAATTTCATCCACATTTAAGTATACAACAAAGTGGCTATGATGAGTATGGGTCAATTGAATGGATGCAAGGTGTTGTATCGAGAAAGAGAAGTCGTCATGACTATGATTACAAGGAAGACACAACAGAACAACCGAATCCTAAGAGATTGAGAGACGATGTCGTCCAATGGAGGGACTCTCAATCTGAGCTATTAGAAACTTCAATTCAAAATTACGTAAATTCAAAAGCTAATCGGCCCTACGAAATCATTAAGGTTTGAGACCTTTATGATGCCATTATGGCTCTTGTGAATTTGTGAGTTATATTGATGAGTGTCTTTATGTCATTTGTTAATTTATATTTAATACAATTTGTTTTTAGATAAAATACAATAATTATACAATCTTTTTGACATTCTAAATTAATATTAAACTCCATAAAATACATTAAAAAATCACTAAATTCACATTATTTTAATACCAGATTCCATAAAGCAAAACAATAACAATTTATCACATTTAACTTCATTTATACAATATAAACTTAAATCAAAATAAGTTAACAATTTGTTTTTGGATTATTGTTTTGTTTGAGATTATTGTTTTGATGTTAAAACTCACATTGGTTGAGTTATATCTTTGGATTATGCTTTACTTATGAATGAAATGGTTTGAAACTTATTCAATCTCTTATGCATTTCACAACATTTTCCTCTTCTACTATTTACAAACTCAAATTGTTAATATATTGTGTAAAGTCACTTATTAGTTTTTTGATACCAAATTTGATGGCTTGCATATTTAATTTATTTTTTTATAAATAATAATTGCATTAAAAGAAATATTACAAATGCTTGCTTGCATATTTAATTTATTTTTTTATAAATAATAATTGCATTAAAAGAAATATTACAAATGTGTCTACATATCATAGTTAGAACATATCTCGAATTTCACAATATAAAGTGTTGTTGCATGGATACAATAATATATTTATTTGATTGTAAACGTCATCGTCAAGTTGTCTAAATCTACAAAAATAAGAAACCAATAAGAGGGCATAAGATCTTCACGCAAGCACTTCAATGTTTAAGTCAAACATTGAAGATAATAAAAATTGTATTGAAAATAGTTTCAGAGACGTACTATTTCAAAAATAAATGTCTGCTTATTTATAGAGAAATACAAAGTGATTCAAAGCGTCTCACGATTAAGATTTCTATAGATAATATTTATTTTGATTAATCATAGTCTGATTGAAATTAGGATCATCATAGATCACTACAAGAAATAAGATTTGTAGTGGAGGTCAAAATTATCACTAAAAGCATAAAAGTAAAATTTGTAAAACATAAAAGAAACAAAGATTTATTTTAATTAATCATAGTCTATTATCTTCTTCCTCTCATGAGCATGAAGTCATTGACCACTTTTGTGAAGCTTTATTTGGTATGACTTATGGTGACGTTTGTACCTAAACGTGTACATACTTTTAATAGTCAGTATATAAAATTTTTTAAAATAATTAATTTATTATGTGAGAAACTACAATTTAAAAAACTTAGAAGTCAAAAAGCTCAAATAAAAAGTTTTATCAAAAGTATGAAAAATAGGCTGAATTTCTCACTAAAAAGATAGTTTATAAAATCTTGTCTCATTAATCAAATTTCATAAGAATATATTTTCATCAGTTCATTTATAGGAATAATACTATTTCATATTTTTTTGTACAAAAAATAATTATAATTACTTCACAATTACAATATATTTTTTTAAATTATAAAACATTTTAATAATTAAGCATCTTCCTTTCTAATATATTGCACTAATAAGCAATACCATTATCTGTTGAATAATAAAATTTAAATTATTATATATGAGATTTGACTTTGCTCGATTAGTCTCCCTGCTTGAATTGAAAATCAGTTAAGTAATTGATTTGATGAGTAGTGAAAAATTAATCAAAAAAAATCAAGTACTAATCCGTTCAGTTAACACCGTTAAATCCCACCGCTATTTAAGTGACGTGAAAACTTATGTGGCATTTTTAGAATGACATGATTGCCATGCATGTTACCTCACCATCTCTCTCTCTTTTTTTTTTTTTTTCTTTTTGTGTCTTTTTTTTTTGGGCATTGAAACATCATTGCAATAAATGCAACAGGTTTACTGGCACTACAAGAGTTTTAACTTTTTCCGGTGATGAAAAAACTGTTGGAAAAAGTTGAAAAACCGCCAGAAATACCTCTATTGGGAAAGTTTTCCAGTAGTTAAAAATCGCCGGAAAAAATTATTTACCAACGGTTTTATTAACTACCTGTAAAAGTAATCATTACCGGCGGTTTTAAAACCGCCGGCAAATGAAGATTTATTTTGCTGGCAGTTTCAAAACTGTCGGTAAAGATTAACCATCGGAAAAAGCCAAAAACTGACAATTTTCAAAGCAGTGGAGATAGGATAAATGCGAAATCCTTAGAATAATTCACCAAGAATGCAATAAGTCCCCAAGCAAAGAAAGACTAAGACATTAGATTGGCTATTTACCAATATTAATAGTCAATAGACAAATGTCAAGAAATTATTTATGACATACATACCAATAATTACATTTACTTAGACTTGGTGACAGTTACCAATTGTTGAAAGACAATCAATTAACAACATATTCTGTATCATACACCATAGTACTGAAAAAGAGAGAAGAGAACATAATGGTAAAAGTCCAAAATGTATATTCCTACATGTTATAAATATATATTTTACATGTACAAGAATTGTAACGCCCCACTTTTCCCCAAGCGTGCGTTAATTCGAGATTTCGGAGAAATTTAAATCAAACACCACATAAATTCCTCGATAGCCATACTTTCATCATTTCCCGACAATCTCGATCGTACCTTCTTAGTATAACAACATTCAATAAATAGACTAAGACAGGCATCGTCAATCATATCAGCGGAAGCAAGATCGTAACCTCAAATATATACATATAATTGACAAATCTTTTACAATAACTGAATCGATGTTTCACATGAAAATATATTACATGATCTCTGAACATTGTAATCATAGACAGGACCTACGAAAACCAAACGTAACTGCTATATCCTGATGGCATTCTTCCTTTGACGCCACAGCTTTCACCTGGAACGTTTGAATATTCCAGGGACATAGTCCAAATTAGATGCTGAATCATCTAAGTGAGAGTTTAAAAACGTTTTCATGAATGTATGTTGAAATCATGTACACAAAATCGATAAATCTCAACATGCACCAGCCTAAGAGAATCCCACACAGCATTTAACCCTAACCGGGGAAAATGCAATCCCTCTAAAGGCGACACGACCACATCGACCCATTGGCCAACCGATCATGCTTAAGAGGGACAACCTCGACATATGAACCCAGGAATCACCCCATTGTCATCGTCAGGCTTTACGCTCCCACTCAAAGCATTCCAAAACACAACCCTAGCCCCAAGAGTGTCACGTCAGCACTATCTCCGGAATCAACGTCACCTCGGCATTAATGCTACTGCTCAAAGGATCCTGGGGTGGTGTCCACTCGCAGCCCCGCCACTTGAGCCATCAACCGGGGTGGTGTCCACTCGCAGCCCCGTCACTTGGGTCCCGTAGGGTGAAGTCCGTCTCAGCCCCGTCCCAAGTGGTCACCAAGCATTAATCCAGGTACGCATCCCGAGTGCTGCCACTCTGGGCCACGTCACAGGTCAACAACCCACATACCACATGAACGACACAAAACAAGCCAATGGTCGAAAATCATAACATGCATCACTTAAACCACAACATGCATCGCTTAAAATCAACACTTAAAATCAACATTTAATGCACGTGTAAACGATCATTTGACATTTCATCACAAGAACCCAAAGGTTAAACAAGTTTAGGGGTGAACACTCACCTTTAGACGAATTTCCAATTGACAAGCGCGGTTAGCCTTGATTTGCGCGCCTGCCTCGATTTGCGTGCCTGGCCTTGATTCACGCGCCGATGCTCTTATACCTCAACCTCGAGCTTCTACGATACCCTAGTCATCACGTTGTTCAAAATTATATCAATATCAATTTTTCATAATTTCTTCCTATTTTCTCTATATTTCTCCTCAAAAATTCTAATAAATACCTACTCAAGATTCTTCTTTGATTTCTCTTCACAATAATTCATAAATAATTAATTCCTATCTCCCAAAATTTTCTAAGGATTTTCTAATTCCTTTTCCTATTTTTCATAAGCCTTATTCACTTTGAAAATTACAAAATGACTATTTCCTCCAACATTTTTCCAAATTTTATTGCACCATAATTCATAAAATAATTTTCTAAAAATAATAAAAAAAATTTCAAAAATACCTGACGTCTCACGCGCCCTCACGCGCGGCGCGTGGATGAGCTGGCTTGAACTGGCGCGTGGCAGTCACGCGCCAGTCGTCTTCAACCTCCAGCCGGCCGCCGGCGAGTGCTCCGATGGCTGCAAATCGGGTGCCGTTCGAAAGCCCTCTTGAAGTCGATCCCGATGCCACCGGTCTCCGACCGAAAGGACTCCGGGAAGACGTTTAAAACTCGAGTTGCAGGTGTCGGTTTCGGTCCGCCTAGGGCATTCTCGGCCACCTTCGAAACACCCTCAAACCTTCACCAAAATGCTTCAAACCACTCCCAAAATGATCCTTACCTCTTGGAGACCAAAATCCCTCTATCCAATCTCCAAAACTCATTCGAAAACGAGCTCGATTTGGTGCCTCATTCTCGGCCGAATACCTTCGGTATTTATAGCCAAAAACGACCCCACGTGGCCGATTTTCCGGCCATTTCTTTCCCCTCACGCCACCAGGACACCCTAGGCTACCCCCTTGACAAGACTTGACGGCCAAATGGCCGAATTTTCCGGCCAAATCGTGCGGCCAGATCTGCCATGCGCGGCCAACTTTCTGAAAATTGCAGTTAGGCCCCTGAAATTTCTCTTTTGCATTTTGGCCCTCAACCTCAAGCCCCTGACTTTTCTAATACCTTCACTAAGACCCTTAAGGTTAATACTTCTCATTTATCCCTTGAAACTTTTGAAAAATTACCGTTTAGACCTCCCTCGGGCATTTTTAGAAAATTACACTTTGGCCCGACTGATTTATTTGACCTCAAATCCACTCGATTCAACCTGAAACCACTTAAGGGTTGTTCTACACATTGAATACTATTCCCTGACACTCTCCGTTGACTTTTCAGATGTCGTTTACAGCAATTCGGTAATACGACCTAATTGGCAGCTGTATTTTCGCTGTACCGAAAACTGTTCCCGATCTTCTTTCTTTCATCACTAAAAATCATAATTTTAATTGCTCGTCGATACTGTACCATTTTCTTGGGCAATCTAGGGTCCGAGGTACTCCCACTGACTAATTCGGTCGTCCAAAGCTGTGTTAGTGTGCCTTAAAGTCATATTTTTCTCAAATTTCCAACTTTGCCCTTTATCAAATATCATTTTATCCTCGAAATTATTCTCGGGTGTTACAAGAATTACCCTTTATGCGTTATAAATATATATTTTACATGTACAAGAATTACCCTTCATGCCAAGAAATCAACATTAGGAGATAATATAAAGCTTTACTCCTAGTCAACAAAAAAATTTCATGGAATATCATAAAGCAACTGGAGAGGATATCCACCATCAGGTGGTCAAAAAATTATAATAAGTGCAGATGGCAGGAGCTGTGAGTATTGCATGAACACTTATAGGACCCAGCAGACACTTCAGCATGAAACAAAGAGAATCACTCCTGGAAAAAGAGATAGATAGGGCTAAATAGTAAATAATATCTGTGAGAAACACCATAAGCAATTTTATATGGAATGAAGTACTCGTCAATGTGTAAACTAACAAAAATAAGCATACATTGAGATATGACTATGATAATGGATGAAAGCCAAAAAGTGTCCTACTCCTAAGCAGAGATAAGGCTGCAAATTCAGATAGATTATATAGAACTAGATAAACAAACCAACTAGCCACAGAGGTTTCATAACATAAGCAAACTTCAAATCTTTTTTCTGAATGACTTGATAGTGTAGGAACCAATAGGGTGTTTACCAAAAAGTTTCTAGTATCCAACAGAATTGCCACATCAAGAAGTGTCTTTCATATGCCAACCACATATGCACTATCAACAAAGATGACAGAATAAAATTGCTATTGTTCCAGAGCCATTCTTAAACAATAATCAGCTTAATATATATGTACACGATACACCAAAAACATCCTCAAAACAAACAATGAAAAGATATCATATCTTAGTAATGGAAATGATTAAGTAGAAACAGAGCAATCACAAACATATGATATTGCGAAACATTTTGTAATCAAAGCAAAACAAACTGTAAACTATCTTAGTGTAGATGAAACTACCAGAGGTTTCAACAACAAACACATGTTACATGGATACATATATACATATATATATATATAGGTACAGAGATTCGGAACATAATGCAGTTACTCAAAACTGCAAAAAGCTATGTAAAGCCGAAAATATCCTCAAAACAAACTAATTAGTTCTTAATATATATATGTGTGTATGTATCTACACACAAAAATATATGGGATTTGATGCAGAGTTTATTTTCGTTGCTTTTCCCAGTTCAATGTGCACAAAATCCACAAACTTTGTCTACTGTGTTAAGTCATTTTCATGAAAGGAATTGCCTTCTTCAGGTGGTAAACCAACACCATTAGGTCCGTTGCTATCCAAAAACAAGTCACATATATGTCAAATCCAAATCTATATATATGATCTACTTCCAAAATTGTGAAAAAAAAGAAAAAGAAAACCTACAACAGACAAATCAAAGCAGAAGCTTGAAGGCTAACCTTTTTTGAGGGTGAAAGCGAGAGCGATTGAGGGCTAGAGAGAGCGAGGGCGAGAGAGATAGAGACGCGAGAGCGAGCAGCGAGAGCGAGAGGGCGAGGGAGGCAACGACTCAGCGGCGAGAGCGAGGGCGAGTAAGCGAGTGAGAGAGACACAGCGAGGCCCGAGCGAGAGAGGGTTCTAGGGTTTGTAGGGGGGATTGTGGAAGAGAATTAAGGGGATGGAGAGGAAGATTTGGGCGGGGGCGTGAGAGAGAGGGAGGGAATTTTCGCGGTGTTATATTAAATCATATCCTCGGCGGTTTCAAAAATCGTCGAGGATGGGCCAACATCACCGGCGATTTTCTTAAACCGTTGGGGATGTGTATTCCATAGCTCGGGGATTTGTATTCCATACTCGACGGTTGTCAAAACCGCCGGGGATGTGCATGAATACCCGGCGATTATTAAAACTGCCAGGGATTTTAGTGTATTCCCGACAATTGTTTAAACCGGCGGAAAAAGTTCGCTGGCAATACCCTCTCTTCTTGTGGTGACCCTAAATCTCATGGCGACGTCACCTCTTTTTTTTTTTTTGTTTCCCATATTTTCCTCATCTTTTGGGCATCGATGCGTCACTTTCTAAAATACTATACGTTATAGGCAAAAAGTTTTGAAACCTTCACTGCTGGGGTTCTAAAATTATTGACACTAATAAGGTTCAAACCAATGGATCCACCTCTCGTATAAGTTCCACCAAATTGGTTTCACCAATAAATTAAATCTCGTGTCACCTACTAGTAGTATTTCTCCATTTGTTTCCTCAATAGTGCATAATAATTAAATTTATATTGTCGACATTATCTACTTTTAATTTTCTTTTTCGTCATATTTTTCCTTATTTGACCAACCACCAATTGACTTGTTAGCCTAACTTTTTATAGATTAGTTTTATCCAATCAAAATGAACAAAGAAAAAAAGGAAAACGAAATCAATATATAATAAGGGAAGAAAAAAAAACAATCCATCAATAATCAAAACAAACATCTAAATATATATTTTTCTTAAATTTGAGATTAAAAAACAAAACCCTATTTACAAAACAATCATTAAGAAAATATTTTCGTCATTTTTGGAACCTATTTAAATTTTAAAGCACAAGTTGTTAGTTTAATAGGATTATATTATATTAATTAGCAATCATTATAATAATTATTCCTTTTATAAAAGTTAGTAATTAATTACATTTATTAAGAACTTATTAAAATTTATATTCCATACATTAATCAAGGGTTAAAAATAAAAAACAAAGGGAACACTAACGATCGTACACTATATTTTTAGACAAAATATTTATTACACATTATTTTTAATATTTAAATGCATTTGATAATTGGTAATAAACACTTAAAAAAACAAATATATTATCACAAATCAATGAGTTTAGACACTAAAATAATGTTCAATAAGGTGAAATAGACGTCATTTGGAAAAAATGTATTTATTATATTTTATTTTTAATTTAATAACACTTCTAGCTATTGATTGATAATAAATCCATCGCGTTTTACAATAACTTAGCATTCAAAAAATGCATGTTGTTTTAAACACATATTATTTGAAAATGTGTATTAATTATATCTTAATTATTGGGGCTAGCATGCTCAAAAACTAAAAAAGTAACCCTATTATGTATGTGTAAATGAGAAAATAATTATATCTTATTTTATTTTGATTTAAAGATGATAGAATAAAGTTATTAAATAACTTTTCCGGTGATTACGACTAACATTCCCCAGTTGCTGCCTTATTTTAAGAGTCATTTCATTAAGTTAAAGGGTACACGAGTTAAGGTTAGATTCGCTATTCATTCTAACTTTTCCTATACTATTACATGGATTGCCCCAAAACGTTATCTATACGTTCCACTTCTACTTAGTCTAACACGACTAATCTGTGAATTATTCTTAGTCAGTGTGCTAAGGCAATTGATGGGCTTTCAATTTACTTGTGTATGCTACTTCCATTAATGTTGTATTGAACTTATGGAGGTGAAACCTTTTTAACTGAAAACCAGTTGATTTAATTGGATGGGAACTATATTTTGTAGCATATTTCGCCTGCATGTTAAGTAAAAGTTAAGGAGGTGAGCATAAGTTCCTAAAAGCCCATGGGAAATAATAAACAAAATCTTTGGAGTCATATTATTGTCGTTTGTTTGTAGATTCCTTGTGTGTTTTTTTCCTGCTATGTAGCAATTGAATGAATATGAGAAACATATTATTGTAAAAAAAAACCTTTATGTATCAAGCCTTAATTGTAACACCTCAAATTTCTTGAGCGTGTTATAACTTAGGATTCCGGAATTATAAAAATTTTCATATCACAATAGCTGTCATACACCACACAATATCCCAAAACCCTAATTTTTACCTTCTCAGCTTAACAAACCCAATAATCAAATAGCTAAGACAGGTATTAAAATATCAAATGCGGAAGCTAGATCGAACCTGATATGGTTCAAAACCATAACATTTTATTTATCATAAAATTCTTCAAGACGTTTACAAAATGTATTAATATACATCGACTCTAGCAAATGATAACTAAACATCTTAAACATATCCAAAGTTACATAAGCTTGCACATAAACAAAAGTATGCTAAACATGCTACAGGTAGTAAATTAAACATATTCTTCAGCTACCTCCTTTCCCTTAGAGATGCTCGTCGAACCTGGAACGTTTGAATATTCTAGGGATATAGTCCAATTAGAAGATGAATCTTCTAGTGAGAAACTCCAAAAATAGTTTATATCGATGCATGATCAGGTATAAAATGTATGAGAAGACAAAGAGAACTACTCCGAAGTGCCTCGTGAACATGTTAGTCTCTTCCAACGAGAGCTTTCTCAATGGCGCACGCATAGCGCCTCTCGGGAGGTCCCTAACCATGTCACTTTGGCCCGACCTCATAGAACTCATGCAAGCACCACATCCGTTGTGCCTTAGACTCACGGTCTTCCCCACGAGAGCTTTCTTGATGGCGCACGCATAGCGCCTCTCGGGGGATCTGCGACTTTTGCCCTCGGCCACAACAAATAGGTATAATAGTATGGCCACACGGATTTTATAAATGCAACAGTTAAAAAGCTAACAGCATATATTTTAAGAAAATTCAGTTCATAGATGCAACATGATTTCACGTAAGCGAATAAAAAGACTATGTATAAGAACTTCACGAAACACATGTCATGCAATAGAAATATCTCATAAGAGAAATAAAAATAGGATTTGGAGTATAGGAGTCTCACGGAGTCTCACGTTGTTGGGTTATCTCTTCGACGGTATAATTTTATAGCAAATGGCCTAGGTTTCTGCAGAAAACACACGTTTTGGTAAACCTAACCTCAAATATGTTCACATAGGGTTGAAGGGTATTAAAGTAGGGGCATAACTGAAAATTTTCATATAAAAAGGACCTCTCACGCGTCCTCACGCGCCCCAAGAAGTCTGGCCACGCGCCCCCACACGCAGCCATTATCCGGCGCGTGTAACTCACGCGCAGGCACCAGATTCCGAACAGCAACACGTCGTTTTCGTATTTCGGCCATATCTCCCTCGTTATAACTCCGATTTGACCACCGTTTGAACCTACACGACCCTCTCTTCCCTCTCTACAGGATTATAAAAAAAAACGGACTTACCTCGCTTTTCTGATGACTGATTTTGGCAAACTCCGGCGAAAACCCGCAACTCCAATGAGGCTCGTTCTCCCCGGCTTCTCCTTCGCTTTCTTCCCGCCTTCTTGCCGAACCTCCTTCTCTCTCTCTAAAGCAAGCTCCTCCTCTTAGAGTGCTTCACTCCTCAAATTTGTTTGGAATTGTTTGAGAGCAACTCAAGGTGCCTATTTATAGAATCCTTCAACCAATGGTGTTATGCCACTTGTCACAATCTTAGCCATGGACTCCAAAGACTCAAAGCCATAATTGAGTGGCTTTTGAAATCCAAAACTAGAATTAATCCAACTTTTGAAATCCAAGCTAAAACCCTAAACTTCTTTCAAATAACACTTTGGCCCATATTTCAAGTTTTCAACTTTAACATTTCACCACCTAAGCTCATAATTTCATCATTCTTTCATTTGGATAATTTTTCTAATTAGAATTATATCCTCAAACATCAAATTTATCGAGATACTTAAAATCTCAAAATTATTAACTCAAAATTACTCAATATATACGATTTTTCGGAAGCCCCTTACCATCATTCGATGTTTTTAGGCTATAACTTAGCTTAATCGAAAACCATTTCTGATTTGATTTCTTTCAGTGCAATAAGTCTCACCTCGAGATGCTCGTTAAAATTATACCTTTGTCCTTAGGTATCTAAGCTCTAGGGCACTCCCTGCGACTGATTCGGTCACTTGTTGCCATTTCAAACATATTTTTCGGTATTTTAACTCGCTTAAAATACGTGGCAATTTCACGAAAATATAGGGTGTTATATTAATGGGTCGATTACATGAATTGCTCATTGATAAGAGTGTCTCACTAAATTCTTCTCGATATTCCTCAACTTTTTTGACTAAAGACGTGTCATTCTATCAATTCTCTTTGTAGGAGTCTTTAGCAGTATTATTCTCACTTGACAACGACATATCAAGCTTTAATCGTACTAAAGTTTGGTTGACTACATGAATTCTAACTTGGTAGTCATTTCTATCCATAGCCTTTTCTTCTTTTGCATGCATTTATCTTGTGACGTACACGTTGATGATTGAAGTAGTTAGATTTTGGGGGAAAAGGAAAGAAAACTACATCTCTCTGCTTCTCTCTCTCTCACACAAACACATTTTATTTGCATGTATTTCTTTTGAGAGGTATGTGTTGATAATTGAAGTAGTTGGATTTTTATTTATTATTCAACTTAATTTTTTTAATATATGAGAATGTAATAATGCTTGTTGTAACAGCCCGCCTTCTTGGGCATGTTATGCCTTAGGAAATTTGGTCTATATTTTTTTTTAAAAAAAAAACATTATTTTAAAATTCCCTAAGACCGTATCTAGTGCCAGATGAAATATCTAGACTAGAAATAAATGTAAAGCGGAAGCTGAATTGAACCTGCTCATGGAAATTGAAAATTTAATAACTGTACATGGCATTAAATACAAATTAATACATAAAGCGTTTGATTACAGAATAATGTACACAAATCTTAAGTTAGTCATATTATAACATGGTACATCCTGATGTCTCGTATCCCTACACAATACCAACCTCTGAATCATCTCTGCAAGTCCCGGCTGGAATGTTGAATGTTCCAGGGGCAAACCCATGTTAGATGATGAATCATTTAAGTAAGAATACCAATGCAATGTCATGAGTGTATGCAATGCCTTTCATCGTAGGTGTCAACTGCACCCCTCATACTGCCTATCATTTTAGTGGCCACCTCTTTCGAAGCCGGGGTGTATGGGTGCACCCTTGATAGGCCAGCGGTGCCAGTTCGTACTCCCTACGGCCTCATATGCGTGTGATCAACAGGATCATTGTGCATGTATGCATTTCATAGTTATGTCATTGATGCAAACTACGTGATGATTCATATCATAGCATGCCAATGTGATAAAAGCATTTACATTCACAACAGTATTAAATTCAAGCAGCATACTTACCGTTAATTTGTCTCGAACTACGTGCTAAGCGGCTATCCCTTAATCTCTTTTCTCACAAGGACCCCTACAACATAGATTTATTTTTAGAATACCATTTGCTAGTTTTTCATAATTTCTTCCATTTTTTCTTTTATTCCTAAGCTTTATTTCTTCCAAAATTACATAATAATTATCTAGGCTTCATGAAAATTTACTTTCTTTTTACCAATATTCCTTAAATAATATTCTTAGTATTTTGGAATTTTTCTTGTAATTTTATAACTTTAATTCCTAGTTTCCCTTATTTCATAATAGCTAAATATGTAATTATTACATAATAATTACCTAATCTTTCAATTTATTAAATTTTTCTTCACTAATATTTCTTAAATAACACTTATAACATTCTGAAATTTTCTTGGAATTTTCAGAATTTAAATCCTATTTTTATTTATTTCTATAATAGAAAAATATACTTAAATTACATAATAATTACCTAATATTTCATTTTATTCAATTTATTTTCACTAATATTTCTTAAATAATACTTCTAACATTCTAAAATTTTCTGGAAATTTTTTGAATTAAAATCCTATTTTTTCTTTATTTCCATAATAGAAAAATCTACTTAAATATTTAATAATTTTGGCATTTTCAGAAAATTGCTTTACCAATATACCATAAACAACATTTTAAATTTAATAAAAAAATTTCAAAATTTTACCCTTTTTTTTTTTAATTTCTCTGGCTGGCGCGTGTGGACCACGCGCCTTCGCCTCAATCGCGGGTGCGTGCGATCACGCGCCTGACCCCTCCCTTCGCGGTCGTCTTCTCCGGCGGCTGGTTCGCCGCCGGCGATGCCTCGGCCACTCCAAGCTTCAAAAGAAGCTTCCATCCTCGATGATTTCGACCTTCTGAACTCGAATCTACCCTCAAAAACTGGAAAAAAACATTAAAATTACCTCGTTTTGGCGATTAAACTCTCGGCTCCGGCGAGGCGCGATTTTCCGGCGAGTGCTTGGGTCTTCTTCTCCATTGCTCCGTTGGCCTCCAAATTTTCCAGAAACGACACTTATGACTTGAAGATCAAAACTCCACTCACCAATCTCTCAAACTCTCTCCCAATCGACCGATCTAAGCCTCGAAATTTTCGGATGGATTGGGCAGTCTTGGGGCGGCTATTTATAGCCCATTTTCGACGTGCCTTGCCTCACCATCGTCGGCCACGCGTCCTAGAAGCCATACCCCGGTCACTTCGGCAATTAAAACCCTACCTTTGTCCTTAAGCAACGATTTGCAAGCGCGGCCATGCTTTGGCCGCGCACTGCTCTGCAAAATCCGATTTTCGGATTTAATTTTTTTTTTATTACAGATATATATATACACAATATACATATTTACATATTTACATAAAATGATTTCTTTTAATCTTAAATCATATTATAATTTAATCACATTAATCTTACTATTTTTATTTACATATTTATACATATACATACTTAAGCTAATCACATAATTAATTTAAACCAAATAAACTTAATACCATATAGACTAAATTAATTTAATTTATTTAACGTGACTTAGGGTATTACATTCTCCCCTCCTTACAAAAATTTCGTCCTCGAAATTTGATCATTCTTCACTCATACTAACTATAGGGTCTTCAAACAGGTACGGAAAGTTGAGTTTCATGTTTTCTTCTCGTTCCCAAGTTATTTCTTCGCTTACGGGGTTTCTCCACAAAACTTGCACAAGGGGAATTGATTTGTTCCTTAGGACTTGATCCCTACGATCCAAAATGCTGACTGGTTTTTCTACATACGAGAGATTTTCTTGAATCTCGATAGCTTCAGTTAGCATTATCTGGGAAGAATCTGGCTCATGCTTTCGTAGTTGCGATACGTGAAACACGTCATGGATGTTTGATAGAGCCAAGGGTAGAGCGAGTCGATAAGCGACTGGTCCAATTCTTTCCACTATATCGTATGGCCCTATGTATCGAGGGCTTAACTTGCCCTTTTTCTTGTTGCTTCTAGTCACCATTCTTAGTGGAGATATCTTCAGGTATACTTTGTCGCCCACTTGAAATTCCAATTTCCTTCTTCTTGTATCTACGTAGGACTTCTGGCGATTCTGAGCTTCCTTAATTCTTTCTTGAATGATTTTTATCTTTTCTGTTGTTTTCTGAACTATCTCGGGTCCCAAGATTTGCCGTTCGCCTACTTCAGTCCAGCACACCGGGGATCTACATTTTCGGCCATACAAGGCTTCATAGGGAGCCATTCCAATGCTGCTGTGGTAGCTGTTATTGTAAGCGAATTCTACTAATGGTAAATGCTCTTCCCAGCTACCTGGAAAATCAATCGCACAGGCTCGCAGCATATCTTCTAGGGTTTGAATGGTCATTTCTGATTAACCATCTGTCTGGGGATGATAGGCTGTACTTAGCCTAAGCTGAGTATCCAAACTCTCTTGCAGACTTCCCCAAAACCTAGAAGTGAATCTTGGGTCACGGTTTGATACAATGCTTACTGGCACTCCGTGTAATCTGACAATCTCATTTACATACTGTTGAGCTAATTTGCTGATTGGTTGACTTACCCTTACAACCAAGAAATGAGCAGACTTAGATAGTCTGTCAACTATCACCCAGATAGCATCGTTTCCCTTAGGACTCCTTGGCAGTCCAGTCACGAAATCCATCGTAATGTGCTCCCATTTTCACTCTGGAACTTCCAATGGTTGCAAGCTCCCACCAGGCTTTTGGTGCTCAATCTTAATTCTCTGGCAGGTGTCATATTGACTAACGTACCTTGCTACGCTTTTCTTCATTCCTGGCCACAAATACACAGCCTTCAAGTCTTGGTACATCTTGGTGGCTCTGGGGTGGATCGAGTATCTGGATCGATGGGCTCCTCCCAAAATTGTTTGCCGCAATTCCCTCACACGAGGCACATATATTCTTCCTTGAAACCGAATGATGTTTTCTCTTACCTCAAATTCTGGTTTCTTTGCTTGCCCATACTCGTCAACCCACATTTTTATTCGGGAGTCTTCGGGGTAGGCTTGCCGTATCTGATCCATTAACTCTGGCTGTACTGTAAGACTAGCTACGTAGGCGGAGTTTCCTCGGGAAACTACTCCTACTGTCATTAGGCTAAATGCTTCAACTAGCTTCCATTCTGCCACCATCATTTCAGCCACACAAGCAGTTTCTTTCCTGCTTAGGGCATCTGCCACAACGTTAGCTTTATCGGGATGGTATTGAATAGTACAGTCGTAATCTTTTAACAGCTCCATCCATCTCCGTTGCCTCATGTTTAATTCTTTCTGTGAGAAGACGTACTGTAGGCTCTTATGATCAGTAAAAATTTCGAACTTCTCACCATACAAATAATGTCTCCAAATCTTTAGAGCAAATACCACTGCAGCCAATTCCAAATCATGAGTCGGGTAGTTTCTTTCATGATTCTTTAGCTGATGAGATCCATAAGCAATGACTTTCCCGTGCTGCATCAGCACACACCCTAAACCGTTTCTCGAGGCGTCAGTGTAGACTACAAAACCTCCTGACCCATTTGGCATAGCCAGTACTGGAGCGGTTGTCAGCTTAGCCTTAAGTTTCTGTAAACTCTCTTCGCACCGTTCGTTCCAGTCGAACTTTACCCCCTTCTGAGTTAATTGGGTAAGGGGTGTCGCAATTTTTGAAAACCCTTCCACAAACTTTCTATAGTACCCTGCCAGTCCCAAGAAACTCTTAACCTCAGTAACTAATTGGGGTTGTTTCCAATTCATCACAGCTACGATCTTGACTGGGTCGACCGATATTCCTTTGGCCGATATCACATGTCTCAAAAATGCCACCTGGTATAACCAAAATTCACATTTTGAGAACTTGGCATACAACTTATGTTCTCGCAACGTTTGCAATATTATCTTTAAATGTGATTCGTGTTCTTCTTCCGAGGGAGAATATATCAGTATGTCATCTATAAACACGATCACGAACTTCTCCAGAAATGGCCTTAAGACTCGATTCATAGTGTCCATAAAAGCTGCTGGGGCATTGGTTAGTCCGAACGGCATCACCAAAAATTCATAGTGCCCATATCGAGAACGAAACGCTGTCTTCGGCACGTCTTCGGCCTTGATCCTTAATTGATAGTATCCTGATCTTAGGTCAATTTTTGAGAAGACCTTAGCCCCTTGCAATTGATCGAACAGCTCCTCGATTCTGGGGAGTGGGTACTTATTCTTGACCGTTATCTTATTGAGCTGTCGATAATCGATACACATCCTCAGACTCCCGTCCTTTTTCTTAACAAAAAGTACTGGTGCTCCCCATGGCGACATACTTGGTCTGATGAACCCCTTATCTAACAGCTCTTGAAGTTGGGCTTTTAATTCTCTCAATTCTGCAGGAGCCATTTTATACGGGGGTATCGAAACCGGACCTGCTCCTGGTACGATCTCTTTTGAGAACTCGATTTCTCGCTGGGGCGGTAATCCAGGTAATTCTTCGGGAAACACATCCCCGAATTCTTTAACGAGTCGCACCTCTTCGATTTTTAAGGGCTCCTTGCAATTCTCTTGAACACAAGCCAAGTATCCTTGTGCTCCTTGACGTAACAGTCTTTCAGCCTTTAGAGTCGAGATCCACTTCTGTTCACTTACCTTCCTTTGCCCTCGAAACTTGACGTTCAAGTCGCCACTCTTGAGGCAGACTGTCTTAGCTTTACAGTCCAATGTGGCGTTGTACTTAGTTAGGAAGTCCATTCCTAGAATCACATCAAAATCCTGAAATTCTAGAAGAATTAGATCCACTGGGAACTCAACCTCTCCTATTTGAATCTTTTTATCTTTGTACCCTGATGAAGTTTCTTGAGACTTCCCCATTGGGGTTGCGACAATCATTCGATAATTCAAATTTTCTGGTTTGTCTCCTACTATTTTAGCAAATGCATGCGAAATGAATGAGTGACTTGCACCTGAATCTATTAATGCATGCATGGGAATTCCAGATAATAGCATGGTACCTTCAATTACCGCTGGATCTTCTGCCGCATCCTGCCGTGTTAGATGAAACACTCTTCCTTGATGTGCTCTGGCGTTCCCGGACGTCCCCTGGGGTTGACTTATCAGTCGTGGTTTGGGACAGTCCTTCGCGAAATGGCCCGTCTGCTGGCAGTTGAAACAAGTAATTCCTTTCTTTGGGCAGTTCTGGTTGAGATGCCCAATTTCCCCACAATTGTAACAACCCTTTGTCCCTAGCCGGAACGGCCTTCCAGGGTGCTGCTTCTGGCATTTAGCACATGGGGTACCGGGCTTGAACTTCGGCTTCTGGGGTTCCAGCTTCTTGCTTGCCCTGTGGCTGCTCCCTTGCTGACTTTCTCCTTGGATAGCGTCGATCCGGCTCAGGTTAGCCTCAGTGGTATAGGCTTGCAGTACCGCTTCTGCATAGGTCTGGATACTTGAACTACTCAACGCTCTCTGAAGCTTCAAATTTAGTCCTCCCAAAAATTTCTGAGCCTTGATCCTTTCATCTCCTTCGTAAATCGGCATGTATCGGATCAATCGACTGAAAGCGTCCTCGTACTGGGCGACATACATGTCCCCAGTCTGTCTCAGCTCCATGAATTCTCTTTATTTCTTCATTCTTAAATTCAGAGGGAAGTATTTCTCGTTAAAGAGTTCCTTGAATCTTTCCCAAGTGACATAAGTTGCCCTGACTCGAGGGGTCATTGTTCTCTTGACTCCTCTCCACCATCTGTCTGCCTCTCCTTGTAACATAAAGGTGGCACAGTTAACTTTCTCTTCTTCGCTTCAATGAAGGTGATCCAGCAACTTCTCTGTTTGCTCGATCCAAAATTCCCCTTCACTGGGGTCGGCACCAATTTTTCCTTGAAAGACGGAAGGGTTCTATCGTCGGTATAAGTCAAGCATGTTGGCCACGTGACTATCCCTGGAGTGAGTCTCGTGTATGAAACCCACCACACTTCCCAGAATTCGCTCCATCTGATCCAGTCTGCTACTCCCGGTTTCTTGGCTGGAGTCGCCTTTTGGGTGCCTACTGGTATTTCCCTCGGTGTTATCAGCTTGTGGGTTGGGCGTCCTAGGCCTAACTGCTAATCTTCTTTGGGTGTTTACCATCTGAAAGGAAAATAAGATTCAAGATTAGACGACAGGATCTTGCCATCCGATTAGTTCTATATTATACATTTGGCTGCAAAACGTTATATATACATGCTACATATTTACATAGATTACACATAGCACTATACAAGTCATGTAAGTAGTTAGAGTGTTTCTGAGATGGATCTATTTGTTAGATATGAGCCCTAAAGACCAGTTTTAGTGACACAAAGGGACTCGATCTTGTAATTCTTTAAATATTATTTAAATGGCAAGTTTATGTTTTTATTTAAATTGCAATATGGTTTAAATTATAAAACATATATCCATTAGTATAATAAGAAATGGATACCATTCTTAAGTGTTAAGAATACGAGTTACGGATAATCCACAATTTGTTATACTATAAACATGTTCCTGGCCATAGAATTCCTATCATGGATGATAGCAACTCGTAAAGGCCAGTACATTGTCTTCCTCCTTGTTTCAGTATGAGATACTGAAAGATAAGGTTGGTGAGTCTCGTGCCATTCTGTATGAGCTATAGAAGGAAGATAAGTGGGTGCCCGTTACAAGAACGAGTTCACTGAACGGGACTGTTAACATTAAATCACATGGGTTATTTCTCACGGGTCAATGATTTAATGTTAGCTGCGATTTTACAACTAGTCCTTAGACCTGAGATGACATGGATATCTGTGTATTGGTGGATTAGGATATCAGTGATATTATGTGGTTGTTCTAATCAAGGATAATCATACGTATCTATGTGCCTAATTTAGTGATACATGAGGTATGTGTGCATCAGACATGGAATCTATCACCTTGAGATTTATGAGGAAGATATCCTATGCGATCCAGTAATCACTTGACGATAAATCCTTGGCCGAGGTAATATGACGATGGAATTTGTTCCATACGGGTTGTGTCATAATTTGTCAAGATTTATTTTGGATTTGGTCATATGACAAGATTAAGAGATTCGACCTACTGACCATGATCTCATATCTTGTCGGGATATAGTATGATAGAAGGACCGTATTGTATGGTAACGTAGTAAAAGGTTCACATTACCCGCTTCACAATAAATTGGGTAATCATGATATATTGCTAGATGTCACTCATGATTTACGAGAATTAATTGTTGATTATTCTCGTTGCCAATTTATTTGTGAACCCAGAAAGTCCCACCCAAAAGAAATTACTTTCAAAGAGAAAATAAATAAATTAGTAATTTTATAATTACTAATAATAGTGCATTTATTTATTGGATAAATAAGAATAATTAAATAATTATATTATGAATACAATTATTTGATTATTGATTGGGTTGGGTCTTTTGCTAGTACATTAGGCTTGACCCAATGGCACTATTGGATTCAAATAAATTCCATTGGATTGGGCTTGGCCCAATTGCATTAAATGGAATGGACTTGAGAAGCCAAACTCATTTAATGGAGAATGGTTATTTAATTGGAACTATAAATAGCTCCAAACTCTTAATTTCTCTTATAAGATACACTTGGATCATTTTGAGAGTTGAGAGAATTTTGGAAGAATAGTTCTTGAATCCAAGAGGTAAGTTAGAAATTTTTGTGAAAAATTTCTTCTACTTATCTTTCTCTTTGATATTCTTGAATAGAAGTGATTTCGGGTGGACTGACTCGGCATCCTACACTTGGAGGATTATACGGCGGGAAATCTAACGGTGAAATAAGATTTCATCCAAGAGGTATTTTTCGTTTATGCCTTCATTTTATTAAACCATAATTTCTGAAAAACGGGATACCTGAAAAACTAAATTTTAATTTCCGCTGCGCATATGATAAGATGTAACTCAATAGTATTTCGGTCCTGACGACCTCCAAATCCAAACATTCTCTTCATCTTCGGAGTCATATGGGGGTGCCTCAGGGTCGTCCACTATTTCCACAACCTCCTCCTCATCCTCCGAGTCTGAGACCTCAAAGTCGTCCTCGGCCCAGAACACGGGTATGTCATCCTCTTCCTCTTCTTCTTCTTCTTCTTCTTCCGCATTAGCTGGATTTCCCATTTCTTCAGGCTCGGTCGGGTCCTCCACTTCCTCTTCCTCTCCCTCCTCGAGTGGCTCCTCCATGTCTTCGTCAAACTCGTCTGCTGGTACCGGCTCGTACATCTCGACCAGTAACTCGCGAACCCGAGTGCAGTAATGACGGAAATCAGGGAACTGCTCGTCTTGATGCCGGACCCAATCTGCGAATTCCTGCAGCCCACCTTCTAATATACCGACCATCATATCTATCTGAAACTGAGTGAGATCGGGCCAAAGTCGGTAGCTTGGAGGCACGTCGTCAATAATCTCTTCCATCTGGACGAGGTATTCCATAATTCCCTCATTGGGTTCTGGGATCCGGTGCGCTATCCGATGAGCCCAGTGATCAACCAAGACCTGCTCTGAGAAATTGCCAGCCATCTGCCATCACAACTTCCGTTAGTACCCCTAACTGTCTTCGAGTTGGTACTTTCACCGGCTAGGCCTAGTCTAAATTTTTCTTCCTAGGTATTCTTCTAAGTTGGGCTCTGATACCAACTGTAACAGCCCGCCTTCTTGGGCATGTTATGCCTTAGAAAATTTGGTCTATATTTTTTTTTTAAAAAAAATATTATTTTAAAATTCCCTAAGACCGTATCTAGTGCCAGATGAAATATCTAGACTAGAAATAAATGTAAAGCGGAAGCTGGATCGAACCTGCTCATGGAAATGCAAAATTTAATAACTGTACATGACATTAAATACAAATTAATACATAAAGCGTTTGATTACAGAATAATGTACACAAATCTTAAGCTAGTCATATTATAATATGGTACATCCTGATGTCTCGTATCCCTACACAATACCAACCTCTTAATCATCTCTGCAAGTCCCGGCCGGAACGTTGAATGTTCCAGGGGCAAACCCATGTTAGATGATGAATCATCTAAGTAAGAATATCAATGCAATGTCATGAGTGTATGCAATGTCTTTCATCGTAGGTGTCAACTGCACCCCTCATACTGCCTATCATTTTAGCGGCCACCTCTTTCGAAGTCGGGGTGTATGGGTGCACCCTTGATAGGCCAGCGGTGCCAGTTCGTACTCCCTACGGCCTCATATGCGTGTGATCAACAGTATCATTGTGCATGTATGCATTTCATAGTCATGTCATTGACGCAAACTACGTGATGATTCATATCATAGCATGCCAATATGATAAAAGCATTTACATTCACAACAGTATTAAATTCAAGCAGCATACTTACCGTTAATTTGTCTCGAACTACGTGCTAAGCGGCTATCCCTTAATCTCTTTGCTCACAAGGACCCCTACAACATAGATTTATTTTTAGAATACCATTTGCTAGTTTTTCATAATTTCTTCCATTTTTTCTTTTATTCCTAAGCTTTATTTCTTCCAAAATTACATAATAATTATCTAGGCTTCATGAAAATTTACTTTCTTTTTACCAATATTCCTTAAATAATATTCTTAGTATTTTGGAATTTTTCTTGTAATTTTATAACTTTAATTCCTAGTTTCCCTTATTTCATAATAGCTAAATATGTAATTATTACATAATAATTACCTAATCTTTCAATTTATTAAATTTTTCTTCACTAATATTTCTTAAATAACACTTATAACATTCTGAAATTTTCTTGGAATTTTCAGAATTTAAATCCTATTTTTCTTTATTTCTATAATAGAAAAATCTACTTAAATTACATAATAATTACCTAATATTTCATTTTATTCAATTTATTTTCACTAATATTTCTTAAATAATACTTCTAACATTCTAAAATTTTCTGGAAATTTTTTGAATTAAAATCCTATTTTTTCTTTATTTTCATAATAGAAAAATCTACTTAAATATTTAATAATTTTGGCATAAACAACATTTCAGAAAATTGCTTTACCAATATACCATAAACAACATTTCAAATTTAATAAAATAAATTCAAAATTTTACTTTTTTTTTTTTTTTAATTTCTCTGGCGGGCGCGTGTGGACCACGCGCCTTCGCCTCAATCGCAGGCGCGTGCGATCACGCGCCCGACCCCCCCCTTCGCGGTCGTCTTCTTCGGCGGTTGGTTCGCCGCCGGCGATGCCTCGGCCGCTCCAAGCTTCAAAAGAAGCTTCCATCCTCGATGATTTCGACCTTCTGAACTCGAATCTACCCTCAAAAACTAGAAGAAAACATTAAAATTATCTCGTTTTGGCGATTAAACTCTTGGCTCCGGCGAGGCGCGATTTTCCGACGAGTGCTTGGGTCTTCTTCTCCACTGCTCCGTTGGCCTCCAAATTTTCCAGAAACAACGCTTACGACTTGAAGATCAAAATCCCACTCACCAACCTCTCAAACTCTCTCCCAATCGACCGATCTAAGCCTCGAAATTTTCGGATGGATTGGGCAGTCTTGGGGCGGCTATTTATAGCCCATTTTCGACGTGCCTTGCCTCACCATTGTCGGCCACACATCCTAGAAGCCATACCCCGGTCACTTCGGCAATTAAAACCCTACCTTTGCCCTTAAGCAACGATTTGCAGGCGCGGCCATGCTCTGGCCGCGCACTGCTCTGCAAAATCCAATTTTCGGATTTAATTTTTTTTTATTACAGATATATATATACACAATATACATATTTACATATTTACATAAAATGATTTCTTTTAATCTTAAATCATATTATAATTTAATCACATTAATCTTACTATTTTTATTTACATATTTATACATATACATACTTAAGCTAATCACATAATTAATTTAAACCAAATAAACTTAATACCATATAGACTAAATTAATTTAATTTATTTAACGTGACTTAGGGTATTACACTTGTCCACTTGTGTGTCATTAGGTACATTAGTTAGTGCAAACATTTAAAGGTAAGTTGAATTATAGTAGGTTTCTTTGACAGTTTTGCAAGTTAAGGTTCAACAAAACTTGAGTTTAAGAAAAACTAGTTTATCTTTAATTAACCTGAAGTTATTTTAGTTTTGCGAGTGGTATGTAACTTTTTACTTCCATAACATTATATGGAAAACAATATTTAATCTAAATATGGCATCTAGTCTTCCAAATAATTATTTATATTTGGGTGTCAACTTATTTCATTATTGATCTTGAAATAATCAAACTTACAAATTTTCATGTAAAAATATTACAAAGTGTACAATTGAGTTTAGTTTTTGGATCGCATTATTTGTACAGAAAAGTGTTTACATAATTCTTTATAAGGTGATATATCGCGATATTTTTTGACATCAAAATATCACGATATATCGTGATTTTTGTTCACCCCATTCTCTCTCTCTCCATGCCAACCTCGCCCTCGCCTGCTCTCGCTACTGCCTCGCCTCCTCTCGCCACTGCCACCTCACCGCCTTGTCTAGCCACTGCATTCTCTAGCAACCGACGACCACCCAAACCAACCAAGGATGCAGCGGGTGGTGGCGGTCAGCAAACGACGAGGGTGCAAGAGAGAGAGAGAGCGAGTTTTGGGTCTTTTGAGTTTGGGTCATTTATCAGAGGGGTAATTTGGTCATTTCATCATTCTATAAAGCATTTTGTACACTATCTTCTGTACAAATAACATTTTCCTTAGTTTTTTACATAATTTTTTTGATATGGTTATAGATGAAATGAATTTTTGTATGTTGAATCGTGTTTAATCTCTAAATTGTATTGAATTATTATTTTTTCAATATTTTTTGTAGGTTGCTATTTATTTTATATAGAAATGGCTTACAAAATATTTATGATTGGAGGACTAGAATACATGTAGCCAACCCGGGATAAAGACTTAATATTTTGTTATAGCTAATAAAACATTTAAAATATTAAGTCTTTGGTGTACGACTGCCTTCTCAGTATCCTATTCTCCCAAATCACTGTATCAGTTGTTTTTATTCATATTTATATGTGTACTCATGGTTTTCAGATGGATGCTAATAATGCCACCAATCATGAATGTGCTGGATCCATGACATTGTATAATCTAATGATGATGGCCTTTATACCCTAGCGTTATTCAATGGTAATGTAACCAACTCATCTTGTGGGATGGGAATTGTTTGGAAGTTGTAAAGAAAATCTAGAAGGGGCTAAAGACCTCTAGATCTCTCTCATGGGACATGCTTTTCGTGATCAATTTTTCATTCCTTTATCCTCTCTCTTTTTATAATTAAGAGTATTTGATGTTTGATCAATGCCAAAGTTTAATGAATTACACCCCTAAAAAATGAAAGCTATTGAGCAATCTTAATTGTCTTAACATCTAGCATGGTGAATATGAAAGTTATTGAGCAATTCTTACTCATAGAATGTGGACAAACATGAATGCTAGGGTCTATTGAGCAGTACTTTTTGACTTTAAGAAGTTATTACAAAATCCGTTGCACAATGTGTAACGAATCGAATTTTTGAAAAAAAAAAACATGATAATTAATATACGTATTTAAGATGATCTACTGATTACTTATTGAAAATTTATGGAATTTCTTGGGTGTGGGATAAGCTGGAAATTGGATTAGTTCATTAGAATAAAATTAAATATTGTGCTATAATACACCACGGGTGGTGGCAGCCAAGCGGTTGTGCTTGCAAGTGGCAGGGAGTAGGATAACGGATCGAACCTTGATGGGTGCGCAACGTTGGAAATGCCGATTTTAAGTAGGGGCAGCCCCAAAATGACAACTTAAGATTAATGGTTGCACCTCATACATGTAATATAAATGATGAGGCTTGCCGATCAGCTGGAGGCGGTGCTGCTCGCTGCCCCACCTATTTGCTGAATTTAAGTCTCGACTTGGAAGGCAGGAGAAGAAGAAGGCGCGCCCCAGAGAAACCGCGGGGCGGGGGGGAATCAATGAAAAAATCGGTTTAATTGGAGTTTAAAGGTATCTTAAAGATGTCGGGTCACTGAAAAAAATATATTAAAAATTTCCTATGGTTGGAATTTAATTTTATAAGCGATTTTACTAATTTTGATAAAAATTATATTATTTTGCTACATGTATTAATTTAACGACATGTGAATAGAAAAATACTGAAATTCATTATTTAAAGGCAAGTTTTTTATTTCCTTTGTGAGTTTCCTTCATTTTACAAATTTCATTTCTTTCCCTAATCCAATTTGGTTCCGACTATTATTTATTTGAATTATAGATTTCTTTAATATAAATTAAATTAAATAAGAGATTTTCTTAGAGTTTATTTGTTAAATACTTACGGGGTATTGTACTGCCCTTATTTTCTTGAGAATGATGTTGAACTAATTTGAGACTAGGTTCCTAGAGGTTGGGGTATAGTTATAGGTTTCTCAAGTGTGAGCAGTTCATGTCAGGAGATAGGAGTTGTCGAACGATGAGGTAAGTGTTAACCGTTCAGCGACGATGGAGCAGACCAACGACCATCCCGAAAAAGGCTGTCGATTGGTTTCTCTTAGTCACGGGCTGTCGACTGGGTCTACCATTATGTAACATATTGCATGGCATCGTAGTACATGGAATTGGGTTTGCACGATTGGGGAAAACATAAGTTATGTATGCTTGGTCACGTACATCTTAGAATGTCTATGTACACAAGCATTGCATTGGATGTGTATATATTTTTATGTGGGCGAAGCATGATTTGATGCTTGGCTTATGGGGGCCAATGTATCACGTTAATGTTTACTACATTATTGCATTTATTATTCGTTGCATTGCATGGTTCCGTTATGATGTGGTATGGAGTTGACCCTTAATAGCTATGGGTGGAGCTGGGCTCTGGATAGTTATGACTTGGGAACTTCGGTATATGGGATTATATTGTGAGGGCCTCAAGCTCATGTGGGTTATTTTGTGAGAGCCTTGGGTTCATGTGGATCATATTGTGAGGGCCTTAATTAGGCCCTTGTGGATTACGTTGTGAGGACCTTGGGCTAGTGTGAATTATGCCAGCCAATTCGTGGATGCGACAGATTTGTATACTTGGACTTGAGTGTTAGGTTGTGCATTTTTTATGTGTGTTCAGGTGTGTTCTTTCCATTTTTACTTTTCTGTCTTTGTCTATCTTGTATTGTTCTTGTGGTTCGAATGATCTATTGCTGGCTATTTGTTTACTTGCATCTTACAGGTAGGGTTAGTTTATTAACATTAACAAAATTATATCTTCTTTCAAACTTTGTCTTTACAGCCATTGACTCTTCCCACTAAATTTATTCATCTATGGCAAAGAGCTGCCTCTATTTCTTATGCCTCCTGGGGCAATTAGGACAAATATTATCTTCTCTGTTTGATCTGAACCATTTGTGACCATTGATATGGCAATAAACTATGCTTATTTTTTCCTTTGGTCAATAATATAATAATATTCTGCAACTACAACTGCCTTTGTGCTTCATAATTTGTACTGAGCAAAAGCAACTGGAGGGATGTGAAGGATTTGAGCTGCATTTTTGTCTATTTTTCAGGATATTGAAGTAT
This sequence comes from Diospyros kaki, assembly GCA_036245055.1. NCBI lineage: Eukaryota > Viridiplantae > Streptophyta > Magnoliopsida > Ericales > Ebenaceae > Diospyros > Diospyros kaki. The sequence goes on from BSEG01000016.1 coordinate 42,918,843, forward strand.
AAAAAAATCGAGTTTGCAGTGAAACACATAATTTACAAAATATCAAAGTAGCATTTTAGCATTAACAGAGATACGAGATTTTGAATGGTGCATTACCAGCCAAATAAGAACTTTATGCTGGCTCCAAGGATGGGAAGTTTGGTGAAAAATGAGAGTAGATAATCGCCTCATTCTTATACTGTCCGAGATAGCTTGTGGGAGCCTAGATTAAAACATTAGCATAGCACCACAGGAAGTTCCTAGTTGAGTCTGCAATAAGACCAAAGAAAAAAAATACTAAAAAGGACAAATAGATCGAAAGAAATATTCACTTATTTTGAATTTGAAAAAATGCAAAAGGGTCAATGTAATAATTGTTAATAATATTTTCATATAACTTGAACACATCATTATATTTATATATTAATTTTATGTGTTTACATTATTATATCTTTTTTCACGTTAGTAATTGTCAATAATATATTGATATAACCTTAACAATGACACTATTATATTTATATATTAATTTCGGAACCAACCATTAGACCAATGAGTCACACATGCCAACCCAGTGATTCATTATACCAGCTGCTTTAATGTTTGCTAGAACATATTTACATGTTCTAGCATCATAGTAATAGAGTTAGATGGTTAATCGAGACCTATAAAAGTTATTAGCCAAGATAATATAATGAAAATGGTAAATTGACTGACGCACAGTAGTTAGACTAAGGTAATTTGAAATATACGAGCAAGAAATTATCAAAAATTATCTCAAGACAGAAGTTGCTCTTGTTTTGTTTGTGAAAAATTGAATAATTCAAATAATTAGAACTTATAATTGTAATTTGACTTAGATAAATGGGCTTCCTTATATCAATTTGTAAACATGGGAAGATTTGGCCACTCAAGTTGATGATTTAACACATATCTTGATCGAAAAAATGATTCAATGACCCATCAGCAATGATAACAGTTCAAAAAGCATAAGCTCTGTCCAAAGAGGATCAATCAAAAAATCAAATAAAAAAGGAATGAGGAATAAAAAATAGAAAACTAAATAAACTCATCTCAAAACTCAAATGCCTGACTTTTGTTGATCTTCTCCAAAGCAGCAACAAGAGCCACTATTACACAAAGGAATGGAAATAGAGATTAAAACAAACAGTAATGCTATACAAAAAAAAACAACAAATTTTAGGGTGTATTTGATTGCATTACCTAGAATTTAATTCTAGATAATATTGGCTAGAAAACAAAATCCATCCCACCCCCTTAGAAAATGAATTTCATGGAAAAAAAATTTAAATGTTTGTACCTTACACATTTTTTCATAGAAAAATTAAGAGTGTTTGATTGTTTTCTATAGAAAATGTGTAATGATTACACATTTTCTATGAAAAATGTGTGCAATCAAACACACTCTTAGAGATATTTGATAAAGAATTTTATGGCTCTATCACATTCCTTTTACTTGGAAGTAAAATGAAATTGTAACAATTTCTTTTTTTTTTTTTTGGGAGGGGAGGGGGGGGTTGTGGGGAGCGAAATTAGCAATAGCCCGTATTTTCAAATAAAACGACAAAGAAGGTATTCTTGTCTATTTTTTGTACAAGCTTTCACAAAAATTGTATGTTGAGTTATTTCATTGTATTAATGAAAAAAAAAATCTGTGTCTTTTCATTATACATGAATTATACGCTATTTATGTTTTTATCAAATTTTTATATCTCTCGATATATGATAATAAATAAAAATAAATTTTATTTTTATTTTTAAATTTATCAAATATTACCCCACAATTAGGGATGAGCATTCGATCGATTCGGAAATGCTAAAATTGAATAGATTGAAATTTATAAAAAAGAATAGAATCAAACCGATTGAGTAAACTGAAAAATCAAACAAAACTAAAAATAAAAAAAATTAACAAATTTGAAAAATCCATACCCATCTCCCATATTTTTAGAATCAGAACTATCCTTGTGAAGTGCAAAGGTCTCCTATCAATCACTTTCAACATATTTATTTCATTTTCGAAACGGAATAAAAAAACACCTAAGTTATTGGACAATACTTCGATAAACTCAAAACATTGTCACATTCTCTACACAATAGACTGTACCACTTGAAATAAAAACGTTTTTCAACAAAATAACTAATTAACGTATTTTGTCAATGTTTGGTACCTTCATTGATAATCTTCTTTCAAAATCGCACTATGAGCCTATTATCTAATTTAATAGGCGATAATAAGATAATTTTCTAAACATGTGATGACTTTCTACTCCAACCACATCAACCCAAGACTCTTATCCATTATCAATTAAGTCTTTCTTACTCAAATCATAGTCGAGATTTCCTTGCATTCACATCTATCTAGCACACTAATTTACCTTCCTCCAAACCAAGCACGAGGCTAGCTTGAGAGCCCATGCGTATAATTTTGCCCTCCACTAATTTTAAGTTTTTCACGCAACTCACTTATTAGATCATGCATCCCTTCTGTATAATATTTGTTATTATTAATTTTTTTAAATCTTAAATAGTGCATTCTAAGTCATCTGGGTCAAGTTTAGACAACTAGTGTTGCCTTTTCATGGATATTTTCACTGATACTAAAGCGATTTGAGAGTGATTGGTTTGAAATAGAAAAAGAATTATAAATTAATTATATTTATTGTTAATTTTAAATAAAATTATTAGTAATTATTCTTTATATATGAGCAAACTGTTATTAATTTTTTGGATAAAATTATTTTAAATTATTAAAATTTATGAAAATATTATAATTTTTTTAGTATAAATAAATTTATTATTAATTATATATATATCCATTAGATTTTTTTTTTTTTTTTTAGACATAACATTACTCGCGAAAGTGTACCTCGATTATGTTTATTATTATATATATTAACCATTCATTTGCAGCAGGCCAAGTTGGCCTCCCATACCTAAATCTTAAGAAGAGCACTGATATGTTCCCGCGTCGAGCAACAATTATGTTGCTCGGCGCTGATGTGGCTTTGTCATGTCTGGGCAATAGCTTCAATTCCTTCACCCACCGCCCGCAATTCACTCCAGCCCCTGCCCCACATGCACCCCACCCTCACCATGACCTCATCCCCCTCCCCTATTTTCCAATTAAGCCCCCAGCACATCACGTCAACCCCCCCTCCCCGAGTGCGATTTTGTGCACCTACTTTAACGTAGTTGCACGTTACCTTCGTCAATTTGAAGGGTGATTTTGTTAAATTGGCTTGGCTCTCCGTTAAAAGCTTATCTCAATTTTTAGACAAAAACAACTAAGAAAATTTTATCCCCAGTCGGTTAAATTACTCTTCACAGCCCACCCCATATAAAATTTTATCTTAATTTTAAAATTCTCATTTTAGCCTCGCCCACTACCTTCTCCGACAATCCCGACCGCCTCCTCACCTTTCTCTTTTTCTCTCGCACCATATATACACATACACATAAATACACATAAAGAGAGAGACAAAGAGTGGGTCGACTGCCATGGCAGACCTGCACACACGCGCATACACCATATATATATACACACTCACACACACACGATTTGATGGTCGCGGCCATAGAAGTCGAATAGAGAGAGAAAGATAGAAAGAGAGAGAGAGTGAGTGGGTCAGCCATGGCCGACCCACACACACACATTTATATATATATGTACACACACACTCACACACACACACACACGCATGGCCACGGCCATGGAATCAAACCTCTGCACCGCGAGGTGCGAGGGACCCTCGTAGCTTGCGGTGCAGAGATTACAGAATACTCCGCACCTCGCGGTGCGGGGGTTTCCATGGCCGCGACCATGCGTGTGCGTATATATGTGTGTGTGAATGTGTGTATATATATATATATAAATGTGTGTGTGGGTCGAACATGCCAACCCATTCTCTCTTTCCATTTGGCTTCCATGGCCGCAGCCATGAAATCGTGTGTGTGTATATATATATATATATGTGTGTGTATATATATGTATGTGTGTGTGTATATATATATGTTGTGTGTGTGTGGATCAACCATGGCAGCCGACTTACTCTATCTCTTTCTCTCTCTATGTGTTTGTGTGTATATGGTGTAGGAGAAAAAGAGAGATGTGTGGCAACAATCGGGGTGATCAAAGGAGGTAGTGGGCGGGGCTAAAATGAAAATTTTAAAATTAAAGTAAAATTTTACATGGAATGAGCTGTAAAGAGTAATTTGACTGCTGGGGATAGAATTTCCCAAACAATTAATATTTTGCGCGACCCAATGAAATTTGCTCGCCCACCCACTTCTTCCTCCTTCACTCTCATTCTTCCTCCTGCACTCTCCCTCACAGTCTCTCTCACTCACTATCGTTTTTCTCTCTCTCTCTCTCTTATCTCACACGACCGTTCTGTCCTCCACCGTCGGCCGTCCGTTCCTCTACCTCCCGAGACGCGGCGCCCCTTCGGCTCGTTCTCTCTCTCTCTCTCTTTCTTATGACCGTCGCCGACCCTCTCGCCTATGCTACTGGGGATCTCTACAGACAAATAAGAAACACACTTAGTGGCATAACTTGCAAACAGAAATTATCAAAAAACTTTAATAACTGTCATTCTGTTATCCGAGGTTTTCCATGTCCCAAACCTACAATTAAACACTTACGGGAAATAAATTGCACATTGATGAGCAGAAACGTGTAGGGTAAAATAGGCTAAAACAGAAAGATTCTTCTCTTGTCTTGAAACAAATTCAAGACGAGAAGAATCAATCAAAGTAAAAATCAGGGGACCAAACATTGTTACATGGACTCGAAGCTGGAGGCGACGGCGAGGTGGAGAGAGAGAGAGAGATGCAGCGGCGAGGAAGCAGCAAAGAAATTGCGGCAGTGGCGAGAGGGTCGGCGACGGTCGTGAGAAAGAGAGAGAAAGGGAGAGAGAACGATCTGAAGGGGCGCTGCGTCTCGAGAAGTGGAGGACTGGACGGTCGTGTGAAAGAAGAGAGAGAGAGAGAGAAACGGTAGTGAGTGAGAGAGACAGTGAGGGAGAGTGCAGGAGGAAGAAGGAGAGTGAATGAGGAAGAAGTGGGTGGGCGGGCAAATTTCATTGGGTCGCGCGAAATATTAATTATTTTTGTCTAAAAATTGAAAGAAATTTTTTTTTTTTTTTTTTTTAAAGTAAGAATCGAGAAGCTTCACCTAGCGGCACCTTTAGCGCGAGTGGTGCCAATCCTATAACTTACGGGCTGACCTGAATTGGACCATCGGGCCAGGCCAAGGTAAATCCGGGTCAAAGACCCGTGCCCGTGACCTCTTGTGTAGTTAAGCGATATCTACCGCATTGTTCAGGTTTCGAACACACAATCTTGGCATACCCAACACTCGAAATCCATGTCGTCGACCACTTGAGCTAGCCCAAGAGGTTAATTGAGAGAAGCTTTTAACTGAGAGCCAAGCCAATTTGACAAAATCACCCTTCAAATCGACGAAGGTAACGTGCACCTACATTAAAATAGGTGTACAAAATCGTGCCCCCCTCCCCCCCCCCCCAAACACGCACATGTATATGTTATTAAATTTAAATCTCATGAAAGCTTAAGGAAATGCATCAAGAATTACCTATTAAAACATATATAATATATATAAAATAATAAAAATATCTCTCACCGTGCATCATCTTAAAACATATTTTTCAAATCCTAATGCCAGATCTTCATAATTATGTGATTTTAGATTAATTATTAAATAAATAATTATTTTGATTTTAATTTTACAATCATCTTTTATTTTTATCAAAATTTATTATAATTGCTTTAAGTCAATAACATTGCAAAATTTAGAAAATTGTTTTTCTTAATAAAATTGCATTTCTACTTTTTATTTTAAAGAAATATATAAATATTAAAAAGTATTGTTAGATAATTTAGTCAAACGTAAAATTATATTTAAAGTAATTTTTTTTAAAAATAAATGGATAATGCTAGATGTCCCGGAATTCTTACAGATAGTTTTACAGGGATATTTTTTACTCTCTCTCTCTCTCTCTCTCCCTCTCTGCCCGCGACCCCTTGCCTCCCACCTCCGCAGTTCGCCGGAACCCATCTCGGCCCAGCTCCAACGTCGTCGTCATAGCCCTCTCCCCTCTCGGCCCACCCCGCCGTCGACGCCCCTCCCTCCCCCGTGACCTGCCACCCCCTTCTCGGCCCAGCCCCGCCGTCGACCCCCCTCCCTCCCGCGCCGTCGCCGCCACCCCCTCGAGTAAAGCCTGTTGTTTTCCTCCCTGAGTAAATCTTAATAAAATATTTTGCAAGAATAATAAAAAAATTAGTTGGAGAGAGTAGTTATATATTCAGGTTTCTGTATCGACTTCATATTCAGATTCAGTACAAACAAGTTAACAATGAGTTTATTTTCCCAATTCATCAAATCGATCGTAACTTGATCGAAAAAATAACAGATGCGGTGTTCTTTTTGTATTTTTATTGCTTTTACTACTTCGATTCGAAGACCTTCCAATCTGGATCAGTGTCTTTCAATTGCCTTGATGTAAAACCTTTATCTGATGGTGTACACATCAGATAGATAGCCGTGACTTGATCTAAACTTGGAAAACTTATTATAAAAAGAGAGATTATGTCTTTTGTTAATAAGTAAAGGTTGTGCAGTGCTTTTAGTTTCTATGTTCGGCTCTTAGATTACTCTTTTCTTTGATCCTCAACATAGTTCCTAAATCTATTCCTAAGCATTTTCTGTCAAGGTCCATTACTTCGACTGGTTGTGATTCCAGGCTTGATCTTCGGCCGTCTGGTACATATTTGTTATAAGTTCTCTCTGGGTCTATGCCTTCTACTCTCAGAATCTCCTTAGAAACTCTTGATAGCATTTCAAATGGTAGACGCAGTACATTTTGTCTGTTCTTACTTCAAACTATTTAGCATTTTATCTGGGTTATACCCCCATGCCTTGCATTGTAAAGGGGGTGGAGGCAACGGCGGAGGGGAGGTCGACAGTAGGGCTGGGCAGAGAAGAGGGTGGCGGGTCATAGGGGATGGAGGGGCGTCGACGGCGGGGCTGGGCCAAGACGGGAGGGGGCGACGTTGGGGCTGGGAGGCAAGGGGTCGCGGGGAGAAAGGGGGAGAGGGAGGGGGGAATTTTCAGCGAGTGGGCGGGAGAAATGGGAGGGGAGGGGGTGTAAATGGAGAGAAAGGAAAATAAAAAAAAAATTAAAAAATTTCTCTGTAAAACTCCCTGTAACAGTCCCGGGACATCTAGCATTATCCAAAATAAATATTTCACAGCAACATTAGATCAGTGTACCATTACTTGCAGAATTTGAAAGTGGAGTTAGTGGGGTAGGGGGCAGGGGTGGAAATTGGAAATTGTCCCCGGGGGGATTCCCCAAGACAAAGTACGCATCTTCACGTGCCTTGTGAAGACGCGTACTTGCCCTTCCAAGATAGGTAGGTAGGTTGTTTACTACATTCATATTGCCCTACAAGGTAGGTAGGTACTTAAATTACAAATATTATTAGTTTCTGCTCCAAATCAATGCCTTCAATTGCAGTTTTTTTTTTTTTTTTTAATATTAGTTTTAATTAATTTATGATATCAAAATTAATATTATAAATTAATAAAAAATATTTTCTAAAAAGATAATTTCTTGAATTTATCTCTTATACTTTGTTTGATTCCTACAAAAAAAAAAAAAAAGATATTCAAATTATATAAAATTCATATAAACACATATTTTTAGTAGAAAAAATAATACAAAATTAAGATAAAAATATATATATAATTAAGTGTTATAATAAAAAAAATATTGTTACTTATGACATTTTAGTAATAAGAGAATTTTAAAATATTATTTACAAGTTTTTAAATATTATAAATTTAATTTTTATCTCTTACGCCGCTTATGTAATTTTACGATGATAATTAGAGTTAATTATCTCTAATGTGGGTTCGAGTTTGAAGAAGAGAACGAGAAAATGAGGAGAGAGAATGAAAAAGAATAAAAAATTTAGAGAGAGAAAGAATGAAATTCTTTATTTTGAACTCATGTTTAAATTCAAGAGAGAAAAAAAAGAAAGAAATTAGAGAGATAAAAAAAAAATATATTTACTTTTATAGTCGTTACTATTATCATGAATAAACTTTGTCATCATTATTGTTTGTTGATATCGTCATTTTTCTATTGGTTTTAATCGTTTTCATTGTTTGTTCACTATAAATAGATAAGAAAATAGTAAAAGAAAGATAAAGTATTAGAAAAAAGGATAATAAATTTAAATATAAAGATATTTTAATTTTTTTTATAAAATTTAGACTATAATTAAATAACATGGGAGAAATTATAACACAACATTAAACTATAATCACTTTTTCTATTTTTTTAAAAACAAAAAATATTTTTAGTATTACTCTAAATATTAGGAACTGATTGCTTGTAATTCTCTGTTCTTGTTCATACCGAATAATTGTACATATTTTTATAATATTTATTAAATTAAAAATATGTATCTTTTTTATATTCTAAGTTGATTATGTTTTTAATAAAAAAAACAAAGTTTTAATTATGAGACTTTAATTTATTGATAAAATGTGATATATTTAATTTATAATTTTTTAAATTGCATAAAAAATAATATAATAAATATATAATGCTTAATCTATTAACAGTGTGTTGTTATTTGGAATAAAGAATATGATTGTAATTCACAAGTTTATCTATTTACTTTACCTGTATTAATATCTATAAATTTAATGTAATTAATTCAAATATTTTAATTACATTTCGAGGAGATTTCCACAGTAGAAGGGGCCATGATGCTGCTAGTCCACAGCGTACATTGCACGCAAACCGCAAGGGTAGGGCCCACCTCCACCACAACGCGGTTGGACCACGCGGACTGGGCCCACCACCACCCAATTGCAGGACGAAGCTTCTCTCCCACTCCCAGTCCCTTCTGGGTCTCTCCTTGAATGAAATTTCGAGGAGATTTTCATAGTCCACAACGCGGTCGGACCTCACGAACTTCCACCATGTTTTATATATTTTCTTTCGGCCTCTGTTGCTTGGCATAGACGAAGCAGCCAGTTTGTTTTCTACATACTCCACAAGACCTCACGGACTTCCACCATGTTTTATATATTTCTTTTTGGCCTCTGTTGCTTCGCAATGGCCTCTGTTGCTTGGCATAGACGAAGAAGCCAGTTTGTTTTCCGAGCAGATCAGCAATTAATGGCTTCCACCAGCACCCAATTGCAGCAGGACGGAGCTTCTCTCCCTTCGCAGCAGGACGGAGCTTCTCTCCCTTCTGGGTCTATTTCCTGGAAATACGACGTCTTCTTGAGTTTTAGAGGCACAGACACCCGCAACGGCTTCGTCGACCATCTCTATTCGGCTCTGCATGAGAAGGTCATTTTCACATTCAAGGATGACCCGATGCTCGAGAGAGGTGAATCGATTTCTCCGACGCTCCTGAAAGCCATCGAAGAGTCGAGGTTCGCCGTGGTGGTTTTCTCCGAGAACTACGCTTCTTCCAAGTGGTGCTTGGAGGAACTCGTTAAGATCCTCGAGTGCCAGAAGAAGAGGGCACTCACCGTTTTGCCGGTATTTTATAAAGTAGATCCCTCAGATTTACGGAACCAAAGGGGGAGCGTTGGAGAAGCATTCGCCCAACACGAGCGAGTTTCTACCGAAGAAGAGGAGAAGCAGAAGGTGCAGAGATGGAGGAATGCTCTAACGGAAGTGGCCAACAGTTCTGGGTGGCATTTAGAAACATACGGGTAACAACAATTATACCTCTCAACAAGTGAAAATAATTTTTTAAATATTAATTAACTCTGTATTTGTATAATGCATTGTTAAAATATGTCATCGTGTTTAATTCCTTGTTAAAATAGTTAAATTTTAATCCAAAAATTGTCAAAATAGTTATATTATATTTAATGAATTTAGCTTAATACCATATTGGATTTGGTAATATCTAAGTGAAATTCAATTATAAATAGATGTTTTGCATTTGGCCCCTATTAGATCTAAATACCAGGTGTTTGTTATTGAGGCTTCAATGTTTGGCCTCAATTTCCCAACAGAGGAGTCCCTTCCCTTCTGATTTAGCATTTTTTATTTGACAGTACTTTCGTAATTGCAGGTAGTTGGGCTTTTCATGGATTTTAATATTCAATAGTAATTCATTATAATGTGTTACTTCTGTTGCAATTATCTCGCGTTAAAGAAAGAAAACTAAAAATAAAAGTAAAATTGAACCAAAAGAATTGTATTATAATGTGTTACTTTGTTGCAATTATAATGTGTTCAACTAGCTCAGATGCCTCCGTATAAATTTTGATGAAAATATAATCATATATTTTGTGGTTACTGGCATTATATTATGATTGAGAATATCTTAACTGTGATCTTTGAGTTCTTAAACTCATCTAATGGGCAGGCCTGAAGCAAAGCTTGTCCGAGACATTGCCATTGATATTCTAAATAGATTGGGATATAATGGTTCAAGTGATCTTGAAGATATTGTTGGATTGCTTTCTCGTATAGAAGAAGTGATGTCACTATTAGAAATGGGGTTGGTTTTGGATGATCCACGTATAATAGGGATATTTGGAATGGGTGGTATAGGAAAGACTACTATTGCCAAGGCTGTCTATCACCAAATTCGTTCTCAGTTTGTTGGTAGCTGCTACCTTGCAAATGTCAGAGAAACTTATGAGAAACATGGTTTGGAGTCATTGCAAAAATCTCTTCTTGCTGATATTCGCTCAGTCTCAAACAGTGATATAAAAATAAGAGATATTGATTGGCCTGGATCTATAAGGAACGCGGTAGGGAATATGAGGGTTCTTGTAGTCCTGGATGATGTAGACCATTCAGATCAGCTAGATGCCCTCGTTGGTAGACTTGATTGGTTTGGTCCAGGAAGCAGAATTATAATAACGACCAGAAACAGTCGTTTACTTGCCGGATATGGTCCAAGAAGTAGTCATGTCTACAATGTTGAGGGACTAAATGACGAGGAAGCTTCTAAGCTATTTTGTTGTAAAGCATTCTGGAACAACCAGCCAATGCCAGGTTTTGAGGATCTCATAAAAAGTGCAGTTGATTACGCCAATGGAGTTCCACTGGCTCTTAAAGTTTTGGGCTGTTTTCTAATTGGCAGAGAGGTAAACGAATGGCAGAGTGCAATCCGTAGATTGAGACAAGAGCCTAATCCGGATATTCAGAAAGTGCTCAAATTAAGCTATGACGGATTGGGGCGTGAGGAGAAGAAAATTTTGCTCGACATTGCGTGCTTCTTTAAATGGTATAGCATGGAGTACTCCATAGTTGTGAATATGCTGGATGCTTGTGGTTTCGAGGCGAATATTGGAATAAGTGTTCTTAAAGACAGGGCACTTGTAATGATAAGAGGCAATACGATAGGCATGCATGATTTGATACAAGAAATGGGATGGCATATTGTTAATGAAGAATCTCCAGAGGAACCCGGTGAAAGAAGCAGGTTGTGGAAGTACGAAGACATCTACCACACACTCACAAAAAACACCGTAAGTGCAAGTGCTTTCATTTGAGAATGTGTTGAATTTGTCAATTATCTTCTCATCTAAGAGCCTAGGTTTGTCCAGTGAGAGGTATCTTTATTTTTTATATTTTTGTTTTTACTCTCAACAATATCTTCTCATCCATGCTTGGCAGACTTCGTTATGTAATTGGACCAACAAAAATCTTTGCCTATAATTATGAATCATCATGTCATCAAGAAACTTAAACTAGTACATAGAAATATATATCTTGAACTTGTATAATATTATATTTTGCTCTTGATAGAATTGAACATATTTAAATAGTTTATTTTGCACGACATTCACTTTGTTTGTTTAAGGATGAAAGCTGTGTTTCCCTTTAGTTAGGATTCGGTTTCTTATTTTTACTGCTTGTTTGTTAGGGGACAAAAGCAGTAGAGACCATAGTTTTGGATTCTCATGGAACAGAAGAGATATTCTTGAGTCCTGATGCGTTTTCAAAGATGAGCAAATTGCGACTGCTCAAGCTTCGTAATGTTCAGCTTCCTAATGGCCTCGACTACCTCTCCAATGATTTACGCCTTCTTGATTGGCATGGATACCCTTTAAAATGCCTGCCACCAAATTTTCAACCGGATAGCCTTGTCACAGTAAACCTGTCGCATAGCTGCTTGAAACTTTGGAATGGAAGAATGGTATGAGTAAATTAAATCATATTGTTTTTTTTTTTTTTTTACTATATATGCCTGCGTTATTGAAATCTTATTTATCCTAAAAAAAACTGTGTCTATTGATATCAATGGCAGTACCTAGACAAATTGAAATACGTTGACCTCAGTTACTCACCATGCATAACTAAGAATATAGATTTTACACAGGGAGTAAATCTTAAGGAATTGACTCTTGAAGGTTGTACGAACTTGGTTGAGATCTCATCCATTGAAGCCATTAAAAGGCTTATGGTCTTAAATTTGAGCGGCTGGAAAAATCTTAAGGTTCTTCCAAGTGGCATTTGTGGGTTGAAACTTCTTACAAAGTTGGATATTTCTGACTGCTCAAAACTTAGCAAGTTGCCCGAGAACCTAGGAGGATTTGAGAGATTGGAATATATTTGTCTGGAGAATTGCAAAGAACTTACAAGTCTTCCAAGTGGCATTTGTGGGTTGAAATTTCTTAAAAGTTTGAATGTTTCTGGCTGCTCAAAACTTAGCAAGTTGCCCGAGAACCTAGGAGAATTGGAGAGATTGTCTAGACTTGATGCTGATTTTACCGCTATTAAGCAACCACCATCCTCGATTGCACACCTGAAGAATCTTGAGTATTTGTCATTTGCGGGATGCAAGGGTTTTGAGCTACCTACTCTATCAGGCTTACGCTCTTTGACTGATCTAAATCTCCGTGATTGCAACTTCTCAGGAGGATTTCTCCCAGATGACCTAGGCTCCTTATCCTCGTTGTATATTTTGAAACTTAGTGGTAGCAATGTGATTAGTTTGCCAACAAGCATCAGAGATCTTGGCGATCTTCACTCTCTTTATTTGAGGAATTGCAAAAAGCTTAAAACGTTGCCCTATTATCTCCCAACAAATGTCAGGATTGTTGCAAGTGGTTGCACATCATTAGAAACATCGACGGATCCGGCGGCTATATTCCCTAGACAGCTTGATGGCTCTTTCATTAATTGTCATACACTAATAAAGAATAGGCCCAGCCTCCTCCTTGAACTTCTCAGAAATATTCTTAAGAAGAAGGTCCATCTCTCTCTCTCTCTCTCTCTCTCTCTCTCTCTCTCTCTCTCATGTCTTTATTTGTTGTAACCGAATTTGTAGAGTTTTGTTGATTTTCTCTCTCATGTCTTTATTTGTTGTAACAGAATGAGGAAAGCTATATTGTTGTTCCTGGAAGAGAGATTCCAAAGTATTTCAGGTATCAAAATAATATGGGGCATCATTATGTTCGAATCCAGCTGATGTCAGATTGGTATCAAAGGCTCAGGGGTTTTGTTGTATGTGCTGTTTTTAAAGAAACGGCTCCTTCAATTGATGACAATCACTATGCATATGCGGATTGTTACGTGATGTGGAATGATGATGTACTCTATTCCACGAAAATCAACATTACCAGCGTCCAATTTCAGTCCGATCACTTATTTTTGCATTACATTCCATCTAAAACATGGTATGGATATGATTGGGTGGGTGAAATTAGGAGGAGGAGGGCGGAGGAGGTGAATGATTTGAAAAAGAATGAGATCATCATTTATTTTAGGAGAAGTCATAGTCCTGATGAAATTAGGATGGGGGGGCGTAAACTGATTGTCCCAGTGAAATGCGCTGCACATCTGGTATATGAGAATGATGAAGAATGGCCAGATCATCCACATTTAACTATCCAACAAAGCGACCATGATGAGTATTATGGGTCAATTGAATGGATGCAAGGTGTTGTATTGAGAGACGCTGTCCAATGGAACGACTCTGAATTAGAGCAATTAGAAACTTCAATTCAAAATTTCCTATGTTCAAAAGTTAAACGGAAACTCCGCCCACGTTGTATTCGTCTCGAGTAGGCTGGAATTTGAACTATCTGATCATCCATGTTTTGAGACCTTTATGATGATGACATTATTATGGCTCTTGCGAATTTGTGAGTTATATTGACGAGTGTTGTTATGTCATTTGTTAATTTATATTTAATACTATTTGTTTTTAGATAAAATACAATAATTATACAATCTTTTTAGCATTCTAAATTATTAATATTAAACTCCATAAAGTAAATTAAACAATCACTAAATTCACATTATTTTAATACCAGATTTCATAAAACAAAACAATAACAATTTATCACGTTTAACTTCATTTATACAATACAAACTTAAATCAAAATAATTTTATTGATTAATAATAAATATTAAATTTATCTTTATTAATTATTTAATATTTATAATCATTGTAAAAAATAAAAAAAAATAATATATAGTGAACCATAATAGTTGGTTGAATTCTAGTCACCATGGGATTCTAGACCAACAGCCGAGCATACGGTCCATGATGATGGTGTGACAATTCTTTTAATTCTATTAAGAAAAGTTTGTATAATTTTACAAAATAAAAATGAATAAAATTGTTTACATATAATATAATAAATAATGTCCTACAATATCAAATAGTTTGGTGGAACATCAAACTATCATTATCAAATATAAAAGAAATATTTTTTTTTATTTAATTGTAATATAATTCATATTGTCCTAAAAAAATATTTATTATTTCTTAAAAATATTTGATATATATAAAGAGTGAGAAAGATGATGAACATCAAAGTAGATAGTTGAAGTCAAATGCAATACAAACAATAGTGCAAGCGTGAGGCAACAAAAGCATTCGTGTACCAACCCAAATGCAAGTGCAGCAATAACAGTAGCAATGCCCTCTAGCAGATATTTGATCTTGGAACGATTTTGAGTTGGATCAAATTAAAATAGTCGGTGTCTTTCAATAGACCATGGACCACCCGTCTGATTGAAATTTACATATTTTTACTTTTCATGTGAAAATGATTTTTTATAATTTTTTTACACATAAATGTCAAAATAATCATAATAAAATAGAGAAAATAAAAAAATGAACACATGTCTATAAGCGAAGACTAAAAAGTTAGCACCACAGTGGATACTAAATGATGATGGATGGAGTCAATCACTACTAGTTTTTTCGAAAGTAATTGTGTCCAATTATTGTTCTTGACCTTAAGCTTGTCCAAGATTTGTTTAACCTACAAACAGAATACTTTATTTCTCAATATATTCTTTTGACGATAAAGACAATCTTGGTACTAAAGGTAGAGTAAAGTAATTACATGCAAATGATGACCTACTTGTCTCTTAAAATTCATGTATTTATATAGCTAGACTCTAATATAAAAATCCTGGAACATGTGTTGCCTCTAAAGAGTTTCAAGAAGGGGTATTTTTGTAATTCTCCCATAGGCGCAATAGTCCCCATCATATAATTTATATTTTTAGTACACGTAATTGCAATTTAAGAAATATAATATATGTATGATTAAAAATTATATTTTCTATTATGTATTTTTAGTATATATTTGTATTTTTAAAAATATATATTTAGAGTTTCTTAGACTAAAATAAGTTTCTTAGTAGCTTAGTGGCTCTGTTATATAAAAATGTACTCATTTATAGATTTAGATCACTTTATTATTTGGGTTCTTTCATTTGAATAGGATGGTTTTTTGGATATTAATACACACATTGATTGGGTCGTTTTATTTGAGATTATTGTTTTGATGTTAAAACCTACATTAGTTGAGTTATATCTTTGAATTGTGCTTTACTTATGAATGAAATGGTTTGAAACCTATTCAATCTCTTGTGCATTTCATAATACTTTTCTTCTATCATTATTTACAAGCTCAAATTGACAATATATTGTATAAAATCATTAATTAGTTTTTCAATAAATCAAAACTTGAACAACTACCAAATTTGTCTTACAATTTTTCATCAAGTGAAAAAGAATTTTATATATTATTTCATATAGAATATTTGTTAGTGATTGCTTGCATCTTCATATTCAAGTTAGAACTTATATCGAGCTTTACAATAAAAGGAAACAACCTAAAAGATCTAAGAAAGAAACAACTATATAGAACCCCTAATAGAAGAAAATATATATATGTATGTCGAAGAGAGATATTTAATTACACTATTGAAGAGCCAATCAGAGAAAAGACATCTGCCCTAACCATAAATGCATAAATTACAAAAGTTCCCTCAGAAATCAAACTGCCGAAAAACGAAAAAAGCATCCTAAAGCAGTAGAGATTACTTGCATCTTTTCCATAGAAGAAAGCATAATCAATTTGGCAATGATGGTATGATTGAATGTGCAGGTCACTAAAAAACAATATGGTTGGTTGGAAAAGGTTGGGGAATTAATTACTTTTCAAATTTGTAATAGTTAAATATATATAAAAAAAAAGTTGTCATTAAAAAGAATAGGATTGTAATTTTATTAATCTTTGGGTATTTATGATTTCTAATTTTTGCTAAGTTTAGGTAATTGGATGCAAATTTTGAATGAAATTGACTTAATTGCAAAAGGTCAATTGGTTCCCCGTATGATGTGTCACCACACTGACTGATCTTCCTCGTATTATATAATATAGTACAATGAAAAATATAATATTTAAAAAAATATATCTATGTATTGTTTTTTCATTCAATTTTTCCCACCTCATTTTCACTTTACTTTTCTAGGTATCTCCACTTGCACATTAAACTATTTTCCCAAAGCAATTCTATGTAGAAAGGAAGAAATAAGTCTTAATTTGGGTAATATAATATGCACATTTTCTCTGAGAAATATCATATTTACCAAGATCCATGCAAGCAAACTGGACATTCACCTCTCAAATGATATAATGTGGACATTTTCTCTGGGCATTTCTTTCCTAATCGCCGATGTTTGGACATTTTGCTAATTTATTTTGATGTTAGCTTGGAAAATACAAAATTGATCAAAATAATTGGATATAATATATTTGCTCAATTAATATGTTTTCAATGTCACCTGCAACGCTTCTTGTGTAGTTGTGAGGGAAATGTGATCATATATTTTCTAGTTAATGCCATTATAAAATTTGCTTTTCCTCCTCAAAGCATCCCATGCATATGCGGCTAGAGAGGACCTGTTCGTCATGTGGCTATATTCTTACGAGACGTGGTTGGGTTCACCATGTAGTAACAATACCAAACAACAAAGTGTGTGGCTATATTCTTACGAGACGTGGTTGGGTTCACCTATTCTTACATTTCTGGAAACAATGGATTTTTTTTTTTTTAACTTTGAGGCCATCTGCATCAAAATAGCTAGTGAGAGGAGGAGAATTACAGCAACAGGAGCAGGAGGAGAAGGTAAGTTGTTTTAAGCCACCTGTGTGACGATAACATAGAGCGGGAATGTAATGAAGCTACACCAGAACTGCACGGAAAGCCTGCAGAAATTAGTACATGACAACCCGTTAATGTACTGCTACCAGTGGACAATGATATTTCTGACTCGCAAGAATTCAGTATCTCATGATCACGTACCCAAATGTCAACCAAATCACAATGAAGCTATGTTTCACCATGAAACATGACGATCCCCGAGTTTCCCACTGGAAGAAAACTGAAGTTAATGCCATGTATTGGTTATCAAAATACACAGTGCTTCTTGGTAAAAAATGATACCTTCATCTGTTATATCCATTTTTCCCTACTAACTTAGCCTGTTCGGATGTTGCCTTGCAGCCAAGATTATTACTGGAAGCTATTGGCCACAAGAATATGCATAAATGCATGCTCTTCTGTAGCTTTTCATGAGCTTCCAGGAGCCTACTCTTTGGTGACATTGGTCAATGTTGGTGGTTCAGTTATTGTTTCTAAGGACTTATATGGTGCTTAACAAACGTTGGGGGAATTATGAAAGGTTGTTTACTTGTAACAGGGAACAGCTAGAGCGTAAAATTTTCCACAAAGGAAAATGATTAAAAAGAAAGGGCACCTCTAGTACACGAGGCTTTCTACTTTCCATGAATGAAGGGAAGGGCAGTTCTTGTATGCAGCCTTACCCAATGCTTCACAAATAGGCTATTTCCATAACTCAAACCCGTGAGTATAGGGAAGAGTACTCATAATCCTAGTTCTGTTTTTTATATATTGAAAAGTTCTATTGATACATCAATGGCCTTCCATAAAAGAATAGCATGTGCTTACCAGTGACCAAACAAACTTTGCCATCTTAAATGCGTTCTGCAAATCAAATGTCAAATGCTGAAGTCAGCAAGTTAGATGAAAGATTCATATTTTCTGCATTTTGACCAAGCAGGCATTTCAAAATATAAATTTTCACAAGGGGTTGCATAAATATGTCTCTGCTGATTTCACCTGGAAAGACACAAACTGTAATAACCAAAGCAGAAGCCGAGGCCTTCTAAACTAGAAGAGGTCATCTCTCAGGTCGAAGTGTTGAGCTTCGGACACTGGGCATTTATCCATGATTTCAACAGCCAGCTTTACGACTTTGAGATGCAGCTTGGTACCAATTGCCAGGATCAACTTTCCCATATACAAAATTTTCAAGAAAAGATGAGAACGAAAAGTAAGTGAAAAGAAAGGCATCGTGAACTGGGAGAACAAGACAACAGATGTAAAGAATTGGAAGAGTGAGGACTCACAATGGCTGGAAGAAACGAAAGCCAAAGGTAAAGATTAGTTCCTGAGCATGGCATTGTAATTTGTAATCATGGGCAGGAAATCAGCTTCAGTACTTAGAATTTACAAATAAATTAGAGAATATGAAGCGCAAAACAACTGATGCTAATGGCACCTTAGTTCATTGCATGGGACTATAATGCTTTGTTCAGGTGTTGTATGGTATTATTGTTCTTAAAAACAATAAACCCATGAATAACAAAATAGGGGAAACAGAAATCACCACTGACCACAAGAGTGTAAATTCAGGGCACGAACTTCCTTGAGAACCCACATCTAATGAGAAACTTCCACTAATTAATGGTAATGACTCTTTTTTCATTGAAAGATCAAGTTTTAATGATGAATTTCTACCTCTAAAAGTACTGGATGAAGTTAACTTTTGGACTCATAAGAGCACATATGATACCCAATATTTGCTCCATTTCCATGTACAATTATTGTGAGATTGTGTTGTGACAAACTTCCCTCTGCATCCTCATAAGAGCACAGATCACCAAAATTCTGGCTCATGGTTAGGCCTAAATGCATTACAATCACTTGCACCATCATGACAATGCACATTGATTGATTCCGACTCCACTTGAAACACCACAGAACCTCACCCATCAATGTTAGCTAAAGTTAGCTTTTGAACTTATGGATACAAGTAATATACCCAACGTCATGACAAAAAATAAATAAATAAACCACCACTAAAATGTCATGATATTGTTTTAACCCATACAAGGACTTCTTTAACAAACAAACATGATCAGGATGTTTTTTGTTAACATAGCCTACTGGCTAATCCATATAAATTAATTCTTCTAAGTCTCCATGTAAGAAAGCAGTTTTAACATCCAGCTGTTCT
The DNA here is from genome assembly GCA_036245055.1 of Diospyros kaki. NCBI lineage: Eukaryota > Viridiplantae > Streptophyta > Magnoliopsida > Ericales > Ebenaceae > Diospyros > Diospyros kaki. The sequence continues at coordinate 42,938,493 of BSEG01000016.1, forward strand.
AATTCTAAATTATACTGAACAACTATTGCAAGCATCATTCGAATAGTTTTAAATTTAACAACAGGGGAAAATATTTCAGTATAATCAATACCTTCCCACTGGGTAAACCTTTTAGCTACTAATCTAGTTTTAAACCTTAAGGGTCAAAGGGTAACATACCTTCTTTAACTTTGAACAACCACTTACATTTTATCAGCTTTTGCTTCTGAGGTCTTGGGACCAGCTCCCAAGTGTTGTTTGTCATCAAAGAGTTCATCTCTTCGTCCATAGCTTGCTGCCATTTTAAACAGTCATGGGAGCTGACAGCCTCCTCATAAGAGGTAGGCTCACTACTCCTCATCTCCAAACCTGCCACTAAGGCACAATAAACTAAATCTGAATAAGAATATCTTGTAGGAGGCCCCAAAGTCCTCCTGCTTCTGTCCCTTGCCAGCTGGTAGTCCCTTAGGATCTGGTGTGGAGAGTCATATCGCTCTTCCTCACCTTCAGGAGCTACAGATGGCTCCTCATGATCATGATCACTTTCATGATCAGAGGGTAAGTCAACTTCAGGGTTTGAAACATCTGAGGAGGAAGTAGCCGGCAGATCAGGAACATCTGCCGGTTGCTCCACCTCATTTTGGGTATTACCAATTATAGGGAAGTCATCTAGGGTGCCAGGTGTGGGATAGTCTTCCAAATTTTCTGATTTACAAAGGAAGATAGATTCATTGAATATAACATCTCTATTAATTATTATCTTGACTCCACCTGAACTCTTATCCCACAATCTATATCATTTTGTTCCATCTTGGTACCCCACAAAAACACATTTTATGGATCTAGGATCCAATTTTCCCACTAATTGGTGGGCATATGCGTCACAACCAAAAACCTTAAGATAATTGAAATTTAATTTTTTGCCTATCCATTTTTTTTCTGGACACTTTAAGTTCAAAACAGTGGAAGGGCTACAATTTATCAAGTGGGCAGCAGTGGAGAGAGCCTCTTCCCAAAAGGTTTTAGGTAGGCCAACTATAAAGAGGAAGCATCTAACCTTTTCTAACAAGGTCCTGTTCATTCTCTCAACCACCCCATTTTGTTGGGGTGTATTCCTCACGATTTTATGCCTAACAATGCCATGAGAGTCACAAAACTCATCAAAGTCTCTATTACAGAATTTTAAGCCATTGTCAGTTCTTAGGGTTTTAACCCTTTTGTCTGATTGGTTCTCTACTAAGCTTTCCAAGTTTTAAATTTGTCTAAAGTCTGATCCTTAGTTCTAAGAGGAAAAACCCAAACCTTCCTTGTATAGTCATCCACAATGGATAGAAAGTATCTGTTCCCACAGAGAGTAGGCTTTTGAGAGGGACCCCACAAATCAGCATGCACATACTCTAAGCATACCTTCGCCAGGTGAGTTCCTGTATGGAAACTCATCCTGTGTTACTTGCTTAGGATGCATGACTCACAAAAGTTCAAAGGATCTGTAGGCACTGAACCAAGGTAACCTTGGTTTGATAGAGCCTTCAGACCTTTCTGGCTCATGTGATCAAGTCTCAAGTGCCAGAGATTTGTCTTATCAGCTTTAGCCATGCATGCAATTGAAAAATTAACAGAGGGTAATGAATAACCATTTAAAACATATAGACCATGTTTTTTAGTACCACTGAGAATTAGGTGTTTATTCTTAAAGACATGCATATTCCCTTTTTCTGCTTTATAAGAATAACCTAATTCATCTAAGGTTCCAAGAGATATGAGATTTCTTTTTAACCCAGGCACATATCTAACATTTGTAAGAATCTTAATCTTGTTATCATGCACTTTCAAAGATATATCACCCATGCCTTGAACACAACAAGTTTGATTGTTACCCATATAAACAGTTCCTGTTTCTTTGTTACTAAAATTTTGAAACCACTCAATGTTTGGACACATGTGAAATGAATAACCCGAGTCCATTATCCATTCATTAACAACAGTTGAGCTAGAAATAGTAAGAACTTCAGCTAGGTTATTGGAGCTGCTTGCAACTACCGATGCATTCCCCCCTTGCTTTTGTTTCTTTAGCAAGTCATAACAATATTTCTTTATGTGACCCTCTTTCCCAGAATGGTAGCATTTTCATTTAGGCTTTTGCTTACCCTTTTTACCCTTACCCTTAAAACCTGAACCTACAATTTGGTTACTGTTTCCTATGTTATTTCTCTTATCAGATTTACCTTTAACAAACAGATTGTTAGCTGGTTTTTTAGGTACATTTAATTCAAATTCTCTTGCCTTAATTCCTGCGATAACAAGGTCTAAACTAGGCACAATACCAGTATACTGTAAAGCATGTTTAACCACATTGTATTCATCAGGCAGTGAATTTAAAAAGATCATAGCCTCACTGGTATCACCAAGGGCTTGATCAGTTCCTCTTAACAATAAACTAAGTTTGGTAAACTCATCTATGTTTTCATCCATAGATTTAGAAACATTCATCTTAAAGTTAAATAGCATACCCTTTAAATAAACTAATTTCGGAGCAGATAAACAGAGTGTAATGAATCTAGTTTATTCCACAGTTCAAGAGGGGTATTCATGCCATCTACTTTACGTATAACACTATCACCGAGATGCAAAAAAATAAGATTGAATGTTTCTTCCCTTACCTCATCAGCTCTTGAGAGCTGTTCTGCTGTCAATGTCTCTTCGTTGGATTCAAGTGCAATAAGCACTTTATGATGAGAGAGCAGGACTCTTGTCTTTTTCTTCCAACTACCGAAATCACTTTTACCATCGAATGTACCGATTTCAAATCAGGTTGATGTCATCTTCGCTTTGCATGAAGGTACCCTAGGAAACCCTAGACACTGACCAAACTCACTTAGCAAAAATAATAGACAGACGAGAGACTTACAGTAAACCCTAGGAATCCAAGAAGGACAACACCACACCAGTAAACCCTAACCAAGACAAACCTCAGTCGAAGGTACTGCGAGTATAAAAGGCTCTGATACCACTGTTGGGAGGAGCCGAAAACTCAACCCTAATCAACTCTTTTTAAACTCAAATAGAAGCGACCAATTTCATACACAAAAGAATGGACAAAAAGCATAAACAAGCATAAAACAAATTAACGATATCAACACAAGAGATTTACCGTGGTTCACCCGTTAAAGAGGGCTACATCCACGTTGAGCTCCGACAAAGGGAGGTCACTGCACTATAGGGATAAAAAATTTACAGCCAACAATTACAAAACCAAAAAACAACTCTCTGATCTCACTATACAGAAAATAATCCCTCAGAAATTTAACTCCGCCCTATAACCACAATCTAAGGTTAGAGGCTTACAACTTAGAGAATAGAACAAAAACAGAACATCGAAACAGAGAGAATGAGGATAAGAGAATGATCAGAACAAACCCTAGATGCAGCGGATAATCGGAGGCCATCTCTTGCATGATCCCGAGGAGACTGTAGCTAATATAAAGGAGACTCAAGCGGTGGAGATCGTGTCGTATAAAGGAAAGTGCAGAGCATCAACGATCGGGAGTGAGGCAGGCTAAAAGACAAGAATCAGCACACCAAATGAAACGGCAGGGAGGTTGCCGTTTTGGCCCTCCACCCAGGGCCCAAAACGCTGCCATTTTGGGCAGCCATAGGGGTTGCCAAAATGACCCTCCAGCCCCTGCCAGAAACAGTGTCGTATTTGAAGCTTCACTTACAACAAAATCATAGCCCATACTATGATCTCATGATTAAATGGCACTCTATGCTGTGAACTTATGTTGAAGAAACATGTACATGAGATGTGATTCTATAGCTAGTATAGAAATGATAGAGCAGTTTGCATTTGGTAAGCCCATTAAATTTGTCCACAATGAAAGGTAGAGGTAGGAAAGATCTAGTTCAATGTGATGTGGAGCACTTACAGAAATGAAGCCTAGGCACAAAGCCATGTAGTCAGCAATCTTGATGTACTAGTGCAAGGTCAATACAGGTCCAAGTATTACAAAAGCAAATTGTACCAACAATCTTGATGTACTAGTGCAAGGTCAATACTCCATGTCATGGACTGTCATCTCATTCAATAAAATTTTATTGTTTTCAAATATAGAAGTGTCAAGTCTCGAGTCTGAGGCTTGGGCAATTCTGGAAGAACCGAGAGTTTTAAGAGAAAGAGAATGAGGGAGAATTTAAATTAGAGGGAAAGAGAAGAGAGGGAAAGAATTCAGAGAGGGAAAGATCCGAATGTATTCATTGATAGATCCCATCCTTGTATGCACTACCTTTTATAGGCTAATGATAGACCACCGATTCATTGGACATATCAAAGGCGTCCAAGGAATCAGGGATAGTTTGGGAATTAGTAAAATGAGCTGTTAGATGGGGGTAGAGCTGGTATTGCAGGTTGTGTAACAACCTGCATGCACGGCTGACATTTCCGTTAGAGAATGAGAATAAGAGGGTGGTGGCGGAGGTGGAGAGGGGGTAGAGAATTTTTTGCAGAAAGTAGGAGAGATCCAGGGCCTCTCGAATTGCCCTGTTTTCCTTTCTTCCGGCTGTAATCGGTTTGGATATTTTGCCTATTGAATCAAGCATTGTTACAGTTCTTAAGAGTTCTACCATTTTGGTATCAGAGCATTGCGATTCCAATGGTGAACTTAACGGATCGAGTGGGAGAATTAGAGAAGGGGTTGAATAGCGTACAGCTAGGCGTGGACGCCATGAAGAGTGAATCGAATGCCATGAGAGGTGAGATTCGCTCGGTGGAGAAGAACGTTGCTTCCTTGTTGGAACAGTTCGAATGGATGAGAGCGAGATGGGAGGAGCAACAGCGAGAAAGGAAGAACAAGGAGAAATGCGGAGAACAGTCACCTGGGGTAGGTGACTCGGAGGCGACGCCCGAGGCGGTTGGGAGGCGAGCTGAAACGGAGGGGGTTGAGGGTGGCTGGCGATCAGAATCTCGCGGACGCCGGCTGGAAATGCCGCTCTTCGATGGAGGCGACCCTGATGGCTGGATTTTCAGAGCCGAGCGATACTTCTTGGTGAATGGGTTGACTGATATGGAGAAGGTGGATACGGCAGCTGTATGTTTGGAAGGACCTGCCCTCTCATGGTTCCAGTGGGAAGAAAAAAGGCGGAGAATGAGAACTTGGGAGGATTTCAAGCTGCTATTGCGAAACCGATTCCGACCCACTCAAGAAGGGTCGGTAGAAGAGCGATTCTTAGCTCTTCGACAGAGGGGGGCTGTCTCGGACTACCGCCAAAGCTTTGAGGCACTGGCATCGCCTTTGGAGAATCTGCCAGAAGCGGTGCTGGAAGGGCACTTCATCAACGGTCTCAATCCGGAGATCAGGGCTGAGCTAAGGGTATTGAGGCCAAGATGTTTGGAGCAGATGATGGACCTGGCGCAACGAATAGAGGAGAGGAACCTGGTGCTCTGGGGAAGTGTGGCTGGACCGGCTTCGAATAGAGGTCAGTCCGCTTCTCTCGCTGTTCCAAATTACCAGCGTGGGGGACCCCAACTCCCAGCCCAACCTGCTCCTAAATCTGTGGCAGCAAACTCTCCCAATCCATTTCGACCCCAAAACAGTGGGAGAGTGATTAACCAGCCTTGGAAACGGCTTAGTGAGGCCGAATGGAAGTCCAAGCGAGACAAGGGTTTGTGTTTTAGGTGTGACGAAAAGTATACAATCGGCCACAAGTGTAAGAAGAAAGAGTTGCAGGTGATGATGATTTATGATGAAGAAGTAGAGGAGAAGGAGCAGTGGCTAGAAGATGATGAGACCAACCAGTGCCTCAGCCAAAAGAGGGAGGAAGTAGGGGAACCAGTCCAAGGGGGAGAGGTTATTGAGCTGTCCATGAACTCTGTGGTAGGATTGACAGCACCCCAAACAATGAAGTTAAAAGGAGAGATAGAGCAACAGCCAGTTGTGGTCCTGATTGATGGAGGAGCAACCCATAACTTTATTTCTATGGAGCTGGTGCAGCTGTTGGGCCTAATTAGGGAGGAAACAGCCGGCTATGGTGTGATTATGGGAACGGGAATGGCAGTCCAAGGGGCTGGAATTTGCAAGCGGGTGAAGCTTCAGCTCCAAAACTTACAGATTGTGGAAGATTTCTTACCTTTAGAGTTAGGAAGCTCGGATGTGATTCTGGGGATGAAATGGCTAGCAGCGGTAGGTAAGATGAATGTGGATTGGAATACTCTCACAATGAAGTTTCAAGTAGGAGACATGGCTGTAACGTTGCAGGGGGATCCTAGCTTGAGCAAGACCTTGGTATCCTTAAAGGCTATGGTGAAAGCATTTAAGGAGGAGGGGGAAGGAGTGCTGCTGGAATTGGGTACATTGGCAGCTGAAATTGGGGAAGATCCAAGGGCAGTTCCAGAACTCTTAAGGGGCGCATTGGCTGAATTTAGAGGAGTGTTTACTGCTGAGGAAGGGCTGCCACCAAGCAGGGATAGAGACCATGCCATAAACCTCATTCCGGGATCGTCTCCGGTGAGTGTGAGACCCTACCGTTATCCTTATTTACAAAAGAATGAGATTGAGAAGCTAGTGGGAGAAATGTTGGCTGCGGGAATCATTCAACCCAGCTCTAGTCCATTTTCTAGCCCGGTTTTATTGGTCAAGAAGAAGGATGGGGGGTGGCGCTTTTGTGTTGATTATAGGGCCTTGAACAAGGTGACGGTCCCAAACAAATTTCCCATTCCGGTAATAGATGAGTTACTTGATGAGTTGCATGGTGCTAGGGTTTTTTCCAAACTTGATTTAAAATCTGGTTACCACCAGATTCGGGTTAGGCCCGAGGATGTCCCGAAGACAGCATTTAGGACTCATGAAGGACATTATGAGTTCCTAGTAATGCCTTTTGGATTGATGAACGCTCCAGCTACTTTTCAAGCATTGATGAATGAAATTTTCAGAGATTATTTGAGGCGCTTTGTGTTGGTGTTTTTCGATGATATATTGGTGTACAGCGGCAGTTTGGAGCAGCATGAACAGCACCTAAGATGTGTGTTAAGGGTGTTATTAGACAACCAATTGGTGGCCAACAGCAAGAAGTGTGTGTTTGGGCAGCTGGAAATTGAGTATTTGGGCCATGTTATTTCTTATTTAGGGGTTTCAGCTGATAGTAACAAGGTGCAAGCAATGTTAAACTGGCCTACTCCAACAACGGTAAAGGATTTGAGGGGGTTTCTTGGGCTTACGGGGTACTACCGACGCTTTGTGAGAGACTATGGTAAGCTTGCTCGGCCTCTAACTGATAAATTAAAAAAAAACAACTTCTCGTGGGATGTGGCTGCTGAAGAGGCCTTCCAACAACTCAAGGTTAAAATGGTATCCTTACCCGTTTTAGCCTTGCCCGACTTTGAGAAGCCTTTCACCATTGAAGCTGATGCCTCGGGGCATGGAATGGGGGCTGTTTTGATGCAAGAGCAGAGGCCAATCGCTTATTTCAGCCAAGCGTTCAGTCAGTTGGGGAGTAAGAAATCTGTTTATGAACGAGAACTCATGGCCATAGTGTTTGCGGTGAAAAAATGGAGGCACTACTTGTTAGGCAGAAAATTTTTTATTATAACGGATCAAAAAAGCCTCAAGTTCTTGATGGAGCAACGGGAGGTAAGTCCGGAATATTTGAAATGGATGGTGAAGTTGATGGGTTACCACTTTGAGATACATTATAAGGCTGGAAGGGAGAATATGGTGGCTGATGGGCTATCCAGAATCTGCCACACAGCAACTTTGATGGCTTTGACAGTGCCTAGAGTGGTCCAATTGGAGCAGGTGGCAAGTGAGGTAAACACTGATGCAGGGCTGCAAAAAATTATCCAAGAATTACAAGGTGACCCCTCCTCCCATCCTAATTTTCAGCTGGTGGACAAGCACCTCGTATACAAGGGACGACTTTACTTACCCAAGGGATCCGCATTAATTCCGTTGATACTCCAAGAAGGGCATGATGGGAGCATAGGAGGACATTCGGGATTTTTAAAAACTTACAAAAGGGTGGCGGCGAATGTCTATTGGCCAGGGATGAAGAAGGATGTGCATCGGTATGTCAGTGAGTGTTCTACTTGTCAACAAAACAAATATATAACCTTGTCACCGGGCGGACTGTTGCAGCCACTACCAATTCCAAACCAGATTTGGGATGACATCGCCATGGATTTTATTGAAGGACTTCCAAAATCTAACAAGGTAGACTCAATCTTGGTCGTGGTGGACCGACTAAGCAAATACGGGCATTTTATTGGACTTAAACATCCGTTTACAGCTGGGGAGGTGGCTGTAACTTTTATCAAGGAGGTGGTACGGCTCCATGGGGTTCCTAGATCCATTGTGTCGGATAGAGATAAAATCTTTATGAGCAGATTTTGGGAGGAGATCTTTAGGCTGCAGGGCACCAAACTCAAAAGAAGTACCGCTTATCATCCACAAACGGATGGGCAAACTGAGGTACTCAACCGGACTTTGGAAACCTACTTGAGATGTTTTGCTTCTTCCAAACCAAAGGCCTGGTTCACTTGGTTACCATGGGCTGAACTATGGTACAATACTTCCTATCACACAACTGCTAAATTAACTCCCTTCCAAGTGGTGTATGGGAGGGAACCGCCTCCCTTAGTGAGGTTTGAGAAGGGAACTACCCCCAACTCGATGGTAGAGCAGCAGCTGATAGAAAGGGATGAGGTCCTAGATGAATTGAAGGTGCAACTTTTGAGAGCACAAGCCATAATGAAGAAGAGAGCAGATGGGGGAAGAAGGGATGTGAAGTTCCAGGAAGGTGACTTAGTGTATTTGAAATTAAGGCCGTATCGGCGAAGATCTTTGACTGCCCGTGCAAATGAGAAGCTAGCGGCACGCTATTATGGCCCGTTTGAGATTGCGAAGGAGGTAGGCCCTGTGGCTTACCAGCTGAAACTGCCGCCGCATTGTCAAATCCACCCAACATTTCACGTGTCCCAACTACGGGAGGCAAAGGGGGCAATGAGGGCCACAAGGGAGCTGCCTGCACAACTTGCTGAAGATCTGGAAATGGTGGTGGAACCCTCAGCGGTGCTAGGAGTGCGTCCAGGGAAGGGTAGGGGCATGCAAGGAGCAGAAGTGCTGATTCAATGGAAGGGCCTGCCACCATTGGAAGCCACTTGGGAGCCCTACTCAGTGATCCAACAGCAGTTTCCATCTTTCCACCTTGAGGACAAGGTGACAGTTGGGGGAGGGAGTATTGATAGACCACCGATTCATTGGACATATCAAAGGCGTCCAAGGAATCAGGGATAGTTTGGGAATTAGTAAAATGAGCTGTTAGATGGGGGTAGAGCTGGTATTGCAGGTTGTGTAACAACCTGCATGCACGGCTGACATTTCCGTTAGAGAATGAGAATAAGAGGGTGGTGGCGGAGGTGGAGAGGGGGTAGAGAATTTTTTGCAGAAAGTAGGAGAGATCCAGGGCCTCTCGAATTGCCCTGTTTTCCTTTCTTCCGGCTGTAATCGGTTTGGATATTTTGCCTATTGAATCAAGCATTGTTACAGTTCTTAAGAGTTCTACCAGCTAACCCCCTTGGTTGTTATTGTAATCGATTGCCTACAAGTGGCCTAGGCAGAACCGCCAATCACATGCCACTATTTGTTATTACAACTATAGCTATGCATCTATAGGTTTATTTTACTTATGCCATTAGGCTTGTGACAAGAAGAATGAGAGTGATCTACTGAACTCTGCATAAATAATAGAGCCCAACTACTGAAGAGATGAAAGGACAAAATGGCCAACATGGAATACCATTCACTCAACAAATAGCCTCTCAATGTAAAAAACGGTTGACCTTAATGGAACCATATAGATTCAAAATCTAAAAGTACATGCTGATTGTAATATGAAACAAGGTAGCATATTTTGCTAACCAATACAACAACAATCACAAACCTTAAATCCCACTATTTTGCTGACCAATTTGGAAAAACAAAAATTCAGGCCTTTTATTCTATTTTTTATTCAGCAAAGTTGAAGACTCTTGGAAAGATATCCCCTATGCTAAACTTCATGATCGTAGAACCTCCATATTGAAATTCTGTAACTCCCAGAAAACTGGATAATGGTTACAAAACCTACCTCCTTGCCGGGTTCAATTCAAGAGGCTAAATTTGAATCTAGCCAGTGAAATTCAAATGGGAGTGCAAAATAGATCTTTAAAAGCTATGATGATTTTATGCAGTTTTCTTGGGTATAACAATCTAGTGTTTTGTTTACTTCAAACATTCATCTTCTCTGTCTGATCATCTGAACCATTTGTGACCATTAATGTGGACTATGCTTTATTTTCCTTTGTCAATAATATGATAATATTCTGCAACTACAACTGCCTTTGTGCTTCATAATTTGTACTGAGCAAAAGCAACTCGAGGGATGTGAAAGATTTGAGCTGCATTTCTATCTATTTTTCAGGATATTGAAGTACAAAAAAAATCCAATTCCCAATGAAACACATGAATTACAAAATATTAAAGTAGCATTTTAGCATCATCAGAGATACAAGATTCTGAAAGGTGCATTACCAGCCAAACAAGAACTTTATGCTGGCTCCAAGGATGAGAAGTCTGGTGAAAAATGAAAGTAGATAATCACCTCATTCTTATACTATCAAAGGTAGCTTGTGGGGAGCCTAGATTAGAACATTAGCATAGCACCACAGGAGGTTCCTAATTAGAGAATCCATCTAAACAAACTGTTAGAACTGTAAATAATACTTAAGAAGAAAAAATCTTGACATTACCCTCAATAAAACCTTTTGCAACTTGTAATTCCTGCAAGGCCATTGACTTTGCTTGATTTTCCCAAGTTTTCCAGCTATAGATCTGAATGAACAATGAGAAAATTCTTAATTCTCTCTTAAGAAGTTTGATTCTATATGTAAAACAACAATATATTGTGAAGCAAAATTACTTAGTTTAATCATGGCAAGGGCAACAACAACAAAGCTATAAGATACATGAGTAACACCGAGAAAAAACAAGAATCGGTGAAGCTGCTCAAGACTTTCGTATGAAGCAAAAAATTTATGGCCCTGGACAGATAGTAAAGATTGAAGCTGCTATGTGAAGCTAGTAATACATGATAAATGAATTCTTTAGCTCAAGATGCAATTAATTTGTAATTTCATTAAAAATTATCAATAACCTTCCTAGCAATCATGGCCTTGGACAGATAGTAAAGATTGAAGTTGCTATGTGAAGCTAGTAATACATGATAAATGAATTCTTTAGCCTAAGATGCAATTAATTTGTAATTTCATTAAAAATAATCAATAACCTTCCTAGCAATTAAGGAGGACAAATATTAGGAAAACAACTAGTTGCCAAAACATTTTGGGTACTTCCATAAAAAGAAGTGGTCCTACACTTCTACTATTGCAATACAGGGAAAATTCATGCACTTTGTTGCCTGGGTTGTTTGTCGGCTATAATGTTCCTAATTTTATTTGCATTAATAAAATTATATATTCTTTCAAACTTTGTCTTTACAGCCATTGATTATTCCCACTAAATTTATGGTAAAGAGATGCCTCTATTTCTTATGCCTCCTCGGGTAGTTAGGACAAAACATTAGCTTTTAAAGTTTTTAACTACAAAACATTTTAGAGTGTCTAACTATAGAATATGCATCGTAACACTAGAGAAAAACATCTAGAGAAAACATCAGCACATTTCTAAGAATTTGAATTTGGAAAAATACAAAAGAACCAGAGCCTATAATGTAATAATTGCCAATAATATTTTCATATAACTTGAACACTGACACCATTATATTTATATATCAATTTCATGTGTTTACATTATTTTATTTTTTTAATATTAGTAATTGTCAATAATATATTGATATAACCTGAACACTGACACCATTATATTTATATATCAATTTCATGTGTTTACATTATTTTATTTTTTTAATATTAGTAATTGCCAATAATATATTAATATAACCTGAACACTAACACTATTATACTTACATATAAATTTAAGTGATCCATTACACCAGTTGGTTCGATGACTGCTCTAGTTTTAATAACAATCCTCCTGACACTATATAATCTAATATCTTGCTCTGCAATAAGGGATTATTTACTAGAAAATGTACATATTTACATGTCATGGCACCATAGTAACGGAGTTAGATTGCTACCCTAGACCTAGAAAAGCTATTAGCCATGGTAATATAATAAAGATGGTAAATTGATTGGGGTGGGGTAGTCAGAGTAATTTGAAAATAAGGTCATTTGAAATATACAGGCAAGAAACTACCTCAAGGCAGAAGTTGCTCTGCATGTTGTTCAGCTGCTTGTGAAAAACTGAATAATTCAGATAATTAAAACTTAGAATTGTAAGTTGACTTTGATAAACGGGGTTCCTCATGTCAGTTTGTAAACATGGGAAGAATTGGCCGCTCAAGGTTGATGATTTAACACATATCTTGGCCACAAAAGTGATCCAATGACCCATCAACAATGATAACAATCCAAAAAGGAATGAGGAATCAAAAACAGAAAACTAAATAAACTCATCTCAAAACCCAAATGCCTGACCTTCCTTGATCTTCTCTAAACCAGCAAGAAGAGCCATCCTCTTAGTCTTGCCCGACCACTATTACGCAAAGGAATGCATATAGAGAGATTAAAACAAATAGTAATGCTATACACAGAAAAACAACAAATTGTAGAGAAATTTGATAAGGAATTTCATGGCTCTGTCACATTCCTTTTACTTGGAAGTAAAATAAAATCGTGATAATTTCCTTTTTTTTTGGGGGGGGGGGAAGCAAAAATTGACAATAACCCATATTTCCAAATAACACGACAAACAAGGTATTCTTGTCCATTTTTGTACAAGTTTCCAGAAAAATTGTATTCTAAGTTATTCTGGTTTGATTTGATTTTTAAATATAAAAAATGGGCAAGGATATGTTATTCCAAAAGGCATACCAATAGGGTTGCAGCCTTGTAGACGAGCCATGCAAGCCATAAAGGCTCTGGCTCATTTTTTTTTAGAATTTTGTTGAGCTTGGGCTCAAGCTTGAATTCAAAATTAAGGCTTGAGCTCATTTGTTTAGAATTTTGTGGGCTCATTTATATTAATGAGCTTCAAATGAGCCTTTTCATGAACTCTAATTCAAAACTGATTTTAAGCTCAATTTCAAGCTCATTTACGTAGAATATATAAATTATTGTATTTCAATATATATTTAAATTTTGAATAATTTAAATAATATGACAAAAATAATCCTCAATTGTTCAAACACAAATTATTTTGTTATGAGCCTACAATCAAGCACTTAAACGAGCTTGCTCACTGCCCAACCAAAGTCAACCACCTTAAAATCAAGCTCGGCTCATTTACCTATCGGGCTTGTTTATTTAACAACATATTGAATTTGAATGACCTGAGTCGAACTATTCACGGATGACCCTATTCATTCACAACCCTCTTTTAGGATAGCAAGGGACGGTCACTTATGTACACAACCTTATCCTTAATAGTTCATTTCTACAACTCCAACCCTTGACTTCCAGGCAGGAGCAACTCTATGATATTAGTTACCAAATCTCACCCTCTCATGATATGAACAAAGATAAACAAAAGGAAAATATAAATCTAAAGAGGAGTCCAAATTACAACCAAGCACAAGATTTCATTTCTGTTGGGATCCAAGAATCGACAGCACGAAAAGGAAGTGAGCGAAGATGAAAGGTTTTTTCCCTAACCTTTCCAAATTGTTTGAGCGAGGCATGGAAGAAAAATCTAAGAGCAACCATGATCGAGACAACCATTGCAAAAGCCCATGTGCGGGTTTCAACCAGTGACCGCCCTCTCTCAAATTCCCCCATTTTCGATCGAAGTTTTGGAGTTGATGATGGTAGGGATCATTAACTTTTGCAGCATAGAGTAGAAGAATACGCATTGATTGATTGATGTTGTGGGCTTGGGAATGCAAAACCCAACAACACCTCTGTTGTTATTAAATCACTCAGCATGGTGTCCCATTTGATCCAGCTGCCTTCCACTGGTTAGGGTAAGTTTAGTTTTTAAACTTTAACGTACTTAAATGTGATATAAATATTCTAAATTTGCAAATTTCAGTGTATTAATGAAAAAAAAATATTTGTGTATTTTCATTATACATGGATTACCCACTATTTATGTTTTTATCATATTTTTATATCTATAAATAAATTTTATTTTTATTTTAAAATTTATCAAATATTACTCCCACAATTAGCGACTATGATACACGAAAACTTATCAAAGGCGTGATTTATATGTTTTCAAAACGTTTTTGTTTTTGAAATGCTAATAAACATTTTTATTTATTTTATAATTTTAAAAAAAAATTCATGATCATTTTGTAATATAAGAAAAATATTAAAGACGTATTTTCAATTTAAAAACTCATTTCTATCAACAAATATAGATTAAAAAAATTAAATTTTTAAATTTTTATATAATTTGTTTTTAATATTTATTTGAATGCATTGTGAGATTTATATTTATTTTTAGACTGAATAACTATTTTTACATTAAAAATTATATTTAAAAAATCTTATATTTTTTTTTTCGTTTTTCCCTACATTTTTGTTTCTTATATTTTTGAAAAATGACGTTTCCCCATTTTCATTCCATATTGTAATGACTCGTTAATAAGTCTAGGAGTTTATTAATATTTTATTTATGGGAATGGAAAATTTTGCCCTATTAGAATAAATGTGGGAAATATTTTTATGTGTCAAAATGTATATATTTAAATTAATGGACTTGGTTGCCCATTTGGGCCTAAGCCCATAGTGGGTTATATTTTAATTAAATATGAAGGATTTTGATTGAACCTAAGCCACATGTTTTGTAATGTGTTTAAATTAAATGAAAGTGGGCTTGGACTAAGTGTTTGAGGCCAATGAAAGTGGTGGGTTTAGAGAAATCTCTTGGGCCTAAAATGAATTGAGCTTTTGATTGGGCTTGGGCCATTAGTAAAGTGGGCCTTGGCATTATATATATATGCATGATTTTGTGTGTGCAAAATTTGTGAATATAGAAAAAGATAAAAGAAATAAGAAAATGCAAAATGACCATAAGGGGCATAAGGATATTTTGTGTTGTGTGTGTGAGTGGAGGGCAGAATGGTAATTTTTAGGGGGTGGTTGGCAGCCCACTCCTCCATTTTTTTCGCCCAATGCTCCCTTGTCTCTCCCTCAATTTTCTTCTTCTTCTCCCAACAGTGGCTCCTCCTCATTCTTCTTTATTTTCTTCTTCTTCTTCAATTTTCTTATTCTTGTTGATGGGGACTTCAAGGATGCAGTAGGAGGAGGCTTCTTTTTCTTCATCTCTTCGGTTTAAGCATCATCAAGGCAAATTCTACTTGTACTTAAATTTTATTTTGTGTAAGTTTCCTTTTTCTCTCATTTCTTCATTCGATGCAAAATGTTAAAATGTTGTCTTCCCTATGGAGTTGGAATCATATTCGGTAAAATGGCATCTCACCTTCAATAGTAAGTATTGTATATTTATCCTCTTAATTTGTGAGTTTTCCATTTGAGATGGTTTCGGGTCTCTTTGAGAGTCTCCATGGGTTATATTTTATCCCATGTTTCATTCATGGAATGGCATTTGTGGGTTATGAAGCTAAAATGAGAGTTTTTGGGTGTTTAGTGTTCATTTTTGGCATTTTTTCTTCATTCTCGACCAAGTCGACTCGTCTAGGAGGTCAAGTCGACTCGGGTCGAGTCAACTCGATTTTGGGCGAGTCGACTCGGATTTGTCTCAAGTTGACTCGGTTGCGACTTGACTACACTGCACATGTTTCGCTATTTTTGCCATAACTTTTGATGTAGAAGTTGAAATTGCAATCTGTTTGAAGTTTCATAAAGTAGACTTTGAGAGTTTCGATTTGATATATAATATCATACATTTTGGTAATGATTTGATTTGATTAAGGCTTTTCTTAATCCAAATCAAGTAAGAGTGTTAAAGTAAATTATTTTTAAATGCTTCCTTTGATACCCCTCAATCCTCTAAAATGATAGGATGTGGTTGAAGACACCTATACGTACATACATGGGATTTTTCAGATAAAAAAATAATTGACTTGCATAAGGAAGTATAATAATAATCAATTGGGAGATTATTAAGAAATGTCATTGGTTTGTATGTCCATGGAGTCTCATGGGTGATGCATTGATAACACTATATGAATAATTGCCCTTAAATAAGGGAGTTGCCATAAATGGATGTGAATGAAGTCATATGCATGATCATGATGTGATGTGGCCTAGAATCCTAGTGGGTGATTTTAGGCATGTTGTTATGAAGATGCTAGAAAGTGTATGCATATGTATGTATGTATATATATTGCCTTTGTGCACCTATTATTTTGCGCAGAAGAAAGTAAGTGGATATCCCCAAGTCATGCCATAGCAAGAAAGACGGTTCGTCCGCATTGAAAGAAATGTGAAAAAATGTGGCTCATCCAAAAGGAAGAAAGAAATGGGGATATCCTACCAAGGTGGCTTGTCCACATTTGTTTTTGTTTGTGCATCATGTATTTTCTTATACTATAAGTTATGTTGATAAAGTGTGTTGCACCATCTCATCAAGTGTGTGAATGTTACTCATTGTAATTGTGCTTGCAGTTGTGTTGCATTGCATTGTGTTCTATATTGTAAGGCGATGTATCCGCAAATGGCGGTGTGCCGGCTTAAGGCGATGTGTCCGCATTATTTTTGCATGTGCATTATATATTTTTGCACTTTAAGTTATGTGAAAAAAAAGGCATTATGCCATGGTCTAAGTGGGTGAATGTTATCGTCCATGATGGTAAAGTGTGTGAATTTGATGATGTGGTGGCTGATCACCCTCCTCTGCCTCTACCAGAGCACCTGCAATGGAGATGGGGACTTGCTCCCCCGGTTTATCTCCGACGATCAAGTCAAAACCCCGGACTAAGAATCTCAGAATTATTCCTCATGCTCAAGAAATCGAAAAAATGGAATCCCTTACCTCTCTTTGCCCATTTTCTTTTATCCTCGCGCTAAGATAAGGATCCTAGATAGAGATCTTCGGGATCTCTATCCCGCTCTTCTCGGAATCTTGCTAATAAGGATTCCATAATCGCAACTGCCTTCAAAGAGATTGGGATAGCCCCTATCTCCATGATCTTCGGTGGGATGGTTGATCCCTGAGAGCTCGAAAACTTTCTTGCCCATCATCAGGCTAACTATCGTGGAAATATATATCTACCATGTGTCCCCCCTAGACTCAAGCGAGATAACGTAGGTGAGGTACCTCTGTAGCAGACACATGGCACTACTGTCAATGGTTGCATGCTCAGGGAATTAGAGTAATTATGGATCCGTGGGTATTCTCCTCATCACTTGCCCCCTACTCCTTGAGCGCTTCGGCTCGAATGGGTCTAGGAGTGTCGAAGTCTCCGAAGCTCAGCTCCCCATCATCCCGAGGATCTATGTCTCCAGGGCTCGAAAGGTTGAAGTGTCCCTTTTTTTTTTTTTTGTGCGTGTCTAGAGGGCACAGGTATTGATTTGCTCTGATGATCATCTCTCTTCCCAAGGCCCTATCCAAACCTTTTCGTCTCCCGAGCCACGCCAATTTGGGTGGTTAATGCTCATCATTATTTACCCTTTGGCTTTCCACCCCTATGGTTTAAATAGGGGTTTCTCACTCTTTCTTCCGACTCTCCTCAGCTTTTTATCTATTGTTGCGCTATCGAGTGTTTTTTTTCTCTCCGCATTTTCTTCATTCTCCTTCCCCAACCTCTCTGTAATGGCGATTATCGGCTCCTGATGCTTTAACTCGGCAGGCATGGAGCTCGTCGAGTGGGAAAAACACCCTGCTGCCTCCATTCCTTGCCAATGGATGAGTGAAACAGAGTGTCAACAATTTCGAGAGAATGGCTCCATTCCTTTATCTCGAATGCATGTATGGGTCCATAAAAAAAAAAAAAAGAGAAAGGAAGAGAGAGAGAGAAAAAAAAAAGAAAAAGAAGAAGAGAAGGAGAGAGAGAGAATAAAAGAGAAAAAGAAGAAAGAAAATGCATTTACTTTCATTGTCGCTATTATTGTTATGAGCAAACCTCGTCGTCATTGTTGTTTGTAGTCATTGTCATTTCTCTCTTGATTCTACTCATTATCATTGTTGTTGCTAAGATACAACAATGAATTTAGTTGTTGAGAAACGTCGTCATTAAGCCGCTTGAGTTTGTAAGGGAAAAAATCGTCAAAGGGCTCGAGAAGGTTTCCGCGCAAATACTCCAATACTTAAATCAGACACTGAGAGTAATAAAAGTTGTAAAGCAGTATTTGATCCAGTATCAGAGACATACCTTCTCTAAAATGAATACCAACCTATTTATAGAAAAGCATGGAGTGATCCAAATTGTCTCAAGATTAAGATTCTTGTAGATAACACTTATGTTGATTAATCTTAATTTGATTGAAACTAAAATCGTTACAGATAACATCTATTTTTTATATATGATGTTTATTTGGTCCTTTTTGGAGAAGAATTTTCTTATGGATGATTGTGTAATACCCGAGAAATTCTAAATGACTCAAGAGTAATTTACCTTGGGGTAAAATTGGAATTTAAGGATAAATGGAGGGTAAAACGGTAATTTATTACCGTATAGATGATTGAATCGACTGCCGGGAGTACCCTGGAGCCGAGATGCCAAAGGAAAATGATGTGGCATTAATGAGCACCCCGAGATAGGATTTATGGTGCCGAAAGAAATCGGATCGGGAACGATTTTCGGTACAGCTAAAAAGGCAGCTGCCAATTAGGCTGCAATACCGAATTGTCATAGACGACTTTTTCGAAGTCGACGGAAGCTTGAGGAGGCTTCGGTTTTTCATAAGGAACAACCCTTCAGAGGTTTCAGGAAGAAACGAATGGGTTTAAGGCCAAAACGAAGATTCGGGCCTAAGTGCAGTTTTTAGAAATTGCTAGTGGGAGGCCGAAACGATGATTTTTCGGAATCCTCAAGGGTCAAAAGGATGTTTTAGGTCTTGAGGGGCCTAAATGCAATAAAGGAAAGTTGAGGGGTTTAAGTGCTCGGGTTTTGCTATAAATAGCAAAGGAATGGCCGAAAATTTCAGAGGGAAGAAGCTTCAAATCGGCCGTTTTATTGAACAAATTGGGCGTTCAAAGCATGGGGATTTTGTTTCCCATGGCTTGAAGATCAAATCTAGAGAATTTGGGCAATTTTCATCGAGGTTTGGAGGTCGTTCGAGGGCTCGCCGGAAAAGGAGGCGGACGGCCAAGCCGAAGCTTTGGCCGTCCGGTTGAGGGCTTTCGAGGGCTCCTTTCGAGCTCCAATATAGCTCATATGGATCGACTAAGAGAGAGCTTCAAGGAGGTGGAGTCATCTCAAATCGCCGGCGACCGGAAGGCCGGAGAAGACGACCGGCGCGTGGCATGCACGCGCTGGTCTTCACGCGCGCCCAGTCGCCCTAGCGCGTGTAGGCGCGTGGGGCCTCCAAAAAATTTGGGGAAAATGTTGGAAAAATAGAGAAAAATATTTTATGGAGGTTTGTGCAAAAAAATTGGGATTTGGGATTCTCGATGCCTCGGTTTTAGAGCTAAAGAGCCTCGTTTTGTGTGAAAACGCAATATCCGGGTAAGTTCAGTATTTTTCCTTGAAAGTTCATAGTATATAATGAATTGTTGTGAAGTTAGATTTGAGGAAATAGTCTCGATATAATTATTGGGATTTTTAGAAGGAAAAATAAAGGAAAATGAAAGGAAATAAGAAATAAATAGAATATTGAAGATATTTAGTGATTGAATATTATTTTATGATTGAGGAGATCGAGATGATGAGATTGGAGCAACTTTTGAGAGTTAGCACGAGAATCGAGGCGAGCACGCTTATCGAGGCGATGCGCGTTTTTCGAGATGTCTTTGTCTTTGGGCAAAGGTGAGTGGTATTCTCACAAGAACTTATATTCATGATATAATTGTTATATATGCATGCTATGTATGAATTGCAATATTCATTTGTCATATTGCATTGAAAGTCGTGATATTTACATTGCACGATATTATTGTCATATTGAAACTTGTGCATGGGGATGGGATGATACCCTCAGAGTGTAGCCGTAATTCTCCTAGGGCATTGAGGAATAATGTTAGGCCTATCCCGCAGAGGTTCGGGATTTGCTTAGGATTCCTAGCCGGGCTGGGGATGCCTGGAAAGTTACATTATGGGTATATGTTTATTCATGTTATTGCATCATGCATCATATATATATTTTTGGACCCTCACTAGAAGTTTCATCTTCTAATGGGTTATGCCCCTGGAACATTCAACGTTCCAGTTGAGACTTGCAGTTAGGGCAAGGAGCAGGTTGATGTATGACGGCACGTGATGGCGTGGCCAATGGATGCAACAAGAGATTCCAGTATTTTATTTATTGTGAAATGATGATGTATGTATTCGAGGTTTCATATGATTGCACCTAAGGTGTTAGATGTTATCTCGGGAGACGTGTCTCAATGTATTTATGTATTTGAGGATATGATGGTAATATATGGTACGGATTCTTATATTGTTTTAAATATATATAGTGAATTCAAGTATGTACCGTATCAGGTTTCGATTATTGCTTCCGCATTGTGAATGATTTACTGGGGGGTTTCCCTTTGACATGCGGCATTTGATGTATAAGGAAAGGGATTATGTATGTATACGATGGACCCCAGCATAGTGACACGCCCCTCGATAGGGACGGGGTGTTACAGTTGGTATCAGAGCAGAAATGTTGAAGACATAGAAAATGTCTGACTCTAATATAGTTTATATTAGAGCGAACCTAAGGAAAAGGGTCGCGTGTGGCTAGATAAGTAAAGCCACCGTAAGATTTGGGTATTGACGGTTACTGGATAAGTGCGTTGTAGTGGAAGTGCATGTCTAGGCTAGTTCTGGCTAAGGAAAGACTTGGTACTTAAGTGTGTCCATTGTGACCCACCACTCTTTCCTGGGAACTTACCTGGTGTACTCTTCACGACAGACACTATTTCAGTAGACGACTACTATTCTCGGTGAATAGTAGAATGTCTGATAGAAGCTAGTACTGGAAGAATGATCTAGCTATTGGAATAAGGATCCGATGATATGATTTCAATGTAAGGATGACTCGGTAACCATGATTATTGATCCGAGAGATTTTGGAGACTATTGATTTGAGGACATTAGTCAAAATCATTGTAAGGAAAGTTTGGATAACTGGTAGTTATCAAGGATGATCGGATCAGGAATGATTAGTCTGATGTGTCAGAGCCTAGCTGATGAGTTAGGATCAAAGGATAAGTATTTTCGAGGTTCATTTAGTAGCTCCAGAAATAAGATATGGGATCCCACGGATTGGGACAAATGAGAGGCCGAAGATGGCCAAATGATGGCGCGTGAGTGCGTCAATTGATGAGGCGAAAGTGGTGCAACCGATGAGACTCGCAGAGACGGGATAGGAAACCCTAGCAGGGTGACAGGACTACTGGTCGGTGTTCGCAGTGACATATCTGGATCTAGGGACCGAGGCAAAAGGCTTATGATGAGCTTAGGATCAACGTACTGGGGAAGCTAGGTAGCTGTCTCGCGGTATGGGTCAGGGGACCCAGGATCTAAGTTGCTCAGTGTACTGTTGAGGAGACGATCAGATGCTGAATATCTGGGACAACACAGTAGGGTTTGTACCTTGTAAGGGAGACCTAAGTCCTAATGGGTGCGAGGTGTACCACTAGCTATGATAGATCGAGGCCAAAAGCCTCAGGAATCTAAAAGAGATAGATTAAATTTGGACTGTGTGTCCTATTTAAAGATTGCAATGGGATCATGAGATGGTCGTGTTGGGTGGCTCAAAGAAATGCTACCTAACATATGAAATGGAAAGGAAAGATGCATGCTCGTGAGTCATGTAGGTGCTACCTATGAGGTGAGGAAATCACCAGGCCATGATGAAGGCCTAGAATGAAGGTTCTTACAGAAGGAGTTAGAGTCAGGGCAGCGACGACGAATGATAGTTCTTAAGGACTACGACGAGACCGTGCAGTTTTCACCCGGGATGTACCCGAGAGAGGGTCGACATATGATGTAGGAGTAAACCTACCATATAATGGGGGTGACGACAGCTGTGTGCTGGCTGACGGAAAGAGTAGTGCCTATGAAGAACTAATTTAAATGGTCGGGTGTCGATAGTCAACTGGATCTGAAGAACGAAAGGCGAGAGTCAGTGGATTCTCGATAAATGAGATTTCAGGTAGTGGAGCATGACCGGTCCAAATTTTTGACCGATGAATAGTGAAATGGTAGTCTCGACTCAAGGTAGAGTTCGGGTACTAAAAAGGAAAAAGTTGCCTGATGGGTCGTATCGACCGTAAAGGAATGATAAGGAAACCTAGTCAATAAAGGCTGTGACTATGGTTCAGTGTGCTAAATAGACCTGGGAAATTAGGTAAAGTTGTCGGGGTCAACCTGGCAAAGAGAGCTTCAAAGCACCATGATGAATGGTGAGCCAAGTGGCAAAGGAATCGAGTTCTTGGAAGATAAATAGAACCAGATATTGTAATCTGATTCAAGATTTTCGAGGATTGATCGATATGAGATTTTGAGGAATTTCTTAAAGAAATGATTGAGGATCTAGGGATTCGAGATGGAACTTTAAAGTTCTCAGAAAGAAATCCAGCAAGGATGAGAGTATCGTAGGTGACATAAGTACCTGCCTACTCTAGCTGGTAGAGTAGCTATGATTGTCGTCTTAAAGATTGTGCAAATCTTGGACATGATTGAAATGATCAAATGATGGTAGATGTGCCAAGATGATAGGTCGCAGTAAGAGAAGCTGTAGACCCAAGTTGTTTGAGGATCCGAGATTTTCGATTTTGAGGATTGGAACTCTCGTATGGCTAGACAATTAGTCTAGGTAGCCTTGGTGGCAGATTGAGTGATGTATAGCTGAGTGATGTCAGCAAGTTAGGGAAATAAGGAGCTTGTCGAGATATGGTATGGGCACTTGCGGTCAGTGAAAAGCCGTAAGAAGAATTGGAAGATGATAAGATATATTCTCGGAAGAATTTCGGGATTATTTCTTAATGATGATTGTTAATGATAACTTGAGGTTATAGGATGATAAGCCGTGTGCGGCTTGATTGAGGATGTAAATTATCAGGCTTTAGAAAAGGTGATAATTAGAAATGATATATTTTACCTCGAATTTGATGAATAATGAAATAGCCGCAAGAGGCTGGGATTTTTATGATTGATGAATGATCGAGGTTAAGATAAGGAAAAAAGGTATTCTGAAATCGATGTTTCGATGATAAGGATATTGAGATGATAATCTCGGAATTGAGAACTTGACCAGTTTACCATCTGCATTGAAGTCGCGTTGGTAATTGTGTCTATTGATGATATATTGGTGTACTCCTCGGATAGGGAGACACGTGAGGAACATTGAGGATCTCAGAATTGATGATACGATAGTGTACTCCTCGGATAGAGAGACGCACGAGGAACGTTGAGGATAAAGTTAAGGAACATCACGATTGATGTTATGAATGAAATTGGCTTGCTAGGTAGTAAGCAGATTATGAAAGAATTGATAAAAGCATGAGGCTCTATGTTGGTGAATGTGAAATCATAGTTGATTGTCATAAGCACCATGAGGATTGGAAGTTTCGAAAGGCATGATGTCCTGATAGATTTCGGGAGATGAGCCAAAAGTTTTAACTTGATGATGGTTCGAGGAAAGGTTGGAAACCTAAGAGAATGTAACTCTGAATAGAATCGAGGATCCGTAAGATTTGGAGATGTAGACTGGTATTGAAAAGTATCAGAAGTGACGGGAGTCGGGTCAATTACAACTCTCGGAGACGGGACAAGGAGGCTCTAGAAAGACAATAGCACCATGGGTGTGTGGCCTGTAACAGCGGATCTGAGCCCAAGGACTAAGGTATGAAGGCTAGTAAAGAGCTTATGATCAACGTACCGGGGAAGCTAGGTAGCTGTCTCGCGGTATGAGTCGAGGACTCAGGGTCTAAGTTGCTTAGCGTACTGCCGAGGAGACGGTCAGATTCCAAAGTTTAGGTACCACCGTGACTGTTATGGTTTGACTAGGATCCAAGTTCCAATGGACCGGAGTGTTGTGATAGGATCCCTACCTGTCTATGAAATGATGGAAAGTTTTTGAGGTTGACAAGCTGTTGTCAGGGGTTCGAGAGGGAACTCTCTGAAATAGTTGTGTCTATGATAGGACTCGTGAGAGAGTCAAATGAGATTGAGCTGCTGAGTGCAGTGAAAGGCTTGTGATAGCTCAAAAGATAGGGTTGCGTGATAGTGCAACAGAACTGAATAATGGCGTGTGGATCATGCCAAGGCACAGAAAGGACTACCCGATGTATGACTTGGAACTGGCAAATGAGGTATGTGCTCTCAAGGTTATGGAGACACTACCAAAATGATGGGGCATTGATGTGCTCAAGAACCACGAGGAGCCTGAAGTATGAGTTCTCGCAAAAGGAGCTGAACGAGAGGTAGCAACGGTGATGGAGTTCCTTAAGGACTACGACTGCACTACTTCGTATCACCAGGCGCGTGGCAGAGAGGTGCCCAACTCAGGACCTGGTGGATAGCTGTGAGTGTCAGATGAAGTTGGAGGCTAGTTAGCCTGCCGACTATGATGGTAGTGCCGAATGGATCGTCTATTCTTATGGCTAGCCTCGTTGTTTAGTTGGATCTGGTGAACGAGATACGAAGGCAAGGGTGGTTGACAAGTGTTCTTGTCTATGATTGATGATTATGACCAGTCCAAGAGTTATGATTTTTGAAATGCAAGAGGGCATTCTCAAAGTTTCAGGGTAGGATGTACGTGCCTAGAATGATGAAAGATATGTGGTCGTCTGATAAGAGCCACAAAAAGGAAATGATGTGAATGAACACGGTATGCTTGTAAGCATTGCTCGTGTAAGGAATGCAAACCAAGGGGTGTTTGCCAAATGATCAAATAGATGTTTGATTTAAGGTGTTCAGGTAATGAGTTATGTTATGTCTTAGTTACCTGACTGTCAGATGAAAATTTCGAGGCCGAAATTTCTTTAAGAAGGGGTGAATGTAATACCCAAGAAATTCTAAATGACTCAAGAGTAATTTACCTTGGGGTAAAATTGGAATTTAAGGATAAATAGAGGGTAAAACGGTAATTTATTACCGTATAGATGATTGAATCGACTGCCGGGAGTACCCTGGAGCCGAGATGCCAAAGGAAAATGATGTGGCATTAATGAGCACCCCGAGATAGGATTTATGGTGCCGAAAGAAATCAGATCGGGAACGATTTTCGGTACAGCTAAAAAGGTAGCTGCCAATGAGGCTGCAATACCGAATTGTCATAGACGACTTTTCGGAAGTCGACGGAAGCTTGAGGAGGCTTCGGTTTTTCATAAGGAACAACCCTTCAGAGGTTTCAGGAAGAAACGAATGGGTTTAAGGCCAAAACGAAGATTCGGGCCTAAGTGCAGTTTTTAGAAATTGCTAGTGGGAGGCCGAAACGATGATTTTTCGGAATCCTCAAGGGTCAAAAGAATGTTTTAGGTCTTGAGGGGCCTAAATACAATAAAGGAAAGTTGAGGGGTTTAAGTGCTCGGGTTTTGCTATAAATAGCAAAGGAATGGCCGAAAATTTCAGAGGGAAGAAGCTTCAAATCGGCCGTTTTATTGAACAAATTGGGCGTTCAAAGCATGGGGCTTTTGTTTCCCATGGCTTGAAGATCAAATCTGGAGAATTTGGGCAATTTTCATCGAGGTTTGGAGGCCGTTCGAGGGCTCGCCGGAAAATGAGGCGGATGGCCAAGCCGAAGCTTTGGCCGTCCGGTTGAGGGCTTTCGAGGGCTCCTTTCGAGCTCCAATATAGCCCATATGGATCGACTAAGAGAGAGCTTCAAGGAGGTGGAGTCGTCTCAAATCGCCGGCGACCG
Source organism: Diospyros kaki (assembly GCA_036245055.1). Classification (NCBI taxonomy): domain Eukaryota; kingdom Viridiplantae; phylum Streptophyta; class Magnoliopsida; order Ericales; family Ebenaceae; genus Diospyros; species Diospyros kaki. The sequence continues at coordinate 42,964,501 of BSEG01000016.1, forward strand.
GAAGGCCGGAGAAGACGACCGGCGCGTGGCATGCACGCGCTGGTCTTCACGCGCGCCCAGTCGCCCTAGCGCGTGTAGGCGCGTGCGGGCGCGTGGGGCCTCCGAAAAATTCGAGAAAAATGTTGGAAAAATAGAGAAAAATATTTTATGGAGGTTTGTGCAAAAATATTAGGATTTGGGATTCCCGATGCCTCGATTTTAGAGCTAAAGAGCCTCGTTTTGTGTGAAAACGCAATATCCGGGTAAGTTCAGTATTTTTTCTTGAAAGTTCATAGTATATAATGAATTGTTGTGAAGTTAGATTTGAGGAAATAGTCTCGATATAATTATTGAGATTTTTAGAAGGAAAAATGAAGGAAAATGAAAGGAAATAAGAAATAAATAGAATATTGAGGATATTTAGTGATTGAATATTATTTTATGATTGAGGAGATCGAGATGATGAGATTGGAGCAACTTTTGAGAGTTGGCACGAGAATCAAGGTGAACACGCATATCGAGGCGATGCACATTTTTCGAGATGTCTTTGTCTTTGGGCAAAGGTGAGTGGTATTCTCACAAGAACTTATATTCATGATATAATTGTTATATATGCATGCTATGTATGAATTGCAATATTCATTTGTCATATTGCATTGAAAGTCGTGATATTTACATTGCACGATATTATTGTCATATTGAAACTTATGCATGGGGATGGGATGATACCCTCAGAGTGTAGCCGTAATTCCCCTAGGGCATTGAGGGAATAACGTTAGGCCTATCCCGCAGAGGTTCGGGATTTGCCTAGGATTCCTAGTCGGGCTGGGGATGCTTGGAAAGTTACATTATGGGTATATGTTTATTCATGTTATTGCATCATGCATCATATATATGTTTTTAGACCCTCACTAGAAGTTTCATCTTCTAATGGGTTATGCCCCTGGAACATTCAACGTTCCAGTTGAGACTTGCAGTTAGGGCAAAGAGCAGGTTGATGTATGACGGCACGTGATGGCGTGGCCAATGGATGCAACAAGAGATTCCAGTATTTTATTTATTGTGAAATGATGATGTATGTATTCGAGGTTTCATATGATTGCACCTAGGGTGTTAGATGTTATCTCGGGAGACGTGTCTCAATGTATTTATGTATTTGAGGATATGATGGTAATATATGGTACGGATTCTTATATTGTTTTAAATATAGTGAATTCAAGTATGTACCGTATCAGGTTTCGATTATTGCTTCCGCATTGTGAATGATTTGTTGGGGGGTTTCCCTTTGACATACGGCATTTGATGTATAAGGAAAGGGATTATGTATGTATATAATGGACCCCAGCATAGTGACATGCCCCTCGATAGGGACGAGGTGTTACAGATTGTCTATCATTTTCCTATAAGAATTTTCAATTGTCAGACTTATCAAATTTACAAGTTATGTGGGACCCTCTCTTATCCGAAAAATATTTAAGCGGCGCACTGGATTTCTCGTGGGCTTTGGTGGGACCTCGTGCTAAGGCCATAACTAAGGCTGCGGTCCAAGGTACGGCAATGGGCCGAGGGACGGCCATGGGCCGGGACATGCCTCCACGGCTGCTGGCTTGGCATGGCCTTAGGCTGTGGGCCGTGGCAAGGCCATGAGCCTTTTACTTGGACACAATGTTTGAGGCATACATTTTTCTCTTCTTTTATTAATAATTAATTTTTTTCTCCTATTTTGTTATGATGTATCAATCATCATTCAGTCACTGTAGATAGATGGAGAAAATAATAGAGGAGATATAAAAGAGATGGAAATGATAAGAATAAATTTAAATACAGAGATATTTTAGTTTTTTTTATAAAATTTAATGATAGCTAATTAACAATATTGGAGAAATTGTAACACAACATTAAACTCTAGGTATTCTTTTATATTTTTTCAAATGCAAAAAATATTTTTTACAATTATTCTAAATCTTAAAAATTGATCACGTGTAATTCTTCCTTCTTGGTCCTGTAGAGTAATTGTATATAAAAAATATATATATCTATTTTATATTCTAAGTTCATTATGTTTTTAATAAAAAAAGTAGAGTTTTGATGAGGTGAGTTTTCAAATTTAAAAAACTCAACAACAAGGATTAAATTTAATAATCTACTAACAAAAAGTGATATATTTAATTTATATATTTTTTAAAATTACATAAAAATTAATATATAATTAGAACTTAAAATTGTAATTTAACTTAGATAAATAGGTTTCCTTATATCAGTTTGTAAACATGGAAAGAATTTATCGTTCAAGATTGATGATTTAACACATTTGAAAACAAAAATAATCAAATGATCCATCAGCAATGATACAGTCCAAAAAACATAAGCTCTGTTCAAAAAGAATCAACCAAAAAATCAAACCAAAAAAGAATAAGAAATAAAAAACAAGAAGAAACTAAATAAATTCACCTCAGAACCCAAATGCCTGACCTTCCTTATCTTCTCTAAAGCAACAAGAAGAGCCATCCTCTTAGTCTTACCCAACTACTATTATACAAAGGAATACAAAGAGAGATTAAAACAAACAGTAATGCCATACACAAAAAAAACAACAAATTGTAGAGAAATTTGGAGGAGATTTTCTCAAGAGATTCCTTGCGTGTTTCCAGGTGGGGGGGGGGGGGGGGGGGGAGGGCTTAGCATTTTCTCTGGACGGGACGGCCTTGTCTCTAGCCGTAACTTGTCCTTCATTCTCCACATAATTTATTTATTTAAATTATTTTATTCTCTCGTGGTTTTTATAATATTTGCCCGTGGGTAAGAGAACATGTTTAATATATTTTTCCTCCTCATTTGCAATAATACAGCCATTGGCAAAGAAACAACAATGGCTTCCACCATGTTTTATTTATATATTTCCTTTTGGCCTTTGTTGCTTGGCATTGACGAAGAAGCCAGCACCCAATTATCATAATACGACTGCATTATTCCCCGCAATTTTTCGTGTATTGATGTTATTATTTATTTATTTTTTGAATCTGCAACTTATTTAAATCCATTATGGGAAACATAAAAAAATTGTGGAAAAATTAAATCCATTATTGGAAAACTCTTGCATTATTGCCAACTGTTGTCGTGCATTGATGTTGTATTTTTTTTTGAAACTACACCTTATTTAAATCAATTATAGGAAACCAAAAAAAATTATGGCAAATTAAATCTATTATCATAGTACGATTGCATTATTGTTCTCTCTTGGAATTCTGATTACTCATCAATTGGAGATGGCTCATTAAATTCTTGATAATAAATGTCTATATGTATAATAACAACAACAATATATCCAGCCTTTATCCCACTATGTGGGGAAATGCCTATCTGTATATAGTGAAATAATTAATTTATTAATAAATTCAGATTACAAATAATGAATTTATTTTGTTTTGGAAAATGTGTATTTTTTTTTTCAAATTATCAATTTTTAAAATTATTCTTTTTACCAAGAATCATAGAAAAAAGAAACATGATAAAACACACCCGAGCGGTACATTAATTTTTATTAAAATTTTGATTACTTATTACCCATTTTCACTACATTTTTATACATTAGAAACTGACTTCTCATCAGCTGGAGTTGGAGAATTAAATTACCGTAATAAATGTCTATTGATATGTTTTCACTGAATCAAAATTCTGGCTTCACCTTAGTTTTCAGATAACACAACAAATAGGGATTTTTTTGTCTATTTTTAAACAAATTACAAAAATTATATTTCGAACTATTTTGATTTGATTTAGGTTTTAAATATAAAAAATAAGTGAGGATTTGTTATTACAAAGGACATACCAATAGGGTTCGAACGAGCCATGCAGGCCATAGAGGCTCACGCTCATTTGTTTAGAATTTTGTAAATTAATTTAAATAATGTTTAGAATGAAATTTGGAGGAGATTTCCACAGGAGATTCCTTGGATGTTTCCAGATGGGGTGGGGGTGAGCTTAGCATTTTCTATGGAGGGGACGGCCTCGTCTCTATATAACTCGTAACTTTGTCCTTCATTCTCACCATAATTTATTTATTTAAATTATTTTATTCTCTCGTGGTTTTTATAATATTTGCCCGTGGGTAAGAGAACATGTTTAATATATTTTTCCTCCTCATTTGCAATAATACCGCCATTGGCAAAGAAACAACAATGGCTTCCACCATGTTTTATTTATATATTTCCTTTTGGCCTCTGTTGTTTGGCATAGACTAAGAAGCCAGCACCCAATTGCAGATCAACAAGTCGTATTTATTTCCAATGGCCTTTCATTGTTAAAATATATGTCGCTACTTTTAACTAAAGAAATATATATATAGATATTAAAAGTATTGTTAGATATATAAAATTGCAGAATTTCAAAGGGCGGTGGGTGGGAGGTGGAAATTGGCAGGGGATTTCCCTTAAAGGTGGGTAGGTAGCTTGCCACATTTACATTGCAACATCAGTATTTCGTCCTCAAATTTATACCCTTTCACCAATTTTTGAGTATTTATATTAATGATTATATATAATATTTAAATTAAAAATATTATTAGCTACGAAACTCATAATAAAAAGAATATTGCTATTTATGATATCTTAGCAGTAGAAGAATTCCAAAATATTATTTACAAGTCTTTAATGTTATAAATTCAATTTTTATCTCTGATGTGGCTTACGTAGTTTTACGACCATGATTGGAGTTGATTATCTCTAATGTGGTTTTGGATTTGAAGAAAAGAATGAGAAAATAAGAAGAGAGAAATAAAAAAAGAAAAAGAAGAATAAATCGAAGAAAGAGAGACGAACGAAACTCTTTAATTATCTAGAACCCATGTTTGGATTCAAAAAATTGCAGTGGGGAGCTGCTGGTTTGTGTTTTTCTTTTTGTCTTTTCTTGTTATAATTTGGCTGTTTGTTTTTTTTTCCTTGTCTTATGTTTATTTTATTTTTATTTTTTTGTAAATGGCTTTGTCTCATTCGACTGTAATCCATTGATTTCTTATTTTCTTTTTTTTTGGAAAAGATAATATTTGGAATAATGAGAAATTGGTAATTGATAAATGGATAGCTTGAAATTGCAAAAGGGATAGAGGAACAGGAAGAAATATGGGGAAAGTGAGGAAGTAATATAACTGCTATTTAACATAATATTTTTGGATTCTGCTGTGGCAAATTATCAAGCATGACATGAAAACTATGTACCTTAAATGAGCATAAGTTTATGCTAAATGAAGTTTGGGTCTTTCTTAATCTTTTTAAGCAGCAACTCTTACTTGATACTGATTCTTTTCTGTTACTGCATACAGTTTCTTTCTTAACTTACCTCTTTATGTACATGAGATGTGATTCTATGGCTAGTACAGCAGTTTGCATTTGGTAAACCCATTAAAATTTGTCCACAATGAAAGGTAGAGGTGGGAAAGATGCAGTTCAATGTGATGTGGAGCACTTATAGAAATGAAGCCTAGGCGCAAATTCATGTAGTAAACTCTATTTATAGAACTTCAAAATTGGCGACTTAAACAAAGCTACATACTGAAATAGATTGAGATTGAACTCTAAAATCAATTTGATGGCCAAACCACTAAAGCAACATTATCACCAAAAAGGAAAACCAACACATATAGTGCATTCAGTGAAAAACTGTGCAACACCAAAACTAGTTAGCTAGAAAAATCTTTGGACCTACCCAAGGTTGGCCTAGCATACGCTGTTTTTTTTTGATAATTTTAGGGAGGTTCATAAATTATTATTTAAATTATTTAATAATTATCATAATTTAAATTATTTTATCAGTTATCATAATTTTAAATTATTTTATTTTTATCAATCAAATAATTATTAATATTATTTTTGTAAATTATTTTATTTTTTATTTAACAACAAAATGTTTCAACAAAAAAAAAAAATCATAAATAGTGGCGAAAGATGCCCTACCTCTTTCCCTTGATCAAATCCCCAAATCTCCAAAATTCAAACCCCCATTACTTTTATCTCCCTCTCACATACTATCATCTTCGTCGTCTCCAACTAGCTGATCGTCGTTACTGGCTAGTCACCGTTAGCGAAAGGGCACTGTTCTGTTTAGGTATGGACTACTCTCCAGTTTACTATTTAAATCTGAAAATTCTGTTTGACTTTTCTCCCTTCTAGTTCTAAATTTTACAACTAAAAAGAGGGAAAATGAGGGACATAAAAAATTATTTTAATGAGGAAACAAATACACACTAAGTTCTCAAAAATTTTGGTAGTGGTGGCTTGAGGTTGTTTTGTCGGCGATGAGAAATTCTAAAAAGTGCAATTAATTTATTCTATTTTTCATGATTATGTTCTATTAATTTATTTTACAAATTTCAATTCAAATATCAAATTTAACCAAGTTCTATTGTTCCTTAATTACATTTAAATTTGACATTATATTAATTTTTATATTTGAATTGATTTATTATGTCTACTATAAAATATTTGTTGATTTTTCATCTAAAAATACTAGAAGAGTAAATTTAAAATGAAATATTGTAAATTTTAAACTATTATTGTGGTAATTTTGAATGTTTTTATATAATATAAAAATTTTATTCGTATTTATTACATGTAATTTTATTTTTAATAATGTAATAAAAAAATACATTATTTTATTTTTTTAATGTTAGTAACTACCAATAATATATTAATATAAATTGAACATTAACATTATTATACTTATATATAATTTCAGAACCAACGATTCGACCAATGAACCATAGTGGCCAACCCAGTGATCCATTACACTAGCTAGTTCGATGACTATTCCAATTTTAATAACAATCCTTCAGACATAATATAATCTAATATTTTACTCTGCAATCTAGGATTATTTATTTCAAAATGTACGTATGTACATGTCTTAGTGCCATGGTAACAGAATTTGATGGCTAGACCTAGAAAAACTATTAGCCATGGTAATATAATGAATATGGTAAATTGAATGAGATAGGGTGGTCAAGTAATTTGAAATTGAGGTCATTTGAAATATACAGGCAAGAAACTACCTCAAGACAAAAGTTGCTTTGCATGTTGTTTAGTTGCTCGTGAAAAATTAAATAATTCAGATAACTATAACTTAAAATTGTAATTTGACTTATATAAATAGGTTTCCTTATGTTAGTTCAAGATTGATGATTTAACACATATCTTGGCCACAAAAATGATCCATTGACCCATCAGCAATGATAATGGTCCAAAAAGCATAAATTTTGTTCAAAGAGGATCAACCAAAAAGGAATAAGGAATCAAAAATAGAAAACTAAATAAACTTATCTCATAATCTAAATGTTTGACCTTCCTTGATCTTCTCTAAAGCAACAAGAAGAGCCATCCTCTTAGTCCTACCCAACCACTATTACACAAAGAATTGCAAAGAGGGATTAAAACAAACATTAATTGACAATAAAATTGTAGAGAAATTTGATAAAGAAGTAAAATAAAATCGTGACAATTTCCTTTTGGGAGGGGGGGGCAGTAATTGACAGTAACTATGATTGGGTTTATCATGGAAGAGACCCATTTTTTACCAAAAAGATAACGTAGTAATTAGTTTGCTTATCAATCAATTTTAAAGTATTTGATGGCTAATTTAAGTGAGATGCTTGAATTAGTGGGGAATTGAGATGTGGCACAATTTTTAATATAAATTAATTTAAAGATTATTTAGAAAATACTTAAGACTCTTTATATGATAAAATTTGACACCTTAGTTATGGACGTACATGGCACTATTGACATGGCTTGAGCCCCTGGGATCATGTTGTGACTATGCCCAGTACTTTCATGTTCTAAATGATATTTTCAGCAAAAATTATATATACTTATACTATATGTATATTTATTATTCTGTTCGTTTTCTATTATTGAACATTAACTTAATAGTCGAAATCTATCCTAAAAAAATTAAAACTCCTGAACTTATAGAAGATGAACTGGTGTTATATATAGGTCACTTTTAAGAAAATGTCATAAATTGAATGAAAGAATTGGTTGCTTCAAGCTTCAAGCTACACTTTTTATTTTTATTAAAACTCCTGAACTTATAGAAGATGAACTGGTGTTGATAAAGAAACTCTTTAAAAGATAACATACTATATGGATTATGGTTATGATAATGTTGATTATGATTTGGACAAGGACTCGTCCATTAGTGATTACAGCCTCTTGAGATCTGATTTTTGGTAATATCTTTGGCTAGACAGCCTGCTTTAACCTTTGTTAAAAAATATTATTATTATTAATAATTGTAACGCCCCGCTTTTCTGAGCGTTAAATAACTTAGGAATTTCGGGAATATTTTTTTTTTTTTTATAAACCATCTCCCGACAATCCCGTTTTACCTTCTCAACTCACTAAATAAGAATCAATAAGCTAAGACCGGTAATCATCATAAATGCGGAAGCTTAAAATCGAAACCTGATATGATCCATAATCAATTTCACTTTATAACCGTATAAGAATCCATACCATACATTAACATCATATCCTCAATATTGAAATACATAAATACATGGAGATTCCATAATGTTCTAACAAAGCTAATCATCAATAAAGCATTAGGTAAAAACATATCCGAGTCAGCTTGCTGAATCCATCGGCCACGCCATCACGTGCCGTCTCATCTCAACCTGATCCTTGCCTAAGCTGCAATTCTAAACTGGAACGTTGAATGTTCCAGGGGTATAACCCATTAGAAGATGAATCTTCTAGTAAGGGTTTAAAAACATGATACATGAATACATGATGCAATAACATAAACAATCATGTGCCCTAGTGTAACTTCCCTAGCCTACCAGCCTGGCACGGAACCCTAGGCAGAACCCTGAACCTCTGCAGGATAATCCTAACGTTGTTCCATCATTGCCCTTGGGAATTACGGCTACACTCTTAGGGCGACATCCCCATCCCATGCATGAGTATCAATATGCGAATAATATCGTACTATGCAAGAATAACGTCTTTCCATGCAATATGAAATGATCATAACTTCAATAAATATCATGCATAATGAAGCAAACGTTTCATATATAGGTTCTCGGGATAAAACCACTTACCTTTAGACGTAAACTCAAATTTTCTCGAAAAACGCGTATATAACCTCGTTTTGCGTGCCAACCTTGAAAATAACATAAACCATCAAGATCCATGGCCAAATCACTTCCTGGCCAATCATTTACAAGTAAAATCAATAATCTAATTTTTTCATACTTTTTCCTTATTTTCTCTATTTTTTTCTCTATTTTTCATAGTCATAATTTCTTCCAAAATTCAAAATAAATACCTAATCAGGTAATTTATTTAATTTTTCTTCATGAAAATTCCTAAAATAACATTTCTAATCTCTATGAGTTTTCTGAGAATTTTCCAAAATCTCTTCCTATTTTTCTCTAATTAAGTTTCCTTTCAAAAATTCAAAATAATTATTTCATCATAACATTTCTCAAATAAAATTTTATAAAACTGAACCATTCCTTTTTCTTGTATTTCTGGATATTTTTCCAGAATTTTCTCTCTTTTATTTCTATTTTTACTCTATTTTTCTTTATTTCAGCATTTAAATAATATTAAAAATTATCTCCGGTCATCTTCTCCGGCGCCGGCACACCGGAAAATTAAACTGACTATATCAGAAGATAGCTTACCTTGAGTTGATCATTCTGTCCAAATTTGAGCTTGAAAGAACACTTGGAAGACCTCCCTCCGAGCAAAATTCAGTTCGGTTCCGGCGAGATCCGATTTTTCCGGCGAAGCTCCGATCACCCCTCAAATGAACTCCAAAATTTCTCAAACTTTCCAGAAATGATCCTCAGCTCATGGGCAACAAAAGCCCTATGGTTTGGTGCCTCAATTTGTTCGAAAGTGAGGTCGATTTGAAACTCAAATCTTGCAAAACTCTAAACCACCATATCCTCTATTTATAGGCGATTTTTGGCCCCATAAATGACGGATCTCGCTTCAATCAAGGCCTCTGATGTCCCCTATTGCCCTTAACAAGTCCAAAATCCACCGAAAGAGCTCCATTTTCGCGATCTAAATGGCCAAACTTTCGGCCACTTTTTCTTCAATTTCTGGCAATTCCATTGCTTGTTGTCGGTCAAGCCCTTTACAAAAGATGCTCCTTGAGCAACCCTCGTGCCATCCCTGTGGCCAATTTCGGTGATTTGATGGGTTGGTCGGCCATGGTTGCTTGGAGATTTTCTCAAAATTGCACTTTGGCCCCTCAAACTTTGGTTTTCTCACTTTGGCCCATTTCACCAAGTTCCTTGACTTTTGATAATTTCTCTCAAGACCCTAAAGTCTTAAAACATCAATTTGACCCCTGAGGATTCTGAAAAAATATCGTTTCGGCCTCTCTTGAGTAATTTCAAAAAAACTGCATTTAGGCCCGAATCTCCGTTTTGTCCCTAAACCTCTTCGTTTCTTCCTGAAACCACTGAAGGGTTGTTCCTTATGAAAAATTAAAGCCCCCTCAAGTTTCTGTTGACTTCTCGGAAGTCATCTATGACGATTCGGTATTGCAGCCTAATTAGTAGCTGTAGTTTAGCTGTACAGAAAACTGTTTCCGATCCAATTTATTTCAATGCTATAAATCATATCTTGGGGTGCTCGTTAATGCTACATCATTTTCCTTTGTCATTTCGGCTCCAGGGTACTCCCGGCAGTCGATTTAGTCAATTTTTCGGACTATTCAGATACCAATTTTCTCTGAAACCCCATTTCTCTAATAAATTACTTATTTTTAATTAACCCAAATTTCTCGGGTATTACATTCACCCCTCCTTAAAAGAAATTTCGTCCTCGAAATTTTCATCAGACCGTTAAGGTAACTAAGACATCACATAGCTCATTGCCTAAATATCTCAAATCAAACATCTATTTGATCCTTGACAAAACACCTCAATTTGCGTTCCTTACACGCCTAATGCTTATAAGCATACCATGTCATTCACATAATTTCCTGTTGTGGCTCCTTTCAGACGACCACACACCTTCCAATCATTTTAGGCACGCACATTTTATCCCGAAACTTTTGAGATTGCATTCTCGTATTTCAAAAATCATAAACCTTGGCTAACCACAATCATTAATTATAGACAATAACACTTATTAATCACACATGCTTTTCGTATCTCGTTTACCAAATTCAGTTAAACAATCAGGCTAGCCATAAAGATAGAAGATCCATTCGGCACTACCATCATAGTTGGCAGGCCAACAAGCCTCCAACTTCATCTGTCACTCGCGACTACCCACCAGGTCCTGCGTCGGCACCTGATGGCCACGCCCTGGGTGATGCGAAGTAGTGCAGTCGTAGTCCTTAAGGAACTCTATCCACTGTCGCTACCTTTCATTTAGCTCTTTTTGTGAGAACCCGTACCTCAGGTTCCTCATGGTTTGTGAGCACATCAATTGTCTTATCATTTTGGTAGTGTTTCCATAACCTTAAGAGTACACGTCCTAGCTGTTAGCTCTAAGTCATACATCGGGTAGTTCTCTTGGTGCCTTGGCGTGATCCACACGCCATCATTCGATCATGTTGCACTTGCAATTCGATCATTTGAGCTATCATAAACCCTTACTGCACCCGGCAGATTTTTTTATTAGACCTTTCTCATGAGTCCTATTATAGACATAATTATTCCAGAGTGTTCTATCACTGCCTTTTTGACAACAGCTTGCCGAAATTTCTTATTTCAAAACATCATAGCATTCTATTTCGAAACATGATTCCCAAAATTTTTATTTTGAATCCCACGTTGTTCCATGATTCTAAACATAGGGTCGGGATTATAAATACCCGAAAAGCCTCGAATTCAACTTCCGTGCGTCCGGATCATTTTTTTCTTTTTACTAGAATCTCCGGAATAATAAAACACGTTTTTCCCATAAAGAAAATTATTTTTCTTCCTGCATTCTTTTTTTTTTCTTTTCTTTTCTCTCATTTTTTTTTTATTTCTTCTTTCTTCTCCTTCTTCTTCTTCTTCTTCCTTATTTCCTCTGCAACACACCGACCCTGCGCGCGAACCACCACCGGCTGCTGTCGCCTTCCAGCGTCGCTGCCACCCCCGACGGTCGCAGCTGCCTCCTCTGCAACCACCGTCGACGCCTACTCCACCATCGGCCGCGAGCCACGGTGCGGTTTCTCCGCGCCCCAGCCGCCGATCGCAGGTCCTCCCCGCCATCATTGTCGGCCTAATCAGCCCTCGCGTCGGCCAGATCCGGCACATCTCCGTCGCAGCTTGCTCCACCACGCAGCAACCGACCATCACCCGGCCTCCTTCGGCCGCCATCGCCGTCCTCGCCGTTGCTGCCAAATCCGGGTTGATTCGACCCGACTCGGCCCGACCCGACTCGATCTGCTTCAGGTTTGACCCATCCCTAATTCGACCTATTAGATCTTACCCATATCTGATTTGACCCATTTAGATCTGAATCATATCTAATATATCCATCCAATTAGATCTGACCCATATCTAATTTGCTTAGATTCAGCTAGATCCAGATCTATCATGCCACCTTTCGACCCTTTCCTATGTGGTGCGTGCAGAATTTTAAGGAGACGGTGCACCCCACTGTGCATCTTTGCTCCTTATTTCTGTCATGTGGAAGGAACCATTAATTTTGCTGCCATCCACCACATTTTTGGTGCCAGAAATACTTTCAACCTCTTGTCCCAGCTTCCGGTAAGTGACCGGCTTGGAGCTGTTATGACACTCTTATTTGAAGCTCAAGCCCGGATTCAAGACCCTGTCTATGGTTGTGTATCCCACATTCTTGCCCTTCAGCAGCAGGTTAGTGAGATGCAAGCTTTTCGAGCTTATTTGCAGGATTTACTATTCGCATATTATGCCTCACATCCCCAACCTGCTCCCCAACCTGTTCAATACCCAAATTGGAATTCTGATCTTCCCATCATCCCCGAGGACGTCCCTCCTCCCAGTTTCTCAGAGGCTACTCTTCCACCTTACCCTGGTGAAGCCAGCAGTAGCCAGATGCCACCCCCAGATGACATCGATGAGTTGGGACCTGTCGTGTTTGGCAACTGTCGTCGTTACTGAGCATTAGCATCATCATCAGTTTCATGGTTTCTTTTTCCTTTAAGTAATTGTACGGCTTGATTTCCTGTAATCGTTTGAACTATGGAATGAATATTATGCTTTGGTACTTTAACGTTTCATTCTTTTGTCTTAGCCTCGATTGCATTTTGATCATAAAATACCTCAGTCTCTTGCAACTGTTTAATAATTCATCAATTCGAGCTAACAATATCGATTCTTAATTATCACCTGATAATTCACGTCCTTAATCAAGTTACACATAGCTAAGCATCCAAGCTATCATTGGCAATTTCATCATTAAGAAATAATTCAATTAAATCTTTCGAGAATATATCTTGCTATTTCTCAATTCTTCTTACATCTTTTTATTAACCGCAAGTGCCCGTACCATATCTCGACAGGCTCTTTATTTCCATAACTTGCTGATATCACTCAGCAATACATCTCCCGATTTGCCCATCAAGGCTATCTAGACTAACTATCTAGCCATACGAGAGTTCCAATCTCAAAAATTGAAAATTCTCAGATCCTCAATCAATTTGGGTCTGCAGCTTCTCCTACTGCAACCTATCATCCTGGCACATCTGTCATTATCTTGATTCTCTTAATCACGTCCAAGATTTACACAATCTTCAAGACGACAATCCATAGCCATGCTACCAGCTAGAGCAGGTAGGTACTTACATTACTCATGGTACTCCCATCCTTGCTGGATTTCTTTCTGAAGCTCTAAAGTTCCATCACGAATCCCTAAATCCTCAATCAGTTCTTTCAAGAAATTCCTCAAGAATCTCAAACCGATTTATCCTCGAAAATCCTGAATCAAATCACAATATTCGGTTCTAATTATCTCCCATGGATTCAATTTCCTTACAATCGTGGCTCCCTATCCATCATTCATCATGGTGCTTTCAAGTTTATCTTATCGGGTTGACCACCGACAATTTTACCTGATTTCACAGATCCATTTAGCACACTGAATCGTGGTTATAACCTCTGTTGACTAGGTCTTTTCATCATTTCTTTAGGGTCGATACAACCTATCAATTAACTATTTCCTTTTCGATACCCAAACTCTACTTTAAACCGAGATTGCTTCTCACAACTCGCCATTATGGTTTTTGGACTATCCATGCTCCACTACCTGAAATCTTATCAAGAATCCACTGATTCTCGCATTTCGTTCTTCATATCTAGCTGACTATCGGCACACGACCATTAAATTAGTTCTTCCTAGGCACTACACTTACTGCCAGCCAGCATACAAGCTGTCATCATCACCCCTATCATATAGTAGGCTTATTCCTACATCATACGTCAACCCTCAAATGGGTACGCCCTGGGTGAAAATTGCACGGTCTCATCGTAGTCCTTCAAGAACTATCATTCATTGTCGTTGCCACGAGTCTAACTTTTTTTTTTTTTTTTTTTGTAAAAAAAAACATTCATTCTAGGCCCTCATCACAGTCGGTGATTTTCTCACCTCATAAGTAACACTTAAACAGCTCACGAGCATTCATCTATCATATCCATATGTCGAGTATATTTTCCTTACAACCTAAGTTTTTTCTTTGAGGCAATTACAAGACAACCATCTCATGATCTCACTTGGCATTTGCCGAACTAGACACTGAGGTTAAATTTCCCCTCTAGCCTCATTATCCTCGTCTCATTACCAATTCAAGAAATGATCATAACCTAGATACAATTTAAATAGGACACATAGTCCGCATTCAAGACATTACATTCCTTAGATCGTGTCTCCTTAGTACAATCCATCTTACCTTAGGTCGATTCCCTAGGCTCTCAGCCTTGATCGACAAACTAGTGGTACGCCTTGTATCCCAATTCATTGGAATTTGAACTCCACACAAGGTACAGACCCTACTGGTTTGTCCCAGATCTTCAGCATCTGATCGTCACCCAGACAGTCTGCTATAATGCTTTGGTCGACGGGTCTCCCGTACCTTACCATAAGCCATCTATCAGCCCTCTGCTCGTGGGTCCCTAGATCCAGATCTGTCACTGCGAACACCGAACCAGTATTATCGTTACACTGTTAGGGTTTCTTTATCTCGTCTCTCCGAGTCTCATCGGTTGCACCATTGTCTCCTCATCAATGGACGCAACTCACACGCCATTACTTGGCCATTTTCAGCCTCTTGTTTGATCCAATCCATTGGATCCCCTTATCTTATTTTCAAGATACTAAATTACCCTCGAAAATTCTTGTCCTTCGATCTTTAACTCGACAGCTAAGCCGTGACACATTGAACTAATCATCACTAATTCGATCATCCTCCAATAACCGTAGTTATCCTTATCTTTCATTATAAGGATTTCGACAATTGACCTCAAATCGTCAGTCCCTAAATCTCTCGGATCCATAATCACGGTTATCGAGTCAACCTTACACTCGAATCATTTCATTAAATCCTTATTCCAATAACTAGATCATTTTTTCAGTACTAGCTTCTATTAGGCATTCTACTATTCACCGGGAATAGTAGTCGTCTACTGAAATAGTGTCTGTCGTGAAGAGTACACCAGGTAAGTTCCCAGGAAAGAGAGGTGGGTCACAATGGACACACTTAAGTACCAAATCTTTCCTTAGCCAGAACTTGCCTAGACATGCACTTTCATTACAACACACTTATCCAGTAACCGTCAACACCCAAATCCTACGGTGGCTTTGCTTATCTAGCCACATGCGACCTTTTCTTATATTCGCTCTAATATCGACCATACTACAGTCACTCAAGGCTCAGACATTTCCTATGTCTTTAGCAATTATGCTCTGATACCAACTGTAACGCCCCGCTTTTCTGAGCGTTAAATAACTTAGGAATTTCGGGAATATTTTTTTTTTTTTTATAAACCATCTCCCGACAATCCCGTTTTACCTTCTCAACTCACTAAATAAGAATCAATAAGCTAAGACCGGTAATCATCATAAATGCGGAAGCTTAAAATCGAAACCTGATATGATCCATAATCAATTTCACTTTATAACCGTATAAGAATCCATACCATACATTAACATCATATCCTCAATATTGAAATACATAAATACATGGAGATTCCATAATGTTCTAACAAAGCTAATCATCAATAAAGCATTAGGTAAAAACATATCCGAGTCAGCTTGCTGAATCCATCGGCCACGCCATCACGTGCCGTCTCATCTCAACCTGATCCTTGCCTAAGCTGCAATTCTAAACTGGAACGTTGAATGTTCCAGGGGTATAACCCATTAGAAGATGAATCTTCTAGTAAGGGTTTAAAAACATGATACATGAATACATGATGCAATAACATAAACAATCATGTGCCCTAGTGTAACTTCCCTAGCCTACCAGCCTGGCACGGAACCCTAGGCAGAACCCTGAACCTCTGCAGGATAATCCTAACGTTGTTCCATCATTGCCCTTGGGAATTACGGCTACACTCTTAGGGCGACATCCCCATCCCATGCATGAGTATCAATATGCGAATAATATCGTACTATGCAAGAATAACGTCTTTCCATGCAATATGAAATGATCATAACTTCAATAAATATCATGCATAATGAAGCAAACGTTTCATATATAGGTTCTCGGGATAAAACCACTTACCTTTAGACGTAAACTCAAATTTTCTCGAAAAACGCGTATATAACCTCGTTTTGCGTGCCAACCTTGAAAATAACATAAACCATCAAGATCCATGGCCAAATCACTTCCTGGCCAATCATTTACAAGTAAAATCAATAATCTAATTTTTTCATACTTTTTCCTTATTTTCTCTATTTTTTTCTCTATTTTTCATAGTCATAATTTCTTCCAAAATTCAAAATAAATACCTAATCAGGTAATTTATTTAATTTTTCTTCATGAAAATTCCTAAAATAACATTTCTAATCTCTATGAGTTTTCTGAGAATTTTCCAAAATCTCTTCCTATTTTTCTCTAATTAAGTTTCCTTTCAAAAATTCAAAATAATTATTTCATCATAACATTTCTCAAATAAAATTTTATAAAACTGAACCATTCCTTTTTCTTGTATTTCTGGATATTTTTCCAGAATTTTCTCTCTTTTATTTCTATTTTTACTCTATTTTTCTTTATTTCAGCATTTAAATAATATTAAAAATTATCTCCGGTCATCTTCTCCGGCGCCGGCACACCGGAAAATTAAACTGACTATATCAGAAGATAGCTTACCTTGAGTTGATCATTCTGTCCAAATTTGAGCTTGAAAGAACACTTGGAAGACCTCCCTCCGAGCAAAATTCAGTTCGGTTCCGGCGAGATCCGATTTTTCCGGCGAAGCTCCGATCACCCCTCAAATGAACTCCAAAATTTCTCAAACTTTCCAGAAATGATCCTCAGCTCATGGGCAACAAAAGCCCTATGGTTTGGTGCCTCAATTTGTTCGAAAGTGAGGTCGATTTGAAACTCAAATCTTGCAAAACTCTAAACCACCATATCCTCTATTTATAGGCGATTTTTGGCCCCATAAATGACGGATCTCGCTTCAATCAAGGCCTCTGATGTCCCCTATTGCCCTTAACAAGTCCAAAATCCACCGAAAGAGCTCCATTTTCGCGATCTAAATGGCCAAACTTTCGGCCACTTTTTCTTCAATTTCTGGCAATTCCATTGCTTGTTGTCGGTCAAGCCCTTTACAAAAGATGCTCCTTGAGCAACCCTCGTGCCATCCCTGTGGCCAATTTCGGTGATTTGATGGGTTGGTCGGCCATGGTTGCTTGGAGATTTTCTCAAAATTGCACTTTGGCCCCTCAAACTTTGGTTTTCTCACTTTGGCCCATTTCACCAAGTTCCTTGACTTTTGATAATTTCTCTCAAGACCCTAAAGTCTTAAAACATCAATTTGACCCCTGAGGATTCTGAAAAAATATCGTTTCGGCCTCTCTTGAGTAATTTCAAAAAAACTGCATTTAGGCCCGAATCTCCGTTTTGTCCCTAAACCTCTTCGTTTCTTCCTGAAACCACTGAAGGGTTGTTCCTTATGAAAAATTAAAGCCCCCTCAAGTTTCTGTTGACTTCTCGGAAGTCATCTATGACGATTCGGTATTGCAGCCTAATTAGTAGCTGTAGTTTAGCTGTACAGAAAACTGTTTCCGATCCAATTTATTTCAATGCTATAAATCATATCTTGGGGTGCTCGTTAATGCTACATCATTTTCCTTTGTCATTTCGGCTCCAGGGTACTCCCGGCAGTCGATTTAGTCAATTTTTCGGACTATTCAGATACCAATTTTCTCTGAAACTCCATTTCTCTAATAAATTACTTATTTTTAATTAACCCAAATTTCTCGGGTATTACAATAATAATCTATCAGTTTTTGGGTTAAGTGTCACTAGTCTTTAATGTAGCAATAATATTATTATGTAATTATATATGGGAAACTTATATAATTTCGCAAAATTATATCAGTTAGATAATTATATATATAATGTAAATTTAGCTTGGAAGGAGTCTAGTATAATTCTGAAAATTAAAATTAGTCAATTTAATTTTAAAATACTTAGAATAATCTCAATATTTATGAATACCAAATTTCATAAATATTGAACTTAGTTTACTCTATAAATTATTTTGATAACTCTATATATCGTTAAATATGTCTCCATATATAAAATTAAATTTGTACAACCTTATTTATTTATCTTACAAGTGCCCTTATACCGTATCATTTTAGTTGAATAGGAGATAATTCTAATATTCTGCAATAGAAAAAAATAGACTTAATTTATATAAACAAAAATTTCATTCTTGATAACACGACAAACAAGCCTTTAGTGGAGATTTGATCTTAGAACGAGTTTGAGTTGGATCAGATTAAAATAGCTAGTGTCTCTAAATAGACCACAGACTAGACATGGCCACGGTTCATGAACCGCCGGTTCCGGTTCATGAACCGCCGGTTCCGGTTCAAGAAATCTTTGAACCTGAACCGAACCGCCCAAGGGCGGTTTGGGACGGTTCGGTTCCGGTTCCGGTTCGTGCCGGTTCGGTCAACGGTTTGGACCGGTTCGGTCAACGGTTTGAGCCGGTTCGGTCAACGGTTCCGGTTCCGGTTCAAACCGAATTTTTTTAATTTTTTTTAAATATTGTTGTATTCAATTTTGGTCCTTGTTCCGTTGTTCGGTTCGGTTTGGTTTCGATTTTTAATTGTTAAATGTAATTGTAAATATAGATATTCTCAACCATATTTTTAATAAAAAACACTACTAAAAATTGAAGAAATATAAGTAATAATTTCATTAACAAAGTTTTGACAAAATCGAGTAAAACCTAATTTTTCACCAAAACTAAAAGATAAATGATCAATTGCTACCATTTCAGCTAAACCAGACCTACAATTAGCTTCATTATAATGAAATAATTGAGGAGAGTTTGAAGAGGTAGCAAACCCGGATATTTGTGTTTGATCGCGGCTCAATCCAACCTTGAGCGGGTGCTTTGTTTGTAAATGTCGGGCGAAAGTACCATATCCACCTCCTTGCTTGAATTTGTATACCTGATTACAATAATTACAAGATACATCAAATTTACCATCTCCTTTTGGTGTTTTCTTGAAATGAATATTAAAAATATCAGAAGTAGAAATTTTTCCACCTCCCTTTTGTTGAGTTTCACTCTCTTGTGTTTGAAAATTTTGAGTTTCAAACTCAACATTTTCAAAATTTCTACCTTCACTTGCCATTTTTTTGAAAAAAGTATGATAATAAAAAAATATAATAATGATAAAATAATATAGTAAAAAATTGACAAATATAATGAAAATATTAGTAATAATATAATATAGTAACAAGTAATAAATAATTAACAATATAATTGAATAAATTGATAAATAATAAAATGAGAAGATTGAAGAAATTGAAATTGAAATATTAAATGAGAGACAAAATTGAGAGAATAATAGCTTAAGACTTGAGAGAGAGAGAGAGAGAGAGAGAGAGAGAGAGAGTGTGAAAAATGAGTGGGGGAGGGAGGGGTATATATAGATAAAATTATAGGATTAAAAAAAAAAAAAAAAAAAAAAAAGGGAATTGGGCTGCTGCCCGTTGGCAGCAGCCAACGGTCCAAAATTGGACCGTTGCAACGGTCCAATTTTGGACCGTTGGGGGGTGGGGGGGGGGGGGGAGGGGGGGTGGGGGGGGGGGGGGAGTGGGGCGCGGAACCGCGTGGGGGGGGGGGTGGGGGGGGGGGGGGGGGCGGTTCCGCGCCCGCGGAACCGCGTGGGCGTGGGGGGGGGGGGGGGGGGGCCCGGGGGGGTGGGGGGGGGGGGGGGGCGGTTCCGCGGGCGCGGAACCGCGTGGGGGGTGGGGGGTGGGGGGGGGGGGTGGAACCGGCGGTTCCGGTTCCGCGGAACCGCCGGTTCCGGTTCCGGTTCAGGAACCGGCGGTTCGAGTTCCGCGGAACCGGCGGTTCCGGTTCCGCGGAACCTCGAACCGGAACCGGACCGAATTTCGCCGGTTCGGTCCGGTTCCGGTTCCGGTTCCGGTTCGGCCGGTTCCGGGTCCGGTTCCGGCCGGTTCGGTTCCGGTTTGAACCGCCGGTCCGGTTCAATTTTGGCCATGTCTACCACAGACTATCCGTCTTATTGAAATTTAAATATTCTTACTTTCTACATTTTATTTTCATGTGAAAATAATTTTTTTACACATAAATGTCATAATAATCATGAAATCAAGTAAAGATATGCCATAATAATTATAATAAAATAGAGAGACTCAAAAAATAAACACGTGTGTGTAGACAATGGGCGCTAAATGATGATGGTTGGAGTCAATCACCACTAGTTTGTTCAAAACGGAGTGTGTCCAATTATTGTCTTTGACCTTAAGCTTGTATAAGACTTGCTCGACTTGCAAGTACAATACTTGATTTTTCGATATATTCTTCCATGATTAAGTTATTCTTGGTACTAAAGGTAGAGTAAAGTAATTATATGTAAATGATGACCTACTTATTTCTTAAAATTCTTATATTTATATAACTGGACTCTAATATAAATATCTTAGAACACGTGTTGGCTCACACACCAAGTTAATTATTAGACAAATCGGCATGTCATCTCAATCGTCACATAAATTGGGTTGCACGTTAGCTTGATTGAGGATAAAATTGAAATACAAGGACTGAATTAATTGAAATAAATTTTAAAATGAGATAAAATTATAAAAAAATTTAATTAAATTAGATTTATTTTAATCAGACTCTTCTTGTTTTATTTTTGTTAATAAATTAAGTATATAATACGTGATATACTTAATTTATTATATATACTTAATTTATTAACAGTGACTTGTTGTTTGATATAAAGAATATGATTGTAATTTATAAGTTTATCTATTTATCTGTATTAATATCTATAAATTTAATGTAATTAATTTAAATATTTTAAATAAAATTTCGAGGAGATTTCCATCGCTGCTAGTTCGCAGCGCACATTGCACTGAATTGGGCCCACCGAGGAGATTTCCATCGCTGCTAGTTGGACCTCGCGGATTGGGCCCACCGATTTTATACTTTGGTGGTACATTCACTGAATTGGTGTTGTCCCTTATTGAAATTTGGAGGAGATAAGCCATGCTGCTCGCTCGTCCACAGCGCACATTGCACGCGGACGTATTGGAACCGCAAGGGCCCACCGCTACCACACTAAACTGGTGTCCTTTAATTTGGCCACTGGCAGAATTTGAAAAGACTTTTCTTTTGCTAGTCCACAGCGGACATTGCACGCGACTGTAATATTTTAAAGACTTTTGCTATGCTGCTTGTGATTATAACGTGCCACCAAAACTTAATTCAAATATTTTAACGAAATTTCGAGGAGATAGGCCATGCTGCTAGTCCATAGCGCACAATGCACGCAACTGTATTGGAACGGACCACGCGGACTGGGCCCACCACCACCCCCCAATTGCAGGATGAAGCTTCTCTCCCAGTCCCTACTGGGTCTCTTCTTAAATGAAATTTCGAGGAGATTTCCATGGTCCACAAGGCCGTCAGACCTCACAGACTTCCACCATGTTTTATATAATATTTCCTTTTGGCCTTGTTGCTTCGCATAGACGAAGAAGCCAGTTTGTTTTCTGAGCAGATCAACAATGGCTTCCACCAGCACCCAATTGCGACAGGACGGAACTTCTCTCCTTTCTGGATCTAGTTCCTGGAAATACGATGTCTTCTTAAGCTTCAGAGGCACAGACACCCGCAAAGGTTTCGTCGACCATCTCTATTCGGCTCTGCATGAGAAGGTCATTTTCACGTTCAAGGATGACCCGAGGCTTGAGAGAGGTGAATCGATTTATCCGGCACTCCTGAAAGCCATCAAAGAGTCGAGGTTTGCCGTGGTAATTTTCTCCGAGAACTATGCTTCTTCCAAGTGGTGCTTGGAGGAACTCGTTGAGATCCTCGAGTGCCAGAAGGAGAGGGCACTCACTGTTTTACCGGTATTTTATAAAGTAGATCCCTCGGATTTACGGAAACAAAGAGGGAGCGTTGGAGAAGCATTCGCCCAACACGAGCGAGATTTCAGCGAAGAGGAGGAGAAGGTGCAGAGATGGAGGAATGCTCTAACGGAAGCGGCCAACATTTCTGGGTGGGATTCAGAAACACAAGGGTAATAACAACTACCTCTCAACAAGTCAAACCTTTTTTAAAATATTAATTAACTCTATATTTGTATAATTCATTGTTAAAATATGTCATCGTGTTTAATTCCTTGTTAAAATAGTTAAATTTTAATTCAAAAATTGTCAAAATAGTTATATTATATTTAATGAATTTAGCTTAATACATACCATATTGGATTTGGTAATATCTAAGTGAAATTCAATTATAAATGGCTATTTTGCATTTGCCCCCTATTAGATCTAGATGGAATCTAAATACCAGGTGGTTGTTATTGAGGCTTCAATATTTGACCTCAATTCCCCAACAGAGGAGTTCCTTCCCTTTTGATTTAGCATTTTTAATTTGACAGTACTTTCGTAATTGCAGGTAGTTGGGCTTTTCATGGATATTAATATTCAATATTAATTCATTATAATGTGTTACTTCTGTTGCAATTATCTCACGTTAAAGAAAGAAAATTAAAAATAAAAGTAAAATTGAACCAAAAGAATTGGATTATGTTTTTGGGTCACCTAGCTCCAATGCCTCCGTGTAAATTTTGATAAAAATATAATCATATATTTTGCGGTTACTGGCATTAACTATGATCTGTCTTTGAGTTCTTAAACTCATCTAATGGGCAGGCCTGAAGCAAAGCTTGTCCGAGACATTGCCATTGATATTCTAAATAGACTAGGACATAATGGTTCGAGCGTTCTTGAAGGTTATGTTGGATTGCTTCCTCGTATAGAAGAAGTTATGTCAAAATTAGAAATGGGATTGGATTTGGATGGCCCACGTATAGTAGGGATATGTGGAATGGGAGGCATAGGAAAGACTATCATTGCCAAGGCTGTCTATCACCAAATTCGTACTCAGTTTGTTGGTAGCTGTTACCTTCCGAATGTCAGAGAAGAAGCTGGGAGGCATGGCTTGGAGTCATTGCAAAAATCTCTTCTTGTTGATATCCTCTCAGTCTTAGACAGTGATATAAAAATAAGAAATATTGATTGGGCTGGGTCCATAAGGAACGCGATAGGGAATAAAAGGGTTCTTGTAATCCTGGATGATGTAGACCATTCAGATCAGCTGGATGCCCTCGTTGGTGAACTTCATTGGTTTGGACTAGGAAGTAGAATTATAATAACGACTAGAGACGAGCATTTACTTAACATATACGGTCCAAGAAGTCATGTCTACAATGTTAAGGGACTAAATGGTGAGGAAGCTTTTAAGCTTTTTTGTTGTAAAGCATTCTGGAACAACAAGCCAATGCCAGGTTTTGAGGATCTCATAAAAAGTGCAATTGATTACGCCAAAGGAGTTCCACTGGCTCTTAAAGTTTTGGGTCGTTTTCTAATTGGCAAAAAGGTAAACGAGTGGCAGAGTGCAATCCGTAGATTGAGACAAGAGCCTAATCCAGATATTCAGAAAGTGCTCAAATTAAGCTATGAC
Organism: Diospyros kaki; assembly: GCA_036245055.1. Taxonomy (NCBI): domain Eukaryota; kingdom Viridiplantae; phylum Streptophyta; class Magnoliopsida; order Ericales; family Ebenaceae; genus Diospyros; species Diospyros kaki. Next base: position 42,988,664 of record BSEG01000016.1, read on the forward strand.
GGATTGGGGCGTGAGGAGAAGAAAATTTTCCTCGACATTGCCTGCTTCTTTAAATGGTATGACATGGAGTACTCCACAGTTGTGAATATGCTAGATGCTTGTGGTTTCCAGGCAAATATTGGAATAAGTCGTCTTAAAGATAGGGCACTTGTAACGATAAGAGGCAATATGATAGATATGCATGATCTGATACAAGAAATGGGAAAGCATATTGTTAATGAAGAATCCCCAAAAGAGCCCGGTAGAAGAAGCAGGTTGTGGAAAAAAGAAGACATCTACCATACACTCACAAAAAAAACCGTAAGTGCAAGTGCTCTCATTTGTGTATGTGTTGAATTTGTCAATTATCTTCTCATTTAAGAGCCTAGGTTTGTCCAGTGAGGGGTATCTTTATTTTTTATTATTTTGTTTTTACCCCTCAACAATATCTTCTCATGCATGCTTGGCCAAACTTTATTATGTAATTAGACCAACAAAATCTTTACCTGTTAAATTATGAATCATCATATTATCACAAAACTTAAACTAGTACATAGAAATATATATCTTGAACTTGTATAATATTATTTTTTGCTCCCAATAGAATGGAACATATTTAAAGAGATTATTTTGCACAACATTCACTTTGTTTGTTTTAAGGATAAAAGCTAAGTTTCCGTTTTGTCAAGATTCGATTTCTTATTTTTACCCCTTGGTTGTTAGGGGACAGAAGCAGTGGAGACTATATTATTTTATACTTATAAAATATCCTTGAGTCCTGATACGTTTTCAAAGATGAACAATTTGCGACTGCTCCAGCTTTATAATGTTCAACTTCCTAATGGTCTCGACTACCTCTCCAATGATTTGCGCCTTCTTGCTTGGCACAAATACCCTTTAAAATGCCTGCCATCAAATTTTCAACCGGACAACCTTGTCACACTAAAAATGTCGCATAGTCGCCTGGAACAACCTTGGAATGGAAGAATGGTATGAGTAAAAATAAATCTTATTGTTTTTTTTTTTTTTTTACTATATGTGCTTGTGTTATTGAAATCCTATTTATCCTAATAAATTTTCTATTGATATCTATGGCAGTGCCTAAGCAAGTTGAAATTCGTTGACCTCAGTTATTCACCATACATAACCAAAAACCTAGATTTTACACAAGTAGCAAATCTTAAGGAATTGAGGCTTGAAGGTTGTACGAACATTGTTGAGATCTCATCCATTGAAGCCATCAAAGGGCTTATGGTCTTAAATTTGGAGGGCTTGAAACATCTTAAGGTTCTTCCTACGGGCTGTTGGCTTAAATCCCTTAAAGAACTTATACTTTCTGGTTGCTCAAAACTCAAAAATGTTTCTGACATCTTAGCGTCTACGGAATTCTTAATTCGTCTTAGGTTGGATGGGACTTGTGTAATGGAACTGCCAGTTGAACATCTCAGCAATCTTAAATTTATTAGTCTGAAGGATTGCAAAAAACTTACAAGTCTTCCACGTGGCATTTGTGGGTTGAAACTTCTTGAAACGTTGAATGTTACTGGCTGCTCAAAACTTAGGGAGTTGCCTGAGAACATAGGAGGATTGGAGAGATTGCAGAATCTTTATGTTAGTTCTACTGGTATTAAGCGACTACCATCCTCGGTTATACACTTGAAGGAGCTAGAGGAATTGTTTTTATGTCAATGCAAGGCACCAACAACATCAACACTCGATGACCTAGGCTCTTTATCCTCGTTGGAAGCTTTATTCCTTAGTGGTAGCAACATTATTAGTTTGCCAGCAAGCATCAGAGATCTTTACAAGCTTAAGTATCTTGGTTTAACGAATTGCAAGAAGCTTAAAACGTTGCCTTATCTCCCGACAAATATCAATTACATTGATGCAGGTGGATGCACATCATTAGAAACATTCCTGGATCCGGCCATATTGCTTAGAGAGCTTGGGACGGCCAATTTTACTAATTGTCATACACTAATAAGGAATAGGCCCAGCCTCCCACTTGAACTTCTCAGAAATTATCTTCAGGTCCATCTCTCTCTCTCTCTCTCTCTCTCTCTCTCTCACACACTCATGTCTTTATTTGTTGTAGCAGGGTGTTCCTACTGACAAAAGCTTAGGTATTGCTGTTTCTGGAAGAGAGATTCCAAAGTGTTTCAGCAATCAAAATAATATGGGGCATTATGTTCGAATCCAGTTGATGCCAGATCGGTATCAAAGGCTTAGTGGTTTTGTTATATGTGCTGTTTTTGAAGCAAAGGCTCCTTCAATTGATGCCGATGCAGAATGCGAAGTGAGATGTTACGTGATGTGGAATGATGATGAGGTCTCTCGCATGACATTCAGTACTTACATTTCCCAATTCCAGCCCTATTACTTACTTTTGCATTACATATCAATTAAAAAAGCCTTTGGATATCGCTTGGATGAAATTAGGGGGAAGGGGGAGGTGAATGATCTTAAAAAGAATGAGATCATCTTTTATTTTAGAGTTGATGAAGAATGGTCTCAAGACCCTGAGGTGATTGCCCCAGTAAAATGCGCTGTTCATGCGGTATATGAGAATGATGAAGAATGGCCAGATCCACATTCAAGTATCCAACTAAGCGACTGTGATGATGAGTATGGGTCAACTGAACGGACACAGGGTGTTGTATCAAAAAAGAGAAGTTGTCATAACCATGACTACAAGGCAGACGGAAGAGAACAATCGAAGCCTAAGAGATTGAGAGAGAATGTTGTCCAAGGGAGGGATTCTCAGTCTGAGTTATTAGAAATTTCAATTGAAAATATAATAAATTCAAAACCTGGATGGTGTGGGTTCGGATATATTGTTTATTTTTAGGTAGAAATTCAGTATGGTATTTGGTGGATTGATGGGAGGTTGGAATTCGAACTACTCGTTCATCTATATATATGATTTTAGACCTTCATGAGGTCATTTTGACTTTTATGAATTTGTGAATTATATTGATGAGTGTTGTTATATCATTTGTAAGTTTTACTTGATACACTTTATTTTTAAATAAAATATAATAATTATACAATTTTTTAACATTTTAAATTAATATTTAATTTCATAAAATAAATTAAGCAATCATTAAATTTATGTTATTTTAATATTAGATTTTTAAAAAACAAAATAATAACAATTTATAACATTCAACTTAGTTTATAAAATAGAAACATAAATCAAAATAATTTTATTGATTAATGATAAATGAGAAATAATTAATTTTATTTTTATTAATTATTTATATTTATAATTATTATAAATAAAATATAAAAAAAATATATAGTGAACAACGATAGTCGATTGATCAATTCTAGTCACCATGGGATTTTAGACCAAAGTCCTCATGGCCGAGGACATGGTCAATGATGGTGTGACAATTTTTTCAATTCTATTAAGAAAAGTTAGTATAATTTTATAAAAAAAAATAAACAAAATTATTTACATATAATATAATGAAAAATGTCATACAATATCAAATAGTTTGGTGGGAATATTAAACTATCATTATCAAATGTAAAAGAAATAAAATTTTTATTTAATTATAATATAATTTATATTGTCATAAAAAATATTTATTATTTCATAAAAATATTTGATATATATATAGAGAGATATGATTAAACATCAAAATAAATAGTTGAAATCAAGTGCAATATAGACAACATTGTAAGTGTAAGACAACCAGAGCACTCGTGCACCAACCCAAATGCAAGTGCACCAACAACAGTAACATTGCCCTCTAACAGATATTTGATCTTGGAACGATTTTGATTTGGATCAGATTAAAATAGTTGGTGTCGCTCAATAAACCATGGATCATCTTTCTGATCGAAATTTAAATATTTTTACTTTCTACGTTTTCTTTTCATGTGAAAATAATTTTTTACACATAAATTCCATAATAATCATGAGATCAAGGAAAGATATGCCATAATAATCATAATAAAATAGACAGACTCGGAAAATGAACACGTAAACGGAGACTGTGGAAGTTAGTATCACGTTGGGCTCTAAATAATGATGGTCGGAGTCAATCACCACCAGTTTGTTCAAAAGCAACTGTGTCCAATTATTGTTCTTGACCTTAAAGCTTGTCCAAGACTTGCTTAACTAATACTTGATTTTTCTTTGACGATCAAGACAATCTTGGTATTAAAGGTAAAGTAATTACACGCAAATGATGACTTGCTTGTCACTTAAAATTCATGTATTTATATAGTTAGACTCTGATATAAATATCTTTGAACACGTGTTAGCTATAAAGTCGCCATCATATAATTTATATTTTTAGTACATGTATTTGGTAATTGCAGTTTAGGAAATATAATATATGTATGATTAAAAATTATATTTTCTATTATGTATTTTTAGTGTATATTTATATTTTAAAAAATATATATTTGGAGTTTCTTAGACAAAAATAAATTTCTTAGTAGGTTAGGGGCTCTGTTATATAAAATATACTCATTTGTAGATTTAGATCACTTTATTATTTGGGTTGTTTCATTTGAATAGTATGTTTTTTGGGATAGTACTAATACCCACACGAATTGGGTCTTTTTATTTGAGATTATTGTTTTGATGTTAAAATCCACATTGTTTGAGTTATATCTTGGGATATGCTTTACTTATGAATGAAATGGTTTGCAACCTATTCAATCTCTTATGCATTTTACAACATTTTTCTCCTCCTACTATATATTTACAAACTCAAATTGTCAATATAAAAGAATCACTTATTAGTTTTTTGAGAACCCAAAACTTTGTACAACTATCAAATTTGTCTTTCAATTTTTCATCAAGTATAAAAGAATTTTATATATTATTTTATATGAAATATTTGTTAGTGATTGCTTGCATCTTTCTGTTTTATAAATAAGAATTGCATTAAACGAAAATATTACAAATGCGTCTACATATTACAAATGCGATCTTGTATCAGATAACGAAGCCACAATTCGTTGACTGCGCTCCGGAACATTGTTGTGGAGATACTCAATCGCCTGCCCCACAGCGAGGTGCTTCGGCCCTTTGTTCAGGAGCTCCTCAAGGTCGCAATGCACGTGCTCATCACTGATAATGAAGAAAATGGCTTAATTTGCATTCGTATAATATTCGACCTCCTTAGGAACTTCAGGCCCACCTTGGAAAACGAAGTTCAGACCTTCCTTGATTTCGTCTGTAAAATCTACCAGAACTTTAGATTGACCGTCAGCCATTTCTTCGAGAATGGAGGTGCGGCCGCAGCAGCAGCTGCAGCTTCCGCATCGTCATCTGGGTCGTTGGTGTCTGCATCTACGCCTTTATCATCCACATTTGGTTCAATGGGCGGAGAAGATTCTAAGCTGATGGACGTCTCAGAGCAAGTTGTTACTCCTACTGGATATGCTGGGGCTGGGCAACTTAATCCTAGTACACGGTCCTTCAAGATTGTGACAGAGACTCCCTTAGTGGTCATGTTTCTGTTTCAGTTGTATAGCAGGCTTGTTCAGACTAACATTCCTCAGTTGCTGCCTTTGATGGTTACGGCTATATCTGTTCCGGGTCCGGAAAAGGTTCCACCTCATTTAAAAAGTCATTTCATTGAGCTAAAGGGTGCACAAGTTAAGGTTAGATTCGCCCTTCGTTCTAACTTTTCCTATACTATTACATGGATGGCACCAAAACGTTATCTATACGTTCGACTTCTACTTAGTCTAACACAACTAATCTGTGAATAATTCTCAGTTAGTGTGCTACGGCAACTGATGGGCTTTCAGCTTACTTATGTATGCTACTTCCATTAATGTTGTATTGAACTTATGGAGGTGATACCGTTTTAACTGAAAACCAGTTGATTTAATTTGATGGGAACTATATTTTGTAGCATATTTCACCTGCGTGTTAAATGAAAGTTAAGGAGGTGAGCATAAGTTCCTAAAAGCCCATGGGAAATAACAAAAAAAATCTTTGGAGTCTTATTGTTGTTGTTTGTTTGTAGATTCCTTGTGTGTTCTTTTCCTGCCCTGTAGCAATTGAATGAATATGAGAAACATATTATTGTAAAAAAGAACCGTTATGTATCAAGCCTTAATGGGTCGATTACATGAATTCTAGCTCACTGATAAGAGTGTCTCACTAAGTTTTTCTCGGTATTCCTCAACCTTTTTGGCTAAAGACATGTGCCATTCCATCAATTATCTTTATAGGAGCCTTTATCAGTATTCTTCTCTCATAACAACATATCAAGCTTTAATCCCACTAATGCTTGGTTGACTACATGAATTCTAGCTTGGTAGTCATTTCTATCTATAGCCTTTTCTTCTTTAAGGCTTGTATAACTTGTATAATATCTAAGAGTCGTTCAACCAAGTTTTGTTTGGTCTTCCTCTACCTCTTTTGCAAAAGAAGCAAGCTCTACCTCTTTTGCAAAAGAAGCAAGGAAGGAAATAATTGGTGCAACAATTAAAATTTTTTGAGTTAGTTCTTAATTTTTCTAACACAAGGGAAAAGGGGAGAGAGCTAAATCTCTCATCCACACACGCGTGCTTGCACACGCATAATGTGTGCATAATTTATTTTGCATGCATTTATCTTGTGATGTACATGTTGATGATTGAAGTAGTTGGATTTTGGGGGAAAAGGAAAGAGAACTATATCTCTCTGCTTCTCTCTCTCTCTCTCTCACACACACACACATTTTATTTGCATGTATTTCTCTTGTGAGGTATGTGTTGATAACTGAAATAGTTGGATTTTTATTTATTATTCAACTTAATTTTTTTAATATATGAGAATGCTATAATACTTGACCACTTGTGTGTCATTAGTTAGTGCAAACATTTAAAGGTGAGTTGAACTATAGTAGGTTTCTTTGGTAGTTTTGCACGTTAAGGTTCAACAAAACTTGAGCTTAAGAAAAACTAGTTTATCTTTAAGAACAATCAACCTGAAGTTATTTTAGTTTTCCGAGTGGTATGCAACTTTTTACTTCCATAACATTATATGGAAAACAATATTTAATCTAAATATGGCGTCTAGTTTTCCAAATAATTATTTATATTGGGTGTCAACTTATTTCATTATTGATCTTGAAATAATCAAACTTAAAAATTTTCATGTAAAAATATTACGAAGGGTACTATTGAGTTTAGTTTTTTACATAACTTTTCTGATATGGTTATAAATGAAATGAATTTTTGTATGTTGAATCGTCTTTAATCTCTAAATTGTATTGAATTATTGTTTTTTTCAATATTTTTTGTAGGCTGCTATTTATTTTATATAGACATAGCTTACAAAACATTTATGATTGGAAGACTATAATACATGTAACCAACTACACATAGTGGGATAAAGACTTGATATTTTGTTATAGCTAAAAAAACATTTAAAATATTAAGTCTTTGGTGTATGACTGCCTTCTCAGTATCCTATTCTCCCAAATCACTGTATCAATTGTTTTTGTTCATATTTATATGTATACTCATGGTTTTTAGATGGCTGCTAATAATGCCACCAATCATGAATGTGCTGTATTCATGACGGTGCATAATCTAATGCTGGCTTTTATACCCTAACGTTATTCAATGGTAATGTAACCAACTCATCTTGTGGGATGGGAATTGGTTGGAAGTTATAAAGAAAATCTAGAAGGGGCTAAAGACCTCTAGTTCTCTTTCATGGCTATGCTTTTCTTCAATTTTGCATTCCTTTATCCTCTCTCTTTTTATAATTAAGAGTATTTGATGTTTGATCAATGCCAAAGTTTAATGATTACACCCCTAGAAAATGAAATCTCAGTTTTAAATATTTCTGTTGCTTTCATAAACTTAACTATCCTGACATCTAGCAATGTGGATATGCAAGCTATTGAGCAGTTCTTACTGATAGGATGTGGACAGACATGGATGCTAGGGTCTATTGAGCAGTTCTTTTTGACTTTCAGAAGTTATTACAAAATCAGTTGCACAATGATAGTGTATGACTTTAGCATTGACATTGATCAGATAGTCAGGGTAAACATATTTTAATCAACTATATTTTTATAGTTATCTATTGTCCAAGGAATACTGTAAATGATTTGGCTCAAGGAATTGCTATAGCAAATGTCACTACAAAAAATGCAGTGGGGAGCTGCTGATTTGTTAGAGTTATAAGAAAAAAATGAAATTCATTAAGGCACTGAAGTCCTAGTTGCACCACATTTGGTTTGTGTTTTTCTTTTTGTCTTTTCTTGTTTTGGCTGTTTGTTTTTTTCCTTTTCTATTTTTTTTTAAAATGGATTTGTCTCATTCGACTGTAGTCCGTTGATTTCTGTTTTTGAGGCAAAGATAATATTTGGAATAATGAGAAATTGGTAATTGATAAATGAATAGCTTGAAATTGCAAAAGGGATAGAGGGAGAGGAGAAAGATGGTGAAAGTGAGAAGAGAAGTAGAGGAGTCTGTTAAAATTATTTGCAATCGTTGGACTGAGGAAGCCATATGACTGCTATTTAACATAATATTTTTGGATTCTGCTGTGGCAAATTATCAAGCATGACATGAAAACTATGTACCTAAAATGAGCACAAGTTTATGCTAAATGAAGTTTGGGTCTTTCTTAATCTTTTTAAGCAGCAACTCTTACCTGATACTGATTCTTTTCTATTACTGCAGACCGTTTCTTTCTTAACTTACCTCTTGAAGAGTTTTTCTGATTATATCAAGCAACATGAAGAGAGTATTTGTAAAAGCATTGTCAACCTCCTTGTTACTTGTTCTGACTCTGTTTCCATCCGGAAGGTGATAATTTGATAATTTTCCTTTGTTCTTGTCCCTTCCCCTTCATGCTGCTTACTTTTGTCTCTAAATTTATACATGTTGGGTTCAGGAATTGTTGGTAGCCTTGAAGCATGATCTTGGGACAGATTTTAAGAGAGGCTTATTCCCTTTGATTGACACACTCTTGGAAGACAGGTAACATCCACAATCAATTGAAGTAACAATATTATCTGCACTTTGCACTTTTCTTGTTTGTTCCTTACATTTTATATTATGCTCATACCCATTTATTTATAATGTAGAGTTTGTAAGACAATACAATCATGCCAGCAACTTCCCTTCTTCTCACTGTGTATTGGTTAACAAAATTGGAATTTGTGTTTGTTTCATTCTCTTTGTCCTTTTTTACTACTTTTCATTGTTTGAAAAGAAAAGTTATATGAATCGCTTTGCATCCGTTTTAGCTATTTTCTACTTTCTGTTGTTGAAGTGCTATTTTGGCTACGATGAGAGATATTTTTGGGTAAATTGCCCCTAGACTCCCCTGTGGTTTTGGTCATTTACATGGAGACATCTTGTGGTTTAAAAATGTCTCTTAAAGTCCTTGTGGTTTGCTTTTTTTGCAGATTCCCCCTCCATTAGTTTGCCCTCAAACAGTGTTAGTTAAACCTAAGTTTGGTTAGATTTAACCAAGCTCGTGTTAAGAATAAGAGAGTGGGAGGAGGAGGAAGAAGAAGGATGAGATGGAAGGCAGATTTGTAATGGAGATGCAAGTCTGCCCCAAACCCAGTTGAGGGCTTTCTGCACCAAACTGATGAAACACAAAGAGTGAGAGGGAATTATCGACAATGGAAGCATGACTAATTTCTTTTTTAATACCATTGCATATTTTGGAAACTATGCTACTAATGATTTTTTTAAAACTCTTATCCTAATCCTTATATGCATAATATGAAAATTATTTATATATATGTACTGTGTAAACACTTCTCTACTTCCGTGCCATATATATACATACACACACACACATATATATATATCATGTATGTACAAAATCATACTAATTTTCTTGACTCAGCAGTTTGTTAACAAAACATCGGCAGCAAGTAGCATTCCTATGTATATATATTTCTTACTTTCAATTGTTCAATTGCAACAAATGCAGCAACTGACCCTTCACCATGCAAGATCATCAGTATCCATTATGAACCAGTGAGATTTCCATTAATGTAGATCTTCCCACATGCAAGAGAGTAGAATCTCACCTTGTGCTACACATCAAAGGCCTCTAACTTCTTGTGTCTCCTTGTTTCAGCAACATCGTGGCAGTTCCTTTGAGCATTTCTCCTGTTTTTATGCAGCGGCGTATATGCACGCGCGCAACACAGCAACTCTCTCCCTCCCTCTTTTCCACCCCTGCTATGTGGTTTCCTCCTCTTTTCTCTTTGGTTCTTTCCTTACCACACAGCTGAATATATATACACACATGTAGGAAACCAAACCAAAACAGGGAGTTAGTCTTGGATGCCACGCAGAAATTTTCTGCCCCCTCACTCCATTTCCCATTTCCATATAGTGGAGATACCAGCACAGCTTAGGGACATACACAGAATCAGTTCGTGTATGAAAGAATTGCTTCATACCTGAGGCTGCGTGTACATTTATTGTCTGACAACCCTTTCATCAGCTACCAAACGTCTCTCTCTCTCATTAGGCTGCGTCAATTCTAGAAGAAATTAGTTAAGAGCCCCATTTTCTCCTCAACTGTTTGCCATGCATCAACCTCTGGAACAATCGGATTGTTAGGAATTTTTTTTTTTTTTTCAATTATGAGTATCAAATGCATGTGTGTGTCCAAGTGTAGTATATCTTAGGATATAGGATATATATATACAAAACTGTGTATGGGTACATGGACATATTGCGAATATTAGAACATGATCTGTAGCATATGACATTAAGATAAATATGTTATTGCTTAGGAATATACTTGAATTTAAATGAAATATAGATGAAGAGTGGGATTTTTATTTGCTATTTATGTGAAAGGGTATATTCCTTTCTTTACTATCAAATGCGAGTTTCTTCTTCTGCAAACATAATTTAAAAATGAGCGATTTAATTGTGTACTCTATGTACATGCTTGGCACATGCATCCCATATTTTTACCTACCCTTGTCAAGAGGGAGTAAAAGAGTTGATGTAACAATGCTCTATGTGCATTTGGTCTTCGATAATGGCCTTGAATATTTTTATGTACTTTAAATATTGAGAAAAAAGGGGAAGGAAAAGACTAAAATAACAAAATTATAGAGGGGAGACCATGCCTTTTATTCTAATAATTCACTCTTTTGTTTTGAAATATGAAATCAATTCTCCAATGTCCAAATATGTAGCCTATGAAATTGATCATCAAAATATGTGGGCTTTCTGTGGTTCGCTCTCTTTAGAATGCAGGCTGTGCTTTCTTTCCCTATTGTATCACATGGGCGTATGGTTAAGAAACTCTCCAGTTTGTTGGCATTAACTTGTTTGTCTCTTTCCTTCAAATCATGCTTGTAGACCTCTGGACTATGTTCCATGCAAATCTGATAGCATATTTTGAGCAAATAAGAGTACTGGTGCTGGGTCCTATTCTGGATATTTCCTGTCTTCTTCTTTTTCAGGGTTCTTGTGGGAACTGGCCGAGCATGTTTTGAGATATTGAGGCCACTGGCTTATAGTCTACTGGCAGAGATTGTTTATCATGTTAAGAGGAGAACTCTCCTTGTCACAGCTATTGTTGATCTTATTCTGATGTAAAAATATGCCATGTAAATTTCTCTTTACTTGTGATTGTTTTGTAGAAGTTAATTGCAAAGACCTCTTTTTTGTGCTCAACACTTTCTTTTAAGATAATGGAAACATGGGGAAAGCCACGACATTGTACAGCTCCATAGCCAGGGTAATGGTTGTCTGTTTGAGATGATGATGTTTCAATCATCCATGAAAGATATTTTAATGGCATTAACTGTTTCAGGTAGTTATTATATAAGGATTTGAGTAGTCAATTATAGAGTTAACACTGGAGATACTGAAATATCTCCACTGTTAAAAGACTTTGGAGCAGTACTTCCTAAATCATAAGTCAACTTCTTGCAGTCCTGGCCTGAAAGCCAATCGATTGCTTGGTATCCTGTCTGTACAGTGCCCAAAATAGCTGAAAAAAGTAACCAAATATAAATGAGAGGAAGGTGAGTTAGGGTTGGCTGTCCGTGAAACTTATAGCCAGTGGGTCTCATGTGCTGGCAGACTTGCTGTATGTGAGGTTTTGTGGGAGAGAAGCAGGGTGTGGCTTAATTGGCTGCACATAAACCTCCAAGGGGTTTCTTTAGTCCAGACAGCTGCTCCTTGTACTCTGTCTGATTGCAGCAAATGTACATGATCACAATGGCATGATCACAATTAATAATAATATATTTGTTATTATTATTAATTTTTTTAAATCTTAAACGGTGCATTTTGAGTTTTCGGAGTCAAGTTCGACAATAGGTGGTGTTATTTTCATGAATCTTTCTACCGACAAGAAATCAATTTGAAAATGATTGGATTGAATGGGATTGGATGGATTAAATTCAGGTAAGAGCCACCATTTAATAATTAAAATGAAATAGAAAAAGAGTTATAAATTAATTATATTTATTGTTAATTTTAAATAAAATTATTATTAATTATTTTTTATATATGAGCAAACAGTTATTAATGTTTTGGATAAAATTATTTTAAATTATTAAATTTTATGAAAATACTATAATTTTTTTTATATAAATAAATTTATTATTAATTGTATGTATATCCATGCAATATATTTTTTTTTTTGACATAGCATTACTCGTGAAAGTGTACCTCATTTATATTTATTATTATGAAGTATTAACCATTCATTGTAGCAGGCGTCCCTCACATACCTAAATCTTAATGTCATGTCTTGTAACAGTCATGTGATTTTAGGTTAATTATTAAATAAATAATTTTTTTTAATTTTTTTTTACAGTCATTTTTTATTTTTATCAAAATTTATTACAATTGCTTTAAGTCCATAACATTGCAAAATTTAGAAAATTGTTTTTTAATAAAATTGCATGGGTGGGGCCTAATTAATTATTTTTTACTCAAATCATAACCTAGATTTTCTTTATTTTCTTTAATAACTTTTACGTGCTTTGCATTCACATCTATCTAACACACTAATTTGCCTTCCTCCAAACCAAGCGTAGGGCTCTTCTAACAGCCTACGTATACAATTATGTCCTATACTAATTTCAAGATTTTCACGCAACCCATCCAGAGTTGGAAAATATACAGGCCGGGTTGGCCCAATCTGTCTCTCATTTGGCCCGCGAGGGAGGCGAGCTTGGTTGAACAATGGAAAATGGGAGCCCAACACAGTTTTATGGCCCTTAATAAATGAGATAAGGCGGGCCGAACCACAATCTACAAAGTACTAAGTCGATATGATCTATTTACTACAATACTGAATCGGGTTGAGAGACTGGCTAGCATGTAACATCCGAGAATAATTTTGAGGATAAAATGATAATTGATAAAGGGCATAGTTGGAATTTCGAGAAAAATAAGACTATAGGGCACACTAACACAACTTTGGACGATCGAATTAATCAGTGGGAGAACCTTGGATCCTAGATAGCCCAGCAAAATGGTATAGTATCGACAAGCAATCAAAATTATGATTTTTAGTGATAAAAGAAATGAGATCGGGAACAGTTTTCGGTACAGCAAAAAAATACAGCTGCCAATTAGGTCATATTACCGAATTGCTGTAAACGACATCCAAAAAGTCAACGGAGAGTGTCAATGACTAGTATTCGATGTATAGAACAACCCTTAAGTGGTTTCAGATTGAATCGAGTGGATTTGAGGTCAAATAAATCAATCGGGTCTAAGCGTAATTTTCTAAAATTGCCCGAGGGAGGTCTAAACGAAATTTTTTCGAAAGTTTTAAGGGAGAAATGAGAAGTACTAATATTTAGGGTCTTAGTGAGGATGTTAGAAAGATCAGGGGCTTGAGGATAAGGACCAAAATGCAAAACAAAATTTCGTACGGGCCTAACTGTAATTTTTAGAAAAATCGCACAAACATGACAGTCTGGCCGCGAGTTTTGGCTGGAAAATTTGGCCATTTGGCAGTCAAATCTTGTCAAGTGATGGTCGAGGACAGTCCTGGTGGCGTGAAGGGGAAGAAATGGCCGGGAATCGGCCACGTGGGGGTCGATTTTTGCCTATAAATATCGAAGGGTTTCGGCTGAGGAAGAAGCACCAAATCGAGCCCGTTTTCGAATGATTTTTGGAGCTTGGATAGAGGGCTTTTGGTCTCTAGGAGGCAAGGATCATTTTGGGAGTGGTTTGAAGCATTTTGTAGTAGGTTTGAGGGTGTTTCGAAGGTGGCCGGAAATGGCTAGGCAGACTGCCACTGCCGACCTGCAACTCGAGTTTTAAACGACTTTCCGGCGTCCTTTCGGCTTGAAACTGGTGGGGATGTGATCGACTTCTCGAGGGCTTTCGATCGGTACCCGTTTTGTGACCATCGGAGCACCCGCTGGCGGCCGGCTGGAGGTTAAAGAAGGTGGCGCGTGACTGCCACGCGCCAACACAAACCAGCCAGCCACGCGCCCGCGCGTGAGAGCGCGTGAGACCTCAGGTAATTTTGAATTTTTTTTTTATTATTTTGAGAAAAATAAATTATTAATTATGGTGCAATAAAATTTGGAAAAATGTTGGAGAAATGGTCGTTTTGTAATTTTCAAAATAAATAGGGCTTATAAAAAAATAGGAAAAGGAATCAGAAAATCCTTAGAAAATTTTGGGAGTTAGGAATTAATTATTTATGAATTTTTATGAAGAGAAATCAAGGAAAAATCTTGAGTAGGTATTTATTAGAATTTTTGAGGAGAAATATAAAGAAAATAGGAAGAAATTATGGAAAAATTGGAAAAATAGATATTGATATGATTTTGGACAAACGTGATGTCTAAGGTATCGTTGAGGCTTAGGGTTGAAGTATAAGAGCATCGAGCGCAAGAATCGAGGCTAGGCACACAAATCGAGGCAACTCGCACTCTTCAAGAGAGTTGAATTACAAGTGAGTGTTCTCTCCCAAACTTGTTTAACCTTTGGGTTCTTGTGATGAATTGACCAAATGATTGTTTACACGTGCATTAAACGTTGATTTTAAGTGTTGATTTTAAGTGACGCATGTTGTGAATTTAAGTGATGCATGTTATGATTTTCGACCATTGGCTTATTTTGTGTCATTCATGTGTTATGTGGGTTGTTGACCCGTGACGTGACCTGGAGTGACAGCACTCGGGATGCGTACCTAGGATTAATGCTAGGTGACCCACTTGGGACGGGGCTAAGACGGACTTCACCCTACGGGACCCAAGTAGCAGGGTTGAGAGTGGACATCACCCTGGTTGTTGGCTCAAGTGGCGGGGCTGCGAGTGGACACCACCCCAGGTTCCTTTGAGCAATAGCATTAATGCCGAGGTGACGTTGATTCCGATGATAGTGCTGATGTGACACTCTTGGGGCTAGGGTTGCGATGAGTTTTGGAATGCTTTTGAGTGGGAACGTAAAGCCTGACGATGATAATGGGGTGATTCCTAGGTTCATTTGTCAAGGTTGTCCATCTTAAGCAGGATCGGGTTGCCAATGGGTCGATGTGGTCGTGTCGCCTTTAGAGAGATTGCATTTTCCTCGATTATGGCTAAATGCTGTGTGGGATTCTCTTAGGCTGGTGCATGTCGAGATTTGTCGATTTTGGATACATGATTTTGCATACATTCATGAAAATATTTTCGAACTCTCACTTAGATGATTTAGCATCTAATTTGGACTATGTCCCTAGAATATTCAAACGTTCCAGGTGAAAGCAGTGACGCCCAGGGAAAGAATGTCGTCGAGAGGAAGTTGTTGTGTTAATCGTCGTAGGATTTTGTTTATGATTATGATGTTCAGAAATTATGTAACATTTTGATATTTTCATGTGAAACATCG
This sequence comes from Diospyros kaki, assembly GCA_036245055.1. Classification (NCBI taxonomy): domain Eukaryota; kingdom Viridiplantae; phylum Streptophyta; class Magnoliopsida; order Ericales; family Ebenaceae; genus Diospyros; species Diospyros kaki. The sequence continues at coordinate 43,004,462 of BSEG01000016.1, forward strand.
ATTTGATTACTGTAAATGGAATTATCAGTTGTATATATATATATCTGAGGTTTCGATCTTGCTTCCGCTGATGTGATTGATAATGCTTGTCTTAGTTATTAAATTTTGTTATACTAAGAAGGTACGATCGGGATTGTCGGGAAACGATTTTGATGAAAGTATGGTTATCGCGAGATTTATGTGGTGTTTGAATTAAAATTTTTCGAAATCTCGAGTTAACGCACGCTTGGGGAAAAGTGGGGCGTTACATAGCATATGGGTTGCTCGGCACATTTGCCAACCCTACACTCACTAGATCACACGTCATTTTCATATAATATTTGTTATTATTAATTTTTTAAAATCTTAAGCAGTGTATTTTAAGTTATCGAAGTCAAAGTTCAGACAACAAGCATTTCTTTTTTCATGGATCTTTTCACAGACGATAAATCAATTTGAAAGTGATTGGATTAAATGGGATTGGATGGATTAAATTCAACTAAGTGTCAAGTTAATAATTAAAATGAAATAAAAAAAAGTTATAAATTATTTTATTTATTATTAATTTCAAATAAAATTATTATTAATTCTTTTTTATATATGAGCAAACTGTTATTAATTCTTTGGATAAAATTATTTTAAATTATTATTAATTACATATATATATATATCCGCTGAGGGATTTTTTTGTGGACATAATATTGCTCGTGAAAGTGGGCTTTGCAAGCTGACCTCTCTCACAATCTTAAATCTTAATGCCATGTTTTCATAATGGTTATGTGATTTTAGGTTAATTATTAAATAAATAATCATCTTTTATTTTTATCAAAATTTATTACAATTACTTTAAGTCAATAACATTGCAAAATTTAGAAAATATTTTTTTTCTTAATAAAATTGCATTTCTACTTTTGACTAAAGAAATATATAAATATTAAAAATATTGTTAGATAATTTAGTCAAATGCAAAATTATATGTAAAGTATTTTTTTAAAAAAATAAATATTTCATAGCAACATCACATTAGTCTTCAAGTGCCTTAGCCAAAGTTAGTAACTTCCAGCTGTAATGCAATAATTCACGTTACAACATTAATCTTTCATCCTCAAATTTATATGTTTTTCTCAATTTTTGAATATTTTTTATTATTATCTATGATATTTAAATTGAAAATATTAATAGTTTCTGCTTCAAATCAATGCCTTCAATTGCTGCTCCGTCCTTTTTTTTAATTTTAAATATTAATTTTAATTAATTTATAATATTAAAATTAATATTATAAATTAATCAAAAATATTTTTTTAAATGACCAGCGCAAGGCCCTTTCTCATTATCAATTAATTCTTTCTTACTCAAATATCATGGCCTAGATTTCCTTTATATTTTCTTCAATAACATCTAGCAAGCACACTGATTTGTCTTCTGACAGTCCAAGCCGTGCGTATAATCCTGCCCCACTAATTTCAAGATTCTTATGCAATCCACCAGATCAAGTTCGGATAAAAGGTATTACTTTTTTGAAGAATCTTTTCACCGACAAGAAATTAATTTAATAGTGATTCGATTGAATGGGATTGGATGGATTAAATTAAGAATCACTTAATAATTAAAATGAAATAGAAAAAGAGTTACAATTTAATTATATTTATTATTAATTTTAAATAAAATTATTATTAATTATTTTTATATATGAGTAAACTATTATTAATTTTTTGGATAAAATTATTTTAAATTATTAAATTTTATGAAAATACTATAATTTTTTTCTAATATAAATAAATCTATTATTAATTGTATGTATATCAATGAGAGATTTTTTTTTTTTTTTTTTGTGGACACAGCATTAATATTATTCATGAAAGTGTACCTCAATTTACATTTATTATTATAAGGTATTAACCATTCATTGGAGCAGGCAATGCTTTGCAAGCTGGCCTCCCTCATATACCTAAATCTTAATGCAATGTCTTCGTAACAATTATGTGATTTTAGGTTAATTATTAAATAAATAAATTTTTAATATTATTTTTTAATTTTTATTTTACAGTCATCTTTTATTTTTATCAAAATTTATTACAATTGCTTTAAGTTAATAACATTGCAAAATTTAGAAAATTGTTTTTCTTAATAAAATTGCATTTTTACTTTAGGAATCAAATTAATCATTCCTAGTTCTGGCTTCCAGTTGTAATAAAATTGTTGTATTCCAATCATCCTCTTGTGTCTTGCCCAAAGTTCTCGAGTTGTAATACAATAATTTTATCTCTTTCAAAGCTTATCACATTCACATTGCAATATCAGTGTTTTCTCCTCAAATTTATAGGTTTTTTTTCAATTTTTGAGTATTTTCCTTAACTATTATCTATGATATTTAAATTAAAAATATTACTAATTTCTGCTCCACATCAATGCCTTCAATTGTCTTTCCCTCCTTTTTTTAATATTAATTTTTTAATATTAATTTATAATATCTAAATTAATATTATAAATTAATCAAAAATATATTCTTTAAAACCAATTTCTTAAATATATCTCCTCTGTTTTGCTTGATTCCTACGTAAAGATATTCAAATTATATAAAATCTATATAAATACACATTTTTACTAATAAAAATAACAAAAATTTAAGATAAAAATTAAATAAAAATATGTATAAAATTAAGTTTTATAATAAAAAGAATATTGTTGACATTTTAGTAGTAGAAGAATTTTAAAATATTATTTACAAATTTTTAAATATTATAAATTTAATTTTTATCTCTAATCGGCTCATTTGACTAAAGAAATTTCACTAAAGAAATGTGAAAGTGGAGGCGGCGGTGGAAATTGGTGGGGGATTTCCAAGGGACCATGCTGCTAGTCCACTGCACACATTGCACGCGTCTTCACTTGCAGAATTTGACAGTGTGTCTGGGTGGTGGGGTAGGGGGGGATTCCCGAAGACACGCCTACGTGGTGGAAATTTGCCTAAAGAAATTTGAAAGTGGGGGCCAAGGTTCATGACTTACAGTTGTAATGCAATAATTCCCATTCTTATTCTTATGGAGTAAAAAATATAAATCTATTTTATATTTTGAGTTCATTGTATTTTTAATAAAAAAGCAAAGTTTTGATAACTGTGAGTTTCTTGCTATATTCAATAAATCCTTGACATAGTGTGTGTGATTGTGTGAGTTTCTTGCTATATTCAATTCTGTCAAAATCCATGCGAGGGCTAGTGTCTTTCTTGAGTGTTGAGTGGGAGTGTGTGAAGCGGGAATTGTGGCAACAATACCAATTTTGGGAATAGCAGTAATTTTTTATTTGTTTTGAAAGTTATTGTCTTTCATATTAACTAGAAAGAAGTGAATTTAAATTATATTTTAAAAATTATTATTATTATATTTTTCCTTAAGTATGAGACTGTAAATTTAATATTATGTTTTTTAATTATATAAGTAATCAGTCATTAAAGATGTTTGGTTGGTTGCTGTGAATTTGGATTTTTTATCCGGCCGGGTCTTAATATAAAAAGAATTAACACATCAGATCAGATTGGTACATAAATAAGAAAGACCTGTACGCAACTGAGAGAGTGAGAGCAGGTCTCACGTGTCGGCCAATCGTGGGCCTGAATTAAGTTTGGAAACTACCAGAATGGCAGAATGATTGATTACATGGCACAATAATAATGCGCATTAACGAGGACGATGCATATATGGTTGAGGAGGAAGGGATTAATAATGTGGCCGGCCGTGATTTGTGTTGTGGGTGCATTCGATCGGAGCAATTCCAGCTTCTTGCATTGCATGCCTTTCTTTCTTTCGGCCTTCCTTGACCCGATCGATCTCCTCCTCCTCCTCTGCTTCCTTTGTCTCTATCAGACCATAGACTTAGGTCAAGCAAGCTCGTTGGGCTCCAGAACCTTGGTTTTGTTTTCTAATACCCGGGTCGGCATCGCATTTACTCCTTCCACAGCGCTCTCTCTCTTTCACTCTAGCTTTAATTGAAGTGTCGTTAGTGTCCAAGGGTAGTGCCTCCCTTCCGATCCCTTGGATGGAATCCAAGAAACATTTTGAGTCCTCCTTTCTTTCCTATATGATTTAAATGTTTTAAAATTAAATAAAAATTTAAGGAAAGTGGCTAAAAATGATTTTATTCAGAGAAATGACTAAAAATATTTTTTTTTTTTGTTTGAGACATGGTTAACTTTTGCAATTTCTACTAAATTTAAATATACTATATGTATATTTATTATTCTGTTCGTTTTTCTATTATTGAACATTAACTACTTAATAGTCAAAATTTATCCTAAAAAAATTAAAACTCCTGAACTTATAGAAGATGAATTGGTGTTATAGGTCCTGATCTTTTGGAAAATGTCATAAATTGAATGAAAGAATTGGTTGCTTCAAGCTACACTTTTTATTTTTATTTTACAAAGACTAATTTATCCTTTATTAAAGAGATAATCTGTTTTAACAAAAAAAAAAAAAAAAAAGATAACGGAAATTTTGTAAAGGAGGGTTGCTTCAATTTTCATTGACTATAAATTTTTTTTCTCTTTTATTTTTGTACAATTAATTTGTTACTTTGTAAAGAAAATGCATCTTTTAAAATTTCATTACGTGTACGATATTTATTATTTAATGGTCGAGATAAGTGACAAGTGCTACTTTAACCTTTGTTAAAAAATATTATTATTATTAATAATCTATGAGTTTTTGGGTTAAGCATCACTGGTCTTTAATGTAGCAATAATATTATTATGTAATTATATATGGGAAACTTATATAATTTCACAAAATTATATCAGTTAGATAATTATATATATAATGTAAATTTAACTTGGAAGGAGTCTAGCTAGTATAATTTTGAAAATTAAAATTAGTGAATTTAATTTTAAAATATTTAGAATAATCTCAATATTTATGAATACCAAATTTCATAAATATTGAACTTAGTTTACTTTATAAATTATTTTTATAACTCTATATATCGTTAGATATGTCTTCATATATAAAATTAAATTTGTACAACCTTATTTATTTATCTTATAAGTGCCCTTATATCGTATCATTTCAATTAAAGATGAGAGAATTCTGATATTCTGCAACAAAGAAAAATTGACTTAATTTATATAAACAAAAATTCCATTCCTGATAACATGACAAACAAGCCTCTAGTAGAGATTTGATCTTAAAACAATTTTGAGTTGGATCAGATTAAAATAGCTAGTGTCTCTAAATAGACCACAAATTATCCGTCTCATTAAAATTTAAATATTCTTACTTTCTACATTTTATTTGCATGTGAAAATGATTTTTTATCATTTTTTACACATAAATGCCATAATAATCATGAAATCGAGTTAAGATATGCCATAATAATTATAATAAAATAGAGAGACTTGAAAAGTGACCACGTGTGTGTAGACAGTGGGTGCTAAATAATGATGGTTTGAGTCAATCACCACTAGTTTGTTCTAAATCGAGTGTGTCTAATTATTGTATTTGATCTTAAGCTTGTATAAGACTTGCAAGCACAATACTTGATTTTTCGATATATTCTTTCATGATTAAGTTATTCTTTGTACTAAAGGTAGAGTAAAGTAATTATATGTAAATGATGACCTATTTATCTCTTAAAATTCGTGTACTTATATAGTTGGACTCTAATATAAATATCCTAGAATATGTGTTGGCTCACACACCAGGTTAATTATTAGACAAATCAACATGTTATCTCAGTCGCTACATAAATTGAGTTACACATTAGGTTGATTGAGGATAAAATTGAAATACGAGAACTAAATTGAAGCAAATCTCAAAATGAGATAAAATTATAAAATGATTCTAAATTTAAAATAAACCAATCTATTAACTCTATTAATTAATACTACTTTTTCTAGGCTTGTCATTGCTACAATGTGCAACCAAAACTTTCAATATCATTTACTTATCTTTGGACAAAAGATTTAATCAAATTGGGTTTACTTCAATCAAACTCTTCTTATTTTATTTTTGTTAATAGATTAAGTATATATTTAATTTATTAACAGTGAGTTGTTGTTTGGTATAAAGAATATGATTGTAATTTATAAATTTATCTATTTATCTGTATAAATATCTATAAGTTTAATGTAATTAATTTAAATATTTTAAATGAAATTTCGAGGAGATTTCCATCGCTGCTAGTTCACAATGCACATTGCACGCAAATGTATCGGAACCACAAGGGTCCACCGCCACCACACTGAACTGAACTTGAAGAGACTTTTAAAGACTTTTACTAGTCAACAGCGGACATTGCATGAAACCGTAATAATTTAAAGACTTTTGCTAGGCTGATTTTATTCAGGGTGTGATTATAATGTGAAACCAAAATTGGGTTGATTTTATTCAGGGTGTTCTTATTTTATTTTTGCTATGATTAAATTGATATTAAGTCTAAAATTATGAACCCTTGGTTGAATTGGCTTAAATTTTAATTAAACTTAAAATAAGTTAATTCACAAACATCTTTAATGATTTCGTCATTTTCTTACATATAATCTTTGTTATCATTAATTTTTTTAAATCTTGAATGGTACATTTTAAGTCATTTGAGTCAAATTTGAGCAACGAGTGTTGCTTTTTTCATATATATTTTCACTGAAGAGAAATCAATTTGGGTGTGATTGAATTCAATGGGATTGGATAAATTAAATTTAGGTAAGAGCCAACTAATAATTGAAATAAAATACAAAAAAGGTAACAAATTAATTATATTTATTGTTAATTTTAAATAAAATTATTATTAATTGTTTTTTTTATATATGAGCAAACTGTTATTACTTTTTTTGGATAAAATTATTTTAAATTATTAAATTTTATGAAAATACTATAATTTTTTTAATATAAATAAATCTATTATTAATTATATGTATATCTTTGAGAGATTTTTTTTTTTCTTTTGGTTAACATAGCATTACTTGTGAAAGTGGGCTTTGTTTATGTTTGTCCTCCCACATGCCGAAGACATGCCTATGCCTCTTCACGTGTCTTGACCAAATTTTATGACTTTCAATTATAAAACAATAAATTTGTGGCTCACCCCATTCACATTGCAACATCAATTTTTCGTCCTCAAATTCATACGTCTTTTTGAATGAAATTTTGAGAAGATATTTTAATAAAATTTTATTAAAATATTCATTTAAGTTTATTAAAATATTTATAAACTTAATTCAAATATTTTAACGAAATTTCGAGGAGATAGGCCATGCTGCTAGTCCACAACGCACGTTACACGGAACCGTATTGGAACGGACCACGCGGACTGGGCCCACCACCACCCAATTGCAGGATGAAGCTTCTCTCCCACTCCCAGTCCCTTCTGGGTCTCTTCTTGAATGAAATTTCAAGGAGATTTCCATAGTCCACAACGCGGTCGGACCTCACGAACTTCCACCGTGTTCTATATATTTTCTTTCGGCCTCTGTTGCTTGGCATAGACGGAGAAACCAGTTTGTTTTCTGAGCAGATCAACAATTAATGGCTTCCACCAGCACCCAATTTCAGCAGGACGGACTTTCTCTCCCTTCTGGGTCTATTTCCTGGAAATACGACGTCTTCTTGAGCTTTAGAGGCACAGACACCCGCAACGGCTTCGTCGACCATCTCCATTCGGCTCTGCATGAGAAGGTTATTTTCACGTTCAAGGATGATCAGAGGCTCGAGAGAGGTGAATCGATTTCTCCAGCGCTCGTGAAAGCCATCGAAGAGTCAAGGTTTGCCGTGGTGGTTTTCTCCGAGAACTACGCTTCTTCCAAGTGGTGCTTGGAGGAACTCGTTAAGATCCTCGCGTGCAAGGAGAAGGGGGCACTCACCGTTTTGACGGTGTTCTATAAAGTTGATCCCTCGAATTTACGGAAACAAAGTGGGAGCGTTGGACAAGCATTCGCCCAACACGAGCGAGATTCCAGCGAAGAGAAGGTGCAGAGATGGAGGAATGCTCTAACGGAAGCGGCCAACATTTCTGGGTGGGATTCAGAAACACAAGGGTAACAACAACTACCTCTCAATAAATCAAAATAATTTTTTATATATTAATTAACTCTGTATTTGTGTAATTCATTGTTAAAATGTCATTGTGTTTAATTCCTTGTGAAAATAGTTAAATTTTAATTCAAAAATTGTCAAAATAGTTATATTATATTTAATGAATTTAGGTTAATACCATATTGGATTTGGTAATATCTAAGTGAAATTCAATTATAAATAGATCTTTTGCATATGGCCCCTATTAGATCTAAATACCAGGTGGTTGTTATTGAGGCTTCAATGTTTGGCCTCAGTTCCCCAACAGAGGAGTCCCTTCCCTTCTGATTTAGCATTTTTAATTTGACAGTACTTTCGTAATTGCAGGTAGTTGGGCTTTTTATGGATATTAATATTCAATATTAATTCATTATAATGTGTTACTTCTGTTGCAATTATCTCGCGTTAAAGAAAGAAAAATAAAAATAAAAGTAAAATTGAACCAAAAGAATTGTATTATGTCTCAATCAATATGTTTCTGGGTCACCTAGCTCCGATGCCTTCGTGTAAATTTTGATGAAAATATAATCATATATTTTGTGGTTACTGGCTTTATATTATGATTGAGAATATCTTAACTATGATCTGTCTTTGAGTTCTTAAACTCATCTAATGGGCAGGCCTGAAGCAAAGCTTGTCCGAGACATTGCCATTGATATTCTAAATAGATTGGGATATAATGGTTCAAGCGATCTTGAGGATGATGTTGGATTGCTTCCTCGTGTAGAAGAAGTGATGTCACTTTTAGAAATGGGGTTGGTTTCGGATGATCCACGTATAGTAGGGATATTTGGAATGGGTGGTATAGGAAAGACTACTATTGCTAAGGCTGTCTATCACCAAATTCGTACTCAGTTTGTTGGTAGCTGCTACCTTGCAAATGTCAGAGAAACTTGTGAGAAACATGGTTTGCAGTCATTGCAAAAATCTCTTCTTGTTGATATCTGCTCAGTCTCAGACAGTGATATAAAAATAAGTCATATTGATTATCCTAGATCTATAAGGAACGTGGTAGGGAATAAAAGGGTTCTTGTAGTCCTGGATGATGTAGACCATTCAGATCAGCTAGATTCCCTCGTTGGTACACTTGATTGGTTTGGTCGAGGAAGCAGAATTATAATAACGACCAGAAACAATCATTTACTTGCCAGATATGGTCCAAGAAGTCATGTCTACAATGTTGAGGGACTGAATTACGAGGAAGCTTCTAAGCTATTTTGTTGTAAAGCATTTTGGAACAACCAACCAACGCCAGGTTTTGATTATCTCATACAAAGTGCAGTTAATTACGCCAAAGGAGTTCCACTGGCTCTTAAAGTTTTAGGCTGTTTTCTAAATGGCAGAGGGGTAAACGAATGGCAGATTGCAATCCGTAGATTGGGACAACAGCCTGATCCGGATATTCAGAAAGTGCTCAAATTAAGCTATGACGGATTGGGGCGTTTGGAGAAGAAAATTTTGCTCGACATTGCGTGCTTCTTTAAATGGTATAGCATGGAGTACTCCATAGTTGTGAATATGCTGGATGCTTGTGGTTTCGAGGCGAATATTGGAATAAGTGTTCTTAAAGAAAGGGCACTTGTAACGATAAGAGACAATAGGATAGATATGCATGATCTGATACAAGAAATGGGATGGCATATCGTTAATGAAGAATCCCTAGAGGAGCCCGGTCGAAGAAGCAGGTTGTGGAAGTACGAAGACATCTACCACACACTCACAAATAAAACCGTAAGTGCAAGTGCTCTCATTTAAGAATGTGTTGAATTTGTCAATTATCTTCTTAAGTAAGAGCATAGATTTGTCCTGTGAAAGGTATCTTTATTTTTTATATTTTTGTTTTTACCCTCAACAATATCTTCTCATCCATGCTTGTTCAGACTTCATTATGTAATTGGACCAACAAAATCTTTGCCTGTTAAATTATGAATCATCATGTCATTACAAAACTTAAACTAATACATAGAAATATATATCTTGAACTTGTATAATATTATTTTTTGCTCTAATAGAATGGAACATATTTAAATAGATTATTTTGCATAACATTCACTTTGTTTGTTTAAGGATGAAAGCTGTGTTTCCCTTTCGTTAAGATTCGATTTCTTATTTTTACCGCTTGTTTGTTAGGGGACAGATGCAGTGGAGACCATAGTTTTGGATTCTCGTGAAATAAGAAAGATCTCCTTGAGTCCTGATGCATTTTCAAAGATGAGAAAATTGCGACTGCTTAAGCTTAGTAATGTTCAGCTTCCTAATGGTCTCGACTACCTCTCCAATGATTTACGCCTTCTTGATTGGCATGGATACCCTTCAAAATACCTGCCATCAAATTTTCGATCGGATAGCCTTGTCACAGTAAAACTGTTGCATAGCTGCTTGAAACGTTGGAATGGAAGAATGGTATGAGTAAAATAAATCATATTGCTTTTTTTTTTTTTGTTCTTATATATGTTCGTTACTGAAATCTTACTTATCCTAAAAGTTGTGTCTATTGATATCAATGGCAGTGCCTAGATAAATTGAAATATGTTGACCTCAATTATTCACCATGCATAACTAAGAATATAGATTTTACACAGGGAGCAAATCTTAAGGAATTGATTCTTGAAGGCTGTACGAACTTGGTTGAGATCTCATCCATTGAAGCCATGAAAAGGCTTACGGTCTTAAATTTGAGTGGCTTAAAAAATCTTAAGGTTTTTCCAAGTGGCATTTGTGGGTTGAAACTTCTTAGAAAGTTGAGTGTTTCTGGCTGCTCAAAACTTAGCAAGTTGCCCGAGAACCTAGGAGAATTGAAGAGATTGGAATATATTGGTCTGGACTATTGCAAAGAACTTACAAGTCTTCCAAGTGGCATTTGTGGGTTGAAACTTCTTAGATGGTTTAATGTTTCTGGCTGCTCAAAACTTAGCAAGTTGCCTGAGAACCTAGGAGGATTGGAGAGATTGGAATATATTGGTCTGAAGGATTGCAAAGAACTTACAAGTCTTCCAAGTGGCATTTGTGGGTTGAAACTTCTTAGAAGGTTGAGTGTTTCTGGCTGCTCAAAACTTAGCAAGTTGCCCGAGAGCTTAGGAGAATTGGAGAGATTGTCTAGCTTTGATGCTGATTTTACCGCTATTAAGCAACCACCATCCTCGATTACGCACCTGAAGGAGCTTTGTCGTTTGTCATTTAAGGGATGCAAGGGACCACTGTTCTCATCATTTTTTATTTGGAAAAAACCCATGGGCTTTGAGCTACCTGCTCTATCAGGCTTACGCTCTTTGACTTCGCTAGATCTCCGTGACTGCAACTTCTCAGAAGGATTTCTCCCAGATGACCTAGGCTCCTTATCCTCGTTGGTATATTTATACCTTAGTGGTACCAACATTATTAATTTGCCAACAAGCATCAGAGATCTTTACAAGCTTCAACTTCTTGATTTGAGGAATTGCAAAAAGCTTAAAACGTTGCCCTATTATCTCGCGACAGAAGTCTGGATTTTTGCAAGTGGATGCACATCATTAGAAACATCGACGGATCCGACTATTCTGAAGCTTCATGGCTCTCTCACTAATTGTCATACACTAATAAAGAATAGGCTCAGCCTCTTCCTTGAACTTCTCAGAAATATTCTTAAGAAGGTCCATCTCTCTCTCTCTCTCTCTCTCTCTCTCTAATGTCTTTATTTGTTATAACAGAATTTACAGAGTTTTGTTGATTTTCTCTCTCATGTCTTTATTTGTTGTAACAGAATTTACAGAGTTTTGTTGATGTTCTCTCTCTCTCTCTCATGTCTTTATTTGTTGTAACAGAATGAGGAAAGGTATATTGTTGTTCCTGGAAGAGAGAGTCCAGAGGGCTTCAGGTATCAAAATAATATGGGGCATCATTATGTTCGAATCCAGCTGATGTCAGATTGGTATCAAAGGCTCAGGGGTTTTGTTGTATGTGTTGTTTTTAAAGAAACGGATCCTTCAATTGATGACGATCACTATGCATATGCGGATTGTTACGTGATGTGGAATGATGATGTACTCTATTCCACGAAAATCAACATTACTAGCGTCCAATTTCCGTCCGATCACTTATTTTTGCATTACATTCCATCTAAAACATGGTATGGATATGATTGGGTGGGTGAAATTAGGAGGAGGACGGCGGAAGTGAATGATTTGAAAAAGAATGAGATCATCTTTTATTTTAGAACAAGTCATAGTCCTGATGAAATTAGGATGGGGGGGCGTAAACTGATTGTCCCAGAGAAATGCGCTGTAGATATGGTATATGAGAATGATGAAGAATGGCCAGATCATCCACATTTAAGGATGCAAGGTGTTCCATTGAGAAAGAGAAGTCGCCATGACTATGATTGCAAGGAAGACACAACAGAACAACCAAATCCTATGAGATTCAGAGACGTCCAATGGAGGGAGACTGAGCTATTAGAAACTTCAATTCAAAATTTCCTAGATTCAAAAGTTGAACGGAAACTCCACCCACGTTATATTTGTCTCCAGTAGGCTGGAATTTGAACTATCTGATCATCCATGTTTTGAGACCTTTATGATGACATTATGGCTCTTGCGAATTTGTGAGTTATATTGACGAGTGTTGTTATGTCATTTGTTAATTTATATTTAATACTATTTGTTTTTAGATAAAATACAATAATTATACAATCTTTTTAGCATTCTAAATTATTAATATTAAACTCCATAAAGTAAATTAAACAATCACTAAATTCACATTATTTTAATACCAGATTTCATAAAACAAAACAATAACAATTTATCACGTTTAACTTCATTTATACAATACAAACTTAAATCAAAATAATTTTATTGATTAATAATAAATATTAAATAATTAAATTTATCTTTATTAATTATTTAATATTTATAATCATTGTAAAAAATAAAAAAAATAATATATAGTGAACCATAATAGTTGGTTGAATTCTAGTCACCATGGGATTCTAAACCAACAGCCGAACAGCCGAGCACACGGTCCATGATGATGGTGTGACAATTCTTTTAATTCTATTAAGAAAAGTTTGTATAATTTTACAAAATAAAATTGTTTACATATAATATAATAAATAATGTCCTACAATATCAAATAGTTTGGTGGAACATCAAACTATCATTATCAAATATAAAAGAAATATTTTTTTTATTTAATTATAATATAATTCATATTGTCCTAAAAAAATATTTATTATTTCTTAAAAATATTTGATATATATAAAGAGTGAGAAAGATGATGAACATCAAAGTAGATAGTTGAAGTCAAATACAATACAAACAATAGTGCAAGCGTGAGGCAACAAAAGCATTCGTGTACCAACCCAAATGCAACTGCAGCAATAACATTAGCAATGCCCTCTAGCAGATATTTGATTTTGGAACGATTTTGAGTTGGATCAAATTAAAATAGTCGGTGTCTTTCAATAGACCATGGACCAACCATCTGATTGAAATTTAAATATTTTTACTTTTCATGTGAAAATGATTTTTTATAATTTTTTTACACAAATGTCAAAATAATCATAATAAAATAGAGAAAATAAAAAAATGAACACATGTCTATAAGCGAAGACTATAAAAGTTAGCACCACAGTGGATACTAAATGATGATGGTTGGAGTCAATCACTACTAGTTTTTTCGAAAGTAATTGTGTCCAATTATTGTTCTTGACCTTAAGCTTGTCCAAGATTTGCTTAACCTACAAGCAGAATACTTTATTTCTCAATATATTCTTTTGACGATAAAGACAATCTTGGTACTAAAGGTAGAGTAAAGTAATTACATGCAAATGATGACCTACTTGTCTCTTAAAATTCATGTATTTATATAGTTAGACTCTAATATAAAAATCCTGAAACATGTGTTGCCTCTAAAGAGTTTCAAGAAGGGGTATTTTTGTAATTCTCTCATAGGCGCAATAGTCCCCATCATATAATTTATATTTTTAGTACACGTAATTGCAATTTAAGAAATATAATATATGTATGATTAAAAATTATATTTTCTATTATGTATTTTTAGTATATATTTGTATTTTAAAAAATATATATTTAGAGTTTCTTAGACTAAAATAAGTTTCTTAGTAGCTTAGGGCTCTGTTATATAAAAATGTACTCATTTATAGATTTAGATCACTTTATTATTTGGGTTCTTTCATTTGAATAGTATGGTTTTTTGGATATTAATACACACACTAATTGGGTCGTTTTATTTGAGATTATTGTTTTGATGTTAAAACCCACATTAGTTGAGTTATATCTTTGAATTGTGCTTTACTTATGAATGAATTGGTTTGAAACCTATTCAATCTCTTGTGCATTTCATAATATTTTTCTTCTATCATTATTTACAAGTTCAAATTGACAATATATTGTATAAAATCATTGATTAGTTTTTTAATAAATCAAAACTTGAACAACTACCAAATTTGTCTTACAATTTTTCATCAAGTATAAAAGAATTTTATATATTATTTTATATAGAATATTTATTAGTGATTGCTTGCATCTTTCTTTTTTTTATATAAATAAGAATTACATTAAAATAAAACATTGTAAAAGTGTCTTTATATTCAAGTTAGAACTTATATCGAGCTTCACAATAAAAGGAAGCAACCTAAAAGATCTAAGAAAGAAATAACTATATAGAACTCCTAATAGAAGAAAATATATATATATATATATACACGTATGTCAAAGAGAGATATTTAATCACACTATTAGAGAGCTAATCAGCGAAAAGACATCTGTCCTAATCATAAATGCATAAATTACAAAAGTCTCCTCAGAAATTGAATCGCCAAAAAATGAAAAAAGCAGCTCGAAGCAGTAGAGATTACTTGCATCTTTTCCATAGAAGAAAGCATAATCAATTTGGCAATGATGGTATGATTGAATGAGCAGGTCACTGAAAATCAATATGGTTGGTTGGAAAAGTTTGGGGAATTAACTACTTTTCAAATTTGTAATAGTTAAATATATAAAAAGAAAAAGTTATCATTAAAAAAGAATAGAATTGTAATTTTATTAATCTTTGGGTATTTATGATTTCTAATTTTTGCTAAGTTTAGGTAATTGAATGCAATATTTTGAATGAAATTGACTTAGTTGCAAAAGGTCAATAATTGGTTCCCCATATGATGTGTCATCACCGTGACTGATCTCCCTCGCATTATATAATATAGTACAATAAAAATATAATATTTAAAAATATATATCTATGTATTGTTTTTTCGTTCAATTTTTCCCACCTCATTTTTACTTTACTTTTCTAGGTATCTCCACTTGCACATTAAACTATTTTCTCATAGCAATTCTATGTAGAAAGGAAGAAATAAGTCTTAATTTGGGTAATATAATATGCACATTTTCTCTGAGAAATATCATATTTACCAAGATCCATGCAAGCAAACTGGACAATCACCTCTCAAGTGATGTAATGTGGACATTTTCTCTGGGCATTTCTTTCCTAATCTCCGATGTTTGGACATTTTGCTAATTTATTTTGATGTTAGCTTGGAAAAGACAAAATTGATCAAAATAATTGGATATAATATATTTGCTCAATTAATATGTTTTCAATGTCACCTGCAACGCTTCTTGTGTAGTTGTGAGGGAAATGTGATCATATATTTTCTAGTTAATGCCATTATAAAATTTGCTTTTCCTCCTCTAAGCATCCCATGCATATGCGGCTAGAGAGGACTTGTTCGTCATGTGGCTATATTCTTACGAGACGTGGTTGGATTCACCATGTAGTAACAATACCAAACAACAAAGTGTGTGGCTATATTCTTACGAGACGTGGTTGGGTTCACCTGTTCTTACATTTCTGGAAACAATAGATTTTTTTTTTTAACTTTGAGGCCATCTGCATCAAAATAGCTAGTGAGAGGAGGAGAATTACAGCAACAGGAGCAGGAGGAGAAGGTAAGTTGTTTTAAGCCACCTGTGTGACGATAACATAGAGCGAGAATGTAATGAAGCTACACCAGAACTGCACGAAAAGCCTGTAGAAATTAGCACATGACAACCCATTAATGTACTGCTACCAGTGGACAGTGATATTTCTGACTCGCAAGGATTCAATATCTCATGATCACGTACCCAAATGTCAATCGGATCACAATGAAGCTATGTTTCACCATGAAACATGACGATCCCCGAATTTCCCACTGGAAGAAAATTGAAGTTAGTGCCATGTATTGGTTACCAAAATACACAGTGCTTCTTGGTAAAAAATGATACCTTCATCTGTTATATCCATTTTCCCCTACTAACTTAGCCTGTTCGGATGCTGCCTTGCAGCCAAGATTATTACTGGAAGCTATTGGCCACAAGAATATGCATAAATGCATACTCTTCTGTAGCTTTTCATGAGCTTCCAGGAGCTTACTCTTTGGTGACATTGGTCAATGTTGGTGGTTCAGTTATTGTTTCTAAGGACTTATCCGGTGCTTAACAAACGTTGGGGGAATTATGAAATGTTGTTTACTTGTAACAGGGAACAGCTAGAGCGTAAACTTTTCCACAAAGGAAAATGATTAAAAAGAAAGGGCACCTCTAGTACACGAGGCTTTCTACTTTCCATGAATGAAGGGAAGGGCAGTTCTTGTATGCAGCCTTACCCAATGCTTCACA
This sequence comes from Diospyros kaki, assembly GCA_036245055.1. Taxonomy (NCBI): domain Eukaryota; kingdom Viridiplantae; phylum Streptophyta; class Magnoliopsida; order Ericales; family Ebenaceae; genus Diospyros; species Diospyros kaki. Next base: position 43,021,155 of record BSEG01000016.1, read on the forward strand.
AATAGGCTATTTCCATAACTCAAACCCGTGAGTATAGGGAAGAGTACTCATAATCCTAGTTCTGTTTTTTATATATTGAAAAGTTCTATTGATACATCAATGGCATTCCATAAAAGAATAGCATGTGCTTACTAGTGACCAAACAAACTTTGCCATCTTAAATGCGTTCTGCAAATCAAATGTCAAATGCTGAAGTCAGCAAGTTAGATGAAAGATTCATATTTTCTGCATTTTGACCAAGCAGGCATTTCAAAATATAAATTTTCACAAGGGGTTGCATAAATATGTCTTTGCTGATTTCACCTGGAAAGACACAAACTGTAATAACCAAAGTAGAAGCCGAGGCCTTCTAAACCAGAAGAGGTCATCCCTCAGGTCGAAGTGTTGAGCTTCGGACACTGGGCATCTATCCATGATTTCAACGGCCAGCTTTACGACTTTGAGATGCAGCTTGGTACCAATTGCCAGGATCAACTTTCCCATATACAAAATTTTCAAGAAAAGATGAGAACGAAAAGTAAGTGAAAAGAAAGGCATCGTGAACTAGGAGAACAAGACAACAGATGCAAAGAATTGGAAGAGTGAGGACTCACAATGGCTGGAAGAAACGAAAGCCAAAGGTAAAGATTAGTTCCTTAGCATGGCATTGTATTCATGGGCAGGAAATCAGCTTCAGTACTTAGAATTTACAAATAAATTAGAGAGTATGAAGCGCAAAACAACTGATGCTAATGGCACCTTAGTTCATTGCATGGGACTATAATGCTTTGTTCAGGTGTTGTATGGTATTATTGTTCTTAAAAACAATAAACCCATGAATAGCAAAATAGGGGAAACAGAAATCACCACTAACCACAAGAGTGTAAATTCAAGGCACGAACTTCCTTGAGAACCCACATCTAATGAGAAACGTCCACTAATTAATGGTAATGACTCTTTTTTCATTGAAAGATTAAGTTTAATGATGAATTTCTACCTCTAAAAGTACTGGATGAAGTTAACTTTTGGACTCATAAGAGCACATATGATACCCAATATTTGCTCCATTTCCATGTACAATTATTGTGAGATTGTGTTGTGACAAACTTCCCTCTACATCCTCATAAGAGCACAGATCACAGATCACCAAAATTCTAGCTCATGGTTAGGCCTAAATGCATTACAATCACTTGCACCATCATGACAATGCACATTGATTGATTCCGACTCCACTTGAAACACCACAGAACCTCACCCATCAATGTTAGCTAAAGTTAGCTTTTGAACTTATGGATACAAGTAATATACCCAACGTCATGACAAAAAATAAATAAATAAACCACCACTAAAATGTCATGATATTGTTTTAACCCATACAAGGACTTCTTTAACAAACAAACATGATCAGGATGTTTTTTGTTAACATTGCCTACTGGCTGATCCATATAAATTAATTCTTCTAAGTCTCCATGTAAGAAAGTAGTTTTAACATCTAGCTGTTCTAATTCTAAATTATACTGAACAACTATTGCAAGCATCATTCAAATAGTTTTAAATTTAACAACAGGGAAAAATATTTCAGTATAATCAATACCTTCCCACTGGGTAAACCCTTTAGCTACTAATCTAGCTTTAAACCTTAAGGGTCAGAGGGTAACATACCTTCTTTAACTTTGAACAGCCACTTACATTTTATCAGCTTCTGCTTCTGAGGTCTTGGGACCAGCTCCCAAGTGTTGTTTGTCATCAAAGAGTTCATCTCTTTGTCCATAGCTTGCTACCATTTTAAACAGTTATGGGAGATGATAGCCTCCTCATAGGAGGTAGGCTCACTACTCCTCATCTCCAAACCTGCCACTAAGGCACAAAAAACTAAATCTGAGTAAGAATATCTTGTAGGAGGCCTTAAAGTCCTCCTGCTTCTGTCCCTTTCTAGCTAATAGTCCCTTAGGATCTGGTGTGGAGAGTCATATTGCTCTTTCTCACCTTCAGGAGCTACAAATGGCTCCTCATGATCACTTTCATGATCAGAGGGTAAGTCAACTTCAGGGTTTGAAACATATGAGGAGGAAGTATCCGGCAAATCTGGAACATCTTCCAGTTGCTCCACCTCATTTTGGGTATTACCAATTATAGGGAAGTCATCTAGGGTGCCAGGTGTGGGATAGTCTTCCAAATTTTCTGATTTACAAGGGAAGATAGATTCATTAAATATAACATCTCTACTAATTATTATCTTGACTCCACCTGAACTCCTATCCCACAATCTATATCCTTTTGTTCCATCTTGGTACCCCACAAAAACACATTTTATGGATCTATGATCCAATTTTCCCACTGATTGATGGGCATATGCCTCACAACCAAAAACCTTAAGATAATTGAAATTTAATTTTTTGCCTATCCATTTTTTTTCTGGACGCTTTAAGTTCAAAACAGTGGAAGGGCTACAATTTATCAAGTGGGCAGCAGTGGAGAGAGCCTCTCCCCAAAAGGTTTTAGGTAGGCCAGGTATAAAGAGGAAGCATCTAACCTTTTCTAACAAGGTCATGTTCATTCTCTCAGCCACCCCATTTTGTTGGGGTGTATTCCTCACGATTTTATGCCTAACAATGCCATGAGAGTCACAAAACTCATCAAAGTCTCTATTACAAAATTTTAAGCCATTGTCAGTTCTTAGGGTTTTAACCCTTTTGTCTGATTGGTTCTCTACTAAGCTTTCCAAGTTTTAAATTTGTCTAAAGTCTGATCCTTAGTTCTAAGAGGAAAAACCCAAACCTTCCTTGTATAGTCATCCACAATGGATAGAAAGTATCTGTTCCCACCGAGAGTAGGCTTTTGAGAGGGACCCCACAAATCAGCATGCACATACTCTAAGCATACCTTCGCCAGGTGAGTTCCTGTATGGAAACTCATCCTGTGTTGCTTGCTTAGGATGCATGACTCACAAAAGTTCAAAGGATCTGTAGGCACTGAACCAAGGTAACCTTGGTTTGATAGAGCCTTCAGACCTTTCTACCTCATGTGACCAAGTCTCAAGTGCCAGAGATCTGTCTTATCAGCTTTAGCCATGCATGCAATTGAAAAATTAACAGAGGGTAATGAATAACCATTTAAAACATATAAACCATGTTTTTTAGTACCAGTGAGAATTAGGTGTTTATTCTTAAAGACATGCATATTCGCTTTTTTTTCTTTATAAAAATAACCTAATTCATCTAAGGTTCCAAGAGATATGAGATTTCTTTTTAACCCAGGCACATATCTAACATTTGTAAGAATCTTAATCTTGTTATCGTGCACTTTCAAAGATATATCACCCATGCCTTGAACACAACAAGTTTGATTGTTACCCATATAAACAGTTCATGTTTCTTTGCTACTAAAATTTTGAAACCACTCAATGTTTGGACACATGTGAAATGAACAACTCGAGTCCATTATCCATTCATTAACAACAGTTGAGCTAGAAACAGTAAGAACTTCAGCTAGGTTATTGGAGCTGCTTGCAGCTACCGATGCATCCCCCCCTTGTTTTTGTTTCTTTAGCAAGTCATAACAATATTTCTTTATGTGACCCTCTTTCCCAGAATGGTAGCATTTTCATTTAGGCTTTTGCTTACCCTTTTTATCCTTACCCTTAAAACCTGAACCTACAATTTGGTTACTGTTTCCTATGTTATTTCTCTTATCAGATTTACCTTTAACAAACAGATTGTTAGCTGGTTTTTTAGATGCATTTAATTCTAATTCTCTTGCCTTAATTCTTGAGATAACAAGGTCTAAACTAGGCACAATACCAGTATACTGTAAAACATGTTTAACCACATTGTATTCATCAGGCAGTGAATTTAAAAGGATCATAGCCTCACTGGTATCACCAAGGGCTTGATCAGTTCCTCTTAACAATAAACTAAGTTTGGTAAACTCATCTATGTTTTCATCCATAGATTTAGAAACATTCATCTTAAAGTTAAATAGCATACCCTTTAAATAAACTAAATTCGGAGCAGATAAACAGAGTATAATGAATCTAGTTTATTCCACAGTTCAAGAGGGGTATTCATGCCATCTACTTTACGTATAACACTATCACCGAGATGCAAAAAAATAAGATTGAATGCTTCTTCCCTTACCTTATCAGCTCTTGAGAGCTGTTCTGCTGTCAATTTCTCTTCGTTGGATTCAAGTGCAATAAGCACTTTATGATGAGAGAGCAAGACTTTCGTCTTTTTTTTCCAACTACCGAAATTGCTTTTACCATCGAATGTACCGATTTCAAATCGGGTTAATGTCATCTTCACTTTGCACGAAGGTACCCTAAGAAACCCTAGACACTGACCAGACTCACTCAACAAAAATAATAGATCGACGAGAGACTTACAGTAAACCCTAGGAATCCAAGAAGGACAACACCACACCAATAAACCCTAACCAAGACAAACCTCAGTCGAAGGTACTGCAAGTATAAAAGGCTCTGATACCACTGTTGGGAGGAGTCGAAAGCTCAACCCTAATCAACCCCTTTTAAACTTGTTGTTGTCAAAATACAACAATCTATTTTAATTGAGGATAGACGCAAGAGTCTCGGAAGTCGTGCCTTCACTGGTGAAAATTCGGACGAGGAATTGGATCTGATGGAGTTCCAAGTCTGATAAACCGACGGAACTGATGGTCTGACAGGTTGATGATCTTGTGGGCTGATGATCTTGGGGGCTAGCGATCTGGTGACCTCGAGGTGATTTGGTGGCCTCGAGGTGATCTGGTGGCCAAAAGTGATCTAGTGGCCTCGAGGTGATCTGGTGGCCAAAAAGTGATCTGGTGGCCTAAAGTGATCTGGTGGCCTCGAGGTGATCTGGTGGCCAAAAAGTGACGAGTGGCCTTCAAGTGACGAGAGGCCTTGGAATGACGAGTGGCCTTCAAGTGACGAGTGGCCTTCAAGTGACGAGAGGCCTTGGAATGACGAGTGGCCTTCAAGTGACGAGTGGCCTTGGAGTGACGAGAGGCCTTGGAGTGACGAGTGGCCTTCAAGTGACGAGTGGCCTTCAAGTGACGAGAGGCCTACAAAACGAGAGCACCGTTAGGGCCCAGGTGGGGGTCCCCGCGCAAACCCTCCGATGCTTAAATTAGATCTCGAGAGAAAATGCAAAATTGTACTTCAAATGCTTAAAATAGCGTACCTCGTGATGAAAAATGGGTCTTGTATTTATAGTGGAGGAGAGAGAGAGAACTCGCGATATTTTTGAAGGGAATCTCGGGGCCCGTTTCGGAATTCTCGGGGCCCATGGGCTGAATCACGAAGAGTCTCCTGGCGATGTCGGGTGACCCCCACTCAGGTGGGGGGTCTTTCTCACTTGTGGCCGAGTGGCCTTGGTCACTCAGTCAAGTCGAGTGGTGGCCACTCGGTTAGGCCGAGGGGCCAGGCCACTCGACCATGTCGAGCGGCCAAGGCCACTCGGTCATGCCAAGTGGCCTTGGCCATTTGGCCACGCCGAGTGGCTTTGGCCACTCGGCTTGGTCACTCGGCATGGCCCCTTTGGCCCAGCCAAGGGGGTCTTTTTTGTTTCCTTGCTGCCACTTTGTCTGCCTTCATCTTTCCGGGTACATCAAAACTCAAATAAAAGCGACCAATTTCATACACAAAAGAATGGACAAAAAACATAAACAAGCATAAAACAAATTAACGATATCAACACGAGATTTACCGTGGTTCACCCGTTAAAGAGGGCTACATCCACGTTGAGCTTCGACAAAGGGAGGTCATTGCACTATAGGGATAAAAAATTTACAGCCAACAATTACAAAACCAAAAAACAACTCTCTGATCTCACTGTACAGAAAATAATCCCTCAAAAATTTAACTCCGCCCCATAACCACAATCTAAGGTTAGAGGCTTACAACTTAGAGAATAGAACAAAAACAGAACATCGAAACAAAGAGAATGAGGATAAGAGAATGATCAGAACAAACCCTAGATGCAGCGGATAATCGGAGGCCGTCTCTTGCATGATCCCGAGGAGACTGTAGCTAATATAAAGGAGACTCAAGCGGTGGAGATCGAGTCGTATAAAGGAAAGTGCAGAGCATCAACGATCGGGAGTGAGGCAGGCTAAAAGACAAGGATCAGCACACCAAATGAAATGGCAGGGAGGTTGCCGTTTTGGCCCTCCACCCAGGGCCCAAAACGCTGCCATTTTGGGCAGCCATAGGGGTTGCCAAAATGACCCTCCAGCCCTTGCCAGAAATGGTGCCATATTTAAAGCTTCACTTATAACAAAATCATAGCCCACACTATGATCTCATGATTAAATGGCACTCTATGCTGTGAACTTATGTTGAAGAAACATGTACATGAGATGTGATTCTACAGCTAGTATAAAAATGATAGAGCAATTTGCATTTGGTAAGCCCATTAAATTTGTCCACAATGAAAGGTAGAGGTAGGGAAGATCTAGTTCAATGTGATGTGGAGCACTTACAGAAATGAAGCCTAGGCACAAAGCCATGTAGTCAGCAATCTTGATGTACTAGTGCAAGGTCAATACAGGTCCAAGTATTACAAAAGCAAATTGTACCAACAATCTTGATGTACTAGTGCAAGGTCAATACTCCATGACATGGACTGTCATCTCATTCAATAAAATTTTATTGTTTTCGAATATAGAAGTGTCAAGTCTCGAGTCTGAGGCTTGGGCAATTCTAGAAGAACCGAGAGTTTTAAGAGAAAGAGAAGGAGGGAGAATTTGAATTAGAGGGAAAGAGAAGAGAGGGAAAGATTCGAATGTATTCATTGATAGATCCCATCCTTGTATGCACTACCTTTTATAGGCTAACCCCCTTGGTTGTTATTGTAACCGATTGCCTACAAGTGGCCTAGGCGGAACCGCCAATCACATGCCACTATTTGTTATTACAACTATAGCTATGCATCTATAGGTTTATTTTACTTATGCCATTAGGCTTGTGACAAGAAGAATGAGAGTGATCTACTGAAATCTGCATAAATAACAGAGCCCAACTACTGAAGAGATGAAAGGACAAAATGGCCAAGATGGAATACCATTCACTCAACAAATAGCCTCTCAATGTAAAAAACGGTTAACCTTAATGGAACCATATAGATTCAAAATCTAAAAGTACATTCTGATTGTAATATGAAACAAGGTAGCATATTTTGCTGACCAATACAACAACAATCACAAACCTTAAATCCCACTATTTTGCTGACCAATCTGGAAAAACAAAAATTCAGGCCTTTTATTCTATTTTTTATTCAGCAAAGTTAAAAACTCTTGGAAAGATATCCCCTATGCTAAACTTCATGATCATAGAACCTCCATATTGAAATTCTATAACTCCCAGAAAACTGGATAATGGTTACAAAACCTACCTCCTTGCCGGTTCAATTCAAGAGGCTAAATTTGAATCTAGCCAGTGAAATTCAAATGGGAGTGCAAAACAGATCTTTAAAAGCTATGATGATTTTATGCAGTTTTCTTGGGTATAACAATCTAGTGTTTTGTTTACTTCAAACATTCATCTTCTCTGTCTGGTCATCTGAACCATTTGTGACCATTAATGTGGACTATGCTTTATTTTTCCTTTGTCAATAATATGATAATATTCTGCAACTACAACTGCCTTTGTGCTTCATAATTTGTACTGAGCAAAAGCAACTCGAGGGATGTGAAGGATTTGAGCTGCATTTCTATCTTTTTTCAGGATATTGAAGTACAAAAAAAATCCAATTCCCAATGAAACACGTGAATAACAAAATATTAAAGTAGCATTTTAGCATCATCAGAGATACAAGATTCTGAAAGGTGCATTACCAGCCAAACAAGAACTTTATGCTGGCTCCAAGGATGAGAAGTTTGGTGAAAAATGAAAGTAGATAATCACCTCATTCTTATACTATCAAAGGCAGCTAGTGGGGAGCCTAGATTAGAACATTAGCATAGCACCACAGGAGGTTCCTAATTAGAGAATCCATCTAAACAAACTGTTAGAACTGTAAATAATACTTAAGAAGAAAAAATCTTGACATTACCCTCAATAAAACCTTTTGCAACTTGTAATTCCTGCAAGGCCATTGACTTTGCTTGATATTCCCATGTTTTCCAGCTATAGATCTGAATGAACAATGAGAAAATTCTTAATTCTCTCTTAAGAAGTTTGATTCTATATGTAAAACGACAATATATTGTGAAGCAAAATTACTTAGTTTGATCATGGCAAGGGCAACAACAACAAAGCTATAAGATACATGGGTAACACCGAGAAAAAACAAGAATCGGTGAAGCTGCTCAAGACTTTCGTATGAAGCAAAAGATTCATGGCCCTGGACAGATAGTAAAGATTGAAGCTGCTATGTGAAGCTAGTAATACATGATAAATGAATTCTTTAGCCCAAGATGCAATTAATTTGTAATTTCATTAAAAATTATCAATAACCTTCCTAGCAATCATGGCCTTGGACAGATAGTAAAGATTGAAGTTGCTATGTGAAGCTAGTAATACATGATAAATGAATTCTTTAGCCTAAGATGCAATTAATTTGTAATTTCATTAAAAATTATCAATAACCTTCCTAGCAATTAAGGAGGACAAATATTAGGAAAACAACTAGTTGACAAAACATTTTGGGTACTTCCATAAAAAGAAGTGGTCCTACACTTCTACTATTGCAATACAGGGAAAATTCATGCACTTTGTTGCCTGGGTTGTTTGTCGACTATAATGTTCCTAATTTTATTTGCATTAATAAAATTATATATTCTTTCAAACTTTGTCTTTACAGCCATTGATTATTCCCACTAAATTTATGGTAAAGAGATGCCTCTATTTCTTATGCCTCCTGGGGTAGTTAGGACAAAACATTAGCTTTTAAAGTTTTTAACTACAAAACATTTTAGAGTGTTTAACTATAGAATATGCATCGTAACACTAGAGAAAAACATCTAGAGAAAACATCAGCACGTTTCTAAGAATTTGAATTTGGAAAAATACAAAAGAGCCAGAGCCTATAATGTAATAATTGCCAATAATATTTTCATATAACTTGAACACTGACACCATTATATTTATATATCAATTTCATGTGTTTACATTATTTTATTTTTTAATATTAGTAATTGCCAATAATATATTGATATAACCTGAACACTGACACCATTATATTTATATATCAATTTCATGTGTTTACATTATTTTATTTTTTTAATATTAGTAATTGCCAATAATATATTGATATAACCTGAACACTAACACTATTATACTTACATATAAATTTAAGTGATCCATTACACCAACTGGTTCGATGATTGCTTTAGTTTTAATAACAATCCTCCTGACACTATATAATCTAATATCTTGCTCTACAATAAGGGATTATTTACTAGAAAATGTACATATTTACATGTCTTGGCACCATAGTAACGGAGTTAGATTGCTACCCTAGACCTAGAAAAGCTATTAGCCATGGTAATATAATAAAGATGGTAAATTGAATGGGGTGGGGTAGTCAGAGTAATTTGAAACTAAGGTCATTTGAAATATACAGGCAAGAAACTACCTCAAGACAGAAGTTACTCTGCATGTTGTTCAGCTGCTCGTGAAAAACTGAATAATTCAGATAATTAGAACTTAGAATTGTAAGTTGACTTTGATAAACGGGGTTCCTCATGTCAGTTTATAAACATGGGAAGAATTGGGCACTCAAGGTTGATGATTTAACACATATCTTGGCCACAAAAGTGATCCAATGATCCATCAACAATGATAACAATCCAAAAAGCACAAGCTCTGTCCAAAGAGGATCAACCAAAAAATCAAACCAAAAAGGAATGAGGAATCAAAAACAAAAAACTAAATAAACTCATCTCAAAACCCAAATGCCTGACCTTCATTGATCTTCTCTAAACCAGCAAGAAGAGCCATCCTCTTAGTCTTGCCCGATCACTATTATGCAAAGGAATGCAAAGAGAGATTAAAACAAATAGTAATGCTTTACACAGAAAAACAACAAATTGTAGAGAAGTTTGATAAGGAATTTCATGGCTCTGTCACATTCCTTTTACTTGGAAGTAAAATAAAATCGTGACAATTTCCTTTTTTTTTTGGGGGGGGGGGGGGAAGCAAAAATTGACAATAACCCATATTTCCAAATAACACGACAAACAAGGTATTTTTATCCATTTTTGTACAAGTTTCCAGAAAAATTGTATTCTAAGTTATTCTGGTTTGATTTGATTTTTAAATATAAAAAATGGGCAAGGATATGTTATTCGAAAAGGCATACCAATAGGGTTGTAGCCTTGTAGACGAGCCATGCAAGCCATAAAGGCTCAGGCTCATTTTTTTTTAGAATTTTGTTCAGCTTGGGCTCAAGCTTGAATTCAAAATTAAGGCTTGAGCTTATTTGTTTAGAATTTTGTGGGCTCATTTATATTAGTGAGCTTCAAATGAGCCTTTTCATGAACTCTAATTCAAAATTGATTTTAAGCTCAATTTCAAGCTCATTTACGTAGAATATATAAATTATTGTATTTCAATAGATATTTAAATTTTGAATAATTTAATTAATATGACAAAAATAATCCTCAATTGTTCAAACACAAATTATTTTGTTATGAGCCTACAATCAAGCACCTAAACGAGCTTGTTTACTGCCCAACCAAAGTCAACCACCTTAAAATCAAGCTCGGCTCATTTACCTATCGGGCTTGTTTATTTAACAACATATTGAATTTGAATGACCTGAGTCGAACTGTTCACGGATGACCCTATTCATTCACAACCCTCTTTTAGGATAGCAAAGGACAGTCACTTATGTACACAACCTTATCCTTAATAGTTCATTTCTACAACTCCAACCCTTGACTTCCAGGCAGGAGCAACTCTATGATATTAGTTACCAAATCTCACCCTCTCATGATATGAACAAAGATAAACAAAAGGAAAATATAAATCTAAAGAGGAGTCCAAATTACAACCAAGCACAAGATTTCATTTCTATTGGGATCCAAGAATCGACAACACGGAAAGGAAGTGAGCGAAGATGAAAGGTTTTTTCCCTAACCTTTCCAAACTATTTGAGCGAGTCATGGAAGAAAAATCCAAAAGCAACCATGATCGAGACAACCGTTGCAAAAGCCCCTGTGGGGGTTTCAGCCAGCGATCGCCCTCTCTCAAATTCCCCAATTTCCGATCGAAGTTTTGGAGTTGATGATGGTAGGGATCATTAACTTTTGTAGCATAGAGTAGAAGAATACGCATTGATTGATTGATGTTGTGGGCTTGGGAATGCAAAACCCAACAGCACCTCTGCTGTTATTAAATCACTCAGCATGGTGTCCCATTTGATCCAGCTGCCTTCCACTGGTTAGGGTAAGTTTAGTTTTTAAACTTTAACGTACTTAAATGTGATATAAATATTCTAAATTTGCAAATTTCAGTGTATTAATGAAAAAAAAATATTTGTGTATTTTCATTATACATGGATTACCCACTATTTATGTTTTTATCATATTTTTATATCTATAAATAAATTTTATTTTTATTTTAAAATTTATCAAATATTACTCCCATGATTAGCGACTATGATACACGAAAACTTATCAAAGGCGTCATTTATATGTTTTCAAAACGTTTTTGTTTTTGAATTGCCAATAAACATTTTTATTTATTTTATAATTTTAAAAAAATTTCATGATCATTTTGTAATATAAGAAAAATATTAAAAACGTATTTTCAATTTAAAAACTCACTTCTATCAACAAATATAGATAAAAAAAATTTGTCTATAACTCAAAATTTTTAAATTTTTATATAATTTTTTTTAATATTTATTTGAATGCATTGTGAGATTTATATTTATTTTTAGACTGAATAACTATTTTTACATTAAAAATTATATTTAAAAAATCTTATATATTTTTATTTTTCGTTTTTCCCTACATTTTTGTTTCTTATATTTTTGAAAAATGACGTTTCCCCATTTTCATTCCATATTGTAACGACTCGTTAATAAGTCTAGGAGTTTATTAATATTTTATTTATGGGAATGGAAAATTTTGTCCTATTAGAATAAATGTGGGAAATATTTTTATGTGTCAAAATGTATATATTTAAATTAATGGACTTGGTTGCCCATTTGGGCCTAAGCCTATGTATTAGGGGGTTATATTTTAATTAAATATGAAGGATTTTGATTGGACCTAAGCCATATGTTTTGTAATGTGTTTAAATTAAATGAAAGTGGGCTTGGACTAAGTGTTTGAGGCCAATGAAAGTGGTGGGTTTAGAGAAATCTCTTGGGCCTAAGATGAATTGAGCTTTTGATTGGGCTTGGGCCATTAGTAAAGTGGGCCTTGGCATTATATATATATGCATGATTTTGTGTGTGCAAAATTTGTGAATATAGAAAAAGATAAAAGAAATAAGAAAATGCAAAATGACCATAAGGGGCATGAGGATATTTTGTGTTGTGTGTGTGAGTGGAAGGCAGAATGGTAATTTCTAGGGTGTGGTTGGCAGCCCACTCCTCCATTTTTTTCTCCCAATGCTCCCTTATCTCTCCCTCAATTTTCTTCTTCTTCTCCCAACAGTGGCTCCTCCTCATTCTTCTTCATTTTCTTCTTCTTCAATTTTCTTATTCTTGTTGATGGAGACTTTAAGGATGCAGTGGGAGGAGGCTTCTTATTCTTCTTCATCTATTCGGTTTAAGCATCATCAAGGCAAATTCTTCTTACACTTAAATTTTATTCTGTGTAAGTTTCTTTTTTCTCTCATTTCTTCATTCGATGCAAAATGTTAAAATGTTGTCTTCCCTATGGAGTTGGAATCATATTTGGTAAAATGGCATCTCACCTTCAATAGTAAGTATTGTATATTTATCCTCTTAATTTATGAGTTTTCCATTTGAGATGGTTTCGGGTCTCTTTGAGAGTCTCCATGGGTTATATTTCATCCCATGTTTCATTCATAGAATGGCATTTGTGGGTTATGAAGCTAAAATGAGAGTTTTTGGGTGTTTGGTGTTCATTTTTGGCATTTTTTCTTCATTCTCGACCAAGTCAACTCGTCTAGGAGGTCAAGTCGACTCGGGTCGAGTCAACTCGGTTTTGGGCGAGTCAACTCGGATTTGTCTCAAGTTGACTCGGTTGCGACTTGACTACACTGCACATGTTTCACTATTTTTACCATAACTTTTGATGTAGAAGTTGGAATTACAATCTGTTTGAAGTTTCATAAAGTAGACTTTGAGAGCTTCGATTTGATATATAATATCATATATTTTGGTAATGATTTGATTTGATTAAGGCTTTTCTTAATCCAAATCAAGTAAGAGTGTTAAAGTAAATTATTTTTAAATGCTTTCTTTGATACCCCTCAATCCTCTAAAATGATAGGATGTGGTTGAAGACACCTATACCTATATACATGGAATTTATCAGATAAAAAAATAATTGAATTGCATAAGGAAGTATAATAATAATCAATTGGGAGATTATTAAGAAATGTCATTGGTTTGTATGTCCATGGAGTCTCATGGGTGATGCATTGATAACACTATATGAATAATTGCCCTTAAATAAGGGAGTTGTCATAAATGGATGTGAATGAAGTCATATGCATGATCATGATGTGATGTGGCCTAGAATCCTAGTAGGTGATTTTAGGCATGTTGTTATGAAGATGCTGGAAAGTGTATGCATATGTATGTATGTATATATATTGCCTTTGTGCACCTATTATTTTGCACAGAAGAAAGTAAGTGGATATCCCCAAGTCATGCCATAGCAAGAAAGACGGTTCGTCCGCATTGAAAGAAATGTGAAAAAATGCGGCTCATCTAAAAGGAAGAAAGAAATGGGGATATCCTACCAAGGTGGCTCGTCCGCATTTGTTTTTGTATGTGCATCATGTATTTTCTTATACTATAAGTTATGTTGATAAAGTGTGTTGCACCATGTCATCAAGTGTGTGAATGTTACTCATTGTAATTGTGCTTGCAGTTGTGTTGCATTGCACTATGTTCTATATTGCAAGGCGGTGTATCCGCAAATGGCGGTGTGCCCGCTTAAGGCGATGTGTCCGCATTATTTTTGCATGTACATTATATATTTTTGCACTTTAAGTTATGTGAAAAAAAGGCATTATGTCATGGTCTAAGTGGGTGAATGTTATCGTCCATGATGGTAAAGTGTGTGAATTTGATGATGTGGTGGCTGATCACCCTCCTCTGTCTCTACCAGGGCACCTGCAATGGAGATGGGGACTTGCTCCCCCGATTTATCTCCGACGATCAAGTCAGAACCCCGGACTAAGAATCTCAGAATTATTCCTCATGCTCAAGAAATCGAAAAAATGGAATCCCTTACCTCTCTTTGCCCATTTTCTTTTATCCTCGCGCTAAGATAAGGATCCTGGATAGAGATCTTCGGGATCTCTATCCCGCTCTTCTCGGAATCTTGCTAATAAAGATTCCATAATCGCAACCACCTTCAAAGAGATTGGGATAGCCCCTATCTCCATGATCTTCAGTGGGATGGTTGATCCCCGAGAGCTCGAAAACTTTCTTGCCCATCATCAGGCCAACTGTCGTGGAAATACATATCTACCATGTGTCCCCCCTGGACTCAAGCGAGATAATGTAGGTGAGGTACCTCTGTAGCAGACACGTGGCGCTACTGTCAATGGTTGCATGCTCAGGGCATTAGAGTAATTATGGATCCGTGGGTATTCTCCTCATCACTTGCCTCTTACTCCTTGAGCGTTTCAGCTCAAATGGTTATAGGAGTGTCAAAGTCTCCGAAGCTCAGCTCCACATCATCCTGAGGATCTATGTCTCCAGGGCCCAAAGGGTTGAAGTGTCCCTTTTTTTTTTTTTGTGCGTGTCTGGAGGGCACAGGTATTGATTTGCTCTGATGATCATATCTCTTCCCAAGGCCCTGTCCAAACCTTTTCGTCTCCCGAGCCACGCCAATTTGGGTGGTTAATGCTCATCATTATTTACCCTTTGGCTTTCCACCCCTATGGTTTAAATAGGGGTTTCTCACTCTTTCACTCTTTCTTCCGACTCTCCTCAGCTTTTTATCTATTGTTGCGCTATCGAGTGTTCTTTTTCTCTCCGCATTTTCTTTATTCTCCTTCCCCAACCTCTCTGTAATGGCGATTATCAGCGCTTGATGCTTTAACTCGGCAGGCGTGGAGCTCGTCAAGTGGGAAAAACACCCTGCTGCCTCCATTCCTTGCCAATGGATGAGTGAAACGGAGTGTCAACAATTTCCAGAGAAGTACGCGATCCCAGATGAGTGGGAGGTGGAGTTCAACACCCATCTCCGAGCGTGCCATCCCGTCGCCGGTCGACTCTGTATCTACAAGTGTGCCTTTGATCGGGGTTTTCGGTTACCTCCTCGAGGGAGGGTCATGTCGCTTCTCCAACATCTTACTGTTGTCCCTGCCCAACTATCTCCCTTCGGGTGGAGATATCTAATGAGCTTCATCGTCATCTACCATACTGCCAAGGTGGAACCCATGGGAGAGCTCTTCGATTACTTTTTCACCACTAACCGCAACCCCGGTGGTTGGATTTCAATCTCACCTCGAGTTGTGAAAGAAGGTTTCCTTCTTAGGGCTAAGGAGCGCCCTGACCCGAACATCTCCGCTACCTCGCTTATGTTCTCTGGGGGGTCTAAGGATTCGGATGACTGGAAGGAGCATTACGTCTTCGTCTGTCCTAAGGCGTCCAAGTCTGCCCAAGAAGTTTGGTCGATGTGCAACGGGTGGACTTTAGATACCAAACACAAACTCCCTAACATTGAAACTATCAAAGAACCAACTACCCGGATCATGGGCCCTAGCCGGGACTGGAAAGAGAATTGGCTCTTCAACCCAATGCTCAGCCAAGTGGGCTTGGATGGTGATAACTGTGAGTGTTAACTTTCACCTTCTTTCCTCTTTGTTCTTCCATCCCCTTCGTTTTCTTCATCGATATTGATTTTCTTTATTTTTCTTCGTGCAGTTGAAAATCTTTGGGAGATAACTTACTCTCCTATTACCAAGGGGATGGTCTTGGACTTCCTTGAGAGTAAGGGTCCCTCCGGCCCCTCCGGAGGTAAGAAAACATCTAAGAAGGCTTCTAAACCTTCTCAAGGCCAAGGGCTCTCTGCATTACCTAAGCAGGCTCCGAAGAATACTAAGGGTAAGAAGTCCTCAACCTCTTCGCGGTCAAGAAAAACGGTGAAGGGAGACCCCCAAAACTTCCAGGAAACTCTGAATAATACTAAGGCGAGCCTAAAGGGCTCTTCCACGAGGTCCCTGACCCTAAAAAGTAAAAACCTGCCAGCCACAACAACTTCTGCTCCTATGCCAAACCCCTCCAAAGGTGATACGAAGACCATCGCCTAGGCCCTTGAAGTGGCTTGCATGGAGGCACAGAGAAACCTACCTCCAACAGGTACGGAATCCATTATAACGCCTCCCAGTATTCCTGTTCCTTCCGTCTTTAAATGAATATTAACGTCTCTGGCCCCAAAAGAGCATCTAGGAATGGTCGGGGAGGCCTCTTTGGAGGAGGCTTCCGCAATGTCCGCAAGGGAAATATTGGCATGCTGAACAAAGCGCCGAAGGGTAGATGCCAATCTTTCCGTCCCTACAATCCCTGCAGCTCCAACCCCCAAAGCATCTGAGGCCTCCGAAGCATCTGAAGCCCTTGCCTAGACCTTGGCCCTTTCCAACATCCCACCGACCGCAGGCGAGCCCAATTACTACGCCAAAATTCTAAAGGTAGGATCATATTGACTTATCTCTTTGAGCTCTTTTATGTCAATAGGCCTCGATCCTCACGTTGCTCCTTGTTCCTCAGAATCTTATGAACCTCTAAGATTCAATTTCTCGGTGAGAGTCCGATCTTTACACACGGATTGCTTCCCTAGAGTCCGAGGTCGAGAACCTTCGAGAGCTTGAATCCCTTTCTTCAAAACTAGCAAATCTTAAGCATAGCGTGCACATTCTTACCAAGTCGGTCGAACTGGTGCAAGAAGAGGCAAAACTCGCCAACGAGGCCGAAGCTCAAGCTCATGAGGATCTGGAATTGGCTCAAAGAAACATGCTAGAAGCTCACCAAGCTAATTCCAGGCTCGGAGAGGAACTAGACGCTGCGAAGGGCGCGAACGACCTGCTCCGAGAAAAAATCAAAAAACTCACCTTAGAGCTAAAAGAAGCCAAGAAGGGGCAGGTCGAGACGCTAGAGTCCTAGTCTCGGTTCAAGGAAGATCTTCGCACCACTCACGCCTAGCTTCAATCAGCCCTTAAGGATGCCCGCGTGGCTTTTCAAAATGGTCGCGAGGATTTCTGAGGCTCTGAAGCTAACGCCGCGGAATTGGAAGGTGTCCTTCAGGGCAGGTTCGACCATATGAAGAAACTTACCAATGAGCGCTTCCCGAACCTGGACGTGGACTCCATCCTCTTCGACGTTATCGCCGCCTTATCCTTCAAAGAGTAGATATCTTTGTTCTCAAACTTTTTGCTATGTAAACTCATTTGCTATAATAAAATTTTAGCCTTCTTTTTCATAACTTTTGGAAATTTTCTTTAAATGTTACCTTGCAACTTTAATTTCCCTTACTTAACATTGAGGACCATAAACCCCTTAGTTTATTTGCTCGCTTGCTCTTACCAAGGGTTGGGCCCCTCGAGGATCACATCTGATCCCTCTGTTTTTGGCTGAGACTGTAAACCCCTTAGGGATCAGGTCTAATCATTTTGTTCTTTGCGAATCATATCCGATCCTTTTTCCTTTTGTCGAGGGTTCGAGTCCCCCACAGATCATATCTAATCTTTTTACTTTTATCGAGGGTTCAGACCCCCCCGCGGATCATATCTGATCCTTTTATTTTTGTCGAGGGTTCGAATCCCCTAAGAATCATATCTGATCTTTTTACTTTTGTCTAGGGTTCGGACCCCCCAGCGGATCATATCTGAGCCTTTTATTTTTGTCGAGGTTCGAACCCCCCCCGCGGATCATATCTAATCCTTTTATTTTTGTCGAGGGTTCGCCCCCCCCCCCCCCGTGAATCATATATGATCATGTCACTCTTAGTCCAGGGCTCGAGGCCCCTTCAAAGTTAAACTTATTTTTAATCGGGGGTGCTCCCCTAAGTCTTTAGAGACGAAAGGCCTTCACTGATAGGAGAGAAATAGAATATGTTTATTTCGAAATAACATATGGAGATCATAATAAAGAAAACATTACTGATAGAATTTTTTTAAATTTTGCACATTCCAAGCATTTTTGACTGGTGTACCCTTGGGGGTCTGGAGTTTGTAAGCCCCCGGGTTGAGAACTTCCGCTACCTTGAATGGACTTTCCTAATTCGGTGTCAGCTTATTCGCTTCTCGGGCCCCCCGAACATCTGCTCGTCGCAATACCTAATCTCCAGGAAGAAAATTTTGTGCCCTTACTCTTCGATTATAGTATCTTTCTATACGTTGATTGTAGGCAGCTTGCCTAATCTTTACTTGATCATGGAGTTCATCTAGGAGATCTAAGTTATCCCTTAGATTTTGCTCATTGGATTCTAGGTTAAAGAGCTCCACCCTTAGCGTAGGTACTCCTATTTCAACGGGGATTAATGCTTCTGAACCGTAACATAAGTTGAAAGGGGTTTCTCCTGTGGATACCTTCACCGTGGTCTGGTAAGACCATAGGATTTTTGGCAGTTCTTCCACCCAGTTGCCGTCTGCCTTGTCCACTCGTGCTTTTAAACCATGCAACAAAGTTCTGTTGGTGAGTTCAATTTGTCCGTTAGCCTGTGGATGGGCCACCGAAGTGAACTGTTGCCTTATTTCCAACTCCTGGCACCATTCTTGGATAGATCGGTCAGTAAACTAGGTGTCGTTATCAGATATTAGTACCCAAGGAATCCCAAAGCGACAGACCACATTCTTCCAAAGAAATTGTTTCACCCACCAAGCGGTAATGGAAGCCACTGCTTCAACTTCGACCCACTTTGTGAAATAATCAATGGCAGCCACGATATACTTAACCTGCCTCGCAGCTGGGGGAAAAGGTCCCAGGATATCAATACCCCATTGAGCAAAGGGGCAGGGTGTAGCCAAATGAGCTAGGGTGACCACCGGCACATGAACCAAGTTGGAGGTTCATTGGCACCTGTCGTAGGTCTTGACCAGTTGCTCTGAGTCCCTTACCATCATCGACCAATAGTACCCCTGCCGAAGAGCCTTTTGGCTGAGGGTTCGAGCTCCGACATAACTTCCACATATGCCTTCATGAATTTCCCTCAATATGTAGTCTGCTTTACGGGGCCTGATGCACTTGAGCAGTGGCTGCGAGAATGATCTCCGATAAAGCTCCCCATTAACCAATACGAAGCTTCAGGCCTTCCTTCTAACTTCTCGAGCTTCCAAATCATCCTAGGGGAGCTTCTCCTCTCTTAAGTATAACAACAGAGGATCCATCCAGCTAGGCTCATCATCTACACATAGTTGATCCTTGACTTCTTCAATACTCTTATGTGGCAGAGACTCGATTCGAATTTCTAGAGAGCTCGTTGGAAAAGAGGAAGAGGCAATTCAAGACAATAGATCCACCTCGGTATTCATGGCGCGATGGACATACTCCACCTTTACATATTGGAACCGTGCGATTAAGTCTCTGGCCAAGGCCAGATACCTGGCTATGTGGGTCTCGCGACCCTCATATTCCTCATTTACTTGCTGCACCACCAAGTTAGAGTCCGAACTCACCTTGACTTGACGAGCTCCCAACTGTTCGGCTAATCTCAAACCTGCCAACAGGGCCTCATATTCCGCCTCATTGATAGATGCTTGGAACTCAAAATGCAAAGCATAAGGCCATGCCTGCCCATCGAGACTTTTAATCATCAAGCCTGCTCCACCGCCTCCCGAGGTTGAGCTCCCATCTACGACCAATATCTAGGGCTTGTGATCCTCCTCCGAAGCTTCTAAGGACCCTATCCCTTCTGCAATGAAATCTGCCAACACTTGAGCCTTGATAGCCGGCTGGGGCTTATACTCAATATCAAAAGCTGTAAGCTCCATTGCCCATTTTAACATCCTTTCTGAGAGCTCAGGCTTGTTAAGAACCTGCCTCAAAAGTTGGTTAGTAAGCACAACAATTGTATGAGCTTGAAAATAGGGTCGAAGCTTTCTTGCTGATACTATCAAGGCAAAAGCTAACTTCTCCATGGGAGGGTACCGAACCTCCGCCCCTGTCAACCGCTTACTAGCATAGTAAACAAGCCTCCGCCTTTTATCTTCTTCACAAACCAGCACCAAACTCACGACCTCCTCCGCTATCGCCAAATAGATGTACAACGGTTCTCCTGGCTGCAGCTTCGTGAGAATCGGAGGTGTGGCTAGGTGCTCCTTCAGTTTGTCAAAAGCTTCTTGACATTCGGCATCCCATACGAAATTCTTTGCTTTTGACAGGACCTTATAGAAGGGAAGGCCCTTTTCTGCCAGGCCAGAGAGGAATCTCCCCAAGGCTGTCATTCTCTCCGTAAGGTTTTGTACTTCCTTGACATTCCTTGGGGCCGGCATGTCCATAATGGCTTTAACCTTTTCTCAGTTTACTTCAATCCCTCGGTGGTGCACTATATAACCCAAGAACTTCCCTATAGAGACGCCAAAAGCACATTTGAGAGGATTAAGTTTTACATGAAACTTACGAAGGGTTTTAAAGCACTCCTCCAAATCTTTTGGATGATGCTCCACAGCAAGAATTTTCACCGGCATATCATCTACATAGGCTTCCATATTCCGCCCCATCTGGTGTTAAAAAAGCTTATTCACCAAGCGCTGGTAAGTGGCTCCTGCATTCTTCAAATCGAAGGACATCACTGTGTAACAGTAGGTTGCCTTATTGGTGATGAATGTCGTTTTTTCTTGATTCTCCAAGTGCAATGGAATCTGGTGATACCCCTGAAAGGCATCCAAAAAACTCATAAGTAAACATCTGGCAGTTCCATCAATTAAGGCATCAATTCGCGAGAGAGGATAGCTATCCTTCGGGCAGGCTTTGTTAAGATCAGTAAAATCAATGCACAGTCTCCACTTGCTCTCTCCTTTAGACACTAACACGACATTTGCCAACCATTCTAGATAATCGACTTCCCGGATATATTGTGCCTTCTCTAACTTTGCAACTTCAGCTTCAATTGCCCGAACTCTGTCAGGGGCGAAGCTTCGCTTCTTTTGCTTAACAAGCCGAAAGTTCGGTCGTATTCCTAACTTGTGCGTCATAACTTCCGAATCCACTCCAGGCATGTCCTGAGCATTCCATGCAAAAATGTCCGCATACTGTCGAAGGAGTGTCAATATTCGACTTCTCAATGGTTCTTTTAAGTTCGCACTCATTTTTATGCAACAATCTGGGCAATCTTCCTTCAGAGGTATCTCCTCTAATATGTCCACCGGCTCTACCATTTTTGAATCCTCTTACCCTTCCAACAAGAAGCTGACCTCCTTCGGGGGACACTGTAACAACCCGCTCCCACTTACGAGCGCTACCGATAAATAATCGACCGGATTACTCACCCGACAAACCATCACTAAAGGGTTGGACTATGTTTCAACAAGAAATGCCCTAGGTGGGAACTAGGCTTCGTCTTTCCCTTCGCTCCACTCAGGAATCGGTCCCAAATTAAACAAGAAAACTCAGCGGACCGAGACCCGAAACCCAAGTGAGCTTCACCTCTCTTCAGCTTGCCTCAAAGCAAGCCAGAGGTGACCCAGGCACAAAGCTAGCATAACAAACACTTCGTTGAGTATTAGGGATTTATGAGAACTTACCTCGCTGATCTTTACTTTGTCCGAAACTCATCTTGGCCAACTAAGCCATATACAATGAACAATCTCACAATGATGATTACAACAATTAAATACATTTAACATTCAACAACACATACATTTACTCCCAAGGGTATACATACATAACACCACACGGCTACGAACAATAGATAGTAAAATACAAAACTCAAGCAACATAGCTAGTTGCCACAACAGTCTCCCGGCACCATCCCTGCTCGCATCTGGACTTGCATCATCTACACATGAGGTAAAATCTCATGAGTCATAAAGACTCAGTAAGGGTGTAATGCATGTAAATATGAATATAATCATGTTTATGTATGCCAAATGCATGCAAATGAGGCTAGGCCCACTTATCCTCACAACCCACTAAGGTTTGAGGCATCAACCTATTAGCCCCTACCACATTAGTCCTCCATATGGCCATAGGTCTACTAGGTCTTGCATCACACAAGATATAACCACTACATGCCAATGTAACATAAAAATATTATCAAACATATTTACTAACTTGCAAGGCCACCTCCACATGGGGCCATCCCTTACCTGGCTCGAAGTCTCATCTCTGCCTCGATGAGAATACTAAGGGTTCAATCCAACCAATACTACACAATTCATTATCTCACATAATGAAAATAACTAGAAAATAATTAAATTAATTTACCTCAACAATTTGGAGGAGAAACCGATCAGACGCCCACACCGGCGTTGGCTCCCGAGCTACCACTTGCGCCCAAAACCCCATTTTCGAGCTTCTGACACGCTCCTCAATCCCCAAAATAATTTCTAGAATTTTCTGGAATTTCTTTCTATTTTTTCCCATTTTCCATATTTTTCTATTTTTTTATTTATTTTCTTTTCTTTTATTTTTCTTTTTCCTTTATTTTTTTTCCTCCTTTCTTCTCCAGCTTCCTGCGCGTTGCTCATCTTCTTCTTCTTCATCGCGGCTGCCACCTCCGTCGCTGGCCTCTCCGGCCGCCACCCGCGGCCTCTGACACCTCCGCCAGCCACCCTCAGCCGCGAGATGCCTCAAGCGCGAGCCACCACGGCCCCCTGTGTGCTGTTGCAGCTTCGATGCTGCTGTTGGTGCGTCGGCCATGGCTACTGCTTCAAGCAACCACCGCTGCCAGCCACTGAGGTCGCTTAAAGCCGCCTTCAACCAGCGTCGGCCCAAGGTCCAGTGGGGCCCTAGGAAATAATAATTTTTTTTTTTTTGGGAGAGGCTGGGGTGTTGTATTTTTTAGAGGCCCCCAATTTTTTTTTTTGGGGGGGGGGCCCAATTTTTTTTTGGAAGAGGTGGGAAGGGCTGGTTAATTGTCTCAACTGGTTGAGGGGGGGTTTGGGGGCCCTAGGGATAGGCCTCAGTGGCCTATGCCTTGGGCCAGCCCTGCCTTCAACCGGCCACTGCTGCTCGTCTCCACCGCGCGCTTGCTACCTCACTTGCTCGCTTCAGGTCGCGGCTGCTTCAGCTGCGTCGGCCATGGCTGCTGACACCTCGGGCTCTCTCTCTCTCTCTCTCCACTCTTGCTCTCTCTCTCTTTCTCTCGAGCCCTCATCTCAATCTCGCGAAAACTCACTCTCCTCTGCTTCCCGAGCTTTCTCTCTCGGCTCTGTTCTCTTATTTCAAAATATCAGAGGGAGACTCAGGAAGCTTCTTGAAGCTTCCTCACGCCACAGCCATATATACATATATGCATATATATTAAATTACATATTAACCCCTATTTTCTCATAATCTCACTAAGAATCTCTTTAATTCCACTTAGGAATTTTAATAATGTCATTTGGGCCCTCCAAGATCTAAATAAATTACCCTCAAGCCACTTAGATTCTTGAATTTCTCAAAAATTAATTACCGGCACTTACTCGGGAATATCAATTTAGTCCCTACGCCTGCGTGGGACCTCTATTCGACCCGAAAATGCTTCAGGGTTGCCTTACTCGTAAAACTGGACCACCCCTAGGGTCCCCTCAGCTTCCCGGAAGTCCCCAACGACCATTTAGTATTGGCACCCTCTCGGGCTTATACGAAATTTATTCCGAATATTATTCTCGATTGATCTGCTTCTAGCGTCATAAACCTCGCCTCGAGACGCTCATCAATCTCTTGCCCTCTTTTCTGGACATCCAAGTCCCAGGGCACTCCCTACCGTCAATTCGACAATTTTATTAATTAATTACTCGAAATTAACTCGTGGGCTTCCCGGACCACCCAAAATCCTGACAAAATAATCAAAAATTATTTATTTTCAATACCATGTAATAATG
This sequence comes from Diospyros kaki, assembly GCA_036245055.1. Classification (NCBI taxonomy): domain Eukaryota; kingdom Viridiplantae; phylum Streptophyta; class Magnoliopsida; order Ericales; family Ebenaceae; genus Diospyros; species Diospyros kaki. The sequence continues at coordinate 43,045,261 of BSEG01000016.1, forward strand.
GGTATTATAGACACTCCTTCTTCTTTTCTCGAGGGTCTCTTCAAGGTGTTTCTTCTTCTCGTAACGCCACTTCTTTTGCCCCCACATGCTTTGCCATACCTATGGAGGCCATATAACATTCGCGGGCTAAGCGTATATCTCCTCGTACCTCGCCTATCCCATTGATCGTAGGAAACTTCATCATCATATGATACGTGCTTGGTATAGCCCGAAAGGCGTTGAGACCCGATCTTTCGAGGATCATATTATAGGTTGCAGGCACATCTACTACCAGGATGTCCAGCATGACTTGGGAGGTTCGCGAGCCTTTCCCCACAACTAACAGAAGTTGGATGATCCCATCTAAATATAGAGCCTCCCCGTCAAATCCCACCAAAGGGACCCTTGCAGGCTTTAGCTATCCCATTTGGTACCCCATACTGAGGAAGGCTTGACGATACAAGATTTTCGAAGAACTTCCTGGATCCACAAGGATTCGTCAGAGCTCCCATTTTCCAAGCTTGGCCGTTATTACCAGCGGATCATTTTGATTCGGGTAGCTGGGAAGGTCATTGTCCGAAAAATAGATCGGCTCCACATACCTCGACCTTTTTAGCCCCCCGGCTCGACTATTGGCATCCTCTTCTCCCTTCGCCACTGGAACTTCCCCTGCGGCAAGCGTATGAAATATGGGAGGTAGAGGATGATCACATTCCTCCTGTCGCGGTCTTTCCCTTGGAGGCGAATGCTGAGTATGATCTCGATCATCTGCTCGGTCTCTCTTAGGGGGACTCCACGTCCTCGACCGTCGATCTTTTCTTCTTCAGGAATCACCTTCCTTACCCACATAACTCCTCAGGAAACCTTGGTTGATTAGCTCTTGGATCTCCTATTTTAACTGGTGACATTCTTTCGTATCATGGCCATGATCCCGATGAAAATGACAATATTTATTCCGATTCCTTTTATCAGACGGTGCTTTCATCGGCCAAGGCTTCTTCAGATAGTCCTTTCCTTCGATAGTGGCAAGGATCTCCCCTCTTGGGGCATTTAGAGGGGTAAACCCACTCGAGTCCCACCGAGGACGATGTTTTTCCCTCCGGTCTTCGTTCTTCCTTTCTTTAGGGTGTTTCTTTTTCTCCTTCTTTTCTACATGCTCTGCCATCTTCGCTTGCATGACCTCTTCAACATTTATGTACTTCGTAGCACAGCCTAAGATGTCCGTTAATGTGATCGGGGGCGTTTTGGCTAGCGACTGGGCAAAAGGACCGGGTCTTAAGGCATTCTGGAATGCTACCATAGCTACATTGTGGTCGAAGTTCTCAATGCTCAAAACTTCCATATTAAAGCGCGAAATGAAGTCTTTCAAAGGTTCTCCCTAGTTCTGCTTTAGACTAACGAGAGTCATAGTAGACCTTCGATGCCTCCGGAGCGGTGCGAAGTGTGCAAAAAAACTACCCCGAAGCTGCGCAAAATTTGCTATGGAGTGATGAGCTGGGTTTGAATACCAAGCACGCGCGTGCCCTTCCAAGGTTACCAAGAAAACCCTACACCACATTGCATCCAAAGCATCCTGCACCATCATATGAGAGGTGAAAAGGTCCAGATGATCCATTGGGTCTGTGATCCCAGCATAAGGCTTAATAGCCAGAATGCGAATACGCTCTGGGGGTATGGCAGCCATGATCTCCAGATTGGGGGGCTGATTCACCATTGTCCCCTGAGTCTCACCTAACTTTGGCCTCAAGGCCGCAATCTCTTCCTCCAACTGACGCAATCTCATGTCCTGTCGCTGGTGCACATACGACATGTCAGAAGATTTGGCCGTCTCGTCGTGCCCGTCATCTTGTCCGGGCCCCCGAGGATCCGTCTCTCACAGATAGGACTCTTCTCTCCTTGGGGTTCCTTGCCTCTCATCTGCCCGAGAGTACTGAGCTTGCTGGTGCTGGCGATCCAAGAAGCCAGTGAGGAACTCCGTCAATCGCTGGACCTGATTCTCCAAAAGTGATATCTGATCCGACGGGGGAGGGAGACCTTTTGGACTATGGTCTCTCCCCGGCGGACTCCTTAGAGGGTTTTACTGGCTCGGTTCTGGGGCGGGGTTAGCCCTAGCAGCTCGAGACTATTGCCTCCTTGTTGCCATTGAAACCAAAAGGATTTGCTAAAATCGTCACTGTAAGTTATGCTACGGAGACAAAAGAAAATGTCTGGGCCCCACGATGGTCGCCAATTGATGATGTGATGGCCGATCACCCTCCTCTTCCTCTACCAGAGCACCTGCAATGGAGACAGGGACTTGCTCCCCCGGTTTATCTCTGACGATCAAGTTAGAACCCCGGACTAAGAATCTCAGAATTATTCCTCATGCTCAAGAAATCGAAAAAATGGAATCCCTTACCTCTTATTGCCCCTTTTCTTTTATCCTCATGCTAAGATAAGGATCTTGGATAGAAATCTTCGGGATCTCTATCCCCCTCTTCTCAGAATCTTACTAATAAGGATTCCATAATCGCAACCGCCTTCAAAGAGATTAGGATAACCTCTATCTCCATGATCTTCGGCGGGATGGTTGATCTCCGAGAGCTCAAAAACTTCCTTGCCCATCATCAGGCCAATTGTCGTGGAAATATATATCTGCCATGTGTCCCCCCTGGACTCAAGTGAGATAACATAGACGAGGTACCTCTGTAGCAGACACGAGGCGCTACTGTCAATGGTTGCATGCTTAGGGCATTAGAGTAATTATGGATCCGTCGGTATTCCCTTCATCAGAATTGTTGTAAGAAAAGAAAACATGATATATATATATACACACACATTGAATCATGGTTAATGAGAAGGCATGATTTGTGTGTCATCTATGTTTTTGAGATTGGCAAGTGTCCATATGTGACATGATAGGCATGATGTTGAGGGAAAGTCTGATCATATCCAGTTTTCATTATTTTTAGACACTTATCGAGTCTTATGGCTCACTTAAAAAAAAATGAGTTTTGAGGAAATGTAATGAATTATAATTTCTTGGAAGATGATATTGTCAAGCGTAAAAGGCATGGATTCAAGTGAGGTAGTTGTCGAGATTGTTATTTTTCTTGGCTCTGAATTGTTCATGCCTTCATATATTATCCTATTGATATCTCTCTTTACTATATATACTTGCTGAGCCTTGTGACTCACATTTTCTTCCGTGTCATTCCAGGTAAATAGAAGATAGATATTTGGGGCGATTTCTAGTTAGATGTGTACAGAGATATCTCATCCTCAAAGATCCATGGTGTAGTTTTAAGGGTATGAGTTAAGGGCCTCATGATGTATCTAAAGTTAGTGCCCTTATATATTTTAAAATGTATGGGTTGTAAACCCGAACTTATATGTAAGGGATGATGTGTAGTATTTTCTTTATGGCTCATATTGTTAGTGAGCAAATATAGAAATGAAAAGAAATTTCTTTGTGAATTTTGAGTGGTATTTGTATCTATATCTGTATCCATTTTGAGCGGACTTTCTCTCAGACTTCCTATGCTGGCAGATAATCTGAGAGCTGGCCTTGACACGTATCGTATTTGTTTTCCTTTTTTGTTTCAGTGTAACCTAGAGTATATGTGAGCATTCGATTGATTTGAAAATTTTAACATCGAATGATTTGAAATTGTATAAAAAATCGAATCAAATTGATTGAACAAACAAAAAAACCAAACAAATTATATATCAAAAAAACTAAACAAGCACGAAAAAAATTAAACAGGTTGAAAAAACTAAAAAAAAATAACAAAAAACTTGAAAATGTAAAAAAAAATGAAAAAACAAAAAAAAAACAAATTGAATAAACCTAAAAAAACCTCAAAAACCTAAAACAATCGAACAAATAAAAAAACCCAAAAAATAAAAAAAATTAAAACTTTTGATCATTTCAATTATTTTCAATTTTTGTATTTCAAAGTTCGAATAGAACAAAAAACAATTGAAATTGTCAATTTTGATAATCTAACTGAATCAATTATTAACTAAAACCAAACTGAGCTAGTCATTTCAATCTAGGGAAATTTGCAAAAATAGGACTGCCGGTAAAGAACTTTGCAAAAATAGGACTCTTAATTTTTTTTTTTGCAAAATTAGGACTTTTGAGAGTTAAATGGACTAAAATACCCCTTATTTAAATTGGCCTATGTTCCCTTCGTCTTCTTCCTCTTGCGTGCACATCCTCAATCGCCCCGCCGATCAGAACATCTCTCTCGCTCGTCTTCTTCATCATTTCTCTCCCTGGTCCTATGTTCTAAGCATCTAGGGTTACTACTTCTTTGTCGGTCTTCTCTATATATATATATATCATTTTTTTTCTTTTACTACTCTCTGTAATCTGAATATATATGTATATATTGTTCATGTTCAACAATTAGATTCAAGAGATGTGGGTCTCTTTCCTTCTCTCTAATTGCGGTCGTGACTGATATTTCACTACGACTATTTTAGTTTCTTGTCGTGGTCATGACAGATATCTTTAATGGATAAGTGTTAAAGATATATGTTAAGGATATCCGTAACAGATATTTGTTAAAATTAAAGATATCTGTTAAAGATATCTTTAAACCGATATCTTTAACAGAACCAATATCTTTAAACCGATATCTTTAACAAAATCGATATCTTTAACATAACCGATATCTTTAACAGAACCGATATCTTTAAACCAATATCTTTAACAGAACCGATATCTTTAAACCAATATCTTTAACAGATATCTTTAACTTTAACAAATATCTGTTACGGATATCCTTAACATATATCTTTAACACTTCTATTAAAGATATCTGTCATGACCACGACAAAAAACTAAAATAGTCATAGTGAAATATCAATTACGACCGCTATCAGAGAGAAGGAAAGAGACCCACATCTCTTGAATCTAATTGTTGAACATGAACAATATATACATATATATTCAGATTACAGAGAGTAGTAAAAGAAAAAAAATGATAGATATATATATATAGAAGACCGACAAAGAAGTAGTAACCCTAGATGCTTAGAACATAGGACTAGGGAGAGAAATGATGAAGAAGACGAGCAAGAGAGATGTTCTGATCGACGGGGCGATTGAGGATGTGCACGCAAAAGGAAGAAGACGAAGGGAACATAAGCCAATTTAAATCAGGGGTATTTTAGTCCATTTAACTCTCAAAAGTCATAGTTTTGTAAAAAAAAATTAAGAGTCCTATTTTTGCAAAGTTCTTTACCAACAGTCCTATTTTTGCAAATTTCCCTTCAATCTATTCAATTAGGTTATTTATATTAAATCAAACTTTCGTATACCCTTACCCACTATCATTTTATGGTCTAAATGTATAGAAAAACATGTCGCGCAAATAGTGTCCAATAAACAACATATTCATTGAAGGTCAACTGCTCGATTAATATTATCGATAGTTTATGTTGAACAAATACAACGTGCAAGCTTTGAGATTAAGTGGATTATCTATTAATTCCTATGTCACTTGTCAATTTATGAAGTTGCATGGTTTTGGGGTGAATAAGCACTTATTAGCCTTCCAATAAACATATAAAAGTGATATTAGAAGATCGAGAAAATAGTTGGAAATTGTTAAATTTTTTGCAGAATTCCTTGTTTCAGCTCAATGACTTATTATTTCTTGTTCTTCTTATCCTCTTTCTCTCAATTTACTCAAGGAGTTGAGCTAAGTTTGAAACCAAAGAGAGCAACAAGCCAACATATTCATTGTGGTTCCAAGTTAGCATAAAATAAAGCAATAAGGAGTTTTGAAAATTTGCTTGGTATGGACCAACTAAACCCTTCATGCCCGAGGAGAAAAGAAATTAGCTTGTGAAGGTTCTTCTTCAATATTTAAATATTTAAAGAGGTATTTTATTGAATTGTTCACTTTTACGTTTAATGAATATTGCACATTGATTAAATACCAAACTTCATATAGTTTTGTGTTTAATTCCACTGCATACATGAGATGCAAAAGTCTTTAAAAGCCCACACAGCCATATGAAATCCCAAACAGAGTTAATTTTAAAAATATAGAGTGATGAATGTAATTTAAACAAATCTCAATAATCGTATGAGAATTTCACAAAAATATATATGCAGCAACTCATAAAATCTTGTCTTATTAATCAAAATTCATAAGAATATATTTTAATCAATTTATTTATATGAATAATACTATTGCTTATTTTTTTGTACAATCAAAAATTAGAATGACTTGACCATTACAATATATTTTTTAAAATTATAAAACACTTTAAATCCCACCGTTAATTTTTGTATGTTGTTTTCAAATCTAAAATTAATTTTTAATTTTATCAATTGGGGTATTCAATTTTTAGTTCAATTTCAATTATAGGCTAAATTTGATACAGTTAAATTCCACTGTTATCTAAATGATGCGGAAAATAATGTGACATTTTTAGAATGACATCACTGCCATGTTACCCCACCATTCCTCTTTTTCTTTGTCTTTCATTTATTGAGCATCAAAACGTCATTGCGAGAAATGCAATATATTTTACTTTAAACCCCATGGCATCGTCACCACTATATTTTATTTGTTCTTTTCCATATTTTTTCTCATTTTTTGGGCATGGACACATGGGACCGACTCAAAGGGTTAGAGGCCCTAGGCCATTATTAATTTAGGGGCTCTCAATCCTTTAATAAAAAATAAAAAATAAAAAAATATTAATTTTATTTTAATAATAAAATTAAAATAATTATTTATTAAGATCAAGGGATTGGGGCTCTAGGCATATGCCTCACCAGCCTACCTCCTGAGTCGACTTTCTCGACGCGCCATTTTCAAAAACACAATACGTTATAGGTAAAAACTTCTAAAACCTTCTCCATCAATAGGGTTCTAAAATTGTCTGACTATAGTAGGGTTCAAACCAATCGATCCACCTTTTGTATAAATTCCACCAAATTGATTCCACCAATAAATTAAAGCTCATGTTAGCCACTAGTAGTATTTCTCCACCTATCTCCTCCTCACTAGTGCATAATAATCAAATTTATATTGTCAACGTTATCTACTATTAATTTTCTTTTTTGTCATATTTTTTCTTATTCGACCAACCACCAATTGGGTTGTTAGCCTAACTTTTTATCGAATAGTTTTACCCAATTAAAATGAACCAAGAAAAAAAGGAAAACAAATTCCATATATAATAAGAGAAGAAAAAAAATTCATCAATAACCAAACAAACATCTAAGTATTTATTTTTTTCTTAATTTTGAAATTAAAAGGCAAACCCTTCTTACAAAACAATCATTAAGAAAAATATTTTCCTCTTTTTTGGAACCTATTTAAATTTTAAAGCAAAATTTATTAGTTTAATAGGATTGTATTATATTAATTAGCAATCATTATAATAATTATTCTTTTATAAAAGTTAGTAATTAATTACATTTATTAATAACTTATTAAAATCTATATTCCATGCATTAATCAAGGGTTAAAAATAAAAAAGAAATGAACGCTAACTATCATATACTATAATTTTAGACAAAATATGTTTATTACATATTATTTTTAATATTTAAATATTTTTAATAATTGGTAATAAATACTTAAAAAGCAACTGTATTATCACAAATCAACGAGATTTAGACACTAAATATCCCTATATATTACTAAATTTATTAAAAATTGAATATTAACATCAACAACAAATATATGATTAAAATAGTATTTTTTTTATTAATATGAATTGATAAAAAAATAAAATAAAATAAATATTTTATTTTCTAAATCCATGTTCAAAAATAGATTTAAAAAGAGTTAAAAAGTAGAAATAATTATTGGTGTAATTCCACTTAGATAATTAAAAATAGCCCAAACATAAAATAATAAAATATAAAATAAAAGAATAGACCAACGAAAGGAAGATCGAAGAAGAAGAAGAATGAAGGAATATCGTAGGAAGATTGATGAAGCTAAATGGATCAACGGAAGATCAAAGAAATACCAGTGGATGGATGAATAGGAAGCCAAGGGAAATGACCAACAGTCGTTGAACGGTGAAACGAAAGGCAAAGGGAGACCAACGGTGGTTGGATGGTTTAATGGCAAGGAAGTAGATGAAATGTGAGAAAGATCGGTGGTCAAATAGACAATGAGAGGAAGAAGATGAACAACAATAGTTAAGGAAGATGATGAACAGTGAAAAAATAATTGGGTGAGTACTTTTATTCAAAGGCATATAGATATTTTAGGGTTATATGTAAAATATTAAATAAATTTATTTTGAGGGGGCCAAATAAATTTATCTAAAAAAAGTTAGATAAGAGATCATGTAAAAATTTTTTCAGAGAAAATCAGATAAGTTTAATAAACACATTAAAAATGATAAATATTCGAAATGTTAAAAATTATAAATATTGGGCGTCAAAACATCATTGTGAGAAATGCAATAGATTTTACCCTAAATCTCACAGCGTCATCACCACTATCTTTTCTTTTTTGTTTCCCATATTTTCTCTCATTTTTTGGGCATCTATAACAGTCCACCTTATCAGAGCGTGTTATGCCTTAGGAAATTAGGTCTATTTTTTTTTTTTAAATCCAAAATTCCCTAAGACTTTATCTAGTGCTAGACGAGATGTTTACACTAGAAATTAAATACAAAACGGAAGCTGAATCGAACCTGCTCATTGTAATATATATATTAATAACTGGACATAGCAATTATTACAAAGTTACTACATAAACTTCTGAAAATAAAACAAATGTACATAATTCTTAAACTATTTATATTACAGCATAACATGGCACATTTCCTTGTTTCCTGACATCTCGCGTCACTACACATCTCCAACCTCGGTATCATCACTACAAGTCCCGACTGGAACGTTGAATGTTCCAGGGGCGAACCCAAGTTAGATGATGAATCATCTAAGTAAGAGTACATAATGCTATGTCATGTGTGTATGCAATGTCTTTCATCGTAGGTGTCAACTGCACCCCTCATGCTACCTACCATTTTAGCGGCCACCTCTTTCAAAGCCAAGGTGTATAGGTGCACCTTTAGTAAGGCAGCGGTGTCAGTTCGTATTCCATACGGCCTCATATGCGTGTGATCAATGATATCAACGTGTATTCATGCATTTCATAGTCATGTATGCATTCTACGTGATGGATACATATCAGAGCATGTCAATATGATGAAAATATTTCCGAGGAAGTACCACTTACCTTCTCAAGCTTATCAGGCCACCTCGATATTCGTGTCTTGCCTCGATTTATGTGCCAACCTCAAAATTTGCACGACTCTGTTCAACTTCAGCCTCAAAGTATCATAATCACCATAATTATTTAAATAAACATTAAAACCTATTTTTCTATAATTTCTGGCGTTTTCTATAATTTTCTCTCTATTTCTTCTTATTTTTCCTCAATAAATCCAGATTAAATATTTCTAAAATATTTTCTCAAATATTTCACTAAGAAAATTCATAAAATAATATTCTTGTATTTCTAAAATTTTCTAGGAAATTTTACTCACCTTTACTCAGCATCTCTGATTTCCTCGATATGCGTGCCCTATCCTTGAAACGCGTGCCCGGGCCATTTTTCTCGCCAAAATCTCCGGGATATTACTAAAATATAATTTCCTATTTTTCAATATTTTTCTAGAATTTTCCCATCATTTTCCTATTTTCTTTTCTTTTTCTTTTTCTTTTTCTTTTTTTCTTCTCTTCTTCTTCTTCTCTCCCCTGCTTCCCGCCTGCGCGACCTGCAACTCCCTCTTTCTTTTTTCTCTCTCTTTCTTTCTTCTTCCTTCTCCTCTTCTTCTTCTTCTTCTTCTTCTTCTTCTTTCTTCTCTTCTCTTCTTCTTCCTCTTCTTTCTTCTTCTTCTTTTTCTTCCTTTCTTTTCTTTCCTCCATGACCGAACCAGCGCTGCCCGCGGCCGCCGCTACTGCCAGCGCCTCCGCCGCATCAGCTCGCCATTACCGCAAACCAACCGCTCACTGTCGTTGCCAGTAGCAGCCTCTCCTACTCGCGTCGGCCTGCTGGAGCTCGCGGCCATGGCTGCCATGGCCGCGGCTTAGCTACTTCCGACCGCTTCTCGAGCTTCTGCGGCCTCTGTCGACCGTCATGCCACCATCAGCGAGCTGCACCTTACCGTGAACCACTGCGACCCACTCCCCTGCCCCATTCGGACTTGCGGCCATGGCCACTTGCTGCCACCGATTGCCTCTCCCTCTTGCAATCTCATTCTCTCTTTCTTTCTCTCGACTTTCTTCTTCATGCTTCTCCATCATCCAACACCCCCTGCCTATTTATAGGCAACGACTGAACGTGCATATATAAATGTATATACATCACATTAATTGCTCTGTTAGCTTAAATCTTGCTGCATATCTCCCTTAAATCCTACTGCCATTCTCTTCCTCAATTCTTGTTGCCAAAATCTCTCCATTTTGCAGCCGAAATCTCGACCATTAAAGCTTCACAGAAGCTGGCCATCCATTCACGCCCACTGGCCATTCATGCCCACACGCGCACATGCATATATATATAAAATATTTATTACATTTTAATTTAAGAAAATTACATGTTTAATTTCAAATTTCATCCCTATTACACTTGTGCAATTCTTTAATTGCAACCATGCCCTTAAATCTTAAATTAATTTGTATTACAATACCGAAAATCCACAATTAATAACTTTAAAGTTACTTGATTTTGATGATTTTGCCCCAGTGTCGACACTGGGCCATCGTTTCATCCCATAACCATTGAAGGGTTGCTCGTTACGCAAAACCGGAGCCCCCCTAGGGTTCCGTTGATTTTTCGGGAGCCTTCTACAATGATTCAGTTTTACAACCTAAATGATAGTTGTATTTTAGCTGTACCGAAAACTGTTCCGAATTCGATTTCTTTCGATACCATAAATCCTATCTCGATACGCTCGTCGAGACCATATAATTTTCCTTAGACAATTTCACTCTGAGGCATTCCCTGCTGTTGTGGCCAAGTTACAACAATAATATTTATTTATCTAGGGATCAACTTGAGCGAAAGTATCCATCAATGTCAATGGTCAGGGGTGTCATTCATGAGGCTTCAACGGATTCAGATTGGGCAGTAGTTGAAATTCTATAAGGCCTGGACCTGAAATAGTCTTCAGAATCTTCTTTGTCAAGTACTCGAAGGGATCTTCGTGTGACAAGCGACGTGGGACCCAGTGAGGCCTTCAATAGATTGGTCTTCCAAAGCTAAGATAAAGTCGTCCAGAATTTAGCCTGCGGGCAGAACAACAATTAGAAGGCCACGCGGGGTAATTCCCCGCGCGGGCCCTCCGACGGCCAAGTCAGACAATATTCTGAGAAATATGTCTGATGCATGTCACAAATATTATGCATGACATTACGGATATGTGTATAAATGTTCATGTTTATGCTGATGAATAGTTGCGGGTGAATAATTGTTCTTTCATGAATAGTACTGTTCAAATAACCGATTGGTTACTGATTATAACCGTCTGGCAGCTGATTATAACCGACTGGCTGATTAAAATTGTATGCCTCTTCCTTGGGGTTGAATAGCTAAAGAAACGATTGGCATCGGGTTAAAACCGACTGCCTCCTGATTAAAATCGTTTGCCTCTTCCTTGGAGTTGAACAACTGAAGAAATGATTGGCATCGGGTTAAAATCAGGTGCCCAAAAGTAACGGGTGCCCAAAGTAACAGGTGCCCAAAGTAACAGGTGCCCAAAAGTAACGGGAGTCCAAAAGTAACGGGAGCCCAAAGTAACGGGAGCCCAAAAGTAACGGGAGCCCAAAAGTAACGGGAGCCTAAAGTAACAGGAGCCCAAAAGTAATGGGAGCCCAAAAGTAATGGGAGCCCAAAGTAACAGGAGCCCAAAAGTAACGGGAGCCCAAAGTAACGGGAGCTTAAAGTAACAGGAGCCCAAAAGTAATGGGAGCCCAAAAGTAACGGGAGTCCAAAAGTAACGGGAGCCCAAAGTAACGGGAGCCCAAAAGTAACGGGAGCCTAAAAGTAACGGGAGCCCAAAGTAACGAGAGCCCAAAAGTAAGGGGAGCCCAAAGTAACGGGTGCCCAAAGAACCGAGTGCCCAAGAACCGAGTGCCTCCAAAGAACCGAGTGCCTCCAAAGAACCGAATGCCCAAAATAACCGAGTGCCCAAGAACCGACTGCCCCAAGAACCGAGTGCCTCCAAAGAACCGACTGCCCAAGAACCGACTACCTAAGAACCGAGTGCCTCCAAAGAACCGAATGCCCTTAAAATGCTTGAGAGAAAAATAGACTCCTTCTCTCTCCACTAATGAATCCCCCCTCAATGAAGAGGCAAGCCTCCTATTTATAGAGGAGGGAGTTAGGGACACGTGGCAATCATCCTGGGCTTCCCGGGGGGACGTGTGGCAACCATCTGGAGCTTCCTGAATGACATATTCTGGGTACATTTCGCTCGGGATTTGAGATAACACGAGGCTAAGAACCGAATTGGACTCACTCAGTTCAAAGGAACTGAGACTCACTCAGTTTTCACCACCAAAATCGGGTGGGTCTCGTCTTCACTTGCTTCTCCAAATTTTGCTTTTAATTTTTCCTTTTCCTCTAGCATTTAATCCGCATTTACTTGTCAATATTTGTTGGGCATATCAATTGCTCCCTACTCTTTTGTTCGAAAGTTTCGAGCGGAAGAGTATATTGTCCTACCGCCTGCCTTCAAATATCAAGATCATTTAAACTTTGATCTTTTCGTGTTTCGGACCTTCATAGGCGCCAGTTGCAAAACACTTATGATACCAGAGCTTCTTCCTTAACAATATAAATCTATATGTTCAATACTTTCTCGCCTTGGCACATTGACTTGGCTCCTCCTTGCGTTCTTGGCTCCCGAAGGGGTGAGAGTTTTTCTTTTTCAAACCATAATGATGCGTCTGTGGTATATTTTGTTTTCGTGGTTTGGCTTTACTCTACGTCCGCAGTATATTTTGTTTTCGCGGTTCAGCATGACCCTACGTCCGCGATATATTTTGTTTTCGCGGTTCGGCATGACCTTATATCCGCATTATATTTTGTTTTCGCGGTTCGGCGTTACCCTATGTCCGCGATATATTTTATTCTAGCGGTTCGACGTAAACCTACGTCCACATTATATTTTGTTTTCGCGGTTCGGCGTTACCCTATGTCCGTGATATATTTTATTCTAGCGGTTCGACGTAAACCTACGTCCGCATTATATTTTGTTTTCGCGGTTCAGCATGAACCTACGTCCGCATTATATTTTATTCTAGTGGTTCAGCGTAAACCTACGTCCGCATTACATTTTGTTTTTGCGGTTCGGTGTAACCCTACGTCCACGTTACATTTTGTTTTCGCGATTCAGCACGAGCCTACGTCCGCATTACATTTTGTTTTCGCGGTTCGGTGTAACCCTACGTCCGCGTTATATTTTGTTTTCGCGGTTCAACATGAGCCTACGTCCGCATTACATTTTGTTTCCGCGGTTCGGTGTAACCCTACGTCCGCGTTACATTTTGTTTTCGCGGTTCAGCACGAGCCTACGTCCGCATTACATTTTGTTTTCGCGGTTCAGCACGAGCCTACGTCCGCATTACATTTTGTTTTCGCGGTTCAGCATGAGCCTACGTCCGCGTTTGGGGGACCCGATATCATTGATGGAATGATTGTTCGACTCATGTTGTCGGGTCGTCAAGCGAGACAACGGCTAATCGTTCAAACAGGACAATTGTACAAACCACATTGTCGGGCCGTTAAGCAGGACAATGGACCAATTGTGTAAATGGAAAGATTATGCGAACCACATTGTCGGGCCATTAGACGGGACAATGGGTCAATCTTGTAGACAGACCGATTGTGCGAACCACATTATCGGGCCTTTAAGCGGGGCAATAGGCCAATTGTGTAAATTGTGTCGTTGGGATGTAAGCGGGACGAGACTTATTATGGGGAAAAATCTTTCGGTTGATCTTTTCCTTTCATCTCGAGCAATAAGGTAGACAAATAATAAGCAGTTTGTTTGGCAACGAGTAGAGTTCATTTATTCTTCTTCCCAAACGCGTCTCTCGCTGATCTCTACGAATTTATCCCACGTCCTAAGGTGTTGAGAACTTCATTAGTAGATGATAAGAGGAGACGATAGCCTTCATGTCATTGAGTAGGAGGCGGCCCAAGATCACATCGTATGCAGCCGAGGTGGCTCTAATCACCATAAAATTGGCTTATTGTCGGAAGCTGAATTTTGTCTATAGTCCCTCCCTTTCTCTTGTCGTCTTCGATCATGGTCATCATGCCCCTCAGGCCTCTCTTCCCTTTTTTGTGGCTCCCGGTTGTCCCTCTCTTCTTTTTGTACATATCCTTGCAAATGTCCTTCCCAGATAAGCATTTCAATTTGATTTTTTAGTTCTTTGCATTGATTAGTGGAGTGTCCAAGAGTCCTATGATATCTGCAGTACTCATCATGATCCCTTCTCATAGGATGATCAGTTCTCTTCGGGGGCTTGATAAGCCCCGATCTTTCCTCTGCCGATAATATAGCAGACTGTGGTTGAGTGAGGCGGGTGTAATGATTGAATTGGGGTCAAGGTGGATTCGACCTCCGTACCCTTTCATGTCACTTGTTGAAGTCCTCTTCACTTTGTCGATCTTTTCTCTTTCGCTCTCCATTTTCATCTCCTCCCAATGTTTTCATTACTTCTGTGTGGAGTACGTATCTGTTTGCTCTAACAAACAAATCTGCTAAGGACTTTGGGGGATCTAATGACAATGACTCTTGGAAAGATATTTGTCGTGCCCCTTGCATCATAGCGGAGATCGCCATTTCGAGTGGTAGGTCTCGGATCTCAATTGTGGCGTTCCGAAATCTATCTACATATTGCCTTAAGGTTTCTTTGGCTCCCTGTCGAATGCTGAGAAGATGTGTTGCGTCCCTCTTTCTCCGACTACTAATTACAAAGGCTTTAATGAATTCTATTCTTAACTGTGCAAATGATGAAATGGACTCATCGGGTAATCCCTTGAACCAAGTCCGGGCATGCCCTGCTAAAGTTAACGAAAATGCTCGACACATGATTTCGTCTTCCCATCCATGAAGTATCATCAGCGATTCATAATTTTCTATATGATCTTTAGGGTCATCTTTGCCAGTATAAGGGATAATTTGTGGCATCTTAAATTTTTTAGGCAATGGCTTCCCCAATATGTTTCGGGTGAATGGGGACTTCCTTCTAGGCTGCTCCTCAGTAGCAGGAATCAATTTTTTCTGTTCCAGTACTTCTTCTATCGCTCTTTTCATGTCGTCTCGCATATTCATTGTAGTGTTGTTTTTATCAACCCTTCTATTTTTTGGCAAAAAATTCCTAATGGGACTTTGTTTTCCTCTTGTGGTCATGCTTGTCACGGCCTCTGGTTCTCTTTTGCCTTTTGAGTTTTTCCTGTCACCTCTCTCTCTTTGATAGGTTGACTTATGTCTCAATGTTCGTCGCGCAGAGGTGTTGGGGTCCCTCGATGGAGTTTTTAAGTAATTTTCTTGATAGGGTGAGGATAGAGAGTGTGTGTTGGACGTAGCTTCTTCATAGGAATCAATCTCTTTATCTCTTGGTTGAGTTTCCCCCTGTGGCACTATTTCAGGTATAAACCTTCTCAGTGTCGTTGGAAGTATGGCATCGGGAACCATACTTTGAAGTATCCCTGCCATATCTCGTAGGGCTTGCATTCCTTCGATATGTTGTTGTCGCAACGCCTCATAGTTCGCCAAGGGGACAGTAGAAATAACTTGATGTGACGGTCAAGGTTGATGGTGAGCTTCATGTTGATTCACCAGGTGTCGAGAACCTGGTGGGGGAGACTGGGCTCCCACTTGTTCCTGAGGGTCAAAGGGAGTTGTCTGAAGGCTCCCTTGTCGTTGAAAGTTGGGTGGAAGCTGATACGCTCCCATTGGATTTAGTGAGTCTCGTGTAGAAGGGAGAATTTCAACGCCTTGAGATATATTCCGTTGATTGCCTCTAATGCTTGCCATTGATGGCGTGTTTTCTTTTGACTTTTCGTTGCGTTTTCCACAGACGGCGCCAATTATTGTGGCCAAGTTACAACAATAATATTTATTTATCTAGGGATCAACTTGAGCGAAAGTATCCATCAATGTCAATGGTCAGGGGTGTCATTCATGAGGCTTCAACGGATTCAGATTAGGCGGTAGTTGAAATTCTATAAGGCCTGGACCTGGAATAGTCTTCAGAATCTTCTTTGTCAAGTACTCGAAGGGATCTTCGTGTGACAAGCGACGTGGGACCCGGTGAGGCCTTCAATAGATTGGTCTTCCAAAGCTAAGATAAAGTCGTCCAGAATTTAGCCTGCGGGCAGAACAACAATTAGAAGGCCACGCGGGGTAATTCCCCGCGCGGGCCCTCCGACGGCCAAGTCAGACAATATTCTGAGAAATATGTCTGATGCATGTCACAAATATTATGCATGACATTACGAATATGTGTATAAATGTTCATGTTTATGCTGATGAATAGTTGCGGGTGAATAATTGTTCTTTCATGAATAGTACTGTTCAAATAACCGATTGGTTACTGATTATAACCGTCTGGCAGCTGATTATAACTGACTGGCTGATTAAAATTGTATGCCTCTTCCTTGGGGTTGAATAGCTAAAGAAACGATTGGCATCGGGTTAAAATCGACTACCTCCTGATTAAAATCGTTTGCCTCTTCCTTGGAGTTGAACAGCTGAAGAAATGATTGGCATCGGGTTAAAACCGACTGGGTCTTGGTTAAAACTTGGTGCCCAAAAGTAACGGGTGCCCAAAAGTAACGGATGCCCAAAAGTAACGGGTGCCTAAAAGTAACGGGTGCCCAAAAGTAACGGGTGCTCAAAAGTAACGGGTGCCCAAAGTAACACGTGCCCAAAAGTAACGGGAGCCCAAAGTAACGGGAGCCCAAAAGTAACGGGAGCCCAAAGTAACGGGAGCCCAAAAGTAACGGGAGCCCAAAAGTAACGGGAGCCTAAAGTAACGGGAGCCCAAAAGTAACGAGAGACCAAAAGTAACGGGAGCCCAAAGTAACGGGAGCCCAAAAATAACGGGAGCCCAAAAGTAACGGGAGCCCAAAGTAACGGGAGCCTAAAGTAACGGGAGCCCAAAAGTAACGGGAGCCTAAAAGTAACGGGAGCCCAAAATAACGAGAGCCCAAAGTAACGGGTGCCCAAAGAACCGAGTGCCCAAGAACCGAGTGCCTCCAAAGAACTGAATGCCCAAAATAACCGAGTGCCCAAGAACCGACTGCCCCAAGAACCGAGTGCCTCCAAAGAACTGAGTGCCTCCAAAGAACCGAGTGCCCAAGAACCGACTGCCCAAGAACCAAGTGCCTCCAAAGAACCGAATGCCCTTAAAATGCTTGAGAGAAAAATAGACTCCTTCTCTCTCCACCAATGAATCCCCCCTCAATGAAGAGGTAAGCCTCCTATTTATAGAGGAGGGAGTTAGGGACACGTGGCAATCATCTCAGGCTTCTCGAGGGGACGTGTGGCAACCATCTGGAGCTTCCCGAATGACATATTCTGGGTACATTTTGCCCGGGATTTGAGATAACACAAGGCTAAGAACCGAATTGGACTCACTCGGTTCAAAGGAACTGAGACTCACTCGGTTTTCACCACCAAAATCGGGTGGGTCTCGTCTTCACTTGCTTCTCCAAATTTTGCTTTTAATTTTTCCTTTTCCTCTAGCATTTAATCCGCATTTACTTGTTGATATTTGTTGGGCATATCACCTGCAGTTGATTCGGTACCTAAAATTGCTATAAAATCAATTTTTCGGTGTTCTAAACTCATTAAAATTACGTGGCAACCTTATCTAAATATGGGGTATTACAGTATCAACACGCCACTTTCAAAAACACAATAAGTTATAGGCAAAAAGTTCCTAAACCTTTTCCACTAATGGAGTTCTAAAATTATCGATACTAGTGGGGTTCAAACAAACGATACACCTCGTGTAAATTTAAACAACAACATATCCAGCCGTTATCCCACTATGTGGGGTTGGCTACATGAATTCTAGACTTCTATGTGGGTTACATCCCAACAGATAGTTTGTCTAGAATTCATATTTGGATCCGACTAGGTTTTACGCTGGCTGTCGGCTACCTAACGCAACCCTCCTCCTTTATCCGGGCTTGGGACCGACAGTGGATAATATCCCCTGGCAGAGTAATGATGAAATGAAGTTTGAACACCATCTTCACATGGAGAAATTTCATGAGATGGTGGTGAATGAGGATAATTGATATAGTTGTGTTCCATAACTTAGTTGACATGGTGAAACCAACAAGTACAATATAGAAACACAACATAACCTCGTGTAAATTTCACCAAATTAAATTGGTTTTACCAGTAAATTAAAGTCTATGTCATCTACTAATAGTATTTCTTCATTTATCTCATCAATAGTGTATAATAATCAAATTTATATTATCAATGTTATCTACTATTAATTTTTTTTTTCGTCATATTTTTCCTTATTCGACTAATCACCAATTGGTTTGTTATCTAACTTTTTATTGATTAATTTTACCCAATCAAAATGAACCAAGAAATAATTATGTTTTATATATATATATGCTCAAAAATAGATTTAAAATAGATTGCTATAAAATCATAACTTTTCGTCATATATATATATGTATATTTTACTTGAAATTGCTATAAAATTATATTTTATTTTCTAAATCCATGCTCAAAAATAGATTTAAAAAGAGTTAAAAAGTATAAATAATTATTGGTGTAATTCCACTTAGATAATTAAAAATGAAAAAAATATAAAATAATAAAATATAAAAAAAACAGCGAAAGAAAGATCGAAGAAGAAAAAAATCAAAGGAATATCGCAAGAAGATTGATGAAGTTAAGAAAATCAAAGAAATACCAGTGGATGGATGAATAGGAAGCCAAGGGGAAAGATCGGCGATCACTAAACGTTGAAACAAATGACAAAGGGAGATCAATGGTGGTTGGACGGTTCGATGGCAATAAAAAAGATGAAAAACTAGGAAGATCGATAGGCAGACGGACGGTTGGAGAAATAAAATAAACAATAACACATAAGAAAAATGATCAACAATGAAAAGAATTGGGTGAGTGTTTTTATACAAAGATATATGGATAATTTAATTTTATCCGTAAAATATCAGATAAAATTATTTTAAGGGCTATATAAATTTATTTAAAAAAAAATGTATAAGAGATCACATGAGAGTTTTTATAGAAAATGTCAGATAAATTTAACAAACACTTTAAAAATGACAAATATTTATAATATTTCATATATTTAACTCATTTCCCCATATCTAGATTAACAAACAACACCTAAACAAACTATATAAATGATATTTTGAAAACTTAGGGGATCGAACACTAAATTGGATGCGGTTTCTCATGTAATAAGAAAGAAAATGAATAGATATTGAGGGGGGCGTTATTGTATTTTACGAAAGATGAAGGGTCAAACAGAAAAAAAAAAGAAAGCTGAAGGATCTTCAATTTGGGCACCTATGTGAGGAATATTTGTCTATTTATTGCGCAACGATGGCGAGTCACTCCTTCGAGTCTCCATGGGAGAGACACCCGGCAGCAGTGTATAGTGAGGGCAAGTGAGCGTGATCGTGATCGTGCGAGCAAGCTTTCGTCGTCACGGTTGCGTTTAATCTCTAGAATCCTCGTTGATTTCTCAACAACCCTAGCCGGGAGCCGTGTCTAGCAGCGACCTAGTTTCCGTTCTTGCTGCTTCAATCAAATAGGAGTGTGAATTTGATTGTCGGTTCAAAAAACCCTAGCAAGAAGCGAATCGCGGTTCGGAGTTGTCCATCATTGTCGGCCAAGCGTCGAGGCCGACGCCACAACCATGAGTCCAATTCAGAATTTCGAGCAGCACTCTCGCCAACTTATCGAACCCGACCTCCGTAAGGGACTCATAGCTCTCTATCTGTTTTTTTTTTAATCTCTGCAGATATGTGTTTTTGAGGGATGAACTGGTGATGGTTGCGTGTTTTTAATTTTTTGTCATTTGGATGCAGCAATCCAAGGGAGGCTTCAAATGGTAATGGAGGTCCGCGACAGTCTGGGGATTACTCACAGGGGAGTACTTGAATTTCCTGAAATGTTACTTCCGGGCGTTCTCTGCGATCTTGTATCAGATAATGAAGCCACAATTCGTTGACAACCCGGATTGTTGTGGAGATACTCAATCACCTGCCCCAGAGCGAGGTGCTTCGGCCCTTTGTTCAGGAGTTCCTCAAGGTCACAATGCACGTGCTCACCACTGATAATGAGGAAAATGGCTTAATTTGCATCCGTATAATATTCGACCTCCTTATGAACTTCAGGCCCACCTTGGAAAACGAAGTTCAGCCCTTCCTTGATTTCGTCTGTAAAATCTACCAGAACTTTAGATTGACCGTCAGCCATTTCTTCGAGAATGGAGGTGCGGCCGCAGCAGCAGCTGCAGCTTCCTTATCGTCATCTGGGTCGTTGGTGTCTGCATCTACGCCTTTGTCATCCACATTTGGTTCAATGGGCGGAGAAGATTCTAAGCTGATGGACGTCTCAGAGTAAGTTGTTCCTCCTACTGGATATGCTGGGGCTGGGCAACTTAATCCTAGTACACGGTCCTTCAAGATTGTGACAGAGACTCCCTTAGTGGTCATGTTTCTGTTTCAGTTGTATAGCAGGCTTGTTCAGACTAACATTCCTCAGTTGCTGCCTTTGATGGTTACGGCTATATCTGTTCCGGGTCCGGAAAAGGTTCCACCTCATTTAAAAAGTCATTTCATTGAGCTAAAGGGTGCACAAGTTAAGGTTAGATTCGCCCTTCGTTCTAACTTTTCCTATACTATTACATGGATGGCACCAAAACGTTATCTATACGTTCGACTTCTACTTAGTCTAACACAACTAATCTGTGAATAATTCTCAGTTAGTGTGCTACGGCAACTGATGGGCTTTCAGCTTACTTATGTATGCTACTTCCATTAATGTTGTATTGAACTTATGGAGGTGATACCGTTTTAACTGAAAACCAGTTGATTTAATTTGATGGGAACTATATTTTGTAGCATATTTCACCTGCGTGTTAAATGAAAGTTAAGGAGGTGAGCATAAGTTCCTAAAAGCCCATGGGAAATAACAAAAAAAATCTTTGGAGTCTTATTGTTGTTGTTTGTTTGTAGATTCCTTATGTGTTCTTTTCCTGCCCTGTAGCAATTGAATGAATATGAGAAACATATTATTGTAAAAAAGAACCGTTATGTATCAAGCCTTAATGGGTCGATTACATGAATTCTAGCTCACTGATAAGAGTGTCTCACTAAGTTTTTCTCGGTATTCCTCAACCTTTTTGGCTAAAGACATGTGCCATTCCATCAATTATCTTTATAGGAGCCTTTATCAGTATTCTTCTCTCATAACAACATATCAAGCTTTAATCCCACTAATGCTTGGTTGACTACATGAATTCTAGCTTGGTAGTCATTTCTATCTATAGCCTTTTCTTCTTTAAGGCTTGTATAACTTGTATAATATCTAAGAGTCGTTCAACCAAGTTTTGTTTGGTCTTCCTCTACCTCTTTTGCAAAAGAAGCAAGCTCTACCTCTTTTGCAAAAGAAGCAAGGAAGGAAATAATTGGTGCAACAATTAAAATTTTTTGAGTTAGTTCTTAATTTTTCTAACACAAGGGAAAAGGGGAGAGAGCTAAATCTCTCATCCACACACGCGTGCTTGCACACGCATAATGTGTGCATAATTTATTTTGCATGCATTTATCTTGTGATGTACATGTTGATGATTGAAGTAGTTGGATTTTGGGGGAAAAGGAAAGAGAACTATATCTCTCTGCTTCTCTCTCTCTCTCTCACACACACACACATTTTATTTGCATGTATTTCTCTTGTGAGGTATGTGTTGATAACTGAAATAGTTGGATTTTTATTTATTATTCAACTTAATTTTTTTAATATATGAGAATGCTATAATACTTGACCACTTGTGTGTCATTAGTTAGTGCAAACATTTAAAGGTGAGTTGAACTATAGTAGGTTTCTTTGGTAGTTTTGCACGTTAAGGTTCAACAAAACTTGAGCTTAAGAAAAACTAGTTTATCTTTAAGAACAATCAACCTGAAGTTATTTTAGTTTTCCGAGTGGTATGCAACTTTTTACTTCCATAACATTATATGGAAAACAATATTTAATCTAAATATGGCATCTAGTTTTCCAAATAATTATTTATATTGGGTGTCAACTTATTTCATTATTGATCTTGAAATAATCAAACTTAAAAATTTTCATGTAAAAATATTACGAAGGGTACTATTGAGTTTAGTTTTTTACATAACTTTTCTGATATGGTTATAAATGAAATGAATTTTTGTATGTTGAATCGTCTTTAATCTCTAAATTGTATTGAATTATTGTTTTTTTCAATATTTTTTGTAGGCTGCTATTTATTTTATATAGACATAGCTTACAAAACATTTATGATTGGAAGACTATAATACATGTAACCAACTACACATAGTGGGATAAAGACTTGATATTTTGTTATAGCTAAAAAAACATTTAAAATATTAAGTCTTTGGTGTATGACTGCCTTCTCAGTATCCTATTCTCCCAAATCACTGTATCAATTGTTTTTGTTCATATTTATATGTATACTCATGGTTTTTAGATGGCTGCTAATAATGCCACCAATCATGAATGTGCTGTATTCATGACGGTGCATAATCTAATGCTGGCTTTTATACCCTAACGTTATTCAATGGTAATGTAACCAACTCATCTTGTGGGATGGGAATTGGTTGGAAGTTATAAAGAAAATCTAGAAGGGGCTAAAGACCTCTAGTTCTCTTTCATGGCTATGCTTTTCTTCAATTTTGCATTCCTTTATCCTCTCTCTTTTTATAATTAAGAGTATTTGATGTTTGATCAATGCCAAAGTTTAATGATTACACCCCTAGAAAATGAAATCTCAGTTTTAAATATTTCTGTTGCTTTCATAAACTTAACTATCCTGACATCTAGCAATGTGGATATGCAAGCTATTGAGCAGTTCTTACTGATAGGATGTGGACAGACATGGATGCTAGGGTCTATTGAGCAGTTCTTTTTGACTTTCAGAAGTTATTACAAAATCAGTTGCACAATGATAGTGTATGACTTTAGCATTGACATTGATCAGATAGTCAGGGTAAACATATTTTAATCAACTATATTTTTATAGTTATCTATTGTCCAAGGAATACTGTAAATGATTTGGCTCAAGGAATTGCTATAGCAAATGTCACTACAAAAAATGCAGTGGGGAGCTGCTGATTTGTTAGAGTTATAAGAAAAAAATGAAATTCATTAAGGCACTGAAGTCCTAGTTGCACCACATTTGGTTTGTGTTTTTCTTTTTGTCTTTTCTTGTTTTGGCTGTTTGTTTTTTTCCTTTTCTATTTTTTTTTAAAATGGATTTGTCTCATTCGACTGTAGTCCGTTGATTTCTGTTTTTGAGGCAAAGATAATATTTGGAATAATGAGAAATTGGTAATTGATAAATGAATAGCTTGAAATTGCAAAAGGGATAGAGGGAGAGGAGAAAGATGGTGAAAGTGAGAAGAGAAGTAGAGGAGTCTGTTAAAATTATTTGCAATCGTTGGACTGAGGAAGCCATATGACTGCTATTTAACATAATATTTTTGGATTCTGCTGTGGCAAATTATCAAGCATGACATGAAAACTATGTACCTAAAATGAGCACAAGTTTATGCTAAATGAAGTTTGGGTCTTTCTTAATCTTTTTAAGCAGCAACTCTTACCTGATACTGATTCTTTTCTATTACTGCAGACCGTTTCTTTCTTAACTTACCTCTTGAAGAGTTTTTCTGATTATATCAAGCAACATGAAGAGAGTATTTGTAAAAGCATTGTCAACCTCCTTGTTACTTGTTCTGACTCTGTTTCCATCCGGAAGGTGATAATTTGATAATTTTCCTTTGTTCTTGTCCCTTCCCCTTCATGCTGCTTACTTTTGTCTCTAAATTTATACATGTTGGGTTCAGGAATTGTTGGTAGCCTTGAAGCATGATCTTGGGACAGATTTTAAGAGAGGCTTATTCCCTTTGATTGACACACTCTTGGAAGACAGGTAACATCCACAATCAATTGAAGTAACAATATTATCTGCACTTTGCACTTTTCTTGTTTGTTCCTTACATTTTATATTATGCTCATACCCATTTATTTATAATGTAGAGTTTGTAAGACAATACAATCATGCCAGCAACTTCCCTTCTTCTCACTGTGTATTGGTTAACAAAATTGGAATTTGTGTTTGTTTCATTCTCTTTGTCCTTTTTTACTACTTTTCATTGTTTGAAAAGAAAAGTTATATGAATCGCTTTGCATCCGTTTTAGCTATTTTCTACTTTCTGTTGTTGAAGTGCTATTTTGGCTACGATGAGAGATATTTTTGGGTAAATTGCCCCTAGACTCCCCTGTGGTTTTGGTCATTTACATGGAGACATCTTGTGGTTTAAAAATGTCTCTTAAAGTCCTTGTGGTTTGCTTTTTTTGCAGATTCCCCCTCCATTAGTTTGCCCTCAAACAGTGTTAGTTAAACCTAAGTTTGGTTAGATTTAACCAAGCTCGTGTTAAGAATAAGAGAGTGGGAGGAGGAGGAAGAAGAAGGATGAGATGGAAGGCAGATTTGTAATGGAGATGCAAGTCTGCCCCAAACCCAGTTGAGGGCTTTCTGCACCAAACTGATGAAACACAAAGAGTGAGAGGGAATTATCGACAATGGAAGCATGACTAATTTCTTTTTTAATACCATTGCATATTTTGGAAACTATGCTACTAATGATTTTTTTAAAACTCTTATCCTAATCCTTATATGCATAATATGAAAATTATTTATATATATGTACTGTGTAAACACTTCTCTACTTCCGTGCCATATATACACACACACACACACACATATATATATCATGTATGTACAAAATCATACTAATTTTCTTGACTCAGCAGTTTGTTAACAAAACATCGGCAGCAAGTAGCATTCCTATGTATATATATTTCTTACTTTCAATTGTTCAATTGCAACAAATGCAGCAACTGACCCTTCACCATGCAAGATCATCAGTATCCATTATGAACCAGTGAGATTTCCATTAATGTAGATCTTCCCACATGCAAGAGAGTAGAATCTCACCTTGTGCTACACATCAAAGGCCTCTAACTTCTTGTGTCTCCTTGTTTCAGCAACATCATGGCAGTTCCTTTGTGCATTTCCCCTGTTTTTATGCAGCGGCGTATATGCACGCGCGCAACTCAGCAACTCTCTCCCTCTCTCTTTTCCACCCCTGCTATGTGGTTTCCTCCTCTTTTCTCTTTGGTTCTTTCCTTACCACACAGCTGAATATATATACACACATGTAGGAAACCAAACCAAAACAGGGAGTTATTCTTGGATGCCACGCAGAAATTTTCTGCCCCCTCACTCCATTTCCCATTTCCATATAGTGGAGATAACAGCACAGCTTAGGGACATACACAGAATCAGTTCGTGTATGAAAGAATTGCTTCATACCTGAGGCTGCGTGTACATTTGTTGTCTGACAACCCTTTCATCAGCTACCAAACGTCTCTCTCTCTCTCATTAGGCTGCGGCAATTCTAGAAGAAATTAGTAAAGAGCCCCATTTTCTCCTCAACTGTTTGCCATGCATCAACCTCTGGAACAATCGGATTGTTAGGATTTTTTTTTTTTTCAATTATGAGTATCAAATGCATGTGTGTGTGCAAGTGTAGTATATCTTAGGATATAGGATATATATACAAAACAGTGTATGGGTACATGGACATATTGCGAATATTAGAACATGATCCATAGCATATGACATTAAGATAAATATGTTATTGCTTAGGAATATACTTGAATTTAAATGAAATATAGATGAAGGGTGGGATTTTTATTTGCTATTTATGTGAAAGGGGATATTCCTTTCTTTACTATCAAATGCGAGTTTCTTCTTCTGCAAACATAATTTAAAAATGAGCGATTTAATTGTGTACTCTGTACATGCTTGGCACATGCATCCCATATTTTTACCTACCCTTGTCAGGGGGGAGTAAAAGAGTTAATTTAACAATGCTCTTATGTGCATTTGGTCTTCGATAATGGCCTTGAATAATTTTATGTACTTTAAATATTGAGAAAAAAGGGGAAGGACAAAATTATAGAGGGGAGACCATGCCTTTTATTCTAATAATTCACTCTTTTGTTTTGAAATATGAAATCAATTCTCCAATGTCCAAATATGTAGCCTATGAAATGGGTTCTTGATCATCAAAATATATGGGCTTTCTGTGGTTCTCTCTCTTTAGAATGCGGGCTGAGCTTTCTTTCCTTATTGTATCACATGGGCGTATGGTTAAGAAACTCTCCAGTTTGTTGGCATTAACTTGTTTGTCTCTTTCCTTCAAATCATGCTTGTAGACCTCTGGACTATGTTCCATGCAAATCTGATAGCATATTTTGAGCAAATAAGAGTACTGGTGCTGGGTCCTATTCTGGATATTTCCTGTCTTCTTCTTTTTCAGGGTTCTTGTGGGAACTGGCCGAGCATGTTTTGAGACATTGAAGGCCATTGGCTTATAGTCTACTGGCAGAGATTGTTTATCATGTTACAGGAGAACTCTCCTTGTCACAGGTATTGTTGATCTTATTCTGATGTAAAAATATGCCATGTAAATTTCTCTTGTGATTGTTTTGTAGAAGTTAATTGCAGAAGGCATTGAACTTCCATTGTTGCCTCTTTTTTGTGTTCAACACTTTCCTTTAAGATAATGGTAACATGGGGAAAGTCACGACATTGTACAGCTCCATAGCCAGAGTAATGGTTGTGTCTGTTTGAGATGATGATGTTTCAATCATCCATGAAAGATATTTTAATGGCATAAACTGTTTCAGGTAGTTATTATATAAGGATTTGAGTAGTCAATTGTAGAGTTAACACTAGAGATACTGAAATATCTCCACTGTTAAAAGACTCTGGAGCAGTACTTCCTAAATCATAAGTCAACTTCTTGCAGTCCTGGCCTGAAAGCGCACTGATTGCTTGGTATCCTGTCTGTACAGTGCCCAAAATAGCTGAAAAAAGTAACCAAATATAAATGAGAGGAAGGTGAGTTAGGGTTGGCTGTCCGTGAAACTTATAGCCATTGGATCTCATGTGCTGGCAGACTTGCTGTATGTGAGGTTTTGTGGGAGAGAAGCAGGGGTGTGGCTTAATTGGCTGCACCTAAACCTCCAAGGGGTTTCTGTAGTCCAGACAGCTGCTCCTTGTACTCTCTCTGATTGCAGCAAATGTACATGATCCCAATGGCATGATTCCAAAATGCGCCCCTTCCCTACAATAGTTATTATTATTAATTTTTTTAAATCTTAAACAGTGTATTTTGAGTAATCGGAGTCAAGATCGACAATAGGTGGTGTTTTTTTAATGGATCTTTCCACTGACAAAAAATCCATTTGAGAGTGATTGGATTGATTAAATTCAGGTAAGAGCCACCATTTAAGAATTAAAATGAAATAGAAAAAGAGTTATAAATTAATTATATTTATTGTTAATTTTAAATAAAATTATTATTAATTTTTTTTTATATATGAGCAAACAGTTATTAATGTTTTGGATAAAATTATTTTAAATTATTAAATTTTTTGAAAATATTATAATTTTTTTCTGATATAAATAAATTTATTATTAATTGTATGTATATCCATGCAAGATTTTTTTTTTTTTGGACATGGCATTACTCGTGAAAGTGTACCTCATTTATATTTATTATTATAAAGTATTAACCGTTCATTGGAGCAGGCAATGCTTTGCAAGCTGGCTTCCCTCACATAAAAGATGACTGTAAATCTTAATACCATGTCTTGTAACAGTTATGTGATTTTAGGTTAATTATTAAATAAATATTTTTTTTAATTATTTTTTTAATTTTAATTTTACAGTCATCTTTTAGTTTTAACAAAATTTATTACAATTGTTTTAAGCCAATAACTTTGCAAAATTTAGAAAATTGTTTTTCTTAATAAAATTGCATGGGCGGGGCTCAATTAAGTCTTTCTTACTCAAATCATAACACCTAGATTTCTTTTATTTTTTTCAATAACCTCTTAGTGCCTTGCATTCACATCTATCTAACACATTAATTTGTCTTCCTCCAAACGAAGCGTGGGACTCGCCTGACAAGCTATGCATACAATCCTGTTCTCCACTAATTTTAAGATTTTTACACAAGCCACCTAGAGTTGGAAAATATGCGGGCTAGGCTGAGCCAGGTTGCCTCTCATTTGGCCCACGAGGGAGGCGAGTCGGGCTAAGCAACGAAAAATGGGAGCGCAACATAGTTTTATGGCTCTTAATAGATGAACTAAGGTGGGCCGAGCCACAAGCCACAAAGTACTAAGTCGGTATGATCTATTTACTACAATACTAAATTGGGTTGAGAGGCGAGCTAGCATATGGGCTGCCCGGCACATTTGCAAACCCTACATTCATCAGATCACACGTCCTTTTCATATAATATTTGTTATTATTAATTTTTTTAAAAATTTTAAGCAGTGTATTCTAAGTTATCGAAGTCAAAGTTTGGACAACAAGTGTTTCTTTTTTCATGGATCTTTTCACAGACGATAAATCAATTTGAAATTGGTTGGATTAAATGGGATTCAAGTGTCAGTTAATAATTAAAATGAAATAAAAAAAAGTTATAAATTATTATATTTATTATTAATTTTAAATAAAATTATTATTAATTCTTTTTTATATATGAGCAAACTGTTATTAATTTTTTGGATAAATTTATTTTAAATTATTATTAATTATATATATATATATATCCACGAGAGATTTTTTTGTGGACATAATATTACTCGTGAAAGTGGGCTTTGCAAGCTGACCTCTCTCACAATCTTAAATTTTAATGTCGGGTTTTCATAATAGTTATGTGATTTTAGGTTAATTATTAAATAAATAATCATCTTTTATTTTTATCAAAATTTATTACAATTACTTTTAAGTCAATAACATTGCAAAATTTAAAAAATTGTTTTTTCTTAATAAAATTGCATTTCTACTTTTGACTAAAGAAATATATAAATATTAAAAGTATTGTTAGATAATTTAGTCAAATGTAAAATTATATTTAAAGTATTTTTTAAAAAAATAAATATTTCATAGCAACATCACATCTAGACATGGCAAAATGGGCCCGGCCCGGCACCGGGCTCGAGCCAGCATTTTGCTGGCCCGGCGGGCCAAATGGTGGCGGGCCGGGCTGGCCCGCGCTCAAAAACACCCCCCAGCCTCGCCTCTCGCCCAGTCGCCCTAGCCCTAAACACCCCTCCCTCGGCCTCCCCTCTCGCCCTCGACCGCACCTCTCGCCCTCGCCTCGCCCTCAGCCTCTCGCCCTCGCCCGCCCTCGCCGACCTCAGCCCTCGCCCGCCCTCACCGACCTCGGCCCTCGCTTGCCCTTGCTCGCCTCGCCCTCGCCCGCCTCGCTCAGCCCGCGCGCCCTTGCTCGCCTCGCCCTCGCCCGCCCTTGTTTGGCCCTCACTCACTGCCAAGTGCCAAGTGCCAAGCGGGCCCGTTTGGCCCGCTTGGCCCGTGGCGGGCCGGGCTAGGGCCAGCAATGTGCTGGCCCGTTTTTAAGCGAGCCAATTTGGCCCGGCCCGTTTGGCCTGCGGGCCACTTGGTGGCGGCCCGGGCCGACCCGTTTGCCATCTCTAATCACATCTGTCTTCAAGTGCCTTAGCCAAAGTTAGTGGCTTCCAATTGTAATGCAATAATTCACATTACAACATTAATCTTTCATCCTCAAATTTATATGTTTTTCTCAATTTTTGAATATTTTTTTTATTATTTATGATATTTAAATTTAAAATATTAATAGTTTCTGCTTCAAATCAATGCCTTCAATTGCTGCTCTGTCCTCTTTTTATTTTTTAATATTAATTTTAATTAATTTATAATATTAAAATTAATATTATAAATTAATCAAAAATATTTTCTTAAAAGACCAGCGCAAGGCCTTTCCCATTATCAATTAATTCTTTCCTACTCAAATATCATGGCCTAGATTTCCTTTATATTATAAGGTATTAACCATTTATTAGAGCAGGCAATGCTTTGCAAGCTGGCCTCCCTCATATACCTAAATCTTAATGCAATGTCTTCGTAACAATTATGTGATTTTAGGTTAATTATTAAATAAATATTTTTTTAATATTATTTTTTAATTTTTATTTTACAGTCATCTTTTATTTTTATCAAAATTTATTACAAATGCTTTAAGTCAATAACATTGCAAAATTTAGAAAATTGTTTTTCTTAATAAAATTGCATTTTTACTTTAGGAATCAAATTAATCATTCCTAGTTGTGGCTTCCAGTTGTAATAAAATTATTGTATTACAGTCATCCTCATGTGTCTTGCCCAAAGTTCATGACTTCCAGTTGTAATACAATAATTTTATCCCTTTCAAAGCTTATCACATTCACATTGCAATATCAGTGTTTTCTTCTCAAATTTATAGGTTTTTTTTTTCAATTTTTGAGTGTTTTCCTTAACTATTATCTATGATATTTAAATTAAAAATATTACTAATTTCTGCTCCACATCAATGCCTTCAATTGCCTTTCCCTCCTTTTTTTTAATATTAATTTATAATATCAAAATTAATATTATAAATTAATCAAAAATATATTCTTTAAAACCAATTTCTTAAATTTATCTCCTCTGCTTTGCTTGGTTCCTACAAAAAGATATTTAAATTATATAAAATTTATATAAATACACATTTTTACTAACAAAAATAACAAAAATTTAAGATAAAAATTAAATAAAAATATGTATAAAATTAAGTTTTATAATAAAAAGAATATTGTTGACATTTTAGTAGTAGAAGAATTTTAAAATATTATTTAAAATTTTTTAAATATTATAAATTTAATTTTTATCTCTAATGCGGCTCATTTCTCTAACCTGGTTTTGAATTTGAAGAACAGAATGATAAAATGAGGAGAGATAAATGAAAAGAAGAAAAAATTAGAGAGAGAATAAAATGTTTTATCTGAAACTATGATTGGGTTTAAAAAATTCAAAGAGAGAAAAAAAAATTAAAGAGAGAAATAAAAAAATAAGATGCATTTATTTTTATTGTTACTACTATAATTACAAACAAATTTTATTATAGTTGTTATTTATCCTTCTCGTTTTTCTTTTGGTTCTAATTATTAAAATAATAGAAGAGAGATAAAAAAAAGAAAAAGAGGGTAATAAATTTAAATTTTAATGCTTCGTATCTTCGTTGATAATCTCCTCTGAAAATACTCTATGGGCCCGTTATTTAAGTTAATAGGCGATAATACGATAATTTTCTAAACATTTGATGACTTTTTGATGCAACCACACCAACCCAAGACCTTTTTCTATTATCAATTAATTGTTTCTTACTCAAATATATCATAGCTCAAATTTTCTTTATTTTCAATAACCTCCACGTACCTTGTATTCATTCAAATCTATTTAGCACACTAATTTGTCATTCTTCGAACCAAGCGTCTGACAGTCCATGCATACAATCTTGCCTTTCACTAATTTCAAGATTCTCACTCACTAGATCATACGTTCCTTCCATACAATATTTGTTATTGAGTAATGCTATATTCCCCCTTTGGCCTACCTTCAGGGCTACCCAATAATTTTTTAATATTTTCTCCCTCCCCCACTCACTCTCTCTCTCTCAGACTTCTCAGACTCTCTCTCCCTCTCAGCGCCCCTCCACCATGACTCTCTTCCTTAGTTAATTTTTCCCCTCCCTCACAACGAACACCCCCCCCCCCCCTACACACACACACATATCTCATTAATTAAACATCTAATTAACTCTCATTTTTTTTATCTTATTAATTAAATATTTAAATAATAAAATTAAATAGTAATATATTTATAATACATATTCTCTTAGTGATATTAAATTTTTATAACTTAATAAATTAAATTATTTGATTAATCTTCATTTGATCCTATATTTTATTTTATTATTTTAGAACAAACAAATTACATCTTGATATGATTATTTTATACAAAAAGTTGTTTAAGATAAAAGAAAAATAAAATTAATATTTATTTTTAAAAAATTGTAATTATATTATAAATTTAATAATTATAATAAATTAATTTAATTATTAATCTTTTCTCTTTTATTGACTGTAGTGTTGAGAATTACAACACTTTGAGTTTATAATTTAACTAGTAGTGAAGTGAAGAAAATGTTAATAAAAACTTAAAATTTATTTTTTTTTAAGATGTAATTTATCTGTTATAAAATAATAAAGTAAAACATAAGATCAAATAAAGATTGATCAAATAATTTAATTTATTAAGTTACAAAAATTTAATATTACTCACAGAAAATATATATTATAAATATATTATTATTTAATTTTATAATTTAAATATTTAATTAATTTAATACGTTTAATTAATGAGATAAAAAAAGAAGAGTTAAGATAGATAAGTGGAAGTGAGGGAGGAAAAAATTGGTTAAGGAAGAAAAATTGGCTAAGGAAGAGTGAGTCATGTGGGGGTTGGGGGTGGGGGGGTGTCGTGAGAGGGAGAGAGAGTCTTGTGAGAGAGAGTGAGTGGGGGAGGGGAAAATATTAAAAAATTATATGGGTAGCCTACAAGGTAACCCAAAGGGGGGAATGTAGCATTATTCTTTGTTATTATTAATTCTTTTAAGTCTTGAGCAATGCATTTGAGTCATCGAAGTCAAGTTCAGATAATAGGTGTTGCTTTTTTTATGGATCTTTCTACCAACAAGAAATTAATTTGACAATGATTGGATTGAATTGAACGAGATCAGATGGATTAAATTCAGGTAAAAGTCAGTTAATAATTAAAATAAAATAAAAAAAGAGTTATAAATTGATTATATTTATTTTTAATTTTAAATAAAATTATTATAAATTATTTTTATATATGAGCTTAATTTTTTGGATAAAATTATTTTAAATTATTAAATTTTATAAAAATATTATAATTTTTTTTCTAATATAAATAAATCTGTTATTAATTATATATATATATATATATATATCTTTGAGAGATTCTTTTTTGTGGACATAGCATTACTTGTAAAAGTGAGCCTCCTTTACGTTTGTCCTCCCATTCATTGCAGGAAGGCAATGCTTTGCAAGTTGGCCTCCCCCACATGCCGAAGACGCGTCTATGTGTTTTCACGTGCCTTTGGCCACATTTCTTGGCTTTCAGATTGTAATGTCAATATATATATATATTTAATCTATTGATATTGAGTTATTGTTTGATAAAAAGAATATGATTGTAATTTATAAGTTTATCTATTTTCTTGTATTAATATTTATAAATTTAATGTTATTAATTCAAATATTAACAGGAAGGCCATCGTTGCTAATGTTTGACTAAAGAAATATATAAATATTAAAAGTATTGTCAGATAATTTAGTCAAACGTAAATTAAATTTAAAGTAATTTTTTAAAAAATAAATATTTTAAAATAATATCACATCAGTGTACTATTACTTGCAGAATTTGAAAGGTAATTGCCACTGACACGTCTATGAGTCTTCACGTGCCTTGGCCAAAGGTCGTGGCTTACAAGTTGGAATGCAATGATTCCATTCCCTTTTAACGTAGGTAAGTCTCTATTGTTGCTTATTGTAATTAATTTAAATATTTTAATGAAATTTCAAGGAGATTTCCGTAGTAGAAGGGGCCATGCTGCTGCTAGTCCACAGATCACATTGCACGCAACCGTATTAAAACCGCAAGGACAGGGCCCACCACCACCACAACGTGGTCTGACCTCGCAGCCACAAATTTCAACGATGTCTTCCTTTTATTTTCTCTCTCTCGCTCATCTTAACTGATTTTAAAAAAAAAAAAAAAAAAAATAAGCAATCTGTGGCTGGCAACCATTATTGTTGAAAACTATTTAAAGAGAGAGACAGGATGAGCCCTTTTGAGTGTAAACCTATTTGAAAATTGAGTTTTTTATGTTTTAATTGGAGATTCATTCACTTAATAAAATAATTAAAAAAATATTTTCTATAACTTAATAGCCCTTTTGATTGTAAACCCACTAGTTTATTTAACATCACTTGTGGGCTTACGCATGGTGTATCAATTATTATTGTTAAAATATAAAATATGAAGTAAAAATTAGAGTTAACATAAAAAATAATCTCAAAAAAATAAGAAAAACCTGACGAGAACGCGATATAGATCTCATTAGAAAAAAGGAACTTTGCAATCCTCAGGAGTTTAATAAATGTTTTTGATAAATCATGCATAATTAAGTAATACTTAAACATAAAATAAAATTTAATTTTTAACTTATAGTTTTTCTTCCAAACTAATTTAACTTAATAAGTTGTAGTTTGTAAATTTTTTAAAAGAAATTAGTTTTTTCAAATCTAGATGACTTAAAGAAAAAGAAGAGAAAGAAACGAAAAGCAAAGTTTATTCAGAAAAAGAAGAGAGAGAAATATATTCATAAATCGATTGTGTGTAATTCTTCCTTTTTGTTTCTGTAGAGTAATTGTATATAAAAAATATGTATCTATTTTAGATTCTAAGTTTATTATGTTTTTAATAAAAAAGCAAAGTTTTGATGCTGACATGACCTTTTAATTTTAAAAAATTCAACAGCAAGGGTTAAATTGAATCTATTGACAAAAAGTGATATATTTAATTTATATAATTTTTAAAATTACATAAAAATTAATATAATAAATATATAATAAGTGATGTATTGACAGTGAGTTATTGGTTGGTAAAAAGAATATGATTGCAATTAATATAATAAATATAAACGCGTTTATCTATAAATTTATTATAATTAATTCAAATAATATTTAGAATGA
Source organism: Diospyros kaki (assembly GCA_036245055.1). Lineage (NCBI taxonomy): Eukaryota > Viridiplantae > Streptophyta > Magnoliopsida > Ericales > Ebenaceae > Diospyros > Diospyros kaki. The sequence goes on from BSEG01000016.1 coordinate 43,080,274, forward strand.
AATTTGGAGGAGATTTGCACAGGAGATTCCTTGGATGTTTCCAGGTGGGAGCTTAGCATTTTCTCTGGACGGGACGGCCTCGTCGTCTCTATCCTCCGTAACAACATTAATGGCTTCCACCATATTTCCTTTCGGCCTCTGTTGCCTCGCATAGACGAAGAAGAAGCGCAGTTTGTTGATCCACTCAAATCTTTAGGGCCCAATTAATTCTTTCTTTCTCAAATATCATGGCCCAGATTTCCTTTATTTTCTTCAATAACCTCCACGTGCCTTGCATTCATTCACATCTAGCAAGCACACTAATTTGCCTTTCCTTCAATCAAATCATTCACATATAGCTAAATTACAACCCATGCGTACAATCTATGAGGTCAAGTTCAGACAAAGGGAGTTGCTTTTTTCATGGATCTTTCCACTAACAAGAAATCAATTTAAGAGTGATTGGATGAATTAAATTTAGGTAAGAGCCACCTAGCTAATAATAATTGAAATGAAATAGAAAAAGAGATATAAATTAATTATATTTATTATTAATTTTAAATAAAATTATTATTAATTATTTTTTATATATGAGCAAATTGTTATTAATTTTTTGGATAAAATTATTTAAATTATTAAATTTTATGAAAATACTATAATTTTTTTCTAATATAAATAAATCTAGAATTAATTGTATGTATATCCATGAGAGATTTTTTTTTTTTTTTGGTAGACATAGCATTATTCGTGAAAGTGTACCTCATTTATATTTATTATTATAAGGTATTAAATAAATAATTATTTTGATTATTTTTTAATTTAAATTTTACAGTCATCTTTTATTTTTATCAAAATTTATTACAATTGCTTTAAGCCAATAACATTGCAAAATTTAGAAAATTGTTTTTCTTAATAAAATTGTATTTTTACTTTAGGTTAAAGAAATATATAAATATTAAAAGTATTATTAGATATTTTAACCAAACGCAAAATTATATTTAAAATAATTTTTTAAAAAATAAATATTTCATCGCAGCATCACATCAGAAACATATTCCCTTTTTTTAATTTTCTTATATTAATTTTTAATTAATTTATAATATCAAAATTAATATTATAAATTAATTAAAAATATATTCTTAAAAACCAATTTCTTAAATTTATCTCTTGCTTGATTCCTACAAAAAGGTATTCAAATTATGTAAAATCTATATAAATACATACTTTTACTAACAAAAATAACACAAATTTAAGATAAAAATTAAATAAAAATATGTATAAAATTAAGTTTTATAATAAAAAGAATATTGTTGTCTATGACATTTCAGAAGTAGAAGAATTTTAAAATATTATTTATAAATTTTTAAATATTATAAATTTAATTTTTATGTCTAATGCGGCTCATTTCTTTAACTTGGTTTTGAATTTAAAGAACAGAATGATAAAATGAGGAGAGATAAATGAAAGGAAGAAAAAATTAGAGAGAGAATAAAATGTTTTATCTGGAACTATGATTGGGTTTAAAAAAATCAAAGAGAAAAAAAAATTAAAGAGATAAATAAAAAATAAGATGCATTTATTTTTATTGTTACTACTATAATTAGAAACAAATTTTATTTTCGTTGTTATTTATCCTTATCGTTTCACTTTTGGTTCTAATCATTATTATTATTTATTTATTATAAATAAATAAAAGAAATAATAGAAGAGAGATAAAAAGAAAAAAAAGAGGGTAATAAATTTAAATTTTATAAAATTTAGACAATAATTAATTAACAATATGAAAGAAATTGTAACTTAATGTACTCTTTTGTATTTTTTTAAAAACTTAATTAATTAATTTAAATATTTTTGTGAAACTTCGAGGAGATTTCCAAGGGACCATGCTGCCAGTCGCGTCTTCACTTTGCAGAATTTGAAATTGTGTCTGTGTGGTTTAATTGTTTAACTCAATTTAATTATTAATATCATATTTGGCCGTGAAGTAATTTTATGCAAATATAAATATTTTTTAAATAATTTTTTATTATTAAAAGTAATATACGTGTTCTATTTTTTATTCATCTGTTTAAATTTTTTTATTATATAACAATGTTATAAGATATCACTATAATACGTGAAAAAAAGAGAGAATATATACTTTGACTGTAATAAATGTTGAAAATATAACTTTTATCTCTCTATTACAATTTATCTTACAAAAGATTAAAATAATATTATATCCTGTAATAATATTAAATTATATAATATTTATCATATATTATTACATATAATGTTTAATATTTACCCAACAATATTTTTCAGCAAAAAAGGTTTTACTTGAGTTTTATGGTGTCCAAATGATGATATACAGTTTTATGAAATTGTTTAGTTTTAAGTAGTAAAAAGATTTTAAGATGTAAACAAATCATAATTTATGATACGCTGCTGTTGAAATAACACCGCGTAAACTGTATACAATTATTTGGACACTGTTCAAATTGCACCGCTTAAAACTGTATGCCACTATTTCATGCAGGAAAGAGAGAGGACGTCGGAGGACTGCGGTCGCTGCTGGAGGGGACGCCTGAGGGAGTAGAGGGCCGTTGTTGTACACCGGAGAGAGAGGAGGGTCGCTGTAGGCGGATGACATGTCGGAGAGAGAGAGAGGACATCGGAGGTGGAGGGGACGACGCGACCGCTGTTGGAGGAGACGTTGTGGCCGCTGCTGGAGGGGACGGAGAGAGAGAGAGAGAGAGAGAGAGAGAGAGAGAGAGAGTGGAGAGTTGCTGTTGGACGGACGCCGAAAGTGGAAGGCCGTTGCTGGAGAGAGAGAGCTGCTGCCTGCTGGAAATCTCTTCATTTTTTTATTATATTTTTTTAAACACTAGGTACTCTTTTGTATTTTTTAAAAAATAAAAATATTTTTTACAATTATTTTAAATTTCAAGAACTGACGAGTGTAATTCTCCATTCTTATTTTTATGGAGTAAAAAATATAAATCTATTTTATATTTTGAGTTCATTGTATTTTTAATAAAAAAGCAAAGTTTTGATAACTGTGATTTTCTTGCTATATTCAATTCTGTCAAAATCCATATGAGGGCTAGTGTCTTTCTTGAGTGTTGAGTGGGAGTGTGTGAAGCGGGAATTGTGGCAACAATACCAATTTTGGGAATGGCAGTAATTTTTTATTTGTTTTGAAAGTTATTGTCTTTCATATTAACTAGAAAGATGTGAATTTAAATTATATTTTAAAAATTATTATTATTATTATTATTATTATTATTATTATTATTATTATTATTATTATTATATTTTTCCTTAAGTATGAGACTGTAAATTTAATATTATGTTTTTTAATTATATAAGTAATCAGTCATTAAAGATGTTTGGTTGGTTGCTGTGAATTTGGATTTTTTATCCGGCCGGGTCTTAATATAAAAAGAATTAACACATCAGATCAGATTGGTACATAAATAAGAAAGACCTGTACGCAACTGAGAGAGTGAGAGCAGGTCTCACGTGTCGGCCAATCGTGGGCCTGAATTAAGTTTGGAAACTACCAGAATGGCAGAATGATTGATTACATGGCACAATAATAATGCGCATTAACGAGGACGATGCATATATGGTTGAGGAGGAAGGGATTAATAATGTGGCCGGCCGTGATTTGTGTTGTGGGTGCATTCGATCGGAGCAATTCCAGCTTCTTGCATTGCATGCCTTTCTTTCTTTCGGCCTTCCTTGACCCGATCGATCTCCTCCTCCTCCTCTGCTTCCTTTGTCTCTATCAGACCATAGACTTAGGTCAAGCAAGCTCGTTGGGCTCCAGAACCTTGGTTTTGTTTTCTAATACCCGGGTCGGCATCGCATTTACTCCTTCCACAGCGCTCTCTCTCTTTCACTCTAGCTTTAATTGAAGTGTCGTTAGTGTCCAAGGGTAGTGCCTCCCTTCCGATCCCTTGGATGGAATCCAAGAAACATTTTGAGTCCTCCTTTCTTTCCTATATGATTTAAATGTTTTAAAATTAAATAAAAATTTAAGGAAAGTGGCTAAAAATGATTTTATTCAGAGAAATGACTAAAAATATTTTTTTTTTTTGTTTGAGACATGGTTAACTTTTGCAATTTCTACTAAATTTAAATATACTATATGTATATTTATTATTCTGTTCGTTTTTCTATTATTGAACATTAACTACTTAATAGTCAAAATTTATCCTAAAAAAATTAAAACTCCTGAACTTATAGAAGATGAATTGGTGTTATAGGTCCTGATCTTTTGGAAAATGTCATAAATTGAATGAAAGAATTGGTTGCTTCAAGCTACACTTTTTATTTTTATTTTACAAAGACTAATTTATCCTTTATTAAAGAGATAATCTGTTTTAACAAAAAAAAAAAAAAAAAGATAACGGAAATTTTGTAAAGGAGGGTTGCTTCAATTTTCATTGACTATAAATTTTTTTTCTCTTTTATTTTTGTACAATTAATTTGTTACTTTGTAAAGAAAATGCATCTTTTAAAATTTCATTACGTGTACGATATTTATTATTTAATGGTCGAGATAAGTGACAAGTGCTACTTTAACCTTTGTTAAAAAATATTATTATTATTAATAATCTATGAGTTTTTGGGTTAAGCATCACTGGTCTTTAATGTAGCAATAATATTATTATGTAATTATATATGGGAAACTTATATAATTTCACAAAATTATATCAGTTAGATAATTATATATATAATGTAAATTTAACTTGGAAGGAGTCTAGCTAGTATAATTTTGAAAATTAAAATTAGTGAATTTAATTTTAAAATATTTAGAATAATCTCAATATTTATGAATACCAAATTTCATAAATATTGAACTTAGTTTACTTTATAAATTATTTTTATAACTCTATATATCGTTAGATATGTCTTCATATATAAAATTAAATTTGTACAACCTTATTTATTTATCTTATAAGTGCCCTTATATCGTATCATTTCAATTAAAGATGAGAGAATTCTGATATTCTGCAACAAAGAAAAATTGACTTAATTTATATAAACAAAAATTCTATTCCTGATAACATGACAAACAAGCCTCTAGTAGAGATTTGATCTTAAAACAATTTTGAGTTGGATCAGATTAAAATAGCTAGTGTCTCTAAATAGACCACAAACTATCCGTCTCATTGAAATTTAAATATTCTTACTTTCTACATTTTATTTGCATGTGAAAATGATTTTTTATCATTTTTTACACATAAATGCCATAATAATCATGAAATCGAGTTAAGATATGCCATAATAATTATAATAAAATAGAGAGACTTGAAAAGTGACCACGTGTGTGTAGACAGTGGGTGCTAAATAATGATGGTTGGAGTCAATCACCACTAGTTTGTTCTAAATCGAGTGTGTCTAATTATTGTATTTGATCTTAAGCTTGTATAAGACTTGCAAGCACAATACTTGATTTTTCGATATATTCTTCCATGATTAAGTTATTCTTTGTACTAAAGGTAGAGTAAAGTAATTATATATAAATGATGACCTATTTATCTCTTAAAATTCTTGTACTTATATAGTTGGACTCTAATATAAATATCCTAGAATACGTGTTGGCTCACACACCAAGTTAATTATTAGACAAATCAACATGTTATCTCAGTCGCTACATAAATTGAGTTACACATTAGGTTGATTGAGGATAAAATTGAAATACGAGAACTAAATTGAAGCAAATCTCAAAATGAGATAAAATTATAAAATGATTCTAAATTTAAAATAAACCAATCTATTAACTCTATTAATTAATACTACTTTTTCTAGGCTTGTCATTGCTACAATGTGCAAACAAAACTTTCAATATCATTTACTTATCTTTGGACAAAAGATTTAATCAAATTGGGTTTACTTCAATCAAACTCTTCTTATTTTATTTTTGTTAATAGATTAAGTATATATTTAATTTATTAACAGTGAGTTGTTGTTTGGTATAAAGAATATGATTGTAATTTATAAATTTATCTATTTATCTGTATAAATATCTATAAGTTTAATGTAATTAATTTAAATATTTTAAATGAAATTTCGAGGAGATTTCCATCGCTGCTAGTTCACAATGCACATTGCACGCATATGTATCGGAACCACAAGGGTCCACCGCCACCACACTGAACTGAACTTGAAGAGACTTTTAAAGACTTTTACTAGTCAACAGCGGACATTGCATGAAACCGTAATAATTTAAAGACTTTTGCTAGGCTGATTTTATTCAGGGTGTGATTATAATGTGAAACCAAAATTGGGTTGATTTTATTCAGGGTGTTCTTATTTTATTTTTGCTATGATTAAATTGATATTAAGTCTAAAATTATGAACCCTTGGTTGAATTGGCTTAAATTTTAATTAAACTTAAAATAAGTTAATTCACAAACATCTTTAATGATTTCGTCATTTTCTTACATATAATCTTTGTTATCATTAATTTTTTTAAATCTTAAATGGTACATTTTAAGTCATTTGAGTCAAATTTGAGCAACGAGTGTTGCTTTTTTCATATATATTTTCACTGAAGAGAAATCAATTTGGGTGTGATTGAATTCAATGGGATTGGATAAATTAAATTTAGGTAAGAGCCAACTAATAATTGAAATAAAATACAAAAAAGGTAACAAATTAATTATATTTATTGTTAATTTTAAATCAAATTATTATTAATTGTTTTTTTATATATGAGCAAACTGTTATTACTTTTTTTGGATAAAATTATTTTAAATTATTAAATTTTATCAAAATACTATAATTTTTTTAATATAAATAAATCTATTATTAATTATATGTATATCTTTGAGAGATTTTTTTTTTCTTTTGGTTAACATAGCATTACTTGTGAAAGTGGGCTTTGTTTATGTTTGTCCTCCCACATGCCGAAGACATGCCTATGCCTCTTCACGTGTCTTGACCAAATTTTATGACTTTCAATTATAAAACAATAAATTTGTGGCTCACCCCATTCACATTGCAACATCAATTTTTCGTCCTCAAATTCATACATCTTTTTGAATGAAATTTTGAGAAGATATTTTAATAAAATTTTATTAAAATATTCATTTAAGTTTATTAAAATATTTATAAACTTAATTCAAATATTTTAACGAAATTTCGAGGAGATAGGCCATGCTGCTAGTCCACAACGCACGTTACACGGAACCGTATTGGAACGGACCACGCGGACTGGGCCCACCACCACCCAATTGCAGGATGAAGCTTCTCTCCCACTCCCAGTCCCTTCTGGGTCTCTTCTTGAATGAAATTTCAAGGAGATTTCCATAGTCCACAACGCGGTCGGACCTCACGAACTTCCACCGTGTTCTATATATTTTCTTTCGGCCTCTGTTGCTTGGCATAGACGGAGAAACCAGTTTGTTTTCTGAGCAGATCAACAATTAATGGCTTCCACCAGCACCCAATTTCAGCAGGACGGACTTTCTCTCCCTTCTGGGTCTATTTCCTGGAAATACGACGTCTTCTTGAGCTTTAGAGGCACAGACACCCGCAACGGCTTCGTCGACCATCTCCATTCGGCTCTGCATGAGAAGGTTATTTTCACGTTCAAGGATGACCAGAGGCTCGAGAGAGGTGAATCGATTTCTCCAACGCTCGTGAAAGCCATCGAAGAGTCAAGGTTTGCTGTGGTGGTTTTCTCCGAGAACTACGCTTCTTCCAAGTGGTGCTTGGAGGAACTCGTTAAGATCCTCGCGTGCAAGGAGAAGGGGGCACTCACCGTTTTGACGGTGTTCTATAAAGTTGATCCCTCGAATTTACGGAAACAAAGTGGGAGCGTTGGACAAGCATTCGCCCAACACGAGCGAGATTCCAGCGAAGAGAAGGTGCAGAGATGGAGGAATGCTCTAACGGAAGCGGCCAACATTTCTGGGTGGGATTCAGAAACACAAGGGTAACAACAACTACCTCTCAATAAATCAAAATATTTTTTTATATATTAATTAACTCTGTATTTGTGTAATTCATTGTTAAAATGTCATTGTGTTTAATTCCTTGTGAAAATAGTTAAATTTTAATTCAAAAATTGTCAAAATAGTTATATTATATTTAATGAATTTAGGTTAATACCATATTGGATTTGGTAATATCTAAGTGAAATTCAATTATAAATAGATCTTTTGCATATGGCCCCTATTAGATCTAAATACCAGGTGGTTGTTATTGAGGCTTCAATGTTTGGCCTCAGTTCCCCAACAGAGGAGTCCCTTCCCTTCTGATTTAGCATTTTTAATTTGACAGTACTTTCGTAATTGCAGGTAGTTGGGCTTTTTATGGATATTAATATTCAATATTAATTCATTATAATGTGTTACTTCTGTTGCAATTATCTCGCATTAAAGAAAGAAAAATAAAAATAAAAGTAAAATTGAACCAAAAGAATTGTATTATGTCTCAATCAATATGTTTCTGGGTCACCTAGCTCCGATGCCTCCGTGTAAATTTTGATGAAAATATAATCATATATTTTGTGGTTACTGGCTTTATATTATGATTGAGAATATCTTAACTATGATCTGTCTTTGAGTTCTTAAACTCATCTAATGGGCAGGCCTGAAGCAAAGCTTGTCCGAGACATTGCCATTGATATTCTAAATAGATTGGGATATAATGGTTCAAGCGATCTTGAGGATGATGTTGGATTGCTTCCTCGTGTAGAAGAAGTGATGTCACTTTTAGAAATGGGGTTGGTTTCGGATGATCCACGTATAGTAGGGATATTTGGAATGGGTGGTATAGGAAAGACTACTATTGCTAAGGCTGTCTATCACCAAATTCGTACTCAGTTTGTTGGTAGCTGCTACCTTGCAAATGTCAGAGAAACTTGTGAGAAACATGGTTTGCAGTCATTGCAAAAATCTCTTCTTGTTGATATCCGCTCAGTCTCAGACAGTGATATAAAAATAAGTCATATTGATTATCCTGGATCTATAAGGAACGCGGTAGGGAATAAAAGGGTTCTTGTAGTCCTGGATGATGTAGACCATTCAGATCAGCTAGATTCCCTCGTTGGTACACTTGATTGGTTTGGTCGAGGAAGCAGAATTATAATAACGACCAGAAACAGTCATTTACTTGCCAGATATGGTCCAAGAAGTCATGTCTACAATGTTGAGGGACTGAATTATGAGGAAGCTTCTAAGCTATTTTGTTGTAAAGCATTTTGGAACAACCAACCAACGCCAGGTTTTGATTATCTCATACAAAGTGCAGTTAATTACGCCGAAGGAGTTCCACTGGCTCTTAAAGTTTTAGGCTGTTTTCTAAATGGCAGAGGGGTAAACGAATGGCAGATTGCAATCCGTAGATTGGGACAACAGCCTGATCCGGATATTCAGAAAGTGCTCAAATTAAGCTATGACGGATTGGGGCGTTTGGAGAAGAAAATTTTGCTCGACATTGCGTGCTTCTTTAAATGGTATAGCATGGAGTACTCCATAGTTGTGAATATGCTGGATGCTTGTGGTTTCGAGGCGAATATTGGAATAAGTGTTCTTAAAGAAAGGGCACTTGTAACGATAAGAGACAATAGGATAGATATGCATGATCTGATACAAGAAATGGGATGGCATATCGTTAATGAAGAATCCCTAGAGGAGCCCGGTCGAAGAAGCAGGTTGTGGAAGTACAAAGACATCTACCACACACTCACAAATAAAACCGTAAGTGCAAGTGCTCTCATTTAAGAATGTGTTGAATTTGTCAATTATCTTCTTAAGTAAGAGCATAGATTTGTCCTGTGAGAGGTGTCTTTATTTTTTATATTTTTGTTTTTACCCTCAACAATATCTTCTCATCCATGCTTGTTCAGACTTCATTATGTAATTGGACCAACAAAATCTTTGCCTGTTAAATTATGAATCATCATGTCATTACAAAACTTAAACTAATACATAGAAATATATATCTTGAACTTGTATAATATTATTTTTTGCTCTAATAGAATGGAACATATTTAAATAGATTATTTTGCATAGCATTCACTTTGTTTGTTTAAGGATGAAAGCTGTGTTTCCCTTTCGTTAAGATTCGATTTCTTATTTTTACCGCTTGTTTGTTAGGGGACAGATGCAGTGGAGACCATAGTTTTGGATTCTCGTGAAATAAGAAAGATCTCCTTGAGTCCTGATGCATTTTCAAAGATGAGAAAATTGCGACTGCTTAAGCTTAGTAATGTTCAGCTTCCTAATGGTCTCGACTACCTCTCCAATGATTTACGCCTTCTTGATTGGCATGGATACCCTTCAAAATACCTGCCATCAAATTTTCGATCGGATAGCCTTGTCACAGTAAAACTGTTGCATAGCTGCTTGAAACATTGGAATGGAAGAATGGTATGAGTAAAATAAATCATATTGCTTTTTTTTTTTTTGTTCTTATATATGTTCGTTACTGAAATCTTACTTATCCTAAAAGTTGTGTCTATTGATATCAATGGCAGTGCCTAGATAAATTGAAATATGTTGACCTCAATTATTCACCATGCATAACTAAGAATATAGATTTTACACAGGGAGCAAATCTTAAGGAATTGATTCTTGAAAGCTGTACGAACTTGGTTGAGATCTCATCCATTGAAGCCATGAAAAGGCTTACGGTCTTAAATTTGAGTGGCTTAAAAAATCTTAAGGTTTTTCCAAGTGGCATTTGTGGGTTGAAACTTCTTAGAAAGTTGAGTGTTTCTGGCTGCTCAAAACTTAGCAAGTTGCCCGAGAACCTAGGAGAATTGAAGAGATTGGAATATATTGGTCTGGACTATTGCAAAGAACTTACAAGTCTTCCAAGTGGCATTTGTGGGTTGAAACTTCTTAGATGGTTTAATGTTTCTGGCTGCTCAAAACTTAGCAAGTTGCCTGAGAACCTAGGAGGATTGGAGAGATTGGAATATATTGGTCTGAAGGATTGCAAAGAACTTACAAGTCTTCCAAGTGGCATTTGTGGGTTGAAACTTCTTAGAAGGTTGAGTGTTTCTGGCTGCTCAAAACTTAGCAAGTTGCCCGAGAGCTTAGGAGAATTGGAGAGATTGTCTAGCTTTGATGCTGATTTTACCGCTATTAAGCAACCACCATCCTCGATTACGCACCTGAAGGAGCTTTGTCGTTTGTCATTTAAGGGATGCAAGGGACCACTGTTCTCATCATTTTTTATTTGGAAAAAACCCATGGGCTTTGAGCTACCTGCTCTATCAGGCTTACGCTCTTTGACTTCGCTAGATCTCCGTGACTGCAACTTCTCAGAAGGATTTCTCCCAGATGACCTAGGCTCCTTATCCTCGTTGGTATATTTATACCTTAGTGGTACCAACATTATTAATTTGCCAACAAGCATCAGAGATCTTTACAAGCTTCAACTTCTTGATTTGAGGAATTGCAAAAAGCTTAAAACGTTGCCCTATTATCTCGCGACAGAAGTCTGGATTTTTGCAAGTGGATGCACATCATTAGAAACATCGACGGATCCGACTATTCTGAAGCTTCATGGCTCTCTCACTAATTGTCATACACTAATAAAGAATAGGCTCAGCCTCTTCCTTGAACTTCTCAGAAATATTCTTAAGAAGGTCCATCTCTCTCTCTCTCTCTCTCTCTCTCTCTAATGTCTTTATTTGTTATAACAGAATTTACAGAGTTTTGTTGATTTTCTCTCTCATGTCTTTATTTGTTGTAACAGAATTTACAGAGTTTTGTTGATGTTCTCTCTCTCTCTCTCATGTCTTTATTTGTTGTAACAGAATGAGGAAAGGTATATTGTTGTTCCTGGAAGAGAGAGTCCAGAGGGCTTCAGGTATCAAAATAATATGGGGCATCATTATGTTCGAATCCAGCTGATGTCAGATTGGTATCAAAGGCTCAGGGGTTTTGTTGTATGTGTTGTTTTTAAAGAAACGGATCCTTCAATTGATGACGATCACTATGCATATGCGGATTGTTACGTGATGTGGAATGATGATGTACTCTATTCCACGAAAATCAACATTACTAGCGTCCAATTTCCGTCCGATCACTTATTTTTGCATTACATTCCATCTAAAACATGGTATGGATATGATTGGGTGGGTGAAATTAGGAGGAGGACGGCGGAAGTGAATGATTTGAAAAAGAATGAGATCATCTTTTATTTTAGAACAAGTCATAGTCCTGATGAAATTAGGATGGGGGGGCGTAAACTGATTGTCCCAGAGAAATGCGCTGTAGATATGGTATATGAGAATGATGAAGAATGGCCAGATCATCCACATTTAAGGATGCAAGGTGTTCCATTGAGAAAGAGAAGTCGCCATGACTATGATTGCAAGGAAGACACAACAGAACAACCAAATCCTATGAGATTCAGAGACGTCCAATGGAGGGAGACTGAGCTATTAGAAACTTCAATTCAAAATTTCCTAGATTCAAAAGTTAAACGGAAACTCCGCCCACGTTGTATTCGTCTCGAGTAGGCTGGAATTTGAACTATCTGATCATCCATGTTTTGAGACCTTTATGATGACATTATGGCTCTTGTGAATTTGTGAGTTATATTGACGAGTGTTGTTATGTCATTTGTTAATTTATATTTAATACTATTTGCTTTTAGATAAAATACAATAATTATACAATCTTTTTGGCATTCTAAATTATTAATATTAAACTCCATAAAGTAAATTAAACAATCACTAAATTCACATTATTTTAATACCAGATTTCATAAAACAAAACAAAATAACAATTTATCACGTTTAATTTCATTTATACAATACAAACTTAAATCAAAATAATTTTATTGATTAATAATAAATATTAAATAATTAAATTTATCTTTATTAATTATTTAATATTTATAATCATTGTAAAAAATAAAAAAAAATAATATATAGCGAACCATAATAGTTGGTTGAATTCTAGTCACCATGGGATTCTAGACCAACAGCCGAACAGCCGAGCACACGGTCCATGATGATGGTGTGACAATTCTTTTAATTCTATTAAGAAAAGTTTGTATAATTTTACAAAATAAAATTGTTTACATATAATATAATAAATAATGTCCTACAATATCAAATAGTTTGGTGGAACATCAAACTATCATTTATATAATATAGCAGAACAGTTTTTGAATTGTCTCAAAATGTCTAGACATTTTAATAGCTGAGATCAAATTTTGATATATTGATGGTTGGGATTAAAAGTTTTCCCGCCCAAAGTGAGACAACCATGTTCCACACAACCGCCCACACTCACATATATATATATATATACACACTAAAAGAAAATATATTTTTTAATTAATACATTGCTGTGCTTGTGGTGGTTGCTGTGCATGTTCCATTAATTAAATGTATTTGTATATGTGCATGTTGCATTAATTCTGTGTATATATTTTCTTTGTAACTATCAATTAAATTTTATGATATAATATTTTTATTTTTTCTATAAATTTTTTCATAATTATCTATCATTATATATTTTAAAAACGTCAAACCCAAAACTAAACAAATCTTTAATTGACCCTCTTAAGCCAACATAAAATATTTAATCCCACTACTTCAGCCTCCCACTCTCCATACCCACCTGTCATCTTCCTATCTCTCTCTCCCACTCCCACACTCACTACCTCCCTCTCTTTTTTTCTTCTCTCTCACTCCCTCAACTGTTGTCGAAGTTGTTCGCCGTCTCCTGGCCTCCGTGCATGAAGCTGTCTGTCTCTTGGCCGTCTCAAGTATGTATCTCATTCACTGTGTTTATATTATGTGCGTGTGTTTATGTGGCAGTGTGTGTGTTTATATTATGTATATATTATTTATTTATGTGTGTCTTTATATTATGTATATATGTGTGTGTTGTGTGTATATATTATGGCAATGGGTATGAGAGAGAGTGTGTGGCAGTGTGTTCTGTGTGTATATATTATGTATATGGGTGTGTGGGTGTGTCTAGAGATAGAGTGTGCGTGGCTGTGGGTTGGCTGCCAACGTTGGCAAATGACAGCGTGTGTGTGTTTATTTATATATGTGTTTATATACGTGTGTGTTATGTGGCTGTCGTGCATGAAGCTGCCCGTCTCCTGGCCGTCTCAAGTATGTATCTCATTCACTGTGTTTATATTATGTGCGTGTGTTTATGTGGCAGTGTGTGTTTATATTATGTATATATTATGTATATATGTGTGTGAGAGAGAGTGTGTGGCAATGGGTGTGAGAGAGAGTGTGTGGCAGTGTGGGTTAATCTAAAATGGCAAACATTATATAATATTAAATTGGGATGGGTGGGAAGTGTGTGTGGCAGTGTGCAGAAATGGCAAACATAATATAATCCATTTACAAAGTATTGGTTGTCGCACACTGCCACACATTAAATATTAGAAATGACAAACATTATATAATATTTTATGTGTATATATAATGTTTTACATTATATTTATCCTGTGCCTTCAGATAATATTAGCTATTAATATTAGTATATTATGTATATGAGTGTGTGTGTGTGAATATGGGTGTGTCTAGAGATAGAGTGTGTGTGGCTGTGGGTTGGCGGCCAACGTTGGCAATGACAGTGTGTGTGTGTTTATTTATATATGTGTGTTTATATTAATTATGTATATATGTGTGTGTTATGTGTGTATATAGTGTGTGTGTGTTGTGTGCATATATATTATGGTAGTGGGTGTGAGAAAAAGAGAGAGAGAGTGTGATAGTGTGTGTGTGTGTTTATGCGACAGTGTGTGTTTATCTGTGTGTTTTGTGTGTGTATATATCTGTATAACCTTAGCAATGATAATGGGTGTGTATTCATATTATGTGTGTATATTTATGTATTTCGTATATTCTGTAGTAAAAAATTTTGTGTGTAATTTTGCTGCATAATCTCTTTGTGTTAGATTAATATTTTTATGTGTATTTGATGAAATAGACTTTTCTTCACAGACAATGTATGAAATAATTTGACAATTAAGTGTTTACATCCATACATGTTTAATATTTGTTTTTTACTTTTACACATTTTTCTCAATCACTACTCTCTTTGTTGTTTTGAAGTTATTTGTAATTTTTAATTTTTTAAAATAATAAAAATACATTCTCTTTAAAATTAAATTATAAAGAAAACTTAAAAATAAACTCTAAACTTAAAACATATTTAATTATTTAAAATAATAAAAAAACATTTATTAACATTAAATATTTCTAATTTACTGAATATTATTAAAATAATTTTCAAATTTTTTGTTTTAAAAAATAATTTTTTAAAATAACAAAGAGAACGCGTTTTTAATTTTCTAAAAACATACTACAAAAATTAAATTCAAAATTCAAAATTAAAAAATAAAGAGAATTGAGCCTACACTTTTCCTAAAACATCTTAAAGCCATGACTCAAGGTTATCCAAAAGGAATTCTCTCCAAATAGGCGTGATTTTATAAAAATAAGAATATCTCATTAAATTTATGTAACACTACTTACTATTAATTATGTATTAAAAGGGGTTGATTTGATAGTCAAAGAATTTATAAATAGACAAAATTTTTTCCTTATTTTTGCCAGTAAAACATATTCGAGACAAATTTAAATGCAAAGATAGTTAAAAACACTTCAAGAAGAATCGACTCAAAACAAATTAATTATTCAAATTGAATGATAATTGACCCCAAAATATTCATCACTACTTTCATTATTAATATCAATTTTCTTTTAGCAGTTGTTGGTATCTTAATGATTTAAGGTAATTAATGTAAAAACTCATTTTGTGTGTCAAATTAATATAAAACTCAATTTGCCCATTTATAAAATGGTCAATGACTATTGAGTTGCATATAAAAGGAAATCTTGCAAACATTCTATTCCTTTGGGTCATTGATGATTAAATAATTAATGTGTCATAATTAATATTATTTGATAAAAAGTATATTTTATCTTTTTGATCAATGAAGAAGGCGTGATTAATTAATCAGTGAATTAAAGATTAATCTATAAAAGTGCTTAGATTGAGGAAGAGATAATTAAATAAAAAGAAATTTGTTTTTTTTTTTTGCGCATAAATTTAGCTTTGGACTTTCGAAGTGATAATTATTCATACCAGGTTTTGATTTTGATTTTAATTTCATTTCTATTAAATTATGCTCCGATTTAAATGTTAACTATTTTCTATACATGACATAAAATGTGAAGATTATTGCCAATGAAATCCATGTTAACTTTTAGGTTGAAGTACAACAATTATGGACAATATCACTATTTTTGGTCAAGTAAGTTTTTTTTTCTTGATATAAATTTAAATATCGATATTATAATGTAAGGCTTATTGTTTTCTTTAAACTTATCATATCGAATTTTCTTCTAACAAAATGTTTTTTTTTTCTCATACTTTATAGGTGGATGGAGACTTACACAAAACCGTAATATCAATTCTGTTTACTAATTCTTTTATTTATGTATAAAGTTTTATTTATCGCTCTAAAGTGTTTGTATGTATAGGTTCAATTTCTTCAACAAAGAAACGTTAATGTTGTTATTCGTGATGAGCGTGACCTCAATACTATTCACATTCGAGAGGTAAGTCACTTGAATATTGGATATTCATTTTTTTATCATTTTAAAAATATTTTAAAATATATTCTATTTATTTTTTATTATAGGCAAAGGCAAAAGAAAAAGACAAAGCAATATCAAAGGAAACAGAAAAGGCTATCCCTTCTGGAAAAGGAAAAAAAAATGCACATCCCGTGGTATAGTTTCTCAACAATTTTTAAAAGTTTCTTTTTCGAATATTGTCATATAGATTTTTTTAGGAATTGCATAGATTTATTCAAAATTCTTTTTATTGAATGTGAAATATTTTTTTGAAGCATATTAAAGTAAGCATTAATCTAAATTCTTAATATGTTTGTCCATTAAAAGAAATAACAAGAAGAATGAAAAAGAAAATATAAAACATTACACGAGTTAATAGTGAGTTTGCAGTTTTGTGTACTTAATGTATTTTTATTTTATTTTGTATCGGTTCTTATGTGACTAACAACTCAACTGATTGAAAAAGAAAAATTAGTTAAAAGGAAAAAAAATACATAGTGAAAGGGAACCAAGAGGGGGGATAATCTTCACATTTTATACATCTACTTATATAATATTCTCATTTTAGGCGCACAATGATAATGTGCTATCAAAAGCTGTATTGGCCCAACGTGCACAACGAGAACGTGAAAAAAAATCAAAAGTCATGTTCTGCATACCAATTGGGACAAGAACGAGAAAGATCAAAAGAATGTATTAACCCAAGACAATCTTCTTTAACACGAAATTGGTAAACAACTATATTTAATTCTTGAAATATATACTCTTACCATTACTACTTTATTATATAAATTTTAATTTGTTAACAATCTATTTCTGTAGGCCTGCTCCTACAATCCCATCTAGAAATGGTGGTGTGGTCATCTGTGATGAGCACGACCTAAATGTTATTCCTGTTCGTGCGGTAAGTACAAAATCAAGTCAAACATTATATGTATTTTATTTATATAAGATTATATATTTGTCAGACAAAAGAAAAGGTCAATTCAATGTCTAAAGAAAAAGAAAAGATGGCTCCTTCTAACAAGATAATAACAAATGCATATCAAGTGGTATCAGTGCATAAAATGAATTTGTTATTTTGTGTTGTTTTAATAGAATGATCATAATATGTTTTCCTATAACTTCTTATTATTTGTATGTGTTCTCTAAATTTATTTATTTTAATTTTGCATTGATACATGTGCATTTATAATGTACCATCATAAGTTGCTACTTATATGAAGAGAATAGGAAAAAAGACAAAATTATATAAAGAAAATAGAAATTAAATAAGATAGGTTTTTAATTCTTATTTATTTTTTTAGTAAAAAAAATGCATGAAGAAATAAAGATAACACAAAATTATAAAACAAAATTAAGAGAAAGAAAAGAAATAAGAAGATAGCTTTATTTTAAGCACAAAATATTCACATATTTTTCATTTTAGGCACAAAATGATAATATAATATCAAAAGCTGCATTGGCCCAACGTGTACGGCGAGAGCGTGAAAGAAATCAAAAGTCATACTTTGAATTTCAATGTATGCAACGAGAACAAGAAGGATTAGAAGAATGTGTTCAACTAAGACAACCTTCTTTAACACCAATTCGTCGCAATCGCACTGGCTTGGAGTGGAAAACAATAACTGAAGATTCTCATTCGGCACAAAAATGAACAATGGTTACCCATCATTCTACATGTTCGTTTTCTATGCCAAACACATCTTTGACTCCACAAAGGAATCGGTAAACTACTGTGTATAATCTTGACATACATACTTTTTATCAAAAGAATATTTTGTGATACAAATTTTAATTTATACACAAATATTCGTGGGTCTACTCCTATAAATCAATTTCTTCAAGAAGATTTATGTACTGATGATGAATTAAAAGATATGCCTATGAGTACATCAATTGACGCCCAGGCACACAAAGATTCTTACCGCCATTATCTTGGTAAGATGGATGTATTATATCCTTATTGTTCAGCCTTACACTGGATGGATGAAAAATTGACAAGATCATCTATGAAGCGTCCCTTATTCGGAACTTGCTGTTTGGAAGGAAAAATTAGGCTACCTTTACTTATTACACCCCCTCCACCACTTCAGGCGTTATATGATGGGAATAATGATCAATCAAAATCCTTTCGAAGTTATACTCGAATGTACAATGCAGCCAATGCTTTTACGAGTCTCGGTGCTACATTGGATCCTAGAGTACTTAGTGGAAAGGGCCCTACATCATTCACAATTCATGGGGAATTGCGACATCGAACTAGATCACTACAACCACAATCAGGACAGGATGCGAGTTATGCTCAACTGTATATCTATGACCCTGATTTAGCTTTAGAAATTCGTAATCGTAGAAATCCTAACTTGAGAAGGGATGTTCTCAAAACTATTCAAGATAGTTTGTTGCAAGTCAATGCATTTGTAGATAAATTTCGTCAGGCCCATGCCATTTTACATCAATTAGACTCAACAGGACATAATCTACCTGCTCATATTCATTACAATTCAACAACTGATCGACGTCGGTATAATCTACCAACTACAGATAAGATTGCGATTGTGATACCAGGTGATGGAACAGAGGTAACTGGAATGAGGGATATTATTTTACATTTTCGAGAAAATAATGAGTTGATGCAAATTAATGAATGTCACCCAGCATACTTGCCATTACATTATGTTCTATTATTTCCATATAGTGAGTTTGGATGTGAACTTGAGTTGAAATTGTGGAATGTTCAGTATGATCGACCTTCAACTGATCGACTTACTCAACTGAATTTTTATAATTATCGTTTGTTTGAACGACCCACATAATATTCAACAATTTTGAGAGGTGGGAAACTATTTCAAGAGTTTTTGGTAGATGTTTGGGCTGCAACTGAGCAAAATCGATTGACATACTACAAGCTTAATCAAGGAAAACTTCGGGCTGAACTTTATCAAGAGTTGTCAGATATGAATCCAGATTATGTACGACCTGGTCAAATTGGTCAAAGGTTTGTTTTGCCATCTTCGTTTACTAGAAGTCCTAGACATATGTTTGAAATCTTTCAAGATTCAATGGCTATCACGCGATACAACCAACACCCAGATATTTTTCTTACCATGACTGCAAATCTCAATTGGCCAGAAATTACTTCAGCATTATTACCACATCAAAAACCTATTGATCGTCCTGATTTAATTGCCCGTGTTTTTGAGTTGAAGAGAAAATGTTTGATGAAGGAGATAGAAATGAATAAAGTGTTTGGAAATAAAGTTGCACATGTTTTTACAATTGAATTTCAAAAACAAGGTCTCCCTCATATGCATGCACTTTTATTTCTTAAGGGCCCAGACAAAATTCGGACATGTGCTCAAGTAGACAAATTGGTCTGTGCAGAATTTCTAGACCCAACAGATGATCCTATACTTTTTGAAACTATCAAATGTTGTATGGTACATGGACCATGTGGTGCTCGAAATCTGCAAGCACCATGTATGGAAAATGGGAGATGTACTAAGAGATACCCTCGAGTTTTCACGGAAACAACAATTATGGATCAAGATGGATACCCTATCTATCGTCGTCGCAATAATGGTCAATTACATATTGTGAAGGGGCAAGAAGTTGATAACAGGGATGTCGTACCATACAATGCATATCTTTCTAAACTTTTCAACTATCATATAAATGTGGAAGTTTGTGCTAGGATGAGATGTGTCAAGTATATACATAAGTACATTTATAAGGGTTATGATCGTACAACGATGGTGTTAGGAATGATAAATGAGATTCAACAATATCTTGATGCAAGATATATTGGACCTCCAGAAGCTGTTTGGCGAATATTTGGTTATCCTTTGCATGCAGAGATGCCAACAGTTGTACGATTGGCACTTCATTTACCTGGAATGCATCGTGTTGTTTTTAACCCAGAAGAGTCATTGGAAATGATTCAATGTAGAGCTGGTCAACAAATATCAACTCTTACTGTTTTCTTTGCATATTGTGCTGGCAGTGAAAATGAATGTCCATTCACTTATCAAGAATTTCCACAGCATTTTGTTTGTCTCAAGTCGGAAAAGAGATGGAAACAAAGAGAAAATGGATATGCAATTGGTAGAATGTATTTTGCTAGCCCTAATTGTGGTGAAAGATTTTATCTGCGTTTGTTACTAACCGTTGTCAAAGGACCAAAGTCTTTTCAGTCTTTACGCACGGTCGATAATGTTGTGCATGACACATTTAAATTAGCATGTGTTGCAAAGGGGCTTTTAGAAGATGATGAAGAATGGATACAATGCTTCAAAGAGGCTGCAGTTATGAAAACTGGATATCAATTGAGAAGATTGTTTAGTATTATTCTCACACATTGCTCTCCATTAAATCCATGTGCATTATGGAATCAATTCTCAACACATATATGTGATGACCTTGCACATAAGATTCGTACATTGTTTGCCATTTCTAACCCAACTGAGGCTCAAATTGAAGATTATGGTCTCCATCTTTTGAATGAAATGCTTCATGAATCAGGCAAAAGTTTAATTGACTTCCCACCCATGCCACAACCTTCTGCAAATTGGAGTGCAGTAGTTGGTAATCGATTGATATTCGAACATCAACAACTACAGAGTGAGGCACAACAAACTGATCCACAAATTACTATTGATTGTCTCAACAATGGACAACGGAATGCTTATAACACAATCATTTCTTCAGTTTTTGAAAATAAATGAACTGTTTTCTTTCTGAATGGGGGTGCTGGAACAAGAAAAACATTTCTGTACAATACGATTGCACTAAAATGTCACAACCTAGGGCATATCGTTGTTACTGTGGCTTCATCTGGAATTGCATCATTGTTATTGGTAGGAGGTCGCACTGCACATTCAACATTTTTCATTCCTTTAGATGTCTTGGACAATTCAAATTGTGGGTTTAGGAAACAATCATTACAAGCTGAGTTATTTAGAGAAATAAAGCTTATAATTTGGGATGAAGTTCCTATGCAACATAGGCATTGTGTTGAGGCAGTTGATCGTACATTGAGGGATATTTGTGATAGTGAAAAGCCATTTGGAGGTATTACTGTTGTTCTTGGTGGAGACTTTCGACAAATCTTACCAGTTATACCCAAAGGAGTTCGTGAGCAAATTGTGAATGCATCATTAAGACACTCTATTTTATGGAAGCATATACATATCTTAACTTTGGATTTGAATATGCGCCTGAATCATGAAGGCCAGGAAAATGCTAACTTTGCAAATTTCTTGATGGAGGTAACACTACTTTAATCTTTTTTATATTATATAAATTGTTTTAAATTAATAAATTGTGTTTACACTCTTAATTATTAATTGATTTCACTTTTTTTAGATTGGGACCAATCCTCAAGAAATCGTTAACCTCCCATCAATAATACACAAATGTCAAAATTTGAATGAATTACTCTCTACAGTTTACCCACAGTTGAATATGATAGAGACGTCAACCCCAACATTTTTAACTGAACGCACAATTCTGTCTGCGCGTAACGATGATGTCAGTGAGATTAATACTATTGCGTTGAATATCTTTCCAGGGAGATTATGTACTTATCTTGCAGCAGATAAAATGTCTGAAGATATAACTATTTAATCCTACCATTACAAATAGATATCCTAATGAATATTTAAATTCATTGGATCCTCCTGGACTGCCAATTTTTAAGTTAGAGTTGAAAGTGGGTTGTCCTATAATATTGTTGAGAAACATTGCACCGAAAGATGGACTATGTAATGGTACAAGATTGATGGTCACTAGGTGCGACACTCGCATAATTGAAGCTCAAATTTTAACTGGAGAAAAGTTTGGTAATTTGGCATTCATACCAAGGATATCTTTGACACCATCTTCATCTGAAATGCCTTTTCAAATGACAAGATGTCAATTTTCAGTCCGATTGGCATATGCTTTGACCATTAATAAATCTCAAGGACAATCTGTTCAATTTGTTGGGGTTGATTTGCGCATGCCAGTGTTTAGCCATGGGCAATTATATGTGGCATTGTCCAGATGTACATCTTTTGATCGTATAAGTATTCTCCTCCCTAAAGATAATTTGGATTCTACGACAAATATTGTTTATCCTGAAGTGTTGTAGTGTTCTATGTTGATCAAATCACCTTTTATCAGAAGGTAACTATGTAGATTTATATTTCTATGATTGTATAATTTTTTATAAAATTTCAAATTAATAATAATTTGAAATATGAACTTTTGTATGATTGGATTGAAAAATCTATGGAGCTTAAAAGAAGAAATGCGACTAGCTTGCTTCGATGGGGATATAATAAGGTTATTTCAATCTCAAAGTATTTTGATACATGTATATTTCCAACAAATGTACTAATCTATATTTTTTTTGTTTACATTAATTACCAGATTGTTGTGCATGTTCCTCATTGGGGATACATAGAAGTTGATACAAAGACTTTCTGGAAAGTAATGAGGAGGAAGTTT
The DNA here is from genome assembly GCA_036245055.1 of Diospyros kaki. Lineage (NCBI taxonomy): Eukaryota > Viridiplantae > Streptophyta > Magnoliopsida > Ericales > Ebenaceae > Diospyros > Diospyros kaki. The sequence goes on from BSEG01000016.1 coordinate 43,103,327, forward strand.
GGGCAAACACATGTTTGAAAACATGTTATCGACACATCTTTTGTAAAGTATACTTATTTTAAAAAGTTTTAACCCATTTTTTGTAACCTGTTAACCTACTCTTTCAGTGTGTGACAATATAATATTTGTTTTTCTTATGTAGTTATAATTTGATGTCAATAGCACTAACTGGTGCGTATTTTAATTTTAATTTCTTTAAGATTACAGAGTACTGATTGTTGTGCATTATTTGATATTTAATTTTTTTTATATTTGATTTGTTTGAAATTGTATAATATAGAATGGTAATTAATTGTAAAATACAGGCTGAAATTGTTAAAAACTGTTTTGCCATATTATATTGACTAATACATTTTTGTATAATACAGATTTATATTTTTTTGTTTATATAATAACTTTAATTTCTGTTTTTTGTTCAGTTTTTAATTTTTTTAATTACTATTATATTTTAATTTGCAATATTGGTTAACATTAAAAATTTTATATGTTTGTTTATTATTTGAGTTTTGTAGAACAGTTAATACAAGCAAAATTTTTACAAGTTCTTCCTAAATTTCAACATAATACACTATGTATTTTAATCTTAATATTATTTACAACGTGTCTTTAGGTATGTTTATATTCATTTTTTGATAATTTCGTGTTTAAGAACTATATACATTATCTTCAGATACATGATATAAACGAGTTTAGACTTTCAGTTTAGTACGTATTCGAGTTCAGTGCTTCATTATTTTGCGTTCAAATTCAATGTTTAATTTTTTTTAGTTGCATCGTGCCTTCAGGCAGGGGTTATCCCTAGTTATCAAATATAAAAGATTTTTTTTATTTAATTATAATATAATTCATATTGTCCTAAAAAAATATTTATTATTTCTTAAAAATATTTGATATATATACGTAAAGAGAGAGAAAGATGATGAACATCAAAGTAGATAGTTGAAGTCAAATGCAATACAAACAATAGTGCAATCGTGAGGCAACAAAAGCATTCTTGTACCAACCCAAATGCAAGTGCAGCAATAACAGTAGCAATACCCTCTAGCAGATATTTGATCTTGGAGCGATTTTGAGTTGGATCAAATTAAAATAGTCGGTGTCTTTCAATAGACCATGGACCACCCGTCTGATTGAAATTTAAATATTTTTACTTTTCATGTGAAAATGATTTTTTATAATTTTTTTACACATAAATGTCAAAATAATCATAATAAAATAGAGAAAATAAAAAAATGAACACATGTCTATGAGCAAAGACTATAAAAGTTAGCACCACAGTGGATACTAAATGATGATGGTTGGAGTCAATCACTACTAGTTTTTTCGAAAGCAATTGTGTCCAATTATTGTTCTTGACCTTAAGCTTGTCCAAGATTTGCTTAACCTACAAGCAGAATACTTTATTTCTCAATATATTCTTTTGACAATAAAGACAATCTTGGTACTAAAGGTAGAGTAAAGTAATTACATGCAAATGATGACCTACTTGTCTCTTAAAATTCATGTATTTATATAGCTAGACTCTAATATAAAAATCCTGGAACATGTGTTGGCTCTAAAGAGTTTCAAGAAGGGATATTTTTGTAATTCTCCCATAGACGCAATAGTCCCCATCATATAATTTATATTTTTAGTACACGTAATTGCAATTTAAGAAATATAATATATGTATGATTAAAAATTATATTTTCTATTATGTATTTTTAGTATATATTTGTATTTTTAAAAATATATATTTAGAGTTTCTTAGACTAAACTAAGTTTCTTAGTAACTTAGGGGCTCTGTTATATAAAAATGTACTCATTTATAGATTTAGATCACTTTATTATTTGGGTTCTTTCATTTGAATAGTATGGTTTTTTGGATATTAATACACACATTGATTGGGTCGTTTTATTTGAGATTATTGTTTTGATGTTAAAACCTACATTAGTTGAGTTATATCTTTGAATTGTGCCTTACTTATGAATGAAATGGTTTGAAACCTATTCAATCTCTTGTGAATTTCATAATACTTTTCTTCTATCATTATTTACAAGCTCAAATTGACAATATATTGTATAAAATCATTGATTAGTTTTTCAATAAATCAAAACTTGAACAACTACCAAATTTGTCTTACAATTTTTCATCAAGTATAAAAGAATTTTATATATTATTTTATATAGAATATTTGTTAGTGATTGCTTGCATCTTTCTTTTTTTTTTATAAATAAGAATTACATTAAAAAAAAATATTGTAAAAGTGTCTTTATATTCAAGTTAGAACTTATATCGAGCTTCACAATAAAAGGAGGCAACGTAAAAGATCTAAGAAAGAAACAACTATTTAGAACTCCTAATAGAAGAAAAAATATATATATATATATACATATGTCAATGAGAGATATTTAATCACACTATTGGAGAGCCAATCAACGAAAAGACATTTTCCCTAACCATAAATGCATAAATTACTAAAGTCCCCTCAGAAATCGAACCGCTGAAAAATGAAAAAAACAACTCGAAGCAGTAGAGATTACTTGCATCTTTTCCATAGAAGAAAGCATAATCAATTTGGCAATAATGATATGATTGAATGAGCAGGTCACTGAAAAGCAATATGGTTGGTTGGAAAAGGTTGGGGAATTAACTACTTTTCAAATTTGTAATAGTTAAATATATAAAAAGAAAAAGTTGTCATTAAAAAAGAATAGGATTGTAATTTTATTAATCTTTGGGTATTTATGATTTCTAATTTTTGCTAAGTTTAGGTAATTGAATGCAATATTTTGAATGAAATTGACTTAGTTGTAAAAGGTCAATTCGTTCCCCATATAATGTGTCACCACACTGACTGATCTCCCTCGCATTATATAATATGGTATAATGAAAAATTTAATATTTTAAAAAATATATCTATGTATTATTTTTTCGTTCAATTTTTCCCACCTCATTTTCACTTTACTTTTCTAGGTATCTCCAGTTGCACATTAAACTATTTTCCCAGAGCAATTCTATGTAGAAAGGAAGAAATAAGTCTTAATTTGGGTAATATAATATGCACATTTTCTCTGAGAAATATCATATTTACCAAGATCCATGCAAGCAAACTGGACATTCACCTCTCAAATGATATAATGTGGACATTTTCTTTGGGCATTTCTTTCCTAATCGTCGATGTTTGGACATTTTGCTAATTTATTTTGATGTTAGCTTGGAAAATACAAAATTGATCAAAATAATTGGATATAATATATTTGCTCAATTAATATGTTTTCAATGTCACCTGCAACGCTTCTTGTGTAATTGTAATGGAAATGTGATCATATATTTTCTAGTTAATGCCATTATAAAATTTGCTTTTCCTCCTCAAAACATCCCATGCATATGCGGCTAGAGAAGACCCAATTCACCTCTTCGTCATGTGGCTATATTCTTACGAGACGTGGTTGGGTTCACCATGTAGTAACAATACCAAACAACAAAGTGTGTGGCTATATTCTTACGAGACGTGGTTGGGTTCACCTATTCTTACATTTTTGGAAACAATGGATTTTTTTTTAACTTTGAGGCCATCTGCATCAAAATAGCTTGTGAGAGGAGGAGAATTATAGCAACAGGAGCAGGAGAAGAAGGTAAGTTGTTTTAAGCCACCTGTGTGACGATAACATAGAGCGGGAATGTATGAAGCTACACCAGAACTGCATGGAAAGCCTGCAGAAATTAGTACATGACAACCCATTAATGTACTGCTACTAGTGGACAGTGATATTTCTGACTCGCAAGGATTTAGTATCTCATGATCGCATACCCAAATGTCAACCGGATCACAATGAAGCTATGTTTCACCATGAAACATGACGATCCCCAAGTTTCCCACCGGAAGAAAACTGAAGTTAGTGCCATGTATTGGTCACCAAAATACACAGTGCTTCTTGGTAAAAAATGATACCTTTATCTGTTATATCCATGTTTCCCTACTAACTTAGCCTGTTCGGATGCTTCCTTGCAGCCAAGATTATTACTGGAAGCTATTGGCCACAAGAATATGCATAAATGCATACTCTTCTGTAGCTTTTCATGAGCTTCCAGGAGCCTACTCTTTGGTGACATTGGTTAATGTTGGTGGTTCAGTTATTGTTTCTAAGGACTTATCCGGTGCTTAACAAACGTTGGGGGAATTATGAAAGGTTGTTTACTTGTAACAGGGAATAGCTAGAGCGTAAATTTTTCCACAAAGGAAAATGATTAAAAAGAAAGGGCACCTCTAGTACACGAGGCTTTCTACTTTCCATGAATGAAGGGAAGGGCAGTTCTTGTATGCAGCCTTACCCAATGCTTTACAAATAGGCTATTTCCATAACTCAAACCCGTGAGTATAGGGAAGAGTACTCATAATCCTAGTTCTGTTTTTTATATATTGAAGTTCTATTCATACATCAATGGCCTTCCATAAAAGAATAACATGTGCTTACCCAGAGCCGGCTCAATAGTGAAGCCAACTAGGCGGCTGCCTAGGGCCTCCAAGCCCATCAATTTGAAAATTTTTAATTTATATTTTATTTATTTATTAATAATAAATATTTTATTAAATAATTAAATATAAAATATAATTTTTATCTTCCCTATCCCACCATTCTAAACCCACAACCTTTTCTTTGTCTCCCACTAACCTTTTTCTTGTCTCCCACTAAATCCTATTTCCCTTCTCCATTAAACTCTTTTTTTTCTCTCTCTCTCTTTCTTTGCAATTTGTTTTGCTCAATGCTCATCACGCCTGCGTATTCTTCTTCTTGACATTGAGAGAAGAAGAAATCTACTCTCTCTCTCTCTCTCTCTCTCTCTTGCAATCTGCTATCTCTCTCTTTTTTGCAATCTGCTCTCTCTCTCTTTGCAATCTTGCGTGTTCTCACTTCAACTTCAATCTTTAGGAATCAGGAAGCTTCCCCATTTTCAGCAGACTGCAACATTTATTCGGTAATTTTGATTTTTTTTACTTTAATTTTGTATTCTTGTAGTATTTTTCTACCTTTAATTTTCTAATTGTTCATTGTTGTGTTGTGATTTTTTTTTTTTTTTTGGCTACCTTTCAAGTTTCAACCAACATATATGTATGATGTATCTCCAACTATTTTTATTTAGTACAGATTATTTGAGATGTGATCTAATATAAATTTATAATTTATTTTTGATAGGTCTAATGTAAATTTTTAAAAAAATTATTAAGTTATTTTTAATATTTAATTAAATCACTTATCTAAATATGCCTATATATGATAAAAAAAAAAAAAAGTGATGGGAAGAATGGAAGATGTGTTACCGTGTTACTCTCTCCATGTTTGAAAAAGAATGGAATGTAAAGCAATAATATTAGAACAATAATAAAGTAATAAAAAAAGTGACATGAAAAATTGATTTTACATAATTTTGCATATCAAAAGGCAAGAAAAATTGATTTTACATTAAGGTGAATATAGTTCAACAAATGTTTGTGAAATGAAAATTTGCTTATTATTGGTAAACTTTAACTTATTGCATTTTATAGTTGATTGAATTTTATTTTTTTAATTTAATAAAATAATAATTTTTTTTACAAAAAAAATTAATACTCTTAAGAAGGCCTAATTTTTTTTTTTTTTGCCTAGAGCCTCCAAATTAGTTGAGACGGCCCTGTGCTTACCAGTGACCAAACAAACTTTGCCATCTTAAATGCGTTCTGCAAATCAAATGTCAAATGCTGAAGTCAACAAGTCAGATGAAAGATTCTTATTTTCTGCATTTTGACCAAGCGGGCATTTCAAAATATAATTTTTCACAAGGGGTTGCATAAATATGTCTCTACTGATTTCACCTGGAAAGACACAAACTGTAATAACCAAAGAAGAAGCCGAGGCCTCCTAAACCAGAAGAGGTCATCCCTCAAGTCGAAGTGTTGAGCTTCGGATACTGGGCATCTATCCATGATTTCAACGGCCAGCTTTACGACTTTGAGATGCAGCTTGGTACCAATTGCCAGGATCAACTTTCCCATATACAAAATTTTCAAGAAAAGATGAGAACAAAAAGTAAGTGAAAAGAAAGGCATCGTGAACTGGGAGAACAAGACAACAGATGCAAAGAATTGGAAGAGTGAAGACTCACAATGGCTGGAAGAAACGAAAGCCAAAGGTAAAGATTAGTTCCTGAGCATGGCATTGTAATCATGGGCAGGAAATCAGCTTCAGTACTTACAATTTACTAATAAATTAGAGAGTATGAAGCCCAGAACAACTGATGCTAATGGCACCTTAGCTCATTGCATGGGACTGTAATGCTTTGTTCAGGTGTTGTATGGTATTATTGTTCTTAAAAACAATAAACCCATGAATAACAAAATAGGGGAAACAGAAATCACCACTGACCACAAGAGTGTAAATTCAGGGCACGAACTTCCTTGAGAACCCACATCTAATGAGAAACTTCCACTAATTAATGGTAATGACTCTATTTCATTGAAAGATCAAGTTTTAATGATGAATTTCTACCTCTAAAAGTACTGGATGAAGTTAACTTTTGGACTCATAAGAGCACATATGATACCCAATATTTGCTCCATTTCCAAGTACAATTATTGTGAGATTGTGTTGTGACAAACTTCCCTCTGCATCCTCATAAGAGCACAGATCACAGATCACCAAAATTCTGGCTCATGGTTAGGCCTAAATGCATTACAATGATTGATTCCGACTCCACTTGAAACACCACAGAACCTCACCCATCAATGTTAGCTAAAGTTAGCTTTTGAACTTATGGATACAAGTAATATACCCAACGTCATGACAAAAAATAAATAAATAAATAAACCACCACTAATCATATAAAAGGGAGTTGTTTTGTCTAATATCACATCTTCGATTCTGTCAATTATGTATTTAGTAAATCCTTCAAATGGAAAAGGAAATTTCAAGTAGATAACTTTCTGCAAGTAAAGCATCGTATGTACAATTGACATACTAGTAAAAGGAAAAAATGCCAGAGAAGTTAATGGTGGCATTAAATGCTTCTACACATATAATGAAGAAAAAACTAGGTTGTAGGCTATATCAAGAAAGGAAGACTTACATGATTCTGGAAAAAGAAAATTAAAGGAACTGTCATAAAATGACAGTTTCGTCAAGGAGAACAGGAAGGAAGGATTAGAAAAATCTACAAGAAAATGGCAACAATGCATGGAGTTTATTTTGGAAAACTCAAATCAGCAGAAGCTAATAGTGGAAATTACAATTTCAGGAGCATTTCTGCCTTTAGCTTGAGAAACTCAGATCAGAGCTTCAGCTAGCCAAGAAGCCAGTAAGGCAACTTTTCCCCTATAAAAAAAGAAAAGCAAGGCAACCTGGACTTTTGGACTTTGCACCAGCATGAAGGATGCAAAAACCAGTGACATGCAGTTTGAGGCTATGAGAAGTCATCGAGAAGCATGCAACAAAATTTATCGTTTATATTATCATTTTTACTCTCAACATTATGTAGGGTTCTTTACCAAGTTTTCTTTGCTCCTCTCTCTCTCATCCACTCACCTCAGAAGTGTGTCTATTGGTCTTCTACTCCCATGTCCAATGCATTTTAATCACGTTTTCAATTGGAGTAACTCCTGCCATATTACAAATAATCTCATTTCTTATTTTGTCCTTCTTGTATAATTGATGCATCCACCGTAACATTATCATCACAATTGAATTTATATTTTACACATGTTGATACTTTACTGTCCAATATTTTGAACTATATAACAAATATGGTTGTATAGTCATCTAATAAAGGTTCCCTTTTATCTTTAAGGGATTTTAAAATCACATAAGAATTAAGATGTTGGACACTTCACTTCAACCACTTGCATTGATCCTATAAGTAACATCCTTCATAATCTCCCATCCTCCAAGTAAATGTGTTTTCCTTTCTTTTTCTTTTCTTTCCACAATATAGCATAATTCCACATGATACTATAAATTATGAGGAACCTCAAAAGTTAAGGACAAAACTGTTCACTTTGGATGCCGGAAAGCTAATGGACACAATATTCCCGAGTAAGTGATATAAATTATGTTTCAAGATTGATTGAACTTTCTCCACAAATCTTAGGTGGATGCTTGCACTTTATCTAGCTAGCAACTGCAAGCATGTCACTTAGTTTCAATTGGAGATGTTTAATACATGTCAAGCTTGCAACATATGGTCTCATCAAATAAACAAGATATTCAGATGCATTAAGATAATAATACAAAATGCAACTCCAGTCTCCAAAACTAAGTAAACAGCATACCCGATGCCAACAATATCACGAAACTCTTCCTCCATGCTTCGAAGCATATAATTATGAAAATCATATGTGAATGGTAGTTGTTGAGTGTGCAAAAATAAGACCAAAGACAAAATACTAAAAAGAACAAATAGAAAGAAAGAAATATTCACCTATAAGATCAAAATCACAGCCCATACTATGATCTCATTATTAAATGGCACGCTATGTTGTGAACTTATGTTGAAGAAACATGTACATGAGATGTGATTCTACAGCTAGTACAGAAATGATAGAGCAGTTTGCATTTGCTAAGCCCATTAAATTTGTCCACAATGAAAGGTAGAGGTAGGAAAGATCTAGTTCAATGTGATGTGGAGCACTTACAGAAATGAAGCCTAGGCACAAAGCCATGTAGTCAGCAATCTTGATGTACTAGTGCAAGGTCAATACAGGTCCAAGTATTACAAAAGCAAATTGTACCAACAATCTTGATGTACTAGTGCAAGGTCAATACTCCATGTCATGGACTGTCATCTCATTCAATAAAATTTTATTGTTTTCGAATATAGAAGTGTCAAGTCTCGAGTCTGAGGCTTGGGCAATTCTGGAAGAACCGAGAGTTTTAAGAGAAAGAGAAGGAGGGAGAATTTGAATTAGAGGGAAAGAGAAGAGAGGGAAAGAATTCAGAGAGGGAAAGATCCGAATGTATTCATTGATAGATCCCATCCTTGTATGTACTACCTTTTATAGGCTAACCCCCTTGGTTGTTATTGTAACCGATTGCCTACGAGTGGCCTAGGCGGAACCGCCAATCACATGCCACTATCTGTTATTACGACTATAGCTATGCATCTATAGATTTATTTCACTTATGCCATTAGGCTTGTGACAAGAAGAATGAGAGTGATCTACTGAACTCTGCATAAATAACAGAGCCCAACTACTGAAGAGATGAAAGGACAAAATGGTCAACATGGAATACCATTCACTCAACAAATAGCCTCTCAATGTAAAAAACGGTTGACCCTGATGGAACCATATAGATTCAAAATCTAAAAGTATATGCTTATTGTAATATGAAGCAAGGTAGCATATTTTGCTGACCAATACAACAACAATCACAAACCTTAAATCCCACTATTTTGCTGACCAATCTGGAAAAACAAAAATTCAGGCCTTTTATTCTATTTTTTATTCAGCAGAGTTGAAGACTCTTGAAAAGATATCCCCTATGCTAAACTTCATGATCATAGAACCTCTATATTGAAATTCTGTAACTCCCAGAAAACTGGATAATGGTTACAAAACAGCATATCTGGAACAAATACCTACCTCCTTCCCTGGTTCAATTCAAGAGGCTAAATTTGAATCTAGCCAGTGAAATTCAAATGGGAGTGCAAAACAGATCTTTAAAAGCTATGATGATTTTATGCAGTTTTCTTGGGTATAACAGTCTAGTGTTTTGTTTACTTCAAACATTCATCTTCTTTGTCTGATCATCTGAACCATTTGTGACCATTAATGTGGACTATGCTTTATTTTTCCTTTGTCAATAATATGATAATATTCTGCAACTACAACTGCCTTTGTGCTTCATAATTTGTACTGAGCAAAAGCAACTCGAGGGATGTGAAGGATTTAAGCTGCATTTCTATCTATTTTTCAGGATATTGAAGTACAAAAAAAATCCAGTTCCAGTGAAACACATGAATTACAAAATATTAAAGTAGAATTTTAGCATCATCAAAGATACAAGATTCTGAAAGGTGCATTACCAGCCAAACAAGAACTTTATGCTGGCTCCAAGGATGAGAAGTCTGGTGAAAAATGAAAGTAGATAATCACCTCATTCTTATACTATCAAATACAGCTTGTGGGGAGCCTAGATTAGTACATCAGCAGCTTGTGGGCCTTGGCATTATATATATATACGCATGATTTTATGTGTGCAAAATTTGTGAATACAGAAAAAGATAAAAGAAATAAGAAAATACAAAATGACCACAAGGGGCATGAGGATATTTTGTGTTGTGTGTGTGAGTGAAGGGGAGAATGGTAATTTCTAGGGGGTGGTTGGTAGCCCACTCCTCCCTTTTTTTCTCCCCATGCTCCCTTGTCTCTCCCTTAATTTTCTTCTTCTTCTCCCAACAGTGGCTCCTCCTCATTCTTCTTCATTTTCTTCTTCTTCAATTTTCCTATTCTTGTTGATGGGGACTTCAAGGATGCAGTGGGAGGAGACTTCTTCTTCTTCATCTCTTCGGTTTAAACATCGTCAAGGCAAATTCTACTTGCACTTAAATTTTATTCTGTGTAAGTTTCTTTTTTCTCTCATTTCCTCATTCGATGCAAAATGTTGTTTTTCCCATGGAGTTGGAATCATATTCGGTAAAATGGCTTCTCACCTTCAATAGTAAGTATTGTATATTTATCCTCTTAATTTGTGAGTTTTCCATTTGAGATGGTTTCGGGTCTCTTTGAGAGTCTCCATGGGTTATATTTCATCCCATGTTTCATTCATGGAATGGCATTTGTGGATTAGGAAGCTAGAATGAGAGTTTTTGGATGTTTGGTGTTCATTTTTGGCATTTTTTCTTCATTCTCGGCCAAGTCGACTTGGGTTGAGTCAACTCGATTTTGGGCGAGTCGACTCGGATTTGTCTCAAATTGACTCGGCTACGACTTGACTACACTACGCATGTTTCGCTATTTTTGCCATAACTTTTGATGTAGAAGTTGGAATTGCAATATGTTTGAAGTTTCATAAAGTAGACTTTGAGAGCTTCGATTTGATATATAATATCAAATATTTTGGTTATGATTTGATTTGATTAAGGCTTTTCTTAATCCAAATCAAGTAAGAGTGTTAAAGTAAATTATTTTTAAATGCTTCCTTTAATACCCCTCAATCCTCTAAAATGATAGGATGTGGTTGAAGACACCTATACGTATATACATGGGATTTATCAGATAAAAATATAATTGACTTGCATAAGGAAGTACAATAATAATCAATTGGGAGATTATTAAGAAATGTCATTGGTTTGTATGTCCATGGAGTCTCATGGGTGATGCATTGATAACACTATATGAATAATTGCCCTTAAATAAGGGAGTTGCCATAAATGGATGTGAATGAAATCATATGCATGATCATGATGTGATGTGGCATAGAATCCTAGTGGGTGATTTTAGGCATGTTGTCGTGAAGATGCTGGAAAGTGTATGCATATGTATGTATGTATATATATTGCCTTTGTGCACCTATTATTTTGCGCAGAAGAAAGTAAGTGGATATCCCCAAGTCATGCCATAGCAAGAAAGGCAGTTCGTCTGCAATCAAAGAAATGTGAAAAAATGCGGCTCATCCACAAAGAAGAAAGAAATAGGGATATCCTACCAAGGCGGCTCGTCCGCATTTGTTTTTGTATGTGCATCATGGATTTTCTTATACTATAAGTTATGTTGATAAAGTGTGTTGCACCATGTCATCAAGTGTGTGAATGTTACTCATTGTAATTGTGCTTGCAGTTGTGTTGCATTGCACTGTGTTCTATATTGCAAGGCAGTGTATCCGCAAATGGCGGTGTGCCCGCTTAAGGCGATGTGTCTGCATTATTTTTGCATGTGCATTATATATTTTTGCACTTTAAGTTATGTGAAAAAAAGGCATTATGCCATGGTCTAAGTGGGTGAATGTTATCGTCCATGATGGTAAAGTGTGTGAATTTGATGATGCGGTGGTTGATCACCATCCTTTGCCTCTACCAGAGCACCTGCAATGGAGATGGGGACTTGCTCCCTCGGTTTATCTCTGACGATCAAGTCAGAACCCCGGACTAAGAATCTCAGAATTATTCCTCATGCTCAAGAAATCGAAAAAATGGAATCCCTTACCTCTCTTTGCCCCTTTTCTTTTATCCTCGCGCTAAGATAAGGATCCTGGCTCAAAATCTTCCTAATAAGGATTCCATAATCTCAATCGCCTTCAAAGAGATTGGGATAGCCCCTATCTCCATGATCTTCGGTGGGATGGCTGATCCCCGAGAGCTCGAAAACTTCCTTGCCCATCATCAGGTCAATTGTCGTAGAAATATATATCTGCCATGTGTCCCCCCTGGACTCAAGCGAGATAATGTAGGCGAGGTACCTCTGTAGCAGACACGTGGTGCTGCTGTCAATGGTTGCATGCTTAGGGCATTAGAGTAATTATGCATCTGTGGGTATTCCCCTTATCACTTGCCCCCTACTCCTTGAGCACTTCGGCTCGAATGGCTCTAGGAGTGTCGAAGTCTCCGAAGCTCAGCTCCCCATCATCTCGAGGATCTATGTCTCCAGGGCTCGAACGGTTGAGGTGCCCCTTTTTTTTTTTTTTGCGTGTGTCTGGAGGGCACAGGTATTGATTTGCTCTGATGATCATATCTCTTCCCAAGGCGTTGTCCAAACCTTTTCGTCTCCCGAGCCATGCCAATTTTGGGTGGTTAATACTCATCATTACTTACCCTTTGGCTTTCCACCCCTATGGTTTAAATAGGGGTTTCTCACTCTTTCACTCTTTCTCCCGACTCTCCTCAGCTTTTTTTCTATTGTTACGCTATCGAGTGTTCTTTTTCTCTTCGCATTTTCTTCATTCTCCTTCCCTAACCTCTCTGTAATGGCGATTGCCAGCTCTGGTTGCTTTAACTCGGCAAGCGTGGAGCTCGTTGAGTGGGAAAAATACCCTGCTGCCTCCATTCCTTGCCAATGGATGAGTGAAACGGAGTGTCAACAATTTCGGGAGAAGTACGTGATCCCAGATGAGTGGGAGGTGGAGTTCAACACCCATCTCCAAGCGTGCCATCCCATTGCCGGTCGACTCTGTATCTACAAGTATGCCTTTGATCGGGGTTTTCGGCTACCTCCTCGAGGGAGGGTCATGTCGCTTCTCCAATATCTTACTGTTGTCCCTGCCCAACTATCTCCCTTCGAGTGGAGATATCTAATGGGCTTCATCGTCATCTACCATACTGCCAAGGTGGAACCCACGGGAGAGCTCTTCGATTACTTTTTCACCACTAACTGCTACCCCGGTGGTTGGATTTCAATCTCACCTCGAGTTATGAAAGAAGGTTGCTTTCTTAAGGCTAAGGAGCACCCTGATCCGGACATCTCCACTACCTCTCTTATGTTCTCTGGAGGGTCTAAGGATTCAGATGACTGGAAGGAGCGCTACGTCTTCGTCCGCCCTAAGGCGTCCAACTCTGCCCAAGAAGTTTGGTCGGTGTGCAACGGGTGGACTTTAGATACCAAACACAAACTCCCGAACGTTGAAACTATCAAAGAACCAACTACCCAGATCATGGGCCCTAGCCGGGACTGGAAAGAGAATTGGCTCCTCAACCCAATGCTCAGCCAATTGGGCTTGGATGGTGATAACTATGAGTGCTAACTTTCACCCTCTTTCCTCTTTGTTCTTCCATCCCCTTCGTTTTCTTCATCGATATTGATTTTCTTTATTTTTCTTCGTGTAGTTGAAAATCTTTGGGAGATAACTTACTCTCTTATTACCAAAGGGATGGTTTTGGACTTCCCTCAGAGCAAGGGTCCCTTTGGCCCCTCCGAAGGCAAGAAAACATCTGAGAAGGCTTCCAAACCTTCTCAAGGCTAAGGGCTCTCCGCACTGCCTAAGCAGGCTCCAAAGAATACTAAGGGTAAGAAGTCCTCAGCCTCTTCGCGGTCAAGAAAAATGGTGAAGGGAGACCCCCAAAACTTCCAGGAGGCTCCGAAGAACAACACTAAGGCGAGCCTGAAGGGCTCTTCCACAAGGTCCCTGACCCCAAAAAGTAAAGACCTGCCAGCCACAACAACTTCTGCTCCTATGCCAAACCCCTCCAAAGGCGATACGGAGACCATCGCCCAGGCCCTTGAAGTGGCTCCCATGGAGGCACAGAGAAACCTACCTCCGGCAGGTACGAAATCCATTATAACGCCTCCCAGTATTCTCGTTCCTTCCGTCTTTAAACGAATATTAACGTCTCTGCCCCATAGAAGCGTCCATGAATGGTCGGGGAGGCCTCTTTGGAGGAGGCTTCCGCAAGGGAAATATTGGCATGCCGAAGGGTAAATGCCAATCTTTCTGTCCCTACAATCCCTGCGGCACTGACCCCCAAAGCATCCGAGGCCCCCGCCCAGACCTTGGCCCTTTCCAACATCCCACCGACCGCAGGCAAGCCCAATTACTATGCCGAAATTCTAAAGGTAGGATCATATTGACTTATTTCTTTGAGCTATTTTATGCCGATAGGCCCTGATCCTTACGTTGCTCCTTGTTTCTCAGAATCTTACGAACCTCCAAGATTCAGTTTCTCGGCGAGAGCCCGATCTTTATGCACGGATTGCTTCCCTAGAGTCCGAGGTCGAGAACCTTCGAGAGCTTGAATCCCTTTCTTCAAAACTAGCAAATCTTGAGCATAGCGTGCACATTCTTACCAAGTCGGTCGAACTAGAGTAAGAAGAGGCAAAACTCGCCAACGAGGCCGAAGCTCAAGCTCATGAGGATCTGGAATTGGCTTAGAGAAATATGCTAGAAGCTCACCAAGCTAATTCCAGGCTCGGAGAGAAACTAGATGCTGCGAAGGGTGCGAACGACCTGCTTCGAGAAAAAATCAAAAAACTCACCTCAGAGCTAAAAGAAGCCAAGAAGGGGTAGGTCGAGGCGTTGGAGTCCTACTCTCGGTGCAAGGAAGATCTTCGCACCGCTCACGCCTAGCTTCAATCAGCCCTTAAGGATGCTTGCGTGGCTTTTCAAAATGGTCGCGAGGATTTCCGAGGCTCTGAAGCTTATGCCACGAAATTGGAAGGTGTCTTTCGGGGCGGGTTCGAGCATATGAAGAAACTTACCAAGGAGCGCTTCCCGAACCTGGACGTGGACTCCATCCCCTTAGACATTACCGGCACCTTATCCTCCTTAGAGTAGATATCTTTGTTCTCAAACTTGTTGCTATGTAAACTCGTTTGCTATAATAAAATTTTAGCCTTCTTTTTCCTGACTTTTGGAAATTTTCTTTAAATGTTACCTTGCAACTTTAATTTCCCTTACTTAACATTGAGGACCATAAACCCCTTAGTTTATTTGCTCGCTTGCTCTTGCCAAGGGTTGGGCCCCCCGAGGATCACATCTGATCCCTCTATTTTTGGCCAAGGATTGTAAACCCCTTAGGGATCAGGTCTGATCCTTCCGTTCTTTGCGGATCATATCCGATCATTTTTCCTTTTGTCGAGGGTTCGGGCCCTCTGCAGATCATATCTGATCTTTTTACTTTTGTCGAGGGTTCGAACCCCCCCACAGATCATATCTGATCCTTTTATTTTTGTCGAGGGTTCGAACCCCCCACAAATCATATCTGATCTTTTTACTTTTGTCGAGGGTTCGGACCCCCCCTGGCGGATCATATCTGAACCTTTTATTTTTGTCGAGGGTTCGGACCCCCCCGCAGATCATATCTAATCCTTTTATTTTTGTCGAGGGTTCGAGCCCCCCCGCAAATCATATATGATCCTGTCGCTCTTAAACCAGGGCTTGGGGCCCCCTTAAAGTTAAACTTATTTTTAATCGGGGATGCTCCCCTAAGTCTTTAGAGACGAAAAGCCTTCACTGATAGGAGAGAAATAGAATATGTTTATTTCGAAATAACATATGGAGATCATAATAAAGAAAATATTACTGATAGAATTTCCTTAAATTTTGCACATTCCAAGCATTTTTTACTGGTGTACCCTCGGGGGTCTGGAGTTTGTAAGCCCCCGGGCTGAGAACTTCCGTTACCTTGAATGGACCTTCCCAATTCGGTGTCAGCTTATTTTCTTCTCGGGTCCCCCGAACATCTGCTTGTCGCAATACCCAATCTCTAAGAAGAAAATTTCGTGCCCTTACTCTTCGATTGTAGCATCTTTCTATACGTTGATTGTAGGCAGCTTGCCTAATCTTTACTTGATCACGGAGTTCATCCAGGAGATCTAAGTTATCCCCTAGATTCTGCTCATTGGATTCTTGGTTAAAGAGCTCCACCCTTAGCGTAGATACTCCTATTTCAACGAGGATTAATGCTTCCGAACTGTAACATAAGCTGAAAGGGGTTTCTCCCGTGGATACCTTCATCGTGGTCCGGTAAGACCATAGGATTTTTGGCAATTCTTTCACTTAGTTGTCGTCTGCCTTGTCCACTTGTGCTTTTAAACCATGCAGCAAAGTTCTGTTGGCGAGTTCAATTTGTCCGTTAGCCTGTGGATGGGCCACCGAAGTGAACTGTTGCCTTATTCCCAACTCCTGGCACCATTCTTGGATAGATCGGTCAGTAAACTGGGTGCCGTTATCAGATATTAGTACCCGAGGAATCCCAAAGCAACAGACCACATTCTTCCACAGAAATTGTTTCACCCGCCAAGCAGTAATGGAAGCCACTGCTTCAACTTCGACCCACTTTGTGAAATAATCAATGGCAGTCACGATATACTTAACCTGCCTCGCAGCTGGGGGAAAAGGTCCCAGGATATCAATACCCCATTGAGTAAAGGGGCAGGGTGTAGCCATATGAGCCAGGGTAACTACCGGCACATGAACCAAGTTGGAGGTTCGTTGGCACATGTCGTAGGTCTTGACCAGCTGCTCTGAGTCCCTTACCATCATTGGCCAATAGTACCCCTGCCGAAGAGCCTTTTGGCTGAGGGTTCGAGCTCCGACATAACTTCTGCATATGCCTTCATGAATTTCCCTCAAGATGTAGTCTGCTTCATGGGTCCTGATGCACTTGAGCAGCGGCTGCGAGAATGATCTCCGATAAAGCTCTTCATTAACCAATACAAAGCTTCGGGCCTTCCTTCTAACTTCTCGAGCTTCTGAATCATCCTAGGGGAGCTTCTCCTCTCTTAAGTATAACAACAGAGGATCCATCCAGCTAGGCTCGTCATCTACACATAGCTGATCCTTGACTTCTTCAATACTCTTCTGTGGTAAAGACTCAATCCGAATTTCTAGAGAGCTCGTTGGAAAAGAGGAAGAGGCAATTCGAGACAATAGATCCGCCTCGGTATTCATGGCTCGAGGGACATACTCCACCTTTACATATTGGAACCGTGCGATTAAGTCTCTGGCCAAGGCTAGATACCTAGCTATGTGGGTCTCTCGAGCCTCATATTCCCCATTTACTTGCTACACCACTAAGTTAGAGTCCGAACTCACCTCGACTCGACGAGCTCCCAACTGTTCGGCTAATCTCAAACCTGTCAACAGGGCCTCATATTCCGCCTCATTGTTAGATACTTGGAACTCAAAATGCAAAGCATAAGGTCGTGCCTGCCCATCGGGACTTTTAATCATCAAGCCTGCTCTACCGCCTCCCGAGGTTGAGCTCCCATCTACAGCCAATATCTAGGGCTTGTGATCCTCCTCCGAAGCTTCTAAGGACCCTATCCCTTCTGCAATAAAATCTGCTAACACCTGAGCCTTGATAGCCGGTCGGGGCTTATACTCAATATCAAAAGCTGTAAACTCCATTGCCCATTTCAACATCCTTCCTAAGAGCTCAGGTTTGCTAAGAACCTGCCTCAAAGGTTGGTTAGTAAGCACAACAATTGTATGAGCTTGAAAATAGGGCCGAAGCTTTCTTGCTGATACTATCAAGGCAAAAGCTAACTTTTCCATGGGAGGATACCAAACCTCCGCCCCTGTCAACCGCTTACTAGCGTAGTAAACGGGCCTCTGCCTCTTATCTTCTTCACGAACCAGCACCAAACTCACGGCCTCCTCCGCTATCGCCAAATAGATGTACAACGGTTCTCCTGGCTACGGCTTCGTGAGAATCGGAGGTGTGGCCAGGTGCTCCTTCAGTTTGTCAAAAGCTTCTTGACATTCGGCATCCCATATGAAATTCTTCGCTTTTGACAAGACTTTATAGAAGGGAAGGCCCTTTTCTGCCAAGCCAGAAAGGAATCTCTCCAAGGCTGTCATTCTCCCCGTAAGGCTTTGTACTTCCTTGACATTCCTTAGGGCCGGCATGTCCATAATGGCTTTAACCTTTTCTCGGTTTACTTCAATCCCTCGGTGGTGCACTATGTAACCCAAGAACTTCCCTATAGAGATGCTAAAAGCACATTTGAGAGGATTAAGTTTTACATGAAACTTATGAAGGGTTTTGAAGCACTTCTCCAAATCTTCTGGATGATGCTCGGCAGCAAGACTTTTCACCAACATATCATCTACATAGGCTTCCATATTCCGCCCCAGTTGGTGTTGAAAAAGCTTATTCACCAAGCACTGGTAAGTGGCTCCTACATTCTTCAAACCGAAGGGCATCACTGTGTAACAGTAAGTTACCTTATTGGTGATGAATGTCGTCTTTTCTTGATCCTCCGGGTGCAAAGGAATCTGGTGATACCCCTGAAAGGCATCTAGGAAACTCATAAGTAAACATCCGGCAGTTCCATCAATTAAGGCATCAATTCACTGGAAAGGATAGCTATCATTCGGGCAGGCTTTGTTAAGATCGGTAAAATCAATGCACAGTCTCCACTTGCTCTCTCCTTTAGACACTAACACGAAATTCGTCAACCATTCTAGATAATCGACTTCCCAGATATATTGTGCCTTCTCTAACTTTGCAACTTCAGCTTCAATTGCCCGAACTCTGTCAGGGGCGAAGCTCCGCTCAATTGCGTCATAACTTCTGGATCCACTCCAGGTGTCACCGTAACCCAAGGTTACATCAGTAGGTCCCACTCCGGAGGCTGGCTATGCCCTAACAACATGGGGATAAAATAACGTGGGCACCCTGGGTGGGGTCCAGGCTTCGCCGCCTCCGGCCATCGAGAACTCAAGGTCTAGAACTCATTTGCAGTGGAAGGACACTCGAGTCTCGAATCTGACCTGTGCCTTATGAGCAGATAAATTGCAATTAGGGTATAGCATAATTTGCTCACACAAAGTACCCATTAAAAGTAATAAGTCCAACTGGGAAATACAAGCAGCAGCGTTCAACACAACCACAAAATAATTACATGACAGACACAAGTTACTAGGTTGCATTCCCATCATGGGTTGCCATTCTCATCATTCTTCGGCATACACCGCCTTCCCTTTACCGGACCCCAAACTATCTATGTGGTTAGTGGGAATGAAAGGGGTGAGTCCTAAGACTCAGTAAAGGTAATATTCAATGCAGTAAATTATTTAGCATAACATCATAGATAAATATGAAGTGCAACATGCATGCAAACCTGTCCACTACACCTATCTCAGGCTCTAGGTGGCCCTTAGTGGTTCCATCTATGACCCCGTCTTAGGACTCCCACGGTCAACAATCCACTGCCCCATCTCTAGTCACTTCTACAATATCTTATGCAAGTCATGACAAAAGAAATTTACACGTAGAGCATATCAAACCCTTACCTCGAGATACGTGCCACCTGGTAACTCGTATAGTTGATGCACTCAATTTCCTTAAACAAATATTTTCAAAGCAAGGTCAACCCATAATTAAATTTATTAACTATTGAATCCATAAAGTTATTAACTAATTAACTAACTTAAACATTATTCCTAATTAAATTAACTAATTACTAATTAACTTAACTAACCAATTAAATTAACTAATTAGAATAGACTTTAGCTTAATCAAATACACCACCTTACTAATCAATTCATCAATTGACTAACAACAGAATAACTTTAAAATTGAGCATACCTTACTGCTTTGCTTCTCCTCAAATTGACGTTCACTTCCCTTGCCTTCAATTGCCCTCCAGACTCTCTATTTATACCATTCTTCACTGAGAATTTTCATCATTTCATGACATAATTGGGTAGTCCACTATTTGGACAATATTATTGATATTCTTCCCAAGTTCCTAGGGCAATTGCATCAAAATGTGGAGTGATTTTGGGCTGTGGCGGACAAAATTAGAAGGCAAAGCAGCAGCCAGCGCAGGCTGCCACTTGGCGCGGCTAGGAAGGTCGCGCTGCAGCGTGGCCGCGTGCATGGCGTGCTTGCTAGGCGCCTCTTGGCGCCCGAAACGGCGCCGTTTGGCGCCTGGCTGGGAATAAAAATTCACAGCCTTCCTTTTACGCAAGCAGGGGTTCAATCCCCCGCCCCCCACGTGCACACGAGCACAACAACCACTAGACCAGCTGCTCCCTTGCTTCATAATACCATCCATTTTATTTTTAAGATGACTTTTGCTCCAATTTTCAATATTTCCATAATTACTTCCAAATGAAATAATTAATTCCTTAATTTTTCATTTCCTCAAAACACCATAAATAAATATTTTCTCCAAAATTTTTAAATACTCCTCAACCAATTATTATTTATTTTTCAAGATTTACAAAAAACTCGGGACGTTACACGAGGTACCTCTGTAGCAGACACGTGGTGCTGCTATCAATGGTTGCATGCTCAGGGCATTAGAGTAATTATGGATCCGTCGGTATTCCTCTCATTAGAATTGTTGTAAGAAAAGAAAACACGATATATATATATATACACACATTGAATCATGGTTAATGAGAAGGCATGATTTGTGCGTCATCTATGTTTTTGAGATTGGCAAGTGTCCATATGTGACATGATAGACATGATGTTGAGGGAAAGTTTGATCATATCCAGTTTTCATTGTTTTTAGACACTTACCGAGTCTTATGGCTCACTTAAAAAAAAAATGTGTTTTGAGGAAATGTAATGAATTATAATTTCTTGGAAGATGATGTTGTCAAGCGTAAAAGGCATGGATTCGAGTGAGGTAATTGTCGGGATTGTCATTTTTCTTGGCTCTGAATTGTTCATGCCTTCATATATTATCCTATTGATATCTCTCTTTACTATATATACTTGCTAAGCCTTGTGACTCACCTTTACTTCCATGTCATTCCAGGTAAGTAGAAGAAAAATATTTTGGGCGAGTTCTAGTTAGATGTGTACAGAGATATCACACCCTCAAAGATCCATGATGTAGTTTTAAGGGTATGAGTAAAGGGCCTCATGATGTATCTAAAGTTAGTGCCCTTATATATTTTAAAATGTATGGGTTGTAAACCCGAACTTATATGTAAGGGATGATGTGTAGTATTTTCTTTATGCCTCATATTGTTAGTGAGCAAATATAGAAATGAAAAGAAATTTCTTTGTGAATTTTGAGTGGTATTTGTATCTATATCTGTATCCATTTTGAACGGACTTTCTCTCAGACTTCCTATGCTGGTAGGTAATCCGAGAGCTGGCCTTGACACGTATCGTATCTGTTTTCCTTTTTTGTTTCAGTGTAACCTAGAGTAGATGTGAGCATTTGATCGATTTGAAAATTTTAACATCGAATGATTTGAAATTGTATAAAAAATCGAATCAAATTGATTGAACAAACCAAAAAACCAAACAAATTATATATCGAAAAAACTAAACAAGCATGAAAAAAATTAAACAGGTTGAAAAAACTAAAAAAAAATAACAAAAAACTTGAAAATGTAAAAAAAAATGAAAAAACAAAAAAAAAATTGAATAAACCTAAAAAAACCCCAAAAACTTAAAACAATCGAACAAATTAAAAAAACCCAAAAAATAAAAAAAATTAAAACTTTTGATCATTTCAATTATTTTCAATTTTTGTATTTCAAAATTCGAATCGAACAAAAAACAATTGAAATTGTCAATTTTGATAATCTAACTGAATTGATTATTAACTAAAACCAAACTGAGCTAGTCATTTCAATCTATTCAATTAGGTTATTTATATTAAATCAAACTTTTGTATACCCTTACCCACTATCATTTTATGGTCTAGATGTATAGAAAAACATGTCGCGCAAATAGCGTCCAATAAACAACATATTCATTGAAGGTCAACTGCTCGATTAATATTATCGATAGTTTATGTTGAGCAAATACAACGTGCAAGCTTCGAGATTCAGTGGATTATCTACTAATTCTTATGTCACTTGTCAATTTATGAAGTAGCATGGTTTTGGGGTGAATAAGCATTTATTAACCTTCCAATAAACATATAAAAGTGATATTAGAAGATTGAGAAAATAGTTGGAAATTGTTAAATTTTTCGCATAATTCCTTGCTTGAGCTCAATGACTTCTTAGTTCTTGTTCTTCTTATCCTCTTCCTCTCAATTTACTCAAGGAGTTGAGCTAAGTTTGAAACCAAAGAGAGCAACAAGCCAACATATTCATTGTGGTTCCAAGTTAGCATAAAATAAAGCAATAAGGAGTTTTGAAAATTTGCTTGGTATGGACCAACTAAACCCTTCATGCCCGAGGAGGAAAGAAATTAGCTTGTGAAGGTTCTTCTTCAATATTTAAGGTTGCGTTCTCTTTGTTGTTTTCAAGTCATTTTTAGTTTTCGATTTTCTAAAATAATGAAATCGCGTTCTCTTTGTTGTTTTTAAAAATGCATTTTTGAAAACAAAAAAAAATTATAAAGAAAACTCAAAACAATAAAAATTGTTTTAACTGTTTTCATTCAAAACAAACTCTAAACTCAAAACACATTTATTTATTTATTTATTCATATTTTATTATTGTAATAGGAAAAAATATTACAAAATTCATTAACTTTAAAATGAATATATTTTTTAACAATATATTAACATTAAATATTTCTAATTTACTGAATAATCAAATTTATTGAATAAAATATCATTAAAAAATTAATTTCAAAATTTCAAAGAGAACGCGTTTTCTAATTTTCTGTTTTGAGAAATAGTTTTTTAAAATGATAAAGAGAACGCGTTTTCAATTTTCTAAAAATAGACTACCAAAATAGAAAATTAAAAATAAATTTAAAACTCAAAACTGAAAATTAAAAAGCAAAGAGAACGCAATCTAAATATTTAAAGAGGTATTTTATTGAATTGTTCACTTTTACATTTAATGAATATTGCACATTGATTAAATACCAAACTTCATATAGTTTTGTGTTTAATTCCACTGCATACATGAGATGCAAAAGTCTTTAAAAGCCCACACAGCCATATGAAATCCCAAACAGAGTTAATTTTAAAAATATAGAGTGATGAATGTAATTTAAACAAATCTCAATACTCGTATGAGAAATTCACAAAAATATATATGCAGTAACTTATAGAATTTTGTCTTATTAATCAAAATTCATAAGAATATATTTTCATCAATTTATTTATATGAATAATACTATTGCTTATTTTGTTGTACAATAAAAAATTAGAATGACTTAACCAATACAATATATTTTTTAAAATTATAAAACACTTTAAATCCCACCATTAATTTTGTATGTTGTTTTCAAATCTAAAATTAATTTTTAATTTTATCAATTGAGGTATTCAATTTTTAGTTCAATTTCAATTATAAGCTACATCTGATATATAGTTAAATCCCACCATTATCTAAATGATGTGGAAGCTAATGCAGCAGTTTTAGAATGACATGACTGTCATGTTAGAAACGAAATCTCACCATGAGTCTTTCTACAGGGCCAGACGGCTTCACCGATGGATTTACAGAAACGAAATCTCGCAATATTTTGACAATATCGTGAGATTTTGATTAAGTTAGAAACGTGTTTACAGACATCCCACTGAAACAAAGAGAAAGAGAAAAAATTTTGAGAGCGAGAGAGAGGTTACCGACGGTGATCGAAATCGAGGCGAGACCTTTCCTATGACGATCGAGACCTTCCTTCTTGTTATGCCATCTCATTATCACGCCTTTATCATCTTCTTAAATTCTTCTCCATCTGCCTGTGTGGAGGTTTTTGTTTTGGGTCTTCTCAAGAAAAAGAAAGAAAATGAACGGTAGAAGAAGCTGTATTGGAGTGCAAAATAAGAAAATAAAAAGTTGCAAAAACAGCTATGTATACATACATATATACGTATATCAGATCCATCATTCCTTGGAATGGCTTCGATTTCCCTGATTCCCTCTCTTTTCTTGTTATCCTATGTACAAGAAATTTTAATTATTGATGCAGCCTCCTTAAATGTGTAGCAAACAAGGAGTACAGGGGATTGGTGTGTCCTGCCACATCCCTTTCTGTGGTTCAAATTTTTTTCCTTTTTCACTTGAATGGTGGACTGGAGATGGCAGTGAAATGGGGTTTCGATGTTTGGCTTTTCTTTGTCTACCCGAATGGATCTTTCACAGCACTTTTTGGCTGAATCTTGTGATCTTTCTGTTTCAGGATATGACTCTGGTGGAGGGTTGAATCCTGCAGCAAGTGAGACGGTGGAGAGAGAAAGTGAGAGAGAAAGGCGGTTGAGAGAGGATGAGGAAGTACAGAGAGGGAAGATGATAAGGATAACAGAGTGGGAAGATGATGAGGAAGCACTGGTTTGATTGAAAATTTCTTGCGCCGTGAGGGGTAATTTTGTCAAATTACTTTCTTTCTGTAAACCCGTCGGTAATATCTTTCTGGCTCTCTAGAATTTTCCCCCCACCATTCTTCTTTTTTCTTTGTCTTTCATTTATTGGGCGTCAAAACATCATTGCGAAAAAAGCAACAGGTTTTACCCTAAACCTTACGGCATCATCACCACTATATTTTCTTTTTTGTTTCTCATATTTTTTTCTCGTCTTTTGGGTATCGACGCACAAGACTGGTTCAAAGGGTTGGGACCCTAGGCCATTATTAATTTAGGGCCCCCAACCTCTTAAAAAAAAAATTATTAATTTTATTTTAATAATAAAATTAAAATAATTATTTATTAAGCTCAAGAGGTTGAGGGCCCTAGGCACATGCCTTACTAGCCTATCCCTTGAGTCGGCTTTGTCAACGTGCCACTTTCGAAAACACGATAGGTACCTTCTCCACCAATAGGATTCTAAAATTGTCGACGCTGTGGGGTTCAAACCAATTGATCCACCTCTTGTATAAATTCCACCAAATTAATTTCACCAATAAATTAAAGCTTGTGTCAGCTATTAGTAGTATTTCTCCACTTGTGTAACATCTCGTTCGAGCGATAGGAAGGACCGGAATAACTTACCCTGATGGGCCTACACGAACTTCCCAAGGGGGTCATCCATCCCTGGATTACCCCAAGTCAAGCACGCTTAACTTGGGAGTTCTTTACCAACATTCAGCCCAAAAGGTATCCAGCTGGTGTTGTTTCCTTTCTTACACTATTCTCGATATATTCTAACTTTTTCTGCGCTCTCGGGGTATTACATTCTCCCCCCCTTAAGCACATGACGTCCTCGTCATGCGACCTTACAACCGGTCCCAGATCTCCCCCCGTGCATGGTCGATGTGGGATTCGCCTAAGGTGCCTACACGCACCCCCCATAGGGGCCTCACACCCCCCTCGGGACTCAGCCTCCTCGCTGAGGTTTGCCCCACCACCGTGCTCAGAGGCTCGGGGGTCGGCTCTGATACCACCTATAACATCCCGTTCGAGCGATAGGAAGTACCGGAACAACTTACCCTAATGGGCCTACACGAACTTCCCAGGGGGGTCACCCATCCCTGGATTACCCCAAGTCAAACACGCTTAACTTGGGAATTCTTTGCCAACATTCAGCCCAAAAGGTATACAGCTGATGTTGTTTCCTTTCTTACACTATTCTCGATATATTCTAACTTTTTCTGGGCTCTCGGGGTATCACAACTTGTCTCCTTAATAGTACATAATAATCAAATTTATATTGTCAACATTATCTACTATTAATTTTCTTTTTCGTCATATTTTTTCTTATTCGACCAACCACCAATTGGGTTGTTAGTCTAACTTTTTATCGATTAGTTTTACCCAATTAAAATGAACCAGGAAAAAAAGGAAAACGAAATTGATATATAATAAGAGAAGGAAAAAAAAAAACAATCCATCAATAACCGAAACGAACATCTCAATATTTATTTTTTTCTTAATTTTGAAATTAAAAAGCAAAACCCTTCTTACAAAACAATCATTAAGAAATTTTTTTTTGTCATTTTTGGAACCTATTTAAATTTTAAAGCACAAGTTATTAGTTTAATAGGATTGAATTATATTAATTAGCAATCATTATAATAATTATTCTTTTTATAAAAGTTAGTAATTAATTACATTAATTAAGAACTTATTAAAATCTATATTCCATACATTAATCAAGGGTTAAAAATAAAAAAGAAAGGAACGCTAAATATATTTATTACATATTATTTTTAATATTTAAATACTTTTAATAATAATTGGTAATAAACACTTAAAAAATAACTATATTATCACAAATCAACGAGATTTAGACACTAAAATAACGTTCAATAAAGTGCAATAAAGTCATTTCTTTTTAGATAATAAGTATTTATTATATTTTAGTTTTGATTTAATAACACTTTTATCTATCAATGATAAATCTGTCGTATTTTACATCTTAGTGACTGAAAAATGTGTGTTATTTCAAACACATATTATTTGAAAATGTATACTAATTATATCTTAATTATCGGGGGTTAGTATGCTCAAAAACTAAAAAAGTAACTGTATTATGTATGTGTAAATAAGAAAATAATTATATCTTATTTTATTGTGATTTAAAGATTATAGATTAAAGTTACGAAATAACTTTAATTTTCAGGTGATTGTGATTTTCTTAAGATAACGTTTGTTAAAATGAGCAAGATTGCAGAGTATTAAGATAAAGTTGGAATGCTTTCCGGACCAAAATATGAAATTATCAGAATAAGACTGAAAAATATTTTAAGGTTTATATCAGATTGTTTGCTACATTTTTTAAAATCTATTGAGAATTGTACTTTATCTTTATATATGTTTGTTAAATGCATATCATAAGCACCGAGATAAGGGGTTTTTTTTTTACCAAAATATCCTTATTACTAAATTTATTCAAAATTGTATATTAACATCAACAACAAATTTATGATTAAAATAGTATTTTTTGGATTAATGTGAATTGTCAAAAAAATAAAATAAAAATAATATTTTATTTTCTAAATTCGTGTTCAAAAATAAATTTAAAAAGAGTTAAAAAGTATAAATAATTATTGGTGTAATTCCACTTAGAAAATTAAAAATGGCCAAAACATAAAATAATAAAATATAAAATAAAAGAATAGACCAACGAAAGGAAGATCGAAGAAGAAGAAGAATTAAGGAAGATCGCAAGAAGATTGATGAAGCTAAGTGGATCGAAGGAAGATCGAAGAAATACGAGTGGACGGATGAACAGGAAGCCAAGGGGCAAGACCAGCAATCATCAAACGGTGAAACGAAGGGCAAAGGGAGACCAACGGTGGCTAGACGGTTTGATGACAAGGAAGAAGATGAAAGGTGAGGAAGAATAGTGGCCAGACGGACAATGGGAGGAAGAAGATAAACAATAATAGTTAAGGAAAATGATGAACAGTAAGAAAATAATTAGGTGAGTACTTTTATACAAAGGTATAGGGATATTTTAGGGTGATTTGTAAAATATTAAATAAATTTATTTTGAGAGGACCAAATAAATTTATCTAAAAAAAAGTTAGATAAGAGATCATGTAAGAATTTTTTTTGAGAAAATCAAATAAGTTTAATAAACCTGTTAAAAATGACAAATATTCGAAATGTTAAAAATTACAAATATTGGGCATCAAAACGTCATTGTAAGAAATGCAAAAGGTTTTATCTTAAATCTCATAGCATCATCACCACTATCTTTTCTTTTTTGTTTCCAATATTTTCCCTCGTCTTTTAGGTAGCATAGACACGCCACTTTAAAAAACACAATAGGTTATAGGCAAAAAGTTCCTAAACCTTCTCTACTAATAGGATTTTAAAATTATCGACGCTAGTGGGGTTCAAACCCACGATCCACCTCATGTAAATTCCACCAAATTGGTTTCACCAATAAATTAAAGCCTATGTGATCTATTAATAGTATTTCTTCATTTATTTTCTAAATAGTGCATAATAATCAAATTTATATTGTCGATGTTATCTACTATTAATTTTTTTTTGGGTCATATTTTTCCTTATTCAACCAACCACCAATTGATTTGTTAGCCTAACTTTTTATCGATTAATTTTACCCAATCAAAATGAACCAAGAAAACAAGGAAAACAAAATTGATATATAATAAGAGAAAAAAGAAATCCATCAATAACCAAACAAACATCTAAATATATATATTTTCTTAATTTTGAAATTAGAAAACAAAACCCTTCTAACAAAACAATCATTAAGAAAATATTTTCTTCATTTTTGGAACCTATTTAAATTTTAATAGGATTATATTATATTAATTAGCAATCATTATAATAATTATTCTTTTTATAAAAGTTAATAATTAATTACATTTATTGAGGACTTATTAAAATCTATATTCCATACATTAATCAAGGGTTAAAAATTAAAAAAAAATAAAAAAGAAAGGAAACGGTGCACATTATATTTTTAGATAAAATATATTTATTACACATTTTTTAATTTTTAAATACTTTTCATAATTGGTAATAAACATTTAAGAAACAAATATATCATCACAAATCAACTATATTTAGATACTAAAATAATGTTCAATAAAGTGTAGGAGACATCATTTTTTTTAGACAAAAAATATTTATTATATTTTTTTAATTTAATAACATTTTTATCGATAAATGATAAATCCATTGCGTTCTACAACATCTTAGAGTCCAAAAAATGTGTGTTGTTTTAAACACATATTATTTGAAAATGTGTATTAATTATATCTTAATTATTGGGGTTAGCATGCTAAAAAACTAAAAAAGTAATTGTATTATATATGTGTAAATAAAAAAAATAATTATATCTTATTTTATTGTGACTTAAAGATTATAGATTAAAGTTGTTAAATAACTTCTCGGGTGATTGTGATTTTCTTAATGTAGCGTTTGTTAAAATAAGCAAGATAAGAAAGTATCAAAATAAGGTTGTAATGCTTTCTAGATCAAGATATGAAATGATCAAGATAAGACTGAAAAATATTAAAGATTACAATCAAATTTTTAATTAAAATTTTTGAAATCTATTGAGAATTGTACATTTTCTTTATATATGTTTGTTAAATACATATAACAAGCACTAAGATAATGGTTTTTTTTTTATCAAAATATCTCTATTACTAAATTTATTCAAAATTGTGTTAACATCAACAACAAATTTATGATTAAAATTGTGTTTTATGATTAATGTGAATTGTCAAAAAAATAAAAATAATATTTATTTTTTAAATCCATATTAAAAAATAGATTTAAAAAGAGTTAAAAAGTATAGATAATTATTGGTGTAATTCCACTTAGAAAATAAAAAATGATAAAAATATAAAATAAAAAAAAAGACCAATGAAAGGAAGATAAAAGAAAAAAAAAGAAAAAGAAGAAGAAGATTAAAAAAAGATCGATGAAGTTAAGGAGATCGAAGGAAGATCGAAGAAATACTAGTGGATGGATGAATAGGAAGTCAAGGGGAAAGACCAACGGTTGCTGGATGTTGAAATGAAGGACAAAGGGAGACCAATGATGGCTAGACTGTTCAATGGCAATAAAGAAGATGAAAGACTAAGAAGATCAGTTGGCAGACAGACATTGGGAGAAGATGAACAATAACAATCAAGGAAGATGATGGACAATGAAAAGAATTGGGCAAATGTCTTTATACAAAGATATATAAATAATTTAAGTTTATCTATAAAATTATCTTGAGAGGCCATATATATTTATTTGAAAAAAAGTATACAAGAGATCACGTGAGAGTTTTTATGGAAAATATAAGATAAGTTTAACAAATACTCTAAAAATGACAAATATTTATAATATTTTTTATATTTAACACTTTTCAAATTATATACCACCTAAACAAATTATATAAATGATATTTTGAAAACTTAGGGGTTGGAACACAAAAAGGGGATGGGTTGCTCATGTAATAAGAAAGAAAAAGAATAGAAATTGAGGAGGGCGTTTTGTATTTTTCGAAAGATGAAGGGTCGAACAGAAAACAAAGAAAGCTGAAGGATCTTCAGTTTGGGCACCTATGTGAGGAATATTTGTCTATTTATTGCGCAACGATGGCGAGTCAGTCCTTCGAGTCTCCATGGGAGAGACACCCGGCAGCAGTGTATAGTGAGGGCAAGTGAGCGTGATCGTGCGAGCAAGCTTTCGTCGTCACGGTTGCGTTTAATCTCTAGAATCCTCGTTGATTTCTCAACAACCCTAGCCGGGAGTCGTGTTTAGCAGCGACCTAGTTTCCGTTCTTGCTGCTTCAATCAAATAGGTGTGTGAATTTGATTGTCGGTTCATAAAACCCTAGCAAGAAGCGAATCGCGGTTAGGAGTTGTCCATCATTGTCAGCCAAGCGTCGAGGCCGACGCAACAACCATGAGTCCAATTCAGTATTTCGAGCAGCACTCTCGCCGTCTTATCGAACCCGACCTCCGTAAGGGACTCATAGCTCTCTATCTGTTTTTTTTTTTTTTTTTTAATCTTTGCAGATATGTGTTTTTGAGGGATGAACTGGTGATGGTTGCGTGTTTTTAATTTTTTGTCAATTGGATGCAGCAATCCAAGGGAGGCTTCAAATGGTAATGGAGGTCCGCGACAGTCTGGAGATTACTCACACAGGGGAGTACTTGAATTTCCTGAAATGTTACTTCCGGGCGTTCTCTGCGATCTTGTATCAGATAACGAAGCCACAATTCGTTGACAACCCGGAGCACAAGCTCCGGAACATTGTTGTGGAGATGCTCAATCACCTGCCCCACAGCGAGGTGCTTCGGCCCTTTGTTCAGGAGCTCCTCTCCTCAAGGTCGCAATGCACGTGCTCACCACTGATAATGAGGAAAATGGCTTAATTTGCATCCGTATAAGATTCGACCTCCTTAGGAACTTCAGGCCCACCTTGGAAAACGAAGTTCAGCCCTTCCTTGATTTCGTCTGTAAAATCTACCAGAACTTTAGATTGACCGTCAGCCATTTCTTCGAGAATGGAGGTGCGGCCACAGCAGCAGCTGCAGCTGCAGCTTCCGCATCGTCATCTGGGTCGTTGGTGTCTGCGTCTACGCCTTTATCATCCACATTTGGTTCAATGGGCGGAGAAGATTCTAAGCTGATGGACGTCTCAGAGCAAGTTGTTCCTCCTACTGGATATGCTGGGGCTGGGCAACTTAATCCTAGTACACGGTTCTTCAAGATTGTGACAGAGACTGCATTAGTGGTCATGTTTCTGTTTCAGTTGTATAGCAGGCTTGTTCAGACTAACATTCCTCAGTTGCTGCCTTTGATGGATACGGCTATATCTGTTCCGGGTCCGGAAAAGGTTCCGCCTCATTTAA
This sequence comes from Diospyros kaki, assembly GCA_036245055.1. Lineage (NCBI taxonomy): Eukaryota > Viridiplantae > Streptophyta > Magnoliopsida > Ericales > Ebenaceae > Diospyros > Diospyros kaki. Next base: position 43,134,867 of record BSEG01000016.1, read on the forward strand.
AAAGTCATTTCATTGAGCTAAAGGGTGCACAAGTTAAGGTTAGATTCGCCCTTCGTTCTAACTTTTCCTATACTATTACATGGATGGCACCAAAACGTTATCTATACGTTCGACTTCTACTTAGTCTAACACAACTAATCTGTGAATTATTCTCAGTTAGTGCGCTACGGCAACTGATGGGCTTTCAGCTTACTTATGTATGCTACTTCCATTAATGTTGTATTGAACTTATGGAGGTGATTCCGTTTTAACTGAAAACCAGTTGATTTAATTTGATGGTAACTATATTTTGTAGCATATTTCACCTGCGTGTTAAATGAAAGTTAAGGAGGTGAGCATAAGTTCCTAAAAGCCCATGGGAAATAACAAAAAAAATCTTTGGAGTCTTATTTTTTTCGTTTATTTGTAGATTCTTTGTGTGTTTTTTTCCTGCTCTGTAGCAATTGAATGAATACGAGAAACATATTATTGTAAAAAAGAACATTTATGTATCAAGCCTTAATGGATCGATTACATGAATTCTAGCTCACTGATAAGAGTGTCTCGCTAAGTTTTTCTCGGTATTCCTCAACCGTTTTGGCTAAGACATGTGCCATTCCATCAATTATCTTTGTAGGAGCCTTTATCAGTATTCTTCTCACATAACAACATATCAAGCTTTAATCCCACTAATGCTTGGTTGACTACATGAATTCTAGCTTGGTAGTCATTTCTATCTATAGCCTTTTTTTCTTTAAGGCTCTTATAACTTGTATAATATCTAAGAGTTGTTCAACCAAGTTTTGTTTGGTCTTCCTCTACCTCTTTTGCAAAAGAAGCAAGGAAGGAAATAATTGGTGCAACAATTAAATTTCTTTTAGTTAGTTCTTAATTTTTCTAACACAAGGGAAAAGGGGAGAGAGCTAAATCTTTGTTCCTCTCCCTCTCTCTCTCTCATCCACACACGCGTGCTTGCACATGCATAATGTGCGCACAATTTATTTTGCATGCATTTATCTTGTGACGTATATGTTGATGATTGAAGTAGTTGAATTTTGGGGAAAAAGGAAAGAGAACTATATCTCTCTGATTCTCTCTCTCTCACACACACATTTTATTTGCATGTATTTCTTTTGTGAGGTATGTGTTGATAACTGAAATAGTTGGATTTTTATTTATTATTCAACTTAATTTTTTTAATATATGAGAATGCAATAATGCTTGCCCACTTGTGTGTCATTAGTTAGTGCAAACATTTAAAGGTGAGTTGAACTATAGTAGGTTTCTTTGGCAGTTTTGCACATTAAGGTTCAACAAAACTTGAGCTTAAGAAAAACTTGTTTATCTTTAAGAACAATCAACCTGAAGTTATTTTAGTTTTCGGAGTGGTATACAACTTTTTACTTCCATAACATTATATGGAAAACAATATTTGATCTAAATATGGCGTCTAGTTTTCCAAATAATTATTTATATTGGGTGTCAACTTATTTCATTATTGATCTTGAAATAATCAAAATTAAAAATTTTCCTGTAAAAATATTACAAAGTGTACTATTGAGTTTAGTTTTTTACATAACTTTTCTGATATGGTTATAGATGAAATGAATTTTTGTATGTTGAATCGTGTTTAATCTCTAAATTGTATCGAATTATTATTTTTTTCAATATTTTTTGTAGGTTGCTATTTATTTTATAGAGAGATAGCTTACAAAACATTTATGATTGGAAGACTAGAATACATGTAACCAACTCCACATAGTGGGATAAAGACTTGATATTTTGTTATAGCTAATAAAACATTTAAAATATTAAGTCTTTGGTGTATGACTGCCTTCTCAGTATCCTATTCTCCCAAATCACTGTATCAGTTGTTTTTGTTCATATTTATATGTATACTCATGGTTTTTATATGGCTGCTAATAATGCCACCAATCATGTATGTGCTGTATTCATGACAGTGCATAATCTAATGCTGGCCTTTATACCCTAAGGTTATTCAATGGTAGTGTAACCAACTTATCTTGTGGGATGGGAATTGTTTGGAAGTTATAAAGAAAATCTACAAGGGGCTAAAGACCTCTAGTTCTCTCTCATGGCTATGCTTTTCTTCAATTTTGCATTCCTTTATCCTCTCTTTTTATGATTAAGAGTATTTGATGTTTGATCAATGCCAAAGTTTAATGATTACACCCTAGAAAATGAAATCTCAGTTTTAAATATTTCTGTTGCTTTCATAAACTTAACTATCCTGACATCTAGCAATGTGGATATGCAAGCTATTGAGCAGTTCTTACTGATAGGATGTGGACAGACATGGATGCTAGGGTCTATTGAGCAGTTCTTTTTGACTTTCGGAAGTTATTACAAAATCAGTTGCACAATGATAGTGTATGACTTTAGCATTGACATTGATCAGATAGTCAGGGTAAACATATTTTAATCAACTATATTTTTATAGTTGTCTATTGTCCAAGGAATACTGTAAATGATTTGGCACAAGGAATTACTATAGCAAATGTCACTACAAAAAATGCAGTGGGGAGCTGCTGATTTGTTAAGAGTTATAAGAAAAAAATGAAATTCATTAAGGCACTGAAGTCCTAGTTGCACCACATTTGGTTTGTGTTTTTCTTTTTGTCTTTTCTTGTTTTGGCTGTTTGTTTTTTTCCTTTTCTAATTTTTTTTTTAAATGGCTTTGTCTTATTCGACTGTAGTCCGTTGATTTCTGTTTTTGAGGAAAAGATAATATTTGGAATAATGAGAAATTGGTAATTGATAAATTAATAGCTTGAAATTGCGAAAGGGATAGAGGGAGAGGAAGAAAGATGGTGAAAGGGAGAAGAGAAGTAGGGGAGTCTGTTAAAAGTATTTGCAATCGTTGGACTGAGGAAGCAATATGACTGCTATTTAACATAATATTTTTGGATTCTGCTGTGGAAATTATCAAGCATGACATGAAAACTATGTACCTAAAATGAGCACAAGTTTATGCTAAATGAAGTTTGGGTCTTTAATCTTTTTAAGCAGCAACTCTTACCTGATACTGATTCTTTTCTGTTACTGCAGACCGTTTCTTTCTTAACTTACCACTTGAAGAGTTTTTCTGGTTATATCAAGCAACATGAAGAGAGTATTTGTAAAAGCATTGTCAACCTCCTTGTTACTTGTTCTGACTCTGTTTCCATCCGGAAGGTGATAATTTGATCATTTTCCTTTGTTCTTGTCCCTTCCCCTTCATGCTGCTTACTTTTGTCTCTAAATTTATACATGTTTGGTTCAGGAAGCATGTTCTTGGGACAGATTTTAAGAGAGGCTTATTCCCTTTGATTGACACACTCTTGGAAGACAACATCCACAATCAATTGAAGTAACAATATTATCTGCACTTTGCACTTTTCTTGTTTGTTCCTTACATTTTATATTATGCTCATACCCATTTATTTATAATGTAGAGTTTGTAAGACAATACAATCATGCCAGCAACTTCCCTTCTTCTCACTGTGTATTGGTTAACAAAATTGGAATTTGTGTTTGTTTCATTCTCTTTGTACTTTTTTACTACTTTTCATTGTTTGAAAAGAAAAGTTATATGAATCCCTTTGCATCCGTTTTTGCTATTTTCTACTTTCTGTTGTTGAAGTGCTATTTTGGCTACGATGAGAGATATTTTTAGGTAAATTGCCCCTAGACTCCCCTGTGGTTTTGGTCATTTACATTGAGACATCTTGTGGTTTAAAAATGTCTGTAAAAGTCCTTGTGGTTTGCTTTTTTTGCAGATTCCCCCTCCATTAGTTTGCCCTCAAACAGTGTTAGTTAAACCTAAGTTTGGTTAGATTTAACCAAGCTCGTGTTAAGAATAAGAGAGTGGGAGGAGGAGGAGGAAGAAGAAGAAGAAGAATGAGATGGAAGGCAGACTTGTAATGGAGATGCAAGTCTGCCCCAAACCCAGTTGAGGGCTTTCTGCCCCAAACTGATGAAACACAAAGAGTGAAGATGGAATTATCGACAATGGAAGCATGAGTAATTTCTTTTTTAATACCATTGCATATTTTGGAAACTATGCTGCTAATGATTTTTTTAAAACTCTTATTCTAATCCTTATATGCATAATATGAAAATTATTTATATATATGTACTGTATAAACTCTTCTCTACTTCCGTGCCATATATATACATACACACACATATATATATCATATATGTACATAATCATACTAATTTTCTTGACTCAGCAGTTTGCTAACAAAACATAGGCAGCAAGTAGCATTCCCATGTATATATATTTCTTACTTTCAATTGTTCCAATTGCAACAAATGCAGCAACTGACGCTTCACCATGCAAGATCATCAGTATCCTTTATGAACCAGTGAGATTTCCATTAATCTAGATCTTCCTACATGCAAGAGAGTAGAATCTCAGCTTGTGCTACACATCAAAGGCCTCTAACTGCTTGTGTCTCCTTGTTTCAGCAACATCATGGCAGTTCCTTTGTGCATTTCCCTTGTTTTTATGCAGCGGTGTATATGCATGCACGCAACACAGCAACTCTCTCCCTCTCTCTTTTCCACCCCTGCTATGTGGTTTCCTCTTTTCTCTTTGGTTCTTTCCTTACCACACAGCTGAATATATATACACATGTAGGAAACCAAACCAAAACAGGGAGTTATTCTTGGATGCCACGCAGAAATTTTCTGCCCCCCTCACTCCATTTCCCTTTTCCATATAGTGGAGATACCAGCACAGCTTAGGGACATGCACAGAATCAGTTCGTGTATGAAAGAATTGCTTCATACCTGAGGCTGCGTGTACATTTATTGTCTTGACAACCCTTTCATCAGCTACCAAATGTCTCTCTCTCTCATTAGGCTGCATCAATTCTATAGGAAATTAGTTAAGAGCCGCATTTTCTCCTCTTAACTGTTTGCCATGCATCAACCTCTGGAACAATCGGATTGCTAGGATTTTTTTTTTTTTTTTTTCCAATTATGAGTATCAAATGCATGTGTGTGTCCAAGTGTAGTATATCTTAGGATACAGGATATATATACAAAACTGTGTATGGGTACATGGGCATATTGCGAATATTAGAACATGATCCGTAGCATATGACATTAAGATAAATATGTTATTGCTTAGGAATATACTTGAATTTAAATGAAATATAGATGAAGAGTGGGATTTTTATTTGCTATTTATGTGAAAGGGGATGTTCCTTTCTTTACTATCAAATGCGAGTTTCTTCTTCTGCAAACATAATTTAAAAATGAGAGATTTAATTGTGTACTCTATGTACATGCTTGGCACATGCATCCCATATTTTTACCTACCCTTGTCAGGAGGGAGTAAAAGAGTTAATGTAACAATGCTCTATGTGCATTTGGTCTTCGATAATGGCCTTGAATATTTTTATGTACTTTAAATATTGAGAAAAAAGGGGAAGGAAAAGACTAAAATAACAAAATTATAGAGGGGAGACCATGCCTTTTATTCTAATAATTCACTCTTTTGTTTTGAAATATGAAATCAATTCTCCAATGTCCAAATATTTAGCCTATGAAATGGGTTATTGATCATCAATTCTCCGTCTTCTTCTTTTTCAGGGTTCTTGTGGGAACTGGCCGAGCATGTTTTGAGACATTGAGGCCATTGGCTTATAGTCTACTGGCAGAGATTGTTTATCATGTTAGAGGAGAACTCTCCTTGTCACAGGTATTCTTGATCTTATTCTGATGTAAAAATATGCCATGTAAATTTCTCTTTACTTGTGATTGTTTTGTAGGAGTTAATTGCAGAAGGCATTCAACTTCCATTGTTACCTCTTTTTTGTGCTCAACACTTTCTTTTAAGATAATGGTAACATGGAGAAAGTCACGACATTGTACAGCTCCATAGTCAGAGCAATGCTTGTGTCTGTTTGAGATGATGATGTTTCAATCATCCATGAAAGATATTTTAATGGCATTAACTGTTTCAGGTAGTTATTATATAAGGATTTGAGTAGTCAATTGTAGAGTTAACACTAGAGATACTGAAATATCTCCACTGTTAAAAGACTCTGGAGCAGTACTTCCTGAATCATAAGTCAACTTCTTGCAGTCCTGGCCTGAAAGCGCACCGATTGCTTGGTATCCTGTCTGTACAGTGCCCAAAATAGCTGGAAAAAGTAACCAAATATAAAGGAGGGTGAGTTAGGGTTGGCTGTCCGTGAAACTTATAGCCAGTGGGTCTCATGTGCTGGCAGACTTGCTGTATGTGAGGTTTTGTGGGAGAGAAGCAGGGGTTTCTTTAGTCCAGACAGCTGCTCCTTGTACTCTCTGTTTGATCGCAGCAAATGTACATGATTCCAAAATGCGCCCCTTCCATACAATATTTGTTATTATTATTAATTTTTTTAAATCTTAAACAGTGCATTTTGAGTCTTCGGAGTCAAGTTTGACAATAGGTGATGCTTTTTCACGAATCTTTCCACCGACAAGAAATCAATTTGAGAGTGATTGGATTGAATGGGATTGGATGGATTAAATTCAGAGCCACCATTTAATAATTAAAATGAAATAGAAAAGGAGTTATAAATTAATTATATTTATTGTTAATTTTAAATAAAATTGTATTAATTATTTTTTATATATGTGCAAACAGTTATTAATGTTTTGGATAAAATTATTAAATTTTATGAAAATACTATATTTTTTTTCTAATATAAATAAATCTATTATTAATTGTATGTATGCTCATGAGATTGAGAGATTTTTTTTTTTGGACATAGCATTACTTGTGAAAGTGTATCTCATTTATATTTATTATTATAAAGTATTAACCATTCATTGGAGCAGGCAATGCTCTGCAGGCTGGCCTCCCTCACATGCCTAAATTTTAATGCCACGTCTTTGTAACAATTATGTGATTTTAGGTTAATTATTAAATAAATAATGTTTTTATTTTTTTTTAATTTTAATTTTACAGCCATCTTTTATTTTTATCAAAATTTATTACAATTGCTTTAAGTGGATAACATTGCAAAATTTAGAAAATTATTTTTCTTAATAAAATTGCATTTTTACTTTTGACTAAAGAAATATATAAATATTAAAAGTACGGTTAAATAATTTAGCCAAACGCAAAATTATATTTAAAGTAATTTTTTTAAAAATAAATATTTCATCGCAACACCACAACAGCAGTCTGCAGAATTTGAAAGGGGGTGAAAATTGGGACGGGAAATGGTGGAAATAAATATTGTGTTTTGGCCAAAATTCGTGGCTTCCAGTTGTAATGCAATAATTTTATTCCTTTCTAAGATAGGTAGATAGTTTACCACATTCACATTGTAATATCAGTCTTTTCTTTTCAAATTTATACATTTTTTTCCAATTCTTGAGTATTTTTCTTGACTATTATCTATGGTATTTAAATTAAAATTATTACTTACTAGTTTCTGCTCCAAATCAATGCCTTCAATTGCCGCTCCCTCATTTTTTTTAATTTTTTAATATTAATTTTTAATTAATTTATAATATCAAAATTAATATTATAAATTAACAGTTAATCCTAATCTTACCATTACCATAAATTAACAAAATATTAACAAAGCTAAACAAATTAACATAACCATAAAATGAACTTATTTAAGCTTACCATTTTACCTCCTTGTTTGCAGTAGCAATGACCAGAGGCGAAGTAGAGAGTAATCGAAGACGGAGGCAGCAGTGAAGCGATGATTGGCGGGTGAAGCAACAGTGATCGAAGGTGAAGGTGGCAGCAAACCAATGGGTCACGAAGGCGCACGACAATGGAGGCAGCGCATGGCAAAGGAGGCGGCGCACGACGATGGAGGTAGCGGAAGCGTCTCAGGCGAACGGTGGCTGAAGCAATGGCGGCGATTGGCGACCAGAAGGGGAGGTCGTCTCGGGTGAGAAGAAATAAAGACAGAGAGAGAGAGAGAGAATAGGGGCGGCGCACGGAGATGGAGGCGGTGATGAAGGAGAACGACGGTTAGAGCAATGGCGGGAATCAGCTGAAGCAAGGGATGGCAGTAGTCTCGCGCTCGCCCGAGAAGAAAGGAAAAACGAAAGCGAAAGAGAATAAGAAGGGGGAAGGAAATGGGTTTTATGGGGAAATGGGTTTTGACAAGTGGCACAATTTTATTGACTGGTTTTTTGCACAGTCAGCACACATGTGACTGTATTGCCACGTCATGGATACATCAGTGCCACGTCATTGGAACGATAGCAACTCCGACGAAGTATGCCAGAAATTCTCAAATGTGATCACATTACAAACAATTTGAAAGTTTTGTGATCACTTTGCAATCAATTAAAGTTTAGTGAGCAAATTACAAAAGAAACAAAGTTTTGTGGCTTTTAGTATGAATTACCCCTTGCATCTTCATCAGGCAAGTTTCTTACTCAGCCTTTATTACATCCTGCACATTTCGTAGCATTATGCAATTTACTAGCATGCTGTAAGCCCTCTGATGTAAATTGCATATTCACACAAATTTGTTGAGTTACAGTGGGGACTCGCATCGTCCCTATTTATTTCAAGTGAATGGCTCCTTGGTAGGTAAGGATGCAAATCTTCGTTTATTGTATCCGTAGCTGCTAAATTATATAGAAATGTATATATACACATATTTATTTACGCACCACCTCCGTTGAATGCGTTAGCCAGAAGAGCAAACCTATTTGTATATATATATTGTTGTAACCATATCAGCCGTTGGATGCCTTATTCCAAGCAACCCATCTACATTTATATATATATATACACATACACCCAATATGCATGCCCAGCCCCTGTGCATATTTGGAAGCCCTTATATACATATATATATATGTGTGTGTGTGTATATAAATGCTTAGCAGGGAGGTTCGCTGAATGGAAGCTTTCTCTCTCTCTCTCTCTTATCTGCTAGCAGCCCTTATATATATATACGCACGCCCCTATTCGGTTGCCCTATTTTAGTCAATCTCCTGCAAATATCCAAATAAAATATATATATGAAGGATTCTTAAGGGTTTTGTTTTGGCAATTTCACAACTTTTGTATGCTCTTGGGCAGTGACTTGCTTTTATTAAGTAATGAGAAATATGTTGCTGTGAGCTTGCATTTAGAGGATGTTTCACTCCTATTAGCACCCACGCATCCAAGTAATTTGAAGCCCACCCAAATAATATATATATATATATATATGATATATGTACACACCTACTGTAATTTGAAGTCCCACCCAAATAATTGATTCTCATAATCATTTTTGAAAAGGGAAATTTTTTATACAAAAGTCTTTTTTTTGTTTTTCTTTATTTATATTTATTTATATACATATTAAAATATATTCTATCTGATTTTTTGGTCTTAAATCGAATAATTCAAATTATATGAATAGAAATATACATATATAAATGCTTGGTATGCATACAAATAAATTGTAAGGAATTCATTAGTAAATTGATTAAACTAATTCTTGAGTAAATTATTATATTTCGTGTGCATACTTTATATGAGTGGAAAAACTATTCAGTATTGTGAGATCAATGGGCATAAAATATATATAATTATGGCATCAACTTGTGAGATGAAATTCATGATATTTATATATATATGGAAGTGAATGCGTGACAAGTTTACCGCAGTTTGAAATGCTACTTAAAATTACTAAAAAATATATTTAAAAATGGTAAATAAAGACACAAATATTGGTAAATAAAGACAATTAAATGTAAATAAATAGGAGCAAAAAATAAAGACAAAATAATGTAAAAAAATAAATAGGATGAGCTGCCAATTATTAGATTTTTATAATAATAATTTTTTTATAATTTTTTTTATTATTTTCTTGGGCGGTTCGGTTTAAAACTGAACCGCAAACTGTCCAAACCGTAAATCACGCGGTTTGGACAGAATCCAAACCATTTTTGACTGCAAAAAAAAAATCGATCGATTCGATTTGGTTCGGTTTAGTTTGGCCGGTTTTCGCGATGCACCGATTTTTTTGAACACCCATACGTTTCACACACATTCAGTATGATCATATTATGTGGCACAGTATTATTTATCTTTGCGCATCTAATATTTTACTTGGGGGAAAAGGTAACCTAGAACACCTGGTGCGGGACGAGGTGGTTATAGCCCGATAGGTTGGTTCTATATTGAATGTGAGTTTTTATTCTCTTGATGCACTTTGACATATGTTATTTGATGGCTTGCGAGCAGATTTGATTCTGATACTTAATTTTTTATACACATTTGCATAGTAATATATGGTGATATTCTGACTTGATGATCTGCACTTGTTATTCTGACTTGATGATCTGGACCCAACTCTACGCGTACACACCTGTGATTTCAGGATACTCTTACCTGGAATGATGTAAAACAAACGTCAGTTGCAAGACTCAGCAAGCTCTAAAAAGAAAGGCTGTAGGGTACAGATAAAACTCTTCCCATAACACCCCATGTAATTCATGCCAATGCAACGTTATGTCATGCATTGCCCAATACTTGCCTTATTTTTAAATGCATAAGCATATAATGAAATTCACATAAACCGTCCTTGGGGCCCACATAAAACATATACTGGCGCCCAAGTCCAACATACAAACCTGTTGCAGCCTAACATAGGCTACCATTTCATCATTCAATAGGACCTACTTTTTCCTGACCATGGTTGGCTTTTCTTGACATTCAATGTTTGACTTTTCCTATTTTCCCTCGGGCTTCCCCCGAGCTAATTTATAAAGTCTTACCGTGGCCCATGCTGCCGTGGGTCTCACTCTCAAGGTCTTACCGTGGACCACGCGTGCCACCCATACTCATCACTTAAAACTGCACACTCTCACCATGCAGTGCAACAAATATAAAATGCAACGGCTTTTGTAACATAAACGTGATGATAAGACCCCCATAAACCAGGCATTAGGCCATGGTACGCTCACATAAGAATTCACACATGCGAAATGCCTCTAAATGCACCGACTCACCTAAAGAACCCAAGTTAACTCTTAGACCAACCGGGTCATTTAGATGCTTACACTTCCCATCACACACAAAACATGTCCCCAAGTGAATGCAACCAAGTCCCTATGCAACACACACATCATGATATGCACAAACCAATGTGAGAATCTGGCAGTACCACCTCTTCTGGCCCATCTAGCGCTTATCGTAACAGTCGATGATTGGCACTCATACATCCAGCCATTAACTGCCACAACCTACGGTCGACAGTCAATGACTTTGTATCCCATACCCTTAGACACACTTACAGATAACACTGAACTTAGCACTTTAAGTTTATCATTTCACAAACTACAAACTTTCTCCATGAAAACATAAATTCCATTATGTCATTTTTATGCTTATCTCTTCTCATACATAGGAAACTATCTCCACATTCATAATAAATTATAAATATAACCCCATTAAACCATAATCAACTCTTCTAAGAACCTACCCCAATGGGTACAGCATCATTCCCAAGGGAAGCGGAGCGATACGAAGCTCTATGACGGTTGAAATGAAGGATACTAAGACATCATTGTTTAGCTCATTCCATTAACAATAGACCTATTAATAAAATAAAAGTCATAAAGTGGTTAACATGCAGATTATTATTATTAGTGCGTGGAACCGAGTCACGGTGATGAAGGGTTTAAAATATCAAAAATAACGAAGACTCTTGCAGGAAATGAAGAACATGAGTAGAAGGTTAGGAGTTTGTCTGAAATCGACTGATTCCTGCATCTTTTGTGCTCCTGTTACGAAGTAAAATGTTTTACTGCGTTTAATAGAATCATGGCTTAAATTAATTAAATCTAACAGCATAAAATTTATAATTTAATTATATAATATTTATACTAATTTTTACCCACGTACCTTATCACTTTTCACGTCAAAATAATATTTATTTTTTATATTTTTATTTCTCCTCTTTTCTTTCCTTCCTCTTCCCAGCGCCTTCTTCCTTGCGCGCCCCATCGCCCAGCCGCCACCGCCTCACGCCTCTCTCCCTCTTTTTATCTCTCCATCTCTCTCCCTTTCCCTCTCGCTCAACTCACTGCTCTCTAGCAGCTCTCATTCTCCCTCATATGCTCTCCTCAAGCTTTCAAAGGAACAAATTTTTTAATTAATTGGCCACTGTTACACACTTGGCCACCAAATTCCTTACGTACATATATATATATAGATTTATATTAATTTATTAATTTAAGTTAAGTTTATTTAATTTACAGATTTATTATTATTATTAACATTATCCCTATTATTATTATTATTATAACTATTATTATTATTATCATTATTATCTCTTTTATTAACATTATTTTTTTTACCATTATTATGATTCTATTATTATTGGTATTTGTTATATGTATTTTTCGTATTACCCCGCATGGCCCAGACTCGATCTAATAGTCCGGTCTAATCACCCGAGGCTAAGAAGGCCCAGACGACTTTGTCAAGGAAAGTCCAGCCATCACCGAAATCCGGAACTCGTAAAACGAGCATCTGGCGAGCTCCCAATAAGCCCCCAACGAGCTCTCAGCAATCGACTAACGAGCTCCCGGAAATATCCTCCAAATCGCTGGACCATCCAGGTCGCTGGCCTAAAACCTCCAGCTCACATGAGTGGCAAAGCTGTTGAGAAGTCAGAGGTAGGGTCCGTTCACTTTATCTGCAACAGTCCATGCCTCTCATAATGAGGATTCCACTCTCGATTTTGTATAGACGATAAGAGTTGTTTGTCCCTCATTATACAATCATTGTATTTCTTTATGTTATCTAAATTATAAAAGCCCCTCTGTATAAATAAGAATCGTAGATATCATGAGGGACAGAGAGAATGATCAGATACTGCCATTCTGAGAGAATAATCAGAGGGCGGTCGTGGAGTAGGCATCATTCTAGCCGAACCACGTAAAAATTCCGGTGTTGACTCACGTTTGGAATTTTGGGTTTCCTTTCTTCTCTTGGTATTTTTGGACTTACTCACTGCGGCCCAAAACGAATTGCGGTCGGCTGAAATCGAACGTTGACAGTATTATTTTTGCTATATTTTATTTTATTATTTTCATAAATACTTCCAATTAATTTAATTAATCACCTTAATTTCCTATTTCTTCAAAATATCATAGGTAAGTATTTTCTCAAAAATCTTCAAATATTCTAAAATATCCTCAAACTCCAAAATTAATTATTTTTACTTGTCTCCAAATTTTTGGAATGCTATATCTTAACTTCTGAAAAATGTGTGTTGTTTCAAACACATTATTTGAAAACGGTGTACTAGTTATATCATAATTATTAGGGTTAGTACGCTCAAAAACTAAAAAAAGTAAATGTATTATATATGTGTAAATAAAAAAATAATTATATCTTATTTTATTGTGATTTAAAGATTGTACATTAAAATTACTAAATAACTTTTTAGGTGATTGTGATTTTCTTAAGGTAAAGTTTGTTAAAATGAGTAAGATAAAAGAGTATTAAGATAAAACTGGAATATTTTCCGAACTAAGATATGAAATGATCAAGATAAGACTAGAAAATATTTCAAAATTTATATCAGATTGTTTGCTAATTTTTTTGGAATCTATTGAGAATTGTACTTTATCTTTATATATGTTTGTTAGATGCATATCATAAGCATCGAGATAAGGATTTTTTTTTTAACAAAATATTCCCATTATTAAATTTATTTAAAACTGTATGTTAACATCAACAATAAATTTATGATTAAAATAGTGTTTTCTGATTAATGTGAATTGTTAAAAAAATAAAATAAAAAAATATTTTATTTTCTAAATCTATGTTCAAAAGTAAATTTAAACATGGTTAAAAAGTATAAATAATTATTGCTGTAATTCTATTTAGATAATTAAAAATGATCAAAATATAAAATAAAAGTACAGACTAGCGAAAGAAAGATTAGGTGAATACTTTTCTACAAAGGCATATGGATAATTTAGGGTTATAAGTAAAATATTAAATAAATTTATTTTGAAAGGACTCGATAAATTTATTTTGAGAGATCACGTAAAAGTTTTTTCAAAAAAAATTATATAAGTTTAACAAACATGTTAAAAATGACAAATTTTATAAATATTTCCTATATTAAACTTTTTTTTCCCATAGCTTGATTAGAGAGCGTTTGTTAAGATGGGCAAGATAAGAGGTATCAAGATAAAGTTGGAATGCATTGTGGATGAAGATATGGAATGATTAAGATAAGGCTACAAAACATTTTAAGATTTCTATCAGAGTGTTTGTTAAAGTTTTTGGAATTCACTGATAATTTTATATTTTTTTATGTGTTTGTTAATGCATATGATAAGCACCAAGATAAGAGTTTTTTTTATCAAAATATCCCTATTATCAATTTTATGATTAAAATAATTTTTTATGATTAATATGAATTATCAAAAAAATTAAAAATAAAAATAAAAAAAATATTTTATTTCTAAATTAATGTTCAAAAATAAGTAAAAAAATAGTTGAAAAGTAAAAATAATTATCATTAGAATTATAATAATTCTACCTAAATAATTAAAAATGGTCAAAACATATTTTTATAATAGATAATAAAATATAAAATTAAATAAAATAATTTAAAAATTGATGAAAAGAATTATATTAGTTAATAAAATATATATATAGCAAGAGAAATTTAAATTTTAAAAATTAATGAAATGAATAATGTTATTTAAATTTTTAAAAATTGTCAAAACATATAACAATTTAAAAATATATTAAATAATATTAATTATAAAACTTACATAAATAATTTTTTTTAATAAATTTAAATCTTTAAAATACATTAAGGGTGTGTTTGATTAGATTACCTAAAATTTAATTCTAGGTAATATTAACTAGAAAATAAAAATCATCTCACCCCCTTGGAAAATGAATTCCATGGAAAAAAGCTTTAAATACTTGTACCTTGCATATTTTTCCATAGAAAAATTAAAAGTGTTTGATTGTTTTCCATAGAAAATGTGTAATGATTACATATTTTCCATGGAAAATATGTGTAATCAAACACACTCTAAATGGCATTAACTATCCTACAAGGGGCATATAAGTAATTGAGTCTTATCTTGAAAGAGTTAAATAAATTTATTCGATGGAGAAAGTCGGATAAATTTTTCTTAAAAGAGAGAAATAAGAGGTCACGTAAAGGCTTTTTTAGAAATGATCAGATAAACTTAACAAATACGTTGGAAAAATCAAACATCCGGAATACTTCCCATATTTCACATTTTTTCCCTCTTATATTGATTAACAAACACCTCTCAAATAAACTATATAAATTATATTTTGAAAACTTAGGGGTTCGAACACTAAATTGGATGCGTTCGGTCATGTCATAAGAAAAAAAATGAATAGATATTTAGGAGGGCGTTGTTGTATTTTTCGAAAGGTGAGGGGTCAACAGAAAAAAAAGAAAGCTGAAGGATCTTTAATTTGGGAACGTATGTGAGGAATATGGGAAATTTGCAAAAATAGGACTTTCGGTAAAGAACTTTGCAAAAATAGGACTTTTAATTTTTTTTTACAAAATTAGGATTTTTGAAAGTTAAATAGACTAAAATACCCTTGATTTAAATTGACCTATGTTCCCTTCGTCTTCTTCCTCTCTCGCGTGTACATCCCCAATCGCCCCGTCGATCAGAACATCTCTCTCGCTCGTCTTCTTCATCATTTCTCTCCCTGGTCCTATGTTCTAAGCATCTAGGGTTACTACTTCTTTGTCGGTCTTCTATATATATATATCTATCATTTGTTTTCTTTACCACTCTCTGTAATCTGAATATATATGTATATATTGTTCATGTTCAACAATTAGATTCAAGAGATGTGAGTCTCTTTCCTTATTTCTGATTGCGGTTGTGACTGATATTTCACTACGATTGTTTTAGTTTCTTGTCGTGGTCATGACATATATCTTTAATGGATAAGTGTTAAAGATATATGTTAAAGATATCCGTAACAGAAATTTGTTAAAGTTAGAGATATCTGTTAAAGATATCGGTTTAAAGATATCGATTATGTTAAAGATATCTTTAAACCGATATCTTTAACAGAACCGATATCTTTAAACCGATATCTTTAACAAAACTGATATCTTTAAACCGATATCTTTAAACCGATATCTTTAACAGAACCGATATCTTTAAACCGATATTTTTAACAAAACCGATATCTTTAACAGATATCTTTAACTTTGACAAATATCAGTTACGGATATCCTTAACATATATCTTTAACACTTATCCGTTAAAGATATCTGTCATAACCACGACAAGAAACTAAAATTGTCGTAGTGAAATATCAGTCACGACTGCAATCAGAGAGAAGGAAAGAGACCCACATCTCTTGAATCTAATTGTTGAACATGAACAATATATACATATATATTCAGATTACAGAGAGTGGTAAAAGAAAAAAAAATGATAGATATATATATATATATATATAGAAGACCGACAAAGAAGTAGTAACCCTAGATGCTTAGGACATAGGATCAAGGAGATAAATGATGAAGAAGAAGAGCGAGAGAGATGCTCTGATCGGCGGGGCGATTGGGGATGTGCATGCAAGAGGAAGAAGACAAAGGGAACATAGGCCAATTTAAATCAGGGATATTTTAGTTTATTTAACTTTTAAAAGTCTTAGTTTTGTAAAAAGAAATTAAGAGTCCTATTTTTACAAATTTGTTTACCAGCAGTCTTATTTTTGCAAATTTCCCGAGGAATATTTGTCTATTTATTGCGCAACGATGGCGAGTCACTCCTTCGAGTCTCCATGGGAGAGACACCCGGCAGCAGTGTATAGTGAGGGCAAGTGAGCGTGATCGTGCGAGCAAGCTTTCGTCGTCACGGTTGCGTTTAATCTCTAGAATCCTCGTTGATTTCTCAACAACCCTAGCCGGGAGTCGTGTCTAGCAGCGACCTAGTTTCCGTTCTTGCTGCTTCAATCAAATAGGAGTGTGAATTTGATTGTCGGTTCAAAAAACCCTAGCAAGAAGCGAATCGCGGTTCGGAGTTGTCCATCATTGTCGGCCAAGCGTCGAGGCCGACGCCACAACCATGAGTCCAATTCAGAATTTCGAGCAGCACTCTCGCCAACTTATCGAACCCGACCTCCGTAAGGGACTCATAGCTCTCTATCTGTTTTTTTTTAATCTCTGCAGATATGTGTTTTTGAGGGATGAACTGGTGATGGTTGCGTGTTTTTAATTTTTTTTCATTTGGATGCAGCAATCCAAGGGAGGCTTCAAATGGTAATGGAGGTCCGCGACAGTTTGGAGATTACTCACACAGGGGAGTACTTGAATTTCCTGAAATGTTACTTCCGGGCGTTCTCTGCGATCTTGTATCAGATAACGAAGCCACAATTCGTTGACAACCCGGAGCACAAGCTCCGGAACATTGTTGTGGAGATACTCAATCGCCTGCCCCACAGCGAGGTGCTTCGGCCCTTTGTTCAGGAGCTCCTCAAGGTCGCAATGCACGTGCTCACCACTGATAATGAGGAAAATGGCTTGATTTGCATCCGTATAATATTCGACCTCCTTAGGAACTTCAGGCCCACCTTGGAAAACGAAGTTCAGCCCTTCCTTGATTTCGTCTGTAAAATCTACCAGAACTTTAGATTGACCGTCAGCCATTTCTTCGAGAATGGAGGTGCGGCCGCAGCTGCGGCCGCAGCAGCAGCCGCAGCTTCCGCATCGTCATCTGGGTCGTTGGTGTCTGCATCTACGCCTTTATCATCCACATTTGGTTCAATGGGCGGAGAAGATTCTAAGCTGATGGACGTCTCAGAGCAAGTTGTTCCTCCTACTGGATATGCTGGGGCTGGGCAGCTTAATCCTAGTACACGGTCCTTCAAGATTGTGACAGAGACTCCATTAGTGGTCATGTTTCTGTTTCAGTTGTATAGCAGGCTTGTTCAGACTAACATTCCTCAGTTGCTGCCTTTGATGGTTACGGCTATATCTGTTCCGGGTCCGGAAAAGGTTCCGCCTCATTTAAAAAGTCATTTCATTGAGCTAAAGGGTGCACAAGTTAAGGTTAGATTCGCCCTTCGTTCTAACTTTTCCCATACTATTACATGGATGGCACCAAAACGTTATCTATACGTTCGACTTCTACTTAGCCTAACACAACTAAACTGTGAATTATTCTCAGTCAGTGTGCTACGGCAATTGATGGGCTTTCAGCTTACTTATGCATGCTACTTCCATTAATGTTGTATTGAACTTATGGAGGTGATACCGTTTTAACTGAAAACCAGTTGATTTAATTTGATGGGAACTATATTTTGTAGCATATTTCACCTCCGTGTTAAATGAAAGTTAAGGAGGTGAGCATAAGTTCCTAAAAGCCCATGGGAAATAATAAAAAAATATCTTTGGAGTCTTACTGTTGTCGTTTGTTTGTAGATTCCTTGTGTGTTTTTTTCCTGCTCTGTAGCAATTGAATTAATATGAGAAACATATTATTGTAAAAAAGAACCTTTACGTATCAAGCCTTAATGGGTCGATTACATGAATTCTAGCTCACTAATAAGAGTGTCTCACTAAGTTTTTCTTGGTATTCCTCAACCTTTTTGGCTAAAGACGTGCCATTCCCTCAATTCTCTTTGTAGGAGCCTTTATCAGTATTCTTCTCACATGACAACAACATATCAAGCTTTAATCCCACTAATGCTTGGTTGACTACATGAATTCTAGCTTGATAGTCATTTATATCTATAGCCTTTTCTTCTTTAAGGCTCTTATAACTTGTACAATATCTAAGAGTTGTTCAATCAAGTTTTGTTTGATCTTTCTCTGCCTCTTTTGCGAAGAAACAAGGGAGGAAATAATTGGTGCAACAATTAAAATTTTTTGAGTTAGTTCTTAATTTTTCTAACACAAGGGAAAAGGGGAGAGAGCTAAATCTTTGTTCCTCTCCCTCTCTCTCTCATCCACACACGTGCTTGCACACACATAATGTGTGCACAATTTATTTTGCATGCATTTATCTTGTGACGTACATGTTGATGATTGAAGTAGTTGGATTTTGGGGGAAAAGGAAAAAGAACTATATTTCTCTGTTTCTCTCTCTCTCTCTCTCTCACACACACAAACACATTTTATTAGCATGTATTTCTCTTGTGAGGCATGTGTTGATAACTGAAATAGTTAGATTTTTATTTATTATTCAACTTAATTTTTTTAATATATGAGAATGCAATAATGCTTGCCCACTTGTGTGTCATTAGTTACATTAGTTAGTGCAAACATTTAAAGGTGAGTTGAACTATAGTAGGTTTCTTTGGCAGTTTTGCACGTTAAGGTTCAACAAAACTTGAGCTTAAGAAAAACTAGTTTATCTTTAAGAACAATTAACCTGAAGATTTTTTTGTTTTCCGAGTAGTATACAACTTCTTACTTCCATAACATTATATGGAAAACAATATTTCATCTAAATATGGTGTCTAGTTTTCCAAATAATTATTTATATTGGGTGTCAACTTATTTCATTATTGATCTTGAAATAATCAAACTTAAAAAAATTTTCATGTAAAAATATTACAAAGTGTACTATTGAGTTTAGTTTTTTACATAACTTTTCTGATATGGTTATAGATGAAATGAATTTTTGTATGTTGAATCGTGTTTAATCTCTAAATTGTATTGAATTATTTTTTTTTCAATATTTTTTGTGGGTTGCTATTTATTTTATATAGAGGTAGCTTACAAAACATTTATGATTGGAAGACTAGAATACATGTAACCAACTCCACATAGTGGGATAAAGACTTGATATTTTGTTATAGCTAATAAAACATTTAAAATATCAAGTCTTTGGTGTATGACTGCCTTCTCAGTATCCTATTCTCCCTAATCATTGCATCAATTGTTTTTGTTCATATTTATATGTGTACTCATGGTTTTTAGATGGCTGCTAATAATGCCACCAATCATGAATATGCTGGATTCATGACAATGCATAATCTAATGCTGGCCTTTATACCCTAACGTTATTCAATGATAATGTAACCAACTCATCTTGTGGGATGGGAATTGTTTGGAAGTTATAAAGAAAATCTACAAGGGGCTAACGAGCTCTAGTTCTCTCTCATGGCTATCCTTTTCTTCAATTTTGCATTCCTTTATCCTTTCTCTTTTTATAATTAAGAGTATTTGATGTTTGATCAATGCCAAAGTTTAATGATTACAGCCCTAGAAAATGAAATCTCAGTTTTAAATATTTCTGTAGCTTTCATAAAGTTAACTATCCTGACATCTAGCAACGTGGATATGCAAGCTATTGAGTAGTTCTTACTAATAGGATGTAGACAAACATGGATGCTAGGGTCTATTGAGCAGTTCTTTTTGACTTTCGAAAATTATTACAAAATCCGTTGCACAATGATAGTGTATGACTTTAGCATTGAGATTGATCAGATAGTCAGGGTAAACATATTTTAATCAACTATATTTTTATAGTTATCTATTGTCCAAGGAATACTGTAAATGGTTTGGCACAATGAATTGCTATAGCAAATGTCACTACAAAAAATGCAGTTGGGAGCTGTTGATTTGTTAGAGTTATAAGAAAAAAATGAAATTCATTAAGGCACTGAAGTCCTAGTTGCACCACATTTGGTTTGTGTTTTTCTTTTTGTCTTTTCTTGTTTTGGCCGTTTGTTTTTTTCCTTTTCTTTTTTTTTTTTAATGTAAATGGCTGTGTCTCATTCGACTGTAGTCCGTTGATTTCTGTTTTTGATGCAAAGATAATATTTGGAATAATGAGAAATTGGTAATTGATAAATGAATAGCTTGAAATTGCAAAAGGGATAGAAGGAGAAGAAGAAAGATGGTGAAAGTGAGAAGAGCAGTAGAGGAGTCTGTTAAAAGTATTTGCAATCGTTGGACTGAGGAAGCAATATAACTGCTATTTAACATAATATTTTTGGATTCTGCTGTGGAAATTATCAAGCATGACATGAAAACTATGTACTTAAAATTAGCACAAGTTTACACTAAATGAAGTTTGGGTCTTTCTTAATCTTTTTAAGCAGCAACTCTTACCTGATAGTGATTCTTTTCTGTTACTGCAGACCGTTTCTTTCTTAACTTACCTCTTGAAGAGTTTTTCTGATTATATCAAGCAACATGAAGAGAGTATTTGTAAAAGCATTGTCAACCTCCTTGTTACCTGTTCTGACTCTGTTTCCATCCGGAAGGTGATAATTTGATCATTTTCCTTTGTTCTTCTCCCTTCCCCTTCATGCTGCTTACTTTTATCTCTAAATTTATACGTGTTGGGTTCAGGAATTGTTGGTAGCCTTGAAGCATGTTCTTGGGACAGATTTTAAGAGAGGCTTATTCCCTTTGATTGACACACTCTTGGAAGACAGGTAACATCCTCAATCAATTGAAGTAACAATATTATCTGCACTTTGCACTTTTCTTGTTTATTCCTTACATTTTATATCATGCTCATACCCATTTATTTATAATGTAGAGTTTGTAAGACAATACAATCATGCCAGCAACTTCCCTTCTTCTCACTGTGTATTGGTTAACAAAATTGGAATTTGTGTTTGTTTCATTCTTTGTACTTTTTTACTACTTTTCATTGTTTGAAAAGAAAAGTTATATGAATCCCTTTGCATCCGTTTTTGCTATTTTCTACTTTCTGTTGTTGAAGTGCTATTTTGGCTACGATGAGAGATATTTTTGGGTAAATTGCCCCTAGACTCCCCTGTGGTTTTGGTCATTTACATGGAGACATCTTGTGGTTTAAAAATGTCTCTGAAAGTCCTTGTGGTTTGTTTTTTTTTGCAGATACCCCCTCCATTAGTTTGCCCTCAAACAGTGTTAGTTAAACCTAAGTTTGGTTAGATTTAACCAAGCTTGTGTTAAGAATAGGAGAGAGTGGGAGGAGGAGGAAGTAGAAGAAGAATGAGATGGAAGGCAGACTTGTAATGGAGATGCAAGTCTGCCCCAAACTGATGAAACACAAAGAGTGAGAGGGAATTATCGACAATGGAAGCATGACTAATTTCTTTTTTAATACTATTGCATATTTTGGAAACTATGCTACTAATGATTTTTTTAAAACTCTTAATCAAATCATTATATGCAAAAACAACAACAACAACAACATATCCAGCTGTTATTCCACTATGTGGGGTTGGCTACATGAATTCTAGACTTCTATGTGGGTTACTCCCAACAGATAGTTTGTCTAGAATTCATATTTCGATCCAATTAGATTTTACGCTGGCTGTCGGCTACCTAACGCAACCCTCATCCTTTATCCGGGCTTGGGACCGGCAGTGGATAATATCCCCTGGCGGAGTAATGATGAAATGAAGTTTGAACACTATCTTCACATAGAGAAGTTTCGTGAGATGGTGGTGAATGAAGATAATTGATATAGTTGTGTTCCATCACTTAGTTGACATGGTGAAACCAACAAGTACAATATGAAAATTATTATGCATATAATTTTCATATTATATGCATAATATGAAAATTATTTATATATATGTACTGTGTAAACACTTCTCTACTTCCATGCCATATACACACACACAGATATTTATATCATATATGTACATAATCATACTAATTTTCTTGACTCAGCAGTTTGTTAACAAAACATCGGCAGCAAGAAGCATTCCTATGTATATATATTTCTTACTTTCAATTGTTCCAATTGCAACAAATGCAGCAACTGACCCTTCACCATGCAAGATCATCGGTATCCATTATTAACTAGTGAGATTTCCATTAATGTAGATCTTCCCACATTCAAGAGTGTAGAATCTCAGCTTATGCTGCACATCAAAGGCCTCTGACTGCTTGTGTCTCCTTGTTTCAGCAACATCATGGCAGTTCCTTTGTGCATTTCCCCTGTTTTTTCTGCAGCGGAGTATGTGCACACACGCGCGCGTGCAACCCAGCAACTCTCTCCCTCTCTCTTTTCCACCCCTGCTCTGTGGTTTCCTCCTCTTTTCTCTTTGGTTCTTTCCTTACCACACAGCTGAATATATACACACACATGTAGGAAACCAAACCAAAACAGGGAGTTATTCTTGGATGCCATGCAGAAATTTTCTGCCCCCTCACTCCATTTACCTTTTCCATATAGTGGAGATACCAGCACAGCTTAGGGGCATACACAGAATCAGTTTGTGTATGAAAGAATTGCTTCATACCTGAGGCTGCATGTACATTTATTGTCTGACAACCCTTTCATCAGCTACCAAACATCTCTCTCTCTCTCTCTCTGATTAGGCTGCATCAATTCTAGAAGAAATTAGTTAAGAGCCCCATTTTCTCCTTAACTGTTTGCCATGCATCAACCTCTGGAACAATCAGATTGTTAGGATTTTTTTTTTTTCAATTACGAGTATCAAATGCATGTGTGTGTCCAAGTGTAGTATATCTTAGGATATAGGATATATATACAAAACTGCGTATGGGTACATGGACATATTGCGAATATTAGAACATGATCCGTAGCATATGACATTAAGATAAATATGTTATTACTTAGGAATATACTTGAATTTAAATGAAATATAGATGAAGAGTGGGATTTTTATTTGCTATTTATGTGAAAGGGATGTTCCTTTCTTTACTATCAAATGCGAGTTTCTTCTTCTGCAAACATAATTTAAAAACAGGAGATTTAATTGTGTACTCTATTATGTACATGCTTGGTACATGCATCCCATATTTTTACCTACCCTTGTCAGGAGGGAGTAGAAGAGTTAATGTAACAATGCTCTATGTGCATTTGGTCTTTGATAATGGCCTTTAATATTTTTATGTACTTTAAATATTGAGAAAAAAGGGGAAGGAAAAGACTAAAATAACACAATTATAGAGGGGAGACCATGCCTTTTATTCTAATAATTCACTCTTTTGTTTTGAAATATGAAATCAATTCTCCAATGTCAAAATATGTAGCCTATGAAATGGGTTCTTGATCATCAAAATGTGTGGGCTTTCTGTGGTTCGCTCTCTTTAGAATGCAGGCTGTGCTTTCTTTCCTTATTGTATCACATGGGTGTATGATTAAGAAACTCTCCAGTTTGCTGGCATTAACTTGTTTGTCTCTTTCCTTCAAATCATGCTTGTGGACCTCTGGACTATGTTCCATGCAAATCTGATAGCATATTTTGAGCAAATAAGAGTACTGGTGCTGGGTCCTATTCTGGATATTTCATGTCTTCTTCTTCTTCTTCTTCTTCTTCTTCTTCTTCTTCTTCAGGGTTCTTGTGGGAACTGGCCGAGCATGTTTTGAGACATTGAGGCCATTGGCTTATAGTCTACTGGCAGAGATTGTTCATCATGTCAGAGCAGAACTCTCCTTGTCACAGGTATTGTTGATCTTATTCTGATGTAAAAATATGCCATGTAAATTTCTCTCTACTTGTGATTGTTTTGTAGAAGTTAATTGCAGAAAGCATTTAACTTCCATTGTTACCTCTTTTTTGTGCTCAACACTTTCTTTTAAGATAATGGTAACATGGGGAAAGCCACGACATTGTACAGCTCCAGAGCCTGAGTAATGCTCGTGTAGGTTTGAGATGATGATGTTTCAATCATCCATGAGAGATATTTTAATGGCATTAATTGTTTCAGGTAGTTATTACATAAGGATTTGCGTGGTCAATTGTGGAGTTAACATTAGAGATACTGAAGTATCTCCACTGTTAAAAGACTCTGGAGCAGTACTTCCGAAATCACAAGTCAACTTCTTGCAGTCCTGGCCTGAAAAGCACACTGATTGCTTGATATCTTGTCTGTACAGTGCCCAAAATAGCTGAAAAAAGTAACCAAATATAAATGAGAGGAAGGTGAGTTAGGGTTGGCTGTCCATGAAACTTATAGCCAGTGGGTCTCATGTGCTGGAAGACTTGCTGTATGTGAGGTTTTGTGGGAGAAAAGCAGGGGTGTGGCTTAATTGGCTGCACATAAACCTCCAAGGGGTTTCTTTAGTCCAGACAGCTTCTCCTTGTACTCTCTGTCTGATCGCAGCAAATGTATGTGATCACAATGGCATGATTCCAAAATTTGTAGAAACACGATGAAACAACACTGTATCGACGATGAACACCATGGAGGATTGAACTGCTGTAATATGATGTAAATTAGACATATAATGGTAGAATGTAGGACAACCACTTATGGAAACAGTCCCCTCACATGTAGCCAGGCTTCACTACATAATTAGTCCAACCACATGCAATAGTTTAAATATTGGGTTGGCGGTGAGATTTGAACTTAGGACCTTTGCTTGCTAATATCTTGTTAAATTGTTAACCACCATCTAATCTATAAACTTAAAATGTTAGATAGAGAGTTAGCTTTATCTTTTTACATTGTTTTACTCTCAACAGCAACCATTGTGTATTTATATTGTAAACATAATATGTGCACATGGAGTTTACATTTATACACTTGCATAATTCATCCAAGCACATAACTACTTATGTGTGAGAACAAATGGTCTATTAGGAGGGGGGGAAGGAGCAAAAGTCTGGCTATTTGAACAGCTTGGATGGAGCTTCATGTGAATTTTAAATGCGCCAGTAAGTGCAATTGTTTAAAGGGACTAGCAAGATTCATTTCTTGAAACCATTATTCTGTACCAGTCCTGTTTCTTGATTTGGGTCTGTTAGTAGACAACAAAAAGATAAGAGCTTCCTCCAATTTTCTTCTTGAAGTGGGCAAAGATTTTGGTCGGACCTTAACTTTTCATTGTTATCCTTTTCATCCAATATCCAACCAACATCGACAAGCGTTAAGCCTTAATGCCACTAAGTGGTGCCAACTACGTGATTCTACTACATCATATTATGCCCGAGAGTTCTCCACTAAATTCTTTTTTGGTCTTCCTCTCTCCTTTATGAGCTTCTTTCATTTAATCCACTCCCCTCATAGGTGCATTAATTGGTCCTCTCTTCATATATTCAAACTATTTTTATCAGTTATCTTGTTTTCAGTAGGTGCTCCCCCAACTTTATTATGAATAATCTCATGTCTATTTCTATATTTTTATATTGATGCACATTCAGTGTAACATGCTTATTGTAGAATTAATTAAGAGAAGAGAATGATCCTCAGTTTCATTTGATAGTGCTCAATATATACATGATTAGGAGATAGAAGTCCTACCTAATGTATAAGTCTAATCTATCTATAAGTACAAAATCTAATCTATTTAAATTTACAAATTATCTATCTGCAAAGCAGAAATAATCAACTAACTAATAGGAGAGATATTCGGCCTTATCTCTAGCTTTGAATGCCCCGAATATTTAGGAGCATTATCTTGGATGTAACTTCCTGATAATACCACTGATTTCATTTTAATTCTCCACACTCCCCCTTAAGCTTGGGTTGGAAAAAAAATGTTGTTCACACCAAGCTTGGAGCTCAATTCATCAAAAATTCTTCTCAGTAGAGCTTTGGTTAGGATATCCGCCACTTGATTATTAGTAGGAGTGTAGACCAACTGAAACATCCCTTCTTCCAACTTCTCTTTAATAAAATGCCAGTATATTTCAACATGTTTTGTTCGATCATGATGGACCGGATTCTTTGCAATGCTGATGGTAGATTGATTGTGGTTTAGGGACAACCACTTGTAATTCTTGAAATATACTCCTCAACCATATTCCTTCACAAAACCCTTGAGTCATAGCTCTAAATTCAACTTCTACGCTACTCCTAGAGACCACAGACTGTTTTTTGCTACGCTAAGTGACTAAATTCCCCCAAACAAATGAGCGATACCCAGATGTTGACCTCCTCTCACAAATTGAACCATCCCAATCAACATCATTATACACTTCTATTCCTCGATTGTTTGTTTTCCGAAACATCAAGCCTTTAACAGGAGTCAATTTCAGATACTTCAAGATGCAATAGACAACCTTGATATGGACTTCTCTAGGATCATTTATAAATTGACTAACACAACTTTTTGAGACACTTATATCCAGTCGTGTATGAGATAAGTATATTAACTTTTCCACCAATCTTTGATATCTTCATTTATCAACTGGTGCACTTTCTTTGCCAAGATTTAACTTTGTAGTTGAATTTATAGGTGTGTCAGTCGGTTTGCAACCCAACATTCCAGTTTCTTTTAGTAGGTCTAGAGTATACTTTCTTTGGGATACCGAGATGTCTTCTTTTGATCTTGCAACTTCCATACCCAAGAAGTACCTTCGATTTCCTAGATCCTTAATTTCAAGTTCCCTTGCATGCATTCCCTTGAGATTATTTATTTCAGGTTTGTCATTTCCTGTAACAATAATGTTATCCACATATACTATAAGAATGGTCAGTTTACCTCTCAATGTATGCTTGATAGACAATGTGTGATCAACCTGACTTTGATTGTACCCTTGTTGTTTGACTGCCCTTGTAAATCTCTTGAACCAAGCTTTAGGTGATTGTTTGAGTCCATAGAGAGATCATTTGAGTTTGCACACCTTATCTGTCGTATAATTGGTTTCAAAGTCATGAGGGATTTCCTTGTAGACTTATTCTTCTAGAGTCCCATTTAAAAATGCATTCTTCACATCTAGTTGGTGAAGGGGCCAATCTAGATTTGCAGCTAGAGACAATAGGATCTGGATGGTATTCAACTTTGCCACCGGGGTAAAAGTCTCTTGGTAATCAATACCATAGGATTGAGTGAACTCTTTTGCTACTAGCCGAGCTTTGAGACAGTCAATCTGTCCATCTTCCCTATACTCAGCTCTTATACCATGTAGAATTACTTGAGAGAAGAGAATGATCCTCAATTTCATTTGATATTGATCAATATATACATGATTAGGAGATAGAAGTCCTACCTTATGTACAAATCTAATCTATCTATAAGTACAAAATTTAATCTATTTAAATTTATGTCACGAAACCCATGCCAAATTTTGCTGCGGATTTATTTTCCTGCTATGTTTCTTTAATTGCCTACTATGTTTCTTTATTATTCCATAGAATTCTCTTTTGTTCCAGCTGTTAGTTAGTTAGAGAGAATATTCAGCTATAAAGGTGTTTGGGATAAGACAAAATAGTTGGTTATGGGAGCTGTAATCTGCTGTGGCAGCCCCCTAGGATAGCTATATAAGCCCAAACGGCTCCTGAGAATGGATATCGAGTATCAATTAACAAATTCCAGATTTTACTCCCTGCATTCTCTCTATCTCCCAACTATTCTCTCCCTCAATCTTCTTCTTCTCTCTAATCCTTTCTGTTCTACTACAATTCCCTAGCCAATTCTAATCTATCCCGGACGGAAGTTGACAGCAGTCTCAGCGCGACTGTGACATTTGGTATCAGAGCAACGATCCCGGCAGCAGAGGACCACGCGGAGTAATGGTCGAAGGCACTCGCATGAAGAATATGGAGTCACAACTCCAGCAAGTCGCCTCAACCGTGGGGGAGTTCCAACATCGCGTGGATCGTTTGGAGCTGGGTTCTGAGAAGAACTACGAGGCTATTGGAGGACTCAAGTGTAGGCTTGAAAATGGTTTGAATTAGATGAGGGAGGATATCAACCAGATGAGAGAGGAGATGGGGAATCAACTTCAGCAATTCATGCTGATGTTCACCCAGCAAAACCAGGTAAGAATAGCTCCTGACTTCCCTCCTAGAGCTAGAACAGAACCCATCTTGCATAATGAGAGGGTGAACCGAGGCAATGGGACCTCAGAGGTTGAGGTTGAGCAGGACGATGAGATCGAAAGGACAGAATTACTCCACCCCAACCAGGATTTCCAATGCCTAGAATGGAGATACCGGTATTTGAAGAAACTAATCCTAGGTGGTGGATTAGGAAGTGTGAACGGATGTTCAAATGGTATAATATACCAGTAGAAAGAAGGGTGGCCCTGGCTGCAGCTTACTTTGACGATACGGTGGATGCATGGTTCCAAGGATGGACCCGAACGAGGGGGATTTACACCTGGCTGGAGTTTTCAAAGAAGCTATGTGAAAGGTTCGGGGAGAGGACCATGTCAAACACTATAGAAGAATTCAATAAGTTAGAGGCAAGCGGGAAATGTTGGGTCTTACTTGAAGCATTTTGAGGAGCTGAGGTCGTTGATGAGTGACAATGACCCTCACCTGTCGGAAGCTTATTTTGTTTCTAGCTTCCTTAGCGGCCTCAATGAGGACTTCCGACCGATGGTGAAAATGATAAGGCCTCGGACGGTGGAATAAGCGGCGGAGAGTGCCAAGCTGTAGGAGTTGGTGGTTGAAGCCCTTATGAAAAAGCAGAGGTAGTAACAGAAGGTGACAACCGGTGGGAATTGGCAGCAAGGGGGGAGCAGTAAAGGAACTTACAGAGATCCGGCTAAAGGAGGGAGAAATGTAGGTGGTCCGTATCAGGGGGGACGGGTGGAGGAGACTAAGAAGCTTCTTGGCGCGTGTTACAGGTGCGGGGATAGGTACTATCTTGGGCACCAATGCAGACGCTAACTATTATTGCTGGAAGGAGACAAGGATGGTGAATTGGATGCGGAAGAAGTAGAAGAGTTCAGAGAAACTAGAGGGGAGAATGATGGAGAAATATCCCTCCATGCCCTCAAGGGGTTACCTTTTTTAGAATTAGCTAACCAACTCCCTAAACGCCTGCATGTGTAGGCCATGCCACTTGCACGGTATATTCTCCCCTCTGAGTACTTATATCGTGACAAATTCCCCCCTGCTTGAAACATTTCTTGTCCTCAAGAAATGCTAAGTAGACTGGTTGCTTGGGGAAATTGCCTCAGTAAATCAGGTAAGGATTCCCAAGTGGTGTTGTCTTGGTGGAGATTGAACCACTTCACCAGAACTTGTATGATGGGATCTCCATGCTTGTATAAGACTCTCCGGTTTAGTATTAAGCTGGGCTCTGCTGTAACATTCTCATTTTTAGACAGTTAAGGTAGGCTGGAGGCCATCGGCTGTGTTCCCACTGATCTCTTGAGTGAAGAGACGTGGAAGATTGGGTGAATTCTTGACTTCTTAGGTAGTTGTAGTTTATACGCCACCTTTCCCACCCTAGCTTCTGTTAGATAGGGTCCATAGTATCTGGGGCTTAACTTGGTCACCTACCCTTGAGCAATTACTTTGAGATAGGTTGGCCTGAGCTTTAGATATACTATTTCCCCCACACTGAACTCCCTTTCACTCCTACGATCCGTATACTGCTTCATGCAGTTATGAGCCAAAGCTAACTCCTCCTTGAGTTGTTGCAACACCCTTTGCCTCTTCTCCAGGTATGCCTCCACAGTGTCCAATGGCCATTGTGGTGTGTTCTCCTACTGTTGGAAGTAGTGGGGGTTGGTAACCAAACAGTGCTTCAAAGGTTGATCTCTTAATTGATGCATGATGGCTGGAGTTATGCTACCACTGTGCAAGTGAGATCCACCTATGCCACCCCTTAGGGTGCAAAAAACATAAACACCGTAGGTAGCCTCCTATACACTGATTTACTCGTTCAGTTTGGCCATCCGTTTAAGGATGGTAGGCTGTAGACATCTTAAGTTTCACCCCTAGAGATTTCATCAATTCCTGCCAAAATAAATTGGTGAAAATCTTATCCCTATCTGAAATTATCGAGCTTGGAACCCCATGCGACTTCATCACTGTGATGACCCTAGGGTTTTGGCTAGGGTTTAAGAGGGAATTTGGTGAGATAAAGGAAAGAGAATGCAAAAAATGAGGGAAAGATAGAACTGAACAGAGAGAATTGGGGGGAAAGAGAGGAAGAACCAAGGGAGAGATAGGAGAATTAAGGGAGAGAATAGAATTCCAATTCATTCATTAACATAACCCCCATCCTCCTCTAAGTAGCCTTTTATAGGCATCAACTGGCAACTAATTGAAAGCATATTCTAGAAACAACTCCCATGTGCACTTTAATAGAATTAATAACATCTCTTAACAAAAAATTGTAACTAAGTACAATATTGCCCCTCTAATTCCCCTTGGGTCGTGACAATCACCTGATCCAAGAAAGTCCTTGCCACTTCTTGGGCAAAATAGGGATGAGTTAGGCCAATGAAATGTGCAAACTTGGTTAATCGGTCCAACACTACCAAAATACAGTCCTTCCCTTCCGACTTAGATAGGCCTTCGATGAAATCCATACTTAATACTTTCCCATGCCCGTGCAGGTATAGGTAAGGGTTGTAATAAGCCCTGTTGAGCCATTTGCTGCAAGTGTCACAGGCTAACACATACTCAGTAACTTACCTTTTGAGTTGAGGCCAATAAAAAATCTGCTTCACTTTGTAGTAGGTGTTTTGATTCTCGAATGTCCTCCTAATGGGGATTCAGAAGGGAGCTCAATATCTTCTTCCTTAGTGCCTCACTGCTACCAATTACCAATCTCCCTTTGTATCTTATCACCCTTTGATTCAACGTATACCTAGGCTTGCCATTAGGATTCAAAATCAACTACTTCAATAACTCTTTCATCTTATCATCTCCTTCATAGCTAGCCTCTACTTCTTGATACCAATCAACATTGTTACAGGAACTACTTCAATAGACTAATGCTATTGTTTCTGAATGCATTCTGAACACTTGTCTCCTAAAAGTTTATATTATGTAAATTAGCCTTCAGTAGAGGCATTCTATACACAATATCAACTTTGTACATACTTAATCTTAACCATTTAAAGGAAACAAAAAATACAAGGGATAGGAGGTTTTAGACCACACATTAAAAGGTGACTGCTACAAACGCGAATAATCCAAATACGCACTGAGCGTTTGATAGGCCCTCGGTCCATTGGACCTACCAGAGGCGGCCTAAGGGGCAGGGGCAGGGGCAGGGGGGTAAAAGGAGTGGGGCTTGCGTAGCAGCAAGCTGGGGCTGAGGGTAGTAGGGGAAAATCGCTGGTTTGTGTGTAACAAACCAACATGTGCTGCCAGAGGTAGTTATGCTGAGTAAGACGGGGTATAAATAAGGGAAAGAGAGAGAGAGAGAGAGAGAGAGAGAGAGAGAGAGAGGTGTGCTGGTTTTTGTAAGAGATTTGGGAGAGCGAAGGCCTCTCGAATGCCCTGGGTTGTTCTTGTTCTTGATTGAAAACTTTGATAGCCATTGATAATTGATTACAGTTTGGATTTCTAGCTGGGATCCTATCAATTTGGTATCAGAGCGGTGCCGATCCTCATGGTGAACCTAATGGAGAGAGTGGGTGAATTGGAGTTGAAGATGGAGGGCATGCAAAGGGGAGTCGAAGCCATTAGAGGCAACATCCAGGCGATGGAATGAAATGTGGCTATGATGCTCGAACAGTTCGCTTTCATGCGAACGAAGTGGGATGAGCAGGAGTGGGAGAGGAAGAGCAAGTCCAAGGAGCGAGGACCTTCGGAATTCACCATGGATTTCGAAGTAACCCTTGGGATTGTGAGAGGTCACGACTTGGAAGGAGGAATCGGGGGTGGGTACCAGTCAGACATACGGGGAAGGAGATTGGAGATGCCCATTTTCGAAGGGGAGAACCAGATGAGTGATTTTTTGTGCCGAGAGGTATTTCACGGTCAATCAACTAACGGACGAGGAGAAGATAAGAGTCCGCCGCACTGTGTTTCGAAGCCGCAGCTCTGTCTTGGTTTCAATGGGAGACAAGGCGAAGAGGAATTCGGAGTTGGGAAGGCTTGAAGCAAGGTATTCTGGGTAGGTTTCGCCCCACTCAAAAGGGGTCGTTGGAGGAGCGTTTCTTGGCTTTCCGGCAAGAGGGGATTGTTAAGGAGTATAGGTTGTTGTTTGAGACGTTCGCCGCGGCTGTGCCTGATGTTCCTGAGGCGTTTTTGGAAGGCCAATTCCTAAACGGCCTCAACCTGGAGATAAGAGTTGAGATTAGGGTGCTTGCAGCCACGAGGGCGTGGCTCGATTGAATCATGGTGGTGGCTCAAAATATTGAGGACAAGAACGCAACCCTTCAGAACTGTCATAAGGCAGCCGGACCACCCAAGAGCGGGTACTCTATAGCACCAACAATCACTAATCAGATGTCCCCTGTACCAGGGAAGAGTTTGGGTTCCTCCCAAAAGTCCGGGACCCTGGTTTCACACTGCTATAAATGGTGGCAACTTCCCTTTTAAGCGGCTTAGTGAGTTTGAGTGGAAGGCCAAGCGAGAGAAAGGCCTTTGCTTTCGTTGTGATGAAAAATATTCGATAGGCCATAGGTGCAAAAATAAAGAGCTCAAAGTTTTGATGATCTATGACGAGGAAATAGGCAAGGCGGTAGGAGAGGAGGAAGCAGTGTAGGGGGGGTGAGGAAGAGTTGGGGAGTGGGGGGAAGTGATCGAGCTATCCATGAACTCAGTAGTTGGATTGACAACACCACAAACAATGAAGCTGAAAGGAGATATCGAAGGACAACCAGTTGTAGTGCTTATTGATGGAGGAGCGACACATAATTTTATAGCAACCGAGCTGGTACAACAGTTGGGGTTGCCAAGAATAGAAACTGCCGGGTATGGAGTGATTATGGGAACGGGAATGGCGGTGCAAGGGGTCGAAACTGCACCTACAAAACTTGCAAATTGTGGAGGATTTTTTGCCCTTAGAGTTGGGTAGCTCGGATGTGATCTTAGGGATGAAGTGGTTAGCCGTCGTGGGGAAAATGAATGTGGATTGGAAAGCTTTAACTATGAAGTTTCAAGTGGGTGGTATGGCTGTAACACTGCAGGGAGACCCAAGCTTGAGTAAAACCATGGTGTCCTTGAAGGCCATGATGAAAGCTCTTAAGGGAAGTGGTGAGGGGATGCTGCTGGAATTGGGGACCATTACAACAAAATTTGAAGAAAAACAGTGGGAAATCCCAATGATGTTGCAAGGGGTGCTGGAAGAGTTTGAAGGGATATTTTCTAATCCAAAGGGGCTGCCACCATGCAGAAAAAAAAACCATGCTATTAACCTAATTCCAGGAACCGCACCAGTACATGTGAGGCCCTATCGTTACCCTTGCTTGCAAAAAAATGAGATTGAAAAACTGGTGGGTGAGATGTTGGGGGTTGGGATTGTTCAGCCAAGTTGCAGTCCATTTTCTAGCCAGTGTTGTTGGTTAAGAAGAAGGATGGAGGGTGGTAGTTTTGTGTCGATTACAGAAAACAAGGTAACCATTCCCGACAAATTCCCCATACCAGATTGAGGAGCTGCTTGACGAGCTAGACGAGGCTATGGTTTTCTCCAAGCTGGACCTAAAATCTGGCTACCATCAGATTAGGGTCAAGACTGAAGATGTTCTCAAAACAACTTTTCGGACACATGAAGGCCACTACTAGTTCTTAGTTATGCCGTTCGGGTTGACAAACGCACCCGCAACTTTTCAATCGCTGATGAATGATATCTTCAGGGAGTATTTAAGACGATTTGTATTGTTTTTTTTTTTATGATATATTGGTTTATAATAGGAGTTTAGAACAACACACAAAGCACTTACGTTGTGTTTTAAAAGTGTTGGCAGAAAATCAGTTGCTTGCTAACAGGAAAAAGTGCTTGTTCGGGCAATCGGAGGTTGAATATTTAGGCCACATCATTTCCCAACAAGGTGTGTCAGCTGATCATGCTAAGGTGCAAGCGATGGTAGATTGGCCTACTCCTACAACAATGAAGGAATTGAGAGGTTTCTTAGGGCTCACGGGATATTATCGATGCTTCGTGAAAGACTACGACAAGATGGCAAGACCCTTAACTGAACGATTAAGGAAGAATAATTTTTATTGGGATGTGGTAGTCGAGCAAGCCTTCCAACAGCTTAGGCGAAGATGATTTCCTTGCCCGTTCTAGCCTTGCCGGATTTTGGAAAACCTTTTGTGGTAGAGGCGGATGCTTCGGGGGAAGGCATGGGGGCTGTTTTAATGCAGGATCGCCTACCCATTGCTTATTTTAGTCAAGCTTTTAGTCAGTTAGGAAGGATGAAATCAGTTTATGAGCAGGAATTGATGGCCATAGTCTTTGCGGTGCAAAAATGGAGACATTATCTTTTAGGGAGGAAATTTGAGATTTGGACTGATCAAAAGAGTCTCAAATACGTGATAGAACAGCAGTTGGTGAGCCCCAAGTATCAAAGATGGATGGTAAAACTAATGGGATTTCAATTTGAGATTCATTATAGGCTGGGATTGGAGAATAAGGCAGCTGATGGGTTATCACGCATCAGCCATACAACAGCCTTCATGGCTTTGACAGTACCCAAAGTAATCCAATTGGATCAATTGGCCTGAGAAGTAGAAACAGATGACAGGGTGCAGCGAATTATCAAGGATTGACAAACAGATCTTGCTTCCCAACCCAATTTCCAGTGGGTGGGCAGCCAACTGCTATATAAAGGGAGGTTGTATTTACTGAAAGGGTCCTCTCTCATTCCATTGGTACTACATGAGGGACATGATGGCAATCTCGAGGGTCATTCAAGATTCTTGAAGACTTACAAGCGACTGGCGGCAAGTGTCTATTGGCAAGGGATGAAGAAGGACATCCATAAGTATGTGCGTGATTGTTCTGTTTGCCAACAGAATAAATATTCCGCATTGACACCTGGAGGATTACTGTAGCCTCTTCCTATCCCTAATCAAGTTTGGGATGATATTGCTATGAACTTCATTGAGGGGTTACCAAGATCGGGCAAAATGGATTCCATATTGGTTGTAGTAGACCGACTAAGTAAATATGGGCATTTTATCGGACTGAAACATCCATTTACTGTAGGGGAAGTGGCTGGAATTTTTGTTAAAGGAAATCGTAAGGTTACATGGCCTCCCAAGGTCCATTGTATCAGATAAGGACAAAATTTTCATGAGCAGATTTTGGGAGGAATTGTTCCGCCTCAAAGGTACAAAACTAAATCGAAGCGTCACCTATCAACCACAACCCAATGGGCAAACAGAGGTACTGAATCGGACTTTGGAAGCATACTTGCACTGTTTTGCTTCCTCTCAACCGAAATCGTGGTCCATGTGGCTGCCTTGGGCTGAACTATGGTATA
Organism: Diospyros kaki; assembly: GCA_036245055.1. Taxonomy (NCBI): domain Eukaryota; kingdom Viridiplantae; phylum Streptophyta; class Magnoliopsida; order Ericales; family Ebenaceae; genus Diospyros; species Diospyros kaki. The sequence continues at coordinate 43,170,868 of BSEG01000016.1, forward strand.
ACACTTCCTACCATACAGCTTCGAGGAAGACCCCATTTCAGGTGGTGTATGGTGGAGAACCTCTAGCCTTGGTGAGGTTTGAAAGAGGGACCACACCAGTGTCAATGGTGGAGCAACAATTGGCTAAAAGGGATAAGATTACGTGAGACAAGAGGGGCCTTGAAGGTTAGTGTGGAAGTCCCCAGTTAGCTGAGTGCAAATTTAGAGCTATTGGTGGAGCCCGAGGCAGTCCTGGGGTTCGATCTGGAACAAGAAGCAATCTACAAGGCAGGGATGTTTTAATTCAATGGAAGAAATTGCCTCCTTTAGAAGTGACATGGGAACCATTCGACCTCATTCAACAACAGTTTCCAGATTTCCACATTGAGGACAAGGTGAAAGTTAGGGGGGGAGATAATGATAGGTCCCCGGTCCATTGGACCTACTAGAGGTGGCCTAAGGGGCAGGGGCAGGGGGGTAAAAGGAGTGGGGCTTGCGTAACAGCAAGCGAGGGCTGAGGGTAGTAAGGGAAAACCGTTGGTTTGTGTGAACGAAACAAACCAGCATGTGCTGCCAGAGGCAGTTATGCTGAGTAGGACAAGGTATAAATAAGGGAGGGAGAGAGAGAGAGAGAGAGAGAGAGAGAGGTGTGCTGGTTTTTGTAGAGCGAGGGCCTCTTGAATGCCTTGGGTTGTTCTTGTTTTGGACTGAAAACTCTGATAGCCATTGATAATTGATTATAGTTTGGATTTCTAGCTGGGATCCTATTAGCGTCTGCCGAGCATAGAAAGATCTTTGTGTGCCATCAGCCTTCCCACTATAAATCTGTGCGAGAACAAAATCTCTCTTGAGCCATCAACTTTATCAAGGATTCCATGCTATTTGACATGTATGCACGCTATTTGACATGTATGCACGCGCACATACACCAAATGCAAGCAATCACCCAATCATTCTGATATATGCTCTTGATTCAAATATGCAAGTCTCATGAATATGCCACCTGTGAGCTCTGGAAGGAAAATTGTTGTCTCGTCCTCTTGGTCTAACCATGTGTCCACATGCTGTAACATCCTCTTTGCTGAATCACTCGGGCTTTGTTTTCCAAATAGGGATGTAAGCTTACCCTTCAAGATTATTGGGCTCCTTAATTTATTTTGGACCATAGATAAACCTCAGACACAGAAATGATTTACCCCACAATAGCCTTAAGCCACAACACAAAATCCAAAAATTCTAGCTCATAGTTTAGCTCGATTTTTTGTATCCTGACAGATATTGTTGACAGTTTACCTGGGCTGTTGATAGTTTCCTGTAAACTGTCAACCGTCCTTCCTTCATGTTACTGTTCCCTTCAATTGAGGGATTCACAGCTCTAGCCTCAAACTGCCCACTGTTGATATCTTGCATTCAACAGTTTGATCCTGTTTTGGGGGATTTTCTCACATTTTATTATATCAAGAACTCAATTTTAATCCCCCCAAAGTATTTCTTAGGCCTCCCTAACTCATGTTGGGGCATTTTGTACCTCATGGACTGATGATCAACCTGGGATGTAAAATGACCGTTTTGCTCCTGGGGTCATTTGTCCATTTTATCCCTCTAATTCCTCTCTTTGGTCTCCAATTCAATTTATTTGGCCCAACATAACTCCCCAATATAACTCAGTTTGGGTGTAGAATTCTTTGGGGGTGTCACAAACTTTATTACAATGTCATTTTGAGTTCTTCCTTTTTTCTTTTTTATGGCCACACATACCCTGTATTTAACATATACAGATGGTTTGCCATTGTGTATGTTGCTTCAAGCACATTTTTGTTATGTATTATCCATTTTTTTATGATTTTGAATAGTATCTTAACAGGTGACCCTGCTGTTTTTTTGTGTTGCAGTTGTCGCGGATTATTTACTTGTTCTCTAGTAACATGCATGATGCTTCATTGTCACTCAGTATTCATACTACTTGTGCTCGCTTAATGTTGAACCTGGTAAATGCATCAAACTTGACAATAGTCACAGATTTTGTGTTCTTCATTAGGTTGATGTATTTTAAAGATCCAGGCTCAAATGTTGGACTTGTGGTTAGTAACTTATATTTCTTGTGTTACCCAGTAAGTGATTCTTTTATTCCTGTTTTAGGTGGAACCAATTTTTGAGAAAGGCATTGATCAGCCTTCTACGGATGAAGCACGGATTTTACTGGTTCGTGTTTCATGTGCCTATATGAATTAATCCTGTCCTATAATAAAAAAAAAGTTCTGGCTACAAGTATTTTAATTTGTGGACTTACTTCAATTTCCTTGATGGGAATACATATATTGCTTACTGTTGTAGGGGCGAATATTGGATGCTTTTGTTGGGAAATTTAGTACATTTAAGCGCACAATTCCTCAGGTACTTCAGATTAGATGCTTTTATTACTCTTACTGAATTTCCGAGGATATCTCTTTGTGGATTTATGTACTGTTTCTTGTCTAGTTTATTTTATGAGGTGTTATGGGAAACTGTGACTTTTTATTGGAGCATCTTTATTGGGGTTTACCTTCATGGCTAGATACCTTGACTTGTAGATATAAAGTAAAAGGTTCTAGAACCTGCTGCTGAAAACCTTCAGAAGTACCTTCTGAGACACTTTAAGCCTGGGCTTACAGGACAAGGAAATCTTCATATTATCGCCCTTCTTGTTTTAATCTGACCTAGTGGGATTAAGGCTTGTGATTGTGTTGTTGTTGCTATTGTCTGATAAATGTTCCCAATGTCATACTTGCTGTGGCAACTCTGCTAGGAGGTCATTTTGCTTTTCTAATTGATTTTGCATGTGCCCTAAAACTGGATTATCAGATTGCTATTTCCACAACTGTGAAATGGTGCAAGGGTATTGAATGATGGTGTCTATGTACTTTATGTGGAATGCTTTTGGGCACTGAAATGTTTAACGTGATTTGTGTGGTTGAACAAATATTGTTGTCAATTTCTTTCATTTTTGTTCTTGCTTATTTTTTTCCTTTCCTTTTCTCTTTTCTTTTTTTCTTTTTTATTCCAAGAGTATGCTAACATCATGTAATGGGATTAAGGCTTGATGTGCTCTTTTGTGCTAGCAAGAATATATATGACAAAGACACCACGTTGAAGTTAAGAAAAATGATTTAGTTCAGTTGAATTGTAGATGTCATAGGAGAACTGAATTTTGCTGGAGACCTGTAGCTTCCCAGGATATACATGTGGTGGTTGTGGTCCTTCAGCATTGATTAGTGGATTTGTTTTACTTTTCACAAAAACCTCATGTATATGAATTATACTCTGTGAGTTGAAGTATGAGTTATTCTAAGCTCTAAAATATTTTTTCATAAAGTATTGAAAAAATTCCACTTTATGCAATCATAAGAAAAAATAAAGATTTATTCATATATGACAATTGATAAAAAATAAGTAAAAACCATCCCACAATATAATTCTCTACTCACCAACAAATGGGCCCAACTTTATATATTTAAATCAAAGTTTGATTATGAGCTTATGAAAAACTCGGTTGGATAAAGACTAATGAATGACTTTGTTCGTCATTGCTTTTCTCTCTCTCTCTCTCTCTACACACACACACACACACACACACTCTCTTTCATCTGTGTGTCACGAATATCAGAAAGGTGGCTTATTTGGTTATTTGGGCCCACTGTATTAATGGAGGAGATGACTGAGGAGAAGGTCATATGGCTGGTGCGGTAGGTGCAAACTGGTGTTGGAACGATCTTCTGGCAGGCTGTAGCATTGTTTGCAGTGGCGGCAGGCTTCGACAATACACTTCAGTTATGGTGAGGCTTCTGGCAAAAGTGTTTTGACTGGTCTGAAGTGGTCAGAGAAAAAAAGGGTTCCACAAGGTGTCACTGTCTGTCTGAATGGCTTCTGGATGGGCTGGAAGCACAGCGATGCTGCTGGTGAAAGTATTAGAACGATCTGAATATGTCAGATCAGGACTCCAGATGCTTCAAGAAGATGATACTGCACTGGGCTCTGTTGATTTTCTAGGGTTGTGAGAGTTTCCAACAGCTTGAGAGATCGGTTAGAAATTCTCAATTCTTGACAACTGAAGAAATCAAGGGAGAGCAGAATTGAATTTTTGCTGTAATACCAATTTAATGCGGAACAGCAGTAAA